>CM066994.1:31131154-41131154 GCA_033977485.1 Hydrangea macrophylla
ACAGCGACGAACCATGCAAACTTATACAAAATTAGAACAAAATAACAAAAATTAGACTAAACAACTCTATAGTCTTAATTATCACAACCCATAACAAACATTGAGCGCTGCGTCATGCTCCAATTCTAAAAATCGGATGTAAGTATACTCCCACATACATATACATACAAACACCGTCCCTATATGGGATCGTCTATGATACATTCTAGTGGTTTTGGACCTTTGGTAGTATCATACATCCCAAATTGGTGCCAAAATGTAGTAATTTGGTCCCAAAATGTTACAAATAGGTCTCGTGTAGTAACTTTGAAAATCACTTTGATTGAAGACCTCTTTGGTTAGTTTTCTACTTACGACAGTAGGACCAAAATTACCAGGACATATGATATAACCAAAACCACTAGGATGTATCATAGACTTCGCCCACTTATTTATTCTTTTATTATTATTATGCACTACCTAAGGGGATGTAGTGCTCTCCCAACTCATAAACTCTCACCCATGAGACTCGAAACCGCAATCACCTGCAAGTGAGATTATGGTCCCCAGCCCCCTTTATATATATATATATATATATAAATTAGAGTCCTTCTAACAAAGTGAGGATCCCTCAATTTAACAAAGCAATGACTTTTAATTTGACCGACATTGCACAATGAATTTCACTTTTACCGCAATGATTAAATAAGTTCAAGGGAAAGGGTTACCTGACGAGCAAGGGAAAGGGCATGGTATTGCATACGAGGACTGCGGCCAATATCGCCGAGAAACCACCACTGCCGCCCGTCCTCTCCTCCCAAATTTTGCCTCTTCTTTCTCTGATCATCGAATTTGATTGCATAAAAACAACAAATTTTTCAGAGACATTTGTGCTTAAAAAAAGAATAAGATAAAATCACAGATATAAAAATTGTAGCGTTTTGGATAAATACTTGATTCGAAAACGTACCTGGCATTTGAAATTGCTTAGGTTTGGGGTCTGAAATCGATTTTCGTCTCTCTCTCTCTCTCTCTCTCTCTTGATGTGTGATCTCTGTGTGGGAATGGCGATGTGAGCTACTGGGAGTTGTATAAAACCGTCGTATACGGTAAAATCTTTCTCAAACTTTTCTCGGATGCGGGCCAAATATGTGAGCAGATGACCCTTTTTTTTTATTTTTTTCTTTTTTTGGGTGCACTTTTTGTAGCTAGGGATAATGTGATGTGACTAAGCACGCAGTGAACCACACACTTTTTTTACATACAGTTTTAAATATTTGTACCTTATACTGTTTGAATTTTTACACTTTTTGTGCCCCACTTATACAGCACAGGGTACATGCATTTGAATATGTGAAAAAAGTGTGTGGTTCACTGTCACTCCGTTTGGTATGATTCCAAAATAGAATAGAGTTGAATTGGAGAGAATAGAAAAGAAATGAAATGAATAGAATTGATTTGCAATTCTAATTCTCATGTTTGGTTTGAGAGAGAAATGAAAAGAAATGAATCACGGTCATTTACTACATTGCCCATATAAAGAGAGGAGGTGTGAAATATATAGGGGTAAGTTTGGTATATCACATTATTTCACTTAAAGTGAAATCATTTCTCACCAAATCCTACCAAAAGTGATAGGATTTGTTTTTGGCCTAAAACAAGAATTGGTGAGAATTGGCTAGAATTGAAAATCAATTCTTTTGTCAAACCAAACACAAGAATTGCTACAAACAAGAATGCAAATCAATTCTTTTTTAGTTTGTGGCATACCAAACGGACTGTGTGTGGATCTAACATTTGGGGCACAATCATTTTACACACTTTATCTTACACAAACACACTTTATCTTTTCATTGGGTGGTACTGTGGGGTCTACTACAATTATTCGGAATCTACAATGCCACCCAGGAGAGAGATAGAGTGTGTTTGTGTAAAGTGTGTGTGCCCCTAGCTTTGTTATTCCCAAATTGTGACAACTATTATAAGGTCCATATAGGTAGTAGCTTTTTGTAATAGGTCCAAACCCAAAAAGAATTCCCTGATAAGTCTATTAAATTTGATATGACAGATTCGCCCTTCCCCAAGAAATCCATTCCTTAAATCACGCGCCTAAAAGATAATTCTCTATCCCACTAATTCTCTCATTTCCATCTCTCTCTCTCGCTTACACACACACAAATTTTGTCTCTCTAAAAAATCCCTCTAGACATGAGGAGATCAAGAGAAACCACAGCGCCCAAAAGCGGTGGCTTTACCGTGTGCCAGAGAATCTAATGGATCCGGATCAAGAGATCAATTTCTAGTAGTATGAGCAGCACCGTCGAGTCCTTTAGTGGGTTGAAACATGAACAGACGGCGGCTTTACCATCCCGGCGAGACCCTTGGACGCCGTCGGTCTTGCCAGACGATTGTCACAGCGACTGAAATTTGTCATCTTTGGTTATCGATAATGGAGATTGTGACATCGCATCTTCGTCTTTTCGAATGGAGCATGCCGTTGTGGAAGGCGACGATTTTGGCGAAGGGAAGTCCGTTGTTGTCGAAACTGGGAAAAACAAAAAACAATGGACATTTGAGTTTGTTTTGTGGTCGGAGATAATGTCATTAATGGGGTCAGTTAATTAAGATATTTCGCTGCAATGGCGTTAGACCCCCCATCGTAGAGAGAATTTTAGAGATAGGGAAATGATTTGGGGGAACAATTTTTTTCCGATATATATATATATATATTGTCTTTGTGTACGTGTTGATAATTTTCACTCATTTGGTAAAGTTTAAAAAAATGAGTGTTAGATATTACACTCTAAAATTCCTAACATAGCAAACCTTATCCCTTCTTTTTTATGGGTAGATCGTACTGAAAATTGGAGAAGAAAATGTTTTTTTTGCTTCATGTGTGAATTTTATCAAAATCCATAAGGATAATTTCTTCATGTGTGAATTTTTTCCACTCATTTATAAAAAAATTAAGTTAGTAATTAATTTACACTCATGTTGTTGTATTGGATTTTTTGCCATCTTGCTGGCATAAGGTCAATTATTTTCACTCATTGTATTGGATTTTTTGCCTTCTAGCATTGGTTAATTTTTTTGCTCTCTGATATACAAAGGCTTGGTGGTTATATTGAACTAAAATGTAACTTCAGTTATTTTGAATTTTTCTGTAACTAAAATATACTTGGATATGCTTAACATTTGTTTATTTATATAATATTTTTGTTTCAGATTGATGGGCAATATATGTATTGGAATCCATAAAGTTTATGTTTGATTATTCATTAGAGTATTGTAATCCACATGTGCAGTGATAAAATTCTCAATCATTGTAGTGTTAAAATTTACACTCCATAAACTGTAAACTTTTTCTTAAACCACAACATGTATAGCTATCGGACATGAAGTGTCATTTTTTGTAGTGATAAATTTTACAGCAAAAATTTTGCACTATGGTATGATCCGAATTCATGACGAACTCCACATGGATATTCTAAAGAACATGCTATTTTCAGTGCAATAATTTACACTAACATCACTCATATTTACCTAAAACTAAATTAAATATCTCCATATATAACTTCTATACAAATATAAGCCATGTTTATCCAAAACAAATTACTATCAGATATAATGACATGTGTATATAATAGCATTTTAAATTTGAATGTGGAGAGAGAGAGAAATTTTAAGTAACTAGTTTAGCTAGCCTAAAATTTTGGTGTTTAAGTAACTAATTTTGGTTATATTAGAATTATTCCAAATCAGATTCTATCATTTAAATAGGCTGTACAACATATATATTTAGGCTAAATTACACTTTAGTACCCTATAGTTTGGGTGAAGTTTCACTTTGGGCCCTCTAGTTTCAATTGCAATACTTTGGTCCCTGTAGTTTTGATTTGGTTTCAATGTAGGACCTGACTCTAGCTCCGTCAATGTAACTTGACGGAAAACTCACGTGCCTTACATAAATTCATTTATTATAGACATTTTGGTACCCTATAGTTTGAGCGAAGTTCCACTTTGGGCCCTAGAGTTTGGGCGAAGTTTCATTTTAGGCCCTAGAGTTTGGGCGAAGTTTCACTTTGAGCCCTGAAGTTTGCAAGGCACATAAGTGTCCCGTCAAGTTACATTGACAGAGTTAGAGGCAGGTCCCACATTGAAACCAAATCAAAACTACAGGGACCATAGTGTTGCAATTGAAACTAGAGGGCCCAAAGTGAAACTTCGCCCAAACTACAGGGTACTAAAGTGTAGTTTAGCCTATATATTTATATATAACGTATGTGTGTATATATATCTGATACGTATATATGTGTAGGGGTAATAAGGTCACTAAAAAATTAGAAATTAGGAAATTTGGGCTAAAATCTATAAACTTAATAACTAATAGGACTTATTATCAACATCTTTTTTAAGTTGGGTCTAATTCAAAAATCTTTGGTTGGGAGGAATTTTTGGCTTGTTTACTATCCCAAATTTTGTGGTTTTCAAACAAATGTATGTGGAGTAAATGTTGGGTATCACACGGATATCTAGGGATATCATGTAGGATTTTGTATCTAGGGATATCATGTAGGAATATCTAGGGATATCATATAGGATTTTGTAACTTCTCATATATTTTAAATTTCAACCATGCTAGACATACATCATATTTCACAACAGGGTTTTAAATGCATGTATCTTGTGCTGTGTAAGTGATGTATAGAAAAGTGTGAAATTCAAATAGCACAGGGTACAATACATTTAAAGCCCTGTGTGGAATGTGTTGTGGATATATTGTGTGCCTACCAGTTTTCTTTAAATTTTTGCTGAGGTGGAGATTTTTTAGGCTGGGTAAGAAAAATTCCCATAGAAATAGGGGCCAGATGGATTCATACAGGCTCCCTATTGACTTGTTATATCATGTAGGATTATACAACCATTGCAATGAATATTTTCTCATGTATGTGGCAGTGGGTATAACTTGATTTTGATTGAAGAATATTGAAATGGTCCCACCATTATTGGAGTTGGTCTTATTACCATATGTATTTAGGAACCATTTGAGAAGCATAGTATTACTATTACTCTTAAATATTGGCTCTTTGATCCCAATTTTTTTTTTTCCTTGGCATTTTGGCCTTTCCTTCGCTTTTAGCCGTTAAAAGTGACCAAAAAAAATCATTTTAATGTCTTTTTTGGGTTAATTACATATACACTTTGGAATAAAGTGAAATCGTTAGCAAATTAGTTAAATTTAATGGGCAAAAGCCCACATAGGCCATGTTTGCCAACAACTTTTGGAGTTCGTAAAAAATTATGAAACTCCAAAAGCTAAAAGAAAATATTTAGCAAAATAGCCTCTGCAATTGCAGTTGTCCAAGGTCTTACATAAGAAAAATAAGCTGTCAAACGGTTTACAAGGGGTATTGTTGAGCTCTTTGATAGATCTCTGTGTTTTATTGTGCTATGTCACTTGTTGGAGTGTGCTGTACATCCTCGTGATTTTCCATGTCTAACGAAACTCATAAAACTCCTTTTTGATTGACCAAAAAATAAAACAAGGGATAGAGTGAAAAATGTCTAACTATAAGGGAAAATTGCCACAAAACATTAGTTGAGTGACCAAAATACAAAAAAAAAAATTATTTGTTTAGAAACCAAAGTATCAAGCATGGTATATTTTGAGGGTTCAAAATGCATTTAATACAAAAATAAAATACAACAAATTTCAAAAGAAAACACCACACTTTAGCCATTAGGGATTTTAATTTTTTGTTTTTATTTTAAATATAAAATAAGAAGACTTTAGGGATCTTCTATGATACATTCAAGTAGTTTGGTTGTATCATACATCACATTTCGATGCCAAAAATTAGTAATTTGATCTCAAGATGTTAAAATCAAAGTGTTCTCTAACGTACTATATGTAACATGTTGGTACCAAGTTACAATACATGAGACCAAAATTATTAGGATGCACGATATAAGCAAAACTACTAAGATGTATTCTAAATATTTTTTTTTCTGAACTTTTAAATATTGGTGAATAAAATGAGAAAAATATTAACCTAAAAAAAATATCAAACAAAATGATATTTAATTTTAAGTTAATTATGCAAATTTACTTGAGAGTTGAGGACAATTAAGATTTTCATTTAAAAAAACGTGATTTATACATGAATGTTAAGTGAAATTTCACATGGTCTGTACATGCATATTAACAAGTATATTTTTACTGAACTAGTGAAATTTTTCCTTTCGATGAGAATTAAGAATCAAATTAGACTTTAAACTCTTGACAGTTATTAATAGAGATTTTTACCCAAATTTCTAAAGCAATAATAGTTGTTGAATTGTAAAGCCAAAGAGATGAAAATACGAGTAAGATAAAATGTAGGCTTAAATACAAAACATACCCTTGAAGTTTGATCTCTGTCTCATTTTAGTCCCTCTAGTTTCAATTGTATCAATTTGGTCCCTAAATTTTTTTAAATAGAAGCAGTATAATCCAAATGTACCAATCTATCAGAAAATTTGACAGAATTCACCCACTGCTATGTACACTTACGGTGATAAAAGTGGATTGAAGGATTGGTGGTGTTCCATTTTCGCCCCTAAAAGTGTGACAATGCAGAGCATGTGAATAAATTCTGTCAAATTTTCTCACAGTATGAGTCATATGGATCACATAACACATTGCTTCTATATAAAAACTGTATGGTCCAAATTGACACAATTGATATTACGGGGACTAATGTCACGCCCGTTCCAAAATTTCATAAGTTTTTATCATGCGTATTTGAATCTGTGAGTTCATCAATGTTAATTGATAATTAGGGTTGGAGTTGATTGTGAGTCAACGACAAGGTGTCACTGAGGACACGAGAACCTGATAGTTGATTTTACATTGGCACGATTAAATGACATTTATATGATTTAAATGTTATTTGACTTTCTGGTATTATGATGAATAATGAATTTACCTGAGTAGTGTAAATTCTGGTAATTTTGGTATTGTTGTATATCTTTTTGAGAACTATGGTGAGAACGTGAGTGTCACGTTATATAAAAGGTAGGTTGTGTAGAGATTTCACAGAATTTAGTTTTCGGACGTAATTTTGGAACCAAACGAGACTTAGTCGAAAACTGTTGAAATTGATAATTTTCACTCGTAAAGTTATAAAATGGACGTGTGCGACGTTTCAGGGAATAATTAGGAGTTTTGAGAACTCACGGGGAGGTAAACGTAATTTCCGAGAGTCGTGCCTATATATAGAAACTCATGAATTAATTTCATTAGTTCAAACCTAAATTGGAAATCAAGAGAGGGGAGATTTGGGGATTTGATTGCTACGAGCTTTCCGACACAAATCGACGACCTTCCGATCGTCAGTTTTTCTCCAAATTCCATATTTGAGCTCCTTAAGGTAAGAGCTTCATTTTGATACCACTTAGGCCTTGTTTGGCATAGTTTTTATAAAAGTCCTAATGTTGAAATTTTGGGGAAAACATGTCTAAACTTGTAGGAATCCCTTGCAATCGGAGATCCGCCGTTTAATTAGTCTCCTAATTCATCCTTCCAAGTTATAAGAAAATCGCACGAGGTATGAATTCTAAGCCTATGAATTATAGGAAATTTCATGTTTTAATTATCGGACCTAATATTTTGGATCCGGGCGAAATTCATGTATTAAATAGGCCCATTAATTATGCACATGAAAATGCCATGAAAGCACGTATAGATGATTATATGAGCATGCTATGTGTCTATGTGAGTCAAAGGGGAGTGTGATACAAATTCATGCCGGGGTACGCCTCTCGATGTTTGAGAGTTATAGTAGCGACGGCTACTTGCTTGGTTTGGGAACTGCCCTGCCAGAGCAGTTGGGTGCAATGGTTGATAGACTCTGGGCTTGCCATTGGCATCGCGGTTGATAGACTTTGGGCTTGCCGATATACCGGATGAATGTGTGTATCTCTCCCTAGAGACTATTTGATGTGTTTGAGATGTTTAACGCATGAATTGTCATATAAGCATATGTTTAGAATTGTGCACTCAGCATATAGCTGAGCAGTGGAGATTTACTCCATTGCAGGTGAAAGAAAGAAAGGAAAGAAGAAACGTGAGGAGTGAGACCGCGGGAGCGACAGGGATTCTCCTCTTGTATATGTTTTTGTTTTCTTCTCCAAGCCTTGTAATATTTAGCGCTTTAAATAACTAGAACTATGGAATTGAATTGGAAGGTGTAGTACGGTGTTCATGATGTTGTAATAAGTCTTAAAACTCTTTTTAACTACGTTGTAATGAATCCGAACTCATGGATTCGTGTGTTAAATGCTTAACTTGTTAATTTCGTGTTTTGGGAGGAATGTAATAGAACTTTCATGTTTTAATCCAAACAAGTCTTAGCTTGTTTCTTTATCGTCCTTGTTCATGGATTGGTAAGTCTAAACGTTGGTTTTGATAGTAGGTTGTGACTTGTGAAGTTTGAAATGGTTTGCATGTGGGGTTGAGGTGTTATGTGTGGGTTGTTTGATGCCTTAGCACAATTCTGCAACATTAGGCAGAGTTCTGCTGGAGGGTCATTCGACCGGTCGAAGGGGGCCGCTCGACCTGTCGAAATACCCCCTGTAAGAAATCTTTTTCTATACCTTCCGAAAATATTTTAAATGTTTTGATTGGTTCTTAGGGTACCTTTGGGACCCCTTTTAACATGTATTCATCCGACTCGAAAAACAACTACGTTTTAAATTTTATATGGATTTTACCACTCGGAGGGTAATGTTTCCTAAAGTTTTATATTCTCAAGGTTGTTTAAAATTCCTTTCCGCTGCGTATAATTATCTAATAGTTGGTTGAGCCTTGGTGGCGTGCCACGTGTCCTATTTCTGCACGTTAACGGGATAGGTCGTGACAACTGAAATGAGACACAGACCAAACTTCAACAGTCTATTTTTCAACGGTCTATTTTGTAAATAGGTCTGTGATTTTTCCCACTTTTTTTTTTTTATAAATATATTCTTCGTTTTTCCTATTTTTCAGATCTATATGTGTAATCTCTTCCTCTATCTCTCTCTTTCATTTTTTCTCTTATTTTCTTATCTCTTTTTACACCATATCAAATCTCATCAATATCTAATCTATGTATATATATCTACTATCGTATAAAAACGAAGAAACAAGCACGTCAAAAAATATGAACTTCCTCTTTTGCCCTTCACTATACCATAATTACTCATACATCTATTTATACATCGTAAGGATATATTACTTTGTGTGAGGGTTAATCTGTCATTTTGGACAAATAATTACATTCAAGTTAGTTTTTACAATTTTATTTAATATATTAATGAGGTTTTAATCAATAATCTTGTGTCTAATTACATTTGGGTCAACAATTTTTTGGATATTTATTATTGACTTCAAAAAAAGTCAACAAAAGTGGCTATTTTGGTGGCTATTTAGGAATTGGTCACTAATATTTACAATTTGGTCAACTTCTTTTCTCAAATGAGGTTTCAATCAACAATTTGTGTGTAATTACATTTGGATCAATAATTTTTGGGATATTTATTATTCACTTCATAAAAAGTAAAAAAAGTGGCTATGTTAGTGGTTATTTAGGAATTGGTCACTAATATTTACAATCTGCTCAACTTCTTCTCTATTGTAATATGTGTAATTGCATTAGTTCAGCAAGTTTTGGGATATTTATTATTCACTTTAAACAGGTTTTAAAAAGTGGCTATTTTAGTGACTATTTAGGAATCAGTCACTAATTTCATATTTTGGTCAACTTCTTCTCTCAAATTTAAGCTCTGGTATATTTAAATTGTCAATTTAAGTGGCCATTTTAGTAGCTATTATTAATTGGTCACTAATATTTACATTTTGGTCAACTTCTTCCCTCAAATTCAGGATTTATAGATTGTATTTGAATATCAATTAAGGCCTACAAACACATTCATGCCCTTTTTTAGAGGAAATACCCTACTTGTGTCATATATTTTTAGTGGCGCTTTATTAGGTACCTTTACTACTCATTTATAAGATAGTCAGAATTATCAACTTCTTCCGTAAGAAGAGTTTGAGATTAAATAGTTACATTTACAATTTCCTATTTAACTGTTTTAACATCTTATGTTGATTTTTAAAAGTGGACCTTAATTTAAAATATCAAAAAAAAAAAAAGAAACGTGACACTTGTTTTAAAAATATCCAAAAAAAATGAAACGTTGGCACTTATTTTAGAACGGAATGAGTAATTATACCTCTCTAAAGACCTCTAATGTCAAGATTAATACACAATATATCTAGAAATACAACTATCCGACGGGCACGTGCCTTGCACGTGCACCCTTACTAGTATATATATATATATATATATTCATATATCTCCAAATGTACACACATATATGATACAAACTAAACTAATTAATTAAAATAATATAACTACACATATAAAATAACAATATCAATAAGTTTACGTACATAAAATTTGCTTAGCAAAAAAATGCTACCTAAAATTCACATTTTTATTTTACACACACATATATACCAATAAATCCAAGTGCATCATTTACTACTTTTTAATTCACATCTAATATAATCTATATAGTTTACAAGTGCAAGAGTTCTAACCAAAGAAGAAGTTATCCATATTTTACATTAATCATATTTTAATTCTTAAATTTTCAGTACTTAAAATTCAACACGAATGGTCTGTTTGATAAAATTGAAAATTAAGTGCTGAATTTTAGTCACTAAAAATTTTCAGCGAGTGAATTTGCAATACTGAAAACAATGTTTTTAGTATTGTAATAAACTGCATTCAATGGTTATTTCGTAGAATTTTTTCACGATACATTATCAAACGCTCTGGAAAAAAAAAGTGCAAAAAGTTTTAATTTTCACCGCTTAATTGGTTTATCAAACACACCCTTAGTTTCCAGTAAATAATTATTAGTTTTATCAAACAGGCTCTCAGATTTTAACGATTTTGTAAAATTGCATCTATCAAATGTTTAAATTATAGCAAATCTCCTGTGCATCGCACAGACTACAAATCTAATATGATTAAAATTGAGATGAAGAAGATAAAAGTTGGTACAATGAATCATCTAATTAACAAAATTAAAATTTTAAGGAAAAAAATGCAACCATTTTCATAGGACACGTGGCAACATATGGTTACATCTCGTTCGTTAAAACTGTATATAAAGAGAGATATGGTAGGAAATACGTAAAGGTATTTTATAGTATCTTCATATTCATATACTATTAATCACAGCCATGATCATAATTTCTTCAATACAATTCAAGACATGTCTCTCTCTATTCCTAACACTGTCATTTCTGGTCCCTAATGTCGCAAATAAGGGTGAAAACGGTTCGGTTCGATTCAGTGTGAATTTTAAGCAAACCGGTCGATTTTAGTGGAATTCGGTTCAGTCGGTTTTAGTATATTTTTTCGTCTCTATTCAATTTTTAGACTGTAATAATATTTTGAAGTCGACCAGACCGAACCGGCCAGGCTGGTCAGTTTTCTTTCACCCCTAGTCCCAAACATCACCCACAGAAGATCAACAACTATATAAAAACAAGTATACACGAGGGCAGTATGGACAATTAATGAAAAACACAGAGATCTATATATATCCATCCATGTATTTGGGGACTCATTGAAACAGAAATGAGTTCTCCAAGAAAGAAAAAAGGCAGAGGTCTCGATTATATGAATTGACCATTTTACCCTTACTCCGCAATAAATGCACTGCTCATATTTTAGCAATCCATTATCATGTTCAAAAGCTTAAGATCTTCAAGTACATGGAGACTCATTGACTCAGAAAGGAATTATCTAAAGGGAAAAAATGCAGAGTTCTTCAATACGGAATTGACCATTTTACCCTTATTCCATAACAAATGCAGTGCTCATCTTCTAGGAATGCTGTTCATAGCCTC
Source organism: Hydrangea macrophylla (assembly GCA_033977485.1). NCBI lineage: Eukaryota > Viridiplantae > Streptophyta > Magnoliopsida > Cornales > Hydrangeaceae > Hydrangea > Hydrangea macrophylla. Next base: position 31,143,084 of record CM066994.1, read on the forward strand.
GGTGCTGCGCGAGGGAGAGGATGGTCCCAGTCGGTTGTAATATGATTACGAGTGATTTCTTTGAGTGAGCGGCAACCACTTAATGCCATAGTCAGCTCGAACTCATCACGCAGCATTTGAAGTACTTTTCGGACACCGGCTTCTCCTTCAGCGGCCAATGAGAACACGACAGGCCGTCCAATCTGAGAACGAGAACACGGTGAAATAAGTCTCTCGTTGCCACAGTAGAAACCGAGGTCAATAAGAAGATTGCAAAGCTTAGTACTATTGACAACGAACCCGTTTACAGTTGCTAGTGCTTTTCCTAATATGGTTGATGATAACTGAATATGGGTCCGCTTGGCATAGCTTTTGCTTCTGCAATTGACTCGCCAAAAAAATTGCTTATGGCCAAAAGATGCCCAATGTATCTTTTGGCCAATCGCAAATCTATGCGACAAAATCTGATTTGCCTGACAGGTTCATAATTGCTTATGAACTACAAAAGCTGTTGCCAAACACCCCTGTGGGAGAAGTGATTATGAGTCATAAGTGATTATGATGTATGGTGTTTGGATATTGCATTTGAAAAGTTAGTATGGTGTCAGAAGTGATTGTGTGTGTGTGTGTGTGTGGTTGCACAGGTAATAAAATGATTATGAAAGTCAAAATGTTAGTTTAGTCCTCACTACATTGTTTGTTTAAACTTATTAATCCTAAGTTTATTAGTTGCATAAATAAGAAATATTAGGTGCACATAAGTAATGCAGTATTAATATAGAACTTGTACGCCTTTGTTGTTTTGTTACAATAGATATCACTTACCTGGAAAATAGAAATGATGACTATTAATATACTAGTGTCCTTGGAAAATAGAAAATATCATTCCAAACACACCCTAAAAATGACACGAGAAACAGGGGTCCTTGCTAGTAGTATGTATTTTTAATTTATTGTACTTACAAAGATTCCAGAGGCTCCAAGTGCCAAGGCTTTGAAGACATCTGTTCCACGCCGGACCCCACCGTCCAGGAACACGGGCACTCGGCCTTGTGCAGCTTTCACAACCTGGAAATATTTCAATAGACAGTGGCATTTCAGAATACTAATTAAATCAGGTTTCAAGCAAATGCAAGTTAGTTGGATGTTATTATGCTGTGTTTGGAACGAAAGTAACTTAGTTTCCAAGTACTCAGTGTCAAATACTGATATATTTTATATACACAGAGAGTTATTCGCAAAACACCGTCTCCAACTTCAAAGCTGATGCCACTAAGACTTGATTTTTCGAAAAAGTGAATTATATATTCAAATGGATCTTAAAGATAAGTAGACCGATGATGTGATTACAATGGATAAGTATATAATATGAAGATGTCATTCCAAACACACCCTAAGGTGAACAGAATATACAAAAAAAAAAAAAAAAGCTACTGTATGAACGAGTTGGTGTACCTCTTCTAGAGCCATGATAGTGGCGGGGACATAATCGAGTTGACGAGCACCATGATTGGACACGATAATGCCAGCTGCCCCAGCTTGTATGGCTAGCCTTGCTGCATTGTCAGTATAAAGAACCAATCAAGAACTAACGTAAAAACCCAAAATTATCGAGAAAAAATTCGTTGGGAATTTTGTAGTTCTTACTGTCCTCAGCAGTAATTACACCCTTCACCAAGATTGGCAATTGGGTGATTGTCTGGAGCCACTTCACATCCTGTACATTAGAATAGAGATTGTTCAGAGAGTCTTTCACGATGCATTCTTCGAACACAAGCACATATATATATATATATATATATATAGGGGCAGCTAACCTCCAACACAGTGGTAGGTTAGCAGCGCGTACACTAGCTTTTAGAGACAAAAAAATGCTTTTAACGTCGCTAAAAACCCCGACTTTTAGCGACGAAAAAATTCGACGCTAAAAATATATTTTTTCATCGCTAAAAGGGTGCCGTGCTGTAGGTTAGCATTCCCCATATATATATATATATAGATAAAATCATGTTTTCCCACCTCATTTTTTCGCCAGAATTCCATCAGCCAAAAAATTTTAATTTTATATATATATCAAAATTTTAATTTTATTTTCACCCCATTTTTTCATTCCTAGTTTCCTATTGTTTTCCTTATTAACCAAACAAAGAAAAGTGTTTTAGTCGGTATTCTTTTCTCCACCACCCTCACTAAATCCATAAATCAAACAAAGTTGTAACCAGCGTCCATTACACTATTTGGTCCCAGACTCCCAGCTAGCATACCTTCCAGCTCAGAGAACGATCAATTTGACCAGCAACATATGAAGCCAAACCCGAGTCATCGCTCTGCATAGCACCACTAATAAAAATTGTCAAGATGATATTAAAAAGAACCTTTACCATATGCTCCCATCGAATAAAATAATTACAATTGCATCTCACCTTATCCATCTTGCCAAGGTTCAAACCCTCAAAGTTCTTCAATGTCAAAAACGGTGGTAAAGTAAATCTATCAAGGAACCAACGAGAAGTGTTAAAGCGTTAGCAAGTCTAACATAAAAAGCTTTGGCCCCGTTTGGCAACCACTTTTTCGAGCCCATACGTGATTATGGAACTCCAAAGCTATTATTAAACCGTTTGGAAACTCAACATGTCAAACTATGATTGGCCAAAAGTTATCTTGGGCAATTGCATTGCAGTAGCAGAAGATGATGCTAAACGGGTCCTCTGTCTCTTTGAAGCTGAATTGATTTTGTTAGTCCTAAGCAACAATTTGAATTGAAGAGTGCACCTGTTTTTGATATCCGCTTCTCTACGACCCAGCCTTGGGGTATCAACGGTGAGAGCTATAGCCTTAAAGCCAGCCCGTTCTGCTCTTCTCACCAGCTGAGCTACTACATTCCTGTCCTTGTACACCTGAAAACATAGACATAACAGATACATCACTTTCACTACGCGCCTATGGTAATAATCACACCCCGGGATCAGATCAATCACTACTATAATCAAGAACGCAGATAAATAGGTTATATATATATTTGTAAAAAGTGTTAATTGAAGCTTACATAAAGCTGGAAAAAGCGGATCCCAGGTCCTGTTGAAGCAACCTCTTCAACACTAGAAGTGGCCCATGAGGATAGTGTCTGAAACAACCATTCAATAATGATACAAAGATGAAGTGAAGAATAACATCCATTTAGTCCTAAAATCCATGAAAAATGGCAGACCCGCTGAAGTTTCATAGATCCAGATTCTGAAGATCATGAGCATTTATACTTTGCAGGTTCTAGTAGAAGTTATCTCCATGACAGTGTTAGGAACACCAAACAGTTAAGCTGAGTTTGCTTTGCGGGTTTAGAGAAGGAAAATTTATTTCATGCGTGTTTTACCTAGAGTTTTCCACCATGCTTAAATAATACTAGAATTTAAAAAAAAAAAAAAAATTAATTTAATTTTTTAATTTTAAATCTTAGGATCTCAAGAAAAGATGAACAGATGTGACTCACAAATTCCAAAAAACTCAATTTATTTTTCAACATTTACTTTTCCGTACTATTTTCCTCACTGTTTTCCTTATTACTAAACAAAGAAAAGTGCTTTTACTCGGTGTTTTCTTTTCATTTCCCTCACTAAATCCATGAACCAATAAGTGCTTTATAGATCTCCTAGGTGTATAATAACTAGCACCAAACTACTACGTTAACAATTTGGCATATAGCGAGAATATATGTGGTAAATGTCAAAAAAAAAAAAAAAATCACTCAATATTTTCAGAAATCATCCATGACATCCACTGAGATTTATCAATATATAACTGGCTAACCTTTAGGTAAGACTGTTCGTCTTCTCATAACTTGAAAAAAATTATTCTACTATTGAGATTTCTGAAAAAAATTATTCTACTGGCTAACATTTTATGTGTCCCCCTTTCCTTTTTGGGATGCCCCAAAATTGTTGTCCACTTTCCTAAATTAGCATGCAAATTCTACTTAGTTTCCCAAACTACCCTTCCTTGCAATCAACACCAAAACAAAACAAAAAAAGAAAGTGCAGTGATTAGGGGCAATTCTGGAAAGTAGGTGTAGATTCTTTTTGTCCCCTTAAATAGTTGGATTCCCCAAAAGGGGCACATAAAATGGGACGGAGAGAGTATAAAGTAGCACCTAACTCGGGGTTAAGACTGGAATGCAGCTCACTATGGAATATGAATTATGAGCCTGTTTGGGTTAGCTTTTTAAAACAATCACTTTTCGAATAAGACATTTTTCAAAAAGCTACAAATTGAGCTTTCAAAAAAGCCGTTTTTTAAGCTTTAAAAAGGAATCATATTTTTCAAAGGTCACAGCTATTTAAAAAATCACTTCTAAGTGATATTGCCCTGAAAAGCTATCCCAAACGGGTTTTAAACAGTTTGATTCTTTGAGCCTCTCTCTCTTGGTGTTCAGATTTCATTGACTCCATTGAACAATGTCGTCACTAGAAGTTCATGGACTGGGAAAATTTTGTGCCGATACCAAAGGATATAACTTAATTGCAAAAACAAAAAGAGAGAAGCCAAACCATGATTGTTCCAGCTGCCGATGCAGCTCTAGCTGTTGCATACTCTCCTGCATTAGAATTAAACAATGTCAACAAACTGGAAAAGATTTTGTTTTAAAGACCACATTTACATAGAAGAAATAACCATTACAGCCCCTGTGTCAGCTTGACTATATCAAACTCCGTATAAGGTTAGCAAAGTTCACTATTAGACCATACTGCTGAGTTTGCAAACAACCGGTATATATATATATATATATATCTGTTCCTACACTTTTTAAAGACTTAGGGTCCGTTTGATAAAGCTGAAAATTAAGTGCTGAATTTTAAGTAGTGAATACATTAATACAATACTGAAATCAGTGTTTCAAGCACTGAAATGGACTGCATTCAGTGATTATTTTCAGTAGAAAATTTTCACTTAAAGTTTTCAGTGAATTTTTGGCTGCTTTTTCAGTTAAGCGGTACATTGTCAAACGCAATGAAAAGAAATAAGTGCTCAAACTTTTCATTTTCAGCACTTAATTGGGTTATCAAACACACCCTAAGGGTCCGGTTGATAAAACTGAGAAATAGGTACTGAAAATTAAGTGTTGAATTTTAAACGGAAAAATTTAAGTGATTGAATTTGCAATATTGAAAACAGTGTTTTAGTACTAAAATATACTGCATTCAGTAAATTTTTTTTAGTAGAATTTTTCGACTTAATGTTTTCAGTGGGTTTTTGGTTGCTTTTTCAATTAAGTGGCACATTATCAAGCGCATTGAAAAATTCATTTTCAGCACTTAATTGAGTTATCAAACACACCCTAAGATAGCATGGTTATGCAAAGTGATATATACAAAGTTATAAACACATGACAATCTCAGAACATCCCAAAACAAGTCGTCTAAGTATTAACCATACAACATTGAATATTCTGCCATACAAGTGTAAAAGCCCAAGGGCATTAGTTATTAACCTTCTGGGTGAGCCATTTTCTGAAAAGCAGTTGGGGCAATCATGATGGGCATTGATATCTTGAAACCCAAAACCGTGGTGGTCAAGTCTATCTTGCTTACATCAATAAGAATACGGGGTCGAAACCTGTGTTTCATCGAAATAATAATTCTTAAGAACATAAACCGAAAAAAAAAAAAGAAAAAAAAAAGAAAAAGAAGAAGAAGCGGTTTTGGTGATTGTTTTTTGTATAAAAGGTGCTTACAAAATTCTAGAGAAAGCATTTCTGTTCTCCTGCAGAGTCCACTGGTCCTCGGCACCTGATGCATAGTAGTCGTACGCCATCTTTGGCAACTTTTGCTTGGCAATGGCTTCATACTCAGAGACATTGGTTATCTCCATTTTTATGGGGTTTTTTTGGTGCTTATCCTTTAAAAAAAAAAAATTCTACATTAAACATGAGAATTACAGGAATCAGACTGCTGTATAATCACCTATTGAAGAATTTGACAAGAATACTGTTTAGTTCATATCCTTCTTGAACCATCAAAATTTTACACCATTAATAGGAACTTAATGAACTATAATGTATGGTAACCAATATAGCAAGAATTATAAGCCTAAGGTTCATATACACATACAAGAGATTGAAGATATAAATTTACCCATGAAAGGAACAAGGAACAAAAAAAAAAAGAAGAAATGAAAAAAAAGGACCATATATACAAATGTATATATATATATATATATATAGAGAGAGAGAGAGAGAGAGAGAGAGAGTATCCAAATGACATTTTCCAAAAATATAAAAGGAGTGCTTGTGCTTTTTTTTGGTAGAAGGGATGGAAAAGTGGAGGGAAGGGGAGAGAAGTGATGAAGGAATGAAAGAGTAACTAAAACATATAAATTTGAGATTACACCAGTTATGTGATATATTACAGATTTCTGTATGGATAAAAAAAAAAAGTCATTTTGCCAAGATTTCCCTCTTCCCTTTCCCAATCCGTCCGGTTTTCATAAATTCAAATTTGTGGATTCGGAGGGAAGTTGCATCCCTTCTCTTTTCATTTCTCTCCTTCTCTTCAATCCTCCAAACAACTCATTCTCCCCTCTTCCCTCCCCTCTCCTTTCTTCCCCTTTTCCCTCATACCCAACTTCTTGTTAGTGTAAAGACCAAATCTTTAATACCAAAATCATTCAAATTCCAAATTCTAATTCCTCCGAAACCTCAAATCAAAAGACCACACACACACACACACACATATATATATATATATATAAACTATCAACATGTGGGGAACTATATGTGCCAAGCAAGAATGTAATTGGATTTAACTACATATTCCATACTATGAAATGGACTACAGAATCAGATATCAAGTGTTTGTTTTTATGCCTGTGTGAACAAGTAAAGAAATTGAGATTGAAAAGAGATTTAAAAAAAATAAAAATAAAATTGCTTCAAGAGAAGGTTGATTGATTCTAACTCGAAAACAAGAATCAAACTACTCAATAGTTAAAATTTCAATCATACCCACATGAGAAAAATAGAGAAAATCAAAATTCCAATACCATAGACAATCTAAGAACAAGAGCAGAAGAACTGTAAGAGAGAGAAACAGACCTTTTATAGAGAAGTGTACATGGACAGAGAAACCAATGGAGGTGGGAGTTGAAGATAAACTCTTATTAAAACAGAGAAAGAGAATGGGGCTTCAATCAAATAGCGGCTTATATAGAGATAGTGATAAGAACAAAGCTTAGGAAGAAGACAAAAGGGTGTGTGGGGGGATGAGTAGTTGAAGGTGAGGATTTGAAACCAAATCCTATTAGGGGCAACTGGATGGCTCTCCTCCACATGCCACTTGTGTGTTTCAGAGTTTTCCTTCATTATCATCCCCATCCTTAAAATTCGGATTATATCATATACACATATAAATAGATATATATATATATATGTGTGTGTGTGTGTACATGTGATTTTTAGTTTCAATAGATGTCACTCTCTCTTATCTCTACGTGAGTACTTTTCATACAAATTTTCAGTTGAGGGTGGTGAGGGGCCTGTAAGACTTCTCTCAATAGGGCCGTTTGGTTCTTCATCAGGAAAAGAGTAATGCCATATTTCCAAATCACAATATCAAAATATCCATTCCAAAATCACTTCCCTTGTGTTGGATGACAAGGTCTTTGGGTGGTGTTATACCTAGAGGTCTTAAGTTTGAATCTCAAGCGGGAGGCCTCAAGCGGGTGGTCACAGGTGATTCATCCGGACGCCCCGACCTCGTGGGATTAGTCGAGGTGCTCGCAAGCTGTCCCGGACACCCACAGTTACCAAAAAAAAAAAAAAATCCATTCCAAATAATGTTGTAGCAGGCATACTAAATATTGATCGAATGATATTAAATTATGTAGCAACCTCTAATTTTTAATTCCGTGATTGTAAATAAAATATTAATTTTATTTATTACTGTATATCATTCCTAGTGGTTATATTATTTTAATAAATAATTAATACTTATGTTACAAATTTTAGATTTAATGTCTTTAATTTTGTAACCCGTAGTATTTTTTTATCTGTAATATTATATAAAGATTGTGCCTCGGAATTACGATTTTGGATAAAGTCATTAATAAAATTAAATATCAGATCATATACATTATTGTCTCTAATGATTATGTTTGAGATATTTTTCTAAAATTAATCAGATTAACTAAACTACTTAAGTGATTAACTAACTGTTGAAAAAATATGAAGGATACGACTATGAATCTGATTGAGACGTGTAATAGTTTGCACTGTCCTTAAGAACAATTTCGCCCCTCGGAGTCAATGACTCGATGCACAAGGTCTCAGTGATATGCTCTCAAAGATTAAGCAATCAGTGTCTTCCAAACGTGCAATCGAATTGAAAGACTATTTGAGTACTTAGAATTGCTCCAGAAATAATAAGGAATTTTCCCAAAAATGGTTTTTGAAGATTACAGAAAAGAGAGGAATTCATGTGTACATCGATTGATGATTTGAATGACATTCGTATTGGGCACTCGCAACTTAACTGACATGGAAAAATCGAAATGAGGATGTTCAGAAAAGCTTCTGATACGTTTGCTATACATTCATTTTATAAGGAAAAAAAAACAACTATTATATCTCACATGTAATAACTCTCAAAAGTCATAATAATATAATAAAGCAGTTTTAACAGCCTCCAACAGCCATATTTTTAATACAGGAGTTAATAGATTTAATTGCATCTAACGGCCATATTTTTAATACAGAATACTAGTCACATAAATGTAAATGACTTTGTTTGTATTTTTGAAATAAAAATTTCAATGCCGCCCAAATAAGAGAAAACCCAATAATTTCAACAATCCCCTCCCCCCCCCCCCCCCCCCCCCCCCCCCCAATTTCAAAAATTTAAACAACAAATAAAAGAATGAAGCAAGAGAATTCAATGCATCAGAATTGATGCCTTTAGGGCTATGAACCAGTCCCTAGGAATATAAGAAGTAACTTACACGAATTTGGTGAAATAAAATTTCTATGAACCAGAATCCCTTAACGTAAACCAATCGTCTTATACCCACATTGATTCCTCAGAATCTGAGCAACTCTAATCGGTGTGGCACCTCTAGGCCCTGCACCAGTCCTGAATTTTCATAAATGCTCTAGAAAACTTGCCTACGTTTTCATAGAAAGCGGCCCACTTTCACAGAAAGCGGCCCACTTTCACACTTATATAGGTGAATCCATCAAGTATGCATTGCAATTAAACATATCATCCATTCAGTATGGACTATGGAATTCATTACGAATTTAACTCAACCTTTCTCATTGTAATTACACTATACACCATAGGAATGGACAACAAGATAATCAAATTATAGTGCATCTCAAATCAACCAATGACTTGTTATTACCCATATGAACCTATTTCTTGGGTTCTCCAATTACATAGGTTGAGTGACCATCATTGTTGATTTTAATTTGTTATAGGCATAAGCCTCACTCCCCTCGATGTTTCATACACTAGTTTTCTCCCTTGTGGTATTGTTAAAGTATCAGCCAAAGTCATTTCTGGCCTTACAAAATTAAGAGAAAAAATTTTGTCTCAAACAGCTGTCTCACAAATATTATGACGTAGGCGTAAATGCCTACTCTTGCCTTTATAGGACTTTTTCATAGCTCAGCCTTTTACAGTCTGGCTATCTCAATGTTTATTCCAAACAGGAATATCTGCTAAGAAGCTTTTAAGCCACTCAGCCTCAAAACTAGCTTTCTCAAAAGCTGCAAACTCATATTCCATCATTGACTTAGTTGTGTAAGTTTGCTTGGACGACTTCCAAGATACTACACCTCCACTAAGTGAAAAAATAAATTCACTCATTGAATTAGTCTTATCTGAATCCGAAATCCAATTTGCATCATTGATTTTTGAAAATACATACTTTCCTCCCCCCCCCCCCCCCCCCCAATTTTTTTTTTTTTGGCTAAAATCTGGTCTTGAAAAAACCAAAATTTGAATTCTTTCGAATTTTGAAGTATGCAATACATTTTCAAAATAATTATCTCCGGATATACAACATTTTCAAAAATAATTTCTTCACGGGGGGTGATATTTAACTCTAAGTCTCTAGTACCAAAACATTGGTACTAAGCGAGTCATCAAGTAAAACACTTCAATTTCCCTTGAAGAGTATTTCTTGTAACAATTGTGTTGTTACACATATGCTTACAAGCACTCAAATTAATTAACCATCCTCCAAAATCTGTCATGAACTTTACTTCTACAAATATAGTCACAAATGGTTCTTCGGACACATTAGCCTGTGGAACAGACAATGCTTCTGGCACCACTAAGACTAAGTTTAATTTCTCACAATAAAATATACATTGCGATCATTTTGTTTTAAAAAATGTTTTAGTGAGTATTTCCTTTCCCGTAATTCTCACTCTATTCCGAAAAATAGTTTTCCTTACTCATAACTTCTCCAATCTAGTGATATTGACCAAACGAAACATTAATAAGAGATTTTGTAATTTTAATTTATAAAATTACATAGGAATTCACCCAATCTTTTAAATCAAAATTAAGTGACAAGAAAACTTGGTTTCTCTTGCAATCTCTAAATATAAAAACATACTCATGTATCCATATCATCACATACGTCTCATTTGTCACATTCAAACATTTTGTAATAATAGTTTGATTAAAAAATTTCATGTCACTGGTTGGGTGCCACTTTCGAACCATATAGCTAGAGGGTATAAACAATTGTACACACTTTATTTTATAAACCCTCCGGTTTATTCAAATAAATTTTCTCCTCTAACTCTTCATTAAAACTAAGGTTTTAACATCTTTTTGATAAATATTTAACTCATACATATCAGCAACAACTAATATGTTCAAATGGACGTAGCATGAGAATAGGTATCTAAAACATCAACAATTTTCTTTAAACCCCTTAGCTACTAAAGTACCTTTAGAATTATTTTTTTTCAATAGAACCACTTGGTTAAAAAATGCTTTACTAAGGCTCCATTTACCATATGCTATAAATTCAATATGGCTAGATAGGATAAAACAAGAGGTTAAGTACCCTCACTATTTCTTAATTTTAAAAAGAAATACACACTCGTAAAAAATTAACATCAATAGACTCAAAAGTCACATGGATTTAAAAAAAAAATTAAAAAAATTTGATGTCTACTATTAAATGCTTATTCCAAAAAGCATTTGCTACAGGCTACAGCTCTACAAGTAAGTTGCTAAGAATTTAAAAAAAAATCCTATCATAAGGCAAATAACCCAATCTTCAAAATAATAGAATTGAGTTTTTCTATTTTTCCAAAACTCAATGTGGGTAATACCAAATGTTTGAATCATCTCAAGCAGACTTCGAAAGAATAAAATATCACGAGTCTGAAGCTATATAGTCAATAGGGAAATAAGCTGATAACATATTTTCTGCACTATAATTTCTAATACTATATGTTTCACAATATATCCGACAGTATAAAATAGTATATTGTACTAGTGCATATATATACACACACTATGTCTACACACTACTGACCATGTGATCTGCACACGTCCATGGTGCAAATGCTGAATTCTCTAGCACATTAGAACTCAAATGGCACTTTTGATTCATCATTTGAATTACAATAGTTGTAGCACTTAAAATATTTAAAATAAAACATGGTTTTGAAATGGATGCTCATAATTTCAACTCTTGGATGAAGATTCTAACCATTCCTAACTCATTTCAAGAATTCCTTAAAGCATTTGCAAAATATGGTTTTAATTGAAAACCAAACTCAAGAATCCATGGAAGTATGATACATGAGAGGATAGATGATACATTGTATGATACAATATGCTAAGAGTGGTAAAAAAATATATATTTATGGGATGTGGGTTCATCTAGATACAAGAGAGAGTGTGCATCAAAGTGTGAAAAGTCAAAAAGTGGCATGCTGTGAATAGTGTCCAGACTGTATGCATCACTTTTCAAAATCATAATGGGAGGTCAAGCATGCTTAGGAAAATTTGGGAAAAATCAGAGTCTCTCTAGTGTGTCTAGAATACATAGAAAAAGACCAAACTTTAATAGCAATCACAGATTGAAAGAAACAAATTAGAATGTACACATGACATACAAGCAAAGGCTGCACTGTTGACTGATTTTGTATGATTTTTTTATAAATAGCAAATCAACTCTTACGATGCTTAAAAGATACAGAGAGTTTCCTAACACATTGAAGTTCAAGTAAAAAAAAATAGAAAATGCCATGTTATGTGACGAACACATCCAAAAACAATGCAAGAAGTCAGGTTACAGTATGTGAGAGAAAAGACAGATTATTTACATGCTTTTTAAAAATCCAAAAATGGTACTTTCACATCTCTATAATTAATAGAAAAAATTGGAGACAAACTATGATGTATTAGGCAGATTTTTCAAGTGGTTTCATCATCATAACTCAAGTATTTAATTCAAAACAAATCTTTGAACCTGAGTAGCTCACTGTTTTGGATCATTCTTGAAGAAAATGGATTTGGTTTTTGGAATAGAGTTTAAGTTCTTCATTGGGGGTTTTGAAATAGATGTTCAAAGCATGAACTTAAACACTTGAGATAATCATGTGACCATTTAGAACCTCATCCAACCTTGAATCATCAAAGAACAAAATAAATCAATAAATGGGGTTAAGAAGAGATAACAAAAATGTAATCAAAGAAAGTGTAAAATAGAAATGGGGATTGAGAATAGATGACAATAATGTAAATAAGAAAGAAAATATAAATGGAATTAAGAAGGAGAATGATGATGATAATAACAATAGTTTTCAAGAACAATAATGGAACTCTAGCAAGGTATTCCTCTCATATATGTGTGTATATAGACATGGAGCTCACTACCTCTCTAATGCTCAAGAAGATGGTGAAATAAATATTTGGATGATTGAAGTTTTGATAGCAAACTCAAGCAAAAACTCACTTTGATTGAAAAAAATGGAAGAATAAGACTAGTTACTTCTTCTCTTTCTCTCTCTATATTTCTCTAGAGTTTCTTCCTAAGCTCTCTTTAAGCTTCCAGGTCTTCTCCTAAATGGAAGTAAGTGGGCTTCTTTTATAGGCAAAGTAGGTGTGATAAATGTGATTTTAGAAAGTTCAAAATGGTCTCTCATTGGTCCAAAATAAGCTGGGAGCCAAAACTGCGTCGTTTTGATTTCTAATATTTATGAAAAGCTCCCCACAATAAAATTACAAAAATGGACTTTCTGGGGGAGAGTGCCGCAGCAACAGTGGGCCAGTGCGGTGGCGGCACTGCTCCTCAGATGATCTAAAAATTCTATTTAGGCCCCCAGAGGTTTCCATATTCGCAAAAAGGCCCAATTTCGTCCGAAATTAACAAAAAATGTGTATAAACTCCAAACTGAGCTTGTGATGTGTCATTGAAAAGGTAATAGAGTCCACTTTACATATAAAAAGTTCGGAGATAGGTCACTTTGAAAAGTTTTGTGGTATTCACGATAAAAACCGATTTGATTGCCTTTTTCACCTTCGAAAACTCATAATAAATCAGTTTTAAACCCAGAAATTAGGTGTGATATGCCGTTGGAAATCTATTGACCTCTAGTATCCATGAAAAAATGATAGAGTGCTCCGGTCTCCGGGTTAACTTTCCGGTCAAACCGGGAACCTCTAAGAAGTTCTGGGAACTTCTAGGAGCTCCTAGGAGCTGACCTTTTTCTCCGATTTTCTTTTAAAACTTGTTTTAGTACTTTTCACATGATCTAGAATGATCTCGAAATTTTTGGGTGAATTTAGATAATTTTGGTCAAACCTCGGTCAAACCTAGTCAAATCTTGGTCAAACCGATCAACGGGGACTTTCTGGGAACTTCCGGGACTTTTGGGAGTTGACGTTTTCATCCAATTTTGTTTTAAAACTCATTTTATTACATCCCTCATGATGTAGTGTGTTTCTAGAACTTTTGGTCCAAATCTGAGAGCGTTTGGGCTTTTAGGGGCATTTTGGTCATTTTTACTGATTCTTGAGCTTTTCGAGAGATGGAGGTGATTTCCAAGAGTATTTTGCGCATATTTTCAATCATCGTGGACTACCATGCTATTGAATTCCTAAATCTGTTAGCTGACAAAATGGGGTGTCTACAATCACCTATCTTGTCTTTGGGACAATATTTGAGTTCACATCAAACGAAATTGAAGCTCCTTACCATCAAAAAGTTACTTTTATTCCCTTATGATTATTTCCAATGATAGTGTAGCTACTTTTCATAAATTCTGTTTTACAAAAACTTTAATATGTTCTAAAAGTTAGGGATTCTCAAATTACTTTTTCCTAAATTTATATTCCTTATTTTAAACTACTATTTTCCTATTTACTCTAAAGTTGACATATTAATTAGGTAACGACTTATTTGAATGAATGCCACAATAGTTGGCCGGTGATGTTCAGTAAGGAAAACATCAACAAGTAACTTAAAGTAATAGATACTACTATAAAGAATCTTCCAACTTTTAAAAAACAGTATTTGTTTCTGTTTTTGAAAAAAAAAAAAAACAATATCACTGTGTCACGCCCCCACGTAGCAAAATAAGGAAAAAAATTTCATTTCCGTTTTGGACCCATAGGTCATGACAGGTGATGGATCGCTTGTCCTGTACTTAGCTTAACATGTACCATAAAACAAAGTATATAAAGCAACAAGGAAGATAATATTAAACATATTACAACTTCAAATAATATTACATTGTCCTTTAATAAAATATCCTTAAGGCACAAACGCCTTATTCAAATAAAAAACATTATCCATATCCTTATTACAACTTTATTTAAATTAGAAAAGTAACGTTGCAGGCTCCTCTAGCTGGCATAATCATATTGTCCTGCATAACCATTTCCTGAACATTTTGGATGTCCAGGACAAAATAAAGTCATCAGCTAATGAAAGCCGAGTGAGTATAACGAACACACAAGCAATGTATATAAAAGTACATTAACAGTTATTATAATGTTCGGTACCTTAGAGTGTGATAAATCCATTATTCCAATCATCGCATGATAACAATTAATAACAGTTTGAATAATGAATAATTAAGACCGTGCATGAACCATGAAATTATAACACCCACATTTGTGTTATTGCATTTCATTGCATTTGTCATGCATGATGATGTGAGGTGTTGTGCATTTTGGCACGTGTTTGAGTGAGTTTTGACTCACGAGTTGATTTGGGTGTCTGTATTAGAGAACCCTTTGAAACTGTTGTGATTGAGGATTTATTGTTTGTGAAGTCTCTCCGAGTATGAGACGGTCACTGTGGAACACTTTAAATGTTTATCTGAAAATAAATGTTTACCTGTGTATTTCAATATCTGTATTATTTTCTGTTTTAGAATATATTTCTGTTGTTAGATTTAGTATCCTGGTGAGAACGAATGAACACGCTATTAATTTTGTAGGCTAATTAGCAACTTCGGAAACGTCATATAGAAATTCACGTTTTAGCGACCAAACGAAACTTAGTCGAAAACTTTTATAATTTTGAAGTTTCACTCGTAAAGCTATGAATAAGCTGTATAGAAAGTTTCAGAGACTGATTAGGAGTTTGGAAAACTCGTGGGGAGGTAAACGTAATTCCCGAAGAGTGTTGCCTATATATAGGAAGTGATGACTTTAGGTTTTTCATAACTTCTAACCTAATTCCAAAGAGGAGGCCAAAAGGGAGGCCAAAGGGAGATTTTGTTGCTTTAAGCTTTGCGACGCCAAACGACGACCTTCCGTCAGTCTGGTTTCTCCCAGATTTCATATTCGAGCTCCTCGAGGTAAGAGCTTCGTTTTGATACCTATTAGGGCCTGTTTGGCTAAGTTTTCCGAAAAGTTATTTTCTAGAATTTTTCATAAAAGTTGATAAATGGAATTTTGATCCATAGGAATTTTACTAGACGGACTTCTGCACGTTCCTTGTGCACGGGTTTTCTTCAGATTGAATTATAGGAGCGTTATTCGGAGGTGAGTGATTCAACTATGTTTTGGAATGATTTCTTGGCATGTATTCATGTTATGTTTGAATAGCATGTATTAATTCCTAGAGATATATTGTGTAGTTCATATTGGGCATTTATATTGATAAGTAGGCTCAATAGCACGGTGATATGTTTTAATTACCGCGAGCATGGTGATATGTATTTGAGCATGTTAAGTTGCTTATTTGGGTCAGAAGGAGCACGTGGTCACCGTGCCATTTTGTGGAGCCGATAGAGTGGCATTAAGGTCGCACGATTGTTTGTAGAATCGTGGGTCTTACCCTTTCACGTGGACTTATTGGCGAGGAGTCGCGGATTGGGAATATGGACGGGCACATGAGTCTCCGGCGACTAGTATGAATTGTAGAGATGTGAATGCGGACATGTTTATCATTCATGTACATATGTTGATTTATTCACTAAGCTTTAGCTTAAACAAATCGAAATATGTGTGGTTATTCAAATAACCATTTCAGGTGTTAATGCTGGCGAGGAATCGGTGAAGTGAGTACGTGGGTTGGGAGTTCGCTTGTGAGGCAACTTGAAGTATTAATCTTGTAGTTTTGGGATCCTCGAAATGTTGTAATAAGAATTTGGTTGTTTTAAACCATGTTTAATTTGGTATGTTAGGATGGATTGTAAACTGTTGTAATGGTTAGTAACATGTTGTAATTATGTTTGATAATGTTTTAATACAGCTAGAAATACTTTAGACTGAGTTTGGTTTGAGTTTGTTTCGAGTGGTTGATTTTTGGGGAAAGTTAGAAAGCTTTTAAACTTGAAATTCTGCAGATTGGGCTGCTGCCAGGGGAGCAGTCGACTGAGCAGTCGACTGAACCCCTGAGTCTGATAGCAACTGCTTCTTATTTTAACAAAAGCAGTCGACTGGACCCCCTCAGCAGTCGACTGGACCCCTAAGCAGTCGACTGAACCCCCAGTATCAGTCGACTGGAATTGACATTTAAATCCCTGCCTAACTCCGTCGACTGAGCAGTCGACTGAGCAGTCGACTGAACCTCTGGTTTTAAAAGGTGTTTTATTTTTCCGCTGCGTGTGTTCTTCAAACCTAATTTTTGGGAACCTTAATGAATTGGTTTAGCCTCGGTGGCGTGCCACGGGCTCCGGTTCCGCTATTGTGGGACCGGGCTGTGACATTTAGTGGTATCAGAGCATAAGTTTAGAGCCTTGGGAACGAGTGACGTTATATATATGCTGAGTGACGACGAGTGAAGTGTTGAGTAAATTGTCACCTGTTCTAAATTGCATCCATACATATTAGAGATGTTTGATGCATATGGTATGTTGTTATACATACATGATTATGTTATTGCCATACATACATAGTAATTATGCATTTGTGAATCGGTTAAATCATACGGATGTGGAACTGTATGATGAGATGACGTTATCATGAGTTATAATAGACCGCGTGTTGTGACAAGAGGGAAAGATGATATTTTGGTAGTGATGAACAGTGGAATTGCTAAGCTAAAAGAAAATAATTTTTGATCGAATCAGTGGATGTTTTCAACGATAGTGATGAGTGTCCTTTGGGGGATCTAACCAAGAACAGAGTTTGAGCAGTGAACGTCAGATGAGATTTCTTTATAGTTCTTCAGACATGGGTTAGATGCTGTGAAGCGAGAGAATAGAGATGTGCAGTTGGGTATTATGGTAGCGAGATAGTCCAGCACCATGTATTGCTCGTGTATGGGATAGGTGAGGAATCTCTCACCTTATCTTACGGTGTTAATCTACGGTACAATCGTACGAGGTTATCTTATGATGTATCTTACGGTATATACGGTGTATGTCAGGTAGTTGAAGAATTTTTCGACTTATTGTACGTCATTGAGACGATTGGATGGTTGAGGAATCTCTCAACCTATCTTACGGTATGTATTGGACGGTTGAGGAATCTCTCAACCTATCTTGTGTTATGTATTGGTAATTGAGAAATATCTTAACGAGCTATGAGTATTGTGGTTATTGAGGAATCTCTCAACTGAACCTGATTCCGAGTGGTTATGGCACCAAGGTAGATTTAGATGTGGTATGAGGATTAGAAGTGAATGCTACTTGATCGATTGTATGTGTGAAAATGTTGGGATTGGAGGACTGACCTAAGAGGAGGGGTTAAGAACAGGAATGATAGAGTATACTTTGACGGTTTGAAACTACAGTTGGTAGAAGTTTAATTGATGACATACTTCGGGAGTGGTTACTTAGACTTGATGATTATGTGCATATAGATGTAACGATAAGGACGATATGGGTTGAAGGAGGAACTGTAGAATTTCTTGATGAAGGGTAAATGGACAGAAATGAAGAGTAATAAGGTTCCCTAGTGTTTTGCAGTGGTTTGTCAGAAGAAATAGAATAAAGGAAGTAGGAATAGGAGACTGGGAGTAAAAGATAAGTGTGAATTATGGAACGTGATAAGAGATTCAGAGGAATCGAGTGAAAATTTGGATAACATGAAGATGGGAGGACCTTGATAGGGAGATTGTAGCAAAGATTGTTATCACAGAAAGTTGTAGTACGGGCGACCTCGAACCTGGATTTTGAATGTATTTTAAAAAATAAAACGAAAACCTTTTCTTCTAATGCTTTTAAAACATCTTTGGGTTTCTGAAGCAAGTGGTTGTCAACTGAAAGTTGGAGTACGATAATTATTACGATACTGAACAAGAGCAATTGTGAAAGTGGATAGAGTAAAGAGACTTTGGACAAGTCAAGTTAGAGAAATGAAGATGTAAAATGGGAAGATGAATCTTTGATGAGAAAGTAAATAAGAACTGTAGAAGTGGAATGAAGACTTAGGAGTACGTTGAGTACCTTATCAGATATGATAGTAGGATTGTATAGCGATTAGAAGACAATGGTGGATACAATGGAATGTTGTCTCAGTGGTCCTAGATTCCAACAAGGTCGGAGAAATTTTGAAAATGTTGGAATTCATCCCAAGAAAATTTTTGTTAAATACTTGTAATAAGGTATCAAGAGGACTTTGGAAGACGAGGATCGTGGTGGGACATGGTATGCTTAGTGCTTGAGACAAAACGGTGGTCGTCAAACGAATGAGTTCTACGTGAGTAGATTATCAACTTAGAAATTCTAAAGTAAAAAGGGTTAGTGAATGTTGTACACTTAGAATTAGTAAGTTGGAAGTAGTGCTGTTAAACGAGTTGACTTGAGTATTGTCACGAAAGGTATGTGAATTGAAAGTCGATAAGAAATTTATCAAACACAGTGAGACTATGGTACTTGATTGGGAAGACCAAATTATTGAATTGTCTTCAGATGGTTACGGGAATAGTATGAAATACTTAGGACAACGAGTTCTTCGTGAACAATGAAATTGAGATCAGAATGGCGAATATAAAGGATTAGAGAATCTGAATTGGAGTTAAGTCAAGTTGACTAAGAGTTATGAAATACTAAATCGCTAAATAAGGTATGAAACCTTGAGATGTTATACAAGGAATATATGTTCAGTGTAAAGGGCAGTCAGAAATTCAGTAAGAGTTGCGATACATGAGTATGCTTGGTATGAGCTTGTGTGAGGGTGGAAGTGAAACACTAGAGACTCATGGAGTCGTATAACTACGTAAATGGTGGTGGATCTACATGGACTGATAGACCAAGGGATAGTATACGAGGGAGGTATGAGATGGGAATGGAGTACATTGTTGTTGAGATTTTCGATAGAAAAATAATTGGCTCTGGGTGTGTGTACACTACGTAAATAAGAATGGATTGTGAATGACCAAGGGTTTAAGACGTGAACGGGGTATGTTATGAACATGGGAGTACATTTTATAAACTCTATGGTATGTGTATGATTGACTAAGTCAAGTTTGGGTTCACATCGTTATTTGTTGCGACGGATATTGGGGTAACTATATGTGAAAATATTATGCAAAATTTTAAAATGTTTTAATTTAAAAACAAAAGGGAGAATATGTAATTGACTTTGTTACAAGTTTTAAATTGAGGGTATAGCATTTAATCTTCTACGATTAATCGACGATAGTTTGAGTACAGAATGCGAGAGATAAAGGGGCAAGTGTGTTTAACTATTCGAGACATCAGTTGGGCTCGAAGAAGTAGAGTGATATAAAATTTTCAGTTAAGAATCTGGATAGTATCTTACGAGGTATGTATGATTGGAAGAATAATACGAGGTTGGATTAAACCGAATGGAATTTGAAAAGGAATGAAAATCCTTTGAAAACGTGTTATTGTTCTACAAGTATTCCGCGATTAGCAGGATAAGGGATTGAATCTATGGTATATGAAATAGTTGGTTGAGGCATTGACTTATCGACATAGTATATATGCATGAAAGTAGTCAGTTTGGTTCACTTAGAGATGAAGAATCAGGTATGGTGGTTACCCAGTTGAGACGTGTTGGAAACAACTTTTAGTCAACAAGAAAGATAGGTGAAGAGAGATGAGTTACTTCCTTCGTTTTGGTGATTGGGATATAACCTTTGGGTTTCGAACAGCATATGTGATAAGTACGATAAAAGGATATGTGAGTGGACGTGGTGACGTCGTGATGTGATTTAGTGTCAGGTTTGACTATTGAGTAAGTTCTACTCAGGTATCGATGTTCTCATTTATCGAGATGCTTCGGGGTATTGCTAGGGTTCTGTTTGAATCTTCTATCAGATTGAGGCGGGGACTTTAAGGATTTATTTTCCTTAAAAGCCTGAGGATTTATTTTCCTCATGAGATTGTGTCATCTCAGTGAAGGGGATTGTGTATGTGGTAAATGTTGGAAGTACTTGCGTGAAGTCTTAGTGACTTGAGAAGATGAGATGCGTACTCAGTATCCGCACCTTTTGAGACTTGAGGTACAAGTTTGGGGACAAACTTCTTTTAAGGGGGAGAGTATTATAACACCCACATTTGTGTTATTGCATTTCATTGCATTTGTCATGCATGATGATGTGAGGTGTTGTGCATTTTGGCACGTGTTTGAGTGAGTTTTGACTCACGAGTTGATTTGGGTGTCTGTATTAGAGAACCCTTTGAAACTGTTGTGATTGAGGATTTATTGTTTGTGAAGTCTCTCCGAGTATGAGACGGTCACTGTGGAACACTTTAAATGTTTATCTGAAAATAAATGTTTACCTGTGTATTTCAATATCTGTATTATTTTCTGTTTTATAATATATTTCTGTTGTTAGATTTAGTATCCTGGTGAGAACGAATGAACACGCTATTAATTTTGTAGGCTAATTAGCAACTTCGGAAACGTCATATAGAAATTCACGTTTTAGCGACCAAACGAAACTTAGTCGAAAACTTTTATAATTTTGAAGTTTCACTCGTAAAGCTATGAATAAGCTGTATAGAAAGTTTCAGAGACTGATTAGGAGTTTGGAAAACTCGTGGGGAGGTAAACGTAATTCCCGAAGAGTGTTGCCTATATATAGGAAGTGATGACTTTAGGTTTTTCATAACTTCTAACCTAATTCCAAAGAGGAGGCCAAAAGGGAGGCCAAAGGGAGATTTTGTTGCTTTAAGCTTTGCGACGCCAAACGACGACCTTCCGTCAGTCTGGTTTCTCCCAGATTTCATATTCGAGCTCCTCGAGGTAAGAGCTTCGTTTTGATACCTATTAGGGCCTGTTTGGCTAAGTTTTCCGAAAAGTTATTTTCTAGAATTTTTCATAAAAGTTGATAAATGGAATTTTGATCCATAGGAATTTTACTAGACGGACTTCTGCACGTTCCTTGTGCACGGGTTTTCTTCAGATTGAATTATAGGAGCGTTATTCGGAGGTGAGTGATTCAACTATGTTTTGGAATGATTTCTTGGCATGTATTCATGTTATGTTTGAATAGCATGTATTAATTCCTAGAGATATATTGTGTAGTTCATATTGGGCATTTATATTGATAAGTAGGCTCAATAGCACGGTGATATGTTTTAATTACCGCGAGCATGGTGATATGTATTTGAGCATGTTAAGTTGCTTATTTGGGTCAGAAGGAGCACGTGGTCACCGTGCCATTTTGTGGAGCCGATAGAGTGGCATTAAGGTCGCACGATTGTTTGTAGAATCGTGGGTCTTACCCTTTCGCGTGGACTTATTGGCGAGGAGTCGCGGATTGGGAATATGGACGGGCACATGAGTCTCCGGCGACTAGTATGAATTGTAGAGATGTGAATGCGGACATGTTTATCATTCATGTACATATGTTGATTTATTCACTAAGCTTTAGCTTAAACAAATCGAAATATGTGTGGTTATTCAAATAACCATTTCAGGTGTTAATGCTGGCGAGGAATCGGTGAAGTGAGTACGTGGGTTGGGAGTTCGCTTGTGAGGCAACTTGAAGTATTAATCTTGTAGTTTTGGGATCCTCGAAATGTTGTAATAAGAATTTGGTTGTTTTAAACCATGTTTAATTTGGTATGTTAGGATGGATTGTAAACTGTTGTAATGGTTAGTAACATGTTGTAATTATGTTTGATAATGTTTTAATACAGCTAGAAATACTTTAGACTGAGTTTGGTTTGAGTTTGTTTCGAGTGGTTGATTTTTGGGGAAAGTTAGAAAGCTTTTAAACTTGAAATTCTGCAGATTGGGCTGCTGCCAGGGGAGCAGTCGACTGAGCAGTCGACTGAACCCCTGAGTCTGATAGCAACTGCTTCTTATTTTAACAAAAGCAGTCGACTGGACCCCCTCAGCAGTCGACTGGACCCCTAAGCAGTCGACTGAACCCCCAGTATCAGTCGACTGGAATTGACATTTAAATCCCTGCCTAACTCCGTCGACTGAGCAGTCGACTGAGCAGTCGACTGAACCTCTGGTTTTAAAAGGTGTTTTGTTTTTCCGCTGCGTGTGTTCTTCAAACCTAATTTTTGGGAACCTTAATGAATTGGTTTAGCCTCGGTGGCGTGCCACGGGCTCCGGTTCCGCTATTGTGGGACCGGGCTGTGACAGAAATCATCTCATCTCACTGACTCTTTTATCTCGATCACAATCTCTTGACTCATTCGGTCCACCTAGAACCATCCGGCACAATGCCGTTAGTTTAGAAGGTCTATCAATATGTCTGCCGTATTTAAGTTGGTCTCGACATACCTAGACTTCAAGGTTATAATAACCTGTGGAATACTTTAATTAATCTACCGTATCTGAAGCGGCCTGGAATAATTTAAAGCTACCACCAAACTGACCTACCGTATCAAAAGCGGCCTGGGCTCAGCCCTCTTAATTAATCTACCGTATCAAAAGCGGCCTGGAATAATTAAGGCTATCACAAGACTCTGATTGACCTACCGTATCAAAAGCGGCCTGGGCTCAATCCTTCTTAATTAACATACCGTATCTCAAGCGGCCTGGGATAATTAAGGTTACCCGTCCCGAGACATTCTCACAACATACATGCTGACCAACGACCCCTTTCCATACATGCCATCTCGACTATGCAAATGAGTAATTTATTCTCTTTCTTGTTTATATAGAGGTATCAGAGCGGGCGTACGACTTGTTCTTTCTTTACATATTTTCTTATAAAGGTATCAGAGTGATATAACTTAAATCTTTCTTTCACATTTGTTTTATAGAAGGTATCAGAGCGATATGACTTAAATCCTTTTTCACATTTGCTTTATAGAAGGTATCAGAGCGATATGACTTAAATCCTTTTTTCACATTTGCTTTATAAAAGGTATCAGAGCAGTTTCTTCTTGTCATTATTTATTGATTAAAACAACTTATCTAATTCTCGCCTTCAAAATCTATTTTCCTTTCCTTATTAACAAGGTACAATGTATTTAAAATCATTTAGTTAACATCCACGATCTAAATTATCAAGTCACATACGAGACAATAGGAAATTTCATCAAAGAATGCTTTAATACGCTTTTTCAACTACCAGTACACAAGTGGGTCCACTTTGAAGCGATGTCCTAAAAAATTAGTTATAATTTTTATGGATGAATTACATATCAAATGAAAGGTCTCTGAGTCTAGTTTCCAACGCTTCAAACGGTGCGCGTTTTTGAGTTTTCTGGAGGGAGTTATGGCCGTTTTAGTAAAAGTCGTCAGTGCTGAAACATGTCAATCGATTGGATGACATGTCAATCGATTGAATATGTTTCCAATCGATTGGTATCAGCAATTTCTCCCCTGTTACGAGTTTGAAGTCTGTTTTTGACCCATTTCTCAATTCTGCTTCAACCAAGACATGTAATATATGGATTTCTTCGTTTTTCCGCAAGGATTATGAATACGCAGTCGGTTTTAACTAATTTCAATCGTAGCTCTCGGATTTCACGTAAAACTGAGAGGTGACAAAACTTTAAATCAACGGTACGTCGCGATACGGATGAATTAAGCCGTAGTATTCAAACCGCAGCTTATTGGGACTAAGATCTTTCATTTCCAATTTACATAATTGAATTTCGTTGAGTTTTACGGTACAACTAATTTTGGACCTCCATGGCTATATATACATATATAGGCGTATATACTTACTTTCGATACCCCCGGCTTGTTCGTAATGACAAATACTACATTATGAGTGGGTTCGAGAGACTCACCGGTCTGTAGATAAGGCGGCGCGACTTGCCGAAGAAAGACGGAAATTCCGAAATATAAGCTTAGAGCTCCAACAATGGCTATGGAGCTTACTGTGATGTTCTAGCTTCAGTATTTCCTTCTTTCGTTCAATTTTCAGAATGTATATGTGACTGGATGCTTGTGATTTGAGAGAGTGTAATGGAAACTTTTGAAATCATGGAGGTTATATGTGTGTGTGTGTATGTATATTGTGAGAGTAATGCTATTGCTTGCTATCTGTGTTCTTCCATTGAGTTGTAAGTGTGAACATATAAATAAGCTACTCAATCAGTGTTGCAACTTGCAACAGAAATGATCACAACGAATAATACAGATGGGTTTGATTGATGCGGTCATTTCATAAATAATACGGTTAGTTAATCAGTTTGGTTCAGTTTGATCAGTTAGTTCAGTTAGGTTGGTCCGGGTAGCCTAAGAAAATACCCCAAATAAATATTAGGGACCAAAAATGTAAATAACGTGATAAATATTTTTTATTAATAGTTTTAATCCCAAATTATAGGGCAACTTAGGGGCGCAGTCTTAAACAAAATTAGTTCAAATGAAATTACTAACGGGTCACAAAATTAATGTTATATAATTATAATAAATCAACATAAGTATTTTTCATTTATGGAATTAATACTACAATTAAAAATAACACATAACAGCAAAGTAAAATGGCATTGTATTAATAACTGATGATGCCTAGAATTGGTAAGAGAAGGTTCAGAGAGAGACAGAGAGAGACCAAGGAATTGTATGTGGTTCGGCCCCGTTAATGAGGTGACCTACGTCCACGTGTGTATCTAGGCGTTATACTAGCAGATCACCGGCGGCCTGGTGAGCCAACAATGGTGGGCGGCACTACCAGCAATACCGTCCGGGTATATGCGTTTCAGTGTATGCTCTAGTGATTAGGTTTCTCCAGATCGTTTTTTTTCTTAGAAGGGTATGGATGGGCTCTTTTATAGATGCAAGAGTCCACCTCTACATGGAAACTTCGATCCATTAGGAAGCCTATATCAATCACAATTCAATGTGCATAAATTAAGGGAAGATCATTATCAGATTAGGAATCTATCGAGTTTTATTCCTAATAGGACTCCGGCCGCACAAGGAAACTGCTGGCGTTGAGCCGCGCGTCCGGGAGAGTCGCCGAAGACCACGCCCGGGCTGTGCTGGCACCCCGAGCGGTGACACTGGCAAGCCCTGGGTGTGGTCCCCAGAGTTCTGCTTGGTCTTCGATGCTGACGTGGCCGTTGGACCCACGCTGGATAATTCTGAGCATATCAGCTGCCCCCCATTTCCATAGCTAATTGGACGCCATGTCTGATGAGGTTTGGAAATCAGAGCAGTTCACGAGAAAGGACCGAGCGGGAGACTGGAGGGTCCGGTATTGCCCAGGGCCACATGTCAGCTGCTTGCAGGCCTGGTTGGGATGCGACGGGGCCATCGTGGAGGTAACCGAACCGTTTGCGTTGGGACCAAACCATCACGTCGTGCATTTAATGCATGCGCCTTTTGAGGCGGCGTATGGTATGCCCGATGTGACAGCCGTCAGTCGCTAAGAGCGGGAAAACGTCCTGACCGTCCGATCTGATTCAATCTGAGCCGTCCTTTGTCTTTATAAAAGGAGCGTCAGTTCATTCTACATACTCACCACTGTTTGAAGATCAATAATCACCGAGCGGGTTTTCAGAACAAAGCACTCCCGACCCCTTTTCCTCTGTTCATACTAATTCAATCTTCCTCCCCATGGCTTCCAACATCGACCTGTCGTCGGACGAAGGGCTCAGAGCCTTCAGAGAGGACTGCCAAATTCCGGACGACGTAGTAGTTCGTCCGCACATTGAGGGAGAAGAAGTAGCCCATCCTTTCTTCCTCATCAGCAGTTATCTGCTGCTGATTGTGGGATTACGCTTTCCTCTGCCGGTCTCATTCTGCGACCTTCTTCAGGGATTGGATATCCCACTACACAAATGCCGACCAAACGTTGCCCGCCTCTTGTGGGGGATTGCAGCGCTGAACGAGCGACTGGGGTTATTTCTCCGGGCCGCCGACGTTGCGAGGTGTTACATAATGGGCATTGACAACGGAGGCCCCTACTTCCGCCCTAAGACTGAGGGAAAAGACTTTGTCCGAGGTCTAGATTTCCCAAACAAGAACTGGCAACGGTACCCTTGGGTCCTGGTTGCTGGTAACTGGCTGGAGAATGACGGTCTCTCCCCTCCTGCGAATTATAATCCCGACCGCTGCAGACAGGCTTTCACCGACCTTCGTGGAGTCGTTCCTTCCGAGGATGACATGGAGGCATTTAATCAAGCCATTGAGGCCGGCATGTCGTTCTCCTACTTGAAAGGGAGACCTGTGGAGAATTCGGGCGTCGGATCGTCTTCTGCAACCGCTGCCGCTGCGGCATCTGGATCGCGCCGCTATACCCGGTCGATGGCGACCGGGGCGCGCCCGGCCAGCAGGACGGGCCAACCCGAGGGGCCGGTCTCCTTGTCCACCAGCACCGACTCCTCCTCATCTGAGGATGCAAGCCCGCCTCCGGGCCCATCCAGAAAGGGCAAGGAGAGGGAAGTCGAAGAAGAGCCTCAGCCCCCACCGAAGAGGAGCCGACCGGAAGTATTCGCCGGCCCCCGCATGCCGGGCTCATGGTCGGATTTCTCTCTTGTGAACATGGAAGAACGCTTGCAGGCGGTGGAGAAGATGGGCGCCGAGCTGCAGATGGATTCCGCCCTGCGGGGGGTGGATGTCCACGCCTTGGAGCTGGCCGTAGAGGGGCTGACTGCGAAGGTGGCTGCCCTGGAAGAGGAGGTCAAGGCTTTGAAGGATAAGGGCACTTGAAGTCTGCCGTCCTTCTCTTTTTTTTTTTTTTTTTTTTTTTTTTTTTTATTTGGGGAGGCTACTACAACTGCCCCCCGGACTTGTACAGTTTTTCTTTTTTATCAATGAACAAGGTCCTTGAGGCCATCCCTTTCGCGTTAATTGTATTTCCGATTTCTATTTTGACCGTGGTTTGTTCGGTTGGAGTTCCAAAATTCCAACCGGCGTCCAAACCTTCAGCGTCCAATAAACCTCGTGGACTTGCTGTGCGGTTACGCCGAGATTCTCATGCACCTCCTGCCCCCCATTTTCAAAGCTGATTGGACGCTCCGTCTGATGAGGGTTGAAAACTGAAATTTTCCTTGGGAACCGTTCGGTAGTAGACCGGGATGTTGTCCTTCGGGCGGGGCCGGAGGAAGACGTCGGTCGGGGCATCCCCCGAGCGGGCGATCCGTTGGTTCGGGAGTCGCTGCCGCCACGTGTTCGCTGGTTGTTGACCTGGTTAGGTTCGAACTACGCTAGCGCGGACGCAACCAAGCCACTTGCGCGCCAACCGACCAGTCATGTCAGGCCTTTAATGCGCACGCCTTTCTAGGCGACGTTTCATGCGCCCGAGGAGACAACTGTCAGCAATTTCGGGCGGGGGATCACACGGACCGTTGGATACGTTTTGATCTGGGCCGTTCCCGGTTTCTATAAAATGAATGCTTGCCCACTTCTCTGGCCCTTTACTGCAGAGAGATCGCCGAACGTCCTGAAAGCAAAGGCTAGTCCGAGCAAGATTCTCGAGTCCTCTTTTCTGCGCAAGCTTTGTAAGTCCTCTTCCTTCCGAACTTTCGTCTGTTGTTCCCTTCTTCCCTTTCCCATTTTCTCTTCTTTTCGTAGCGAGACTGGAGAGAGTGAGTCCGGTAGGGTTCGAGCGGGAGTGGGATTTTTTCTTCCTTAGATTCTGTTCGTTTTTCCGGTCGGGTGGAGACTCAGGCCATTTGAGCCGGACCGGTGTCTCCGTAGTTTCACTGAGAGAGTGCCTTCTGACGTTTAGGGCCATATATTCTCTGCCTTTTAGGTTAGTGACATTGCCTTCCCTGTACCTCAGGCTCGGGGTTTCCGATCCGTATTTAGGTCGCGATCTTCTCCCTCTTCCTTCCCCAGGGGCATCTGAGATGGAGCATTCCGGCTTCAATTCTGCGTCCCGTTCGATTAGCGAGATGTTCCGGTCGGATGGCTCCGACCCGGTTTTGGACCCTCCTTCTGACCACCAGAGTGAGGGCTCGATCTCAGCCCGTCAATTTGATGACGAATCCGCCGAGGGGGCCCCCGTTGCCTCCGTCTCTAGGGGTTTGGGCGACGAGGCGCCCGGGGAGTCCGATCCCGGCGTTGGGTTTGCTTGTGAGTCTATATTCTCGATTTTGCGTTCCGAGGACCTTATCCGGATTAGGAAGAAATACTCCTTCCCGGGTAGTTGCTCTTTGGCGGTGAATTCCGGGGGGGCGCACCTTTACTATCCGGGCTTCACGACTCTTTTCGAGGATGCAATGATGGCGGGTCTCCGCCTTCCGCTCCACCCAGTAGCCAGGGCCATCCTGATTCACCTTGGGATTGCTCCCGGGCAACTGGCCCCCAACGGGTGGAGATTCCTGATGGGTTGTATATCTCTGTGGCCTCAGGCGTTCGGGTGTGAGGTGACCCTCGGGGAGTTTCTATGGGCCCATCGGCCGTTTGCCGTACACGGGGAACTGGGGTTCTTTTCTTTTTCCGCCCGGCCGGGCAGAAAGATTATCGACAAGTGCCCCAGTAACAACAAGGGGTGGAAGAGCAAGTTCTTCCAAGTGTCCACCCTTCTCCTCTGTGACGAGGCCGCGGGGACCCGGCCGAGGACATCCTGGGTGAAGGAGCTGAGGGGTAAGGCTACCTGTCTTTCTTTTGTTTGTCTCTTTCGGTTTTATGGATTTATCAGCCTGTTAACCGGTTTTATGCTTCTACTTGCAGCTGGGTCGGCAGACATTCCTGAGATCTCCGAGGCGTCCCAGGCCAGGATTTGGGGCTTGGCACAGTTGCCCACCAACATTCGGAACGTACTGTCCCCGTCGGGAGACATAGTGGTGTCTTATTCCCCCGAGGAGCCCTCAGAAGTCCCTGCTTCCTCTCCTACTGTTCCCGGTCAGCGCTCTATCTACTCCCCTGTTTCCCCTTACCACTTTCTTTGCGGCCTAATATCTTTCCGGTTGTTTTGCAGCAATGGCTCCCAAGGACGCAGCGGCGTTGAAGGAGAAAGAGGAGGCCCTACTTGCCCGAGCTGGATCAAAGAGGAAGAGGCTGGAGCCCACCGAGGGCCAGAAGCTCAAGAGGCTCACCCGGGGCATCGTTATCCGCCCTGTCAAGGAGGGGGTAGGCACCTCGGCGCCCGGGGTGACCATTGCCGTGCCCCCCAAGACGCCCGCTGCTTCCAAAACCGCTGGCGTCTCCTTCCCTACTGTGGAGGAGACCGTGCATACAGGGCTTCCTGCAGTGCCACCGGTTGAGAGGGCGGACGAGGTACGCGGGAGGATCCGCCCCGCTCTGCTGCCGGGTCAGGTGGATAAGTGCTCCTTGTTGAGCCCGGAGGACGTGACCGCTTGGCTCTACAGCATCAGCCATATGGTGCGTCGATATTTCGTACTTCTCATAGGCTCTTATTGCTTGTTTCGCTCATAATGCTTATAGCTGTTTTCG
Source organism: Hydrangea macrophylla (assembly GCA_033977485.1). Lineage (NCBI taxonomy): Eukaryota > Viridiplantae > Streptophyta > Magnoliopsida > Cornales > Hydrangeaceae > Hydrangea > Hydrangea macrophylla. Next base: position 31,173,224 of record CM066994.1, read on the forward strand.
TTTGCAGGTCGGTTGTATAGCAGCGGGGTCCGAGGCGACCTTTCCCGCGCTGACCGGGAAACTGGCGGCTGCTGAGGAGGCCCTATCCATGGAAAAGACGGCCCGGGAAGCTGAGGCGGAGAAGGCTAGGGCTTTGGGCCAGGAGCTGGGGGAGGCCCGAGGTGTGGTGTTAACCGAGCGGGCTTCCCGAACGGCTGCTGAGGCCCAGCTCGCGGCTTTAGAGGCCAAGCTTGCTGCCGCGGAGGCCGGTCGGGTTGCTGCCGAGAAGGATGCTAAGGCTCTGACCGCCACTCTGTCCGAAGCGACCGCCGCCCTTGAAGCGGAGACGAAAGATACCGAAGAGGAATTCGAGGCTGGATTCCTCAAGGGCTACAAGGACCTGATTGCCCGCGTTATGGCGGATCACCCGGACTGGGACATCTCCGGCTATTCCTGGGCCGAATCCGATTACTGGAAAGAGGACCGGGCTGCTGGCGGGGGGCCTGCGGAGGCTGCGCCAGTTGGAGCCGCTCCTGCTGCGGAGGAAGAGCTGGACGTTGTGGGTGACCAGTAGGGCTTTTATGCCCTTTCTTTTACTGTTGTAGTATTTTTTTTGTTTTGTGGGTCTGTACAAGTCCGCTTTTAATCAATGACAGGGCCCCTGAGGCCACTTTCCTTTCCATTAACTGTTTGTATTTTGCACTTGCATGCCCATGTGATTGCCAATCCCCGACCAGTTTTCAATTGCATTCACTTAGCATATGGATTAGGGTTGCAACCGGTTGGATAATTGGTCTTCTGCCAGTATCTGACCAGTTTTAGTCGAACCGAGCACTGCCTTAGCAAAATGGTTTAGGACCGTAACTGGTAGAACGCCTGGTCTTCTCGACCTGTTTTTGAAGGCATACCCGGTGTATTATAGGACTTGTCCTGTTTTACAGTCCGGGTTATTTATCTCTGATCACTGTTAGTACTTGGGAATGCTAGGACTCCAAGTACTGTTAATGACCGGTGTGATTCCCTGTTTAAGGCTGCATTCCCCTGCCCCCCAAGCATTTTGGTAAGGCGGGTGCGTAGTAGCGAGCAACCTTAGGAAATCGACCTGGAACATGGGTGGTTGCAGGGTCCTTTGGGGTTTTAGCCATCGTGGGTCACCTAGGGGGTTTGCCCCCATTGTCGGTTGGACCTAGGTTAAACCTTGTTTAATTTCCTTGTTGAGCCAGCATTCCCTTGCCCCCCAAGCGTTTTGTTAGGGAGATGGACGGGAACACCGACCGTAGGAAACCGACCTGGAACATGGGTGGTTGCAGGGTCCTTTGAGACTTGCCATTATTGGCTGCCTAGGGGGTTAGGCCCCATCGTTGGCGGGACCTAGGCGAAGCCTGCGCCTCGGGGTTAGGCCCGAGGTCTTTTTGTGCCTTGGTGCTTAGCCAAGTTCTTTGAAGGTGCCTCAGGGTTAGGCCCGAGGTCTTTTTGTGCCTTGGTGGAACACTTAAGCAGGAACTTTGCAGAAAGGTAATTGCTTTATTCCAAAATAAAAATTTTAACTGCTCGGGTAGAGCTACAAAGAGTCCTAATCGATCGCTAACCCCCTTCATCCCAGCTACTGAAAATATTTTCGAAGGTGCTGTATGTTCCACGGGTGGGAAAGCTCATGCCCGTCAAGATCTCGTAGCCAATAGGTTCCCGGTCGATGAATCTGGGTGACCGTATATGGGCCTTCCCAGTTTGGCCCCAACTTCCCATGATTTGGGATTCTAGTCGACTGGTTTACCGCCTTCAGGACAAGATCACCCACTTGGAAGCTGCGATGCTTGACCTTGCTGTTATAGTACCTCGACACCCTCTGCTTGTACGCTGCCACTCTCAGATAGGCTTGATCTCTTTTCTCTTCTACCAAGTCAAGTTCGGTTCTCAGGGCTTCCTCGTTGCCATGCTCACTGAAATTGGCTACCCGGTAGGAAGGCAATCCGAGCTCCGTGGGGACCACGGCCTCGAAGCCATAGGTGAGTGAGAACGGCGTTTCGCCTGTTGCTGCTCGGGGAGTGGTACGGTAGGCCCACAGGAGGGTCGGCAACTCTTCAGCCCACAGACTTTTGGCACTTTCAAGCCGAGTCTTGATTGACTGCAAGATTGTCCTGTTCGTCACCTCGGCCTGGCCGTTGGCCTGAGGGTGCTCGGGAGAGGAGTAATGGTTGGATATCCCGTAGCCCGAGCAGAACTGCCGAAACACCGGGGTGTCAAATTGTCTGCCATTGTCGCTCACCAGTATACGGGGGGTGCCAAACCTGCTGAGGATATTTTTCTCTATAAAACCCTCCATCTTCTTCTCGGTGATGGTGGCCAATGGCTCGGCTTCTGCCCACTTGGTAAAGTAGTCCACGGCTATGACAGCAAACTTGACTTGCCCTTTTCCTATGGGCAGGGGGCCTACTATGTCGATGCCCCATTGAGCAAATGGCCAGGGGCTAAGGATGGGTGTCTGCATCTCTCCCGGACAATTGATCATGGGGGAGAACCTTTGGCATCTGTCACACCTTTTCACATAGTCCCTGGAATCCCGAGCCATAGTTGGCCAGTAATAGCCTTGCAGCAGCGCTTTCCGCGAGAGTGCCCGACCTCCAACGTGGTTCCCACAAATTCCTTCATGAATTTCATACAAGATCGCTTGAATTTGCCCGGGATGAACGCAGCGGAGGTATGGGATGGTGAAGCCCCTTTTGTAGAGTATGCCATCAATTAAATGGTACCTGGCTGCACGGTATTTGGTGCGGCGGGCCTCATCTTTTCCGTTCGGTAACACGCCGGTCGCTAAGAATGTAACTATGGGGTCCATCCAACTGGGTCCCAGGTCCACCGGGTCCACCTCCATTCCTTCTGAATTGATCACACTTGGCTCGGGCAGGTATTCTATCCTTATCCCGGGCAAGTCTGACTCAGAGGATGAAGCTAGGCGGGCCAACCGGTCGGCCCTGGTGTTCTCCTCCCGCGGTATCTGTGTGATGGCCAGTCCTTTGAGTCTCTTCGAAACCGCTCGGACAAGGGCCAGGTAGGCCACCATGTTGTCTTCTCGGGCCTCATACTCCTGACTAATTTGGTTAACCACGAGCTGGGAATCACTGTACCCTTGGACCTGCTGTGCTCCCATAGATGTAGCCAACTGTAACCCTGCCAATAGGGCTTCGTACTCGGCTTCATTGTTTGAAGCGCGGAATCCGAACCGCAGCGCGTACTCGAGCTGGATTCCGTCAGGAGAGGTCAGGATGATTCCTGCTCCGCTGCCCTGGTTGTTGGAAGAACCGTCGACGTAGAGTATCCAGGTCGGGATGTTAATCTGCAGCCCGGGCGGCAAGACTGGTGGGTCGAGCTCTTCGGTCTGATCCTCTGCATAGGTAAACTCGACCAGGAAATCTGCCACTGCCTGCCCCTTGAGGGCTGTCCGGGGTCGGTAGGCCACTTCAAATTCTTCCAGTTCCAGGGCCCACTTGACGAGTCTTCCCGATGTTTCGGGTCTGCTCAGGATTCGGCGCAACGGCTGGTCTGTGAGCACTACAATTGTGTGGGCCTGGAAGTATGGGCGGAGCCTCCGAGCAGATGTCACGAGCGCAAAAGCGAGCTTCTCAACCCGGGAATATCTACTTTCGGCGCCCTGGAGTGCTCGGCTTGTGTAGTACACGGGGAACTGTATCCCGTGCTCTTCCCGAACTAAAGCTGAACTGACCGCTGAAGGTGACACCGCCAAGTATAGGAGCAGTTCTTCCCCCGGCGCTGGCGTTGAGAGCAGAGGGGGAGAGGCCAAGTACTTTTTGAGTTCCTGGAATGCCCCCTCGCACTCCTCCGACCATTGAAACGCCTTTCGGAGGATTTTGAAGAATGGCAGGCAACGATCAGTGGCTCGGGAGACGAATCTGTTCAGTGCGGCTACCCGTCCGGCCAAACTTTGGACTTCTTTGGTTGATCGGGGGGACTTCATGTTGATGATGGCCTGTATTTTCTCGGGGTTAGCCTCGATTCCCCGCCTGCTGACAAGGTGGCCAAGGAATTTTCCGGACGAGACACCGAATGTGCATTTGGCCGGGTTCAACCGCATTCCGAACTTTCTCAAAATGCTGAAGGCTCCGGCCAGATGGTCCAAGTGGTCGGACTCATCGTGACTCTTGACCAGCAGATCGTCAACGTATACTTCCATAGTTTTACCAATCAGATCTTTGAACATGTGGTTGACTAACCGCTGGTAGGTTGCCCCGGCGTTCTTGAGGCCGAAGGGCATCACCTTGTAACAGTACGTGCCTTGATCTGTGATGAAGGCGGTTTTTTCTTCGTCTCCGGGGTGCATGCTTATCTGGTTGTACCCGGAGTAGGCGTCCATGAAGGAGAGGAGCGAATGGCCGGCGGTGGAGTCCACAAGGAGGTCTATCCTAGGCAGTGGATAGCAATCCTTGGGACAAGCTTTGTTCAAGTCCGTAAAGTCCACGCACATCCTCCATTTTCCGTTACTCTTTTTGACTAACACGACGTTGGCCAACCAGTCGGGATAGAGGACTTCTCGGATTGAGCCCGCCTTGAGGAGCTTCTCTACTTCCTCAGAGACCGCCATTTGCCTTTCGGGGGCCATGCCTCGTCTTTTCTGCTTCACCGGCCGAGAGTCCGGGTTGACATTGAGGCGGTGAGACATAACCCGTGAATCAATCCCGGGCATATCTTCGTGGCACCACGCGAAGACGTCCTGGCTTTGGCGCAGGAACTGGATGAGTCTTTCCCGGAGGCTAGGCTCGAGGAGGGTACCGACACTGACAGCCCGGTCTGGGAGATGAGGGTCCAGGACCACTCTTTCCAACTCCTCTACCGGGCCGACTTTGCCGCTTGGGTCCCTCGGATCCATATCCTGGACGCTAAAGGATTCTGTGACGGCGCCCTTTCGCAGGGAGCTGACGTAACAACTCCGTGCGGTCATCTGATCTCCGCGTAGGCTCCCGGGCCCCTGGGGGGTCGGGAACTTAACTGTCAGACTGTATGTCGAGACGACCGCCTTGGCTTTGTTGAGGGTTGGCCTACCGAGGATGGCATTGTAGGCGGATGGTGTTTCCACGATAACAAAGCTCGCCAGAACAGAGGCTTGCTGAGGGTAAGTTCCCATGAGGACTGGAAGGTCGATGGTGCCGAGCGGCAATGTGCTGGACCCATTGAAGCCTACCAGTGGGGTCGTCACCGGTCGTAATCGATCCCGGGATATCCCTAGCTGCTCGAACGCTGAGATGAACATAATGTCCGATGAACTGCCCGTATCCACTAGTACCCTCTTGACCACATAATTGGCGATGGAGAGCGTTACAACCAACGGGTCATCGTGGGGGCAGTGGAGATCCTGCACATCGTCGGAAGAAAAGGTCAACACGTCGGACGGCGGGGAGTCGGTGGATCGGACGTGCCAGACATCCGCCCGGGATGCCCGAGCATGCCTCTTCCTTGCCGTCTGCGAATCCCCTCCGCCCGAGGTGCCGCCGGAAATCACATTGATCTGGCCGAGAGGAGGGGGCTGATCCGGAGTTCGGTTACCTTGTCGGGGTTGCCTGTCTGTTGTGACAAACTCGGCTAGGTGCCCCTGCTCAATCAGCTTCTCTATGGCTATCTTCAACTTAAAGCAATCGTCCGTGTCGTGGCCATGGTCCCTGTGAAAACGGCAGAATTTGTCCCGGTTTCTCTTGCCGGGGGGTGCCCTAAGCTTTGCTGGCTGCGGGAGTAGCCTCCGAGCCTCGGCAGCGGCCATTACTTCCTGGATAGGTCGGGAGAGTGGCGTGAAGGTGGCTTGGGGCTGATCCCGGCCACCCCGCTGCTGGTCCCGGCCGCCTCGCTGCTGATCCTGTCTGGGCTTCTTGCCCAAGCCTTTGTCCGGCCCTTCGTGCTTGCGCTTGGACCTCGGAGACTCATCTTCCCCGGTTCCGGAGCGCTTTGCCCTTAGGAATTCCTCGGTATCGATGTGCTTGCCGACCCTGTCCGAGAGTTCCACCAGGGTTGTCGGTCGGTCACGATGGAACGACGTGGCAACCTTGGTATGTTGGACCCCTGAACAAAAGGCCATGATTGCTGCTGTCTCATTGAGATTACGGATCTGGAGCCTCTGCTGATTGAAGCGGTCCACGTATTCTCTCAGAGACTCCCCTTTGCGCTGCTTCACAGTGAGCAGCTGGGTGTCCGGCTGTGATCGGTCAAGCATTCCCACGAACTGGCTGACGAAGAGTTTGCTCAGAGATTTGAAGTCGTCAACCGTCCGGGGCCTCAGCGAATGGAACCATTGCGCAGCCGATCCCTTTAAGGTGCTGGGGAAGGCCAGGCACAGCAGTTCGTCAGTTGTAGTGACCAGTGCCATCTGCGCCTTATAGGTGCGGATGTGGTCCACCGGACTCCCCTTGCCATCGTAAGAGCTAAGGTGCGGGGGCTTGAATTTCCGCGGAATGGGGAACTGTGTCACCCGGGAGGTGTAGGGCGACTCTGTTTCCGTGTTTGTGAGGTCGTGACCGGACTTACGGTTCAGCCTCTCGATTTGCTGCTGCAACTCTTCGACCTGGGCTTTAACATCAGTGTGCCCGGTCCTCCTCTCTGCATCTGAATAATAAGTGGGGTCGGACGATGATGCCTCGTCCTCATCCTCGAAGCGTGTCGATCTTGGGGATAGCGCTCGGCTACGGGTCCGGGATAGCCTGTGCCTAAGATCCTCCCGGCTCAGGGTGGGCGGATCGTCGACCGGCTCCCTCACCTTTCGTCCGGACGCTTCTCCCCTTGCGGCTCGGCGTCGTTCGATGAGTAACCGGGCGTCCTCCACTCGGCGTGCTCGGCGAGGAACATACCGAGGCCCTTCCTTTGGACGCCTCGTAGGCTGGCTACGTTCTCCCTCTCCATGGTGTTCTCGATCTGGTGGGGACACTGGTGCAGATCGGGCTTTTCCGCGGGTCCGAGCGGGCCTTTGGCTTGGAACGCTCCTTTCGGGCCGCTTTCCCGACGAAGGGTTTTTCTCGTGGTCCTTGACCACCTTTCCATGCTGGGCCATGAGCGTCTCTATTTGCCGTTGCGTCCGGATCTGACTTTCCAAGAGTTGCTCCAGTGCCGCCGTGACTTGCTCGGTGGACATGGAGGCAGCCCGTGTCTCGACCTGTAGACCCTCCTGGCCTGACCGGTCCGCCTGAACTGACTGTTCCGCCTGACCGGTCGAGTCAGCGGTCTTCTTGCCCTTCTTCTTCGGCATGTTGATCAGTCAAAGATTTTTTCGATGAGGAAACTGACCTTCCCACAGACGGCGCCAAACTGATGATGCCTAGAATTGGTAAGAGAAGGTTCAGAGAGAGACAGAGAGAGACCAAGGAATTGTATGTGGTTCGGCCCCGTTAATGAGGTGACCTACGTCCACGTGTGTATCTAGGCGTTATACTAGCAGATCACCGGCGGCCTGGTGAGCCAACAATGGTGGGCGGCACTACCAGCAATACCGTCCGGGTATATGCGTTTCAGTGTATGCTCTAGTGATTAGGTTTCTCCAGATCGTTTTTTTTCTTAGAAGGGTATGGATGGGCTCTTTTATAGATGCAAGAGTCCACCTCTACATGGAAACTTCGATCCATTAGGAAGCCTATATCAATCACAATTCAATGTGCATAAATTAAGGGAAGATCATTATCAGATTAGGAATCTATCGAGTTTTATTCCTAATAGGACTCCGGCCGCACAAGGAAACTGCTGGCGTTGAGCCGCGCGTCCGGGAGAGTCGCCGAAGACCACGCCCGGGCTGTGCTGGCACCCCGAGCGGTGACACTGGCAAGCCCTGGGTGTGGTCCCCAGAGTTCTGCTTGGTCTTCGATGCTGACGTGGCCGTTGGACCCACGCTGGATAATTCTGAGCATATCAATAACTAATAACACGAGTATTATTTAATAATTAGAATAATACCCCAACTAAAAATTGACAAATAGTAAATAAATAAAAACTAACATCTCTTATTTATTATTAGGGGCGCGAAAATACAGGTTGCTACACACTGTACCTTGAGTTTATTATTACATGTTTAAATTGCTTTGCAGATGTTTGGTTATTTCCTTTATATTGACCAAAAGTTATTAACTTTATGCTATACTTTTCCTTTCGTAACTTTTGATGTTTTAATTTAGGCTTCCTATTTTTCCCCTTCTCGTGTTGTCTTTTGAACGATTTTGTCTATTATTTGTATATCTTCATATGCTTCACTCAACACTCTTTCTACCTTAACCAACTCGTGTGTAACCCACTTTCAAGCTAACAGATCGAAGTGAATTAAATTCAGCTTTTTAAAGCTCAAATGCACCTTCATTCTTATGTGTTCATTTTACTCACACTATTTGTTTGCTATCTCATTCTCGTTTCTTTTCTTCATTAAGATCGATCTCACCGGCCTAACAACTGGATACAATAACTTCATAAGCAAGTCTTTATTAAGATTCATTTCACCAGACTAACAAGTAGACACAACAACTTTAGAAGCAAGGTACTAGCAGCTGAGATTTTTATATTAGTCAAACCGTAGTGCAAAATCTAAAACACTGTACTATTTTGAATCATAGCATATAACTTAGACATGTCTTAAAGTAGAGCCTAAGACATAGTTTGGTGTAAAAAAAAATAGTGTTTTAGATGTCAATTGTGTCAAATTTGCATGTGGCTAATATTATACTATTTCTATTATGTACATACACAGCCCATACATGGATGAAACATGTCAATTGTGTAACATTATTGGGCATACTGCATCTACGTGTCCATCATTACACACGAGATGCATTGTGCCTAATTGTGATGGTGTGATGATCCCTCACAGCTCGGAGGGTCGTTTATTTTTTTATTTTTAAAAATGTCCTCGGGACACTTGCTCGAGTTACGTGCACTGCGCGCAGCTTGTTGGTGGCCAACATTCAACCACTGTGGTTAGTATTTAACTATATTATTTCTTTTATACGTGTAATTAACTTATGCAAGTATTGTAATGTTGCCCTCCAAGTCTGCGGTTTGACTGGACACACTTATGAATGCCCATCATCTAGGCCTTATGGTGACGTAGCTGAGCAAAGTGAGGTTGAAGTGTTTGAAAAGCCAACTCAATATTTCTTTGATGAAGGTGAGTGTTCACATGGAGTATTCACCTTCAACTTTCATGTACGCTGTTTATTTTGTGATTTGTGTGGAGCGGAATTAGAGGATCAATAGCTCATAAATATGCACACACATATTTGCAAAATATGTGATCTTGTAATATGTACTTCTAAAAGTAAAACTTCTTGTTGGTTTTCCAATGAACTCAAGCACATTACAATACAAAGTAGCAGTTTGTTAATAAATGTCGCTTCTGTAATCAACTTTGTTTAGATTACCTTTAAAGTTCTCATTCTTGGGATAGATACATCCATACGCCAACTTTGTCAAATATGCTATGACCGTGGCCACAATGCACTAGCATGCTCATGGTTGCGAATGAAATGTTTAATTCCTAATTGTGATGGAGTGTGGATTTTCAATGACGTTGATGCTAGGCAGCCTCTTTAGGCTTATAATTATGAATGTCCAGGACATAAACGTGTCGACATAGTTTCACATAATCACACTGATTTCCCCTTGGAATTGGTAAGCGATTACTTTAATATTACATACAAGTAATGTTATATGTTGAAGTTTGTTATTTACCTTTCCCAAACTATTTTACTACTTCTATTTTGCAAGTTACCTTCTCAGCTATGTGGTGTACGTACCCATGAAGTGCTGTAGCTCTATCATCAAATCTAACGAGATAGTGGATTATTTTGCCAAAGTTGCCGCGCGCATACCCAGGAAGTGCAACAATGCCCAGACGCACTGTTACTGCATCAACAACTTGAATTAGAAGAACAACTTCAACAAGAAGAACAACTTGAAGAAGAAGCAGAATTAAACAGAACAACTAATAGCAAGTGTATACATATAAATGTACAAAAGGCTGATTATACCAAAGAATAGCTGTATAAATGCTGCGTTTTGTGGTAGTAGACAAGCCTACAACTTAAAAAGCTGTATTTATGAAATTCCTAGGCTTTGTTTAATGGTGTGTTTCATGACCAATGTTGCTTACTAACCAAAACTCTTTTAACAGGTTCTCACCCTTAACAATATTGCCACAACACAATTTACAAAATATTCCACGAACACACTCACAAGCACGTGCGTTCCTACTATTATATATATATAGATAAGTCACTATATAAGTTTTTTTTTTCATCAAATCTATTAACGAGCTTTTTCACAAGTCTACTCACAAATCTCACTCAATTGTGTTCATTAATTCAATAAACGAGCCGAACCTAACCTAACATTTATCGAGCCGAACTTCAAATACTTGTTGAACAACTAAACTTATTTACACCCCTCTAGTGCCAACTGCCAAACATTACTATACGTGGGACCCAGTTCAAGTCTTTTCAAACAAACGAAGGCCCAATTGGAATGTTACACTTGGGCTTTTTTTAAATAGCCCATCATAGCTGACCCGATTAATAAATAGGTCAGAACTGCCCCCACTAGAGGAACAGAGGGCGTGAGAGAGAGAGAGAGAGAGAGAGAGACCTCGCAAATGGAAATACGATTTGGGCGTTAAAGTGAGAACTGTCTCTCTCTCATCAGCTCCAAATCCAACAGAAACGTCCCCCCCTTCCCCTCCCCACGACTACAATTTCTAGAGGGAGAAACACACACACACACACACACACACCAATACATACAGAGAGAGAAAGAGGATGCGACGGTGCTCGTCGCGGTGGCCGGGACTGTTGCCAACAACAAATGCGGCGGCGGATGAATCGTCGCCGGAGAAAGGTCGTTGATGGCCTTGAAAATGACCTGGCAGCCGAGTCTACTCCCCCAGAAGCGCAAGAACGGCCCTCCGTTAGGGTTGAAGAACCTCGGCAACACTTGTTATCTCAATAGCGTCCTTCAGTGCTTGACCTATACTCCTCCCCTCGCCAATTTCTGCCTCAAGAATCAACATTCCTCTTCCTGTATACACTCTAACTTTCTCTCTCTATATAATTGTGCGTATATATATACATATGTGTATCTATATGCTCGTTTTTATTGCCAATTTTGGTTACAGGAAAACGATTTTCCCCAATTCTCTCTCTCTCTCTACATTTCTCGTGTAATTGAAGTAATTCGATTGTTCGTTTCTGTGCTCTCTCTAGCTTCCACTATATACATATATACACACATATATACACATTTATCTATATGCTCGTTTTTATTGCCAGTTTTGGTGACAACCTAACGATTTCCCCCAATTTGCTCTCTCTACATTTCTAGTGTAATTGAAGTAATTTGATTGTTTTGTTTCTGTTTTCTTTCTAGCCTTCACAATCTACACACACACACACATTTATCTGTATGCTCGTTTTAATTGCTGATTTTGGTTACAACAAAATAATTTCCCCAATTTCCCCTCTCTGTACATTTTTTATAGTGTAATTAAAGTAATTCGAGTAAATTCGATTGTTTGTTTTCGTACTTTGTCTAATTTCCACTCTATACGTATATCTATGTGCTCGTTTTTATTGCCAATTTTGGTTGCAATGAATTGATTTCCCCCAAATTCCTGTCTGTACATTTCTCGTGTAATTTGAAGTATTTCGATTGTTTGTATTTGTTCTCTCTGTAGCTTTCACTGTGACTGTGTACATATACACAACACACACATTTATCTATATGCCCGCTTTTATTGCCAATTTTGGTAACAACCACACGATTTTCCCAAACTTCTTCTCTACATTCTAGTGTAATCTGAAGTAAATCGATTGTTTCTTTCTGTATACTCTTTAACTTTCACTGCCTACAATTATGCGTATATACGTGTATTTATATGCTCGTTTTTATTACCAATTTTGGACACAACCACACGATTTCCCCCAAGTTCCTGTCTCTGCATTTATAGTGCAATTGAAGTAACCCGATTGTTTGTTTCTTTTCTATCTCTTGCTTTCACAATCTACATTAATATATATATATATATGTATGTATGAATGTATGTATGTATGTATGTACACTACACAAACATATATCTCTCTATATATATATGCTCGTTTGTATGGGCAATTTTGGTTACAATAAAGTGATTTTCTTCTGTCTCTACAATCTACATTTCTAGTGTAATTGAAGTGATTCAATTGTTTGTTTCTGTACAGTCTAACTTTCACTATCTACGTGTGTACACATATAAGTATATGTATGTGCTCATTTTTATTGCCAATTTTGGTTCCAATCAATTGATTTCCCCCAATTTCCTCTCGCTTCATTTCTCGTGTGATTGGAGTAATTTGATTGTTTGTATATTGCAGGCGATTCGGCGACAGAGGCAGACAGAAAGCGTGATTGTCCGTTTTGTATAATAGAGAAGCAAATTGTGCGGTCTTTGAGCATTGATTCACCCCTAGACACGCCATCGAAGATTAGTAGTTGTCTGAGAATTTTCGCCGAGCATTTCCGTTTCGGCCGGCAAGAGGACGCGCATGAGTTTCTCCGGTATGTTATTGATGCATGTCATAACACCTGTCTACGCCTCAAAAAGTTGCAGCAACAGCGACGCAAGGGCGGTGTTAGTAATGGCGGTGAGGGTTTCAATGGCAGTACTGCGGTTAAGGAGATATTCGGGGGTGCTTTACAGAGTCAAGTGAAGTGTCTTTCATGTGGAACAGAGTCGAATAAGGTTGATGAGATCATGGATATAAGCCTTGATGTTTTGCATAGTAGTTCTCTCAAAGAATCTTTGCAGAAATTTTTTCAACCAGAGGTTTTGGATGGCAATAATAAATACAAGTGTGAAAAGTAAGTACCCCTCTCTATCTCCTTTCTTCCATACACACAAGTGCACACATTGACAGGCTGACCCATATTCTGATTTGTAAAATTATTCTTGTTTAGTTGTAAAAAATTGGTGGTAGCGAGGAAGCAAATGTCTATACTTCAAGCTCCAAATGTCCTAGTAATCCAACTCAAGGTAGGTTACTGGGTTTTCAGTTCTACGATGGGCTATTGTTACTAGCATCATTAGTCTTGGCTTATGAGCTTCCTTTTGTTTTGGTTGCACAGAGGTTTGAGGGCATATTTGGTGGGAAGGTTGACAAGGCTATTGCATTTGGGGAAGTTTTGGTGCTCTCCAGCTACATGTGCAAAGGAAGCCAGGTGCGTAAAGCTCTTCTTCTGATGAAACCAGCCCTATATCCACGTAGGTTTGCTCTTTTATTTATTTATTTTTCTTTCTGTTTTCTTTCTTTTCCTTGTGCGTAGATCCTTGTTTTGTTTTTACTAATCATGATCTGCTTTATTTGCATGACTATACTTAGCTCCCGAAAAAAAAGAAGAATAGAAGTGAAGGGACTTAAATAGTCTCTGATGAGAATGCATACTAGCTAATAGATATGTTCGCAAACTTAGGGGCTGATTGGGAAGGCATAGAACTAGTTATGTGGTTCACATGTGAACTGGTTTTACAAATTCAAGTGCTTGGGAGAGATCCTTTTGAAAGTATAGGAGTCCACGCTGACCCTAAAATCATTCCTGAAATTGGTTCTGTGTCTATCTAGCATAATGAGGAGTGGGACTAAACTGGGTCATGTTTTGTGTTCCAACTTGTAGTTTTAGTGTCTAGTTTAAACTTTTGTTCGAGTTTTTCCACTGGAATGTATGTATGAAGAGGATGAATACATATTACGCAAAAGAGGCTGCATGCACCATTTTGTTGGCTTGATGCCCAACTTTAACTCGGTGGTTTTTTTGCCTATGTCGTGGACCTTGTGGTCCCTCTAGGGATGCTTTTACAGTGCTGTTGTCAAGTTCCTAACTATCTGATCTTTTATTCAATGTTTAATGGTCATACTTCTCAAATTGGGATTCTTATTGGGAATTGAAATGACATTTTTTCCGAATGGGATCGTGGATCGACGGATCGTAAGATTCGGTGACAAATTGAGCACCAAAATACCAAAATAGGAACCCAAACTTATGAAAACATCGATTCAACTTCTTTGTCTTCCGTTTTTGAAGTCATTTCAAAAGAAAAAAAACCAAAAGACTTTTTTTCCAACTTGTGAAAATTGAAAAAATAGAATAAATTTACCCAAAAAACTCCAACATCCAAACTGCTTAATAGTCTTGATATATGTTCCTCTTGTAAGTACAAACACATGAAAGAACGAAATTAAAAAGGAAAAATTCTATTTGGACTCTTATAGAGAAACATATTTCAATATATCCTCTCTTGAAAGTGAGCCCTAGATTACTTGGAAAGAAGAGAATGCGGAAGAAAACTAATTGGGTCTTTAATCACGGATCTTTATTGGTTTTAAAAGAGGGCTGTGAAAGTGTGAATCTCTGTCTGTAATAATTCAAAATTTTTTTTGGTTATTATTAGTTATATAAAAATGTACAAAAAAAAGCAAAAGAAATGGGAAAAAAGCTTTTAGACCATTCAATATTGTTAATCGTAAGGACCGTAACAATCTTCATGTGATTTGGATGCGAATCATAAAGATTCATCTGCCATTGCTTTAGTAAATAGGTTCGGCATACCTATTAGTGAACGATGAAGAGATTAAGGAGAGGTGGAAGAGCTATTTTGAGAAGTTACTGAATGAAAAACATATGGATAACACAATGGAAGAAGAAACTGGAAGTTACGATGAAACTAGAGAATACAGATTCTATCGGAGAATAAGGAAGTTTGAGGTGGATTTTGCTTTGAAGAAGATGAAACCCAACAAGGCCTTAGGACCAGATGGGATCCCCATTGAGGTTTGGAAATGCTTGGGAGATGTGGGGGCATCTTGGCTTACAAAAGTTTTTAATAGGATTTTAATGACTAGAAAAATGCCTGATGACTGGAGGAAGAGCATCCTAGTGCCTATATATAAGAGTAAAGGAGATGTACAACAATGCAACAACTATAGAGGTATTAAGTTGATGAGCCATACTATGAAGCTATGGGAGATAGTGATGGAGCATCGCTTAAGAGGCGCAACATCAGTGTCAGAAAATTAGTTTGGATTTATGCCTGGGAGATCAACTATGGAAGCAATTTATTTACTTAGAAGACTAATGGAAAAGTATAGAGAGAAGAAAAAAGATCTACATATGGTTTTTATTGATTTATAGAAAGCTTATGATAGGGTGCCTAGAGATTTAATTTGGTGGGTGCTAGAGAAGAAATGAGTGACTAAGGGTTATATTGAGTGAAGGATATGAGTGAAGGATATGTATGATGAAATGAGTGACTAGAGAAGAAATGAGTGAAGGATATGTATGATGAAGCGGTTACTACAATTAGATCACCAGCCGGAGAAACAAGCGAATTCCCAATTACCGTAGGCCTGCACCAGGGGTCGGCCTTGAGCCCTTATTTGTTCGCCCTAATTATGGATGAATTGACTAGACACATTCAAGATGAGGTCCCATGGTGTATGTTGTTCGCAGATGATATTGTCTTGGTTGATGAGACTAAAAGGGGACTCAACACTAAACTAGAAGCTTGGAGAGAAGCACTGGAGACTAAGGGGCTAAAGATAAGTAGGACGAAAACAGAATACATGGAATGTACTTTTAGCAACAGTGGAAGTAGAGACAACGAAGCAGTGAAGATCGAAGATCATGAGATCCCAAAGAGGGAACACTTTCGCTATCTAGGTTCAATAATCAGTAGAGACGGAGAGATTGGTGAGGACGTGACCCATAGAATTAAAGTGGGCTGGTTTAAGTGGAGGAGTGCTTCTGGAGTATTATGTGATCGGAGAATACCAGCAAAATTGAAAGGAAAATTTTATAGGACAGCTATTAGGCCAGCTATGCTCTACGGGACAGAGTGTTGGGCAACTAAGAAACAACACATTAGCAAAGTGAGTGTAGCGGAGATGAGGATGCTAAGATGGATGTGTGGTAAGACTAGGAAAGATAGAATTAGAAATGAGTACATCCGAGAGACTGTAGGAGTGACACATATTGAGGACAAGTTGAGGGAGAATAGACTTAGATGGTTCGGCCATGTGCAACGAAGATCTGTAGATGCACCTGTGCGAAAGAGTGATAAGATCGTAGTGCCTGGAATGGTTAGAGGGAGAGGTAGACCTAGACTAACTTGGGAATATGTAGTGCAACAAGATATGAATGTATATATTTTAAATGAGCATATAGCTCTTGATCGGGCAGAATGGAGAAAAAGGATTCATATAGCCGACCCCAATTGATTGGGACACAAGGCTTGGTTTGGTTTGGTTTGGTTTGGTATACCTATTAGAAGTTCGAATCGAATTGAATTGTAGGATACTGATAACAGATTGTAACTAATTCACTTGAGATTTATAAACCAACACATCAAGAGCCATAACATTGAAATTTTGGGAAATTGCTTATTCAACTGAATCTAGTGTATGGCATAAACGATTTCATATCGTTTCGATTACTGGATCACTAGTTCTTAGAGTAGATGGCTATTGTGACTTAACTTTGAGGGAAAAACAAGGTTACATATGAGAGATTACATTGCTCAAAATCATTCATTTTTAGGAGGAAAGTAGAACTTCCAGACCATCATAGATTACATTGCATATAAGTATACGTTTATATATGTATTTATAACTTACATCTTTCGCTGTTAAGTCATAACTCCATCCGACCATTTGACACTTCTCAGATATGATGGCCGAGTAATAAAGACTAAGAAGTACACTGGATGTGTATGAATGAACAGACACACTAACACAAACATACGAACATGTCTGAGAACCATGCAATATGCCTTATTTTTGGATACATTACACTAAATTCCTTTTACGTTGGCCTAATTACAGGCAAATCCCATATATTTTCAAAGATTACACTAACTCCCCTAATAGAATTGTCAACCAAGCATCAATAATGGAATTTGCAAATTTACCATGTTGTGCATATCATTAGCCAGTCCTCCTATGGAAATGGTCGTTAGATCACTCCACGTGCACATACGCCAAAATTTCCCTCAATCTCCCCTCCCTCGTCATAGTTTCCCATTTTCAACCTCAATACACCAATCCATTACCTCACATCACCACCTATGAGTATTAAACTACATCGCCTTGTCTCAAGTTCGGCAAGCATCACCGATTATGTCTATATTTAAACCCATAATTTTTTCTTCTCCAGGACATTTCCAATCATATTAGGTTGCCAATCATAGTAGGTTCCTTGTATAGTGGTTTAGGCAAAATGGAGTTATTGGTAGTTATTTCTACTACCATTGCTTTTATCGTCCATATTCTAAAAAGTGTGTATGTGTGCGCGCGCGCGCGTTTGTGTTTAGACACACCAATTACTATAGAACTCAACAGAGTAAATAGAAATTAGAAAAAATATCTACCATTTGTTTTTGTAAGTACGCCTCTTTTATTAACATTCTTCAATTAAATAAGATATGTGGAAGAAGAAAGAAACTTAGGGTTCAAATAATAAATGTACCAAGATGGGACCAGCCACTAGAAAATCTAGGAAAAAAAAGGAAAAATGGGAAATGTTGTAGGATGACACATGGCATCTCATGCTTCCATTTTATAGTACTAGTGTATGATATGATCTCATATGATACATGACATGTGAGGAGAGTGGAAGAGGATTGCTTTGGATGAAATGGATATAGTTGACGGGGTTTGGGATACATTATCGTAATTCATATCTTATGCAATGTTTTTTTCCCTTCCCACAGATACCTAATAAACATGCCTAGAGTGTGTCATTGTCTTAGAACACAATAGTTAAGAGGCCTTCATAGCCTTGTCAAAACCATGGCAATCTTTAGGAATTTTTTTTTTTTGGGTGGGCACAAGGAACAAAATTTTGTTTCGTTTCGGTCGAAACCGAAACTTTTCAGTTTCTTGGCCCACCAACACGAATCATCATGGGAATCTCGAAATTCCAGAGATTCGACAAGATTCGTGTGTTTCCATGTGTTTCGAACGAAACACGTTTGTTTCGAACGAAACGTGTTTGTTTCGTTCGTGTTTCGAACGAAACAATGATGTGATTCGACTTGAGGCAGAGAAATGATCAAAGAGGAGAAATTCTGGGGGAAATAATTGAAGAAGAGAAATTTGGGGGAAAGATCTGTTATAAAAACTTACTTGATCAAAGAGGTCAGTTCTTCTTCTTCTTCTCCGCTGGACATCTTCCTGGTTTCTTCTTCATCTTCTCTCTTCTTCTTCTTCTTACGCTGTTGCCGTTGGAGACTATCGAGAGTAGCCCTAAAGGTACTCTGGTTCTGTGTATATATCTATCTATATATAATACTTTCTTACTTTTATTAGTTATATATATTTATATATATAAGTTTATAACTTATAAGTTATAAGTTATAACTAATAGCTTATTACTTCCCAGCAAAAAAAATAATAATAATAACTTATTACTTATACAAGTTATTAAAGTATAATATAAGGGTATGTTTGATAACCCAATTAAGTGATGAAAATGAAAAGATTCAGCACTTATTCTTTTTCAGTGCGTTTGATAATATACCACTTAATTGAAAAAGTAGCCAAAAAATCACTGAAAACTTTAAGTGAAAAATTTCTACTGAAAATAATCACTGAATGCATTCTATTTCAGTAGTTGAAACACTGTTTTCAGTATTACAAATTCAATCACTTAAAATTTTCAGTACTTAAAATTCAGCACTTAATTTTCTGCACTTAATTTTCAGTTTTATCAAACGTACCCTAACTCTTAGAAATATAAAAAGAGTAATGCTATGCTTCCCAAAAGTGCTTTCCAAAAGATGTGGTAGTGGGGCCAGGTAAATAACTTCCAATCAAAATTCAGCTGGTTCCATTGTATTAGACTTGACCCCACTGCCACATCATTTAGGAAGCACTTTTGGGATAAAAATTTAGGAAACATAGCATTTTCTCATATAAAAATTAATTATAATAAATTTACTAATTAGTGTTATTAGCTCCTTATGTGCTTATATGTAACTTTTATTTTCTATGAATGATGTTTTCTATATTCTATTAACTGCTTGACAGTAGATTGACGCCTAAATTATCATGTATTTTTAATTTGAACTATATATTATTGATATAACTACATACATGGTTCGAGGTCGCAGTATCGGTCGCGGTATCGGCGGCCAGTGTGACGACGCGGTCGTCGCGTCGCGGCCTGGTATCGGGCGATACGCAACGATACGCTAGATTTAAGGCTCAAAAAAATATGAAAAAATAACGAAAAATTCTAAAATAATCAGAATATCAAAATTGGCCTAATAGAATATCACAATACACAATGTACCAATTATAAATCACAGATTATTCAATCCACACGCTGCTGATCCACTGTTTGATAGCTCTACACACATAATTGGATAAAGATTGTTAAGAATACTAAATAACAGATTTTATACATTTAAATAAACAAATCAACATTTTTTTTTTATAGTTTTCATACATTTAAACATTTTTTTTATACGTATAAACTTTTTTTTATACATATATATGACATTTTTATTATAAATAACCTTTTTTAGATATAACTAAACATTTTTTTTTATAAATATATAAATAGCAAAAATTAATACACCTACAAAGTTATTTAATCTTCAACCCAGTGAACCCACCCCATGCCCACTAATTTACCCAAAATGTTAACCCTAAACAATAACAATGTAATTAATTATTAAATACTAAAATAATGCATATCACACATCCCCAACACATGTTACACACAATAAATTCCCAACTTAAAAACATTATCAGACTTAACCCATCCCTACCAACACAACCAGACCCATCCCTATCGACAACCTGCGACTTTGAGAGAGAGAGAGCATGCAGCAACTTCAAGCTTCGAGATCGAGAGAGAGAGACTTCAACAGATCGAGAGATCAGGAGATCGAGATCGAGATAGAGAGAGAGCTTCATCTACAACAGATCGCAGCTTCAAGCCTTCAACAGATCGAGTGAGTTCTAGTTGTTTTTTTGATTTTTTTTTTTCACTTTTTTCTACAACTTGTCTATTGTATCGGCACATCTCGGCGATATTATTGCCGATATTTTGGAATATCGGTCGTTTCGGCGGATACGGCCGATTCGCAGGACGATTTGTAATTTTTTTTAAACTCAGCTTGACTCGGTCATTATCTCGTATCGGACCCTCTCGATACCGAGTTAACTCGGCCGATAAGACTCGGTATCGGCCGATACTTCGAACCATGACTACATATAAATACCTCTCAAATGTTCAATTAATAAATTATAAGCTTTATATGTGCATATAGTTTAGTTTGAAGTTATGTTTCCACAAGTTTCTTAGTGTTTCCAATTTTTCCGGTGTTTCCACATGTTTCCGAAAAGTTCCCGTTTCCAGGAACACCAAAACACTACACCGTAACGAAATTTTGATCCTTGGGTGGACACCTCCGCACTTGCATCAGTGTACTGGGTATTTCTGAATATGCCTCCGCAGACTAAGTGCTTCCCTGATTCATATTTTTCAAGTTTCATTCTTTCATTTTTGTTATGTTAAATGTAGTGTTGATTTTGCTTTTGATTTGTTTTAAACTTGTTGCCTACTTTTGCAATGCTCTTGGTTAGTTCACCAACTTTGTCATATTGATATATGATCCACCGCGTCTTTATGATTTTGTTGTTGAATGCAACTGAGTTTTGGTTTGCACTGCAGGATTCACACCCAGAGTACAACCTTTTCGGTACCATTGTGCATTCGGGCTTCTCACCAGACTCTGGACACTATTATTCATATATCAAGGTCTCTCTTAATAGATCCTGCTACATGTGATGAAGCCTCTGTTTGGTTCGCAGTGTTAAGGCTCTGTTTACTTCACATAACACTTTTCTTTGTTGGTTAATAGAAACAATGAGGAAAATAGGAAAGAAAGGAAAATATAGTGAAAATAGTATAAAATTTTGAACTTTGTGAGTCACTGCCCTTCATCTTTTCTTGAGTTCCTTTTATATTATTAAGGAAAGGAAACTATTTTCCTATTGTTTTGCTGTGTTTTCTCCATGCTAAAATAGCATTAGAATTTCCGCAAACCAAATGGAGCCTAAGTTTTTTTTTTTCATATAAGTTCTCTCAGAGAATTTACCATAGGTGTTTGCTGATTTTGGTTCTCAATATGTATTACAGGATGCTATGGGCCGTTGGTACTGCTGCAATGATTCCTATGTTTCCCTTTCAACCCTGCAAGAAGTATTATCAGAGAAGGTTTATATACTATTTTTCTCTCGTACCAAACAGAGGCCAGTACCAGCCACCACAGCTTTGTCTTCCAATGGAGTCAAGTCTCAAGGTTCCAATGGCAGTCACACGTCTAAGATCCCAAAGACAGTTAGTCCTATAAAAGCACTACAGACTAAACCGTCTGTTGACTGTTCTTCTGAAAAGGAGAAGTCAACCAAACCTATGGTTGATAAAACCCCTTCTAGTTCGCAGATGAAGCTAAGTAGCCTTGGAAATTCTGGTACTACAAAACTTCCTGCTGTATCTGTAAATATGAAATTTTTTGTGAATAAAAGGCAACCTATTGAAAGGAATGGGAATGCGAAAGCCTCAGTATGTATGGAGAAGAGTGAGAAGGATATGTCATCAGTAATAAGTAGCAATGGTAGTGGTAAGAGTAAAGCAGTTGATGGTGAGAACAGCCAAGGACTTACTTTAGCAAACGGTGATGGTAAAAAGGATGTCGCATCATTAATAAGCAGCAATGGTAGTGGCAAGATTAAACCTGTCAATGGTGAAAACAGCCAAGAATTTCCTTTAGCAAATGGTAATGGTAAAAAGGATGTCGGATCATTAGCAAGCAGCAATGGTAGTGGCAAGAGTAAACCAGTTGATGGTGAGAACAGCCAAGAAATTCCTTTAGAAAACGGTAATGGTAAAAAGGATGTCCCATCGTTAATAAGCAGTAATGGTAGTGGCAAGAGTAAAACAGTTGTTGCTGAGAACAGCCAAGGATTTCCTTTAGAAAATGGAAATGGTAAAAGCCACATTAGGCCAGAAATGCATGAGAATAATGATATGAGTAATCGTGTGATGTTTGGAAGAGGGACCAATTACCATGAATCGCAAAATGGCGGTGTTCACTACCCCACGGATATCTCAGGCTCGAAGAGGAAAAGAGACTATGAAGATTCGTGCATTTTGTTTGCCAAAGACGATCATTTGCGAGCAAAACTTGAAGATTTGAAAGAAGGGTATGTCCATGTTATAACTCACGCTTCTGGTTTTTTTTTTTTTTTTTTTTTTTTTTTTCTGATGTCCATTGCAGAACTGGTAATAATTTAAGGGCTTGTTTAGTGTGGCTGTGGCTTTTGCGTTTAGGCAGAAGCAAAAGCCCTAATTACTAGGATGCTATGGGGACTAGTAAAAATTCATTTTGAAACCCCAATCTGTATCCTGCATCAGGTTTAGGGGCCCTGCTTCAGCCAAAACGTGCTTTTGGGGCTCTAAAGTGCTTTCTAAAAGTAATTCAAACAGGCTAATATATGCGTTCGGGGTCCATGGTTCGAAGTATCGGCCGATACCGAGTCTTATCGGCCGAGTTAACTCGGTATCGAGAGGGTCCGATACGAGATAATGACCGAGTCAAGCTGAGTTTAAAAAAAATTACAAATCGTCCTGTGAATCGGCCGTATCCGCCGAAACGACCGATATTCCAAAATATCGGCAATAATATCGCCGAGATGTGCCGATACAATAGACAAGTTGTAGAAAAAAGTGAAAAATAAAAATAAAAAAAACAACTAGAACTCACTCGATCTGTTGAAGGCTTGAAGCTGCGATCTGTTGTAGATGAAGCTCTCTCTCTATCTCGATCTCGATCTCCTGATCTCCTGATCTCTCGATCTGTTGAAGTCTCTCTCTCTCGATCTCGAAGCTTGAAGTTGCTGCATGCTCTCTTTCTCTCAAAGTCGCAGGTTGTCGATAGGGATGGGTCTGGTTGTGTTGGTAGGGATGGGTTAAGTCTGATAATGTTTTTAAGTTGGGAATTTATTGTGTGTAACATGTGTTGGGGATGTGTGATATGCATTATTTTAGTATTTAATAATTAATTACATTGTTATTGTTTAGGGTTAACATTTTGGGTAAATTAGTGGGCATGGGGTGGGTTCACTGGGTTGTTTGGATTTGGGTTGAAGATTAAATAACTTTGTAGGTGTATTAATTTTTGCTATTTATGTATTTATAAAAAAAAATGTTTAGTTATATCTAAAAAAGGTTATTTATAATAAAAATGTCATTTATATGTATAAAAAAAAGTTTATACGTATAAAAAAAATGTTTAAATGTATGAAAACTATAAAAAAAAATGTTTATTTGTTTATTTAAATGTATAAAATCTGTTATTTAGTATTATTAACAATCTTTATCCAATTATGTGTGTAGAGCTATCAAACAGTGGATCAGCAGCGTGTGGATTGAATAATCTGTGATTTATAATTGGTACATTGTGTATTGTGATATTCTATTAGGCCAATTTTGATATTCTGATTATTTTAGAATTTTTCGTTATTTTTTCATAATTTTTTGAGCCTTAAATCTAGCGTATCGTTGCGTATCGCCCGATACCAGGCCGCGACGCGACGACCGCGTCGTCACACTGGCCGCCGATACCGCGACCGATATCGCGACCTCGAACCATGGGGGTCCTAGAAGCATTTTTGGCTCCAATCATGAGATTCAGTTGTGATTCTAAACAAAGCCCTATATCATCTTGGATAAATAGACAATTTTAGCTGATAAATTAGTTCTCCAGTTTGTACTCACTAAGTGTGAATGTGTGACATTCTTCCAGTGCCACTTTATCTTCATGTTGCAAGTATTAATGAACTCTTTTCGGGGTGAGAGAGTGGTATAGTGCCCTGAGATTTTCAAACTGTGGAATCTATGTATTCTCAATTGTTATTTATTTTGTTTACGTCTTGCACATTGCGTCTTTTTTTTTTTGTTGGCCCTGACTACTTATGAATGCTTTTGTCTATGTTAGAGGTCTATAGACTCTAGCCATGGCTATTTACTTTTGATTGTATTTTCTCTTTTCTAATTCACTAAAATTGTATGAAATCTTGCTTCTTTTATGTGCCCTATGGGCTACTTAATTATGCCTTATTTGGAATGATTACAAGCACTTAGCATGTCTTTTTGGCCCTTTTCAGTCTTGGGAAGGAAGCTGCATTAGTTCTGCGATCATGTGGTTGGTCAGATGAAGTTGATAGATTCATGCGGTCTAGGAAAAAGTTGTGTGCACGAGAAGTGGGAAATACTGCATCAAATGGCGATGAATTAAGGTGGGCTTGTTGAATTTCTTTTGTTATATGTTATGGTATATTTTATATTTGAAGTTTGTTTTTAAAGCTCACATGCATGTATCTGAAGGTCCTGGTAATTGGGCTAAGGTTGAAGTTGTTTGTGTTTAAAGTTCACATGCATGTATTGAAGGTCCTGGTAATTGGGCTAAGGGACTGACGAATGTGCTCTGGGGCATATATGCTGATTCATTGCGTGCGTGTGTGTGTGTGTGTGTGAGAGAGAGAGAGAGAGAGAGAGAGAGAGAGAGAGAGAGAGAGAGAGAGAGAGAGCCTTGTTTTTGGGGGTTTAAGAAGGTTTCCCTATCTCTATAATAACCTTCTCTCTCTCTCTCTCTCTCTCTCTCTCTCTCTATATATATCTATCTATCTATCTATCTATCTATCTATCTATACAGAATTTGAGTTTTGTGTAATTTTTTTTTATTGCGGTGTACACAGCCTGTGTACATGGGGTGCACGTAATTGCTTTTGACTCTCACTTTGCAACTATTTTTCCTATTTTTGTTTTCCTTTACATTGATCTGTTGTTTTTGCGTATTGGATATTCTAATATTCTTCTACTGCTTTTGTATTGCAGAAAGTTGTTGATTACACAAGCCAAACAAACGTTTATCTCGCAAATTCCTGAGTCATTGAAAGAGAACCTAATTGAGCGTCTGAGATCAGCTAGCCAGGAGAAGCAACTTTCAGGTCCTTGATCAACTAAGCATGGTATGTCAGAAAGGAACTTTGTTGTTTTTGTTCTCTTCCCTTTTTTCCCCCTGCAAATGAACTTTAGTTCAGTGGAATGTAGCTGTTATAGATGTATATATCAACTAGTAAAAATCCTAGCTTTAAAGCACCCGTATTTTTCATTTCAAAGTATAACATTTTGCTCATGGTTTGTGAACATACAAATTGTTCAGTGAGTATACAGAAGCTTCATAGCTTTTCAGGAGACAAAATATTGAAATACTCTTAACCTAGAATCGTAGCTCAGACGCATTGAAAGATACTGTACTATGAACTAGATATTGGTTGTTGAAATATGGTACTATGAGAGAAGATGGAGAGGGAGTAGGCATCTTACTGATGGTGGGTTTTGAGATATCCCCTTAGTGTCCCCCTGATTGAGGCATTTGAACAAGTTAATGAATTTGTTTGACACAGAATAGGGCTTAGGGCATTTGAATTATCAAGGTCAAGTCTCATCCAGGCTTTGTTTCAGTAGTGCTAATCAAACGAGACCCAACAAAATGAGAAATGTTTAGGTACCTTGAGGGTTGCATGTAGCAGTCCCAGGTGGTACCTTGCAACCAATGAATATGGGTTGCGTAGGTGGGATCCCTACACCGGACCCGCTAATAGTGGACCACTTCAGGATATACATGGGTCCCATAGCACACAATCCATTCTCATTGGCCGCGGGGTACCATGTTTTACCGGCACCTAAATACTTCTCCCAACAATACAAGTACAGTTATATTGCAACACAAGTTCGGTTATTTAACTGATTTCTTTGCCAGATGTAATTTTCCCCTTGGGCTTTGTTTGATTCATGGTTTTAGTGGGAGAAAGGAAAACACAAAGGAAAATGTTTTATTTGTTTGGTTATAGTGAGTAAAATAGGGAGGGAATGAAAATGTGCTGGGGTCTAAATTAAATTTTTTGAATTTTATGTCTCCTTCTCCCTCTTTGTTTAGGTTACAATAATATTTTGCAGATTTTCAAATTCTAATGTTATTTAGACATTAACACAAGGGAAAGCACAAGTTTTCCTTGTTCTTGTTTCCATTTTCTTGTCCCTCAATGAATCAGCAAACCAAACAAACCCTTGGAGGTGGGGAGGGGGGATTTGCATATATATATATATATATATATATGTTTTGCTAAGACGGGGAATTTGCATATACATATGTGTAAACCATATAGTACATGAATTCAATCTTGCCCTGCCAATTTTGTTTATCTTAATTTGACTTTTGCAGCCTCTTGTGTTGCTGGTGGACTATGGTGTATTATTATCTAAACGCCTGAGGTTTCAGTGATGGTGATAAAAATAGTTGGGGGAGGTCTGTTAACGCTGTGTACCTTTATCAAATGCTGGGGATGAAGAAGATCTATTCTCGCATCGTTTAATCCTCTTTGCAAATGGTAAAATTTCTACACTTGTAGAGCAAAGGGCCGATTTTAAATTTTGCAAAATTTTGTTGGCTTTGCGGTGCTGTTCGATTTTGGCAGAGAAAAGAGCCTTGGAAGTCTTATTGTGTGATATCCTTTTTGGCGATGTATTTAGCTTTAGTATACTCATTTTTATGGATGCACAACAATTTTCCCATTAAAATGTGGTCTCGGTTAGAACTCTTGGATCTATGCTGTTAATTGAGTTTTTCTATTATATACAACATATTTTGATCAAACCCTCTTCTCTTCTCCTTGCATATTTTCTGTTTCTGTTTGCCTGAAGCAGTATTAAGTTTTTGGGTTTACTGTTAATTACATGTGATTACATGGAAAATCTAATTTTGACAACAATAATTTTTTTTTATGTTTTTTTGGGTGTGAGGTGTGTTTTGGTGGTGGGGGGAACATTTTGGCTCTGTTTGGTCATGGAGTTGGTGAGGAAAAGAGAAGGAAAGTTCTGAGGAAATGAATGAGAAAAGTAGGTTTCATCTGAAAGAAAAAAAAAAAAAATTTAAAGAATGAGAAAAGTAGGAGGGAAAATAAAATTTTTAAATTTGTAACTAATGCTTTCCTTTTCCTTGAGTTCTTGGAGAATTTTATTTTATTTTTTAGTTTTGAATGGAAAACAAATTTTCTTCTGTATGTATTTTTTCCCTTTCCTTTTCTCTAAATCAACAAATTCTCTAAATCAACAAACCAAATAGATCATTATTTTAATCCCACTGAGAGTTAGTTAAGTGAATCTATTGCCTTTTAGATCTGCATCTCAGGCGGGTTTGGACTTAATTTTATACTTGTCCAAGTTTGGCTGGAGTTTTTAGAGGACTTAAGGTAGATCCTTATATTTGTCCAAGTTTGGCCTGAGTTTTACCCCCACAAACGATTTTGTTTGGACCTTGTTTGCTGAGTGTGGGTGTGTGTCCTTTTGTTAGGGGTAGTTAGTTCTTTTTTTTATCCTTTCTTGTGCACCAAAAAAAAAAATAAAATAAAAAATTATAAGAGTAGTGTTTGATTTAAAATCACTTCGAATAAGGTACATATGAAATTAGCGTAATGCTGGTTGTCATAAAAAAAAAAATAAAAAAAATGTAAGAGTGACAATTAATTTGATCCTATTTTATACTGGTTTTCAATTTATACGTAATATAACTGTGACAATCTAATAAAAAAAATACCTAGACGCAAAGAAAATTACATTGACTATGTAATCAAAATCACCTAGAAGCAATAGATATGCAACAATTTCCAATTACTAACTAGTCGATAACCCGTGCTGTGCACGGGCTGTGTTGTAGTTAGCTAAGAAAATAAAATTTTATCCCAAAAAAAAAAAAAATGCATCATTCTAGCTTAATTGGGGATATCCTTAGGATATATTCCATAAATTCTAGAAAATTGAGAATTAATCTAAGCTTATCATTCATATTAATAATAGAAACAATAAAAAAATTAAGAAAATGTTAAATTAAAAATGAGAAGGGTTGGAGTTATGAAAGATTTCATTATTAGATACATACCAACAAATTTGTAATAAAATAAATAATAGAAAATACTATACCCATCATCATGCATGAGGAAAGCAGTGACAAAATCCATAGAAGCACCTAGAAAATTGACTCACCAAGAAATTGACTCAATCCCAGCTGAAGCTGATCTTCTAAATATTCTTATTGCTTATTGAAATTATAAAAAAATTATGGAATTGTTTGGAAAGGCAAAGAATCGATCTTGTGGTTAATAAGTGATTCTGCAAATTCAAATGTTTGAATCCTCTATTTGGAAGGCTGGGAACTAGTTCTCTTGTTCATAAGTGAACTGGTTTTTGGATGGGTTCGAATCCTTGGCAGCAAGCTGGGTGCTGCTGGACATGGGCAGCACCACACACATTTTTTTTTTTGAAAAAATACCAAAAAATAAGTAAAAAATTAGTAATTTTGCCACATGAGTACTGCCCACATAATCGCAGCCCATTTTCGGGCCGACGATCCTTAGTCTTCTTGCATATCCAAATGAATGAAATGCTTTATTATTACATAGGAGTCTGTGTTACATCTCAAAGCACCTTTAAAATGTGGTCATTGTCAAACTAACGTGAAGTTGAATGTCACAATTTCTTTGTCTTGAAATTTATTTCCTTTATTTCATTTTTTTTTTCCACTTTCCATTCCTTTGTTCCTCTTGTTTTAAATCCTTGGAGGCGGGATGTGCTATTTTCCTTACCTTCACAATAAGAACTGATGTCCAATATTTCAGCCATAAGAAAAATGTTAAAACAAGATTATTGCTTAATTTCTCTTGAGGTGAATTTCCCAAAATTGATCTATCAATTTTCATAAATCATTTTGCCTTTAGTGTCTTTGTCAATTTTTGAAACTAAATAGATCAAATCATACTCAAACTATAGAAGTATAAAGTGTAACCTTTTTTTTTTTTTTTTTTGCTTGAAGTATAAAGTGTAACTTATTGGTGTGGAATTACCGGTATGCCCTTTATGTACTTTGCCCAAACTTTGTTGGTCATGCGGGACTTTTAGGTTTTGGCAGAGAACATCCCTGAAAGTTGAATGATCTCTTTCGAGTAATACTATGGTTTGTAAATTTGTATATTAAATTTACTCTTTGTAGGATGAAAAAAGAAGAAGTAATTAGTTATGTTAAAATGTGCATATACTGAAATGACAATAAATTGAATGTGAAAGAAGGAAGAAACTTAGGGTGAGGGTTACGAAGATGGAATCCACCACTATACAATTGCAAAATAAAAATATATAGAAAATTGTAGTAATGACACAGGGCATCAGTGTTTATATATATATATATATATATAATAGTTGGAGCCCTGCGCGTTGCACAGAAAATTTAATTGTGTCATTTCGTGTGGTTAAGTGGTTGTTAAAGGTGTATAATAAGATGTTAAAATAGTTAAATAGGAAATTATAAATGTAACTATGTAATCTAAAACTCTTCTTACGGAAGAAGTTGATAATTATGACTCTTATAAATGAGTAGTAAAGGTACCTAATAAAGCGCCACTAAAAATATATGACACAAGTATGGTATTTCCTCTAAAAAAAGGGCATGAATGTGTTTGTAGGCCTTAATTGATATTCGAATACAATCTATAAATCCTGAATTTGAGGGAAGAAGTTGACCAAATTATAAATATTAGTGATCAATTCATAATAGGTACTAAAATAACCACTTTATTTGACATTTTAGATATACCAGAACTTAATTTTTAGAGAAGAAGTTGACCAAAATATGAAATTAGTGACCAATTCCTAAATAGCCACTAAAATAGCCACTTTTAAATTTTTTTTAAAGTGAATAATAAATATCCCAAAATTTGCTGACTGAAATGCAATTACACATATTACAATAAATGAATCCTAAATTTGAGAGAAGAAGTTGAGCAAATTGAAAATATTAGTGACCAATTACTAAATAACCACTAAAATAGCCATTTTTTTTACTTTTTATGAAGTAAATAATAAATATCCCAAAAATTATTGATCCAAATGTAATTAGACACAAATTGTTGATTGAAATCTCATTTGAGAGAAGAAGTTGACCACATTGTAAATATTAGTGACCAATTCCTAAATAGCCACCAAAATAGCCATTTTTGTTGACTTTTTTTGAAGTCAATAATAAATCTCCCAAAAATTGTTGACCCAAATGTAATTAGACACAAGATTGTTGATTAAAACCTCATTATTATATTAAATAAAATTTCAAAAGCTGACTTGAATGTAATTATTTGTCCAAAATGACAGATTTACCCTCACACAAATAAATATATCCTTACGATGTATAGATAGATATACGAGTAATTATGATGTAGTGAAGGACAAAAGAGGAAGTTCATATTTTTTGACGTGCTTGCTTGCTTAATGGGGCTGTCTTCTTATTATATAGTAGTAGATGTGTGTACATGTATGTGGGTATATGTGTGGAAGTGGCAATGTAGTGAAATTACCTAGCCAAAGATTCTATACTTTCCTAGGAATATGATAGCTTTAAGAACTCAGAATAAGTTGTAAACCTGTTAGGTGTCACTTTTTTAGAAGTACTGATTAAGTTGTAGGTGTTGTTTGATAGCATAAACTGTCTAATATTAACTTATTAACTGCATAGTTGACCAAAATGCCCTTAACCTGCAGTGGTGTTTGAACAAGTGAGGGGTTGGATACAGTCGTGGGTAATTGATGTCAATAGAAAGAAAAATAAAGGACAAGATTGTCCAATGAAAGATTTATTTAAAAAAAAAAAAAAAGCATTTTGCCCCTCAAACTATACACGCTTTTACAATTTACACCCCGAACTTTAAAAAGTTACAATGTCCTCCTGAGCTATCTTTAGGGATGCAATATCCCCCTTGAACTTCAAAAACTTGAAATGTCCCCCCCTGACCTATCATCTATGTTGCAATGTTCCCCCTGAACTATCTTTCGTGTTGCAATGACAATCCTACCATCATATTCCATAAAAAAATGTGATAAAATTTACTCGTGTAGAATGCCTAGACAGTTGACATGTATTAAATTTTCAAAACTATACAAATTATGATTAGTAGCTTGGACTCTCTATTTTTGATTAGAATGCCTAGACAGTTGACATGTATTAAAATATGTACTCAATATTTAAAGTTTTCTTTTTTGACCCAGAAAATAAAGGCAAAAAAAAAAAAAAAAAAGAATGTTCAGGTTTGGTATTTTTTAGACTAATTGACTGAAATGATCTAACTGCTGACAACATTTTATTGTCTTGTACTAACTATATGAGGAAAGCACTGTCCCTATATATACATACAGATATATCTCTTAACTCCCAAATTGTCTTTGTTTGTTACAAATAAGACATCATCTACAGCAGAAACCCATTACTTGAGTTGTACCAATGGCTGAGGAAGTGGTTCTCTTGGATTACTTTGCAAGCCCTTTTGGAATGAGGGTGAGAATTGCTTTGGCTGAAAAGGGTATAGAGTATGAGTACAGAGAAGAGGACTTAGATAAGAAGAGCTCTCTGCTTGAAAAGATGAACCCAGTTCATAAACAAATCCCAGTTTTGATCCATAATGGAAAACCTGTTTGTGAGTCCCTTATCATTGTTCAGTACATTGATGAGGTCTGGAATGACAGATCTCCTCTGTTGCCTTCTGACCCGTACAAGTGTGCCCATGCCAGGTTCTGGGCTGACTATGTGGACAAAAAGGTAATCTCTCTCTCTCTCTCTCTCTCAATATATGCATTCTCTCCGTGCATTACATACATATATATATATATATATATACATATGTGTGTATTGCATGTGTAGGTGTCTCATCTGTATAAACTCCAAATGTTGGTTTCTCCATATAATAGGATCTGGTTGAGTATCCATCTATTTTTTTATTATTAAAACAATCAATATCATTTTGGTAGGACATGAATTATTTTAAAAGTTATACGGAGTATTACATTTAGCATAACTCTTATGCAAATTAAAAAAAAAAAACATCTAGCAAATACTTGAAATACATAGAGCCAGTTTATTTATAAACCACAATACTTATTTTTGAGGCTTCTGGATATATATAAATTGTTGAACTATAGCTTCAAGTGTTAACTTGTAAGTATCTTCAAAGGCTTACCCACAATACATATGGAAATATTTTACAGATATATAGCATTGGGAGTAATGTATGTTTGAGCAAAGGTGATGTACAAGAAGCAGCAAAGAAGGAGTTGATAGAGTGCTTTAAGCTACTAGAAGGAGAGCTTGGAGACAACCCTTACTTTGGGGGACAGAACTTTGGTCTAGTGGATGTTATGCTCATCCCATTTTACACCTGGTTCTATGGCTATAAACAATTTGGAAATTTAAGCATAGAAGCAGAGTGTCCCAAGATTTTTGAATGGGCTAAAAGGTGCTTGGAAAAGGAGAGTGTGTCCAAGTCTCTTCCTGACCAATACAAGGTCTATGAAGTCCTTTTGCAACTCAAAAATAATCACATCTCCTAAAGATTGTACTTATATGATGGAGTTGATAATAGAGGGTCTAAAATAAAATTTTGGAGAGAACAAAGAGTACTGAAGTGTGTTTACTTCTGCATCAGAGAGAGTGTTTTAGAGTTGCGAGTCCATAACTCTAGTTCACAATGGAGCAACCTTACCGCTTCGCCAAACCTTGCTTGAGTATCACAATTTCTTTGTCTTGTATTTTGTTATCTTTGTTTTGTTTTGTGTTTTATTGTTTTTCACTTATCGTTCCTTTGTTTCTTGTTTGATATCTTTGTTGGTCGGATGTGTATTTCACTACGTTTACAATAAAAAGTACTGTTCTGTATTTTTAGCAATAACTAATAAGAAAAATGATCGTTTCTTGATTTTTCTTGGGATATATTACATTTTGCATCATTAGGATATGGGATAAATTTCACTTTCAACTTGTGCTATTAATTTGATGAACATGATCTTTAATTATTTTCATAAACACTTTGCTTTTGTCTCTCTGTCAATTTTTGAAACTATGTGGACCAAAGTGACATTGGACCCACACTACATGAGTATAAAGTGCATATTATTGCTATAGAATTACCTTATGCATGCCCTTGCCCAAATTTTGTTGGTGGTGCAGTGCTGTTGGGTTTGAGCATAGAACAGCCCTGGCTGTGTGATCCCCTTTTATAGTAATGCCAAAGTTACTTCCCTATACGCGACAGTGGGACGTCCATCTAAAACATCCAAGGAAAGTGATCGCACTATATTGAATGTGGTCCAATCCACATGTGTTGATGAGTAAATTGGGGATAATAGTTTACATTTGTCATCCTTTTTAGGTGACCTATTAGCATAGAATCTTCATTTTACGAGTGTATACCACAATTTTGCATCAAAATATGTTATGATTGAGCTTAGGGCTGTAAAAAAAATTCGGAGCCCAAACCGATTGACCGACTGAACCGAACGTATTAGGTCGATTTTAAAAAATATATTCACAGAAGGAAAACGGACTAACCGACCGACCGAAAGTGGCAAAAAACCCGATTGAATCGAGCCTATTGGTCGGTTTTTAAACATCAAAAACCAACCGAACTGACCGATGCACCCCTAATTGAGCTCTTGTGAGAAGAAAAAATGAAAGAAAGAAAATTATGAGTTTTAGGGCTTGTTTGGAACTTTACGGTTTTTTGTTTTTCATTTTTTCAGAAAACGAAAGCTGAAAAAATGTTTGGTATCATTTTTTTTAAAAAAAATATCAACTAGAAACGTTTTCAAATTTTGTGGTAAAAATTGAAAACAAAAAAAGTTTTCAGAATTTAAAAAAATGGAAAACCGTCCAAGTAGTTTCACGAGCTAAAAAGTACTAACTCACACATTTTAAAACCTGAGCAAAATTCTCTCTCACTTCTCTCTCAAATCTCTTACAATATGTGAACAAACAAATTGATTCATGCAAACTATTTTTTTTGTTTGATGCAACAATTTGAATGTTTATAAGCATTTTGTGAGAAATCACTAATACATTTTGGAGTCGTATTTGTCACGCCCCGCACAGACGATTCTAGGACACGTGGCATGCCACCAAGGCACGTCCCAAGTCATTAAAGTTCCAAAAACCTCATTAGTAAAAGTTTTGACTCATGAACTCATTACTTAATTTGTAAACGTTTTCAAAGAGATTTTAAACTCACACACATCCAAATATGCCCTAACAAAGTTCGTTTCTGAAAGTAACATTTTTATAGGTCAAAGGGGTCCCAAAGATACCCTCATGTTTAATTAGAAGTAAAAACCAAACTCCCGAAGTAGGAGAAACAAGGAACAACCAGAGGGGCCCCTTTTGATTGGTCTAATGACCACTGGGCAGAATCCTCCCCTGCTGCAGAATTTTGCCTAGAAGCCAAACATCCAACTCGAATTTAAAACGCTTCCAAACATTTCAAAACATAAAGTTCACTCTAAAAGCATGTAAAAACATCAACGAATCAAAATCTCGGACTTCATGAGTTCATTTCAAACTATTTGCACGAGTTAAAGTAATATAAACAAGATCAAATTTGTGTCGAACTCCTGAAGTATAAACTTCCGAGTTCTCTGCCCAAACCAACTAAACAAGGAAAAGAAGAGTCGCAACATTCACAAACTATTTATCATGATATAAACCTTATGCTACACAAGTTGAACTTGTTATCTAACTATTACAAGAACCACGGTATCTGAATTACTTAAGCTACCAACTACGAAACATAGTCCTGAATTCATAGTACAACCTTAACTTGACATGAATTAATAAACCAAATCATTAATACAAAACTATTCCAAGTACAAAACTAGGTACAACCATATTACAAGTTCTAGTTCAAAAGTGTAGAATTAACAACATTAACTCTAGCTATTCCCAAAATCCCACGTTGTCTTGCCGATTTCATTTCTTCACTTCTTCTTTGAATCGTCTCCTTGATCACCTACAATGGCTATTCAATAACCACTACAATATATAAGCTACATGCTTGTGAATGACAACAATTATGCTTATGCATAACATACATGTCCGATCTTATCTTTTACGCATAACTATGGTCTCCGGAAACACAAGTACCAACCACCCTTTCACACTAGTCCACGACTTCTCCATAAGTCCATGGAACTAGCCGAGACCCACGCCTCTCTCATTCAGACGTTCGACCTCATAACCAAATCAACAACTATCACTTTACTTGGCATTCTCATAACCCTGACAAGCTGGACGTAGAATATCCAGCGGCATAAACGCCGTCATCTTAAAAAGCCGAGTGAATGTAAATACTTAGTATTAATATATATGCAGCATATAAAACAACGTTTATTAATATAACACCCGTAATTGTGTTATTGCATTTCATTACATTGTCATGCATGATAATGCGATGTGTTGTGCATTTTGGCACATGTTGAGTGAGTTTTGACTCACGAGTTGATTTGGGTGTCTGTGTTAGAGAACCCTTTGAGACTGTGTTGATGAGCATTTTGTTGTTGCGACTCTCTGTATTTCATCTCATTTTTCGAATGAGCAATTGCTCAAGTTATCTACTCTCTCGTGGTATGCCGATGTGGTAAATTTTATTGTCACGGGGGATTTACCTCAAGATTGGTCTACTAAAGACCGCGAGAGGCTTATGTTGATGGCACGATCGTTCTTTATGATGATCCTTATGTTTTCAAGTATTGTGCCGATCAACTAGTTAGGCGATGTGTGCCTAATGATGAGATACTGAGTGTGTTTTCTTGTTGCCATGATCAAGCGTGTGGAGGTCATTTCTCTTCGCAAAAGACCGCTTTCAAAGTGCTCCATAGCAGTTTGTATTGGCCCATAATATTCAAAGTCGCACATGCTTATTGTAAAGCGTGCGCCCGATGCCAACTTCTTGGTAAAGTCACCCGGAGGAACATGATGCCTCTAAATCCCATTCTCGTTATAGAAGTTTTTGATTGTTGGGGTATAGACTTCATGGATCCTTTCCCTAAATCCAATAGTTTTGAATACATCTTGGTAGCGGTCGACTACGTCTCCAAGTGGGTTGAGGCCATATCGTCTAGGAACAATGACCACAAGGTGGTTTTGAAATTCCTCAAAGAACACATTTTATCCCGGTTTGGCACTTCAAAATCCATTATTAGTGATCAAGGGGTGCACTTTTGCAATTCCCCATTTGCTCGTTTGATGGAGCAATATGGCATAACCTAAAAAGTCTCAACCACTTACCATCCCCAAACCAATGGCCAAGCCGAATTGGAATAGGGAAATTAAAGGAATTCTGGAAAAGACGGTCGATCTGTCCAAGAAAGATTGGTCTTCACGGCTAACCGATGTGCTTTGGGCGTACCGGACGGCGTACAAAATAAACTTAGGAATGTCCCCCTATCGGTTGGTTTACGGGAAGGCTTGTCATTTGCCTGTCAAACTTGAGCATCGAGCTTATTGGGCAATCTAGAAGCTTAATTTCGATATTGACGAGAGTGGTGAGAAGAGGAAGCTTCAACTCGATGAGTTGGAGGAAATTCGGAGTGAACTCTACGAGAGTTCAAAAGTGTATAAGGCTCGTGTTAAAGCTTTCCATGACAAACACATAGTGCGTAAGCATTTTGTAGTTGGTTACAAGGTACTATTATATGATTCACGACTCCATTTGTTTCCGGGTAAGTTACAATCCTGATGGATTGGACCTTACATCATGCATAAAGTGTATAATCATGGAGCCGTCGAGATTCAAGATCCCTCAAATAGGACAATTTTTAAGGTCAATGGGCAACGACTTAAACCTTTTCTTGAAGGTTTTGACACCGAGTTGGTGTCAATTCCTTTGGAAAACCCCAATGTTGGGGTTGAGTAGGCTCTCGTGAGTTATACTCCCTTTTTTGTATGCCCCATGTTATATTCTTGGCATAATTTTTGTTCGTATTCATGTCCATTGCATCTATGTTAGTCCTCATTCCCTCAATAAGTGTTTTCAAAGTTTAAATTGAATGAGAAGAAGGTGTGGATCAATCCAGGGTTTTTGGGGATCGATCCGTGGGTTTCTGGGGAAGTTATTGACCAATCTGCAAAAAGGCGGATCGATCCGGGCCTTTTGAGTGGATCGATCTGCGGTTTTGAGGGAGGACACTGCTTTAAAAGTCCCAAGATGGATTGATTCGGAGAAATGAGCAGATTGATCCGTGTTTTTGAGGGAAGAAACTGCGGAAGAAATTTTGAAATGGATTGATTCGACATTTATGAGCGGATCGATTCGTATTTTTGAAAAGTCATTCTAAACCCATTTTAAAACACCGGATCGATCCAGTCCGTTCGCGGATCAATCCGCAGGGCCAAAAAATAGTTTAATTTCGGGAAACCTCTCATTTTTTCTAAAAACTTTTCAAAACTCTCTCTCAAACCTCTCAAGCCCCATTGCCCAATACTTCTCCAAATCCTTTCTCGTGCTCATTCCTCTTCAAGATCTTCACTATAATTCATCACAGGTATGATTTTAACAACTCTCATAGATTGTTTTTCATGTTTTGATTATGATTGCACCCTAGGTTGGGTTATATTTTCAATTTGCTCACTATTTCGAAAAAACCAACCTTGGGGCTTGATTTTTTACCCATTTCTTTATATTTTGGGTTGATTGCTCATGCATTTTGAATGTTCTTCATGCTCAAGCCACTTTGTGGCTTGTTTGGGGTAGATCCATGATATAAATCTTCTTATGTGACGCCCCGCCCCACCACGGTTCCCGGCGACGGGGTGTCATTCGGCGGAAGTACAACAATAACAGTAATAACAGTAGTCTTTGACACCAATCGGTAACTCCCCGAGTCCAAGACTCCGAGGGTTACCTATATTAAACGTTCATCATTTGGAAACATTTATAAAACAGAAGTCTGGTTTTCATTTGAAACATTCTTTCTTGAAACAAAATGTTTTCAATATAAGCAGCGGAAAATCAGAGTTAAGCTATCCTTTTATTTAAAAGCGGGTGGACTAACATTTGTCCAGTTGAAGCATAACATGTTCTTTGAAACCAACTTTCATTACATTAATAAATGATAATCCCCACACACGGGGTCTTCAAACTATAGCGGAAGCATTGTCAAGTCTCGGGGCCTTGCCCTTATCTATATCACCTGAAAGAAAGGTTTAATAGTTCATAAGCCAAAAGGCTCGTATAGTCATATAACCGCACAATAACATCTGTTATATATCATGTATGAGTGCAATGAATGCCAATGTCAATGCATGAAAACCAATTTCATGCCTTTTCAAACACTCACCCTCAATCGTCATTATCATTACCCGGACCATGGGCTTCCCGTCCACGTAGGCCTAGCCTCAAACGTGCGGGACTTTGGGCCTTACGAATTACACGGAGGCCTAGCCTTTACCGTTACGGGGGTTTCTTGCAGCACATCTCGCAATTCGAGTTCCTAGTGGTACCCATCTCACATGCCTACCCACAAATCCGGGATTTCTAACTTTTCAAAACAAAATCCCTCCTAGAGGGTTTTATGCATGGAAGCCTCTAAGGTCTTCCCTTTTTAAAACCTGGAAGTCTATAAGATCTTCCTTTTTCAAAAATTGAAAGCCTCTAAGGTCTTTCATCCCAAAATCATTTTCGTGATTTTCGTGTTCATGCTTATGCTTATGAAATGATATGACATATGCGAGCTCTAAGCATCCAGTCATATTCAATATTTCAAAAGACAGATTATCAAGGCATGCTATCAATTCAAATCAACACAATAGACATGCTGAAATTATCCAGGTAAACACATAAGGCATAGCAACTCAAGTAATCACTTAAGGCATAGCAGCTCAAGTAAACATGTAAGTACACTATTAACATGTTATACAACTTTATTGAGGGTCATACGGAACTACCGTTCACCGAGGATAGACTGAATAATTAATCAGAATAGAAACCGGAACTGCTCAATCTGTTACAAATCTCAATATACAATAATGCGCGTATATTAGTGAGGTACAACACCTCAAAGCATGAGTACAACTACTATTAAAGTAAAGTACAACTCTTAAAGCATAGGGTACAAGGCCCCTTAGCTCATAACAGACTTAGGTACAACAAAACAGAAGTTTTCACCAAACTGCCTGAGGTCGCGCGCGCGGGCCGCTCGCGCGAGGCCTCGCTCGCGCGGTTCGCTCGCGCGAAGTGTGTTCAGAAGGGTCACGTGTTTATTTAAAAATAGATTTCAAAAATAGCCTGGTCGCGCGCGCGGGCCGATCGCGCGACCCCTCGCTCGAGCGGGTCGCGCGCGCGAGTTGTCACAGTGTCGTCTTCTTCCTCTTTTCTTCCCCTGTTTTGAAATCAGAGGTTAAATTTACCCAGTTTGAAAACTTAATCAAAATAGACATCCAATATATGAATCTCTTCCTTTTTCCGCGTAGATTTCAAATACGTAATTGATTTTTCATGAATCACAACACAGTTCTTGATTTTATTGAAAAATCGAACGATGACAAAATTTTAAATCGACCGTTCGTCGCAACCGTTGCGAATTAGCTTTTGAAATTCGAAATGGAGCCTCGTGGGATCGAGACCTTTCATTTGATATAAAGAATTCACGTTTCTGTGACTGTTTTTCTGTTCGCTATTTTTAGACCCTTAACAATATATATATATGAGATATGTATATATATATCTATAGTCACAGTTTATACAAACTGAAATTAATAGAGAAGCTTACCCAAGTAGAACTTCCTTACAATAATCCAAACTTGAATTAACACTTCCTAGAACAAGACACTGCTTGTATGTGTATAGATAGATCAATACGTGTGTGTGATAAACATTATATGTGTGTGTGAATGTGTACCCGAGGGAGAGAGAGGTGCTGAGAGATGGAGAGTTGTGCAATGAGAGTTGTGAGAGATTGGGAGCTTAAGGTCCAATATATAACAATAGGAAATCTTGGTCCCCAAGTTCTAGTGAGAAAAGTTTGTGTGTGTTGAGCTCACGCAATGATACACACACAGGTACAATTTATACTGCCAAAATTCAAAACTGCTATTTATTTAATTAATAAAAATTAAGGGGTATTACAATCACTGCTACCGATTTAGAAGTAATTTCCCAATTGGAACAAACTTCTTAATAAAAAAAAAATTTGCTTCATAGATTTTGAAATTTACAATATTAGAAGTTACTATGGATATATATAAATTGTTGAACTATAGCTTCAAGTGTTAACTTGTAAGTATCTTCAAAGGCTTACCCACAATACATATGGAAATATTTTACAGATATATAGCATTGGGAGTAATGTATGTTTGAGCAAAGGTGATGTACAAGAAGCAGCAAAGAAGGAGCTGATAGAGTGCTTTAAGGTGCTAGAAGGAGAGCTTGGAGACAACCCTTACTTTGGGGGACAGAACCTTGGTCTAGTGGATGTTATGCTCATCCCATTTTACACCTGGTTCTATGGCTATAAACAATTTGGAAATTTAAGCATAGAAGCAGAGTGTCCCAAGATTTTTGAATGGGCTAAAAGGTGCTTGGAAAAGGAGAGTGTGTCCAAGTCTCTTGCTGACCAATACAAGGTCTATGAAGTCCTTTTGATGGAGTTCAAAATAGAGGGTCTAAAATAAAATTTTGGAGAGAACAAAGAGTACTGAAGTGTGTTTACTTCTGCATCAGAGAGTGTTTTAGAGTTGCGAGTCCATAACTCTAGTTCACAATGGAGCAGCCTTACCGCTTCGCCAAACCTTGCTGGAGTATCACAATTTCTTTGTCCTGTATTTTGTTATCTGTGTTTTGTTTTGTGTTTTATTGTTTTTCACTTATCGTTCCTTTGTTTCTTGTTTGATATCTTTGTTGGTCAGATGTGTCTATTTCACTACGTTTACAATAAAAAGTG
Source organism: Hydrangea macrophylla (assembly GCA_033977485.1). Lineage (NCBI taxonomy): Eukaryota > Viridiplantae > Streptophyta > Magnoliopsida > Cornales > Hydrangeaceae > Hydrangea > Hydrangea macrophylla. Next base: position 31,214,123 of record CM066994.1, read on the forward strand.
CTGTTCTGTATTTTTTGCAATAACTAATAAGAAAAATGATCGTTTCTTGATTTTTCTTGGGATGTATTACATTTTGCATCATTAAGATTTGGGATAAATTTCACTTTCAACTTGTACTATTAATTTGATCAACTTGATCTTTAATTATTTTCATAAACACTTTGCTTTTGTCTCTCTGTCAATTTTTGAAACTATATATGTGGACCAAAGTGACATTGGACCCACACTACATGAGTATAAAGTGCATATTATTGCTATAGAATTACCTCTATGCCCTTGCCCAAATTTTGTTGGTGGTGTAGTGCTGTTGGGTTTGAGCATAGAACAACCCTGACTGTTTGATCCCCTTTTATAGTAATGCCAAAGTTACTTCCCTATACGCGACAGTGGGACGTCCATCTAAAACATCCAAGGAAAGTGATCGCACTATATTGAATGTGGTCCAATCCACATGTGTTGATGAGTAAATTGGAGATAATAGTTTACATTTGTCATCCTTTTTAGGTGACCTATTAGCATAGAATCTTCATTTTACGAGTGTATACCACAATTTTGCATCAAAATGTGGGACGTCCATCTAAAACATCCAAGGAAAGTGATCGCACTATATTGAATGTGGTCCAATCCACATGTGTTGATGAGTAAATTGGAGATAATAGTTTACATTTGTCATCCTTTTTAGGTGACCTATTAGCATAGAATCTTCATTTTACGAGTGTATACCACAATTTTGCATCAAAATGTGTTATGACTGAGCTTAGGGCTGTAAAAAAAATTCGGAGCCCAAACCGATCGACCGACTGAATCGAACGTATTAAGTCGATTTTTAAAAATGTAATCACAGAAGGAAACCGAACTAACCGACCGACCGAAAGTGGCAAAAAACCAGATTGAATCGAGCCTATTGATCGGTTTTTAAACATTAAAAAACCAACCGTACCGACCGATGCACACCCCTAATTGAGCTCTTGTGAGAAGAAAAAATGAAAGAAAGGAAATTATGAGTTTTAGGGCTTGTTTGGAACTTTACGATTTTTTGTTTTTCATTTTTTCAGAAAACGAAAGCTGAAAAAATGTTTGGTATCATTTTTTTTTAAAAAAAATATCAACTAGAAACGTTTTCAAATTTTGTGGTAAAAATTGAAAACAAAAAAAGTTTTCAGAATTTTAAAAAATGGAAAACCGTCTTCAAGTCGTTTCACGAGCTAAAAAGTACTAACTCACACATTTTAAAATCTGAGCAAAATTCTCTCTCACCTCTCTCTCAAATCTCTTACAGTATGTGAACAAACAAATTGATTCATGCAAACTATTTTTTTGTGTGGTGCAACAATTTGAATGTTTATAAGCATTTTGTGAGAAATCACTAATACATTTTGGAGTCGTATTTGTCACGCCCCGCACAGACGATTCTAGGACACGTGGCATGCCACCAAGGCACGTCCCAAGTCATTAAAGTTCCAAAAACCTCATTAGTAAAAGTTTTGACTCATGAACTCATTACTTAATTTGTAAACGTTTTCAAAGAGATTTTAAACTCACACACATCCAAATATGCCCTAACAAAGTTCGTTTCTGAAAGTAACATTTTTATAGGTCAAAGGGGTCCCAAAGATACCCTCATGTTTAATTAGAAGTAAAAACCAAACTCCCGAAGTAGGAGAAACAAGGAACAACCAGAGGGGCCCCTTTTGATTGGTCTAATGACCACTGGGCAGAATCCTCCCCTGCTGCAGAATTTTGCCTAGAAGCCAAACATCCAACTCGAATTTAAAACGCTTCCAAACATTTCAAAACATAAAGTTCACTCTAAAAGCATGTAAAAACATCAACGAATCAAAATCTCGGACTTCATGAGTTCATTTCAAACTATTTGCACGAGTTAAAGTAATATAAACAAGATCAAATTTGTGTCGAACTCCTGAAGTATAAACTTCCGAGTTCTCTGCCCAAACCAACTAAACAAGGAAAAGAAGAGTCGCAACATTCACAAACTATTTATCATGATATAAACCTTATGCTACACAAGTTGAACTTGTTATCTAACTATTACAAGATCCACGGTATCTGAATTACTTAAGCTACCAACTACGAAACATAGTCCTGAATTCATAGTACAACCTTAACTTGACATGAATTAATAAACCAAATCATTAATACAAAACTATTCCAAGTACAAAACTAGGTACAACCATATTACAAGTTCTAGTTCAAAAGTGTAGAATTAACAACATTAACTCTAGCTATTCCCAAAATCCCACGTTGTCTTGCCGATTTCATTTCTTCACTTCTTCTTTGAATCGTCTCCTTGATCACCTACAATGGCTATTCAATAACCACTACAATATATAAGCTACATGCTTGTGAATGACAACAATTATGCTTATGCATAACATACATGTCCGATCTTATCTTTTACGCATAACTATGGTCTCCGGAAACACAAGTACCAACCACCCTTTCACACTAGTCCACGACTTCTCCATAAGTCCATGGAACTAGCCGAGACCCACGCCTCTCTCATTCAGACGTTCGACCTCATAACCAAATCAACAACTATCACTTTACTTGGCATTCTCATAACCCTGACAAGCTGGACGTAGAATATCCAGCGGCATAAACGCCGTCATCTTATAAAAGCCGAGTGAATGTAAATACTTAGTATCAATAGATATGCAGTATATAAAACAACGTTTATTAATATAACACCCGTAATTGTGTTATTGCATTTCATTACATTGTCATGCATGATAATGCGATGTGTTGTGCATTTTGGCACATGTTGAGTGAGTTTTGACTCACGAGTTGATTTGGGTGTCTGTGTTAGAGAACCCTTTGAGACTGTGTTGATGAGCATTTTGTTGTTGTGACTCTGTGTATTTCATTTCATTGTCTACATCCACATATGCACCAACTTACTACATATGGCAACTAACATTGTTCAACCAATTCCAAGTATAACATGGACTCTTGGGTCCACAATTTGCACGTAGCTCTACATCTAATGTTTTTCAACTCACTTCTTGAACCACTCTTTACTAATCCCGGCATGTAGCCCCATACATCACATTCTACTGAACTCGACATGAATTCCTGACTCTTTCACACGTAAGCTTGATATGTAGTCCTGATTATCTCATACATAAATATAACACGTAGTCCCATACCACACAATTTATCAAACCCGACACGCAGTCCCAGCTTCACCACACGTAAGCCTGACACGTAGTCTTAGCTTTCTCGATATTCTTGACATTTAAGCCTGATATGCAGTCCCAACTTTCTCGACATTCTCGACATATAAGCCTGACACGCAGTCCCAACTTTTTTGACATTCTCGATATATAAGCCTGACACGCAGTCCCTGCTCTATAACACATAAGCCTGACACGTAGTCCCAACGCTACAACACTTATGCCTGATATATAGTCCTATACCACACGAAGCCCTATACCACACATAAATCTGACACGTAGTCCTATACCATATAATCTATCAAACCCGACATGCAGTCCTAACTTTACCACATGTAAGCCTGACGCATAGTCCTATATGACACATAAATCTAACCCGTAGTCCTATACCACATAATCTATCAAACCCGACATGCAATCCCAACTTCACCACTCGTAAGCCTATCACGTAGTCCCAGCTTCACCACACGTTTACCACACGTAAGCCTGACACGTAGTCCCAACTTTCTCGATATTCTCGATATATAAGCCTGACACGTAGTCCCAGCCCACAATACTTATGCCTGACACGTAGTCATAGCTTCCACAATACTTTTTTGAAATCCACATGCTTTATAATCGAACACACCTGACTATCCTAGCTCATTAGGATCCCATACCCAACATTGTACGATCTTCACGATCACATCCACACACTCAATCATGAATAGTATCGACCTCTGTTGTCGATAGACCCACTACTATACATGTCGGCTTATCAATCTGGTTAACAACATTATATCATCTTCCCTTATTTAATGCATTAAGCCCATTATGCAACATATGTATTATTCCAAGACAGCTTACAATAATCAACGCATGATATAAAACAAGTTAACAGTTCATCATGTGTAAACAACCTGAACATTTAGCATTCTGACCATGTTCAATCGATTGGAATCCTTGACAATCGATTGTGACCCATTTAATCGATTAAAGTTATGTTCAATCGATTCGATCCCATTCGATCGATTGGATAAAATTCAATCAATTGGGTCCTGTTTCAATTTATTGAAACCATGTTCAATCGATTGGAAAGTCATCTTATTCCTAGAAACGAACTAGACCATATGTGTACGTTTGGGGTTCGTTCTTTCTTGCCAAAACACATACGACATAACTATGCTACTCAGTGAGTTTGAACTCTCACCGGTAAAGTTCGGTGACGCCGGTGATTTAGGGTGGCCGCAGGTTCTCTTAGGAACTTCATCTCTAGCTCTTCTTTCTCCTTATCTTCTCTGTCTGTCTGTCTGTCTGTCTCTCTCTCTCTCTCTCTCTCTCTCTCTCTCTCTTTTTACTCATTCTCTGTCTTCTCTTCTTCTCCTTCTCTCTTCTTCTTCCTGAGAGTGTGTGTATGTGTAAGTGTTTGTGTTTGTGTATATATATATATGTGTGTACAAATGTTTGTATATATCTCTCTCTAGCTCTCTCAAACAGTTTCCCCAAAAATGTATGTGTGTATATGTGATACATATATATAGAAGAAGAGAGTAAAACACAGCCACACGAAGTAAACTTGGTGGCCAAGTTTAGTCCTGTTCAATCAATTGAATAGGGTTCAATCGATTGATATCAATCGGTCAAAGCATTCATGTCGGTAGAGCTTCAATCCATTGGGTGGGACACTAAGTCAATCGATTGAATAAAGTTCAATCAATTAAATGGTTAATCTTGTCAATCCATTTGGTGAGGTCCAATCGATTGGGAAATGCATTATAGGAAAGGTAAGTGCAAACATATAGAATTTTATTTATATATATATACAGGAATACAAAAGTACAATAAAAATTGCGGGTATTACACCTAAGGTGAGTTCTAAACTCACTGGGTAGTACTCTATTGATGTCAGACCATGTTTAAAGGAAAGTACGACACACAAATCATCTTTCCTGGTTAATTGTATTCTGGATTGCCAGTTCTACGAATAAGATAACCCATCCAATCGATTAGACTTATTCTAATTGATTAAACTTTTCCCAATCGATTGAAAGGGACCTAATTGATTGAACTTATTCGCAATCGATTGTGACTATTTTTATCCCAATCGATTGGACCTCTATCCTAATCGATTGGAATCAACAGAATGTTGATTATTCTTGCTTAGTTATATGGTAATTGCTTAGTCGTTTAAATGATGTTCCAAATCCTCCTCATGTAATACTATTGTAATTAGAGATAATGCGACGTTGAATCGTAGTAATGTTAAGGAAAACGGATCTATGTTCCATAATGTTAGATAACGTATTAGTCGTGAACCGTTTGAGCGCTCGTCCATATCATTCAATGTAGTCAGGCCACATGAGATTGTCATGCATCAATGATAGAGTGGAATTTAAGTAGGTTTGCTAAGATCCGGGAATCTTACGTGGGTGGGCATTAGTTATTATTATGTCATTAAAAGTGATGGACTGGTAATATGTCCTTAAAAGCAGTGGACCGGACCAAGTAGCCCTAGGATAGACTATTGATCCATTAATATGTTCTTAAAAGCGGTGGACTGGTAATTTGTTTGATTCGTGTTCAATATTTTATTCTTAACTTCATGATTTTACCCATATTGAGCACAAATTATTACCTAAGTCGGGAGATTTAATGGATAAATTGTACCTTTGTTAACCCTCATTGTTACCCTCTTTTTGCCAATAATGATCTCTTTCTTGTAGGTTTTGCAAGCTTGGATGAAGTGGAACCCAACCCTTGTGGCATTCATGAAGTAACAAGGGAAAAGAATGGATTTCAGAAAAAGGCAGATCGATCCGAATTTTATAGGGGATCGATCTGCGTGTTTTAGAAGACCTCACCATCAAGATCAGAAGAAGCGAATCGATCCGTCCTCTTGAGTGGATCGATCCGCGATTTTGGAGTGACATTCTGCTTTTAAGATCCTGAAATGGATCGATCTGATCCTATGAGCAGATCGATCCGTGTCTTCTAGAGGAAATATCAATAGCTAAGATGAAAAGTGGATCGATCCGGCCTTAGAAAGGGATCGATCCGCATAGCCTGAAGATTGTTGCCTTGTTTTTACAAGTTTGCCATTTTGTATTGATAGTATAAATAGTTAGAGATTAGTTTTTGTTAGGGTTAGCTTGTATTTTACTTAGTTTTTAGGTTATAAACTCTCTCTCTCTCTCTCTCTCTCTCTCTAGTCTCCTCATCTCCCTCATCAATTGCCTATCATCTACCCCTATTCATTGCTATTTAGTGTTAGAGAGAGAGAGAAGAGTGCGAATGTATTGAATGTTTGAAGCTTTTATTGAAGAATTTCATGGATTTTTTATGGCATTTATGATGGTTTCCTCTAGTTGGTATAATCTTTCTTTCCCCCTCTTTAATATTTATGTTAATGTAGTCATGAGTAGCTAAATCATGTAGGTTGGGGATCAAAAATCCACCATTGGACCCATGTGTGTTTTAATGTAGGACTTTCACACTTTGTAGCATATATAGAGTTCATGGGTGCAAGGTTTAATTTCTTAAGACTCCACTTTCAATTTCAAGCATTGAAAGTTGTTAAATCCCTAGACTTTAAACCTATACTGATGTATTACATTGAACATCTACTAGCATGTAGGTTGACTACCAAATGTTTGATAGTTTGACACAATGGGATTCTCTACTCTAGAATGTGCTACAAGTATAAAATCCATGTGTTGGTTGGTCCAAGGTGGGGGAATGCTCCCCAACCTCGATTTTTCCTTTTGCAAAACCCCTAATTCTTAATTACACTTAGCTTTGTTCAAAGTTTACTTCCCCTTTTTTCTAAATAGACTTTGTAGTACAATCTAGTCCAAATTGAACCAAACTCAAAAGTCGAAAAGACTCAATTTTATTTTGTAGTTTGTTAATTACTCCTCGCATTGTAATTGGTTATTAAGCGCCCACCAAGCATTGTTGCATTCCAATCCCTGTGGACTCGACACTCTATTTTCACCGTACTACATTTTTAATAGGGTTAACAAAAGAACTTGATTTTGACAACATCAAAATGGCGCTGTTGCCGGGGATTGGCATTGGCAACAACCTTCGGTCGCTTAGTTTCTAATTATGTGCTTTTGCTTTTAATCTTGTTTCCTGTTTTATTGGTTGTCTTTGAAGGAGCAGCCTTCACTTGAAAACCGGTAAGCCGCTACCATGTCAAATCAAAGCAATCAAGGTATGAATAATCCCTTTGCTAATCCTAATAATGCTAGTTCTAGCTCTAGTGGTAGCGCTAGTGGTTCTTTTTGGTGACCCTCGCCTTCTCAATCGAATCCATACCCGAATAATCTCTCCCCTTCTATTTCACCACATTCTTCCACGTATGGTCCGTTCGCGGATCGATTCGCGGGGCCGAACAATAGTTTTATTTTGGGAAACCTCTCATTTTTTCTAAAAACTTTTCAAAACTCTCTCTCAAACCTCTCAAGCCCCATTGCCCAATACTTCTCCAGATCCTTTCTTGTGCTCATTCCTCTTCAAGATCTTCATTATCATTCATCACAGGTATGATTTTAACAACTCTCATAGATTGTTTTTCATGTTTTGATTGTGATTGCACCCTAGGTTGGGTTATTTTTTCCATTTGCTTACTATTTCAAAAAAACCAACCTTGGGGCTTGATTTTTCACCCATTTCTTTATATTTTGGGTTGATTGCTCATGCATTTTGAATGTTCTTCATGCTCAAGCCACTTAGTGGCTTGTTTGGGGGTAGATCCATGATATAAATCTTCTTAAGCACTGAGAGTACTCCCTGTGCCCACAATGTGTTCGTTAAAAGGCCAAAATGAAATTCCCTAGTGCATTATCCAAATCCACACGTGCATTGTCACCATTTTTGTGTGCATTGTTCTTATTTTCTCATTTTATATGCATGTTTTGATTCTCGTGTGTGATTTCTATGGTTGATTTGTGGCCTATGACGCATCACACTCACACTTTGCCCTGCCGTGCACGTGCGCGTCGATCATGCACGTGCGTTTACAACCGTTTCCCGTGCATTTTGTCTGTGCCCATGCATAATTCTTAATGGGTAGTTCAATCATATACCCGAACTTTCACGTCCACGGGACGCTCGTTAACATACCTTTGGTGTTCACATGACCCCTTGCTTGAGCATTTCATATTTTGAGCGTATTGTCTATTATCTTATTTGGTGTGCTTGCACCTTGTATTTTTCAAGAATGATGGTGAACCCACTAAAGTATAATCGAACCGAGTGCACCCCGGCTCGAGACTATGAGCGATTTTGGTCAAAAATCGAGAAAAAGTGGTTTGATAGCTACTTTAAAACAAAGAAGTCCATCCTAGCCTAGCGTCCGATTGCACTATTCGATTTTACTCTCGATGTAGCCCAGATCTTTAGGGCCCGCAGGTGGGTGCCCCAGCTGGAGCATTCAGGCAGATACAACGAGGCATAGGCCCAAATTTTCTTTACGAGCCTCATCACCACTAGCCCCTGAGCCTTTGAGTCGTACGTTCGCGATGTCTGCATCTCAGTCACCGCGGCGTCTTTAGCCGTGTTTATGGGGGTCCCTTATGTGGACAAACCCGAGCCTTACCTTGACGATGTGGACCTGAGGCCTGACTCTGATGTCATAGCCACCCGGTTCATGGGCCGACCTACCCAGTGGCTCGGGGACCAGATTGCCCCCTCTACGTTCACCAAGCTATACCGGTACTGTAATATCATCTTCAACGCTACTGTGTGGCCTACTCACCACAAGACTGTCAGGAGAGACCATGGAACCCTCCTTACGCTATCACCGACCCCACTACCCCTGTCGACCTAGTGAGTCTTATTATCTCACACATGATAGTGGCCTCAAACGACACAACCGCCACCGCCAACCTTCCTTTCGTGACCCTTGTCACTAGGCTTTGCGCCACACAGGGGTATGAGGCCTTACCTACTAATGTCCTTCGACCCGTGCCGTCCCCAATCAATGGGATGACTCTTGTTCAGAGTGATGCTCAGATTCAGGCCGCTTCTAAGAGGGCCCGAGTTGAGGAGGGCCCGTCGACGGCTCAGGCCGAGGAGGAGGAGGAGGAGGAAGCGGAACTCACACATGGTATGGCCGAGTTGCACCGGCGCTTCGAGACTTTGAGTGCCGAGCAGCGGCAGTAGGGCTAGGAGATTCCGGGGGTGCAGAGTGATGTTCGTGGCTTAAGGGGGGAGTTTGACCGCTTCAACATGAGCTGTCAGAAGGATATTAGCATGATGATGCGCTTCCAGGATGACTCTTTCTGCATGCATTACCTGGGTGCTGATGTCCCGGACTACCTTTGCAACCCTTATAGTGGTGCAGGCGGTTCAGATGCTTATGGTGGCCCGGGTGGCTCGGGTGCCTATGGAGGTGGCGACGGAGATGGTGATGATTAATTGGGGGGAGTGATTGGCTGTCGCTTTTGGATATTATTTTACATATGCTAGGGTACTTTTGTGTTCATATTTTTGGATATGGGTTGTGCTTCTTTGTATGGATGATATTGTTGTTTCATTTTTTTGGATTTGTGGGCTTAGCATGGATGCTTATGGACTTGTTTTTATTTTACTTTTGGCTTATGCATATTTCTTTATTCTTGTGCCATGTCAATTTTCTCTTTTTCTTTTCTTTCCCCTTCTTTGTTGATTCGAACATCGCAGGTACAATTAATTACCGCATGCTCCCTTTGCTTGCTTCCGGTAATATTATTCTTCCCCTTATACTTTATAGTTTCATTGAGGACAATGTTCAGTCCTAGTTGGGGGGTGTTGGAGCTAGCTCCTCTCATCTAAATGTTAGTCTCATCTCTTTCATTTGTTTCCAAAAAAAAAAATTGCCCTGTCCCGTGTTTCCAATGATTCTAGTATAATTGCCCCGTTCTAATGCCGAGCGATGACGCTTGTCTTGAAGTTTTCTTTCGATATTAGTATGCGACACTTTATGAGGTAGGAAACTTTCAAGTACGGTTTTAAGGGAAGGAATTGACTTGCCTATTCCGACAGGGGAGAACAGGCTATTCGACAGGGAGATTCCGAAATTGCAGAGTTGAATCCCATTAGTTCTATACCTATCTTGATTATAGTGAATTTTATGAAGTTTAAATCTTGGATTATCAAGCACGTTGCATGACTACTTGTGTTAGGACGGTGTTTAATGCAATTGTTATCCGAAAATCGTTTACAACATTGTGGAGACTTTATCCCTGTGAGTTTTAGATCCTTTTCTCCATTATTGAGTGTTACATACTTCAATTCTCTCTTTTTGAAAAACATACAAAAGTAGTAGATAATCTCATCTTCTTGCTTTGATTCTTCATTAGAGGAATCATTTTGTGAAATGCAAAACTCTTGCTTACTTGTCATTGTAGTGGAGAACAAAGAATCACATTGTATGAGGAAATGATGTTAGGCCCTTCTCACAATTTCTAGCCTCAACCACACATACCCGTCTTTCACTTAACTATACGCCTTCCATATCCACGTTTGAATTACATTCTTGAGATGTCTTTGCATGTGATCATGTTTATAAATTTGTAAAAGAGATTGAATCATGTTGATTGTGAGAGGACAAAGAAAAAGAAAAGCAAAGAAGTTCTAAAAGAAAAAAAAAAAGAAAAAGAGCTTCATAGTCATTTATACTTCTCTTTTTGAGTTTCAAAGAAATATTTGTGGACGATTCATCTCTTGTGGTCATTTGTATCCATGCATTCCAATAAATCCCCAGTTTGTACTCCAAGCATCTCACTTCATTTCCCCTTGTCCTTCACCTCATAACACTTTCCCACTTTACAACCCCTCAAGGTCCTAATTGATACTCAAGTTTTGTGATTCGGAGTTTGAGACGATCATGACAAGTAGTTAGAGTTATTTCACGTCCTCTAGTGAATGGTATCTTTCATGAGATTAAATTTTACTCATTTTTAACACTTAAAATTTTCATCATTGGCATGTAAGTGGCTTTGGTATCTATTTCCATTACTCTGTTTGCCCGCATGCCTCGAGTGTATTGCCCATTTCAGTGATTCATTTTTAGAGTGTAATACCGGTGAGAATTGAGCTGAAGCGCATTTTGAACAAGATTCGGATTATGAAAGCATTTCCATCATCTTGATAGTTGTAGTTATGCACTTCACACCATACACGCATCCACGATTGAGCTTAATGAAGCTTACCTAATGACCTTGATAGTTTAAGAACTTTTTGGATTTGTGTGTCGTGTGCTAAAATCTTTCAAAAATTCTTGGGACTTTGCTGGGTGTCGGTATTAGATAGGAGGCAACTATCACGAGAAAACAAAATATTTGTGGGTATCATTCTGAGAACCCTCCGGAGACAAAACTCCGCCTCTACGGGTAACCTAGAGGCTTAAGAGCTTGACATCTGCTCAATGCAATCATGTTCCCCATAAAAGCGGTCTATCTTCCTTTCTAAATAAATTATGGTGCAAGGTTATTCTTGAATCTCTTAGTTTTAGCTTTGTTGCTAAAAGACTAGCAACAAGCTAGTTGGGCAGTGTGATTCGTGTTCAATATTGTATTCTTAACTTCATGATTTTACCCGTATTGAGCACGAATTATTACCTAAGTCGAGAGATTTAATGGATAAATTGTACCTTTGTTAACCCTCGTTGTTACCCTCTTTTTGCTAATAATGATCTCTTACTTTAGGTTTAGCAAGCTTGGGTGAAGTGGAATCCAACCCTTGTGGCATTCATGAAGTAAAAAGGGCAAAGAATGGATTTCAGGAAAGGCGGATCGATCCGAATTTTAGAAGGGATCAATCTGCGTGTTTTTGAAGACCCCACCATCAGGATCAGAAGAAGCGGATCGATCCGGCCTCTTGAGCGGATTGCCGGATCGATCCTCGATTTTGGAGTGACATTCTACTTTTAAGATCCTGAAATGGATCGATCCGATCCTATGAGAGTTGTCTTCTCGAGGAAATATGAATAGCTAAGATGAAAATCGGATCGATCCGACCTTAGGAAGGGATCGATCTGCATAGCTTGAAGATTGTTGCCTTGTTTTTACAAGTTTGCCATCTTGTATTGATAGTATAAATAGTTAGAGATTAGTTTTTGTTAGGGTTAGCTTGTATTTTACTTAGTTTTTAGGTTGTAAACTCTCTCTCTCTCTGTAGTCTCCTCATCTCCCTCATCAATTACTCCTCATCTACCCATATTCATTGCTATTTAGTGTTAGAGAGAGAGAAGAGTGTGAAAGTATTGAATGTTTTTATTGAAGAATTTCTTGGATTTTCTATAGCATTTATGATGGTTTCCTCTAGTTGGTATAATCTCTCTTTCCCCCTCTTTAATGTTTATGTTATTGTAGTCATGAGTAGCTAAATCATGTAGGTTAGGGATCAAAAACCCACCATGGACCCATGTGTGTTTTAATGTAGGACTTTCACACTTTGTAGCATATATAGAGTTCATGGGTGCAAGGTTTAATTTCTTAAGACTCCACTTACAATGTCAAGCATTGAAAGTTGTTAAATCCCTAGACTTTAATTATACCTATACTCATGTATTACATTGAAACATCTATCTAGCATGTAGGTTGACTACCACATGTTTGATAGTTTGACACAATGGGGTTCTCTACTCTAGAATGTGCTACAAGTATGAAATCCATGTGTTGGTTGGTCCAAGGTGGGGGAGTTAATTAAACTTAGCTTTGTTCAAAGTTTACTTTCCCTTTTTTCTAAATAGTCTTTGTAGTACAATCTAGTACAAATTGAACCAAACTCAAAAGTCGAAAAGACTCAATTTTATTTCGTAGTTTGTTAATTACTCATCGCATTATAATTGGTTATTAAGCGCCCACCAAGCATTGTTGCATTCCAATCACAGTGGACTCGACACCCTACTTTCACCGTACTACATTTTTAATAGGGTTAACAAAAGAACGTGATTTTAAAAACATCAATGTTCTTAAAAGTGGTGGACCAGGATCATTAGTAGATTACGATAAGTCATGGCAATAAAATGATGTGTCGTTGCTCAAAGCGTTATATTTTTTTAATGCGGTGGACTGTGAACATGTTCTTAAAAGATAGGGATGGACTGACGTGGTGTCCATGACGTGCGGTGGACTGTGAATATGTTCTGGAAAGTAGTGGATGGAGCAATGGTATATCTATGTTCTTGTATCAGTAGAGTGTTGTCAGTCTTAGTTTAACAAGACGGTAGTAATTATCACGAGTTCTAATAAAGAGAAGTTATTTCTTAGTAGAACTTATTCTTATATCATTTCATAACTTGTCATAACTGTTAGGATTGTGCCCTCAAATCATTACTTTATGTATGAGACATTGGTATTTTATATATGGATATCAGTTTACATTTCATTATATATGTTATTATGATGTATGTACCAGTACTAGCCTCCGATCCATTGGCCTTTTTCATCTCCGAGTAAGCCTCTAACACCACCCATGCCTGGATTTCCTTAATTTGGTGCACTCATCGGCGTTTAACTTTAAGAAACCTGTAGGAGGAAATAATTTAACGAGTCTAGAAGTATCTCCAGTAATAAGCCAACTCTGAGGTAACTCAAAAGCTAATGAAATTGTCACGCCCCGACGTAGTATAAATAAAGAAAGCATTTAATTTCCTTTATGGACCCGTAGGTCGTGACAGTTTGAAGGATCGATTCCGTCCCAAACGTCAACAAAAACATAATAATCAGAGCAGAGCAATCAAGGTTTACAATATTTTTTTCTAACCTAATAGTTATTATAGCACGGGGTCTCTAAAGGCACAAACCGCCTTAAATCAAAACAATAACTTAACATCTATTACAGTCATCCTTATTACAAAACAGTTTATAACTTAAAACATATAAAAGTAAATTCTCTTTCCAGTAGGGATTCTCAGTTTGCTAGTCGTATGGTCCAGTAATATCATAACCTGAAAAGCCTAGACACGAATGTCCAGGATGCATCAACGTCGTCACCTTCAAGAAGCTGGTGAGTATTAAAGACATAACTTTGAATGTAACACATACTCATTTACCGTTTTCCAATTCCCATTTAATTCAACAAGTCTATATTAAAGTGAAGAGTTCATTTTTAGAAAACAACCACAATATCATTTGAAAGCTTTAATTCACATATATGTGTCCGTGTATGAAAAATAATGCACCATCTCATCTTACGAACTCTTTTCTCTCGACAAACACAATAACCCACTATCTCACACCAGTATCCTTGTAATACTCCGATAGCCACACTTTAGCACAGGGGTGCCAGAGAATGTCCAGTTTGCCTCACACTTTGGTCCGGGGTACCAGGGAGTGTCCAATGCCTCACACTTTAGTACCTAATCCGCCTTGCAAATACCAGAGGTAACCTCATGCAGTATCCAGACTCGGGTGCCAGGGAGTGTCCGTAGGCCACACTTTAGCACTTCCATGGGTGCCAGGGAATGTCCAAGTTCGACGTCACACACTTTAATGCTACCATGGGCGTCAGGGAGTGTCCAATTTTGCTACCGTCGCATTACAAAGATACTTTCACCACAATCTCAACACGTCACACTTTGGTACACAATTACTAGGGAGTGTCCACAATACAATCTCAACCACACACTCTTTTCCACTCTGACTACCACACACCATGCATGTACAACTGACTCCACATGTATGTCATGAAACCTTAAACATAAAGTAAGATGCTGAATTATAGGGACAACGTACGTGCGGGGATTGTTAAGTCGTAATACATCATTTCAATCGTCCAAACATAACCAATTGGGTTCCTATTTTAGTGAATTTCCCAAACAGAGGTTTAAAAGTCCATGAAACATCACCCAAACAGTTCCTTAACATAAAACAAGCAAAAATCAGAAACTGTCCAAGGTCGCGCGCGCAGGTTGCTAGCGCGACATGCCCAATTTTTTTGTTTTCTTTTACAAAACTTTTCTGTCTGCCTGGGAACACAAACCTCGCGCACGCGGGTCGCTCGCGCGGTCCGCTCGCGCGAGTTCAGGCAGTGTCTTCGTCTTCCTCGCTGAACTTCCCCTGTTTCAGTTTTAAGGGATCTTTTTGACCCATTTTGTAATCCGAATTAAAACATGGCATGTAATATATGGATTTCTTCTTTTTTCGACAAGGACTATGAATCTATGATCAATTTAACATGAATCCAAACGTAGATCGCTAATTTTACGAAAAACTAAAAAATGTCAAAATTTGATTTCTTATATACTTTTTCTTATGAACAAATTAAGCTCTAAAACTTTAAACATAGCATCCATGATGTATAATCTATCATTTTTATCTCTAAAAACTTATTTTGGTTAGGATTGAAAAACTTCATGTTTTCAAGCTTTGAATACCAACGTAAGAACATCCATGGTGATTACAAATTATTAATACACAGTAGCAAATAAGGAGTGAATTACATTCTGAGTGAGTTAGAAATACTCACTGTGCTATGAGTTTGGAGAAATTGTTGAGAAAGATAGCAATACAAGAAATCAATTTGAAGCTTGGCTATGGAGAAGAGAAGCTTTCTCTGTCTAAGAATTCTGTATGAATGAACTCTCAAACCCTCTCTTTTCTCTCTGTGCATCCAGTGCAGAATGAGAATATGTGTGTGATAGTTTGTTAAATAGAACTCATGGACTTGGGCTCCAAGTTGTTTCTCTTACACTCAACAAATGATATTTCTAATTACTAAATATACTACAAAATCACAGGTGTGTCTGTGATGATATTCATACGTACAGAGTTATATATAACTCTCAGCTTAAGCCAAAGGCCAAGTAGGTGTATAGGGGCCAACACAAGGTGTTTGGGAAGCTCAGCTTATGGCCTTAACACAGCACATACTAATTAAGCACAATCAAACAAGGCACATGCCAATAGCCTAGGAATTACTTATGTTGTTTGGGAAAACAACTTATAGCACTAAGTTTATACACAAGTTAAAAGCATTCCCAAACAAGGCATGATCAATCATTGTTTGCCATAAATGGAATAAAGCAAATATCAAATCCAACTTTACGTCACTTCCAAAATCTGTGGAAGTTCAACACAGCGCGGACAGTTTTAAACATAAGCTGGTATTTTCAGGGCGCGATGGTCACCACAAAAATACAAAAAATTCATTTTAACGTAAGAAATGGTTTTCTGGTTTTATAAAAATATTGATTGAGTCAAAAGCAAATATTTCCACTGTTTTGAAATACAGTTTTAAAATTCAACACAGGTATTGCTAAATTTGTAAAATTACAATTTGACCCCAACAAGAATTTTAAATATGAAATAAAACTAATAGCATGGTTTAACACATGAGTATAGAAATTGAATAAAAGCAGGCAATCCCAATTAAATTTTAAATGCGACAAATGCCATTACAATTTATGTGAATATGTAGGTTGTTACAGAAATATCTCCAGCACAAGAAAGAATATTCTTTCGTAAGTAATGTGGGAGAAGAATTTGGATGTTGCTAAACAAATTATTGTCTCTCTCCTTCCATAATAGCCAGGAATAAAGATGACCATCCAAGACATGTTAGTAAGTTATTAATATTTAGAATGGCATTTTAGGTTTGAAACTAACCTTAAAGAGTAATGCTATATATGTTTTCCATATTTAGAGTCTCAAATGCTTTCCAAATATATATGGTAGTGGGACCACCTTTAATAATGATGTGACCACTTTATCATTCTCTAATCAAAATCCAATGAACCCATTGACCCATGTGAGATTCAAAACTTAAAATGCATAATATTACTCATCCTTCATTTGACTTTAGCTTTTTGGCAGTCCAAAATCAAAAATCAAATGAAGGCAATGAGTGCAAGAGGGGTAATTGATAACGTTACAGTCGGTTCTTAGGCTATTGCTGGGTAATATATATATATATATATATATACATATCATGAAATGAAGAATTTTAGCTTGTTAGGCACTTTAAGCTTTAATAACAAATCCCCATCAATGGTTGGGTTACCTTCCCTGCAAGTTTCCAATCTATTTGGTTGCCTTGTCTGAACTCCTTTTCAAACATGTGATGTTGCCACTATAAATTTGAATGTACTAGAGTAGTTCACAATTTTCAAAGCAAAGCCAAATGTAGTGGTCATTTTATTTTATCTATTTTAATTTTTTTATACACGTAGCTATTTATATAATATTAGGGGTGAGAATCGTATTGTGTCGTGTCAAGTCATAATCGTGTCATGTCATAATCGTGTCGTGTCATAATTGTGTCATGTCAATAATTATGTCATTTCTAAACGTATCAAAAACTTAAACTCATACCCGACTAATGCAATTCACAAGTCACCCGTTTAACCCACCAAACCATGTAATGAATAAGCTATTTTATGATCTACGCAACTCGTTTAACCACTTTTTTTTTTTATTTGTTTAACATGACCTATTTAATAGATTGACTTCATGTAATACAAAATCAAACATACAAAAAAAAAAAAAAAATGAAGAGGCACCATCTAAGAACACAAGTATTCCCACCAATAATATCGCAGTTTATTGGTTGAGAAAAAAATCTAATTGGTTGCTTAAGGAAGACAGTTTAGACCGTTGGATTGCCTGCATGTCTTCTGTGTCTCGTGCGCATGCGTTACACATCCTCTGTTCTTGGTCTCTTCTCGGTCCACTCTCCCTGGGAACTCACAAAACCTACTTTTTTGTTTTCAATTCAAATTTTTTTGAATTATAGAGAAGACTCCTGCCCTAATAAGCCTTTCACTCTCTCTTCGGTGGTTGCCCTCTCTATCTCGCTCGACGGTCTCCCTCTGTATCCCATCCCCTGTATCTTCTTCTTTGTGTCAACCCCTTCTCAGTCAGCCACTGCCAATCTTGCGCTTGGTAATCTCTCGATTTGGTCTCTCTCTCTCTCTCTCTCTCTCTCTCTCTCTCTCTCACACACACACACACACACACACACATACACACACACACGCATGCACAACCGATTCTTACTGTTACACACACTTGGATCTCTTTTAACTTTTACACTCTCTAAGAGGATTGATCTAAGCCCTTTTTTACCGTTGAGAAACCCACTTTGCTCTCTTGAAAATTTGAAATAAGTGGATGGGTTTCTTAAATGGATTTTTGATTTGAAATTGGTACTTTGTGAAGTTTCAATTCCTTTGAAATCCTTTTTTGTTTTGATATTTTATTTAGAGTACCGATAAAGACACATTATTCATTTTTTTGAATTAGGGCACCTAATTTTAAATTTTAAAAAAAAAATTAATTTTTTACCTTTTACTATAATTAGTAAGGGTACCTCACTTATTTTACTGCATATATATTTAAACCATCATAACTGACAAAAATCAGTGCAAAATAAACGTGAACCACCCCGAACTGACAAAAATCAGTGCAACACAGTTTTCGACATACATAACTTAAATCCAAACCCACCTCCATAAAAAAATCTGAACTCCCTCATAGCCATAGCAACTAAGGAGATAATATTCAGTCTTTGTGATAGTTCCAAGAACTGATGGTGTATTATTGAATATCATGCTATAGTTCAAGTTTTTGATTTTTCACGGTTATATTGCTTTCATACCAGTGTTGATGCTTGATTCTGTTGATCTTCTTAGTTGATATGGCTACGAGAGAGTTCAGATTTTTTTTTTAGAGACGAGTTTGGATTTAAGTTGTGCATGTTGAGAACTGTGTTGCATTGATTTTTGTCGGTTGGAGGTGGTTTAGGTTTTTCTTGCACTAATTTTTGTCAGTTGGGGTGGTTTAAGTTTATTTGTAAAATATAATATGTAGTAAAATAAGTGAGGCACCTTACTAAATAGTACTCCCTCCGTCCCTTTTTTTGAGTCCTATATTCCATTTTGAGATGTCCCAAAATTAGTGTCCACTTTCCTAAATTGGTATATAATTTTTACTTACTTTCCAAAACTGCCATTCTTTGAAATCTACACCAAAACAAAACTAAAAAAGTTATTGTAATGAATAGGGCCAATTGTGGAAAGTAAGTGTAGATCTTTTTGTCCCCTTAATAAGTTAAATTCCCAAAGATAGACTCAAAAAAAAGGACGGAGGGAGTAAAAGATGAAAAATTGATTTTTTAACTCAAAATTAGGTGCACTAATTAGAAAAATGAATGTGCCTTTATCAACACTTTTTTTTAATTGCAGTTCACCCTTTTAATTCCATCTAAGGCAGCATCCCAACAGAAAATTAGTGGGTGCTATAGGTACAATAGGAAGGTATATATAAAAGATAGTGTTAAATCTCATCTTTGCTATCCTCTAATTCTATTACTTCCATTGTTTCTTGGTAATATCCATTATTTTACTGACCTCTATGATACTAGTAGTATAAGAACAGAGACTAAAAGTACTCATTTGAGTTGGTGGAGTTTAAGGACTGTGATGCTGATTCTAACAAAGCTAAGCAAGCAACCTTTTTCAATATTTACAGAAAGCTAAGCAATTGTAGTCTCTATTTCTACATAATTATGACTTGTGAGGCCTAGGGACAGTAGTGAAAAATGTGAAATTCCAGGTAAATGTTCTCTTTCGGAACTACTTGCAAAAAAAAAAACAACCTCCAAGATTATGATATTTCATTTTCAAATTGATTGCAAGTTTTATTTTTTTAATGCAAATACATTTAACAACGTAATTGTATTGTGATATTTGAAGCAGGGCAAGACTTAAATGATGTACTTGCAAAAAGAACAACCTCCAGAGGGGGTTGCTGCTCCAAAGTGATTTGTTCCTAAGATGGATGCTTTAAGCAGTATAGCCTTTTGCTTCTGGTAACCTTTTTTTTTTTTTTGAACTATTCTTCACCACTCTGAAAGTTGCTAACGGGGTGAAAAAAAGTAATCAAGTAATATAATTTGGTTTTGTTTTTAATTAACTGACTTCCAAAAGAGCAAATAGAGCAAAAACGATAAGTAAGAAGTAAGGGTGTAAACGGTTCGGTTCAGTGTGTTTTTTGGCGAAATCTTTCGGTTTTGGTTTCGGTTTCAGTTGGGAGTGTGTAAAATTTCTGTTTCCGTTTCGGTTTCGGTGTTACATTGCACACACTAAATGAGAACTGACTGAACCGTTCGGTTCGGTTCGGTTCGGTGCGGTGTGTTGATTTTTCGGTTTTAGGTTTCATCCCTAGTAGTAAGAAGAAGAGGAACCAAGGAAAGTAGAAAGGGTAAGCTCAAATAATAACATAACTCAAAGTTGGGGGTTTCCAGGCTCAAATCTTCTAAGGTTTTAGTCTCTGTTTCCACTGTAAAGGTATCAAACTTTTATTGCAAGCTGGCTTGCTTACTTCATAGCTCTTTCTCATTTAATGTGCAATTTTATGCTGCTTTAATCTTCAGATTCATGTATAAGCTTTTGGAACTTCATGTTTTGTTGATTCTATAAGCATGTTCAGAGTAGCAACCCCCTTGGGTGTGATCATAGTCCCCACACGATGTAGAATGTCTGTTTTGAAACATATATATGTCTCTACGTTTGAGTACTCAAAATTTCATAATATTGTGTTATTCACTTTTTGTTTGTCTTAATCTTATCTCTTTCTTGGATTTTGTTACTATCAGGTGTAAGTTGAGTTATCAACTACAAAATTGTTCAGTTTTAAGTTTTACTTATTTCTGTTAGTAGAATTGCTAGAGTCTGTATTCATCCAGCTGTAGTTTTAACTTCTACTGTAGTTTCATTTACCCTTCTTTTTTTTTTTTTTTTTTTGGACAGTGCCTTTGGGCACGGATAATTACTAGTATACAAATACACTATAAACATTGTTCTAATTGGAGGTGCAAGCAAAATCGACAAACAAACCAACCAAATCGAACCAATCGGTTAAGTTGATTTTCTAAAATATGCACATAGCCTAATAACTTACCAAATGGACAAAAAAACTGACAAAACCGACCCTATTTGGTCGGTTTTGAAATCTTGTGATAACCGAAAAATCCGACCGAGTCTCCAAACTAATTGGACCATTTTGGCTACAACTTTGGGTTCATCATTGGAGCACATTTTTTGACCGATAAAAATCGAAAGAACAGATTTACGAAATGATTCCGCTTTTAGCTTCACAGTTATAGATGTTCTAAATCTATTGGCGCCAAAGGAAGCTTCGTTTACCAAGGTCCAAGAGTTGCCCATAAATTGTCCAAAGAGAACACATTTGTTCACCCTGGGTGACGCTCACCCAGGCATCCCATTGGCCAATGCAGTGGGATCAGGGTTACTTTATTTCTGGGTCCCACTATATTGACCAATAGAATGCCTGAGTGAGCGTCACCCAGGGTGAACAAAAATGCTCTCTTGTCCAAAATAGTTTTCCCATACCATCATGGTCTTTTCTAATGAGGAAACGTGACCCACCTGCTGACTTTGATCTTCTAAATTGTGTACTTGCCTTTTGAAACTATATTAAGAACTAAGGGATTGTTGTTCACAAATAAAACTAGTAAATTCCCGTGCGGCGCAAGGGGAAAAAAAGGCCACACATGCACTGAGATTAAGATTGCTAAAAAATGTCACACATATGTAATGTTATATTCTTGTATCTCAAAAGTGGCTCCCAACACATGGCAGTGAGACCACATGCAATAGTATGGACCACTTCAACATACTCCAATCAAAATCAAGTGTGCCAACTTTAGACTACATGTACATGTGTTGGCAACCAAATTTAGAAGCATAGCATCACTCCATTCAAACAAAGATGAAGAGATCCTGTAGAGATCAAGGATATAAATTGTCATTTGAGATTTAACTCCTCGTATTCCAAATGTGAAACACTCATATGATGGAGAGAAATCTAAGAGAATACACACCAACACATAATAAATGACTAAAAAATAAACTCAACTTTCATATGCTGAGACCATGAATTAAAATAGGGATCTGGAAAATTAGGAAAACTCAGTGAGAGCATTTTTGCTCACCCAAATTGCCTGACATGTGTCCCTTTTTACTCCCATTTTTCCCTTATATGAGACACATGTCAAGTAGTGAGGCATGGGTGAACAATGGTGAGCCAAATTTGGGTGAGCAAAAGTGCTCTCAAACCCAATTGTGTAGTGAATGCACTACACATCTAATATATATATATATATATATGTATATATAAATGGCAGTTTTGTCATTTTACAATTTTTAAACACAATCTGACAGTCAAAACAAAGGCCCTCTCTTTAATAAAGAGAGGTGACCCTTTTTTGGAGAATCTTTGTCTATATACATATACACACACACAACACAAATTGCATGTAGTGAATGTAAATTAAGAGAACTGTAAGTAAGAACAAAAGTTATGTATTGCTTTACATTACTCATTACTTGACTTAGTTTCCTACCTTAGGCACCAAAATATATGTTCCAGAACGTGAAAAATAAAGGGAACAACGTCCATAAAAGACACAAAAATTGAGTGAACCATACAGTGGATGTTGTCTATCAATGCAACACAGATAAATTTAGTATATAAGCAAAAACCTACAGTATTCTCAGAAATGCAAATCCTGAAAAATCAGTTCCATAGTAAGCCAATTTTTAGAGAGCAATAGTTATTAAAGCAACAATGTGTGTTGAGTAAACTGATGAAATTTGATAACTTTGAATAAATACAAATGAAATAATTCATTATTAGATTGTTCATAGCATACTGATCAACACCATTGCTCTCTAAAAATTGAGTAGATTGTTCATAAAATTCAGCACACATAAGGGGTGCAAAAGCGCGAGAGAGAGAGAGAGAGAGAGAGAGAGAGAGCAATAATAACTCCACACCATATGATCATATGGTCACCAAATACACTTCATGATAGAGCTATTGTGACTCGCAATGAAGAAAAGGCAAAGAAAACAAAAGACAACATCAAGCTACAATGTTATACACAAAAGACAACATTCAATACAGTTATATTTCCTTTCACTTTCTTTCTTTCTTAATTTGAGATTAAGAAGGGCCTGTTAACAACTTAACATCCATAATTCACACCCATTATCTTTCCTGATAAATTATATACTTTTTCTTAAACATAATCACAAAATATAAAGAAAAGGGTGAAGGAGAAGAGAGTAAACCACAACCAGCCAATTCTGTCATCTTCAAGCAAAAATGACTTGGATGCATACAATTTCTAGTTAGAAATTTATGAGGTACAAAAATAAGTAATATAAAATGCGAAAGTGAACTTTTAAAAAATACTTTCTTAACTACTCTATTGTACTCTTAAATTCACACCTCTTTGAATTTTCTTAGTTATTCTATACCATAGAGATTTAGTAATAAGAAGAAAAATAAAAAGGGAGGAGAATATTAGTGACGCACAGTGATGACCACTTCACCACCTAGCTTTTGTCCCAAAGTCAGCCCCAATGGCTTGTCAACCTCAAAGTTCAACCTCAATGTTATTTGAAGCTCCACTGTACCACCTGGCTTTTGTCCCAAGTCAACCCCCAACAGCTTGTCAATGTCAACTAAAAAGTCACATGAAAAGATATAGATAATCAGAGCGACATGTCAAGAGACAACTTTTAAAGAAGAAGATATACATATTCACATGAAATACATAGATATAATTTGAGCAGAGACATAAACACTAATGACTCATAAATTCATATTAAATGCTGTATAAGTAAAACAATTTGAAAGAAAAAAGATACTATACATGTGAAAGAGACATGACAGATATATGAAACTTCTTATGTAGAAAAAGACTACATTGAATTGGTTAGTGTTTTAGTATATCAGAGGATTGAACTAAACGAACTAAATTAGGGCTCTTAAAAAAAATTCTGATGATTTAGCTTTCCTCTTAGCCAATAACAAATTGGTCAACTGATCTAGTATAAAAACTCAAATGAAGAGGTGCCCCCACCATCTCATAAACTAATATAGTTACCGTCTTGGGTACATTATTGATTTTC
The DNA here is from genome assembly GCA_033977485.1 of Hydrangea macrophylla. Lineage (NCBI taxonomy): Eukaryota > Viridiplantae > Streptophyta > Magnoliopsida > Cornales > Hydrangeaceae > Hydrangea > Hydrangea macrophylla. The sequence goes on from CM066994.1 coordinate 31,238,228, forward strand.
CTCAAATCAATTTTGTTGAATTGAACAAAGCATGTACATATTCAGAGTATGTAACCCACACTTGAAAATTGCAAGTAATATGGACATTTCAAATCAAAACCCAGTAAGCAACAACTAAACTACTCTGAATGTAATGCAAAACCCACATTCAACAAGAAGTAATTACATAAGCCCATAATGCATAACTGAATAATTCGAAGTTTGTTCAATAAAAATTGATCAATTGCAAAACCATGAGATGGTAGCTCATATATACCTTCAATTAAACAAACTCTAAATGTGGAGAGAGTTGTTCTTGGTACTTTTTCTTCTGTTTGTGTTTAGCGAACCAAACAGAGCCACAAACCCCTAAAAACTTGAAGAACGTTAATTAATCAAATTTAACTAAAGCCTATGAGACTGCCATTGCCAATAAAACAGAGCCACAAACCTTTGAGAAATGTTGGTGAAATTTTTGTATTTATTTTAGCTCTGTGCAAATAGCAATAGAAAATATACACACAGAAATTTGGGGAGTGCCCATGGCTTGTGTGTGTGTTTGTAAATATGAACACATGGTAAGTTAAGCAGTAATACATTGTACAAAACTAGGTTAATCAAAGAAAAGAAAGAAAATACGAAAGAAACTACTTATAAACTTCAACTTGCACCCAATGAGACTCTAAAAGACATAGTCTTAGTCGCTTTTCAACATTTAAATCAAAAATTTTCACATCCCAACCCACCCCCACGGGCTAGGACCGTGTAACAAAAGAGCTACCCAAAACAAAGCACCCCTTAGTAGCAATAAAATAAGAGTTAAACATAGGAAAAATGATTTATTAGTTTAAAACTGCTCAAGGGTAAAATAGTAATTAAGAAAATCTAGTCACGTTTTATATCAAAAGATAGCCTTTTGAGTCTCGGTTACAACACAAAAAACGACGCATGAATCCGCATTTTCTAGAAAGAGTTATGTCCGTTTCCGTAAAAGTTGACGGGCCAAAAATAGACCTGCGAATTTTGTATATCAAATTTCTACACCAATTTTCCCTGTTTAAGAGTTACAAACATGACTAAACCAAATTACTCATACAAACCCATTTTCATCTAATACCAACTGATCCAATAACATATTCATAACACCTTGAAATTAAGAAGAGATTAAACTAGTTTATTCCAAATTCCTTACACTAACTAATCTCAATTTTCAAAACGTAAAATATGCGCTTCGAATTATAAATTAAGCAACCCACTCCCAACCCAACTGAGTACGCCCACAAATAACGTATTATAATATATAACAAAAGAAACATACTCCCAAGTTTTCCAGAACCCCGTGGTTCAACGCTTCTCACCGTGATGTTCATCTGAACCTGCGTGATCATTAGCCACAAATATCGAATAAATTTTCGCTCAGTGAGTACGTGGTACTAATCATGCAATTGGAGTATTTAATGATTCATAAATCATAACACCAATTAAACAATCACAACAATAAATGGTCGCCGGCATGTCAAGTAATCAACCACCATCGTTCTGGACCCCTGATTCCGGGCCTTTCTCACTTTTTCCGTCGCATATAGCGAAATCACACTCGTTCATTTGTGATCGTAGTTAATTCGTTGTGGTCGTCACCACTATCCCCTTTTCTCCGAGGATTTCAATATCTCTCTGTCCTTTATATATGGGCTAACTAATGGTGATTATCACTTGAGACCCTTTGACCCAAATAAGCACATAAGCAGCTCATCATGTTAACATGGCAATTTGAACATTTTAGACATGTTAAATACAAACTAATCACATGCTTTTCTACTTAATCAATAATTAAGCATTTAAAAGTATTTTATAATAAATAAATAACATTAAACATCCAATTTTGGGATTAGGACACCCACCTCTACGAATTACTAAATAAGCTTAGAAACCCCAAATATTTCCCTAGATCCAGCCCAAATATGAACCTGCAGCTAATCCTACACAATTTTGGTAAATGAAATGTTATCAATCTATTTGGGTCACGAAAAATCTATTGATTAAATCCAAATTCAAATATACCATAAGATTAGGCTTACCCCCACGAGTCCAAATATGACTTCGTATCGCGGTTTGGACAACGTACGACAAAATTATGATATTGGGAAGACGAAACCCTCCTTTTCCTCTACTTTCTCTCGCAGCTCTCTATTCTCTCACTCTCTGTTTTCTTTTATTTTCTTTCTTTCCTATCTTATGTTTGATTACCAAATGTGTATAATATATATTATATACACACACCACTCGCTGCCTTATAACACAGCTACACACACTCACGTTTTTGTCCTTCTTTTCTTTCTTTTTTTTATTTATTTTATAAAGTGGTGATGAAGACCCCCACGTGGCCTTGTCCAACATTCAATGTTATGACTCTTAGTCATAATTATATTTACACTTTCAAAACTTCTAAAGTTCTATTTTAACACCCAGATTAATTATATTACTATCCCAATATCTAAGTGAATCTATATTTATATCACGCATGGGTCTCTAACGTAGTCCCAAATATCGTATGAAGGCACTAATTAGCCTACTAATTATTCCACGTGTCCAATTACGCCCTCACAAGGGTACCCAAACTGGTCACATAAATAATCATGAATAACAATAGAATATTAAAACACTTAACATTTTATCAATTAAATAATCATATGGCATCAACATGTATTATAATGTACACATTTACATTTACATGTCTACCATTTAATCACATAAATGCATCTTTATGCAGTTTATCCAATCTGGACCTCCCATGGGTCCCATTTCACATTTGTCCAACTGTGCCCTTTATCAAGCACTTATCACATCGGGGTAACTGGGACTTACCCAAATTATCACATGCAATTATTTATACTAATTAATGCATGTCAAAATAAATATTACTACCTTTTTCGGGTATGGGTATTACATCTCTCTCTCTCTTTTAGGAAGTTTGTTCCCAAACTTTTCTCACCTTACGAATCTAATAGATGCAAACGTTCCTCCTCGAACCTGTACTGGTTCATATGCAACAACACGATTAGAGAATGCATTATACCCACTGGTGTGACCACAATCGCAACCGAATGGTCCCTTTTTTTCAATATTTCCATTTAGCGTACTGGAATTTCAATCTCACTCAGAGTGTCAAATTGTACCGTTTTCTAAAGATAAAACTTCAAGAGATATTTTTCACCCCATAGTAGTCATTTCCCCCAATCATTCAAAAACTCACTTACGTTTATTATATTTCCCCACTAGATATCAGCGGATGATAGAATGTCTCGCAAAAGTTCAGTCTCATTTTGATTACTTTTGCAAGATTCCAGAACTTTTTCTTAATCGACTACTTCCTTCTAGGATGACAAGTGCTAGTACCACATAATTCTTTTCAGATGTAGGTCGTTTTATTTCAGCAAATCCACAGTTTCAATCAATACCAAAATCTGATTGGGTCAATTGTCCACAATCATTTATATGACAATGGCTAATTCTCATTGACTTTGGAAATCACGTCATGAAATTTAATACGTTAAACATTCAACTCAGATTATCAATAATATCAATTACAATAACCCCATGAATTTTCATTGTTTCTGCCCTTATACCACATATCGCAAAGAATGCTTTACATTTCCCATTTAGAAGCAGCTTTCTCAGTATCTTGGTTAAAACTTTTACCTGATAGTAGTTAAATGTCCAATCAATCTTCATGAAGACTTGTGCCCGTATAACTAATTACTAAGTCATCATAGGCAACGAAATGCAATTAGTAGTGTCGCATACCCAATTACTAACGTATTACATAATCAAATCTCATCATGTACTTCAATATTTCTTCTGAACTCATTCCCTTGAGCCATCTTCACTCAATGTACATATTTGGCTTTGAGATTCTAATACATTTTACTGTAGAGCAGAGCTCAATCACTTTTCTTTCAATATTTTATCACAAATTTCTAAAACAGAAACTCAAATTGATCTTTAAATCAATTTCCGTTCATCTGTTATAATAATGCTGGTTGACCTCAATTTATCATCATCACTTATTTGTCCAATTTTCAGAACAAATTTAATTTCTAATAAATTCTAAATCTTGACTCAATCCTTTCTGAATAGTCAACGTGCACACCAAACCCTTGTTGATCTCTGATTCGAGCACCAATGACCATTTTATCTTCACCAGATTAATATAAAATTCCAAATTGTAGCTATCATGAGTTCCAATTATTTTCTGTACCATGTATTCACTTGTCGTCGTATAACTAAATATTCCAAAGCATGACAATTTATATAAACTTCCAGCTGGTAAGAATATTATGCCAAATACTCAATGTAAAAAGAATACCATGAATTCTGAATCTTGTACCAGATAATTCATTTTATAAAATTTCAACCATATGCAATATAAATCGCTTTTGCATCAACAAATAACAGAGTCTCAGCACAAACCTCTACAATAATAATATCAGTATCATCATAGATCGATTTTCTTTAATTATTGAGAACTTCACTGTAACCGATATAAATTTCACACGCATTCTTGTATAGAAAGAAATGTATCTTCAATAGATTTTTATAATAATATCCAGTCAATTCCGTAACTTCAAATTCATGTCATCTTCATAAGTCCCGATTGATTAATTCCCAACGACACCCACAAAATCTCTATCCCTTTTAAATCACATATTCCAGAAATACAACTCACCCCCAGATGTTCAACATTAGGCAAAGCTTCATAATTCTCAAACTATTCAGATTGTAGAACTTACTTGTCTTTCAATTTAAGCTGTCTAAACCCCAATATATAGAAATCAATATACGCATTTGTCCCCTCTTTATAACACTTACAACCAATAAGCAACTGATTTTGTCGTGATAAAACTTAAATCTGATCCAACACTCTTCAATCTTAAAATTTTCTCCTGTTTACCCAAGTGTGCAATACTCTTTTAAAAACGTCACTTGTATGTAAACAAGATCACTTGTTGATCTCCAACTGTAATCCCAAGCAACAAGCAATAAGCTACCATTTTTTTCCAATGTTTGAATTCTACACAATCATATGGTTGAAGTGCTTCATTGCCTTGTCATACTCACATTGTAATAAAGAATATCCCAACTCAATTCCCAAGAAATATGTTGATGATCCCTACAACCCATCAACCCAATCATGTACCCGCAACAAACAGTATTCAGAATAATACGTAGAATATCACAAGTTACTTCAAGACCCTTTTCTTTCCAAAATCATTTGGAATTCATTTAAAAATTTAACATTCCAATTTAAAATCAAAGTAAAGGTAGTGTACTCAGTTGAGCTTCCTAGCCTAACAGTATTCATTTAAAATCTCTCTCCATATAATAAAATACAACTATCATATAATCAAAATATTTTCCATTAATAACCCCTTTAAACAACAATTGAAAATACTCTATTTGATTAAAATTCTTTTCACTAATTTTCCCCTTCTATCCAATATGGGTCAGCTCCAACTACTTCCTTTTATCAAAATATTTTTAAGCACTTCCTGATTCACAATAAATCAGTGTTTTTTTTCCACAAAAGATTTCAAAACATTTTACTCATTTAAACATATATAAACTCACTTAACGTCATTTGAATATCTCAGAAATTTCGAATACATTATTAGTAGCTAAATTCAAAGTCTGAAAGTTTCTAGTGATATACTAGGATACTTGAAAATTGATACAGTGCAGTGCAATAGTCCGATCTCAATTGCTTACATATAAAATACAAAGAAATAATAAAAATATTATTACCTGAGGCACATAGTGGTTGAACGGATCTTGCAGTGGTTTGGATGTCAAAGAGATACTACTTATTCAACTTGTAAACCCATTTTTCAAATTCAGATCTCTGATAGAAAATTCTGATACCCCGTGTAGCCAATCAACCCAATTAGTTATTCATGCAACACAACTACTTAGTCTTGATCTCAATCAACTGTATCCTTAAGCAGAAAAGAATAATTTATAACTGTAGTGATACCCAATCGATAGAAACACACTATAAAAGTCTGTTACTTTTAGTTGACCCCAAATCTACTATTCATACTGACACGTTGAAGAACCAATCATTATTCGATAATAAGAGAGGCATCCCGATAAATAACAATAAATAAATTTATGTTGAGAGATTCCTCAACAAGTCAATATAACCGAAATAGAGTTGAGAGATTCCTCAACAATCCAAGACAACTCAAGCGACTGGATAAATCCCCAAATATCTCATCACCTCGACAAACTTAGTATTCACCCTTAATCCCGAGAGAATATATATAAGGAGCTTGATAAATACTCCCACAGATCATTACCGAATAAATGGAGAAATAAGAGCTAAAATAATACCATATCTACTCATCATACCCATATAAATCATAAGAAATCTAGATACCCAATATCTTGACAGAAAATAAGAAAGAATCTTTACTAAAAATAATATCCGATAATATTCAGAAAGAAATCCATACCCGCAATCATAACCCAATACTCAATAACCCTTCGTTAAGTCAATACCCTTGATAATGTAATACTAGCAAAATCATTTCAGGATGACTAACTCAATCTTTGATTTCTGAATCCAAATTCCACAAATATTCCCAAGCTCGGATTTTTCTTACTGAATTCAAAATCCCCATTTCCAACTCAATTAATTCATCATATGGGAAAACATTTCCCCTTTATACTCCATTTTTTTTCACAATGAAGATTACAACCATCTCTTCACATATTATAATATATAGAGTACATGCAACATGACATGCATGCTCAACAATATATAAATCATGTGCTATAAACATATATGCCTCTACATGTAGCTATGTGTCATGATTAACATATACATGCATTTTTTTTACACGTCGTATTTGTCTCTCGTCCCCCAAAAGCACTAACCTATTGCTCTGATACCAAAATTTGTCACACCCCAACCCACCCCACCCCACCCCACCCCACCGTCTAGAACCGTGTAACAAAAGAGTTACCCAAAACAAAACACCCCTTAGTAGCAATAAAATAAGAGTTAAACATAGGAAAATGAATTTATTAGTTTAAACCTGCTCAAGGGTAAAATAGTAATTAAATCTAGTCAACTTTTATATCAAAAGATAGCCCTTTGAGTCTCGGTTACAACACAAAAAATGGCGCATGAATCCGAATTTTCTAGAAAGAGTTATGTCTATTTCCGTAAAAGTCGACGGGCCAAAAATTGACCTGCGAATTTTGTAAATCAAATTTCTACACCAATTTTCCCTGTTTAAGAGTTACAAACATGACTAAACCAAATTACTCATACAATCCCATTTTCATCTAATACCAACTGATCCACTAACATATTCATAACACCTTGAAATTAAGAAGAAATTAAACTAGTTTATTCCAAATTCCTTACACTAACTGATCTCAATTTCCAAAACGTAAAACCTGAGTTTCAAATTATAAATTAAGCAACCCACTCCCAACCCAACTGAGTACGCCCACAAATAACGTATTATAATATATAACAAAAGAAACATACTCCCAAGTTGTCCAGAACCCCGTGGTTCAACGCTTCTCACCGTGATGTTCATCTGAACCTGCGTGGTCATTAGCCACAAATATCGAATAAACTTTCGCTTAGTGAGTACGTGGTACTAATCATGTAATTGGAGTATTTAATGATTCATAAATCATAACACAAATTAAACATTCACAACAATAAATGGTTGCCGGCGTGTCAAGTAATCAACCAGCATCGTTCTGGACCCCTGATTCCGGGCCTTTCTCACTTTTTCCGTCACATATACTGAAATCACACTCATTCATTTGTGACCGTAGTCAATTCGTTGTGGTCATCACCAGTATCCCCTTTTCTCCAAGGATTTCAACATCTCTCTGTCCCTTATATATGGGCTAACTAATGGTGATTATTACTTGAGACCATTTGACCCAAATAAACACATAAGCAGCTCAACATGTTAACATGACAATTTTAACATTTTAGACATGTTAAATACAAACTAATCACATGCTTTTCTACTTAATCAATAATTAAGCATTTAAAAGCATTTGATAATAAATAAATAACATTAAACATCCAATTTTGGGATTAGGACACCTACCTCTACGAATTACCAAATAAGCTTCGAAATCCCAAAAATTTCCCTAGATCCAGCCCAAATGTGAACCTGCAGCTAATCCTACACAATTTTGGTAAACGAAATGTTACCAACCCATTTGGGTCACGAAAAATCGATCGATTAAATCCAAATTCAAATATACCATAAGGTTAGGCTTACCCCCACGAGTCCAAATATGACTTCGTATCGCGATTTGGACAACGTACGACAAAATTATGGTATTGGAAAGGCGGAACCCTCCTTTTCGTCTACTTTCTCTCGTAGCTCTCTATTCTCTCACACTCTATTTTCTTTTATTTTTTTTCTTTCCTATCTTATGTTTGATTACCAAATGTGTATTGTTAGCCTTAAGGTTTATTAAGGCATATTTAATTATGTTTTGATGATGTCAAATATGCTATGATAATTACATGTTTCATATTAATTCATTCTTTGTTATTATCATAGTCATTTTCATGCTCATATATAATCTCGTGTATTAATATTGTATCAATGTTTTAATATCTTTGTGTGCATGAGATTTAATTGATGTAGATCAAGATTGTAAGGAGCTCAACAAGGATCAAGCTTGAAGACTTGAAGATATTTCATCCTTGGTTGAAGTCTAGGACCATCATTGTAAGGCATCTTGATCTCACACTCTTAGGGGCTCAAACAAATGCTAAAAGTTAAAGTTTTGGAAATAAATTTTAAGTGGATCATCTTTAAATCAATGCCCCAACCAAATGGAAAATAATTAGATGTTGAGTTTTATATGGTTGGAAAGGTATTTGAATCTAGTTTCCAAAACATCAAACGGATCGCAAATCCGATTTTTGTAGAGGGAGTTATGGCCGTTTTAGTAAAGATGTGTCAGGCTGTCAAACAGAGGGGCAGTCGACTGGGCAGTCGATCGAAGTGAGCAGAATGCAAACAGAACCCTCTGTAAACACATCTCAGTCGACTTCTTTAAGGGGCAGTCGACTGCTTCTAGGTTCAGTCGACTGAATCGACCTGAAAGACACATAACGGCTAGTTTTTAAAGGGGCTTTTAATTACCATATGTGCCACCAACGGCTATAATCTTCCAAGGCCTATAAATACATGTTTTCCCAAGATATTTGGGGTTGAGATTTTTATTGGAAAACATCTAATTCAATCACACAACTTGTTGATTCTTAATTATTCTCAATTGAGCCCTAGTTGTGTGAGTTTATCAATTTGCTCTAGTTTTCAATTGTAATCTTTGAGAGAGTGAATTGTAGTGAGCTTTAATTGTATTATCCACTCTACATAGAGAGTTATCATTTGTATTTCAAATCAATTGTAAAGGTTGAGGGTTAGTAACCCTTGTGTGCAAAGAAGAGGTGTTCTTCTTTGGGAGAGATTGAAGGCTCTTGTAACGGTTTGGTGCACACCCGTAAGTGCTCCGGGAAACGGTTTGGTCTACACCCGTAAGTAGATCGGATTAAGGAATCCTCAAGAGGTGTTCTTGAGGGGTGGACGTAGGCCGCGGGGTGCGATTGCCGAACCACTTGAAAAATCGGTTTGCAAGTTTCTCTTCCCTTCTCTTTTTAGTTAATTGCTTGTGATCTTGTTTAAATTGCAATTAAGTTTTCTAAAAGGTTAATTTCCGCTAAAACCTTATTCACCCCCCCTCTAAGGTTTCCACTTTTGGGCCAACAATTGGTATCAGAGCTTCGGCTCTTCTATTTTCAAAATATTTTGAAAAATTTGAGTTAAGATCCAATGGAAACCGACTCTTCTTACATTTATTATTGTGAGGGTCAATCGACATTAAGACCACCATGTTTTAATGGCTCAAACTATGCCTATTGGAAAAATAGAATGAGAATCTATATGATTTCTCAAGATTTTGATTTATGGCAAATCGTGGTCAAAGGGCCTCATCTACCTACAAAAATTGAAAACGGTTTTTCTATTCCAAAGACGGTAGATGAATACAATGATGTCGATAAGAAACTCATAAAAATAAATGCTATGGCAATGAATTTATTATATTGTGGATTAGACCCTAATGAGTACAATAGAATTTCCTCTTGCGAGTCCGCAAAGGAAATTTGGGATAAACTTGAGGTTGCTCATGAAGGTACTAATCAAGTTAAGAAATCAAAAATAAATCTTCTTGTTCAAACTTATGAATTGTTTAAAATGTTGCCATATGAATCTATTGGAGATATGTTTTCTCGTTTTACCATTCTTATTAATAACTTGAAAAACCTTGGTAAAGTTTATACTAATGAAGAAATGATTGAGAAAGTGCTTAGGTCTTTACCAAAGGATTGGCAACCAAAGGTCACGGCGGTTCGTGAAGCAAAGGAGCTTTCAACACTCTCCTTGGAACAACTCATGGGTTCTCTCATAACTCATGAAATGGAGTTGGCCGTCTTCGAAAGTGAAGACAAGAAATTGGAAGTGAAAGAGGCCAAAAGGAGAGACATGGCTTTAAAATCCTCAAGCTCAAAGAAAAAGATGAAAGATGTTGAGAGTGATGAGGATGAGAAAATGACAAAAATCACCCGAAAATTTGCAAAGTTTTTAAAGAAAGAAAAATCGGGAAAGAAGTCACCCAAGGAGGAAAAACACAAAAAGAAGACAATCAAGGCCACTAATAGTAGTTCCGAGAGCGAATCATCGGACGATGACTCAAATGGTGAAGAGATTGTCAATCTTTGCCTCATGACATTGGAAAGGGCCTCTCCTACCACCTCGGCAAATGGAGCATCCAAGAGGCACTTGGACAATGGTTAAATCTCTCACCTTAAGCCTAGTAGGAGTAGGTTAGATTAATTTGTTTCAAATCACTTTGATTTTGTTTAGATATGCATACTTGATTTTTTTTTGCATAAATCTTGTTTCATCCACTTGTGATTTGGATATGTCTTTACATAAATTATCATGCTCTTGATATTGCTTATTTGAAAAATGATGATATGCTTTTGTTTAATTAGACAAAATTTTAATGGTTAGACAAAATGATGTTTCGTAAATCATTCAAATTTTTGCTGCTAAACTGTCATTTTTATGAACTGCTGAACAAAGCAGTCGACTGATACCCCGACACAGTCGACTGATTTAGCTGTGAGGCTTTGAATTTTTTGATTCTGCATTGTTAAGTCGACTGAGGCGTCGACTGAGGTGTCGACTATTTTTGCACAACTTAATCCCTGCCCACTCCCGTCGACTGTGGCGTCGACTGATCTGACAGAATTCTTGTTTATCTTATATTTTGAGTTCTCCAACTTTATTATTGATATCTTTTGGGAGAATATGCTCTTTATTCATATCTTTTGGTATCTTTTATCATTGCACATGCTTAGGGGGAGTACTTTCATGTATCATTTGCTCACATGTGGTTATATTTGTTTATTTTTGGTATCCTTTTGACTTTTGATTTATATGCCTATTGTGAGGGGGAGCTTTGTGCTTTATCCCCAAATCTTTTTGATAATGTCAAAGGGGGAGAAATATGAGAAGTATTGGGGAGAAGTAATTGAGTAGTTATCATTCATGTTCTTCAACATTTGATATCCATTATGAATGATAATATGAAAATGACCAAATTGTGTTTATATTGGCATATCCTTCATTGGTTGTTTGCCATCATCAAAAAGGGGGAGATTGTTAGCCTTAAGGTTTATTAAGGCATATTTAATTATGTTTTGATGATGTCAAATATGCTATGATAATTACATGTTTCATATTAATTCATTCTTTGTTATTATCATAGTCATTTTCATGCTCATATATAATCTCGTGTATTAATATTGTATCAATGTTTTAATATCTTTGTGTGCATGAGATTTAATTGATGTAGATCAAGATTGCAAGGAGCTCAACAAGGATCAAGCTTGAAGACTTGAAGATATTTCATCCTTGGTTGAAGTCTAGGACCATCATTGTAAGGCATCTTGATCTCACACTCTTAGGGGCTCAAACAAATGCTAAAAGTTAAAGTTTTGGAAATAAATTTTAAGTGGATCATCTTTAAATCAATGCCCAACCAAATGGAAAATAATTAGATGTTGAGTTTTATATGGTTGGAAAGGTATTTGAATCTAGTTTCCAAAACATCAAACGGATCGCAAATCCGAAGTGAGCAGAATGCAAACAGAACCCTCTGTAAACACATCTCAGTCGACTGCTTTAAGGGGCAGTCGACTGCTTCTAGGTTCAGTCGACTGAATCGACCTGAAAGACACATAACGGCTAGTTTTTAAAGGGGCTTTTAATTACCATATGTGCCACCAACGACTATAATCTTCCAAGGCCTATAAATACATGTTTTCCCAAGATATTTGGGGTTGAGATTTTTATTGGAAAACATCTAATTCAATCACACAACTTGTTGATTCTTAATTATTCTCAATTGAGCCCTAGTTGTGTGAGTTTATCAATTTGCTCTAGTTTTCAATTTTAATCTTTGAGAGAGTGAATTGTAGTGAGCTTTAATTGTATTATCCACTCTACATAGAGAGTTATCATTTGTAATTCAAATCAATTGTAAAGGTTGAGGGTTAGTAACCCATGTGTGCAAAGAAGAGGTGTTCTTCTTTGGGAGAGATTGAAGGCTCTTGTAACGGTTTGGTGCACACCCGTAAGTGCTCCGGGAAACGGTTTGGTCTACACCCGTAAGTAGATCGGATCAAGGAATCCTCAAGAGGTGTTCTTGAGGGGTGGACGTAGGCCGCGGGGTGCGATTGCCGAACCACTTGAAAAATCGGTTTGCAAGTTTCTCTTCCCTTCTCTTTTTAGTTAATTGCTTGTGATCTTGTTTAAATTGCAATTAAGTTTTCTAAAAGGTTAATTTCCGCTAAAACCTTATTCACCCCCCCTCTAAGGTTTCCACTTTTGGGCCAACATGTATAATATATATTATACACACACACCACTCGCCGCCTTATAACACAACTGCACACACTCACGTTTTTGTCCTTCTTTTCTTCTTATTTATTTTTTTATTTTTTTTATTTTTATTTGGGGAATTTGGTGATAAACCCCTTAGAGTTAGTCGTTACTGTGTAAAACCCAGTCAAACTCTTGTTTGATGTAAAGCCCACGCGCGTTTTAAGTTTACAACCAAAAACCCTTTTTTTGTTTTTTTATTTAGTTTAATGACGACGTTGCCCCCGACGTCGACGAAATCGTCCGACGCCGGTGACTGCAATTACCACCGTCGCCACCATTGCAACGTGACCACCATCACCATCACCATCACCATCGCCATCACCACCGCCACCACCATTGTCACTGCCATCACCCCCACCATCGTCATGACCGCCATCACCACCATTGCATCACAACCACCACCATCACAGCGCCATCACCACCACCATCATCATGACCGCCATCACTACCATCGGAGCACCACCACCACCCCCAACACCACCACCTCCCCCCTTTAACAACACAGTTCATAACCACCATCGGAGAAATTTTCAAAAACTGAGAAATTTTCAGCACAACCTCCACCATCAGAGCACCACCACCACTACCACGACCACCACCACCACCACCTCCCCCTCAACAGCACAGTTTATAACCACTTCCATCACACCACCACCACGACCACCACCAGAGCACCACAATATTATCTGTTTTTGCAAACAGATAATATTATCTGTTTAAAAAAAACTCAGAATTTTTTAGCACAACCTCCTCCATTGGAGCACCACCACCACCACCACTATCACCACCTCCCCCTTAACAGACAGTTCATTAGCACTGTCATCACAGCACCACCACGACCACCACCAGAGCACCACAATATTATCTGTTTTTGCAAACAGATAATATTATCTGTTTAAAAAAAACTCAGAATTTTTTAGCACAACCTCCTCCATTGGAGCACCACCACCACTGCACCACCACCACCACCACCACCACTATCACCACCTCCCCCTTAACAGACAGTTCATAAGCACTGTCATCACAGCACCACCACGACCACCACCAGAGCACCACAATATTATCTGTTTTTGCAAACAGATAATATTATCTGTTTTAAAAAACTCATAATTTTTTAGCACAACCTCCTCCATTGGAGCACCATCACCACTGCACCACCACCACCACCACCACTATCACCACCTCCCCCTTAACAGACAGTTCATAAGCATTGTCATCACAGCACCACCACGACCACCACCAGAGCATCACAATATTATCTGTTTTTGCAAACAGATAATATTATCTGTTTCCAAAACTGAGAATTTTTCAGCACCACCACCACTGCAACACCACCACCACCACAACCACTACCACCACCTCCCCCTTAACATCACAGTTCATAACCACTGCAATCACAGCACAGTTCATAATATTATCTATTTCACAACAGAGTTTTGTTACCCAACAGATAATATTAATATCTGCTAAAATTTGTCAACAAATTACAGAAAACATAAGTTGTACAGATAATTAACATTGCAAAAGTAAAAATTGTATAATGTAGAACAGATAAAGCTATCAATAATGTGCAAGAGATAAAACAATTATATATTATGTAAAAGTTGTACACAACAGATAATATTATCTGTTTTCAGGAACAGGTAAATAGAGACAACCTCATTTGATATAGAGCAAATCAACCAACAAAATAGTAATGGTAAGTGTTTTTCTACAATAATTATGTTTTTTTAAATTCTATTTTCATTATCTTCGTATTCTTCTTCTTCATTTTCCTCTTCCTTGTTGTCTTTTTTTTTATAATCATTTTCTTCTTCTTCTTATTCTTCTTGTTCTTCATCTTCTTTACTATCTTCCTTCTTGGCTGCTTCTTCTTCATCATCTTCACCACTTTCTTCAAATTGCTCTACATCTTCATCTTTATCATCTCCCCGTTCTTCTTCATTTTCATAATCATTTTCCTCTTCTTCGTCGTTTTCTTAGACGAGAAGCTCTTTTTCCTTGGTTGTCATTCCCAGATCTCGTCCATGTACCTGCATAGTTGACAGAAGAATGTTGTAATTTGTTATTTAGAGCATATAAAGTTATATGTAATTCACAACATGTAGTATTATCTGTTGGACAAGAGAATTTGTAATGCACAACAAAGAATATGATATGAACAACAGGTAATGTTATCTGTTGTGTACAAGAGTTTCAGTTGCTAATTAGAACATATATATTTATCTGTAATGTACATCAGATAAAGATATCTGGTTCACAATAGATAATATTATCTAGTTCAAAACAGATAATATTATCTGTTTCACAACAGAGTTTTGTTGCCCAACAGATAATATTAATATCCGCTAAAATTTGTCAACAAATTACAGAAAACATAAGCTGTACAGATAATTAGCATTGTAAAAGTAAAAATTATATAATGTAGAATATATAAAGTTATCAATAATGTGCAAGAGGCAAAGCAATCGTATGTTAAGTAAAAGTTGTATACAACAGATAATATTATCTGTTTTCATGAACAGGTAATTAGAGACCACCTCATTTGATATAGAGCAAATCAGACAACAAAATATTAATGGTATATGTTTTTCAACAAGAATTAGGTTATATGAAGCAACATATAATCTGCAACAGATAAAGTGGTGTGACAAATCATACACAGCAATGGTATGTTGTGTAAAAATAATAAACAGATAATATTATCTATTTTGCTCAACAGGTAATATTTGTATTTTTTTTCCAACTTTGACAGATAGCAAATCAAACCACAAATAAAATGGTAGTGGTATGCGCTTTTCAACAGCAATTAGCAACAGACAACAAAGCTACTATACTATTTTGTGATTATACAAAGAGAAATGATGTTGTATCTTCTGCAAAAACCTAGGTGTCTCAAGTAGTATATAATTTCAGTATTATCTTTCATAAACCCTTATTTTCAGTTTTTGAAGTTCATATCCATGAAGTCTTGCTTCGAAATTAATTTTTAGGGCTTTAAAACTAAATTTGTGTGTGCATTCTTTGATTTAATCGAAAACTATGAACATTAACAAGAGTTTGACGAAAATTTCTACTTACTTTTCTTTGCCATTTTTCTGGAGGATTTCTGTTTCTGATCAGTGTTTCGTCCTCAAATCTCACGGAGAATCGTCGCTTCTGATTTGCTTCTTTGTCAGGAAATTTGAAAATTTGAATCAAAGCTCTAACGATATCGTTATCGTCAGTTCTGCTGTGTAGGAGGAGAAGACATGTTCAGTTTCTTAGAAAATTAGGTCATTTTGGTCTTTTTGATTGGGGGAGGGGTTATTGAGTTAAATATTTGGGCCTTGGACTTTATGTAACATTGTATTGATTTTAGGGTGCTGTGGCTGGGTCCCCCTTTTTATTTTATAAAGTGGTGATGAAGACCCCACGTGGGCTTGTCCAACATTCAATGTTATGACTCTTAGTCATAATTATATTTATACTCTCAAAACTTCTAAAGTTCTATTTTAACACCCAGATTAATTATATTACTATCCCAATATCTTTTATATCACGCATGGGTCTCTAACGTAGTCTCAAATATCGTATGAAGGCACTAATTAGCCTATTAATTATGCCACGTGTCCAATTACACCCTCACAAGGGTACCCAAACTGGTCACATAAATAATCATGAATAACAATAGAATATTAATACATTTCACATTTTATCAATTAAATAATCCTATGGCATCAAAATGTATTATAATGTACACATTTACATTTACTTGTCTACCATTTAATCACATAAATGCATCTTTATGCAGTTTATCCAATCTGGACCTCCCGTGGGTCCCATTTCACATTTGTCCAACTATGCCATTTATCAAGCACTTATCACATCGGGGTAACTGGAACTTACCCAAATTATCACATGCAATTATTTATACTAATTAATGCATGTCAAAATAAATATTACTACCTTTTTCGGGTACGAGTATTACACAATTACAAACACATAAATAATGAAACAATAAGTACTTAAACCAAAAAATGAGTATAAACAAACTGCATAAAAGATGACTTTGATCACAACAAATTCACAATCAGCAACATAAAAAGAAACTGCATAAAAGATGACATTGATAGCAACAAATTCACATGTAGCAAAATAAAGCGAGGAAAATTAATTACTTAGATAGGCTAAGAATTTAATTGAAGGGGTTGGGATTACGGAATAAAAAAAAAACCAATGAATTTTTTTCCCCTTCAAACAAGTTCAGATTAACAAAACCTAACCATACACATGATTCATCAAAAAGAAAATCAAAGACTAACATGCTTACACAAATAGGTTACAGAGACTTATATCGCAAAATTCTGGGGGAGGGGGGGGGGGGGGGGGGGAGAATCGCACTCACATAGCAGAATACTGAAAGAGAGAGATGATAAGGGGCTGCGATGATTGTGATGCCGATAGCGTTGAGGTTACCTGCAATGGTGAGAGAGAGAAAAAGACATAAGAGATTTGGGGGGAGGGGGAACGTACAGGAGAGAGAGAGAGATAATGGGTGCTTGAAATTTTGACACAGAGAGAGACGTATGGAGAAGAGGGAGTCGGAGGAAGGAAAGTGATATAGCGTGAGATATTATAGGAGAAAGAGAGACGTTTTGAGAGAGATCTTAGTGAGATTTCCGTGAGGGATTATGGAGAGAGAGAGAGAGAGAGAGAGAGAGAGAGAGAGAGAGAGAGAGAGAGGGGCGTAAATTCTGGGTGATTTAGGGGAAGAAAACTGATACTTGTATATAAGACAATAAGTATACAATAAATCTAATTCATATTTTAATTTTAAAAAAGTATATAAAAATGTTAAAATTCAGAGAAGATGCCACGTGGCAGAATAAAAATCTCCTATTTTCATATATATATATATATATATTAGATTGGTGTGGTGTGTTGGACGTGCCAGAGTCCTTGTGGACTCTAAAAAGGTTGCGGTAACCTAATCTAACTTCTAATTTAGGCGACTCGTTATTAAAAGTGCTCTTAAAATAACAAAATGGGCCTTTACTCTACTCTGATGCAAGCAAGTAATTACAAATGGAAATTGAAAAAGGAAACAAATCAAACACTGAAACTCAAGAATACCTCCATGAACATCATCTTCATTGATCAAATTCAAGTTGCAATTACAAACGCTCAAGAACAATGAAAACTCACAATCACTCAAGAACAAAAGTAGTAATGCTTTGAGGAAAAAATAAAGTCTGCCTGGGCAGACGTGGTGTGTGTGTTAGCCCCTTCAAATGTTGCACCACCTGCCCTATTTATAGACTTTGAGCGAATAACCACTCATGTTAATGAGGTTAGTGGGGTTAGTGGTTCCTAGTTTCTAGGAATGAAGAAGTTACTGCTCCCACTATGTCCCATGATCAACTTCCACGATCTGTTGGTGATCCCACTTCTGCCACGTTCCTCTTTTATGTAACTGCTTTCTTTCCAGCTCAGCATCACTTAAAGCACATGTTCTTATCCATGCTTTAACTGCCTAAAAGCCTCGTGGTCAGATCCTAGTTGACCGATTGCATCCTTCTCTAAGCAGCTTGACCCTCGTTAGTTGACCGATCTCGGTCTTATTCTCCGTAGGAAGTCTACTAGTGTCCATCGGTCTCGTTTGACCGATGCTTTCTTACTTGGACTAGATTATTTGCCAATTATTTCCTAAGCCCGATATTACATCTCCTTCCTTACCTGTCTTTCGGTCCTAACACTTAAGAACCTTCATGGTTGGTCATCGGTCTTGTTTGACCGATGTTACGACTATCGTTGCACCTACTTTGCAACCTTGGCCTTGCTAGTTAAGGCCAAGGTACCTCTTAGAGAACCCAATATCACCCTATCCTCGATCTTAACACCGATATTCATGTATTGGATGTATCATCCTTACCAGCAGGTAGCTCTGATATCGGTCTTTCCTCCGCGATCGATCCCATTCTCTGTTCATCTGCTTGTCTGCTCCTGTGGTGATGTCATCAGACCATATGATTGTCATGTGCCTTGGGAAATCCCAAATTAGGGTGTAAATAATGCCCCCCAAATGTCTTGTCAAACGTTGCGCCATCATTTTGATGAGACGTTTGAAATTTAAATTCAATGCCAACTCTACAACTGATGGCGAAGAGCTCCACGTGTCCTTACCCTAGTAGCTCATCCTGCCTCGTTTCCAGAATCGAGGCATGCCTCTTGGGAACCCGTTCCTAAGTCATGATGGCCCCCTTCTCCTTTTCCTATATAAATCACCACTCCTTGCAACTTGTCACTTTCTTTTGCCTTCAACTTTCTCAAAAAAATTTTCTTTTTCTTCCTCTGCAACCAAAGCTTCCAACTTCCATGGCTTCTTCCTCTACAACCAGTGCTTCTAAAACCACCGGTGCCATTTCTTCTTCTCCTGCTGCCACTGGTACTGCGCTGGCGGCCAAAACCACCAATGCTATCGCCGTTAAACAAGCCCTTGAAACCATTCCTGGGCTGATAAATCCTTAGGTATTAATTCCTTTCTCCTCTGGCTCTTCAACAGGACTTGGTCCTGCTTTTGATTCTTTTCCTCCGTCATTTCTAGAATCCTATTTCCCTATAGTTGTAGAAGACAACGAATTACTTTACCAATCTTCAGATTTTAAGTGGGACTCACAATATGCTCCTTCAAACCCTTTGAGGAATTGGCCTATTCCATCTGCTGACTGGATTTATTGGGTAGACCGATTGGCCGAGGTAAAACAGGACCTATGGAGGGCCCTTGACATCTATGACGCTATCATGCTTAGCCGAGAAAGATTCTTTCTTGACAAACCTCTTTTCTTTTCTTCTCTATTTTTTCTGGTCGATCTCGGCCAATGCCTTCTTCTTTCGTTGCGGCCTTATGAGCCCAACCATTCAGGATGTCTGTTTCATCACCGGTCTTCCTACCCATGGGGAAGAAATTACTCCCAACCTTTCTTCTTCCCTAGAATTTAAACACCCTAAGAGCAATACGGGCAAGGGGCCACGGTTCGTCACTACCTTCGGGCAATTCATCTTGGCCAGCATGGGACAAGGGGAGGTCACTAACCAAGAACATGTTGCTTTCTTGGTTTATTGGCTGAACCGTTTTGTTTTTTGCTCGGCGAAACTACAATTGTTCCTGCCGCTGCACCGTCAGCATTTCTTGATCCGTTAAATATCAACGTCCAAGGGGATAGAGAAATTGTTGATAGCAAGGTGGCATCGATTACTTCATTTAACTCAAGGTCGATATCCAAACAAGGATGATCAACCAGGAAATCGGCAAGGGCCTGTCCCTTTACCGCTCTTTGTGGGATGAATTAAAATGTGAACTCCATCATAGATAGAGTCCATTTTCCGATACGCCTACGCATTATCGGTCTTGACAATATATATTCAATGACATCAGTTTGACAAATCAGATAAACCAACATAGGAAGCATATATACTCTTAATTTTTGTGAAGCCAAATACAGGGCTAAACATAATTTTTCTATCGGCATATATTTATGCTCGATAGAAGTTAAAACTCTACTCAGGTTATACACTACTTGTTCCTTTCCCCACTCATTATCCTGTGCTATCATGCATGCGACTGATTCATCTAAGGCTGACAAGTATAGCTTCAATGACCTCTTCTTTCTTGGAGGCATGATTACTGGTGGTTCGGATAAATACTGCTTGATGGCTTCGAAGGCTTGTTGGTGCTAAGTCTCCTACCTAAATTCTTCTTCTGCCTTGAGCTTGAGCAACGGAGACCACACGTGTGTTCGTCCTACAAAATTTGAGATGAACCTCTGCAAAAATTTGATATGTCCAAGAAGCCTTTGTAGCTCCTTTTTATTCCTTGGGGGCTCAGCTGATTGAATAGATCGGAATTTGTTTTTATCGATTTCAATCCCTCTTTGGTGTACTAAGAAACCAAGGAAGTTTTCTGTCGATACTCCAAACGCACACTTCAGGGGATTCATCTTCAGCCCATGGGTCCTCATTCTTTCAAAGGATCTTCTTAAAATGGCCAAATGCTTCTCTTGAATGGCCGATTTAACCACTACGTCATCGATGTAAGCTTTCATAATTTTCTCAATCATGTCATGGAAGATTGCATTCATAGCTCGCTGATGTGTCGCCCCAGCATTTTTCAACCCGAATGACATTACTAACCAGTCAAATGTTCCAATTGCGCCTAGGCATCTGAATGCAATTTTTGGAACATCTTCTTCGGCTATGTAGATCTGATTATAGCCTGAATGCCCGTCCATAAAGGATAAAATTTTATGTTTGGCCGCAGCGTCAATCAGTTGATCGGCCATATGCATTGGGTACTCATCCTTTGGAGTTGCCACATTTAGATTTCTAAAGTCTATACATACCCTTATCTTACCGTTTTTCTTGACTACTGGTACTATGTTGGAAACCAATAGACGTACTTGGTTGTTCTTATAAACCCGACCTTCAATAGTCGTTCGATTTCTTCTTTGACTTTGAGAATGACTTCTGGGGACATTCTTTTGGGTAATTGCTTGAATGGCCTGCACCCCTAGCTCCTTTATAGGTAACCAGTGTTCTACAAGTTCCCTTGACAACCCGGGCATTTCATGATAATTCCAGGCAAATTAATCCTTGAATTCTCTGAGGAGAGATATAAATGATGCTTGAAAATTGGGCTCGAGTAACTAATTTATAAAAGTGGGCTGGTATCTTCGCTTGCCCCCAAATCAACCTTAAGGAGAGGATCATGTACATCAGCCTTCAAGTCATCGAGCTTTGCGGGAGCCGATGCCAACTCTTCTAGATTTATGCAGTCTTCCATCATTTCTTCTTGAAAATCTTCTATGACATCGGCCAAGTTGGTCGATGATGCTTGTACTCACCTGTCCTCCAGAAAAGCATGTATTCTGGCTACACTGGTCTGTGCGGCCAATGTCCTTCTATGCTTCATTGATAACGGGTTCTGGTCCATTGGGAATGTTGAGTTCTGCATCATTGTCAATCGGCGTAATCACGATTGATGGCCGATTGAGTTGTTTATATACTTAAATCAACTAATTCTTTGATCCTTCACCACAGTGGCCGCTCTCGGCCTGCCGTTCTTATTCATTCCAATGAATTTGATTGGGCCGATATCGTCTTCATATAAAACGGCCTCGGAGTAATGTACTCTGGCAATGAAAGGCTTGTGATCAGCCCAAACTACTTCTACCTCGTCACCATTCCAAAAAATTAGCAACTGATGCAAGGTTGAAGGGATATACTAACTGGTATGAATCCAGTCACGACCGAGCAAGGCATTGTATGAGGCTCCGGATTCCACCACAAAGAAAGCTGTCATGGTGGTCTTCTTCCCCACAGTAAGCTCTACTAGAAGGATTCCTTTTGTCTTCGTTGGTGTCCCTGTGAACCCACAAGTAGTGAGCTCAGTAGGGATCAACTCATTCTCGTCGTGTTGTAATTTTAGCAACATAATGGATGGTAGGATGTTCACCGTAACTCCATTATCGATCAACACCCTCGAGTATGGCACTCCATCAATAGCCGCATTGATGTATAACGGCTTCAGATGCTGTGACATTCCTTCTACTGGTTTTTCAAAGACGACTTTAGCAGGTTTTTTCCCTATTTTGCCTTCAGTCTTTGGTCTTATCACCGATACCTTTGGCTTCTCTGCTTTTACTTCACTATTGACAAACATGGTGTGGATGGGCATTTCTGGTCTTCGTGCACGTCACCTACCATTTGACTCCCTTGGTCAGGTCTCGTTCCGAAAGACATCGGCAACGTGTACACCATATTCATCGAAAAGTCTTTTGGAATGCTCCCAAATTGGATGTATTTGTCCAATGATTCTTCGTAATCCGAGTCGATATCGACCATTTCCAAGTCCGGTTCGTTCACCTCCCGAATAGATGGAGTTTCAAGCTTTTGAAGTTTATTATCCCGGTCCTCGATCTCGATCTTCTCTTTTCCTTTGCGGCTTAGGATCGCCCTTAGCACCATGTCCTTATAGTTTTGTTGATCTGCCCGCTTTTCTCCAATCGGTACTTAGCTTCCCAGTCCCGAGTTGATTGCCTCAACCTTTGCACTCTCTTTTTTGTGTCTTAGAGAAGTAGGCTTGCACTGGGAACTTGGGATGCTCCACCCTTTTCTAACGGTTCACTTCTGGCCATGGTGGAACAACCATCCATGGGGATCGGTCTTGGTGTTGGTAAGTTTGACTTCTTACGTCCCTATTCTCCCGCCTTGGCTCATCTAGGTCATGTTCACGTCTCTGAAACTCGGGCTTTCTATAGAACTCCTGATTTGGATAAATGAGACGGATTTGAATCGGCCTCCTTGGGTTGGGTGGCCGATACACTCTTTCTCTCTTTGGCATAGGATGAGTAATTTCTTTGGTCTTACACTTAGGGCGTAGCCCTTGCTCGATCAAATCAACCATCCATTGTAATGTCGGGATCTTATCGGCGTTAGCTTCGGCTTTGTCCGATATCACTTTAGAAGCTAATCTTGCCTTTGATTTTTGTTCGTTTCCCTTAGAGCTCGCTTCAGCAGCTTTAGCTCCTTTGAGGTCAATCTTTTCTCTTAGTCTGCGCAGGATTGTAAAATCGGGCGCTACCATGTTTACCCCTACCACCTCAGGAAATGGATCGCTATCAACTCCCATGACCTCTTTCTCCTTCTTGGAGAACTTTAGATTTCCTTTGTCAATCATACCCTACAAAACATTCCAGAATACCAGACAGTTATTAGTGTTATGCCGCTAAGAGTTATACCATTTTCCAATACTCTTTCCCTTTCAGCTCGATAGTCGAAGGTAATTTTACGTCGTGGGGTAACCGAATTTGTCTATCGGCCATCATGAAGTCGAAGATTTGATCGGCCATTGCAATGTTGAAAGAATACTGCTTGCCAGTTTCAAAAGGCTAGTTCTTGACCGATGATAACTACGCATCAGTCGGCTTTGGCAACGGCTGACATAGATATGGTCGTTTTGACACGATCTCGGTCACATCCACTTCGATGTTAATCTCACATTCTGTAGTGTGAATATCATAGTTGGGATCTGTAATAGGTCCCCTTAGACAAATTTTTTCTCTCTTGTTCTTCCTTAAGCATACACTCATATCTAGCAGCTCGAGTTGCCAGTTCGAAGAGATCGCGGAACCCCATACCTTCAAACTTTTTCCTAAGTTCGAAGGTAAGTCCTCCTAATGCTATATTGACAAATTCCTCTTTGGGCAACATGACCTTGCAGCGATGTTTAGCCAGTTTGAACCTGGCAATGTATGCCTTAGCTGATTCGCTTGGAAGCTGATAGAGCCTTGTCAAATCGGCCATAGAGACTTCGAGCTCAGTCCGATAGAACTGGGCGTGAAAAGCTTCTTCCATTTGGTTCCAAGTATGGAAAGAGTTTGGAGGCAAATTGATATACCAACTGAAAGCTACCCCAGTTAAAGAATTGGGTAACAACTTTAGTAGCATATCTCCTCGGTGACTCACCTCTCCACTCTGAAGCAGGAAACGACTGATATGCTCTACGGTCGATTGATCACTTTTACCAGAAAACATTATATAGTTGGGTACCTTATATCCCCGGGGAAGAGATACTCTCTCAATGGCGTCGCTATACGGACACCTATATACAGGCCGCTGAGTTCTTTGGAGAAGGCCGCCGAAGTCCTGGTGAATGACCTCGGCGATATGCTCTCGATCAACCCTCACCGTTTGGGGTGGGATACCCATTCTCATGCCGATCTCATGTCCCAGAATTGGTCTATCTTTCCTAGTGGGTTCGTCCTCGGTGACTAAGTTGTCTTCAAACAATGGGTTGATTCTTCTCTACTGATGGTCTAAATCTTGCCCGTTTAGACTGATCAATGGCTCCTTGATGGTGGTGCTTGGTCAGACCACAACTGGGGGTGTGTTCCCGGTCTCCCCTAAGATCTCTTTACCATTCCTCTTTGGAGGGGTAATGTATTTTTGGTCTGGGAGGAAGAAGGGCATTGAAACTTTTCCCCAATCCAACCTGAGATAAGAAGGTTGGTGGAATGGATGGCTACGAAGGATCACCTGCTTGGTGTTCCTTCCATTCCCTCATTTCCAGGAAAATCTCGTTCACTTAGGTAAAAGTCTGGTCTTGCCTAATGGACATCTCAGCAAAGCTTTGGTTGAAAAGTTGTAATAAGTTACTACCCATATTAGACAAGTCTGCCTGACTGGCTACTAAGCTATCTTCAGGTTCTAAGACAAGTTCTATGACGGGTTTTAAGACAGGCTCGCGTGAACCTACCTCCTGGGAAAGTCCCTTAGATCTGGTCCCATTTGCAGCCATTTGACACGGTCCCACCGGGTGTGCCAAAAATTGTTTACAAATAAAATTGGTGTGGTGTGTTGGGCGTGCCAGAGTCCTCGTGGACTCAAAAAAGGCTGCGATAACCTAATCTAACTTCTAATTTAGGCGACTCGTTATTTAAAGTGCTCTTAAAATAACAAAATGGGCCACTCTGCTCTAATGCAAGCAAGTAATTATAAATGGAAATTGAAAAAGGAAACAAATCAAACACTGAAACTCAAGAATACCTCTATGAACATCATCTTCATTGATCAAATTCAAGTAGCAATTACAAACGCTCAAGAATAATGAAAACTCACAATCACTCAAAAGCAAAAGTAGTAATGCTTTGAGGAAAAAAATAAAGTCTGCTTGGCAGAGGTGGCGTGTGTGTTAGCCCCTTCAAATGTTGCACCACCTGCCCTATTTATAGAATTTGAGCGAATAACCACTCATGTTAATGGGGTTAGTGGTTCCTAGTTTCTAGGAACAAAGAAGTTACTGCTCCCACTATGTCCCATGATCAATTTCCACGATCTGTTTGGCGATCCCACTTCTGCCACGTTCCTCTTTCATGTAACTGCTTTCCTTCCAGCTCAGCATCACCTAAAGCACATGTTCTTATCCATGCTTTAACTGCCTAAAAGCCTCGTGGTTAGATCTTAGTTTACCGATTGCATTCTTCTCTGAGCAGCTTGACCCTCATTGGTTAACCGATCTCGGTCTTATTCTCCGTAGGAAGTCTACTAGTGTCCATCGGTCTAGTTTGATCGATGTTTTCTTACTTGGACTAGATTAATTGCCAATTATTTCCTAAGCCCGATATTACATCTCCTTCCTTACCTGTCTTTCGGTCCTAACACTTAAGAACCTTCATGGTTGGTCATCGGTCTTGTTTGACCGATGTTACGACTATCGTTGCACCAACTTTGCAACCTTGGCCTTGATAGTTAAGGCCAAGGTACCTCTTAGAGGACCCAGTATCACGCTATCCTCGGTCTTAACACCGATATTCATGTATTGGATGTATCATCCTTACCTGCAGGTAGCTCTGATATCGGTCTTTCCTCCGCGATCGGTCCCATTCTCTGTTCATCTACTTGTCTGCTCCTGTGATGATGTCATCAAGCCACATGATTGCCATGTGCCTTGGGAAATCCCAAATTAGGGTGTAAACAATTGTTTGGAAAGGTAAACAATCAATCTTATCGTTCGTAAGTACTAAACGATTCTATAAATTTAAATGTTTGATAAACTTTCATTTCTTGCAAATGCGTCTGTGCATGCAGTCTAGTCTAAAGACTTGTTGGAAAGGTTGGTAACTAGTTTTCTAGCTCATAAGTGAACTGGTTCTATATATTTAAGTGCTCAATAAATGCTTTTTATTGCGTGGAAGTCCGTGCTAGATCTCAAATCTCTTTAAAATGTGTTCTTTGTCAAAACAAGGTGAAGTTGGTTTTCGTAAAGAACAAAATTTAGAATGAGATCTGGACTGAACCATATTTCTTTTAAAATTGGTCATTTGTCAAAGTCAAACAAAACATAAATTTTCATTAAAAAAATAGATAGAATGAAATACAGGATTTGAACTGGACCATCTTTTAAGTATTCCCAAACAGAACTCATGTATTCAATTTCAACAAAGTGGTTGCCCCAAACTTCAAGTAATACCAACAATTGTCCAATCAATTGTATTGAATTTTCTTCTTGTCAAGTGTTATTGAATAAGAATTGAACTGAACTTGATCCTGTTTTATGAGTTTTCGATTAGATCACTGATATTTCTTTTAAAATTGGTCATTTGTCAAAACAAAACATAAATTTTCCTAAAAATCAGATAGAACGTAGTACTCTATTTGAACTGGATTTGGATCTTCTCTTCCATTATGGCCACTCTCTCTTTCTCTCTCTACCAAATTCAAATAGCAGTATCTATTGGATATTCTCTTCCATTATGGCCACACTCTCTCTTTCTCTCTCTACCAAATTCAAATAGGAGTATCTAAACCAGCTGGACACATTTTGGCCACGTGGGTGTATGTGTGGAAGTGACAATGTAGTGATGCTACCTAGGTGAGGATTCTATGATTTCCTAGTTAGGAAAAGGATAGCTTTTAGAACTCAGAATAATAGTTTTTAGAACTCAGAATAAGTTGTAAACCTGTTTGGTATCGCTTTTTCAGAAATAGTGATTAAGTTGTAGTGGTGTTTTGTACCATAAGCGGTCAAAGATTAGCTTATTTTATGTATAGTTGACCAAAATGCCTTTAAGTTGTAGTGGTATTTTGCTCATGTGAGGGGTTGGATTCAGTCGTGGGTAATTGATGTCGATAGGAAGAAAAATAAAAGACAAGGTTGTCCAATCAAAAATTTATTAAATGAAAAAAATAAGCTATAAGTTGGAGAAACACCTCTAACGTACATAGATTCAAATAATTTGGCTTTTGACTCTTAATTAAATAAGTTGATAAAAGCTATAAATTATAAATCTATGAGCCACACCAAAGACGTTATTTTAGCTTTTTCTTAGCTATAAGTTATGATTTGTAGCTTATAAGTTGCATTAAATAACTGTCGAAGTAATTTTAGTAGCATTTTCATTTTTCTAGCCCAACGTTGTTGTTCTCAAAAGAAAGAAAGACTGAAAGGCTTACCGAGTACGTTTTTCATTTTTAATTAAAAATAAAATAAAAATGAAAATTGAAAACTGCAACATTAATATCCAACCGGCCATTATAGTTTTTTTTTAAAATTATTTTCAATTAACCCGCAAGTAAAACTACTCTATTCTTTTGTTACGTTGTCAATTTGTCATTGATGAAACTGGATGGGAAACGAAATATAATAAAAGTATTCTTTAACCAAAAGAATTACTTAAAAAAAGCGTTAAGCTTCTCTTCAGCTATATTAATGTTGTTTTTGTATATATAAAGTTAAAGGCTGTAAGAAGTATAACACAAGAGTTTAGGTTTGATTTGGCATCTTTTTGTGCCACTATTATATGGGTTAATTATATTTTATCACTTTGTGATTAGGTCCATTTTCACTTTACCCCATGTGATTCAAAAGTGGATACTTAACCCTTCTTGTGATTTTGGATTAAAGTAAAATTACTAAGATTTATTTCAAAATAGCCCCATAGGGAGATTTAGTGTGAAAATTAGCAACAGTTTGAATGTTGAGACTTGGTGTAAGGCTCCTAAGGTAGGGCTAAGTGACTAAAGAATAAGCCATAATTAAAAACCCACACAAGGACACACTCTAAAAAAGCTTTCCCTCCCAAAGTCTTCTAAAATTTGAACTATCCCTCTTAATCCTATAAAATTTTTAATTTCACTCTAAATGGCAAAATTGCCCATGGACTCTAAGAGACCACTAACATCTCTCTTCTCTCTCTAACTTTCTCTCTCCTCCCCCTCCATAGGCACCATCACCACCATCTCTCTTCTCTCTCTAACTTTTTCTCCTCCTCCCTCCATAGCCACCACCGTCACAACCACCACCACCGGAGCCATCGTCGTTGGAGCTGGAACCGTCACCGTTGTTGTCGCAACTACCACCAACTCTCTTCTCTCTCTCACTTTCTCTCTCCTCCCCCTCCATAGCCACCACCACCACCACCATGCATCTCTCTCTTCCCCATCCATTTCCACCACTACCGCCGGCCACCACCACCGTCACCACCAAAATAAATCTCCACGGCCAACTGATCTTAAGAGAAATTTCTCTTAAGATCAGTCATCTTAAGAGAAATTTCTCTTAAGATGGTCAGAACCAAACTGTCCACCAGACTGAGGCACTCCTCTAAAATTTGAGTGAAGGCGGCACAAATTTTTCAGCCATAGGATTCAACTTAGACAACATTTCCTCCAAATCCCTCATCTCGTGCTTGAAACCCTCACCACCATCATCTTCATCTCCATTTTTCCCCAGTTCCACCTCATTTGAACGTTGTTGCTGTTGCTGCTGCTGATGATGATGATGATTCACCATCATCTGATGATTCTGGACACCATTGTTGTTGTTGTTGCTTATATTATGTTGTTGAATTAAAGTCATTTGAGTCTTGTGATTGACACTATCGTTAGTCTGACCTTTCATCGCCGTAGGTTGTGGTGTTATCCTCTGTGGCTGATGAACGACTATGTAAAAATTTTGATCGTTTGACCTCAACATAGGGTTTCGGTTGTTTGTCCTGTGTAGTACCCATACGATTTGGCTTCGATTGATCAACATTGTGATTCGATGAGCCAACATCTTCAGCAACAGCCATGATCGAACCAAATACTTGCTCAGAAAGATTTTTCTTTCTCCGATTTCGATTCTGTAAACAATTTTATGCTCCCATTAATCAAACATAAAGTTTTTTACATAATAGAAAATGCAGATCTCTAAGATATTTATATATATATATATATACCTGATTAGTGAAATGGCGTTGAGAGACTAAACCACCATAAGCTCAAAAATCAAAGGCGAAGAGAGAGAAAAACAGAGCACAACTTTTTCCCCCCCTTTTCTCTGTATTATTTTACTGATTTCAGCAGATAAAGCAATAGACTGTATGGAGAGAAAAGAAAAAAAAATGAGAATTTTTTTTAGAGAGAGAGAGAGAGAGAGAGAGAGAGAGAGAGATACGGCTTTGAGCACTCTAACAATTAGATGATGAAGATGAGGATGTTTTGGTCCAAAAAAAAAAAAATTAGGAGTCGTACGTATTAGCATAATCTTTATCTTGTTTTGAAAATGTATTGTGGTAAAGTATATTAAGAAAATTAGATTTGACATAGATATAGTTACTAAAAGTGTTCTCTGTTTTTTTTTTCTTTTGTTTTTCTTAAATAAAAAATATTGCTCCCTCCGTCCCTTTTTTTGAGTCCACTTTTGGGAACTCAACTTATTAAGGGGACAAAAATAATCTACACATACTTTCCACAATTGCCCCTAATCATTGCAATAACTTTTTTAGTTTGGTCTTGGTGTAGATTTCAAGGAAGGGTAGTTTTGGAAAGTAAGAAAAAATTGCAAGCCAATTTAGGAAAGTGGACACTAATTTTGGGACATCCCAAAATGGAATATAGGACTCAAAAAAAGCGACAGAGGGAGTACCAGAAAAGTTTTCTGTTTTTATTTTTTATAATAAGTAAAGCAGAAATTGGTTTTCGTTTTTAAAAAAAATTGAAAACTGTAAGCAAGAAACATTAATTATGCGAGTCTTTAATTATAAGGGCAAATATTACCTAGATCGTCTGAGGTTTGTTCTAATCACACTTAGACCCTCTCACGTTTCAGTAATATCATCGACACCCCCTGAGTTTTGAAGCACATATCATCTAGATCCCCTCCGTCAATTCACCGTTAAAAAAGTGACGGACAGACATAAATAAATACAAAATATACCCCTGAAATTTTGGTCCTTGTGTCATTTTAGTCCTTGTAGTCTCAATTGGGTCAATTTGCTCCCTACAATTTTAAATTGAAGCACTGTGATCCAAATATGTTATGCACAATTATGCTAATAAGCGGGTTGGGAGATTGGTGATGCATTTTTACCCTAAAAAAGTGCGACAATACATAGTATGTGAGTAAATTTTGTCAATTTTTCTCATAGAAGCCCAAATTGACCAGTTGAAACTATAGGGACTAAAATGACACAAGGACCAAACTTTCAGGGGTATCATCGATTGGATTTTCTAACACTAGCCACTTATCAAAACACCCACAGAATCAGTTCTGATTTACGAGATTGTCACTCTACTTTCTTCCCACGGTGTGTTTATGTGTGCACTGTGCACGAGAAGATTTTGTGTACCTTGAAGGTAGCGCCAATGTGGTGCCCCACACCCAATGAGATAGCGCCACGCAAGATTGTTGGGTTATTTAAATTTTTTGTGGTGAGTTTCATTGTTCGTGTGGCGCGCATCTATTGGATAAGGGATACCAAGTGGCATGCCACGTGGTACCTTGGGGGTACCCAAAAATTTCTCACTGTGCACCATATCTTCAGGGCTATATATGGTAATGTCGCATCAGCAATTGCCCTTTTGCTTTTGATCATATAGAGATAGATATATTATATATAATAACGTTTTGTTCCCCACCATCCCAACAAATGTACGAAATGTCATCATTTTCTGGAATCTTAAAATAGTGAATAGTGTGTCAAGTAGTGATTGATTTGTAAAAGACAAAAATGCCCCTGAGTTTTGACTTAATTACTGCAAATTATGCAGGGAATAAGATAGAGATAGAGCAAAAATGTTACACCCACACCAAATTTTACACTAAATTTCAACTTTACCCCTACTTATATAACAACTTATATAACATATATGCACGTACACTGAAAAGTGGAGGCCTAAAGTAGAGGCTGAGTCGGTGCTCACTGCTTAAGAAGGGAGGGTGTGTATCATCCATTGGATTTTCTGACACCAACCACTTATCAAAACGCCCACGAAATCAGTTCTGATTTACGAGATTGACACTGTACTTTCTTCCCACGGTGTGTTTGTGTGCACTGTGCCCCATATCCTCAGGGCTAACATGGTAGTGTCTCATCATCAATTGTCCTTTTGCTTCTGATCATAGAGATATATTATATATAATGACATTTTGTTCCCTACCATCCCAACAAATGTACGAAATGCCATCAATTTTTGGAATCTCAAAATAGTGAATAGTGTATGTCAAGTAGTGATTGATTTGTAAAAGATGAAAATACCCCTGTGTTTTGATTTTATTACTGCAGCTTGTGCAGGGAATGAGATAGAGATAGAGCAAAAATGCTACACCTACACCCAGCTCATGTAGGATCTATATGAGGCCCGTTGAAATCAAGGACCAAAATTGTTGTGAGTGTAACTCGAGATAGAGAGACTCAGTCACTCAGACAAATGAACCTTAATTTACTAAGGGGGCGGGTTTTCATGGCCCGCCAAATTTTTTAAGGAGATCCTCTTCTTGTGTGCATGCCTTTGTGTGACTGGGAGTCTTGCCCAGATTGATTTGTAAAAGATGAAAATACCCCTGTGTTTTAATTTACTGGGAGTCTTGCCCAGCTTTTGGTTTTTGGAAAGTTATCAAATTGTATAGATCCGCTAATGGTATAGCACACAAACTAGCTCAATGGGCTATGAAATGTAATTATTTTGGACACATCTAGTTGATGAAATTCCTCCTTTCGTCCTTGAGGAAGACTACCTAGGGGTTAGTGCTTTGTATGTTGTCGCTGTTTTTGTTCAATATTACTATCTACCTTAACCCAAAAAAAAAAAAAAGAGAGAGAGCGGAATTGCCCTAAGCTTTCTTTGAGGAAGTGCTTGTAGCTGGACGATATTGTTAGCATCAATTTTTGAATTTTTTTTTTTTGAATCATTTTTCCGGTTAATTTGTTGTTTGTCTTAATTTTCATGTATTAAGTTATGCCTAAATAAGATTGACATGCCCTAAACCATTATTGTTTTTCGAGCAAAAGGCATTGATTGACTTTTAAAGGGTATTTTGGGCATATTCAAAAGAGTGGTTTTCTGAAAGAATAAATGATTTTAGTATTTAAAAACTATTAAAATAAAGAAAAAATGGTGTATATAGCAAAAAAGGTGGTGGGAATAGTCCATTCTATAATAATTGTGTTGATAAAATAATGGTAAAATGGGAATAAAATGGGACACATGTGAAAATGGTGACATGGGTGAGCAAATGATGAGCAAAATTGGGAACCAAAAAGGCTCTCTCGACTGTTAAAAAAAAAAAAAACCTCTCTTGAAAATAAGCTCTTATACAGAATAAAACATTAAATTATTTAGTTATCCCTCAATTAGAGTTGAGTTGAGTTGACTTGAACATGTGGACTCTTACATATTGCATTTTTATGTTAGTAATTTGGTAGTTTCTCAAACCGCATCTATCATAATTGAATCATATAAAATGTCAAATAAGTTTGTTGATCACAGATTATGTTAAGATTTTAAGACAATGTATCTCATAAGTCACAACTGACAGATACATCAAATTGATTACAATCATTTGTCCCGTGCATCGCAAGGGAGGAGTTTAGGTTTGATTTGGCATCTTTTTGTGCCACTATTATATGGGTTAATTACATTTTATATTGTGGTTATGCTCATTTTTACTTTACCTCCATGTGATTCAAAAGCAGACACTTAACCCCCTTGTGGTTTTGGACTAAAGTGAAATTACTAAGATTTCTCTCAAAATAGCCCCATATAGGGATTTAGTGTTAAAATTAGCCCCACAGAGAAAGTTTAAGGGTCAAAATTAGGCAGTTAACCCCAAAATTAGTCCCCCCATACGGATTAAGTGTTGAAAATTAACCCCACATAGGTGGGCAAAATGACAACATTATCTCCAGATAGATGATTAGCCCCCAAATTAACCTCACAAAGAGGGCTAAGTGTTAATATGTTTGGCCAATTTCAGAGTTTCAATCAATTTTGAGGAAAATCTTAACAGTTTCAGTTTGAAACCACAAGGGATTAAGTGTCCACTTTTGAACCAGAAGGATAAAGTAAAAACAGACCTAATCACAAGGGGTCAAATATATTTAACCCTATTATATTACTCTGACATAAATGATGATTCTATCTGCACCCACCTTGTTTACTCACTACACCCATCTTTCAATGAATATTTCATCTTCCAAACATATATATCGCCTAACACAATGACAAAAAAGGACAAGGTATTAAAATAAACTTTAAAATAAATACTCTTTACACCCACCTCTTATCAATATTAAAAAAGCTTTATATACACACATCAATATCAACAAAACCTAGATAATATTTTAGTTAGTTTGATTCATATATACTCATCATGGAGCATCATTCGAATACCTTGGAGGAAATATAGAGCAAGAGGTATGCTTTTTTTTTTTTTTTTTTTTAACATTTATCCGAACATTGAGCATTGAAGAAATCGGCAATGTTCGGATCTTCAGAATAGAACAAATTCTCAATGTTCCAACCAACACCACTGAACAAATTCTTAATGTTCCACCAAGTACAACAGAACAAATCTACATTGTTCGACCTAATTCCACAGAACATTTGAATATTGTTCCACCAATATCGATTGAACAAGTCCGAAATCTATGAAGAGGTTAGTGTACCGTGAGAATCACAAATATGGAGGAGTCTTCTTCAAGTGAGAATCACACCACCATGGCTTTTTCAAAGTCACGAGTCACTGCTGTAATTTTTTGGTGTAATTAGTTAGGGTTTGGTTGCAAATTACAAAGGGAAGATGATGATGAATATGGTGGATGTAGAGAGTAAATGAAATGGGAGATAAAAAGGGGTGTATAAAGTAGTTAGGTTTTGGGAATAGGGGGTGGGTGCAGAGAGTATGTTGTTTAATTTTAATTAAAATGATGAGTGTGAAGAATAAGTGAGTGTACGTGAAAAGCAAATGAGATAAATGCGAATAGAATTACCTTACATAAAATGCTCCAAACATTTGGGCTTTGCCTATTTTTGACTAGAATGCCTAGACAGACGACATGCATTAAAATCAATAATATTTAAAGTTTCCTTTTTGACCCAAAAAATAAAAGGAGAAAAATAGTGTTTTGAGTTGGTAAAACTAATTTACTGAAATGATCTAACTGCTGACAAAATCACCTAGACAATTAGAAGTACCAGGAACTTTTTACAATTAGGAGCGGAGCCAGAAATATTGATCAGAGCAGGGACGGGCCCATAGAAGGGAAAGGTGGGACTTGAGCCCCCCAAATTTTTTAAAAATTATAGTGTTGCCTTATTAAAAAAAATATTCTACTTAAGCCCCCCCCTCCCCCAAATTTTGAAACCCCCTCCCTACAAGCCTGATATTAGTATAAATTAGAGCAATTGCTTATATTAACTTCTTATTGCTTTTCTTACGTAAGAAATTTTTCCTAGTCTGTAATCCCAAGCCCGCCTCCCCTCTTCGATTTCTAGATCCGTCCCTGGTCAGGGGGGTCTAGGCTATACAGGGGTTTAGGGGTAGCGCCTCCGAGGTAATATTTTGGAGGTCTATTTATACATAATTGATAATTTTTAGGGTCTACTTGTATATAATTGCGATTTTTTTTAGAATTTGGTAACACGTAAATATTGTGTAGTGTCTTTCAAAATTCTAGGAGAGCCTATTTCGAAAACGTATAAAATTCTCATACTAAAAATGTAATTTTCAAAATTCTAGGTGTCTTTTCCTTTTGAGTTGTATATACATGTATATCAATATCTATGTAGTTGATGACACTAAATTAGGCCTTGGATCCCTTTGGGAGGCCTAAACATAAGTTGAGGGGGGTGCTAAACATAAAATACTAAAAATATTTAAGATAAAATTTTAGTTCTGAAAATCATAGGGGTGTCTCTCCACTGTTTATATCTTGTTGTACTAAATGCAGATGAGAAATGATAACCTACCGCATACATAAAAGAATGCATTTTCAGATATTAAATGAGGGTTTAAAAATAAATGCAGATGAGAAATGCAGATGAGAAATCTCAGGAGTATATTATATATATAAACGCAGATGAGAAATAATAACCTACCGCATACATAAAAGAATGCATTTTCAGATATTAAAATGAGGGTTTAAAAATAACTTTTCAAGGAAAAATAAGATAAAATATTTAGGAGTTGTTGCACTCACCAAATTTCTCTCTACACCGTACATTATAAGATAATTCATGTACTCTTCCCAATTGCATAATGTAGGTGTTGATAAAAATTTGGTAGTGTACATTAGGGGTGAAACAAAAACTGGACATAGTAACACTCAAAATTCTCCAAATTCCCTCATTAATTGCAAAATTACTTTACTGCCATTAGCTTTAGGAGGTGGAAAGACTTTTCTTTTTGGGTAATACTTGGGAGACACCCAAAGACATAATTTTTAGGACACAACTCAAAAGATGTGTCTATTTCTCTCCTGTGTCATTGAGGGGTCCAGTGACGTTACAGGAGAGATATAGACACCTCTTTTGGATTGTGTCCCAATCTTTACTCTTTTTAATTAGGTACCAGGGAGAAAATTACCATGAGTAATGTTAGGTGCACAATGAATTGCACAACTAGTTACACAAACATTCAACACAAGGTTGAACTTTGTGCTGAAAAGCCTGTACACTCAAAAAGGTGTGTGCAGGCTTTTTAGCACAAGGTCCAATCTTGTGCTACACGTTTGTGCAATTGGTTGTGCAATTCATTGTGCACCTAGTATTTTCCGATATTTTAACTGTGAATAATGATTTGTGCACATTAAATGTGCACATAAAGTGTGCACATATAGATCTAGGTCATTCATTTTGGTAGGTCCCATGTGTGCAGGGATAGACCCCAACAAAATAAATGGCCCAAATTTTTATGTGCTCACTTTATATGCCCAATTTATGTGCACATAGCATTACCACCCTGTTAATTGTAGGAGTATAGCAGTCTCCTCTATATATACACACATATATCTCTTAACTCACAACTTGTCTTTGTTACAAATAAGACCTCAAATACTATTTACAACAGAAACCCATTTCTTGTTCTTCAATTTTACCTTCTTTTTTAAAAAAAAAAAAAAAATTTGTTGAGTTGTACCAATGGCAGAGGAAGTGATTCTATTGGATTTCTTTGCAAGCCCATTTGGAATGAGGGTGAGAATTGCTTTGGCTGAAAAGGGTATAGAGTATGAGTCCAGAGAAGAGGACTTGCTTAATAGCAAGAGCTCTTTGCTTCTGAAGATGAACCCAGTTCATAAGCAAGTCCCAGTTTTGATCCATAATGGGAAGCCTGTTTGTGAGTCTTTAACAATTGTTCAGTACATTGATGAGGTCTGGAATGACAGAGCTCCTCTGTTGCCTTCTGACCCTTACAAGTGTGCCCATGCCAGGTTCTGGGCTGACTATGTGGACAAGAAGGTGATCTCTCTCTCTCTCTCTCTGGTATGTTTAAAATTTCACTCTGTTGATATATCATATATGTATTCTCTCTGTGCATTACACACACACACATATATATATATAGTATGTGTGTATAAGTGTCTCATATTTCGAAGGGTTAAATACATTTTACACCTATGGTTAGACCCGTATTAACTTTATATCATGTGATTCAACAGTGGACAATTATCCCCTATGCTATTGGACTAAAGTGAAACTATTAAGATTTCACTCAAATCTGATAAAAATTTTAAAATTAGCCCAAAATATTAACACTTAACCTCCTTTGTGAGGTTCATTTTGGAGTCATTCCCCTATGTCGGGATAATACTACAATTTAACCCACAAATGTGGGGCTAATTTTTAACACTTAACCACATGTGAGCCATTTTGAGAGAAATCTTACTAGTTTTATTCTAGTCCAAAATCACAAGGGGGTTAAATGTCCAATTTTGAGCCACATGAGGGTAAAGTAAAAGTGAGCCCAACCATAAAGAGGGTAAAATATAATTAACCCTATTTCTAAACCCCAAGTTATATAATAGGATCAAGTAATTTCCCAATTGGAATAGACTTCTAAATCCAATATATATATATACACATACATATTTAAATTTACAACATTAAAATTACTATGGATATATTAATTGTTGAACTATAGCTTCAAGTGTTAGCTTATAAGTATCTTCAAGGTTTACCCACAATACATATGAAAATATTTTTCAGATATATAGCACTGGGAGGAATGTATGTTTGAGCAAAGGTGATTTACAAGAAGCAGCAAAGAAGGAGTTGATAGAGTGCTTTAAGCTACTAGAAGGAGAGCTTGGAGACAACCCTTACTTTGGGGGACAGATCTTTGGTCTAGTGGATGTTATGCTCATCCCATTTTACAGCTGGTTCTATGGATATGAACAATGTGGTAATTTAAGCATAGAAGCAGAGTGTCCCAGGCTTATTGAATGGGCTAAGAGGTGCTTGGAAAAGGAGAGTGTGTCCAAGTCTCTTGCTGACCAATACAAGGTCTA
Source organism: Hydrangea macrophylla (assembly GCA_033977485.1). Taxonomy (NCBI): domain Eukaryota; kingdom Viridiplantae; phylum Streptophyta; class Magnoliopsida; order Cornales; family Hydrangeaceae; genus Hydrangea; species Hydrangea macrophylla. The sequence continues at coordinate 31,276,581 of CM066994.1, forward strand.
TGACGTCCTTTTGCATCTCAAAAAGAAGTTTGGGGTTGAGTGAAACTTGGAAGACATTTATAAAGGGCTAAAAAACATTTCAATACCTTTTACTCTTTCCTTATCGTTGCGCCAAAGCTTGCTTGAATATCACAATTTCGTTGTCCTGTACTTTGTTTTCTTTGTTTTGTTTTATTTTGTTTTGGCTTTTTTTTTTTTTTTTTTGAACTTTTTTTCACTTATCATGCCTTTGTTCCTTTGTTTGATATCTTTGGTGGTGAGATGTGTCCTTTTTACTACCTTTACAATAAAAGTACTGTTCTGTATATTAGGAATAATTGAAAAGAAAAATGATCATTGCTTGATTTTTCTTGGGATGTATTACATTTTGCATTATTATGATTTGGGTAAATTTCACTTTCAACTTGATCTTTATTTCATACAGACTTTGCTTTTGTCTCTGTCAAAATTTGAAATTATGCGGACCAAAAAAATCACGGACCCACACTACATGAGTATATATTGCAACTTATTGCTATGAAATTTCCACTATGCCTTTTTGAATTTTGTCCAAATTTTGTTCTTGGTGCAGTGCTGTTGGGGTTTGGCATAGAACAGCCCTGAAAGAATTCTATGATATGCTTTTCTAGTAATGCTAAATTTACTTCTCCATACGTGACAATGAGACCACTCACAACATCCAATAATCCTATTACTATTGAGTGTAGTTTAATTGCCACACGTGTCGATAAGCAAAGCTTGGGATATACACCCTCTGTCCCATAATAAGTGTTCACATTTCTTTTTTTGGATGTCCCACAATAAGTGTCCACTTTCCTAAATTGGCATATATCTTTTACTTATTTTCCAAAACTACTCTTATAATAAAGACAAAGAAGCATTTATTTGTGGTCCCAAAACAAGCAAAAAGTCAAACACCCATCACATCTAAGGGTAAAATTGGAAAGAGACTGTTTAATGAACCAAATAAATTAATACAATACAACTTTCTTAAATATTGTGCAAAAAGGAAGTGGACACTTATTATGGGACGAAGGGAGTATATAAATTTGCATTTCTCATCCTTTTATGCAATACATACCAAAATTTTGTATCAAAATGTGTAATGATTGGACTATTGGGAGAAAGAAAAAGCAAAAAGAAGAACACAATGATTTTAACTACAAAGGCCATGCTATTCTGAAGTGACAATCTATATAATAAGGGAGGAATGTTGATGTGATAGGTGTATGTGAGATATAAATATTTGGATGGTTGGGATTGACTCCTTGCTCAAGATGAACGGCTGAGGTTGCTTGGGATTTCAAAATTTTTCAAAACTCTTAAAATATAGATTTGCACAGATACCCACCCCTTTCATATCTCCCTTGCTATAAACCCCACCCACTCTCGATCTGTCTCTCTTTGAACTCTATCTGAGATAAAAAAAAATCCCCCCACATCTTCACACCTCTTCTCACCCACCTCTTCTCCTTTGAACTCACAGTCAATCTCTCTCTCTCTCTTCACTCGATCTTTGTCTTGCCGCCACTCTATTCCGCAGCCCAAGCCCCACAATCTCACACCTCTCTCATGGGTTTTTTTTTGTTTTTGTTTTTTCAATCTCAGGTAATCACTATGGTTCTCAAGACTTTTGTGAAAGGTAATTCTATGATTATTTGTCAAAATCTGTGTTTTTTTGAATGTGTGTTCTTTTTTGTTTATGTTTCAGTTTGAGATTTTGAAACCCTGACTATACAGTGAATCTTATATATGTAATAAATATAATATATATGCACACACACCGAGAATCATAGTGGAATCAAACTGTTGCATGGAGGCATATATGGTTCTTTTTGAAAATTTGAAAAGAATTAGGGGTAAAGAATCATAGTGGAATCTTATATGGTTCTGTTGCAAAGAATCAAATTAGCAAATAGTTGAATCAGATCCCAAGTGAATAATAGAATAAACAGTAAGGTAATAAGGGACGTGAAGCTACCTGCGGGTTTTCCAAAAAATGCTCTAAGCTGAAAATCTAATAGAATCGATCAAAACAATTTGAAAAAAATCGACCGATGAACACCCCTAATTCTAGGTATAGGGCACAAATTAATACCAATAGGTTTACCCTCCTGTGGTTAAGCCCATTTTCACTTTACCCCCTGTGGTACAAAAGTGAACACTTAACACCCTTTGCCATTTAACCTAACTATGTGGGGCTAATTTTTTAACACTTAATCCCTTTATGAGGCTAATATTGACCCTTAAACTCCCCATATGTGGCTATGTTGAGAGAAAACTTAGTAGTTTCACTTTAGTCCATAACCGCATGGGGGTTAATTGTCCACTTTTGAACCACATGGGGGGTAAAGTAAAAATAGGTCAATCACAGGGAGGTAAAATGTATTTAACCCATTATTATTTTTTGAATTTTTGAATTTTTTACAAAAAAGCAAGAAAAAAGAATATTGTGTTACCCAGGATCCTTAGGACTATGCATAGACATATTAAAAGTAGGCATGTAAACAGATCGAATCCACATGATCCAAATTCGTTAGGATTTGGATTTGCCTTAGTTTGATCCATGTCCAAATTGTTAGGATTTGGATATTCAAATCCGGTTATCGAATCTAAAACGACAACTCAAATACTTTTCCTTTTGATGTTTTAGAAGGGGGAAAAAAAAGAGTAGGCCTCTTCTAAAAAGAATATTCTGAAATTTGTTAGAAAGTTGAAGAAAGATCTACAATTTGGCAGATTGCTTACTTTTTTGGATTTACAAGACGTAGAAAGTGGCAATATGGATGTGTTTGGGGGTCTTTCTAGACATATATTGAGATGCATTGTGATGTTTTTTTGCCCAAAAAAAAAAAAAAATCCATCATGTAGCTAGGGTCTGGTAAGGCAATGGTCCGTCAATGGAGGTAAGATCTCCCTGTAGCAACAACCTCGCATGGATCAAGAGAATTTCTTTGCTAATTACTGTTATGTTTGCAACAAAAGTTAATTGAATCTCTGGGCAAGAGAATATTTGTTGTGGTCAATGTGTTTAGCTTAATATTTCTTTTTATTTCATTTCTTTATTTATTTTTTCCTTTTTAATTTTTTTTTTCTCAAAACAGATTTGACTTTGTGACAACCCATGCATTGATTGATGACTTTCTTTTCTGCTGCAGTTGCGGAACGTGGAAGTAGTACATTGAAATTGAGGAGGATTCTCACTATTGATTCCCAAATGGAGGAAACTATTTTTCTGTCCTTGGATTCATCAAAAAAATATTTTTCTGCCTTGGATTCCCAAATGAAGGCCCTCCACGCATAGTAGCGTTTTGCCTGCAGCCTGAAGGAGATCTAATCTCATTACATGTGCATTGCTTGATTGGTTCTACTAAAGGTCACTTCGACGTAGTAATACATTAGTCAAGTCCATACATATATTTTTGTTATTTTGAACCACAACTGATGAATTTAGTATTAGTAATACTCTTGAAGGATGCGTGTCTTCTGCTTACATGTAAAGTTTATGACAATTAGTTCTCTATACTTGAATAGTGCTTTTGGGTAGTGCCTACCATTGAATGGACCATGAATCACCATCGCTTCTGCTTTCGCTTCCTCATAAATGACCACTTTGGCTTTCTATGTTTAGAAAATAAAAGTAGTTCTCTTTGTCCTTGAAAAAACATGTGGAATTGTATCAAAATGCTGAAGGCACGTGGAATTAATTGTTGGTTGAACGTACACATGATTAAAATTGTTTCGTAGTGGCTTTAGCCACGGGTTATACCTAGTAAACTCAATAAAAGAACGTGGAAAAGTGAAAAAACTCATGGTAAACAGAAAATGTACCAAGATGGGACCCATCACTGTGAAGTTGAGAACTTATTTATTTATTTTAAAAAAAACCCTGTAATAATGACATGTGATAATCAATATGCTTCTATTCTCAGATATACATAGTGACAATGTATTGAAGTTAGGCTAGAGCAATAAAAATTGAGGTGTTGTGTGTTTTTTTTGTTTTACAAGGAATAATAAACAAAAACGAGCTACCCTTGGGGAATGCAACACTAGAATAGTTCACTAGAAGAGACAATAATACACCCTCCGGAGGGAGCTCCAAAAACACCAACGGTTCTGTTAGGAAATTGTGTTTTCAGAATCTGTTGGCAGCGCGCATATGTTGGTATTGCAAAAATTTTTGTGAAAACTATAATAACCCTACAAGGGCGGAACTAGGGTTACCTTGAACGGCAAAACGGATTACTATAGTAGACAAATCAAGAACACGGACTCGATAACAGCTCATGATCTTCTACCGTATTCCTCTGCTGCTAGAATATCGAACTGAGTGTCGATTCTTTTGAAATCCTTTCTGTTTTCTGCTCTCTCTTTTTACACTCTCTTTTCTATTCTGAGTTATAATACTCTTGATGGAAAAACGCAAAATGAGAAGAGAGGCAAAGCAGCATATATATAGGCTATGATAGGGAGCATAAGAAGTTAAGAAGGAATATGCTTCCTTATGGAATTAGGAAACCCTAATACGAACTGAATCAGATTTCTATTTTCATAAATTATAATTCATACCACTAAAAAATTATAATTGTACTCCTACCCTTATCTCTAAAATATATTTCGAGCTCCATGTTATTAACTGCTTATTATCTCCCTACGTTATGATTACAGATGTCCATTAATTAAATATAATTACTGACAATCATATTTAATTAATCTCTTAAATTCTTTGAGATCATCTGCTTAACTTCTCTGATATGTCGGATATAAAATCCACCTGCTGGGTTTGACATAATCAAAACTTATAAACTTTCTCAAGGGGATATCATCAATCCCAAAATTGAGACATGAACTCCATCATTAATTATCCACCACACAATTAATATTGTCACCTAATCCAATGGGATATTAACCTATTTAAGGATCTCACCAATTTAGGGATCAAAGCGTAAATATCAAATGTACGTGTCTATAAATTAACTTAGAATTTAGAGTATAAGAACTCATAATAGCCATGAGGTATTAATTATCTTATAAGTCAAAACAAAGAAAATTATCCCAAGTCGATCCCGTTTAATACACAAAGTGTACCAGTATAGTGAGTTGAAACTATACCGTTTCCCACAGACAAGACAAACCTACTACATCACCATGCTGCACTCCTACCGATGGTGTGTGCAATCCCATCTAAGACTGTAAACCAAAATCTTACATTCTACAAGATCTAATGGTCTGATCTTCCGTGTGTAAGCCAAACTCTACACACCAAACCACCTACTATGTAGAATAAGAGATACACATGAATAGTAAACAATATAATTCAAATATTGCCCTCATAGGTTTTCATAAAAATTGAATAACTGATTTTATTAAATAAATAAAAAATCAACTACATAAAGCATGGCTTTTAGTATATATATCCCTAACAATCTCCCACTTAGACTCAAAGTCATGATGCGACACACCTCATTTCTGTCCCTTCTACGTGACTATCAAAAGTCTTGGTCGGTAAGCTCTTGGTAAAAAGATCTGCCAGGTTATTTGCTGATGCTATCTTAGTTACTTAAACATCACCTCTTTGCACGATCTCTCGTATTAGGTGATACTTACGCTCAATATGTTTTCCCTTCTTATGGTCCCTAGGTTCCTGTGAGTTAGCAACCGCTCCGCTATTATCGCATAAAGGGTAATAGCTTATTGTACCGTAAGTATTACTCTTAGAACCATAAGGAAGTTTCTGAGCCAAACAGCCTCCTAAGCAACTTCTGAAGCAGCCACATACTCGACTTCCATGGTGGAATCAATAATACATAACTACTTGATACTCCTCCAACTAATGGCTCCACCTCCTAAGGTAAACACATATCCTAAGGTAGACTTTCTGGAATCCCTATCTGACAGGAAATCATAATCTGTGTACCGAATGGGTACAAAATTGTTTGGTTGGTAAACTAATATATAGTCTCGAGTCCTTTTCAGGTACTTGAGAATAATTTTCACCGCAGTCCAATGTTCTTGCCCTGTATTTGACTGATAGCTACTAACCATGCCAACAAAAAAACAGATGTCAGGTCAAGTACATAGCATAGCATATATTAGGCTTCCTACTGTCGAGGCATAAGGAGCTGCCTTCATCTTCTCTATCTCATCAGGTGTCTTAGGACACTGATCCTTAGATAGAGCAATTCCACGTTTGAAGGGAAGGAATCCCTTTCTTGGAATCTTGCTATAACACCCGTATTCGTGTTATTGCATTTGCATTACATTGTCATGCATGATAATGTGATGTGGTGTGTCTTATGACACATGGTTGAGTGAGTTTTGACTCACGAGTTGATTTGGGTGTCTGTATTAGAGAACCCTTTGAAACTATTGTGATTGAGGATTTATTGTTGTGACGTCTCTCCGAGTATGAGACGGTCACTGTGGAACATTTTAAATGTTTAGCTGAAAATAAATGTTTACCTGTGTATTTCAATATCTGTATTATTTTCTGTTTTAGAATTTATTTCTGTTGTTAGAGTTAGTATCCTGGTGAGAACGAATGAACACGCTATTAATTTGGTAGGCTAATTAGCAACTTCGGAAACGTCATATAGAAATTCGCGTTTTAGCGACCAAACGAAACTTAGTCGAAAACTTTTATAATTTTGAGGTTTTACTCGTAAAGCTGTGAATAAGCTGTATAGAAAGTTTCAGAGACTGATTAGGAGTTTGGAAAACTTGTGGGGAGGTAAACGTAATTCCCCGAGAGTGTTGCCTATATATAGATAGAGATGGGCTTAGATATTTCACAAAGCTTAACCTAAAGTTCAAGAGGAGGCCAAAAAGGGGGCTAGAGGGAGATTTGATTGCTTAGAGCTTTGCGACGCCAAACGACGACCTTCTGTCAGTCTGTTTTCTCCCAGATTTCATATTCGAGCTCCTCGAGGTAAGAGCTTCGTTTTGATATATGTTAGGGCCTGTTTGGCTAAGTTTTCCGAAAAGTTATTTTCTAGAATTTTTCATAAAAGTTGATAAATGGAATTTTGATCCATAGGATTTGTACTAGACGGACTTCTGCACGTTCTTTGTGCACGGGTTTTCTTTGGATCGTATTATAGGAGCGTAAATCGGAGGTGAGTGATTCAACTATGTTTTTGGAATGATTTCTTGACATGTATTCATGTTTTGTATGAATAGCATGTATTAATTCTTAGAGATATATTGTGTAGTTCATATTGGGCATTTATATTGATAAGTAGGCTCAATAGCACGGTGATATGGTTTAATTACCGCGAGCATGGTGATATGTATTTGAGCATGTTAAGTTGCTTATTTGGGTCAGAAGGAGCACGTGGTCACCGTACCATTTTGTGGAGCCAGTTTAGGGCATTAAGGTCGCACGATTGAAGAAAAGAATCGTGGGTCTTACCCTTTCGAGTGGACTTATTGGCGAGGAGTCGCGGATTGGGAATATGGACGGGCACGTGAGTCTCCGGCGACTAGTATGAAATGTAGAGATGTGAATGCGGACATGTTTATCATTCATGTGCATATGTTGTTTTATTCACTAAGCTTTAGCTTAAACAAATCGAAATATGTGTGGTTATTTAAATAACCATTTCAGGTGTTAATGCTGGCGAGGATTTGGAGAAGTGAGTACGTGGGTTGGGAATTTGCTTGTGAGGCAACTGGAATGTAAATCTTGTAGTTTTGGAATCCAAGAAATGTTGTAATAAGAATTTGGTTGTTTTAACCCATGTTTAACTTAGTATGATAGAACGGATCTAGGACGTTGTAATAAACTATAACATGTTGTAATTATGTTTGGTAATGCTTTAATACAGTTAAGATTACTTTGGAAGTGTGTGTTTGAACCTTGGTTGAAGTTAGAAAGCTTTTTAAACTTGAAATTCTGCAGATTGGGCTGCTGCCAGGGGAGCAGTCGACTGAGCAGTCGACTGAACCCCTGAGTCTGTTAGCAACTGCTTCTTATTTTAACAAAAGCAGTCGACTGGACCCCTCAGCAGTCGACTGGACCCCCAGTATCAGTCGATTGGAATTGATATTTAAATCCCTGCCTACCTCCGTCGACTGAGCAGTCGACTGAGTAGTCGACTGAGCAGTCGACTGAGTAGTCGACTGAACCTCTGGTTTTAAAAATGTGTTTTGTTTTTCCGCTGCGTGTGTTCTTCAAACCTAATTTTGGGAATGTTAATGAATTGGTTTAGCCTCGGTGGCGTGCCACGGGCTCCGGTTCCGCTATTGTGGGACCGGGCTGTGACATTTAGTGGTATCAGAGCATAAGTTTAGAGCCTTGGGAACGAGTGACGTTATATATGCTGAGTGACGTCGAGTGGAGTGTGTAACTGTGAAGATAAATGGTTATCATTGTAGAAATGCTTCACGTGTTAGCATTTGTTGATTGTGATGAACTGTGCACATATATCTATATTGTGGCATAGCATGCATGGTCATTATGCATTGAACTCAACAGGGGAAATAATTGAAACATTATGGCGGATCAACCAAGAGAATTGTCACCGCATTCGCGAATGGACCAAATAGTGAATATGGTGGGAAATTTCATACAAGCGGTACGTGAAAGAGAACAGATGAACGTTCAGCTTCCACAGGTGGAAATTCGTTATATCAATGCACCACCGGCACCGCGACCTCAACACACAATCGTGGAACAGTTTCATAAGCGGAAACCGACGTTGTATCATGGACAGATTGATATAGACTTGGCCGATCATTGGATGATGGACATGGAAAGACATTTCCGTCAGGTAATATGTACCGATGAGGAGAAAATTTTATGCGCATCCGATACGTTGATGGGCGAAGCATTGGATTGGTGGAACAACGTGCTTGAACAAGGGAAACCAACTACGTGGGAAGCATTTAAAGAGGAATTCAACAAACGTTTCTTTCCGCAATTTGCTTATACTCAGAAACGCCAAGAGTTTGCGAGTTTAGTTCAGGGAGATATGACCGTGGGTGAGTATGTTTCTCGTTTCAATGCCTTGTTACGATTTGGGAAAACTACCGTTCCGACTGATAGGGATAAAGCTCGTAAGTTTGAGGAAGGGCTTAGAGAGAATATCCGTGGCCGTGTGGACATGTTGCAATACCCGACCGTTTCTCTAGTCGAGGAAGCTGCTCGAATTGCTGAGAAAAGTGTCGACCGATATCGACAGGGACAACAAGGGAAGAGGGCAAATGACAGTCGGGGAAAGAGTCAAGGGAATGCGAAGAAACCGTTTACGCAAGGTTCGGGATCGCATATGAGTAGTCAAGGAGGGAGTACGTTCATGGGAGACTCGAGACCGTTGTGTCCAACATGTAACCAGCGACACAGAGGAACCTGCCATCAATTGATCACTTGCTATATTTGTAAACAATTGGGGCATGTGTCTAGAAATTGTCCTTTGAACGCAAATTCAACTACACCAAACACAACCTCAAATACCAAGAGCTACAACCCAGAGATGAGGGGAAAATGTTTTGACTGTGGACAACTGGGACACATAGCGAAGAATTGCCCAAGTAAGAGACAACCGGGAATGAGTACCGGTGCATCGAGTGTGCCAAGCGGGTCAAGGGTAGAACCTCGAGTAGATAAAGGGAAAGGAGTCGCACAACAACAAGGGCGATATTTCCAGCTCAGGCCGGGGAATACAGATGATACCGTTGTATCAAGTATTTTTCCTATTTGTTCGTATCCTGCACGTATACTTATGGATTCTGGTTCAACGCATTCATTTGTATCACGTGATTTTGTTAAGCATTTAACTGTTAAGTCAGAACCGCTAGGATATGATTTGTGTGTATCATTGCCTAGTAGTGAACCGCTAGTTACTTCTTCGATATTCAAGTCATGTGAAATCAAGATAGGTGATAAAGTCATGAGTGTTGATTTGATTCCGTTGACGGTGAACTACTTTGATGTTATCTTGGGTATGGATTGGTTGTCGGTTAATCAAGCCAGAATCGATTGTGAACAGAAACGGGTTAGTTTCTATCCATCAGGGCGAGAAGAGTTTACTTTTCAGGGTAAGGGAGTGATAGTACCGCCGTACTTGATATCGGCGATTCAAGCAAGTAAGATGTTAAAGAAGGGTTGTTCGGGTTTCTTATGTTCAATTATCGACACGAGAGTTATTGGACCACTAATAGAAGACATTTCAGTAGTTCGAGAATTTCCAGATGTTTTTCCCGATGAGTTACCCGACGTATTGATTGAAAGAGAGCTTGAGTTCACAATAGAAGTAGTACCGGGGTCACAACCGATATCCAAAGCACCGTACCGAATGGCACCGATAGAGTTGAAAGAATTGAAAGTTCAGTTAGAAGAACTGTTGGAGAAGGGTTTTATCCGACCTAGTGTTTCACCATGGGGAGCTCCAGTATTGTTTGTGAAGAAGAAGGACGGGACAATGCGTATGTGCATCGACTACCGAGAGTTGAATAAGTTGACCGTCAAGAACAAGTATCCGTTGCCACGAATAGATGACTTGTTTGATCAGTTACAAGGGGCTCAGGTATTTTCGAAGATTGACTTGAGATCCGGTTACCATCAATTAAAGGTCAAGAAGGAAGATGTTGAGAAGACAGCTTTCCAAACTCGATATGGTCACTTTGAATTTTTGGTTATGCCATTTGGAGTGACTAATGCACCAGCTGCTTTCATGGACTTGATGAACCGTGTTTTCAAGGATTATTTAGATGAGTTCGTTATCGTGTTCATAGATGACATCCTAATCTACTCCAAAAGCGTTGAAGATCACGAGCATCATTTGTGATTAGCTTTACAACGATTGCGTGAAAAGAGATTATTCGGCAAATTAAAGAAATGTGAGTTTTGGTTGACCGAGATAGCTTTCCTTGGACATATAGTGTCGGCAAAGGGAATTTCTGTAGACCCTCAGAAGATAGAAGCAGTTACCAATTGGGCGAGACCAACGAATGTGCCAGACATCAGAAGTTTCCTAGGATTAGCTGGGTATTATCGGAGATTTGTAAAAGACTTTTCGCGTATAGCAATGCCAATGACACAGTTAATGAGGAAAGATATTGCTTTCGTTTGGAGTCCGGAATGTGAAGAAAGTTTTCAAGAGTTGAAAGGTCGACTAGTGAAAGCGCCAATTTTAGCCGTTCCGTCAGGGACTGAAGGATTTATCATTTATAGTGATGCATCATATAGAGGTTTAGGTTGCGTTCTTATGCAAGGTGATAAAGTCATTGCGTATGCATCGAGACAACTTAGACCGCACGAGAAGAATTATCCAACTCATGATCTAGAATTGGCCGCCGTGATTTTTCCATTAAAGATTTGGCGTCATTATCTATACGGAGAGAAATGTGAGATCTATACGGATCACAAGAGTTTGAAGTACCTGTTTACACAACGAGATTTGAACATGAGGCAAAGGAGATGGCTAGAGTTGATGAAGGACTATGATTTGTCAATTCAGTATCATCCGGGCAAGGCGAATGTTGTCGCCGATGCTCTCAGTCGCAAAGTACCAACCAATACCGCATCAGATTTGTCTTCTCAGAAAGAATTGATAAGAGATATGGAGAACTTAGAACTTGAATTGATTCCGAGGAGTGAAAGTGGCTTGATGTCTACGATGGTGGCACAACCACTCTTGATTCACGAGATCATAGAGAAACAATTCCAAGATGTGGCTTTGAAGAAGATTTGTGATGAGATTCCGATGGGCAAGCAACCGGGATTTACTTTTGAGAACAATGTGTTGAGATTGAGGGGTAGAATTTGTGTACCTAGTGAGAAAGAGTTGAAGCGAAACATCCTAGAGGAGGCACACAACACAAAGTATACCGTTCACCCGAGAAGCACCAAGATGTATAGAGATTTGAGACATGTTTATTGGTGGCCAGGAATGAAGAGAGAAATAGCACGTTACATTTCGCGTTGTACGAGTTGTCAACAAGTAAAGGCCGAACGCCAAGTACCCTCGGGATTATTACAACCGTTACCGATAGCCGAGTGGAAATGGGAGCACATAACAATGGATTTTGTTAGTGGGTTTCCGAGGTCGAAGAGATCAAATACTATTATTTGGGTGATTGTTGATCGTTTGACGAAGTCGTCGCACTTCCTACCACTTCGAATAACTAAGCCAATGACGTTAGCTAAGTTGTATATTCGCGAAATTGTGAGACTACATGGTATCCCAGTTTCTATCATTTCGGATAGGGATAGTAGTTTTACATCGAAGTTTTGGAGAGCCTTGCAAGAAGCAATGGGTACCAAATTGCACTTTAGTACAGCCTTTCATCCTCAGACCGATGGTCAATCAGAGAGAGTAATCCAGATTTTGGAGGACATGCTTAGGCTATGTGTACTTGATTTTCAAGGTGATTGGGAAGACCATTTGCCATTGATTGAGTTTGGATATAACAACAGTTTTCAATCGAGTATTGGGATGGCTCCTTATGAAGCTTTATATGGTCGTGTATGTCGTTCACCAATTAGTTGGACAGAGGTGGGGGAAAGAAAGATTGAAGGGCCGAAAATTGTACAAGAAACGACGGATAAGATAAAGGTAATTCGACAACGGTTACTGACAGCTCAGAGTAGGTATAAGAGTTATGCCGATAAGCGTAGACGACCGTTGGAATTCGATGTAGGAGACTTGGTGTATTTGAAGGTGTCACCTTCAAAGGGAATAACCAGATTTGGGAGATACGGGAAACTCAACCCGAGGTATGTAGGACCTTTTGAAATCATTGGAAAGGTTGGACCCGTAGCTTATCGTTTGAACTTGCCGAGCGAGTATGCTCAAGTTCATAATGTGTTTCATGTATCGTTGTTACGCAAACAATTAGTAGAAGATAGAGATCAAGTGATGACTCCGACATCGAATGAGATTCAGAGTGATTTAACGTATGTTGCATATCCGGTAGAGATCTTAGACCGGAAGAATCAAGTCTTACGAAATAAAGTAATATCGAAAGTGAACGTGTTATGGCGTAGCCAAACTACGGAAGAGATGACGTGGGAGATAGAAGATGAGATGCGTACTCAGTATCCGCACCTTTTCGAGACATGAGGTATAAGTTTGGGGACAAACTTCTTTTAAGGGAGAGAGTATTATAACACCCGTATTCGTGTTATTGCATTTGCATTACATTGTCATGCATGATAATGTGATGTGGTGTGTCTTATGACACATGGTTGAGTGAGTTTTGACTCACGAGTTGATTTGGGTGTCTGTATTAGAGAACCCTTTGAAACTATTGTGATTGAGGATTTATTGTTGTGACGTCTCTCTGAGTATGAGACGGTCACTGCGGAACATTTTAAATGTTTAGCTGAAAATAAATGTTTACCTGTGTATTTCAATATCTGTATTATTTTCTGTTTTAGAATTTATTTCTGTTGTTAGAGTTAGTATCCTGGTGAGAACGAATGAACACGCTATTAATTTGGTAGGCTAATTAGCAACTTCGGAAACGTCATATAGAAATTCGCGTTTTAGCGACCAAACGAAACTTAGTCGAAAACTTTTATAATTTTGAGGTTTTACTCGTAAAGTTGTGAATAAGCTGTTTAGAAAGTTTCAGAGACTGATTAGGAGTTTGGAAAACTTGTGGGGAGGTAAACGTAATTCCCCGAGAGTGTTGCCTATATATAGATAGAGATGGGCTTAGATATTTCACAAAGCTTAACCTAAAGTTCAAGAGGAGGCCAAAAAGGGGGCTAGAGGGAGATTTGATTGCTTAGAGCTTTGCGACGCCAAACGACGACCTTCTGTCAGTCTGTTTTCTCCCAGATTTCATATTCGAGCTCCTCGAGGTAAGAGCTTCGTTTTGATATATGTTAGGGCCTGTTTGGCTAAGTTTTCCGAAAAGTTATTTTCTAGAATTTTTCATAAAAGTTGATAAATGGAATTTTGATCCATAGGATTTGTACTAGACGGACTTTTGCACGTTCTTTGTGCACGGGTTTTCTTTGGATCGTATTATAGGAGCGTAAATCGGAGGTGAGTGATTCAACTATGTTTTTGGAATGATTTCTTGACATGTATTCATGTTTTGTATGAATAGCATGTATTAATTCTTAGAGATATATTGTGTAGTTCATATTGGGCATTTATATTGATAAGTAGGCTCAATAGCACGGTGATATGGGTTAATTACCGCGAGCATGGTGATATGTATTTGAGCATGTTAAGTTTCTTATTTGGGTCAGAAGGAGCACGTGGTCACCGTACCATTTTGTGGAGCCAGTTTAGGGCATTAAGGTCGCACGATTGAAGAAAAGAATCGTGGGTCTTACCCTTTCGCGTGGACTTATTGGCGAGGAGTCGCGGATTGGGAATATGGACGGGCACGTGAGTCTCCGGCGACTAGTATGAAATGTAGAGATGTGAATGCGGACATGTTTATCATTCATGTGCATATGTTGTTTTATTCACTAAGCTTTAGCTTAAACAAATCGAAATATGTGTGGTTATTTAAATAACCATTTCAGGTGTTAATGCTGGCGAGGATTTGGAGAAGTGAGTACGTGGGTTGGGAATTTGCTTGTGAGGCAACTGGAATGTAAATCTTGTAGTTTTGGAATCCAAGAAATGTTGTAATAAGAATTTGGTTGTTTTAACCCATGTTTAACTTAGTATGATAGAACGGATCTAGGACGTTGTAATAAACTATAACATGTTGTAATTATGTTTGGTAATGCTTTAATACAGTTAAGATTACTTTGGAAGTGTGTGTTTGAACCTTGGTTGAAGTTAGAAAGCTTTTTAAACTTGAAATTCTGCAGATTGGGCTGCTGCCAGGGGAGCAGTCGACTGAGCAGTCGACTGAACCCCTGAGTCTGTTAGCAACTGCTTCTTATTTTAACAAAAGCAGTCGACTGGACCCCTCAGCAGTCGACTGGACCCCCAGTATCAGTCGATTGGAATTGATATTTAAATCCCTGCCTACCTCCGTCGACTGAGCAGTCGACTGAGCAGTCGACTGAGTAGTCGACTGAACCTCTGGTTTTAAAAATGTGTTTTGTTTTTCCGCTGCGTGTGTTCTTCAAACCTAATTTTGGGAACGTTAATGAATTGGTTTAGCCTCGGTGGCGTGCCACGGGCTCCGGTTCCGCTATTGTGGGACCGGGCTGTGACACTTGCATGCTAAACCTTGCAAGAATATTGTCGATATAAGTGCTTTGTGATAAGCCTAACATCCTATTCTTGCGATCTCACATAATCTTGATCCCTAGGATGTGACCGACTTCTCCCAAGTCCTTCATATCGAATTGATTGGATAACCACACCCTTATAAAAGATAATACCCCCACATCATTTCCGATTAGCAAGATATTATCCACATATAGTACTAAGAACACTACCACGCTTCCATCATGTTTCTTGTACACACAGGATTCATCCGCACATTGATCAAAATCAAAAGACTTAATTGCTTGATCAAAGCGGATATTCCAAGACCTAGATGCCTGCTTAAGTCCATAAATGGGATTCTTAAGCTTGCACAACATGTGTTCTTGGCCTTTCGCGATGAACCCATTTGGTTGCACCATATAGATGCACTCGTCAAGATTCCCATTAAGAAATGTTGTCTTGACATCCATTTGTCAAATTTTATAATCGAAATGTGCAGCAATGGATAAGAGAATCCGGATAGACTTTATCATTGCCACTGGCAAAAAAGTTTCCTCATAATCGATTCTTTTTTTTAATGAACCCTTTTGCAACAAGCCTTGCTTTAAGAGCACCTCACTTATTTTACTGCATATATATTTAAACCACCCTAACTGACAAAAATCAGTGCAAAATAAACGTGAACCACCCCCAACTGACAAAAATCAGTGCAACACAGTTTTCGACATACATAACTTAAATCCAAACCCACCTCTGTAACAAATCTGAACTCCCTCATAGCAATAGCAACTAAGGAGATAATATTCAGTCTTTGTGCTAGTTCCAAGAACTGATGGTGTATTATTGAATATCATGACATGGTTCAAGTTTTTGATTTTTCACGGTTATATTGCTTTCATACCAGTGTTGATGCTTGATTCTGTTGATCTCCTTAGTTGCTATGGCTATGAGGGAGTTCAGATTTTTTTTTTGGAGACGAGTTTGGATTTAAGTTGTGCATGTTGAGAACTGTGTTGCATTGATTTTTGTCAATTGGAGGTGGTTTAGGTTTTTTTTGCATTAATTTTTGTCAGTTGGGGTGGTTTAAGTTTATTTGTAAAACATAATATGTAGTAAAATAAGTGAGGTACCTTACTAATTAAAGTAAAAGATAATAAATTGATTTTTTAAACTCAAAATTAGGTGCTCTAATTAAAAAAATGAATGTGTCTTTATCAACACTTTTTTTTAATTGCAGTTCACCCTTTTAATACCATCTAAGGCAGCATCCCAATAGAAAATTAGTGGGTGCTATAGGTACAATTGGAAGGTATATATAAAAGATAGTATTAAATCTCATCTTTGCTATCCTCTAATTCTAAAACTTCCATTGTTTCTTGGTAATATCCATTATTTTACTGACCTCTATGATACTAGTAGTATAAGAAAAGAGACTAAAAGTACTCATTTGAGTTGGTGGAGTTAAGAACTGTGATGCTGATTCTAACAAAGTTAAGCAAGCAACCTATTTCAATATTTATAGAAAGGTAAGCAACTGTAGTCTGTATTTCTACATAATTATGACTTATGAGGCCTAGGGACAGGAGTCAAAAATGTGAAATTCCTGGTAAATGTTCTCTTTCAGAAGTACTTGCAAAAAAAAAAAAAAAACTCCAAGATTCTGATATTTCATTTTCAAATTGATTGCAAATTTCATTTTTTAATGCAAATACATTTAACAACGTAATTGTATTGTGATATTTGAAGCAGGACCAGACTTAAATGATGTGTGTGGTGGTTGATGTTGTTGTTGTTGCTATTCCAAAGTGATTTGGTCCTAAGACGGATGCTTTAAGCCGTATTAGCCTTTTGCTTCTGGTAACCTTTTTTTTTTTATTTTTTTTTATTTGGAACTATTCTTCACCAGTCTCTGAAAGTTGCTAACAGGGTGAAAAAAAGTAATCAAGTAATATAATTTGGTTTTGTTTTTAATTTACAGACTTCAAAAAGAGCAAATAGAGCATAAACGATAAGGAAGAAGTAATGGTGTAAACGGTTCGGTTTGGTGTGTTTTTTGGCGAAACCGTTTGGTTTGGTTTCGGTTTCGGTTTCGGTTTCGGTTTGGAGTGCGTAAAATTTCATAATATTGTGTTATTCACTTTTTGTTTGTCTTAATCTTATCTTTTTCTTGGATTTTGTTACTATCAGGTGTAATCTGAGTTGTCAACTACAAAATTGTTCAGTTTTAAGTTTAACTTATTTCTGTTAGTAGAATTGCTAGAGTCTACATTCATCTAGCTGTAGTTTTAACTTCTACTGTAGTTTTTCATTTACCCCTTTTTTTATTTTTTATATTTTATTTGCACAGTGACCCCGGGCACGGATAATTACTAATATACAGATACACTATAAATATTATTCTAATTGGGCATGCAAGCAAAATCGACACACGAACCAACCAAATCGAACCAATCGGTTAAGTTGATTTTCTAAAATATACACACAGCCTAACAACTTGCCAAATGGACAAAAAACTGACAAAACCAACCCTATTTGGTCGGTTTTGAAAACTTGTGGTAACTGAAAAATCCGACCGAGTCGACCGACTTTCACCCCTAATTCTAGCGGCAGTCTAATGGAGTAATTAAGATATTCTTTCCCATTATGGCCTCTCTCTTTCTCTTTCCATCAACTCCAAATATGAGTCTCCAAACTAACTAGACCATTTTGGCTACAGCTTTGGGTTCATCATTGGAGCACATTTTTTGACCAATAAAAATAAAAAAGAACAGATTTACGAAATGACTCCGCTTTTAGCTCCACAGTTATAGATGCTCTGAATCTATTGGCGTCAAAGGAAGTTTCGTATACCAAGGTCCAAGAGTTGCCCATAAATTGTCCAAATTAGTTTTCCCATACCATAATGGTCTTTTCTAATGAGGAAAGCAGTGACAAAATCCGTAGAAGCACCTAGAAAATCAGAAGTAGAAAGGTGACCCACCTGCTGACTTTGATCTTCTAAATAGTGTACTTGCTTTTTAAAACTATAATCAGAACAAAGGGATTGTTTGGAAAGCTAAATAATCAATCCTATCATTAGTAAGTACTAAACGACTCTATAAATTTAAATATTTGATGAACTTTCATTTTGTGCAAATGAGTTTGTGCATGCAGTCTAGTACTTGTTTCAGAATGTTGGTAACTAGTTTTTTAGCTCATAAGTGAACTGGTTTTATATATTTAAGTGCTCAATAAATGTTTTTTTTTTTATTGCGTACAAGTCCGTGCTAGATCCCAAATCTCTTTAAAAATGTGTTCTTTGTCAAAACAAGGTGAAGTTGGTTTTTATACGAACAAATGTAGAATGAGATTTGGACGCAACCATATTTCTTTTAAAATTGGTCGTTTGTCAAAACAAAAAATAAATTTTCATTAAAAAAAATACAGATAGAACGTAGTACAGGATTTGAACTGGGCCATATTTTAAGTATTCCCAAACAGAACTCATGTATTCAATTTCAAGAAAGTAGTTGCCCAAACTTCAAGTAATACCAACAACTGTCCATTCAAATGTATTGAATTTTCTTCTTGTCAAGTGTTATTGAATGAGAACTGGACTGAACTTGATCCTGTTTTATGAGCTCCCGAATAGACCATCGATATTTCTTTTAAAATTGGTCATTTATCTAAACAAAACATAATTTTTCATAAAAATCAGATAGAAAGTAATACTTTATTTGAAATGGATTTGGATCTTCTCTTCCATTATGGCCACTCTTTCTTTCTCTCTCTACCAAATTCAAAAAGGAGTATCTAAACTAGCTGGACCCATTTGGCTACGTGGGTGTATGTGTGGAAGTGACAATGTAGTGAAGTTACCTAGTTGAGGATTCTATGGTTTCCTAGTTAGGAAATGATAGCTTTTAGAAGTCAGAATAAGTTGTAAACTTGTTTGGTGTCGTTTTTTCTGATGTACTGATTAAGTTGTAGCTGTGTTTTGTACCATAAGCTGCCAAAGATTAGCTTATTTTCTATATAGTTGACCAATATGCCCTTAAGTTGTGGTATTGTAACTATTGTTTGCACCTAAAAAATACATTTTTTAAGTTAAAATTTGTATAAAGCCAATTGGAATATTTTCGTTCGGACTATGAGACCGATTGCAAAATTAATGATCAGAGTTGGTGGGGCCGAATGAGTTTAGCTTGGGCTGAATTCATCTTTAATCGGACTGATCACTACTTGATCGGACTGACATAGTTCATTCAGACTGAAGTCTGCTCGGGCTGGCTTAGTTGCAAAATCACATGGTGGGCCATCTTTAATGATGAGACTCAGGTGGCCAAATTACAAGCTCATTGCAGTGAGCAAGCGTTGGTGGAGCCCGATTGCACACAAGTCAATTGGACTAACCATGGATATATGTGGCCAATTCGGGTGGTGACATGGTGGACCACTACTTAGTAAGTAAATTTGGTATCTTTGATTGATCATTTGGTAATTATTGGTCCTTAATCAATTCATCAATTCAACATCTGCCCCTTTATTGGTCGGCCTCAACGCAGCCATCGGGCTGTGCCTCCACTCCATCGGGCATGTGGATTTTGGGGTCTCATTTGTGCTACTTGTTGATGAGGTCAAAGTATGGTGGGCCTCAGGCCATGTCAAAATCTAATTGGCTTTGACTGGTGAGCATGGAAGACACTAACATATTCGGGCCCACTAGTGATTCTAATGTTGACAAAAGCCAAGTTGGCTTTCATTATTTTCATCGGGCATGTGCATATTTTTGCTTCTATATTGATAAGTTGCCTAGCTTGGTATGTCAATTAGGCCACGTGGCCATTCAATTGTCACATTAATTCTGATCAAATTAGGACCTACATGTGGCCACTATGATTTTAGTTGGCTTGAGCAATGATTCAGTCCGATGTGGAGAATGTGATATGGTTTGGTCACTTTTGAGAAGTGTATCACCCTACAAACTCTCAATATGATAATATTGACATTATTAAAATATAGAAGGGATAGTACTTCAAAATATGAGAAATATTATCACTTTTGGGAACATAATAATTCCAGATTTGGAGAATATATCATTTGCTTGGAAGGGAAGCAGAGCAAATCAAGGCATAACATGGACCAAATTCATCAATTACAAGGATATGAAAATATTATTTGCTTCCATTATGAAGATATATTTTCAGCACAGACAATTCAGGCATGTAGTAATTGTCATGATCCAATTTGACCACCTTGCCATTATTGCCACTTTAGATGACCAAATTGTAATTTCAACTATGTGATCAATTTTTGTCAATGCATGAACTTGGGCAATAGCCGGAATACAAGGCCACTTACGGATATAGACAGTGGGTACACGGTAGAAGGTTGATGAAGATTTTTATCAAGATTATTATGGAGTAATTGGAGATTATTCTCTTGATTGACATTATCGATTCTGATATAGGAGGAGATAATCTGGTAAATATTATCATATTATTTTTTGAAGATCAAGTTTCCTTATCTTTATCCCAACACTCCATGGCCGCTATAAATTAGCAAGCAGGTCAAGCTTTCAAGGCACTCCGCGTCATCTCGATACACCGCATTCAAACCGCATCCCAAAGCATTCAACATGCATTCTTAGTTTTTTTTTTAGGCAAATAAAAAGTATCTTTTTTATTTTCTTAGCTTTCAATTACATTATTGTAATTTATTTTCTTTTAATTAAATAAAATTCTATTTTATTTAATTCTTCTTTTCATCACTTGTATGGCTTGTGCGCTTCAGTACTGCCATATGACTTTTGGTGAGGGTACTTTCCTACTCACCACACACAATCGCACTTGTTAGAAGTCAGATTTTCAAAACCTTGTGTATCACTCACACAAATGATTTAAAAAATTTTGTATTTATTAGTTTGGGTCTACCTAACAAGACTCTGGCACGCCCGAATAACAAATGTAGCAAACAGGTATATTGGGCAAATGAGGGGTTGGATTCAGTCGTAGGTAATTGATGTCGTTAGAAAGAAAAATAAAGGACAAGGTTGCACGTTCAATGAAAGATTTATTAAATGAAAAAAATAAGCTATAAGTTGGAGAAACACCTCTAATGTAAATTCAAATAAATTGGCTTTAATTTGGCTCTTAATTAAATAATTAAGCTGATAAAAGCTATAAATAATAAATCTATGAGCCACACCAAATACGTTATTTTAGCTTTTTCTTAGTTGTAAGTTATGATTTGTAGCTTATAAGCTGCATTAAATAATTGTCAAAGTAATTTTAGTAGTATTTTCGTTTTTCTAGCCCAACGTTGTTGTCGATCTCAAAAGAAAGAAAGACTGAAAGGCTTACCAAACACGTTTTTTATTTTTATTTTTTAAAAAATAAAAATAAAAATTGAAAACTGCAGCATTAATACCTAACCGGCCATTATAGTTTTTCTTTTCTTTTCTTTTCTTTTCTTTTTTTTTTTTTTTTTTTTGATATGGGCCATTATAGTTTTTGATTATTTTCAGTTAACCCGTAAGTAAAACTACTCTATTCTTTGGTTCCATTGTCAATTTGTCATTGATGAAATGGATGGGAAACGAATATAATAAAAGTATTCTTTAGCCAAAAGAATTAATTACTTAAAGTTAAAGAAACTATCTGGTTGTGTGAAAGCGTTAAACTTCTGTTCAGCTGTTTTTATATTATTGTTGTTTTTATATATATAAAGTTAAAGGCTGTAAGAAGTTTACATAAGAGTTTAGGTTTGATTTGGCATCTTTTTGTGCCACTATTATTTGGGTTAATTACATTTTATTCCTCTGTGGTTAGGTCTATTTTTATTTTACCCCATATGATTCAAAAGTGAACACATAATCTCCTTCTGATTTTGAACTAAAGTAAAATTACTAAGATTTCTTTCAAAATAGCCTCATAGGGAGATTTAGTATTCAAATTAGCAACAATTTGAATGTTTATGCATTTTGTGCGCAATCACTAATACATTTTGGAGTCGTCTTAGCGTAATCTATATCTTGTTTTGAAAATGTATTGTGGTAAAGTATATTTAGAAAATTAGATTTGATACAGATACAGTTACCAAACGCACTCTCTATTTTTTTCTTTTGTTTTTCTTAAATAAAAAATGTTACCAAATAAGTTTTCTGTTTTTATTTTTTGTAACAAGTAAAACAGAAATTGATTTTCGTTTTAAAAAATTGAAAACTGTAAACAAGAAACATTATCATGTGAGTCTTTAATTATAAGGGTAAATATCACCTAGATCACCTGAGGTTTGTTCTAATCACACTTAGACCCCTTCACATTTCAGTAATATCACTGACACCCCCTGAGGTTTGAAGCACGTATCACCTAGACCTTCTTCGCAAATTCACCGTTAAAAAAGTGACGGACTGATATGAATAAATACAAAACATACCCCTAAAAGTTTGGTCCTTGTGTCATTTTAGTCCCTGCAGTTTCAATTGGGTCAATTTGCTCCCTATAATTTTAAATTGAATATTTGATCCAAATATTTTATGCACAATTACACTAATAATAAGAGGGTTGGGAGATTGGTGATGTTCTATTTTTACCCTTAAAAGTATGACAATGCATAGTAAGTGAGTAAGTTCAGTCAATTTTTCTCACAGAATTGAACATTTGGATTAATTGCTTCAATTTAAAACTTCAAGGCCCAATTTGACCAGTTGAAACTATAGGGACTAAAATAACATAAGGACCAAACTTTCAGTTGTATTTTTTTTGTATATATTTATGTTAGTTCATCATTTTTTTAACGGTAAATTGACGGAAGAGGTCTAAGTGATACGCGCTTCAAACCTCAAAAAGTGTAAATGATATTATTGAAACATGAAGAAGTCTAAGTGTAATTAAAATAGATCTCAGAGAGCCTAGATAATATCTACTCTAATTATAAATACCGTGCTATTCTGAAATGACAATAAGTCAATAAAAGAATGTGGAACAATGAAGAAACGCAGGTATAGCCGTATCAACAATGTTATACCCACTCTTTCAATCACTCTAAATCACATCTTTGTTTTAAATGTAAGTACCCTGTGTTGTGTAAGTGGTGCATAGAAAAGTATGAAAATTTCAAACAGTTCAGAATATATGTATTTAAAGCATATAATATAGTTTGAGATGCGATTGAAGGAATGGGTATAACATTATTCATAGGCTCATAGCCGTGTAGGGGAGAAAATGTACCCAGGGGACCTACTATTGTCAATTTGTCATTGATGAAAATGGACGGGAAACGAAATATAATAAAAGTATTCTTTAGCCAAAAGAATTACTAAAAAGTTAAAGAAACTACCTAGTTATGTGAAAGCGTTAAACTTCTCTTTAGCAGTTTTTACATTATTGTTGTTTTATCTATATAAATATATATATATATATATATATAAAGTT
Source organism: Hydrangea macrophylla (assembly GCA_033977485.1). Lineage (NCBI taxonomy): Eukaryota > Viridiplantae > Streptophyta > Magnoliopsida > Cornales > Hydrangeaceae > Hydrangea > Hydrangea macrophylla. The sequence goes on from CM066994.1 coordinate 31,300,129, forward strand.
AAGACCCTAAGAAGTATAACACAAGAGTTTAGGTTTGATTTGGCATCTTTTTGTGCCACTATTATATGGGTTAATTACATTTATCTTTTTGTGGTTAATTATGTCCATTTTTACTTTACCTCCATGTGATTTAAAAGTAAACACTTAACTCCCTACTGGTTTTGGACTAAAGTAAATTATTAAGTTTTCTCTCAAAATAGTTCCATAGGGATTTAGTGTTAAAATTAGCTCTACATAGAAAGTTTAAGGGTCGAAATTAATTGTACATAGACAGTTAATCTCAAAATTAGTCCCTCTTATAGGAATTAAGTGTTAAAAATTAACCCCATATAGGTGGGCAAAATAACAATATTATCTTTAGATAGATGATTAGTCCCCAAATTAACCTCACAAAGAGGGCTATCTAAGTGTTAATATGTTTGGCTAATTTCAGAGTTTTCATCAATTTTGAGAAAAATCTTAACAATTTCGGTCTAAAATCACAGAAGATTATTAAGTGTCTACTTTTAAACCACAAAAAATAAAGTAAAAACGGCCCTAAACTCAGGGAATAAAATGTATTCTAGCCCCTATGATATTACTCTTACATAAAATGCTCCAAACATCTGAGCTTTTGCCTAGTTTTGACTAGAATGCCTAGATAGACGACATGCATTGAAATATGTAATATTTAAAGTTTTCTTTTTGACCCCCCAAAAAAAAAAAAAGGAGAAAAAAAGTGTTTTGAGTTGTTAAGAGTAATTTACTGCAGTGACCTAACTGCTGACAAAATCACCTAGACAATTAGAAGTACCAGCCTACCAGGAACATCTTCCAATCAGGGGCAGAGCCTATTGGTCGGAGGGGCTAGGTTATACGGAGATTTGGAGCCATACTTTTGAAGTAATTTTTTTGAGATTTATTTTTATATAATTGTCAATTTTTTTAGGGTCTATTTATATATAATTACAATTTTTTTGAGATATGCTTATAATATGAGTCTATTTAGTAATACGTAAATATTGTATAGTGTCTTTCAAAATTCTAGAGAGTCTATTTCTAAAATGCATAAATTCTCACACTAAAATGTAATTTTCAAAATTCTAGCTAGGTCCCATTCCTTTTGAGTTGTATATATATGTATATTAATATATATATAGTTAATGACACTAAGTTAAGCCTTGAACCCCTTTGGGGTGCCTAAACATAAGTTGAGGGGCCTTAAACATAAGTTAAGAGGGGCCTATACATAAAATACTAAAAAAATTTAAGATAAAATTTTAATTCTCGAAATCTCATAATACCTAGCCCCTGTTCCGTTGCTGCCTCCGCCACTGTTTATAATCTTGTACTAACTATATTTTATATATATATATATATATATATATGAGAAATGATAACTACTGCATACATAAAAGAATTCATTTTCAGATATTAAAATGAGGGTTTAAAAATAGCTTTTGAAGGAAAAATAAGGTAAAATACCTGAGAGTTGCTAAATGCACTTACCAAATTTCTCTATATACTGTACAATATAAGATATTTCATGTACTCTTCCCAATTGCATAATATAGGTGTTGATAAAAATTTGGTAGTGTACATAGTAACACTCAAAATTCTCTGATTCCCTCTTTAATTGCAAAATTACTTTACTGCCATTAGCTTTAGGAGGTGCCAAAGACTTTTCTAATTAGGTACAGGGCCGGTCCCGAGTATTTAGAGGCCCGGGACGAACTACTAAAAGGGAGGCCCTTATACGGGAGTTCGGGAGCACTGCCTCCGAGGCGATTTTTTGGGGGCTCTATTTGTACATAATTGGCAATTTTTTTTAGACTTTACTTATACATAATTGACGAATTTTTTTTTTTTTTTTTTTAGGTTTACTTATAATATGAGTCTATTTGTGAAACTTAAACATTGTATGGTGTCTTTCAAAATTCTAGAGGGGCGTATTTCTAAAACTCAAAAAATTCTTACACTAAAAGTGTAATTTTTAAAATTCTAGGGGCCTTTGCTTTTGAGTTTTATGTACATCCACATCAATATATATGTAGTTGATGACACTCAATTGGGCCCTAGGGAATGCCTAAATATAAAATACTAAAAAATATCAAAATAAAAATATAATTATGAAAATTTCATGAAGGCCCTCAAAATTTTGTGACCTTTGGTGGCCTGGAGCGATTGCCCCTTTTGCCCCCCTTTGGGCCGGCCATGATTAGGTAGCAGGGAGAAAATTACCATGAGATATTTTAACTGTTAGGAGTATAGCAGTCGCCCTATATATATACACACACATATATCTCTTAACTCACAACTTGTCTTTGTTACAAATAAGACCTCAAATACTATTTACAACAGAAACCCATTTCTTGTTCTTCAATTTTACCTTCTTTTTAAAAAAAAAAAAAAAAAATTTGTTGAGTTGTACCAATGGCAGAGGAAGTGATTCTATTGGATTTCTTTGCAAGCCCATTTGGAATGAGGGTGAGAATTGCTTTGGCTGAAAAGGGTATAGAGTATGAGTCCAGAGAAGAGGACTTGCTTAATAGCAAGAGCTCTTTGCTTCTGAAGATGAACCCAGTTCATAAGCAAGTCCCAGTTTTGATCCATAATGGGAAGCCTGTTTGTGAGTCTTTAACAATTGTTCAGTACATTGATGAGGTCTGGAATGACAGAGCTCCTCTGTTGCCTTCTGACCCTTACAAGTGTGCCCATGCCAGGTTCTGGGCTGACTATGTGGACAAGAAGGTGATCTCTCTCTCTCTCTCTCTGGTATGTTTAAAATTTCACTCTGTTGATATATCATATATGTATTCTCTCTGTGCATTACACACACACACATATATATATATAGTATGTGTGTATAAGTGTCTCATATTTCGAAGGGTTAAATACATTTTACACCTATGGTTAGACCCGTATTAACTTTATATCATGTGATTCAACAGTGGACAATTATCCCCTATGCTATTGGACTAAAGTGAAACTATTAAGATTTCACTCAAATCTGATAAAAATTTTAAAATTAGCCCAAAATATTAACACTTAACCTCCTTTGTGAGGTTCATTTTGGAGTCATTCCCCTATGTCGGGATAATACTACAATTTAACCCACAAATGTGGGGCTAATTTTTAACACTTAACCACATGTGAGCCATTTTGAGAGAAATCTTACTAGTTTTATTCTAGTCCAAAATCACAAGGGGGTTAAATGTCCAATTTTGAGCCACATGAGGGTAAAGTAAAAGTGAGCCCAACCATAAAGAGGGTAAAATATAATTAACCCTATTTCTAAACCCCAAGTTATATAATAGGATCAAGTAATTTCCCAATTGGAATAGACTTCTAAATCCAATATATATATATACACATACATATTTAAATTTACAACATTAAAATTACTATGGATATATTAATTGTTGAACTATAGCTTCAAGTGTTAGCTTATAAGTATCTTCAAGGTTTACCCACAATACATATGAAAATATTTTTCAGATATATAGCACTGGGAGGAATGTATGTTTGAGCAAAGGTGATTTACAAGAAGCAGCAAAGAAGGAGTTGATAGAGTGCTTTAAGCTACTAGAAGGAGAGCTTGGAGACAACCCTTACTTTGGGGGACAGATCTTTGGTCTAGTGGATGTTATGCTCATCCCATTTTACAGCTGGTTCTATGGATATGAACAATGTGGTAATTTAAGCATAGAAGCAGAGTGTCCCAGGCTTATTGAATGGGCTAAGAGGTGCTTGGAAAAGGAGAGTGTGTCCAAGTCTCTTGCTGACCAATACAAGGTCTATGACGTCCTTTTGCATCTCAAAAAGAAGTTTGGGGTTGAGTGAAACTTGGAAGACATTTATAAAGGGCTCAAAAACATTTCAATACCTTTCAGTTTTTCCTTATCGTTGCGCCAAAGCTTGTTTGAATATCACAATTTCGTTGTCCTGTACTTTGTTTTCTTTGTATTGTTTTGTTTTTTTGTTTTTTTTTTGTTTTGTTTTGTTTTGTATTTTTTTCACTTATCTTTGGTGGTGGGATGTGTCTTTTTACTACCTTTACAATAAAAGTACTGTTCTGTATTTTAGGAATAATTGAAAAGAAAAGTGATCATTGCTTGATTTTTCTTGGGATGTATTACATTTTGCAATATTATGATTTGGGTAAATTTTACTTTCAACTCGATCTTTATTTGCATACACAATTTGCTTTTGTCTCTGTCAAAATTTGAAATTATGCCGACCAAAGTGACACGGACCCACACTACATGAGTATAAACTGCAACTTATTGCTATGAAATTTGCTCTATGCCCTTATGGAATTTTGTCCAAATTTTTTTCGTGATGCAGTGCTATTGGGATTTGGCATAGAACAGCCGTGAAAGGATTCTATGACCTGCTTTTCTAGTAATGCTAAATTTACTTCTCCATACGCAAGAGTGGGACCACTCAAAATATCCACTGAAAGTAGGGCTGGTAATTCGGGTTCTCGTGTCATAATCGTGTCATTAATCGGGTTGTGTGTTTTGGGTTTAATTTTTAATTACGAGTGTTATTCATCTAAAATACAAACTATTTTAAATTAATCGTGTCATGTCGTGTCGTGTTCGGATTGTCTCACTAAAACAAGTTGGCGTGTCAAATATTGTCACCCCTAACTGAAAGTCAAATGATCCCACTACTATTGAATGTGGTCTCATTACCACATGTGTCGATAAGCAAAATTTGGGATATATATAAATTTTCATTTCTCATCCTTTTCGGCAATCTATTTAGCATAGAATCCTCATTTTACGTGTGAATACCAAAATTTTGTATCAAAATGTGTTATGATTGAACTCTTGTGAGAAAGAAATACTATTAAGTCTGTTCATCAAGAGAGTATGTTGTCAGTCTTAGTGTAACAAGACGGTAGAGAATCATTAATGATGAGACTAGATAAAGAGAATATATATTATTTATGTTGGCCCAAAAGTAATCCATAAAGGGGAGTGAATAAAATTACTAACAATTAATGGCAAATTAACTAAGCAAGCATGATATCAAAGTAAACAGTAAATAAAGAGATAGGGAAAGAAACACTTGCAAACCGAGTTTTTCAAGTGGTTCGGCAATCCGCAATCTGCGACTTACGTTCACCCCTCAAGAACATCTCTTGAGTATTCCACTAACCAACCTTCTTTGGGTGAAGATTAAACCACTCCTTACAAGTTCTTCTTGAACTCCTTTAACACCTCCAATAAAGAAATCTTTCACTTGAAGCAAGGGTTACACCAACCCTCTTGACAACTTTAAGGTTTGATGAAAGGTTTGAATACAACTGAAATACACTCTCTTGTAGAGTAGATAGAAACAATAAATGCTCTCAATAATAGCTCTCAAGGAATTACAAATTAAGTCTACAGCTAGAAGATTGAATCTCACACAATCAGGGCTTCAAATCTTTGATTGCAAAAATGAGTATTCAATGTAATGAGTTAAGTGCCCAACAACCAAATTCAAATGAGTATAAATACTCTCTCTAGAAAATTTGAACGTTTAAGGTAGTTGGGAGCATTAAATGCTAAAGCAGAAACCCTAGAAAAAGAGTCGTTACTATTTCTGCACAGTGATCCAATCGACTGGGCTCGCAGTTCAGTCGACTGCAACTGCTGAAAGGAACGAACCTGACCTGCACTTCAAACTTAATAGTTTGTGCCAAAAAGACAGTCGACTGAAAAGGGTCTGGTCGATGGAAGATGGCAAAGCAGAACCTCTATTTTTCTTGCAGAAACCAGATTGAGAGATGGGTCCGATCGACTGAAAATTGAAAGGCCTAGTCGACTGAGAAAAAGTCCAGTTGACTGTTTTTCTTGTGAAAAACAATTTTATTGTTTTTTTTTTTTTTTAAGATTTTGATAAATTTTAAGCCCTTGTCTTGGAGATTCAACCTAACTAACTTTACACAAAATCCTATAAGAATGGTACAAGATAGAAATAATCTTCTCCAAGGCTTCCTTAGAATATCCATCATCATTATAAGGCTTTATTTGGATAACACACTAAATGAAATCATATGTACTCAACTTTATAGTTTGTTAATCATCAAAATTACTTAAGGTAGAACCCTTGGGGCTAACAATTTAGTATCACTTGATCTATATGTTGGGTTTGTGCCCTCAAACCATTACTATATGTATTAGACATTAGCATTTTAATATATGGATATCAGCTTTACATTTCATTATGTATGTTTCTTTCATGAGATGATTGTTTAATCCATAAATATCATAGTAAGTATTTCGTGTGTGTATGAGATACATACAATGAGATACGAATTACTTTTCTTTGATACTTAAAGCTTGTCACAGTGGATGATGAGACTGGATATCTCATCAGGTATACACTGTAGCATCATTAACTACCATTGGATGGAGTGATAAATCTCAATCACTAGAGTGTGTCTCTTGGTTAGTATGCTAGTGCTTATAGTGCATTGACGGACCTGAGCTTTCCTATTGACATTCAAGACTGTCAAACAGTCAATAGGAACTCATAACTTGTATAAGGTACGTGTTCTCAATCTTGAGACGATTATGAACACAGACTGTGGATATGACTGCTTTGACTTACCAATCAGTGAGGTCTATAAAAGATCAACACCTGGGTATCTTGGGTATGTCATGTTCATAGGGTTGTGAACATATATTGTCAAGACAGAATCTACCCTCTGTTTCAGAGTAAGCATTCCCTTGAGAATGTCACCAAGTCGATTACTGAGTACTGCAGTCTTGTTGATAAGAGTTATCAACATGTTTGGTAATCATGAGAGGTGAATGGGACTCAAGGAATACAAGAAGTAATCATGATTCAGGTTGACAGTAACAGTTATCCGACTACCTGAATATGATTACGAATGCTGACGGTAGAGGGACATTAGTACACCATACAAGTCTAGTTATCGCTTCGGATATGTTCTTTTGCGTTGGAGTTCAGTTATCGTTTTATAGTGGAGTAAACGTTAACTGACCAGTTAGTTAGTTTGCTGATCAAAGAGTTTGGTCATGGTAATTAACAAACTGGTCTGAGCCAACAATAAAGAGCCTAGGAGGTCCCACTCTTAGCTCCACTAGGATGTTTGGAAAGGCAAATGAGGATGATGTCCAGACAGGTTCGATCGATCGAAGTTGTCTCGATCGATTGAAGTCTACAGGTTCGATCGATCGAAGATGGTTCGATCGATCGAACATTCGATCGATCGAAGGCACTTCGATCGCTCGAGATCTAGGTCGGTTCTGGGAATCTATAAATAGGGCAGCTGCGTTCTGGAAAAGGTTGTTCGTCGTTTTGAACGTCAGAAGCTGCAGAAACTATTTTGGAGTCCCAAAACCTTCTCTATCCTCTCCATTAGGGTTCCCACCAACCCTAGCCCTTCCTGCGAGCATCCATAGGAGTCATAAGGGTGAAGATCATCTAGTGGAGGCTGCTGGAAGTTGAAGATCAGAATTGGGTTCAAGACACTAAGGTATAATACTTGTACCCCCTTGCACGCATCTATAGAGTTGACTAGTAATAGATCCGGACATGCCAATAAACTTTTATAACTTGATTATTTCCGCTGCGGGTTTAAACTTAGAATTTAAACCGGTTTTTCCATCACTATATCGTTCATAACTTGTAATAACTTCAATAGTTTGATACTCTGTTAGTATTTAACTCACTCAGATTTCATTAGCTGATGGCATTTTATACCGTTGGACAGTCCCACGTTCCGACGCACCTTGTCTATGACTATGCAGGTGAAGGACCTACGGAGGAAAAGTACTATGCTGAAGATGGCAATGCTGTGGAGGACTACCCCAAGGGAGATCATCTAGAGGAGGACTATTACATTGATGACTACGTTTACGCCAATTGAAGACTACGCTAGATGATAGTTTTGTTTCATTCCTTGTATTCAGTCCTTTCTGTAACCAGACATAGGTTTCCTCAACATTACATTTCATTTTATGTTATGTTTTAATTCAAGACTCTAATTGTAATAGCTAGTAACTTTCATTTGACATAAAGTAATGTTTAATCCCAGAACCTAGATTATTATATCGTGATCTTTTTATCTTTCCTGGTGTTTAGTATTGTGTGGTGTGGACAATCATGTGACTTCACCAGTCACGGCCTATGGACCCAAAAAGGAATTAATTTTCTCTATTTTTGCTATTCCAGAGCGTGACATAATTGCCATCATGCCTAACATGCAAGAACTTTCTAATCCCAAGTTTTCGATGCAGTCCAATCGAATCTTCAAGAATGTGTCCATATGGCGCAAACTCGAAGTTATTGTTCTTGAGGTGGTTGATCACAACGAGGGAATCTGACTCCATAACAAACTCGAAAAACCCGCCTCTATAGTGACAATGAATGCTCCAAAGGGGATTGCATTCTGTCGTCATCGCATCCATCGTACCACAAATGAACTCCGAGAAAGAAAGAAGAATATCACCACCATGATCCCGAAGCATACCGCCCAGTCTAACCCCCCCCCCCCCCCCCCCCCCCCAAAATGTCCTTGAACGTCGCCCTCATCAACATTTAATTTAAGCATACCTGTTGGAGGTGGAAACCATCGGATAGGATTAGTCGTGACATACCTCGATGTGGAATTAGCACCCTCATCAACCGCACACGTAAACTCTTCTAGAAAATTATTAACCCAATCGTCCGACAGACATGCTTCCCGACGAAGCCCCTCCATCACCCACTTATTTCGATCGGTCCAAATCACCCAAACACACAAAAGAAATTACTAGGGCGATTTAATTACAAATTCATTATGTCATTTTACTTTGGAGTATAAAGGCAATTAAGATTCATAATTAGGGAATGGTTCTCCGTACAAAAGTATTAACTAAAATTTTATTAGACCGTACCTAAGTATTAATTAAAAATTTCCCTTTTGTAGATACAATATTTGCACACTACGCAATCTAATTCAACCAGGATGATGATAAGAGCATCTCCAATAGTTTAGCCAATTTGAGCGGTTAAAAAATATATTATTTCGTCTATTCGAATGGTGCTTTATTTGCGAAATAGATATCATGGACTCTAACAGTAAGAGCCACAAGCAGTAGCCATGTAATTATTATTTTTTATACACACAACTGTAAAGCCTATAATACTCTTTAAACATTATTCTAAGGGACAATTAGATTTCAGTCAATTTTTGTACGAAACTTAAAAGTCAGTTTACTTCTTTTAAAAAATTAAATAAATATCAACAATAATTTAAAAAAAAAAAACAAAAAGTCATCCAAAAATTTAAAAAAAACATTAACTTCTTAATAGTTATTTTGTATTTTAGTCGACTTTTTGTTTTCAGCGATCTAAACTTGCACCAAAATGTTTGAAGACTTGCTCTCAACGTTGTGAAGAGTTGTACCCGACTTTTAAATGAGTTTTTCCCACCTATATAAAGAGTAGCTCCTATTGGAAAATTTGGATAGGAAACTCAAGGAAAGATACAGGTCAGTTGCACGTGAAAATGATCGAGTAGTGAAATAATAAAAAAATAACCAAAAAATGTACTAGCGGTGATTGGAGGGAATACGGGTGTCTCAAACTGCTGGCTGGGCTCATAGAAGGTCCTCTGATCCCCCGTCCGGGTCATCAATTTGTTGACGTCCGTAGGGTCCTCGGCTAAGGACAAGATCCGGGCCTGGAATTCATCGAGAATGTGGGCGGGTTGGCTGATCCCACTGCAAAATAAAGGGCAGTTAGCTCCACGACAACTGCAAAGTAAAATAAGACAAGAGACAAGATAGGAGCTTACTCCTCAACTTCCCCGCCCAGGAAGTCCTCAATTGTATTCCCGGGGCCTTCTCACAGAGCCCGAAGGTGAACACTTGGAAGAATTTTTTCTTCCACCACCTATTGTTGCTCGGGCAATTGACTATTATTCTCCTCCCCTGCCTGGTTCCCATCGAAAAGAAGGCAGCTTTCCTGTGTACCGGGAGCGATCGGTGAGTCCAAAAAAATTTATTGTATAGTGAGCTCGTACCCGAGAATCTGGGGCCACAGGAGATAGCCCCCATCAAGAACCTCTACCCATTTGGAGCGAGTTGCTCGAGAGCAATTTCTAGGTATGTCAGCACATCTCGGGCAAGAGGTTGGAGGGAAAGATAAAGGCCCACCATGAGGGTGTCCTCGTAAAGAGTAACGAAACCCGACTGGTAGAAGTGATCCCCGCCGGTGTGTATGGCCAAGGAACAATGGTCGGGGATGTCGTACCTATCCCTAATCCAACCTAGGTCCTGGGTATGCAAGCTGCTAGCAATCAACTCGCTACATTGGTCAGACGCCTTATCGCCAAACCCCTAGACACCGAGGCTACTGGGAGCTCCCGAATTGTCTCATCATCGGACAGCCGAATGGAAATCTTGTCCTCACTACATTGGTCAGACGGAGTCATGGCAGGAGGATCCAGACTGCTGTCTAGGGTACCCGACCTAGATTGTTCGCCTTCTGATCGAGATGATGAGTTGAAGTCAGAATGACACATCTCTAGAACTCCTATGGTGGGATGAGGTAGTAGCTGACGACATAAGTGAGGGTCAGTAACCCCAAGGCTAAGGTATAAGGGGGGGGGGGGGGGGGGGTAGGTCTAAAAGCCTAAGGGGTTTGGCGTACGAGGCTCTCAGGGTAACGTAACACTCGATCAATACCACCTTGAGACACCCCGATCGGTTCAATCGCTCTACCACGGAGGACGAACTACCTGATCTAAAAAAGAAGATGAACCTAAGGAAAAAAAATCCCACTCTCTCATAAGCCCTAGTGGATTCATGCTCTCCAACTTCACTTGGGAAAGAAGAGGAAACAAGAGAAGGAAAAGTACAGTGAATTGAAACTGGAGAGGTGAGGACTTACAAGAAAAGATGTAGGAAAGAGCTCGGAGGTCTTGACCGGATGCTTTTTTTTCTCAACCCGCTCGGTAGACTCAGAAGATGGACAGCAGGAACAGCAAATATGCACAAGTGTCCCTTATATAGGCGGCATGGACGGTTCAGATCATCTCAGATCCAATGGCCCTGCACAGTCCTGCCAAAATGCTGCCAGCTTTCACCTCAGGCAGCCCAAGCGGTGCCTCAAAAGGCGTTCACATTTAATGCATGACATGACAGCTTGGTTACGATGCGATCGTTCAGTTACAGTCTCGTTGGATCCCAACCAGACCAATCACTCTCTAACGTGGCAAGCACAAGCCATAAGCTCCTGGGGTAACCGCTCGATCTGGGTCCCGATTGACCAAGGCGACTGGTCCAACCTCCAGTAATGTCCCGAGCAGTGTCCCGAACGGTTTTTGGAGCCGTACAAATTTCTAACTCTCATTTGATTAGGCATCATATTAGCCTCAGAAATGGGGGGCAGCTGATATGTACAAAAATATTAATCAAGGGTTAACTTCGCCACCTCAGCAAGGTGTGCCAGGTCACCGAGTGGTTACACCTCATGAACTGTTGGCGCCCGAGACGTGTACCCAGGACAGCTCGGTTCTGCCCATTCCCAACCAAGGAGTCGGGAACTCCGCACGCATTCACCTCGTCATGGACGCGGTCTAGACCTCCATGGTGATGAGCTCCAGAGGGTCCCAAACAGTTTCCTATCTTAGCTAGAAGACTTGTAGAAGGAGTAGGCAGTTTCCTAATCCATTTAGGAAACTCTCGTAATTGATGCCAATCAATCCTAAATCAGATTATATTGCTTAATTAGTTTACCTTCCTTGTATGAGTAGGTCTCTTACATCTATAAAAGGGACCACTCGCCCCTTTTAAGGGGGGATCACACATTCACCTTTTGGGGATATACATACTGTCAGGCCAGTCTTCGATAGCTCCAATCCATTGTTGGTTCATCGCAGACCCCGGGCAATTTCATAGTAAACGTTCCAACACACACGTGGACGTAGGCTTCTTCATTAACAGAGCCAAACCACACTAAAGCTATCTCTTGATTAACTCTTCTTACCTCTAACCAAATTTAGGCATCATATATATATATATATATATTTATATATCAGTATATACACATTTAGAAGTCATTAACACAGATGAAGTTCAAACAAATTTGAAGTTTCAACATGAAAAGTTGTAACTTTTCACAAACTGGGTTCGGTCGATTGGTCGAACGTGTTTGATAGACCGGTCGAACACCCACCTGCCAGAAATTTGTTACAACTTCATATAGTTGTTGACCGGTAGAAAATCCCTCGGCCAGAATCTTGGAACTTGATATTCTAAGCCTTTTCCTGAGCATAATATTGAGCTAGTCCATAACAATCCTAATCCCCTTAAATTCCCATAAACTCTCATTCATATCCCGAATCTAACAGCTCTAGAACGTCATGTAAAATTTGATGACCTTTTTATTTTACGAAAAAACAAATTGATACTTTTTTAAATTTTAAAAAAAATAATAGACTGACTTTTAATTTTAACACATAAAAATAATTAAAATGTAATTATCCCTTATTCCTTCTAATGGGAGTCTAATGATTAATTTCGGATCTTCTCATCCATTATGGCCACTCTCTCTTTCTCTCTCTACCAACTTCAAATACGAGAGCTGAACCCATTTTGACTACAGTTTTCGGGTCTTCCATTGGATTTATAATTTTTTTTATGGGTCTAGGAAATATTATTTAGCGCCAAGGAAGTTTCATATTCCAAGAATAGCCCATAAATTGTCTAAATCAGTTTTCACTTCTGTACCCATCATGCATGAGGAAAGCATTGACAAAATCCGTAGAAGCACCTAGAAAAGTAACTCACCGTACTATTGAGCATGGACAGTACCCATGTGGCACTGGCAGGACCACATCAAATATATATATATATATATATATTTGTGTGTTTTTTCTTGCGCCTGACGATCCTTAGTCATCTTTGCATGTTCAAGTGTTTGAAATGCTTTATTATTACATTGGAGTTCGTGTTACATCCCATATCACCTTTAAACATGGTTTTAGTCAAACTAAGGGAAAATTGAATTTCACAATTTCATTTTCTTGACATTTATTTCCTTTATTTCATTTTTTTTTCCACTTACCATGACTTTGTCCTTGTTTTAAATCCTTAATTAATATGTGCTATTATCCTTACCTTCACAATAAGAACCGATGTCCTATTATTCAGCCAGAAGAAAATGTTAAAACAAGATTACTTTTTAATTTCTCTTGAGATGAATTTCATCAGATTGATCTATCTATTTTCATAATCATTTTGCTTCAGTGTCCTGTCAATTTTTGAAACTATGTAGATTAAAGTGACATCAGACTCAAATTATAGAAGCACAAAGTGTAACTTATTGGTGTGGAATTATCTCTATGCCCTTTTTTACTTTGCCCAAACTTTGTTGGTCATGCTGTGTTAGGTTTTGGCAGAGAACGTCCCTGAAAGCTGAATGATTTCTTTTTTTTGAGTAATGCTGTGATTTGTGAATTTTTATTGTATCTTAAATTTACTTCCCAATACAAGTGTTAGTGGAAGCACCTAAAATAACTTTCAATGAAATCAAGTAGAACCACTACTAATAAGCGTCGTTGCACTGTCACATAGTACAGTTGTTAGAAAATAAAATTGGAATATAAATTTAAGAATATAAGCTACATATATATATATATATATTATATATATATATTTTGCGATGTATTTAGCATAGAATCCTCGTTTTTGTAGGATGAAAAAAGAAGAAGAAGTAATTAGTTATGTTAAAAGGTGCATAAAGTATTCTGAAATGACAATAAACTGAATGTGGAAAGAAGGAAGAAACATAGGGTGAAGGTAGTAAAAATGTATCAAGATGGAATCCACCACTATACACTTGGAAAAAATAAAATTAAGAATTGTAGTAATGACATATAGCATCCAATGTCGGTGAAGACAATTTGAAAACTTCGTGCACGCCTTTGATTTGCTTCAAACACTATAGTTTTCAAATTTGAATTCCAAACTAAGTTGAGATGTGTTGGTAACAAAATTTGGGATATAAAATTGAGAAACATGTAGTACTTTCATTATATATGTATGTGTGTGTGTGCGTGCGCGCATGTGAGTGTATGTGTGGACGTGGCAATATAGTGAAGTTACCTAGCTGAGGATTCTATCGTTTCTTAGGAATAGGATAGCTTTACGAATTCAAAAAAAGTACAACTTATTTGGTGTCGCCTTTTCAGAAACAGTGATTAAGTTGTAGTGGTGTTTGGTAGCATAAGCTGTCAAATATTAGCTTATTAACTGTATAATTGACCAAAATGCCCCTAAGCTATAGTGGTGTTTTGGGCAAGTGAAGGGTTGGGTTTAGTCGTGGGTAATTGATATCGGTAGAAAGAAAAATAATGGACAAGGTTGTCCAATGAAAGATGTATTAAATGAAAAAAAAAATAAACTCTAAGTTGGAGAAACACCTCTAACGCAGATTCGAATTAATCAGTTGGCTTTGACTCTTAAATAAGCTGATAAAAACTATAAATTATAAAGATATAAGTCATGTCAAACACTCTATTTTAACTTTTTCTAAACTATAGAAGTTATGAATTATAAGCTGCATCAAATAAGTGTCCAAGTAATTGTAGTAGCGTTTTCGTTTGTCTAGCTCGTTCTCAAAAGAAAGAAAGACTAAAAGACTTATAACCAAACACGTTTTCCGTTTTCATTTTTAAGAAAATAAAAGCAAAAATTGAAAATTGCAACAATACCTAACGGGCCATTATAGTTTTTTGATTATTTTACTGTTCCTTTGTTCCACTGTCATTGATGGGGAAGGGAAACGAAATACAATAAAAGTCTTCTTTAGCCAAAAAAAAATTACTTAAAGAAACTACCTGGTTATGTGAATGTGTGAACTTTTCTTTAGCGGTTTTTATATTATTGTTGTTATATATAAAGAGTTAATTAAGACCGCAAGAAGTAAACACAGTTTAGGTTTGATTTGGCATTTTTTGTGCCACTATTACATATTACTCTTCTTTTATATTAAACTATATAACACAGAGTTGTACTTTGCCTCTATTTTTGACTAGAATGCCTAGACAGATGACATCCATTAAAATATGTGATATTTGAAGTTTCCTTTGTGACCCTGAAAATAAAGAAAAAAAAGTGGTCAGGCTTGGTATTTTTTGACACTAAATTACTGGGATGATCTAACTGCTGACAAAATCACCTAGACATTTAGAAGTACCAGGAACATTTTATAATCTTGTACTAACTATATATATATATATATTATATATATTTTTTGCTAAAGGGCAAATGCATTAAACTAGTTAGAAGCAATAAACAAACAGAACTTAGTTATAAAGTGACTATCCTCAAACACTGAAAGAGGACGGTCGCCACACGACAACAAAAATGTGCTTTGGTGACAAAATTTCGTCGCCAAAAGTCCATTTTTCGTCACTAAAGGCTTTAGCAACGAAATAATTTCGTCGCCAATTGTGTCGCCAAAGGCTGGCGATGAAATTTATCTTTTGTCGCCATGGATAAAAATCACGACGAAATAATTTCGTTGCTATTGATCACAATTTTCGTCGCCATTAATGCGCATTTTGTCACCAAAAGAGTCATTTAGTTTGTAGTAATTTTGCATTAGCGACGAAAAATTTTCGTCGCCAATTCATCACATGCAATAGCGACAATTTATTTTCGTCACTAATTCATTTTCAACATGTGCAATGGCGACGAAATAATTTTGTCGCCAAATACATAAAATGGTTTGCTTGTATTAGCGACGAAAAAATTTCGTCGTCAATTCATTTTTATCATATGCAATGGCGACGAAATAATTTTGTCGCCAAACATATAAAAACGATTTGCTTGTATTAGCGACAAAAAAATTTCGTCGCCAATTCATTTTCATCATATGCAATGGCGACGGGATAATTTTGTTGCCAAACATATAAAAACGATTTGCTTGTATTAGCGACCAAAAAATTTAGTCGCGAATTCATTTTCATGATATGCAATGGCGATGAAATAATTTTGTCGCCAAACATATATTCTAGTAAATAGAATTATTTGAACATACTATAACCTGTTAACTTCTGTTTATCACAATAATTTTCAAAACCAAAAGAGACAATCATATTAAACATGAAAAGTCTTAATGTTTCTGAGTAACTTCATTAAGCAACAAAAACTAATATCGTTAATTGTTCACGTACTCAACAAAAAAACTAAAGATTAACAAAAGTATTAGCACATTGTTCACTATATAACAAACTGTTAGACTACATAACAAAACTAACAAGATGTGTCCGACTATATACTCATCCACCATATCCACATCATTTTTCACTACATAACAAATTGTTAGACTACATAACAAAAAATAATAAGATGTAGCCTGTTAAGTTGTGGAGACTGATCACCTTTTGACCTTGAAGCTCCTACGCAAATTTAGGTCAATAATTACTTGTATAAATACCTTCTCTCCGTCCCTTGTAAACCCTGGCAGCAGCAGATTAATAAAATACCTCTCTCTCTTTCCGCCGTGGAGTAGCACGATCATCCTTGTTAGCATTTTTGTGGGTTATGGGTCACCCACATAATCTATGGACCGGGTCCAAGGGCTTAGCTTAGGGTCCAAGAAATCCTATGTGGATTATAACTTGGAGTCCTAGGGCATGTATATGTGTGTGTATATATATATGTGTATAACACACACATAAACACAACTCTGCACACAATAAGGCAGTCATCCTCTCTCCTTCTCTCTCTCTTTTAGTTACTTTCTCTCTCTAGCCAAATCACACTAGGGCTTGGGATTTAGCGCGTGGATACAAGGGGGTGTCTCTAGTAGGCATTCTCACGACCGATTCGAAGCACAAGAGCGTACACGGAAGCACTAAAGAGCAGCAATTCGTGGGCATTATCGCTGGGCTCGTAACAACGCCGCCAAGACGATCCGTGATCGGGTATTTTCCGCAAGGTATGTCCTTTACCCGACCCGTATGCATGTGTGTATACATTATTTACATTGGTATCAGAGCCTATAGGTTGTTGATTCGCCCGTATTTTGCCCAAAACAAATATACCATTAAAGCTTGGTGAAGCTTTTAACATAAACTTGATAAAATCGAATTTGAAGTGGGTCTACATGAAAACTCCAATATAAGTCCGAATTTTTTATATAGTTGTGTCCCATATGTTCCCTAGAGTCCCCCCACAAAGTCCCATGCCTTGATTATCTCAAACGAGTGAGATATAGCAAACCCTAGATTCGTTTTGGGTTAAAAACGAAATTTTTTTCATAACTTTGCTCTCTGTTTTTGGACGATTTACTTATTTAATCGATCTGTTTTTTGGTATGATCTTGTAGTACTCCATGAGAGCTTTCCAACGGTATAAAATTTGTAAGTTTTTGATGAAAAACGAGTGAGATATGAGCTTGCAAAGTAGGAGGGTTGAGCAGCCCCCAAAACCCAGATTGGTTTGGATTTGGGGAAGATGAACCAGAGTTTGGCCACGCCCACTCTCGCTGAGGAGAGTGGGACCCACTCGCTGGCCGGCGTTGGTCCGACGACCATGGGTCCGGAGAGTGGAGGTCCGTTTCTCGACCCCAGTCTTTAATATATATTTTTCATAGTTTTATTGGAAAAATATTTAATTATTTAGTAATTAAAACAGTTTCTGTTAATTAAAAAATAAGTTTTTAATGTTTTAAATATGTTTTAATTGCTTTAAAATTCTGGAAATTTATGGAAACTTCAAATTTTATTTTTCCTATATTAAGGACACTGTGTGGGACTAGAAATAATTTTGTGATAAGTTATTTCATAGTTTTTGGTATTTTAGAGCATTAAAGATGTGTTTTGTACGTGTTTTTAATTGCTTAAAATATCCTAAACAAAATATTAATTTTTGTAATTAATATATAGTGTTTAGTACACTGTAAGGGACTCTAGGATAACTTTTGTGTAAATTATCATGTATTTTTGTTATTTTAGAGCATATAATTTATGGTTTTTAGACATTTATTTAATTGCTTAAAATAGCAAAAATGCATTATTAATTTTTGTAATTAATAAGGGACATTAAGGACACTGTTTTGAGACCATATCAAATTTAGTAGGACCCATAGATAATTTTGGTAAATTATCCAAATCATATTAATATTTTAGAGCATATAATTATGTGTTTTTGTACACGTATTAAATTGCTTAAAATATTTTTATTGATTGTTAATTTGTGGAATTAACACAATGTGTTTTATTACATTATTTGCAATATGAGAAAATTATTTAGCAAACTTTCTCATTTTTTTTGGGATATATTTTAGAGCATATATTGTGTTATGTGCACAATATTAATTGCTTAAAATATAGCAAATAAAGTTGTTAATTCTTGAAATTAATAAATAGCGTTTTGTACTCTACTTGGGGACTTGAGAAAATTTTTAGTAAATTCTCTAATATTTTTGGTATTTTAGAGCATAAAATTTATGCTTGTGGGCATCATTTTAATTGCTTAAAATATCCAAAATTAATTATTAATTTTTGAAATTAATATAGGGTGTTTAGAACACCATATTAGACCACTGAAAATCCTTGGAGTACAAATTTCTCAAAAGTTTTGTATTTTTAGGAATTTAGTTACTCATAGTTAATTTGTTTAACTAGATCAATTTATTTGTTAAATTGATTCAAAATATATTTTGGGCTCTAGTAATATTCTGGAAACTTTTATTTATAATGAAAATTTTGTTTTCATTTATTTAAATTTTTCCATGAGGTTTTAAAATTATTGTGTTTAATTTAAAAGCCATATTTAATTAGTTTTTAAATATTTGAGAGGTTTGGAAGGGCAAATTTAATGATTAGTTTATTATTTTTGCATTAGAGGCTCGAATTATTGCACGTTTACTTAATGTTGTTTGTGATTGGATTACCTTAAGACCTCTTGTCCTCCTCCTTAAATGGAGAGATGGATGAGTCCATTCATTCTTGTAATAAAGACCGCATGAGTGCTTGTCGTGTGTGATTAATTAATTAATCTGGATTGAATGAATGGACGACTTAATTGACAATTTATTTTGAGCTTATGTTGTCACGATGTATGTTCTAAGGTTGTTTTTGTATATATGTGAAAAACAAAGCATCCCTATTTTTTTATGGCTATAAATGTAAAGTGAGGATGAGAGTTTCTATTTTATGTTTTGGGCAAAGCCTATTTGTAAAGGGATGAATTTTTTTGTTTTCACAATATATGCATTAATTACTTTAGTGTGAGCTCTAGATTGTCAATTTGGGCCCACGCAGGGCCCATGCGCATTCATGTGTGTATGGCGCAATTATATTATTATTGTGGATGATGATAGATAAGTTTAGTACTATCTATGCATGTTTGTTTAGAAAAATCAGTTATAAAATTTTTTCTTGAGTTATAAGAGTAAAGTGATGACTACAAGCTTAGCGAATTTTCGATCTTGAAATTGTAATAAGGGAAAATATTTTGATAACTGGATTTTAAAACAAACATTTATAGAAAGTTGTGCATCATAATAATGTCAACCTCTTGTGCATATTATTGAATGTAGAAATTGGCACTAAAGTAACATACACGTTTGAATGAGCTATGATCTCTTGGAGAACTTATTTCAATCAATGATCCAGCCAATTGATCCCATATTGGACCTAGGGTCCAATATTGCCAAACGCCTATAGAATTTAATTCTAGTAAGACCATCACACGTGCTCTATTTTGGTAAAGAAGCATGTATGATGATGTAATTGGGGAGTATAAGAACAACCCAATGACCTATGAATGTGGAACCAGCTCTAATTTGTTTTTGGAGCACAACCACTACTAGATTGAAGAATCTAGTAATGAAGTTCGAAGTGAGGAAAAATCCCAAACACTTGATGACCGAGAATCTAAGGTTGAAATCCGGTATGATTCAAGATCAATTAGGGATTTTACCTGCACTGGTGAACATCAGGTTCAGGCTGTGATATGTTTTCAGTCTGACTCATGGATACACATGAAATAGGTCATAACATAGAACGAGATAATTAAGATTTGTTCTAATTATTCTCGGCATGTTTACCTGGCAGCGGACCGCCATAAGGGAGGTTGTATGCATGACCAGTATTTCCATAAGTGGAAGAATGCACGAGGTCGATGGGCCCATGTGCATTAAGCAGGTTAAGAGGCAGGTGGGACTACAATAAGATGGATATTATGTTACATAGTTTATTTTTATTGGACATGGTTATTTACGTAATAATTTCTTAAGAGTTAAAATGTTAACTCTACTTTCTCTATTTCTCAAGTTACTGAGTCATTTGTTGATTCTATGACTTGGCATGCTAAACTCAGATACGTAGGACAAGAAAAGGATGACTCGATTAGCTCGTAGTGGCTTGTGAGCTCACTTTCTAAAGTTGACCTGCCCACGCGTGAGTCTTGCCTAAGTGGCAAAGCATACCGAAAGCTTTTTCAAGTAAAGCTATAAGAGATAATCAACCTTTAGAGCTAGTTCACTCACACCTTGGACTTATGTTTGTAAAGGCATGTTATGGTAACTCCATTTTCCTCACCTTGTCATCTCACCGCTATAAAACACTAGATTACATCAAATGTTTTACAGTTGAGAGGTTGAGAATAAGATTCGAGAAGACTTTTGAGTCATCTCGTACGCCAGTATTTCTCTGATTAGTTCAGAGGAACTGTGTTAGTTTCTCTGATTAGTTCAGAGGAACTGTGTTAGTTTCTTTGGTTAGTTCAGAAGAACTGTGTGAGGACAAAGGGGTACATATACAACTTTCTATTCCGAGAAATTCTGCAATAAAATGTTATTGTAGAAGGGAGGAATAGAATGCTTCTGGATAAGTCTGGATCATTGACGGTATAAGCTAGCTTTCCAATTTTGGAAGGATGCACTCTTAGCTACTACCCTCATACGCATAATCGTGCCTTTTTAACCTGTTTTCCAAGCTTTACAGTCTGTTTGAAAATGTTTTCGCAGTATTGTTGTTGCTATAAGAATCTTGACCTCTATGAGTTAGAGAAATTGTAGACAACATACCATCTTTAAGCGAGGGTGGGGAGATATTGTGATTCCACATCCAGTACTCGCTGAAAATGGTACTAGTCTGCAGCCGAGTGGGAGTACACCGCTAGACGCTAGTGGGAGTGTGCTAAACAGTGGGAGTGCACCACTGGTTACTCAAGATTCTTAGATAGCACAGTACAGTTGACGAGGATTGACGAGGATGAGTTCTTCGTTGGCGATTTGAAATCTGCGGGACATATTTTCATGTGCGCATTAGTAGATGATGTGGCGACAGCTTCTTATGTAGAAGCGCGCTTTGTTTATCTACTAAAGTTGAGTGAATAGTTGCTATGAAGGATGATATGATCTCTATGGACAAAGAATAGGGTCTAGGAGTCAGTTGATATTTCGTCCGAGTGTAAGACTAATGGAAACAAGTGGGTTTTCGAAGTTAGACTGTAGGCGGATGGTTCAGTTGACAAAGATAAAGGCGCACCTCGTGGTGAGAGGTCAAACCCAAGAGTGGGTGTAGATCTTGAAGACAAAATCTCCTTAGTGGTGATATTTTGTTTTCATTCGCCTTATCTCAGTGATTGTTGCACATTTAGTTTTAGAACTCTTTTCAAATGGATGTTGATACTGCTTTTCTCAATAGAGAGCCAAACGAAGAGATCTACATGGATCAACCTATTGGTTTTACGACCAATGGGAATGAGCCAAAGTGTGGCATCTTAATTGATCTATTTATGATCTCTAGCAATCGTTTAGGCAATGGCACTTGAGGTTTCATGATTTGATCGATCTCTTTCGTTGAGATGATTAAAGAAGACCAGTGTGTGTACATTGAGCAATCCATTAAAGGTGTTCTAATTCTTATATTGTATGACAACAATATCCTTTTTATTTAGATAAAAAGGTATGGGTCAACCAACTGTGTGTTGGGAGTTAGGATTGTGGGAACCGTTCATAAACCTATTTTGTTCGTCTCTAGAGACTTACATAATAGAAGATTCTTGAACACTCTCGCATACAGTACTCAAAACCCATAGATACCCTAGTTGAAAAGGGAATACACTTGACCCTAATTCAATGTCCAGAGAATGATGAGGAAGTAAATGTCCAAAGTGCCATAAGCATCCGCAATGGGAAGCCTGATGAATACTATGTTGTATTCTTGTTCAGATATTTGCCATGCGGTTAGTTTAGTTAGTCGTTACAAGAGTAACCTTGGTCCAGTTCACTGGAGAGCAGTGAAGATCTTTCTGTGATATGTTCGCATGATTGTGGATCTCACCTTATGGATGGTAGAGTTTTAGAAGTGATGAAGACGATGCGACGCTCATTGGTTCAGCGATAGAGACGAGCACATGTCCATGTCTGTCTACGCATTCATATTAATTGATGAAGCATTCGCTTATTGTAGCGAGAAGCAGACATGCATCACCTTATCCATAATGATAGTTGAGTATGTGGCTTGTTCTGCAGCCGTTCAGGAGGCTGTATGGTTAAAGGGTTCTTACATAGTGTAGGCTTCTTGCCTCAGAGCGATGAAGTAGTGTTGGTCTATTGAGACAGCACGGCAGCTCCAGTTTATGCAAAGGACCATAAGTACCACGGGAAGTCCAAGCGCATAGAGATCCATCACCACTACATTCGAGATATGGTTGCACAAGGGGAGGTTGTTTTTATAGTACATCACTACTGGTGATATGATGACTGATCTTTTGGATCAAGCCAATTTCTAGAGATTCGTTCTTGTCCCACATTAGTTGTACAGGACTCCGTAGGTTCTGATGTACTTTAACAACATTATTCTTGACATTATTATTACTAGATGTTTATTATTATAATAAAATCATTGGTTTTCCAAATTCATTAGTTGTTAGTTGGATGGATGCACATTTTTTCTTTAAAGTGTCACCAGGCTTGAATCGACCTGCTCACACGGGTGATTCACCTTGGCGCCGAGATAGCGAAGTTGGACATGTGTGTCCATAGCGCTTAGATGGCGAGCAAGATGAGACATTTGTGTTCATGGCGCTTGGATAGCTAGCTAGGACATGTGTGTCTATAGCACTAGGAAAGCGGGCTAGAACACTTATATCTACGCGGTATAAGAACAGCGAGCTAGATATAAACCTTGATATCCTTATATGTCGCCTTAGCTTAGAGCTAAGATGAGACTTAAGCTTGGTGCTTGGTCGAACATAGAGAGCGCCCACTACTCTATGTAGCCTGTTTATAGCCGAATATGAGTTTTCAGACGGATGCTGGTTGTATCGACTGTGGTGGAAATGTCAGGTTAGACGTTTATGTAACGTCTAGACTAAAATTCGTATGGCGTTACTTTTACCACGAAGTGACATGCCCATTTATATGGAAGAACGCCATAGCATACATATCATACTGTATGTGCTATTTTGCGATCGTTTGTGGAGCAATGGATTAATCCCTATTTCATTGCTGTGTGAGCCACGTAGTCTCCCTGTAACGGGGATTCTACACCAGTTACCTTATGACCTGAGACTATGTCATGAAGAGGACGCTTGATGACGCTACTTTAGCGTACCATCCTGGGACGAAGAGACAAATACCGTCCTATGGGGCACGTCTAGGAAAGCGGTCGAGTTAGTTGGATTGACATTAGTAGGCAGGGAAGACTCTTCGATAACACACCATGTTTTGTGACTCATTAGCTGGCCAGCGACAATCGTATACGTACTGAGTGTCATGGGTACATTACATATTTGGGGATGTAGCACTGCTTTCTGAGGGATTAAGAGTGCTAGATCCGGTGTGGTTGAACCTGTCTGGGTAAATACACGAGAAGCTTCCGAGTGATGCGTTTTGCTAGTTATGTGATTGACTTAGCATCTCAGCTCCTGTCGCTGTACGTTTCTTTTCGTGAGGTCGCACGTTCTACTTCCCGTATGATGAGATGATGAAAGTTGGAATCTGAGAGATTTTGTTTTAGCACAAAGCCCTATGTGGGTGAGTGGGAGATGTTAGCATTTTTGTGGGTTATGGGTCACCCACATAATCTATGGACCGGGTCCAAGGGCTTAGCTTAGGGTCCAAGAAATCCTATGTGGATTATAACTTGGAGTCCTAGGGCATGTATATGTGTGTGTATATATATATGTGTATAACACACACATAAACACAACTCTGCACACAATAAGGCAGTCATCCTCTCTCCTTCTCTCTCTCTTTTAGTTACTTTCTCTCTCTAGCTAAATCACACTAGGGCTTGGGATTTAGCGCGTGGATACAAGGGGGTGTCTCTAGTAGGCATTCTCACGACCGATTCGAAGCACAAGAGCGTACACGGAAGCACTAAAGAGCAGCAATTCGTGGGCATTATCGCTGGGCTCGTAACAACGCCGCCAAGACGATCCGTGATCGGGTATTTTCCGCAAGGTATGTCCTTTACCCGACCCGTATGCATGTGTGTATACATTATTTACAATCCTGATTGTGTGAACCACGTAATATCTTTGTGTTGTTTCTTTGTTTCGTGCATCTTGTGTTGTGTGTGTTAGTCGATTTTCTCTTAACAACACCGACTATCTACCGATCCACCATATCGACACCCAATTTGCATGAAACCAATAGAAGGCATTAGTATCGTTTAAGCTAGTGAACGAACATAAAATATGTGAAATATAAAATAATTATAAGTTGAGTTTTCAACCATTAAAGATGAAACATTAATGGAGTATTGTGATGATGTTGAAGAATTAATCATAACTGATGAAGATACCGATTTAGATGATTAATAATGAACTCTGAAGTGCGAGTTAAGTTTCATGTCCTTCGGATCGACGATTTACCGTTTCACCCCCCCCCCCCCCCCCCCCCCAAACCCCAAAAATATAGCTTTTTCAAGTCTAATTATGTCAAAACTTCTTTTTTTTTTTTTTTTCGCATTATTTGATAACCGAAAGTCCGTTTTGCATTCCGTTTGTTCCCACAAGTTTCCTTTGTCGTGTTTGAAGTGCAAGTTAAGTTTCATGTTTATAGGATTGACGGTTTACCGTTTCACCCTCCAAACCTCAAAACATAGCTTTTTCAAGCTTCAGGATGTCAAAACTTCTTCTTTTTTTTTTTCGCGTTATTTGATAACCGAAAGTCAGTTTTGCATTCCGTTTGTTCCCACAAGTTTCTTATGTCGTGTTTGAGGTGCGAGTTAAGTTTCATGTCGTTCGGATCGTCGGTTTACCGTTTTACTCACCCCCCCTTCCCCAAACCCCAAAAATATAGCTTTTTCAAGCCTAAGTATGTCAAAACTTATTTTTTACACGTTATGTGATAATCGGAAGTCCGTTTTGCTTTCCGTGTATTCCCACAACTTTCTTTTGTCATGTTTGAGGTGCGAGTTAAGTTTCATGTTCTTCGGATTAACGGTTTACCATTTCACACCCTCCACCCAAAACCCCCAAAACATACCTTTTTCAAGCCTAAGTATGTCAAAATTTAGTTTTTTTTTTTCTCGCATTATGTGATAACCGGAAGTCCGCTTTGCATTCCGTTTGTTCCCACAAGTTTATTTTGTCGTGTTTGAGTTGCGAGTTAAGTTTCATGTCCTTCGGATCGATGGTTTACAATTTCACCCCCCTAAACCCCCCAAAACATAGTTTTTTCAAGCCTAAGTATGTCAAAACTTATTTTTTTTTAATTTGCGTTATGTGATAACCGTAAGTCTGTTTTGCTTTCTGTGCATTCCTACAACTTTCTTTTGTCGTGTTTGTAGTGAGAGTTAAGTTCCATGTCCTTCGAATCGACGGTTTACCATTTCACTCCCCCAAACCCCAAAAACATTATTTTTTCTAGCCTAAGTATGTCAAAACTTGTTTTTTTCACGTTACGTGATAGCCAGAAGTTCATTTTGCATTTTGTTTCTTCCCACAAGTTTCTTTTGTCGTGTTTGGATTGCGAGTTAAGTTTCATATCCTTCGAATCGACGGTTCACCATTTGACCACCCCTTCCCCCCCCCCCCCCCCCCCCCCCCCCCCCAAAACATAACTTTTTCAAGCCTAAGTATGTCAAAACTTATTTTTTTCGCGTTATGTGATAACCGGTAGTCCGTTTTTCTTTCCGTGTGTTCCCACAATTTTATTTTGTAGTGTTTAAGAAGAAAGTTAAGTTTCATGTCTTTCGAATTGACAGTTTACCGTTTCACCTTCCCAAATCCCAAAAACATAGCTTTTTCAAATCTAAGTATGTCGAAACTGTTATTTTTTCTTCACGTTATTTGATAATCGGAAGTTCGTTTTGCATTCCGTTTGTTCTCACAAGTTTCTTTTGTCGTGTTTAAGTCGCGAGTTAAGTTTCATATCCTTCGGATCGACGGTTTACCGTTTCACCCCCCCAAACCCCAAAAACATAGTTTTTTCAAGCCTAAGTATGTCAAAACTGATTTTTTTTCGCGTTATGTGATAACCGTTATGTGATAACCAGAAGTCCGTTCTGCTTTCCGTGTGTTCCCACAACTTTCTTTTGTCGTGTTTGAGGTGCCAGTTAAGTTTCATGTTGTTCGGATCGACGGTTTACCGTTTCACCCCCCAAACCGCAAAAACTTTATTTTTTCAAGCCTAAGTATGTCAAACTTATTTTTTTCGCGTTATGTGATAATTAACCGGAAATCTGTTTTACATTCTGTATCCTAAAAATTAAAAAGTCAACAAAGTTAAACAAAAATCAACATTTGAATTGTTATTTTGTATTTTAGTTTATTTTATATTTTCAACGTTGTGAGGTTGAACCAAAATGTTGTGCTGATTGCTCTCAATGTTTAGAAGGCTTGCTCACAACGTTGTGAAAAGTTGTACTTGACTTTAAAACGTGTTGCTCCCAAACGTTTCGCAGAGTTGTTCTCAACGTTTGATAGAGTTCTAGTCAGTTTGGACTCTTTTTTTTCCTTTTTCAATTGGTAAAAATTGAAATTATCAAAAAAAAATTTCTATCTATCCCTTTTGAATTTTAAATGCATTAAAATAAAGTCAAATTACTAACTTAAATAAAATTGAAAAAAAAAGTACTCATTTAGGCGACGAAATAATATTTCGCCACTTTAGGCGACGAAATCGCCATAGACATCACTTTAAAAATGAAATTTTTATCACTCACTTTAGGCGACGAAATAATATTTCGAAGCCATAGATCACTTTAGGCGATGAAATATTATTTTGTCGCCATAGATATCACTTTGAAAATGAAATTTTTTATCACTCACTTTAGGAGACGAAATAATATTTCGTAGCCATAGATCACTTTAGGCGACGAAATATTATTTCGTCATCATAGAAATCACTTTGAAAATGGACTTTTTTATCACTCACTTTAGGCGATGAAATAATTTTTCGTCACCATAGACATCACTATGAAATTGGAATCTTTTAGCACTCACGTTCGTCGCCATAGATCACTTTAGACAAAGAAATAATTTTTCGTTGCCATAGACATCACTTTGAAATTGGAATTTTTTAGCCAAAGATCACTTTAGGCAACAAAGACGTTTTTCCTCGCCATAGACATCACTCCTCGCCATAGACATCACTTTAGAATACACTTTAGGCGACGAAAATTGTTTTTGTTGCCAAATTCTTCACTTTAGGTGACAAAATAATATTTCATTGCCATAGATCACTTTAGGTGTCGAAACATTATTTCGTCGCCATAGACATCACTTTGAAAATGGAATTTTTTTAGCACTCACTTTAGGCGACGAAATAACATTTCATCGCCATAGATCACTTTAGGTGACGAAATAATGTTTCGTCGTCATAGACATCACTTTGAAATGGAATTCTTTTAGCACTCACTTTAGGCGACGAAATATAACTTCGTCGCTATAGATCACTTTAGGCGACGAAAAATTATTTCGTCACCACAGACATCACCTTAGAACACGCTAAAGGCGACGAAGATTGTTTTTGTCGCCAAATTCTTCACTTTAGGCGACAAAATAATATTTCGTCACCAACAATGACACTTTAGGTGACGAAATAATTATTTCGTCGCCAGAATCTTCACTTTTAGCGACGAACTATAATTTTGTCGCCAAAATTAACACATTAGGCGACGAAAACTATTTCGTCGCCAAATGTGTGTGCCTTTTAGTCTTTTAGGCGACGAAATTTAATTTTGCCACTAATGCTATACTTTTGGCGACGAAATACAAATTTTGTCGCCATGTTTCATCGCTAAAACTCATTTTTATTGTAGTGAGTTGAGAAGATCTGTATATATAAGAGTGATATATAATCTGAAAGATAACATAATGAAATGAGAAGAGAAATGCTTTGGTTCATTTTCAACCTTTAGCTTCTATTTTCTTTAATTGGTTGGTTCTTTCAGGACCAATTCACGATTTTCACAATCTTTTATGGTGAAAATCGGTCATCTTGAATGGCAATATATATATCTATAATATATATAAATGTACCAATGTGCATAAGTGTTTTACACTTTTATCAATGGGTGCACTTTTACTTAACTATTTTCCTTAGAATTTAGAGTTTCAAAAGTTTAGTATACCACTTTTTTATTTGTAGTGTATCCATGTCATAAGAGTCCTACAACTTAATAACAACATCTATGTGTTTGGTTGGTTTTTTCTTTTTGGACTCTAGAATAAACTAAATCTATTGGTTTTTTTTTTTTTCGTTTTGTTGAACTCTTTTTTTTTTTTTTTTAAAAAAAAAACCTCTTTTTGTATATATATTATATATGTATGCATATTTGTATGTTATGTGTATGTTTATTTGCCTCATAGATCAACTTTCTTTTTGTTGGACTCTAGAATAAACTAAATTCATTAGTTTTTTTTTTCTTTTTCTTGGACTTTTTTTTTTATAACCTCTTCTTGTATATATTATATGCGTATGTATATTTGTTTGTTATGTGTATGTTTATGTGCAGAGATAGATCAACAAATATTACAAATCTAGATCGTAGTGGTTATTTTGGTAAATTCATTTGTGGGACGGTTTTAGTATTTTAGATATAAAGCAACTGATAATTACCGATGCCCATAAGTAGTTTACACTTTTATCAATCGGTTCACTTTC
This sequence comes from Hydrangea macrophylla, assembly GCA_033977485.1. NCBI lineage: Eukaryota > Viridiplantae > Streptophyta > Magnoliopsida > Cornales > Hydrangeaceae > Hydrangea > Hydrangea macrophylla. Next base: position 31,329,208 of record CM066994.1, read on the forward strand.
ACTTAAGTAATTTTCTTAGAGTTTTAACAACTTTAGTATACCATATTTTTTTTTTGGGTCCGTCCATGATAATCCTAACTTTTTATTTTTTTGCTTTGGATATATCATGTTATATACAATCCCTACAATTTTACAACTCCTTAATATTAATGGTATTCGACATTAATCCTATTGTGTATTACAACTTCTTCCAAACAACTCAAGTTCCTATCGGAATTTACAACTAAAAAATAAAAATAAAAAAAGAAAAGAAAAAAGTCAATCACACTTTAGTTCAAATATGACTCTTTTTTAAATACGCCCCTAAACTATAAAACTTGACAAACTAACTCCCCTCAACTATTGCATTTTTCTCTAAAAACCCATTCCATTAGAATTTTGTCCCAAAAAAGAACGCCTTTTTTTTCTTTCTTTTTTTTTGTAAATTTATATTTTATTTTTTTATTATCATGTGAGCAACATATGATACAAACTATTAGCAGCATGATATCTATTTGTCCCACTTTGGAGCCATTGGAAATTTTATGACAAAAATATCCTTTGTTGCATAATAATTGCCCTTTGTTGTACACCAAATTTTAGGCAATTTTGTTCTTAAAATTTCAGCGACTCAAAGAAGAGACAAAAATGTTATGTTGTTAACACTTTTATACACTTTTATATTAGTAACGTGATACAAAAGTAATCACTTTTTTAACTACAACCTAACAGAAGGGCTGTTAGTGAAAAGTTAAAATAGTTGATAGGGTCAATTTGTTGAGTTTTATATTGAGGGCAATTGAAAATGGTCATAGTTGAAGGGGTGTTAGTGTAATAATCCCTCTTTTCTTTTCTTTTTTTGGGCTCCACGGTGGGTTACTTGAATGATAGATTAGTAACATATATATCTCTTAAAGAGTTATAATAAATGTCTATGAAGAATTTTAGGACTCTTAACTAAATTCCTATTACCAATTTCTTAGTAGTATATGATTCTTTTTACACTCGCGAAGTTTAAAATTTTACCTTCCAATTATAAATATTGCATCCAGCCTTCAATTAATACAAATATTTGAGAGCTAATCCATCTAAAAGCTCACATTTAATCAATAGCTAATTAATAGAAGAATTTTAGTAATTGAGCACATTTGGGCAAAGTTCCTTAGTTGTACATGGTTTGTTAGATTCTCTCACAATTGTGAGACCCTAATTAACTAGAAAATAAATAAATAAATAAATTAAATAATTTTAAACATTATTTTTTTTAATCCCTAGACCTACTGTTGTGAGAGGGAACCTAACAAACCACACCTAAAGAACTTTACCCAAGTATGTTCCTTGAGTAATTGTGTAACAATTTTTTGCTTCTTTGATTAAAGTGGACCAGAATGGATTAATTGAGTATTGGATCATTGGATGAAACAAAGTCCAATCTAAATTAGGATAAATAAGGAAATCAAGTATTAGGAATAAAAAAAGGAATAGTGTACTAGAAATTAAACGTGTAGAAGAATAACATGAATTCACAAGCCTCTCAGTCCCAGGTTTACTTTTGGCCTTATTTGTTAAGGCATTATTTTAGTTCTCTCTCTCTCTCTCTCTCTCTCTCTCTCTCTCTCTCTCCTTTTTTTTTTTTGGACTAGAAGACTAATGATAGTATTAAAGAACCTACTGGTATTATCTAATTTCAATTATACGTCTCCACTTCCCAAGTTCTCCATAACCTTGGACATTTTTTTTTACACTTTAATTAAGATTCACAAAACAGTCTACTCTTCGTGTTCTCTTAATAATGTGCTATGATGAATTAAACACGATTGATCTTTACACAAGTGTGCACTTTCAAGCTTTGCATTGAAGGTAATTATTATTCCTTATTCTTCTATTCATTCATTCAACTTACTTATAAATTTCATTTTCATTACTATTAATGTAATATTTTCAATAACTTAATGGTCAAAATGAAAACAAAAAAGCTATTAGTTATAGTAACATCAGTCCCCTTCTCATGATGAGACTTCTATTTACAGTTATTGGATTCAATTTTCATTAAGGGTACTGAAGTAATTTCACAGACATAAAACTATACCCATCAAATCCTGATATCAATTCTTAGTATTACATAACTCTTTTTAAAGAATCTTGATTTGTTTTATTCTTCTTCTTCTTCTTCTTCTTCTTCTTTTTTCTTTTTTGGAGCTCTATGATGAGTCACTCACAACTTTGTTTATTCTATACCAACAATAATATAGGTAACTTCTATCGAACCTATTCTAGGTAAGATATGCATTCAAAAAATTTTAGGATTCAATTTCAACCACTTTAATATTTGGTTACCCATTTAACATAGAGTGCATTTTTCTCACTCTTGCTTATTCACCACTACCATGCTGACCTGTGTCCTATTCCATTCCCATTTTACCCATGCGTTTAGCAACACAATTATTGAATGTAAAACTTAATTGAGTATTTTTCTTTATGAAAAGTTACTATTGTTATCTTTATTAGCAATAATTCGTAGAATTGTTATTATTGTTTATGTTCCACAAGAAAGATAGGAAGTTAGTTAGACAAATTTAGCTTGTGATTATAACCAATTAAATGGTAAAATAAAATTGTAAGCACATTTTTTGTACAATACATTTGATAATGTACCACTTAATTGAAAGAGTCACCACACTTAATTCTGCCATATGGGATACCATATCCTTTTGTAAGCATCTCTTTGTGACTCTAGCATTACTCTAATTGAAAATGCAACAAAAAATCCATTGAATATCTTAATTGAAAAAATTCGACTAGAAATAATCACTAATTGCAGTCTATTTCAATACTTGAAATACTCATGTGTTATGTACAGCAAATTCAACTGCTTAAAATTTCCAGTACTTAAAATTCAACACTTAATTTTCAATTTTATCAAATTAATGGACACCCTTAGGCCCTTTTTTGCTCATGAACAAAGGAAAATATTTTTCTTAGTGTTTTTGTTTCTTTCCTATCCCTCAATATGTGCACTAAATAGAGCCTAAAAGTCTCTTTCGATATAGATTATCAATACATTTTCAGAATTTTAGAACTTTAAATTAAATTAAAACTACCATCCTATTAGTTTTTTCTATTTTGGTCTTAGTGGATTCCATTTTTTTTTTCACTTCTTCTGTCATGTTTCAATATCTTTTCTCTTTCTTTAGGTGAACTCCATGGATAAGCAATTACTTTCTAATGTCAATTCCCGTTATAAAATATTTTCTTATGTGATTCTTTCAATTATATTGGCAATTTGGCAATAGAGACTTTATGAAAAAATTTGGTTGAATTAAGATTTTAAGAATTTTCAAGCCACACAGCACAAAAAGTTTGACCATCTTGAACGTAGAGGGCTCCATAAATCTTTTTTATAGGAATCAAATTTTAATGTATATAAAAAAATATTTAAGAAGCTAGATCATGATTGATTTGTAACTTATTCTAATTAGAACATATGAAATAATTTTATAGTTTAATAAATTACTATACACTCACGGTAAATTAATGAAATACTAACATATGTGGTCATACAATAAATAAATATATAGTCATTATTAAGTAATGAGCAAAGAAAATAATAAATTCAAAATATTAAAGATGCAAGAAAGAATTCTAGCTAGGACATGTGGTAACAATTAAATAGCAACATAAAAAAATTATTATTGAACAAATAAACAAATGGTCTAAGAAGAATAATTCAACAGTTTTTATTATTTTTACCTTATGAATTGATTGTTGTATGTGCTTTGTGTATCTTTTTTAATGTGGAAGTTGCATGAATTCTTCTTCTTCTTCTTCTTCTTCTTTTTATTTTTTAATTTTTTTATACCTAATTTAAGTGTTTTTTTAATCTTTTTTTTTTAATCTTATTTTAATTTTTTTTTTTTTTATTATTATTATTTTTTTATTTTGGCTTACTATTCCTAATTAGTTTTTAGACAGACACCGTTCACGTGCAACGCACGTGCGTTTAAACTAGTATATATATATATGAAAACTAATTGTAATGCAAAACTTTGTAATTTAGGTTATCAACTGTATCTTCTAAAGAACGTCTAGAAATTCCATTTTTCTCAGTTAATTCGAGATAGAATTATATTATTTAAATATTTACTGATTATGAAATGGCCCACTAGGGTGCACAATCAGGCTTCTAAAAATTTGCTAATTATTTGGGGAAAAAAACCTATTATTTTCTTCTTTTTTAAATAGTGATTTTCCTAGTATTTTCATGCTACAAATTATTGATAACTTCCAATTGCCTACATGAACTTAAAATTACCTTGAACAAATATAAACAAGACCGTGGTTTTAGGAATTCTGGTAAAATGTATCCAAATTGTGTAATTTATTTTTAAACTAAAATTTGTTCCAAATACATGTGACAGCGACACCGCCTCATATAACTTTTAAAAATACTTAAGTAGACTCACAGAAATTAAGTATTCACCCATTGTCATAGACTCACATCTGTCAAAAATGTCATTTGACTTTTTGAATTACCAATTAAATAGATCTCCTAGACTCTAATCATAGTAGCTAAAAGTAGTAGCTATTAATTTTTTATTTTTATTTTTTAATTTTTTAAAATTTTGGATGTATTTTTATACACCACAACATAGATACACTATAGATATCATTTTAAAACCAAACTCATAATTATGATTTTTTTTTTTCCAAAATAGAATATGTCTACATCTCTTTCTCTCGTCACAGTCCACCAACTACAGATATGAGTTTCCAAACTAGCTAGACCCATTTTAGCTACATCTTTGGGTCTGTCATTGGAGCACATGAATTGTTTGAAGGAGGTTCATATTCCAAGAATAATCAATTTTCCCTTGTTTGGTGCTTACATAGTTTTCCCTTCTGTACCTATTAAGTTCTTTTCTAATGGGAATGCAGTGACAAAATCCATAGAAGTACTCAAGCACCTAGAAAATTAAAAGTAAGAAGGTGACTCATCATTTTGACTTTGATCTTCTAAATTGTATTGCTTTTTGAAATTATATTCAAAATTAAGGGACTACTAGAAAAGATAAAGAACCAATTTGTGTGGTTCATAAATGTACTAATTCTATAAGTTTAAGTATTCGGTGAATCTCCATTTCTTGCAAAGGAGTCCTTACTTGCTACCTAGCATGAGGAATTATTTGGGAGGTTGGGAACTAGTTTTCTAGTTCATAAGTAAACTAGTTCTATATATTCAAGTGCTGGATAAATACATTTTCATTATGTAGGAGTACGTGCTAAATCTCAAATCACTTTCAATAAGGCAAAATTGGGTTTTCATAAGACATAAATACAGAATGAAAACTCAGTTGAACCTAGTCCTATTTTAAGAGTTCCCAAATACGTTCTTGGGACTTCTAGAAACGTTTATTTGTTAAACAAAAGATAAATTCTCATAAAAATCAGATTAAAAGTAAAACTAAAAATGAATATAATTTTATTTTAAGCATTCTTCAATTTCAAGGAAGAACTTGCACGAAACTTCAAGTAATACCAACAATTGTCCAATCAAATGTTTGTATTGAATATTCTTCCTGTCAACTGTTCTACAGTCACTTAAATTTGACTACCTTGCAACAACTAGGGGTAGACATGAACAGAGCCGTTCAATAAGGGTTCGAAGCTCGGTTCGATTAAGACTGGGTTCAGCTCTCTCATTTGAGCTCTTAAACACGATTAATTAAGGTTCGCGGGCAAGCTCGTGAAAAAACTCGTTAATAGATTTGATAAAGAGCTTGTATTGTGACACTTATATATATATATATATTTATTATTAAACTATATAATTGTAGAGAAAATATGACAAATCTCTTAAATAGGCTTGATAAATAATTAATTTATCATTAAACTATATAGTTTTAAAGGACGCGCGAAAAAGCTCGTTAAAAAGTTCACGAGAAAGCACGTAATCACTTGAAGGCTCGGCTCATTTAAACTCGTAAGCAATCTCACGAACTCAAAAAAAAATTCGCGAACAAACTCGACTCGGCTCGACTCATAGCTCGACTCATGTCCATTCCTACTTACAACTCAATAGAAACTTAGTTGAATGACGCAAGTGCTGACCAAATCACAGAAACACCTCGACCCCCCTAATTAATTCGACGAATATCAAGTATTTTGTCCGTGCCAAATTAATGACCCTTGTTAGTATGGGTGGCTTCAGCGCACCCCTAAATTTTTGAAAAATTACACATTTGTAATACTTTTTTTTTAACAATTAACCCTCCTGCCCCAAAAAAAATTTATAACCCACTCTATGAGATTTCTAGATATGCCCCCACTAACACCTCTTTTTTAGGGGTGAGTTTGTTCATTTTGGATAGTTCATAGGTGAGTCTATTCAATTTTAAAGATGAGGGGGTGTTAATGAAAAGGGTCATAGTTTAAGGGGTGGTGCTGTAATTTACCCTAAAAGAAAGGCAGTTACAAATATCATGGGATGTTAGTGGATTTTTAAAAAATAGAAGGGAGGTGTCTTTAGATTTATCAAATAGAAAGAGGTTCATGCAATTGACCAAAAATTAAAAGTTCAAAGAAAGTTCTACTGTAGTACACTACTATGAGAAATTGTCCCTATATATATCTTCAAACCCCTATTTTTGTTATCCACAAGATCTCAAAGAGCAGTTGTAAAAGGCCTTATTCTTGTTTTTCAATCTTTTTTTGAGTTGTACCTATGGCAGAAGAAGTGATTCTCTTGGATTTCTGGTCTAGCCCTTTTGGAATGAGGGTGAGAATTGCTTTGGCTGAAAAGGGTATAGAGTATGAGTCCAGAGAAGAGGACTTGAGTCAGAAGAGCTCTCTGCTTGTGAAGATGAACCCAGTTCATAAACAAATCCCAGTTTTGATCCATAATGGAAAGCCTGTTTGTGAGTCTCTTATAATTGTTCAGTACATTGATGAGGTCTGGAAGGACACAGCTCCTTTGTTGCCTTCTGACCCTTACAAGCGTTCCCATGCCAAGTTCTGGGCTGACTTTGCAGACAAGAAGGTGATGTTTTAGTCCTCTTCCATCTCTCTGTCTCTCTCTAATCTGTGTATGGGGAGAAGATTTTGTGTACCGTCAATGTGGTGCCTTACATCTAATGAGATAGCGCCACACAGGATTGTTGAATTATTTAAATTTTTTGTGGTGAGTTTCATTATTCGTGTGGCGCGCATCTATTGGGTAAGGGGTACCAAGTGGCATGCCACGTGGTACCTTAGGGGTACCCAAAAATTTCTCGTGTATGGGTGTGTGTGCAGAGTAATGCTTTTTTTTTTTTAATGTCCCTCACCCAAATTGGGTATTCAAAACATACGAGGGTGAGGCCATCTAAAACAATTTGCAATGAGTATTGCTACACACACTCTGAAAAGCACATTAAAATGCAAGTCAGTAGATTTTAAAGATATGCATTTCAATGTGTGAAAGTATATATATATATATATATATATATTTAGGACAAAAATGCAAGTACTAAAAATATGTAGTACTATCCTCACCAACTTTCCCAGACGATGTAGAACTAAGTATCTAACCTATTTGAATTACCAATTTTTTTTTTGTTGTTGTCACTCTAGACTCAGTCCCACATTTCCAATTGGGGATAAGTTCTGATACCAAATTTTTGCGACCATATTTTCACTTCCAAAAACAAAAAGAAATATTTGCATTAATTTTCAAATATTCAAATGTATTTTCAAAGTAATATAAAATTATTTATCCTATTCATTTTTTATTTTAATTTTAAAGAAAAACAAAACAACTACTTTGACTTGGGATCCAAGTTCTTATAGAACCCTCATACTCACACGGATATGTTGTCATGTTGATCCAGAATTGGGTCAATTCTTGTGGGGTCACTCTCATGCTTAAATTGTGATTACTTTTTAATGTATAATTGTTATTATCAAGTGGATCTCTACAATTATAAAAATATCACCAAATCACACTTAATTTCTATTACTATCAAATGGTACACTAGACAGTCACTAACATAGTACACTACAAAAGTTATTATTAAATTATCCTAAATATTATAAAACACTTTGTTACTCCAAATTAGGAACTAAAAATTGAATGTATTATAAAACCAAAAGTGCATAATTAAAAATATCAATCATTTTTTTCTTCTTCTTTTTTTTTTTTTTTTTTTCAGGTCGTCACAGTTTCAAATCAAATCTGAAATAGAAATTTGAAAATCATAGCACTATATATGTAGATATTTGTGTATCAGTCCACTCGGTAGATCGATATATGCATTATATGTGCATTACATGCGTAAGTGCGTATGTTTATTGGAATTTTATGTAATAATGATCAACCTATCTTTCTATGGATTCGTTTGGCGCAATTTCTACTTTTGCAATTCAATCGCTATTTTTTTTTTGGGCTAAATACTGCACAACTTTTGGGGGAGTTTTCCAACCCACCGAATGGTTCGGTTCGAATTTTCGGTTTTAGTGTAACTTTTTTGGTTCGGTTTTGGTTTTACACTGTGTACATATAATAAAAACTTACCAAATCGATCAGTTTGATTCGGTGGTTCGGTTTTTCGGTGTATTGTTTCACCCCAATGCACAAGGATATTATTTGACCAATCGTAAATCTTTGCAATTTGAGTAACATTTTTCTTGCAATTGAATCGTAGAATCTGGTTTGTCAAATAATTTTATTTCAGCTTTTTGGAGTTCCATAATCACATTATGGGCTGCAAAAGCTATTGCCAAACTGGGCCTATGAACTACATGTTAGTAAACTATTACATAGATACAATTGGAAACACAGAAACTATTCTGAGTTACAGTTTAAGGAAAGCAGAAAAATTACAGACTTTATAGACCAAAGCATAACAAAGAAATTAATCAAACCGAGGCCTGTGAATTTTCACAGTTTCCTTAAAACAGATTCGCCGCCTCACCGGATGTGCTTGAGAGGGAATCGTCGGCGTCTGTCTCCCAGGATACAGCGGCTACTAGCAGTGGTACTAGCACAATGTACAACTGCTCCTTCGAACCTACTATGCTCTGTGCTCTCTCTGAAAACCAGGAAGGAAGATATGGAAGAGAAGTATTTCTGTTGGTATGTCCTCCCAAACGAATAAGCACAATATATATATAGACAGAGGAGAATATGGATTAAACTCTGTGGATTAATACAGAACAGTTCAGGAACTCCATATGCCTTTTGGAGTTCTGTGACCTTCCAATTTCTGTCACATGTTAAGTGTGAGAAATACCAAGGGTCTTTTGCAGTTCTGGAAAGTTCTGGGTTCCAAAAAGAAATATTCTGTGCGGGCCGCACCCGCACCCACACCCCCGACCCCGACCCGACCCGGCCGGCCGGCGGCGGCGGCGCGCGCGTGCGTGTGGAGTAAACCCAAAGGGCCTTAGGTCCTCCCCCTTCCACAAAAGTGGGTACCCCTTGGGGCCCAAACCCAAAACTTGAAGTAGCCTTATAAATACACAATAGACTACTTCTAGTTTTCCTATGTGGGACAAGGCTAGTTGTGAACCTTTTCCATTTCAACAACTCCTTGTAAGGGGCAACCTTTGATCATTAATTTCTCATTCACCCATCAATAGTTTTGGACATGTGAATATCCTAACTTCATCTCCTCATGGAGGAGAACACTAATCCACAAGGACCCCACTTAAACTCTAAGTGGGTCCCACTTTTATTAGCCCTTAAACTTGGCCAAAACATATTTTTATCCAACACTACAATTCTGTTTGCAGTGTGCACATTCAGAATTTGAATAGTTACCTTAAAACTATCATGTACAACATTAGCAGCTACCATGAATATATATTGCTGAACTAGAGCTTCAAGTTGTATCTATTCTATTGGCTTACCAATTAACACAATTTTGGACAGATATATAGCCTTGCGAGGATGGTGTGGGATAGCAAAGGTGATGCCCAAGAAGCAGCAAAGAAGGAGCTCATAGAGTGCTTTAAGTTGCTAGAAGGAGAGCTTGGAGACAACCCTTACTTTGGGGGACAGACCTTTGGTTTCGTCGACGTTGCGCTTATACCATTCTACAGCTTGTTTTACCTGCTCGAGATTGCCGGGAACTTCAGCATAGAGGCAGAGTGCCCTGAACTTGTGGGGTGGGCAAAGAGGTGCATGATAGAAAAGGAGAGTGTGTCAAAGTCCGTACCTGACCAGCAAAAGGTTTATGACTTCGTTGTGGGACTCAACAAAAAGAATGCGGTTGAGTAGTACAACTTTGGAAGATATTGCTAAAAGAAAGGCATATATTAAAGATGGTTTGATATAGTTTTTACGAGTTCATTCGAATTTTCATTAATGTTTTGTAACGCCTTAATTTGTTCTCTGTTTTGAGTCTTTGGTGGTTGGATGTGCTCTTTTTCTATTTGTACCCAAAATATGTATTTTTCATATCAACAATGCTATGTGCACTTCTTTTTTTTGTTTGTTTTTTCAATTTCTATTACTCTTTTCATATATGACCTATTATTTTGCTTAAAGGTTATTTGGATATTTTAACAAAGTATTGAAAGGTAGTGCTTGGTTATCTATTTATATGTAATGGGGGTGGATTATCTTTATAACTAGCTAGTGTGAAGTTCTTTTGCAAGTTGTGTTGATTTGGTTCCGTATTACATCTATAAATGCTCAAGCCAAACAAGGAAGAAAGGGCTCTCACACATCAACATAAACATCACCTATACTCTTCATTCCTTTTGAGCAAGGTCATAAATAAGCAACTTTGCATATGCACCAGCATTACACAACTGTTGGATTGTCCAAGACTCCAAATTGCATCGATTGTGAATAAATAATTATTTAATAATATTTTTACTTACTTTCTCAAGACTATTCTTAATCCAACGGCTGTGGAGTACTTGTGCAAATGTAAAACTGCTCATAATAGCATTGCCCTTTCCTTTTATTTCATCTCTTTCATTCCTTGCCATAGTTAACCACTTCATAGCTTAGTTTATTAGTGCTCTCTTCATTATATTTAAGTTTTCCAAGCCTTTCATTGCATTCCTAGTGATCTAGATTCAGAGCATTTTTGCCTCACCCAATTTTACTCTCTCATTGCTCATTCAGAGTAAAGCTTTTCATTTTCTTATAAAGGTATCAGAGCTGTTTAAAATATGATTATTACAAATTAAAACAACTTATCCAAATCTCGCTTTCAAAATCTGTTTCCCCATTTCTTGTTAACAAGGTATACCATACATGGAATCATTGTGTAAACACCAATGATCTAAATTATCAAGTCATGTAGGAAATAGCTAGTAACTTCATCAAAGAATACTATTACAGCAACCAGTAAATAAGTGGGTCCGTTTTGGGTTATAAATTTTGTGATTGAATTATATATCAAAAGAAAGGTCTCCAAGTCTAGTTTCCAAGACTTTGAACAGTGTGCGTTTTCGAGTTTTTAGAGGAAGTTATGGCCGTTTTACTAAAAGTCGTCAATGCTGAAAAATGGCAATTATTTGGAAAAAAGGGCAATTGATTGGAAAGAGTGGAAATCAATTGCCAAATATGATGGCAATCGATTGCCACTGCGTCTTCTACCTCCAGACGCTGAAAAATAGAGTTTTTCTTCGATTTTTCAAACTTGAACCAACTAGGTCGTGTTACCATTCGTTTTTTTTTTCTTTCATGTAGATTATGAATATGTAAGTTTTACATGTCAATTATTAACGTAGCTCAACATATAGATAAAAATCTGATAGTCGCTGAAATTTCGTTTTAATTGTTCGTTGAAACCGTTATGAATTAAGGTTTCCTATTCGAAACATAGCTTACCGGGTATGAAATCTTTCATTTCTAATTTACAGAAATCTTTTTCGTTGAGTATGGTGAGACCACCATTTTTAAGCTCCCACAACTGTGTATATGTATACACGTATATACCTATATTTGATACCCTCGGCTTGTGCATAATGACAAATACTACATTATGAGTGGGTTTAAGAAACTCACCGGTTGCTAGATTGGACAGCACGACTTGCCGAAGAAAACTGAGGATTCCAAAATATAAGTTTGAGATTTAATGGATATGGAAGCTTTGGCTTTTGAAGCTACTGTGATAACCTTCTGTGTTTCTTTCAACTTCCAAAATATATGAATGTGTGTGTGTGTGGGGGGGGGGGGGAGGTGTGTGTGCCTGTATGTGTGTGTGTGTGTGTGTGTGTGTGTGTGTGAGAGAGAGAGAGAGAGAGAGAGAGAGAGAGAGAGAGAGAGAGAGAGAGAGACAGAGAGACAGAGAGACAGAGACAGAGACAGAGGGCAATGGAAGCTTGCAATGGAGGGAAGCTATGGAAATTAAAGAAGAAAGGAGAGAGAGCTTGGGTTTATGCTTGCAATGTGTGTGTCTGTGAATGTCACGACCCATCCCACTACACATGGAAATAGGACACGTGGCACGCCACCAAGGCTCATCCAATCAGCAATAATTATACGCAGCGGAAAGAACTTTTAAAACAACCCTGGGTAGTTTAAAAGTTTAGGAAACAATTCCCTCTGAGTTGGAAAAATCCATTGGAAATCAAAGTTACAAAAAAGGTTTTGCCCAATTAGAAAGTATTCACAAAAATCCGTTTGAAAATACAGAGGTCCAGTCGACTGTAATAGGGTCCAGTCGATTGTGCCTGACAGAACCTCAAACCCTAAATTCTTAACAGAGGTCCAGTAGACTGCCCAGTCGAATGTGTTATGCAGAACCAAAATTTAACATTCCTTACCAGAGATTCAGTCGACTGCTCAAGGGACCCAGTCGACTGCACAGGTTACTATTTGGATCAGTAGCTAAAATCTACAGTGGCTCAGTCGACTGATCAAGGGCCCAGTCAACTGCTGCTATTCACTTTCAGTGTCTCAATCCCACGAGGTCCAGTCGACTGATCCTGGGTCCAGTCGACTGCTCCCGGGTCCAGTTGACTGCTCCCCTGCTGGGCAGCCTGAAATGAAATATTAACAACTCAAGCTTCTCCACACCAACCACAAACACAACCATAATTGATTTTCAACATTTAAAACATAGCTACAGACGTTCAATTACAATATTACAATACTGTGAAACTAATCTATGGTTCTATTACAACGTATTATTACAATTCCAAGTCCTTATACCAGTTTAGGATTAATACAAAACATATACAAAGGTGATTCCCCGGCGTTCATCGGCCTCACTCATCGCGGTTCTTCTTGTCTTTCTTCTTACCTGCAATGGAGTACATCTCCACTGCTCAGCTATATGCTGAGTGCACAAGTCTAACATGTGTAATATATAAAAAAACATGCTTTCATCTCATAAACCATATCAATAGTCTCTAGGGAGAAAAATACGCATTCATCCGGTAGCGGCAAGTCCAAGCCTTAAACCGCGATACCAATGGCAAGTCCAAGTCTATCAACCATTGTATCCACAAGTGCCATGGCAAGTCCAAGTCTATCAACCATTGTATCCACAAGTGCCATGGCAAGTCCAAGTCTATCAACCATGCACAGTAGTCGTCGCTACTCAAATTCTCAAACATCGAGAAGCTTACCCCGGCATGAATTTGTATAAGACTCCCCTTTGACCCACATAGACAACTCAACGTGCTCGCGTAAATTTAGACATGCTTTTCACAATTTAGCGCGTGCATAATTAACGGGCCTAAAATTAACACATGGATTTTGCCCGGATCTCAATTTCGTCGTCGAAATATAAAACATGTAATTCTCTATATTTCACAAGTTAGGACTTCATACCTCGTGCGATTTCCCCCAAACTTTGAAGGATTGACTAGGAGGCTAAATAATCGTCGGATTCGAATTTGAGAAAATTCCTACAAGTTTATACCTATATTTTCCAAAAGTCTAAAATTATGATTTTTACAAAACTTGGCCAAACATGGCCTAAGTAGTATCAAAACGTAGATCTTACCTCCACGAGTTCAAATACGAAATCTGGAGAAAAACTGACAGACGGAAGGTCGTCGTATGTCGCCGACAAGCTCGTGGCAACCAAATCTCCCTTCTCTCTCCTCTCTCTAGATATTTGTGAGTTTGGATGAGATTGAAATCTCATCCTCATCTATATATAGACAACTTTCTAGGAATTACGTTTACCTCCCCGCAAGTTTCTTAAAATTAGCTCTCGAAACTTCGCACACGTCCCTTTTATAACTTTACTAGTGAAAACTATAAATTTCAAAAGTTTTCGACTAGGTTTCGTTTGGGTCCAAAATAACGTCCGAAAATTATATTCTGTGGAATCTCTACACAACCTACCTTTTTAATTAACGTATCACTCACGTTCTCACCACAGTTCTCAAAAAGGTATACCAAAGTATTCAAATACCAGAATTATACTACACAGGTATAATTACTATTCACAGGAATACCAGATAAGGTCAAATAACATTTAAATCATATAAATGTCATTTAGTCATGCTCATGCAATATGAACTGCCATGTTCCCGTGTCCTCACTGACACCTTACCATTGACTCACAGTCAACCTCAACTCAAATTATTAATAACATTAATAATTCCACAATCTCAAGTTATGCATTTTTAAAACCATAAATTTATGGAATGGGAGTGACAGTGAGTGAACTGTGTTGTGTAACTAAATATAGGCAAAATGTTTGGTTTGTATTTGCAAAGTGTGAACTCAAACATACAAACCAGTTTGGGTTTTGCAAGTTGCAAAATAATTGAACTCGTGATGATTCAAAAGAATATAACAGATGTGTTACTGATTGCAGTCAGTTCAAGCAATAATACAGTTAATTCGTTTAGTTCAGTCCGGTCTGTTAGGTTAGTTAAGTTAGTTAAGTTGCTCCAGGTAGTCTAGGAAAATACCCCCACATAATTATTAGGGAGCAAAAATGTAAGCGACGTGATTAATATTTTATTAATGGCTTTTATTCGAAATTATAGGGTAACTTAGGAGCGCAGTTTTAAGCATTGTTAACACAATTAAAACTACTAAGGTCACAAAATTAAAGTTTTTGTATTAACGATTAATCACCTACGTATCATTTATTTATTAAAACAATACAACTAATAGAAATAATACACAGTAATGAAATAAAAATGACATTTTATTTATCATTAGGGACGTGAAAATACAAGTTGCTACAACTAACTCTTGCCTTTACTAACTCGTGACTTTACTAACTCGCGACTTTACTGACTCATTAACTTACTAACTCGTTACTTTGCTAATTTATATTACTAACTCCTGAACTAAACCACTTCATTACTTTCACGACTTCTTTCAAACCCCGTCATTGGGCACTGACCCTTACTTCCGGCACACATTTTCAAATCACTGAGCACCGACCTTTACTTCTGACACACTTCTTCAACTACTTGGGCATCAACCCTTACTTCTGGCACATAAAACAAAAAGACAAAAAAAAAAAAACACAAAACGTAAAATTCAAAAACACATATCTCGGAAGGGTCTCTTCTGTCAAGTTAATTGATAGCTTGACGAAAGGAAATTTGGGTACAGTATTCTTCGCATGGACGATCTAGCTACTCCACGTTTTTTAAGGTTAAAGTCTATGACTATACCGCACAGGTTAAAGTTTCTAGCTACACCGACTTTTACTCAAATCAATCAGCTTGATCTTACTACTCTGTCAAGGTTAAAGTCTAGGACTACACCGTACAAGTTAAAGTTCCTAGCTACACCGACTTTTACTCAAAACATTACTTCACACTTACACGGTCTAGATCAGCCAACCTTTTAAAAACACTTGCACATACTCATGCACATACAAGCACAGAACTACGTGTAGCCTGATTCTTGACTCGAGATACGTATGCAACCCTTACTGGGGTACGACCATAACCATTCACTTTTGGATTCTTGTATATATCTCATCTTCTATTTTTCTACTTATGCTTTTTACTAAAAAATCACTAAAACCGGCAATTGTGTGTTACAGATGCTCGAGATTAATTTCTTGTATATATATTCCACTACTTCTTACTTATGCCCCATTACTATGAAATGCACTAAAATCAGCAACCGTATGTCATGGATGCTCGAGGGTGCCTAACACCTTCCCTCGACATAACCGAGTCCTCGAACCCACTTCAAGAACTCTGGTTTCGTATGGCTATTTAGGAGTCACACTTTTAAAGGGCCTACTTTTCTAGAATTATTTTTCAAAAGGCCGAAGATGATTACTTTTATCGTCTTTGCAGGGATCCTAACTCCCGATAATGTTAGGTGGCGACTCTGAACTTTTACTTAGCCTTACTCCTACTTTTGCATACTTTTCACACACTTTTACATGCCTCTCGACATAAACGGTCGCAATCCTCGAAGGGGCAGCCGCCATTTTCAGGACGGGTGCGAGATACATTTCCGATGGATTTGGTCCTATATTTATAGTAAGCTAAATCCTAGTCCTATAATAATAGGAAACTCTTCTTCCACAAGAAACCTTATAGGAATAAGAAACTCCCTCGTAAGGAAAAATAAACCTAATAGGAAACAAGAGAAACTGCTTTTGCTCCCCGATACCGCTCGAGCAGCCCCTGCTCGCGCGGCTCCTCCAGTGGACAACATTCCAGAATGTCCAGCAGAGCTTCTCGTCCCCTGTCCGCTCGAGCAGTTTTCACCTCCTCTGATTTCTTGTCTTCATCTTCGTCTTCGTCTTCTTATGAGTTTTTGTCATAAACCCAACAATGTGTCACATTTCAATAATTGTATTAATAATGTAGGAATAAAATGGGAATGAGAATGGAAGGGAACACATGTCACCCAGTGATGGCCTAGGTGAGTAAAAACACTATTCTATGTAATTATCTATGCTATTAATGCATCTCCAACACATTTTCTATTTGGTTATGGGCAATTCTATTATGAGAAACGTCTCATATGCACAAATACTCTATAACCATTGGATGAAGATTTGATCTCGAGTAGTAAATAAAAATATTATTAAATAATTATATATTCACAATCTCGATGAAATTTAGACAATCCAATAACTTTGAACGAGTGATTGTGCATATGAGAAACTTCGCATAATAGCATTGTCAATTGGTTATGTTTCCAGTTTCCTTTACTAAATCTTTCTTTCCAGTCGCTACATAGAGTACTTCTGATTTCTAATTTAGCTTTACTTCAATTACATTTTCCAATTCTGTGTTAATGGATTA
Organism: Hydrangea macrophylla; assembly: GCA_033977485.1. NCBI lineage: Eukaryota > Viridiplantae > Streptophyta > Magnoliopsida > Cornales > Hydrangeaceae > Hydrangea > Hydrangea macrophylla. Next base: position 31,346,377 of record CM066994.1, read on the forward strand.
CTTTGCAAATTACTTTATTGTTATGCCATTCAACTTGTTCGTTTGTGTTTTGTTGAGATTTACGCAGCGGAATTAAACAAGCACACAATGAAAATAAAATAACAAGGGAAAAAGAAAAGAAAAATAACACAAGAGAATTCTACGTGATTCGGCAAAAACCTGCCTACGTCCACACCCAAGAGATTTTCCTTTTCTATTGAGAATAAATTGGTACAAAACACTTGTTGAATTAAATCACATAACTCAACTCCCCCTTGTACTCCCACACTCAATACCCAAAAGAAAATACCCTCACAAATTTTTTTTTTCCCCTCTCACACAAGCCCAGCCAAGTGTCACCTTATAACCCACGTGTATGTTATACACATATATACATAAGATATATACAGGTCAAGCATGGTAGGTCTTCCTCCTATTCACGCCACCTTTAGTCTGATAGGCACACAGCTCAACACTTATCCAAATCCAAATACTATTGACAATAAGTTAAATGCTTATCAACCCATCACACATACATGCAGCTAGTTTATAAAAAAAAAAAAAAAGAAGAAGAAACTCAATTCCTTTTTACTATATGGGGATGGACCCCACATGTGTTACAATTCCCATCACTCAATTAAACTATTTCCTTCAGATTGATAGAACATTAAGTGAATGGTCATCCCTACTTTCTAACAAATGCATGATTAGTGGGCACGCAGCTACAGAGACAGGGCCAGCCCTTGGGCAAGCGGCCTAGGCGGCCGCTTGAGGCCTCCAAAAATAAGAGCTTGTTTGGCCTTGGAATAAGGCATTGTTTGGCCAAAATTCATATATTATATATAAAAATAGGGCCAAAGTAGGGCCTAAAAAAAGCAGGGCCTTAGATATACATGCATTATATATAAAAATAGGACAAAAAATAAGGCATTGTTTGGCCAAAATACATGTATTATTTATAAAAATAGGGCAAAATAGGGTCTAAAAAAAATAGGGTCTTATATATAAATGTATTATATATAAAAATAGGACCAAAAAAGGGTGTAAAATTTTTTTCTTTTCATGTTTGCTTGAGGTCTCATGTTAATTTCACAATCTCAGGACCGGCACTGTACAGAGATAAGCTTAGTAATACATGTAAGTTTTTGTACACAACCCCTAGCACGCTAGGTCATGCGCACCTAATATTTTACAGCCAAACATTATCATACTCTTGGAATGATAACATGGACTTTAGTCATTGTAATTAAAAGTAGTTTTTATGTAATTTAATTTTTATTTCTTAAAATTCTTTTGATGTATTTTTACACACCGCCACCAGAGATACACTATATAGGTATCATTTTAATAGCAATCTAATAATTTTAATCTTTTCTTTTTTAAAACAGAATATGTCTATGCGATCTCTTTCTGACCACAATCCACCAATTATAGATATGGGTTTTCAAACTTGCTGAGCCCATTTTAGCTACATCTTTGGATTTGCCATAGGAGCACAAACCAAAAGGACAAATTTAAGAATTGACACTCTTTTAGCTATGCGGTTTGAGATGCTCTAAAAATTATTAGCGCCAAGGAAGTTTCACATTTCAAGAATAGCCCATAACTTGTGTAAATCAGTGCCCCTTTTTTCTTTTTGGTTACAAAGTTTTCCCTTCCCTACCTGACATGATCTTTTCTAATGAGGAAAGCAGTGACAAAATCCATAATGCACCTAGGAAATTATAAGTAGGAAAGTGACTCATCTGTTGACTTTGATCTTCTAAATAGTATTGCTTTTTCAAATTATATTCAAAATTAAGGGATCATTTGGAAAGATAAAGAATCGATCTTGTGGTTCATAAGTAGGTTGATTCTCTAAATTCAAATATTTGGTGAATCTCTATTTCTTGCAAAAGAGTCCTTGCTCCCTAGCCTAAGGACCTATTTCGAAAGGTTAGGAATTAGTTCTCTAGTTCATAAGTGGACTGGTACTATGTATTCAAGTGCTCAATAAATGCTTTTCATTGTGTAAGAGTTCGTGCTAGATCTCAAGAATATATTTTTGTTCCCCCAAAATTGCACTCAAATCTCAAATCACTTTCGAAATGTGTTCTTTGTCAAATCAAGGTAAATTGGGTTTTTGTAAGAATTTAATACAGAACGAGAATTAGATTGAACTTAATCCTATTTTACGAGTTCCCAAATAGTTCTCTAGAACGGTTTTTTTCTAAACAAAATATAAATTATTCTCATAAAACTAAATAAAAAGTAAAGACTATAAATGAATATGTACTTCAATTTCAAGAAAGAACTTGCACGAAACTTCAAGTAATACCAACAATTGTTTGATCAATGTTTGAATTGACTGGTCTTCTGGGACTTCCTGGAAGATGCTCATTGCAACTCAACAGAAACGTCTTAGTTGAATGAGGCAAGTGCTGACTAAATCACAAAAACAAACTCGAAAATTAAATGGTTAATCACAAGTACCTCCCTCGCATATTCAAAAATTATATAGATTCCCCCCCTTTAGATATGAAACCGCTTTGACTATGAAAGCTAACTTAATTTCTATTTGATAAAGAAGAATATGAAGCATATCGTTAAGGACCCTTCTTAGAATTCCGCTAATTGGTATTTTCATTTTGGTTATTTAAAAAAAAAAAATAAATAACTTCCCATTATTTTTTTTTCTTTTTAAGTTTGAAATTCAAGTGTCATGCACATTGAATGAAAAGTAATAACAACACTTCATCTAATGCTCTCTCCATTTCAAAGTAAGAGTCTTTAATTTCATTTTTGGCTATCCTATTTTAAGAGTAAGAGTCTTTGAAAAGTCAATGTACTTTAACTGCATTTTTTTTCTATATTTAACCTTTATTGTATAAAATTCTCCCACTTTTAATTTGATATGACGTAAATGAAATATTAAACCTAAAAGAACAGAAATAATAAAAAGACAAAAAATTTCACATAATTAAGAAAATGTTAGATTCGGGGTGTGAATGAGAGCTTATGACAGCTCAAGGGGATCATAAGAAATAAGATCACCATGGACCGGCTCAATACTCAGAGAAAGACTTGGAATTTTAAGTTACAGACCGGTTGTAGACACCCCATTTTGTCGGCTAACAGATTTAGGAGGCCACAAGCATGTCAAACCTCGATGATTACAAAGATCGGATTTTCAAAGATTGCCTCTAACTCTCAAGAAGTAAAAGAATTGACAGAAATGACCAAAATACCCCTAAAAGCCCAAAACTCTCCAGATTGGCCCAGAATCTCAAATATCATTCGATGTCATTCATAATATAAAAAAAAAGTATTTTAAAATCCTAAGCTCCCAGAGACCTCCGGAAGTCTCGGAAGTTTCCAGAAAATCTTTGTTGACCGGTTTGACCAAAGTTTGACCAAGTTTGACTAGGTTTGACCAAAATCATCCAAATTTGCCCAAAAGTTCCGAGATCATCCTAGATCATGTGAAAAGTTTTAAAATATGTTTTAAAAGAAAATCGGACGGAAACATCAGTCTTTGGAGGCTCCTAGAACTTCTAGGAATTTCCTAGAAATGCACTGTTTGACTGATTTGACTGCAAGCTTGACCAAAAATCAAAGTCTCATTTTCGACGTTGAAATATTTTTATCAAATACTAGAGGTCAATAGCTTTCCAATGGTATATCGCACATAATTTTTGGATCTAAAACGAATTTATTATGAATTTCTGAAGGTGAAAAACGCGATCAATTCGACTTTTATCGCGAATATCGCAAAACTTTCCAAAATGACCCAACTCCAAACTATTTGTTATGGAAAGTAGACCTCAATACCTTTCCAACGGTATATCACAATCTCAATTTGGATTTCGTATGAATTTTCTGTGAATTTCGGACGTAATAAGGCCGTTTCGCGAATTCTGAGAGTTCTGGGGGCCAAAATGAAAATTCTGGTCAACGGGGGAGTTGATTGCCGCGGCGGCAGTGGCCAAGTGCCACGACGGCACTCTGAGTGATTATTCATTTTTTTTTTGTAATTTTTGGGTTTTAATTCAAATTTCCAACAAATAAAACGACATAGTTTTGATAATCTGAAGATTTTGGACCAATTAGAGACTTTTTAAAACCCAAAATACCTCCCCAAGTTGGCCTATGAAGGAGACACATTTGCTTCCATTTGGGGAAGAACTTGGAAGCCATTAGGGAGAGATATAGAGAGTTAGGGAGAAAGAGAAAGAGAAGTAGAGATTTTCTTCTTCCAAATCCAATCCAAAATGTGAGTTTCAATTAGTTTTCTAAAAATTAAACTTTTATTTTCAAGCCTCCAATCCATCTTCTTCATCTTCTTTGAGTTTCCTATGAGTTAGAGAGTGATGTACTCACCCATATACACATATATGAGAGGTTGAATGCTTGTGGTTCCACCATTGAATATCATCTATTGATTTGTTCATTTGTTTGCTTATATACAATGTTCATCTCTTCTTACCTCATTTTTTTTTACTTACTAGCTCATCATCATCTTGATGATGACATGAAGTTTGAGGTGAGTGAATCTTTATGGATAGTAGCTCTTGACCTCAAAAACATGTTTGATAGATGATAATTATAACCTCAATACATCCCTATGTATTCTTGAGGTTATTTCCAAAATAAATCAAACCTTTCCAATAATCTTGGGGGTTCTCTAAATGAGTTAGAGGTTGATATTACAAGTGGTTTTAATCCTCTTTGAGTGTTGAAAATATACTTTCAAAACCCCTATTTCAAAGCCCTCCTAAAATCCCCAATATTTGGGTTCTAAGAAATAAACCTTGTTTTCTCAAAAACATTCAAAACAGTGACTCATTTAACTTCAAAGAATTATTTTGAGTTCAATACTCAATATATGAATGTAAGACCATTTGGAAAGTCTTCCTAACTCATTGGAGAACATCCATGATTTTTGGTTTGACTTGGAAACACTTGGAAGGGGTCCATTTGGACCCAAACATTCTTTCCAGACATTCTATTTTTGTTGTCACAGCAGCTTGATTGATTTTCAACTTGTTTTATAGAAAACTTTTTCAAAAGGAGTGATCCCAACTCATTTTTGCCTTGAACTTTAGTGTCTTATAAAACTTTCTGTATAATATGGATCTCTAGATCTTTTTTTTTTTTTTTTTCATTTTCTAAAATTTTTCAACATTTCAGTCGACAGTACGAACTCTGTTTCTGAGTAACCTCTATTGTTTATAAGATTTCTCTCAATCTGTAATAGTTATTGAGGATTGGCTTTTTGATTTATGTTCTAGACACAATAAGGATGATCTCCATAAAAAATCATGAATTGAAAACATTTCTAACCCTACTTTTCAATTTCCACAAGATCAAGTCACTGTTCTGTCCACTATTCACAGCAAATATACTTTTACTTCCATCCTTTGATTTGATACTTATATGTACTTCAAATTAGTTCATATCCTAGGAAGTGGTCCATACTATATTTGTACATATTCCATGATGATTTTTCCCATGCATTCATGCATATTTTAGATTTCTAAGTTACTTTAGAAAGTCCATGTACACAAACACACTACAACCTTTGCACATTCTAGGATCATACATTGCATCCATGCAAGATTCGGGGCTTTTGTGGCTCCTAATCTAAGAAAATTATAAGGAATGAGTTGGATCATACGTCCATGCTTTTCCTCGATCTAATCTTCCTTTTTCATCCGTCTCGGGGATCGAGAGGTCTTTTTTCCTCAAAGATTAACATGCATCATTCTAGCTTGCTAAGCATATTTTGATTTATTTGATTATTTGTTTCAAGAACAATTCATGTCCCCTTAGATTAGGAAAGCTTTATTATTTGATATGTGATTAGACGATTTTTCCTAGGTTTGTTCGTATGATCTTTCCTTTTGCATTGTGTGATACTTGGCTTAGATCTTATGAATGATATTTTATCTTTAGATCTTCCATTTCAAGTTTCTTATGTGATGTAATATACATATCATAAATATTAACTGTTGAACCAAACATAGTATAAGATGATTATTTGGATGCTAATTGAGGCTCGTCGAAAGACGGGGCGAGTTGAGGGTGTTAGTCGTGACAAAGGCTCCTTCATCTTTTATGTTTTGTCGATGTGGGATAGCAAAGTTAAAATTTCAGAATTTTCGGAATATTTTCGAAAATTTTTCGGAATTTTTCAGAAAATTTTCAGAAAATACAATTTCGGAATATTTTTGAAAATTTTTCGGAATTCTAAAAACAATTCCGATTCCGATCCGATTTTTTTCGGAATTTTTGAAATTCGAAAATTCAGAATTCGGAATGTATATTTAGTTGCCAAAATCGAAATTTTTCGGATCGAAATCGGTCAGAATCGGATTTTCCGTTCCAAATGACACCCCTAGGCATAGTCATTCACATGTGGGGGATTGTTAGATTCAGGGTGTGAATGGGAGCTTATGATAGCTCAAGGGGATCATAAGGATCACCATAGACGGACTCAATGCTCTGAGAAAGGCTTGGAACGTTAAGTTTCAAGTTTCTGGCAGAGGGGTTTTCGACCAGTCGACCGGGTTTCTTCGACCGGTCGACCAAGTAACGGTGATATGAAGTGTTAAACATTTCTGGCATAGGAGCATTCTACCAGTCGACCGGACCCGTTCGACCGATCAACCGGACCCAGGTTGTGAAGAGTTGCAACTTTTCATGTAGAAACTTTGAATTTGTTTGAACTTCATCTGTTTTAATGGCTGGTAAACGTATATATACTAATATATATATAGTGCATAGGTGTTGGGACACAATCATTTGTGTAGATAGGCATCTCTTACCCAATAGACACCTCTATATATACAATGTAGTTATCTATTTTGAGGAAAAAAAACGTTGATTTTCAGATTTTTTTTCTTCTCTTCTTCATCTATTCTAGAGTCAATTGAGAGCAATTTAGATACATATATTCTGCAGAACAATTGAAGTTTAGTTGTACTTCAATTATTAGATCATTGTATCCTCAAGAACTAGGCGTCGTAGTCCACAAAACAATGGTGTGTTGGACATAAACTTATTTTTCGGACAACGTATTCATACGTGCTTCGATCTTAAGTTTAGTCACTGTTCATAAGTTTCATATCCATTGTATCCAACAGAAAGTTCCCTATAGTGATGTGATAATTACCACAACTTAGGACAAACTTAGGTGGCACGTCCCACTTTGCTGTATTTCATACCTCAAATTTAGGTTTCACTATCCTAGTAAAATCTAAGTTTGTGGTATAGCTGAATTCCGCTAATGTACAAAAAAATAGTAGATGATGATCGTGTGAGGCCGCACGGCAGAACCGTTTTGCGTAAAACCATGTATTGGCCACAAGGTCAAGACATGACCATTTGGCATGGGATGGTAGAGACTTCACTATTTGGCATGGAAACGGTGGAATGTTGGCCGTTTTATCATTAAACAACTTTTTCTTTTCCGTTTGTCAACTATACCACTACGAACTCCTACCTTTTTCTAAAACTTAAGTAAAGTTTATCATAAGTCACCAACACGACTATGGATGCTCTTAACAGTTGAAACTCCTATAAGAGACTTTTGGTTTGGAATAGTCGAGTAAAGGATAAAGTTGGAAAGTGTTTAGTTAAAATATAAGAGTACTCTAAAATGGAACATCTCAAAATGGAATGAATAAAAAACTCTTAAATTGAGATGTAGAAACAATTTATTAGCTTTGATAAAAGTAGAGTTAGCTCATTTTGGAAATTGAACTAAAAAAATTGAAGATAAGTTTGACTAACGAAAAGAAGGTTAGTGAATATAACATTTAAAAAAAAAAAAAAAAGGTAAGCTACAAATGTCAAGGGAGGTTAGTGGATTTTCTAAAAATAGAAGGGAGGTTACTTGATTTATCAAATACTAATGGAAGGTCAATGCAATTGACCAAAAATTAAAAGTTTCAAGGAAGTTCTATAAATGTAGTACTACCATGAAAAATATCTCTCTTTTTTTTTTTTTCGAAAAATGGTTAATTTACGAAAATAGGGCCATACACTAGGATATTACAATAAGATTAAAAATCAGCTAAGAAAAGAAAGAAGACAGAGTCAACCTCAAAACTAGCAAACAAAGCTTAAGAAGGCTAAACAAGGCCAATGCAACAAAGCAAGCCACAACAAACTCAAAAATCAGAAGCTAAACACAATCAATTTCTATGCCGACCCTTAGGACGACTCCCTTTAAATTTAATCTTCGCCTCCCGTTACACACAAAAACAAAGCCTAAGAAAATCAGAAGCTAAAAATATCTGTCTTCAATCTTGGTTACACACAAAACCTCAAAGAGCATTTGCAAAAGGCCTAATTCTTGTTCTTCAATCTTATTATTACTGTTATTATTATTGTTATTAATTTTTTTTTTCCTGTTTGTTTTGAATTGTACCAATGGCAGAGGAAGTGATTCTATTGGACTCCAGGCTTAGCCCTTTTGGAATGAGGGTGAGAATTGCTCTGGCGGAGAAGGGTGTTGAATATGATTACAGAGAAGGGGATTTGAGAAACAAGAGTCCTCTGCTTTTGGAGATGAACCCGGCTCACAAGAAAATACCGGTTCATATCCATAATGGAAAACCGGTCTGTGAGTCTCTAATAATTGTTCAGTACATTGATGAGGTCTGGAAGGACAGAACTCCTCTGTTGCCTTCTGACCCTTACAAGCGTGCGCATGCCAGGTTCTGGGCTGACTATGTGGACAAGAAGGTGATCTCCCCCTCTCTCTCTCTCTCTCTCTCTCTGGGTGAGGCCATCTAAACAACTTGCAATTAAAACTCAAATAATATTATGCTTCTCAAATTTATATCTAGGATTGTCAATCGGGCTGGGCTCACCCGAAGCCCACTTGTTTGGTTCGCAAAAGTTAGGGCAGAGCTTTAGTTGAGAACGAACTGAGCCGAGCTTTGGCTTTATTTTAAGCCCGAATTAGACACAGGCCGAGCATGAGACATGCTAGGCTCGGCCGTTTTAACCCTAGCCTGATTGCAATTGTAGTTTTGTATGAAAAAACAAGGGGCTGGATACCACAAACTTTCATCAACCTGTTTCTCTCTCATGACATCCTCCAAGAAGGTTCAAATCATGCACTTTGATAAGCATATCTTATGCATGTAATAGCAACATCCATTAATCTGACCGAATTGGGGGTATGCTAGGTCATTTTATAGTGAGCAATGCTAGGTACATCTAAACGGGACGCCTAAATTATTCACCTGCTGATATGTCATGACAGTATTGTAATTAATTCTAACTTTGTTTGGCAACTGATGAATACTTTTGAAAATACACATCAGCAGGTGGATAGTTTAGGTGTCCCGTTTTTGTGTACTTAGCATTATTCTATTTTATACTATCTCTCGTCCTATTTTATGTGTCCATCTTTCCTTTTTGGGATATCCCAAAATTATTGTCCACTTTCCTAAATTGGTATGTAAATTTTACTTAATTTTCCAAACTATCCTTCTTTGCAATCAATACCAAAACAAAACAAAAAAAATAAAGTGCAATGATTATGAATAATTGTGAAAAGTAGGTGTAGATTCTTTTTATCCCCTTAAATAGTTGGGTTCCCCAATATGGACACATAAAATGGGATGGAGGGAGTAACTTTTTTTTAGGAATCCTTAAGGCCTTGTGCATACTGTGGTGGAAAATTCAACAAGTTGCCCGACCTCTCCCTGTAGCCCGTTCTATATATTCAAACCAAGTTCGGGATAAGGGATTATATTTTTATGCGGGCCGAGCTCGGGCTTGGGAAAGAGTTATTTTCTTCGGGCCAAGCTCGGACTAACTAGGGGTGGCAATTTTTAACACGACAACCCGTTTTACTGAGATAACCCGAACGCGACACGACATGACACAATTAATTTTAAATAGTTTGTATTATTGATTAATTGCACTCGAAACTAAAAATCAAACCCAAAGCACGCAACCCCGTTTAATGACACGATTATGACACGAGAACCCGAATTGCCACCCCTAGGACTAACCTAAGCCCTGCTCATAGTGCGCGATTGACATGCCTATCTATATCCTAAATTTAGTTTTCAAATACTTTGAACACTTGTGCCACATGTAGTGGTTTGTGATACTACTGGTGGTATGATATTATTATCAAAATATTTGACAACCAAATTTAGCATTGGAATTTGGGAATCATCCATTATTCTTAAATTCAAGTTGATAATTAATTGGGTCCACTGTCACATGCATCACGTGTGTTTTGAATCAAATATGAAATAGAAGTTTGAAAATCGTAGCTTATTATATATATATATATATGAATGTATGTATATCACTCCACTCTGTTAATATATGCATTATCCGTGCATTACATGCATATGTTTGATTGTTTGTTGGTATTTTGTGTAATATAATGATCAACCTATCGTTCTATTGATTCGTTTGGTACAACTTCTACTTCTGTAATTTAATTGTGAAAAAATAAATATTAGCTAAATAATGCACAAGGATATCTTTTGACTAGGCCTGGCAAATGGGCGGGCTTGGGCGGGCTTGGGCTTGGGCGGGTTCGGGCCGGGTTCGGGCTTGCTTGTTTTCGGGTCGGGTCGGGTTATTGCCGGGTCGGGTCGGGTTATGAATCATGACCCGTTTTTTTTTTTTTTTTTTTTTTTTTTTTTTTTTTTTTTTTTTTGAGAATTTTTTTCCTTTCATTTTTTTTTTTTTTTGCTGTAAATGCATAATTTTATTTTTATTTTTGTCTTTTGAATTCTTTTTCCTCTCCCCTTTTTCACCTACTTTCTTCCCCTACCTTTCAACTTGATCAAATCTATTTAAGTAGAAAAATACAAAAATTATGTAAATTAGCAAAGATTTTCATGAAGCAATTATTCACCTGTTGTAGGGCTAACACAATAAATTCTATTGTGTTTAAAAGCTACAAAAAAAAATATCATAACTAAACTAATCATTCTTTGTTCTGGCAATAAAAAAAATACTCACATACGCACACACACACCCACCCACCCACACACATACACACATTACTACATGAGTTTATAATATCAACCAAATTACAGTCCTATTATAATTATATTACAGACCATACAAAAAATGAAAATGTTGAAAAAAAATCCGATCTAAATACTCCCATCTTCTCTATCAGTTCATAAGCACAAAATGCACCTGCAATTGAACCGGAAAAAATAATAAAAATAATAAAAATAAAAATGAGCCACTAGCTAAAAAAATAAAAGTAAAAGGAACACATAAGGAGATTGAACATGTATTGTTATACCTAATCAAAAGAATTTCAACATTGGTCAAGTCCCGCAATTACACCTTCAAAGTCTTCAACAAGTTCTTCCTCCGATTCATCAAAAGCTACATTAAATTAAAATAATGTTAAATAGATATAAGAAAATTAGACATCAAATAGAAATTTTTAACACTTTACACTTTACACTTTACCTTTGGTCCCGTATAGCCAATCCCTTGTACATAGCAAAGCCTCGACATTCTTAGGCAACATAGAAATTTTTCTTGATCTAGTGGAAAGGAACGTGGTGGCAGTGCATTTTCTGAATCTTGTTTATGGCCAACAATATGCCTTAACATACTAGATGTACCACCCTTTGAGCTTGCAATTAAATCTTGTTTGCAAACTCTACATCTGGCCCTTTGCTTCCCATCACTACTCAAAGGCAATTTCTCAAACTCCTCCCACACAACGGACTTTTTGCACCGTTTGGAACTCGTTGCTGAACTTTGCTCCACATCATGTTCATCAATATTTTCCTCCATAGTAAAGAAAGGGAAAAACCCAACCTCTTTTTAAATCTACAAATCAAGCAGAGCCTAAACCTTCATTAGAGTAGTCCGAACACTTTAAAATGCGGGAGTCTGAATGTGAAGCCGTCCGCATATCTATCGATCTATATATATGTCTATATGTGTTTTAAAATTAAGACATACACAAACAAAATATACTTAAATATTATTTGGATCATGCACTTCCATGATTCCATTCAAATGAGTTTTAAGATTTTCAACTACAAATAATATTTTTGTAGTACAGCTAACAATTAATACCTAGTTCCATTGACTTCTAAAAAACAGTACAAATTATCTAATAACTTGATGCTCTATGCTCTATATATCAATATATGTAACTGATCAGTAACTATACCATTGGTGAGACAAAAAGATGCACAAATTAGGTCCATCCAAAGAGTTTCAGATAAACAATGCAAAAACTAAAGAAAAAAATAAACTAGAATACCTATAAAACCCAGTCAGATTTACAAAATTCCACAACGGTTCATATATATTCTGGTTCGAGAAAGCATGTTGAACCTGCAAAGGTAAGGAAAAAAAATTTATAAAGTATAAATTGATGTGGAGATTTGAAGATAAACATTAAACACGTTTAGCTGCTTCTACAAAATTAAATCTTTGGAACCAAAAGAATAAATGAAAGAAACTCAAGCACAAACAAATCACACTTCTAGTAACTCCAGCTCATCAGATAAAAAAAAAAAAAAAAAAAACTATCTTGTATACAATAGGCCATAAAAAAACAATAGCAAGGTTTGCATTCACTGAGTTTGTATTAATACTTGAGCATCTCTTTTATTCATACTGTTTTTTCTTCTATTTACTATTAATCTCTTGTCTATAAAAATGAGGCAACTCGGCACAACATTGATAAAAATGAGGGGCAACTCGGCACACACCTTGGGCAATGCATGTGTAACACACCCCCAGCTTTGAGAAATTCCACTTATTCTGATAAACTGTGTCCAATTGATCCTACATGCAATAAAAAAAATAATTGGACTTATAAGCAAAGACAAAACATAAGCAACAATTGTTAAATGCTGAAGACATTATTAAAGAATTAAATTAAGCCAACACATTTATCTATGTTTTTCTTTAGAAATGGTTGAAGTAAACACACTATTACAGCTTGGAGTCTTAACTACCTTATAGGCTTATAGCAAACCATGATGTAAAATGCATGTCATGTTTCAGTTTCTTAAACAATTAAAGTTTTGAGAGTGTAGAATTAATCTAATACACTAGATTATCAAACTCATACTAAAATCACCCACAACCCATGAGGGGTGGGAGATTCTGACAAGCTTCCAAGTTACAATCTATGTACATATATTTCGCCTGAACCCAAATTAAGCTCTAAGAGATTATAGATAAAGATTCAAAAAGTAAAAAAAAAGGAAATGAAATACAAAATTCAAACCGAATAGAGAAGAATGAGGCCCTATACATACACGTTTATTTCACATGAAATTCTTCATTGTAAAACAAACCAACCATCAAAATTGGGAAACCAAAAGCAGGACACCATTGGGTAAAGAACTAAAAGCATCCAAAATCATTTACCTTTGTGAGGCAAAAAGCAAAGCAGCAACACAGAAAGTTCTCTCCTCTGCTCTCTGGGTTTTCGAATGACCACAAACCCCACTTCTCTCAAAACCCATTAAGTAGAGATACATATGAATCCATTAATTAAAAGAAAAGAAACCCATTAAGTACCAGCAATTAATTAAAAGAAAACAAACCCCACTACCAGCAATTAATTAAAAGAAAAGAAACCCATTAATTAGAGATACATATGAATCCATTTAACAAGTGACCCACATAACAAAACCAACACAAATCATATCAGATAGGATATATACTAGAAGATTAGTCAACCAATAATAATGCAAATTGTCTTACTAAAACCCCAAAAATAAAAATCTAAACACAAAAAAATAAATAAATAAAACAGAGCCTATTTGGAAAATGAAGAAAAATCTAAACACAAAAAAATAATCTTACCTTTCTAGATCTTCGTTCGCAGTTGAAGTCCTCCAGATCTTCGTTCGCTAGCTCCAACGAGAGAGAGTTTGTTGAATCATATGAAGATCTTTATTCGAGATAGAAACTGGAAATAGGGGCTAGAACCAATTTCGTATGAGAAGCTAGTACCAATTTTATGAGAAGCTAGAACCAATTTCGTTCGGTAAATCTTCAACGAGACTCGAGAGATACACAGAGAATACTGGAAATTGGGGGCGCCGTTTGAGAGAGAGAGAGAGAGAGAGAGGGAGTCGTGAATGAGATGGAAAGTGGGTTAGAAACCCTTAAAGCAAAACCCGAACAAACCCGCGTGCTACCCGAAAGTAACCCGTCAATATAATAGCACAAAACCGACTTCAGCCCGCGAGAGAATTAACTAACCCAAAGACAGATATTTTCGGGCCCAATCGGGCGGGCTAGCCCAATCGGGCTTTGTTTGCCAGGCCTACTTTTGACCAATATTACGCAATTTGAGTAACCTATTTCTTGCAATTGAATTGTAGACTCCGGTTTGTCAAATAATTTTATTTCAGCTTTTGGAGTTCCATAATCACGTTATGGGCTGCAAAAGTTGTTGCCAAACTGTGCCTATGAACTACAATTCTGTTTTCATTTTTGCACATTCATGAATTTGAATAGTTACCTTAAAACTATCATGTACAACATTAGCAACTACCATGAATATATATTGCTGAACTAGAGCTTCAAGTTGTATCTATTCTATTGGCTTACCAACACAATTTTGGACAGATATATAGCCTTGCGAAGATGGTGTGGGATGGCAAAGGTGATGCCCAAAAAGCAGCAAAGAAGGAGCTCATAGAGTGCTTTAAGTTGCTAGAAGGAGAGCTTGGAGACAACCTTTTCTTTGGGGGACAGACCTTTGGTTTCGTCGACGTTGCTCTTATACCGTTCTACTGCTTGTTTTACACGCTCGAGATTGCCGGGAACTTCAGCTTAGAGGCAGAGTGCCCTGAACTTGTAGGGTGGGCAAAGAGGTGCATGATGTAAAAGGGGAGTGTGTCAAAGTGTGTACCTGACCAGCACAAGGTTTATGACTTACTTGTGGAACTAAACAAAAAGCATGGGGTTGAGTAGTACAACTTTGGAAGATATTGCAATAAGAAAGGCATATATTAGATTAGATGGTCTGATATAGTTTTGATGTTGTAGAGAGTTCATTTGTATTTTCTTTATTGTTTTGTAACTGTTTTGAGTCTTTGGTGGGATGTGCTCTTTTTCCATTCATACCCAAAATATGTATTTTTCATATATGATCTATTATTTTGATTACGTTAATTATTTGGGTATTTTAACAAAGTATTGAAAAAAAATATGATGTATTTTTCATATATGATCTATTATTTTGCTTAAATTAAGGTTATTTGGGTATTTTACCGAAGTATTGAAAAGTAGTGGGTGGTTATCTATTTATCATCTTTATAACTAGGGGGAAGTTCCTTCGCAAGTTGGGTTGAATTGGTTCCATATTACATCTATAAATGCTCAAACCAACCAAGGAAGAAAGGGCTCCACACATCAACATAAACATCACCTACTGTTCATTCCTTTTGAGCAAGGTTATAAATGAGCAGCTTTGTATATGCACCAGCGTTACATGATCGTTGGATTGTTCAGATTGTATCGAGATTGTGAATAAATAATCATTTAATAATTTTTTTTTACTTACTTTCTCGAGACCAATTCTTCATCCAATAGCTGTGGAGTGTTTGCGCATTTGCAAAGCTGCTCATAATACCCTTGCCCTTTCCTTTTATTTCATCTCTTTCATTCTTGCATAGTTAACCACTTTAGTTAATGAGTAATACTTCATCCTCAACTTTCACACAATATTTTGATTACAACCCACAAAAGTATCTATCTCTCTCCTCTGTCATCCTGTGATGTCAGTGGACCCCACAGTAATTCAGAAAAGAGATAGACATACTTTTGTAGGTTGTGAACAAAAAGTTGTGAGTGAAGTATTATCCTTAGTTAATTAGTGCTCTCTTCAATATATTTACGTTTTCGGAGCCTTTCATTGCATTCCTAGTATTCTAGCTTCTATGTAATTCAGAGCATTTTTGCTCACCTAATTTACTCAGTCATTGCTCATTCAGGTCTGCACTGCACTGGGTGATATGTGTCCCATTTCAATAGTTATATTGATAGCATAGGGACAAAATGGGAATGAGAATGGAATGGAACACATGTCATCCAGCGAAGGCTTAGGTGAGCAAAAATACCCTCTATGTAATTTACTCTGCTATTAATGCATCTCCAACACATTTTCTATTTAGTTATGAGCAATGCTATTATGAGAAGCTTCTCATATGCACAAGGCACCAGCATTTCTAAGTTAGCTTTACTTCAATTTCAATTTCCAATTCCGTGCTCATGGATTACTTTTTAAATTACTTTCTTGTTTGTCATTCAACTTGATTCGTTTATGTTTTACATTTCCTATCACTCAATTACACTACTTGCTTCAGAGTGTTAGAACCTTAAGTGATGGGTCATCCCTACTTTCCAATAAACGCCTGATTAGCGAACACACAACTATAGAGATAACCTTAATATAGTAATAAGTTTAGATTTTTGTACAAAACCCCTAGCACGCTAGGTCACAAGCACCTAATATTTTACAGCCAAAACATTACCATACTCTTAGAATGAGAAATTATGTCCTATATTCACAAAAAAAAAAAAAAAAAAAACTTGTGTCATGGAGTAAGTTTGAAATCATGATGATTCTGTGACTTTGAGGAGATGATATTGGATATGCCCTCTAGAAATTCCCAGTATAATATAGTTTTTCAAGCAAACTACAAGATTATTGACTTTCCTAATTCCCTCTAGTATAACTAAAGTAGGATAGTATTTCACCTAAATACTCTACATTATAATGAAATTTTGAATTCATTTATTATGAGAGTACTGAAAGAGAGAACAAAAAGATATTTGGAATTCTTGTTACATAACTATATTGAAATTAAAATGATATTTGACAAGACGAATACGGGTATGTTTGGAATAACAACTTTGAAATCTATTCTTACTAATTGTAATTACCATAACCATCTTCTTTAGCAACTTACTTTAAAGATGCATTCTAGTACAATTATTACTTTTTCACAAAAGCAAGTCTTACATACTTGTTTCTGCTTTTAAGTTAGAAATAATGTTTGCACATAATTACAACTCCATGCTCCTCAACTTCAATAACAAATTAATCTCTCTATAATAATTTTATCTCTATCGATATCCCTTCTTCGGTTTTTTTGCCTCTCTATGCATAAAATATAGAAATATCGGTACATTTACTTTGAAAGAAAGAAAAAAAATAAAATAAAAATCACTTTCGTACCAAACAAAGCATTTATTTTGAATGAAAAAGTAAGAATTACATGAATGTTTTTGAATTTCTTTACACCAACTCTGTGTATATCTCTCTCTTCTATATTTCCTTTCCCATTAGTTTGCACATCCACTGTATAACTACTTACTGCAAGCCCCTATATATTTCAGGAAAAATAATAATAATAAATAAATAAACACCATACCTCTAAAAGACATATTTTTATTATGGAAAACATGACTAAGATTGTCGTCGCCCATTGCTTTGTCCACAATGCATGTTGTTCAAACTCTGCTTCAGGGACTCCACAAAGTCATCTGCTTGATCACAGCCCTCATGGAAGAGTTCCAAACGCTGCTTAAAGTTTTCTAGAGCAACATCTATAGCTTCTGTTTTCTGGCCACCAGAGCTCTCCTTAGCTTCAAGAACTTTAATTGCTGCAGTGACAAAGTCCTGATATGCATTGTTCATAGCATCCACAATGTCATCCATTACTCTGCCCCTAATCTGTACAAAATGTGGGAATTCACCTCAATATTGCTCTATTTGGTATTAAAGTGACTTTTTTCGTGGTACATGTATTAATATTGCTTTAATTCATATAGAGAGAGATAAAAAGAAACGAAAAAGAGGGTAGAGCTGGAGATAGAAACATGATATATATAGTGAGAGTTACTTGGTATAGAAATTGAGGAGCATGAGGTTCCATCAACCCCAGACCCTTACTCACGTCCTCATATGCAAAATACCATCTTTATTGCGCTATTTGGTATGAAAGTGACTTTTTTCATTAAGTACATGTATCAATTTTGATATATTTTACGTATTAAGAAAGAAAAATCATAAAGAGGGATATATATATACATGGAGATAGAAACGTAATAGAGTGAGATTCATTTGCAATAGAAGTTGAGGATCATAGAGTTCCATCTACTCTTAAGTCTCAACTTATGTCCTCGTATGCAAAACATCATCTCCAACTTAAAAGCAAAAACAAGTAAGACTTGCTTTTGTGAAAAAGTAAACATTTAATTTGATTGGAATGCAAATTTAAAATAAGTTGCTAATGAAGATGATTATGTAATTACAATTGGTATGAATGCATTCTGAAGTTGTCATTCCAAGCATAGCCTAATTTAAAAGCGAAAGCAAGTAAGTCTCTTTTTTTTTTTTGAAAAGTAGAAACTATAGTAACGTTCATCTTTGAAATAAATTGAAAATGAAGAGATAGTTTATATACAAATTAGTTAGAATGCATTTCCAAGTTGTCATTCCAAACACACTCTTAAGTCTTGTCTAAATTATTTGGGGTTGGCTACATGAATCCCTCAATTTGAGACAATAGTGTTACTCAATTTACAAGTTATCAAGCCTTTCTTTACCACCTCTATTCGTTCCCATTTTTGTCTTTCTCTACCTACCTCTTGCATCCCCTTTAGTGCATGTTACCCATACTCTGGAACGTGAGTTGGAAGATCCCAATACTTTACGAGAAGGGGAATCAGCCATAAAGGATTTAAATTTAGGTACGGATATGAGGACACATCAAATAATAAATAGAACAAGACATATTAGCTAAATTATTTGTAGTCAATGCAATATATATACGTATACTATATACTTACAGTTATGAAACCTAAAAGCTAGCATAGCATTATTCTTATTTCATCATTTTTTTAGACATAATTTTGATAGAGTATAAATAACTTTTGAGAAAGTAGCTCCACTTAGAGGTCTATAAATGTCAACACTTGGATATGAGGCAATTAAAGTATGAACAACTTAAATATATATGATAAGAAGACCTTGAGACTAGAAAACAGTTTGTCTTTTTAGATGATAATATTGATAAATTGAGAATAAGTCTGAATCTAACTAAGTAGGTCGGAATAGGAAGTATCCGTCTTTTGTGCAACAAAGCCAAAATAAATAACTTCCATTGTCTCATTTTTCAACCAAATTTGATGCACAACTAGTTTATCATTTTTATTTTTATTTTTCTGAGGGGAAAAAATAAGTATTCACAACTCATAATTCCCTCGGTCATCGTAACACGAGAGAGAGAGAGAGAGAGAGAGAGAGAGAGAGAGAGAGAGTGTGTGTGTGTGTGTGTGTGTGTGTGTGTGTGTTGTTTTTCAACAAAAAGAAATTGCTGCCCATCTCAGTTTTTTGGGGGGGCAAGGCAAGAATGCACCTCCTGTTTCACGTGGAATGGAGAACGAGCGAATAGCATGAACAGTCGTCACTATTCAACTTTTCATATAAGAAGAGGAGAGAAAGTACATGAAGAAAGGCATGGGTCAACTAGCAAGCGATGTCCTACATGGCATGAAATAAGCCTGACACCTATCCCATATCGGTACATTGTCATACCCATGTCAACACTAATAGTACACCTTTGATGCCACGTCCGGGTAACATAGGTAAATACTATCAATCATGTTAACTCGTGCAGTTTTAGGTTTTCTTTGGATTTTCCCAAACCATCTTAATCGATGTTCCAGGATTTTGTTTGAAATCGGTACTAGTTTTAACATTTCATGAATTAGAAATGACTCAATTCTATCATCTATGTTAATAGGTTAAAGCAAGTAATTAATGTTATTTCCTTTCCTCTCTTTCCTTCCTCGATCTATCTATTGAATAGGAATATAGGATATTAAACCATTAAACCCGACAAGGAGATAAAATCTCAAATCATAGATCCACCGACAAGATGGTTCATTTTCTCTCTTCCCTCCCTCGATCGATCTATTAAATAGAATATTAAACCATTAACCCCGACAAGAAGATATATATAATCTCAAATCACATATCAACCGACAAAATGGCGAACCCTGAAGGATATCTCTTCCTTTCCCTCCCCTCATTCGCGTCGAGAGCCTAATTTTCCTTCCCGTCTTCCTTTTCCCTTCTTCCTTAATACCAAACGTGATGTGAGCAAACAGCCTAACAGTTACCTCCACACACACACTCATACACAACCACAGTGAATTACTTGAGGATTGAAATTAACAATAACAATTGTATATATCAATTGTGTGTATCTTGATATATATATATATATATATATACAGTTGTGTTATATGTGTGATTTTAGTTTCAGAAACTAAAATCACACACACTGAAACTAAAATCACACATATAACAATTGTATATATCAAGATACATATTTATAAATATATATATATGTGTGTGTGTGTATGTACGCATGTGACTATGTGAGTTAGTTCAATTACCTATAGAGATAGTGCCGTCCAATTGGTCTTACGTTTATATCAAATGTACAGACGCATGCAGAAATATACAAAGTTACAAAGTCATGCAGAAATTGAATCACCTTTCCGGCCGAGTCTGCAGCTCTAGTACTTTTCGCAGCCGCAAATTGTCACCCTGCAAAGAGAACGAAACCGTCTGAATTTGACCTGATCGTGACCTAGGCAGATATTTATCTATGTAATTAATTAAGGGCCTGTTTGTTCAGCCAAAAAAAAAAAAAAAATACAAGAAGAAGAAAAAAATATTTAAGGGCCCGTTTCGAATCATTTCCCAGTTACGGCCCGTTTGGTTCATGGATTCTTAGGGTGGATTTTGATTTCACCCGAAAATTACTAGTAATCTTAAAATATATCTTTGTTTGGTTCATGGCATATTTAATGAATTGTGGATCCCACTGGATTTAGAATCCACCCAAAGGTGGAAAATAGGGTGGATTCTAAATCCTAGCTTGGAGGTGGTATTCCTAAGGATTACTGGGGTTTTGATTTACTATTTTCATAATACCTAAACTAGCCTTTATTAGACTATTAAACAAACAAATAATGTGATCATAAGAAATTTATGATTTTAATTTTTATTATTTTCTAAAATAGAGAGATTGGTAGATGAGATTGTTTATGATGATTTCTTATGCCTGAAACATTATATTTGATGTTAGTTTAATGACTGAATTCAAATTTTGATTGCTAAATGTTAATGATTGAAAAGTCTATATGATATTACAATAACTACATATTTGACATATTGTGATTTGTACGTTAGACCTATACATGTTTTATGCTTGAAAATATTATTTATCTTTTGTTATTATTCAAATATATTTTAATTACATGTAATAGTTTAGACTCATGTCCGTGTCTTAATTACTCTATTTATCTCATTTATTAAGTGTCATTGATTTTAAGATTTATTCCATTATTTTTTTTAATCACCCTCCATTTTTAGAGGGTTGACAATTTGATTTTAACTCATACATTCTTTTAGCTTCAAGGGTAGCTTAGGTATTTAACAATATTTCCATTTCATTTTCCTTGACCCAACCAAACAATGAATTTTAAATCCAGCTATAATTATTGATGAACCAAACATTCTGTAGGGATTCAGATTCCTGGTAAAGTGATTACTGATATTATGATTCCTAATAATCAAAATCCACCTAAAATAAACCGTGAACCAAACGGGCCATTACGGCAAGTTTGGGCCTATTCATGTTTATTTTGTAGAAATTATTTAGGTGACAGTCACACCACGACTGTGAATATCTTTTCACTACTATAAAATTAAAATAATATTTAAATCACAAGTATGACGGTCACACGATATATATAGTTTCTCGCATCTGGGGTACAAAATGAATATATCAGTCTATTTCGATTTGTTTTAAACAACATAATCAAAGGCACGTTTGGGGTTCATATTTTGTTTTTCCACAAACGTAAAGAAGTCATTCATGAGGGTGACTGTCACATAGTGCCACGGCACTGAGGTGACGTTATGTGATGCGCTACTCACATCTACATATGTATACAGTATTTAAATCTTTCATTCAATTTGACGACCTTTCATTTAAGGTAAATGTTGTGGGTAGTTTCAAATTGCAAATTAACGATACAATGGATAAATTAAGATACATTATATATACGGTAGAAAATGATCGACGGGTCACGATATCTCAATATGATGATGTGGTGTATTAGTTAGCTTGAATACCTTTTCTCAAATGTGATGTCGAAAGCAAATTTTTTATTTTATTTTATTTTATTTTGGATATAAAATTTTCTCAATTCTCATTGTCCCCTTTTAATTAGACTTCTATTTCTATCTATAAGGGTCCAATAATTTGAAGAAATGATGTAACATATTGCCCAAAATATTTAAGTCCAAGATACTAGTAGAAGGCTTGTGGTGTTATTATAAGTCACTTACACTCTATTAGTTAATTTATGTGAGATTTCACAAATTTTGTATGATTTTTATTGTGATTTGAGTATTCTTTTGGTATCACATGGGTCCTATAGTAACTTAGATATCACAATAACCGTCCCATAATGTCCCAAAACGAGAATTTCCATTTGGATACAACGGTAATCTTTCTTTTCTTTTTTTCTTTTTGGATTGCTACCTGGATTATGGTACGACATACACACACATCTCACCCCCAACTCAGCACCAAAACCCCACAAGCCAACAAGGGTCACTTATTTCGACTGACGAACAACAGGGGGACAAGCAAAGAAAACCCCTTAACGGGATACGATCCCTCAATCTGCTTACTGAAGAGAGACATGTCATTCCAATTGGACTAGACCCTCTTGGTGATACAACAGTAATCTTTCACTTTCAATAGTATTCAATTTGGGTGAGATTCTAATACTTTTGGTAATTTATTTAGAAAATACTTTTGTTTACCCAAAATATAGTACATCAATGCTCACCCAAGCATTTCATTGGCCAATGCAATGTGACTCAGGATTAAAAAAATATTGTTTAATGATGTTTAATCGTGGATCTCACTGCATTAGTCAATGGAATGCTTGAGTGAGCATTAGTATACCACTTTTTGGATGAGCAAAAATACTCTCATTTATATATATATATATATATGTATATATATTATCAATAATTGGTTTACATAAGGAAATGGGTCAAGTACAGTTCCTTAGGAACTATTGTGTTGTGTCTCTTATAGTCATAGCGCAGTTTCAAAAATTAATTTCCCATTCTTTTTTAAACCTTATAAACCAGTTTTTGGAGACTAGCATAGAATAATTCCTAAGAAATTGTACTGAACTTTAGTCATTCACATTATATGACAAGAATTGTTTTACGTTATTTTTGTACAAAAGTTTGAATATTTCAAAAAGATTAATGCTATGCATTCTAAATTTTTATCTTAAAAGTGTTTTTCAAATGATGTGTCAATCGGGTCAAGTCTAATTCAGTGGGACCAGTTAAATTTTGATAAGAAGTTTTTTTGGCCCCACTGCCACATCATTTAAAAAATACTTTTGGGATAGAAATTTGGGAAGCATAGCATTACTCTTTAAAAAAAATGAAAATGTCAAAGACTTATGATTCCAAAAGTTTCCGAAAAATCCAAAATTTCCAAAATCTCGGAATTGAAATAGAATTTGGAAATTCCAAAATTTCGGAATCAGAATGAGTGTTCTGGGTACAATGTTTTGAGACCTAAGTAAAACAACTGTAAGCTTTGTTTAGTTCATTTCTATCTTGTTTTCTTTTCCCCTCTCTTTTTTCTCACAAAATCTATGAAACAAATAAAGTCTAAAGAAATCTCCATGGTGCAACGTTTTGTGACATGGGTACTATTTTTATGACTAGGGTACAGGTACAACATTTTGTGACATGGGTCGTCTTTTGTGATATGGGTACAACTTTAATTTTGTGGTTTGTATAGTTTTTTTTTTTTTGGTTGCTTTAGTCTCACGATATTTTAACCAGGGTCACAATAAAGGGTGTCAATCGGTTGATCCAGCCAGTTGATTTCAATTTTATTTTTTTTTTTGGTCAATTTTCTTAATTTGATTTAGTCAGTTTTTAAGCTTACTGTATTTTTGAACCGGTTCAATCGGCTAATCCAATTCAATCGATTTTTATAATACCCCTAATGACAAAACATTGCATCTAGAATGACAACCTATTGTTTCCGTTTTTTCTTATCACACTCTTTTCACTTTCAATGGCATGAAATATAGGAGTAATGATATGATTTTTAAAATTTTATTTTATTTTAGTTTTTTTTTATTAAATTGTGTTTTTTAATATTTGTGGTAGTGGGACCTCTTCAATAATGATAGGACAATTTCAACATTAACTCATTAAAATCAACCGGACTCTCAGTGCTGGGAAACACTTTAAAAATAAATAAGGGATATTAGGTCATAGACCCCTTAAAATAATGTGTTTTAGTAAAAAAAAAAACCTACGCAGTTTTGTGAAAAGCCCCTCGCTACTTTTCGTATTTAATGAAAAGCCCCTCAGCTCACAGATTATGTTATATTAGCTGTGAACCTTTAAATCATCATAACTCACTCGCTTTTTGGTATTTTTGGGTGATTTTTTTTATATCATGTATTTTTTCGAGATCTACGCATTAGACTTGAAAGTTGTACAAAAAAAAGTAATTTGAAAATTCATTTTCCATTTTTATCTTTCAGATATATAATATTATCTGTTTACACTAACAGATAACATTATTTGTCAACTTTAAACCACCATAACTTTATCAATTCTTAGGCTTTTTGGGTGAATTTATTTTTGAATTCATGTATTTATTTGAGATCTATGCATTGGACTTGAAAGTTGTACAAAAAAAAAAGTAATTTGGAACTTCGTTTTTCATTTTTATCTTTTAGACACAAACATATAATATTATCTGTTTACACTAACAGATTATATTATTTGTCAACTTTAAACTACCATAACTTTATCAATTCTTGGGCTTTTTGGGTGATTTTTTTTTTTTTTTTTTGATTTCATGTATTTCTTTAAGATCTATGCATCGGACTTGAAAGTTGTACAAAAAAAATAATAATTTGGAACTTCGTTTTTCATTTTTATCTTTCAGACACAAACAGATAATATTATCTGTTTACACTAACAGATAATATTATTTGTCAACTTTAAACCACCATAACTTCTTCAATTCTTGGACTTTTTGGGTGATTTTTTTTTATTTCATGTATTTCTTTAAGAACTACGCATCGGACTTGAAAGTTGTACAAAAAAAAAAAAAAAATTTGGACCTTCGTTTATCATTTTTATCTTCAGACACAAACAGATAATATTATCTGTTTACACTAACAGATAATATTATTTGTCAACTTTAAACCACCATAACTTTATCAATTCTTGGACTTTTTGGGTGAATTTTTTTTTTTGATTTCATGTATTTCTTTGAGATCTACGTATCGGACTTGAAAGTTGTACAAAAAAAAATAATTTAGAACTTCGTTTTTCATTTTTATCTTTCAGACACAAACAGATAATATTATATGTTTACACTAACAGATAATATTATTTATCAACTTTAAACCACCATAACTTTATCAATTCTTGGGCTTTTTGGATAATTTTTTTTTATTTCATGTATTTCTTTGAGATCTACGCAATATGTGTGGAAATTTTAAGAAAAAAAGTCAAGTTGCAGCCTAATTTTGAGGTTTTATCTATCTTACAGATAATATTATCTGTTATCTGTGTGTTTAACAGATAAAATTATCCGTCAACTTTAAACTACCATAACTTTATCAATTCTTGGGTTTTTTGGGTGATTTTTTTTTATTTCGTGTATTTTTTAAAGATCTCTATGCATCTATGGTGCCAATTGTACGAACGAAATATATTTTTATTGTATGTAAGCGAAAAAAATGTAATTTTTCATATATGTTTGATGTTTAGTTTTTTTTTTTTTTTGTCCTAGTATTTCATGATCAACATTGAACTTGATTGATAGATCTCGTTTTGGTGATTTCAAAACATCAAATTTTACGGAAAACGGACTTGTCTAATAAAAGTTATAGCAATTTGAGTGTAAAAAAGGCCCAATGCGATAAAGAAAAGTAGTGTGTGTTTTAGTTTTGAAGAGTTTTATTTGAGGGGGCTATGGCCGAAGGTCCCTAAATAAATAAAATTGGGACCATAGCATAATATACTAGGGCAAGTCTATTGTGAGAAACTTCTCATATGAAAAAGCGAATTTTAACCGATGAATTAGTATTTTGGGCAAGTCTATTGTGAGAAACTTCTCATATGAGAAGACAGATTTTAATCGTCGGATAAGCACCTACAATAGACTTGTCCAATATATTATAGTTGCCTTTCTCTTTTCTTGCTTGGACAAATCTATAACGAGCAGCTTGTTGTATAAGAGGGTAAATTTTAACTATTGAATGAACATCTAACCATAAGATAAATACATTTATTACTTTATTACTAAATATTAATCCAACAACTAAAATCAGCTAAAATCCACATTCATATATGAGAAGGTTCTCACAATAACCTTACCCTTTCTTGCTTTCTTTTATTCAAAGGGGACCCCGTCTCTTGTCGATGACACACGCAGTGACCTCTGCTCTGTACTCTCTAGGAAGGACCTAGAATTTCATCGCCTCCACAAAAATCCCCTACAAACATCTAAATCTTTCTTTTTCAACCGACCCACCACTCCTATAAAACCTCTCACCACACAATCTTCATCCTCACCCATCATTTCACACATTTCACTGTGTTTTTTTCACACTGTCCCTCACCAACAATGGCGGGTGAGGTTATTCTTTTGGATTTATCTGTAAGCATGTTTGGTATGAGAGTTAGATTAGCTCTTGCTGAGAAGGGTATTGAGTATGAATACAGAGAAGAGGACTTGAGAAACAAGAGTCCTCTGCTTTTGGAGATGAACCCGGTTCACAAGAAGATACCGGTTCTGGTCCACAATGGAAAACCGGTCTGTGAGTCTCTTATAATTGTTCAGTATATTGATGAGGTTTGGAAGGACAAAGTTCCTCCTTTGCCCTCTGATCCTTACCAGAGAGCTCAAGCTAGGTTCTGGGCTGATTACATTGACAAGAAGGTATGGCATACATATATTTAGCCATATACATTTAAGCATTTGTCTAAATTTTGCTTTCTTTAATTGGGTCCTTTTGTTATGTTCATTGTTGGCTTGAACATTATTGGCTTTTTTTGGGATTATTACGATACACTCTTACTTAGTATGTTATTTAGGTTGTCTCTTTTAATTTTAAACATGGCAGGGGTGTTTAAGGAACTGAAACGAATTGATCTGTCTATTTTCTAAAAATTACTCCCTGAAAATTGAATTGAACCGACCAAACCAACCAATTTGGTCGATTTTTGAAACATAAAAAAACCGAAGAAAAAAAAATCGACCGAATCAACCGATGGACACACCTACATGTGTCACTAATAGGCTCGTGAGTTGGACTCGTATGCAACCGTTAAGAATAAGTTTAATTTAACAGGACAGATCTGCGGACAGTGTATTTGAAAAAGACACTAACCATATGAGGTCGGTCGGTTATTGGGGGTTTCAAAACCAAACAAATAACTCCGATTCAGTTAGTTTCGTCAAATTAACTATTTTTCGGTTCGGTTCTGATTGAACTATTTTGGTGAAAACCGACCAAATCGTTTGGTCGATTTGGGTCAGTTCTGTCGTGTTTTGTGACACCCCATGTGTATAAGTAATTAATACTATTCAGGCTCTGTCCTATTTTTATCGGATTTTCTAACTGTGGTACTTTAGTCTAAATCAAAGAGGTGTTAGCAACAATGTTTGAAACTATGGGGGTAATATGTAAAACCCACCAAGAAGTAACCCTTATTTTTTCCATGGATAAAAAAAGATTATTGGCTTTCAAAAGTCTGTGGTGTTACAAAATGACCACTATATCCAACCCAGCATTGAAAATGTTTAAAAGGGTTAGATCCAATTGGTTATCTAAAAGTTTAAAAAATAAAATTATTTATATATATATATATAAGTTAGGCTATGGAGAGGGCGACCTCTCTCTTAGAAAGAGAGTGCCTCTGTTTTGACCGTCGGATCGTATTTTCATTAAAGGTAGTTTTGTCACTTCATAATTTTTAAACACGATCCGACGGTCAAAACAGAGGCCCTCTCTTTATTAAAGAGAGGACGTCCTCTCCATAGAATTTTTGTATATATATCAGTCAGGCGATGGAGAGGGCAACCTCTCTTTAATAAAGAGAGTGTCTCTGTTTTGACCGTCGGATCGTATTTTCATTAAGGGTAGTTTTGTCACTTCACAATTTTTAAACACGATCCGACGATCAAAACAGAGGCTTGTGTATGAATATATGTGACGTATCTACGGTGTTTTATTGTAGATATTTCTTGTAACTACGATGGGTGGACAATATGGATGACAAAGAAGTAGGAATCTTTTGGGAGAGCATAATCAAACAACAATTTATTGTCTTTTGTGTTTTTGCTCAAAATATCATCAATTGCGTGCCTTGTTTCTTTGAGGTTTGTGACCGTGGGAGGAGAGTTTGGTCCACCTATGTTTAGTGATACATTCAACCCATGTTTTATTTTAGTGAAAGTTTCATATGTTATAAAAGTTGTGTGAAATTTCACATAACTTTCTTGAACTAGTCAAGTAAAATTTTACATAAAAAAAAAATTATGTGAAATTTTACATAACTTTTAGAACATGTGAGTTTTCACTAAAAAGTTTCACCAGTTATGGGGTTTTGACAAAAATAAATAAATAAACGGATTGGAGTTCTCACTAAAAAAAGTCTAAAATGAAGGACTTTTCACTAATTTTCTATATATAATATGTGTTAGGTAGACTTTAATTGTAATTTTATAATCTTATTAGTTCACATGTTATATATATGTCGCATAGACTTTGTTCTTTTTTTTTTGCTGATGGCAAAGAACCCACAGGCTTGGGCCACGTACACACACAGGCGGGATCACAGACCCATAACCCAAACAAGTCCCACATGGCAAACTCCCCAAAGGAAGTGACTCCCATAGGAGTCGAGCCCTAACCTCCCTCATCGGAGAAGCCGGTCATACCAACTAGACTACAAGACCGTGGTGACTTTGTACTATTTGTATCTGAAGAAATGTGCCTAATGGTTTTCCCCCTTTCTAAAACCTTGGTACTCATAAGATAATGCCAGTTCTACCTAATTTAGTTAGATATCACTTGAATACACTATTGTGTCAAATTCATGTTTTGCAATTAAAGAATACCCCTGTCACTTGGGTCGTATGGGTGTTGTTTTGAGCATCCCATTGGTCTACGTTAGCAAGTGTTGTTTATGTGATGCTTGTGTGGATGTTATTTGAACCAATAATGGGATGATCAAACAGCACCCACAGGACCTAATAAGGGACTTTGTCATTCTATTTTTTACCTAATCTTTTTGGGTGTGTCCTCACTATTCGTGTTCTCATTTTGATATGGTGAAACTAAATGAGACTTTTTTTTTTATCATTTGAGAATGATTACCACACGCCCATATATGTAGTAGCTTAATTTGCATGTTCCTCTATCCCTATCTATATACACATGTATACACACACATATCCTTACATATACGGATATACCCACACAATGTAAGGGTGGCAATTTTTGACACGACAACAAGTTTTAATGAGACATTCCGATTATGACACAACACGACACGATTAAATTTAAAAAAAAAAGTTCATATTTTTGATTGAATAGTACTCAAAATTAAAAATCAACAAAAAAAAAAAAAAAAACACACAACCCGTTTATGATCCGATTATAACACGTCTAACCCAAACTGTCACCCCTGTCACAATGTATCTATGTGGCATACATATTTTGGGTATTATCTGGATCTAAAAGATATGTGGATAATGTACAAGATGTGGGATGCTCTTTGGAGAGCACAATCCAAACAGCACTATTTTTCCATAGTACACTTATATATATATATATATATACCTTCAAAAATATCATAAATAACTTTGTTCACATTCTTTCTTTTCAAGCTTTATGATGCTGGGAGGAGGGTTTGGCAAAACAAAGGAGAAGAACAAGAAACAGGCAAGAAGGACTTCATAGAATGCCTAAAGACACTTGAAGGAGTGCTCGGAAACAAGCCTTACTTTGGCGGCGATACCTTGGGATTTCTCGATATTGCCCTTGTCACATTCTACAGCTGGTTCTATGCATATGAACAATTTGGTAATTTCAGCATAGAGGCAGAGTGCCCCAAACTAATTGAATGGGCCAAGAGGTGCTTGGAAAAGGAGAGTGTGTCCAAGTCTCTTGCTGATTCTGAGGAGATCTATGACTTTGTTTTGAAGCTGAAGAAGTTATATGGGTTGGAGTAGAAAGATCAATGAGTGATGTGAATGACATATATATATATATATGTATGTATATCTATATATAGTCAAGCTTGGTTATATCGTTCATGGGTCTTGTGATTTGAGGTGGTTATGTGGTTTGAGTTCTTGAGAGAGTCTTTTTTGAAGCAACAAGAACTCTTAAGAAAAAAAAAATGGAGTTGTGTTTTGTTTGGTTTGGAAATAAAGGATACACTTAGATGTATCCTTAATTTATTAGATGTTATTAAAAAAATAATGTTTACACTGTAGTAGAAACTTATTTTCATTAGTGTAAAATGAATACAAATGGTGTTTATATATACACAGAGATTTAAACTCTTAGCATATTCAGAATGTTACAGAGAATGCTTACTGTATCTACAATCCAATTGTCTAAACACCTAACTCACTCTAATGATATCTTCAACTGAGAACTGATGAACGATGATAAAGATGTCCACGTCAGTAATCTTAATTTATGAGTTAACTAGGTATAACCCGTGCCCAAAGGCACTACAAAACAATACTAACCATGCGTTCGTTCGGCCAATAACTAACTCTACATGACTTCGACACTTTTCGATAAGTTGTGACAACATTTTCGTAACACAACTCCTAAGCTAAGCCCTTCAACCAAAAGCCATTAAACCTCACAATCCTTAAACCAATAGAAAAACAGACCTTAAGCCTAAAGCCAGAAAACAGATAAGTCAATTGACATTTCCCTCACTCTTCCCCTATTTAACACTTCCTCAACAAACAAAATGACTGTTCAAATGCCAAACATAATTCTAATCCTCACTTTTCAATAGAATCAATACTCAGTTTACATAAGCTGTAATCCATAACACTTGCTAAAATACTCAAATCAAATTGATTGATTAATCACATAAAACAACATCATCGATTAAGTAAATAAAGATTAATAAGCAACATTGCAAGGCAGCCACTCTGTATAGCAAATAAAATTGACCATATCCTGTACATAGACTTAGCAAAACATTGATTTTTAGCACCATGTGAGCAATTCCCAATCAACTTCCACTTCTTACATGGCTCTATCTTCCACAATACCGGCTTCTAAGACATTTGATTAGCAACCAAACTTGAATCTACTTGATAATGCAAATTGAAGTTGCATTCATATTAGCTAAAAGAGCACAATGTTCAATCCCTCCATGATCTTAAATTTTCCACAACTATAGAGCAATTGAAATAGATACATAAAGACAACTTTTCTGCTCTTAACAATGCATAAAAAAATTAGTGGGTCATATATACCAATGGTAACTGATCATGTGTGCCTTAGACAAAAGCATTACTGAACATTTCTAACCATGCGTGCGTTGGACAATAACTAAAAAACATAAGGACTGTTTTACACTTCCTAAAACTTAGGGACTGTTTTTTTCTTCCCTAAAAAATGTCACCATAACTGAGCAAGACACAAAAGAAATGCCAAACTGAGAAACATACACACACACAGAGTGAGTCACGTGCACACAGATGGATAAGGAAATCTGCTTTTTTCGTTTCACTTTCTTGTCATTGATCAAACTATAAATAACAGAAGGATAAGGAAAAAAAGCTTTCCCTTAGTGGCTGAAAACTTAGGAAAACATTAACTTGAATTTAAGCAAAACATTTTAGCAAATATAGGGGCTGATTGGGGCTGTTTTTAGATCCATTTAGGGGCTGAACATTTTAGTAAAACATTTCAAACAAAACATGGGCTATTTGGGGCTGTTTTAAGCTCTATTTAGGGGCTGAAAATACCAGCAAAACAGAGGCTATTTGGGGCTATTTTCAGCTATATTTTGGGGCTAACGTGTAAATTCAAGCAACAAATCTAAGAACCCACTAAACCTCCCTTCTCATTGCTGAGTAAATATAGGAAATAAATTAGTAAGAATGAGTAATGCTAGAATTGACTAAAAGACTTTTCTTTTTTCTGAAGAAGAAGAAGACTAAAAATAGTTTTTGAGTATATCATAACTTGCCAAAAAAAAAAAAAGAAGTACCTTACTTCCTCCAAAGCAACGACTAAATCATCCGTAGTTGGAGTATCAAAACCATCAATTCCAAGCGCTATCCTCCTCTCAAATACAAAAAAAGGAGTCATGGATCATGAACCAATTGCACAAAAATAGAAAAAACCACAAATTACAGATCATGAACCAACTGCACAAAAAGAGTCAGAGAACTTGCAAAAAAACTAAAAGAATCAGAAGTTGCTCACAGGTCATGAATCAACTGCACAACTAAAAAATAAAAATTAGGGCTGATGAAACTTCTATTATTTTAAAGTTAAAACATGGCAACCCAACATTTTTATTTGGTTTTAAAACACCAAAGATGGGACAAAGCTACGGCTCATTTAATTTTTGTAGTTAAAGTAGGAACATGCGAGAGAACTATTGTAGGAACATGCTATTATTAATTAATACATATCATAAAATCCCAGAGAACTATACCATTTCCCTTGGATTTCTAAATAGGAACCAATTACTTTACTGATTACATTAATATTGATTACTTTATGTATTGATGTCGGACGCCTGCTATTCCTTCTCATTTCCCAATTCTCACCTCTTACAGATAAGAATAAGTGAACAAAAAAAAGTCAGTGACTTACAATAAGGAATGTCCATAATATTGCTTGCAAAACAGTGAGATTCACACCTCCTACCTGAAAGGTGAATAGATACATATCAGCAGTGACATAAAACAGATCAGCTAGATAGTCCAGAAATAAATAACTAAAAAGAAGAAATGAAAACTCAAAGCAAAATCTGCAAGAATTGACCATTTAGTCATTTACAATGAAATGGGGTTGTTTAGCATGCTTTGCTTGCACAATTCAAAGGAAAAAATAATGGGACGACAAAGTTTGCAGCAATTGATTAGGTCATATACAAAGGTTGTGTTTTCATTCAGATTGAAGTCATAAGAAGGAAAGAGCTTATAATTGTAATGCAAAGCACATTTTATTCAGATTACAAAAAATAGCACATTGTTCACTTGGGTACTAAAAAATAAATTTAAATTGAAGTACAATTGTAATGGGATGGAAAATCACCTCAAAGCCTCAAGAATTGTACTAAGAAGAAAAATTAACAGCAAGATTCTTGGTACTTGAGAAAGTCTAATTACCTTTATAGCCCAATTGTAGGCTCGTAGCAAAGAACCACTCTGAGCCCAAAACAGCAAGATTATCTCTCAAACTCTTGCTTCAAATGAAAGTGTGGGCAAAAGTTAGTGCCCTTCCATTAGCAAAATCATCTACATAGAACCCAGTCTCATCTCTCTAAAAGCTAATTCCCAATTTGGGAAAAATGGTAAAATCAACATAATAGATAGACCTAAAATTCCACCAAAGCAAGCCTAATAAAACCTTTCAGCTAAT
This sequence comes from Hydrangea macrophylla, assembly GCA_033977485.1. Lineage (NCBI taxonomy): Eukaryota > Viridiplantae > Streptophyta > Magnoliopsida > Cornales > Hydrangeaceae > Hydrangea > Hydrangea macrophylla. Next base: position 31,380,139 of record CM066994.1, read on the forward strand.
TGAGTACTTACAGTCAATTCCATTTTCTTCTCCTTTTCGTGTAAAGAGACTCTCCCCCATTTGGAAGAGAAAATTTGCAACCCCATTAAATTAGCATCCTAGAGAAAGATGATGTTAATTTTATTGTTAAGATATGTGTACATAAACGTACTAAAGCAAAAGGGGGGAAAAATATTGCGGACTGTCTAACAGTGGCCAATAAACTGTGTGATGTAAAAGATAAATCAACCATCAGAGAGACTGGAATACCTTGCCGAGAATTGCTGAAAGCAAAAAAGTGGTGTAAAGTAGTGATTTCAATCAACATAATTTCATGATCTGATGACAGAATACATAAGAGGGAGAGAGAGGGGGGAATAATTTACCAAGAGTGAGCGCGAGCCACACCAACAACGCCGACGATTACGGTTTCAGAGGAATAGGGTTTTAGGGTTGTTTGGGTATGGAAAGAGGGAGACATAAACGGAGTAAGAGGTGGCGGTGGTGTCCGATGGGGGCTATTTATGGTTGTGGTGATGTTGGTCAGTGGGGAGTTGGGTTGATAGGAGAGAGAGAGAGAGAGAGAGAGAGAGAGAGAGAGAGAGAGAGAGAGAGAGAGAGAGAGAGAGCTGAGGAGAGAGTGAAAAGAGGGGTTTGGTTGTAGAGGCGGAGAAAAAGGTTCGGAGGGCCGGAGATAATGGGGGTCGGAGATGGAGGGAGGTGGAGAGGGAGGGAGGGATTTGTAATTCTTGCAAACATGAGTGAGAGAGAGGGGGTGAGAGAGAGAGAGATATATTTCAAATTTGGAAGACTGAGAATGAGAGGACTGGTGAGAGTAAAGGGAGGAGTTTGTGGTGGGGTTTTTTTGAAATTTTGAGACATTCAAATCAATCCTGGCCGTTGTTTGTCTTCCTGTTTGAACTCTAAAAACAAATCTCAGCCTCTCTTTGTCTTTGTCTTGGGGGAAGACAAACTCATTCCTTGCTTATTATATAGATGAAGGATGACAAGAGACACCCCATCATTACTGTTGTTACTTGAGAAACAACATTTTATTACCTCTGATACAAAATTTTTTAACAAATTTTAGTCACATTTTGAGTAATGAATTTTTGTACTGGTTACCAAAAAAAAAAAAAAATATTTGATACTCAAAATTATTTGTTACCAAATTTGTGTACCCATTAGCCCAGGTGGTCTACCCTCCCCTCTCCCAAGTGAGAGGTGGGGAGTTCAAGTCCCATTAGGGGGAGTTTGGACGGGGGATTTATTCCCCTCAGCCGTCTATGGGAGGAAGTCCCTTTGATGTGGGCCTGTGGCCCCCCTTGGCTGTTTGCAGTATGACTGCAGTGTGTGTGTGTGGCGCCTGCGGGTGCTTTGACCATCAAGCAAAAAAAAAAAAAAAATGATAACAAACAAATTTAACAAAGAGTAATATATGGGTGATAAACAATTTTTATAAATATTTAATTCAAACACATTCTATCTCCTTCTTGGGTGGCACAATGAGGTCTGGATAATTTCAGTAGCCCCACAATACCACCCAAAATAGAAATAAAGTGTGTTTGTAAGTATTTATAAAAATTATTTATCTAAAAAATTGTTAATAACAAAAGTTCTTCCCCGACAAAGTAAAAGTTGGTCGTACTATTCAACTGGTTGTATCATACAATCACCATAGAATCACATACACACACAATTTTCCGACTATAAAATCAATATCATCAGAGGCCAAAGCTAAGTCAACAGATTCCTTTTGGTACAAGAATCAAACTGATATATATATATATATATATATAAGGAATGCTAACTTATAACACGGAGTCCTTTTAGTGACCAAAAAAATTTTTTTAGCGACGAAAGAGTTTTTGGTCGCTAAAAATATTTTTGTTGCTCGCTAAAAGTTGGTGTACAATACTATCCAACAACCTTCATGTTGCAGAGGATAGCAACCCCCAAGACACATGGGCAATTTCATCCAAAAAATTCTCACGCCGTTAGTAGATAGATCTGATTGGAAATAAGATGAAAGTTCAAGGGCCAATTGCAAAAAAAATAAAAAATTAATAAACATTATGAGCAATTCCTATTGTTATTTTTTAAACAATGTTTTTGTTATTTTTTTTCTTTTCTTTTTCTTTGGGTTCATTTTTATTTTTTTGGAATACGAGGATAAATCCACATGCCTATCCTTAGCTACTTCGAAATCAATACCTATTGTCGTTTTTATCGGAGTAGAATAAGGAACAAACCCCGGGCACGAGTATCGACCCACAACACACGCACCAGATAAATCAGGGAGGCAAACTAGCGGTAGGATCTGAATCTATACCAAACTGGACATTTTTTAAAATCCATGTTGAAGCTCATCCCTCCAACTATCTTAAACGGCCATTGGGGGTTTTTCGAATCCCTAACCTCCCTTAGGAAGCAAAGAATTCTGGCCACAACCACTTTTGCCTATATGGAATTTCGAACCCTCAACCAAGAGGGTATAACACCCCTGTTGAGACTCGCTTCCACCTAGGCAGGGGTGGTTTTACATAGAAGAGGGGGTGGGCTCAATCCCCTCCAAAGTTTTGAAAAATTGTACATGTACACTTTTTTTTTTTTTTTTTTTTTTTCAGTTAAGCCTCCCTGAAAATTATTAAAGCCTCCCCTGATATTAATAAATTATCATACTAAGCCCCCTCTCTCTTGTGTTTGTGCTAATTATAAAAAAAAAATGTATAAATAGGTCCAAAATATACACAAAAAATGTATAAATATGTCCAAAATATGCATAAATATGTCCAAAATATGCTTAAATAGGTCCAATTTTTTTTTCCAGGGGCAATAGTATATCAAGCCCTCTCTAGATTGATTTTCTAGATCTGCCCTTGCACATATGCAAGGTGATCGTGGTTTCTTTGGTTCTGTGATATAAAAAAAAAAATTCTCAAATTACAATTACGATTGATTCGACAAATACACAAACCAATACATCAATCATGTCCCAGACAAGTTAAATAACATGCTAATATTTCTTTGTTTACAACACATAATATCAAAAGGGAATTGCTATTAGCATTCTAAAAATTAGTAATAAATGTATTTTATGGTATCACTCCTAAAATATGTGATATCATCAATATCATGCACTCTACGGAATGCATTTAGTAATTCATCGAGTGCAAATAACAATCCTCTTTCAAAATCTCTCAATGTTCCAACCACGTGAAATATTGATTGAATATTTGACATTTATATTGCTTCAAGCGGACGAGCCTTCAGAAATTTTTTAATCCAAACGGTTAGATAAAGAGCCCGTTTGTCTGTGCTTATGCATATGTGATTTGATTATGATTAGGAAAACTGCTTAAAAGTAAAACTGCTTATTATTTAGGTGTTTGGCTGATATGTTATGCAACTGATTATATTATTAGAACCGCAAATTATTTGTGACGCTCACACTGTGTTGCAAAAACTACTATCTACGACGCACAAATGTATTTGTGACGTACATGCAATCGTAGAAAAAAAATAAAATTGAAATGGTCAATGGATAATATTTGTGACTCGCACGGTGTGTGGAAAATATTTATACGAGTATTCGCGATGCAGTTGGGGTGTGGCAAATATTGATAGGATATCTGCAGCGCTATTGTTGCGTGACAAATATTCATACGGGAATTCGCGATGCAGTTGGGGCATTGCAAATATTGATAAGATATCTGCAACGCTATTAGTACGTGGAAGATATTACTATGGAGATATATATCTATTATATTATAAGAACGAACAAGCAAGTACGTCAAAAAATATAAACTTCCTATTTTGCCCTTTTTGGACTTGACATTACTCATTTGCCAAAGATTTCTATTCTTTCCTACCCAAACAAATACAGAACTCAATCACCCTACTTTAGTCATTTTACTTGCTGCGGTTAAATGGACACTAATTGACCTTTGAGTTCTACACGTTTCTGCCTTCGGTGCTATCGCTCTCTCGGTGTCGCTGTTTTTTTGGTGTTTCCAAGTGGCTTTTCTCTCTCTCTCTGCGGTGCTTAAAAAAAAACCCCTTCAACTGGATCTCTCTGTCTTTCTGGTTCTTATCTCTCTTTTTGCGTTTTCGGTGCTTCAAAACACTGGACCTTGGACCGCCTCATCGTCTGCAGCCCTCGATCTGCTTGTCGTCTGCAATTCCTCTTGGATCTTGTTATTCTAGCAGCTGGTGGAATTTTTCCTTTGGATTTTCTTCTCTACTTCTAGGGTTGTTATATTCTAAGCTTTATAATTGCCGAATTGGGGTTTTTCCTGAGGGAAGAGTTCTCTTAAGCTATTGAGAAACTCCAGCAACTTTCAGCCTTACAAATCGCCAACGTGGATGTCTGAGGTACTATTCCAGAAATTGTACCTCTTTTTCCCTTGCATTTTAATGGGGTTCTTCATTTCTTTCAAATGGATTTTCAGTTTTGTTTTTCCCCCTCTCTCTAAACTCGATTTTTGGGGGGCTTCTATCTACCTGCATGATTAATCGAAATGGCTTTGGTTAAAAATCTATGTTCTTCTTATATATTGGTCTTGTTGTCTGTACGTTGCTTTTGAAGTATCACTAGAATTTTGGATCTCTACTTTAGTTTTTACTATTTATGGGTGGTAATTAGGTTTTATTTCCAGATTTAGCTTCGCTTTTGTGGGTTCTTTCAAATTATTGATTGAATTTTTTTTTGTGTTCCTCTTACTTTTGCCTTTTTACAATTTCACTTTTTAATTTTTTTTTTTCCCTCTAGCTTTTATCCACCTATATATTACTTGCATGGTTTTCCTTTTTGTTAAAAATTTGAGATCATGGCTTCATTCCATTGTTTCAGTTACAATCAGAATCCCAACTTAAAGCAATTAATAGCATCTCACGCTCAGCCAGAGCAACAATTCATTTGTAAGTTGATTTCTCTCCATCTTCTTTTAAGCTTTGTTCTATAAGGGTACTATGGTGGTTGTGTGACCTTTTTCAAAGATATTTGTACGCTATTGTTTCCTAAATCATTACTCTAGAACTTCACTATTTGCACTTAAGTTGTTAGGAAATGTGCTAAAGAATTTATATAATACTCTTAAATAATTAAAACAAAAGGCGGATCAGTACCTTCAATTGAATGAGTTCCTATTTACCAACCACCAAAAGTCTTTAAAGGCTTTGACCAAATTGTGTGCTTTCTTCTGGCACTTGGTCGTTAATATGAACAATCGTGATCCCAGTTCAAAGTTATGACCTACGCTTCTACGTTAGAAAATTTAAAATCATTGATTTTCTTGAATCAATCTCTAAGCTACTCATAGAGGTTGCACCAAAGGTGTCCATTGCTGCTTGTTGCATTAACGTGTGTAGTCATTGCGTTCTTATAACAAAACAAGATATTAAAGCTATTCAAAAGATATTAAATTCAGTCTACTTTGATCTTTGAAAGATATTAAATTCAGTCGCTTTCTTGTCATAGCAAACAACAAATTATATTATCAAAAAGTTAATATTATTGTGAGGCTTACTTCAGCAATTGGTTCATTACTACAGTAACAAGCCAACTTTCTCTCTTTCTCCTTAGTGCACGCTTTCTTTATTCATGTTAAAGCTATTTGCTCCAAGTTTCATGAAAATGTTCTTATTTGATTTTTAATTTTCCTTCACGGTTTCCAACTATATCAGTACTCAATAATTTAATGGATATCTCGAGTATATTAAGGATTTGAACAATCTTAGTGTTTTATCCATGGCACTCCATTGTACCACTTTCGGAGCATGTGGTACTATGTATGTAATGCATGACATCCATGGTACCACATGTTTTGAGAGTGGTACCATGGAGTGTCTTGGTTTAATTATGGAGTGCCAATAGCTTCACCCTTTTAGATTTATTGTACTTTTTGGTGCTCTTCTCATGAGGCATTTGCTCGGCATGGACCTATATTACTCGGCATCCATAACTTAGCTTCTGAATTGTGTATATGTTAGATGAGTGATCTCTATTTCTTGTATTTCTTCATACTTTTGTTGCCCAGAACTGACTACTACCCATTTTAAGTTAACCATACTTCAGTTTCATTTTTTTTAAATGATGTTTTTTGTACTTCCTGAACCCCCAACTTCAGTTTATTGTAGAAGGAAATATTGTTGAACTTTATGATGGTTTAGCTGGCTCATACGAAATCTAAATGCCTCTCTCTTTACCTCAAGTATTGATTTTGCTTCTTCGTTTGAGAAATTGTAAGATTGTTCTTAATGATTTGGCTTATACTGTGGTGAAAATAGAGATCTATGTAGGACTATAATTTTCCTTTTCTGCATAAGTTTTTATAAACCTTAAAAGCTATTGATAATAATGTTGTCATTTGTTGAATGAATAGATAGGAGAATATATTTGTATCACCTTTTCTTCTGTGTTCATCTCTTCTTTAGTTTAATTTTGTTTATTTACGTGCATTGGGAGTTCGTAACTTTAGATACCTAATTAGTATTATTGTGCCATAAACATATTTGGTTCAGAAGTCATCCTACAACTTGTATTCTAAAATTAGGAGGACTGCTCTTAAAACATGGAAGTAATTACCAGGGGTGTGAAAAACTCCATTTAATTCTTTGAGGAAATGGTGTAATCTGTTTCCAATATTAGAAAGAGAACTCTTATGTCTCTCACAATCGATGATCTATCTATATATATGCTTCTGACATTTCCATGTTCTTACATTATTTTCCGTTGTAATACAAAGTAATTAAGTGTTTGGGAAATCTAGATGTGGGAGTTGCTCAATTTAACATGTTACCCTTTGAAATCAATATGTTCATATTTGAGTCCTGGCATATCAGTGATAATTTTTAAGAGTAAGATCATAAATAACTAGCTATTTGTGAATTGCTCTTATGTACTTGGAGGAGATACTCATGCTGAATTTCCTTTATTTTTTGGAAGGGATAGTCATATTGATTTGCTATTCTAATGCCCCCTTTTAATATGATTCTTACCACTTGGTTCATAGGAGCTCTACAAGAATGTTGAATTTACAAGATATTAACATTGTCCTCCATTTTCATCTGTCTTTTGTATCACAGATCAAGGGCTTTTGATGCCAATGTTGGAATAGTATTGAAATTTTTAGAAGCTTGAATTGTACACTTTTTTTTTTAGGATAGTGATATTATAAATTTTAAGCATAGTGCACTAGCATGTGTACTGTGCATATTCTCTACATGTTTGCTGGGGATGTATGATAGTTGTATGTGTACGTATTCTCTCTATGTTTGTGAGTTGTTAGTTGAATGTGTATTTTGGGTTTAGGAGCTGTATGTAAATTGCTTGGCGGTTGAATTCATCTTTAAATTGTAAACTCTAAACCCAAGTTCTTGATTAACCAAAAGGTTGAAGATTGAAATTTTGAACTAAGTTTCCAACGAACATCTACTTTTATTCTCATATTATGTATAAGGCCACATCTAAAGTGAGAAATACTAACAAAACAATGCTGAAAAAATGATCTCACACTTTTCATGGTAACATATAATAAAAAGATGCATCAACCCAATAAGTTACTTTTGAAACAACTTTGTGCTAGGTTAAATGAAATTACTATGGGTAGTTTTGTAGTTTGATCTACACATTAGCATTAATTTATTGTAGGGCTGTGAAATATCTCTACACACATATTTTCTAAACTCTTCATAGATATGATATACTTGTAGAAACATCTTTTAGCTCTGAACTCTTTACAATCCATCTTAATGTTGGGACTTACACGTAACATTTAGTGTATATGAGTCGAACACACTACATACGCATTAAAAAGTTTAAAAAGGAAAAAAAAAAAAAAAAAACCAACCAAGATGGACTATTACTAAAACTGTAGGCTATGTTCTTTGATTTGTTTGTAAGCTAATGCTTTTCATGTAAATTTAATTTCACTCTATACATGTACTTTGCTTGGAGGGTAAAGCTAATGTTGTGGTCAAAATTGGTGATAGAAGTCCCTACTTTACGATTGTGCAGGGCCATTTCCAAATCAACAAACATGAGGAACATACAAGGCGTTAGGGCGATATTACAAACAAATTACATTCAAGAGTTACTTCAAGAATTACCTCTAGTGAAACTTGCAGATTGGTTATTAATAATTGGCTCCCAAATGATAACTTGATGATTTAAAACTAAATCCCTCCTAAATTCTATGCTCTGGAATAAACAAAAAGCCAATCGTCTACATTCCTAAAATGGCACAGTACAAATCTCTCTGTTTAGGATTTTTGCTTCCACACTTTTTTGGTAAATTTCTGCTTTAGCTTTTTATATTTGCCTTGCTCTATTTTCCCGTGCTTATTCCTATTTTTAACTTTCTTTTATCTGTTATATTGTAGACTATAAAACTAATCAGAATTTCTCACAACAAAAGCTGCTCATCCCATTTGCTTACGGGTAAGTTGAATAGGTTGATTCTTGTTATTCAATTAATTTATGCGCTGGAACCCTTTTCCTTCAATCTGCTCAGATTGATCATGGGAAAGGTGAAGTAGGTGGAATAGGTTTGTAGTGTAGTCAGCCTTAATTAATATATATGTATATGTGCAATGTATATGTGCATGTGTTTTAATCCAAGTTCCGTTTCACTTTAGTTTTGCTACTGAAAATGTATGTACTTGTTGTATTAACTTAAATTATTGTGATCATGTATTTACTTGGTTATGAATGTTTACTGTTTTCTAGATTTCATAAATATTCTTATATAATTGTTTCTCGATATTTTAGGAAATTATATCATATTCAATCAAGCATTTGATATATGAGACAATTTAAAATACATTTAGGCTATGCTTGGATCATGAATTTCGTGAGGGAAAAGAAAAGTGAAGGAAAAAGGAAAGAAACGCGGAAGGAAATGGAGGGATACAAAATCCCTGCTCTTGTTTGGTTGTGTGGGAAAGCAAAAGGAAATCTTTTCTTTTCCCCCTAAGAATCCACAGTAACCAAACAAGGAATACTGAATCCCTTACCGAATCTTTTCTTTTCCCTCACAAAATCCATGATCCAAACACAGCCTTGGCGTCGTCCTAATCCCTTTAAGATGCTATCAGTCTTTGTATATAACTTTTACATATTTAGTAGTCCCTCATCCAACTTTTAAGTGCTAAATTTAATCAATTCGCTTTTTATTGCTTTAATTCGGCCTTTCTTTTTTGGAAGCATGTGAGGTCTGGGGATGTGGTTTCTTGCTGTGCTGAACAAGGAATCAGAATTATTGGCGAGGGCAAGTATTGGCTTACTTCTAATGTAAGACTTTGCTTTTCTACTTCGCTGTTTTGCTGCAGCTTTTTCTGCTTAATTGTTACATTCACTTAACTCAGCTGATAACTTGGGGTACATTTAGCTTATGGATTTAGGGAAGGAAAAAAGCCTTCAACGCAAACAACAACCATTTCCTTCGTTGATTAAAATAAGCAAATCAATGGCTAAAATACCCAGGAAACCAATTGGTTCATAGATTTATTTACTGCCGCTTATTTATTTCTTTCAGTTCCTTCTCATTTTCCTTGATTATTATTACCCTTTTTTATTACTATATAATTTTTTTTAATGTGCTTCTTGTAGTGACTCGGAAAATGTAAAGATTTATTATTTCTTTTTCGTCAGAGAAAAATACCAGATTTGAGATTCTAGTAGTATAATTTACCTATGTGAGCGTGGGAACATGAGCTTAACCACATGGGATAATCTTCCATGTGTTACTTGGAGCCAAAGAATTTTGTGCACAGTGTGTGAGTTGTGCAGTGTGAGCGTGTGGGTGTTGCGTGTGTGTTTGTGGTGTTTGCTACAAGCCTCTTGGAGGCCAAGAAAACATGTATATAATTATATATACACACCTCTCATATCCCTCAAACTCTCATAAACTATCTTCCCATCTCCTTTCTCTCTCTCACGCAATAACCGTGTACACACACACACATAGAATTATATATACTCATTCCATTGAGTAATTGGTTAATCAAAGCTTGTCTTATTTTTTTTTTGGAATTCTCTTTATCCCTCTGTAACTCGAATTTGGGTAAGCTTCAAATCAACTCCATTTTTTATTTCAATTTACATATGAACTGTTGATATCGATATAGCTATATGTATATAGACATATATAGAATTTCATTTATATATATCGTTAAGGGTCCGAAAATAGCGGGCAGAAAAACTGTAGCAGAAACGTGATTTCTATATATCAAATAAAAGGTCTCGATCCCACGAGGTTCCATTTCAAATTTTAAAAGATAATTCGCAACATTTGCGACGAACAGTCGATTTAAAGTTTTGTCACCATTCATTTTTCGATAAAATCGAGAGCTGCGTTTGATTTCTTAAAAATCTGATTTCATATTTGAAATCTCTATGGAAAAATAAAGAGTTTCATATATTGGAAGTCTATTTTGATTAAGTTTTCAAAATGGGTAAAAATAAGTCTTTGATTTCAAAACAGGGGAAGAAAAGAGAAAGAAGACGACTCTGTGACATCTCGCGCGCGTGACTCGCGCGAGCAGCCTTCGCGCGCGACCAGGCAGTTTTTCTGAAAACTGTTTTAAATTGAACCCGTGGCCTTTCTGCATACATTCGCCCGAGCGGCCCGCGCGAGCGAGGTCCCGTGCTAGCGACCCGCGCGCACGACCTCGGGCAGTTTAGTAAAATCTCCTATTTTCTTATACTTGATTCAGATATGAGCTAAGGGATCTTGTACCCTACGCTTTAAGAGTTTTACTTTAATTTAATGGTAGTTGTACTTGTGCTTATAAATGTTGTACCTCAATGATATACGCGCATTAATTGTATATCAAGATTTGTAACAGATTGAGCAGTTCCGGTTTCTGTTCCGATTAATTATTTAGTCTATCCTCGGTGAACAGTAGTTCCGTATAACCCTCAATAAAGTTGTATAACATGTTAACTGCATACTTATATGTTTATATGAACTGTGATGCTTTAAGTGTTTACTTGAGCTGCTATGCCTTAAGTGGTTAATTAAGTTACTATGCTTTATGTGTTTACTTGGGTGATTTTCAGCATGTCTATTGTGTTGCTTTAAATAATAGCATGCCTTGATAATTTGTCTTATGAAATATTGAATATGTCTGGATGCTTAGAGCTCGCATATGTCATAGCATTTCATAAGAATGAGCATGAACACGAAAATCACGAAAATGATTTTGGGATGAAAGACCTTAGAGGCTTTCGATTTTTGAAAAAGGAAGATCTTAAGAGACTTCCAAGTTTTGAAAAGGGAAGACCTTAGAGGCTTCCATGCATAAAACCCTCTAGAGGGATTTTGTTTTTGAAAAGTTAGAAACCCCGGATTTGTGGGTAGGCGTGTGAGTTGGGTACCACAAGGAACTTGAATTGCGGGATGTGCTGCAAGAAACCCCCGTAACGTTGAAGGCTAGGCCTCCGTGTAATTCGTGAGGCCCAAAGTCCCGCACGTTTGAGGCTAGGCCTACGTGGACGGGAAGCCCATGGTCTGGGTAATGATATTGACGATCGAGGGTGAGTATTTGAAAAGGCATGTGTAGACACCCCAATTTTGACCGGACGTCGAATTTAGGAAAGTGTCACCTCTGTATCCGATGATGACAAAGACCGAAAAATCGAAGTATTCCAAGTTCTTCAGAGAATCTCCAAAAACGCGATAAAATTTCACAGAAAGAGGAAAATACCAGGTATTTGAGAGAATTCAGGTAAAACGCATGATTTTCGGAAAGGATCTTCAAAAATAATTTGTTTCAAAAAGGGAGAAGACCTAAAAAGGGGAATCTCAGTTAAAAACGGCACACGGCAGAAGTCGCGGCACTCACTGAGTGCCGCACGGCAGTTAGAGAGTGCCGTTTCGGCACTCACCAAGTGCCGCGTACAATTTCTGAATGCCGTTCACTTTTAAAGTCTGTATTTTGCAGAGCAATACGTATGCGTATGCGAATAAGAACAAAAAACTGATAAAGTAAGACTGACAAAAACGCGGCAATCCATTAATTGCCGCGGCATCTGATGAATGCCGTGCGGCAGTCATGAAGTGCCGCAACGGCAGTCTTGAACTGCCGCGACGGCGGTCACGGACTGCCGCGGCAGTCTCTGGAATGCCGCGCTGGGCAGCAGTCTGTCAAATTTCAGAAAGTACACATTGTACCACCAAATGAGAGAATTACACCTGTTTTTTGCTCCGAAATTCACCAAAAATACCTGTTAATTTTGCCTATAAATGAAGGGGTATCTTCATGAAAAAAAGGGGGGGAAGAACATACAAAGAAACACTTCCATTACACCTATATTTTAGAGAGAAAAGAGAGAGTTTTTGGAGAGTTTTGAAGGAGAGTTTGGAAAATCTTCAAAGAAAAGAAAACCTTGAGGATAATTTGGAGGTGACCCTCTCAACCTAGATTATTAGTTTACTCTTTCTTCTCTTGCAATCTCTAAATCTTAGGACATTTCATCATTCTTCTTTGCTTTAAACTTAGTAGTCCTTTTGTTCCCAATACTTCTTTCTATTTTTTTTTGTCTATTTTCTTCTCTTGAAGGTCTTGGAGATCTTCAATATCTCTATTGATCTCTTGAGCATGATCCCTTGAATCTCATGTAAGCTCATGCTCTACATGAAAGTCAAAACTTGATCATCACTTTATTTCACATAGATAGGGTCCAAGTCCATGCTCATGACTTGGATCCTCTAAACTTGGTGTCTCATGGAATCCTTTCATATTCCTTGAAAACTATCAAATATTAGTTGCACCTTCATCTCCAATGATCACCAAATGATAGGAGACTTGTGATTTTGAGTCTAAGCCTCTTTCATGGCTTAGGATCCTCATCTTGAGATTTCATGAAGTTCATCCATACTTCACTTGAAATCTATAAAAAAAAAAATAAAAGTTGTAGTCTCCAATGACCATCAAATGGTAGGAGAAGTGATTTGGTGTAACCCAATTTCATGATTTAATAGTTGGGGTTACCAAATGAAAGTTGAACTTGACAAATAAAAACAGTGAGCTCACCAACTGTTTTTGATCAAAGATTTTTAGTTCGAAATCTAACCGTTGAAATCAAGTGAAACCAACGGGAAAGTGTCAATAACACATTGTTCTACCACTGTAATTTTTGTTTTAAGGTGGTTTCATGTTTAGAATGGTTTGATCATGGGTTTTGTGAAGCAACAATAATCTGTCCAGAGTTTAAAAATAGTTTCAGAACAGTAAAACGATTTTGAAATTGTTAAATCAGAGTTTTAATAAGGTGTTTGCGACCCAAAATAAATTTTCCCATGTAGTTTAATGTGCTAAGAAAACCCCCTAAAAAGAATGAAGCATTTCCCATTTTTGTACTATTTTTAGAAAATCACACAAGATCTCTGGACGGAGAGTTGCAAAATCCTGAGTGAGGTCTAGTATTTTCAGTATTCCCGAAGATCTAACCGTTGAAACCTCGATTTTCTTTTTGGGTTAGAAACTAGACTCACAGAGGCATAACATATCCAAAAATCATTAAGATCTAACCGTTGAAAGTATTTTATTCTTATTTTTGAACGTCGGGTTTGCTCTCTGTAATTTATAAAAAAAACTGCTCATGCTTTCTTTGTCTAATCTTGTTTGTTTCAACCCAAATGGTCTCTTAATGTCTTGAAACCCCAAATCATGTTTTGAATAATAATAATCTAGCTTAAACCTAGAGGTTTAGTGATTCAAATTAGTGAATAAATTCATATCTCATTCTTGTTCATAATCATTCATCCATTCATATATATTGATGCTTATAATTAGAACTAGTTCTCGGATAAAGTTTGGACTTAGTCGGATCTAATTGAACTTGACTTAGGACTAATTATTCTTTGATATTATATTCTTGTCTAAGGCATGTGTACTAACCTCTTGTTTTGTAGCGCTATTAAGGTACGATCTCTCAATCCCTTTCTAGCCTACTAAATTCCTTGATTTCATTTGATTTTTCGACCTTATGCGCGACACCTTAAGGTTAAGATTTGTCTTATATGTATATATGGATTAGAGACTCTTTTCCTAGGTTTTATTTAATCGCATGCATTGCACGTTTAATATTCGCGGCCGGATCCCGGGTAAGCTCTCTTGTTCCCTATTGCACATCATATTGCTTGCTACTTGACATATGTGGCTTATGAACGATATTTTATCATTAGCAATTTTACACCCTTTGGACATGCTTTTGTAATGTATATATGTATATATGTATTAGTTGAGGGCATGCTTAGATTAATAAATTTGATTAAAAGGATGTTGAGTAGAGGCCTATCGCAAGATAGGATGAGAGGGGGTGTTTTAGTCCAACGGGCTCCTTCCTCTCTCATTCCATAATCCCCGGACCTAGTTTAATCTTTGGTTTCGCAAAAGATCAGTTTCCTTTTAAATGGTTTCTTAATTTTCCTTTTAAAAATTAAGTGGCGACTCATTTGTTTTTTTGAAAATTGAAATTGAAAAAAAATTTTTTAAAGAAAAGCTGTGGGTAAGCCAACCTGCGATATCCACAATCTGGCGACTCTGCTGGGGATCGAACCCAGAATCTCTGGTTTCGCAGACCAGAATTTTTGATTTTGGGTTCACTTGAGGATTAGACTTGAAAAACATCCTTTTAATCGAATTAATTAATCCTTGTGTGCCTGTTGCATTTCACTTGCATGTCCAGCCAGTCGATTGCACGGAACTATGACCTTGGAGACTCGGGGCAACCCGGTCGGTCAAGTTATCATGGGACTGTGTGATCACCCTTGATCTCGTACCATGATTTGGTATATTAAGCATCCTATCGGGTGTGTGTCAAGGGTCCCTTATTTGACCAAAACCCAGCCTTTGCACGGTAGTTTCTATAGAACCTTTCAGAATCTTAGGGAATCAATTCTTGATTAGGGCTATGTGCTAGGGAGTTTTGTATGCCCAAAGGGGATTATTTGAGATGATGATACTTGCTTGATGAAAAATGTATGATACTTGCTTGATGAAAAATGTATAACCCCTTAATCACTTTTGGCAATTCCTTCTCATGTCCCGTGACATTTGGGAATATGCTGAATCTTGGTTATAGGGTTATATTACTTATATCATGTTAGCTAAGCATCATTGACCTTGTATGTATCCAAATTCATGAAAAGTACGGTGATAATCCGATCATGTGATCCTTCTACCCAAAGAATTTTTCTTTGAGAGCAAATGGTTTTTCGTAATCTTTATCCCAAAGTTTTCCATTGCTCTTTCGAAAAATCTTTGGAGTTCACTTTTGATCAAAACCCCAAACTAATCTTTGAGAATTGTTTTCGGAAGAAACGATCTTTAAATGAATTTCAAAGCAAAATCTCAATCCAATCATCGTTATCAAGAAACATTTTCACATCCTCATTTTTTAAAAGATTCAAAATCCTTGAGAGTTGTTTTTGAAAAATCTCATCATTTAATACTTTTTCGAAACTTTTGAAATATCCAACCCATGAGAGGGTAAAAAAAGGGTCACGATGAAAGGGGAAATTAGCGCACTCAACATGAATGAGGATTTTATGTGTTTATGTGCTTATGTGTTAGGATTAGGATTTTTCTTTCTTTTTTGCATATAAAGTAGGCACACACACACACATGCATTACATCCGCATGATGCATAAAATAAAAAAGTCTTCCTCGAATAAAATAAAGGTAAAAAGGTTTTTCTAAAAAGAAATTTTCAAAATTCATTGTAGGAGCAAAAATAGCAAACCAAGGGTGGTTTAGAGATCCTGCGGCAAGGTTAGTGAGAAGAGGATACGCTAACATGGCCGAAGAAAGAAACAATGAAGAGATGACCGGATTGAGGGTACTAGTCGAACAGCAAGCAGAACAGATGAGAAGACAAGCCGAGAATATGAACCGAATGATGGGAATGATAGAAGAGCTGAATCGCCGACCGCCGCCGCATGTAATTCCACCCATTATAGACCCGCCTATGGGAGGAGGAGACGGAGATTGGTTCGACGACCAAGAGGCACATTGGAATGATGCGCTGAGAGCCAACAGGGACAGGGAGAAAGATGAGAAGGAGAAGCTGCTGACCGAGAAGATAGAAAAATTGGAGAGGGTAATGCGCAAGGCTCAAGGGGTGGATACCTACCTAATGGAACTGGAAGGTTTGTATGACGGAGTCCACGAGACACTGCCGGCCGGTTTCAAAATGCCCGTCTTTGACAAATTTGATGGCACAGGCAACCCCCGCAGTCACGTCTGAATGTGTATCGGGGCTTTCCAACCAAGCGGATTGAGCACTATCATGATGGCAGTCCTATTCCAACAGACTTTGACCGGAGCCGCTTTGTCTTGGTATCTCACTCTTGAACCAAGTAAAACCAGGGTATGGGAAGAAGTGATTAAAGCATTCGTGGCGCAGTACGAATACAACCAAGACTTGGATGTTACTGTCCGAGATTTGGAAACGACCAGGCAAGGGAACAAAGAATCATTTGCCGAGTATTTAAGCCGATGGAGGGGGAAAGCTGCGAAAATGGTGCAAAGGCCGTCCGAAAAGGACCAAATTCGAATGCTGATGAAAAATCTACAGCCCGTTTATCAGGAAAAGATGAGATTTCAGTCAATCAACACCTTTGCTGAGGTGTTCGATGTAGGGACGAGAATCGAAGATGCAATTCAAGAAGGAACAATCAAGAAGGAAGAACCGTAGAACCGATATCGGAGGCCCAGTTATGGATCAAGTGGGGGACACTCGGGGGGTCACTCTGGCCCCACCGATGTCAACGCGCTTAGTGAGCCGGAGAGGAAATTCGATATCACCAAAAGTCATTCAAGAGGAGGGGAGGATAAGCCAATGAGGAAGTTTTCAGACTTGGGGGTATCATTATCAACCGCCCTCGATAGGCTGTTAGCAAAAGGGCATCTCCGTCAGCTGGAACCTCGACCGCCGCCGAGTCCACTCCCACCGTACTTCAAAGGAGATCTCTACTGCAAATATCATCAACAAAAAGGCCACTCAACTGATCGGTGCATGAGGTTAAGGCATGACATACAAGACCTCATTGACAATAAAGTGATATCCGAACCACCTGTCAAGGCCCCCAATGTCACCAAGAATCCACTGCCAAACCATCGTGCTGTACCACCGCCACGAGGCCTGTACTTCTTAGGAGTGGGAGAAACAACATTTGATCCGTCCGAGCTAATCACGAAGGTTGGGGAACCAAAGAAGTTTTATCAGTTACCAGAAAATCCGGAAATCTGTATGATTGGAAGCCAACCAGGGATATGGGAAAAAGAAGCAACGGGACAATCAGATTGGTGGGTTCAAGGAACTAATGATCGTGACATAGACCAAGTGGGGGAAGATGACCTGTGGTATCAAGGCGACGAAGAGGCAAAGGAGGGCCCAAAGACCGTTTCAGAAGTCGACAACATTTGGGCAAGAGAAGAGATAGATCATTTGACTCGGTCTGGCAGGCACTTCAAACCAAACAAACTAGAAGAAGATCACCCGGGGAGAGATCAAGACAAAGGAAAGGGGAAGATGAATGAAGAAGAAGAAGAGGATAGAGTCCTCAAGCAAATGAAGAAGACTCAGGCTAACATCACTGTCTGGGGGTTGCTGATTGCCTCCAAGCGTCATAGGCAGGCAGTCCTAGACGCTTTGAACCAAGCTGACGTGTCCATCGACACCACTCCGGAGGACCTCGTGGGGCTGATTAGCAAAATTCCAACCTCGGCTATTACTTTCTCCTCAAACGACTTACCTCCGGGAGGACCCATGCTCAATAAGCCTTTGTACGTCACTGTTGAATGTTTGGGGAATACCGTGCCTGCTTGTCTCGTTGACAACGGGTCTGCTCTTAATGTGTGTCCTTTCCGCACAGCCAAACGAATGGGCTTGGATGAATCCTCTTTTGTGCCGTCTCAACAAAAGGTCCGGGCATATGATAACACCCAAAGGGCAGTCATGGGCATCATCTTTCTTAACCTTGCTATCGGGCCGATGGATAAAGAAGCCGAGTTCCAAATCATTGATATCCCCGCTTCCTTCAACCTGCTGTTAGGGAGACCTTGGTTGGACAGTCTGGGTGCTATACCGTCAACAATCCATCAAAAGGTCAAGTATGTCTGGGAAAACAAAGTCTGTGATATCCTCGGGGACAGTTGGGTTCGTCCGTCCGAAGCATCGTCGAGTGCACCGGTTCTAGAATTACAGCTGCAAGAAGAAGAAGCAAAAATGGGAGGATTCGAATTTATCAGCGTAATAGAAGAAGGAAAGTCGAGGGAGTTTCTGCCACTTCAGTCCGATCAGCATGCTAGTCCAGTGGTCGCAGGAATCATGAAGAAGATGGGTTTCTTTCCAGGATTGGGGTTGGGGAAGAACCTTCAAGGCCTGCCTGAGGCTCCAAAGATCCCTACTCAGACCCACACTCACGGTCTGGGGTACCAGCCAACGAAGAAGGAGCTAAGAGCCAAGAAGAAGGTCGTCAACGCACCGCTGGACCCTTACTTAAAGACTCTCAACGGGTATTTTGTGAAGGAGGGAGAAAGTTTCCCTTTCTGTGGCTTCCCAGAGCCATGGATGGACCAAAAGGACAAGTGCATGAAGCCAGGGTTCGAGATCTTTTTCTCCCATGAAATCTCTGAGTACAAGGACCCATTCCTGCAAAAGCCCGAAAAGTTTGTTGCTGCCAAGGACTGGATTGGTGCGCTGGACGATTCCGCCATGAAAAATCTGTTGGGCGAAGGGAACACGGAGGTCGTAAAGGAAGATCCTGGGAAAACCAAGGGCAAATACGTCGAGGGCATGGTGGAAGAAGCATCTGAAAGCGAAGAAGATGGGAAAGGTCAGGAAAAGGCCGACAAGGGGAAAGCTGAGGAAGAGGAGATGGAAGAAGTCACCAAAACAGGAGAACCGGAAGAATGCTTCATTACTGACTTGGGAGGAGAGAGCAAGAAAGAGTGGGTTTTTGAGTCTAGCGATAGGTTCCCCCCACACCCAGAGTCTGTAATGGCCCAAATGAGGCGTCTTTCAAATTCCATGTCTGTTGTAATCACTCCAAAGAAAATCAATGAAAACGTGACTGATTCTGCCTACTCGAACACGCTTAATGAATGTGATGAATGTGATGATCATGAAATACCCATTGAACTGCAAAAACTAATTGAAAAAGAAAAAGAATCTGCATGTAAAATCATTGAGGACACCCTAACAATTAATCTAGGAAATGAAGATAATCCTCAAAATGTCTTTATCGGCTCTACACTTAGCAATAAAGAAAGCAAAGAACTAATCAGTCTATTAAATGAATTCAAAGATGTTTTTGCATGGTCTTATAATGATATGCCAGGTATCGATCCAAAAATAGTCCAACACCACATCCCCCTCTTTCCCAATTCGAAACCCGTAAAACAAAAGTTGAGGCGAATGAGGCCAGAATGGGCACTTAAAGTGAAAGAGGAAGTTGAAAAGCAATTAAAAGCTGGATTCTTAATGGTCACCGAGTACCCTGAGTGGATTGCCAACATTGTACCCGTCCCAAAAAAGGATGGTCGTGTTAGGGTTTGCGTTGATTTTCGAGATTTAAACAAGGCAAGCCCTAAGGATGATTTCCCGCTGCCCCACATCGATGTGTTGGTGGACAACACTGCAGGGCACGAGCTTCTATCTTTCATGGATGGATTCTCTGGATATAACCAAATCCTCATGGCGCCCGAGGATAGGGAGAAAACCACTTTCATCACTCCATGGGGGACATATTGCTATAGGGTCATGCCATTCGGACTTAAGAATGCAGGTGCAACCTATCAAAGGGCTGCCACCACTTTGCTACACGATATGATCCACAAGAAGGTGGAGGTGTATGTAGATGATATGATTGTGAAATCCAAAGAGAGGGGAGGGCACCTTGAGGCTTTGAGAAAATTCTTTGAGAGATTGAGGGAGTTCAAAATGAGGCTAAACCCGCAAAAGTGCACATTCGGAGTCACCACCGGGAAGTTATTAGGTTTCCTTATTACTCAGAGGGGAATAGAGGTGGATCCTACCAAGATAAAAGCAATAACCGAAATGCAGCCACCAAAAAACGAGAAAGAACTGAGGGGATTCTTGGGGAGAATACAGTTCATCAGCCGCTTCATTTCCAAACTCACCTTGACCTGCGACCCACTTTTTAAACTACTCAGAAAGGGAGAGAGATTCAAATGGGACGCCCCGTGTCAACAGGCCTTCGACAAAATCAAAACCTACCTCCAGAACCCACCTGTCTTGTCACCACCTTCACCTGGGAGACCCCTGTTACTTTATCTCTCTGTATCCGAGGATTCAATGGGATGTATGTTGGCCCAAGAAGAAGAGAAGGGGCACGCGGAGAAAGCCATTTACTACCTGAGTAAGAGAATGGTCGGATATGAGTTAAAATATTCGCCCTTGGAGAAAGCCTGTTGGGCCTTAGTTTGGTGTACCCGTCGCCTCCGCCACTACATGCTAACCTTCCCTGTAATTCTGATATCCCGAATGGACCCATTGAAATACCTGTTCAAAAAACCTGTCCTGACTAGTAGGATTTCCCGTTGGACTATGATGCTGGCTGAGTTCGATATCAGGTATGTCACCGCCAAGTCTGTAAAAGGAAGGGCTGTCGCCGAGTTTTTAGCCGACCTCGCTGTAGAATCTGAGGACAAGGGAGATTTCAAGTTCCCAGACGAAGGAATCATGGAGGTTAGGGAAGATTTGTGGAAGATGTACTTCAACGGAGCAGCCAACCAATTGGGTTACGGAATTGGAGTTATCCTCGTAGCACCCGATGGGATCCCTACCCCGTTAGCCGTCAAACTCGAGTATAACTCAACTAACAATACCGCGGAGTACGAAGCATGCATAATTGGGATGGAAGCGGCCTTGGCTTTGAAGGTAAGAAGAATTGATGTCTTCGGAGATTCCAACTTGATCATATCCCAGGTCCGAGGCGATTGGAGGGTAAAACATGAGAAATTGAGACCCTATCACGACTATCTGGAGAGTCTGAAAGTGCAATTCCAAAAGATTTCCTTTTACTACCTCCCTCGCGAAGAAAATCAACTAGCCGACTCTTTGGCTACCTTAGCCTCAATGATCCAAATTCCTTCCAAAATTGCCATGATCCCGCTATCCATAGAAGTAAGGAATCAACCGTCATTTGAAATGATCGCGGCCATAGAAGGAGACGACGAAGTGCCATGGTATGAAGATGTTTGGAAATTCATCAGAGAAGGGGAATACCCCGAGGGAGCCTCAGAAAAGGACAAGAAGGCAATTCGACGATTTGCTGCTCAATTTGTGATCTACGCAGATAAGCTATGGAAGAAATCCTACACCGAGTATAATTTGGAATGCTAATATGGGAAGGAAGCTAAGAGAATGATGGAGGAAATACATGAGGGAGTATGTGGACCCCACATGAACGGGCACATGCTGGCAAAGAAGATCGTCCGGCAAGGGTACTATTGGACGACCTTGGACAAAGACTGTTGCGAATATGTTAGAAGGTGTCACAAGTGTCAGATTCATGCAAATCTGATGCATACCCCGCCATCACAACTCTACAGCATGACCACCCCTTGGCCATTTTCTGTGTGGGGAATCGATATCATTGGCGAGATAGTCCCGAAGGCTTCCAATGGGCACCGTTACATAATCGTGGCAATCGATTATTTTACCAAATGGGTAGAGCCAGCCTCATACGCGACCTTAAAAGCCAAAGATGTGGTGAATTTCATCGAGAAGAACATAATCTGCAGGTATGGGGTCCCTAATGAATTCATCTCCGATCACGGCAGTCATTTTCAGGGAGAAGTCATCCCACTCTTGGAAAAGTATAAGATCACCCGTCATCAATCATCCCCGTATAGGCCTCAGACGAACGGGGCAGTGGAAGCAACAAACAAAAATGTCAAAGCCATCTTGGGAAAAACAACAGATACATACAAGGATTGGCACGAGAAGCTGCCGTTCGATTTATGGGGATATCGGACCTCAGTGAGAACTTCAACGGGTGCCACACCATATTCGTTAGTATACGGGATGGAAGCTGTCCTTCCAGTCGAAGTGGAAATACCCTCTCTTAGGGTTTTGGCGGAATGCAAGGTCACCGAATTAGAATGGATACGGGGAAGGTATGAGGAGTTGATGCTGCTCGATGAAAAGAGGCTGACCGCGATAAACCATACTCGGGGGTACCAGAAGAGGATAGCACGTGCTTTCAACAAAAAGGTTCGCCCAAGGAAGCTTGCTGAGGGTGACCTGGTCCTCAAAGAACTAAAAGTGCCCGTTTATGACCCCAGAGGAAAATTCAAACCCAACTGGGTCGGACCATACATCATTAAGACCCTCCTCTCCGGAGGGGCGGCTTATCTCATGGACCTAGACGGGGTTGAATTTAAACAGCCAATTAACCTCGATCGCCTCAAGAAATACTTTGCTTGAAACCATTTCCTTCAAAGCCTCCTACTTAGATGAACTACGCTTGACCTGATTCCCGTTAGGGGATACGTAGGCAACCCACTCGGTTCGGTTATTATAAATTGCCCCAGAAGGCACTCTTCGTCAAAACCTCAGACCGAACTACTGCAGGCCTGATACCCATTCTGGGATAAGTAGGCGGGCCCTCAAAAGCCTTCGGCCCATGAAAACCTGGGGAAGCAGCAAGAACTGTGCTAAACTAGGGGCAAACTGGCGTTTGCCCGGAATCACTTCGAAGCCTTGAAACCAGGGGCAAACTTCGTTTGCTAATCAAAAGAACCCGGATACAAAACCGTCTCCCAAGTCACCTGGCTGTCAAAATGAGTACTATAAAGAAACAAATGAAAATTCATGGAATAGAATAGCAAACAGCAGAGTAAAGAGCCAAATAAAGACATTGAAAGGAGAATACTTCATTAATTGAAGAGGTGAACACTTTTTGATTTTATCATGACAACACTTCTTGAAAAAGAAAAATAAAAATTACATTCAAAAGCGTGAAAAGAGTAGGCAGGGTCTGTCAGGAAGTTTTGTAAAATGGCAAGCTTTTCCCTGTTTTCGTCTACTTTATTATGCATATGTCTGTCAAGCTCGCCTTGCAACCAAGGCCTGGATCTCTAGAAGATACTGGGTAGTAGGCACAGTCGGAGCAGGAACCCTCAGGAACGGAGCAGCAATCCTGCTATGCCAAACCTCAAGGAAAGCCTTCGCAGTAGAAGGTCGCAGAGTAGAACCCCTGGTGAAATCAGCAGTCACAGGGTCAGTAGTATCTTGCAGAAGTCCAAACTGGCGAACCACCCGATCAGGAATGTAGAAGGTAGTGGCACTCAAGCCCGGCAGCCAGATGCCAGGTCGCCCAGGAAGACGTACAGCAACGGAACGAGGAGTCCACTGAGGGCAAATCCAACAAATATCACTGGAAGAAAGGCCCTGGAGCCAAACGAGCCATGCGTCGGCAGAATGAAATAAGCAATGGACCTCCATACGGTCATAAGAGACTGGCCCGCGAAGATGCGAAGGGTGAATGAAGAGGTCGAGGCGTTCCATGAGCCAAACCTGCAAGACGAAGGGTGCCTCGGTGGATAACGTGGCCCCGGTAACATGGGCGCGGCTCAATCCGATCAAAGTTTCGCCAAGAACCAGCATAACGGCACTTTTCATCTCCCTCAAACCACGTGCAATGGGTATGAGAATGTCAGAAGATGACTGGAATAAGAAGTAAGAGAGCATGGCAATCGACAAGGCACTACGTCGGATGATCTGGTACTCACCATCATAAGGGTCCCCTATGGAAGCATAAGCAGAAGAGAGGCGCTCAAAGTCGACTTGCCCATCATGAACAAAAGAACCTGCCGCATTTCGAGATATGTGGAGAAGAGTGGTTAAGTCCCGGACATACCCGGCCTGAATTAGAGGAACCACCAATTCAGCAGAGGGATCAGTGTGCAAAATGGCGCTGAATTCCTCGAACAAAGGACAAATCTCCTGAAAGCCGAAACGAAAGACGTTGAGAGCAGGGTCCCAACACTGAATAGCAGCTCGAAGTAAACCCTCGTTCAAATTCATGCGTCGGAAAGAGAAGAGATCGTTCAATCTGAAGCATTCAAAATTGAGCTTTTCGATACCTGAGAGAGTATCCATCCATGGGAAGAGAATTTGGGAGCTAATGGGGGCCATTTGAAAAGAAATGGAGGAGGAAGAAGATGTTTTTGCGGAGTGTTAGAAGAGGAGGGATATAAATAGAGGAATAAATCTGCCCACTAGATCGCGGCACTCGGTAAAGTGCAGCGGCACTCCATGAAGTGCCGCGCGGTAGTACGTGAAAGCCGTTGCGGCACTCACTGACTGCCGTTGCGGCAGTCACCAAGTGCCGCGAAGGCTTATCCGAGTGCCGTTCCGAGTTTCCCATCGGCCAGGTTTTGTTTGTAACTCGAGTAGCCCACCTGCAAACAGAAAACTAAATAGAGAGGCAATAAAAACGTGCGCATCATGCAGCACGTGCAAATACATTCATTCATTCATTTTGCATATATCAAATAAATAAAAGAAAACAGAAGCATTCAAATGATAAATTAAGTCGGGACCAAGCCATGGTACCACATACGACAGGGGTTGGACCAAGCTATGGTCACACATACGGTGAATAAGCAGAAAGCATGATGAAATGTTTAAAGCATCTATCCTACAAAATAAAGGGAAGCAGCCATCAAAATAAAGCACATGTATGTAATATACAGTCATCCATCAAAATGTAAATTCTCCCATAAACTCTCAAAAATAAAAAATATATAAAAGCAGGGTCAACCGCGACCCCGACCACGGCCGCGAGAAAGGCGAGTCGTGCGCCTGAGAGGCTCCTCCTCTGACTCAGTCCCGCTGCCTCCACCACTCCCTCCACGACCACCGCTACTGCCGCCTCTGCCTCTACTGGTGCCCTCGCCGCCACGTCCAACGCCACTACCTCCGGGGACATCGCTGAGAGGGATGCCAAACTGCTGGAGTCGCTGCTGGAGCTGCCCCACCTGCTGGGACAGGGCTCTAATCTCCTCCGCCTGAAATGAAAAGGGAATGAGTCCAGACAACATCGAAATAAAAGATAGAATGTTGAGGATAAAAGGTCGTACCTGGGCCCTCAGCTGGGTCGCAGTAGTCACCCGAGCCCCCTCAGCCTGTAAACGAGAAACAGAGATAAAAGATCAGCAAGAAAGAGACACAATTCCAGTCAAAAGTAGGAGTGGGGATGAATTTCTTACCATCCACTCGCGCCCCAGAACCCACTGCCGCACGCTATGAGCATACGACAGGCCCTCCTCCGCGTAAGCACGCGGGACAAGATCGTAGTGAATAGGAATGGTGGGGGCGCCCTGAGAGAGTCGGGGGATCGTTGTCACGTGGGGCTCGCCGAACGAGACGGTCGACATAGTCCAGTCCCACTCAGGTAGGCCGGGGGGGCAGACCGCTGCGGGGACGTGCTGCAAGCAAACAAAAGTAATAAAACATGGGTGAAGAGTAAAAGGAAGAACTCGCAAATATAATAAAGGAATCATCTACTCACCCGAGTCACTTCCATCAGCGGGAAGTTCGGCATCAGCTTGGCGGCCCGGAAAGCCGCATACCCCTCAGGACTGTCCAGAAAGCCGTGGATACCAAGGCCGGCTCGAGCAGCCGAGTAGTCGCCGCCCTGAAGCGTGTCTGTGGCCCTCATAGAGTCGGGAGGAGGGAACGACACAAAGAATCGGGGAGCCGCTATAGACTGCCTGGTCACCCTCTCTCCCAAGTACCACGCCATACCCTCTGACCCCCCATCGAGAAGCCGTCTCATCGGGTCATATCCGGCCGACTCCTGAATCTCCGCGCTAGCCTCGGGTAGCGCCCTGAGCCACGGCTGCCACTGTACATGCTCCTCCCGTAGGTTCGTCAGGAAGTTCCTGAACGAAGTAAAATCGTGAGCCCCGGTCTTCCTCCCAACCCTGTCCTTCGCCCATTTCAGCCCCTGGAGCATGATAAGGGCGTCGGCGTCACGTGTCTGAGGAGACATCATGCGGAGATACTCGTGGGACCAAATCTGTAATAAAAGAGAAAAGAAAAAAAAAAAAGAAAAGAAAAGAAAATTAGTATCGCAATGTAAATAAATTTCTGAAAGTAAAATGAGCAATAGAATTTGAAAATAAAACATATACCTCCCACGCTCTCCAGTACCCACTAGTGGCAGTCGACTTATCCCGAGAGATGTCGCTCATATGCCTGTACAGGATAGCTAATCCTGTACCAGCCCAGTCAAACTCGGTGACCCGGTCCAGACGCTCCAACAACGCCACCAGGGAAGCAGAAATCCGGTCACCCTTGGTGCTCAACAAGGAGCACCCCAGCACATACATCAGAAAACCTCGAGCCATCTGCTCGTCCGTGAAGCCGGGTTTTCCCCGGAAAGTATCCATAAACCATCGAGCTGTGACCAAAGCCTCCTCCGGGACTACCCCTAGCAAGGGCTCCATCTGATCCCACTCCTGGTCTGTAAGGTGCCGCAGGGGCTCTCCTCCGAATGGAATCCCCGTAATCATGCTGAAATCCAGGGGAGTCATCGTCATCTCCCCAAAATCGAAGTGGAAGGTACTCGTGGTATCCCACCACCGCTCAGCCAACGCGTGCTTCTGCTGCAAGTCGTTGGAGCTCTTCGTCAAGAGTTTGACGAAGTCTCCAAAACCCGCTGCGTCCACCATAGCCCTCACAGTCGGGCTCAGCTGGGTATACCACTCGTGGCCATGTGCGAGGCTGCCATGACCCTTCAGCACCTTGGGCTGCAGCTGCAAGAAAGAATCACAAGATTTGTTGTTAGAGAATAAATAAAAGAAGAAAGCAATAAAGAAGGAGATAAGTAATAAATAAAAAAGATAATAAAAAAAAGAGAAAGGAAGTCTAGAAGTATTCATATAGGACTTCATAAGTAAGGCACTCGTTTACATTCAAGAGAAAATGAATAAAAGAAAACAAGGATTTTGGGCCCGGAAAGAGTTTGATTGCAAAAAAAGAGGAATGCGTAATTGCGAACATTCGAGAATCAATTTTTAAATAATAAAATGGCATTAGAAATGCTCGAGGAAAACTCGCCGGGACGGTAAATGCGGGAAAAGGTTCATGATTGTATTTCCACGAGCATTGGATTTCGTTATTCACAGGCAATGTTTGAGATTCCGATTAAATGGCTTTCAACAGTCGTTGAATGAAGTCAAAGGGGAAAATAAAGGATAAATGTTCGCATAACATTCATTTTTCTTATTTTCTATTTTATTTATAAAGGATTCTCAAAAGTTCACAAGAAATGAAAAATTAAATTTGGAATTCCTTTACAAGGAGTGTGTAATAAAACATCCGAGGCGCTCGGAGACGCCACAAGCATGACGTTTGGAATAGGGTATCTAAAAGTTGTGACAATTCTGCAAGGAGGAAGAAATACGAGAAAGAAACACGAGAAATAATAAAAGAGAAGCGTTTACCTCGCGCTTAAACGCGCGGGCTGACAAATGCTCATCAGGGTCCCTCAATAGGAGGGTAGCGTCTGGATGATGGGTGGCCGTATACTTGGCCTTCTTCTTCCTAGAACCACTCGCCATAATCTGTCAAACAAAAGAGGAGATCGACACGTTAAAATTCAGGAAAATTCAGAAAAATAAATGAAATAAAGGGGTTTGAACGAGTCTTGATCAAGCAGAACATACCTGTGAGTGTCGTAGAATAATACAGAAGCGGAGAAGAGAATGAGAGAAAATTTCTTCAGAGAGATTTCGAGATGGAGAGAGTGAGGGAATGAGAAAATGTTTTGAACCCCGGCGGTTTAAGCCACTGCCGCTCAAACGCGGCACTCATTTTTCCGTGCGCGGCAGTCGGTCAACTGCCGCGCAGCACTCGCCGAGTGCCGCAACGGCACTCCGTGAGTGCCGCGCGGCAGTCACGGACTGCCGCGAAAAACCGCGTGTGCCGCGATTATGGCGGTTCAAAGATATTTACTTTCCCCCCAAAAATTCAAATCAAGTCCCAAAAATTGAATTTGAGCCCCCCAAAGTGTGCTCTCATTGCACTATTTGACCCCGGTTTTGTTACTAGGTTTAAATCGACTACAAATTTCAAAATATAGGTGACACGACTAAATAGTTGTGCGCTCTTGTGCAACACCCAAGTGTAGGTGATCGTGCAAGTAATACTGGATAAGTCCAGGTCGATCCCACAGGGAAGGAATAGGAAGAATATCAACTAAGTTACAACCTAAAGAAAAAGAAAAGTTTAATTGTAAAAGTGACTAAATCCTAATTAATTAAATTAAACTAAATAATAAACTAAACATAAAGAAACATAATAATTAAACAACTAAATTAAAAGTGTTGGAAACACGTGAATCCACATTGATCCTAACCATCTACCATGCATACTCATTAATGTTCTATGGAGTTCATTCCTCTTCAGTATTCCGTATTTTTCTAAAGATATAGAATCAATAGCCCTTTCATGACCGGGACTATATCATCACAGTTGATTTAAAATACTTGGAAGACGGTTTAAAACAATGGTAATTACTTGCACTCTAAATGATGTTAGCATTCAAAGTGGTTTTCAAAAGTCATTGAAGAAAAGGCCTTAAGGCTTCAAGTTCTAAAAACTGTTGTGACAAACTGAGCTTAGAGGGACAATTTGATGACAGATTTCTAAAACAAAAAGTCATGGAATGCTTAAAAGAATCATCTCAGGAATTAACATGTTCGATCGATCGAAGCGCTCTCGATCGATCGGACTGCATCATCCTTCAATCGATCGAAATGTCTTCGATCGCTTGACTATCTCTGGTTCGATCGATCGAAATACCTTCGATCGATCGAGCCCAAGTTTTCTAAAGATTGCATGGCAGAGGTTGGGATTCAATGTTTCATCACATAATTCCAACGTCTAAACTACAGAAACATGATTAAACTAATACAGGAATAACAAACTAGAGTAATCATAACATATAAACTAATAAACAATGAAATAGAGAAAAGGAAAAGAAAAACCTGGAATAATCTGAATAAAACTTGTAATAAACATATAAACAACTTGAATCTGCAATAATCTTCAATGTAACAATGAAAAAGAGGAAGAAAGTGATGAATCTAACCTAATCTACTCCTAATCTAACCCTAAAACTACCCTAAACTGCTGTTTTTCGCGTTCTGGAGCGTCCTCCCTTCGTCTGGCGTCAAAACGACGTATATATAGGGTTCCCACAGAGTTTACGCAACTTTTGGGTGATTAAAAAGTTCGATCGATCGAGCTTAGTTCGATCGATCGAAGGTTCGATCGATTGAACTCTTCTTCAATCGCTTGAACTCTCTGATTTTGACAGCTCTGCACACCGATGGGAGAATGGCCATAACTTTTTACTCGGACCTCGGATTGACCTCCCGTTTGCGGCCACGCGACCGTAACTCAAAGATCTACATTTTATATCTCTGGGAAAATCTTCCAAATCTGAAATCTTCATTGTCAAAAATGGCGTTTGCTCAGCTGCTTCTGTTGTTCTCTTCACCATAATCACTTTCTATGCAATGGTTGCTTCCTATAACCTGCAAAATGGTGTAAAAACACATATTTGAGTCTCAACATCATAGAAAACACTTAATCATTGATGTGCATCTAAATCTAGGGACTTGGGGATAAAATTATGCATAAAAGACCGTGTAATACACTATGAATATGCACTTTTCACCTCGAATCAATAGGTATAAATTCTAGCATGTGGGCTCCCAAACTTTAAAAAATTTGAGTTTGGAGAATATAACAGATTTATACGCAAATTTTCTCGTTTTTGGCAACGGATTTGCGTTAAACCTCGCTTTCGAATATAACGGATTTATATTCTCGGTTTTTGCAACGGATTTGCGTTAACCCTCGTTTTCGAATATAACGGATTTATATTCTCGGTTTTCGCAACGGATTTGCGTTAATCCTCGTTTTCGAGTATAACAGATTTATATTCCCAGTTTTCGCAACGGATTTGCATTAACCCTCGCTTTCGAATATAACGGATTTATATTTTCTCGTTTTTCGCAACGGATTTGCGTTTTCCCGGTTTTCGCAACAGATTTGCGTTAACCCTCGCTTTCGAATATAACATATTTATATTCCCGGTTTTCGCAACGGATTTGCGTTAACCCTCGCTTTCGAATATAACATATTTATATTCTCGGTTTTCGCAACGGATTTGCGTTAACCCTCGCTTTCGAATATAACGGATTTATATTCTCGGTTTTCGCAACAGATTTGCGTTAACCCTCGCTTTCGAATATAACATATTTATATTCTCGGTTTTCGCAACGGATTTGCGTTAACCCTCGCTTTTGAATATAACGGATTTATATTCTCGGTTTTCGCAACGGATTTGCGTTAACTCTCGCTTTCGAATATAACGGATTTATATTCTCGGTTTTCGCAACGGATTTGCGTTTTCCCGGTTTTCGCAACGGATTCGCGTTAACCCTCGCTTTCGAGTATAACAGATTTATATTCCTGGTTTTCGCAACAGATTTACGTCAACCCTCGCGTTTTTGCAAATTTTTCATTCGTTAAAGAAACAGTTGATTTTCCCTGGCTAACACGTCACGGAATGTACGTCGTACGTGGGGAAAACATGATAAGCATGACATTTATACAGCCAGGCCAATACGGAAACCACCATTGCATGGCACTTGCATCACGACAAGATAGGTGCATCCATCCGTGTGATTACTTGCGTTTGTGAATGATCGACCCGTGCCTGAACTACGCTTTGGTCTGATTCCTGATGGGATACGTAGGCAGCTCATCTTGGAGCACGACCAATTAGAATCTCGCCTGTTTTTGCAACGCATTTTGTGTTTACTTAAATTCGACGGTCTGGTCAAAGGCCTGTCTTCACACAGGCTTCGACATTCGCTTATGGCACGCGTAGCTCCACAAGCTCTGCCGAAGAGGGGCAAACTGTAGACACCCCAATTTTGACCGGACGTCGAATTTAGGAGAGTGTCACCTCTGTATCCGATGATGACAAAGACCGAAAAATCGAAGTATTCCAAGTTCTTCAGAAAATCTCCAAAAACGCGATAAAATTTCACAGAAAGAGGAAAATACCAGGTATTTGAGAGAATTCAGGTAAAAGGCATGATTTTCGGAAAGGATCTTCAAAAATAATTTGTTTCAAAAAGGGAGAAGACCTAAAAAGGGGAATCTCAGTTAAAAACGGCACACGGCAGAAGTCGCGGCACTCACTGAGTGCCGCACGGCAGTTAGAGAGTGCCGTTTCGGCACTCACCAAGTGCCGCGTACAATTTATGAATGCCGTTCACTTTTAAAGTCTGTATTTTGCAGAGCAATACGTATGCGTATGCGAATAAGAACAAAAAACTGATAAAGTAAGACTGACAAAAACGCGGCAATCCATTAATTGCCGCGGCATCTGATGAATGCCGTGCGGCAGTCATGAAGTGCCGCAACGGCAGTCATGAACTGCCGCGACGGATGTCACGGACTGCCGCAGCAGTCTCTGGAATGCCGCGCTGGGCAGCAGTCTGTCAAATTTCAGAAAGTAGACATTGTACCACCAAATGAGAGAATTACACCTGTTTTTTGCTCCGAAATTCACCAAAAATACCTGTTAATTTTGCCTATAAATGAAAGGGTATCTTCATGAAAAAAAGGGGGGGAAGAACATACAAAGAAACACTTCCATTACACCTATATTTTAGAGAGAAAAGAGAGTTTTTGGAGAGTTTTGAAGGAGAGTTTGGAAAATCTTCAAAGAAAAGAAAACCTTGAGGATAATTTGGAGGTGACCCTCTCAACCTAGATTATTAGTTTACTTTTTCTTCTCTTGCAATCTCTAAATCTTAGGACATTTCATCATTCTTCTTTGCTTTAAACTTAGTAGTCCTTTTGTTCCCAATACTTCTTTCTATTTTTTTGTCTATTTTCTTCTCTTGAAGGTCTTGGAGATCTTCAATATCTCTATTGATCTCTTGAGCATGATCCCTTGAATCTCATGTAAGCTCATGCTCTACATGAAAGTCAAAACTTGATCATCACTTTATTTCACATAGATAGGGTCCAAGTCCATGCTCATGACTTGGATCCTCTAAACTTGGTGTCTCATGGAATCCTTTCATATTCCTTGAAAACTATCAAATATTAGTTGCACCTTCATCTCCAATGATCACCAAATGATAGGAGACTTGTGATTTTGAGTCTAAGCCTCTTTCATGGCTTAGGATCCTCATCTTGAGATTTCATGAAGTTCATCCATACTTCACTTGAAATCTATAAAAAAAAAAATAAAAGTTGTAGTCTCCAATGACCATCAAATGGTAGGAGAAGTGATTTGGTGTAACCCAATTTCATGATTTAATAGTTGGGGTTACCAAATGAAAGTTGAACTTGACAAATAAAAACAGTGAGCTCACCAACTGTTTTTGATCAAAGATTTTTAGTTCGAAATCTAACCGTTGAAATCAAGTGAAACCAACGGGAAAGTGTCAATAACACATTGTTCTACCACTGTAATTTTTGTTTTAAGGTGGTTTCATGTTTAGAATGGTTTGATCATGGGTTTTGTGAAGCAACAATAATCTGTCCAGAGTTTAAAAATAGTTTCAGAACAGTAAAACGATTTTGAAATTGTTAAATCAGAGTTTTAATAAGGTGTTTGCGACCCAAAATAAATTTTCCCATGTAGTTTAATGTGCTAAGAAAACCCCCTAAAAAGAATGAAGCATTTCCCATTTTTGTACTATTTTTAGAAAATCACACAAGATCTCTGGACGGAGAGTTGCAAAATCCTGAGTGAGGTCTAGTATTTTCAGTATTCCCGAAGATCTAACCGTTGAAACCTCGATTTTCTTTTTGGGTTAGAAACTAGACTCACAGAGGCATAACATATCCAAAAATCATTAAGATCGAACCGTTGAAAGTATTTTATTCTTATTTTTGAACGTCGGGTTTGCTCTCTGTAATTTATAAAAAAAACTGCTCATGCTTTCTTTGTCTAATCTTGTTTGTTTCAACCCAAATGGTCTCTTAATGTCTTGAAACCCCAAATCATGTTTTGAATAATAATAATCTAGCTTAAACCTAGAGGTTTAGTGATTCAAATTAGTGAATAAATTCATATCTCATTCTTGTTCATAATCATTCATCCATTCATATATATTGATGCTTATAATTAGAACTAGTTCTCGGATAAAGTTTGGACTTAGTCGGATCTAATTGAACTTGACTTAGGACTAATTATTCTTTGATATTATATTCTTGTCTAAGGCATGTGTACTAACCTCTTGTTTTGTAGCGCTATTAAGGTACGATCTCTCAATCCCTTTCTAGCCTACTAAATTCCTTGATTTCATTTGATTTTTCGACCTTATGCGCGACACCTTAAGGTTAAGATTTGTCTTATATGTATATATGGATTAGAGACTCTTTTCCTAGGTTTTATTTAATCGCATGCATTGCACGTTTAATATTCGCGGCCGGATCCCGGGTAAGCTCTCTTGTTCCCTATTGCACATCATATTGCTTGCTACTTGACATATGTGGCTTATGAACGATATTTTATCATTAGCAATTTTACACCCTTTGGACATGCTTTTGTAATGTATATATGTATATATGTATTAGTTGAGGGCATGCTTAGATTAATAAATTTGATTAAAAGGATGTTGAGTAGAGGCCTATCGCAAGATAGGATGAGAGGGGGTGTTTTAGTCTGACGGGCTCCTTCCTCTCTCATTCCATAATCCCCGGACCTAGTTTAATCTTTGGTTTCGCAAAAGATCAGTTTCCTTTTAAATGGTTTCTTAATTTTCCTTTTAAAAATTAAGTGGCGACTCATTTGTTTTTTTGAAAATTGAAATTGAAAAAAGAATTTTTAAAGAAAAGCTGTGGGTAAGCCAACCTGCGATATCCACAGCATGAAAATGATTTTCATACATGACATTGGCATTCATATTATTCACGCATGTTATATAACAAATGTTATTGTGTGGTTATATGACTATACGAGCCTTTTTGGCTTATGGACTATCAAACCTTTCTTTCAGGTGATCTAGATTAGGGCAAGGCCCGGAGTAGAGTTACTCGTGAAGATCCCGTTTGGGAAGAAATTGTGAGATCATAATACTTTGTATTAATAAAAACATTGAGTTTTTATTTTAAGAGTTTCTAAAAGTTTGAGAAAAAGAAAGTAGATCATTGTTTTATTTTTTTGATATGTGAAACCAAACTAGAGTTTCTATTTAGAAATTGTATTATGAAGTTTGAGAAGAAGTCTGATAAATGTTTATCAGATTTGTATATTTTTCGCTGCACTATTGTTCATTTGATGAACCGATAAAGATTTATGTTAATGTCTTTTAAATTGACAAGCAAAGCTTTTCAAAAGACTAATTGAATGCTTCCGCTATAGTTTTAATCAGATCTGTGAGTCTTTAAAGATTTTGTTTTCCTACCAAAGATTTTTGAAAGGCTATTATATGCTTCCGCAGTAACCCTCAGAGTCTAGGACTCGAGGCGTTGTAAAATGGTATCAAAGTTTTGAGGTTTCAAAGTTTAAATGTTTAAGAGCTTCAGAGTTTAAATGATTTTAAAGTTTAAACGTTTATTTTCTAAAGAGAAAGTTTTTCAGATAAGCTTCGGGTCTAGGACTCGAAGCATTACAATTGTGTTCGGTCCTTCTGCTCCGCTCTTGTTAATTATTTTATTTTACATTAGCACCCCCTCGCCTGCAGAACCCGGGTCGGGTCGGGGCGGGGTGGGGCGTCACACTTCTTCCTCCAAGTTTCTGAAATTGATTCAACATAGTAGGAAAAAACATTTTTTGGTGTACACTGTTTTGCAAACACATTCTCAAATTTTTTAAATTGTTAATGTCTTTCTAAATCTTTTATTTCTAAGATTAGTTTCTTCATAAAGTATCAAATCATGCTATCTTTGTATATGAAACTATTGCCAAAATAGAAAACAAAAGAAGTTTCACACAAAAAAAAGGTTCATTTTTCTCCTCCTTTTTGTGCTTGCATGTAAATGATCTAAAGCAATGCGGCTACTCTACAACTTGTATCGTTTACATCAATTTGAAAGAGAATAATTACACATTATCATGAACAATTTTATGTTTAGCTAACATGTTTTAACTATATGGACCTTCTCAGATAGAGGTAGAGCAATTCCAAGCACATTACCTTATGGTCACTTTCTAGCTATTTTGGGGAATCAAACTGCATGTTTGGAGCTACAATGGGTTTTCGAGAATCCCTTTTTGGTTCTCCACATTTGAGGAAAGAGAGTGTGAGTGAATATGGGTAATTACCCATAAGTAAAGTAAAGAAGAATAATACATATCATATTCATTTGAAGAGAGAGAGAGCATAGAAATTTTCAACTTTTGTATAAAAATTAATACAATAACGTAAACCTCCCTATAATGGAGAACATGGTTGGAGTTGAGGGCTTAAAAATTATTAGCTAAGATGAGCTTTCTAGATATTTTGGCTACAAATTAGAAAAAATTTAAGGCTTGTATGGTAACGTTGTGGTTTTCAGTTTTTAGTTTTGGTTTTCATTTTTGGTATTGTACCATGCAAGACCTTAGGTAATGTGATTGGAGATGCTTAGTTAAAATAGACAAACTCTCTAACAGTTCTAAGTTCTAACCTACTTAAAGTTTAGTTTGAGAAGATTTTCTCTGCCAAGTGTTAGTTGAGCAACAAAACAAACAAAATAGTCAAAACTGACAATTGAATAACAATAATTCACAGAGTAGACATACAAACATTATCTTTGCTTCTATTGTTGACTAAACCTTTCGACAGGAAAATGGCACCCCAACTATTGATGATTAGGAATATCACAGATAAATCGAAGAGTTGGGAAGTGCACGTTCAAGTTGTGAGCAAAGAAGATCCCAAAGATAGCCAATCTAAACAAGCCTCCTCAACCAAATGCCAAAAACTTCTACTTTGTGATGCCGAGGTATGCCTTCAACAAAGAAAGCTACAATATTACATTTCATTAATTTTTTTCATATGATAGATGTTATTGGTTTGTCTATATGGCTCATAGCTTTGATTATAGATCTCGATTATTGTTCTCTTTTCCTTCTATTCCATCCTCCTTTCCATCCATGGTTGTTTTTGTAATTTGTTAAATATTTAATGCATTACATTACATTAAAATGACTATTTATTGAATTGAAGAAAAATCACCTCTCTAGACACCCATTTAAAATAGATATATATTCAATCATTTTCCTTATTTCTACATACACACCACCTTCCACACAACTTCTTAGATGTTTCATGAAATAATCTTAAATTAATTCTCCTAATATCATTTATTCTTAACTAGGGAACCCAAATACATGCAACAATATTTGGCAAAGAAATTGCTGCAAGAGCAAAATCACTCATACCAAATAAATTTTATAGCATCAAGAGTGCATCTATAAAGAGGACACCAGATGCACTCTTGATGCTATAAAATTTATTTGGTATGAGTGATTTTGTTAAAGAGGACACCAATGGATAATAGACCATTTAACAATAGTTAAAGAGCTTCCCGAACTTGAGAATTTCGACAGATTTCAAGCTTTAGACTACACAAGCTTTGATCAATTTCCAAGATACCTCAACACAGAAGTCGAAATCATCTAAGTCTTATCATTTTAATATCTACCATATCATATACATATATAAGAACAAGCTAATATTCATATTCACTTGTTTCTTTTTTCAGATATATTAGCTATAGTGGCTCATGTACTGCCAAAAAAGCAAATTAGAACTCAAACCCAAGTTGCTGATGGTCGTGAACATGTGCTTGTAGACCCCGGGTAAACAAAATTGAATAAAAAATAACATTACTACTTCTACCTACACATTTAAAGTAACAACTAACACTAAGTTATCATAAACAAATCATACAGGTTGGAACCATTCATCCTGACACTATGGAGGCAATTCATTGAAAATGAAGGCACTCAACTAGCCCATATGCAAAGCTCAAAGCCAATTATAATCGGTATCCACCTCAAAGTATCAAGCCACGGTGGTAAGTTTTCATACTACATCATCTTTACTTACAATTAAATTTACCTTTAAACTAATACAAAGGCTTTATTACAGGATTGGCATTAGCTACTACACTAAACAGTAGCCTTTATATAAACCCTCAGACAGACATTGTTGCAAATCTACGGAATTGGTAATATGTCATCATTATCTAAATATTTATTTCTTCCCTTCATAAACAAATTAACAGCCAATAACTCTTATCTAACTTTTATACAGAGCAACAACTCATGCAGAAGCAATTGAATCAATTCCAAAAGACATTTCCACACGCTATTTGGGCACACAGGCATTACCTCCTCCATCAACTGAATTCACTCTCATCAAGCAACTTCCAACACCTACCAAACAGGTAATCCAAATACAATCTTAATTTTGATATTTATTACTACAATATTACCTCAACAATTCCAATATATTAACCACACCAACATCATATCTCCAGAAACAAATACGATGGGTTAAAGCACAAGCAACAATAATGAATTATAACCAAAGGATCTGGTTTTTAAGTTGCAACTTATGCCATCAACTAATTCGAGGAGAAAGAGTTGAAGTTGCAATATGCCCCAGATGTGAAAAACTAACCCATATAGAACCAAGGTGAATTTCTACCCACATAAACAACCAAAAACTAGACATCCCGTAAACATTTATAACCTTCTACTTACTTTCTCTACAAATACATACAAATGCCGAGTGGAAATTGTACTAGAAGATGCAAGTGGAGATGCAGATGCTCTAATTTACGGAGAACTTGCTGAGAAATTGCTTCACATCAAGACAACAACTCAGCAGATTATACCTCAGAAGAAAACAACATAGTTGCAATGGAAGCATTCAACCCACTTGCACCAACAAAAATGCATGCCATATAACTTCAACTACTGGAAAGAGAAAGAAGACATGACACAACCCCCGCAATTATTGTTCTTTCGGCTGATTTAGAAGATGAAGAGCCCACCAATATCAATACTTCCACAACTTCAAGCAAAGCCGATCACACTACAACGTGCGGACGTCCTCCTTCAACCATCTCAAATACAGGCACAACAACCTCCACAAGACAACCAACCACAACAAGCCAACAAAAACCCAAAAAAAAATAATCATAACCAAAAAACCTAGCACTCTTGTATACATATTTTTCAATCTAAGTTTGGTTTTACTTCGGTTCCACTAGGGAAAATATATATGGTTGTTGTAATAACATACATTATGGAGGTTATTATGTAATAAGCTTACAAGTAATTATTGCTTTCAAGAATTCCTGAATATCCTTGTACAATTCTTTGGCAATATTTTGGCAATTTGTATCCAGCCAACATCAAGCTCCTACTAACGCAAGCATGTGCAACCAAAGTAAAAAACCACAAGCATAAACACACAACCATTACTGCGTGCAACGCACGCAGTCCCAACTAGTATATATATATATATATTTGGGTGCACGCTATGGATGTTAGCTACAGAGAGGTACGTGGTAAATAACCTTAACATAAAAGGGCATAAAATAGTGCCAAACAAAAAATTCTCAAATCATCAAATATTTTGCCACGCACAGGAGGATCACTAGTAATAATAATATTAGAATGCTTTGACTACGTCACGCAATTTTATTCGTTACGTCATTTTATGCTACGTTCATGCGACGCGCGGACTGCGTCCAAATACTATTAGCGACATAATTTTGGACTATTATCGACGTGGCTTCGTGCCGCAAAATTTGAGAACACATGTATAGAGAACACATTTTTGTTGTAGTAAGCCTACTACCATATGTATAGAGAACACATTTGGAATATAAAATTTGAGAATATATGAAAGGAATACATCTAGAGGGTATCAAAGTAAATTACCAAACAAAGCTAAATCGCAAAGAGGTGCAATCATGGAAAAGCAGCCTTATGAGTTGGAGTGCTTGCTTACTTTCCAATGCAAGAAAGGTGGGATTGAATGTGGGGTCCACGTGAGCAACTTTGTGCAACCAAATGCTTAAACAACTGCTAATGACCCTTGATCGCAGAAAGAGGGTTGCAAAATGCAACAACGACCTAGAAAGCTTTAATCTAATAGCAAATCAAATGGTGAATAGTAACACAAAATCTACCAATTTATACATCAAATCAAGATATGAGGTTAGTTGTGCTTCTATGCATTGAGAAGGGAATGAGAGTGAACTAGGATGGTGGGTACTGAGAATCATCATGAATGGTGGAATTTTTCAAGATTTAAGATTATTATGGAGATGAGAGGTGGGTGTAGAGAGTAATTTGTTTTAATTTAAATTACAGTGGTAAGTGTAGATATATTGTTAAATAGGTCGGTGTAGATAGAATTATGCTATATGTATAATTAAAATATATGTGTTCATACCATAAAATAAAATTAAAATGGACCGACTAAATCCAATTGGGAATTACACGTGGAAAGGGCGTGAAAGTAAACTGATGAAAAAGGTAGACTGATGCAACATAACAAATTCCTTAACCTAGTGCGTATGCAACGTCAATGGCAAAGCAGTTATTGGCAGTTATTTCGAAACAAGCCAACAACTTGTGAGATGCAAAGATCATGAAAAGTGTAGTCATAGACGAAGATCCATTGTGCCCAAATCATGGATATAGTTGTAATACCCGGTAATTTCTTTGTACTCTTGTATTTCTGTATATATAAATAAAACCCTTTGTTTTATTTCTTGTCTTTCAACTAGTCCCAATCGATTGGCTTGTATACCAATCGATTGCCATATTTTGGATACCAATCAATTGCCATCTTTCCAATCGATTGAAATGCTGCCGACTTGAATTCATTACGTGGCACTATCCCTATCGATTGCCATAGATCCAATCGATTGCCATCAAATATTTGTGCCCAATCGATTGCCACTGGTACCAATCGATTGGCACCAGCAGAGATAAGTTTTCTTCTTTGCTTCGTGTTTTGACGTGTGGCACTCTCATTTTTCTATATGTATAAGTTCATTTTGTGCCTTTGGAGGGTTTTGGTAGTTTTGATTGAGAGAGAGAGAGTGTATACCTATATTATACACAAACACATATATATATACACACCCATACATACACATACATACACACACTGCCTCTGGCAGCAGAGAAGAAGAAGAAGAAGAGAAGGAGAAGAGAAGAGAGCAGACAGAGAGAGAGAGAGAGAGACAGAGAAAGAGAGAGATCAAGAGGAAGAGAGAGAGAAACCTTGAGGTTTCAAAGCTTCACAATCCAAACACACACCCAAACACACCCTTAGGTGAGTCCAACTCACGTGGTTATTCTTATATGACGTTTTCATACGTTTTAGTGAAGGTTAGTCATAGTTTATGCGTTCCGTGTACGTTATATATGTTTGTTTTATAATTCTACTGGAAAAGACGAAGTTCCAATTGATTGGTATATTTTCCAATCGATTGCCATCAGTTTGGACCCAATCGATTGGTATGTTTTCCAATCGATTGCCATTACTTATAACCCAATCGATTGGTATGTTTTCTAGTCGATTGCCATTAGTTGTAACCCAATCGATTGCCAAAGTTTGCAATCGATTACTATTAATTTGGATCCAATCGATTGCCATGTTCCCAATCAATTAGAAGTTGTAGATCATGGGTAGTTCCTCTTGTTTATTATAATAAGGGTTTGATTGTTACAAAAATCGTTTCCCATTTTTATTATGCGAATATGGGATAGTAAGGGATAAAGTGATATGGTATTGGAATAATACACACGTAGAATAATTAACTTAATACATTCATCAGTGAAACCTTTTGGTTAATGTTGAGATACTAATGAGATTGAAAAGCTGACGTGCATAGTAGCAGGTCTATCGACTGCGGAGGTCGATATTATTTATGATGGGTACGTGTAAATGCGATCGCAAAAATCATATGACATCGGGCGTGGTGACTAGTATGTGTTAGGGCATGGTGGCCAGTATGGGTAAGAGCGTGTTGGCCGTAAGACATTGAGTGTATTGGCTGTAAGATATTGAGCGTATTGGCTGGGCGTGTTGGCCGTATGTATCGAGCGTATTGGCTGGGCGTGTTGGCCGTAAGATATTGAGCGTATTGGTTGGGTGTGTTGGATGTAATGTATCGAGCATATTGACTGGGCGTGTTGGCCATAAGATATTGAGCCTATTGGCTGGGCGTGTTGGCCGTAATGTATCGAGCGTATTGGCTGGGCGTGTTGGCCGTAAGATATTGAGTGTGTTGGCTGGGCGTGTTGGCCATAATGTATCAAGCGTTTTGGCTGGGTGTGTTGGCCGTAAGGTATTGAGCGTATTGGCTGGGCGTGTTGGCCGTAAGGCATTAAGCATAAATACGGGGCGTTGATGGCCAGGATGTATCAGGGGTGTTGGCCAAATTATGTCAAGGGGGGTTGGCCAAGTTATATTAGGGCGTTTAGATAGAATACATGGGACTATGTGTCAGGATTTGACAGTCCGTAGGTATGGGACTATGTGTCTGATTAATGTGGACCCAAGAGTCCATGTTATGATGAGATTGGATTGGGATGACGTCCGTTGTAATATATTGGGTTAGTGCATACATGCATGCGAACGACGAGGTAATCCTTTTAATGATATTGTTGCTTTATATGCAGCTTATCTATAGACACTCTGTTAGTTTTTGCATTCATTCGACTTTCGTAGCTGGCGGTGTTTTATGCCGCTGGATATTCGACGTCCAGCTGGCCAGGGTTATGAGTATGCAGGAGATGCATACATAGATAAGCGCTACAAGGATGGAGCCTACAATGACGGGGGCTATGCTGGAGATGACTACTACGCAAGCTGAAGACTTGGGGCTTGCTGTGGATAGTTTATGCTTATGTTTTTTAGAGACCGTTGTAATAGTTAAGTTTGTAATTGGTATATGTTGCCGTACAGTTTTATTTATATTTTCTGCAGACACTTTGGTTTTGTAATAGTTAGTATTGAACTCCGTTTTTATATATCAACCTTAGAACTTCCCAATGCGTGGTTTGAATCATTACTCTGATGGTTTGACTTTGTTTGTGGACAATGTGGTGATTTTCAACTGTCATGGCCTACGGGTTCAAAAAGGAATTTATTTTATCTATTTTTGCTACTGCGGGGCGTGATAGGAATTTTTTGTGTCAGAGACTAGGTTTAGTGTTCGTATTCACTAATTGACCAGCATTTCTTGAGTTTGAACCTTAAGAATTCCTTGAGATAGGGGTTGACTCTTTGCTTGTGTTATAGAGATTATCCCTTTGGAGTTCTCCGTACTATTAAGTGATAATGGTAATAACGTTTATGTTTAGTTGCGATTTACTTTCTATAGTTATTTTGGGTTGACGACTAACCGAGAGATGTCTGTATAGGTACCCAACCTTACTGCATTGATTGCAGGAATGCCTACTTAGAATCATCCCGCTCAGATTGAAGATGTCCCCCAAGCACTCCAAGTTGTTGATCCGACTGGACTGTTCGAGGCCTTTGTGCGTAGGATGGAACGGATCAACAATCCTAATGTGCACAACGGAAATAACCATGGACCACCCCCGAGGCCAGTCGAGGATAGAATAGTAGAGCATTTCCGTCATTTTCGTCCAGCGAAGTTTGATGGGAATACTGAGCCATGGCAGGCAG
The DNA here is from genome assembly GCA_033977485.1 of Hydrangea macrophylla. Taxonomy (NCBI): domain Eukaryota; kingdom Viridiplantae; phylum Streptophyta; class Magnoliopsida; order Cornales; family Hydrangeaceae; genus Hydrangea; species Hydrangea macrophylla. Next base: position 31,422,868 of record CM066994.1, read on the forward strand.
AATAGTGCCTCCGAGAGATGGAAGTGATCTTTGACACCCTAGGATGCAATGAGTTGAGAAACGTCTACTGGCGACATTCTAGTTGACTTATGCAGTGGCAGATTGGTGGAAATCAGAGAAAGCAACCGTTGGAGAAGATGCGGCTGGAAGGATGACCTGGATCACATTTACTGTTTCTTGAGAACTACTTTCCTCAAACAGAGAGGAATAACAGGGAGAGAGAGTTCATTGAACTAAGGCAAGGGAACCGTACCGTAAGAGAGTATAGGGTACAGTTTAACAACTATCTCGTTTTGCCATGCATATGATTGATACCCCAGAGAAGAAGAACAGGCAGTATCATCAGGGTCTTTTGTTGCCACTACAACGGATGACGTTGAATCCAGGGCTAGACTTTTAAGGCTATGGTAGGAATGGCAGTCGGTCATGAGGATATTAATGGTCGAGAGCAAGGACATTTTGGGAATTGGCTACCACCCAGGGGTGACCAAGGACCGAGACCTCCGATGCGGTTCCAAGGGAACAAGCGCAATTGGACTGGAGAGAGGAAGCTACAACTGCGTTTCCCCAGAATCGCTATACTGCACCCCCAAACACCTCATCCGCAAGGACTCCCTGTTACTACTAGAGGCAATACTAGTGGATGTTTTAACTACAAAAAACCTGGTCATTTGGTTAAGGACTGCCGAGCTTCCAAGAACTACAACCGGGCAAGCATTCTCTGTTACAACTGCAATAAGCACGGCCATATCAGCAAGGATTACAGAGCACCCGGTAGGACATACAATGGACCAGCTACTCAGGGCCAAGTTGGACAGGCTCGTATGAATGCTATCCTCCCCAAGAATGCTGGATTTGATGAGATTGAATAGCAGAACATGGAAGGTATTTTCACATTATTCAGCACTAAAGTTAAAGTTCTATTTGATACTGGTGCTTCGAATTCATTTGTTGCTATCGGGTTTGTTAAACTTTAGTTTTGGTACTGTAGACACCCCATTTTGTCGGCTGTCAAATTTAGGAGACCGATAGCTTGGTGGTTTACAATGATCGAAAAAGACTCAGAAGGACTCCTGAAAGTTAGTTCTATCTCTCGAAATGCTCAGAAAGTGGTACAAATGACAAAAATGCCCCTGAAAGCCCAAACACTCCCAGATTTGGACTGAAAGTTCTGGAAACATGTTGTGTCATAAGAAAAGTCATAAAATGAGTTTTTAAGCAAATTAGATGAAATCGTCAGCCCCCACAGACCCTCGGAAGTCCCGAAAATTCCCGGAAAGTCCCCGTTGATAGGTTTGACCAAGGATTGACCAGGTTTGACCAAGGTTTGACCAAAATCGTCCAAATTTGCCGAAAAGCTCTGAGATCATTCTTGATCATGTAGAAAGTACTAAATCAAGTACTAAAAGAAAATCAGACAAAAACGTCAGCTCCCGGGAGCTCCCAGAGGTTCCCAGACTTCCTGAAGGTCCCTAGTTTGACCAGTTTGACCAAAAGTTGACTTTAAAACTAGAGCACTGTATCATTTTTAAAACATTTTTCATGGATACTAGAGGTCAATAGCTTTCCAATGGTATATCGCACATAATTCGTGGATTTAAAATGAATTTATTATGAATTTTTGAAGGTGAAAAAGGCGATCAAATCAGCTTTTATCGCGAATACCGCAAAACTTTTCAAAGTGACTTATCTCCGAACTATTTTTTTTTATGTAAAGTAGACTTCATTACCTTTTCAACGGTATATCACAACCTCAGTTTGAAGTTCATACGTATTTTCTTTGAATTTTGGACGAAATAGGGCCTTTTCGCGAATACCTGAATCTCTGGGGGCCTAAATACAAATTTCTAGGCATCTGAGGAGTAGTGCCATGGCGGCACTGGGTCACTACTATAGCGGCACATGGCCAGTGCTGCGGCGGCACTCAACCCTCGTAGAGTCCATTTTTGTAATTTATTTTGGGGGTCCAAATTGAATAATTGAAGACCAAAATGATGTAGTTTTATGTTCACAGATGTTTGGGACCAATGGGAGCACTTTCTAAATCCCAAAACCTCCCCAAATTGGCCTATACAAACCCCCCTTTGCTCTTCGTTTTAGGTGGGCCAAGTGCAAAGTTTGAAAAAGTTGTAGAGAGAAAGAGAGATAGATATAGGTTTAGAAGAGAGAAAGGGAGCTTCTCCCACTAATTTTCTATAAGAAAGTGAGTTCTAATCTTGTTTTCTTCCATTATCTCTCATATACTTCACATTCAAATACCTCCCAATCACCATTCTTGAGCCTTCTTGGGTTAGGAAGCTACTTCTATGTCCAAATGTCAATATCTATGAGTGAAACACCATGCTACAAGTTCAATATCACATTGATTATCATCTATTGATTGCTATTTACTTGCTTGTTTATATATATGTTCATCTCATCTTCTCCCATTTCTTCTTGACTTTTCTTTGATTACTTACTAGTTCATCATCATCTAAGTGATGACATGGAGTTTGAGGTGAGTGAATCCTTATGGATAGTAGCTCTTGACCTCAAAAACATGTTTGATAGATGATGATTCCAACTTCAATACTTCCAAAGTATTCTTGAAGTTATGCTCAAATGGAAACAATGCTCTCCAACAATCTTGGAGGTTCTTGACATGAGTTTAATATTGATATTTCAAGTGATCATAATCCCCTTTTTGTGCTGGAAATGTGCTTTCAAAACCCCTTTAAAACCTTCAACATTTGGATTCCAAGAAATAACCTTTGTTTTACCAAAAATCTTCAAAACAGTGAATGATCTGAGTTCAAAGATTTCTCTAGAACTCAATAATTAAGGTATGATCATGAGACCACTTGGAAAGTCTTCCTAACTCATTAGAGAACACCCATGATTTTTTGGTTTGACTTGGAAATACTTGGAAGGATTCCATTTTGGTCCAAACATTCTCTCCAGATATTCTGCTTTTGTCACAATAGCTTGGTTGACTTTCAACTTGTTTTCCAGAAAACCTTTCCAAAAAGAGTGCTCCTAACTCATTTTTCCCTTGAACTTCAGTGTCTTAGGGAACGTTTTGTATATTATGGGCCTCTATATGTTTTGTTTTCATTTTCTAAGATGTTTCAACATTTCAGTCGACAACACGGACTCTGTTTCTGAGTAACCTCTATTGTTCATATGATTTCTCTCAATATATAATAGTTATTGAGGATTTGCCTTTCTATATGTGTTCTAGACACAATAAGGATGATCTCCATAAAAAATCATGCATTGAAAACATTTCTACCCCTACTTTTCAATTTCCATAAGATCAAGTCACTATTCTGTCCACTATCCACAACAAGTGTACTTTTATTTCCATCCCTTGATTTGATGCTTATATGTACTTTAAATTAGTTCATATCCTAGGAAGTGGTCCATACCATATTTGTACATATCCCATGATGATTTCCCCCATGCATTCATTCATTCATCTTCTAGACTTCTAAGTCACTTTAGAAAACCCATGTACACAAACACACTACAACCTTTGCACATTCTAAGACCATGCGTTACATCCATGCAAGATTTGGAGTTTTTGTGACTCTTAATCTAAGAAGATTATAAGGAATGAACTTGATCATACGCTCATGCTTTCCCACGATCTAATCTTCCTTTCTCATCCGTCCTGGGGATTGAGAGGTCTTCTTTTCCCAAAGATTAACATGCATGATTCTAGCTTGCTAAGCATAATTTGATCTCTTTGATTATATGTTTCAAGAACAATCCATGTCCATTTCTAGATTAGGAAAGATTGATTACTTGATATGTGATTAGACGATTTTCCTAGGTTTGTTTGTGTGATCTTTCATTTTTACATTGTGTGATTTTTGGCTTAGATCTTATGAATGATATCTTATCTTTTGATCTTTCATTTCAATTTTCTTATGAAATGTAATATACTATCATAGTATTATTTGTTGAACCAAACATAGTAAAAGATGATTATTTGGATGCTAATTAAGGACCGTCGAGAGACGGGGCGAGTTGAGGGTGTTTTAGTCGTGACAAAGGCTCCTTCCTCTCTCGTACCAAAACCTCGAGCCAAGTTCTTTGGTCAGGAAGGGCCGGTGCCCTTTATCCGTTTGGATGAGTCAACATTAGGTGTCTTTGTTCCCTAAAAACTAAGTGGCGACTCTGTATCTGTTTTCAATAGACCTCTTCCTTTTCGTTCCTTTTTCAAATCAATTTCAAACAAAGGAAAATCAATTCCGAAACCCAGGGAAACAAACGGGAGTGGACGACGGATTCCACGTGTCCACAATCTGCCAACTCTGCTGGGGATTTTTATTTTTCAAAACAAAATAATACAGAGGTTTGACTCATAAGAAGCATCCTTAAAATCATCTTTTCACTATGTCTGGTTCATTGCATTACACTTCTGCATTGCATTTCCCCCTCCGACTGTGTTTGAAATGCGACGCTGACATTGTTTAGGTCTTGCTGTGCCAGGGCACAAGTCACCGTTGATACTGTACATTCTAAGGTATATCAAAAAGAGTAAAAACGTCTGTACTGTCTCTCTGACGGTATATTGGAACTCTCGTCAATGGACCCTCTTTGATAAATTTGCATATAGATTCCTGTAGAACCTTTCATAGGACTGTTCATTTATCTTTTCAGATAGGACAATATGATATAACTACTGTATGCCCTGGTGGGATTACCTGCGCGGTGTAGACGCTTATGTGGCATAGAACAGAACCTCTTTCTTATGATTCCCAAGGCAATCACTCACATGTGATTACATTGAGTTGACATACCTAGGCACCATGACAAGGATGTCTGCTCCATGTTTACAAAGATCACTATCATCACCTGTTCCCATCATATATCCCTATTTCTTCCAGAAACTCTACCCAACTCATCAGGATATCCCTGTTTCTCCTAGAAACTCTGTCCGAATCACCCAGATTTCCTAGAAATCCCTATTTTTCCCCAGATTACTCAGAAATCTCAGTTTCTTCCAGAAACTCCGATATACTTGTGTCTCCCAAATGCTCTGTCCGAATTACCCAGATATTCTTGCTTCCCCTAGAAACCCTGTTCGACCTCCCCATGTATCTTTGTTTCACCCAAAATTCCAAAAAATCCATATTTCTCCTTAACCTCTACCCAAGCTTCCCAGAAATTACCACTTCCCAGGAACTCACCCAAATATACTTGTTTTCTCAAAATCTTTGCCCAAATCTCCCAAATTTTCTAAAAATCCCAACAACTCCGTCCAAACTTCCCAGTAATGCCCAGATGTATCAATCTCTCCCAAAAACTCTGATTTCCCAGCTCCTCCTAGAAACTCGATCCAGCTCACCCAGAAATACCTGTTTCTTTCAAAAACTTTGTCAAAATCACCTAGATTTCCTAAAAATCCCTATTTCCTAGAAACCCTCTGCCAAAATTTACCCAGATTTCCCAAAAATCTCTACTTATAAAATTTCTCGGATCCTAATTCCTCAAAGAGCAAACCTGTTTTCCTCACCCTTCCCATGACGGTGATCATCCTGGAAAGAAAAGTTAGCACACTCTGTATGGTTGGGACCTTACTTGCTTAACTGCTATATGTTAGAAGTAGGGGCATCATATAGATTAGGGCCTGTATCTGCATGCTTGTCTCATGTGCATACACAATTCATGTCAGTTCGTTTGTATGCACGTCTTGTCAGTCTCACATGTGTCAGTCTCTACACATCAAATGCATACGTATCATCATCCTCACCCATCTCAATCATTGTACAAAAGTTGTATACTTACTGCAACCGTCCTCAGTTTGCATCGTTAAATCCTTCAAAACTCTGATCATTTCTTCCCGATAGGAGTCCATAAGAAGTGTTTTGCGCCTCTGCTAATTTGGACTTTTACTTCTATTTGTAGAAAATCGCAGCCCCGGGTAAGGACACTGTTGTACCTCCCCAAATTCATTATCATGATTACGGGCTAGCCCAGACCATCATCGATCCAACAATGGCCTACAAAGCTCTGGAAGAGAAAGTGAACAAGCTACAAACCACTGTTGAGCAGTTGAGTTTAATGGTTAGTCAATTTGAGAAGATGGCACAAAGCATTGGCAAAGAGCTGTTTGAAATGGGAACCAGAATAGAGGATGCCATCAGAGAAAAAAAGTTCAATAAGGATGAAGCCCAACACGAGTCCAAGAGGCCTAAATACTCCTGACACTCCCCGGATGTCAACGCCCTGTGTAGCCAACCCATGGCATACCCTCATCGGCCATACCAATCCTCTAACCAAACCACTAGCTGCCCTTACCAGAAAAAGCAACCCCGTTCCTTTGCCAAGCTAGAAATCTCTCTTTCCTCAGCCCTGGAGTGCTTTCTCAAGAGAGGCCATCTCCAACTACTTCAACCTCGGGATGCCCCACCACCACCAAACTGTGATATGTCCAAGCATTGTGCCTACCACCAAACCTATGGCCACAATACCAATGATTGCATATAACTCTGCCACGATATCCAGGACCTCATCGACCAAAACATCATTGAGCCACCACCCATCCAATCCCATATCACCCAAAATGTCAGCTTCATCGAACCTAAAGTCCCTGGCTTACCTATTCGAGTGATCCCTTTTGCTGACGCTAGTGAATGTTGAACCTGTGCAAGTGAAGTGATGGTGTTTGGGACTTTTTCCAGCCAAACAAATAATGATGCTCTTCCGAAAAAAAAAAAAGAAAAGAAAATAAGCGGGTCACCGTGACACTCCACTTGAGACCAGGTCGAGTCTAGTCGAATCTAGTCGAGTCTGTCGTATGTTTTGAGTCTATTTCAAGTTTAGTCTTGTGGTCGAGTTTGTCTGTCATCGAGTTGTTAATGAGTCTATAATCCTTCTCTATTGATGGAATGAAATCTCACTTTTGCCTAATCTGATGTGTCTAGTCATCAATGCACGAATCATCGAATTGAAATGTCACTTTCAAATTAACATGGATATTACTTTGCTAATAAATTTTTGCATTAAACAATAAAAAGAATCCTGAAAAGGTCAAAGTCGATTTCACGTTGACACTGATGAAGAGCCGAGAATTGAATAGTCTTACTTTAAGAATTTAAAAGATGCTATTGCCTCAATCTTGAAAAGACATGCTTGAAACTGACTTGGGGCTTGCCCAACACCCTTTTCACACCATTTTAAAGCCTTGAGCCCAATCCAATGGGGAGCCATACAATCTGTCTGTTGAAAGTAGTGCAGACTTAGTCCTTGATAGTATCCAAACACTTTCAATGAGTTTCTTCTCCCCTTTAAAAAAAAAACAAAAACAAAAAAAACAAAACAGAAAGAAAAGAAAAGAAAAGAAAGAAAAGAAAAGCTTGCTAGGTTGAAAACCCGAAAGGGCACCTAGGCAAAAGTTAGAGTTGAAAAGGTACTGATTTCCAAGATCTAACCTTAGCCAGTCAAAATGATGGAGAAAATGAAAAAAAAAATTTGGTGATACAGAGAATTGTACACTTCAAGGTACATCATGAGAACATGCCTAGATCACATTTCAAAAGGCTCAGAATGACCACAAATAAATTTTGAGAACTGACATGCACATTCTGGAATTCTGAGATTGTGATCAAAATATCTCACAAGAATCAACTACATGAAAAGTAAAATTGACTGGCTAGGCGAAAGTGAAAAGGATCAATCCTCAAAAGGAAAAGAAAATAAAAGAAAAGAAAAGAAACGAAACGGAGACCGAAACTGAATCTTCTTATTCAAGGATACCATAAGTGACCTAAGTTTGAACTTCTTTGACGATTGGTTTGAAAAATCCTCAACCAATTTCTTTCAAGACTTTTCCTTAAACTACGTTCGACCTAATTCCTACTCAGGGATACGTAGGCAACCGCATCGGTTCGGTCGACACCATAATCAAACCAATTTCCTTCAAGCCTTGCCTTGAACTACGCTCGACCTGATTCCCATTTGGGGATACGTAGGCAACTGCATTGGTTTGGTCGACACCATCATAATCAATACCCCCTTCTTTCAAAGCCTTGGCCCGAACAACGTTAGACCTGATCCCGGCTCGGGGGTACGTAGGCAGACTTTCAAAAGAAAAGAAGGATGGCTCGCTAGGTCAAAAATCCGAAAGGACGCCTAGGCAAAAATTAGAGCTAAATCCTGAGCAATAACAAAAGAGATAAAAGAGCTCGCTAGGTCACCTTATTGGTGCCTAGGCAAAAGTTATGAGCATTTGAGAGATTAAAATCACGGTCCTTGGCTCAAGTCAGAAAATACCTTCCATACTAGGGGCAAACTTCGGCTACCTGCCTCATTTGCCTGAATTTTACTATCCACCCTTCATACAAGGGGCAAACTTTGGTCACCTATCTCGTTTGCCCAGAACCTCCAATAAACCATCATCCAAACTAGGGGCAAACTTCGGTCACCCACCTCGTTTGCCTATGAATTCCACTTCCTACACCTCAAACTAGGGACAAACTCCGTTTGCCTAACACGATCCCTTCATACAAAGGGCGAGTTTTCAAGTCACCAAGTTGTTTTGAAAATTTAGTTTTCAAGTCACCAAGTTGTTTTGAAAATTTTGAACTAGAGCATCTTTTATTCTAAAAGCTAAGGCACTAATTCAAAGCACTTCCTAGGAGAAGTAGAGAATTGATTAGATCAATAGGGAAGAATTTTAAAAACCAGATTTATCAGCAAAGTGCTGTCATATTAAGATAAGGAGTGAACATAAAAGATGAGCGGTACATCATTCATGATGAAGGCACATTGGTTCGTGGCAATTTGAGAATTTCATGTCGAAGTCAATCCTTCTTTGTTTGAGTCAGTAGTAATCTGATCAAAAGTGTGTTAGAGATCAAGGTTTCATACAAACTAACCCAACTTTACTTGTTGTTCTTGTTAAGTCCATTCGTCCTAATGGTCTCGAGTGTGTGGGTTTAAGGTGATTCCCAAATATAAAAAAAAATGTGGATACAAGAAGAAGTACCAAACATCATTACTACACCAGTCAAGGCCGCAACATGAGAAGTGTCCCAAGTATGAGTAGCATAAACTCGTAAGTGGTTGCAAACTACAACCGATAGTTATTTCTCAAGGCGGCTGATCGGAGGGAATATCCCCAACACCTATTGCTGATCCAATTAGAGTCTAGATGTGTTGTATTGATGAGATGTGTTGTTGAGGTGTTTTAGGGCTCAGAGTCCAGGTTTGCTGATGAGATGTTTTTGCGAGGGTGTTTTAGAGCCTACAGATTAGAGGAGCATTGAGGAACCTCAGGAGAGTTGAGAAGCATTGTTGGAGCATCGAGGAATATCAGGAGAGTTGAGAAGCATCATTGAAAAGTAGAGTAGCATCGAGGAACATCGGAAGTGTTGAGGAGTATTGTCAAAGAGGAGCATCAGATGTGTTGAGGAGCATCATTGAAGATTTGAGGAGCATCAGGTGTGTTGAGGAGCGTCATTGAAGGAGCATCAGATGTGTTGAGGAGCATCAGAAGAGTTGAAAAGCATCATTGAAAAGTCGAGGAGCATCATTAAGATTTGATCAACCGCGAGAGATTCAGATATGGGTCCTGGTTCTCGGTCAGAAGGTTTGATCAACCGTGAAAGATTCAAAGATGGGTTCTGGTTCTCGGTCAGAAGATTTGGTCAATCGTGAAAGATTCAAAGATAGAATCTTGGTTCAAGATCAAGAATTGAAAGAGAGATTCTTAAAGAGTCTAGAAAAGAATCATCTCCCGAAGGCCCTAACCGGCTCTTTTGGATTGGGCATTGCAAAATTTGATCAACCGCGAGAGATTCAGAGATGGGTCCTGGTACTCGGTCAGAAGATTTGATCAATTGTAAAAGATTCAAAGACAGAATCTTGGTTCTAGGTCAAGAATTGAAAGAGAGATTCTGTAGCACCTGAATTTTTCCAGAAATTCCACGTAGGATATTAGAAATTAGTGATGTTGCCACCAAGGTTGCCAGGTATTCACAATGTTTTTCACATCAGTATGTTGAAGGAGTATCATCAGGGCGCGACGCCTCATGTAATCGACTTCAAGGACATTGAGGCGAATAACAATGTGTCTTACACAGAGAGACCCTTCAATATTTTAGGTCGAGAAACCAAGAAGCTGAGGAACAAGAAGATCCCATTGATGAAAGTTCAATGGAATCATCATGATGAAAGAGAAGCTTCGTGGGAAATGGAGTCAGAGATGCGAGAGAAATATTCTTTTCTGTTTTGTAAATAGATAAGCTCTGATTTCGAGGACGAAATCCTTTAATAGGTGGTGGAAGATGTAACACCTCTAATTTTCTGTCATTATAATGTCAGCTTTTTTGAATTTCTGTATTGAACCAACTATATTATTATATTATTATTTTAATTAAGTGACGGTATGGACGTGTTCTAGTATTATCATATAGACTGTAGTAACCATACCGACTCGACCATAATAAGATTTAACTTAGTCCCGTACCCGGACCCGAACATTAGAAATAATACCAGTTTGCACATACTTCGAGACCGACACGCATACTGAAGAACTTATGCACATAAACCAATGAAGTGGTATACAACTTGAGGTAGGCCCACATGGCTGGCCCTGTGGCAACCACATGCCACCCTCTTGGACACATGTCCACTTGTTGGACACATGGCATAGCATGTACACACACTCCATGACACCTAGCACATGCATCTCTCCTATATAAGCACACCTACATGCATACACACACACATTTGACACTCTTTGTCTTCATAATCTGTACCTAAGTGAAGAAAGAGAGCTGGGAGTTATAAATCCCATGGAAATATGGAAGAAAAACAAGGAAAAGAAGAAGGTGACACCATTGAAGTTGAAGTTCAAGCTCCATCAAGCTCAAGAACAACATCAAGCTTAATTTCAAGCTTTGGTGAGTAATTGTGAGTAATTGTGAGTAATCTAACTTAATTTAGAACATATATAGTATGTATTAATGTTTAGTAGGAGTTTGATGTTGTTGTGTTGAAGTTTTCATGACATGCAAGACAAGTGCTTTAAATCTAAGAAACTGAACTTCCAGCAGAATGTGGTTTAGTTAAATGAATGTTTTGTGCAGGTAAAAAATCCAAATTAAGCTAGGTTTTTTCGTGGTAAAAGCTAACTCATTTATCTACAAATAACTCTTCTATAGCTTAGTCTAGAAATCACTCCTTCATGGGTGAAATGCATGTACAACGCAGTGTTATAAACCTGGGAAAATAGAAACTTCCAGCAGAATGTAGTTTAGTAAAATAAATGTTTTGAGGAGCTCAAAAATCGGAATTAAGCTAGGTTTTTTTATAGTAAAATCTAACTCATTTATCTACAAATAACTCTTCTATAGCTCAGTCTAGAAATCAATCCTTCATAGGTGAAATGCATGTAAAACGCAGTGTTATAAATCTGAGAAACTGAAACTTTCAGCAGAACATAGTTTAGTAAAATGAATGTTTGGAGTAGCTCAAAAATCTGAATTAGGCTAGGTTTTTTTGTGAAGAAAACTAACGCATTTATCTACAAATAACTCTTCTATAGATCAGTCTAGAAATCACTCCTTCATGGGTGAAATGCATGTACAACACAGTGTTATAAACCTGGGAAAACAGAAACTTCCAGCAGAATGTAGTTTAGTAAAAAGAATGTTTTGAGGAGCTCAAAAATGTAATTGAAGCTAGATTTTTTTTGTACATGAAGATGATCCAAATACCTATAATGTTTTAGTTTTGAGTTTGATCTACAAAGCAATTTATCATGCCCAAATAAATCAAATTGTTTCAGTCAACACATTGAAAATGTATCCTGGTAGATTGTGTAGCTTTTTGTATAATGTTTTGTTTATGCATGGTGTTGATTGTTGATGCTAGTTCTTCTGGTACCTGTGTGGTTATGAAAATCTTGTGCTATGGTACCTGTGTGATGAGTATGTTAAGGGTTTCATCTATATGTTTATTGGTATTAAATTCATGCTATAAATCCATGAGCTACGTGCTATGTTTTCCATTGTTATGAATATAGTCTAATGACCATTGAAAGTTCATACCCAAACTATAAGTATGTTGTATGGCACGATTATTGCATTAACAAGTGATCGGAAAAGTTTCCATCGTAAGTATATTGAGAGGTAAAACGGAATGTCGGACGTATAGCAAAATATTAACGGTTATAAATGGATGATATTAATGAACTAAACTACGAAATGTACGAACGTGAAAAATAACGATAAAACCTTCAATAACAGATTTAATGCGAATAAGGGACGTTGGGTTTCGTTTCTAGTCGTGTGACTACCGGTCAAAGTTGATTCGTGAACTTTCGTGTCCTGTTTGGATAATTCTTGCAAAGTTGGTCTCTTGATTATTCCATGGAGTCAATTGGTGAGTTATGTTTTGTTCTTTGATCTAAGGATCGGCATGACGTGTTCGGTCAAGTGCAGATGACCTGACGATCGTCATGACGTGTTCGATCAAGTAGTTGATTAGTTTTTCGCACCCTTGGTCTAAGGATCGGCATGACGTTTCGGTCATGCGAGTGACCTGAGGATCGGCATGACGTGTTCGACCAAGTGAATGTGAATATCCCGCAGGAGTTGTGAATTGTTTTGTAACCTTGGACTGAGGATCGGCATGACGTGTTCGGTGATGTACGGGTGACCTGAGGATCGGCATGACGTGTTCGTCCCAGTGATTATTAATTTCCCGTACCCTTGGTCTGAGGATCGGCATGACATGTTCGGTAACGTGCGGGAGACCTGAGGATCGGCATGACGTGTTCGACCTAGAGATTGTTAATGTCCCGCACACTTATGCCATTTGGGCGACAGTTTGAATGCCAGTTGGGCGATAGTTTGAATGCCATTTGGGCGACAGTTTGAGTGCTAGTTGGGCGACAGTTAACTATTCATTGTTGACTATTGTTCTTTCTTGACCAGTAAATGCGTTTGGAGTTAAGTCTTCTTTCAGTCAATGTCATTGGTCAGTTCAGTTCTGGGTTAAGTTTCAAAGGGAATGATTGGGTTTAAATAAGACATGGTTTTGAGAATAATAAAAGATTAACGAGACATAGTTGAGAATAAGAAGAAATGAAGAATAACATACCTGAAGTGGTGGTAACCTTAAGGGGACCATCACTTAGCTTAACCGCTAACAGCTTTTCATGCCACTGGACCTTCCACGTCCAGCCTTTGCAGGTCCAGACGGAGCCGACTGCTATCAAGATGCTGACTTTATTACTGAAGACTATGCTGGTGAAGATTACTACAAGAAAGGCTACGGTTTCGCCAGCTGAAGACTTTGGAGCTTTTCTTTTGTTATAGTTCTGTTATTATTATGTTAGTGATGTAATAGTTTAGCTGGTCTTGTAATATGTAACTTTTAGATATCTTTTTGGTCTGTAATATACTACTGATGTAAGACTTAAATGTTTTAGTTTCCTGCTTCCGCTGAACATAGTCATCTTCCCATATTATGTTATGGTTATAAGCATGTTTGGACAATTAGGTGACATTCATAACCAGTCACGTGTCTACGAACCCATAAAGGAAATTTATTTCCCTATTTTTGGTACTTCGGGGCGTGACAGATTCTCAGAGAGTCCAGAAAAGAATCAGCTCCCAAAGGCCCTAACCGGCCCTTTTGGATTGGGCATTGCAAAATTTGATCAACCGCGAGAGATTCAGAGATGGGTCCTGGTTCTCGGTCAGAAGATTTGATCAACCATGAGAGATTCAGAAATGGAATCTTGGTTTTGGGTCAAGAATTGAGATTCTCACATAGTCTAGAAAAGAATTAGCTCCCGAAGGCCCTAACAGGCTCTTTTGGATTGGGCGTTGCAAAATTTAATCAACTGCGAGAGATTCAGAGATGGGTCCTGGTTCTTGGTCAGAAGATTTGATCAACCGTGAGAGATTTAGAGATGGAATCTTAGTTCTAGGTCAAGAATTGAAAGAGAGATTCTCAGAGAGTCCAGAAATGAATTAGCTCCCGAAGGCCCTAACAGGCTCTTTTGGATTGGGCGTTGCAAAATTTGATCAACCGCGAGAGATTCAGAGACAAAATCTTGATTTTAGGTCAAGAATTGAAATAGAGATTCTCAGAGAGTCCAGAAAAGAATTAGCTCTCGAAGGCCCTAACTGGCTCTTCGATCCAACCATTGTAAGTTTTGATCAACTGCGAAAGATTCGGATTTGGATCCTGGTTCCTGGTTGAGAGAAACAGTTAAAGAGAGATCCTAGAAAGAGTCGTTTTATCCCCAACAGATTCAGTTTAATCCCCAGCAATCGTATCGATTCGTACATCGTCAGTTCAATCCATGACAGTCATAGTAGTTCACTATCGACTTGTCATCTTAGTTCAATCATCAGTTTAATCCATAACAATCATAGTAGTTCACTATTGACTCATCATCTCAATTCGTACATCTTCAGTTCTTCTGATCACGGTTAGTCCAACTGTTGATCCAATCCATGACAGTCACAGTAGTTCACTGTCGACTCGTCATCTTGATTCGTACATCATCAGTTCAATCCATGACAGTCACAGTAGTTCACTGTCGACTTGTCATCTCAGTTAGTTCAATCATCAGTTCAATCCATAACAGTCATAGTAGTTCACTATCGACTCATCATCTCGATTCGTACATCTTCAGTTCTTCTGATCACGGTGAGTCCAACTATTGATCCAATCCATGACAGTCGCAGTAGTTCACTGTTAACTCCTCATCTTGATTCGTACATCGTCAGTTCAATCCATGACGGTCACAGTAGTTCACTATTGACTCGTCATCTCGATTCGTACATCATCAATTACATCCATAACAATCACAAGAAGTTCATTGTTGACTCGTCTTCTCGATTAGTACATCATCAATTCAATCCATGACAGTCACAGTAGTTCACTGTCGACTTGTCATCTCAATTTGTACAACATCAGTTCAATCCATGACAGTCATAGTAGTTCACTGTCGACTCGTCATCTCGATTCGTACATCGTTAGTTCAATCCATGATAGTCACAGTAGTTCACTGTCGACTCGTCATCTCGATTTGTACAACATTAGTTCAATCCATGACAGTCACAGTAGTTCACTCTCGACTCGTCATCTCGATTCGTACATCGTCAGTTCAATCCATGATAGTCACAGTAGTTCACTGTCGACTCATCATCTCGATTTGTACAACATCAGTTCAATCCAGTCATAGTAGTTCACTCTTGACTCGTCATCTCGATTCATACATCGTCAGTTCAATCCATAACAGTCACAGTAGTTCACTGTCTACTCGTCATCTTGATTCGTACATCTTCATTTTCATTGTCGACATCGATTTGTACATCATCAATTCTTTTGATCACGGTTATTCCAACCATTGGTCCAATCTATTACAGTCACAGTAGGTCGACTCGTCATCTCGATTCATACATTGTTAGTTCAATCCTGACAGTCACAGTAGTTCACTATCGACTCGTCATCTTGATTCATACATCGTCAGTTCAATCCATGACAGTCACATTAGTTCACTGTCGATTCGTCATCTCGATTCGTACATCGTCAGTCACAATAGCTCACTGTCGACTCGTCATCTCGATTCGTACATCGTCAGTGCAATCCATGACAGTCAGAGTAGTTCACTATCGACTCGTCATCTCGATTCATACATCGTCAGTCCTTCTGATCACGGTTAGTCCAACTGTTGATCTAATCCATGACAATCACAGTAGTTCACTTTCGACTCGTCATCGTCAGTCCAATCCATGATAGTCACAGTAGTTTACTGTTGACTTTTCACCTTAATTAGTGCATGGTCAGTTCTTCTGATCACGGTTAGTCTAACCGTTGGTCCAACCATGACAGTCACAGTTGTTTGCTATATTTTCGGTTGGAGCGTGCCAGAGCCTTATTAGGTAGACCCAAACACATAAACACAAAATTTCCTAAATCACTTGTGTGATTGTGTGAGTGATATACAAGGTTTTGAAAATCTGACTTCTAACAGGTGATTGTGATGGCCAAGTAGGAAAGTACCCTTGGCCTGTAGTCCCTAGACAATATTGAAACATACAAGTCTAGCAAGTGATGAAAAGTAGTAAAGAAGGAATTAAATAAAAGCATGTTTTATTTAATTGATGTGAAAGAGAAATTACAAGTGAGTAATTAAAATGCTAAGAAAATAAAAGACTGCTTTATTTGCCTAAAAGCTAATCCTAAGAATGATAAGAACGCTGTTGAATGCGGTTTGTCGAAGTGACGCGGAGTGATTTTACTGCTTGGCCTGCCTACTGATTTATAGCGGTGATGAGAGCTGATATTAGCTTAATATTAGCTCGATAAGGAGTAAAAACTGACTGGATTTAACCTCATTTCTCTAGTATAACCTGCACTTGTGTTTTAATTTGTTTCTTTACACAATGATGTATTTTTCGTGGTATGTTGTTGTGTTTAGCTCTTTGAATGCAGGTTCTGAAGTTAAAAGAAATAACAAGTTGAAAGGAATAACTCAAGAAACAAATTGATGAAGTCTTGATACCAATCGATTGACATAGTATCAATCGATTGACATGTTTTCCTTACCAATCGATTGAACTATTTATCAATCGATTGACATCTTAGTCAATCGATTGACATCTTGGTCAATCGATTGACTTAAACTGGAAACAATCTGTGTTAATGGCGCAAGATTTTAGCAATCAGGCGACGACCAGCCGTTATAGAGTGAACCTGGACACCTTTTAGCTCGTGAACTTGACATTATATATAGAGGGGAGTGAGAAGGAGAGGGGGTTAGCTCATTTTTGTATGGTCTTGTAGGATTTCCATTTTTTCGGATTAAAGCAAAGATGAAGTTGGAGGATTTGTCTTTTCGAGTTCAGTTTAAATTCAGGTCTATTTCCATTTTTCTTTTGGTTATGCTGCTTGAGTAATTGCAAGATACCTTGTTTTAATTTGAATTTGATTTTTTTGAAATTTGTTGTGTTAAAGTTTAATCCATGCCTTTTGATTATAATTTCCTTCGAAATATTTCTGTTTTTATTAGATTAAACATGTCTGAGTAGATCCTGGTTGGGAATAATGTGAAGAAACATTGTTCCCAGCCCTCTGCCATGATTCTGTAAAAGAGTCAATGTCAATCGATTGAATACAGAGTTCAATCGATTGACATTGATTCCAAGTCAATCGATTGATATAATTGTCAATCGATTGAAAGTCATTTCATATCAATCGATTGATATGATGTCAATCGATTGGTATGTTTATGACTTGGGTTTACTCCTTTTTGTATTCCAGTAACTTTTGTTTCAGAAACTAAGCCCAATTCGATCTTTCTAGTTCAAATTGCAATCTGATTTTGAAATAAGAGTACTTTTGATTAATTAAGTCAGTGAACACTCATAACAAACACATTAAATATTTCATACTCAATTTGTTAGTTATTGTTCATGATTTTAATTAACTTTTTATTTTAGTCCTTCATAAATAAGCTAGGTAATCAAACCACTAAGTATGCAATTCACATACTTAGTGTCTAGAATGCTTAACTTAATCATTTTCGAAATAAGGAATACTCTAAGGATAAAACCCCAGCTGTTTGTTTTTGTTAAAATCATGGTAGTGGCTGGTACTTTGTGGATTCATATGCTCCCAATTCTTTTCATATTTGATTTCATATCATAGTTTGTAATTCAATTGAGTTAAGTTATCGCTTTACTTTATTTTGTTTCTTTCATTTGCTCTATAGGACTGTTATAACTCCCCCCATCTAAAAGAAATCATCTTTTATTTCATTTTAGGAGTCAATCTAGAGTTTTCTGCCTTTATCTTCCGTCCTTTGGGATTCGACCCGGTCTTACCGGTTTAAGCGCGACGCGACCGTCTACACTTGGACGTACTCTTCAGAGAACACATTTCCAGTCGTGTCATGTTTTTGGCGCCGTTGCCGGGGACGGTAACAAAGGCCAGAGTCTTTCGATTGATCTAATCTTTTCTTATCCCATTTCTATCTTTCTTTTTCTTTTTGTTCTTCAGAACACAAGCCGTATTGTTGTGTCCTTCTATGTCCTTTGATTCCACTGAAGCCTTCATCACAAATTTATTTGAAGATCCTATCCATAGTGCTGATAATCCCATTTTTACTCCATCCACTTCTAACTCAATGTCTGATACGGAGAGCCAGCAAGGAGAGAATAGGCATGACCTCATTGATGACGGTCAACGACCTCTACGAAAACTCTTGGCTCCTGATCGCACTGCCACACCTTCTTGTATCCGTATCCCTCCACACACGGGTACATTCCATTTTCGTAATGGGATGATTCAATTTTTACCCACATTTCACGGGATGGATAAAGAGAAGGCGTACTTTCACATTTGAGATTTCAAAGATGTTTGTGGCACTTTCACAGATCAGACTTGCCCAAGTGATATAATCCGACTAAAGCTTTTCCCCTTCACCTTGAAGGACAAAGCGAAGTCATGGTTATTGTCACTCAAACCGAATTCGATTTCAACTTGGCCAGCAATTCATGAAGCCTTTCTCAAAAAGTTTTTCCCTAATTGGTTGACAACTGACATTTTGAGACAAATCAAGATGTACAATCAAAAAGAGGAAGAAACTTTCGCTGAGGCATGGGAGCGTTTCAAGGATTTGTTACTGCTCTGCCCACATCATGGTTTTGAGAAGTGGCGGACAATAAGCTTCTTCTATGATGGCCTAAGTCCAAAGTCAAAGAAGCTCGTAGAAACTACGAGTGACGGTGAGTTCATGAGCAAAAATGCTGACCAAGCAGAAGCTCATTTCGAATGGTTAGCCGAACACGCACCAGAATGGGAAACTCAAGTGACGAGAACTCAGCCCAGTTCAAGTTCAAGTAAAAAGAGTATTTATCAGTTGAAGACAGAAGATGGCTTACTGGAGAAATACGAGCAACTGGCTCGTAAATTGGAAATTTTGGAAGCAAAGAAGGATCCGGTAATACAATTTGCATCTGAAGAATCATGTTCAAGCTGTCTACAAATGGGGCATACCTCTCAACATTGCCAAATATACCCTGTTTACCAAGAACAGAGTCCAGTGGAGGTACATGCTGTAAATGCCCCTGGTCGTTTCAACCCCAATGATAGGTGGAGTCATCCTGGTTTTGATCAAAGAAACAGTACTGCTGCAGCAAACCCATCTCAACAGTGGCAGCCAAATAAAGGAAACCAATACCGACCTCAAAATCAAGGGTACCACCAGAGTTACCAACCTCCTTCTACTTATCAACAGAATCTAGGGTATCACCAGAACCAATATCAAAATCATTCACCTCAATCCAACTACAATCAGGGAGGCAACAACCAACCCTCATCAAACACTTATGTGTCACCCCATAAGAAGGCACAAGAGGATCCTAATATACTCATGATGTAGCAGATGATGCAGGTAATGAGTAAACTCAACACAAGTGTAGAGAGGTTAGCTGCCCAACAAGGGGATCGAGAACGAACTATGTTCCCTGCACAACCAGAGCCAAATCCTAAAGGCCAACACTCAGGTACAGGACCCTCGGGATCTGGACCACATGAGGAAGCCAAGGCTGTAACTGTGTTGAGAAGTGGGAAAGAAATTGAGAAAATCTCATTGCCCTCACAACCTGTAGTTAGTAATAGAGAAGAGGTAGAGAATGAAGAAGAATTGGTGGAAGAAGGAAGAGAGGGTGAAACAGTTGAGCCCAAAATAATAGTTCTTGAGGATACTGAAATAAAGAGAAGACCCGGAAAAGAACCCCTCCTTGAGGAAGCACCCAAATGCCCTTTTCCGGCACCATATCCTCAGAGGTTGAAGAAACCTCTACAAGAAACTAAAAGTCAGGAGTTTCTGGAGTTATTCAAACAGGTGAAAATCAATCTCCCACTCCTGGACGCAATTAAACAAGTGCCTTCCTATGCCAAGTTCCTAAAAGACTTGTGCACTGTTAAAAGGAAGCAAAGTGTTAAGAAGAGTGCTTACTTGGCATGCCAGGCGAGTGCAATTTTAAAACACGACCTGCCACCTAAATATAAGGATCCAGGCACACCGATGGTTTCTTGTATAATCGGTCAGAAGAAAGTAAACAATGCGTTACTCGATTTGGGATCGAGTGTTAATCTCTTACCTTACACTGTTTATCAACAGTTAGGGTTAGGAGAACTTAAGCCCACTCGCATTACTCTTCAACTGGCAGATCGATCAATTAAATATCCGCGAGGAGTGCTAGAAGATGTCTTAGTCCAGATTGACACCTTTGTCTTTCCTGTTGACTTTGTTGTTCTGGATACTGAACCAGTTTACAATGCTAAATCTCAGATTCCAGTGATCTTTAGACGTCCTTTCCTCGCGACAATTGATGCGACGATTAAAGTAAGGAGTGGAGTTATGACCGTTGTTTTTGGAAACATGACATTGAATATCAAGATCTTTTCAAATCCAAAAATTGAAGATTTTGATGATGAGGAAGAGGAGGTGAATTGGGTAGAAGCATTAATTCAAGATTGCTTTGATTCAACTGCTCACTCTGATCCTGTGGAGTCCGTTATGACTAACTCATGTTATGAATTGGAAAGATACACTCCACAAGATGAAAGAATGAGTCAGATATGTTCTATCTTGGAGGTTGCTGAAGAGGAAGTTGCAAGAACAATGTGGACGGCTCAATATGAGCAGCTACCACCAAAGACCAAGTTGGCTGTGCCGTCAAACCTGCAATTTCCAGAGTTGGAACTGAAAGAGCTCCCAAAAGAATTGAAATATGTATTCTTGGGAGAAGAGAAGACTTTTCCTGTGATAATTTCATCTGTTTTAAATCACGAACAGGAAGGCAAACTGATACAGTTGCTTAAGCAACACAGGAGTGCGTTAGGATGGACCGTTGCTGATTTAAGAGGAATTAGTCCATCCATATGCACCCACAGGATTTACCTTGAGGAAGATGCCAAACCTTGTCGTCAAATGCAAAGGCGTCTTAACCCAAACATGCAAGAGGTGGTGAAGAAGGAAGTTTTGAAGTTCCTGGATGTTGGGGTTATTTATCCAATTTCGGATAGTCCTTGGGTGAGTCCGACTCAAGTAGTGCCGAAGAAAGCTGGCATTACAGTGGTAGAAAATAAAGCAGGAGAATTGGTACCCACACGTGTAACCACGAGCTGGCGCATGTGTATTGACTATCGAAGGTTGAATGCGGTAACTCGGAAAGATCATTTTCCATTGCCCTTTATGGATCAAATGCTCGAAAGGGTAGCGGGTCACCAATTCTATTGTTTCCTGGATGGTTATAGTGGTTATAACCAAATTGAAATTGATCCAGCTGATCAAGAGAAAACCACTTTTACCTGTCCGTTTGGAACATTTGCATATCGCCGGATGCCATTCGGATTGTGCAACGCACCTGCTACTTTTCAGCGGTGCATGCTGAGCACCTTCAGCGATATGGTGGAGGAGATTATGGAGGTTTTTATGGACGATTTCTCTATATTTGGAAGCAGCTTTGATGATTGCTTGCAAAACCTCCAGAAAGTCTTGAAAAGATGTGAGGAAAAGAATTTGGTCCTCAACTGGGAAAAATGTCACTTTATGGTGACAAAAGGGATTGTCTTGGGACATATCGTGTCTGCTGAGGGAATACAAGTAGACAAGGCGAAGATCGATATAATTTCTAATCTTCCTGTCCCCACTACAGTGAAAGAAATACGATCGTTTCTAGGTCACGCCGGTTTCTACCGGAGGTTTATTAAGGATTTCAGTGCTATATCTAGACCACTATGTCAACTCCTTGTTAAGGACCAACCATTTGAGTGGAACAACAAGTGTCAGGAATCCTTTGATAAACTCAAACATCACCTCACAACAGCTCCGATAATGCAATCTCCGAATTGGAGTCTTCCTTTTGAGCTGATGTGTGATGCGAGTGACACAGCGATCGGAGCTGTTTTAGGGCAAAGGAAAGACAAGAAGCCTACTGTGATCTACTACGCTAGTAGAACCCTTGATGGAGCTCAACGCAATTACTCTACTACCGAAAAGGAGTTGCTAGCAATTGTATTTGCATTGGAGAAATTCAGGCAATATCTGATTGGCTCGCAGATCATTTGTTTCACTAATCATGCTGCATTGAAGTATCTGCTATCCAAAAAGGATACAAAACAGCGATTGATACGCTGGATTCTCTTGCTCCAAGAATTTGATTTGGTTATCAAAGATAAAAAGGGGGCAGAGAATGTTGTAGCCGATCACCTCTCACGATTGACGTTTGAAGACAATTCTTCACAACCTATTCCAATCAGTGAATCTTTCCCAGATGAGCAACTTTTTGCTGCATCTAGTTTGCCCTGGTATGCTGACATTGTCAATTACCTGGCAACAGGGGAGACCCCGTCTCATTGGTCCACTCCTGACAGAAAAAGATTTCTATCCATCGCTCGGTGGTTTTACTTTGATGATCCGTACTTGTTTAAGTACTGTACGGATCAAGTAATTAGGCGATGTGTCCCTGAGGAAGATATCTCTCACATTTTAGCTTCCTGCCACTCAGAGGCCTGCGGTGGCCATTTCTCAGCCCAGAAAACTGCTCAAAAAGTGTTTAGTAGCGGTTTCTACTGGCCGACAATTTTCAAAGACTGTTATGCATTTTGTAGAGCATGTGCTAGATGCCAAATGTTAGGAAGCTTGTCAAAGAGAAATGAAATGCCGATGACCCCGATCATTACTATTGAAATCTTCGATTGCTGGGGCATCGATTTCATGGGACCATTCCCGCCATCATCTCATTACGAATATATCCTTTTGGCAGTCGAATATGTGTCCAAATGGGTTGAGGCCATTCCGACAAGGAGAAATGATCACAGAACAGTGATCTCATTCTTAAAAGAGAATATTTTGTCAAGGTTCGGAACACCGAAAGCCATGATTAGCGATCGTGGAACCCATTTCTGCAATAAGCCTTTTGCGGCATTGATGAAAAAATATGGGGTTAACCATAAGATTGTTCTTTCATATCACCCACAGTCAAATGGTCAGGCAGAGCTAGCCAATAGGGAGATCAAACATATTCTGGAGAAAACCGTTAACATCAATAGAAAGGATTGGTCATCACGTTTAACTGATGCTCTATGGGCATACAGGACGGCGTACAAGACGAACCTTGGGATGTCTCCCTACAGACTGATATATGGAAAAGCTTGCCATCTGCCTGTGGAATTGGAGCATAAGGCCTATTGGGCCACTAGACTGCTAAACTCTGATATCCATGAAAGTGGTACATTGAGGAAACTACAACTCAATGAATTGGAAGAGATCAGGAATGATGCATATGATCGTGCTCGAACTTATAAGTCAAAATTAAAAGCTAAGCATGATCAATCGATCCTGAGAAAGAAGTTTGAACCGGGACAGAAAGTATTACTTTACGATTCAAAGCTTCATCTCTTTCCCGGGAAGTTGAGGTCGAGGTGGATAGGACCCTTTGTTGTCAAAGAAGTTTTTCCCCATGGAGCAGTAGAGATTGTTAACCCCAAAAATGGCAATGCATTCAAAGTCAATGGGCAGCATTTAAAGCCATTTTTGGAGAAGTTTGAGCTAGAATCAGAGACCATCCAACTGGATGATCCTGATTATTCTTCTTGAAAAATTTGGAGAATCTTTTGTTGTTGTATATAGTTTTCTTTTCTTTGTGTGCTTCTCTATTTTCTGTTTCCTTGTGTTCTTATTCTGTCTTTTTAATTGGCTATAGGATGAATCCATTGCAGATGAATCCTATGCACTTCCTTCCACATCTGCTCTACCATGGGGTCCATTCTCCAGGAACTCCAGAACAGAGGGAACAAGAAAGGCCAATTTTTAGTCCACTTTCCAGTTCATGCCCAGATTCCCCTATTGCGGTAATCGCCAATATGAATACCTGGGATTTGCTTTGCACAGTTCGAGAAATTCTGGAAGATCTTCAAATCGATTCGGACGGGGAAGTTGTGGAGTACTCCGTGGATTATGCTGTAGGAGAAGATTTTTCTTTCCCTGAACCTGAGCAGAATTGATAGTTCCTGTAGCAGTTGAATAAGACAGAATTTTGTTCTTGTTTTTCTTTTTGTTTGTTCGTTTCTCGACCAAGATCTTGTACTCTTTGGGTGATAATAATCCATTTCGAACTTTGAATTGATGATGTTTGGAATAAATTCTTCCAACTTGTGTGATTGATAGGTTTGATTCCTGTTTGAATGCTCAAAGTATTGTTTCTGTCGTAAAAATGCATTCTTAAACAGTTGGGGGTGATTACATGCATTTCTCAAGTCAATCGATTGAATATGTTTGTCAATCGATTGAACATTTTCTGTGTCAATCGATTGAACGTTTATGTCAATCGATTGAATTCTTTTTCAATCGATTGATATCGAATGTCAATCGATTGACATTTCTCACAGACGTAATGTCTGTTCTTCTCCCTCTCTCTCATTTCATTTCAAAATTCTGTGAGAGAGAGAGGGAGAAGGCGAATCTGAGGGAGTGAGAAGGAGACCCCTCCCAGAATCACCATCATCATCATCTTCACCATCATCATCATCATCATCCTCACCGCCTAACCTCCTCCGTCGCTCTCGGCCGTACCATCTCCACCGCCTCTGACCTCGCATGGACAGAGGGTGAGGAAACGGAGAAGTGATTCATCACAAATTATCATCATCATCATCAATCTCGCCATCAATCACCAGTGGGCAAAGCTTCTCTTGCCTCGGTTCCGATCAAGGTATCTCCCAAACCCATTTCCCTTTCTCATCATTTTCATCATTCAAAACGGCAGAGGGAGCCCCTCATGGTCTTAAGACCATTAATTTAATGATAGGGGGACGTGAGACCTTGTTGTGGGCAGCCCACTATGATCACTGATGTCAATCGATTGACATCAGGGTTCAATCGATTGGAACACAACTTCAATCGATTGACAACTTATGTCAATCGATTGACATTAACAGAGATGCAGAACCTCAATTCTTTCATCCTAACTCTCTGGTTTCCCTATTTTTACAGCTCCTATGGCTCCGAAGCCCAAGGACAGTGGGCCCCATCCAGAAAAGTCAACCTCTTTGGAGATTCCTGACCCGCCACTCGCTCACGGGTTCAGAAATGACAAGGAAAATACTTGGTATACTAAGTATTTCAGAACTAGAGAGGTTATGGTCGAGCGGCAGTTGGAAAATCTCTGGAGTGACGATAAGCTACCATTTCATCTCACGCGTTTACGCGCTCTTCCGAGCTGGCTTCCCGTTCTCACTATTCAAAAAAAAGTTTATGCTTCCTGGATTCGGCCAGCATGTGCCAGTATGGTTAAAGTTCCAAACGTTCCTTACACATATTTCTCGTGTGTATCAGGACGGGCAATTGAGTTCAGCCAAGCTACAGTCGCTCAGGCGCTTGGTATCCCAGAGGTTCCTGATTATATGTACCCTATTCATCCCGACCGTCCATTTCCATCATATGATGTTGTGGCTACAGAGATCTCCGGCGGGAAGGTGAAGAAATACTCGGGGATCACAGTATTCGACGACCACGACCTGACGACGGACTATCATCTTCTACATTTGACTCTCTGCAGCTGTATCCTCCCCACGACTTATAAGTTAGATTTCGCTGGGTGGTACGCGAGAGTTCTTTATGCTATTGGGACTGGTCTACCTATTTGCCTCGCTCGGCTCTTCATCGAATTCTTCGTTGAGCCCACACGTCATCCCAGCAAGGCTCAGCACCTCAAGGGTGCATGGGTGATACATAGAGTGTGCGAGCAGGCAGGATTGGTGATACCAGCAGGAGAGGTGTTGTTAAAATCAAAGATTGGTGTTTTTGGTGAGTCGGCTGCTAGACGGTCAGTAGCGCAATTTAAAAAATTGTCTAAGGGGAAGGGGAAAGTAGGTGAGAGTAGTAAGAGAAAGAAGAGAAAGAGAGGAGATGTGACGTCAGAGGAGGAGGATGTGGACCCAGGGACGCCTACTGAGGCAGAGGGTCAGGATACGGTGATAGTTGAGGAGGAGGAGGATGAGGACTCAGGGACGCCGACTGAGGCTGAGGGTCAGTATGAGTTGAGGATGCGTGAGCCACCTACAGCCCCTACACCACCGCCAGCATCTACATCTACCCCTCCATCTCTCCAGACCATTTATGACTTCTTGGTAGAGGAGCGAGCCGCGAGAGTACAGCTTCATGCGATGGTTAGAGAGCTCACGGCAGAACAGTTATTATTAGCTACCCAGATGTCGCGGCTAGGTGGTCAGATTGAGCAGATTTCGATGTTGCTTGGGATCGAGCAATCCTTGCGCTCATCTATGCCACCTCCTCCGACAGATCCAGCTTCTACGTCGGCCCAGCCAGAGGGCGTTACCTTAGAGACACCTCCACCGCCACCTCCTCCAGCTGCTGCTCCATCACCATCTGTGAGTGACCCGGCAGCAGTCGCCCAGACTGGGACAGCTGCCGAGGGTGACGGTGAGGTAGCTGTTGATCCTGCTGAGCCTTAGGAGGGAGTGTTGGAGAGCGAGAGAGTATTTTGTTGTTTCTTATTTTGTAATCTCTCTTGTATTTCTTTTGTTTGACTTGTGGATTTGTAGATAGATTTGTGGATAGTTTATTTTGGTTGGTTGGAAAGCTGGGGTGAATAGTTGGTGTTCGCTTAATCTGTACTTGGACTTCATTGATTTTGGACATTTTTATTACAGATAGTTCTTTTTGTTCATGGATTATGTTTCTATTGTTTATACTTTCGATTATTATCCATTTGCTCTTGATCTTGGTTGTTTGGGGAGATTGTTAAAACAAGTGAATTCTCAGAATTATACTGAAATGATTAAATCAGGTGATATCTTCTTTTACTTGAAATACTTCCATTGGGGACAATGTAGATTTCAGTTGGGGGTAGGAAGTAGATATCCAACACTTGTGTTTTCTTGAATCTAAATCACACACCTTTTTAACTGTTTAACTTTAGATCTTCCTTTGTGTAAAAAAAAAAAAAAATTTCTAACTATCAAAACCTCGTTTCTCCTAGCTAAATTATTGTGCAATGATGCATTCATGTTTTCCTTGTTATATTATGGATTTCGATTACATGTTACTTAGTCACTAATCTGGTTTTACGTCCATAGCACGAATATATCCTGAAAACATTTTGCACGAGTTGACAATCACGAAAGAATCTTTGAATGAGAATGAAATACGATTGTCATGATTAATGGATTAATAGTGAAACTTTTAACCCTAGTGAGTTTTGAGCCATTCTTTTATTCTGAGGGTTAATCACAAATTCGTATTAATTCTTGAAATACACTTTTATCTCGTTAAGAGTCTCATTCTTGTTTCATTTGGCCGATGCATCAGGAGAACGTTCAGGATTTACTAATTTTAAAACTCAGGAAATATTTGAGATAAGTTATAATGTCTAGAAGATGATTTAGGCCATCGTTTCCTCACCACATCACTCGAGGAAGTCTAAAACCTCACTTACCTATCACAAATCAAGGTCTCTACCTAAAATCACATATTTATAATCGAGCATGTGACGGTATTGTGAAAATAGTTAAAGGAGGAAAAGGAGAAGTGATTGTATAAAAAAAAAAAAAAAAGAAGAAAAGTGGAAAGCAAGAAAAGAAATTGGAGAATTGATAAATAAAAGGTGTGAAGTTGGTTTTACTATGTTACATGCTTGAACTCATTTTTTCACAGTCCATCATCTCTTACCTCTCCTCATATTTCTGTCACAAGTCCTAAGGATTCTGGATTAATTTTAACAAATCTCAAGTATGAAATGAGTTTTCCACAGTAGATCGCTCCTGTTGTAATTGGTATTCCATCCATGAGACTCATACACCTCAAATAAGCGTTCTTCAGTGTCTAGTATGTAAGCATGTTTGATTGCCTCTACATTTACTCATTTGAGCTTCATACTATGAGTGCATAAGTTTTACGCCAGTTTCAGAGTGATTTTTATTTCGAGCGTAAACTGTATGAGAATTGAGTTGAAACTATGAAGTCTTAAACATGTCAATCTAAATAATTCTAAGATAAAGATTTCTATCGTAGTTGTTAACTCCTCACACACACAAGGATATATAAAGGCTGTGAATGTAGTTTAACTTGAATAGTTACTTTGTAACATGTTGTTTACTTCCATAGCATGATAAAGGAATTCATATCCTTGTTAAGCAGAATTTTTAGCATAAAAGAGAAATTGAAGCTTTGACGAGATTGGAGAATTTGACATTTGAATTTTGTGGGTAAATTCTCTGAAAACCCTCACGAGACACAACTCGTCCATTAGGGTTAACCTAAGGGTTCAAAGGCTTGTTGCAAACGCTAAATGCAACCGCGATTCCTGCGACAGTGAGTTAGGATTTCCCTTTTGTTTTAGCTCAATAAAACCGTAACGTTAATAGTTGGTCGTCTTAATTTGTGTTAATTCCGCTTCATTGCTAGAGACTAGCAAAGCGCTAGTTGGGGGTCGTGATGAGAGCTGATATTAGCTTAATATTAGCTCGATAAGGAGTAAAAACTGACTGGATTTAACCTCATTTCTCTAGTATAACCTGCACTTGTGTTTTAATTTGTTTCTTTACACAATGATGTATTTTTCGTGGTATGTTGTTGTGTTTAGCTCTTTGAATGCAGGTTCTGAAGTTAAAAGAAATAACAAGTTGAAAGGAATAACTCAAGAAACAAATTGATGAAGTCTTGATACCAATCGATTGACATAGTATCAATCGATTGACATGTTTTCCTTACCAATCGATTGAACTATTTATCAATCGATTGACATCTTAGTCAATCGATTGACATCTTGGTCAATCGATTGACTTAAATTGGAAACAATCTGTGTTAATGGCGCAAGATTTCAGCAATCAGGCGACGACCAGCCGTTATAAAGTGAACCTGGACACCTTTTAGCTCGTGAACTTGACATTATATATAGAAGGGAGTGAGAAGGAGAGGGGGTTAGCTCATTTTTGTATGGTCTTGTAGGATTTCCATTTTTTCGGATTAAAGCAAAGATAAAGTTGGAGGATTTGTCTTTTCGAGTTCAGTTTAAATTCAGGTCTATTTCCATTTTACTTTTGGTTATGCTGCTTGAGTAATTGCAAGATACCTTGTTTTAATTTGAATTTGATTTTTTTTGAAAATTTGTTGTGTTAAAGTTTAATCCATGCCTTTTGATTATAATTTCCTTCGAAATATTTTTATTTTTATTAGATTAAACATGTCTGAGTAGATCCTGGTTGGGAATAATGTGAAGAAACATTGTTCCCAGCCCTCTGCCATGATTCTGTAAAAGAGTCAATGTCAATCGATTGAATACAGAGTTCAATCGATTGACATTGATTCCAAGTCAATCGATTGATATAATTGTCAATCGATTGAAAGTCATTTCATATCAATCGATTGATATGATGTCAATCGATTGGTATGTTTATGACTTGGGTTTACTCCTTTTTGTATTCCAGTAACTTTTGTTTCAGAAACTAAGCCCAATTCGATCTTTCTAGTTCAAATTGCAATCTGATTTTGAAATAAGAGTACTTTTGATTAATTAAGTCAGTGAACACTCATAACAAACACATTAAATATTTCATACTCAATTTGTTAGTTATTGTTCATGATTTTAATTAACTTTTTATTTTAGTCCTTCATAAATAAGCTAGGTAATCAAACCACTAAGTATGCAATTCACATACTTAGTGTCTAGAATGCTTAACTTAATCATTTTCGAAATAAGGAATACTCTAAGGATAAAACCCCAGCTGTTTGTTTTTGTTAAAATCATGGTAGTGGCTGGTACTTTGTGGATTCATATGCTCCCAATTCTTTTCATATTTGATTTCATATCATAGTTTGTAATTCAATTGAGTTAAGTTATCGCTTTACTTTATTTTGTTTCTTTCATTTGCTCTATAGGACTGTTATAACTCCCCCCATCTAAAAGAAATCATCTTTTATTTCATTTTAGGAGTCAATCTAGAGTTTTCTGCCTTTATCTTCCGTCCTTTGGGATTCGACCCGGTCTTACCGGTTTAAGCGCGACACGACCGTCTACACTTGGACGTACTCTTCAGAGAACACATTTCCTATCGTGTCAAGCGGCCATGGAGGTCTTCTAGATAAGGTAGGAAACAACTGATGAATAATAATCTGGTAAAAAATACCAGTTTATTTCCATAAACTGCTCGAAGCTTCCATATCTTGTAAAATATATATACATATACATGTGTATATATATCTATTTGGTATTTGGTCCATATCTTGCCTTGGTACATTTTGCTTCCCCTCCAAGTAAAAGATGTTTACCATATATCTGCCATAAAATTATGATATTATCTCCTAAAATATTGATGATATCTTCCCATAAAGATAATATCCACAAATATTATCTTTCCTTATCATAATACTGCAATATCAATCAATAAAGATGTCCATAGGTGATTAACCACTAACTGTAGGGAATAAAGAATTGCCAATTGAGGTGGGGCCAAAACTGGCAATATATGATCAGCCCGAATGAATCTCATGCATTAATCCGAATTGGCATAAAGTGACTGCTTTGCAAAGTGAGCTGACTGCCAATGTAGTGGCCCATCGAATGAAATGCTTAACAAGCAAGCATATGTGGTCAGCCCGATAGAAGCAATTGCCAAACAAAACTGTGAAATAATGGCAATCTGGACTAAATTGTGAAATCATTATGGCGGTCCCACCAATTTGCATTGATCCTTTATGATGGGTAGATGTTAAGCCCGATGACATTACATGCACAGCCCGATGGAACAAGCAAAATGGAAGCCCGATAGAATTGTAGCGCCAAACAAGGCATGTGCCAAAGTACATGATATTCTGGCACTTGAATCACTTATGAGATCAACAAAGTGATGATAGCTGGGCCCACCACTGTTGACTAATCGAATGCTTGATTATCAACCCATTTATCAAAGTGCCAAATAGTATGGCCAAATTTATAAAATGATCGACCAAAAACCATATAATTATTAAAGTAAGATTGCCCACTTTCAGGTACAATGCTGAGATGATTGATGAAGCTGATGCCATATTGTAGTGCAGCCCGATTAAAAATACTAAGCGAGCCCGATCTGAATCTAGAATAGTTTAGAATACATTTGGCCCTACCAACATTGAACCAATCACTTGACCCTTAATTTATGCAATTGGTCTCTATGTCCGATTAAAAGAATTCCAATCGGCCTCTACCAACTTTGACTTGAAAAGTGTATTTTTTAGGTGCAAACAATAGTCGTTCACTATCTACTCGTCATCTCGATTCGTGAATCGTCAGTCCATTAATCATCATTATTTTACCATCACTCTTATTCAAAATATGTTGTGTTCATCGTTCTCATTCAAAATCTTGGGCTTCCATGTTCATTAATGGCACTTCCGTGTCCGTCGCTTGACATCCCTAGTTTTCATGTCCATCACTTGAATTCTTAGGGTTTCTGTGTCCAGGGCTTCCATGTCCATCGGTTATCTGTCAAACTGCATCTCTGATTATAGTCCTCTGGGACCCCACATCCGATTACGTTCGCTTGCGAAGCACACTTCCCAAAATTCAGAAGTTTGCTCCAAGACCCAGAGTCTTCAAACAACTTGTATCCTTATCAGGATCTACCACTTCATTAAAGTCAAGGAAACGCTAGCACGACATAAGCCCACTCAGAGTGGCACACACCCCACAACACCAACTCATACTAGGATCAGAACACTAGGCATGATAGGACTCATGACACAATTCATATCACATCCACGCATTGCATATCATCCTCATAGCATAGCATCCGTCTGTCTTGTTGTGCATATGTGATTTGTTCCTTTGTGCCCCGAACTACGTCCTGGTCTGATTCCCCTTGGGATACGTAGGCAGCTCATGAAGAGCATGACCAGCACTAGCCTCAGCATCATCCTTGCATCTTTTGCAACGTTTTTATCTTAAATCCATAGCCTCCAAAAATACCTGTCTCTTCAAAACTTTGGCACTCGCTTGCGACATGCGTTGCCTAGCAAGTTTATGCCAAAGAGGGGAAAACTGTAAACACCCTATTTTGTCGGCTATTAGATTTAGGAGACTGATAGCTTGGTGGTTCACAATGATCGAAAAAGACTCAGAAGGACTCCTAGAAGTTAGTTCTATCTCTCGAAATGCTCAGAAAGTGGTACAAATGACAAAAATGCCCCTGAAAGTCCAAACACTCCCAGATTTGGACTGAAAGTTCTGGAAACATGCTTTGTCGTAAGAAAAGTCATAAAATGAGTTTTTATGCAAAATTAGATGAAATCATCGGCTCACAGAGACCCCTGGAAGTCCCGAAAATTCCCGGAAAGTCCTTGTTGACCGGTTTGACCAAGGTTTGACCGAAATCCTCCAAATTCGTCAAAAAGCTCTGAGATCATTCTAGATCATTTGGAAAGTACTAAAACGAGTTTTAAAAGAAAATCGGGCAAAAACGTCAGCTCCTGGGAGCTCCCAGAGGTTCCCAGAACTTCTTGGAGGTCCCTAGTTTGACTAGTTTGACCAAAAGTTGACTTTAAAACTGGAGCACCATATCATTTTTCAAATATTTTTCATGAATACTAGAGGTCAATAGCTTTCCAATGGTATATAACACATAATTCCTGGATTTAAAACGAATTTATTATGAATTTTCGAAGGTGAAAAAGGAGATCAAATCAGCTTTTATCGTGAATACTGCAAAACTTTTCAAAGTGACTTATCTCCAAACTAATTTTTATGTAAAGTAGACTCTATTACTTTCCAATGGTATATCAAAACCTCAGTTTGGAGTTCATACGCATTTTCTGTGAATTTCGGACGAAATAGGGCCTTTTCACGAATACCGGAACCTCTGGGGGCCTAAATACAAATTTCTGGGCATCTGAGGAGCAGTGCCGCGGTGGCACTGGGCCACTGCCGCGGTGACACATGACCAGTGCCGCGGCAGCACTCAACCCCCGCATAGTCCATTTTTATAATTTATTTTGGGGGTCCAAATTGAATACATGAAGACCAAAATGATGTAGTTTTATGTTCACAGATGTTTGGGACCAATGGGAGCACTTTCTAAATCCCAAAACCACCCCAAATTAGCCTATATAAACCCCCCTTTGCTCTTCATTTTAGGGGGGCTAAGTACAAAGTTTGAGAAAGTTGTAGAGAGAAAGAGAGATAGAGATAGGTTTAGAAGAGAGAAACGGAGCTTCTCCCACTAATTTTCTATAAGAAAGTGAGTTCTAATCTTGTTTTCTTTCATTATCTCTCATATCCTTCACATTCAAATACCCCCCCAATCACCATTCTTGAGCGTTCTTGAGTTATGAAGCTACTTCCATGTCCGAATGTCAATATCTGTGAGTGAAACACCAAGCTACAAGTCCAATATCACATTGATTATCATCTATTGATTGCTATTTACTTGCTTGTTTATATATATGTTCATCTCTTCTTCCCCCATTTCTTCTTGATTTTTCTTTGATTACTTACTAGTTCATTATCATCAAAGTGATGACATGAAGTTTGAGGTGAGTGAATCCTTATGGATAGTAGCTCTTGACCTCAAAAACATGTTTGATAGATAATGATTCCAACTTCAATACTTCCAAAGTATTATTGAAGTTATACTCAAATGGAAACAATGCTCTCCAACAATCTTGGAGGTTCTTGACATGAGTTCAATATTGATATTTTAAGTGGTCATAATCCCCTTTTTGGGCTGGAAATGTGCTTTCAAAACCCCTATTTCAAAACCCCTTTAAAACCCCCAACATTTGGATTCCAAAAAATAAGCTTTGTTTTACCAAAAATCTTCAAAACAGTGAATGATCTGACTTCAAAGATTTCTCTATAACTCAATAATCAAGGTATGAGCATGAGACCACTTGGAAAGTCTTCCTAACTCAATAGAGAACACCCATGATTTTTGGTTTGACTTGGAAATACTTGGAAGGATTCCATTTTGGTCTAAACATTCTCTCCAAATATTCTGCTTTTGTTGTCACAGCAGCTTGGTTGACTTTCAACTTGTTTTCCAGAAAACCTTTCGAAAATGAGTGCTCCTAACTCATTTTTCCCTTGAACTTCAGTGTCT
This sequence comes from Hydrangea macrophylla, assembly GCA_033977485.1. NCBI lineage: Eukaryota > Viridiplantae > Streptophyta > Magnoliopsida > Cornales > Hydrangeaceae > Hydrangea > Hydrangea macrophylla. The sequence continues at coordinate 31,456,990 of CM066994.1, forward strand.
TAGGGAATCTTCTGCATAATATGGGCCTTTATATGTTTTGTTTTCATTTTCTAAGATTTTTCAACATTTCAGTCGACAGCACGGACTCTGTTTCTGAGTAACCTCTATTGTTCATATGATTTCTCTCAATCTATAATAGTTATTGAGGATTTGCCTTTTGATATGTGTTCTAGACACAATAAGGATGATCTCCATAAAAAAATCAAGCATTGAAAACATTTCTAACCCTACTTTTCAATTTCCATAAGATCAAGTCACTGTTCTGTCCATTATTCACAGCAAGTATACTTTTACTTCCATCCCTTGATTTGATGCTTATATTAAATTAGTTCATATCCTAGGAAGTGGTCCATACCATATTTGTACATATCCCATGATGATTTCCCCCCATACATTCATTCATCTTCTAGACTTCTAAGTCACTTTAGAAAACCCATGTACACAAACACACTACAACCTTTGCACATTCTAAGACCATGCATTACATCCATGCAAGTTTTGGAGTTTTTGTGACTCTTAATCTAAGAAGATTATAAGGAATGAACTTGATCACACGTTCATGCTTTTCCCCGATCTAATCTTCCTTTCTCATCCATCCCGGGGATTGAGAGGTCTTCTTTTCCTAAAGATTAACATGCATCATTCTAGCTTGCTAAGGATATTTTGATCTCTTTGATTATTTGTTTCAAGAACAATCTATGTCCCTTCCTAGATTAGGAAAACTTGATTACTTGATATATGATTCGACGATTTTTCCTACATTTGTTTGTGTGATCTTTCACCTTTGCATTGTGTGATATTTGGCTTAGATCTTATGAATGATATCTTATCTTTTAATCTTCCAGTTCAATTTTCTTATGAAATGTAATATACTATCATAGTATTAATTTTTGAACCAAACATAGTAAAAGATGATTATTTGGATGCTAATTGAGGTCCATTGAGAGACGGGACGAATTGAGGGTGTTTTAGTCATGATAAAGGCTCCTTCCTCTCTCGTACCAAAACCCCGAGCCAAGTTCTTTGGTTATGAAGGGCCGGTGCCCTTTATCCATTTGAGTGAGTCAAAATTGGGTTTCTTGGTTCCCTAAAGACCAAGTGGCGACTCTATATCTGTTTTCAATAGACCTCTTCCTTTTCGTTCCTTTTTCAAATCAATTTCAAAACAAAAGAAAATCAATTCCAAAACCCAGGGAAAGAAATGGGAGTGGACGACGGATTCTGCGTGTCCACAGGTACCTCAGGCACTTGATGTAGCCCTGAATGCGGTGTCACCTTTAGGAGTATCCATAAGATTAGGAAAAGTGTGCAAGGATTGTGCCTTAATCCTAGAGGATAAGATTCTTCCTGCAGATCTAATCATTTTGTCAATAAAGGAATTGACATCATCTTAGGATTCGATTGGCTCACGAAGTATCGTGCTAAGTTGAACTGTGCTAATAACATGATTACCTTTTCGGTACCAGGAAGTCAGCCTTTTGATTTTCAGTGTAACCCCTCTAGCGATGTTTTTCTCACTAGTCGTCTAGCAGCTATCAAGAGCTCGAGTGTTCAGAACTCACGATTGCACAGATTCTTGTAGTCCGAGACTTTGAGGACGTGTTTTGAAAAATTTTAGGATTACCACCTAACGGGAGATTAACTTCTGTATCAAGTTAGTGCCTAGTACTTTCCCACAATCTAAGGCTCATTATTGGATGGCACCAATGAAGATGCAAGAGCTAAAGAAGTAGGTTCAGGAATTAGAAGATCTCAAATTTGTTTGACCCAGCACGTCGCCTTGGGGAGCACCAGTGCTATTCGTCAAAAAGAAGGACGGAACTCAGTGACTTTGTATCAACTATAGGGAGCTCAGCAAGGTCACGATTAAGAATAAGTACCCACTCCCTAGGATCGATGATCTATTTGATCAATTGCAAGGAGCGACGACTTTCTCGAAGATCGATTTACGATTCAGATATCACCAACTGTTGGTTCGACCAGAGGATATTTCCAAGACTACTTTCAGGATGAGGTACGGGCATTATGAATTTTTGGTTATGTCTTTTAGATTAACCAACGCTCCAGCGATACTCATGGACCTAATGAACAGAGTTTTTAGACCATACTTAGACCAGTTCATTATCATGTTCATAGATGATATTCTAATCTACTCAAAGATCGAGAAGGAACATGAGGAGCATGTAAGGATCGCACTACAGACCTTCCGAGATAACCAACTATATGCAAAGTTTAGTAAGTGTGAGTTTTGGCTGAAGGAAGTCAAGTTTCTAGGACATGTCGTCTCGCAGGATGGAATAGCCCTAGACTCGTCAAAGACAAACGCAGTTTTGGATTAGAATATACCAACCACTGCAACGGAAGTCAGAAATTTTCTTGGGTTAGCGGGATACTATCAGAGATTTGTGGAAGGATTTTCCAAGATCGCAACTCATCTTACTAGGCTAATAAAGAAGGATTTGAAGTTTGAATGGGGTAACAAGCATGAACGCGTATTTTAGGAATTAAAGAAGAGATTGACTACTACGCCAGTGCTAGCGATACCCAAGAGTGGTGAACAGTTTACCATACATAGCGACGCATCACACCAAGGACTTGGATGTGTTTTAATGCAAGACGGGAAGGTAATGGCATATGGATCGCGACAATTGAAGCCTCATGATTTGAATTATCTAATGCATGACCTCGAACTAGCAGCATTTGTCTTTGCTCTCAAGATTTGGAAACATTACCTCTATGGCAAAAAGTTTAATTTGTTCTCGGATCACAAGAGTTTGAGGTACTTGTTCTCTTAAAGAGAGTTGAACATGAGGCTACGACGCTGGATGGAATTGTTAAAGGACTACAATTTCACATTACAGTATCACCCTGGGAAAGCGAATGTAGTGGCCGATGCATTAATTCAGAAACCCAGAAGGATAGTAGTAGCTTCTCTTATGGTCAAAGAGTGGTAGTTGGAAACTTTAGCTAAATCTGGTATTCAGACCTCAAAACCAAGTAAAGGATGACACTTTGGATGTCTCATGGTACAACCAACACTCATCAGTCATATTTTGGAAGCACAGAAGAAGAATGAAGGACTTCAGGAATGGTTCGTGAGTAACGTAGTAAAAGAACCAGAGAATTGGAGTGTTGGTTTGGACGGAGCACTCAGATGCAGAGGCAGACTTTGTATGCCCGATGAAGGTGGTCTTAGAAAGGATATATTGGACAAAGCTCATAAGTTACGAATGACTATCACCCAAGAGGTATAAAGATGTACAAGGTTTTGAAGAGGAACTTTTAGTGGAAAGGTATGAAACGAGAAGTTGCAGAACACGTGTCTCAATGTCTCACGTGTAAGTAAGTGAAGGCGGAACATTAGAAGCCTCCAGGACTTCTATAACCGTTACCAGTTCCTGGATGGAAGTGGGAACATATAACTATGGACTTCATGGTAGGATTGCTAAGATCTCAGCAAAGCCACGATGCTATTTGGGTAGTTGTGGATCAACTTACCAAATCGGTGCATTTTATAGCTTATAGTATGTCGTACCCGGTCGAGCGTTTGAGCCTTATGTACATACAAAAAATCGTGCGACTGCACGGTGTACCAATCTTTATCTTGTTCGACTGTGATTCGAGGTTTACTGCAGAGTTTTAGAAAAGTCTACAATCAGCTTTAGGAACGACGTTAAGCTTAAGTACAACCTTTTATCCATAGACTGATGGACAGACTGAATGAGTCAACCAGGTGATGGAGGACATGCTTCGAGCGTGTGTTATTGATTTTGAAAGCACCATTCGAGTATAGGAATGGCATCCTTTGAGGCACTTTATGGAAGAATATGTCGATCGCATTTGTGTTGGGCAGAGGTTAGAGACAATCAACTGCTTGGACCAAAGGTAGTTTAGGAAACTAATAAGAAGATCCAGATCGTAAAGGAAAGGATGCGAACGGCACAAAGTAGACACAAGAGTTATGTGGATAAATATCGCAGAAATTTAGAATTCAGTGTTGGGGATCATGTGCTACTCAAAGTATCTCCAGTACAAGGAATTGTCAGATTGGATAGAAGAAAGAAAAGCTAGCACCGTGTTTCATTGGACCGTTTGAGATTCTCGAACGTGTAGGAAAGGTTGCCTATAGACTCGAATTGGCTCCTAAGATGTCAGGAGTACACATCGTCTTTCACGTCAGCATGTTAAAGAAGTGTGCTCATAATCCAAGTCATGAGATTAACTTTGAAGACATCGAGATTAACGATAATGTGTCATTTCATGAAGGACCAGTGCAAATCCTGGATTGAGGAGTTAAGAAGCTGAGGAACAAGGAAATTTCGTTGGTAAAGATCCAGTGGAAGTTTCACGACGAAGGAGAAGCTTCATGGAAGTTGGAATCTGAGATGCGTGAAAATATCCAGAGTTATTTGCCGATGCTTAGTTCGGATTTCGGGGACGAAATATTCATTTAGTGGGGGATGATGTAATACCCTGTAATTTCTTTGTACTCCTGTATTTCTGTATATATTAATAAAACCCTCTGTTTTATTTCTTGTCTTTGTTGAAATTCTGGTCCCAATCGATTGGCTTATATACCAATTGATTGTCATCTTTCCAATCGATTGGAATGCTGCTGACTTGAATTCATTATGTGGCACTATCCCAATTGATTGCCATAGATCCAATCAATTGCCATCAAATATCTGTGCCCAATCGATTTCCACTGGTACCAATCGATTGACACCAGTAGAGACAAGTTTTCTTCTTTGCTTCGTGTTTTGACGTGAGGCACTCTCATTTCTCTCTATATATAAGTTCATTTTGTGCCTTGGGAGGGTTTTGGCAGTTTTGGTTGAGAGAGAGAGTGTGTATACCTATATTATACACACATATATATAAATATATACACCCATACATACACACACACTGCCTCTGGCAGCAGAGAAGAAGGAGAAGAAGAGAAGGAAAAGAGAAGAGAGTAGACAGAGAGAGAGAGACACAGAAAGAGAGAGATCAAGAGGAGGAGAGAGAGAAACCTTGAGGTTTCAAAGCTCCACAAGCCAAACACACACCCAAACGCACCCTTAGGTGAGTCTAACTCACTTGGTTATTCGTATATGACGTTTTCATATGTTTTTAGTGAAGGTTAGTCGTAGTTAATACATTACGTGGATGTTATATATGTTTGTTTTATAATTCTGCTGGAAAAGACAAAATTCCAATCGATTGGTCTATTTTCCTATCGATTGCCATCAGTTTAGACCCAATCGATTGGTATATTTTCCAATCGATTGCCATTAGTTGTAACCCAATCGATTGCCATTAGTTGTAACCCAATCGATTGCCAAAGTTTACAATCGATTGGTATTATTTTGGATCCAATCGATTGCCATGTTCCCAATAGATTGGAAGTTGAAGATCATGGGTAGTTCCTCTTGTTTATTATAATAAGGGTTTGATTGTTCCGAAAATCGTTTCCTATTTCTATTATGCGAATATGGGATAGTAAGGGATGATATGGCATTGGAATAATACACACGTAGAATAATTGACTTAATGCATTGATCAGTGAAACCTTTTGGTTAATGTTGAGATACTAATGAGATTGAAAAGCCGACGTGCATAGTAGCGGGTCTATCGACCGTGGAGGTCGATACTATTTATGATGGGTACGTGTGAATGCGGTCGTGAAAATCGTATGACATCGGGCGTGGTGACTAGTATATGTTAGGGCATGGTGGCCAGTATGGGTAAGGTCGTGTAGGCCGTAAGATATTGAGCGTATTGGCTGAGCGTATTGGCCGTAAGATATTGAGCGTATTGGCTAGGCGTATTGGCCGTATGATATTGAGTGTATTGGCTGTGCGTGTTGCCCGTAATGTATCGAGCATATTGGTTGGGCGTGTTAGCCATAAGATATTGAGCGTGTTGGCTGTGCATGTTGGCCATAATGTATCAAGCGTATTGGCCGGGTATGTTGGCCATAAGGTATTGAGAGTAATGGTTGGGCGTGTTGGCCATAAGGTATTGAGTGTATTGGCTGGGCGTGTTGGCTGTAAGGCATTAAGTATAAATACGGGGCATTGATGGACAAGATGTATCAGGGGTGTGTTGGCCAAAGTATGTCAAGGGCGGGTTGGGCAAGGTATATTGGGGCGTTAAGATAGAATACACGGGACTGTGTGTCGGGATTTGATAGACTGTAGGTATGGGACTACGTGTCTGATTAATGTGGAACCAAGAGTCCATGTTATGATGAGATTGGATTGGGATGACGTCCTTTGTAATATATTGGGTTGGTGCATACATGCATGCGAACGATGAGATAATCCTTTTAATGATATTGTTGCTTTATATGCTACTTATCTATAGATACTCTATTAGTGTTTGCATTCACTCGGCTTTTGTAGCTGACGACGTTTTATGCTGCTGGATATTTGACGTCCAGCTGGCCAGGGACATGAATATATAGGAGAAGCATACATGGATAAGGGCTACGAGGATGGAGCCTACGATGACGGAGGCTATGCTGGAGATGACTACTACGCAAGCTGAAGACTTGGGGCTTGCTGTTGATAGTTTATGCTTTTGTTTTTTTAGAGACCGTTGTAATAGTTAAGTTTGCAATTGGCATATGTTGCTGTACGGTTTTATTTATTTTTTTTGCAGACACTTTGGTTTTATAATAGTTAGTATTGAACTCCATTTTTATATATCGACCTTAGAACTTCCCAATGCATTTTTGAATCATTACTCAGATGGTTTGACTTTGTTTGTGGACAATGTGGTGATTTTCAACTGTCATGGCCTACGAGTCCAAAAAAGAATTTATTTTCTCTATTTTTTCTATTGTGGGGCGTGACAATAGTGGATTGTATTCTCAACTGCCAGGTAGCAATTACTGTTATTACGATCTATTTTAAGGAACTGAAAAGAGAAAAAGGATCCCCGATCAATCAAAAATACTTAGCATTTTTACCTTTGCACTGTTATCTTTCCTTTATATATCTTTTAATTTCAATTTACTTGCCTGTTTTAGGAGTAGATTTGTAGCTAAATTCCAATTAAAAGACGGATTACCACTTTTGATTGAACCTTGTTTGTAAAGGATTTAATAAGAATTTTTTTCTGTTATGTTTTTTTACCAGTCTCGGCGTTTCTCACACTTCAAGCCTTTAATCTCTGGTTAAAGCAATTGAAACCTGTTTGAAGAGATTTTTGTTTTATGCCTCCTCACTCATCTAATTTGTCATATTGTTCACAACTCAAGAGGACATTTGTCTTGGACGCCCACACTCTTATAATTATAGATTTTCAGCCATACATTTTTTGGCACGCCCAGTGGGACAATTGTGATAAATTTGATAATTCATCATGGCGCTGATGAAGAATTCGACAAAAGATAAAGGGTAGCCATGCAACCAGAGATGGATGCACCAACCGTGGAAAACAATGTTGAGAAAGGGGTTCATTGCAACGCTAGCGATTAGTCTCGTACTGGTTGTCATGAGTCACTCCAGCCTCAACCTGAAGAGACGAGAACCTTCGTTGTTGGCCTAGATCAACAGATTATGAAGGATTACACAGTCGCGATGTGTTTCAATCTGGATAGCGCACTATACGATTGGCTCCAAGCCAATTTGCAGCAACCATCCACGATTGTGAAACTGTTCATGGATATGATGCTAAAGATGGGTGACAAAATTGATAAGAGTATTGACCGTTAAATATCATACATGATAGAAAAATTGGGCCCATCATCATCCTTGAAGACCAGTGCACAGAAGAAGCCTATACAAGTCCATATTAATCAGGCTCCATAGCTGAGTTATGGGAATGTTAAGCTCCTGAACTGCCCTGCAATCCGGAGTTTACTTAACCAACCTGGTTCTGGCATGTTTGACCATGCATTAAGTTCCAGCAACCGGCCGATTCCAAACCAGGTTGGTCAGGGTTTAGGACTTTATGAGAGTCAACAAGGACTAACTGGTTCGAATACAGGGCCTCATACTAGTTTCCAAGTAGGGAAAATGATGGTCCTAGTCCATCAAACTGGATATCATAAAGGTACTCAGCCTCAGATGCATGCATTACCATCCCAGAGGTCATATGTGCAGCTAGTAATGCCAAATGTAGGGCATACAACTCAGTCAGACATTCCCATGGCAAACTTACTTAATCAAATATTTATTAGACTGGGGAGCACCATCAGCTAGCAATGCAGACTGGGGGGGCACTATCAGCCAATAATACAGACTGGGGAGCACCATCAGCCAACAATGCAAAATGGGGGCACCATCAGCCAGCAGTGCAGATGGGAGGATACCGATAACTAGTAGCAGAGATGGGAGGATACCAGGAACCAGTGATGCACAATGGAGAACTGACAAGCAGAGGAAATTGTAAAATACAACTGCACAAAAATATAAAAATACACTGATTTAGTTCACAACTCCTCGTTATATCTGCAATTCGTATCACACTGCCAGCTTTTATACAATGTAACTAATCTATGATAGGTTGTATTGTTTTAGCTATCATTTGTGCAGATTACTGTTTTGATTTGAGAAGAAATGAATAACAGGATAAAGGGAATCCTGGATTATAAACAAGAGAATTCAAAGATGAAAAGTGAACTTCAAGCGATCGAGAATGTTTCAAGTGATCGATATTTCGATGGATCTAACACAGTTCAAGTGCTCGAGGATTTCAAATGTTCAAGCAATTGAGCGATGTTCGATCGATCGAACATGCCTTTTATCATAATTTACACGTACGCAGCAGAAACATTGGTTGTAACCCTAGCCCTTAGGTTGTCTATATATATTAGTTTGTAAGACGTCCATAGGGACGCCCACTTTGTTTTTCTATAGTTTTCATATAGAGAGAAGGAGATTTTGTTAGTTTTGTAGGTGTTTAATACATTGGATCCTATTGTGCTTTGAAGTTTAGAGTTTAATACAAGTTTGCAGTTCATCCAGGTTTTGTTTATCGATTATTTACATTATGTCATTAGTTTCAATAGTTTTAATCTGAATAAATCATAGTTTCGCTTGCTCTTAGTGATTAAACCATAGTTTTTCATAGTTTGCATGTTTAAAACACAACCAAATGAGACTTTAATGAACTTTTACGTTAAAAAAAGATCTGAGACACTCCAGACCATGTCTGAGTAGTCCTAGAGTTGGGAGATCATGATGAAATAGTGATCTCCAGCCTCTGCCATGCAGCAGTTTAAAACCTGTGTTCGATCGATCGAAGTTAGTTCGATCGATCGGACCAGACATACAGTCAAGCGATCAAAGACATTTCGATCGATTAAGAGATGACGATGTTCGATCGATCGAAAGCGCGTCGATCGATCGAACCATCATATTCTTAAGATGATCCTATATAGTATTCTTAGACTTTCTGTTTTAGAGATTTGTTATCAAATTGTTCCCAAATGCTCAGTTTGTCAAAACAGTTTCTGAACTTTAAGCCTTAAGACATTTTTCTTCAATAACTTTTGCAAACCACTTTGAGTGCTAACACCATTCAGAGTGCGAAACTTAACTATTGTTTTAAACCGCTTTCTTGTATTTCAAATCAACTGTGATGACATAGACTTGGTCATGAAAGGGCTACGGATTCTATATTTTTAGAGAAATACATAATACTGTAGAAGATGTACTCCATTGAGCTTCAATGTAACTGCATGGTGGATGGCTAGGTCACTGTGGATTTGTGTTATCCCAACGTCCCCCTTTTATTAAGAAATACTATTTTTAAATATTGCTTTAGTTAATTAGTTAATTCATAGTTTACTTCAATTGCTTTATTTTTAGTAGTAGTTAATTTGTGGAACTTCGTGTTCTACACCTTGCTTAAATCTTGAATTTTCATTTTCTTTTAGAGTTTAATCTAAGTAATTAGTCTCAACCTTCCCCGTGGGATCGACCTGGTCTTAACCAGATTACTACTTGCACGTCTACCTACACTTGGGTATAGCACACAAACGCACACAAAATTAATCTCGTGTCAAGTTTTTGGCTTCGTTGCCGGGGAAGGTAACGAGCTAACGTTTAGATTACCTCATTCTATCTTTATCTTTATCTATTTCTATTTTTCATTTTCTTTCTCTTTAGGTTTAAAACTTTTTAGGATTCTTCCCCTTTCATATCCGATAATTCCATCGAAGGAATTTACAGAAATCCATTATACCTATCTAAATCTTCTAGTTCTATTAATCCCGTAGCTACACCTACAGATTCAATGGCTGATAATCAAAGTGAAAATGGTGAGAATGTGGTTATGCCTATTGACGATTTGTTGCGTCCTTTGGGAGACCTTATGCAACCCGAACACGCTCCTACACCTTCTTGCATTCTCATTCCATCCCATATGGGCGAATTCCAATTTCGCAACGGAATGATTCAACTCCTTCCAACCTTCCATGGAATGGAGAGCGAGAAGGCATATCTATATGTCAAGGATTTTGAGGTTGTTTGTAAAACATTCTCATAGAATTGTCTTGTAGATGTGACACGCCTAATGCTATTTCCTTTTACCTTGAAGGATAAAGCAAAAGCGTGGCTACTCACCCTCAAGCCAATTCAATCTTCACCTGGCATGCGATGAACACTGCGTTTTTAAAGAAATTCTTTCCACCTTGCATGACCACTGAACTAAAACATCAAATTAATTCCTACAAACAAAAGAGTAATGAAACCTTCACTCAAACTTGGAAGCGTTTCAAAGATTTGCTTCTCTCATGCCCACATCACAGGTATGAGAAATGGCGAACCATTAGCAACTTTTATGAAGGACTAAATGGTAAAATGAAAAAAAATTGGTTGAAACCATGAGCTCAAGTCCATTTCTTCACAAAAACACCGAAGAGGCTAAAAGAGTGGTTAGCTAAACATGCTCATGAATGGTCTAACTCTGAGGATGTCTCACGTGCACAGATATCAGGTGTAGAGGACAAAAGTATATATCAGCTAAAAAAGTGAAGATCACCTAATGACCAAATACAAAGAACTAACAAAGAAAGTAGAGGAGTTAGGGATATAAGGAGAGAGTTCTAAGCAGATTTTGCCTGAAAAATCATGCGGCACATGCAATATGTTGGGACACACCACTCAATACTATCCCAATGTGTCATACTTTCAAGAACAAGCCCCCATGGAGATGAACGCCATGCAAGGATACAGAGGGGCGGGGAATTCCTATAATAACAATAACAACTTTCAAAATAACAACAATCGATAGAATCACCCCAATTTTGATTGAAAAAATGATGATGGGACCAAAAATCAATATCAACAACAACCCTACAACAATAATAACCAATATCAAGGGCAATACAATAGGCAGTCCCAACCATTCAATCAAAACAGATCTAATAATTACAACCAAGCCCAACCCTCTAATAATCAACAGTCAAATGTGTACGTGCCACCACATAAAAAGGTACAAGAGGAAGATCCACTCTGTAACGCAAACTTAACACAACAGTTAATTCAAATGATGAGTAAAATATCCGCAACGTTAGAGAGAATGGATACACGACAAGAGGAATCTGGTAGAACGTTTCCTGCCTAACCACTTCAAAACCCTAAGGGATACAACAATGGTCCCAATAATCAAGAACATGCAAAAGCCGTGACTACTTTGAGAAACGGCAAGATTATAGGGCACAACATGCCTCTCTCTACTCCTGAAGAGTATGAAGTGGACGAAGTGGTGAATAAAAATGAACCTTCTACTCAGGAAAAGGATCCATCTACTAATAACGAACCATTAGAGTCAAATGATGAAGCCCCTAAAGAAGTGAAAGAAAGAGAAGGCCCGGAAAGGAGCCCGTTAATGATGAATTACATAAATGCCCTTTCCCCGCACCTTGTCCTCTACCCTTAAAAAAAACCAACAATGAGATAAAGAATCAGGAGTTCTTGGAACTGTTTAAACAAGTCAAAATAAACCTTCCACTCCTTGATGCTATCAAACAAGTACCGGCTTCTGCTAAGTATCTTAAGGACTTATGCACGGTCAAGAGGCGGCAGAGTATAAAGAAACACGCATATATCGCTTGCCAAGCAAGCACAATCATTCAGAATTAACTGCCCCCAAAGCTTAAAGACCCCGATACTCCCCCTGTCTCATGTCGAATTGGGAATCAAAGAATAGACAATGCACTCCTTGATCTAGGAGCAAGCGTAAACCTGCTGTTATACTCAGTTTATAAACAACTAGGGTTGGGTGAACTCAAACCTACCCGAGTTGTACTACAACTGGTAGGTAGGTCGGTCAAATACCCTAGAGGAATACTGGAAGACATCCTCGTTAAGATTGACTTATTTGTCTTCCCGGTTGATTTCGTGATCTTAGACACTGAACCTGTGTCTAATCCATGTGCACAAATCCCGATAATTTTTGAACGTCCATTCTTCAACACAATCGATGCCACAATAAAAATAAGAAGTGGTATAATGACCATCATATTCAGAAATATGACTTTAAATGTAAAAATCTTTTCAAATCCCCGACCTGAAGTATACGAGGATGAGAAGGAAGTGAACTACATCGAGATGGTCATTGAAGATGAGGCTGATTTTGTTGATTACTAAGATCCTCCGGAGGTAGTTGTGTCACAATTCGACGTTGTCTATCAACGTAAATATTCTACTCTATTGGACGCTGCTTTAAATCACACTTGCCTCATGATGAGGATAGAGCTGAATGCATGTGGGTAACATCATATGAACCATTGCCTCCAAAAATAAAGCTAGTCATGCCGTCAAACTTTCAGTTTCCCAATTTGGAATTAAAGGAGCTTCCAAAGGAGCTCAAATACGCTTTCTTAGGAACTGAAAAGACTTATCCTGTAATAATTTCATCTACGTTAAATTCTGAACAAGAGGGTAAATTAATCCAAATGCTAAAACAACATAAGGGAGCATTGGGATGGACTATTGCCGACCTCAAAGGCATAAGCCCGTCTGTTTGCACCCATAAAATATATTTAGAGGAAGATGCTAAACCTTCACGACAAATGCAAAGGCGTCTAAATCCTAACATGCAAGAAGTAGTCCAAAAGGAAGTTTTAAGGCTACTTGATGTTGGGATCATATATCCTATATCTGATAGCCCTTGGGTCAGTCCAACCCAAGTGGTACCAAAGAAGGCAGGCATAATGGTTATTCATAATAAAGACGACGAATTGGTACCAACACGCATCCCCACTGGATGGCAGATGTGTATCGATTACCGAAAATTGAATACTGTGACCCGAAAAGACCATTTTCCATTATCATTCATGGATCAAATGCTAGAATGAGTGGCGGGTCATAAGTACTATTGTTTTTTGGACGAATACAGTGGTTATAACCAAATCGAAATCGCTCTTGAAGATCAGGAGAAAACAACTTTCACGTGTCTGTTCGGTACTTTCGCTTACCGTCGTATGTCCTTCGGTTTATGTAATACACCTGCTACTTTTCAGCGGTGCATGTTAAGTATCTTCAGTGATATGGTCGAGCAGATACTTGAAGTCTTTATGGACAATTTTTTTGTGTTCGACCATAGTTTTGAAAATTGTCTTGACAATATTGAACGTGTGCTAGCACGATGCGAGGACAAACACCTGGTATTAAACTGGGAAAAAATGTCATTTCATGGTAACTAGTGGAATAGTCCTCGGCCACATTATATCTGACAAAGGTATCCAAGTGGATAAAGTAAAAGTCGCCATCATCTCAAATCTACCTGTCCCCCGAACAATCAGAGACATTCGCTCTTTTCTGGGACATACGGGATTTTTTCGTCGATTTATCCAAAATTTTAGTACAATATCCCGACCACTCTATCAACTGCTCATTAAAGACACACCATTTGAGTGGTCAGAAAGCTGTCAAATATCTTTTGATGCACTAAAAGAGCACCTTACCTCCACACCAATAATACAGGCACCCGACTGGGGTTTGCCATTATAACTAATGTGTGATGCTAGCGACTACGCTGTTAGCGCAGTTCTAGGATAGAGGAAGGATAATAAGCCATACGTTATCTACTATGCCAGTTGAACACTAAATGAAGCTCAAATGAATTATACAACTACTAAAAAAGATCTACTGGCTATAGTATTTGCCTTGGATGAATTTAGGTTGTATCTGATAGGGTCCCTAATCGTCTATTTTACAGACCACTCGGCCCTTAAATACCTGTTATCCAAGAAAGATGCAAAACAAAGGCTTATCCACTAGATACTCTTGTTCTAAGAGTTTGATATCACAATCAAAGATAAGAAAGGAGTAGAGAATGTGGTCGCAGACCATTTATCTTGATTAACGTTTATTGACAATACTGAACCGCTGTCGATTAAGGATGAATTCTTAGACGAGCAACTGATGACTATTTCTAGTTTGCCCTAGTATGCGGATATAGCAAATTACCTAGTCACGGGTGAGACCCCACGTCATTGGTCAAAGCAAGATAAGAAACGTTTCCTCTCGTTCGCACGTCACTTCTTCTTTGATGACCCGTACTTGTTCAAGTATTGTGCTGATCAGGTCATCAGACGTTGCATTCCAAATGAGGATATAACCGTCATCCTAGCATCTTGCCATTCTGAAAACTGCGGCAGTCACTTCACTTCGCAAAAGACCGCACAAAAAGTCCTACACACCAATTTCTACTGGTCCACTGTATTTAAAGATGCCTATTCCTTTTTGCAAAACGTGCCAACGCTGTCAAAAGCTTGGTACCATTTCAAAAAGGAATGTTATGCCCCTAACCTCTATTATCACAATTGAAATATTTTATTGTTGGGGCATAGATTTCATGGGCCCATTTCCTAAATCAAACCTACGAATACATACTCCTAGCTGTGGAGTATGTGTCAAAATGGGAGGAAGCAATACCGACACAACACAATGACCACAAAACAGTGATGTCCTTTTTAAAAGAACACATCCTGTCACATTTCGGAACCCCAAAGGCATTAATAAGTGACCAAGGCAAGCACTTCTGCAATAGGCCCTTGGAGTCACTCCTCAAAAAAATACAGGGTCAATCACAAGATCGCCCTAGCCTACCACCCACAAACTAACGGGCAGACAGAACTGGCTAACCAAGAAATAAAACATATTCTTGAAAAAATAGTCAGTTCAAATAGAAAAGACTGGGCATACAAGCTGACTGATGCTCTATGGGCGTACTGTACTACTTATAAAACGAACCTGGGAATGTCTCCGTACAAGCTAGTGTGCGGAAAGACTTGTCACCTCCCTGTCAAAATTGAACATAAAGCTTATTGGGTGACGCGTTCATTAAACTTTGACATTAAAGAGGGAGGGCAGTTAAGAAAACTTCAACTCGCAGAGCTAGAGGAAATCCATAGAGATGCGTATGACTCTCCTAAGTTGCATAAGGAGAGATTGAAGGCTCGTCATAATAGAACTATCTTTCGCAAATCATTCGAACCGGGGTAGAAAGTCTTGTTGTATGACTCTCGCCTTCACCTTTTCCCAGGTAAGCTCCGATCCCGGTGGACAGGTCTGTTCATTGTTAAATCTGTCTTTCCATATAGGACCGTTAAGCTCATAAATCCCAAGAATGATGAAAGTTTCAAGGTCAGTGGCCAAAGATTAAAACCATTCTTGGAGAACTTTCAACCAGATGTTGAGCACATCCAGCTGGATGAGCCCAACTATTCCTCTACTTAAAACACTAAAGAGTGTTCTCACATTGTTGTTATATTCTTTCCTTTTACTGCACTTTGTTTTTTTTATTATTTATTTTTATCTTTTTTAGTGTGACCTCAACTCTAAGCTGCTATTCCATATAATCTTTCCCTTACAGGCTGTAAGAATGAGAGATGATGACATGCACTCGATCGGGTCATGGGCTGATTCAGAATATCCTAACCTGCCATGGACTGTCG
Organism: Hydrangea macrophylla; assembly: GCA_033977485.1. Taxonomy (NCBI): domain Eukaryota; kingdom Viridiplantae; phylum Streptophyta; class Magnoliopsida; order Cornales; family Hydrangeaceae; genus Hydrangea; species Hydrangea macrophylla. Next base: position 31,472,897 of record CM066994.1, read on the forward strand.
AGGAGATTGTATTCTACCTATCTCCTTATCAAGGGCTAGGGGAAGATGATGTTATTGACTTGACCCAAGGGTACATCCCTTACAACCCTGCTCTCCTCAACATTAACCCTTTTGAACATATGGATCTCCCAGAGGAAGAAGGAGAACCGGAGGGGTATTTCTTTGAGGAAGTAGATGATCCACTCTTGGAACAATGGGAGAATGACTCGATGTGGGAACCATAGGACAAAGACAATTTACAAGATGTGGTGCCCGAACACCATAACGATGTCTTCACATATATGGATGATTTCATCGTCATCGCCTTGGTTCCATACATCTTTGTGCACATGAGCTATTTGTAGTTCCGGCTTCAATGCCCTCTACCTGCTAGTGCACATGGTTCCATCACGCCAATAGTGAGGTTAATTCATTGTCATATCTCATTTTTTCTTTGTTTGTTCCTTTTACTATTAGTTCTTTCATTTGTTTTAATTTAATTTCCTTTCTTTTTGGTTTTTTTTATGTTTTCCTTGTCCAGGATTATCACTCTGTTCCACAATGGTCTACCAGTGTTCCTTTCGCATTTATTTTTTCATGAACCTCTTGTAGGGTCCCCTGGTACTCCACCGCAGGAGGAAGTTCAGTTGAGGAGTTACACTCCTTTATCCATGTCTCCATCCGGATCACCTCTTATTAGCGCAATCTATTCCTTGGAGATTCCAGACATGCTCGATGATATCCTTGCAGCTTTCAGGCTATTCTGGGAAAGGGAATTATCAAGTTTAGACTCCACCTTCGAAGATTTGGCGGAGTATGAAACAATTGCAAAAGAGGGAATTTCATGTTAGAGGATTAATGACCCACTTCAGTTGTGTTTTGTCATTTGATTCATCTTTTCTCTAGCGAAGTGTAATGCTGGACAAAGAATTGTTGGTTTTCTTTTTAATTCTAGTTTTTCTGTTTAACAAGGTCTTTAGTACCAAATTTGGGGGTTATAATTTTGCAAAATGGATGTTATTAAAAAGTTATATTTATAAAATTTGCAACTTTATATTACTATGTTGATGATCATTTCTGACTTACATGTCCTGTGAATGAACTATTTTTATCATTTTCCTATATGTCCATAATATTTCTATTAGTTGGGGGTACACAAATGTTCTGTTCAAGGTTTCTGGAAATTTTCTCGTTCGATCGATCGAACACTTCTTGATCGATCGACAATTGGGTTTTCTCAAGCGCTTGTACATAACTCAATCGATTGAACGTTCGATTGATCGAACTGTCTCGATCGCTCGAGAGTTGTTTTTAAATGAGGCATCCAGTGTACACCTCTCTTCTGTCTCTTTCTCTCCTTCATTCCTTCAAGTGCTCAGAGAGAGAAAGAGAGAGAGAGAGAGAGAGAGAGAGAGAGAGAGAGAGAGAGCTCGGGGCAATTTTGTCCAATCCCTACCCAATCTCATTCATTAAGGAGTCTGACCTTCCCAACCATCATCATCATCATCATCGCCTTCTCTCCCTCACTGCATTATACCCGAGGTAAGGATTCCTTGAACCCCCTAGTTTAATTTTGGTTATAACCATGAGGGGGTGCCCCCCATTGGTCCTACGACCAACTTATAGTAATCTTAGTGTTAGGATTCTTGTTTATTTCTTTTGTTTCTGCGTGTTTTTTTTATCTCTGCGTGTACACTGTGCTCGATTGATCGAGATGGGTTTGAGCGATCGAGACCACCCCTTTTTTAATCGATCAAAAATAGTTTGATCGATCGAACTGTTGCAGTGGCAGATTCTTCTTTTGATACTTTGTTCTTGTCTTAATTAGTTTTTTTTCTATTTTATCTATTTCAGGATCCTCAGGATGAATCCTATCACGGGGTAACACAAATCCAAACCCCTCAATCTCACTATACCTGATCTGGTACCAGCTCACGGGTTTCGGAATGACAAGGACCGAGTTTGGTTCACCCACTGGTTTCAGGCAAGGAAGGTTATGTTGGAGTGACCACTTGAGTTTGTGTGGCTATCTGCTCCATGGTTCTTGGCGAGGCTCAGAGATATGCCCCCTTTGGTACGATATGCTGATTCAGGCCAAACGGATAAACATTTCTTGGGTCCGGGAAGCCTGCACCATGATGATTAAGGATCCTACAGCCCCATTCACATATAGATCTTTCTTCCGAGGGTGTGTGATCATCTTTAGCCCAACTACTGTGGCCGCTGCTCTGGGGGTACCTGAGGTACCTGACCACTTCTACCCTCATATACCAGGTACCCCAGAAACATTGCCCTCTGCTATCGTATGTGAGATCACGGGAGGTGCTGTTCAGATCTGGAACGACATTTCTCTTATCGAGGATCAATTTCTGACTGAGAAGTATCATCTCCTCCACCTGGCACTTGCCAACTGCATTTTGATGACTTCTTACCACAAGAACGTGGCGCTGTCGTACGCTCGTGTCCTCTATGCCATTGGGACGGGGTGGCACGTCTGTCTACCTCGCCTTTATATCGATTTCTTTATCCAGCCGATGCGGTACATTGCCGCCAAGCGCCATCTGAAGGCCGCTTGGCCCATCCATCGAGTGATTGAGCAGGCTAGGTTATTTTTGTTGGCCACAGATATGATTACACAAGCCTCGAGTCAATTTGGCGAGATGGCGGCACGCCATTCTGACGCACAGAAGAAGAGGAAATTAAAAGGAAAAGTGAAGGTTGGAGCAAAGAGGAGACGTGGTGGAGGCACCGACATTGAGGGTGCGACTTTTGGGATGCCTACTAAGGTTGAGGACCTTGATTCAGATGAGGAAGACCCCATTACTACTGTACAGTAGTTCGAGCTGAGACAGAGATCTCAGGCTCCGGCCCAGGGAGAGTCTTATTCTGTGTTTCTACAAACTCTCCACACTTTATTCATCAAGGAGAGGGAGGCACGGATGCGGCTTGAGGGCAAGATGGACCATATGATGACTATGCTTGAGGCGATGCTGATACAGGTGGGAGTTGATCAGTCATTACACACAGCTTCTCATCCACCACCACCTGCTGCACCACCCACCACTGATCCTTCATCTTCTGCAGCACCTCCATCTGTTGATCCTTCCGCACCATCATCATCATCCACACCACCTCCGGTTGGGACTGTTCCTTCATCGACCATTCCTTTTAACACCACTTTTGAGACTCCACTTCCATCACCTCCAGTTACTGAGGGTGGCAATACTGATGCTCCTGCCATGCCAAGTGAGATTTTATCAGATGTGGCCGATGATTAGTTATGTCTGCTAGATGAGAGTTTGGGAGTTTTGTTGTATTTATTTTTATTTCTGTTTTCTCTTTCCTCTCTCTTAGTTTCTTTTGCTTATTTGGCTATGATGGGATTGTATGGTTATTTTTGGACATCATGATCACTATTCTGTACTTGTATCGTTTTATCATTCCGGTGATTGGGTATGTTATTATGTCTGGATCGTGTTCTATCATTATATATTATTTCTTTTGATCTTGGCTATTTGGAGATTGTATTTTTGGGTACAGGTTACTATGCTTGCTATTGCTAATTTGCTTCTATCAGGTGATATCCATCTATTTACATTTGAAAATCAACTTCTGAGGACATTATCATTTTCAGTTGGGGGTGGGATGTATATAGATAATCACCTGTACATGTTACACTTAGCAATCTGAATAATTCTATTGCATTTATCGTACAATCTCAATTAGAATTGGATTAAAATTGAAAATTGAAAATTTTGACAAATTTTGAAATTTTTTAACTGTATTGGTAAAATAACTTTGAACATTCACTCCTGCTTAGCTGTTACCATGCAATGACACATTCATATTAGTCTCATCCTTTTATGAATTAAGTTCACGTGTTTTTCAAGTATCACTAGGATGATTGCATGTGTTAACCTTTTATGTATCCAACATTCTTATGCACTAGTTGATAGCTATGTAGAAAACCTAAAAATGAAATACAACTATTGTGCTTAAAGAACGAGTAGTGAAAGCTAATTACCCTTAGTGAGCTTTTGTTCCAATCTTCATTTTTAAGGGAATTGTCACATAAAAATCGAGTTGTTTTTCTTGATTATAGCTATTAAATTCATTGAATTAGTCTCAAATAATCCCTCATTGTGGCTGCCTATTAGAGGAGAATGTTCAAGATCTACCAACTAAACTCAATGAACATTGAAATGCTAAAACTAAGGAATTAAGAAAATGATTTAAGCCATCGCTATCCATTCCCTAACTTATAACTATCCCTTATATATATTCGAGAATTCGTTTCATTTCCAAACCCACACAGATTCAGTATTGCCGATTCAAGATTAACAATTTGTAATCTTATACCTTGACCTCAATAGACCCTTAATATGTATAAATTATCAAAGTATGTGATTGGAAAAGAGTAGTTGTGGGAAGTTCAAGAAAAAAAAAATGAGAAGCACTTGAATGTGAGAGGGAGTTCATCTAAAAAAAAAGCATATGAAAAGAAGGAAAGTTGGTTAGAGATGGGAAAAGAATGAAATGAGAAGATAAACTTCATCACATACTAAGACACATTCTTTTTCTTATCATTCCCAACTACCATATAAAAACTAGTTATTCAAAGACTTAATGATTCTTAATGAATTGGTTTGAACAGGAACGTGTGAGTTGAGTTATCCACAGTATTCGCTCCTCTAATAAGTAGTATCCTATTCATGTGACTATAGACTCTGAACGTTCATTTTTTCATAGAGTAAGTATGAAAGTATTAGTAGCCAAAACATCACTCTTATCAAAGCTTTCATACATGTGTGATCATTATTGAGCAAGTTTCTGAGAGACGTTCTTTTATGAGTGTAACCCAATGTGAGATTTGAGTTAAAACTGCAAGTTCTAGAGGTATGATAGTTTAAATAACTCGAAATAAGGTTTGATGCATAGCTGTTAACTTCACGCACACACAGATACATGACTGTGATACATATGTTATATCTATCTTGGTGACATGAGGAACATGTGGATTTCTTTCATGGTTTGCTTGAGGTTAATATGTCTTTGTAGAGCTAAGTTAACAGTTGAATGGGAGGGAGTGTTTAAAAGTTTTTTTTATATCTTTTTGAACTTAAAATTGAGAACTTTGTGGGTGCATTCACTATAAACCCTCACGAGACAACACTCGTCCACTAGGGGGAACCTAGGGGTTTAACGGCTTGTTGCATTCACTAAATGCAATCGTGATTCCTGCGAAAGTGAGTTAGGTAGTATCTCTTTCTATTTAGGTTAGTTTGTTGTAATTATTTTTATTTTCTTTTAGTCGTTGTAGTATTAGTTTAGCTTATTTTCATTATCGCTTTATCGCTAGGGACTAGCAATAAGCTAGTTGGGGTTGTGACAAGCGGGGGTATTTGTAAAATACAATTGCGCTAAAATATAAAAATACACTGATATAGTTCACAACTCCTCGTTATATCTGTAATTCGTATCACACTGCCAGCTTTTATACAATGTAACTAATCTATGATAAGTTGTGTTGTTTTAGCTATCATTTGTGCATATTACTGTTTTGCTGTGAGAAGAAATGAATAACAGGATAAAGGGAATCCTGGATTATAAACAAGAGAATTCAAAGATGAAAAGTGAACTTCGAGCGATCGAGAATGTTTTAAGCGATCGATATTTTGATCGATCTAACACAGTTCAAGCGCTCGAGGATTTCAAATGTTTAAGCGATCGAGCGATGTTCGATCGATCGAACATGCCTTTTATCAGAATTTATGCGCACGCAGCAGAAACATTGGTTATAACCCTAGCCCTAGGTTGTCTATATATATTAGTTTGTAAGACATCCATGGGGACGTCCACTTTGTTTTTCTATAGTTTTTCATATAGAGAGAATGGGATTTTCTTGGTTTTGTAGGTATTTAATACATTGGATCCTATTGTGCTTTGAAGTTTAGAGTTTAATACATGATTGCAGTTCATCTAGGTTTTGTTTATCGATTATTTACATTCTGTCATTAGTTTCAGTACTTTAATCTGAATAAATCATAGTTTTGCTTGCTCGTAGTGATTAAACCATAGTTTTTCATAGTTTGCATGTTTAAAACACAACCAAACGAGACTTTAATGAACTTTTACGTTAAAAATAGATCTGAGAGACTCCAGACCATGTCTCAGTAGTCCTAGAGTTAGGAGATCACGATGAAATAGTGATCTCCAGCCTCTGCCATATAGTAGTTTAAAACCTGTGTTCGATCGATCGAAGTTAGTTCAATCGATCGGACTAGACATATAGTCAAGCGATCAAAGATATTTCGATCGATTGAGAGATGACGATGTTCGATCGATAAAAAGCGCGTCGATCGATCGAACCTTCAGATTCTTGAGATGATCCTATACAGTATTCTTAGACTTTCTGCTTTAGAGATTTGTTATCAAATTGTCCCCAAATGCTCAGTTTGTCAAAACAGTTTCTGAACTTTAAGCCTTAAGGCCATTTTCTTCAATAACTTTTGCAAACCACTTTGAATGCTAACACAATTCAGAGTGCGAGACTTAACTATTGTTTTAAACCACTTTCTTGTATTTCAAATCAACTGTGATGACATAGTCCCGATCAAGAAAGGGCTATGGATTCTTTATTTTTAGAGAAATACGGAATACTATAGAAGATGTACTCCGTTGAGCTTCAATGTTATTGCATGGTGGATGGCTAGGTCACTGTGGATTCGTGTAATCCCAACGTCTCCCTTTTATTAAGAAACACCATTTTAAAATATTGCTTTAGTTAATTAGTTAATTCATAGTTTACTTTAATTGCTTTATTTTTAGTAGTAGTTAATTTGTGGAACTTTCGTGTTCTACACCTTGCTTAAATCTTGAATTTTCATTTTCTTTTAGAGTTTAATCTAAGTAATTAGTCTCAACCTTCCCTGTGGGATCGACCTGGTCTTAACCAGATTACTACTTGCACGTCTACCTACACTTGGGTATAGCACACAAGCGCACACAAAATTAATCTCGTGTCAAGGACCATTACAGGTACCTGCAGTAGGTTTGTCGAGTCATCAGCCTGTCAGCAATGTGGTATGTATTCCCTATCAGCCTGATTTTAATGGTTCCATTCCTATGGGAATGAATAGGGACGAAATGGTAAAGGCTATCAGAGAACAGGTCCATGGGCAAGTTAGGGAATAGGTCAATGACCAACTAAGAGAATAGTTTGGGGTAGTATTTAGAGCCCCCATCTGTCCTCAATACCAAAAGTCATACCCAGACTTTATTGACCGAATGTTTGAGTTCCTAAGGTATTACAGGATACCTGAGTTCACTTTGTTCTCTGGGGGAGTTAGGCTGACTACACTAGAACACATCGCACGCTTTACTACACAATGTGGAGAAGTTTCTCACAGAGACATGCTAAAATTGAGATTATTTGCAATTCACTCATTAGACTTGCGTTTACATGGTAAGTGAACCTTCCCATAGGTTCAGTCCAGACTTGGCAAGATATGGAAAGGATCTTTCATAGTCAGTTTGACCATTACTGATCTGGCCATACTAAAACAGAGTGCAGGAAACAAATGTAAAAATATATATTTCTAGGTTTAAATCTGCCCGGAATAGGTATAAGGCTAGGTTTCCAGAAGAGGAATATGTAAGTCTAGCTGTAGATAATTTAAAATCAATACTCAGGATGCAGTTTGTAGGCCAACAATTCACGAACTTGTGCCATGTGGTTGATGCTATGGCACGATATGAAAAGGTTGTAGAAGAGGAAAATCCAAAGAAAAACAATACCAGGGGGTATATTATAATGGACATCATCAGCTTACACATCTAGTCAAAATTGAGGATGATGAGCAGGCTAATGAAGTCAATGAAAATGAATATGAATGTGCCGCAACCAAAATAACGGCTTAGAAGCCATTTATATGCGATGTCCTACGAAAACCTCCTCAAACTTAAGGAAATATACTAGCTAGATTGATAATCTTGGTAAGAAGTATGACTTCGATATCACCAGAGCTGATATGATCTTTGATTGGTTAGTTAAGGAAAAGAAAATCAAATTGACACATACTTTGCCAATGAATGAAGAGCTTAAAGGAAAAACTTATTGAAAATGGCATAATAAATGGACCCATATTACAAATAAATGTACAACTTTTAGGGAGTCCATCAAAAAATGGGTTAAAAATGGGACTGTAAAATTCCCTACTGATAAGCCTGCTCAACAGGTTGGCAAGAACCCATTTGTGGCTGAGGCACATGTCAATATGGTTTCAGCAGATTTTACCAACATGACAAGACTAGCCATGCCAAAATCATATGTTCAAGTTTCTTCATCCAATGGTAGAAAAATGAAAAGCGTGGTTTCAAAGCCTAAAGGTTTAAATCCAGAAGCACCATCATTCAAGAGAAGAGCATGAGTGTACTACCATGCTGCCAATCTTTATGATTCATGCGTGATGTCCATACGATCATTACATGAGCTGTCAGAAGCAAGTGAACAACCAGTGCTCTGCATCAACTACGTAGAGGTTTTGGCAGTACCACTCCGAAACCAACATCGTGAGTAGAGGATGATGAATGAACGTCTAGGGTGGAATGCAAGCAGGGTAAGATGGTACAACGACCAGGGGGATTCCAGGTTATGTTGAATAACAAGAGTTCTAAAAAAGAGGCAAAAGTGTCTTAGGAAAACAAGTGCAATAGGCTTATTCCTACAAGGAAGTTTAACAAACAGAACAAATCCAAGGCTCCAGTCAACCATGGTCAGAAGTGAAGATTAAAGCCTACATCTTATCCAAATACCAAACCAAGAATGGTGCTTCCCCCTATACCACAAGAGGAATGGTGGATGTTCGTTCAGCAACTTAAGTTTCCTTAATACCATGATCCACCCTTTATGACCAGAACTCAAAAGAGACGTATACTGCATAAGAAGGCTGCCCAAAAGAAGAAATAGCCAGTCGTTAGAAGATTTAAGGGTAGATCAAATCAGTGGATACGGAAAGCGAAGAATAAGTCTGAAAGTTAGGATGATGGAAATAAAAATGCTATCACTATAGAAATGGGTGATGACTTATCAGAATTCAATGGACAAAGCGGGCCTAAAGAATTAAAGAGAGGCTGATCACCAGTCCACAGACCAAGAAAACCTGGACATGTTAGAATTAGGAGTGATGACACAGGATGACGCAAATCCTGTCGGTGACCACAGTCAGACTGATGCCAAGCACCCGATAAATATAGTAGACTCGGATCAATCAAAGGATGGCAATTCTGACAGTATCTTTGACAATGAAATTTTTTGGTTGGGAAAAGTCATTATTGTGTCTTTATGATAACAAGGTATATACGATGCCATTTGCTTTCGTAACATAAGAATGGCAGCTTGATGGCCTAGAAGGAGATGTCAATGACGAATCAGAGCCCATAGTGCTCATCACTGAAGAAGCACGATCACTTGAGCCAGTGATTCAAAACATACCAATCTCATACTCAAAGTAAAAGATGGCCATAGTGTTTGATAAGGTAAATGCTGGAATGGTTAGACACTTATGGCCATTATATGTCAAGGCTAATTTTAACGATGTCACAATATCCAAAGTCTTAGTGGCTAATGGAGCTTCTGTTAATTTATTACCGTTATGCATGCTTAAAAAATTACAAAAAAACTAACGATGATCTCATTGACGCTAATGTTGACATAGTGGGTTTTTTTGGAGCATCAGTCCAACCAAAGGAGTGCTCTCAATCACTGTGTCTATTGTAAGCAGGACTACCTAAACAACATTCTTTATAGTCAATACTACCTCCACTACAATGCTTTGTTAGGGCGGGATTGGATTCACACAGCATGGTGTGTGCCATCTACTCTACATTAATTCCTGATTTTTTTCTAGAATGAAGACGAAGATAAACCAGAGATAGTCGAGGCTGATAAGAAACCATTCTTGGTAGAATCTCACGCGGCTAAGGCAAAATTCTACAATATTTATGTGGCCCTGTTAAGATTCTGGGGAATCGACAAAAATTGTCATCCTAAGGGGATCGCCCCTGCAACAAGCGGAGGTAGCCATGAATATGCTGAAACAGACAACATTATTTAATGGAAGACAAATATCTTGAAGTATACCTTGATATCCTGCGTCGAGTTTAGGATGTTGTCCAGTTCAGTGTTCAACGGGTAGCCTGCTTAGCAGATTGCTTAAAGGGGGAGACTGATCTTGTTGAAACATATCAGATTCATCTGTCTAAACTGCCACCAGCTCCTATAAAGCTTGATGATACCAAGATTGAAGTCCAGGATCCGTTGGAAGAAGTGGACTTAGAGGGCAGATGGTCCCAAGAGGATTACCTTCATACGTCAACTCCAAACAGATTTTAAAATGCGTTTGACCAGCCTGCTGAGTCGATATCAAGACTATTCACTTGGGATTACCACAAGATGCCTGGCTTGGATAGAAGCTTGGTGGAGTGTCAACTCCCAATAAAGCTAGGGTATAAACCTTAAAGTAGTCTCCAAGATGAATGGCAGAGGAAGTGGAAAGATTGCTGAAAGCTGGGTTCATCCGTATAACCAGGTATGTTGAATGGATGTCAAATATTGTTCCCGTATTAAAAAAGAATGAAAATTTGAGAATATGCATCAACTTTAGAGATCTTAATAAGGCTACTCCCAAAGAAGAGCATCCCATGCCAATTATTGACATGTTAATTGATTCGGCATCTGGGCATGAGATTCTTAGCTTTATGGATGGATACTCTAGCTATAACCAATTTTTTATAGCCAAAGAGGACGTGATAAAAATAGCATTTCGATGTCCGAGAGCAATTGGGACATTTGAATGGGTTGTCATGCCATTTGGGTTAAAGAATGTTGGATCCACTTACCAACAAGCCATGAATGCCATATTTCATGACATGATTGGTAAATGGATGGTGGTTTACATTGATGACGTGGTGGAGAAATTAACCTTTGATAACCATATGAAATTTTTTTTAAAAAGTTTTGAAAGGATGAGATGCCATCAACTTAAAATGAATCCATTAAAATGTGCATTTGGTGTCTCAGTTGAAAATTTTCTTGGATTTCTAGTACATCAAAGTAGGATTGAGGTTGATAAAAATAAGGCCAGAGTCATCATAGAAGCTAGGCCACCAGCCAACAAAAAACAATTACAGAGATTGCTTGGCCAAATTAATTTTTTTTGCCGATTTATCTCTAATTGTGCAGGCAAAACTAAAGTTTTGTATCGACTATTGAAATTGAAGATTTGTGTGAAGGCAGGAACATCAGCTAGCTTTTGAGAAAATCAAGGGATATCTTGTCAAGCCATCTATCTTAGTCTCCCCTAAGCCAAATAAACCATTAAGATTAATATATCAGCCTCCAATGACTCAATTAGAAGCCTATTGATTTAGAATAGTGATAAAAACGTAGAATAGGCGGTTTATTATTTAAGCCGTGTGCTGACTGATGTAGAACAAAGATTTACATCAATTGAAAATTTTTGTTTGGTTTTGTTCTTCTTTTGCATTAAATTAAGGTATAATATGTTACTTGTAATAGAGGAAGTCATATGCAAAATTGACATCATTAAATATATGTTATCAAGACCAATAATCACTGGTAAAGTGGCATAATGGTCTTTAACATTATTGGAATTTAACCTACAATATGTTCCACAGTAGGCTACTAAGGGACAAGTCCTGGATGATTTCCTGGCTGACCATCCATGTTCAGATATACGTCCTGAAATCCTAAAAAGAGTTTAAATTGGATACTTATCTGTTACCCCTTGGGTACTGCGGTTTAATGGGTCCAGCACAGAAGAGTCAGTGGTGCAGGAATCATCCTCACGTCCCCGTTGGAAAGAAGACTCAGTTCTCTTTCAAACTTGATTTTAAATGTTCAAATAATCAAGCTGAATATGAGGCTCTAATCATTGGCATTAAGATTCTGTTAGAAATGAAAGCCATGACGGTGAAATTAATTGGAGACTCACAGTTGGTGGTAAATCAGTTAGGGGTAAATATAAGGTACATAATGACATTCTGAAAAAGTATCATACAGTTGCTATGAGACTGATTGATAATTTTTTTGAGACTACAGTAAAATATATGCCTAAAGGAGAAAATAAATAGGCTAATGAATTGGCCCAAATCGCTTTTGGACTTAGGATCCCCATCGGTGTTTTTCAGAGGATGATCACAGAAGAAAAAATGTCCAAATCCTCAGTCTTAGAAGAGACTAACAATGTTGATTATATGCCTCTCTAAACTGATAAGGATGATTGGAATAGCCCAATCATTAGGTTCTTGGAAAATCCTAATGCCAATACAAACGTTAAGATCAGAAGGAAGACAATGCATTTCTTCCTGGCTGACGGTGAATTATTTAGAAAGGCAGTAAACGAGTCAGGTTTGCAATGTCCCAATAAGTTAAAAACCTTAAAATTGATGAAACAAGTGGATACTGGATTATGCAGTGCTCATCAAGCTGGGACGAAGATGAGATGGCTGATAATGAGATATAATTATTACAGGCCAACTATACTAAAAGATTGCATTAATTTTGCTAAAGGTTGCCAGGCTTGTCAGAAACATGGGCCAATATGACATGTGCCCGTAATTAGTCTCCAATCGATTATAAAACCATGGACATTCTAAGGGTGGGCAATGAATATAATCAGTAAAATTAACCCACCATTATCAAAAAAATCATGCCTACATTCTAGTGGCGACTGACTATTTCACTAAGTGGATAGATGCTGTACAACTTAAATCAATCAGCCAAGCTGAGGTAATCAAGTGTGTTAAAGAAAATATTATTCATAGATTTGGATTTCCACAAACCATCACGACTGACCAAGATACGCCATTTACTGGGGATGACATGTTGGAATTTGCCTTTGAGTATAGTTTCACTGTCCTAAATTCAACACTATATTACGCTCAAGCCAATGGACATACAGAAGCAACCAACAAAATCCTCAAATTAAATATTCAAAAGATGGTTGATAATAACCCTAGAGTTTGGCATGAATTGCTGTCTGAAGTCCTATGGGCATGCAGGACCTCAAATAGGTCAAGCACGGGAACCAGGCCTTTTGCACTGCCTTACGGGCATGATGCAATCCTACCACTAGAATTAACAGTAAGATCTTTAAGGGTTGCTAGGCAAAATGATATGGACATGGATGATTATAATTAGGCCATGCTTATAGAACTAAAAGACCTGGATGAGATTAGGCTGATGGCTTTGGACCACCTTAGGCTGCAAAAATGCAAGGCTAAAAAAGCTTACAATAAGAAGGTGGAAGCCAAACCTTTCTCTATGGGAGAATCAGCCATGAAGGCCATCTTGCCACTTGGGCTCAAAGACCATAGACTGGATAAATGGTCTCCTAACTGGGAAGGACCCTTTGAAATCTATAAGTGCTAAAAGGGGGTACTTATCATTTAAGGAATCTAGATGGTCAAATTAACAATAGGCTTATAAATGGTAAGTATTTACAGAAATATAAGTCATATATATGGAAAATCATACCTGTCAATTAGAGTGGGATGACGAAAATCTACAAGGAGCATAGCTTATTATTGATCAATTTGAGGACTTGAACCGTGACCATGTCCAAAATCAGACTGATGAAGGGTAAGAAACAGGAATATATATAACATGATGTACTGAGAAATAGAACCATGCATATATGTATATAAAAACCATGCACATCATTCCAAAGCCAAACATGGTTAAACAAAACAAAAATCCATAGTTCTAGTCCCACGACCAACTTACAATGTGCTAAACCCAAAAATTAGGAAAAGTCTGCCAAATTCCTAAACCAGAGAAGAGATTAAGGGAAGAAAGGAACAAGAAGGACCAAAGCTTGGGACCATTGGTCGTCAATTTGAGCAAGGGTGGTCTCTGGGAATTTGTGAACAGTCATCCATAAATCTTTATGTGCTTCTAGATTGGAAATCTCATCAATCAACTGGTCAAATTGTCCAGGGACTTTCTCTAGGTCAGCTTGCTAGGAGGCATAGTCAACCTCCATCTTTTCCAAGTCTGCCCGCAACTTCTTGATATTCTTCAACAACAAAGTAGAGTTCTTCACTCCTTCTTCGGCGGCATCTGCCAGATGGACACATTGGTTACTAAGGTCTTCCCTTATCTGAAAAAATTCCTTCACATCAGCTATCTATTAGGTAGCTTCTACCATTGCATTGGTGATCTTCTTGAATTGTTGCAAGAATGATATCAATGATGAGGAAGAAGAAGATCTTGTGAAGTTTGCGGAAAGTAAGGAGACTACACTCTCTGTGGCCTTTTGCTGACCCATGGTGCTTCAAAGGGTTGAAGAACTCAAAGAGGCCAAAAGATCCCTGGCCTAGAGTTGGGCTTCTGTATAAGATGGAGGGTCCACTATAGAGGCTGGCTTCTGTGGTAGAGGGGCTACACCTGATCGTTGAGTAAGTATTAGTATTATATTCTATGCTTTGAGACGAAGATCTTTTACATTAGAGGTCATCTAAAAGCCTGAGGAGGTTAGAGTAACAGAGGTGGATGAACCAAGTCCCACAGCAGAAGAAGGGGGTTGAGGAAAGAGAATTTTTGAAGCCTGAAGGTCCTTGGATGGTTGAATCAAATCAGCAGGATCTTTCGAAGTGTCGATGTCACTTTTGCCAGTTTGTGGAGAAACTTTGGCAAGAGGACTTTGCAAAGATGAAGGTGAAAGCCCAAGAGGTTTCATAGTGCCAGATTGGTGAGTTAATTCAGAAGATGTTGGAGAAGCACTTAAGGCCGGCTCATCGTGTAATTATTTTTTAGCACGGGCCTTTTTCCTGGCCTTCTTTGCCACGCTAGGAGTTTCTGGCTGAGGGAGGTGTCCAGTTTCCTCTTCTTCTAATTGGATAAGATTCTCCATGGTAGTCTATTCTAAAATGGGTTTCTTTGCCATCTCCTTATAATCAGGACATTTGGTGTCCCTGGAACTACGTTGGATTGGATTTGAAGAAAAACCCTTTGCAAGGGCAACAGTCTTTTTGTCCTAAACAATAACGGAAGGCTTAGAAAGACTTAACCAAAAGAAAAGGAAACTGGTTAGATCAATTTGGTCAAGAAAACCAAATAAGTCAATTAGTCCTAATACCAAGTTATCCAATGGGTCTTGCGGAACTAAGTATGGGGACTGACCAGCTAGTCTGGGGGCTACCCTAGTAGTCTGATGACTAAACAGGGGAACACCACCAAATATGGGAGTTAGGGGAATGCTAGACTGATAACCAGCCACGGTGACTCCCATAGATGCGTCAGTCTGGACAACCAGTTTTGCAATCCCAAATTCAGCCAGGGGTGGAAAAGGGCATGTCTTCCTGACCCAATTTTTAGCAAAAGCATAAAGCTGCTTCCAATTTGGGGATTTTCCATGCTTTTTCCTATACTCCTTAGCCTTCTTTTCCACCCTTTCCCTTTTTAGTCTGATTCAAATTTGATGCGCCTCTGCAATTGACTCAGAGGGCCTTTGAAGATTCCATTTTAACTTGTAAAACTCTTCAAACTTTATGATGGAGTTGTAATCAACTTTAAGGTTAGGATCCATACCTTGGCTCTTTTTCCTTTTGCCTACAGTCTGAACAATAAAAGGATTAGTTGCTGGTGACAGTGTCAAGGGAGATAATGCATTTAGTAAAGTAGCATAATCATTAAAGCAACGATCGAAGTGTTTGAGCCAAAATGTGTCAAAAGAAGGAGTAGAAGTAGGACTAGGGAAAAAAGGATGAATCTCGAAGCGTCCAAGGAAAAGCTTGTTCAGTTCATCCACTTGTTGGACTGCCTCATAAGTTTTAAAAACAGTGCGCGTCAAGAGATCTAGATTGGCTCATAAAAAGTTAGGATAAGGGAGTGCTTGAGTCAGGCCGATTGGCGTGCCCAATAGTTTGGAAAATAGGACTCCACGGCACACTGGTTATTACCTGAGATCTCTTTTGTCACTCGATGATGGAAGTCTCGAGAAGTAAGATAATATGCCCATATTTCAGGGTAGCTATTTGGCTTAATGAAAGAAACCTTAAACCAAACTGGCCCGTATAAAGCAGAATGATAGGGCATGAACCTGGAAAGAGAAGGAGGTTAGAGAGAGGAAAAAAAAGCTCAAGTAATTGGAGAACCCGAAGGGACTAGAAAAGAATGTGGCCAAGTTTAGGCCATAAACGGATGGATCAGTTATGGCGGTACAAGAGGAGAAAAACTCAGGAAAGCATAAGTGAAGCAATAATTGTAAAATCCACAAGGAGGCACCCCAAGTGTCCACATTGTTGTTAATCAGCCTGAAACAACCTCTATATATTTGAGCAAGAAGAAAAGGGCCTAAGGATAGAACTTGGCCAAAAGCTAGGGCCAGGGCCAGGGGCATATCAGATTTAACAACTTTAAAGAATAGGGAACAAGTCAAATATCTGATAACCCAAAAAGTAAGGAAAGAAAGGTATTCAGAATTAGTAAAGGGGCCATCAACCTTCTTGTGTTCTAGAATGAAAGACTGATAGCTTGTGTTCTTTTCGAAGCCTGAGGTGATGGTGAATGGAATAAGTTCACTGTGATAACAGGGCACTAATGAGATCACTGTCCAGCCTCACCCAGATCAGGGAAGCCAAGTCAAGAAGAGTAGGGGGCATCATCCCACAAGGAAAATGAAAAGAATTGGTGGATATGGACCAAAAGGCCAAGGCGGAGGAAGGAAGATGAGTGTTCATGGGTAGGGGCATAGTGAATAGATGAATCAAATCATGGATATTCTACTTCTTCTACTCATCTAATCTGTAGGGGCTGACCCTGGCTACCCAAGCCAGCCATTCCAGCAAGGGCTTTGAAGGCCAAAAGTGGATATCGTTACTGTTACTCCATCTATGAAGTGGGGGACTAGGCACTAAAACAGAAATAGGCCATTGCGAGGAAACGTTTAGACACTCTAGGGAGAACAAAATCTTGGATGACGCTTGGACTGAGGATAGGAGAATTGAAGTCAAGAAAGGGTTCCATTACCTGTAGGCTGACGCCTTCAAAGGTGGCACTGTGGAATTGTCTCAGTGCTTCTTAGGCTTATGACAATGGATCAGAGGGAATCTCCTCTATGCTGGGTGATGAGGTAGACTCTGGTGGATTTTTGGCCATGGGAGCTGGAGCTTGAAGGTTCAGAAAAAGAAATTAAGGGTTTAGAAGATGATGACAAGAGGTAGGATGCCAAAAGGAGTTGGTACAGATTTAAATAGCAAAGGTGTAAGGAAAAACGAAAGGGTTTTTGGAGTTGTAATTTGAGTCAAACTGAAATTTCCTAAATTGGCGTTGGTTTCAAATTGGAATTCCCTAAGAATGGGGATGAAGTGATATGACCGTGCAAATCAGCACTAATAGGGGTCAAGTTAGCGTCTTCTCGAGGAGGAGTATCTTCACTCCTGAATTGCCACCTAACCATTTTCAAAAATGGCAGTTATGAAGAGGAAAGATGAGGATGACTTCTTTAAATGAAGTCATTTTCATGTGGATTTTGTGGCGCCAATGTTCCATTCGGCAACATTACTTTAACTAATGGTTTCTTGCACTTTTACTTGAAAGGGATGTTGGGGGCACTGTTTACACCATAAAATAAAATTAAAATGGACCCACTAAATCCAATTGAGAATTACACGTGGAAAAGGCGTGAAAGTAGACTGATGGAAAATGCAGATTGATGCGACATAACAAATGCCTTAACTTAGTGCGTATGGCACATCAATGGCAAAGCGATTACTGTCAGATATTTCAAAACAGGCAGACGACACGCGTGACGCAAAGATCGTGAGAAGTGCAGTTATGAACGAAGACCCATTATGCCCAAATCATGGATATAGTGGATTATACTCTCAACTGCCAGGCAACAGTTACTGTTATTACGATCTATTTAAGGAACAAAAAAGAGATAAAGAAAGGATCCCCAATCAATCAAAAACACTTAGCATTACTATTATTGAAGAGGGTCCCACTGGCACATATGTCGGGAAATACTTTTGGGAAATTTTTTTTTTTGGGAAACATAGCATTACTCAAATAGATTTTGTACCCTAGTAGTTTGGGGTGATGTCATTTTAGTTCCTATACTTTCAATATTGACACTTTGGTCCTCACAGTTTTAATCCATATTTAATGTACGTAATCCATTCATTAAAATTTTCTATAATTTTTAATATAAATAGTTCACATAATACACATTGTGAGGTATCATTAAAGGCATAATGGTGAATATATTTAGAGAAATTACACTTTACACTCCTACATTAATCATAAATTTGTCATAAATTTAAAAAAAAATTAATAATGGATTATGTTGAGCCTGAGTTATAACTATTAGAATTAAAGAGTCAAACTTGAAACTACAGGGACTAAAGTAAAATCACACCAAATGAATAAGGGTGCGAAATGTAATTACCCTCAAAACAAAACAATCTTTCACACTTTCTTTTTTGATCATATCATAGACTTATAGGGCTCTAAAACAGACATCATTCAGTTTAAGTCCAATTTTCATCTAGTTTTTGACAAAAACCTATTTTAGTGAGTATATTTATCTTAACTAGGAGTTCATGCCTAATCTAATAAATTTCTTAAAACAAATTCTCTGTCAAACCAACTTACACTTGGTTCTCACAAAAATCAAAAAAAAGTGAACTGAACTGAAACAGATGGATATTTCCAAACAAGCCATAGTTTTTTTTTTGTTTTAATAGCATTTAAACTTACACTTGGTGCAGACAAAACTCAGGAAAAAAAATTAACTAAAACAGATGCATATTTCTAAACAAGCCATAGTTTTTTTTGTTTGAATAGCATTTAATATGACATAGTTGACCGCTTGACCTTTCCTTTCTTCACAAGTTTTTACATCTTTTTCCAATCAACAATGTTAGGGTGATAAACACTTTCCACAAATATTTACAAACACACTTTATTTCTTTTTTGGGTAGCACTGTGGGGTCTACTGAAATTATCCGGACCCCATAATGTCACCCAAAAGAAAAATAGAGTATGCTTGTGAGTGTGTGACACCCAAATTACACTTTTTCGATTGACACCCGCAGTGACATATTGCTATCTTGGAAAGGTCTAGAATTTTACCCTCCACAAAAATCCCCTAGAGGCTAGAATAACCTAAATCTTTGATTCCAGAATTGTAGAAACCCAGAATTTTAAAAGGGTACTTTGGTAATTTTGGACCAATGTGGGTCTTGGTTTGGGACAGTGTATTTTATTTTGGTACATGGTGGTATCATTTTGGTAATTGTTGTGGCACATGTGTATCTGCATGTTGCATATTTGTGTGTGTGGGTGTGTGTGTGGGGGAGACAAGGACGAGACCCACAAGTCACCTCCCAACCACTCCCAACCACTCTCAACCACCCCAACCACTAAAGCTTCCCTAGGAAGCTTCCCCCTCTCTTTCTCCCTATATAACCCACCTATATCTCTCTCTCTCTCTCTCTCATTCATTTTCTTTTTCTTTTCTCTCATCTATCTCTCTCTAGTTTTTGGGAGATAAAACTCCATGGAAACCTAGACCTTCAAGCTCATTTTGAAGACATTTCAAGCATATTTGGGTCAAGACCATTAGAGATCTATTTGCTCCCCTTGCAAAGAGCTTCCTTTAGGTACTCTCCTTCTTCATTTTGGCTTCCTATTTATTGAGTTTCTTGCTCTAGAACTTAAGAGGTAGTTTGTGTTATTTTGTTTCACCATGGTTATGATTCCTAAATGTGATTTTATTTAAGGTGTTGATAGCTTATGGGATTTGCTAATGTACATAATTTCTTCTTTGGATCTTTTTTGGTGAGAGTATTTGCTCAAATACTCAAGAGGTAGATTTTATTGTTTAAGTGCACTATTATTTCTAACTTCATGGTTTGCCATGTGTAAGTTAGTGTTAATAGACATTAATCTTGTTTTGGAAATCTTCCTATGTGATTAATTGAATGATTACTTACCCTTATGTGCTTACTTGAATCCACGTCTAAACCGAAATGCTATTTGAGTTTCTATGGTTTCAAATACTAATTAATGTTAGAAATCCCTTATTTTGCCCAATGTGATGATTACATTTTATATGAACTGCCATGTTTACTTCTTGTCATCATATTCTTAGAAATGACATTGTTAAAGCATAACCGCATCTAGTAGCATATCATAGTCGCCAAGTCGGCAAAGCATTCATGGCATTGGCTTGGGGCATATGAAATTGTTAAAATTCCCACGATTGGGAAATGTCTTTGGAATCCCCGTTTGGGGTTGTAATTTGATGAAATTCCAGAAGCTGGTATGAAGTGAGGAAGGTTGTTTGTGATCCTTAAAACATTAAAAAATATAAGATCATATTCGGAAGCTATCGGAGATCTTGTATGCTACACTCATGTTTGAGTGGCTCACTATCCGGTGTGAGAGTGTGTGATTGGGATATTGAGTTGGGAATGTCTCACGGTTTGGCCATCCGGTTAGTTACATCGCCACAGCGGCAAAGCATTGCACCGCATGTCATAGCATGATTTTAGAAGTAGTAGTACATTTCTACAATGTTTTCTACTGAGTCGTTGTGCTTAATGAATCTATAAAACCCCATTTTTTAGGAAATGCTGATTAGGGCAAGGCCCAAGAGTTATCCGACGCATGGCATCTCATTTTGTAAGATTCCTTATGAGGAAGTCTTGTGATATATTAACGTTCCAATGATATAGTTCATGGTAGGAACATTGTAATTGTTGTTTCCGTTATCTCATTTGTAGATTTGAATTACAAGATGTTATTTGTAAATTCCTTCTTGATCTTGAACTTGTTAGTTGGATCTTCTTGGATCCTTGTTAAATTATGTTTTTAACACTTATTAGCAATTCTTAGCCCATGGAAAAATTACTACTTTCAATTTCTGAAGGACCGTTTGATCGTATTCCTTCAAAAACCGCTTTAGTGATAAACTTTCAAAGCAAACTTCATTACTTGTTACATTTAAACCTTTGAAGTTTCTTTATACTTCTTTACAAACTCTTTTAAAAACCATACTATGTTAGTTGACCCTATTTGACCCGTTTGGTCCTCGTGGGTCAACCCTTGACTTGTTGACTTTTCTTTGGAATCCACGTTGGATTCCCCTTTGCTTTCGCCTTGTGGATTGGTCCACGTTGGGCTATTCCGTGCTTTACGTTGTATTGTTTGACTCGTTGACCTCGCTCACGTGGCTTAGTTTTCGGGGCATTACAGAATGGTATCAAAGCAAACCTGGTTCGAATACCTTGGTACTCTGGGAGTTAATTGGGTCCATGTGTGGCCGTTGCACCTCTTTTGATTTCAATCATTCATAGTTAAATGAATCGTTTTGTTTCATTTATATGATGAGTTGATTATGATAGCATGTTTACTTGTCTACGGGTTTACGTGTTAACATGCTTAAGTGCTTATGTGTTTATGTGATCACATGCCTTTATATCTTGACTGTGTGATTTATGGACATGAGATGGTTTTACTTTTCGATTCACCTTAATGTTATACTCATGTGACGACCAAGAGCCAATACTCCTGAGGCAGGATGGCCAAGATGGATGAGGTGAGGTCGGGTGTGGGGGCTTGTCTCACATCGCCTGGGGTGAAGTTCCTGGACTAGTTTATAAGGATTAATCGCCCCTCTATATGCAACAAGGCCTCCTTGCCCGAGTGGTGAAGGAACAAAACCTTGAGGGCAGGCGCCAGTGTTCGAAACCTAGTAGGCACCCAAAGAGGACAATATTGGAGAGGGGTAGGCTGCGTAAGCTCTGATACCTAAACAAAGCCTCCTTGCCCGAGTGGTGAAGGAACAAAACCTTGAGGGCAGGCGCCAGTGTTCGAAACCTGGTAGGCACCCAAAGAGGACAATATTGGAGAAGGGTAGGCTGCGTAAGCTCTGATACCTTAACAAGGCCTTTTAAAACCGTGAGGGAGCTAAACATGAAAGAACTTCACAGTTAAGCGTGCTGCTGCCAGAGCAGTACCAGGGATGGGTGACCCCCTGGGAAGTTCTTTGTGTTTAGGCCCAAAGCGGACAATATTGTTGCTAGACGGGGAGGTGGGTCGTTACAAATATTGTTAGATCCCGTCCCACATCGGATAAATATAAAAAGTTAATCTGATATATGTAGAACCAAGAGGGCTACTACTAACAACTTGGGCTTAAGCATTTTAAGGGCCAATGTGGTAGGCTCGTCAAGTTGTTGGGCTAGTGGATCTCTTGGGGCGTTACAACTCATTAAAACATACTTTTGTATTGCATCTTGGTGTAACTATCTGTTGATGTTTAACCACTGACCGTGCAAGGTTAAAAGATATATACATGAGGGTTTCCTTGTTTGGATTATTCGCTCGACGTACTGCGCCTTGTAAAGTTGGTAGTTAGATATTGAATTGTGCCCTGCATTGAGTTGTATGCTTAAACATCTAAATTATATTCATTGGACTTATATTACTCATTGCTTGTATTTTAGTTGTTGAGGAAACATGTTAAATGTTGCATGCATATATGATGAAATTGTCATCAATTTTATTTAAATTAGAAGTTATTGAGCCAGCATGTTTAAAGATTTTCATGCCCATGAAATTTTCCTTGTTGATTTCGAGTTGAAAGCCTTTCAGGAGAACATGTCTAAATGGTACATGTTTACGGAATAGTATGTTTATATGCTTTCATGCATATGTTTTATATGTTTACGCTATTGTAACATAATGTATTGGTTAGCACATTACGCGATAGATTTTATATGTTATAAATGAAAAGGATGAAAAGTATGCTTACTTGCCTTCAGGATTATGTGATAACATGGTAATGTGCATATGTGCTTACGTGACTACTTGTTTCTATATCAAGGAATTGTTAAGCATGACAACGATAGCATATTGAGATAAAATTTCATGTTTTACGTGTTTTAGAGTAGCTCATACGCATGCTCATAGATACTTTGATCGGCGTGTCATAATAAGATTTCTTGGGTAGAAAATTTGGAAGACAAGTTTTAAACTTATGAAAATAAACATATTAATATGTTGCGCATATTTTATAACCTATATGTATATGTACTTTTGAAGCACTTAAAAAGATGTTTTCTAACCGACGAATAACTTATTAGTTCTAATAGTGCGGAGTTACGTATTATTAGACAGCTTATATAGGTTGTGTCTTTGGACTCGGGTATTCCTACGTTTGCACGTACATTCTTCGAGTGACATGGGTTTTATTTTGCACGTAATGTAGAGCCTCTCTAAAGGCTATGTTGATCTATGTGAGAGCATTCTATCTTGATAGCCCTCGATTGTGATTAGTAGTCCATGTATATTTCATGTGGCTACGAATACCTGTTGTTTATCGGTGGAATAGTTCTTCCTTCTTATAGGATTGTCGTACTCTTTATCCTGTGAGAACTTCATCATTCGGATGTCAGTTTGACGTTGTAATTACTCTTCTGAGTAGATTACGAGTTTTCTATCATATGGTTGGTCGATTGACCCAAAGTTTTGGTGATTGCTTAAATCTTCACATTTAAATTGTCGTTTCACTATATGATCATTGCATATGATTAAATCCTATCGTATGAATCTTTGTGAAGATTCTAGCCTTTGTGGGGAATAGATTGGTATTGTTCCAAGTCTATAGTTCCTTTATTCGGTGATTTTCACATTTGAGTGAATTCCGCGACTCTGAGGATCGTCTCTTCTTTTGAGACTGCATATCCTATTGGTACGTTGGTGAAATCTTTTCTATGAGTGTTTATCGTTCATTACTGATTTTTGTTATGATTTTCATTGAAGATTTGTTATTAACATAGTGTGGTTAACGCTTTGACGTTGGGGCTTAAAACACAAATTTTTTCTAGTGTTTCTTTCCTTGTGAGAACGTATGGATTCTTATTTTCATAATACTTCTTAGAAGTGCATTTTATTCCTGACCCTTATGATCTTTGAGCTCTTCATAGAGCAGTGTCGTTCCATTGTTCCAAGTCTTTTCTTGAAAGAACGTTTGTTCCTTATTGATTCGATTCTCATGACTATAGCATATTGATTTTGATTAGTTCACCCTTAAGTTTTGAACTTGAGTATGTCGCACTGTAAGTGCTGTGATGTCCTTTTCTTTGGACTCGTTGACTTTTGAATCGATCTTTCTCTGACAATTTTGCCTTAATAAATTCTTAGGATTTATTTCTTGAAATTCGAACTTGAGTTTTTGAACACTCGGATCTTTCCCTACTTCTTGAGGGATAGATTTTGTTAGATGATTTACTGTTGAGGTCCTTCATTTTGGTATCTCCGTGAATCAAGATCATACCAATTTTTAGGAGTATGATCTCTTACGTGTTGTAGATCTCTGTTGTTGGCAGCCTTAATTTATTGTTCGCTAAGGCTTAAATTCGATTGCGTTTCATTGTATGCCTTTGAGGGCTTGTTGTTTCACAATCATATGATCTTTTATACCTTGAATACTATGGTCGTTTGCATAGTACCTTATTGCTGGATTATGCAACATTTTCGTGTAAATCTGCATTAGGTGTATCTTTTGTTGTGACTATAAGAATTGTTTTCCTTATCGATTGAATCTTTCTTTTCTTAGGTGTTGGTGGTTTTGACCATGGACCCGTTTGGACTTAGTAGTCATTTGTGAGTTCTTCGATTCCATTTTATGTTGAACTCGAGCGTACCTTGTCCTTGTTGAGGAACATTAATGGTATTTCATAACTTGAATTTCCATATTATTTGGACTTATTGGCAATTGCCTAATTTCGTGGCCTATTGAGGTGGCCTATCGATGTGAACTGTTGTTATTTCTTTGACCTTATGATTGATCCATAGGGGGGATTTTTAGTTGATTCTATGAGTTATCCATTAGATTATATTATGTTTCATCATTCGATTCCGTTGATTTATCTCTCACTCTATTTTTTTTTAATGAGAATATCTGTTTCACGCCATCCACCTTATTTCTGTATTGGTATTAGGAGTATGCCTAAGGCATGTTCTCTTGTTAGTAATCTTGATTACTTTGTGTTTAGAAGTGGATCTTGTGAGATTCTATGCTGGTGATTTTAGACCTCTTGGGTTGATTATGTTTGGGTTACGAGCTTTCAATAGTTGGACGGACCCTAGTGTTTACTTTTATATCATCTTGATATATTGCTGTTGATGTCATTGTTGACAAGTTTGATTCATGCACTTGGTGCATACCTTGGTTATTGTTATCAGTGATTCCTTTTTCCTTACCCTGTCGTGCGGTTATTATGATTGTGCTTTATTCGAGATCGTTGCGACCTTTCAATTTCATCCTTGCTTCGAGCAGATGAGGATTCTTGGTGATCGTTTGTTTTGAGATCACGTTCGGTTAGCTTAGCAACTTCTGTAGAGTTGTCTTCATTCTGTTGAGAAGCTTCGACTGTGTTTCCTTGAACACTTTCGTTATTTGTGGTCCGTTTGTGACGTGAGTTTGTTATAACTCTTGTTTTAGGTGTGTCACCTAGTTTGCTTCCATCTTTCATATGACACTTGAAGATCACCCAATTCGGGAACTTCTAGTTCATTTTAATGTGAATCGGCTTTTAATAGTTGAAAGTTCAAGAACTTGATATCGTTATGACCATATATTTTCTTGTTTTGGTCAAAGCGTAATTCTTTGATATATTTTTTATTGTCGCGTGCGACAACGAATGTTGGTGAACTTGTTGGCTTATATCTGTTCGTTCACCTATTCGATTTATTATTGTCTTGTTGATGGCATCATTGTGTCTTCTTAGACACTTTTCCTTATAAGACCCTTTGACTTTTGGCGGTGGCATTTCTTTTGCCATATTGTTTTGAGACGGGATCTCTCAATAGATCCATCTATTAGTGAAATTGTTGTAATTGACTACAGCGACGTTTATGTTTTGGGATGTGATAATCATTTCTTCTATCGACATCAAGTTTCCATTGTTGTAAACTTTTGTGTCTATATTGATCATTGTCTTCTTATGAGGAGCAATGTACTACGAGTAAGTCTTTGTGACTCGTACCTCTTATGTGGTTAAGACGTAGCTTTTAGTCGTTACGGTCTTTAGTATCGAGTATATCATTTGCTTTGTGAAGTTTTCCTTGGCTTCATTCTTGAGCGTTTGGATCATTCATTGGGAGTTGACCCAGTTATTTGGTTCATTGTGGAACTCGTGTCTTGAAACATTATACTTTTGCTTCATATGATAATTCTTTGATAGTATATCATTGTTCTACTTTGAGAATCTTGTGTTTTATTGTAATTCGATCTGTGTGTGATATTCACGCTTGTGTAATATCTTCATTCGATTATTTTATATATCGATTAAAGCTTTTTCCATTTATTCCTTGGGTCTTGCGAGTGTTTTCACGATAAGTGATGGTTGTAGAATGTTATTTCCATTGTAAGGGTTTTCCTCTATTCTTTGGATAGGGTTTCCAGTTGATGATTAGAGCATATCTTTTGTTGGTATATACATCTTTTGTATACTTGTTGCTTATTTATTTTTGAGACAAATTTTAGGTATACAACAACTCGTTGTGTTCGTATGATCACGTGTTCCTTTTGAAGGGATCACGTTTGTTTGATTCGATGAATTTGAGATATCCGGTTGTACTTTGTTTTCATTCAAGTACGTTTTGGTTGATCCAATGGTTTGGAGGTTCATGGCCATTACTATTGTTGATCTTTGGAGTTGACTTAGTCCTTTAAATGTTGAACCTCGTATGTCCCTTGCATTTGTTCCTAAGCACCCTTGGTGTGCTTACTGACTGTTTTATTGAGCTTTCCTTTCCTTTCTGGAATCGATGTGTGAGATGTTTTGTTTTCTCACGTTGTGCTAGTTTTCACGTTGTTTGTGACACTACGGCATTGTGGTGTGGTCGTGGACCATTCTTTGATTGAGTACCTTTCGTTCTTGTTCGAATTCCGGGACGGAATTCTTTTAAGGGGGGTAGATTGTAGAAACCCAGAATTTTAAAGGGTACTTTGGTAATGTTGGACCAATGTGGGTCTTGGTTTGGGACAGTGTATTTTATTTTGGTACATGGTGGTATCACTTTGGTATTTGTTTTGCATATTTGTGTGTGGGTGTGTGTGTGTGGGAGACAAGGACGAGACCAACAAGTCACCTCCCAACCACTTTCAACCACTCCCAACCACTCTCAACCACCCGAACTAGTAAAGCTTCCCTAGGAAGCTTCCCCCTCTCTTTCTCCCTATATAACCCACCTCTCTCTATCTCTCTCTCTCTCTCTCTCTCTCTCTCTCTCTCTCTCTCTCTCATTCATTTTCTTTTTCTTTTTCTCTCATCTATCTCTCTCTAGTTTTTGGGAGATAAAACTCCATGGAAACCTAGACCTTCAAGCTCATTTTGAAGACATTTCAAGCATATTTGGGTCAAGGCCATTAGAGATCTATTTGTTCCCCTTGCAAAGAGCTTCCTTTGGGTACTCTCCTTTTCCATTTTGGCTTCCTATTTATTGAGTTTCTTACTCTAGAACTTAAGAGGTAGTTTGTGTTGTTTTGTTTCACCATGGTTATGATTCCTAAATGTGATTTTATTTAACTAGGTGTTGATAGCTTATGGGATTTGTTAATGTACATAATTTCTTCTTTGGATCTTTTTTGGTGAGAGTATTTGCTCAAATACTCAAGAGGTAGATTTCATTGTTTAAGTGCACTATTATTTCTAACTTCATGGTTTGCCATGTGTAAGTTAGTGTTAATAGACATTAATCTTGTTTTGGAAATCTTCCTATGTGATTAATTGAATGATTACTTACCCTTATGTGCTTACTTGAATCCATATCTAAACCGAAATGCTATTTGAGTTTCTATGGTTTCAAATACTAATTGATGTTAGAAATCCCTTATTTTACCTAATGTGATGATTACATTTTATATGAACTACCATGTTTACTTCTTGTCATTGTATTCTTAGAAATAACATTGTTAAAGCATAATCGCATCTAGTAGCATATCATAGTCGCCAAGTCGGCAAAGCATTCATGGCATTGGCTTGGGGCATATGAAATTGTTAAAATTCCCACAATTGGGGAATGTCTTTGGAATCCCCGTTTGGGGTTGTAATTTGATGAAATTACGGAAGCGGGTGTGAAGTGAGGAAGGTCGTTTGTGATCCTTAAAACATTCGAAAATGCAAGATCATATTCGGCTAGCTACCTGAGATCTTGTATGTTACACTCACGTTTGAGTGACTCGCTATCCGGTGTGGGAGTGTGTGATTGGGATATTGAGTTGGGAATGTCTCACGGTTTGGCCATCCGGCTAGTTGCATCGCCAAAGCGGCAAAGCATTGCACCGCATGTCATAGCATGATTTTAGACGTAATAGTACATTTCTACAATGTTTTCTACTGAGCCGTCGTGCTTAATGAATCTATAAAACCCCATTTTTTAGGAAATGTTGATTAGGGCAAGGCCCAAGAGTTATCCGACACATGGCATCTCGTTTTGTAAGATTCCTTAAGAGAAAGTCTTGTGATATGTTAACGTTCCAATGATATAGTTCATGGTAGGAACATTGTAATTGTTGTTACCGTTATCTCATTTGTAGATTTGAATTACAAGATGTTATTTGTAAATTCCTTCTTGATCTTGAACTTGTTAGTTGGATCTTCTTGGATCCTTGTTAAATTATGTTTTTAACACTTATTAGCAATTCTTAGGCCATGGAAAAATTACTACTTTCAATTTCCGAAGGACCGTTTGATCGTATTCCTTCAAAAACCGCTTTAGTGATAAACTTTCAAAGAAAACTTCATTACTTGTTACATTTAAACCTTTGGAGTTTCTTTATACTTCTTTACAAACTCTTTTTAAAACCAAACTATGTTAGTTGACCCTATTTGACCCGTTTGGTCCTCGTGGGTCAATCCTTGACTTGTTGACTTTTCGTTGGAATCCACGTTGGATTCCCCTTTGCTTCCGCCTTGTGGATTGGTCCACGTTGGACTATTCCGTGCTTTACGTTGTATTGTTTGACTCGTTGACCTCGATCACGTGGCTTGGTTTTCGGGGCGTTACAACAACCGACCTACTACTCCTATAAAATTCGAAAAGCAAGTATTGTTAAAAACTAGGACAATATTATTAGTCTCTTCTAGTTTGGCTGAAGTTTTATTTTGGGCCTTTGAATTTTAATTTAAACACTTTGGCCCATGTACTTTCAATTTTTGTGTAATGTGAGCTTTAACCCTAACTTCGTGAACAATAGAAGATGAAAAAGTTTCACTTTCAGCCCTAGAGTTTAGGCAAAGTTTCATGTTGGGCCCTAGAGTTTCGGAGAAGTTTCACTTTGGACCTTGAGGATTTCAAGGCACATGAGTGCACCGTCAAGTTGCATTAATAGAGTTAGAGACATGATTTACATTGAAACCAATTCTAAACCACATGGTCCAAAGTGTTTAAAGTAAAACTAGAGGGCCCAAAATAAAACATCCACCAAACTAGAGGGTATTAAAATTTTTTTACACCTTTAGAAAAAAGTTTTTTGCTTGCATAATTTTATTTGATTAACAATGAACCTTTTAGTTGTCAAACAATCCAATTATTTGTGTGTGAATGTCAATGTCTTTTAGCATTGACTTCGGCTTCCACACACACACCAAAAAAAAAAAGAGAAAATTTTTTTTTTTAAAAACAATCATTGATGCAGATAAAATACTAGTAAAAACCGAGGACTATCAAAGGCATACATCCTCTAAATGA
This sequence comes from Hydrangea macrophylla, assembly GCA_033977485.1. Taxonomy (NCBI): domain Eukaryota; kingdom Viridiplantae; phylum Streptophyta; class Magnoliopsida; order Cornales; family Hydrangeaceae; genus Hydrangea; species Hydrangea macrophylla. The sequence goes on from CM066994.1 coordinate 31,502,670, forward strand.
AATTTCTCCAAAATTAGATATACATCCTCCAACATAAGCATTGTCTCAAATTAATGAAAATACTTTTTCTACAAGCGTCAAAGACATCAATCATAAAATGAGTACATTAAAACCAATATTTTTTTGCTTGCATAATTTTATTTAATTAACAATGAACCTTTTAGTTGTCAAACAATTAAATTATTTGTGTGTAAATGTCAACATCTTTTAGCATTGTCTTAGGCTTCCACACACACACACAAAATATATATATATATATATATAGGGTAAGTCTATTGTGAGAAGTTTCTCATATGACAAGGCAGGTTTTAGCTGTTGGATGAACATCTACCAATAAATGCATCTCCAAATTCCTAAGAATCTTATGACTAGATGCTCATCCAACGGTTAAAATCCACATTCTCATATGAGAAACTACTCACTATAGCATTACGCATATATATATATACATATTTTAATTTTTTAAACAATCATTGATACAGATAAAATAAAATAAAAAAAAAAAACAAGGACATATCAAAGGCATACATCGTCTAAATAAATTTTCCCAAAATTAGAAATACACGTCCTCCAGCATAAGCATTGTCTCAAATTAATGAAAATACCAAACAAGCGTCAAAGACATCAATCAGTACAAGAAAAAGGTTAATTTACTTGGACAATACTTCAATAAAGTTGCTTCAGTACATTTCGTTAGGTTTCTCTCACATAGATGCACAATTTTCAAAAAATAGTTTTAAAATGATGCAATATTTAAAAAAATAATTTAAAAACTGTGAGAATAACCTAACGAAATGTACTGAAATAACGAAATGTACTGAAATAACTTTACTGAAATCTTATCCAATTTACTCACTAGTCTTTTATTCAAAGAGGGACTGCACTTCAGTGCAGTAATAACAGTCCAGTTAGTGCTGTTTTCCTCACAGTTAAACAATAAAACTATTTTTGCAAAAACAGTTTTTAAAAAATTGTCCAATTTTACTGTTCACTTGTGAAGAAAACAACACAACTGAACAATTTTAACTGCACTGAAGTGCAGTCCTTCAAAGAGGGGTGGGCCGTCTCAGTCTCTGCGATGACACACGCAGTGACCTCTGCTCTCTACTCTCTAGCCTCTAGGAAAGGGCCTAGAATTTCATCATCACCTCCACAAAATTCCAACTTCAAACATTCAAATCTTTGATTTTTCAACGGACCCACCACTCCTATAAAATCCTCTCACCATACCATCTTCATTCTCACCCATCATTTCGCAGTGTTTTTTTTTTTTTTTTTTTTCTCACACAGTCCATCACCAACAATGGCGGATGAGGTTATTCTTTTGAGTTCATCTATATGTGTGCTCGGTATGAGGGTTAGATTAGCTCTGGCTGAGAAGGGTATTGAGTATGAGTACAAAGCAGAGGACTTGGGAAACAAGAGTCCTCTTCTTTTGGAGATGAACCCGGTTCACAAGAAAATACCGGTTCTCATCCATAATGGAAAACCGGTCTGTGAGTCTCTTATAATTGTTCAGTATATTGATGAGGTTTGGAACGACAAATCTCCACTTTTGCCCTCTGATCCTTACCAGAGAGCTCAAGCTAGGTTCTGGGCTGATTACATTGACAAAAAGGTATGGGATTCATAAATATTAGGGTAAATTACAGCATCACTCCTTGAACTATAACTATTTTCTTACTAACACCCTACTAATTTTAAAACTGAACAAACTAATCCCTAAGCTAACCAAAATAAACAAATTCGTCCCCGAAGAAGGGGTTTTAGTGTTAACAGATTTTCTAACTGTTGTACTTTAGTCCTAATTATTTAGTTCAAATTATATGTATTAACGACATATTTGAAACTATAGGGGTAATTTGAAAAATCCACCCACCACAAGAGATGCAGCTAGAATTAATCTTCTTTTATTTGATAGATTAAAAAAATATACATTATTGGCTTTCAAAAGTCTATGGTGTTACAAAATGATCACTACTTTTCTTAATCTACTCCGTTTTGAATTTGTGAATTTACAATATTGGTAATCTCGTAATTGGAAATGGCTAAATGGGTTAGGTCATATAGATTTATTAATTTACAGAATGTTGATTATCGGTCAATTCAATGTAGGTCCATACAGTGTTTGCTTATTGGGTAGTTTTATTGTAGATATTTCTTGTAACTAAGATGGGTGGACAATGTTAGAATAATATTAGAATATTTGTTTACATTCTTGTACCTATTGCATCTTATTATACTTACTGTCTAGATACATTGTACTACCAGTTGTATTACTAGCCTAGGTACTTTTATTTCCTTTTTAGGATTCTCTCTTAGCCTAAATAAAGGCTACTCATTGTAAGGTTTCACACACCATTCAATACATAATTCATAGTATTGTCTCACTCTCTCTCCCTCTCTCTTATATATTCTAACATGGTATCAGAGCTATAAGTTCCTGGTGGTCTCTTCCTCCTCCTGGTAACCTCTTAAAAGGAAAGTATGCTCTGTGGTTGCCACAATAGTGGATCCTCTACATCATAAATCCTTCTTGTAGTTGCCTCAAGTTCGTAATCGTGTCACCTTAGCCCGATCATCTCCGATGCTCGGCTACCACCATCCACATCTACCCTGCCAGACGTCCTCCTTCCTGTCACCTCGCCATCTCAACTTGGGCTCTGCTGCTGTCACCGCCTTCGTCGCTCGGTCACCACCACTGCCGCCAGGCCACCACCACCCGGCTGCCTCCATTGCTCGGCTGCCACTTCCTCATCCAGGCTTCCTCCGTCATATCACCACCCGACCACTGTCATCCAAATCAATTCTACCAGTCTCAGACTTATGTTACACATCATGGAGCCTCTCACAGATCCCTCCTGCAGATACTGTCACAAACCAGGACATATTCTGTTGCATTGTCCTATCAGAGTGTGTACTTTCTGTCACAAGCGTGGACCAGGGCACTATTTTGATGATTGCAATGAGAATCCTACCAGATATTCACAGGATAATCGGTCTCAAGGTTGTTCATCTTCATCCACTGCTATTTCTACCAAGGGTTCATCATCTTCTAAGTCGTCTACCCCTTCATCCATCTCTAATTCTGTCCTTGCGAACATCATCAAACGAGTTCTGAATCATTCTGATAACATGTCTCCTACTGCTTTATCTGTTGCCCCAAGTACATCTTCTTGGTTCTTTGACTCTGGTTGCTGTAACCATATGACCTCTGATCCTACTACATTCTCTACCGAACATTCTACTCTCAATGCACCATCCAAACACACAGCTGATGGTTCCCGTATGAACATCAGTCATATAGGGCAAGTCTCCACCACTTACACATCTCTCTCTAATTCCTAAACTCACTTTAAATCTCATATCTGTTGGTCAATTGTGTGAACTCGGACTTACCGTCTCTTTCTCTAATTCTGGATGTCTAGTAGAAGACCCAAAAACAGGCCAGACTCTTGGGACAGGTCGTAAAATAGGACGATTATTTGAACTGAACAATCTCCATATTCCATCTCACTTCATTTCACCAACTCAAGCTGTAGCGTCAGTATCGTCCACCTCACCTTTTCACCTTTGGCACTCTCGTTTAGGTCATGTTTCGCTAAGTTGGTTGAAATCCTTAGTGTCAAGTGGTCGGTTAGGTTCAATTAAAGTCGAAAATGTTGATTGTTTACCTTGTCAACTTGCCAAACAACCAGCTTTACCATTTAATAACAGTGATTATGTTTCCTCTGTACCTTTTGATTTAATCCACTCTGATGTTTGGGGTCCCTCTCCAACTGTCACAATGGGAGTATCTAGATATTATGTAATCTTTGTCAATGATTTTTCACGATACACTTGGCTATATCTAATGAAAAATCGATATGAATTACCCCAGATTTACTTTGATTTTGCTAACATGATCAAAACTCAATTTTCTTGCAATGTCAAAGTGTTTCGAGCTGATAATGCCCAAGAATACATAGAAAAATGTGTTCTAAATTTTCTTCGCTAGCATGGCAATCTTCCCCATCGTTCCTGTCCAGGCACCTCCCAACAAAATGGGAGAGCCGAGCATAAACACCGTCATATTCTTAATGCTGTTCGAGCTTTTCTCACATCTGCTTCATGTCTTGAACAATTTTGGGGAGAGGCTGCCCTCACTGCCATTTACACCATGAACCATGTCCCTTCTCCCACTACTGAAAATCAGTCACCATATTAGTGTCTATATAACCATCCTCCTAACTATACTACCCTTAAAGTCTTTGGTTCTGCCTGCTTTGTCTTACTACAGCCACATGAGCGCACAAAACTAGAATCTCGAGCTCGCTTATGTTGTTTCTTGGGGTATGGTATTGAACACAAAGGCTATCGATGTTGGGACCCTTACTCCAAACGTCTTCGTGTGTCTCGTCATGTTGTCTTCTGGGAACACAAAATGTTCTCATCCATGTCCCAATTTCATCTATCTCGTGCCAGTACTCCTTTCTACTTCACTGACCCCTTAATAGATCTATTTCCTGACACCCCTGATATAAGTTCTCACTCTGAATCAGCATCTTTGCCTGCCCCTCTACCCACATCCACATCTACAGATACTTCATCTGATTTGTCTACCACAGTCTCTACTGAACTGCCTGCTCCATCTGATGGGTCTGCATCAGACCTTGACCCTCTTCCTAGACGTAGCGACCGAGTAAAAACTCCTCCAATTCATCTTTGGGATTACCACTGTTTTTCTACAATTCTCTCTCACCATGAGCCTCAATCTTACCATGAGGCCAATTCTAATCCTCTTTGGCAAAAAGCAATGGATGATGAATTGCGGGCATTTGAACAAAATCACACATAGAATTTGGTGGACTTGCCAAGTGGCAAGAATGCTATGGGATGTAAGTCGGTTTACAAGATCAAAACTCACTCAGATGGATCCATTGATCGCTACAAAGCCAGCCTAGTAGCCAAGGGCTTTACCCAGGAGTATGGGATTGATTATGAGGAAACATTTGCCCCTGTTGCCCGTCTCACCTCTATTCGCAACCTCATTGCAGTTGTTGCAGTTCGCCGTTGGGACTTATTCCAAATGGATGTCAAAAATGCCTTCCTCAATGGTGACCTCACTGAAGAAGTTTATATGCGTCCTCCTCCTGGTTATCATCATCATCCTCATCAAGTTTGCAAGCTCCGCCGAGCTCTATATGGTCTCAAGCAAGCTCCTCGGGCTTGGTTTGCAAAGTTCAGCACCATTGTTGAGCGCTTTGGGTTCACAGGCAGCTCATATGATTCAGCTCTTTTCATCCGTAAAACTGACCGGTGCATTATTCTACTTCTCCTCTATGTGGATGACATGATTATCACGGGAGATGATACATCTGGAATTTTGGATCTCAAAACCCATCTCAGCCAACATGTTGAAATGAAAGATCTCGGCAAACTTAACTATTTTCTGGGCCTTGAGATCAATTCCAGTTCCGACGGATATTATCTCTCTCAAGCCAAGTATGCCTCAAACTTGCTTACACGGGCAGGACTTACAGACAACAAGACTAGTACCACTCCTCTCGAGCCTAACTCTAGGCTCATTCCTATGGATGGTATACCCTTGGATGATCCTACTCTATATAGTCAACTTGTTGGGAGTCTCGTTTATCTGACAGTTACTAGACCTGATATCTCCTATGCTGTCCATATTGTAAGCTAATTTCTATCTGCTCCTCGTTCTCCTCATTATGCAGCAGTTCTCCGCATTCTCAAGTACATCAAAGGGACCTTATTTCACGGCCTCCACTTCTCTGCTCACTCCTCTCTTGAGCTACGTGCCTACTCAGATGCAGACTGGGCAGGAGATCGTACTGATCGTCGTTCCACCACTGGGTATTGCTTCTTCTTGGGTGACTCTCTCATCTCCTGGCACAGTAAGAAGCAAACTGTTGTTGCCCGATCTAGTACAGAAGCTGAATATCGTGCCCTTGCTGATACCACTCAGGAACTTCTCTGGCTACGCTGGTTACTTGAGGACATGGGGGTCAATCATCCAACAACTACAACCATCAGTTGTGACAACCAAAGTGTCATTCAAATTGCTCACAATGATGTCTTCCATGAACGTACAAAACATATTGAGATCGACTGTCATTTTGTTTGTCATCATATTTCTTGTGGTACCATTCGACTTAACTCAGTCTCCTCCATCGATCACACTACTGACGTATTCACCAAAGCTCATCCATCGGGACATCTTCAGGATTTAGTTTACAAACTCAAGTTGGTTTTCATTCTACCACCTTGAGTTTGAGGGGGACTGTTAGAATAATATTAGAATATTTGTCTACATTCTTGTACCTATTGTATCTTACTATACTTACTGTCTAGATACATTGTACTACCAGTTGTACTACTAGCCTAGGTACTTTTCTTTCCCTTTTAGGATTCTCTCTTAGCCTATATAAAGGCTACTCGTTGTAAGGTTCATCACACCATTCAATACATAATTCATAGTATTGTCTCACTCTCTCTTCCTCTCTCTTATATATTCTAACAGACAATATGGATATTGACAAAGATGTGGGAAACTTTTTTGAGAGCATAATCAAACAACAATTTATTTTCTTTTGTGTTTTCTTATCATCACTTCATTTACATTGTTTCTTTGGTCCACTTCTCTTGAATGGAGTTGTATTTTCTATGATTTTTATTGGTTCACATGTGTTATATAATATGTGTTAGGTACACTTTGTAATCTTATAATCTTATTAGTTCACATGTGTTATGTATGTGTTAGGTACATTTGAAAATTGTACTTGTTGTATCTACAGAAATGTGCATAATTTTTTTTTCCTCAATAAAACTTTTAAGTACTGTTAAGATAATGCTAGTTTACCTAGTTTAGTTACCTAGTAATATAACACTTGAATACAATGTTGTGCCAAATTGATTTGAAATTAAAGAAAACTTTTAATTTGTTTCATGTTGGACAACAGTGAAGTGCGTCTCTTAGGTCTTGTGGGTATTGTTTGAGCATCACATTGGTTCATGTAAGCAAGTGTTGTATATTGTTTGGACCATTGGGATGCTCAAACAGCACCTGCGTAAGGGATAGCACTTTATGTATCAACTGTATCTGGTAACTTTTTAAGGTATTTTTTTTAGGCGTCTCTAGCAGTATTCGTATTCTCATTTTAATATAGCAAATGAGACTTTCTTGATCATTGAGAGTGGCTACTTTAGCATTTTCCTATCTCTTTTTATCTATGTCTATACGCACACTGTGTATATATCTATATATCTTGTTTACTATCTTGATCTAAAAGATATGTGGATAATTTACAAGATATGGGAAACTCTTTGGAGAGCACAATCCAAACGCCACTATATATATATATATATATTCAAAATATCATGACTCTGTTCATATTCTTTCTTTTCAAGCTTATTGATGCTGGGAGCAGCATTTGGCGCAAGAAAGGGGAAGAACTGGAATCAGGCAAGAAGGTCTTGATAGAATGCCTAAAGACACTCGAAGGAGTGCTCGGAGACAAGCCTTACTTTGGCGGCGATACCTTCGGATTTCTCGATATTGCCCTTGTCACATTCTACAGTGGGTTCTATACATATGAACAATGTGGTAATTTCAGCATAGAGGCAGAGTGTCCCAAGCTAATTGAATGGGCTAAGAGGTGCTTGGAAAAGGAGAGTGTGTCCAAGTCTCTTACTGATCCTCACGAGGTCTATGAGTTTGTTTTGAAGCTAAAGAAGAAGTTAGGGTTGGAGTAGGAACATCAATGAGGGTTGTGAATGACATATATAGGTGTATAAAGCTTGGTTAAATGGTTTATGCTTTTGGTTATTAGGGTTGTTTTTTGGTTTATGGAGTTCTTGAGAGTGTGTTGTGTATTGTGAATTGGTAAATAAAGGGGACACTTAGATGTGTCCTTTATTAGATGTCATGAAAAGAAGTGTTTACAACTCATTTTCGGGTGGGATTAGTTATATTCACAATTTATGAAGAGCTTTTTTGTGAGAAGAAAATCTGCTATGTTTTCATGTTACCTATGACCTTGGTTTAAGTATATTTTGCATGATTGTAGTTTATATTTGTTTGCTGTAATTATGGTTCGGGCGTGCCAGAGCCTTGTTAGGTAGACCCAAACTAATAAACACAAAATTTCCTAAATCACTTGTGTGAGTGATACACAAGGTTTTGAAAATCTGACTTCTAACAGATGATTGTGATGGCCAAGTAGGAAAGTACCCTTGGCCTGTAGTCCCTAGACAGTATTGACGCATACAAGTCTAGCAAGTGATGAAAAACCATAAAGAAATTAAATAAAAGATAGATTTTATTTAATTGTAGAAAAGAAAATTACAAGAAGTAATTGAAAGTTAAGAAAATAAAAACTAATCCTAAGAATGCTAAAGGATGCTTTAGAATGCTTTTTTGGACGCGGTTTGTCGAAGTGACGCGAAGTGCATTGATTGGTTGGCCTGCCTGTTGATTTATAGCGGCATAGAGGTCTTCTAGATAAGGTAGGAAATAACTGATGAATCATTATCTAGTATAATTTACCAGATTTATTTCCCATAACTGATAAAATCTGCCACATCTTCGAATATATATACAAGTATATATACTGATCTTGAATCTGGTCCATCTTGTGGCTTCATTCGGCCGACTTCCCAAGCAAGTAAGAGATATATACCATAAAATCTGATATTATCTTCCCAAAAGTTGATAATATATCTTACTTATTCTAATAATGTTTCCATATCTTGAAATATTATCTTCCCTTCTTGATTTGATATCCTTCCCATAGTGATAATATCTTGACTTAAAAGCATCCTTATCACAATATATGAATATTTATCAACTATTTAAGGAGATTACATAATGATAATATTCCAACAATGGACCCTATCACATAATTTCCCAATCTGTCATAATACAACGTGTCAATGGCTGAATGTGTATCTGCCCGATGGAAAGAAACCATATATGACCAAACAAGGCTAAAGCTAACTTATCTAAAGTTTTGATCTAAAGCTTAGATGCAACCTTTCCACGTGGCCATCAGATAAGAAACCATGACCAATTACCAACTACCTTGATGCCCGATCACAATGATGTCAAGACTGTTTGGACAAACATTGGCTGATGGTGGCGTGTGCCAGTTTTGCGTCATCATTTCCCTAGTCCCACCATGTGCTATCAATCAGTTATGATAATAACTTAATCGGACTAACGCGGATGCCCGATATAAAATATGTATGTCCATGTGGTGGCCTAAATTACTAAAAAGTCAACTAAAGTCACCAAATTGAAGCTTAGGACGATTGAAACAATTTGTTGGCTTGAGATTGTGGATCAACAAAATAGGCATTTGCATTCGTGATGATGACCTGGGCCCACCTTGCACATTTACCTATAAACCTTTCATACAAGTCCACTGATCAAAGTGGGCCACCATTACTTGACTGACGATTGATCAGTCCGAATAAAATGTGTGCCCGATTTGTAAAACACATCTGGCCCAACCAACTTTGAACCAATCACTTGGCCCCTAATTTTTGCAATCGATCTCTAAGTCCGATTGAAAAATCTCAATCGGCCTCTACCAATTTTGACCTTAAAAATGTAATTTTTAGGTGCAAACAATATTTAGCGGAGTAAAAACAAAAATTGGAGAAATTACCGAGCGAGACTGTGTGTAATAATTCAATTTTCGTGCAATGTAAGCCCTAACCCTAACTACATTAACAATAGAAGACGAAAAAATTTCACTTTGCCCTGGAGTTTATGTGAAGTTTCACATTGGGTCCTAGAGTTTCGGAGAAACGCAACTTTGGGCCCTGGAGATTTTAAGGCACATGAGTGCACCGTCAAGTTGCATTAACGGAGTTAGAGGCAGGGTCTACATTGAAACCAATTACAAATCACAGGGCCCAAAGTGTTTAAATTAAAACTAGAAGACCGAAAATAAAACTTCGACCAAACTAGAGGGTACTAAAATATTTTTAAACCTTTTGAAAAAAAATATTTGTTTGCTTGCATAATTTTATTTGATTAACAATGAACTTTTTTTTTTTTTTTTTAGGGTATTAACAATGAACCTTTTAGCTGTCAAACAATCCAATTATTTGTGTGTGAATGTCAATGTCTTTTAGCATTGTCTTCGGCTTCCACCCAAAAAAAAAAAAAAAAAAACGACATATCAAAGGCATACATTTCTTAAATGAAATTTCTCCAAAATTAGAAATACATCCTCCACCGTAAAGCATTGTCTCAAATTAATGAAAATACTTTTTCTACAAGCGTCAAAGACATCAATCAGTACAAGAAAAAGGTTAATTTACTCACTAGTCTTTTTATTCAAAGAGGGGTTGGGTCGTCTCAGTCTCTGTCGATGACACACGCAGTGACCTCTGCTCTCTACTCTCTAGGAAAGGGCCTAGAATTTCATCGCCTCCACAAAAATCCAACTTCAAACATTCAAATCTTTGATTTTTCAACGGACCCACCACTCCAATAAAATCCTCTCACCATTCAGTCTTCATTCTCACCCATCATTTCACAGTCAGTCCATCACCAACAATGGCGGATGAGGTTATTCTTTTGAGTTCATCTACAAGTGCGGTCGGTATGAGGGTTAGATTAGCTCTGGCTGAGAAGGGTATTGAGTATGAGTACAAAGCAGAGGACTTGGGAAACAAGAGTCCTCTTCTTTTGGAGATGAACCCGGTTCACAAGAAAATACCGGTTCTGATCCATAATGGAAAACCGGTCTGTGAGTCTCTTATAATTGTTCAGTATATTGATGAGGTTTGGAAGGACAAAGTTCCTCTTTTGCCCTCTGATCCTTACCAGAGAGCTCAAGCTAGGTTTTGGGCTGATTACATTGACAACAAGGTATGGGATTCATAAATATTAGAGTAAATTACAGCACTACCCCCTGAACTATAACTGTTTTCTTACTAACACCTCACAAACTTTAAAACTGAACAGGCTCATCTTGAGCTATCCAAAATGAAAAAACTCATCCCTTAAGAAGGGATTTTAGTGTCTAACAAATGATATTTTAAGGGTGAGTTTACTTAGTTTTAAAGCTTAGAGGTGTTAGTGAAAAATGGTCATAGTTCAGGAGTGTTATTGTAATTTATCCTAAATATTATAGGCATATGCCTGATTTTGCTTTTTTCAATTGGCTCCTTTTGTGATGTTCAATATATACCTTTTTTTTTTTTTGGAGATCATTTGGGTTTTTTGGGTTAGTTATACAAACATCTCATGCTGTTAGTGTGTTTTTCAGTTTGTATCTTGTAATTTAAAATGTGTGGACTAATGTGCAATTATGAAAATATGTTTAATTTAACAGAACATATCTTCACGGGGTAAGGTGTATCTGTAATTAAGAACAGGGGCGGAGGCATGCTTGGGCCAGGGCCCCTGAACTTTTGAAAACTATAAATTTAGGTATAATTTTAAAGGTTTTTAGGAGTAGATACCCATCATATTGCATGTTTTACCCCCACAGTAAAAACATAGATCCACCATTGACTTATACTAGTCCCCCACTAAAAATTCTGGCTTCGCCCCTTGATTAAGAATAAACAATTGTTCAAGCTTTTATCTTATTTAACAGAATTTCTAACTGTTGTACTTTAGTCCTAATTATTTAGTTCAAATTATATGTATTAGCGACACCTTTGAAACTACACGGGTAATTTGAAAAATCCACTAACCACGAGAGGTGCAGCTAAAATTAACCTTCTTTTATTTGATAGATAAAAAAAAAAAAAAAAAAAGATTGCTGGCTTTCAAAAGTCTATGGTGTTACAAAATGATCACTATTTTCCTTAATCTGCTCTGTTTTGAATTTGTGAATTTACAATATTGGTAATCTCGTAATTGGAAATGGCAAAATGGTTAGATCCTACTGATTTATTAATTTACAGAATGTTGATTATCGGTCAATTCAATGTAGGTCCATACAGTGTTTGCTTATTGGGTAGTTTTATTGTAGATATTTCTTGTATCTAAGATGGGTGGACAATATGGATATTGACAAAGATGTGGGAAACTTTTTTGAGAGCATAATCAAACAACAATTTATTTTCTTTTGTGTTTTCTTATCATAACTTCATTTACATTGTTTCTTTGGTCCACTTCTCATGAATGGAGTTGTATGTTCTATGATTTTTATTGGTTCACATGTGTCATATAATATGTGTTGGGTACACTTTGTAATCTTATAATCTTATTAGTTCACATGTGTTATGTATGTGTTTGGTTAATTTGAAAATTGTACTCTTTGTATCTAAAGAAATGTGCATAATTTTTTTTCCCACAATAAAATAAGTACTGTTAAGATAATGCTAGTTTACCTAGTTTAGTTACCTAGTAATATATCACTTGAATACAATGTTGTGCCAAATTGATTTGAAATTAAAGAAAAGTTTTAATTTGTTTAATGTTGGACAACACTGAAGTGCCGTCTCTTAGGTCTTGTGGGTATTGTTTGCTCGTCACATTGGTTCTTTTTTTTTTTTTTTTTTTTGCTAATGGTCAAAGCACCCGCAGGCGCCACACACACACACACTTGCAGTTAGATTGCAAACAGCCAGGGGGGCCACGGGCCCACTTCAAAGGGACTTTCTCCCATAGACGGCTGAGGGGCAAACAACACCCCCGAAGCAAGTGTTTTATATAAGTTATTCATGTGAACATTGCTTGGACCATTGGGATGCTCAAATAGCACCTGCCTAAGGTATAGCACTTTATGTATCCACTGTATCTGGTACCTTTTTAAGATTTTTTTTTTGGTGTCTCTAGCAGTATTCGTATTCTCATTTTAATACATGGAATGAGACTTTCTTGTTCATTGAGAGTGGCTACTTTAGCATTTTCCTCTCTCTTTTTATCTATATGTCTATACGCACACTGTGTATATATCTATATATCTTGTGTGCTATCTTGATCTTGTGGATAATTTACAAGATATGGGAAACTCTTTGGAGAGCACATTCCAAACACCACTATATATATATATATATATATATTCAAAATATCATGACTGTTTAAATTTTTTTCTTTTCAAGCTTATTGATGCTGTGAGTAGCATTTGGCGCAAGAAAGGGGAAGAACAGGAATCAGGCAAAAAGGACTTCATTGAATGCCTAAAGACACTCGAAGGAGTGCTCGGAGACAAGCCTTACTTTGGCGGTGATACCTTTGGATTTCTCGATATTGCCCTTGTCACATTCTACAGTGGGTTCTATACATATGAACAATGTGGTAATTTCAGCATAGAGGCAGAGTGTCCCAAGCTAATTGAATGGGCCAAGAGGTGCTTGGAAAAGGAGAGTGTGTCCAAGTCTCTTACTGATCCTCATGAGGTCTATGAGTTTGTTTTGAAGCTAAAGAAGAAGTTAGGGTTGGAGTAGGAACATCAATGAGGGTTGTGAATGACATATATAGGTGTATAAAGAATGGTTAAATGGTTTATGCTTTTGGTTATTGGGGTTGTTTTTTGGTTTATGGAGTTCTTGAGAGTGTGTTGTGTATTGTGGATTGGTAATAAAGGGAACACTTAGATGTGCCCTTTATTAGATGTCATGAAAAGAAGTGTTTACAACTCATTTTCGAGTGGGATTAGTTTTATTCACAATTTATGAAGAGCTTTTTTGTGAGAAGAAAATCTGTTATGTTTTCATGGTACTGATGACTTTGGTTTAAGTATATTTAGCATGATTGTAGTTATATTTAGCGGAGTAAAAACAAAGATTGGACAAATTACCGAGCGAGACTGTGCTAATGTGGTGTGATGTCTAGTAATATGAGAGCAATATGGCTCCTATTTTTAGGGGATACGATAAGTAGTTATGGAAACATGTCATGTCTGTACTATTTGTCCTATTTTTCTTATTTTTATTGGGTACAAACCTTATATTATTGGGTCATTACACCACGTTAACACGATAGTGTGATGTGACGATCACTTAGTAACTTCTCCAACATATGACAATTGGATCATGTGTTTCTAATTTTTATTTTGGAAATTGCTATTCCCACCCTAAAATTAAACTAATACACCAAATGGTACTAGTGTTACACCAAATAGTACCATGCAATCAATGCATTTCCATGGAGTGCAAATAACAATTCCCTTTTATTTTTCTCTCCAAAGTTATTAGAATTGATAACAGAATTTTGGCCCATTTTGAAAAAAAATTAGTTTAAAAAAGGATCTCAATTGGAATGAAGTATAGATATAAAAAAAAATAAATAAATAAAATTAAAAGCAGGTAGAGAAAGGATTTTAAATGATCATTTTTGAAGGATCTAAAGAGGATCCAAGTAGGGACTATTGAAGATGGTTATTAACTTATTATGATCTTAGGTAAAGAAGGTTTTAGAGAAACCTTAACCTCTCTCTCCCTAAAAAATTCTCCTTGCCAGCCCTCCTCCAAAGGAAGTGTCCTTGGCCCTCTTGTTTGTTAGTGTCCCTTTATAGGAGAGTTTTATTCGTGTTTAGGAGGGTATTATAAGGGTTTTGTCCCTCTCTATAAGGAGGGTTTTTTTTTTGCGCGTGTGTCTCTTTTTCTTCGTTTTGTTTAGTTTGGTACAGGTTCCCACTCTCAATCTCATTGCTCTCCTTGTTCCACTGTCAGATCCGACTACTCTTTGCAAATACAACATTATCCTTTCAGATCTAGTGATTTACTCATGTAGCTCTGGCATTGTCATCATCAAATTCGACGTTCTTTTGTTGGGTATGGCATTTTGGTGGGATCTTGTCGCAGTTCCGGCAAGTGTTTTGACAATATTTGTTGTGGGATCTCGTTGGCAGCTTTCTCCCTCCGCCGGCTCAGTCTCGAGCTACGCCACATACTATTTTATTTGGGATTGGAGAGTTTACAGTGCAACTAACGAAATCTATGATTTTTAATTTTTTTTGTATTTTCTTAATTCTATATATTTATTCTAATTCCTTTTCGGGATCTGCTTTAAAAAAAAAAAATTAAGTAAAGAAGGTTTTAGAAGTTGTTGAATGTGTGTGTGTGTGTGTGTGTGTGTGGGGGGGGGGGGGGGGGGGGGGGGGGTGGGGGGTGGAATCTAATATCCCTACTGTATCATTGACAATTATGATATGATGTCACTAACTAATAGGATTCTTTTATTTATTTATTCCGACCTCTATTTTCAAGGCAATCTTGCCTCCACATAAAAGCAATATTCAACAGTAGTGAAGGTGATAGATAATGATGTGGTATTTTTGTTGCATGTAATATTTACACCTAAATGTGCATGTGAGACATAATTGATCAAGATAAAGGTCCGTTTGATAAAATTGAAAATTTTGTAGCGAAAATTAAATATTGACATTTTAGTGCTAAAATTTTAAGCATTTGAATTCACATAATTAAAAATAACGTTTCAAGAACTGAAATAAATTACATCAGTAAATTTTTTTGTAGTAGAAATTTGTTAATTAAAGTTTTTAATAGATTTTGGCTGCTTTTCCAGTTATGTGGTTTTTTTTTCTAGCAGTTAATTGAATTATCAAACACACCCTAAATATCGAATTACAAGTAGGCGGACCGTGTTTGGCTTTAGATCCACTAGGGCTAAGCCCTTACTTTTAATTTAGCCTGGTTTATTGCTCTAGGTTAAATCGTCCGGTCCAATTAATCCAATCTGATTATAGGGCAAGCTATATGACAATGATATCCTTCGAGACTAGGATTTAATACAAATTACAATGATTCTCCATAGTTTCAAAAGTTATGACTGACTTTGTTTAAAGTTTTGTACTACTTATGTAACACTCGCCAACGCTTAGTTGACTGTTGATCTTATGCTTTATTTATTTAAAATAACTACTTTGCCCTCATTTAAACCAAGAATAAAAGACAAAGCAAAAATTAAAATTTTTTTCCTTCCTTGTTTTAATGGCATATCTTAAAGATAATGTTGATTTTATCATCTAAAAAAACATAGAAATTTAGAGAAAAAAAGTCCCTCATTTGAGAATTATTAAGTTTAGAGCTCAATCCATTTTTTATTTTGGTCAAAACTCCATGACTAGTGAAACTTAATCCGATCAAATCCTTGTAAAATTTCACATAACTTTTTTTATGTGAGATTTCACGTAACTAGTTCAATTTTTTGCAAATTTGTGTGAAATTTCCCATAACTTTTATAACATGTGAACATTTTACTAAAATAAAAAACGAGTTAGACTAAATACTAAAAAAAAAGTCTATTTTAAAGAACTTTTTACTAACATTTTAATAAATATATTTTATTCAATGGTGGATCGATGCTTTTGCAGGAAATTTTGAGACCGTTAGAGAGTGTCATCTTTGACAATGTAGGTCAGTTTAATTTTTGAATTTGGGAGCAAGGTCTAGGTAATTACAATATAACTCAAAGGAGGTCCATGTAATTTATCCTAACAAAAAAGGTATGTGTAATTTATCCTAAGATATAAGTAGTCCTAGAGGGCCTATCCAATTGAACAAAACATTCATTCACACTTTCTTTTTTATCATATATTTCTTGTTAATTAAAATGAAGGAGCGGCCACCACTACCACTGGCCACGACCATTGCAGAAGAAGAAAAAAGTTGCAAGTTTTTAGAGTAACTGTTCAAACATAAGGAGCAACTCACCAAATGGTATTGGGAGCAACTATCCAAACTTAAGGAACAACTCACCAAACGGCATCGGGAGCAACTATCCAAACGGTTTGGTGAGTTGCTCCCGATACAGTTTGGTGAATTGCTCCTTACGTTTGGACCGTTGCTTCCAATAACATTTGGTGAGTAGCTCCTTACGTTTAAACAGTTGCTTGATCTAGAAACCTACAACTTTTTTTTTCTTCTGCAATGGTGGCAGCCAGTGGTGGTAGTGACTGCCTATGACTTTCTCTTCCTCCTAGAGAGAGATAGGAGATCATAGAGAGAGAAGAGATAGAGAGAGGTTAGGGTTTAGGTTGGGTTTGATGGTGGTGGCCCTTTGAGGGTGGGGTGGTGGTAGTGGAGGTGGCAACCCTTTGGTGATGGTGGTGGTGGAGGTGGCGACCGCTGGTGGTGGTGGCCAGCTATGGCTTTCTCTTCCTCCTAGAGAGAGAGATAGAGGAGATCAAAGAGAGAGAAGAGATAGAGAGAGAGAGAGAGAGAGATTGGGTTTGGTGGTGGTGGTGGTGGTGGCCGCCATGTGAGGAGAGAGAAGAGACCAAAAAGGGGGGGGGGGGGGGGGCATTTTAAATATTTTAGAAAAAACGTTAACTGATTTCTAATTTATATATGAGTAATATTTGGGTGACAAACATTTTTTACAAACACACTCTATCTCTCTCCTAGGTGACACTGTGGGGTCTGAGGGTCTGGATAATTTCAGTGGACCCCACAGTGCCATCCAGGAGAGAAATAGAGTGTGTTTGTAAGTGTTTGTCACCCTAGCATTGTTGTTTATATATTTTACATTGATCTCCTTTCATTTTCAAAAAAGAACATAACTAATTTTTAAATTATCAACAAATTATTGACTGAATTTTAACAATCCTTATTGTTTTCTCTTTTATGGGCTTTTAATACGATATGGTTGCCTGTTATTTTTGCTTCCTTTTACCCACTATTGGAGAATAATGTCATTATTACTAAAAAAAATCTTCCTTTGTGTCCTATAACCAATTAATTCTTCTAATGTGGGAATTAATACCAAATTTCTAAATGTTTAAGTCTAAGATACTAGTAGAAGGCTTGTGGTGTTATTATAAGTCACTCACACTTCTATTAGTTAATTCATGTGGGATTTCACACATTTTATATGACTTTTATTGTGGTTTGGGTATTCTCTAGGTATATTTAGGGTCCTATAGTAATTTAGATAGGATAATACTTGGGACACACACATTCACACAACTTTTGGGGCACAACTCAAAAGATGTGTCTATCTCTCTCCTATGTCATTGTGGGATCCACTGACATCACAGGAAAGAGATAGACACATCTTTTGGGCCGGATGTGTCCCAAAAGTTGTGTGAATGAGTGTGTCCCAAACTGTACCCATTTAGATATCACAATAACAGTCCCACGATGTCGCAAAACAGAAAACTTCATTTGGATACTTACATGGATTATTGCAAGAAACACACACACACACCCCATATATACACATCGATCCCAACCTAACTCAATCCAACCCAACCCTACTCCAAAGCCACACAACAAAGCCCAATAAGCCAACAAGGGCCACTCATTCCGATTGACAAAGAGGGGTAAGGAAAGGAATCCCCCTAAGGGGATTTGAACCCTCAATCTCCCCACTGAAGAGAGAAAGGTCATGCCAATTGGGCTAAACCCTCTTAGTAATACACGGTAATCTTTCACTTTCAATAATATTCAATTTGGGTGAAACTCTAATACTTATGGTTTTTTTTTTTTGTCAATAATTGGTTTACATAAGTGACTTAAGTACAGTTCCTTAGGAACTATTGTGTTGTGTCTTTCATAGCACAGTTGCAAAAACTATTTTTCCCATTTTCTTTTAAATTGTATAAACCAGTTTTTGAAGACTAGCACATAATAATTCCTAAGAAACTTTACTGAAGTCTAGTCCTTCATATTATATGACAAGAATGGTTTTACGTTATTTTTATACAGAAGTTTGAATATTTCAAAAAGAGTAATGCTATACTTCCCAAATTTCTATCTCAAAAGTGCTCCCAAATGATGTGCAGTGGGCTAGTTCTAATTTAGTGGAACCAGTTGAAATTTGATTGAAAGTTGTTTACTTGGCCCCACTACCACATCTTTTGGGAAGTACTATTGGGATAGAAATTTGGGACGCATAGCATTACTCTTTCAAAAAATTTGAAAATGTCAAAGAGTTATGATTCCGAAAGTTTCCAAAAAAATCCAAAATCTCGGACTCGAAACAGAAGTTGGAAATTCCAAAATTTTGAAATCTGAATGAGTAATCTGGGTATAATATTTTGAGACATAAGCAAAACAACTATAAGCTTTGCTTGGTTCATTTCCGTCTTGTTTTCTTTTCCCTCGTGAAATCTATGAACCAAATAAAGCCTAAAGAAATCACCATGGTGCAATGTTTTTGTGACATGGCTAGGTATGACTTTTGTGACTAGCGTACATGCACAATATTTTGTGACATGAGTCGTCTTTTGTGATCTGAGTACAACTTTTGTGATTTCTATAGTTTTTTTTTTTTTGCTTAGGTCTCACAATACTATAACTAGGCCTCACAATTAGGGGTGTAAATCAGTCGATTTAGTCGGTTTTTCTCGATTTTCCTAACTTTTAAAAATCGACCAATATCCTCCGTTCGGTTAATTTTTTGGTTTTAGTCGTTTTCTTTGATTCGTTCAGTTTTTAAGCTTACTGTATTTTTGAATGGGTTCAATCGGTTAGTTCGATCCAATTGATTTTTGTAATACCCTTAGTGACAAAACATTGTTTCCGATTTTTCTTATCACATTCTTTTCAATTTCAATGGCTATGCTTTCCAAAAAAAAAAAAAAATTCCAAAAAGTGTTTTTCAACACATGTTGTATTACCCTGAATTTCTAGAGAGTATTAATAAATAAAACTTCGTTCTATATATTGTATATACTTTTTTCCTTCTTTTGGTGAAATTTGGATACCAATCGATTTCCTTGTTTTCCAATTGATTGCCACTTTTCAGATACCAATCGATTGCCGTTATACCAATCGATTGCCATTATACCGACTAAAAATCATGACATGGCATCATACCAATCGATTGCCATTCTTTCCCATCGATTGCCTTCAAATATCTATTACCAATCGATTGCCATCATTACCAATCGATTGGCATGAGCTGAGACAAGTTTTCTTCTTTTCTTAAGCTTTGAACATGTGGCACTCTCACAACTCTATATATATGAGTCCATTCTTGGTCTTGGGCCAATTTCAGACCTTGAGAGAGAGAGAGGGGGAGTGTTGTTATAAATATACATATATTCATATATCTATATAGATACACCCTCACACACACTCACTGTCTTGGCAGAGAAGAAGAAGAAGAAGAAGAAGAAGAAGAAGAAGAAGAAGAAGAAGAAGAGCAGAACAAGAAGAAGAGAAAAGAAAGAGAAGGAGAGAGAACTGGACAGAGCAAGAGAAGAGGAGAAAGAGAGAGGAACTTGAGGTTTTCAAGCAAACACAAGCCAAACACACCTTAGGTGAGTTTCTAACTCACTTGGTTCCTTTATATGAAGTCTTTACAAGTTATTAGGAAGCTTAGATGTAGAAAATGCATATGGTGTACGTTTATATATGTTGTTTTATTAATCTGCTGGTGAAGACGAAGTGACAATCGATTGGCATAATTACCAATCGATTGCCATCAGCCTGGACCCAATCGATTGGATAGAATTCCAATCGATTGACATCCCAATAGATTGCCATTGTTAGCAATCGATTGACATCCCAATTGATTGCCATTGGTAGCAATCGATTGACATTATTTTTTATCCCAATCGATTAGACCTTATCCCAATCGATTGGTATTGGCAGAAGATAGATTCCTTTGCCTATTTATTATATTAAGGGTTCGATTGTTCGAGTCCCGATTCAGACTTCCGTTATGCGATTTGGGGTTGATCAAGGACAATGTGACAACAAAGATAAAGTATGATTAAGAATAATGGATTAATATAATGGCGTTAGATGATTTCGGTTCATATATGAGTTTGACATCCGTTTCTTTTAATCAAGGGTAGTCAGGCCACATGGGAATTGTCATGTATCGATAGAAGTATTGAGTTAAGTAGGTTTGATAAGTTCTGGAAATGGTACGTGGGAAGATACCTGGTCATAATATGCTTTCACATGCGGTGGATGGTTTATATCCTTAACGAGTAGTGGGCAAGACCATGTTGTCCTAAGGTAACCAGATGATCCATGTTCTATCTGTTGGGTTTGTGCCCTCAAACCATTACTTTATGTATGAGACATTGATATTTTAATATATGGATATCAGTTTTACATTTCATTGTGTATGTTTATTTCATGAGATGATTGTTAATCCTTAAGTATCATAGTAAGTAATTTGTGTGTGTATAAGATACATAAAAGTGAGATACGAATTACTATTCTTTGATTCTTTAGAACTTGTCACAGTGGATGATGAGACTGGATATCTCATCAGGTATACACTGTAGCATGATTAACTACCATTGGATGGAGTGATTATTCTCAATCAGTAGAGTGTAACTCTTAGTTAATATGCTAGTTCTTAGAGTGCATTGACGGACCTGAGCTTTCCTATTGACACTCAAGACTGTCAACAGTCGATAGGAACTCATAACTTGTATAAGGTACGTGTTCTCAATCTTGAGACGATTATGAACACATACTGTGAATATGGCTGCTTTGACTTACCAATCAGTGAGGTCTATAGAAGATCAACACCTGGGTATCTTGGGTATGTCATGTTCATAAGGTTATGAACATATATTGTCAAGATAGAATCTACCCTCTAATAAAGAGTAAGCATTCTCTTGAGAATATCACCAAGTTGATTACTGAGAACTGCAATCTTATTGATAAGTAGTTATCAACATGTTTGGTAATCATGAGAGGTGAATGGGACTCAAGGAATACAAGAAGTAATCATGATTCAGGTTGACATTAACAGTTATCCGACTACCTGAATATGATTATGAATGATGACGGTAGAGGGACATTAGTACACCATACAAGTCTAGTTATCGCTTCGGATATGTTCTTTTGCGTTGGAGTTCAGTTATCGTTTTATAGTGGAGTAAATGATAACTGACATGTTGGTTAGTTTGTTGATCAAAGAGTTTGATCTTGGTAATCAACTACTGGTCTGAGCAAACAATAAAGAGCCTAGGAGGTCCCACTCTTAGCTCCGCTAGGATACTTGGAAAGGCACATGAGGATCTTGTCAAGGCAAGTTCGATCTATCGAAGTCATGACAGGTTCGATCGCTTAAACGTGGTTCGATCGATCGAAGGCTCGATTGATCAATAACACTTCGATCGGTCGAACGTTAGGTCGGTTATGGGAATCTATAAATAGGGCAGCTGCAGTCTGAAAAAAAAAGTTCATCGTTTTTATTAACCAGAAGCTGCAGATACTGTTTTAGAGTCCCAAACCTTCTCCTACCTCTCTATTAGAGATCCCACCATCTCTAGTCTCTCCGGGAAGCATTCACAGGAGACATAAGGGTGAAGACAACCTAGTGGAGGCTACTGCATTACCAAGGAAGAAGAAAATCAGAATTGGGTTCAAGACCTGAGGCATATTTCTTGTCCCCGCTGGTTAGTACGCATCTATAAATAGGGCAGCTGCATTCTGGAAAAGTAGTTCATCGTTTTTATTAACCAGAAGCTGCAAATACTGTTTTAGAGTCCCAAACCTTCTCCTTCCTCTCTATTAGAGATCCCACCATCTCTAGTCTCTCCGGGAAGCATTCGCAGGAGACATAAGGGTGAAGACAACCTAGTGGAGGCTGCTGCATCACCAAGGAAGAAGAAAATCAGAATTGGATTCAAGACCTGAGGTATATTTCTTGTCCCTGCTGGTTAGTACGCATCTATAAAATTGACAAGTAGTAGATCCTGGGCTACCATTTTTATTTTTTAACTAAATTCTTCCGTTGTGCGTTCGAATTCATTTTAAACTTGTTTATCCATCAATTAGTATCAGAGCCACGCTTGTTTAGATCTATAGATGCGTTTTGGAACACTAGTTTTGATTTGCATGCAGATTTTAGGATTGTTTTCGAAACTGCATCGTCACAAATATGTTTCTGCAGTGTTTACGCAGCAGAATACAAATCTGTGATAGCATTGGATGCAAGGTGAGTTCGATCGATAGAAGTAGTCTCGATCGATCGAAGCTCGTCTGTTCTCAAGCGATCGAAGTAGATTTGATCGATCGAACGTTGGTTCTGTTCGATTGATTGAATGTTGTTCGATCGATCGAGAATGCTTCTCTATCCAAGTGTACTTTTCACAGATTTAAAAGTTTTAAAATGTATACTTTAATTTTAAATTATTCTGTAAATATTTTCAAATCATTCTGTGAAACTGAAAAGTTCAATTGATTGAACAATGTTCAATCGATCGCAGGTTCGATCGATCGAACCCTTGTCGATCGATCGATCGAAGTGTGACAGAGAACTGAGATGTTGTTTTATGTATTAAATTAGTATATCAAAAGTTTATATACTATGTGAATCAATTAGGGTTCCAATAGTAGTATATATATATTTGTTATATATGCGTGGATGTGTGTACAACTAACCTTTTTGCAGCAAAGTTAGTCTGCTATCTCCCATGGAACCAAGACTTTTAAATTTTGTATTTAATGGTTTGAGATTGGTGTATATTATGTTTTTATTATTTGTTTGGATTTAAGGCATATGTAAAGGGTGCTACGACTTCAATCCTACGGAAAGGAAAGTCTAACCGGTTTTCCTAGCCTTTTATTTTCTTGTTGTTGATTTCTTTTTCTAGATAAATTGTAAGCTTCGAAAGAAGCATAGGACCAATGTAATGGAATTAGAATATACATGAAGACAGAGGAACAAGTCGTTGTCATGAAGATGGAGCTGGAGGCGATTAAACCAAGAATCAGGTTCTATGAAGATAGAGCCATGGGAGATAGAGGCATTGTTTGGATGCTTTTATTTCATTTTAGTTATTTTGTTTTATGTGCTTCGTTTGTGATTGGCATTTAATTATATTATTACAACTTGCATGCACGTAAAACAAGTTTTATAAAATAAAATTCAAAAACTGTTTTCAATAAGGAGCAAGATATTATTATAGTAAGACTTAACCCGTGTCTTCATAAGTTTGTTTTACTTCAGATAATTGGTACCTTGTTAGTTTATGCTCACTCAGCTCTTAGTAAGCTAACGGCCTTTATTGCCTGGACTATCCCCTGTTCAGACTATCCTGTACCTTATTCTGCAGGTAACGGATCCTACAACGACGGTTACTATCCGGGAGAGAAGTACACAGAGAGTGGTCGCACTGATGACACCTATGCCGGGGAGGACTACTAGGCTGATGTTTACGCCAGCTGAAGACTTGGAGATAGTTAATAGTTTATTTATTTCTGTTTAGATTGTTTTGTTATATTTGGTACTTGGGCATATGTTGCTTCCAAACCTTATATACTTCCGATGTAGTTTCACTGTTGTAATAACTCTAATGTTTGTAATAGAAGCAACGGTTTTGTATATCCAATTTGTTTTTATTACCTTTCTTGTTATAGACTAGTACTGTGTGGTGTGGATCATTAGTGGCATTCACCAGTCATTCCCTATGAACCCAAAAAGAAAATTTATTTTTCTCTATTTTTGCTACTCCGGGGAGTGACACATGTGGCAGTAGGACTCTCATCAATAGTGATGGGACCACTTCAACATCAACTAATCAAAGTTAACTGGGCTCACTGCCACATGTGTTGGTAAACACTTTCAAAAAAAAAAAAGAGGAGTAATGCTATACTTTCCAAATTTCTATCCCAAAAGTGCTTCCCAAATGATGTGGCAGTGGGTCAAGTAAATAACTTCCAATCAAAATTCAACTAGTCCTACTGTATTAGACCTGACTCCACTGCCACATTATTTGGGAAATTTTTTTGGGATAGAAATTTAGGATGTATAGCATTACTCAAATCAATTTAGGTTAAATACATTTACCCCCTTATGGTTAGGCCCATTTTTACTTTACCCCCTGTGATTCAAAAGTAGACACTTAACCCACATACACACACACACACACACACACCCCCCCCCCCCCCCCCCCCTGTGATTTCGGACTGAAGTGAAATTGTTAAGATTTTCTTCAAAACTGACAAAAATTATAAAATTTTCCAAAAATATTAATACTTACCCCTTTCTAAGGTTAATTTTGGAGTCAATCCCTTGTGTGTGGAAAATACTGTCATTTAACCCATGTTGTGGGGCTAATTTTTAACGCTTAACCTATTTGGAAATCTATTTTGACACATAAACTCTCCCGGCCATGTGAGGCTAACACTTAATCTCCATAAGGGGCTATTTTGAGAGAAATCTTAGTAGGTCCACTCTAGTCCAAAACTACAAGGGGGTTAAGTGTCCACTTTTGAACCATAGGGGGCTAAATGTAATTAACCCAAAAAATTTGGGAGTAGCATAATATAGTATAGTTGCCTTTCTCCTTTCTTGCTTTCTTTTATTGGATATTTGGTCATAAACCCCTTAAAATTAAGCGTTATAGCCAAACACCCAATCAGTTTGGCCATTTTTTTATAAGGCCCCTCGCTACTTTTTGAATTTGGTGAAAAGCCCCTTCGCTAGAACAGAAAATGGCTAAACAAATATTATTTGTCAACTTTAAACCACCACAAACTATTCATTTTTTAGCATTTTTGAGTGATTTTTTTTCATGTATTTCTTCGAGATCTACGCAATGGAGTTGAAAATTGTACAAAATAGAGTAATTTGAACATCATTTTTTGTTTTTATCTGTCAAAATAAATAATACTATCTGTTTTGACCAACTTTAAACCGTTATAACTCACTCGTTTTTTTAACCCTTTTGAGTGATTTGTTTTATGATTTAATGTATTTCTTCGAGATCTACGTAATGGAGTTTAAAATTGTAAAAAAGAAAGTAATTTGGAAACTAATTTTTTTTTTATCTATCAAAACATATGATATTATCGATTTTGACAGATAATAGTTAAACAATCATAAATTATTTTTTTTGGCCTTTTGGGATGATTTGTTTTCAGTATGATTTTGAGATTTTATCAGTCTAACAAATAATATTATCTGTCTGCAGACAGATAATATGATCTATTTATATTCACGGTGATAACTTTCTCAATTCTTGGGCTTTTTGGGTGGTTTTTTTATTCCTTTTTTTTTTGTGAGATCTATGCAACTATGATGCCAATTTTATGAAAGGAATATGTTTTTGTTAGAGCTCATTTTTCTGAGTCCAAAACATCAAATTTTACGAAAAAAGGACTTGCAGGACAAAAGTTATAGCATTAAGTATTAAAAAATGACCTAATTAGTTTTTTAAAAAAAGTAGCATGGGTTTTAGCTTTGAAGGGTTTTATTTGAGGAGCTATATATATGGCCAAAAAAACCATTTAATCTAATCAAATATATATATATATATATATAAAACCAAACCAAACCAAACCAAGCCTTGTGTCCCAATCAATTGGGGTCGGCTATATGAATCCTTTTTCTCCATTCTGCACGATCAAGAGCTATATGCTCATTTAATTATATATATTCATATCTTGTTGCACTACATATTCCCAAGTCAGTCTAGGTCTACTTCTCCCTCTAACCATTCCAGGCACTACGATCTTATCACTCTTTCGCACAGGTGCATCTACAGGTCTTCGTTGCACATGGCCGAACCATCTAAGTCTATTCTCCCTCAACTTGTCCTCAATATGTGTCATTCCTACAGTCTCTCGGATGTACTCATTTCTAATTCTATCTTTCCTAGTCTTACCACACATCCATCTTAGCATCCTCATCTCCGCTACACTCACTTTGCTAATGTGTTGTTTCTTAGTTGCCCAACACTCTGTCCCGTAGAGCATAGCTGGCCTAATAGCTGTCCTATAAAATTTTCCTTTCAATTTTGCTGGTATTCTCCGATCACATAATACTCCAGAAGCACTCCTCCACTTAAGCCAGCCCACTTTAATTCTATGGGTCACGTCATCACCAATCTCTCCGTCTCTACTGATTATTGAACCTAGATAGCGAAAGTGTTCCCTCTTTGGGATCTCATGATCTTCGATCTTCACTGCTTCGTTGTCTCTACTTCCACTTTTGCTAAAAGTACATTCCATGTATTCTGTTTTCGTCCTACTTATCTTTAGCCCCTTAGTCTCCAGTGCTTCTCTCCAAGCTTCTAGTTTAGTGTTGAGTCCCCTTTTAGTCTCATCAACCAAGACAATATCATCTGCGAACAACATACACCATGGGACCTCATCTTGAATGTGTCTAGTCAATTCATCCATAATTAGGGCGAACAAATAAGGGCTCAAGGCCGACCCCTGGTGCAGGCCTACGGTAATTGGGAATTCGCTTGTTTCTCCGGCTGGTGATCTAATTGTAGTAACCGCTTCATCATACATATCCTTCACCACGTCAATATAACCCTTAGTCACTCCTTTCTTCTCTAGCACCCACCAAATTAAATCTCTAGGCACTCTATCATAAGCTTTCTCTAAATCAATAAAAACCATATGTAGATCTTTTTTTTTTCTCTCTATACTTTTCCATTAGTCTTCTAAGTAAATAAATTGCTTCCATAGTTGATCTCCCAGGCATAAATCCAAACTGATTTTCTGACACTGATGTTGCGCCTCTTAAGCGATGCTCCATCACTCTCTCCCATAGCTTCATAGTATGGCTCATCAACTTAATACCTCTATAGTTGTTGCATTGTTGTACATCTCCTTTACTCTTATATATAGGCACTAGGATGCTCTTCCTCCAGTCATCAGGCATTTTTCTAGTCATTAAAATCCTATTAAAAACTTTTGTAAGCCAAGATGCCCCCACATCTCCCAAGCATTTCCAAACCTCAATGGGGATCCCATCTGGTCCTAAGGCCTTGTTGGGTTTCATCTTCTTCAAAGCAAAATCCACCTCAAACTTCCTTATTCTCCGATAGAATCTGTATTCTCTAGTTTCATCGTAACTTCCAGTTTCTTCTTCCATTGTGTTATCCATATGTTTTTCATTCAGTAACTTCTCAAAATAGCTCTTCCACCTCTCCTTAATCTCTTCGTTGTTCACTAATACCCTAGAGTCATCGCTTTTTATACACTTAACCTGATTAATGTCTCTTGTTTTCCTTTCTCTCGACTTAGCAAGTTTATAAATACATTTTTCTCCCTCTCTAGTGTCTAGTTTGGTGTAGAAGGCGTCATAGGCTTCCATTTTAGCAACTTTGACTGTCCTTTTAACCTCCTTATTTGCACATTTATAGCTTTTGAAGTGTTCCTCACTTCTATCATTTTGCCACTTCTTAAAGCAATCCTTTTTGGTTTTTACTGCAGCTTGTACCTTTTCATTCCACCACCAAGTATCTTTAGAAGCCAACCCTCTTCCCTTCGACTCTCCGAGGACCTCCTTCGATATTCTCGTGATGCACCTTGCCATTCTATCCCACATAGTATTGCTTCCATCTTCCAAATTCCAAGGTGCTTCTGCATACATTCTCTCTTGGAATATTGCTAGTTTCTCGCCTTTAAGGTTCCACCACCTAGTTCGTGGGTTTATATGGTCTTTTCTAGTATGACACTGTCCTTTTATATGGATATCTAAAATAGTAAGTCTATGTTGAGATGTTAAACACTCTCCTGGGATGACCTTACAGTCTTTACATGCTAAGCGGTCTGCCTTTCTCATAAGGAACAAATCGATCTGGCTTCTATTAGATCCACTCTTAAAGGTTATCAAGTGTTCTTCCCTCTTTTTAAAAAATGTGTTTGCTACTACAAGATCATATGCTACTGCGAAATCTAAAATACTCACCCCTGCCTCGTTCTGATCTCCAAAACCATACCCCCCATGCACCCTCTCATATCCAGTTCTATCTTTGCCTACATGGCCATTAAAATCTCCACCTACAATTATCTTCTCTCCTCCCGGTATTTCTTGCATTAAAGCGTCCAACTCATCCCAGAATTGTCTTTTAGTGTGATCATCCAATCCTACTTGGGGCTCGTATGCACTAATCACATTAATTATATCCACTCCAACTACCAGTTTGATAAGCAATATTCTGTCTCCTTTCCTCGTGACTGTCACAACTTTATCCTTGAGGTTCTTGTCAACTACTCCCAAGCCCGGATAAAAGAGGAGGGTTAGTGCGTTAGGTAGCTCGACAGCCAGCACGTAAAAAAAAATCGTCGGATCCTTATGATATGAATCCAAATATGAATACTCGTGTAAATGCTAGGGCGTTCCCTTTAAGCGACGCGTTGCGCCTGCCTTCGGGTGTTTCGAAAAATGTGCAAGGGGCGCCGCATCGACGCCCGGGTGCGGTGTTAAATAAGCAAGGGTTCCCGCGCTCTTCTGGGCCACCGCGGGTAAAGAAGCTAGTCCAGAACTATAGGCTCAGGTTAGCAACTTGGAATATAGGAACCTTAACAGGTAAAGCTATGGAACTAGTAGACACTATGATTAGAAGGAAGGTTAATGTAGTATGTTTACAAGAAACAAAGTGGGTTGGAGAGAAAGCTAAGGAGGTAGAAAAGACCGGGTATAAGATATTCTATACAGGGAAAGATAGGCATAGAAATGGTGTCGTATACATATTATAAAGTGGAATCAGAAGCCTGTCACGTGGCAACTCTGTGTTTTTTCTCATTATTTTAAATCAATTTTTTTTTTAATTTTCTTATTTTTCAGCGAAATCCATGAATGCAAAAAAAATAAAAAATAAAAAATAAAAAATTCAAACTTTTAACGGTCTAAAAGTTTTCAATCCCCAACAAATTCAACCAAATCAACAATAATAAATCTAATATATATATATATATATTGTTGTGTCCAAAGTCCACGGAATTAATCAAATAGTAGATACACACACGAAGGAGTATAAAGGAAACCAAAGAAAATCAACACACACAAGATTTCTATGTGGTTCACCCTACGAGCTAATCCACCACTACGAAAAATAACTTTATTAATTTGAAGAATACAAACCCTCCCTGATACAGCACAGGTGGCTTTGGCATTCCATGAGAAGTTGGATTAGAGAAAAGGGTCCCTTTTGACCCTTTTTTCCACTAAAACAGCCATAACTTTCGCTACAGGTGTCAAAATCGCAATTACTATACCAATCCAGAAAGCTAATCCAGAGCTCGTCAGCGTGTTAAATTACTGTCATTTAGGTCCGGTTTTAGGTCCAAAAAATTATGTTTGAATAAGTTTCGGGCCACTTTTATGTTTTTTCGGCCCTTTTGGATATTTTCTTCTTTTTATTTGGCTTTGCGTTTTAGGATTTGGTCAGACTATATATTGTCAAGTTGTTTTATTTCTTAGCATCTTTTTGATAATAAAATACAGCATTGAGTTTCTCTCAATTTTTCCTATTGTTTTTGGTATTCGTGTGAATTAACAAGACGATACAGCCTTGATTTCTGGTATTATCGTTCGATAATCAACAGGTGTCAAGAGGTTGTGTCCCACGCGTGTTTCCCTCGCAATTTCAACATTCCACTGAATCACACCCTCACAGTAGATGCCTCACCACACACATTTTCTAAATCTTTTTTGAGTTTTCTCTCTCTTTTCTGAGTCAAAAGCATATATGAATGAAACTGAACCATATTGA
This sequence comes from Hydrangea macrophylla, assembly GCA_033977485.1. Taxonomy (NCBI): domain Eukaryota; kingdom Viridiplantae; phylum Streptophyta; class Magnoliopsida; order Cornales; family Hydrangeaceae; genus Hydrangea; species Hydrangea macrophylla. The sequence goes on from CM066994.1 coordinate 31,533,047, forward strand.
TTAAGAATATTGAAAAGTGAGAAGCTTGCTATTATTTGGTACTGAATTAATGAGACCAGAAGCTTCATGGTTGTCAAATTTTTTATTTCAAGATCGACAAACTTAACTTAGGATCCTTCTCTCGGGCACTCTTAATTCCTACAATGATGCGCATCCAAGTTATGTCATTGATATAATCCTATATCGCAGAGATATCAAATGAAAATGGACTCATGCATGCGGCCAAGATTCCATTTTCATCCATTCTTTATGCCTTTTCATGTCTCTTGTGAACACATTGACACACGCTCTCATAGTTTTAGTTGAAAGTGATGTTTGGCAATTTTTCATGTACCAATGAAATTGACTTCATGCCTTTTATCAAAGGGCAATACTTGGGACACACCCAAAACACAAATTTTGAGACACAAGAGCTGTGTCTATCTCTCTCACGTGTCACTGTGTGATACATCACAGGAGAGATATAGACATATCTTTTTGGTTGTGCCCTAAAAATTGTGTGTTTAAGTGTGTCCCAATCTTTACTCTTTATGATCAAAGTGTATTGCTCATATCATAATTGTATTACTTTTTGAACAGCAAATCAATTTTTTTATTAAAACGCCAAAAAGGCAATGCAAGATACACCACCCCCATATAAATGAAATGCAACAAATCATATCACCCAAAGTATCCCAAGCACCCTTTATAGCCAATTATCAAGGGTAGACATAAAAGTAAAGAAAGAACTCTATTGATCACTAGCAATTTTGAACCTTAAGCTATCCTTGGAATGGAAAGCAATTCTTAAAAACTTGGCTCCAAAAAAATAGCAGCATCCATTTGACTTCACCCTTACCCATACTCAGAAACCAATACAAACACAACAGGACACCAATCTTGACTCCAAAACTCAGCATGATAAACAGCAGAAAAATCAGCAGCAAGCCTCAAGGAAAAAGAAACATCTGCAAAACATGGACAGCTACACACGATAGTGAAAAAACAGCATCACAGTAATAACAAACCAGCAAACCACGAATTTTACAGCATTCACTAGCCTTGTACTCATGTTATCATGCACAAACCATCATCTACAGCCTGGGAAATTTCAGGTGCAATTCGACCGCGAGGAAATGAGAAAATTCTGCATTAAATAATTCCAATTATAAACTCCACAAAGAGACCACCCCTTCCCTCCTTAACTGGAGGTAGACAATCGAAGATCGAAGCCAGCAAGCGTGAAAGATTTTTTTGATAGATAGAAACATATGCTTCAATTCCAAAGGGCCGCAGAGATCTTAAAACATTGGACACAACCGACCCAGCAGTCCCGACAACACCAATAGCAGAAACCTTGACATACAAAGGAACCAGTAAAAGGCCAATTAATATGAGTCTCTTTTCAGAAGCTTGAAATAGTGATCCCCCAATTTAGCTAAAGCAGCGATGCCTCCTTCCCTAATTTGCTTCTCCCTTCGCAGAACAAACATAGCTCAACCCATGATCTATTTCATTCCTTATCATAAGGACTAAAACCCAAATAGATTCAGCACCATTTTGGTAATAGCATCAGCGGAATCTTGACAGCATTGGCACAATTTTGACAAAACAAACAGCTTCAAAAACTTCTCAATCAAAACACACTTCCAGCACAGCCTACTGAGCATCAGACTGCGGACAAATGAAATATAGCATCCTTTAACGTAACCTAGCAGACACCGAGAAAACCATACCCACTGCTATGAAATCCAGGATAAGGTAAAAGCATGACATATCCTTCCCAAACTTAGCACCCTTCCGTAACAATACCTCTCCAAAACCATAAATCCAAACAGAAAATATATAAAATCATCCCCAAAATCATCTTAAAGCCGTCTAAATAATTCATCCTAATTGGTACGAATCTGTGAAAAACATGACTAATTCCATGTGAACCTTCGTCTAAGAGTCCTTCGGATTATCCACTTCGCGCAATAACCATCTAATGACATCACTGAAGATTAACAGAGGCAATGGATAAAACACAACTTGCCGTGAACCAGCATTGATCAAGAATGGCATGAATCCATCAACTGATCAAGGTATCCGAGCGCATACCCAAAACATAAGGATCCATCTGACTTTCACCCTCGACTTAAACCAAGATGAAGATTTATTGAAAAGTTCAACAAGAATCTGATCACAATCTTCAAAAAGCTAATATCCATCTCATATTCAGTTTACAAAGAAGGAATGTACTCCCCACAGCTGTATTCAAAAATCACGCAACACACACGACACAAAAACCCCCAACACAAAAGAATACACATGCCAAGACACACCCCGAAAGGGGTAAGAAGCACTCCGCAATTTAAAAGAAACCTGAAGGAAAACACACGCCGAGATAGTCCCTCCCACCCACCCTCCACTTCTTGGCAACGTTATTTATTTTATTTTTTGGGTAAATTACACAAACCTCCCCTGAGGTTTGCCTTAATTACACGGACCTACCCTCTTGTTTCAAAAATTACACAGACCTCCCTCGAGGTTTGTAATTAGGTAACAAAACTCCCCCCCCCCCCCCCCCCCTAACGGTCCGTTAGTTTTTTTTTTACATTAGCTTCCCCTGAAAATTACAATTAGCCCCCCTAATATTATAAAATTGTCATACTAAGCCCCCTTTCTCTTATATTTTTATTCTAATTATAAAATCTCTCCTCCCTCCTATGTTTTTGGGTTAATTTTTTTAGCATTAATTTATATCATCTACACAAAATACATATAAATAGGTCCAATTTTTTTTTTCCCCAAACAAACCTCTATCAAGCCCCCCATGTATTAATTTTCTAGATCCACCCATGTCCCTATGCTTCAAAAGTGGACACTTAACCCCCTGTGATTGTGGACTAAAATGGAATTGTTATGATTTCACTCAAAACTGACAAAAATTCTAAAATTGGTTAAAAATATAAACACTTAACCCATTTTGTGATGTTAATTTTGGGGTTAACGCTCTTTGAGTGAAATCATAACAGTTCTATTTTAGTCCACAATCACAGGGGGTTAAGTGTCCACTTTTGAAGCATAGGGACAGGGGCGGATCTAGAAAATTAATACAGGGGGGGCTTGATAGAGGTTTGTTTGGGGGAAAAAAATTTGGACCTATTTATATATGTTTTGTGTATATTTTGTGTAGATGATATAAATTAATGCTAAAACAATTAACCCAAAAACATAGGAGGGAGGAGGGATTTCATAATTAGCACAAACATATAAGAGAAAGGGGGCTTTAGTATGACAATTTTATAATATTAGGGGGCCAATTGTAATTTTCAGGGGAGGCTAATGTAAAAAAACTAACGGACCATTAGGGGAGGGGGCGTTTTGTTACCTAATTCAAACCTCGAGGGAGGTCTGTGTAATTTTTGAAACAAGAGGGGAGGTCCGAGTAATTAAGGCAAACCTCAGGGGAGATTTGTGTAATTTACCCTTATTTTTTTCATAAGGAAAAAACATTTTTAAAGATCAAATAAACACCGAAGAGAGCAAACTCCCATCTCAATACACCTCTTATCCTGAAAACCCACCAGCTAACAATGAGAAACTCAGGATACCCCATTGCACCATCCTCATAAAACCACATCAGAAAAGAAGCTGTACTACCCGCTAAACTTGACACGATGAAACGACAACTAAACATAACCCATACACAGATAAGACACACACCCAACTTGCCCATATATGCATCAGAGATAAGTTCCCCGCATGCCAAAGAAAAGAAAAGAAAAAAACACCACCAAAAAATCACCTCCCAGCCTCACTTATGCAAGAATTCTCAGACCCCCAAACAACAACAAAAAAAAAAAAACCACTACCCAGCATAACCAGAAGCACTATATTCCCTCCCACTTCACTGTGCCCCCCAGCCGATACAACACAAAGTCACACACACACACACACACACCCCGAATATGAACACACAATACTTAATATACACTTCCACATCGCACTCGAAAAGAATCGGCAAACAAATCCCTCCTCCCATTAACCCACCCTCTCGGACACCCTCAGCTAAGTCCTCCCCAGAAAAATAAGATCATTCACTCTAGTCCTCCACCTCCCACACATTAATAATTGTATCACTTCAATAATTACCACCATTGAATTAGAGGCTCCAGTCTTCCTACTCCCATCTTAGCTAAAGAATCTGCAAAACTATTCGCACTTCGTACAATATGCTCAAGTTCCCATGACCTTAGTAATGCAAGGCGGTTCTTAATATCATTGAAGACAGAATTATGTTTCCATAATTTGGGACCACTACCAAGAATCCAAGAGATAGCATTTTTCGAATCGCTTTCGATGATTAGATCCACCTTTGAGGCCCATTACGATTCGGAAAATAATGACACTGCCCAATGAATAGCAAACAATTCCGCTACATTGGAATCGTGTACTCCAATACTTTTTGATAAAAAAAAACCCCGAATATTCCCTCTATGGTCCCTCACCACACCTCCAATCCCTTTTGGACTCAGTTTTCCAAGTGAAGAGCCATCGATGTTAACTTTAAAAGTTCCTGGTGGCGGGGGTGCCCATTCAATTTTCTTTTGTTTTTTTTGCTTCTTTGATAACCGATAACCCTTCAGGCACATTACAAAAGGGTATCATTAATGGAAATGCCATTATGTGACGAAGACAACTTAAACCACCATGCGATTCTAAGTTTAATGATCTCAGCCCAAGCTTCAATATTGATAGGTTTCTCACAAAAAATAACTTCATTTCTACTCATCCAGAATGACCAAACTACCGCATAGAAAGCTATCAGCCAAGCTTTCACAAACCGAGGCTCCGGGCATAAACTCTCCCACATGCTCCATCATTCATTAATAGTTCTAGTACAATACCCTGAAACACCCCACCAACCCATCACAGTATTCCATAGATTCCATGATATCTCACACCTCATAAACAAATGATCAACGGTTTCATCATACTCTCCCACATAGAGCACAAGCTAGTCCTTCAGTATTTACGCACCCCAGTTCGCCCAAATTTTCACGTGTTGCTATCCTTCTTTTTAGTAGGCGCTATACAAAAATTTTAACCTTTGACGGAACAATACTTTTCCATATTCCTTTCAACTGATCAGCAGGTCCATGCGAAATATTTTCCACAGCCCTACAAAATGATTTTAATGAAAACACTCCTTTAATATCATATATCCACACCACTCTATCATCTTCTTCCTTACATAGCTTTACATTCGATAGAGCCTCCCACAGCTCATCCCATTGTTCAATTTCCCACCTGAAAAGTTGTCGACGAAGTTAAAATCCCCATTTCCATTCAGAGTTAACCCATGATCTGAAGCTAGCCACTGGCCCGCATTTGACGTTTGTAAGAGCATAAATTCGAGAAAAGGCAGACATTAAGCAGGATTCGCCTAACCACACTTCCTTCCAAAAATCTATTTACTTACCATTTCCGATTACAAGACCGAACCCCTCTCTCATTATATGCTCACTAGAATCAATTCCAAATAATAATTATTTCCAACCTTTCAATATGCCTAATGGCTTATGGATGTTGATAATATCCAACCTTATAGCATGAGGATCCAAAACGTATTTACTATAAAGCATTTTTCTCCATAGAGAACCTTTATCATTCCCAAACCTCCATAACCATTTTGCAATAAGGCCCTTATTTTTCACCGCCAGTTTTCCAATACCTAGTCCACCATTAACCTTGCTCAAACAAACTGAGTCCCAATCGGCCCAGTGAATTTTTTTCTTTGAGTTGCTTCCTCCCCAAAAAAATCTCCTCTGGATCATTTCAAGTTTCTTAATTACTTCGACTGGAGCTCGGAAAAGTGATAAGAAGTATAAGGGCAAGCTATTTAAAACGGACCTAATTAGAGTTACTCGTCCCCCTATAGATAGGTATTGGCTTTTCCATAACGCAAGTTTAGTCTCAAATTTGTATATGACTGATTTCCATGTAGATACTAATCCCGGCTCGGATTTGCACCCAATGGTATCCCAAGATACTTCATTGGCAAAGACCCCACCTTGGCATTAATCATTGAGGCCCACTCATCAATTAAAGAGTCTTCCACCTGGAAGCCGACCACACAACTCTTGTGAAAATTCACTTTTAGCCTAGCAGCACATTCAAAGGATCTTAATATCCACTTATAACTCAACAAAAATTGTCTTTCTAGTCTGCCAAAAATCAGCGTATCATCAGCAAATTGAAGATGAGTCAAGACAAGTTTGCTAGATCCTACTCGGCACCCCTCCACTAAGTTAAGTTCAGCCGCTTTGCGTATCATCCCACTCAACCCTTCAGCCACAATGTTGAACAAAAATGGGGATAAAGGATCTCCTTGCCTTAGACCTCTTTCCATGGAAAATTGTTCAGTCGGAGATCCATTTACCAGTACTGAAACCTTTACCATTGAAATACATTCGTGCATCCATTCCCTCCATTTCAGGCCAAACCCCATTTTGACTAACATTGTATTCAGAAAACCCCAATCAACACTGTCATATGCCTTTTTCAAAATCCACTTTGAAAACTATTCCTCCCTCTCGACTTTTCTTTAAACAATCAATCATTTCTGATGCAATAAGTAAGCTATCAACAATCTGCCTTCCACCGACGAAAGCCATTTGATTGTTGTAGATAATACTACCCATTACCTTCTTAAGGCACTTTGCTAAAACCTAAGAGAGAATTTTATAGAGGCAACCCACTAGTCTGATAGGCCTAAATCTTTCGAGTGAACTGGCTCCCTTTTCCTTTGGAATCAATGCTATTAATGAGCAATATTATTCCCATGAGGAAGTTTCTTTGATAGAATGAGTTCATCAACTGAACCACATCATTTTTAATAAACTCCCAATATTTCTTAACAAAATTCAAATTAAAACCATTCGGACCTGGCGCTTTCCCACCATCACATTTTTCAAAAACATCCTCAATTTCTTCAATAGTGAAAGGCTTTTCTAACCCCACAGCTTGATTTTCAGATATAGAGTGAAAATCTTATTCTCCCATTACCAGTGGAATATCATTTTGACATTTGATATGATTTTTAAAGAACTCAAAACATAAGATTTAACCTCATTTGGTTAAGATAAAACTCTATCCCGCGCTTGGATATCCATAATGCAATTTTTCCTAACCCAACAAGATACCGAGCTATGAAAAAAACCCCCGTGTTTCTATCCCCATCCTTAAGCCACCGAACTCTTGATTTTTGCCTTCATGAACTTTCTTCCTTCCGGTACAATTGCCATAGAATGCTAAACGACTGAATTTTCTCCTGCATTTCAGCGTCAGATAAGGGCAATGACTCTTGTCTGGTTTCCAAAGCAAATATTCTATCCTCCAATTCCTTTATACGCATCTGCAAGTCTGGACCTAGTGATTTTCTCCAAACCTTTACAGTCTCCTTAGTACTTTGAAGCTTTTTGGGGACAGAAATTAATCCTGATACGTATTCATTTGAAAGCCATATAGTCTTCATTATCTTGCCCACTTCTTTTTCCTCAGCCCAATGATCAAAAAATTTGAACAGTTTTGTACCCCAATCTGTCTTATCAACTCCCAGGACAACTGGGTTATGGTCGGATAGGCTTTTAGGAAGACACCATTGTTTCAAATTATCAAACTTAGCGACCCACTCAAGTGAGATTAGAAATCGGTCTAGACGGCTTATACAACTCCCTGCTCTATTTTTTTTACCACGTGAATGATTTCCTTGTTAACGGAAGATCCATGAATTTGCACCTCTGAATGAAGTTAATGAAATTGAGACCCGCATTCAAATTGAAAGCACCCCCCATTCTTTTATCTTCCGATTTAACCACGTTGAGGTCACCGCCAAGACACCATGCTAAACCAATAGAGACCTTCAGGTTAAACAATTCTTCCCAAAGAGCTCTTCTTTCCACATCATCATTTGGGGCATACACATTCACCAATACATACTCTAACCCAGAGATACAAATAATCCCTCTCAAAATAATGTACCTAGCTCATATAATGACGTCCTTGATTGAGAAAAAATTAGAGTCCCAAAAACAAATAAGCCCACCAGTCATTCCATCCATATCCAAATGTACCACATTAGAAAGCATATCTCCCTCTAATTTTTTGAATAAAAATTTACCTTCCACTTCGAGTTTCATTTCCTGTAGAAAACTATATTGGGATGATTTCTACAATTACAGCCCTTTTCCTCTCACAACTTCCCGAACCCCTAACATTCCATGACACAATCTTTATAGGGAAACACTTGGCTAACCCGAGAAACATAACAGCTACCACAATCATTTACATGATTGCAACAGCTCCTGATCCCTAACCTCCATCATTGACATTTTGTTGATGATCTTTCTCTCTTCACCCAAAACCTTAAACCCCAAACACTTTCCTATTGCCCACGAGGCCACGGCTTCTTTCTCTACTGCCCTATTCCTATTTTGAATCTCCTGATCAGAAATTGATTCACTTAAAACCTCTCTTGCTCCCTTTGAACTCTTGGAAGAATTGTCTCTACAGAAACACTTTCCACTTCTGGTTGATCCATCTTCCTTCTCTTCTTACCCAACATTAGATAAGGTTTGAGAACTTTTTTTCTACTCTGTTCAGCCTACAAAAGTTATTCTCGCAGCGGAACACAACTTTTAGGGATTTTTTCTTCTTAAGTCTTGAAGCAGAGCATACATTTTTGGATATTTCCAACAAAGACTTGGCCTGCCCTAAGCCCAACGAGCCCATACCACAAGATTCCACTTCTTCATTGGCTTCGAAAGGAATTAGAGCCCCCCCCCCCCCAATATATTCCTCAATAGGCCCAACCTTTTGACTAAATGAGCCCATACCATTTCTAGGCCCAACCTTTTGACTCAATGAGCCCATAACATCTCTGCTTGTGAAAAGCACAATTTACTTTTGACACGACTCCCTCCTTGCTTTATCTCCAACCACTACATGCCTTGAAATCTCCTCTAAATCGTCACCCCCATTATTCTCGATAATAACCCTAGCCACCCCTACCTCTATGGCATCATTACAATACTCTAGTCCTTCCTAGGGAAGTTTTAATTGAGTCTGCGTAAAGCTACCTTTTCTTTTTTTAGCATGACTCTTCGAGTTCTCCCTCCTATCATCATCCACCACTGCCCTAGGGACAATGTCTGCCAAATCAGGAGTTTTTGCCACCTCAGAAGGATCCACCTCATCATGCACGTAAAGTACAACCTCATTGCCCACATCAGCTTCGTCATCATCATCAGAATTCTTATCATCTCCATCTTTTTTCTTTCCAGCCATCGGACCGTTGAGGTTGGAGCTTTTGTCATTATCTAGATCATAAAACTTCATCGGGTCCTTGTCCACCTCCTCCACCACAGAGATAGCAAAATGTTCCCTATTGATGTTTACCTTCAGCACCTGATCAACCCATACATTTTTGTCCATTGAACATAAAACCCTTTCTTTATTTAGACCTAGTTTGTTGCATGTATTCTCATCTACTGACACATAGATACCCACTAAATTTCCCATCATCTTGAAAAATTCCTGATTCCACGCATGTAATGGCACCCCACTACACTTAATCCATGCTAGCCTGTTATTCCCAAGGCCTTTCGAGGACCAGGGACTAATGTTCTCGAAACATTCATGGAAGAATGAATAGTGCTTGCGGCATACCATCTCTATATACTCTCTGTCCTTAAACTCCATTAAGATTTTGCTACCACCCAATTCCTTGACTTTGCAATCATTGATACCTTTCTGTTTGAAGTTGTCACGCCCCGACGTAGCATAAATAAGGAAAGCGTTTAATTTCCTTTATGGACCCGTAGGTCGTGACAGTTTGAAGGATCGATTCCGTCCCAAACGTCGAACAACAATTAAACAATATAAATCGAAGCAAAGCAATCAAGGCTTACAAATATTTTTCTAACTTAATAGTTATTACAGCACGGGGTCTCTAAAGGCACAAACCGCCTTAAATCAAAATAATATCTATTGTCTATTACAGTCATCCTTAGTACAAAAACTAGTTCGTAATTTAAAACATGTAATGATAAGTTTTCCTTCCCGAAGCCTCTCTCAATTTGCGTAATTGTACGGCCCAGCGTAGTCATAACCTGAAAAAGCCTGAACACGAATGTCCAGGGCGCATCAACGCCGTTAGCTTATTGAAGCTGGTGAGTATTAAAAACATAACTTTGAATGTAGAACATACTCATTTACCATTTTCCAATTCTCATTTATTCAACAAGTTTACATTAAAGGAAAGAGTTCATATTAGAAAACAACCACAATATCATTTGAAAACTGTAATTCACATGTATGTGACCGTGCATGAAAACAATGCACCAACTCATCTTTACTGACTCTTTTCTCTCGACAAACACAACACCCAACTCTCCCACACCAGTATCTTTGAAACGCTAAGATATCCACACTTTAGTACATGGGTACAAGGGAATGTCCAGTTTGCCTCACACTTTAGCACGAGGTGCTAGGGAATGTCCAATGCCTCACACTTTAGTACCTAATCCGCCTCGCAAATACATCACATAGTATCTAGACTCGGGTATTAGGGAGTGTCTGTAGGCCACACTTTAGCACTGCCATGGGTGCCAGGGGATGTCCAAGTCAGTGTTACACACTTTAACGCTACCATAGGCGTCAGGGAGTGTACAGTTTTGCCACCATTGCATTTGAAAGACACTCTAACCGCAATCTCAACACGTCACACTTTGGTGCACAATTACTAGGGAGCGTCCATACAATCTTGTTCGGGATATATACTAAAATTCATGCTTTATGTAGTTAATTTATTATTCATTTAATAAAATCAGTTAATCCATTTTTATGAGAATCTATGCGGGCAATATTTGTATTATATTGTTTATTTAATATTATGCATGTGTGTCTTTCATTCTGCATAGTAGGTGATTTGGTGCGTAGAGTTCGGCTACACATGGAAGATCAGACCATCGGATCTTGTAGAATGTAAGATTTTGGTTTACAGTTTTAGATGGATTGGACACACCATTGGTAGGACTGCAGTATGGTGTTGTAGTAGGTTTATCTTGACTGTGGGAAGCGGTATAGTTTCAACTCACCATGCTGGTACACTTTGTGTATTAAACTGAACCGACTTATAAGATAATTAATACATCATGACTATTATGAGTGCTTATGCTCTAAATCCTAAGTTAATTTATAGACACGTACATTTGATATTTACACTTTGATCCCTAAAAGGGTGAGATCCTTAAATGAGTCAATATCTCATTGGATTGGGTGACAATATTAATTGTGTGGTGGATATTAATTAATGATGGAATCCATGTCTCAATTTTGGGATTGATGATATCCCCTTGAGAAAGCTTATAGGTTTTGATTATGTCAAACCCTGCAGGTGGATTTTGTATCCGACATATCAGATAAGTTAAGCAAAGGATCTCAAGGAATTTTAAGAGATTAATTAAATATGATTGTCAGTAATTATATTTAATTAATGGATATCTGTAATCTTAACATGGGGAGATAATAAGCATTTAATAACATAGAGCTCGAAATATATTTTTGAGATAAGGGTAGGAGTGCAATTATAATTCTTTAGTGGTATGAATTATAATTTATGGAAATAGGAATCTGATTCAGTTTGAATTAGGGTTTCCTAATTGCATAAGGAAGCATATTCCTTATTGACTTCTTATGGTCCCTATCGTAGCCTATATATATGTTGTTTTGGCTCTCTCATCAGTTTGCATTTTTTCATCAAGAGTATTATAACTCGGAATAGGAAAGAGAGCGTAAAAAGAGAGAGCAGAAACATAAAGGATTTCGAAGGAGCCCACACTCAGTTTGATATTCTGGCAGCAAAGGAATACGGTAGAAGATCGTGGGCTGTTATCGAGCCCGTGTTCTTGATTCGTCTACTATAGCAATCCGTTTTAGCAGTTTAAGGTAACCCTAGTTCCGCCCTTGTAGTGTTATTGTAGTTTCACGTAATATTTTGCGGTACAAACTTATATGCGCTGTCAATGGATTTTGGGAATGCAGTTTCCTAACAAATCTCAGCCACATGCTCTTTTCCACACTAACCAACACTCACATTCACCATGCATGTACAACTGACACCATATGAATGTCGTGCAACTATAAGCAGAACATATTAAATACTGGGAACGTATATGTGAGAAGAATTGAAACCATGATCTTTCTTTATTGTCCAAACATAACAAAACTCAACAAAACCCAATCTGATTTAACATATTTCCCAAACAGAGCTTTAAAAGTTCATAAAACATCACCCAAACAGTTCCTTAACATAAAACAAGCAAAAATTAGAAACTGTCCAAAGTCGCGCGCGCGGGCCGCTCTCACGATCTGCCTAATTTTCATTTTTCTTTTAAAAGTTTTTCTATCTGCCAAAAAACACGAAGCTCGCGCGCGCAGGCCGCTCGCGCGAGTTTAGGCAGTGTCTTCGTCTTCTTCACTAAAACTTCCCCTGTTTTAGATTTTCAGGGTCTTTTTGACCCATTTTCAATCCGAAAAGTATATAGGACATGTAATCTATGAAATTCTTCAATTTTTCGCAAGGATTATAAATCCACAATCAAATTAACATAAATCCAAACGTAGCTCACGAATTTAAATGAAAAAACTAAAAGATGACAAATCTTAATTTCTAATATACTTTCTCCTATGAATGAATTAAGTTTTAATACTTTAACCATAGTCTATTTATACTTCAATCTTTCATTATTATCTATAAAAACAGATTTTGGTTGAGTTTGAAAAATCCATGTTCTTAAGCTCAAGCTTCCATGGATGAAATTAACTATGGCAACTTTACAATAGGCTAATACAACAACAAATAAGTATGGAATTTACATTCTTAGTGAGTTTTGAATACTCATAGTGATTAAGAGATAAGAGATTGTTGAGAAAGGATTCAAGAGATCAAGAACCCAATAATAAGCTTTTGGCTATGGTGATGTGCTTTCTCTCTCTATAATATATTTTTTTGAAATTATGAACTCTCTGCACTCTCTTTTCTCTCTGTGGTTCTCAGTGTGTAAGTAAATAGATAGTGTGTGTGGATGTGTAGTATTAATAGAAGATTAAGAGGGGAACTTGGGCTCTAAGTTGATTCTAACATACTCAACAAAATCTTATATACTAAAATACATAATACTCAGCACATACATAGATATACAATTCGTATATACATCTCCAGATTTTGAAGGGGTAATATAGAGTTGTAGGGGTCAAGGTAATAGTGTTTGGGAAAGGTAAGTTTATGGCACATTACAACACACCCATGGACTCGTTTGCCAAACAAAGCCTTATCACATGATTGCTTTCCTTAAATGGAAATAAAGCAATTGTCTTTTCTTGCTTTACGTCCAATCCGTCTAAGGGCACGGGTCATAAACGAGTCGTATAAGGGCACGGGTCATAAACGAGTCGACCCATGTGACACGATTAATAAACAGGTTGAAGCGGGTTAACCCGTCTAACCCGTTTGACCTGATTAAGTATTTAAGTGCAGTTGGGGCATTTTTTTTTTTTTTTAGTTCTAAAAATAATTTTTAATAATATGGAAGTCTAAAATACAAATAATATAAATAAGAATTAAAAAAAACATATTTTTTTTAAAACATATTTATTTAAAATTTATATATATAAAAACTAAAATTGTTTTTTTTTTTTTTTTTTTGCTCACCAAAAAAAAAGAGTAGTTACCAACTTACCAAACAAGTAAATTTATGTATAATAATTAATAACTAATATAATAAAAAAAATAATAATTATTAATAACTAATAAGAGAGGGAGGTAGCTAGAGCCTGGAAGCATTCATGCATCAAGCATTGTATAAAAAAATAATAATAATATAATTAAATAAAAGGGAGGAAGTCCGCCAGGATTGCTAGATTGGGAGGGAGACAAATTAGTCAATTAGACAAATACAATTGTTAATCTTGATTCTTAATGGATGGCAAGTGGAGAAATTTCTTTATACAGTTAGTAAAAATAATATTTCTTCTTATTCATTTTGTTTGGAAATGCTTGGGTGTTAAGTTTATAATAGTTGGAGATTTAAGACGTACGTTTTAATAATTGATACATTGTATGAAAGACTTGTTTGTGTTCTTAGTAGGACTGTAAACTTTTTTCGAATAATTGAATCGAGCTAACCGGTCGATTTTTTTTAAATTATCTACAACTAAAAAATCGATCCGACAGCTCAAATTGGCAAAACCGACCGAACCGACCACTTCGGTTGGTTTTCAAAACATGAAAAAATCGAAAATAAAAAAAAATAAAATCCGATCCGATCCGAACCGATGACACCCTGCACGGGTTAGATGGGTTAAACGGGTGAATCTTGTATGACCCGGCACGATTATAACCCAACACGATTATGACACGTTAAGAATGACACGATTATAACCCGACACGACAATGACCCGACACGATTATGACCCGACACGATTATGACCCGACACGACCCGATTGCCACCCCTATCCGTGAACTCTCCAGCTCATGTCCACATGTATTAAACACCATCTCCAACTTCAGCAGAATCAACTAAGACCCCAGTATCAAGCAATTCACCCGAAAAGATCTAGCAAATTCAAAAATTCTACATCAAAGATTAAGCCAAGTGTGCAACTAATAATTTTCACCCAAGAAATGCAGCAATTTCAAGCACACGCAATAACAGTAGCAACAACTGACCATGACAGTAGCAAATCCACCACCCAAAAGCACAAAGGAAGAAACCAGCTTCGCAAGACGCCCCAATCAATCCTCATAAGATCAAAATACACCAAAAATTTGCACATTCTCCTAACCAACTAAGGTTATAGAGATTAGTCTAGAAGCTCAGCAGCTAAGGCAGTAACTCAACCCATAAAACTGATATGAAGCTTCGTATCATCTCCCATTGGGATTAATGCCAGTGTGACGAGAATACGGCACAACAAATAAGAACATCTGGTACCACGTCTACAAAATTATACTCCAAAATATTGAAAACTCCTGAGCCGACCCTTGAAATATGGTAATGATCATACTTACAACCATTATCACAGCAATCGTCAGTTTATGATCAACATGGGAAGCCCTTTGGCATAGTCAAAACACTTATTGAGATTCTGAAATGGGCCAAATTTGAGAGAGGCTAAAATCTCCCGTTTCAATTTTTTTGGATTTCAGATATTAACAGATGCTTGTTCACCGTGGAATTTCTCATTAGCTATGGCCTCCGCCACAGCATATAAAATAGCCCCCTTTGAGCAAACCAAAGTAAGTCAACACCAAAGAGCCTTCTCGATCAGTATAAAACCAAAACAGCATGGAAACTCGAAACAACATCACCAAATCATCCAATCTGCAAAACATCGGCAGCCCAACTCCAGCACAAAATTAGTTTCCATCCCAGAACATCAATTAATCCTCTAGTTGTCATGCCCGTTCCAGAATTTCATAGTTTTGTCATGAATGATATGAAATTTTATGAATTATCATTTATATATGATAAATGATGATAAGTGGTTGACTGTGGTCAACGGTGAGGAGTCAGTAAGGACACGAGGAAATTGGTAATTAAGATTTTCATTGGCACGAGTAAATGACATTTATATGATTTAAATGTTATTTGACTTATCTGGCATTTTGTGAATAGTGAATTATACCTGTGTAGTATAGTTTCTGGTAATCTCAATATTATTATATATCGTTTTAAGAACTATGGTGAGAACATGAGTGACACGTTAAATAAAAAGGTAGGTGGTGTAGAGATTCCACATAATTTAGTTTTCGGACGTTATTTTTGGACCCAAACGAGACTTAGTCGGAAACTTCTGAAATTTATAAATTTCACTCGTAAAGACATAAAATGGACGTGTGCGAAGTTTCATGGGTTAATTAGAAGTTTTGAGAAACTTGCGGGGAGGTAAACATGATTTCCGAGAAAATTTTCTATAAATAGTGGAGGATAAGATTTCATTCTCCAAAAAGTTGGAAAAATATCTAGAGAGAGGAGAGAGAAGGGAGATTGTTGCCACGGGCTTTGCGACGACGATCGGCGACCTTTCGTCCGTCAGTTTTTCACCAAATTCAAGATTTGAACTCGTGAAGGTAAGATCTACGTTTTGATAATACTTAGGCCGTGTTTGGCCAATTTTTGTAAAAAACTGAATTCTAGACTTTTTAGGAAAACCCAGTAAAACTTGTAGGAATCGTCTCAAATTCAAAATCCGACAATTAATTGGCCTCCTAGTCAATCCTTCAAAGTTTGGGGGAAATCGCACAAGGTATGAAGTTCTAACTTGTGAAATATAGATAAATACATGTTTTATATTTCGACGACGAAATTGAGATCCGGGCACAATCTATGTGTTATTTGTAGGCCCGTTAATTATATACGCGCTAAATTGTGAAAAGCATGTCTAATTTACGCGAGCACGTTGAGTTGTCTATGTGGGTCAAAGGGGGGTCTTATACAAATTCATGCCGGACTAAGCTTCTCGTTGTTTGAGAATTTTAGTAGCGAAGGCTACTGTGTATGGTTTAAGGCTTGGACTTGCCATGGCACTTGTGGGGATGTAATGGTTGTAGGCTTGGACTCGCTACTGACATCGCGATTTAAGGCTTGGACTTGCCACTATCGGATGAAGGCGTATTTTTCTCCCTAGCGACTATTTATGTGATTTATGAGATTAAAGCATGTTTTGTTATATATTGCATATGTTAAACTTGTGCACTCAGCATATAGCTGAGCAGTGGAGATTTATTCCATTGCAGGTAAGAAGAAAGACAAGAAGAAGCGTGATGAGTGAGGTCGAGGAACGCCGGGGAACCACAATTGTAGATGTTTTGTTTTAAATCCTAAACTTGTGTAAGGATTGGTAAATTGTAAAACGTTGTAATAGGATCATGGATTAGTTCCGTAGTATAGTAATCTTGTAATTGAACTCTTGTAGTTATGTTTTAAAACATTGCAAGTCAGTGGTGGTTGTGATTATTGTTGATGTGGAAAAGCATGAGTTGTAATTTTTCACACAGGGCTGCCCAGCAATGGAGCAGTCGACTGGACCATGGATCAGTCGACTGGATCCCGTGGGGTTTAGACACTGAAGTGAATAGTGTCAAGATCAGTCGATTGGACCATCCTTCAATCGACTGGACCACTGTAGATTTTAGCTACTTATCCAAATAGTGACCAATTCAGTCGACTGGGTTCCCTGATTAGTCGACTGGACACCTGATGAGAAATGTGGGTTTTGGTTTCTGCCAGGCACAGTCGACTGGACCCTATCACAGTCGACTGGACCTCTGTTTCCAAAACTGTGTTCCTTTGGACAGACTTCAATTGAACAAAACTTTTTATAACTCTGATTTTAATGGATTTTAATAATGTTTTCTGCTGCGATTTGACTTTAAAGGAACTGGATAAGCCTTGATGGCGTGCCACATGTCCTATTTCTGCGCGTAGCGGGATGGGTCGTGACATTTAGTGGTATCAGAGGTATAAATAACAAAACATTGGGAACGTTCGATCAGAGCTATAGATAACAAAACTTTGGGAACGTTCGATCAGAACTATAGATAACAAAACTTTGGGAACGTGCTACGACGAGTGGAGTGTTGAGTGATTTAACACATGTTCTAGATTGCATCCATACATATTAGAGATGTTTGATGCATATGTATGTTGTTTTACATACATGCTATTGTTATTGTTGTACATGCATAGTGTTTATGCATTGAGAACTACAGGATTGTAATCATGAGTGACGAAGAGTGAGATCTATCGCCACACACTCGACGTATGAATGAAATGGCAGAAATGATGGGGAATATGAGGGAAATGATACAGAATATAGCGGAGCGACTGCCTCCCACTCCCCAAATCGAAGTGGAACCAATAACTGTAGTGCATGCACCCGAAACTAGAGGCATAAGATCTGTATCCGAATAATTTGCTCGAAAGAAACCAATGGAATTTCATGGGACATCCGATCAAACGCTCGCAGAACATTGGATCATGGACATGGAGAGGATTTTTCGATCTATTCCAATGAACGACAGGGAGAAAATGGAAAATGCAAGTGATGTGTTGAAGGGTGAAGCCCAGAACTGGTGGGTAAATGTTCTAGATCAAGGGGCACCAATTACTTGGGAAGGGTTCAAGGCGGAATTCAATTGCTGGTTCTTTCCGCTAGCCATCTACAATGCAAAGAAGTGAGAGTTTGATAATATGAAGCAGGGAGATATGACTGTAACCGAATATACTTCCAAGTACAATGCTTTGTTGAGATTTGGAAAGGGTTCCGTGCCAGAGGAGAAAGATAGGGCAAGGAAATTCAAAGAGGGCTTAAGGGAAAATATTCGTCTAAGGGTGGAAACCTACGAACATTCGACTGTGGCAGCAGTACAACAAACGGCGCTAGTGGCCGAGAGTGGAATGGAAAGGTCGAGGCAGAACCAGCATGGTAAACGAAGCAATGAGGGTGGTGATAGGAACCAAGGTGGATCTTTTAAGAGGCCGTTTCAAAGAGGCTCTGGTTCTAGTTTCAGTGATTTCAGGAGAATGCCAAGTAACATACCATTGTGTTCACTCTGCAACCGACCACACTCAAGCCAATGTTTCATGACCAAACCCCAGAACAAGAACCAAGGTAGGGGTAGTACTAATTCAACACCCGACATGAGAGGCAAGTGTTATGATTGTGGAGTATTTGGGCACCAAGCCAAGGATTGCCCGAGGAAGCATCCTCGGCAAAGAGCTAGTTCTATGGCTTCCAGTGGGTCAAAGCCTAGAAAATCCAATGACGGGGGACAAAGGACTGAACAACGTCAAGGAAGAGCATATCAGATGAACCCAGGGGATATGACTGCTTCAGAGATAGTAGTCTCAGGTATGGTGCTTGTATGTTCACACTTAGCACGCATACTTGTCAACTCGGGATTTACGCATTCATTTGTATCGCATGCTTTTGTTGAACATTTGAATGTTGAATCGGCACCGTTAGGATATGAACTGTCTATTGCTGTGCCACTTAGTAAATTAATAATGACGTCTACTATATATAAGAACTATGAGATCAAACTAGGCGAGAAGTTGATGACCATAGACTTTATACCGATTGTGGTGAACCATTTCGATGTGATACTGGGAATGGATTGGTTAGCTCTTAACCAAGCCACAATAGACTGTGAACGGAAAGAGGTTAATTTTCTATCACCGGTACATGGGAACTTTTGTTTCCAAGGGAGTGGGCTGCCGCCGTACTTGATTTCAGCTATCCGAGCAAGAAGGTTATTGAAAAAGGGATGTCAAGGATTCCTATGTTCAGTGACTGATGTCTCAGCGACCGAATTAAAAGTAGAAGACATTCCGATAGTGCGAGAATATCCAGATGTATTTCCTGATGATCTACTAGATGTTCTTATTGAGAGAGAGGTTGAGTTCACCATTGAGGTTATGCCAGACTCAAGACCCGTATCAAAGGCACCGTATAGAATGGCACCCATAGAATTGAAAGAGCTGAAAATCCAACTACAAGAGCTACTTGACAAGGGTTTCATTCGACCAAGTATTTCACCGTGGAAAGCTCCAGTGTTGTTCGTACAGAAGAAAGATGGTTCAATGCGTATGTGCGTCGAATACCGAGAGTTGAACAAGTTGACAATTAAGAACAAGTATCCACTGCCGAGAATTGATGATCTATTTGATCAACTTTGTGGGGCTCAAGTATTTTTGAAAATAGATTTGAGATCAGGTTACCATCAGTTAAAAGTGAAGGCCGAAGACGTCGAGAAAACTGCTTTCAGAACGCGCTACAGACATTATGAGTTCTTAGTCATGCCGTTTGGAGTTACAAATGCACCAACCGCGTTCATGGATCTTATGAACCGAGTCTTTAATGACTATCTTGATGACTTTGTAATAATGTTCATCGATGATATTCTTATCTATTCACTGAGTGAGATAGAACACGAGAACCACTTGAGGTTGATACTTCAGAGATTGCGAGAGAAACAACTATTTGGAAAATTTCAAAAATGTGAATTTTGGTTACCTAGTATTACTTTTCTTGGTCACGTGATTGACAAGAATGGAGTTTCAGTTGATCCTCACAAAGTGGAAGTTGTATCAAATTGGCAAAGACCGACATCTGTACCTGAAATTCGAAGTTCCTTGGGATTAGCAGGATATTACCGCCGTTTCATTGAGCACTTCTCGAAGATTTCTTTACCTATGACCAAGTTAATGAGGAAAGGGATTACCTTCGAATGGAGTCAAGAATGTGAAGACAGTTTTCAGGAGTTGAAGTCAAGGTTGACAAGGGCACCTATTTTGACAATACCATCCGGAATCGAAGGATTTGTGATCTATAGTGATGCTTCGCATCAAGGTTTGGGATGTGTCCTTATGCAAGGTGGCAAGGTGATTGCTTACGCTTCTAGACAGCTAAAGACACACGAGGTAAATTATCCGACTCACGATCTTGAATTGGCCGCAGTAATTCATGCTTTAAAATTTTGGATACATTACTTGTACGAGAAGAAGTGTGAGATATTCACAGACCACAAGAGTTTGAAATACATTTTCACCCAACGAGATTTGAATATGAGACAGAGAAGATGGTTAGAATTGATGAAGGATTATGATCTTTCGATAGAGTATCACCCGGGAAAGGCTAATGTGGTGGTTGATGCCCTAGGCCGGAAAACGACAAGGAACTTAGCCGATGAACTAACTCAACAAAAAGAATTGGTAAAGGAGATGGAACAATTAGAATTGGATGTAATTCCCGAGACTAGTGGTGGTTTAATGATGGCGATCATAGCACACTCAGATATTACTGATGAGATCAAGAAAGAGCAGTTTAACGATGTCTACTTATGCAAAATGAGAGACGAGATACCTTGGGAAAATGACCTGGTTTGGTATTAGAACAAGGAATTCTGAAGTTTGAGAATCGGTTATGTGTACCGAATGTGAAAGGCTTAAAAGAGAGGATTTTAGAATAATCACATAGTACTCGATATTCAGTACATCCGAGAAGCAAAAAAATGTATCAAAACTTGTGAGAAAACTTCTGGTGGAAGGGTATGAAGCGTGAAGTTGCTAAGTATGTTTCTGAATGTTCGGCATGTCATCAAGTGAAAGCAGAGAAACAAGTACCTGTTGGATTATTACAACCTTTACCTGTGTCAGAATGGAAATGGGATGAGATTACGATGGATTTTGTTTCGGGATTTCCGCGATCATTCAATAAGAATGATAAGATTTGGGTGATAGTTGACCAATTAACAAAGTCAGCACATTTTCTACCGATCAAGACGACTAAGCCTGCAAGGTTAGCGGAGTTGTATGTAAAAGAGATTGTAAGACTACATGGGGTACCAGCCGTGATCATATCGGACCGTGATAGTAGTTTTACGTCGAGGTTTTGGGGAAGTCTACAGACAGCTATGGGTACGAAGTTGAGTTTCAGTACTGCATTTCATCCTCAGACCGATGGACAGTCGGAGCGTATGAATCAGACATTAGAGGATATGTTACTAATATATGTACTGGATTTTGGGGGTGATTGGGAGAAACACCTAACATTGATTGAATTTGCGTATAACAACGGGTTTTAGTCAAGTATTGGTATGGCACCATATGAAGCTTTGTATGGGCGTAAATGTCGATCGCCAGTTTGTTGGACCGAGGTTGGAGAAAGGAAGTTGTTAGGACTTGAGTTAATACAGGTGACTACTGAGAAAGTGAAGTTAATTCAAGAGCAACTCAAGGTAGCTCAGAGCCGATATAAGAGTTATGCAGACTCGAAACGGCGACCGATGACGTTCGAAGTAGGTGACTTTGTTTACTTACGAGTATCGCCTTCGAAAGGCATTGTCCGATTTGGAAAGCGAGGAAAACTTAACCCAAGATTCATAGGACCGTTTGAGATTCTAGAAAGAGTAGGGCCGGTGGCTTACCGATTGGCTTTATCAGTTGAGTTATCATTTGTGCACAACGTGTTTCACGTGTCTATGTTGAGACTTTGTATGACTGATACGAGTAAGATCATTGTACCTGAACCGTTGCAGATTCAGAGAGACTTGACTTATGTGGAACAACCGATAGAGATTCTAAATCGAAAAGAGCAAGTCTTGAGAACTAAGACGATTCCAATGGTAAAAGTATTGTGGCGTAGTCACACAGTGGAAGAAGCTACATGGGAAAGTGAGGAAGACATGAGAAATGAGTATCTGTACCTGTTCGACGTATGAGGTATAAATTTGGGGACAAACTTCCTTTTTGGAGGGGAGAGTTGTCATGCCCGTTCCAGAATTTCATAGTTTTGTCATGAATGATATGAAATTTTATGAATTATCATTTATATATGATAAATGATGATAAGTGGTTGACTGTGGTCAACGGTGAGGTGTAACACCCGTACCCGGAAAAGAAGATTAATTTAGTGTTAATGTGTGTTAATTAAAGATAGTTAATGCATGAGATGAATTAAGGTGGGGTTATGAACCTACATGTGAAAAGGTGTTCAAATGCGGACACAGATGAAAGTTCTGTGAAAGGCAGGACTGGTATAAAAGTGGGGCCCAACGAGGGTCTAATTAAAATAATTTGCATTTTGATGCCATCATGTGCTTATATGATTATTTGTTTAAATGCTTATTGATATTATTATGTCTTATGATAGGAAAGGGGACCAATTTGGGTACCCATGTGAGGGCGTATTTGAATAAAATTGATAACTGGTAGGTTTAATAGCAACCTCATAATTTATGTGGGATCACGTTTGGGACCCACGCGGGACTTAGATTAAATCCTTTTAGAAAAGATGGGTAGATATTATAATTGACTTGGGGGTTTCATAATAAAACTTAAAGAAAGTTAGGGGAGGTAAATACAATTAATGCAAAGTGGAGACAACACATATGCATGAGGCATATGTGTCTCTACACACTAACTCCAGCTGGGAATTGAGAGAGGAAAGGACCGAGAGCTCTCGACGAAGACGACGGAAATTTTCGACAACGTTTCTTGCCGTTTCTTTACCGTCCGGCGTCGGATTTACGATCCGAGACCACCTTTGGACTCGTGGAGGTAAGAGGATCACATGAATGTAATTTGTTTTCAATTTCGGCAACATTTTTACGGCAACCGTTCTTAATAGACGATGTTCTTGATACCAAACTTATATAGGAATTACACCGGTGAAATTTGGGTTGGAAATCAGCAAGAGATTGGGAAAATCTAGGCTTAATCGCTAGTAAATCGAGGAGGTGAGTGTCCTAATCTCTCAATTGGATGTTTAGCTATGATAATGTGATAATTGTGGTTCATAGTTGTTAAACTTATGCCCATGTATGTATATGTTGTTGAATTTGGGCAAAAAGCATGCCAATAAGGTGAAATTGTGATGCTTATGTGCTAAGTCGCTTAAGTGTTTATATGGATCAAAGAGAAGTCAAGTAGTGGTCACCATTTATAGGTCCCATATGTAAGGCATAGGAAGTCCTCAACGAGTAGGACGTGGTGACGACCACAATGAAATGCCGGTGATGCCTTCGGGATCACAAGAGAGTGTGTGTTGCGCTATATGCGCCAAAAGTTAGAAAGATCCGGGGTGAGAAGGACCGGGGGTGGTGGCTGGAATGACTTGACTTTCCGGAGATCAATTTGTTGTCATTTATAATGATTGTTGCATTTACATACTTTGCATTCCAATGGCATGATTAGTTCCCTCACTAAGCGAAAGCTTAAACGAAAATATACTTTCTGTTGTGGTTATTGAATAACCATCACAGGTACCAAACGAGACGAGGAGAGGAAATGATCCGCACGACGGGTTGGGCTTGGGAGTTGTCCTTGTGTATATGTGTTCATATGCCTAGCTAGTTTATGCTTAGAATGTATCTTTTGTTGGCAATGTAAATGTAGCTTGGGTTTGTTTTTGGAGACTTGTCATATGTAAAGTTGGGTATGGTTGGTTATTTATGTTCCAAACCATGAGTTGTACTTGCAAGTTGCAAGTTATGTATTTTGGGAGTGAAGTTGGGAAGAGTTAGTAGTTTTGGTTGTGAAACTAACTTAGTTTCTCCTTATGTGTAAATATTTGTGTGTGTGTGTTGGAAGAACATGGTTTTGAATGTAAAATTAATGTTTCTAGTTGGAACTTATGGAATATGTATGTTTAGATTCCTTCACAAATAGTTTGACATGTTTTGGGAACTCTCTTGATGGTTGGTTGATATGGGGAAACACTTGAAAATACTTTTGACATGGTTTTGGAAATGTTTTATGAGAGATTCTTCAAGGCCATAGTGTTTTGAACTCACCTTGGCAACCACCAATCTTTTTTCTTACTAGTTGGTGGAATTGGAGTTTTTATGGGTTGTTTCTCATTTAAATGAACATGGATGATGTTTTGAATGATTTGGAAAGTTTTACAAATGTTATTGATACATTTATGGGTGTTTGGGAGGTGTTCTCAAGAGTTTTAATGATGTTGGGAATCAATTTTGGTACTTGGGAAAAGTTTGAACTGTTTTAGCAGTGTTTTAGCAGCAGAAAAATCAATCTGCAGGAACCGGATCAATCCGGGTCGAGTGCGGATCGATCCGGGGCATCTGGAACTGCAGAAAATGAAGATCTGCTAAATCCGGATCGATCCGGATCTGGGGCGGATCGATCCGCTTGTCCAGTTTCAGCCTCGACGGCTTTTACGGAAACGCGCATAACTCTCTCTAGAAAACTCGGATTCGCGCACCGTTTTTTGTGTTGAAACCGGAACTCAAAGAGCTATCTTTCCATATAAAATTTGTTATACTTTATTAATGACCATTTTTCCCTTGGGTCTATTTTGTGTCAACGGAGCTATTTTAGTAAGTCTAATTCATGTGTTTCTTAATGAATTAAGGATGTTTTGAACATGTGGGCTTGTTACACGTGTCCCAACTCGCCCGAGGCGGGTTGGGGTGTGACAATTTTTGGTATCAGAGCAATAGGTTAGAGCCTTGGGGACGAGTGACGATTACGACGCGTAATAAGCATAAAGGATTAAAAGATGTGTCGTTCATGCATTCACGTTTACTTAGCATGTTGAATGATGTTGAGCATGCATTGAAAAGTATAAAAGTAACGTGTATATGAATATGTATTGTGAATGCCAGAAAGACAATGTCTGGTTCGACACCACCTACGCAAATGGAAAGAATGGAAAGAGTGGTAGCCGGTTTGGTACAAGTCGTTGAAACTCATGCTATAGAGGGAAGACGTGAACAACCGAATCCTAATCCGAGGGAGGAGGTGACTACAATTTCACAATTCTACAAGCAAAAGCCGACATTATTTAGAGGGGAGACCGATCCAATGAGAGCTGATTTTTGGTTGTCTGATATGGAAAGGATATTCCGGGTTCTTCCGTGTTCCGAAGCTCAGCAGGTTTTATTTGCCGCTGATACTTTAAAAGAAGAAGCACAGTACTGGTGGCGTACAAAATTGGGACCCGATAGGCCGAACACTTGGGGGGAGTTTGTAGTACTCTTCAAGAAGCAATACTTTTCGAAATCGTTTGAAGATTTAAAAGCTCAAGAGTTTATGGAATTGAAACAAGGAGGGATGACAGTTCGGGAGTATTCCGCTAAATTCACAAGTTTGGCTCGCTTCGCTGAGAACATAGTACCAAATGAAGGGGATCGAACTAGAAAGTTTGTAACGGGGCTTAGGGATGAGATTCGACGTCAAGTATCGGTGCAACGGTTGGACAGAGTAGCAGAGGCATTGGATGTGGCTTCAATTGCTGAGAGAGATATGGGGTATCAACAAAGTTCGCAAGCACCGGTAACTCAACAATATAAATGGCCGGGTTCAAGTCAATACAGTGGTCAAGGGAGTTCGAAAAGACAAAGTTTTGGAGGTTCCTCAAGTGGTGGAAGTAACAAGCCACGATGTAACACATGTGGGAAATTTCATTGGGGTGTATGTAATCTACCGACAACGGTGTGTAACAATTGCCGCCAAATGGGGCATGTAGCAAAGAATTGTCCGGGAGTGAGGCCAAATACTTACACTCCGATGAGGCGTATGGATGATAGTGGAATGGTTTGCCATAACTGTGGGGAGCTTGGACACCGAATGCGCAATTGTCCTAAGCCAAGGCAAGGAGGTTTCAGTGCAACCGCAAGTAGTGCACCAACACCGCGACCACCTCAACAACAACAATCACAAGGAAGAGAACAACGACAGGGTCGTTATTTCCAACTTAATCCAGGGGAGACCACCGTTACTAACACAGTCGTGTCAGGTAAAGTTTCTATCTGTTCAACACCTGCTAATGTATTAATGGATTCGGGTTCTACACACTCGTTTGTATCACATCAATTCGCTAGGAACATGAATGTACCCTTAGAACTTCTCGAATATGATTTGTCTGTTGATGTTCCGTTAGGGAGATCTTTAGTGAGTTCGGGGGTTTATAGAAATTGTGAAGTTAACATTAATGATGAAGTGTTAACAGCGAATCTAGTACCGTTAGTAATCCAACATTTTGATGTCATATTGGGGATGGATTGGTTGTCAGTTAATCACGCGGTTATTGATTGTGAAAACAAAAGGGTAGAATTCCAAGCACCGACTCATAGGGTCTTTTATTTTCAAGGGACAGGTGTCGTGTCACCACCTTATCTTGTATCCGCCATCAAGGCTTGTCGTTTATTGAGAAAGGGGTGTAAAGGTTTCCTTTGTAGTATATTGGATACTAGAGGCACTGAACAAAAATTAGAAGATATACCAGTTGTTAGGGAATTTCCTGATGTATTCCCAGAAGATTTGCCGAGTGTGTTAATTGAGAGGGAGGTTGAATTTGGTATAGATGTGACACCGGGAACACAACCCATTTCGCGGGCACCATATAGAATGGCTCCGGTAGAATTGAAAGAGTTGAAAACTCAGTTACAAGAGTTGTTAGACAAGGGATTCATTCGGCCAAGTGTATCACCCTGGGGTGCACCGGTCCTTTTTGTGAAAAAGAAAGACGGAACGATGAGGATGTGTATTGATTATCATGAGATTAACAAGGTAACTATTAAAAACAAGTATCCATTGTCACGGATCGATGATTTATTTGATCAACTACAAGGAGCTCAGGTGTTTTCAAAGATTGATTTGAGGTCGGGGTATTATCAACTAAAGGTAAATGCTGAGGATGTTGAGAAGACGGCCTTCAGAACTCGATACGGCCACTACGAGTTTCTTGTAATGCCATTTGGGGTAACCAATGCACCGGCTGCGTTCATGGACTTAATGAATAGGGTCTTTAAAACGTATCTTGATGAATTTGTTATTGTTTTTATTGATGATATTCTCATTTACTCAAAGAGTCCGGAAGAACATGATAGACATTTGAGATTGGCGTTGCAACGTCTTCGAGAAAAGCAGTTGTTTGGAAAACTGAAGAAAAGTGAGTTTTGGTTGTCCAGTGTTACTTTTCTTGGCCATGTGATTTCTAAAGAAGGTGTGTCAGTCGATCCACAGAAAATAGAAGCCATTATGAATTGGGCGAGACCGACCAATGTGTCAGAGATTCGTAGTTTTCTGGGATTGGCTGGGTATTATAGAAGGTTTGTTCAAGATTTCTCAAAGATTGCGACTCCAATGACAACATTGATGAGAAAGGATATTCCTTTTGAATGGGGAAAAGAATGTGAAGAATGTTTTCAGACATTGAAGAGTAAGTTGACTACTGCTCCGATTCTTGCAATTCCGACAAGCACCGGGGGATTTAGTATTTACAGCGATGCTTCTCATCAAGGTTTTGGGTGTGTCCTTATGCAAGGGGACAAGGTGATAGCGTATGCTTCGAGGCAATTGAGAACTCATGAGAAGAATTATCCAACTCACGATTTGGAACTTGCTGCGGTAATCTTTGCTTTAAAAATTTGGCGACATTATTTGTATGGGAAAACTTGTGAAATTTTCACTGACCATAAAAGCTTGAAGTACTTATTTACCTAGAGGGACTTAAACATGCGCCAACGAAGATGGTTGGAGTTAATGAAGGACTATGATCTGAAAATTCAATATCATCCGGGTAAGGCGAATGTGGTCGCCGATGCCTTGAGTCGGAAATCAATCGGAAGTTTGGCCTGTGTTTTAACAGCACAAGAAAGGTTGGTGAAAGAGTTTGAACGACTGGAATTGGAAGTTATTCCTAGAGTTGAAGGTGGATTGATGGCAGCGATTGTAGCACAACCTGACTTGATTGGAGAGATTAAAGTAAATCAACTTCTAGACCCAACCTTAAAGAAAGTTGTAGATGAATTACCTGAGGGTAAGCGACCAGAGTTCAGTTTGCATGATGGGGTATTATGGTACATCAATCGGTTATGTGTGCCTAATGTGGGCAACTTAAAAGAAAGAATTTTGGAAGAAGCTCATAGTACTCGGTATTCTGTGCATCCGGGTAGTACGAAAATGTATAGAGATTTGAGGGAGGTCTACTGGTGGAGTGGAATGAAATGTGAAGTTGCTGAGTATGTGGCCAAATGTATGACTTGTCAATTGGTAAAGCTTGAACATCAACGACTTGCGGGGGAAGTACAACCATTAGAAATACCGGAATGGAAATGGGAGCACATTACAATGGATTTTGTGTCTGGATTGCCGAGATCTCCTAAATCTAATGATAGCATTTGGGTAATCGTTGACAGGTTGACTAAGTCAGCCCACTTCTTGCCGATTAAGACCACAGAACCGACAAAGTTAGCGGAACTTTATGTTAAAGAGATTGTAAGATTGCATGGGGCACCGGTATCTATAATATCAGATCGTGATACACGTTTTGTATCTAGGTTTTGGGAAGGGCTACAAAGAGCAATGGGGACAGCTTTGCATTTTAGCACAGCTTTTCACCCGCAAACCGACGGACAATCGGAACGAGTTATTCAAATTCTCGAGGATATGCTTAGAGTTTGTGTTATGGATTTCAAGGCTGACTGGGAAACTCACTTGCCGTTAATTGAGTTTTCTTATAATAATAGTTTCCAAACAAGCATTGGAATGGCACCTTTTGAGGCATTGTATGGTAGGAAATGTAGATCGCCCGTGTGTTGGACAGAGGTTGGGGAAAAGCAACTTCTAGGACCAGAAATTGTACAAATCACCACCGATAAAGTCAAATTGATTAAGCAACGGTTGCAAGTGGCACAAAGTCGCTACAAAAGTTATGCTGATACGGGTAGAAGACCGTTGGAGTTTGAAGTTGGTGATTATGTGTTCTTAAAGGTTTCACCTTCAAAAGGTATTACACGGTTTGGTAAGAAGGGTAAGTTAAGTCCAAGATATATTGGACCTTTTCTGATTTTGAGTAAGGTGGGACCGGTAGCTTACAGATTGGAGTTGTCACAAGAATTGGCACATGTTCACAACGTGTTCCACGTATCTATGCTCAGACGTTATGTGTCGGATCTGAGTCATATCCTTGAACCAGAGCCGTTGGAAGTCCGAGAAGATATGACATATGTTGAACATCCGGTACGGATTCTGGATAGGAAAGATCAAGTGTTAAGAACGAAGACAATTCCGTTGGTCATGGTCCTTTGGCGTAATCATAGCATTGAAGAGGCAACTTGGGAACGAGAAGATGAGATCAGAGAAAGATATCCACACTTGTTCGACTAATGAGGTAAGAATAAGTTTGGGGACAAACTTCTTAAAAGGGAGGGAGAAATGTAACACCCGTACCCGGAAAAGAAGATTAATTTAGTGTTAATGTGTGTTAATTAAAGATAATTAATGCATGAGATGAATTAAGGTGGGGTTATGAACCTACATGTGAAAAGGTGTTCAAATGCGGACACAGATGAAAGTTCTGTGAAAGGCAGGACTGGTATAAAAGTGGGGCCCAACGAGGGTCTAATTAAAATAATTTGCATTTTGATGCCTGGGGACACGCGGATTCGGACCACTTCTCTCTCTTGTTTGAGATTGTTTTGAAATTTACTTTGACTTGGATCAAAGAAAAGAAAATGGTCTGTTGAAAACAGATACAGAGTCGCCACTTGGTCTTTAAGGAACCAAGAAACCTAATTTTGACTCACCCAAATGGATAAAGGGCACCGGCCCTTCATAACCAAAGAACTTGGTTCGGGGTTTTGGTACGAGAGAGGAAGGAGCCTTTGTCGCGACTAAAACACCCTCAACTCGCCCCATCTTTCGACGGGCCTCAATTAGCATCCAAATAATCATCTTATACTAAGTATGGGTCGACAATTAATACTATGATAGTATATTACATCACATAAGAAAAGTTGAAATGGAAGATCAAAAGATAAGATATCATTCCTAAGATCTAAGCCAAATATCATGCAATGTAAAGTGAAAGATCACACAAATAAACCTAGGAAAAATCGTCTAATCATGTATCAAATAATCAAGACTTCCTAATCTAAAAGGGGACATGAATTGTTCTTGAAACAAATAATCAAAGAATCAAAGTATGCTTAGCAAGCTAGAATGATGCATTTTAATTTTGAGAAAAGAAGACCTCTCAATCCCCGGGATGGATGAGAAAGGAAGATTGGATCAAAGGGGAAGCATGAACGTGTGATCATGATCATTCCTTATAATCTTCTTAGATTAAGAGTTACAAAAACCCCCAAGTCTTGCATGAATGCAATGTATGTATCTAGGATGTGCCAAGGTTGTAGTGTGTTTTGTGTTCATGGATTCCTAGAATGACTTAGAAGTCTAGATTGTGTATGAATGAATGAATGAAATCATCATGGGATATGTACACATGTAGTATGAACTACTTCCTAATATATGAACTAATTTGGAATGCATATAAGCATCAAATCAAAGAATGAAAGTTAAAATGTGCTTGCTGTGAATAGTGGACAGAACAGTAGCATCATCTTTTGGAAATTGAAAAGAGGGGTTAGGAATGTTTTCAATGCATGATTTTTTATGGAGATCTTCCTTATTGTGTCTAGAACACAACCCAAAAGGCCAATCTTGAATAGCTATCACAGATTGAGAGAAATCATATAAACAATGAAGGTCACTCAGGAACAGAGTCCGTACCTCGACTGGAATGTTGAAAAATCTTAGAAAATGAAAACTAATGATCTAGAGGCCCATTTTATACAGAAAGTTCCCTAAGACATTGAAGTTTAAGGGAAAAATAAGTTAGGACCACCCCTTTTGGAAAAGTTTTCTGTAAAACAAGTTGGAAGTGGACCTAGCTGCTGTGACAGCAAAGACAGAATGTCTGGAAGGAATGTTTGGGTCCAAATGGACCATTTTCAAGTACTTCCAAGTCAAGCCAAAAATCATGGGTGTTCTATAGTGAGTTAGAAAGACTTTCCAAGTGGTCTTGCATTCATACATTGAGTATTGAACTCAAAATAATTCCTTGAAGTTAAATGACTCACTGTTTTGAGGGTTTTGAGAAAAACAAGGTTTATTTCTTGAAATCAAAATGAGGGGTTTAAGAGGGGGGTTTTGAAATGAGGGTTTTGAAAGTATACTTCCAGATCTTGGATGAATATTCTAACCACTTGGAATATCAATTCCTAACTTATTTCAAGAACTTCCCAAGTATTTGCAAACTATGGTTTTATTTGGAAATCAAACTCAAGAATCTATGGGAGTATGATACATGAGAGGATAGATGATACATGATATGATATAGCATGCTAAAAATGGTAAAGAACATGTGCATGGGATATGGGTTCATCTAGATACAAGAGAGTGTTGCATCAAAGTGTGAAAGCCAAAAAGTTAAATGCTGTGAATAGTGGACAGACTGTATGCATTACTTTGTAACATTATAATGGGAGGTCAAACGTGCCTAGGAAAATGTAAGAAAAATCAGAGATCATCCTTATTGTGTCTAGAAAATAACCCAAAAAGCCAAACATCAATAGCTATTACAGATTAAAAGAAATAAATCAGAATGTACACATGACTCAGAAACAAAAGCTGCATTGTTGACTGATTTTGTATGATTTTTCATAAATCAAAGAAAAGGTTTATGATGACCTATTATATACCAAAAGTTTCCTAAGACACCCAAGTTTTATAAAAAAAATAGAAAAGATATATGTACAGTGACGAAAATATCCAGAATAAGTGCAAGAAGTTGGGTGAACATTCTGTGAGAACAGAGGCAGATTATGAATATTAACTTCTCACATCCAAAACAAATACTTTCATATCTCTATAATTGATGGGAAAAATCAGAGACAAACTATGATGTCTTAGGAAGATTTTCCAAGTGGTTTCATCATCATAACTCAAGTATTTAATTCAAAACAAATCTTTGAATCTGAACAGCTCACTGTTTTGGATCATTCTTGAAGAAAATGGATTTGGGTTTTGAAATAGAGTTTGAGTTCTTGATTGGGGGTTTTGAAATAGATGTTCAAAACATGAACTTAAACTCTTGAGATGACCATGTGACCACTTAGAACCTCATCCAACCTTGAATCATTGAATAACTCCCAATATTATTGGAGAGATTCATTTTTATTTTGAACATAACTTCAAGAATACCTTGAAGGTATTGAAGTTATGATCATCATCTATCAAACATGTTTTTGAGGTCAAGAGCTACTATCCATAAGGATTCACTCACCTCAAACTTCATGTCATCATTTAGATGATGATGAACTAGTAAGTAAATAAAGAAAAGTCAAAAAGAAATGAGGTAAGAAGAGATGAACATTGTATAAACAAGCAAGTAGATAATGATCAATAGATGATATTCATAATGTATTGAACTTGTAGCTTGGTGTTTCACTCATAGATATAGACATTTGGACATGGAAGTAGCTTCCTAACTCAAAAATGCTTAGAGAAATGGTGATTGGGTACGTTGATGATGAAGTATATAGAAGAATGGTGGAGGAAAACAAGATTAGAACTCACTTTGATTAGAAAAAATGGAAGAAGAAGACTACTTCTTCTCTTTCTCTCTCTATATTTTCCTAGAGTTTCTTCCTAAGCTCTCTCTAAGCTTCCATGTCTCCCCCCTAAATGGAAGTAAATGGCTTCTTTTATAGGCAAAGGAGGGGTGGTAAATGGAGTTTTAAAAAGTTTAAAATGGTCTCTCATTGGTCCAAAATAAGCTGGGAATCAAAACTACGTCGTTTTGGTTTTTAATTAATCAAAATGGGACCCCAAAAGAAATTACAAAAACTCACTGTTCTGGAGGGGAGTGCCGCGGCGGCACTGGGCCAGTGCCGCGGCGGCACTGCTCCTCCCTTCGTCTGGATAATGCTGTTTAGGCCCCCTGATGTTCCGGTATTCGCGAAAAGGCCCTATTTCGTCCAAAATTCACAGAAAATGCATACGAACTTCAAATTGGGATTGTGATATACCGTTGGAAAGGTAATGGAGTCTACTTTACATATAAAATAGTTCGGGGATAGGTCGCTTTGAAAATTTTTGCGGTATTTGCGATAAAAGCTGATTTGATCGCCTTTTTCGCCTTTGGAAATTCATAATAAATTCTTTTTAAATCCAGAAATTATGTGCGATATACCGTTGGAAAGCTATTGACCTGTAGTATCCATGAAAAATATTTGAAAATTGTTTCGGCGCCCCGGTTACAAAGTCAAATTCTGGTCAAACTGGTCAAACCTGGGATTCCCGGGAAGTTTCGGAAACCTCCGGGAATTCCCGAGAGTTGATGTTTTTGCTCGATTTTCTTTTGGAACTTGTTTTAACCCCTTTTTCATGATTTAAAATGATTCCGGTGAATTTGGACGATTTCGGTCAAACTTGGTCAAACCTGGTCAAACCTGGTCAAACCTTGGTCAAACCGGTCAACGGGGACTTTTCGGGAACTTCCGGGACTTCCGGGGGTCCCTGGGAGCTGACGATTTCATTCGATTTTTCTTAAAAACTCATTTTATCACTTTTCTTATGACGTAGCATGTTTCCAGAACTTTTGGTCCAAATCTGGGAGCTTCTGGGCTTTCAGGGGCATTTTGGTCATTCTGAGCATTCTGAGAGATAGAGCTAACTTCCAAGAGTCCTTTTGAGTCTTTTGCGATCATTGTGAACCACCAAGCTATGGGTCTCCTAAATCTGATAGCCGACAAAATGGGGTGACTACAATGCCATCATGTGCTTATATGATTATTTGTTTAAATGCTTATTGATATTATTATGTCTTATGATAAGAAAGGGGACCAATTTGGGTACCCATGTGAGGGCGTATTTGAATAAAATTGATAACTGGTAGGTTTAATAGCAACCTCATAATTTATGTGGGACCACGTTTAGGACCCACGCGGGACTTAGATTAAATCCTTTAGAAAAGATGGGTAGATATTATAATTGACTTGGGGGTATCATAATAAAACTTAAAGAAAGATAGGGGAGGTAAATACAATTAATGCAAAGTGGAGACAACACATATGCATGAGGCATATGTGTCTCTACACACTAACTCCAGCTGGGAATTGAGAGAGGAAAGGACCGAGAGCTCTCGACGAAGACGACGGAAATTTTCGACGACGTTTCTTGCCGTTTCTTTGCCGTCCGGCGTCGGATTTACGATCCGAGACCACCTTTGGACTCGTGGAGGTAAGAGGATCACATGTATGTAATTTATTTTCAATTTCGGCAACATTTTTACGGCAACCATTCTTAATAGACGATGTTCTTGATACCAAACTTATGTAGGAATTACACCGGTGAAATTTGGGTTGGAAATTAGCAAGAGATTGGGAAAATCTAGGCTTAATCGCTAGTAAATCGAGGAGGTGAGTGTCCTAATCTCTCAATTGGATGTTTAGCTATGATAATGTGATAATTGTGGTTCATAGTTGTTAAACTTATGCTCATGTATGTATATGTTGTTGAATTTGGGCAAAAAGCATGCCAATAAGGTGAAATTGTGATGCTTATGTGCTAAGTTGCTTAAGTGTTTATATGGATCAAAGGGAAGTCAAGTAGTGGTCACCATTTATAGGTCCCATATATAAGGGATAGGAAGTCCTCAACGAGTAGGACGTGGCGACGACCACAATGAAATGCCGGTGATGCCTTCAGGATCACAAGAGAGTGCGCCAAAAGTGAGAAAGATCCGGGGTGAGAAAGACCGGGGGTGGTGGCTGGAATGACTTGACTTTCCGGAGATCAATTTGTTGTCATTTATAATGATTGTTGCATTTACATACTTTGCATTCCAATGGCATGATTAGTTCCCTCACTAAGCGAAAGCTTAAACGAAAATATATTTTCTGTTGTGGTTATTGAATAACCATCGCAGGTACCAAACGAGACGAGGAGAGGAAATGATCCGCACGACGGGTTGGGCTTGGGAGTTGTCCTTATGTATATGTGTTCATATGCCTAGCTAGTTTATGCTTAGAATGTATCTTTTGTTGGCAATGTAAATGTAGCTTGGGTTTGTTTTTGGAGACTTGTCATATGTAAAGTTGGGTATGGTTGGTTATTTATGTTCCAAACCATGAGTTGTACTTGCAAGTTGCAAGTTATGTATTTTGGGAGTGAAGTTGGGAAGAGTTAGTAGTTTTGGTTGTGAAACTAACTTAGTTTCTCCTTATGTGTAAATATTTGTGTGTGTGTGTTGGAAGAACATGGTTTTGAATGTAAAATTAATGTTTCTAGTCGGAACTTATGGAATATGTATGTTTAGATTCCTTCACAAATAGTTTGACATGTTTTGGGAACTCTCTTGATGGTTGGTTGATATGGGGAAACACTTGAAAATACTTTTGACATGGTTTTGGAAATGTTTTATGAGAGATTCTTCAAGGCCATGGTGTTTTGAACTCACCTTGGCAACCACCAATCTTTTTTCTTACTAGTTGGTGGAATTGGAGTTTTTATGGGTTGTTTCTCATTTAAATGAACATGGATGATGTTTGAATGATTTGGAAAGTTTTAAAAATGTTATTGATACATTTATGGGTGTTTGGGAGGTGTTCTCAAGAGTTTTAATGATGTTGGGAATCAATTTTGGTACTTGGGAAAAGTTTGAACTGTTTTAGCAGTGTTTTAGCATCAGAAAAATCAATCTGCAGGAACCGGATCGATCCGGGTCGAGTGCGGATCGATCCGGGGCATCTGGAACTGCAGAAAATGAAGATCTGCTAAATCCGGATCGATCCGGATCTGGGGCGGATCGATCTGCTTGTCCAGTTTCAGCCTCGACGGCTTTTACGGAAACGCGCATAACTCTCTCTAGAAAACTCGGATTCGCGCACCGGTTTTTTGCGTTGAAACCGAGACTCAAAGAGCTATCTTTCCATCTAAAATTTTCTATACTTTATTAATGACCATTTTGCCCTTGGGTCTATTTTGTGTCAACGGAGCTGTTTTAGTAAGTCTAATTCATGTGTTTCTTAATGAATTAAGGATGTTTTGAACATGTGGGCTTGTTACACGTGTCCCAACTCGCCCGAGGCGGGTTGGGGTGTGACAATTTTTGGTATCAGAGCAATAGGTTAGAGCATTGGGGACGAGTGACGATTACGACGCGTAATAAGCATAAAGGATTAAAAGATGTGTAGTTCATGCATTCACGTTTACTTAGAATGTTGAATGATGTTGAGCATGCATTGAAAAGTATAAAAGTAACGTGTATATGAATATGTATTGTGAATGCCAGAAAGAAAATGTCTGGTTCGACACCACCTACGCAAATGGAAATAATGGAAAGAGTGGTAGCCGGTTTGGTACAAGTCGTTGAAACTCATGCTATAGAGGGAAGACGTGAACAATCGAATCCTAATCCGAGGGAGGAGGTGACTGAAATTTTACAATTCTACAAGCAAAAGTCGACATTATTTAGAGGGGAGACCGATCCAATGAGAGCTGATTTTTGGTTGTCTGATATGGAAAGGATATTCCGGGTTCTTCCGTGTTCCGAAGCTCAGCAGGTTTTATTTGCCGCTGATACTTTAAAAGAAGAAGCACAGTACTGGTGGCGTACAAAATTGGGACCCGATAGGCCGAACACTTGGGGGGAGTTTGTAGTACTCTTCAAGAAGCAATACTTTCCGAAATCGTTTGAAGATTTAAAAGTTCAAGAGTTTATGGAATTGAAACAAGGATGGATGACAGTTCGGGAGTATTCCGCTAAATTCACAAGTTTGGCTCGCTTCGCTGAGAACATAGTACCAAATGAAGGGGATCGAACTAGAAAGTTTGTAACGGGGCTTAGGGATGAGATTCGACGTCAAGTATCGGTGCAACGGTTGGACAGAGTAGCAGAGGCATTGGATGTGGCTTCAATTGCTGAGAGAGATATGGGGTATCAACAAAGTTCGCAACCACCGGTAACTCAACAATATAAACGGCCGGGTTCAAGTCAATATAGTGGTCAAGGGAGTTCGAAAAGACAGTTTTGGAGGTTCCTCAAGTGGTGGAAGTAACAAGCCACGATGTAACACATGTTGGAAATTTCATTGGGGTGTATGTAATCTACCGACAACGGTGTGTAACAATTGCCGCCAAATGGGGCATGTAGCAAAGAATTGTCCGGGAGTGAGGCCAAATACTTACACTCCGATGAGGCGTATGGATGATAGTGGAATGGTTTGCCATAACTGTGGGGAGCTTGGACACCGAATGCGCAATTGTCCTAAGCCAAGGCAAGGAGGTTTCAGTGCAACCGCAAGTAGTGCACCAACACCGCGACCACCTCAACAACAACAATCACAAGGAAGAGAACAACGACAGGGTCGTTATTTCCAACTTAATCCAGGGGAGACCACCGTTGCTAACACAGTCGTGTCAGGTAAAGTTTCTATCTGTTCAACACCTGCTAATGTATTAATGGATTCGGGTTCTACACACTCGTTTGTATCACATCAATTCGCTAGGAACATGAATGTACCCTTAGAACTTCTCGAATATGATTTGTCTGTTGATGTTCCGTTAGGGAGATCTTTAGTGAGTTCGGGGGTTTATAGAAATTGTGAAGTTAACATTAATGATGAAGTGTTAACAGCGAATCTAGTACCGTTAGTAATCCAACATTTTGATGTCATATTGGGGATGGATTGGTTGTCAGTTAATCACGCGGTTATTGATTGTGAAAACAAAAGGGTAGAATTCCAAGCACCGTCTCATAGGGTCTTTTATTTTCAAGGGACAGGTGTCGTGTCACCACCTTATCTTGTATCCGCCATCAAGGCTTGTCGTTTATTGAGAAAGGGGTGTAAAGGTTTCCTTTGTAGTATATTGGATACTAGAGGCACTGAACAAAAATTAGAAGATATACCAGTTATTAGGGAATTTCCTGATGTATTCCCAGAAGATTTGCCGAGTGTGTTAATTGAGAGGGAGGTTGAATTTGGTATAGATGTGACACCGGGAACACAACCCATTTCGCGGGCACCATATAGAATGGCTCCGGTAGAATTGAAAGAGTTGAAAACTCAGTTACAAGAGTTGTTAGACAAGGGATTCATTCGGCCAAGTGTATCACCCTGGGGTGCACCGGTCCTTTTTGTGAAAAAGAAAGACGGAACGATGAGGATGTGTATTGATTATCATAAGATTAACAAGGTAACTATTAAAAACAAGTATCCATTGTCACGGATCGATGATTTATTTGATCAACTACAAGGAGCTCAGGTGTTTTCAAAGATTGATTTGAGGTCGGGGTATCATCAACTAAAGGTAAAAGCTGAGGATGTTGAGAAGACGGCCTTCAGAACTCGATACGGCCACTACGAGTTTCTTGTAATGCCATTTGGGGTAACCAATGCACCGGCTGCGTTCATGGACTTAATGAATAGGGTCTTTAAAACGTATCTTGATGAATTTGTTATTGTTTTTATTGATGATATTCTCATTTACTCAAAGAGTCCGGAAGAACATGATAGACATTTGAGATTGGCGTTGCAACGTCTTCGAGAAAAGCAGTTGTTTGGAAAACTGAAGAAAAGTGAGTTTTGGTTGTCCAGTGTTACTTTTCTTGGCCATGTGATTTCTAAAGAAGGTGTGTCAGTCGATCCACAGAAAATAGAAGCCATTATGAATTGGGCGAGACCGACCAATGTGTCAGAGATTCGTAGTTTTCTGGGATTGGCTGGGTATTATAGAAGGTTTGTTCAAGATTTCTCAAAGATTGCGACTCCAATGACAACATTGATGAGAAAGGATATTCCTTTTGAATGGGGAAAAGAATGTGAAGAATGTTTTCAGACATTGAAGAGTAAGTTGACTACTGCTCCGATTCTTGCAATTCCGACAAGCACCGGGGGATTTAGTATTTACAGCGATACTTCTCATCAAGGTTTTGGGTGTGTCCTTATGCAAGGGGACAAGGTGATAGCGTATGCTTCGAGGCAATTGAGAACTCATGAGAAGAATTATCCAACTCACGATTTGGAACTTGCTGCGGTAATCTTTGCTTTAAAAATTTGGCGACATTATTTGTATGGGAAAACTTGTGAAATTTTCACTGACCATAAAAGCTTGAAGTACTTATTTACCCAGAGGGACTTAAACATGCGCCAACGAAGATGGTTGGAGTTAATGAAGGACTATGATCTGAAAATTCAATATCATCCGGGTAAGGCGAATGTGGTCGCCGATGCCTTGAGTCGGAAATCAATCGGAAGTTTGGCCTGTGTTTTAACAGCACAAGAAAGGTTGGTGAAAGAGTTTGAACGACTGGAATTGGAAGTTATTCCTAGAGTTGAAGGTGGATTGATGGCAGCGATTGTAGCACAACCTGACTTGATTGGAGAGATTAAAGTAAATCAACTTCTAGACCCAACCTTAAAGAAAGTTGTAGATGAATTACCTGAGGGTAAGCGACCAGAGTTCAGTTTGCATGATGGGGTATTATGGTACATCAATCGGTTATGTGTGCCTAATGTGGGCAACTTAAAAGAAAGAATTTTGGAAGAAGCTCATAGTACTCGGTATTCCGTGCATCCGGGTAGTACGAAAATGTATAGAGATTTGAGGGAGGTCTACTGGTGGAGTGGAATGAAACGTGAAGTTGCTGAGTATGTGGCCAAATGTATGACTTGTCAATTGGTAAAGCTTGAACATCAACGACCTGCGGGGGAAGTACAACCATTGGAAATACCGGAATGGAAATGGGAGCACATTACAATGGATTTTGTGTCTGGATTGCCGAGATCTCCTAAATCTAATGATAGCATTTGGGTAATCGTTGACAGGTTGACTAAGTCAGCCCACTTCTTGCCGATTAAGACCACAGAACCGACAAAGTTAGCGGAACTTTATGTTAAAGAGATTGTAAGATTGCATGGGGCACCGGTATCTATAATATCAGATCGTGATACACGTTTTGTATCTAGGTTTTGGGAAGGGCTACAAAGAGCAATGGGGACAGCTTTGCATTTTAGCACAGCTTTTCACCCGCAAACCGACGGACAATCGGAACGAGTTATTCAAATTCTCGAGGATATGCTTAGAGTTTGTGTTATGGATTTCAAGGCTGACTGGGAAACTCACTTGCCGTTAATTGAGTTTTCTTATAATAATAGTTTCCAAACAAGCATTGGAATGGCGCCTTTTGAGGCATTGTATGGTAGGAAATGTAGATCGCCCGTGTGTTGGACAGAGGTTGGGGAAAAGCAACTTCTAGGACCAGAAATTGTACAAATCACCACCGATAAAGTCAAATTGATTAAGCAACGGTTGCAAGTGGCACAAAGTCGCTACAAAAGTTATGCTGATACGGGTAGAAGACCGTTGGAGTTTGAAGTTGGTGATTATGTGTTCTTAAAGGTTTCACCTTCGAAAGGTATTACACGGTTTGGTAAGAAGGGTAAGTTAAGTCCAAGATATATTGGACCTTTTCTGATTTTGAGTAAGGTGGGACCGGTAGCTTACAGATTGGAGTTGTCACAAGAATTGGCACATGTTCACAACGTGTTCCACGTATCTATGCTCAGACGTTATGTGTCGGATCTGAGTCATATCCTTGAACCAGAGCCGTTGGAAGTCCGAGAAGATATGACATATGTTGAACATCCGGTACGGATTCTGGATAGGAAAGATCAAGTGTTAAGAACGAAGACAATTCCGTTGGTCATGGTCCTTTGGCGTAATCATAGCATTGAAGAGGCAACTTGGGAACGAGAAGATGAGATCAGAGAAAGATATCCACACTTGTTCGACTGATGAGGTAAGAATAAGTTTGGGGACAAACTTCTTAAAAGGGAGGGAGAAATGTAACACCCGTACCCGGAAAAGAAGATTAATTTAGTGTTAATGTGTGTTAATTAAAGATAATTAATGCATGAGATGAATTAAGGCGGGGTTATGAACCTACATGTGAAAAGGTGTTCAAATGAGGACACAGATGAAAGTTCTGTGAAAGGCAGGACTGGTATAAAAGTGGGGCCCAACGAGGGTCTAATTAAAATAATTTGCATTTTGATGCCATCATGTGCTTATATGATTATTTGTTTAAATGCTTATTGATATTATTATGTCTTATGATAGGAAAGGGGACCAATTTGGGTACCCATGTGAGGGCGTATTTGAATAAAATTGATAACTGGTAGGTTTAATAACAACCTCATAATTTATGTGGGACCACGTTTAGGACCCACGCGGGACTTAGATTAAATCCTTTAGAAAAGATGGGTAGATATTATAATTGACTTGGGGGTATCATAATAAAACTTAAAGAAAGTTAGGGGAGGTAAATACAATTAATGCAAAGTGGAGACAACACATATGCATGAGGCATATGTGTCTCTACACACTAACTCCAGCTGGGAATTGAGAGAGGAAAGGACCGAGAGCTCTCGACGAAGACGACGGAAATTTTCGACGACGTTTCTTGCCGTTTCTTTGCCGTCCGGCGTCGGATTTACGATCCGAGACCACCTTTGGACTCGTGGAGGTAAGAGGATCACATGTATGTAATTTATTTTCAATTTTGGCAACATTTTTACGGAAACCGTTCTTAATAGACGATGTTCTTGATACCAAACTTATGTAGGAATTACACCGGTGAAATTTGGGTTGGAAATTAGCAAGAGATTGGGAAAATCTAGGCTTAATCGCTAGTAAATCGAGGAGGTGAGTGTCCTAATGTCACGCCCCGACGTAGCATAAATATGGAAAGCGTTTAATTTCCTTTATGGACCCGTAGGTCGCGACAGTTTGAAGGATCGATTCCGTCCCAAAAACTTCTAACAACATAAAACTATTAATCAGAGTAGAGCAAACAGGGCTCATAAAAATTTTTCTAACTTATTACAACTTATGGTACGGGGTTAACTAAGGCACAGACCGCCTTAAAATAAAACAATAACTTAAAGTCTATTACAGTCATCCTTATTACAAAACCAAATCATATCTTAAAGCACATAAACATAAAGCATATAAAAGTAAATTCTCTTCTCAGCAGTTGATCTCAATTAGCATAGTCATATGGTTCATCCTGATTATAACCTGCAAAGCCTGAACACGAATGTCCAGGACGCATCAACGCCGTCAGCTTCAAGAAGCTGGTGAGTATTAAAAACATAACTCTGAATGTAAAACATACTCATTTACCTTTTTCCCATTTCCATTTAAATACCACAAGTTTATATTTATGATAAAAAAAACTCGTTTTAGAAAACAACCACAACATTATTTAAAAGATAATTTCACACATATGTGACCGTGTATGAGAACAATGCACCATCTCATCTATCCGACTCTTTTCTCTCGACAACACCCAACAACCCTCTATCCTACTCCTGGTATCTTTGAAATACTAAGATAGCCACACTTTAGCAACGGGGCGCCAGGGAGTGTCCAGTTTGCCTCACACTTTGGTCCGGGGTACCAGGGAGTGTCCAATGCCTCACACTTTGAATACCCTAACCGCCATGCAAATACCGGGGCAACCCCCACACAGGTATCCAGACTCGAGTCATTCAGAGAGTGTCTATAGGCCACACTTTAGCACTTCCATGGGTGCCAGTGAGTGTCCAAGTTCGGCTTCACACACTTTAACGCTTCCATGGGCGTCAGGGAGTGTCCATTTTTGCCACCTTCGCATTTCAAAGACACCCTCATCCTCTTTTTCAACTCCAACCACAATCACATCCACAACCACAACCATAACCACAGCCACAATTACAACCACAACCACAACCACAACCACAACTCAAACTCATACTCTTTCCACACAATCATTACTCTTTTCCACACTATCATTACTCTTTTACACACTACCAACACTCACCATGCATGTACAACTGACTCCACATGAATGTCATCAAACTTTAAACATAAAGGAATTCACAGAATTAAAGAAATAATACGCGTACGGGGATTGAAAATTCGTAATTCATTGCCTTAATCATTTTAAACATAACTAATAGCATTCTAAAAACTGCTACTGAAATCCTCGTTTTCTGTCCAAACGGTGCAGAATCTGAGAAAATTGCATTAGACGAAAAGTGTGCAGAATCGAGTTTTGCTTGGGACAACGCGGGCAGAACCTTAAATTTCATTCGTTTTCCTAACAAATATCTGAAAACAAAATTCTGCTACTGTTAAAATTAAAAGAGAAAATATTAGATTGAATTTCTAATATACTTTTTCTGCTACTGTAATCCTCATTTTCTGCCCAAACGGTGCAAAATCTGAGAAAATTGCATTAGACGAAAAGTGTGCAGAATCGAGTTTTACTTGGGACAACGCGGGCAGAACCTTAAATTTCATTCGTTTTCCTAACAAAAATCTGAAAACAAAATTCTGCTACTGTTAAAATTAACTACCTAAATCAGTAAATAAGGAATGAGTTACATTTGGAGTGAGTTAGTAATACTCACCGTGATTAAGTGCAAAGAGATTTGTTGAGAAAGATAACCAAATCAAGAAACCCAATACAAGCTTGGCTATGGAAATTGAGGAGCTCTTCTCTCTAGAAATTTTCAGCAAATTGAACTCTCAAACTTTCTCTTATCTCTCTAT
Organism: Hydrangea macrophylla; assembly: GCA_033977485.1. Taxonomy (NCBI): domain Eukaryota; kingdom Viridiplantae; phylum Streptophyta; class Magnoliopsida; order Cornales; family Hydrangeaceae; genus Hydrangea; species Hydrangea macrophylla. The sequence continues at coordinate 31,577,051 of CM066994.1, forward strand.
GTGACTCTCTCAAGCTCTCTATGTTAGGAGTGTAGAATGTGTAGTGTGATTGGGTGTATAAATACTCAAACTTCCACTTAGAAAACATTTGCCTAACATCCCACTCATTCTCCATTAATCTCCACTAATTACAAAGAAAGTGCAACAATGATGTGTAAATATACACTTGCAATTCATAATGCTCCATTGATAATTGAAAGGGTAGGTGGAGTTGGTGTGGGTCAAGGTGTGTTTGGGTAATCTAGCTTATGGCATAAGGACAATACACATACAACAACATTTGCCAAACAAGACCTAAGGAAAAGCATCAGCATAATAATTTGGGTATAAATATATTTGTTCAATCATTTACTTCCAAAATTCTGTGGAAGTTTAACACTGCGCGGACAGTTTTAAACTTACACTGGTATTTTCGTGATACGGTGTTTATCACAAAAATACAGAGAATTCATTTTAACGTTAGAAATAGTTCTCTGATTTCATAAAAATACAGTTTGAGTTTAAAAGAAATAATTCCACCGTTTTGAAATACAGTTTTGAATTTTAACACAGGTATTGCAAGTTTTATGAAAATTGCATTTTGACCCCAAAAGTAATTTCAATTATTCAAAGATTAAACTTTTCACATAAGAATCGAATTTAACATATAAACAGACAATATATATTAAATTTTGAATATAATAATGCCAATGATAATGAAAATTTTAAATATGATAATGCATGAAAATGCAGGTTATTACACCTAATCTCTCAATTGGATGTTTAGCTATGATAATGTGATAATTGTGGTTCATAGTTGTTAAACTTATTGACACGAGAATTTTCTTGTGCGCTCTTGTGCAGTACCCAAGTGTAGGTAGACGTGCAAGTAATATCTGGTAAGACCAGGTCGATCCCACAGGGAAGGTGTTGACCTAATGAATTAGACTAACCTCTAAAGAAAACAAAATAAAATAACTAAGTTTGAATGAAGGTGCAGAACACGAAGTTCCACAAACTAAGATTACTAATGAAAGTGATTAAAATTAACTAAACAATCTAACTAGCTAATTAAAACAGTACTCTAAATTAAGGTGTTTAACTTTTAAAAGAAAGTGTTGGGATTACACGAATCCACAGTAACCTAGCCATCTACCATGCATTTACCTTGAAGCACAATGGAGTAAATTACCTACAGTTTTCCGTATTCCTCAAAAGAAATAAAGATTCTATGGCCCTTTCATGACCGGGACCATATCATCACAGTTAAATTAAAATACACAAAAGCGGTTTAATTCAATAGTTAAGACTCGCATCCTCAATGGTGTTAGCATTGAAGATGGTTTGCAAAATGTATTGAAAGAAAATGCCTTAGGGCCTTAGTTTTAAAACTGTTTTGACAGACTGAGCATTTATTTGGGACAGAATGATAACAAGTCCTAAAACAAAAAGTCCTGGAATACTGCAGGTAACATCCTCAAGAATCCGAGAGTTCGATCGATCGACGCGCCTTCGATCGATCGAAGACCTTCATCCCTCAATCGATCGAACTAACTTCGATCGCTTGACTGTCTCTGGTTCGATCGATCGAACTGACTTCGATCGATCGAACACAGCGATTATTCTGCTGCATGGCAGAGGCTGGAGATCACTGTTTCATCGTGATCTCCCAACCTGGGACTACTCAGACATCGTCTGGAGTGTCGAGGATTGATTTTTAACGTAAGAAAACATTAATGCTATGTTTGATTGTGAGTTATTCATAAGAAATCTAAAAACTATAGTTTTGTAATTATTTAGCATGCAATATCACAAGATAATCAAGCAAACTATGACTAACACGTGCAGAATATAAATAAGCAGTATGTAAATAACCTGGAATAGACGATACTCGTATGAACTTCAAAAAAATCCAAACCACACTATGAAAATTCAAGGAAAAACCTACAAAAAACAAACAAACTCTCTATCTCTCTCTATAAAACTGTTGAAAACAAAAGTGGGCGTCCCAAAGGACGTGAACAAAACACATATATATAGAAAAACCTAAAGCACTAGGGTTAAAACCCGCATTCTGCTGCGCACGCAAATGTTTCTGGAAATACCCCGTTCGATCGATCGAACTGCTTTCGATCGATCGAACCCTTGATCTTCAAGCGCTTCTACTCTGTTCGAGCGATCGAACTCTCGATCGATCGAACCTTCTACGATCGATCGAACTTCATTTTTCAGCTTTGACTTCTTTTGTTTGCATTCCAGCATTCCATTTATTCTGATACTCATCTGTTTAGTCCGCACAGCAGTAATCTGCATAAACAACAGCTAAAACAATACAACTTATCATAGATTAATCATACTGTATAAAAATTAGCCTTGCAATGCAAATTGCAGATAATACGGGAAGTTGTGATAAAAACTAATACAATTCTTCCTTTTAGCGCGGTTGTATTTTACAAATACCCCCGCTTTGCACAACCCCCAACTAGCTTATTGCTAGTCCCTAGCGATAAAGCGAAAATAAAAATAAAACAAAAACTCTTAAACTAATACTATCACAACTAAGAAACAAAGAAAAACTAAAAACAACCTAAACTAAGATAGAGAGAAAAATCCTAACTCACTTTCGCAGGAATCGCGGTTGCATTTAGCGAATGCAACAAGCCGTTAAACCCCTAGGTTCCCCCTAGTGGACGAGTGTTGTCTCGTGAGGGTTTGCAGTGAATATACCCACAAAATTCCAATTTTTAGCTCAAAAAGAATTAGAATAACTTTGTAGAATTCCCCCTTCCATTAAACTGTTAATTCAACTCTACAAGAATATAATATCCTCTATCAACCCATGAAAGAGATCCACATGCTCTCCTATATCACCAAGTAAAATATACAAATGTATTACCATCATGCACCCGTGTGTGTGTGGAATTAACAACCATGCGTCCAACCCTTATTAGGAGTTATCTAGATTATTGTACTTTGGAAACTTGCAGTTTTAGCTCAATTCTCACATTGGTCACACTCAAAACGAACGTCTCTCAGAAACTTGCTTTACAATGATCGCACATAGTATGAAAGCTTTGAGAAGAATGATATTCTAAGTGCTAATGCTTTCATACTTTACTCTATGAAAAACGGACATTTAAGAGTGTAAAGTCTCATGAATGGAATACTACTTACTAGAGGAGCGAAATACCGTGGATAACTCAACTCACACTTTCATGTTCAAATCAACTGTTGAGAATCTCCAAGACTTTGAATTATGGCTTTTATTTAGTAGGTGGGGGTGTTGTAGAGAAGAGTGTGCTTTTTAGTATGTGATGGAATTTCCACTTCTCTTTTTATTCTTTATTCTTTTCTCCACCCAATCTCCCATTCATTTCTTCCTTTTTTTCTTTTTTTTTTTAACCTGGAATATCCACAACAACTTCCTTCCATTTCACATACTTTGATGACTCATTCTCAATAAATTTATCAAACAGTTCGATGAGGTCAAGGTATAAATCAAGGATTTGGATTCTTGTGATTTTTATTGGAAATATTTATTTGAGGTGGGATCAGGAATGAATTCAATGAATGTAGGTGGGCTATGTTAGGTAAAGGAATGGGTAATACGATGGCTTGAATCATTTTCTCAACTTTCAATTTTTAGCACTTAAGTGTTCATTGAGTTTAATTGGTAAATCCTGAACATTCTCCTCTAACAAGCGGTCAAAACTTTTAAAGAAAACTGAGACTTAACAACAAATTCACAGGTATATGCAAGAAAAAAAAACATTCGACAATGTATGCGAATCCCCTCAGAAATGATGATTGGCTCAAAAGCTCACAAAGGGTTATTAGCTTCCACTACTTGTTCTTTTCGCACAATATTCATTTTAACTCCATTTTCAAGTTTTCTACATGGCTGCTAATTAGTGTGCACAAGTATTGGGTACATACTAGCTTTACAGATGCAATTCATTTCAGTGATACAGAAAAACGCGTGGATTTAATCCATAAAAAGATAAGAATACTACAAATGTATCATTGTCTAATTAACAAGCAGGAGAAGTTATTCAGAGTTATTCTATCAATACTATTCAATAAAATATTTTTTCAAATTTTAACAGACTGTGTTCTCATTAAATTTAAAACATATCTAAGTGCAAAACCTGATTATTACGGGTGTATACCTATCTATTGTCTCCTACCCCCAACTGAAAACAACAAAGTCCTCAGAAGTTGATTTTCAATAAATAAAAGAGATGGGTATCACCTGTATAGCGCAAATGATGATCGCAAGCAAAGCAACCTAGCATAAAAATTAGAACACAATCTCCAAAACAGACAGGATCAAAAGATAACAATAAGACAATAAAACCATGATCCAATCAATCGAAACCACTGGAATATGAACAAAATAAAATAAAATACAAGCAGTGATAAATACTGTCCATACAATACCAACTAACCAAATAAAACACCCAAAAACCACCAGCATATACAACCAACCAAAAATAAATAAATGCCACCTCCCCGACTAAAACTAATCGACCCCAGATGGCGTATCATCGGCTATCTCAGAAGGGATGTCGATAGGAGCAGGCGGCAATACAGTAGTAGTAGGAGTAGTAGATGGCTCGGAAGTAGCGGTCGAAACCGGATCAGTAGCCTCAGCAGCTGGGGTAGCAGATGGTGGATCAGGAAGTGGTGGATCCGTAGGAGTAGCAACATGTGACGGAACAGCAGCAGGCGGAGCAGATGGGGTGGCCGTGGGATGGTGAGCAGAGTGAACAGCCTGATCAACCCCTATCTGAATCAAAATGGACTCCAGTAAAGTCTGGATCTGATCCATCCGGCCCTCGAGTCTAATCCTGGCCTCTCTCTCCTCCAATAATAACTCGCGAACTGTCGGGAGAGGCACAGAAGAAGAAGACTCTCCCTGGGCACGAGACTGCGACCGCTGTCGCAGCTCAAACTGCTGAACCGCAGCAACTGGATCATCCTCCTCATCCGAGTCAAGCTCCTCCACCTCGGTGGGTGTCCCTGAAGCTCCGGCCTCCGTGTCTGTACCGCCACGCCTCTTCTTCCTCCCCCGCACCCTCGCTGTCCCTTTCCCCTTGCGCTTCCTCTTCTGAGCGTCGGAGCGGCGAGCAGCCGCCTCGCTAAATCGGCGGGGAGAAGGGCGGATATCATCTCCAGGGAGCTCGAGGAACCCGGCATCGGCCATGACCCTCTGAATAGCCCAAGCACCCTTCAGGTGCTTCCTGGACGAGATATAACGGGTGGGGTGGACCATAAAATCGATGTATAGGCGTGGTATACAAACTGGCTGACCCGTCCCCACAGCATATAAGACTCGCGCATACCAAGCCGCGATCTTCTCTCGATAGGACGTCACTAGGAGGCAGTTACTGAGGACCAAATGAAGCATGTGGTAGTCATCGGTGAGAGAGTGGTCCTCGATCAAAGCATCGCCATCCCAAGACGGAACGGCGCCTCCAGTGAGCTCCCTGATAATAGCGGATGGTGGGGTCACGGGTGCAACAGGCCGGTGGGGGCAAACATAATCAGGTACCTCTGGTACCCCCAACGCGGCGGAAACGGTCGCGGGACTGATGATGAATGAACGACTCCGGAAGAAGGCGTGATAAGTGAATGGTACAAACGGGTCGCTGATCATAGTCGCACACGCACCTCTGATCCAGGATAGGTTGACCCTCTTGGCCAACGACAGGAGATCGAACCAGTGCGGCATCGCGCGGATCCGTGTGAGGAACCACGGGCTCTCAGTCCAGATATGCTCAATGGGGCGCTCAATCATAACCATCCGAGTCTGGAAGTACCGCTCGAACCAAACCCTATCCTCGTTATTTCGGAACCCGTGAGCGGGTACTGGATCTGGTATAGTACGATCGAGGGGCTTGGACTTATGATAGCCCGTCACTGGATTCATTTTAGGCAGTCCTGAAAATAAGACCACACACGATACAGATAAGAATAGGAAGAAAAAGAAACAAAACAAACACTGCTGGAGTTCGATCGATTGAACTGAGTTCGATCGATCGAACTGGAGTAGACTTCGATCGCTTGAAAATTGTTCGATCGATCGAACATCACCCCTTCGATCGCTCGAAACCAGTTCGAGCGATCGAACACAGCGGTGTTCAGAAATCGCAGAAACAAAAAGAAGACCAAAGTTACGCTAGCAACATACGATCCTAAGACCAAGGAGACACCCCCTTGGGATTTTCTAACACAAACAAGAAGGAAAAAGAAAACACAAACGAACGGGGCCTACCTCGGGTCAGAACCTGCAGTGGGGACGGAGAGATGATGAGATGAAGATGAAGGGGATCAGAGGATTGTTCAGGGCGTCCTTTTGGATGCCAGAAATTGAAATTTTTCCGAGTCGCCTTCTCCCTGTCTTCGAGCGATTGAGGGTGAGAGTGAGGGAAATGAAGAAATGTCCTGAAGACGCCTCGTTTAAATGCTTCGTTCGATCGATCGAAGAATGTTCGATCGATCGAACACAAATCCTTCAATCGATTGAACGTAAACTACAAGCGCTTGAACATGCAGGTTTCGATCGATCGAACTGAGCTCGATCGATCGAACACAAAAATTCCAGAATTCATTGGGATATGAACCACATCACTCCCAACTATCACAAACAAATCTGGACATGCAGATAGACTGAAAGAACAGTTGAAGAACAAGCATGTAGTGCAGAAATGTATCCCCAGAATAGAAGATTGCAATTTATATCAAAATAAAACTTTATTATTGCATCCAAATTGCACCATTATCATCCCCAACTGTGGTTAAAACCTTATTGGACTAGAAAACCAAAAATAAAACTAAAAATAAAACTGAAAACAAATTGTCAAGGATTACATTCCAGTTGCTAAACAAGAATTGAAATTGAACAGAAACAACTGAAATGTAGCACTAGTCTTCGAGTATAAAAATTTCCTCTTCCACGATCTCTTCATAATCCGCCGAATCTTCAGCTGGGAAGTCCAAACTTGATGATTCCCTTTCCCAGAACAATCGAAACGCAGCAAGGACATCATCAACCAAGTCTGGAGTCTCCAAGGAATGGCAAGTCCATGCAAGAGGTGATCCGGATGGAGACAAGGATAACGGAGTGCGATTGCGCAATGGACCCTCCTCTTGCGGCGGAGTGAGTGGGGGCCTTATGTATGGCCCAAGACCATGAATCAGTTGATGTGGAAGGAATATCGGGATGCCATTTAGGAACATAGTGACAATCCTGGACAAAAGACAACACACTGAAATTAAAACAACAGAACACAAGAAACACAAATTATCACAAAAAGAAGATCAAAGAAAAGAAACAAGAATTACAAAGAAATGTGACACGTTCCAACCTCACTATTGGCATTGGTTCCCAAAGTGCACTAGCTGGTAAGGGGCATTGGAGCCTGAATAGCAAGTAGCTCAGGTGCACGTAGCGGTATGGGACCAACTCAAGTATGAGGAAATCGTCCACGAAAACAAAAACAGCATTGTGGCGTTCTGGGACGACATCCTGAAGGACATGATCCTCCCATGGCTCCCACATATCATCGTTTTCCCATTGGGCCATGAGGGCATCATCCACCATGCGTCCCATATACAGGTCTTCTTCCTCATCCAACTCCTCCTCATTAGGAAAGTCCATATTTTCATACGGATTGATGTCCAGGAGAGCAGGGTCGAATGGGATATAACCGATGGAAGCATTGATTCGAGTGTGAACTTCAGGATCATAAGGATGCAAGGGGCAGGGCGTGGGTTCACCCTCAGTCCAAGTGCCACAACAACACTCGGAATCAGTCCATGAACCAATTGAATGGACATCATCACCTCGCATATTCACCTGCAACAGAGTGGTTTAAGGAATAATGGATTAGAACTAAATCACAAACACGAAAGAACAAACAAAAAACTAAACACAAAAGAAAGAAAGAAACTAAAATGCAGGGAAAGAAAAGAAATACAACAACAAGTTGAAATTCCACCTGAGATTTTTTTTAAGTGGTGGAATAGCTGGGCTCATCCAGCTGGATGTGCTCAACTTCAGAGTGGAAATTCTCCAAGAACGGCTTCAATCTTTGGCCATTGACCTTGAAACAATCGTCGTTCTTTGGATTGACAATCTCGACCGCCCCATGTGGAAAAACAGTTTTAACGATGAACGGGCCTGTCCACCGGGAACGGAGTTTACCTGGGAAAAGATGGAGGCGAGAATCATATAGCAACACTTTCTGCCCCGGCTCAAATGATTTACGAAAAATCGTACGATCGTGACGAGCCTTCAACTTTTCCTTATGCAACTTTGCAGAGTCATACGCATCTCGTCGTATTTCCTCTAGCTCTGCAAGTTGGAGCTTGCGTAGCTGACCTCCCTCTTGAATATCAAAGTTCAATGAGCGTGTCGCCCAATAAGCTTTATGTTCAATTTCAACAGGAAGGTGGCAAGCTTTCCCGTAAACTAGTCTATACGGGGACATACCAAGATTCGTCTTATAGGCAGTACGGTATGCCCATAACGCGTCAGTCAATTTGTATGCCCAGTCTTTTCGATTGGAACTAACCGTTTTCTCGAGAATATGCTTGATTTCTCGGTTAGCCAATTCTGCTTGCCCATTTGACTGTGGATGATAAGCAAGAGCGATTTTATGATGGACTCCGTATTTCTTGAGAAGTGACTCCAAGGGCTTATTGCAGAAATGCTTGCCTTGATCACTTAGTAAAGCTTTCGGAGTACCAAAACGAGACAGAATATGCTCTCTGAGAAATGACATGACTGTTCTGTGATCATTTCGTCTCGTTGGTATCGCTTCTACCCATTTCGATACATACTCCACAGCAAGGAGTATGTACTCACAGTTATTCGACTTGGGAAATGGGCCCATAAAATCTATGCCCCAACAATCAAATATCTCAATTGTGATGATAGGGGTTAGAGGCATAGAATTCCTTTTAGAAATGGTTCCAAGCTTTTGACAGCGTTGGCATGTCTTACAAAAGGAATAAGCATCTTTGAAGACTGTGGGCCAGTAAAAACCGCTTTGCAACACTTTTTGTGCGGTCTTCTGTGACGCAAAATGGCCACCGCATGCCTCAGAATGGCATGACGCTAAGATAACGGTTATATCCTCGTTGGGTACGCAACGCCTGATGACCTGATCAGCACAGTATTTGAAAAGGTATGGGTCATCAAAGAAAAAATGGCGTGCAAACGAGAGGAACCGTTTCCTATCTTGATTTGACCAATGAGTCGGTGTCTCACCCGTGACCAGGTAGTTTACCACATCAGCATACCAAGGCAGACTACTTACTGCCAGTAGCTGTTCATCTGGGAACTCATCTTTGATGGATTGGGATTCAGTGTTATCGGTAAAAGTCAACCGGGATAAATGATCCGCAACCACATTCTCTACTCCTTTCTTGTCCTTGATTGTTAAATCAAACTCTTGGAGTAAGAGTATCCAGCGGATAAGCCGTTGTTTAGCGTCTTTCTTTGACAAAAGATACTTGAGGGCCGAATGATCTGTAAAACAGACGATTGGTGACCCTATCAGGTAAGACCTAAACTTGTCCAGAGCGAATACTACGGCCAGCAGCTCTTTTTCAGTAGTAGTGTAATTCATTTGAGCTTCATTTAAGGTTCGGCTGGCATAGTATATCACATGTGGTTTATTGTCCTTCCTCTGGCCTAGGACTGCGCCAATGGCGTAATCACTAGCAACGCACATTAATTCAAAAGGCAAACTCCAATCGGGTGCCTGTATTATAGGTGCGGAGGTGAGGAGATCTTTTAAATCCTCGAAGGACTTCTGGCAACTCTCTGACCACTCGAAAGGTGCATCTTTGACAAGAAGTTGACAAAGGGGTCGAGAGATTGCACTGAAATTCTGGATAAATCGACGATAAAAACCCGCATGCCCCAAAAATGAACGAATGTCTCGCACTGTACGGGGGACAGGTAGATTTGAGATTATGTCGATCTTAGCCTTATCCACTTGGATTCCTTCATCGGATATTATGTGGCCTAAAACTATACCCTTGGTCACCATAAAGTGACACTTCTCCCAATTCAAGACTAGGTGTTTGTCCTCACACCTCATTAAAACCTGTTCGAGATTGCTGAGGCAATCCGCGAAGCTATGGCCGAAAACTGAAAAGTCATCCATGAAGACTTCAAGGATGTTTTCGACCATGTCACTAAAAATGCTTAACATGCACCGCTGAAAGGTAGCCGGTGCATTGCATAAGCCAAATGGCATTCGTCGGTAGGCGAAAGTACCGAATGGACACGTGAACGTGGTTTTCTCCTGATCTTCAGGAGCAATCTCAATTTGATTATACCCACTGTATCCATCCAAGAAGCAGTAATACTTATGACCCGCCACCCGTTCTAGCATTTGATCCATGAATGGCAAAGGAAAATGATCCTTTCAGGTCACAGTATTTAGCTTCCTGTAGTCGATACACATTCTCCATCCAGTGGGGACTCGTGTCGGTACTAATTCACCCTCTTTGTTCGGAATGACCGTTATGCCAGCTTTCTTTGGAACTACTTGGGTAGGACTAACCCAAGGACTGTCAGATATTGGATATATCATCCCAACATCAAGCAGTTTAAGCACTTCCTTCTTAACCACTTCTTGCATGTTGGGATTCAGACGCCTTTGCATTTGCCTTGAGGGTTTAGCGTCTTCCTCCAGATATATCTTATGCGTGCATATGGATGGGCTTATGCCTTTGAGATCAGCAATTGTCCATCCCATAGCATCTTTATGCTTTTTCAGCATGTCCACTAGCTTACTTTCCTGTTCATGAGTTAAAGCAGATGAAATGATTACAGGATAAGTTTTTCCAGTTCCTAGGAATGCATATTTCAGCTCTTTTGGGAGCTCCTTCAATTCTAACTCTGGGAACTGGAAACTAGAGGGCATTACCAATTTGGTTTTAGGAGGCAGTTGTTCATATGGCATTACCCACATGCAATCGGCTCTATCCTCCTCTATCGTATCCATCATAAGACACGTCTGATTTAGGTCAGCATCCAATGGAGTTGACTCTTCAGGCTGATAAATATCGCCAAATTGAGTCATCACAACTTCCAAAGGATCTTTATAATCGACCAAGTCAACTTCATCTTCAATGACTGTGTCTATATAATGGATTTCTTCCTCATCATCGTATTCTTCAGGTCGGGGATTAGAGAAGATCTTGATATTCAACGTCATGTTCCCGAATACGATAGTCATGATACCAGTTCTAATCTTGATTGTGGCATCAATGGTGTTGAGGAATGGACGTCCAAAAATAACCGGGATATGTGCACCAGGATTAGACACAGGTTCTGTGTCCAATATCACGAAATCAACCGGAAATACGAAAGTGTCTATTTGGACAAGGACGTCCTCCAATACCCCTCTAGGGTACTTTACAGATCTGTCTGCCAATTGCAAAGCAACTCGGGTGGGTTTGAGTTCACCCAACCCTAGTTGTTTATAGACTGAGTATGGCAGCAGGTTCACGCTTGCTCCTAAATCGAGGAGTGCGTTGTCTATCTTTTGATTCCCAATTCTACATGAGACAGTAGGTGTACCGGGATCTTTGAGTTTTGGAGGCAACTCGTTTTGAATGATCGCACTAGCTTGACATGCGACATAAGCATGTTTCTTCACGCTTTGCCTCCTCTTGACCGTGCATAGATCTTTGAGATACTTTGCATAGGCCGGCACTTGCTTGATAGCATCTAGGAGTGGAAGGTTAATCTTAACTTGCTTAAACAGTTCCAAAAACTCCTGATTCTTCGTCTCATTCTTGGGTTTCCTCAACCGTTGAGGATAAGGTGCAGGAAAGGGACATTTTGGTGGTTCCTCCTTAACAGATTCCTTTCCCGGCCTTCGCTCAACTTCTTCATCTACTCTAGGAGCTGCAATGTTTGCCTTTATTGGTTCGTCATTAGTAGACGGCTCCTCCTCTCGAGTAGATGGTAGCTCAACTTCTTCATCCAACACTTCCCCCTCCTTGTACACTTCGGGAGTGGACAGAGGTATGCCTTTTTCTATGACTTTTCCACTTCTCAGTGTGGTCACAGCTTTAGCATGCTCTTGATTGTTAGGACCATTGTTATGTCCCTTGGGGTTCTGAAGTGGTTGGGCAGGGAATGTTCCTCCTGAGCTCTCTTGCCGTGCATCTATCCTCTCTAACGTGGCAGACATTTTACTCATCATTTGGATGAGTTGTTGCGTTAGATTGGCATTAGCAAGTGGCTCCTCCTCTTGTACCTTCTTGTGCGGGGGCACATAGGCATTGGTTTGGGGCGCATTAGAGGGTTGAGCTTGATTGTAATTATTAGTTCTGTTTTGATTGTAATGCTGGGGCTGCCTATTGTTTTGCCCTTGATACTGATTATTGTTGTAGGGCTGCTGTTGATATTGATTTTGGGCCCCAGCATTATTTCTCCAATCAAAACCGGGGTGATTCCATCTATTGTTATTTTGAAAATTATTATTGGAATTCCCCGCCCCTCGAAAACCTTGCATGGCATTCATTTCTACAGGGGCTTGCTCTTGAAAATATGGCACATTAGGACAATACTGAGTTGTATGTCCCAACATGTTGCATGTGCCACATGGTTCTTCAGGCATGACTTGCCTAGAACTCTCTCCTTTCATGCTTAACTCTTCCACCTTCTTTGCTAGCTCTGCATACTTAGTCATGAGGCGATCTTCATTGGTTAGCTGATATAAGCTTTTCTCTTCTACACAGGATATCTGTGATCGTGAGATATTGTCAGAATTTGACCATTCATGAGCGTATTCAGCTAACCATTCGAAATGGGCTTCGGCCTCTTCAGTATTTTTTCGCAGAAATGGTCCAGAGCTCATTGTTTCCACCAACTTCTTTGTTTCACCATTTAATCCCTGATAAAAGAAGCTGATCGTTCGCCATTTCTCAAACCCATGGTGTGGGCATGAGAGAAGCAAATCTTTGAAACGCTCCCACGCTTGTGTGAAGGTTTCATTGCTCTTTTGTTTATAGGAATTAATTTGACGCTGAAGATCTGTGGTCATGCGAGTAGGATAGAATTTCTTCAGAAATGCGGTGCTCATCGCATGCCAGGTGAAAATGGAATTAGGCTTTAGAGAGTGGAGCCACGCCTTCGCTTTATCTTTCAGAGTGAAGGGGAATAGCATTAAATGCGTCACCTCCCTAGGACAATTTTGCGAGAATGTTTTGCAAACATCCTCGAAATCGGTGACATGTAAATACGCCTTCTCGCTGTCCATCCCATGAAAAGTGGGAAGCAATTGAATCATCCCATTGCGAAACTGAAATTCGCCATTGTGTGGTGGGATTTGAATGCAAGAGGGCGTAGGTGCATGTTCTGGTTGCATAAGATCGCAAAGAGGACGGAGTGCCTCATCGATTGGCACCACAACATTGTCACCGTTTTCACTCTGATGATCATCCATTGATGCAGTTGGAGTGATAATCGGGTTGATGGAACTATCAGAGTCAGAGCAGTAGAATGGATTTCCAAAGAATCCTTCGATAGAATTCTCGGACATGAACTAGGAGAGTCCCTAGGGTGAGAACTTACCCAAAAGAACCGAAAGAAAAGAAAGGAAAAATAGAAAGAGATGAAGAGAGACTGAGGTAATCTAAAGAATTGATCGTCGCCTTCCCCGGCAACGGCGCCAAAAACTTGACACGAGAATTTTCTTGTGCGCTCTTGTGCAGTACCCAAGTGTAGGTAGACGTGCAAGTAATATCTGGTAAGACCAGGTCGATCCCACAGGGAAGGTGTTGACCTAATGAATTAGACTAACCTCTAAAGAAAACAAAATAAAATAACTAAGTTTGAATGAAGGTGCAGAACACGAAGTTCCACAAACTAAGATTACTAATGAAAGTGATTAAAATTAACTAAACAATCTAACTAGCTAATTAAAACAGTACTCTAAATTAAGGTGTTTAACTTTTAAAAGAAAGTGTTGGGATTACACGAATCCACAGTAACCTAGCCATCTACCATGCATTTACCTTGAAGCACAATGGAGTAAATTACCTACAGTTTTCCGTATTCCTCAAAAGAAATAAAGATTCTATGGCCCTTTCATGACCGGGACCATATCATCACAGTTAAATTAAAATACACAAAAGCGGTTTAATTCAATAGTTAAGACTCGCATCCTCAATGGTGTTAGCATTGAAGATGGTTTGCAAAATGTATTGAAAGAAAATGCCTTAGGGCCTTAGTTTTAAAACTGTTTTGACAGACTGAGCATTTATTTGGGACAGAATGATAACAAGTCCTAAAACAAAAAGTCCTGGAATACTGCAGGTAACATCCTCAAGAATCCGAGAGTTCGATCGATCGACGCGCCTTCGATCGATCGAAGACCTTCATCCCTCAATCGATCGAACTAACTTCGATCGCTTGACTGTCTCTGGTTCGATCGATCGAACTGACTTCGATCGATCGAACACAGCGATTATTCTGCTGCATGGCAGAGGCTGGAGATCACTGTTTCATCGTGATCTCCCAACCTGGGACTACTCAGACATCGTCTGGAGTGTCGAGGATTGATTTTTAACGTAAGAAAACATTAATGCTATGTTTGATTGTGAGTTATTCATAAGAAATCTAAAAACTATAGTTTTGTAATTATTTAGCATGCAATATCACAAGATAATCAAGCAAACTATGACTAACACGTGCAGAATATAAATAAGCAGTATGTAAATAACCTGGAATAGACGATACTCGTATGAACTTCAAAAAAATCCAAACCACACTATGAAAATTCAAGGAAAAACCTACAAAAAACAAACAAACTCTCTATCTCTCTCTATAAAACTGTTGAAAACAAAAGTGGGCGTCCCAAAGGACGTGAACAAAACACATATATATAGAAAAACCTAAAGCACTAGGGTTAAAACCCGCATTCTGCTGCGCACGCAAATGTTTCTGGAAATACCCCGTTCGATCGATCGAACTGCTTTCGATCGATCGAACCCTTGATCTTCAAGCGCTTCTACTCTGTTCGAGCGATCGAACTCTCGATCGATCGAACCTTCTACGATCGATCGAACTTCATTTTTCAGCTTTGACTTCTTTTGTTTGCATTCCAGCATTCCATTTATTCTGATACTCATCTGTTTAGTCCGCACAGCAGTAATCTGCATAAACAACAGCTAAAACAATACAACTTATCATAGATTAATCATACTGTATAAAAATTAGCCTTGCAATGCAAATTGCAGATAATACGGGAAGTTGTGATAAAAACTAATACAATTCTTCCTTTTAGCGCGGTTGTATTTTACAAATACCCCCGCTTTGCACTTATGCTCATGTATGTATATGTTGTTGAATTTGGGCAAAAAGCATGCCAATAAGGTGAAATTGTGATGCTTATGTGCTAAGTTGCTTAAGTGTTTATATGGATCAAAGGGAAGTCAAGTAGTGGTCACCATTTATAGGTCCCATATATAAGGGATAGGAAGTCCTCAACGAGTAGGACGTGGTGACGACCACAATGAAATGCCGGTGATGCCTTCGGGATCACAAGAGAGTGCGCCAAAAGTGAGAAATATCCGGGGTGAGAAAGACCGGGGGTGGTGGCTGGAATGACTTGACTTTCCGGAGATCAATTTGTTGTCATTTATAATGATTGTTGCATTTACATACTTTGCATTCCAATGGCATGATTAGTTCCCTCACTAAGCGAAAGCTTAAACGAAAATATATTTTCTGTTGTGGTTATTGAATAACCATCGCAGGTACCAAACGAGACGAGGAGAGGAAATGATCCGCACGACGGGTTGGGCTTGGGAGTTGTCCTTATGTATATGTGTTCATATGCCTAGCTAGTTTATGCTTAGAATGTATCTTTTGTTGGCAATGTAAATGTAGCTTGGGTTTGTTTTTGGAGACTTGTCATATGTAAAGTTGGGTATGGTTGGTTATTTATGTTCCAAACCATGAGTTGTACTTGCAAGTTGCAAGTTATGTATTTTGGGAGTGAAGTTGGGAAGAGTTAGTAGTTTTGGTTGTGAAACTAACTTAGTTTCTCCTTATGTGTAAATATTTGTGTGTGTGTGTTGGAAGAACATGGTTTTGAATGTAAAATTAATGTTTCTAGTCGGAACTTATGGAATATGTATGTTTAGATTCCTTCACAAATAGTTTGACATGTTTTGGGAACTCTCTTGATGGTTGGTTGATATGGGGAAACACTTGAAAATACTTTTGACATGGTTTTGGAAATGTTTTATGAGAGATTCTTCAAGGCCATGGTGTTTTGAACTCACCTTGGCAACCACCAATCTTTTTTCTTACTAGTTGGTGGAATTGGAGTTTTTATGGGTTGTTTCTCATTTAAATGAACATGGATGATGTTTGAATGATTTGGAAAGTTTTAAAAATGTTATTGATACATTTATGGGTGTTTGGGAGGTGTTCTCAAGAGTTTTAATGATGTTGGGAATCAATTTTGGTACTTGGGAAAAGTTTGAACTGTTTTAGCAGTGTTTTAGCATCAGAAAAATCAATCTGCAGGAACCGGATCGATTCGGGTCGAGTGCGGATCGATCCGGGGCATCTGGAACTGCAGAAAATGAAGATCTGCTAAATCCGGATCGATCCGGATCTGGGGCGGATCGATCTGCTTGTCCAGTTTCAGCCTCGACGGCTTTTACGGAAACGCGCATAACTCTCTCTAGAAAACTCGGATTCGCGCACCGGTTTTTTGCGTTGAAACCGAGACTCAAAGAGCTATCTTTCCATCTAAAATTTTCTATACTTTATTAATGACCATTTTGCCCTTGGGTCTATTTTGTGTCAACGGAGCTGTTTTAGTAAGTCTAATTCATGTGTTTCTTAATGAATTAAGGATGTTTTGAACATGTGGGCTTGTTACACGTGTCCCAACTCGCCCGAGGCGGGTTGGGGTGTGACAATTTTTGGTATCAGAGCAATAAGTTAGAGCATTGGGGACGAGTGACGATTACGACGCGTAATAAGCATAAAGGATTAAAAGATGTGTAGTTCATGCATTCACGTTTACTTAGAATGTTGAATGATGTTGAGCATGAATTGAAAAGTATAAAAGTAACGTGTATATGAATATGTATTGTGAATGCCAGAAAGAAAATGTCTGGTTCGACACCACCTACGCAAATGGAAATAATGGAAAGAGTGGTAGCCGGTTTGGTACAAGTCGTTGAAACTCATGCTATAGAGGGAAGACGTGAACAATCGAATCCTAATCCGAGGGAGGAGGTGACTAAAATTTCACAATTCTACAAGCAAAAGTCGACATTATTTAGAGGGGAGACCGATCCAATGAGAGCTGATTTTTGGTTGTCTGATATGGAAAGGATATTCCGGGTTCTTCCGTGTTCCGAAGCTCAGCAGGTTTTATTTGCCGCTGATACTTTAAAAGAAGAAGCACAGTACTGGTGGCGTACAAAATTGGGACCCGATAGGCCGAACACTTGGGGGGAGTTTGTAGTACTCTTCAAGAAGCAATACTTTCCGAAATCGTTTGAAGATTTAAAAGTTCAAGAGTTTATGGAATTGAAACAAGGATGGATGACAGTTCGGGAGTATTCCGCTAAATTCACAAGTTTGGCTCGCTTCGCTGAGAACATAGTACCAAATGAAGGGGATCGAACTAGAAAGTTTGTAACGGGGCTTAGGGATGAGATTCGACGTCAAGTATCGGTGCAACGGTTGGACAGAGTAGCAGAGGCATTGGATGTGGCTTCAATTGCTGAGAGAGATATGGGGTATCAACAAAGTTCGCAACCACCGGTAACTCAACAATATAAACGGCCGGGTTCAAGTCAATATAGTGGTCAAGGGAGTTCGAAAAGACAGTTTTGGAGGTTCCTCAAGTGGTGGAAGTAACAAGCCACGATGTAACACATGTTGGAAATTTCATTGGGGTGTATGTAATCTACCGACAACGGTGTGTAACAATTGCCGCCAAATGGGGCATGTAGCAAAGAATTGTCCGGGAGTGAGGCCAAATACTTACACTCCGATGAGGCGTATGGATGATAGTGGAATGGTTTGCCATAACTGTGGGGAGCTTGGACACCGAATGCGCAATTGTCCTAAGCCAAGGCAAGGAGGTTTCAGTGCAACCGCAAGTAGTGCACCAACACCGCGACCACCTCAACAACAACAATCACAAGGAAGAGAACAACGACAGGGTCGTTATTTCCAACTTAATCCAGGGGAGACCACCGTTGCTAACACAGTCGTGTCAGGTAAAGTTTCTATCTGTTCAACACCTGCTAATGTATTAATGGATTCGGGTTCTACACACTCGTTTGTATCACATCAATTCGCTAGGAACATGAATGTACCCTTAGAACTTCTCGAATATGATTTGTCTGTTGATGTTCCGTTAGGGAGATCTTTAGTGAGTTCGGGGGTTTATAGAAATTGTGAAGTTAACATTAATGATGAAGTGTTAACAGCGAATCTAGTACCGTTAGTAATCCAACATTTTGATGTCATATTGGGGATGGATTGGTTGTCAGTTAATCACGCGGTTATTGATTGTGAAAACAAAAGGGTAGAATTCCAAGCACCGACTCATAGGGTCTTTTATTTTCAAGGGACAGGTGTCGTGTCACCACCTTATCTTGTATCCGCCATCAAGGCTTGTCGTTTATTGAGAAAGGGGTGTAAAGGTTTCCTTTGTAGTATATTGGATACTAGAGGCACTGAACAAAAATTAGAAGATATACCAGTTGTTAGGGAATTTCCTGATGTATTCCCAGAAGATTTGCCGAGTGTGTTAATTGAGAGGGAGGTTGAATTTGGTATAGATGTGACACTGGGAACACAACCCATTTCGCGGGCACCATATAGAATGGCTCCGGTAGAATTGAAAGAGTTGAAAACTCAGTTACAAGAGTTGTTAGACAAGGGATTCATTCGGCCAAGTGTATCACCCTGGGGTGCACCGGTCCTTTTTGTGAAAAAGAAAGACGGAACGATGAGGATGTGTATTGATTATCATAAGATTAACAAGGTAACTATTAAAAACAAGTATCCATTGTCACGGATCGATGATTTATTTGATCAACTACAAGGAGCTCAGGTGTTTTCAAAGATTGATTTGAGGTCGGGGTATCATCAACTAAAGGTAAAAGCTGAGGATGTTGAGAAGACGGCCTTCAGAACTCGATACGGCCACTACGAGTTTCTTGTAATGCCATTTGGGGTAACCAATGCACCGGCTGCGTTCATGGACTTAATGAATAGGGTCTTTAAAACGTATCTTGATGAATTTGTTATTGTTTTTATTGATGATATTCTCATTTACTCAAAGAGTCCGGAAGAACATGATAGACATTTGAGATTGGCGTTGCAACGTCTTCGAGAAAAGCAGTTGTTTGGAAAACTGAAGAAAAGTGAGTTTTGGTTGTCCAGTGTTACTTTTCTTGGCCATGTGATTTCTAAAGAAGGTGTGTCAGTCGATCCACAGAAAATAGAAGCCATTATGAATTGGGCGAGACCGACCAATGTGTCAGAGATTCGTAGTTTTCTGGGATTGGCTGGGTATTATAGAAGGTTTGTTCAAGATTTCTCAAAGATTGCGACTCCAATGACAACATTGATGAGAAAGGATATTCCTTTTGAATGGGGAAAAGAATGTGAAGAATGTTTTCAGACATTGAAGAGTAAGTTGACTACTGCTCCGATTCTTGCAATTCCGACAAGCACCGGGGGATTTAGTATTTACAGCGATGCTTCTCATCAAGGTTTTGGGTGTGTCCTTATGCAAGGGGACAAGGTGATAGCGTATGCTTCGAGGCAATTGAGAACTCATGAGAAGAATTATCCAACTCACGATTTGGAACTTGCTGCGGTAATCTTTGCTTTAAAAATTTGGCGACATTATTTGTATGGGAAAACTTGTGAAATTTTCACTGACCATAAAAGCTTGACGTACTTATTTACCCAGAGGGACTTAAACATGCGCCAACGAAGATGGTTGGAGTTAATGAAGGACTATGATCTGAAAATTCAATATCATCCGGGTAAGGCGAATGTGGTCGCCGATGCCTTGAGTCGGAAATCAATCGGAAGTTTGGCCTGTGTTTTAACAGCACAAGAAAGGTTGGTGAAAGAGTTTGAACGACTGGAATTGGAAGTTATTCCTAGAGTTGAAGGTGGATTGATGGCAGCGATTGTAGCACAACCTGACTTGATTGGAGAGATTAAAGTAAATCAACTTCTAGACCCAACCTTAAAGAAAGTTGTAGATGAATTACCTGAGGGTAAGCGACCAGAGTTCAGTTTGCATGATGGGGTATTATGGTACATCAATCGGTTATGTGTGCCTAATGTGGGCAACTTAAAAGAAAGAATTTTGGAAGAAGCTCATAGTACTCGGTATTCCGTGCATCCGGGTAGTACGAAAATGTATAGAGATTTGAGGGAGGTCTACTGGTGGAGTGGAATGAAACGTGAAGTTGCTGAGTATGTGGCCAAATGTATGACTTGTCAATTGGTAAAGCTTGAACATCAACGACCTGCGGGGGAAGTACAACCATTGGAAATACCGGAATGGAAATGGGAGCACATTACAATGGATTTTGTGTCTGGATTGCCGAGATCTCCTAAATCTAATGATAGCATTTGGGTAATCGTTGACAGGTTGACTAAGTCAGCCCACTTCTTGCCGATTAAGACCACAGAACCGACAAAGTTAGCGGAACTTTATGTTAAAGAGATTGTAAGATTGCATGGGGCACCGGTATCTATAATATCAGATCGTGATACACGTTTTGTATCTAGGTTTTGGGAAGGGCTACAAAGAGCAATGGGGACAGCTTTGCATTTTAGCACAGCTTTTCACCCGCAAACCGACGGACAATCGGAACGAGTTATTCAAATTCTCGAGGATATGCTTAGAGTTTGTGTTATGGATTTCAAGGCTGACTGGGAAACTCACTTGCCGTTAATTGAGTTTTCTTATAATAATAGTTTCCAAACAAGCATTGGAATGGCGCCTTTTGAGGCATTGTATGGTAGGAAATGTAGATCGCCCGTGTGTTGGACAGAGGTTGGGGAAAAGCAACTTCTAGGACCAGAAATTGTACAAATCACCACCGATAAAGTCAAATTGATTAAGCAACGGTTGCAAGTGGCACAAAGTCGCTACAAAAGTTATGCTGATACGGGTAGAAGACCGTTGGAGTTTGAAGTTGGTGATTATGTGTTCTTAAAGGTTTCATCTTCGAAAGGTATTACACGGTTTGGTAAGAAGGGTAAGTTAAGTCCAAGATATATTGGACCTTTTCTGATTTTGAGTAAGGTGGGACCGGTAGCTTACAGATTGGAGTTGTCACAAGAATTGGCACATGTTCACAACGTGTTCCACGTATCTATGCTCAGACGTTATGTGTCGGATCTGAGTCATATCCTTGAACCAGAGCCGTTGGAAGTCCGAGAAGATATGACATATGTTGAACATCCGGTACGGATTCTGGATAGGAAAGATCAAGTGTTAAGAACGAAGACAATTCCGTTGGTCATGGTCCTTTGGCGTAATCATAGCATTGAAGAGGCAACTTGGGAACGAGAAGATGAGATCAGAGAAAGATATCCACACTTGTTCGACTGATGAGGTAAGAATAAGGTTGGGGACAAACTTCTTAAAAGGGAGGGAGAAATGTAACACCCGTACCCGGAAAAGAAGATTAATTTAGTGTTAATGTGTGTTAATTAAAGATAATTAATGCATGAGATGAATTAAGGCGGGGTTATGAACCTACATGTGAAAAGGTGTTCAAATGCGGACACAGATGAAAGTTCTGTGAAAGGCAGGACTGGTATAAAAGTGGGGCCCAACGAGGGTCTAATTAAAATAATTTGCATTTTGATGCCATCATGTGCTTATATGATTATTTGTTTAAATGCTTATTGATATTATTATGTCTTATGATAGGAAAGGGGACCAATTTGGGTACCCATGTGAGGGCGTATTTGAATAAAATTGATAACTGGTAGGTTTAATAGCAACCTCATAATTTATGTGGGACCACGTTTAGGACCCACGCGGGACTTAGATTAAATCCTTTAGAAAAGATGGGTAGATATTATAATTGACTTGGGGGTATCATAATAAAACTTAAAGAAAGTTAGGGGAGGTAAATACAATTAATGCAAAGTGGAGACAACACATATGCATGAGGCATATGTGTCTCTACACACTAACTCCAGCTGGGAATTGAGAGAGGAAAAGACCGAGAGCTCTCGACGAAGACGACGGAAATTTTCGACGACGTTTCTTGCCGTTTCTTTGCCGTCCGGCATCGGACTTACGATCCGAGACCACCTTTGGACTCGTGGAGGTAAGAGGATCACATGTATGTAATTTATTTTCAATTTCGGCAACATTTTTACGGAAACCGTTCTTAATAGACGATGTTCTTGATACCAAACTTATGTAGGAATTACACCGGTGAAATTTGGGTTGGAAATTAGCAAGAGATTGGGAAAATCTAGGCTTAATCGCTAGTAAATCGAGGAGGTGAGTGTCCTAATCTCTCAATTGGATGTTTAGCTATGATAATGTGATAATTGTGGTTCATAGTTGTTAAACTTATGCTCATGTATGTATATGTTGTTGAATTTGGGCAAAAAGCATGCCAATAAGGTGAAATTGTGATGCTTATGTGCTAAGTTGCTTAAGTGTTTATATGGATCAAAGGGAAGTCAAGTAGTGGTCACCATTTATAGGTCCCATATATAAGGGATAGGAAGTCCTCAACGAGTAGGACGTGGCGACGACCACAATGAAATGCCGGTGATGCCTTCAGGATCACAAGAGAGTGCGCCAAAAGTGAGAAAGATCCGGGGTGAGAAAGACCGGGGGTGGTGGCTGGAATGACTTGACTTTCCGGAGATCAATTTGTTGTCATTTATAATGATTGTTGCATTTACATACTTTGCATTCCAATGGCATGATTAGTTCCCTCACTAAGCGAAAGCTTAAACGAAAATATATTTTCTGTTGTGGTTATTGAATAACCATCGCAGGTACCAAACGAGACGAGGAGAGGAAATGATCCGCACGACGGGTTGGGCTTGGGAGTTGTCCTTATGTATATGTGTTCATATGCCTAGCTAGTTTATGCTTAGAATGTATCTTTTGTTGGCAATGTAAATGTAGCTTGGGTTTGTTTTTGGAGACTTGTCATATGTAAAGTTGGGTATGGTTGGTTATTTATGTTCCAAACCATGAGTTGTACTTGCAAGTTGCAAGTTATGTATTTTGGGCGTGAAGTTGGGAAGAGTTAGTAGTTTTGGTTGTGAAACTAACTTAGTTTCTCCTTATGTGTAAATATTTGTGTGTGTGTGTTGGAAGAACATGGTTTTGAATGTAAAATTAATGTTTTAGTTGGAACTTATGGAATATGTATGTTTAGATTCCTTCACAAATAGTTTGACATGTTTTGGGAACTCTGTTGATGGTTGGTTGATATGGGGAAACACTTGAAAATACTTTTGACATGGTTTTGGAAATGTTTTATGAGAGATTCTTCAAGGCCATGGTGTTTTGAACTCACCTTGGCAACCACCAATCTTTTTTCTTACTAGGTGGTGGAATTGGAGTTTTTATGGGTTGTTTCTCATTTAAATGAACATGGATGATGTTTTGAATGATTTGGAAAGTTTTACAAATGTTATTGATACATTTATGGGTGTTTGGGAGGTGTTCTCAAGAGTTTTAATGATGTTGGGAATCAATTTTGGTACTTGGGAAAAGTTTGAACTGTTTTAGCAGTGTTTTAGCAGCAGAAAAATCAATCTGCAGGAACCGGATCGATCCGGGTCGAGTGCGGATCGATCCGGGGCATCTGGAACTGCAGAAAATGAAGATCTGCTAAATCCGGATCGATCCGGATCTGGGGCGGATCGATCCGCTTGTCCAGTTTCAGCCTCGACGGCTTTTACGGAAACGCGCATAACTCTTTCTAGAAAACTCGGATTCGCGCACCGTTTTTTGCGTCGAAACCGGGACTCAAGGAGCTATCTTTTCATTTAAAATTTGCTATACTTTATTAATGACCATTTTGCCCTTGGGTCTATTTTGTGTCAACGGAGCTGTTTTAGTAAGTCTAATTCATGTGTTTCTTAATGAATTAAGGATGTTTTTAACGTGTGGGCTTGTTACACGTGTCCCAACTCGCCCGAGGCGGGTTGGGGTGTGACATGAGGTGTCAATAAGGACACGAGGAAATTGGTAATTGAGATTTTCATTGGCATGAGTAAATGACATTCATATGATTTAAATGTTATTTGACTTATCTGGTATTTTGTGAATAGTGAATTATACCTGTGTAGTATAGTTTCTGGTAATCTCAAAATTGTTATATATCGTTTTGAAAACTGTGGTGAGAACGTGAGTGACACGTTAAATAAAAAGGTAGATGGTGTAGAGATTCCACATAATTTAGTCTTCGGACGTTATTTTTGGACCCAAATGAGACTTAGTCAGAAACTTCTGAAATTTATAAATTTCACTCGTAAAGACATAAAATGGATGTGTGCGAAGTTTCATGGGTTAATTAGAAGTTTTGAGAAACTTGTAGGTAGGTAAACATGATTTTCGAGAAGATTTTCTATAAATAGTGGAAGATAAGATTTCATTCTCCAAAAAGTTGGAAAAATATCTAGAGAGAGGAGAGAGAAGGGAGATTGTTGCCACGGGCTTTGCGACGACGATCGACGACCTTTCGTCCGTCAGTTTTTCACCAAATTCAAGATTTGAACTCGTGAAGGTAAGATCTACGTTTTGATACTACTTAGGCCGTGTTTGGCCAATTTTTATAAAAATCTTAATTCTAGACTTTTGGGGAAAACCCAATAAAACTTGTAGGAATCGTCTCAAATTCGATCCTTCAAAGTTTGGGGGAAATTGCACGAGGTGTGAAGTTCTAACTTGTGAAATATAGAGAAATACATGTTTTATATTTCGACGACGAAATTGAGATCCGGGCACAATCTATGTATTATTTGTAAGCCCGTTAATTATGCACGCGCTAAATTGTGAAAAGCATGTCTAAATTTACGCGAGCACGTTGAGTTGTCTATGTGGGTCAAAGGGGGGTCTTATACAAATTTATGTCAGAGTAAGCTTCTCGTTGTTTGAGAATTTTAGTAGCGACGGCTACTGTGCATGGTTTAAGGCTTGGACTTGCCATGGCACTTATGGGGATGTAATGGTTGTAGGTTTGGACTAGCCATTGACATCGCGGTTTAAGGCTTGGACTTGCCGCTACTGGATGAAGGCGTATTTTTCTCCCTAGCGACTATTTATGTGATTTATGAGATTAAAGCATGTTTTGTTATATATTGCATATATTAGACTTATACACTCAGCATATAGCTGAGCAGTGGAGATTTACTCCATTGCAGGCAAGAAGAAAGACAAGAAGAAGCGTGATGAGTGAGGCCGAGGAACACTGGGGAACCACAATTGTAGATGTTTTGTTTTAAATCCTAAACTTGTGTAAGGATTGGTAAATTGTAAAACGTTGTAATAGGATCATGGATTAGTTCCGTAGTATAGTAAACTTGTAATTGAACTCCTGTAGTTGTGTTTTAAAACGTTGCAAGTCAGTGGTGGTTGTGATTATTATTGATGTGGAGAAGCATGAGTTGTAATTTTTCACGCAGGGCTGCCCAGCAGGGGAGCAGTCGACTGGACCATGGATCAGTCGACTGGATCCCGTGGGGTTTAGACACTGAAAGTGAATAGTGTCAAGATCAGTCGATTGGACCATCCTTCAGTCGACTGGACCACTGTAGAATTTAGCTACTGATCCAAATAGTGACCAATTCAGTCGACTAGGTTCCCTGATCAGTCAACTGGACACCTGATGAGAAATGTGGGCATGAGTTGTAATTTTTCACGCAGGGCTGCCCAGCAGGGGAGCAGTCGACTGGACCATGGATCAGTCGACTGGATCCCGTGGGGTTTAGACACTGAAAGTGAATAGTGTCAAGATCAGCCGACTGGACCATCCTTCAGTCGACTGGACCACTGTAGATTTTAGCTACTGATCCAAATAGTGACCAATTCAGTCGACTGGGTTCCCTGATCAGTCAACTGGACACCTGATGAGAAATGTGGGTTTTGGTTTCTGCCAGGCACAGTCGACTGGACCCTATCACAGTCGACTGGACCTCTGTTTCCAAAACTGTGTTCCTTTGGACAGGCTTCAATTGAACAAAACTTTTTATAACTCTGATTTTAATATATTTTAATAATATTTTCTGCTATTTGACTTTAATGGAACTGGATAAGCCTTGATGGCGTGCCACGTGTCCTATTTTCGTGCGTAGCGGGATGGGTCGTGACACTAGTGTAGAAGCCGCTCTCAAATCAGAAGAATCTGTCATAACTCAAAGAAAACAGCAGAAGAGCATATGACAGCCGCCTTATAACAGTAACCTCCAAATTTGAAGACCACCTAGACCAAACATCCTCCACGTCCAAATCCGGCTAGAAGCAAATATCTCCATTTTTGGCCCATTCCAAAAGAATCGGCCAATGAAGAAAACCATTCCAAAAAGCAGCAAGAGACACCAAGAGTACAATACACAGCTTAGTTTTTTATCACTTGATTAGTATAAAATCAGCAACAGCAGCAGCAATCAAGCAAGTGAGCTTAGCAACAGACCAAATCAATATCATTGATGATTCTCCACACCGTGAATCGAAAGACACACACTGCGAAAATCACAAGTATTGAATAACTCCTTTTGACCATACCAAATTAGGAACACACCCCCAAAGAAACACGCTGAGAAAACACGACGCCGAGACACCAAAAACACAAACCCACAAAAAGAAAACACACCGGAGCCAAAGACTAAGAGAGAGGGGAAACTCACCCAATACCAAAACACACACGAAACAAAGCTCGACAAAAGCAACTCAACATCATATCACACTTATTCCAAGGATATCACTCACACACACATATATACACCCAACATAACTCTGCTACACACATGCACGTATACACATATTGTAACAAATTTGGCTTTTATTCTCCTCTCGCTCGCCACGTCGAGACACCAAATTTACACCCATGAAAAGAAAAACACACACCGAAACCCAATACGAAGGGAAAGAAAACTCACCCAACACCAAAACATACGTGAAACAAAACTCGACAAAAACAAACAACATTTCACACTTATACCCGAGAGATCACTCACACACACATATGCACACCCAACATCACTCTGACCCACACACATACATACACACGTATTGTAAAGCTGAAATTACCACCATGCTTTAAAAAAGCTTTGACTAGTAACACCTTTCTTTGCCAAACCATCCATAAACCTATTGCATTCCCTATATATGTTTGTAAACGATACATTCCTTATGGTTTTCATAGATTGATCAATGTCGACAAAGATATCCCATAATTTCCATGGTCTCAACGTCTTATTGAAAACCCGTGAAACTACAATCCTAGAATCTGATTCAATAATAAGATTCTTTTTTTTCCGACCCATCCTGCTTCAATGAAACACAGAAGTGCATTTCGAATTGCTTCAATTTCAGCCACATTTGAATCAGCAATTCCCAGAGGCCCAAAGAAAATAGCAATAACCATACCTATATCATCTCTCAACACACCTCCACACCCCTCTAAACCTGGTTTACCCCATGCTGACCCATCAACATTAAACTTTAAAGAGCCTATTGAAGAAGCAGCCCACAATAAATTCACCCTCAGTTCTGCTCTTCTAGAATTCTTAAAACTTCCCAGAATTCTTGGATCCACACACCAATCTCTAAATGAATAAACAAATCCCGATTCCAAAGCTTGAACCCAATGAAACGATCTCAGCTTTATAGCATCGACTAATTGTTCAACGCTCCAAGACTTATCTTTGAACCACACCTCATTCCTTGCTAGCCAGATAGACCATAAACCTTGGCGGAGTCCTCTAAACAGAAATCTAAAAAGAAATCTAACTTAAACTATGAAAGTTGGAAGATAACTAAGTAACAAATTACCAAAGATTTTAAAATAACATTTTTTTTAATATATATGTATAAATAAATGTTTAATCGTTCTCGAGAGTGATATATTTCTTTCCTTTGCACCTAAGTTTTTTTTCTTCCCTGATAATGATATTTCTTTCCTTTCCACCGACAAAAAATATAATGATATTGATAATGGTGGTGGTGCTTTGTTTCTATCTATGTTACTACTAACTAATATATGTTCACAGTATAAAAAAATAAAATAAATAAATAAATAATAAAAACTTATATATGTTCACCTTTTAATTTATCTTATCTGTGGAATTGTTTCTGAAATTAAAGTCTTATATTTTATCAGGCCTTTTCATTTTATCAAATTTTGTCCTGTGATTAGTTTGTTTTTCCTTTTGCAATTCATAGCCCTACCACCACGAGCAAGTATTGTTAAGTGCTGGGACGATATTATTTTTGATTTTTTTTTTTTTTTTGCTTGCAGAATTACACATTTCATTTTATTAACAAATTAACAATGAACCTTTTTGTTGTTCAAACAATCAAATTATTTGTTTGTGAATGTCAATGTCTTTTAGCATTGTCTTCCGCTTCCCAAAAAAAAAAAAAAAACACAAAGGCATAAGCTTCATTTGGTTTTTTTTGTAACAATTGTTTATATATATATATATATATATATGGGGAGGGGGACGAGGTTCGAACACCGAACCTCTACATTAGAGGGGATTTATATATGCCAATCTCTTTGCCACATGAATTATACCAACCTATGCTTTTTTTAACAATTGTTAGAGTAGATAAAATTGCAAACAGGTTAATTTACTCACTACTCACTAGTCTTTTATTCAAAAGAGCATTTTTGCTCACTTAAAAAAATTGTTCACCAATGCTTACCCAAGCATCTCATTAGCCAATATAGTGGGACTCAGGATTAAACAATACGTGTTTAATATTGAGTTCCACTGTATTGGCCAATAAAATACTTAGATGAGTATTAGTGTATAGGGATGGCAATTTTCCCCGCCCCGCTGGAACTCCGCCCCGCTCCGCTCCTAATGGAACGGGTTTGGAGGAGAAATAATAGGAGTAGGAGTGGATTTGGTATAGAAAAACAAAAACCCTAGAGGAGTCGGAGCGGAGTTGGTATCCATGAAATACTACCATTTAAAACCCGCCCCGTCCCGATTAAATCATTAAGTTACTAAACTACCCTCATACTTACAGTTATTTACAACAAATCAGGGCACACTTACAGTTATTTACAACAAATCAGGGCATATATATACATCTCTTTCTCTTCAGTATTAATATTTAATTTCTGATTTGTGATTAACAAATATAGAATCATTTGCATGAGTGATTTTTTGGAAATCAAGCTAAAATATTAGTGGGTTTTGAATTTTAGAAAAACATTTAATTTTGGACTGGTGATTAACAAATGGAGTAGGAGTGTAATAGGAGTACCCGATAGTAAACGGAATAGGAGTGGAGTAGGAGTTGGTATTTTACTTAAACGGAACGGGACGGAGTCGGAGTAGGAGGAAAATAAACAGAGTAGGAGTTGGTATAGGGGGACTCCATACCAACTCCGACCCGTTGCCATTAGGGGTGGCAATCGTGTCGTGTTGGGTCATAATCGTGTCGTGTCATAATCGTGTCGTGTTATAATCGTGCCGTGTCAATAACCGTGTCATTTCTAAACGTGTCAAAAACCTAAACCCATACCCGTCTAATGCATTTCACGTGTCACCCATTTAACCCACCAACCCGTGTAATGAACAAGCCGTTTTCTCATAACATTTATTTATTTATTTATTTTGCTTGTATAACATGACCTATTTATAGATTGACTTCATGTAATAGAAAACCAAATATAGAGGAAAAAAAATGAAGAGGCACGATTCTAAGAATACAAGTCTTCCCACCTAATGTACCAACTACCAACAAGTCAACAACAGTAAATGATCAATTGTTCCAAATTTAAGCTAATTAAGTCGCAAATAACAATATCTAACTATTATACATGTATTAAAAAAATAAAAAATAAATAAATATTACTTTCTTTTAAAAAAAATGTATTGAAAAATATATATATTTCCAAAAATATCCTTTATAATCGTGTTAAATGGGTTGACCCAATTAAAACATGACCCAACCCGTTTATTAATCGTGTTAAATGGGTCGACCCGTTTATGACCCATACCCGTATAAGCTAAACCCAAACCCGTTTAATTCGTGTCGTATTCGTGTCGTGTTGCCGTGTCGTGTCGAAAATTGCCACCCCTAGTTGCCATCCCTATTTGTGTACTATATTTTGAACCAGCAAAAGTGCTTTCTTTATTCAAAGAGGGTGGGTCGTTTCGGTCTCTGTCGATGACACACGCAGTGACCTCTGCTCTCTACTCTGTAGGAAGGGCCTAGAATTTCATGGCCGCCACAAAAATCCAACTTCAAACATTAAAATCTTTGATTTTCCAGCCGACCCACCACTCCTATAAAATCCTCTCACCATACAATCTTCATACTCACCCATCATATCACAGTGTGTTTTTTTTTTTTTTTTTTCACAGAGTCCATCACCAACAATGGCGGATGAGGTTATTCTTTTGGGTACATCTATAAGTATGTTCAGTATGAGGGTTGGATTAGCTCTGGCTGAGAAGGGTATTGAGTATGAGTACAAAGCAGAGGACTTGGGAAACAAGAGTCCTCTTTTGGGAAACAAGAGTCCTCTTCTTTTGGAGATGAACCCGGTTCACAAGAAAATACCGGTTCTGATCCATAATGGAAAACCGGTCTGTGAGTCTCTTATAATTGTTCAGTATATTGATGAGGTTTGGAAGGACAAATCTCCACTTTTGCCCTCTGATCCTTACCAGAGAGCTCAAGCTAGGTTCTGGGCTGATTACATTGACAAAAAGGTATGAGATTCATATATATTATAGGCAATTGCCTAATTTTGCTTTTTTCCAATTGGGTCCTTTTGTGATGTTCAACGTTATGTTCACTTTTTAAATCAATGTTTTGAAAATCAGACCGGTCATCGAACCAGAAAAATAACCGGATCACGGGTTAGCGGTTCAACCGTTGGGTGAATCGGAATCAAACCGTGATATCATAATTAAATAACAAAATAAGTATATTTAAGCATGCAAGACCAAAAATTAATAAATATCACACACAAAAATTCTACCGATCATTTTTACAATACTCCAATCAACAACACATGTAAAGTTTCAGATATCAAAAAATAAATAAAATGAGTAACCTGTGTGGTTATTAGCTTTTCAAATTGGTCTTAAAAGTCAACAAATTCATTGGTAAGTGTGAAGCTTCTTTAGTACTCCTCATTTACTTTCACGGTTTTCAATACTTTGTACAGAACATATGTATATGTTTTTACTTTTCAACCACTCAAACACTTTGTTACACCAATGACCAAACTCCAAAGTGTAAAGAAAACTTTATTACTCCTTCAACTTTCAAGTTTCAACCACTCAATTTCTTCATCGAAGAAATCAGTATAAAGGAAAAGACGAAGATAGAGCCAGAGGGAAGAGGGATAAGAATCAACTGAAAGTCTTGACAGTTTCGCAAAATGGAAGATGGACCTAACATAGTTTTTCTTTCTTTTTAATACTATCAGGGAACGGTCCGGTCAAACAAAACCGGCAACGGTTTTTCTCTTTCCCGGTTCAACCGTCCGGTTCTTACTATTTAGGGCGGTTTTTGGACTACAAACGGTTTCCGGTTCAACTCGGCCCGTTTTGAGGGCCGGTCGACGGTCCAACCGGTTCGACCGCCCGGTCCGGTCCGGGTTTCAAAACCATGCTTTTTTATGGTTTTTTTGGATTTTGGGTTAGTTATAAAAACAGTCGGCACGTGCTCTGAGTGTGTACTAATTAAAGACGACTCTCGCATTGGGTGTCTGACTGCCACACTCGTGTTTCCTAGCATAACATAAGTTCTACATATAATTATGTATAAGTTGACCTCAAAAAATCGCATTGGGGCAGCTTGACCACTACATGCATGCTCCTCCAATCCCAGCCCTACATAGTAAAAACCTGGCTCCACCATTGCTCGGACCAAAAATTCTGACTTCGCCCCTGATTAAGAATAAAACAACTATTCAACTTTTGTCTTATTTAACAGATGTTCTAACTGTTGTACTTTAGTCCTAATTAGCAACACAATTGAAACTACAGAGTTAATTTGAAAAAGAGTAATGCTACACCTACACACAATTCCACACCCAACAATCCTGACCCTGTACGAATGTAGCATTTTTGTTTGAGTGGGTCCCATGTGAGTCCTATAAGATCCCACACGACACCACCAGAATCAAGGGTAGGGTTGTTGAGTGTGGAATTGTGTGTGAGTGTAGCATTTTTGTTTGAAAAATCCACTAACCACAAGAGGTGCAGCTAGAATTAACCTTCTTTTATTTGATAGATAAAAAAAAGATTATTGGCTTTCAAAAGTCTATGGTGTTACAGAATGATCACTACTTTCCTTAATCTGCTCTGTTTTGAATTTGTGAATTTACAGTATTGGTAATCTCGTAATTGGAAATGGTTAAAGAGGTTATAATTGGAAATGGTTAAAAGGTTAGATCCTATTGATTAATTAATTTGCAGAATGTAAATCCATACATTGTATGCTTATTTGTGTACATGTGTTTGTTTGTGTAGTAAAATATATATTGGGTAGTTTTATTGTAGATATTTCTTGTAACTAAGATGGGTGGACAATATGGATATTGACAAAGATGTGGGAAACTTTTTTGAGAGCATAATCAAACAACAATTTATTTTCTTTTGTGTTTTCTTATCATAACTTCATTTACATTGTTTCTTTGGTCCACTTGTCATGAATGGAGTTGGATGTTCTATGATTTTTATTAGTTCCATGTGTTATATAATATGTGTTAGTTACACTTTGTAATATTATAATCTAAAGAAAAATACATTTGAAATTTGTACTCTTTGTATCTAAAGAAAACTGCCTAATTATTTTCCTCAATAAAACTATAAGTACTCTGAAGATAATACTAGTTTACCTAATTTAATTACCTAGTCATATATAACTTCAATACAATGTTGTACCAAATTGATTTGAAATTAAAGAAAAGTTTTAATTTGTTTCATGTGGGACAACACTGAAGGGGCCGTCTCTTAGGTCTTTGTGGGTATTGTTTGAGCATCACATTGGTTCATGTAAACAAGTGTTGTTTATAAGTTTGTTCATGAGGACATTGTTTGGACCATTGGGATGCTCAAACAGCACACGTACCGGATAGCACTTTATATATCCACTATATCTCTTAACTTTTTAAGGTATATTTTTAGGTGTCTCTAGCAGTATTCGTATTCGTATTCTCATTTTAATATGGTGAATGAGACTTTCTTGATCATTGAGAGTGGCTGCTATATGCCAAATATATGATCTAGTAGCTTAGCATCTTCCCATCTCTTTTTATCTATATATCTATACACACACTGTATATATATATCTTGTGTACTATCTTGATCTAAAAGATATGTGGATAATTTACAAGATGTGGGAAACTCTTTGGAGAGCACAATCCAAACACCACAGTATACATATATATACACATATAGATTCAAAATATCATGACACTGTTTATATTTTTTTTGTTCTAGCTTAGTGATGCTGGGAGCAAGATTTGGCTCAAGAAAGGGGAAGAACTAGAATCAGGCAAGAAGGACTTCATAGAATGCCTAAAGACACTCGCAGGAGTGCTCGGAGACAAGCCTTACTTTGGCGGCGATACCTTCGGATTTCTCGATATTGCCCTAGTCACATTCTACAGTTGGTTCTATACATATGAACAATGTGGTAATTTCAGCCTAGAGGCAGAGTGTCCCAAGCTAATTGAATGGGGTAAGAGGTGCTTGGAAAAGGAGAGTGTGTCCAAGTCTCTTACTGATTCTCACGAGGTCTATGAGTTGGCTATGAAGCTAAAGAAGAAGTTAGGGTTGGAGTAGGAACATCAATGAAGGTTGTGAATGACATATATAGGTATATGAATGTGTGTATCTTTGTATAATCAAGCTTGGTTAAATGTTTTATGCTTTTGGTTATTGGGGTTGTTTTTTGGTTTATGGAGTTTTTGACAGTATGTTGTGTATTGTGGATTGGTAATAAAGGGGACACTTAGAAGTGTCCTTTATTAGATGTCATGAAAAGAAGTGTTTACAACTCATTTTCGAGTGAGATTAGTTATATTTACAATTTATGAAGAGCTTTTTTGTGAGAAGAAAATCTACTATGTTTTCATGTTACTTATGACTATGGTTTAAGTATATTTTGCATGATTGTAGTTTATATTTAGCGGAGTAAAAGCAAAAATTGGAGAAATTACCGAGCGAGACAGTGCTAATGTGGTGTGATGTCTAATAATATGAGGGCAATATCCTCCTAATTTTGTTAGGGGACATGATAAATGGTTGTCGATAGGAAACAGGTCATCCCTCCACTATTTGTCTTCTTTTTCTTATTTTTAGGGGCTACGAACTCTATATTATTGGGTCATTACATCACGTTAGTACGATAACGTAGTGTGACGATATCACTTAGTAACTTCTCCAACAGATAACAATTGGATCATGCGTTTCTAATTTTTATTTTGGGAATTGCTATTCCCACCCTAAAATTGAACTAATACACTCTATGGTGCTACTGACACACCAGACAGTACCATGCAGTCAATACATTCCATAGAGTGCAAATTACAATTCCCTCTTATTTTTTGTCCAAAGTTATTGGAATTGATAACAAAATTTTGGCCCATTTTGACCCCAAAAAAAAAAAAAAAATTGGTTTAAAAAAGGATCTCAATTGAAATAAAGTATAGATTAAAAAAAAAAAATTTAAAGCAGGTAAGGAAAGGATCTAAAATGGATTTTTTTGAAGGATCATAAGAGGATCTAGTAAGGACTATTGAAGGTTATTAACTTATTATTATCTTAAGTAAAGAAGGATTTAGAGAAACCCTAGTCTCTCTCTCTAAAAAAATCTTCTAGAAGTCAATGTCTTCTAGCATTGACTTCGGCTTCCACAATCCACACACACCAAAAAAAAAAAATAAAAAAATAAAAAAATAAAAAAAATTTAAAAAAAATCATTGATGCAGATAAAATACTAGTAAAAACCAAGGACTATCAAAGGCATACATCCTCTAAATGAAATTTCTCCAAAATTAGAAATACATCCTCCAACATAAGCATTGTCTCAAATTAATGAAAATACTTTTTCTACAACCGTCAAAGACATCAATCTGTACAAGAAAATTAAAGGTAGCTGGTAAGGGCAGGTGCATTTTTTAATTGGGTTAACTAGTATTAATTCCTATTTAGTGTATCTTTGTTATAATAGACCCAACACAATAAACTATTTGAAGATAGGTCCACAAAAATATTTCAGACCATTCTACCCCTAGCTTAATATAGGATTTTTAAAATTCAAATGCACATTTATTTGATTCCTAATATATATACATCTATATATGTATATGTAATTAAAAAAACCTATATATATACAAGATCTCTTCTCAAAACCCCTCTCTCTCTCTCTCTCTCTCTCTCTCTCTCTCTCACACACACACACACACACACACACACACACACACACACACACATTCGGCCAGTTGCTGTTTCAAGGATTGTTTCCGGCGATCAAGCACCGACGAACGTGAGTGCTTCGTTGGTGTAGAAAGAAGCTTCGTGGCGTACATGAGCAATGGATGACGGATATATTGGACTATTTATCGTTGTCGCCATCTTCGCCGTTGAGTCCGAGATTCAGAGCGATGCATCCCGATCTGCTAGAGGTGTGTTAGGCTCTAATGGAGTCATCGCCGATCTGTTCTGCAAATTCTCTATTTTCTGTTGGTCCTCTAAGTTTCTGCAGATGTAGTGTAAAATTATACACTAATGCTAGTTCTTGTACTCTTACATTAGTCTCTCTCCCTCTTTTTTTTTTTTTTTTTTTTTTTTTTTAATATTGGATTTGACTGATTTTTTAGTGTAAAAATATGTTGATTTTACATTTGTTCACTGATTTTCAGTGTAAAAATTGTAGCTATCAAGATTTGACTCTTGTGTTGTTTTTCAGTGTAAAAACTATAGCTAGTAAGATTTGACTCTTATATTATTTTTCACTGGTTTGTTTGTTTGTTTTTTTTTTTTTTTTTTATTTATAGCAATGCATTGGAAAAATATACTATAGTGTAAAATTCTCCTCTTATAGTCATTCATAATGCAGTGTTAAAATTATAATGGCAATCATTAAGTACTCTTTTATATACTATATATATATATGTACAAAGTTAAGAAATGCAGTGAAAATTTTATACTGATAATGTAGTGTAAAATTATACACTGATTTCCAAAATTACATTGAACGAAAAAATTAGCAATGGATAATCTAACAAATATTTGACGTGGCACTAAAGATATGGAAATCATTAAAGATGTGGATGACAGCTTACCCAAACAAAAAGAGTCCACTACAAATTAAATCTCCATTCAAATGTGTATACCTACAATCATGGTAATCATAGTTTGTTCCAAAAATAACTCCACAATTAATGGGATAAGAATAACTCCATATATAACCACCTATATCCATATGTATATATATATATACATATATATATCTGTAACTAATAATTGTGGATTGTTAATCCCTTAATTATAGGGATAACTTTGACTATATGCTGGATTATATAGATATATGTCATCCTATATATATATATATATATGTAAAGGTTAAAAATGTCATAAAAATAACCAAATTTGGGGGAATTTAAAAGGAATTGAGGATTTTGCATTGATTTGGACCTATTAGTAACATGATAATAAGAGTGGACCTAATCAAAAAAACGTTTAATAGATAGGGATTTTCGGGGAAATTTCTATTTTTAATTTGGGCACATCTTTTTAAGTTAAAAAATCAAATTTTTATCTTTTACTGTAATTAGTAAGGGCACCTCACTTATTGTACTATATATATATATGGGTAAATTGCAAATTACACTCCAATAGTTTAAGGGTTGTGACAGTTTGGTCCCTATAGTTTCAATTTTGGCAATTTACTCCCTTTTCAGTCCTCAAATTGTGCAAAATCCACCCAATTACAAAATAAGCAAGAGTACAATGGGAATATCACATTATTTCTGGCCCAAAATGACCCCATAATCTATCCCATAATTTTTTCACGGAAGTTTTGTATTATAAGCTTAATTTTTTTATTTATTTTTATCAATTTCACTTTGATATTAGTGTACAAGTGCGTGTCCAGCTTTAAATGTATCAGATTATTTAAAAGATTACAAGATATTATCATGTGGTTTAAAAGATTATAAGATATTATCAGATTATTATAAATTTTAAGTGTATCAGATTGTTTAAAAGATTATAAGTTATTTATGGGATAGTGATGGTAATAGTGATGGCGATCCACGGTTGTGGTGGAGACGCGATGGCAATAGTGGTGGTGGTGGTGGCAACGACGGCGATGGTGATGGTAATCGACGACGATGGTGGTGTTGGCCAGCGATCATCGCCGATGGTGATGGCGATGGCGATCTCTGTCTCTGTCTCTTTCTCTCTCTATACACGTGTTCCTTAAAAAAAAAAAAAAAAAACCTAACTATACACGTGGCATGTGCATGTCCATATGCGTTCCTTTTGAATGCAGAATGTCGGATAGTGCATGTGTGCGTGCTAACAATACACAAAAGACTATTTTGGTCAACTAAATTTCATTGGGCATTTCATTAAACTAGTTCACGGGTTAGCCCAATCACGGAAAAAGTATCTAATGTGGCACCTAATCCTAATTAACCCAAAAAAAAAAGAAAAAAAGAAAAAAAAAAAAAGAGGAGGACTAAAACTTATAATAAGCTGAAAAAGGAAGAAATTAAGAAAGAAACAAAATAGGAATAAATAAATAAATACAAAACTACACTGATTTACGAAACTAGTGGAGTATAATTTGCAATTTACCCATATATATATATATATATATTACAATAAGTGAGGTGCCCTTACTAATTACAGTAAAAGATAAAAATTTGATTTTTTAACTTAAAAAGAGGTGCCCAAATTAAAAAAATGTACCTGCCCTTACCAGCTACCAAAAGGTTAATTTACTCATGAGTAGTGCTACGCACACTCCAAAATTCACACTGAAATCCACACAGGACAATCGTGTCCGTTGATTTTTGTGGGATTCAGGTG
Organism: Hydrangea macrophylla; assembly: GCA_033977485.1. Taxonomy (NCBI): domain Eukaryota; kingdom Viridiplantae; phylum Streptophyta; class Magnoliopsida; order Cornales; family Hydrangeaceae; genus Hydrangea; species Hydrangea macrophylla. Next base: position 31,615,374 of record CM066994.1, read on the forward strand.
AGATCCATGTGGAACTCACAAGAGCTCTACCAAAATCAACGATCACGATTGTCCTGTGTGAATTTCAATGTGAATTTTGGAATGTACCTAGCATTATTGTTTACTCACTAGTCTTTTATTCAAAGAGGAGTGGGTCGTCTCAGTCTCTGTCAATGACACGCGGAGTGACCTCTGCTCTCTACTCTCTAGGAAAGGGCCTAGAATTTCATCGCCTCCACAAAAATCCAACTTCAAACATTCAAATCTTTGATTTTTCAACGGACCCACCACTCCAATAAAATCCTCTCACCATTCAGTCTTCATTCTCATCCATCATTTCACAGTCAGTCCATCACCAACAATGGCGGATGAGGTTATTCTTTTGAGTTCATCTACAAGTGCGGTCGGTATGAGGGTTGGATTAGCTCTGGCTGAGAAGGGTATTGAGTATGAGTACAAAGCAGAGGACTTGGGAAACAAGAGTCCTCTTCTTTTGGAGATGAACCCGGTTCACAAGAAAATACCGGTTCTGATCCATAATGGAAAACCAGTCTGTGAGTCTCTTATAATTGTTCAGTATATTGATGAGGTTTGGAACGACAAAGTTCCTCTTTTGCCCTCTGATCCTTACCAGAGAGCTCAAGCTAGGTTTTGGGCTGATTACATTGACAAAAAGGTATGGGATTCATAAATATTATGGTAAATTATAGTACCACCCCCTGAACTATAACTGTTTTCTTACTAACGCCTCACAAATTTTAAAACTGAACAGACTCATTCCTGAATTATTCAAAATAAACAAACTCAACCCCTGAAGAAGGGGTTTTAGTGTTTAACAGATTTTCTAACTGTTGTACTTTAGTCCTAATTATTTAGAGGGTAATTTGAAAAATCCACTCACCACAAGAGGTGCAGCTAGAATTAACCTTCTTTTATTTGATAGATTAAAAAAAAAAACAGATTATTGGCTTTTAAAAGTCTATGGTGTTACAAAATGATCACTACTTTTCTTAATCTGCTCTGTTTTGAATTTGTGAATTTACAATATTGGTAATCTCGTAATTGGAAATGGCTAGATGGGTTAGATCCTATTGATTTATTAATTTACAGAATGTTGATTATCGGTCAATTCAATGTAGGTCCATACAGTGTTTGCTTATTGGGTAGTTTTATTGTAGATATTTCTTGTAACTAAGATGGGTGGCCAATATGGATATTGACAAAGATGTGGGAAACTTTTTTGAGAGCATAATCAAATAGCAATTTATTTTCTTTTGCGTTTTCTTATCATAACTTCATTTACATTGTTTATTTGGTTCACTTCTCATGAATGGAGTTGGATGTTCTATGATTTTTATTGGTTCACATGTGTTATATAATATGTGTTAGGTACACTTTGTAATCTTATAATCTTATTAGTTCACATGTGTTATGTATGTGTTAGGTACATTTGAAAATTGTACTCTTTGTATCCAAAGAAATGTGCATAATTTTTTTTTTCCTCAATAAAACTCTTAAGTACTGTTAAGATAATGCTAGTTTACCTAGTTTAGTTACGTAGTAATATATCGCTTGAGTACAGTGTTGTGCCAAATTGATTTGAAATTAAAGAAAAGTTTTAATTTGATTAATGTTGGACAACACTGAAGTGCCGTCTCTTAGGTCTTGTGGGTATTGTTTGCGCGTCACATTGGTTCATGCAAGCAAGTGTTGTATATAAGTTATTCATGTGAACATTGCTTGGACCATTGGGATGCTCAAACAGCACCTGTGTAAGGGATATCACTTTATGTATCCACTGTATCTGGTACCATTTTAAGGTATTTTTTTTTAGGTGTCTCTAGCAGTATTCGTATTCTCATTTTAATACAAGGAATGAAACTTTCTTGATCATTGAGAGTAGCTACTTTAGCATTTTCCTATCTCTTTTTATCTATATGTCTATATGCACAATGTGTATATGTCTATATATCTTGTGTACTATCCAAACACCATTATATATATATTCAAATTATCATGACTCTGTTTATATTTTTTCTTTTTAAGCTTATTGATGCTGGGAGCAGCATTTGGCGCAAGAAAGGGGAAGAACTGGAATCAGGCAAGAAGGTCTTGATAGAATGCCTAAAGACACTCGAAGGAGTGCTCGGAGACAAGCCATACTTTGGCGGCGATACCTTCGGATTTCTCGATATTGCCCTTGTCACATTCTACAGTGGGTTCTATACATATGAACAATGTGGTAATTTCAGCATAGAGGCAGAGTGTCCCAAGCTAATTGAATGGGCTAAGAGGTGCTTGGAAAAGGAGAGTGTGTCCAAGTCTCTTTCTGATCCTCACGAGGTCTATGAGTTTGTTTTGAAGCTAAAGAAGAAGTTAGGGTTGGAGTAGGAAGATCAATGAGGGTTGTGAATGACATATATAGGTATATGAATGTGTGTATCTATGTATAATCAAGCTTGGTTAAATGGTTTATGCTTTTGGTTATAGGGGTTGTTTTTTGGTTTATGGAGTTCTTGAGAGTGTGTTGTGTATTGTGGATTGGTAATAAAGGGAACACTTTAGATGTGTCCTTTATTAGATGTCATGAAAAGAAGTGTTTACAACTCATGTTCGAGTGGGGTTAGTTATTCACAATTCATGAAGAGCTTTTTTGTGAGAAGAAAATCTGCTATGTTTTCATGGTACTGATGACTTTGGTTTAAGTATATTTAGCATGATTGTAGTTATCACTACAACAAATATGTTTTTTAGTGACCCATGTAATTTGCCACGCGCAGATTGCGTGGTAAATACTGTTTTCTTGCGACGCATTAATTAATTGGCGACGCACTTTGAAAACGTGGCAACTATTTTTTAAAAAAGTCAAGGGTGATTATTGTTGGTTTTGGGGTACTCGAAAAATGAGTAAGAAACAATGAAATACAGAAAAAGAACTTCAAAGATCGAGCACGTATTAAATACGCTGTCCGAAAACAAAGTTACGCCCCATACACGGTTGCAAGTGGACTATGACGTCTTTGTCTTGAGGATACTACCATCTAAGTTAATAGAGGCAACAATTTCCATTAACTTCTGCAGAATTTGTGTATATAAATTGCTCTCAAAAGACTCAAGAAATTAGGTAGAAGAAGAGACTTAAAAAACTGGACATAAACTCCATGAACTATATGTAAACTAACTAACATAATGTATATATAGAGGTGTCAATAGGGTAAGAGACATGTCTCTACACAACCGGTTGTGTCCCAACACCCTTAGAACATGTCTATGTATGTAAATGCACGTTTAGAAACCAATAGAACAGATATACATCGTTCAAATTCGAAGTTGAGACATGAAAAGTCGCAACTTTCCAGTTCTGGGCCCTCTCGACCAGTCGAGTTGACCCGGTCGATCGGTCGAAAGCCCCTCTGAAACTTTCTCAAAACTTTTTCCAATTCTGGGCCCGCTCGACCGGTCGAGTTGACCCGGTCGACCGGTCGAAAGCCCCTCTGAAACTTTCTCAAAACCGAAGCTAAGAAATTCCCGGCACTTTTGAATAAACCCCGTTAATTCCCGGCACTTCAGGACAAACACCGTTAAAACATTGTCTCCTCATTCACACCTCAATTTTCTAACAATCCCCCACATGTGAATGACATGGTTTTCTAAACTTGACTCAATAGACGATAAAAACAACGAGAGCAATTAATGGACTTATGATGCATTAGGAGAGTGTCTTTTGGACTTGAACTTTCCCTTAGCGAATACCTAATGGACTTACTCGGTGAAGCGGTGTACATTAACGTATTGAACCGACCAACCTTTTAGTGTAAATCAACATTAGATACCACACACCACTTATCCTTATACACTTTAATTCATTCGGTTGTGTTCATTTTGGTCCTGAACAAGATCCTATGTTCATGAGAGCTCTTAGAGAACCAAGCCTTTGAAATTCTCATAGAAGCGACCCCACTTCTTTTCTCATATAGGTGATATCAATTTAGAGTACTAACACTTACTCATCAACATCATTAAATGTAACAACATAACCTCAACAATTTTATTACACACCAATTCAATATACAAGAATGAAGCCATTTATTACAAATGTGTGTTTTCAACATGAACTTCCCCAACTAGTTTGCCTATTAAACCTAGATCTTGGGATCTCCAGTTAACTAGGTTAGGTTTCCGCCCGGGATGTTCAAAGTATTGGCTTTAGGCCCATTCCTTTCGTAGTATATTGAACTTGATCTCTATGCAATCCTTTCGTTAGAGGATCCGCAATATTCTCTTTGGACTTGACATAGTCAATCGTTATAACACCACTAGACAGCAACTGCTTGATCGTATTGTGTCGTCTCCTTATATGTCTTGACTTGCGGTTATAAACGACATTCTTAGCCACGGATGACGCCGCATTGCAATCACAATGCACAACTATAGCCGTTACCGGCTTTGGCCACAACAGAATATCTTCTAGGAAGTTTCGAAGCCACTCAGCTTCCTCACCCGCCTTATCCAAGGCAATGAATTCCGATTCCATCGTTGAACGTGCTATACACGTTTGCTTTGTTGACCTCCAAGAAATTGCAGCTCCACCTAAAGTGAACACATACCCACTTGTGGACTTGGTTTCTTGACTATCCGAGATCCAATTAGCATCGGAGTATCCCTCTACCACGGGTGGATACCGTGTGTAGTGCAAACCATAGCTCATAGTATGCTTTAGATACCTTAATACTCTAATAAGAACATCCCAATGTTCTTTCCCCGGATTGCTAGTGTATCTAGCAAGTCTCCCCACCAAATAAGCAATATCCGGTCTTGTACAATTCATAATGTACATCAAACTTCCAATAACTTGAGAATATTCAAGTTGAGATATGGCAACCCCCACATTTTTCCTCAACTTGCAGTTTGCATCAAACGGCGTTAAAGCCGCTTTACAATCAAATTGTCCAAACTTCTTTAATATTTTCTCAACATAATATGATTGTGTGATACGATATCCATCGAAAGTCGATTTCACTTGCACATCAAAAATAACATCGGCTTTACCCATGTCTTTCATGTCAAAGCTTGAGTTTGACAACTTCTTAGTTTCATTGATAACCTTCTTGTTGGTATCGGTTATCAATATGTCATCTACGTATAAACACATGATGACATAAGAATTTTCAAATTCTTTAACATATACACACTTATCGCATTCATTGATTTTAAAACCATTTGCAATCATGGTGTGATCAAACTTCTCGTGCCATTGCTTTGGCGCTTGTTTCAAGCCATAAAGAGACTTAACAAGTCGACACACTTTGTGTTCTTGTCCCTTTACAATGAAACCTTCCGGTTATTCCATATAGATCTCTTCATCTAGATCTCCATTAAGAAACGCTGTTTTTTACATCCATTTGATGTAATTCTAAGTTATAGACAGCGGCTATAGCGATTACCATCCTAATGGATGTAATCCTAGTGACCGGGGAATAGGTATCAAAGAAATCTAATCCCTCTTTTTGTCTATAACCTTTAGCTACCAACCGAGCCTTGTACTTATCAATAGTACCATCGGCCTTGAGCTTTTTCTTGAATATCCATTTGCAACCAATTGGTTTACTTCCCAGAGGCAAGTTAACCAATTCCCATGTATGGTTTTGCATAATGGAATCCAACTCACTATTTACCGCTTCTTGCCAATATGGCGCTTCGGGTGTACTCATAGCCTCATTAAAGGTTTGAGGATCCCCTATGGTAGCTAGTGTCACAAAATCCGGTCCAAAAGAAGTAGCTTTTCTAGCTCTCTTGCTTTTTCTAGGAGCAACATCGGTTTCTCCTTGATCACGAGGATTAGACGAAACCTCTCCAACACTTCTTTTAGGAGTTGAATTTTGTCTTCCTTCTTTAAAAGGAAAGATGTCCTCAAAGAATTCAAAATCCACCGATTCTATAAACGTATTAGCATGAATATCTACATTATCGGATTTAACCACAAGGAATCGATACGCATCACTATTAACAGCATATCCAATAAATAAACAATCCACGGTTTTAGGTCCAAGCTTAGTCCGTTTTGGAAGCGGAACTTGTTGTAGGATAAACAGGTTTAAATGGAAAGATTAAACGCGCAGCGGAAAAATCAAGTTATGAAACTTTATTGGCATGCCCGGATCTACTACTCGTCAATTCTACAGATGCGCACAAGAGGGGACACGAGTTATACCTTAGTGTCTTGAACCCAATTCTGATCTTCAACTTCCTGCAGCCTCCACTAGATGATCTTCACCCTTATGACTCCTGCGGATGCCTGCCAGAAAGACTAGGGTTGGTGGGAACCCTAATAGAGAGGATAGAAAAGGTTTTGGGGCTCCAAAACAGTTTCTGCAGCTTCTGACGTTCAAAACGACGAACAACCTTTTCCAGAACGCAGCTGCCCTATTTATAGATTCCCAGAACCGACCTAGACTTCGAGCGATCGAAGTGCCTTCGATCGATCGAACATTCGATCGATCGAACCATCTTCGATCGATCGAACCTGCAGACTTCAATCGATCGAGACATCTTCGATCGATCGAACCTGTCTGGACATCATCCTCAAGCATCTTTCCAAGCATCCTGGCGGAGCTAAGAGTGGGACCTCCTAGGCTCTTTATTGTTGGCTCAGACCAGTTTGTTAATCACCATGACCAAACTCTTTGATCAGCAAACTAACTAACTGGTCAGTTAAAGTTTACTCCACTATAAAACGATAACTGAACTCCAACGCAAAAGAACATATCCGAAGCGATAACTAGACTTGTATGTTGTACTAATGTCCCTCTACCGTCAGCATTCGTAATCATATTCAGGTAATCGGATAACTGTTACTGTCAACCTGAATCATGATTACTTCTTGTATTCCTTGAGTCCCATTCACCTCTCATGATTACCAAACATGTTGATAACTCTTATCAACAAGACTGCAGTACTCAGTAATCGACATGGTGACATTCTCAAGGGAATGCTTACTCTGAAACAGAGGGTAGATTCTATCTTGACAATATATGTTCACAACCCTATGAATATGACATACCCAAGATACCCAGGTGTTGATCTTTTATAGACCTCACTGATTGGTAAGTCAAAGCAGTCATATCCACAGTCTGTGTTCATAATCGTCTCAAGATTGAGAACACGTACCTTATACAAGTTATGAGTTCCTATTGACTGTTTGACAGTCTTAAGCGTCAATAGGAAACTCAGGTCCGTCAATGCACTATAAGCACTAGCATATCAACTAAGAGATACACTCTAGTGATTGAGATTAATCACTCCATCCAATGGTAGTTAATTATGCTACAGTGTAGACTTGATGAGGTATCCAGTCTCATCATCCACTGTGACACATTCTAAGTATTAAAGAATAGTAATTCGTATCTCACTTGTGTGCATCTCATACACACACGAATTACTTACTATAATACTTAAGGATTAACAATCATCTCATGAAAAGAACATACACAATGAAATGTAAAGCTGATATCCATATATTAAAATGTCAATGTCTCATACATAAAGTAATGGTTTGAGGGCACAAACCCAACAACTCCCACTTGCACTCATAACCATTCAGAACTACATCTAAGACCTAGACTATCTAGATGACGATCAAAGACCTTCTGTGGCAAGGCCTTTGTAAACGGATCAGCAAGATTGTCAGCTGTGGCAATCTTGGTGACAGTCACATCTCCACGTTGAACAATATCTCGGATAAGATGATATTTCCGCTCTACGTGCTTTCCCTTTCCGTGGTTCCTTGGCTCCTTGGACTGAGCCACTGCCCCACTATTATCACAATAAAGCGTAATAGGCGACAGCGACGCTGGTACCACCTCGAGTTCCATAAGGAACTTCTTGAGCCAAACAGCTTCCTTTACGGCTTCACAAGCAGCCACATACTCAGCTTCTGTAGTTGAGTCTGCAATGCATTTCTGCTTAATGCTCCTCCAACTGACAGCACCACCTCCCAAGGTAAAGAGATGACCGGACGTCGACTTCCTCGAATCTTTATCTGACATAAAGTCCGAGTCAGTGTATCCCACTGGAATTAACTCACTACCACCGTACATAAGCATGTAATCTTTAGTTCTTCTCAAGTACTTAAGAACGTGCTTAACGGCTGTCCAGTGCTCTGGACCCGGATTCGACTGATATCTGCTAACCATGCCAACGGCAAAACAGATATCTGGTCTAGTGCATAACATCGCATACATGAGACTTCCCACTGCAGAAGCATAGGGAACTCCTGTCATGCGATTCCTCTCCTCCTGTGTCTTTGGACACTGGTCCTTGGAGAACGCTAAACCATGCCTGAAAGGTAACAAACCTTTCTTCGAATTATCCATTGAAAACCTAGTTAGCACTTTATCGATATAACCAGCTTGAGATAATCCCATTATCTTTCGCTTGCGATCCCGAAAGAGCTTTATCCCAAGAATATAGCTCGCCTCTCCTAGATCCTTCATATCGAAAGTACTAGCTAGCCAAACCTTGACCGTTGACAATGCCGCTACATCATTTCCAATGAGTAGAATGTCGTCAACGTAAAGCACAAGAAAAACCACCACTTTCCCTTCACTCTTCTTGTATACACAAGGTTCATCCAGATTCTGTATGAAACCAAACGATTTGACCGCTTGGTCAAATCGTATGTTCCAACTTCTGGATGCCTGCTTAAGCCCATAAATGGACTTTTGCAACTTGCATACCAAGTTACCTTTCCGACCAGCTATGAACCCTTCTGGTTGTTGCATATAGATGTCCTCCTCAAGATTGCCATTCAAGAATGCAGTCTTGACGTCCATCTGCCAGATCTCAAAATCTAGGCATGCAGCAACGGATAAGAGTATTCTGATGGACTTGAGCATGGCCACCGGCGAGAAGGTTTCCTCATAGTCAATGCCCTCCCTCTGAGTATAACCTTTCGCAACAAGCCTTGCCTTAAAGGTCTCAACCTTTCCATCAGATCCTCTTTTCCTCTTGTAGACCCACTTACAGCCAATGGGTTTAATATTGGCTGGAAGTTCTACAAGATCCCAGACTTGATTAGAATCCATAGATTCCAATTCAGCCTTCATAGCTTTAACCCAATGAGCTGAATCAACATCAGCCATTGCCTCTTCGTATGTGGTAGGATCAGATTCAGATTCTATGGAGACAGCTTCAAAAACTTCTCCTAAGAACATGTATCTATCAGGCTGGCTGATAATCCTTCCACTATGACGAGGTACTGGTGCGGAAATAGGTGAAGAAGTGGTGTTTTCCTGATTTACATCGTTATTAACTACGGGTTGGACTGAGGGCTCTCCTTCTATCTCTCTAAGATCTATCCTTCCCTTAGGTTTATGGTTCATGATATAATCATCCTCCAAGAAAATAGCATTCGTACTGACGAACACCTTCTGTTCTCTTGGATCATAAAAATACCATCCATAAGTACCCTTTGGATACCCCACGAAGTAACATACTTCCGATCTAGAATCCAACTTGCTCATCTTTCCTTTTAGCACATGTGCCGGACATCCCCATATCCGGAGATGTTGCAAAGAAGGCTTGCGCCCAATCCACATCTCTCGTGGTGTCCTGGGAACAGATTTGCTTGGTACTAGATTTAGTATGTAAGCAGCGGTTTCCAAAGCATAACCCCAAAGAAATAAAGGTAACTCAGAATAACTCATCATTGACCTAGTCATGTCTAAAAGAGTCCGATTCCTTCTCTCCGCTACACCGTTTTGCTGAGGCGTACCAGGTGCAGTCAACTGTGACAGAATCCCATTCTGTACGAGGTGATCAATAAATTCATTAGAGAGATACTCGCCACCTCGATCAGATCGAATGGCCTTGATATGTGTGCCCAATTGCTTCTCCACTTCAGCCCTAAACTCTTTGAACTTTTCAAAGGCTTCAGACTTGTGCTGCATTAGGTACACATATCCATACCTAGAGTGGTCATCAGTAAATGTTATGAAATACTCATAACCACCCCTTGCTCTAATATTTATTGGTCCACACACATCAGTATGAACTAATTCCAACAATGCATTGGTTCTATTGCCCTTTGCAGGAAAGGGCCTTTTGGTCATCTTACCCTCTAAACAAGACTCGCAGACTTCTATTGGTTCGAGAACCAAATCGCCTAAGACCCCTTCTTTGACTAGTCTGCCAATCCTATTTAGATTGATATGACCAAGCCTCATATGCCAAAGCCTTGTTGGATTAGTGGAAGATCTCTTTCTTTTAGATGGTACAGTTACCACTGAGTTATTAAGTTCCATACAAGAATCTTTAGAAATATTGGGAGTAATCACATACAAACCATTTGATTTAACACCAGAACATATAAAAGAACTATTTCTTTTAATCACAACTTCAGTTCCAAAATTAAAAGAATAACCATTATTCGATAAATTAGAAACTGAAATTAAATTACGTCTCATTGAAGGGACGTAAAGTACATCTGATAAAATCAAAACTTTATTGTCTAGAAATTCTAAAACTACGACTCCTATAGCAACCGCAGAAACGGTTGCGCTAGAACCTAGAGTAAGTACGATTTCCCCATCACTGCACTTCCTGGTTGATCTGAACCCCTGCAATGAATTACAGATATGGTTAGTCGCACCAGAATCAATGCACCAAGTGTTTGAAGTATCCGTTATAAAACTTACTTCAATCACATGTGATTCAATCATACCTTGAACTCTTGTAGCTAAGAATTCTGGACAGTTCCTCTTCCAGTGGCCCTTGTCACCGCATTGGAAACACTTTCCTTTGCCTTGGCCACCCACCTTCCCTTTGCCCTTACCTTTTCCCTTAGATTTTGCAATCTTAGGGACCGGTCCAACACTTGAACCACCAGTGCTAGCCTTCTTCTTTCCTTTCTTTCCTTTCGGCATAGATCGGGAAGAGGAAGCGCTTTTCTCAACGTTTAAAACGCTGCCCCCAGGTTTGATCACCCCTTCCGCTGCCAATAAAGAGCTCATCAATTCGCTCATTGAAAAATCCATTTTATTCATATTATAATTCAGTTTAAATTGAGCGAATGATGGCGACAGCGTATTGAGGATCATATCAACTTGGGTCTGTGCATCGATGTTGGCACCTAGGGTCTCCAGCTCGTTTAAATAACCAATCATTTTTAAAACATGTTCCTTGACTGGAGTCCCTTCCGACATCTTTGCACTCATTATCTTTTGCATAGCTACCTGTCTGGCAGGCCTGCCATGCTCCCCAAACATCTTTTTCAGGGATGTGATAATGTCACTGGCTGAATCATTCGATTGGAATTGATGTTGCAACACACCAGCCATTGAGGCCAGAATATAGCAACGAGCCATTCCATTCGACTTCTTCCATTTGTCGAACTCGCGTCTGGCAGCTGCCGAAGCATTTGCCGCGGGTTCTTCAGGGCTTGGGGTGGTGAGGACATATATGTGATCCTCCGCAGTTAACACAATATCAAGGTTACGTTTCCATTCAGTGTAGTTGTTTCCAGTTAACTTGTTTTGAGTGAGTATGGTGGCAAGTGGACTAAATGCAGATCCAGACATTATGATTTACTGAAAAAAAAATCAAAACAAAATAAATATGGATATCAGAATTTGACAGTTTGAAATAAAAGAATCCTTTTAAAACTCTTATTTTAAAACTAAGTCGCCGGAATATCGAAACGAAAGAATAAAGCCTCCGTGTGGTGGTCAATGTTCGATCTTTCAATTTATCATAACTTATCCGCTATGCAACTCTTGCAAAACAAGTTATGACTTCCGAACCTATTTGATCTCTAAGTTTCTGAATAATGCCCCGTGTGGGATCCCTTATCCATAGCTTAGCTAGTGTGTACCATTAACTAGGATCCAATCACAACCGTCTCAAGTAGCGCCTCCGTATGGTGGTCACCCTCTAACACGTCTGATTGATCCTTATCAAAAGAAGTTCACATCTAGTAACCAATGAGTAATGCATCCTCCGTATGGAATGATCACCCCTGGCGAGGTGACACAGAATGCATCACTCATCTTACAGTGAACCGTTAATGGAAGATCGTGGGTGTAATTAATAAGACCCTCTCCCACTAGATTTAGTAAAAAAAGGATTTTGCTTTTTGAGAAAATCTGTTTCTACACACTTCCCATAAACATCTAATGTTTACTAATGTGTTGAAAACGGTTTTTGAATTTTATTTTAGAAAACTTGTTTTGCGTGCATGCAACAATGTATTATACGCCAATCACAAACAAAGCACATAAAACAAAAAACTAAAATGAAATAAAAGACATCCAAACGATGCCTCTATCTCCCATGGCTCTATCTCCATAGAACCTGCTTTTGGTTTGATCGCCTCTAGCTCCATCTTCATGGATATTCTAATTCTATTACATTGAACCTATGCCTCTTTTGAAGCTTACAATTTATCTAGAAATAGAAATAGCAACAACAAAATAAAAGGCTAGGGAAACCGGTGCGACTTTCCTTTTCGTAGGATTGAAGTCGCAGCGCCCTTTACATATGCCTTAAAACCAAACCAAACTTAAAACAACACACCAATCTAAAACATTCAAATACAAAATTAAATGCTCTTGGCGCCATGGGAGATAGCGACTAACTTTTGCTGCAAAAGGTTAGTTGAACACACATCCACGCATATATATAACAAAATATAACTATTGGAACCCTTAATTGATTCACACAGTATATAAACTCTTTACATACTGAATTAGAACTCAAAACAGCATCTAACTTCTCTGTCATAGTTCGATCGATCGAAGACCGTTCGATCGATCGAACCTTCGATCGATTGAACACTGTTCAATCGCTTGAACATTCTATTTCACAGAATGATTAAAAATTTTGCATAATACGTTAAAATTAAACTTTTAATTTCAAAATACTTTTAAAACTGTGAAACAGAAAACCTGACAAAGAGTCTGTCTCGATCGATCGAACTCTATTCGATCGCTCGAACAACAGAAGGTTTCGATCGATCGAAACCTGTTCGATCGCTCGAGTACAGAGCGTTCGATCGATCGAACATTCTTCGATCGATCGAACCCATCTTGCATCCAATGCAATCACAGATTTGTATACTGCTGCGATAACACTGCAGAAACAGATCTGTGACGATGCAGTTTCGAAAGCAGTTCTAAAATCAACATGCAAATCAAAATAGTGTTCCAAAAAACGTATCTATAGATCCAAACGAGCCTGGCTCTGATACCAATTGTAGGATAAACAGGTTTAAATGGAAAGATTAAACGCGCAGCGGAAAAATCAAGTTATGAAACTTTATTGGCATGCCCGGATCTACTACTCGTCAATTCTACAGATGCGCACAAGAGGGGACACGAGTTATACCTTAGTGTCTTGAACCCAATTCTGATCTTCAACTTCCTGCAGCCTCCACTAGATGATCTTCACCCTTATGACTCCTGCGGATGCCTGCCAGAAAGACTAGGGTTGGTGGGAACCCTAATAGAGAGGATAGAGAAGGTTTTGGGGCTCCAAAACAGTTTCTGCAGCTTCTGACGTTCAAAACGACGAACAACCTTTTCCAGAACGCAGCTGCCCTATTTATAGATTCCCAGAACCGACCTAGACTTCGAGCGATCGAAGTGCCTTCGATCGATCGAACATTCGATCGATCGAACCATCTTCGATCGATCGAACCTGCAGACTTCAATCGATCGAGACATCTTCGATCGATCGAACCTGTCTGGACATCATCCTCAAGCATCTTTCCAAGCATCCTGGCGGAGCTAAGAGTGGGACCTCCTAGGCTCTTTATTGTTGGCTCAGACCAGTTTGTTAATCACCATGACCAAACTCTTTGATCAGCAAACTAACTAACTGGTCAGTTAAAGTTTACTCCACTATAAAACGATAACTGAACTCCAACGCAAAAGAACATATCCGAAGCGATAACTAGACTTGTATGTTGTACTAATGTCCCTCTACCGTCAGCATTCGTAATCATATTCAGGTAATCGGATAACTGTTACTGTCAACCTGAATCATGATTACTTCTTGTATTCCTTGAGTCCCATTCACCTCTCATGATTACCAAACATGTTGATAACTCTTATCAACAAGACTGCAGTACTCAGTAATCGACATGGTGACATTCTCAAGGGAATGCTTACTCTGAAACAGAGGGTAGATTCTATCTTGACAATATATGTTCACAACCCTATGAATATGACATACCCAAGATACCCAGGTGTTGATCTTTTATAGACCTCACTGATTGGTAAGTCAAAGCAGTCATATCCACAGTCTGTGTTCATAATCGTCTCAAGATTGAGAACACGTACCTTATACAAGTTATGAGTTCCTATTGACTGTTTGACAGTCTTAAGCGTCAATAGGAAACTCAGGTCCGTCAATGCACTATAAGCACTAGCATATCAACTAAGAGATACACTCTAGTGATTGAGATTAATCACTCCATCCAATGGTAGTTAATTATGCTACAGTGTAGACTTGATGAGGTATCCAGTCTCATCATCCACTGTGACACATTCTAAGTATTAAAGAATAGTAATTCGTATCTCACTTGTGTGCATCTCATACACACACGAATTACTTACTATAATACTTAAGGATTAACAATCATCTCATGAAAAGAACATACACAATGAAATGTAAAGCTGATATCCATATATTAAAATGTCAATGTCTCATACATAAAGTAATGGTTTGAGGGCACAAACCCAACACTTGTACCTTAGCTAGACACCCCCACACTTTCAACTTTTTATAGGAGGGTTCTCTACCTTTCCACACTTCATAAAGAGACGTTTTAGTCTTCTTATGTGGAATCCGATTTAGGATCACATTTTCCGTGAGAATGGCATCCCCCCACAAGTTATGTGGCACTCCTAAGCTATTTAACATAGCATTAGCCATTTCCTTGAGAGTTCGGTTTTTCCTCTCCGTTACACCATTTTGTTGCGGTGTATACGGTGCCGTAGTTTGGTGAATTATGCCATTAAGTGCACAATATTCGGCCAATGGAGTTGACTCGTATTCACCTCCCCTATCCGACCTCACCATTTTAATTGTGTTTGAAAGTTGATTTTCAACCTCGGCCTTATATGTCTTAAACATATCTATGGTCTCATCCTTTGAGTGCAATAAATAAACATAACAATATCTACTTTTATCATCTATGAACGTAACGAAATATTTTCTACCACCTCTTGTTGGAGTTAATTTTAAATCACATAAGTCCGTATGAATTAAATCTAATAATTCACTTGTTCTATCTATGGATTTAAATGGTTTTCTAGCAAACTTAGATTCAACACATATTTCATATTTATGAGTTTTATCATTTTCAAATTTTGGTAATAGTCCTAAATTCATCATCTTATGCATATATTTGAAATTAACATGTCCAAGCATAGAATGCCATAAACTACATAACTCAACAATATAAGAAGAACTTATTTCATTCTCATTAATATTAATTTTAGGAGTACAATTGACTTTGAAGAGCCCATCACACATATAGCCCTTCCCTACATACATTCCACCCTTAGTTAATACAAATTTATCAGATTCGAAGACTAGCTTGAATCCTTTCTTGCTAAGCATAGGACCCGACATCAAATTCTTTCGAATTTCGGGTACATGTAGCACATCTAGTAGAGTCATTTCTTTGCCGGATGTGAACTTCATTAACACATTCCCTTTGCCTTCAACGGTTGCAGCCGCGGCATTTCCCATATAAAGCTTCTCACCACCTTCCAGCTTTGTGTAGGTAGAAAACATGTTTCGATCTCCACAAATATGCTTAGTGGCCCCGGTGTCTATCCACCAACTCTTTGAGTCGGTCACAACACAAGTTTCCATGATTACCGCCGCAAGATCGTCGGTGTCCATCATGTTTGCTTGGTTAGGCTTTTTGTTCCCTCCATTAGATCCCTTCTTATTTCGACAATCGCTTGCGCGATGCCCGGGTATCCCACAAACCCAATAATTCCCTTTGATTTTCTTGGATTTGTGGTCCTTGGAATTATATGTAGACTTCCTTTTTGCTCCTTTAGTATTACTTTTATTTTTAACCTTTGAAGACTCACCTTCAACAAGATTTGCCTTAGACTCGATAGATCCTTGCAGCCCACTCATATCTTCTTTTCGGTTGTCTTCCTCTATCCTTAAACGCACTACCAAGTCTTCCATTGACAATTCCTTGTGCTTGTGTTTTAAATAGCTCTTGAATTCCTTCCACAATGGTGGTAACTTCTCAATGATTGATGCAACTTGAAATGGTTCACTAATAGCCATTCCCTCCACATGAATTTGGTTGATGATGACTTGTATCTCTTCCAATTGCTTAACCACCGGAATAGAATCCACCATTTTGAAGTCTAGAAACATTCCCACAATGAACTTCTTAGTCCCCGCATCTTCTGTTTTGTACTTCTTGTCTAGAGACTCCCAAAGTTCCTTTGCACTTTCAAGGACAGAATAAACATTGTAGAGAGTATCCTCCAACCCGTTTAAGATATAATTGTGGCATAAGAAATCGGAGTGATTCCATGCTTCCAAAGCGGCTTCTTGTTCTTTGGTGGCATTTTCTCTAGGAATCACCAGTTTTGCCTCACGTAGAATGTGTGCGAGGTTGAGAGTAGTGAGATAAAATAGCATCTTCATTTGCCATCTTTTGAAGTCTTCCCCCTTAAACTTCTAAGGCTTCTCGGCATGGGTGTTCTTGACAATGGTTGCAACTGTTGTTGATGTTTCTCCGGCCATCTTTCAAGTATAATAACTTTGTTTTCGATTGTTGGTTTTGGGGTACTCGAAAAATGAATAAGAAACAATTAAATACAGAAAAAGAACTTCAAAGATCGAGCACGTATTAAATACGGTGTGCGAAAACAAAGTTACGTCCCACACACGGTTGCAAGTGGACTATGACGTCTTTGTCTTGAGGATACTACGATCTAAGTTAATAGAGGCAACAATTTCCATTAACTTCTGCAGAATTTGTGTATATAAATTGCTCTCAAAAGACTCAAGAAATTAGGTAGAAGAAAAGACTTAAAAAACTGGACATAAACTCCATGAACTATATGTAAACTAACTAACATAATGTATATATAGAGGTGTCAATAGGGTAAGAGACATGTCTCTACACAACCGGTTGTGTCCCAACACCCTTAGAACATGTCTATGTATGTAAATGCACGTTTAGAAACCAATAGAACAGATATACATCGTTCAAATTCGAAGTTGAGACATGAAAAGTCGCAACTTTCCAGTTCTGGGCCCTCTCGACCGGTCGAGTTGACCCGGTCGACCGGTCGAAAGCCCCTCTGAAACTTTCTCAAAACTTTTTTCTCGACCGGTCGAGTTGACCCGGTCGACCGGTCGAAAGCCCCTCTGAAACTTTCTCAAAACTAAAGCTAAGAAATTCCCGGCGCTTTTGAATAAACGCCGTTAATTCCCGGCACTTCAGGACAAACGCCGTTAAAACATTGTCTCCTCATTCACACCTCAATTTTCTAACAATTATTTGCAACGCACATTTGCGTAGCAAAAAGTTTTAAAATTATCTAGCACGCACCACGCGCGTGGCAAATAATATTATTTGTATTTGCCACATTTAGGGTGCGTGGTAAATAAATTTTCATTTCCCTCCTTCCATTTCCCTCTCAAATTATGTATACTTACTGAAAAGTTCTTAGCACAAAAAAAAAAAAAAAAGAAGAAGAAAAGAAGAAAAGAAAAAATGAAGAAAAGAAAGAAAAGAAGGAACGCCGGCAACCCCTGCTGCCGACTCCAGCCGCCGCTGCCACCGCAAGTCTCCGCCGCCGTCGCCGCCGCCGTCGGTATGTGTTCCCCTTTCCTCTCTTTCTCTTAATCTCTCTATGTATGTGTGGGTGTGTTGGGGTTCAAAAAAATTGGTAAAATTGAAACTAATTTTCCATATTGAAACTCATAGCTTGATAGTTAGCATATAAAACACCCAAATGGTCAGTGGTTGTGGGGACTTGAATGGATGAAATGGTTTGCAACTTCCACACTTGCGCTCACAGTTTGGTGGTCTTGACCCAAGTCTGACTTACTCTTCATCAATATTCTAGTATTTAATACTCTTTTCAGTCTCTCAAATTTTGGCTTACTCTTGCTTTCTTGACATGCTTAGACCACAATGTGGCACATTTGGGTAGGAATCCATCTCTCATGGTTTTGATCAATGCTTAGAGTTTAACTACCTATCAGGTGTTTGTCACAATGCCCCAATGTAATCCTCCTTGTGCTAATGCCCATGTTTTGATTGCTTAAGGCCCACATTCATATGTTCCATATATGCCTCACTTTGGCATCATAAGGCACTTCACACCCTTGTTCTAGGTCCTTCATTCATGTTTATAGTACTCCATGGTCGATAATAAGCAAATTAATATCCTTAGGCCTTTTATAAGCAAGTTTTGAGATTTTGGGGGGTTGAAATGAGTTCCGGCGCTCAGAGAGGCATAAGACTGAAACTGACACCTCACACGCGACTAACTAAACTTGCGAGAACAAATGGCACACAATTCCGACACACGGTTTGCAAGTTACGCGATAATAAACGAATTAATATCCTTAGGCCTTTTATAAGCAAGTTTAGAGCTTTTGGGGGGTCGAAACGAGTTCTGGCACTCGGAGAGGCACGAGACCAAAACAAACACCTCACATACAACTAACTAGACTTGTAGGAACAAACGACACGCAATTCTTACACACAGTTTGCAAGTTACGCGATAATAAGTGAATTAATATCCTTAGGCCTTTTATGAGCAAGTTTGAGGTTTTGGGAGGTCGAAACGAGTTCCGGTGCTCGGAGAGGCACGAGACCAAAACTCATACCTCACACACGACCAATTAGACTTGTGGGAATAAACGGCACGCAATTCTTACACACGGTTTGCAAGTTACGTGATATCAAGTAAAATATTGTCCTTAGGCCTTTTATAAGCAAATTTTGAGATTTTGGGGGGTCAAAACGAGTTCTGGAACTCGGAGAGGCATGAGACCGAAACTTACACCTCACACATGACTAACTAGACTTACGGGAACAAACGGCACACAATTCCTATACACGGTTTGCAAGTTACACGATAATAAGCGAATTAACATCCTTAGGCCTTTTATAAGCAAGTTTTGAGATTTTGGGGGATCGAAACGAGTTTCGGCACTCGGAGAGGCACGAGACCAGAACTCACAACTCACACACGACTAACTAGGCTTGTGGGAACAAACAGCAGACAATTCTTACACACGGTTTGCAAGTTACACGATAATAAGCAAATTAATATCCTTGGGCCTCTTATATGCAAGTTTTGAGGTTTTGGGGGGTCAAAATGAGTTCCGACACTCGGAGAGGCACGAGATCGGTACTCACACCTCACACATGACTAACTAGACTTGCGGGAACAAACGACACACAATTCCTACACACGGTTTGCAAGTTACGCGATAATAAGTGAATTAATATCCTTAGGCCTTTTATAAGCAAATTTTGAGGTTTTGGGGGGTCGAAATGAGTTCCGGCACTCGGAGAGGCACAAGATTGGAACTCACACCTCACACACGACTAACTAGACTTACGGAAACAAACGGCAGGCAATTCCTACACACGGTTTGCAAGTTACGCGATAATAAGGAAATTAATATCCTTAGGCCTTTTATAAGCAAGTTTTGAGGTTTTGGGGGGTCGAAACGAGTTTTGGCACTCGGAGTGGCACGAGATCAGAACTCACACCTCACACACGACTAACTAGACTTACGGGAACAAACGGCACGCAATTCCTACACACGGTTTGCAAGTTACGCGATAATAAGCGAATTAATATCCTTAGACCTTTTATAAGCAAGTTTTGAGATTTTGGGGGGTCGAAACGAGCTTCGGCGCTCGGAGAGGCATAAGATTTCAGGGGCATTTTAGTCATTCTGAGCATTTTGCGAGATAGAACTCACCTCACACACGACTAACTAGACTTGCAGGAACAAACGGCACACAATTTCTACACACGGTTTGCAAGTTACGCGATAATAAGCGAATTAATATCCTTATTTGATAAGCAAGTTTTGAGGTTTTGGAGGATCAAAACAAGTCCGGCATTCGGAGAGGCACGAGACTGAAACTCACACCTCACACACGACCTCACACCTAATTTTTTATTATCTTATTTTTAAGTTCGATCGTTATAAAAAAATTTATGACTAATGCTTCTTTTGTTTCCTTTTCTATTTCAGATTGGGAGGCACTAGTACCTGCATTGGATGATCTTGTTCTCGATTTTTTTACTATTTACGATATTTTTGTACTAGTATTTAAACATCTTTTGATATTGTGATTTGTAATAACTATGCTTTTAAATTTGCGACTAAGTTTGGTTTGATTTGGTTTTGTTATTGACAAATTATTGGAATGAATGTATGAAGATTAGAATTATTGTTGGTTATTGAATTGGAGTTTTAGCAGGTTTATTGGTTCAAATAAAAATTTTTCAAAAAAGCGGAAAAGAGTATATCAAATCTGGTATGGCTATTTGTGGCGCACATTTATTGCTTGCTTAATAATCATTTGAAATACTTAATGATTATTTGCCACGCATATGAGAGTGGCAAATACTACCTTATTGGCCACTCATATGAGCGTTGCTGATAATTACCAAAATACTTAATATAGTATGAGTAATGATTCGTGCACATAAAATGTGCACATAAAGTGTGCACATAAAGATCTAGGCCATTTATTTTGGTGGGTCCTATGTGTGCAAGGATGGACCCTACCAAAATGAATGGTTCAGATCTTTATGTGCACATTTTATGTGCACATAGCATTACCCATATAGTATTAGCCATGCTTTGTTGCGTGCCAAATACCGCTTTATTAGCCACGCACCAATGCGTGGCTGATAATTACACTCATTATTAGCAACGTATACATGCGTCGCTAATAATAATTTCTTTTAGCGACGCAGTCATTTTTGTTAAGTAAGACACTTATTAGCAACGCGTTTCTGGATTATTGGCCACGCTTGGAAGCGTCGCTAATAAAAATAATATTAGCCACGCGTTGACTGCGTCGCATAAATTTATTCGTTACCCCACTTTCCCAC
The DNA here is from genome assembly GCA_033977485.1 of Hydrangea macrophylla. NCBI lineage: Eukaryota > Viridiplantae > Streptophyta > Magnoliopsida > Cornales > Hydrangeaceae > Hydrangea > Hydrangea macrophylla. The sequence continues at coordinate 31,636,496 of CM066994.1, forward strand.
ATGCTCATGTAACGCGCGGACTGCGTGGCAAACACTTTTAGCCACGCACATTTTGGCTATTCGCCATGCACCCGCACGTGGCAAAAATCCAGATTTGTTGTAGTGTATATTTAGCGGAGTAAAAACAAAGATTGGAGAAATTACCGAGTGAGACTGTGCTAATGTGGTGTGATGTCTAGTAATATGAGGGCAATATGGCTCCTATTTTTAGGGGATATGATAAGTAGTTATGGAAACATGTCATATCTCCACTATTTGTCCTATTTTTCTTATTTTTATTGGGTACAAACCTTATATTATTGGGTCATTTCACCACGTTAGCACGATAGTGTGATATGATGATCACTTAGTAACTTCTCCAACATATGACAATTGGATCATGTGTTTCTAATTTTTCTTTTGGGAATTGCTATTCCCACCCTAAAATTGAACTAATGCACTAAATGGTACTAGTGTTACACCAGACAGTACCATGCAATCAATGCATTTCCATAGAATGCAAATAACAATTCTCTTTTATTTTTCTCTCCAAAGTTATTAGAATTGATAACAGAATTTTGGCCCATTTTGAAAAAAAAAATTTAGGTTAAAAAAGGATCACAATTGGAATGAAGTATAAATATAAAAAAAATTTAAAAAAAAAAAATTAAAAGCAGGTAGAGAAAGGATTTTAAAATGATCATTTTTGAAGGATCTAAAGAGGATCCAAGTATGGACTATTGAAGATGGTTATTAACTTATTATGATCTTAGGTAAAGAAGGCTTTAGAGAAACCCTAAGCCTCTCTCTCCCTAAAAAATTCTCCTTGCCAGCCCTCCTCCAAAGGAAGTGTCCTTGGCCCTCTTGTTTGTTAGTGTCCCTTTATAGGATAGTTTTGTCCTTCTTTAAGAGGGTATTATAAGGGTTTTGTCCCTCTCTATAAGGAGGTTTTTTTTTTTTCGTGTCTCTTTTTCTTCGTTTTGTTTAGTTTCGTACAGGTTCCCACTCTCAATTTCATTGCTCTCCTTGTTCCATTGTCAGATTCGGCTACTCTTTGCAAATACAACATTATCTTTTCAGATCTAGTGATTTACTCATGTAGCTCTGGTATAGTCATCATCAAATTCGACGTTCTTTTGTTGGGTATGGCATTTTGGTGGGATCAGTCTCAGTTCCGGCAAGTGTTTTGACAATCTTTGTTGTGGGATCTCGTTGGCAGCTTTCTCCCTCCGCCGACTCAGTCTCGAGCTACGCCACATACTATTTTATTTGAGATTGGAGAGTTTGCAGTGCAACTAACGAAATCTATGATTCTTAATTTTTTTTTGTATTTTCTTAGTTCTATATATTTGTTCTAATTTCTTTTTGGGATCTGCTTTAAAAAAATTTTTAAAGTAAAGAAGGTTTTAGAAGTTGTTGAATGTGGGGGGAAAATCTAATATCCCTACTGTATCATTGACAATTATCATATGATGTCACTAACTAATAGGATTCCTTTATTTATTTATTTCGATCTCTATCTTCAAGGCAATCTTGCCTCCACATAAAAGCAATCTTCAACAGTAGTGAAGGTGATAGATAATGATGTGGTATTTTTGTTGTATGTAATATTTACACCTAAATGTGCATGTGAGACATAATTGATCAGGATAAAGGTCTCTTTGATAAAATTGAAAATTTTGTAGCGAAAATTAAGTATTGACATTTTAGTGCTAAAATTTTAAGCACTTGAATTCACATAATTAAAAATAACGTTTTAAGAACTGAAATAAATTACATCACTAATTTTTTTTGTAGTAAAAATTTGTTAATTAAAGTTTTCAATAGATTTTGGCTGCTTTTCAAGTTATGTGGTACTCCGTATTTTTTTTTTCAGCACTTAATTGGATTATCAAACACACCATAAATATCGAATTGCAAGTAGGTGGGACCGTGTTTGGCTTTATGGGCTAAGCCCCTACTTTAGCCTGGTTTATTGCTCTACTTTATGGCCACTTTTAATATGCTATTGCAACCGTAACCTTTTTTTCTGTTTAGATGGCAGATGCAAATAACAATGATGTTGTGGACCTTACTCAACCAGAAGCAAACAAGGAAGAGAAGTGAAGTTAAGATCTCAAGTTTGGCAACATTTCACAAAGAATCCAGATAAACCTGAGGAATGTAAATGCAACTATTGTAAAAGAAGTTTTTCTTGTTCAGCCAAAGGAGGAACAACCCACTTACTTCGTCACATAAACAAGGGGTTATGTACTCACTACAAGGCAAAGACTAAGGAAAAGTCACAAACTCTATTAGTTTATTTAAAAGGTGGCTCAGAGCATGGTAGTACTATTATTCCATGGAAATTTGATCAAGAGTGTAGTAGGCGTGAACTCACTAAACTCATTATAAATCGGGAGTTTCCTTTTAGTTTTGTCGAAGATCCTACATTTCGAAAATATATCTGGGGTATATATCTGAAATAAAAGTTTGTCTCACGAAACACTGTGAAAAACAATTGTTTAAAGTGTTATGAGGAAGAGAAAAATGTTTTGAAGGATATCTTTAAAACTTCAAATTTAAGAGTATGTTTAACAACTGACACATGAACCTTGAGTCAGGAGTTACCTTACATGGCATTGACGGCTCATTTCATTGATGATGAGTGGAGGTTACACAAGAAAGTTATTAATTTTGTCATGGTCTCAATTAAGGCAATTGGAGAAAATCTTGCAGATATCATTGTGAACTATTTGCTAGAGTGGAATATTGAGAAGATTTGCACAATTACGATGGATAATCATACCGTCAATGATGTTTTTGCAAGAACACTTATAGAGAATTATTCTTGAAGAAGATTGTTGTTACTCCGTGGTCGTGCACTTCAAGTATGTTGTTGGGGTCACATTCTGAATCTAATCGTCCAAGAAAGACTAGATGATATTAAAGATGCAATTCGTAGGGTTTGAAATGCGGTAAAATATGTGAAGGTGTCTCCTAGAAGAAAGGTTGTATTTCTTGAATATGCTGATCATGAATGTATTACTCGGAGTAAGATGTTGGTTTTAGATGTGTGCACTAGGTGGAACTCAACATACTTGATGCTTGGGTCGGCATTGCATTATAGGAGAGCTTATGACCGTATATGATCACGTGGCCCATACTTTAAGGATCCACCAACTTTGGAGGACTGGGAAAAGGCTGAAACTATTCATGGCATTTTGGATTCTTTTTATATTGCTACAAACATATTTTCAGGAAGTAAATATTGTACATCAAGTTTATTTTTTCGTGAGGCATATAGGATTCCAATGGTGTTACGTGAAACTACAAAGGATTTGGATAATTTTCTTGGAGATATGGCACAGAGTATGCTAGAAAATTTTGAAAAGTATTGGTTAGAGAAAGAACCCAACATTTTTTTCCATAGCCGTTGTTCTTGACCCTAGGTTCAAGCTAAAGTACTTAAGTTCTGCTATGATAGAATATATGATTCTTGTTTGGTTACAAAATTTATGGATCATGCTGAAGATGAGCTTTGTAATCTCTTTGATGAGTATTCGGCTACATATGAGGTATCTTTACGCATGGAAGAGACTTCAAATAAGAGCAAGGATAAATGCGATCCAATCAATAGTAATCATTTTAAAGTAGGGGCTTAGTCCAATTAATCCAATCTGATTATAGGGCAAGCTATATGACAATGATATCCTTCGAGACTAACATTTAATGCAAATTACAATGATTCTCCATAAGGGTATGTCGTAATTAGAAGGGCCTCTCTATAGTTTCAAAAGTTATGACTGACTTTGTCTAAAGTTTTGTACTACTTATGTAACACTCACCAACTCTTAGTTGACTGTTGATCTTATGCTTAGTTATTTAAAATGATTACTTTGCCCCCATTTAAACCAAGAATAAAAGACAAAGCAAAAATAAAATTTTTTTTCCCTTCTTTGTTTTAATGGCATATCTTAAAGATAATGTTGATTTTATCATCTAAAAAAAACATAGAAATTTAGAGAAAAAAAGTCCCTCATTTGAGAATTATTAAGTTTAGAGCTCAATCCATTTTTTATTTTGGTCAAAACTCCATAACTAGTGAAACTTAATCCAATCAAATCCCTGTGAAATTTCACATAACTTTTTTTATGTGAGATTTCACGTAACTAGTTCAATTTTTTGCAAATTTGTGTGAAATTTCCCATAACTTTTATAACATGTGAATATTTTACTAAAATAAAAAAACAAATTGGACTAAATACTAAAAAAAAATCTATTTTAAAGAACTTTTGACTAACATTTTAATAAATATATTTTATTCAATGGTGGATCGATGCTTTTGCTGGAAACTTTGAGACCATTAGAGAGTGTTATCTTTGACAATGTAGGTCAGTTTAATTTTTGAATTTGCCAGCAAGGTCTGGGTAATTACAACATACCTCAAAGGAGGTCCATGTAATTTATCCTAACAAATAAGGTATGTGTAATTTATCCTAAGATATAAGTAGTCCTAGATTTACTTGGCCTATCCAATTGAACAAAACATTCTCTCACACTTTCTTTTTGATCATATATTTCTCGTTAATTAAAATGAAGGAGCGGGCCACCACCACCACCACTGGCCACGACCATTGCAGAAGAAGAAAAAAGTTGCAGGTTTCTAGATAACTGTTCAAACATAAGGAGTAACTCACTAAATGGTATTGAGAGCAACTGTCCAAACTTAAGGAATAACTCACCAAACGGCATCGGGAGCAACTATCCAAACGGTTTGGTGAGTTGCTCCCGATATAGTTTGGTGAATTGCTCCTTACATTTTTGGACCGTTGCTTCCAATAACATTTGGTGAGTAGCTCCTTACGTTTGAACAGTTGCTCGATCTAGAAACCTGCAACTTTTTTTTTTCTTCTGCAATGGTGGCAGCCAGTGGTGGTAGTGACTGCCTATGGCTTTCTCTTCCTCCTAGAGAGAGATAGATCATAGAGAGAGAAGAGATAGAGAGAGGTTAGGTTTTGGGTTGGGTTTGGTGGTGGTGGTGGCCCTTTGAGGGTGGGGGTCCTAGTGGTGGTGGCAACCCTTTTGGTGATGGTAGTGGTGGAGGCGGTGACCGGTAGTGGTGGTGGCCGGCTATGACTTTCTCTTCCTCCTAGAGAGAGAGAGATAGAGGAGATCAAAGAGAGAAACGAGATAGAGAGAGATTGGGTTTGGTGGTGGTCTTTTGGTGGTGGTGGTGGTGGCTGCCATGTGAGGAGAGAGAAGAGACCAAAAAGAAGGGGGGGGGGGGGGGGGGGGGGGGGGGGGGGGCATTTTAAATATTTTAGAAAAATCGTTGACTGATTTCTAATTTATATATGAGTAATATTTGGGTGACAAACATTTTTTACAAACACACTCTATCTCTATCCTAGGTAACACTGTGGGGTCTGGATAATTTTAGTGGACCCCACAGTGCCATCCAAGAGAGAAATAGAGTGTTTGTAAGTGTCTGTCACCCTAGCATTGTTGTTTATATATTTTACATTGATCTCCTTTCATTTTCAAAAAAGAACATAACTAAATTTTAAATTATTGACTAAATTTTAACAATCCTTATTGTTTTCTCTTTTATGGGCTTTTAATACGATATGGTTGCCTGTTGTTTTTGCTTCCTTTTACCCACTATTGGAGAATAATGTCATTATTACTATAAAAAAAATCTTCCTTTGTGTACTATAACCAATTAATTCTTCTAATGTGGGAATTAATACCGAATTTCTAAATGTTTAAGTCTAAGATACTAGTAGAAGGCTTGTGGTGTTATTATAAGTCACTCACACTTCTATTAGTTAATTCATGTGGGATTTCACACATTTTATATGACTATTATTGTGGTTTGGGTATTCTCTAGGTATATTGAGGGTCCTATAGTAATTTAGATAGGATAATACTTGGGACACACACAATTATCACACAACTTTTGGGGCACAACTCAAAAGATGTGTCTCTCTCTCTCTCCTATGTCATTGTGGGATCCACTGACATCACTGGAGAGAGATAGACACATCTTTTGGGCCGGATGTGTCCCAAAAGTTATGTGAATGAGTGTGTTCCAAACTATACCCATTTAGATATCACAATAACCGTCCCACGATGTCCCAAAACAGAAAACTTCATTTGGATACTTACCTGGATTATTGCAAGACATACACACACACACACCATATATACACATCGATCCCAACCAACTCAATCCAACCCAACCCTACTCCAAAGCCACACAACAAAGCCCAATAAGCCAACAAGGGCCACTCATTCCGACTAACAGAGGGGGGTAAGGAAAGGAATCCCCCTAAGGAGATTTGAACCCTCAATCTCCCCACTGAAGAGAGAAAGGTCATGCCAATTGGGCTAAACCCTATTAGTAATACACGGTAATCTTTCACTTTCAATAGTATTCAATTTGGGTGAAACTCTAATACTTATGGGTTTTTTTTTTGTCAATAATTGGTTTACATAAGTGACTTAAGTACAGTTCCTTAGGAACTATTGTGTTGTGTCTTTCATAGCACAGTTTCAAAAACTATTTTCCCATTTCTTTTAAATTGTATAAACCAGCTTTTGAAGACTAGCACATAATAATTCCTAAGAAACTGTACTGGAGTCTAGTCCTTCATATTATATGACAAGAATGGTTTTATGTTATTTTTATACAAAAGCTTGAATATTTCAAAAAGAGTAATGCTATACTTCCCAAATTTCTATCTCAAAAGTGCTTACCAAATGATGTGCAGTGGGCTAGTTCTAATTTAGTAGAACCAGTTGAAATTTGATTGAAAGTTGTTTACTTGGCCCCACTACCACATCTTTTGGGAAGTACTATTGGGATAGAAATTTGGGAAGCATAGCATTACTCTTTCAAAAAATTTAAAATGTCAAAGAGTTATGATTCCGAAAATTTCCAAAAAAATCCAAAATCTCGAACTCGAAATAGAAGTTGGAAATTCCAAAATTTTGGAATCTCAATGAGTAATTTTTGGTATAATATTCTGAGACCTAATCAAAACAACTACAAGCTTTGCTTGGTTCATTTCCATCTTGTTTTCTTTTCCCTCGTGAAATCTATGAACCAAATAAAGCCTAAAGAAATCACCATGGTGCAATGTTTTTGTGACATGGTTAGGTATGACTTTTGTGACTAGGGTACATGAACAATATTTTGTGACATGAGTCGTCTTTTGTGATCTGAGTACAACTTTTGTAATTTCTATAGTTTTTTTTTTTTGCTTAGGTCTCACAATACTATAACTAGGCCTCACAATTAGGGGTGTAAATCAGTCGATTTAGTCAGTTTTTCTCGATTTTCCCAACTTTTAAAAATCGACCAATATCCTCCGTTCGGTTAATTTTTTTGTTTTAGTCATTTTCTTTGATTCGTTCGGTTTTTAAGCTTACTGTATTTTTGAATGGGTTCAATCGGTTAGTTCGATCCAATCGATTTTTGTAATACCCTTAGTGACAAAACATTGTTTCTGATTTTTCTTATCACATTCTTTTCAATTTCAATGGCTATGCTTTCCAAAAAATTTTTCCAAAAAGTGTTTTTCAACACATGTTGTAATACCCTGAATTTCTGGAGAGTATTAATAATTATAACTTCGTTCTATATATTGTATAAACTTTTTCCTTCTTTTGGTGAAATTTGGATACCAATCGATTTCATTGTTTTTCAATCAATTGCCACTTTTCAGATACCAATCGATTGTCGTTATACCAATCAATTACCATTATACCGACTAAAAATCATGACATGGCAACATACTAATCGATTACCATTCTTTCCAATCGATTGCCTTCAAATATTTGTTACCAATCGATTGCCATCATTACCAATCGATTGGCATGAGCTGAGACAAGTTTTCTTCTTTTCTTAAGCTTTGAACATGTGGCACTCTCACAACTCTATATATATATAAGTCCATTCTTGGCCTTGGGTAGGGGTGGGCATTTGGTCAGTTCGGTTTCGAACCGAATATTTCGGTTCGGGTTGGAAATTTTGGTACCGAAAACCAAACTGAAATAAACTTTGAAAAAATGGTTCGGTTTCGATATTTAACTTGGGTTTCGGTTCAAAAATTCGGGTTGAAACTCAACCGAAATTATTTTTTTATTTTTTTTTATTTTTATGTTTTTTTGTTTGGGTAAAATTAAGTATAGTAAATTAGTACAGATTCACCACTTTGAGATTCTGTTTTTTATTTGTTATTTTTCATTAACAATATGAATCATATGACCCTAATTTATCTAACAAGTCTTTATATATTCTTAAAATTTTGGTTATTCGGTTTCGAACCGAAATTTTTTTTATTTTCGAAAACCGAACCATACTAATTAAAATAGTTCGGTTTCGAACTAATATATGAAGTCTTTACAAGTTATTATGAAGCTTAGATGTAGAAAATGCATATGGGGTACGTTTATATATGCTATTTTATTAATCTGATGGTGAAAACGAAGTGCCAATCGATTGGCATAATTATCAATCGATTGGATAGAATTCCAATCGATTGACATCCCAATCGATTGCCATTGTTAGCAAACGATTGACATCCCAATTGATTGCCATTGTTAGCAATCGATTGACATTATTTTTTTATCCCAATCGATTGGACCTTATCCCAATTGATTGGTATTGGCAAAAGATAGATTCCTTTGCCTATTTATTATATTAAGGGTTCGATTGTTCGAGTCCCGATTCGGACTTCCGTTATGCGATTTGGGGTTGATCAGGGACAATGTGACAACAAAGATAAAGTATGATTAAGAATAATGGATTAATATAATGGCGTTAGATGATTTCGGTTCATGTATGAGTTTGATATCTGTTTCTTTTAATCAAGAGTAGTCAGGCCACATGGGAATTGTCATGTATCAATAGAAGTATTGAGTTAAGTAGGTTTGATAAGTTCTGGAAATGGTACGTGGGAAGACGCTTGGTCATAATATGCTTTCACATGCCGTGGATGGTTTATATCCTTAACGAGTAGTGGGCAAGACCAAGTAGTCCTAAGGTAACCAGATGATCCATGCTATATCTGTTGGGTTTATGCCCTCAAACCATTACTTTATGTATGAGACATTGATATTTTAATATATGGATATCAGCTTTACATTTCATTGTGTATGTTTATTTCATGAGATGATTGTTAATCCTTAAGTATCATAGTAAGTAATTCGTGTGTGTATGAGATACATACATGTCACGCCCCAACATAGCCAAAATATGGAAAAATTTAAAATTTTCATCTACTACTGGAAGTACCGAATTGTCCAAGACCAAAATAATAATAACTAAATGCTATGACAAAAGGGTAAAAGCAACATCTACTACTGGAATATATTACAATGAAAGGCTACAACGGTACTGGCTAATTAAATACATAAGAGTCTTATGGCTCTCGGCCTTACAAAAACTATTACAAAACTATGATAAGTCTTCTGATTACAACAAAAATATTTACAAAGGGAAGCTACTGGTCTTCTTCCTAACTCGCATAACCATAATCCTCTTCAGTATAATCTTCTTCCACGTTATATTCTTGAGTAGCTCCATAGCCTGTGTTCTTGTGACCTGGATAATCTGGACATAGGAATGTCTAGCGACATGAATGTCGTCAGCTTATGAAAGCTGAGTGAGAAAACTAAATCAAATGGAACGTATATAGTAAAGCACAACAAAGATACCCTTATTACTTTTTAACACGTCTTTTAAGATCTTTGCGTTCTCACCGTCGGGTTATAACTACCAATATACCCGACCACGTATTCGAAAAGAAAATGTCTAACTGAGAAAACTCGTCTCGACATTCTTAACGCCACTATCATATGTTGCCAACATCTGACATCATTTACTAACCCAAAAACATCTCTTACTAACTAAACCATCTTTCATTTACCAAAACACCTTCCACTAACTAAAACATCTTTTAACAACCACCTCGTCACGAAGAACCAAAGTGTTAGGGAGTGCAAGAATATCCATTCCATCACGAAGAACCAAAAGGAGTCTTCACTCAAAGAAATACCGTTTCATCACGAAGAACCGAAACGTTTACGGAGTGCAAGAACATCCATTCCATCACTAAGAACCGAAAGGAGTCGTCACTCTAAGAAATACCACTTCGCCATCACGAAGAACCGAAGCGTTTACGGAGTGCAAGAACATCCATTCCATCACTAAGAACCGAAAGGAGTCTTCACTCTAAGAAACACCACTTCGCCATCATGAAGAACCGAAGCGTTTATGGAGTGCAAGAACATCCATTCCATCACTAAGAACTGAAATGAGTCTTCACTCTAAGAAACACCACTTCGCCATCACGAAGAACCGAAGCAATAAACGTACCCCCTTTCGTCACGAAGACCCGAAAGGATACACAATACTCATCAATTCACAACCCATCAAACACATCCTTTGCTCACTATCCCGGCCTCCACGGATTGGTTTACCTATCCAACACTTATCCATGACAGATGCTGCTCTTAACCAAACACAATCAATCCTTACATATCCTTGACCGCATTCGCGTCACTCGTTTCATGGTTTAATTTGTTAATAACTTTCATTTACACATACAAGGTTGCGTTCCTACGTCCGTTGTTCTATTTTATGTCATAATATACCCATGAAGTCAGAATTAATGTCGTCGTTCAAGTTATGGCTTAAATAGTTCCTTAAAGAAACTTTTCCCAGAAAAACTTCCCAGAAACCGGTTTCTCCCATAAATCGTTTTCTGGCGCCAGATTCTCAAATCCTCTATTTTTATGCAATGTACAGTCATTTAAGCTCAGGGTACGCAAATTATATACTCCTATGAGTAGTATAACATGTCTACAGTAGTGCAGATACTCCATATATATATATATATATATATCCAAGCATGGGTCTATATACAATTAATTCAAGTTTATGTTAAGATTTCAAAGCATCATCTTGGTTATACTTGTAAAATACATGCATGGGTTCATTATCATGTCTATAAAACTAACAAAACTACACAGACCCTTAACATACTCATCTACTCGATAGTACTACCATAGCACAAGATATTCATAACCACACAGGTATCGGAGAACAAGCATCATCAATAAACACAGCATACAAGTAGTTGTACAATCTGCCAGAAATTAATTTTATTGTCTCGACTGAATTGATATGATTTATCTGGACATGATAAATTGCTTTGTAGATCAAACTCAAAACTAGAACATTGTAGATAATTAGATTAGCTTCGTGTACAAAAAATCTAGCTTCAATTACATTTTTGAGTTGCTCAAAATATTTATTTTACTTAGACATTTCGATATTTTCAGACTGCTCTGTCCCTGATTTATAGTAATGCGTTGCATGTGTATTTCACCTATGAAGTAGTGATTTCTAGACTAAGATATAGAAGAGTTATTTGTAGATAAAAGAGTTATATTTCTCCACAAAAAAACCTAGCCTCATTCCCATTTTTGAACTGCTCAAAATGTTCATTTTGCTAAACAACATTCTACTGGAAGTTTCTGCTTCTCAGATTGATAATACTACGTTGTACATACATTTCACCTATGAACAAGTGATATTTAGACTAAGCTATAGAAGAGTTATTTAGACTGCCGTTCGCTTTTAAAGTCTGTATTTTGCAGAGCAATACGTATGCGTATGCGAATAAGAACAAAAAAATGATAAAGTAAGACTGACAAAAATGCGGCAATCCATTAATGGCCGCGGCATTTGATGAATGCCGCGCGGCAGTCATGAAGTGCCGCAACGGCATTCATGAACTGCCGCAGCGGAAGTCACGGACTGCCGCGGCAGTATCTGGACTGCCGCGCTGGACAGCAGTCTGCATAATTTCAGAAAGTATACATTGTACCAACAAATGAGATAATTACACCTGTTTTTTTGCTCCGAAATTCACCAAAAATACCTGGTAATTTTGCTTATAAAAGAGAAGGGATCTTCCTAAAAGAGGGGAGACCAAGAAGAACACCAAGAAACATATTGGGAGAGAGAGCATATGCAAAAATACTTCTATTACACCAACATTTTTAGAGAGAAAAGAGAGTGTTTATAGAATTAGAGAGAAGAGCTTGGAAGATCTTCAAAGAAAAGAAAACCTTGAGGATAATTTGGAGGTGATCCTCTAACCATAGATTATTGGCTTTTTCTTGCTTCTCCTAAAGTCTCTAATCCTAAAATCTTTCACTATTTTCTTTGTTTATCAAGTAAACTTAGGAGTTTCTTTTGTTCCCATATTACTTTCTTCCACTTTCTTGTTTACATTCTTCTCTTGAAGGTCTTGGAGATCTTCAATATCTCTTTTGATCTCTTGAGCATGATCTTTTGAACCCCATGTAGGCTTGTGCCTCACATAGGAGTCAAAGTTTGATCACCACTTCATAAGAGGATCCAAGTCCATACTCATGAGTTGGGTCTTCTAAGTTTGATGCCTTGAGGAATCCTTTCTATATTCCTTTAGGACTCATGGGTCATAGTCATGTCTCCATCTCCAATGACCATCAAATGGTAGGAGAAGGTAGTTTTGAGTCTAAACCCATCTCCATGGTTTAGACTCCTTGTCTTATAGATTTCATGAAGTCTATCCATATTTCATTTGAAATCTATGAAGAATAAAGGTTTATAGTCTCTAATGGCCATCAAATGGTAAGAGAAGTGGTTTGGTTCAACTCAACTTCATGGTTTAATAGTTGGAGTTACCAAATAAAAGTTGAACTAGCAAAGTAAAAACAGTAAATCCACAAACTATTTTTGATCAAAGATTTTTAGTTCGAAATCTAACCGTTGAAATCAAGTGAAACCAATGGGAAAATGTCAATAACATGACATTCTACCACTGTAATTTTTGCTTTAAGGTGGTTTCATGTTTAGGATGGTTTGATCATGAGTTTTGTGACACAAATACAATCTGCCCAGAATTTCAGAATAGTTTCAGAACAGTGACACTCTTTTGAAACAACTAAATCAGAGTTCTAATAAAGTGTTTGTGACTCCAAATAATTTTTTCTATGAAGTTTAATGTGTTAGGAAGTCACCCTAAAAAGAACAAAGCAATTCGGATTTTTGTACTATTTTTAATAAATCGCGCAAGAATTCTGGACAGAAGGTTGTAAAGTGCTGAGTGATGTCTAGTATTTTTCATATTCCCGGAGATCCGACCGTTGGAACTTTGATTTTCTTTTTGATTTGAAAACTAGACTCACAGAGGCATATTGAGTCCAAAAATCATCAAGATCAAACCATGGGAGATATGCTTTTTATTTCTTTTAAGTTCTGGTCTGCTCTCTGCAATTTTCAGAGTTTTATGACACATTTGATTTACTTTGTAAATAAGGGTCTAAATGACTTTTCTATGATCTAGGGCTTAAACCATGCTTTAATAATGATTAGTTGAGCTTGAATTCAAAGTTTAAGAGTATTTCATAGTTTATCCTTGTCCATGTACATATTCATCTATATGATTCGACACTTGTAATTAAGACTTGTTTGCTTTGGATTTAATTACATTAGATAGATGTAAGCTAGAAATTTAGGATTGTCATTTTTAAACCTCATATTTTGCACATCATGTGGACTAACCCTTTGTTTTGTAGCGCTATTAAGGTACGATTTCTCGGTCCCTCTCTAGTTTATTAAATTTCTTGATTTTATTTTTGATCTTACGCGCGACACCTTAGAGTTAAGATTTGCCTTATATGTATATATGAATTAGAAACTCTCTTCTTAGGTTTTATTCAATCGCATGCATTGCACGTTTAATATTCGCAGCTGGATCCTGGGTAAGATCTCTTTGTTCCCTATTGCATATCATGTTGCTTGCTATTTGAATTACGTGGCTTATGAATGATATTTTGTCAATTGCGATTTTACACCCCTTTGGACATGCTTTTGTGATGTATATGTATATATGTATTAGTTGAGGGCATGCTTAGATTAATAAATTTGATTAAAAGGATGTTGAGTAGAGGCCTATCGCAAGATAGGATGAGAGAGGGTGTTTTAGTCCGACAGGCTCCTTCCTCTCTCATTCCATAATCCCCAGACCTAGTTAATCTCTGGTTTCTAAAAGATCAGTTTGCTTTTAAAATGGTTTCTTAATTTTCCTTTTAAAAATTAAGTGGCGACTCATTTTGTTTTTGAATTTGATTTTGAAAAGCTGTGGGTAAGTCAACCTGCGATATCCACAATCTGGCGACTCTGCTGGAGATCGAACCCAGAATCTCTAGTTTCGCAGACCAGATTTCTGATATTGGGTTCACTTGAGGATTAGACTTGAAAAATATCCTTTTAATCGAATTAATTAATCTTTGTGTGCCTGTTGCATCTCACTTGCATGTCCAGCCAGTCGATTGCACGGAACTATGACCTTGGAGGCTCGGGGCAACCTGGTCGGTCAAGTCATCATGGGACTGTGTGATCACCCTTGATCTCGTACCATGATTTGGTATATGAAGCATCCTATCGGGTGTGTGTCGAGGGTCCCTCATTTGACCAAAACCCAGCTTTTGCATAGTAGTTTCTGTAGAACCTTTCAATCTTAGGAAATCAATTCTTGATTAGGGTTATGTGCTAGGAAGTTTTATATGCTCGGAAGGGATTACTTGAGATGATGACAATACTAGCTTGATAAAAGACGTATAATCTTTTAATCACCTTTTAGCAATTTCTCCATATGTTCCACAACATTTAGAGAACATGCCGAACCTTGATTGTAAGATTACACTTCTTATATCGCGTTAGCTAAGCATCATTGACCTTGTATGTATCCAAATTCATGAAAAGTACGATGATAATCCGATCATGTGATCCTCCTGCCCAAAGAATTTTAAATCCATCTTTAAAAGCAAACAGATTTTTGCCATCTTTATTCCAAAGTTTTCAATCACTTTTTCGAAAATCGACAGTTCATTTTTTGATTAAAACTTCAGAGCCAAACCAAAGTTATTCATCAGCTAAGACACTTTTCAAAACAGGAGTTTCAAAAGCGTGATCCAGAATTCTTGAAAATTGTTTTCTAAAGATTTCATCAGAAATGCTTTTCAAATAAATTTCGAAAAACCCTAGAATTTCCAGACATCGAAGGGTAAAGAGGGTCACAATGAATGGAGAAATCATCGTACTTGACATGGGTAAGGGTTTTATGTGCTTATGTGCTTATGTGTTAGGACTAGGATTTTCCTTTTCTTTGGCATATAGAATAGGCACACACGCACACATGCATTGCATCCACATGACATATAAAAGGGAAGTTGTTCTTTTTTCAAATGCCTTTGTTTGATAAAATGAAAATAAATTTTTTTTTAAAAAGAAAAATTTTCAAAATTTGCTGTAGGAGCGAAAATAGCAAATCAAGCGTGGTTTAGGGATCCACGGCAAGGCTAGTAAGGGGAGGATACGCTGACATGGCCGAAGAAAGAAACAACGAAGAGATGACCGGATTGAGGGTAGTAGTCGAACAGCAAGCTGAACAGATGAGGAGACAGGCCGAGAACATGAACCGCATGATGGGAATGATAGAAGAGCTGAACCGCTGACCGCCGCCGCATGTAATTCCACCTGTTATAGATCCGCCTTTGGGAGGAGGAGACGGAGATTGGTTCGACGATCAAGAGGCACACTGGAATGATGCACTAAGAGCCAACAGGGATAGAGAGAAAGATGAGAAGGAGAAGCTGTTGACCGAGAAGATAGAAAAGTTGGAAAGGGTAATGCGCAAGGCTCAGGGAGTGGATACCTATCTGATGGAACTGGAAGGATTGTATGACGGAGTCCACGAAACGCTGTCGGCTGGTTTCAAAATGCCAGTTTTCGATAAGTTTGATGGCACAGGCAATCCCCGCAGTCATGTCCGAATGTGCATAGGAGCTTTTCAGCCTAGTGGACTGAGCACTACCATGATGGCTGTTCTATTTCAACAAACCTTAACAGGAGCTGCTTTGTCATGGTACCTTACACTTGAGCCAAGCAAAATCAGAGTATGGGAAGAAGTGATTAAGGCATTTGTGGCACAATACGAGTACAATCAGGATTTGTATGTTACTGTCCGAGATTTGGAAACGACCAGGCAGGGGAACAAAGAATCATTCGCCGAGTATTTGAGTCGATGGAGAGGAAAGGCAGCTAAAATGGTACAAAGGCCGCCTGAGAAAGACCAGATCCGAATGCTAATGAAGAATCTGCAACCAATTTATCAAGAAAAGATGAGATTTCAGTCAATCAACACCTTTGCTGAGGTATTCGATGTAGGGACGAGGATCGAAGATGCAATTCAAGAAGGAACAATCAAGAAGGAGGAGCCACAGAACCGATATCGAAGGCCCAGTTATGGATCAAATGGAGGGCACTCGGGGGGTCACTCTGGCCCCACCGATGTCAATGCACTTAGCGAGCCTGAGAGAAAGTTCGATATCACCAGAAACCATCCAAGAGGAGGAGAGGATAAGCCACTGAGGAAGTTTTCGGATTTGGGAGTGTCATTATCAACCGCCCTCGACAGGCTGTTAGCGAAAGGGCATCTCCGTCAGCTAGAACCTCGACCCCCGCCGAGTCCACTCCCACCACACTTCAAGGGAGATCTCTACTGCAAGAATCATCAACAAAAGGGCCACTCGACGGATCGGTGCATGAGATTAAGGCACGAAATCCAGGACCTCATTGACAACAAAGTGATATCCGAGCCACCTGTCAAAGCCCCCAATGTCACCAAGAATCCTATGCCGAACCATCGTGCTGTGCCACCGCCGCGGGGTCTTTATTTCTTAGGGGTAGAAGAAGCGGCATTCGATCCATCCAAGCTAATCACAAAGGTCGGAGAGCCAAAGAAGTTCTATCAGTTGCCAGAAAATTCGGGGATCTGCATGCTTGGAAGCCAGCCAGGGATATGGGAAAACTAAGTGACGAGGCAGTCAGATTGGTGGGTCCAAGAAAGCAATGATCGGAACATAGGCCGGGTAGGAGAAGATGATCTATGGTATCAAAGCGACGAAGAGGCAAAAGAGGGCTCAAAGACCGTTTCAGAAACCGACAATATTTGGGCAAAAGAGGAAATCGACCATTTGACTCGGTCTGGTAGACACTTCAAGCCGCATGAGCTAGAGGAAGATCACCCGGGGAGAGAGTTGGAGAAAGGAAAAGGAAAAATGAACGAAGAAGAAGAAGAAGAAGAGGATCGGGTCCTAAAGCAAATGAAGAAGACTCAGGCTAACATCACTGTCTGGGGGTTGCTGATTGCCTCCAAACGCCATAGGCAGGCGGTTCTAGACGCTCTGAATCAAGCTGACGTGTCTATCGACACCACCCCGGAAGACCTCATAAGATTAATCGGCAAAATTCCGACCTCGGCTATTACTTTCTCATCAAACGACTTACCTCCGGGAGGACCCACGCTCAACAAGCCACTGTATATCACCATTGAATGTTTGGGGAACACCGTGCCTGCTTGTCTCGTTGACAACGGGTCTGCTCTTAATGTGTATCCCTTCCGCACGGCCAAGCGAATGGGTTTAGATGAATCTTCCTTTGAGCCGTCTCAACAGAAAGTCCGGGCATATGACAACACCCAAAGGGTAGTCATGGGCATTATTTTCCTTAATCTCGCTATCGGGCCGATGAACAAAGAAGCTGAGTTCCAAATCATCGATATCCCCGCTTCTTTCAATCTGCTGCTGGGAAGGCCTTGGTTGGATAGTTTGGGCGCTATACCATCGACGATCCATCAAAAGGTTAAGTATGTCTGGGAAAACAAAATCTGTGATATCCTCGGAGACAGTTGGGTTCGTTCATCTGAAGCGTCGTCAAGTGCACCGGTCCTAGAATTATAGCTGTAAGAAGAAGAAGCGAAAATGGGAGGATTCGAGTTCATCAGCGTGATAGAAGAAGGAAAGTCGGGAGAGTCCCTACCACCCCATTTTGATCAATATACTAGTCCAGTCGTCGCCGGAATCATGAAGAAAATGGGCTTCTTTCCAGGATTGGGGTTGGGGAAGAATCTTCAGGGCCTGCCAGAGGCTCCAAGAATCCCTACTCAGACTCACACTCACGGCTTGGGGTATCAGCCAACAAAGAAGGAACTAAGAGCAAAGAAGAAGGACGTCAATGCGCCACTAGACCCTTACTTAAAGACTCTCAACGGGTATTTTGTGAAGGAAGGAGAAGATTTCCTCTTTTGCGGTTTCCCAGAACCATGGATGGACCAAAAAGACAAATGCATGAAGCCGGGGTTCGAGATTTTCTTCTCCCATGAATTTTCTGAGTACAAAGACCCATTTTTACAAATGCCTGAAAAGTCTGTTGCTGCCAAGGACTGGATTGGTACGCTAGACGGTTCTTCCATGAAAGATCTGTTAGGCGAAGGGAACGCAGAGGTCATGAAGGAGGATCCCGGAAAGACCAAAGGTGAATACGTCGAGGGCATAGTGGAGGAAGCTGTTGAGAGTGAAGAAGGCGAGGAAGGGAAGGCTGAGGAAGAAGAGATGGAGGAATCACCAAGACAGGAGGTCCGGAAGAGTGCTTTATTACTGGCCTGGGAGGAGAGCACAAGAAGGAGTGGGTTTTTGAGTCTAGTGATAGGTTCCCCCCACACCCAGAGTCTGTAATGGCCCAAATGAGGCGTCTTTCAATTTCTATGTCTGTTGTAATCACTCCAAAGAAAATCAATGAAAGTATGACTGATTCTGCCTACTCGAACGCGCTTAATGAATGTGATGAATGTGATGATCATGAAATACCTATTGAACTGCAAAAACTAATTGAAAAAGAAAAAGAATCTGCATGTAAAATCATTGAGGACACCCTAACAATTAATCTTGGAAATGAGAACAATCCTCAAAATGTCTTCATCGGCTCTACACTTAGCAATAAAGAAAGTAAAGAACTAATCAGTCTATTAAATGAATTCAAAGATGTTTTTGCATGGTCTTACAATGATATGCCAGGTATCGATCCAAAAATAGTCCAACACCACATCCCCCTCTTTCCCAATTCAAAACCCATAAAACAAAAATTGAGGCGAATGAGGCCAGAATGGGCACTCAAAGTAAAAGAGGAAGTTGAAAAGCAATTAAGGGCTGGATTCTTGATGGTCACCGAGTATCTCGAATGGATTGCCAACATTGTGCCTGTCCCAAAGAAGGATGGTCGTGTTAGGGTTTTGCGTGGATTTTCGGGATTTGAATAAAGCAAGCCCTAAAGACGATTTCCCATTACCCCACATCGACGTGTTGGTTGATAACACTGCGGGACATGAACTTCTATCTTTCATGGATGGATTCTCCGGGTATAATCAAATCCTCATGGCTCCCGAGGATAGAGAGAAAACCACTTTCATCACTCCGTGGGGAACATATTGCTATAGGGTCATGCCATTCGGACTCAAGAATGCAGGCGCAACCTATCAAAGGGCTGCCACCACTTTACTGCACGACATGATCCACAAAGAGGTAGAGGTGTATGTGGACGATATGATTGTGAAATCCAAGAAGAGGGGAGGGCACCTAGAGGCTTTGAGAAAGTTCTTTGGGAGATTGAGGGAGTTCAAGATGAGGCTGAACCCGCAGAAATGCACGTTCGGAGTCACTACTGGCAAACTGCTAGGGTTTCTCATTACCCAAAGGGGAATAGAAGTAGACCCTACCAAAATAAAGGCCTTAACCGAGATGAACCCACCAAAAAATGAGAAAGAACTGAGAGGGTTCCTGGGTAGAATACAATTTATAAGTCGTTTCATCTCAAAGCTCACCATGACCTGCGACCCGCTGTTCAAGCTACTCAGAAAGGGAGAGAGATTCAATTGGGACACCCCGTGTCAACAAGCCTTCGACAAAATCAAAACCTACCTCCAGAACCCACCCGTCTTGTCGCCACCTTCGCCTGGGAGACCCTTGTTACTTTATCTCTCTGTATCCGAAGATTCAATGGGATGTATGCTGGCCCAAGAAGGAGAAGAGGGGCACGTGGAGAAGGCCATTTACTACTTAAGCAAGAGAATGGTAGGATATGAGTTAAAGTATTCGCCCTTGGAGAAGGCCTGTTGGGCCTTGGTTTGGTGTACCCGTCGCCTCCGCCACTACATGCTAGCCTTCCCTGTAATCCTGATATCCCGAATGGACCCATTAAAATACCTGTTCGAAAAACCCGTCTTGACCAGTAGGATTTCCCGTTGGACCATGATGCTGGCTGAGTTCGACATCAGATATGTTACCGCCAAGTCCGTAAAAGGAAGGGCTGTCGCCGAGTTTTTAGCCGACCTCGCTGTAGAATCTGAGGACAAGGGAGACTTCAAGTTCCCAGATCAAGGAATAATGGAGGTCAAGGAGGAGTTGTGGAAAATGTACTTTGATGGAGCAGCCAACCAGTTAGGTTACGGGGTCAGAATCATTCTCATAGCACCCGATGGGACCCCTACCCCATTAGCTGTCAAACTCAAATACAACTCAACCAACAATACCGCGGAGTACGAAGCCTGCATAATTGGGATGGAAGCGGCCTTGGCTTTGAAAGTCGGACGGATTGATGTCTTCGGAGATTCCAACTTGATCATATCCCAGGTCCGAGGAGATTGGAGGGTAAAACATGAGAAATTGAGACCTTACCACGATTATCTGGAAAGCCTGAAAGCGCAATTCTGAAAGATTTCCTTTTACTACCTCCCTCGTGAAGAAAATCAACTAGCCGACTCTTTGGCTACCTTAGCCTCGATGATCCAAATCCCTTCCAAAATTGCCATGATCCCGCTGTCCATCGAAGTAAGGAATCAACCGTCATTCAAAATGATCACAGCCATAGAGAGAGAAGATGAAGTGCCTTGGCATGTGGACGTGTGGAAGTTCATTAAAGAAGGAGAATACCCTGAAGGAGCCTCAAAAAAGGACAAGAAAGCGATACGACGATTTGCTGCTCCATTTGTGATCTACACGGATAAACTATGGAAGAAGTCCTACACTGGGTATAATTTGGAGTGTTTATATGGGAGGGAAGCTAAGAGAATGATGGAGGAAATACATGAGGGAGTATGCGGACCCCACATGAACGGGCACATGCTGGCGAAGAAGATCATTCGACAAGGGTACTATTGGACGACCTTGGACAAAGACTGTTGTGAATATGTTAGAAGGTGTCACAAGTGTCAGATTCACGCAAATCTGATGCACACCTTACCGTCGCAGCTCTATAGCATGACCACCCCTTGGCCATTTTCCGTATGGGGGATTGATATCATTGGTGAGATAGTCCCAAAGGCTTCCAATGGGCACCGGTATATAATTGTGGCGATCGATTATTTTACAAAATGGGTAGAAGCAGCTTCATATGCGACTTTGAAAGCCAAAGATATGGTGAGTTTCATTGAGAAGAACATAATCTGCAGATACGGAGTCCCGAACCAGTTTATCTCCGATCATGGTAGTCATTTCCAGGGGGAAGTTATCCCGCTCTTAGAAAAGTATAAGATCACTCGCCATCAGTCATCCCCATATAGGCCTCAAACGAATGGAGCGGTGGAAGCGGCAAATAAGAATGTTAAAGCAATCTTGGGGAAAACAACAGATACGTATAAAGATTGGCACGAGAAGCTGCCATTTGCCTTGTGGGGATATCAAACATCTGTAAGGACTTCAACGGGTGCTACGCCATACTCACTGGTCTACGGAATGGAGGCAGTCCTTCCAGTCGAGGTGGAAATACCCTCTCTCAGAGTCTTAACAGAATGTGAAGTGACAGAATCAGAATGGATACAGGGAAGGTATGAGGAATTGATGCTGCTCGATGAAAAGAGGCTGACCGCGATAAACCATACTCGGGGGTACCAGAAGAGAATAGCTCGTGCTTTCAACAAAAAGGTCCGCCCAAGGAAGCTTACTGAGGGTGACCTGGTCCTCAAAGAACTAAAGGTGCCTGTTTATGACCCCAGAGGAAAGTTCAAACCCAACTGGGTCGGGCCGTACATCATTAAAACCCTCCTTTCCGGAGGGGCGGCCTATCTCATGGACCTGGACGGGGTTGAATTTAAACAACCGATTAACCTCGATCGCCTCAAGAAATACTTTGCTTGAAACCATTTCTTTCGAAGCCTCCTACCTCGAGGAACTACGCTTGACCTGATTCCCGCTAGGGGATACGTAGGCAACCAACTTGGTTCGGTCATTTCAAAAAAAAAAAAAAAAACGGTGCTAAACTAGGGGCAAACTGGCGTTTGCCCAAAGCCGCTTCAAAGCCTTAAAACCAGGGGCAAACTTCGTTTGCTAAGCCGAAGAACCCAGATACAAAACCCTCCCTTGAATCATCTGGCTATCGAGATAAGTACTATAAAAAAGGCAAATGAGAATTCATAGAAGGATTAAAGTTTAAAGCAAAGAAGCAAAGTAAAGAGCCAAGTTAAGACATTAAAAGGATAATTCTTCATAAAAGATTAATCGAAAGGGTGGACACTTTAGATTTAGCATGACAACACTTCTTGAAAAGGAAAAATAAGAAAATCACATTCAAAAAGCGCAAACAAAGGGTAGTCAGGGTCTGTCAGAAGAGTTTCGTAAAATGTCAGGCGTCTTTCCTGTTTTCGTCTACTTTATTATGCATGTGTCTGTCAACCTCGCCTCGCAGCCAAGGTTTGGATCTCTAGGAGATACTCAGTAGTAGGCACAGTCAGAGCAGGAACCATTGGGAAAGGAGCAGCCATTCTGCTGGGCCAAGCTTCCATGAAAGCCTTTATGATAGGAGGATGCAAAGGGACCCCCCTGGTGAAACCAGCAGTCACAGATTCGGTAACATCTTGCACAAGTCCAAACTGACGAACAACTCGGTCGGGAATGTAGAAAGTCGTAGCATATAAACCCGTCAGCCAGATGCCAGGACGCCCAGGGAAGCGTACAGCAACAGAGCGGCAGATCCACGACGGGCAAACCCAACAGATGTCACTAGAAGAGAGGCCCTGAAGCCAACCAAGCCACGCGTCGGTGGACTGAAACAAGCTGTGCATCTCCATGCGATCATAAGGAAGTGACCGACGAAGATGGGAAGCATGAATGAAGAGGTCCAAACGCTCCATGAGCCAAACCTGCAAGACAAAAGGTGCTCCGGCAGATAACATAACCCCAGCAGCATGGGCATGGCCCAGCCCGATCAGAGTTTCACCAAGGACCAGCATAACAGCACTTTTCATCTCCCGCAAGCCGCATGCCATGAGTATAAGAATGTCAGAAGATGACTGGAATAGGAAGTAAGAGAGCATAGCAATCGACAAGGCACTACGTCGAATGATCTGATACTCACCATTGTAAGGGTCCCCTATGGGAGCGTAAACAGAAGAAAGGCGCTCAAAGTCGATTTGCCTGTCATGAACAAAAGAGCCCGCCGCGTTCCAAGACGTGTGGAGAAGAGTGGCTAAATCCCGAACATACCCGGCCTGAATCTGAGGAACCATTAACTCAGCAGAAGGATCAGTATGGAGAATGGCGCTAAACTCCTCAAACAAGGGGCAGATCTCCTGAGAGCCAAAGCAGAAGACGTTGAAAGCGGGATCCCAACACTGAATGGCAGCTCGAAGTAGGCCCTCATTCAAACTCATCCGTCGGAACGAAAAGAGATCGTTCAGTCTGAAACACTCAAAGTTAAGCCTGTCAATACCCGAGAGAGTATCCATCCATGGGAAGAGGATTTGAGAACTAATGGGGGCCATTTGAAGGGGAAATGAGGAGAAATGAGAAGTGTTTTGCGGAACTTTGAGAATGAAGGGATATAAATAGAAGAATAAGGTTGTCTACCTACCCGCGGCACTCGATAAAGTGCAGCGGCACTCGATGAAGTGCCGCGCGGTAGTCAGTGAATGCCGTTGCGGCATTTACAGACTGCCGCAGCGGCTCTCACTGAGTGCCGCGGAGACCTAACCGAGTGCCGTTCTGAGTTTTTCATTGGCCAGAATCTGTTTGTAACACGATCAGCCCACCTGCAAACAGAAAACTAATTGAGGAGCAATAAAGCGTGCGCATCATGCGGCACGTGCAAACACATTCATTCATTCATTCATTTCATTCATTTGTGCATATCAAATAGATAAAAGAAATGGAAGCATTCAAAGATAAAAATAAAGTCGGGACCAAGCCATGGTCCCACATACGGCAAGAGTTGGACCAAGCTATGGTCACACATACGGTAAGTAAGCAAAGAAAACATAAAATAAGGAAGCAACCATCAAAATAAAGCGTATGTGTATATATATACAGTCATCCACGAAAATAAAAAAAATCCTCTCAAAAGAAAACAAAAAATATATATAAGCAGGATCAGCTCCGACCCCGACCCCGGCCGCGAGCCTGACGAGTCGTGCGCCTGAGAGGCTCCTCCTCTGACTCAGTCCCGCTGCCTCCACCACTCTCTCCACGCCCGCTGCCTCGGCCTCTGCCACCGCTAGTGCCCTCGCCGAC
This sequence comes from Hydrangea macrophylla, assembly GCA_033977485.1. Taxonomy (NCBI): domain Eukaryota; kingdom Viridiplantae; phylum Streptophyta; class Magnoliopsida; order Cornales; family Hydrangeaceae; genus Hydrangea; species Hydrangea macrophylla. The sequence goes on from CM066994.1 coordinate 31,660,916, forward strand.
GCCTCCACCACGCCCAGCACCACTACCTCCGGGGGCATCGCTGAGAGAGATGCCGTACTGCTGAAGCCGCTGCTGGAGCTGCCCCACCTGCTGAGACAGGACCCTATTCTCCTCCATCTGGAAGAGAAGGGATGAGTCCAGAAAAGTGTTGAAAAGATATTTGGAATACTAAGAATATGGAAAGGGTAGAAGATCATACCTGGGCCCTCAACTGAACCGCAGCAGTCGCCCGAGCTCCCTCAGCCTGAAAACAAGAACCAGGAATAAAGATTAGTAAAAAGAAAATGCAATCCTAGTCAAAGAAGGAGTGGGGTTGAAATTCTCACCATCCACTCGCGCCCGAGAACCCACTGTCGTACGCTATGGGCGTACGCCAGGCCTTCCTCCGCGTAAGCACGCGGGACGGCGTCATAATGCAAAGGTATGGTGGGAGCACCATGTGAAAGTCGGGGAATCGTCGTCAAGTGGGGCTCTCCGAATGAGACAGTCGACATAGTCCAGTCCCACTCGGGCAAGGCAGGAGCTCGAACCGCGGCAGGAACATGCTGCAAATAAAAGTAATAAAGCATGGGTAAAGAATAAAAGGAAAAACTCACAGAAGTAATAAATGAATCGTTTACTCACCCGAGTCACTTCCATCAGAGGGAAGTTCGGCATCAGCTTGGCGGCACGGAAAGCCGCATATCCTGACGGGTCATCCAGAAAGCCGTGGATGCCAGAGCCGGCTCGAGCAGCCGTGAAATCGCCGCCCTGAAGCGTGTCTGTGGCCCTTATAGAGTCGGGAGGAGGGAACGGCACAAAGAACCCGGGGGCCGCTATCGACTGCCGGGTCACTCTCTCCCCCAAATACCACGCCATGCCCTCTGACCCACCATCAAGTAGTCGTCTCGTCGGGTCATACCCGGCCGACTCTCGCAACCCCACCCTAGCCTCAGGCAGCACCCTGAGCCACGGCTGCCAGTGCACGTGCCCCTCCCTCAGGTTCGTCAGGAAGTTCCTGAACGAAACGAAATCATGGGCCCCGGTCTTCCTCCCAACCCTGTCCTTCGCCCATTTCAGCCCCTGGGGCATGATAAGGGCGTCGGCATCACGTGTCTGAGGGGACATCATGCGGAGATACTCGTGGGACCAAATCTGTAATAAAAAAAAAAGAAGAAGGATTAGTCTCACATTTTTTTTTTTTAATAAAAAAATAAAATAATAATAAAGGGCAATAGAATATAGGAAAAGGGTATACCTCCCACGCTCTCCAATACCCGCCGGTAGCAGCCGACCTATCTCGGGAAATGTCGCTCATGTGCCTATATAGGATAGCCAATCCTGTACCAGCCCAGTCGTACTCGGCAACCCAGTCCAGGTGCTCCAGCGACGCCACTAAGGGAGCAGAAATCCGGTCACCCCTGGTGCTCAACAAGGAGCACCCCAGCACATACATCAAGAAACCTCGGGCCATCTGCTCATCTGTAAAGCCGGGTTTCCCCCGGAAAGTATCCATAAACCATCGAGCCGTGACCAAGGCCTCCTCCGGGACCACCCCTAGCAAGGGCTCCATCTGATCCCACTCCTGGTCTGTAAGGTGCCGCAGGGGCTCTCCTCCGAATGGAATCCCCGTGATCATGCTAAAGTCTAGGGGGGTCATCGTCATCTCCCCAAAGTCGAAGTGGAAGGTACTCGTGGTATCCCACCACCGCTCAGCCAGCGCATGCATCTGCTGTAGATCGTTGGAGCTCTTCGTCAAAAGTTTGACGAAGTCTCCAAACCCTGCTGCGTCCACTAGAGCCCTCACGGTCGGACTCAGCTCTGTGTACCACTCGTGGCCATGAGCAAGGCTGCCATGATCCTTCAGCACCTTCGGCTGCAGCTGCAAGAAAGAATAAAAGGTTTGTTGTTAGGGAGTGGATAAGGGAGAAAGCAACAACAGTAGATAAATAATAAATAAAGGAATAGAAAACCCAAAAGTGTTCATAAGGGATTTCACAAGCAAGGCACTTGTTTGCATTCAAGAAGAAATGAATAAAAGAAAAACATTCAATATTCTAGCAAGGTTTCGAAAAGAAAAGAAAAGAGGAAAAGTAGTTTGTCCGCATTTCTGAAAATACATGCTTATATGAATCCAAGGGAAGTGCAGTTTCACAAGTAGAATATGATCACAAGCATTCAAGAGCCAAGTTTGAACAAAGGGCGCTTAGAACACCCGAGAAAATTCACAAGTATAATAAGTAAAAGGGAAATGTTCAGGATTTCATTCAAATGGCATCGCATTCGTAAACCCTAAGAGGAACAGAAAAGAATTGAGAAAAGCCAAAAATCTTTTAAAGATGAAAAGGAAATATAAAAAAAAAAAAAAAAAAAAAAAAAAAAACCGATACAGTTGGGACACCCGAAAATCCAATGAACGAGGGAGAATAATAAGTTTTGATTCGTCAAGCATGAAGTTCATAATAGATAAATAAAACTTCTTTACGAATAAAGCATCAGAGACGCACAAGGGCGCCACGAGCATGTCATGCAGAACAGGGTATCTAAGAGTAGTGACAATTCTACGCTACATTCACAAGGAGGAGGATATACGAGAAATAAGAAAAGAGAAGCGTTTACCTCGCGCTTAAACGCGCGGGCCGATAAATGCTCATCAGGATCCCTCAGTAGAAGCGTGGCGTCTGGGTGATGAGTGGCAGTATATCTGGCCTTCTTCCTGCGTCCTGAACCACTCGCCATAATCTGTCAAAAGAAAAGAGAGAATTCGAGCGTTAGATTCATGAAAATTTTAGAAAAATAAGGAAATAAACGAGATTAATCAAGTTTTGATCGAGTAGAACGAACCTGATAAGCCCCTGGTAGATCAATCCAAGCAAGGAAAGAAAAAGGAAATATTTCTCCAGAGAGATTCCGAGATGAAGAGAGTTGAGAGAATGAATGAAATGAGAGAACCCCGGCGGTTTTAACCACTGCCACTCAAACGCGGCACTCATTTTTCCGTACGCGGTAGTCAGTCAACTGCCGCGCGGCACTCGCCGAGTGCCGCAACGGCACTCCGTGAGTGCCGCGCGGCAGTCACGGACTGCCGCGAAAAGCCGCGTGTGCCGCGATTAAGGCGGTTCAAAGATATTTACATTCCCCCCAAAATTCAAATCAAGTCCCAAAAATTGAATTTGAAGCCCCAAAAAATTGCCCTCATTGCGCTTTTTGCCCTCAGGGTCGTTTCTTAGGTACACATTGACTACAAATTCTGGAATTTAAAAATTTTTGAGCCCATGGGCTCCCAAATTTTGAAAATTGGAGATGTTTTGAGCCCGTGGGCTCCCAATTTATGAAAATTAAAATATTTGGGCCCGTGGGCTCCCAAATTTTGAAAATCGCAGTATTTGAGCCCACGCGGGCCCCGATTCTTGAAAATTGAAAATATTTTAGCCCGTGGGCCCAGATTTATATTCTTCGGTTCTCGCGACGTATTTGCGTCAACCCTCGTTTTTGAGAATATAACGGACTTATATTCCCGGTTTTCGCAACGGACTTGCGTCAACCCCCGTTTTGAGAATATAACGGACTTATATTCCCGGTTTTCGCAACGGACTTGCGTCAACCCCCGTTTTGAGAATATAACGGACTTATATTCCCGGTTTTTGCAACGGACTTGCGTCAACCCCCGTTTTGAGAATATAACGGACTTATATTCCCGGTTTTCGCAACGGACTTGCATCAACCCCCGTTTTTGAGAATATAACGGACTTATATTCCCGGTTTTTGCAACGGACTTGCGTCAACCCCCGTTTTTGAGAATATAACGGACTTATATTCCCGGTTTTCGCAACGGACTTGCGTTGACCTTCGTGATCAAATCAAAAGCACTCTCATGACTCCTATGACAGATTCTTCCCTGACTAACACGCCACAAAATGCGCGCCATACATAGGGAAAATGTGATAAGCATGACATTTACATAACCAGGTTAATTCGGACAACACCGTTGCATAGCACGTGCATCACGACAGGATAGGTGCATCCATCCGTGTGACTATTTGCGTCTGTGAATGTTCAACCCATGCCTGAACTACGCTTTGGTCTGATTCCTGACAGGGATACGTAGGCAGCTCTTCATGGAGCACGACCAATTAGAATTCTGCTGCACGCCTGTTTTGCAACGCATTTTGTTTTTTTTTTTTTTGTGCCTAAATTCGACAGTCAGGTCAAAGGCTTGTCTTCACACAGGCTTTGACATTCACTTACGGGACGCGTTGCTCCACAAGCTCTGTCAAAGAGGGGCAAACTGTAGACACCCCAATTTTGACCAACCTTCGAATTTAGGAGAGTGTCACCTCCGTATCCGATGATGACGAGGATCGAAAAATTGAAGTATTCCAAGCTCTTCAGAAAGTTCTCTAAAACGCGGTAAAATTTCACAGAAAAGAGAAAATACCAGGTATTTAGGAGAATTCAGGTATAAAATACGATTTTCGGAAAATATCCTCAAGGATCATTTTGCTTTGAAAAAAAGAAAAATCCAAAAGGGGGAATTTTAGCCAAAACCGGCACACGGCGGGCTGTCGTGGCACTCAGTGACTGCCGCACGGCATTCACAGAGTGCCGCGCCGGCACTCACCAAGTGCCGCCACAGATTTCTGACTGCAGTTCACTTTTAAAGTCTGTATTTTGCAGAGCAATACGTATGCGTATGCGAATAAGAACAAAAAACTGATAAAGTAAGACTGACAAAAATGCGGCAATCCATTAATGGCCGCGGCATTTGATGAATGCCACGTGGCAGTCATGAAGTGCCGCAACGGCATTCATGAACTGTCGCAGCGGCAGTCATGGACTGCCGCGGCAGTATCTGGACTGCCGCGCTGGACAGCAGTCTGCATAATTTCAGAAAGTACACATTGTACCAACAAATGAGAGAATTACACCTGTTTTTTTGCTCCGAAATTCACCAAAAATACCTGGTAATTTTGCTTATAAAAGAGAAGGGATCTTCCTAAAAGAGGGGAGACCAAGAAGAACACCAAGAAACATATTGGGAGAGAGAGCATATGCAAAAATACTTCCATTACACCAACATTTTTAGAGAGAAAAGAGAGTGTTTAGAGAATTAGAGAGAAGAGCTTGGAAGATCTTCAAAGAAAAGAAAACCTTGAGGATAATTTGGAGGTGATCCTCTAACCATAGATTATTGGCTTTTTCTTGCTTCTCCTAAAGTCTCTAATCCTAAAATCTTTCACTATTTTCTTTGTTTATCAAGTAAACTTAGGAGTTTCTTTTGTTCCCATATTACTTTCTTCCACTTTCTTGTTTACATTCTTCTCTTGAAGGTCTTGGAGATCTTCAATATCTCTTTTGATCTCTTGAGCATGATCTTTTGAACCCCATGTAGGCTTGTGCCTCACATAGGAGTCAAAGTTTGATCACCACTTCATAAGAGGATCCAAGTCCATACTCATGAGTTGGGTCTTCTAAGTTTGATGCCTTGAGGAATCCTTTCTATATTCCTTTAGGACTCATGGGTCATAGTCATGTCTCCATCTCCAATGACCATCAAATGGTAGGAGAAGGTAGTTTTGAGTCTAAACCCATCTCCATGGTTTAGACTCCTTGTCTTATAGATTTCATGAAGTCTATCCATATTTCATTTGAAATCTATGAAGAATAAAGGTTTATAGTCTCTAATGGCCATCAAATGGTAAGAGAAGTGGTTTGGTTCAACTCAACTTCATGGTTTAATAGTTGGAGTTACCAAATAAAAGTTGAACTAGCAAAGTAAAAACAGTGAATCCACAAACTGTTTTTGATCAAAGATTTTTAGTTCGAAATCTAACCGTTGAAATCAAGTGAAACCAACGGGAAAATGTCAATAACATGACATTCTACCACTGTAATTTTTGCTTTAAGGTGGTTTCATGTTTAGGATGGTTTGATCATGAGTTTTGTGACACAAATACAATCTGCCCAGAATTTCAGAATAGTTTCAGAACAGTGACACTCTTTTGAAACAACTAAATCAGAGTTCTAATAAAGTGTTTGTGACTCCAAATAATTTTTTCTATGAAGTTTAATGTGTTAGGAAGTCACCCTAAAAAGAACAAAGCAATTCGGATTTTTGTACTATTTTTAATAAATCGCGCAAGAATTCTGGACAGAAGGTTGTAAAGTGCTGAGTGATGTCTAGTATTTTTCATATTCCCGGAGATCCGACCGTTGGAACTTTGATTTTCTTTTTGATTTGAAAACTAGACTCACAGAGGCATATTGAGTCCAAAAATCATCAAGATCAAACCATGGGAGATATGCTTTTTATTTCTTTTAAGTTCTGGTCTGCTCTCTGCAATTTTCAGAGTTTTATGACACATTTGATTTACTTTGTAAATAAGGGTCTAAATGACTTTTCTATGATCTAGGGCTTAAACCATGATTTAATAATGATTAGTTGAGCTTGAATTCAAAGTTTAAGAGTATTTCATAGTTTATCCTTGTCCATGTACATATTCATCTATATGATTCGACACTTGTAATTAAGACTTGTTTGCTTTGGATTTAATTACATTAGATAGATGTAAGCTAGAAATTTAGGATTGTCATTTTTAAACCTCATATTTTGCACATCATGTGGACTAACCCTTTGTTTTGTAGCGCTATTAAGGTACGATTTCTCGGTCCCTCTCTAGTTTATTAAATTTCTTGATTTTATTTTTGATCTTACGCGCGACACCTTAGAGTTAAGATTTGCCTTATATGTATATATGAATTAGAAACTCTCTTCTTAGGTTTTATTCAATCGCATGCATTGCACGTTTAATATTCGCAGCTGGATCCCGGGTAAGCTCTCTTTGTTCCCTATTGCATATCATGTTGCTTGCTATTTGAATTACGTGGCTTATGAATGATATTTTGTCAATTGCGATTTTACACCCCTTTGGACATGCTTTTGTGATGTATATGTATATATGTATTAGTTGAGGGCATGCTTAGATTAATAAATTTGATTAAAAGGATGTTGAGTAGAGGCCTATCGCAAGATAGATGAGAGAGGGTGTTTTAGTCCGACAGGCTCCTTCCTCTCTCATTCCATAATCCCCGGACCTAGTTAATCTCTGGTTTCTAAAAGATCAGTTTGCTTTTAAAATGGTTTCTTAATTTTCCTTTTAAAAATTAAGTGACGACTCATTTTGTTTTTGAATTTGATTTTGAAAAGCTGTGGGTAAGTCAACCTGCGATATCCACAAGTAATGCTATATTTCCCAAATTTCTATCCCAAAAGTGCTTCCCAAATGATGTGGCAGTGGGTCAAGTAAATAACTTCCAATCAAAATTCAACTAGTCCTACTATATTAGACCTGGCTCCACTGCCACATTATTTGGGAAATTTTTTTGGGATAGAAATTTAGGACGTATCGCATTACTCAAATCAATTTAGGTTAAATACATTTTACCCCCTTATGGTTAGGCCCATTTTTACTTTACCTCCTGTGATTCAAAAGTGGACACTTAACAACCCCCCCCCCCCCCCCCCCCCCCCCCTCCCCCGTGATTTCGGACTGAAGTGAAACTGTTAAGATTTTCTTCAAAACTGATAAAAATCATAAAATTTTCCAAAAATATTAATACTTAACCCCCTTTCTAAGGTTAATTTTGGGGTCAAAATCCCCTGTGTGGGAAAAATACTGCCATTTAACCCATGTTGTGGGGCTAATTTTTAACACTTAACCCATTTGGAAATCTATTTTGACACATAAACTCTCCCGGCCATGTGAGGCTAACACTTAATCTCCATAAGGGGCTATTTTGAGAGAAATCTTAGTAGGTCCATGATTACGTCAAAATCAAGTTCTTTTGTTAACCCTATTCAAAACGTAGTACGGTGGAAATAGGGTGTCGAGTCCACAGGGATTGGAGTGCAACAATACTTGGTGGGCGCTTAATAACCAATTATAATGCGAAGAGCGATTAACAAACTAAGAATTAAAAATTGAGTCTTTTCGACTATGGGTTTGATTCAATTGACGTTAAATTAAACTATAATGACTATTTCGAAGGTGGAAAGTAACTTTGAGCAAAGCTAAGTTTAAGGAAATATTTGGGGGTTTTGTAAATGGAGAAATTGAGGTTGGGGAGCATTCCCCCACCTTGGACCAAACAACACATGACTTTCACACTTGAAGCACATTCTAGGGTAGAGAATCCCATTGTGGCAAACCATCAAACATGTGGTAGTCAACCAACATGCTAGATGGATGTTCCAATGCAACACATGGGTGTAGGGTTAGAGTTTAGAGATTTAGTCACTTCAAATGCTTGACATTGGAAGTGGGGTCTCAAAAACTCTAACCACACTCCCATGAACTCTAGATATGTTACAAAGTGTGAGAGTCCTACAATAAAACACACACATGGGTCCAATAGTGGGTTTATGATCCCCAACCTTCAAGGTCTAGCTACTCATAATCATGGTGACAACAATATTAAAGAAAGAGGAAGAGAAATCATACCAACAAGAGAGAATCACCATAAATGCCATAAGAAATCCAAATATTGCTTTAATAGGAACTTCAACCATTCAATACATTCACCCTCTCTTCTCTCTAACTCTAAATGGGAGTAAGTCTTGGTGGATGGGGAGTAATGAGGGAGAGAGATGAGAGGATTTTTTAGAGAGAGCTTACAACCTCAAAGAAAAACTAAGTTAAAACCAAGCTAACCCTAATCAAAACAATATCACTAACTATATATAGTCCCCCCACAAAAAGGGTAAAGTTGTAATAAAAAAGTAATCTTCAGCAGGGGCGCGGATCGATCCCTTCGTAATGGGCGGATCGATCCGCATTTCATCAGGGGAATTACTGGCTTCACGAGAAGACGCAGATCGATCTGCTCGTATTGGCCGGATCGATCCATTTACAAAGGCTTCTTGCAGAACGTCTCCGTGAAGTCGCGGATTGATCCCTTCAGAATTGCGGATCGATCCGACCTCTACGAAACTGATAGTAAACTCCTATTGAACACTCGGATCGATCCCCTCTAAATGGGGGGATCGATCCGCCTTTCCTGAAATCTTTTTCTTGAGTCTTTTTACTTCAAGAGTGCCAAGAGGGATGGGTTCCACTATACCCAAGCATACATTACCTACAAAAAGAAAGATCTTTATTAGTTAAAAAGGGGTAACAACGAGAACAATCAAAAAGCGCAATTTATCCATTAAGTCTCCGGTTTGAGTAATGATTTGTGTCCAATACGGGTAAAATTATGAAGTTCAAAATGTAGTATTGGACACGAATCACACCCCCCAACTAGCATGTTGTTAGTCTCTTAGCAACAAAGCTACATATCGAGAGATTTAAGAATAACCTTGCACAACAATTTATTTAATAAAGAAGGAAAAACCATTTTCGTGGGGAACACGATTGCATTGAGCATATGCAACAAGCCGTTAAACCTCTAGGTTACCCGTAGAGGCGGAGTGTTCTTCGGAGGGTTCTTGGAATGATACCCACAACATTTTGTTTCCTCATGTTAGTTGCCCATACTGTAATGCCGACACTTCACATAGTCCCAAGAGTTTTCAAAAAGATTTAGTACACGACACGCAAATCCAAAGAGTTATCAAACTATCACGATTATGAGATAAATTTCATTGAGCTCAATCTTGAATGCGTGTGTTGTGTGAAGTGCATGACTACAACTATAAAGAAGATCGTAATGCTTTCATCCTCCGAATTTCGTTCGAAAGCGCGCTTCAACTCAATTCTCACCGGTATTACACTCTAAAAAGAAAGGCACTCGAAGTGGGTAATACTCTTGGGGCATGCGGGTAAAATAGAGTAATGGAAATAGGAATCAAAACCACGCACATGCCAATAATGAAAAACGTAATAGTGAAAATGATTAAAATTAATCTCATGAACGATACCATTCGCTAGAAGGTATGGGATAACTCCAACTACTTGTCATGAACGCTTCAAACTCCGAATCACAAAACTTTAGAATCAACCAGGACCGCAAGGGTGTTGTAAAGTGGGTAAGGGCAATGTCTGTGCACAAGCATGGGATTTATTGGAATGCATGATTACAAATGAGTACAAGTGATGGATCAACAAGAATATTTCTTTGAAGTTCAAACGGAGAGTACACTTGCTCATGAAGGGTTTTTTTTTTTTTTGTACTCTCACCATTACATGATTCAATCTCCTTTACAACTTTACACACATGATCTCATGCAAAGATATCCCAAGAATGAAAGTCAAACACGGACATGGAAAGTGTACGGTTAAGTGAAGGGTGGGTAAACGTGGTTGCGGCTAAAGATGGTCAAGCTAAGGCCCTAAGATCAATTCTTCGGATAATGCGATTCTTTGTTCTCCACATATATGACAAGTAATCAAGAGTTTCATTCCATACAATGATTTCTCCAATGAATGATCAGAACAAGAAGATGAGATTATCTACGACTTTGCATGTTTTTCAAAAATAGAGACTTGACATGTATAGCACTCAACAATGGGAGAAAGGATCGAAAGCTCACAAAGGTACTGTCTCCACATATGTTTCGAACGATTTCCGGATAACACTTGCATTAAAAATCCATCCTAATACTAGTAGTCATGCAACGTGTTTGATAATCCAAGATTTAAACTTCGTGCAATTCACTATAATCAAGATAGTTAAAGAGCTAGTGGGATTACAACGTGTCACATACTAAGATCAAAAGAAAATTCTCAAGACACGTGTCATTGCTCGACATTAGAATGGGGTAACTATGCTAAAGTCAGTGGGAACACAAGAATTTTTTTTTTTGGAACTAAAACCGCGATGAGATAAGCTAGCAAGCTCTCACACCCCCCAACTAGGACTGAACATTGTCTTCAATGAAACAAGAAAGTGCAAGAGGAAGAACAATATTACCGGTGGCCAGCAAAGGGAGCGGCCGGTAATAACTGTGCCTGCAAGGTTAGAATCCACAAAGAAAGAGAAAGAAAAGAAAAGGAACATTGGGACATGGCATACAAGTTAAAGAAATAAGCATAAGCCAACCAAATATCCATAAGCATCCAAACATCCATACCCACAAATATAGTTCAAACCAAAACAAAAGAAACAAACGAACAACCTAGAAAGATAGAAGACACAACATCCACAAAAGAGAGCTGATAACGCCCCCCAACTACTCGTCGCCATCTCCGTCTCCACCAGCATAAGGGTCCGACCCACCGGCATAAGGATCTGACCCACCAGCGCCACCATATGCTCCAGAGCCACTAGCTCCGCCAAAAGATCCTGGACCTCCAGCATAAGGGCCCGAACCCCCAAAAGATCCAAGACCGCCAGCGCCACTGTACGGGTCACAGAAGTACTCAGGAACATCGGCGACTGGGTACTGCATCTGGAACGAGTCGGTCTGGAAGCGGATCAACATGCTGATGTCTCGCCGATAACTCATACTGAACCCATCAAACTCGCCCCTCAGGTTACGAACATCGCTCTGTATCCCGGCTATCTCCATACCCTGCTGCCTCTGCTCAGTGGTAAGAGTCTCGAATCGACGATGTAACTCAACCATACCCTGTGCAGACTCCTCCTCCTCTACTGCAGCCTGTACTCCAGACGGTCCCTCCTCCACCCTGGCTCGCTTGGACGCGGTCCAAACCTGTGCGTCGCTACGAGCGAGCGTCGTCCCATTGATAGGGGCCGGCGCGGCTTTTAGGACATCGGTTGCTAAGGCCTCGCACCCGTGTTGGGTGCATAGCCGGGTAACAAGGGTAGGGAAAGGGAGGCTAGCAGTGGCGGCGGTGTCATTCGATGCCGCCATCAGGTGGGAAATGATTAGGCTCACGAAGTCGACTCGGGTAGTGAGGTCGGTGATAGCATACAGGAGAGCGCCATGGTCTCCCCTGACGGTCTTGTGGCGAGTGGGCCACACCGCAGCAGTGAAAATGATATTGTAATAACGGTAGAGTTTGGTGAAAGTAGATGGGGCAATCTGGTCCCCAATCCACTCAGTCGGTCGTCCCACGAATCGTGTGGCAAAGACATCAAGATCAGGTCGCAGCTCCACATCAACAAGGTAGGGCTCGGGGTTCTCCACGTGGGGAACCCCTATAAACACGGCCAATGACGCCGGGGTAACCGGAATACAGACACCTCGCACGTATGCCTCAAAAGAGCGGTCGCCTGTGGTGACGAGACTCGCAAAGAAAATTCGCACACAATTCTCGTTGTACCCTCCCAAATGCTCCAATTGGGGGAGCCACCGGCGTTCCCGAAAGATTCAGACCACATTGTCCGGGAAGTCAAAAATAGCTATTGGACGCTCCGGGATAATAGACTTTTTCTTTTGGAAGTAATTCTCGTACCACTTCTTTTCTGTTTTTGAACGGAAACGATGGTAACCGCGAGCCGGGGAGCACTCGGTTTTGTTATACTTTAAAGGATTCACCATTGTGCCTGAAAAACAATAAGAGCAAGTGGACAAATAAGACTATGAACGAAACGCTAATGAAATGCTCATGTATAGATTCATAGACGACCCAAAGTTATTTGCACAATCGATACAAGGGCGTGAAAGTTTGGGAAAAGTTCATGATCTGCCCTACAGAACGTTAAGCATGAGGCACGGGCCAAGTGCACTGCGAACGCACGCGCACGATCGACGTGCACGTGTACGGCAGTGCATGGGGTAAGCGTCACGGGCCACAGGCCATGAAATCGATAGAGAAAATTGCACACAATACTGAGAACATGCATCTAAAATGAGTAATTATGAACAATACACGCGACGGTTTGAAAAATGCACATGTGGATTGGAAGAATGCATGGTGGATTTCAATGCGGCGTTCTTCCGAACACCTTGTGGGCAGGTGGAATTATCTCAACAACAAACAAGATATGAAACATGGAACTCTCCCAAACAAGCCACAATGTGGCTTGAGCATGAAACACGGCCAAAATGCATGAGAAATCAACTTAAAATAAAGTGAAAAGGGTGAGAAATCGAGCCCTAAGGTTGAAAAATAGTGAACAATGAGGGATGAAACACAACCTAGGGTGCAATCATCCTTTAAATGTGAAGATTAATCGATGAGAATTGATAAACACATACCTTGGGTGAATGGTAGGGAAGATCTGGTGAATGGATGAGCAAGGGGGGTGAGTTGAAGAAGATTTGGGCAAAAGAGATTTGAGAGAGTTTGAGAGAGTTCTTGAAAAATTTGGAAAGAAATGAGAAGTTATAAACATTTGAACCGCCGCTGCCTCCCCGCGGATCGATCCGAATTCAGGCCGGATCGATCCAACCTTTTAAAACGATATTATTGCGCCTTTTCAAATTTGCGGATCGATCCGCTCATAAAATCCGGATCGAATCATTTCATCATTTGTCTCGCAGTATGTAATTTAAAAAACGCAGATCGATCCGCTTGTTGAGGCCGGATCGATCCATTTGCTCATTTTTCTAGCAGTGTCTCCCCTCAATATCGCGGATCGATCCGCTCAAGAGGCCGGATCGATCCGCTCTTTTCTGATTGTCCAGTAACTTTCCTGAAAACACGCGGATCGATCCCCCAATCACCTGGATCGATCTGCCCTTTTGCTTCTCCACTCTTAAACTATGAAAACTTTTATGAAGTGAGGGATGAACGAAATGGATGCAATAGACATTATCGAGGACAAAAATTATGCCAAGAATGGAACATGGGGCATACAAAAAAAAAAGGGAGTATAACTCACGAGAGCCTACTCAACCCCAACATTGGGGTCCTCCAACGGAATTGATACCAACTCGGTGTCAAATCCCTCGAGAAAAGGTTTGAGCCGTTGCCCATTGACCTTGGAGACGGTCCCATCTTTGGGATCTTGGATTTCCACGGCTCCATGATGATAAACTTTATACACCATGTAAGGACCAATCCAACGGGATTGCAACTTACCAGGAAAAATGTGGAGCCGTGAATCATACAAAAGCACCTTGTTACCGATAACGAATTGTTTTCGAACGATCCGTTTGTCATGAAATGCTTTGACGCGTGCCTTGTACACTTTAGAACTCTCGTAGAGTTCACTTCGAAGTTCTTCCAACTCATCGAGGTGAAATTTTCTCTTCTCACCACTCTCGGTAATATCAAAATTGAGCTTCTTTATTGCCCAATACGCTCGATGTTCAAGTTCGACCGGCAAATGGCACGCCTTTTCGTAGACTAACCGGTAGGGAGACATTCCTAAATTTGTCTTGTAAGTTGTCCTATACGCCCAAAGCGCATCGGTTAGCCTAGAAGACCAGTCCTTTTTTGACGGGTCGACCGTCTTTTCAAGAATTCCTTTAATGTCCCTATTGGCCAATTCGGCTTGGCCGTTGGTTTGAGGATGGTAAGTGGTGGAGACTTTATGGGTTACGCCATATTGCTCCATCAAACGAGCAAACGGGGAATTACAAAAGTGTACCCCTTGATCACTTATTATGGCTTTCGGAGTGCCAAACCGGGACAAAATATGTTCTTTGAGAAATTTCAAGACCACTTTATGGTCATTGGTCCTTGACGGTATGGCCTCAACCCATTTGGAGACGTAATCAACCGCCACCAAAATGTATTTAAAATTATTGGATTTAGGGAAGGGCCCCATGAAATCTATCCCCCAATAATCAAAAACTTTTATGGTAAGAATGGGGTTTAGGGGCATGGAGTTCCTCTTGGTGATTTTTCCCAGGAGTTGGCATCGACGGCATGCCTTGCAATAGGCATATGCATCCTTGAAGATCGTGGGCCAATACAAACCACTGTGGAGCACTTTGAAAGCAGTCTTTTGTGAAGAGAAATGCCCTCCACATGCTTGGTCATGGCAAAACGACAATACGCTCGGTATTTCATCGTTAGGCACACATCGCCTGACTATTTGATCGGCACAATATTTGAAGACATAAGGGTCATCATAAAAGAACGATCGTGCCATCAATATAAGTCTCTCACGGTCTTGAGTGGACCATTCTTGAGGCAATTGGCCCGTGACAAAGAAATTCACCACATCGGCATACCACGGGAGTGTAGAGACCTTGAGCAATTGCTCGTCCGGGAAACATTCTTGGATGGGTATAGGATCTATACGATTGTGATCAAATGTCAAACGTGACAAATGATCAGCGACAACATTTTCCACTCCTTTTTTTATCCTTGATGGATAGATCAAACTCTTGCAGAAGTAGGATCCAACGAATGAGGCGCGCTTTAGCATCTTTCTTGGAGAAAAGATACTTAAGAGCGGCATGATCGGTGAAACAAGTGATCGGTGATCCTACCACATATGACCGGAACTTCTCGAGTGCAAAAACTATCACTAGTAACTCTTTCTCCGTCGTGGAGTAGTTGATTTGGGCATCATCTAAAGTCCGGGTAGCGTAGTGAATGACGTGGGGCTTCTTGTCTCTACGTTGCCCCAACACGGCCCCAACCGCATAGTCACTAGCGTCGCACATGAGTTCGAATGGAAGGTTCCAATCGGGGGCTTGCATTATTGGTACGGTGGTAAGCGACTCCTTAAGCTTATCGAATGCCTCTTGGCACTAGGGGGACCATTCAAACGCGACATCTTTCACAAGGAGTTGGCACATAGGCCGCGAGATAGCGCTAAAATCCTTAATAAAACACCGGTAAAAACCCGCGTGACCTAAGAATGACCTAACATCCTTAAGGGTTTTTGGGGGTGGAAGGTTGGAGA
This sequence comes from Hydrangea macrophylla, assembly GCA_033977485.1. Classification (NCBI taxonomy): domain Eukaryota; kingdom Viridiplantae; phylum Streptophyta; class Magnoliopsida; order Cornales; family Hydrangeaceae; genus Hydrangea; species Hydrangea macrophylla. Next base: position 31,676,606 of record CM066994.1, read on the forward strand.
TGACATCAATCTTAGCCCTGTCAACTTGCATCCCCTCACTTGAGACAATGTAGCCTAGGACGATGCCTTGGATCACCATGAAGTGACACTTTTCCCAGTTAAGCACAAGATTCTTTTCAATGCACCGTTTGAGAACTTTTTTAACGTTCTCGAGGCATTTGTCGAAAGAATCACCAAAAACACTAAAATCATCCATGAAGACCTCAAGGAACTTCTCCACCATGTCACTAAATATGCTAAGCATGCACCGTTGAAATGTCGCGGGTGCATTGCATAGCCCAAAAGGCATTCTCCTATAGGCAAATGTGCCATAGGGGCATGTGAAGGTAGTCTTTGCTTGATCCTCGGGGGCGATCTCAATTTGGTTGTACCTCGAATACCCGTCAAGGAAGCAATAAAATTTGTGCCCGGCCACTCTTTCTAAGACTTGATCAAGGAAGGGAAGGGGAAAATGGTCCTTTCGAGTGACCGTGTTCAACTTCCTATAATCGATGCAAACCCTCCATCCCGTGGTAGTCCTAGTAGGCACTAGCTCACCTTTCTCGTTCCCGACAACCGTGAATCCCGACTTTTTGGGGACCAATTGGGTCGGGCTTACCCATTCGCTATCGGAAATGGGGTATATGATTCCATTATCCAACAACTTGATGACTTCGGTCATCACTACCTCTTTCATTTTTGGATTGAGCCTTCTTTGCATTTGACGTGAAGGCTTGGCTTCATCCTCTAGATAAATCTTGTGGGTGCAAATCTTCGGAGAGATGCCCCTCAAGTCCGCTACACACCACCCTATAGCACTTTTGTGCTCTTTTAAAACTGTCATCAATTTTCCTTCTTGACAAGGGTCAAGTTGGGAAGATACCACCACCGGAAAACTCTCGTTCTCTCCCAAAAAGGCATACTTGAGCTCACTTGGCAAGGTTTTGAGCTCAAGTTTTGGTGTGACTATATTGGAAGGAAGAGGGAAAGTATCCCTCGGAGGTAGTCTTTCAAAATTAGAGGTCCACATGGCCTCTCCTAAGATTCCTTTAGCATCCACATTTTTCTCAACCACAACTTCTCCCTCACTCATCTCTTTTTCCTTTCCAAACTCATGATCGCACTCAACAATCGTGTCATTACTAGCTACGCATTTTTCCACATGTTTAAGAAAAGTTATGTTTTCATTAAGCGCACGAGTATGATCAAGAGAAGAAGTGTTGCAAGTAGCATTAACATTGGAATCGCTAGAAAAACTGAAAAAATCTTGCACCAACAAATCAATGAGGGAGATTTCATAAATGTCATCACCGTCCTCCTCATCGAGATCCGGTTGCTTAAAGAGAGAGAAAATATTCACATCCACGGTCATATTTCCAAAAGTTAAGCGCTTGAGACCATTCCTACAATTGATTAAGGCATTAACAGTAGCAAGGAACGACCGCCCTAAGATGATTGGAATTTGTGATTGCTCATTGACCACGGGTTGCCTGTCAAGCACGATAAAATCCACCGGATAGTAGAAGTTACCAACTTGAACAATAACATCCTCTATTATACCCCGTGGCATCTTGACCGAGTGGTCGGCCATTTGTAAAGTGACACAGGTCTCTTTAAGTTAGCCGAGGCCTAATTGGACATACACCTAGTAAGAAAGTAGATTCACACTAGCACCCAAATCAAGGAGTGCTCTATCGATATGGTGCTGTCCAATCACACAAGAAATGGTAGGACAACCGGGGTCCTTGTATTTTGGAGGAACTTCGTTAAGTATAACTGAGCTCGCATGTGCAGCCATGTAGGCACTCTTCTTAACATTGAGTTTTCTTTTAACAGTGCAAAGATCTTTGAGAAATTTCGCATAGGCTGGGACTTGTTTGATGGCCTCCAAAAGACGAATATTGATCTCAACTTTGTTAAACAATTCCAAAAACTCATAATTCTTGTTATTCTCGGCCTTTTTCTTTAACCTTTGGGGAAATGGGGGAGCGGAATTCAAAAACTCTTGGTCCATGAAGTCGGGGGCCTTTGACAAGTCCCCCTCCAAATCTTCGACATTCGGGGGCACTGAGTTCCCCTCATCGAGTTCGGCCTCTTCTCTAACCGGGTCATAGCTAATTTGTGGTTCTTGGGGAGGCTTCTGGACCTTGTTGTCCACAATTTTACCACTTCGAAGAATGGTGATTCCTTTTAGATGTTCAATATTGGAATTTGAGGCTCCATTAGTCCCTTGACCTTTCGGATTTTGAAATGGTTGCGCAGGAAGCTTTCCTTTGTCAACAACTTGTTGATTTTGGAGTAATTGAGCCAATTGAGCTTGCAATGCTTGCATGCTTTGAGCGTGCGATGATTGCATCGCTTGGATAGATTGCTCAAGTTGGCTCATTCTTTGGGACAAGCCACCATGATTAGGATCTTCGAAACTTTTCTTGTGAGGGGGCACATAAGGGGTTGAGTGTTGATGCGCCCCTTGATTTTGGGTGAAATGTGGCCCTTGAGATTGAGGATTGGGTGGACCAAAGTTCGGAGGGGCATAAGGTGGTGGAGGTGGTTGATGAGGATAGTATGGTTGTGGGGGAGCATTGGGTGCTACTGTTGCCCCTTTATTGTTGTGGTAATTGTGCCCCAGAGCACTCCACCTTCCGGGAGGATTGTAGGCATCATTTTGGGAAGGATTGAATCTAGGCCTAATGTTCATCCCAAGTGCACATGCTTGCTCCAAAGCTTGTGCTTGGAGGATAGGAAGAACGGGGCATTCATTGGTTGAGTGCTCCGGATCATAGCATAAGTAGCAATGCAAAGGATTGATCGGTGCGAGGATCGGGAGAGGAGTGGGTCCAATGGTGACCTTTTGAGATTCCAAAGCCTCTACTTTTCTAGTGAGTTTAGAAATGGATTCGGCCTCACTCGACATTGGGTAAAGGTTATGGTTCAATGGGGCTACGGTGACCAGTAAGGTGCGGTCATGAGGGTTGGATGTACCCCACCCTCGCAAAGTCTCATAAACATACTCCAAATGGGCTTCGACCTGCTCGGCTTCTAGAGTTAAGAAACTCCCAGAGCACATGGTTTCGATCAATTGTTTTGTATTGGGTTGTAAGCCCCCATAACAAATGGAAATTTGACGGAATTTGTCAAAACCATGGTGCGGGCATTTCCTAAGGAGATCCTTGAATCTCAACCAACACTCAGCAAAGGTCTCGTGCTCTCCCTGGGAGAAATTTTGAATTTGTTTGACCAAAGCTTGTGTTTTGTGCATGGGGAAAAACTCCTTATACAATTGCTTTTGGAGTTCCGGCCATGAGCCTATGGAATTTGGGGGTAGGGTCACTAACCAATCTTTCGCCCTATCCTTAAGGGAAAATGTGAACAATTTGAGCCTTATGAGCTCGGGTGTGCATCTCTGTTGTTCAAATGTCCCACATATATCCTCGTACTCCCGAATGTGTTTGTAGGGATCCTCGTTCTCTCGCCCGTGAAAGTTGGGCAAGAGATTTATCATTCCAGGCTTGAATCGAAATACCCCTGCATTGTACGGGAAGGTTATGCAAGATGGGGAAGACACGGTCTCGGGTTGAAGGTAATCCCCGATCATTCTCCCAAAGGTTTGATCCATTTGCGGAGGTGGAGGGGGATAATGATGTTGAAAAGGAGGTGGTTGATGCGGCGGGTACATGGGTGGAAGAGCGGGGTTATGTTGACCCCATTGCTCCCGATGGAATCGATCCATGGGAGTTTCGCCCTCTGTTGTAAACGTAGCATGATCCGAAAATGCATCAACTACCGGCTCTCGGTGGCTGGTGCTGTGCGAATTTTGGGTGAATGATGGTGAGGAGGTGGTCGGAGGCCGCCAGAATGACCCACTACTACTGCTGCTAGAACTAGCATTAGTATTAACTGCAAAGGGATTAGTCATACCTGCGTTGCTCGGATTTGACATAGGAAAAGCTTATCGATTCGCACTTGAAGGCTAGTTCTTCAAAACAATCAACAAGGTAGCAAGCAGGATTAAAAGCAAAAGCAAAATAATTAGGAACTAAGCGACCGAAGGTTGTTGCCAATGCCAATCCCCTACAACGGCGCCATTTTGATTACGTCAAAATCAAGTTCTTTTGTTAACCCTATTAAAAACGTAGTACGATGGAAATAGGGTGTCGAGTCCACAGGGATTGGAGTGCAACAATACTTGGTGGGCGCTTAATAACCAATTATAATGCGAAGAGCGATTAACAAACTAAGAATTAAAAATTGAGTCTTTTCGACTATGGGTTTGATTCAATTGACGTTAAATTAAACTATAATGACTATTTCGAAGGTGGAAAGTAACTCTGAGCAAAGCTAAGTTTAAGGAAATATTTGGGGGTTTTGTAAATGGAGAAATTGAGGTTGGGGAGCATTCCCCCACCTTGGACCAAACAACACATGACTTTCACACTTGAAGCACATTCTAGGGTAGAGAATCCCATTGTGGCAAACCATCAAACATGTGGTAGTCAACCAACATGCTAGATGGATGTTCCAATGAACACATGGGTGTAGGGTTAGAGTTTAGAGATTTAGTCACTTCAAATGCTTGACATTGGAAGTGGGGTCTCAAAAACTCTAACCACACTCCCATGAACTCTAGATATGTTACAAAGTGTGAGAGTCCTACCATAAAACACACATGGGTCCAATGGTGGGTTTATGATCCCCAACCTTCAAGGTCTAGCTACTCATAATCATGGTGACAACAATATTAAAGAAAGAGGAAGAGAAATCATACCAACAAGAGAGAATCACCATAAATGCCATAAGAAATCCAAATATTGCTTTAATAGGAACTTCAACCATTCAATACATTCACCCTCTCTTCTCTCTAACACTAAATGGGAGTAAGTCTTAGTGGATGGGGAGTAATGAGGGAGAGAGATGAGAGGATTTTTTAGAGAGAGCTTACAACCTCAAAGAAAAACTAAGTTAAAACCAAGCTAACCCTAATCAAAACAATATCACTAACTATATATAGTCCCCCCACAAAAAGGGTAAAGTTGTAATAAAAAAGTAATCTTCAGCAGGGGCGCGGATCGATCCCTTCGTAATGGGCGGATCGATCCGCATTTCATCAGGGGAATTACTGGCTTCACGAGAAGACGCGGATCGATCCGTTCGTATTGGCCGGATCGATCCATTTACAAAGGCTTCTTGCAGAACGTCCTCGTGAAGTCGCGGATCGATCCCTTCAGAATTGCGGATCGATCCGACCTCTACGAAACTGATAGTAAACTCCTATTGAACACTCGGATCGATCCCCTCTAAATGGGCGGATCGATCCGCCTTTCCTGAAATCTTTTTCTTGAGTCTTTTTACTTCAAGAGTGCCAAGAGGGGTGGGTTCCATTATACCCAAGCATACATTACCTACAAAAAGAAAGATCTTTATTAGTTAAAAGGGGGTAACAACGAGAACAATCAAAAAGCGCAATTTATCCATTAAGTCTCCGATTTGAGTAATAATTTGTGTCCAATACGAGTAAAATTATGAAGTTCAAAATGCAGTATTGGACACGAATCATGCCACTCTAGTCCAAAACTACAAGGGGGTTAAGTATCCACTTTTGAACCACATGGGGTTAAATGTAATTAACCCAAAAAATTTGGGAATAGCATAATATAGTATAGTTACCTTTCTCGTTTCTTGCTTTCTTTTATGGGATATTTGGTCATAAACCCCTTAAAATTAAGTGTTATAGCCAAACACCCAATCAGTTTGGCCATTTTTTTATAAGGCCCCTCGCTACTTTTTGAATTTGGTGAAAAGCCCCTTTGCTGGAACAGAAAATGGCTAAACAAATATTATCTGTCAACTTTAAACCACCACAACTTACTCATTTTTTTAGCATTTTTGAGTGATATTTTTTCATATATTTCTTCGAGATCTACGCAATGGAGTTGAAAATTGTACAAAATAGAGTAATTTGAACATCATTTTTTGTTTTTATCTGTCAAAATAAATAATGCTATCTTTTTTTACCAACTTTAAACCGTTATAACTCACTCGTTTTTTTAACCTTTTTGAGTGATTTGTTTTTTGATTTGATGTATTTCTTCGAGATCTACGTAATGGAGTTAAAAATTGTACAAAAGAAAGTAATTTGGAACCTTATTTTTTTTATCTATCAAAACATATGATATTATCTGTTTTGACAGATAATAGTTAAACAATCATAAATTTTTTTTTGGCCTTTTGGGATGATTTGTTTTCAGTATTTCTTCGAGATTTACGCAAATGAGTACGGAAATTTTACAAAAACAGATATGTTGCAGTATGAGTTTGAGATTTATCTGTCTAACAAATAATATTATCTGTTTGCAGACAGATAATATGATCTATTTATATTCACGATGATAACTTTCTCAATTTTTGGACTTTTTGGGTGATTTTTTTATTCCCTTTTTTTTTGTGAGATCTATGCAACTATGATGCCAATTTTATGAAAGGAATATATTTTTGTTAGAGCTCATTTTTCTGATTCCAAAACATCAAATTTTACGAAAAAGGACTTGCAGGACAAAAGTTATAGCATTAAGTATTAAAAAATGACCTAATGAGTTTAAAAAAAAAAGTAGCATGGTTTTTACCTTTGAAGGGTTTTATTTGAGGGGCTATATATGTGGCCAAAAAACCCATCTAATCTAATCAAATATATATATATACACATATTATAAAGTGGAATCAGAAGCCTGTCACGTGGCAGCCCTGTGTTTTTTCTCTTTATTTTAAAACAAAATTTTTTTTAAAATTTTCCTATTTTTTCTTTTTTTTTTTCATGCATATATGACAGTTTCCTTCCAAAACATGGAACTTACCATTTTTTTTCATTATTTTTTTATTTTTTCTTATTTCTGTATACCAGCAAAATTTTCAGCGAAATCCATTAATGCAAATATATATATATATATATATTCGAACTTTTAACGGTCTAAAAGTTTTCAATCCCCAACAAATTCGACCAAATCAATAATAATAAATCTAATATATATTGTTGTGTCCAAAGTCCACTGAATTAATCAAATAATAGATACACACACAAAGGAGAAAAAAGGAAACCAAAGAAAATCAACACACACATGCAAGATTTCTATGTGGTTCACCCTATGAGCTAATCCACCACTACGAAAAATGACTTTATTAATTTGAAGAATACAAACCCTCCCTGATACAGCACAGGTGGCTTTGGCGTTCTATGAGAAGTTGGATTAAAGAAAAGGGTCCCTTTTGACCATTTCCCACTAAAACAGCCATAACTTTCGCTACGGGTGTCAAAATCGCAATTATTATACCAATCCGGAAAGCTAATCCAGAGCTCGTCAGCGCATTAAATTACTATGTCATTTAGGTTCGGTTTTAGGTCCAAAAAATGCCGTTTGAATAAGTTTCGGGCCACTTTTATGTTTTTTCAGCCCTTTTAGATATTTTCTTCTTTTTATTTGGCTTTGCATTTTAGGATTTGGTCAGACTATATATTGTCAAGTTGTTTTATTTCTTAGCATCTTTTTGATAATAAAATACAGCATTGAGTTTCTCTCAATTTTTCCTATTGTTCTTGGTATTCGTGTGAATTAACAAGACGATAGAGCCTTGATTTATGGTATTATCATTCGATAATCAACAGGTGTCAAGAGGTTGTGTCCCACGTGTTTTTCCCTCGCAATTTCAACATTCCACTGCATCACACCCTCACATTAGATGCCTCACTACACACATTTTCGAGTTTTCTCTCTCTTTTCTGAGTCAAAAGCATATATGAATGAAACTGAACCATATTGATTCAGAATATTGAAACTCTATTGATCACTAACAATTTTGAACCTTAAGCTATCCTTGGAATGGAAAGCAGTTCTTAAAAACTTGGCTCCAAAAAAATAACAGCATCCATTTGACTTCACCCTTACCCATACTCAGCAACCAATACAAACACAACAGGACACCAATCTCGACTCCAAAACTAAGCATGATAAATAGCAGAAAAATCAACAGCAAGCCTCAAGGAAAAAGAAACAGCAGCAAAACATGGACAGCTACACATGATAGTGAAAACACAGCATCACAGTAATAACAAACCAGCAAACCATGGATTTTACAGCATTCACTAGCTTCATACTCATGTTATCATGCACAAACCATCATCTACAGCCTGGGAAATTTCAGGTGCAATTCGACAGCGAGGAAATGAAGAAAATTCTGCATTAAATAATTCCAATTATAAACTCCACAAAGAGACCACCCCTTCCCTCCTTAACTGAAGGTAGACAATCGAAGATCGAAGCCAGCAAGCGTGAAAGGATTTTTTTGATAGATAGAAACATATGCTTCAATCCCAAAGGGCCGCAGAGATCTTAAAACATTGGACACAATCGACCCAGCTGTTCCGACAACACCAATAGCAGAAACCTTGACATACAAAGGAACCAGCAAAAGGCCAATTGATATGAGTCTCTTTTCAGAAGCTTGAAACAGTGATCCCCCAATTTAGCTAAAGTAGCCATGCCTCCTTCCCTAATTTGCTTCTCCCTTCGCAGAACATACATAGCTCAACCCATGATCTATTTCATTCCTTATCATAAGGACTAAAACCCAAATAGATTCAGCACCATTTTGGCAATAGCATCAGCGGAATCTTGACAGCATTGACACAATTTTGACAAAACAAACAGTTTCAAAAACTTTTCAATCAAAACACACTTTCAGCACAGCCTACTGAGCATCAGACTGCGGACAAATGAAATATAGTATCCTTTAACATAACCTAGCAGACACCGAGAAAACCATACCCACTGCTATGAAATCCAGGATAAGGTAAAAGCATGACATATCCTTCCCAAACTTAGCACCCCTCCATAACAATACCTCTCCAAAACCATAAATCCACACAGAAAATATATAAAAACATCCCCAAAATCATCTTAAAGCCGTCTAAATTATTCATCCTCTAATTGGTACGAATTTGTGAAAAACATGACTAATTCCATGTGAACCTCCGTCTAAGAGTCCTTCAGATTATCCACTTCTCACAATAACCATCTAATGACATCACTGAAGATTAACAGAGGCAATGGATAAAACACAACTTGCCGTGAACCAGCATTGATCAAGGATAGCATGAATCCATCAACCGATCAAGGTATCCGAGAGCATACCCAAAATATAAGGATCCAACTGAATTTCACCCTCGACTTAAACCAAGATGAAGATTTATTGAAAAAGTTCGACAAGAATCTGATCACAATCTTCAAAAAGCTAATATCCATCTCATATTCAGTTTACAAAGAAGGAATGTACTCCCCACAGCTGTATTCAAAAATCAAGCAACACACACGACACGAAAACCCCCAACACAAAAGAATATACATGCCAAGACACACCCTGAAAGGAGTAAGAAGCACTCCGCAATTTGAAAGAAACCTGAAGGAAAACACACGCCGAGATAGTCCCTCCCACCCACCCCCCACTTCTTGGCAACGTTATTTATTTTATTTTTTTCATATGGAGGAAACATTTTTAAAGATCAAATAAACACTGAAGAGAGCAAACCCCCATCTCAATACACCTCTTATCCTAAAAACCCACCAGCTAATAATGAGAAACTCAGGATACCCCATTGCACCATCCTCATAAAACCACATCAGAAAAGAATCTGTACTACCTGCTAAACTTAACACAATGAAACGACAATTAAACATAACCCATACATAGATAAGACACACACCCAACTTGCCCATACATGCATCAGAGATAAGTTCCTCACATGTCAAAGAAAAGAAAAGAAAAGAAAGAAAACATCACCAAAAAATCACCTCCCAGCCTCACTTATGCAAGAATTCTCAGACCCCCAAAAAAAAAAAAAAAAAAACCACTACCCAGCATAACCAGATGCACTATATTCCCTCCCACTTCACTGCGCCCCCCAGTCGATACAACATAAAGTCACACACACACACACACACACACACACACACACACACACACACACACACCCCTCGAATATGAACACACAATACTTAATATACACTTCCACATCGCACTCGAATAGAATCGGTAAACAAATCCCTCCTCCCATCAACCCACCCCTCTCGGACACCCTCACCTAAGTCCTCCCCAGAAAAATAAGATCATTCACTCTAGACCTCCACCTCCCACACATTAATAATTGTATCACTTCAATAATTACCACCATTGAATTAGACTCCAGTCTTCCTACTCCCATCTTAGCCAAAGAATCTGCAAAACAGAATTATGATGCAAGGCGGTTCTTAATATCATTGAAGACAGAATTATGTTTCCATAATTTGGGACCACTACCAAGAATCCAAGAGATAGAATTTTTTGAATTGCTTTCGATGATTAGATCCACCTTTGAGGCCCATTGCGATTCGAAAAAGAATGACATTGCCCAATGAATAGCAAACAATTCCGCTACGTTGGAATCGTGTACTCCAATACTTTTTGAGAAAAAACCCCGAATATTCCCTCTATGGTCCCTCACCATAACTCCAATCCCTCCTGGACTCGGTTTTCCAAGTGAAGAACCATCGACGTTAACTTTAAAAGTTCCTGGTGGCGGGGGTGCCCATTCAATTTTCTTGTGTTTTTTTGCTTCTTTGATAACCGATAACCCTTCAGGCACATTACAAAGGGTATCATTGATGGAAATGCCATTATGTGACGAAGACAACTTAAACCACCATGCGATTCTAAGTTTAATGATCTCAGCCCAAGCTTCAATATTGATAGGTTTCTCACAAAAAAATAACTTCATTTCTACTCATCCAGAATGACCAAACTACCGCATAGAAAGCAATCAGCCAAGCTTTCACAAACCGAGGCTTCGGACATAAACCCTCCCACATGCTCCACCATTCATTAATAGTTCCAGCACAACACCCTGAAACACCCCACCAACCCATCACAGTATTCCATAGATTCCATGATATCTCACACCTCATAAACAAATGATCAACGGTTTCATCATACTCCCCACATAGAGCACAAGCTAGTCCTTCATTATTTACGCACCCCAGTCCGCCCAAATTTTCACGTGTTGCTATCCTTCTTTTTAGTAGGCGCTATACAAAAATTTCAACCTTTGATGGAACAATACTTTTCCATATTCCTTTCAACTGATCAGCAGGTCTTGCGAAATATTTTCCACAGCCCTACAAAATGATTTTAATGAAAACACTCCTTTGATATCATATATCCACACCATTCTATCCTCTTATTCCTTACATAGCTTTACATTCGATAGAGCCTCCCACAACTCATCCTACTGTTCAATTTCCCACCCGAAAAGTTGTCGATGAAGTTAAAATCCCCATTTCCATTCAGAGTTAACCCATGATCCGAAGCTAGCCACTGGCCCGCATTTGACGTTTGTAAGAGCATAAATTCGAGAAAAGCCAGACATTAAGCAGGATTCGCCTAACCACACTTCCTTCCAAAAATCTATATACTTACCATTTCCGATTACAAGACCGAACCCCTCTCTCATTATATGCTCACTAGAATCAATTCCAAATAATAATTATTTCCAACCTTTCAATATGCCTAATGCCTTATGGATGTTGATAATATCCAACCTTATAGCATGAGGATCCAAAGCGTATTTACTACAAAGCATTTTTCTCCATAGAGAACCTTTATCATTCCCAAACCTCCATAACCATTTTGCAATAAGGCCCTTATTTTTCACCGCCAGTTTTCTAATACCTAGTCCACCATTAACCTTGCTCAAACAAACTGAGTCCCAATCGACCCAATGAATTTTTTTCTTTGAGTTGCTTCCTCCCCATAAAAATCTTCTCTGGATCATTTCAAGTTTCTTAATTACTTCGACTAGAGCTCAAAAAAGTGATAAGAAGTATAAGGGCAAGCTATGTAAAACATACCTAATTAGAGTTACTCGTCCCCCCATAGATAGGTATTGGCTTTTCCATAACACAAGTTTAGTCTCAAATTTATATATGACTGATTTCCATGTAGATACTAATCCCGGCCTGGATTTGCACCCAATGGTATCCCAAGATACTTCATTGGCAAAGACCCTACCTTGGCATTAATCATTGAGGCCCACTCATCAATTAAAGAGTCTTCCACCTAGAAGCCAACGACACAACTCTTGTGAAAATTCACTTTTAGCCCAGCAGCACATTCAAAGCATCTCAATATCTTCTTATAACCCAACAAAAATTGTCTTTCTAGTCTACCAAAAATCAGCGTATCATCAGCAAATTGAAGATGAGTCAAGACAAGTTCGCTAGATCCCACTCGGCACCCCTCCACTAAATTAAGTTCAGCCGCTTTGCGTATCATCCCACTCAACCCTTCAACCACAATGTTGAACAGAAATGGGGATAAAGGATCCCCTTGCCTTAGACCTCTTTCCATGGAAAATTGTTCAGTCGAAGATCCATTTACGAGTGTTGAAACCTTTACCGTTGAAATATATGTGTGCATCCATTCCTTCCATTTCAGGCCAAACCCCATTTTGACTAACATTGTATTCAAAAAACCCCAATCAACACTGTCATATGCCTTTTCAAAATCCACTTTGAAAACTATTCCTCCCTCTCGACTTTTCTTTAAACAATCAATCATTTCTGAAGCAATAAGTAAGCTATCAACAATCTGCCTTCCACCGACGAAAGCCATTTGATTGTCGCAGATAATACTACCCATTACCTTCTTAAGGTAATTTGCTAAAACCTAAGAGAGAATTTTAATAGAGGCAACCCACTAGGCTGATAGGCCTAAATCTTTCGAGTGAACTGGCTCCCTTTTCCTTTGGAATTAATGCTATGAATGAGCAATATTACTCCCATGAGGTAGTTTCCCACTTTGATAGAATGAGTTCATAAACTGAACCACATCATTTTTAATAAACTCCCAATATTTCTTAACAAAATTCAAATTAAAACCATTCGGACCTGGAGCTTTCCCACCATCACATTTTTCAATAACATCCTCAATTTCTTCAATAGTGAAAGGCTTTTCTAACCCCACAACTTGATTTTTAGATATAGAGTGAAAATCCAATTCTCCCATTACCAGTGGTATATCGTTTTGACATTTGATATGATGTTTAAAGAACTCAAAACATAAGATTTAACCTTATTTGGTTCAGATTAAACTCTATCCCGCGCTTGGATATCCATAATGCAATTTTTCCTAACCCGACAAGATACTGAGCTATGAAAAAACCACGTGTTTCTATCCCCATCCTTAAGCCACCGAACTCTTGATTTTTGCCTCCATGAACTTTCTTCCTTCCGGTACAATTGCCATACAAAGCTAAACGACTGAATTTTCTCCTGCATTTCAGCGTCGGATAAGAGCAATGACTCTTGTCTAGTTTCCAAAGCAAATATTCTATCCTCCAATTCCTTTATACGCATCTGCAAGTCTGGACCTAGTGATTTTCTCCAAACCTTTACAACCTCCTTAGTACTTTGAAGCCTTTTGGGGACAGAAATTAATCCTGATCTGTATTCATTTGAAAGCCATATAGTCTTCATTATCTTGCCCACTTCTTTTTCCTCAGCCCAATGATCAAAAAATTTGAACAATTTTGTACCCCAATCTGTCTTATCAACTCCCAGGACAACTGGGTTATGGTCGAATAGGCTTTTAGGCAGACACCATTGTTTCAGATTGTCGAACTTAGCAACCCACTCAAGTAAGATTAGAAATCGATCCAGACGACTTATACAACTCCCTGCTCTATTTTTTTACCATGTGAATGATTTCCCTGTTAATGGAAGATCCATGAATTTTCCCCTCTGAATGAAGTTAATGAAATTGAGACCCGCATTCAAATTGCACCCCCCTCCCCATTCTTTTATCTTCCGATTTAACCACGTTGAGATCACTGCCAAGACACCATGGTAAACCAATAGAGACCTTCAGATTAAACAATTATTCCCAAAGAGCTCTTCTTTCCACATCATCATTTAGGGCATACACATTCACCAATACACACTCTAACCCAAAGATACACATAATCCCTCTCAAAATAATGTACCTCGCTCGTATAATGACGTCCTTGATTGAGAAAAAATTAGAGTCCTAAAAACAAGTAAGCCCACCAGTCGTTCCATCCGTATCCAAATGTACCACATTAGAAAGCATATCTCCCTCTAATTTTTTGAATAAAAATTTACCTTCCACTTTGAGTTTTGTTTCCTGTAGAAAAACTATATTGGGATGATTTCTACAGATCAATCTTCTTATAGCCCTTTTCCTCTCACAACTTCCCAAACCCCTAACATTCCATGACACAATCTTCATAGGGAAACACTTGGCTAACCCGAGAAACATAACAGCTACCATAATCATTTACATGATTGCAACATCTCCTGATCCCTAACCTCCATCATTGACATTTTGTTGATGATCTTTCTCTCTTCACCCAAAACCTTAAACCCCAAACACTTTCCTATTGCCCACGAGGCCATGGCTTCTTTCTCTACTGCCCTGTTCCTATTTTGAATCTCCTAATCAGAAATTGATTCACTTAAAACCTCTCTTGCTCCCTTTGAACTCTTGGAATGAATTTCCCACATCAGCTTCATCATCATCATCAGAATTCTTATCATCTCCATCTTTTTTCTTTCCAGCCATCGGACCGTTGAGGTTGGAGCTTTTGTCATTATCTAGATCATAAAACTTTATCGGGTCCTTGTCCGCCTCCTCCACCACATAGATAGCAAAAAGTTCCCTATTGATGTTTACCTTCAGCACCTGATCAACCCATACATTCTTGTCCATTGAACATAAAACCCTTGCTTTATTTAGACCTAGTTTGTTGCATGTATTCTCATCTACTGACACATAGATACCCACTAAATTGTCCATCATCTTGAAAAATTCCTGATTCCACACATGTAATGGCACCCCACTGCACTTAATCCATGCTAGCCTGTTATTCCCAAGGCTTTTCGAGGACCAGGGACTAATGTTCTCGAAACATTCATGGAAGAATGAATAGTGCTTGCGGCATACCATCTCCATATACTCTCTGTCCTTAAACTCCATTAAGATTTTTCTACCACCCAATTCATTGACTTTGCAATCATTGATACCTTTTTGTTTGAAGTTGTCACGCCCCGACATAGCATAAATAAGGAAAGCATTTAATTTTCATTATGGACCCGTAGGTCGCGACAGTTTGAAGGATCAATTCCATCCCAAACGTCGAACAACAATTAAACAATATAAATCGGAGTAGAGCAATCAAGGCTTACAAATATTTTTCTAACTTAATAGTTATTACAGCACGGGGTCTCTAAAGGCACAAACCGCTTTAAATCAAAATAATATCTATTGTCTATTACAGTCATCCTTATTACAAAAACTAGTTCGTAATTTAAAACATGTAATGAAAAGTTTTCCTTCCCAAAGCCTCTCTCAATTTGTGTAATTGTACGGCCCAGCGTAGTCATAACCTGAAAAGCCTGAACACGAATGTCCAGGGCGCATCAACACCGTCAGCTTATTGAAGCTGGTGAGTATTAAAAATATAACTTTGAATGTAGAACATACTCATTTACCATTTTCTAATTCCCATTTATTCAACAAGTTTACATTAAAGAAAAGAGTTCATATTATAAAACAACCACAATATCATTTGAAAACTGTAATTCACATATATATGACCGTGTATGAAAACAATGCAGCAACTCATCTTTACTGACTCTTTTCTCTCGACAAATACAACACCCAACTCTCTCACATCAGTATCTTTGAAACGCTAAGATAGCCACACTTTAGTACAGGGGTACTAGGGAATGTCCAGTTTGCCTCACACTTTAGTACGGGGTGCCAGGGAATGTCCAATGCCTCACACTTTGGTACCTAATCTACCTCGTAAATACATCACACAGTATCCAGACTCGGGTACCAGAGAGTGTCCGTAGGCCACACTTTAGCACTACCATGGGTGCCAGGGAATGTCCAAGTCGGCGTCACACACTTTAACGCTACCATGGGCGTCAGGGAGTGTCCAGTTTTGCCACCGTCACATTTCAAAGATACTCTAACCGCAATCTCAACACGTCACACTTTGGTACACAATTACCAGGGAATGTCCACACAATCTTGTTAGGGATATATACAAAAATCATGCTTTATGTAGTTGATTTATTATTCATTTAATAAAATCAGTTAATCCATTTTTATGAGAATCTATGTGGGTAATATTTGTATTATATTGTTTATTTAATATTATGCATGTGTGTCTTTCATTCTACATAGTAGGTGGTTTGGTGTGTAGAGGTCGACTTACACACGAAAGATCAGACCATCGGATCTTGTAGAATGTAAGATTTTGGTTTACAGTCTTAGATGGATTGGACACGCCATCGGTAGGATTGTAGTATGGTGTTGTAGTAGGTTTGTCTTGACTGCGGGAAATGGTATAGTTTCTACTCACCATGCTGGTACACTTTGTGTATTAAACGGGACCGACTTGGGGTAATTATCTTTATACTGACTTATAAGATAATTAATACCTCATGACTATTATGAGTGCTTATGATCTAAATCCTAAGTTAATTTATAGATACGTACATTTGGTATTTACACTTTGATCCCTAAAAGGGTGAGATCCTTAAATGAGTCAATATCTCATTGGATTGGGTGACAATATTAATTTGTGTGGTGGATGTTAATTAACGATGGAATCCATGTCTCAATTTTGGGATTGATGATATCCCCTTGAGAAACACTACACCAAAAGGGCACATTACTAACGGTAATTTACCGTTAGGAATAATATTACTAACGGTAATTTACCGTGAGAAATAGAGTGTGGCTAATAATTCTAACGTAATTTCTAACGGTAATTTTCCGTTAGGAAAATTATTTTTCCTAACGGTAAATTACCGTTAGTAATATGTTTACTAACGGTAATTTACCGTTAGTAATGTATTATTCCTAACAGAAATATTCCGTTAGTAATGTTTATTCTAACGGTTTATTTTCTAACACATTTTTATACAAAAATACTAACGGTAAATTACCGTTAGTACTTTCATTACTAACGGTATGTAACATGACAGTTTCTAACACTTTTGAGATAATTACTAACGGATATAAACCGTTAGTAATTTTATTACTAACGGTTTGTTTTCTAACACATGTGTAAGAATACTAATGGAAATTATCCGTTAGTAATTATTTTAATTATGAAAAACATAAATACTAAAATATGCTCCCAAATTTTATTTGCACCTAATTTCCATCACAGCCACATCACATTTACTATAAACATATATAATAAGCTCAAATCCAAACCATAATAAATACAAGCTCAATCTATATTAAATACAAAAAATATAATCCAAAATAGGCATAATTATCCTTAAATACAAACTGTTTCTAAGTCCAAACCAAAAAAAAATACTTGGGACACACCTATTCACACAACTTTTGGGACACAACCCAAGAGATGTGTCTATCTCTCTCTTGTGTCACTGTGGGGTTCAGTGACATCACAGGAGAGAGATAGACACATCTTTTGGGTGTGTCCCAAAAGTTGTGTGAATGGGTGTGTCACAATCTTTACCCCTAAGGTAGATTGATTACTTAATAGATTCGACACAAGTGTTTAGTCTTTTGATCCTTTAATTTGTTGGTATCTACCATTTTGTGCTATAACCACGTGCAAAGCACGTTATATATGACTAGTATATATAAGTGCACCGATGGCCTTAAGTGTTTTGAACTTTTATCAATTGGTGCACTTTTGCTTAAGTGATTTTTTTTAGAGTTTTATTAAGTTTAGTATACCATTTTTTTTGGTCCGCCATAAGAGTCCTACAATAGTACAATTTATAACAACATTATGAATGACCCTATTGTCACATCATTTAAGAATCACTTTTAGGATAGAATTTGAGAAGCATAATACTACTCTTTTAGGATTGGCTCATATTGGTTTTGTTTTTATATTAATATATATATATATACACATATACAAACACCACATTAATCACTAAATTTAATACAACGTCATATTTACCTTTTATGTGTGTGTGTATATATATATGACTTATGCGCACAGTTTAGCACTTGCAAAGAAAAAAAAAACTACCACTTATATAACATAAGCTTGATTATTTATTATTATTAAGAGCAAAGAGCTAGCTACCTTCAATTGTCAAAAAGAACTAATATGACAATGCAATAGTAAAGGAGTATAGCAGTAAAATAAATATTTCATTGACACTTTCTCTTCTCTCCAACTTCTAAGTGTTTGGACATTGTCAATTTATTGCATAAGGTAACATGTTTAATCTAATAACTTTATTAAAACTAGTCTTTTATCAAAACAATGTAACATTGATTCTCACAAGAACCTAATAGAAATTAATTAAGACTAGGATTGAAACATGGTCTGTACGCTTTAAAGCACAAAAAGAAACCGAACCGACCGTCCAAAAGTGAGAAAAAAAAAAGACCAAACCAAGCCTATTAATAAGTTTTTCGACATGAAAAAATCGATAAAAAACCGACCGTTACACACCCCACCCCCTCCCCAAGTTAGCTATTCAGATTAACATCTAAAGTCAAATAAAATCATTTTTCAATTTTCACCATAAGTGCTTTAAGTTGGCAAAAGCATTTTGATGTGCACATTGACAATCCTTTTCTTTTTTCACATGTGCACTCATACTTTCCTCGTATATATCTTCTTCTTCTTTTCTTGGCAATTTGTGTTGACTAATCTACTTTTGGTTAAGCTAGTTGGTGAAATGTACTAATTTAAGTTTGATTTCATTAACGAGAGGGTCAGTTTTAAAGTATTAGAAACTCTGGGGAGGTAAGAGTAATTTAATCTAGAATATATTTAAGATGACAGACATAACCACAAATACAAGGCCCACAGTGGGACCCACAAAAGATCTGTTGATCAAAAAGACCAGACCAAAATTAAAAATCTCATTTTCGTTTTTGTAGTACTAAAATAAGAGTTAAGCCAAATACTTGCTTTGAACTATGAAGTACAGGTAGTGATATAATAGTGATACATGTTAAGTAGCTACTTGTTGGATTACCACTACACCTCATGTCATGGTTTACCAAATTTGCAATTCACTGTACAGTTTAGTTCTTGATACTGATACATGCTAAGTAGCTACATTCTATTTTATTTCTTTATTATTGAACTTCATAATAGGATACTACTTGGTTTTCCAAATTTGTAATTCACTGTACAGTTAAGTTCCCTGCATATGAAATAAAAGTATTTTTAAGTATAGAATCTAAATGGATGAACCCTGTCCTACCTCAAGTTGACTACTGAGAGTTTAGATAAAGGTTTTTATCCTTAGATGGTCATGGATTGATGATCCAAACACAGTTGACTAATGAAGTACATTAAAATGGAAAGTTGCCCATGTTTTCTCCATCGAGTGTACTTGATTACACAATGTCACTTATTATTTTATAAGCAAGTCCAGTTAATGAAGTGTGAATTTAAAGTACGAGACACTTGATATGTCAACAAATGCTTCTTTATTCCAGCCATAATGTATCCAAAATTCCAAATGACAAAACAAAGAGTCTATTCATTGAAGCGAACATAGTACTAAATGATCACAATAAAAGACCTAGCTTAACTACACTCAATGCACAGCAATTTACCTAAATTTTCTCAGGAATATATAGATATATATGTATATATATTTAAAAAAAAAAAACCAAACTGCTGGAATGATATATCCATGGAAAGAAGCAGAAGTACAAGATCTGCGTAATTATATGTATAAAGAGGGAATTTAAGTGATTTTGTAGATAAAGTAGTCTAGATCTAGGATATACCTGAGCAATGAACAGCAAGGAGGACTAACAATACTGAAGCCTAATTGAAGGGAGAACACCAACAAAAAGAGAGTGATGAGTGAGAAATCACATGGATAAGGTTAGAAAAAAAAAGCACCCTCTTACCTTTGTAAATACCAGATCTAGTATAGATCTGGTATTCAGAGCAGATTTGGCCAGGGAGAGGGAGAAGGAGAGGAAGAGGGAGACGGAGAGGAAGAGGGGGAAGGAGCAGCTTACCACAAAAATGGAGGAGACGATGGTAGTGGAGACGGCGGTGGTGGAGACGCAACACGGCGGTGGGATTGTTCTCCCTTCTTCTTCTTCTTCTTCTTCTTCTTCTTCTTCTTCTTCTTCTCTCTCTCTCTCTCTCTCTCTCTCTCTCTCTCTCTTTCTGTCTCTCTCTCTCTCTCTTCTTCTCACAAAAGTAGATTGATCTAGCCCTGATTGTCAAAGTACTCCTTTTGTTTTAGTTTTTCTTTTTTATTTTCTTTTAATCTTTTCTTTAAAGTACAGTAATTTATTTAGGTCCAACTTTGTAACGGCAATTTACCGTTAGTATTTATCTTCTTACTGTTAGAAAATTTTGAAATAGCTAGAGATTAAAATTACTAACGGAATTTATAAATTTCTAATGGAAATTTACCGTCACAAATTTGTAACGGTAAATTACCGTTAGAAAACCAAAAACCTCTATGTTAGAAATTTGGCTAAATGGTGTAGTGAAAGCTTA
This sequence comes from Hydrangea macrophylla, assembly GCA_033977485.1. Lineage (NCBI taxonomy): Eukaryota > Viridiplantae > Streptophyta > Magnoliopsida > Cornales > Hydrangeaceae > Hydrangea > Hydrangea macrophylla. Next base: position 31,697,178 of record CM066994.1, read on the forward strand.
TAAGTTTTGATTATGTCAAACCCTACAGGTGGATTTTGTATCCGACATATCAGATAAGTTAAGCAGAGGATCTCAAGGAATTTTAAGAGATTAATTAAATATGATTGTCAGTAATTATATTTAATTAATGGATATCTGTAATCTTAACATGGGGAGATAATAAGCATTTAATAACATGGAACTTGAAACATATTTTTGAGATAAGGGTAGGAGTGCAATTATAATTCTTTAGTGGTATGAATTATAATTTATGGAAATAGGAATTTGATTCAGTTCGAATTAGGGTTTCCTAATTCCATAAGGAAGCCTATTCCTTATTGACTTCTTATGGTACCTATCGTAGCCTATATATATATATATTGTTTTGGCTCTCTCCTCAGTTTGCATTTTTCCATCAAGAGTATTATAACTCGGAATAGAAAAGAGAGCATAAAAAGAGAGAGCAGAAACATAAAGGATTTCGAAGGAGCCCACACTCAGTTCGATATTCTGGCAGCAAAGGAATACGGGAGAAGATCATGAGCTGTTATCGAGCCCGTGTTCTCGATTTGTCTACTACAGCAATCCGTTTTAGCAGTTTAAGGTAACCCTAGTTCCGCCCTTGTAGGGTTATTGTAGTTTTTATGTAATTTTTTGCAGTGCCAACTTATATGTGCTGTCAATGGATTCTGGGAACGCAGTTTCCTAATAGTGGTATCAGAGCAACGTTGATTCTGAGTATGAGTTGGACGCAACCATGTTATCCAGTAAAACAGATCTTATGCGTGTTTTGATGGATGGATAGAACGTAGAACTGTACTAACCCTTGTTTTGCAGCGTTCTTATTCCACTATTATGGTCACTGATTTTGTGTGATTGGATCCCACGATGGTTTTATCTGTGGTTAATATTGTTGTTTTAATATAGCATGTGAACTCTTTTATGGAGGCATAGGATTTGTGTGTATTGGATCCCACGCTCAATTGATGTGTGGTTAATTTACTGCAAAGAAATAGCATGTGAACTCCTTCATGGAGGCATAGGGTTTATGTAAAATATCTCAAGTAAATCCATGAAGACAGTTCGTGAAGACAGTTTGCAGGCAGTTTTAGAAAACAATCTGGAAGCAGTTTCAGAAGGCCGTTTCAGAGCTAATCGGGTTCAATGAAGTTTCTTCACAAGTGTTGCAGCTTAACCATAATAGTGGGATTCCTATTTTATTGTGGTTTCCTTATTCATGTGTGATTGAATAATTATTATTGTTTCATGTTTAATGAATGGAACAACATGGATAATTGTTCCTAGACCTATTTTAGATGTTTAGCTGCATGTTTAATTTATATTAATTTAAAATGATGGACAACTACATGTGTATTTAGAAATAAAACTAATTCCATATTTTGAAAACATAAGTACTTATTTTCTAAAATCATGAGAATAGAATAATTTTATTATCTACACATGTGGGTTTGACAAGTAAGGATGAATTAACCCTTGCCAAGTATTTCATTATTTTTTATTAATTAAATTAAAAGGTTTTCTACAAAATTATAACCCTCAAATTTTTTAAAATTCTAAGTGGGAGAGATAATTTATCATGTATAAATCTCATAGTCTCCATCACTGGTTTGTAGATGATATGATTAATTTTGTGTGATGGCTCTAGTGTCATCCTCCCCATCGGATGCAGTTGATCATGGAATCATCGGTACAAACTTCTTTAAAAGAATATTTTGGGTGATTGCTAGTGTGGGTCACCTCTCCATCAGAGGTGTTCCTCACAGAACTCTTAACTTAGAATTAAGTGATGGTATACACTTAGCTATAAATAGTAATATCCTCTCCATCTGAGTCACTGTTGTTATTTATAGGACCAAAGCAAGTCAGCAGTTTAATTTTACTAGGTAAGGTGCATCGCCTGGATAGTAAAATTAAAAGGCAATTGCCTATCTGAACAAATGATGGATAGTATATGGCTTCCCATCGAGTCATACTATTCGCAGTGTATCAGGTTGCTGGCGGATTCTTTTCAAATATGGTAGAGGGAACCAATATTTTCAACTTGAATCCATAGTAATTTTTTGCCTAAACGTAATTATTTATATTATGTGATTCTAAGGCTTTTAAATGGGTTCTTTCAATCCACTTGTTGTTATACTTAAAGAAAACAAACTTACTGGACCAAACTATATAGACTAGAAAAGGAATTTGGATATTGTCTTAACTGCTGAAGAGTACAAGTTTGTGCTTACTCAAGAATGTCTTAAGCAACCTGGTGAGGGGGTAACCGCTGAGGAAACCCAGGCTCACAAGAAATGGGTCAAGGCTGATGAGATGGCGCGGTGTTACATTTTGGCATCCACGTCGAATGTTCTACAACATCAGCATCAGTCAATGGCCAGTGCCTATGACATGATGGAGAGCCTCCGAGAGATGTTCGGGGATCAAAGTCGTGCTGCTAGACAGGTTGCCATAAAAGAGTTGATGAACACAACTATGGCTGAGGGGACGCCTGTAAGGGATCATGTTCTTAAGATGATATCTCTTCTTAACGAACTAGAGATCTTTGGAGCTGAAATCGACGGGGAAACCCAAGTCAATATCGTACTCCAGTCACTACCAGAGTCTTTTAAGCAATTCCGCCTCAATTACAACATTGATAAATTTAAATACACCTTGGCAGAGCTGCTTAAAGAACTCCAGGCAGCTGAGGGTCTCAACAGAAAGTCAGGGAGTACTCTTGTGTTTGAGAAAGGTTCTGCTTCAAAGCCAAAAGGCAAGAAGGCCGCGAGTCCTCCGCCAATCCAAAGGCCAAGAGGCTAACCGAGAAAGACTAAAGGCAAATGTTTTGTTTGCAAGCAGCCAGGACACTGGTAGAAGCAATGTTCGGTTTATCTCGCCAGACAGAACAATCAAGCTAAATCTCATTTACTAGTTGTTGAATCGTGTTTAGCGGTCTGATCTACCGGTACCTGGTGTGTAGATACGGGAGCCACTGATCATGTATGCAATTCTTTGCAGGAGTTCCAGGGAACCAAGCAGCTCAGTGATGGAGAGATTTATCTATATATGGGAAATGCTACGAGAGTAGCAGCAGTTGCAGTAGGAGGTTTACATCTTAGTTTTGGTAGAGATAGGATTTTAATATTAAGAAATTGCCTTTATGTGCCTTCTATTAGAAAGAATTTAGTTTCAATTTCTAGTCTAGTAAAGAATGGATATTCAATTCATTTTAATAAAGTAGGAGTTATTAAAGAAAATAATCATTTTATTTGTTCTGGTCAATTGGTGGATGATCTTTATAATATAAATCATGTATCTCTTATACTGCAACTTAATGAATTGAGTAACACAAATAGTTTGTCATTTAAGTGAAAAGAACCTTCGAGGATGAACCAAACACATCTTTGGCACTTACGCCTTGGTCATATTAATTTGAAAAGGATTCAAAGACTGGTTCAAAATGGGCCATTAAGCTCATTGGAAGTGGAGGCACTTCCAGTCTGTGAATCCTGCTTGGAAGGTAAAATGACCAAGAGGCCGTTCTCGGCCGAGGGCTATAAAGAAAAAGATTCGTTGGAACTGGTTCACTCTGATTTGTGTGGTCCTATGACTGTCCAAGCAAGAGGGGGATTTGAGTACTTTGTCACATTCATCGATGATTACTCAAGATATGGGTACATTTATTTGATGCGACATAAGTCTGAATGCTTTGAGAAATTTAAAGACTTTAAGGCTGAAACGGAGAAGCGTTTAGGTAAATGTATCAAGACACTTTGACCTGATCATGGTGGAGAGTACCTCTTGGGAGAGTTTAGGGAATACTTATTGGAGCAAGGGATTACATCCCGGTTGTCTGCACCCCGTATACCTCAGCAGAACGGTGTAGCAGAAAGAAGTAACAGGACTCTCATGGATATGGTAAGATCTATGATAAGTTATTCGAATTTACCAATTTTGTTTTAGGGACACGCATTAGAGATAGCTGCATACATTCTAAACTTGGTACCATCTAAGTCAGTACCTACTACTCCCATGGAATAATGGACTGGACGAAAGCCTAGTCTGCAGCATGTTCGGATCTGGGTAGTCCAGCACATGTGCTGAAAGGGAACACAGAAAAGTTGGAATCAAGAACAGAAGAATGTTTCTTTGTTGGGTATCCAAGAGGAACTAAAGCTGGTTTGTTTTATAGTCCTAAGGATCAGAAGGTTATTGTTAGCACCAATGCCACATTCTTAGACGAGGACTATATTATGGACCACAAGCCCAGCAACCGTATTGTTCTAGAGGAAATGAGAGGAGAGACACCGACACATTCTTCTTCGATACCATCGGCACGAGAAGAAACATCACAAGACAGAGTTATTAATATTCCATTACCGCATCGTAGGGGGAGGATTATCGAAACTCGTGTAGATCCCGAACCAACCATTAACACGCATGTTCCTGAACCAGTACAGCATGCAGATAATGGTGTATTAGGTTCAGAATCTTTACAACGAAATATCAGTAATACACAAATATTGGTTGTGCCTCGTCGTAGTGGGAGGGTTATTATTCAACCTGACCAGTATATGTTCTTGGGAGAGTCTTATGACCGGGTCCCTGATGAACAAGGTACCGATCCCTATAACTACAATGAAGCACTCCAAGATAAAGATGAAGATCTTTGGCAAAAGGCTATGAAGTTTAAAATGGAGCCCATGTACTCCAAACAAGTCTGGGATCTTGTAGAACCACCTAATGATATAAAACCCATTGGATGTAAGTGGATCTATAAAAAGAAGAGGGGAGTAGACGGTAAGGTGGAAACCTTTAAAGCAAGGCTTATTGCAAAAGGGTTCACTCAAAAAGAGGGAATCGATTATGAGGAAACTTTTTCCCCGGTGGCCATGCTAAAGTCTATCCGGATTCTCTTATCCATTGTTGCACATTTCGATTATGAAATTTGGCAAATGGATGTTAAGACAGTATTTCTTAATGGGAATCTTGACGAGTGCATCTATATGATGCAACCAAATGGGTTCATTATGAAGGGCCAAGAACACATGTTGTGCAAGCTTAAGAAGTCCATTTATGGACTTAAGCAGGCATCTAGGTCTTGGAATATCCGCTTTGATCAGGCAATCAAGTCTTTTGATTTTGATCAATGTGCAGATGAATCTTGTGTGTACAAGAAACATGATGGAAGCGTGGTGGTGTTTTTAGTACTATATGTGGATGATATCTTGCTAATCAGAAACGATGTGGGGGTATTATCTTCTATAAGGGTATGGTTGTCCAGTCAATTCGATATGAAGGATTTGGGAGAAGCCGGTCACATCCTAGGGATCAAGCTTATGCGAGATCGCAAGAATAGGATGTTGGGCTTGTCACAAGGCACTTATATCGACAATATTCTTACAAGGTTTAGCATACAAGATTCCAAGAAGGGATTCAATCCCTTCAGATATGGAATTACTCTATCTAAGGATCAGTGTCCTAAGACACCTGATGAGATAGAGAAGATGAAGGCAGTTCCTTCTGCCTCTGCAGTAGGAAGCCTAATGTATGATATGCTATGTACTAGACCTTACATCTACTTTGTTGTTGGCATGGTTAGTAGATATCAGTCTAATCCAGGGCAAGAACATTGGACTGCGGTGAAAAATATTCTCAAGTACCTGAAAAGGACTCGAGACTATATGTTAGTTTACCAAGCAGATAGTCTTGTACCCATTGGGTACACAGATTTTGATTTCATGTCAGATAGGGATTCCAGAAAGTCTACCTCAGGATATGTGTTTACCCTAGGAGGGGGAGCCATTAGTTGGAGAAGTATCAAGCAGTCGTGTATTGCTGATTCCACCATGGAAGCTGACTATGTGGCTGCTTCGGAAGCTGCTAAGGAGGCCGTTTGGCTCAGAAACTTCCTTATGGATCTAAAAGTAGTACCTGCGGTACAATCGGTTATTACCCTTTGTTGCGATAATAGCGGAGCGTTTGCTAACTCAAAGGAACCTAGGGCACATAAGAAGGGAAAACACATTGAGTGTAAGTATCACCTGATACGAGAGATCGTGCAAAGAGGTGATGTTGAAGTGACCAAGATAACATCAACAAATAACCTGGCAGATCCTTTCACCAAGAGCTTACCGGCCAAGACTTTTGATAGTCATGTAGAAGGGATACGAGTGAGGTGTGTCGCATCATGGCTTTGAGTCTAAGTGGGAGATTGTTAGGGATATATACTAAAAGCCATGCTTTATGTAGTTGATTTATTATTCATTTAATAAAATCAGTTAATCCATTTTTATGAGAATCTGTGTGGGCAATATTTGTATTATATTGTTTATTTAATATTCTGCATGTGTGTCTTTCATTCTACATAGTAGGTGGTTTCGTGTATAGAGTTCGGCTTACACACGGAAGATCAGACCATCGGATCTTTTAGAATGTAAAATATTGGTTTACAGTCTTAGATAGATTGGACACACCATTGGTAGGACTGCAGTATGGTGTTGTAGTAGGTTTGTCTTGATTGCGAGAAACGGTATAGTTTCAACTCACCATGCTGGTACACTTTGTGTATTAAACGGGACCGACTTGGGGTAATTATCTTTATACTGACTTATAAGATAATTAATACCTCATGACTATTATGAGTGCTTATGATCTAAATCCTAAGTTAATTTATAGACACGTACATTTTATATTTACACTTTGATCCCTAAAAGGATGAGATCCTTAAATGAGTCAATATCTCATTAGATTAGATGACAATATTAATTGTGTGGTGGATATTAATTAATGATGGAATCCATATCTTAATTTTGGGATTGATGATATTCTCTTGAGAAAGCTTATAAGTTTTGATTATGTCAAACCCTACAAGTGGATTTTGTATCCGACATATCAGATAAGTTAAGCAGAGGATCTCAAGGAATTTTAAGAGATTAATTAAATATGATTGTCAGTAATTATATTTAATTAATAAATATCTGTAATCTTAACATGGGGAGATAATAAGCATTTCATTACATGGAGCTCGAAATATATTTTTGAGATAAGGGTATGAGTGCAATTATAATTCTTTAGTGGTATGAATTATAATTTATGGAAATAGGAATCTAATTCAGTTCGAATTAGGGTTTCCTAATTCTATAAGGAAGCCTATTCCTTATTGACTTCTTATGGTCCCTATCGTAGCCTATATATATGTTGTTTTGGCTCTCTCCTCAGTTTGCGTTTTTTCATCAAGAGTATTATAACTCGGAATAGAAAAGAGAGCGTAAAAAGAGAGCAGAAACATAAAGGATTTCGAAGGAGCCCACACTCAGTTCGATATTTTGGCAGCAAAGGAATACGGTAGAAGATCGTGAGCTATTATCGAGCCCGTGTTCTCGATTTGTCTACTACAACAATCCGTTTTAGCAGTTTAAGGTAACCCTAGTTCCTCCCTTGTAGGTTATTGTAGTTTTCACGTAATTTTTTGCAGTACTAACTTATATGCGCTATCAATGGATTCTGGGAACGCAGTTTCCTAACAAATCTCAGCCACATACTCTTTTCCACACTAACCAACACTCACATTCACCATGCATGTACAACTGACACCATATGAATGTCGTGCAACTATAAGCAGAACATATGAAATACCGGGAACGTATATATGAGAAGAATTGAAACCATGATCTTTCTTTATTGTCCAAACATAACAAAACTCAACAAAACCCAATCTGATTTAACATATTTCCAAAACAGAGCTTTAAAAGTTCATAAAACATCATCCAAACAGTTCCTTAACATTAAACAAGCAAAAATCACAAAACTGTCCAAAGTCGCGCGCGCGGGCTGCTCGCGCAAGAGGTTGCTCGCGCGAGCGACCCCTTGCGCGATCTGCCTAATTTTCATTTTTCATTTAAAAATTTTTTTATCTGCCAGAAAACACGAAGCTCGCGCGGGCGGCCGGCTTGCGCGAGTTTAGGCAGTGTCTTCGTCTTCTTCACTGAAACTTCCCCTATTTCAGATTTTCAGGGTCTTTTTGACCCATTTTCAATTTGAAAAGTATATAGGACATGTAATATATGAAATTCTTCGATTTTTTGCAATGATTATGAATCCACAATCAAATTAACATAAATCCAAACATAGCTCACAAATTTAAATGAAAAAACTAAAAGATGACAAATCTTAATTTCTAAAATACTTTCTCCTATGAATGAATTAAGCTTTAATACTTTAACCATAATCTATTTATACTTCAATCTTTCATTATCATCTATAAAAACATCTTTGGTTGAGTTTGAAAAATCCATGTTCTTAAGCTCAAGCTTCCATGGACGAAATTAACCATGGCAACTTTACAATAGGCTAATACTACAACAAATAAGTATGGAATTTACATTCTTAGTGAGATTTGAATACTCGCAGTGATTAAGAGATAAGAGATTGTTGAGAAAGGATTCAAGAGATCAAGAACCCAATAATAAGCTTTTGGCTATGGTGATGTGCTTTCTCTCTCTAAATTTTTTTTTTTTTTTTTGAAATTATGAACTCTCTTTTCTCTCTTTTCTCTCTGTGGTTCTCAGTGTGTAAGTAAATAGATAGTGTGTGTGGATGTGTAGTATTAATAGAAGATTCAGAGGGGAACTTGGGCTCTAAGTTGATTCTAACATACTCAACAAAATCTTATATACAAAAATACATAATACTCAGCACATACGTAGATATACAATTTGTATATACATATCCAGATTTTGAAGGGGTAATCTAGAGTTGTAGGGGTCAAGGTAATAGTGTTTGGGAAAGGTAAGTTTATGGCACATTACAACACACCTATGGACTTGTTTGCCAAACAAAGCCTTATCACATGATTGCTTTCCTTAAATGGAAATAAAGCAATTGTCTTTTCTTGCTTTACGTCCAATTCCAAAATCTGTGGAAGTTTAACAAAGCGTGGACAATTTTAATCATAAACTGGTATTTTCATAGCGCGGTGTCCACTATAAAAATACAGAAAAATTCGTTTTAACGTAAGAAATGACTTTTCGGTTTTATAAAAATACTGTTTGAGTTAAGAGAAATTATTTTCACCGTTTTAAATTACATATTCTGAAATCCAACGCATGTATCACTAAATTTTATAAAATTGCAGTTTGACCCCAAAAGAAATTTTGAAATAAATCCATAAATAAAATTTAGAATATGAGAATTGAAATTAAAATAACAGCAGACAATACCAATTGAATTTAAATATTACCATGCAAAATACAATAATTAGATGAAAATGCAGGTTGTTACAGAAGTGACTCAAAATCTCATATCCATCGACCCCTTTAAGGAAATTGTTTCTAGAAGAAGAGTCTGTTTCGGTATGTGAATACATGATAACCTATAGAAGAAGAGTCTTTTAATAGTTGTGCTGATACAAATTTAGTGATTGTTACATGTAAATCTTACTACTTGTAGCACCAATCCAGCTTCGTCGTGTCTGACCCAATTATAAACCCCATTAGCCAAGTAACAACACTTGCCTTGCATTCCCCACTGATACCCCTAGGTGAACTTGTATGAAAGCACTGTAGAGATATTTTCCTGGGCAAATTTCTGTAACATTGACATTGTGCCGCAACTTGAAAATCTCAGAGCAGAAAATCTCCAGAAAAGACTACCACATAGATCCATCAAGATTAAGCAAAAACTTGCTTCTGATAAGCTTGCTGACAAATCTGTTAATCCCTCTCAATTTCCTGTAATGTCGGAAGTAATTCCACCCCGAGATCATTATATGTTCCGCCTGAAAGTATTGGCCTCGAAGATTCACAACCATTGACTGAAGTACATGTTCATGACGTATCTTGAAGGATTGAAGCTGCTCAAAATCACAAAAGAGGTGATAGAAAGTAATATTTCACTTCTGGATATATAGACTATGAACTATCAAATGGACAGTTCATCCCACAACAAGCCCAACTCGTGTCCTCGTGTACAAGGCTCCATGAACTCTCCAGCTCATGTCTTCATGTATTAAACACCATCTCCAACTTCAGCAGAATCAACTAAGACCCCAGTAACAAGTAATTCACCCGAAAAGATCTGGCAAATTCGAAAATTCTACATCAAAGATTAAGCCAAGTGTGCAACTAATAATTTTTACCCAAGAAATGCAGCAATTTCAAGCACACGCAATAACAGTAGCAACAACTGACCATGACAGTAGCAAATCCGCCACCAAAAGCACAAAGGAAAAAATCAGCTTCGCAAGACGCCCCAATCAATCCTCATAAGATCAAAATACACCAAAAAATTGCACATTCTCCTAACCAGCTAAGGTTATAGAGATTAGTCAAGAAGCTCAGCAGCTAAGGCAGTAACTCAACCCATAAAACTGCTATGAAGCTTCGTATCATCTCCCATTGGGATTAATGCCAATGTGACGAGAATACGGCACAGCAAATAAGAACATCTGGGACCACGTCTACAAAATTATACTCCAAAATATTGAAAACTCCTGAGCCGACCCTTGAAATATGGTAATGATCATACTTACAACCATTATCACAGCAATCGTCAGTTTATGATCAACATGGGAAGCCCTTTGGCATAGTCAAAACACTTATTGAGATTCTGAAATGGGCCAAATTTGAGAGAGGCTAAAATCTCCCATTTTTATTTTTTTGGATTTCAGATATTAACAGATACTTGTCCCACCGTGGAATTTCTCATTAGCTATGGCCTCCGCCACAGCATATAAAACAGCGCCCTTTGAGCAAACCAATGTAAGTCAACACCAAAGAGCCTTTTCGATCAGTCCAAAACCAAAACGACATGGAAACTCGAAACAGCATCACCAAATCATCCAATCTGCAAAACATTGACAGCCCAACTCCAGCACAAAATTAGTTTCCATCCCAGAACATCAATCAATCCTCTAGTGTAGAAGCAGCTCCCAAATCACAAGAATATGTCATAACTCAAAGAAAACAGCAGAAGAGCATATGACAGCCGCCTTAAAATAGTAACCTCCAAATTTGAAGACCACCTAGACCAAACATCCTCCACCTCCAAATCTGGCTAGAAGCAAATATCTCCATTTTTGGCCCATTCCAAAAGAATCGGCCAAGGAAGAAAACCATTCCAAAAAGCAGCAAGAGACACCAAGAGTACAATACACAGCTTAGTTTTTTATCACTTGATTAGTATAACATCAGCAACAGCAGCAGCAGTCAAGCAAGTGAGCTTAGCAACAAACCAAATCAATATCATTGATGATTCTCCACACCGTGAATCGAAACACACACACCGCAAAAATCACAAGTATTGAATAACTCCTTTTGACCATACCAAATTAGGAACACACTCCCAAAGAAACACGCTGAGAAAACACGACCCCGAGACACCAAAAACACAAACCCACAAAAAGAAAACACACCGAGGCCAAAGACTAAGAGAGAGAGGAAACTCACCCAATACCAAAACACACACGAAACAAAGCTCGACAAAAGCAACTCAACAACATATCATACTTATTCCAAGGATATCACTCACACACGCGTATATACACCCAACATAACTCTGCTACACACATACATGTACACACATATTGTAACAAACTCAGCTTTTATTCTCCTCTCGCTCGCCCCGTCGAGACATCAAATTTACACCCACGAAAAGAAAAACACACACCGAAACCTAATACGAAGGGAAATAAATCTCACCCAACACCAAAACATACGTGAAACAAAACTCGACAAAAACAAAAGCATTTCACACTTATACCCAAGAGATCACTCACACATACATATGCACACCCAACATCACTCTGACCCACACACATACATACACACGTATTGTAAAGCTGAAATAACCACCATGCTTTAAAAAAGCTTTGACTAGTAACACCTTTCTTTGCCAAACCATCCATAAACCTATTGCATTCCCTATATATGTTTGTAAACGATACATTCCTTATGGTTTTCACAGATTGATCAATGTCGACAAAGATATCCCATAATTTCCATGGTCTCAACGTCTTATTGAAAACGTGAAACTGCGATCCTAGAATCTGATTCGATAATAAGATTCTTTTTTCCGACCCATCATGCTTCAATGAAACACAGAAGTGCATTTCAAATTGCTTCAATTTCAGCCACATTTGAATCAGCAATTCCCAGAGGCCCAAAGAAAATAGCAACAACCATACCTATATCATCTCTCAACACACCTCCACACCCCTCTAAACCTGGTTTACCCCATGCCGACCCATCAATATTAAACTTTACAGAGCCTATTGAAGGAGCAGCCCACAATAAATTCACCCTCAGTTCTGCTCTTGTAGAATTCTTAAAACTTCCCAGAATTCTTGGATCCTCACACCAATCTCTAAATGAATAAACAAATCCCGATTCCAAAGCTTGAACCCAATGAAACGATCTCAGCTTTATAACATTGACTAATTGTTCAATGCTCCAAGAATTATCTTTGAACCACACCTCATTTCTTGCTAGCCAGATAGACCATAAACCTTGGCGGAGTCCTCTAAACAGACATCTAAAAAGAAATCTAACTTAAACTATGAGAGTTGGAAGATAACTAAGTAACAAATTACCAAAGATTTTAAAATAACATTTTTTTTTATTTTTTAATATATATGTATAAATAAATGTTTAATCGTTCTCGAGAATGATATATTTCTTTCCTTTGCACCTAAGTTTTTTTTCTTCCCTGATAATGATATTTCTTTCCTTTCCACCAACAAAAAATATAATGATATTGATAATGGTGGTGGTGCTTTGTTTCTATCTATGTTACTTCTAACTTATATATGTTCACAGTATAAAAAAAAATAATAATAATAAATAAATAATAAAAACTTATATATGTTCACCTCTTAATTTATCTTATATGTGGAATTGTTTCTGAAATAAAAGTCTTATATTTTATCAGGCCTTTCATTTTATCAAATTTTTGTCCTGTGATTAGTTTGTTTTTCCTTTTGCAATTCATAGCCCTACCACCACAAGCAAGTATTGTTAAGCACTAGGACGATATTATTTTGAATTTTTTTTTCCTTGCAGAATTACACATTTCATTTGATTAACAAATTAACAATGAACCTTTTTGTTGTTCAAACAATCAAATTATTTGTGTGAATGTCAATGTCTTTTAGCATTGTCTTCGGCTTCCCAAAAAAAAACACACACACACACAAAGGCATAAGCTTCATTTGGTTATTTTACTCTTTTTTTATTTTAACAATTGTTTTTTGGGGCACTCAGCCATAGCACCCTAAAATTAATACAAGGCTACATAAAACCCAAGACCCAAATATTTAACTCAATAACCCATTCTCGAACCAAAATGACCAAAATGACTTAATTTGCTAAGAAACCGAAAATGTCATCTCCTCCTACACAGCAAACGTGACGAGTACGATGATGATAGTGGTGGTGAGGATGGTGGTGGTGGTGGTGGTGGTGTTGTGATTTTATTGGTGCTTCGATGGTGGTGGTGCGATGGTGGTGCTGTGATGATGGTACTGATACTCCGATTGTAGATGGAGGTGACGATGGTGATGGTGGTGGTGGTGGTGATGCGATGGTGGTGCTTCAATGGTGGTAGTGGTGGTGCTGTGATGGTGGTGGTGGTGATGACGATGGTAATGGAGGTGAGGATGATGTCGACGGCGACGGCGATGACAACGGCAATGACAACGATGATACAAATGGTGATGGTGGCGCGGTGCGGTAGTGGTGGTGGTGGTGGTGGTGGTAGTGGTGGTGGTGGTGTGGTGTTGGTGGTGTTGGTGCTCTGATGGTGGTGGTGGTGGTGGTGGTGCTGCAAAATTCTGTTGTAGAAAACAGATAATATTATCTGTTTACAAAAACAAATAATATTGTGGTACTGCTGATAGTGGTTGTGGTGGTGCTGTGATCGCAATGGTTATGAACTGTGCTGTTATAGGGGTATGGTGGTGGTGGTGCGGTGGTGGTGGTTGTGGTTGTGCAAAATTATCTGTTTTTGAAAACAGATAATATTGTCAAAACAGATAATCTTATCTGTTTTGTGGTGCTGCTGGTAGTGGTTATGGTGGTGCTGTGATGGTGGTGGTTGTGAACTGTTCTGTTATAGGGGTGGTGATGGTGGTGCGGTGGTGGTGGTGCTCTGATGGTGGTGGTGGTGCAAAATTATCTGTTATTGAAAACAGATAATATTATCTGTTTTGTGGTGCTGCTGGTAGTGGTTGTGGTGGTGTTGTGATGGTGGTAGTTGTGAACTGTTCTGTTATGGGGGTGGTGATGGTGGTGCAGTGGTGGTGCGGTGGTGGTGGTGCTGTGATGGTGGAGGTTGTGGTGAAAAATTCTCAGTTTTTGAAAATAGGTAATATTATCTGTTTGGTGCTCTAGTGGTAGTCATGGTAGTGTTGTGATGATGATGGTTATGAACTGTGCTGTTAAGGGGGAGTGGTGATGGTGGTGGTGGTGGTGCAGTGGTGGTGGTGCTCCGATGGTGGAGGTTGTGGCGAAAAATTCTCAGTTTTTGAAAACAGATAATATTATGTGTTTGCAAAAACTGAGAATATTGTGGTGTTCTGGTGGTGCTGTGATGGTTGTGGTTATGAACTGTGCTGTTAAGGGGGAGGAGGTGGTGGTGGTGGTGGTGGTGGTGGTGGTGCAGTGGTGTAGGTTGTGAAAAATTCTCAGTTTTTGAAAACAGATAATATTATCTGTTTGCAAAAATTGATAATATTGTGGTGCTCTAGTGGTGGTCATGGTGGTGCTGTGATTGATGTGGTTATGAACTGTGCTGTTAAGGGGGAGGTGGTGGTGGTGCAGTGGTGGAGGTTGTGAAAAATTCTCAGTTTTTTAAAACAGATAATATTATCTGTTTGCAAACAGATAATATTATTTGTTTGCAAAAACTGATAATATTGTGGTGCTCTAGTGGTGGTCATGATGGTGATGTGATGTATGTGGTTATAAACTGTGTTGTTAAGGGGGAAGTGGTGGTGGTGGTGGTGCAGTGGTGGAGGTGCTCCGATGGTGGAGGTTGTTGTGAAAAATTCTCAGTTTTTGAAAACAGATAATATTATCTGTTTGCAAAAACAGATAATATTGTGGTGCTCTGGTGATGGTTATGGTAGTGCTGTGATGGTGATGGTT
This sequence comes from Hydrangea macrophylla, assembly GCA_033977485.1. Lineage (NCBI taxonomy): Eukaryota > Viridiplantae > Streptophyta > Magnoliopsida > Cornales > Hydrangeaceae > Hydrangea > Hydrangea macrophylla. The sequence continues at coordinate 31,712,303 of CM066994.1, forward strand.
ATGAACTGTGCTGTTAATGGGGAGGTGGTGGTGGTAGTGGTGGTGGTAGTGGTGGTGATGCAGTGACAATGGTGGTGGTGATGGCAGTGACAATGGTGGTGATGGTGATGGTGATGGTGATGGTGATGGTGATGGTGACGACGATGGTAGTGGTGCTGTTATGATGGTGCTGGTGCTGGTGCTAGTGCTACGATGGTAAACGTGGTGGCGATGGTGGTGGTGCTGCACTGGTGGACACGGTGGGGTGGTGGTGCTATGATGGTGGCGATGGTGGTCGTGCTGCAATAGTGGACACTGTGGCGAGGGTGGTAGTGCTTCGATGGTGGTGATGGTGGTGCTGCGATGGTGGTGATAATGGTGCTGTGATGGCAGTGGTGGTGGCGTAGTGGCCATGGAATGGCGTGGTGGCGGCGACGGTGGCGATCGTGCTGGTGATGAAGATGACGATTTGTGGTAGTGGTGGGGGTAGATTTGTCATAAAAACAAAAAAATTAAAAAGAAGGGGTTTAGCTTTAAAACAAATCAGCACTTTGGGTTTATATTAAAAAATAACTTTTGTTGGGTTTTAAAAACTATACACTAATTTTAAGGGGTTTATCACAAAATTTCCCTTGTTTTTTTTTTATACGGGGGAGGGGGACGAGGTTTGAACACCGAACCTCTACATTGGAGGGGACTTATATATGCCAATCTCTTTGCCACATGAGCTATACCAACCTATGCTTTTTTAAACAATTGTTACGGCAGATAAAATTGCAAACAGGTTAATTTACTCACTACTCACTAGTCTTTTATTCAAAAAAGCATTTTTGCTCACTCAAAAAATTGTTCACCAATGCTTACCCAAGCATCCCATTAGTCAGTATAGTGGGACTCAGAATTAAACAGATGCTTGGGTGATCTTCAGTACGCAAGGTGGATGGGATGAATTCGCTGGAGAAGGCTACCTCGGGGTTAAGTTCCCCTAGTGTCTCGTCACCTGAACCCCGGGAAACGGAAGCAACGGGGACTTCCTGGTCCGACTCATCGTCGGAGAGATGGATCAGGAGCCTGCCTTCACTCTGGTGGTCAGATAGGGAAGTGGACGGTGGATCTAGGCTAGTATCAGGACTTCCCGATCAGTACATCTCATCCTCTGATCGGGAAGCAGAATCGAAGTTGGAATGTTTCGTTTCTAGTACTCATATGGTAGAATGGGGAAGCAGGTTACGGCCTAAGTATGGGTCAGGAACCCCAAGCCTGGTATACAAAGGGAGCAAGGTCACTAACTTAAAAGGCAAAGAGTGAATGGTAGTTAACGTAAGGTGACACTCTCTCAAGACTACCCCGAAAATTCCCGTTCGGTTCAGCTGCCCTAAGGTGCCTCCTGACTTGAAGAAAGAACAGAACCTAAGGAAGAAAAAATCCCACTCCCGTTCTAACCTAAGTGGGTTCGCTCTCTCCAACCTCGCTCAGAAAAGAAAAGGAAAAGAGTGAAGAACTGAAGTTGGGAAGGAAAGACTTACAAAGTTTAGCGCAGAAAAGGGCTCGGGATCTTGCTCACTCTCAAACCGCTCGGGAATATATGTCTTTGCAGCAAAGAGTTGAAGAAATGAACAAGTATCCTTTACATAGGAACCACGGGCAGTTCAGATCAAAACAGATCCAACGGCTCATACGCTTTCCCGCGTAAAGTGGCTGACAGTTGTCACCTCAGGCATGCGAAGCGTCGCCTCAAAAGGTGCAGGCATTAAATGTCTGACGAGACGGTTCGGTTACCATGAAAATGGTCCCGTAACATCCACGCTGGCATCGTTTGATCCTGACTAGGCCAGTCACAAGCTGACACGTGGCAGAGGTAGGACTCGGGCCCACAGGGCCACCGCTCGGTCCATATCCCGGCTGACCATCATGCTCGGTCCCACCCCGGGTAGAGTCCCGACCTTTTACCGAACGGCTCTTCGTAAGCAGTCTTAATTTTTAAACTTCATCTGATGGGACATCACATCAACTTCGAAAATGGGGGGCAGCTGATACGCCCGGAAATATTCTGCTACAGTCAAACCTCCACGTCAGCAGCGAAGGACCCGGATTATCTGGCAAGAAAGCCTATGGCCCACCGATCCCGAGGTCTTTCAAGTGCTACTGCTCGGGATGCTCACACAGCCCGGGCATGCGGCGCAGCATCTCGTCACGAAGCTCAGTTTGATAACCAAGCCCCACAGCAGTTTCCTAAATCAATCAGAAGACAAATGGAAAGAGTGAATAGTTTCCTAAGCCACTTAGGAAATCTCCCATGATTTATGTTCATCAAATTGTAATTAGATGGGGTTTCCTTATCTAATCAGTTGCCTTATGCAGGTGGTCTCTTGCACCTATAAAAGGGGCCACTCACCCCCATTAAGAGGGATCGCATTCTTAACTTAAAGAATAGCATTCATACTTATTTCATACGCATACACCCGATCGGTATTACTGGTAGTGCCGCCCATCTGTTGGCTCACCAGGCCCGCCGGTGATCTGCTAGTGAAACGCACAGACGCACCCGTGGACGTAGGTCACCTCATTAACGGGGCCGAACCACATACAATTGATTGTGTTACCATACCTCTCTTCTTAATCTCTCTTACCAATTTTCGGCATCATCACCTAAGTGTTTTTTTCTTCCCGATAATGATATTTCTTTCCTTTCCACCGACAAAAAATATAATGATATTGATTATGGTGGTGGTGCTTTGTTTCTATCTATGTTACTTCTAACTTATATATGTTCACAGTATAAAAAAAAATATAAAAAATAAATAAATAAATAATAAAAACTTATATATGCTCACCTCTTAATTTATCTTATATGTGGAATTGTTTCTGAAATTAAAGTCTTATATTTTATCAGGCCTTTTCATTTTATCAAATTTTGGTCCTGTGATTAGTTTATTTTTCCTTTTACAATTCATAGCCCTACCACCACAAGCAAGTGTTGTTTAAGCACTAGGACGATATTATTTTGAATTTTTTTTTTCCTTGCAGAATTACACATTTCATTTGATTAACAATGAACCTTTTTGTTGTTCAAACAATCAAATTATTTGTGTGAATGTCAATGTCTTTTAGCATTGTCTTCGGCTTCCCCCCCTCCCCAAAAAAAAAAAAAAAAAAAAAAACACAAAGGCATAAGCTTCATTTGGTTATTTTACGCTTTTTTTTTTAACAATTGTTTTTTTTTTTTTAATATGGGGGAGGGGGACGAGGTTGGAACACCGAACCTCTATATTAGATGGGACTTATATATGCTAATCTCTTTGTCACATGAGTTATACCAACCTATGCTTTTTTAAACAATTGTTAGGGCATATAAAATTGCAAACAGGTTAATTTACTCACTGCTCACTAGTCTTTTATTCAAAAGAGCATTTTTGCTTACTCAAAAAATTATTCACCAATACTTACCCAAACATCCCATTAATATAGTGGGACTCAGAATTAAACACACATTTAATTCTGAGTCCGACTATATTAGCCAATAAAATACTTCGACGAGTATTAGTGTACGCAAAAGTGCTTACTTTATTGAAAGAGAGGGGTGGGTCGTCTCAGTCTCTGTCGATGACACAAGCAGTGACCTCTGCTCTCTACTCTCTGGGAAGGGCCTAGAATTTCATCGCCGCCACAAAAATCCAACTTCAAACATTAAAATCTTTGATTTTCCAACCGACCCACCACTCCTATAAAATCCTCTCACCATACAATCTTCATACTCACCCATCATATCAAAGTGTGTTTTTTTTTATTTTTTCACAGAGTCCATCACCAACAATGGCGGATGAGGTTATTCTTTTGGGTACATCTATAAGTATGTTCAGTATGAGGGTTGGATTAGCTCTGGCTGAGAAGGGTATTGAGTATGAGTACAAAGCAGAGGACTTGGGAAACAAGAGTCCTCTTCTTTTGGAGATGAACCCGGTTCACAAGAAAATACCGGTTCTGATCCATAATGGAAAACCGGTCTGTGAGTCTCTTATAATTGTTCAGTATATTGATGAGGTTTGGAAGGACAAAGTTCCTCTTTTGCCCTCTGATCCTTACCAGAGAGCTCAAGCTAGGTTCTGGGCTGATTACATTGACAAAAAGGTATGAGATTCATATGTATTATAGGCAATTGCCTAATTTTGCTTTTTTTCAATTTGGTCCTTTTGTGATGTTCAACTTTATGTTCACTTTTTTGATGATTTTTTTGGGTTAGTTATAAAAACAGTCCGCACGTGCACTGAGTGTGTACTAATTAAAGGCGACTTTCGCATTGGGTGTCTGACTGTCACACTGGTGTTTCCTAGCATTAAATCAATTTTACATATAATCATGTATAAGGTGACCTAAAAAAATCGCATTGGGGCAGCTTGACCACTATATGCATGCTCCTCCAATCCCAACCCCCGTCCCCATAGTAAAAACCTGGCTCTACAGTGTATGCTTATGTGTGTACATGTGTTTGTTTGTGTAGTAAAATATATATTGGGTAGTTTTATTGTAGATATTTCTTGTAACTAAGATGGGTGGACAATATGGATATTGACAAAGATGTGGGAAACTTTTTTGAGAGCATAATCAAACAACAATTTATTTTCTTTTGTGTTTTCTTATCATAACTTCATTTACATTGTTTCTTTGGTCCACTTGTCATGAATGGAGTTGGATGTTCTATGATTTTTATTAGTTCCATGTGTTATATAATATGTGTTAGTTACACTTTGTAATATTATAATCTAAAGAAAAATACATTTGAAATTTGTACTCTTTGTATCTAAAGAAAAATGCCTGATTTATTTTCCTCAATGCTAGTTTACCTAATTTAATTACCTAAAGAAAACTATAAGTACTCTGAAGATAATGCTAGTTTACCTAATTTAATTACCTAGTAATATATCACTTGAATACAATGTTGTGCCGAATTGATTTGAACTTAAAGAAAAGTTTTAATTTGTTTCATGTGGGACAACACTGAAGGTGCCATCTCTTAGGTCTTTGTGGGTATTGTTTGAGCATCACATTGGTTCATGTAAGCAAGTGTTGTTTATAAGTTTGTTCATGAGGACACTGTTTGGACCATTGGGATGCTCAAACAGCACCTGTGTAAGGGATAGCACTTTATGTATCCACTATATCTCGCAACTTTTTAAGGTATATTTTTAGGTGTTTCTAGCAGTATTCGTATTCGTATTCTCATTTTAATATGGTGAATGAGACTTTCTTGATCATTGAAAGTGGCTGCTATATGCCAAATATATGATCTAGTAGCTTAGCATCTTCCCATCTCTTTTTATGTATATATCTATATACACACACTGTATATATATATCGTGTGTACTATCTTGATCTAAAAGATATGTGGATAATTTACAAGATGTGGGAAACTCTTTGGAGAGCACAATACAAACACCACAGTATACATATATATAGATACATATATATACACATATAGATTCAAAATATCATGACACTGTTTATATTTTTTCTGTTCTAGCTTAGTGATGCTGGGAGCAGGATTTGGCGCAAGAAAGGGGAAGAACTAGAATCAGGCAAGAAGGACTTCATAGAATGCCTAAAGACACTCGAAGGAGTGCTCGGAGACAAGCCTTACTTTGGCGGCGATACCTTCGGATTTCTAGATATTGCCCTTGTCACATTCTACAGTTGGTTCTATACATATGAACAATGTGGTAATTTCAGCCTAGAGCCAGAGTGTCCCCAGCTAATTGAATGGGGTAAGAGGTGCTTGGAAAAGGAGAGTGTGTCCAAGTCTCTTATTGATTCTCACGAGGTCTATGAGTTGGTTATGAAGCTAAAGAAGAAGTTAGGGTTGGAGTAGGAACATCAATGAAGGTTGTGAATGACATATATAGGTATATGAATGTGTGTATCTTTGTATAATCAAGCTTGGTTAAATGTTTTATGCTTTTGGTTATTGGGGTTGTTTTTTGGTTTATGGGGTTTTTGACAGTGTGTTGTGTATTGTGGATTGGTAATAAAGGGGACACTTATAAGTGTCCTTTATTAGATGTCATGAAAAGAAGTGTCCACAGCTCATTTTCGAGTGAGATTAGTTATGTTCACAATTTATGAAGCAGCAATGATAGATGCACAACAAAAATCCACAACCAATTGCACAACCTGTTTAAAATTATTGGACTTCGTGCTGAAAAAGCTGTACACACAAAAAGACAAAAAAAAAAGGGATGTACAGCTTTTTCAGCACGAAGTCCAATAATTTTAAGCAGGTTGTGCAATTGGTTGTGGGTTTTTGTTTCATGTTACTTATGACTTTGGTTTAAGTATATTTTGCATGATTGTAGTTTATATTTAGCGGAGTAAAAGCAAAAATTGGAGAAATTACTGAGCGAGACAGTGCTAATGTGGTGTGATGTCTAATAATATGAGGGCAATATCGCTCCTAATTTTGTTAGGGGACATGATAAATAGTTGTCGACAGGAAACAGGTCATCCCTCCACTATTTGTCTTCTTTTTCTTATTTTTAGGGGCTACAAACTCTATATTATTGGGTCATTACATCACGTTAGTACGATAACGTAGTGTGACGATATCACTTAGTAACTTCTCCAACAGATGACAATTGGATCATGCGTTTCTAATTTTTATTTTGGGAATTACTATTCCCACCCTAAAATTGAACTAATGCACTCTATGGTGCTACTGACACACCATGCAGTACTATGCAGTCAATACATTTCATAGAGTGCAAATAACAATTCCCTCTTATTTTTTGTCCAAAGTTATTAGAATTGATAACAAAATTTTGGCCATTTTGACCAAAAAAAAAAAAAAAAAAATTTGGTTTAAAAAAGGATCTCAATTTAAATAAAGTATAGATTAAAAATAAAAATAAAAGCTGGTAGAGAAAGGATCTAAAATGGATTTTTTGAAGGATCTAAAGAGGATCTAGTAGGGACTATTGAAGGTTATTAACTTATTATTATCTTAGGTTAAGAAGGATTTAGAGAAACCCTAGCCTCTCTCTCTAAAAAAATCTTCTGGCCAGCCCTTCCTCCAATGGAAGAGCCCCTGCTCTGTCGTTTGTTAGTGTCCCTCTATAGGAGGGTAATATGAGGGTTTTGTCCGTCTCTATAAGGGTGTTTTTTCCGTGTGTGTGTGTCTTTTTCTTTGATTTGTTTAGTCTGATACAAGTTCCCACTCTTAATCTCCTTGCTCTCCTTGTTCCCCTATCAGATCCGGCTACTCTTCTTCGCAAATACAATATTGTCCTTTCAGATCTGGTGATTACTCATGCAAATCTGGCACTGTCACCATCAGATCCTAAGTTCTTTTATCAGATCTGGCGTTTTTTGCGATCTTTGTTGTGGCATCTTGTTGGCAACTTTCTCCCTCAGCCAGCTCAGTCTCAAGCCACACCAAAGACTGTTTTATTTGGGATTGGAGAGTTTGCAGTGCGGTTAAAGAAATCTGTAATTCTGAATTTTTCTATATTTTCCTATTTCTGTTTGCTTGTTCTGATTCCTTTTGGGATCTGTTATAAAAAAAAGTCATTTAAAAAAAAGTAAAGAATGTTTTAGAAGTTGCTGAAGGTTGGGGAAAAAATGTAATATCTCTACTGTACAATGACAATTATGATATGTTGTCACTAACTAATAGTATTATTTTATTTATTTATTTTGCCCTCTATTTTTAGAGCAATTTTGTCTCCACATAAGCGCATTCTTCAAAAGTTATGAAGGTGATAGATAATGATGTGGTATCGTTGTTGTATGCAATATTTACTCCTAAATGTGCATGTGAGACATAATTGACTAGGGTAAAGGTCTGTTTGATAAAACATCAAATTTTGTACTGAAAATTAATTATTGAATTTTTAGTGCTAAAATTTTGAAGCATTTGAATTCAAAAAATTAAAAATAATGTGTCAAGAACTGAAACAAATTTCCTCAGTAATTTTGTTTAGTAGTAGTAGTAGTAGTAGTAGAAATTTGTTACTTAAAGTTTTCAGTTTTTCAGTTAAGTAGAATATTATCAAGCGCATTAAAGTAAAATAAGTGCCAAAAATTTTTATTTTTAGTACTTAATTGAATCCTAAATATAGGATTGCAAGTAGGCGACTTAGATCCACTCGGGCTAAGCCCCTATTTTAGCTAGGTATATTGCTCTAGGTTAAATGGTCCGGTCCAATTAATCCAGTCTGATTAATAGGGCCAGCTACATGACAATGATATCGTTTGGGACTAAGATTTAATGCAAATTACATTGATTTTCCAAGATGGGTATGTCGTAATTAAAAGGACCTCTCTACAGTTTCAAAAGTTATGCTGACTTTTTTTCCAAAGTTTTGTACTACTTATGTAACATTCGCCAACGATTAGTTGATTGTTGATATTATGCTTAGTTTTTTTAAAACAAAAATATACAACCACCCACTAAAACACCCACTAAAACACCCTCAGGCCTTTCTAAGCAAATTTTTTAAAATTCGTGTGGGACCCACACCCAAAATCCCTAAAACCCATTCTTTTCCCTCCATTGAACCCAAATCAGAGAGACGATCCCCAGCGCCCACCCCACCCCGTGACCCCTGTCCCTCTCCCCTCACGGCCGTCGATGCCATTCCCAGACCGGACCGTCGTCGGAGCCACCGCCACTGCAGGTCGCCGCCGTCCACTGCTTCTTGGTAAGTCTTCTCTCTCTCTCTCTCTCTCTCTCTCTCTCATTCTTTGTGTCTAAGATCTGTTTCAATTATTTTTTTGTCTATATGAACTAAATGTTTTGTGGGTATCTAAGATCTGTTTTTGTTTATTTGTTGCTATATAATCATTTTTCATCATATGGGTTCACTTGAAATTTGTAGTATTTTCAAGGGTTTTTCTCTAGATTTAATGTTGTGATTTTGGATGGGTTTTATTATTGATTAGTTCAAAATCAATTTAATGTTTGTTTTTCACTGTGATTAATATTCAGTCAGCAATACTTACAACTTCTTCAAGAAGGGACTGACTGGGTTTTAAGTATTTTGAATTGACAATGGCTAAAGAAAAAGATGATTCAAAAGGGTTACCCAAGAAAGTATAGTCATCTCTCTCTAAGTAGTGTGGGTTACTGAGATTTGAATTCAAGAAACTTTGCCTGTATTGGTGAGACAGTGGTACCCTTTGGGGTTGGTGATTAGACTCATTTGAAGCTCCAAGTAAATCCATTAAGTGTCTACTATGGTAGATAGATTTGGAGGAGAGTCTTGTGAAACCATAGTAACCAAACAAGTCTTTAAATACACAATCTGAGCTTAGACAACTATAAATAAGTTGGTGGCCCCTCCTCTCATTTTGGGTAACAAGATTAAGCTTAGACCACAGTCAGCTGTGACCACGTTTGCTAATACTATTAGCTGTGACACAAACAGATAATATTATCTGTTTACACTAACAGATAATATTATTTGTCAACTTTAAACCACTATAACTTTATCAATTCTTGGGCTTTTTGGGTGATTTTTTTTTTTTTGAATTCATGTATTTATTTGAGATCTACGCATTGGACTTGAAAGTTGTACAAAAAAAAGCAATTTGGAACTTCATTTTTCATTTTTATCTTAGCTGTGACACAAACAGATAACATTATCTGTTTACACTAATAGATAATATTATTTGTCAACTTTAAACCACTATAACTTTATCAATTCTTGGGCTTTTTGGGTGATTTTTTTTCATTTCATGTATTTCTTTAAGATTTACGCATCGGACTTGAAAGTTGTACAAAAAAAAAGCAATTTGGAGCTTCGTTTTTCATTTTTATCTTAGCTGTGATACAAACAGATAATATTATCTGTTTACACTAACAGATAATATTATTTGTCAACTTTAAAGCACCATAACTTTATCAATTCTTGGGCTTTTTGGGTGATTTTTTTTTTATTTCATGTATTTTTTAAGATCTACACATCGGATTTGAAAGTTGTACAAAAAAAATAATAATTTAGAACTTCATTTTTCATAAGCAGAACCACAACCAAACTTACTGCTAAGCACCATAGCACAGCCAACATACATCAAATAAATTCATACTAAACGCTTCCAAACCATCAAATAAAGTCATACTAAATGCTTTCAAACCATCAAATACAGTCATAGTCAAATTCATGAACCCATCACATAAAGTCATAATAATCAAAGTTTCCTCTCATTCCCAAATTTGGATGAAATGCAAGACTTGGGGACATTCCTACATTTGGCTCTTGAAATGCAAGACTTGGGTCTATTCCCACATTTGGCTCTTGAAATGCAAGACTTGAATCTATTCCCACATTTGGCGGTTGAAATGAAAGACTTCCTTGAATGGTCATTCGGCTCTCTTGTGTACAATGCTCGTTCCTGTTCTCGTCATAGCCCTAAAAATAAATGCAAAATGCAAAGTAAATATTACAGTGGCCTTATTTTAATGAAAAACATTAATATTAATATATTAATATTGTCAAACCTTTGCACTTGTCGATGCTTTTGTTTTTTTTTTTTTTTTGGCTATTAGAATCATTGATTTGAATTATGAATTTTTTCCTTATTTATATATATTCTGTACCTTACCGCACTTCTAGTCTAGGTTCATCGTGTACTACCTTTGTACTTTCCTGTACTACACATTGTACTGCACACCTCCTTCGCCTATATAAGGGATGGTCTTGTACATCAATATACATCATCAATACAATATACAATACATTGTATTCTATTCTCGCTCTCTCTTCTTTCATGGTATCAGAGCTAATACGCTCCTGACAACTTCCGTTCACCTGATCTTACCATCACCAACGCTTCTGGCCATCAAATCTGTCCATTCTGCTATCATACCGCTGCCTACCTGATATCGTCCAAAGTGTTATTACCAACCTCTGCCAATGCCACATCATCAACCCTAAACATCACCAAAACCTCAATCAACCATCTTGCAGACATCATCATCATGCCACCTTGCAATTCAGTCATCTTGCAAACATCATCATCACGCCACCTTGCAATTGCCTAACCACCGCTGACATCATCAAGACCAAAACCACAACCACCATACGTGATTAAGACCTCTACAAATCATTACCATCATCATCAACCGACCCCACATATCCTATATCACCAGCATTGACCAACCCACCGCCCCTTTATTTCTCAATCTGCCGCAGCCCTTTTTTGCACTAAACCTAAACTATCACACGATTCACACCCAAACAGGCCCTCCTTATTACACTCAGTTCGAAAACCCTACCCGCACACTGTTCAAACACACTAAAATCAGCCCACTTGTTACCAAGCCCAGCCCAAGCTATCTTCTACCCAAATCCAGCCCAAGCTATCTTCTACCCAAACCCAACCTTAAAATCATCTATCTACCCAAACCTAGCTCACTGTTAAAATCATCCCACCAAGCCCGACCCGACCCGACCCGACTCCACTCATGGATCGCATGGATTCTTCCCACCCTATTGGGATCATTCTTGACGGCACAAACTACATCATATGGGCACAAGCTATGTCTAGTTTTCTCCGAGGACGAAAACTTTGGCGCATCATCACTGGTGATATCACCGAACCCAAACCAAATGAAGGAGAAGATAAGGCCAAATTTGATGATCGGCTTGAGGATTGGGATAGTAAAAATCACCAAATTATAACTTGGGTTCGTAACACCTGTGCCAATTCTATCAGTCTCCAATTTGGCAGATTCACCACTGCCAAATCTCTTTGGGATTTTTTGGCTCAGCGTTATACCACTGCTGACTTGGCTCATCAATATCAGCTATTAAGCACCCTCCATCGTATGAAACAACAACCCGGCCAGACTATCAACAACTTTCTCTCCGATATCTATCATGTTTGGGATCAACTCACCTCCTCCGAACCGGACTTTCCCAATGCCAGTAGTGCCAAGATATTCACAACTTATCGTGATCGTCAGCGCCTGGTACTTTTCTTGATGGCTCTTACTGACGAGTTTGAGTATGTTCGGGCATCTCTCCTCCATCGCAGTCCTCTACCAACTCTCGACCAGGCAGTCACCGAACTTTTCTCCGAGGAAACTCGCCTTGGCCCTCACAAAACCCCAGCTACCAACAGTGTTCTTGTTACTGCCAAAGAACCTTCTTCTAACATTGTCCTTGCTACTCATCGGGGGTATTCACCCAAGAATCGCTCTCACTCAAAATATCAATACAAGAATCATCCTCAATCTAACCATCATTACCCTCCTACCTCAAACTCCTCCAAACTATGGTGCAACTACTGCAAAATCAGTGGACATACTCTCCTGGATTGTCGCAGTCGCATCTGCAAATACTGTCAGAAGCAAGGTCCCGGTCATCTGCAATACGACTGCTCCCAGCATCCTGCCAAACAGCGCTCTATGCCTCAAGGTGATTCATCCAAATCTGCTGCTACTACAGCCGACCATTCATCATCCAATCCATTTGCCGAAGGACTCACTGCCTCTCACGTAGAAGACATTGTCAAACAAATCCTCGCTCAATCTGGTAATCCCACTCCTACTGCTCTTTCCGTCACTTCAGGTAATTCATCTTGGTTGTTTTACTCTGGTTGTTGTAATCATATGACACCAGATCCCACTCTTTTCACTACCACAAACTCTGCCACTCACACACCAACCATTCAAACTGCTGATGGTTCTTCAATGTCGGTTAGTCATATAGGCATGGTTTCCACCTCTAATACTTCACTTCCTCACACTTATTGCATTCCCAAACTCACTCTGAACCTTATATCTGTTGGGAAACTGTGTGATCTTGGTCTTACTGTTCTTTTCTCCTCCTCTGGTTGTTATGTACAGCACCCACGGATAGGACAGACTCTTGGGATAGGCCGTAAAGTTGGACGACTCTTTAAGCTTATCAATCTACATATCCCAACTCACCTCACCCCTCTATTCAGATAGCTGCTCCAGTCTCCTCCAGTTCTTCTATTAGTCTCTGGCACTCTCGTCTTGGCCATGCCTCTATTGGCCACCTACAACCTTTAGTTTCTAGTGGTCAATTAGGACTTGTTAATAAGGAAACATTTGATTGTCTTCCATGTCAACTTTCAAAACAAACAGCATTGCAATTCAATAAAATTGATTCTTTTTCATCTGCTCCATTTGACTTAATTCATTCAGATGTTTGGGGGTCATCTCCCACTGTCACTATGGGAGGATCAAGATACTTTGGTATTTTTATTGATGATTATTCCCGTTATACTTGGATTTTTCTCATGCGTAATCGATCTAAGCTGCCTCAACTATATTTTGATTTTGCTACTATGGTCAAAACTCAATTTTCTTGCAATATCAAAGTTTTTCGTGCAGACAATGCTGCTGAGTACACTGATACTGGAGTTCTTAATTTTCTACGCCAACATGGTTCTCTCCCACATCGTTCTTGCCCAGGCACCTCCCAACAAAATGGTCGTGCTGAGCTCAAACACTGCGATATTCTAAACACTGTTCGTACCCTTCTTACTGCTGCCTCTTGTCCCGAGCATTTTTGGGGGGAAGCCGCTCTTACAGCTGTCTATACCAAGAATCGTGTTCCATCCCCAATCATTGATAACCAATCTCCATATGAGGGACTCTATGGTCATTTACCTGATATAGTACACTCAAGGTGTTTGGCAGTGCTTGCTTTGTTCTTCTTCAACCTCATGAACGCACCAAATTAGAATCCCATTCCCGCCTATGTTGCTTCCTTGGATATGGTATTGAACACAAGGGATACAGGTGTTGGGATCCTTACTCCAAACGTCTCCGTGTGTCCAGGCATGTTATCTTCTGGGAACACAAAATGTTCTCCTCCATGTCCAAATTTCACTTCTCACCTGATACTACTCTCCTACTCTTCACTGATCCTTCAGTAGACCTGTTTCCAGAAAATACAGCTACAGATCAACCTTTATCCACATCTCCTGAGTTACCTGCTCCTATTGATGATGCTCATGAGTCACCCATCTTATCCTCTCCTCAGCTGCCTGCCCCGACTGCTAGTCCTGCTCCTACACCTATTCCACCTCTCCGACGAAGTGACCGGGTAAAAAATCCTTCTGTTCATCTTCGTGATTATGTTGTTTTTTCTACAATACTTTCTCATCATGAACCTCAGTCTTACCGCGAGGCAAGCTCTAATCCTCTTTGGCAAAAGGCAATGGATGATGAATTGCAGGCACTTGACCAAAATCACACATGGGATTTAGTAGAATTACCAAGTGGCAAAAATGCTATGGGATGCAAGTGGGTTTACAAAATCTAAACTCAATCAGATGGATCCATTGTCCGCTACAAAGCCCGCCTTATAGCCAAAGGTTTTACCCAAGAGTATGGGATTGATTATGAGGAAACATTTGCTCCAGTTGCCCGTCTTACTTCTGTTCGCAGCCTCATTGCCGTTGCTGCAGTCCGTCATTGGGATTTATTTCAAATGGACGTCAAAAATGCATTCCTAAATGGTGATCTCACTGAAGAAGTGTATATGCATCCTCCTCCTGGTTATCCTCATCATTCCCACCAAGTCTGCAAACTCCGCAAAGCCCTGTATGGCCTCAAACAAGCTCCACGAGCTTGGTTTACAAAGTTTAGCACAATTGTTGAGCGCTTCGGTTTCACTGACAGCTCCTATGATTCGGCTCTATTCATTCGCCGAACTGACCAGGGTACTATACTTCTTTTACTCTACGTGGATGACATGATTATCACTAGAGATGATACATCTGGAATCTTAGGTCTCAAAACTCACCTAAGCCAACATGTTGCAATGAAAGATCTTGGCAAGCTAAACTATTTTCTGGGACTTAAGATCACTTCCGATTCCGAAGGTTACTATCTCTCTCAAGCCAAGTACTCCTCTGATCTTCTTACTCGCGCGGGAATTACAGACAACAAGACCAGTCCCACCCCTCTTGAGCTAAATTCTAAGCTCACACCCATGGATGGTACTCTTCTAGATGATCCCACTCTTTATCGCCAGATGGTTGGGAGTCTAGTCTATCTCACAGTTACTCGACCTGACATTGCCTATGCCGTCCATATCGTCGGCCAATTTCTTTCTGCCCCTCGATCGACTCACTATGCTGCTGTTCTACGCATGCTTCGCTATATCAAAGGAACAATGTTTCATGGGTTACACTTTTTTGCTCATTCCTCACTCGAGCTCCGAGCTTATTCTGATGCAGATTGGGCAAGAGATCCCACTGATCGACGATCGACTACAGGCTATTGTTTCTTTCTTGGAGGTTCTCTTATCTCCTGGCGAAGTAAAAAAGCAAACTGTTGTTGCTCGCTCAAGTACAGAAGCAGAATATCGAGCCCTAGCTGATGCTACTCAAGAACTACTCTGGCTCCATTGGTTACTTGAAGACTTGGGTGTTACTCATTCCAATGCCACTATTATCCATTGTGACAATCAGAGTGGTATTTAAATTGCGCACAATGATGTTTTTCACGAACGCACCAAGCACATTGAGATCGACTGTCATTTCGTGCGCCATCATCTCACTACTGGCACCATTCGACTTATCTCGGTTTCTTCCGCTGATCAGACTGCTGATATCTTCACCAAAACTCATCATCCAGGACGTCTTCAGGATTTAGTTTCCAAACTCAAGATGATCTCAATCTTACCACCTTGAGTTTGAGGGGGGCTGTTAGAATCATTGATTTGAATTATGAATTATTTCCTTATTTATATATATTTTGTACCTTACCGCACTTCTAGTCTAGGTTCATCGTGTACTACCTTTGTACTTCCCTGTACTACACATTGTACTACACACCTCCTTCGCCTATATAAGGGATGGTCTTGTACATCAATATACATCATCAATACAATATACAATACATTGTATTCTATTCTCTCTCTCTCTCTCTCTCTCTCTCTCTCTCTCTCTCTCTCTCTCTCTCTTCTTTCATTGGCTTTTGATTGTTTCTTAACTGCTTTCTCAACATTTCCCACTTTCCTTTTACTTGGCGGTCGCCCCTTACTACGAGTAACAAATGGATCAAGTATATTCGTGCTCTCTTTTGTTAGTACGATACCATCTCCATGTGAAGTTGATTTACTCGAATGATTAGTAAAAATGGGTATATTGCTTCCACAAATTGCAGCCTTCTCTTTGTATCCCTCTTTCATTTGTTGTATTTGTGCAATCACCTCATCACACCAAGCTTCAGATTCCGCTGCCACTTCACCCAACTCATAGAAAATATTACACATTTTATCATAACGTCGTGCCTCTGGTCTTTCTGCCCAGTTGTCATAACTAATCCGAATCTTGGTGTGTCTCCTTTTGATATTCTTACTCCATCTTTGTACAATGTACTTGGCGGGTACTTCATCATAAATGTCCATATCATTGTACACCATAAGTTGATGCCTACACATTATTCCTCTGAACTCAAACAATTGGCAATCACAATTCACTTCCTGTGTATTATAAAAAAAAAATTAGTTTGAAAGTTGCAGACCGATGACCATCTCCAAAACGAACCCGTTCACTCAACATTAGTCTATTTTTCACATGTGGTTGCAACAACCGATTGCATTTAAAATATCGAGATTTACCTGGACTCATTTCATGGTTATGGGAAAGTTCAACTGATGTCACAGACCACTTTCCATTGGGACAATGAAATGCCCTAAGCTTTTCTTTGTAATCCATCTTTGCGGTTGGGCGCACATTTAACGGGTTGGTTGATCTACTCCTTAATGTACCACCACGAGTACACTGAAATGCCACATATCTGACGACCCCTTCCTTCTTTGTAAAGCTTCTTTTAGCTACAGGAAAACCTTTGTCTCTAGCATATTCGGCATAAAACACCATCAGCTCATCCAAAGAATCAAACTCCATCCCCTTTTTCGGCTCATCAATTTGGTTTTCTACGTCTCTTATTTGCTCCTTGTCATGATCAATTTCGATAATATCCTCATGAATGCTTACCGAACCACTTGAAACTTCTTCTTCCATTTCTCTACAATATATAATACAATCATCAATTTATACGAATTTATATAGAGATTGCTTCAACAAATCAACATTATGATAGCAAAATAGCTAGAAAATTCACAGAAAATAGACATTTATCCTATTATAATAGTTAGAAGAAATTGCAATTTGGCCTACATAATATGGATTCCCAAATGCATTCACTTACTTTTTTGTACAACTTTCAAGTCCGATGCGTAGATCTTAAAGAAATACATGAAATAAAAAAAATCACCCAAAAAGCCCAAGAATTGATAAAGTTATGGTGGTTTAAAGTTGACAAATAATATTATCTGTTTGTGTCACAGCTAAGATAAAAATGAAAAACGAAGCTCCAAATTGCTTTTTTTTGTACAACTTTCACGTCCGATGCGTAGATCTTAAAGAAATACATGAAATGAAAAAAAAAATTCACCCAAAAAGCCCAAGAATTGATAAAGTTATAGTGGTTTAAAGTTGACAAATAATATTATCTATTAGTGTAAACAGATAATATTATCTGTTTGTGTCACAGCTAAGATAAAAATGAAAAATGAAGTTCCAAATTGCTTTTTTTTTTTGTACAACTTTCAAGTCCAATGCGTAGATCTCAAATAAATACATGAATTAAAAAAAAATCATCCAAAAAGCCCAAGAATTGATAAAGTTATAGTGGTTTAAAGTTGACAAATAATATTATCTGTTAGTGTAAACAGATAATATTATCTGTTTGTGTCACAGCTAATAGTATTAGCAAACGTGGTCACAGCTGACTGTGGTCTAAGCTTAATCTTGTTACCCAAAATGAGAGGAGGGGCCACCAACTTATTTATAGTTGTCTAAGCTCAGATTGTGTATTTAAAGACTTGTTTGGTTACTATGGTTTCACAAGACTCTCCTCCAAATCTATCTACCATAGTAGACACTTAATGGATTTACTTGGAGCTTCAAATGAGTCTAATCACCAACCCCAAAGGGTACAACTATCTCACCAATACAGGCAAAGTTTCTTGAATTCAAATCTCAGTAACCCACACTACTTAGAGAGAGATGACTATACTTTCTTGGGTAACCCTTTTGAATCATCTTTTTCTTTAGTCATTACCAATTCAAAATACTTAAAACCCAGTCAGTCCCTTCTTGAAGAAGTTGTAAGTATTGCTGACTGAATATTAATCACAGTGAAAAACAAACATTAAATTAATTTTGAACCAATCAATAATAAAACCCATCCAAAATCACAACATTAAATCTAGAGAAAAACCCTTGAAAATACTAAAAATTCCAAGTGAACCCATATGATGAAAAATGATTATATAGCAACAAATAAACAAAAACATATCTTAGATACCCACAAAACATTTAGTTCATATAGAAAAAAAATAATTGAAACAGATCTTAGACACAAAGAATGAGAGAGAGAGAGAGAGAGAGAGAGAGAGAGAGAGAGAGAGACGACTTACCAAGAAGCAGTGGACGGCGGCGACCTGTAGTGGCGGCGGCTCCGGCGACGGTCCGGTCCGGGAATGGCATCGACGGCCGTGAGGGGAGGGGGACAGGGGGTTGCGGGGTGGGGTGGGCGCTGGGGATCGTCTCTCTAATTTGGGTTCAATGGAGGGAAAAGAATGGGTTTTAGGGATTTTGGGTGTGGGTCCTACACGAATTTTAAAAAATTTGCTTAGAAAGGACTGAGGGTGTTTTAGTGGGTGTGTGTATCATTTTTGTTTTTAAAATACTACGTAACTACTTTGCCCTCATTTAAGTCAAAAAAATAAAAAGACAAAGCAACGATTAAAAAAAATTATATTCTTCCTTGTTTTAAGGGCATATCTTAAAGACAAAGTTGTCCTTTCATGACATGTTGATTTCATCATCTAAAAAATACATAGAAATTTAGGGGAAAAAAAAGGCCCTCATTTGAGACTTATTAAGTTTAGAGGACAATTTGCTTTGGTCAAAATTCCATAATTAGTGAAACTTAATCGGATCAAATCTCTATGTTTTAAAAATTATGTGAAATTTCACATAACTTTTTATAACATATGGACTTTTTACTAAAAATAAAAAAAACGTGTTGGACTTAATACTAAAAAAATCTATTTAAAGGACTTTTGACTAAATTTTTAATAACTATATTTTATTCAAGGGTGGATCGATGCTTTTGTAGGAAACTTTGTTATCGTTAGAGAGTGTCATCTTTGAAAAGGTAGGTCAGTTAAATTTTTGAATTTGCGAGTGCGGTCTTTGTAATTACAACATACCTCAAAGGATGTCTATGTAATTTATCCTAACGAAGGAGGTCTGTGTAATTTATCCTAAGATTTAAGTGGTCCTAGATTTACTTGGCCTATCCAATTAAACAAAGCATTCTTTCACACTTTCTTTTTTATCATATATTTCTCTTTAAGGAGCGGGCCACTACCACCACTGGCCACAACCATTGCAGAAGAAAAAAAAAAGTTGCAGGTTTCTGGAATAATTGTCCAAACGTAAGGAGCAACTCACTAAATGGTATTATGAGCAATTGTCCAAACATAAGGAGCAACCCACCAAACGGTATCAGGATCAACTATCCAAACGGTTTGGTGAGTTGCCGGATACCGTTTGGTGAGTTGCTTATTATGTTTGAACAGTTGCTCCCAATACAATTTGGCCCTTACATTTGGACACTTACTCCATAAACTTGCAACTTTTTTCCCTTCTTCTACAATGGCAGCGGCCAGTGGTGGTGGTGGTCGGCTATGGCTTTCTCTTGCTCTTAGAGATAGAGAGGAGATAATAGAGAGAGAAGAGATAGAGAGGGATTGGGATTGGGGTTTGGTGTTGGTGGTGGTGGTGGCTCTTTGAGGGTGGTGGTGGTGGTGGAGGCGGTGGCTGGTGGTGGTAGTGGCCAGCTATGGCTTTCTCTTTCTCCTAGAGAGAGGGAGAGAAGAGATAGAGAGAGGTTGGGCTTGGTGGTGGTTGTGGCCCTTTGGTAGTGGTGGTGGTGGCGACGGCGGCAGTAGGTGGTGGTAGTGGCGACGGCAGGTGGTGGTGTTGTTGGTGGCCATGTGAGGAGAGAGATGGGCATTTTAGATATTTTAGAAAAAAAGTTGACTGATTTCTAATTTATATACTTTACATAGACTTTCTTTTATCATTTTCAAAAACGAAAATAACTAATTTTTAAATTATCAACAAATTGTTGACTATATTTAATAATCCCTATTGTTTACTCTTTTATGGGCATTTAATATGATATGGTTGCCTATTTTTTTTTTTTTTGGCAAGTCTATAGTGAATATTTTCTCATATGATAATACAAATTTTAACCGTTGAATGTGCATCTAGTAATAAATGTATCTCCAGATTCTTGAGAATCTTATAGCTAATTATTCATCCAAAGGTTAAAATACGTCTTCTTGTATGAAAAGCTTCTCACAATAAACTTACCATTTTTTTTTTATATCCAAGTTGCCTATTATTTTGTGCTTCCTTTTACCCACTATTGGGGGCTGCCTGCGTCCAATTGACAAAATTTTGATGTTTGGTATGAGCACTATTAGGTATATATACTTTTGCACATATTTTTGTATACTCAGTTTTAAATGCATGTACTATGTGCTGTGTAAGTGGTGCACAAAAAATGTAAAAAAATGCAAACATCACAAGTACATACATTTAAAGTATACTCTATTAGTGTGTATAAAAATATGTGCAAAAATGTATATAACTAGTATTATTGATTTGATATCTAGGGGTCCTGTAAGGCGCAATTTCTTTTTTTCTTTAAAAAAAAAAAATAATAATAATAATAATACTGTAATAATAAAAATAATTTGCTTTTGGGATCCAAAAGGTCTTACGATAGGCTATGGTGGCAATTTCATCCACAAATTCCCAAATATCATCCTAATCTGATAATTATTTCCCACCCACCACTCCAATAAATCTCACCACACCCAGAATCTCCATTCTCTCCCATCATTTCACACATTTCAGTGTTTTTTTCCACACAGTCCATCACCAACAATGGCGGATGAGGTGATCCTGTTGGATTCCTTTGTGAGTATGTTTGGTATGAGGGTCAGAATAGCTCTAGCTGAGAAGGGTATTGAGTATGATTACAGAGAAGTGGACTTGAGCAACAAGAGTCCTCTGCTACTGGAGATGAACCCGGTTCACAAGAAAATACCGGTTCTGATCCACAATGGAAAACCGGTCTGTGAGTCTCTTATAATTGTTCAGTATATTCATGAGGTCTGGAAGGACAAATCTCTACTTTTGCCGTCTGATCCTTACCAGACAGCTCAAGCTAGGTTCTGGGCTGATTACATCGACAAAAAGGTATTATTACCTACACACACTGACACACACACATATATATATATATTAACAATGTTAGGGGCACTAACAAATTCCACTAACATTCACAATCACACTCTATCTCTCTCCTAGTGGCACTTTGAGTCCACTGCGGACCCCACAGTGCCACTAGGAGAGAGATAGAGTGTGGGTGTAAGTGTTAGTAGAATTTGTTAGTGCCCCAAATATTACTCATATATATATATATATGTGTGTGTGTGTGTGTGTATTCTCACATAAAACAGGCTATGCCTTCATAGATGCGTGTCCAATTTCTCAAATTGATTTTTTCAATTTCGGTATTTCTCTGTTTGTTTTGTCCTATATGGTAATTACATAACTACTCAAATATTATAGTATCCCTTTAGTATACCATAATTACTCGTACATGTGTACACTTAGATATGTTGATTTGTATGAGGTTAATTTTGTCATTTATACAATAATTACATGGGAAAATTATGACCAAATCCTTAATTAAAGGGCCAAAAAGTATTAAGTGGCCGTTTTTTTTTTGTCTTTATTCAAAAGTATGGTAGGAATTTGGTGACCAATAGCCCACTTTAAACCTCCATAACTTTTGATCTACAACTCCATTTTTTTTACAAATTTTATACCGCTGGAATCGTGTCGACGAGAGCTACAAAACTAGTACCATTGTTGATATGTTTTGAGCAAATTTTTTTTTCAATTTGAAGAAATTTTGAAAAAAATAGAGTTTTGTGGAATTTCACAAAAGTAATTTTGTGAAAATTTTGTGAAATTTTCAGTTACACAAAGCATGTAAGATTTTGATTTTGATTTTTTTGCTCAAAACATATCAACAATGGTACTAGTTTTGTAGCTCTCGTTGACACGATTCCAACAGTATAAAATTTGAGAAAAATGGAGTTGTATGTCAAAAATTATGGAGATTTAAAGTTGTAAAATATTTTTTGAATTTAGAATATCATACGGTACAATGCTCATACCGTATGAGTGGCTGCAAAAGCATGACACGTGAAAATTGGGCGAGAGTGGGGAAAATGTGGGAAATGTTTGGGTGCATGTCATTTTTTTCCTTTTGTCAAAGAGCAGGGACTTTTGATTAAATGCAGATATTGAAGGTACTTTTTATAAAATTTTGAGTTGACAAGGGATATATCTCTAACTGTCCCTAATTACATTCAAATCGACTAATAATTACATTTAGATCAACTTTTAAAATTATATTTAATATAATAATGAGGATTCAATCAACTTTGACTAAATATTTCAAGTTCAATCAACTTTTTTCAAAAATAGTTACACTTAGCTTCAAAAAATAGTCAAAAAGGGCTGCTAAAATTATATATACATATAGGCAAGGATCAAAATTTCGTTTCGTTTCGGTCGAAACAGCCGAAACGTTTCGGTTTCGTGGGCCACCGACACGACACAGTGAAGGAATCTCGAACTTCCAAGGTGTCGACAAGATTCGAGGGTTTCTGTGTGTTTCAAACGAAACACACATGTTTCGCACGAAACATGTGCGTGTGTCGAATCAAGTGCAGAGATCCATGTGAAAACTGAAAAAGGGGTTTGAAAATTGGAGAAAAGAGGAGATCACGAGATAAATAGTAAAAAAAACAGAGAATACAGCGTGACAGTACTACTGACCTGTTATTCTTCATCTTCTTCTTCTTTCTACTAGATCTTCCTCTTCTTCAGCTTCTTCATCTTCATCTCTCTCTCTCTCTCTCTCTCTCTCTCTCTCTCTCTCTCTCTCTCTCTCCTCCTTCTTCTTCTTCTTCTTCTTCTTCTTGTTCAGCGCCGACGCTGAAAGCTGTTGCCTCACCTCTCTCTCTCTCTCTGCCAGGAGCCCCAATAAGTTTATCTTCTTTTTTTTTTTTTTTTTTTGTTGATCGCCTCTTTCCTCTTGTATCTTATATTATATATATATATGATATATATGATATGAATCGATCATATGATATGATATAACAATATATTACTTGTATTTTATATTACTAATACAAGTTTAATTATTATTAGTAATATAAGTATTATATTATTTGTATTACTATATTATATTAGAGTCTCTAATTTAGAGAGCACTTTTGCTCACCCAAATTTGGTTCACCATTGCTTAAAATTATTAGTCATACTCATTGATCAAAATTAATTTTAAAATAAATACATTTTTTCTTACACCAAAATTGTTCACCCCAAATAGATCAAAATTAATTTTAAAATGAATACATTTTTAATACGGTGCCCCCACTGCATTAACAAATAGGAAAGAAGGGTGAGCAATTTTGGGGTGAGCAAAGCTGTATTCATATAAAAATTAGATGTAATTTCTTAGTAATACTCATTAAAACTAATATTCTTAGAAATATCAAAATTAGTTACAACTTATAACTTATTACTTATATAAATTATATAAGTAATATAACTAATATTCTTAGAAATATAAAATTAGTTGTAAAATTAATAATTAGTTATAAAATTAATAATTAGTGTATAATAATATAAGTTATAAGTTATATTCTTAGAAATATACAATTAATTGTAAAATTAATAATTAGTTATAAAATTGATAATTAGTGTATGCTAATTGCAGCCTATACTAATTAGTAATTAGTCATTTAATTGTGGTATACTAATTCTAATTTATAAATATTCTTATAAATATTATTAAAAAAAATTAAATTAAATATTATGTATTATGTGTAGGAATGTCAAAAAAAAATCAGATGTTTCACAACCAACTGAAAAAAAGAGACGGCAACGAGATATTGGTTGGAAGCACGGGACATAAATTAGAGATAATCGGCAACATGTGCAATGCAACTATTGTCACAAAATAATGAAGGATAGTGGTGTGTCACGTTTGAAGCAACACTTGGCTGGAGGTAATTCAAATGTTGAAAGATGTGATAAGTGCCCTTCAGTAGGCTCTAAAGCAATGAGGGACTACTTGAATCGTAATAAACAGAGAATGAGAAAGTGAAAGAACAAAGAGCTCAAATGAGGAGGAATTTGATCGGAACTGCTAGAAAGAGAAGTGGGATTGAAATCAATGATTTGGATGATGATGATCATGATGATGATGATATGACAAGTGAGGAGAGAGATGATTTAGAATACGCTAAACAACAATCTATTCACAATATTCATATGGCTGGTGAAATGTATAGAAGAGCAAGGGGGGAACCATCCACTCAAAAGGGATGTGCAAATGCAATGCAAAAACTAATGCGATCTCGTAGTGTGAAAGAAGCTTGGAATAAGATGTCTACCAAATCACAAAAAGATAAGAAAAAAGGACTTGACATTCACGAAAATGACTCCTTCATTGCATCGAAATAAGGAAGTCCAACAAGTAAAGTTAACTCATTTGTGGAATCTAAAAAAGTGGGCAATGTCGGCAAAACATGCAATAGCAAAGTTCTTCATATACGAAAATATCCCACCATCTAAGGCTTAAGGCCACTTTTATCAATTGATGATAGATGAAATTGCATTAGCTGGTGCAGGTGTTGTAGGGCCAACACCCTACGAGATTGGAGGGCCATTATTAGATGATGAAATAGAAGAGCTAAGGGAATATATTGAGCTTTTCAAGAAGAAGTTTGACACTTATGGAGTCACAATCATGTGTGATGGGTGGTCTTCAACTACCAGATTAGCAATTATAAACTTCTTAGTTTATTATAATGGAACGGTTATTTTTCACCGATCTTTTAATGCTTCAAATAATGATAAGGATGCAACATTCATTTATGATCTGATGGATCAGACCATTCAATAAATTGGAGATAAGCATGTGGTTCAGATCATCACTGACAATGGGAGTGCATACAAGAAGGCCGGTGAAATGTTGATGATAGCGAATCCATACTTGTATTGGACTCCTTGTGCAGCTCATTCCCTTGACTTAATCTTACATGATTTTGCTGGCATTAAGGCTGTGTGGAATGTCTTAGATAAGGCAAAGAGGGTCACAAACTTTATTTACAACCACAAGAGAATATTGGCAATATATCGAACATACTACAAGGGAGAATTGATTCGTCCAGGGCAAACACGATTTGGAACTAATTACATTGCTCTTCAAAGTATTTTAGAGCATAAAAGTGGTTTACAAAGGATGTTCACATCAAATGATTGGGGTATGAGTGCTGGTAGCAAAGACGCAATAGGGAAGCGAGTACAAGCTACTATACTCGATGCTAAATTCTAGGAAAAAGCAAAGATTGTTGTCGACATTCATGCACCTATTGCAAAGGTTCTAAAGATGGTGGATGGGGAAAGAAGAGCTACAATGCCATATGTATATGATGCAATGATACGAGCAAGACATGCCATTACAGAGATTGCCCCTAAATCTTGCAACAAGTATCTTGACATTGTTGATGCTCGATGGAAGAAGCAAATCATTCAACCAATTCACATGGCAGGTATGGTAGTGAATATTTACTATGCTATATTTAGTCATGGCATATGTAGTGACTAATTCACGATATTCATGTGCTTCATTGTACCTTACTATTTGAATCCCGCATACCAATACGAAGAAGGTGTAGGTGAAAAAGAAAGTTTGCTAAAAGCGCTTAGAGCCGTAGTATCTCGATTGGAGCCTGATGGTAATTGTGCTTCTCAAGCACTTGCAGAGGTTAAAATGTTTTGTGAGGCAATGTATGGGTTTTCAGACCAAGCGGCAATCAGGGGGAGAACTAGGACGGATCCAGGTGAATTTTGTGCCATATTTACCAGTTTGAAACTGTTTACATTTTTAATTAACAATTATCTATTAATTACAGCTGAATGGTGGCTTTTGTATGGCACGGACGCTCCTAATTTGAGGAGGATTGCTATTAGAATTTTATCACAAGCAGCTTCATCTAGTGGTTGTGAAAGAAATTGGAACACGTTTGCTCTTATTCATACTAAAGTGCGCAATCGACTCCATTATGACAAGTTAGAAAAGTTGGTTTTCGCACAGTATAACATGCAGTTGAAGGTTAAACACATGTTTAAAGAACAAATAAATCAAGAATTCCAACCAATTGACTTAAGTACTATATTTGACGAAGATGAAGAAAATATGGGACTTTCAGAATGGCTAGATGACCCCGGGGATGCACTCCTAGATGAGATTGATGGCAACGGTAATCCGAATAGGCCAAATACATACGTAGCTACATGGGTAAATCACCCGAGAGATGGTGGTGTGGCTCAGGATAACAGTGAAAGAGGGTCAAAAGCACGTAGTAAGCAACCTATGGTTAGTAGCGATCATGACCATGATAGTGATAATGGAAATGGAAACAATAATGACGAAGAAGCTGATACTAGTCCTCCACAAGGTGGGAGTCCGGGTGGCAATGTTGGTTTTTCATCGCCAATAGGGAGGGGTAGCCAAAGTCCTCCAGGGCCTATATTCACGGAAGAGCAAGGATTCACTCATGCTACACAAGATGAAGATCATGGCTCCCGTCGTGTGCTTCAGTATGAACGTGGTCAAGGTCGACATTGTAATCCACGCAATCAGAGAAATAATCCCGCACCAATTGATGCTATGGATATTGATATAATCGACATTGGCATGTCTAGTATGAGTATGAGTGGGGGTGATTTCTATGGGCAAGGATCATCATCTTCAAATGCTTATGGCTCAGGATACGATTCACATACAGCTCGTCAAGTTTATACATCTGGATATGATTCCCAAGTATCATCCTCACAAGGCTATGGACATGACCATGGGCTTCAATTTGGATGTAGTCAAGTTGATTATGAGAGGTTTATAGATCAATATGAGGCATGGTTTCGTGCTTACATGGGTTGGACTGAGTATTGCCGATATATCCAGAACACGTATAATGTTCCTCTTGGTGAATACCCGGAGCCTGGACCAGTTTATGCGCCTGCTCGACACTCTACAACCCGTTGGATGTGAATTTGTTGGATGAACAACTATATATATTTTGGAGATGTCTCCAGGTTGGTCCTTATGTACTTATATATCACTTTTCTTTTTTATGAATGATGTTTTATGTATTCTATGAACTGCTTGACAGTAAATTGATGCCTAAATTATCAGGTATTTTCAATTTAAACTATATACAATTGATATAACTACATATATAGACCTCTCAAAGGTTTAATTAATCAATTATAAGCTTTATATGTGCATACAGTTTAGTTTGAAGTTATGTTTCCACAAGTTTCTTTGTGTTTCCAGTTTTTTCCGGTGTTTTCACATGTTTGCGAAACGTTTCCGTTTCCGGGAACACCGAAACACTACACCAAAACGAAATTTTGATCCTTACATATAGGTCAATATTTGTAAGAAAAATTACAGAATGGTCACCTTTGGCATAATATTTACACTGGTCATTTTTTTAAGAAAAAAATACAGAATGGTCATCTTTTGACACAATATTTACACGCATGCCAATGTTTGTAAGAAAAATTATAAAATGACCATGTTTTGGCACAGTAGCTTTTTCCCTTTACAAAAATGGTTGTAAAAGTCAAAGAAACTAATATGAGAACGATTAGCTTCAAAATAAAGTCAACAATAACGTCTACTTATATCATATTTACATATAGGTCAACTTTTGTAAGGAAAATTGTAGAATCGTTTGACCCAACTGGTTTTTTTTTTTTTTTTTGGTTCCCATTTACAAAATTTGTTGTAAAGGCCAAAAGAAGCTATAAGATGAGGAGATAGACACGTGCGAAGCACGTGCTAATAACATAGGTCAATTTTGGCCTAAATATTTCAGGTTCAGTAAACTTTTTAAACTATAATTACAAATGGCTTCAAAAATAAGTCAACACAAACGACTGCCGACATCATATTTACATATAGGTCAATTTTACAAAATGATCATTTTTTGACACGACGACTTTTTCCCTTTTTCCCTTCACAAAAATAGTTGTAGAAGCCAAAGAAGCTAATATAAGGGGAGGCACGTGCAATTTTTGTAAGGAAAATTACAAAATGATCATATTTTGGCACGACGACTTTTTCCCTTTCCTTTGTAAAAGTCAAAGAAGCTAATATGAGGGAAAACGCACGTGCGAAGCACGTGCTTGTCACCTAGTATATATAAATACGCAGATATAATCATTTGTCTTAATTTTACATTTTTTCTTTCCATTAGATCCTTTTTGTTGTGCTTAGTTGTTATTTTGAAGATAAATTGAGTCCAAAATTATGTGGTGTTACAGATGGTTTATGCTAACCTTTTGAATGTGAATGTATATTCTTGGTGAATATCATGATTGGAAATGGTTGGAAGTTTTAGGGTCAGTATGTAAGGAACATGGTATCGGTCGCGGTCGCGGTCGCGGAGACGACTCGGTCGCGGCGCCGCGAACTGGTATCGGGCGATACACAAAGATACACTAGATTTAAGGTTCAAAAAAATCTGGAAAAATAATGAAAAATTCTAAAATAATTAGAATAACAAATTTGGCCTAATGGATTATCACAATACACAAATTATACCAATTACAAAGCATAATATCCAATACATACGCTACAGATTGAGTATCTGATTATACTATATACATAATTGGGTAAACATTGATCAATAACTACCAAATCAATGCCACATGAAGTGGGTTGAAAATCATAATTGTTATTCCCTTCATCATTGTTATCCCAACTAATATATTGTTTTGGAGCCATTCTAGCAAATTATTAAAACAAGCATGATATTATAAGCAACAAAATACTTAAATTTAATAAGCAATAAACTTATTTTCACTAATTTTTGATAATTTTTTTCTTGCATTATGCTAGCAAAAAAAAAATAGTAAAAATCACATTAATTTTTTTAATTACTATATAAAAATAAAACAATAAAAACCCTAAGTGTATATCACTATTTTTTTTCTAGCATAATCTTATATTAAATATTAGATTATTATTATAATATACTGTAGTAAGTATTAGTAAAATAAGTTCTAAGATATATATTATATTATATACTTAAGTAAACACAATGTGAAAAAACCGTAATAAGTAATAGTACTCTACTAGTTCAGTTGAAGCCTCCGTCTCCAAAGTTTGGAGAGAACGACATTCACACACACACCATGAGAAATGGAGAGAGAAAGAGAGAGAGAGAGAGAGAGAGAAAGAGAGAGACCAAGACACCGACAGATCTGCTAAAAGAGAGAGATTAGTAGATCTACAATGGAAGAGAATGGTGATGATGGAGGAACAGATCTGTGAGAGAATATCAATTTGGTTCGAGATCTCAGATCGTGGAGTCTCATGAAGCCCTATCTACTTAAGATCTATGAAGATAATGCAGAAAAGGTAATATTTGAACCATTTGCCCTCTTTTTCGGACTCAACAATCTGTCGCAGGAGATTCGTCTCACTATCTCAGACGAGATCTCGCGCGATACAGCACTGTCTCGGCCGATACGGCGCGATACAACCGATACCACCACCGATACTTGATTGTTTTGAACAATATTTGTATCGCCTGTATATCTCATTTCATTGGGCCTTGAAACCTAGTCAACTCAGCCGAGACGACTCGGTTTCGGTCGAGACTTCGAACCATGGTAAGGACGGAGCTAGGATTCGATCTTAGAGGACACAAATTTATATTGAGGGTAAAAAATGTTTGTACCTTTGTAAAGAAGGGTACAATGATTTCTTCCCGCGGATACAAATATATTTTACTATAAAAACAAACATCCCTTACAACGAGTACAAATGTTCCTTATCTCGGGTACAAAGCTCTAATACTATCATATAGGTCGTCTGGTACAAAAGTTCTTTATTATAGATACAAAGCCCTCTTACCATGATACAAAGATTCCTTACTATGAAGATAAAACCATCAAATCACAAGTGGTTTTACTTTAAAGAGGATGGAGGGTTGGGATTAGGCTTCTATTGCATCAAACGACCCATGTGGTTTGGTTGTACCATACATGATACAACCAAACCACTAGGATGTATTGAAGTCTACACTGAGGGTTTGGGGCTAGGGGCAGGGCCCTATTCGATTTTTTTTAGTAGTAATGATATTATTTTTGGTTTTGGTTTTAAGATCCTAAAATTTGTATGGTTGTTGTGGGTTTTCACATATAGTGGGGTTATATAAAACGTAATTATTCAAAGACAAATTAATCTCTCCATAATAAGTGCTTTTTTTTTTTTTTTGTAAGCATTAGTTTCAATTATAAAACAATGAATCCCTGCATGTACAAAAGGGATATCTATAGGGGGCTTAAATAATAAGGCCAATTGAGTAAATAGTAAATACAATATTTAATTGAGTGAAAGTTTAAAAAAAACTTAAGGACCAATATGATATTTCTGAGTTTAGAATGGGCAAACTAAAAATTCAAAATTCACAAGTCCCACTACCATATGTGTTTGAGAACCATTTGGGATATTAAATATGAAAAGCAATGCATTACTCTTTTCGTACTGTTTAAAATACTACTGGTCCACATATATGCTGCATAAACGCATATCCATGTCAACCAATCACACTGCAACAGAATTGAAAATGTAGCACCTTAAGTTTTTTTTTTTTTTACTATATCAGAATGTCTAATAAAAGGCTAAAATATACGAAAGAGTGTCTTAGGCAAACCTCATGTAGCTAAACTATGACTGTAAATCTGTAACTAACTATAACATCTTTTAGCAAACCTGGTGAAAAGAAACAATCTGAACATGAACAAAACGAAAACAAATAACTAAAAAGCTCAATGAAACAAAACCAAAATGCAAAACACTTACTCTTTAAATAAAAGCATTTGCAAAAACCTCTCTTTTTAACCATCGATTGGATGAGCGAGAGACCTGCAAATATTAAAGGAAGAAATTGAGAAATTAAACATAAGGAAAGATCAAACATGAAAAAGCTTTGGTTGAAATTGTAAGTATTTGTTACCTCGGGTCTGTTACAGTCTTAGTAGAGAGAGAGAGAGAGAGGGAGAGAGAAGACCACCTCTCGGCCCCTCCCTTCTACTCACCACCGGCCACCAACCACCACCTCCTCCCATAACACCGCCACCACAACTTGCAAGTTTTTGAAAATGTAGGGTTTGATTTCGGGGAAAAAGTTTCAATAACAGAAGAAAGATCTAGGGTTTTTACGGTTCAGATTTGTTTCTCACTCATAACCATTACCTCATATCGTTGCCGTCGGCATCGACGGCGGCAGCGTGGAGGCTTGGTCGAGGAGCCTTAACTCTCTCTTTCTCCCCCTCGGTTTTTTTTTTATTATTTTTTTTTGGTCTGAGATATAAACCCCATTTTTTTGGTCAAAGATAAACCAAGGCTTTTAGTCAGATGGTCAACGTTTTGTTTTCATTTGGCATGGTTTTTTTTTAATGTTCAAAATAGGTACTGTTTGAAACTGTGCCAAATTGGCCCAAAGCAGTTCCAAATTTTGGCATGGTTTTAAGCAGTGCCAAATAAAAAACGTGAAGTGTGTCAGTTTGGCATTTATGGTGTAGTGAGTAACTTTGACAAATGAAGTTTACCCATTTGTTTTCTTATACATTTTTCTACCAATCTCATTTATTATGTCAACGGATTTTGCCTATAAATAGTACATCTAATGTTCAGCTTTAGACACAGAAAAAAATAGAAGCAAAAGAGCCAAAAGAGAGAGAGAAAATATTAGTGTACTGTAATATACTGATAGATTAAGTGCTTGATTTTTACTATTTCTTCAAGTAATAATACAAATCCCCCTCCTCAGTGGACGTAGGAAAATTGTCGAACCACCTGAAATATCTGTGTCTTTTGTGTGATTGTTTATATTATGTGCTTGCTTTTATTACTAATTTTACAACACGTTATCAGTTCGAACATCAAAGGTAAAGATATTAATTTTGATATGGACAATTCTATGGACACAACTTGTGCACAACTTTTAAAAAATGTGTATCTCTCCCGTGTTATTGTGGGATCCACTGACATCACAGGAGACATATAGACACTTTTTTTTTGGGGTTTTGCACAAGTTGTGCACCAAGGTTTATCCTTTTGATATACTTATACTCTTGAAGAGTTAGTCTTTTGAATAGACAACAAATGAACTTCTTAAAAAAGTAGTGAATAAATTTATAACAGATAAATTATAAACAACTCATGAAGAAGTTAATGAGAAAAAAAAGGAAAAACAATCACAGGCAGCCAGATTCAAAACAAAGACCGCGGGAATTAAAGGTTTAAGGTCCTAAGTTCCCACCTCTCGGCTACCGTGTGATTGTCTAACCATATTATTGAATGGAAATATATACATATATATATATTGAAGAGATGGTGAATAAATCTATAAAAATGTAATGAAAATATATATATATATATATACAAAACAATCATGGATGACCAAGTTCGAACCCGGGACCTTAAAGTTTGAAGTCCTCAGTCCCTCCCACTCTACTACCACACGATTGAGTAATCTTTATTAAACTATATGTATACATACATGCGTGCAACCTAAGTTTTATACTTATAACTATAGACATGTATGAGCTTCTCAATTGGTAGCTCAAAGGTAAATATATAACAAATTTGGATATCTATACATAATAAATTTACTCTCCTTATCTCTTATAGTAATACTTAACTATTTATTCATTTCATTTAATTGATCCTTAATGATAGTTTGTCTCTCTTAAATGTAAAAATCAGCAATATGGCAAACCTCAAACACCTTATGTTTCTTACTCTTGATATTTCTGGCAATAATTAATTATTTTGGACCAAATTCACGAAAAATTATATAATTTCTGAAAATCTTGGGAAAGCAATCGATAAGATAAATGATGCATCCCTATGGGAACGCGCTCGAGCCATGGTCAACAGATTTGGATATCTATACATAATAAATTTTACTCTCCTTGTCTCTTATAGTAATACTTAACTATTTATTCATTTCATTTAATTGATCCTTAATGATAGTTTGACTCTCTTAAATGTAAAATTCAGCAATATGGCAAACCTCAAACACCTTATGTTTCTTACTCTTGATATTTCTAGCAATAATTAATTATTTGGACCAAATACACGAAAAATTATATAATTTCTGAAAATCTTGGGAAAACAATCGATAAGATAAATGATGCATCCCTTTGGGAACGCGCTTGAGCCATGGTCATCATTCGACACCATTTACATGAAGAGCTGAAATATGAGTATCTCGCAATAGACAACCCTGCCGTGCTCTGGAAAAATTTGAAGGAAATGTATGACCACCAGAACGATGTTATTCTTCCAATAGCAAGATATGATTGGATAAACTGGAGGATTCAGGATTTCAAAACAGTTTTTGAATATAACTCTGCACTATTTAAAATCACTTCTGTACTCGAATTATGTTGAGATAAAATTATTGATGAGTAAAATTTAGGAAAAACTTATTCTACATTTCACGTCTCGAATGTGCTCTTGCAGCAGCAGTATCGAGAGCGCAGATTCAAAAAATATTTAAACATGATATCTTTTCTCCTTGTGGCTGAACAAAATAATGATTTTTTGATGAAAATTTATCAGTTACGTCCAACTAGTTCTAATTCATTAACTGAAGCCAATGGAACTACATTCCCTGAAGTGAATATAAACTTACCTCATAGATAGAGAGGTGGACATGGAAACAGACAAGGAAAAGGTTGTGGAAGGAATTACAATTGGAACCTTAGTGTACCATCGTACACTGAAAGTGGAACAAAAATAAAAAGGGGAAAAGTGTACAAAACCTCCCAAGACAGACGATGAACTCTGGTATCGGTGCGGCATGACAGGGCACCGGGCGCGTACCTATCGTACAACAATACTTTTGGTCGAGCTCTATAATGTCTCTATAAAGGGAAAGTGTAAGGAGATAGAGATTCAATTTACTGATTATGATGGTCTAGTAGATATAACGCATTTGGATATGGTTGATTTCTTCGCAGACCCCGAAGGAAAAATTGATCACTTGATTGGTAATAGAAGTGTCCATAAATGAATGATGTTATGTGTTTTTTACTATATTAATTCTATGTCATCTTTTATGCTTGCTATTGCACTGTATGATGTTCTTGCCATAAATAATAAAATATGATTTCTATCACTTAAAATATTTATAAATCTTATTATCTGATAGATTTCAAGATGAAAGTGAAGATATATGCCTAGTTGATAGTGCAACTACACGCAATTCTTCGAGACAAGAAATATTTCTTAAGCTTAAAATTAGTTGAAGCAAATGTGAAAATGATATCGGGCATTGCAAATCTTATTGAAGGATTTGGAAGGGCTAGCATTAGTTTGTCAAAAAGAACAATAATTCATTTCAATAATGCTTTACACTCTAGCAAATCCAATAGAAATTTGCTTAGTGTTAGAGATACCCGTTTAAATGGATGCCATATTGAGACCATTATTGAGAGTAATAGTGTAGAATATCTTTGTTTTACCTCTCTTGTTTCAAATAAGAAACATGTCTTGGAGAAACTTTATGCTCAAACTGTGGGTTATATCAAATGACGATTAGAGCAATTAAATAAAACGTTGTGATAAACCAGAAGATAGCATATCCAAAGACTTTTGGACTTTAGCATGATCGACTTGGTCACCTTGGAGCAATAATGATGCAAAGAATTATTAAAGGCTCACATGGACATCCTTTAAAGAATCAGAAGATTCTTCTGCCAGCGACAATCCATGTACTACTTATTCACAAGGCAAATTAATTATCAGACGATCTCCTTCAAAGATCACTCTTGAATCTCCTACTCTTCTAGAACGTATTCAAGGGGATATATGCGAGCGAGTTCTTGAGGTAATCTTCTATTTTCCTTATTTTAATCTTCTATTTCTTAGTTTTTATTCAGCTTTCTTGTTTATTCATATTGCTCTTAGTTTTTATTCCTTTTGATCTTTGAAGTCATTAGATTAGAAGTGGGTCCTTGTTTTTAGTATCCCTATTAGGGTTAAGTTATTCGACCCCCGGGAATAATGAAACCATAGTCTGCATCTCATGCATTAGTTTTAGGGCATCCATGCATAGTAGTTTACCCATGTTATTCATTGTTATTCATTCATAATAGTTTGTTCTTATCTATGTATCCATGCACATGCATACACATATACATTATTCTCTCTTCGAATAGTAGGTTATCCATACTAGGGATAACACCCTAATTAGGGTTTCATATGCACACTACATCGCATAGTAGTCATGTTTGGACATACATAAATGTTATCCATGCTTAGACTAGTAGGATATTCCTCGTAATTATCCTATATGTATGACCTTGTTATCCCAATCATGTTAATTAGGAATAATTGAGAATGATATGCAATCCGAGTAAGTTCTCTTAGATTCCCTCTTTTATACTGTTTTCCTGGGATCACATAGAAGTATGTATAGGTGAATAAAACCATATTTAAATTCCTTACATGGTACTTGTGCATAGAATCCATGTTTTTTAGGATTTTTGAGTGTGCTTTTCACGTTTGCTTTGATTTTTATTTCTTCACATGCATAGGGGAGTGTAGTAATACGTTTAGCCCCCAAATTATCGCTTTAGTATGTGTATTGTGTAATATTTGTACAGTTTCTTTCATGCCTTTTCTTTTCTTAGTTGTTCATAACTTGTAAATAGGATTATCTTAGAATAAATGAAACGTTCCATATAATGTCTAGTCAATTGGCCTTGAAAACTAAGTAGAGGCACATCTTCGGATGGGGTGAGAAGGGGTATTTTAGTACGATCTAGTTCATTTCTCTCTCATACCTTAACCACCGAATCAAGTTCTTTGGTGACGAAGGGGCGGTGTTCTCTATCCATTCAACTGATAGATTTAGTTTTCTTTATTTCTTTTATCAAACCAAGTGGCGAATCTATTAGTGATGATCTCTCCAAATTTAGCCTTGTGGGATAAAATATGAATAGTTCACTCGTGTAGCCTCAAATATGGATCATGGGCATCGGTTGTATCTTAGGGTATGGATAAAAAGCCCCATGGAATCCAATACAAGTAATGCAAATCAGTTGAATCAAATAAAATGCTAATGATGGGTGGTGAATCTCACTCGTGCTTATTGACATGAGATTTGGTGTGAGATCAATCATGTGGGTTTGGTCTCTCTAGGCTTTATACTTGGTCAAGGTACCCACAATTGGCAACTCTGCTAGGAAAATGTAAGAGGGTTACACTCCAAAACTCTCAAGGTTCTTTGACTCTATATTATATGAATCGCATGTGCATTAGTTTTATGAAGCTTGGGCGGACCAAAACCGGGACTTGCAACTCGTCAGATCACCCCATTGGAGGACTTTCCTTCCCTGGCGCTAGGGCTGTAAGTAAAAAATTGAAAATCGACTGACCAAAAAACCGATTGGTCGGTTTTTAAAATGTATATTTAAACCAAAATTGACCAAATGCTTCGAAAACCAATCGATCGTCACTATTGGTTGATTATTTTCCAGGAAAAAAAACATTGACCGCTTACACCCCTACCTGGCACGTACCTATGGGTATAACAGCATGTCCACGTACCATACCAAACCCTATAATGGGGGGTATATATATAGGACATCTCGCTGGGGGACCCTGTGTCCTTATCTACCTTGTTGCATATGGTAGCCATAGATCATAATCCTTTAGGGCTCAACCTGCTAGGGCAATGTGTGCACACACTCTCTTTAGTTGCCCTTTGGGAATATGTGATATGATAAGGAAGTCTAAACGACCCGTGATACATAGCCCTGTCTAACAATCAAGACATTCTATCCATGTGAAATGCTGACCACGTGGCATGAGGTTGACATGCTTTGGTGTCATGTTATATGATAAGGAAGTCCACACAACCCATGATACATAGCCATGTTAAACAATCAAGACATTCTATCCATGTGAAATGCTCGCCATGTGACATGAGGTTGATGTGTTTAGGTGTTATGTGATATGATAAGGAAGTCGATACGACTCGTGATACATAGCCCTGTCTAACAATCAAGACATTCTATCCATGTGAAATGCTCGCCATGTGACATGAGGTTGACGTGCTTAGGTGTTATACTGGAAATATGTGTCACAAGTTCATAGGACGACGAGTCATTAACTTGTTTGTGTCCTAACCGCTAGAGTAAATCCTGAATATGCCCTAAAATTGTCATGAGCCCTATCACACGTGAATTTTTATTCATGGAAAGACTAGAGTGATACTGAATATGATGGTCCCGATATAAGAAGGGTTTCTCGATAATGCGATTAGGACTTAAAGAAATATATGATAATGATAATTTGGAATAAGGTTGTTCATCTGCATTTGCATGTCATGAAAAATATATAATAAAAAAATGTCAAAAAAAAAAATCTTTTCCAAAGACTCAAGTCCCTTCTTAAAATACATTCTCAAGAAAATCATTTTGAATAAGAATTTATGGAAATATCTTCGACCTCTTTTTCCAAAGAAAAAAAAATCTTTTCAAAATAAAATAGAATTTCTTAGAAGGTCATTTTGAAAACGAAAAATTCTCTCTTCCAAAAAAAATATTTTTTTGTTTCTCAAAAAAAAAAAAAATTATGAGTCTTACATTTCCAAATAATAATAAAATCCCATGTTTTCAAAACAAATTTCTGGTAGTGTGATGCTACTGAAGTGATGA
Organism: Hydrangea macrophylla; assembly: GCA_033977485.1. Taxonomy (NCBI): domain Eukaryota; kingdom Viridiplantae; phylum Streptophyta; class Magnoliopsida; order Cornales; family Hydrangeaceae; genus Hydrangea; species Hydrangea macrophylla. The sequence continues at coordinate 31,750,256 of CM066994.1, forward strand.
TGCTGGAAACTACTCTTGAGAATATACGCTAATGGACCACTTAACAAAGGAGGGTTGTCAAGTAAATTGTTCATGATACACCTACTGAGTCAAGATAGAGTCTATTTGAGTTTAGATTGAATTCATGTCATGTTTACAAACAAAAAAAAAAAAAAGGAGTCCAATATAGGGTATTGTAATGGCCATGGTTGAGCTTGGTCAAAAGTCTAGTTTATTTCTTGTTTCGAAATTAGTCTTTGATTTTAATTAAAAAAATAAGTCTAGTGATGCATTAGTTTCTTCTTTTGATCAATAAAAAAATTTATTTCTGCTCACTGTGTGCCAAATTATGAGTGTGTGGACTGTATGATTGCCAAAAAGAAAAAAGAAGAAGACACACCCAAAATATTGTAGAAGAGACTTCATATATGAACTCGAGTATTGAAGAGGATTCTAAAAAGTGTTTTGACTAGTTCTTTATACCAAGTCTAAATGAAAGCCAAGAGTTATCACCCTATTCACAGAATCAAAAAATGATTTTGACTAAGCTCTAAAAGACATACTCAGAATGAATGCCATGTTTTTTCAAGACACGTTCATTGCCTATCTACTACCTGTGTCCGATCCTATAATGAGACTTGATTTGGTGCTTTACAAAAAAAAAAAAAGTAAGATTTATTCAAAGCTATGGTAATCACGTGGTATTATGCCTTTGCCTACGAAAAAAACAAAAAAAGAAAAAAATCGTCCATGCAAGAAAACTTCTTAGAACTCGAAAGTTATCAATGAGATGAAGAAATAAGCCTGTCAATATTTGCTTTCCAAAACATGTTGTCTATGAGAAGGGTATGATGCATCTCAAAGAGGGAGAGAGAGAGAGAGAGAGAGAGAGAGAGAATGGAGAAAGTAAAGGTGGAGGAGAATGCAAAAAGATATAGAGTGACAAAAATGAATAAGAAGAAAGGAGGGAAGAAAATAAAAAATCCGTAGGTTGATATTGACTATTGTGGAAAACACGAAGTGAAAAATGTGCCTTATTCCTGGGAGACGATTATGGTGAGATAATATAGATTTTGATAAGCAGAGAGGTACGAAGAGTTGACTCGCATGGATGAAAGAAAAGAAAAAATAAAGCTCGCTAGGTTGAAAATCCGAAAGGGTGCTTAGGCAAAAGTTAGAGCAGAAAAAGAATAATAGAAAAAGCTCGCTAGTTTAAAAACCTGAAAGTGCATCTAGGCAAAAGTTAGAGCAGAAAAAAGAATAATAGAAAATGCTCGCTAGGATGAAAACCCGAAAGGGCACCTAGGCAAAAGTTAGAGCGAAGAAAAATAGGGTGAAGGCGTTATACCATAATCAAACTTATGCTTGCTAAGATGGATCTAATTGTGAAATGTTCTGAGCACCAGCTTTGACCTTATTGTTAAATTCAAATCGAGTCGGTTCAAATCTTATACTGTCAAATTTTTCTTGAATGTGAATGTGAATGTGATTGAGCTTGAAAAGAAGATATTCACCAATTTCGACCAAACTTAAAACGACACTATGTCGAAGATCAAAAGTCTCATGTCATGATTAAATTACGTTTGATCTGATTCCCACTAGGTGATACTTAGGCAACCTCTCAAAAATTCCGGTCTTAACCATTGACTCAAAACCATTTTTTTCACACTAGGGGCAATACCCCGTAGATCTTGTGTTTTTGCTTTGCCCAGACACTAGGGGCAAGGCCTTGTCGTGAACTTTAAAGTCAAAATATATGATGAGTAAACCCTTGGTCGATGGGTTTCTATTGATTTCAAACAAGCCTTTGCACTCTAATCCATACAAGGGTGAATCCCATATCCTAAAATACATATCAATCATATACAAGGGGCAAGCCCTTCACTCCATGGGTTTAGTTTGATTTTTTTTTTTGCACACAAGGGGCACGGCCCTCTACCACCTGTTCTATCCAATTAAGTCTAACCCCTTGCCACACATAAGGGGCAAGCTCTTACTGCCCATTTTGCTCAACCAACTCAAACCCCTTGTCATACACAAAGGGCAAGCCTATGTCCCAGTCCCCGTTGTCATAAACTAGAGGCACTTTTGTTCTGAGGTAATATCTTTACGTGAGGGTAGACGAAATCGTATTTTACTATTTGATTAGAAATGAAAGTTCGAAGTTGTAATATGGAAAGAGTAAAAAATTGATTGAGAACAAGATTAGGGAGAAATTTTCAAACTTTAAATTTATGAATGAAGTCTCATCTCAAATAATTGGGTAAATAGCAAACGAATAATTTGAATCATGAGCAAGTTACACCACTCATAATAAGGCATTGTGTCAAAGGAAAATAAAAAAGAAAAATGATGTAGAATTTGATTATTTATAATATCTCAAGTTTGAGTCATAGAGTTGTAAACTTTGTGGATGTATCTTGGGCAATAATTTGAGAATTTTTGAAAGGTAAAGAGGAAATAAAGAGTCCATGAGCATACGTGCAATCTTTTGAAATGAGCAAAGTTCGCAATATTATTACATCATCAAGCATGAACATTTAAACTAGGGGCAATGTTCACATTTCTTAGGTTTTATAAGCTTAACCCTCGTGATGTCAATGGCATCCATTCATAGCATTGATTGTGCAATGCATATGTAGTTCGCCTTTAGTGGCTCCACAATGTTCTCTTTAAGAGTAGTTCACCTTTACTAAGCTCTACATGGTTTTATAGTTGAAAGGGTGTCCCCCATATAGCATGATGATTTGATTGCATATTTATTTCAATTTCATGCATCATACTTATTGTTCGCCTTAAATGACTCAATGGTGTACTTTTTGAAGAGTAGTTCGCCTTCTGGGCTCTACATAGTGTTGATTGTTGAGCGGGCGGCCCCCGCATTTGCACATTGGTTTTAACGAACATCATTGCTGAGTTGTACAATGCACTCATTATTTGCCTTAAATGGCTCAACAATGTGCTTTTTTTTTAGAGTAGTTCGCCTCTTCGGCTCTACATTGCATTTAATTGAAAAGCGGGCAGCCCAGGTATTTGCATAGTGATGTTATTAAGCACTTTTTTTGAAATCAGACATAGCATTTATGTTTGATTCCGCAAGCAAGAGTAATTTGCCTCTTCGGCTCTACATTACATTGCATTGAATGGTTTTTGATTTGAACATTTCATTTTGAGTTGTGCATGATGCTCCTAGTTTCCCTTAAATGGCTTCGCGAATAACTTGCCCCCAGCATGGTAATACCGCACTTATTGATTTTTCATGCATTCCCCATCAGAGTAGTTTGCCTCGTAGGCTCTACATTGAGTTTGTTGTTAAGCGGGTAATTTCCATGTTCGCATTTGCACATTGATTTCAGTGGATAAATGTCTTGAGCTGTGTATCGCATTCATTGTTTGCGTTAATTGGCTCTTTGATTGCATATCTTTGAGAGTAGTTTGCCTTTCTTTGGCTTTGCATGCTTCCGGTCGCCGAGTAGGTATCCCATACATTCTTACGTAAGTATCTTTTATCAAATATCAGTTGTGACTTGTGCACCGTAGTCGTTATTCAACTTTAATGGCTCTACGTCACGCTTTCTGGAAAAATAGCTCGCCTTTCGAGGCTTTACCAAATCCTCCGTGTTTTTTCGTCAAATCATCCTAGTTTGGGCGTACCTTGCAAACCGTCCTAGCTTGGGCGAACCCTGAAAAAGCCCTCTAGCTGAGACAAACATATTTGATGTTCACTGTAACTGGCTCTTCGATGCGTATTTTAGGCCTAGTTCTCCTTAAGTGGCTCTAGAGCCCTTTTGTCTCCTACCTACCTTATGTGTCACGTACGGAGATGTCGCAAAACCCTCTAGCTGACGCAAAATTCTCCTTTCAAAGCTCTCTAGTTAAGTCAATCCCCCTTTTCAAAGCCCTATAGTGAAGGTAAATCCCCCTTTCAAAGCCCTCTAGCTGAGACATTCATCTTTTTTAAAGCCTTCTAGCTGAAGCATCCAAGCTGTGGTTCTAGATGAAATAGTTCCTTGAGCGTTATGTCATTTTGTGTGTTTTGCTAGAATTGTTGTTATTATGTGGTGTGCTCATTGAACTGTGGTCGGTCTGATTTCCTGCAAGGGAATACGTAGGCAGCTCTTTCGGGCGTGACCACTAGATTTTCAATATTTTGTGTGCATTGCATATTTCTTGATTTCTCAATTTTCTTGCTGAAGTTTTTAGGACTCAGTAAAAGGTTGTCATGTTTTGTCACACCCTAACCCTCGGGCGGATTAGGACACGTGTAACAAAGCCTACCTGCCAAATCATCCTCAATTTATTAAGAAAATCATGGATTAGACCTCATAAAACAACCTTGTTGACACAAAATAGCTTCAAGGGCAGAATTGTCATTAATAAAGTATAACCAAATTTTACACCAAAAGATAGATCTTTGAGTCTTGGATCCAACGAACAGCGCGCGAATCCGAGTTTCATAGAAAGAGATGCTTGTTTCCGTGAAAGTGGATAGTCTGATTTGATAGGGGCGAATCGATCTACGGAAAGGCCGAATCGATCCATCTTTAGCAGAATGTCTTCAAAAATTAGCGGATCGATTCGCAGGAAGGCCGGATCGATCCGGCTTCTGCAGAACAGTTTCCTGCTGTTAAAAACATCAAATTTTCATGTACAAATCAATCCTAAACCAAACCAATTCATATGGAAACCTCAAGAAAATTCAAAAACATTTTCAAAAATTTGCACAATATATCCAAGTGTGGTAAAACAACTAAAACATCTAAATTCCTCTCATGGATCATAATTCTACATTACAATCCATATTTTTCCCAAAGCACACATAATTTCAGCATAAGGAACCAAGTTAAGATTTACAACCCCAAAATCTACTCAACATACTCAAGTTCCTTCCCAACCTTAATTTGCGACTTATAACTACAACTCATAATTTGGAGCATGATTAACATCAACACCCATCTTAACATATTACAAATCTCCCAAAAGCCCAAGTTGTTCAACATTTCTAATACAACAATTACAACCAAGATTTGAACACCTAAGCATATGAACATATGAACATATACACAACTCTCATGCCCAACCCGACGCGCGAATCATTTCCTCTTGTACTCTCGTTCAGTACCTGCGATGGTTATTCAATAACCACAACAGAAAATATGTTTTCGTTTAAGCTTTCACTTAATAAGGGAACTAATCATGCTATTGGAATATTCGATATGCAAATACAACAATCATTATAAACAATAACATAATAATCTCCAGAAAGTCAAGTAACTCCAGCCACCACCCCCGGGTCATTCTACCCCGGATCGTTCTCACTTTTGGACGCATATAGTGTATCTCTCCTTTGTTACCCCGAAGGCACCACCGACATTTCATTGTGATCGTCACCACGCCCTTTCTCTTGAGAGCTTACTATCCCTTACATATGGGACCTATAAATGGTGACCACTACTTGACTTCCCTTTGATCAACATAAGCATTTAAACAACCTAGCATATAAACATAGCAATTATATATTATTGACATGTTTTTTTACCCAAATTCGTCAACATATATATATACACAAGCATGGTTAAGCAACTACTAGCAATAATTATCCCATGAACACATCTAAACATCTAATTTTGGGATTAGAACACTCACCTCTTCAAATTATACGCGAATTAAGCCTAGAATTCCCAACCTCTTGCAAATTTCAGCTTAATTTCTAACCGGTGATAATCCTACATAGTTTTGGTGCATCAAACATCATCTGTCAAGAACGATCGCCGGAAAAACGTTATCAAAAATGAAAATAAAATACATGCATGCGATCCTCTTACCTCCACGAGTCCAAATATGGTCTCGAATCGTAAATCCGAAGTCGAACGGCGAAGGAACAGCAAAAAACGTCGTCGAGAAAACCGTCACCGACTTGAGAGCTTTTGTTTTCTCCAATTTCTGTAAATTTCCAACTTATTTGACACTTGTGAGACACATATGCAAGACATGCATATGTATTGTCACACTTTTTCATTATTTCTACTTACCTCCCCTAACTTTCTTTAAGCTTTATTATGAAACCCCCGTGTTAATTACATTAAGTATCCACATTTTCTAAATGTATTTAATCTAAATCTCACGTGAGTCCCAAACGTGGTCCCACATAAATTATGAGGTTGCTATTAAACCTACCAATAATGAATTGTATTCAATTACGCCCTCATATGGGTACCCAAATTAGTCCCTTTAGCCTATCATAAGATATAATAATATCTTTAAGCATTTAAACAAGTATTCATATAAACATATAATGGCATTAAGATATAAATTATTTTAATTAGAGCCTCATTGGGCCCGATATTTATACCAGTCCTGCCTTTTACAGAACTTTCATCTATGTCCGCATTTGAACACCTTTACATATGTGGGTTCATAAACCCACCTTAAACCATCTCATGCATTAATTATCGTTAATTAACACATACTAATATCACATTAATCATCTTTTCCAGGTACGAGTGTTATATTTCTCCCTCTCTTTTAAGAAGTTTGTCTCCAAATTTATTCTTACCTCATCAGTCGAACAAGTACGGGTACTTCTTCTTGATCTCATCTTCTCGCTCTCAAGTTGCCTCTTCAATGCTATGATTATGCTAGAGGGCCATGACTAACGGACTTGTCTTTATTCTTAACACTTGATCTTTTCTATCTAGAATCCATACTGAATGTTCAATAAATGTCATATCTTCTCATACTTCCAACGCTTTTGGTTCAAGGATATGACTCGAATCCAACACATAACGTCTAAGCATAGATACATGGAACACATTATGAACATGTGACAACTCTTGTGGCAAATCCAACCTATAAGCTATTGGTCTCACCTTATTTAGAATAGGTCCAACGTATCTTGGACTTAACTTACCTTTCTTACCAAACCAAGTAATCCCCTTTGAAGGTGAAACCTTCAAAACACATAGTCACCAACTTTAAACTCCAACGGTCTTGTAACCGTATCAGCATAACTTTTGTAACGACTTTTGTGGCACTTGCAACCGTTACGTAATCAATTTAACTTTATCAGTTGTGATTTGTACAATTTCTAGCCCTAGAAGTTGCTTTTCCCCAACCTCTGTCCAACACACATGCGATCTACATTTTCTACCATACAATGCCTCAAAAGGCGCCATTCCAATGCTTGCCTGGAAGCTATTATTGTAAGAAAACTCAATGATTGGCAAGTGCGTTTCCCAATCAGCCTTGAAATCCATAGCCCAGACTCTAAGCATATCCTCTAGAATCTGAATAACCCGTTCTGACTCTCCATCAGTTTTCAAGTGAAAAGCCGTGCTAAAGTGCAAAGCCGTTCCCATTGCTTTTTGTAGCCCTTCCCAAAATCTGGACACAAATCGTGTATCACGATCCGATACTATAGATATGGTGCCCCATGCAATCTTACTATTTCTTTAACATAAAGTTCTGCTAACTTCGTCAGTTCTGTAGTCTTTATCGGCAAAAAGTGGGCTGACTTAGTTAACCGATCAACGATTACCCAAATACTATCATTAGATTTAGGAGACCTCGGCAATCAAGACACAAAATCTATCGTAATGTGCTCCCATTTCCATTATAGTATCTCCAATGGTTGTATTTCCCCCACAGGTCGTTGATGTTCAAGTTTTACTAATTAACATGTCATACATTTGGCTATATACTCAACAACTTCACGTTTCATACCACTCCACCAATAGACCTCCCCCAAATCTCTATACATCTTTGTACTACCCAGATGCACCGAATACTGAGTACCATGAGCTTTTTCCAAAATTCTTTCTTTTGAATTGCCAACATTAGGCACACATAACCGATTAATATACCATATTACTCCATCATGCAAACTGAACTTCGGTCGCTTACCTTCAGGTAATTTATCTATAACTTTCTTCAAGGTTGGATCCAACAGTTGATTTGATTTTATTTTCCCAATTAGGTCAGGTTGTGCTACAATTGCTGCCATCAAAATCCACCTTCAACTCTAGGAATCACTTCCAATTCCAGTCGTTCAAACTCTTTCACTAATCCTTCTTGTGCCATTAAAGCACATGTCAAACTTTATGATGATTTCCGACTCAAAGCATCGGTGACCACATTCGCCCTACCCGGATGATATTGAATTTTCAGGTCGTAGTCCTTCAATAACTTCAATCATCTTCGTTGTCGCATATTTAGATCCCTCTGGGTAAATAAGTACTTTAAGCTCTTGTGGTCAGTGAAAATTTCACAAGTTTCCCCGTACAAATAATGTCGCCAAATCTTTAAAGCAAAAATTACCGTGGCAAGTTCCAAATCATGGGTTGGATAATTTTTCTCATGAGTTCTCAATTGCCTTGAAGCATATGCTATCACCTTGTCCCCTTGCATTAGGACACATCCCAAGCCTTGATGAGAAGCATCACTATAAATACTAAATCCTCTGGTACTTGTCGGAATTGCAAGGATCGGAGCGGAAGTTAACTTACTTTTCAATGTGTAGAAGCATTCCTCACATTCTTTCCCCCATTCAAATGGAACATCTTTTCTCATTATTGTTGTCATCGGAGTCGCAATCTTTGAGAAATCTCAAACAAACCTTCTATAATACCCAGCCAAACCCAGAAAACTACGAATTTCTGACACGTTAGTTGGTCTTGCCTAATTCATATCGGCTTCTATTTTTTGCTGATCAACTGACACTCCATACTTAAAAATCACGTGGCCAAGGAAGGTATTACTTGTTAACCAAAATTCACTTTTCTTCAACTTTCCAAACAATTGCTTTTCTCGTAGCCGTTGTAATACCAATCTCAAATGCCTATCATGTTCTTCCGGACTCTTTGAGTAAATAAGAATATCATCAATGAAATCGACAACAAATTCATCAAGATACGTTTTAAAGACCCTATTCATTAAGTCCATATACGCAGCCGGTGCATTGGTTACCCCAAACGTCATTACAAGAAACTCATAGTGGCTATATCGAGTTCTTAAGGACATCTTCTCAACATCCTCAGCTTTTACCTTTAACTGATGATACCCCGATCTCAAATCGATCTTTGTAAACACTTGAGCTCCTTGTAGTTGAACAAACAAATCGTTGATCTGTGGCAATGGGCACTTATTCTTGATGGTGATCTCATGATAATTGATACACATTTTCATCGTCCCGTCTTTCTTTTTCACAAAAAGAATCGGTGCACCCTAATGTGAAACATTAGGCCGAATGAACCCCTTATCTAACAATTCTTGTGAGTCTTCAACTCTTTTAACTCTATTGGAGCCATCCTATATGGTGTCCATGAAATAGGTTGCATTCCCGGTACCACATCTATGCTAAATTTGATCTCCCTCTCAATCAATATACTCGACAAATCTTTTGGAAATACATAGGAAAATTCTTTAACTACTGGTATATCTTCTAACTTTAGTACCGTACTTTTACTATCCAATTTACTACAAAGAAAACCTTTACACCCATTTTTCAATAAATGATAAGCCTTGATAGCGGATACAAGATAAGGTTGTAACACAACACCTACCCCTTGGAAAGAAAAGACTCTACAAGTTGGTGTTTGGAATTCTACCCTTTTGTTTTCACAATCAATAACCGCGTGATTAACTAATAACCAATCCATCCCCAATATGACTAGCGATACTAGATTAGCAGTTAACACTTCATCATTAATTCAGATCTCACGATCCCGATAAACTCCTGAACTCATTAAAGATCTTCCCAACGGAACATCAACAGACAAATCATATTCTAGAAGTTCTAAAGGTACGTTCATGTTCCTAGCAAATTGGTGTGATACAAACGAATGTGTAGAACCGGAATCCATTTACACATTAGAAGGTGTTGAACAGATAAGAACTACCTAACACAACTGTATTAGCAACGGTGCTCTCCCCTAGGTTAAGCTGGAAATAATGTCCCTGGCATTGCTCCCTTCCTTATAGTTGTTGTTGTTGAGGTGGTCGCGGTGTTGGTACACTAATCACGGTTGCTCTAAAGCCTCCTTGCCTCAACTTAGGACAGTTGCGCATTCGGTGTCCAAGGTCCCCACAATTATGGCATACTATTCCATTATCATCGGTAGTCTCATCCGAGCATTTGTACTTGGCCTTATACCCAGACAGTTCTTCGCCACATGTCCCATTTGACGACAATTGTTACACACTATTGTCGGTAGATTACATACACCCCAATGAAATTTACCACACGTGTTACACCGCGGCTTGTTACCTCCACCACCCAAGGAACTCCCAAAACTTTGCCTTTTCAAACTCCCTTGACTGCTATATTGACTTGAACTTGGCCTTTTGTATTGTTGAGTTGCCGGTGCTTGGGAACTTGGTTGATACCCCATATCTCTCTCGGTGATTGAAGCTATATCCAATGCCTCTACAACCTTATCCAACCGTTGCACTGATACTTGGCATAAAATCTCATCCCTAAGCCCCGTCACAAACTTTCTAATTCGATCCCCTTTATTTGGTACTATGTTCTCAGCAAATCGTGCCAAACTTGTAAATTTAGCGGAGTATTCCTGAACCGTCGTCCCTTCTTACTTTAGTTCCATAAACTCCTGAGCCTTTCGATCCTCAATTGATTTTGGAAAGTATTGCTTTTTGAAGAGTACTACAAACTCCTCCCATGTATTCAGCTTACCCGGTCCCAACTTGGTTCGCCACCAATACCGTGCTTATTCTATTAAAGTGTCGGAGCATATAGAACCTGCTGAGCCTCGGTACACAGTAGAACCCTAAATATCTTCTCCATATCGGACAACCAGAAATCAGCCTTATTTGGATCAGTTTCTCCCCTAAATAGTGTCGGTTTCTACTTGTAAAATTGTGCAATGGTGGTCACCTCCTCCCTCGGATTAGGATTCAGCTGATTACGTCTTCCTTCTATCGCATGGGTTTCAACAATTTGTACCAATCCGGCTACAACTCTTTCCATTCTTTCCATTTGCGTAGGCGGTGTCAATCTTTCACCAGACATTTTCTCTCTGGCATTCACAGTACATTTTCATACACACGTTATTTTTATACTTTTCAATGCATGCTCAACATCATTTAACATGCCAAGTAAACGTGTATGCATGATTTACACAACTTTTAATCGTTTATGCTCATTACGCATCATATGTGTCACTCGTCCCCAAAGGCTTTAATCTATTGCTCTAATACCAAAAATTGTTACACCCCAACTCGTCTCAAGCGGATTAGGACACGTATAACAAAGCCTACACGCCAAATCTTCCTCAATTTATTAAGAAAACCATGGATTAGACCTCATAAAACAACCTTGTTGACACAAAACAGCTCCAAGGGAAAAATTGTCATTAATAAAGTAACCATAATTTACACTAAAAGATAAATCTTTGAGTCTCAACGCAAAAAATGGCGCGTGAATCCGAGTTTCCTAGAAAGAGATATGCTTGTTTCCGTAAAAGTGGACAGTCTGATTTTACAAAGGCGAATCGATCCGTGAAAAAGGCCAAATCCATCCATCTCCACGTTTTTCTAGCAGAATGTCTCCGAAAATGGGCGGATCGATCTGCAGGAAGGCCGTATCAATCCGACTTCTGCAGAACAGTTTCCTGCTACTAAAAACGTCAGATTTTCATGTACAAATCAATCCTAAACCAAACCAATTCATATGGAAACCTCAAGAAATATTTCAAAAACATTTCCAAACATTTGCACAACATATCCAAGAGTGGTAAAATAACTAAAACATATGAATTCCTTTCATGGATCATAATTCATTACAATCTATATTTTTTCCAAAGTACACAAAATTTCAACATAAGGAATCCAAGTTAAGATTTACAACCCAAAAACTACTCAACATACTCAAGTTCCTTCCCAACCTTATACATAATTTGCGACTTATAACTACAACTCATAATTTGGCGCATGATTAACATCAATACCCATCTTAACATATTAAAAATCTCTCAAAGCCCAAGTTGTTCAAAATTTCTAATATAAAAATTACAACCATGATTTAAACACCTAAGCATATTCACATATTCACATATACACAACTCCCACGCCCAACCCGTCGCGCGGATCATTTCCTCTCGTACTCCCGTTCGGTACCTGCGATGGTTATTCAATAACCACATAAGCTTTCGCTTAGTGAGGGAACTAATCATGCTATTGGAATGTTCAATATGCAAATACAACAATCATTATAAACAACATAATAATCTCCGGAAAGTCAAGTAACCCCAGTCAACACTCCTGAGGCCTTCTATCCTGGATCTTTATCACTTTTGGACGCATATAGCGTATCTTTCCTTTATAACCTCGAAGGCGTCACCGGTATTTCATTGTAGTCGTCACCACGCCCTTTGTCTTGAGGGCTTACTATCCCTTACATATGGGACTTATAAATGGTGACCACTACTTGACTTCCCTTTGATCCACATAAGCATTTAAGCAACTCAGCATATAAACATAACAATTATACATTATTGACATGCTTTTTACCCAAATTCATCAGCATATATTTACAAAGGCATGGATTAAACAACTACTAGTAATAATTATCACATGAACACATCTAAACATCTCATTTTGGGATTAGAACACTCACATCTTCGAATTATACGCGAATTAAGCCTAGAATTCCCAACCTCTTGCAAATTTCAGCTCAATTTCTAACCCGTGATAATCCTACATAGTTTTGGTACATCAAACGTCATCTGTCAAGAACGATCGCCGAAAAAACGTTACCAAAAATGAAAATAAAAGATATACATGTGATCCTCTTACCTCCACGAGTGCAAATATGGTCTCGAATCGTAAATCCGAAGTCGAACGGCGAAGGAACAGCAAGTAACGTCGTCGAGAAAACCGTCGCCGACTTGAGAGCTTTTGTTCTCTCCAATTTCTGTAAATTTTCAGCTTATTTGACACTTGTGAGACACATATGCAAGACATGCATATGTGTTGTCACACTTTTTAATTATTTCTACTTACCTCCCCCAACTTTCTTTAAGTTTTTTTTATGAAACCCCTATGTTAATTATATTAACTATCCACCTTTTCTAAATGTATTTAATCTAAGTCCTGCGTGGGTCCCAAATGTGGCCCCACATAAATTTTGAGATTGCTATTAATTCTACCAATTATGAATTGTATTCAAATATACCTTTACATGGGTACCCAAATTGGTCCCCGTAGCCTATCATAAGACATAATAATATCTTTAAGCATTTAAACAAGTAATCATATATACATATAATGATATCAAGATACAAATTATTTTAATTAGACCCTCATTCGGCTACAGATTTTTACCAGTCCTTCCTTTTATAGAACTTTCATCTGTGTCCGCATTTGAACACCTTTTCACATGTGGGTTCATAACCCCACCTTAAGCCATCTCATGCATTAATTATCGTTTATTAACACATGCTAATATCACATTAATCGTCTTTTCTGGGTACGGGTATTACATGCTTTGACATTTCCTTATGACGTGCATTGCTTGCAAAGCTCTGTTAAAGAGGGACAAATTATAGACACACTATTCTAGTTAATCTGTTCGACGTACGGAACCCCTGCCTCAAAACTACCTGATGACTAGATTTAGAATTGTCGGTTATATGAAGCAGAACTCTGCAACGCACTGTAGTCTCCTAGACGCGTTAGAATAACTGATAAAATCGCAAATAATTGAGCCAAATTTGAATCTCGAGGTAGGAACCTGAGAGCTTCCTTTACAAAATAGTACTAAAATAGCTTAAAACAATGCCCTAAGCCTTCACGTTGGAGAATTTTTGTGTCAAAATCATCTTTCTATGCTTCACTGGTTTGTTTGCTCCTTTTAGGAGTCAATCTCTCCTTTTTGACCATAACTGAAAATCTACAAATTGTTTTTGAATGAAACCAAAAGTATTGCAAACTAGACTTCCAATACATTTCCAATGATATATCACGCCTCTAAATTTGATGTCAAAAGTAAGAGAACGAAACTCGAGAATAGAACTAAGAAAATGAAACTTTCCAGGCCGAATGCCATAGAGGAATTCATGTGAGTGTTGTGCGGGACTCACGACTGCCGCAAGCCCCATTTTGAGTGCCACTAAGGCCCTACTTACCAACGTTGGATTTATCAAGTATTTCTATATCGCTCTTTGAGATCTCTGTATGAGTTTTCACTTCGTTAATATACCATTTTGCTTTCATCTTCTGAGGAACCTTATCCTTTGCACCACTGGGTCTACAACACTTCAATCGTGTCATGGACTCACTACCAGATTGCTCTGCGGGAACTTCAATTCTTACTAGAGTGTTTACAGCTGGTATATGTAATTTTATCACTTTCTTTGTATCACTGAATGCATCAAGCAATCGATTTGCAACCGTTTACAAATGAATGATCCTTTGAACTTCAAGTTCACATCGATTAGTACGAGGATCAAGATTAAACATTATCGATGTATTCCAAGAAATTTCATGCTAAATTTTGGGCTTCAGCTTTTCTCCCCCTAATGATGGGAATACTGTCTCATCAAAATGACAGTCTGCAAACCGTGCAGTAAAAAGATCACATGTCAGGGGTTCAAGATATCATATTATTGATGGTGAATCAAAACCAACATAAACTTCAAGACATCATTGAGGACCCATTTTTGTGCATTGTGGGGGTATGATAGAAACTTACACAGTACAACCAAAAACTCGTAGATTTGGGTGCTTGTGCAAATACAAGTTGTAAAGGAGAGTATTCATGATAATAAGTTGGTCTAATCTGAATTAATGATGCAGAATGTAATATGGCATGGCCCCAAGTAAATGTGGGTAGTTTTGTTCTCAAAAGTAAAGGTCTAACAATTAACTTGAGACATTTGATAAACGACTCAGCTAAACCATATTTCTGTGTATGCACGTGAGCAACGGGATGTTCAACATGAATTCCTATGATATACAATAGTCATCAAATGTCTTAGATGTGAACTCCCCAGCATTATCAAGACGTATCATTTTGATAGGATAGTCAAAAAATTAGGTTGTAATTGAATTATTTGAGCAAGAAGTCTCGCAAATGCAGTATTACGATACAAGAATAGGCAGACATGTGACCATGTAGTAGAAGCATCAATTAGAACCATAAAGTAGTAAAATGGCCTAGATGGTGGATGAATTAGTCCACAAATATCCCCTTGAATACATTCTAAAAAAGTAGGAGATTCAATAGTGATCTTTGAAGGAGATGGTCTAATAATTAATTTACTTTAAGAGCAAGCAGTACATGGATTGTCAATTAGTAGAAGAATCTTTTGATTCTTTAAAGGGTGTACATGTGAGCCTTCAATGATTCTTGGCATCATTATTGCTCCAGGGTGACCAAGTCGGTCATGCCAGAGTCCAAAAGTCTTCAGATCTAATATCTTCTGGTTTATCACAGTGTTTGATTCAATTGCTCTAATCGTCATTTGATATAACCCAAAAGTTTGAGCAAGTAGTTTCTCTAAGAGATGTTTCTTATTTGAAACAAGAGAGGTAATACAAAGATATTTTACACTACTCTCAACAATGGTCTGAAATCTCTAACACTAAGCAAATTTCTTTTGAATTTACTAGAGTAAAAAGTATTATTGAAATGAATATTGTTCTCTTTGACAAATTAATGCTAGCCCTTCCAGATCCTTCAATAAATTTTGCAGTGCCTGATATTATGTTCACATTTGCTTCAGCTAGTTTTAATTTTTAAGAAATATTTCTTGTCTCGAAGAATTGTGTGTAGTTGCACTATCAACTAGCCATATATCTTCATCTTGAAATCTATCAGATAATAAGATTTATAAATATTGTAAGTGATAGAAATCTTATTATATTATTTATGGCAAAAACATCATACAATACAATAACAAGCATAAAGATGACATATAATTAATATAGTAAAAAAAACACATAACATCATTCATTTCTGGACACTTCCATCACCAATCAAGTGATCATTTTTTCCTTCGGGGTCTGCGAAGAAATTGACCATATCCAAATGTGTTATATCTACTAGACCATCATAATCAGTAAAATGGGTCTCTATCTCCTTACAGTTTCCCTTTATAGAGGCATCATAGAGCTCGACCAAAAGTCTTGGTGTACGATAGGTACACGCCCGGTGCCCTGTCATGCCACACCGATAATAGAGTTCATCATCTCTCTTGGGAGGTTTTGTACACCTTTTTATTTTTGTTGCACTTTCAGTGTACGATGTTCTACCACGGTTCCATTTGTAATTCCTTCCACGACCTCATCCTTGTCTATTTCCATGTCCGCCTCTCTATCTATGAGGTAAGTTTATATTCACTTCAGATAATGTAGTTCCATTGGCTTCATGCAATGCATTATAACCAGTTGGACGTAACTGATGATTTTTCATCGGTAAATCATTTTTTGTTCAACTACAAGGAGAAAAGATATCAGTTCTGAATATTTTTTGAATCTACACTCTCAATACTGCTGCTGCACATGCACATTCGAGACGTGAAATGCAAAATAAATTTTTTCTAACTTTTACTCATCAGTAATCTTATCTCTACATAATTCGAGTACATAGGTGATTTTAAATAGTGCGGAGTTATATTCAGAAACTGTTTTGAAATCCTGAATCCTCAAGTTTATCCAATCATATCTTGCTTTTAGAAGAATAACATCGTTCTGGTGGTCATACCTTTCCTTCAAATTTTCCAGAGCACGGCAGAGTCGTCTACTGTGAGATACTCATATTTTAGCTCTTCATATAAATGGTGTCGAATGATGACCATGGCTCGAGTGCGTTCCCATAGGGATGCATCATTTATCTCATCGATTGTTTTCCCAAGATTTTTAGAAATTATATAATTTTTCGTGTATTTGACCCAAAATAATTAATTATTGCCAAAAATATCGAGAGTAAGAAACATAAGGTGTTTGAGGTTTGCCATATTGCTGAATTTTACATATAAGAGAGACAAACTATCATTAAGGATCAATTAAATGAAATGAATAAATAGTTAAGTATTACTATAAGAGATAAGGAGAGTAAAATTTATTATGTATAGATGTCCAAATCTATTACATATTTTACCCTTTGAGAAGCTTATACATGTCTATAGTTATAAGTATAAAATTAAAGAAACTGGGTATAATATTCACGCGTGTATGTATACATATACTTTAATAAAGATTACTCAATCGTGTGGTAATAGAGTGGTGGGGACTAAGGACTTCAAATTTTAAGGACCTGGGTCCGAACCTGGCTATCCACGATTGTTTTGAATATATCTATTTTTTTCCATTACATTTTCGTAGATTTATTCATCATAACTTCAATATATATATATATATATTTCCATTCAATAATATGGTTAGATAATCACACGGTAGCCGAGAAGTGGGAACTAAGGACCTTAAACCTTTAATTCCCACGGTCTCTGGTTCAAATCTGTCTACCTGTGATTGTTTTTCTTTTGTTTCTTTTTTTTTTCATAAGCTTCTTTAGAAGTTGTGTCTAATTTATCTGTGAAAAAATTATTCACTTCTTCTCTAAGAAGTTCATTTGTTATCTCTTCGGGAGACTAACTCTTCAAAAGTATAAGTATATCAAAATTAATATCTTTACCTTTGACATGAGTAACTTAGATGGTGTAGGCTCGTGTTGATAATGTGTTATAAAAATAGTAGTTAAAGAAAGCACATAATATAAACAATCACATAAAAGACACAATATTTGTAACGCCCCGAAACCCAAGCCTTGTGGACAAGGTCAACGAGTCAAACACCGGATGCGAGCTACTCCAACGTGAAGGATCACAAACAACCGGATGCGAGCCACTCCAACGTGAGTGTAGCATACAAGATCTCCGGTAGCTAACCGAATATGACCTTGCGTTTTCGAATGTTTTAAGGATCACAAACAACCTTCCTCATCTCACACCCGCTTCCGGAATTTCATTAAATTACAACCCCAAACGGGGATTCAAAGGTCATTCCCCAATCGGGGAAATTTTATCAAATTCATACTCCCAAGCCAATGCTATGAATGCTAAGCCGACTTGGCAACTATGAAATGTGATGACAATGCTTATACTACTACAACATCATTCCTATGATTTCAAAGTTAAAAAAATTTCACATAGTAGTTCATGATATCAAGGCTAAATAATTAGAAGCGAAATCATGTAGAGCATAATCAACAACTTAGACAGATAGGCAATTTGTAATATCTTTAATCTAGTTGAGACATAGTAACCTCATGACATTTAGATTTCACATAATTTCAACTAAACACTTAAGAGCATATAAGCACATAGACAAATATGTAGGAAACTCTAAGCAAGATTAACATGTATTAGGTCTAATCCTACATATAGCAAACCATAAGATTAGATATAGGAGTGCACTTAGTCAATGAAATCTACCTCTTGTGTTCTTTGTTCAAGAACACACCAAAATGTAAGCCAAAGAGGAAAAAGAGGAGATGGATGAAAAGTCCTTGAGGAGGTGAACAACTAAGCCTCTAATAGTCTTGGTCCAAATATTGCTTGAACATCTCCAAATGAAGTTTAGAAGAAGAAGCTCTAATGGAGGATTTTTGAATCTCCAAATTTTGAGAGAGAAGAAGAGATATAGAGAGATATGAAGTTATATACCCAAAATGAAAGAAAAATAAAAAAGATAAGGAGAGAGTGAAGAGTTGGCTTAGCCGGCTATATTAGGAGAGGGGGGGGGGGGGGGGGGGTGTCGAGATGGTGCATCATATACCCACACACACACAAGTATATATTCACACATGTGTACCTACATGTAACCAAATAGTGTTACCAACATATATCAAATTGAAATACACTGTCCCAATTCAAGACCCACATTGGTCCAAAATTACTGAATTACCCTTTTTAAAAAAAAATTATGGGTTACAATATTTTAGGTGGTTCGGTAATTTGTCAATGTCCACTACAGATGGAGAGTTGTATTATTACTTGAAGAAATGGTATAACTCAAGCACTTAATCT
Source organism: Hydrangea macrophylla (assembly GCA_033977485.1). NCBI lineage: Eukaryota > Viridiplantae > Streptophyta > Magnoliopsida > Cornales > Hydrangeaceae > Hydrangea > Hydrangea macrophylla. The sequence continues at coordinate 31,769,278 of CM066994.1, forward strand.
ATCAGTGTATTACAACACACTAGGGCTGCACATAGTTCGGGTCGGGTCGGGTCTTTACATAATCGGAACCGACCCGACTATGAATGGTCCCTATGTTTGAGATCCATACCCGACCCGATGAGATTTGGACCCGAACCAACCCAGTAAGTTTGGGTCGGGTCTGGGTCATAACCCTTTTTTGTTTTAACTATATATTATTATTATATATTTTATACTTTTTTATTTATATACATTAATTAATTCCCAACATTAATTAAAATTTGGATCTGCAAGAACAAAGACAGGTAGGCCTCCAGGTTTGGTTTTGAAGGTTATATCAAAATTATCAAAACTCAACATGCCTTTTGATTGGCCTTTGGGTAAATCACTGTACCAACCATGGTTCCTCCATACTGAGGAACCCCAAAGTTCCCAATTTGACAAATCTCATGATAAATAACCAAAATTTAATCCAATTTCTCGAGGACCCTAATCAAAATATGCTCTTTCTCTGCTCAACTCGGACCTAGATGACGAAGAGTGATGTTTGGGAAAAACAAAAGACATGTTAAATTAGCCCAACCGCTTCTGTCCAAAAAGTGAGAATAGCAGTTATGGAATATATCTGCGATGGAAGAGATGAAGAGTGACGGAGAGTGAGAGATTTACCTGAGAGGCTTGAAGAGCTTGTAGCCAATAGTTAAGACAAACTGAGAGAGAGAGAGAGAGAGAGAGGGGGGGGAATGAAGAGGGTTTTTTGGCTTTTGGGTTCTCAGAAACTGAGAGAGAGAGAGAGAGAGAGAGAGTGTGTGTGTGTGTGTGTGTGTGTGTGTGTGTGTGTGTGTTTTATTTAATCTTGGGTCTTGAGAGAGAGAGAGAGAGAGAATGAAGAGGGTTTTTTGGCTTTTGGGTTCTCAGAAACTGTGTGTGTGTGTGTGTGTGTGTGTGTGTGTGTGTGTGAGAGAGAGAGAGAGAGAGAGAGAGAGAGAGTTTTATTTAATCTTAGGTCTTGGGTCTGGTTCGGTAGACCCGAATACCCGACCCGACCCGACCCAAAATATTTTACATTTTGACTAGACCTGAACCAGACACGACCCATTACCTTTCAAAATCGACCGAACTCGACCCATTCGGGTTGGGTCTTCGAGTTGCAGGTTTTTTGTGCTGCCCTACAACACACTAATATTTATCTCTTCTGGCTCTTCTCTTTTTTTTTTTCTTTTTTTTTTTTATGTGCCTGAAACTGAATATTAAATTTTCTATTTATAGGCATAATCCATTGACATAAAAAAATGAGGCTAGTGGAAAAATGTATAAGAAGACAAATAGGTGAACTTCATTTGTCAAAATTACTGTAGGTGGAATAGACATCCACCCACCTTATTTATAATATAATGCATGTATGTCATATATGTATTTTTGGGCACAAATGTACAATGTTAAGATATTATCTTGCAACTTTGGCTGTGTAGATTAGGGCACAATCAAAACAACAAAAAATGTTTAACCATACATACATATATATATGTAGAGAGAGATATACGGGTAATGATTGATGCATATAAAATGTGCATATAAAGATTTGGGCCATTCATTTTGATGGGTTTCATGTATGCAGGCACTGGCTCCACTAAAATGAATGTGTGCATATAGCACTACCCATATACATACACACAGTCCATATCTTAAGTGGACTCAAAGGGACGGACCATTTTTAGCGACGAAATTTACGAAAATTTTCGTCTCTCAAAATGGCCAATCCTTTTGAGTCCGCACTTGGTCCTTGTCATATATATATATATATATATATTCAGTCAGGCTCTAAGGAGGGCGCCCTTCTTTTATTAAAGAGAGGGCTTCTGTTTTAACCGTCGGATCGTATTTAAAAACTGTTAAATGACAGTACTGCCCTTAATGAAAACATGATCTGACGGCTAAAACAGAGGTCCTCTCTTTAATAAAAAGAGAGAGCCCTCTTTAGAGAATCTTTGTATATATATTATATATATATAAAGAGAGATTAAATACAAAATGGTTCATCCGTACTCCTTTTGATTAACGACACCCAATCTTGTTTTAATCCTTATTTTGGGTTACATAAGTAAATGCTGAGTGGGCCCTATGTAGCTGATCACCACATCCCTGAGTTGTTGCCAAATTTTTGAGCAACCCAACACAAAAAAATATTTAGTGAATCCATCACACCACGTTAGCATGATAATATGTTGTGATTTTTTAATCTAGGTTATACACATGTCCCATATTTCCATAGGAATCATGACAAGTAGTATGTAAAACTTGAAATTTAAAAACTAACGACCATTTGTCAATTGTCATGGAAATAAGAGGCACATGTATGATATGAATTAAAAAATCACACCATGTCAGTACGATGACGTAGTGTGCCAGGTTCACTAAATAACTTCTCAATCCAACTCAGGTTTTTAGTGTGAAACGTGGCTATCAACTATCGGTGCCGTAAAACCAATTGAGATCGGATGATCCGTCTCAAATTTACACTAATTTATATATATATATATATATATATATGTAGGAATTTGCTAACTTACACCATAGGAGACTTTTAGCGAAGAAAAAAACAAAGATTTTTGTAACAAAATTTTTCGTCGCTAAAAGTTGGAATCTTTAGCGACAAAAATTTCGTCGCTAAAAACCTGTTTTTCGTCACTAAAAGGGCTGTTGTATGCTGCTAACTTACAACCATCATGTTGTAAGTTAGCAACCCCCATATATATATACGGCTTTTATCTTATGAGGACTCTCCCATTTTATAAAATACACACCCCTCAATTCTATCTCAATAAAAGTTTTGTATGAATCCATCTGATCGAACCCTTATTTTTCGGGGATTTCTTCTCTAACTTAGCAAAAAAATCCTTAAACATAGCAAAATTTTGAAATGTCAGAGAGAGAGAGAGAGAGAGAGAGAGAGAGAGGGAAAGAGATGTGAATAGGGAAAGAAATGAGGGATGTGCATTATATAAAATGAGAGAGTCCTCATAAGATAAGAATTGTATTCCCTCCGTCCTATTTTATGTGTCCCTTTTGGGGAATCCAAAATTTTAAGGGATGATAACATTTCACATGGGCATAAAATGCAAATTTTTTCTAGAATTGTCCTTAGTTGCTTAAAAAAGTAATTTGATGTGTTAAACCACTAAGGGTAGTTTTTGAAAATAACTCAAAATTGATGATTCAATATTGTAAGTGCACAACAGTTTTGGAACAGGAGAACACTTAGGTGTTTTTTACTCAGTGCTTTTTGTGTTGTTCCCTCTCACAGAAGCGGGATCCGGGACAGTTTTTAAAAAAGCTATTTTAAAGTGTTGGATCCCACTTTTGTGAGAGGGAACAGTACGAAAAGTACTAAGTGAAAAGTACTCAAGTGTTGTCCTTTGGAACAGTCCAAAACAGAAAGACGGACATATAAAATGAGACGGATGGAGTATATATGTACAATATGTATATTCCTTCAAAATATCATAGCTATATCCACAATGCTACTTTCAAGGGTTATAATGCTGGGTGGAGGGTTTGGAACACAAAAGGGGAAGACGTAGAAGCAGGCAAGGACTTCACAGAATGCCTAAAAGTTCTAGAAGGAGTGCTCGGTGACAAGCTTCACTTTGGCGGCGATACCTTCGGATTTCTCGATATTGCCCTTGTAACATTTTACAGCTGGTTCTATGCATATGAACAATGTGGTAATTTCAGCATAGAATGCTTGGAAAAGGAGATGCTTGGAAAAGGAAGTGTGTCCAAGTCTTTTTCTGATTCTCAGAAGATCTATGAATTAGTTTTGATCCTAAGGAAGATTCGTGGGTTGGAGTAGAAAGATCAATGAATGTTGATCATGATATATTTATATATATATAAATGAAATATATTTGTGTGTATATATATGTATGAATGTGCATTTAGAGTCATGCTTGTTTACATGCTTCATGGTGTCTTTGAGGTGGGTGGGACCCTTGTATAAGAGTGACCATTTTAGTAGTTCGTCCTAGGCCACCAAATACTCGAGACCGGCTCTGGTACCACATGTAGTACTAGGTGGTAATAAGACCAATGCCATAATATCTATTATATATATATATATAAACACCAAAGCAATCCCACTTCAATGAGCCTATCCACATCATCAACTCTCAAAATCCTATGTGACAAATCTAGCATTTTTTTCTTCTTTTTTTATTCTATATTTTGCATTTTTAATATATATTATATTAAATCTTAATAGTGACATTGGGATGGAATATTAGTGGAAATCCTAAAATTCTAAAAATATTGTGTTTTTTTTTTAGAAGAATAGTGTGCTTTCTTGGAACAATAATAAAGTTGTTTTAACACTTGAAAATTCATATATTCTCAACCTTATATATATTTTTCCTTTTCTTTTTCTTCCCATTTTTTTGTATTATTTTTTTTATGTATAGTATATTAAATCTTAATAGGGGCATTGGCATGGAACATTAGTGGAAATCCTAAAATCCTAAAAATAGTGTGCTTTCTTAGAATAATAATAAATTTGTTTAACACTATATATCTATAAAAATATATCAAAGACAAAGCTTTTACCCTCTTCTAAGATATACCATATGACATCTTCTCTATTTTTTTTCCTTATTTTGCGATGATGTCGAAGATTGGTAAGAGAGATTAAAAGAGATATATGAGACACAAGAGCTTGTATGTGGTTCGGTCCCGTTAACGAGGTGACCTACGTCCACGGTTGCGTCAGTGCGCTTCACTAGCATATCACCGGCGGACTTGGTGAGCCAACAGTGGGGCGACACTACCAGTAAAACCGGACGGGTGTATGCGTATGAATGAGAATTATATGCTATCCTTTGGAGTCAGAATGCGATTTCTCCCCTTTCAATAGGGGCGGATGGCCTCTTTTATAGGTGCAAAAGACCGTCCGTACAAGGTAAGTTTATGGATTAGGAAGCCTAATCTATTTACAGCATGATTTACATGAATTTAGTGATGTTTCCTAAGTGGTTTAAGAAACTGCTTGCTCCTTCCATTTAATCTTCTAGTTGGGATAGGAAACTGCCTAGAGGCTTACTGACCAAGTAATCACGCCTACTGGGGGAACGCACACCGTGGGGTCCACCTGGAAAGAAAGACCGAATTTACGAGCAAACCGGGCGGTTTTGTGTAACAGTCCGGGTTGGCTGGGTATCCACTCCAAATTCAAGATGACTTGGCTTCTCTAGGCTGAGTTGGCGAGATCCGACTTTGACATGATATTTTAGTGCATATCAGCTGCCCCCCATTTTCAAAACTAATGGGATGCTCGATCCGATGAGGTTTGAAAATTAAGGCTACTTCTGACAAACAACCGTCCGGGAAATGGCCTCGGGTTGCTACCCGGGTCGTGACTGATCAGGTTGGTCTTCCGGGGTCAAGATCGAGCAGTGGTTATGTGGGCCCGGGACCAACTTCTGCCACGTGTCACCTTGTCACTGGCCTGGTCAGGTCCAGCGAGGCTGATATGAATGTAACTGAACAGTCACGTCGTAATCGGACCGTCACATCTGGCATTAATTGGGCGCGTCTTTTAAGGCGACGTTCCGCGTGCCCGAGATGACAGTTGTGTCACACCCGTTCCAGAAATTTGTGATTTTTTTTAATGCATCATTTGAGATTTTTGAAATTATTAATGTTATTAATAATTTGAGTTGAGGTTGACTGTGAGTCAACGGTAAGGTGTCAGTGAGGACACGAGAACATGGCAGTTCATATTGCATGGGCATGACTAAATGACATTTATATGATTTAAATGTTATTTGACTTTATCTGGTATTTGATGAATAGTAATTTTATCTGTGTTGTGGGAGTTCTAGTAATATTTGATATTGTAATATCATTTTGAAAACTGTGGTGAGAACGTGAGTGATCGTGATATAAAAAGGTAGGTTGTGTAGAGATTCCACAGAATATAGTTTTCGGACGTAATTTTTGGACCCAAACAGAATTTAGTCGAAAACTTTTAGAAATTATAGTTTTACTCGTAAAGTTATAAAATGGACGTATGCAACGTTTTGAGACTTGATTAGAAGTTTTGAGAACTCGAGGGGTGGTAAACGCAATTCCTTGAAAGTTTTTCTATATATAGTAAAGGATAAGAATTCATTTTTCCAAACTTGCCAAAAAAATATCTAGAGAGAGGAGAGAGAGAAGATTGGAGCCAACGGGCTTTGCGACGACAAACGGCAACCGTTCGTCCGTCAGTTTTTCTTCAAATTCGAGATTTGAACTCGTGGAGGTAAGGCCTACATTTTGATGCTACTTAGGCCATGTTTGGCTAATTTTTCTAAAAATATTAATTCTAGACTTTTGGGGAAAACCAGGTAAAACTTGTAGGAATCGCGTATAATTTGGAATACGACGATTAATTAGCTCCCTAGACGATCCTTCAAAGTTTGAAGAGATTCGCACGAGGTATGAATTCTAGATCTATGAAATATATGGATTTTCATGTTTTGAACATCATTTTTGATATTCTTGGATCCGGGCGAAATTCATGTATTAATTAGGCCCGTTAATTATGCACGTGAAATTATATGAAAAGCACGTATAACTGTTTATGTGAGCATGTTATGTGTCTACTTGGGTCAAAGGGGAGTTTGGTGCAAATTCATCCGGGGTAAGCTCCTCGAACCTTGAGGATTGTGATTATGATGGAGTTGGAATTGTGGTTGTGTCTGGATTGGAGGTGGGCCCAACCAGGACACGGTACCTGGTATGGAAGAAGGCCCAACCAGTATACGAGATGCGTGGGAGAGGTGGGCCTCCTACGGCATCGACCGAATGAATGCGTACCACTCACCCTAGAGACTATTTTCTATGTGTTTTAGATGTTTAAACCATGAATATTGTCATATATCATACATTTAGAATTGTGCACTCAGCATATAGCTGAGCAGTGGAGATGTACTCCATTGCAGGTAAAAAGAAAGACAAGAAGAATCGTGAGGAGTGAGGCCGAGGAACGCCGGGGAACCACATTTGTATATGTTTTATTTTAAATGCTAAAACCTTGTGTAGGGATTTGAAATTGTAATAGTACGTTGTAATAGATCTTTGGATTTGTTCTGTAACATGGTAATTATGTAATTGAACGTCTGTAGTTATGTTTTGAATGTTGAAAATCAGTTATGGTTGTGATTGTGGTTGGTGTGGAGAAGTATGAGTTGTTAATTATCAACACAGGGCTGCCCAGCAGGGGAGCAGTCGACTGAACCCAGGATCAGCCGACTCGATCTCGTAGGATGGAGATACTGAAAGTGAATAGTAAGAGAAGCAGTCGACTGGACCCTTGATCAGTCGACTGAACCACTTTTGATTTTGGTTACTGCTTCTCGTAATGGTAAAAGAAGTCGACTGGACCCCTGGTCAGTCGACTGGACCCCTTTTGAAAACTGATGAATTTTGGTTCTGCTTAACACAGTCGACTGGGGACCTTGATCAGTCGACTGGGTTCTCTGATCAGTCGACTGGGCCTCTGTTGAGTACTTTAAGTTTTGGTTTCTGCTCAGTACAGTCGACTGGACCCTAGGAGCAGTCGACTGAACCCCTGTTTTCAAAACTGATTCTTTTGAATGTGTTTTCCATTGGCCAAAACTTTTTATAACTCTGATTTCAATGGATTTTACAAACTCAGAGGGTAATGTTCCCTAAGTTTTAATTACCCAGGATTGTTTTAAAGTTCTTTCCGCTGCGTATAGTAATATTGATGTTTGGATGAGCCTTGGTGGCGTGCCACGTGTCCTATTTCCACGCGTAGTGGGATGGGTCGTGACAAGTTGTCAGCAGGTTTAGGCGGGAAAATTTCCTGCCCGTTAGATCTAACTTGATCTGGACCGTTCGCGCTCCCTATATAAAGAGTACTTATTCATTCTTGAGATTCTTGCTGCCAATTGATAGAGATACCAAGCGATTTGAGAGTAGATATATCCTTGTAAGTGTTCCCTTTTTAGCTTCAGTTCATCATCCTCTTCCTCTTCCCATTACTCTTCTTGCCTGAGCGAGGATGGAGAGGGCGAACCCTCTTAGGCTAGAATGGGAGTGGGACTTTTTCTTTCTCGGGTTTTTCTCTTTCTTCAAGTCGGGAGGTACGTTAGATAGGTTGAACCGAGCGGACTGTCCCCGGGTAATTCTGACCGAGTGTCACCTTGTCTTTAAGACTGTATACTCCTTGCCTTTTAGGTTGATAACCCTGCCTCCTCTGTACTTCAGACTCAGAGTTCCTGACTCATACCTAGGTTGTTCTCTACTTCCTGGTCCGGTCACCGAAACCCCAAGGAATTGTCACTCTAGTTTTGACTCGTCTTCCCGGTCGGAGGATGAACGGTTCGGGTTCGAGGCGCCGGACACAAGTCTAAGTCTCCCATCCACGTCCCCCTCTAACCACCATAGCGAGGGCAGAATCCCAATCCGTTTATCCGACGATGAATCGGACCAGGGAGCCCTCGTTGCTTCCGTTTCCCGGGGTTCGGGTGATGAAACACCAGGGGAATCCGACCCCGAGGTAGCCTTCGCCAGTGAGTTCATCCCGTCCACCATGCATACTGAAGATCTCAGCCGCATTAGGGACAAGTACACCTTCCCGATTATTGTTCCCTAGCCGTGAATGTCGGTGGAGCCCAAATCTACCTGCGGGGTTTCACCACCTTATATGATGACATTCTCATGGACGGGTTCAACATTTCCCTCCATCTGGTCGCTCGGGACATCCTTATATACTTGGCGATCGCCCCAAGGCAACTGGCCCTGAACGGTTGGAGATTCCTAATGGGGTCCATCTCCCTTTGTCCCCAGGTTTTTGGGTATGAGCTTACCGTCCAGGAGTTTCTCTGGACGCATAGACCTTTTCCCGTTCATGGGGAGACCGGGTTCTTTTACCTCAGGGCTCGGCAGGGGAGAAAGATCATAATGAACTGACCGAGCAACAACAAGGGTTGGAACAACAGATTCTTCCAAGTATCCACCCTTGGACTCTGTGAGCGGGCCCCAGGGATCTAGATGAGGACTTCCTGGGCGAGAGAGCTAAGGGGTAAGTTAGTGCAGTAACTCTCCGCTCATTTCCTTTACTTTTCTTCGAGACTAACTGCATTATATTTTTGCATTGCAGCGGGGTCAGCTAGCCCACCTAGTATTCCCGAGGAATGCCAAGAGAGGATCAAAAGCTTGGCAGACCATCCTGTCAATATTTGGGATGTTCTAACCCGCTCGGGAGATCAGAGAGGCGATCACTGACCAGAACACCCCGTCGAGGCCCCTGTCCTTCCCACAATCATCCCGGGTAAGATTTTGATTGGCAACTTAATTTTGGTTATCCTCCCTTGTCTCGTTGCTCTGATTATTGACTTCGTGGCTTCTTTCCTTTTCTAAAAATGGCTCCAAAGAGGAATTTGGAGCAGCTAAGGGAGAGACAGGTCGCTGCTGCTGCTGCTACCGCCTGGTTGGCGGTGGCACAAGGAAAAAGGCCTGCCGCGGAAGCCTTGGGCAGTGAACGCCGGCACGGGATTGCAAACCGTCCGGAACCTGCTGGGACTTCAGCTCCCCTCGTGGTGATGGTAGAGACTTCCCCCCGAGCGGGAACACCGTCCGGGGCGCCGGTTGAAGAATCGGTAGTGATCAGGGAGAGGGTCAAGTATGCCCTTCTCCCCAGCTTGGTGGAGACATATGCGAACATGTCTCCTGAGACGTTTCAGGGATGGCTATACAGTCTTTCCCATATGGTAAGTACTTGTCACCTCTGCTCCTCTTTACCACAACTTCTCATGTGTTTCACTTGTTATCTGACCATCTTGGATTCTTTGCAGGTCGGCTGCATGGCCGTAGGGGCTGAGTCCTTCCTGCCTTCTTTAGTCGGGAGAGCCACTGCTACAGAAGCCGCTCTGTTTGAAGAGCGAGCTACCTCAGAGGCCAGGAAAATTGCCATGGCTTTGGAGAAGGATAAGGTGAAGGGCTTGGCCCTGAGCCTTGGTGCCGCCCAGGCGGAGCTAGCGACTGCCCTGGCAGATCTGGAGGCTTCCTGAGCCCTTACAGTGGCGGCTGAGGCTCGAGTAAAGGCCGCAGCTGAGGTAACGGCAGTCGGGGCCACAGAAGAGGCGTTTGATGACGGCTTCTTCCAGGGCTACGAGGATATAAAGCGTCGGGTTTCCTGGGATCACCCCGAATGGGACATCTCGTCCTACGAGGGGATTGATTCGGACTAGTGGGAGGTCGGTCCCGCGGCTGGTGAGGAGCCTGTTGCTACTGCTGGAGCTGCTGAACCTATCCCAGGAGTGGGCTCGGGAATTGGAGATGGAGCTGTCCCAGAAGAAGAGGCTGGGGAGACTGAAAATGTGGTCGAGATGGAGCTGCCCTAGAGAGTAGATACTCCCGCATTGAAAAGCTCGCCTTCACCTTCATCACTTCCGCCTGAAGACTTCACCCATATTTCCAAGCCCACGTCATTGTGGTCCTTACAGATCAACCCCTCCGTAAGATCTTGAGTAAGCCTGAAACGTCCGGGAGGCTCATCAAATGGGCCTTAGAGTTAGAGGAATTTGAAGTGGTCTACAGTCCCCGCACAGCAATCAAGGGATAGGCAATGGCAAACTTCATTGTTGAATTCACATACCAAGAAGAACCAGTTGAAGAAACCGCCCCACTGACCTTACCACACGAGATACAGCCAGATATCCCAACCTGGGTACTTTATGTGGATGGTTCTTCCAACAAACAGGGTAGCGGAGCAGGGATTATCTTAACCACGCCCGATGGGATCCAGCTCGAGTATGCGCTCAGGTTCGAATTCAAAGTCTCCAATAACGAGGCCGAATATAAAGCCTTCCTAGTCGGATTACAAATGGCAACCTCAATGGGTGCACTTCAAATTCAAGGTTACAACGACTCTCAGCTCGTGGTAAATCAAGTCAACCAAGAGTATGAGGCTCGAGAGCATAATATGGTAGCTTATCTAGCCCTTGTCCGAACAGTTTCAAAGAAAGTTAAGGGGCTCTCTGTCATGCAGATACCTAGGGAGGAAAACACTAGGGCCGACCGGTTAGCCCGCCTCGCTTCATCTTCTAAGTCAGACTTGCCAGGGATAAGGATAGTGTACCTACCCGAGCCAAGTATGTTCAACTCAGAATGCATGGAGGTTGAACCAGCCACCCTAGAACCTAGCTGGATAGACCCAATCATCGAATTTCTTGCAACGGGCACATTACCAAATGGAAAGGAAGAAGCCCGCCGGGTTAAATACCAAGCGGCAAGGTACCACATCATTGATGGCATCCTCTACAAAAGGGGATTTTCTATACCGTACCTTCGCTATATCCATCCTACACAGGACCAGGCGATACTGTACGAAATCCATGAAGGGGTGTGCGGGAACCACATCGGAGGTCGGGCACTCTCACACAAAGCCCTGCTACAAGGTTACTATTGGTCGACCATGGCCAAAGACTCTCAAGAATACGTCAAGAGGTATGATACGTGCCAAATATTTTCTTCCATGATCAACCATCCGGGAGAACTTCAAACGCCAATCTGTAGCCCCTGACTATTCGCTCAGTGGGGCATTGACATTGTCGGTCCCCTACCAATGGGAAAGGGACAAGTCAAGTTCGATGTCATTGCCGTGGGTTACTTCACCAAATGGGCGGAGGCCGAGCCCTTGGCAACAATCACCGAAAAGAAAATGGAAAACTTCGTGGAGAGGAATATCCTCAGCAGGTTCGGCGTCCCCCGGGTTCTAGTTAGCAACAACGGTAGGCAATTTGACACCCCGGTATTCAGGCAGTTCTGTTTGGGCTACGGGATAGCCAATCACTACTCATTCCCCGAGTACCCCCAGGCCAATGGCCAAGCCGAAGTGACCAATAGGACAATTCTTCAATCAATCAAAACGAGGCTTGAAAGTGCCAAAGGACTATGGGCAAAGGAACTACCGACCCTCATATGGGCCTACCACACTACACCCCGAGCGGCAAAAGGCGAAACACCGTTCTTCCCAACCTACGGCTTTGAGGCGGTGGTCCCCATGGAGCTGGGGTTACCTACTTACCGGGTGGCAAATTTCAGCGAGCTAGACAATGAAGATGCCCTAAGGGCGGAATTTCAGCGAGCTAGACAATGAAGATGCCCTAAGGGCGGAATTCGATTTGGTAGAGGAGAAAAGAGACTGAGTGTATCTTAAAGTGGTAGCCTACAAGCAGAGAACCTCCAGATACTATAACAGCAAGGTAAAGCATCACAGTTTTTAGATAGGAGATCTGGTTCTGAAGGCAGTCAACCAGTCCGCAAAAATCCCGAGCCATGGAAAGTTGGGGCCAAACTGGGAAGGTCCATACTTAGTTACCCGAGTCAATCACCCAGGAATCTATTGGTTACAAACTCTAGACAGGCACGACCTCCCTCATTCTTGAAACGTGCAACACCTCCGCAAGTACTTTTAGTGAAGCATGACAATAATGTTGGCTAGGAACCATGTAGCTCGGTCCGAGCATATCTATTCATATAGTAATAAAAGTTTCTTTTTTTGCCAAACAACTCTTCTCCATGCTTGCTCACTTAAAAGACCTTGGGGTCAGACCCCAGGCACTTAAAAGACCTCGGGGTCAGACCCTAGGTACTAAAAGGCCTCGAGGTCAGACCCCAGGCACTCAAACGACCTCGGGTCCAAAACCCGAGGCGCAGGCTTCGCTTAGGCCCAACCTACAAGGGGAAAAATGCCCCCTAGTGGCTTATGATGGCAAATCCTAAAAGACCCCACAACCACCCACGTTCCAGGTCGGTTTCCTACAGTCATATCCTCTGTATGCCTACCTTAGCAAAATCTTGGGGGGCAGGGTAGGCTAAACGGGAAATCACACCGGATACTAACAGGACTTGGAATCCTAGAACACTTCTAACATTCCTAAAGTACCTACAGTACCTAGAGAAATCGCTCGAGTAGTAAATAGTCACAAACCTGTACTATACCCGGGCGGGACCCCCATATCAAGTCCTTGAAAGACCAAGTGTTCTCGGCCGGTTACAGTCCTAACTTTTGCTAAGGCAAGGGTCCTACGGGATTAACCAACCGGTCGGTCACAGGCAATCACAAACATGCGTGCAAGTGCAGAAACAAAGTGCAAAAATAATTGATGGAAAGATTGGTCTCAAGGACCCTTTTATTAATTAAGAAAAAAACACTTTGTACAACCTAGGGGGTAGTTATAGTAGCCTCCCAAAAAAAATGAAGAATATAGAAGAAAGCAGGCCGGGGACCCTAGTCGTCCACCTCGACCACATCTTCAGTCTCCCCAGCCTCTTCTTTTGGAGCAGCTCCATCTCCAGTTCCCGAGCCCCCTCTTAAGGCAGGTTCAGCAGCTCCAGCAGCAGCAACAGGCTCCACACCAGCCGCGAGACCGACGTCCCAGTAGTCCGAATCAATCCCCTCGTAGGACGAGATGTCCCATTTGGGGTGATCCCAGGCAACTCGACGCTTCAGATCCTTATAGCCACGGAAGAAGCCATCATCAAATGCCACTTCCATGGCCCCGGCAGCCGTTACCTCAGTTGCGACCTTTGTTCGAGCCTCAACCGTCGCTGTAAGGGCTTGGGAAGCCTCTAGATACGCCAGGGCAGTCGCTAGCTACGCCTGGGCAGCACCAAGGCTCAGGGACAAGCCATTCACCTTATCCTTCTCTAAAGCTAGGGCATTTTGCCTGGCCTCCGAGGTCGCTCGCTCTTCAAACAGAGCAACTTCTGCAGCAACGGCTCTCCCGGCTAAAGAGGGCAGGAAGGACTCAGCCCCTGCGGCAATGCAGCCGACCTGCAAAGAATCCAAGATGGTTAGATAACAAGTAAAACACAAGAGAAGTTGTGGTAAAGAGGAGCAGAGGTGACAAGTACTTACCATATGGTAAAGACTTTATAGCCATCCCTGAAACGTCTCGGGAGACATGTTCGCACATGTCTCCACCTGGCTGAGGAGAAGGGCAGACTTGACCCTCTCCCTGATCACTGCCGATTCTTCAGCCGGCGCCCTGGACGGTGTTCCCGCTCAGGGGGAAGTCTCTACCATCACCACGCGGGGAGCTAAAGTACCAGTGGGTTCTGGACAGTTTGCAATCCCTTGCCGAATTCACCTTAATGGGCGTTCACTACCCAAGGCTTCCATGGCAGGCCTTTTTTCTTGTGCCACCGCCAACCGAGCGGCAACAGCAATGGCCTATCTCTCCCTCAGCTACTCTAAATTCCTCTTTCGAGCCATTTCTAGAAAAGAAAAGCAGCCACGAAGTTAGTAATCAGAGCAACGGGACAATGAAGGATAACTGAAATTAAGTTACCGATCAAACTCTTACCCAGGATGATTGTGGGAAGGACAGGGGCCTTGACGGGGTGTTCTGGTTGGTGATCGCCTCTCTAATCTCCCGAGCTGGTTAGAACGTCCCAAATATTTACAGGACTGTCCACCAAGCTTCAGATCCTCTTTTGGCACTCCCCGGGAATACTAGGTGGGCCAGCTGACCCCGCTGCAATGCAAAAATGTAATACAGTTAGTCTCAAAGCAAAGTAAAGGAAACGAGCATAGAGTTACTGCACTAACTTACCCCTTAGCTCTCCCGCCCAGGAAGTCCTCATCTGGATCCCTGGGGCCCGATCACAGAGTCCAAGGGTGGATACTTGGAAGAATATGTTCTTCCAACCCTTGCTGTTGCTCAGGCAGTTCATTATGATCTTTCTCCCCTGCCGAGCCCCGAGGAAAAAGAACCTGATCTCCCCATGAACGGGAAAAGGTCTATGCGTCCAGAGAAACTCCTAGATGGTAAGCTCATACCCAAAAACCTGGGGTCAAAGGGAGATGGACCCCATTAGGAATCTCCAACCGTTCGGGGCCAGCTACCTTGGGGCGATCCCGAAGTGTATAAGGACGTCCCGAGTGACCGGATGGAGGGGAGTGCGGAACCTGACCATGAGGATGCCTTCATATAAGGTGGTGAAACCCTGCTGGTAGATTTGGGCTCCACCAACATTCACGGCTAGGGAACATTAATCGGGAAGGTTGTACCTGTCCCTAATGCTGTTGAGATCTTCAGTACGCAGGGTGGACGGGATGAACTCACTAGCGAAGGCTACCTCGGGGTCGGGTTCCCCTGCTGTTTTATCACCCGAACCCTTGGAAACGGAAGCAACAGGGGCTCCCTGCTCCGACTTATCATCGGATAGACGAATTGGGATTCTGCCCTCGTTATGGTGGTCAGAGAGGGACGCGGACGGGAGACTCAGACTTGTGTCCGGCGCCTCGAACCTGGACCGCTCATCCTCCGACCGGGAAGATGAGTTAAAACAAGAGTGACACATCCTTGGGGTTTCGGTGATCGGACCAGGAAGTAGAGAACGACCTAGGTATGGGTCAGGAACATTGAGTCTGAAGTACAGGAGAGGCAGGGTTATCAACCTAAAAGGCAAGGAGTAAACAGTCTTAAAGATAAGGTGACACTCGGTCAAAATTACTCGGGGACAACCCGCTCGGTTCAACCTATCTTACGTACCTCCCAACTTGAAGAAAGAGCAAAACCTGAGAAAGAAAAAGTCCTACTTCCGTTCTAGCCTAAGAAGGTTCGCTCTCTCTAGCCTCGTTCAGGCAAGAAGAGTAAAGGGAAGAGGAAGTGGATGATGAACTGAAGCTAAAAAGGAAACACTTACAAGGATTATCGCAGAAGAAGAGCTCGGGAAGCTTTACCGGGCACTTTATCTGCTCTCAAACCGCTCGGTATCTCTATCAATTGGCAGCAAGAATCTCAAGAATGAATAAGTACTCTTTATATATAGGGAGCACGGACGGTCCAGATCAAGTTAGATCTAACGACCAGGAAATTTTCCCGCCTAAACCGACTGACAACTGTCATCTTGGGCACGCGGAACGTCGCCTTAAAAGGCGCCCAATTAATGCCAGATGTGACGGTCAGGTTAAGACGTGACTGTTCGGTTACATTCATACCAGTCTCACTGGACCCTAACCAGGCCAGTGACAAGGTGGCACATGGCAGAAGTTGGTCCCGGGTACACATAACCACCACTCGGTCCTGACCCAAAAAAGGCCAACCCGATCAGTCACGACCCGGGTAGCAACCCGAGGCCATTTCCCGGACGATTGTTTGTCAGAAGCAGTCTTAATTTTCAAACCTCATCCGATAGAGCATTCCATTAGTTTTGAAAATGGGGGGTAGCTGATATGCACTAAAATATCATGTCAAAGTCGGATCTCGCCAACTCAGCCTAGAGAAGCCAAGTCATCTTGAATTTGGAATGGATACCCAGCCAACTCGGACTGTTACACAAAACCACCCAGTTTGGTCGTAAGTCTGGTATTTCTTTCCAGGTGGACCCCACGGTGTGCGTTCCCCCAGTAGGAGTGATTACTTGGTCAACAAGCCTCCAAGCAGTTTTCTATCCCAACTAGAAGATTAAATAGAAGGAGCAAGCAGTTTCTTAAACCACTTAGGAAACATCCCTAAATTCATGTAAATTAGGCTATAAATAGATTAGGCTTCCTAATCCATAAACTTACCTTGTACGAGCGGTCTCTTGCACCTATAAAAAAGGCCACCCGCCCCTATTGAAAGGGGAGAAATCGCATTCTGACTCCAAAGGATAGCATATAATTCTCATTCATACGCATACACCCGTCCGGTTTTACTAGTAGTGCCGCCCCACTGTTGGCTCACTAGGTCCGCCGGTAATCTGCTAGTGAAGCGCACTGACGCAACCGTGGACGTAGGTCACCTCGTTAACGGGACCGAACCACATACAAGATCTTGTGTCCCCATATCTCTCTTACCAATCTTCGGCATCATCACCATAAATGGTTGATTTTCTGTTGTCTAACCTAGCACTTCTCCTTCATTCGAGTTTGGGTCCAATTGTTTAAAGTTGAAACTAAAGGCATGATTCAGGCAGTGTTATATATGGAGTACATATTTATTGGGATGGCTATCCTACTATATAAAGGTTGTAGGATTAGTATATGTTATTATTATTATTTGAAAGTAAAATAAACATTTGCATTGCATTGCATTGCATTGCATAAAAATAGATTACAACAGAACCAGTATAAGCATACATAAATAAGAAAAAATATAAAAATTAAATAACACAAACTTCTTCTGCCGCAATGCAAACTCCCCAACCTCAAATAAAACTGTATGTGGCGTAGCTTGACTAAGCTGACTGAGGAAGAAAGCGGCCAACGAGACCCACACCAGAGATCATTAAAACTTTGCTGAAATTGCAACAAGATCCCACCAAAATACCAGATCTGGCAAAAGAAAGCCGGATAAAAATAATTCATGCCATGTCATTAAAATGTGGGTATTAGAGTAATTTTATAATAAGGGTAATAAGGCATTTACTTTAATTCATTTGTAAAATCACTTTAGTATCCTCACATAAATGGAGTGGCATGAGTTTTTTGTCCACAAAATGTGTATTTTTATTTATGTTGCAAGTTAATATAAAATAAAGTTAGATCTCCTTTAACCACAAAAGTCATAGCATGGAGTTTTTTCGGGTAAAATTCTATATAAACCAAATAGAAAAAAAAATATATTTATATGTATACATAGTATATGCATATTATATTAAGTACAATCAACTCTAAATAGTTGTGGGATTGAATCTAATAATTTAAAATCTTATATTTAAATGCAACTGAACTATGATTTGGCGGTTAAATTTAGTTTGGAGAATGTTTGGGAACAATATTGAGAACATGATCAGGTTCAGACAAAGTCTCACTTTATTTGGTTCATATAAAATTAAAATTATGTTTGTTTGATAGAGAACCACTTCTTGTAGCATTTTAAAGTAAGGTACGAACTCCTATTTACCCAATGACGGAGCCAAGTTAAGTGGGGCTGGAATTTAATATACATGCACACAAAGGCAGAACTATTTGGGGGTTCGAGTACAGCACCTCAAGGCGAATTTTTTTGAGTTTAGTTATACATATTGATATTTTCGAGTAAAATTTTTCGTGTATTACTTTTTTTCCAATAATTAATACGATTTGATTACTTATTGGAATTTGTAAAGCAGGACTAAGGGTAAAACAATTTGGTTGAATCAAATTTTGAAGTGATAAGAAAGGGTGATGGAATAAATGTTCAAGCTTGGTTGAATTACATTTAGGGGTGGGCATACGTCGGGTCAATCCGAAAAACCAACCCGAACCCGAAATTTTAAACACTCCAGTCCGGATAATAACCGACCCAAACTTATTTCAGTTCGAAACCGAACTATATTAATTAGTTTAGTTCAGTTTTTGGAAGGAGAAATTATTTCGGTTTGAAACCGAATATTCGAAGTTAACTGTATATATAAAAATGTGTTAAGATAAATTAGGGCTTAAAAATATCATCTCTCAGACCCCTGGCGACGGCGACCTCAAAATCAAAAATCAAAAATCAAAAACCCTCAACTCACGCAGACCTCACCTCACTCCTTCTTCCTCTCGGTGACGAAGACGGCAACGGCATGGCTCGGTCTCGACGTGCTTTGAGTGCTCTCTCTTTTTGTCTCAGCCCCTTCCTAACAGGTGTGTATATATCTATACATATATAGATAGGAATGTAATAGACCTTCCACATGGCACAATCATTCCACAAGAGCTTCCACTTGGCACTCTTATATGCTAATAGCATATATACATACACCTATACATACTACACACATTTTAATTTTTTATTTAATTTTTAAATACCTGCTAACCACCCACTCTCTAACATCCCACTTCACATGTTAAGAGTTAAATAACCACCTATTTAAAAACTAAAAAAACTATTATCTGGCTATATACACATTTTTAGGGAAAAATTGATCCATGAAAATTGTTTCTCTTTCCCACGTCAATTTTGTAGGCCCGAAATGGAAATCTTAGAGAGGGGGGGTGAATAAGATTTTAGCAAAAAATTAACCTTTTAAAAACTTAATACAAAATTAAACACAATCACAAACAATAAAGTAAATAGAGAAGGGAAGAGATACTTGCAAACCGAGTTTTCAAGTGGTTCGGCAATCTGCACACCATGGCCTACGCCACCCCTCAAGAATACATCTTGAGGATTCCTTTAATCGATCTACTTCACGGGTGTAGACCAAACCGTTACAAGAGCCTTCAATCTCTTCCAAAGAATAACACCGCTTCTTTGCACACAAGGGTTACTAACCCTCACTCTTTACAAATGGTTTGAATTACAAATTGAGCTCTCTCTCTCTCTCTCTCTCTCTCTCTCTCTCTCTCTCTCTCTCTAGAGTGGATGGATACAATAAAAGCTCATACAATAACTCCTTAGTGAGTGGATGATACAAATAAAAGCTCATTACAATTTACTCTTACAAAGATATACAAATGAAGAACTGGAGCAAATTGATAAACACACACAACTAGGGCTCAAATGTGAATGATTAAAGATCAACAAATTGTGTGATTCAAATGATGTTTTCCAATTGAATGATCTACTATAAAAGGTTTGGAAAAACATGTATTTATATGCCTTGAAAGATTATAGCCATTAGTGGTAAAATGGAAAATAAATAGCCTTTTAAAACTAGTCATTACTGCTATTGTGCGCAGTAATCCAGTTGATTGGTCTCGCGAGAAATACTTTGAAATGCGCCAACGAAGCAGTCAACTGATGGATGGGTCCAATTGATGGAAAACTTAAAGCAGAAACAATGTTTTCAAAACATAATCCAGTTAATTGGTTTCACTAACAGTCGGCTGGACTTATAAGCGTCCAGTCGACTGGAAAAAATGATCCAGTAGACTGTATTTCCAGTGAAAAATAGTTTCCTTGTATTGAAAGATTTTGCTAAGTTTTAAACTTTTAAGCCCTTGTGAGTGATAAACAAAATGCTTTACAATAAAAAACCTAGTCTTCAACCAAGGATGAAAGATCTTCAAGTCTTCAAGCTTGATCCTTGTTGAGCTCAATCACTGTTGGGCTTCACCATATGCTATCTTATGAACTCAAACAAAGTTAGAACATTTGAGTGCATAATTCAAGAGATTAGTACAATAAAAATGACTTGATAATGGTTTAGAATAGAACAATTAAGAACATGCTATTATCAATAAATTTGTCATCATAAAAAAAAACATAAATAATGCCTTAAAGAAATTCAAGACTAACAATTCAAATCTTTGAATTTAAAAAAACTAAACTTATGTACTATCAGTTATCCTAACTAAACTTAGGATCAAACCATGACATATTAAAACTTATCTCTTAGTTTCAAACAGGCTCTCTCCCTGTGCACTACATTCACATACACATTTTTAAATTTCATCTTTAGCTCAAAAACAAATATTTTCATTGTTTCTTTGCATCTTTTCTATACATCCTTTAGGTATGACTTTGAGAAGACATTCGCATGCTTGCTTGCTCGGAGTTCGTATGCTTACATTTTCCAACTTCGGAGTAGCCAAAATTAGAGGGAAATAAAATTTATCTTTCCGGATCCGTGAGCCATGACTAGTTACATAAGACTAACATGTCCTTGCAAGTATTCTAACATGGTTATAACATAAAAAGGGATTATAAAATGTGTAATGGTATTCATGGGAGAACTTTAAGTGTTTGCTACTAGGCTATTACAATAGTTCCAAATGAAAACCACAAAATTACAAGTTTGGGCGATCGACGCCACTTAATTTATTAAAGCAAACAAAAGATAGTTCTAAAGCGTAAAGGAAATCCTAATATGATAAAAGACTAGATTCTTCTGTCAGCTGGCATAACCATGCCCTTCATCAGTGTAATCTTCTGAATAGTCTCCCTCAGGGTAACCTTCCTGATAGTCCGCATCTTGAGGATCGAGATATCCTTCTTCATAGTAACCTAGATAGGCTTCTTCATTATAACCTAGATGTAATATGTCCAGGGCAATAGAGCCGTTAGCTTTTGAGGCTAAGCAAGTTGGTCTAACCGACCACTCCTAATACAAGCAATAATATACAAGTACAACAATTATCTCGAACTAAACATTTGATTAGCACATAACATGATAATATGAGGGAGGGAGGGAGGGACAATACAATGCATTATTGATATATTCAACTTTACTTAGACACCATCCCTGACTCATGTGATTTGTTACATTACTAGTGTAACGACGTTAGCTTAGAGTGAAATGATCACGCTGCTATCGTAGCCTCATAGGGCCCAACAGCAGTTTTGGTTTTAAAAGGGTGTAATCACTTTACTCTTAGGTCCTCATGACCTTGCCTGGAGAATAGAATAGTTACAGCGCTATCGTCACCTAACAAGGCCAATAACATTATCAATGGTAACTACTATATTCAAGACTTGGACATTTTGCTATCGTCGCCTAACAGGGCCTAATAGCTTAAAACACCAATTCGTGATTGACTAAATTGATTCAAATGGGTACTTTAGCTATCATCGCCCATCAGGGCACAGTAGCATCACAAATGTAACCATTGATTCGACTGGACTACTCGGAGCACCATAGTCCACTCAAACATGTGTGACAATATTATTGGGTTAGTCTCCTCGACCAACCATGCAGACGTCAACTTTGACATTACGACTCGACTACGTTCATATGAGTGTTCATGCGACTGTATGACGTATAACATAACAAGCATAAATCATAACAACAATTATCAATTAAGCATGGAGTATAGTTATCTAGACATACGTTTTCATATAATTAGTTCATCTTTAACTTACGCACATATAACACTCATCAAATATGTCCACACAAGACACACGGGATATTCATATAATATACATGGAGTATTTCTATAATATACTTAGTGAGTTACGACGACTCACCTTGATGCGAGTTCGCGAAAACAAGTATAGCTTCGGCCCCTACAATTCATATCAATCCATGGAATGGCGATTAACATATATTCTATTCACAAGGGTACAATGATAATTGTGCCGTATAGGTTCCTACACCTCAACATGATGATCCTAATATCATTCTGAGTCTAATGCCATTGACTAGACTCAATTCGGGATCCGTCATATAAGAGGCTGAGTTTCCTATACTAGTATGGGCCAGTAAGCATTTTCGACTGAGTTAGAAAGTCACTAAACTTAGAAAAAATATATCTACACGTCATTCTAGGAATTTAGGAACTGACCGCGTATTTTTCTGAGTTGCGGTTTATTTATTACAAATTATCGAAGTCCTAATTACATAATTATAGACTTAGGAGTCCTATATAATATTAAAATATAATATTTTAGAATTTATAATTAATTAATCTTACTTTAAAATTATTTTTAAAACAATTAAAACATATAATAAGTATATATACATTAATTGATTAATAATAATAATAATAATAATAATAAATTCACGGGTTACCCAAACTGACCAGATCCAAACGGATCAACCATTTAAAGACTCAGAAAATTCCAGATCATTAACTTGCGGGTCAAACCGACTTGAACCCAAACTCATTTGGACTATTTGTTCATAGTCTTACTAAAACCCGATCCTAATACGATCCAAACCAGGCCCAAAAAAACTGGTAAGATCCGAAGTGGAGCGATGTCGTTTCATTAAGTGGCTCCATGGGTTATTAAATTATCCCGACTCGATGATTAACCCAACCCATATACACACCATATAGACCCTGCCCGAACCCAACCCATATTAATTGTTATAACCCGAAACCCTATTCGGGTCACACCTTCTTCCCCGGCGAAGCTTTGTCGCCAACGAGTCACGGGTCGCCGGTAAAACTTCCAAGGGCCATAACTTTTCACCCTCTCCATGTAAATTGATGATTCCAAAGCTAAACTGACCGGTTTGCCCTCCTCTACAACATACCAGGAGCCTAAGTTCTGGGTATCTCGTTTAAGGTTGCAACGAACCCATTATTGTTTCGGTCAAATGAAAAGAATAATGGTTTGCATGACCGTCTAAATGTGCATTATATCACAGGCTATTCTTAGGGGGTGTATCTGGGGTCAAGGGGGTCACAATGGTATAACTTAGGGACTATTTGGTTGATATTACAAAGTGGTGCTCTAATGGCTGCCTGAGTAAGAACCAGAGCTTAGGGCTCTATTTGGCTACATGCATGGGGTTTGGGTATGTGTGTAAGATGTATAATATATACAAAAATAAAAACAGAGGGGTGTATGGGGTTTACACCTATTGTCTCGGTCTGTCTCTCTCTCTCTCTATCTTCTTGGTCTCCTTCTTCTTCCTTCTCTGGTCCTTTTTCTGTCTATGAGGTGTGTGTGTGGACAAAATGCAGAGAGTGACAGAGAGTTGGGAGCTGTGAGGGTGTTTGGTTTGCTCTTTCTCTCTCTTGGTAACTCTCCCTCTCTCAAAGGTCCTATATAAACACAAACACAAGGTAAACAAACACACATACATATGCAGATATGCATATTTGTATGACTTGATCTTGAGAGGGATTGAGAGGGATGGGGTTGGATTGATTGAGATGGGGAGGTACTTGGGAGGGAAAGGGAGCAGACGGTTAGGGGTGGTGGTAAAGGTCCGGTGGGTAGATGAGAGTTTTAGGGGGTGTTTGTTTAGTGGGTAAAAGAGGGGAGTGTACTTAGTGCACTAGGTTGTAATTGCATCATTAAATTTGTGGGATCTTGTGCTTATCTAGGTCCATGTGTCGTACAGTCCATTAATACAGATTTTACTAGTTTGCATGACAAGTCAGTCTGGGTCTGTAAACTACTGTTTAAGATTACCAGTTTATAAATACGTAAAATTCATTTAACGTTATGAAAATTCAGAACAAAAGATACGAGAGCTAATTTTATTAAACTAGAAATTTTACAGGTATTATAGTGTACGTACATTTATTCCCTTTCAGGTATTTTCTCTTCTTCTCTTTTTTTTTTTTTTTTTTTTGTAATTTCAAGGTTATGCCTCTAAATTTTGTAGTCTTTTCTTTTGTTTTCTTAGATTATAGTAAAATTATAATAATAGTTTTTATTTGGTTTGCCTGACCAATACGTATAAAAATATTAAGTATTTTGAGATTTGTATGGATAAAACTATGTGATGAAGAATGGTGTTGAAGGCTCGGCTACAATGGGGGCAGAGATAGAGGCCCTTTTAAATAACAATAACACTAGAGAGACACACTAAATGACCCTCCATATGACCCACAAGGGCTTCTTAGCAAATTTTTCAAAATATTACTGGGACCAACAAGAAAGTCACCCTCAAATCCCTAAAACAAACTCCCTCCAAAACAAAACCCCTCTCCCCCAAATTTGCTACGGTAGACACCCAACCCCCTCTTTAGCAGAAACCCAGCTCCTGTCCGTCCCCTCATGTCGATCCCTGCCAGAATCCGACGCCGGATTGCCGCCAGCAACAGGTCGGAACCCTCCCATCGCCGGTGGACCAAAGTGGGTAAGTCTTCCCTCTCTCTGTCCCCCCTTTCTTCATCTTCTCTCTCTCACTGTATTTTTCAAAGTTATGTTAGATTTTGTTAGCTTACTGCAATGATCAAATAAACAAATAACAATAGCAATAAAACCACTCCATCAATATTTGTACACATCATAACAACTTCCAAATTGGCTCAAACAAGCAAACATCTGAAAGGTGAAACTTGCATGATACAAGTGGGTATTTGTAGAAAGCAAAAATAAATATGAAATGGGGATTTAGAATAACAAATGACAAATGTAAAATTGGAGATATAAAGCATGGCTTATTGTACAAATAGTAAATAATGTGGTTATCCCCATTCAAAAAAAAGGTGGTTGAATTTTAAATTTGGTTCAAATATTTTGATACTTGAAGTTGTTGTGATACCACAAACAAACCACTACATCTAATACAACCTATGTTCCATTTGGGATATCCCAAATTTAAAAATCATAGCATTAGTCAACTGCATAGCTCAACACTTTGCTGCCAAACCTACTACTCTATATTCTACTAAAGCCCCCACAGAAAAGGACACTAGAAGAGAGTAAGACCCATGTGCATATATTGACCAAGTAATGTGCTGGCCCAGCCAACTGGCCTCCCATATTATGCCAATATGTGAAATGTTGACCCATTCAATGATTAATTCATTGCATTTGGAAGCATGCTTCACATTCAAACCCATTTAAGATTCTTTTCTTTTTTGAAAGTTTGAAAGCCATTTATGTTGCACTGGTATGATTTCCTTGGTTTCCATTTGGACTTGCATGTGGATTGTATAAAATATGATACTCACATTTTTTCCCCTTCTAAAAATCAGTATCATGTTAGTTTTGACACATATATCCATTTTTATGAGTGTTTTTAAGGAATGTTATGAATGCACAACACAAACTCCTTTTGATTTTACCATTTTTATAATTTTGAGTCGTTAATGTAATCTCTATACAAATCCAGATAAATTGATGATTGTATTATATATTGTACAGAAATGGAAGAAGAAGTTTCAAGTGATTTGGTAAGCATTGATGAGGAAATTATTGAAATTGACCATGAGAAGGAGCAAATAAGAGACGTAGAAAAACAAATAGATGAGCCGAAGAAAGGGATGGAGTTTGATTCTGTGGATGAGCTCATGGCGTTTTATGCAGAATATGCTAGAGAGAAAGGTTTTGTTGTGTCTAAAAGAAGCTCTACAAAGAAGCAAGGGGTCATGAGATATGTGGCATTCCAGTGTTCTCGTGGTGGTACGTCAAAGAGTAAATCAACGAACCCGTTGAACATGCGCCCAACCGCAAAAATTGATTGCAAAGCAAAGCTTAGGGCATTTCATTGTCCCAACGGAAAGTGGTCTATGACATTAGTTGAACTTTCCTATAACCATGAAATGAGTCCAGGCAAATCTCGATGTTTTAAATGCAATCGATTATTGCAACCTCATGTGAAAAAGAAACTAATGTTGAGTGATAAAGCTGGAATTAGAATAAACAAGAATTTTAATTCGTTAGTTATTGAGGCGGGAGGGCATAAGAATCAGTCATTTACTGAGAAAGATGTAAGAAATTATATCAATAAAGTTAGGCGTTTACAACTTGGGGATGGAGATGCTAATGCAATGCACAACTACTTTTTGAAAATGCAATCTAGTAATTCCGACTTCTTCTACATGATGGATTTGGATGAAGAGGGTCGCCTAAAGAATGTGTTTTGGGCTGATGCAAGGAGTAAGGCAGTATACAAAGAATTTGGTGATGTGGTTACTTTTGATACTACATAATTGGTTAATAAATATGATATGCCATTTGCGCCTTTCGTAGGGGTGAACCATCATGGGCAGTCAGTATTGCTAGGGTGTGGGTTGATCTCAAGTGAAGACACTGAGACCTTTACGTGGTTATTTCAGTCTTGGCTTACATGTATGTCTGATAAACCGCACAATGCAATAATAACAGATCAAGACAGAGCCATGAAGAAAGCAATAGAGGTTGTTTTTCCTAATGCATGGCACCGATGGTGCTTATGACATATAATGAAAAAATTGCCTGAAAAATTGAGAGGATACAAAGAATATGAATTGATCAAATTTATGTTGCAAAATGCTGTTTATGATTCATTAACCATTGAAGAATTTGAAGATGCTTGCGGCAAGTTCATTGAAAAATATCAACTGCAAAGTAATGAACGGTTAATTGATCTGTATGACGAGAGGCATCGATGGGTACCTGCTTTTGTGAGGGATATTTTCTGGGCAGGAATGTCAACCACTCAGCGAAATGAAAGCATGCATGCTTTCTTTGATGGCTACATCAACTCCAAGACTACTTTGAAACAATTTGTGGAACAATATGAGAATGTATTGGCAAAAAAAGTTGAAAATGAAAAGCAAGAAGAGTTTAATTCATACAACTCATGCTACCCATGTGCTACTCCTTTAGGGATGGAGAAGCAATTTCAAAGTGTTTACACGCGGGCAAAATTTAAAGAGATTCAAAATGAGTTATTTGGGAAGCTTTGTTGTCATTTGCTTTTAATTAAAGCAGATGTAGGATTTAGAGAATATGAAGTACAGGAACGTGTTCGTTTTGGAGATGGTCATCGGTCTGCAAATTTCAAGCTAATTTTTTAGGGGAAAATACCTTTTACCCCCTTGTGGTTACACTCATTTTCTCATAACCCCCCTGTGGTTCATTTTGTAACACTTAACCCCCCTGTACTACGGACTGAAGTGAGACTGTTAACTTTTCTAACGGTAGTCCCACTTCAGTCATTAGTACAGGGGGGTTAAGTGTTACAAAAATGAACCACATGGGGGTTATGAGAACATGGGTGTAACCATAGGGGGGTAAAAGGTATTTTTTCCTAAAGAATATGTATAGGGGCTTGGGGGTATTAATGTCATTTCCTTTTTTTCCGTTAGAAAAATTAACAGTCTCACTTTAGTCCATAGTACAGGGGGGTTAAGTGTTACAAAATGAACCACAGGGGGGTTATGAGAAAATTGGTGTAACCAGAGGGGGGTAAAAGGTATTTTCCCCAATTTTTTATGATGATACAAATGAAGTGAATTGTAATTGCCGATTGTTTAAGTTCAGAGGGATAATGTGTAAGCATCAACTTATGGTGTACAATGATATGGAAATTTATGATGAAGTACCCGCCAAGTACATTCTACAAAGATGGAGTAAGAATATTAAAAGGAGACACACCAAGATTCGGACCAGTTATGATAACTGGGCGGATAGACCAGAGGCACGGCGTTTTGATAAAATGTGTAATATTTTCTATGAGTTGGGTGAAGTGGCAGCGGATTCTGAAGTTTGGTGCGATGGGGTGATCGCACAAATACAACAAATGAAAGAGAGATACAAAGAGAAGGCCGCAATTTGTGGAAGCAATATGCCCATTTTTACTAATCATTCAAGTAAATCAACTTCACAGGGAGAGGGTATTGTACTAACAAAAGAGAGCACGAATATACTTGATCCATTTGTTACTCGTAGTAAGGGGCGGCCTCCAAGTAAAAGGAAAGTGGGCAATGTTGAGAAAGCAGTTAAGAAACAATCAAAAGCCAAGAGAGCCGAAAAAAATAAAAGGGTCGATCAATACAAGTGCAAAGGTAAGACAATATTAATATATTTATATTAATGTTTTTCATTAAAATAAGGTCACTTATTAATTACTTCGCATTTATTTTTAAGGATATGACCAGCAGAGGAACAAGATTGGTACACAAGAGAGTCGAATGGGAATACAAGGAAGTCTTACATTTCAACCGCCAAATGTGGGAATAGAACCAAGTCTTGCATTTCAAGAGCCGAACATGGGAATAAACCCAAGTCTTGCATTTCAACCGCCAAATGTGGGAATGAGAGGAAGCCTTGATATTTATGACTTTATGTGATGCGTTCATAAATTAGACTATGACAGTATGACTTTATTTGATGTCTTGAAAGTGTTTTGTATGACTTAATTAGATGGTTTCATATTGTTTAGTATGACTTAAATATTATGACTTAATGAGATGTGCTCAATTTGGTTATTATGGATTGTTTTTATTTATTTGCTATGTATTGGATGTTTGGTATTGCTTGATGTTCATATGTGTGATGTTCATATTCTTTCTGTACAGATTCATATTCTTGAAGCTTTGGTTGCTTGTAAATGTGAACCAATAACAAGAGGAGCCTTAATAGGTTGTTACACAAAAACTGCTCAAATTCAGCACAAAAAAAACTGCACATACACTGCACAAACACTGCACAAAAAACCTGCGCAAAAAAAAAACTGCACAAACACATGTTTTATACAAAAACTGTACAAACACTGCTCAAATTCAGCACAAAAAAACTGCACATACACTACACAAAAAACCTGGGCAAAAAAACTGCACAAACACATGTTTTACACAAAAACTGCACAAACACTGCTCAAATATTTCAGCACAAAAAAACTGCACATACACTGCACAAACACTGTACAAAAAAACTGCACAAACACAAGTGAATTGGATATCAACATGTTCATATTACATTACAATAATTCAGCAGTTGAACTAGTGCAAATTATGTCTTGCAAGTGACAAACTACAGGTAATTTACTACTTTATAGAACAAAAAACCCAAAATAAAAACGAAAATATATTGCCAAGGCCTGCTGTCATGTGTGGTGGGTTGTAGAGTAGGTGCCGGGATAAGCGCCGAAGTGGGTCCTTGAGATGTTGAAGCCACTTCAGTCATGTAATCAACATCCTTGAGCCAAGCTGCTTCTACCTTGACAAGAGTATTATATCTTTTATGTTTTGCATTAGGATAATACTTCACTTGAGCTTCACACTCCTCCCAGGTTTTAAAGATGCCACAAATGCGGCCGTGTGTCACAACGTAATATGGCATGGTCAATACCTGCGATAATTAACATCAAACAATAAGTTATATAAATATATATATATTTATATATGTGTGTATGTGCGTGTGTGTGTGTGTGTGTATACTATATAGCTAAAAAATCATTTTCATTGGCCAAGGTATTGCTAGGGGGAGTTGCTGGCAACATGTAGGGGCTTATGTGAATATTGGGGCATTTTATTTCATTGGAACACCAATTGCTATAGTACTGGGATTTGTTCTTCATTTGTGTTATAAAGCACCTTTGTGGGTTTTGACACCACATAATATGGCCATTAGTGTAGAGTACTTGAGAACATGGTCCAACACTAATTGAATAAGCCCAGAGTAAGCAGAAAACAAGTGATTTGTAATACCCGTAAAAATTTCTGCGATAATAAATTGAACTACCGTATTTTATTCGTATTTCTCTGTGTTTATATAAATAGTATGTAATAGTTACTTAGACTGTAAGTCTCAATCCCGGACTGAGTTTTCACGTAAACCCGTAGAATCTATGTTTATATTAGACTGCACGACACGTAAACCTAAGCGACAACTAAACCACACATATTTGGAAATTAGAATCTTGCCAAATATGGAAGTGTACCAACCACCCTACCTATGCCTATTGGGTAATACCACTACCCAAACCTTTTCCCCCCAAAACCCACTGGACTTACCCCTTCACCCCCAACCGCCGGCCACACACATCCCCTGAGATGCCATTCACATCTCACTCCTCTCAATCCCCATCCAATCATGCAGATATGGAATCTGCGGGTGTGTGTGTATAAACTACATTGTGTATACACATGTGGGTTTATATATATGTATAAGAGGATGTTGAGAGGGAGATAATTACCGAGGGAGAGAGATCAAACAAAGCACACACACACTCACTGCACACCCTCTGCCACACCCTTACCCTCACACACACACACGCACAAGAAGGAGACGCCGGAGAAGGGAGAGAGAAGCTCGCCGGAGATAGAGAAGGAAGAGAAACCCGAGACTTCCTCAGCTCCCCACCGGAGCTTAACTTTTAAAGTGTAACAAAAACTCACTTAAATTACACCAAACAAATCCTTAGGACTCCCACATACCCCCCCCCCCCCCCCCCCCCCCCCCCCCCCCCCCCTAAACAGTTTTTGGATTGGTACACGTTTGGACCACCATGCATGGGATTATTCCCTTTTAAGCCGAAAAGGATAATCGAATAGTGGGACCCTAAAACGAATCAACCACCATTCAAGCTTGTAGTATGTGATAGAGGGTCCCAAACTGGACCCATTGGCGTTGGAATTATCAATTTTCATGAAGAAGCGGCGAAGTTATGGCCGTTTGAAGTTTTCCGGCCAAAACGGGCATGCCGGCGGCAAGCCTGGCTCGCCGGAGAAGACGCGACCCGTTTAGGGTTCGGGTTATATCGTTTACCCATCGGATCGGATCGGGTAATAATATGGATGGGTCAGTTTGTGTGTATAAGTGGTAATGGGTTCGGGTTATGATAAATAGATATGGATCCGGTTCGGATCTTTTAAGTTGGAGCAAGCTTAGGGTGTATATGGGTAATCCGTGGGTACGGGTTCAGATCCGGGTTGGCCCGCGGGTCTTTGCTTTAATTATAATTAATTATTTTATATTTTTAATTATTCTGTTAATCTAAATTAAAGTTTTATTATCTGTTTTTATATTATTAATTATTCTGTTAATCCTAATTAGTGTTCTATTAATCGGTTTTAGTAATACTTAGTATATATTAACTGAGATTAGTAAATAAATATATTATTATTTATATATGGTATATAAATAATTATTATAAATAGTATATTTAAATGGTTTTGAATGGTTAAATTATTTTGAAAAATAGTTTTAAATGCCCAAAAATATTAATATGAAATATTATTCTTTATAATAATCTTATATTCTGAAATTATGATGAAATTCTTATATAATATAAATATTATTTATTAGTTTAAATAAATAATAAGTAAAGTGTTTTAAATCAAAATAATTAGGTAATAAATACCTAATGACCACTTTTCAAGTATAGAAAAATTATATTAAATTTTCCCAAGGCCTAGTACCTCTATATTATAAATTATTATTTATAAAACCCTAGCTTTAGTATTTCTAATAATTATTTATTATTATTAAAAGCCCGATTTGGTTGTATTTTAATTATTTAAAATACCAAATGAATCCCAAAAATTATGAGATAAATACCACTAGCCTATTTTCAGGTCTAGTATTTAATAAAAATATTTATATTATCTCCCTAAACTATATTTTATAATTATGGGACCCCGCAGTCTATTATTAGACGATTTAAACTTCAAAAATTCATAATAAATAAACCGTAGCTCAGAAAAATACGCGGCCAGTTCCCAGAGTCTTAGAAAAATGTCTAAAATGTCTAGAATGTCCCCTTAAAGTTTGGTGACTTTTCGACACGGTCAAAAATACAGCTTATCTTTAGGGCCCAAACTGGTATAGAAAACCCAGCCTTTTGTGCGACGGACTCCGATTTGAGTCTAGTCAATGGCGTTGGACTCAGTATGATGTCTAGATCATCATGTTGAGGTTTAGGAACCCACCCGGCACAATTACCATTATGCCCCTGATTTTAATAAGCTTATTAATCAATGTTCTATGTAATTTTATACCTTGTAGGAACCGCTACGCTTACTGTTGCGCACCCACATCGAGGTGAGTCGCCCTAACTCACTTGGTATACTATAGAATTATTATTTGTTCATATATGTATGCCCAGTGCGCCATGTGTGGGCGATACTGATAAGTATTAGTTATGTGAATGTTGAGATTCTTATTCGTATGATGAGCGCATGTTAATTAACTATACTCCATGCTTAATTCATATTCGTTGATATTCGTGTTCATCATGATCTCTCGTTTATACAATCATACGGACATTCTTATGAACATAGGCGAGTCTTGATGTCAATGTTGACGTCTGCATGGTTAGTCACGGGGACTAACCCAGTCATATCATTACACACATTGAATGGACCGAGGTGGTCCGAGTGGTATAATCAAGTAAATGGGAACAACAATGAAACTGCTATAGGGCCCTGTTAGGCGACTATAGCCAGAGTTTCCATTGAAATCATTAAAGTTATGCATGAATTGATGATTGATACGCTATAGGGCCCTGCTAGGCGACGATAGCAATGTATCCATCAGAATACAATAGTTACCTTTCAAATGCTATAGGGCTCTGCTAGGCGACGATAGCGCTGTAACTATTCTATTCTCCAGGCAAGGTCACAAGGACCTAAGAGTCCAATGATTACACTCTTTTTAAAAATCAAAACTGCTATAGGGCCCTGCTAGGCGACGATAGCAACGTAATCATTCTACTCTGAGCTAACGGCGTTACACTGGTAATGTAACAAGTCACATGAGTCGGTTGTGGTGTCCATGGTCGAGTTAAATTCGAATATATCGATAATGCATTGTGTCGTCATTCTACCATGTCATATGCTTATCTAATGTTGGTTCAAGATATCGTCATACTTGTATATCCTTAAATGTATTAGGAGTGATCGGTTAAGACGATTTCACTTAGCTTCAAAAGCTAACGGCTCCTTCCCTGCCCTGGACATTTTACGTCTAGGTTATAATGAGGAGAACTATCAAGGTAACAATGAAGATGCATATCACTATCCTCAGGATGGGAACTATCAGGAAGACTTCGATAACGAGGGTTACTGGTTTGCCAGTTAGAAGGAGGACCCTGGCCTACTTCCGCATTAAGACTTCTTTTATGTTTTAACTATCTTTTGGTTGATGTAATAATTTAATTGGCGTAAATCGCCCAAACTTATCTTTTGTGGTTTTCATTTGGAACTTCTGTAATAGCTTAAGTAGCAAAACACTTTAAGTTCCCCCATGAATACCATTAGACGCTTTTGTAAATTCCTTACTCTGATATATATATATATATATGGTATTAGCATGTTGCACTGACAGGTCAGTTTTATGTAACTCGTCATTCCCTACGGGTCCAGAAAGGAAATATTAAATTTTCCCTATTTTTGGCTACTCCGGGGCGTGACATGATTGCTGCAATGATATGAACACAATCAATGTAGCTCTTAATAACTTGTTTTCTACTTGCTCTGGGGTTATTCAATGTAGCTCTTAATTACTTATGCAACCTTGCAGTATCTTAAGCAAAAAAAAAAAAGAAGAAAAAAAAAATAAAGGAAAAAAGAAAGGAAAAAAAAAACAACATTGCAGTATTATCGTGTTTTTTTTTTTAGATATTGATGTTATTTTGAAGAGTTGGGATGTGACAAGGAGTTGTGACAAGGACTATCCTATGCTGCTGGTTAGCTCAAATTCTCATGGTGGATTAGTTTCTTTCAACTACCCTTATACATGGAGTTTTTTTGTTACAAAGCAATAGGTGTGGTTAGAATAGAGATTATTGTGGGCTTTATCAAAGACAGTGTTTGCTGTGTACGTAAGAATGATTCTATCATCTTCAAGTTCATCATCAATATATAATATGTTGCTCCTGTTAAGTTTCAAGAACTGCATTAGGTGTTTCATGCTTAAGGGTTCTCTACATCATTATTAAAAAGATTTTGTTGAATCTTCCAATACGAGTACATCTACTCTCACTATCATTCACTTTCTATTTTTTCAATAACTTGACATTATTATTTTTTGTTTGTTTATTTTCCAGATTTTGGTTCTCTTTTGTGGAACTGATGAAATCAGAAAATCAGTTGTGGGCATTTTCAGTCAGATCGCCAACAAAGACAGTCTGCACAGAGTGATGTTAATCTTAAAAAGCAAAATGAACTTCCATGCACGAAAAATAGTTGGTCAGTTTGGGAAGGTAGAACCGGTTATGTAGTTTACGAGTTAATTGGTTCTAAAATTTAATTTTGTCCAAAAAATAGAAATGAAAAATTAATGTAACAACTAGCAGAAACTGAATCGATGACTCAATGTTAACAAGACTATGTTCTGCACTTGTGCAAAATACAAAATACGTGCTTCAACCAACTTCGAATAACTTGCAACTTGCAAATAACTATAAAAATTTCCTAACCTAAATAACTTGCAAATTGAAACCCACTACATATTTTCAAACCTAGCTTCAACCAAAATGGGTAAAAACCAGAGCAATCATGAATCAGAGCAACATGGGTCATCCTTGTTCACCAGAGAGAGAGAGAGAGAGAGAGAGAGAGGAGCCGATTAGTTTGTGAACAGTGAGAGAGAGAGAAGATGAAGAAAGGGGGGAGAGAGAGGGAAGACTTACCCACTTTGGTCCACCGACGACGAAGGGTTCCGACCTGTTGCTGGCGACAATCCGGCGTAAGATTCCGGCAGGGATCGACGGGAGGGGACGGACGAGAGCTGGGTTTCTGCTAGAGAGGGGACTGGGTGTTTGCCGTAGCAAATTTAGGGGGGGGGTGGGGGTTTGTTTTGGAGGGAGTTTGTTTTACGGATTTGAGGGTGACTTTCTTGTGGGTCCCAGTAATATTTTGAAAATTTTGCTAAGAAGCCCTTGTGGGTCATTTAGTGTGTCTCTCTAGTGTTATTGTTTAAATAAAGCTAGAAATAAAAGTAAGTAAAAGAAATCCACTAAAACTCACCATAGGCACCGAGACCTCTTTGAGAGAGAGAATCTAGACCAACTATTAATTTTAATACGCTAGAGAATTTGATTCAATGGGTATTAAAATAAAAAAGAGCTAGTAATTTGCTCTAATTTGAGGCAACGAATGTTAAATCTTTTTATTTTACACATTAATTGCAAATTTTGACATAATTTTTTTCTTGCAAAAGGAAGGGGTGGGGGTGGAACAATTCACATTTGCAATCGAAGGGCCTAAGACCATGTTCGTTACCAAACGAGTATACTCAATTTGCTAATTTGATATAATTTTTAAAATCTAGATAATTTGATGCTGCGATTGTAATTGTTATTTATCATTCCTCAATGTTTAAATTTTTTTAAAACTTTTTTTTAATACCTCTGCATACCACGGGTCAACGCTAGTATATGTGTATATATATATATATGTGTGTGTGACTATATATATGAGTGTAGACTCCAATTGGGTATTTGGGTTTTCTTGGGGGTTTTAGAGAGAAAGGAGAGAGAAATTCTGGATTTTCTTGGGGGTTTTCGAGAGAGAGACCAACCAATCTAAGTTATCAAACCAATCAACCTGAACTTTCGAACTAACCCGAACTTCCATTTTCGGAACCTGAACTGTTTTTTCGAATATTATTTTAGTTCGGATTTCGGTAGTGTAATTCTTAACCCAAATAACCTGACCCGAACCAACCGAATGCCCACTCCTAATTACAATTGGGCCAAAATATTATACATTATTTATTATTTTTCAAATTTTGATAGTGGCTAATTACACATGGTACCTATATTTTCTTTTTCTTTTTTTTTTTTTTGCAATGTAAAATTTTTTTCCCCAAAGAATGGGTGGGTGGGTATAGCCAACCCCAGCCCTTATGCTCCATCTTTGTATGTATCTAAACAACACGTACACAAATACAAAACTATTTAAAATAAGTTTTTCTCTAAATCATTCTACCGAATTTTTGTGTTACCCAAACACATCTCGCATTTAAATCGTAGTTGAAATTGTGGTCGACATAAGTCATTGAGTGTGAGGACTTGATTAAAAATAAAGTATTCTATTTTAGTTATAGAATACTTTAAATTTTTAAGTCCCAAATTATGGTAACAATATGTTATTGTGCTTTTGTAGTAACTTTTCTAAGACAATATATGATAAGCTAATAATAATAAGGGTGCTTTAGTGATAAATCCCTAGGTACTGCAATTAAATAGCTTTATGTTCTTGAGTTAAAACATGTTTATAATTAAGTCCCTGAAATTTTTTAGGGACTAAAATACCCCTCTATCAAGTTTGGTATTATTAAAAATGGTACCTCCTCCATTAATGTTTTCAACCAAAATTTCTCCCCAAAAATTAAGAGAATAAAAAATTAAGGGGATAAAAAATTGAAAGTCATTATTACTCATAATGACAACTATTTTCAACCATAATCATGTCCAACAACATGATTTGTGGAACACAATTCGAATTGAAAAGGTACAACATGTGAAAAAATGGAAATGAAGAGAGAGTCCCAACATGATTTGTGAATTTCACAACATGTTCTGGAAAATGAAAATGAGAGAGAGAGAGAGAGAGAGAGAGAGAGTCACAACATGATTTGTGAATTTCCCATCATGCATTTCTAGAAAAATGGGAATGGAAGAAAGAGTCCCACATAATTTGTGAATTTCACATGTTCTGAAAAACGAAAATGAGAGAGAGAGAGAGAGAGAGTCACAACATGATTTGTGAATTTCACAACATGATTTGGGAAAATGGGAATGGAAGAGTCACAACATGATTTGTGAATTTCACAACATGATTTGGAAAAATGGAATTGGAAGAGAGAGTCTCAGCATGATTTGTGAATTTCACAACTTGTTCTGGAAAATGAAAATGAAAGAGACAGAGTCACAACATAATTTGTGAATTTCACACATGTTCTGGAGAACGAAAATCGAAGAGAGAGTCACAACATGATTTGTAAATTTTCACAACATGTTCTGAAAATGAAAATGGAAGAGAGAGTCAACATGTTTTGAAGAGAGAGAGAGAGAGAGAGAGAGAGAGAGAGAGTACCATTGCATCCTAGCACCCACAACCACTGTTTACCACCATCATCACCAACTTAAAAAAAAAAAAAAAAAAAACCTTGAAACTACTTGGATTACAAGATTGGACCATCACAGAAATGTGACCATTTGAGAAATTCACAATTCGAAGTGTACTAATTACTTCTTTTGCAATCTTTATTTGATATGGAAAACTCCAACCATTAATCTTGCCCTTTCTCTAGAAATGATTCCTCTAGTTGAATACAACCCTTTTCGGGGATCATCCAAAACTGCCTTAAGAAAATCCATGTAGAATTAGAGAGAGGTAGAGGTATGAGATGTGTGTGTAATGTTGATATACATGTATTTGGTGTATCTCATAGTTGGACTTAGAAAATCAGGCAAACTATGGGTTGTAAATTTTTTAGTAGATGTACTTGAAGCGGTACAACCTTTAGTAGAATTATTGCAAGAAATGAGGGATTAATGCACCTTTATTATGTACATGTGGATATTGACCACTATCAAGAGCTTGGTCTTAATATTAGGAGAGAAAAAAGTCTAGTCATTTATTATATATATTGTAACTGATTATATAATAGACTTATATATGTGATAGTGTACATGCGAAAAAGCTAATCACGTTTTTGTGAAACTCATTCATTTAATATGTACATATCTTGACTTAACTCGTGAGGGATTTAATGGTGTATTTGGTGCATATATATATCATATAACTATATCTCATAAAGATTTGAAGGGTATTTCAGTCACAGAAAAAATATTTAACCATAGTTAAGGGATCTTAAGGGTTTTACATTCAAAAATGAAATTGGGTTGTCGTTAATCCATGAATGTTCATGGATGGGGGATTTATTGCTAATTTATCCTAATAATAATGACAATAATAGTATTAAAATGTCATTTAATTTGGTGGCATATTTTCTATTCTCAAGAGCCACTTGGAAAGAACATTACATTAGAAAGTAACAACATGTCATAGGAAGACCCAATTTTGTATCCATTTGAATCTATATATAAATTGTTAATTATAAATAAAAAAATGGAAGTAAAAATATTTTAATTTGTGAGATGGTGTTAATTGTTATAATCCATGTTATTCGCTGTATTTTTAAGATAATTATTATTCTTTTCGTATTATATACTTCCTCGTGTGTTACTTATAGATGCAGGTGGTGCCGGTAGTAGAAAAAATTAAGAATTAGAGTAAATTCAAATTGAGGCACCGATTAGAGTACCGTAAGGATTCGGGTTATTTGGGTCCATATCTTGTAAGGAAATCATTGTAATGAAATTTAAATATTATTGTTTTATTGCTTTGAAAATACACTTGAATATTTGAAAATTAATATAAACTAGTAATGACCCGTGCCTGTGGGCACGAAGCAAAAAATAAAAATAAAAATAAAAATTCAATACTTCAAAAGATCAAATTGTAATAATTTGGTTATTCTAATAATTTAGTTATTTCTAAAACATGCTGTAGAGATCTTCAATATTATTGGATTACTTCAACACTCTCCAATGAAAAATCAAGTGGTCCCATTATCATACAAATCTGAAAAGTATAATATTACTCAGTAGTTTCAGATAGTTGTGTTGTGGCCCACACACCTCTTGAACTACTTAACATATGTATACTTAGCCTTTATTTTATTTTTTTTCCTTCTAGAAACTTTTGAAAAACTATACTTTCCATGCATTTAGAAGGAAAAAAAAAAAAGAAGAACAAAGACTTTTTCTAAGATTTTGGAAAAAATAAAAAAGAAGCAAAATTAACCAATCTATACTTAGCCTTTGTCGGCCTTTTTAAAAGCTTTTGGAAGGGGGAAAAAAAAAGCCAAGGCTTTTAAGAGACATAAGTGATATATGGGTCTCTCCATTTGGGGTTGAGTTGTGTGTGTGTGTGTGTCTGAGAGAGAGAGGGAGAGAGAGCCGAATTGGAAGGTATAGGAGTAAATTGAAAACTGATTTGGTATGTGTGCATGTTACCATTTTTGGTGGACCAATGATCAGACGATTTAAAATATCTAAACTTATCTGAATGGCTCGGATTGAAAGTTACTAATTTGGAAGGACCCACACCGCTCTAACTTATTATATAAATATTTCTTTTATTTTTAAAAGTAAATATCGGTCGCGACACTGAGCAACTAGGATGAAAGTAATATGATTCTTAATACCACTATAGATTGAGCATCCAAATTACTAAATTTCTTTTATAAATCATTACTACGCCAAACTTAGAAATCAAGTACAGAAATATTTTCAGTGAATTTTTCACTTTAATGCTTTAGTGGAAAGACATGAGTGAACTCATGACCTATCTTACCACCAAAATGAAATCATATTCCTCATTTCTCACTTCACGGCATTCAAATGGAGCCAGAAAAAGAAAAAGAAAAGGAAGGGAGGAGCCATAGAGTCTTTTTTATGCCTTAATAATTGGAGTAATGTTATGCTTTCAAAATTTAAATTTTAATCTAGTTATTAATATTTTGACAATTGTACCACACCCTATAACAGTGGTCATGATACCACCAAGGGCAAAGCATACCGAGGGCTACACACACACACACACACCCACCATTTTTTGGCATTTTTTTTTTTTTACATTGCATATATATAGGTAATATGTGTAATTAGCCTTTCCCAAATGTTGACGAAAAAAATTTATGTGTAATATATATATATATATATATTAACCCAATTGTAATTCAATCAACCTTGAATATTTTTTCCACCACGTTTTCTTATCACTTCTCAATTTAGTACAAACAAATTATTTTTACATTGGTTAAGCTTTACAAATTACAATAAGTGATCAACATTTATTATTAAAAAAAAAAAAAGTAAAATGCAAAAAAATTTACTCGAAAAATATATATAAATAAATCCAAAAAAAATGGTCTCGAGAGCACTGTCCCCAAATCCCGCATAACTCTGCCACTCTATGCACATCTATCAATTTCTAACCCCCCTAAAAATATAAAACCTAACTCTGCCCTTGAATACCATATTTCACTGTATGTGGTACCACTCTCGTAACATTAAAATATCTTAGAAACTATAGCATTGCAGCATTACTCTAATAATATAGAGTGACACTTTGGGAAGACATTTTCATTAGGAAGGCTACAATAATTGCAATATAATGACATAATTTTAAACCTAATTTAGAATTTGTCATGAACAGATGGTTATACACATGTTCCTACTTAGCCTAACTAGCCTAACTAGAAGAATAAAGAGAATATCTTAGCCTTTTTCTGTTGTGCTACTTTAACGAATTTTTCATTCCGCATCTGGAAGGAAAATGAAGTCAACGTTGATATATGAGAAAATATTTAATGAAATGGTCATATCATGTCATGAATCATTCTTAGTGTTTTTTTTTTTAAGTATATATATATATATATATGATGATTCAATTATAATTCATTCTCTCAAAACTTGAAATATATATATATATATATATATTATATGTAATATGTTGTGGTCTAATGGTAAGCTATAAATTTTAAATATTTAGATCAATGATATTTCATTTCACTTACTATTTAAATTTAACCCAAATTTCAGTAACTAGCATTTAACTTCGGAAAGAGTGATAAAATATATTCAATGGCAGAATTACAAATAGACTAAAAAAAAACTCACTTTGAGGGCGATGTCCCCGAACTCCCATGTAATTCTAAGCGTTTATACACGGCCTCCCCTAATCGAGATTCCTGGATCCACCACTGATTACATGACATTTTATTTTAGGCCATCCTTAATATTTTCAGGACCCTACATAAGTGAAAAAAGATGAACAAATTCAGAGAGATTGTTTAAGTAATAGAAAAAAAAAACAATTTTTGTGATTTAGAGACCAACCATACTATTTTTTGTTCTACCAGAAAAGACGAAGTTGTTTTAAATTTGTTAGGATA
Source organism: Hydrangea macrophylla (assembly GCA_033977485.1). Classification (NCBI taxonomy): domain Eukaryota; kingdom Viridiplantae; phylum Streptophyta; class Magnoliopsida; order Cornales; family Hydrangeaceae; genus Hydrangea; species Hydrangea macrophylla. The sequence goes on from CM066994.1 coordinate 31,810,254, forward strand.
ATACATATATATCACATATATTTTGTGTGAATAATTATGACAAAGTCGTGACCCATTTAATGGTTGAAACAAAATGGAAATATTGAATTGTGTAGCGTTCGAACTTCTAGAAGTTGTGGTTGGCAAGAATTGATTGATCCAACAAATCAAATGTTCAAATTGAAGTCAACTTCTTCACTTGTTCACATGGGTGAGACTTGCTAGGTGGTGATACATATGTGAATAAATATGTCATACATTGTAAATGAGTTTGAATCACTCGGTCAGAGAGTGGTGACGATAGAGGGTGCCCCTTTGGGGCATGAGACATTAATCATTGAGGTTTTCTGTGAGGGGTGTCCACAGCGTTATAGGGATGTGAGGTAGAGAGGGTATTTCTTTGTCTCTATGATTTCTCTATGTATTACAGTGATTATATCAGGTTCTTTAGAGTATTGAGTGGGGAGTGTACAAGAGTCTTTGTATTTGGGTTATGGAATTTAATACATGTAACTTGCATTATGTTTTACTCAATAGTGAAAGAATGGATCTCTTAGTTGTGGATGTAGGCAGGTGTTTGGTCGAACCACGTAGAAATTTGTGTGTTTTTTCTTTGGTGTGCATGTTTAATTAGTGCTCATGTGTGTGTGTGTGTGTTTTTATTTGAGAAAATTTGGTTCTGCATGTTAAATTTCCAACAAAATTAAGGCAAATTTTGTGTCTAGCTTCAAAATGCCTCGAGAGTTGTTTCTTATCATACCAATAATTACTAGTATTCATAAGCACCAGATAAAACTGAGACATTTTTTAATCTAATCCTATTTACAGCATTCCCAAACATGTAGACATGGACAATTATGCAAGAAATATTAAACTTTCACCAACCGTGAATTATAAAACTGGTTCACTTATGAACCATAAGAAACTGTTTGTGAAACATATATATTAACCGATTCTGCGAAGATGCTTGTAGGTACACATGAATTCGTATTTGACTTAAAAGTGTTCCAAGAACTCGTATTTATATTGAGATTAATCTAAACCTAATCTTGTTCTGATCATTCCCAAACAGGCCCTAAAACTGGTAATTTGGCTACCCAAACAGCCCCTAGAATTCAATTTTTGTTGCAGGATTTGTCGTATGCCCATAGCTGATCAGCAAGACACAAGTTTGGACTTTTGAAGAAAGATTCCAATTCATCCACTGAGCAGTGAAAGGGCACTCACTCACTCACTGTCAACACTCAAATCATTACATTTCTTGAAAATTTGTGATTTGAAACAGAAACATACGCATAAAGTTTCGAACACTTTCCCCAAATTCTCAGGTCCAGCAACAATGGCGGAGATTGTAATCTTAGAATTCCTATGTCCCGTCTCTCTCACTATATCAATACCCATATCTGAATATGTATATATATATACACGCCGTATAAGGTATAAAGTAACAGATCAACTCCCTTAGGGGTGTAACAACATGGATCGAACCGACTGTATCGATTAGTTCGGTTCAGTTTTAATCAAATTTTAAAAAATTAATACAATGTAAAAATCGAACCGAATATAAAATTTACACTAAATTGAACCGAATTGAAACCGATTATTTGACTAAAAATTACACCAATTTGAATCGAACTAAACCATTTTCGCCCAAGACCAAACAACCCATTTCACACCCATCAAATCGGTTGATGCCACCAACCAATAGAAGACGATATTCATGAGACCAAAGCACTGGAAGAAGAAGAAAGAGAAGGAAGTATTAAATACCGTACAAATAGGTTTAATTGTAAAATATATCCTTGAAGTTTGGTATTTGTATTATTTTAGTCTCTATAATTTTAATTGCATTAAATTTGGTCCGTGAAGGGTTTAAATAGAAGCAATTTGATCAAGATGTTTCACTCTATAAGAAAAATAGACCGAAGTTACCCTCGTATTATGCCTGGTCATACTTTTTAGGGGAAAAATTTTTGAACACCACCAATATCTCAGTGTAACTGTGGATAACGCGTCGATAGGATTGTATACGAGCTGAACCGTTCAACAAACCATCGCAACCATGTTTGCTAAAGGCTCTGTTCGGCTTAGTTCGGCTCGTTTAATAAACAAGTCAAGCTCATGTTTAGATTTAGGCCCAATTAATAAACAAGTCAAGTTCAAATACACATGAGCTCGGCTCGATAAGGCTTGTGAATCCGTTTGTAAAAAAACTCGTAATTAGACTTGATAAATGTCTTGTATACTAGCCCATATATATATATATATATATTAAAAACAATTTATGTAGTATTGGTTGACTCGTGAATTTGCTTAATAAAGGGCTTGTATAATGATTTGTATATGCACATCAATTATTAAAAAAAAAATTGTGCACTTTCGAAGGGCTCATGAAAAAACTCGTGACCAATGAATTTCAGACTCGTTTAATAAACAAGTCAAGCTCATATAGTCATGAGCTCGGCTCGTTCAATAAACAAACTAAACCCAAGCTCTCATTTAAAAAAACAAGCCAAACTCATACACATAAATTTGGCTCAGCTCTTATACACCCCTTCATGTGTGTAACTTCGATCAATTTTTGTCACAAAATGGGATATATATATAAGGACTAAATTGATTTAACTCGAAAAACTTAAAGTATCAAATTGATTCAACTGAAATTATAGAGATTAAAGTGAAACATTGGCTAAACTTCAAGGATGTATATTGTAAGTAAGACTAATATTTATATTTACCCTATATATGTGTGTATATGTATATATCTATACACACGCCGTATAAGGTAGTATAAAGTAACAGACCAACCAACCTATTTCACACCCATCAAATCATTTGATGCCCCCAACCAATAGAAGACGATAATCATGAGAAGAAAGAACAGGAAGAAGAAGAAGAAGGAGAGAGAGAGAGGTGGTGGTGGATGTGGAGTCGTAGCAGAACAACTAGCCGAAAAGTGAGAGCTAAGCACTCACATTCACAGACACACACACACCACACACATACACATTCTAATGCTGTAAAGTGTTGGGTTGACTCCCCAGAAATTGATATTTCTTTGTCTCTGCTGTCGATCGTGACTCACACGGTCTATCTCGAGCTTCTTGGCCTAATCAATCAATTTTGGTTGCACTTTCTCTCTCATCAAGTTTGGCACATGTCTTTCTGTTCCAATCTCTCTCTCTCTCTCTCTCCCTTATCACTTCATACCCTTTATTGCTCTTTATCTCCTTATTTATTTTACCCACTTCTTGTTCAGTTGGGTATCAACATCCCTTTTATTGCTCTCTCATTTTTCTCAATTATATAGGTTTTCTCTACATGGGTTTGTTATTATTATTAATCAATTTGGGTTTTATCATGTGCTCTTTAGGCTTATAGTTTTCTATTCAGATGTTACATTTTCTATAATTTAATCCCAACCTCATGCTTTCTTGCTTTTGGTTGATTTTATTTCTGAAATTCATAGCTCAGTTTAGTTATGTTGGTGTACAGGTTATTTGGGTTTGAATTTCAAATAATCTTGTGTCACCAACAATAGATGTTAGTGAATGATCAATAGTTTATGTATGAGTTATGTCGTCATTTGGGAAAATATAACTTGATTTCATGTTTTGTGGGTTTTGAATTTCCTTCTTTTTTTGTCTCTTTTTTCTTGCCCTCCACCTGCTTGTAGTTTGGCTCCTGAGAAATGTTGATACAGAGTTGTTATACCCTAATGAATTTTCACTTGCTACTGATGATTTGTTTTATGGTTATCCTTGTTGATTCATTAAACTTAGAGGGTACTGTTCTTTTGGAGTTCAAAAATTCACTTGTTGATCCCAATACTACCCTCCAAAGCTGGAATTCATCAAATTTAAGTCCTTGCAATTGGATTGGTATTGGGTGTAATAATGATTCTAAGGTTACTTCTATAAAACTCAATCGCCTTAGGTTGTCTGGAAATCTGTCTTCAAGTGTTTGTAATCTCCCGTACTTAACTTCGTTGAATGTATCGTCCAACTTTATTTCTGGTCCGATTCCTGATCTTGCTTCTTGTCGGAATCTTGAAGTTCTTGATCTTTGCACCAATAGATTTCATGAAGTTTTACCAACCCATCTCTTCAAAATGAACTCGATCAGAAAGCTTTATCTTTGTGAGAATTATTTTTATGGTGGGATTCCTGAGGAGCTTGGAAGTTTAACTTTGCTAGAAGAGCTTGTCATTCACAGTAACAATCTAACTGGGATTATCCCATTTTCAATTAGTCGGTTGAAAAGGCTTAGAATTATCCGGGCGGGTATTAACTTTTTATCGGGTCCTATTCCTGAAGAAGTTAGTGAATGCGAGAGCTTAGAGGTACTGGGTTTAGCACAGAATAGGCTTGAGGGTTCTTTTCCCATAAAGCTTCAAAGACTTGAAAATTTGACCAATTTGATCCTTTGGCAAAACCTATTTTCCGGTGAAATTCCTCCCGAGATTGGGAATTTCAGTAGCTTGGAGTTGCTTGCTGTGCACAAGAATTCCTTCACCGGAAGCCTTCCCAAAGAGCTCGGAAAATTAACCCGGTTGCGTAGATTGTACGTGTATACCAACCAGTTGAACGGAACGATTCCCGCGGAATTGGGGAACTGTACAAGTGCCATTGATATCGATCTTTCTGAAAATCATTTAAGTGGGTCTATTCCAAAAGAGTTGGGTCGGATTTCTTATCTCCGTTTACTTCATCTTTTCGAAAACATTCTTGAAGGAAGTATCCCTAAAGAGCTTGGACAGTTGAAGCAGCTCCAGATTTTGGACTTGTCTATAAACAATTTGACAGGTGAGATTCCGCTAGAGTTTCAGAACCTTACATTTTTAAAGGATTTACAACTTTTTGATAATCATCTTAACGGTACTATTCCTCCTCTGCTCGGGGTTAATAGCAGCCTCTCGTTTCTTGACATGTCTTCGAATGATCTTGTGGGTACTGTTCCCGCCCAACTATGCAAGTCCCAAAAACTCAGTTTTTTGAGCCTTGGGTCGAATAGATTATCCGGAAATATACCTCATGGTTTGAAAATATGCAATTCCCTTGTGCGGCTAATGTTAGGTGATAATCTACTTACTGGGAGCCTCCCCGTTGAGTTTTCAAGACTTCACAACCTTTCTGCTCTTGAACTCTATCAAAATCGATTCTCGGGTTTGATACCCCGAGAAGTAGGGGAGCTTAGAAACTTAGAAATGCTTCGTTTATCGAATAACTACTTTGTAGGGAACATACCTCCTGAGATAGGAAAATTGGTTCAACTTGTTGCATTCAATATCTCTTCGAACCGGCTCTCCGGAGGGATTCCATTCGAATTGGGGAATTGTATTAAGCTTCAGAGGCTTGATCTTAGCCGGAATTGGTTTACGGGTAATCTTCCAGATTCAATTGGGAAGCTAGTGAATCTGGAATTGCTTAAGCTGTCCGGTAATGGACTGAACGGAACTATACCGAGAACCCTAGGAAGTCTAACTCGACTCACCGAATTGCAAATGGGGGGTAACTTGTTTTCAGGTGCTATTCCTTTCGAGCTCGGCCAAATTACTTATCTCCAAATTGCCCTCAATATTAGTCATAATTCTCTTTCTGGGACGATTCCCGAGAATCTTGGGAAGTTGCAGATGCTGGAATCACTTTACCTGAATGATAATCAGCTTGTCGGTGAAATTCCCACTTCAATCGGTGAACTTAAGAGCCTCATGGTGTGCAATCTTTCCAATAATAAACTTGTGGGGATTGTCCCAAACACCCAAGTTTTTCAAAGAATGGATTCTAGCAATTTTGATGGAAATGATGGGTTGTGCAGATTGAATTCATTTCATTGTCCTCAATCTTCAACCCCATCATTTCCTCCGGACGGTTCTTCCAAGGAGAAAATAGTTTCCATTGTCTCTGTGATTGTTGGTTTGATCTCTTTGATTTTTATTGTGGGTGTTTGTTGGGTTATAAAGCACCGAAAATCCACCTTTATTTCTCTCGAAGATGAAGCGAAACCCGACGCTTTGAATAGCTATTACTTTCCTAAAAAAGGGTTCGCGTATCAGGACCTTGTGGAGGCGACCGGGAATTTTTCAGACAGTGCAGTGATAGGAAGCGGAGCGTGTGGCACGGTCTACAAGGCTATCATGGTTGATAGTGAGGTAATTGCTGTTAAAAAGTTGAAGTCCCACGGAGAAGGAGGTAGTGTCGATAGTAGTTTTCGTGCGGAAATATCGACTCTTGGGAAGATCAGGCACCGGAATATTGTGAAGCTTTACGGGTTTTGCTACCACCAAGACTCGAATCTTCTCTTGTACGAGTATATGGCAAATGGGAGTTTAGGAGAAAAACTTCATGGGAATGAAAAAATCTGTCTACTTGATTGGGATGCACGATATAAAATTGCTCTTGGAGCAGCCGAGGGTTTGTGCTATCTCCATTATGATTGTAAACCTCAGATCGTTCACCGCGATATAAAATCGAATAATATTTTATTGGATGAAATGCTTCAGGCTCATGTGGGTGATTTTGGGTTAGCAAAGTTGATTGACTTCCCTTACTCAAAATCAATGTCAGCTGTTGCTGGTTCATATGGCTACATTGCACCAGGTAAGGATATGATCAATCGAATTTTGACAGTATGAGCTCTTTGTTTGAGTTGTGCATGCATCCTTCTCTTCCATACTTACTAGGAGCTTGTTTGGGAGTGCAAAAAAATTGGACCAGGTTCTGTCGCATTTTCATTTTCAATGTTTGTTTGACAAAAAACTTGTTTTTATAAAAAAGACATCTTCCAAGCACCGGAATATATAAAAACCGGTCTTATAAACCACAGAACAGGTTCTATCCAAACAGCCCAAATGTGCTTGGGATACCAAAAAGGGGATCAGATTTAGTCCCACTCTCATTTTCTGTCTGATTTTTCAAAAACCAGCACTATGTTGATTTGACAAAGAACATGGTTTTAGACTTTTAGTTCGGGTGCGGAATTCAATACAATAAAGGGCATTTAGCAAACACGTTAAAGACGTAAAACTTGTTCAACTATGGACCACAGAGCTGGTTCTTCGCTTCCCAAACAGCCCCTTTATCTGCTTCAGTACAAGTAAGGTTTGTAATATTATATATACTGCTAAATGTAATAAAGCATGTAGTTTGTTCGATGTATATGTATATAGGTTATATCGTCTGCTTAAGATGGACTATGGAGTGTAAGAACCAACATTACCATCACAAAACCCCAACGTAACATTTCTAACATAAGAATTGCCTTCTCTCTTTGTTTTTTTTCCAGAATATGCTTATACAATGAAGGTGACAGAGAAATGTGACATCTATAGCTTTGGGGTTGTTCTACTAGAACTGATCACCGGGAGGTCTCCGGTTCAACCAATCGATCAGGGTGGGGATTTGGTCACCTGGGTGAGAAGATCAATACGTAATGCTATGCCACCTTTAGATATATATGACAAGCGGCTTGATCTTAGTGATAAACTGACAGTTGAAGAAATGTTTCTAGTTCTCAAGATTGCTCTGTTCTGCACCAGCACATCACCACTCAATAGGCCGACGATGAAAGAGGTCATTGTAATGATGATCGATGCTAGGGAGGTCGTTAGCGCTTCTTCATCGTCTCCAACATCAGAAACACCTCTAGATGAGGATGATTGTTGCAAAGGTTAGAAAATTTGATTTCTTGCTCTCTCACCCACACAGACGCAAATATGTGAGGCCTTAATTATAGTAAATTGGATACAGTCTATGACAATACTGTGAAATTTATTGAGCATTGTTTCTTGTAAAGCTTTAAGTTGTTATTTCAGCCAATATGGATTCTCAAAATACACCATGTACTCTGGATCCATATAACACCCTGTGCTATCTAGTTGGTAATACATATATTATATACATCCACGTATTCTCCATTGAATAATAGTAAGAAGTGATCAAATGTGGCATACAAACCTAATCATGCAAATGGAGGATTTCAAAGGTTTTCTGCACATTTATGTGTTCCCTTGTAATGTCAAAAAATAATGGTTTTAAGCATTATTTTTAAAATGAGCGCTATTTTCGTAAATGTAACCGTTCGAGTTAGAATAACCAAACCAAACCAAACAAAGCCTTGTGTCCCAATCAGTTGAGGTCGGCTGTATAAATCATTTTTCTCCATTCTGCACGATCAAGAGCTATATGCTCACTTAAATTATATATATTCATATCTTGTTACACTACATACTCCCAGTCAGTCTAGGTCTGCCCCTCCCTCTAACCATTCCTGACACTACGATCTTATCACTCTTTCGCACAGGTGCATCTACAAGTCTTCATTACACATGGCCGAACCATCTATAAAGTCTATTCTCCCTCAACTTATCCTCAATCTGTGCCATTCCTACAGTCTCTCTAATGTACTCATTTCTAATTCTCTCTTTCCTAGTTTTACCACACATCCACCATAGCATCCTCATCTCAACTACGCTCACTTTGCTAATGTGTTGTTTCTTAGTTGCCAACATTCTGTCCCATAGAGCATAGCTTGCCTAATTGTTGTCCTATAAAATTTTCCTTTCAAATTTGCTGGTATTCTCCGGTCACATAATGCTCCGGAAGCACTCCTCCACTTAAGCCAGCCTACTTTAATTCTATAGGTCACGTCATCACCAATCTCTCTATCTCTACTAATCATTGAACCTAGATAGCGAAAGTGTTCCCTCTTTGGAATCTCCTGGTCTTCGATTTTCACTGCTTCGAGTTAGAATGTTATGCAAAAATACGAATGCAATTATTACATTCAAGTACATCCAAACAGGCTCTTGGAGATTACTATGTCATTGGACTAAGTGTTACATGCATGACTTTTTGTATTTTGCAGATATTTAAGAACCATAGGCTCCATTTCATATTAGAAGAGGAGTCTGTGATCTTCGGGGTGACTATAATCTTCACAACAGGTCTTGTAACCTTCTCTGCTTCTGATTTGGATAGTCTAGCTCAATTAAAATATTCTACCCGCTTGATATTTCTTGAGATATTTATTGTGTAGCCTGATCTGCCTCTCTTGAATTTTTATAAGATGAGATCAGAAGCAGCTTGTTCTTGTTGTACATTAGGGAACATTACCTTATCCTAATTCTCAAATCATAAGGGCACTTCACTTTATCTGTTTATGTTCTTACACAAATCTGCTCCATACATGAAAACAACATATGTTTTTCAAGATACTGTTGAAAAACTTTAATTTCACCTCAGGTTTTCAAAACAGAATAGGAATTCAAGGAAAGAGTGTTTTTTTTTCCCCCGCTATATTTCTTGTCCTTCCTATTCTCCCCACTGTTCTATCAAAGAAAAGTGTTTTCCTCAGTGTGTAATTTTTTTTGGCTCGCTAAATCCATGAACCAAACAGAGGCTTAACATTTGGGGACAATAAGCCTATGCTGAACCCAACTCTGCTGATGGTCAGTTTTACATTCCAACCTTCAACTTCTTTCCTACTTGTGTCCATAAACGAAGTGCAAATTATTTACCTTATTTCTATTATTAGATATTGTTTATCTTGAAGATTTTATATTATTAGTGTTGATCTGGAGCAAAATCCATGAAAAAGTTCATTCAGTGTTCTACTCTTATTCTAAAAGGATAGTGTAGAATCTTGAAGTTAATCTGTTTTGGTTGATCTCATCAGCAACCAAACGGAGCATTAAAGAAAATTACACAATTCTAGATCATGAAAGCCAAACAATTGTGTCGTCTTTCTGAGAATTATATACAAATCAGAAGAATATATGTGTGTTAAGAATGTTCTAGCCAATAAGTGTATTTGTAATGCCAAGGCTTTCGGTGTTTTGCTGTTAACGAAAGGACAGCCTCTTTTCACTTTTGTACAAGGTTGACCTCATTTCGGTAAGATTTCTGCTTATTTGTCTTTCCTGTGTTGTTGGCTAGAAAAAAATCAATACTACGGTGATACCATGTCATCTGTATCACCATTGGAATACACTTGGACACGGTGCTTATGTATAAACACGTTTTCCATGAATTAGGGATACGGCAGTTGTTTGAACAGTGAGATTTTATTTGGTGGTGATGCCATGTCATCAAAATAACCATCGTCGTAAATATTTTCTCATTCTAAAGGATAAAGTGTAGCAATAGGCAGATATTCTTTTGCGTGCTGCTCTGTTTCTTTGTGCTTTTATTAGGTGTGTTAATGTGCATCTTGTACTGACCAGATTCTGTTCATGGTAATTACCATCAAAATGTTCATTCCCCCTCATACTTATCGATGCAGATACACATATATGCCTGCGTATATATAAATACATACGAGATAAAAATGCTTTTGGCTTTGGCCAATTGCAAGTTTCTCCGATTGAATCACACAATCTGATTTGCCAAACATTTCCATTTTAGCTTTTGGATGATGATATTTCTCTGAAAAGTCAACTTCTACTTTCTTTTGCTTTTAAGCTAAAGTTGGAAATTCAAATCTTTGTGAGAGTTATGCACCAATGAAACCTCCACCCCACACTCCCCCCCCCCCCCCCCCCCCCCCCTAAATCCTTAAAGTAAATTTAATTTAATTTTTTTTATATCCAATGTATGTTTTCTTTCTCTACAAAGCCTACTTTTATTTTCAAAAGTGACTCAAAAAAGAAGTCATTATTGTCCAAAAATATCTACTGTTTTACCCTTTAATTCATGATTTACTCATTTCCATCCAAAATGGCTCGCCATGAATCTAATAGCTTACTTTTGTTGATTATAGAAGTTAGATTAGAAAAGGACATGCAAGTGAAATGTGACCAACACACAAGCAAGCTATTGAACTTGTGCAGCAACAAATTGTATTGAGAAGATTGAAAATTTAGTGCTTGCATGCTAACATTGCGGATTAACTCTAATTTGAGGGAATTCACTCTGAAAATCGAAAAATGCAATGTTACCGGGCGAGCATTAGTTACTCAATTTTTTTTTTCCCAATTTCACTCTAGAAATCTATATGTTTCTCACATGTATGTATTAAAACAAAACAAAACATACATTTTCTTACAATACCAAACTAAGCATTTTATCTTAATCAATTGGGGTCGGCTGTATGAATCATTTTTCTCCATTCTGCACGATCAAGAGCTATATGCTCATCTAAATTATGAGTAATGTTGTGCTTCCAAATCTCCATCCTAAATGATGTGGCAGTGGGACCATTGAATTTTGATCGGAGTATGTTAAAATGAGTCACAATGGTCCCACTGTCACATCGTTTAGGATGAGGATTTGGATAAAAATTTGGAAAGTATAGCATTATTCTTAACTATATATATTCATATTCTGTTGTACTACGTACTCTCAGATCAATCTAAGTCTGCAGCTTCCGCTAACTATTCCAGGCACTATGATCCTATCACTCTTTCGCACACGTGCGTCTACAGGTCTTTGTTGCACATGGTCGAACTATCTAAGTTTATTATCCCTTAACTTCTCCTCAATCTGTAAAACCCCTACAGTCTCTCGAATGTACTCATTTCTACTTTAACTCATTTCTAATTTTCTCAGAATACCAAGAAAAAAAATTAACCCATGTAATTAGGGTCTACCTATATATAATTATGAGTTAAACTATAGAATTGTAAATAGAATTGGTTTAACACCCTAATTTGGGGTGAATCGTATAATTTTTTAGGGGGCCTATTTCTAAAATTGTTAAATACATATAAATCTAGTATTTTCAAAAGTCCAAGGGAGCTGTTTGTAAAATCAATAAAATATTATATGTAAATCTAGAATTTTAAAATTCGAAGGAGGGGCCTGTGAATTTTAGGAAGGCCTATTCTAAAATCTATAAAATATTATACGTGATTCTGTAATTTCCAAAAGTCCAGGTGGACCTGTGCCACCCCTGACTTGTACCTGTGTCAGTCCCATGTTAACAACCTCTCTGTCAAGTCCCTAGCCTCACCCATTCCCTCTTCTTCACTCTCTCTGTCCACAAACCTCTCCCCTTTGCTCGACGCTATATTGCGCAGGGTGTCCTCTTTACACCATCTCGTAAACGACGTCGTTTCATACAACATATAACAAAGGGAGAATTAAAAACCAGTCAACAATTTGTTGACAAAATTTAAAAGTCACTTATGTGTTTTTTGAAAATTAAATACACATCAACTCTTGTGTAAAATGTCAAAAATACCCCTCCCTCTTTGGTCTCTTCTCACTAGCTGCCACCACCACCACCACCACCACCTGCCGCCTCCACCACCACCCTCAAAGGACCACCACCAAACCCAACCCAAACCCCAACCTCTCTCTATACCTTCTCTCTCTCTCTCTCTCTCTCTCTCTCTCTCTAGGAGCAATAGAAAGTCATAGTCGACCACCACCACTAATGGTCGCCACCACCACCACCCTCAAAAGGCCACCACCAACACCACCAAACCCAACCTAAACCCCAACCTATATCTGCCTCTTCTTTCTCTTTGATCTTCTCCTCCTCCTCCTCTCTCTTTCTCTAGGAGGAATAGAAGGCCATAGCCGGCCACACCACCACCACTGACCGCCGCCATTGTAGGAAAAAAAAAAAAAAAAAAGTTGCAGGTTTCTAGAGCAACTCACCAAATGGTATTGCGAGCAACTATCCAAACATAAGGAGCAACTCAGCAAATAGTATCGGGAGCAACTCTACAAATGTAAGGAGCAACTATCCAAACGATTTGGTGAATTGCTCCCGATACAGTTTGGTTAGTTGCTCCCGATAGTGCTTGGTGAGTTGCTCCCGACACTGTTTGGTGAGTTGTTCCTTATGTTTGGAAAGTTGCTCCTTACGTTTAGACAGTTGCTCCCGATACCGTTTGGTTAATTGCTCCTTACGTTTGTATTGTTACTCCCAATTCCATTTGGTGAGTTGTTCCTTATGTTCGGATAGTTGCTCCAGAAACCTGCAACTTTTTTTTCTGCAAAGACGGTGGTCAGTAGTGGTGGTGGCCGGCTATGGTTTTCTCTTCCTCCTAGAGAGAGAGAAAGAGAGAGGAGATCAGAGAGAGAGAGAGAGAGAGAGAGAGAGAGAGGTTGGGGTTTGGTGGTGGTGGTATTGGTGGCCATGTGAGGAGAGAGAAGAGACCAAAGAAAGAGAGAGGGGCAATTTAGACATTTAATAAAAATAAGTTGATTAATTTCTAATTTATATACTTTATATATAGATTTTCTTTTATTTTTCAAAAAGTACATGACTGACTTTTAAATTGTCAATAAATTGTTAACTGATTTTTAATTATCCCTACAACAAAACATCAAAAGACCATTTATCCACTCCGTTACCTTGACCATTACCGTTAACCAACTCCGGCGCCAAGTACTCGTGGGTCCCTACACAGGATCTCATAAATGCCGTTGTTGGCTCTGCCACGAACTCGGTCACCAGCTGTTCTAGAACCCGGTAACCAAAACAGTTGGGTCCCACCGTGTGGATCCGATTTTTCAATTGTGGGACCATGTCATATTTAAAAGCACAAATCAAAATCAGTTCACATAATGTGACCATTTTCATGTAGTAATATATTTTCTAGCTTTAAATCTGTATAAATCACACCGAGTGCGTGTAAATGTTGGAGGGCCACCATGACCTTCACCGCGAAGAATTTGATTGGTAGCCAATTTTCTGGGTTTTTTTTTTTTGAGCAATGAGTGGAGATCCACGTTCGGGCAGTAGTCGATGAGGAGACATGTGTACTGTGAGACCTCGAAATGTGTGTATATATAGTGTAGGGATGAAAGGGTGGTTTAGCTCGTGGCTGTTTTAATTTGGGTGAGTTTTTGAGAGGGGTGTGTTTACACCCTAATTTGGATTTGCTCAAAACACATGACAATCACGTGGCTTGATCATAAGCGCAAGTAAGCAGATGAACAAGTGATAAGGCCGATGACGAAGGAAAGTGATCAGAAATAGTTGCGGGTAAAGAAGGTACATTCAAGAAGAGAATATCGGTGTCAAGACCGAGGATAAGATGATACATGGTTCTCAAGGTAATACCTCGGCTTTAACTAGTAATGCCTAGGCCACAACATCCATAACATCGGCTAAATGAGACAGATGTCCAAGCAATCAAGGCTATAGAAGATTGATTCATCCCAACTCATTATCGGCGTTGAAACAGAAAAGGATAATAGGTTCTAATGGATATATCGGTCTTGATAAGTTAGGCCGATATAGAAGGGAGCAACGATAGACACGATATATTTTGACCTCAGGTGATAAGGCCGACGGCTGCCCTTGCAGATCCTGCAGTGGTTAGACCGTAGGATGATGGCTAACAGCAGCGAAGTAGGAGAATGTAATATCGGGCTTAGGAAAGGGTAAAGGCAATCTTTGAAATAATTAAAGTCAAGACGACATTGGTTGAAGGAGACCGATGAATAGTAGATTTCCTACTAAGTGGGAGGCCAACTTCCATCAACCAGCGAAAATTAAGCTACGCAAAGAAGGATGAAATCGGTCACCTGGGATTCACCCACAAGTCTATTAAGCAGTTAGCTGAAATAAGAATGTGTGCTTTAGAAGATGCTGAGCTGGAAAGAAGGTAGTTACACAAAGCAGGAACGTGGCAGAAGAAGGTTAATTAACAGATTATGGATAATCGTGGGGCAAGGAAATGGGTGCAGTAACTTGTTCATGCCTGGAAATCAGGAACCACCACCCACTAACCCCACTAATCCCACTAACTTGAACAGTTCTTCTCTCAAAGTCTATAAATAAGGCAGGGTGTGCAACATTTGAAAGGGGGCTAACACACACGCCACTTCTGCTCTCAGCAGACTTTAGTTTTTTCCTCATAACAACTTTACTTTTGTTCTTGAGTGATCTTGAGTGATTTGCGAGTTCTCGTTCTTTGAACGCTTGTAATTACTGCTTATTCAGTCAATGAAGATGATAATGGTGGAGGTATTCTGAATCTCAATTTAATTTCCCTTTTCGTTATTTGTATTTATTTACTTGCATCAGAGTATAGTAAAAACCCACATTTCTTTTGTTAAATATTTTAACAAGTCACCCCAAAAATAGAAGTCAGATTGAGTTATCACAACTCCTCTTGGGTCCATACAAACTCTGGCACGCCCGACGCACACCACACCAGAATTTCTTGTAAACAATTGTTGGCACGCCCAATGGGACATCGTGTCAAATGGCTGGAAAGGGAACACGATCTAAGGGAATTTCCAAGGAGGTAGGCTCACGCGAACCTTTTTTAGACCCTATCACAGAACCTGTCATTGAACCTGTCATAGACCTAGCCATTAGCTCAGTAGCCAGTCAGGCCGACTTGACTAACATGAGTAATCACTTAATGGGAATGTTCAACCAACGCTTGGCTGAGATGTCCATTAAGCAAGACCAAACCTTTACCCAAGTGAGTGAAATGCTCCGTGAAATGAGAGAGTGGAAGGAGCATCAAGCGGGTGATCCTCCACAGCCGTCTATCCCACCAACTTCCCTATCTCGGGTTGGGTTGGGGGCAAACCAGAATGCCCCTTCCTCCTCCCAGACTGAAAAATACATTACGCCGCCAAAGAGGGATGGCAAGGAAATCTTAGGGGAGACCGTGAACCCACCCAAGGTTATAGCCCGACCAGGCATCACCATCAAGGATCCACTGATTTGTCTAAACGGACAAAGTTCAGACCAATAGTGGGGAAGGATTAACCCGTTGTTCGGCGACAATTTAGTCACCGAAGACGAACACATGGAAAACGAGAGAATCGGTCTAGAACACGAAATTGGAACAAGAAGGGGTATTTCTGTCCAGACAGCTAGGGTAGACCGAGAACAGATCGCTGACATCATTCGCCAAGACTTTGGTGGCTTACTCTGTAGGACCCAGAGACCTATCTATAGGAGGCCGCATAGTGATGCCATTGAAAGAGTACCTCTTCCTAGAGGGTATAAGGTGCCTAATTTCACAACATTCTCTGGTGAGGGAGACCTATCGACCGTGGAGCATATCGGTCGTTTCCTGCGTCAGAGCGGGGAGGTAAGTCACCGAGGAGATATGCTACTAAAGTTATTCCCTAATTCCTTAACTGGGGCAGCTTTCAGTTGGTATATCAACTTACCTCCAAACTCATTCCACACTTGGAACCAAATGGATGAAGCATTTCATGCCCAATTCTATCGGACTAAGCCTGAAGTCTTAATGGCCGATCTAACTAGGCTGAGCCAGCTTCCAAATGAATCCGCAGAAGCTTATATTGCCCGGTTCAAACGGGCAAAACACCGCTGCAAGGTGATTTTACCTGAAGAAGAGTTTGTCAATATAGCTATGGGGGGGCTCACCTTTGAGCTACAAAAGAAGTTTGAAGGCATGGGTTTTCGCGACCTATTTGAATTGGCAACCCGGGCTTCCCGATATGAGCGTATGCTCGAGGAGGAACAGGAAAGAAAGAATTCATCCAAGGGAACCTATTACAGGGATCCCAATTATGATATTCATGTCGCCGACTGCGAAATCAGCACCGAGGTTGATGTGGCCGAGATCGATGTGGCCGAGATCGTTTCGAAACAGCCTTATTTGTGTCATCCATTGCCAAATCCGACCTAGACACAGCAGTCATCGATCAAAAAATAGCCTTTTGAAGCCGGCAAACAATACTCATTTAATATAGTGATGGCTGATCAAATTTTTGACTTCATGTTAGCCGATAAGCAGATTCGGTTACCTCACGATGTTAAATTACCTTCAGCCAACGAGCTAAAAGGCAAAGAGTATTGTAAATGGCATAACTCATGGCGCCATACCACTAATAATTGCCTGGTGTTTCGAAATGTGTTGCAGGATATGATCGATAAGGGGAATCTAAAGTTTGCCGAGAAAGAAAAAGACGTAATGGGAGTAGACAGCAATCCGTTTCCGGAGATAGTGGGGGCAAACATGGTGGCACCCGATTTCACCATCCTGCGCAGGCCGAGGGAGAAAATTGATCTTAGAGGAGCTGACGCCGCAGAAACAAGCGTGAGAGTAAACCCCCAGGCAAAAGAAAGATTGGATTCTAGAATTACGTCAGATAGAACCAAGGCTGAAACGGATAGGGTCCCGACACTGCAATGGATGGTCGAGTTGATCGAGCAAGGGCTATGTCCTAAATGCAAGGCTGAGGTAATCGAGCACACCGAGACAAAGAAGGAGAAGGCGTCTCGACCACCCAGTCCGAGAAGGCCAATTCAAACCCGCCTTACTTATCCTAACCAGGAGTACCGCCGGAAGACCGATTCCCAGAAGCGTGAGCATTATCGTAATGAATCGAGGCAAGAAAACAGGGACGTGAGACGGAAAATGCACCAACGACAAGACTGAGCCCCGCGGATGGTCGTTCCACCACGAGCTGAAGTGAACCAATGAAAAAGGGTGGAACACCCCAAATTCCCAGAGCATACATACTTCAGCAAAATCTAGAAAAGAAGGATGCAAAGGCTAAGGCAATCGGCTAGGGACGGGGAAGCCAAATACCGCTTGGAGAAAAAGCGGGCAGATCAACAAGAGAACATGGTGCCGAGAACGATCCCAAGCCGTAAAGGAAAGGAAAAGATTGAGGCTGAAGACCGAGATGTAAAACCTCAGAAGCTTGAAACAACATCAATTCTAGAAGTGAACGAGTCGGACTTGGAAATGGCCGATATTGCTTCAGATTACGAGGAATCACTGGACAGATACATCCAATTTGGAAGTATTCCAAAAGATTTCTCGGTAAATATGGTGTACACGTTGCCGATGTCTTTCGGAGCAATGCCCGACCAGGGAAGCAAGAGTGGGGTTGATGTGCAGGAGGACGAGGGTCCGTCAACTCCAGTAATCGTCAACCAAGAAGTAAAGACGGAGAAGCCAAAGGTCTCGGTAATCAGGCCGAAGACCAAGGATGAGGAAGGAAAGAAACCCGCGAAAGTAGTCTTTGAAAAACCAGCAGCAGGAATGTCACAGCATCTAAAGCCGTTATACATTAACGCAGCTATTGACAGAGTGACATATTCAAAGGTGTTGATCGATAACGGAGCAGCAGTGAACATCCTGCCATCAATTATGTTGCTAAAATTGCAGCGTGATGAGAAAGAGTTGATCCCGACCGAGCTCAACGTCTGTGGGTTCACAGGAACACCAGCAAGGACAAAGGGGATTCTCCTAGTGAAGCTCACAGTGGGGAAGAAGACCACCATGACAGCATTCTTTGTGGTGGATTCTGGAGCTTCATACAATGCCTTGCTTGGCAGAGACTGGATCTACACCAGCTGGTGTATTCCATCAACTTTACATCAGTTCCTAATTTTCTGGAATGGAGATGAAGTAGAGGTTGTGTGGGCTGATCATAAGCCTTTTGTTGCCCGGGTTCACTACTCGGAGGCCGTTTTGTACGAAGACGATATCGGTCCCGTCAAATTCATTAGAACAGATAAAAATGGTAGGCCAAGATCAGCTACCATGGTAAAGGACCAGAAGAACTAGTCAATTCAGGCATACAAACAACTCGATCGGCCATCAATCGTGATTACGCCGATCGACGACGATGGAGAACTTAACACCTTCAATGGACCAGAACCCATCATCAGCGAAGCATGAAAGGGCACTGGCTGTGCAGGACAGTTTAGCCAGAATCCAAGCTTTTCTGGTAGACAAACAAGCACATATGTCATCGGCTAATGTGGTCGATATCACAGAAGAACAAGAGTCGTGGAGGATTGCATAAACCTTGACGAGTTGGCATCGGCCCCAGCAAAGCTCGACGACTTGAAAGCCGATGTGCAAGATCCTCTTCTTGAGGTTGATTTTGGGGCAAATGGTTAATATCAGCCCACTTTTGTTAATCAGTTGCTCGAGCCCGATTTCCAAGCATCATTGATTTCTCTACTCAGAGAATTCAAAGATTGTTTTGCCTGGGATTACCACCAAATGCCCGGCCTTACAAGGGAGCTCATAGAACACCGATTACCAATTAGGGAAGGGTGCAAGCCATTCAAGCAATTGCCTCGAAGAATGTCCCCCGAGGTCGTTCTAAAGGTCAAAGAGGAAATTGAACGACTATTGAAAGTCGGCTTTATAAGAACAACCAGGTACGTTGATTGGATTTCGAATATCGTACCTGTAGTCAAGAAAAACGGCAAGATAAGGGTCTGTATTGACTTTAGAAATTTGAACATGGCAACCCCCAAGGATGAATACCCCATGCTTATGGCCGATCAGCTCATTGATGCTACGGCTAAACATAAAATTTTATCCTTCATGGATGGGCATTCGGGTTATAATCAAATATACATAGCCGAAGAAGATGTTCCAAAAACCGCCTTCAGATGTCCGGGAGCAATTGGAACATTTGAATGGGTGGTAATGCCGTTTGGATTGAAAAATGCTGGATCATATCAGCGAGCCATGAACGCGATCTTCCATGATATGATTGGAAAAATCATGTAAGTGTATATCGATGATGTTGTTGTGAAATCGGCCACACACGAGAAGCATTTGGCCGACCTAAGAAGATCATTTGAAAGAATGAGGACTCATGGGCTTAAGATGAATCCCTTGAAATGTGCTTTTGGTGTATCAGCAGGGAATTTTCTTGGTTTCCTAGTACACCAAAGAGGCATTGAGATCGATAAGAACAAAGTCCGATCTATTCAAGCAGCAGAACCCCCGAATAACAAGAAAGAACTCCAAAGACTGCTCGGGAAAATCAACTTTCTGAGGAGATTCATTTCAAACTGCGCAGGACGGACACATGTCTGGTCTCCGTTACTCAAGCTGAAGGCCGAAGAAGAATTCAGGTGGGAGGCTCAGCATCAGCAAGCCTTCGAGGCCATCAAGCAATATCTTTCGGAACCACCAGTAATCATGCCCCCGAGGAAGAAGAGGCCGTTAAAGCTTTATTTATCGGCCTCAGACGAATCAATAGCTTGTATGTTAGCACAGGACAACGAGTGGGGAAAGGAACAAGCAGTGTATTATCTAAGTAGAGTTCTTACTCATGTCGAGCGTAGATATACGTGACGACATCCTATTGACGCGTTTTCTTATCACACCCAAGTGTAGGTGATCGTACAAGTAATAAAGTTCTGGAAGTCCAGGTCGAACCCACAGGGAACGGAATAAAATTTTATAAAGTTAGGCAGATAACTATTTTGTCACTAAAAAGAAAATAAAAGATGATGGATTTCTGTGGGGTTTTACTAAACTACTAATTTTTATGGTTTTGCAATAAAAGTAATTAAAGCTATTTTTTTAACAGTTTATGGTAAAGATTTTCACAGTGCAAAATAAATTAAATAACATACTAGTAAGAAAAGGAAGAAAAATATATAAAAGCTAAATTTTTATGAGCTAAACTTTTTAGATTTATTAATAGCGAAAGATGGAAATAATACAGATATTTAAGCAAAACTATTATAAAACATGAAATATTAATTAACTAGGAAAAATGATTTAAAGGAATTGGGAATATGCAAACCAACATTAGATCTCACAACTTTTGTGCATTTGAAAAGCATTTGGCATTTTAAGACCGCAGAGTCATTCTTTATTTAAAAATAAACTTTCACTAGTCAGGGTCATATCAAGTGTGTCAGGTTTGATATGAAACGACGTCGTTTGGTTTAAAGAAAAATAAATAGGCAATTGGGCAGTAGCCAGGTTCGAACCGTGCCCCGCCGCGGACGTGGGTTATTCGGCGTCCAGTCCCCACCACTCTGCCACTACACAATTGCCTATCCATTATTGGATAGAAATATATATAAACACATATTTGAAATATTAACTTTGTCATATGAGTTGTTTGAGTATGCTAGGTGTTTTTTATGACAAAAGGCATAGTTTGACAATCCACATAATTAGGCTTTTTATTTCAAATATGTACTCAATATAGCCATAGTATATAAACATGTTAAATGGTCATAAACTATAGATACATAGATATTTTTGGCCATAAATGGAAAAATAACTCATCTAGATAAATTTGCCCATTTAAGTTTAGTGCACAGAAGTTGTGGTTTCTAAGTTTTTATTACATATCCCCAATTAAAGTTTTAGCCTACCATTTTGGAATTGAAACTGTCTTCCAAATAAAATTTAAAGTTAAATTAAATAGGTGTAAACAGTGACTGCTCAATTAAAACTAAAGTTGTGAAACTAAGGTAAGAGTGAAATATAATATTATTATATTATTTTTTTCTACTTAACATGAGCTGGGGTTGAATTTGTGGAATCTGCAAAATAGCAAAGTTTAGTACAACTAGGCTAATAAAATATAAGTAAATGGAAATACTGAACCAAAAATAAAATACTAAACCTTTAACTTTGGATTCTTGTGGGGTCACAGTGGTTGAACTCCAAGAACACAAATAAGGCCAAACCAAATCCAAATATACTTTTGGAGTGAGATATGAATATGGTGTGCTTTTGGACTTTAGTAGGTGATTATAACAACTACGTGGCTAAGAAATCTGGCATTTAATCGCAAAATTTGTCTTTTAGTGAATGAAAATATTGCTATAAAAACTGGAAATTTGGAGTTTCAAACTATTTTAGGGGACAACTACAAGTACTACTAGACTAAAAATATTAAATCTAAATTTAAATAGGACTATTTTTACTACCACAAAGTGACAAAAGGTCATACAAGAAAACAAATATTTTAAATTTAAGAAATATAGTACACAAAGTTTTGCTACATATTTTTGAACATAAAATCATCAAGTACATAAAAGTAAAATTTTACAACTACTAGAACTAGAAAAGGCAAAGAAAAACTAAAGTTTCCTATTTCTAGGGACAATATAAAGTGCTCACATAATAACCTCCCCGAAACTATTCTCTCCAAACTGTGATTGTGAAGCTGTTGAATGGTTGTGTGTTGCTGTTTTTTTTTTTGTCCTCTCAATTGGTGTAGGCTCTCCTCCATTTTATAGATGAATTTTATGATACATTTCATCACTGCGTTTGTCATCGGCTAATTTTTTCCTTCTTCGCGCCTCAGTTTTCTTCAGCTCTGACAGTTGATCCTGCAAAGAGAGAAAAAAAATATTGCCAATTCAATGCTTTTCGTTGCTTTTAATTTTTTTATTATTTTATATTTGTTTTTTAGTTCTTTTGTCTCTTAGCTTTGTAGGATTGTTTTATATATATATATATATATTTTATTGTTTGTTGTCGTTTTGGATTCTAATTTCAAAGTTTCCACAGTTTTTAACTATTCAAACTTTGACAATAATATACGAGAAATGCTATGGTGTGGTTGCTACTTCTTTTCTTCCCCTTATTTCACTGCATTTTTACCTAAACATATAAAATATGTAAAAACACATAATTACATGCATTTGAGTGACATCACTGTTAAATTATATTAATTCAAATATGCATGTAAAACTAGGGATTTGGGGGATTAAATGAGCATTATGTCTATTATATTGGCACATAAATGTACAATATTCAATGTTTGTCACACCCCTCAACTAACTTATTGCTACTCCCTAGCAATGAAGTGAAAGAGAAATTGTTCTAGAAGTTTTATTAAAGAGTAAGAATAAACTAAGGAAAATAAAATTACCTAACTCACTGTCGCAGGAATCGCGATTGCATTTAGCGTATACAACAAGCCGTTAAACCCCTAGATTACCCCTAGTGGACGAGTGTTGTCTCGTGAGGGTTTGCAGTGAATATACCCACAAAATTCATAATTTTTTTTTTTTTTTAGTTTCTCATTCTTTTTTTTTTTTTTTTTTGAAATCAACTCCTTTCTTTCTTTACCACTTCTTGCAATATTATTACAGTCCAATCACATACCTGGATATAGAAGTGAGGTTTGTACTCCCAAGTGGAGCAAGGTATGATTTGAATAGAACTGAGAATAAGGTAATATTAGGTGAAGGGGGGTGCATTTGAAAGAAAAGATGGCCTAAATCATTTTAAAAATAGATTGACTTTGTTCATTTAAGCAATTTAGACGTTCTAATGGTAAATCCTGAACGTTCTCTTCTAATGATCAGTCAAAGAAAAAGAAAATAATGAGACTCTCAACGAGTGATATGATAAAGAGAATAAAATGAGACTGAAAAGAAATAGTAACCCTCATAAAGGAAGATTGGCACAAAAGCTCACATGGGTTAATTAGTTTTCACTACTTGTCTTTAAACTGCATAGTATATGTTTACTCATCCATTTAGATTCAGTAAATATTTTCACACTGTTTCAAAATGTTTAATGTTTAAAGAGTTTCTAGCTTTTGAAAATAGTAAAACATGTGACAATGTGTTGTATGCTATTAACATACCCAAAATAACATTAGCGTGTCAAATTTAACTTATATAGAGTAAAAGAAAAACTTCTGAAAAATCCTAAGCATATCCACTAAGTTGGATACATATATGGTGCAACTGGTATCCTCTGCACCTATACAAAAGAGGCTACGCAATCCGGAGCGTCCAAGTTGTCATGATTACCCATTCACCTCTAGTAAAAGAGACGAGTCTAGAACCACTAGCAAGCTAAAAACATCAGTAAGAGGCTAAGAGATAACTCTGGCTTTACTTAGTTTTTTGCTACCTCTAGGGACATTCACCGCACTAGACATATCTGGTGATGCTTGGATCATGCAAATTACTCCTATCGAACCAGCTAATGAAAACCAGATGTACACGTAGGATCATTTTAAAGTCTGACCTGACTGAAAATTATTGACTGTACAAAAACTAAAAATAAAAATAAAAAGAAATGAGGGATGAGAAAACAAAATTTATTTGGGTATCAAAGGATCCAGTCCTCTTTCTCAACCAAATTTTTCTTTTGTTTTGATTTAAACTGTCTTTTGTAACAGTAGTAAACTTTAAAAGATGTGCCATTATGAGCAATTAAACCAGGACATTCTTCTCTATAACAATTCAAACACCATCCTAACCTTTTAGCTTTCCTTTTAATGGCATAAAGGCGCAAAGGGTTTCTTCTGCTCAGAAACAAGTGAGCGACCCATTAACGTCTGGTCATCGACTATTGGATCCATTTTTTATACTCTCAGCCAACAAGAGAGGCTAGACTCAACCCTCCACTCCTTCCAACTATCAACTAAGATCTAATTAAAGAGAGCTTAGAGGGGGTGGGTGGAAATTTTATTTAAAAACTAAAAATATTTATAAATTAAGAAAAATATATACATTCAGAAACTAAATTTTTTTTTTTTTTTTTTTTAAACAAAAATTAGAAAACTACATTTTTTTTTTCTTTTTTTTTTTAACACACAAAAAGAAAAACTACATAATTTTTTTTTTTTTTTTTTTTAACAAAGTTTAAGACAATGCATCATTACAATAATAGTAATAAGAAGAATTATGATATAAACTTCAAACATTATAAAAATTTTGGCTTCTGAGTCATGCATTTTTTTTTTAACAGAAAACTAAGAAAAGACAGTTATATTTTTCTCTCTCTATATATATATATATTTTTAACAAGGGCACCGCAACACTAACATAGCAATAACTAGGATAATAATAAGATAAAGTTCAAAATCCAGAAGACCAATAACTAGCGCGTCGTCCATTTTTTTTTTAAACAAAGAAATGGAAAAATATCACATGTCTCTTTGAAAATCTGAAAACCTGGTAGGGCCGTAGATCGAGTGATATTTCCAAGCTTCTTTGGTGCGTGAGTACCTACAACTTATGGACATTATTTTTGTTAAATAATGGAAAAGAGAGAAAATAAAAATCTAAAATAAAAACTAAAAATATAAGCTGAATCGGAAAAATAGAGAATAAAATCAAGCTTTTCTCTGAATTATAGATCTTACCTTTAGTGATCAGTAGAGTGGATCTTGATTTTGGATCGAAAAAAATAAAAAAATAAAAAGAAAATGAGAGAGAATGATCGGGTCGAGAGAGTGAGAGAGTTGCAGAGAATGAGAGAGAGAGATCGCGACGAGAGTGAGAGAAAAGAGAGGAAGAAGAAAGGAAAAAGAGAAAAAGAGAGATAGGGAAAAGTTTTTATGGTTCAAAGCCCTATATAAAGCCATTTTCTCTTTTTTCAGTGTATCTCTCTCTATATATATTTTTTTTTTATGAAATAAAGATAAAATAAACAAACAGGTGTTAATCGTGAAACCGTCCCCCCCAACTGAGTCTGACATTGTCCTCAATGAGTGAGATGAGAAAAAGAAGCTAAGGATAACACCTGTAATAAAAAAAAATACACAAAGAAAAGATAATAATAATGACACAATTAACTTTTATAAAAAAAAAATGACCAAACTAGTGGAAAAGGACTATTAGAACATAAATACTGTGATACACTATGTCCTATACTAATTATGATTTAAGATATTAAAGAGTATTATAGTTGGGGTCCTCCAAAGGAATGGACTCTAACTCAGGTTCAAATCCTTCTAAAAATGGCTTTAATCTATGTCCATTAACTTTAAATGTATTTCCATCTTTAGGGTCCTCAATCTCGACAGTTCCATAAGGATAAACATTTTTTACAATATATGGACCAGTCCATCGAGATTTCATCTTTCCTCTAAAAAGATGTAGTCTTGAATCATATAATAGAACTTTTTGCGCGGGGGTAAATCTTTTGCGCAAAAGATTCTTATTATGATACATTTTAGTTCTTGCTTGATGAATTCGAGCATTATCATATGCGTCTTTACGAATTTCTTCAAGCTCACTTAATTGTAATTTTCTTAAAATTCCTCCCTCTTCAATATTACAATTTAAAGTTCTAGTAGCCCAATATGCCTTATGTTCTAATTCTACTGGTAGGTGACAAGCTTTTCCATAGACAAGTCTATATGGAGACATCCCCAAATGGGTCTTATAAGCAGTTCTATATGCCCACAAAGCATCTGTTAATTTTGAAGACCAGTCTTTACGATTAGAATCAACAGTTTTTTCGAGAATATGCTTAATTTGCCTATTGGCTAATTCAGCTTGTCCATTTGTTTGTGGATGGTATGCAGTTGACACTTTATGGGTCACTCCATATCTTTTCATTAATTTTTCAAATGGCTTGTTACAGAAATGAGTTCCTTGATCACTTATTATTGCTTTTGGAGTTCCAAATCGAGAAAATATATTATCTTTTAAAATTGCAATAACTGTACGGTGATCATTTTTTCTTGTAGGAATAGCTTCTACCCATTTTGAAACATATTCGACTGCTAATAAAATATATTCATATTGGCAAGATGGAGGAAAAGGTCCCATAAAGTCAATGCCCCAACAATCAAATATTTCAATTGTAATTATAGGGGTCATTCGCATTTGATTTCTTTTTGTAATACTGCCCAACATTTGGCAGCGGTTACAAGCCTTACAATATAAATATGAATCTTTAAATAAAGTGGGCCAATATAAACCGCTTTGTAAAATTTTCATGGCAGTTACTCGAGATGAAAAATGTCCTCCACAAAAGGACGAATGACACATGAAAATTACATTTTCGATTTCTTCATTAGGAACATATTTCCTAATTACCTGATCGGCACAATATTTAAACAGTTATGGGTCATCAAAGTAGAAATGCCTAGCAATAGCTAGAAATCTCTTTTTATCTGATGATGACCAATTGCTTGGTATTTTTCCAGTTACTAAATAATTAACAAGATCAGCATACCATGGTAGAGAAGTTACAGAAAATAACTGTTTATCAGGAAAAGAGTCTTGAATAGGTAAGGGTTCACTAGTATTGTCTTCAAAAGTGAGGCGGGATAAGTGATCAGCTACCACATTTTCTACTCCTTTTTTGTCTTTAATTATTAAATTAAATTCCTGTAGTAGGAGTATCCACCTAATAAGCCTAGGCTTACTGTCTTTCTTTGAAAGTAGGTATTTAAGAGCTGAGTGATCAGTAAAACAGACAATAGGGGAACCAATCAAGTATTGCCTAAATTTATTAAGGGCGAATACCACGGCTAACAATTCTTTTTCAGTAGTTGAGTAGTTCATTTGAGCACTATCCAGAGTTCTACTGGCGTAGTATATAACTGATGCCTTTTTATCCTTTCTCTGCCCTAGGACAGCTCCAATGGCAAAGTCGCTAGCATCACACATTAATTCAAATGGTAAACTCCAATCAGGAGATTGCATAATAGGTGCAGTAGTGAGATGCTCTTTTAATTGCTCAAAGGAGTTTTGACGTTCTTTAGTCCATTCAAAAGGTGTGTCTTTGGCCAATAATTGACATAAAGGCCTAGAAATAGTACTAAAATTTTTTTATGAATCGGCGATAAAAACTGCATGTCCTAAGAATGAACGGATGTCTTTTACAGTCTTGGGAATAGGTAAATTAGCGATAAGATCTATTTTGGCTTTGTCTACCTGTATCCCATTTTCAGAAATAATGTGTCCTAAGACAATACCTTTAGTGACCATAAAATGACATTTTTTCCAATTTAAAACTAAACTTTTTTCATCACATCTCTGGAGAACTTTTTGAAGATTGCTAAGGTAATCATCATAGGTTTTGCCAAAAATTGAAAAATCATCCATAAAAACTTCTAAATTTTTTTCTACCATATCACTGAAAATACTCAGCATACACCTTTGAAAGGTCGCAGGTGCGTTGCAAAGACCAAATGGCATTCGGCGATAGGCAAAAGTTCCAAATGGACATGTGAAAGTAGTTTTTTCCTGATCTTCTGGTGCGATCTCTATTTGATTGTAACCACTATATCCATCTAGAAAACAATAATACTTATGACCCGCTATTCTTTCTAACATTTGATCCATAAAAGGTAAAGGAAAGTGATCCTTACGAGTTACAGCATTGAGTTTTCTGTAGTCTATGCATACACGCCATCCAGTAGTGACACGAGTGGGAATTAATTCTCCCTTTGAATTCGGAACAACTGTAATTCCTGCTTTTTTCGGCACAACTTGTGTTGGACTTACCCATTTACTATCGGATATTGAATATATAATGCCCATGTCGAGTAGCTTGAGAACTTCTTTCTTAACTACTTCCTGCATAATCGGATTAAGTCTTCTTTGTATTTCTCTTGAGGTTTTAGCATTTTCTTCAAGATATATATTGTGAGTGTATATTGAAGGGCTTATTCCTTTTAAATCTGCTATACTCCAACCAATGGCACTTTTATGCTTCTGAAGCATACTAATGAGTTTATTTTCTTGACTAGAGTCTAGAAGAGATGATATAATTACGGGATAAGTATTATTATTATTAAGGAAAGCATATTTAAGCTCTTTAGGGAGTTCTTTTAATTCCAACTGTGGAGTTTGTAAATTAGATGGAAGTGTTAATGTAGTCTTTGGTGGTAAAGATTCAAAATATGTGGTCCACATTGCTTCTTGAATTATTTCTTCTGTTGAATCTTCATTAAAACATACTTGACTCATAAGATGTTCTTGTAGATTATTACTGTCTAGCTTTTGAATAGAGTTATTAATAACAGATTCTACTGGATCATTGTAACAAGTCAAGTTAAAATATTCTCGTGATAGAGATTCAATAGCATGAACTTCTTCAATATTCTCATCTTCTTCTTGATGTTGTGGATTAGAAAAAACTTTAATATTTAAAGTCATATTTCCAAATACTACAGTCATCATACCACTGCGGATTCGAATAGTGGCATCAATGGTAGCCAAGAAGGGCCTTCCAAAAATGACTGGTATTTGCACATTAGCATCTAATACTGGTTCTGTATCAAGGATGACAAAATCTACTGGAAAAATAAATTTGTCAACTTTTACAAGAACATCTTCCAAAATTCCTCGCGGGTATTTTGTAGATCTATCAGCAAGTTGTAATACCATGCGAGTAGGCTTTAGCTCACCTAATCCAAGTTCTTGATAAACAGAATAAGGAAGCAAGTTCACACTAGCTCCTAAGTCAAGGAGTGCGTGATTAATTTTGTGATTTCCAATAATACACGATATTGTTGGTGTACCTGGATCTTTAAATTTTGTTGGTAAATTATGTTGTACGATAGAATTAATTTCTTCAACGAAGTCAGCAGAATACGCATCCTTTCGTACATTTTGCTTACGTTTGACAGTACATAAATCTTTTAAGAATTTTGCATAAGCCGGTACTTGATTAATTGCATCTAAGAGAGGAATATTAATATGCACTTGTTTAAATAATTCTAAATATTCCTGATTCTTAGTATCTTGGTGTTTTCTTAAACGTTGTGGATAAGGAATTTGAGGAGAGTATTCAGGAGTTTCCTCTGTTTCTTTTTCCACTGGTAAATCAGATGTTTCAATTTTTTGAGAAATTTTTTGTTTTTCAAGGGTTTCAACTTCAACTTCATTAGTAATTTTATCTTCATTTATTTCTTCCTCGATTTCTATCATATTATCTTCCTTATTTGTATGCTCAATTTCTTCTAAAAAAGGTGAAATTTCTTGTCCAACGGCCTTACCACTTCTTAGTACAGTTATAGCTTTTACTTGTTCATGTTGATTATTACTAGAAGTTGAGGGATCACCTTGTGGTTGTCCCCTTGGATTCGGTTGTGGTTGGGCAGGAAAAATGCCTTTTCCTTTAGAATCGTGTTGATTATTAATCCTATCCACAGATGTTTGTAGTTTCCCCATGATTTGTATTAATTGTTGCATCATAGACTGTAAAGGCTCTTCTTGCACTTTTTTGTGTGGAGGTACATAAACATTAGAATTTTGCTGTGTATTAGGATATGTATTTTGTGTTTGTTGAAATTGAGGTGGAGGAGGTAAATATTGATTATTTTGAGGAGGTTGGTGTTGAGTTTGAAATTGTAAAATACCTTCTTTGGTATACATATGATTTGGAGGATTCCTCCAATTAGACTGGTATGAATTACCATAGGAGTTTTGGGGACCCCTATAATTATTCACAGCATTTATCTCTGCTGGAGCAATTTCTTGAAAATTTGAACTGTTAGGACATTCATTCGCAGAGTGTCCTAAAGTATGACAGTTGTCACAAAGTTCTCTTTTCTTCTTAGGTGGATTATTTTTTTCTACTGATATAGCTTCCACTTTACGTGCTAATTCTTCATATTTCAGTGTTAATTCATCTTCTGATTGTAATTGGTATAAACTTTTAGCTTTTTCCGTTCTACCAATTTCTTCTTTTTCCCATTGGGAAGCATTTTCGCTAAGCCAATCAAAATATGATTCAGCTTCATCGGCAGTTTTACTCAAAAATTCTCCTTGACACATAGTTTCAACTAACTTCTTTGATTTAGGTTCTAATCCTTCATAAAAGAAATTAATTAAACGCCATTTTTCAAATCCATGATGTGGACAAGCTAATAGGAGATCTTTAAAACGTTCCCAAACTTCAGGGAATGGTTCCTTTTCTTTTTGAGTAAAAAGTTTAATTTGACGCATCATGCTATTAGTTAAATTTTTTGGATAGAATTTCTTTAGAAATGCTTCATTCATATCATGCCATGAAGTTATAGATCCAGGACGGAGAGATAAAAGCCAAGCTTTAGCTTTATCTTTTAAAGAAAAAGGAAAAAGCTTAAGACGGAGTATTTCAATAGGACAACTTTGATCAGAGAACGTACTACAAACTTCTTCAAATTCACGAATATGAAGATAAGCACGTTCTGACCCCATTCCATGGAAAGTTGGTAAGAGTGGAATCATGCCATGTCTAAAGTGAAAATTTCCTGTGTGTCTAGGTAGAGTGATGCAAGAAGGAGTGATGTTTCTTTCTGGGGTAAATAAATCACGTAAAGGACGTTGTTCACGTTCTGGTAAAACAAAGTGTGGTATATTTTCCCCCTGCTCACTATGAGCATCATCAACAATTGGTCCTTCAATTTCTGCCATTATTCTAGGAAATTGTATACTAGATGATTCACTAGAAATATTAGAATTATGTGGTACTTGATATAAAGCTTCAGTAGTATCTAAGGACATAAGAAGTAAGTGAAAACTAACTGATAATAATATTATTATGATTATTATTATTATTATTAGCTAAGTAAAAAAAATAAAACTCTTTTTTTATTTTATATTTTTTTATATATTTATTTTTTAGAAGATAGGCTTATATATATATATATAAATAAATGCTTTTTTTAAAAAAAAAAAACTAGAATATTTATAAAGTAGAATAGGTATATATATAGATATAGATATAGATATAGTAGGAAAAATAGTTTTAAACCTAACTTTTTATTTATTTATTTATTTATTTTTTATTAACCGTTCCCCGGCAACGGCGCCAAAAACTTGACGACATCCTATTGACGCGTTTTCTTATCACACCCAAGTGTAGGTGATCGTACAAGTAATAAAGTTCTGGAAGTCCAGGTCGAACCCACAGGGAACGGAATAAAATTTTATAAAGTTAGGCAGATAACTATTTTGTCACTAAAAAGAAAATAAAAGATGATGGATTTCTGTGGGGTTTTACTAAACTACTAATTTTTATGGTTTTGCAATAAAAGTAATTAAAGCTATTTTTTTAACAGTTTATGGTAAAGATTTTCACAGTGCAAAATAAATTAAATAACATACTAGTAAGAAAAGGAAGAAAAATATATAAAAGCTAAATTTTTATGAGCTAAACTTTTTAGATTTATTAATATCGAAAGATGGAAATAATACAGATATTTAAGCAAAACTATTATAAAACATGAAATATTAATTAACTAGGGAAAATGATTTAAAGGAATTGGGAATATGCAAACCAACATTAGATCTCACAACTTTTGTGCATTTGAAAAGCATTTGGCATTTTAAGACCGCAGAGTCATTCTTTATTTAAAAATAAACTTTCACTAGTCAGGGTCATATCAAGTGTGTCAGGTTTGATATGAAACGACGTCGTTTGGTTTAAAGAAAAATAAATAGGCAATTGGGCAGTAGCCAGGTTCGAACCGTGCCCCGCCGCGGACGTGGGTTATTCGGCGTCCAGTCCCCACCACTCTGCCACTACACAATTGCCTATCCATTATTGGATAGAAATATATATAAACACATATTTGAAATATTAACTTTGTCATATGAGTTGTTTGAGTATGCTAGGTGTTTTTTATGACAAAAGGCATAGTTTGACAATCCACATAATTAGGCTTTTTATTTCAAATATGTACTCAATATAGCCATAGTATATAAACATGTTAAATGGTCATAAACTATAGATACATAGATATTTTTGGCCATAAATGGAAAAATAACTCATCTAGATAAATTTGCCCATTTAAGTTTAGTGCACAGAAGTTGTGGTTTCTAAGTTTTTATTACATATCCCCAATTAAATTTTTAGCCTACCATTTTGGAATTGAAACTGTCTTCCAAATAAAATTTAAAGATAAATTAAATAGGTGTAAACAGTGACTGCTCAATTAAAACTAAAGTTGTGAAACTAAGGTAAGAGTGAAATATAATATTATTATATTATTTTTTTCTACTTAACATGAGCTGGGGTTGAATTTGTAGAATCTGCAAAATAGCAAAGTTTAGTACAACTAGGCTAATAAAATATAAGTAAATGAAAATACTGAACCAAAAATAAAATACTAAACCTTTAACTTTGGATTCTTGTGGGGTCACAGTGGTTGAACTCCAAGAACACAAATAAGGCCAAACCAAATCCAAATATACTTTTGGAGTGAGATATGAATATGGTGTGCTTTTGGACTTTAGTAGGTGATTATAACAACTACGTGGCTAAGAAATCTGGTATTTAATCGCAAAATTTGTCTTTTAGTGAATGAAAATATTGCTATAAAAACTGGAAATTTGGAGTTTCAAACTATTTTAGGGGACAACTACAAGTACTACTAGACTAAAAATATTAAATCTAAATTTAAATAGGACTATTTTTACTACCACAAAGTGACAAAAGGTCATACAAGAAAACAAATATTTTAAATTTAAGAAATATAGTACACAAAGTTTTGCTACATATTTTTGAACATAAAATCATCAAGTACATAAAAGTAAAATTTTACAACTACTAGAACTAGAAAAGGCAAAGAAAAACTAAAGTTTCCTATTTCTAGGGACAATATAAAGTGCTCACATAATAACCTCCCCTAAACTATTCTCTCCAAACTGTGATTGTGAAGCTGTTGAATGGTTGTGTGTTGCTGTTTTTTTTTTTTTGTCCTCTCAATTAGTGTAGGCTCTCCTCCATTTTATAGATAAATTTTATGATACATTTCATCACTGCGTTTGTCATCGGCTAATTTTTTCCTTCTTCGCGCCTCAGTTTTCTTCAGCTCTGACAGTTGATCCTGCAAAGAGAGAAAAAAAAGATTGCCAATTCAATGCTTTTCGTTGCTTTTAATTTTTTTATTATTTTATATTTGTTTTTTAGTTCTTTTGTCTCTTAGCTTTGTAGGATTGTTTTATATATATATATATATATATTTTATTGTTTGTTGTCGTTTTGGATTCTAATTTCAAAGTTTCCATAGTTTTTAACTATTCAAACTTTGACAATAATATACGAGAAATGCTATGGTGTGGTTGCTACTTCTTTTCTTCCCCTTATTTCACTGCATTTTTACCTAAACATATAAAATATGTAAAAACACATAATTACATGCATTTGAGTGACATCACTGTTAAATTATATTAATTCAAATATGCATGTAAAACTAGGGATTTGGGGGATTAAATGAGCATTATATCTATTATATTGGCACATAAATGTGCAATATTCAATGTTTGTCAATACGCCGATAGAAAATTTATGTTTAGCCTTGTACTTTGCCTCACAAAAGTTAAGAGTATATATGCTTCCTGTTTTGGTTTATTTGATCTGCCAAACTGACGTCATCAAATACATGCTATCAAGACCGATAATGCGGGGGCGTATAAGAAAGTGGACTCTAGCTATGATGGAGTTCACATTCTGATTCGTTCCACAGAGATCGGTGAAAGGACAAGCCCTCGCCGATTTCTTGGCCGATCATCCTTGTTTGGATGTCGGCCCAGAAATAAATGAAGCAATTGATTCAACTCTATTATCAACCATTGCTTTGACCCCATGGATATTAATATTTGATGGATCAAGAAATGCCGAGGGAGCAGGGGCAGGGATAATCGTGATATCGCCAAGAAAACGGAAAACTGTTTTCTCTTTCAAATTAGAATTTGAATGCTCTAGTAATCAAGCTGAATACGAAGCATTAATTATCGGCCTCGAAATAATGGCCGAGTTGGACGTATCCGCGATTCACATTATCGGTGACTCAAACCTCGTTATTAACCAGCTAAGTAGTGAATACAGGTGCAAGAGTTGGGATTTATTACCCTTCAACTCAATTGCCCTGCAGCTACTACGGGAATTCGATGACGTTAGAGTTCAGCACGTTGCTCGAGCCTATAATTCCGAGGCTAACAATTTAGCACAAGTCGCATCAGGAACTAAATTAGAGGTAACGGATGATGAAAAGTTAATACGAGTGCAAAAAAGAATCTTGCCATCGGTGAGACAGCGCGAGATGGCAACGGAAGCATTCTCGGTTGTCATGGACGATCAGGATTGGAGAGTCCCAATAATCAGATGTCTCTTGCATCCAAGCGGACAGACCGAGAGGAAAACAAAATTGACTTCAGTCAACTATGTCCTACTTGATGGAGAATTGTTTAAGAAAAGCATTAAAGATGAAGTTTTATTGAGATGCCTGGACAAACTCGAAGCCATGAAAGCAAGGGCCGAGGTACACGAAGGTATATGCGGAGCACATCAAGAAGGCACAAAAATGAAGTGGCTTCTTAGAAGATACAATTATTATTGGCCGAGCATGTCAAAAACATGGGCCAATACAGCGAGCACCAGCTACTGAGATGCAAGTGATTGTCAGGCCATGGCCGTTTCGAGGCTGGGCCATGGATCTGATTGGGAAAATATACCCACCGTCATCAGGACAACACTGTTTCATAGTGGTAGCAACGGATTATTTTACAAAATGGGTAGAAGCAGTACCAGCCAAATCGGTGAACCAAGAACATGTGATCAAGTTCATTAATGAACACATAATCCACCGATTCGGGCTTCCCGAAATAATTACAGCAGATCAAGGATCGGTCTTCACGGGAGATGAAGTTAAGGCATTTGCTAAAATTTGAGGTATCAAGATCCTCAATTCAACTCCATATTTTGCCCAAGGAAATGGAAAGACCGAATCATCAAACAAAACAATCAAAGGGATAATAGAGAAGACAGTGGAAGGCAATCCTAGGATATGGCATGATTTGTTATCCGAGGCGTTATGGGCATATCGGACATCAAAGCGATCAGCCACAAACATCACTCCATTCATGCTTACCTATGGTCACGACGCTATGCTACCTATGGAAGTCACTGTCCGTTCAGTAAGACGAGCATTTCAACTCGGCCTCGAATCCGCCGAGTACTCTGAAGCAATGTTGGCCGAGTTAGAAGAATTGGATGATGTTCGTCTTAAAGCTTTGGATTTGCATAAAGGCACAAAAAAATAGAGTCACTCGGGCATACAACAAGAGGGTCAAACATAAGTCTTTTGGCGAAGGAGACCTAGTTTGGAAAGCCATATTGCCACTGGGTAAGAAAGATGTACGATATGAAAAATGGTCAGCTAAGTGGGAAGGACCATATCAGGTAATATCGGTCATTACGGGGGGTGCATATCGGTTAATGGATTTGGATGTTGAAATGCATGCTAGACCGATAAATGGAAAATATTTAAAGCAGTATGTACTATCTCTATGGGAATCAGCAAGAATAGATAGAGAATAGTGAGAATTCATTTTTATTGATTATCATAAGAGTTTACATAGTACATGCCAGGTACATACATACAAAAAAAAATAAAAATGATGATACATTATTTCTTCGCGAATTTCAACCTAAGCTCCTCCCAAGCTTGGTCCAAGTACTCCATTTCCCTCTCGGCACTAGCTTTATCGGCCTGCCATTTGCTCGCCTCAGTCGCAGTATCAGTCAAGGCTGCCACGTACTCTTGCGCAGTACACCCGACATCAAGGATAGCCTTCTCAGATAGAGCAAGGCCAGCGTCAGTGTGCTTCAAATCGGCGTTGATTTTGGCTAACTCGGTCTCAAGCCGGGCCTTCTCCAGCAAAAGACGCTCCTTTATGACCTTAGAGGCTTCACACTGTTGCTTGCAAACCCCCAGATTGTCGATATGCGCCTTCCGCACTCTCGATTTTTCCTCAATCTCGGACACTCGTTTGGTGGCGGCTCGATGTTTATTTAAATAATCTGGGAGCCTCACTTGCAAATCCCTGAGATGGGTCTTCATCTCGTCAATTATATCCAAGCAAGAGAGCAGCAGCCCCATAGCTGAATAAAACTCCTCAAAGTCAGGAAGCTGAGAGAGTTTGCGTTGGACCGTAGTCCTAAACCACTCCTCAGCCCTCTGATATTCGGCAGCGGAGGGAGCAGCGCTAGCCTGAGCAACCATAGGTTCGATCTGAAGGAGCTTCTCGGGGTTCAAAAGTGCGAAGAAAGCCTCGACCGATGAGACAGAGGTAAAATTAGGAATGGGGAGAGAGCTGGATACCTACAAGGAAGAATTCAATAAGCATAAAGGCGGGGAAAAAGCATTTAGAAAATAGTAAAGAAAGAAACCGAGTTACCTGAACCGAGGGAGAGGTGGTCGAGGAAGTCACCGGTGGTAGTGGTACCGATGGTGCTTGCATCGGAACCGGCGGTGAGACCGATGTCTCGGTATATGAACCGCCTGTAGAAAGAGGTTGAGTAGGGTCTTCTCTCTCACCCATGATCTCAGTGTCCCGGGGGGATCCAGGTTTACTGAGATTAATGGGATCATTGTGATCCGAACCAGAATGCCTCTCGCCCTCAGCAGTGCCCGAGGCATCACCGGCCCCGGTACTATCAGTGGTAGGGGATAATACCTCGGTCGTACCTTTCAGAATGGCCTGCCTTGCTTCATCAAGCCCTCTTAACCGACGAAGCTCAGCCATCAGTTGTTCATAAGTCATCTGAGGAACGGCCTCGGTAGGAGCAGCAGGAGGAGGCAGAGGAGATTTGGGAGGCGGCATCCTTGCCCGAGAAGATGGAGGCTTCATCGTGGCTTGTCCAGTCTTTTTGGAAGCAGCACCTCCAGCTCCCTATCACCAAACAAAAAGGATTCAGCCCCAAGAGTTTTTATGTTCGAAATTAAAGAAAACACAAGGGGGATGTGATACCTTGGCCGATTTTACGGTGGCCGTGGCCACGCTACGACGTTGACGAGTTGAGAGAGGGACGTCTTCGTCCGACTCGACATCGGTCACAACGGATGGATTCTCTCTCGGAATGGCATCTGAATAACCATAGAAAATAAAATCAGTTAGAGAGATGGAACGCTTTATGAAACATAAAAAAAAAAGGAAATACCTAAAACTGGTGCTCCAATTTCTACAACCCATATGGTTGATGAACGATCGGCCACACCGAGATCATGCAGTCCGGTATAAGTAACTCTTTCCCAGGGTTCCATTGTTGATGATGCTTGCGGATTCACCATCGGAATGGCAATTGCAAAATAGGCGTCCGGCAAGGGAGGAGGTCGACATTCAAAGGGTTTGAGGAACTCCTCAAAAGGAATGACTGATGAATAATCAGCCGTCTGCAGGTATTTCTTATATGCTCTTGCTGTTTTCTCTCTGTGTTCATGTTCAAGCGCCCTCAAATGCCACTTCATGTCGGGCCGCATGATCTCGGGGTGTCTGGGATCAAATTTGAATTTAAAGAACTTTTCAAAAGCAAGAACGACTTGATATGGAGTTTTACCTTTGGAGGTGGTAGCTTTTCTCTTCTGACCTGCAGCCTGAACCAAAGAGGGGTTAGTGGAACGAGATGGTTTCTCGGCGACAGGAGGAGAAATGTGATTAAGCACAGCAAAAAGGGGCTCAGAACGTAAGCCCGATAGTATTTTTGACCACCAAGTTTCGAACTCGGTGGATGTTGAAGGAAGCTCCTAGAAAGGAAAGAACTTCAATCGTTCTCGGGCCATTTGGTTAAAAGATCGGCACTTCTCGACCTTTGCCAGATCGAAAAGAAGAGACCGCCCTGACATAGAACGACTGAAGGTCCGGAAAGGGGGAATGGGAATGAGTCGCTTTAGCCCGAGTTGTCGGGCTAAGGCCGGAGTATTATAATACTCCACCCCACATTTGTTATTATGTTGAGGAATGATGGGGCTATACAGTAGGTCTCGGCCAACTAAGAAGCTGGCCCAAATTGCTTCATGTTCTTCTTGCTCGGCCTCTGGAGCTTGGCCCGGACTATGGAGAAGCCGGCCCGGACTATGGAGAAGGCAGCTCGGACATCGTCGCCGAGGGTGAAAAGGAACGAATTGTTGGGGCAAACGGTTTCCCATAAGTTCATAAAAGAAAGAGAATAGGTGATCAAAAGAAAGACCCTTCGGGCCGAAGCCGGCAAAGTGAAAAGCAAAAGCTGACGAGTGCTCTGGTAGGGTGTCGGGATCAAAATGATCAATTAAGCACTTCTCGGGAAAGTAAGATTGAAGCCAGCATTGAAGGAGCCAAAGGGGTCCCCCTGAAGTTTTAAAATTAGAAAAAACAAGCTCAAGGATGCCGCGGTAAAGATGAGAAAGTACGAGGGGTGCAAGAGCAAGCTTCTTGCCCGAGGCCAAGGCCAGGGCGATATGGTGATATTCTTTCGTGACCCCGTAAGAGGCCGAGCAGAACACAAAACGGTTCAACCAGTAGATCAAGAAAGCAATGTGTTCTTGATCAGTGACCTCCCCTTGACCCGAACAGGCTGAGATGAATTGCCCAAAGGCAGTGATGGCCCAAGAACTCTTGCTTGTAGTGGTCTTAGGATGTTCAAACTCTAGAGAGGAGGAAAGGCTGGGAGTAATTTCTTCACCATGGGCAGGGAGACCAGTAAGGAAACAAACATCCTGGATGGTTGGGCTCATAGGGCCGCAACGGAAGAAAAAAGCATTGGCCGAGGTTGACCAGAAGAAGAGAGAAGAAAAGAAGAGAGGCTTATCAAGGAAGAACCTCTCTCGGCTAAGCATGATGGCATCATAGATGTCAAGGGCCTTCCACAGGTCCTTTTTCACCTCCATCAATCGATCTACCCAAGAAACCCAATCATTAGAAGGGTTAGGCCAATTTCTCAGAGGGTTTGAGGGGGTATACTGGGAGCCTAGTCAAAATTAGGGGATTGGTAAAGTAATTCATTATCTTCTACAATTAAAGAGAAATAGGGATCTAGAGACGAGGGATGAAAAGAGTCAAAGGAAGGTCCAAGTCCTATTGAAGAACAAAAAGGAATAGGAATCAATACCTGAGGATTGATTAGCCCAAGAATGGTCTCGAGGGCTTGTTTAACGACGGTGGCATTAGTTTTTGCCGCTGGTGCAGTACCAGTAGCAGCGGGAGAAGACGAGGTAGCACCGGTGGTTTGGGAAGTACCAGTTGCAGAGGAAGAAGCCATGGAAATCTGGAAAGGAAAGAAAATTTTCTGGGAAAGTTTTAAGGCAAGAAAGTGAAAAGTGGAAAATGATAAGGACAGAAAGGTGTATATAGAAGGAGAAGGGGGGTCATCATGAGTGGGGAATGGGTTCCCAAGAGGTACGCCTCGTTTCTGGAAACGAGGTGGGATGAGCTACTGGGGAGATGCCACGTGGAACCGTACGCCGCCAATTGCAGTTGGTATTTAAATTTTAATTTCAAACGTCTCATCAAACTAACTGCACATCGTTTGACAAGACGTTTTGGGGGCATTGTTTACACCCTAATTTGGATTTGCCCAAAACACATGACAATCACGTGGCTTGATCATAAGCGCAGGTAAGCAGATGAACAAGTGATAAGGCCGATGACGAAGGAAAGTGATCAGAAATAGTTGCGGGTAAAGATGGTACATTCAAGAAGAGAATATCGGTGTCAAGACCGAGGATAAGATGATACAGGGTTCTTAAGGTAATACCTCGGCTTTAACTAGCAATGCCTAGGCCACAACATCCATGACATCGGCTAAATGAGACCGATGTCCAAGCAATCAAGGCTGTAGAAGATTGATTCATCCCAACTCATTATCGGCGTTGAAACAGAAAATGATAATAGGTTCTAATGGATATATCGGTCTTGATAAGTTAGGCCGATATAGAAGGGAGCAACGATAGACACGATATATTTTGACCTCAGGTGATAAGGCCGACGGCTACCCTTGCAGATCCTGCAGTGGTTAGACCATAGGATGATGGCTAACAGCAACGAAGTAGGAGAATGTAATATCGGGCTTGGGAAAGGGTAAAGGGAATCTTTGAAATAATTAAACTCAAGACGACATCGGTTGAAGGAGACCGATGAATAGTAGATTTCCTACTAAGTGGGAGGCCAACTTCCATCAACCAGCGAAAATTAAGCTACGCAAAGAAGGATGATATCGGTCACCTGGAATTCACCCACAAGTCTGTCAAGCAGTTAGCTGAAATAAGAACGTGTGCTTTAGAAGATGTTGGGCTGGAAAGAAGGTTGTTACACAAAGCAGGAACGTGGCAGAAGAAGGTTAATTAACAGATTATGGATAATCGTGGGGCAAGGAAATGGGTGCAGTAACTTGTTCATGCCTGGAAATCAGGAACCACCACCCACTAACCCAACTAATCCCACTAACTTGAACAGTTCCTCTCTCAAAGTCTATAAATAGGGCAGGGTGTGCAATATTTGAAAGGGGGCTAACACACACGCCACTTCTGCTCTCAGCAGACTTTAGTTTTTTCCTCATAACAACTTTACTTTTGTTCTTGAGTGATCTTGAGTGATTTGTGAGTTATCGTTCTTTGAACACTTGTAATTACTGCTTATTCAGTCAATGAAGATGATAATGGTGGAGGTATTCTGAATCTCAATTTAATTTCCCTTTTCGTTATTTGTATTTATTTACTTGCATCAGAGTATAGTAAAAACCCACATTTCTTTTGTTAAATATTTTAACAAGTCGCCCCAAAAATAGAAGTCAGATTGAGTTATCACAACTCCTCTTGGGTCCACACGGACTCTGGCACGCCCGACGCACACCACACCAGAATTTCTTGTAAACAGGGTGAGAGAGGTTTTGTCGACAACTTTGAGGGCAAAATTGGAGATGGTGGTCGTAGTTGTCATTGTTGTAGAGGCGACAAATGAAGACACGGCCAAGGTTGTCGGAGCCGAGGCGGCAGAGGAGCTTGAGGTGGTGGAGGTGGAGGGTGTTGTCGGAGAAGAGGGCAGTGGCAGTTCTAAGGGTGGACCAATGGGGGTCGAATTTGCGGTGGGGCGATGGTGGTTGGTGGTGGAGGTGGAGGTAGAGGTGGTGGAGGTGAAGCTGAGAATGAGGCTACTCCGGGCAGAGGAGGCGGTGGTGTGGTCAGTGGTGGTGGTGGAAGCACAACTAGTGAAGTTGAGGTCAAGATCGTAGTCTGGTGGGACATGGGTGCTTTCTTCCATGTCTGGTTGGTGAGATTGATGAATTTGTTCTTACAAGGATATATAAATACATTTACATACTCGCTTTTAGCGACAAAGTTTTTATCACTAAAGGTGTACAAGAGAGAGTATGAGAGAGAGAGAGAGGGAGGTAGGGAGGGAGTGAGAGATAGAGAGAGGGGTGGGGGTGGGGGTGGGGGTGGGGGTAGGGGTAGGGAACATTTGTTTGATTAAT
The DNA here is from genome assembly GCA_033977485.1 of Hydrangea macrophylla. Classification (NCBI taxonomy): domain Eukaryota; kingdom Viridiplantae; phylum Streptophyta; class Magnoliopsida; order Cornales; family Hydrangeaceae; genus Hydrangea; species Hydrangea macrophylla. The sequence goes on from CM066994.1 coordinate 31,851,841, forward strand.
TGGATTAATTTTATGTGTCAGTGGTTGGCACAAGTGTAGAGAGAGGTAATTACTTGTTTGGTTGACCTTACTAGGAAGGTAAACATAATTTAAGAAATGAGAGATTATATATTGGAGGAAGGGAGGTCGGTTGACAACTGATATTGCTAGCTGTTGAAGAAAGGAATTGAAGTCGTTTACATTGGGACCTGTGCAGAGGAGAGAGAGATCTCTGTGAGATCAGTACTATATCTAATAAAAGTATATAGTTGTAGATAGAGGTATATGCAAGTCGAGCACAGCTTATATAATTGAGTTTAATAAGTTTGAAATTTAGGTTTGAGCTAGCTTTGCTTGTTTACTAAACAACTTGAATCCGTGTAGTGTTATGCATGGTTGAGCTTCGCTTATTTATTAAGAGCCTGAAATTCAAGAGAGAGAGAGAGAGAGAGAGAGAGGTAACGATATTGTTACCTTGTATGGGAGAGAGAGAGAGAGAGAGAGAGAGAGAGAGAGAGAGAGAGAGAGAGAGAGAAGTGACGATATTGTTACCTTGTATGGGATTAGTTTTTTTTTTTTTTTGCTATACAACACACACACAAGAACCATCTACTCATGACTAGGGAGGACAAAGGCCCACAATTACATAAACCCTCATGCAAACTCTCTCCGTATGGAGAATTGAACGTTCCACCTCTCTAAGGAGAAGTGAAGGTCATACTAATTGGCCACAAGTAAGAGTGTAAGCAAACCGACTGGACCGACCGAATCAGTTTGATTCAGTCGATTTTCAAAATTTTCATACAGTGTAAAAACTAAACCAACCAAAATTTTATACTAAATCAAACCGAACCAAAATGGATAGATTTAACTGAAAATTCGTTCGACCCAAATCATGTTGTTTTCACCTAGCCACAAGGCACTTAGTGTTGCATGGGACGTAGTTAATTGTAGAGAATGAGATATGTGGAGTACTTCAAGATTAGAGAGTAATTTTGGTACTACAAACCACGTCAGCTGAAGCTGTGATAAGAACACAAGTAAAAAACACTTTATACGAGAAAATTATGTAGTAATGTGAAATGTGATCATAAAGATACTATATTATAAGAAATTGCATATAAATTTGTCGTAAGTACGTTTTACAAATTTGTCAGGAAATCAAAATTTTAGACACCTTTAAAAAAAAATACTCCAATTCGTCTCAAAGTTGAAGAATTTTTTTTTTTTTTTTTAGAATTCCAACTGTTTAATAAAGTATTGTAATTGTTGCGAAACTTTTTCAGTTTTTTCTATTTAAGTAATACTATGCTTCCTAAATTTTATGTATAAATTATTTTCAAACACATATGATTGTGGGCTCATTTGATTTGATTGTAATATGATCTCACCATTGTTGAAGGTGGTCTCACTACAACGTATGTTTAGAAACTATTTATAATGCAAAATTTTAATAGCACAACATAACTCCTTTTATTTTTGGCAATCTTTGAAGTTTAAAATTTTACTGTCGAGTAATGCTACAGACACAACACATTGTATAACATAAGCACAACATGACTTTAAATGCATGTATCTTGTGATGTGTAAGTGGTGCATAGAAAAGTGTGAAAAATTCAAACAGCGCATGGTACAAAGCATTTAAAGACCTGTTGTGATTTGTATTGTGCAATATATTGTGTCTGTAGCATTACTCTTTTAGTGTCACATCAAATGACAGTGTTAGACTGTTAGCGTTTTGTGTTTTATTTTATAGCAAAAGACGTAGGCACTTTTTTTAGGTTCTCTTTCCACTGTTTTAAAATATGGTTATTCACATATGTGATTGGTTCATGTGAACAAGTGTGTTCATGTGAATATAGGCAAATTGAAAAAAATAAATAATAAATAAATAATAAATAAATATATAAATTCATGAATCACAATTAATAGTAGTATTTTTTTTTTTTTTTTTGAAACGACGATTAATAGTAGTTAAAGTAAGGTGTTTAAATGCTATACTTTTTAGTTACAAATAAGGGAAATTATGTAGGCACTCCCTCGTGTATTATATTTTTTTCACTAATACCCTTTAAACTAAGAAACTCGACAAACTGGCCCCCTTAACTATTTGTGAGGTTGCATTTGAAGGGGTCAATTTGCAAAGAAAATAATAGTTGAAGGGGTCAAATTGTAATTTTTAGCTTAGGGGGGTGTTAATGAAAAAGGGCAATACATAAGGAGGTGTCTATATAATTTACCCTTCAAATACTTTAGGGACAATTAGTGAATATGATATTTTATGATTAAAAAAAACTTAGAGATAAGGACAATTAAGATTCTTGATTCGGGATAAGTCCTCCATACATGAATATTAAGGGAAATTTCACTGAAGCTTTACACGAATATTAAGTGAAATTTTACTAACTCTGCCTTTGAGGGACTTTAATAAACTAATAATCAAATTGAACTTTACACTCTAGTCAGTTACTTCTACGGACTTTCGCCTAAATTTCTAAACAATTAAGGCGTTGAAGTTCTACTTTTTATTATTACAAATAATAGAGGGTCATTTTTACTTTATTTTTGGCTAAACAATAGAGGGTAAATTTGGTACATACGTAAAAATATACATAATATGTGAACAAAAAAACCGATGGACCTAACCGGCCAATTGAACTGAGTAATTCGGTTGATTTTTTTAAAATTACTCACGGCTAAAAACTGAACTGAATCGACAGAAATTGACCAAAAACCGACAAAACTAACGAACCGACTTCTTTGATCAGTTTTTTTTTCTTTATTTTTTTTATTTGCAATTTTTACATAAATAGATGACATAAGTCGGCTCCACTCTCGTCGTAGTGACGTCTTTATGTTTGGTCTGAATTGATTTACGAGTTGAAACTCAAGAAATAGCTGAACATTTATGATTTATGAGCATGAATACTGGTCATTTGGTCATAGGTGTACATCTATCGGTTGGGTCAGTTTTTATGACATAAGTCGGCTCCACTCACGTCGTAGTGGCGTCTTTATGTTTGGTCTAAATTACTTACGGGTCAAAACTCTTGAAATAGCTGAACATTGATGATTTATGAGCATGAATAGTGGTTATTTGGTCATAGGTGTACATCTATCGGTTGGGTCGGTTTTTTCTCTTTTTTTATATTTTATATTTTTTATGTTTACTTGGATCTAGATCGGATACACACACACTCTAGTCCCAACCTAACCCCAAAGCTCTAAACTGACCCACAGCAAAGCCCAACAAGGGTAATTCATTCCGATTGAAGAATAATTGGGGGCAAGTAACTAGAATCCCCTATGGGGAATCGAACTCTCTCCCTTCCCACTGGGAAGAGAAAGGCTATGCCAATTGGGCTACAACCCGCTCGGCGAAAATTGCAAATTCAATAAACTGGAGTTAAAATAATCATAATTTTTTTTTTTTGAAATGGGGTAAGGGGGGATGAGGTTCGAACACCGAACCTATGCATTGCAGGGGACTTATATATGCCAAGTTCTTTGCCACAGTTCACAGAATTAATGATGGATAAAGAGATGGTGGGACAGACCACATTTACCAACGAAAATGTCGCTTTTAGCGACGAAAATTTTCATCGCTAAAAGTGGTCCGTCCCTTGGTCCACTCTTTAAGGTCTACACTTGATCCTCATCGCTCCTATAATACCTCTTATAGTCCTATTTTAAAGGAAAATCTCTTCCATATAAGCAAAACTTCCGAAGTTATTAATGACATGGTATTCCCGTTATATCCAATATTTACTCATTCACTTAGGAGTAGGTGTGTATACGAGCCGAGCCTGCTCGCGAGCTTTCTCACGAGCTCAAATGAGCCGAGCTTTCAAGTTTTCGCGAGCTTTTTAACGGGTTTTTTCGCGTGCCCTTTTAAAATATATAGTTTGATAACAAAACAATCATTTATCAAGCCTATGTACAAGATATGTCACATTTTCTCTAAACTTATATAGTTTCATTATATAGACATATGTATATATATAAATATATGTAAGTCACTATACAAGCTCTTTATCAAAACTATAAATGAGTTTTTTCACGAGCCTTAATCGATCATGTTCACGAGCTCAAATGAGCGAGCCGAGCCTGGCCTGGCCTTTTTCGAGCTAAGCTTCGAGCCATTGTTGAGCGGCTCAGCTCGTTTACACCCCTACTTAGGTGCGTAGGGAGATTGAAATACTTGAGGGAAGAAGTAAGTGGGCTAGAAGGATTGACCTCATGTAGCTAAACAAACTGTATTCAGAGTTTGGCGTGGGGTGAATCTTACTGTCCACTTGCCTCGCTGACTTACCTGGTATTTGTGTTGTGGGGTTAGTTTATGTGCCGGGAGTTTGCCTTTTGTCCTACTTTGATAAAACGGTGTGGATAAATCGGTCCAAAAAAGGACGGTGAAATTTGGGTCACAAAGGACAAGTGAAGGAATATGTCCTTGTCTCCAAAAAAAAAAATGTCATGCCCTCCAAATTTTAAATCCAAGTTTGGTTTCAATTGTTTTGTTAATTGTACCACTTGTAGTTGTGGTACCGCTGATCTATGCCACAGCATTGTGGTACAACTGTTAATTCATTTGAAAATTAAATTTGAGATTTAAATTTGAGGAGCATAGCATTATTACTCCTCGAATTATGCTATGCATTTCAAATTTTGTATTCCTAATGTGGTTCGCAACACATGTGGCAGTAAGAACACCTTTAATAATAATAAGACCACTTCAACATTTCCAATAAAAACCAAGTAGGTCAACTACAACCTGTGTCAGAAACCACATTTGGTATATAAATTTTGGAAGCATAACATTGTTCTTATTCATCAAGTGAACTATTTTGCAATGTAAAAATCTATATCGACATAGAATAGTGTTATGAGGTACCACCAATCATTGTCAACAGCATACGGTACAACTGTCGAAGCATTTTAAAATCAAATTAAGGTTCATATTTGGAAAGTATAGCTTTACTCATCTACATAAAATATTTGGGGAGACTTCCATAGTAGGATAGCATGGTGTCAAGTTTAATGATCAAGAAAAGTCTTTATCACCTCATATAACAATGATAAAAGTAGGTTCATAAGTGTTTCACACGCTTTGGTCAGTTTTGTTGATTTTAGGGGTTTTTTCAGTTTGATTTGATTTTACACTGTGATATTTGATGAAAATCGACCGAACCAATTGGTTCGGTCAGTTTGTTCGATCCAATCAATTTTGTTGACACCCCTAAATATAGCAAAGAAATGTGTACAAAGAAAATAAAACATGACGCTTTTTGATTTTGTATATTGTACTAGTATTTTGTTTTTGTGCAAATAAAGTAATTACGGTAAATTACACTTTTAATCCTTAAACTTTGGGGTCAATTTCAATTTGATCTACGCTTTTAATATTTTTCGATTTAGTCTCTCAAGTTTGATAAGTGTTTCAATTTGGTCCAAATATTGCAAAAATGTCGTCGCAAATTTTCACACTATTCGTATTTGAAGACTAATATTTGCAACAAAATGCTTTCTATTACTTGGGGGACTACATAAGAAATATACAAGCTAAATTGAAATCAACACCAAATGCAAGGAGAAAAAGTATAAAAAAACATTGTATTAGTTTGGGTCCTAACTAGGGGTGTCAACAAAATCGATTTTACCGAACCAATCGACTGAACCGCTTGGTTCGATCAATTTTCATCAAAACATTGCAGTATAAAAACCAAACCAAATTGGAAAAAAGACCCCTAAAACGACAAAATCGACCAAACCAAAACTTATTGCTCGGTTTTTGTCACGACCCATCCCGCTACGCGCGAAAATAGGATACGTGGCATGCCACCAAAACTCATCCAATTTCATTATAGTAAATAGCACCGGAAAACATAAAATCCATTCAAACCAGAATTATATAAAATAAAATAAAATAAAGTTTTGTTCAGTTGAATACACTTACAAAAAGAATCCATTTGGAAGACAGAGGTCCAGCCGACTGGATTGGAGATCAAAAGCAGACTGTGTAAAAGTCCAATAGCCCAGTCCAGTCGACTGTGTCGGGGACTCAGTCGACTGGGGCCTCAATTTCTCAGTCGACTGGTACATTGTCTGGTCGACTGAACCCATTCTAGCAGAATGCCATGTTTTCGTGCAGAAACCAGTCGATTGATACCCATCCTTCAGTCGACTGGAACCTTTGAAAACTAAAGAGATATTTCTGAAAAACAAGGGTCCAGTCGATTGGGTTGGAGACTCAGTCGACTGATCTCCATCAATTCTGCACAAACTACAGCAAAACAAAAACCATGGTTCTCCAACCTGATTCTAACATAAACACAACTATATTACAGCGATTCAAACCGTAATTACAACAGTTCTTCTACGGATTACAATACTACTAATCCTCCCCAATATTTAGTTACAACATGTTACGAATTCAAAGTTCTTATTATAACGTTCAGAAAAGAAACGAAACATCTACAAGAGTGCTCCCTTCGTCCCATCTGCCTCACTCTTCGCATTTCTTCTTTCCTCGCTTCTTATCACCTGCAATGGAGTAAATCTTCATTGCTCAGCTATATGCTAAGTGTACAATTCTAAATGTATGCTTATATGATAATTCATGCCGTAAACATCAAAACACATCAAAATAGTCTCTAGGGTAAGAGGTACGCTTCCATCCGGTAAATGAAACTGGTGCAGTAGAAGGCACACCTCTTCCACGTAACGTACACTGGTTGGGCCTTACTCCATACCAGGTACCGTGTTATGGTTGGGCCTTCCTCCATACCAGACACCACCACAATCAAATATTACAATCCTCATACTTCGAGGAGCTTATCCCCAGACGAAAATGCACCAAACTCTCCTTTGACCCAAGTAGACACATAGCATGCTCACATAAACAGTTATACATGCTTTTCTAACATATTCACGTGCATAATTAATGGACCTAATTAATACGTGAATTTCGCCCGGATCCAAAATATCAAGATGATATTTAGAACATGTAAATTCCATATAAAACATCGGATCTCATATTATACGCGATTCCTACAAGTTTTACCTGGTTTTTCCCCATATTCCTAAAAATTAGATTTTCGGAAAAGTTTGCCAAACGTGGCCTAAGAGATTACAAAATGAAGCTCTTACCTCAAGGAGTTCAAATCTCGAATATGGAGAAAAACTAACAATCAGAAGTCCGTCGATCGGCGACGTGAAGCTCGTGGCAACCAAATCCCCTTTTTCTCTCCCTTCAAGATATATTTTTTTAGAAAGTTTCTAAAAATAATGAAATCTCACCCTTACTATTTATAGACATGAGATTTGAAATTTCGTTTACCTCCCCGCGAGTTTCTCAAAACTTCTAATTATCTCCCGAAACATCCTAAATGTCCATTTTATTACTTCACGGTTGAAAACAAAAAGATTATAAAAGATTTCATCTAAGTTCCGTTTGGGTCCAAACTAAGGATCCAAAAACTACTCTTCGTGGAATCTCTATACCACCTACTTTTTATGCAACGTACTACTCACGTTCTATAACACCCGCATTTGTGTTATTACAATTTCATTACATTGTCATGCATGGTAATGTGATGTGGCCTGTCTTTTGGCACATGGTTGGGTGAGTTTTGACTCACGAGTTGATTTGGGTGTCTATATTAGAGAACCCTTTGAAACTATTGTGATTGAGGATTTATTGTTTTGACGTCTCTCCGAGTATGAGATGGTTACTGTGGAACATTTTAAATGTTTATCTGAAAATAAATGTTTACCTATGTATTGCAATATCTGTATTATTTTCTGTTTTAGAATTTATTTCTGTTGTTAGATTTAGTATCCTGGTGAGGACGAATGAACACGCTATTAATTTGGTAGGCTAATTAGCAACTTCGGAAACGTCATATAGAAATTCGTGTTTTAGCGACCAAACGAAACTTAGTCGAAAACTTTTATAATTTTGAGGTTTCACTCGTAAAGCTATGAATAAGCTGTATAGAAAGTTTCAGAGACTAATTAGGAGTTTGGAAAACTCGTGGGGAGGTAAACGTAATTTCCAAAAGAGTTGCCTATATATAGATAGAGATGAGTTGAGATATTTCACCAAGCTTAACCTAAAGCTTAAGAAAGGAGGCCAAAAGGGGGCTAGAGGGAGATTTTGTTGCTTCAAGCTTTGCGACGCCAAACGACGACCTTCCGTCAGTTTGTTTTCTCCCAGATTTCATATTCGAGCTCCTCGAGGTAAGAGCTTCGTTTTGATACCTATTAGGGCCTGTTTGGCTAAGTTTTCCGAAAAGTTATTTTCTAGAATTTTTCATAAAAGTTGATAAATGGAATTTTGATCCATAGGAATTGTACTAGACGGATTTCTGCACGTTCTTTGTGCACGAGTTTTCTTCAGATTGAATTATAGGAGCGTTATTCGGAGGTGAGTGATTCAACTATGTTTTGGAATGATTTCTTGGCATGTATTCATGTTATGTTTGAATAGCATGTATTAATTCATAGAGATATCTTGTGGAGTTCATATTGGGCATTTATATTGATAAGTAGGCCCAATAGCATGGTGATATGTTTTGATTACCGCGAGTATGGTGATATGTATTTGAGCATGTTAAGTTGCTTATTTGGGTCAGAAGGAGCACGTGGTCACCGTGCCATTTTGTGGAGCCGATATAGGCATTAAGGTCGCACGGTTGAAGAGAAGAATCGTGGGTCTTACCCTTTCGCGTGGACTTATTGGCGAGGAGTCGCGGATTGGGAGTATGGACGGGCACGTGAGTTTCCGGCGACTAGTATGAAATGTAGAGATGTGAATGCGGACATGTTTATCATTCATGTACATATGTTGATTTATTCACTAAGCTTTAGCTTAAACAAATCGAAATATGTGTGGTTATTCAAATAACCATTTCAGGTGTAAATGCTGGCGAGGAATCGCAGAAGTAAGCACGAGGGTTGGGAGTTCGCTTGGGAGGCAACTTAAATGTTAACTTTGTAGTTTTGGGACAATAGGATGTTGTAATAAGACTTTTTATTGTTTTAACTTATGTTTAACTTCGTATGATAGAATGGATTTTAAACCGTTGTAATAGTTAGTGACATGTTGTAATCCTGCTTTAGAAATGTTTTAATACAGCTAAGATTACTTTGGATTGAGTGGTTGATCATTGGTGAAAGTTAGAAAGCTTTTAAACTTGAAATTCTGCAGATTGGGCTGCTGCCAGGGGAGCAGTCGACTGGTCCTGTGTTCAGTCGACTGAACCCCTGTATCTGTTAGCTACTGCTTCTTCTTATAGCAAAAGCAGTCGACTGGGCCCCGTCTCAGTCGACTGGACCCCCAGCCTCCGTCGATTGGAATTGCTATTAAACATTTTTAAAACTCCCTGCCTTCTCCCGTCGACTGAGCAGTCGACTGAACCTCTGCTTTCGAAAATGTGTTTTGTTTTTCCGCTGCGTGTGTTCTTCAAACCTAATTTTGGGAACGTTAATGAATTGGTTTAGCCTCGGTGGCGTGCCACTGGCTTCGGTTTTGCTATTGTGGGACCGGGCTGTGACATTTAGTGGTATCAGAGCATAAGTTTAGAGCCTTGGGAACGTTCGACGACGAGTAGAGTGTTGAGTGAATTGTCACATGTTCTAAATTGCATCCATACATATTAGAGATGTTTGATGCATATGGTATGTTGTTATACATACATGATTATGTTATTGCCATACATGCATAGTATTTATGCATTTGTGAATCGATTGAATCATCCGGATGTGGAACTGTATGATGAGATGACGTTATCATAAGTTATGATAGACCGCGTGTTGTGGCAAGAGGGAAAGATGATATTTTGGTATTGATGAACAGTGAAATTTCTAAGCGAAAAGAAAATGGTTTTGATCGAATCGGTGAATGTTTTCCATGATAGTGACGAGTGTCCTTTGAGGGATCTAACCGAGAACGGAGTTTAAATAGTACGTCAAAGGAGATTTTTGCATAGTCCACTTAGAAAATGAAGGAAATTGTTCGTAGTGAAGTTTTGGGATTAAGATTGATTCATAAGAGTTCTGTTTCAGACATTGGTTGATCATTGTGACGTAAGAGAATAAGGATGAACAGTTGGGTTTTGTGATATGAGTTTTGTGATGGAAAGATAGTCCAGCAATATGTATTGCTAGCGTATGGGGTCGGTGAGGAATCTCTCACCTTATCTTACGATGTTAACCTACGGTACGATCGTACGAGGTTATCTTATGATGTATCTTACGGTATATACGGTGTTCATTGGGTAGTTGAAGAATCTTTCAACTTATTGTGCGGTATATGGTATGTATTGGATGGTTGAGGAATCTCTCAACCTATCTTACAGTATGTATTGGACGGTTGAGGAATCTCTCAACCTATCTTGTGTTATGTATTGGGAATTGAGAAATATCTTAACGAGCTATGAGTATTGTGGTTATTGAGGAATCTCTCAACTGAACCTGATTTCGAATGGTTATGGCACCAAGGTAGATTTAGATGTGGTATGAGGATTAGAAGTGAATGCTACTTGATCGATTGTATGTGTGAAAATGTTAGGATTGGAGGACTGACCTAAGAGGAGGGGTTAAGAACGGGAATGATAGAGTATACTTTGACGGTTTGAAATTACAGTTGGTAGAAGTTTAATTGATGACATACTTCGGGAGTGGTTACTTAGACTTGATGATTATGTGCGTATAGATGTAACGATAAGGACGATATGGGTTGAAGGAGAAACTGTAGAATTTCTTGATGAAGAGTAAATGGACAGAAATGAAGAGTAAGAAGAGATAGAATAAAGGAAGTAGAAATAGGAGGCTGGAAGTAAAAGATAAGTGTGAATTATGGAACGTGATAAGAGATTCAGAGGAATCGAGTGGATATTTGGATAACATGGAGATGGGAGGACCTTAATAGGGAGATTGTAGCAAAGGTTGTTATCACAGAGAGTTGTAGTACGAGCGACCTCGAACCTAGATTTTGAATGTATTTTCAAAATAAAACGAAAACCTTTTCTTCTAATGCTTTTAAAACATCTTTGGGTTTCTGAAGCAAGTGGTTGCCAACTGGAAGTTGGAGTACAATAATTATTACGATACTGAACAAGAACAATTGTGAAAGTGGATCGAGTAAAGAGACTTTGGGTAAGTCAAGTTAGAGAAATGAAAATGTAAAATGGGAAGATGAATCTTTGATGAGAAAGTAAATAAAAACGGTAAGAATGAGAAGAAGACATGGCAGCACGTTGAGTACATTATCAGATATGGTAGTAGGATTGTAAAGCGATTAGAGGACAATGGTGGATACAATGGATTGTTGTCTCAGTAGTCCTAGATTCCAACAAGGTCGGAGAATTTTGAAAATGATGGAATTCATCCCAAGAATTTTTTTTTTTAGTGTTTAACATGTTTAAAAAAAAAAAAAACAAAACAAAATCCAACTGTTGTTTGAGAAGAAAAAAAAAATTTGTTAAAAACTTGTAATAAGGTATCAAGAGGACTTTGGAAGACGAGTATCGTGGTGGGACATGGTATGCTTAGTGCTTGAGACAAAACGGTGGTCGTCAAACGAATGAGTTCTACGTGAGTAAATTATCAACTTGGAAATTTTAAAGTAAAAGGGTTAGTGAAATGTTGTACACTTGGAATTAGTAAGTTGGAAGTAGTGCTGTTAAACAAGTTGACTTGAGTATTGTCACGAAAGGTATGTGAATTGAAAGTCGATAAGAAATTTATCAAACACAGTGAGACTATGGTACTTGATTGGGAAGACCAAATTATTGAATTGTCTTCAGATGGTTACGGGAATAGTATGAAATACTTAGGACAGCGAGTTCTTCGTGAACAATGAAATTGAGATCAGAATGGCGAATATAAAGGATTAGAGAATCTGAATTGGAGTTAAGTCAGGTTGACTAGAGTTATGAAATACTAAATCGTTAAATAAGGTATGAAACCTTGAGATGTTATACAAGGAATATATGTTCAGTGTAAAGGGCAGTCAGAAATTCAGTAAGAGTTGCGATACATGAGTATGCTTGGTATGAGCTTGTATGAGGGTGGAAGTGAAACACTAGAGACTCATGGAGTCGTATAACTACGTAAATGGTGGTGGATCTACATGGACTGATAGACCAAGGGATAGTACACGAGTGAGGTATGAGATGGGAATGGAGTACATTGTTGTTGAGATTTTCGATAGAAAAATAATTGGCTTTGGGTGTGTGTACACTACGTAAATAAGAATGGATTGTGAATGACCAAGGGTTTAAGACATGAAAGAGGTATGTTATGAACATGGGAGTATATTTTATAAACTCTATGGTATGTGTATGATTGACTAAGTCAAGTTTGGGTTCACATCGTTATTTGTTGCGACGGATATTGGGGTAACTATATGTGAAAATATTATGCAAAATTTTAAAATGTTTTAATTTAAAAACAAAAGGGAGAATATGTAATTGACTTTGTTACAAGTTTTAAATTGAGGGTGTAACATTTAATCTTCTACGTTAATCGACGATAGTTTGAGTACAGAATGCGAGAGATAAAGGGGCAAGTGTGTTTAACTATTCGGGACATCAGGTGGGCTTAAAGAAGTAGAGTGATATGAAATTGTCAGTTAGAAACTGGATAGTATCTTACGAGGCATGTATGATTGGAAGTATAATACGAGGTTGGATTAAACCGAATGGGATTTGAAAAGGAATGAAAGTCGTTTGAAAACGTATTATTGTTCTACAAGTATTTCGCGATTAGCATGATAAGGGATTGAATCTATGGTATATGAAATAGTTGGTTGAGGCATTGACTTATCGACATAGTATATAAGTCAGTTTGGTTCACTTCGAGATGAAGAATCAGGTATGGTTGTTACCCAGTTGAGACGTGTTGGAAACGACTTTTAGTCAACAAGAAAGGTAGGTGAAAGGAGATGAGTTACTTCCTTCGTTTTGGTGATTGGGATATAACCTTTGGGTTTCGAAAAGCATATGTAATAAGTAAGATGAAAGGATATGTGATTGGACGTGGTGATGTCGTGATGTGATTTAGTGTCAGGTTTGACTATTGAGTAAGTTCTACTTAGGTATCGATGTTCTCATTTATCGAGATGCTTCAGGGTATTACTAGGATTCTGTTTGAATCTTCTATCAGATTGAGGCGGGGATTCTGAGGATTTATTTTCCTTAAGAGCCTGATGATTTATTTTCCTCATGAGATTGTGTTATCTCAGTGAAGTGGATTGTGTATGTGGCAAATGTTGGAAGTACTTGCGTGAAGTCCTAGTGACTTGAGAAGATGAGATGCCTACTCAGTATCCGCACCTTTTTGAGACATGAGGTACAAGTTTGGGGACAAACTTCTTTTAAGGGGGAGAGTATTATAACACCCGCATTTGTGTTATTACAATTTCATTACATTGTCATGCATGGTAATGTGATGTGGCGTGTCTTTTGGCACATGGTTGGGTGAGTTTTGACTCACGAGTTGATTTGGGTGTCTGTATTAGAGAACCCTTTGAAACTATTGTGATTGAGGATTTATTGTTTTGACGTCTCTCCGAGTATGAGATGGTTACTGTGGAATTTATCTGAAAATAAATGTTTACCTATGTATTGCAATATCTGTATTATTTTCTGTTTTAGAATTTATTTCTGTTAGATTTAGTATCCTGGTGAGGACGAATGAACACGCTATTAATTTGGTAGGCTAATTAGCAACTTCGGAAACGTCATATAGAAATTCGTGTTTTAGCGACCAAACGAAACTTAGTCGAAAACTTTTATAATTTTGAGGTTTCACTCGTAAAGCTATGAATAAGCTGTATAGAAAGTTTCAGAGACTAATTAGGAGTTTGGAAAACTCGTGGGGAGGTAAACGTAATTTCCAAAAGAGTTGCCTATATATAGATAGAGATGAGTTGAGATATTTCACCAAGCTTAACCTAAAGCTTAAGAAAGGAGGCCAAAAGGGGGCTAGAGGGAGATTTTGTTGCTTCAAGCTTTGCGACGCCAAACGACGACCTTCCGTCAGTTTGTTTTCTCCCAGATTTCATATTCGAGCTCCTCGAGGTAAGAGCTTCGTTTTGATACCTATTAGGGCCTGTTTGGCTAAGTTTTCCGAAAAGTTATTTTCTAGAATTTTTCATAAAAGTTGATAAATGGAATTTTGATCCATAGGAATTGTACTAGACGGATTTCTGCACGTTCTTTGTGCACGAGTTTTCTTCAGATTGAATTATAGGAGCGTTATTCGGAGGTGAGTGATTCAACTATGTTTTGGAATGATTTCTTGGCATGTATTCATGTTATGTTTGAATAGCATGTATTAATTCATAGAGATATCTTGTGGAGTTCATATTGGGCATTTATATTGATAAGTAGGCCCAATAGCATGGTGATATGTTTTGATTACCGCAAGTATGGTGATATGTATTTGAGCATGTTAAGTTGCTTATTTGGGTCAGAAGGAGCACGTGGTCACCGTGCCATTTTGTGGAGCCGATATAGGCATTAAGGTCGCACGGTTGAAGAGAAGAATCGTGGGTCTTACCCTTTCGCGTGGACTTATTGGCGAGGAGTCGCGGATTGGGAGTATGGACGGGCACGTGAGTCTCCGGCGACTAGTATGAAATGTAGAGATGTGAATGCGGACATGTTTATCATTCATGTACATATGTTGATTTATTCACTAAGCTTTAGCTTAAACAAATCGAAATATGTGTGGTTATTCAAATAACCATTTCAGGTGTAAATGCTGGCGAGGAATCGCAGAAGTAAGCACGAGGGTTGGGAGTTCGCTTGGGAGGCAACTTAAATGTTAACTTTGTAGTTTTGGGACAATAGGATGTTGTAATAAGACTTTTTATTGTTTTAACTTATGTTTAACTTCGTATGATAGAATGGATTTTAAACCGTTGTAATAGTTAGTGACATGTTGTAATCCTGCTTTAGAAATGTTTTAATACAGCTAAGATTACTTTGGATTGAGTGGTTGATCATTGGTGAAAGTTAGAAAGCTTTTAAACTTGAAATTCTGCAGATTGGGCTGCTGCCAGGGGAGCAGTCGACTGGTCCTGTGTTCAGTCGACTGAACCCCTGTATCTGTTAGCTACTGCTTCTTCTTATAGCAAAAGCAGTCGACTGGGCCCCGTCTCAGTCGACTGGACCCCCAGCCTCAGTCGACTGGAATTGCTATTAAACATTTTGAAAACTCCCTGCCTTCTCCCGTCGACTGAGCAGTCGACTGAACCTCTGCTTTCGAAAATGTGTTTTGTTTTTCCGCTGCGTGTGTTCTTCAAACCTAATTTTGGGAACGTTAATGAATTGGTTTAGCCTCGGTGGCGTGCCACTGGCTTCGGTTTCGCTATTGTGGGACCGGACTGTGACACGTTCTCACCGCAGTATTCAACATGATCCATAATAATATCAAAACTACCATAAATTTACTCTATACAGTTAAAATTACTATTCACAAAAATACCAAATATGTCAAATAACATTTAATACACATAAATGTCATTTAACCATGTCAATGTCTCATGGATTAACAATCCCTCGTGTCCTTACTTGACACTCTCCGTTGACCTACAGTCAACCTTATCTCAATTATTAATCAACATTAATAATCCCAATATTTCAAATATGCAAATATTAATTAATGAAATTCCCGGAACGGATGTGACAGTTTCAATACCTCCCCAAAAATCGACGGATTAGAACCGATGACACCCCTACATCTAACAATTGTAAAGGAAGATAGTTTTCTACATTACAATAATTTGACATCAAATTAGGGCTATTTTGACACCAAATATTACAATATAATCTAAACCACTTAAATGTATTATAGATTTATGTGATCTTATGGAAAATACGAAAAATTGTATGATACATTATAATGGTTTTGAACGTATCATACATCTTATCAATTTTGGTCCCAAAATATTATAATCAGGTTATACAATACTGTAACTTTGAAATCAATTTTGAGATCTGATTATAATATTTTGATGTCATTTGGGAAAGAAAAAAATTTGTTATGTGGTGAAGAAGTGAATTGGCAACATTTAGAACATTTGGTGAGTGCTAATTTCTTGTAGAGGAGTGCATGCCAGGACTAATAATTCTCCTAAAATTATTCATTTGTCAAACTAATATAACATTGATTCTCACAATAACTAGATAAAAGGTGAGACTTTGGACTAAAACTGATTTAGTTTTAGGCTTCCCAAACAAACCCTTTAGGACAAAGGTATCATAGAAGATGTATGGAGTACATCTTAAACCACTATAATGTATCATAGAAGATCTTATTAAGACATATCCGACTATTTTCTCTCCTCTTCTTATTTTTCTATTTTTTTTATCATTGCTTCCCCATTTATTTCCCCATCCCTTACACTTTCCGGCCTTGTTTGTGTTGGGGTTATATCACATGTGGGATAATCCCATTAATTTAGGGATTGTGATTTGGCTAGATTGCTATTGTGATTTGGTTTCCTTTATGATAGAGTTGTATTGCTTGTCCAATAAGTAATGAGTTTCAAACTCTATATATAGGGATGTTGTGTAGGAATTTAGGTAAGACCTTGGTGTACCAAGTTGGGGGTCTCCCCTCATGGGGGTGCATGGTCTAGGGTGAGAGAGATTAATCATTGGGGTTTTCTGTGAGGGGTGTTCACAGCGTTATAGGGATGTGAGGTAGGGATGGGTATTTCTTTATCTCTGTGATTTCTCTATGTTACAGTGATTAATTGTGTCAGGTTCTTTGGGGTATTGAGTGGGGAGAGTACAAGGGTTTTGTATTTAGGTTATGAGATTTAATTCATGTAACTTGTACCATGTTTTACTCAATAGTGAAAGAATGGAACTCTCGGGTGTGAACGTAGGCAGGTGTTTGGCCGAACCACGTAGAAATCTGTGTGTCTTTTCTTTGGTGTGTATGTTTAATTACTGCTCATGTGTGTGCGTTTATTTGAGGGAATTTGGTTCCGCGTGTTAAATTCCTAACAGTTTGGTGGTCAGGATAAGAGGCAGGATAGGATAACTTTCATTCTATCCAGCGTTTGATGACGCCATTAGACATGATAAAATAGTCCTGAATTAGGTTTTTATCTCATGGAGAGTGGAATAACTCTAACCATGGGAGGAGGTGGTATTAGGTGGGAGTAGAAGTTTGGGATAACTTCTTGGGACAAAAAAAAAAAATTTGTGATTCATTTTTTTTTTCTTTCAGATCACTTTTTTTCTTTTTCATTTTCATATATGTTTTTTTTTTCCTTTCTTTTCATTTTCCGATGTACTTATTTATTTATTTTTTTTTTTTTTAGACTCGATTTTTTTCAGAAATTTTTTTTCTTTTTCATTTTCAAGTCTGCTTTCTTCTTTTTTTCCTCGTATCTTTTTCTTTTCTTTTTTTTTTCTTTTTCCAGATCTCCTCATTTTTTTTTCGTTCAGATTCATTTTTTCCCCCTTTTTCATTTTCAGATCTCTCTTTTGTTTTTCAAATCTTTTTGTTCTTTTTTCTTTTTTCTTTTTTCATTTTTAGATCTACTCTTTTTTTTTCTTTTTTTCTTTTCCTTTCTTCAGACCCCATTTTGTGTTAAAAAATAATGATTTAGTTATTATCTGGAACATATATCCGGGCACAACTAAATACAGGATTATGACATAACAGCTTATCCGACAGTTTTATCCAACACGTTCCAAACCTAGGACAGCATAACAGCTTAACCGACAGAATTACTATCCTATCCGACAGTTTTATCCGACCTACCAAACTCCCAGTTTCCCTGTCCTTCCAGATTTTCCAAAATCCTAGCCCTTTCATATTTCCCAGATCTGTCATACACTCTCTCTCTCTCTCTCTCTCTCTCACACACACATTTACTTCATTACTTTTCCTTTCACAGAAAAATACTTTCCATTGAAAGTTTAAATATTGGCCAACTTCTTTCTCTAGATAAAATTTATATGGATTTATGCCTAATATATAGTAATTTTGTCCCGTATTTAGAGATTGATGAAAAGTTTTCTAATCAATATAGAGATTGAAAAATCTCCTGGAAGTTAGAGCCACCCCTTTAATCCTCTACATAAAACAGTCCTACAAGCTTTTGGACTTGGGTCAAATTGTCAAAGCATTTTAAGAAAACTCTTGACCTTCCAGGTATGGTTCTCTCTCACTTCTCTTTCATGTCTGTGTTTTTTTAGTTGGTCACTCCCGGGTTAAATTCATATGCTATGATGGTCATTCTATGTTTTGTTCCATCTTATTTTCTTTCTTTTTTACATTTCTTTTATTTGTGAGCAATGTTCTTTCTTCTTGGATAAGGATTTGATGTTCGTTTTTCCTCTTAATTTGGCTTTTGTTGCTGTTGTTTTTTCTTTATGGTTAGATCTTACTTGATTCCTGTGGCTGTGGTTTGATGTATTTTTTTGATTTCTATGCGTAGCTTTTGATACCAATTTATAGCATTCTAGGCTTGAATTCTATGCGCTCACAATTTAAGTGGACAAAAGTTTGTTCCAATTCTCCAAGGATTATTATTAATTTTTTTTTAAAAATAGGCGAGGAGCTATTGTTTTATATAATGTGTAACAAAAGACTTCAAATCAGAACCAAATCGAACCGTTTTACCACAAAAAGAGATGTATCTAGAGGATATTCTCAATTACTAAGCTAAAGTGTGACACTTTTTTTGTTTTTGTTTTGGATAACAGGTTTTTTTTTTTTTTTTTAACTCAGTCAAGTAAAATACAGCTCGTGCATAGCACGGGTTATCAACTAATTACAATATAATCTAAACCAATTAAATGTATTATACATTCATGTGATCCTTATTGCCAACGAAAAATTGTATGATACATCATAGTGGTTTTGAACGTATCATACATCCTATCAATTTTAGTCCCAAAATATTATAATCAGGTTCTACAATATTGTAACTTTGAATCAATTTTGAGAGCTGATTACAACATTTTGATGCCGTTTGGGAAAGAAAAAATAGAAATTTCCCCGAAAATCCCTATCTACTAAACGTTTTTTGATTAGGTCCACTCTTATTATCATGTTACTAATAAGTCCAAATCAATGCAAAATCCCCAATTCCTTTTAAATTCCCCCAAATTTGGTTATTTTTATGACATTTTTAACCTTTACACATATATATATATATAGGATGACATATACCTATATAATCCAGCATATAGTCAAAGTTATCCCTATAATTAAGGGATTAACAATCCACAATTATTAGTTACAGATATATATATATATATATATATATGGATATAGGTGGTTATATATGGAGTTATTCTTATCCCATTAATTGTGGAGTTATTTTTGGAACAAACTATGATTACCATGATTGTAGGTATACACATTTGAATGAAGATTTAATTTGTAGTGGACTCTTTTTATTTTGGTAAGCTGTCATCCACATCTTTAATGATTTCCATATCTTTAGTGCCACGTCAAATATTTGTTAGATTATCCATTGCTAATTTTTTCGTTCAATGTAATTTTGAAAATCAGTGTATAATTTTACACTACATTATCAATGTAAAATTTTCTCTGCATTTCATAACTTTATACATATATATATATAGTACTCCCTCCGTCCCATAATAAGTGTCCACATTTCCTTTTTTTGATGTCCCACAATAAGTGTCCACTTTCCTAAATTGGCATATAGCATTTACTTACTTTCCAAAACTACCCTTATAATAAAGACAAAGTAGCATTTATTTGTGGACTCAAAACAAGTAAAAAGTCAAACACCCATCACATCTAAGGGCAAAATTGGAAAGTGACCATTTAATGAACCAAAAAAACTAAAATAATACAACTTTCTTAAACAATGTGCAAAATAGAAGTGGACACTTATTATGGGACGGAGGGAGTATATAAAAGAGTACTTAATGATTGCCATTATAATTTTAACACTGCATTATGAATGACTATAAGAGGAGAATTTTACACTATAGTATATTTTTCCAATGCATTGCTATAAAAAAAAAAAACAAACAAATCAGTGAAAAATAATATAAGAGTCAAATCTTACTAGCTATAGTTTTTACACTGAAAAACAACACAAGAGTCAAATCTTGATAGCTACAATTTTTACACTGAAAATCAGTGAACAAATGTAAAATCAACATATTTTTACAATAAAAATCAGTCAAATCCAATATTCAAAAAAAAAAAAAAAAAGAGGGAGAGAGACTAATGTAAGAGTACAAGAACTAGCATTAGTGTATAATTTTACACTACATCTGCAGAAACTTAGAGGACCAACAGAAAATAGAGAATTTGTAGAACAGATCGGCGATGACTCCATTAGAGCCTAACACGCCTCTAGCAGATTGGGATGCATCGCTCTGAATCTCGGACTCAACGGCGAAGATGGCGACAACGATAAATAGTCCAATATATCCGTCATCCATTGCTCATGTACGCCACGAAGCTTCTTTCTACACCAACGAAGCACTCACGTTCGTCGGTGCTTGATCGCCGGAAACAATCCTTGAAACAGCAACTGGCCGAATGTGTGTGTGTGTGTGTGTGTGTGTGAGAGAGAGAGAGAGAGAGAGAGAGAGAGAGAGAGAGAGAGGTTTTGAGAAGAGATCTTGTATATATATATATATAGGTTTTTTTAATTACATATACATATATAGATGTATATATATTAGGAATCAAATAAATGTGCATTTGAATTTTAAAAATCCTATATTAAGCTAGGGGTAGAATGGTCTGAAATATTTTTGTGGACCTATCTTCAAATAGTTTATTGTGTTGGGTCTATTATAACAAAGATACACTAAATAGGATTTAATACTAGTTAACCCAAGAAAAAATTGATTATGTGGTTAATAAGTAAAGGATTTTGTTAACATGTGTCTTTAGGGTATATGTTAAGGTTCAAAAAATGAAAATAAATAAGAGAGACAAATACGAAAACCCAAATTGTACCCTTTATTTATTTTCATTTTTAGAACCTTAACATATGCACTAATGACACATGTTAACAAAACTCATAAGGATATCATTGTGCATAGCATTTGGTGAGCGCTAATTTCCAGTAAGGGAATGCGTGTCAAGACTAATAAGTCTCTTAAAATTAGTCATTTGTCAACCCAATGTAATATTGGTTCTCACAATAACAGATATGGAGTAAAAAGTAAGGCATTGACTGAATCAGCTACAGTTTTAGACTATCCCAAACATACATTTTACAATCAAAGTTAATATATTTAGAGTAATACTTGGGGCACAACCAAAGCCACAATCTTTTTTGCACAACCTCCATTTTGTGTCTATCTCTCTCTTGATGGGTCCCACAGTGCCAGTGATACCACAGTGCCCACTAGGAGAGAGATAGACACAAAATGGAGGTTGTGCAAAAAAGGTTGTGACTTTGGTTGTACCCCAAGTATTACTCATATATTTATGACCAAAGTGAAAAGATATGACACATCTTAAACCACTTGAATGTATCATAGAAGATCCCAAGGAAGAAAGAGACTGAAATTCTTGTGAGCTGAAATGGAAAATGAGAGCAATCACACCAGTTTGCTTTCTGCCAACTTGTCTATGGTCCACGTGGCTAAACTAAGAACATTTATTGGATACACCGACGTAACCCCAGACATTAAACGCACCACATTATTACTCACAACCTCTCCCACTCGCGCAAACATAGTTTCTCAACAACTCGCTGAGTATACGCAACCACGTGTCCATTTCACCGCGCTTGCACATATTTTCTTCTGCCGCGAGTAAGGTTCATTTTTCTCATCATCCACTATCAAAACCTTTTAGCTGGGTTAGCGACCCGAAAATGATATTTGACGAGATAAGTCGTGTGTGGATTTTTCTGTTGAATACTACAGTAATTCTCCGTATGTAGCGTAATGTTAGAGTCAAAAGAGTCACAGACTCACAATGTGGCATTTTATGTGGTACCTATGTGGCAGTAGGATCCACTATACTTAACTGTGACACCTACTTAACTGTGCCATGTGAAATGTCACATTTTTTTTGTGAGTATCTCTTTCTGACTCTAGCATTACTCTAATATATATAGAGAGAGGATCTAAAGTATCTGGATTGAGTGAATTGGATTTTAAGTCTTAAAGAACTCATGGGCTGTCCCGCTGACTCGCGTATCCGATGACCCGCGGGTTCTTTCAGGCTTAAATTCCTAAAATCCAATTCACTGGGTAAGTTCACTCAACCCACTTCACTTTAGTTCATCTCCCAACTTAGTCAATGAATTGGATTTTAAGCCTAAAAGAATCTGTGGACTGTCCCACTGACGCGCGCCGTGATGACCACGGGTTCTTTTAGGCTTAAAATCCAATTCACTGGCTAAGTTCACTCAACTCAATTCACTTTAGATCATCTCCCTATATATATATATATATATATGTGTGTAACTGTGTGTGTTGTATGTATAATGGTTCACATAATTCTTGGAATTTAGGGGTTTTCTGTTTTACTTACAAGGATTTGTATGTTTGTGTCTGTTTGTGTAAACACACACACACACACATATATATATATATATATAGGTTGACAGGTTGAGATGGTGGAGGGGGAGATTGGAGAGAAGAATCGGAAGAGTAAGAAATGGGGATGGATGGTTGGGGCTTTGATCACAGTTTTAGTTGCAGCAGCAGTTACTTCTAGACATTCCCAAAAAATCTCTCTTTTCATCAACAATCACAATTCTTGCCGCTGTACTG
This sequence comes from Hydrangea macrophylla, assembly GCA_033977485.1. Classification (NCBI taxonomy): domain Eukaryota; kingdom Viridiplantae; phylum Streptophyta; class Magnoliopsida; order Cornales; family Hydrangeaceae; genus Hydrangea; species Hydrangea macrophylla. The sequence goes on from CM066994.1 coordinate 31,874,583, forward strand.
AGGTTCTCTCTCTCTCTCTCTCTCTCTCTCTCTCTCTCTCTCTATAATTGGATTTGGAGCACCATTTCTTTAATTGTTTTCTTCTTCTTCTTCTTCTTTCTTATGTTTTTGTTGATTTTGTTTTGTTTGATCCTTCATGCACTGCTGCAAAATTTTGCGTTCATAACTACTTTTTGGGAATAAAAAAAGGGTTAATTACATTTTGTACCCCATGGTTTGGCCAATTTTCACTTTGAGTAGGGCCGGTCCTTAGTATTTGGAGGCCCGGGACGAACTACTAAAAGGGAGGCCCTTATACGGGAGTTTGGGCTAATGCCCCGAGGCCATTTTTTTGGGTCTACTTATACATAATTGTCATTTTTTTTAAGGTTTACTTATACATAATTGGTTATTTTTTGGGGGTCTACTTATAATATGATTCTATTTGTGAAACTTAGACATTGTATGGTATCTTTCAAAATTCTTGAGGGCCCTATTTCTAAAACTCAAATAAATCTTATACTAAAAGTGTAATTTTCAAAAATTTAGGGCCTTACTTTTGAGTTTTATATACATGTATATCAATATATATGTAGTTGATGACACTAAAGTGAATCTTGGAGAGGCCTAAATATAAAATACTATAAATCTCAATGTAAAAATGTAATTATGAAAATTTCATGAGAGTCTCAAAATTTTGTGAACTTTGGTGGCCCGGGGCGGTTGCCCCTTTTGCCTTCCCTTTGGGTCAGCCATGACTTTGAGTAAGTCTTTGGGCACAAACAAATCTCACAAACACAATCCACAAACACCGCAATGTGTCTATGTCCAGGGGCGGAACTGTGCGTATGGTGGGGGGTGTCATGGCACCCCTCACGTGGTAAATTGTTTTTACTAATATACATGTATGTGTCTATGCCTCATATTTTGTTGTCTGTTGGCACCCCCAAACTAAAAAATCTGGTGCTCCTCATATTTTTTTGTTTCTGGCGCCCCCAAACAAAAAAATATGCTACTCCCTTTGTCACCTTAAACATTTTATTGCTTTCTTTCAACTCTAAACTTCAACCACATGTGTTTGAGAATCATTTGGAGTACAAGATTTGGGTAGAATAGCATTACTCTGTAAAATTAGGCCCTCATTATGATAAACTCAAACAGTACAAAATAACGTCACATAGTAAATTTGTAGTCTTACTGGAAAAAAATGATAATAAAATAAAATAAAAATGTATACTCATGTACAAATAGAATCAAAAAAACTATCTCGGGGGCGCTGCACCCGAAACACCGTATGTCATTGTTAGATACCTACGTTGTAACTCGACACCCCCAAAGGCAAACTCCTGGTTCCGCCCCTGTCTATGTCTATCCTGGTAGGGTCCACTGACACTGTAAGGTCCACAGAGGAGAAATAGGCACATTGTAGTGTTTGTAGGATGTGTTTGTGCCCAAAGACTTACTCTCACTTTATCCATGTGCTTCAAAAGTGGACACTTAACCCCCTTGTGGTTTTGGAATAAAACGAAACTACTAAGTTTTCTCTCAAAATAGCCGCACATTGGGATTTAATGGAAAAATTAGCCCCACATAGGAGAATTCAAGCTTCAAATTAACCCTGCATTGTCAATTAACCCCAAAATTGGCCCCCAAAAGGTGTTACGTGTTAAAAATTAGCTTGACATAGGTGGGTTGAATGACAACATTATTTCTACAAAGGGTATTAATCTCAAAATTAACCTCATAAAAGGGGTTAAGTGTTAATATTTTTTGCCAATTTTAGACTTTATATCAGTTTTGAGGAAAGTCTTAACAGTTTCACTTTAATATAAAACCACAAGGGAGTTAAGTGTCCACTTTTGAAGTACATAGGGTAAAGTGAAAATGAGCCTAATCACAATGGGTGAAATATTTTACCCTAAAAAAATAGTCAAAATGTTGCGAGTCTTAGAAAATAGTGAAAACTTGTGAATTTACAGTAGAATTTACTTAATTACAATGTTGATTCAATCTTCCATTGAAATTGATTTATCATCTTTAATTGATGCATTGCAACTCATGAGTACTCTGCACCCTATTAGATGATGTGAACCGGTTCTATACATTTAAGAGTTCGGAGAGTTCATTTCTTGCATAGGAATCCCCACACGGTCAACTAACTCTCTCATAAAACTGGTTCTTTGTTAAATCAAAAATAATATCCTTGGTTCTTTGTTAAACCAAAACCAATATCCTTGGTTGTTATGAAAAGTGAGAATTGGACTTAATTTGATCCTATTTTAAGCATTCCCATATAGGCCATTTAGTACAATGTATAATCTAGGCAAAGAGCCAAAGTTGGACCAGTGTCATAGTTAATTGAGGTGTCTGGAGGGGATATTTGCCCTCGGACTTGAACATGCATTCTCATGTTTGGCAGCCCTATCTTTTCTGTTGGGCTAATAAAGGTGGTCCTCATAATCCAATTTAAAATGTAAATGTCATTTTTGTCAGCCTAAGACTCTGTTTAGATTGTGACAAGTGGAGAGAAGAGAAGAGAAACTCACTTAAAGAACAAAATAAGAGAACTGAAAGTAGGCTTCTCTCCATGATAGATATGAGAGAAGAGAAAGGAAATACAACTTTATCTTGTTTGGCTTTCAACAAAAGATTAAAAAAGAAAGTAATTAGAAATTAGAACCAATTAATTCTTGTATGGGATTTCGTAGAGTGACTCATTTAGATGTATATTGGTCTCTCTTTTTTTTTACCTTCATTCTCTTTTCTTCTCTTCGAATCTCTCCAATTTGGAGAGAAACAAAAATTGGCTCTTTTCTCCTTAACTTTCTCTTCACTTCTCTCCATTATCCTTCTGTTCCCTTCCAACTTGACTTAACAAAAAAGAGAAGTGGAGAGAAACGATTGATCCCAAATATGGGCGGTCAATCAGAACCTTGTTTGTTTGCTCATTGTTGATTCCAGTAGTTGAAGGGGCGATCAATCGGGTCAATAATTATCCAACTCCAGTTGCTATCCATTTGGAGATAGTTGGATAAGGGATCAATCGGCCGTGTAGGGATCTATCACCATTGAGAGAGAGAGAGTTTATTGCGTGAAGTCTTGAAGTACTATTTCTGCATCTCCCTGACCAAATCTGCCCACATTCGGATTACTCGTTAATGGTTGATAAAATTTTGATGGATTTTCCTTCTGAAACAAGAAGGTTTGGTCCTCGAGAGAGTTGTGGGACTGTGTTGGTTGCCTTTTTAGGGAGTTTCGAGACTTCCTTTTGTAAATCGTTAAGTGGATTTCTTAGGTGTGCTTTGCCCAGAGGATGTAGGCATATCATGCGAACCACGTAAATCTTGTGCTATTGTGCGGTTGCTGTTTGCTTTGTTACTCTATTCGTTTTTCCATTTTCACAAGCAAAGAATTCAATATATGCTGTCTATGACTGCTGACTGCTGTGTATGACTTGTCTGACTTCTGTTTTGTTGCAGGATCCACATAAACGGACGGGCATAGTTGAGGATTGCTGTTGTGATTATGAGACTGTAGATAGTCTTAATGGTGAAGTTCTGAATCCTTCACTTCAAGAGCTTGTTGCAACTCCATTTTTCCGATATTACAAGGTATGCTATGAACTGGTATTATCGAAAGTTGATGATTCACTTACGAGGATCTGTAAATGGTGGTTTGGATTTTATTGCTATCTCATTTATTTGGTGACAAGTTATATGATTTTTGGTGGAAGTGGTATCTCCAACCATTTTAATTGGGAACTGAAATATGATACGCAGAACAATACATGTAATACACTCCATATTTATCATTTATACCTTTCCCTAAAAGAGTAGGAAGTTTATTTCCGACTTGACGAGAGTCAAATTTATGATCCTAAGACCGTTGTTGCTAACACATGGACATTCAACTGTTTTCTCCGTAAATGCAATATACTATAATACCAATTTATCATACGAGAGCTTCTGGGCCCTTGAAATTTTGTTCCTCACTTGCACCAACTTAATCACTTTTTGGGTCTGCACAAATTAAGTGCCCTTATACAGAATTTGGAGCCTTATACAAGCTTTGAGCAAACCATTGGCAACAAGAACTAAAGCTCTGCCATAATTAGGATAGCATATTTTCAAAAAGTGATTCGAGATCATTTTTTCAGTTACTGCAATCGTTTCAGAATTACATACTTAGGCTTTGTTTGGTTTGTGGATTTAGATAAGGAAAAGAAAACGAAAAGGAAAACTATTATTCTAGTGTTTTCCCTAGTTATTTTGTCCATGCTTGAATAACATTAGAAATTAAAAAGGTTCAAAATAGAATAGGACCTCAAGAAAACAAGAAGGAAAGTACCTCACATTTATTCAAAAGTTTCGATTTATTTTTCATATTATTATCTTTTCCTTCTTATTTTCTTGTTGTTTTCTTCACTAACCAAACAAATAAAAGCGTTTTCCCGTGTTTTCGTTAATCCAAGAACCAAACATATCCTTAAGATGTAATTTCGTAAAATATACCCTTCGGGAACTTATGCGCGGATCACATGTATGTAGTTTTCGACCCTGATTTACTTCTACCCTTTGGCAGGTTAAGCTATGGTGCGACTGTCCTTTCTGGCCTGATGATGGTATGTGCCGGTTGCGGGATTGTAGTGTTTGTGAATGTCCAGAAAATGAGTTTCCCGAACCTTTTAAGAGGCCATTCAGTCGTGGCCTTTCATCCGATGATTTGATGTGTCAAGAGGGAAAACCTCAGGCGACTGTGGACCGTACACTAGATCGAAAAGCTTTCATAGGCTGGATGGAAATCGATAACCCATGGACCAATGATGATGAAACTGATAATGGTATGGTCTCTACCTTGTTAAGTAATCTGTATTTTTCATTTTGACTACCCTGAAGTTTTTGTGTGTTGGTTGTTGGATTTTGTATGTTGTAATTTGTCTGGTTGTTTTGAGATCTCAAGAATGCTGTGGGCCTGTTTGGAACCACTTCCCAGCTCGTTCGGGCCCACACATGCTTCTGGCTCTAAAATATACGCCCTTCTAGCATTTAAAAGCACTACGTAAGATAAAATTTTCATTTTGTAAGTAAGTCAAGAAGCTTACTACATAAGATGAAAAACCCAATTTTTCATGAGAATCGAGAAAGGAATTTGTACTTCAGAATGTTCGTTTCCATGATGCAAATAGCAACTTAGACCAAATTTCAATTCTGCTATAGTGCAGTTTTTCCTTGAATGATTCAAGTATTGTTTTTCCTTTAAACATAAATTTTGGAATAACTTTTCGTAGATTGACTAATTAAATTCCACCTGCAGGTGAGATGACATATGTGAATCTACAACTGAATCCCGAACGTTACACCGGGTATGCTGGTCCATCAGCCAGAAGGATATGGGATGCTATCTATTCAGAAAATTGCCCAAAATGTGAGATTTTAGTCTCTTTTTGTTAGAATCTCCTACTCAAATTTGAATATAATTTGGCTCATATATGTGTGTGTGTGTGTGTATATTCATATACTCGTACATAAGATGCTTTATTCAAAGGATGAACGTAAGGGCCATTAACTAGTGTGCTGCATGATTTCTTCCCCAGCAAGCAATAATACAAATGTTGCTCACATGGAGTCTATACTGTAACTTTTATCTACTCATAATCCTTGTTTCCTCGAAAGAATCTGTTAACATGTGTTGTAACTTGAGAGCATTTCTACCCATCTATTTCTTAGGCTGTGTTTGGTTTGCGAATTTGGAGAACGAAAAGAAAAAGGAAAGGAAAACAAGAAGAAAGCTAGTTCCCTTGTTCTTTTCTCCATACTTAAGTAACATAAAGAATTAAAATTTTCAAAATACGATGTTAACTTGAGAGAAAAGGAAGGGAAGTGACTCACAAAATTCAAACTTTTTAACTTATTTTTCCTTGTTAACTAAACAGAGAGAACTGTTTTCTTTGGTGTTCTCCTTTCCTTACCCTCACCGAATCCATGAACCAAATAGAGCATTAATTTTTCTCTCTTACTGTGTAAATTTGATAGCAGTTTGATACCATCTTTAATACTCGGCCCTTGTCTCGTAATAAATTTAACTTTGAGATTCAACTTGTGCAGATTCATCTGGGGAGATGTGCCAAGAGAAAAAAGTGTTGTACAAGTTAATATCTGGTCTTCATTCCTCGATTTCAATTCACATAGCTGCTGATTATCTCCTCGATGAAGCTACTAACACGGTTCTCTTTCTGCCTCAAATCCTGCTTCACTTTATCTTCTCCTTCCGAAATTTTCTGTTATGTTCACCTTCTTTTTTCTTTGTTTTGGCGACGGAGAGGGGGTTATTTTTAAGAGTTTAGCTTCTCCAATTAAAGAAGTAAATAAAAGGTGAGTGTTTTGAAATTGTCATATCAAACCAATTGAGGAGTGATGAGAGTCAGGAGACACAATTACCTAAAGCATTTCTGTAGAGATAAACAAAGCATTTAAGACTCTTAGAGCATTTTGAAAGCTTCTCTTAAGGGTATAATTGTTTCTTTGATTTTTTGTTTTTTTGAAAACAAGAAATTAGGGCAGTGCAATTCCTCTACCCCCTACCATCAGCATAAGCGTAGATACGAGTACAAGGGGATACCCCCTTAATAGAAAATTACAATACGCTCTAGCAAAAACTGTTTTTTTTTTCTTCTCAAAAAGCCATTTCCGAATTTAGTTAATTTCACGACCACCACAGCCAAAGTTTTCTTATTTTCTTGGATACCTAATTCGATGGGAAAGTTCAAATCATTTGATTTAGGTAACAAAAAAATGTGGTCTGCTTGTTGAATGTTCTATAATTGTTTAGTAGATGACCCATGCTTGTGGGCTTGATGATGGAAAAATTTAGTAGATTTTTCACTTCTTATGATTAAATCAACCAGGAACATAACAATCCTTTTGCTTCAATTTCAGTGGGGTAAGAATCTTGAATTGATGTATGATCGTGTTTTGAGATACCCAGACCGTGTCAGAAACTTGTACTTCACATTCCTCTTCGTTCTCCGAGCTGTCACAAAAGTGAGTACTTGTTACATGACTTGTTTTGAGAACACCGATCGTATCTTTTACTGGAATATCATTTTCCTTACTTTTCTTTGATGATGTGCTTTATAGGCAGCAGATTACTTGGAACAGGCCGAGTATGACACTGGTAACCATGCGGAGGACCAGAAGGCACAGTCCTTGGTGCGGCAGCTACTTTACAATCCCAAACTGCAAGCTGCGTGTCCGCTTCCATTTGATGAAGCTAAATTGTGGCAAGGCCAAAGCGGACCTGAGCTGAAGCTGCAGATTCAAAAGCAATTTAGAAACATTAGGTTCGTATCTGAACTCTTATGACTCCTGTGTGTGTGTTTGTGTGATAGGTAGTGTGGAGTCTACAAGTATTGCTATGCTTCCCATTTTTCAAATCCCAAATTTGATTCCCAAATTCTCAGTGTACCACATGCAGTGGTGTGTGGTTTAGCATTTGGGATTCAAATTTGGGAAGCATGGCATTATTCGGAGCCTATATGCAATGTACACTTAGCCCCAATTTTTTTTGAGGGGTGTATGAGTAATTTTCGTATTTTATGAAATTCGTGGGAGGCTATTGAGGTACTTTGTAATCTTCTCTTATTGGCCTTAGAGAAAATCTCAGCAGCTCCGTGGATGTAGACCTAGTTTTTGGTGAACCACGCAAATCTTGTGTTCTTGTGTGTGTCGTTTTGTTTCTGTTTATGTCTCTCCTAGATCCTGGATAGGGTTAAAACCCTAATAGAGAGGAAGATCCATGCCTGACTAAAATAGCTACCAAGCCAATAGAGTGAAGATGCATTTTCTTGTCATCATGTGGTATAGCCTTATAGGATGTCCGATATTTCATAGTCTATTAATATACGCATCACTTTAACTTGGCGGTCACATATTGGTTTTTGTCGGTCCTTCCAACTGCTTGTTAATTGTTGCATTATATCGTATCTCATTATTTATATAATTGCACATATTGCAGCATGCTAATGGATTGTGTAGGATGCGAGAAGTGCCGTTTATGGGGAAAACTTCAGGTTCTTGGTCTTGGTACTGCATTGAAGATCCTCTTCTCTACTGATGGTCAGAACCACCCAGATCAACCTGTGAGTTTCTACATTCCTCTGTTCGATGCAATTTATGACTTTTTTTTACTGTTTCTAAAGTCTATGATATGGAAGAAAATTCAATGCAATAATAACATTTTGATGACGTGGTATCACAAACGTGGGGACATGTGGCCACTAAAATGAAGTGGCATGGTAATAAATCATGGCCCCTATTTCCGGGGGCACATGTTTCCCCACTTGTCAATGTCTCCAAATTTTAGTGGCCACATGTCCCCATGTTACTGGGGCGTCACACCACATCAGCGTGATGGTGTGGCGTGACGGGCTCACTTCATAACTTCTCCTATCAAACGTTTGTCTATCCTAAAATCTTGGAAAACATGTTTACACTCAAGAATCATGTCAACTTGTATATGTGTATATACAGCTTATACATGCTATCCCACAATTCACACACAAGTCCTTTTCTTGCTACCAATCAATGGTTTTCTATTACCGGTCTTACAGTTGCAGTTGCAAAGAAATGAAGTAATTGCTTTGATAAATCTGCTCAATCGACTCTCGGAATCTTTGAAGTTTGTACATGAAGTAGGGCCTTCGGTCGAGAAGAGCATGGGAGGGCTGGTTCCAGAACCTTCTGGACGAAAAATTAGCTCATGGCGAAGAATATGGGAGTCCATGAATGGCCTTCGGTACTGAAGTAGTCTTTTGCTGCTTCTAGTTCATTTTTTTGACATAAGCCCGTTTGGGAACCACATTGGAGAGCCAATCGCACGACTGGTTCTCTAATTGCAGTTCCCATAATCGTTTGGGAAATTCCCAATCACCGTCGTAATCTGCTGCTTTTGGCAATCACGGATTTTTCTGCCACCGGGTTTCCCAAACGAGGCCAAAATGGTATATGTCTTGTTTAATCATGTGTTTTAGATGATGGACATATTTATTGAAATTTTTTCAGGTCATTGAAGCTGCCATTATGACAGGCCATCTTCGAACGTCTTTTTGTCAATTTTGAAGGAAATGTAAAGAATTAATGGACTGATGACCATTCAAGAGCTATAGATCAAGGTTTTGGAAAGAACCTAAATTGTAGAGGTACATACACAAGAAACACATACATATATTGATTGAAAGAGGTGTGAATCAATGTAACATTACAAGTTCCATGAACTATATATATTTTGTATTGCCATTTACTCTAAACAAATTTTCTCTTCACTTGCAACTCTACAATTTTGGGGAAAAAAAAGTTTCATTTCACTGACTGTTGTGTTTTGGTTTGGCTCCCTCTGCACCTCATTCTAATTAAGTAGAAGTTTAGTAAGAGAGTGTTTGGGATCTTTTTTGCGATTGGCGATGCACTTGTAGAAACTTGCGATTGACCGAAGCAGTCATTTTGCTTCTCTCCAATAGCAAGTTTGTCGATCCCAATCTAGTCTCCGGACTCTTGTAGTTTCAAACGTTGTTTGGGACCTCCAAACGCATGAGGCCCTAAAATCAAAGTTTAAACAGTGGCATGAAATATTAGTCGAAGTTCGTTGTTGATATAAAAATGGGTAAATTATAGAACCATCTCTTCCCCCTAAACTTTAAAAGTGAACAAACTCACCCTTCAACTATTCAAAATGAACAAATGTACCCCATAAAGAAGGGGTTAAACTTTGTTTTGAGAGTGCTATCTACCATTGAAAAACTCAAAAAGTCTATTTTCATAAGGTACATTACATTGTCTTGAGAGTGCTATCTACCATTGAAAAGCTCAAAAAGTCTATTTTCATAAGGTACATTACATTGTCTTGAGAGTGCCATCTACCATTGAAAAGCTCAAAAAGTCTATTTTTATAGGGTAAATTACAGTAACGTTTTACCCCTTCTTCAGGGGTATGTTTGTTCATTTTGGATAGTTAGGGTGTGAGTTTGTTCACTTTTAAAGTTTAGGGGGTGTTACTATAATATACCCTATAAAAGTGGACTTTTGAGCTTTCAACGGTAGATGACACTCTCAAAACAAAGTTTAAACGTGCATAGTTGACATAGCTCAAGTGGCAAAGAATTTGGCATTTATAAGTCCCCTCCAATGCATAGGTTCGGTATTCGAACTTTATCCCATCGCCAATCTAAAAAAAAATAATAATAAAGTTATAAACGTGAGACAGATAAATATTCAAGTTCTATAAAGGAAGGATATTGTGAGAATCTTTTGAGTATAACATAAAATCCTTGTGATAATCTTTCTGAGTGTATCGCATATTCGCATAACATTTTGATAAATTTTAATCTTAATTTTTGGGTTAAATACATTTTACACCCTTGTAATTCGTCACATGTGTCAATCTCTGTAATAATTTAGAAAGTGTCACTTTAGTCCCTGTAATTTTATAAGTGTGTCAAATAAGTCCAATAAGTCCTTTAATGATGAATAATTTTGTCTCTAAAAGTAAGAAAAATTTGTCAAAAAAAGTATTTGAGGGACTAAAATGACACGCTTATGAAACTACAGAGACTAAAATAACATTTTTTAAACTACAAATACCAAATTAACACAAATGACAAATTAAGAGGGTGTAAAATGTAACTAAGCCTTTATTTTTTTAAATGAAGTTGGCGCACTCAAAAGTCAAAACGTAGTTCGTATGCGAGAGTTATGAATGAATTTTCAAAGTTTGGTGGAGAATTGCAAAATTTTCAACACATATCCGTGTGTAGTAAATTAGTAATGTTTTGAAATTTGACCAAGTGGGCTTTAGCTCATGTGGTATCATTCCACCTCTTTTAAGTGGGAGATGGAGGGTTCGAATCTCCCCAGGGGGAGTGGGGAGGGGATTTTCTCCTCCTCTAGTATTATAGAATTGGCCCTGTTCCCTAGTCAGTAGAGATTTGTTGGGCTATGAGCCTGTTTGGCGCAGCGATAGCTTTATGATTGCGATAGCTTAGCAATAGCTTTTGTGATAATAAATTATGGCCATAATAGATTATGATAATTGTGGTGTTTGGATAAAGTAGTGTAAAAGGGGTTATGTTATAAGACAATTGCCAATAAATCCCTTAGTCGTGCACTTTTATGGATAAAGGATAACTAAATATTCTAATTTAATACTAGATCCCCAGAATCCTAGGTAACACACCTAATCATGGTTAAAGGTTTTTATATGACCTAAATATCCCTATACATATACTTTTGTAAGATATATACATATACATATATAATATGCATTCAATAAATTATTTATTTTATGTTGACATTTATCACAAATAACTTCCATACATGGAGATAGGAAGGTGAATGGGAGGTTAAATGTGGTGGACCATTTCCCATAATCTGTGTGCCTTGATGATGCACATTGCTTGCAAAAAAGAAAAACTTTCGCATGATTGTTGTGTCATTTATGGAACATAATCAAAGAATGTGTTTTACACCACCCTATCAAGAATTGACACATCATCATTTTTATAAATAAAGTAACCAAACATTGTGGTAGACCATTCCCTAAAACTCTTATGGCACCCATGGCCATGCTTTTCGAGTTTTCTATTTTTTGAGCCGTGGTGGCTATGGTGACTGGGTGCATCATAGATCCAGACGCTGGTAGTCAAATCAACGACATGAAGCATCTGAACAGCACCATCATTCAATGCTTCAGCCAAAGTGTTCAAAGATGTATACATATAGACACATGTACACACACATATAGATGGATTTAATCCAGTGCAATGCTCGGTCTGTCAATCGTGACGACCACCTTCGCGACCCAATGATGCGGTGGTGATGTGTTGGCAGTGGTGGTGGGTGCCATGGCGCTATGGTGTCTAAGAGTGGTGGTGGGTGCAATGGCGATGATGGTGGTTAAGATTGGTGGTGGATGGTAGTTAATAGTGGTGGTCTCTCTCTCTCTCTCTCTCTCTCTCTCTCTCTCTCTCTCTCTCTCTCTCTTCTCATTTTCCATAACATGTTATGAGATTCACAAATCATGTTGTGTCTCTCTTTTTCATTTCTGTTTTTTTCAGAACATGTTGTGAAATTCACAAATCATGTTGCGACTCTTTGTCGCTTTCATGTTTGTTTTTCAAAATATGTTGTGAAATTCACAAATCATGTTGTGACTTTCTCTTCCATTTTCATTTTACAAAACATGTTGTGAAATTCACAAATCATGTTGTGATTTTATGTCGCTTTCATTTTTGTTTTCCAAAACATGTTGTGAAATTCACAAATCATGTTGGGACTCTCTCTTCCATTTCCATTTTTATAGAATATGTGAAATTCACAAATTATGTTGCGTCTCTCTATTCCATTCTCGTTTTCCAGAACATGTTGTGAAATTCACAAACCATTTTCCAGAACATGTTGTGAAATTCACAAATTATGTGGGACTCTCTCTTTCATTCCCATTTTTTCAGAACATGTTGGAAAATTCACAAATCTTGTGATTCTCTCTCTCTCTCTCTCTCTCTCTCTCTCTCTCTCTCTCTCTCTCTCTCTCTCTCTCTCTCTCTCTCCAGAACATGTTGTGAAATTCACAAATCATGTTGGAACTCTCTCATCCATTCCCATTTTTCCACAACATGTTGTGCCTTTTCAATTCAAATTGTGTTCCACAAATCATGTTGTTGGACATGATTGTGGTTGAAAATAGCTGTCATTATGAGTAATAATGAGTTTCAAATTTTGATCCCTGTAATTTTTTATTCTCTTAATTTTTGGGGAGAAATTTTGGTTGAAACATTAATGGAGAAGGTTAATTACCATTTTAAAGAATACCAAACTTGATGAGGAAGGGGGTATTTTAGTCCCTAAAAAATCTCAGGGACTTAATTATAAACATGTTTTAATTGAAGAACCTAAAGCTATTTAATTGCAGTACCTAGGGATTTATCACTAAATCACCCAAATGTTATTATAATAGATTATGCAAGTGTTTGGCTATATAGATACAAAATTGATTTTTATGTTAAAAAGACAATTGTACCCTTCTATTGTAATATCTATTATATAACTATTGGATAACTAAAAAGGTTAGTTTGATTAATATATTTTGGGTAATACTTGGGGCACAACCTTCATACAACTTTCATACAACCTCCCCAAAAGATGTGTCTATCTCTTTCCTGTGTCACTGTGGGATCCAGTGACATCACAGGAGAGAGATAGACACATCTTTTGGTGAGGTTGTATGAAAGTTGTATGAAGGTTGTGTCCCAAATATTACTCATATATTTTAGTAAGAGTATTGTTATGCTTCCCAAATTTCAATCTCAAATGATGTAGCACCAATTAAAATTTAGTGGACCTATTTATCCAATAAATATTAACTACTCTTTCCTAGCTATACTAAACATCAATTACACATTTAAATTTGTTAATAAAGATATAATGAACAAGATATTTATGTTTGTTAATAAAGATATAATGAACAAGATATTTATGTGGGCTCCAATATCAATACCCATCCAGCTAGAATTTGTTAAACGACACAAAAAGTCATAATAACAAGCCACATGTCACCTTCGGTGTCCGCAACTAGGGATGGCAATAGGGCAGGTTTTCCAGGTTCTCCGTCCCGCCCCGCCCCGCCCCTAATAGGTAGGGTATGGGGGGACTTAATAGGTTAGGGGCGGGTATGGGGGAGGTTTTTAAAACCTGAGTCGGGTTCGGGTCGAGGTCGGGGTAGGGTCAAAAAACCCGAACCCGCCCCGAATATACTTGAATTTATATTTTTACCCCTCAATAGTTATGTGTATTACCATTTTAAAAAAATAAACTGCACTATTGGGGAACTAATTGGGTAAGTTAAAAAAAACTGCACTATTAGGAAAAAAAAATGCATTAAAAAAATTACTTTTTCAATTTGTGTACCAAAAAAAAAAAAAATCATAATCGGGGCGGGGCGGGGTCGGGGATCCCGGGGGCGGGGAAAGGCACTATGCGGTGCGGGGCGGGACGGGGGCGGGGGGAGAGTTTACTAAAGCGGGGCGGAGGCGGGGTATGAGAGCCCCGTCCCATACCCGCCCCGTTGCCATCCCTGTCCACAACTTGCATGAAATGTGTGTAGTTGCTTGAAAGTACCAGGGACATTTCTGTCCATTCAGTGACGGGTTTGAACATTTTTTGACCACGATGGCCAAAAGCTGGGTTGGTCTAGGTTTGGGTGATCGTGATTTAAACGCTGATTTGATGTATTGAAAAGTGTGAATCACTTTTGTCATAATTAGCCAAACACCTATAATCTACACTTTGGAGTTTAAAACGCTGATTTGGGACTGCAAACGCGGTACCCAAACACCCTCTATGTCTTGCTTGGGTTGTGTGTGTGGGTGTGGGTGTGTGTGCGCGTGCGTCCCCCAGGTAAGTAAATCAGGAAAAAAAAAAGGAAATTTGAACCGTTGAACCACTAATAACCCTAGTGGTTATTTGTTACGGAGTATTATAGTACTATTTTGTTTCTTCAGTTCAAGACAACTAAGGCTTAGTTTGGCTCCCATGTGGCTTTTAAAAGGAGCTTATGAAATTTATTACTAAGTTCTTTGATAATTTTATACAAGTGACACACTACTCTTCAAAAAGACATCATGAAACCAAAAAGCAACCTTGGGCTTTTAAAAGTTCCATTCTAGAGCTTTTAAAAGCTCCCTCCAAAAAAGCCCTAAGTTCAATTTTTGCAAAGCTCATGAACTAGTTACCAAATGAATTAACATTAAATAGTGCTTTAAAAAAGGAGAAGCACCATGTGGGGGCCAAACTAAGCCTAAGAGTCTAGCCCAAGTTCTCTAAAAAAAAAGTGTAGCCCAAGTGGTTAAGAGTTTCATATTCAAATCTTATTGTTTGGCATATATATATATATATATATATACTAGTTGGAGCCTTGCGCAGGGAATTTAATTGTATTGTTTCATGTGGTTAAGTGGTTATTAAAAGTGTATAATAAGATGTTAAAACAGTTAAATAGGAAACTGTAAATGTAACTATTTAATCTAAAACTCTTCTCATGGAAGAAGTTGATAATTCTGACTATCTTATAAATGAGTAGTAAATGTACCTAATAAAGCGCCACTAAAAATATATGACACAAGTAGGGTATTTCCTCTAAAAAAAAAAAGTCATGAATGTGTTTGTAGGCCTTAATTGATATTCGAATACAATCTATAAATCCTGAATTTGAGGAAAGAAGTTGACCAAGATGTAAATATTAGTGACCAATTCATAATAGCTACTAAAATAGCAACTTTATTTAACATTTTAAATATTCCAGAACATAAATATTAGAGAAGAAGTTGACCAAAATGTGAAATTAGTGACCAATTCCTAAATAGCTACTAAAATAGTCACTTTTTAAAGTGAATAATAAATATCCCAAAATTTGCTAACCTAAATGCAATTACACATATTACAATATATGAATCCTAAATTTGAGAGAAGAAGTTGAGCAAATTATAAATATTAGTTACCAATTCCTAAATAACCACTAAATAGCCACTTTTTAAAAAAAATTTATGAAGTGAATAATAAATATCCCAAAAAATATTGACCCAAATGTAATTAGACACAAATTATTGATTGAAACCTCTTTTGAGAGAAGAAGTTGACCAAATTATAAATATTAGTGATCAATTTCTAAATAGCCACCAAAATAGCCACTTTTGTTGACTTTTTTAAAGTCAATAATAAATATTCCAAAAATTGTTGACTCAAATGTAATTAGACACAAGATTGTCGATTATAACCTCATTATTATATTAAATAAAATTTCAAAAGCTGACTTGAACGTAATTATTTGTCCAAAATGACAGATCTACCCTCAGATAAATCAATATATCCTTACGAAGTATAGATAGATATATGGATAATTATGGTGTTGTGAAGGGCAAAAGAGGAAGTTCATATATTTTTTACCTGCTTGTTTATTCGTTTGTATAGTATAGTAGATAGTAATGATTTGTGCACAGAAAATGTGCACAAAAAAATTTGGCCCATTTATTTTAGGAGAAGTGCTAGGTACACATTCCAAACCACACCCCAAACCACACTATATGCTTTAAATGCATGTACTCTGTACTGTTATAATTTTTCACACTTTTATGTGCACCACTTACACAACACAGAATACATGTATTTAAAGCAAGAGTGTGGTTTGAAGTGTGGTTTAGAGTGTGTGCCTAGTATTATTGTTATTTTAGTGGATCTCATGAGATTCACCGAAATTAAAGACTCGGATCTTATGAAATTTATCAAAATTAATGGTCCAAATCTTTATGTGCACATTTTATTACCATTATATATTTGAACAAACATTGTACATGTGCCGCCACATGTCGTTCATCTACTTGGCCACTTTTGGGATTGTCAAGGGTCAGTTGAGGGTGTCACGTGGCAATTTCTCGTAGGTGCTACATTGCATTGATGTGGTGTCTGTCTTGGCTGTTGATTTGACATGAAACCATGTGGGTACACTTGTCCTCTTTGTAATTTTCACAAACTGACTTCCTCTAATTGTAAATCGTGAAATTCATTTTCCTCATATGTAAATAAGGGCTTTAAGCTTCCCCAAAGTGTAATTTTTCCATTTTTTATTTTTATTTTTTTTGCTGGTGGGAGAATTTAAAAAAATTGGATTAAAATAAGGATAATACTATGATTCCCAAATAGATTAACAATTATGTCAGATGATGTAACAGTGGTCAGTGGTATCATATAATAGTGCATATGATACAACGGTTAATGCATTTGAGAATCAAATTTGAGATTCAAATTTGGGATTCAAATTTGGGAGGCATAGCATTAATATTATAATAATTAGTAGGGGTTCATTCACTCTGTAAGTGGAGAGAAAAAATGGAAAAATAAAAATCACGAGCAACTTTTTTTTTCTTGGCAGTTTTTGAAGGCGTATTTGATTTTCGAATATGGTTTTTGGTTGTTTTTAATTGGCTTTGTTTTGATAATTTTTATGACAAATTAGTACCCTTTTATTTGTATTTTCTCAATACAACTTACTACTTAATTAATTGTAAATATAGGGTGGAGGTAAAATGTTGTTGATATCCATCCCTTTCTCTTTATAGTAACAAAAATGTTAGGCACACAACACATTCCACAACAGGATTTTAAATGTGTTGTACATTGTGATGTTTGAATTTTTTACATTTTTTTATGCACCACTTACACAACACAGGGTCATGGCCGGCCCAAAGGGGGGGCAAAAGGGGCAACTGCCCCGAGCCACCAAAGCTCACAAAATTTTAAGGGCCTCCATGAAATTTTCATAATTATATTTTTATCTTGAAATTTTTAGTATTTTACATTTAGGCCTCCATCAAGGCCAAATTTAGTATCATCAACTACATATATATATATATTGATATACATGTATATAAAACTCAAAATCAAAGGCTCTAGAATTTTAAAAATTACACTTTTAGTGTAAGAATTTTTTGAGTTTTAGAAATAGGCCGTCTAGAATTTTGAAAGATACCATACAATATTTAAGTTTTGCAAATAGACTCAAATTATAAGTAGACCCTAAAAAATAGCCAATTATGTATAAGTAACACTAAAAAAATTGTCAAATTTGTATAAGTAGATCCCAAAAAAATTGCCTTGGGATGCTGCCCCCAAACCCCCTTATAAGGGCCTCCCTTTTAGTAATTCGTCCAGGGCCTCCAAATACTCGGAACCGGCCTTGCACAGGGTACATACATTTAAAATCCTATTATAAAATGTGTTGTAAAATATATTGCGTGCCTAACATTATTATAAAAGCAATAGATGGTTAATTAGATCCCATTTGAAATCTCTAATAACCCCCTTTTTTTTTTCAATGAAAGCAAAAATAACAATATTTTATTATTGTCATAACAAGAATATATGGATGTACCATTTTTGTAACATACAAATATCCAGTGTATGTGATAAAAAAATATTTTCTTATGACCTATTAACCCATACAAGACTGGATCAAAGAACCCGCTATTGCAGAGTAAAACCTCGGATAATTGCAGCACTACTAGCATCAGGTAACAGGGGAAAGGCTGTGATACATCCACATAAAAGAGGGTGGTTTGGGATGTATGGTGCGGCTCATTCAAGGGCTAGGAGATGTGTGTTCATGCCCATCTAACGGCTGGGATTAATCCATAAAAGTAATGTTGACTTTTGGACAGTATAGCTGGCGCATTAAATGCGCAATAAATGCGGTATTGATTGGTAGAGCCGGTCATGTTCACCCCTTGGGATGTAAATGTTATTCCTATGTAATAACAGTTGTTCCTGTGTGTAATAAGACTTGTTTTTGAATAAGGAAAACTTGTTCCTGCGGCCAATTTTCGGACAGACTTGTATCTAATGTAACCAATGTGGTACCACATCAATATTCCTTTGTAAAATTTAAGGTTGTTCATTAAATAACAACACACTAACCACACAAATCCTAGGATAACACACCAACCACACTAATCCTAGGATTATTTTGAAAATCTTCTCTTTTTTCTCTTTTATGTGGATGTATCACAGCATTTTCCCTCTTTTCTAAACCAATTCAAGTGTAGCGATTTCTTGGAGAAATTGGATTTATTTTGGAGCACAAGTGAGAAGACAGTGGTTTGTTGTAAAAAAAAAAAATAGATGTGAAGGTTTATTTTGAAGCACAAGAGGTTTATTTTGAAGCACAAGAGAGAAGACAATTGTTTGTTGAAAAAAAACAACAGGTGAAGGTTTATTTTGGAGTACAAGAGAGAAGACAATAGCTGTTTAAAAAAAAAGGTAAACATTTCTTTTTAATTTATCACATTATTTTATTTTTATTGTAAGATTTGTAGAAATACGAGTGTTTCGTACTTTATTTGTGATAAAAATAAATATTAGTGAAGTAAAAACAAATATTAGTCAAAAAGAGTGTTCTTACTTTGTTAGTACAAAAAAAATTATTAGTTGAGTGAAAATAAATAAGATACATCATTGAAATTGAAATATATTTATTACAAATATTTGCATGTTCTTACCTTTATTTTATTGGTCAGAAAAAAGGATGCATGATGTGTTAGTGTAGTGAAAATAACACCAAAACAGTAACAGAACAAGGAGGAAACAATATTTCTTAACCATGAAACAATTAGGGCACAGAAAGGGTACATAATATCTTAAACTTGGAACAATGATGGAACATTATTTATTTAATGCATGTACAAACATTTTTAGGAATAAGAGTGCTCTTACTTGATTACTACATAAACATAAGAAGGAAAATACGAAAACAATAAGGAAACAAGAAGGAAACAAAATTTCTTCATTCTGGAAAAAGAAGGGTACATAATTTATTAATGATGGAACAGTTAAGATACAATATTTCTTAATCAAGAAACAGCTAGGGTACAATGTTTCTTTATCATGAAACAACAAGGGTACATGAAGGGTAGATAATTTCTTAAACATGGATCACTGAGGAAATGATATTTGTTAATCATGGAATTCATAACATCATTCAGAAAGGATGTCCAAACCAGATAGATCGACATAGTATTCATAGCAACAGAAAGGTTGTCCATCATCTCTGATTAGACACCCAGGAAGAAAACGTTGAAAATCCCCATCCACATCATCTTCACTATAATCTGGTAGATTGGGATATACATCAGCGTAACATGGATCATCTTCAATATCTTGTATGGCAAAGACTGGCGGGTTTTAATACTTTTTTGCATCTTCGATTGCATGAAAATGATGCAATCGTCGTTTCATCTGTCGAATCTCTTGCTTCAACAAACGTATGACTCGGTCATCATCTGTATTCGGATTTTGCATCAAATCAACAACGCGAGAAATTGATACTAGCAACCCGTGCCAACGACAATATACTTCGCACTCACACCTTATGCTAAACAATTTTGTCCATCGTACATCATCTCCAATAAGAACTGCATTGTTTGGTAGTCGAGTGTGAGCGTCTCCAATGATTATATGACCAACATTGGAGAAAGAGAAATTATAAGGTATTGGGGTGTTGACAAAAAGACGTCTTTTGCCATATCAAGTTTGCCCTTTAGGATCTGCGTAAGAGCAATATATATGCCATGCATCGGTAATTGAAGGAGCATTACTAGACCTTCTTCCCCTTCCTCCACTTCTCCCTCCACCTCTACCTCTTCTCATCCTAGGAAGATTTGAGTACATAGGATAGAGTATGAATTGTTGTTGCTTGCAATCCCTCTTACTTTTTATAAAGTATGAATTGTGTTGTTGCTTGAACCTGGAAATGACTACACCTACTATCACTAAGGATTTAATAGAAGGGACAGTACTATGAATAGGATATGTGCGACAGCTCCAGTGAGTTGTCCCATGACTTAATACTTTTTTGCATCTTCGATTGCATGAAAATGATGCAATCGTCATTTCATCTGTCGAATCTCTTGCTTCAACAAATGTATGACTCGGTCATCATCTATATTCGGATTTTACATCAAATCAACAACGCGAGAAATTGATACTAGCAACCCGTGCTAACGACAATATACTTCGTATTCGCACCTTATGCTAAACAATTTTGTCCATCGTAGATCATCTCCAATAAGGACTGCATTGTTTGGTAGTCGGGTGTGAGCGTCACCAATGATTATGTGGCCAACATTGGAGAAAGAGAAATTATAAGGTATTGGGGTGTTGACAAAAGGACATCTTTTGCCATACCAAGTTTTCCCTTTAGGATTTGTGTAAGAGCAATATATATGCCATACATCAGTAATTGAAGGAGCATTACTAGCCCTTCTTCCCCTTCCTCCACTTCTCACTCCACCTCTACCTCTTTTCATCCTATAGAGATTTGAGTACACAGTATAGAGTATGAATTGTGTTGTTGCTTGCTACTCCTATTGCTTTTTATAGAATATGAATTGTGTTGTTGCTTGAAACTAAAAATGACTATACCTACTATCACTAAGGATTTCATAGAAGGGACAGTACTATGAATAAGATATGATGGACAGTTCCAGTGAGTTGTCTCATCCTTTAAAAAATCTTTGAGTTGTTATTTCACGGACAGTTCCAATGAGTTGTCGACATATCTCAATCACTTATGTAACGCCCTGTATTTTATTATCATTAATAAATAAATACGGCATTTCATTTCCATGAGCATCTGTTTTAATTTCTAGTTATAAATATTCATCTGGGGCCAAACCGTAATATTTGAAAATATAGGAAATATTTTCTGTGGTTTCAAAATCGATATCTATATTTTTGTATAACCGAAAATTTAATTCCCCTGTTAATATAATTTTCTGTATTTTTATTTTAACCGTAAAATACCAGTTTTATGTTTTAAGTCTGCGTTATACCGCGTTTTGGGGTGTGGGAGCACGTGAGCTCAACCACACCGGGCGAAATCTATTGATTTCTTGGAGCCCAAATTTCTCAGTTTATATATACGTTAGTTGTGTCTCTCTCTCACAAGTTCTCTCACAGAGACTCTCATCTCCCAAATTCTCTCAATCACTCCCTTACTCTCTCAAGAACAACACTCATACACACTCAGATTATATACTCCTACACACATACATAGTTATATATATACATATATATAAATCAAGAACGGAGGAGTATAAACTCTATTGACGGAAAACTTCGACGGATATTACGGCGGATTTCTCGGTCTCAAATTCTCAGTTTAATTAGCCTCAGTGAGTAATTTAAACTCACTCTCAATGTCTATATATGTGTATTTCAGTGTATATATGTGTATATATATCAATACACCATTAAAGCTTGGAAATTGAAGTTTTAGAAATCGTAACCAAAATCGATTCTGTAAATTGGGAATGGAAGATATTGATCCCGATAAGCTGTGGTTCGAATCCTACACAGTAATTTACCCGTATCGCGACGTATTGTTGATTTTAAGTTTTGTCACTCTAACTTTAATCGCGAATAACTAGTGATACAATCCGTATTAGTTAAAATTGATCGCGTATTCTTAATCTACGCGGAAAACCGAGGAGAACCATATATCACTTGTCTTGGTACGAACAGAATCTGAAACTGGGTAATTTCAGTCCAGAAACTGAAAACAGGGGAGAAAACGAAGAAGACGACGTTCTGCAAGAACTCGCGCGCGCGACCCGCTCGCGCGAGGATCGCTCGCGCGGCCCGCTCGCGCGGACCTTTCCCCCCCCTCGCGCGCGCGATCCGCTCGCGCGACCTGTTCTGCCCCTTCGCGCGCGCGATCCGCTCGCGCGATCTGCCCTCCCCCTCGCTCGCGCGATCCGCTCGCGCGAGGTGGCAGTTTTGGCAGTTTGTGTGATTTTTGGGTAAGGGACTGTTTGGAAAATGTTTTGGGAGATTTCAAAGGACTGTTTAACAAATACACTGTTTTAAAGGCTCACTGTTAGACTTTGGACTTGTAAGAATGTTTAAGACCGAAATTTATGCTCGTACGATTATTCCGGCTTTGTGATTTATTAAGGGTGTTATTTATGAAACATTGACATACATATTAGGGTTGAGGTTGTGTCAACATGCATGTGTGCGAGAAAGCGTGAAAAGAGTAAAGAGTAGCGGTCTGGTGTGCGACCTCAATATCGATCGGATAGTATTCCTGGTATTGGAGGCGACAGTGTCGTGTACGACTTAGATATCGATCGGATAGTATTCCTGGTATCTAAGGCGCGCGTTTCGGATATTGATCGGATAATATTCCTGATATCCGAAGCGATGGTGATAGTGTTGTGTACGGCTTAGATATCGATCGGATATTATTCCTGGTATCTAGGGCGCTTGTTTCGGATATTGATCGGATAGTATTCCTGGTATCCGAAATGATGGTATTGAGTGTGGCTTAGATATCGATCGGATATTATTCCTGGTATCTGAAGCGATAGTTTGGTGTGCTGTTTTGGATATCGATCGGATAGTATTCCTGGTATCTGAGATAATGGTTTGGTTGCGTTGAGTTTTGTTGAGAGAAAAGAGTCAGAAAGATGAGATATTACATTGTTCATGCATGGTCGCATATTTATTGCTTTCTTTATTCCCCATGGCTTATGTTGGAATTGGAACCTTGAATTTATTGCTTTTAAAAGTTAAATTGCACCGTTGTTTATATGCTTATATATATATTGCGAGTACTTGTTTATTTTGCTCACCAGCTTTCATAAGCTGACGGCGTTGATGCGTCCTGGACTGTATGTCCAGTTTTCAGGGTCAGGAGCAGCCAGGGTATTTTGACTATGCTACTTAGAGTCAGGAGACTTTCCAGGAGGCTGCTTTATTTTTCCTATGTCTTTTAATTTGGGTTTTGTAATAAACTAGTTTAGACTTTTGAATAAGGCGTTTTGTGCCTAAGACTATGACTGCTGTAATAGTTTAGTAAGCTTTTATTTCAGAGCTTATGTTCTGTTAGTATCCTTTGCTTTAGAAATGTTGTTAAGGTAATTGTTTGCAGGGACAATTGGTCATACTCACTTGTCACGACCTACGAGTCCATAAAGGAAATTAAATGCTTTCCTGTATTATGCTACGTCGGGGCGTGACAACTTAGAAAGTTGAAACTTTAGCCAGATCACTGAAAAAGCTGTCATTTTACGAAACACTATAGTAGGATCTGGACAGTTCCAGTGAGTTGTCCCATGACTTAAAAAATCTCACTTTTTATAGTTTTGGAACAATAAGTGACAATAATATTGTGGAACAATATTAGAACAACAAATACTTATTGTTAATTAAGAAACAATTAGGGTACAAAATCGTTTAATCATGATATACAAGCGTATAGAATTTTTGAATCAAGAAACAACAAGGGTACATAATTTCTTAATCCAGGTTTAACAAAGATACAAAATTTCTTACTCTGGAAACAATAAGGATATAGAATTTTTTTAATCAAGAACCAACAAGGGTACATAATTTCTTAATCCAGGTTTAACAAAGGTACAAAATTTCTTACTCTGGAAACAATAAGGATACAGAATTTCTTAATCAAGAAACAACAAGGGTACAGATTTTCTTAATCAAAAAACAACAAGGGTGCAGAATTTCTTAATCAAGAAACAATAAAGGTACAGAATTCCTTAATCAAGAAACAACAAGGGTACAGAATTTCTTAATCAAGAAATAACAAAGGTGCAGAATTTCTTAATCATGAAACAATAAGGGTACAGAATTTCTTAATCATGAAACAACAATGGCACAATATTTGTTAATCTTGGAACAATAAGGGTACAGACAATAATTAGATTGCGCATACTTTACATTCATTAATTGTTGTTTGTTTTGTAACAGGGTAAATTTCAATGGATGGAATGCGGAGATCTAAGGGAAAGTCAGTATGCATAGAGGTCAATGAAGAAACATGTTTGGGAAATGACTTAGATAATGAAAGCGAATTGGAATACACATATAATATTCATACTGGGGTTGACAGTAATGATCCACAAGATGAACAAAGTAATGTCATCCAACAAACCTTCGAATGTGCTTCGGACCAAGCGCTGAATGAATTGACCGTAGATGAAGTCATACGCATGACATTCAAATCCGTGGCTGAAGCTGAAAAATTTTACAACAGTTACGCGAAGGTGGTGGGTTTTAGTGTACGGAAGGATTCAATGAAATACGGAAGGGACAAATTAGTGTTATCGAGACGTTGGGTATGTTCTAAAGAAGGGGAAAGGTCCCAAAAATATTTAGATCGTGAATACAGATCGAGGGAGCCCAAACCCCTAACTAGAGTTGGATGCGGTGCACTCCTCCGTATCAAATTGCATAAAGCTTCTCAGTATTATGTTGTGACAAAATTTGTTAAAGACCACAACCATCCGCTATGTACTCCTCAATGTGTGCCTTTCCTCCGGTCACACAGGGAAGTCCAGACAAAAGACAAAGCTCAAATTAGTTCAATGCGTAGTGTCGGTATCAGACTTCGTAAGATAATGGACTACATGGTACATCAAGCGGGTTCGTACGAGAAGGTTGGGTTCATTCAGAAGGACTTGTACAACTATATTGAAGATGAACGTACATCGAAACTTGTAGATGGTGATGCCGAGGGAGCACTAGCGTTTATTTGTGTTCTAAAGGCGAGAGCGATCCAGATTTTTATTACAAGCTCGAGGTGGATGAGGAGCATCGATTGTCTAGGTTGTTTTGGACAAATGCAAGATCTCGTATCGACTACGACAGATTTGGCGATGTCCTAGCATTTGATACAACTTACCAAACCAATGCCTATAGAAAACCATTTGTCATACTTGCAGGCGTCAATAATCATTTCCAAACTATAATTTTTGGTTGCGCATTATTGGTCGATGAAACCATAGACACCTACATTTGGGTTTTGGAGACCTTACTTGAAGCAATGAAGGGTAAGGTTCTGACTTCTGTACTAACTGATAGAGATAAGGCGATGCAGCAAGCAATTCTTCACATTCTTCCTAACTCATCACATCGGTTGTGTCAATAGCACATACAATGGAATGCCGTTACAAAAATTCGTGTCACATGGTTTGGTAAAGATTTTGACAAATGCATGAAGAGAAATTGCACGGGCGAAGAGTTTGAAGCATCATGGCAAGAGTTACTTGACAAGTATAGGCGACACCGTAACAAATGGATGACAGAGATGTATGAAAAAGTTCGATTTGGGCTGAGGCATACTTGAGGGGCCAATTTTTTGCCAGTATGAAGAGCACGCAAAGGTGCGAAGGGATTATTTCTTTTTTAAAAGGGTTTCTTAAAATCCGAATGCGCCTTTACGAGTTTGTTAAAAATTATGATAGAGCACTTAGACGGCTTCGCCACAATGAAGCAAAGGCGCACAATGATACGGAACAAACATATCCAGTTATGGCCACAAACTTGAGACCCATTGAGGAGCATGATGCCAACATATTCACTAGATCCATTTTTATCATGTTTAGTGGTGAAATGAAGCGTGAGACTAAGTACTTTGTGGTGGAAAGGGTGAATGGGCCGACGTACGTTAATTTTTACCTGTCCAAATATCCAAGCCCACTTCGCAATGGAATGTTATTTCAGATCACCATGAGGGGACAATTAAGTGTTCTTGCATGCGGTTTGAATCTGTTAGAATACCTTGCTGCCATATGATATATGTAATGAAAAATGAATACATGCAGGAAATCCCTCTTAGTTGTATCACACCAAGATGGTTGAAAAGTGGCCTGGAATGGGCGGAAATGGCAAAATTCACATCTCTGAATTGGAATAATTTTAAGCACACTCAAAGTCAAATTGCACGTCTTGATTTGCTCAATTCGAGGTGCAAAGACATGGGGCACTATACTGTCTTAACGGAGGAAGGATGGGTTGATGCAAATGATACAGTCACAGAACTAACATGCCGTTTGAAGGACCTATGGAAGAAGAAGAAGAATGGGACCACAGAGTTTATACCTGTTTCGGTGTAAAAGACCCAGCCCCAGTCGAAACAAAGGGAAGTAAAGGGGCAGGCAGAAGCAAACAAAATTTAAAGCGTTGTGGTTATTGCAGGTAGTTTCTTAAACACAACTTTTATTTACCTAAAATTCACATGCATATTAGAGGCTCAATACTTCTTAGTATTGGCACAGCAAAGGTACAAACATACTTATCACAGAAAAATAATGGGTACAAAAAACCTGATCACAGAAACATAACGGGTACAAAAATCTGGGCATAGAAACAAAATGGGTACAAAAAATTTGGTCACAGAAACATAATGGGTACGAAAATACTGATCATAGAAACATAACTGGAACAAAAAATCTTATCACAGAAACATAATGGGTACAAAAATGCTGATCACATAAACATAATGGTCACAAAAATGCTGATCACTGTGCTATAATCACTGTACTATTACACAACCCCAAACCAATTTGACTAAACTTGATGACCAATTCCAAAACCAAATAAATCCTGCACAAACAAAAAAAACAAAATAAAATGTCAAATAAAATAACAACACAATTTTATAAGTAGTAAGGAAATAAAACAGTAAATATATTATCATTTACATCTTCTATGTGTTGTACTAATAAACATATATGTTTACAGATGTGTTGGACACACAAGAACAACATGCCCAAAAAATCAACCAAACCGGTCCTCTGTACAAGATGATACTGAACTTGAAGGTGGTGGATGGGCTACTGCTAGCCGAAGAAAGAACTTATTTAGTAACCCAAATACTACATTCACAGACCGTGGGATGCATACTCCTTCCAAAACTGATACACGCACAACAAATATGAACAATATGTTTGACGACACTCCAAACTCTAAGACTTCAGGATACTTATACAGCGGCGTCGTTGATAGAGTAACTACAATGAACACATCCACTTCATGATTCGACTTAAATAGTATCGATGAGGTAGGAAATATCATTACTCATATTATCTTTCTAAATGAACACTTTTGTCTTAGTTTTTTCTTTATAAACCTTGTAAATGATTCCTTGTAGCCCAACAGTAATTGCACATGGGGTTTTGAGTTCAATGGTGGAGCAACTACAATGACCAATCCATCGACTACAATGAACACTCCATCCACTACAATATTCGACTTAAATAGTATCGATGAGGTAGGCAACAGTAATTATACATGGAGTTTTGAGTTCGATGAAAACTGATTACTTTCATTAGAAAACCCTAAACCTTTCAGTGTCTCTCCTTACGAGTATCTCATAGTCACTCTCTCTTAGATTTGTAACATTTTTTATACACACTTTCCTTATTCTTATTTATTTATGTTGATGGCACAAACGTGAGACCATGAATTCATTTCGATTGCCATTGGGGTATCTCTCTCTCTCTCTCTCTCTCTCTCTCTCTCTCTCTCTCTCTCTCTCTCTCTCTCTGTGTGTCACTAAGTTATGGATTGTTTAGGCAGCTATCCAACTGTAGTTCTGTGGAATTTTGACTTACAAAGGGGGTAGGGGTTGTGTTTTACATGCAATGATTTCTTATGGTCTGTATGTTTTATATTCAAGAGATTCATAGATAGAGTTGTATTTCTTTCCATTTTTTTGTATTTCATATTGGCTAATCATGTCATATATCGGAATATATTCTATTTCCTTAAATTCCAGTAAAGTATCTAATTTGGTAAAAATAAATGAGTAGTACATAAAAAAGTGAGGAAAGAAGTAACTCACTTTGGGCTATACTGTACGTGCTGCAAATTTTTTGAGTACCTCTACCCGTTTACTGTTATGCTCAGATTGGACTAGGTCCACAATTGTTCTTGCACGGGCTTCAGCGGATCCAAACTATAAAGTTGTTATAAGTTATAAATATTCTATCCCAATTACTATGGTAGTTAAACAATAATCTAATGAATGAT
The DNA here is from genome assembly GCA_033977485.1 of Hydrangea macrophylla. Classification (NCBI taxonomy): domain Eukaryota; kingdom Viridiplantae; phylum Streptophyta; class Magnoliopsida; order Cornales; family Hydrangeaceae; genus Hydrangea; species Hydrangea macrophylla. The sequence goes on from CM066994.1 coordinate 31,902,989, forward strand.
ATTTACCTTGAATTGAATTCCTGGCCCAAGATCAAGAATTTGCATGTACAGAATTACATATAGGCCTCAGTCATCACTATTACAAAATTGTAGAATTAATTAGTATATGGCTGGTTGTGAAAAGTGGACGGATGTCAATAAATTTTGAAGTGAATACTTACCCATTTGGTTGTTTTGGGAGCTATTCCAATCTCTCGATTGGAAATTTAACGATATTTGTATTATAATCATAACCATAGTGCTGCACCAAGCACTTATCTAAATGTTCTACCTGGACAAACTATATGATATAAAAATCCTTAAACACCTATGTACAAGAATTTATGGGCATAACAATGTTGTATAGTCAGAATTTTGACTTACAAGTGTTGAAACCTTGTTCCGCCGGTTTAAATTAAACTCAGGGTTCGGCAGTGGATCTAAAATGAAAGTCCACCCTAGCAACCATGTCAATGACACAGAGAAACCAATGCGCACCATTGTCATTGATAGGTAAAAAAATCTGTATGGCAAATAAAAGCAATTAATGTCATCCTAATGATATATCTTAGATAAACCCACACACTCCATAATATTAACATACCTTACTAACAGTCCGAAAACTATTAGTATATCGGGTGGGGCCAAAGTATCCCCTGGTAAGCATGCTAACCAATGCCGATTTTGTTCCCATGATAAGTGTCTGTAATGGAAACATGTATGTCAACCCACTGAATATGTACTAAATGAAATAGGAAAATAGAGGGACTTACCGAGAAGTAGGTAGGCAAATACCATCGACCAATTTGTTCTTTTGAAGGCCTACTTCTCTCCTCAATTGTCAGTTTTGCCACCATGACATTTATAGCCTACACAATTTATAGCATGTTACAATTTGTGATTATATGTGGAATGGTGAGGTTTTTACCCAAAAATTATCAAATATCTAAAATACTTACGAGGTCAGCAATCCATTGGCTCGGTGCTAGTGATTGCAATGTCTCACGGTCGTAATGCTCGAGAGAGCTTTTTACGATCGTATCCCTAAATGGTATAAAAACAATTAGTTTATAATGGATTGCTTTATACTTTACTCAAAAATAGCCCCACAAAATAAAACAAACAAAAGCATAAAATCAAAAAACTATCATAATCTATACAACATACTTTTGGGGCAATTACTTGTCGAGAACGAAGTCGACAAGATTTCTTTCGTCCTTGGTCAGAGGTTGAAGTCTGTGTTCCCAAGTAGGGATATCCTTCAATGGTTCGTGCTCCCAAGCAACCAACTTTTTTGTCTTTGCCTTTACGCCTGTGTAAGGAGAGCGCTTATACTTGCTAGGTGTTCTTTCTGACATTAATCTTGTCTTTGCCTTAGACGTTCTAGAATGTCCCTCATTTGTTACAAGGCCTGTTTTACGTGGGGATCTTCTAAGTGTTGTAGATTCATTTCGGCTACAGTATTTTCTTTTCCTAACCTCTTTTTTGTCTTCTTTGGGTGGGAGGATCTTTCGACTCTTCACTTCTTCTGGGGAAATGATAGGAGATTTATGTAAAAACTTGGGGGAAGGGTACAACTTCCTCCTGACTTCTGGACTAAGAGTAGAAGGGGAGGCATAGAATTTTCTTTTTTCTGGTGGAGTCTTAGGAGAGGAGGAAACCTTCACAATATTGGTGGGTGGAGACGATCCATGGTCTGACAATCTTGGACTCTGGAAAATGGGAGTTTCTCTTTTTTCCTCCATTGACTTGAATGCCGAGAGGTCGATGACATTATCGGGTCGGAATTGCTCATCATCCCCTCTATCATATCGAAATGAAGGCGAACTCTCTTTTTCAGGATGACGCTCACCCCAATCATGGTGTTGTTGATGCTGTTGTCGTTGTCCTCTACTCGACATAAACTCTTTTAATACCTTCACACTACCAACAACCTCATCCTTCAATGAGAGCACCACGTCTTTCAACTCTGTAATTTCCTTTCTCATCTTCTTAACTTCAACCTCAAACTCATCCAGTCGAGTTGCTTCTCCTTTTGGTTAAAAGGGCGAGGTTTTATTTCGTGGTTCAGCATCGGCGGTAATGTCTTTCTTGGCCGGCTCCATCTCAATTTGCATTTAAAAAGAATAATTTAATAAAAAGTTTCGGTCGGATCACATAGATTACCCATATATGAGTTCATTTATATACCTTTTGCTTCGTGTACAAACCCTTCTCGCGCGCTAATGTCCTCATTCCCCCACAAACCAATCGAGGGGTACATACCGCTTTTGGTAGATGACATGGGCAACCCATATGGAATATATCTGTCAACGTAGAACAACTAAAAAAACAAATATTCAATAATCTTACTTATAGTAGGTTGGTTTCCATTTAAATCACAAAGAATTACATATATACACTCTTACCACCAAAAAGAGCAAGCAACCACTAACTCCAACTTGCTTTTTTTTCCTTATAATTGTGGATACTATTTGCTAGGTAGCCCAACACTAACTTGGCCCAATTCATCTTCGAAAGAATAGATACATCCTTCAATCTGTGGAGAAAGTAACGATTGATGCCTGGCTTCATGCTGAGGCAATAGATGCATCCCAAGGCAAGCAAGGCAAATCTTACCTTGAACTCCTCTCTTGCGTCTTCCATCGCTTGTAAATCTTCTTTCAAGTCTTTTATTTGCAGCAGTCCACCTTTAAACCCATACTTATCACACATTTCTTGAATATCGCTGGATAGCCCTTCTCGACTGAAATGAAGGCCGCGGGAACTAATGCCCATAATTCTCTCTACATCCTCTAGGGTCACCTTACATTTCTTGCCATATGCAGTAAATGAATAATCTGTGGGATCGAACCTTTTTACAAGCCAACCACAAAGGTTGTGATCAATTCTTGTGCAACGCAAGTCTATGAGGGCTCCGATACCAATGGATTTAACTGCTTCTATTTGATCTTGCGAAAATTTGGATATGCACTCAACTAAAGTGGGCAGTGCCATTCTTGTTTGAACGAATGGTTTTCTCTATTAAACAAGCAAGTAAAGATGTTGTTAGTGTCACATAAATGCATTGTCCAAATTAAGTGAAAATAAAATGGTTACCTTTTCAGTAGGCATCTTCTCTTTATACATCGTTGACGCCTCTTTTGCCTTTTCAACATAAGGCTGCCTCTCCTCTTCTACCATTTTTTCCACATTCGACCACATTCCCTTTGTATCTGCACATATACAATGAAGTTTTAACCATTGACGCTTGAACATGTTACATATAATTAAATTAAATTGTTATATTTTGTAAATACCTCGTTTTGTTGCTTCTTCTCTCCACCTTCAACTTTCAACTGTTTACATCTTTCATGACTGCATTAACAAACATATGTATGATACATCGATGTTTGGGTTTGCAAAACCAACACTTAAATTACTTTAATTTGCATTTTAAAACTACTTTTACTTACTAAAACAAAATGTATGCTGAGGGAGGCTTCTTTGGTGTAGGAGGCTTCTTTGGTATTACATGCCCTTGTACAACTTTACTCTTTATCGCACTTTGCTTCCTCATTCTAAGCAAATTGTGGAGACAGCCTCTACGCAAGGATTTACCTAAATCAAGGAACATAAACAAGGATTTACAATACATTTAAACCAAGGAACATAACATTACATTTAAACAAAAACAACATAAAAATATACACAAGGAACATAAACTTTAACCATGGGAACAACTAAGGAACAAAATTCTTATAACATAACATTTTACACAAGGAACAGAGCTTTGTACAAAAGAAACATAACATTTTACACAAGGAACATAACTTTATACAGATGGACCATAAATATTTACAATGGGAACAGAACGTTTTACAGAAGGAACATAAATTATACACAAGGAACATAGCATTCTACACTTGGATATGAACATTTTGAACAAGAAACATAACATTTTACGCAAGGAACGTAAACTCTTACAAAGGAAACAGAACATTTTACAAAAGGAACATAACATTTTACAATGGGATATGAACATTTTACAGAAGGAACAAAACAATTCACACTTGGAACATAACATTTTCACTTGTAACATAATTTTTTTACAGACGAAACATAACATTTTACACTAGGAACAGAACCTTTACAATGGGAACATAACATTTTACACTTGTATACGAACATGTTACAAAAGGAACATACTTTACACAGAAGAAACACAACATTATACACAAGGAACATAAAACTTATACAATGGAAACAAAATATTTTACACTTGTACATGAACATATTACCAAAGGAACAGGACTTTACACAGAAGAAACACAACATTTTACATAGAATGAAGTCGACATTTTACACAAGGAACATAACATTTTACAATGGGAAATGAACATTTTACAGAAGGAACAGGACGTTACACAGAAGGAACACAACATTTTACACAAGGAACATAAAATTTTACAATGGAAACAAAATATTTTACACTTGTACATGAACATATTACCAAAGGAACAAGACTTTACACAGAAGAAACATAAAATTTTACATAGAATGAAGTTGACATTTTACACAAGGAACATAACATTTTACAATGGGAAATGAACATTTTACAGAAGGAACAAGACTTTACACAGAAGGAACACAACATTTTACACAAGGAACATAAACTTTTACAATGGAAACAAAATATTTTACACTTGTACATGAACATATTACCAAAGGAACAAAACTTTACACAGAAGGAACACAACATTTTACATAAGGAACATAAACTTTTACAATACAAACATAACATTTTACACTTGGAACAAAAAATTTTACACTTGCATATGAACAAATTACATAAGGAACGGGACTTTACACAGAAGGAACACAATATTATACACAAGAAACATAAACTTTTACTATAGAAACATAACATTTTACACTGAGAACAAAAATTTTTACACTTGCATATGAACAAATTACACAGGAAGGAACACAACATTATACACAAGAAATATAAACATTTACTATAGAAACATAACATTTTACACTTAGAACAAAAAATTTTACACTTGAATATAAACAAATTACACAAGGAACATCACTTTACACAGAAGGAACACAACTTTTTACACAAAGAACATAAACTTTAACAATAGAAACATAACATTTTACACTTGGAACAAAAACTTTTACACTTGAATAAAACAAATTACACAAGGAATATCACTTTACACAGAAGGAACATAACATTTTACACAAGGAACATAAACTTTTATAATGAGAACAGAACATTTTACACATGGAACATAAACTTTTACAGAAGGAACATAATATTTTACAATGGGAACAGAACATTTTACACTACGAACATGAACTTTTTAAAGGAGCGGAACAAATTATACTTGGAACATAACATTTTACACTTTGAACATGGACTTTTTACAGAAGGAACAGAACAATTTACACTTGAATATGAATATTTTAAACAATAGAACCTTCACAATGGGAACATAACATTTTACAGTTGGAACATAAACTTTTTACAGAAGGAACATAATATTTTACAATGGGAACAGAACATTTTACACATGGAAAATAAATTATACACTAGGAACATGAACTTTTTAAAGGAGCAGAACAAATTACACTTGGAACATTACATTTTACACTTGGAACATAAACTTTTACAATGGGAACAATGCAAGAAAATAGTAGCATCTGAGAAGTAGCACAATTTAAGAAAAAAGTAGTTAGTACAGATAAATAGGAAAAAAAATAACACTTGGAACATAAACTTTTTACAGAAGGAACATAATAATTTACAATGGGAACAAAATATTTTAACAGAAGGAACAGAACAATTTACACATGGAACATAACATTTTACACTTGGATATGAACATTTTAAATAAGGAGCAGAACATTTTACGTAATGAACGTAAACTCTTACAAAGGCAAACAACAATGGAACAAATTCGTAGTTCTTAAATAGAAGGAATAGAACATTTTACACAAGGAATATAAATCTTTACAATGGGAACAAATTCCTATACAAAAGGAACAGAAAATTATACACAAGGAACATAAAGTTTTACAATGGGAACAATGCAAGAAAATAGTAGCATCTGAGAAGTAGCACAATTTAAGAAAAAAGTAGTTAGTACAGATAAATAGGAAAAAAATAACATTGGGTTATAAAGTGTAATCTGAGAGATTTCGATAAAAAGATGCTGCTACACGATTTTGATGATGATATTCTGACATTATTGTATGCATATTGGAAAAGCAGTTAATGACTAAATGTTAATTTTAGATGAAAATGGAAAGGCCAAGACCATATAATGTAGATTTCATCTCACAAAAGGTTTATGAAAAAATTAGGGTTTTTTTACCTAAATAATATCAAATTGAACATCACTAGTACAAAATAATCAAAACCCACTTCAAATTGATGAGGGAGACAAACAAAATTGATCATGACTAGTACATGTAGAGATTCAACGGATACAAAGAGACTTACTAGAGAGGGAGGGTTTAGTGGTGGTACAGCTCAGAGAGAGTGATGAGGGAGGTGGTTCCCTTGTTGCGGTGGTGGGTCGCCGGCGACGGCGGCTGCTGTGGTGGTGCTGCTGACAGTGACAAAGACCAGGAGAGAGAGTAAGAGTGAGAGAGAGGGAGGGTTTGGGTGGTGGAGACCAGGAGAGAGAGTAAGAGTGAGAGAGAGAGGGAAGGTTTGGGTGGTGGAGGGTTTGGATGGTGCTACTGAGAGTGAGAGAGACCAAGATAGTGGGGAAGGTTTTGGGAGTATCACAGCTTAGAAAGAATGAGAGAGAGAGAGAGAGAGAGAGAGAGAGAGAGAGAGAGAGATGGTCCCTTGTTGCGGTGGTGGGTTCGGCGGCGACGGCGGCTGCTGTGGTGGTACTGTTGAGAGTAACAGAGACCAGGAGAGAGAGTAAGAGTGGGAGAAAGGGAGGGTTTGGGTGGTGGAGATCAGTGTGTGAGAGAGTAAGAGTGAGAGAGAAGGAGGGAGGGTTTGGGGAGAGTCAGACAGACCAAGAGAGAGGGGGAGAGAGAGGAAGCGTTTGGGCGGGATTTTGTGGGGTAACCGGCTACCGAATGGATGGGTTGTGGGTAGTTGTTTTGCCACAAACCAGTGGTTTGAAATGGAGGAACCAGGATCTAAAGGGTCATCAATCCCACAGTGGAAAAGTGGTCGCACCAAACAGCCGAAACAGCTAGGACGTATCACAGTCGGACCCCAGGTAACAGAGGGTGCAATAAGAAATATTGAATTATAATACACTCCAAGCACACTCCATTCTGTTTGGTTGTTTATCATTTGAAGGATATTTGTGTAATTTTGATTGTGCGAGCGTGCCATACAAGTAATTTCTCAATGTGATTGTGTAGTTGTACAAGTTAAGTGCACATCAGCTGACCAATTGTGATCGTTCAATGTCGTAAAATGGAATAGGAGTAATGATTCATGCACATAAAATATGCACATAAAGTGTGTACATAAAGATCTGAGCCATTAATTTCGGTAGATCCCATGTATGCAGGCATGGGCCATACCAAAATGAATTGGTATGACCCAGAACTTTATGTGCACATTTTATGTGCACATAACAATACCCAAAACTAATTTAACCTAGCAATGGCCATAATGGCCAATATAGGATAAAAGTTGATAACAATGTGTATTGTTTGATATGTTTGTGTTGTTTGTCTTACAATGAATACACCACGTGTATTTATAGATACAAATCATAACTATCAATTACCATCAATTTGAATTTGAATTACATTTCCCTCTTATTATAATAACTAACAATTCAAATTTGTACAACTTCCAAATAGTTTAGAAAAAACTACTAATTAGTGGGAGCAACTCCTACTATGCCAAGTGTCCATCTTCTTGTCCAATCTTGTGCCGCCACTTATCATCGATTCATTCCTTCCAAATGAGTTGATTGATCATTAAAGGTAGCCTTCAAGATAATAATTATGGTACAAATATATCATAAACTAACCAATTAAGTTGTCATTTTTCATATTATATTTTACTAGTACGGCCCACTCACTTTGAGAGTGAGAGAGATTGAAGTTAAAAGTAGTTTCTGCGAGATATTTTTGTGATATTTTAGTCCATTGTATATATTTATTAGGGAAAAAAACTTAATATTTTTTGTATAATTATTAATAATTAATAGAAAAAATTTCATGTACCCCTCCTTTTACCTTTATAATATAGTATAGATTATAATATAACATAAAATAATATTTTTGGTACAAACACTAACGATGCTTAAGAAAATATTTTTGCTATCCAGTTCACTAATATCTCACTAAAATATTTAACCACATCAATATTTTCACTATTTTTAGTGAGCTATTAGTGAAAATATTAGTGAGCCCACCCCAAATTTTTGCTATCTAGCCAACCAATAACTCTGCGGCTCAGCCCTTGCTTGGACCATAGACAAAACTATCCACAACTTTTTTCTTTTCACGCAACACAATATCCTATGATAAAAATGGTAGAGAAAAATATGCTTATTTGATTTGGTCGAGATGAGAGAGAAAAAATCGAGGAGAGGAGGGGCCGAGGGGGAGCTCTTTCCTCCGAGTCCATTATTTGCTATTTTTCGTGTATTGGTAGAATGAACAAGAGAAGAAGGAAATGAAGAGAAAAATGAAAAATTTTCTTATTTAAGATAAAATGAAATAGGAACAGAAGCGAATGAGGCTTAGTTTGGCTCCCATTTTGTTGCTTTTTTTTTTTAGAGTACAAATTCATGCTAATTTATTTGATAACTAATTTATGAGCTTTGCAAAAATTGGACTTAGGACTTTTTTGGGGAAGCTTTTAAAAGCTATAGAATGGAGCTTTTAAAAGGTCAATGTGGCTTTTTTATTTCATGATGTTTTTTTTTAACAGTAATGTGTCACTTGTTTAAAATTATCAAACAACTCAATAAAAAATTTCATAAGCTACTTTTAAAAAGCAACATGGGAGGCCAAACTAAGCCTGAAGCAGGGTAAAGGCGTCCCTTTAGACTCACCATTCATTCAAACGTGAATAGATTGGAGATGAAAGAGGTTTCTCTCATTATTGACACTTCTTTTTTTTTCTTGAAAAGTGGTTTTTTTTTTTGGGAGGCTTTGTGTAAGGTCTCTAAATTTTGGTCCTTCTTCGTTTAAGAGATAACTCATTAACAATTAACATCACAAGGACAAAAGCTCAAGCCCATTTTTCACTCCAGTCCACACTACTAACAATTCACTCCTCAAGTCTATTTCAACATTTTCAACTCACCAAACTACCCCTCACTTCCAAAAATACCATAACCCCACATAATCAGTTTTGGTCTCTCTCTCTCTCTCTCTCTCTCTCTCTCTCTCTCTCTCTCTCTCTCTCTCTCTCTCTCTCTAAGATCTCTCTCACCACCACTGGTACACCTCCACCACCGCCACTGCCACCGCCACCATCCATCACTGCCTATAAATATGATACCCTGGTGTTGATCTTTAAGACCTCACTGATTGGTAAGTCAGAGCAGCCATATCTACAGTCTGTGTTTATAATCGTCTCAAGATTGAGAACACGTACCTTATACAAGTTAAGAGTTCATATCGACTGTTGATAGTCTTAAGTGTCAATAGGAAAACTCAGGTCCGTCAATGCACTATAAGCACTAGCATATTAACTAAGAGTTATGCTCTAGTGATTGAGATTCATCACTCCATCCAATGGTAGTTAATCATGCTACAGTGTAAACTGGATAAGATATCCATTCTCATCACCCACTGTGACAAATTCTAAGTATAAAAGAATCGTAATTCGTATCTCACTTGTATGTATCTCATACACACACGAATCACTTACTATGATACTTAAGGATTAACAATCATCTCATGAAAGAAACATACGCATACGAATGTAAAACTGATATCCATATATTAAAATGCCAATGTCTCATACATAAAGTAATGGTTTGAGGGCACAAACCCAACATGAACGACACTGTTCACCGTGAATAGTGGCATGAATAGTGGTGGTCGGAGGTGGTATCACCAGTGATGGCCGGAGGTGGCAGGGGTGGTGGTCAGAGGTGGTATGGAGTAGTGGTAATGGTGGCTAGGGTTTGGTTAGGGATAGAGGTTGAAGATGAGGGTATTTTGGTCTATGGATATTAGGAAGACTCATCCCCAATGTGTATTTTAAGTTGTCCTTCATCTCAATAAAACTCCTCTTAATGACCTTTTCACCAATTTTTCCTTCTTTTTTGGTGAAAAAATGGAAATGCGGGTAGGTTACCCCACAATTCCATCAGGGAGCATTGGACCCCAACACCTAGGATGATCTGCAGAGGTCTCCACTGCACTTATGTTGGAGCTGAAGCATGGAACCCATCGTGAACACCTTGGTGCGACGCCTAGGTTTGACCCCAATAATCGACTGTGGGAGAGATTTGAACCTAAGCATCAAAAGAGGTTAAACGAACTCTTTACCACTAGGCCAACTGGTCATCGGTAAAAGCAGTCATTTTGCTATTTAAAGGTTAACTAGTAAGTATCATAATATTCGGTTTAATAACTACAAGATAGAAAACCACTTTACCTCCGTTGGGATACCACTTCGATTTTTCCTTCATTTTGTTCCTCTGACATTTTTTTTTTCCTACCAAACATAACACGGAGCAAAAAGCGGAGAGAGAGCATTCCTTTCTCTCTTTTTTTGGGTCAAATATATGTCATCTCCCGTGGTTAGGTCTATTTTCACTTTACCCCTCGTACTTCAAAAGTGGACAGTGGCCATTTAACCTCCATGTGATTTCGAACTAAAGTAAAACTGTTAAAATTTTCCTCAAAATTGATGAAAATTCTAAAATTGGCCAAAAATATTAACACTTACCCCACTTTATGAGGTTAATTTTGGGGTAAATCCCCTATGCGGAGATAATGCTGCCATTTAATCCACCAATGTGAGACTAATTTTTAACACTTAATCTCTTTGTGGGGCTAATTTTGAGGTTAACTGGATATATGGGGTTAATTTTGACACTTAAACTCATATGTGAGGCTAATTTTAACATTAAATTCCCATGTAAGGTTTTTTTGGAAGAAATTGTAGTAGTTTCATTTTAATCCAAAATCATAAGACGATTAAGTGTCAACTTTTGAACCACATAAATAAAGTGAAAATGGACCTAACCACATGTGTAAAATGTAATTAACTTAAAAAAAAAAAAAAAAAACTCTTTTACCGTACAAGGGTATGATACTAAAGCGCATTATTACTTCCTTTAATGTAGAGTAAATATAAATGAAAACGCCAGTTGACTCTAAGCATTTGACATATATTTGTGTTGCAATTAATCCACCAGCGATGTAGTGTCCCATAAAGTGATTATAATACTCTCATCATATTACCTGATTTAGACACAAAAAACTAAAAAATTGGTCAAAAGACGGATATTCTCATATTCCCACAAGCATCTCTTTTGAACCAATCACAGTTTACTATTTTTTTTTTAATTTCTTAATGTAGACGTGTAAAATATAGGGGTGTTATTATCATTTTGGGACAATGTTATAGTTGTAGATGGAATGCAACACAAAAATAAGGAAGGTTATTTATAGGGAATTGCTATGTATACTTGTGTATTTGTTATGTATATTTAAATTATTTTATTTTAATCATTGTTTTTAAGGTCTCACTTTTGTAAAATTAAATGGTGTACATAGCAAAATTAGCAGTATACATAGCAATTCCCTATTCATATTATAATTTATATTAAATTAGTGAAGCTGACTAAAACTAAAACAAACCTCAATAAAAGTCAGAGACATTAGTTGCCACCATTATTTTAAAAATCGGATTGAACCGATCGGTTGAATCGTTGACCGATTCAAGAAACGGTCTGGTTTAAACCGGAAAATCAGAAACACAAAAAATCGGTCTATTTTGTGAAAATCGAAAAACCCCGCAGTTGAATCGATAAAACCGGCAATGGAACTAGAAACCTAGAAAATCTTGATTTTTTAATTTATTTTTATATATTTTATATTATTATTAATATTTATTATATAATTATGACATCATGTTTTAATTCCGTTTGACCCAACGATTGAACCAATGACCTGTGACCCGGTCATTTTTCGATCCAATGACTGGTTCGGTTTTCAAAACATTGGTTGCCACTATTGCTAAAGCAAATTGGCTATGTGGCAACTAGCCAGTTTGCTTTGGCAATGTAGCCACATAGTTTAGAAAAATCCCTAGTATATGCAATTAAGATGGTGTTTGACAACAACTTTTGGGTTTGTTTGGAAAAGTCTAAAACTAGACATAGTTTAGTCCACATTTCACTATATCTTAGATAATATTGGTTTGAAAAAAAATTCACTTTTAAGTGAGTATTAGACTGGACACAAAATTTTATGTAAGAAATTAGCACTCACTAAATATTTAAATCTGCAGCACCTATTCACTTTATGAGCCACTTGAACGGTTTTTTTGCTTTTTCAAAATAGCCTCTTGGAGTCCATAAGTAATCATGGAACTCTGAAAACCCAAATTAAAAGTGTCTGGTATATCAGATTACCTGATTCAATTGCCAAAAATATGATTCAATCTATGATTTGCCAAAAGCCTATCTTGGACATCTTTTAGCTAAAAGCAGTTTTGTTTTGTTTTATTTTAGGATTAATTACAGATACATCTCTTGTACTTAAACCAATTTTCACTTTTCCCCTGAATTTCATATCATGCCACTAACACCCTGTAGCACCCATAACTTTCTACAAATTCCACGTAGGAATATCAGATTGATGACATCACCGTAGTATAGTTACAGAAGATCCATTAGGAGTCCTTACTAAGAATCCTTAGTAATCGTTTTGACGACGACTACGTCAATTCAAATCTAGTAACTAATTTAGATTGGTCGCATTCTCCACTTTATAGCTCTATTTTAGGATCCATAGACAGATTTGAACTTGGACTCATACTTAGCCCTGTACGTATAAGTTTCAGGATTTGCCTTCATATTCACAATTGAACTCATAAACCTAGGCACTTGTGCACATTACAGTACACCAACTCAAGAGTGGGACCCACACTATACTTAGGAACCAAGTGGACCCCACCCCTGATAATCTACCCCTGGATACACACAGCATACACCTACACGTACTTTAAGACCCATGCACACACCCCAGTGCATATTACTTAGTATGGGACCCACATTGCCACTTGGCAATCATGTGGACCCCACTTAATCTACCATTGAACACACACACACCCACTTATACATGTGGGTACACATTTGGTGCACCAACTACACACACAACCAAACCTCCCCACCACTTCCCTCTATATAATGCACCCCCTCACCCTCTCATTTATCACCCTTACACCCACAATCTGCTTATGCAGATTGTATAGAGAGAGAGTGACCGAGAGAGAGAGAGTTTGGGAGAACCACCCCTCACCCACGGTTTATACACACACACACCCCTCTATATTGTGTACACTACACACCCATCCTCATTACACTCTCCCCTGTGCTCCCCCAACCTCTCACTGTCCACACACACACAAGAAGCACACAGAGGAGAGAGAAGAAGAAGAAAGAAGGGACCAGAGAGAGATCGGGGAAGTTTGAAGCCCCCCTGAGGTAAAACCAAACCCTCCCTCACATTTTGAAACCTTGCATGTCATCTATAGACCCTAGGGACTACATGCACGGCCCCAGACAGAGCCTAAGGCTCTTTGTCTGCTCCGGCGGCCATTAGAGCCAAGCTTGAAAGCTTGGTTTTCAAACATTGACCAAAACCCCTTTTTATTACACTAAACTGACCCTAGTGAACCCAGATAGGCCCTCTTTCAGCAGTTTTTGATGTGGGTAATGTTTGATCGGCCATGCAGGCCATTATTCTCTTTAATGGCCGAAACGATAATCCTCTGGTAAGAGATCTAAACGAATAAACCGATCCCCCAGCTTCTTGTATGATGAAGAGGGTCCCTAGCCGGTCACAATGCCGTTGGTTTCGTGCGTTTTGGTTGAGAGATGAGAGAGATATGAAGAGAGAAGTGATCTCCGGCGAGCCCCGACTTTCCGGCGACGCCAGTTCGCCGGAGAAGACGAAGAGACCCGTTTGAGTCTTCGGGTTATAAGACCCGGGTATGGGTCGGGTCATGGGTGGGTTAAGATGTGTGTAGAAGTGGGTAGGGTCACGGTTCGGGTTTATTTTAATAAACCCGTGGGTCTTCTTTAGTGGCACGACGTCGTTTTGACGTCGGGCCGGCTTTGGGTCGGGTTCGGGTAGTTGGGGCGGGCTGGTGTGTGTCTGTAGTTGGGTTAGGTTTAAGTCCGGGTCTGATTAGGGTTCGGGCTAGCGGGTTGGGTTGTGTTGTGTCTGGGAATGGGTTAGGATTTGGGTCGGGTTCAGTTAGGGTGCGGGTTAACGGGTAGGTTTAGTTTGTGAGTGAGAGTGGGTTTCGGGTTCGGGTTTAGGTCCAACCCGAATGGGTTGTAGGTCGGGTTAGGTTGTGTCTATGAATGGTTAATCCATTTAGAGTCGGGTCGGGTCAGCGTCTGACCCATCGGGTCACGAATTTGGGTTGTCTTGTTAGTGTATATGGGTTACCCGTAGGGTCCGGGTCGGTTCGGGTTTGACCCGTCGGGTCTGAAGATATTTTTATTATTATTATTAATATTATTATGATTATTATTATTATTATGATTATTATTAGTATTAATTAGTTTTAAGGGGTTTAATTAGTTTTAATAATTATAAACAATTTATAATTATGCCATTAAGGTTTTAATATTACAGAATATTATTTTAATATTCTATATATCATTATTATATTATATATATTGTATATTTATTATTTATATGGTTAAAAATAAATAATAAATATTAGTTTTAAATGATTTTAAATAGTTAATAAATACCTATGTGTATTTATAAATTCTAGAAAATTAGGGTAATGACCCTGCGACTATTTTATTATATAGTGTAAGTTATAAAGTTATAATACTATAGTCCAGTATTTTTAATAATTAACAAGGAGCTATTTTATGAGTATATTAATTATTAAAAATACCAAACGAGCTCCGAAAATTATGAAATAAATACTGGTGGTGTATTTTAATATCTAGTATTTAATAATAATACTTCTAAGTACTGATTCTTTTGTATAATTATATTTATGTATTTAAATCCCGTTTCGGGTATTTTCTTGCATATATTATCTTCAAAAAATTCATAATAAATAATCTAGGACTCCGAAAATTACGCGGTCAGTTCCCAGAGTCTTAGAATAATGTCTAGAACATTCCCGTAAAGTTTGGTGACTTTTCGACTCGGTCGAAAATACAGCCTGTCTTTTAGGGCCTGCATTAGTGTAGTAAGCCCCGCATATTACCTCGAAAAACGCGACGGACTCCGATTTGAGTCTAGTCAATGGCGTTGGACTTAGAATGACACGTAGATCACTACCTTGAGGTTTATGACCTCATTTGGTAAAATTACCATTTTGCCCCTATAGTTGTACTCATACATTACTTCTGTTTATTCCGTTTATTGTTGTAGAACTTGACGTTTATCTACGTTTCGAGGAGCAGCGACTCGAGGTGAGTTTCCTAACCTCACTCTAATCCTATTATGACTAATATAAGATGATTAAAGTCACATGTATGATATTCTGTATAAGTGATGAGCTGATTTATGATGTCAAGTGTATTGCCGTTAATTATAAGATGTTTAAAAGCATGTTATGGTAGTGCTATCGCATACGTGAGCATGTCAAGGGTTTTATCTATATGTTTATCGGTATCAAATCCATGTTATATGATCCATGCTCTATATGTTACGTTTCTGCCGCTATGTGTTAAATGCACGTTTTACGATGTTGTTGACTGAATAAATAACGCATGACATGTTAATAATAAAGAGGAATAAAAGTAGAATTGCATATGAGTATCAATGATGGACACACGTGCATTTCATGACATGTGTCAGCATGCGTCATGTATGAGAAAGAGAAGTGTTTGATGAGAATGTGAATGAGATGAGATGTGATTTCTGGATCCTATGGATCAACGGCTGACGAGCCGGGTGGACATGAACGGTTGGGGTTCCTAGCGCGCCTCTCGCCGTTGAAGACGTCCGGTGATGCGCATACGTGGTTGAAGACGTCCCATGTATCGTTGAATACATCCGGCTAGTGCCCTAATATATTTCTCAGCCGTGTAGACGACCGGTGAGAGTATACACATGGTTGAAGACGTCCCATGTGCCAGTTTCATTGTTTACAGATAGTGTGCGCCGTGAAGACGTCCGGTGGCCTATCAAGGGAATGAGTATGAATTGGCTGTGATGGTATATTATCATCCTTGATATACCGCGTGTTGTCAAGTGGATGGGAAAGAGAAAGCGAATGATGAGATTGAGTTGAGGAGGAAATGAACTGGTACAAATGATTTGGTTTTGGAAAGTTTTGGTTTTAAAATAAAATGGTTTTGAAAATATCTGTTTTAAAAGCAAGTGTCTTTGAAAAGAGTTGGGAACGAGTCTTATTGATCATGCATTTGCACGCACGAGTTTGTAATAAGGAAAATGTATTCTATGATGTCATGATTATCTGTTTACCTTTCTCGTTGAGACCTCTATTATGCCCGTGGTGAGAATGCGTCTTTTGATAAGAGAATAACCATGCTATAAAGTACTAAACTATGACGTGAGTTGAGAGAGGTGTTGTATCTATTGATTATTGTGCGGTTGAGACTCTCACTCAGCCTTGTTCCAAGGCTGACGGCATGTTACGCCCTGGGCATTCGTATGCCCAGAGTGTTGCAGGTTTGGAGATAGATAGAAGAGTTCAGGATGCTGTACCGTGGAGCCAAGGAGAACAAAGCCTTGCCCAGGACCTGATAGACAGTTTCTCAAGTTTTAAGATTGTATAAATTGTTTAGTATGGACTCTTGTATTAAGATTGAAGTTATTGTAATCCCTGTTTAATTTCCACTGCTGTACTTACGCTCTGATAAGTTTAGATTATGCTTATGTTCTAGCATTTCCTTATGATTTTTATGGTGCGGAGTTAGAAGGACAGAACGGTTAACAAACTAGTCACGTGTCTACGGACCCATAAAGGAAAATTTTTATTTTCCCTATTTTTGGCTTACTCCGGGGCGTGACAGGGTTTTAGTGGTATCAGAGCCTAGGTTAGGCATTTACCGTTTGTCCTATGCACTTTAAGTTATAAACCATTAGATCTTTTCCCCAATTATGAAGATACTAACCCTATGATAGCTTACATTGGACAGGTTAGCATGGAACCATTCTATGTCCACGACGGGTTTGGAGGACATTGGGTTTACCCAGATCGTATAGAGCCTGCGGACCCAGTGTTGTACCGGCAAAGGATCATACGGAGTGCCCAGCTACATTTAGAGGAAAATATGTGGCATGATGTACATGTGTTGGGGATTGAGGACCCAGAGATTCTGCAGAGAGAGGCATATTATCGAGAAAACACCCTTAGACTTGTTCATCAGGAAGCTGCTGAGATGACTCATGACAGCTATACCCTTCGAGTCATGACTTTTCGAGTTAAGCTGACACCCCCACCAGGATCCGTAGGACCATCTTCTGCTATACCACCTCCAGTACCAGAGGAGTCCATAGCTGATACACCTTTGACTGTTGAGTCAGTTATGGGGACTGATAAGGAGAAGGATGATGATGAAGAAGTTTCAGCAAAGGAGACCAATTCTGTGGAGGATGCTGATTCCTCAGTCAATGCTGACCCAACTAAGAATGCGAGCAAGAAGCCACCCAAGAAAGACATAGCTGGGAAGGGAAAGTCGAAGATCTAGGACCTGGATGATCGAAGGATTATGTAATAGGACTGTTAGTCCATCTTTTGTGTATATAGCTGTACTTAGGCATGTAACACGTAGTAGTAGTAACGTGTACGCCTTTCATGTATATGTTGTTGGCACTATTCCCTACTATGTACGTACTTAGCGTACGCACTCTCTGATGTAAATGTTTTTGTAACTATGTTGCACTATGTTTAAATCTATCTATGGATATTATCTCTAACTGGATATATATATTCTCACGTGGATGTATTGCTTGCTGTCATTAGTAATATATTTAAACTTGTATACTCTTAGCCTATAAGAATGACTAATAAATCCCCGCAATAAGTTGAACCATAGAAGTCACTAGTGTAATAAATGTAGAAGCAAGAACTATTATAGGATCAGAGAGTCAGATTTGGAACAATTAACAGTAACTCAAGGTTTAGAAAGAATTAAGAAAGGTATCCCCCCCCCCCTTATTACTATAAAATATTAAGATATTCCTTTAATTAGCACCAGCACTAAGTTAGTTTTCTGTGTTGGGCAGGCTAGCATGGAGTACGAGATAGAGCACGATGCTGAGGATGGACAGTACAGAGTTACCTTAGAGAGACAATTTGCCCCTCGAGGATTTGGCCATGTTAGCAACACCATCAAGCAT
Source organism: Hydrangea macrophylla (assembly GCA_033977485.1). Taxonomy (NCBI): domain Eukaryota; kingdom Viridiplantae; phylum Streptophyta; class Magnoliopsida; order Cornales; family Hydrangeaceae; genus Hydrangea; species Hydrangea macrophylla. The sequence continues at coordinate 31,921,493 of CM066994.1, forward strand.
AGAGTTCGCCAGAGTATAAGGAAGTGGACACGTTGCTTCCTCCGTGAGAGACCTGTTCCAGAGTTAGCCTATCATAGAGTGATAGCACCGCGCTTGCCATCTACGGAGATGGAAGAGATTCCCCATGCCCTTGGAAACCTTGCGATCTATGACCAGGACGAGCCACCAGAGGACATAGTACACTATGTTACCCCTGCAGGTTCTGACGATGACTCAGATGATGATCCAGATGAAGACCCACTAGCGGAGCCAGAGATGATAGAGGACCCTGATTGGCCCCTAGAGCCAGCCTGGGATGCATTTGTTGGTATCCCTCCGATTGACTTTCCACCATCCAGTGACTTAGGAGAAGTGACCTCTGACTCTGATGTTGAGAGAGATGGAGGATGGATTCTTAGCTAGATTCATCTTATATTTTAATTGTTCCACTTCTTTTGATGTATTCCAGATTCGTAGAATTAATATTCGTACTGTTGATGTACCCTTTTATTTTCTGATCAGTAGTAGATGTTTCTGACTTGACTTACCTATAATTGTATGGATGAGATGATTTCTCACTTTTAACTAATTACTACTCTTACCTCTTAAATGTTTATTATTAATAAGAATATAGACTTGACCATTAGTTGATAGATGTTTTAGGCACTGACGAACTTCCTGAGATGGATCTCAGAACAGTCAGTTCAACCTAGAGTCTAGAAAGGCCAAGGATAAGAATGCCTTACCCTTAATCCTAGTAGTAGTTATGATGATCATTATATGCTAGAAATCCCTGTTAACTCAATACTGTTACTTGTTATATGATCAGACGAGATAAGATAAGGTATTGACCAAATAGGTGTTAACTCGTAGGTATAACCCTTGCTAGCATACACCATGGTTAAGAGAAAATGGAATACTCAGAATTCATCCCACGGAACAACAAATGTGATACCCCCAGCAGTGGATCCAACAGGATTGATAGGAGCTCTTGTCCGACGCGTGGAACAAGCAAGTGATCACTTGGACCGCGTCATCAACAGCAGAGATACTTGTCAGACAGGAGATAAACTGCTTGAGAGATTTCGTGCACTTAAACCAGGAACGTTCACTGGAATGACGGAAGCATGGGAAGCTGAGCAATGGCTTCGTGATATGGAACGAATGTTTCAAGCCCTCGAATGTAACGAAACGGAGAAAAGACGCTTGGCTGTTTTCCAATTGACATATTCGGCAGCCGACTGGTGGGAATCTGTCGAAGCTACAGTGGGCGAAGATGTTACAAGGAGAATGACGTGGGAAGCATTCAAAACAAAATTCCTAGCAAAGTACTTCCCAAGAACAGAAAGAAACAAGAAGAAAAAGGAATTCATAGAGTTAGTTCAAGGCGACATGACAGTGCAAGAATACACGTCGAAATTTGAGAGACTATCACGATTTGCTCCATTCATGGTAGATACTCAGCAAAATAAGACACTACAATATTACGGAGGACTAAATCCAGATATTCAGAAGACAGCAGCAGTATACCTCGATCAACCATTCGAAGAAATGGTCGAATTGGCCACACAACTAGAGAACATAGCTCTGAACAGCAAGAAACTAAAAAGCCACCCACAAGGAGAAAAAGATAACTGGTTTCAGACAACCGACCCAGGAGGAAGTCGAAGAGGCAATCAAGTGTCACGAGCAACCGCTCGAATGCAGTCTGTAATCACCAGAGGAAACTCTGAGCGCACTCAGAACCATAACAAGAGACAGCAAATCAGTGACAGAAGAGTTAGCCAGACAGCCGTTCAGACACATGTAAAGCAACGTGATATCTGCTACAACTGCGGAACACTTGGACACCACTCCAAAGAATGCACAGCAACGAGACAACTCACCGGGAAACAAGTACGGTGTTTCAATTGTGGAAAGACTGGGCATGTACGCAAAGTTTGTCCCGAACAAGAAGTTCAGAACAATGCTCCACCACCACAAATATCCAGAAAGAGAACACGCAGATCAGGGAATCAATTCCAGCACTGAACAGAATGGAAGACTGAAGGTACCATGCCCACTGCTAGAATACTGAACTCTATATGGAAATGATATTACAAGATGATTGGAGACATTCAAGAGAAATTGTGAGAAGGAGCTGATGTATTCCATAGAAATCAGACCCAGGATCAGTGGACAACAACTTATGGTCAGGTAGACCATTTAGATTGATAAGAGCGCCTGAGTTAGTATAGAACGACAAACCATATGAGTAAGACTTGGCACATTTTAAGATCTAGCGAACTCTAGATTTCGAGGACGAAATCCTCAAATAAGGTGGGTAGAGATGTAGCACCCATAACTTTCTACAAATTCCACGTAGGAATATCAGATTGATGACATCACCGTAGTATAGTTACAGAAGATCCATTAGGAGTCCTTACTAAGAATCCTTAGTAATCGTTTTGACGACGACTACGTCAATTCAAATCTAGTAACTAATTTAGATTGGTCGCATTCTCCACTTTATAGCTCTATTTTAGGATCCATAGACAGATTTGAACTTGGACTCATACTTAGCCCTGTACGTATAAGTTTCAGGATTTGCCTTCATATTCACAATTGAACTCATAAACCTAGGCACTTGTGCACATTACAGTACACCAACTCAAGAGTGGGACCCACACTATACTTAGGAACCAAGTGGACCCCACCCCTGATAATCTACCCCTGGATACACACAGCATACACCTACACGTACTTTAAGACCCATGCACACACCCCAGTGCATATTACTTAGTATGGGACCCACATTGCCACTTGGCAATCATGTGGACCCCACTTAATCTACCATTGAACACACACACACCCACTTATACATGTGGGTACACATTTGGTGCACCAACTACACACACAACCAAACCTCCCCACCACTTCCCTCTATATAATGCACCCCCTCACCCTCTCATTTATCACCCTTACACCCACAATCTGCTTATGCAGATTGTATAGAGAGAGAGTGACCGAGAGAGAGAGAGTTTGGGAGAACCACCCCTCACCCACGGTTTATACACACACACACCCCTCTATATTGTGTACACTACACACCCATCCTCATTACACTCTCCCCTGTGCTCCCCCAACCTCTCACTGTCCACACACACACAAGAAGCACACAGAGGAGAGAGAAGAAGAAGAAAGAAGGGACCAGAGAGAGATCGGGGAAGTTTGAAGCCCCCCTGAGGTAAAACCAAACCCTCCCTCACATTTTGAAACCTTGCATGTCATCTATAGACCCTAGGGACTACATGCACGGCCCCAGACAGAGCCTAAGGCTCTTTGTCTGCTCCGGCGGCCATTAGAGCCAAGCTTGAAAGCTTGGTTTTCAAACATTGACCAAAACCCCTTTTTATTACACTAAACTGACCCTAGTGAACCCAGATAGGCCCTCTTTCAGCAGTTTTTGATGTGGGTAATGTTTGATCGGCCATGCAGGCCATTATTCTCTTTAATGGCCGAAACGATAATCCTCTGGTAAAAGATCTAAACGAATAAACCGATCCCCCAGTTTCTTGTATGATGAAGAGGGTCCCTAGCCGGTCACAATGCCGTTGGTTTCGTGCGTTTTGGTTGAGAGATGAGAGAGATATGAAGAGAGAAGTGATCTCCGGCGAGCCCCGACTTTCCGGCGACGCCAGTTCGCCGGAGAAGACGAAGAGACCCGTTTGAGTCTTCGGGTTATAAGACCCGGGTATGGGTCGGGTCATGGGTGGGTTAAGATGTGTGTAGAAGTGGGTAGGGTCACGGTTCGGGTTTATTTTAATAAACCCGTGGGTCTTCTTTAGTGGCACGACGTCGTTTTGACGTCGGGCCGGCTTTGGGTCGGGTTCGGGTAGTTGGGGCGGGCTGGTGTGTGTCTGTAGTTGGGTTAGGTTTAAGTCCGGGTCTGATTAGGGTTCGGGCTAGCGGGTTGGGTTGTGTTGTGTCTGGGAATGGGTTAGGATTTGGGTCGGGTTCAGTTAGGGTGCGGGTTAACGGGTAGGTTTAGTTTGTGAGTGAGAGTGGGTTTCGGGTTCGGGTTTAGGTCCAACCCGAATGGGTTGTAGGTCGGGTTAGGTTGTGTCTATGAATGGTTAATCCATTTAGAGTCGGGTCGGGTCAGCGTCTGACCCATCGGGTCACGAATTTGGGTTGTCTTGTTAGTGTATATGGGTTACCCGTAGGGTCCGGGTCGGTTCGGGTTTGACCCGTCGGGTCTGAAGATATTTTTATTATTATTATTAATATTATTATGATTATTATTATTATTATGATTATTATTAGTATTAATTAGTTTTAAGGGGTTTAATTAGTTTTAATAATTATAAACAATTTATAATTATGCCATTAAGGTTTTAATATTACAGAATATTATTTTAATATTCTATATATCATTATTATATTATATATATTGTATATTTATTATTTATATGGTTAAAAATAAATAATAAATATTAGTTTTAAATGATTTTAAATAGTTAATAAATACCTATGTGTATTTATAAATTCTAGAAAATTAGGGTAATGACCCTGCGACTATTTTATTATATAGTGTAAGTTATAAAGTTATAATACTATAGTCCAGTATTTTTAATAATTAACAAGGAGCTATTTTATGAGTATATTAATTATTAAAAATACCAAACGAGCTCCGAAAATTATGAAATAAATACTGGTGGTGTATTTTAATATCTAGTATTTAATAATAATACTTCTAAGTACTGATTCTTTTGTATAATTATATTTATGTATTTAAATCCCGTTTCGGGTATTTTCTTGCATATATTATCTTCAAAAAATTCATAATAAATAATCTAGGACTCCGAAAATTACGCGGTCAGTTCCCAGAGTCTTAGAATAATGTCTAGAACATTCCCGTAAAGTTTGGTGACTTTTCGACTCGGTCGAAAATACAACCTGTCTTTTAGGGCCTGCATTAGTGTAGTAAGCCCCGCATATTACCTCGAAAAACGCGACGGACTCCGATTTGAGTCTAGTCAATGGCGTTGGACTTAGAATGACACGTAGATCACTACCTTGAGGTTTATGACCTCATTTGGTAAAATTACCATTTTGCCCCTATAGTTGTACTCATACATTACTTCTGTTTATTCCGTTTATTGTTGTAGAACTTGACGTTTATCTACGTTTCGAGGAGCAGCGACTCGAGGTGAGTTTCCTAACCTCACTCTAATCCTATTATGACTAATATAAGATGATTAAAGTCACATGTATGATATTCTGTATAAGTGATGAGCTGATTTATGATGTCAAGTGTATTGCCGTTAATTATAAGATGTTTAAAAGCATGTTATGGTAGTGCTATCGCATACGTGAGCATGTCAAGGGTTTTATCTATATGTTTATCGGTATCAAATCCATGTTATATGATCCATGCTCTATATGTTACGTTTCTGCCGCTATGTGTTAAATGCACGTTTTACGATGTTGTTGACTGAATAAATAACGCATGACATGTTAATAATAAAGAGGAATAAAAGTAGAATTGCATATGAGTATCAATGATGGACACACGTGCATTTCATGACATGTGTCAGCATGCGTCATGTATGAGAAAGAGAAGTGTTTGATAAGAATGTGAATGAGATGAGATGTGATTTCTGGATCCTATGGATCAACGGCTGACGAGCCGGGTGGACATGAACGGTTGGGGTTCCTAGCGCGCCTCTCGCCGTTGAAGACGTCCGGTGATGCGCATACGTGGTTGAAGACGTCCCATGTATCGTTGAATACATCCGGCTAGTGCCCTAATATATTTCTCAGCCGTGTAGACGACCGGTGAGAGTATACACATGGTTGAAGACGTCCCATGTGCCAGTTTCATTGTTTACAGATAGTGTGCGCCGTGAAGACGTCCGGTGGCCTATCAAGGGAATGAGTATGAATTGGCTGTGATGGTATATTATCATCCTTGATATACCGCGTGTTGTCAAGTGGATGGGAAAGAGAAAGCGAATGATGAGATTGAGTTGAGGAGGAAATGAACTGGTACAAATGATTTGGTTTTGGAAAGTTTTGGTTTTAAAATAAAATGGTTTTGAAAATATCTGTTTTAAAAGCAAGTGTCTTTGAAAAGAGTTGGGAACGAGTCTTATTGATCATGCATTTGCACGCACGAGTTTGTAATAAGGAAAATGTATTCTATGATGTCATGATTATCTGTTTACCTTTCTCGTTGAGACCTCTATTATGCCCGTGGTGAGAATGCGTCTTTTGATAAGAGAATAACCATGCTATAAAGTACTAAACTATGACGTGAGTTGAGAGAGGTGTTGTATCTATTGATTATTGTGCGGTTGAGACTCTCACTCAGCCTTGTTCCAAGGCTGACGGCATGTTACGCCCTGGGCATTCGTATGCCCAGAGTGTTGCAGGTTTGGAGATAGATAGAAGAGTTCAGGATGCTGTACCGTGGAGCCAAGGAGAACAAAGCCTTGCCCAGGACCTGATAGACAGTTTCTCAAGTTTTAAGATTGTATAAATTGTTTAGTATGGACTCTTGTATTAAGATTGAAGTTATTGTAATCCCTGTTTAATTTCCACTGCTGTACTTACGCTCTGATAAGTTTAGATTATGCTTATGTTCTAGCATTTCCTTATGATTTTTATGGTGCGGAGTTAGAAGGACAGAACGGTTAACAAACTAGTCACGTGTCTACGGACCCATAAAGGAAAATTTTTATTTTCCCTATTTTTGGCTTACTCCGGGGCGTGACACACCCTATGTACTTTGGACTAAAGACAGGGCCGGCCCTGGGCCTATTTTTCAAAGCAATCGCATGGGGCCTCATTTTTAGGCCTATTTTTGTCTTAATTTCTTTCTAATTTTTATGAAATTTATCATTTTTAGGCTTATTTTTTTCTAATTTCTATTAAATTTCTATGAAACTTATCATTTTTAGGCGTATTTTCTTTCTAATTTCTATGAAACTTATCATTTTTAGGCCTATTTTTTTTATAATTTCAATGAAACTTAGTATAGAGGCCTCATTTTTTTGGCCCCTTTGAAAATTCGCTTGAGGCCTCGGTCAAATTTGGTCATCTCAGGGCCGGCCCTGACTAAAGTAATTTTATTGTATAAGAAAACGAAGCTACATACGGTCCACAAGGGGTATTAGTGACCCATTTGAAAATACAAGGAGGCAAACTATAAAATGTGCTCACCATAAGAGGTCAAAGTGGCAAATACTCCACTATATAAGCTCTTGTTCCATTAATTTTACGGAATTACTAACCGTTTCACTTTAGTCCAAAGAAATACATGAGATATTACTTACACGATTTGAAGTACATGGGGCAAAATAAAAAAAACGTGCTAAGTACAAAGGGTGATTATGTAAATAACCCTATTTTTATTATTGCTATTATTATTTTGGATAAATTACACTAACACCCCCTCAACTATGACCTTTTTTCAAATATCTCCCTCAACTATAAAACTCAACAAATTGACCCCTCAATTATTATAAATTTTCTTTAACACCCCTTCGATTAGGTTTTTGTCCAAAAAAGTGAATATTTTTGTATCATATTACTAACACATGATAAAAAAGTATTAACAATATGACATTTTTGCCTCTCATTTGAGTCATTGAAAATTTTAGAACAAAATTGTTTAAAGTTTTACGTACAACAAAGGGCAACTATGTGTGCAACAAGGATACTTTCGTCTTAAAATTTCAAACGGCTCAAAGGAAGGATAAAAAAAATATCATGTTATATTTTTTTGTGTCATATGTTGCTCACGTGATACAAAAACAGTATTTTTATTTTACATAATTTTAATGGAGGGGGTGTTAGTGGAAAAAAAATACAATAGTTGAAGGATTCAAATTGTCGAGTTTTATAGTTTTGGGGTAACTGAAAAAGAGTCATAGTCGAGAGAATGTAATTGTAATTTACGCTTATCAGGCAAGGGGCACACCCTACCAAAATATTAGGGAAAATTGCACTATTTACCCCTGAAATTTGAGAGTTTTGGCATAGTAGACCCTCAAATTTTAATTATTGCAATTTGATACCTTTAATTTTGGATAAGTTGAAATTTAGTCCTCAAAGACTGTTTGCGATGAAGTTTAGTAACATATAATTTTGTCATAAAGGGCTAATTGGACTAATCTATCACAAATATAAAACTTTAAAGATCAACTTGTCATAATTGTAACTTTGAAGTCTAAAGTGTCCAAACTCGAAGGATGAGAAGTGCAATTTATCGAAATTATTACTATTATATACTGAGAAGAAAACTGAAATTTGGGTGCCAAATATAGTCATTAGTGAAATAACAGCGAGTAGCTCCCCAAGTCGAACAAAGAAGAGAGAGAGAGAGAGAGAGAGAGAGAGAGAGCATGAAGGAGGAGGTTATAAGCTCTTCCGGAGATCCGTTAGCTGCCCCAAAATCATCTTCTCCACCTCCTACTCCTACCCCTGCTGCCAGGTACAACCCCTCCCCCCTTTTCCGCCCATTTTCGCTATTTCATAGTCCCTAGGGCACGCTTATACATATGTATATATGTGTATATATACATGCTGTGTATATATGTAGGGTTATGTATGTGTAAATTTATAGTTAAGATGTGATTGGGGGTTTCTGCTCTTTGAATTACGAGTTTCTCAATTTGAATTCAATAAAGGAGCGTTTTGTTTGCAAAATTAAGAAATTAAGAAATTTTCGTTTTATGAAATTCAGGATAGAACAATTTGGTCTCGGAGTCATCAAATCATGGTGATTCGTGTGGCGCGTATATATATATATACACGTGTATGTATGTATGTATGTGTATTCATTCTACATGTAAGCATGATTCCTAAGATGTGATTGGATTTGGGGGTTTCTGCTCTTTGAATTACAAGTGTCTCAAATTGAGAGGGAAAGCTGTTTAATTTTTTCTTGTGCCGAAGTTAAATGTGGTTCATATACTTTAGTACAGCAGAGAAATTTGGATTTGGGAATTTGAAATGGAATTGAAAATTTTATTATTAATTTTTTTTTTTTTTTGAAGTACTGAATTTGTTCTAACTTCACACAATTTCAATCCTAAGGTTTTGTTTGGTTTGAGGATTCATCGAAGGAAAAGAAAATGGAAAGGAAAACTAGAGCAAATACTAGTTCTCTTGTGTTTTCTTCATGAGTATTGCTATGCATCCCAAATTCGCGTCCCAAATGTGGGCCCACTTGGTTTTCATTGGAAAATGTTGAAATGGTCCCATTATTATTGAATCCCACTGCCACATGTATTTGGGGACCTCATTTGGGATACAAAAATGGGGAAGCATAGTATTACTCTTTCCTACATGCTTGAATAACAATGTGAATTTCTTAAAAAAAATAAAAAATAAAAAATAAAAAATAAAAAATAAAATTATAACTTTAGGAAAAATAGAGGAAGTGACATATGAAATTCAAAATATTTTGTTATGGAAAGGACCTGAAGTTAAGGATTAATCAATAGGTAATGTTGCATTAATACCCAACCAAAGGCCGTACCAATAAAAAAGACGGTTGTCGCTATTGGACGGCGAAATGGATTTTGTAATTTATTAACAGTCTCTAAAGTAGGCACTGTTAATAATCCTGCAGGTACTGAAACCATTAAAAGAACACCCAATAATTTATTGGGTACTGTACGAAGTATTTGAAATTTGAGAACGGAAAACCCCAATTATGACATCCTTTCTCTCCCCAACAGTTTGTTTAGTCAATACAAATTGTGTTTCCTCACTATTTCCTGAGTGACTAACAAAGGAAAATATTTTCCCTCGTACTCCCCTTCACGAAACCCATGAACCAAACAGAATGTAAGGCAGCCAAATGCAGGCAGCTTTCTTTCGGAATGTCTCCTCACTTATGAACTTGAATTGCAGCTGTGGTTTTGCAGATCCTGATGTCTGCCAAATGCAGTGCTATTATTCAATTGTCTTTGCGCGAGTGTGAATCTTTTCTTAAAACACATTTCTTTTTACCAGTTCTGCAGGGGCATCTTCTCCTGCTGTTCCGACGAATGTTGGCAGCATAGATTGGTTGGGTCATGGTCAGGGTTCCAAAGCAGGTTCTGTATCTCGTGTTGTTTCCCGCCCACGGAATTCGTTGAGCACAACTGCTGGTGGTTCTGCTCTTGGATCATCACAACCTTCATGTAGACCATGGGAAAGGGGGGATTTATTGAGGCGCCTTTCGACATTTAAGCCTGCAAATTGGTTCGGAAAGCCCAAGGTTTGCCCCTGACTTTGTTCTTTTGTTTTGGGTGAATATCAATTCAATTTTTGGGTAATTTTAAGTATTTTTTGTCTAGATTTCCGTACCTCGTCCATTATGGTTTCATTTGTAAGCCAGATTTTGAACTTGCGTCAGTAGCTTTTCTTTTTTGCAAATAAATGGACTGAACGAATGAATGGATTTATTTCCAATTTTATTTTTTTATTTTATTTTATTTTATTTTATTTTTGGGGTCTTACGAAGTTTTGGATTTTTTTTTTATTTTGATGTTCGGATCCCTTTGGTGTTGTTTGCTGAGCCAGGAGGTAGGCTAGATCTTTTTACTTCTTGCTCCTAGTAGATTGCAGAAATAATTGTATAGAAATTCTAATTTCGTGCACTAGAAAATAGGCTGCTACCTAAGGAACACCGGCGTGGGGATGCAGATACGATGCGGATGCAGATGCGAATGGAGGGGTTCGTCAATTTTCCTTAAAGCTAGGATTCGGGAGCAGGGTGTAGAATTTCTAAGTAATCAAGCTTATTATAAATCACAATATGAAGAGCCTTTATATAAGTTTTACATCCAACTAATTAAGGTGTAAAAATAAAATAAAATCTTTCCTAATATTATCAAATCTCTCCATATCTCTTCAAATCATATCTTCCTATATCTCAATATTATCATTCCATATCTCAATCTTCCTTATCTTCCAACACTCCCCCTCAAGTTGGCACACGAAAACTTGTTGAAGTGTCAAACTTGCACACGAATATGGAAGACAATCTTATACCGAACTATCCTCTCTAAAACTCCACCTTGTAGACTGTTGCAGCGGCCCCTCTTAGGTAATCTCTCGTCCACGTGCGACCCCTTCTTGGGTGGTCCATGTGTGGCTCCTCTTAGGTGGTCTCGTCATACAAACATCCAAAGCTCCAAAATCACATGGAGAAATGTGAGATGTGCCTACGGAATAATCCATCGTGTGGCACATAAATAGAGTTAGTTGTCTTGTCTTTAACATTCTCCTTCAAGTTGAAGGGGAGGCACACCAATCCGTGTGATGTAACGAGTCCCTCTTCAGGTGGTCTCGTCGCCCGTGTGATATAGTGGGCCCCTCCTCTGGGGTCCCGTCACCCAGTCTTGTCTCCTTATATTCTCTCCCTCAAACTGAAGGTAGAACCGTAGGAGTGAACACGAAGACCGAAATTTGGAAGATATAAGAAACAAAACCCATTAAAGCCCAAAGGCAAACACGACTTTAAAAAAAATTGGAAATTCTGAAAAAATTGGGGCTAATTTGTAATTTCTGAAAATTTTGGGGGCACAAAAGGTCATTTTAAAAAAAATTTGGGGCAGATCTGAAAATCTCGAACCTTTTATAGCAGATTTGAAATTTTTTAGAGAAGATTGCGGTCTTACTAAAAAATATAGAAAACTTTTGGGACTGCATCTAAAAATAAAGATAAGACTCGTGGTCTGTCTTATGCTTTGGGGCCGTTTGTCAATGCGATATTGGGTCTTAAACGTGGATTTGGGTTGAAAAACGCGGATACTAAGTGTTTGGTTGTCTTCAATTATGATTGGAGTAAGGGGAAAAACGCAGTTCACAGAAAAGCAGAGGGAGGGCTGCTTTTCATGAAACTGTGTTTGCTTGGTCAATGTTTTGATGCAGGATGACCTTTCTGCTCTAAAACTTTTGAGACAATTCTTACCGTGTCCAGTTAGGTCACGAAGCACACAAACTGGCAGGTTGCCAGCTGGCCCCAAACAAAGCATCAACCCTATCTTCCAAAAGCCATACTAACTGTTGAATCAAAATCATACGGCATGGATTCAATTTCTATTCCCAGCAATTAAAGACCACTATTGAAGTATATAAATTATTTCCAGATTCATCTTCAATATCAATAAAAAAATATAATATGCTTAAATCATTTATAGAACTATTTAACCAATTCATAATTAATTCTTTGAAAATTAGTAAAATATGAATACATAAAATGTCAATAAGTTTAAGGACACAATTGACCTTTGAACCTTCAAAATTACGTTCTACCTGTTTGGAACCAAACACATTCATAGGCTATTTTGACAATATAATCAGTTCCACAATTATCAACCAAACACCCAAACTATATTAAGCAATTCTACTTTTAAGCAGTTCTATCAATCATGATCAAAATCGCATAAGAATAAGCTCAGACAAACGGCCTCTTTGCTGATTGTCAAAAGCCAAACTCAAAAAGCAGCACAAATGTGGGAATAAAAAAAACGTTCCAGCAACCCATTGACCCCAAAAGAAAAGGGAATAATTTTTGTTTTTTGAAAAAACCATTCTGGTGTTATATCTCTCTCTCCACATTGAAAACAAACCCATGTATCCTGTTCGTTTTTTTTTTCTCTACAATCATCATCTCTCTCATTCTCCTCTTTTCCTTTCTCTTTCCATCTCTATCTTCTCAAAGGGACTACACCACAAAGGGTTCATGACTGTCAGGAGAGGAGATCACGACCTGAGTTGATTCACAAGCTCAATCTCACATGGTGGTGCATCGATCGTGATTGGAACAGATCGCAATTGCATGGAGTTCGTGGGAACAACGCAAGACTTGCCGAAGCTTCGCCGAGAGTCGCTGGAGGTCGAGCAAAATTAAGCTGGCAGTGGCTGTTGGGCTGCGGCTGTTAAAGGGCCTGTTTGGCTAACCCACTAATAGCAAATCTGCTTTGAAACAAAAGGATTTGTATATCCGACCAAACGAAGTTCCCACATTTTTTTTTTCACTCTCTCTAACAAGGAAAAAATAGAATTTTTTTATTTTTGGTATATAAAACAACTTTCAACCTTAGATTTGGGTTGATAAAAAAGAATCAAACGGATGAAAAAAGAAAAAGAAAAATCAGGACAATTGTTGTCCGACGGAGCGGCAAGGTCGCCGCCCGCCGGCGAAACGGAAGACTGAAAAAATCACCAGAACTTTATGGTTTGCTCTGATACCATGTAGAATACTAGAATTTCTAAATAATCAAACTTATTATGAAGAGCCTTTATATAAGCTTTACATCCAACTAATTAAGGGATAAAAAAAAATAAAATCTTTCCTAATATTATCAAATCTCTCCACATCTCTTCAAATCATATTGTCCCATTTCTCAATATTATCTTTCCATATCTCAATCTTCCATATCTTCCAACACAGGGTTGTACACTTGTATAAAATATTGAGAAAATATACTTGCATATAATGAAATAATCCAGTTCATCTACTAGTTTTGATTTTTGTATGTAATTAATACATAAAAGCATAAACTATAAAGGCTACATAAGCAACACAACGATAGATTTTTAACTGTAATCCAACTTCCTGCATTATTAAATGGGTAAACAACACGTTGCACCCTAACGTTTTAATTTTCGCAATTGGGTCCCTGATGTATAATGTGAGTTGCAATTTTGCCCCTCCATTAGAGTTTCTGTTAAAAATAAACAGAAATGGCTCATGTGCTTGTCACATTACTCACTTAAAGGATCATTTTTGTCATTTAATACTACAAACAATGTAAGGATGGAAATTCTAATCTCACATAAATCAAACCACAAGAAAAGTTGGGGATTGTGGAAAAAAAAAGATTTTAGACAATTTTGGGAGAGAGATTTGGGTAAATCAGATGATATATATATATATATATATATAGAGAGAGAGAGAGAGAGAGAGAGAGAGAGAGAGAGACCTTGGTGACCGGCCACCACCACCAACATTTCTTCCCACTCCGGCCACCACTTCTTCCCCTCTTCTCCCCCTCCAGCCTGCACACCCCCCTGCAGCCACACCCCTCTCCACCATCACTGCCACCATCAGACCACCACATGCAAAACAGCCCAACCACCATAGCCCTGCAACCTGCAGCACATCTTCCTCCGCCACTTCCCTCCACCAACCCACTACCCGCACCAAACCCCCCCAATTGACAGATTTAATTGTGGTTGTTTCTGATGGGTGTGGTGGCCTACTCGTTTACCCCCAAATGGGTAATGTAATTGGTGTCACCACCATAAATTGGTTGTTTCTGGTGGGATTGGCGGTGTATCCTCTATTCACGAACTGGGTATTGCAAGTATCACCGCCGTTGAAGTGCTTTTGTAGAAATGAATAGAGTTCAGGATATTCCAAGAGGTTTTGGCTGGTGAAGATGGTGCGGATTTGGTGGGTTTGAAACCAGGTGGACCATTCCACATATCTTGCAACATATTTGATTTTTTTTGTTTGTCTGTTTCTTTTCTTTGTGATGTGATGTTTAGATGCAGAAGATATGTGGAATATAGATTGTAAACCCACTTGGGGGCAGAATCTGATGGAATCTATTTTTTTCTTTGATTTTTACAAAGATTGGTTTGTTGGTGGTAGGAGGGTTGTAGTGGTGGGGGTGGTGGCGGTGGTGGCCGGAGAGGCCATATGGTTTCGGGTTGTTCTTTGTACAAGAATGAACAAAAGTGTACAATGTATAAAATCTACAAGGGTTTTTGATTCAAGAATGTATCAAAAACCTTTGTATTTGATCAAAAAATATGAATAAAATTTCATTCTCTGTGTACCCTAAAATGTTTGTAGTGTTAAATGACTAAAATGACCCTTTAAGTGGGCCATGTGATAAGCATGTGAGCCATTTCCGTTCATCTTTAACAGAAATTCGAACGAAGGGGCCACATTGCAACTCGTCATATATGGTTGCGAGAATTAAAACATTAGGTTGCAAAGTGCCAACGGTGTGTACATTAGGGTGCAAAGTGCTTTTTACCCATTTTAAATTTACGCAAGTGCTTGAAACTTTTAAAATTTTATATTAGAGACCCTGTTTTTTGAAAAGCGTCCCCGCCCCCCCCCCCCCCCCCCCCCCCCCCCCCCCCCCCACACACACACACACACACACACACAAAAAAAAAAAAAAAAGGAAAGATAAAGAAAAAAAGAATAAGCACCCTAAAGCACTTGAGAAGAATTGACGCTAGTGCGGATTCTTTAGCCTTATATAAGAATCCGTGCTTCCTTGGCTACTACATCTGCTTCATGTTCCCACCAAGTTCTTTAGTTACTCACAATTGGGACTTGTAGCCGCAAGCCCGCAAGGACCCAAACTATCCATGTTTCTTTCTTTGTTGGTTGAATGAACTACTTATAGGTGCAATTTTATATGGTTTCTCTTATGCTGCTTTTGAAATGGGTGGGGTTTGGCGGAAGTGATTGCTGACATAATTTTGTTATGAGACCATTACAAGTGCTGCAGTGCATTATACTCACAGCTCACAAGAAATGGGAGATTTGTACCCATTCACACAATTCTGAATGTATATTGTTAGCTCGTCCATCAATTTATCATGTCATTCTAACGCCTCCTAATTTTTTATTTTTATTTATTTTTTACTGCACGGGACTGTGCTTTAGCTATTAAAGCAATCTGTGTATTGTGTTCATTTCATTCCCGATAATGAAAACTATGCCATCTGATAGAGCCCTTCTTGATTCATTATGTAAATGTAGTAAATTCATTTTTAACTTCAAAAGTTGTGCTTTAAGATTATGACTGCTTTTGCAGTCAGCAAAGAGTATGCATTCATTGCATTGTGATTACCAACCCTTAATGGGTATTGATTGCTTTTTTGCATTCTATCTATAATCTTAAGTCGCAAGTTCCAGCTTTCAATAGGGCTTTTGTTCACTTATCTAACAATCTTTTGGTAAACCTTCATCTCACTAAATGGAAACATGAACCTTTGTAATGCTGCAAATAAGCCCTTAGCCTCAACCGTAGAACTTGTGTTATCACTCCTCTGACGGAAAAAAGAAAATAAATTTCCTTTGCATTTTAGAATCATCATCTTCTACATGGATACAATTCTAATTTTCGTGTTTCCTTTATACTCTCAATAAACAGTCCATTCATATACAATATGAAGTTTGCCTGTTTCATTTTCCCTTCAATTGGTATAATACTTATCAACTTGCCTGTTTTCGCTCTTTATGTCTACTTATATGCTATGGTATTCCATCCACGCAGATTTCTAGTTCATTGGCTTGTGCAAGACGAGGCTGGGTGAATGTGGATCTTGATAAGATTGACTGTGAGTCGTGTGGCGCAAACCTGACCTTTACTACATCAGCGTCTTGGACAGCTGTGGAAGGTAAAAACTAAAATGATTCTTGGTGATTCAATTTATTAAGCAATATTTTGGTTGATTTAGTTTATTAAGCACAATTCTGCTTATAAGAATGTTGTCTTTACTATTTCCATGTTGCATAAATCGAGGAAACTATTGAACAACCTTTAGCATCTTTCTTTTCTTCTTATTAAGATTAAGACAAAGAAGTGTTATGTTGAAACCAAATACGGAAAGTGCCATTTGCATTGTCAAGACAAGTGTTTACTGATACTATGCTAGTGATAGCTTATAGTTGTGAAATTCAATTAGGGGAAAAGTTAGGAGACTGCTTGTGTCTCCTGTATTTTATTATGAACCATCAAAAGTAATTATAAGAATGCCCTTGGGCTAATAGCACCAAATATAAACAAGAAAATTAAAAGAATAGAACATAAATATTTCTAACACTCCCCCTAAAGCTGGTACAAAAATATCTCTCATTTCCAGTTTGCTAAGAGCAAAGTGAAATGGCCTACTCCTAATTCCCTTTGTGACAATGTCTGCAAGTTGATCACCGGTCTTCACAAACGGGGTACGAATAACACCACTTGTGATATTCTCCTTGATAAAGTGTGTGTCAATGTCCACATGTTTAGTTCTATCATGTTGCACTGGATTGTCTGCAATGTTGATTGCAGACTTGATGTCACATTATAGCCTCGTAGGATCGATGTGATCATGCCTCAAATCCTTTAACAACACTTTGATCCACAACAGTTCACGCACACCTTGAGCCATGGCTCTAAAGTCAGCCTCTGCATTGGATTTTGCTACCACATTCTGCTTCTTACTCCTCCAAGTGACCAGAATACCTCCTATAAATGTATAATAGCCCGGAGCGGACCTGCTGTCTGTCACAGAACCAGCCCAATTTGCAGTAGTATATGCTTCCACTCGAAGGTGGTCATGTCTAGCAAAAAACAAACCTTTTTCCTAGAGTTGACTTCAAGTATCTCAGAATTCTGAAGACGACATCCATATGAGTCTCACGAGGAGCATGCATGAACTGACTAACTACACTGACATCAAAGGCAATGTCTGGACAAGAGTGAGAAAGGTAGATGAGCCTTCCCACGAGTCTTTGATATCTTCCGTTATCCATCTCTGCTCCACTACAATCATTACTAAGCTTCTGGTTTGAATCAATTAGAGTGTCACATGCTCGGCTTCCAAGCATCCCAATCTCCTTTAACAAGTTCAGTACACACTTCCTTTGGGAAATGAAAAGCCCATGCTTGGATCTAGCAACTTCAATCCCAAAAAAATACTTAAGAGCTCTTATATCTTTTATTTCAAACTCTCTGGACAAGTACTCTTTCAACCTCTGCATTTCTCCCAGATCATCCCCAATAAGCACAATGTCATCCAGATGCACTATCAAGGCTGTAGTCTTGCCTTGTGATGAATGTTTGACGAACAATGTGTGATCTGCTTGACTCTATCTTAAACCATATCTGAGCATAGCCTATGTAAACCTCTCGAACCATGCCATCGAGGATTGTTTTAAGCCATATAGTGATTTCCTGAGTCTGCAAAACTTCCCTTCTGCCTTGATGTCCTCAAAGCCAGGAGGAACATCCATAAATACCTCCTCATCTAAATCACTGTGGAGGGTAGCGTTCTTCACATCTGGTGAAGAGGCAAATCAAAGTTAGCAGCAAGCGGCAGAAGAATCCTAACAGAGTTCATCTTTGCAACCGGAGCAAATGTCTCCTGATAGTCAATCCCATAAGCCTATGTTAGCAACAAGTCGGGCTTTGTACCTCTCAATGGAGCCATCTGCCCTATGTTTCACGGTATACACCCACTTGCACCTTATGGTCCTTTGCCCTCAGGTAACCTCATCAATTCCCAAGTGCCATTTTATGAAGAGCTTTCATCGTTTCAACCATAGCTTACTTCTACTTGGGATCAACAAGAGCATCCTGGACATTGTTAGGAACAAACACAGGAGCAATTTTTTGAAAGGAAGGCTTTATAGGAAGGAGACAATTGAGAACAAGACACAAAATGAGAGGTAGGATCTTGGGTGCAATCCCTAACACCGTTACGTACAACAATAGGAACATCAAGGTCAGAATCAGACTCCATAGGTACAGGTGTTTGGGATCTAATAGGAATATCAAGCTCAGAATCAGAATCAGAATCAGAATTACCTTAGTCTTCACCACTTGAAGGAGATGTCGGTAGAAGAGTAGAGGGAACATTTTCTTTATTCGTGGACTTACTCTATGTTCCTTTGGAATAGACTAGCAACTTCTTCTCCTTTGGTGGAGTACAAGTATCTTCCTTCTCCATCTCTTTTCTATCCTTATTTTCTTCCCTTTCCTTTTCTTTTACCACCTCAACCTCCATCTCTTGCTTTGGTAATATCCATGATTGTAACTGGGGACAAAGACGAGCGTTTGGAAAATTACACTTTTATACATGTATTTTAGGAAAATTTCAAATTTTATTAAGCTTTGCCCCCCCAAAATAAGTTTACTTATTATATAGCCTCCCGAAAAATATTAGTTAGGCTAAAAAATAGGATTTTATATGTAATATATTGGCCTAATTATACTTCATTTTCCCAAAAATTGGAAAAAAAACCTTATTATATGTAATGTAATGGCCTAATTGCAAATAGATCCAAATTTTTGTTGCCTCAGAGGCGGCGCTGCCCCCGAACCCCCGTGTGACTCTAAGCTCTTATACACAGCCCCCCTAGCCTAGATTCCTGGATCCGCCAGTGACCTCTTCCTCAGACCATTGCTCCCCCTGAAGAGGTGGCAGAGAACTAGCCGAGGACTGAAAATAAGACTTGAGACTCATGGAAAGTGGCATCCATGGGGACAAACCATTTCCTAGAAGGAGCATGATAGCAATTGTAACCTTTCAATGTGAGAGAGTAGCCCACAAAGACACACTTAAAGAGCTCAGGGATCTAATTTTCCACGAGTAGGAGAATTATTGTGCACAAAGCACCCACAACCAAAAACTTGAGGAGTAATAGAGAACAAAGGAGATGTGGACTTCACTAGGGGCCCTTTTGTTCAAAACTCGGGTTGGGAGACGATTAATAAGATAAGTAGTTAGCACTGCTTTATCTGAGTGGGACTTAGGAGTATTGACTGAAAACATTAAGAAGCGAACAATATCAAGTAAATGACGATTCTTGCGCTCCGCCACCCCATTTTGTTGAGGGGTATCGGTGCAAGACGTTTGATGAATGATCCCATGGGAACAGAAATAGTCGGCAAGACCCAAATCGATGTACTCACCTCTTTGGTCAGATCGTAAAATTTTCAGACTAGTCCCAAATTAAATGCACGCCATTTTATGGAAAGCTTTAATAATTGAAAAAAACTTCCCTTTTTTCTTTTATCATATACAGCCAAGTGGTATGAGAAAAATCATCAATAAACATGACAAACCATCTATAACCTTTCAAGGATACAAAACAAGAAGGACCCCAAATATTAGAATGTACTAAAGCAAAAGAAAGTGAACTTTTACTAAAACTAGGAGCAAAAGACGCTCCATGATGTTTACTAAGTTCACAGGTTTCACAAACAAATCAGAAATACTCTTATTCAATACTAAGGTGGGAAACAAATGCTTTAGTAAGTAAAACGAAGGATGTCCTAAATGCTTATGCCAAAGATCAAGATCTTCAGCTTTATTCCCAAAAACTACTATGTGGTGAGCTATTGGGCCTCCACAATCCAAGAGATAAAGTTCGTTCTCTTCTCTACCACTGCCAATCATCCTCCTCGTGGTAAGGACCTAAAAAACACATTGAGAAGGGTAAAAATTACACTACTGATGGATAACAAATTGTGAGAGAAATTTGGAACATGTAACATAGAAGACAAAGACTAGGATGGAATGGCATGAATGGTACCCTTCCCGGAGATTGAGGAAAAAGTACCATCAGCAACACGAACCTTGTCTTGACCTAAACAAGGCTTATAAGCAGAGAAAATATCAGAACATCTAGACATATGGGCAGAAGCACCAGAATTGATAATCCAGGGAAAGGAAGAGCGAGATAAGTGTACTCTTGCTGTGGTGACTAAGTTACCTGATTGAGCAAATGAAGAGAAGGCACCTGTAGATGCAGATGAAGTGGACGTGTGGCGAGTCATTAAGGTGCGGAGAGCCGCCTCCACCTCGGAAGCAGGAACTAGTGCCGAATCAAAAGTGGAGAGAGCCTGATCAACTGGAAGTGGAGCTGTAGAATCCAATACCATAGTATAATGCGCGTGCGAATTATTTCCATGTGAATGACCTATAGGTCCCCCAGAGTGTCCTGAACGGCCCCCACGTCCTCCAGCGGGGCGACCGTGTAGCTTCCAACAAGTCTCCCTAGTGTGATAATGTAACGCCCCGAAAACCAAGCCACATGGCCAAGGTCAACGAGTCAAACATTACCAAGAAGTGCAAGGAATAGTCCTACGTGGACCAATCCAACAGGGCGGAAGCATAGAGGAATCCTACATGGATTCTCAAGAAAAGTCAATAAGTCAAGGATTGACCTTCGAGGACCAAACGGGTCAAATAGGGTCAATCAACATGGTTTTGGTTTGAAATGAGTTATAAGAAGATATACAGGAACCCAAGAGTTTAAAAGAAACAAATTATAAAGTCTGATTTTTAAATGTCCATAATAATAGAGATTTGGGAAAGATAATGGCCAAACGGCCTTTAGGAAATCAAAAGTAATATTTTTCCCACAAAAGAGTAACCGCGGGCTAAGTATAAGCCAAATCAGTTTTCAAAAATTTTGAAGTATCAAGGCTACGAAATTACTAACAAGCTTCAAGAGCAAAATTTAACAAGGATCCTAGAGGATCCAACCAACAATTTTAAGACTAAGAGAGGTAGTACCTCCGAATATACAAGATCATTACAATCTAAATGAATTAGATATAAAGCAAGGGCTAAACATGTGCCCGGCTACAATATCTAAGATATCGAACTACATGAGTCGAATGGATATTCAAAAGGAAAGGAAAGAAACATGCAAGCTTAGTAATCTATCAATGTCTATGCATTATATTACACCTATTACAAATCCTTTCTATCCATTTACTATATATGAAGTTCCTTATCAAAATATGACTCCTCGAGGGACGTCTTCAAAAGATACATCCGAGTTGACTACTCGTGGGCCTTGCCCTTGTCAACTTCACCTGAAACAAAGTGGTTTTATAGATTCATTAAGCACGACGGCTCAGTAGATAGCATTGAAGAAATGTAGTACTACTAAAATCATGCTAAGACATGCAGTGCAATGATTTGCCACCGTGGCAATGCAAATAGCCGTAAGGCCAAACCATGCAACTTCCCGATACCAAATTCCATAACCACTCACTCTCAACACCGGATGCGAGCCACTCCAACGTGAGTGTAGCATACAAGATTCCGGTAGCTAACCGGATGTGACCTTTGCGTTTTCGAATGTTTCAAGGATCACAAACAACCTTCCTCACCTCACACCCGCTTCCGGAATTTCATCAAATTACAACCCCAAACGGGGATTCAAAAGGCATTCCTCATTGTGGGAATTTTAACAAGATTCATACTCCCAAGTCAATGCCATGGATGATATGCCGACTTGGCGATTATGAAATGTGACTACAATGATTATGCAACTACAATGTCATTTCTATGGTTTCGATATTATGAAGTGAACATAATAACTCATAATGACTGAACAAGAAATCAAGGATCTCAAGTAGGGTATAGATATCATTTAAGTCATCAAAGAAATTACTAGCAACAAAGAGTAATTTAAATCATAACAACTCATTTAACATTTAGGTTTAAGCATTTAAATTAACTAGACATGCATATAATGAGCAACTAACCATCAAAGCTAAATATGTAGGAAAAGTCATAAACCAAGATTAGTATGTGATATCTCTAGTCCTACACATAGCAAACCATGAGGTTAGAAAGAGGAGTGCACTTGGTCAATGAAATCTACCTCTTGTTCTTGAGTAGAAAAGCAAGAGAGATAGAGAGTCCAAGAGAGGAAAATAGAATAACCCAATAGTAGAGCTTCCAATAACAAGTGATAAAGAAAACCCTCTTTTTCCTCTAGGCCATGGTTTGAGCTAGGGAGCTCCAAAATGAAATATGAGAACAACAATAGAGAGCTCTTGACAAGGGGGACAAAAAAGCATATAATAGCCTTTATCCATTAATTGCTTGTAGGTCTTCAAATGGGTGCTTTGAAGCTTAGGTTTCCATGGAAGCTTTGAGCTTCCAAAACAAGATATAGATGAGAGATATATAGAGAGAAAATGAAAAAGAGAAAATGAGAGTGAGAGTGAGATATGAGTTGGTTATATAGGGAGAAAGAGAGGGGGAAGGTATGGGAGAATGTTGAGTGTAGGGGAAGTCTCCCAAAAGGTGATGGATGGGATGGTGTTAGGTGTGGGTAGTTGAGGGGGTGGTATGGTTCATCACACATACACACACACACACACAAGTCTATATTCACACATGTGTACTACATGTAACCAAAAAGTGCTACCAACATGTATCAAATTGAAATACATGGTCCAATTCAAGACCCACATTGGTCCAAAATTACCAAATCACCATTATATAAATTTATGGGTTTCTACCGATAAGGCCTTCGGCAGTAATCACCAAATTGTTTGGCTTTGTTTGAAGAACTAGACTCGTTAGTGGTGTCGCGGCCACTGGACTGTTTATTCCCATCCCTATGGGGAGCGGAAACTAAAGCAGATCCCTCAGTAAAGGCAGGTGGAAGCATGGTAGGACAACAAGGATCCGCAAGTAGGCGGATACCCAGGCATTCCCGAATCCGTAGCAGGTTTGAATTGGGGACCTTCAGTCCGTCTTTCATCAAGGCTCTTTGTCAAATGGGGGTTTAGAGCTAGGATTCGAATGCTAGGGTTTTCCATTTCCCCTTGTGTAAGTCACTGTCCTTGAAACCACTTTAGTGGACTTGGGCTCTTTCATTAAACTGATTTTATTTCTTTCGAAACTTCATTAAAAGAGGAAAAACAAGTTTGCTATAGGCAACAAAATCAGCGGGACAAACAGGTTTGTAGTCCAAGAGGTGATCAAGTCGTTTCCAACTGGTAGATACAGAGGTGAATTACTGTAGAGCACTCAGCTCTCCCTGTTTAGAGCGGCCAATCTATCTCCGTAACTCAAAAATCTGTGCAGAATTTCCCTTTCGGGAATAAGTGTTGGCCACGGTCTCCCAAATGTCTTGGGGCAGTCGCCATGTCCAAGAATCCCTCTCCAATCTATGGGTCAGTAGAATTAATGAGCCAGGTCGTGACAATAGAGTTTTCCATCTTCCACTTATCATACTCAACATCCTCTGTACTAGGTGTTTTGATTCGTCCGTTTATGTAACCCATCTTTCCTCTGCCCTTGAGAGACAATGTCACCGATTGAGACAAAGCAAGGTAGTTGTGACCATTGAAGAGGGAAGTAGTGATTTTTAGGTTCGGGTTGTCGAGTGGAACAACATTAATACTCTCACTTCTAGAGGGCTGCGAATTCACAGTGGATTTACCATAATCGTTCGACATTGTGGATTAGCACTCAACAAACACCCCCCAACAATCACCAAAAAAAAAAAAATGAGGAACAAGAGTGACTATACCAACGGTGGAGAAGCTCACAATTGCAGATCAAAGCACCATACTAAGTACTGAAGAATCAGACAAAGATGATTAGTGGTCCATACAAGGACTAGAAAAACTACGGGCTGAAACTCTGATCAAACCGACACACACTATGGTGCAGCTGCCCCTGTGGGGCTCGGTTAGGGTTTAGGAGGGATATATGAGTATGAAATCAAGCCAGGAGAGTGGGGTGGGCTGCGGTTGGGAGGGAAGAAGGACAAGAGGGCTTCAATTTAGGGTAGTGGTTCAGGTGGCTATAGCACTACGTAAGGGCTGGATGACATGGGGGGGCTTTGGTGCAGGGTTAGAGAGCCTAGGAGGCTTGGCGCAAGTTTCAGGTGGCCAGGAGGCTTGCAGTTGATACAGAGGTGGTCGGCTAGGTTAGTCACAGGGTGGGTGATGGTCGATGGTGTTGTTTGGTGGTCAGTGGTGTTATTTGGTGGTAAATCCTCTTAGGGTGGCTCGATTCCATGTGATTCAATTAGGACAAAAGTTAGGAGACTGATTTTGTGTGTCCTGTATTTTGGGGGGGCCAAGTTTATTGGAGTTGGGTCCGTTAGTAAATAAGTTCCATGCGGGGGTTCGGGGGCAGCGCCCCTGAGGTGAAAATTTTTGGGTCTATTTATACATATTTTTGGTGAGAGACACAAAGTTGAAAGAGTAGTTCATGTGTCAATTAGATTTAGGCATTGCTTGTTTCACAAGTTTGGGTATGAGGGACTGCTAATGCCACACCCCTTGGAGTCAATAGTCCTCCATATTGGGCCTATTAAGTTGATATTGACAAATAATCCTATAATACCCAATTAGTTCGGTTTCTTGCATCCCTAAAGTTCATATTGACTTTATATAGATAGTTTATATTGTAAATATTAAAAATTTGGGGGGCTAATTTCTAAATTTAAAGGCTTTTATGTTGTAAATATAGAAATTTGGGAGGGGCCAATTTCTAAATTTATTCCAAAATATTAACTCCTAATTTCAATATATAAATATTACTTCGTGATGTAGTGTTCTTATTATTCCAGTCCAAAAAATGCAAAAAAGAGGCTCTGTAGCTGCATGTTGAATGTCACCCGCTTATTTGTTTTCCATATCTTAGGAGTTTTGAGTACTTTGCTAAAGAAATTGCTTCTATGATTTTCAAATAGCTCAATATAGTACTTTGTTTATTTCTATGAGGTCAGTACTGTCTTGTATCTAAAATTCTAGTGGCAGCATCCTGAAGTAGAAAATTTATCTCAATCAACAATATTACATAAACCTCCAACCAAGCTATTTACATTAGTCACGTAACTATTCTAGTTCCTTCTTAAGAGCTTGCAAGAGATGGCAGTTTTGAGGTCATATTTCGCTGCTCTAGTTCCTTCTTAGGAGCTTGCAAGAGATGGCCTTGCTAGGAAATTTATCCTCTATTACTCGCCACTTTTGTCTTAGCCGACGCTTGAAATTCCCCATTTTACCTTGGCAATTCTGTTGCAAATTTCAAATTAAAAATTCCTTTTACCTTGTTAGGATCATTTATAGAGGCATTGCAGGCCCGTATGAATTGGCTGTGCCTTTTGCCTTTTAGGGGGAAGCAGAAGCAGAAGCAGAAGCTCTAATCACCGGGGCATCATGGGAACTAAGAATATTCATTAAAATCCGAATTTACTTCCTACATCACGTTTGGGCTAAAGCACCTCTGACCTGCCTCAACCAAAACGTACTTTTGGGGCTCTAAAGTGCTTCTTGAAATTTATCCAAACAGACTAATATGTGTATTTTGGGTCTCAGAAATTGTGCATTTGAGAAGTGATTCCAATCAGGGCCTACATACTTTTTTTTATGGCTAACTGGGAAGTCGGCCCGTGCAATACACGGGCGTTGGATTTCGTAGGAAAAAATACAATGCATATTTTTTTTAACGTGGACAAGAAAGTGAAAATAAGTTGTTTTTTTTTTTTTTTTTTTTTTTTTTAATTCTGAAAATGGTGTTAGAAAAATATGATTTAACAACTATATTAATTCATGTTAACCTACAATTTAAGGCTCTTTCTTTATCGTATAGATAACATATATATATACATACATATATACAAAAAGGGTAATATAAAAAAGGCAAAAGGGTAATTTGGTAACTCGATAACAAAAGAGTAATTTGCAACAACAAAAAAAGGGTAATTTGATTATTCAATTTGTAATTGTACATACTTTAAACTTTTAGGCTCTTTTCTTTAAATTACAGATAAACTATATATATATACATATAAATACACACACACACACACACACTCGTATATATTATATACAAAAGGGTAATTTGGTAATTCGATTTAACAAAATTGTAATTTGTAAAAGTTATAAGGGTATTTAGATTATTCAATACATATATATATATATCATAATATAATAAAAGAGTTTTTGGTAATTTAATTTAACGAACGGAAATTTATAATTGTAAACACTTTAAACTTTAAGCTCTTTTCTTTAAGGTATAGAAACAAAAGGGTAATTTGCACAAGGCAAAAGAGTAATTTGGCTATTCAATTTATAATTATACACACTTTTATTCAATTTTGGTATATAATATATTCAATCATAATAATAATAATAATAATAATTTTTTTTTAAGGCATGTGTGTATAATAAAATTAAATGTCTAAGCATGTATGTAAATTAAACTTATGGGCACACCTCACTTTTTCAAGAACAAAAAACCAAAATCGTTTGTGAATAAATGACAAAAAAAGAGTGTGGAGATGTATAGAATTGTATAGGATTTCAAAGGGGAAATGGTAAAAATGAACAATTAAAAAAATGACAAATAAGGATAAAATTGAACTTGGAAATCCCATTTAGCAATAAGGACAAAATTAAAATTGGAAATCACATTTAGCCTCTTTTATATAGGGTATATATAGATATAGATATAGATTTATATACGGTATATAAAACAAATGTTAGTGCTTTGTTTAGGAAAACCAAAAAAAAGAAAAACAAAACAAAACAAAACAAAACCAAACCAAACAAGGCATAGCCCAATTTGGGTTGTGTTGTGCGTTGTTTGTATTAGTGGTTTGTTTGGGAAAATCCAAAAAAAATAAAAATAAAACCAAACAAAACACCAAATAAAACAAAACAAAACCAAACAAGCTAGTGACTTGTTTGGGAAGAACGAAAATACATAAAAACCACAAAGCCAAAAAGCGGTTGTGCCAAACAAGGCACAACCTACAATTGTTGACTTTTGGGTTCGTTGAACCAAATTGTAATTATTGCTTGAAAAGTTATCATCATTAGTGGATTAAATATTTTTAAAAGTTGAATGAAATTATAAACATTTGTAATTATTGTTTGAAAAGTTGATTGAATCATCATTTCTAGAATAATTTAATTTTAAAAGTTGACCTAATAGTAATAAGGGTTGTTTTGTGGATGAAATGACCAACCTACCCTCACAAAATGACAAAAATATGAAAGTAATCATTAAAGGGAAATGGAATAAGAAAGAAAAGTAAGGGAATGTGATTTCAAACAAATCAAAAAATGACAAAGTAGGAGAAAATTGAATTTGCCCCCGTCCCGATATATTTATTTTTTTGGGGGTAGAAATTGCATAATTCTGTGGTGTTTTTTTTTTTTGTACAAACGAATCTATCCCATAATTGTTTCATGGAAATTTTGTATTATAAGCTTAATTTTTTATTTATTTTTATAAATTTCACTTTGATATTTGTGTGGCAGTGCGTGTCCAACTTTAAGTGTATCAGATTGTTTAAAAGATTATAAGATATTAACACGGTGGTTTAAAAGATTATAAAATATTACCAGATTATTATAAGCTTTAAGTGTATCGGATTGTTTAAAAGATTATATAAGTTATTTGTGGGATAAATTAGTTTGTACAAAAAATCACATAAAATTATACTATTTTTACCCAAAAAAATTCCAGTAGGAGCGCTGTCCCAAAACCCCCGTATAAGCTTCTGGTCGCATTGAACTATACTCCTGGGTCTATGAACACAGTGTCATTTTGGGCTGGAAATAATATGATATTCCCATTTTGCTCTTGCTTATTTTGTAATTGGGTGGATTTTGCTCAATTTTCAAACTATAGGGTGTAAATTGCCAAAATTAAAACCATAGGGACTAAATTGTCACAACCCTTAAACTACAGGGGTGTAATTTGCAATTTACCCTAATAGTATCAAAAAAGAAGTAAAATTACACTAAAGGAGACACAAATTAGAGAAATACCAAATAAGGACAATCAATTGGAATTTTACTGTTCATGAGCCTTAAGGCTCTTTTATAAAATTAAAACCGTAGGGACCAAATTGTCACAACCCTTAAACTACAGGGGTGTAATTTGCAATTTACCCTAATAGTATCAAAGAAGAAGTAACACTAAAGGAGACACAAATTAGAGAAATACCAAATAAGGTCAATCAATTGGAATTTTACTGTTCATGAGCCTTAAGGCTCTTTCATATAATGGTGTAGAAATGTTTCGACTTCTGCAGAACTTTTAATGAAGCTGATAGTGCAGGGGAAGACTTTGCCAGACAGCTTGATGGAGGACACATAGTCACTTGTCCTTGGAGAGGAAACAGCTGTGCAGAGAGCTTGGTGCAGTTCCCTCCTACTCCCCCATCGGCCTTAATTGGGGGTTACAAGGATCGCTGTGATGGACTTTTGCAGTTTCTCTCTCTTCCAGTTGTGGCTGCATCCGCTATTGAGCAGATGCGGATTTCTCGAGGCCAAGAAATAGATCGCTTTCTGATACAGTCACAGACTTTTACTGCTGGGGAATTGGGCTTTAATATCTCAGGAACAGAAAACGCTAAAGAAGAGGCATTCTGCATATATTCTCGTGTAAGATATTTGAGAACTCATATGGTGGTAAACTGGATGAGCCATACAGACACACACAAAAATTTTATATATAAATATCTGTGTGTGTGTGTGTGTGTTGTACTTACACAGGGGCTTGCTATCCTACTATATGAAGTTGACGATAGCGTTGTGTTCAATTTTAGACGGACAATAAAATTCCTTGCCACCTCATTAAAATGGGGCACTAAAGTAGGTTACAGTGAGGGCACTAAGTTAATTTAAATTAGGTTCTTTGCTAATTACTTTAGCGCCATCACTTTAACGAGGTGCTGTGAACTTTTGGTCGAGTTAACACTGCATATACATTTATATGTATATGCTGATTTAGCATGCTAACTTCTTGTGTGTGTGTGTGTCTCTCTCTCTCTCTCTAGGCCCAGAAGCTAATAAGCCTATGTGGATGGGAGCCCAGATGGCTTCCAAATATTCAGGACTGTGAGGAACATTCTGTTCAATCAGCTAGAAATGGGTGCTCAATTGGCCCTTCTAAAGTGCGCGGTCATCTGCAAGATCCTAGACCTAGCAAGAAAGCATTCTCTACGTCAAACAAAAAAGATTCTCCTAGGAATGAAGTACCCGGTCATGAGTCGAAATGCGAATCAAGGTCTCCTTTGCTAGATTGCAGCTTATGTGGGGCCACAGTTAGAATCTGGGATTTTCTAACCGTCTCTCGTCCTACCCGATATGCCCCCAATAATATTGGTAATCCTGAAACAAGCAAAAAAATTGGTTTGACACGTGGCGTTAGTGCAGCGAGTGGAATCAATGGATGGGTTGCCACTGACGGCACCGAAAAAGATCAGACCGATGATCACGATGAAGCTGAAACAACAGACAAAGGGAAGTCTGTGTTAAATGTTCGGGTTGACTTAAATCTTACAATGGCTGGTGGGTTATCCTCTACACAGTTGCGTAGGACCGTGATGTCTGAACAATACCAGGACTCTAATATGGGAAGAGATTTAATGATAGGTCAACCTTCGAGCAGTGAGGTTGGTGATCGTGCAGCTTCGTACGAATCACGAGGTCCTAGTACTCGCAAACGAAATTTTGATGAAGGTGGAAGCACTGTAGACAGGCCACATTTAGTGATACAACAGGCGGACAGCACTGAAGGAACCGTCATTGACCGTGACGGCGATGAAGTAGACGATGGTCAACAATATTCAGCGGGCCCGTCAAAGCGTGTTCGTGAGTCCGATGTTTTCGGAACCCATTATTCATCGTACAGGAGAGATTCATCTGGTGCCGGTCCTAGCCGTTCATTGGGTTTTGAGGTAGAAACAGAAGCTCAGAGAGTTTATCCTTTCCTCCAAGTAAACGAAGAAGATGCTCGTATTCCATCTGTTCGGGAGTCTACCCGAGTGTCCTCTGTTATTGCAATGGATATAATGGGTCACAGTGCAGACAATGACTCAATGGAAAGTGTTGAAAATCATCCCGCCGATGTTGATGATGTCACCCATTTCCCTTCTATGGCGATGTTTAGGACTCCAGATGTGAATGACATGTCAGAACTTAACTACAGTAACCAACCACAGCAGAGTACTTGCCAGGCTGGCGTAAGAATTGCCGGTGAAATGGGTGTTAGCAGCACAGATGATGGTGAAGAGGAGGTATTAAATGCAGATAATGTAACTGTGCATGGGAGGGATGGGCCTAGCTTTGGTATAAGTGGAGGGAGTGTTGGAATGGGTGCTAGTCACGAAGCCGAAATCCATGGGACTGACATTTCTGTCCATAGAGCAGATAGTGTTGTGGATGTAGAACCAACTGCTGAAGTGACCGAACATCAGGGGCAAACTGGTGAATTTGCACCTGATCCCGGACTAATGGGTGATTTTGTACCCGAAGAAATTGATCGACAGGATCGTCACGGTGATAGTCAAGATGTGATGTCTAGGTCTGTGGGAAGGGCAGATAGTGGCTCAAAGGTTGTGGGTTCGGCCAAGGCTGAATCTGTTGAAAGTGGTGAGAAGACCAGTAGCATGCACATAGCACCGCATGAAAACAGTGCCCATCCTTCTCTTTCTTGCAATGCCATTGTTTGTTCTGGTTTCGAGGCATCCAAGGAAGAAGTGTCTCAGGCTGGGAAGGCATCACCTGCTGATGATTGTGAATACCCTGAGTCGGGTTATCGGGTTACAAATGGGATAGGTAATTCTGTTTAATTTTCTTTTCTTTCTATTATATAAAACTTTTTGTATCTCATAGTAATAAGGATGTATACTGAATGAAGGTAAAAGGCCCAACATAACATATGATCATTAAAATCTACCATCTTTATACACTAAAAAAGATTGTCACCTGTTGATGAACATTTATATACTAAAAGAAGGTCCCGCCATCAGAGATCAGAGTAGTTGTGATGAATGTGATGTTCTTGGACTCACTTGATTTCACCCATTTTTTGGTCTAAAGTGAAAATTTTCAAACTCATCTCATTAGCACCAGGAAGCATCCTTTCTCTAAAAAAATTGTAATTACCTGGTTAAGATGTCTTTTAGAACTGGCACCAGAGTTCTAGTCTGATGTAGAGAGGAAAAAAATGGTCTAAAAGTCTTATGATGAGACATGATACACCTTTTCTATTCGACTAATGTTACCTGTTTTACCCTACTAGGCTACTACTAAGCTTTGAAATAGTGCTTTATTAAGCTTTGAAATTGCTCTTTATTTTGTTAGATATTCATAGCTTGCTGCTCGGGGAACCATCTAGTTAATCCGAAACTAAACAACTTGCGCTTCTTTTGAAGATCTTGAAATTAGTGTTTTTTCTATAGAAAAATTACACTAGGGGGAAAGAGTAAGTTGCGAGGCTTGTTTTTCATGCTCTAGCATGAAATATTAAACCTATCCATAGATCCTTGCAAGATAATTGCTATTTGCTAAACGTGAAATGTTGTTCAGGTCCTACAATGGAGAAAAGAGCTACGATGAAGCTGTTGAGTGTGAGAAAATCAAGCATCGGAATTAGTAACACTTAAATACATTATGCTTGGTGGTAGAACTACAACGCTTTTGTACTACTTCTTTATATATATATATATATATATTTGGGTAAGTTAAATCGACGATGTTGAACTTTATGCACTATCTTGTTAATATTTGTTACTAGTACGAGTCAAATAATTGATAAGTACAGGGCCTACTAACATTTTGCTTTGTTATTGCTGCCTCATTGGACCCACCCATTAAGGATGCCAATCGACAACATGTATGATATATGGAATCAGTTTGGGAGGATTGCTGGTTTGAACTGATATTGTGGGCCAGTGAAAAAGTTAACCATGTTTATATGTTTACCCGAACATAGCGAAGATATTGTGACCAAATAGGCTTATATGGTTTGATGCTGTGCTCAAACTCGAAGATGTAAGGTCAAAGTTGGAATGCTATATTGATGTTCTCTATTTGTCAAGCAATCAGTTTCACAGTGTCTTCTGCCCTTAGGATTTGTGGTGTTGGATTCCTTCATCTTGTGGGGATAAATGTGCTTTTTTTTTTTTTTTTTTTTTTTTCTCTCTCTCTCTCTCTTATTTCCTGTTTGTATTTTTGTCTTTTCTTCAGACTGAGTTCGTATATATCCTTTCCAAAGAACTGCAGTTTGCTAAACATGAAACATTTGCTCAGGTCCCCCAAATGGAGAAAGCAGCTATGATGAAGCTGTTGAGTTTGATCCAATTAAACATCACAATTATTTCTGTCCTTGGGTCAATGGAAATGTTGCTGCAGCAGGCTGTAGTAGTGGCAGTGCCTCCAGTTCCAGTGTGGGTGCTATCGCTCTTTGTGGTTGGCAGCTGACTTTAGATGCCATCGATGCCTTTCAATCCCTCGGACACGTCCCTACCCAAACTGTGGAATCTGAATCCGCTGCATCTCTATACAAGGTTTCTTGGTTTCTATCCAGTATCTCCAAGGCTATGTTTGCAGCGCGGATTTTGAGAAGGATGAGAAAAAGGAGAGGAAAACAAAAAGGAAACCATTTCCCTTATATTCCCTAGTGTTTTCTTCCGTGTTTAAAATTTTAAATGGCATTAAATATTAAGCATTTTACAAATATAATAGTAGCTTAATAAAAGATGAAGGGAAGTGAGTCAAGTGACTCACAAATTCAAAATCCAGAATTGCGAATTTCGCATTATTTTCTTTTTCTTCCTATTTTCTTCATTGTTTTCCGCATTAACCAAACAAATAAAAGCATTTCCCTCTGTGTTTTTTCTTTTCACTCACTAAATCCATGAACCACAGAGCCTAAGGATTTACGACCTTTGTCTCTCAATATTGTCTAATTAGGATCCGACATTTTTTCCCTCAGTTTATCCAGTTTTATGCATTATGAGGATATCTCTAAATTCATTGAAGTTGCAAAATTAATTATCTTCTTTGTTTATATGGAGTGTGAAACCTGGCTTGATTTTACAAAAATGGACAGGAAGTGATGTCAAAAATGTCATTTTAAATGTCCATCAAGCACTAATAACAAGACACTACTGTTTCTCAATTAACATCCTTTTGTTGAACATTTGGCTCACAAGTCACAAGGGCATTGGTGGTTCGTGATATTGTTTTTATTTGTTTTTATAATTTGTCTTGTTTAACTGGTGGTTTTGTATGAGAGTCCTGTTCTCTCACTTATAATTTCTGGATGACATACTTGACATGACTTCTGGCAGGATGATCATGGAACTCCTAGCCGAAAGCTTTTGGCTCGCCACTCCTTCAGCAAAAGTCGTGGACAAAATTGAAAATTTAACTCTCAATTAAAAGGTATTACCAACGTTAATTGCACTTGTACTTGGGAAACCATGATTGCGACTCTGAAAAATTTGTGATACATAATTAACAAGATTACCATCGTAATATTCTCTGACGACTCTTGATTGTCCTGTGATTGTCGGAGATTGGAATGTCGCTAGAAAGTTGTATAATTGGTGATGGAAAGTAGACCCTTCTGGAGCTATTCTCTGTGATGAAATGATAAAAGTTTTCCAGAATTATTTTCTAAATATATTGTAAATGAGTGGCATCCTAGTTGTAGTTGTGACATTAATATGTGGACTCTCACATCCAGAAGGGTAATAGAAATTGAAATGTTAACTTGGGAACCGGAGTTCATATAATGTATCTACCCACACACACGAACTTGGTTTGTATAAGCCTTATTTGATTCTGCAAATTGATGCAAGTCTTAAGTCTATATCAATGATGGTTCTCTCGCTAATTATATCTTCCATTCCTTATTGCAGTTTCCTTCTAATCCTGTCCCGCTTAATTTCAATGTTTCCTGGTCATGATTCATGTAATGGGGAAGCAATCGCAAGAGCATGGTTCCATCTAATTCTGGCTGCAGTTTCTTGGGACAAGAATGACAGTCTGGGATTTCAATAGAGTTAGAAACTCACACTCTCTCTCTCTCTCTCTCTCTCTCTCTCTCTCTCTCTCTCTCTCAGAATAATAACCATGCACTTCAGCCACCCGCGAGGTTGATTTGGTCATGATTTTAAGTTCAGCAACTGGACAGACGGTAATTTTAATTGTGATCGAGAATATTGTTAACAATATATTAGGTAAAGTATGGTTTGAGCATCTTCCTCAAGATAAACAAGCCAATGGCTCATAGGATTTTCGTGGTTTTGTTTAAATTTTTTTCATTTTTTATTTAGCTACCTTGTTGCTTTGGTGTGTTAGTTTACACAGTGGAACTACCTTAATATTATAAATAATTTTTGCTTTTTGGTAATCCAGGTGAGTTTCGTTTTACATACTTGGCAATGAAGTTTCAGTGTTTCCCCTTGTTCTTACTCTTCTGCAATGTCTTAGGTGGTGTTTGTCATAACTTCTCATATAGAAGTCCATTCCCTGGAATAGACTTTCCAGACTTTCCAAAATAGATTTTTTTTTTTTTTTTTTAAAAAGAAGTGTTTGGTTGGTGAACGAGTTTTTTTTAAAAATAAAAATAAAAAGTAAATCTAAATATGCAAATACGTATGGTGACAACATCTTAGAAATATAAACTTATATTTACTTACCAATATTACCCTTAATATTACCCTTAAAAACTAAATGGATATAAAATATTGTAGCATATTATTTGAGAGTGCAAAATAGTTAACTGAAATAAATTAAAAATATTCATCCATAGCTATCATGTCAAATGTACTAAAAAAAATTTTTAATTACACAATGCCTGTCCAAAAAAAATAAATTGGAATATAGGTTGTGTAAAACAATAGGGATTCGGCTAGGTTACGTAATTTAGGTATGAGATTTTGATAAAGATGACATTAATTATAAAACAAGGGAGAGAGTGTAATTGTGTAGACAAAGCTCCTGACATCTGGTGAAGTACAAAAATCATAGTTTTGGGAAGTCAGAATTTTTGACTTCTTCAAATGATCATTCTGGAGATGCACTTATTGTCAAGAAGTCCATTCTCAAACATCTTTAAATGGATTTCACTTCTGTAAATAGACTTCTTCTTCCAAATGTCCATCTCAAAAGGTTTCCGAACACTCTCTTATTGTCTTGGAACCTAACAAAACAAAGTTACTTATCAATGTAAAGATGTAGAATAACTTTATGGTATATCCTAGTGGTTTAATATGCAGTATACATCCTAGTGATTTTGGTGCAAAAATGTGTTAACTTAGTGCTAGAATGAAGTACCATTCCAGAAAGTGGTTTTCAAAAGTATGGTGGTTTTTTTCAAAATTACAACCATTGGGCATCCTGAACAACTAGGATGTATCGCACAAGATCCCAATGGTATATATGTTCTTTGTGTGGTAGAAGGGATGAAAAGGTGGAGCGAAGGAAAAGAAGATGTATGCTTTCTTTGTTTGGTAGAAAGGGATGGAAAAGTGGAGCTAAGGAAAGAGGAGAAAGGGGGAAGAGGTATTCTAGCCTTCTATGGAAGATGTGCTTCCTTAATTGTGTTTGGCTGAATTGGATGCAAGAGATTGTGTTTGGTTGAATTGGATTGAAGAGAAGTGTGGGGAAAGGAAACATGAGCTGGTACATTAAAACTTACATTATTGTTATGGTTCTCAAAATTTTATTCTAAAGTTAATTTCCAATAAATGTTGGTTGTAATGGTTATAGAGGTGATGTGGTATCCCAAGCCAATCAGATTCCTTCATCGGTCTATTTGTCCCCCCTATTTTCAGGGGAATCTTATTCCACATTAGCAAAATCTGCTATTGTAGTAGTGATGTTAAAGATGATGACATGACGTACCCGTTGCAACCAATATTTACTCGTCATTGGGACCATTGAAAATACTTTTCAATGAAAAAAAAAATGATTTCACATAATTGTATTCCAAATTTAAATCTAAACTTAATTGGACAGTGAGATCAAATAGGAATGAATGATCAATTGAAATCTAATTGGCCATGCTTTTATTCAAATTTGGATTGTAATTGGAATGATACAAAATATATATATATATATATATATTTTTTTTTTGGACAAGCACTACACAAAGGGAGGTAATGCTCATGCATCCTATAAAACTCACACTCCATGAGACTGGACTCACAACCACTCGAATGAGACAATGCTGTTAATCTAAAAAGAAAAAAAGAACAGAAAAAGAAAAAGGAGTTGAGCCCAAAATTAGGGATGACAAACTTCCACAGCCTGCTCCTAATTGTTAAGGTTTGGTAGAGGTATGTTAGGGGTAGGAGAGGGATTCAGAGTTGGTGAAAGGTTCTTTATGCTCCGCCTCGAATAGGATATTAACTTAATATTGGACCACTAATATTTTAACTTAGAATGATGTTATGTTTCCCAAATTCAAATTTTAAATTCTCATCTCAAATGATATGTCATTAATCAAAATTCAGTGGATCTATTGACTAATGTGGGGTCAACATCTTCCAATCAAAATGCAATGAGTCTACTGCCACATCATTTGATATAGAAATTTAAGATTTGATTTTGGAAATCATATCATTACTCTTTTAACTTATTAATTAAAATATTTTTGTTATGTAAATAACCTATGTGAATTTAGGCCTTCATTATACAAATGTTTTAGTGACCACTCTAAAACTTAATTTACGGGTATTTTCTTGTGGTCAACACGAATTTAAACATTGTATTACTTTAAGAACGTCGAAAATAGGGATGACAACGGAGCGGGTATGGGACGGGGTGACCATTCCCCACCCCTACCCCGTCACAGAGAAATCCACCCCCAACCCCGCCCCGTTTGAGTGGCTACTCTTCCCATCCCCGACGCCGCCTATACAAGTTGAACCCGTCCCCGTCCCAAACCCGGTGAGAAAGCAAACAATTACAGAATATTTGCCAACCAAATTTTTTAACGAGTTATATTTGGGGCACTAACAATATCCACTAACCACTAAAAGAGAGATAGAGTGTGTTAGTAAATGTTAGTGAATTTTGTTAGTGCCCCTAACTTCATAAGATGTGATTACTTTTGAACCACGTGTAAGGCATGTATTTCCACAGTACATATGCTTTATGTGTATTTTCATTCCCAAGGATGGCCACTTGTCATCTTTATGTGAGAGATTTTCAACTCCCAATAAAAGCCACTTGTCATCACGCATGCTTTTAATAAGCCAGAGAATCCTTAGCTAATGCCTTAGTAACCGATGTGGGACTACACCTTCCTATACAATACAACATAATCGGGTCTATCGGGGTGTCTTCCATTGATACCACCCCCGCCCCTAACCCGCAACGGGTTCGTATATATTATCTCATACCCGCCTCTATCACTTGTAATGGCTTTCCAAACCTGTCCCATTAGGGACGGGACTCATAATTATCGGGTCAATTGTCATCCCTAGTTGAAAATCTTAAGAGTATGAAAGAAAAAAAAAATCATTAACATTAGTCGGGAGGGGCGGAGTCGAAGTAGCTAATTAAAACAGAGTAGGTTTGGTATGAATCAAATGAATGGAGAGGTAAAGCAGGTACAAGTTTAGACGGGATATAGTTGGTAAAGAGGAGCACTTAAACCAAATATGCACCATTGTCATTTTTGGTTCTTTTCAAATTGAGTAATGCTGTCTCCTAAATCTTAAACGTGGTTCAACATATGGCAATTAAATTGTCTTTAATAATAATAGGATCACTTCGACAGTTCAACATTTTAATATCCTCCAATGTAAATCAAGTGAGTTGACTGCCACGAGTGTTGGGAACTACATCATATATATGCGTGTGTGTATATTGAGTAATGCTAGGTACACCTAAATAATACACCTACTGATGTAGATTTCTAAAATTATTCATCAGTTATCAAACAAAGTTTGAATTAATTTCAAAATTGTCAGGACACATCTGCACGTGGATAGTTTAGGTACACAAAACCGATATATTTAACATTTTTCATATATTATATTATATAAAATAAAGTGAAGTTAGATGCTTGTCACGTGACAACTTTGTAAATTTTCATAATTTTTAGATATAAATATATAGCATTAAATGAAAGTATATCCTTACTACTTTTTAAATCATCAAAAACCTTTACTTTCTTTTGAAAAGGATTCAAGTGGTTTTTTCTTTCTCACGACTTTTCCTAATTGAATACAAGTGTAAGAGTCTTAAACAAAAAATAAGTTATCTATACTTCACTTTAACCATATCTTGATTCTTAAATTAGTTTTGTTTGGCTTTTTCCTTTTTCCTTTAACGATGTTTTTTGTTGATAAATTTAACCAAAAATAATCATTGAATGCAGTCTATTTAGTGCATAAAACACTATTATCAATATTGTAAATTCAGCAGTTTAAAATTTTCAGCATTTAAAATTCAGCACTTAGTTTTAGGAATTAGTTCACAGTTTTATCAAACATGCTCTTAGATTTCAACGATTTTGTAGAGTTGTATTTATCAAATGTTTAAATTATGAGTAATGCTATGCTTCCTTTTTTTTTTTTTCCCAAAAAGTGTTTCCCAACTAGGGATGACAACGGGGCGGGTATGGGACGGGGCGCCCATACCCCGAACCCGCCCCGATTACATAAACCCTCACCCCAACCCCGCCCCGCCCCGCCCCGAGGGATTGTGTATCCCAACCCCGCCCCCGCCCCGTAATATAATACCCGGCCCCGCCCCGAAAAAAAAAAAAAAGAACTCAGCAAGTATTTACCAATATACACAGACACACACTGTGACACAAACACACACAAACACTGAAAACACACATACACACAAGAACACACACCACATGCATAGAGGACTTTCAAAATATGACAGAAAGTTTATTGCATGTAAACATGATAGAATATTGGGTGTAGATGTAGAGAGAGAAGAATGTAGAGAGAGAGAGAGGTATGGCGGGTTAACAATGACCCAGAATATATATATGTAAATATATATATATATACACACACACATATCTATTACTATATAATAAGAACTCAGCCCTCATTTAAGCAAGCACGTCAAAACTTTTGAACTTCCTGTTTTGGCCTCCTTTTATGCAATGAGCTTCCCATACTACCCCTTATTGCTGGGGTTTTTACACTGTCAAGTTGCTGCTCTTCAAGACTCCAACGAATGAATTGCTGGGCAACAGTCCACGTATGGACTGTATCTTTTATACGTGTCATTCATGTCTCTCTCATTCACTCTCTCTTTTGGGTCAGATCTCTCATCGTTTGTTTCTTCTGCCAATTTCCCCTGAGTCATGCCAATACGTGGCTTTCTCTAGTGATTACTAGACAGTCCAAACCCTTATGGTTCATTATCTTTATCTTCTCTCTCTCTCTCTCTCTCTCTCTCTCTCTCTCTCTCTCTCTCTCTCTCTCGCTATCTCTCTCTATATCTATATGTGTGTGTATATATACATTATTGCTATCATTCAGGCTTGGGCATCTCAATTGCATCAATTAATTAGTACTGATCTCTTCACCCCATCCCTGAATGTTCTTGTTCTTCTTAGATTAAGCTTTTGATCGGCAAATTGTCTCTGAGAATTCTTAATCGCATCTCTGCAATTTAAGAGGACATGAAGGTTAGACATCTCACTTTTGTTGTTTCTAAGACCCATCAATATGCTTAGATTCCGATTCTTAATTTCTCTCTCTCACTCTCTCTCTCTCTATCTCTCTCTCTGTCTGTCTCTCTCTCTTGTACAAAGTTGTAAACTTTTTGTGACTTTTGCTCTATATTCCAGGCCCCGCCCAACTTATAATTGAGCCTTCTAATCATGTAAATAT
Organism: Hydrangea macrophylla; assembly: GCA_033977485.1. NCBI lineage: Eukaryota > Viridiplantae > Streptophyta > Magnoliopsida > Cornales > Hydrangeaceae > Hydrangea > Hydrangea macrophylla. Next base: position 31,961,652 of record CM066994.1, read on the forward strand.
GTTGGGTCCTGTGGTTCTGCTCCTATATATATATATATATATATATCTGTGTGTGTGTAATTCATTCAGTAATTAATGGTGATTTTGGTTTTATATATGTATGACAGAAAGTGGTGTTGAAGTTGGAGCTACATGATGACAGAGATAAGCAGAAAGCCATGAACACAGTCTCTGGCCTCTCAGGTACTGTCCCAAATTTAAATTTCATTTACTCATACTTCCCCAATCCGCCCCCCCCCCCCCTCCCCCCCCAAAAAAAAAAGGTTTAGTCCCCTCAAATTGAAATATTTTACACAGAAGCCCTCCAAAATTCAGAAAGATCCTTATTTTACTCAAATAATAAAAATTGGCTCAGGCTCTGCAACCGACCCTCAAATTAAGTCCCAAACTTCAAATTCCTCCATATGTCCCTGATTGGGTTATTTTGCCACTTTGATTGATTGTTGTAAATTTGTTCTTCCAAGCAGTTTTCTCATCATTTTTTTTATTTTTTTATTTTCTGTTTTTAATTTGCAAAATGATAAGCAGTTGTATCATCAAAATCTCTTTGTTCATAATAGAGGCAACCTCACTTTTGGTTATTCTAAATTTGAATTTTCCAATTTCCCCCCATATTTTCAATCATTTTCCTTATGTTTGGATGAAGATTTATGCTATACAATTGGCCTTTTCCTTTTTTAAATTGGTTTTATTCTTTAATTTGTTTCTCTTATTTGTTCCCATGTTGTTCCATTATACACATTGTTTTGGTCTTGTCCTTTTTCAATTTCCATTTTGCCTTTCATTTCCAATACTAATAATTCCTCTCCCCCCAAACACACACATGTATTGCTCAGCTTTACAACATAGATTTATTGAGTGTTTGACTTCTTGTTTTGGTGGCAGATTCATGGGTATGGCCTTCTAGCTTTTGATAATAAGCTCCAATGATGAATTGGTTCATCATTTTAAGTCAGCTTTTTCCAAAAATGGTGCAATCATTTCGTTATACCTCCCGTCGGTATTTTCTGGTTGTTCAACTTTAGTTTTTAAGCAGGTTTAAATGCAACGTATCCTCTGGTGTTCAACCAATTTATCTTTTTGAAAGCTTATGTTTCTAATGACTTGCATTGCCCATGACTGCTTGTTTTTCCAGTACGCTCACCGGAGATGTGTGCCACAGGTGGCGTAATGAAAAAGGTGATACTGTGTGTGAAATATGCCACCAGGTGGACTTTTTCCTTCTCCCATTTCTGTCTTGATCTAGAAATTGCTTTCTTGTCCATTTAATTTGTGTTTTTAGACTTTATATGTTGATATAAAGCTGTTAAGGTTATTAGAAAAACTACTTCTCTTTGCTAACTTTTTCATGTGTCACATCCCAAATTAGTTCTTATTTGTTTATTCAATGTTAAATTTATGTGAAATGCGGCAACTCAATCCAGGTTATACAGCACCGCCTCTTATATTTCAGCTTGGGAGTCTTCCAATGAACCTCAGGTGCAACAATTTTTCCATTTTCTGTTTTATTTTGTTCTTCATATAGTACTATAACTATTGCTCTTTGCTAACTTTTTCATGTGTCACCTCCCAATTTAGTTGTCTTATTTGTTTATTTAATGTTAAATTTATGTCAATGCAGCTACTCAAACCAGGTTATATACAACACTGCCTCGTATATTTCAGCTTGGGAGTCTTCCAATAAACCTCAGGTGCAACATTTTTTCCATTTTCTGTTTCATTTTGTACTTCATATAGTACTATATTTTTCATACATTCGCTTTTTACTTAAATCGCTTGAATAGTGGTCTAATGGTGATTTTTCTATGGGTACTTTTCATCCCGTTCTAAGGTGATGTTGGCCAACTTAAGTGTTGTCAAATGCTTAAATGGATATTAGTATCTTTTCAGGTTTCTACCATGAACATGTACTATGCATGACTATAAGTACAAACTTACAGAAAAACTCTCTACGTACCCATCTACACCACATTTATAGAATTTATCCTACACTAAGAGTTGATTCAACCTAAGCTTGATTAAACCAAATCTAAAGCGTACTTTATACGGGTTAAGAACCCTTGGAGATCTATGAGCTATGTAGTGAGAGTTGTGGTGGTGGTTTTGGGATTGGCGGCTGTGGCAGCTTATTTCAACAATTGGGTTGTTTGGCCTCTTTATTGGATTGCTAAGCGGACAATGTTCTGGGCTTTGTTTGTTCTTGGCCATGATTGGTAATCTTCAACATTAATCTTGACTTTATGTGTTTAGGTTTTCTGTTTGTTTCATTGTTGAATTTGGATTACCAATTTCTTGATTTTTAATGGAGTATGTATTTGGTTTGTCAATTTTTGCAGTGGTCATGGAAGCTTCTCAAACAACCACAAACTCAATAGTGTGGTGGGCCATTTGCTTCATTCTTCAATCCTTGCCCCTACCTAGGATGGTTAGTTCCTAAATTCCAATGTTCTAATGCTTTGTTTAAGATAGTTGAGTCATGTTTGGCCATCTCCAATTCTTACTCAAATTTATACTCCAATTTCAGTCAAAGCTACATTTGATATGAACCTACCCACAATGTCACTTAAAACTTAAAAGTTTACTCAAATCTTCTTCTAAATTTCCACTCCCTTCTACTTCTTGTACAATTTGAGTTAGAACATCTCCTACTCTCCATTTTATTTTCCCATTGAGGCCGAACCTCTATCATGAAACCCATGACATATTTTTATTTGAGTGGAAAATCTTGGAAAAAAAAAAACCCCTCCAACCATTCACTTATACCTTCATACCCATATGTTATTTGCTCTGAACAATATTTTGAGGATTTGGGTAATAGTTTAGTGCAACTCAATTTGATATTGGTTTGAGTAAACGGTTGGGGGGAATTTTTCAATATTTTTTATTCAAATTTGAACTTGGTATGAGTTTTGAGTAAGAGTTGGAGATGTCCTTGGATATCTGATGTTCATCACATTTTTCATCACGACTTTTTGTGGTTACAATGCAGGAGAATTAGTCATAGGACGCATCATCAAAACCATGGTCATGTTGAGAATGACGAATCGTGGCACCCTGTAAGTTGTTTTATCTACTTGTTAAAATGCTTGGTTTCACAGACATGCACATATGAGTGTAGTTTTCTAAAATTTCTTCCCTGAAGTAGATTAGAAAATATTGCAGGTCTTATTCTTCAATGTCGAAAATCTCAAACTTATTCGGCTACTTGGAAAGGTGGTGCGAGGCTTTAGAGATACCATAAAAAGACTATATTACTTTGTGGTTAGTGAGGTTGCAAGTCGTTACCCTCACTGAAATAGTTGCTCTGCCTTGTAGTTTTGCATTTCTTATTGTTGTCAAAGCAATATTGTAAATATTCAATCTCAAAGATTTATATTAGTAGTTCTCTTTTATTTGCTTGTTAACTTCCAATACTTCCATCTTCCGAGCTTGTTGTGCGTAAAATAACTTCCACATTTAAATCAAACATTCTCTCCGACGGGCACGTGCTTTGCACGTGCGTCCTTCACTAGTATATATATATATATATATATTGCAGTATAATCGGGGCGGGTTCGGGGGATTTTACCTTTACCCCGACCCGACCCGACCCCAACCCGGGTTATACCCTTAGCCCCCATACCCGCCCCTACCCCGATTGAAACTACCCCATACCTTATCTATTAGGGGCGGGGCGGGGCGGGGAACCCGAAAAACCCGCCCCATTGCCATCCCTATTCCCAACACATGTAGCAGTGAGACCCTCTTCAATAATAGTAGGACCACTTCAACATCAACCAATCAAAATTAACTCAAGCTGTTGTCACATGTGTTAGAAAATACTTTCGAAAAAAAAAATTGAAAGGCATAACATTATTTTTAAATTATACCAACCGGCCACAAATCTAGTTTGCGATATAAATTTGGGAATGACAGTATACCTCTACCAAAAGTGACCAAAATTTGGAATATAAATTTGAGAGTAATGCTATGCATCCAAAATTTCTATCTCAAAAGAGTTTTTCAAATGATGTGACAGTGTGACCATGTCTAATATAGTGAGACCAGTTGAATTTTAATTGAAAGTTGTTTATCTAACCCTAGTTCCACATCATTTGCAAAAAAACTTTTAAGATAAAAATTTTAGAAGCATAAGTATTAGTGTAAATTTGGTCCCATTTATATAGACGGTAAATTTAGCATTTACAGTCTATATGAGCTGACGTCAGCGCATGGTCACGTGATCACCACACCACCATCTCACTCCGTTTGGTTTAAATACCCACACAGGCCCCCATTGACCCAACTCAATTCTCTCTCCTTCGTCAAAACCCTACGTTGCTTTCTCTCTCTCTCTCTCTCTCACTCACTCACATAGCAGTTCAGCCAAGGTGTGTCTTGAGCCTAATTTTCGGTATCTAAATATTTTTATATAATCTATATCTGAACCTAATTTTGTTCAGTTCAAATTCATCTCTGTTAGCTTCTTTTGTTCTTCAATTACTTATTGATAATCTGATAGTGTTTTTTCAAATCTTCTTAAACCATCACTTTTCAGAATTTGTTCACTTAGATATCTGAATATCAGGTTCGCGTATATCAACAATGGATCCTCAACCTGAACCAGTGAGCTACATTTGTGGAGGTATGTATTTAACGATTTCCCTCTTTCTATACATGTATGTATATAATGTATATGTGTTGTGCATGTTCCGCAATTATTGGTTTATATATCTATATAAGGGGGCTACTAACCTATAGTACGGTGGCGGTAGGTGATGGCGAATTTTTCGTTGCTAAAAACACCAGATTTGGTGTTTTTAGCGACGAAAACTTTCGTGTCACTAAAAGCGTTTTTTTCGTGCTGTAGAGTCCTTCTAATGAGGGATAAAGTGATATACATATATATATATATGTATATTATTCAAAGTGCCGTTTTATTTCACTAGTGTACATTGTGGAAAATACTTGGGTTGGATAACTTTACTAAACTAAATTAAATTGTAGATTGCGGGCAGGAAAACACACTGAAGCCAGGTGATGTAATTCAATGCCGAGAGTGCGGTTACCGCATCTTGTACAAGAAGCGTACCCGGAGAAGTAAGTTAATCTTTTAAAATTTTCACTTAAATAATTAGTATGTCTGTTATAGAAACATTGCACGTAAGTAATAGCTTAGTTTAATTACAGTATAGGGTTTGGTTCTTGTCTAATTTTAGTCTTTGTAATTTCAATTGCATCAAAATTTTCTCACAGAATGAGAGATCTGGACCATATTGCTTCTTTATTAGAGCTTAAAGGACTTAATTGATTCAATTGAAAGTATAGGGAACTAATGTGAGACAGGGAGCAAACTTTAAGGGTGTATTTTGTAATTAAGCCTAATAGTTTCCTATTTAATTGGTTGGGTTTTTAGTCGATTGCAATGTGGGCTAAGTTTCACAGTTAGGATTTGTGGTAGGACTAGCTTTGTTGTTGTATTGAAAATCCTGGTGAGAAAAATTTAAGCTTTCGTCATACAAGACTATTTAGTAAGTGAATTTCGTTGCAGCCAGAGTATATTTGTGAAAAAAGGTCTTATGTCTTTGGTTTCAGTCATTGATGATCTGACTTAGCTTCCATTTAGTTGTGATCATTTTTGCTGCAAAATCAAACTATATTCCTATGGAATACTACCTCCGTCTCATCTGTTACATTGAGAAGCTTTTATTATTTGGCTTAGCACCAATCAATTATTTTTATCGATACATTTAGGGTGTTACTTAAGCTTACTTGCAAGCCACTGGTGCATAGTACTGATGGTTTCAATTCCTAAGTTGCTCTTGTGGATCTTGATTCAGATCTTGGGCCTCTCTTCCGACTACTCAAATCTACTCAATGTTGTCATGATTAGCTTTCTAAATACATTTGTTTATGCTCTTCCGTATTTAGGCAGTGCAACTATGGAAGTGTGAGTGGAATTGTTCTAAATATTCTGTTGGGTAACTTCGGTGAGTATGTCTATATCAACTGGTACCATTCCTAGGTCTAGGTGGTATTGTAGAATTGTATTACAGTATTACCATTTGGTTTTGAAGAATTGAATTGGAATTACAGTTATATGCAATTGAATTCTAAGATGGATTATTGGACTCGTCATCCTTTGGATCCCTCTCAAATGCATGGTATTTCTTAAAAGTTGTGCCTTTTTGGACAAAACTGTTTTAGCAGTGTTAAAACTTCTAGCTTGGAATTTGGAGGGTGGGTAGGGTCAAGTGTCCAATTTTGATTAGAGTCAATTCCACCAAAAGAAAAATGAAAAAGAAAATTGTGCTTATCTAGGATATTCTTTTCCAGATTATGGACATCCTTATGTCATTCTTGTGCTGTTATCCATGCGAACCTTAATATGTATGTCTCTTTGCTTACACGAATTAAGGTAAAAGCTTCGGTGACAAGCATTTGAATACATGTTCGAGTTTTGAGAGACACCGCATAGTGCAACAATATTGTCCGAATGTTAGGATTGTTTTTAGTCTACTCTTCCTAGCATGTTGCATAACATGGCCACAAATTTTAGTATGAGTAATGCTACACCCACACCAAATTCCACAACCAACAATCCAGGTCTTTTGATTCCAGTGGGCCCCATATGGGTCCTGCACGGAACCCACAGGAATGAAGGGCCAGGATGCATTGGGTGTGGAATTTGGTGTGGGTGTAGCATTTTTATTTGAGTAATAACCATTTTTGGTGTTTTCAGTTACGCTAGTATTGACCAATCAAATTATGGACATCCTTCTGTCATTCTTGTATTGTTATCCATGCGAACCTTACTATGTATGTCTCTTTCCTTACACGAATTAAGGTAAAAGCTTCAGTGACAAGCATTTGAATACATGTTCGTGTTTTGAGAGACGCCGCATAGTGCAACAACAATGTCTGAATGTTAGGTTTGTTTTTAGTCTTCACTTCCTAGCATGTTGCATGAGAGGACCCACAAATTTGGGTAATGACCATTTTTGGGTTGTCAATTAGCTCGTACTGACCAATCAAATTGTGTAGTAGAATCTTCTGAGATCTACTTTTGGGGGTCCTTACCGTAACTACGGTCCCTGGGCCGCAATCTTGTTACCCCTTCAGTGAAAAGAGATACATTCACGAATATCTTCTATCATAGCATAGAGTGAAAGAGAGAGCAAGTGTTTAGATATGAGGTTGAAATATGTTAATTTTTTTATTTTGGGCCCAGTCTCCTTGTTATTGCATTATGAAATTTGTCCAACTCCTGAATTATAGATCAACAGTATTATTGGTTTTCTTGCCTGAGATTCATATTATGAATCCGATTGGTTGTGTTGTGTGCTTTGAAAGTGGAATGCCCAAGACGCATGAAATATTTGTACCTTTTTATTTCTTAGGCACACTACCATTCTTAACATGAACTACTTCAATTGCCTGCAGTTGTGCAGTACGAAGCACGCTGAAGAAGACATTATGGAAGACTCTTTCACAAGTTGATTAGCATTAAGAGTACTGCAGGTTAATATTGTCTATATGGTTTGGATTATGAGATTGGACAGAGCTATTGAGTTTTTCATGGACGTTGGATTTTGTAACTTTATTTAAAAGTGTTTGTACGTCTGTCGAGTGTTTGTCACATGTACGAATCTTGTGAACAAACTAACAAGAAAATGCTAGAAACATTCTGGTTAATATTTGGTTTTGTTTTGTTTTGTGTTTTGTTTTGTATATATATATATACAGTCAGTGTATAAAGAGGGCGCCCTTTTTTTTATTAAAGAACGGACTTTTTTTGGCCGTGTAAAAAGTGAGAATTTCTCACAAAAAAGTGAGAATTTCTCACATAATTAAAGATGTGAGAAATTCTCATTTTTTACACGGCAAAAAAAAGGGCCCACTCTTTAATAAAAAAAGGGCGCCCTCTTTATAGAATCTCTGTATATATATATATATAAATATTTGGCTCAGAAACTAAAATTCATTAACTAAAAATGACCATTACAAATAAAACAAACACAACAAAACAAAGAAAAGAAAGCCAAAAGAACCACTCTGCCAGGAGCAGTAAAAATCAACCATCGCCCCACAAGGACCGTCGTGTGGAGAAAGTCAAAACCCAGGGCTACTTCATCATTGTGACACAAAGTTGAGCCGAAAATAGTGAAGAAGATTCACTCACGCGGTTGGACCATCCTTTTGCAAATTATTTTTTCCAAAACTTTTCATTTAATTTTTTCTTTGACTGAATAAAATCATTCCCTCACAGATTTACGCCTTCCTAAACTGTGCAGTTAATTAGCCGTTTAAATGAAATCTTATCCTTTCTTTGTAACACGTTTTTTTAAATCAAGGGATTTCTGTCGGGTTAAGATGGCTATAAATTCGTGGGTCATTCTCTTTGAGAATACACAGTAATACAATCTTCCCTCTCTGGTTCTTCTTTGGTTCTTCTCTGTTCATTCGATCACTGATATACATACAAGGCTGTTCTGTGCCCTTTGTTCAACGAGTGCACGTGAACAAAGACGAGGCTGCTTAATCCTGGAGGGTAAACCGCTGAGACCTTTCTGTACCGAGTCAACAACTCCGAGGGGCAGAAATTACTCTTAAGGACAGTGTCTAATACACGACTCAGTCAGACTCTTCAACCCTACTGATAAGTATTTTCGTTCACAGCAGTGTCTATTCATTATTATTTTCCAACATTCTTAAGAGTAATCTCCATGGATACTGCTATGCTTACCGCAACTAAAGCTATTCCCGATGTCACAAGAATTGAATCGTTTAACGGGAATAACTTTAAGCGTTGGCAAACCAAACTGCTACTTATTCTTGACATTGCAAAGGTTGATTTCGTTTTGACTAAACCAAAACCCGTTCAAGATTCTGAAAATTATGAAACCGAATTGCCTCTTTGGGAAAATGCAAACAAGATTTGCAAAAGTATTATTCTGAATGCCTTATCAAATGAACTTTTTGATATTTACTGTACCTTCAAATCGGCAACTGAAATTTGGGATGCTTTGGTCACCAAATATATTATTGAGGATGCCGGAATTAAAAAATATGCCATCGGAAACTTTCTCAATTTTCAAATGACCGATGACATAGATGTTTCTACTCAAATTCACAATTTTCACCTTGTGGTTTCTGAACTTAGTAATGAAGGAATGAAATTACCCGAACCATTTGTAACTGGTTCACTTATTGAAAAACTTCCGGAGTCTTGGAAAAATTATAAGAACATGATGAAACATAAGAGGAAAGAAATGACTCTGGAGGAAGTTGTTGTTCATGTTCGCATTGAGGAAAAGAACCGTTCACTTGATCGAAATGAGAAAGCCAAAGCTATGGCTTCCAAGGCTAACCTCATTGAGGAAAAGCCTAATCGCACCCAAGGGAATTTTCAAAGGCAGAATAACAAACCCCATTTCAATAAAACAAATTTCAACAAAAATCTCAAACCCCAAAACCAGTTTGCTAAAAAGAAAGGGGAATGTTTTGTATGTGGCAAACCGGGTCACCATGCTGCTCAATGCAGACACAGGAAGAAAAACGACAAACCTGCCCCTAGAGCTAATCTAGTTGATGCACATGTTATAGTGGCTGTCGTTTCTGAGGTCAACTTGGTGGCAGAGGAGAAAAATTGGGTGGTAGACTCTGGGGCTACCAGGCACATCTGTGGCAACAGAAGTGCTTTTACCTCCTACACACTAGTAGGGGAAGGAGAGGAACATGTGTACATGGGGGACTCAAGGCCCTCACCTGTGATCGGGAAGGGGAAGGTAGTTCTCAAGCTAACTTCCGGAAAGATCCTCTCACTTACCGACGTTCTCCACGTGCCTGATATTCGTTGGAACCTTGTGTCTGTATCGCTGCTTGGGAAAGTGGGGGTGAAAGTTATTTTTGAATCTGATAAGGTTGTAATGACTAAAAGTGGGGTGTTTGTGGGGAAAGGGTACTACAATAATGGCTTGTTTGTTTTGAATGTTTTGGATAATTTGAATGGAAATGCTACTACTTCTTCTGCTTACTTGATTGATTCTCATGATTTATGGCATGCTAGATTAGGACATGTGAACTTTTCTTATATAAAGAAAAATGAAAGAATTAGGCATTCTTGGAAATGTTAGTATCACTAATAATGAGAAATGCCAAATTTGTAGTGAAGCAAAAGGTACTAAGTGATGATGCCAAAAATTGGTAAGAGTAAAGTAGAGCAATTTAAGGAGAGAGAGAGAGTGAGAGACTATTTTTTGTATGTGGTTCGGCCCTGTTAATGAAGGTACCTACGTCCACGGGTGTGTCTGAGCACGTTCACTAGCAGATCACCGGCGGGCCTGGTGAGCCAACAAAGAGGGGCGGCACTACCAGTAATACTGGCCGGGTGTATGCATATAATGGTGAATTTTGTAGAGGTGCTGTGTAGACTACAGAATTGCCTGCCCCCTCAATGGGGGGTGAGTGGTCTCTTTTATAGATGCAAGAGACCTACTCATACATGGATAAGGAAATATAATCCTATTAGGGTGTGATTGACACCAATCAAGTAAGCTTCCTAATTGTATTAGGATTGATTGACATTAATTGTGGGAGTGTCCCAATTGGATTAGGAAATAGATGCACTTTCCATTAGTCTTCTAGCTTGAGTAGGAAACTGCCCATAATTTTGGGCGTATCAGCTGCCCCCATTTCCAAGATTGGTCAGATGCTATATCGGGGCAAGTTTGGAAATCAGTTTGATGTTACTTGCCGCTGTCTGAGTGCTTGTGGAAGCTGCCTCGGGGCTTTTGAGCCTGATGAGTCCTCGGGAACTGACTGAGAGGTGAGACCCAGCCTAGCTCGGGACCTTTAGTTGCTCGGAAACTGACCGGGAGTTGAGACCCGGCCTAATTCGGAGTCTTTGAGTGCTCGGGAAGTGACCGAGAGTTGAGACTCGGCCTACTTCGGAGTCTTTTTTGCTTGAGTTAGCTCCCAGTATGGTTATCTTCTGCCCGTAAACCTTCGTCAAGGCTGTGGGTAGAAGGATTTTACCATGTTGGACAAGCCGACCTAAAGCGTATTGCTCTAGGGTCCTTTTTACTGTTAACTCCCCAGGATGGTTGTCTTCTGCCCGGCCAGCCTTCGTCAAGACTGTTGGGAGAAGAGCTTGACCATGTTGGTGGAGCCGACCTAAATCACGTTGCTTTAGGGTCCTTTTACTCCTCTATCGTCGGCCAACCTAAGAGATTTTAGTCACCTCTATCGTCGGTCTGGACCTAAGTGGAGTTAATGTCTCTGAGTACTGTAGGTGCTCGGGTTGTCCAATATTTTGACTTGGTTATCCGCGAGGCCTGTAAATACCCGGTGTGATTACCTGTTTAGCTCACTGCGCCATCTTGCCCCCCAAGCTTTCGCTAAGACGAGGGTCTTACAGAGGCTATGATCTGTAGGTAACCGACCTGGAACATGGTGGTTGCAGGGTCTTTTGAAGCTTGCCATCATCAGCCACCTAGGAGGTTTGCCTCCATCGTCGGCTGGACCTAAGCGAAGCCGGTGCCTCGGGCGTGACCCCGAGGTCTTTGGTGCCTGGGTTCGGAGCCCGAGGTCTTTTAGCGCCTGAGTTCGGAGCTCGAGGTCTTTTTAGTGCCTGAGTTCGGAGCTCGAGGTCTTTTTCGTGCCTCGGGGTTAGGCCCGAGGTCTTTGGCTGCCTCGGGGTTAGGCCCGAGGTCTTTGTATGCCTCGGGGTTAGGCCCGAGGTCTTTGTATGCCTCGGGGTTAGGCCCGAGGTCTTTGTATAAGTTCTCTGACAATCGGTGGAGCCTCATGTGGTGATCAAGCATGTACCAATGTAGTCGGGCTCTTCTAGACCGATGGAGACAGGAGGTCGGATCAGGGTCGTTGTGCTTCTGACTTCTCTGTGCTGGAGGCAAAGTCGGAACTGTTTGATCCTGACCGATGTGAACTGGAGGTCGGGTCGGGACTGCCGAACCATGCCTGTTGTGAGCTGGAGATCCGGTCGGGGCTGCTTGACCCGGACTGCTGTGAACCGGTGGTCGGGTCGGGATTGCCGGACTCAGACCTCTGTGAACTGGAAGAACTGTAAGAACTCCGGGGCTGATCTCGCTTTCGCTTACTTCTGGAAGACTCGTTGCTTTCTTGTCCGGTGTATTTGGTCTTCAAAAACTCTTCAGTGTCAATATATTTTCCAACCCTCTCAGAGAGCTCAACCAAAGTTTCCGGTCGGTTTCTGTGGAACGACGCGGCGCACTTGGTGTGTTGAACTCCCGAGCAGAAGGCTATGATGGCAATTGTCTCGTTCAAATTGCGGATTTGAAGCTTCTGTTGGTTGAACCGGTCGGTGAACTCCTTGAGAGACTCATTATTCCGTTGTCTGACTGTTAGTAGTTGCATGTCTGGCTTTGGCCGCTCATGCATACCGGCGAACTAGTTGATGAACTGCTTGCTGAGTTGTTTGAAACTGCAGACCGATCGGGGCTCCAAGGAGTAGAACCACTGCATGGCCGGGCCTTTCAAAGTGCTGGGGAAGGCTAGGCAGTGTAGCTCATCGGAGTTGGTGGCTAGGGCCATCTGAGCCTTATAGGTTCGAACGTGGTCGATCGGGCTTCCTGAGCCGTTGTATGAATCTAGTCGAGGCTGCTTGAATTTGCGCGGGATAGAGAACCTCGTGATCTGGCTGGAGAATGGTGACTCTGTCTCGGTACTGGCTTGATTCGGAACACAGTTTTGACCAAGCTTTTTGGCCACTCCGTCGATCTGTTTCTTCAAGTCCTTGATTCGGGCTTCCACTCCTTCCCGACCAGTATCTGAGGAGCTGGTCGGGTTGGTGGAAGAGGCTTCTTCATGGCAGGGTGTTGTCCTCTGGGATCGGGCTCGGCTATAACTCCGGGTAACCGTTCGCCTAGGGACGACTTGGCTCTTGACCGAGTGACCCTGGACTGATTCCCGGGCCATACGCTCCTGCCTTTCCTCTCGGGCAGCATGCCCACTGTTGATGTCTCTGGCATCCTCAACATGGGACAGGTTGGCTCGGGTCCGTTGTCTGGTCAAGATCGGTTCTCGACCGTACGCAATGTTCCCGGGTCGTTTCCCGGCCACTGGAGGATTGCTTTGCTGGGCTAGCAGTGCTTCGATCTGTTGCTGGATTTGACGCTGGCCCTCCAAGAGTTGTGTGAGGGTTGCGGTGATTTGCTCATATGTCGGGACTGCTGCAGTCGACGCCGGGGCCGAAGGAACATCCCGGTCGGACTGCTGCGCAGCCTTCTTTGGTGGCATATTGATCAGTCAAGAATTTGTTGATGAGAAGAATTGTCATTTCCCACAGACGGCGCCAAGCTGATGATGCCAAAAATTGGTAAGAGTAAAGTAGAGCAATTTAAGGAGAGAGAGAGAGTGAGAGACTATTTTTTGTATGTGGTTCGGCCCTGTTAATGAAGGTACCTACGTCCACGGGTGTGTCTGAGCACGTTCACTAGCAGATCACCGGCGGGCCTGGTGAGCCAACAAAGAGGGGCGGCACTACCAGTAATACCGGCCGGGTGTATGCATATAATGGTGAATTTTGTAGAGGTGCTGTGTAGACTATAGAATTGCATGCCCCCTCAATGGGGGGTGAGTGGTCTCTTTTATAGATGCAAGAGACCTACTCATACATGGATAAGGAAATATAATCCTATTAGGGTGTGATTGACACCAATCAAGTAAGCTTCCTAATTGTATTAGGATTGATTGACATTAATTGGGGGAGTGTCCCAATTGGATTAGAAAATAGATGCACTTTCCATTAGTCTTCTAGCTTGAGTAGGAAACTGCCCATAATTTTGGGCGTATCACTAAGAAACCTTGCAAACAAGTAGTACAAAGAGAAACTGAATTGCTTACCTTAATTCACTCAGATTTAGGCGACATGAAATCTACTGAATCTAGAGGTGGTAAGAGATATTATGTGACATTTATAGATGATCACTCGAGATACACTAGAGTATTTCTACTTAGAAATAAAGATGAAACAGAAGGAAAATTTATACAATACAAAGCTGAGGTTGAAAACAAGTTAGATAAAAAGATTAAAAGACTTAGGTCTGATAGGGGAGGTGAATATGAATCTGGCCCTTTAGGCCAATTCTGTGAACAACATGGCATAGTACACGAGGTAACTCCACCCTATTCACCAGAATCTAATGGAGTAGCTGAACGGAAAAATAGAACTTTAAAGGAAATGATGAACGCTATGTTAATTAGTTCAGGAGCACCTAATAATTTGTGGGGGGAAGCTATCCTCTCTGCGTGTCACCTTCAAAATAGAATTATTTTTAAGAAAACAGGAAAAACCCCTTATGAGTTGTGGGAAAATCATAGACCTAACTTGAAATACATTAAAGTGTGGAGGTGCCTAGCCAAGGTTCTACTTCCAGAACCTAAGAAAAGGAAAATAGGTTCGAAAACAGCATATTGTTTATTTATAGGATATGCTGAGTATAGTGCTGCATATAGATTCTTAGTTCTTAAAAGTGACGTGTTAGAGAAAAACACAATAATTGAATCGAAAAATGCAGACTTCTTTGAAAACATATTTCCCTTGAAAACAACCATTGAGAGACCAAGACTAGAACCTACAGTTGAGCCTAACATTGACTCAAATGAGTCTGTAGAAATCGAATTAAGAAGAAGCAAACGGGATAGGAGAGAAACAAACTTAGGAGATGGGTTCTTTACGTTTTTAATGGATAATGATCCTTTGACTTATAGCGAAGCTATTTCATCTCCCGATGCTCCTTTTTGGAAAGAAGCGATTAATAGTGAGATAGAATCTATCATGGCTAATCACACTTGGGAATTGGTTGACTTACCTCCTGGTACAAAACCTATAGGATGTAAATGGATATTCAAAAAGAAGTTAAAACCTGATGGATCTATCGATAAGTTTAAAGCTAGACTTGTAGCTAAGGGATACACTCAAAAGAAAGATGTTGATTATTTTGATACTTATTCTCCTGTGGCTATAATATCATCTATTAGAATTCTAGTAGCTCTTGCCTCTTTGCATAAACTCATTATTCATCAAATGGATGTTAAAACTGCGTTTCTTAATGGAGAATTAGAAGAGGAAATTTACATGGAACAACCTGAAGGTTTTGTATCTCCTGGAAACAAAAATAGAGTTTGCAAATTAGTGAAATCTTTGTATGGTTTAAAACAAGCACCAAAACAATGGCATGAGAAATTCGATAGTGTAATGACCTCTAATGGATACATTGTGAATGAAGCTGATAAATGTGTGTATCATAAATTTGATAATAATGTTGGTGTAATCATTTGCCTATATGTGGATGATATGCTTATTTTAGGCACTGATATGATTGTGATAAATGAAACAAAACATTTGTTATCTTCTAGCTTTGATATGAAAGACCTAGGTGAAGCTAATGTTATACTTGGGATAAAATTGACAAAAATCAATGAGGGTTTTATGATGTCTCAAGAACACTTTGTAGAAAAGATCCTTAAAAAGTTTGGTCACTTTGACACCAAACCAGTTAGTACCCCTTATGATATGAGCATACAATTGAAGAAAAATAATGAAACTAGTGTATCACAGTCTGAATATGCTCAAATAATTGGCAGTCTTACTTATCTTATGAACTGTACTAGACCTGACATTGCTTATGCAGTTAATAGGTTGAGCAGATACACTCATAATCCTAATAAGGAACATTGGACTGCTATTTGTAGAGTACTAAAATATCTCAGAGGTACTATGGATTTTGGTTTGACATACTGTGGATTTCCCGCTGTACTAGAAGGGTACAGTGATGCTAACTGGATCTCTGATTCAGATGAGACAAAATCCACAAGTGGGTATATATTTACCCTTGGAGGAGGTGCAGTCTCTTGGAAATCATCCAAACAGACATGCACTGCTCGGTCCACTATGGAATCCGAGTTTATCGCCTTAGAGAAGGCAGGTTCTGAGGCTGAGTGGCTTAGAAACCTCTTGGCAGATATCCCTTTATGGATGAGACCAGTTCCATCTGTGTCGTTACATTGTGATTGCCAGGCTGCAATAGCCCGAGCAAGAAATAAGGCCTATAATGGAAAAAGCAGGCATATTCGCCTAAGACATAACATTGTGAAACAGCTGTTAAAAGATGGGATTATATCCCTAGACTTTGTGAGGTCAGAGATGAATTTAGCGGATCCTCTGACCAAACCATTAGCAAGAAAGCTAGTGGCTAATACATCGAGAGGGATGGGACTAATGCCCATAACAGAGGTCAATAGTAGTGGTAACCCAACCTATATGAGTGGAGATCCCACAAACTAGGTTCATATGGGTAATAACAAACTACTGGTTGACTTGGTGAGACACTATCAATTATACATAATTATAGTTCATCCCTATGGTGTAGATAGTGTAGACTGCAACGTGTGAGGTTGAGTCTTAACTCTTAATGAATTCATAGTCCTTATTGGGTGGTATGTATAGTTGCAATACATACTTGATGAATTCACCTATATGAGTGTGGAAGTGGGGCCGCTTCCTATGAGAACCTAGGCAGGTTCTCTAGAGCACTCATGAAATCCAGGTACGGCGCATGGCCGAAAACGTGCCAAACCGCGTTAACAGCCTTGTTTATCAAAGTGTACTGTGGGTGATAAGTACTTTGATTCACACAAAGAAATGAGGTTCATAGAAATTTTAATTTCACCAACTTTCTGTGAATCAATTCTTATTTCCCTAGGTGTTGGTTCATAGTCCAAAAGACACCATCACTGATACAGTATTCTAAAGTGGTCAATCGTTACTTCTCAAAATTTGTCTTTGAAAAATGTGGGGGATTGTTGTAATTTGTGGTCCAAAGTGGGTGTTTTTCAAAAGCCAAACTCTTTCTCTCTCTACATCTCTCTAGTTGGTGTGGTATTGGGTAAAAGTGTGGTGGAGACTCTTGTCCCACATTGCTTAGGAAGAGGGAGTTGTGAGACTTAATATATACTTTGACATTATGGGCTTAGTAACAAGTTGGAACATGTGGGCTCTCACGCGCACATGAGCCAAGCCCAAGCTAATTCCAAATCCAATAGAAATTTGGGTTTCGAACCGGGCGCGTCACGTCTTACTCGCGCGCAGGGGGGGGGGGGGGGGGGGGGGGGGGGGTGCAAATCCCGACCTCCAAGCCTCGCGGGCTCACGCGGTTGGACCATCCTTTTGCAAATTATTTTTTCCAAAACTTTCCATTTAATTTTTGCTTTGACTGAATAAAATCATTCCCTCACAGATTTACGCCTTCCTAAACTGTGCAATTAATTAGCCGTTTAAATGAAATCTTATCCTTTCTTTGTAATACGTTTTTTTAAATCAAGGGATTTCTGTCGGGTTAAGATGGCTATAAATTCGTGAGTCATTCTCTTTGAGAATACACAGTAATACAATCTTCCCTCTCTGATTCTTCTCTGGTTCTTCTCTGTTCATTCGATCACTGATATACATACAAGGTTGTTCTGTGCCCTTTGTTCAACGAGTGCACGTGAACAAAGACGAGGCTGCTTAATCCTGGAGGGTAAACCGCTGAGACCTTTCTGTACCGAGTCAACAACTCCGAGGGGCGAAAATTACTCTTAAGGACAGTGTCTAATACACGACTCAGTCAGACTCTTCAACCCTACTGATAAGTATTTTCGTTCACAACAGTGTCTATTCATTATTATTTTCCAACAAAAATTGCCCATACAGTTCCTCTCCTGCCAAGCCCCCAACGTCGAATTTCCGTATCCACCGCTGCCTAAAAGATTCTTTAATTTAATTTTAGGAAAGATCTCTTTTAGAGCTTAGAAGCATGTTTGGGTAAAGTCCAAGTGGTTCAACACAACACAAACGTTATGCGACAAGCTTATATTTGTGCAGAAAAAAAGTCCCGACACATTGATAAAAGTCTTTAGGATACAGACTGATGCCAAACAAGCCCTTAAAGCCTACGGATCTTTACCTCCGCTGCTTTTATTTTTCACTGTTAACTACAACTATAGTAAAACACATGATGGCGCCGTTTTAAGTTAAAAACTATATAGATGGTACAAATAAGCTATTCTCTATCTGTATTCCCTTGCTGTTACAGCCAACAGGTGCATCATATTTGGTGAAAAGTCTATAGGATGATAGGAGTGAAAGTGCTGCATAGCAAAGCAGGACAATGTAGGAGATGGCTATGGAGGCTGTGGCCTTCCTACAAAAACTGCCATAGGACTCACAGGATTCACTCCATGTGATGGTTTCATCTCCCTTGTATGCCAGGTACGCCACCTCTGTCGAAGCCGCACCAGCCGCCAGTATTACGTATGTCAACACCTGTATACAGATATAAATTCAAGTACTTGTATATGTTTTTTGTAAATGGTCAATTGTATTTTGAAACTCTGAACATAGGCCTGTAAAAAAGGATTGAATTTGAACCGGATCCGGATCGATGAAAGCTAAGTTTAATTTGTTAAGAAAATCATGTCTATTAGATTCAAATATCGGTTGGATTGGCTTAAGTGCAATTTATATCCGCATAATTTGTTGAGTTTCGAATATTCATCATATACGATAATCAACCTATTGCCTAGTAAACACATTGTGGATTTAATGTTAGCCAACTCAATGGTCTATGAAATCTCTCTCAAATTCAAAACCATATTTTCATTATAATTAGATAGTCCCTACCAATAGATTGAAGATGATCTATGATTAGCAAAAAAAAAAAAAAAATTGACATATTATATGTATGATACTAATAAATATTTAACACTAACCAATCGAATTCGATATTTATTTGGATTATAAAACAACAATTCAAATCCGTCTCAATACAACGAATTCGGATCGGATTTGGATATAAATTTGGCCCATTGAAAGGCCTATCTAAACATTGGCTAACCTGATCGAGGAGGAAGAAAGTCCAGGCGCGAGACATGGTGGAGGGACGAGGCAGCCGCGATGCGACAATGGCCGACAGAAGGGAATAACCAACACATATACCATTTGCATGTACCAAGAACCTATATTAAGAAAAGAACAAGAGTTAGAGCCCGCTTGGGATAGCTTTTTCGGGGGTGGTCGAGTACTATTTGATTTTAAAAACCGTTTAGTTTAGCCTTTTTGCATTTCTTAAAAAAAAAAAAATCCGATTCATTTTTAAATTCTTTAAAAGGCTCTAATATGTGGCTCTTAAATTTTTTTTTCCCCGTATATTAAAATCTAACTCAAACGGTTTCTTAGTGGTGTTTTTTTTTTTTTTTTCACAATCCAGTGGAAACATCAAACTGTTTTATGAATTCCGAATATGATGTCATGTTGCTAAAAAGCAATCAAGTCGGAGAAAAACTAAGTTTGAGACAATTTTTTTCTCTGTTCTTCACAAATTTAAGGAATTCCATTGAAAGCGAAAAATGACATAATAACAGAGAGGTTGGGCATAGGCGTAATCACGAGTTCAGAATGCAGAAACAACCTCTTTGCATATAGTGTAAGGTTGCATACATCTATCTCTGAAGACATGATTTTGATGTACTTGATCCAAATGGTAATCGTACTCAGGACAGAATTTTTTTAATTGCTACTACTCAATTTGTCTCACTTTAAGAGCCCTCTATTTTATTTTATATTAATTACAAGGGTAATGATATTGTAAGAAGCTTCTCATATAAAATAAGAAAGCACCTTACAGCCCTTGAATGAGAAAATAGCCATAAATACATCTCGAGTTCCTCAGGAATCCTGTAGATGCCTTCTCATCCAAGGTTATAAGATGTTTTCTCATATGAAAATTTTCTTATAGTATCATTACCCTAATTACAAAGTCCCAAATTAAGCGTCTTCTTTGAAAAAAAAAACATTATTTAACCGTACACTTTTCAGGTTTAAGCTTTGTTATAAAATAGTCACATAATTTCCATTTATTTAACGTGACGCTGAAATTTTAAACATAGAGAGGAGCAATAAAGAAAAGTTGCAAATTTTAACAAAATTAAAATAAACTTTCTTAAATAGGTAGGAAGTCAAAACTTAGTATCTTAATTTGGCGCATGGGTTCTCTCAAAAAAAAAAAAATTTGGAACATAGGGAGTAGCAACTAGGGATATTAGGTCATAGGCCCCTTAAAATGATGTGTTTTAGCTAAAAATCCACGTTTTTTTTACAATTCTGTGAAAAACCCCTTGCTACTTTTCGTATTTGGTGAAAAGCGCCTCCGCTCACAGATAATATTATCTGTGAACTTTAAACCACCATAACTCACTCATTTTTCTAGCCTTTTTGGTACGATTTTTTTTTCTTTCTAATATCATGTATTTTTTTCGAGATCTACGCATTGGGTTTGAAAATTGTACAAAAAAAGTAATTTGGAACTTCGCTTTTCATTTTTATCTTTCAAACAAAAAATATTATCTGTTGACACCGACAGATAATATTATTTGTCAACTTTAAACCACCTTAACTTTTTCAATTCTTGGCTTTTTGGGTGATTTTTTTTTTTGATTTCATGTATTTCTTTGCGATCTACGTAATGGGCGTGAAAATTTTACAAAAAAAAAGGGTCAAGTTCTAGCTAATTAGAGTGCTGGAAATGGTCAGGTTATATCCAACCAAGTCCCTGTGAAAAAAGAAAGAAAGCTCAGTCTCCGCTAGATCTCTTCAGGGTTCCATCTCACTCTCTTTCGGCCCGAAGCCGATAGGAAGCAATGCTTCAAGTCGCTGAGGTAAGTTCCGAGAGAGCTACGCTCCGGGTATTCCTACCATTTATTCTTATAGGTTACTCTTTGAACTCCTCCCTTCGTCTTACCTAATTCCAGATATGGATTAACTGCCTAGAGCTCTTTTTTAACAACACGAACAACTTTGACTCGTACTGTCTCACCAGCTAAGTTGCAGCATGATTTTGATTTCATGTATTTTTTGGGTTTTTTGGGTGATTTTGATTTTTTTTTTTTTTTCATGTATTTTTTCAAGATCTATCTGTCTACGGTGTCAATTGTACGAAAGAAATATGTTTTTATTATATGTATGTGAAAAAAAAATACAATTTTTCATATTTGTTTGATGTTTAGGTTTTTTTTTTTCTCCAATATTTCATGGTCAATGTTGAATTCGTTTGATAGATGTCATTTTGCTAATTCCAAAACATCAAATTTTTACGAAAAAACGGACTTGTATAACAAAAGTTATAGCAATTTGAGTATTAAAAGAGCCTAATGCGGTAAAGAACAGTAGCATATATTTTAGTTTTGAAGAGTTTTATTTGAGGGGACTATGACCGAAGCACCCCCAAACTACAAAACTACGGAGGAAGATTATCGTATATTTGTGGATGTATATATATGATATGTGAAATGATTGATGATTGATACCTGAAAGCTCCAAGTTTGGAGTAAGAGAGAGAACCAAATTCATTAGTTTGAGAGTTTTTAAGCATTACTACAAGTGATGCCACACATAGTCCCATTGGCAATAGTCTCAGCAATGTCTCTGCCGTCCGCATTCTTCCATTTGCATCTTCCTCTACTACTACTACTACAACATGTACATCTCTTTCTGATGCCAACTGATCCATTGGAGATGAGCACCTTCCAGTACTTCCAACACCACCGTCCTCTCTCTTGTCTTCCATAATTCTACTCTCTCTCTCTCTCTCTCTCTGTTTCTATTTTGGGTGTTTGTTTTTTTTTTTTTGGTAAAAGCACGAGGTAGAATCTCCTCTAGTATTTATTAATATTATTAATAATTTTAGGTAAGGTAGGTGGATGGTGGAGTATTCAATACTAATCAAGGAAGTCCACTCTTTCCCAAGTGCATGGATAACTCTCCCTTTCTACACACACATGCATATGCACATACACTAATGTAAAACAATTTGGACTAGTAGTAAAAAGAAAGGTGTTAGAATGTGCTGAATTACAATTATGCCCATATATTGTGTACAAACTTTTTTTTTTTTGGGTCAATTTTTGGGTGGACTAGATTATAATTGAGTTAACATATTATATACTCTCTCCGTCCCTTTTTTGAGTCCTATATTCTATTTTGGTATGTCTCAAAATTACTGTTCACTCTCCTAAATTGGTATACAATTTTTACTTACTTTTCAAAACTACCTTTCCTTGAAATCTACACCTAGACAAAACTAAAAAAGTTATTATAATGATTAGGGACAATTGTGTAAAGTAGGTGTAGATTCTTTTGTCCCCTTAATAAATTGAATTCCCAAAGATGACCTCAAAAAAAGGGACGGAGGAGTACATAATTTTGACTTTGGGCTAAGCAAACATTTTTTGGGGGCTGTGTAAAAATCACCTAATTTTTGGGGGGTCAATCTTAATAAAAGTTGAAATTTTTAGAAATTGCATAATACAAATTTCCAATTTTCAAGAACTTTGTGGGGTCCGTGACCCAGCATGCCCCCCTTCTCCCCATTAGCCTGTTTGGCCTGATGAATCTCAATCACCATCGTTGAAATATTGCGTTTAGCTCGCGATAAAGGTTGGATTAGGAAAGATGGGATAATCCAGCTTAAAGTTGATCGTGGTCAAACCGCCAGTCAACACCTTTACAAATGACACTCATGCCCCTGATTTTTCCAAACAATTACAGCCCTCTCGTCATAAAAGACAAGAGCCTTGCCACTTCAAATTTTTTCCCATCTCTCTCTGAACCTCTTGAATTTCTAAAGCCTTCTGCTCTATTCACTTTATATACCAAAATAGTCCTTTTAAAAGGACAATTGTAACCGCCATTTTTGTGTATTTTTATGTCCCCCTCTAAAGTAATCAAAAAAACTTCTATGATATGTCCTAGTACTTCTGGTTGTTCATACAACCTAGTGATTTTAGGTGTCGATTTGCTACCAATACTGTGTACTTCTATCCCAAAATAAGGCCCAAAGTTTTGGTAACCTTTTTTATGACATTAAACCAAACACTTACATATTCTATTAAGCCACTATAACTGCTCTAACAAGATTTTTCCCAAACACCTACCATTTTAATTTATTCTAATTATATTCTATTTTGATAAAAGCTATCGCAATCGCAAAACATAAATTGTCCCTAACAATTTTAAATTCGAAGGAGTTAGCCTAAGTGGTACAAAAGGTAAAATGGCTAAGTGCCTTCAAAGGTATGAGTCAACTTCAAATCTACCGCGGAGAAATTTTTAGATACATTGATGGTACCGCATAAATCAATGGGAGTGGGTTTTTGAATGGGATCTACACCCAAAGAATCCAAGAATCAGTTATGCTTCAGAAGTTGTTAGCTCATACTATAAGTTTACCCTGTAAGATCGGATCCTTTGGCCTAACTTTGGTGGGTTCCCACGTCATCCAAAAATAAAAGAAAGAATTAAGCATTTCCATTAGCAAAAACCTAGACTTCATATATGAAAGCATGGTACTTCCTTCACAAGCCATTTATTCATTGAGTAAGTCTTTAGGCAAAAACACATCTCGCAAACACAATCCACAAACACCACAATGTGTATCTCTCTCCTGAGTCCTGATGGGGTCTGTTGACACTGTGGGGGTCCACAGAGGAGAGATATAAACACATTGTAGTGTTTGTAGATTGTATTTGTGAGATTTGTTTGTGCCCAAAGATTCATCAGCCCAACCTATAGCACTGGTGAATAGAAGGTCCTTTTTAACAAAGAATGTCATATAGTAAAGCTCATGTCAGCATATTTGTATTAGATAGCCAAACAAGGCCATAAGAGAGACCAACAGGGAAAAAGAAAAGAATCTGCATTACTCAGCAACCAGAACTAAAGTATGATCAAACCCTGAAACAGCTTGCAGAACCTCACAGCCTTCCAAAGATTCGACCAACATCGGATCTGCTTCATCGAACGAGCTGCCTAACCCGAGCCGACCATTTTTACCACATCCCCAAGCCCAAACCTCTCTCTTAGAAGTCAGAGCAATGGAATGGACACGCCCGGCCGAAATTGAAATCGGGTTTTCCTCTTCCAATGCTTCCACCACCATTGGAATGTTTTCGGGACCTTCCCTCCCGAGCTGAGAGCTCTGGTTCCATCCCCACGAAACAATGCCATTGGCATTTTCTGAGACATCGGAGGATTCAATCTTGCATATTGCCAGAGAGTGACCGAGGCCTGAGGCTATAGATACAGGGATGAAGCGTATATCGACGGGCAGCAATCCCAGATCTTGAATTACTCTGCCCAATTGACCATATGTATTGCCCCCACCACTTAATAAAGCTCCATTGTCTGAAGCAAGAAAATTAGAACTAACATGAATAATATACACGTAGCCACGTTATATGTGCATCCGCGAGTAGATAACTATTACATAAAGCGGTGATAAAAATGATGGTAAAATACATTTTGCAACATTGAACAATACAACAATTGCAGTTTGGTCTCTCATCTTTCGATTGTAGCAATTCGGTTCCTCAACTATTGGGCCAATTCACAATTGTGATGTCAACCTTCTGTTAACTTCCCGTTGAAAAAGTAAAGAAATCTTGCCACATGGTGCACTGTCAACCTTCCACATGATGTGTTTCACTTTCCGTCACTTTTTCCAAACGGAAAATTACAATTGACTTGAAAGTTCAGAAAACAAATTGCTACAATTGAAAGATGGAGGACCAAACTGCAAAGTGGTGTATGGTTCAAGGATACAAAAAAGATTTACACTGAATAATAACTCTCACTTACTGCAAAGAACTAATGAATGATCGAGCCCGCATGCCACATCTATTACATCAACACCCTGTACCTCTTCAATTAAACGAGGCTCCCAGATAATTGGCATATCATTCTCCTTCTCCATTCCTTCCAAAACCAATTTTTCAGCCACTTCGAGCCTTGAATCTGAAAGTTGTACTGCTTTTAATACATCAGAACGTGAATCTAGTGGAGAAGTCTCTTTTCCAATCTGTCCTAATCTACCATCAGCAGAATAACCCCAACCGAACAATTTTCCATCCTTGGTCAGTGCCATTGCATGGCCCCAACCAAGTGATACCTGTTAGACAAAAATGGACATTAGAAATTTCCCGCGATATCAGAAAACGAACATTAGATATGCTGGAAACAGCACTCAAAAATTTTAAGATTGGCTAAGATTGGGTCAACTGCAAGATCGCGGTGTTAGGGTGTGTTTGGAATTACAACTTCGTACTGCATTCCAATTGATTGTTGTTAGGGTGTGATTGGAAGAAGCTATACAATGTATTCTCATCAATTGTAATTACATTATCTTCTTCATCTTCAACTTATTTTAAAGATGCAATCTTTTACAAATTTTATTAAATACAAAAGCAAGTCTTACTTGCTTTTGCTTTTAAGTTGGGGAGATGATGTCTTGTACTGGATATGAGTTGAGGGTTAACGGGACCCCATGCTTCCTCAACCTCTATAGCAAATAACTCTCAACGTATAATGGTTCTATCTTCACGTCTACCCCTTTTTCGGTTTTTTCTCCCTCTCTATATACCGAATTGATTCTCCCTCTATAAATATAAAATATCAATTTTGATACATGCACTAAGACGAAAGAGTCAATTTCATACCAAACGGAGCATTATGTATTACATTCTCTACCTCAAGATTGATACGGAGACCACCTTAACTATCTCTTCTCCAGAAAGCGCTTCAACTTTGGAAGGTAAAACTGCTTCAGTTATACCTTTTCCGAGGCCAAGCTGCCCACGCTTGGATTTTCCCCAGACCCACAGAGATCCATCACCGCCAATAGCTGTAGAGATGACACCAGATGCACATGCAGCTCGAATGCTAGCTTGATTCAACCCTTCTACTCTCTTTGGTTCATTCCACAATTCTCTGGGTTAAAACAAACAAAAAGGAAATCAAAATTTTACAAGAAAAAAACTATACTAACTTGTGATATGAGAACACCTATGAAGATCCTGTTTGGTACTGCTATGGGATTAAGATATTTTTTTCTTTAATAAATTTTGAAAAACGATTCTGATTTAATTCGATTTTTGAAAAAACTGTAAAAGTCTTTCGCCAAACGGACTCAAATCTCTTGGTTCCAAATAAGTTGATGAAAATGGGCTCTTAGTCCTCAGAATGTAAAGTTCATGGAATTTTTTACAGTTCTACATGGAGTAGGTCAGAAGAAGAAAACACAACCACTTGCATTGATTTTAATCCATCCTGAAAAATTCGAATTTTCAATAAGGGGTAATGCTGAAACTGGTGGTCTCTAACAAAAGATTGTGCTTGTTTTGAGGTGTTTTATTTTAACTAGGTCCTTCAGATAGAAGGGTCAAATTTTCATGGAACTCAAAAGGTATATTCTGACATGGCAGTATCTGGAATTTTATGGTGCTTCACATATAGTTGTATAGGCGAGGAGAAAGTTATGTTCCATTGTGTTCATCGAATCTGAGAAAGTGTCCTTTTTGCTGGTAAGGTACACATATGCAAAAGGTACCCGTCAAAGAAAAGGTCCGTGTAAATCACAGCTGTGAAACTTGGTGGTAAAACAACTCAAAGAGTTACACACTTATCATCCTCAAAGTTAGTTACGATAACTCGTAGGCTATGAAGCACGGACACAAACATGGACACTCCGACAGGATACGACACGACACGGGCACGTCCACACGACAAAATCCTACAATAATTGCACGTCAACACTGCAGGAAAAGTGTCCTTGAAGTGTCGTGTCCGTATGTCGGACACGACACGACACGCGACACGTTACCTTCTTAGAATGTCGGTGCTTCCTAGCTTGTAGGCAACAAAGGAAGCTGCGAACAATTTCAATTGGTGACTCTAATTGCATGTTAGGCAGAAATGACGGTAAGAAGTGTAACTGGAGTGACTAGAATAGGAGAAATGAAATGTTGTAGGACTTGGATCAAGTTTGATGCATCAAGAATGATGGTCAAAGAGCCTAATACGTACTGAGAATTAAAATGGTGGAATTTAGTTATTCAATACAAGCCCTCACGAGTGCCTGAAATCATGCTCATGGGGTGGTCAGCTAAGACCTGAAATCATGCTCGTGGGGTGGCCAGCTAAAACCTTGCTCGAATACCACGTTAAAAAGAAAACCTAAAAGGTTGAGCTATTGGAGAGCAACATAACTTATTTAGTTTGATACATGATATGACATTTAAGTTTACAACATAACAGCTTTTATGAATATTTAGTTTTGCAACTTGTGCAGAATATTGCCTAACTTACCTAGGCTGAACCTTAGAAGCACGAAGCGGGGGCGGGGGAGGGAGCGTTAAACTTAAAGAGGTTCAAAGGTTGGGAGCGTTTAAGAAGCGTCCAAATATTTTATATAGATATATACTATACCTAATTATTGCTGAGGAATTTAGATTGACATAATATTTTTTTATTGTAAATTTTGTTTTTGAAAGTCTTAAGCCATATGTTCTGACATAAAAATATTTCTTCGGTAAAATATTTGAGCAAAATGAGAACTTGAATCTATTTATAGGCTATTTTGAGACTTGGTTGTGATGGGAGCGCGATGGGAGCGAGAATCTAACATGAGGGGAGCGAGGTTCCGACAAGCTTCTTAGTAAGATGAGCGGAATTAAGAGTCTGAGGAGGGAGCGTGACCAATTTAGAAGGTTCCTGCTTCTAAGGGCTGAACAACTAGATCCTTGAGATGGAGTAAATCGTACACTAGAAGAAGTACTAGACTGTAGCTATATCCCAATATAATTGCTTCTCAGAAGCCATTTGGGATAGCTTTTTCGGGGCCAACAATCACTTATAAGTGAGTGTTTCAAAAGTCTGTGACCGTTTGAATTAGGTTTTTCACAATTTTAAAAGAATCAAAATTAAAGCTAAAAGAGGGGGGGGGGGGGGGGGGGGGGGGGGGGGGGGGGGGGGGGGGGGGGTTGAAGGGGGGAATTGCTCCAATTTATAGCTTTTTTAAAAAAAGTCTTATTCCGAAAGGTGATTATTTCAATAGCTAACCAAACGGGCTCTACAAGTAACGTCATCTACTAAACGTGTTCATGAGCGATACAATGACACTTTGAAAGAGCTAAGACTTAGCGATGTTTCAAGTTGTGAAAAATTTAAATAAAAAAACAAAAATAGTATTTGCAATTTCAAGATCTCTGAACAAAAGTTCAAATGGAGTTCTATATTACAGAGTCTATGAAACTACTCTCGCCCGCCAAAAGCTTTCATACCTACACATAATTCATTGGGTGTTTCTGACTTAAGTTTACTCTGTGGATTTATGGTCTACTTGACACCTTGGGCAACTCGATGAAACGATAAGAAGATTAAGGTACAGATAATCAATAAGAACACTTTGTCAATGACATTTTTAAAAAATCACAACATATCTGTTTAAAGCTTGATATACATTATCGGACCATTCTCTAACAGATTAAGCTTTTGGAGTAACCGGTAACTTAACATGATATAATAGTCTTGTGACTCTTGTTTGTGGGAGGTCACAAATCTCAGTCTCCGCTTTGGTGTGCAAATTTGCACTTCGTTATTTGCCTTTGTTAAAAGGGTAGTTTTGTAATTAGTGTTAATATGTATATGTTGTCCCACATCAGTTATCTGTAAAAGTAGGTTAGGTAAGCTGAGCCTATATACATGGCTTTTGTATCCTCTTTTCATATTGAATATATAAAAATACCCACTTTTACATGGTATCAGAGTGGGCCGATCTGACCAAGTAAAAATAAATAAAGGAAAAAAAAAACCCTAGCCGACCCAAGTTGGGTCGAGAGTTTCATTGCGAAGTTACCGTTCATCGCGCACTGTCCATCACAGCACTGTTCATCGCAGCACTATTCATCGCGCACTGTTCATCAAAGTTACTATTCATGGAGCACTATTCATTGCCCAGATCTTGTTCCGTTTGATCTGTTTGGTTCCGATATGTTCTCTAAATTTCATCACGTTACTATCACTCTCCATGGAGTCCAAGGTTCTCCCACAACTCACCAATCGTAAGTTGAATGGATCAAATTTCCTTCAATGGTTCAGGGCTATCACTATTGCCCTCACTGGCTTGGGCCTTGATGATCACCTTGCAGGGGCTGCCCCAGCCACTGATGAGAAGGCGATTAAGCAATGGAGACAAATGGATGCTCAGATTGTTGCATTGCTTTGGAACTCAATGGAACTGCAATTTGAACAGTGCACAAGATCTGGGCAATGAATAGTGTGCGATGAACAATGCTGTGATGAATAGTGCTGCGATGAACAGTAACTTCGTGATGAAACTCCTGACCCAACTTGGGTCGGCCAAGGTTTTGTTCCTTTATTTTTTTTCCTACGACAGATCGACCCACTTTTACCATGTAAAAGGGGTATTTTTATATATTCAATATGAAACGATGATACAAGAGCCATATATATAGGCTCACCTTACCTAACCTACAAATGGATGCTCAGATTGTTGCATTGCTTTGAAACTCAATGGAACCGCAAGTTGCAGATATGTGTGGTCACTTGGGTACATGCAAGGAGATTTGGAGTATGCTCGTCTCTTGTACTACAGTGATTTAACTAGGATGTACGATCTCTCTATTCATTATTTTCAGTTACAGCTAGTGGTGTCCAGGAAAACCAAAAAACCAAAAACCGAACGAAACCAAACCGACAGAAGAACACCGATTGGTCGGTTTTTCAAAGTCGTGCACAAGCTAAAACCGACTGAAAACCGCCTAAAATCGACCTATCGAAACCGAATGGTCGTTTTAAAATCACAAAAGAAAAAATCGAAAAAACCAACCACGAACTTGCAGCAGAGCGATTTGACAGTGACTGATTATTTTGCGTTGTTCAAACAGTTGGTTGAATAGTTGAGTATTGTCATTCTTATCACTACTGATGCAAAGGAACAACAGAAACAGCGAGAGCAAATAGCCGTTATAAAATTTCTTGCTGGATTGAAATCCGATTTTGAGCTGATTTGGTGCCAAATTCTTGGGGGTGTCACCCTGCCCTCTCTTGCTGACACATATCAGCGTGTCCTTCGGAGTACTTCGTCGGATCAGGTTCCCAACCCTCCGTCCTTGTCACTCAGGTTCCACAGCCCACTATCGGTAGAGGAGGTGGTAATCCCCTTCGTGGTGGCGGTTATCATAGGGGTCGTGGCAGAGGTGGTCCCCCAAGACATTGCACGAATTGTGAAAAGGATGACCATACTAGGGAAACATGTTGAGTGCGGGGTGCTCATTGGTCACCCTGCACGGTTTGCAAATGCTGTTGTTACTGGTGATACTCACCTCCTCTCCCAATTGCTCCCCGTGTGTTCGGGTGTGTCTGTTATGTGCATCAACTTACACCAGATGCTGATATCTTGCACCCGCATGCTATCAAGTGTGTCTTCTTGGGTATTCTAGAACCAAAAAAAGGGTACCGCTATTATAGTCCTTCCCTGCGCCGCTTCTTCGTCTCTGACGATGTTATCTTCTTTGAGTGCACTCCATATTACTCTAAGCCCCACTCCATCACTGATCCTGACTTTATGCTTCCCCTACCTCTTTCATTACCTCCGTTATCTGGATTGGATTACCCTAACCTCCAGACTTACTCCCGTCGTCGTGAGAATGTTGAGATCATTCCGGATTCCGCTGCTCTGCCTACAGATTCCGCGTCTTCAGATCCGCCTCAGCCAGACTTTGACCTTCCGATTGCTCTCCAAAAGGGTAAGTGGACTTGTACCCTATTTCTAATTGTCTCTTATGATTATTTGTCTCATGTTTTCTCTTCGTTTGTTGCCTCTTTGTCTACTATTTCTATTCCTAAGTCTACTGCCGAGGCTCTTTCCCATTCAGGGTGGAGACAGGCTATGGAGGATGAGATGCTTGCATTGAGATTTGAGAGAAACTGGTACTTGGGAGTTACCTCTTGCACATGGGAAGTCTGTGGTTGGCTGTCGTTGGATTTTTAATGTAAAGGTGCACCGCGATGGCACACTTGACCAACTAAAAGCCCGTCCAGTTGCCCCGGCTATACCCAGGTTTATGGTCTTTATTATTCTCAGACATTCTCTCCAGATGCCAAGATTGCTTCAGTTCGCTTTTTTATCTCCCTCGCTGCTACCTATCACTGGTAGTTGCATCCGTTGGATGTCAAGAACGCCTTTCTGAATGACTCTTTCGGAGGAAGTGTATTTGGAGCAACCACCTCAGTTTATTGCTCAGGGGGAGTCTAGTATGATATGTTGATTGAAGAAGTCCCTATATGGCCTGAAACAGTCCCCTCATGCTTGGTTTGGACAATTGAGTGAGGCAGTTGCTGAATTTGGTCTTCAGCAGTGTGGTGTTGACCACTCTGTCTTTTATAGACACTCCCCAGCACGTAAAATATTACTGCCTGTTTATGTTGATGACATTGTTATAACTGGTGATGACTCCAAGGGAATTCAAGAGCTGAAGTCCTTTTTGCAAAAGAAGTTTCAAACTAAAGTTTTGGGACAACTTAGGTATTTCTTGGGGATTGAAGTGGCAAGGTCTAGCGAAGGTATCTATCCTTCTCAAAGAAAGTATGTTCTTGACCTCCTTTCTGAGACAGGCATGTTGGGATCCAAGCCCTTGGATACTCCTATAGAGCCCAACACTAAGATGTTACCAGATAAGGGAAGCTCCTTGATGACCCGAGACAGTACAGGTGTTTTGTAGGGAAACTTAATTACTTAACAGTGACTAGACCCGATGTTGCATTCGTAGTCAATGTGATCAGTCAGTTTATGGATTGTCCTCGATCAATCCCATTGGGACGCTGTGATACGTATATTGAGATATCTCAAAGGTGTTCCAGGACGATGTTTGTTGTATAGGATCCATGGCCACAAATGTGTTGAGGGTGTTGGGATTGTGCCATCAAACCTATCCTTTATGTATAAGACATTGGCATTTTATACATGGATATCATATTTACATTTCATTGTGTATGATATCAGTTTGTAATCCCTAAGTATCATAGTAGGTAATTCGTGTATGTATGAGATACATATAAGAGAGATACGATTTACTATTCTTTGATACTTAGAACTTGTCACAGTGGATGATGAGACTGAATATCTCATCAGGTATACACTATTGGATGGAGTGATGAATCTCAATCACTAGAGTATGACTCTTAGTTAATATGCTAGCGCTTATAGTGCATTGACGGACCATGAGATTCCCATTGACATATAAAACTGTCAACAGTCGATAAGAACTCATAACTTGCATAAGGTACGTGTCGCAATCTTGAGACGATTATGGACACAGATTATGGATATGACTACTTTGACTTACCAGTCAGTGAGATCTTGCAAGATCAACACCTGGTTATCTTGGGTATGTCATATTCATAGGATTGTGAACATGCATTGTAAAGATAGAATCTACCCTCGGATAAAGAGTAAGCAATCCCTTGAGAATGTCACCAAGTTGATTACTGAGAACTGCAGTCTTGTTGATAAGTACTTATCAACATGTTTGGTAATCATGAAAGGTGAATGAGACTCAAGGAATAGAAGATGTAATCATCATTCAGGTTGACAGTAACAATTGTCCGATTACCTGAATATGATTATGAATGCTGACGGTAGAGGGACATTAGTACACCATATAAGCTAGGAAGCACGGGCGCGAACACGTTGACACGGACACGACACGATACTGCCACGGCGACACGTCCAATCCTAAAAAACAAAGACACGACACGCCAAGGATACGTTTATTTTTTAATATACATATATTATTTTTATTTTTAAAAAATATTATGTACAAAGTTCATGTATTCCAAAAACAGTACAATCTTTTGATTCTTTTTTTCAGATAAACAATACAATACAAATCTTATATTCTTTTCGTATTGATTGTCCAATACTCAAATTATTATACTTTAACAAGCATAGCTTAATTCTTATTAAAAAAAAAAATAGCATAGCTTAATTTACATAGGGAAAAAATGCAAACAAAAGATGCCATCCTTATAAAAAGCAACACAAATAAAAATATATAACTAAAGGAAAAGCAACACAAGTGGCTTCATCCAACAACAGTCAAGGCAACAAGTCCTTATCATGAATCACAACAAAAATAAAAAAAAAATACAAAAAAATATAATAAAAGTAGACATAAAATGGCAACAAGTCATTATCACGAATCACAGAAGTCTAACAAAGTAGACAGCACATCAACATCCAACTTGAAAGCTAATAAAACATTCAAAGACTGTGTATAAAAATCACAAAGGGGAAAAAACTAGGGGTTTCAGTGTTCAGGACCTGAGGGCTGCGACATGTCGAGTATGAGAGGGAGGGGCTTCGCTAGAGGTGTCGCGATGCCAGATGGAGCCGAGTCGATGACAAATGGGCCTCGCCGTAGCTGTCTCGACACCGGAGGGAGTCAACTATCGCATGGTCTTCCTCTTTCTTCCTAGGGCTTTGTCTTCCTCGATCGTCTTCCTAATAGCTTCGTCTTCTCTTTTCTTTTTCGTTGAGTGAATGAGTAGAGAGAGGCTGGGTTTTTAAGTTTAGGTTTAGAAAATAAGGAGGAAGGGGAAAAAAAAAAGAAAGAAAAAAACTTTCAGCGTGTTTTTCCCTCCGTCCGTGTCTCGTGCGTGTCCTTGCCGTGTCCGGGGGTCAAATATCAATTAAACAAAATAGGACACAGTTAGCGTGTTCGCGTCTGACACGTGTCTGACCAGTACGCAGCGATTTTCTAAGTGTCGGTGCTTCGAAGCATACAAGTCTAGTTATCACTTCGGATTTGTTCTTTTGCGTTGGAGTGCAGTTATCGTTTATAGTGGAGTTAACGTTAACTGATTAGTTGGTTAATTCGCTGATCAAAGAGTTCGATCATAGGAATTAACAACTGGTCTAAGCCAACAATAAAGAACCTAGGAGGTCCCACTCTTAGCTTCGTCAGAATGCTTGGAAAGGCGTAAGGGGATTGAACCAATTGATTGGAAGAGTTTCAATTAATTGATGTTTCGATTGATTGAACTTAGTTCGATCGATTGTTAAGTTCGATCGATTGAAAAAGGTTCAGTTCGACCGATTGAACTATGTTCAATCGATCGATATATCGAAAATGTTACGATCGATTGAACTCTAAAGTCGGTTTGGAAATCTATAAATAGGGCAGTTGCGTGCAGAAAAAGTTTGAACGTCGTTTTAATTCCAGAAAGCTGCAAAAACCTATTTAGGGCTCTCAAACCTTCTTTTCCCGTCTATTAGAGTTCCCACCAACCCTAGCCTCTCCGGGAAGTATTCGAGGAGACATAAGAGCGAAGATCGCTTAGAGAAAGTTGCTGGACATTAGACAAAAAGCCATAGTCAGAATTGGGTTCAAGACACTAAAGTATTGCATACTAACCTTCTCTCTTCGCATCTATAGAATTGATAAGTAGTAGATCCGGGCTAAGTTTTTGGAATTCCGCTGTGCATGATTTAAAGTTTTTCGAAACCTAAATCCATCAGAGGGTTATACTGATGCAAAATGGGTAGGTTCTCTTGGTGATAGGAGGTCCACTACTGACTACTGTGTTATGGTTGGAGGCAATCTAGTGTCGTGGAAGAGTAAGAAACAAACTGCAGTAGCTCGGTCTAGTGTTGAATCAGAGTACAGGGCTATGGCTCACACCACTTGTGAGCTAATGTGGCTAAAACATTTGTTAGAGGAACTTGGGTTTGCTTAGGTCACTCTAATGAATTTGCTATGTGATAATCAAGTTGATGTTAACATCGCTTCTACTCTCGTATTTCATGAAAGAACGAAGCATATTGAAGTCGATTGTCACTTTGTTCGAGAGAAGCTTTTGCAAAATGTTATTCATACAGTTCATGTGAAGTCCGCGTATCAGTTAGCTGATTTGTTTACTAAAACGTTAGGTGGGATTCAAGTGAAATACAATTGTGACAAGCTTGGTACATATGAAAAAAAAAAAAAAAAAAAAACGTGGCTAGCCTATATACTTAAAGCATATTTATGAATATTACTAAGTATTAAATAGACGATTTTTTTTTCCCAAATGCAAGGGGCGATATATATATATATATATATATTTTTTTTTTCCAAATGTAAGGGTGCTAAACGCCTCTACTTGCCCCCCTCTGAATCCATCCTTTTGACTTTTGAGATAGGGTGCTAAAGCTTTATATACATTGTTGGTACATTCTCTAAACAACTTGAGCTTTTGGAGTAATAGCTAACTTAACAATATCCAAATTAGTACCGGACACTACATAGGAGGACTAATGCCCAAATTTGATCAAGTACAAAACTAAGTTAACAATTGCTATTTTCTAAATTAATCACACACACACACACACACACACACACATATATATATATATAACCCTTCTCATGAGCGAGTCTGATGTTTATAGCCGTTGGATCCATTTTTCAGTATGTGAAATTACTTATGAAAACTGGATCCAACAACTTTAACAAAATGACAGACTCCCTCGTGAGAGAAGGGGACTGTATACAAATATATATATATATATATATAAATATATATAACCCTTCTCATGAGCGAGTCTTATGTTTAGAGCCGTTGGATCCAATTTTCAGTATGTAAAATTACTTCAGTAATCTTAATAAAAACTGAATCCAACCACTTTAACAAAATGATTACTCTCTCGTGAGACAAGGGGACTGTGTATAAATATATATATATATATATATATATATTGGATAGAGAGGGAACCTTGGAGAGACAAGGCCGCGACCGAGCTGAGCTTCATTGTTGCGTCCCCAAGCCCAGACATGGCCCTGAGAAGTGACGGCGAGGGAGTGGTAGTGGCCGGCACTGACGCTACAAACGTCTTGTGGGAGGCCGGCGACCGGAGTGGGCTCGTAGGCGTCGCCTCCGACGCCAGTGACAGAGATGGGTAACCCTAGCGCCCCTTGGGTTCCGTCCCCAAAGCTCATCACTTTGTGACTCATAAATCTATAAATAAAATGGTGGTTGTTTTTGAAGAAATTACACACAACCCTCCTCTTCTCATTTCTCAGCATCACAAGATCACAGTATGAAATTTGAATCTGTGATGTTTGTGGAAGCAGATTCACGGACTGAGCTATTTATTTGGGAAAATTACATTTTACCCTCCTCTCATGGCTAGGCTTATTGTTCAGAAGTGAGAGTGTGTTTGATAATCCAATTAAGTGGTGAAAATGAAAATTTTCTGCACTTAATTTTTTCCAGTGCGTTTGATAATGTACCACTTAATTGAAAAAGCAGCCAAAAAATCACTGAAAACTTTAAGTGAAAAATTTCTACTGAAAATATTCACTGAATGCAATCTATTTCAGTAATTGATAAACTGTTTTCAGTATTGCAAATTCAATCACTTAAAATTTTCAGTACTTAAAATTCAGCACTTAATTTTCAGTACTTAATTTTCAGTTTTATCAAACGGACCCTTAGGGGTGTGTTTGATAAACTAAATAATTGTGGAAAATAAAAATTTTCAGCACTTATTTTTGTTTTGTATGTTTGATAATGTATCACTTAAATGAAAAAGTAGTAAAAAAACTCGTTGAAAACTTTAAGTGAATTTTTTTTTACTGAAAATAATCACTAAATGCAATTTATTTCAGTACTTCAAACATTATTTTCAGTATTACAAATTCAATCGCTTGAAATTTTCAATACTAAAAATTCAACACTTAATTTTCATTAACCATTAATTCCTTTGTGATTTTGAACTAAAATGAAACTACTAATTGATTTCTCTCAAAATAGCCCCCACATGAGGATTAAAGCCTCATTTGTTTACTGAATAACTAAGGGGGATTGGACTATTTTAGTCCAATCTGGGTTAATTCCATGTTTGTTTGTCATTTTCAGTATAAGTTAACTCAAGGTATAATGTGTTAGGGATATATACTAAAGCCATACTTTATGTAGTTGATTTATTATTCATTTAATGAAATCAGTTAATCCATTTTTATGAGAATCTGTATGGGCAATATTTGTGTTATATTGTTTATTTAATATTATGCATGTGTGTCTTTCATTCTACATAATAGGTGGTTTGGTGTGTAGAGTTCGACTTATACACGGAAGATCAGACCATCGAATCTTGTAGAATATAAGATTTTGGTCTACAGTCTTAGATGGATTGGACACACCATCGGTAGGACTGCAACATGGTGTTGTAGTAGGTTTGTCTTGACTATGGAAAATGGTATAGTTTCAACTCACCATGCTGGTACACTTTGTGCATTAAACGGGACCGACTTAGGGTAATTATCTTTATACTGACTTATAAGATAATTAATACATCATGACTATTATGAGTGCTTATGCACTAAATTCTAAGTTAATTTATAGACACGTACATTTCATATTTACATTTTGATCCATAAAAGGGTGAGATCCTTAAATGAGTCAATATCTCATTTGATTGAGTGACAATATTAATTGTGTGGTGGATATTAATTAATAATGGAATCCATGTCTTAATTTTAGGATTGATGATATCCCCTTGAGAAAGCTTATAAGTTTTGATTATGTCAAACCTTGCAGGTGGATTTTGTATCCAACATATCAGATGAGTTAAGCAGAAGGTCTCAAGGAATTTTAAGAGATTAATTAAATATGATTGTCAGTAATTATATTTAATTAATGGATATCTGTAATCTTAACATGGGGAGATAATAAGTATTTAATAACATGGAACTCGAAATATATTTTTGAAATAAGGGTAGGAGTGCAATTATAATTTTTTAATGGTATGAATTATAATTTATGGAAATAGGAATCTGATTCAGTTCGAATTAGGGTTTCCTGATTCCATAAGGAAGCTTATTCCTTATTGACTTCTTATGGTCCCTATCGTAACCTATATATATGTTGCTTTGGCTCTCTACTCAGTTTGCGTTTTTTCCATCAAGAGTATTATAACTCGGAGTAGAAAAGAGAGCATAAAAAGAGAGAGCAGAAATATAAAGGATTTCGAAGGAGCCCATACTCAGTTCGATATTCTGGCAGCAAAGGAATACGATAGAAGATCGTGAGCTGTTATTGAGCCCGTGTTCTCGATTCGTCTACTACAGCAATCCGTTTTAGCAGTTTAAGGTAACCCTAGTTCTGCCCTTGTAGGGTTATTGTAGTTTTCACGTAATTTTTGCAGTACCAACTTATATGCGTTGTCAATGGTTTCTGGGAACGCAGTTTCCTAACATAAATGGTATGTGGTTAAAAATAATGCTGTGTAGGAGTCATTACACAATACCAAGGGGAGCGGGTATTAAAAAAACAGGGATAAGGGGTTAGTGGTATTGCGCGGTAAAATGACTATACTACCCCTGCCTTTTAAAGGCAGAGACTCCCATTCACGTTTTTTTTATTCCCACAATTCAGAGGTAGAGAGAGAGAGAGAGGACAAAAGAGAGGCGACACAGAGACGAAAAAGATCTCCATCGCTAGGCTTCATCTCCATCACCGAGAAAGAAACGAACAAGCAGACGCCGGAATAGACGACGCCGGTGACAAGGCCAACGGTCTCGTTCTCTCTCTCCAGGTGACGCCGGCGGCGAAGAGGTTCGACCATTTTTCCAGATCTGCTTGTTTGTTTTTTCTTTTTCTTTGTTTTCAATTTCTGAAGTTTTTGTTACTAAAATGGTAGATCTGCAAAGGTTCCGGGTTATCCTCCTTAGATCTACAATGTTTTTTAAGGTCCTTTGTTTAGGGTTTCGTACAAATACCTATCTTGAGTTTTTCATCTTAGATCTACACATGTTATTTTTAGATTTGTAATTGTTTTAAAAAATAATCGTTAACTGCACTCTGTTTTCGAGTATTTCAATTTATTTTTATTTTTTTTGCATAAATATGTAGCGTCAATCTAATTTCGATTATTTTTGTAATTTTGTCAACTGTTGTATAATGGCTGAATTGCTTCAAATATTGTGTATATATGTAAAATGTGAGGCTCAAATGCTCAATTTGCTTCAAATATTGTCTATATATATTGCTTGGGGTCAGTTTTGTTTTGCTGAATATGGCTGCTGCTGTTGATTTTTGGTTGTTTTGCAATCATGAGAGTTCTGATGAGAAGGTTTTGGGAGTCTCTACAACTTGTGTGATTAAGGACTTGGTATGCTTTAGTTATGAGTTAATGTTGTTGAATCATTGATTTTCCTAGCAATCATTGAGTTGCACACACAAACCCTTTTGGTGATTCAGATTATTGATCATATTGGCAAATTGGTCAACTTGCTCTTCCATCGAAACTACATCACCCTATTGATTAGTTGTATCATGTATGATTAGAAACAGATTAGAGGCAGAATTTTGTTAGGAAATGGGAAGAAACAAGGAGTAAAATTTACCAGAATCAATCCAAGTGTGGTTGAGTATCCCAGCCCCTGCAGATGCAAAGTTCACTCCCCTTGAAATTTGTTTTTTGAAGTAGGGGGCATCCCTTGTAAGTAGTGAGTGGCAAGATATAGTGAACATTATCAACCCATTGATTTTTACCCTATTGCACCTTTTTTCTCCCTTGCAGAATTAAATTAAAGTAGTAAATGTTCATTTTCAAGTGATGAATAGCTTTTTATTACCAGTTCATTTTTACGATTCTATGGTAAGGTGAAAACTAAAAATCTGGGAGTATTCAAGTTTTTTTTTTCTTTTTTCAGGGTCATACCTCATCATAGCAAATTAATTGAAAGCTTCAAGTTTTGTTAATGATCCATTCAGCTAATTTTGCACAACAAATTTTCTTTGATTCTTGTATAGGCAAAGATTATTCGTGTTATAGAGATAACAACTGAAAATGTCAAGGGGCCAATACAAACCATGTTCTTGTTATCTAACACGGTGCACCATATTTGCAAAAGATCGTGTCACTGGGGAAATGGCAGAGGGGTCAACGGATGCAGTTGATGCAATGAATCGAGCAAGAAGACCTGGTTGCTGAAGTTGCAACTAAGATGTGAACTTCTTGAAATAGAATGTTGTTTTGAACTAGTTTGTGAAAAGATGATATGTTAAGACATATTATTGATATTTTTATTATGTATTTTGTTTTGTTTTGTTTTTTTTTTTTTTTGTGGTCAAATACAGTGTGAAACATATGTATTTTGTAGTTAATGTTATGAAATATTTTTTTTATTGTGAAGGTGTTTTGGTATATTCATGACAATTTGGTAATTTTTTTTTAGCAAAATGGGCATTTATGGAAAGTTACAGATTAATCCACGCTTATACTATGGTCTTCCAAACACAGTATTGGACTAATTGAATTTTATCCTTAGCATAATCCAGCATGAACCAAACACAGTATAAAAATAATACTGCACTGTTTGATCCTTTGCTTAGTTATCCCAAGATAAACTAACTACACTTTATACAATACCCATTATCCTATCTGGCAAACAAACGAGGCCTAAGTGTTAAAATTAGCCTCCTAAATGGGTTAAGTGTTTAAAATTACCCCCACATAGGTGGGTTAAATGGCAGAATTATCCTCACATAGGGGATTAGCCCCAAAATTAACCACAATGGGGGTGAAATGTTACTATTTATTTGCCAATTTTAGAATTTCTATCATTTTTTAGGAAAATTTTAACAGTTTCAGTTTAGTCTGAAATCACATGGGGATTAATTGTCCACTTTTGAACCACAGAGGGGTAAAGTAAAGATGGGCCTAACCACAGGGGGATAAAAATTATAAAATGTATTTAACCCTATATTTAGTTGTATAAATTTTAGGGTAAATTATAGTAACACCCTTGAACTATGACTATTTTTCACTAACACCCCATAAACTTTAAAACTGAACAAACTCACCCCCTAAACTATCCTTTATTGACACTAAAACCCATTCTTTAGGGGATGGGTTTGTTCATTTTGGATAGTTCAAGAGGTGAATCTGTTTAGTTTTAAAGTTTAGAGGGGATGTTAGTGAAAAACAGTCATGGTTTAGGAGGTGGTGTTGTAATTTACCCTAAATTATATAGATACCCTCTTATGTATAGTCCGTTTTCACTAACACCCTTAAACAAAAAAAAAAAAAAAAAAAAACTCAACAAACTGCTAACCCCCTCAAGGGGGTGGGGGATTATTTGAGGAGGTTAATTTGAGAAGAAAATGATAGTTAAGGGGTAGGGGTGGACACGAATAGAGCTGCTCAACAAGGGATCGAAGCTCGGCCCGCTCATTTGAGGTCGTAAACACGATCGATTAAGGCTCGCGAGCAAATTTGTGAAAAAGGTCGTTAATAAGTTTGATAAAGAGCTTGTATAGTGACTTTTATATATACATTTATTATAAAACTATATAATCTTAGAGAAAATGACAAATATCATAAAATAGGCTTGATAAATGACTGATTTATCATTAAACTATATGATTTTAAAGGGCTCGCGAAAAAGCTCATTAAAAGGCTCATGAGAAAGCTCGTGATTACTTGAAAGCTCGGTTCATTTGAGCTCGTGAAAAAGCTCGCGAGCAAGCTCAGCTCATTTGAGCTCGTGAGCAAGCTCATCTCGGCTCGACTCGTGTCCACCCTTATTGAGGGGGTTAGTTTGTTGATTTTTTAGTTTACGGGGTGTTAGTGAAAAATGACAATACATAAGGAGGTGTCTCTATAATTTACCCTATTTATTTAGATCCTATAAGCAAGAGGGTTGTTTGGTAAAGTTAAGAGAGTAATGGTATGCTTTCAAAATACGTGTGGCAGTAGGACCACCTGCAATAATGGTGGGACCACTTCAACATCCTTCGATACAAACCAAGTGGGTCCACTGTCACGTGTATTTGGGAAGCATAACATTATTAAAATTAAGAACTAGTTCTGTGATTTATGAGTGAATTGGTTCTACAATTTCAAGCATGTGTATTTTATTCATTTGCGATCAAAGTGAGATGATTTAAATATTTGGGAACAATCTTTACTAGAGTGTATGTTTTGTTTCCTAATAGAGTACCCTACTCTAAAACAAAATTAATTGCATAATCATGAGTTAATGTTAATTGATATGTTATGTGACACTTATTGGAGGTGGGATTAACCCACTAAATTGTTATGGGTGTTCAGTTGGGAACCCAAATTTGGCTAGTATGGCAATCCCAAGTTGGGATATGTGTTGATGGGTCCCACTTGAGATGGGACAGTAAAATGTGGAACACCTTATGTGCCTAAATTTTTATTAAGGCTTAAATGATTTATTATTTGATTGTTAATAATATCATGTTATTAGATAGTGACCACTTCTGGGGTCAATTAGGGATACCTTTGTGAGCACGAATTGAATACGTTACATAATTAGTAGGCTAATTAGCAACTTCATATAAGTATATGGGATCACTTATAGGACCCATGCGAGACATAGACAAATACTCATTTAGGTTTGGGATAATTTTAATATAGTTTAACAAATAATAGGGGTGTAATTGCAAACCTAGTAAACTAGCGGGGGTGTCATAATAAAATGGGAAAACTTATATAATGAAGCCACATAGGAGGATGACTCCTCATCCTCATTTGTTTCACTTTAGGTTAGTATATACATTTCAGAGAAGAGACGAGAATTGTGACGAACGACGGTGACGCTTTCGATGACGATTGACGTGCCTAACGACATCGGTTTTTTAAAATAGGCTATATATTCGGACTCCTGGGGGTGAGTCTAACCCATTGGTACTAATTTTATTGAGTTCTGTGACAGTTTTTCCGCGACCCTTTTTGGGATTTTAGGTCATAACTTATAATTTTTGTATAGGAATTGTACCTGGTTCATAGTAGGGCTTTCATCTCACAATTAGGAGCGAAACCCAAGAGGTGAGTGATGTTAATTTTGATATTTGGATGATTTTCATGTTGGGTTCAATTGTGATGCCAAAGCATGTCTAATTAGCGTAATTTAATTTACTTAGTTCATTATTGGACAAAATTTATATGGCTAAATTAGGCCCAATTTATTTGTGAAAGTATGGTGTAATAATTAAATGAGCATGTTGAGTTGCCTATTTGGGTCAATAGAAATTGCTAGTTCTATACCACCATGAGGTAATCTTTGTGGTGACGACCATGGCCGCTAGAGGCCTATGGGACCGCACGTGTGAGGGCGTGGATCATGACTAGTCACGTGGGCTTGGGGAGTGGAGCCGCGGGCTAGCCGGTAGTGGTGGGAGTGAACTAGTAATTGTCAGAGACTCTAGTTATTTGTAATATGTTGAATTGAGCGTGTTTATTATCCATGTTCATGATTGACAATGCTCACAAGCATATAGCTTATATATTGTAGTGGTTATTGAATAACCATCGTAGGTGATCGCGTCGAGGAATCGGGGAAGTGAGCTGGGGAGTGGCTTGGCTGGCTTATGGGTTTTGTGAGAGTTGTAACCTTGTTAATAGCTACTTGCCATTTTAATTCTAAACTTGTAATATGCTTGTAATGAGTTTAAATTCGAAAATAGTGTATGTTGTATTTTGGTTAGCAAGGCTTATGTAATATTTTTAGTTAAGCTTTATATCTTAGTTGGATCTTAAACTCATGTAATAACCAGCTTGTATAATTTAGCTTTTGTTTTATAGGAGTTGTTGTTATCATTGGGGTTGAATAGGTTGGTTGTACCAAGTACTAGTGTCGTTGGTTTGGGACGTTTGAACTTGGGATTTATTTATTGGGTTGGTTGTAAATGGTTATATTTATTACTTTTCTTAAAGTATTTTTAAACTCTTGCTTGTACTTGGAAGCTCATGTTTGTGGCTTTGGTTTTATTCTAAATGGTTTAAAGCATTAGTGTGGATTTCAACTTGTGATTTGGTAATATTATTTATTGAATTTACTAATTGCTAAAACAGGGTTTTGGCTAATTACAAAGACATAGTTTTGTTTTTTTTTTTTTATTTATTTTTTTTTTATTGTTGAGCTCCTTTGGTTTAAGTTTATTTTAAACTTATTTTGGAACTTTAATCACTTGTGTAAGGCCTTGGTGACGTGCCATGTATCCTAGAATCGTTTGAGCAGTCCCGGGGCGTGACAAGTATTGCTCTGAAAAGCAAATTTGTTTATTTATTTTAAATGAAGGCATGTGGCGCACCGTGGGTTGTAGGAATTGAGATTTTACTGTGTAAGTGTTTGTGTGGGTCATTTGGCTAGAGTATTTTGGATGTGTTGCTTGTACCTTAAGCATTTTGTAATGGTATGTTGTGTGTATCACATGTGTGTTTTCCATAAGTATAAGGAAAGTTTTGAGTACTGTTTACTCACTTAACTTATATCATTTATGTGGTACAAGTGCCTTATACTGGTAGAATACTTTCAAGTTATTCCTATTAATTGTATGTATTTCTGAAACAGCTCGTTTGTTTTGTGAATTCCACTATAACTCAATAGGAATATTTGAGGACGAAATACCAACTGTATATAATATTGTATCATTTTATGTATAGTATGGTATGGTATATATTGTTTATATGGCAATATACATCGGGCAATGCCAATTTGGTGGCGATGTGCTGAGGAATGAGATATTATTAGTGGGATATTATACGTGTGTTTGGTTTCACATAATCTTTTTGATTTTTTGAATCAAATAGTTTTGACACGCGATATTTTTAATCATTTGAGATCATATTGAGAGGTTTAAATATTTGGGGATAAAGTTGGGGTGAACTTGGTAACCCCTTTCTTTTTTGACTCAATAACTTTGGTTCAGGATATTATATTCATTTGTGGTCAAATTGAGATATTCAAATATCTTGGGGACAAGCTTTATTGAACCGTGTTCTGTTTTAATAGAGTACCCCACTCTAAACAAAAATTACTCTGTTGAATATTGAAAAAAAACACTAACATTATTATTTTTTGAATATTG
Source organism: Hydrangea macrophylla (assembly GCA_033977485.1). Classification (NCBI taxonomy): domain Eukaryota; kingdom Viridiplantae; phylum Streptophyta; class Magnoliopsida; order Cornales; family Hydrangeaceae; genus Hydrangea; species Hydrangea macrophylla. The sequence goes on from CM066994.1 coordinate 32,006,446, forward strand.
GGTTATTTGGTTTATGATATGACTTTTAATCCTAAGGAATTTGCTAGTAAAGGCGTATAGCATGCTGTTTTGGGAGATGTATTTTATAGTAAAGTGAGTAGATTTTTTGGACATAAAAATCTATTCGACTGTTACGTCTATTAATAAAATTTTAGATATAAAAATTGATATGACGACTTTTGAGTCTACTAATGCCAATTTTTATGAGCATGTGTTACTTTTTAAAATTGAGGAATAGTGGGAGTTCTCAACCTCCTGTTTTTTGTCCAATCTATTATATTGAGTTTAGAGTACATGATAGAGATCTTTGCACAGAATTTGGACCATGAAAGAGTAAGTAAGCTAAGTGCTAAACAGACTTTGGGAGTGATTTTTTATTTTCTCTAGAAAAAAGATCTGAATTATTTAAAGGATGCTCTTACATCTTCAAGGCTTATTCTTGAAAAGAAGCCATTCAAGTTGAGATGGTTTAAATTATTTTCAATCATTTTGTGAACTTGTGGATTTATCATTTGAATGTCACATGATAAGGAGTAGATGGAGCCCTAAAAAGATTTTAAATTCGATGGTTCTATTAAAAGGTGTGAAGCTACTGTAGTAGCTAAGGCTTTTAAAGCTAAACAAAAGGAAGTATTGACATTATGTTTTTACACACATTACATCCATTAGAATTTTATTAGTTGTTATTTATGATTTACATACTCATGAAATAGATATTAAAATCGTTTATTTTAAATGGAGAATTAGAAGATGAGATTTTATTTGGATAAACCGGATGGTTTATAGATAAGAAAAAAAGTGTGTATTCCTATATACTCGATCTTTATATGGTTTCACTTAATTTGATATGAAAGAATTTGGATGAAACGAGTATAATTTTAGAGATTAAAATTACAAGAGCTTGTGATGTCACTTTGAAAAGATTTTGAGAAATTACAATTATTTTCATATGAGTGCCTCTAGGCATATGAGTAACAATCACAATTCTTACTAGAGATTCTCTCCAACGGAGAATGAAAACATTTTACCTGGTGGTTTACTCAATACCAAGGTTCTGATACTGGCAAAGTGAAGTTGAATTTTACCTTCGGGAAGATATAAATTTTGGTAGTGCATTGTATTCCCTAGAGATAAGAAGAAATATTTTTTTTTTTAAAAAAATATTGCAAACTTCAAAATCTGAAAGAATTTTATTTTTGGTTTTTTCAAGGATGGTTTCTAACCAAATTGGTTTTTTGGGGCAATATGTATGAAATTTCATAGTTAGGAATGCAATTGGAAAAATTATGACGTTTTAAAGAAACATATTAATTTAGGTATTTTCTATAAATAAAAAAAAAAGTTTCCTGCTGTACTTGAAGATTACAGTGGTGCCAATTGCTATCCTATAATGGAAATCTCCAGAGGCACAAGTGGCTATATTTTCAGTATTAAAGAATTGTTGACAAAGTCATGTGTTACCTGAAAAGGACCATGAACTTCTGATTACATTGTGTTTTCCGCTATCCTAAAAGGATGCAGCGATGCTAATTGGAATACCATTTCAGATGAGTACTCTGAAGCCACAGTAAATAGATATTTTTTGTGTTACTAGGGTACAATTTGGTAAAAGTCCAATGAATAGACTATTTTGGCTAAGTCCACGATAGAGTCAGAATTGATACCATTAGCTACTGCTAGTGTGGGTAGCTTGACTGAGAAGTTTGCTATGAGATACCCCTTTATGGGAGGGATCGATACCAGCTGTTTATCCACTACGGTAGTACCGTGACTATTGCAAAATATAGAACCGTTATAACGGCAAGAACAGTACTATTAGAGACTTTATCTCTACTATAGCTGTAAGAATGGATAAGTACAGTCTAAGGATAATATACTTGATCCTTTGACTAGAGGACCAACTCAAAAGAAAATTTTTAAAACCTAGAAAGGGATGAGACTAAAGTCCATTGACAGTTGAGTCATTTGTGATGGTAACCCAATCTATAGACTGAACGTCCCAAGATATAGGTTCAAAGGGTAATAACAAGTCATGAAGTGATATGAGTAGAATCATGTTATTATTATGATACGGGGTTAACACTCCAAGTCCATCCCTTAGAAGCACAACATCCTGAAGCGTTAGGATGGATGAGTTAATATAACTCTTAATGAGATCTAAACTCTATTTTGAGTGGGATACCTAGCTACGGGAGTATCCTTGTTAGACTCACCAATGCGATTGTGGAAATGTGGTCGCTTCCTATGGAGTTTGGGCAAATTCTCTAGAACATTCGCTATACTGGGATATAAGGACATGGCCATAAAGTGCTGGCTTTTGAACTTCACCCTAGTAGGATTGTGTGTTGTGTTGTCTAAGATAGAGTTCAAAACTACAGTTACTCTAGTATAATCGGGAGCACTAACACTACGTAAAGGTTCAAGTTGAAAAACACCTTTACTTATGCACAGTCTTATGATCAGTTGTTCGATGAAAAAAAATATATGTTTTTCATTTTTATTAAAATAAGTGGGGGATTGTTGGAGTATTTTAATAAAATATCATTAAAGAAAAGTTCTTTACCATTGCTTGAACATTAATCCGATTTAATAATATATTAATGTAGCCACAATAAATGGGTCAATATGTTATTTCTACTGAATGGTCTTTATGTGTTTTAGCAAAAAAAAAATAAAAATAGAATGGTCTTTATGTTTTTTAAAGCAACGTTCATATGTTCTAGTATTACATGTGAGAATTTTTATTGTTGAATGGTTGTAATCAAATGGACAGAAGGTCCAACGGTCAAAAGGCCATTTGTATAAATTCATTTCCTATATATATATATATATATATTGGTTTAGACATATATAATAGAGAGGCAAATGATTTTCCCAAGGTGATCTAGTCCTCAGAAGAAAATTACTCCCTAATCTTGTAGGTTTCCAAAGTTTGAGAATTTTTTTTATAAAAAAAACAGTGTGTTCTTGTTTCCAAAAAGAGAGTTTTCTAATTTTTAGTTACCGAGCATTTATATCAGAAAGGGTGTTTAGTATACCTTGGTGCAAAGAAAAATCTGAGACAGAGGAGATTCTGGGCTGTTTTATCTTAATGACGGCATGGCAAGTACGAACTGCTTGCACACATTGGACAAAGTCACGAAACGTCTCAAAGAGAGCGAGATCCGCGACTCGGCCAAAGATTTATCAAGAGGCTATTGATCAGGTGATTTTGTTGTTATTCTATTTACAGTTCCAACAGTGCTCCCACATTTTGTGGTGTCATTCTATAACTTAAAATTACATTTTTTGTGATGTTTGAACTTCATCAGATTTGACCCCATAAGGGGGAAAAAAAAAAGGGTTATCAAATTGCATCCCACTACACTCATATTTTGTGATGTGGTTTCAAATCATAGAATGTCACCACTGAAAAAAAATTTCTGGCTACACCTCTGCATACACTATGACTGAGGAGCAACCACAATAAACTATTCAAATCCCGCGACGCACCAAAGCACGGAGGCTCGTGCTGAGAGAGAGAGAGAGAGAGAGAGAGAGAGAGAGAGAGAGAGAGAGAGAGAGAGAAGGCTCTGTTTGGTTCATTGATTTCATGGAAGAAAGGGAAAGGTTAACAAGAAGTAAAACAAGTTCCCTCATGTTTTTACTTATGTTTTCTGTCATACTTAAGAAACATTAAAAATTAAGGAATAAAGGAAGGAAAATGATTCATAATATTGAAAATATTTTATTTATTTATTAACTTATTCTATTTCCTTTCCTATTTTCCTTACCGTTTTCTTTTTAAACAAACAAAAGAAATTATTTTCCTCTATTTTTTTCTTTCTTTTTCTTTACTAAATTCAAAAATCAAACAAAGCCTACCAGATAACTGACTTGCCTCAGTGGCCTGTGATTTGTGAAGGAGAGAAGACAATGTATCATGGATAGTGTCTTGTCTCTCTTGGATGTTATATAAGTCACGAGGTCCTTAATTTGTTCTATTTCAAAAATATTTGGCCTTTTTGATTTAGTTTACATTTTTGAGGACTTTATTCTACTTTATGGTGTCTTAATCATGTTTCAAAACTAAGAGTTGAAAATCTATATCTACTCAATTGAATAAAGCAATAGTTCTCAAATTTGAATTCAAAAACTTTATCATTTGTATCACATGAAGTGATACGTGGTACCCTGATTACTGTCACAATATATCATAAAACTGTTAAAATATTTTGAAACTAAATATGAAATTCATATATATATATATAGAGTAATACTTGGGGCATAACCAAATACACAATTTTTGGGACACAACCTAATTAATGTGTCTATCTCTCTCCTGTGATGTCATTGGACCGCACAATGACACAGGAGAGAGATAGACATATTAATTAGGTTGTGTCCTAAAAGTTGTGTGTTTGGTTGTGCCCCAAGTATTACTCATATATATATATATATTGTTTCTTTGTTTTTAATCACAATATGAAATTTATATTTAGAAAGCATAACATTTCTCATTCAATTTGGAGTAATGTTGTGATTCTAAAACTTGGAATATCCCAAAGAGTAATACTATGCTTCAAAAATTTGAATCCCAAATATTATCAGTTGTATCATATATAGTGGCAAGTGATAATACTAATCACTGCCACAACATATAATACAAATGTTGTTAAGCCATTTAAGAATTAAATTTGGAATTAAAATTTAAAAAGCATGATATTATTCTATCCAAAATACCATAAAAGTAGTACCACTATATATATACGGGTAATATCTAAGATATTCCAAATACTATAAAAGTGGTACCATTCACAATAACACAATTTGCTCACCTCCACTCAATAATATTAAAATATTCCAAAATTTGTAACCATAACATTACCCTTCAATTTCATCTGCCTCACTCAAAATCACCATGCTCATATGTTGACAAACTTTAGATGGAAACACAAGCCCCATACAGGTGGCAATGGATCATTTGAGATCAGTCTTCAACAAGGTAAATAAAATCTCTTATCTAAAATAATCATAGCCACTTGTCATTCCCCTATTGGACAACAAGATCCTAACCTGATCTGGAATATAGGCAGGCCTCATGACCACCACAATTGCAATGCTCTCTAGCTGGCCCACACACCAAGTTTTAGTGGCATTGCTCTGCCCTTATTTTGCTTGCCAATTTGTTCATTGTATCAGTGAGCTATTCCTCTTCTTCTTGAAAGTAGCCAATAATAAAAACTTCTAAGAGAGGAAGGAAAAAAAAATGGCAACCCAAGCTTTGGTTTCATCATCATCAATCACCTCTTCAGTGGGGGCTTCTAGACAGATACTAGGACGAAGGCCACTCCATACCCAGTCAAGGAAGGTCTCTTTTGTTGTAAGGGCAGCTTCTACTCCTCCTGTTAAGGTATCTCTCTCTCTCTCTCTCTTTATATATATATACACGGAAAGTCTCTAAAGTGGAAATTTCGTCGCTAAAGTCAAGTTTTTTTGTCACTAAAGGTGTGATAACTTTTAGCGACTAAATTATTGACTTTTAGCGACAAAATTTCGTTGCTAAAAGTCAACTAAGTCTCTCTGCATATATATATATATATAAAGGAGCTACTAACCTACATCACGATGGCTGTAAGTTTGCATCGTGTACACCAACATTTAGCCACAAAAAAAACATTTTATCTAAAAAAAAAAAACTGACTTTTAGCGACGAAAAATTTCGTCGCTAAAAGCTTTTTTGTTCGTTACTAAAAGTGTGACGTGCTATAAGTTAGCATTCTCTATATATAAATCTATGTATGAACACACACACACACACACATATATATATATATATATATAAGGATGTCTCAACAGAGGCGATTGCCCCTCTTAGATTAGAGAAAAAAAAAACGTTTATTTGTACCATTATTGCTCATAAATATGTTTTAAATATATAGACTAGCCCCTTTAATTTTTTTAAAAAAAAATTATTAAGCCCTCCCCTAAGCTTTGATTTTTGGATCCCTCAACTGTAACTACTTATCAATATATCTATGAGTAATGCTATCCTTCTCAAATTTTGAATCATAAATTACCATATGGTAGTATCGATAGCTATCACAACATGTTGTACAACTGACAAAAGCATGTGCGAACCAATTTAGAGTTCAAAATTTGGAAAGCATAGGAGTATTCATTTATCTACACACCCAATTGCATGTTACTAAAAGTACTATTTTGTAATTTGAATATTTGGTTTGTACGAGTATCCTGCTATAGTGATTATATGTCAAAACATTTATCATTCATGCAACATGCTGATTGTGTGTTTTCAGCAAGGAGCAGACAGACAACTCTGGTTTGCATCCAAACAAAGCCTTTCTTACTTGGATGGAAGGTACCCCTTGCATGCCTTAGCTATGAAAACTAATTCTCTTAGGCTTTTTGTTTGGTGTGAAAAAAATATAAGAAATGGAATATTAATTTTATTTGTTCAGGGCAGCCGGGCAGGGCACGTTGTATTACACTGCGGTTTTTGGTTTCCGATTATCGTTTTTATTTTTTTTGAGTGAGTTCTCGTCAATCTTGAGAATAAAAAATTAGAAATCAAAAACCTGCAACGTTACAAAACGGGGCCTCAGTTAATAAGAATAACATTTTGAGTATAATAAGAAGAAAAAAAAGATCGAAAAGAAAAGAAGAGAAGAATGAGACTGAAAATTTTGAATTCCACTATTCATTTCCTTTCATTTTTTTCGGATTAGTTAGTTGTTGCTATGGTCAATTTTTCTTACGTTCTTAATATTGTTAAGCATGAAGTAAGGTACTACGAAAATGATTGTTACTTATCGTTTTTCATTTTCTTTTCTTTCCTTACCTAAATTCGAGAATCCAACGTAGCTTAAATGTTCTGTTTGCTTCACGAATTTAGTGGACAAAAGTAAAGAAAAATATTCTTCTTTGTTCGACTAATAAGGAAAATATTTGCGAGCCACATAATTTCTCTTCCTTCTTTTTGGTTTCTTTCATGTTCTGAAAATTTTTAACTTATATTATTTGAGCATGGAGTAAAACACTGAAAAAAAAAATATTTTTCTTATCATTTTCCATATCTTTTATTTTTCCTTCTGAATTCGCAAACCATATGGAGCCTAAAGAAAAAATTTGAAAACATCTTCTTCGTGTTCTTCTAGTTGTTTTCCTTGCAGTTTTTAAGAGAACCAAACAAAGAAAATACAATTCATCACATTTATTATGTCCATTATTCTTCGAATTTCTAAACTTAAAAAATAAATGAAAAACTACAGCCTCCCCGGTGACTATGGATTTGACCCACTGGGCCTCTCTGACCCAGAAGGTACAGGATGCTTCATTGAGCCCAAATGGTTAGCCTACGGCGAGGTCTTTAACGGACGTACTGCAATGTTTGGAGCTGTTGGAGCCATAGCCCCCGAGATTTTAGGGAAGCTCGGCCTTATTCCCCCGGAAACCGCTCTTCCTTGGTTCCAAACCGGCGTGTTCCCACCGGGTGGAACTTACAAATACTGGGCCGACCCGTACACCCTATTCGTATTCGAAATGGCATTGGTCGGCTTTGCCGAGCACAGAAGGTTCCAAGATTGGTACAACCCTGGGTCCATGGGCAAGCAATATTTCTTGGGCTTGGAGAAATACTTGGGTGGGTCTGGTGACCCAGCATACCCTGGTGGGCCCCTCTTTAACCCTCTTGGGTTTGGGAAAGATGAGAAGTCAATGAAGGAATTGAAGTTGAAAGAGATCAAGAATGGGAGATTGGCTATGTTGGCTATTTTGGGTTACTTTGCACAAGCTCCGGTTACAGGTGTTGGGCCATTCCAAAACCTCCTTGATCATTTGGCTGACCCAGTGAACAACAATATCATTACCAACATGAAGTTCCACAATTAGAATTAACAGCAACCCTCTCTCTCTCTCTCTCTCTCTCTCTCTCTCTCTCTCTCTATATATATATATATATATATGTATGTCTATCTATCTATATCTTCTATTTTGTAACATCATGTGCAAAGCTTATTGGGTATATTACTTGTAATCTGTTACAAATGACAATTTCAGGGCTTTCAAACCCTGTATTAATATTCCGAGTATTAAGAAAGGCTTTGCTGCATATAGAAACATGACTGCAATATAATGCAACAAAGACACAAACTTAAGGGCATTTTTGGTATTGCAAAAAGTAAATTCAAGTTCATATTACTCTCATTTTATCTTCTGAAAACTAGCATCAAATTGGTTTTGACAATATTTATGATCAATGAACAAAGTTCCTACGCATTCAAATATTACTTAATAAAAACTTGAATATACAAAACCAACTCCCTTATGTACCGCCTAAGGAAAGTAAAACTAATAACCCAAGCATCAATATATTGCACCTATATCTGCATTGTCATTTTTACCTCAAAATTAGAAACTAATGATATTTGCCTTAATTAAAACTTAAAGGTTGGCGTTGATTATAAATCTGAATAACAAATGACCGAATATGATTGGTGCGTTACATAATACTAGCACGATGACGGTCACCAGGAAGAGCTTTCTCCAATAAAGGCCAAAAGCATACCAAAATGTTACCAACGATACATATATGCCCGTAGTACTAATTTCTTATCCTAATTACAACCAAATAGAGAACTCAGCACCAAAGGGTAACAAAGAAATAATTTTAACATATGGGTGAATATGATTGTTGTGTTACACAATATCACGATGACGGTCACCGGAGTAGCTTCTCCAACAAATGCAGCACCAAAGGGTAATTTGTTATCATAACTACAATCAAATAGAGAAATCCAGCACCAAAGGGTAACACGAGAACATTGGAACAACTACTTTAGAAACCAAAAATGCCGTCCATTATCCTAATGATGTAATAAACTACGCAAGAGATCGATCACAATGCATTTCTACCACCGAAGAAAGCATTTTCATCTTTTAATACATCTCTCTAGATTTTACGCCTGGGAAATCTTTATTAGTTCTTATTTCTTCTCCTCTTCTTTGCCCGTCAAATGATTATGAGCCAGGCTCGAGTGTTGCTTTATAGAAACCTAGTGAATGATAGAAATTTTCATGTTCTCATCTGGTTCAAGAGTAAACATACTGTTAAAAAACCCTGAAAAAGTTTTGACCATTGTAGATATCATTGACCGTATAACGGGAAGATAAGAGACTCAAGTGACGAGAATTAGCTAAAGTAAAACAACAAATGTAGAAGATTTATTTTACGGTAATAGTCTCAACAATGCGAAAAATGGGGTATTTGGGTGACAACAAAATGTGGGGTAAAAACATCTCAGTAATGTGTTGTAAGGCTCTATATGGTTCACGTATTTAGTGAGGGAAGGAATTAGTTCTTGTTTGTTAACAAGGAAAATATGAAGGTAAAGGGAATATTGTGAGAAATAAACTAAATTTTTTAAATTTTGTGAGTCACTTCCCTCTTTTTTCTTCAAGTTACAATTAAGTTTTGATAGTTTTTGATATGGAGGAAAACACAAGGGAACTTGTTTCCTTCTCTAGTCCGAAAACCAAACAGAGACTAAAGGTTTGTTTTGTTCATGGATTTAGTGATGAAAGAAAAGAAAACCTAGAGGAAAACCTTTTCCTTTATTAGCTTAATAAGGAAAACGACGAGGAAAATAGGAAGGAGGAAAATAGGAAGGAAATGAAGATAAGTTGAGATATAAATTGTAACATTTTGAATTTTTAGTCAGTTCCCTTCTCTTTTCCATACTTTAGGGCCTGTTTGGGAAAGCCTAAAACAGGCTCTGGTTCAGTCCAAGTCCAATTTTTATTTGGTTCTTATAAGAACCTAGTTTGGTGAGTGTCTATTCTTTATATAAGATTCCGTGCCCAGTCTAACAAATTTCTTAAAACAGGTTCCCCGTCAAACCAAATACACTTGGTTCTCACAAGAACCACATATAAAAAAATCGAATTTGGACTAAAACCAGATCCAATTTTAGATATTCCCAAACAGCCCCTTACAATATGTTTTAGAAAACTCTATGTTCTAATGTTTTTAAAGTATGAAGGAAAACGCAAGGGAAGACACGATGGGAATAGTTTTCCTTCCCCTTTTCTTTTGCTTCTCTAAATCCGTAAAACAAACGAGGCCTAAAAGTACAAGTAATGGCATTTTAATTTTCCAATGCCAACATCCAAACCCTTCACCCATCAGTGTTTTTTTTTTTTTTGAAGTCCTCAATTTGAGATTGAAGAAACTAGCATGTAGCTAAAAAGAATTTTTATTTTTATTTTTATTTAACACTCTTAAACAGTAGAAAGCGAAAAATGACCCCGAAGGTGATATCCATAAAACTCTCTCCTTAACAGATAATCCCAGACAATGATATAATTACCTCAGATTAAGCAGCTTGGGCCACAGGTTCGGATGCATTGGATGCTTCAAGCCTGCAAGTAAAGCTTGTCAGTAAGAAATGTAGAATGTCCAAAAACAGACCTTCTATTTAAACAATCGGCAAATGTTTGATCTCTATTTCCAACCAAATCATTTTGTTCATGTAGAGCCCTTTAAGATGTAATGATGTCCAACAAAAATGTCAATTATTCATTCAATTTGGCAAATGTGAAACGATGCACACCTGCAGCAAAAATTATAAAGCGAGAAAATTCCACAAAGACTCTAGTTTTTACCTCTGAATTCCTTCTCCAACTTGTATTCTACAAAAATTCCCAATCCTGACAGGTGAACCCACTTCATTGGAAAGATTACTCAACAATGTCTGTCAAAGTTTGCATAAAATGTCAATCTACAACTGTACCACCTTATTCAGATAGAAAAAACATTTACTTAGGCCCAGTTTGGATTGGCTTTTGCTTTTGCATTGAGGCAGAAGCAGAAGCAGAAGCAGCAGCAGCAGCAGCAGCAGCGATAATCAAAAGGGCACTACGGAAATGGAACAACTCAAAAACCCCCCAATATGCTTCCTGCATCACGCTTGGACAGAAGCACCTCTGGACGTGCTTAAGCCAAAACGTGCTTCCTAAAATTAATCCAAGCATGCTAATATATGCATTTTAGGTACCATAAGCACATTTGGGCCAAATGTACCTTCGGGAAGTGATTCAAAGAGGCCATTAAAAAGATGGCTTGCATTGACACAAGTTGATCATACATTTTTATAGGGCATCTAACACCATTGCTAATCCATTTGCACAAATTTTTTTATCCTTTAGAACGTCAATGTGTAAACAATTGAAGGAATAGCCCTATTTTGCATGGTACTATAACTTATATTATCAGAAGATACCAAACATTTTTCCTTTATATCCAGATCGACTGTACAAAAAGGAAAAAAAGTGAAAAAGGTACCAAATAGGACATGTGTTTCATACAATTGGAAAAACATTGGCATATTGTGCAATATATTAATAATAATTTATTTAGAAAGTACTCCTATCTTTCAACCTCATCTGAATTAATCTATCGATCACACTTAAAAAAAAAAAAAAAAGCGGATACGATGACAAACATAATGAAAAATTGATATCCACCACTCTCTTCGAATGATTGACTTCCATCCTAAAACTTTATGTAGGTAAAACCAGATAATCAGCATGCTCATACCTTCACATTTAGCGTATCATTTACGATAAACTTTTGTTCCATTAGAACCACTTCCTCAAAGTATTTCCGCAAGCGACCTTCCACCATTTTCTCTATGGCCATCTCAGACTTCCCTGTAGTTTGTGCCTGACACAAGAACCAAATTAATTATTATTGAATTTCAAAGCTCATTAAATGAACAGTTCTTATCCCTTTGTATAAGAGAGATGTTAGAATCTATGTAGCACGGGTACAGACACGTGACACGGATACGAGACGATACGGGTGTGGAGGTACGGAAATTTCTAAAAATCTAGGATACGGGTATAGCTAGGGTACGTTGAATAAAATGTTTTTTAGAATATTTATATACAAATACATAGACTACAAACATTAAATGAATAAAAAAAATTAAATTTATGATTTCTTTGTGAGCCTTCTATAAATAATCATAAATTTGGGGTTTAAATAGTAGATATTTATCAGTTGTGTAGTGTTATTTACAAATAAGTAAAGATTGGAAATAAGGTTTTTAATATTTGTAACAATACAAGGGGTATGTTCCTAATAAACTTAAATATTAATTATATATAACTATATATATACACATTAGGCTTAGATGTCTTCAAATCAGACCCAAAAAAAGGGTTTCTGAAACCAGTCGCAGCCACAGAGAGAGAGAGAGAGAGAGAGAGAGAGAGAGAGAGAGAGAGAGAGAGAGGAAGAAGAAGAAGAAGAAGAAGAGGAAGGAAAAAAAGATGACGCAGCAGACAACTCCGATCGACGCCGACTGCATCGTTGGAGTCTCGCCGGAGGATCGCAAGTGTCACCGGAAGTCACAGTGATGGCCGGAGGTTGCAGCTGCTGCCTCGTCTCTCCCAGTCGGCGCCGTCTTCTCTTCCTCTGCTCTCACGTCTGTTTTTTTTTTCCTTGTTTGGAACACGTCAAACTAGGTCAAGATTGTGTTTTAAAACAATAGTTTTTTTATTCCAGTTGTGCCCCCCCATATCTTTCAAAAAACACAATCTGACCCCGTAACGTGTCCCTTTCGTATCCATGAAGTACCCACGCATACCCAAGCCGTACCCAAGTTGAATCCTTCACTTCAAAGTATCAGGACACCGCTGGAGGGGTACCCGACACGTGTCGGTGTCCCCCAAGTACTCGGTACTGATACTTCACTCAAAAGAATAATAACACACATAAATTCAAAATTAAAGAATCACAATGGTAGAATAGCGTAAATCACAAGTTGAAGCTAATCGTGATTATGGAAGAATGCTTTCAAGACTAAGGTGTTGTGGTAGAAGCTCAAGTTGTCAGCATGAGAACAAATGTTCGAGACTAAGGCTTAGTTTGGCCCCATGTGGCTTTTTAAAAGTGGCCTATGAAATTTATTATTGAGTTGTTTGATAATTTTGTACAAGAGGCACATTACTCATCAAAAAACATCATGAAATAAAAAAGCGACATTGAGCTTTTAAAAGCTCCATTCTAGAGCTTTTAAAAGCCCCCCAAAAAAGGCCTAAATTCAATTTTTGCAAAGCTCATGAACTAGTTACCAATTGAATTAACATGGATAGGTGCTTTAAAAAAGGAGAAGCAACCAAATGGGGGCCAAACTAAGCATAAGTGTAGTCACTTTAAGAATATTGCTATCATTCATACTTTTGGATGTCTCGTGGAGGTAAAGACTAATTTTAGCACTTATATTATTACAATATTGGGTAGGCTTACTCCTAGAAGGTCATGTGCAATTTAATTTTTATAGGTTACCCTTGTAGGAATAAATAAATTTGTCGTTTGAGATGAACCATTGATATCATCTTTTGCAAAAAAAAATTATGCTCCTTCTCCATCCCCTTTTTCTCATCTTCTTACCATCTCCCAATATCTATGTTTCTCTCATATCTCCCTATCTATCTATACATTTCCTCTCCTCTCTTTCAATTCCATTCCAGAGTATATTTTCCCACAACTTGATTATTGAAATTCTGAAAAGAGCTAGGTATGTCATATTTCTCACATATAAAGTTTTGCAAGGGTTTTGGGAAAATAGCTCTCCCCTAATATCTGAATGTCTGTTTGGAGTCGTTTTGGTCTACATGTATCTCATTCACTGGATATTTGTCTCTTCTTAGGCACAAAGTCGTCACAAATGAGGGATGAGGGAGAGCTTGATAAATTGCAGAATCTATTATTCTAATATATCACATTGCCCTCCCCGCACCCTAGAACAAAAACTGATTGGATAGTAACATTTAAACCATCAAAAAGGGGGGCACCAAGGTACATTATTATGATGTTAAGTAGTTAGATAAAAGATGTACAAGCAATGTGAATATGGATCCAAAATTTAACCAGCCACTGTGTGGCTTGATTGCACAACATTTCAAAGTTTTGAAATACGGGAAATGAAAATAGAAACAAAGATATCAAAAAGTACCTGGGACTTGAGAATCTCACGTTCATTATCAAGTGCATCAGAAGAAACAAGTTCCTTTGATAAGAATAATGGCTTTGCTGCCACTACATGCATGGCCAATTCTGATCCAACGGGCTGGAGAGCATCCAATGAGGTATTCCCATCATCTACTTCAAGTGATAAAATCCCAGCAATACGTCCCAAACCTGCATCCATATTGGAACTCAAATGTAACTAAGATCAGGTGTTGTTGACTCTCAGACTCTCAGACATAAGAAGACATTTGAAAAACTTTGTCGAAGAGGAATGATGACTAGTATATAGGCATACACATAAAATATGGTTCTAAGAACTGTTATCAAATCGTACACAAGTTTGCCTAAATTATGAACCATGAATCATAAGAAAATAAATAATAATACATGTTACCATGTATATATTGTACACATGTAAAAACACATGTACAATACTTAAACTACCGCATAACAATTTAACGCAAGTTTCATGTCATATCAAGGGTCAAAATGTTGAAAGTTTTCCACTTAAAACTTAAACTTCAAGGTTCAAAATTATGAACCGTGAACTGCATTGAATTGTGAATCCTAGTGGGTTGTATGAAACTTGACTCGTCGCGTATGAATTGTCTCATGAATTGAACGATTATAACCAACATGGTGATACGTCTTTTTGTAAAAAAAAAAAAAATGACCTTTCAAAAGTACCCTACCTGGTTGGGGGCTTGTATGGAGATACGTGGAAATAATTCCATGAGAAGGGGCAGCCATTGCAAAGCCCCTCCGAAGTTTGACGTTCTCCCCCATTATTGCAGCCACTTCCATAATTGCAGTTTGAACTGTTTTCTCTCCACTCAATTTAGGGTGGTCTAAATTCATCTTCAAATCCTGCAGGGATTAAAAAATAAGAATTAAAAGAAGCTCTCCAAGGCTCCCAATTTCAATAAAAACAATTCAACCTATAATCGGTTGGGGTTGACCCCTATCCCAGGACCTGTAAGATACGAAAACAGAAAAGAAAGAGTAAACACCAGAACACCAAATTTACGTGGTTCACCCCAAAACTAGTGCTTCGTCACGGAGCTATTGAGATTCACTATGCTCAAAAGGTAAAATGAGAATATTACAGATTACAGTATCATCAAGCTACACACTACCCGTCAGAATAAAAAACAAGCTCACCTACATCCTTTCGTTAGACAAACTTCTTGAACCCCTACCCCCTCAGGTCTCACCAGTTCCATATGTAGTTCCATAATGTTGTTTCAGGATGCACTAACATAACTTATAAGATATAAATAAAAGTCGTGGATGGATGCTTGCTTTCATCGCTAGGAGTCATACGAGTATATAAAATTTGAGCAGTCCAAACAATAAGGTCGCAAGCCATAATAAATTGCTCTTAGTTTCAAAAGTAGTTCTTCAACTCTAAGCAGAGTAGTCCGAGAGAGGGAAAAAAGTACAGTCCTAACAAAAATAAATATAGTGATAATAAACATCGAGGGAAGTTGACAAGTGCAAAGACAAATTGGTACATGAAATATGAATTCAAAGTGAAACTATTAGTTCATGAGCAGAGTTTAATGATAATAGAGTAATAGACATCGAGGGAAGTTGACAAGTGCAAAGACAAACTGGTACAAGAACTAGAAGTCAAAGGGAAACTATTAGTTCATGAGCACAGTTTGAAAGCTAGCTGGATAGTTCCAAAGACTTGACACAAATGTAGACAAGTAAATGAAAAACATTAAACCAGAAGGAAATAAAGAAGCATGAATATATACACAGTGAACAGAAATGGAAGGCTGTTTTAAAAATTGTAAAAGACGATACTACAGAGAATTCTCACCTCCAAAGACTCGGGTCCAAAGGGAAGAGCCCCAGACACCCGCTGAGATGAACTTTCAGCCACCAAAGCTAACCTTGCCAAAGATAAGGCCTACAAGAAAAATCATCAATGATGCATGAGCAACATCACAAAATAATTAAGAGTAGACAAAATCCTTGATGTAAAGTGAAATTAAACGCAACCAGTGAAAGATCACACGAAAATGTCACAGACTGAAATTTAGAGAGCCAAAATATATTTGTACTTGTGTGTGTATTTGGATACTAGACGTTTTACATTTGAACTTCCAAAAAGCGACTTCATGTCATGTGAGTTTAGATTCGAGCTAGAAACCCAGAAGAATGTGACCTCATACTAACCAGGTACTGAAATATTTCATTCCTTGAAACAAAGTCTGTCTCACAATTCAGTTCAATAACAGCAGCCTTGTGCTCATTCTGAGCCAGGGCAAGCAAACCCTCAGCCGCAGTTCGAGAGGACTTCTTTGATGCAAGAACGATTCCTCTTTTTCTCAGGTCCTTTTGTGCAGCCTCTGCACAAAACTACTAGATTGTTAAAAAAAATAATAACAATAATAATAATAAAAAATAAAGAGTTCAAACAAAAAAAAATATTTCAGAAATCGGAAACTGAAAAACGAAGAATAAGGGAAAGGAAAAGATTTCAGTAAAGCTCTTAAGGAACATTTCGTAATGTTACTCTTTGTGGTTGTTAGAATTGGCATTCACAAGTCGACTCAAGTTTCATATCATTTAATATCCACAGAAACTGAATCTTCTGATTCACAATTAGGTACGATTCGCAATTCACAATTGTTGGCAAACTGATCCACGATCCAATTCATGAATGGACAACCATGAACATAAATAGCATTGCACAAATGGACCAATCACATCTTAATATCTTATAATACCATGAAATGTTAGTAAAGAACTTTACTGAAGTGTCCCAATAGGAAAATATGCAAAGGTACAGCTTTACTTGCCAATGTCCCAATTGCAATTAATAAGAGAAGACTTGACATCTTTGATAGGCGCACTTGTTCTTTCTCTCAACTGCTTTATAAGACTCATATGGTCCGAAGCAGGGATTTCAACCGTGTATCTTCTCAAAAACATTCCGAAGCCATAAGGTGCGCTCGAATGACTAGCATTCAATAACCACCCAATTTCTCTAACTTTAGGATTGGAACTTCCTCCACTTGCCCGGGTTGAATAACCATGTCTAGAACACGAAGGACTACTCATCCTCTTAAATAGAATCTCAATAGGACGTTTTGTGCCTCGTGAAAGAACCATTCTGAGATAATACACTTCCTTAACCTATAACATTCAGTAAAAAAAAGTTCTTTAGTAATACCCAGTAAATGCAAGAACTCTGCAATAAAACATTCTCTATTGTAGCGAAGGCTGCTAAAATACCATGTGATCCAAATAATTGATACAGGCAACGTGAGCCTTCACATGTTGAATTTTTAGGCTCTTGAATATTCTTGCTTCCATTCGTTGAGGGCAACACATGCGATTTCAATAACATTCTAAAATGACGGCTTTACTCATTATCAAATATTCATGAAATGAAACACATAAAGACAGTATCAGATGGCAGCACACAAACTAATGCAAATTCTTTTTTTCCTTTGCATTTGTTCTGTTTCCTTTTTCTTATAGTTGAGCTTTTTCATTTTACAACTACTTATGCAAATCCCTAAACTTCACTTTTCACTTCGGATGCATGTTTCCAACACATACCGTTTGGGGGGCGGGGGAAAGAACTCAATAAGCAAGATTTGCTAGTTTGAAGTAAGGGACAATGCCATTGAGAAATTGTGCGAATTTAAAGTAGCAGATTCCGGAGAAAATTGTGCATACACATAAAATCCTGAAAAAAAAAATCCTGATTATGTCTTAGAAAGCCAATGTTTTAAAAATCGCTAGGCGGTAGGGGGCCTTAGCCCAGGGGAATAGGCGGAGGCCTAGGCGGGGACTAGGCAAAAAATTAATACTATAGAGACAACAAAACTCACATTATCAACAAACTAAATTTCTAATTCATATCATCAAACCGGCCGACCGAAACTTACTTTTCGGTATCATAGTTGACCGAAACTAAACCCCCCACCAAACGCACGAAAAGAAGTCGTTTCGGTGGGTTGTGTGTGTGTGTGTTTCGTCCAATGTTTCCAAGGAAACAAACGAGAGTAGTAATCATGTTCATAGAGAGACCCATCCCATGTGAAAAGAACTGAAAAGTAAGTGGGTGTTTCAAATTTCCAATCAATTTGGAATCAATCAAAAAATGAATAAATGCAAAATTGGGGAAAACCAGAGAGAGAGAGATTCTCTGAAAAAAGTGAGAGAAATTGATTTTGAGGGTTTTTGGTTATAAATCACTTACCTGGTTGAGGAGTCTCTTCTCCAAAACTCTTCGTCCGATTTGGACTAGTAAGGTTTCCCTTGCAGTCACTGTCACTCACTCTTCTTTCTTCTTGGCCTTCTCTCGCCTAGGGCTCCTGCCTTGCTAAGTTACTGGTTTTAGTTGGTCTCTCCAGTCTCCACTGTCCTCACTGGATCTCATATACGAGTAATTATTCCTGCACATATCAATTATTTTGATGAGTAATATTTGGACACAACCTTCATATAACCTCTCCAAAAGATGTGTTTATCTCTCTCTTGTGATGTCACTGGACCCCACAGTAACACAGAAAAGAGATAGACACATCTTTTGAGAAAGTTGTATAAAAATTGTATGAAAATTGTGTCCCAAGTATTACCCTATTTTGATAGATCCATATATATAGGGATAGACCCATGGCCGAAGGGGCTGCCGCCCAGGGCCACCAAAGTTCTAAAAATTTTGCGGGCCTATATGAAATTTTCATAATTAGATTTTTATTTTGAGATATTTTAGTATTTTATATTTAGGCCTCTTCATGACCCAATTTAGTGTCATCAACTACATATATATTGATGTAGATGTATATAAAACTCAAAAGTAAAGGCCCCTAAAATTTTGAAATTACACGTTTAGTGTAAGAATTTTTTGACTTTTAAAAATAGGCCCCCTTTAGAATTTTAAAAGACATCATGCAATGTTTAAGTTTCACAAACAGACTCATATTATAAGTAGACCGCAAAAAAATCATCAATTATGTATAAGTAGACTCCCAAAAAATTATATCGGGGGCGCAACCCCCGAGCCCCCGTATAAGTGCATCTCTTTTAATAATTTGTCCCGGACCTCCAAATACTCGGGACCGGCCCTGGATAGACCCACTAAAATAAATGGCTCAGATCTTCATGTGCACATTTTATGTACACATAGCATTACCCACCAAGAAAATGGAGTCTATCACTCATAATTACAATTATACCATAAAATTTTACGATTAAAGATTAAAGACACACTCAAAGATATAGCTTTTGAGACACAACTCAAAAGATTTGTCTATGTCTCTCCTGTGATGTCACTAGACCCCACAAAGACACAGGAGAGAGATGAACACATCTCTTGAATTGTGTCGTCTTTGAGTGTACCAACGAAACATAATAGTAGGGGTAAAACAAAGTAATTATCCAAAAAATAAAAAACAATTCAGGACTTATTTAATATTTTAAAAAAAAACTGCTGCGTAATAAACTGCCCAAAAAAAGTGATTCAAAGAAAAAAAACAAAACAAAATAAAACAAAATTTCTCTAAAAAAAAGTTCAAAACTTGCACTCATAAAGTCAGTGGCACCCCCACTAGTTTATTAGAGTTGTATTAAGTGGTCTATTGCACAATGTTAACATGTGTCCTAAGGACACATGTTAAGGAGATTAAAGTAGTAAAAAAAAATACATGGAGAATCCATACTGATTAAAAGTTAGTTTGAATTTCCATCATTTATTTATATTTCTGGCTATTTTTAACTCCTTAACATATGTCCTTATGTTAATAGAACACTTTCATTAATTATGTATCACATATATAGAGTTTTATTAATTGGTTTATTTATTTAGATTAAAATATTTTAGCTTATGAGAGCAACATGAATGGTGGTACTGCAGCAGGAGAGAAATTCTGCCCACATGCCATTTAACCGGTCGAAGGTACCCCATCACTGTAGATATAAATAATCACATGTTGTATGATGCACAACTAAGTTGATAACATTTTTTTATTTTATTTTATTTTCTTTTCTTTTCTTTTCCGTCGTAAAATCCAAGAACCAAACAGATGCTAAATTGAACATTATCCCATTCCACTCCAAAGAAAGACTTGATTTTAGGTAGTAGCACTAAATCAAGTATTGCCTTACCTGTTCATTTCAGTTTTATTTTATTTTTCTCATTTCAAAAAGGGATAATTAATTTTAAATCCTTTGTTCTGAACTTAAGAGTATAAAGGACCTTAAAATTTTACAATTTTGTGAAAAGTCCCTGCTTACATGCACTTAATGAGTTTGTGAAATTTCACAAAATTACTTTTGTTAAATTCTTAGTTTTGTGAAATTTTAAAATGTAAGTGCAGTGTACATATATAAGTGCAGAGCTTTTCACTAAAGTAGTTTTTTTGTTGGACCTATGCCTATATAAGAACCACAAACTGTCCTTATCACTAGCTAGCTCATATAAAATTACTTATTTATACTTAAATTTGTAATGATCGATCATTGATAAATTCAACAAATTTAATATCTTACTAAATTTAATGTCTTCAAAAAAATTAATATAATTTAATTATGGTTTTAGGAATGTCTTCAAAAAATAAAGATGCCACTTTACAACCAATTGGAAAAAAAAAAAAAAGAAAGAAAAAAAAAGGCGAGAACGGGATGTTGTTTGGAAGCACGGGGAGTAGGGGAGCAAGTTGGAGATAATCGGAACCATATTCAATGTAATTACTGTCACAAAACAATGAAGGATAGTTGTTGCTCAACAAGTTGGGTGTAGTCAATGAGATTATGAGAGACTTAGGACTGGTTATGAGGCATGGTTTCGTGCTTAGACGAGTTGGACTGAATATTACCACCATATCTATAAGACATATAATGTTCATTTTTGTAAATATTCGGAGCTTGGATCAGTTTGTGCACCCGCTCGACACTCTAGTCGATTGGATGTAATTGGTTAGATGAACAATCATATGTATTTTAGAGATATATTATTAGCTCTTTATGTGCTTATATGTAACTGTTCTTTTTTTACAAAATGCTTTCTGTATTCTATGAACTGTTTGACTGTAGATTGATGACTAAATCATCATGTATTTCCAATTTAAACTATATATTATTGATATAATTACATACATATACCTCTCAAAGGATCAATTAATCAAAGCTTTTATATGTGCATATAGTTAAGATTAAAAGATTTGTTTCCACAAATTTCTTAGGGTTTTCAATTTTTTCCTAGTGTTTTCACATGTTTTTGAAACGAAAGCAAAATGTTTCCGTTTACTGGCTCACTAAAATAGTAGACCGAATAGAAATTTAATCCTTGCCTCTAATACTCTCTCTCTCTCTCTCTCTCTCTCTCGATCGATCTCTCTCTCTTTCTCTATATATATAGGGATTTGCTAACTTACAGCACAAGAAGCTTTTAGCGACAAAAAACAAGTTTTTAGTGACGAAATTTTTTGTCTCTAAATGTCGCTAAATGCTGGAACCTTTAGCGATAAAATTTTTGTCGTTAAAAACCTATGTTTTGCTACTAAAGAGGCTGTTGTATGTTGCTAACCTACAACCATCATGTTGTAAGTTAGCAGCCCCCATATATATATATATATATGAGATTCAAACTCATATTACTTATCAAAGTTAACTCCTAATTAAATTTAACGGATCAAAGTTTTCATCTTTTTCAAACATACCATTGATTTAATTTAATCTAATTTTACCAAAATCACAATCTCACCCCACATTTTAAAATATATTTTAGAAAAGACCTACCTAGTGTCACGACTTGACATTTTCTCAAATATTTGTGGGCAGCGTATGAAAGAATGTTCTAAGTGCATTGTTAACACCTTTATATCATGTGTTGGTAACTAGGCCTGCAAATGGATCGGATTTGGACCGGATCAAGGCAAATTAGATCCAGATGCATTAAAAATTCTACTATCCAGATCCGATCCATTTAACTGTCGGATCTGCCTTATTTAGTCCGTATCCAAATTTGATCGGATCTGGATATTCGGATCGATTTATCAGATCTAAAACGGCAACTTAGCTACTTATATGTATTATAGTATTACCATAAAACTATTATTTTTATTATTTTTCTCTATGCATACACAAAAATCAATCAACATTTAACTCATTCATACACTTGATTATGTAGAAAAATCTTATCTTTAAATCAAAATAATATACCACCGAAAGTAATATGTATAATCTAGTGTATACTATATACGTTGTTCAATTTTATATGTAATAGTAATCCTATCTAGTGTATTGTATGTATATTTTTTGTGCATAGTTTATTCTTATTCGGATTCGGATCTTAGGCGGATCGGATACCACAAAACCATATCTGATTCGTTAACCTAACATTCTAGATGGATCCGGATATGGATATGGATCTGGATCTAAAAAAAAGCTCAGATCCATCAAAAAGTGCTGGCTCCGGATCGAAATCCGGGACAAGATCCGGTCCATTGATAGGCCTATTGGTAATATTATCCAAAATAATTAATTTTTAGAACAAAAACCTAATCAAAGGGGGGTTAGTGAGAAATTATAATAGTTGAGGGGGCTAATTTATTAAGTTTTATAATTAAAGAGGTATTTGAAAAAATGTCATAGTTGAGAGGGTGTTAAGAGCGTAATTTAACACACACACACACAACCCCCCCCCCCCCCCCCCCCCCCCCCCCCAAAAAAAAAAAAGCAGCCTAGCGGACAAAAGCCATATGCCCAATACAGTGCATTTGGGCCGAAAAAGGTTTATGCATATGGGCCTAACTTCTTTTCTTTTCTTTTTTTTCAAAAGAAGTTGTTTAAAAAGTCATAGGACTGGTTCTACTTATGTATGGAATACATTTTTTGCTCACCTCAAAATGGCAAAATTGTTTACCCATTGCTCACCCAACTCTTCCATTGGTTAATGCAGTAGGACCCATGATTAAATAAGGAATGATTAATGGTAAAAAGTCATGGGTTCCACTCTATTAGCCAATAGGAGAGTTGAGTGAACAATGAGTGAGCAATTTTGCGTGAGCAAAATTGCATTCTTATATATGTATTGTTTGATAGAAACCATGGCTGGCTCTGGCTATAGGTTGGGTAGGCGGCCACCTAGGGCCTCTAAATTTTGTGCATTTTCTACTCTTCAGAAAAAAGTCCAAAAAATTACTGCGTAGGGTCCAAAATAAAATTTTCATATGTATTAGTAAGTTGATCCAATTATAGTGGAGTCCACGGAAATATAGAAAAAAAAATGCATGTAATGTTTATGCCACATTGTAATCCAACTCACCTTAAATATTTTATCCAATACTACTTCTCTTCTTACTTTCTTGGTTAGCTCAACCCAAATAATTTTATGTTAGTCCAAACTTTACAAACTATGATAAGCAATAAGCTCTTATATATATATATGTATAAAAAAACGAAGTGACAATACGAACAAATGTGGAATTGCAAAAGGGCCAGCCAAGGGAGAAGAAGTTCAAAATTCACTACAAGCAATAATGATTACAATCATTAAATCTCCGAATTCTCAAAATGGCCAAAAAAAAATAATAAATTTAAAAACCTCTTAAATGAATACAAAATATTTATGACAGAAATTGTAGCCGCAAATATGTATAAATAAACCCAAAAATTTCGTTTTAAGGGCGCTGCCCTTGAACCCCCGTAGTTCAAAGGCCCCCCTCCACCCCCCGTCTTTCAATGTTCTCCTATGGCCGTCGGCCTTGATAGAACATTTTTGTTTTGCGAGTCTGTGCATAGTCTTAAAATATATTCTTTGACAAACTAACTTGTCCTTAATTGTTATAAGAACCAGTTAAAAATTTAGAGTTGGACTGAACGATTTTATACAATTCCAAATAAACCCAAATCTTAAATCTTACTCATGAACTTTTAAACAATTTCCTCTGTCCCTTTCCGCAACACTCTCTAATTGTATCTCTGGATAGGAGGGCAAAGTGTAATTTTCAAAAAATTGAGGAGAATAAGAAATCTTAGAGCAGCTCAACACATCTGCAGATGATGCCAAAATTTGGGTAAGAGAGATTTAGAGAGAGAGAGAGAGAGGTGTACACCAAAGGATTGTGTGTGGTTCGGCCCCGTTAATGAGGTGACCTATGTCCACGTGTGCGTCAGTGCGCTTTCACTAACAGATCACCGGCACTTTTGGTGAGCCAACAGAGTGGGCTGCACTACTAGTACCCGACCGGGTATATGCATAATAATGAAATATCTTGCTATTCTCTAGGTTAAGAATGCGGTCCCCCTTGAAGGGGGTGGGTGGCCTCTTTTATAGATGCAAGAGACCACCCGCACAAGGTAACTATCAGATTAGGAAGCCTCATCTAATTACAAATTGATGAGCATAAATCATGGGATGTTTCCTAAGTGGTTTAGGAAATATCTTCTACTTTCCATTAGTCTTCTGATTGAGTTAGGAAACTGGTGGAATTGTTCAGCGTGGCTCACAAGATCAGGTCCGGGCTGCGCCCATCTTGGACTGTCAGCATTGCGTACTCCCAAGCGGTTTTAACTGACTGGTCGGTTCTGGGCTGGACAGCCCGGGATGGTTGGGCAACATGTCCCTGTCCCGGGTGACCTGGCATTCTGCTGCTGACATGGCAATTTGACTGGATATTTTTGTACCCATCAGCTGCCCTCCATTTTCAAAGCTGATGCGATGCTTCATCGGATGAGGATTGAAAATTAGCACCGCTTTGAGAACCGTCCGGGAAAGAGGTTGGGTCCTTACCAGGGGCATGATTGGTCGTGATGGTCAGCCGGGGTCCGAACCGAGCGGTGGCTCTATGGGCCCGAGGCTAATGTTTGCCACGTGTCAGCTAATGGTTGGCCTGATTAGGACCTAACGAAGTCAGTACGAAAGTAACCGAACAGTTGTGTGGTAGCCGAACCGTCATGTCACGCATTTAATGCGCGCGACTTTTGAGGCGTCACTTCACGTGCCTGAGATGACACCTTGCAGGTGGTTTAGGCGGGAAAGCTTCCTGGCCGTTGGATCTGATCTGATCTGAACCATCCACACTCCCTATATAAAGGTCCATGTTTATTTCCTTCATTCCTACTGCCAAGAGATAGATATTACAGAGCGGTTTCGAGAGCAAAAGTCTCCGGCCAAGCTTTCTGAGCTCTTTTTCTACCTTAATTTTGTAAGTCTTCACTTCTCCAGTATCATTTCACTGTTCTCTTCCTTCTCCTCCTTTCTTTTTCTGTCTGGAGTGAGGCTGGAGAGAACAAACCCAGTAGGTTTTGCCAGGGACTGGGACTTCTTTTTCCTTAGGTTCATCTTCGTCCTTAGGTTGAGTAACCCGTCCTTGGTAGTAGAGCGGTTGAACCGATCGGGTTGTACTGTAGCAGTGTTGACCGAGTGTTTCCTTACCCTGAGGGCTTTAGACACCTTACCCTTTAAGTTGTTGTCCCCTCTGTACCTTAGGCTTGGAGTTACTGACCCTTACCTAGGACGCCAGTTACTTCCTCGTCCCGTCCCAAGAAACCTTGAGATGGAACATTCTGATTTTGATTCCTCTTCCCGGTTGGAGGACGAACAGTTGCGGTCTGGGACCCCGGACACGAGCCTAGATCCACCCTCTGCCACTCCATCGGACCATCAGAGCGAGGGTAGGATCCCAATCCGAGTATCGGACAATGAGTTAGACCAGGAGACCCCGGTGGCCTCCGTCTCGCGGGGTTCCGGTGACGAGGGACCGGAGGGTCTTGACCCCGAGGTAGTGTTTGCCTGTGAGTTTACCCCCTTTTATCTTGCTCTCCCAAGATCTCAGCCAAATCAGGGATAAGTATACTAATCCCGACGGTTGCTCCCTGACAGTGCAAGCTGGCGGGGCCCAGCTCTATTACCGGGGCTTTGTTACTTTGTACGAGGACTCCCTCACGGCTGGGTTCCGTATTCCCCTCCATCCGGTCGCCCGAGACGCCCTAATCTACCTCGGGATTGCCCCCGGGCAGTTAGCCCCGAACGGGTGGAGGTTCTTGATGGGGTCCATTTCTCTCTGGCCCCAAGTCTTCGGGTATGCGCTCACCCTTCAAGAGTTCTTTTGGGCCCACCGACCGTTCCCTTTGCACGACGAGGTCGGGTTCTTCTCTCTAGGGGCTCGGCAGGGGAGAAAACTCATTGTCAACTGCCCAAGCAACAATAAGGGGTGGAAGAATAAGTTCTTCCAAGTATTCACCCCCGGGCTTTGCGAGCAAGCCCTAGGGATCCAGCTAAGGACTTCCTGGGCGGGAGCTGAGGAGTAAGCTCGCCCATCATTTTTCCCTTTGCTTGTCTCTACTCTTGATTGCGACCTGGTGGCTAACCGTTTTTCGCTGTGTTTTGCAGTGGGATCCACCGACCCGCCGAGCATTCTTGAAGAGTGTCAGGCTAGGATCAGGCGTCTGGCTGACCTCCCACTAACGTCTGGAACGTGCAGTCCTGGACGGGGGATTTTGTTGCCACCTAATCCTCGGATGAACCTATTGAAGCGCACGTTTTTTCCCCAATCATCCCAGGTAGATTCTTAGGCAAACTATCTGGCTTTATCTGTTTCCTGGCCACTGACTGTATATCCGTATTTCCTCGCAGACATGGGTCCCCGGAGAGACATCGAGCAGTTAAGGGTCAGACAGGCCGCCGCCGCTCGGGTTGCAAACGGAGGGAAGAGGTCTGCCGCCGAGACGTCGGGCAACAATCGTCCGCTTCGGCGGCTAAGACAGGGACCACGAGCTTTTCCAGGGTGGGCCTGCTGTCCGGATTCCTCTAGAGGAGTCGGTGGAGATAAAGGAGAGGGTCAGACCAGTCCTCCTCCCCAGCCAGGTGAGGATGTATGAGAACATGTCTCCCCAAGCTTTCCAAGGGTGGCTGTACAGCCTTTCCCACTTCGTAAGTGTCTCTTCCATCTTTCCTGTCATTCAAGAATTTTCTTCATTTTGCTCCTATTAAGTAACTGACTGGTTCTACTTGTTTTTACAGGCCGGCTGCATGGCCGCCGGGGCTGAATCTTTCCTGCCTTCCTTGGCGGGGAGGGCCACTACTACAGAGGCCACTTTGTCACAGGAACGGGCGACTTCGGAGGCCAGGGAAACTGCCCTGGCCGTCGAGAAGGACAAGGTTAAGGGCTTAGCCCTAAGCCTTGGAGCGGCACAAGCGGAGCTGGCGACTGCCTTGGCTAACCTTGAGGCCTTCCGAGCCATTGCGGTGGCAGCGGAGGCTAAGGCGAAGGCCCTGACTGAGGTGACAAAGGCGGGGTCCACAGAGGAAGCCTTCGATGACGATTTCTTCCAAGGCTATGAGGACCTAAAGAGGAGGCTAGCCCAGGACCATCCCGAGTGGGACATTTCGTCCTACGAAGGGATTGACTCGGACTATTGGGACATGGGTTCCCATGCTGTTGAGGGTCCTACTGCTGAGGGTGGGCCTACTGAGGATGCTGCCCCGGGAGACGGCAACACCTTGGAAGGAGAGGCTGGGGAAACAGAGGAGGTGGTTGTCGTGGACGATTCCTAGTCCTTAGCTTGTACCTTCGACGAATTTTGTTTGTTTTGTTGTTGTTTTTTTTGGAGGCTACTACAACTGACCCCAGGCTCTGTACAAACCTGTGTCTTATTAATGAACAGGTCCTTCGAGGCCACCCGTTTTCATCAATCACCGTGCCGCTTCTGTATTTGCCTGTTTATTATTGCCCGTGACCGACCAGTTTTTAGCCTTTCTATAACTCTGCCTTAACGAAAGTTTTAGGACTATGACCAGCAGAGAATACTAGGTCTTTGGGGGACCTGTATTATAGGTCATGCTCAGTATGATGTGGGACTTGGGTCCTGTTATTATCCGAGCGATTTTTCTAGGCATTGTAGGAACTCGGGACTGTCTAACGGTGGCATCACGTGCCTAGCCCAGTGTCCTATTGAATGCTCGGTGTGATTACTTGTTCTGGACTGGAGTTAGATACCAGTATCCCCTTGCCCCCAACCTTTCGCTAAGGTGGACGTTGGTAGAGGGACCGACCATAGGGAACCGACCTAGAACATAGGTGGTTACCGTAGGGTCTTTTGAGGATTGCCATCATCAGCTACCTAGGGGGTTTTACACCCATCGTTGGTTATGACCTAGGTGAAGCCTGTCCCTCGGGTATGATCCCGAGGTCTTTTGTGCATTGGGGTTTTGAACCCGATGTCTTCGGTGCCTCGGGGTTTGATTCCGAGGTCTTTCGGAAGCCTTGGGTTTGACCCATAGGACTTTTGGGTGCCTCGGGTGCTCGGGGTGAGCTACAAATTTCCTAACCAATACTACTTTCATGCTTTACTGAAAGTACTTACGGAGGTGCTGCACATTCCAAGGATGGGGGAGGTCTTGCCCATCTAGAGTCTGTAGCCAGTATGTGCCCGGGCGGTTTACGCTGGTGACCCGGTAGGGTCCTTCCCAGTTCGGGCCCAATTTTTCATGACTCGAGACTTTTGTTGACTGGTTCATAGCCTTGAGGACCAGTTCTCCCACCTAGAAACTGCGGTGCTTGACCTTGCTGTTGTAGTACCGGGAGACCCGTTGTTTGTAGTCTGTTTTTAGATATGCCCAATCCCTTTTCTCTTCCACCAAGTCTAATTCTCTTCTAAGAGCCTCCTCGTTGCCTTTTTCGTTGAAGCTTGCCACTCGGTACGTCGGCAATCCGAGCTCTGTGGGTACAACTGCCTCGAAGACGTAGGTGAGAGAGAATGACGTCTTCCCCGTAGCCGCTCGGGGGCTGGTACGGTAGGCCCAAAGGAGGGTCGATAACTCATCCGCCCAGAGGCCTTTGGCATATTTTTGTCTAGTTTTTATGGACTGCAAAATCGTCCAGTTCGTCATCTCGGCCTGGCCATTGGCCTGAGGATGTTCGGACAAGGAGTAATGATTGGATATGCCATAGCCCGAGCAGAATTGCCTACCGTTGTCACTAATCAGGACCATGGGTATGCTAAACATACTGAGAATGTTTGTCTCGATAAAACTTTCCATCTTCTTCTCGGTGATTGATGCTAGGGGCTCGGCTTCTTCCCACTTAGTAAAATAGTCCACGGCAATGATGGCGAATCTAACTTGTCATTTTCCGACCGGGACTGGACCGACTATGTCAATACCCCACTGAGCGAATGGTTAAGGATTGAGGAGTGGTGTCTAGAGCTCTCCCGGGCGGTTTATCATGGGTTAGTATCACTGGCACTTATCACACCGCTTAACATACTCTTGCGAATCCCGGGCCATCGTCGGCCAGTAATAACCTTGTAGAAGGGCTTTCCGGGATAGTGCCTGACCTCCTATATGACTTCCATACAGTCCCTCGTGGATTTCACTCAATATTCCTTGCACCTGTGTGGGGTGGACACATCGCAGATATGGGATAGAGAACCCCCTTTTGTAGAGGATATCGTCAACGAGGTGGTATCTGGCCGCTCGGTACCTTACCCGCCAGGCTTCTTCCTTTCTTTCAAGTAAGGTACCGTTCGTGATGACATTGTTATCGGGTCCATCCAACTGGGCCCTGTAGCAACCGTGTCGATCTCCATGCCCCCTGGGTCAGTTATGCTAGGCCCGGATAAGTATTTAATTCTTATCCCAAGCAAATCTGACTCGAAAGACGAGTCGAGGTGGGCCAACCGGTCAGCCCTCGCATTTTCTTCCCTTGGAATCTGAGTGACGGAGAATCCCTTAAGCTTCTTTGAAACTAATCGGACAAGGGCTAGGTAGGCTATCATGTTATCCTCCCAAGCTTTATACTCTTAGTTTACTTGATTGACCATGATTCGAGGTGAAAAGTGCATGTTCATAGCGTATTATAGGTCTTTTATGCATACTTTTATCCCCAAAGTCCCTACATTTAGGTGCATTCTAATAGCAATGTTCTTTTTATTGTAATAATGCTAAACTATATGTTTTTGCATGGTTTTATAGGTATTAGGATGCAAATCGATGAAGTGGAGCTAAAGAAAAGTGATTCTGGTGGATAGAACAACAGAAGCAGCTGGGAAAATGCCAATTTTGACAATGATGACTTCAGATTTGGAAGATTTTCCCAGAGACATGAAATGTAGATCTTTGAGTTACGGTCGCGTGGCCGCAAACGGGAGGTCAATCCGAGGTCCGAGTAAAAAGTTATGGCCATTCTCCCATTGGTGTGCAGTGCTGTCAAAATCAGAGGAGTTCAAGCGATTGAAGAGAGTTCAATCGATCGAACCTTCGATCGATCGAACTGAGCTCGATCGATCGAACCTTATTTTCACCCAAAAGTTGCGTAAACTCTGTGGGAACCCTATATATACGTCGTTTTGACGCCAGACGAAAGGAGGACGCTCCAGAACGCAGAAAACAGCAGTTTTAGGGTAGTTTTAGGGTTAGATTAGGTGTAGATTAGGTTAGATTTATGTTTTCTTCCTCCTTTTTCATTGTTTTACTCAAGATTATTGAAGATTGATGTTTATTTCAAGTTTGTTTCAAGTTATTTTCAGATTATTACAGGTTTTTCCTTCCCTTTTCTTTATTTCATTGTTTATTACTTTAGTTACTATGATCGCTATGTTTTACTCTTTCTGTACTTGTTTATTCATGTTTCCGTAGTTTAGACGTTGGGAATATGTGATGAAACATTGATTCCCAGCCTCTTCCATGCAACCTTTAGAAACCTTGGGCTCGATCGATCGAAGGTATTTCGATCGATCGAACTAGGGCCACAGTCAAGCGATCGAAGGCACTTCGATCGATTGAAGGATGACTGTTCGATCGATCGAGAGCGCTTCGATCGATCGAACATGTTAAATCTTGAGATGATTCTTTTAAATATTCCATGACTTTCTGTTTTAGAAATCTGTCATCAAATTGTCCCAATAAGCTCAGTTTGTCACAACAGTTTTTAGAACTTAAAGCCTTAAGGCTATTTTCTTCAATGACTTTTGAAAACCACTTTGAATGCTAACACCATTTAGAGTGCAAGTAATTACCATTGTTTTAAACCGTCTTCCAAGTATTTTAAATCACTTGTGATGATGTAGTCCCGGTCATGAAAGGGCTATTGATTCTTTATCTTTAGAAAAATACAGAATACTGAAGAGGAATGAACTCCATAGAACGTTAATGAGTATGCATGGTAGATGGTTAGGATCAATGTGAATTCTCGTATTTCCAACACCTTTAGTTTATATGTTTAATTAGTTATGTTTCTTTATGCTTTAGTTCATTATTTAGTTTAATTTAATTAATTAGGATTCGTTAGAACCTTCTCTTCTACATTCATCTTTTCTATTTCTTTAGGGTATAACTTGGTAGATATTCTTCCTATTCCTTCCCTGTGGGAACGACCTGGACTTCCAGTACTATATTACTTGCACGATCACCTACACTTGGGTGTTGCACAAGAGCGCACAACTATTTAGTCGTGTCAAGTTTTTGGCGCCGTTGCCGGGGAAGGTAACTAGGTTAGGATTTTACTAAGTTATTTCCAATTTTTCTTCTTTTACTTAAAAAAAAAAAAAATCATTGGACTTTTTTCTCTCACAAGGAAAAAAAAATTCTTTTGTTTAAATATTTTGGGTAAACATGTCTTATCCATATTACCCTCCATACAACACAAATACCACGAATGGGTACACATTAGGTAATGAGAACTATACCCCGAGTTGGCAAGCACCCACATATGATGCACATTATCAACCTGAGTGCTACCAATCACCACAATGGGAAAACCATCGTGTTAGTCCCCCATGTTATCAAACGTATCAAGAACCTCCACCTGGAGAGTTCTATCAATCACAATGGGGATATAACCACAATGATAGTGTAGAATATAGTAGTAGTTCCCACGATTACCAAATGCACCAAGACTTTCCTTCTGGGGAGTCTTGCACACAAACACAATGGGAAAGGGACTATTACCAACAACAATGGGGTGAAACTTCATATAGTTATAATGAGGAGAATAACCAAGTTGAGGATACTGGTATGTTAGAATTGCTGCTTAGTGAAATGAAAAGGTTAGAGAGTGCAATTGATAAATTAGGAGCTAGATATCAACAAGCATTTGATAGCCAACCTTTAGAAGACTATACCAGTCCTTCAACGCTACAACCTGAATTTCAAGACACTAACAATGGAATGGAATTAGAGGACAATGATGGGTTCATACCGAGTGAGGTTAACAACTCATTCGCGAAAGTGATAACCCAACAAGAACTCCAAAACCAAACCATTGAGTATGAAGTTGTAGAGCCATCTTCTCCTCAACATACAATCCCAGACATCAACTCCTTCACTGCCTGGATAAAACTGCACAATCTCTTTGTCCAGAGCACCACAATAGATGACATATATAGTAAGGAGAGTTACAAGGATGAGAATGAGGTTTTAAAAGATGACGAGAGTTTAGGTGATTACACGCAATTAGGAAAGGAAGAGTCCCCTGTTGACTCTACCCCTACCTTTGAAAGTGACCCTAGAGAGGACATAATTGAAAAATCTAAATCTGATTTAGATTCTTGTGATATTCATGAACCCTCACCTCTTTCAACCGAAGAGGTGGTGTCACCAAGTTGCCCATCACCTATCCTTGCTATCAATCAAAGCTCTCGTCCTGAGCTTGAATGTTATGTGTACCCCATTCGTGAACAAATAGAATGTGTTGTGGAAGAGGATGGTAAGGATACTAGCACATGTTCTTCACAAAATTTTAACTTTCAAAATTCTTTGAGAGAGGACTTGGAAAATATCGGGCCCACATTTGATGATCTTAAACTTCGACAAGAAGCTAGTAAGCTTCTAGACTGCTTAAACTTCTTGACTGATAATGACATAGAGGCCCAAATTGATAGCTTCATCCAAGTCCAGTCCAAATCAATGTACATAGAACAGAAATTCAATTCCTATGATTACATCTCCATAGATTCTGTTCTAGGACAAGCGGAGGGTGGTGAAGCTTCATTAGAACATCACTTCGACCCTGCCCCTTTTATTGAACCATGGCCTCCCCCTGTTTTTAGTATTAAAATAGAGGTTGTTATAGGAAATACCAACACCAAAGATCGTTTCTTGCATATAATTCCTAAAAAGTGTGGTATTCTTTTTATAACTGTCTCCAACAAATTTGGAAGCCATAGGTTTTGCATTATCTCCTCTGACCTTGAGCCTGACATTAGTTGGGGGGAGTTGCATTTTTATGAGGATCCCAACATTCTTCTCACTGTTAAATTATTTTATTGGGAAGATCCTCAAAAATTTCGGTTGTTAATCTATGATAAAAATCTTGATTAACCGAATTTATTAACTGAGTTGTTATATTATGTTCTCTATTTTTCCTTGTTGCTACTAATGATTTTGCAGGTAACTTGAAAAAAAAATTGGATATTAATGCCTCGAGGTAAAATCCTTCCTTCCCTCGCTTTACTTTATATGTCCATGTGCTTAGTTTAGAACATTGGGGACAATGTTTAGTTTTAGTTGGGGGGAGTGAGTCATTGCATGCCTCATATCTTTTTGTTGTACTTTAGTGTCATATACCTGCTTAGCAACATATGACTCAGTAAATTAAAACTGTCAAAAAATTTTAAATTTTTATTTTTTTTAAGATAATAAAATGGTTCTTGTATTTCTCTCTTAGTTGATGTAGTTAGTTATGATGCATTAGTGTTATTTTCTGTATGTTATTAGTATTACTATGGTAGTTTCTTTACTATCTTAGTTATAGTATGTTTTATGCCTTTTGATCTTCAAACAACTTTGAGCACATTGTGACAACCTTGTACTTAGCTAAAATGGATTAGTAAACATAGTTTAAGTGTCTTGAAAGACTGTAGTGGAGACTAATAACCCAAGTGAGCTTTTGTGCCTTTCTTTTTTCTTGAGGGTTTTATAAAATTACTCTTACTTTTTGAAAAGCGTATTAATTCGTTGAAAGTCTCATTTTTCTTTTTCATTTTGACTGATCACTAGAAGAGAACGTTCAGGATTTACCAACTTTAGAGCTCTTGAATTTACTGAAATGAATTATCCTATGAACTTAGAATATGATTTAGGCCATCTTTTGACCATACATGGATAATACAGCCTTGGCCTAACTCTATGCTATTCCTTTACTTCACCTCTTGAGCTTATCATAATCGCCTTGTCTTCATAATCCTAAAGTCTATACCTAACTCCAAATTAGGAGTTCAAGCATCAGTTCTTTATTTAGGTGTGATTGGGATGTGTTGTGTTAACAAGAAGTATGTTAGTGTGAATAAGGGAAAGTTGGCAAAGAAAAAAAAATGAAAGAAAAAAAGAAAAGCATGAGAAGAAAAAGAAAAAAAATGCCAATGGTTGTTACAAAAGAAAAAGAAAAAAAAAAGTAATAAAAATAAGAGTGTAGAAAAAAGAAAAATAAATAAAAGAAAAGAGAAGAAGAGAGATTGGAGATGTGGGGAAGTTTGAAAAGTTGTAGTAGACATTCCAATCACATCCTTTGACCCAATTGAATATCACGCGCCTTTTTCTTCTTAACTTAACACCTCTTTTTCAAAGTCCTAATGATTCTATGTAATTGGATTTGAAGTTAAGGTAATAAGAGAGTTCTCCACGGTATCTCGCTCTTCTAGTGAAAAGTATCCATTCATGAGACTTTATGCACTATAAAATTTCTGTTTTTCAATTTAGATATGAGAAGCATTAGATTCCATTCATATTTACTCTTTATAGCTTCCATATCATGAGTGACAATTATTACACCTAATTCAGAGTGATTTCATCTTGAGAGTGTAATCCTGGTGAGAGTTGAGTCAAAATGAATGTCTTGATAGCGTCTTAGGTTATGCGAGCTTTGAAATTAAAGTTTTGTATTTTGGTTGTCCATTCACACACACACTTGAAGATTAACAGGTATGGAATATTCTAATGACTTTGATAGTAGATTAACTGTAATGTATGTGTTGCATTGCTATGGCTTACTAGAGAGTTTCATGAGATTGTTAAGCTTAACTACATTGCTAAATGAGAGGAAAATATTTCTTGAAAACATTTAAATGAGAACCATTACCTTAAACATGAATTTTGTGGGTAGATTCACTGCAAACCCTCACGAGACAACACTCGTCCACTAGGGGGAACCTAGGGGTTTAAAGGCTTGTTGCATACGCTAAATGCAATCGCGATTCCTGCGAAAGTGAGTTAGGATTTTTACTTTCTTTTGTTTTCAATTTTTAGAGTTAAATAAACACTGTTGTAGTTCGCTTCATTGCTAGGGACTAGCAACGAGCTAGTTGGGGGGTGTGATTCGAGGTGAAAAGTGCATGTTCATAGCGTATTATAGGTCTTTTATGCATACTTTTATCCCCAAAGTCCCTACATTTAGGTGCATTCTAATAGCAATGTTCTTTTTATTGTAATAATGCTAAACTATATGTTTTTGCATGGTTTTATAGGTATTAGGATGCAAATCGATGAAGTGGAGCTAAAGAAAAGTGATTCTGGTGGATAGAACAACATAAGCAGCTGGGAAAATGCCAATTTTGACAATGATGACTTCAGATTT
The DNA here is from genome assembly GCA_033977485.1 of Hydrangea macrophylla. Taxonomy (NCBI): domain Eukaryota; kingdom Viridiplantae; phylum Streptophyta; class Magnoliopsida; order Cornales; family Hydrangeaceae; genus Hydrangea; species Hydrangea macrophylla. The sequence goes on from CM066994.1 coordinate 32,042,020, forward strand.
GGAAGATTTTCCCAGAGACATGAAATGTAGATCTTTGAGTTACGGTCGCGTGGCCGCAAACGGGAGGTCAATCCGAGGTCCGAGTAAAAAGTTATGGCCATTCTCCCATCGGTGTGCAGTGCTGTCAAAATCAGAGGAGTTCAAGCGATTGAAGAGAGTTCAATCGATCGAACCTTCGATCGATCGAACTGAGCTCGATCGATCGAACCTTATTTTCACCCAAAAGTTGCGTAAACTCTGTGGGAACCCTATATATACGTCGTTTTGACGCCAGACGAAAGGAGGACGCTCCAGAACGCAGAAAACAGCAGTTTTAGGGTAGTTTTAGGGTTAGATTAGGTGTAGATTAGGTTAGATTTATGTTTTCTTCCTCCTTTTTCATTGTTTTACTCAAGATTATTGAAGATTGATGTTTATTTCAAGTTTGTTTCAAGTTATTTTCAGATTATTACAGGTTTTTCCTTCCCTTTTCTTTATTTCATTGTTTATTACTTTAGTTACTATGATCGCTATGTTTTACTCTTTCTGTACTTGTTTATTCATGTTTCCGTAGTTTAGACATTGGGAATATGTGATGAAACATTGATTCCCAGCCTCTTCCATGCAACCTTTAGAAACCTTGGGCTCGATCGATCGAAGGTATTTCGATCGATCGAACTAGGGCCACAGTCAAGCGATCGAAGGCACTTCGATCGATTGAAGGATGACTGTTCGATCGATCGAGAGCGCTTCGATCGATCGAACATGTTAAATCTTGAGATGATTCTTTTAAGTATTCCATGACTTTCTGTTTTAGAAATCTGTCATCAAATTGTCCCAATAAGCTCAGTTTGTCACAACAGTTTTTAGAACTTAAAGCCTTAAGGCTATTTTCTTCAATGACTTTTGAAAACCACTTTGAATGCTAACACCATTTAGAGTGCAAGTAATTACCATTGTTTTAAACCGTCTTCCAAGTATTTTAAATCACTTGTGATGATGTAGTCCCGGTCATGAAAGGGCTATTGATTCTTTATCTTTAGAAAAATACAGAATACTGAAGAGGAATGAACTCCATAGAACGTTAATGAGTATGCATGGTAGATGGTTAGGATCAATGTGAATTCTCGTATTTCCAACACCTTTAGTTTATATGTTTAATTAGTTATGTTTCTTTATGCTTTAGTTCATTATTTAGTTTAATTTAATTAATTAGGATTCGTTAGAACCTTCTCTTCTACATTCATCTTTTCTATTTCTTTAGGGTATAACTTGGTAGATATTCTTCCTATTCCTTCCCTGTGGGATCGACCTGGACTTCCAGTACTATATTACTTGCACGATCACCTACACTTGGGTGTTGCACAAGAGCGCACAACTATTTAGTCGTGTCAGACCACGAGTTGGGAATCGATGTACGCTTGAACTTACAGCGCACCCATCGAAGTAGCTAATTGCAGGCCGACCAACAGGGCTTTATACTCAGCCTCATTATTGGAGGCCCGAAAACCAAACCCTAGCGCATACTCTAATTGGATTTCATCGGGTGTGGTCAAGATGACTCCAGCCCCGCTGCCTTGTTGGTTGGAGGACCCGTCCACATAGAGTACCCAGCATGGGATGTCGGGTTGTGGACCGGGCGGTACTGCCGGCGAGTCGAGATCTTCTACCGAATCTTCTAGGTATGTGAACTCCACGAGAAAATCTACTACGACCTATCTTTTCATGGCTGTCCGAGGTCTATAAACTACCTCAAACTCCTCCAGCTCCAACGCCCATTAGATGAGCCTTCCAGATGTCTCATGCCTGCTTAAGATATGGCGAAGGGGTTGGTCTGTGAAGACCACGATGACATGAGCCTGGAAGTACGGGCGGAGTCTCCGGGCAGAGGTGATTAGGGCAAAGGCCAACTTCTCGATGCGGGAGTACCTGCTTTTCGCCCCTTAGAGTGCTCGGCTGGTGTAGTAGACCGGAAACTGTACCCCGTACTCTTCTCGGACAAGTGCTGAACTCACCACTAAGGGAGATACCGCCAAATACAAGAGCAACTCCTCCTTTGGTATGAGTCTGGAGAGTAGAGGGGGCGATGTCAGGTACTTCTTGAGTTCCTGAAACGCCTCCTCGCACTCTTCTGACCATTGAAAAGCCTTACGGAGGATCTTGAAATATGGGAGACACTGGTCGGTAGCTCGGGAAACGAATCTGTTTAGTGCGGCCACACGGCCAGCCAAGCTCTGTACTTCTTTGGTTGACCGGGGGTGACCGCATGTTGATAATGGCCTGGATCTTTTCGGGGTTCGCTTCGATTCCTCGCTTGCTGACCAAGTGCCCTAAAAATTTCCCGGACGAGACTCCAAACGCGCATTTGGCCGGGTTCAACCTCATCCGAAATTTTGTTAGAACGCTGAAGGCCCTTGCCAAATGCTCGAGGTGGTAGGTCTCTTCTCGGCTTTTAACCAAGAGGTCGTCTACTTATACCTCCATCGACTTCCCGATCAAGCCCCTGAACATGTAATTGACCAGGCGTTGGTATGTTGCCCCGGCGTTCTTGAGACCGAAAGGCATCACCTTGTAGCAATACGTGCCCTAGTCAGCGATGAAGGAAGTCTTCTCCTCGTCCCCGGGGTACATGCTGACCTGATTGTACCCTGAATAGGCGTCCATGAACGAAAGAAGTGAATGACCGGCTGTGGGCGGAGATATAGGCTCAGTGTGGGCGCGCCTTCGGACCCGTACGGGCTCCCGGTTGTGCACACTCTTCCTGGGCTGTTCCTCTATTTGAGGGAGCTTTTCCTGGCGTGGCCAGCAATGCTTCGATCTGCTACTGAGTTTTCCGCTGGCCTTCCAAGAGCTACGCAAGGGCCGCGGTAACCTGCTCGGAGGTCATGGAAGCAGCCGGTTGCCCGGCTTGTGAATCTGTTTGACCTTCTAGAGCGGCGATTTTCTTACCCTTCTTCGGCGGCATGTTTATCAGTCAGAGATTTGTTGATGAGAAACTTGTTATTCCCACAGACGGCGCCAAACTGATGATGCCAAAATTTGGGTAACAGAGATTTAGAGAGAGAGAGAGAGAGAGAGAGAGAGAGAGAGAGAAAGAGAGGTGTACACTAAAAGGATTGTGTGTGGTTCGGCCCCGTTTATGAGGTGACCTACGTCCACTTGTGAGTTGGTGCGCTTTCACTAACAGATCACCGGTACTTCTGGTGAGCCAACAGAGTGGGCGGTACTACCAGTACCTGGTCGGGTATATGCGTAATAATGAAATATGTTGCTATTCTCTAGGTTAAGAATGCGATCCCCCTTGAGGGGGGTGGGTGGCCTCTTTTATAGATGCAAGAGACCACCCGCACAAGCTAACTATCATATTAGGAAGCCTCATCTAATTACAAATTGATGAGCATACATCATGGGATGTTTCCTAAGGGGTTTAGGAAACATCTTCTACTTTCCATTAGTCTTCTGATTGAGTTAGAAAACTGCGGGAACTGTTCAGCGTGACTCACGGGATCAGGCCGGGCTGCGCCCATCTTGGACTGTCAGCATTGCGTACTCCCAAGCGGTTTTAACTGACTGGGCGGTTCTGGGCTGGACAGCCCGGGATGGTTGGGCAACATGTCCCTATCCCGGGTGACCTGACATTTTGCTGCTAACATGGCAATTTGACTTTGATTGAATATTTTTGTATCCATCATCTGCTATTGCAATTGCTGCCCTAAAATTTGGCCGCTCTCTTGTGGATGAGTGCTTCAACGCACCGCTATAGTATTTGCCAAAAACTTACAATGTCATCTCTTGTGCTAAATTTGGCATATCTTCTTCCAAACGCTTTAGCAACGCACATGTTTTTTTTGAAAAGTCCATACGTTATAAAAAGTTATGTGAAATTCACGCAATTTTGTAAAAAATTAAACTAATTATGTGAAATTTCACTTAACTTTGAAAACATAGGGAGTTGATCTATTAAAGTTTCACTAGTCATGAAGTTTTGACCAAAAAAAAAAAACACTGATTGTCCTTTAAACTTAATTGGTCTAAAACGAGGGACTTCACTAAATTTCTATTTTTCTTTCAACAATTGTCTTCTTCAAAGTCAGCATGTTGGGTTCAGCTGTGTTCTTTGGATTACAACTTTTCTATGGAGTACTTGCAAACATATTCAATAAGGGCTCATGTCGTATTTGTTTGTTTTAATAAACAAAATCTAGCTCAAGCATTCATGAGATCAGTTTGATAGAGCTCTGAACATATTTAAATAAGGCTCATAATTAGAGGCTAGTAAAAAAACTAGTAAACGACTTTGTTAAGGAATTGTATATTGGCTTGTTTATATGGATATACACTAGAACTACGAAGTTTAAATGATACACGAACTCGATTCGTTTATATGCGTCAAGATCAAGACTGAAAAAGAATATTGAATAGACTACAATTTATATGAGTCAGACTCAAACTTAAATTTCAGTCATTTAATAATACAAAAGCTCAACTCAACTTGTATATACCACTGATTCCGCCATTTCACATTTGGCAGATTCTATTCAATTCACAATTCACACAAGGAGCATACGCAAATGACAAAACGCACTAGTGTGTGTATATATATATATATATATATATATATTCCAGAAAATATCCAGATCTGAGTGTTGTGAAATACAAATCTTGCTTTTCACAGATTAGCACAGCATAGACCTATTGATTATCCATATAAACATTGACAGACATACATGCACACACCAAGCAAACATAGAATGTCTTCACTACGATTAATCCATTCCAAATTGTGTCTCAATAGTGGCAGGTGGGCACCCAGCGAACCACATATTAGTTTTAACTCTGAAAGAGGCTGTTGGAAACCAACGAAATGGTTCTGTAGTTCATAAGCGAACGTGTTCTATAAATTTAAGGCACAGAAGTCCATGCCCAGGTCTGTTTGGGAAAATCTAAATCTGAACTAGGTTCAGTCCGAGTTTCACTTTTTATCTGGTTATTGTGAGAACCAAAATTATGTTTGTTTGACATAGAACAAACTTTAAGAGACTGTACACGGCCTCTCTTATATAGGAAATTGACACTTAACAAACACTTAAATTTGTATGACCAGTTCACTTAAAAATCATATAACCGGTGGCTTTTCAATAAGAGCTTGATTTAATAGGGTTATGATTGAACGTGGTCTCTTTGTGTATTCCCCAAAAGGACCAATTTCAGTCCCTATCCTAATTTTTATCTTGGTTCTTATCAAAATTAACATCTTGGTTTGATAGAGAATTAAGTTATGCGGACTCTACCCTTTTCTTTTTCAAACCAACTAGCAGTGGAGGCACACGCGATGCATGTGCAACTCGTTGTACTTGTTACGTATTCCTAAATTCAACAAATAAATAATATTTTGATAAATTGATAGGAGTAATCTTGACATGCACGTTTAAAAAACGCGTAAACTTGCAATTAGTCATTAAACCAGTTAAATGTATAATTAGGTATTAACTCGATCATATTTTAAACATTCCCAAACAAACTTTTTAAAATGTGGTTCATGTTCATCAACAAAAGAAAATAACAATGTCGTGTTGCATAATATATACACACAAATGTGATCAATCGGAGAGATTAAGAAAGCAAAAAGACCAAAATTAACAATTGTGAGTGCAACAGGATGTCTAATGTATGATAACCATGGACCTTAGACTTTTGTGTTGTCTTAAAAGAGACACATAACATAAATGCCTATTACAGAAATTGAACTCAAAAAACACAATGGTATTATGATGTAATTGAAGTTGTGCTGTTATCCTTTTCAGTTCTCTTTTCCATATCAAATCATAGTGTGCTAAAAGCGGGAAACTAATATAGAACTTATATACAGTTTTCAATGCTAAATGTTTAGTGTCTTATTTTTCACAAAGCAATCTCAATCCTAAGGGCATATCAAATTTGAGTAAAATTTTGTGTGAAAAATTCATTTGGCATTAGGCTGTCCAATGATCATTCCCAAATTTTCTTATAATATTAAATTCAAAATGGGTTATGTATGCGAATAGTATTATTTAATTTTCTTTCTTAGTCATTGCATATATAAACTAATTCAAAATGTAGTGAATTCCTGTTAAAAACTCTACATTTCATGACTTCAATTTTTGGATAATTCACATTATACATACCATCATCAGACAATGTTTTTTTTTTTTTGGTAATCGGGGGTGTCCGGGCCAGCTTGCGCGCACCTCGACTAATCCCCCGAGGCCTGGCGGCGCCGGGTGAATACTCCAGTGGCCACGCCCCCCATGACTCGAACACTAAACCTCTTGGGTAGGACACCCAAGAAGCTTACCACTCGGCCACAAGGGACTTGGTTATCATCAGACAATGTTCTCAGAATGAAAAGTGAGTTTAAGAAGACTGATCATGCCGACTTTGGTAAAACGACAACATAACCTCAGCGTTGAAACCATCAAAGGGTGGAGGATTGCTGCGAGTCACGAAATCAGATAATCGACGACCACCATGCTCTCGAGCAAACCTTTGCCTTTTCTTCATGAGAACTAACCAGTTCCGCATCGGAATCCACCGCATCCAATTTCGTTCAATCTCGAAAAAATCCCAATCGGAAAACCAAAGTGTGTGAAAAATAGAATATAGGGAGACAGTTACTTTTTCATTTTGTGAGACAGAGGTGAGCATTTCAGTTTTTTCTCTTTTCTTTTGTTATTTGAAATTCAAAATGTGGTAGTAAATGACAATCCAACACCCTTCTATCTGTATTCTGGTGGAAGATTTAACCGGAAATTGGGTACCTAAAAATTCAGAAAACGAACTCACATTTGTTGGGACAGTTTCTTGAGAAGATTTTACCAGAAATTGGGTACCTAAAAATTCAGAAAAGGAACTCACATTTGTTGGAACAGTTTCTTGAGAGAGAGAGAGAGAGAGAGAGAGAGAGAGAGAGAGAGAGAGAGTTGGAGAGGAGGAGCAGTTAAGCCACGTTTTTTTATTGGATTTATTCTTCCTTCATTTAAGGTGGTATGTAATGACTATATAGTCCTCTCATATGTGTTTTTCAAAGGGATAAAGGGTATGGGCTATAACGTTAATATAGAAAAATATAAAAAAAATAAATGGGTACCCTTGCTTCTGGCTTTCTATAGTAATATAGATATTAAACTTCAACTCTTAAAAAACCTAGAAAAAAGTGAGACTTGGAGTGAAGGAGGTCCTATTCTTCCAATATTGAATATTACCCAAGTCCTGGCTAATAACTTTGAAGGAAGTGTCAGTTTTGTAACATTGCAATAATAATGAAAACAAAAACTGAAAAACTACAAACACAGTTACAAAACATGCCCCAAATTAACAATTTAAAAGCAAATAGAAAGTAATCAAGTAGTCTATACAAACACAAGAACTGCCACTCTACCTACCTTTTTTTCCCCAATATATGATATGAAAATAAAGAGAGTACAATAGTAGAAAATTCAATCGATTACAACTAAATATCCAGTGCATGAATAGGGGGAAAAAAAAAACAAAAGCAAAAAAACACAACTAACATAATGAAAATGAGCACAGCTAATTCACAACTTTGATACTATTGAGATCTCCAAAACCTGGGAAAACAGAAAATATAAAAGGACTTGCAATGCAATTAGCATTTTCAAGAAGGTGCCAACAAGATCGTGTAGCCAAGGACATACAGAAAGAGTGAACAAGGATGGATTCTGAGATCTTCAATCAATCTTAACCGATGAGAAAAGGTAGTGAACAAAGTAGAAGGACATGAGGAAGCCAATGGTGCCGGTGGACAACATGATCGCGACGGCCATGATCAATGAGTAACCCAGATAAAGAATTGCAGACACGGGCCCGCTCAGACTCTGAAGGTCGAAAACCAAGTAATTAATGGAGTATAGGAACACGTAAAGAGCAACGGAACCCGAGGCGTAAAATGCCTTCCACCACCACTGCCAATCCTCAACACAGAGGTGCATGTAGGTGAGGACCACTGACACTTCGGCACAAACGGTGACAAGCAATAGAAGGACAACGAGAAGGAACCCGAAGACGTAGTAGAACCTTCCTAGCCAGATGCTAGAGAGGATGAAGAAAAGTTCGATGAAGAGGGTCCCGAATGGGAGGGTCCCGGCACCGAGAACTAGAAGCCATGATGGGTATTTCCGAGCAGGAATTTCTCTAGGGATTTGGTTTGTTCGTACTGGGTACTGAATAGGCTCGGCTCTCGTCCCGAGGTAACCTCCCAAAATTGTAAGTGGGACCGAGATGCAAAACCACAGGGACAAGAGAATAAAAAACAATGAAATGGGAATGGCACCAGTACTATTGCTACCCCAGAGAATGAAGTTAAGTATAGTGAGAATAACAAAGACAATACCGGGGAAGAAGCACGAAACTGACCAAGAAACCGATCTCCACCCTTCTGAACTCCCCTTTATAGTTCTCCATAGACGAACACCAACATAACCGGCAGCAATTCCTAGGAAAAGGTAAAGCAATATCATACCAGTCAAGAGCATTCCTCGCGAAGCTGGGGACATGAAACCAAAGGCTGCAAATACAATAGTGACAACTGCCATTCCTGTAATCTGTACCCCATCTCCGATCATCACACACAGTAACTTAGAGCAATTTGGTTCTCTAAACACGTCACCCACGACAAGTTTCCACCCAGAAAGCTCCTCGTTCATTTGTGCTTGAGATTCTTTGTCCAATTCCTCATACCTTGTCAAATCCCTTCTCACTGTCCGTAAAAATATAACAAAAACGATGCCAGCCAAGAAAAAGATCACCATTAGCGAGTTGAGAATTGAGAACCAGTGGACGCGGGCACCTTCCATCTTGAGATAAGCGTCCCACCGTGACGGCCATCTAGTGTCACTCTTTACAAATTCAACCTCGTAACCAAACGACACTCTTTCATGCTCCCTTATGATCTGAGACTTGTCGAGCTCCAGAGGGCAGTTTAAAGATGTAATGTTGTCATACAAGTGGAGTTTTGTCATCACTTCAGGGTCATATTTAACACTACAAGGAATAACCTCGAAACCAACTATCTCATACCCATTTGCTTTATTGTTATCAGCTTCTGAAATTACACCCATACCTTCTTCCCCAGTACCAATTATCTGCACACCAGCCCCTTCGTACTCATGAACTAAAACCCTGAATTTGAGGTGATTGATGAAGTAATCTTCCTTACTATTTGGCGGTGTGTACCCAACTGGGAACCCTGTCCACTGGACATTGATCCCATTTTGCTTTGCAAACCTCATTGCAGGTAAATTATCCAGAATCATATTTACTTGATACAGATCACGAGTTCTCTGTTTCAGAAGCTTTACCTCATGCTCATTTAAAGGAGGAGTTGTACAGAGGTAGACAGATTCATTGATGTTCATACGGAAACGGTAGGGTGAATTGTCAATCTGGTCTCCCATAAGGAGTTCTCCGAGATTCTCAGCACTTTTCTTTACTCCCCCAGGGGGTTTGCAATAAGGGAGACTGTAATAGCTGAACGGAAGCTCAGTTTCAATCGAAGTCAACGAATTGACTTTGGCAAATATCTCTTTACCCTTCTTATATGTGTGCATATAGCTTCCCGGCAGATAAAACCCATTACATGCATGTGAAACAAGAATCATATAGATGAAAGCAGCCCAGTATGTCCTTTCCGAGATCAAGGACAACGCCATTGTTTTAAAAAGGAACACACAACAGATCCTGAATCTAAGCTCGATCTAAACTACTCTTGCAACCGTAATCACCATCAAATCTACAAAAGATGAATCTTCATTGTCAGCCTTTAAATTCATCAATTCCTATCTCACTTCAAACTCATGAGCAACTAACCCTATAAACAACCTTCACATGACAAAGAATGAAAAGTCACAAACCCACCATCCCCCCAGTCCCCACGCAAAAAAAAAAAAAAACAAACAAATAAAAAGGAAGGAAATAAAAACATTTTCAAGGCTGAAAAGGTCAGATCTACCAGTTGACCAATAGATACAGTTATAAGCTGTACTCTGCATCCAAGTACATATAGGCTTGTGTATAAATGTTTAACTAAATAGCTAATTTGGGTTTTTTTTTTCTTCGAATGAATAGCCATCAATAGTGATAAAATGCAGTGTTTATAATTACACATGTTTATGTATGCAAATCTCACCCACCCACCCACCCACACACACACACACATATATGTGTTGAGAAATGATATTCTTGAGAAATCAACAACAAAATAGCACTAAATAAGAGATCTATTGCTTTAACTGAGGAAAAAAAAAAAAACGAACAATCCAACAGCCACAACTCAAAATACAGAGACGAGAATATATATATATATATATATATACATATATGCGAATCAGAGCAATAGATAGAATCCTTCAAGTTTCGACACTGTAATCGACGGATCAAAAAGAAACAACGACTTACAAAAATTAAAAATAAATTTTTTTTTGGAAAGTACATATGTTGATATGAACAAAATTATTCAATGTTCAGTGATACAGTGATACACAGATCTATATATATATATAGAGAGAGAGAGAGAGATTAAGGGTGTACCTGAGACAGATCTTCGAATTCAACAACGGGGGTTGTATCGATTCGAATCGGAGAGGTTGTCAGATCGATTGCGTTAGGGTTGTTGTTAGATCTCGAAGAAGAAGAAGCAATTGAGAAATTGGGGGAGTTTTTTTGATTGGGTTTCGATGCTTTGTGAAAACGGGTTTTGATATATAAGGAGGTGTTAACTAGGGTTAGTTTGATTCTGGATCTTAATGCTCGTGGGTTAAGTAACCTCCAGTTAGTTGAAACTGATTGTGATATTTGTAGCTGTTAGGCTTGTTCATAAAAATTGAAAAAGCGTATAAAATTAAACCGTTCAAAAATCGATTAAAATTGTTTAAAATTGACTTACCGAAATCGAATGATCAATTTAAAATCATGAAAAAATAGACCGTAGTAGCTGTTGTAGTTGTCAGTAGTTATTGCTTAATGGGTCGGGCTAGGCTGTGTCGTGGGCTTACGTTGAAATAGAAACATTTCTATGATAAATCTAGGGAATTGTTATGTACATTTATGTATTTGCTATATACACCAAAATTATTTTATTCTAATCATTTTTCTTCTAAATATTTTTACTTTTGTAAAGTTGAGCGGTGTACATGACAAAACTAACGATGTACATAGCAATTCCCTAAATCTATACTAATATAATATATAAAAAGAAATGGAGAGGGATACCCAAAAAAATGTGTGTATCACTTATATTTACATTCAAACCAGCAAACTTCTCAACCCAAATAAAAAATGAAAAATGCCAAACCTGTCATTAACCATTTTCATTTCAAAATAAAACTCATCAACTGTCAACCCATTATTACGTCTCTTTAGAGCATTCATAATGCGTATAGTAAACTTAAGGAGAATGTTTGTTAAATTTAGTGTACAGATGGAAAAGGCCAACAATGGATAGTTATCCAAACGGCAAGGAGAGTGCCGTGTGTGATATCAAACGGCACACACAATGTGTCGTGTGAGAGTAGGAGGCACAATGTGTGCCGTCTGATATCAAACTGGACAAATTCACACAGCACACATGGTGTCGTGTGATATCACATGGCACAAGCAATAACGCCTACATATCACACGGTACAATGTGTGCCGTTTGGAGCCTCACAGCTCTCCTAGTGTTGTGCCCCTTGTACACTAGCTGAACTTAAGTTTCACCAAGTTCAGTGTTGTACATTGTTGTACAGATCATCCCATTGCAAGTGTCCCACAATAATCAATCCTTAAGTTTGTTGTACAAATCATCCCATTGTGGATGCTCTCAGACTATCACATACTTCCACTTTCAAAAAGTCCCTTTGATCTTACACATACCCATCTCTATCCTCTCGAATGCATCTCGGCTAGTGGTGTCAAATGGGCCGGGCCAGACTCGGTCAAAGCGGGCCCAACTGGGCCAGAGGGCCGGGCCTTACCTAAAGGCCGGCTTGGAAGGGATGGGGGGTGGCCGCCCCGGACCGGTGGCCTGGGCTTCCCTAGGGCAAGGCTTAGGGCCGGGCTTGTGGACGGATTCGTAGACGGGCCGGGCCTAGTCGGAGTTTTGAGGGAAAGTTTTAACTTTTAACTTTTAAAGTTTAATGTTTGAGAATTGGGGGGAGTTTTAACTTTTACTTTTTTTTTTTTTTTTTTTTTTTATATATTTAGTTTATTCATTAATGATTAGTGATTACTAAAAAAAGTTTACTTGACAAAAAAATAATAATAATGAATATTTATTATTCAATAAAAATTAAAGAGATTATTAGTATTTGATATTTAAAAATTATTGTCTAATAAAAAATAAAGATTACTTATCATTAATTTGTATAATAAAAAGTAAAGATTTATTCATTAATGATTAGTGATTACTAAAAAAAATTTTATTTAACAAAAAAATAAAAGATTATTTATTATTCAATAAAAATTAAAGAGATTACTAGTATTCGATATTTAAAAATTGTAGTCTAATGAAAATAAAGATTACCTATCATTAATTTGTACAATAAAAAGTAAAGATTTAATCATTAATGATTAGTGATTACTAAAAAAAGTTTATTTAACAAAAAAAAGATTATTTATTATTCAATAAATATTAAAGAGATTACTAGTATTTGATATTTAAAAATTATAGTCTAATAAAAAATAAAGATTACTTATCATTAATTTGTATAATAAAAAGTAAATATTACATTTTACAGAATTGATTTTTTTATTTTTTATTTTTTATTTTAAAGCCGTTCACAGTTTATACTCATGCGGGCTAGGAGTATTACAGTTGATTTGTTTGGAACTGAATGATCTTCAACTCTTCATATTTATTCTTCAATTCCTCATTCTTCAATTTTCTTCAGTAGCTTCCAAATTTGCAAAGTCTTCAAGAATATGATCTTGCCGGTTTTGAGTTCGATATTGTGCACGGTCCAATTCCTTCAAGCACGTCAAGCAGTCAAGCATATAAGGAGATAATCTGTTTCTCATTTCCTCTAGCACCCTTCCTCCTACACTAAAAGTAGACTCCAATACAACTGCGGAAGCCGGAGGAGTTAGTAGATCATGAGCCATGATGGAAAGAATAGGAAAAACGCTTACATGTTCTTTCCACCATGTCAAAAAATTTAAATCGAACAGTACCTCGTTTGTTAATTGACTTTCCCACTCGGTTTCTTGATACTTATTTAATTCACCAAAAATGTTAAAACTATTTACAAATGATTGACTAACACCTTTTTGTTTCTTTCGACTGAGAAACTGGCTTGCCCAGGAACCACCTGACGCTCCCAAACTTAACTTAACATTAGAAGTAGAAGAAGAAGTAGTACTTTATTTACTAGCATATTTTTCATAGTAAATACAAAATAAAGATTCCAAAGTATTTCATTTCAAAAGTAGTTAGTTCTAGATCAGGCCCACCTTCTGATCCTTGCATCAATTCAGATATTTATTTAACCATTTCACAAACACCATCAAAATTGATTCTAGGATCCAAGATTGCAGATGAGTAAAATACAGGTGGAATGTTAGACCAATATTTTTTAAACTTTTTTTTTTTTTTTTCATTTTCTCGCAAATATAAATAAAAAAATGACATTTTTTGTTTATAACTATGAAATGTATGAGCCATATTATATAATTCTGTAAGAACTAAACAAGAAGTAGAACTGTAAAACACCGAAAAGTTTATTTGTAGCATTGTGAAATACTTCTAAAAATCCACGAAAGTCAAATGCCATATCCCAATCGTTTGAAGTCAAGTTTAGTAAATGATAATTAACATTAACAAATTTAGTGATAATACCACTATACTTTTTACAAGAATCTATCATAAGATAAGTATTAGAGTTAGCTATTGTAATTATTAGTTTTATTAGCTTTAGGGTAGTTTAGTCTTTTACTTTCTATTAGGGTAATACTGTATACCTAGATATATTATTATTGTCTCTTCTTTTCTATAGTATTCATTCATTCAGTTTTTATGTTATGAGAAACTCTAGCTCTCTTTTCTCTTTTCCCTTTGTTGTTTTCTTGATTATTTAATATATTCACAATAAGTAGAATTCCAACGAGTTTTAATATCAGATTGCAATTTCTTTTGATTAAGATGATTTTGTTTACAAATACCATAAAATGCTTGTAGACGGCTAAGCGTTGAACAACAAAAGACTACTACCTCTCTAATTTTAACTATGTGATTATTAATTTTTGTTAATCAATCTTGGATAATCAAATTAATGATATGACATACACAACGACTATGAATAATTTTCCATTCAACATTGGGCGCATAAGGTCTTTTAACATATTAATAGCATTTGTATTAGCACTAGCATTGTCAAAAGTAATACTTATAAATTTTTTTCCTCATAATATCACACTCATTAAAAACATTGATAATATACTTATATATTTTGACTAGTATGAGGATAGTCTAATGCACGAAAAACAATGATATTTTTATTCATATTCCAAATTTTCATCTATAAAATGCGCCATTATACATACATATATATATATATATCCTGTTTTATTATAACCAGTCCACAAATCAGAAGGGCATGTAATTGTATAATTAAAAGTAAAAAAATCCTCAATTAAATTTTTTTTTTTTGGTTTGTTCAAAAACGGATTGTATATCACTTCTAAGGGTATTTCTAGTAATAGGTTGGTAGACGGGTTGTAAAAAAGTTTGAATAAAACGTGTAAAGCACACTTCTTCAATCAAAGTAAAAGGCATATCGAATGCACAAACAAATTTTGCCAAGCCTTCCTTCATTTTTTTTTGTTATAAATAAAAGTTCCAACACTTGTGCTAGTAGAAGCAGAAATTTGGGATTGTACTAGGCCGCCCGCTTGAGCGGTACCGGCCTTCCATGCACCTTTATGCTTGCTTATGTCACACCCCAACCCGCCACAGGCGGATTAGGACACGTGTAACAATGCCACCGAAGCACGTCCGCAATGGATATAACATAAATCAAGTCTAAACTATCTTTTAAACTCGTTATAAAACTCATTAGCATGTAATCAAGCCCAAGGGTAAAATGGTCATTTCAAAATTTTGTCGAGTTTCCATCTCGAAAAAGGTAACTTTTCAAATAAGAAACTCAACGTTGAAAACGGCGCGTAAATACAAACTTCCTAGACTAAGTTATGATAATTTTTATCTTGAATTTGATTATACTCGAGCACAAAAACATTCTGCTAAGAGTTTGCTCAATCCAACCAGAGTTTGCTCAGTCCAACTTTCTGCAAAATATATTCTGCCCAGAGTTTGCTCAATCCAATCAGAGTTTGCTCAGTCCAACTTTCTGCAAAATATATTCTGCCCAGAGTTTGCTCGATCCAACCAGAGTCTGCTCAGTCCAACTTTCTGCAGCAAGCATTTTTCTGCTGCTACAAATTCTTGCTGCTAAAAACTAACTTGTAAGTTTTAACACAATCCCAAAACATGTGATTTGCTATCAAAATCTAACCAAACTTCAAATGAATCTCTAGGACTCATTTCTAAACCCCTTGCAAGTGTACTCAATCACCAAATCCATGAAAAACCATGAATCACAAAAGAAGAACACAAACTTGCATCATTTTCCAACATTAAGCTTAACATGAGTAAATATCTGTCAAAACTTGACTACACCTCCCCAACTCCTTCCATAGAAGATTCATTTGAAAATTAATCATACCCATAACATTTGTAGTACTTAAAGAGGGTGAGAAACAAGTTTTAAACAAGATTCTTGGGTTCAACAACCATCCACAACCAAAATACAAACTCCAAACATAACTTGCTCTCCTAACAAAAACCATTTACAACCACAACTTTACAAGCATAAGTCTCAACTCCACCAAGATTAACATAATTACAAGTCTATGAACATACAAACAAAATGACCCTTCACCCGGACCTCCGATCACTTCCTTCCCTCGTCACGATCCATACCTGCGGTGGTTATTCAATAACCACACAGAAAACAGTTTTGGTTTAAGCTTACGCTTAGTGAATACTTTAACCGTGTTATTGGAGTATGAAATGTGCATATGCAATATATAAGCAACACAACGATAAAAATTAGTTGTCGGTATGTCAAGTAACTAATCACCATCGCAACGGACCCAAGAATCTGGGCCTTTTCTCACTTCAACGTCGCATATAGCGAAAACACACACTCTCTCGTGACCGTAGTTAAATCGTTGTGGTCGTCACCACCGTCCCTTTTTTCTTGAGGAAAACATCATCCCGTTAATACAGGCTATATAGGTGATTATCACTTGACATCCATTGACCCAACTAAGCACATAAGCACGTCAAACATATCACATAGCAATTTCTGAAAAATCGACATGTTAAGCTCAAATTAACACATGCTTTATCTATTAATTCAAGAGCTAAGCATATAATCATACTCAATATCACATAAGCATCATTTAATACTCAATTTAGGATTAGATACTCACCTCACAAATTGCTCCAATTAAAGCCTAGAACCCCAAATTCCTTACTAATTTTAGCTCTAATTAACTCCAATGATATTCCTACATACAAATATCATGTATATGTATCGTCACCTCAAAGAGGGTCACGAAAAAACTTTAACGACACTGAAAATGAAAGATATATAAATGATCCTCTCAACTCCACGATTCCGAATACGGTCTCGGTTCGCGAAATGGTGTACCGACGACGAAGAAACGGCGACGAAACGACGAAGACGACGGAGCTTCCGTCAATGGCTAAATTTTCTCTTCCTCTGTATCTATTTTTCTTGTTTATGTTGATATGGAGAAGATGAGTCATGCCAATAGGTGTCAACCTCTTGGGCTTCATGTCAAAATTTTCCTATTTATGTTTACACCCCCAACATTTCTTTAAGTTTTATTATGAGATCCCCTAACAATTGTATTAACTACCCAATATCTAAGTAGGTATTTGTCTATGTCACGCATGGGTCTCAAACATGGTCTCACATATTTTGTAGAGTTGCTAATTAACCTACTAGTTATGAATCTGGTTCCAATTTACTCTCACACGGGTACTCAAGCTGGCACCATAAAAGATCGCAACAAAACAATAAAATATTAAAGCAATTAAACAAATATTCATTTAATCATATAAATGCAACTAAATGCAATATATTTAATCTGGACCTCCCGTGGGTCCCACTTCATATCCGTCTAACTGTGCCCTTTTATCAAGCACTTAACACGTCGGGGTAACCGAAACTTACCCAAATTATCACATGCTATTAATTATACTAATTAATGCATGCAAAGCAAATATTATCTCCTTTCTCCGGGTGTGGGTATTACAGCTTATGATGTGTCTTTTAAGTGTGTTATTTCCTCCACCTTTATAAGAAAATTTGAGTCCGCAAATTTAGCAATAGCTCCATTTTTTTCATCATGTAATTTAAAAATAACCAAACGGGCAATTTTAATTTTCTTTCAATAGTGGGATCATTAGGATTTGAAGGAGATGGATTAGACCCCATTATTTCAACTTTGTTATCATCCTCCTCCAATTCTAAATCATTAATCTCATTTCTTTCCCCATAATCTAAACTTTTCAAAGTCATAAGTTGGCCTTTATCTAGTTTTTGAAGATCTTGAATGAGATGCCATTTTTTTTAAAATAAAAAAATAAGGGAAAGAAATATAAAAGATTAAAAATAACAACAATTAAATAAGCAACTTGTAATACCCTGTATTTTCAATAATTATTTAATACACAGAGTTTCTATACTTCCCTTGATCATATTTGAAATTTTACTTTCAATTGATCGAAACTCTTTCGAGCGATCGAGCATTCTAAATCTGAAGTGATCGAATATTGTTTAATCAATCGAAACCCTACTGACATGAATTTAATACTTGGTCCCTACTTAAATCGATCAAAACCCTTTTCAATCGATCAAACCTGACCGATCTGCTCTCGAGCGATCGAACTTAATTCGATCGATCGAACCTGTATATCAGAATTCCAGGTTTCACGCAAACAATGTCATCTGTACCCCTTTCTCCCCTATATATACATTGTGTTCGTGTATGTTAGTGTATTTGGAGAAGCAAGGAGTTAGAGAGAGTTATGTGTGCTTATGTTTTGATATATATATATATACACACACGGTCAGAGAGAGAGAGACAGAAGACAGATGAAAGAGAAGAAGATGAAGAGAATCAGAGAGACAGAGATGGAGAGAGAGAATAGGAAGCCATTAAAGCTTAAAGCTCAAGCTTGAAGTTGCCAAACGCACCCTTAGCACCCTAAGTGAGTTTTTACTCACTTGGTTTCATTATTATAATGTTTACAAGCTTTTGGTGATGTTTAGATGTAGTAAACACATCCCTAATATATTTATATATTGTTGTTTACTAATCTGCCGGAGAAGACGACTCTCGAGCGATTGAATGGAGTTTAATCGATCAAAGGTTCAATCAATCGAAGCAACTTCGATCGCTCAAACATTTTTTTTCCTTAATCGATCGAAATGGTTTCAATCGATTGAACTTTGCAGAACATGGTTTAGTTCTTTTGTTTATTTTATAAGAAGTTTGGATGTTCAATTCTCGATTCAGACTTC
The DNA here is from genome assembly GCA_033977485.1 of Hydrangea macrophylla. NCBI lineage: Eukaryota > Viridiplantae > Streptophyta > Magnoliopsida > Cornales > Hydrangeaceae > Hydrangea > Hydrangea macrophylla. The sequence goes on from CM066994.1 coordinate 32,060,646, forward strand.
TATTATACAAATTTGGGTTAATCAGTGATAATGTGACAACAAAGATAAGTAGGATTACGAATAATGGATTAACATGATGACGTTAGATACTATGTGGTTCATGTACGAGTTCGATATCCGCTCATTTTAATCAGAGTAGTCTTGCCACAAAGGGGGCTGTCATGTAACTGTTAGCAGTATAACATTAAGTAGGTTTGATAAGTTCTGGGAAGAGAACGGGAATGCATATTGGTTGATCATATGTGTGCAGTAGACAGACGAATGTGTCTGTGACATGCGGTAAACCTTAATTAACTGGTAAACGCTATAGACAGACGTATGTTTCTATGACTTGCAGTGATATAGTATCTATGACATGCGGTGAACCTTGATCATAAGTACGCGGTAGAAAGATGAAGGTGTCTATGACTTGCGGTGAACCTTGATCATAAGTACGCGGTAGATCTAACAATAGGTTGTGGTAATAAAATTGATGTATCGATGCTGGAAGCGTTAAATCCCTGATATGCGGTGGACTGTGTATATGTTCTTAAAAGTGGGGGATGGACTGACGTATTATCTATGACATATGGTGACGCGATAGATGACCTCTACGACTTGCAATGTTATGCGGTAGAAGGTATCTATGACTTGCGGTGACGCGGTAGATAGAGCATTGGTGTATCCAGGAGTTTACAATCAAGTCTATTCCAAGAGTCAGTAGAGTGCTGAGTTTGTTATTAACAAGACGATAAGGGTTGAGCTAGCGATGTTGAAATACAGAGAAAGATACTATTGTAACACTATATCTTAGACACTTCAATAATTTGTTATTACGTTTTATCATTGATATTCGCTCAACTCTTAGTAAGCTGACGACCGTTATTGCCTGGACATTCCTCGTCTAGACTACCATGTTCCTTTTAATGCAGATAATGGAGCTTACGATTACGACGACGGCTACTACCCTAAAGGGGATTATGCAGAGGGTGGCCCCACTAATGCCGGTTACACTGGAGAAGGATATTACGCTGACGACTATCCCTACGCCAACTGAAGATCTAAAAATAGTTATATTTACTTTTCTTTCTGTTGAACTTACAGTTAACGGGTACTTGGGCATAGATTGTCTCCAGACCTATTGTAATCCTGAGGACCACACTCTGATGTTTGTAATTTATAAACCATTAGTATATTTAAGTTATCTTACCGATCCTGTTTATATTGTGGACTAGTACTATGTGGTGTGGAATAATTAGTGACTCACCTATCATTCCCTATAGACCCAAAAAGGAAATTTATTTTTCTCTATTTTTGCTGCTCCGGGGAGTGACACAACTAAAGCAAGAAGTGAAACAATAAATAAATTTACCTGAACTTATAGTAGTAGAAGAAGAAGTAAAGAACTATAAATTATTTGAGACTTGAGAGCTTGTAAGTCGTAGAAGACTAGAAGTGCTTTTACAAACTAGAGCTTTGAATCACCAACTTGTAGAGTAAAAGTGCTTGTAGACTTGTAGTTTATGAAGTAGTATAGAGAAAATTGAGAGTAGAGAGAGATAATTGATTTTTGTGTGAGAAAATATATTGTGAAAAGTTTGGTATTTATAGAAAATGGGCTAAGGGGTATTTTCGGAAGTCAAAAATTACTTTTACATTTTTACCCCCCAAACTAGCCGTTAGAGGGGTAAAAACTGGTATAAAAATTGATAAAATGCTAAACTAGCCGTTATGGCCTCTAGCGGGCCTACCGGTCCAGGCCACAACGGCTAGCTCATCCGAGATTTTGGGTTGGGCTTGCGGGTTAGCGGGCTGAGCCATGGACGGTACTAGTTGTGTCCGGCCCGGACCGGATAGAATTGCTCAGGCCTACCGGGCTGAGCCTATACCGACTCGATTGACAACTCTAATCTCGGCACAATGAGATCTAATAACTTCCACACTTGAAAACATGAACATGGAAAGCAAACAGAAAGTATAGTGAACAAAGTTCCAATATGCAATGCCATCAATGTATATCTTGAGGTTTAAAAAAGTGGAGTTCTTATTCTTAGTCAAGTTTTTTAATTTACACTCATATTCTGTGACTCTTTATTTGCATCATCATTGTGTGCAATTTCGTATTTTGCAATTAAGTAATGCTATGTTTTTCAAGTTTTGTATCCCAATTGTGGTTCCAAATAGTGGGCCAACTTGATTTTAATTGGACAATGTTGAAATGATCCCCACTACCGCATGTATTGTGAAACATATTTGGGATGTAAATTTGGGAAGAAAGAAATTTATGTTACAATTTTGTGAGTTATTTAACTACCAACAATATATTGAGTTTTATTCGTATATTTAGTGTTTCTTTTTATGAGTAAATGGAAATTTTTTTATTTTTTATTCTTTAATTATGGTAAATTGAATATCTGTTATAAGTTGCATAACTTACATTGCACATGCGGCGCATGTGGCTTCGCCGCTAGTATCATAATAAAGTGATAGACGGAACTGCTATGAAACGACTTCTTAGTAGATTAATAGATCACATTTTGAGATAGATAATAGCACTTTTTCCCCCTCTTGCTTATGGGGAGTAGGGATATTTATTGGTCGGTTCGGTCAGTTTATTTATTATTATTATTTTTTTTATATTTTTGTGTTTCCAAAATTGACTGAATCAGTTGGTTCGGTCAGTTTTTGGTCGGTTCAGCTCGATTTTTAGCTTAGAGTAATTTTTGGAAAACTGACTGATCTATTCGGTTCGGTCAGCCGATTCAATTCCGGGCAGTCCATGAACACTCCTAACCAGGAGGGGCATCTTCTTATCATGGTAGCGATGGATGTCCAATCTTCATTAAACATGGGTAAGACAAGTTCAAAGGCTAATCCAACAAATGCGAACTGAAAGGTGAAAATGACTTTTGTCAATCAAAGCCCCAAACTAGTATGGGCATGAGCAGGATAGTGTAACAACCTGTAATTTCAATTAATTTTCTAATTGTAATTCCCATATTTTAAAAATAAATTGGCATTATTTGTATTACTTGATAGAAATTCTTTAATTGGGGTCAAAATCGTAATTTTTATAAATTCAGGAATACTTATGTTGAATTTCAATACTGCATTTTTAAAACGGTGAAAATGTTTACCTTCAAGTCAAATAGTATCTTCATATAACCGAAAAATCATTTCTTACGTTAGTATAATTTTTCCTGTATTTTTGTGGTGGTGGTCGCACTGCGAAAATACCAGTTTATATTCGAAAACTGTCTGTGCCGTGTTGGACTCCCATAGATTGGGATTCCCCGTCCAATCATATGTGACACTTGCTTTATGATCATTTAATGATAGCAATCATTGGTTAGGTTTGTTTGGGAATGCGTTTAGTTTGTGTGCTAACTTTGTGCCCTAAGTTATTTTTCCATACACTTAAAGTGATTCCTAGACAACTTGTTCTTGCCTTGTTTGGCAATGTCTATTTTGAGTGAGTTAGCTTTGTACCAAAAGTTTATTTACTCAAACATCCACACTTGACCCCTAGCACTCTGTATGAACTCCTAGACTAACTTAGACTTCATCTAAGCTAAACTTCAATGGATTGTATATATAAAATCTGTATATATGTATAGGCATGTCATGGTTGTAGAAATTAGAAATAAAAATTATTTGTAGAGTGAAGGTGAACATGCTTGGGCACCAAGTTGAAGTTGGTTTTCTATTTAAACACACACATACCTTCACAATCTGCGTTTTTTTTGTTTCAACTAAAATATAGAGAAAAATACAGAGGAGAGTTTATAGAATTTTTAGTGAGAGAAAGCTTGGGTTCTCAATAGCAAAGCTTCATTGGGTTTTCCTTATTTAGTCATCTTTCTCAACAACTTCTTCAATCCTTATCACAATGAGTATTTTAAACTCACCTTGAATGTAATACATGTTTTAATTAATGTTTATACAGTTAGGATTAAGAATCACCATTGATGAGTTCATGCCTTGAAGTTCAAAGCTTGAAATTGTTGATTTTTCAACCTTAACCAAAATTTGTTTTTATACATGATTATGAAAGATTGTAGTCCCTAAAGGTTGGATCTAAAGTATTAGAGCCTAATTCATTCATACTAGAAAGTAGATTAAGATTGAAGTTTCATCACCTAAATTCCGAGAGCTATGTTTTGATTCGTGTTAAACTGATTTTATATTCGTAATCCTTGTGGAAAAACCAAGAGAAACATATATTATAGGGCTTGGTTATATTTGGATTTCAAAATGGGTCAAAAATGACCCTTAAAACTGAAACATGGGAGAAAATGAAGAAGATGAAGTCTCTGTGACAACTCGCATGCGCAACCTGCTCGAGCAGTCCACGGGAGCGACCTATCGCGCTAGCGGCCTGCGCATACGACCTGTGTAATTTCTGACAATTTAGAAGTTTTAAAAAGAAATTGAAAAAGTGACATATCGCGTGAGCGGCCAGCGTGAGCGACCCATCGCCGAGCAATTTGGCCTTTTTTGTGTTTTTCTCTATTTTTTTATAAGGAACTATTTGAAGAAGTTTTGAGAGTTTTTGGAGTACTGTTTGGAAGATATGCTAAAACAGAATTATGTTGGTAATATTACGTTAAAAGAGAATGATTAAAGGCCTGATTATTCTCGAACGTATGCTGAATTTGTTACTAGTGAACTACATTTCTGTATAACGTTATATGACATATATGTAAGTCAAGTGTACATGCGTGATGAGTGAGGGTTAGTGGAAAAGAGTAAGTGGATGAGATTGTGTTTTGGACACTACCTGGTACTTGGGGTACTATAGTGTGATGTTTTGAGGGTATGGTTTAGAGTATCTGTGAAATGTGACGGTGATAAATTAGACACTCCTTGGAGCCTGTGGTAGTGCTAAAGTGTATGACGTAGACTTAGACACTCCCTAGCATCATGGCAATGCTAAAGTGTGTGGTCTACTGAACACTCCCGGCATCTGTGGTATGGCTAAAGTATGAGGCAAATTGTACACTCCCTGGTACTCGTGTACTGAAGTGTGAGGCAAACTGGACATTCCCTGGTACCCCTGTACTATAGTGTGGTCACCTTAGTATTTCAAGATACTAGTACGAGAGAGTTGGATGTGTGTTGTTGAGAGAAAAGAGTCGGATGAGGAGATTTCATAGTTCCATGCACGGTCAAATGTTTTATTGATTTGAAGATTGACACGAGGATTATTCTTCTGTGCGCTTGTGTGCTATACCCAAGTGTAAGTAATCGTGCAAGTAGTAACTGGTTAAGACCAGGTCGATCCCACAGGGAAGGTGTTAAACTAATTACTCAGATTAATCTCAAACAAGAAAATAAAAATCAATATTTTAGAGGAGTGTAGAACACTAAGTTCCACAGTTTATCAACTACTAACGATAAAACAATTAAACTAGATTAAACTAATTACTAACTAATTAATTAAAGCGATGATTTAAAACGTGTTTTTCTTACTAAAAGGGAATGTTGGGATTACACGAATCCACCGCGACCTAGCCATCTACCATGCAGTTACGTTGAAGCTCAATGGAGCACATTCTCTACAGTATTCCGTATTTCTCTTAGGATAAAGAATCCATAGCCCTTTCATGACCGGGACTATATCATCACAATTAAGTTTGAAATACACAAAAGCGGTTTAAAACAATAGTTTCGACTCTCACCTACAATGGTGTTAGCATTGAGGGTGGTTTGCAAAATATATTGAAGAAAAATACCTCAAGACTTAAAGTTCACAGATTGTTTTTGACAAACTGAGCATTAGGGGACAATTTGATAACAAATCAGTAAAGCAGAAAGTCTAGGAATACTGCATAGAATGTCCTCAAGAATCAGAAGGTTCGATCGATCAACGCGCTTTCGATCGATCGAATATCTTCATCTCTCGATCGATCGAACTGACTTCGATCGCTCGACTGTATCTCTGTTTCGATCGATCGAACATATTCGATCGATCGAACACAGGAATTATTCTGCTGCATGACAGAGGCTTGAGATCACAGTTTCATCGTGATCTCCCAACCTGGGGACTACTCAGACATGGTCTGGAGTGTCTCAGATGTGTTTTTGACGTAAAGTTCCATTAAAGGTGTGTTTGGTTGTGATGTTTGCATAAAATCTATGAAAACTAATAGTTTAACTCTAACTAACATGCAAGACTACGGGATAATAAGTTATACTACTATAAACTAAGTGCAGAACGTAAACAAAGTAACCTGGAAATGAAAACTTGTATTGAACTAGGAGGAATCCAAACCAAACAATGTACAACCTTGATTAAAACCTACAAAAAACAAAGTAAAGCTCTATACTCTCTATAAACTGATGAAAATGAAATTGGGCGTCCTTAAGGACATATACAATACGAGTATAAATACTGAAAACCTAATGCTAGGGTTAAAATTCCACTTTTACTGCGTGCGCGTAAAATCTGATAAAAGCCATGTTCGATCGATCGAACATCTTTCGATCGATTGAACTTCTGGGGTCTTCGAGCGCTTAAGCTTCTTTCGATCGATCGAACCTTCGATCGATCGAATGGTCTTTAATCGATCGAGGTTCCCTTTTCATCCTTTACTTGTCTTCATTAAAATTCAGCACTCCCTCTTATCTTTCTCATCCAATTCTTCACACAGTAACAGTAATCTGCACAAACTACAGCTAAAACAAACAACTTATCATAGTTTAATCAAATTGTGTACAAACTAGCATTGTAATTCAAATTGCAGATAAATGAAGGAATTGTGAAATAATTTAATACATTTTCTTCTTTTAGCGCGGTTGTATTTTACAAATACCCCCGCTTGTCACAACCCCTAACTAGCGATTTGCTAGTCCCTAGCAATAGAGCGAAAATAAAAACAAGCTAAACTACAACTATAACAGAAAAACTAAAATAAACTAGACCCAGATTAACTAAACTAAAATAACAAGAAAGAAAACTACCTAACTCACTTTCGCAGGAATCGCGGTTGCATTTAGCAAATGCAACAAGCCGTTAAACCCCTAGGTTTCCCCTAGTGGACGAGTGTTGTCTCGTGAGGGTTTGCAATGAATGTACCCACAAAATTCTCTGATTTTAAGCTCAAAAAGATATAGAATAACTTTTAAACACTCCCTTCTATTCAACTATTAATTTAGCTCTACGAATCATATTATCCTCATTCAAACCATGAAAGAAATACACATGCTCCTCATATCTCCAAGATAAAAATAACATATGCATCACATCCATGTATCCGTGTGTGTGTGTGAAATTAACAGCTATACATTAAACTTTATTTAGAGTTTGTTTAACTATCATACTCTCAGAACTTGTATTTTTAACTCAATCCTCACATAGTTATTACACTCAAAAATGAACATCCCACAGAAACTTGGCTAATAATGATCGCACATGGTATGAAAGCTTTGATAGGAGTGATTTTTTTGGATACCAATGCTTTCATACTCGACTCTATAGAAGACGAACATTTTAGAGTGTATAGTCTCACGAACGGAATACTACTTATTAGAGGAGCGAAATACCGTGGATAACTCAAATTACACGTTCATGTTTAAACTAAGTTGTTGAGAATCATTAAGGCTTTGACTTTTCGGTTTTTATATAGTAGGGTAGAAATTAGAGGGGTAAGAATTTGCACATTTTCAGCATGTGACTGTGTTCAGTAATTTCGTCACTTTATTCCAACCATTCTCTCCATACATATAAATATATATCATCATATATATATATATATATATTTTCAGAACCTTCTCCTCCTTTTCTCTTTTTTTTTTTATGCCGCCCTTCTCACCACTATTTCCTCCTCATACTTCAACAATTTAATCATATTGGGTGTGCAATGGGGTATATTGAGGTCAAAGTATACGATTAGGGATTTAGAATTTCATAATGGATTCGGCATTATTTATTAGGTGTGGGGTTAAGAACAATGCATATTCGGAAATGTTGATATAGGTAAATGGAGAAGGCAAGGAGCAAATATGATGGCTTAAATCATTTTCTCAATTTCTTATTTTTACACGTCAATGTTCATTGAGTTTAGTTGGTAAATCCTGAACGTTCTCCTCTACTAATAAGCCAAAATGAAAGAATTAGAGGCTATTCAATGAATTTAATCGGCATATTCAAGAAAAATAATTCGAGTTTTAATGTGATAATTCCCTCATAATTGAAGATTGGATTCAAAAGCTCACTAAGGGTAACTAGTTTTCACTACTTCATTCTTTAAAGTACGAAAGTCGTATTAACTCTTATTTTAAGTTTTCTGCATAGCTATTAACATGTGCAAATGATTTGGATACAAGAATGATCAACATATGCATTCATCCTAGAGAAACTAGAAAAACGTGTGAACTTAATTCATAAAAGGATGAGAATAAAATGGTTGTGTCATTGCATGATAACAGCTAAATAGGAGTGAATATTCAAAATTATTCTACCAATTTAATTAAAAAACTTACTTAATTGTTTGAAAATTTTACAATTTTGTTGAATGTGAAATTTTTGTAATTTAATTTAGTTTCTAATGGAAATTGTATGATATACGCAATAGATAGAGTGGTCCCAATTGCTAAGAACTAATGTGCACAGGTGATTATCTATCTACATCCCACCCCCAACTGAAAATTGCAATGTCCTCAGCAGGCGATTTTCAAAAATAGATAGAGAGATATCACCTGATAAATATCATCATAAGAATGGCAAGTGTAACAACCTGTACAGAAAGCATACAAACTCCAAGTAGCAGAGATCAAAAGAAAATGAAATATAGAGCATGTGATCCATGCTTAAAATGGAACTAATCACTGGAAATATAATAAAGTGAAAGAACAGAACAGTGATAATATGCGCCATACAAACTAAAATACAAAATATACAAACCATCCAGCAAAACAAAATATCCCAACAGTATCCAAAAATATCCAACAACCAACCAACACATCCAAATCCAACCACAATGTCCAAAATATCTAACAACCCAAAAACCAAAAACAACCAACAACAGCGATCCAGCAGAAACTAGACATCATCAGCGATGTCCGATAATATCTCAATAAAAACATCGGAAGCATACCCGCCGCCACCCTCAGCAACAGTCGGTGCTGCCGGGTCACTTGTGATCGTGTCAGATGGAATAGATAAGGGTGTGTCAGCCACGACAGGAGGAGGTGGAAGTGGTATCTCCGTAGCAGGCGGTATCGCTGATGATGATGAAGCTGTAGGATCGATCTGGGCAGGTGAAACGGAAGATGATGGACCAGTGGTGGGTGGTGGGGCTACAGGATCTGAGGTGGTAGGTGGTGGAATAGCAGAAGTGGTAGGTGGATCGCTGGGGGGTGGTGTAGAAGCTGCATGAACTGCCTGGTCGACTTCGATCTGGATCAAGATCGCCTCCAGCAGAGTAGTCATCTGATCAACCTTGACCTCAAGTCTAATTCGTGTCTCTCTTTCCTCTAATAGTAACTCATGAATAGTCGGGAGAGGCGCAGAAGAAGATTCTCCCTGGGCACGAGCCTGAGATCTATGTCTCAGCTCAAATCTCTCAACCTCCTCAATAGGATCCATCTCCTCCTCAAACTCATGCTCCTCAGCCTCTGTGGGCGTCCCAAAAGTAGCACCCTCCGTATCAGTGGCTCCTCCTCTCCTCCTCTTCTCGCCAACCTTCGCCTTGCCTTTACCTCGCCTCTTTGTCTTCTGCGCATCAGACCGGCGGGAAGCAGTCTCGCCAAAATGATTACGAGACTGGGCAGTCGCATCACCCGCCAATGGAAGTAGACCTGCCTGCTCAATAACCGGTAAATGGCCCAAGCACCCTTCAAGTGCTTCTTGGCTTGAATGTATCGAGTAGGGTGCCTCATGAAATCAATGTAAAAGCGAGGCAAACAGACCGGCTGCCGTGTCCCGATCGCATATAACATACGTGTATACCAAGCTGCAATCTTCTCCCGATAAGATGTCACTAAGAGGCAATTACTGAGGGCGAGGTGCAGCATATGATAATTATCTGTGAGGTAGAAGTCAGGAATAAGGGCCTTACCATCCCAGCCCAGAAGAGCATCCCCAATGATCTCTCTGATAATAATAGTCAGGGAGAGCAGCGGTGTGTCAGCACGGTGTGGACAAACACAGTCAGGTACCTTGGGCACCCCTAAAGCTGCAGAGACAGTGGCCGGACTAAAAATGATCTCCCGGCCACGGAAGAATGAGCGGAGTGTGAACAGAGCAACTGGATCCCTGATCATCGTCGCACATGCCTCTCAGATCCAGGACAGATTAACATGCTTAGGCTGGGAGAGGAGCGTGTATCACTGTGGCATAGCGCGTATCCGTGCAAGGTACCAAGGAGTGGCAAGCCATGCTGTCTCGAGGGGTCGCTCGAGCATAACCTTTCGCGACTGAAAGTATCTAGTGAACCATACCCTTTCTTCGTCATTTCTGAACCCTTGATCGGGTATAGGGTCGGGTATGGTTAGGTCAAATGGCCTGAACTTGTGATACCCGGTGATAGGGTTCATTGTTTAGCCCTGAAACAAAAGAAATAAACAAAGAAACATTAAAACAGGAAAACCAGAAAGGAAAATGAAACTGTCACACTTCGATCGATCGAAGCATGTTCAATCGATTGAGAAAATCGCAGGTTCGATCGCTCGAGACTTGTTCGATCGATTGAAAGGATGCTGCGTTCAATCGCTCGAACCCAGTTCGATCGATCGAACACAGCGAAGTGGCAGTCTTGAGCATTGAGAACGGAAAAGAGCCCGTAAACATAAAATACAACAAGAAAACTAAGACAAAGAGTAAAATAAACAATGGGGGGCACCCCTATACGAATTTGAAATGGAAAGAACAACGAGGGGGTTCTCGGGGCCTAACCTCGAGAGACGTGCCGAGTAAAGGATGACAGTGATGCCAATGATGATCAGGGGGACCAGGTACTCCTCAATTGATGTGGTTGTAAGCGGGGGAGTCCAAAACTCGCGTGAGTCTCCTTCTGTCTTCGAGCGATTGAGAGTGAGGGAGATGAAGAGAGGTTGATGAAGATTCTGAATGATGCCTCGTTTAAAAACAGGTCTCGATCGCTCGAGATGGTTCGATCGATCGAACCTTCGATCGATTGAGCCCTGCTGAAGCGCTCGAGGTTCTGGTATGTTCGATCGATCGAGATATGTTCGATCGATCGAACTTGAAAATTCTACAGGATCACAGAATTGAGAAATTATACACCCCCAACTAACCAACCTTGGTCTGGCTATACAGAATAGTGATAAAACGGTTCATTGACAAGAAATATAAGCCAAAAACAACATCCTCATAGTAGAAAATTACAAATTTATATAAATAAATCTTTATAAAAGCATCCACTTGCAATATTATTGCCCCCAACATGGTCTTTAAAACCTTATTGAAAAAGAAAAACTAAAATAAAGCTGAAATAAACAAAACTTTGTCTAAGAATACACTCCAATTGATGAAAGAAATATGAAATGACATAAAACAATTGAAGTCAAGCACTATTCTTCAAGCAGGAAGATTTCGTCTTCTACAACCTCCTTCTCTGCCGAAACTTCAAATGTAGAGTCTAAACTTGATGATTCCTTTTCTCAAAACAAGCAGAAAGCAGCGAGGACATCATTGAGCAAGTCCGAACTCTCTAAGGAATTGATTCCACCGACAATAAGGGATCCGGATGGAGACAAGGATAACAGAGTGTAATTGCATATCGGACGTTCCTCTTGCGGCGGAGTACCCAGGGACCTTATGTATGGTCCAAATCCATGAACGAGTTGATGTGGAAAGTACAACGGTGGAAATGGTGGATTCATAGTGATATTCCTGATAAAGGAAAACAAAAAGGAAACGAAGAAAATTAATTAACTAGAGCAAAAGAAAGATCAACCAGGAAGACTTAAACAAAGCAACAAGAAAAGAAAAAGAAAGGAATGTGACCAAGAATTAACCTCACTATTGGCCTGATATCCCCAGGTGCACTAGCAGGTAGAGGGCATTGAAGCCGGAAAAACAAATAACTCAAATGCACATACATGTAGGGAACCACTTGGATGACCAGGAAGTCGTCAACATATGTGAATACGACATTATGGCGTTCGGGCACCACATCCTATAAGTCCTCCTCGTCCCATGGCTCCCACATTGAGTCATTTTCCCACTATTCCATCAGAGCATCATCGACTTCCCACACAGTATATCCTTCTGGTTCTTCCTCCTCTTCAGGGAGTTCCATGTGCTCAAATGGGTTGATCTAGAAGAGAGCATGATCGTATGGGATGTATCTGTAGGTTAAGTCAACGACGTCTTCGGCTCATGGCCCTTGGTATGGAGATAAGCAGAATGCTATTTCATCAGCAGTCCACAGTGGGTTCTGATATTCTGAATCAGCCCATAACCCAATCGAGTGAACATCGTCATCTCTCATGTTGGACATCCTGCAGGAGATAGAACTGGAATAGCAGATTACGATCAAGATCACACTAAAAAAGAAATAGATAAACAAAAGAACAAAACAAAACGAGAAACAGTAAAAGAAAAAGTACAATAACATTGTTAAAAATGCACTTGAGCGTTCTAGGTTGAGGCATAGTCGGGCTCATCCAGTTGGATGTGCTCGACTGGTTGGAAATCTTCTAAGAACAGTTTTACCCTTTGGCCATTGACTTTGAAACTTCCTTTGTTCTTAGAATTAAATAACTCAACGGCCCCATGTGGAAAGACAGATTTGACTGTAAAGGGTCCTGTCCACCGAGATTGGAGTTTTCCTGGGAAGAGATAAAGGCGTGAATCGTATAATAAGACTTTCTGCCCCGGCTCGAAAGATTTTTTAAAGATCGTTCTATCATGGCGAGCCTTCAACCTTTCCGTGTGAAGTTTGGCATTGTCATATGCATCTCGTCGGATTTCTTCGAGTTCCGCCAACTGGAGTTTTCGGAGATGACCTCCTTCTTTAATGTCAAAATTTAATGAGCGTGTCGCCCAATATGCTTTGTGCTCAATTTCAACGGGGAGATGACATGCCTTACTATATACTAGCCTATATGGGGACATTCCCAGATTTGTCTTGTAGGCAGTACGGTACGCCCAAAGAGCATCAGTCAGTTTATAAGCCCAGTCTTTTCTGTTGAAACTAACCGTCTTTTCTAAAATGTGCTTGATTTCACGGTTAGCCAACTCTGCCTACCCGTTTGTTTGTGGGTGGTAGGCTAGAGCGATCTTGTGATTCACCCCGTATTTCTTGAGTAGTGATTCCAAAGGCCTATTGCAAAAGTGTTTCCCTTGGTCACTTATTAGGGATTTTGGGGTTCCGAAACGCGATAAGATATTTTCCTTAAGAAAGGACATTACCGTTTTATGGTCATTGCGTCTCGTCGGTATCGCTTCTACCCATTTTGATATATATTCCACAGCAAGGAGTATATATTCACAATTATTAGATTTAGGAAATGGGCCCATGAAGTCTATGCCCCAACAATCGAATATTTCAATTGTGATGATGGGAGTTAAGGGCATCGAATTCCTTTTCGAAAGTGTACCAAGCTTTTGACATCGTTGGCACGATTGACAAAAAACATAGGCATCTTTGAACACGGTGGGCCAATAGAAGCCACTGTGCAATACTTTGTGTGCGGTCTTTTGTGAGGCAAAATGGCCACCGCAGGCTTCAGAATGATAGGAGGCCAAAATTACAGTTATGTCCTCATTCGGGATGCAATGCCTAATGACCTAATCAGCACAATACTTAAATAAGTAAGGGTCATCAAAAAAGAAATGGCGTGCAAATGAAAGGAACCTTTTCTTATCCTGATTTGACCAATGGCTCGGGGTTTCTCCTGTAACGAGGTAATTTATTATATCCGCATACCAAGGCAAATTGGAGATAGCCATCAGTTGCTCGTCTGGGAATTCATCTTTTATAGGTACATGCTCAGTGTTGTCAGTGAATGTCAACCGAGATAAATGGTCGGCGACCACATTCTCTACTCCCTTTTTATCCTTGATAGTGATGTCGAATTCCTGGAGTAGGAGTATCCAGCGGATAAGCCTCTGTTTCGCATCTTTCTTAGATAACAGGTACTTGAGGGCCGAGTGGTCTGTAAAACAGACTATTGGGGACCCTATTAGATAAGACCTGAATTTGTCTAGAGCGAATACTATTGCCAGTAGCTCTTTTTCAGTAGTCGTATAATTCATTTGAGTTTCGGTAAGTGTTCGGCTGGCATAGTAGATTACATAAGGCTTGTTGTCCTTCCTCTGTCCTAGAACTGCGCCAATGGCATAGTCACTAGCATCGCACATTAACTCAAATGGAAAACTCCAATCGGGTGCCTGTATTATCGGTGTGGAAGTAAGGTGTTCTTTTAGTGCATTAAAAGATATTTGACAGTTTTTCGACCATTCGAAAGGTGCGTCTTTGACTAGGAGTTGGCACAGTGGTCGGGAGATTGCACTAAAATTTTGGATAAAGCGTCGATAGAATCCAGCATGTCCCAGAAAAGATCAAATGTCTCGGACTGTACGAGGGACAGACAGATTTGAAATTATATCGATTTTTGCTTTATCGACTTGGATACCCTTATCAGAGATAATGTGGCCGAGGACAATTCCCTTGGTCACCATGAAGTGACACTTTTCCCAGTTTAGTACTAAGTGTTTGTCCTCGCATCTCGCTAACACATTCTCAAGGTTTCCAGATAGTTATCAAAACTATTGCCAAACACTGAAAAGTCGTCCATAAAGACCTCGAGTGTCTGTTCAACCATATCACTGAATATGCTTAACATGCACTGCTGAAAAGTGGCAGGTGCATTGCATAAATCGAAGGGCATACGGTGGTAGGCGAATGTACCGAACAGACAAGTAAAAGTTGTCTTCTCCTGATCTTCAGGAGCTATTTCAATTTGGTTATAACCACTATATCCGTCCAAGAAGCAATAAAATTTATGACCCGCCACTCTTTCTAGCATTTGATCCATGAATGGCAATGGAAAGTGGTCTTTCTGGGTCACAATATTTAACTTTCGGTAATCAATACACATCCGCCATCCAGTGGGGATGCGTGTTGGTACTAACTCGCTATCTTTGTTTGGGATAACTGTTATACCAGCCTTTTTGGGCACCACTTAGGTTGGACTAACCCAAGAGCTGTCAGAGATAGGATATATTATCCCAATGTCCAAAAGTTTTAAGACTTCTTTTTTCACTACTTCTTGCATATTGGGATTCAGACGCCTCTGTATTTGTCGCGAAGGTTTAGCGTCTTCCTCCAGATATATCTTATGGGTGCAAATAGAAGGCTTATGCCTTTTAGATCAGCAATAGTCCACCCCAATGCTCCCTTGTGCAGTTTGAGCATTTGAATCAACTTATCCTCTTGTTCAGAATTCAATGTAGATGAGATTATCACAGGATAAGTCTTTTTAGTCCCTAGAAAAGCGTTTTTGAGCTCTTTTGGAAGGTCCTTTAATTCCAATTCAGGAAACTGAAAGTTCAAAGGCATAGTTAACTTCATTTTCGGAGGCAAGGGTTCATATGGTGTGACCCACATGCATTCATCTCTATCTTTCTCTTTAGTTTCCATCATGAGGCAGGCATGATTTAGGGCAGCGTCTAATAGGGTAGAATTGTAGGTTGATACGTAGCGTCGAATTGTGACACAACTACCTCTAAAGGATCTTTGTATTCTACAAGGTCAGCCTCTTCTTCGATGACCGTTTCGATGAAGTTAACCTCTTCTTCATCCTCGTATTCTTCGGGTCGGGGATTTGAAAAAATCTTGACATTTAAAGTCATGTTCCCGAATACGATGGTCATGATACCACTCCTTATTTTGATTGTGGCATCAATGGTGTTGAGGAATGGACGTCCAAAAATCACCGGAATTTGTGAACATGGATTAGACACAGGTTCAGTGTCCAGAATCACAAAATCGACCGGAAAGACAAATGTATCTATCTGTACCAGAACATCCTCCAGTATTCCTCTAGGATATTTGACTAACCTATCTGCCAATTGCAATGCAACTCTGGTAGGTTTGAGTTCACCCAACCCTAGTTGTTTATATACTGAATATGGCAGCAAGTTTATGCTAGCTCCTAAATCAAGGAGTGCATTGTCTATCCTTTGATTCCCAATTCTACATGAGACAGTTGGGGTGCCAGGGTCTTTAAGCTTTGGAGGCAACTCAATTTGAATGATTGTGCTTGCTTGGCAAGCGGCATAGGCATATTTCTTCACACTTTGCCCCTCTTGACAGTGCATAAGTCCTTTAGATACTTAGCGTAGGCTGGCACTTGTTTTATTGCATCCAGGAGCGAGAGATTAATTTTAACTTGTTTGAACAACTCCAAGAACTCCTAATTCTTTGCCTCGTGTTGGGGATTCTTGAGCCTTTGAGGGTAAGGCGCGGTGAAAGGGCATTTAGGTAATTCGTCCTTGATGGGCTCCTTTCCAGGCCTTCTCTCAACTTCTACTTCTGTAGGAGCATCCTCGTTTGATTCTAATGATTTGTCATTAGTGGACGACTCCTCTTCTTGAGTAGATGGTTTGTTTTTAGTTACTACTTCTTCCTCTTCATACTCCACGGGAGTAGAATGAGGCATGTTTTTTCCTATGACTTTGTCGCTTCTCAAAGTTGTCATGGCTTTTACCTGTTCATGATTAGGGGGACCATTATTGTATCCCTTAGGGTTTTGAAGTGGTTAAGCAGGAAACGTTCCACTCAACCCCTCTTGACGTGCATCCATTCTCTCTAATGTCGCGGATATTTTACTCATCATTTGAATTAGCTGTTGTTTTAAATTCGCGTTAGAGAGTGGTTCTTCCTCTTGCACCTTTTTGTGAGGTGGCACGTAAACATTTGGCTGTTGATTATTAGGGGGTTGAGCGTTGTTGTAGTTATTTGCTCTATTTTGATGGAATGGCTGGGACTGCCTGTTGTATTGCCCTTGATATTGATTATTGTTATTGTAGGGCTGTTGTTGTTGATATTGGTTTTGAGTCCCAGCATTGTTTTTCCAATCAAACTCGGGGTGATTCCATCTATTGTTATTTTGTGAATTATAATTGTTGTAGGAATTCCCCGCCCCCCTATACCCTTGCATGGCATTCATTTCCATGGGGGGTTGTTCTTGAAAATACGGCACATTTGGACAGTATTGAGTAGTGTGTCCCAGCATGTTGCATGTGCCGCATGGTTCTTTATGCAAAAACTGCCTAGAACTCTCTCCTTTCATTCCCAATTTTCCACTTTCTTTGCTAGTTTTTCATACTTATTCATCAGATGATCCTCACTTTTTAGTTAGTATAAACTTTTCTCTTCCACACAGGATATCTGTGAGCATGGGACATCGTCTGAATTTGACCACTCATGGGCGTGCTCAGCTAACCACTCGAAATGAGCTTCAGCTTCTTTCGTGTTTTTACGAAGAAATGGTCCTGAACTCATGGTCTCAACCAATTTCTTAGTTTCACCATTTAATCCTTCATAAAAGTAGCTGATGGTTCGCCATTTCTCATACCCATGATGTGGGCATAAGAGTAGCAAATCCTTGAAACGTTCCCAAGTTTGGGTGAATGCTTCATTGCTCTTTTGTTTGTAGGAATTTATTTGTCGTTTAAGCTCAGTGGTCATGCGAGGTGGGAAGAATTTCTTCAGGAAAGCAGTGTTCATCGCATGCCAGGTGTAGATGGAGTTTGGCTTCAAGGTGAGTAACCACGCTTTTGCTTTATCCTTCAGAGTGAAAGGAAATAGCATTAAATGTGTCACGTCTACAGGACAATTCTGTGAGAAAGTTTTACAAACATCCTCAAAGTCTTTGACATGTAGATACGCCTTCTCGCTCTCCATTCCATGAAAGGTAGGAAGGAGTTAAATCATTCCATTGCAAAATTGAAATTCACCTGTATGGGGTGGAATGAGCTAGGATACAAGAAGGCGTAGGCACGAGTGTTCAGGTGTCATGAGATCGTACAAAGGACGAAGTGAATCGTCGATTGGTACAACCACATTATCACCGTTTTTACTTTGATTATTAGCCATTGAATCGATCGGTGTAACTATGGGGTTAATAGAACTAGATGAATTGGATGAATATAATGGGTTTTCGTAAATTCCTTCGATGGAATTATCGGACATAAACGGAAAGACCCTAAGTAGTTTTTTTTTTTTAAAGAACGAAAGAAAAAGAAAAACAGAAAGAGATAAGGATAGATTGAGGTAATCGAAGCGTTAGCTTGTCGCCTTCCCCGTCAACGGCGCCAAAAACTTGACACGAGAATTATTCTTCTGTGCGCTTGTATGCTATACCTGAGTGTAAGTAATCGTGCAAGTAGTAACTGGTTAAGACCAGGTCGATCCCATAGGGAAGGTGTTAAACTAATTACTCATATTAATCTCAAACAAGAAAATAAAAATCAAAATTTTAGAGGAGTGTAGAACACTAAGTTCCACAGTTTATCAACTACTAACGATAAAACAATTAAACTAGATTAAACTAAGTACTAACTAATTAATTAAAGCGATGATTTAAAACGTGTTTTTCTTACTAAAAGGGAATGTTGGGATTACACGAATCCACCGCGACCTAGCCATCTACCATGCAGTTACGTTGAAGCTCAATGAAGCACATTCTCTACAGTATTTCGTATTTCTCTTAGGATAAAGAATCCATAGCCCTTTCATGGCCGGGACTATATCATCATAATTAAATTTGAAATACACAAAAGCAATTTAAAACAATAGTTTCGACTCTCACCTACAATGGTGTTAGCATTGAGGGTGGTTTGCAAAATATATTGTAGAAAAATGCCTCAAGGCTTAAAGTTCACAGACTGTTTTGACAAACTGAGCATTTGGGGACAATTTGATAACAAATCAGTAAAGCAAAAAGTCTAGGAATACTGCATAGAATGTCCTCAAGAATCAAAAGGTTCGATCGATCGACGCGCTTTCCATCGATCGAATATCTTCATCTCTCGATCGATCGAACTGACTTCGATCACTCGACTGTATCTCTGTTTCGATCGATTGAACATATTCGATCGATCGAACACAGGAATTATTCTGCTGCATGACAGAGGCTTGAGATCACGGTTTCATCATGATCTCCCAACCTGGGGACTACTCAGACATGGTCTGGAGTGTCTCAGATGTGTTTTTGACGTAAAGTTCCATTAAAGGTGTGTTTGGTTGTGATGTTTGCATAAAATCTATGAAAACTAATAGTTTAACTCTAACTAACATGCAAGACTACGGGATAACAAGTTATACTACTATAAACTAAGTGCAGAACGTAAACAAAGTAACCTGGAAACGAAAACTTGTATTTAACTAGGAGGAATCCAAACCAAACAATGTACAACCTTGATTAAAACCTACAAAAAACAAAGTAAAGCTCTCTACTCTCTATAAACTGATGAAAATGAAAGTGCGTCCACCATATAATTAATATTGTCACCCAATCCAATGAGATATTAACCCATTTAGGGATCTCACCCTTTTAGGGATCAAAGTGTAAATATCAAATGTACTTGTCTATAAATTAACTTAGGATTTAGAGCATAAGCACTCATAATAGTCATGAGGTATTAATTATCTTATAAGTCAGTATAAAGATAATTACCCCATGTCGGTCCCGTTTAATACACAAAGTGTACCAGCATGGTGAGTTAAAACTATACCATTTTCCATAGTCAAGACAAACATACTATAACACCATGTTGCAGTCCTATCGATGGTGTGTCCAATCCATCTAAGACTGTAAACCAAAATCTTACATTCTACAAGATCCGATGGTCTGATCTTTCGTGTGTAAGCCGAACTCTACACACCAAACAACCTATTATGTAGAATGAAAGACACACATGCATAATATTAAATAAACAATAGAACACAAATATTACCCACATAGATTCTCATAAAAATGGATTAACTGATTTTATTAAATGAATAATAAATCAACTACATAAAGCATGGCTTTTAGTATATATCCTTAACAAAATTTACCTTAAATCCTTTCTTTAGGTAAAAAGCATTTGTCCTTGAGGGAGGTCATGAGGGGCTCGAAACCCTCAAGGACCAAAGTAAGTGAAATGGAAGGACGAATCTCAAGTAGCCGAAAAACTGTATCAAGTTCTTGGCATGAGTTTGAATCATACCGCTCACCTGCCTCCCCGATTTACCTAGTACGTGTGTTGTGGGGTCGAAGCACATGCCCGGGTTTGCCCTGTGTCCTACTCCAAAAAATGGTGTCGGTAACTTCGTCTGAAAATGACAGTAAAATTCGGACTGCAGAGGACATGTTGAGGGATTTATCCTCGTATACGAAAAAAAGAAAAAAGAAACAAAAGTATTTTGCCATGTCAAATAATACACTGATTGAAAATTTGGTCTCCAAACTTCAAAATGCTACAATGTCAAATTGTCAACTCCCCATGATACTCCTAGACAGAATTGGTAGTGTGGGGACAAAGTGGTAATTTTGAGGGGATGAAATGTAATGTGACTGATAGTTTAGGGTCTACATTGTCCTCAAAATTACCTATGTGACCAACTTTCTTCTATTCCTTTGACGGAATGTTACATAGGGTTGACATTGCAACACAAATGATAGTTTAGGGTGAAATTGCAACATTTGAAATTTGGGTACACAGCTTCAAATTTGGGTATAGTTTGAGGGGGCGAAATACTTTTTACCCTGTATCTTAGGATATACCATATCATCATGTAGGATAAATTACATTTTTCATCCTCTAACTTTGGGGTTGAATTCCTCTTTAGTTTTTATGTTTTCAATTTTGAAATTAGTCTCCCAAGTTTGTTAGTTCAATGACAAAAATTTTGTTGCATATAGTCTTTAGTAATGAAATATTTACTATTTTGTGACCAACTATTTGTTGCTAGACCAAAATTTTAAACACTTATAGAGCTTGAGGGACTAAATTGAAAAAATTAATAACATATGGACTATAGTGAAATCGACCCTAAAGTTGGAGGTTAAAAAATGTAATTTACCTTCTCACGTATCAAGTAGTTTAGGTGTGAAAATGTTATGTGGTTTCTGTGCTAAAAATCAAGTGGGCCCATTGCTACATGAGTTGCGAACAACATTTGAGACAAATTGGGGAAGTGTATCATTGCTTTTTGGAAAAATATGATAGACCTTAAGAAAAGATCAGAAAGGGAGATGACCTACAAAATATGAAATCCTCAATTTGGTATTCAACCTACTCCCTTTTCATTTATATTTTTCTCACTGTAACCTCACAAAAAAAATGCACTTTCCTCAATATTTTATTTCCACACAACTATAGGGTTCTAACATTATTTCATCCAAATGCACACAGATGAGTTTGTCAATCTCAATTTTAATTTTGGTCATGTAATCAAAGGTACTCGATGTCAACACCATCTTGAAGGCATATTTTAGTCCCTCCTAATTAACATACATAAAACAACAAAGTTCATGTTTGTTTTGGTAAATATAAAGCTACAAGTTGAGTTCAACAAAGTCATGCTGGAAGAAAAAACACAAAAAGTTCCAAAACCATAAAGTACTATTATACAAAGCACAACCAAGCATCACTTGGGACACTCAACCTTTCATGGATACTCCCCACTCAAAACTCCGGCGATATCATCACCGGCGAGGACATTATCTAGGGTTCCAGTGATATCATCATCCAAATTCAGATACATTATTGCAGGGTCCTCCTCAGAATCTCTTACCCCTATATCACTCCCTCCAATATGAAGTTTCACCAAATCATCTATAATCGGACATGTCACCTGTCTAAATTCACTGGGACAGTTTTCAGGTGAAGAGTCAGAAATCTGCATAGATTGAAAAGGACTGACCGGACTTGTCACCTGTTTGAGTTCAGTTGGACAATTTTCAAATGAAGAGTCTGAAGTCTGCATATAGTACTGACAAGGACTGACCGAACTTGTCAGTTGTTCAATTTCAATCGTGCAGTTTTCAAGCGAAGAATCAAGAGTCTGCATAAACTCAAAAGGATTAGCGGTCTCTGTGATTTCTTCATTAGTAGGATGAGTATCACGATACAAGCTATTTGTGTTGGGTAGTGATTGTAGAATCAATGGCATTGAACCAAGTATTGAACCAGCAAGATTGTGTCCTAGTATACCAGCTATATAGGCAATTGCATTGTCTCCAATGTTTTTATCAGCAAGGAGGTTATATGCGTTCTCTAATGCTTCTTCCATGTATCTTTGTTCCAACATCTGATACTTCTGTTCCTGCATCTTAGCCTGCTTATTGATAATCTTGTTAAGAATAAATGTGTTCAAAGTTCAAATAAGATTTCGTGGCTCTTAGAAGTTCAAGTGACGACGTTGACAAATAAGCTACTTTGTGTTCAATTTGGTTTACAAATTTAGAGCAGGAATGAAGAAGAGAAGGGAAAATCAGAAGGAAATATCCTTTGCTAGTGAATTCTTTTATATTATATTAAATAATATTAAAAATTAGAATAAATATAACATACCTCCCTTGAAGTTTGATTGTATGACTCTTGGTACCCCTTACGTTTTAAAATAACACTGACCTCTGTAGGGCTGTAAGAAAAAATCGCAAACCAAAAACCGACCTCAAACCAACCAGTCGGTTTTCAAAATCTACTACAAGCTAAAATCGACCGAAAAACTGACCGAACCACTAAAAAACTGAAAAAACCAACCAATTTATACCCCTAGACCTCCGTGTCAAAGTTTGTCTACAAAGAAAGGGAATATATGAGATTTACTTACATGTTTTCCCTTGATTGTTTCTACTCTTTTTTTAATTAAAAAGTATTTAGATATTATTTCAAGTCCAAGGTATAAAAAAAAGAAGAAAAGAAATGAAAACAAAATTAGCTCTCTCTCTCTCTCTCTCTCTCTCTCTCTCTCTCTCTCTCTTCACATAGAGGAGACCCAATAAT
The DNA here is from genome assembly GCA_033977485.1 of Hydrangea macrophylla. Taxonomy (NCBI): domain Eukaryota; kingdom Viridiplantae; phylum Streptophyta; class Magnoliopsida; order Cornales; family Hydrangeaceae; genus Hydrangea; species Hydrangea macrophylla. The sequence goes on from CM066994.1 coordinate 32,083,600, forward strand.
AGACATCTTGTTGAAGTTTGTTTCAATTTTGGACAAGATGAAAATGTTTCTTAATTATATGGGATTACTTATAATGGAGGTATTTTGGTGGAGAAGTATTACAATGTCGGTAGTCTTGCTCCTACTAAGATTTAGCTTTCTTGGTGGAAAAAAAAATTAACATATGGATAGTCTTACTCCTACTAGACTTTAGCATGATATTCTATATAAATAGGGAGCTATGGTGAAGAAGAAAAGTATCTTGAAACTAGAGAAAAAAATTAAGGTCTTGGAGATAGACTCAAGTAGGAGAGAGGAGTTTCGGCTCACCGGGGGGCTTGGGTCCACCAGATTGTGAAGCTGACTATTGCCATTGACGAAAAAGGTTGTTGAAACAATTGAGAGCCTAGAGATACTTGTTGGTTAGTCTAATTAGAGAGGTTTTTCAAGAGTATTTCTTGGAGAGTTGAACAAATTAGTGATTGTATTCCATAATGCGTATAGTGGATTCATTGGTTCCTCCTCTTAGCTTGGTAATTAGTTGAATTGTGTATATTTTACATTCTTGTATTTGGTTTGAATTTCTTTGCTTGATTTTTTTGATCTGTTGATTATATCACTTCCGCACAACTTATATTCTATGTCTTAAGCATAAACCAAACAATAACTAATCACTACTTTCCCACTTGGTCCACGTTTAGCTAACCAATCTACTCTTTACTCACAATCAACCACCATTTCATACATATGCACACTAAAAATTGTCCATAATATTTTTTTATAAAAAATAAATTTTATTATATTAATATTTAGTTACATATTTAATTTACAGTGAAAAAGAGTGTTGAGTGAGCGAAGTGATGTATACAAAGAGAGGGGACATAAATGCAAAATGTGTAAAAAGTGGTGGAGTTCTAGATTTTTCAAAATTAAATTTAATGACAATACACATATACACACATTTCCTTACAATAGGTTCAACTATGATGGTTCAATTCGTTTAAATAAGAGAATAAAAAGGTAGTTCAGGAGCCTATATATGTATAGGTTTATACGTATTACGTGTAAATGTATACACACACACACACACGGGGTTTCGATGGTATTGGGTGTGTTCTCTCCATCTTGATTTTTTTTATTCTAGATCTGTTCACTCCACTATGCAGTATGATTCAATTAATATATTTCATGAAGTGCATTGGTTCATTCATAGAGTGTGAATAGCAATTCCCTTGTTTTACTCTAGTCTTTTAAACATTTGAAAGGGTAATTTTGACATTTTGTCATAAAGTGACTATATATGTGTTAGTGTCAGTTTCTTTTAGCGTGTATTATATGCTCAAATCTCAAGAGAGGTAGTTGATATTTATTCTAAAATTTTTAAAATTTCAATTACAATAAAGAAACAAGAAAAGCTAAAGGAAATTGACTCCCAAATTCAAGAAATTTAATTTATATTATTGTTTTTCCTTCTTATTTTTCTTACTAGCCAAGAAAGACGAGTTTCCCTTAAAGTTTTTTTTTCCTTACCATCAATTCCAGGAACAAAACGGAGCCTTATTGTTGAAAAAGAAAAGGAAAGGAAACGGAGGGAACACTGGTTTTCTATTGTTTTTTCAACTGTTTTAATCAATTCTTAAATTACCTTAGAAATATTAAATTCTCAAAATATAGTTAGAAAATTAAGAGAAGAGGAAGGAAGTTTATATTTTGATTTTAGTTTCACTCCATTTCTTCCTATTTTCTTCGTTTAACCAACCAAAAAAAAAGTATTTTACTCAATGTTCTCTTTTCCTTTTCTTCTCTAATTCCTCAACCAAACAGTCTTAAATGAATATCAAATAAAAGAATCTAACTATAGCTGCGATACTACTGTTCTTTAAATTAGAAAAAAGGAACTGACCTCCACTTCCAGTTGCTTTTCTCTTTTGTATTCCCAAATGTACGGTAGTAAAAGAGCACATGAAAAAGAAAATAACGAAGTTAGCATGATGGTATAATAGAAAACGAAAACAGGGTAAATTACACTTTTTACCCTTCAACTTTGTAGTCTAGTTCACTTTAGTCCCTATGTTTTTAATTTTCTAATTAAACTTAGTTCACTAAGTTTGGTATATGTATAAATGTCATCCAATAAAAAAGATTTTATCGCTGAAGACCCCTCACGTTAAGCAAACTGATAGATTAACACCCCTTATGTTAGGGACTAAAGATAAATCAGCCACAAAGTTGGAAGGTGAAAAGTGTAATTTACTCAAATGAAAAAAAGGCAAGTATGCACAACGACTATCGACTTTGATCTTACTTGTTCAGAGTGTCTAGCACAGAGCATGAACATTGTGAGCATTTGGTTGCCTTTTTGCGGCGGCCTGATGGGGAGGGAAAAATGAAAAGAAAAGAAAAGACACAACTTAAATATTAACATGCTCATAAAGTAATGAATCCAACGAATTAATTGTTAGCATATTAGTCTAGCTAGATTCCTTGTAGTTGTGTATCGTATCATACTAGGTGTTTAGGTTCATTGTACTTTGCCTAGTTGTACTATTGTACTTCTGCACTATCTTCTTTCCCTCTTTGTCTACTCATGGCCTATATTAAGGCCTCTCATCTTCATTGTAAACACACACTGAATATATACAAAGACAATTCTTCTTGTCCCTCTCTATCTTTTCATGGTATCAGAGATAAATAGCTCCTGGTAATCTGCCGCTCCCTTTTCTGCCCTAGATAATCTGCCATCATCATCAAACCACCACTGCCGCCACTATCACTATACCCACGCACCTAATGTCTCATTATTATTATCACCAATCTGCCACTATCCTTCCCTAACATCATTAAACCATATATAACATATCAACGATCATTACCATTCTGCCATTACCATCACCGAATTATCATCATCATCACAATCCATCACCATTATCTACTACCAAAACCCACCATTCATCAATAAACTACCACTACCGATTAGTACCAATCTGCTATCACCACTTTGATTCACCACCAATTAATCTGTCACCATCACCAATCATCAAAACCCACCATTAACCACCATTGCCCAAAGACCATACCCAACCTCTGTGATTCAAACCAACCCGACCCGACTTGAATTAAACCGACCCGCTCAGCCCCAACCAAACCCGATGAACCAGACCTGCTCGCCCAAACGTAACCCAACCCAAACCCGAATTAACCCGACCCGCTCACCCTGAACCCGACCCGATTATACTCTATGGACCGCATTGAGACTTCCCACCCTATTGGGACTATTCTTGATGGGCCATACTTCATCATCTGGACCCAAGCTATGTCTAGCTTCCTCAAAGGCTGCAAGCTCTGGCGTTATGTCACTGGTGACATCTCAGAACCCAGGCCCATTAAAGATGAACCGTAGCTAACTACCTTGATCGATTTGAAGATTGGGATAGTAAGAATCATCAGATCATTACCTGGTTCTGAAATATTTCTATTAGCTTTATTTATCTTTAATTTGGTCAATTCTCGATCGCAAAATCTGTCTAGGATTTCTTGGAAAATTGCTACACCACTACTGATCTTGCACATCAATATCAGCTCCTTGGGAATCTTCATCGCATGCAACAACAACCTGGTCAATTAATCAACACTTTCTTTATCCATCCGATGCTGAAAAATTCTACCAATACCGGGACCAACAACATCTAGTTCTATTCCTGATGGCTCTTAATGATGAATTTGAACTTGTTCGTGCATATCTCCTCCATCGCACCCCTCTACCCACCTTGGATCAAGCTGCTTCTGAGCTCCTTTTTGAGGAAACCCGCCTTGCCACCGCAAGCCTTCTCATACCGATGCAGCCTTAGCAGTTCACAAAGGGCCATCATTCAATCATAAAAATCATCAGTCCAGCTCATCCGGATACACCTGCAACTACTGTAAAATGCCCGGACATGTTCTCTTAGATTGTCCCACACGTGTTTGTAAGTATTGTAAGAAGCTTGGACCTGGTCACTATCAAAGCGATTGCTTTCGGAATCCTAACAGAACCTCCCACATCAACATGTCCTGAAGAGGTTCTCCTAGGTCCACTAACACACCGCCAAAGAGGTCCAAACAAATTTGCAGTCACGACTTCTGAGAGTCCACCATCTACTTTTCCTACTAAAGGTTTTTCTATTGCTCATCTTGAGGACCTCCTCAAACAGGTTCTGGCAACTGCTCTATCTGTCACTCCAGGTAACTCATCTTGGTTTTTTGATTATGCATGCTATAATCATATAATACTCAATTCTACCAACTTTTCTACCAAATATTTTGCCCTACACACACCAACTATTCACATTGCTAATGGTTCTCATATGTCTGTCGATCATATAGGAGACATCTCCACATCTCATACTTCTCTTCCCGATGCCTATTTTATCTTGAAACTCACCCTGAATCTCATTTCTGTTGGTCAGCTTTGTGACCTTGGACTCACTGTTACTTTTTTGGCTTCTGGTTATGTGCATAATCCAAAGACGGGACAACCTCTTGGGATGGGCCATAAGACTGGACGACTTTTTGAACTCATCAGTCTTCACATCCCATCCCACCTTACCATTTCAGGTCAAATAGCAGCTTCTACCACATCCAATCCTTCTCGCAGTCTTTGGCACGCTCGATTGGGTTATGATTCCATTAGTCGACTACAAACTTTAGTGTCTAGTGGTAAATTAGGGTCAGTCAATAATGAACATTTTGATTGTTTGTCTTGTCAAATTGCAAAACAATCGGCACTGCCGTTTAATAAAAGTCCCTCTTTCTTCTGAGCCTTTTGACTTGATTCATTCTGATGTTTGGGGACCCTCTCCTACTGTCACTATGGGAGGATCTAGATACTATATAATCATTGTAGATGATTACTCTTGTTACACTTGGATTTATCTTATGCATAGTCGGTCTGAATTACCACAAATATACTTCGACTTTTCAACATGATTGAAACCCAATTCTCTCGCCATATCAAAGTGTTCCATGATGATAATGCTGCTGAATACAAGGATTCTAGAGTCCTTCAATTTCTTCGCAAACACGGCACCCTACCTCAGCAATCATGTCTTGGCACCTCCGAACAAAATGGGCGTGCTGAGCAAAAAACACAGGCATGTTCGTGCCCAACTTTTATCTGCATTATGCCCTGAACGTTTTTGGGGTGAAGCCGCTCTCACATCTGTTTATACAATGAATCGTGTACCCTCTCCCACCACAGAAAGTCAATCTCCTTATGAACGCTTCTATGGCCACCCACCTGAATATAACACTCTTAAAACTTTTGGTTGTGCCTGCTTTATCCTACTTCAACCACATGAGCGTACTAAGTTAGAAACTCAGGCTCGCTTATGTTGCTTCTTGGGTTATGGCATTGAACATAAAGGTTGTAGGTGTTGGGATCCGTCTTCAAAATGTCTTCGTGTTTCTCGGCATGTTGTATTTTGGGAACACAAGATGTTATCCTCAATGTCACAGTTTCACCTCGCTCCTTCTAATACTACACACTTCTTTGTCAATCCCTTGATAGATTTGTTTCGTAACATCCTCGATATTGATTCATCGTCTGTAACTGACTTTCCACCAAACTCTCCAGATAACCTACCTCAGTTCCCAACCCCACCTATCATCTCCACTGATGCCTCATCTGAGTTTTCCACCTCGGTCTCGCTTGAGCAGTCTGCTTTGTCTAATGGATTTGTACCAACTTTTGATGATCACCATCGCCGTAGTGATCGGGTAAGAACTCAATCTGTACGTCTTCATGATTTTGTTGTTCTGCCTACTATTCTTTCTCATCATAAGCCCCAATCCTCTCGAAACGCAAGTTTTAACCCTCTTTGGCAGAAAGCAATGGATGATGAACTGCAAGCACTAGATCAAAATCATACATAGGATTTGGTTCAACTTTCGCCCGATAAGAATGCTATGGGATGCAAGTGGGTTTACAAAATCAAAACCCACTCTGATGGGTCCATTGATCGCTACAAGGCCCATTTGGTTACCAAGGGATTCACACAGGAGTATGGAATTGATTATGAGAAGACATTTGCCTCAGTTGCTCGTCTCACTTCAGTTCGCTCATTACAGTGGCTGCAATCCACCGTTGGGAGTTATTTAAGATGGATGTTAAAAATGCCTTTTTCAATGGTGATCTCATTGAAGAAGTCTACATGCACCCTCTTCGTGGTTATCATCATCCTCCTAATCAGGTCTATAGGCTTTGCCGAGCTCTTTATGGTCTTAAGCAGGCCCCCGAGCTTGGTTTTCCAAGTTCAGCACAATCGTTGGAAATTTTGGATTTTCTTCCAACTTTCATGACTCTGGTCTCTTCATTCGAAAAACTGATCATGGTACTATCCTTCTACTTCTCTACGTGGATGATATGATTATCACGGGGGATGACTTGTCAGGTATCTCAGATCTTAAGCACTATCTCAGCCAACATGTCGAGATGAAAGATTCAGCAAACTCAATTACTTTTTGGGACTTGAGATCACTTCCAATTCAGATGGATACTATCTTTCACAGGCCAAGTGCTTTTCTGACCTTCTCACTCGCACGACAATCATAGATAATAAGACTAATCCTACTCCTCTTGAGCTTAACTCTAAGCTCACATCTATGGATGGTACTCCTCTAGACTATCCTACTTTGTATCGCCATTTGGTTGGAAGTCTAGTCTACCTCACAGTCACACGACCCGACATTGCTTATGCAGTTCATATTGTCAGACAATTTCTCTCAGATCCTCGATCCACTCATTATGCTACTATACTTTGTATACTTCACTACATCAAGGGGACTATGTTTCATGGCGTACACTTTTCTGCATCCTCTTCCCTTAATCTCCGTGGCTATTCAGATGTCGATTGGGTAGGAGATCCCACTGATCGACAATCCACTACCAGATATTGCTTCTTTCTTGGCGATTCCCTTATCTCTTGGCGTAGTAAAAAGAAAACCATTATTGCTCGATCCAATACAGAAGCAGAGTATCGTGCCCTAGCTGATGCCACTCATGAACTCCTCAGCTTCGATGGTTACTTGAAGACATGGGTGTTACCCACTCCATTACCACTATTATTTACTATGACAATCAGAGTGCCATTCAGATTGCCCGTAATGACGTCTTTCATGAACGCACCAAACATATATAAGCTTGATTGGCATTTGGGCGTCATCATCTTACTCAGGGCACTATTTGCCTCATCTCTATTTCCTCTGCCGATTAGACTGCTGATCTCTTCACCAAAGCCCATCCTCCAGGATGTCTTCAGGATTTAGTTTCCAAACTTAAGCTGATCTCGATCTTACCACCTTGAGATTGAGGGGAGATGTTAGCATATTAGTCTAGATTCCTTGTCGTTGTGTATCGTATCATACTAGGTATCTAGGTTCACTGTACTTTGCCTGGTTGTAATATTGTACTTCTGTACTATCTTCTTTCCCTCTTTGTCTACTCATGACCTATATTAAGACCTCTCATCTTCATTGTAAACACACATTGAATATATACAAATATAATTCTTCTTATCCCTCTCCATCTTTTCATTAATTATGGTATAGTGAGAGTTAAGTTTCAGCTAAAATATATACATATATATGTACACACACTCACATAGGAGATCTACTATATGAATGTAGTATGATAATATTATGTTTAAATCTGAAATATTGACAAATAAAGTTCATAAATGTAACCTCATAGTAGGGGCACTAATGTAATTATACAATGAGCGCATGCAATAAGGTGTTTGCTTAAAGTTAGGGTACTTTATGTCCTCGTAGTTTATACTCGGTGATACTTTGCTCCCTATAGTTTAAAAGTACACACATTAGAGCCTACAATTTCTAGTTTCAATTTGCAACTTATGTAAAATTTTTGTCAACAATTTCGTTAGAAAAGGTCATAATTCTTTGAAATTCGTTACTAGTACTTCATCAACAGGTGTAACGAATTTTTAACAGAATGTGCAAATTAACACATAATATAATTCTAATGTATCAACTTTTAAACTATAGAGATAAAAGTGTGTAAAAGAGTAATGCTAGAGTCACAAAAGAGTCACAAAGAGATGCTCACAAAGGATGTGGCATCTAACCAAGTGTAAAAACAAAAGAGTCACAAAGAGTTGCTCACAAAAGAATGTGACAATGGATATCTCTTTGTGACTCTTTTATGACTCTAGCAATATTACTCAGTGTAAAAACCGCAAGGATGCAAAGTGTGTTTCACCCTTAAAGTTATTTGTATGATTACTTTTGAGCCACTTAACAAGGTGACACGGATGTGTGGTCTGTTAGGATTTTTCCAACATATATGTGGTTTGATATTAATTTGTCTTGCAATGGGTGATCTCACGGAGATTAACCTAACAACCTCACAACACAACCACTGGATTCACCCACTTGGTCTTGATTGTGTACTACTCAAATTTAATGGTATTCATTCATGATTTGTAAAATATTTTAGTATACAAAATCGAAATACTGTATTTAAAATGAAAATAGAAGTTCATCATCTCTCTTCACATGCATGCGTTTATTCTTAAGTTCTCTTAAGTTGATAAAATTGATGAGATTGGTAAACTTTTTTTAACACAAGTTACACAATGTGTCATTAAACCTCATTCAAAACTATGGATTTCAACAAATTGGGAATCGGCAATTCAAATTCATGAGAAGCTCAAATAAAAACCTAGTCACCTTAAGACTTCCGAAACAAATTTTGATATGAGAAGTAAGGTTTCTTATATTTGTTTATTTATTTATTTATTTTTTATTTTATTATTATCAGAGAAAAGGGTGTGGGACGTCGATCATCCAGTCTATGAAATGGAGGGCCTAAGACTTAACTCGTTATTATTGGACTAGAATGTTTAAACCTGTACATAAAAATATATATATATATATATACACAGATAGTCTCTAAAACAGACGGTCCGTTGTTTATAGACCGACTGTTAGCGACGAATTTTGTCTCTAAAAGTCAACTTTTTTTGTCGCTAAGGTATTTTTTTTCGTCACTAAAGGTGTGTTGACTTTAGCGATGAAATTGTTAACTTTTAGCGATGAAATTTTGTCTCTAAAAATTGGTCTGTCGGAGAGCCGCCTCTCTCTCTCTCTCTATATATATATATATATGTGTGTGTGTAAATGTTTCTTCCAAATTGACAATCGTCATGATGATAAAAGAAGTTAAACTAAGACTTACCATTTTTCCTCTTTGCCTCTGCCTTCCACAGTTTCCCCACAGGCTTACCTAGTCTGAACTTCTGTAAATAGACACCAAAGATCATGAATTATTATTATTATTTTTTTATACTTACTCGGATTATGACTGGACACACATACCCTTAACCAGGGGCAGATTTATAGCTTATGGTGGGGGGCTCAAGCCTACCCCATAATTTTGAAAAATGATACACTTACACTAAAAATAAAATTTTGAGTTAAGCCCCATGACATTAAAAAATTGTCATACTAATTTCGCTATCTCTTATGTTTTTGTGTTAATTATAAAAAATGTATAAATTATGTTCAAAATATACCCAAAATCTGTAAAAATAAATCCAGAATATACACAAAAATGTATAAAATGTCCAAAAAAAAAAAAAAAAAAAATGCAGGGTAGTGACCCCTTCATAGTATTTCTGCCTCTATCAAGCCCCCTTTGGACTGATTTCTAAATCTGCCCCTGCCCTTAACCCATCCTAATCCAACTCCACAGTCTCACAATGGCCCACAACAAAGCCAAATAAAGACACTCATTTCGATTAAAGAACAAAAATGAGGTAAGTAAAGACTACCCTTAAGGGGAGTCGAGCCCTAAATCTCTCCTCATTGGAGAGAAAGAGGTCATTTAGTTTGGACAAAGAGTCCGCTTGGTTTAATTATCACTTTCCCAATGAAGGCCCAAATTAATAATAATATATATGTATATATATATTCAAAGTTCGAGCAAAGCAATAAACCTGTAGGTGAGACTTCAGATGGTAAAGAGTCAGTCCGTCCATGTTCATTAGGTGCATTATAGCCTTTGGTGTGGCCTCTGCAAGTGTAATGCAAATATTATTAGGGTACTATATGTACATGTATAAATATGTATGTATGTATGTATATATGTAGCAGGATAGTATCGTGCTTAACTTGAAGAAAATTCTGTCATTTTATTAAAAAAATTAAGTACACCAAAGTAATTTGTAATGTGGTGCACTAAATTAATTTGGATAATTCTATCCACACCTATCACCCCATTAATTAAAAGAAATAAAAAAACTATGCTCACCATTGTCCCTCTATCTTCTTCCACACATTATTCACTATTTTCACAAACATCAGCGCACATTACCATCTTTATAGATTTAATCATGTTTTTATGTATTATGTGTAATGTGGTACGTACTTTTCTAGCTAGTTGTATTTCCTACGTTGTTTTTCTTCAAAAAAAATAAAAAATAAAAGAAATAAAAAAACTATTTCGAAGCGAGAGGTGTATTTCTGGTTGCAGATCCATTCTAAGTTGCAGAACCGTTCGATAGGTAGTGGTGGAATAAATTGAGTATGTTTGGTAGATAGGATGACAAGACCATGGACCATATCTAGGACAATAAGTGATAAACCTTAATGATTCATCAATTCAGCTCATAGTCTACAATAACACTCCTCTACCCTATTTCCTTAATTGGTAAACCTTAAAAGAAATCTAATTTCTGCTATATATTTGAAGTTAGTTAAATTTTGGGCAAAAAGGTAGTTATATTAATCACGTACATATATGTTTTTTTTAGTCATGTTTATGTTGTATTGATATGTATAATTTAAGCAAAGTAAGAGTACTAAAATGACCCCCATTAATGTTCTCAAGCACTATATATGGCTGCTCTTTCACTCATTCTTGTAACACTTGCACCTAAAATTTACAAACTTATATAGGGGACAGTCATAAGATTCAGAGATGCAGATATAGATAGGTAATCAATTTCAATGATTAAACTTATATACACTAAAGTGCTTTTTACCACCTATTAGTATCTCTAAAGAATTAAAGCTTAATATAAATTAAATACCAAAAAGAAATACAAGAAAAAGCTTGCATAAAATTTGATACATACCGTCAAGTTGAAAGCAAATTTCGACCAAATTAACAATGGTAAATACCAAAAGTATTTTTTTTAAAAAATTGAGCACATATTTTGTATGGGTGGAAGCTAATAGGGTAAGAATTTAGTAAAATTCTCACCAAGGAATACTATCAAGAAGATAACAATTGAGCACATGAAGGTTTCATAACTTCCAAAACATTGGTGACTATTCTCATTGAGAATTTTCAATGTTAATGTTGGCAACTTTTGTTCTCTTTTACGCCTTTATACTTATTTACCTAAAATATAAAGGTGAAATAGATTGAGAAAAAAGGTGTACAAATTCAGTAGTATACGGCAAGCACGCTGTTGATGGCCTTTGAAAGACGACAATTTCACAAATAATTAAAACGTTGTTCACACGCAAAACTTTCAGAAATAATGCGCACACAGTCAAACAGAAGCCTACAAATAAGGAATCGAAAAATTTAGCAGAGATCGAAAACATCGGACTTGTGAGAATAATTTACATTCCAAAATATAGATACTCCAAATTTAAAATGACACGAATAAGTAGGGTTCAAATGATCCAATCTAGAAAAGATTTAACGGTCATTAGGAACCCTTGATAAATAAATCCCAAAATTAAAGTGAGAAAGGAAACAAAATTCAAATTATTATAGCAAAATCCTAAAAATTTGAAGTGCCAAAAAATTCAATGCAACACCATTAATAATAATCCAATGGTCATATTGAAGGATAACCTTAATAAACAAATCTTTATTTCGGGGCACGTTAATCAGATTAAGTACTGAAAAATGAGAATTTTAAATATTTTTTTTTTTCCAGTGTTTGATAATATATAATTGCTCACCACTTAATTGAAAATTAGTCGAAAATCTACTAATTAAAAACTTCAAACAAAAAATTTAAAAGAGATATCTTTAAGTAAAATATTATTTTAAGTACTATAATTTCAATAGCTTAAAATTTTTATTACTAAAAATCCATTGCTTAATTTTCAGTATTTGAATTTCAGTTTTATCAAACATTGTCTAATATAAGCCAACAAGATTAATGACTCAATAATCATGTGGAGTTTCGACTATTCATAGATTATACAACTTTTTCAAGTGGGGCGTAAAGCGGAGTTTAAATTGTATAACAGACACATTCAACGGTTGTCAAGAAATTATACGTACCCTTCCGAGGATCAATGTTTCTACTTAGATTCTCAAAATCTAGTATGTTTTGGAAGGAAGTATAATGCTAAGAACCAAACTAAAACTGACCAATTAGCAACTATCAAAGAGTTGAAGAATTTTGAGAATACCATTAATCAAAACCACAAAAATTTTCTCCACATCAGAAATTGAAAAATTGAGTATTTTAATTTGAATTTAAGTTAATTTCAATTAATAAAAAATGAAGAAAAAGAAAACACATGAACAAGAAAAATTGATGTTAAATTGAGGGAGAGAAGGAGAGAGTAAAAGACTTGTATTTTTTAAATAAAATAAAATAATTAGTAGCTAGGCATGCAAATAATTGAATTAAAATATAGGGGAAGAAAATCTATATTTTTTTGGTAGAGATAATCTAATTAACAAAGCTTACCAAGGATTAATGATATCATTAGATCAAATTGTGACTTTATCATCCATTGAGAGAGAGAGAGAGAGAGAGAGAGAGAGAGAGAGAGAGAGAGAGAGAGAGAGAGAGAGAGAGAGAGAGAGAGAGAGAGAGAGCAAATAATTATAAATTTCCCACAAAACGTACATAATTGATTTATGAGAAAATTACACGCATACTCAAATTACTATGCAATTTTTTTTAAAAGGGAATTAAGTAGGGAATAATCTAGTATTGCATTTTTTTAGGCATAAAATACTAATAAATATTTGTTATCTGCAATATTAGATCTTTAAAATTTATGTAATATTTAAACACAAATAGAATCAAGGACGGATCCAGAGGGCCAAGTAAATTTGGAAAAAAAAAACGTCTATTTATATTAAAAATATTTATAAATATGTTTTAAATATATAACCTTGCCACCCTAATTTTTTTTTTTTAAATTATTTAACTCGCTGCCCTAAGTTGTATTTCTTGATCCGTCCCTAATAGATATTCAGTACAAAACCACAAGAAAAATTCATTCCGGATCAGATTTAATTTGTTCAAACTCGATGAACAAATAATTGTTTGGGGAAAAAAATCCATTTAAACAAGGGTCAAACCGTTAAAGCCAACCTCACACACCACTAGAAAATGCTGATATATATGTATTATATATAATGTTTTTTTTTTTTGTTGCTAAGATGTGTATATATATAATGAATCAATATATAGAATGTGGGACTAACTGAATGGTCCACCGAGCCTATAGACAGCCTCAACGAACTGAGCATGAAGCTGAGGGGTCCACCGGAGCCGAGGTTTGTCTACAGAAATCATTTTCACAAAAGGGTGATTAGGCAACTTCTTTTTATCACCATCATCATCATCATTGTCATGATCATTTGATATGATCATCTCAACCGTCCCTTGCTGATCCACCACCTCTTCATGCTGCTGAGCCTCATAGGGTACCACCACCATCATCTCTTGAGGTTGCTCTTGTACTACACCATGGAAGGACAGACCTGCATTCATCTCTCTCTCTCTCTCTCTCTCTCTCTCTCTCTCTCTCTCTCTCTCTCTCTCTTTCTCTCTTTCTCTCTCTCCTTTTTCTGTCTCCTTTTTCTCTCTCTTAACAACAAACCCTCAAAACTCTACAAAATACACTCACAACCCACATGGTTTTACACGTACATTGTGAATTAAAAGTGTTCATTGTTCAGTGTGTGTGTGGGTATGTGTGTGTATAAATACATATAAATGCACTCAATTAATGGCTCTTTTGCTTGCTTTCTATTAGTGAAACTAAGTGTTTGCACCAGGAGACAAGGTGGAGATAACACCAAAGACAGAGGGGAGTGGTGTGGCTTTTATGTAGTGATTTGGAAGTAATGAGTGAGTCATTTTGGCTTGGTTCTTATTTAGGACTAATGCTATGTTACCAAATTTGAATAAAAAAATTTGATTTTAAATCGTGTATATATATATATATATATATCAAATTGTACTACATGCTGCAGTAATTGTGGTACTGCGTGTCGCGTGTCACTGACATGAATGTGGTATAACTTGAGAAACAAATTTTAAGAATTAAATTTGCGAAGCATATATAGTACTATTATTGCAAATTCAATGAGACAAGGTAAAGGAAAATATTGAGCAAAATGCTTTTCTTTGTTTGGTTAACAAGGTTTTGTTTGGTCTGTGAATTTTAGTAAGGAAATAGAAAAACTACATACTTCCCCCTACATTTTTTTTCTCGATCCATGTGCTTAAGTTTTATTAAAAACTAAAAAACTTGAATGTATATTCGTAATATAAGAGAAAAAGGATGGAAGTGACTCACAAATTGAAATTATTTATTTAATTATTTATTTTTTCTCACCATTATTTCTTTTCTTTATTAACAAAACAAAGAAAGGCATTTTTTAGGTGTTTTTTTCTTTCCCCTCGCTAAATGAAGAAAGGAAAAGAGAGAGAAAAGGGAAGGTTCCTTTGTGTTTTTCCACTTGTTTTTCTCCATGCTTACATAACATTTAAAAGTAATAAACTTGAATGTATATATATAAGGGTAATACTTGGGCACAACCAAAGCCACAACCTTTTATGCACAACCTTCATTTTGTGTCTATCTCTCTCTTGATGGGTCCCACAGTGTCAGTGACCCCACAGTGCCCACTAGGAGAGAGATAGACACAAAATGGAAGTTGTGAGCAAAAAGTTGTGGCTTCGGTTGTGCCCCAAGTATTACTCTATATAATCTAAGAAAAAATGGATAGAAATGACTCACAAAATTCAAATTTACCATTTTGTCACCATGTTTATTCTCTAAGGCTCCTTTGGCTTGTAGATTTAAATAAGAAAACAAAAAGGGTTGCTGGAAGAGATCGAGGCCAGGACGGGGTTGGATTTTTTTTTCATAGGTAATTTAACGTGAAATATTGAATTAATTGTATTGTATGTAACCCTAAATATTTAGTCGATACATTTTCTTCTTACTTCTAAATCCACCATTCCTCCAAAAACAATTCCTAGCTTTGCCCTTGATGATTGAAGTTAAAGCAAAGGAAACTATTTCTTTCATATTTTCTCTTAATTTGTGTTTTCCTCCATTCTTAAATAATTAACTTTAAAAACTAGAACTCAAAAAAAAAATTGATAATAATTTACGTGACTAACAAAACACTAAAAAATGAATTTTTTTTTCTCTACTTATTTTAATGTTTATCATTCCTATTTTTCTTTCCAAGCAAAATAAGAAAAGAGTTCTCTTTAGTTTTTTTCTTCTATTTCTTCATTGATTTCAGTTGTGGCTTGCACAAGGATGGATTCAAAGGAGCACAGGTAGGGGCGACTGCCTTCTAAATTTGACCAAAAAAAAAAAAAAAAAAACACTTACATATGTAATATTCATATATGTGTACTTTAAGTAAACTGGCTCGCCTCATTATTTTTCTAGGAATTAAACTTACTCCTTGAACTGAATTTCTGGATCCCTGTAAAACCCTGTACCTTACACGTACGGAGAGAGAGAGAGAGAGAGACTAGGGTTGCATGAGTCCATCATGAAACCAGATGGAGAGAGGGTTTGAATTGCTTCGGGTTGCTCATCTGCATGTTGGTATACGTGTACAAGCCTTCTCAGAGGGCTTTTTGGTCTGTAGTGGGGCCGTTTGGTGGGGTTTGTTTGTGGTGGACCAAAAACGCCATTTCATATCATAAAGAGAAATGGGCCCACACTCATGTTCGGTGGTGAGTTGGGGTTGTGTATGGTGATGGTGGGATACACGTACAAATTACAACCCCAAATTTAGGGCCTGAAAATTGAAATCATATATATATATATATATATATATTTATATTTGCAAAATCCAATTTTTGTTTTTTCCTTCTTCTGAGCCGAACGTTTTTGTTTTTCTTTTCAAAACAAAGAAAAGAAATTGAAAACATGTACCGCAACGTCATTAAAGCGGGTCCTTAATTACATAGCACTAAATTAACCAAACATATATAGCGGCGACTTCAGGAATAATAGCCAGAAAAGGTCATGTAAAGGTGGTATACCTGAGGGGAAATTACACTTACACACCCAGTACTAGATTTCAATTATTTCTATTTATGCCACTAACTCTTGCTGATTTCATTTTTTTTTTTTTTTTTTTTTTTTTTTTTTGCATTTTTTTCAGCTGCGGCTTTTTTCAATTTGTGAGGTGTAGGTTGCTTGCCTTTTCATTTGCTTTTTGGGAGATCAATTCACAGTTTGACTGTTGCTTATAGCTGTTCGAGGATTTTTTTTGGATATATAGTGATTGAGGTGTTTATAGGAATTGTTGTTGAATTCTTCCAAGCCTTTTGGCCTTTTAAAATAAAAAGAAAAAAATATTTTCTGTTAAAAGAAAATGAGAGTGATCATTTTGTGCAAAAAAATCCTAAGTTTGATGTGCCTTTTTTTTTTTTAATACAAAAAAGCTTCTAACATGTTTTTTTGTAAAAATTATTTGGTGTATTAGTCTCATGTGAGAACTAATTACACTACAACAAATCTGACCTTTAGTGATGAAATTTTACCCGCCAAAATATTTTCTATACTATTAGTGACAAAATCAATATTCGTCATCAAAAGTGTTTACCTTTCTCGACGAAACCAATTTTCGTGGGTAAAAGTTGAACAATTACCGACGAAAATTCATTTCGTCACTAAAGTTCGATGCTAATAGTTGGTGGGAAATTACCCTCGCCAAATATTTGGTGGGAAAATTTTAGGCGACGAAACATTATCAATTGGTGACAAAATTTTTTCGTCGGTAATTGTTTTATTTTCAGTGACGAAATTTTTCGTCAAGAATTGGTTACCCTTTCTTGACGAAATATTTTCGTCGGTAATTAAAACAATTAATGACGAAATACCTTCGTCGGTAATTGTTTTAGTTTTAGTGACGAAATTTTTCGTCGGGAATTGCTTAATCTTTCGTGACGAAAAACTTTCGTCGGGAATTGTTACAATTGGTGAGGAAATTATTTTGTCGGTAATTGGTTTACTTTTAGTGATGAAATATTTTGTCGGGAATTGTTTAACCTTTCGTGACGAAAAACGTTCGTCGAGGATTGTTACAATTGGTGACGAAATTGTTTTGTCGGTAATTGGTTTACTTTTAGTGACGAAATATTTTGTTGGGAATTGTTTAAACTTTCGTGACGAAAAACTTTCGTCGGGAATTGTTACAATTGGTGATGAAAATATTTCGTCGGTAATTGTTTTACTTTTAGTGACGAAATATTTCGTCAGGAATTGTGTAACCTTTTGTGACGAAAAAATTTCGTCGGGAATTGTTACAATTGGTGATTAAATTGTTTCGTCGGTAATTGTTTTACTTTTAGTGAAGAAATATTTTGTCGAGAATTGTTTAACCTTTCGTGACGAAAAACTTTCGTCGGGAATTGTTACAATTGGTGACGAAAATGTTTCGTCGGTAATTGTTTTACTTTTAGTGACGAAATATTGCGTCAGGAATTGTTTAACCTTTCGTGACGAAAAACTTTCGTCTGGAATTGTTACAATTGGTGATGAAATTGTTTCGTCAGTAATTGTTTTACTTTTAGTGACGAAATATTTCGTTGGGAATTATTACAATTGGTGATGAAATTGTTTCGTCGGTAATGTCACAGCCCGGTCCCACAATAGCGGAACCGAAGCCCGTGGCACGCCACCGAGGCTAAACCAATTCATTAACGTTCCCAAAAAATAGTTTGAAGAACACACGCAGCGGAATAAACAAGTCGTTTTGAAAACCAATCCGGTTAGTTGACTGATCTTCGGATCCAGTCGACTGATCCTGGTCCAGCAGAAAGTTGGGTTTTAAAACACCATCCAGTCGACTGCTTTCTACACCCAGTCGACTGGGGCTTCAAATTTTCAGTCGACTGGTAAAGTCCGGTCGACTGAAGTTCAGCCTGGCCAAAATATCAGTTTTGAAAATCATGATCCACTCGACTGTGTCGGGGACCCAGTCGACTGATCCTCCATGAAACGAGGCAGAGAGTTGCTGGAAAGGAGGCTCCAGTCGACTGTTCAACAAACCAGTCGACTGATCCCCTGGCAGCAGCACATTCTGCAACATTTTCAAGTTTAAAAGCTTTTGAATTCAAACGGGGATCAAACACACACTTCCAAAAGTACTCCAAAAACAATTCTAACTATATTAACATATTACCGAAGCACAGTTACAACATGTTACTAACTATTACAACATTTTAGACTCGTTCTAACATGCCAAGTTAAACATAACTAAAAATCATAAGAATTCTTATTACAACATTCCTATTATCCCAAAACTACAAGATTAACGTTCAAGTTGCCTTCTTAACGAACTCCCAATCTACGTGCTCACTTCTGCGATTCCTCGCCAGCATTTATACCTGCAATGGTTATTTGAATAACCACACATATTTGATTTGTTTAAGCTAACGCTTAGTGAATAAAACAACATATGCACATGAATGATAAACATGTCCGAATTCACATCTCTACATTTCATACTAGTCGCGGGAGACTCACGTGCCCGTCCATACTCCCAATCCGCGACTCCTCGCCAATAAGTCCACGCGAAAGGGTAAGACCCACGATTCTTCTCTTCAATCGTGTGACCTTAATGCCTATATCGGCTCCACAAAATGGCACGGTGACCACGTGCTCCTTCTGACCCAAATAAGCAACTTAACATGCTCAAATACATATCACCATGCTCGCGGAAATCAAAGCATTTCATTGTGCTATTGGGCCTACTTATCAATATAAATGCCCAATATGAACTACACAAGATATCTCTAAGTATTAATACATGCTATTCAAACATAACATGAATACATGTCAAGAAATCATTCCAAAAACATAGTTGAATCACTCACCTCCGATTAACGCTCCTATAATTCAATCTGAAGAAAACCCGTGCACAAAGAATGTGCAGAAGTTCGTCTAGTACAATTCCTATGAATCAAAATTCCATTTATTAAATTTTATGAAAAATTCTATAAAACAACTTTTCAGAAAACTTGGCCAAACAAGCCCTAACATACATCAAAACGAAGCTCTTACCTCGAGGAGCTCGAATATGAAATCTAGGAGAAAACAGACTGACGGAAGGTCGTCGTTTGGCGTCGCAAAGCTCGAAGCAACAAAATCTCCCTTTAGCCTCTTTTTGGAAACTTAGGTTGTAAGCTAATGAAAATATCTAACTCATCTCTATCTATATATAGGTAAAACTTCTGGAAATTACGTTTACCTCCCCACGCGTTTTCAAAAACTCTTAGTTAGTCTCTGAAACTTTCTATACAGCTAATTCATAGCTTCACGAGTAAAACCCCAAAATTATAAAAGTTTTCGACTAAGTTTCGTTTGGTTGCTAAAACGCGAATTTATACATGACGTTTCCGTAGTTGCTAATTAGCCTACCAAATTAATAGCGTGTTCATTCGTCCTCACCAGGATACTAAATCTAACGACAGATATAAATTCTAAAACAGAAAATAATACAGATATTGAAATACACTGGTAAACATTTATTTTCAGATAAATATTTAAAGTATTCCACAGTGACCGTCTCATACTCAGAGAGACTTCACAAACAAAAAATCCTCAATCACAACAGTTTCAAAGGGTTCTCTAATACAGACACCCAAATCAACTCGTGAGTCAAAACTCACCCAAACATGTGTCATAAGACACGCCACATCACATTATCATGCATGACAACGAAATGCAAAAGCAATAACACAAATACGGGTGTTATAATACTTTTCCCCTTAAAAGAAGTTTGTCCCCAAACTTGTACCTCATGTCTCAAAAAGATGCGTGTACTGAGTACGCATCTCATCTTCTACTTCCCACGTCATCTCTTCCGTAGTTTGGCTACGCCATAACACTTTCACTTTCGATATTACTTTGTTCCGTAAGACTTGATCCTTCCGATCCAAGATCTCTACCGGATATGCAACATACGTCAAATCACTCTGAATCTCATTCGGCGTCGGAGTCATCACTTGATCTCTATCCTCCGCTAAGTGTTTACGTAGCAATGATACATGAAACACGTTATGCACTTGAGCATACTCACTTGGTAATTTCAAACGATAAGCTACGGGTCCAACTCTCCCAATAATCTCAAAAGGTCCTACATACCTCGGGTTGAGTTTCCCGTATCTACCAAATCTGGTTATTCCCTTTGAAGGTGACACCTTCAAATACACCAAGTCTCCTACATCGAATTCCAATGGCCGTCTGCGCTTGTCGGCATAACTCTTATACCTACTCTGGGCTGTCAGTAACCGTTGTCTAATTACCTTATCTTATCCGTTGTTTCTTATACAATTTTCGGCCCTTCAATCTTTCTTTCTCCCACCTCTGTCCAAATAATTGGTGAACGACATACACGACCATATAAAGCTTCATAAGGAGCCATTCCAATACTCGACTGAAAATTGTTGTTATATGCGAACTCAATTAACGGCAGGTGGTCTTCCCAATCACCCTGGAAATCAAGTACACATAGCCGAAGCATGTCTTCCAAAATCTGGATTACTCTCTCTGATTGACCATCGGTCTGAGGATGAAAAGCTGTACTAAAGTGCAATTTGGTACCCATTGCTTCTTGCAAGACTCTCCAAAACTTCGATGTAAAACTACTATCCCTATCCGAAACGATAGAAACTGGGATACCATGTAGTCTCACAATTTCGCGAATATACAACTTAGCTAACGTCATTGGCTTAGTTATTCGGATTGGTAGGAAGTGCGACGACTTCGTCAAACGATCAACAATCACCCAAATAATAGTGTTCGATCTCTTCGACCTCGGAAACCCACTAACAAAATCCATTGTTATGTGCTCCCATTTTCAACTCAGCTATAGATAACGGTTGTAACAATCCCGAGGGTACTTGGCGTTCGGCCTTTACTTGTTGACAACTAGTACAACGCGAAACATAACGTGCTATTTTTCTCTTCATTCCCGGCCACCAATAAACATGTCTCAAGTCTCTATACATCTTGGTGCTTCCCGGATGAACGGTATACTTCGTATTGTGTGCTTCCTCTAGGATGTTTCGTTTCAACTCTTTCTCGTTAGGCACACAAATTCTACCCCTTAATCTCAAAACATCATTCTCAAAAGTAAATCCCGGTTGTTTGCCCATCGGAATCTCATCACAAATCTTCTTCAAAGCCACATCTTGAAGTTGTTTCTTTGCGATCTCGTGAATCAAGAGGGGTTGTGCCACCATCGTCGACATCAAGCCACTTTCAATCCTCGGTATCACTTCAAGCTCCAAATTCTCCATATCTCGTATCAGTTCTTTCTGAGAAGTCAAATCTGATGCGGTGTTGGTTGGTACTTTGCGACTAAGAGCATCGGTGACGACATTCGCCTTGCCTGGATGATACTGAATTGACAAGTCATAGTCCTTCATCAACTCTAACCATCTCCTTTGCCTCATGTTCAAATCTCGTTGTGTAAACAGGTACTTCAAACTCTTGTGATCCGTATAGATCTCACATTTCTCCCCATATAGGTAATGACGCCAAATCTTCAATGCAAAAATCACAGCGGCCAATTCTAGATCATGTGTTGGATAATTCTTCTCGTGCGGTCTAAGTTGTCTCGATGCATACGCAATGACTTTATCACCTTGCATAAGAACGCAACCTAAACCTCTATATGAAGCATCACTGTAGATAATAAATCCTTCAGTCCCTGACGGAACGGCTAATATTGGTGCTTTCACTAGTCGACCCTTCAACTCTTTAAAATTTTCTTCACATTCTGGACTCCATACAAAAGCAATATCTTTCCTCATTAACTGTGTCATCGGCATTGCTATACGTGAAAAGTCTTTTACAAATCTCCGATAATACCCAGCTAATCCTAGGAAACTTCTGAAGTCTGTCACATTCGTTGGTCTCGCCCAGTTAGTAACTGCTTCTATCTTCTGAGGGTCTACAGAAATTCCCTTTGCCGACACTATATGTCCAAGGAAAGCTATCTCGGTCAACCAAAACTCACACTTCTTCAATTTGCCGAATAATCTCTTTTCACGCAATCGTTGTAAAGCTAATCGCAAATGATGCTCGTGATCTTCAACGCTTTTGGAGTAGATTAGGATGTCATCTATGAACACGATAACGAACTCATCTAAATAATCCTTGAAAACACGGTTCATCAAGTCCATGAAAGCAGTTGGTGCATTAGTCACTCCAAATGGCATAACCAAAAATTCAAAGTGACCATATCGAGTCCTGAAAGCTGTCTTCTCAACATCTTCCTCTTTGACTTTCAACTGATGGTAACCGGATCTCAAGTCGATCTTCGAAAATACCTGAGCCCCTTGTAACTGATCAAACAAGTCATCTATTCGCGGCAACGGATACTTGTTCTTAACGGTCAACTTATTCAACTCACGGTAGTCGATGCACATACGCATTGTTCCATCTTTCTTCTTCACAAACAAGACTGAGCTCCCCACGGCGAAACACTCGGTCGGATAAAACCCTTCTCAAGTAGTTCTTGTAACTGAACCTTCAATTCTTTCAACTCTATCGGTGCCATTCGGTACGGCGCTTTAGATATCGGTTGTGACCCTGGTACTACTTCTATTGTGAACTCAAGTTCTCTTTCAATAAATACGTCGGGTAACTCATCGGGAAAAACATCTAAAAATTCTCGAACTACTGAAATGTCTTCTATGAGTGGTCCAAGAACTCGCGTGTCGACAATTGAACATAAGAAACCCGAACAACCCTTTTTCAACATCTTACTTGCTTGAATCGCCGATATCAAGTACGGCGGTACGATCACTCTCTTACCCTGAAAAGTAAACTCTTCTCGCCCTGACAGATAGAAACTAACCCGTTTCTGCTCACAATCAATTCTGGCTTGATTAGCCGACAACCAATCCATACCCAAGATAACATCAAAGTAGTTCACCGTCAACGGAATCAAATCAACGCTCAAGACTTTATCACCTATCTTGATCTCACATGACTTAAATATCAAAGAAGTAACTAGCGGTTCACTACTAGGCAATGATACACACAAGTCATATCCTAGCGGTTCTGACTTAACAGTTAAATGCTTAACAAAATCACGTGATACGAATGAATGCGTTGAACCAGAATCCATAAGTATACGTGCAGGATACGAACAAATAGGAAGAATACCTGATACGACGGTATCATCCGTATTCCCCGGCCTGAGCTGGAAGTATCATCCTTGTTGTTGCGCGACTCCCTTCCCTTTATCCACTCGAGGTTCTACTCTTGATCCGCTTGGCACACTCGATGCCCCGGTACTCATTCCCGGTTGTCTTTTACTCGGGCAGTTCTTCGCTATGTGTCCCGGTTGTCCACACTCAAAGCATTTTCCCTTCATCTCTGGGTTATAACTCTTCGTATTTGAAAAGGTATTTGGTGTGGTCGAGTTTGTATTCAAAGAACAATTCCTAGATACGTGTCCCAATTTCTTGCAAAGGTAGCAAGTTGTCAATTGATAGCAGGTTCCTCTGTGTCGCAGGTTACATGTCGGGCAGAACGGTCTCGAATCTCCCGTGAATGTACTTCCTCCTTGGTCACTCATATGCGATCCCGAACCTTGCGTAAATGGTTTCTTCGCATTCCCTTGACTCTTACCCCGACTGTCATTTGCTCTCTTCCCTTGTTGTCCCTGTCGATATCTGTCGACACTTTTCTCAGCAATACGAGCAGCTTCCTCAACGAGAGAAATGGTCGGGTGTTGTAACATATCCATACGGCCACGGATATTCTCCCTAAGTCATTCCTCAAACTTACGAGCTTTATCCCTATCAATCGGAACAGTAGTTTTTCCAAATCGTAACAAGGCATTATAATGGGATACATACTCACTCACAGTCATGTCTCCCTGAACCAGACTTGCAAACTCTTGGCGTTTCTGAGTATAAGCAGATTGCGGAAAGAAACGTTTGTTGAATTCTTCTTTAAATGTTTCCCACATGGTCGGCTTCCCTTGTTCAAGTATGTTGTTCCACCAATCCAATGCTTCTCCCATCAACGTATCGGATGCGCATAAAATTTTCTCCTCATCGGTACATTTTACCTGACGGAAATGTTTTTCCATGTCCATCATCCAATGATCGGCCAAGTCTATGTCAACCTGTCCATGATACAAGGTCAATTTTCGCTTATGAAACTGTTCCACGATTGTGTGTTGAGGTCGCGGCACCGGTGGTGCATTGATGTAACGAATTTCAACTGGTGGAGGCTGAACGTGCATCTGTTCTCTTTCACTTACCGCTTGTATGAAATTTCCCACCATATTCACTATTTGGTCCATCCGCGAATGCGGTGACAATTCTCTCGGCAGATTAGTCATAATGTTTCAAATATTCCCCTGTTGAGTTCAATGCATAATGACCATGCATGCTATGCCACAATATAGATATATGTGCACAGTTCATCACAATCAACAAATGCTAACACATGGAGCATTCCTATAATGATAACAATTATCTTCACAATTCCACACTCCACTCGACGTCACTCAGCATATATAACGTCACTCGTTCCCAAGGCTCTAAACTTATGCTCTAATACCACTAAATGTCACAGCCCGGTTCCACAATAGCGGAACCGAAGCCCGTGGCACGCCACCGAGGCTAAACCAATTCATTAACGTTCCCAAAAATTAGTTTGAAGAACACACGCAGCGGAATAAACAAGTCGTTTTGAAAACCAATCTGTCTAGTCGACTGATCTTCGGATCCAGTCGACTGATCCTGGTCCAGCAGAAAGTTGGGTTTTAAAACACCATCCAGTCGACTGCTTTCTACACCCAGTCGACTGGGGCTTCAAATTTTCAGTCGACTGGTAAAGTCCGGTCGACTGAAGTTCAGCCTGGCCAAAATATCAGTTTTGAAAATCATGATCCACTCGACTGTGTCGGGGACCCAGTCGACTGATCCTCCATGAAACGAGGCAGAGAGTTGCTGGAAAGGAGGCTCCAGTCGACTGTTCAACAAACCAGTCGACTGTTCAACAAACCAGTCGACTGATCCCCTGGCAGCAGCACATTCTGCAACATTTTCAAGTTTAAAAGCTTTTGAATTCAAACGGGGATCAAACACACACTTCCAAAAGTACTCCAAAAACAATTCTAACTGTATTAACATATTACCGAAGTACAGTTACAACATGTTACTAACTATTACAGCATTTTAGATTCGTTCTAACATGCCAAGTTAAACATAACTAAAAACCAAAAGAATTCTTATTACGACATTCCTATTGTCCCAAAACTACAAGATTAACGTTCAAGTTGCCTTCTAAACGAACTCCCAACCCACGTACTCACTTCTGCGATTCCTCGCCAGCATTTATACCTGCAATGGTTATTTGAATAACCATACATATTTGATTTGTTTAAGCTAACGCTTAGTGAATAAAACAACATATGCACATGAATGATAAACATGTCCGAATTCACATCTCTACATTTCATACTAGTCGCGGGAGACTCACGTGCCCGTCTATACTCCCAATTCGCGACTCCTCGCCAATAAGTCCACGTGAAAGGGTAAGACCCACGATTCTTCTCTTCAATCTATGACCTTAATGCCTATATCGGCTCCACAAAATGGCACGATGACCACGTGCTCCTTCTGACCCAAATAAGCAACTTAGCATGCTCAAATACATATCACCATGCTCGCAGAAATCAAAGCATTTCATTGTGCTATTTGGCTTACTTATCAATATAAATGCCCAATATGAACTACACAAGATATCTCTAAGTATTAATACATGCTATTCAAACATAACATGAATACATGTCAAGAAATCATTCCAAAAACATAGTTGAATCACTCACCTCCGATTAACGCTCCTATAATTCAATCTGAAGAAAACCCGTGCACAAAGAATGTGCAGAAGTTCGTCTAGTACAATTCCTATGAATCAAAATTTCATTTATTAACTTTTATGAAAAATTCTATAAAACAACTTTTCAGAAAACTTAGCCAAACAAGCCCTAACATACATCAAAACGAAGCTCTTACCTCGAGGAGCTCGAATATGAAATTTAGGAGAAAACAGACTGACGGAAGGTCATCGTTTGGCGTCGCAAAGCTCGAAGCAACAAAATCTCCCTTTAGCCTCTTTTTGGAAACTTAGGTTGTAAGCTAATGAAAATATCTAACTCATCTCTATCTATATATAGGTAAAACTTCTAGAAATTACGTTTACCTTCCCACGCGTTTTCAAAAATTCTTAATTAGTCTCTGAAACTTTCTATACAGCTAATTCATAGCTTCACGAGTAAAACCCCAAAATTATAAAAGTTTTCGACTAAGTTTCGTTTGGTTGCTAAAACGCAAATTTATACATGACGTTTCCGTAGTTGCTAATTAGCCTACCAAATTAATAGCGTGTTCATTCGTCTTCACCAGGATACTAAATCTAACGACAGATATAAATTCTAAAACAGAAAATAATACAGATATTGAAATACACAAGTAAACATTTATTTTCAGATAAACATTTAAAGTATTCCACAGTGACCGTCTCATACTCGAAGAGACTTCACAAACAATAAATCTTCAATCACAACAGTTTCAAAGGGTTCTCTAATACAGACACCCAAATCAACTCGTGAGTCAAAACTCACCCAAACATGTGTCATAAGACACGCTACATCACAGTATCATGCATGACAATGAAATGCAAAAGCAATAACACAAATACGGGTGTTATAGGTAATTGTTTTACTTTTAGTGACGAAATATTTCATCGGGAATTGTTTAACCTTTCGTGATGAAAAACTTTCGTTGGGAATTGTTAAAATTGGTGACTATGAAAAACTAAGTTTTTGGGGTTTGGGGGGTCAAAATGCAAACCGTTGACCTGGTAACCACGAAACTTAACTAGCACCTCCCATACGTTGAAAGAAAGTTGCAGGATGAAACGGAACGGGAATCGAACTCCCGGTTATCAAGATACACTACAAAACTATTTTTTCACCTTGTATACTACGAAAAACTAAGTTTTGGGGAGTCAAAATGCAGACCGTCAATCCGATAATCACGAAACTTTACTCGCACCTCCCACATGTCTAAAGAAAGTTGTAGGAAGAAACAGAATGGGAATCTGACTCCCGGTTATCAAGATACAGTATAAAATAACTTTTTCACCTCGTAGACTATGGTTTTTGGGGTTTTGGGAGTCAAAATGCAAACCGTCGATCTGGTAACCACAAAACTTTACTCGCACCTCCCACACATCTAAAGAAAGTTTTTGGAAGAAACACAACGGTAATTTGACTCCCGGTTATCAAGATATACTACAAAATCACTTTTTCACCTCGTAAACTGTGGTTTTTGGGGTTTAGGGGTCAAAAATGCAAACCGTCGATCCGGTAACCATGAAACTTTACTCGCACCTCCCACACGTCTAAAGAAAGTTGCAGGAAGAAACAGAATAGGAATCTGACTCCCGGTTATCAAGATACACTACAAAACCACTTTAAACTAACTAAACCATTGTTGTCTTAATTTAGTCCGTCATCATCTAATAGTATATATTACCGGATAACTTACCAGATATATGTATATATATATGCAAAAATTCTCCAGAGAGGGCACTCTCTCTTTATTAAAGAGAGGGCCTCTGTTGTGACCGTATGATCGTGTTTAAAAACTGGATCTGATGGTCAAAACAAAGGTTCTCTTTTTAACAAAGAGAGGGAACCCTCTCTAGAGCCTCACTATATATATATATATATGTATGTATACAAAGATTCTTTAGAGAGAGCGCCCTCTTTTTATTAAAGAGAGGGACTCTGTTTTGGCCATCGAATCGTGTTTAAAAACTTAATGAAAGCACGATCCAACAGCTAAAACAAAAGTCCTCTCTTTAATAAAGAGAGGGCGCCCTCTTTAGAGTCTGACTGCATATAACACCTTGTAAATACAATGTATGCTCATTTCATTTTCTTAGGTGAAACATAATTAATTAAGTACCACCCGTTAATGTAGCACGAGCATTGCTATGCTTCTTGATTTGTATCTTAAATCCAGTATATGTGGCTATCAATATGTGGCAGTGGTTTCGGCCACTTGAATTTTATTAGAAGATATTTAAGTGGTTCTACCATTATTGAAGGTGAGTCTCATTATCACATGTGTTTGAAACCACATTTATAATACAAAATTTGAAAAGAATAACATCAGTACTCAAATAAAAAAAAAATAGTGACAAGTTCAAACTAATATTTTAAAATTGGGCAATACTAAAGGCACTAACAAAATTCACTAACACTTACTAACAAATGACTTTATCTCTCTCCTAGTGGTACTGTGAGATCCGTTGCGGACCTGACGCCACTAGGAGAGAGATAAAGTCATGTGTTAGTGGATTTTGTTAGTACCCAAAATCACTCTTTAAAATTTAAGGAAGTCCAGCCAAATTCATTGATATTAAGAGAAATTAAAGGAGGTGTTAATGCTCCAACATCACATTTGGACGGTTATCCTTTTCATTTTCAACCTATTCTACATTTCCATTTTCTGTAAAACTTGGAACACACTTAAACATATAATTTTTAGGACACAACCTAATTAATGTGTCTATCTCTCTCCTGTGATATTACTGGACCCCATAGTAACACAGGAGAGAGATAGACACATTAATTGCGTTGTGTCCCAAAAGTGGTGTGTTTGGGTGTGTCCCAAGTATTACTCTTCCATTTTAATACAATATTTTTCAACAATGCTAGGAACACAAACATTATACACAAACACTTACAAACACATTCTCTCTCTCTCTCCTGGGTGGTACTGTGGGGTTCGGATAATTTCAGTGGACCTCATAGTGCCATCCAGGAGTGAGATAGAGTGTGCTTGTATAAAGTGTTTGTGCCCCAAATATTACCTCTTTTTATTTTTTAAAATTTTTATTTTTATTTTTATATGTACAATTTTCGTGAAAAGAAGTCTTAACTGATTCTAAGTTTTAAAATACAAAAAGTGCTTCCTTTTTTTTTTTTTGGTTGCCAAATAGCCCCTAACAGGGGCGGAGCCAGGAATTTTGGTCAGGGGGGTCCTAAGCTCTACGGGCCCCCGAGGCGATTTTTTTGGGGTTTATTTATACATAATTGGCGATTTTTTTAGGGTCTACTTGTATATAATTGCGATTTTTTTGGGATATGCTTATAATAATATGAGTCTATTTGGGAGACACGTAAATATTGTATAGTGTGTTTCAAAATTCTAGGGGGGCATATTTATTAAGACGCATAAAATTCTCACACTAAAAGTACAATTTTCAAAATTCTAGGCGCCTTTCCTTTGAATTGTATATACCTAGATATCAATATACATGTAGTTGACGGCACTAAATTGGACCTTAGACCTCTTTGGATGGCCTAAACATAAATTGAGAGGGGTCTAAACATAAATTAAAGGGAGAGGAGCATAAATATAAAATAGTACAAAATATTAAAATAAAATTTTAATTCTTAAAATTTCAAGGGGCCTGAGCCCCCGGTCTCTTACGGCATCCGCCCATGGCCCTAATATACCTGTAATTCTTTTCAAAATCAATCACCAAATTAACACTTCCATTAAACTACAGTCAAGTTACAAGATATCAAAATTTGAGTCGCAAAACTCTAATGCGAGCAGGAGGGTAATACATACAGAATCCTCCATCACCACACATATATTGCTGCTGTATGTATAGTTTAGGAGTTGGATGCACGCATTAATTCCGCCTTCCATTCTGCATTTGGCATAGCAATTCTAGCATTTTTGGAGAAATATTTATTCAGGGGAACGTCACATCATACCATATTAGTCTGATAATGAGGTGGTTTTATGTAGGGGTGTACACGAGCTGAGCCGTTCAACAAGGGTTTGCGGCTCGGCTCGATAAAAGCTCGACTCATATAATAAAGGAGCCAAGTTCGAACCTGAATACAAAACTCGTTTAATAAACAAGTCAAGCTTGAGCACACAAGGGTTCGACTCGATAAGGCTCGCGAACAGTTCGATTAAGGCTAGTATTGTAGGCTCGCGAAAAATCTCTTTAATAGATTTAATAAAGGCTTGCTTAATTATATATATATGATAATTATAAAAATACAATATATGTTTAATGCAAAATATTTAAAATTGAAAGAATATTATATATACATGATAATTTTATATAGAATACAAAGTATTTAAAATTGAAAGAATATTGGCATAGGATAATATGTATAGTCCTAAATTCACATGCCAAGCAAATTGTTTTAGGTAAATATATATATATATATATATGCCAACTATCAAATATTGAGCTTGGTCCGTGAGTTTTGGTTGATAACTTAAACTTCCTACTAGGGATATACACGAGTTGAAACGCTCGACTAGGGCTCAAGACTTGGCTCGATAACAACTAGGCTCGATAATAAACGAGTCAAGCTCAAACTTGAACATGGTGCCAACTCTTAAAACTCAGCTCGAGTACAGTCCTAGTTATGTATATAGTCCTTCATTCTTAAATGGTTGTGACAAGTAGTTGTCCCCTTAGGTCGTGTCTCCACTACTTGTCATGCACTCCCATT
Source organism: Hydrangea macrophylla (assembly GCA_033977485.1). Classification (NCBI taxonomy): domain Eukaryota; kingdom Viridiplantae; phylum Streptophyta; class Magnoliopsida; order Cornales; family Hydrangeaceae; genus Hydrangea; species Hydrangea macrophylla. The sequence goes on from CM066994.1 coordinate 32,114,423, forward strand.
TTAAAGGACACATGGGCCAATGCAAGGGCATATATAGAAATTTAAAGTTGAGGGGCTTGGCAAGAGCGAACCAATGGGGGGTCGAATATAGTGGGGTACAGGGGTGGCACCCCCGAGTAGGGTTTTTTGGGTTTATTGTACATATTTTTGTGTAAAATTTTTCTATAAAGTTTTGAATGATTTAAATTAGTTTAGGTTAGGTTAAGCTAAGAGGTTTGAAGCAAATGTATTGGACTGAATATTTAAAATGAGTTGGATAATAATTTTGTAAATATTAGTTCAACTATTCTTTATTTAGAATCTATAACTTGACTAGCTCATGCTTTAAGATGAATGATATAGCAATTTGTGTTGTGATATTAACACAAGACCCAAATGCTTAAGTGTAATTATTAAAGGTATGTCAGAGTATTTTTTATTGTCCCAAACATGCTATAAGTATGAAGTTAAAAAATAATAATGTTATGCTTTCTCAAATTTAGTTTCTAAATGCTTTAACAGTTGTGCCACCTGCTATGACAGTGACCAGTAGTGCCATGCATATATTATTACCGTGATACAACTGACAAAGCATTTAAAATTTGAATTGAGTAAGTATAGTATTACTCATTCAAATAAATTATCCTAGCACTACACCAAAAATGCCAAATTGGCACATTTCGTGTGTTTTTTTTTTATTTGGCACTGCTTAAAACTGTGTCAAAATCTGCAGTGCAAATGTGCCTTTTGAAAAGAAAAATGTGCCAGATTAGGAAAAAAATGTTGACCACAATCCAACTAACTTAAAAATATATATATATATATATGTTACAATATTTCTCAAACCAAAAAAAAGAGAGGGAGAGACTGAGACTCCTATAGTCCTAGAGCGACTGGCGCCATTGCCTCGTCCATGCTGTCGCAGCCTCCTCCACGCCGCCGTCACCTCCACGCAGCTGCCTCCTCTCTCTGGTTTGTCTTCTACAATCTCTCTCTCTCTCTCTCTCTCTCTCTCTCTCTCTCTCTCTCTCTCTCTCTCTAAATCTATACATACACTGACATACATTGACTATTCTTGAAACATTTTTTCCCCAAAATCCTAGATCCAAACCTCTTCTACTGTTATTGAAACTTTTCCCCCCAAAATCAAACCCTGGAATCTCAAAACCCCGATCTAGACCTCTTCTACAAGTTTTTAAGCTAATATTGTTGAAATCTACACTTATTATTCCTTGGATCTAACCCTAAAATTTCAGAAAAATGTTAGATCTATGTATGTATATTTTTATATTTGTTCTTCCTAAGATCTACCCCTTACTGTATGCTTTAATTGCTCTGTTTGGTTAAAAGGCTTTGAAAGCTCAAATCGGGTCTGCAAGGTGACATTTTGTTATTGTGCTTTAATTTGGGTCATGATGTTGTCAAAATCAAGTATTTTTATTAACCCTATTAAAAATGTAGTATGTTGGAAGTAGGGTGTCGACTCCAAAGGGATTGATACAAGAACAACGTTTGGAAAGTTTAGAAACTAATCATAATGCTAAAAGGAAGAACTAAGAAAAGATGATAAAAAAGGGGAAAAATGACTTCGCGTCTTGCGGCTTTTTGTTTGATTTTGGAGGATAAAAGGTAAATAATTACTCATCTAAAAAGCAATAGGTTGGTATCATTCCCCCCATCTTGGGTCACAACAAGATGAAATGGACTAATGTTTTAAGCACACTCTAAGGTAACATCTCAATGTGGCATATTATCAAACACTTGGAGTGCATCTATGTGTTAGATGAAAGGAGTTTTGAGATTTCCATAAAAACGGATTTGAAGCTAACGTTTGACTATCAAGGATGCATGACATACAAGATGAAGCCTCCATGGCTTCTAATCCGAGTGATTTGTCCACCCTACACTAACTGATCTACTTGGTGGATAAATCACCCATGAAGCCTTCAAAAGGTAGTATTTAAAACCCAAGAGTTTGAACAATCAAAGATGCTTGATATCAAATATAAAGACTCCAAGTTTTAAATCCCACACACAACATTTGTCAAACACATGGAGTGCAAAACACAATGTTACATAATATTCCATATGAAACACATAAGGTAGAATTCAAAGTCTAAGTTTTGACCATCAAAGATGCATGTCAAATAAGATGAAGCCCCTAGTTTTGAATCATACACAAATGAATCCTAGAAATGCTACAACATTAAATCTAAGAGTTCATAATCCACAACCTATGTAAATCTAACCAATAATAGAAAACATAGCAATATCATCAAGGAAAAGAGATAGAAAATATACCAAGCCATTAAAACTTCAATCGAAGCTTCCAATTTTTAACAATGAAGAGAAAATAGAAGGGAACCCAAAGGGGTCTCCTAAAAATGATAGAAGAAGAAAATAAAATGCAAGATAAGATACCTAAACAAAAACCATCTCTTTCTATTTATACAAAAACCACCAAGTGGCAAACTTGTAATTAAAAAGGAAAAAACTTCAGGAGCCGCGGATTGATCCCTTCTTTGGTCCGGATCGATTATCCTTTTATCTGAGCCTTTGATATCCTCTCGAGAAGCAGCGGATCGATCCCCTCTTTGAGCCGGATCGATCCATCTCATGATCTTTTTCGCAGAATGTTTCTTCGAAATTGCTGATCGATCCACTCAGAAAGCTGAATCGATTCGTTTCTTCTGATTTTGGTGATGAGCTACACGCGGATTGATCTGATCAGAAGGCCGGATCGATCAGCTGTTACCAAGATTCATTCCTTGCCCTTTTTATGACATGAATGTCACAAGGGTTTGGTTCCACTTCCCCCAAGTTTACAGAACCTACAAGAAAGAGATCGTTATTAGCAAAAAGAGGGTAACACCGAGGGTTATCAAAAGCACAATTTATCCAGTGAACCTCCCAAATTAGGTGCTAATTCGTGTTCAATAGGAGTAAAATCATGAAGTTAAGAATACAGTATTGAACATGAATCACATCCCCTAACTAGCATGTTGATAGTCTCTTAACAACAAAGCTAAATACCAAGAGATTCAAGAAAAGCCTTGCACAACAATTTATTTAAAAAGAAAGATAAACCATTTTCATGGGCAACACGATTGCACTGAGCATATGCAATAAGCCGTTCAACCTCTAGGTTGCCCGCAGAGGCGGAATGTTGTCTCCAGAGGGTTCTCAGAATGATACCCACAAACATTTTGTTTCTTCATGATAGTTGCTCACTATCTAACGCCGACACTCAACATAGTCCCAAGAATTTTCAAAAGATTAGCGCATGACACACAAATCCAAAAAAAAAAAAAATCTCAAACTATCAAGCCTATTAGATAAACTTCATTAAGCTCAATCTTGGATGCGTGTGTGATATAAAGTGCATAACTACAACTATCAAGAAGATGGCAATGCTTTCATAATTCGAATTTCATTCAAAACCCGCTTCAACTCAATTCTCACCGGCATGACACTTTAAAAATGAATCACTCGAAATAGGTAATATACTCGGGGTATGCAGGCAAATAGAGTAATGGAAATGGATAACAAAGCCATGTACATGCCAATTATGAAAAATGTAAGCGTGAAAAATGAGTAAAAATTAATCTTATGAAAGATAACATTCACTAGAGGATGTGGAATAACTCTAACTACTTGTCATGATCGTCTCAAACTTCGAATCACAAAACTTGAGGATCAATTAGGACCTTGAGGGGGTTGTAAAGTGGGAAAGTATTATGAGGTGAAAGACAAAGAGGAAGGAAGTGAAGTGTACATTTGGGCACAAGCTTGAGATGTATTGGAATGCATAGATACAAATGACCACAAGAGATGAATCATCCATAAATATTTCTTTGAAACTCAAAAAGAGAAGTACAATTGACTATAAAGCTCTTTTCTTTTCTCCTTTTATTTTATTTTATTTTTTTTATTATTATTTTTTCATCATTTTTTTTAGGACTTCTTTTCTTTTCTTTGTACTCTCACAACAAGACAATTCAATCTCTTTTATAACTTTACAAACACGATCTCATGCAAAGACATCCCAAAAATGTAATTCAAACACGGTTATGGAAGGTGTATGGTTTGTATGTGTGGTTGAGACTAGAAATGGTGAAAATGATCTAAAATCATTTCCTCGGACAATGTGATTCTTTGTTTTCCACAAAAATGACAAGCAAGTAAGAGTTTTGCATTCCATAAAAGGATTGCTTAAATGAACAATCAAAGCAAGAAGATGAGATTATCTACGACTTTTGTAAGTTTTTCAAAAAGAGAGAATTAAAGTATGTAACACTCAACAATGGAGAAAAGTATCTAAAGCTCATATAGGTAATGTCTCCACAAATATTTTAAACGATTTCTGGGTAACAACTGCATTAAACATCATCATAACATAAGTAGTCATGCACGTGCTTGATAATCCAAGATTTGAAATTCATGAAATTCACTATAATCAAGATAGTTATAGAACTAATGGGATTCAACAAGTGTTGCATGCTAATAACGAAAGAAAACTCAAGACAAGCGTCATCGCTCGGCATTAGAACGGGGCAACTATACTGAAATCATTAGAAACTATTTACTTATTTTTTCTTCCTTTTATTAAAAATCATGCTTGGAGAATTAATGGCAAGAAGAAAATGTAACATCAACATGATGGGTGAATATCCCACACCCCCCAACTAGAATATTGCATTGTCCCTAATGCAAATGGTTCGAAACAAGGACAAAAATGAGTAGGGATAGAGTGATATCACAATAAAATGAGCGATCCCCCATGAGCATAAAGATGATGTTTCTGCGCATGAATCACTACCAAGCACATCAAGCAAATAAAAAGAAGGGAAAAAAATGAAGATGGAATGATTAGGGAATGAAGCAGATGAATTTGAAAGTTACAATGTTGAATCTACCACTAGCCCAACATGCAAAAGAGAACTAATATTCCCTTAAAAGAGGTGTTCTAGAAAGTGTGGCAAAATAATCAAATTTTGCATTACTATACTGTGGCTCTATTTTGATTAACATGATTTGTCCACCCTACAACTAAATTACATTTACTAAACTAAGTTAACTAAACTATAAGGTGGAACACATCACATTTTCTTGGTATGAGTCAAGCATCTTAACACAAAGCATAATTATCATACTAACAAATAAGTGTTAAATTATTACACTATGAAACACCTTTGATTAGAATGACACATACACCCTATATTCCTTAGCTACATGGTAGACAAATCAACTTCTCTTAGAATGACTCATGTGCTATAATACACCACTTCTATTAAGCACAACTATATAAGAAATCACAAAAATTAATTACATATGCAAAAATTTTAAATAACAACAACCAAAGGAGATAATATTACCTTCCCCATGCGAGACCAATGCGTCATCAACATCCTAAATGGAGGTTTAGCTCTTCAAGAGTAGCTAATCCTACAAAACAAAGACAAAACAAAAAGATCAAATGCAAAAGCGCATATAATTATAAACTAAACAACTTAATGTTGTTTCCAATCCCCGGCAACGGCGCCATTTTGATGTTGTCAAAATCAAGTATTTTTATTAACCCTATTAAATATGTAGTATTTTGGAAGTAGGGTGTCGAGTCCACATGGATTGATACAAGAACAATGTTTGGAAGTTTAGAAAATAATTATAATGCTAAAAGGAAGAACTAAGAAAAGATGATAAAAAAGGGAAAAATGACTTTGCGTCTTGCGGCTTTTTGTTTGGTATTTGGAGGATAAAAGGTAAATAAATACTAACCTAAAAAGTAATAGGTTGGGATAATTCCCCCATCTTGGGTCACAACAAGATGAAATGGACTAATGTTTTAAGCACACTCTAAGGTAACATCTTAATGTGACATATTATCAAACACTTGGAGTGTATCTATGTGTTAGATGAAGTGAGCTTTGCAATTTCCATGGAAACGGATTGGAAGCTAACGTTTGACTATCAAGGATGCATGACATACAATATGAAGCCTCCATGGCTTCTAATTTGAATTATTTGTCCACCCTACACTAACTAATCTACTTGGTGGATAAATCACCTATAAAGCCTTCAAAAGGTAGTATTTAAAATCCAAGAGTTTGAACAATCAAAGATGTTTGACATCAAATATGAAGACTCCAAGTTTTAAATCCACACACAACATTTATCAAACACATGGAGTGCAAAACACAATGTTACATAATATTCCATATGAAACACATAAGGTAGAATTCAAAGTCTAAGTTTCGACAATTGATTCGAGGCGAAAAGTGCATATATATATAGCGTAATACATGGTCCTTTATGCATCTTTTATCCCCAAAGTCCCTACAGTTAGGTGCATTCTAATAACAATGTTCTTTTTATTGTGTTAATGCTAAAACATATGTTTATGCGTTGTTTTATAGGTATTAGGATGCAAATCAATGAAGTGGAGCTAAAGAAAGTGAATCTGGTGAAGAGAACAACAGAAGCAGCTGAGAAAATTCTAATTTTGACAATGAAGACTTCAGATTTGGAAGATATTCCCAGAGATACAAAATGTAGATCTTTGAGTTACGGTCGCGTGGCTGCAAACGGGAGGTCAATCCAAGGTCCGAGTAAAAAGTTATGGCCATTCTCCCATCGGTGCGCAGTGCTGTCAAAATCAGAGAGTTCAATCGATTGAGCAGAGTTCAATCGATCGATCGAACCTTCGATCGATCGAACTAAGCTCGATCGATCGAACTTTATATTCATCCAAAAGTTGTGTAAACTCTGCGGGAACCCTATATATAAGTCGTTTTGACGCCAGACGAAGAGAGGACGCTCCAGAACGCAGAAAACAGCAGTTTTAGGGTAGTTTTAGGGTTAGATTAGGAGTAGATTAGGTTAGATTCTTGTTTTTCTTCCTCTTTTCCATTGTTATTCTCAAGATTATTGAAGATTCAAGTTTATTACAAGTTATAATCTGATTGTTTCCAGGTTTTTCCTCTCCTTTTCTTTATTTCATTGTTTATTACTCTAGTTGTTATGACTGTTTGGTTGACTATTTCTGTATTAGTTTAATCATGTTTCCGTAGTTTAGACGTTGGGAATATGTGATGAAACATTGATTCCCAACCTCTTCCATGCAATCTTTAGAAACCTTGGGCTCGATTGATCTAAGGTATTTTGATCGATCGAACCAGAGCCATAGTCAAGCGATCGAAGACATTTCGATCGATTGAAGGACGATGTTGTTCGATCGATCGAGAGCGCTTCGATAGATCAAACCTGCAGAATCTTGAGATGGTTCTTTTAAGTATTCCATGACTTTCTGTTTTTGAAATCTGTCATCAAATTGTTCCAATAAGCTCAGTTTGTCACAATAGTTTTTAGAACTTAAAGCCTTAAGGCTATTTTCTTCAATGACTTTTGAAAACCACTTTGAATGCTAACACCATTTAGAGTGCAAGTAATAACCATTGTTTTAAACCGTCTTCCAAGTATTTTAAATCAATTGTGATGATATAGTCCCGGTCATGAAAGGGCTATTGATTCTATATCTTTAGAAAAATACGGAATGCTGAAAAGGAATGAACTCCATAGAACATTAATGAGTATGCATGGTAGATGGTTAGGATCAATGTGGATTCACGTGATTCCAACACCTTTAATTTAGTTGTTGAATTATTATGTTTCTTTATGTTTAGTTTATTATTTAGTTTAATTTAATTAATTAGGATTTAGTCACTTCTACAATTAAACTTTTCTTTTTCTTTAGGTTGTAACTTAGTAGATATTCTTCCTGTTCCTTCCCTGTGAGATCGACCTGGACTTATCCAGTATTACTTGCACGATCACCTACACTTGGGTATTGCACAAGAGCACACAACTTTTTAGTCGTGTCAAGTTTTTGGGTGTTGCAAAGATGCATGGCAAATAAGATGAAGCCCCTAGTTTTGAGTCCTACACAAATGAACCCTAGAAATGCTACAACATTAAATCCAAGAGTTCATGATCCACAACCTAAGTAAATCTAACCAATAATAGAAAACATAGCAATATCATCAAAGGAAAAGTGATAGAAAATATACCAAGCCATTAAAACTTCAATCCAATCTTCCAATTTTCAACAATGAAGAAAAAATAGAAGGGAACCCAAAGGGGTTTCCTAGAAATGAGAGAAGAAGAAAATAAAATGCAAGATAAGATACCTAAACAAAAACCATCTATTTCTATTTATACAAAAACCACCAAATGGCCTGGCAAACTTGTAATTAAAAAGGGGAAAACTTCAGGAGCCGCAGAGCGATCCCTTCTTTGGTCCGGATCGATCCGCCTTTCATCTGAGCCTTTGATATTCTCTCGAGAAGCAGCAGATCGATCCCTGCTTTGAGTCGGATCGTTCCATCTCATGTTCTTTTTCGCAGAATAATTCTTCAAAATCACAGATTGATCCACTCAGAAGGCCGGATCGATCCATTTCTTCTGATTTTGGTGATGAGCTCCTCTAAACATGCAGATCGATCTGCTCAGAAGGCCAGATTGATCCGATACTGCTGAGATTCATTCCTTGCCCTTTTTATGATATGAATGTCACAAGGGTTTGGTTCCGCTTCCCCCAAGTTTGTAAAACCTTCAAGAAAGAGATCGTTATTAGCAAAAAGAGGGTAGCAACGAGGGTTATGAAAAGTATAATTTATCCATTGAACCTCTCGGATTAGGTGCTAATTCATGTTCAATAAGGGTATAATCATGAAGTTAAGAATGCAATATTGAACACGAATTAGGTCACTTTCTGTAATACCCTGTATTTTTGGAGTGTATTAATAAATTAGACTTCGTATTAATACTTGTATAACCTTTCCTTTCCTTTTGGTAAATTTTGGTTACCAATCGATTACCTTTGTGTTCAAATCAATTGCCACTTTTAGCAAATCAATCGATTGCCATCTTTCCCAATTGATTGTCATCCTACCGACCAGAATTCATTACGTGGCATATACCAATCGATTGCCCTTAACTCATAATCGATTGCCATGAAATATCTGTAACCAATCGATTGCCATCTGTTGAGACAAGTTTTCTTCTTTACTTGAGCTTTGGACGTGTGGCACTCTTAAATTTCTATATATACACCTTCATTTCAGGCCTTGGGTTTGTTTGGTTTGATTTGGTTGAGAGGGAGTGATTATCTATCATATATATACACACAAGCATACATATACCCATACGTATATAAACACATACACTCTGCTGGACAGAAAAGACAGAGAAGGAAGGAAGTAGAAGAAGAAGGAAGAGAAGAAGAAAGAGAAGCTGAGACAAAGAGAGAGAGAACTGAGGCAGAGAAGAGAGAGAAAGCTTGGAGGTTTTCAAGCCAAACACACCCCACACTCAACTAGGTGAGTTGTAACTCATTTGGTCCCTCTATTTGATGTTTTTACAAGTTGTTATAAAGTTTAGACATATTAAATACATCCATATGACGTTTATATATGCTATTTTATAAATTTGCTAGAAAAGACGAAATTCCAATTGATTGGACTTTTCCCAATCTATTGACATCAGTTAAGTCCTAATCGATAGGATAGATTACCAATCAATTGTCATTAATTGTAACCCAATTGATTGCCAAAGTTAGCAATTGATTGACTTATTTTCCCAATCGATTGTTACATACTTTATCCCAATCGATTGGACCTTATCCCAATCGATTGATAGTTGTAGTTCATGGATAATTTGCCTTATTTCATATAATAAAGGGCTTGTTTGTTGTGAGTTCATTTCCAGTTTTTGTTATGCGATTATTGGGAAATCAAAGATAATGTGACATCAAAGAATAAGTACGGTTTATGAATAATGGATGTTATATGATAACATTAGTTAATATGTCATTCGTGGATAGAGTTTGATTATCCGTTTTCATTTCAATCAGAGTAGTCAAGCCACAAATAGGAATAGTCATGTGTCGATATTAGAATGGAACTTAAGTAAGTTTGGTAGGTTGTGGGAATGGTTAGTGGATGGATGTTTGGTCATGATAGGCTCTTAAAATCGGTGAGCTGTTAATATGCTCTTAGAAGTGTGAGCTGGACCAAGTAGTCCTAAGATAGACAAGATGATTCATGGTATGCTCTTAAAAGCCGGTGAGCTGTTAATATGCTCTTAAAAGGCTATGAGTTGAGGTTTTTGGTAGATAATGCTGAGTCGTGGTATTAGATTGATATACCTTGTTCGAAACGTTATGTCCCTATAAAGCAGTGAGCTGTGCATATGTTCTTAAAAGCTACGGACGGACCGACGTGGAGTCCGTGACATGCGGTGAGCTGTGAATATGCTCTTAAAAACGGTGGACGGGATAAGGGTGTATCCCTAGAGTTAAATGATTGAGTTTGTTCATCCAGTCAAGAGTATGTTGAATAGCGATTTTCGAGTAACAAGAAGACAAGGGTTGGTTAATGACATTGAGTAAAGGATAAATATATTATTATAGTAAAACTTAACTCGTGTCTTCATAAAATTGTTTTAAATCTTATAGTTGGTACCTTGTTAGTTTATATTTCACTCAGCTCTCAGTAAGCTGACATCCTTTATTGCCTGGTCATTCTTTGTCTAGCCTATCCCATTTATGATTCTACAGGTAACAATCAGTACAATGACGGCTACTATCCAGAGGAGGGCTATGCCGAGGGTGGTCCTGCTGAGGATTACTACGCCAATGACTACCCCTACGCCAGCTAGGGAATGAAGATAGATACTTAGTTTAATAATTATGCTTAACTTTATTATGTTTAGTTTAAATAGGTACTTGGGCATATGTTGTCTCCAGACCTGTTAGGTTCCTGAGGACCACTCTGTGTTGGTAATTGATACAACTGTTATTATATTCAGTTTACTTATGTTGCTGTTCTTATGCATTAGTGACTGGTACTGTGTGGTGTAGATAATTAGTGACATTCACCCGTCATTCCCTATGAACCCAAAACGAAAATTTATTTTTCTCTATTTTTGCTACTCCGGGATGTGACACTTTCACTAATATTTTATTTTGTGAATTTGATTTAGTCCTAATTGATTTCTCACAAAGAGTTGATTGAAGCTTTAAACAACTAAGATTTTGGACACTTTTTGTAGTTCATGAATCAAACTAAACTACTGAGATCTTAGAAATCACGAAGATATTCATACATTTCCTGATATATAGAGTTTGTTTGTTTTTCGCAGATTTTAAGGTTTAGTCGAATCAAATATGTTTATAACAAGTTCCTATAGAGATTTATGGAGGTGGTGTGGATATCGCAGATTGACTTACCCACAACTTTCTTTAAAATCTTTTCTAAATTTCAATTTTACAAAACAAATGAGTCGCCACTTAATTTTTAAGAGGAAAATTAAGAAACCATTTAAAAGGAAACTGATCTTTTGCGAAACCAATGATTAACTAGGTCCGGGGATTATGGAATGAGAGAGGAAGGAGCCCGTCGGACTAAAGCACCCTCTCTCATCCTATCTTGTGATAGGCCTCTACTCAACATCCTTTTAGTCAAATTTATTAATCTAAGCATGCCCTCAACTATATACATATATACATATACATCACAAAAGCATGTCCAAAGGGGTGTAAAATTGCAATTGACAAGATATCATTCATAAGCCACGTAATTCAAATAGCAAGCAACATGATATTCAATAGGGAACAAGAGAACTTACCCGGGATCCAGCCGCGAATATTAAACGTGCGATGCATGCGATTAAATAAAACCTAGGAAAAGAGTCTCTAATCCATATATACACATAAGGCGAATCATAACTCTAAAGTGTCGCGCATGAGGTCGAAAATCGAATAAAATCAATGAATTTAATAAACTAGAGAGGGATTGAGGAATCGTACCTTAATAGCGCTACAAAACAAGGGGTTAGTTTACATGATATAGAAGATATGAAGTTAGAAATAACAATCCTAAATTTCTAGCTTAAATCTATCAAATGTAATTAAATTTAAAGCAAATAAGTCCTAATTACAAGTGCCAAACCATATGGATGAATATGTACATGGACAAGAATAAACTATGAAACACTCTTAAACTTTGAATTCAAGCTCAACTAATCATTATTGAAACATGGTTTAAGCCCTAAGTCATAGGGGAATCATTTGGACCCATTATTAACAAAGTTGGTCAAGTGTGTCATAAAAACTCTGAAAATTGCAGAGAGCAGACCAGACCTTTAAGAAAATAAAAAGCACGTCTCTTATGGTTTGATGTTGATGAAATTTGGACACTGGATGCCTCTATGAGTCTAGTTTCCAAATCAAAAATAAAATCGAGGTTTCAACGGTTAGATCTCCGGGAATATGGAAAACACTAGACATCACTCAGCATCTTACAATCTCCTGTCCAGAATTCTTGCACGATTTATTAAAAATAGCAAAAAAATCAGAATTGCTTTGTTCTTTTTAGGGTGACTTCCTAACACATTTAACTTCATAGAAAAAATTATTTGGAGTCACAAACACTTTATTAGAACCTTGATTTAATTGTTCCAAAAGAGTGTCACTGTTCTGAAACTATTCTGAAATTCTGGACAGATTGTATTTGTGTCGCAAAACTCATGATCAAACCATCCTAAACATGAAACCACCTTAAAACAAAAATCACAGTGGTAGAACAATGGGTTATTGACACTTTCCCGTTGGTTTCACTTGATTTCAACGGTTAGATTTCGAACTAAAAATCTTTGATCAAAAACAGTTTGTGGGCTTACTGTTTTTATTTTGCTAGTTCAACTTCTATTTGGTAACTCCAACTATTAAACTATGAAGTTGAGTTGGACCAAACCACTTCTCCTACTATTTGATGGCCATGGGAGACCACAAACCTTTATTCTTCATAGATTTCAAATGAAATATGGATAGACTTCATGAAATCTATAAGATATAGAATCTAAACCATGGGGATGGGTTTAGACTCAAAACTACATTCTCCTACCATTTAATGGTCATTGGAGAAGGGGGACATGACCATGACTCATGAGTCTTAAAGGAATATTGAAGGGATTCCGAAAGACATCAAGTTTAGAAGATCCAAATCATGAGTGTGGACTTGGATCCTCTTATGAAGTGTTAATTAAACTTTGATTCTTATGTGAAGCACAAGCTTACATAGAATTCAAAAGATCATACTCTAGAGGTCAAAAGAGATATTGAAGATCTCCAAGACCTTCAAGAGAAGGAAGTAAACAAGAAAATGGAAGAAAGTAACATGGAAACAAAAGAAACCCCTAAGTTTACTTGATGAACAAAGAAGATAATGAAAGATTTTTGAACTAGAGATGAAAAGAAAGGATAAACTAATAATCTATGGTTAGAGGATCACCTCCAAATTATCCTCAAAGTTTTCTTTTCTTTGAAGATCTTCCAAGCTCTTCTCTCTAATTCTCTAAACACTCTTTTTTCTTTTTAAAAAATGTTGGTGAAATGGAAGTATATGCTCCCTCTCCCAATATGTCTCTTTTGTTCTTCTTCTTGGTCTCCCCTCTTTTAGGAAGATCCCTTCTCTTTTATAAGCAAAATTATCAGGTATTTTTGGTGAATTTCGGAGTAAAAAATAAGTGTAATTCCCTCATTAGTTGGTACAATGTGTACTTTCTGAAATTATGCAGACTGCTGTCCAGTGCGGCGGTCCAGACACTGACGCGGCAGTCCGTGACTGCCGCTGTGACACTCAATAACTGCCGTTGCGGCACTTCGTGAGTGCCGCGCGGCTCTCATCAACTGCCGCGGCATTTAATTGTTTGTCGCATTTTTGTCAGTCTTACTTTATCAGTTTTTTGTTCTTATTCACATACGCATACGTATTGCACTGCAAAATACAGACTTAAAAAGTGAACGGCAGTCAGAAATCTGTGGCGGCACTCGGTGAACGCCGGAGCGGCACTCTCTGACTGCCGCGCGGCACTCAACGAGTGCCGCGGAATTCTGCCGTGTGCCGTTTTTAGCTGAGATTCCCCTTTTTAGGACTTCCCCCTTTTTGAAACAAATTATTTTTAAAGATCCTTTCCAAAAGTTGTGTTTTATACCTGAATTCTCCCAAATACCTGGTATTTTCTTCTTTCTGTGAAATTTTATCGCGTTTTGGAGAACTTTCAGAAGAGCTTGGAATACTTCAAATTTTTCGGTCATTGTCATCATTGGACACGGAGGTGACGCTCTCCTAAATTCGACGGTCGGTCAAAATTGGGGTGTCTACAGGTGGGTGTTCAATTCAAAGTCTGGTTAGCTTTGATTTGGGAGTTTGAATATCAATCACTGTACGTTTTAGATCTTATCAGTGTAGTGTGAATTTGGGTTCTTTCTTCTTTTTATTTTTCCTGGGTAATTTTCACACTTTGGGTATAGAGATAAATTTTTTGTTTTTCAAATGCACTTTCACTACACTTTGAAGTCCTTTTTGGGATGAGCATGTATACAATGAAGGGATCACTAATTTGAGTCTTCTTAAAGTTGATGAATAATTGATTTTTGGCAGATTCTATTCAGGTTTATAAGACTTTAATTGTTAAGCTTTCAAAGAGGTATTTTACTTTGATCTTGGTGTTTGAATGTCATCTTGAATTCGGGTATTATTTAGTTTGGGTGTTTTCTAGGTTCTTTTCATTTGGTCTAGGCTTTGTTGATTTGGGTCGTAGTTAGTAGTGCCCCTCTCTCCCATTTTCTGGGAATAAATACATAATATTGTGGTATAGAACGATGTTAAATTTATTTGGACTTTGAATTTCCTTCTTTCATACTCCCTCTTTCTTTAATGAGTAATATTTGGGGCACTAACAAATTCACTAGCACTCACACCCACAATCTATCTCTCTCTCCTAGTGGCACTGTGGACCCGCAGTGGACCCCACAGTGCTACTAGGAGAGAGATAAAGTGTGGGTGTGAGTGTTAGTGTTAGTGCCCCTAGCATTGTTGTTCTTTAATTGATTTCATGATTCAGTGCATTTTAACTACAAAATATTTAATTTTCCTCATTAAAATTGTCTATACGATTAATATATACTGTTTATAATGCTTTTCTTTGTCGATAAATTTGGTTAGGTGTTTTATTGAAGGACTGCGTACAATAGGGGTGTCAAGAGAAATTTTTGGGTACCCTCAAGGTACCACGTGGCGTGCCACTTGGTACTGGGTACCCAATAGATGCATGTTATACGAACAATGAAACTCACCATAAAAAATTTAAATAGCCCAACAATCCTATGTGGCGCTATCTCATTGGGTGTGGGGCACCACATAAGCGCTACCTTCAAGGTACACAAAAACTTCTCGAGTGTCAACACCTTCTCTACGGAAGGTCAATTATATCAGGTTGAACAGTGCTAGTTTTGCGTTTTTGTGTAAGAACTTAATTGATAAAAACTATCATGCGAAAATATCTTTGATTGCCAAGATCTTGAATATAATACATCTTAAGAAATCAAATATAAATTTACATACCGTTATTCGCCATTGAAATTGGTAGAGACAGAATTGGAACCCCTTAGATTGACTTTATTCTAGGCTTCTCCTTCTTCTCTCTGTCTCTCAATTATACACACCCTTATTTGTAATTGATTGAATGTTAACTTTCAAGGGGTAGGGTGTACCTTTTATAGAGGAGAGAAGATGGCCTTTTAATGACTGTCATAATGACAGTCTCAGAATATGTAATGACTTTTATAATTACTGAATATGAAAAGTCCCTTATTTAATGACCGTTGAAAGATGAACCATTCAATCATCGGTTCTCTCAACAATTAATAATGCATATCATATATATATATATATTAATTAGGACAATTTTCTATTGGCTAAATAGTTGGTAGAGTCCAATTAACATAGAAGGCTAGTGGGCCACATTTTATAGGACTTCTAAAAGTCACATAGGAATTTACATTTCCCACTTGGTCCACTAGACCGATTATGATATTTGACTTAGTTGGATTCCACATATAAAACTTTAATACGTGATCATAAATTTTCGAAATTAGCCAATACGCCCAAATTTTTAGTTACTGTCATACTAAGATTAGCATAGACTATCAATGTGAGTCATAGCGGTTCTACAACATTTGTGTTGTATTCCCTTCAATGCACCATGCCATTAATAACTTGTACTAACCTTAGTCTACTATTCTGTAATGCCCATGTAATGTGTCTTGTTAAGACATTTCCTGTTTATCAAACAATAAAACATAAATTGTGCACACATAATTGAATATAGGAAACAAACATAAACAAACTTTAATTGTGCATAACTGTCAATTATACTACAACTGAAATATCCATCATTTACATCATTGATTACTCAAAAGATCCATCCTTACAACATGTTCCTTATATGTCTTTGGAGATAATCCTTTAGTCAATGGATCAGCAATTATACGAGTAGTGCTCAAATTTTCAATTGACACTTGCTGTTTCTCTCTAACAACCAAGTACTTAAGTTCCATATGCTTGGAACCACTAGAGTACTTTCCATTCTTAGAGAAGAAAACTGCTGCGGCATTGTCACAATAAATTTTCAGCGGCTCGGCAATAGAGTCAACAATACCAAGTGCTGAAATTAAATTTTGCAACCACAAAGCATGACTCATGGCCTCAAAACATGCTACAAACTCAGCCTCTATCGTGGATGAAGCAATAATGGGCTGCTTCACACTTTTCCACGAGATTGCTCCACCAGCTAGCAGAAATACAAAGCCTGATGTGGACTTTTTACTATCTAAGCAACCACCAAAATCCGAGTCTGAGTACCCGATCATTTCTAACTGATCTTATCTCCTATATGTGAGCATATAATCCTTCGTCCCTTGAAGATATCGCATAGCCTTCTTCACTGCTTTCCAGTGTTCCATTCTTGGATTATTTTGATATCTACCTAACATTCCAACTGCAAAGCTAACATCCGGTCTGGTACAAGTCTGAGCATACATTAAGCTCCCTACAGCTGATGCATATGGAACTTTCTTCATTTATTCCTTTTCTAAGTCATTCCTAGGGCACTGACTTTCATTTAACTTATCACCTTTCATGATTGGTGCATCACTGACTGAACATAACTGTATATTAAATCTTTCTAATACTCTATTGATATAACTTTTCTAAGACAGTCCTAGTAATCCTCGAGATCGATCCCTAAAGATCTCTATGCCAATGACATAGGATGCCTCACCCATATCAACCATCTTAAAGCACTTAGAAAGATACTCCTTGGTTTCGTGCAACAAACCAAGATCACTACTGGCTAACAAAATATCATCCACATACAGGACCAAAGAGACAAACTTGCTCCCACTGATCTTCAGATATATACATTGTTCAACAGTGTTTTCATTAAATCCAAAAGTAGTAATGGTATCATTAAACCTTATATACCATTGCCTGGAAGCTTATTTAAGACCGTAAATGGATTTTGTTAATTTTCAAGCAAAGTGTTCTTTTCCTTTCTTTATAAACCCTTCAGGCTGTTCCATGTAGATATTCTCATCCAAATTTCCATTCAAAAAGATAGTTTTCACATCCATCTGATGTAACTCTAGATCATAATGAGCTACAAGTGCCATGATAATTCTAAATGAATCCTTCTTAGATACCGGAAAGAAGGTCTCTGTATAATCAATGCCCACTATTTGAGTGAAACCTTTAGCCACAAGTCTGGCCTTATATCTCTCAATATTGCCTTTAGCGTTGCGCTTGGTCTTAAAGACCCATTTATAGCCGACCTTCTTACAATTATTAGGCAATTCAACAAGATCCCATACACCATTTTGGTCCATCAATTTCAACTCTTCATTCATAGCATCGATCCATTTACTAGAATTATCACTTTTAATGGCTTGTGAAAATGAAACCCGATCCTTGTATCCCTATATCAAAATCAGATTCTTGTAGATACACCACACAATCATCTGAAATGGCAGGTTTCCTTTCCCTCTGAGATCTCCTCAGAACTGCCGGTTGTGGTGGTACTACATTATTTTCAATGGCAACATTCTCATGAAGTGGTGAATCATTTCCTTTATGTTGTTCATTTCTCTCAACTGGTTGAATAGCTTGAGGAACAACAATTTCTCGAGGAGAAAAGGGTGGTAGGATATCTACTCTTATTCCTCGAGGTTTACCTTTCTTGATTCATCACTCCCACTAATTTTGCCATTCTCTAAGAATCTAGCATTACCGGTTTCCACAATTCTCATACTATGGTTAGGATAATAAAATTTGTACCCTTTGGACTTATCCGGATAACCAATGAAATATCCAGATATAGTCCTTGAATCTAACTTTTTCTCATGTGGGTTAAAGATCATTGCTTCTGCTGAACAACCCCAAATATGTAAATGTCTCAAATTAGGCTTCCTACTAGTCCACAACTCGAAAGGAGTTGTTGGGACAGCCTTACTAGGAATCTTGTTCAAGATATACATTGCAGTCTTTAATGCTTCACCGCACAATGAATCAGGTACAGTTGAAAAACTCATTATACTCCTAACCATATCCAAAAGAGTACGATTATGCTTTTCAGCCACTCCATTCTGCTGTGGCGTACCTGGCATTGTGTATTGCGCACAATAACCATGCTTTTCAAGAAATTTGGCAAATAGGCCAGGATTTTGACCTGTCTCATCATATCTACCATAGAACTCACTACCTCGACCAGATTTCACTATTTTAACCTTTCTATCTAACTGTCTCTCGACCTCAGTAATGAACACCTCAAGGATGTCAACGACCTGAGACTTTTCATGTATTAGATATACATAACCATAGCGAGAAAAATCATCTATAAAGGTGATAAAGTACTTCTCTCCAGCCAAACATGGAATGGAGAGTGGTCCACAAGTATCTGTATGAATTATCTCAAGAAGCTTAGTACTGCTTGTGGCACCTTTCTTAGTGTGGTTGGTTTGCTTTCCCTTAATGCAATCCACACACACACTTCAAAATCAGTGTAGTCTAGGTGATCCAAAATCCCACTCTTCACCAATCTATCAATTCTATCCCTGGAGATATGCCCCAGTCGTTTATGCCACAAGATTGAAGAGTTTTCATTAATTAGGCCACGTTTTGAACCAACATTCAAATGCAGGGCTATTAAAGATTATGCAAACTCATGATTCAAGGAAATTTTATATAAACCATCATATAAAGTACTAGAACCAACAATAATAGAGTTAATCATTAAACTGAGTTTGGCACAACCAAATAAAACAGAATATCCAACAACATCTAATCTGGATAAAGAAATTTAATTCCTAGAAATCTAAGGTACATAAAAAGTGTCCATAAGATCCATCTGATGACCCATCTCCAAGAGTAGATGATAGGTTCCAACAGTTACCACTTCTGCTTTAAGACGGTTCCCCATGTAGATGAATCGTTCACTTTCCTTTGGGTTCCGAGTTGTAAGGAATCCCTGCATTGAATTTATTATGTGAGTTGAGGCCCCAGAGTCAATCCACCAAGTATTAGAAGGAACTTCAGCAAGATTGATTCATAACATACAAAAGAAAGAATGATACCTCTCTTTTCAAACCAAGCTTTACGCTTGCTACAGTCATTCTTCACGTGTCCTTTCTTGCCACAAAAGTAACATGTGACAATAAACTTTCCATGGTCCTGGCTACTTTTCCAAGGTCCATCTCCTTTTTTTTTTTGTGGAATTCTCTTTCCTTTTACAAACTTTCCTTTCTTTTTAGCTTCATGAGTCACAACCAACACAGAATGGGGTCCTTCTTGCCTTAATCTGACTTTCTCTTGAATACACATAGTAGTTAGCTCATTCAAATTCCACTTATCTTTATGAGTATTATAATGAATTTTGAATGGGCCGAACTGAGAAGGGAGTGAGTTGAGAATAAACTATACTAAGAAGGATTCATCCACTTGCATTCCTAGTGCTCGAAGTTTTGCAGCTTTGTCAGTTATATAGAGGATATGATCTTGAACTCCTCTATTATCATCATATTTAACAGTAGTTAATTCAGCCATAAGTGTGTCTGCTAGTGACTTATCTGCTGATTTGAAACGTTCTTTAACAACACTCAAAAGTTCCAATACACTATTAGTTTAAGAAAGAGAAGTCTTAATGTTATTAGCTTTGGTCACTCTTATAAACATAAGACTAAGTTTGTTCGATCTCTCCTAGGCTTTCATAATGTGTCAACTTGTACTGCAGTACTGTCAGCAGTAACTTCCTCAGGTATGTCAACCAAAAGTATCATGTCAAGATCTACTACACCTAGTGTGAATTGGACTTGTTCTGTAATAACCTGCATTTCCATTTAATTTTAAATTACTTTTCCATGTTCTAAATTTTATTTCTTGAATTATTGCAAGCTAAGAATGTTGTTGGAGTTAAATTGTAATTTTTATAAAATTAGTGATACCAGTATGGATTTCAAAAAACTGTATTTCAAAACGGTGAAAATAACTTCTATTGACTCAATCAGTATTTTTATAAAACCAGAAAATCAATTCTTACGTTAAAATGAAATTCCTGTATTTTTGTGGTGACCACCGCGCCCCGAAAATACCAGTTTATGTTCAAAACTGTCCACGCTGTGCTAAACTTCCACAGATTTTTGGAAGTGATGTAAAGTTGGACATGACACTTGCTTTACTTTCCATTTATGGTAAGTAATCATTGGATATGCCTTGTTTGGGTATTGCAATTGTGTGTGTGTTAATTTAATGCCATAAGCTAAATTCCCAAACAACCCCATTTGACCCCTATCACCCTATGTGCCTCTTCACAATCTGAGGGTGTATATATGTATACGTATGTGTATCACACACACACATACCTGTGATTTTGTAGTTCATTTAGGATTGAATGGGAAAAATTAGTAATTGAAATCTAATGTAGAGTCTTCAAGGTTGAACTTGGTGGCCAAGATTTGGCTTTCTTTATATACACTCACCTACACTCCCTCTAAACACACACATTCTGCAATACACAAAACACAGAGAGAGCACAGAGAGCTCTACAGATTATTTTAGAGAGAGAGAAGAGCTTCCATCCTCCATAGCTTACAAGCTTGCATTTGGAATTTCTATATTGGGTTTCTTTCTCAACAATTACTTCCATTTCTAATCTCAGTGAGTATTACTAACTCACTAAAAATGTAATTACATGTCTATTTACTGTGTGTTTGTTTAATTTTGTAAAACACCATGGTTGATTCACGTATGAACTCCATGGCTTGAAAATCAAGATTTCTCAATCTTAACCAAAACTTGTTTTTAGAGTTGATTATGAAAGATTATACCTCATTGATGATATGTCTGAAGTTTTAGAACCCAATTTGTTCATATAAAAAAGTATATTGAAAATAAAGTTTGGACATGTTTTAGTTTTCCCTAAAATTAGAGAGCTATGGATCAAATGGTGTTAAATTAACCATAGATTCTTAATCCTTGTTGAAAAAGGAAGAGATCCATATATAATATGACATACATACTAACAGAATTGAAATGGGTAGATTTTAGACCCTGTTTGCTGAAACAGAGCAGTCCCACGAAGAAGATGAAGCCTCTGCATCACCTCGCGCGCGCGATCGCGCGAGCGAGGGTCGCGCGAGCGGCCCGCGCGAGCGACCCTTCGCGCGAGCGATCCGCGCGAGCGAGGGGTGCGTCCCCAGGCAATCAGAAGAGTATATATATATATATATAAATGAAAAATTGGGCTGGTCGCGCGAGCGAGGGTCGCGCGAGAACCCTTTCGCGCGAGCGATCCGCGCGCGCGACCTTGGCCTTTCCAGGCAGACAGAAAAGTATATATAAAAAGGAAAATTTGGCTTATCGCGCGAGCAGCCCGCGCGAGCGACCTTTCGCGCGAGCGGCCCGGGCGCGCGAGTTTTGGCAGTTTCTGTTTTTGTCTGTTTTGTGTTTTAAGAACTGTTTGGTTCAACATTTTAGTACTGTTAAGGTTTTGTTTGGGATATTTAGTTAATCAGAACTCTATTTGGTTATGTTTTTGAATGATTAAAACATTATATTGCAAGTTATCAATCCCCGTACGCATGTTGTTCCTTTAATTCAGTGTTTTGCTTAAGTTCATGTGCATGTCATTCATGTGGGGTCAGTGGTACATGCATATGGGTGTCAGTCTGTGTGGAAAAGAGTAATGGTAGTATGGAAAGAGTATGAGTTTGAGTTTGTGGTTGTGGTTTGTGGTTGTGGTTGTAGTTGTGGTTGTAGTTGTGGTTGTGGTTGAGTTTGTGAAGAGGGTATCTTTGAAATGCGACGGTGGCAAATATGGACACTCCCTGACGCCCATGGAAGCGTTAAAGTGTGTGACGCCGAACTCGGACATTCCCTGGCACCCATGGTAGTGCTAAAGTGTGGCCTACGGACACTCCCTGATAACTCAAGTCTGGATACTGTGTGAGGGGTTGCCCCGGTATTTGCATGGCGGTTAGGGTATTCAAAGTGTGAGGCATTGGACACTCCCTGGTACCCCGGACCAAAGTGTGAGGCAAACTGGACACTCCCTGGCGCCCCGTTGCTAAAGTGTGGCTATCGTAGTATTTCAAAGAGACCAGGAGTAGGATAGTGGGTTGTTGTGGCTGTCGAGAGAAAAGAGTCGGTAAGATGAGTGTGGTGCATTGTCTCATACACGAGTAACTGTTTTTATGAATGAACGACTTTTATTATTTTCCTTGTGGTTTTATAAAATGAATTCTTTCTGCGATTTAATAATGGAAAAAGGTAAATTGGTATGTTTTACATTCAAAGTCATGTTTTTAATGCTCACCAGCTTCCTGAAGCTGACGACGTTGATGCGTCCTGGACATTCGTGTTCAGGCTTTTCAGGTTATAACCAGGAGGAATCATACGACTATGCTAATTGAGAATGGCTGCTGTTGGGATGAGAAACTGTTTAATTACTATGAGTTTTAAGTTTTAACTGTGTTGTTTTATAAGGATGACTGTAACAGACATTAAGCTATTGTTTTAAATCCAAGGCGGTCTGTGCCTTTAGATAACCCGGGTTGTAATATTCTTTAAGTTAGAATAATATTTGTAAGCTTTGATTGCTCTTCTCTGATAAATTATGTTTTTGTTGTTGACGTTTGGGACGGAATCGATCCTTCAAACTGTCGCGACCTACGGGTCCATAAAGGAAATTAAACGCTTTCCTTATTTATGCTACGTCGGGGCGTGACATGTTCATACCATTCTGAAAAGTTTGACCCATTAAGAGTTGGAATCCTAGATGCATGAGAGTGCAACGAAGTAGGAACAATCATTGAAGTAGGACAATGCTCACATTAATTTTTAATATAGAATTATAAATTCTAAACAGATGAACTATTGACATTACTATAGTTTCTCCTTTGAGCGAAACCGTAGCATATCTACTGTCCACTCTATAGGTGCAAAATATTATCACCTATATAGGTCTAATGTATTTATGTCACCTAATAGTTAGTCATGTTACCTTTGGGTATCCAATTCTTCACAATTAAGTAACACAAATTACATTACCCTATTCAGTTCATAGTTAGTTGAAAGTGACTCTCCTTTGGGCTAGTCCCAATCTCCCAACTATGACTACCATTGAGAATATTTTTGTATTTTATGTCACCCTTATTTGACTAATCTTTAATGTAGTTTTATATTCATAAGGCTCACTAACTTAGGTCACTTTGGCAACTACCAAGTTAATAAAACATATGAAAATAAAACTAACCAATATTATTCTCTAACATTTTATTAGAGTTATTATTTAATTGCTAAAATTTGTCATTTACTAATTCAATTACTAATTTATTGAAAATAACAATAATTTTTAATTTTCCTTTTTATATAATTGAATTTTCTGTTCAATGACTACTTTGAGCAATAACTCTAAAATTATATATTCTCTATCTTATTAGAGTTATTATTTAATTGCTAAAATTGTCATTTATTTACTCAATTACTAATTTAATAAATAGAAACTAGACATAAATCCCTCCCTACCCAAGATTTTTGAATTTGGCCCAACTTAAAAAAATGTCAACAATAGGTCCAAAAATTGTGAAGTCCCCAAATTGAGTTAAGTAATTTTACTTTTTTTTACCCACAAGTGTTATGTGCATAATTATATACAGATATATTTGAATATATATAGTATATAATTAAGGATTATATGAGGATTTGCAGTTACAAACAAACCCATTGAATGTGGAGATAATTATGGAAACTAATCCTAATATCTGATATTAAATCTCATAGTCTCTTAGTTTGAATTTTTGTATATATATATACATATCACGGTCACAATCACACACTGACTTGCCAATATGATTTTCATATACTTATATTTATACATCTATATATAGTATAAGTTATTATGGAAATCATTAAATTCAAACTTAAACTATTCAATGATTTTCATATAGCGAATTTGGGGATTTAAATCCCATAATTATAGGGATTTAAATCACATTAACCTATATTGATTACCTTGTAAAAAAAAATCTATATTGATTACATGATTTCAATATCTTTAATGATTTTCATATCTTTTAGTGCTACGTCAAATGGTTTGTTAGATTTATGTATACTGCCATTTTTTACACTGAAAGTGAATGAAAGCACAAAAAAATCATGATCAAAACAAAACCATCATCATTAATCAAAACAAAACTCAACAAGAGTCAATTTTTACACTGAAAATCAGTGAACAAGTGCAAACTCAACACATTTCTACACTGAAAATCAACACAATTTTACACTGAAATTCAGTGAAAGCAAAAAAATAAAATAAAATAAACATGATCAAAACAAAGCCATCATCATTAATGAAAACAAAACCCAACAAGAGTCAATATTTATACTGAAAATCGGTGAACAAGTGAAACTCTACACAATTTTATATTGAAAATGAGTGAACAAATTAGTGAAAATGAAAACTTTTAACACTACACATGTCATACCCCAACTCGCCCTGGCGGCCTAGGACACGTGTAACAGAGGATTACCAACACCAAAATCACCCCTTAACAGCAATATAACAAGAATAAACATAGTAAAAGAAATTTGTAGCTTAAACTAGCAAGGATAAAATTTTCATTAAGAAAATGTACCCAAATTTTATATCAAAAGATAGCCTTGCGAGTCTCGGCTCCAAAGCAAAAAACGGCGCATTAATCCGAATTTTCTAGAAAGAGTTATGTATGTTTTCGTAAAAGTCGTCAAGCTGAAAATATACCTGCGGGTTTCCTATTTCTAGCTACCAACCAAATAATAAAACAAAAATAAAGTTTTAAAATCATCGAATGGTACTTGGACAGAGTTTCCCCTATTTAAGCACCATTCCCCCTGTTAAACAAGAATGGAAATACCCAAAACATCACCAAAATACTTGGAAATACCTTCAAAACTTCAATCCACAATTCATATTACAAGGATTTAATATAAAACCAAAAGATAAACTTATCTCCAAAATTCAAACACTAGGATTATAACTACTCATCTAAACTCATTTACATATGAACATATTAAACAAAAACCACTAATCTCGAGCTATCCCAGAACCCCCATAATTCAATGCTTCTCACTATGATGTTCGTCCGAACCTCTGTGGTCATTAGCCACAAAATCGAATAAGCTTTCACTCAGTGAGTACGTGGTACTAATCATGCAATTGGAGTATTTAATGAATCATCACACCAATTAAACATATATAATAATAAATGGTCGTAGGCGTGTCAAGTAATCAATCACCACCGTTCTGGACCCCTGATTCCGGGCCATTCTCACTTTTTCCGTTGCGTATAGCGAAATCACACTAATTCATTTGTGACCGTAGTTAATTCATTGTGGTCGTCACCACTATCCCATTTTCTCTTAGGATTTCAACATCTCCTTGTCCCTTATATATGGGCTAACTAATGGTGATTATCACTTGAGACCCTTTGACCCAAATAAGCACATAAGCAGCTCAACATGTCAACATGGTAATTTCAGCATTTTGGACATGTTAAATAATAAATAATCACATGCTTTTTTTACTTAATCATAAATTAAGCATTCTAAGCATTTAATAATAATTAGAATACATTAAACATCCAATTTTGGGATTAGGACACTCACCTCACGAATAGGTCAAAATATGTCTAGAATTCCCAAATTCCTTTGCAAAACTAGCTCTAGGCACTCCCAATGATATTCCTACATGTATATATCACATATATGTATCACCCCTCAAAATAGGTCGCAGAAAAACGTTACCAAAATTGAAAAAGAAAGACAGAGAAATAATCCTCTTACCTTCACGAGTCAAAATATGGCTTCGGTTCGCGAAATAGAGGTCGAACGGCGAAGTTACGATGACAAAATGGCGCGAAACCCTTATTTTTCCTTTCTTTTTCGTTGGAACTCAACACTCTGAAACTTGTTTTGTTTTGTTTTGTGTGTGTGTGTGTGTGTGTTTTTTTTTTGTTTTTTTAAATTTTTTGATTATATATTAGCCGACTAACATATCCTTATATACTAAAGGATAAGCTAGAATTTTATCATATTTCTATTTACACCTCCATAAGTTTCTAAAGTCCTATTTTGAAACCCCCTAAACTTTATATTAACTACCCAATATCTAAGTGGGTATGTGTCTATGTCACGTATGGGATCCAAACATGGTCCTAAATATTTTATGAGATTGCTAATTAACCTACTAGTTATGGATCATGTCCCTATTCGCTCTCACATAGGTACCCAAACTGGCACCATAAAAGGCCACAACTAATAATAAAATATTTAAAACACTTTAACAAATATTCATTTAATCATATAACTAAATATAAATTATCTAACCTGGACCTCGCATGGGTCCCATTTCACATATGTCCAACTGTGCCCTTATCAAAGCACTTATCACATCGGGGTAACTGGAACTTACCCAAATATCACATGCAATTAATTATACTAATTAATGCATGAAAAATAAATATGACTTCCATTTTCTGGGTACGGGTATTACATCTCTCCCTCCCTTTTAGAAAGTTTGTCCCCAAACTTTTCTTACCTCAAGAATAAAATAGGTGAGGATGTTTCTCTCGGATCTCGTCTTCACGTTCCCAAGTTGCCTCCTCTACTGAATGATTACGCCATAACACCATAACTAGAGGAATGACTTTAGTTTTGAGCACCTAATCCTTCTTATCTAGGATTTGAACTGGATGTTCAACATAAGTCAAGTCTTCTCGAACCATCAACGGTTCCGGAGTGATACAGTGATTCAAATCTGACAAATAATCTCGCAACGTAGAAACGTGAAACACACTATGAACATTAGCCAACTCTTATGGTAATTCCAATCGATATGCAACTAGACCAACTTTATCCAAGATCAGATAAGGCCCCACAAACCTCATACTTAGTTTGCCTCGCTTACCAAATCGCATGATGCCCTTCGAAGGCACCATACCAATACTTGTTTGGAAGCTATTATTGTAAGAGAATTCCACTAATGGCAAGTGGGTCTCCCAATCTGATTTGAAATCCATAACACAACCTCGAAACATATTTTCCAAAATCTGAATAACTTACTCGGATTGGCCGTCTGTCTGAGGATAG
The DNA here is from genome assembly GCA_033977485.1 of Hydrangea macrophylla. Lineage (NCBI taxonomy): Eukaryota > Viridiplantae > Streptophyta > Magnoliopsida > Cornales > Hydrangeaceae > Hydrangea > Hydrangea macrophylla. The sequence goes on from CM066994.1 coordinate 32,141,977, forward strand.
AATGCTGTGCTAAAGTGCAAAGCTGTCCCCATTGCCTTTTGCAAACCTTCCCAAAACCTAGACACAAATCATGTGTCTCGATCTGACATAATGGATACTGGTAAGGGTGAAATCGGTTCAGTTCAGTTGGTTTTGGGGGGTTTTTTCACTGACCGATCGGTTCGATTTTGGTCAATTTTTTCGGTTTTAGTGCAATTTTGTCGGTTCGGTTTCGGTTTTACACTATGTGTATAGGATGAAAACCGACTGAACTGATCGGTTCGGTTCGGTGGTTCGGTTTTTTCTGTTTTGGTTTCACCCCTAGATACCGGTGCCCCGTGTAGCCTGATAACTTCTCTGACATAAAGCTCTGTTAACTTTGTCAGATCACGAGTCTTGATTGGTAAAAAATGGGCTGACTTAGTCAATCGGTCAACGATCACCCAAATACTATCATTAGACTTAGGAGATCGTGGCAAACCTGACACAAAGTCCATCGTGATATGCTCCCACTTCCATTATGGTATCTCCAATGGTTGTAATTCACCGGCGGGTCATTGATGTTCCAATTTTACTTGTTGACAAGTCGTACACTTGGCCACAAACTCTGCGACTTCCCATTTCATACCACTCCACCAATACACTTCTCGTAAATCCCTATATATCTTGGTACTCCTCGGATGTACGGAATATTTTGTATTGTGAGCCTCTTCCATGATTTTATCTTTCAATTCTTGAATATTCGGAACACATAATCGATATATATCCTCAATACATTATTCTAAAATTTGAATTCCGACCGTCTAACCTCAGGTAATTCTTCAACTATTTTATTGAAATTTGGGTCTAAGAGTTGACTTACCTTAATTTCTTCAATCAAGCTCGGTTCTGCCATGTTAGCCGCCGTTAAACCACCCTGGATTCTGGGAATTACTTCCAATTCTAGCTGTTCAAATTCTTTTACCAACGTTGCTTGAGCTGTTAAAGAATAAACCAAATTTTCTGACGACTTCCGACTTAATGCATCGGCAACCACGTTAGCTTTACGCGAATGATACTGGATCTTTAAATCATAATCCTTTATTAATTCAAGCCATCTTCTCTGTCTCATATTCAGTTCTCTCTGGGTAAACAAATATTTTAGACTCTTGTGATCGGTGAATATCTCACATGTTTCCCTGTACAAGTAGTGACGCCAAATCTTTAACGCAAATACCACCGCTGCCAATTCTAGATCATGAGTCGAATAATTCTTCTCGTGTGCCCTCAACTGCCTTGAAGCATAAGCTATAACTTTACCCTCTTGCATTAGAACACATCCCAGGCCCTGATGAGAAGCATCACTGTATATACTGAAACCTCCAATACCTGACGAAATAGCTAATATCGGTGCTGAGGTCAACTTATCTTTCAACTTCTGAAAACAGTCTTCACAGTCTTTATTCCACACAAATGGTACATCCTTCCTCATCAATTGAGTCATCGTAGTCGTGATTCTAGAAAAGTCTTGGACGAACCTTCTATAGTAACCAGCTAACACCAAGAAGCTTTGAATTTCAGAAACATTTGTCGGCCTCGACCAATTCTTAACAGCTTCTATCTTCTGTGGGTCCATAGAGACACCATCCTTAGAGATCACGTGTCCAAGAAAAGTAACATTTGTCAACCAGAATTCACTTTTCTTCAACTTCCCAAATAGTTTCTTTTCTCTAAGTCGTTGCAAAACCAATCTCAAGTGTCGTTCGTGTTCCTCTGGATTTCTAGAATATATTAAAATATCATCAATGAATACTATCACAAACTCGTCTAGATAAGTCTTGAACACCCGATTCATCAAGTCCATAAAAGCGGCTGGTGCATTCATGACCCCAAATGGCATGACAAAAAATTTGTAGTACCCATACCGAGTCCTGAAAGCTATCTTCTCAACATCTTCAGCTTTTACCTTCAATTGGTGATACCCAGATCTCAAATCAATCTTAGAAAAGACTTGTGGCCCTTGCAACTGATCAAATAAGTCATCAATACGCGATAATGGATACTTGTTCTTTATAGTCACCTAGTTGATTTCTCGATAGTCAATTCACATTCTCATTGTTCCATCTTTCTTCTTAACAAACAGAACCGATGCTCCCCATGGTGATACACTAGGCCGAATGAACCCCTTATCTAGTAAATCTTGCAGTTGAGTCTTCAACTTCTTCAACTCTACTAGAGCCATTCTGTATGGTGCCTGTGAAATTGGTTGAGTTCCTGGCATCACATCTATCCCAAACTCAATTTCCCTATCAATTAACACACTAGGTAAATCTTCTAGAAAACGTTTGGAAATTCTTTCACTACTGGTATATATTCTAATTTCAGTCCAGTACTTCTAGTGTCAATTATACTACACAAGAATCCCCGACATCCCTTTTTCAACAACGGCAAGCTCTGATAGCTGACACCATATAAGGCGGTGATGCTACACCTGTCCCTTGGAAACAAAATACATCCTGATTGGGCAATCGAAATGTTACTCTTCTATTCTCACAATCGATAATGGCGTGATTTACAGATAACCAATCCATCCCCAAAATGACATCAAAATGTTGAATAACCAATGGCACTAAGTCAACAGTTAAACCTCTACCATTCACATCAATCCCGCAAGCTTTCAATACACCCAAACTTACTAGTGGAGCTCTCGACGGAAGTGAAACAGATAAATCAAAATCTAGTAGTTCTAAGGGTTTGTCTAAATATTTAGCAAATGGGTGTGAAACAAAAGAGTGAGTTGATCCTGAATCCAGCAATACTCTAGCAGGTCGTGAACAAATAGAAAGTATACCTAAAACCACAGTAACAACGGCAATGGTCTCTCCAGGCTTGAGTTGGAAGTACCTTTCTTGTCATTGTTCCCTCTCTTGAGATTGTTGTTGAGGTGGCCTCTGACTTGGTGCACTTCCTGATGTTACCAAAAATCTGTACATCTTGAAGATTACAATTCGATCACTTCGCATGGATGATTTGATGAACCGACATGGCTCCCTCACTGACCTAATCACCTGAAACATAAAAGTAAAGGCTTAGGGTGTTATTTTTCCCTTAAGCCTCCTCCGACGATCAGGTCAGTAAGTTGGAGAGTATGAGAATATTGTACATAAATAGAGAGAAAAAGAAAAATGTACATGGCTAGAGCTCGTCCCCCTCCCTCTCAAATCCTTGATGCCATATTTATATCTCCAGGGAGTTGTTTATAGACTGGCGGTTACCCATTGCTTGGGCTATGATCATGGGATCATGGGATCATGGAAGTGTTGAAGGCTGATCATGGTTAGGATCATGGAGGGTCCACGTGTTTGTATTTACACTTTAACCATAGTCCTTATTTACATATGTTTTTATATACCAGCAATTAGTAAATGGGACTATGATCAGGCCCAAATTGAAGCGCAACTGGTTGTTAGCTCTTGTATTGTAACTTCCCTTATAATCTAGTGTGGTACTCACACCATTACTCATATATAGACCTGACACTTGTCAGCATATAATTAGGTAGTATTTTTGGGGCATATCAACTACTCCCCCCCCAAGCTCTGGTCATTTGAAGAAAGACCTGAGTTAGTTTTATCTGTGAAGCATTTAAGAGATGTCTGGCACGATCATACATTAGAAGTCATTGGAGCTTTGGAACTAACGTCTGTTAGCGTCATAGACATTCTTGTCCTTTTTAAGGAGCTGAAGTCGAAATCTAGGATCTTTGAGCAAAGAAAATCTTATACGAGAGGGTCTTATTCTCAAGGGACCTGAAGACGAGAATCTTTTTCGTTAAAGACATTAACTATATCTTATAAGTGATAACTCAGAGGAGGCTGGAGATTGAAGTATTTAACAATATATGCTTGTTGTGGTTGAACCAAAGCTTTGAAGAGGTGAACATTTGAGTGTTCAACTGACGTTCACGAGATTAGTGCCGAAGTGACCTAGCCATTTGGGAGTTACCCAAAGTTTTTACCGAGCTGGAACTCTTAATATTGAGTCTGGTATTAAGGTAGTTAAAAGAGCTCTATTTATATTATACAGTCGAGAGCTAAGCTAAAGAGCCTAGATAAACTGAAGATGTCAAGGACAACCTAAAGAGCATTCGACAGAGCCCAAAATGACAAGCTGGAGCTATAGAGCTTAAGTCCGAGCTAAAACACTTGTGCGTGGCAGCTTGAGGTAAGGATCTCTGATGTGTAGCACTTGAGGATCTTGATTTCATCCAATAGGGCAATAATATATGACTTGTTTATTTAGGATTTGTGTGCCTGGCTATGCAGAGCTTCTATGGTTGGATTAATCAAAAGAGCTTTTGAATCGTAAGCTGAAGAATGAGGCTTTAGTTAGAGGTGTATGTCAAGAATCTAGTTCATCCTCATATGTTTGATGCTCGTACTCAATTTACCAATCACATACTTAACCAGATCACTGTTTTTGCATTGATGGTGGAAGTGTTGAAAAATTCGCCTTCATGATATTGGCCCTGAGGTCACCTATCCACTTTCAAGTTTGTGTTTTTGATGATGGTGAAGTTTCGTTCCTTTGACTTTCTGCCTTTCTCAGTGGTGAGCTTTTAAGATAGTCTATGGTGACTGCTTCTTGATGCTACGACTGCACGAAGCTTTGGTTTCTAGTGTAAGTAAGGGTCTTATTTGTGACACTAAAGCTACTTGATGCTTGGGTTGATCAAGGCTTTAAAAGTCTTGAATATGACTGAAATGCTCGGACTGGCCAAATCTTTTAATGATGCTCTGATTAGAGCTAATATGTCTGGGTTAGCCAGCTCTTCAGATATTGTTTGGGTTATGCCGAGGCTTTTATGCTTGAAGAGGCCAAGACTTAGGTATTGAGCTACTGAGTTGTTCAGTGTTCGAATAAATGTCAAGGCTTTAATGCAGAGCAAGATAGCTTTATAATTGGGGATCGGCAAAGATCCTAGGAAGAATAAGCTAATTGTACTTGCTTATATATGTTATAAATACCGAAGTTGGGTCGTAGAGCTCCAAAGATAAGTGAGGCGTTAACCTACGCATATTGCTTAGGATCCGCTAGCCGAACTAAAGAGCTTGAGATCGATGTGTAACTTATAAAGATGAGTCCCCAATATGCTGAAGACATTAAGGCTGGGCTGTAGAGCATAACCCCAATCTAGGTAGTAATTTGAAACACTTAAGAGGCATGGTGGCTCAAGGTAAGGAACCTTGAAGTGGAGCATTGGCAATTTCATATTTCATCCTATGGGGACATGGTTTCTCCTTAGGAGGCATACAACTTGTTTGCATGGTCTTTTTTTGCCTAGTCTAGCTATGACTTCTGCTTATCTGGTGCATAGCATTTTATGTTTGGCAGTAGAAGCGGTTTTACGTGCCTGTCAAGTATTCGAGAAGAACTTTACCAATCTGTGATACTTAAACTTTTGGAGTTTGAGGGTTTTTTTTTAGATCGATTTTGAGTCTCTCTTGTGACACTTGGGCTATTAAGGTTTTGAAATTTTGGGGGTCAGATGAGCTGTTCTGATTTTTTATGCTTTACATTTTTAAAGCCTCAAGGTATTTGAATTGTGCCTTTCAGGCCTACTCTTGATAGAACAATGCTCTGACTGGAATGTTTTCTTCAAGGATAATTTTCTTAGAAATAGTGCTATCGCGTGTTTGGTCTAATGACCATGTACTTGATCTACCAACGATGTAGTTCGCCTGATGCATCCCTCCTGGTTGGAGATAGCTTGCTAGCTCCAAGCTTTTTGTTTTGCTGAATGCCCAATATGGTTTTTGGATCAGACAAGTGCCCGACCTATGAGGCTCGGGCTATCTGAAGCCTAAGGTTCTTTAGGTCGTGCCCAAGCTAAGGCTCAGGTCTTTTTTTTTTGGGCTTTTTGCACATGGACTGTATTATATCACGAACTTTTAAGCATGCCCGAGCTACAGTAAGCTCTGGGTTTCTCCACCCGCAATACTTAGTTTTTGGACTTGCCCAAGTTGTAACAAGCTCTGGGCTTTAGGCTTGCCCGAACTTGTGCTCGAGCTGCTTGTGTTTTTTTTTTTTTTTTTTTTTTACTAGGCTGAGTTTTTACTAATTCTTGCTTATCCCCTGCACACATGTACTCCCCCCCCCCCCCTTCTTAAAACTTCTTTTAGTAAGGCGCTTGGCCTTTTGAAGGAGAAAGAAGAATAAATAGGAATAGATATGGGTGAGTTATTGTATTTTCAGTTCTGAATCCACTATATGAGATTTAGGCTAAAAGTCAGCGTGAGCTCTTCTAATCTGTTGACCAGATCAGGGTTGTGTGCTTGGATGGCCCAGGGCTTTTAGCCGAGATGATTTGCTTAATTGGACTAAGAGTCAGTGTAAGCTCTTTTGATCTGTTGACCAGATCAGGTTTGCTTGCTTGGATGGCCCAGGGCGTTTAGCTGAGCTGATTCACTTAGTTTGGACTAAGAGTCAACGTGAGCTTTTCTGATCTGTGGACCAGATCAGGTTTGCGTGCCTGGATGGCCCAGGGCTTTTAGCCGAGCTGATTCACTTAGTTTGGACTAAGAGTCAGCGTGAGCTCTTCTGATTTGTTGACCAGATCAGGTTTGCGTGCCTGGATGGTCCATGGCTTTTAGTCGAGCTGATTCACTTAGTTTGGACTAAGAGTCAGCGTGAGCTCTTCTGATTTGTTGACCAGATCAAGTTTGCGTACCTGGATGGTCCAGGGCTTTTAGCCGAGCTGATTTGCTTCGGGACTCTTGGGACTGCCGCGCTTAGGCTTTTTAGCCGTGCTTGAGCTGTTTTGGACCCGTGACGCTTGGTCTTTGGGTGTTGCCGGAGCTGAGATCAGGTCTTTCTTTTGGATCCTTAGGTCTTGCCTGAGCTGAATTTGGGTCTTTCAGGCCTTTTGCACTTAGGCTTTATTGTAGCCTGAGCTTTTAGGCCTGCTTGCGTTATAACGAGCTTTAAGCTAAATGAGAAGATGATTTGACTTCTTCTAGATTATGATTTAACGCTTAGGAGGTTATTTTGAGCTGGCACCGCAAGATCTAAATGGCCAAATCTCCTTTTGTTCTTACAGATTTGATCATAGATCCTGGGCCACCTGCTTGAACATGCTTTTCCAGATATTGCAAAAGGGAATAAAGTAAACAAATAAATTAATACTTACAGTCGTGGTTTAAAGCACAAATGCACCGTATGAGTGATAAGTCCCGATCTGAAGCGCTTGGACGTAATTCCCCATGATGAGAGAAACTCGATCCATGGTGTCATCTAAACCTGGCTTATTTAGTTGGGTAAACCCTTAAACCTGTTCGAGTCTTGTGCATTTGCTACTGGGCTAATGAAATTAAAGAGAATAAAAGCAAATATGCACATCTTACCAAATGTTCATAGTTATCCGTACTCCTGCCATGTCCTATTAGGCTTCCAATAATAGGCTCAGGACATGTCTGATCTGAATAAGCTTTCAATAACAAGTTCGGGATATGTCCCCTCTAAATAAGATAAGCTTTGTTATTGAGTTTAATGGCTTTGTAGAGATTAGGCAGTAAAAACCTTCACCGATAATATTTTCGGGTCTTAGGCAGATAAATTTGAACATACAATGACTTATCAAATAAAAAGTTTGGCTAAATACCAGTTTGCAATCAACTAGCCTCGGGAGTATAGACATCAAATTCTATTGATGAAGTTATAATGATACTCAATAGTAGGCATATGACTAAGTACGAATAGAACTACTAAATATGCAGTAGTTTATTTTATTTGAGAGATTTATAAAATTGCAGCACTTCCTTTACACACGTAAACGTGAGACGGCTCTTACCCTTTTAGTGTATAACAGATGTGATCCTCTATATACGTATACAAGAAGAGCATGTTTGCAAGTAGTCATAATTACCTCTTCCTCTATATACGTAGACAAGATTGTATGTGTGCAGTAGCATATTACATATCAATTTAAAAGTTTTATTTTCCTTCTTATGCTGAAGCATGACATTTGAGAAAGCCTTGATCCTCATAGAGCTCGACAAATAATTCCCTTCACGACGTGCTGGGAGACCCCTGGTGAGCTCAGATTTTCAACCGATCCGAGACCGTTCTGTAATTGCTATTGGTCATGTTGTCCTTGAGGGGTAAGAGAGTGGCACTCCTAAATATGATATGAATGAACCGGTAATGGTCTTCAAATGGACTTGGCTGATCATCTAAAGTACTTAGGTGTGATTACCCAAGGTTAGGACTTCCCAATCTGAGGCGCTTGGGTGTAATACCCCACGGTGAAGGAGACTCAATCCATGATATTCAAAAATTTATAATTTAATTATGTAGTTGACCAAAATTTTGGGATGGCCAAAAATTAAAAGAGGGACACATAATGAGCCGGAGTAATATACTGATCTGTGGAAGATCTGAAAAACGTCTAGTGATATATTTGAATAGTCATATTATGCGCCTTGCAAATACAACTTTCAACGCTACTGGAATTATTGTTCGATTGTAGCAATATCAAAGCCAAAACTGCAATAAAGATTGGCTAAGCAATATAGCATTTAAATATATGATACACACGATATGTATATACGTGTGTGTATATATATATGTGACTCCATACACATGAGGGACTCCTGCAAGCATAGACTTACAGGTTTGTGCTTTGCAATTCCAAATTAAGATTTAAGTCTTGTACACCTATACCAGTATACATGATTGGTGTTTTAATGTGCAGCAGAGTATACATAGATATGTGCACGACATGGGGTGTTTCTATCATCGAACATTATTCAGGAAGGCGACATATTTGCTTCCGTTAGTGCAACCTCAGATCAAGATGACAATACTTGATTTGATATGAGCATGTACACACATATAGAGATATATACATATACACACATGCATGTCTATACTTACAATACTAACTCCCATAAATTTAAGTGCGATAGTGTAATCAAGCCAAAGTAAGTGGGTATTCCACATCAATTTAAACTGACATACCTTTTGAACATGAAGCATGTAGCATGTGATTTTAATAAAATATTGTATGAATCAAAATAAGATACTTTTTAGAAACAAATGCCAATTTTGGGTTATATCAATTGATCATTGTATATTTGGGTTGATTCCCAATGGGTTTCCCAAAGGAAAAGTAGTTTTATGAAACTTCTTGGCCGAATTGGGTGAAAACTCCAATGATTTCATTTGAAAAGAAATTGCTAATTTATAGGAGAAAAACTTGGTCTCAAAATTTCATAATCAGGCCACTTCATTCATATATATATATATATATGTATATAACCATATTGCTAAGATCCAAACTGCCCTATTGCAAGCCTAGTCCAACCAATCATTCCCTTTGTCCAATAATAATATGGACCAGTCAAGCTCTTGATTTTGTCAAGATGTGGAATTGATGCCATAAATTAAGCATTTCCTCTTTGTAGCATGAGAAAATGCATTCTCTCATCCCCATATGGCAAGCCGAGAATTGAGGAAAGAAAATAAAACAAAAAATGCTTTTGTAATATCTCAATTATAGTACCAGTGAACATGGCCTGACATGCACTTGTAACAGTGTGTATGAAATATATATACATATATATATATATATATATTTGAATCTTGACCTTCGCTCATCATGATGGATAGTAATAAAAAGGGTGGTTTGGTAGACTTATCTCTCTATCGAGGAAGCAGCCGAGCAGTTGATTAGATTCACCATGGATTTTTTCCCTTTTCGAGCGTATTATCGACGAGTTTTAATGAATTTGGTGAGAAACATAGCAATAAAGCGTCGTTCCCACAGACGGCGCCAACTGATGTTACCAAAAATCTGCACATCTTGAAGATTACAATTCGATCACTTCGCATGGATGATTTGATGAACCGACATGGCTCCCTCACTGACCTAATCACCTGAAACATAAAAGTAAAGGCTTAGGGGGTTATTTTTCCCCTAAGCCTCCTCCGACGATCAAGTCAGTAAGTTGGAGAATATGAGAATATTGTACATAAGTAGAGAGAAAAAGAAAAATGTATATGGCTAGAGCTCGTCCCCCTCCCTCTCAAATCCTTGATGCCATATTTATATCTCCAGGGAGTTGTTTATAGACTGGCAGTTACCCATTGCTTGGGCTATGATCATGGGATCATGGGATCATGGAAGTGTTGAAGGCTGATCATGGTTAGGATCATGGAGGGTTCACGTGTTGGTATTTACCCTAAGTGTTGAAGGCTGATCATGGTTAGGATCATGGAGGGTTCACGTGTTGGTATTTACCCTTTAACCATAGTCCTTATTTACATGTGTTTTTATATACCAGCAACTTAGTAAATGGGACTATGATCAGGCCCAAATTGAAGCGCAACTGGTTATTGGCTCTTGTATTGTAACTTCCCTTATAATCTAGTGTGTTACTCACACCATTACTCATATATAGACCTGACACTTGTCAGCATATAATTAGGTAGTATTTTTGGGGCATATCACTTCCCTTAGATGAAAAATTCCCAGGTCCTTTCTTGGGACAATCACGTTCCCGATGTCCCATATTACCACAAGCGAAACACCTTATTCGGCTGTCATCAATATTTTGCCTTGGAGTAATACCTTGTCTTGATGTACCTGCCTTGATAGATTAGGATAATCTCTTGCCACGTGTCCTGGTCGTCGACGAAGTTATTGGCCTTGGCGAGATCGTAGCCGTTGGAGAAGAACTTGTGCACGGTGGTGGTGAGGGTGGAGAAAGTAGAGGATTCAGATTGCAGGCGATGGAGGGCTGCGGCGATGGAGTCGAGGATCTCTCTCTCTACTTTCTATCTCTCTTTTTGTCTTTCTTTTGGGTATATATATAGATATACATATTGAATATGATTTTAAATTTAAAAATTCATTTTTTATGGCAATGATTGTGCATATATGGATATAGAAGGGTAGTGTGGTCCAAAATAAAATTTGTAGACCTATCACCAATTTTTTTTTGGGGGTAGACCTATTATAATAAAGTTACACTAAAATGAATTTAATACTAATTAACCTTTTAATAAAATAATAATTAATAATTATTTCATGTCCTCTTTCATGTGATTGAAATCTATTCAATGACAAAGAATTAGCAATAACTCTAATTTTATAGTTAAAACAAATAAACATAAATTTATTTTAACTATATAATGACTTAATCACAAAATTGAACTATTCAATTTTACATAGTACCACAACATACTAGAAAACTGAGTTTGAATGATAAATCATCATTTTCGGTTAGCATAGAATCTCAGTATCATAAGTTGAACTATAATAATAGTCACATGCATGATACAATTCCATCAAACAATACACGTATATATCATGAGTTCTTTTCCATGCAATACACTTAAATCTGGAAAAGCATTAGTCGAAATCCTATTCAAATGATATATAAACTAAATATGATTCCCTGTGCACGTCATTCAATTCAAGCAGATAATGTGCAATTCATTAAACTAAAATTTGAGAACATAGATACATACTCGGTATATATATCTACTATATCTACTATAGTATAAAAATGAAGAAACAAGCACGTCAAAAAATATAAACTTTCTCTTTTGCCCTTCATTATACCATAATTACTCATACATCTATCTATACATCGTAAGGATGTATTGCTTTGTGTGGGGTAAATATGTCATTTTGGACAAATAATTACATTCAAGTCAGCTTTTACAATTTTATTTAATATAATAATGAGGTTTTAATCAACAATCTTGTGTCTAATTACATTTGGGTTAACAATTTTTTGGATATTTATTATTGACTTCAAAAAAAAGTCAACAAAAGTGGCTATTTTGGTGGCTATTTAGGAATTGGTCACTAATATTTACAATTTTGTCAACTTCTTCTCTCAAATGAGGTTTCAATCAACAATTTGTGTCTAATTACATTTGGATCAATAATTTTTGGGATATTTATTATTCACTTCATATCATAAAAAGTTAAAAAAAAGTGGCTATTTTAGTGGTTATTTAGGAATTGGTCACTAATATTTACAATTTGCTCGACTTCTTCTCTCAAAGTTAGGATTCATATATTGTAATATGTGTAATTGCATTAGGTCAGCAAGTTTTGGGATATTTATTATTTACTTTAAACAAGTGTTAAAAAGTGGCTATTTTAGTGACTATTTAGGAATTGGTCACTAATTTCACATTTTGGTCAATTTCTTCTCTCAAATTTAAGTTCTGGTATATTTAAATTGTCAATTTAAGTGGCTATTTTAGTAGCTATTATTAATTGGTCACTAATATTTACATTTTGGTCAACTTCTTTCCTCAAATTCAAGATTTATAGATTGTATTTGAATATCAATTAAGGCCTACAAACACATTCATGCCCCTTTTTTTTAGAGGAAATACCCTACTTGTGTCATATATTTTTAGTGGCGCTTTATTAGGTACATTTACTACTCATTTATAAGATAGTCAGAATTATCAACTTCTTCCGTAAGAAGAGTTTTAGATTAAATAGTTACATTTATAATTTCCTATTTAACTGTTTTAACATCTTATGTTGATTTTTACAAGTGGACCTTATTTTGAAATATCAAAAAAAAAAAAAAGAAAAAGGAAACGTGACACTTATTATAAAAATATAAAAAAAAATGAAACGTTGACACTTATTTTAGAACGGAATGAGTAATTATACCTCTCCAAAAATCTCTAATGTCAAGATTAATACACAATATATCTAAGAATACAACTATCCGACGGGCACGTGCCTTGCACGTGCACCCTCACTAGTATATATATACGGTTTAACTTAAAATTTTATTCTAAGATGTATGTATATTCATACATGTGCTCTGATACCAACTATAAGAATTTAATTGATAAAAACTATCATGCAAAAATATCTTAATTGCCAAGATCTTGAATATAATACACTTTACAAAATCAAATATAATTTTACATACCGTTATTCGTCATTGAAATTGGTAGAGACAGAATTGGAACCCGTTAGATTGACTTTATTCTAAGCTTCTCATTCTTCTCTATGTCTCTCAATTATGCACACCCTTATTTCTGTAATTGATTGAATGTTAACTTTCAAGGGGTTGGGTGTACCTTTTATAGATGAGAGATTGAAGTAGGGGTGTACAAAAAAAATCGAGACCGAAACCGACCGACCAAACCGAGGGCATTCGGTCGGTTTTTAAACTTATAGTCAAAGAAGAAAACCGAACCGACCGACCGAAACACTCCAAAATCCCGACCGAACCGAGGCTATTGGTCGGTTTGTTTGTTTGCTTTTTTTTTTTATATATATATATATATATATGTGAAAAACCGAGAAAAACCGACCGTGAGCACCCCTAGATTGAAGGGGGTCTTTAAATGACTATCATAATGACAGTCTCGGAATATGTAATGACTTTTATAATTAGTGAATATGAAAAGTCCTTTATTTAATAACGTTGAAAGATGAACCATTCAATCATCGATTTTCTCAACAATTAATAATGTATATCATATATATATATAATATACATATATAATATTAATTGGGATACTTTTCTATTGACTAAATAGTTAGTGGAGTCCAACTAATATAGAAAGCTAGTGAGCCACATTTTATAAGACTTCTAAAAGTCACATAAGAATTTACATTTGGTGTAGTGCACTATGCAATTAATAATAAGACTTAATGTAACGCTCCAAGCCTTTGTTACTAGGTACTTTTAAGCTTAATCATTTTGGACTATATGTTGACTGTTTTCTTCGTGTGTTGAGTGCTTTCTCTTTTTTTTCTCGGAAAGCCATTCAATTAGTTTGTGTGGATGCTCAATTAGTGGTGTCTATTCCACACACCACACATTTTATCTCTTCCTGCGGAAAATTAAATTTCTGCAAATTTATTTGGTCAAAACATAACATAATAACAAAGTCTTCTTAAGAAAGTTTGAAATGAGAAATACAACAAGGCATGTTTGATAATTCAATTAAACGCTCATGAAAATGAAAAATTTTACCACTTACTTTTATCAGCATGTTTGATAGTATATGAGAGCTCACCACTTATCTGAAAATTAGTTAAAAAAATATTAAAAACTTTAAGTAAAAAAAGAGTATATTGAAAAAAAAATCACTGAAAAACAATCTTCTTTCTATCCTAAATTATTTACTTGTTGACTAGTTCTACACCCTTAGCTTAAAATTTTTAGTATTCAACTAATATCCTGTAAAGAATTTCAGTTTTATCAATCGGCTGTAAGAATTGATGACAAGTAACAAAAACACATTTTTGCTTGCCCTTTAAACTTTTTTTCAACAATACCATAAAATTGTATATATTTGCAGTATCGAGCGTCGGTTCAGCGTCCCATCCAATGAAGCTGTCAATTTTTTTCTCTTTTAAAAGAAGTTAATGACTATGTTCTCGATCAAATGCAAAAAAAAAAAAAAAAAATAAAAAAATAAAAAAATAAAAAATAAAAATTACAAGTTCACACTTATTTGGCCATGCACCAAAAGTTTTTGGACAACATATTATATATATATATATATATATGGTTACCATCATCATATTATTATGAAATGACACCTAAAAAAATTACTAGTAAATGACATGATTATTTTTAATAATGTATGACACGTACAAAAACGTTACAAACAAAATGAGACTAGAACTACAACAAAAAAAGCGTTCGTACTTAATTAAATGAATTGGGACATAACAATTAATTAACAAATGGATATGGCATATCATAAATTTTCCCTTATGTTTATGTTTCTATTCACATAACAACATCTCCAACTCCACTGCCACCACAACCACAACCACCGCCACCGCCACCAGCTAGCAGATCCTCTGGCACTATACATAATCTCACCCGCATCCTTTGTGGGAAGACTCACTGGCGGAGGCACATAGGGACGAGGGGGGGTCTAGGCTCTCCTTGAGATTTTGAGAATTAAAATTTTACCCTAAGTTTTTTTAGTGTTTTACATTTAGGCCCCCCCTCAACTATGTTTAGGCCCCCCTCAATTTATGTTTAGTCCCCCTCAATTTATGTTTTGGCCCTCAAAGGGGTCCAAGGCCCAATTTAGTGCTATCAACTACATATATATATATATATTGATATATAGGAATATACAACTCAAAGGAAATGCACCTAAAATTTTAAAAATTACACTTTTAGTGTGATAATTTTATGCGTTTTAGAAATAGGCTCCCTTAAATTTTTGAAAGACACAATACAATATTTACGTGTCACCGAATAGACTTATATTATAAGCATATCCCCAAAAAATCACAATTATGGACAAGTAGACCAAAAAAAAATCGTCAATTATGTATAAATCGACCCCAAAAAAAATTATCTCGAGAGCGCTGCCTCCGAATCCCCGTATAGCCTAGGCCACCCCTGGCCAAAATTTCTAACTCTGCCCCTGGGAAGACTCACCATTGTTAGACCATAATCAAATTAAAAAATCATGCGAAAACTTATATGCCAAGATCTTCAATACAAAACACCTTAAGAATATGTACATTAGATGAAACAATCATACCATTGTAAGCCATTGGGAATGATGGAGACCTGACAATTGAAATCCCTTGATCAAAAGTTATTAGTTATATCATGGCTCATCACCTTCTTCTCTCTATCTCTCAATACACACATACCTTATACTGTTATTTGATGGAACATATCATACAAGGGAAAAATCTATGTCCTTTTATAGTGGAGAATAGAGGGCCACAATCAAATAACCACTAAAGAAAACCTTCCATCATGGACACTTAAAATATCTCTAAGTAGTTATTAATTTAAGTTCACAATCTTATTATTATCGAATATATGGGCATATCTTTAAACTGGCTAATACCTATCATCGTGGAGCCCAGCTAAAACATTAATGCTGAAAACATGGTTAGTGGACCACCTTTTATGGGATTATAATCCCCCGTGAGATAACCACCACAAGCAAAGATACTCACAACCACCACAAGCAAAGATGACCATAGATGGACAGGATTGAGAGAGACGCAACCACCACGCATAGCAAGAAGGTAAACCCAGAACCATGAAACACAAGATCTCCTCCCTCCACTCCATCAAAGTTTCTTGCCATTTTTCAATCTCTATGCTTAGTTTCAAACTACATATATATATATATATATATATGTGCTTATATATAGGCCATACCATGCGTCCATCTTTGCATGGCCGGGCCAAAGGGGGGCAAAAGGGGACAACTGTCCTGGGCCACCAAAGTTCATAAAATTTTGAAGCTTCTCATGAAATTTTCATGATCACAATTTTATCTTGAGATTTTTTAGTACTTTATATTTAGATCTCCCCCAAGACCCAATTTATTGCCATCAACTACGTACATATATATATATATTGATACATATGTATATAAAACTCAAAAATAAAAACCCCTAGAATTTTGAAAATTACACTTTTAATGTAAGAATTTTTTGAGTTTTAGAAATAAGTCCCTCTAGAATTTTGAAAATCACCATACAATGTTTAAGTTTCACAAATAGACTCGTATCATCGCCAATTATGTGTAAGTAAACCCTAAAAAAATTGACAATTATGTATAAGTAGACCCCCAAAAAATCGCTTCGGGGTCGCTGCCCCTGAACCCCCCACTACAACAAAAATGTGATTTGGCGACAAACAGATTTCGTCGCCAAAAGTTATTTTTTCGTCGCTAAAGGCTTTAGCGACGAAACAATTTCGTCGCCAATTTTGTTGCCTTTGCCTTGTCGCGACGAAATTTATCTTTTGTTGCATAGACAAAAATAGCGACGAAATAAATTTCATCGCTATTGATCACAATTTTCGTCGCCATTGATGCGCATTTTATCGCCAAAATGAGTATTTTTAGTAATTTTGCATTAGTGACGAAAATATTTCGTCGCCAATTCATCATATGCAATAGCGACGAATTATTTTCGTCGCCAATTCATTTTTAGCATATGCAATGGCGACGAAAAATTTTTATCGCCAATTGATCATATGCAATAGCGACGAATTATTTTCGTCGCCAATTCATTTTCAGCATATGCAATGGCGATGAAATAATTTCGTCGCCAAATCATCATATGCAATGGCGACGAACTATTTTCGTCGCCAATTCATTTTCATCATATGCAATGGCGACGAAATAATTTTGTCGCCAAATATATAAATTGGGTTGCTTGTATTAGTGACGAAAAAATTTCGTCGCCAAATCATTTTATCATATGCAATGGCGACGAAATAAGTTTGTCGCTAAAATTATATATTATAGGAAATAGAATTATTTGAACATGCTATAATTCTGTTCATTCCTGTTTATCACAATAATTTTCAAAACCAAAAGAGAATCATATTAAACATAAAGAGTCTCAATGTTTCTGAGTAACTTCATTAAACAACAAGAATTAATATCGTTAGTTGTTCACGTACCCAACAAAAAAAACTAAAAATTAACAAAAGTATTAGCAAATTATTCACTACACAACAAATTGTTAGACTCCATAACAAAAGTAACAAGATCTGTCCGACTATCTACTGATCCACCATATCCACACCACTATTCACTACATAACAATTTTGTAAGACTACATAACAATTTTGTTAGACTACGTAATAAGATGTGGCCGACTATCAACCGATCCACCATATCCACACCCAATCTGCATGAAACCAATGAAAAACATTAGTATCTTATAAGTTAGTGAACGAACATAAAATATGTGAAATATAAAGTAATTATAAGTTGAGTTTCCATCAAAAATACTATTATTATTGCATAAACATCAAACCTACTTTACTCGAATACCTAAGCCTATATAAAGGGCCAACCAGGTTCACATCAAACACAGTCAACTTGCTCGTCCTCATTCTTTGCAAGTACACGAAGGAGCGGATCCAATACAACAGCACTAGTGCAGTTTTGGCTACAACAGGTTACATGTTTTAATAGGTTAAAGTACCAGTGTTGGCTACTCGGCACATGGTTGTGGGATTGTGCCCGACACTTCAGGTTCGACACACTAAGAAACATGTTGTGTACATGTATAACTTAAAAGCTACTTTCAAAATGGACAAAATGCTCCTATTGGACTCCTATTAGTTGTTACTTCATGAAAACACTATTTTCTCTCAGAAATATATGAAAATACAGATTTATTGACATGTGTCATCAGATTCATGAAGATTTTGGGAAGTCTGATGATTAAACACGTACTGCGCTCGACTCACGTACCGGTGTCCATGTAACATCTAGCTAATTAAGCAATAGTCACATAACTTGTGCACTGGTTTCTTAATTTTGTTGTGTGAAATACTCAACATGCACAGTTTCCTTTTCCTTATTTCTTGTTTAACATTTTTCTTTCGGAAAAAGGAATCTTGTTTAATATTTGGCCTCCTCTACGCTTCTAATTAAAGAATTCAATATCAGCATAACTTGGTTTGGCAAGAACCTCAAAGTTTTAGCCTAAGCTCATGAAGAACAAAGTAGACTTGTTCCCTTCAGATGCAAACAATCATGACGTGTCCACCACAAATAAACAAAATCAGAGAAGAGAGAAGACAAAAGATGAAACAAATAAATTTCTGACCATACCAAAAATGGCTTCTCCCAAGAGAATAAGGTTATCAACATTTTTAAGCCAAAAATGTTTTGGGTTCCTTACTGTAATGAATTCCACTTGACAGTGTTCTAAAAAATCCTCCTAGGCCTCTGCTTAAGCCCCGCCTAAGCCCTAGGCCTTGCCCAACCGCCTAAATTTTCACCTAATCCTTGCAAAAATCCCAAAAGGATTTAGGCCTTGTCTAGGCTAGGCCTAGGCCGGCCCAGGAGTCCTAGGGATGGAATTGTAATTTTCTTAAAATAATAACAAGGGCAAAACCCTAAAAAGTAGTTCAGCCACCACACCAGTCGTTCATTCCAAGATTAAGAGAGAGAGAGAGAGAGAGAGAGAGAGAGAGAGAGAGAGAGAAAGAGAGAAAGGAGACGACTCCCACACCACATTCACGAGTCGACCAGCCGAAGAAGAAGAAAAGCTGAAGAAGAATAAGAAGAAGTAGAAGAAGAAGAAGAAGAAGAAGAGAAGCTCAGAAGCCGAGAGACACTGAGGTATGATGTGTGTGTGCGACATTGTGTGTGTGCGAGTGACATAGTGTGTGTGTCGACACTGTGTGTCGTCCCAGAGAGTGTGTGTGTTCGTACGAGAGTGTGTGTGGTGTGTCGTGTGAGAGTGTGTGTGCATCCCTGTGTGTGGTCAGATTTTTTTTTTCTGTTTTGTTTTTTAGACAATTTGTGACCCCAATGCCCCATTTGGTTTATTTTTGAACATTGAAAAATGAAAGAAAGAATTCTATGAACTTGCTTCAAAAGTTAATTCATAGACTTCTGAAAATTGAAAATTTGACCATTAGTATGTTTGCTCATCTTAATTTGCTCATTGTGGTTACCATCCAATCTTGGAGATTGTTGATAAAAAAGCTGAAGGTCGACTTGATAGTCCACTACATTTGGCGGCTTACCTCTTGAATCCTTATTACTTCTTAAAATATCCAAGCTTACAACATGATCCTCTTGTCATGGATGTGGTCTTTGCTTGTGTCGAGAAGTTCTTCCCGGATGACTTTACTAGGCAACATCAAGTGATAAATATGGAATTATTGAAGTATAAGAAAAAAGAGGGTGGGTTTGGAAGACCCTTGGCTAAGGCGGGATGTGCCAAGAATGATGACAATTATGATCCTGGTAAATATAGTAATATACTTATTTAGTTATACTCTACTCATTATTTCATTTACTTATTTATTACTAATTAAAATAACTAACTTCTTACTAAGTGTGCTTTAATTTTTAATGTAGTTAGATGGTGGTCACACTATGGTAATCTTACACCCAACTTGCAAAAAATGGCTTCAAGAATCCTTTCATTAACTTCTAGTTCTTTTGGATGTGAAAGAAATTGGAGCAATTTTGAGGGGGTAAGTATGAACTAAAAATAGTATGTTCCATGATAAAAATAGTATGTTCCATGATAAAAATGGAGATGTATACTGTATTGGACATTGAGGAAATAAAGTCTTGATCAAAACTGAGATGTATACTGTATTAACCTCTTTATGATGCTAATTTTGGGATTAACTGCTTATGTGAGGTTAATTTAGGCCAACTCACAACTAAGTTTGAAATAAATTCATGAGAATTTGAATCTAAACCATAGAAGCAACACAGATAAAAAATATGAGCATAATTAAAAAAATAAATAATTAAATTGTTACAATTATGTGCACTGTAAATTTTAAATGCTAATCATGGGATCAATTTTGAATCCTAAATTAAATTGTTACAATTGATGCTAGAGTGAAGGATTTTCAATTGATACTAGACCTTAATTTTAAATAACCCTTTAATTATTATTTCATGCATTATTTTCTATATCTACACATATTGGGTTTTTCAATTTTGCGAAACAGATTGACTTCTATTAAAATCAATTTAGAAACAAATTGACTTCTATTATAAAATTTTATCATTTTAGTGAATCCACCTTAATCAATCACATTCATGGCCAAGGAGTAGTGCACAGTTTAACCAAAACATTTCAAACAAAAGCATTTCCAAACACTCACTCCAATATTAAGGGCACAGGAAATTAAAAAGAAAATTTTAGAAACAAACCCTAACCTGGCTTCAGAGTAATGTGATTCCTAGGACACAATTTCAAAGTAATGTGATTTCTAGGGCTTTCAACTTTCTCACGATCAGCCTTCAAAGAACATACGATCAGCCTTTAAAGATCTGTATCTGAATTTGTAAATATATATACTGAATCGTTAGAAGTACATGGATATATATATATATATATAGCTATAACTATATATAGAGAGAAAGAACCTGGGGGAACGTTGGTGGCCGCTGGGTGGTGGAGTGCGGCGACGAGATGGGGAGCGGCGGCTGAGTGGGGTGGGGTGGGGTGGGGTGGTGTGGTGCGGCGGGGTGGGGAGGGTAGATGGTGGCGATGAGGAGGTGGTGGCGGCTATGGTGAGCCGTTTGGAGGTGGGGGTGGGGGTGGGGGTGGGGGTGGGGATAAAGAGAGTGAGAAAGAGAGACATGCGGAGGGGGTGGGGAGGTGGGGTGGGTTGGGTTTGAGAGAGAGAGAGAGAGAAAGAGAGAGAGAGATGAAGTCAACAGTGGGAGGGGAAGCTTGTAGCAAAAAGAGAGGGAGGGGAAAGTTTTTGCCAAAAAAAAAAGAGAGGGAGTATAAAACTTTTGTAAAAAAAAAAAATATGACTTTGATATCTATACTATACTTAAAATAAGCATGTATGTAATATGAAAAATGTATGATATTATATGTAATGAAATTTATATACATTGTGCGTGTGATATGAAAATATAAAAAAAAAAATTATAGGCATGTGCGTATGATTAAAATATAAAATTAAATTTATCGGCATTGTGTGTGTAATATCAATAATATTGTGCAATACAAGTAAATTTTGAATTTATTAGTATGTGTGTAAAATTAAATTTATATGTGTGTGTAAATTAAATTTATAGCCTATAAATGTAAAGAAGATATCAACCGAGATCATTGCTTGAGCTCATTACCTAAATCACCTCGAGAGAGACATGTTCAAAGTTTCGAATAGAAAGAGAGTAAGAGAGGAATAAGAAAGAAAGAAAGAAAGAAAGAAGAAATCAGATACATAGAGAGACGTATTCAAAGTTGAGCGGCGACAGTGAAGTGGAGAAGCGGCGGAGTAGAGTACGGCTAAAGCAGACTTGAAGAGAGAGAGAGAGAGAGGGGTTGGAGAAAAGGTTTGTATACACGTACTACAGACCCAAAAGGATTTTAAATTGGGGATTTCAATTTCCAAAGCTTCTCTTGGAGATTCAACTTCTATTTGAGTATCTACACACTCTCACACACAGCAAACATGCACATATACACACTCTTACACACAGATTTGGAGAGAGAGAGAGAGAGAGAGAGAGAGAGACAAACCTGGAAGGGGACGGTGCTGGTGGTCTATGCTAAGCAGCGGTGTCTGCGCGACGGTGAGCGGCGATCTGTGCGAGCGGTACCGGTAATGGCGGTGTGTGAGTGCGGCGACAGTGGTGGCAGTGTGTGGTAGGCATCACTTTTAGCGACGAAATATTATTTCGTCGCCATAGGCATCACTTTTGGCGATGAAATAATATTTCGTCGCCATAGACATCACATTACAACTCACTTTAGGAATCACTTTTAGCGACGAAATAATATTTCTTCGCCATAGGTATCACTTTTGGCGATGAAATAATATTTCGTCGTCATAGACATCACATTACAACTCACTTTAGGCATCACTTTTGCCGACGAAGTAATATTTCGTCGCCATAGTCATCACTTTTGGCGACGAAATAATATTTCGTCGCCATAGGCATTACTTTTGGCGACGAAATAATATTTCGTCGCCATAGGCATCACATTACAAATCACTTTTTTTGGCGACGAAATAATATTTCGTCACCATAGGTATCAGTTTTACCGACGAAATAATATTTCGTCGCCATAGACATCACATTACAATCACTTTGGGCGACGAAATAATATTTCGTCGCTATAGCCATCACATTACAACTCACTTTTGGCGACAAATTAATATTTCGTGGCCATAGGCATCACTTTTGGCGACGAAATAATATTTCGTCGCCAAAATTCACACTTTTGGCGATGAAACAGAATTTCGTCGCCAAATTTATGTTTTTTTTTTCAACCTCTTTGGCGACGAAATTTAATTTTGTCGCTAAAACTATACTTTTGGCGACGAAATTGAAATTTCGTCGTCATGTTTTGTCGCTAAAGCCCATTTTTGCTGTAGTGCCCGTATAAGGGCCCCCTTTTAGTAGTTTGTCCCGGACCTCCAAATACTCGGACCTGCCATGTCTTTGTCATGGCTAGCTTACTTGTATAGTGTTAACTTATAGTGTTTTGTAAGTCTATACCATCTTTGTCATGGCTAGCTTATTGTATCCAACGCAAGTACAGGATGAAAATTCTCTATATTTGTTTGTTCCTATTGATTTGTCAACTTTGAAAATTCTCTTTAGAAACCATTAGTGTGTTCCCATTTGGTTTGTCTTAATTAGGGTGACTGGCCTTCTCTTATTCTAGTCAAATGTGTTGGACCCTCCCATGAAAAATGGTAGCGGTTTCTACTTTAATTTCCAAGGCCAAACTAGGTATTTGAACTTCAAGCACATATCTTTTTCTTAAGAAACATGACTTAGAGTATATATAGAGACCCTCCAAGTCATCCTTTTTTTTTTTTGTCCTTTCCCTTACCAATGAATTTTATTTATTTATTTTCACCTTGTGATTTAACTTAAATTAAGTGTCCATTAGGTAATTAGCCAATTGTTTGAGACTTTAATTAATGTCAGAAATATTGAGTCTATTTGATAGGCCACTAGATTTAGACAAGCCTGCTTACAAGCTTTACTCATACATATTCACGAACTCTATTGAGCCGAGCTCAAGTATGCTCGATCTTGCATGTTTCATAAAACGACCATAAAATCTTGACTTGTCTACTCCATGAGTCGAGGCTCCATGAGTCGAGGCATTACTCCAAATCAACCTTCTTTCCCCCCCCCCCCCCCCCCCCCCCCCCCAAAAGAGGTACGTACATTAATTATTAACGTAAAAAAGTATCCAAAATGATACTTTACAAATAAAACAATTAACATGATTTCCATCCCAAGAATAAAAAAACAATTCCTTCAATGGCTAAGCTTTTATACACCCCTAACGTTAGGAGTCCATTGATGAGAAGGGGTTGGGGAAAACTGCACCCAATTCCTATAGTGATGAGTATGTGCGCAACTGAAACTCTTCAATAGCAAAAGGTTGTTTATGGCCTATAGGTGCTTTGACCAACTGTAAATTTTCGTGATTGATTCATATTTTGGGCAATTAATGAATTGCATAAGAAACTAGTTTACAAAACAGTTTCATTTATCTTAATCACTTTTGGGCTCCACAGTTTCATTTATCTTTATTTACATGTCCATTATGAATTTTTTTGGATATGCTTCTCGAATTTTGGGTATTTGTAAACCCATCATCATTTTTTTTTTGCTAACTGGCACCTAGGCCCAAAGTTTGTTCTGGGCTGAGCAGAGAGTGTAATTCAAGCCTGGGTACTTATGTCCATCTTGGGATTGGCTGTTGCGGCCCGGCACACTATATCCCTGGCTGCTGGATCTTGCCACGTGCCGTTCCTATTGGGTTGTATACTTGTATTGATTCAGGTGAGAATTTTTGTTCACTCAAAATATTGCTCACCCAAGCACTTTTTGAAAGTAGCATGTGGGATTCATAACTTTTTATATTCTTTTATTATTATTATTATTTAATTATTTTTATTTTTATTATTTATGAAAAGTTATAGGTCTCACATACTCATCCAATGAGGTGTTCGAATGGGCAATGAGTGACTAATTTTTAGATGGGCAAAAATACTCTCATTGATATAGTCGTATCAACATGTTAACATTTTCTTAATTCAAAGGGTTAAATACAGTTTACTCCTGTGGTTAGACGTGTTTTTACTTTATCTCCCTATGGTTTAAAGCCCCCTTTTAGCGACACTTTTTTGCTCTGACATTACCATTGGTGTTCTGGCAATAGCTTTACCTTTTGTAAGTTACCCTTTTGTTTCTATACTTTAAAGAAAACAGTATTAAAGTTTCAAGTGTGTGCAATATAAATTTCCTTTTGTTAAATTGAATTACAAATTAAAGTGTGTACAATTATAAATTGAATTACTAAATTACCCTTTTTCCTTTTGTAAATTACCTTTTATATACATGTATATGTGTGTGTGTGTGTGTGTATATGTTATAATTTATTACAGTATTATTGTTTATGTATTTAAAGCGTGTACAATCATAAGTTGAATTATTAAATTACTCTTTTACCTTTTGTAAATTACCCTTTTGTTTCTATATCTTAAAGAAAAGAGTATTAAAGTTTAAAGAGTGTATAATTATAAATCTTTTTTCATTAATTTAAATTACCAAAAATCCTTTTGCCTTCTGTAAATTTATCTTTCTCAATACCCATTTTCATATTGCTTCTCTTTCTATACACTTAGCATCTTTGTGAACGTAGCCCTAATTTCAGTGGAATCGCGTCAAATGTGATGTTGAGGTTTGCCTTTTCATTTACACTATTTTGCTTCTCACAGATCCTCAATGAGGGGTAAATTCCTAACACATCATAGGTGTTTTCTATTATCAATTTACAACGTAAGTTCTACTTCTTTGCAGATTTAGAGAAGAAAAAAAGAAAGCCAAATTACATGTACCCTCCAACTTTGGGCCAACTGCAATTTAGTCACTATAATTTCAATTCAGTCCCCCAAGTTCGATAAATGTTTTATTTTTATCCAATGACAAAAACTTATTGGATCAAATTAAAACACATATCAAACTTGGGAGAATAAATTGAACATAGTGAAAATATAGGGACTAAATTAAAATCAACTCCACAGTGGGAGGTAAAAAGTGTGACTTACCCGATATAGAACTGAAAACATTAGAAATTAGAAAGTTTTAAAATGAAGTGTTTCCCATTTTGTTGATAAGAACTAGCTTTGCTTGGTAATGGTGACGGAAAAGTAAAGGGAAGGGAGAAAATGGAAGAGGAGAAAGAGAGAAAAGGTATCCTATAGGGAAGATGATTTTTCTTAAGGATCTGTTTGGTTCAAGGATTTAGTGAAGGAAAAGAAAAGAAAACACCAAGAAAAATGCTTTCCTTTGCTTGCTTACTAAGAAAAATAGCGAGAAAAATAGGAATGATACAAAACATAGTGATAAATAAATTAAATGAAATTCCTTAATTTTTTAATCTTAATTTACAATTATATTGATAAATTATTTTACTTTTAATGTTGTTTAAGTATGTAGGAAAATATAAGAAAATTAGTTTTTTTTTTCCCTTTTCTTTTGTTTCAATGAATCTTCAAACCAAGCAAAGTCTAATTGTGTTAGATTGAGTAGGAGGGGAGAGAAGTGATGAGAGAAATTCTACACCCATCCCCTTCCTCGTCTCCTTTTCTCCCTTTTTGCTTGTACAAAACTTGCTACAAGTAAGAAGTTCAAGAAAACTATTACCTTAACTACACTTTGCACCCTCATGTCTTGCACCTAGTTTCACTTTGGTCCTTGAGTTTTAAAAAGTGACGCCTAAAATCTTGTGAACTTAAAGGTGTGTTTGATAACCCAATTAAGTGGTGAAAATGAAAAATTTCAGCACTTAATTTTTATTTTATTTTATTTTATTTTTTCAGTGTGTTTGATAATTTGCCACTTCGTTGAAAAAATAGCAAAAAACCCACTGAAAACTTTTAAGTGAAAAACTTTCACTGAAAATAATCACTGAATACAGTTTATTTCAGTACTTGATGAAACAATGTTTTCAGTATTCCAAACTCAATTCCTTAAAATTTTCAGTACTTAAAATTCAGCACTTAATTTTCAGTACTTAATTTTCAGTTTTAGCAAACGGACCCTAAGTGTGAATTCAATTAAGGCTAAATTATATTTTGGTACCCTGTAGTTAATTTGGGCGAAGTTTCACTTTGAGCCCTATAGTTTCGATTGCAACACTTTGGTCCATGTAGTTTTCAATTGGTTTCAATGTAGGCTCTGCCTCAAACTTCGTCAAAGGAACTTGACAAAAAAATCACTTGCTTTGCAGAAGTCCACTTTTTAGAGACATTTTGGTACCCTATAGTTTGGCTGAAGTTCACTTTGGGCATTGCAAGGCACATGAGTGTACAGTCAAGTTGCAATATTGATGGAGTTAGAGGAGCCAGAGCCTACATTAAAACCAATTCAAAATTACAGGGACCAAAGTGTTTGTAAATGAAACTAGAGAGTTCAAAATATTTAAGCAATGAATTCTTGGACCAACTCAAGGAAAATGGTATTTTATCACAATGGACTCCACCTGGAACACCACAATTAAATGATGTGTCCGAAACGAAAAATTGTACCTTATTGGATATGGTATGATCCATGATGAGCTACACAGATTTACCTATATCATTTTGGGGATATGCGCTTCAAACAACAGCACATATACTGAATAGGGTGCCATCCAAATCTGTTCCTAAGACACCGCATGAGATGTGGCATGGGAAGAGGCCTATTCTTAATTATAGTAAGATCTGGGGTTGTCCAGCCTATGTTAAGAAACTAGAAGTGGACAAATTCGAATCTAGGTCACTAAAATATAGATTTGTGGGCTATCTGAGAGAGTCGTTGGGATACTATTTCTATCATCCAGGCAAACAAAAGGTGTTTGTTAGCAAGTTTGCTGTACTTCTTGAAAAAGAGTTTATTCAAGATGGAGGCAATGGGAAAGTGATAGAATTAGAGGAAATGTCCTCTGAACCACAAACCAACATTGACCAACATGAGGAAGAGTCCTCAAACCCTATTACAGTAGCACCATCTATCACACAACCTCCACGTAAGACTAGTAGGACTCCTATACCTAATAAGAGATACTTGGATCTCCATCAAGGTGATGCGGAACTCTTTCATTGTGGAGACAATGGCGACAATAGTGATCCTACTAATTACAAAGAGGCAATGTCAGACATCGATTCGAGTAAATGGCAAGTTGCCATGAAATCAGAAATGGATTCTATGTACTCCAACCAAGTCTGGACTTTGGTAGACCCGCCTCAAGGTATGGTACCTATTGGCTGCAAATGGGTTTACAAAAGGAAGATAGGCTCGGACGGAAAGGTAAAGACCTACAAAGCTAGGCTAGTGGCAAAAGGTTACAAACAAATAGGGGTGGCCATGGTTCGGGTGAGTCGGGTTTGACCCCCACCCGATCATCCATCCGAACCCCATCGGGTTACGAGTTTAGAATCCGTCATCCATCCGTTCAGTCGGGTGAAACCGATCCGTCGGTTTCGAGTTGGTTGGGTTGGTTTCGGATGAAACCCGACAAAAAGAATATACCCTATTTTCATCAGTTTTGTACCCTGATAGTGCTAAGTTTATTGTACCCAACTGCAAAACATGACCCTGTTATTCACCATTTTACCTTCTTGGAAACTTTTTAGGAAGACATTCAATTTAACTTACTAATAAATAATAATCCTGCATAAACTTAACAAGAAAAGAAAAATGAAAAACAATTATACAATCCACCATCAGATTCATGCAACATACAAAAAATAGAATTGAAAACTAAAACAATAGAAAGTCAAAAGTCCCAAACACCCATAATAAGTTGTACTAAAAATACAAAGAAATAAGTACACATATATGTTGGGTCTGGTCTCACGGGTTTCGTGAAAAACAAACCGACAACCGATCCATACATGTCGGGTTGGCTAAAATACAAACCATTACTCATCTGACAATCCACCCAACCCGTCAAAAATGCTTCAAGTCGGTCGGGTTAGGTTGGGTTTGTCGGGTCTCGGGTTGAGATGGCCAGCCCTACAAACAAAGACAAAGAGTTGACTATAAGGAAACCTTTTCGCCAGTAGCCATGCTAAAATCCATCAGGATAATGCTTTGCTATAGCTGCACACTATGACTATGAGATATGGCAGATGGATGTAAAGACCGCTTTTCTTAATGGTCAGATTGAGGAAGAGATTTACATGGAGCAGCCGGAAGGCTTTATATTCCGTGGTGAAAACCACAAAGTGTGTAAGTTGCAAAAATCCATTTATGGACTCAAGTAGGCATATCTCATACCTTTAGAGAATGGGTATGAGATACATGGTCGATTGGATTTAGTGCAAGTGGGAGATTGTTAGTAGTATGCCCTAAAAGCCAATTAGATTGGAGTAGTCATTTAGGAATGTTACCTTGTAATAGCAGTTTCATATTAATAAAGGGTAAGTTGATTATTTAATTGTTGTTCAACATTTATATGATATGCACATAGAATTAAAGTTGAGAAGTTATGTACTTAAAGAGTTAAGGAGCAAGACCATATACTTCTCGAGTAAAGATTGAGACACACCCAAAGACACAACTTTTGGGACACAACCCAAAAGATGTGTCTATATCTCTCCTGTGATGTCACTGGGCCCCATAGTGACACAGAAGAGAGATAGACACATCTCTTGAGTTGTGTCCCAAAAGTTGTGTCTTTAGGTGTGTCCCAAGTATTACCCATACTTCTCAGTTGCTTTATTCTAAAATTGTTCTTAGTCGTAAGATTATTAAATTGGCCATTTGATAATTCGATTAGACTAACACGTGCCATGTTTATTTTATTTGATAAAATATGACAAGTCTTAAGTCATCAATGTGGAGACATTGGAACATGCATGTGGGTGCTTGTTATAGAACAAGTTCACGGAACGTAATCAACTATTAAGAACATCCAAATGGAGTTTTACTTATCTATCAATGGATTGTTCTTAGCTACAGTGATACAAGTAATCTTTAGACCTGAGACATTACTATTGTCTTGTGTATGAGTTATGATACTTTAACGTGCACGGTGTTTATGTTTTAATTAAAGGCATATTCATGTATTGTTAGGTATCGTAAGTCATACATGGAGACATGTGAATGTACAACAAGGAATCTATCACTCTCAAGTGAGGGAGTGAATGTCCTTTGTGATCTTCTATGATATATCTCAAGTAAAGCTCCCTGGCTAGGGCAGGGTGAGAATTAGAAAGAATTTTCTAATTTCACCAGATGTAGAGAAATATTAATTAGTTCGAGAACATATAATTAAATCTGGGTTTGATAATATGTCCATTACACAAGAGATTTAATTGGGACATTGTTTGATAGAAGGATTGAATTGTACAGTAATTGTTAATGGAAATGTTCACTATTTTTCAGACTGTCTGGAGTGTATCATGATACACTGCTAGGTGTCACTCATGACTAGTAGAAGCCCGAAAATAATAAATATTAATATTAATTATTTCTATAAGGAAGAATTAGAAAATGTTCTAATTTAAATTAATTAGAAAGGGTTCTAATAGTGATACTTTAAGTATTAGTACCTACTACCAGATTAATTAGTATGAACCTAAATGGTCACACACAAAAGGGCAAAGTGTAATTGAAAAAAGCTGTGAGGGTCTTGATATTAAGTTGTTAATATGGAAGTAGTATAATAATACTATTAATTTATATTTAATTTAAGGAAGTCTTCTAATCAAATATAGTTACCTAGTTAGATTACGAAAGGGCTTATAGCATTATTATATATATGAGGAATGGGAAGCAATATGAATGCTAGCACACCTAAGTTTTTCCCAACTAAAAACTCCTCCCCTAACATAATCGTACAATCATATATATACATATATATATATATATATATTGTGACCTTGTTTTTATTCTTCAATTGTTGATGAAAATTATAAGCTTCTTCCAATTCGTGAATTGCTCGTGTGGATACTTTTAGAAATCGGACGCCTGGACAGTTTGGTGAATTGTTCGTGGGGCGAAAGGGAATTAATATTTTGTAAAGCACGCTACAAGGGTAACTATTCGATTAACCCCCTATAAATGTTGTATGTATTTAGTATATATCATAGATTTGATCATGGGTTTAGGAGACCATTAAATATTTGTTTTCCGCTGCGCGAACCTTTAAAGGTTCCACATGGTTTTCTTTCAATATATATACGGAAACCGACGATCCTTTTACGGACTGAGTGCTAGCGACGGATTTCGTTGCTAAAAGTCAACGTTTTTCATCGCTAAAGGTGCTACTGGTGAGTTGAAGCAATTAATCAGATAATAAGGGCTTATTTTGAAGTCTCAAGAGGAAATTAAGTCAATGTAAATATTTTGAACCAACAGTTATTGCACAACATATTTTTGTTACCATCCAGTATAATTAATCATCATATCATTACGAAAAGACACCTCGAAAAATGTAACTAATAAATGACATTTTGTTATTATCAAATGACGCGCGCGCACATATAAAAAAGTACAGCCAAATGAGCCTAGAGCTACAACAAAAAAATCGTACATACTTGCAATGAATTGGGAATAAAAATTCCATAATTTTGGATCCATATATAAGCTCCTTTCCATATTCACTTAACAGCCTCCGCCGCCGCCGCCACCACAACCACCTCCACCGCCACCGCCACCGCCACCGCCACCGCAACCACCTCCACCTCCACCACCACAAGTAGCTCCACCACCACCACCACCACCACCACCACCACCACCACCAAAAGCAGCTCCTCCACCACCATGATACCGCCCACTTCCGGAGGACTCACCACAAGCAAAGATGATCATAGACAGGATAGAGAGAGACGCAACAATCATGCATAGCAACAAGGTCACCCCAGAACCATGAAACACAAGATCTCCTTCTTCCATTACATCAAATTGTCTTGCCATGTTTTCAATCTCTATGGCTGCCTTTCAAACTTTGGATACATATGATATATATAGTATTTTGGAATTTTATACCATCTTTGTCATAGCTAGCTTACTTGTATCCAACGTAAGTACTAGATGAAATTTCTCTACAATTGCTTATTCTTATCAACTTTGAATATTCGCTTTAGAAATTATAACCAATAGAAAATTCTTTTTGAGGGTGACTGGCCTTCTCTTTTTCTAGGAAAATATGTTGGACCCATAATGATTAGGGTTAAATTCACTTACACCCTTTGTGGTTTGGCTGATTTGTACTTACCCCTTGTGTTTTAAATTTTGTCACTAATACTCCTTGTGATTTGGACTAAAGTGCAATAGTTAAAATTTGCTACGAAGCAAGCTGAAATGACTCGTAGCAAACTAAAATGACCAAATTACCCCCAAGTTTTAATAACAGTATTAAGAGCAAAATTTGTTTACTTCAATTCGTTTAGGGAGAAATATATGTTTAGAATTGGGTGAGAAAGAGCCTTTGACATGTTTTATGATTTTCTTGGTATAGGTCATGTGCTTGACCCAAAAAAAAATAATTTATGACTTATTTTTCTTTTAATATGACTTCTAGGGGCATAAGAGTCATTTTACCTTTCAAATTAGGGCTCCCAAATGTTAAACCATTAATTTGGATGGAAAAAGTCACAGTTGCACTTTAGTCCGAACCATATGACCGGGTATTAGTATCAAAATTTAAAGATTAGGGGGTAAGTGCTAATCGACTAAAGCACAGGGATGTCAGTGTTTTTAACCCTAATGGTTAATGCTCTTAACAAACATATACTTTTGGCTGGGTATACATATATGGACTTTTCTTCCTTTCTACGTCTTAAATTAACTAATTATAAAGTGCCTGAGGTAACCAAGTTAAAGATATTATTTGAGATGATTATCAATTATATAAAATTTGAGTCTGATATAGCGACCAATTTATTATAGTTTGGTTAAAAAAACTAAGTAATTAAAAGCTGAAGAAGATTGATATTAATTTAAAAGCAGCAAATTGAAGCTTCTTCGAAAGCTGAACCTAACATTTGAAAGAAATTCTAGTGAATAATGGAAGTTTCAAATGTTAAGATTTGTGCTAGTAGATTAATGGAAGGGGTTCAAATTTTGAGAGAAATATGGAGAGTCATTACTGATTAGAAAATTTTGTTAAGATTTTTTTTTCCTCATTTTAGAGGGGGTGGCTGCCCCAAACCAATTTAGAGTTTAATCTTCTAGGCTTCTAGCACAGGGGGTTAACTTCAAATTTTAGATGTATAATTGTATGCTTATTTAGGCCACACTATGACAAGTTCAATTTATAGAGTTTTAAATTCTTTTTTATTTTTCGGAAAAGTAGAGTTTTAAATTCAAAGTCTTAGTCTATACTTTTTTTGTAGAGCATTTTTTGTTCACCCTGATATTGCTCACTCATTGTTCATCCAACTCTCTCATTGGCCAATAAAATGGGATTCAAGATTTTACACCATGAATTAATTCTCATTTAATCCTGGGTCCCACTGAATTGACCAATGAGAGAGGTGGATGAACATTGATAAACAATTTTTGAGTGAGAAAAATGCATATTTTTTTTTTTGCTTGAAAAGTCTGTGTCTATACTATCTTGGTCATGGCTAGCTTACCCATATCCAACGTAAGTATTAGATATTATTTCTCTGCATTGGTGTTCATTTTGACCTAATCCAGTTTGAAAATTCTTTTGAAACAAGCATAAATTTAAATTATACTGAACTTCCTATTATGATTTGATTTTTTTTATTTTTTTTTTGTGATAGAGTTGTATTACTTGTCCAACAAGTAGTAGGTTGTAAACTCTATATAAATGGATTTTGTATAGGAATTTAGGTAAGTCCTTGGTGTATCAAGTTGGGAGGGTGCATGGTCTAGGGTGAGAGAGTGAGAGTTCTTTAGGGTATTGAGAGTGGATATACTAAAGGGTGTGAGGGTTGGGTTATGAGATTTAATCTAAGGTGTCTTGTACCAATTGTTTATTCTTAATAGTGAAAGAACTGGTCTCTTGGGTGTGGACATAAGCATTGTTTGGCCGAATTACGTAAAAATCTATGTTTTCTTTGGTGTGTTTGTTTTTTATTATTTATGTGTTTCTGTTTATTTATTGGGGGAATTTAGTTCCACATTTTTAAATTTCCAATAATTTGAGCCTACTTCAAGGAAGGTCAGTGCAATTTACCCTTACCCTTCAAATAATTAGAATAATGTTCTCATTTTATTTGACAAGTTCGAAACTTCACCTTAGAAAATAGAAACAAATGGCATTTTATAGGGAAAGTCACCTATGCTTTTTGATTAGTCTCCCTCTTTAGCGCCCGTGTATGAAATGACTACTGATATAACACTTCTATCACATAGTTTTCTTAAGAACTATTCTCATTTGATTTGACTAGTTTGAAACATCGCCTTAGAAAATAGAAACCATATATTGGCATTTTATAGGAAAAGTCGCCCATGCCTTTCAGTTTATCCTTTTAGCACCCTTGTATAAGGGGACCAAGACTATCACATTGTTTTTCTTAAGAACTATACTTTTGATTAGAGCGTGGAGTTTATAAGTGCTTATGAAATTTCAAAAGCTAAAATAAAATAGTTGGCAAATCAAATTTTCTGATTTTATTACACAAAATGTGAGTCAATCGCGAAAAATTGTGATTGGCCAAAAGAGACCCTTGAGCAATTTTGGTCAAAAGTAGTTTTTTGCGATGAAATCGCAGAAATAGAAATTATGATAAACACCCCCTGATCGAGTACACATATATAGATGCTGCAAGTTCATCCTATTTTGTCTTCACCTTCAACCATGACTTTTTTTCTTTTTCATATATATATATATATCTCGTATTTAGTGTTCATTTGGTGACCAAGAAAAATGCTAAGTATACCAGATTTGGACAATAAAATTGTATAGCTCCTGACGTATCTATGGAAATTTGAAATAAAATCTTATTTTAAGTTCTTTTGTTTTTGTGATTAAAGAAGAGCTTCAGTTATTCACGTCAGCGGTGATTTGTTTAGGTGTATCTAGCATTACTCGGTAACCAATTATTTGAGATGTTAAAAAAAGTTTACTCTGTTTGGCAATCAACATTTTACAGCTTTTACAAATTATTTTTTTTTCTTTCAAAAAACTAAAAAAAATGAGATTAATTTAACAGCAACAAATTGAAACTTTCTTTAAAAATCTGAGAATCCTTTAACTGTAAAAGTAATCCAATTGCCAAAGTTTTTAAAATTTTCTACAAAAATCTATTTTAGAAAAATCTCTTATTCTCATAGAGATCCCAAACGCATTAATTCTATAACTGAGCAACTGCTTTATGTTCATAGCACAATATTTTTTTTTTTTTTTTTTGTGTATACCATGTTATGTTCAGTATGTGTCGCGCCCCAAAAATGATCCGAGCGAGACGATGAAACTGTGAATTTTGAAAGAGATGTTTTTCTTTAAAAAGTAAAGAAAAAAGAAGAGGCCTTTATTCAATTTTATAGAGTCATCACCTAGTTAGTTTATAGACGTGTAGGCTGTCTACAAAGATTTTGATTTTGAAAATAAAAGGTCCATTTAAAATGCCTGACTCTAAGAATGAGCTGCTTTGCCAAAGAAATGGTTCGAAGACTCGATTATATCAGGAGAAGGTGTTAGGCACCCTAGACATCCCTCGAAAGGGTAACCACGCTACTTTGGTGTCATATTGGCTTTCAATCAAAGTGGAAGTGAAATTTGTATCAAAGAATATTTCCTTGCATTTCTAAACTTGAAATGCGTGCCTCATATGGAGGCTTAAAGCAAGGATGTGTGCTCTCTATGGATAAAAGCGAGTTTTTATGTTTGGTGTGACCGAACCTGTCATGCCCCGGAGTAACCAAAATTAGAGAGAAATAAAATTTTCCTTTCCGGATCCGTGAGCCATGACTAGTTACGTAAGACTGACCTATCCGAACAAGCATTCTAATCATAGATATATCAGAGTAAGAAATTTCAAAACGTCTAATGGTATTCATGGGGGAACTGTAAGTGTTTTGCTACTTAGGCTATTACAGAAGTTCCAAATGAAAACCACAAAAGATAAGTTTGGGCGATCGACGCCACTTAAATTATTACATCAAATAAAGGATAGTTTCTTAAAATATAACGGAAATCTTAATGCGGTAGTTGGCCAGGATACTCTTATTTCTAGCTGGCATACCCATACCCTTCATTATCATACTCTTCCTGAAAGGCTTCCTCAGGATAACCTTCCTGATAGTTCCCCTCTTGAGGATAGTAATATTGATCTATATAGTCACCTTGATGATTTTCTTCATTATAACCTAGACGTAATATGTCCAGGGTAGAGGATAGTGAGTGGTAATTGTCGCGCCCGCCCCGAAGGTGGGGGGAGGCCCCCTCGTGGTTCGCGACCGTTTTAAAAGGAAATGAAATAAAATAGGGTAAAAGGCTCAAAGCAGCGAACCAAGGTGGGAAAGGAAATGTGTGAAAGTATGTACAAGTAGGAGTAGGGCCAAGTAAGAGTTCAGAGTCGCCACCTAACGTTTATCGGGAGTTAGGATCCCTGCAAAGACGATTAGAATAATCATCTTTGACTTTTGAAAAAAAACAGTTTGAGAAGAGTGGGGCCCTTTTAAAAGTGTGACTCTTGATAGTC
Organism: Hydrangea macrophylla; assembly: GCA_033977485.1. Taxonomy (NCBI): domain Eukaryota; kingdom Viridiplantae; phylum Streptophyta; class Magnoliopsida; order Cornales; family Hydrangeaceae; genus Hydrangea; species Hydrangea macrophylla. Next base: position 32,178,090 of record CM066994.1, read on the forward strand.
GTGCGAAACCAAAGTTCTTGAAGTGGGTTCGGGGACTCGATTATGTCGAGGGAAGGTATTAGGCACCCTCGAACATCCGTGACACACGGTTGCCGATTTAGTGGTTTTCATAGTAACGGGGCGTAAGTAAGAAGTAGTAAAATACATATATAAGACATTAAAAACGCGAGCATTTGTGACTCGCGGTTGCCGATATATGTATCTCGACACGAGATAGTTTTGAAAGTATGTATACCTATCTCGCCACGAGATAGTTTGAAATTATGTATACGTATCTCAATACGAGATAGTTTGAAAGTATGTATACCTATCTTGCCACGAGATAGTTTGAAATTATGTATACGTATCTCAATACGAGATAGTTTGAAAGTATGTATACCTATCTCGCCACGAGATAGTTTGAAATTATGTATACGTATCTCAATATGAGATAGTTTGAAAGTATGTATACCTATCTCGCCACGAGATAGTTTGAAATTATGTATACGTATCTCAATACGAGATAGTTTGAAAGTATGTTATGGCCGCGCCCAAGTATGGGTTGCATACGTATCTCGACACGAGAATCAGGTCGTACGTAGTTCTGTGCTGTGTATGTACGTGAGTGTTTTAGTCGATCTAGGCCGTGAGTGTGTAAAATAGTATTTTGAGTAAAGTCGGTTTAGCTAGGAACTTTAACCTGTGCGGTGTAGTCCTAGACTTTAACCTTTGAGAAAGTAGTGAGTTGTGAGAAAGTGTTCTTGAGTAAAAGTCGGGGTAGATCGACCGTGCGATGAGTTTTTTTTTTGTATTTTTGTTTTTTTATTGATTGTTTTGTCTTTTTGTTTTATGTGCCGGAAGTAAGGGTCGGTGCCCATTAAGAGTGTGAAGACATACCTGTCTTACCTGTGCTGTTTACAGATTCCAAGCAAAGTACCGGAAGTACGGGTCGGTGCCCAGTAGTTTTTGGGAAATGTGAACCGGAAGTATGGGTCGGTGCCCAGTGATTTGAAAAGTTGCCGGAAGTATGGGTCGGTGCCCATGAAGTTTGGGAAAGAAGTATCATCATTTTGTGTTTCCTGATTTTTATCAATGAAGATCTGTAACAAGAGATAAAGTGCAGCCGGATGGGTCATTAGATCTCCTTCCGGCTGACGCAGGATATAAAGTCCAAATCGGGTGGAGTTCGAGGGTCTCCTTCCGACTGGCGCAAGATATAACAATTTGATAAAGTTCAGCCAGGTGGGTCATAAGATCTCCTTCTGGCTGACGCTGGATATAAAGTCCAAATCGGGTGGAGTTCGAGGCCTCCTTCCGACTGGCAAGAGAAGGCGGAATATCCGACCATGTGGATTTATAGGGAGCCCCAGACCATTAAAGCATATAAGTAAATAAAAGAAAAGAAAAAGGCGGAATATCCGGCCATGTGGATTTATAGGGAGCCCCAGACCACTAAAGCATATAAGTAAATAAAAGAAAAGAAAAAGGCAGAGTATCCGGCCATGTGGATTTATAGGGAGCCCCAGACCACTAAGTGTAAAAGTTTTGAGGGAGTTACCTGTGAAGAAGGGGCAATTTGAGGCCCAGTCGGTGTTTTGTTGAGAAAGAATGAAACAAAACCGAGAAACGTATCAGAAATAACCCAATAAGGCCAAAGTCGTACTTCGACGTGAAATCGACTCGAATGGACGTCATAGTTGGGTCCGGAAGGGCCGGAAAAGTCAGAAAAGCCATAAACCGGGCAAAAATGGATCCGGGCTGAGTTGAGCGGGACCCGCGGGGGGTTAGAACCGGCCTGGATAGCCTGAAATTGACATATAGAATGCCAAACAGCCCTTAAGATTTAGATTCGGCAAATTCTGAGGTCACCGGTGCGTCCGGAACGGCCAAATTAGCTAGGAACAAGTGTCCGTTCGTCGAAATCTGGACCCGGAATGGAGAAAATTGGGAAAAACCAAAAGTGGGGCCCCCTGCCACGTCAGCAGGCCACGTGTCAGTCAACGACACGTGGCGCCTTCTGATTGGCTGGTCAAAGCCGGTGTAGCAGTGACACGTGGCAGATCCACGTGTCAAGTCAACGTGGTGACGTGGCAGTCAATGCCACGTGTCCAGCTCTGATTCGTTGGTGTAGTACTGACGTGGCAGTGACGCGTGGTAGTGACACGTGGCAGCCTTGCCACGTGGCAGGCTATGATTGGCCAGTCAATGCGGAGCTGGCGATGACGTGGCAGACGCGTGGCAGCTACACTTGGCAATCATGCCACGTGGCAGGCTATGATTGGTTGGTAAAAGCTGACGTGGCAGTCATGTGACTTGCTGACTGGATTGCTGACTCAGCATTCCTGACACGTGGCATCTTCTGATTGGTGGGTCAACGATGAGTCAGCGCTGACTCAGCGCTGACTGTTTGGCTGCGCGTGTGAAGGCGATTCGGCGTGCTGGTGGCGCGTGTAGCGCGTGCGACGGCCTCTGGTGGCCGTTGGAGGTCGGTCCGCCGGGATCTTGATCGTCTGATCCAGACGATGGGGATGGTGGTGGTGGTTTCCGGCGGAGGTCGCTGGAAAATCTGCCGGAGCAGTTTCTTAGCAGCGGCGGCGCGTGTGGATGTTTGGGCGGCGCGTGCGGCCTCTACGGCGGTCGTTTGGTGGCGAGACCAGCGGCGTTGGCTTCGTCTTGGCCTGGCGGACCCACTGGATGGGGAGGTGAGGTTCAGAGAGGCCGTTTAGGCTCTGTTTGATTGAGTTTTCAGAAACTGGGCAGTGGCTAAGGGCTGTTTGGTTTGAGCTCAGATCTTGGGCTTTCTGGATGTTTTTGGAAGCTATTTTTTGGAGGGTGGTTGGGTAATGGCCTGCTGATGGTAGGTTTTTGATGGTGGAGACAGTGGTGGTGTGGTGGTGGTGATGTGGTTGTATTTGTGGAGATGCTTATTGATCAAGCAAACCAAACAAAGCCTTTGAAAGAAGTCCAGCCAAACAGAGCCTTGGGAGCTGGGAGGAAGACTGCGCAGCTTCTCCATTCTTCTTCCTCTCCAGATCCTTGAAGATTGAAGAAAACGTTGGTTTTTATAAGCAAAACCTACATGGGCTTTGATCCCATGTAGGTGAGACACCGTTTGATCGGTGCAATCTTGATCTTGATCGCCCGATCGTCCGGGAACTTCGACTGTTATTTATTTTTTAACCGACCATCCGATCTTTCTAATTCAAAAAGTTATGGACTCGTAACGTCGTCCTCTTCATATCCCTACGGTTGGATCAGAGATCTTGAGCCCGGATATTGACATGTATGTCATTGTCGATGTTTGATCGAGCCGTTAGAACTTGAATCGAACCCCGTTTCTTCTCCAATTGTCCGATTGGACTGATTCAAGTCATAGAATCTCTGTTTTTCTTTGTATTTCAGTCAATCATGTCCAGTTGGACTTCTGGTGTCTCCGGATTGATGATCGTGTCCTTTGTTCTCGATTTCGGTGCGCCGAAGCTTTCGATTGGAGACCGATTCGTCGTCGGTTATCAGAATTTGATGATTTGAAGTTCCGTGGCCCGTATTGATGCCTGTTGAGTCCTGGCATAATTGAATTTGGCCTTTGGTCATCCCAGACTCTGATATGTTGACTTTCAGTTCGAATCGGTCCTGATTATTAACCTCCGGGAAGCCCGGAATGCAGTATGTTTGCATCGGTGCTGCTTACGACGTTGATTTGACCTCTGGGGATCCTGGTTGGACTCCGGAGCTTTTTCTTTGATTTGCGTGCCTGGTAGGCCCCCCTGCGACAGTTATTTTCTTTTTTTGGCAGGTCAAAATGGGGTGTCTACAGCTGCCCCTCTTTGTCATGTTTTGCGAAGCAAATCGTGACAAAGAAAAAGACAATCCATTTTGATCATTTTCTTTTAAGTGATGAGAATAAGTAAATGACGTGCCAAAGTAGGCAAGTGAGTATGAGATGCCAACATAGGGAAGTGGGCTCGAGATGCCATCATAGGCAAATGAGTATGAGATGCTATCGTAGGCAAGTGGATATAAGGTGCCAATGCAGGCGAGTGAATTGTGAAATGCCATCGTAGGCAAGTCAGTATGAGGTGCCAATGTAGGCAAGTGAATGTGAAATGCCATCGTAGGCAAGTGTGGATTGTGGGTACCACCAGAGTAGGCAAATAGCTCCGCTGGGGACTGAGAGCGTTACCAGAAAGGGTGAACGACTCTGTTGGGCATTTTATGTGAGAATTGAGTAGAAGAGGGATGGTGTAGTCAAGAAGTGCGTAATCGCGTAATCTCGAACTTTAACCAAGAATGTAATAAAGTGAGGGTATGGTCGATCTCTTAAAGCTGCCTACATATCTCTTGTCAGAGAATCAGATCGTGCGTAGTTTGTACTACGATAGAATAAGAGTGATGAAAAGTGTGAGGCGAGAAAGCAAAATGCCACGTCGGGGCGTGATTGCTGTGTGTGAGATAGCAAAATGCCACGTGGGGCGTGATCGCTGTGAAATAAGAGAGCAAAATGCCGCGTCGGGGCGTGATTGCCGTGAAGTTATAGAGTGGCAAAATGCGATTCGCGTGATTGCCTTGAATATAAGAGACGAGAATAGCAAAGTCTGATACGGGTAATTGCTGTGGAGATATGGTCCAACAGACTGCGATACGCGTGACTGCTGGGAGCATGAGAGAGCAAAATGCCACGTGAGGCGTGATTGATGTAAAGAGTTTGAGAAGCAAAATGCCACATGGGGCGTGATTGCTGTGAAGAGTGATGAAATTAGCGAAATGCGGTATGCGTGATCGCTGTGAAAAGGTGGGGATAGCAAAATGCGATGCGCGTGATTGCTATAGAGTGTGGGAGGGTAAGAGAAATACCTGATATATGCTTGATGCCGATGAAAGTTGGATACCGTTTGAGGGACTTATACCTGATGGTAGGTGATATGAACAGGACGCCACTTGATGGACTCACTCCTGATATTGAATGATAGATGATGACGTGAATAGGATGCCCCTTGACGGACTCACTTTTGATTCTGATGATTGATTAGGATGCCACTTGACGGCCTCGCTTGTTTGTTAAAGTTATGAACTGGATGCCCCTTGACGAGCTTATACCCGACGATCGAGAATAGCAAGATGTCTCTGACGGATTCACTTCCTGGTGATCGAGATATGTGAACAGGATGTCTCTGATGGACTCGTTTCCTGGTAGTGCGGTTGTGAATAGGATGCCACTTGACAGACTTTCTCCTGATTCCAGTAATAGATGATGTGAATAGGATGCCGCTTGATGGCCGTACTCCTGATTTTGGTAACAGATAATGTGAATAGAACGCCTCTTGATGGGCTTACTCCCGATTCCAGTGATTGATAGTGTGAATAGGATGCCACTTGACGGACTCACTCCTGATTCTAGACATAGGTAGTGTGAATAGGATACCACTTGATGGACTTACTCCTGAGCTTGAAGATGTGATTGGGAAGCCTCTTGACAGACTCATTCGCGGTAGTGAGATTGTGAACGGGATACCTCTTGATGGATTCATTCCCGATTCCGATGATGAATTCTGATGCCGAGTAGTGAATAGGATGCCGCTGGAGGGTCTTATACCTGATGCCGGAAGTGAATAGTGGACAGGACGCCGCTGGGGGTCTTATACCTGATGCTGATTTTGATTATGGATTCTGATGATGAGTGAACAGGATACCGCTTGAGGGTCTCATACCTGATTCCTGATTTGAGCATGAACGGTTAGACCTGAGTGAGGGATAGATTTCTTGACAATCTACCGAGGAGAAGACCGGTTTGATATGTGGATCCGAGCAGATGGATCAATATGAAGTTGGGGAGTCTGAGCAAGGGTTGATATCGTGGCTCAGTTAGTGGTGAGCTTTTGGGCGATTTGAGAGGATTGCCGGAACCAGTTGCCCCCGCTATAAAAGTATGCATTGTCTTCTAAGTTGAAAGATATGAATGCATTTTGAAAGTTATGTCATGCTAAGTCTACGTATTTACAAGAGTATGATGCATAAATCTATCATCTGTGAAAGATGCTCATGAGTTAGTCGATATTGACCATCTTGTCGCCTGTTGAGTACTAGAAGACAAAATATTTGACCGTGTGGGCTCAGTGCCCCAGTGATCGTCCTTCAGAAGGACCCAATTTTTCAGTATTTGATTTCTCTCAAGCTTTCCTTCTCTCTGAAACCATTTTTACCTTCGGCGCCCTCATGGGTTTTCACCGAATCCGGTTATGTGATTATTGCACTTCAGTGTATCCTGTGATTTGAAAGTATGTGGCACTCCCGTCGTTTGGAATGATGCAAGTATGTGATTTAGTGAACCCAACAAGGCCTGTGTCAATCAAAGTGGACTTTACTGGGTTGTAACGTAGGCCAAGGTTATGGGTTAAGAAATGAAAGGATCGCATGAAGGCTCAAAGTATATTTTGAAAAGTCGGTTGAGATTCCTGAGATCACCTTATGCCCCGCGTCTTTCCTTCTTTTGATTTTTCTCTTTTTCTTTTTGGCATTGTTTTCGTCTTCATCCCAATCTAGTGTGGGGTATGTTATCGCTGAGTAAAGTATGTACTGGGGAGAATTGCCCCAGTTTGAAGTATGTATCCGAGTCGGATCGTATCTTTTGTGGATGTGCTCCAGCTTTGCATTGAGTTCTCTTTTGTTTGTTTTCTCTTTCTTTTTCCTTTTGGCATTGCCCCAGTATAGGGGGTGATCCTCAGGGGTTTAAGTTTGAAAAGAAATCATCGTATGGCTCAAGTGGGCTAACGAGGGAAAGTGGTGTATAGATAGCTGAAATGATTGCCTCTTATCATTTTAACACAAGTCGAGTCGGGTTCAGAGATCACATATATGTATCATTGAAGTTAGAGATCCTGAGAATGAGTATTTACTTTCCTGATCAGGATTGAGGGGCCCCATGTGGGCCAGCAGTGATCGTGATGACCTCTTTTGCTGAGATGTGGGGGGCAAAGATTGCCCTAGTCTATGCATGTCATGATCTTGAGAATGGACCAAGGACTGTTCTTGAATGCTCGTCGGCTGTCTGCTCCGTTCTTGTGTCCTCAGATGACATCAAGCTGTCATAGAGAAGTATGCTTTTGTCACCTGATTCTTGTTAAGATGTGAGCGTCGTCAGAGGATGAAATGGCCAATTTGTGAACTTGAGTCGTTTCTCGGCATGACCTTGTGTTGATCATACTTTCAGGTAGAATCGAACATAGCTTTGTTACGTCCGGAAGTCTAGTACAATGTCTAATTCATATTCAACAAGTAGTAAGACAGTCATATCAAACATACTCATGAGATTTAAGGAATGAGAGCAGATGACAGTTATTGAATGATGCAAAGAATGAGTTTTGTTTTGTTTTTCATTTGAAAGTATGCACTTATGCAAAGCAGACAAAGCATAAATTCAATAGTATGGAGAAACTGCCCCTGTATGGAAGATGATGAGAAGTAATGTTTCAAGACAGTGGGCCGAGTGTTGGGTCTCTTACGAGAGTCGTCTCGGACATGGACAGAGCTTGTGGATGTATATGGGTAGAAGTAGGCCTATTGGTTCAACGGCTTGAAGGTTCGAACAATCGCGAATGCGCTGGTACTGCTCGGATTTGACCTCCGCGGATTTTGTCATCTGCCCTGCTCAGGCTAAATGTTTGGATTTGGAAGTTGGATTTGAAAATCAGAGCTGTTTGGACTGGTTGTCCATTCAGACTTTCTTAATCCGTGGAGAAGTCGGTGATACCGGGAGTAGGCTGAACGTGTAGAAGCTTCCCATGTTGACCTCTATCAAAAATGTACCTGCAGCGGAGGTCAGAAGAAGTAGAGGTAAACGTAAAGTTAGTAAGTCGCTTCAAAGAAAAGAAACGGGGATTCTTCTCCCAGTGACTTGTTAGAGATGAGAGAGTACTGCCCCAGTATAATGTGTGTTCCCAAGGTATGAGATGCATCTGGATAGCCTTTTGGCGTCACCAAATGTCTTTGAAAAGTGGATTTGTCCTTGGGGAGTTTTATTTTTGTTTTTGAAAGGTGAGAATGAGCTTTGAAAAAAAGTCTGGCAGCCTTCAGGCACCGTTTATGAGATTTTTTTTTTTTTTTAAAAAGTTTATCCAACCCTGGTCTATATACAGGTGCAAGGGGAAGATAAAGAATAATCGGGTAGCCTTTCGGCACCGTTTTATGAATTTGAGAGAGTGTATCCATCCTTGTTAAAATGTAAGGATATGATGAGTAAGAATGCGCAGCCTTTCGGCGCCGTTTTGAGTTTGAAAAGTTTTTCCCCCCTTTGTTTGTAAAAGCACAGGGGGAAGACAGAGAAGGATCTGGTAGCTCGCCGGCTCCGTTTATTATTTTTGAAAAGTTTTCCGTCCCCATTTTATATAAGGGGAGGATGGAAAAGAATTGAGCAGCCTAACGACGCCGTATCGTATTTCGAAAATTTTTGAATGCACACGTGTAGAATGTGACTATGTGGAGAGGTTGACATCTAATGTAGACTTATTTAGGTCCGGTTCCCGAACCTTCAAACCTCCGGTGCCATAACACCTTCTCAGTTTGGTGGTTTCGAGCGGAGGAACTTTCGGTGCTGGTACCGACGGTACTACAGCAACGGCCATGCCACTTACTGATCCTCCTATCTAATCTTAAAAGGTTTCAGTTTCAGAAACGGGTTATGTCATGCTTGATGCAAGTGTGTAGTGTGTATAGCGGTAAAGTACGACATTGGCCTTGTAGTTTCAGTATGGCATTGGCCTTGCAGTGTCTTTTGAGTCGCAGGTGCCTGTGCAAACAAGTTTATAACCTAAAAAAGAATTATAGAAGTATAGAGTAGTTAGTGAAAGAAATGCCCCTTTAGAATGTGAAAACCACCAAAGTGATGGCCTGAGTCCTCTTAAGTGAAATCCCCAGCAGAGTCGCCAGCTGTCGCGCCCGCCCCGAAGGTGGGGGGTGGCCCCCTCATGGTTCGCGACCGTTTTAAAAGGAAATGAAATAAAATAGGGTAAAAGGCTCAAAGCAGCGAACCAAGGTGGGAAAGGAAATGTGTGAAAGTATGTACAAGTGGGAGTAGGGCCAAGTAAGAGTTCAGAGTCGCCACCTAACGTTTATCGGGAGTTAGGATCCCTGCAAAGACGATTAGAATAATCATCTTTGACTTTTGAAAAAAATAGTTTGAGAAGAGTGGGGCCCTTTTAAAAGTGTGACTCTTGATAGTCGTGCGAAACCAAAGTTCTTGAAGTGGGTTCGGGGACTCGATTATGTCGAGGGAAGGTATTAGGCACCCTCGAACATCCGTGACACACGGTTGCCGATTTAGTGGTTTTCATAGTAACGGGGAGTAAGTAAGAAGTAGTAAAATACATATATAAGACATTAAAAACGCGAGCATTTGTGACTCGCGGTTGCCGATTTATGTATCTCGACACGAGATAGTTTTGAAAGTATGTATACCTATCTCGCCACGAGATAGTTTGAAATTATGTATACGTATCTCAATACGAGATAGTTTGAAAGTATGTATACCTATCTCGCCACGAGATAGTTTGAAATTATGTATAGGTATCTCAATACGAGATAGTTTGAAAGTATGTATACCTATCTCGCCACGAGATAGTTTGAAATTATGTATACGTATCTCAATATGAGATAGTTTGAAAGTATGTATACCTATCTCGCCACGAGATAGTTTGAAAGTATGTATACCTATCTCGCCACGAGATAGTTTGAAATTATGTATACGTATCTCAATACGAGATAGTTTGAAAGTATGTTATGGCCGCACCCAAGTATGGGTTGCATACGTATCTCGACACGAGAATCAGGCCGTACGTAGTTCTGTGCTGTGTATGTACGTGAGTGTTTTAGTCGATCTAGGCCGTGAGTGTGTAAAATAGTATTTTGAGTAAGGTCGGTGTAGCTAGGAACTTTAACCTGTGCGGTGTAGTCCTAGACTTTAACCTTTGAGAAAGTAGTGAGTTGTGAGAAAGTGTTCTTGAGTAAAAGTCGGGGTAGATCGACCGTGCGATGAGTTTTTTTTTTTGTATTTTTGTTTTTTTATTGATTGTTTTGTCTTTTTGTTTTATGTGCCGGAAGTAAGGGTCGGTGCCCATTAAGAGTGTGAAGACATACCTGTCTTACCTGTGCTGTTTACAGATTCCAAGCAAAGTACCGGAAGTACGGGTCGGTGCCCAGTAGTTTTTGGGAAATGTGAACCGGAAGTATGGGTCGGTGCCCAGTGATTTGAAAAGGTGCCGGAAGTATGGGTCGGTGCCCATGAAGTTTGGGAAAGAAGTATCATCATTTTGTGTTTCCTGATTTTTATCAATGAAGATCTGTAACAAGAGATAAAGTGCAGCCGGATGGGTCATTAGATCTCCTTCCGGCTGACGCAGGATATAAAGTCCAAATCGGGTGGAGTTCGAGGGTCTCCTTCCGACTGGCGCAAGATATAACAATTTGATAAAGTTCAGCCAGGTGGGTCATAATATCTCCTTCTGGCTGACGCAGGATATAAAGTCCAAATCGGGTGGAGTTCGAGGCCTCCTTCCGACTGGCAAGAGAAGGCGGAATATCCGACCATGTGGATTTATAGGGAGCCCCAGACCATTAAAGCATATAAGTAAATAAAAGAAAATAAAAAGGCGGAATATCCGGCCATGTGGATTTATAGGGAGCCCCAGACCACTAAAGCATATAAGTAAATAAAAGAAAAGAAAAAGGCAGAATATCCGTCCATGTGGATTTATAGGGAGCCCCAGACCACTAAGTGTAAAAGTTTTGAGGGAGTTACCTGTGAAGAAGGGGCAATTTGAGGCCCAGTCGGTGTTTTGTTGAGAAAGAATGAAACAAAACCGAGAAACGTATCAGAAATAACCCAATAAGGCCAAAGTCGTACTTCGACGCGAAATCGACTCGAATGGACGTCATAGTTGGGTCCGGAAGGGCCGGAAAAGTCAGAAAAGCCATAAACCGGGCAAAAATGGATCCGGGCTGAGTTGAGCGGGACCCGCGGGGGGTTAGAACCGGCCTGGATAGCCTGAAATTGACATATAGAATGCCAAACAGCCCTTAAGATTTAGATTCGGCAAATTCTGAGGTCACCGGTGCGTCCGAAACGGCCAAATTAGCTAGGAACAAGTGTCCGTTCGTCGAAATCTGGACCCGGAATGGAGAAAATTGGGAAAAACCAAAAGTGGGGCCCCCTGCCACGTCAGCAGGCCACGTGTCAGTCAACGACACGTGGCGCCTTCTGATTGGCTGGTCAAAGCCGGTGTAGCAGTGACACGTGGCAGATCCACGTGTCAAGTCAACGTGGTGACGTGGCAGTCAATGCCACGTGTCCAGCTCTGATTCGTTGGTGTAGTACTGACGTGGCAGTGACACGTGGCAGCCTTGCCACGTGGCAGGCTATGATTGGCCAGTCAATGCGGAGCTGGCGATGACGTGGCAGACGCGTGGCAGCTACACGTGGCAATCATGCCACGTGGCAGGCTATGATTGGTTGGTAAAAGCTGATGTGGCAGTCATGTGACATGCTGACTGGATTGCTGACTCAGCATTCCTGACACGTGGCATCTTCTGATTGGTGGGTCAACGATGAGTCAGCGCTGACTCAGCGCTGACTGTTTGGCTGCGTGTGTGAAGGCGATTCGGCGTGCTGGTGGCGCGTGTAGCGCGTGCGACGGCCTCCGGTGGCCGTTGGAGGTCGGTCCGCCAGGATCTTGATCGTCTGATCCAGACGATGGGGATGGTGGTGGTGGTTTCCGGCGGAGGTCGCTGGAAAATCTGCCGGAGCAGTTTCTTAGCAGCGGCGGCGCGTGTGGATGTTTGGGCGGCGCGTGCGGCCTCTACGGCGGTCGTTTGGTGGCGAGACCAGCGGCGTTGGCTTCGTCTTGGCCTGGCGGACCCACTGGATGGGGAGGTGAGGTTCAGAGAGGCCGTTTAGGCTCTGTTTGATTGAGTTTTCAGAAACTGGGCAGTGGCTAAGGGCTGTTTGGTTTGAGCTCAGATCTTGGGCTTTTTGGATGTTTTTGGAAGCTATTTTTTGGAGGGTGGTTGGGTAATGGCCTGCTGATGGTGGGTTTTTGATGGTGGAGACAGTGGTGGTGTGGTGGTGGTGATGTGGTTGTATTTGTGGAGATGCTTATTGATCAAGCAAACCAAACAAAGCCTTTGAAAGAAGTCCAGCCAAACAGAGCCTTGGGAGCTGGGAGGAAGACTGCGCAGCTTCTCCATTCTTCTTCCTCTCCAGATCCTTGAAGATTGAAGAAAACGTTGGTTTTTATAAGCAAAACCTACATGGGCTTTGATCCCATGTAGGTGAGACACCGTTTGATCGGTGCAATCTTGATCTTGATCGCCCGATCGTCCAGGAACTTCGACTGTTATTTATTTTTTAACCGACCATCCGATCTTTCTGATTCAAAAAGTTATGGACTCGTAACGTCGTCCTCTTCATATCCGTACGGTTGGATCAGAGATCTTGAGCCCGGATATTGACATGTATGTCATTGTCGATGTTTGATCGAGCCGTTAGAACTTGAATCGAACCCCGTTTCTTCTCCAATTGTCCGATTGGACTGATTCAAGTCATAGAATCTCTGTTTTTCTCCGTATTTCAGTCAATCATGTCCAGTCGGACTTCTGGTGTCTCCGGATTGATGATCGTGTCCTTTGTTCTCGATTTCGGTGCGCCGAAGCTTTCAATTGGAGACCGATTCGTCGTCGGTTATCAGAATTTGATGATTTGAAGTTCCGTGGCCCGTACTGATGCCTGTTGAGTCCTGGCATAATTGAATTTGGCCTTTGGTCATCCCAGACTCTGATATGTTGACTTTCAGTTCGAATCGGTCCTGATTATTAACCTCCGGGAAGCCCGGAATGCAGTATGTTTGCATCGGTGCTGCTTACGACGTTGATTTGACCTCTGGGGATCCTGGTTGGACTCCGGAGCTTTTTCTTTGATTTGCGTGCCTGGTGGGCCCCCCTGCGACAGTTATTTTCTTTTTTTGGCAGGTCAAAATGGGGTGTCTACAGTAATGGTGGAGATGTGGCAGTTGCCACATTGAAGAAACTGCTAAGAGCAGTTTGTATACACAGAAAACTGCCAAGGGCAGTGTAGACACCCCAATTTTGACCGACCGCCGAATTTAGGAGAGCGTCACCTCCACGTCCGATGATGATAAGGACCGAAAGATTCGAAGTGTTCCAAGCTCTTCAGAAAGTTCTCCAAACGCGATAAAATTTCACAGAAAGAAGAAAATATCAGGTATTTAAGAGAATTCTGGTATAAAAGCATCATTTTTGGAAAAGATCTTCAAAAATAAGTATCTTTAAGAAAAAGGAGAAAAGAAAAGACCTAAAAAAGGAAGTTCAGCAAAACACGGCACACGGCAGAACTCCGCGGCACTCAGTGAGTGCCGAACGGCATTCAGTGAGTGCCAGCCCGTCATTTACTAAGTGCCGCTGACATTTTCTGACTGCCGTCTAATTTTTAAGTCTGTATTTTGCAGAACAATACGTATGCGTATGCAGATAAAAACAAAAAACTGATAAAGTAAGACTGACAAAAATGCGGCAAACAATAATTTTCCACGGCACTTGCTGAGAGCCGCGCGGCAGTCACGGAATGCCGCCGCGGCATTCACGGAGTGCCGTAGCGGCATTCAGAGACTGCCGCAAAAGGTTTTGACTGCCGCCCTGTGCAGCAGTCTGTTTATTTTCAGGAAGTACGTAATGTATCACCAAATGAGATGTTTCCACCTGTCTTTTACTCCGAATACACTGAGAATACTTGGTAATTTTGTCTATAAAAGAAGAGGGATCTTCCTTGAAGAAGAACACACAAGAGATACACCAAGAAAATACAAGAAATCACTACCATTACACTAACATATTTTGAGAGAAAAAAAGAGAGAGTTTAGAAAACTAGGAAGAAGAGCTTGGAAGATCTTCAAAGGAGAGAAACTTTGAGGATAGTTTGGAGGTGATCCTCTAACCATAAGTTGTTTATTTACATTCTTTCTTTTTGAATCTCTAATCCTCAAACTACTTTGTTTTCTTTGCTTCATTTCATTTGTTGATCATACTTCCTTTTTGAGACTCTTAGAGATTCTCAATATCTCTCTTGAAATCTCTTGGACATGATCTTTTGAATCCCATGTAAGCTTATGCTTCACATGGGAGTCAAAGTTTGATCATCACTTCATTTTATAAGCAAATAGATGGATCCAAGTCCATACTCATGACTTGGGTCCTCTAACTTGATGTTTTATGGAATCCTTTCTATATTCCTTTGAGACTCATGAGTATTAGTCATGTCTTCATCTCCAATGACCATCAAATGGTAGGAGAAGGTGGTTTTGATGTCTAAGCCCATCTCCATGGTTTAGATTCTTCATATTGAGATTTCATGAAGTCCATTCATACTTCACTTGAAATCTATAAATATAAAGATCTTTAGTCTCCAATGACCATCAAATGGTAGGAGAAAATGGTTTAGCTTAAGTCCAACTTCATGGTTTAATAGTTGGGGTTAACAAATAAAAGTTGAACTTGATAAATGAAAACAGTGAGTTCACAAACTGTTTTTGATCAAAGATTTTTAGTTCAACATCAAACCGTTGGAACTGAATGAAACCAACGGGAAAATGTCTATAACTCAAAGTTCTACCACTGTAATTCTTGTTTTAAGGAAGTTTCATGTCTAAAGTGGTTTGATCATGGGTTTTGTGAGTTAACCACAATCTGTCCAGAGTTTCGGAATAGTTTCAGAACAGTAAAACGTTTTTGAAATTATTAAATCAGAACCCTAATAAAGTATTTGTGACCCAAAATAATTTTTTCTATGAGGTTCAATGTGTTAGGAAGATACCCTAAAAAGAACAAAGTGTTTCTGATTTCTTTGCTATTTTTAAAAAATCAAACAAAATCTCTGGACAGAGAGTTGTACATCTCTGAGTGATGTCTGGTGTTTGTCCTTTTCCCAGAGATCTAACCGTTGAAACTTTGATTTTCTTTTTGATTTGGAAACTAGACTCACAGAGGCATCTTGTGTCCAAATATCATCAAGATCAATCCACGGGAAGCATGCTTTTTACCTTTTTAAAGCTCTGGTCTGCTCTCTGCAATTTTCAGAATTTTTATGACAAATTTGACCAACTTTATAAATAATGGTCCAAATGACTTTTCTATGACCTAGGGCTCAAACCATGTTTTAATAATGATTAGCTAAGCTTGAATTCAAAGTTTAAGTGATCTAAATCACTGGTTATTTCATAATTTATTCTTGTTCATAAACATATTCATCCGTGTGGCTTGATGCTTGTAATTAGGACTTGTTTGCTTTAGATTTAATTACATTTGATAGATTTAAGCTAGAAGTCTAGAATTGTTATTTAAGATCCAACTTTATATATTGTATATCATGTGGACTAACCCTTTGTTTTGTAGCACTATTAAGGTATGATTTCTTGAACTCCTCTTTAGTTTATTTTAATTTCTTGATTTTATCGATTCTTCAACTTAATACGCGACACCTTAGAATTAGGTTTTGCTTTACTTGTATATGTGGATTAGAGACTCTTTTCCTAGATTTTATTTATTTGCATGCATTTGCACGTTTAATATTCGCGGCCGGATCCCGGGTAAGTTCTCTTGTTCCTTATTGCATATCATATTGCTAGCTACCTGAATTATGTGGCTTTTGAATGATATTTTATCACTTGTAATCTTACACCTTTTAGACATGCTTTTGTAATGTATATTTTATACATATGTATTATTTAAGAGCACATTTAAATTAATAATTCGATTAGAAGGATGTTGAGTAGAGGCCTATCGCAAGATAGGATGAGAGAGGGTGTTTTAGTCCAACGGGCTCTTTCCTCTCTCATTCCATAATCCCCGGACCTAGTTAATCTCTGGTTTCCAAAAAGATCAGTTTGCTTTAAAAACAGTTTCTTAATTTCCCTTTTAAAAATTAAGTGGCGACTCATTGTTTTGTGTTTTAAATCGAAAAAGATTTTAAAAGAAAAGTTGTGGGTAAGAAAAATGCGATATCCACAGGCAGTTATAAAACGTGAGCACATGTTTATATATATATGTGCTGTGTTTGTTTTAAAGAAAAAAAAGATTGAAAAAAATAGTGTGTGTACTCCATATAGAATGCTGAAATTCTAGAGAGAGAGAGAGACATTTGGGTATGTGATTTTGTGTCTCCGGTTCTTGTAATCGGATACCGATCGTCGTAATCATTAAAGCAAACGATTGAAAGGTTGTTGATAGGAAAATTGTTCGAGCCAAGAAGCGTGTAATTCCAACTATGGTAGAATTCTGGAGAATTTGATTGAGTACTTCAATCATGTAAGTTCCGCTATTCCGGGTTCGTATTTGGTAAATTTTCTTACATTGGTATCAGAGCCAGAATGGTTACTTTTCGCGCTGTCTAATGCTCTTAGAAGATTTAATATCCTTATGTCACTGTTTTTTTTTTTCTGCATGATTCATGCATTTGAGACCTTGATAGCCTACAATGGCAACTTTCCACACACAAACGATCTTAAGGTGTAATTTTTGGGCAGATTGTATCTTTTATGTGTGTGATTTAGTCTACAAAATTTCGTTGAAAACCAAGCAAAGATTTGTGATATTTTTTTGGAAACTATTCTTCCAACCATGTTCTGGACTCATATTTTTTTTTCAAAACTGTTTTCTCTTACACCATGGACCAATGAAATCTGATTTTTTATATGGTTGTGTAAAGCACTTTGTTTGGCCAAGAAATGAGAAAATTTCAAGCAACCAAAGTAGGCTGCTTAGTAATAAATTTTTTATTTTTTTTGTTGTTGCCAAACGAATAAAAATGGGTTACTGACTCTTTGCTGTGACTCCTATTCACTTGCCATTGAATATTTGTAGTAGTTGGTGGTGTTGTATGATTTATTTACAAATCAATCAACTCTTGTGTATATATTATGTTTGCATATTCAAAACATAGTGATATATATATATATATATGTTTATTAAAAAATTAAAGTGACTATGTTTGGATAAGTCATGATATGATCTTCACCCAAACATATATACATGCATGTTTGTTGATGCTATTTGAAGCATTTTTAGGTGATAATATGTGACAACATTAGGCATACGTAAAATCCCATGATTGTTTATTCATCACCTAAGGCAACACATATGAAATGTGACAATCTTATTTCCATGGATATTTTTTGGTTTCAATTAAGTTTATAAATAAACAAATTCATGGAATTTTTTTTTGTCATGTTACAAGTTTATAAGAAAAAAGGGTGGTTTCCCTTATTTCTGCCAAATTTTTTTTTGTAGTGGCATAATGGTCACATTGGCAGATTTTTTGGACTATTAGATGAATCCAAATCATACAATGCAACAACACATTGCTATGGTCATCGATAATTATCGTGCTTGTAAAATTGCGGGGTATACTATTTCACGTAGGCAAGCAAAACAAGCTTTGCTCAATTCTCTGCCAGATTCTTGGGAATCAGTCAAAGTTACCATATCCAATAATTCGAAAGTTATTGGATTATTGCAAATAGCAAGTGAACTTGAGTTAGCCGAGGAACGTAGAATACTCAATGGAGTAAGGCGAACAGCGGTGCTATCTCAATTCTCGAATCTTCGCAGTGCCGGGCATTTGGGCCATAGAGCAAGCGATAGGATTCCTTGGCTGTACAGAGTTGGAAAAAGAATCTTGGATGATCAGTTGAATTTTGATATAGGGGGTCACATTAATTACCATTGGGATCGTAGATTAAGCTACAAACGTAACAAAGAGACATGATTTTTTTTAAAAATATTGTAATGTACATAAACTCTTTGTATATATATGGAGATATTGTTCATGCTTATGTTTGTTGCCCTTTATATTTTTTTTTTCTAATGCTATATTAAGTGGGAGGATTTAGGTTGGTAGAATTACTCACCTAATTCCTAGTACTTTGCGCACAATTGAATTAATCAATAATAATTGAACTTTGATCATGGAAGATGATTGAGTGTATTACATTTCTTTTGATTCTATGACATACGTTAGAATATTCTTGCTAAATTTGAGAGATTGCGGCAAAATGATGTATTATTAATATTGTGCTAGTACTTAATGACATATTTTTCCTTTGTCTCTTAAAGTTGAATATGGCTGCTTCCAAGAGTATAATAGCGGACCTCAATCAGGGTGAGAAACTGAATGAAAAGAACTATGATGTTTGGCATCGTAAGATTCAGTATCTCCTAGAGGACCAAGAGTTGATTGAGACTATAACACAATCAATGACTGAGCCTGAGCAGGGAACCACAACACAACACAGGCGTGATAATGAAGCTTATCTAGCTTGGAAGAAAAAAGACCATGTTGCTCGCATCCTGTTGTTGATTAGCATGAGGAATGATATCATGCTGCGTTTTGAGAAGAATCGGTCAGCTATGGCAGTCTGGGATGCTGTCAAGTTCCAGTATGGTGGAACTTCAATAACTAGGCTCCGCCAGCTCACTCTGAAGTTCGATGGCTATAGGAAACGCCATGATCATACTATGAGGCAACATCTCACAGTCATGTCAAACATGATAAGTGAACTGAGAGCTGCAGGCAATGAGTTGACAGATGAGCAGCAGGTACAGGCTGTCATTCGTTCTTTGCCCCAAGCATGGGAACACATGCGTGTGAATCTCACCCACAATGATAACATCAAGACTTTTGATGAAGTTGCCCGTCATGTGGAACTCGAGGAGGATCGCTTGTTGGCTGAAAAACCTCCTGGAGAAGCATATCTAGCAGAGTCTAGCTCGCGCAAGGCTTCTGGCTAGAAGCGCAAAAGAGCTAAAGGTGGGGCACCTGGACATGGCAAGAAAGGTGGACCTCCTCACAAGAAGGCTAAAAATGCCCAACGCAAAAGAGGAAAGCGTGGAGGCAAGAAGGACAAGGCACAAATGAATTGCTACAACTGTGGTCAGTTGGGTCACTTTCGCTCGTGAATGCACTGAGCCGAAGGTATGTACTAAACTGTCTAGTTCCTCACGTTTATATGTTAGTAGTTGTTTGATGTTGGCTGAAACTGTTCCTGTTTGGACTGTAGACTCAGCAGCAACAGACCACATAACGAGGGACAGAACAGCTTATGTGGAGTTTCGTCGGATACCCGCCGGGAGTAGACGAATCTACATGGGGAACGACTCGAGTGCAGAGGTTCTAGGAATCGGTACTTGCAAACTTGTATTGCGAGGTGGACGCACTTTATATCTCCATGACGTTTTGTATGCACCCGACGTCCGGCGAAGTCTTGTCTCTATTTTAGCTCTTCTATGTTTAGGTTTTAAGTTTGAGTGTGTTGATGGTTGTGTTATGTTGTCTTTGGGAACTACTTTTTATGGATCAGGTTTCTTGTTGGATGGTTTTATGGTGCTAGACACTATTTCTATTTCTAGTAATGTTAATAGTTGTTTTGCTTATTATACCTCTTCTAGTAATGATGTGAATGTCAATTCATCAACATGGCATGCTAGATTAGGTCACATAGGGCAAGATAGGTTAAATAGACTTGCTCGAGAAGGCCTCCTTGGCCCAATTACAAAGATTGACTTGCCTATTTGTGAGCATTGTTTAATGGGTAAAACAACTAGAAAACAATTTGGAAAAGCCATTAGAGCTACCACACCTCTGCAACTTATTCATTCAGATATCTATGGCCCAATGAATGTGAGGGCAAGGCGTGGTGCCTCATATTTTATCACTTTCATAGATGACTTTACCCGGTATGGTCACGTCTATTTGCTCTCCCATAAATCCGAAGCATTGGATTATTTTAAACAATTTTCAAGATTGGTTGAGAATCAATTAGACAAGAGTATTAAGGCTCTTAGGACAGATCGTGGACATGAGTATCTATCCGAACAGTTCAAGGAACTATGTGATGAAAAAGGGATATCTAGACAGTTAACTATTCCAAGAACTCCACAGCAAAACGGTATTGCAGAGAGAAGGAATAGAACGCTTCTAAAGATGGTTAGATCAATGATGGCGCACACAAATTTGCCTATTTCCTATTGGGGAGATGCATTATTGACTGCAGCCTATATTCTTAACCGCGTGCCCTCCAAGTCTGTTCCTTCCACCCCTTATGAACTATGGTCAGGAAGAAGGCCATATTTGAGCAATTTGCGACCATGGGGTTCAGCAGCTTATATTCACAATTCTTCTCACAAGTTTGGGAAGTTAGGCCCAAGAGGAAGAAAATGTATTTTCATTAGATACTCGAAACATTCCAAGGGCCATGTATTTATTGGTGAGGAAGCTGATGGAAGTATAACAGAAATTGAGTCACGAGATACTACTTTCTTAGAAGAAGACTTTCCAAGTAGAGGTGAAGTTACAAAAGATTTCCAATTATATGAATTGGAGGATCCACAACTTGTCGCAACCAGCCAGATAGTTGAGGAACAAGAAGTAATTCTTGAGCCTCCTAGGGAAAGTGGGAGCGACATGCCCATTAAAGTAACTTCAGAAGAACATGTTCAAGAAGAATCTCAATCGCGAAAAAGCACTTGTGGAAAGATCCCTCGTCGCCGTTTTGGGATTGAGGGAGAAGCTTTTATGGTTGGTCTTGAAGATGATGAAGAGCCCAAAACCGTTCAAGAGGCTCTCTCATGCCCCTCTGGTGAGAAATGGACTAAAGCAATGCAAGAGGAGATGAAGTCTATGAAGGCAAACCATGTTTGGGACTTGGTTGACCTTCTACCTGGCCGTCAAACAATTGGGAACAAATGGGTTCTCAAAATTAAACACAAGGCAGATGGATCTATTGAAAGGTACAAAGCTCGACTAGTGGCTAAGGGTTATACCCAAAAGGAAGGAATTGATTATGAGGAAACTTTTTCTCCAGTTGTTAGGTTTGCCTCAATACGACTTATTCTAGCCATTGTTGCACACATGGATTTGGATCTCTACCAAATGGATGTGAAAATCGCTTTTCTTAATGGAGAACTAGATGAAGAGATCTATATGGATCAACCTGTTGGCTTTATAGATAAAGGCCAAGAGAGCAAAGTGTGCAAGCTCCAACGGTCTATTTATGGCTTAAAACATGCGTCTAGGCAATGGAATCTCAGATTTCATCAAGCTGTCTTGGCAGACGGGTTTATGATGATGGAAGAAGATCATTGCGTTTACCTAAAACGGTTTAAATGCAGTATTGTGATCCTGTCTTTGTATGTTGATGACATACTTCTGGCTGGGAATAACAAGGGGTTAATCAATGCTACCAAGGAGTGGTTATCCTCCAATTTTGAAATGAAGGATATGAGTGAGGCTAGTTATGTGCTTGGTGTCAAGATAACAAGGGATAGATCTAAAAGATTTCTTGGTTTGTCTCAAGAGACTTACATCAAGAAGATGCTTGAAAGATACCATATGCACAACTGTAAATCCATAGATACTCCTACGGAGAGAAATTCAAGTTTGAGCCTTAATATGGGTCCAAAGACTCCACAAGAGATAGAGAAAATGTCAAGAGTTCCCTATTCAAGCGCAGTCGGAAGCCTAATGTATGCTATGATGTGTACACGGCCTGACATATGCCATGCAGTTGGATATGTAAGTCGTTATCAGGCAAATCCAGGATTGGCACATTGGAAAGCAGTCAAGAGAATATTCAGGTATCTCAGAGGAACGATGGATTATATGCTATGTTACCAGGATAAGGATTTGCGTCTCGTAGGATACAGTGATGCTGATTGGGGAGATGACCTAGATGATCGCAAATCGACATCAGGATATGTTTTTCTACTTAACAATGGCACCATATCTTGGAGTAGTAAAAAGCAATCCTGTATAGCCTTATCGACTATGGAGGCTGAGTACGTAGCATGTTCTTCTACTGTACAGGAAGGTGTTTGGTTGAAGCAGTTCTTGGAACATTTAGAGATTGTCGTAGTAGCATCAAATCCTGTGACAATTTATTGTGACAGTATGGCTGCACTAGCTTATGCAAAAGACCCAAAGTATCATGGTAAAACCAAACACATCCACATTAGGTACCATTTTGTTAGAGACAGTGTGGCAAAGAAGAAGGTGGTCCTGGAACACATATCTACGAGTCGGATGGTTGCGGATCCTTTGACCAAACCTATTTCCAGGGATTTATTTGTGTCACACGTTAGATCCCTAGGACTGCGTAGAATGTAATTAGATATTTATGTATTCACTCAACCATTATGTAAATATACATTACTGATAGTTTTAGTTTAATGCTATTGTATTTGGTTAGTGCCATTTACTTATCTGTGGTATAATGTATTATGTACAGCTAGCACAATTTAACAAGTGTGTCAATAAGCTAATATTGGCTTACTCACGCAAGCAATCGCCTCTGGCGCTATTGGAGTGAGCAGAGATGAGACAGTGTTGTTTTTTTGTTGCTGAGAAAGCGAACTTAATTCAAATCCTTATTGTGTCGCCTTGGTGAAAACCAAGATGAGGTTTATTATATTCAAAGAACTAACATGAATGTTTTCCCCACCATTCATGGAGCCTATATGTAAAGCTGGGTGTGAGACCTTTATTTGGCGCTATTGATAGTGAGCAGATAAAGGACTCAAGTTAGATGTTCTCGGAGCAACTGAACTTAGATCTGTACAGTGTTTAGGGTGAAGACATACGCTTTGTGAAACAAAGATTATCCACTATAGCATGCATTTCATACTGCATGTGCTGAACGACCAATTAGGAAGTGAGTGAATAGATCCCTGCTTCCTCATTGCGTGAGTCCTAGAGATTGTGAATATAGTCTCAACTATACCCTTTGTGAATTTTAACTGTCATGAAGTGATAAGTTAACGTTAGCTACTCTAGTATGTTACCTATGGTTATGAATGATTCGACCTAAAGGAACAATACTGAGAAAGCAGTTGACTTAGATCAGAATGGCATTAGGGTAAAAAGGAAGACAAATTTAGAATTACACCACTCACTTGTATTCATTGGCTAGCCAGTTATGCCGTTACATAGAGACTTGACATAACTATGGATACATGTGAAGTTAGAAGGGTTAAGTATGTTTTCTTGAGGGATTGAGAAATGCTTAACATGGTGTAATCAAATTAGTCTGGGGTATGTCAATACACAATGATTACATATGGATGTATTTTTGGGTTGATGTCTCCATCCTGGCTCTAGCGGGTTTCTAGTTTGGAGCTCCCAAGTACAAGTGTGTCGACGGTCGCACGACCCATTTGTCTGTATGAATAAAACTCAAGATTTAGCAATATGGAGAACTTCACAATACCCATCATGTGTGAGTGGGAGATGTTATAATATGGGTTATTGGGCACCCATGTGGGTAACCCATACCCATGTGGCAGTTGCCACATTGAAGAAACTGCTAAGAGCAGTTTGTATACACAGAAAACTTCCAAGGGCAGTTATAAAACATGAGCACATGTTTATATATATATATATATATGTGCTGTGTTTGTTTTAAAGAAAAAAAGATTGAAAAAAACAGTGTGTGTACTCCATATAGAATGCTAAAATTCTAGAGAGAGAGAGAGACATTTGGGTATGTGATTTTGTGTCTCCGGTTCTTGTAATCGGATACCGATCGTCGTAATCATTAAAGCAAACGATTGAAAGGTTGTTGATAGGAAAATTGTTCGAGCCAAGAAGCGTGTAATTCCAACTGTGGTAGAATTCTGGAGAATTTGATTGAGTACTTCAATCATGTAAGTTCCGCTATTCCGGGTTCGTATTCGGTAAATTTTCTTACAGTCTGTTTGGTTTTGCTTTTCTCTCTCTCTCTCTCTCTCTCTCTCTCTCACAACAGTCCCATGTTTATATAAACTTACATATACATACATGCATATGTACATACTCAAATCTGCATATCTTGAAGGAATAGATGGAAAGGATGGAGTGAGACTGATTGGAGAGGGAGTGGGGGAGTGGGCCGGCGGTAGGGAGTGTGTGTGTGTGTGTCCGGCGGATTTAAGGGGGGTCTAGGGTAGTTGTCCAGTGGGTTTTGGGAATGCTTCTTACCCAACAGTTCATAGGGTAGTTTAGGTAGTTCAATACCCATTTAAGGTAAGATTCCTATTTCCATATATGTATGGCTAGTCGTCGCTAGGAACCACGTGTCGTGCAGTCCAATTTCTATACAAATTTTACGGGTTCGTGTGATATGTCAGTCCGGGTTCGTAATTTACAGTCTCAGTTACAAATAAATAAATACGTATTAGTCATACAGACATTTGGAAAAAACAAACTTAAAATACGGGCTCATTTTATTAATAACAAAAAATTTATGGGTATTACAGAACCTCTCGTGGGCTGCCTCGTATCCCAAGTTTGATCGAGAATTAGGTTGTCAGTAGTTCTCTCATTTTTAGGAAGGGTTTTAAAAAGTGGTCTAGTTGTCCTCAAGGCGAGCAAGTGGAAAAAAAATGTGCGTAATTAACCTTTTTTTCTAAAAAAAAAATTGGTCTTTTCCGTCACTTTCAATGGCTGAATGTGACGGACGGAGGAAAGTGCTACAAAACGTTAGTTGAGAGACCAAAATGCCAAAAAAAAAAAATTTATATTATTTAGAGACCAAAGTGACAAACAATGTATAGTTTGAGGGTGTGTTTTACCCTTATTTTCGTATTATTCATAAATATACTTGAAACTATTTTTTGAAAATTATTAAACTCGCCTCCAAGCTAGATTCCTGGATTCAAAAAATTGGAATATGACAAAGAGCATTACATAATTCCTTCGTTACTTGCCCAAAGGAGAAGTAGTAGGGGCAGAGATACTACACACGCACACGGTCGAGGTCACCAAAATACACACACCACAATGAAACAACCCAAACACACATGTCAACGACTCAATGCCACAAGACTGATATTTAAGTGTTCTCTGTAATCATCTTTCCCCTTCAGCTTTGTTTGATTTGCATATTGAGAGTAGGAAAATCATGTAAAATTACACATTTTACACTCAAAACTTTGAAACCAAGTGTTTCCCACTTTGTTGCTAAGAACTAGCATTGCTTTTTGTTTTTTGTTTTTTTTTGTTTTTTTGGGTAATAGCAATGGGAAAGTAAAAGGAAGGGGTTTCCCACTTTGTTGCTAAGAACTGGTAGTGCTTTGTTTACTTGTAGCAATGGAAAAGTAAATGGAACAGAGGAAAGTGAGGAGAAGGACCTAGAATGAGGTATCTTGTAGAAGGGAAGATGTTATTCCTTAAGGCTCTGTTTGGTTTATAAATTCAGTAAGGGAAAAGAAAGGAAAACACCAAGAAAAATGTATTTCTTTGTTTGGTTACTTAAGAAAGATTAATATATATATATATATATATAGTGATAAATAAATAAATCAAATTCCTTCTCATTCTTCATTTACAATCATGGGCGGAGGCACTAGGCTGTATGGAACTAGGGGGGCACGTCCCCTCGAGATTTTGAGAATTAAAATTTTATTTTAAATTTTTTTTAGCATTTTACACTTAAGTCTCCCTCAACTTATGTTTAGGCCTCTCAAAGGGGTCTAAGGCCCAATTCAGTGCCATGAATTACATGTATATTGATATACAGGTATATACAACTCAAAGGAAAGGCGCCTAGAATTTTGTAAATTACACTTTTAGTGTGAAAATTTTATGCGTTTTAGAAATAGGCCTCCCTAAAATTTGAAATACACTACACAATATTTACGTGTCTCCAAATACTCATATTATAAGCATACAGTCAGACTCTAGAGAGGGCGCCCTCTCTTTATTAAAGAGAGGGCTTCTGTTTTGACCGTCGGATTGTGTTTTCATTAAGGGTAGTTTTGTCATTATACGATTTTTAAACACGATCTGACGACCAAAACAGAGGCCCTCTCTTTAATAAAAAGAGAGCGCCCTCTCTAGAGATTTTTCATATAAGCATATCCCAAACAAATCGCAATATACAACTAGACCCTAAAAAAATTGCCAATTATGTATAAATAGACCCCAAAAAAATCGTCACCCGTATAGCTTAGGCCCCCCCCGACCAAAATTCATGGCTCCGTCCCTGTTTAGAATAACCATTGTACGTGAAATTCCTATAACCTTTAATGTGGTTTAAGCATGGAGGAAAATACAAGGGAAAAAAACAATGGAACTAGTTTTCCCTTCCCTTTTCTTTTCCTTCAATGAATCCGTAAATCAAACGAAATCTAATTGTGTTTGATTGAATAGGAGGGGAGACAAGTAATGAGAGAAATTCTACCCACCCCTTCTACCGTCTCCTTCATTCTTCTTTTTGCTTGTACCAAACATGCTATAAGTAAGAAGTTCAAATAATTTATAGGGTTGATAACACTTTACACCTTCATATTTTATACCTACTTTCACTTTGGCTGATGAGATTTAAAAAGTGAAACATAAAACCCTTAATTTTGTGGAAAAACTCATTTCTATTGATAATGCTTTTTCTCGATTACAACCTGATATGTCCGAAATAATCCAGCCAATGGAGTAGTGTCACGTCACCAAGGCATACCGATTATTTCCCGAGGTGTTCAGAAGAATCGAGCGGTCTGTACTGGCCGGCCGGGAGTGACGGTCACGGACGCCCGTGATCCTGGTCAGCCGGCGGTTTCCTAAAGCAATTACAAGTCTCTTGAAGGAGATGTGGTAGTTTCCTAAACCGTTTAGGAAACTCCCCTAAGATCAAGTAAATCTCTTATGGTTAGATTAGGCTTCCTAATCCTATCAACTTACCATGTAAGGGTGGACTCTTGTATCTATAAAAGAGCCCACCTACCCTGTCAATGGGGATCCGAAATCAATTCTCTGAGCATACAAGCAATAAACAGAGAACTCATCATCTACACGCATACACCCGGTCGGTATTACTGGTAGCGCCGCCCATCCTTGTTGGCTCACCATGCCCGCCGGTGATCTGCTAGTGAGAAGCGCATAGACGCAACCGTGGACGTAGGTCACCTTGTTAACGGGACCGAACCACATACAAACCCCTTCTACTTTACTCTCTGTTCAAATCTTTCTTACCAATTTTAGACATCATCAGTTTGGCGCCGTCTGTGGGAAGCGACATAGTCTTCTCATCAACAAATATCTTCGACTGATCAACATGCCGCCAAAGGGGGGTAAGAAAGCAACTAATTCAACCGGTCAAGAGAACCTGCAGATTGAGCAGCGGGCTGCCTCCATGACCGCTGAACAGATCACGGCAGCGCTGGGGCAACTCTTGGAGGGCCAGCGCCGGACACAGGAGCAGATAGAGGCGCTCGTGGCCCAACACGAGGAGCGCCCCGCACCCGAGAACCAGACTGAGGAGGAGAGCACTCCACTAAGAAGGCCCGCCAGGGGACGGAGGCAAGTCCGCTCCGCCCCGGCGGACGGAGAGCGCAGCCGGGCCACCGACCGTTCGCAAAAACGACCCGACGGGGAGCTCAGTCAGGCCACCGACCGTTCGCAAAGGCGACCCAACGGAGAGCGCAGCCAGGACACTAGGCGCTCGCAAAGACGACCTCGGCTCAATCCGGGCCGAGCAGAGGATGCCAAGGTTATCATCAATCGGCGGCGTGCGGCCAGAGGGGAGGAGTCTGGACGGAGAACTCGGGAATCGGCCGACGATCCTCCGGTCCTTGGCAGGGGGGATCTAAGGCACAGGCTTTCCCGGACCCAGAATCGGGTCCTATCCCCGAGGTCAACACGCTTTGAGGACGAGGCCTCGTCGTCCGATCCGACCTGCCGTTCAGACAGGGATAGGAGAGTAGGGCGGAGCGACGTCAAAGCCCAGGTTGAAGAATTGCAACAGCAGATAGATAGGCTGAACCGCAAGTCCGGTCACGACCTCACCAACACGGAGACTGAGTCACCTTATACTGTTTGGGTGACGCAGTTTCCCATTCCTCAAAAGTTCAAGCCCCCTCACCTTAGCACCTATGACGGCACAGGGAGCCCGGTGGACCACGTCCGCACTTACTAGGCACAGATAGCACTGGTCACCATGGTGGATGAACTGTTGTGCCTGGCCTTCCCCAGTACTCTCAAGGGGCCGGCCGCACAATGGTTCCACGCCTTGAAGCCCCGGACGGTCGACAACTTCCATGCCCTCAGCAAGCTGTTCATCAGCCAGTTCCTCGGGATGCTTGACCGGTCGCAACAGGACACTCAGCTTCTGACCGTCAAACAGCGCAAAGGGGAGTCCCTGAGGGAGTACGTAGACCGCTTCAACCAGCAAAGGCTCCTGATCCGCAACCTTAATGAAACAGCCGCAATTATGGCCTTCTGTCTGGGAGTTCAACACACCAAGGTTGCCACGTCGTTCCATCGTGACCGACCTGCGACCCTAGTGGAGCTCTCAGAGAGGGTCGGAAAGTACATAGATACCGAGGAGTTCTTGAAGGCGAAGCGCGCCGGCCAGGCGGGAGACGAATCCCCGAAAGCCAAGCGCAAGCGCGAAGGGTTTGAGAAGGGCACCGGAAAGAAGCCGAAGCAAGACCAAAGAGATGGCCGGCCTCAGCCCCAGATCGCCTTCACGCCCCTCTCCCGGCCTATACATGAAGTCATGGCCGCCGCAGAGGCGCAGAGGCTGCTTCCGCAGCCAGCTAAACTCAGAGCTCCTCCTGGTAGGAGAAACCGGGACAAGTTTTGCCACTACCACAGGGATCATGGCCATGAAACGGAGGATTGTTTCAAGCTAAAGATAGCAATAGAGAAACTGATCGAGCAGGGGCACCTCGCCGAGTTCGTCACAACTGACAAACGACCCCAGCAAGACGCCCGAGCTCCCGATCAGCCACCACCGCCACTTGGCCTCATCCATGTGATCTCCGGAGGAACGTCAGGGGGAGGCGATTCACAATCGGCACGGAAGAGGCATGCCCGGGCGTCCAGAGCGGACGTCTGGCAGGTCCAATCCACCGGCTCCTCCCCAACTGACGTTCTGTCATTCACGTCTGACGACTTGCAGGGCATCCACTGCCCCCATGACGACCCGTTAGTAGTGGTGCTTTCTATAGCCAACTACATGGTCCAGAGGGTGCTAGTGGACACAAGCAGCTCGTCCGACATCATGTTCGCAACGGCGTTCAATCAACTCGGGGTCTCTAGGGATCGGCTTCGGCCGGTCGCTACCCCTTTGGTCGGGTTTAACAGTTCCAGCACGCAACCGCTCGGTACAATCGAGCTCCCAGTTCTCATGGGGACCTACCCACAGCAGGTTTTCGTGCTGACCAATTTTGTGATAGTAGAAGCCCCGTCGGCCTACAACGTCATCCTCGACAGGCCGACTCTCAACAGGGCCAGAGCAGTCGTCTCCACCTATAGCTTAACGGTGAAATTCCCAACTCCCCAGGGACCGGGATGTTTGCGCGGAGACCAAAGCACAGCTCAAAATTGTTATGTCAGCTCGTTGCGCCAGGAGGCGGTCACAAAAACCTTGAACGTTCAAGAGATGGACCCTCGAGACCAGAATGATAAGACAGGTCCGATGGAAGAACTGGAACAAGTGATGCTAGACCCCAAGTGTCCAGACCGTACGGTCAGCATAGGTACCCTACTGGAGCTCGGCTTGAAGGAAAGACTGACTCAATTCTTAAGGCAAAATCAAGACGTTTTTGCTTGGAGTCATGAGGACATGCCTGAGATTGACCCCCGGGTAATGTCCCACCGCCTCAATGTCAGCCCGGATTGCCGCCCAGTCAAGCAAAAGAGAAGGGGCATGGCCCCCGAGAGACAGAAGGCAGTAAGTGAGGAGGTTGAGAAGCTCCTAAAGGCGAAATCCATCCGAGAAGTCCACTATCCCGACTGGTTAGCTAATGTTGTTCTTGTCAAGAAAAGCAACGGGAAGTGGCGAATGTGCGTGGACTTTACCGACCTCAACAAGGCCTGCCCCAAGGACTGCTATCCGCTGCCCAGGATACACCTCCTTGTGGACTCCACCGCAGGCCACTCACTACTCTCATTCATGGACGCTTACTCGGGGTACAACCAGATCAGTATGTACCCCGGGGACGAGGAGAAGACTGCGTTCATCACCGACCAAGGCACGTATTGCTACAAGGTTATGCCCTTTGGTTTTAAGAACGCCGGCGCAACCTACCAACGCCTGGTCAATTACATGTTCAAAGGTCTTATCGGAAAGACGATGGAGGTATATATGGATAACCTGCTGGTCAAGAGCCGGGACGAGCTTGACCACCTCGAGCATCTGGCAGGGGCCTTCAGCATCTTAAGAAAATTCAGGATGAGGTTGAACCCGGCCAAATGCACTTTCGGTGTCTCGTCCTGAAAATTCCTTGGCCATCTGGTCAGCAGAAGGGGGATTGAGGCTAACCCCGAGAAGATCAAAGCCGTCATCAATATGCGGTCACCTAAATCAACGAAGGAGGTTCAGAGCCTGGCTGGACGGGTGGCCGCGTTGAACAGATTTGTCTCCCGAGCTACTGACCAGTGCCTGCCGTTCTTCAAAATCCTCCGCAAAGCGTTCCAATGGTCAGAGGAGTGTGAGGAGGCATTCCAGGAACTCAAGAAGTACCTGGAATCTCCTCCTCTGCTCTCAACACCCGTATCAGGGGAAGAACTACTTCTATACCTGGCAGTGTCACCATCGGAGGTCAGCTCGGCACTCATCCGGGAAGAGCACGGGATATAGTTCCTTGTGTATTACACTAGCCGGGCGTTACAGGGCGCAGAGAGCAGATACTCTCGCATTGAAAAGCTGGTGTTCGCCTTTGTCACTTCGGCCCGAAGGCTCCGCCCGTATTTTCAAGCCCATGCCATTGTTGTCCTCACAGATCAACCTCTCTGCAGAATCCTCAGTCATCCAGGCACGTCCGAAAGACTGGTCAAGTGGGCCTTGGAACTGGAAGAGTTCGAAGTGATCTACCAACCCCGGACGGCCATCAAGGGACAAGCCGTAGCAGACTTCTTAGTTGAGTTTACATATCCCGAGGATCCGGTCGAATAATCGGAGCCCCCGGCCTTGCCGCCCGGGTTACACTCCGACATTCCAACATGGATACTGCATGTGGACGGTTCCTCGAATCAACAGGGTAGTGGGGCAGGGATCATCCTGACCACCCCCGACGGTATATAGCTCGAGTATGCGCTAAGGTTCGGGTTCCGCGCCTCCAACAGCGAGGCCGAGTATGAAGCTCTCTTGGCCGGGTTACAGTTGGCCGTCACCATGAGCGCACAACAGGTTCAGGGCTACAGTGACTCCCAGCTCGTGGTCAATCAGGTTAACCAAGAGTACGAAGCGCGGGAAGGCAACATGGTAGCCTACTTGGCCCTTGTCCGAACAGTCTCTAAGCAGCTCCGAGGATTCTCCATCACGCAGATACCCAGAGGAGAGAATACCCGAGCTGACCGGTTGGCTCGCTTCGCGTCGTCTTCTGAGTCAGACTTGCCTGGGATTAGGATACAGTACCTACCTGAGCCGAGTGTGATCAATTCAGAAGGCATGGAGGTGGACCCGGTCACTCTGGGACCCAGCTGGATGGACCCACTCGTGAGATTCCTGACGATGGGGGCTCTGCCTGACGACAAAGAAGAAGTCCGACGGGTTAAATACCGGGCGGCCCGCTACCATCTCCTTGACGGCATCCTCTACGAGAGAGGATTCACTATCCCGTACCTCCTTTGCGTTCATCCCATGCAAGTGCAAGCAATACTATTCGAAATCCACAAAGGGGTGTGCGGGAACCACGTCAGAGGTCGGGCGCTCTCCAGAAAAGCCCTACTGCAAGGTTACTATTGGCCGACGATGGCCCGGGACTCGCAAGAATATGTCCGGAAGTGTGACAAGTGCCAAAAGTACTCTCCCATGATCAACCGACCGGGGGAACTCCAGACACCAATCCACAGTCCCTGGCCATTTGCCCAGTGGGGAATTGACATTGTTGGTCCCTTACTGACAGGGAAGGGGCAAGTCAAATTTGCCGTCATAGCCGTTGACTACTTTACCAAATGGGCGGAGGCAGAACCCCTGGCCAAGATCACCGAGCGGAAAATGGAGAGCTTTGTGGAAAGAAATATCCTCAGCAGGTTTGGTATTCCCCGATTCCTGATCAGTGATAATGGCAGACAATTCGATACACCCATCTTTAGACAGTTCTGCTCGGGTTACGGGATACTGAATCATTATTCTTCCCCCGAGCATCCACAAGCCAATGGCCAAGCTGAGGTAACCAACCGAACAATCTTACAGTCAATCAAGACAAGGCTTGAAGGAGGCAAGGGGCTGTGGGCTGAAGAACTACCAGCCCTCCTGTGGGCCTACCGCACCACACCCCGAGCAGCTACAGGCGAGACCCCGTTCTCCTTAACATACGGTTTCGAGGCAGTGGTCCCCACAGAGCTCGGGCTGCCCACATACCGGGTGGCCAACTTCAGTGATCCGGACAACGGAGAAGCCCTCAGAACAGAGCTGGACCTAGTAGAAGAAAAAAGGGACCAGGCATATCTGAGAGTGGCCGCCTATAAGCAAAGGGTCTCGCGGTACTACAACAGCAAGGTGAAGCACCGTAGTTTTCAAGTTGGAGACCTCGTCCTCAAGGCGGTAAACCAGTCTACCCGAATCCCAAGCTACGGGAAGTTAGGGACAAACTGGGAAGGTCCGTATAAAGTGACTCGGGTCAACCGACTGGAAACATACTGGCTGCAGAGCATGGACGGGCACGATCTCAAACATTCTTGGAACGTGCAGCACCTCCGCAAGTACTATCAGTAGCACCCGAGTATGGGAATTTAGTACTATAGGGAAATTTCTTTCTTGTAGCTCCGATTGGGCGACCGTTATAGACTATTATCTTTTCAAATAAAATCGAATAGTTTGCTTTGAAAATTTATTCCTATCAGTACCCCGTGCAAAAAAAAAAAAAGACCTTGGGCCTAACCCCAAGGCACAAAAAGACCTTGGGCCTAACCCCAAGGTATAAAAGACCTCGGGCTCCGAACCCAGGCACCACAAAAGACCTCGGGCTCCGAACCCAGGCACCAAAAAAGACCTCGGGCTCCGAACCCAGGCACAAAAGGACCCTCCAACCACCTACGTTCCAGGTTGATTTCCTAAGGTCGCCCCTCACTACGCCTCTGCCTCCACAGGACGCCCGGGGGCAAGAGGATGTTAAACCTAAAACAGGAAATTACTCAAGCTTTGCTTAGGCCCAGCCGATGATGGGGGCCAAACCCCTAGGTGGCCTACGATGGCAAGCTTCAAATGACCCTGCAACTACCCATGTTCCAGGTCGGTTCCCTACGACCACGCACTCCTACACTCCCGCCTTAGCTAAATGCTTGGGGGGCAGGGGAATGTCAGGTCAAAACAGGGAATCACACCGGTCACTACAAGAACTTGGAAAGCATTCCCGAGTGCTTACAGTGATCAAAGATATACCCTGGGAAGCTAAACAGGACCAGTTCCTGTAGCACTCCGGGAATCTACCTTTTAAATAGGTTAGGAAAACTAGGTGTTCCACTGGTTACGGTCCTAAAACATTTGCTAAGGCAGATGTTGGGTTGGCCAAAAACCGAGCGGATACTAGCAACTATAAACAGGCACGGTGCAGAGAAAAAGAAGACAGTTAATGGAAAGGAAATTTGACCTCAAGAGCCTTTTCATTAATGAAAACTGTACAAAGCCTGGGGGGGCAGTTGTAGTAGCCTCCCCATAAAAAAGAAACTACAACAAAAATAAAAATAAAAAAAGAGAGAAAAAAGAGAAAAATAACAATAGTCCGGGAGTAGGGAGCCTAGGCGTCGTATATGTCAACAATATCCACATTCTCCTCAACCCCCCCCCCCCCCCCGCCGACCTTCCCCTCCGGCTCAGCATCTCTCTCCTGGCTAGCCGGGGAAATGGCACCATCAGTCGCAGCAGCATCCCTCTCCTGGACAGCTGGGGCAACGGCACCCTCGGCCGCAGCAGTATCCTCGGTGGACTCGGACACCATGTCCCAATAGTCGGAGTCCACCCCCTGGTAGGGAGTGGTGTCCAACTCCGGGTGGTCTAGGGCCAGCCTCCTCTTCAAGTCCTCGTACCCGAGGAAGAAGCCGTCGTCAAATGTTTCTCCTGAAGGACCAGAGGCCATCGCTGCCTCCAAGAGCGCCTTCTCCCGAGCTTCAGTTGCCGCGCGGCCAGCTCGTTCGGCCTCCAGCTCCGCCAGAGCCACCGCCAGTTCTTCCCGGGCTGCCCCGAGGCTCGAAGCCAGGCCCTTGACCCTGTTTTTCTCCACGGTCAAGGCCCTCTCTTTGGTCTCCAGGGCAACCTCTTTCTCGGCAAGGGCGGTCTCGGCAGCGGTGGCCCTCCCGGCAAGGACCGGCATGAAGGACTCAGCCCCGGCCGCCATGCGGCCAACCTACAATCAAAGTAAGAAGAATACGGTCACTATTGCCAACTGAGCAGAAAATGCAAAGAAGTCGGAAGATGTAGAAAAAGTTGCTTACCAGATGGGAGATGCTATACAGCCACCCCTGAAAAACTTGGGGTGACATGCCGGCACACTTCTCCACCTGACTGGGGAGCAGGCACGATCTGACTCTATCCCGGGTCTCCCCAGGTTGCTCCAGGGGCGCCCCGACGGGAATCTCGGCTTGGGGGGCAGAGGTTTCCCCTACTACCACCACCCGGGGAGTTGAGGCCTCGGCTCCAGAAGCTCGGGCCGCAGTCGATACGCCGTGCTTGAGTCGCCGGTAGGCGGGCTCACTGCCGGAGGCCTCATCGGCCTCTTCCCGGTCGTCGCCATCCGCTTGGCGGCAGCAGCCTGCAGAGCCTTCAACCGCGCGGGATCTTTCCTAGGGGCCATCTCTGCAAAAGAAAAACAGCCATAGGATCAGCAATCGGGATACCAAGGCGGCAGAAGTAGCCAAAGTTAAGGCAAGTGACAAAACTCGTACCTGGGATGATGGTAGAAAAGATGGGTGCCTCGACAGGACGGAAGGGTCGGTGATCACCTTTCTGGCCTCCCGACCGGGTCAGCACGTCACAGACGTTGACGGGTCGCTCGATCAAGTCCCTGATCCTCTCCTCACAGTCCTCCGGAATGCTTGGGAGATCGACGGACCCTGCTATGACACAAACCAAAGCAATTAGTTCCAAAACCGCAAAGCAGAGACAGGAATGAGGCCAGAGAAGACACGGGACGGGCTTACCCCTCAACTCTCTCGCCCACGCGGTCCTTAGTCGACTCCCCGGGGCAGGCTCACAAAACCCAGGGGTGGACACTTGGAAGAACTTGTTCTTCCACCCCTTGTTGTTGCTCGGGCAGTTGATGATGATCTTCTTTCCCTGCCGAGCCCCTAGGGAGAAAAACCCGGCCTCCCCGTGAACAGGGAACGACCGGTGGATCTAGAAGAACTCTTGAAGGGTGAGTTCATACTCGAAGATCTGGGGCCACAATGAGATGGACCCCATAAGACACCTCTACCCGTTCGGGGCTAATTGCCCAGGAGCTATCCCCATGAAGATCAAAGCGTCCCGGGCAACTGGATGAAGGGGGATACGAAGGCCGGCTATGAAGGCGTCCTCGTACAAGGTAACAAAACCTCTATGGTAAATATGAGCCCCGCCGGGGCGGACGGACAAAGAACTGTCGCCAGGGATGGCGTACCGATCCCTAATCCGATCAAGGTCCCCGGCATGCAGAGCCGAGGGGATAAATTCGCAGACGAATACTACCTCGGGAGCCGGCTCCTTGGGCGCCTCGTCACCAGAACCCCGCGACACCAAGGCGATGGGGGCCTCCTGGCCCGACTCGTCGCTGGGTACTCGGACTGGGATCCGGCCCTCGCTGTGATGATCAGAGGGGGAACCGGAAGGTGGGTCGGAGCTGGTATTGGGCGAGCCCGATCGGAACATCTCACTCTCCGACCGAGAAGTAGAGTTGAAGTCAGAATGCTCCATCTCCCGTGTACCTATGGAAGAAAGAGGCAGAAGGGCACGACCTGAGAAGGGATCAGGGACACCGAGCTTAGTGTACAAAGGGGGCAGGACTACTAACCTAAAGGGCAGAGAATAAAGAGTCCTTGACACCAAGTAGCACTCTCTCAAGACTACTCTGGAGACACTCGCTGGCTCTAACAACCCTAAAGTGCCCCCCGCGCGGAAGAAGAAGCAGAACCTGAAAAAGAAAAAATCCCACTCTTATTCTAACCTAAGTGGGCTCACTCTCTCCAGTCTCGCTTAGACAAGAGAAAAGATGGGACAGAGAAAGGAGAAGTGATGAACTGAAACTGGAAAAAGAAAGAACTTACAAAGTCTGGCGCATAAAGAGGGGCTCGGGAGTCTTGCTCGGGATCGTTCTTGCTCTCAAGGCGCTCAGTAGTCCAACTTCGGCAGTGAAGAGCAGGAGAAATGGGCAAGTGGTCATTATATAGAAATCAGGGACGGCCCGGATCAAAGCAGATCCAACGGCTCGTGCGTTTTCCCGCCTAAAGTGACCGACAGTTGTCACCTCGGGAACCTGACACGCTGCCTCAAAAGGCGCGTACATTAAATGCATGACAGAGACGTTTCGGTTACCCCCCAAGTTGGTATCGTTGGATCCTAACCAGACCAGTAACCAGCTAACACGTGGCACAATGACTACCCGGGTCCTGACTGATCATTCCGATCGGGAAACCGACCTACTATCAAACTGTTTTTAAGAGTGCTCAGTTTTCAAATCTGCATTGGGCGGAGCGCTATATTGGCATGGAAGAAACGAGCAAGGGCTCCCTGGGCCTTATCATAAAACCGCCCGGGCTGACCTTACTCCGAACGCCCGCTCTGGAATAGTCCCGTATGGGCATGATGTCGGGCTACTCGGCTACCTGCGTAACGAGCCCTTGAGCAGTTTCCTATCCCGGTAGCCCTCAAGCGCCCGGGTCGGCTAACAACAGTTCGAGCATTGGCAATCACAAATGACGCAATTGAAGAAAATAGAAAGGGTGGCCTCAGAGGACCTTTTCATTATTCCCAATAGTTTGTACAACGGGGGGCAGTTGTAGTAGCCTCACCGACAAAAAATAAAAATAAAAATAAAAATAAAATATCTCTTCAGGCATCCTTGGCCTTCAGAGCCTGAACCTCTTTCTCTAGGGCAGCTACCTTGGCCACCAGCTCTCCGACGGTGAGCTCTAGCGCATGAAAGTCCACCTCCCGCATGACCGAGTTCGTCTGCAGGAGAGCACTTTGCTTTTCTACCTCTTGCAGACGGCTTTCCATATTGCCGAGGGAGAGGCCCGTCCAGGAGCTAGGCATATGAAGACCGGCGTGCGCTTCCGGCCGGCTCCTTTTTGGTGGGGGCGGAGACTCTTCTTCGGCCAACTTTTCTTTGCCTTTCTTGGTCGGGCCCGGTCGTAGACCCGTGTCCTCGGACGAGGATGAGCCGGAGCTGGAGGTCAGGGCGATTGGCCCTTCAGATGGGGCGGCCCCTCTCAGGGTGCGCGGTTCGGACGCCATGGACCGAGTATAACGGCGCGACCCGGAGGTAGCCGCATCAGGAGCTGCAAGAGGAGCTTCGCCGCCAGCCCCATCAACAGGTTCCCCGATCAAGTCGGAAAAACTGAAGCCGACTTCAACCGCTCGATTGATCGCCTCCATGTCAGCCACAGAGGAAGCAACGTCGCGGAAACCGGCGAAGGTCATCTTGCATATTTCAGGATCGAAGGTCGCAGGAGGGCAGAGAGAGGGGTCCTCCAGCCAATTACCAGAGACAACGACCAGAGGATATTTCTGCCAGGTCTTGTTTGGGAAGTCCAGGCCTCGGATTAGGTTTCTTCCCTCGGCCCCGGGGCGTAAATAAGGGCCCCCGCGGTCGATACCCAACACGTAGCACCTGGTGACATCCACCGGGCCAAGGAGCACCCCAAGTCGCTGGTTCAGCATCGATATGCCCCAGAGAAGGCGGGCGACATTTGGGCGGCACTTGGATAGCGAGAAGCGCAGTCCCTGTAGCAGATCGCAGAAGGAGGCGGAGAGAGGGAAGCGTAGCCCTACTATTAGTAGCAAGTAACTACTGATAATGACTGAGGGGAAGGTCACCTCCTCCTCTTCGACGTAAGGGCGGACCCCGACGTCGTCGGGGATTTCACAGTCCCTCCGGAAAGCTCTGAGTCCTTCGTCGGAGTTCAAATTAACACGAGAGGCCATTGGAGGGAACCTTGGATTGTAAGAAAGTAGAAGAAATGTGCTCGGGGAAAGCTGTGTTGTCGGGAACCGCACGGCATACTCAATCTCAAACAGTGGGGATATGTTGAACAGGCATGTACATCTTATATAGACGTCACGAACGGCTCGGATGGAAACTGATCCGACGGCTCAGACGCTCTCCCGCCAAGAATCGTCGACAGCTGTTAACTCGGGGACGTGATGGGTCGCCTAAAACAGCGCGCGCATTAAATGCGTGACATGATGGTCCGGTTACCACGCGACTGTTTGGTTACATCCGAACTAAGTCTACTGAACCCTGACCAAGCCAATTGCTCCCTGACACGTGGCAATACTCACATCTGAGCTCCCACCTGAACCGGTCGGTAAATCCACCGAGCAACCTGGAATGTGGACCCTATCTTAAGCCGCACCCCGAACGATATCCGGACGGTTTCCAAGGCAATGCCAATTTTCGAATCCTCACTCGATGAAGCATCCAGTCCGTTCCGAAAATGGGGGGCAGCTGATATGTCCAAAATAATCCAGCCAATGGAGCAGTGTCACGTCACCAGGGCATACCGATTATTTCCCGAGGTGTTCTGAAGAACCGAGCGATCTGTACTGGCCGGCCGGGAGTGACGGTCACGGACGCCCGTGATCCTGGTCAGCCGGCGGTTTCCTAAAGCAATTACAAGTCTCTTGAAGGAGATGTGGTAGTTTCCTAAACTGTTTAGGAAACTCCCCTAAGATCAAGTAAATCTCTTATGGTTAGATTAGGCTTCCTAATCCTATCAACTTACCATGTAAGGGTGGACTCTTGTATCTATAAAAGAGCCCACATACCCTGTCAATGGGGATCCGAAATTAATTCTCTGAGCATACAAGCAATAAACAGAGAACTCATCATCTACACGCATATACCCGACCGGTATTACTGGTAGCGCCGCCCATCCTTGTTGGCTCACCAGGCCCGCCGGTGATCTGTTAGTGAGAAGCGCATAGACGCAACCGTGGACGTAGGTCACCTTGTTAACGGGACCGAACCACATACAAACCCCTTCTACTTTACTCTCTGTTCAAATCTTTCTTACCAATTTTAGGCATCATCAGTTTGGCGCCGTCTGTGGGAAGCGACATAGTCTTCTTATCAACAAAAATCTTCGACTGATCAACATGTCGCCAAAGGGGGTAAGAAAGCAGCTAATTCAACCGGTCAAGAGAACTTGCAGATTGAGCAGCGGGCTGCCTCCATGACCGCTGAACAGATCACGGCAGCGCTGGGGCAACTCTTGGAGGGCCAGCGCCGGACACAGGAGCAGATAGAGGCGCTCGTGGCCCAACACGAGGAGCGCCCCGCACCCGAGAACCAGACTGAGGAGGAGAGCACTCCACTAAGAAGGCCCGCCAGGGGACGGAGGCAAGTCCGCTCCGCCCCGGCGGACGGAGAGCGCAGCCGGGCCACCGACCGTTCGCAAAAATGACCCGATGGGGAGCGCAGTCAGGCCACCGACCGTTCGCAATGGCGACCTAACGGAGAGCGCAGCCAGGCCACCAGGCGCTCGCAAAGACGACCTCGGCTCAATCCGGGCCGAGCAGAGGATGCCAGGGTTATCATCGATCGGCGGCGTGCGGCCAGAGGGGAGGAGTCTGGACGGAGAACCCGGGAATCGACCGACGATCCTCCGGTCCTTGGCAGGGGGGATCTTAGGCACAGGCTTTCCCGGACCCAGAGTCGGGTCCTATCCCCGAGGTCAACACGCTTTGAGGATGATGTCTCGTCGTCCGATCCGACCTACCGTTCAGACAGGGATAGGAGAGCAGGGCGGAGCGACGTCAAAGCCCAGGTTGAGGAATTGCAACAGCAGATAGATAGGCTGAACCGCAAGTCCGGTCACAACCTCACCAACACGGAGACTGAGTCACCTTATACTGTTCGGGTGACGCAGTTTCCCATTCCTCAAAAGTTCAAGCCCCCTCACCTTAGCACCTATGACGGCACAGGGAGCCCGGTGGACCACGTCCGCACTTACAAGGCACAAATGGCACTGGTCACCACGATAACTTACATCAATAGAAAAAAAAAAAAGAAAGAAAGAGGAACAACATCTTAGCATGTACAAGAACCGAAATAGGAATAGAGGGGAGAGCTGGATATTTTTAGATCCTCTTCAAACCACTCCTTGTTTATCGAAAGATCGACGAGGCATCACCTTTTCGTGTATACGTCGATGAAATAGTGGTAGTTGAAAGTTACATTCATAGTTTGTTGTTGAACTTTCACTCGAACTTTAAGTCTTCACTTGAGCGGGTACTCTCGTCCATCACAATTAGGATAGAGGATAGGGTACATCCCTGGCTTTTGGATTTGGGTAGTGGGAGGAATCTCCATAGCTGCCACTACAACAACCATGTCTTCTTTGTCAGGCATATTGTATGCACTATACTTTCATGACTTGTTCTAATGGGAGACGGAGGACCCCTCGAGGAGAACTTAGGGGGATAATGTGCCAAGCTATCAAGGCCTCCTTAAACTCTCTCTATAACACATAGACTTGCGACTTCTCTTACCACCTATATCACTCTAAAGCTTACCCATTTATACCCTTGTAAATGGAAGAAAGTCAACATTGATCCTATGCTTCACTTTGATGGTATGCAAAGAATCCTTCTGCTCAAATTTAAAATGAAGTATTTCCTAGGTCTAAGATTTTCAGAAGAAAGAACAAAATTCTTACTATGAGTTTCAAAAGAAACAAAAAAAAATGGATTGGCTAAAGCTAAAGACAAAGAGAGTCAAAATGGTAAACTTCTTTGAACATAACCACCCGCGGTCCTTTCCAAATTGCAGTAAAATCAAGCCAAATCTTCTCAAAGTTTCAAACCTTTGTTGATGTTGTTATTCGACCAAAAAAGTGGAATAATGTTGCCAACTCTTATTAAAGTTTCCAACCTTTGTTGATGCTGTTATTCGACGAAAAAAAGAAGAGGAATATTGTTGGTGGTACTTGTGACTCTTGATAAATCTGACAGGAAGATTAGAATAGAAAGAGAGATGCTTGGGTTGGTAGTATTTTTTCAATGATGACAAACTGACATGGAAACTACACAATTTTTTTTTATTTAATGGTGGTATATGGCGGTCATCAAAGGTTACCACTCACCGATGAAGCTGAATTTATGAAAGGCCAACCACAAATAGATTGTTGGTTCTGATACCATATGGGAAAACCCAAATTTATTGATAATGGTTTTTATTGATTATGTTAGAGTATTGTTAGAATAATGTTTATATATTAGTCCAGATTCACTTACTTATGTACCTATTGTATTTACTGTCCAGGTTCATTATACTACAATGATGTACTACCATTTGTACTCCTCTATACCTACAGGTTCATTGTTTTACACATCTCAATAAAACATTCTATATTCTCTTTACTTTATCATGGAATCAGGGCCAAACAGCTCTTGGTAATTTGTTCATCTCGCCACCGCTGCTGCAATTCTGCCGCCTCATCACCATCATCATCAATCTGCTACCAACCATATCATCACCACTATGCATATAATCACCAATCTACCACAGCCATATCATTACCCATCACACACGATTCCATCATCAATGCACCGCAAATTAACATCACCAATCTGACCAACCATACCATCACCACTAAACCAT
The DNA here is from genome assembly GCA_033977485.1 of Hydrangea macrophylla. Taxonomy (NCBI): domain Eukaryota; kingdom Viridiplantae; phylum Streptophyta; class Magnoliopsida; order Cornales; family Hydrangeaceae; genus Hydrangea; species Hydrangea macrophylla. The sequence goes on from CM066994.1 coordinate 32,219,892, forward strand.
ATAATCACCAATCTGCCACACCCATATTATTACCCATCACACACGATCCGATCATCAATCCTCATCACTATCATCATCACCAAACTACCACTTGATTAAACCTAGCACATCCATAACCATTATATCTATCATCACCATCATACAGCACCATCATAACATCATCACCATTATATCTTTCAACTCAACTTGCTGCTGCCCAATCACTTCATACTGTCTTGGGATCTATTCAGTTTGCATCCAACATTGCATTTGCCTAATGTAATTTCTACGTTGCTACTAATGTTTACATCTCATGCCTCTCTTTCAAAAAGCCTACCTGATCCAAATCAATTTGACTTGACTAGACCCAATTTTCCTGGTCCAACCCAGTTTGACCCGAGCTGACCCCTTTTTCTACACATTATGGACCGTATGGACACTTCTCAACCCATTGGGACTGTTCTTGACGGCCCAAACATCATCCTCTGGGCCCAAGCCATGTCCATCTTTTTCAAAGGGCGAAAGCTCTAGCTCTATGTCATTGGTGATATCTTTGAGACCAAGCATATCAAAGATGAACATGAACCCAAATATCTTGAGAGATTAGAAGATTGGAACAATGAAAAACATCAAATCATCACTTGGTTTAGCAATACTTCACTTAGTTCTATCCACCATCAATTTGGTAGATTTATTACAGCCAAGTCTGTTTGGGATATTTTGGAGCACCACTACATGACTACTACTCTTGCTCATCAGTATCAGTTACTTGGCAATCTTCATCACACTAGACAACAACCGAGGCAATCCATCAACCTTTCTTTCTGATATCCATTATGTCTGGGATCAACTTGCCTCCTCCGAGCTCACATGGCCCAATCCCACTGATGCCAAAAACTTTTGTCAATATAAGGATAGACAGTGGTTGATGCTTTTCTTGATGGCGCTTACCGATGACTTTGTGCATGTACGGGCATCTCTTTTACATTCATCCCTTTACCCACTCTGGAACAAACCATCTCTAAACTCCTATAATTCTGAGGAGACTCGTCTTTCTACTCATAAGACTCCTCGTACCGATACAGCTCTTGCTGTTCATAAGGGATCCTCTTTCAGTCAAAAAAATCATCACAATCATCAACCCACATCTTTCGCCCACCAATGCAATTACTGGAAACTACTTAGACATGTTCTCTTGGATTGTCCCACTCACGCGTGTAAGTACTGTAAGAAGCTAGGCCCTGGTCATTATCAAAACGAATGCTTCAGGAATCCCAACAGAAACTCCCATAACAACATGTCCCGAGGGGGTTCTTCCAGATCCACGAATATGTCTCGTAGAGGCCCATCCAGATCTGCAACTACAACTGCTAAAATTCCATTATCCACTGTACCTACCGAAAAAGGTTTTCTGTTGCTTATATTGAGGATCTCCTCAAACAGGTTCTTGCCCACTCTGGTAATACCCCTTCTACTGCTATGTCTATTACCTCAGGTACTTCATCTTGGTTCTTTGACTCTGATTATTGCAATCATATGTCTTCTGATCCCACCATTTTCTTAACTAAACACTCTGTTCATCACACACCAACCATTCACACTGCAGATGGCTCACAGATGTTTGTCAATCATTTTGGAATTTTTTTTACTTCTCACACCACTCTTCTAGATACCTATTTCATTCCAAAACTAACTTTGAATCTCATATTTGTTGGCCAACTTTGTGAAATCGGTCTCACAGTTATTTTTTCCCTCTGGTTATTATGTGTAGGATCCAAAGACGGGACAGACTCTTGGGATATGCCGTAATGTTGGAAGACTCTTTTAGCTCATCAGTCTCCACATACCATCTAGCCTTACCTCCACCACTCATACAGCCGCCTCTACCACATTCACTCTATCTCTCAATACTTGGCACAAACGTTTGGGACATGCTTCTACTAGTCGTCTACAAATTCTTGTGTCTAGTGGTCAATTAGGATCTATCAATAATGAGCATTTTGATTGTCTTTCTTGTCAACTTGTAAAAAATTGGCATTGCCTTTTAATAAAAAAATTCCAGCACTTTTGCACTTTTTGACTTAATACATTTTGATGTTTGGGGACCGTCTCCCACTTTAACTATAGGGGGATCTAGATACTATGTCATTTTTGTTGATGATTACTCTCGATACACCTGGTTATATCTCATAAATAATCGCTCTGAATTACCCCAATTGTACTTCAATTTTAAAACCCAATTTTCTCGTCATATAAAAGTGTTTCGTGTTGATAATGCTGTAGAATACACAAATTCTCGTGTCCTCAAATTTCTTTGCCAAAAAATGGCACACTACCTCATCATTCCTGTCCCAACACCTCCCAACAAAATGAGCATGCTGAGCGTAAACACATACATATCCTAAACAATATCCGCACCCTTCTTATATTTTGCATCCTACCCTAAACGATTTTGGGGTGAAGTAGCTCCTACAGCAATTCATACCATGCATCGTGTCCCCTCCCCTATTATCGAAAATCAATTACCTTATGAGCATCTCTATGGTCATTATCCTAACTACGATAAGCATAAGGTTTTTGGGTGTGCTTGTTTTGTCTTACTTCACCCACATGAACACACCAAACTTGAATCATGATCTCAGTTATGTTGTTTTCTAGGTTATGGTATTGAATACAAAGGCTATCGGTGTTGGGACCCTATTTCCAAACGTCTTCGTGTGTCTCGACATGTAGTTTTCTGGGAACACAATATGTTCTCTTCAATGTCCCACTTTCATCTTGCTACTTCCAGTACCACTTAATTCTTTACCAATCCCTCCATTGACTTGTTTCTTGAGACATTTGATACAGCCACACTTGATGATACTCCTCATGTCCTAATACCACAGGATACACCTTTCGTTCCGTCTCCTACACCTACTGATTACTCATCTACGTTATCCACTTTGGTCTCTCCTGAGCTGCCTACTTCGTCTGATGGATCTGTACCAATATCTGATTTCTTTCATAGACATAATGATCGGGAAAAATCTCAACCTGCTCGTCTCTTTGATAATGTTGTACTTTCTACCATTCATTCTCATCATGAGCCTCAATCTTATCATGAGGCCAGTACTAACCCATTTTGGCAGAAAACAATGGATGATGAATTGCAGGCCCTAGAACAGAATTACACATGGAACTTAGTTGACCTACCTAGTGGAAAGAATGCAATGGGATGCAAGTGAGTCTATAAAATCAAAACATCTTGATGGGTCCATCGATCGTTACAAGGCCCGTCTGGTTGCCATGGGTTTTACACAGGAATATGGGATTGAGTATGAGGAGACATTCGCCCCAATTGCCCGTCTCACTTCAGTCCACAGTCTTATTGCTGTTGCTACAATTCGCCATTGGGAATTATTCTAGATGGATGTAAAGAATGCCTTCCTCAATGGTGATCTCACTGAAGAAGTTTATATGGGTCCTCCACTTGGTTATCAACACTATTTTAATAAGGTTTACACGTTCCGTCGGGCTCTCTATGGTCTCAAGCAAGCTCCTAGAGCCTGGTTTGCCAAATTCAGCACCATCATTAGAGACTTTGGGTTTACTTTCAGTTCTCATGATTCTGCTCTCTTCCTTCGTAAGAGAGATCAGGGTACCATTCTTTTACTTCTATATGTAGATGACATGATTATCATAAGGGATGACTTGTCCAAAATCTCAGATCTCAAGTCCTATCTCAGACAGCGTGTTCAAATGAAGGATCTTGGGAAACTCAATTATTTTTTGGGTCTCCAGATTACTTCGAGCTCAGAAGGATACTCTTTCTTTCTTTCTCAAGGTAAGAACTCATCTGATCTTATCACCCGTGTAGGCCTAACTGACAACAAAACCAGTCCTACCCCTCTTGGACTCAATTCTAAGATCACACCTATGGATGGTAATTTCTAGATGACCCCACTCTATATCGCCAGTTAGTTGGGAGTTTAGTCTAACTTACTGTCACGCGGTCTGATATTGCTTATGCCATCCATATTATTAGTTAGTTTATCTCAGCTCCCTGATTAAGTCATTATGTAGTTGTCCTCTGTATCCTTTGCTACATCAAGGGAACCATGTTTCATGGCCTACACTTTTCTATGCATTTTATCTTGATCTTTGTGGATATTTAGATGCTGATTGTGCAAGAGATCCACGGATCGACGCTCCACTACTGAATACTGCTTCTTTCTTAGTGATTCACTTATCTCTTGGCATAGTAAAAAGCAAACCGTTGTTCCTCGACAAGTATAGAAGCAGAGGATCGTGCTCTAGCCGATGACACTTAAGAACTCATTTGGCTCCGATGGTTATTTGAGGACATGGATGTAACTCATTCCACTACAACTACTATTTGCTGCGACAATCAGAGTGCTATTCAGATTGCTCGTAATGATGTCTTTCATGAACGCACAAAATATATTGAGCTTGATTGTCATTTTGTGCATCATCATCTCACTCAAGTTTGTCTTGTCTCTGTTTCCTCTGCTAATCAGACTACCGATATCTTCACTAAAGCTCACCCTCTAGCCTAGATTTAGTCTCCAAACACAAGTTGATCTCAATTTTACCACCTTGTGTTTGACGAGGGATGTTAGAGTATTGTTAGAATAATGTTTATATATTAGTCCAGATTCACTTACTTATGTACCTCTTGTATTTACTGTCCAGGTTCATTATACTAGAAGGATGTACTACCATTTGTACTCTTCTTTGCCTTATTTAGGATTCTTTTCGAGCCTATACAAATGCCCTTACATTGTATAATTTTATACACCTCAATAATACATTATGTATTCTCTCTACTTTATTAGATTACAACCATCTAGAATGGCAATCACAATAATTGAGAGGCAATTATCAGAACACATATATTCTGGAATTATGACACATGCAATCAAATGTTATATTCCCTTGATATATAAATATATGCATGTTTTATGGAAATCTTCCATTATCTCCTCTCTTTCAAATCATTTTCTTGATTCTTGCTTAGAAGAACCCCTTGATCTTATCTTGACTATGACTGTACAAGATTTTTGACTCGAGTGTCAATTTAGTCCATTCTTCATATTCCATCCAAAAAAAGTAACGAAAAAAGATGCAAGCAATTAACAGAAAAGATTATTTTCTGTTATCTTCTTGAACTAAATGTGAATATAGGACTGAATTGACTAAACCAAATAAGTGATTTTAATTAAGTGAAATTAAAAAAAAATTAATAGGGACGACAATGAATCTAAGTGCAAGATATGAGGGTGCAAAGTATAATTTATCCTAAACTATACTAGTATGCCATAAATAAGATTTAAGCCAGTTGATAAAACAGAAAAATTGAGTACTACAATTTAAACACTGAATTTTTAGTCATGAAAGTTTTAAACTATGAAACTTGCATTTTTTAAAACAGTGTTTCAAGTACTGGAATAGACTGCATCAGAGATTTATGATTAAGACAATTTTACTTAAAATTTTCAGATGGTTTTTGGCTACTTTTTCAGTGAAGTGGTATATTTACAAAAAAACAAAGTGCTGAACTTTTCATTTTCAACACTAATTAATTAAGTTATCAAACACACCCTTACAATGTTTCGGATAGCCATTTAATTAATTGGGTGGATGCCCAAGCAGTTGCGTTTACTGCATCCATTCCACACATCATACATTTTCCCTTTATCTACCAATGGCATTAATTTAATTATCAAATCAACTTCAAATTATAAAAACAAAAAAATGCATAGATTATATTCAACAATTTTTTTAAAAAAATTAATTTTAAAAAATATCACATTCTCATAGTAATATCATACAAGCTCTTCATAGTCACATCAGCTACACTCCGTTTGGTATGATTGTAAAATAGAATAGAATTGAATTGAATTGAACAGAAGAAAAGAAAAGAATAGAATTGATTTGCAATTCTAATTCTCTTGTTTGGTTTAAAACAGAAATGAAAGAATGGAATTGAAAAGAATTAAAAAAGAATTATTGCTATTTCCTAAACTACCCTCAGACCTTAAACTAATAGACCCAAACAGCCCTTAGCAGACTCTAAAACTAACAGATCAGACCAGACCAGACCAGACAAAGACGAAGAAGACGAACAGAAGAAAGACGAAGAAGAAGAAGAAGAAAAAGAAGAAGAAGCTGTGAAGAAGAAAGACGAGGCAAAAGGAAGAAGACGAAGAAGAAGAAATCAGGTTAAGGCTTTTTGGGAAGAATACATTTTTAGACTGAATTCTCACCAAATCCGACTGATGTTGGTCAGATTTCACTTAGGCCTTAAACATCAATTCTCAAGAATTGGAAATCATTTCATTTCTAATTTTTATGTCAAACCAAACACATGATTTGCCACAAACAAGAATTGTAATTCAATTCTTTTCTTGTTTGTGGCATTTCAAACGGATTGCTAGGCTGTATGGTCGGTCAAAAAAAGAAAAGAAAAATATGTTCGTACCATATATGTGAAATTTTTAACTACTAGGTGTTGCCCGTGGCAAAAGCCACTACCTAACTCTTAACCATGCTTATAGGCAGTAAAAATCAATTTTTAACTTGACAATCACCATTGTTATTTTCAACATGAGTAATACTATGCTACTCAAATCCAAATCCCAAATCAACATCCCAAATCAACATCCCAAATCATTTGGTTTTCTACATTGACGTTGTAATCTTAAGAAGCTGTACAATTTTTCTGAAATGTAGGTTTTCTTAATACATTAAAATATCACAGGACATCAACTTCCCCGTTTACAAATCATGTAGTTTAAAAGATCTAACAAAAAGTTATAAGAGTAGAAAGTGTTGTCCTGCAATTTACTTCAAATTCAACAGGAAACTCAAATGGTTACCATAGGCAATTCTTCTACCAGCATTTCCCTACCCAAATAGAGCTGTCGATTAAAATGTTGCCACGGTAATGGAAACTAAAAATGAAAAGAACAATTTTGCAATATCAGGAGCTGCCATTCATTCACATAAAAAAAAAGGTTAATGCATGCAATGTTTCCCAAATCTTTTCCCAATCCACATCCCATTTGATGTGCTAGTGGGACCATATCAATGCCTACAGAAACTCCAAATAAAATCCTACGACCCAGGAGAGACATCATATGGGGTTGCAATTTTTGGGAAAAGATTTGGGAAGCATTCAAGCATAATATTCATCTATTAAAAGTTCGGTAAAAATGTTCATGTACGAAAATGCTGATCTTACACTCGCTGTATGATATTCGTAAATAGACATTAGAGTGAGTTGAAATGAGTTATCCTTAAGATGACTGCAACTATGAAGCAAATTTACTACCCTTTCCCAGATCATCAGGGTCAGCATGGAGTTAGTCTAGAAGAGATCAACATCATTTTGTTTAGATACATAGCTTATGCTAGATTTGTTAGACATGGATAGAACAGGACAACAACATCAAATTTTGATACATAGCTTACCTTAGATTTTTTTTTTTGACATAGATAGAAGAGGTCAACAACCTCAAAATCAGTGGGTTGTGCATACCAATCTGTGTACACAAACCCAAGTATAAAACAATAAATTAAACCACTGAAAAATAAAAAGTAAAGGGTGAAAAACATTATCAATTAAACTTGCAATCGGGCAAACGTTAGACTACATAAAGGTTAGGTATATACCAAGGAAAAGTTATCAATAAAGTGATTTTCATCTCTACATAATTTTTCTAATCAAAGCATATGTTCATGTGCCAACCCAAATTTGTTTAATCCCCATATATTCATTATTTCAACAATATGATTGTCAAGAATATGTGTGAGTAAGAGAAATTACCGAGAGAGGGAGGCACTGGAGGAGAGATACAAAGAGAGAGAGAGAGAGAGAGAGAGAGAGAGGGCAGTGAAAGGTGGGACTCTGAAGGATTTTGATTGGTTTCACTGGACCTTTTCCCTATTCAAATTGAAAAGTAATAAAAGTCAATTCATACAAAGATGGAGAGAAGCACACAATTGAATTCTTTAATCCACAATGTGCAACCCTGCTTATGATGTTTTTTAAATTTATTTGCAGCCAAAAAAGAAAGTAATGTTCAACTGATGAACTTTCCGAGAGAGAGAGAGAGAGAGAGAGAGAGAGAGAGAGAGAGAGAGAGAGGCATACCTTTCCTGTGGAAGGTCCAGACAGTACAATGAGATTCACCCTGGATTGACTGTCTTAGTACCTCCTTGGTACCTCATCCTTGACAAAAACATTTTACATAGATCAGCATTGTTTTGTACAACTACCCACCAATTGAATTACGACACTAACCATATGCAATTACATGGGCATTTTAAATACAATTCCCAAACACAATATGTATATGTGGACAGTGGACCTACAAAATAAGTAGCCAAACAGTGCCCTTACGACCGTGAGATGAAGTAGTTGCCCAGGCCAGCAAGCAGCCCAGAGGCCCCAGACCGCAGCACCAGCTGCCCAGGCCAGCAAGCACCAGCAGCCCAGGCCGTAGCACCCAGTGCACACCCCCTCCTGTGCGCACAACACAGGCGCACGCACCGCGACCCAGCATTAGCCCTATGCGCATCACCCCCTGTGCTGCCCAGCGCCAGCCTGCGATCATAGCATAGCCACTGCCCAGTCAACGTGCAGCCTGCAAGCGCGCAGCACCGCGAGTGAGCTATTTTTCAAACCTCTTTTATATGCTTTTTTCCGGTCAAATGTGTCAGTAAAATGTAATTATATGTCTAAACATACTATAAAAGCACGGGCCATATCTCTCGAAATTGCTCCAGCACGTGCTGTAATTTTAGTCATATGTGTATGTAATTTTCAAGCAAAAAAAAAATGTGCATGTAACCATTTTTGATGGACAAACCATCTAACAATCTGATATGGCATTTGTACAACAAAAATGCACGAAACAATAATTAAATATGACTACAGAGTACAGAAAATAACATGTCCTGCACAAATCAGCTCTGGACTGCAAATACAAAATAGATGTGATCTGCATATGTAAGAAAATCTTGTGGAGTATCATGTTAACGTACGCTAAATTAATCAACTTGCACTAAATACAATTTCCAACCACTAAAAGTGGGTTCTTAGTTGTTATGAAATTTCAAATATCCAAATTTTTTAGAAAGGAAATCTCTGGATAATTTCAAATATGAGATTAGGTAAAATTTCAAAGATTTGGAAATCAGATTTGATTAGCAAATAGATTTCAAAATTTTAAATCTAAAATTACAAATCTGAATAAAATTTCAAATTATGATGAAGAAATAAAATTTAAATAAAGTTTCAAAATATGATGAAGAAATAAAATTTAAATAAATTTTTTGTGAAAAATTAAATTTAAAAAAAATAAAGAAAAAGACCATGTATCATGAAGATAATGTTTAAAAAAAAAATCGGATCTGAACCGGACCTGTGGTGGTGGTGATGGCTGGACGCTCAATTGATGGAGTTTCTTGGGGAATCAAAACCCTTCGAGATCTAAAGGCACGCATTTTTGGAATATAAAAGCCTTAACATTTGTATGACTCCAACTTGGGAAAGGGAATATCAGAACCCTTTGAAGCATCCATAGAAAGGGCTATGGCAAAATATTTAAACCCCTTTTTTGGAATCACCCTTTGAAGCAAATTAGAAAATAAGAACAGAAGTATGAAAATAAGAACAGAACAAAATGTGATGGAGGGCGGAGGCGAAAATTAACTTGCAAGAATAGAATATTTGATGAAGTGTTGCTGGCAGAGATGGCGGCAGTGGTGGTGGAACCAGTTGGGTCACCGAAAGGGCTTCGGCCTTGCCTTGGTGATGGTGGGCGGAGGCGGAGAGGGCTTCGGCCATGGTGGGTTTGCTGAGAGAGAGAAAAGCATAGAGAGAGGGACAGTGTAAAGGTGAGGCTTAGCAAATCCGATGATAGGCTTTTCGATTGGATTGGATTGGATTTCTCTCGGATTTGAGAGAGAGAGAGAGAGAGGCAGAGAGACGCAAAGGGTAATGAGAGAGATGACGTGGTGTTGTGTTTGACGTGGGACTGGTTTGATGTGGGTTTATGTAGCACAATTTAAATGGTTAACTGCTGATTGTACACGCACCAAAACACCTTAAAAAATATGACTGTACACACACTGAGCCCCAATATTATATAGATATAAAAATGTTTACATTATTATGTAATTCTTCTTTACTATCAAGTCCTAAACAGGCATTGCAAGTGCATCTTGGTAACAAATAAACTTGAAAGACAAAAATTACCAAACCTCAACCAGGATCCCTATTAGAAGAGCTTTAATCAGTATTTATTTCTATTTTGTTACACTAAACTATCAATGCAACCCTAGTAATACAGTCAATTGCATTTTTCGCCGTCAAAATTATCCATGTGCCCTTACATGTCCAAATTCTGTCTATCTTTTTGACGGAATGTCACGGAGGGTTGACATTGAAACTCAATTGATAGTTTAGAGTTGAGATTGCAACATTTTCAAGTTCGAAGACCAAACTACAAATTAGGGTATTGTTTAAGGGGGCGAAATGATTTTTACCCTTAAATTTTTGTAAATTATGTGTTGATCAAAAGCTAAGATCCAAAACTCCTAAGGTAAGAAGGCCAAGATGGGTGAGGTGCGGTGAGTTGAGATAGTTTGCGGTATCAAATACATATTTACTTGTTCCTAAGTGTGTACACGAGCCGAGTTTTGTAAACTCGGCTCGAGCTCGGCTCGAATGTTTTGGACATTGCTCAAGCTCGGCTCAAGCTTGTCTAAAATTTAAACGAGCTAGCTCGAGCTCGGCTCGATAAAAAACCAGTTAGATCGAGCTCGACTCGATTAAACTTAGCAAATCAAGCTCGAGCTCAACATCAGTCTCGGCTCAATTATCTCAAGCTCGGCTCACTTTGAAATGAACATGACACGAAGGGCGCGTTTGATAAAACTGAAAATTAAGTGTTGAAAATTAAGTGCTTGATTTTAAGTACTGAAAAATTTAAGTGATTGAATTTGTAATACTAAAAATAGTGCTTCAACTACTGAAATCGAATGCATTCAATGATTATTTTCAGTAGAAATTTTTCACTTAAAGTTTTCAGTGATTTTTGGCTGCTTTTTTTCAATTAAGTGGTACGTCATCAAATGCACTGAAAAAAATAAGGGTGTGTTTGATAACCCAAATAAGTGGTGAAAATGAAAGCTTTCAACACTTAATTTTTTTCAGTGCGTTTGATAATAACCACTTAATTGAAAAAGCTGCCAAAAAATCACTGAAAACTTTAAGTCAAAAAATTCTGCTGAAAAGAATCACTGAATACAGTCTATTTCAGTAGTTGAAACACTGTTCTTTGTATTGCAAATTCAATCACTTAAAATTTTCAGTACTTAAAATTCAGCACTTAATTTTCAGTACTTAATTTTAAGTTTTATCAAATGGACCCTAAGTGCTGAATCTTTTCATTTTCAACACTTAATTGGGTTATCAAACATACCCGAAGTCATTTCTGATTTCCACGAAGAGATTCCAAGCTCAACCTCAACATCAACCTAATGCACTAGCAATACCTAAAAGGCTAAAACCATCCACTTACATGTCTAGTCCATGTATGCAGACCACTATTTATTGTATATGTATCTATTATACGGAGTATCTATTATGAGTAACGCTACGCATACTTTGAAATTTACACCGAATTTGACATCTTATACTTTGAATATATGTACTTTGTGCTGTGTGATTTTTTTTTACACTTTTCTGTGCATCACTTACATAGCACATGATACATGCATTTAAAGCTGGATGTCAAATTCAGTGTGAATTTCAAAGTGTATCTAGCATTACTCATCTATTATATCTAATCTAATCTAATATAAAGCTATGAAAATCAAGGCCAAAAACCTTCCCTCGCTATGAAAATCAAGGCCAAAAACCTTCCCTCAGCCCTCCAACTGGCACCTACGTGGCCTTCTACCCAGAGACTTCTATCTGAAGTGGCCTCATAAAGACTTCTATGCTTTGTTCTGTCAATGCTTAATCGCCTCCTCCTCTTCCCAGACCATTGAAGCGTCTCCTCTTCTACAAATTGGAAATGCATCCTCTCATCTCCCAGATCTGGCAATTAAGAGCCGTCGATCTCCCCATCGGTATATACTTTTCTCTCTCTCTCTCTCTCTCTCCAACCCCTCTCTTTTGATCGCTACTGATGTGGTAAGGTTTTCCTCCCATTCTTTTTCAAAATTTGCTACGTATCTAATGGATTGATTTACATCTACGTGATTCAGGGTTTTGAATCTTTCATTTAGCTATTTGTGTATATTCGATTTCTACATGACCCTTATTATTAGTTGAAAGCCAATCCATGAAACAAATAAAGAACTGTCAATTGTTTGTTTGTTTGTTTACTTTAGTTGAAAGATTTTGTTAGTCAGTTCGCCATTCTGTGGTACATAGTCTAAAAGGGTTTTTCCCTCTTTTTTTTTTCCACTGTGTGTGTGTGTGTGTGTGTGTGTCTGTATTTGTGTTAGCATTTCTTATTTGATTTATTTACAATTACTTGCCTGTTTTATGAACCTTCAAAATCAAAACTTTTTAGTACGAGTTAATTTCAGAAATTCACCGGACTCCTTTTCTTCAATTATACCATTGATTTCAATTTTGATAGAATGTTTATGGTAACTATTGGGTGCAAACACTTAGGAATTCAATAACATATGTTTAAATGCAGATATATGAATAAGAGTATATACATTTGTAGATTTTTGTTAGACTGTTTGATAGGTTTGTGTTTCTGAAAATTGAAAAAGTAAAAGTCAAAGACTTTGGGCTCGCATGGTAACGTTGTTGTTTTTGGTTTTTACGTTTTTGTATTCATTTTTTATATTGATCATGTTAGTCTCTAATTCAATATAAAAAATGAAAACCAAAATTGAAAATCAAAAACCACAAAGTTACCATGCGAGCCCTTCATTTTTCAAAATTTTATTCCCATTTTTTTTTTTTTTTTTAATAATCTTTTGCTTTGACAGGGGTGAAAGGGTGATAATGTTAACAAATTTAACCCCAAACTTCAAGAATTTTCTTCTGGTCACAAACCAGAATTGATTCTTTTGCTTTGATAGGGGTAAAAGGGCTGTGTTAACAATTTAATCCCACACTTTAAGAATTTAACCCCAGACTCCAAGATTGGTTGGATGAGATGCAATTGAGCTGTGGAGGACACGAGCATCAGAAGTTGACTTCATTAGAGAGATTGATTGGAGTCACATACTCATACATCTCATATGCATACAGGAAGAAAGACACGTAGGGAAAGTGGAGGATCTAATAGAAACCAAGAGTTTTAAGTTGCATCCCCAATCTTGGAGTTCTTTTTTGCATCCAAGTAAGCGTGTGGTCAAATTTATGATTAAAGAAGACGTAGTTCACGATAGATCCATTTGAACAGACTGAGACTATCTATGGGAACATGAATTTTTTTTAGTGCTTCCATAAGATATTTTAGTGTGTACATTTTAAATTTTTGTTGTTTCTGAGGTATTATAGTTTTGCTAGGATTAGGAGTGGCTTTGCACTAGAATTGTTGGTTTTTGATGCATCAAAATTTGAAGTTTAAATTTGATTTCTAAATGTTGACAGAGGTACATCCTATAACCACTTTCAATGAAAATTAATAGTTCTCAATGTAGTTTAATGTTGTGTAATTTTCAAAGCATTTGGTTCCTAATTTGAGAACCGTAATGATAGTGCTTTCAATGTAATCACTTTTGTTTGGTGCCTTATCTTTTCGTCTATGGCAATGGAACATTAGTTTTATTTCATCCAATAATTAAAAGCAGTGTTGTTCATGTTATTTCATTTTGTGATGGATAGATTCCCACGGTATTTCTTCATTTCTTTGTTTTAAATTTTTTTATTATGTTCCTTCATTTTCTCTATTTAAAAAAAAAAAAAAGAATTCTAAAGCATTTCGAATGTAAAGGTCGGATAATTTATTGGACACATAGACCCATGCATTGCACGGGTTATCGACTAGTATCTATCTATTATGTAATACTAATAGCGGAGAGTGTTAGCAATTCTAATTGAGAGGGCGATACGTGGCAAGAGCAATAATTATTGGTTTACTTTCTAACAAACCATTACGCAAGAAAAATTGCTGCTTCACTTCCCAAATAGGTTATTATCTCACAGAGGGCGTGCTGGTTACTGCTTTACTTCATAGACAATTAGGAGTTGACATGTGGAGGCTTAATTACCTTCAATGCCTCATCTCTTCCACTTCCCAAGCCCTATGTATCTCCATATTTCTCTATAAACTGGATAGAAATGGACTGGAAAAAATTAGCCGATCACATGAAATTCCGTTGTTGAGAGCTCACTCATCGGTCCCCAATCTAGAAAGGCCTTTCAGATTTCCACAACCCTTCTCTGTGACTGTGAGTCCCTTTGTTGTTCATTGATTGAGCTTTTGTATACTATAATTTTATCCAGTTAAATGTAGAGTACTGTTCACGTCTCTACTTTTCACTACTATTGAAGCCATTAATACATTTGAACTCATCTATTTTTGATTTTCTTTCACTGGTATGTTGATACAGATTCGGGTAAATGAGTTTTAGTTTTGGAGATGCAAATTATGGCGCATGTTATTCAGCTTCACCTTTTATGTGTCTCTTTTCTCTCTCTAAATTGATAGATCAGATGTGTATGTGTTTATATATATATATTTTGTGTGTGTGATGTATGGTTTTGTTGATTTTGGTTGTAAATGCATGTCCTATAGTTTTTGACGGTTTGTTCAGTTCTATAATCCATTTATTGATATTGGTTTTGATTTTTCATCTTCAATTGTTGAAAGCAGAGCAATCACGGATTGTTGCTTTTTCGTTGATGAAAACACTTCTCTTCATCCCCCCACAAAAGGTTGGTTTAACCTTCATGATTCCATGACAATTATTTTTGAGGGAAAAAGTACAACAAAATTCTGATTTGAATGGTGATGGTTCCAATTCATGATGGGTTTTGGTGAATGTTGGAATTGGAAATTTTATTTTTGATTTGGCGATTAGTACTGGATAGTGGTATGTGGGATGTGAATTGTGGAACAGATTTGTTTAGATGAGTAATGCTATGTTTCTAAAATTTCTATCCTAAAAGTGAATTCTCAAATGATGTGGTAGTGGGGCCAAGTAAAAAATTTCCAATCACAATTCAATTGGCCCCACTATATTAGACCTGGTCCCATTCCATACGAGCACGTCCTCTGTCACCACCTCCCTGCCCTACTTATGGTGCTATACCCCAACCCAACTTGCTCTGGCCTCGGTTTTTCCTTTCTATTCCTTGGTAAGCGGACCGTGGGAGCATGGGGGCGGGCGGGCGGGCGGGCGATATCTGCTTTGACTGATAGAAAGCATCTCTCTTTTGCCCCTCCTGACCGAACCACCAAAAAAATCACAATAGAAAAAGTTGTTCTTGCTTAATAGTCAAGCAAGGGAAGGCACGCACTCACCAAAAAAAGAAAAATAGAGGAAAGAGATGGAGCTCTTTTCATTTTGTTTTGGCTCAACTTTGTATTGAAACTAGTGATAGGACTAGGGGAGTCAATAAAAATGATTGGACCAAACTAATCGTCCAAATCAACTGGTAAGATCAGTTTTCATCAAAACAGTGCTGTGAGAAAATTGAATCAAACAGAAAAAATCTGAGTCGAAATCATTTGGTTGGTTTTGAAAACTCCAAATAACCAACCTAATTGAAGCGATGACACCTTAGATAGGACACCAGAAAAGGGCAATTTGGAAAATTGGGAGTAATAATGGTAGCCATCTCATTCAATGTTCGATTTTTTCAGACATTACTCTTTTCCTGGTGAAGTATATTCTGAGCAGACCATTTCACCATAATGTTTTTATCAATAGAATCAAATTGGTGATTTTATTACCAGACCCCTTAATTTTTCAACTTATTTTTCAAACTTATCAACCATCAAAAGTAACTGTTTTTTTTGGTGAATTTTATATCCTTCTTTTTCTTTCCACCAGATTTTTACACGAAAGACTTTCCATTTGCGTCGAATTAAAATTGTCTTTTGAAAAAACAAAACACTCCATAAAAAAATATTAAAAAGACGGACAATTATTTTCAAAAGGCAACTTCTGAAAGTTGATGGTTTGGTCAGTAAGACCCAAATACTGATGCCTTTGGTTAAAAATTTCACCATTTTAACGATTATTTTCAACCTTTACCAATATTAACCCTCAATACTTTAAATTTATTGTGTGCCAAAAAAAAAACTTTAAACTTGCCAGACAGACAACTTATCCGTGTATTGCATGGGATACATGCTAGTATATATAAATAAAAGATAAGGCACTTAGACACTTCTTAGCCATGCCATGTGGCATGCTTCTTTTTTTTTTTTTTAATTTTTTTTATGCCTTAGAAAATTTTCTTATTTTTCCCCATTTTATTCGCTCTTCTCTTCATTTCTTATACTCTCTCCCTTTGTCTTCCCCATTTACTCTCTCTCTCTCTCTCTCTCTCTCTCTCTCTCTCTCTCCATTTATGAACTTAATAGGTGTATTCCACCTTATGCAAAAATGAAGGAACTATATTAAGGGAGGCTTGGTTTAAGGTCCCTAAGACTTAATTAGTCAATTTGGACTAAAGGACAAGCCATAAACAAAAAACCACACAAGGACACACTCTAAAAAACTATCCATCCTTTAGTCCCCTAAAATTTGACTTTCCCTCATAAAATTCACTAAAATTTTAAATTTTATTATAAAAGGCTAAGTTGCCCTAGAGGGGACCACCAACACCATCTCTCCTCTCTCTCACTCTCTCTCTCTCGTCCTCCTCCTCCCTGCCACCATCTTTATTCTCTCTCTCTCTCTCTCTCTCCAACTTTCTCTCTCCTCCTTGCCATCATCTCTCTTCTCTCTTCCATGGCCGATACCACCTCTGTGCCACCCCCAACATCACGCACCCCCACCATCGCCATTGCGCGAGAGCCACCACAATCGTCAAACGCCAACTGCCACCACCACCATCGCCACCCCGACGACCATCAATTTTCTTCATCTCCAATGACGTGCAAACTTATGATTGAGATCTAGATCTAGATCTTGACCGGATTGAGATCTAGATCTAGATCTTGACCGGTGATTGAGATCTAGATCTAGATATTGATCTGGATGTCAGTGCCATAGCGAACTCCGGTGACCATCATCTAAGGACACCATATATGAGATATGTTTCATCTTTGTTAAGCAAAAAGGCAATCTTCAACCACCACTATAGTGAGCCACCACCATTGCGAGCCACCACCACCTTTCTAGTAATTTTTTTTTTCCAATTTTCGGTGACTGCCCTTGTAAGCCCTAAGGCTTGGTAAGATGCGAATATCTTAACTAAAATTTCACTTAGGATATTATCTTACGGGAAATTTCAATTAAGATATCTTAAGTGAATTTCACATTTGTTAAAACAAAAATGAAATCTTCAGTAGTGATATTGGTAGTCGTTGAGCTCGGTCGAGTGGTGGGAGGTGGTCACTGATGGTTAAGAGTGGCGGGGATGATGTTAAGATGTTGAAAATGAGGTGGTCACCAAAAATGGCAGTGGTCACTAGAGATTGCGGTGGTCGCCAGAGGTCAGGAGAGATTGCCGGAGGTTGCAGGGGTGCTGGTAATGGTGGTAATGGTTAGATGATGAGGATAAGAGTATTTTTGTCTATGACAATTTGGAGGACTTATCACCAATGTTTTATTTTAGTTATCCTTTATTCCAAAATAGATTGTCTTAATGCCATTTTCACCAATTTTTCCTTATATTAATGAGTTTGGTTTTTTATTTTATTATTATTATTTATTGTTTTTAATCTCTACTATCTATATATGTATATGTGTATGCTCTTTAATACATAGTAACTTTATTGCTCATTAATATACACTAACTTCATTGATTTTATCACATAACCTCTCCTCTTCTTTAAGCCTGACTTCATTTTATAAATTACGTAAAAACTAATAATCCTTCATTTGTTTCTAAGTTTTAATAATTAAGCAAAATTCAACTTCTCAGCGTAATTTCTTTAACCTCTCTCTATATACAACAATATTACATGGATGCAGTGAACTTAAAAGAACCTTTTTTTTTCTTTGTCTACACATTTTTTGAAGAAAGTTTGAGAGGCCCTACTCAGTCAAGTCATCTGAAATATAAAAGATAAAAATTGGAGGCCGGGTGGATGAGTCTCTTTTATGTACACACCTCTCTCAACGTATAATGCTTTTATCACTAGCTTTGTTGGTTTTCGTCTCTCTTTTTTAATCATATCATTGAAGGAATCACTAGCTTAGTTATTGTTTATAAGTTTGATTGCATGGTTGCTGTATATGAGAGTTGGTTTGCCGAATCACTAGCTTTGTTGGTTTTCGCCTCTTTTTTTTTAATCATATCATTGAAGGAATCACTAGCTTAGTTATTGGTTATAAGTTTGATTGCATGGTTGCTGTATATGAGAGCTGGTTTGCCGAAGAAAATATTACAAAGGTTGTTGTGCGCAACTTCAACGATAATTTTACCATTAAAAAAAAAAAACAAAAAAACAAAAAGAAACAACAATAACTTTGCATATTGTGCCACATGACATTTTATTTTATTTCAGTTTTATATTTTAATTTTATACTAATAAATATTATCTATTTGATATTGTTTACAGCGTCGACTTCCCGTGCATTTGCATGAGTGTCGACGAGTTCTATACTAATATTTAAAGAGATAACTAAAAACAATAAATAAAAAATCAGCTATGCTATATATGTGGAATTTTGTACTATTTTTTTTTTCCTTTTCCACGTGGCATTTCATTTTTCCCCCTCTCGTTGTATTCTTTTTATGACCTATTGTTCTTTCTGTGATAGCTCATAGCTAGTCACACCCGTACCAAAATTTATAAGTTTTATCATGCATATTTGAATTTATGAATTTATCAATGTTAGTTGATAATGAGGTTGAGGTTGACTGTGAGTCAACGGTAAGGTGTTAGTGAGGACATTGGAACATGATGGTTCATTTTGCATTGGTATAAGTAAAATGACATTTATGTGATTTAAATGTTATTTGACTTATCTGGTATTTTATGAATAGTGAATTATACCTGTATAGTATACATTTTGGTAATTTTGGTATCGTTAGACATCTTTTGAGAACTGTGGTGAGAATGTGGGTGTCACGTTATATAAAAAGTAGGTTGTGTAGAGATTCCACGAAATTTAGTTTTCGAACGTATATTTTGGATCCAAACGAGACTTAATAAAAAACTTTTGTAATTTGTAGTTTTACTCGTAAAGGCATAAAATGGACGTGTGCGAAGTTTCAAGAGTTAGTTGGAAGTTTTGAGAAACTCGCGGGGAAGCAAACGCGATTCCCGAAGAGTTTGTCTATAAATAGTGGTGGATAAAATTGTCATTTCTTGAAAACTTCATATAATATCTTGAGAGAGGAGAGAGAAAAGGGAGATTGATCCTACGGACTTTGCAACGACAAACGGCGACCCTTCGTCCGTCTGAATTTCACCAAATTGCATATTCGAACTCCCCAAGATAAGGGCTACGTTTTGGTAGTCTTTAGGCCACGTTTGGCTAAGATATTATAAATTTCTAAATCTAAGAAATTGGGGAAAACACGTGTGGACTTGTAGGTTTTGCGTAGGAATGGAGATTTGGCGTTTATTCGGGCTTCTAGTCGTTTCCTCCAAGTTTTACGACGTTAGCTCGAGGTATGAATTTCTAGCCTATGATATATAGGTGAAATACATGTTTTATATTTCGACGACGAAATTGTGATCCGGGCGAAATTCATGTGTTAATCTTAGGCTCGTTAATTATGCACGCGATTAAATGTGAAAAACATGTCTAAATTTACGCGAGCACATTGAGTTGCCTATGTGGGTCAAAGGGGGGTCTTATACAAATTCATGCTGGAGTGAGCTTCTCGATGTTTGAGAATTTTAGTACCGACGGCTACTGTGCATGGTTTAAGGCTTGGACTTCCCAGGGCACTTGGGGACGTAATGGTTGTAGGCTTGGACTAGCCATTGACGTTGCGGTTTAAGCCTTGGACTTGCCGCTACCGGATGAAGGCGTATTTTTCTCCCTAGCGACCATTGATGTGATTTATGAAATTAAAGCATGTTTTTGTCATATATGCATATGTTAGAAATTATACACTCAGCATATAGCTGAGCAGTGGAGATTTACTCCATTGCAGGTGAAATGAAGAAAGGGAAAAAGAAGCGTGAGGAGTGAGGCCGACGAATGCCGGGGGGATCCTTTGTATATATTTTTGTTTTTATTCCAAGTCTTGTACTAATGAGCGTTTTGAATACCTAGCATTTTGTATTTGGCTTGGAAGGAGTAGTATGGTGTTCATAATGTTGTAATAACTCTTAAAACTCTTTTTAGTTATGTTGTAATGAATCCGAACTTGTGGATTCGTGTTTTGAATGCTTGTCCTGTCAATTTTGAAGTTTAAAGGAAGAATGGATAGAGTTTTGTGAATTGCGCCATACAAGCATTAACTTGTTCCATTATTGTTCCTTTCCGTGAATTATTATGTATTAGTGATGTTCTGGAGAAGCTAGTATAGCTTGTGAAGTTTGAAGTGCAATCATGTTTGGTAAAATGAGAAGGAGGATTGTTTGATGCCTTAGGCAAAACTCTGCAACAATGTGCAGGATTCTGCTAAAGGGTCATTCGACCGGTCGAATGGGGTCGTTCGACCGGTCGAGATGCCCCCTGCCAGATTTCTTTTTCTACTCTTTTCGAAAATTTTGAAAAGGATTTGATTGGTTCTTAAGGTGCCTTTGGGATCCCTTTCAACATAAAATCATTCGTTTCGAAATATGATTGTGTTTTTAATTTTATACGGATTTTACAACTCGGAGAGTAATGTTTCCAAAAGTTTTATTCACTCAAGGTTGTTTTAA
Organism: Hydrangea macrophylla; assembly: GCA_033977485.1. Taxonomy (NCBI): domain Eukaryota; kingdom Viridiplantae; phylum Streptophyta; class Magnoliopsida; order Cornales; family Hydrangeaceae; genus Hydrangea; species Hydrangea macrophylla. The sequence goes on from CM066994.1 coordinate 32,240,870, forward strand.
AGTCTTTTCCGCTGCGTATGGTTATTTAATTAGTGATTTGGACCAAGTTTCTAGGATAAATAGAGATTTCTGGTGGTTTGGGCAAAGTTTCGAGGAGAAACTGAGATTTTTGGCTATTTGGGCAGAGAATTTCAGGTGGTGATGGTGATCATCTTGTCTAGTAGGTTTTCATACTCCTATGTCATCGGACAAACAAATAAGGTTTACGATGCATATCTTTGTGAACACAGAACATACATCCTTATCATGAGGCTTAAGCAGGTCAAGCCAATGTGATCATATGTGAGTGATTGCCCCAGGAATCATTAGAAGGAGGTTCTGTCCCATGCCACATAAGCATCTACACCATAAAAGTAATCACATAAGGGCATATAATAGTTATATCACATTGTCCTATCTGAAAAGATGATAAATCAACAGTCCTATGAAAGGTTCTACAGGAGTCTATATGCAAAAAAGCTAGGTTTAGTCAAAAAGGGTCCATTGACGACAGTTCCGATATACCACTAGGGACAGTACGAAGTTTACTCTTTTGATATACCTTAGCACGTACTAGATCAATGGTGACCATGCCTTGGCACAGCAGTCCTGAACGATATTTGCGCTGCGTTTCTAGCACAGTCAGGAGGAAAATGCAGGAGCGCAATACAGTGAACCAAACACGGTAAAAAGATAATTATAAGGATGCTTCTTATGAGTCAAACCTCAGTATTATTTCTTTTAAAATAAGATTTTCTTTTCCCCAACAGAGTCGCCGATTGTGGACACGCAGTTCCACCTTGGGATTTTTTCCTTTGAAAAGGCAGAAGAGTTTTCTTTTGTTTCGAAATCGATTTTGAAATTCTTGTATGGTGTATGAAAACAGATACAAAGTCGACACTTGATCTTTAGGGAACCAAGAAACCCGATTTGACTCACTCACATGGATGAATGGCACCGACCCTTCATAACTAAAGAACTCGGCTAGGGGTTCTGGTACGAGAGAAGAAGGAGCCTCCGCGAAGATAAAACCACCCTCTACTCGCCCCGTTTTTCAATGGGCCTCAATTAGCATCTGAATAATTATCAAGTACTAACATTTGGTTCTACAACTAATATTAAGATAGATATACTACACTGCATAAGAATCTTGAATTGGTAAATAAAAAATGAAGATATCATTCATAATAGTTCAATCGAATATCTCACAATGCAAAGTGAAAATCATACGAAATAAACCTAGAAAAAAGTCGTCTAATCATGTAACAAATAGACAAGTTTTCTATCATAGTGAAGGGAAGATTTGACTTAGGGGAAGCATGAAATGTGTGATGAATCACATTCCCAAAAATCTCAAATCAAAGCCCAAAAGTCAAAATGAGCTTGCTGTGAATAGTGGATAGAATGTCTGTATCATTTCTAAAAATGGAAAGGAGGGATTAGGAGCATGCCATATTCATGAAAATCAATGGAGATCATCCTTATTGAGTCTAAAACACATAGGAAAAGGCCAGGAGTTATAGAATGAGAGAAATCAAATAAACAAGAGAGGTTGTTTAGAAACAGAGTTCATATTGTCGACTGAAATGTAGAAAAATCTTTGAAAATGCAGATGAAACCTCTAAAGAACCAAATATTCAGAAAGTTTTCTATCACACTGAAGTTTAAGGAAAAAAAGTTTGGACCACTTTTAGTGAAAAAGTGTTCTTGAACAAATGCTCAAAGTCAGCCAAGTTGCTGTTACAGAAAAGGTAGAACGTTTCAAAAGAATGTTTAGAGTCAAATAGGAACCCTTCCAAGTGTTTTCCTTTTAAACCAAAGATCATGGGCATACTTTGATGAGTTAGGAAGACTTTCCAAGTGGTTTCATCATTATCCATTGAGTATTGAACTCAAAAAGTCATTTTAAAATCAACTTGCTCACTGTTTTGGGATTTTTTATTTTTAAGAAAAGTGAACTTTAATCTTTGAAAACCAAAAGTTGTGGTTTGAGAGGGGTTTTGAAATGGGGGTTTTGGAGAGTGATTTTCAGTACTTAAAAGATGGTTCCAACCACTTAAAATGTCATCCTCGTGCTTCCATCAAAAGCTTGAAAAGAGAAGTTTTAATCATAGTTTATCTAGAAAATCATCAAATGTCCAAATGAGTATGTGTAAATGTGTGTGTGTGTGTAAAATAAAAATAAAAATGAGATTGAGAAGAGATGAACAACAAATGTTAATAAAATCAAAATAGAAATGGGGTGAGAAGAGATGAACAATAAATGAAAATAAAAGCAAGCAATATTCAAGAATCAATGGTATGGACGACTAGCATAGTATTCCTCTCATATATGTGTGTGTACTGACATAGGAATCACTTTTTCAACTCTAAAGCTCAAGAACAAGGGTAAAAATGTGTATGGATGATTGGGAATGATTTAGTTTTGATGGAAACTCAAAGAAAAGAACTCACATTTGATGGATGAACAACTCAATTTCTCTATTCTCTCTCTCCTAAAACACATGTTCTCGAAAATTTCCCTTAAGCTATTTCTAAGTTTATCCTTCTCCCTTTAAAATGGAAGTAAATGGACTTCTTTTATAGGCCAAGATGGAGGTGTAAATGGGGTTTAAAAAGGTTTCTAATTGGCCCAAAATCCCTAGGAATCAAAACTATGTCGTTCTGAGTTTCAAAAATTACCAAAATTTGGGGTCGGGGGACCAGTGTCACGGCGGCACTGAGCCTGTACTGCGGTGCCACTCGCCTAGTGCCACAGCTGAAGTCAACCCCCTTTGACCCCAAATTTGCATTTTGGTCCCCCAGAACTTCTACTATTTGCAAAAAGGCCCCTATTTCTTCCAAAATTCATAAAAAATGTAAACGAATTCCAAATTGAGCTTCAAATATAGCGTTGGAAAGATATTGAGGTCTAATTTCCATTATAAAAAAAAGAGTTTGGAGTTGGGTCATAACAAATTCGTTTAAAGTCTGAAATTTATGTGCAATATACTGTTGGAAAGCTATTGACCTCTAGTATTTATGAAATATATTTTGAAATTGCAATGGTGCATTGATTTTTGGTTCAAAATCTGGGCCAGACCGGTCGTACCGGGAATCTCAGGGAAGTTTCGGGAACCTCTGAGAGCTGACGTTTCCGTCTGATTTTATTTTAAAATACTTTTTAGGGCTTTTTATACTGTTAGTATGATTTCCAAGCTTTTGGACCAATTTTAGGGTTTCAGGGGCATTTTGGCCATTTTACCAGTTCTTGAGCTTTTTGAGAGATGGAAGTGATTTCCAAGAATCTTTCTGTGCGTCTTTTCAATCATCAAGGGGTACCATACTAGTGGACTCCTAAATCTATTAGCCGACAAAATGAGGGGTCTACAATACCATCAACCATTGTATTAAGCCCCCCAAACACTGTCCTATATTGATTAGTCCAAAGCGCCCAAGCCGTGATAACAAATTTGGCCGCATTATCCCTGCTATCATGTGCTAAAATGTGATCAAGCCAATCTCCGAATTTAACACCCATGCCTACCATCTTAGTACTAACTTTTAAATTGGTCTTCCACACAGCCTGTTCAAAGGAACAGTGGCTCAGGACATGTAAAATTGATTCATCAATACCACAGCGAATACACCGGAGGTCCACCATGCTACCCTTTATGTGAAGTTTCAAACTACAAGGCAGAACATCATGACACGCAGTCCATCCAAAAATTTTTAACTTTGGAAGAATATAGAGGTCCCACAACTTACCCCAATGAATCCAACGACTAGAGTTAGAAAAGATTCCATGACCATCATCTAAATTCTTCTTAACCATACCCAAATGATAGACCGATCGGACAGTAAAGATGCCCTGTTTGTCCTAGTGCCAAATTAATTTATCCGTAGGAGCATTCAAATGAACTGGGAGACTGAGGATGATGTCCACTTCATGGGGTAAGAAAAATTCACGAATAATATCCTCCCTCCAAACACTCGTGGGGTGAATGAGGGTGCAAACATTGCTCATTTTAAGGTTATCTGGCAAGGGTGGCAGTGAATTTAAAACTATATGGGACCGGGAGCCACGGATCCACTCCCACCCGAATGTTAGAGCCATCCCCAACATGCCATCTTAGACCCATCTTCAAAACATTGATCGAACCTGAAATGCTATGCCATGCGAACAAGGGTCAAGACCCAATTTTAGCACTCATCGCCATCGGGGAAGTAACGAGCCTTATAAACTTGAGCAAGTAAGGATAATGTAATACTTTAAATATACACTAGCAAGAATCTCGTGCATTGAATTTTAAAATTTAAAAAAAATAGAGGACTATGTTCTCGATCAAACTCAAAAAGTGATTTTAATACAGAGCAAGTTCATCATTTATTTGGCCATGCACCAAAAGTGAATGAACATTCAGATATGATTACCATCCAATATAACTATAATTATAACTAAATAATAACCATAAAAAAATGTTACTGTCAAATGATACATTGATACCGCTAAACGACGTCCTACACAATTATTGAAAATTAACAATAGAATTACAAAAAAATTGCACATTTTTACAATGCATTAATTGGGACCGATACCGACAAAGACATGACAACACAGATATGGCACGATATAGGACATGAAGACATAGCAAATTCTAAAGCAAATTGTACACAACACAATGCATCGACAGATCATTTTTCTTAGAAGTGTTTGTGCTTCCTAGATTGGGACTTAACTATTAACAAACGAATGTATCGATCATACATCTCTTTACCTATCATAAATTTCCCATTGGTTAGACCATAAACTTCTCTCAATTCACAAAAAACCTCCTCCACCACCGTAATCACCGCCACCGTGATGGCTGCCACCGTGATGACCGCCACCGTGATGGCCACCATCGTGATGGCTGCTACCATGGTGGCCACCGTGATGGCCGCCACCATGATGGCCGCCACCGTGATGACCAGCACCGTGATGGCCGCCACCATGATGGCCACTACCATGATGGCCACCATCATGGAAGTCACCGTGATCGCCACCGTGATGGCCACCATGGTGGCCAGCGGGTGAGCCATCGGGTGAGCCACCGTCATCACCACCACCACCGTCGCCGTCACCACCGCCACCGCCACCGCCGCCGTCGCCATCGCCTTCACGCTTTCTCCGTCTTTCTCTGTCATCATCACCACAAGCAAAGATGACCATGGACAAGATTGAGAGAGACACAACAATCATGCAGAGCAAGAAGGTGATCCCATAAGTATGAAACTCAAGATCTCCTCCCTCCATGACTCCATCGAAGTGTCTGGCCATTTCCCAATCTCTATGGCGTAACTTCAAATTTTAGATGTACAAGTATATGCTTATTTAGGCCACACCATGACAAGTTCAATTTATAGAGTTTTAAATTCTATAGAGTTTTAAATTCTAAGTCTTAGTGTATACTATCTTGGTCATGACAAGTTCACTTAAGTATTGGATATTATATATCTGCATAGATGTTCATTTTTTACCTAATCCAGTTTGAAAATTCTTTTGAAACAAGAGTAAATTATACTGAGCTCCCTGAAGTATGGTTAGAATACAAAGGCCTTTCTTGTAGTTTGCATAAGTATACTGACCTTCCTTGAGCGTTTGGGTTCGACTTACACTTTTTCGCTACGTTAAACAACTTGAAGAGGATTGTTAGCTTGATTGTTAAAAACTCTTTTATAACGACCAATTTACCCTTACTAGACTTAACAAAACATTCACATGTATCTTTTTTTTTTTCCCTAATATGAATATGGAAGTTACTTTTTCCTAATGGTAAACTTGCATAATTAATAATGTGTTGATGTTATAAATTAATTAGTTATATTTTATTTAGGGATATCTAGGTAATTCTGCACGCACCATTAACTTTGTTAGGTTTTTATCTCTAAAAGGAGAGATCAATATAATAAAGCAAACCACCAGGGAAGTCTCTGAAGTTTAACCCTGCTTCAAGGAAGGTCAGTGCAATTTATCCTTACCCTTTAAATAATTAGAATGTTCTCATTTGGTTTGACAAGTTTGAAACGTCGGCTTAGAAAATAGGTACCATTGGCATTTTAAAGGGAAAGTCACCAATGCCTTTGTTCAGTCCCTTTCTTTAGCAACCTTGTATAAGGGGACAACGACTAGGTAATAACAATTCTATCACATAGTTTTTCTTATGAACTATTCTCATTTGATTTGACTTAAAAATAGAAACCATTGGCATTTTATAGGAAAAGTCACCCATGCCTTTCAGTCTATCCTTTTAGCACCCTATAAGGGGACCACGACTATCACATAGTTTTTCTTAAGAACTATACTTTTGACTAGAGCGTGGAGTTTATAAGTGATTACAAAAATTCAAAAGCTAAAATAAATAGTTGCAAATCAAATTCTCTGATTTTATCACAGAAAATTGTGAGTCAATCGTGAAAATTTGTGATTGGCTAAAAGAGACCTTGAGCAATTTTGGTCAAAAGCAGTTTTTTGCAATGAAATCGTAAAAATAGAAGTTGTGCCAAACACCCTGAGTACACATATATAGATGCTGCAAGTTCATCCTATTTTGTCTTCAGCTTCACCCACGACTTTTTTTTCTTTTTCATTTATAACTCATATTTAGTGCTCATATGGCAACCAAGAAAAATGCTAAATACACCAGATTTGGACACATAAATTGTATACCTACTGACATGTCAATGGAAATTTGAAATAAAATCGAATTTTAAATTCTTTTGTCATGTGATTAAAGGCGAGCTTTAGTTATCCACGTGTAACACCCGTACCCAGAAAAATGGTTAATAAACATGTTAATATGCATTAATTTACATAATTAGTGTATAAAATGGGTTAAGGAGAGGCTTGGACTCGCCCATGGAAAAGTCCCCAGTGAAGAGGGACGGGTTTGGAAGTGGGACCCAGTGAAGGGCTCAGATAAAATATAAAATAAATTACATTTAAATAATTATATGCATTTTATATGACTATTTGGAATATGCTTAGTTGTTTTAATATCAAACTATTAATATGTTAGCTTTTGATATCTACTAATTAACCCAACAAGGGTATTTTTGCAAAAAGGTGCAAAACTAGTAGGTGCGGTGGCAACTTCACAATTATGTGGGACCCATGTTGGGACCCATATGAAACTTAGACAAACACCCACTTAAATAATTAGGTAGTTAATGGAAAGTTTGGGGGATGTCAGAATAAGAAGTTAAAAACATTCGGGGGTGTAAACGAAAGGAGGCAAAAATATTTGCCAACACACTGCATGTATTATGCATGTGTCAAGAGAGGGATTAAACTCTCAAAACCAAACAGATTGGATGAGAGAGAGAGAGAGACGTCGAGAGAGAAGAGAAAGAACGGAACTCCGACGTCGTGAATTCGCCGTTCCGTCGCTGTTCGTCGTCCAATTCGCGAACTGAAGCCGTATTCGAACTCGTGGAGGTGAGATGATCGTTTCTATACCATTCTTTTATGTTTTAATCATTGTAATTTGCTGACCCAATCTAATCGCTAATATACGGTTGCCGAATACATGTAGGAAATTACACCGGAGTGAGTTTCTCTTTTAGGTGTATCTAGCATTACTCAGTAACCAATTATTTGAAATATTAAAAAAAGTTGACTTTGTTTGGCAATCAACATTTTCCAGCTTTTACAAATAAAATTTTTCAAAATCTTAAAAAATGAGATTAATTTAAATGTAACAAATTGCAACTTTCGTTAAAAAAAAATTTGAAAATCTCTAACTGCAACAGTAATCCAAATGCCAAAAGTTTTTTTAAAAAAATTCTGCAAAATCTATTTTAGAAAAATTTCTTGTTTTAAGAGAGATCTCAAACAGGCTCTAAGTCGATAACTGAGCAATTGTTTTATGCATATAGCACAATTTTTTGTGTATACTATGTTATGTTCGGTATGATCGAAAGAGGACATGAAGTGTGAAAAGAAATCCCTTGCTTGGTAGAGAAGAAGATGAAAGGAAAGAAAGGGGAGGGGTACACGTCCATCCATGTAGACCCACCACTTCTCATTCGTCAAAACAATTATTGTTTTGTTTCTTAAAAGCTTCTCGTGTGGGAGATGGTGTTTTGTGCTTTGAATTCGTGACTCCCATGTCGTCATGGGCGGAGTTAGGAATTTAGTCTAGGTGGCACAAGCTTATGGGGGTTCGGGAATAGTATCTTAGAGGTGAATTTTTTTTGTCTATTTATAAATAATTATGTATATAATTATGTGTAAAATTAATTTTATGTCACAATTGTAAAATGTTCTAATAGTTTGCGCATCACTGATGAAAACTCTAAAATTAACACTTAGACCCCTTTGTGAGCTTAATTTTGGGTATGTGGAGATAATGCTGTCATTTAAACTGCCTATGTGGGGCTAATTTTTAACACTTAATCACTATGGGGGGGCTAATTTAGGGGTTAACTACTTATGTACAGACAATTTTGACACTTAAACTTTCTATGCTGAGATAAAGAGGATGTGTAGAGAATTATTTTTACAACCCCATCCAAAAGCCAAAAGATAAGTTAGGGGGACACAATAAAAATTTAGGGGAGGCACAATGAAAATTTACGGAAAAATTAAAGATATAATTTTAATTATGAAAAATCAAAGGAGCACGTGCCCCCTCTTATCCCCATGTGGCTCCGCCACTCGTCGCAAACAGAATATCCTTACCATTACGTCAAGACTCGTCTCTTATCCCACGTGTCTGTTGTACCAAAGGGAAAGAGGGAAAAAATACTTTTGATACACCCAAAATTGGCTCTATCCTATGACCGAGCGGTTCAAATCAGCAGCCTATCCATGTCTCGGTCAAATCATGCACAACTCCTCGGACAAGCATCAGCCCGAGCGGTCTAGTCTACCCAGGGCTCATCATCCTGAGCGGTTTATCCACGACCCAGCCAACAGGTCGGGAAGATCGCGCAGGCACAGCCCCCCGCTGGAACAGCTCATCTGGGCCCACAGGCATTATTCCGAGCATTCCAAACAGTTTCCTACTCAAGATAGAAGACTTATGGAAAGTGGACATTGCTTCCTAATCCAACTAGGAAACCCCCACAATTAATGCCAATCTATGTCAATTGGATTATATTTCCTTATCCATGTATGAGTAGGTCTCTTACATCTATAAAAGAGATCTCTCACCCCCCATTGAAGAGGACGGACCCCCATTGAAGGGCCGACTTTTCTATCTACACAGCACCTTTTTAGCATTCATCTACATGCCCGACCGGCCTACGGTAGTTCCAAACTTGTTGGTTCACCACAGACCCCCGACTCTTTTACAAGTATAGTGAACGTGCTCAGACACACCCGTGGACGTAGGTACCTTCATTAACAGGGCCGAACCACATACAAAAAATCGGTCTCTCACTCTCTCTCTCTCTCCTAATTTTGCTTTAATTTACTCTTACCAAATTTTGGCATCATCAGCTTGGCGCCGTCTGTGGGAAACGACAAGCCTTTTCATCAACAAATCTCTTGACTGATCATCATGCCATTGAAAAAGGGTAAGAAGGCTGATCAGCAGACCGACCGGGATGTTCCTTCGGCTCCGGCAACAGCTGCGGCAGTCATAACATCTGAGCAGATCACCGCGACCCTCACACAACTCCTGGAGGGACAGCGTCAAATCCAGCAACAGAACGAAGCCCTGCTAGCCCGGCAAAGCAGTCCTCCAGGGGTCGGGAAACGACCCGGGAAAGTTGCGTACGGTCGGGAACCGATCTTGACCAGACAACGTGCCCGATCCAACCCGTTCCCCGTTGAGGATGCCAGAGACATCAGCGGTAGGCGTGCTGCCCGAGAGGAGAGACAGAAGCATATGGCCCGGGAATCAGTCCATGGTCACTCGGTCAAGAGCCGAGTTATCCCTAGGCGAACGGTTACCAGGAGTCATAGTCGAGCCCAATCCCAGAGGACAGTATACCGCCATGAAGAAGAAGCCTCTTCCATCGACCCGACCAACTCCTCAGATACCGGTCGGGAAGGAGTGGAAGCCCGAATCAAGGACTTGTAGAAGCAAATTGACGGAGTGGCCAAAAAGCTTGGTCAAAACCGCGCTCAGAATCAGGCCAATACCGAGACAGAGTCACCGTTCTCCAGCCAGATCACGAGGTTTACCATCCCGCGCAAATTTAAGAAGCCTCGCCTAGATCCCTACAACGGCTCGGGAAGCCCGGTCGACCACGTCCGGACTTATAAGGCTCAGATGGCCCTAGCCACCAACTCCGATGAACTACACTGCTTAGCCTTCCCCAGCACTTTGAAAGGCCCGTCCGTGCAATGGTTCTACTCCTTGGAGCCCCGATCGGTCCGTAGTTTCAAGCAACTCAGCAAGCAGTTCATCAACCAGTTCATCGGTATGCATGAACGACCAAAGCCTGACATACATCTACTGACGGTCATACAAAGCGATAATGAGACCCTCAAGGAGTTCACCAGACAGTTTAATCAAGAGAAGCTCGGCATCTATGATCTTGATGAAACCGCCGCTATTATAGCCTTCTTCTCAGGAGTTCAACACACCAAGTGCGCCACGTCGTTTCACAGAAACCAACCGGTAACCTTGGTTGAACTCGCAGAGAGAGTTGGAAAATACATTGACACTGAAGAATTTCTAAAGATTAAAGACCTCGGGGCAAGAAAGCAACGAGTCTTCCAGAAGTAAGCGAAAGCGAGATCAGCCTGGGAGTTCTGACAGTTCTTCCAGTTCACAGCCGTCCGGATTAGGCAGCCCCGACCCCACCTCCTGTTCACAGCGGTCGGAGTCTGGCAGCCCCGACCCGACCTCCAGTTCACATCGGTCAGGATTAAGCAATTCCAACTTTGTCTCCAGCACAGAGAAATCAGGAGCTCGACAATCCTGATCCAACCCCCTGTCTCCATCGGTGTAGAAGAGCCCGACTACAGTGGTACTTGCCTGATCACCACATGAGACTCCACCGATTGTCAGAGAGCCCTTCCAAAGACCTCGGGATCACACCCGAGGCAAAAGACCTCGGGGTCACGCCCGAGGCATCGGCTTAGCTTAGGTCCAACCGACGATGGGGGCAAACCTCCTAGGTGGCTGATGATGGCAAGTTTCAAAAGACCCTGCAACCACCATGTTCCAGGTCGGTTACCTACAATCATAGCCTCTATAAGACCCTCGTCTTAGAGAAAGCTTGGGGGGCAAGACGGCGCAATGAACTAAACAGGCAATCACACCGGGTATCTACAGGCCTCGCGGATAACCAAGTCAAAATCTTGGACAACCCGAGCACCTACAGTACTCAGAGGCATTAACTCCACTTAGGTCCAAACCGACGATAGAGGTGACTAAAATCTCTTAGGTTGGTCGACGATAGAGGAGCAAAAAGACCCTAAAGCAACGTGATTTAGGTCGGCTCCACCAACATGGTCAAGCTCTTCTCCCAATAGTCTTGACGAAGGCTGGCTGGGCAGAAGACAACCATCCTGGGGAGTTAACACAAAAGGACCCTATGGCAATACGCTTTAGGTCGGCTTTTCCAACATGGTAAAATCCTTCTACCCACAACTTTGACGAAGGTTCACGGGTAGAAGATAACCATCCTGGAGGCTAATTCAAGAAAAAAAGACTCCAAAGTAGGCCAATCTTAACTCTCGGTCACTTCCCGAGCATTCAAAGACTCCGAATTATGCCGGGTCTCAACTCCCGGTCAGTTCCCGAGCACCTAAAGGTCCCGAGCTAGGCTGGGTCTCAACTCTCAGCCAGTTCCTCAGGACTCACAAGACTCAGAAGCTCCAAGGCAGCTTCCCGAAGCACTCAGACAGTGGCAAGTAACATTAAACTGATTTCCAAACTTGCCCCGATATAGCATCTGGCTAACCTTGGAAATGGGGGGCAGCTGATACACCCAAAATTGGCTCTATCCTATGACCGAGCGGTTCAAATCAGCAGCCTATCCATGTTCTGGTCAAATCATGCACAACTCCTCGGACAAGCATCAGCCCGAGCGGTCTAGTCTACCTGAGGCTCATCATCCCGAGCGGTTTATCCACGACCCAGCCAACAGGTCAGAAAGATCGCGCAGGCACAGCCCCTGCTGGAACAGCTCATCTGGGCCCACATGCATGATCCCGAGCATTCCAAACAGTTTCCTACTCAAGATAGAAGACTTATGGAAAGTGGACATTGTTTCCTAATCCAATTAGGAAACCCCCACAATTAATGCCAATCTATGTCAATTGGATTATATTTCCTTATCCATGTATGAGTAGGTCTCTTACATCTATAAAAGAGATCTCTCACCCCCTACTGAAGAGGACGGACCCCCATTGAAGGGCCGACTTTTTTGTCTACACAGCACCTCTATAGCATTCATCTACATGCCCGGCCGGCCTACGGTAGTTCCAAACTTGTTGGTTCACCACAGGCCCCCGGCTCTTTTACAAGTATAGTGAACGTGCTCAGACACACCCGTGGACGTAGGTACCTTCATTAACAGGGCCGAACCAGATACAAAAAACTGGTCTCTCACTCTCTCTCTCCTAATTTTGCTTTAATTTACTCTTACCAAATTTTGGCATCATCAACTTTCACTTGCAATAACTAGGAAATAATTAAAATAGAAATTTAAGATTTAGTCCCTCTCCAGTAGGGCTGTCCAACAAAAACTGAACTCGACCAAAACCGACCCCACCCGACCCCACCCGTGACTGTTTGGTTGAGTCACTGGTTTCACAAGTCAAACCCGAACATGTTTCGGATGGATGTCGATTTCTCCCTTCAAACACCCGACTATACCCGACCCGACCCGACTGTACACAACATGATTAAAAAATATATATTTTTTAATTACAGACTATGCAATAAAACTTTGAATGTGCATGTATATATATGTATGTATATAATTTGTGTGTGTTGTACAGCTCTATAGCTATTGTTCTTAAGTTTTTCTTCAGATCTATAATTTGTGTGTGTGTGTGTGTTTTTTTTTTGGTTTACAGATCTATCATCTACACATTGTTGTTTTTACTTAACTGAATGTATAATTGTTTTTATTTAACAGATCTATAATTGCTGGTCCTTAGAATTTTAGTTGTTTTTTACATTGTACAATTTTTCTTCACTTTGTTGTTTTTAGTCGGGTTTCACCCGACCCAACCCAAAACCACCCGAACCCAAACTCACCTGAACCCGATGGATGATGAGTGGATCACGGGTGAGACAAGTTTAACCCGATCATGTTTCGGATGGATGGTTGGGTGAGGGTCAAACCCGACTCACCCGACCCGTGGACACCCCTACTCTCCAGCCGTTTTATGAGAAGTAAATCCATCTTAAGGGCTAGATTAGAAATAGATCCTTGATTAGGCATGTTAATTAGAAATAGGTCCTTTTTCCCAATTTAATAAATTTTTAATATCTAAACTACCCTTATTCACATAGTCAGTTATATATATATATATTAGTGTATCTATATATAGACATAATAAAGATTTGAAGTTAATGTCATTAACTGATAATATGATTATGTTCCTTTACTTTAATAGATCCCCTTATCTGCCCACCATGATCTTTTAATTGAAATTCAAATTATTTAATACGTTTTGCTCAAAGAGTGAGAATTTCTCAGTCTTTTGTGAGAATTTCTCAGTCTTTACACAGTCCGTCTTTTAGATCCGTTTTTTAAGGCCTGCTTAAGATCCGAATTGTATATTCGTGTATATATATGGATATAGATATAGATTTGAAGTTAATGTCATTAACTGATAATAAGATTATGTTCCCTTAATGCAAGGGATCTCCTTAATTTGGTCACCATAATCTTTTGGTTGAAATTCAAATTATTTCAAACGTTTTGTAGACTTAAAAACTGAGAAATTCTCACTCTTTTGTGAAATTCCTTAATCCTGAGAAATTTCTCATTAAAATACTGCAAAATTCCCTATTTCTCATTAAAAAACTGAGAAATTCTCACTCTTTTGTGAAATCCCTGGTTAAAATACTAAGTGATGATGCCAAAATTTTGTTAAAATAAATTAAAGCAATTCAAGGAGAGAGAGAGTGAGAGACTTGTTTTTTGTATGTGGTTCGGCCCTGTTAATGAAGGTACCTACGTCCACGGGTGTGTCTGAGCACGTTCACTATACTATAAAAAGCCGGGGACCTGTGGTGAACCAACAATAGTTCGGAGCTACCGTAGGTCGGCCGGGCGTGTTGGTGACCGCTATAGAGGTGCTGTAGAGACTGAAAAGTCGGTCTCCCTGAAGGGGGGTGAGTGGTCTCTTTTATAGATGCAAGAGACCTACTCATACATGGATAAGGAAATATAATTCCAGTAAGCTTGATTGTATTAATTGTGGGGGTTTCCTAATTGGATTAGGAAACAAATGTCCACTTTCCATAAGTCTTCTATCTTGAGTAAGAAGTTTCCTGGATTATTCTGGGGCATGTATTGTGGGCTTAGCTGGCCTGCGCCTGTACGGACCGTGCCAGTGTGGTCTTCCCGATCTATTGGTCTGGTCGTGAATGAACCGGTCGGGATGGTGAGTCTCGGGTAGGCTAGACCGCTCGGGCTGATGCTTGTCCGAGGAGTTGTGCATGATTTGACCGGGACATGGACTGGCTGCTGAGTTGAACCGCTCGGTCATAGGGTAGAGCCAAATTTGGGTGTATCAGCTGCCCCCCATTTCAAAGGTTGGCCGGATGCTATATCGGGGCAAGTTTGGAAATCTGTTTGGTGCCACTTGCCACTGTCTGAGTGCTCGGGGAAGCTGCCTTAGAGCTTCTGAGTCTTGTGAGTCCTCGGGAACTGGTTAAGAGTTGAGACTTAGCCAAGCTCGGAGTCTCTAAGTGCTCGGGAATTGGCCAAGAGTTGAGACTCGGCCTAATTCGGAGTCTTTTGCTTAAGTTAGCTCCCAGGATGGTTATCTTCTACCCGTAAACCTTCGTCAAGGTTGTGGGCAAAAGAATTTGACCATGTTAGAAAAACCGACCTAAAGCGTATTGATTTAGGGTCCTTTTATGTTAACTCCCCAGGATGGTTATCTTCCGCCTGGTCAGCCTTCGTCAAGGCTGTTGGGAGAAGAGTTTGACCATGTTGGTGAAGCCGACCTAAATCACGTTGCTTTAGGGTCTTTTTGCTCCTCTATCGTCGGCCAACCTTAGAGATTTTAGTCACTTCTATCGTCGATTTGGACCTAAGTGGAGTTATTACCTCTGAGTACTGTAGGCGCCAGGGTTGTCTAAGAGTTTGCCTTAGTTACCGCAAGGCTTGTAAGTACCCGGTGTGATTGCCTGTTTAGTCCATTGTGCCTTTCTGCCCCCCAAGCTTTCTCTAAGACGAGGGTCTTGTGGAGGCTAGGACTGTAGGTAACCGACCTGGAACATGGGTGGTTGCAGGGTCTTCTGAAGCTTGCCATCATCACTCACCTAGCGGGATTTGCCCCCATTGTAGGTTGGACCTAAGCGAAGCCGATGCCTTGGGCGTGACCCCGAGGTCTTTTGCCTCGGGTGTGATCCCGAGGTCTTTAGTGCCTGGGTTCGGAGCCCGAGGTCTTTCGTGCCTGGGTTCGGAGCCCGAGGTCTTTTGTGCCTAGGTTCAAAGCCCGAGGTCTTTTGATGTGCCTCGGGTGTGGCCCGAGGTCTTTTGATGTGCCTCGATAGTGGCCCGAGGTCTTTTCAAGAGCTCTTTGACAGTCTGCGGAGCCTCATGCGATAATTGGGCAAGTACCACTATAGTTGGATTGGTTGAGACTTTTAGAGACAGGATGTCGGGACGGGATCACCGGACTCCTGATTACTCTGAGCTGGATTCAAGGTCGGGATCATTGGATCCTGACTGCTGCAAACTAGAGGTCGGGTCGGGGCTGCCGGACTCAGACCGCTGTGAACTGGAGGTCAGGTCGTGACTGCCAGACTCTGCCTACTGTGAGCTGGAGGTCGGGTCGGGACTGCCGGACCCTGCCTGCTGTGAGCTGGAGGTCGGGTCGGGACTGCCGGACCCTGCCTACTGTAAGCTGGGGGTCTGGTCGAGACAGTCGGACCCTGGCTGCTGTGAGCTAGAGGTCGGGTCGAGACTGCTGGACCCTGATTGCTGTGAACTGGAAGAACTGTCAGAACTCCCGGGCTGATCTCGCTTTCGCTTACTTCAGGAAGGCTCGTTGCTTTCTTGCTCGGGGTCTTTGGTCTTTAGAAATTCTTCAGTGTCAATGTATTTTCCAACCCTCTCTGCGAGTTCAACCAAGGTTACCGGTCGGTTTCTGTGAAACGACGTGGCGCACTTGGTGTGTTGAACTCCTGAGCAGAAGGCTATAATAGCGGCAGTTTCATCAAGATCATAGATGCCGAGCTTCTCTTGATTAAACTAGTTGGTGAATTCCTTGAGGGTCTCATTATTCCTTTGTATGACTGTCAGTAGTTGCATGTCAAGCTTTGGCCGTTCATGCATACCGATGAATTGGTTGATGAACTGCTTGCTGAGTTGCTTGAAACTGCAGACCAATCAGGGCTGCAAGGAGTAAAACCATTGCACGGCGGGGCCTTTCAAAGTGCTGGGGAAGGCCAGGCAATGTAGTTCATCGGAGTTGGTGGCCAGGGCCATCCGAGCCTTGTAGGTCTGGACGTGGTCGACCGGGCTTCCCGAGCCGTTATAGGGATCTAGGCGAGGCTGCTTAAATTTGTAAGGGATGGAAAACCTCGTAATCTGGCTAGAGAATGGTGACTCTGTCTCGGTATTGGCGTGATTCTGAGTAGGGTTCTGGCCCATCCTTTTGGTCACTCCATCAATCTGTTTCTGCAAGTCCTTGATACGTGCCACCATACCTTCCTGACCGGTATCCAGGCTGCAGGTCGGGTTAGTGGAGGAGGCTTCCTTCTCATGACGGTGTGTTGTCCCCTGGGATCGGGCTTGGCTATGACTCCGGTTCATCGTGTGCCTAGGGACACCTCGGCTCTTGATCGAGTGACCCTGGACTGATTCCCAGGCCATATGCTCCTGCCTTTCCTCTCGGGCAGCACGCCTACTATCGATGTCTCTGGGATCCTCAACACGGGATGGGTTGGCTCGGGCACGTTGTCTGGTCAAGATCGGTTCCCGACTGTACGCAACGTTCCCGGGTCGTTTCCCCGCCACTGGAGGATTGCTTTGTAGGGCTAGCAGGGCTTCGATCTGTTGCTGGATTTAACGCTCGCCCTCCAAGAGTTGTGTGAGGGTCGCGGTGATCTGCTCAAATATCATGACTGCCGTAGCCGGCGGGACATCCCGGTTGGCCTGCTGTGCAGTCTTCTCACCTTTCTTCGGAGGCATGGCTATCAGCCAAGAGATTGTTGATGAAGAACTTGTCGTTCCCACAGACGGCGCCAAGCTAATGATGCCAAAATTTGGTTAAAATAAATTAAAGCAATTTAAGGAGAGAGAGAGAGTGTGAGATTGGTTTTTTGTATGTGGTTCGGCCCTGTTAATAAAGGTACCTACGTCCACGGGTGTGTCTGAGCATGTTCACTATACTGTAAAAAGTCGGGGACCTGTGATGAACCAACAATAGTTTGGAGCTACCGTAGGTCGGCTGGGCTTTTGGTGACCGCTATAGAGGTGCTGTAGAGACTGAAAAGTGGTCCCCCTGAAGGGAGGTGAGTTGTCTCTTTTATAGATGCAAGAGACCTACTCATACATGGATAAGGAAATATAATCCCATTGAGCTTGATTGTCATTAATTATGGGGGTTTCCTAATTGGATTAGGAAACAATGTCCACTTTCTATAAGTCTTCTATCTTGAGTAGGAAACTGCTTGGAATATTCTGGGGCATGTGTTGTGGGCCCAGCTGGCATGCGCATGTACGGACCGTGCCAGTGTGGTCTTCCCGACCTGTTGGTCTGGTTGTGAATGAACCGCTCGGGATGGTGAGTCTCGGGTAGGCTAGACCGCTCGGGCTGATGCTTGTCCGAGGAGTTGTGCATGATTTGTCCGGGACATGGACTGGCTGCTGAGTTGAACCGCTCGGTCATAGGGTAGAGCCAAATTTGGGTGTATCACTAAGAAATTCTCACTCCTTTGTGAAATTTCTAATCCAATAAAATGAGAAAATGCACATAAACAATATCATTAGTTCTATACATATATATATATTCATATATCTATATATGGACATATAGATATAGATTTGAAGCTAGCTGATAATGGGATAATGTTCCCTTAATTCAAGGGATATCCTTAACTGATAATGGGATAATGTTCCCTTAATTCAAGGGATCTCCTTAATTTGCTCACCATGATCCTTTGGTTGAAATTCAAATTATTCATACGTTTTGTAGTCTGAAAAACTGTGAAATTTCCACTCTTTTGTGAAATCCCTAATTAAATATTAAGAAATTTCTTAATACTGAGAGATTTCTCATTAAAATATTGCGAAATTCCTTATTTCTCATTTAAAAACTGAGAAATTCTCACTCTTTTGTGAAATTCGTGATTAAAATACTGAGAAATTCTCACTCCTTTGTGAAATTTCTGATCCAATAAACTGAGAAATATCACATAAACAATATCATTAGTTCTAGCCAGGAATCACACGAATGGATATATATATATATCATGTTTTTCGCTAATTTTTTTTGAGTAATTTCCAGTATTCGATTTTCTTTTGACATGAACTTTCTTAGTTAACTGAACAACGATGAACAATTCCTCAATAAAAAAAAGGGATAAAACACTGAGAAATTATAAAAATTTTCAAATATGATCAATCTTTTGCGAAATTTATATTTCTCATTAAACTGCTGAGAAGTTCACACTCTTTTGTGAAATTATTGAATCCACAAAACCATTTGCCTTCAAGCCCAAACACAAAAGCATTTGCCTTCCATGATTTGTTACCATACTAATCAAGTCACTTTTTGAATCCACCATTTCAACCATCAACATTATCATCATCAAATCATCCGTATGTAAACTCCAAAAGCTTCATCACTGGCTCCGTATTCTCCCACCGATCGGTTTGCTTCAATTTTCACTTTGGAATGAACGAGAAACCCTCATAGATTCAAGGGAATGAGTCCAAGAATGAGAGATCGGATGACTAGAAGGTGCTGACGACGACGACCAAGAATGGGCGACGATGGCGTGGCTGGATGTGATGGTGCCGGTGGTGGAGGGGTTGCTGCCCTCTCTCTTCTTTCTCCCTCTCTCTCTCTCTCTCTCTCTCTCTCTCTCTCTCTTCCTCTTTTTCTCTCTAGCAAAAATCTTTCCCTCTATATAATTGCAGACTCTTCCTCTTTTTCTCTCTAGCAAAAATCTTTCCCTCTATATAATTGCAGATTCTCTTTATATTGGGTTTGAATTAAAATTAGATCTTTGATATATATATATATATATATATAGAGAGAGAGAGAGAGAGATACATATATAGGATAATATAGAGATATTTATGTCTTTAGCAACACATAGGGACTAATTTCTAGATTCAGATATAGGAAGGGCCTATTTCTAGAAAAAAGCTAAGATTAGAGATTAAATCCTATTTTACCCTAATTAAAAAGAGCAAGATGATAAAAGAACATTAAAGGGAACAATAATTACTTATGGGCCTATTAATGATTTTGCTAATAATCTCATGAGTATTGCTACAGACACAACACATTACACAACACAAAATATAACAGGGCTTTAAATGTCTTGTACTCTGTGCTGTTTGAATTTTTCACACTTTTCTATTTACCACTTACACAGCACAGGGTACAAGTATTTAAAGTCTTGTTGTGCTTTGTGTTGTGCAATGTGTTGTGTTTGTAACATTATTTTAATCTCATATCCAAACCACTGAAACCTCCAATATTCCACTTTAGATTATTAAGTACATACAAATATATATATATATATATATACTAGTCTTACAACACGTGCTTTATTCGTGGTTAGTGTACAAACTAGGCAAGAACTCATGCTATGCATAGGCTGCTGTAAGAAATTTCAAAAAAAAAAAATTTAAAAATTTCTAGATTATTAGATACTAATGTTGGCTATGTATGCAAAACTATTGACAATTGTCTGTAGAATTTCTAGGACAATCACAATTATAAGACTTAGTTTTCAGAACCCAAGGAAAAGTCATAAATATTAGGGGAAAATGATTGAGTTGTATTACATATAAAAAGGGAAAATTACACTTTAGTTCATTAAACTATAATCTGTTTTCAATTAGGTTCATAAACTATTTTTTTTTTTTTTTGTAATTGGTTCCTTAAACTTCAAAAATTCATTCATTCAGACTCAAATTCTGACACTGTTAGCTTAAATTATTAGAAATTGTCACGTACGTTCCGCGTAATGCTTACCTATCACATATAAAGATAAGACAAACACGGGAGATTGTGAATAGTGCAAAAAATTGCATTCAATCAGATCTGAAATGCGTTCAATCAAATTCGAAACACGTTCGACTAGATCCAAAATTGCATTCAATTATACCCAAAATCACATCATTTTTTAGTCATTCACAATCTCCCGTGATTGTCTTAACCTAACATGTGACAGGTAAGCATTACGCGCAACATACGTGACAATTTCTAATAATTTAAGCTAACAGTGTCAGAATTTAGGTCTGATTGAATGAATTTTTAAAGTTCAAGGATCCAATTGCAAAAAAAAAAAAAAAAAAAAATTATGGACCCAATTAAAAATAGGTGTATAGTTTAATGGACTAAAGTGTAATTTGACAATAATGAATAAATAATATAGTAGTATCCAAAGTTTTAAATTTTGCTTCTCACGATTCATTGCTTGAGATCCAAGCTCAACTTGAGCAACTTGCTATCAAACAAAAATACAAACCAATCAATTTGATTCAAATTTGGGAAGCATAATATTATTTTTTTTTTAATTTTTCAAAATTGTTTACAAAGCATCCAAAAGAATGATTGATTGTTCCCAGGTAGTCTTGAAAATCACAAGCTATGAATGATTGGAATTCTACAACTCTTGCCATCAATGTACCGAATTACCCAAAGGGCATATAACTAAGCCAATGAAAATAGCAAACTTAATACTGGAGCAGACTCTGGAAATTGGTAGAATATTTGGGGATAAATTCAATATTTAAGTTTCAAAAATCTGAGATCCAACTTTAGTTTTTACCCAAGTTAACAATTGTGAAACATATTCTATACTTCTGTTACGTGGATTATCACAATCCTACATATCAGATTAGCAAAATCCTATTTTAACAGTAATTTTTGTGATCAACTTGTACGGAAGCAAAACTGATAATAAGATTATGTTCCCTTAATGCAAGGGATCTCCTTAATTTGGTCACCATAATCTTTTGGTTGAAATTCAAATTATTTCAAACGTTTTGTAGACTTAAAAACTGAGAAATTCTCACTCTTTTGTGAAATTCCTTAATCCTGAGAAATTTCTCATTAAAATACTGCAAAATTCCCTATTTCTCATTAAAAAACTGAGAAATTCTCACTCTTTTGTGAAATCCCTGGTTAAAATACTAAGTGATGATGCCAAAATTTTGTTAAAATAAATTAAAGCAATTCAAGGAGAGAGAGAGTGAGAGACTTGTTTTTTGTATGTGGTTCGGCCCTGTTAATGAAGGTACCTACGTCCACGGGTGTGTCTGAGCACGTTCACTATACTATAAAAAGCCGGGGACCTGTGGTGAACCAACAATAGTTCGGAGCTACCGTAGGTCGGCCGGGCGTGTTGGTGACCGTTATAGAGGTGCTGTAGAGACTGAAAAGTCGGTCTCCTGAAGGGGGGTGAGTGGTCTCTTTTATAGATGCAAGAGACCTACTCATACATGGATAAGGAAATATAATTCCAGTAAGCTTGATTGTATTAATTGTGGGGGTTTCCTAATTGGATTAGGAAACAAATGTCCACTTTCCATAAGTCTTCTATCTTGAGTAAGAAGTTTCCTGGATTATTCTGGGGCATGTATTGTGGGCTTAGCTGGCCTGCGCCTGTACGGACCGTGCCAGTGTGGTCTTCCCGATCTATTGGTCTGGTCGTGAATGAACCGGTCGGGATGGTGAGTCTCGGGTAGGCTAGACCGCTCGGGCTGATGCTTGTCCGAGGAGTTGTGCATGATTTGACCGGGACATGGACTGGCTGCTGAGTTGAACCGCTCGGTCATAGGGTAGAGCCAAATTTGGGTGTATCAGCTGCCCCCCATTTCAAAGGTTGGCCGGATGCTATATCGGGGCAAGTTTGGAAATCTGTTTGGTGCCACTTGCCACTGTCTGAGTGCTCGGGGAAGCTGCCTTAGAGCTTCTGAGTCTTGTGAGTCCTCGGGAACTGGTTAAGAGTTGAGACTTAGCCAAGCTCGGAGTCTCTAAGTGCTCGGGAATTGGCCAAGAGTTGAGACTCGGCCTAATTCGGAGTCTTTTGCTTAAGTTAGCTCCCAGGATGGTTATCTTCTACCCGTAAACCTTCGTCAAGGTTGTGGGCAAAAGAATTTGACCATGTTAGAAAAATCGACCTAAAGCGTATTGATTTAGGGTCCTTTTATGTTAACTCCCCAGGATGGTTATCTTCCGCCTGGTCAGCCTTCGTCAAGGCTGTTGGGAGAAGAGTTTGACCATGTTGGTGAAGCCGACCTAAATCACGTTGCTTTAGGGTCTTTTTGCTCCTCTATCGTCGGCCAACCTTAGAGATTTTAGTCACTTCTATCGTCGATTTGGACCTAAGTGGAGTTATTACCTCTGAGTACTGTAGGCGCCAGGGTTGTCTAAGAGTTTGCCTTAGTTACCGCAAGGCTTGTAAGTACCCGGTGTGATTGCCTGTTTAGTCCATTGTGCCTTTCTGCCCCCCAAGCTTTCTCTAAGACGAGGGTCTTGTGGAGGCTAGGACTGTAGGTAACCGACCTGGAACATGGGTGGTTGCAGGGTCTTCTGAAGCTTGCCATCATCACTCACCTAGCGGGATTTGCCCCCATTGTAGGTTGGACCTAAGCGAAGCCGATGCCTTGGGCGTGACCCCGAGGTCTTTTGCCTCGGGTGTGATCCCGAGGTCTTTAGTGCCTGGGTTCGGAGCCCGAGGTCTTTCGTGCCTGGGTTCGGAGCCCGAGGTCTTTTGTGCCTAGGTTCAAAGCCCGAGGTCTTTTGATGTGCCTCGGGTGTGGCCCGAGGTCTTTTGATGTGCCTCGATAGTGGCCCGAGGTCTTTTCAAGAGCTCTTTGACAGTCTGCGGAGCCTCATGCGATAATTGGGCAAGTACCACTATAGTTGGATTGGTTGAGACTTTTAGAGACAGGATGTCGGGACGGGATCACCGGACTCCTGATTACTCTGAGCTGGATTCAAGGTCGGGATCATTGGATCCTGACTGCTGCAAACTAGAGGTTGGGTCGGGGCTGCCGGACTCAGACCGCTGTGAACTGGAGGTCAGGTCGTGACTGCCAGACTCTGCCTACTGTGAGCTGGAGGTCGGGTCGGGACTGCCGGACCCTGCCTGCTGTGAGCTGGAGGTCGGGTCGGGACTGCCGGACCCTGCCTACTGTAAGCTGGGGGTCTGGTCGAGACAGTCGGACCCTGGCTGCTGTGAGCTAGAGGTCGGGTCGAGACTGCTGGACCCTGATTGCTGTGAACTGGAAGAACTGTCAGAACTCCCGGGCTGATCTCGCTTTCGCTTACTTCAGGAAGGCTCGTTGCTTTCTTGCTCGGGGTCTTTGGTCTTTAGAAATTCTTCAGTGTCAATGTATTTTCCAACCCTCTCTGCGAGTTCAACCAAGGTTACCGGTCGGTTTCTGTGAAACGACGTGGCGCACTTGGTGTGTTGAACTCCTGAGCAGAAGGCTATAATAGCGGCAGTTTCATCAAGATCATAGATGCCGAGCTTCTCTTGATTAAACTAGTTGGTGAATTCCTTGAGGGTCTCATTATTCCTTTGTATGACTGTCAATAGTTGCATGTCAAGCTTTGGCCGTTCATGCATACCGATGAATTGGTTGATGAACTGCTTGCTGAGTTGCTTGAAACTGCAGACCAATCAGGGCTGCAAGGAGTAAAACCATTGCACGGCGGGGCCTTTCAAAGTGCTGGGGAAGGCCAGGCAATGTAGTTCATCGGAGTTGGTGGCCAGGGCCATCCGAGCCTTGTAGGTCTGGACGTGGTCGACCGGGCTTCCCGAGCCGTTATAGGGATCTAGGCGAGGCTGCTTAAATTTGTAAGGGATGGAAAACCTCGTAATCTGGCTAGAGAATGGTGACTCTGTCTCGGTATTGGCGTGATTCTGAGTAGGGTTCTGGCCCATCCTTTTGGTCACTCCATCAATCTGTTTCTGCAAGTCCTTGATACGTGCCACCATACCTTCCCGACCGATATCCAGGCTGCAGGTCGGGTTAGTGGAGGAGGCTTCCTTCTCATGACGGTGTGTTGTCCCCTGGGATCGGGCTTGGCTATGACTCCGGTTCATCGTGTGCCTAGGGACACCTCGGCTCTTGATCGAGTGACCCTGGACTGATTCCCAGGCCATATGCTCCTGCCTTTCCTCTCGGGCAGCACGCCTACTATCGATGTCTCTGGGATCCTCAACACGGGATGGGTTGGCTCGGGCACGTTGTCTGGTCAAGATCGGTTCCCGACTGTACGCAACGTTCCCGGGTCGTTTCCCCGCCACTGGAGGATTGCTTTGTAGGGCTAGCAGGGCTTCGATCTGTTGCTGGATTTAACGCTCGCCCTCCAAGAGTTGTGTGAGGGTCGCGGTGATCTGCTCAAATATCATGACTGCCGTAGCCGGCGGGACATCCCGGTTGGCCTGCTGTGCAGTCTTCTCACCTTTCTTCGGAGGCATGGCTATCAGCCAAGAGATTGTTGATGAAGAACTTGTCGTTCCCACAGACGGCGCCAAGCTAATGATGCCAAAATTTGGTTAAAATAAATTAAAGCAATTTAAGGAGAGAGAGAGAGTGTGAGATTGGTTTTTTGTATGTGGTTCGGCCCTGTTAATAAAGGTACCTACGTCCACGGGTGTGTCTGAGCATGTTCACTATACTGTAAAAAGTCGGGGACCTGTGATGAACCAACAATAGTTTGGAGCTACCGTAGGTCGGCTGGGCTTTTGGTGACCGCTATAGAGGTGCTGTAGAGACTGAAAAGTGGTCCCCCTGAAGGGAGGTGAGTTGTCTCTTTTATAGATGCAAGAGACCTACTCATACATGGATAAGGAAATATAATCCCATTGAGCTTGATTGTCATTAATTATGGGGGTTTCCTAATTGGATTAGGAAACAATGTCCACTTTCTATAAGTCTTCTATCTTGAGTAGGAAACTGCTTGGAATATTCTGGGGCATGTGTTGTGGGCCCAGCTGGCATGCGCATGTACGGACCGTGCCAGTGTGGTCTTCCCGACCTGTTGGTCTGGTCGTGAATGAACCGCTCGGGATGGTGAGTCTCGGGTAGGCTAGACCGCTCGGGCTGATGCTTGTCCGAGGAGTTGTGCATGATTTGTCCGGGACATGGACTGGCTGCTGAGTTGAACCGCTCGGTCATAGGGTAGAGCCAAATTTGGGTGTATCACTAAGAAATTCTCACTCCTTTGTGAAATTTCTAATCCAATAAAATGAGAAAATGCACATAAACAATATCATTAGTTCTATACATATATATATATTCATATATCTATATATGGACATATAGATATAGATTTGAAGCTAGCTGATAATGGGATAATGTTCCCTTAATTCAAGGGATATCCTTAACTGATAATGGGATAATGTTCCCTTAATTCAAGGGATCTCCTTAATTTGCTCACCATGATCCTTTGGTTGAAATTCAAATTATTCATACGTTTTGTAGTCTGAAAAACTGTGAAATTTCCACTCTTTTGTGAAATCCCTAATTAAATATTAAGAAATTTCTTAATACTGAGAGATTTCTCATTAAAATATTGCGAAATTCCTTATTTCTCATTTAAAAACTGAGAAATTCTCACTCTTTTGTGAAATTCGTGATTAAAATACTGAGAAATTCTCACTCCTTTGTGAAATTTCTGATCCAATAAACTGAGAAATATCACATAAACAATATCATTAGTTCTAGCCAGGAATCACACGAATGGATATATATATATATCATGTTTTTCGCTAATTTTTTTTGAGTAATTTCCAGTATTCGATTTTCTTTTGACATGAACTTTCTTAGTTAACTGAACAACGATGAACAATTCCTCAATAAAAAAAAGGGATAAAACACTGAGAAATTATAAAAATTTTCAAATATGATCAATCTTTTGCGAAATTTATATTTCTCATTAAACTGCTGAGAAGTTCACACTCTTTTGTGAAATTATTGAATCCACAAAACCATTTGCCTTCAAGCCCAAACACAAAAGCATTTGCCTTCCATGATTTGTTACCATACTAATCAAGTCACTTTTTGAATCCACCATTTCAACCATCAACATTATCATCATCAAATCATCCGTATGTAAACTCCAAAAGCTTCATCACTGGCTCCGTATTCTCCCACCGATCGGTTTGCTTCAATTTTCACTTTGGAATGAACGAGAAACCCTCATAGATTCAAGGGAATGAGTCCAAGAATGAGAGATCGGATGACTAGAAGGTGCTGACGACGACGACCAAGAATGGGCGACGATGGCGTGGCTGGATGTGATGGTGCCGGTGGTGGAGGGGTTGCTGCCCTCTCTCTTCTTTCTCCCTCTCTCTCTCTCTCTCTCTCTCTCTCTCTCTCTTCCTCTTTTTCTCTCTAGCAAAAATCTTTCCCTCTATATAATTGCAGACTCTTCCTCTTTTTCTCTCTAGCAAAAATCTTTCCCTCTATATAATTGCAGATTCTCTTTATATTGGGTTTGAATTAAAATTAGATCTTTGATATATATATATATATATATAGAGAGAGAGAGAGAGAGAGAGAGATACATATATAGGATAATATAGAGATATTTATGTCTTTAGCAACACATAGGGACTAATTTCTAGATTCAGATATAGGAAGGGCCTATTTCTAGAAAAAAGCTAAGATTAGAGATTAAATCCTATTTTACCCTAATTAAAAAGAGCAACAAGATGATAAAAGAACATTAAAGGGAACAATAATTACTTATGGGCCTATTAATGATTTTGCTAATAATCTCATGAGTATTGCTACAGACACAACACATTACACAACACAAAATATAACAGGGCTTTAAATGTCTTGTACTCTGTGCTGTTTGAATTTTTCACACTTTTCTATTTACCACTTACACAGCACAGGGTACAAGTATTTAAAGTCTTGTTGTGCTTTGTGTTGTGCAATGTGTTGTGTTTGTAACATTATTTTAATCTCATATCCAAACCACTGAAACCTCCAATATTCCACTTTAGATTATTAAGTACATACAAATATATATATATATATATATACTAGTCTTACAACACGTGCTTTATTCGTGGTTAGTGTACAAACTAGGCAAGAACTCATGCTATGCATAGGCTGCTGTAAGAAATTTCAAAAAAAAAAAATTTAAAAATTTCTAGATTATTAGATACTAATGTTGGCTATGTATGCAAAACTATTGACAATTGTCTGTAGAATTTCTAGGACAATCACAATTATAAGACTTAGTTTTCAGAACCCAAGGAAAAGTCATAAATATTAGGGGAAAATGATTGAGTTGTATTACATATAAAAAGGGAAAATTACACTTTAGTTCATTAAACTATAATCTGTTTTCAATTAGGTTCATAAACTATTTTTTTTTTTTTTTGTAATTGGTTCCTTAAACTTCAAAAATTCATTCATTCAGACTCAAATTCTGACACTGTTAGCTTAAATTATTAGAAATTGTCACGTACGTTCCGCGTAATGCTTACCTATCACATATAAAGATAAGACAAACACGGGAGATTGTGAATAGTGCAAAAAATTGCATTCAATCAGATCTGAAATGCGTTCAATCAAATTCGAAACACGTTCGACTAGATCCAAAATTGCATTCAATTATACCCAAAATCACATCATTTTTTAGTCATTCACAATCTCCCGTGATTGTCTTAACCTAACATGTGACAGGTAAGCATTACGCGCAACATACGTGACAATTTCTAATAATTTAAGCTAACAGTGTCAGAATTTAGGTCTGATTGAATGAATTTTTAAAGTTCAAGGATCCAATTGCAAAAAAAAAAAAAAATTATGGACCCAATTAAAAATAGGTGTATAGTTTAATGGACTAAAGTGTAATTTGACAATAATGAATAAATAATATAGTAGTATCCAAAGTTTTAAATTTTGCTTCTCACGATTCATTGCTTGAGATCCAAGCTCAACTTGAGCAACTTGCTATCAAACAAAAATACAAACCAATCAATTTGATTCAAATTTGGGAAGCATAATATTATTTTTTTTTTTAATTTTTCAAAATTGTTTACAAAGCATCCAAAAGAATGATTGATTGTTCCCAGGTAGTCTTCAAAATCACAAGCTATGAATGATTGGAATTCTACAACTCTTGCCATCAATGTACCGAATTACCCAAAGGGCATATAACTAAGCCAATGAAAATAGCAAACTTAATACTGGAGCAGACTCTGGAAATTGGTAGAATATTTGGGGATAAATTCAATATTTAAGTTTCAAAAATCTGAGATCCAACTTTAGTTTTTACCCAAGTTAACAATTGTGAAACATATTCTATACTTCTGTTACGTGGATTATCACAATCCTACATATCAGATTAGCAAAATCCTATTTTAACAGTAATTTTTGTGATCAACTTGTACGGAAGCAAAACTAAGCCAAACGTCTTCTCTACTAAAAAGAAAGGATCTAAGATTTAGGCTTAGTTTGGCCGCCATGTGGTTTTTTAAAAGGAAATTATGAAATTTATTACTAAGTTGTTTGATAATTTTATACAAGTGACACACTACTCTTCAAAAAGACATCATGAAACCAAAAAGCAGCCTTAAGCTTTTAAAAGCTCCATTCTAGAGCTTTTAAAGCTCTCCCCAAAAAAGCCCTAAGTTCAATTTTTACAAAGCTCATAAACTAATGACCAAATGAATTCATATAAAATTGTACTTTAAAAAGGAGAAACACCAAAATGGGGGCGAAACTAAGCCTTAGACATGTACAAATGTAGATACAATACTGTAAAATGAAAAGGTTTGATGATTGAATATTTTAATACGCAGTGGCCATTGGAGAGTGGATACCCGTGAATATGTTAGCATTCCCTGTACACATAGAGATGTGTGTTTGTATGTGTGAGCAAGTACTGCATAATCCAACACCTATAATTAGGGGTGACAATTGGGTCGTGTCGGGTCATAATCGTGTCGGGTCATTATCGTGTCGGGTCATAATCGTGTCATTCTTAACGTGACATAATCGTGTCGGGTTATAATCGTGTCGGGTCATATACGGGTCACCCGTCTAACTCGTGTAGGGTGTCATCGGTTCGGTTAAGTTTGGATCGGTTCGGTCCGGTCCGGTTCAGTTCGGTTCGATTCGAATTTTTATTTTTTTATTTTCGCTTTTTTCATGTTTTGAAAGCCAACCCAAGTGGTCAGTTTGGTCTATTTTTTCGCCTTTTGGTCGATTTTGCCAATTTGGGCGACGGATCAATTTTTTAGTTGTAAGTAATTTTAAGAAAATCGACCGGTTAGCTCGGTTCGGCTATTCGAAATAAGCTTACAGTCCTACTAAGAATACAAACAAGTCTTCTATCAAATGTATCAATTATTAACACGTACATCTTAAATACCAAAATACTACAAATATAATAATATCCAATTATTATAAACTTAACACTCAAGCACATCCAAACAAAATGAATAAGAAGAAATATTGTTTTTACTAACTGTATAAAGAAATTTCTTCATTTGTCATCCATCAAGAATCAAGATTAACAGTTGTATTTGTCTAATTGACTAATTTGTCTCCTTCCCAATCCAGGAATCCTAGCGGGCTTCCTCCCTTTTTTTTCTTTTTTTAATTATTTATTTTTATTTATTTATTTATTTTTTATGCAATGCTTGATGCATGAATGCTTCCAGGCTCTAGCTTCCTCCATCTCTTATTAGTTATTAATTATTATTATTTTTATTAAATTAGTATTAATTATTATATATAAATTTACTTGTTTGGCAAGTTGGTAACTACTATCTTTTTTTTGTGAGCAAAAAAAAAAAACAATTTTAGGTTATATACATTTTTTAAATAATTATTTTTTTAAAAAAAATTTTTTTAAATTTTTATTTATATTATTTGTATTTTAGACTTCTAGATTATTAAAAATATTTTTAGAACTAAAAAAAATGCCCCAACTGCACTTAAATACTTAATCGGGTCAAACGGGATAGACGGGTTGACCCGCTTCAACCCGTTATTAATCGTGTCAAACGGGTCGACTCGTTTATGACTCGTGTCCTTATACGGGTCACCCAAACCCGTTTATTTTTGTATCGGATCGTATCGGGTTAACGTGTCGGGTCGAAAATTGCCACCCTTACCTATAATTTTATATAACCTTTAGACAAATATAAAAAGTTCAAAAAGTAAAGAATAAAGCAACACAAACAAAGGAATGGTAATGCTCTAAATAGAGTATAAATGTCATACCAGGTTTGCATTCGCTTCAAGGTCTTACATGATATAATCGCAAGTAATTTATAGCCCTCTTGCATCCACCCAAGTGGTGTCAATCTGTGTAAAACATACTATGCAAAAGCCTACCCTACCAACAAAGGAAAATTACTATGCAAAAGCCTACCCTACCAACAAAGGAAAATATTTTGATCTCAACAAAATTTTCAGTTCCCTAGCGCAATTAAAATAAAAAAAAATAAAAAATAAAAAATAAAAATAAAAATAAACCAAACAGTACGTGAATTTAAGAATCGATATCTATTAAAACAAATCATTCCTAAAAATTGTTATAGAAATTACCTTCAAAATGAGGGGGGCACTTAATTATACTAGTATTATTCGTAAATACACACTAAACTATATGGCCTCATTACTAACGGATATATCCGTTAGAATAAATGTTACTAACGGAAATGTCCGTTAGTATTTTAGCGTTAGTAATATTACTAACGGATTTACTAACGAATATATCCGTTCGTAAAAACGTTAGTAAATCAATGGATTTCTAACGGATATATTCGTTAGAAATCTACTTACTAACGGTTTTTTCCAACTAATTTTAAAAAATTTAGGTTGAATACTAACGGTTTGTCAAGAATTACTAACGGATATACCCGTTAGTAATTTACAGAAGAAAAAAAAAAAAAAAAAAAAAAAGGACTAACGGATTTACTAACAAATACATCCGTTAGAAATATTAATACACTATAAAAAAATAAAAAAAAATTAAATTCTTCATGTGCATGCTTCACTTTTCTTATTTGCACCTAATTAACAAGCATAATAATTCATACCAAACACAATAAAAATTATTCATAAATAATAAAAACAAGTAGAATCCAAAATATTTCATACAGTCAAACCTAAACTAACAAACCAAATGCGTACACGGTCATTCCTTGCATGATTACAAGTAATAGATGCTAACATAACAAATTCTGAAGTCTTGTAATGTGCAGCAATAAAAATTCACATTTACACGAATTTATCATAAAAGACCTCGATGAGCTACCAACTAGTGTCTTGCCACTTAGAACCATGCCACCAGGGGATCCAAGTCACTTGTACCAAGTACCAACAATAGTACCCATATATCTGCAAAAAGAACGAGAAAAACACCATGTCCATTCCTTTGTAGCTTTACACATTGGAATTATGCCGAAACAATTCAATTGCCAACCAAAATTTAAACAAAACTTAAAAACTGAGTAGTAATTGATAAGAGGAAAAAAAAAAATTTATTGAAACTAAAAGAAGCAAACTAATCACAAAGGACAATTCCTAATCCTATCTAAATAATTTGTCTCATTTCAAGGCTTTTCAGTTTAGTTTGTTCTGATTGTGTAGAACAAGAAGCATAATTGAAGTTCCCACAACCACGAAGAAAGAAAAAGAGCAAATCATATGCATCATTTCTTAATAAGGATCTTAATTGAACTAGTTACCAAACAACACCTTAATTTTCCTTCCTTTTTTTCTTTTCCTTCTCTAAATCTCCCAAACCAAAATGAGCCCCAGAGTATCAGATAACATCTTTGTTTTTGTGTGCATTGGAAGTAGAATTTGTAATAGAAGAAATCCGAGAAAGAGGACAAAGAGTCCTCAAAAGAGAGACATAGAAGAAAAAAAGTCATCCATAACCTACAAATCTATTGGCTAGCACATTCACATTCACATTCCCAATAAAAAGAGCCGCTGTTTAAAGGTAGTGTCCGTTTGGTAATCAATTACTTGAGATTATTGAAAAGTAGAGTCCGGTTGGCAAACAACTTTTTATAGCAATCACATTTTAGTACAGAATGCATAAAGGTAGTGAAAAATCAAGAAGTTGCATTTCGATAACCAACCTTTCCAACAATATCAGGTGCAGAACCATGTACAGCCTCAGCAAGAGCAATACCTTCCACACCAATGTTCAGACAAGAAAAGCGAAGAAGAATGAGAATTCTAAAATGGTTTTCGATGAGCAAAGGCTAGCCACTTTCTGAAAATTGTCTTCAAAACCTACACAAGGCAGCGAAATATAGAGTCAATAGCCATACAGTTACTATTTCCTCTCAGTCGAGTAACACAAACAGTAAGGTAGCCACTTTCTGATAGCTTGGTGGATGGACCAAAGATGATTTCTATAGAAAATTCATTGGGGTTTCTTAGATGGTGTAGTTTGATCCTACCCCATGTATCAAAGGGCCAAAACTACTATACTACCATACTAGAAAGTTCATACAGAAAGGGTTAGAATTTACAGACTTAAAACATTTATCATCTTAAAGGGAGATAGAACCTGCTTGTTCTGCCTGGTACCTTGCAAATCTAAAACTGATCGTCAACAAAGGTTAAACAAGGAGAACATATTCATGCACTTCTTTCAATTGCAAAGTCATTTACAAACTCTAGATTCCCACTCGTTTAGAAAATAAATATTATTTCATACTCAGCTGAATAGGTCTCATTCATCCAATAGAATAGAAATTCGCAGAATTAAAAATTATGTGTTGCACGGATCCAAACTAGAGTAGAATATTGTTAAAGAAATTAGAGACAACTTGGAAGTCCAATTGTCTAGCACCAGGCTATATCATCAGCAATGGAGTTTGTAAAATTTGTATTACCTTTAATCAAAATATACTTTTACATATAGTGTTTACAGTCTCCTATTCACGCAGCTAACCCAATTCCACAGGGAAGACAGCTGGATTAGACAGAAATCTGGAATGACAAACTCTACAAATTTTCTATAGCTGATGCCAACAAATGTTCTACTGGTTAAGGTGCGAAAAAAATCAACATTTCCACATTTAACTACACTTCCTTGAGATACAATGATATTATATAGTCATACATAGTATGAAACAGTTATGAACTACTTTTCCAGAAATCAAACTCCCGTTTGTAATAAATTGTATCCTTAATCATAGATGTGGAATGCTTTTATTCAACAAATTCTCACCATATGTTTTTACCTGTCTACTAAAAGCTGCAACACTTTTCACATCATCTACATCAGCGACCACAAAAGAAAATTATCTGATGAGACAAAGTATGCATTTTTTTTGTTGGTAGTCAACTTCTGGTGGCTTTTAACATGTAAAAATAAGGGTAAGTGTCACCTACCTCCCTTGAGGTTTGGTCCATTCACACACGTCACCCCTCACGTTTCAGAAATATCACTAACCTCCCCTGACAGTAGTTGTCGGGTCACGGAGTCAAATTGAAAAATTGACTACTGAAATTGAACTAAACTTTGAAAATGGAAAAAATTAAAGTGAAAATAAGAAGAAGGATCAAATCTAAATAATGTTATAATGTTACAAGGGACTCCCAAAAACAAATAGTGAATACAACATGGTATTTAAATTGATCTCAAAGCATTGACCAACAAGTAAGCAGAAATTATCATCTCCATCAAAAGATGTTAAAGTGTCCTATTGTGTTGATCCGCATTAATCTACATGCTTGCAATTAAAATCTCAACAGCAAAATAGTTAGAGATTAGAAGTCAAATACCAAGTAAAGCCCAATTAATGATAAATCATATAGCCAATACCAATTAAGAAATTTGTACAAACCTGAACCACTGAGACCAGTAATCCATATAACACAGCCTTTTTGCTACAGTATCTCATGCCTGTCAATTTTCTCAACTGAGCATTTATGCCATACAATGTTAGTCGAACTCCCGACCGTAGACATCTTGGGGGTGTTCTTACCTAATTAGACAACCAGTTCAATGTAGAGTCTAATTAGATTCTAGTGGACTTGATCTATATGATTTGTTTCACCAATATATAAAGCCCACATGGACATGTAATTAAAGAATTAAAAACAAGATTAATTAATGAGTTAATAGTACTAAGGGCCGTCTGGCAATCGCTTTTGGAGCCAGATGTGATTATGGAACTCCAAAAGGCATAT
Organism: Hydrangea macrophylla; assembly: GCA_033977485.1. Taxonomy (NCBI): domain Eukaryota; kingdom Viridiplantae; phylum Streptophyta; class Magnoliopsida; order Cornales; family Hydrangeaceae; genus Hydrangea; species Hydrangea macrophylla. Next base: position 32,275,361 of record CM066994.1, read on the forward strand.
AGGTTTTGCCCTTGTGGGCAAGACTTAATAACATACACATACATGAAAATGGCACAAATAGTTTCCAAAGTTGTTTGATTGAAAACTTATCTTATAGTAGTTGATGAAGAGTAAAAGGGTGAGGAGAAGAGATGCTGGTAGTGGCTGTTAAGAGTTTCCTTGAAGAGAAGGGAAAATAAAAAAAGGGAATACAAGGGAAGAAAAACTAGTTTGCTCTACTCGATATGGAAGAGTATGTCAAGGCATTTTAAAACTCTCTTTTTTCCTATGCTTTTCTCTTATTCCAACCCAGCAGAAAGAAATTCTGAAAAACATACATGTAATAAATCAATTATGTAATCAACATTTCTATGAATCTCTCCCTGAATTTGAATTTCCTTCAGCCCAAGAACGATGTTTGCAATAGCAAGGGGTCTGGGACTCTCCAAACGCAAAAACATGTCCTGTGAAGATTGTGATAACTTATGGACCCATATGCAAATGCATTTAGACAGTTTTAAGAGGGAATCCATTTTCCAAAATATAAGCATAAGCCATGTAGATGAACCTAGAATTTAAAAAAGAAACGGTTGATATTTGAAAACAGTCATATTGTTATTACAATTCCTAACTAATAGAAACCGAAGATGAGGTTTCCCATCATCAAACAAATACTTGCCAAACTGAGAATCTGAGAATTCATTAATGCCTCCTCCAGACTGAAAATCATCAAAGTTTGGTCACAAATTTTGTCAAAGCATCAGAACTCATAAAAATTATAAAACCCATTGACCACTTACCCAAAAACAAAAAGCGAAAAAACACTAGTACAGGCAATACTAGTCAAAATAGGGGGTTTTGCATTAACACTTGGTTAAAAAAAAAAAAGGGAATCCGTACCTCGTTCATGCACAAGTCAGACATTCCTTCAACTCTCTCTATCCAGCACCGAAAATACATGCAACTGGCCGATCTGAGGTCATATTCTACACACAAATTGTCCCTTTACCAAATAATCCAAATAGCTAGATGAAAAATAATAAAGTAAACACAAAAAGATAATAAAGTAGACTCATAAAGGTAATTACAGGACCTTTGTCCAACTTAACCCCACATAAGCAGTTAACCCAAAAATTAGCCTTCGAAAGGGGTTATGTGTTAAAAATTAGCCTTACATAGCTGGGTTAAAAGGCAACATTATCTCCACATAGAGGATTGACCCCAAAATTAACCTCACAAAGGGGGTTAAATGTTAATATTTTTGGCCAATTTTAGAATTTTCATCAATTTTGATGGAAATGCAGTTTCACTTTAGTCCGAAACCACAAGGTGTTAAGTGTCCACTTTTGAACCACAGGAGGGTAAAGTAAAAATGGGCCTAACCACAGGGGTATAATGTATTTAACCCAAAGTTTTAATTTGATAGGTGTAAAATGTAAAGAAACTATTTATGGTAATTGAAGTTATAGTATATGATTATAATATTGTGTCCACTCAGCCCAGAAACTAGCTTTCACTGTTGGAGCTGAAGTTAGCAATGGAACAAAGGTCATGAAGTGCATACAAGTAGCAAGCAATCATTGCCACTAATTAGTTTATCAAAACTAGAATACAATGATCATTTTACAACCATGGTAACCAAATTCTAGTGATGTTCCCAAAACTCTTAGGAACCAAACTGGAATTCTGAAACAAACAAACATAACCTGAATTGTTTTATTTTGATTATTCCTAGATTGGCCAGAATATCTTAATTCCAAGAGTCTTAACGTGGAATACTAAAACATGTCATGAGATTATCCAGAGGTCTAATCATTCACAAACTACTTTAACTAACTAAATTAATTTGTAAGGAAAAAAAACAGAGATTTTACAAATCCTAACTAGCTTAAGGGCAAACATTCATGACGCTACAACTTGCTAGCATGACATCTAAGTTTAGAGCACCACTGATTCTGGAAATCCCAAAATTTGATTCGTTGCTATGAAGAGAAAGGAGAAAGAGAAATATATATATATAAGCTATTTGCCAATAGACCCAAGTTCAAGCAAATTGATAATCTTGTTTATCAACAGTTATTGTAATAAAAAATAACATAGGCAATCCAAAAACACTTTTATAATTAGGAGAAAGAAAAAAGAAGAAGAAGAACTCACAAAAATTAGCTTCGATGTCCTCGAACGATAAGGTGACGTTCCCAATTAAAACCACGTTAGCACCAAAGGATTCATCATCTCTCTCTCTCTCTCTCCCTATCTCTCTTATCAAGAATCTCAGAATATGAATATTCAAAATCATCTAGTAAAAGAACCACAAACCCCTAACCCTAAGTGGTTTTTTTTCTAGAGAAAAGAGAAATTAGAGACTTTAGGATCAAAACATCAGCTTCCATTATCAGATCCCCTACTGGATTCTTTGATCCTGTCCGGTTTGGCAATTTTTTTCTTTTCTCTAATGTTTGGCTTTGGAGATGTTAAGGGGTCCAAGGAAAAGAGACGAAAATTAGCACAGAAAAATGAAATCAGATATATATATATGATATATATAGATGGGATTTGGTGTTCTGTAATGGTTAACTGTACGTGAGTGCGTGTGTGTACATTATATAAGAAGAAGAAGAAGAAGAAGAAGAAGAGAGAGAGAGAGAGAGAGAGAGAGAGAGAGAGAGAGAGAGAGAGAGAGAGAGAGAGAACCTATGACCGGCGGCGTCGACCATCGGCGGTGGCAATGAGCGGAGGAAGGAATTCTGCGGAGGAAGTCCTTTCCAACTCTCTTCTTCTCCTTTCCTTCTCTCTTCTTTTCCCTTCTCTTTTGACCTAGGGGTAGAGAGTTAATCTGTTAAATGTTTAGGGGGAAATGTTAGGGGGGAAAATTTTGGGCAAAATTTTGGTATTGTGTTTATTTACAAAATTGCCACCGTATTTTTATTTTTGTGTTTTTATTTACAAAATTGACACCGCATCTTTAATTTTAACTTTATATTTACAAAATTACCACTGTATTGTCATTACTAACGGATATATACCATTTTCTAATGGATATATCCGTTAGTAATTACTAACGAATATATCCGTTAGAAATCATAAAAGTTGTCCGTTAGAAATTTGGCCATATGGTGTAGTGACACGTTCTTGCCCCCCCTAATTTTTTTTCTAAATTATTAAGCTTGCCCCCCCCCCCCCCCCCCCCTTAGATTTTTTTTTTAAAAACTGATGTGTATATGTAATTTTTGAAAAAGTTTGGTGTATTTATAAATGTAAATTCTGAATTTAGTTTACAAATTGCTCCATACCTTATTGATTCAAATAGTTTGTATTTTTCTCTACTTATACAGTTATCTTATTATCAAAAATGTATAAGTAAACGGCAAAAAAATTTCTTTCGAGGGCATATGTTTTCGCCCTCCCTAAACTAGATTCTTGGATCCGTCCCTGCGCCCTGGTTCTGGCTTTTCTACAGTTTTAGTACCATTCCTATTCTCCTCTTCTATTTAGTGATGACAAACACAACCCATAATTAATTTGTAAAAAGCAGGAAAACCAAAATAAGAAAACATAATGGCAAAAAAATCAAGTGACGTAAAGTTGTTCTCCATGTTGTTTGTTTTCTTGAATACCAAAAAAAAAAAAAAAAAGTAAAGTTGCTCTCCATGAATTTCCTTCAGAAAACCAAACACCCTCTAATTCAAATGTGTCAATGGAATGGTCAAACCTCATGAGTCATGATCTGTCCACAACGGAACATCCCGAGATGAAGATGTTGGGATTGAGCTTGGCATAACAGTTAGTGCCTAATTGAAATTAGACATTTAAAAAGTGATAGCCCAACAATAAAGTCAAATATCACCCATATTGGTGAACACAACCACCAGCAATTGAACAAATGCATATATGTGCATACATGTACATATACAAATACATAAAAAGAACGAAATGGATGTGGAGTGGTGCATATATAAGAGTGTGTAAATATGTATATATACATATATATATATAGTGTGTAAAAAGTGGCATACCAAATTTATTAAAACTCTAAGAAAACCACTTCAGTGAAAGTGCAACCGATTGCTAAAAGTTAAGGGGATCAGTGCAGTTATATAGCGATGCACGTGGAAGTTTTCCCAATAATTCACAATAAATGTGTAATAAAAAAATGTAATCTTTGTCCTGTTTTGTTTTTTTCTTTCTATAATAATATTTTTAACCATCATAAATTGTACAAGTAAATTTCATTAATAAAAAAGATTTAAATTGTTAATAGTTCTAGTGAAATATAAAATTCAAAATTCTTTTACAAATTTATAAACTTTATGATCCATTAACTTCATATGATTATCGCGGCTAATCATTTAATTACAAGGTATTTAACTATTAAAGATTAATTGCTTTTGAAATAAATTTGTGAGATTTAATGATCAAGGTTTTTTTTTTTTTTTTTTTTTTTCTTCTTAAAGTCTTGTTACAAAGTACAGATGGTGCGATTTTTAATAAAACTCCTACAATATTTTATTGAAATACAAATTCATTTTTTATGACTTTTTTTTTTTTCCTCATACGGGGGAGGGGGAGGTTCGAACTTCCAACTAGTACGCCACTTAAGCTATGCATCACTTGGTAAATTTTAATTTTTTTGCTAAAGGCCTCACTTGGTAATCGCTTTGTATGATTTTGTTAGAATCAACTTTAAATACATAGAAAGTCATTTTGGTGTTCTCTCAATCCACATATGGTAATTACAAAGCTAAAAATGAAATGGGTAAATTGCAAATTACACCCTAGGATTTCAATTTTGACAATTTATACCCTACAGTTTGAAAATTATGCAAAATCTACCCAATTACAAAAAAAAAAAAAAAAAAAAAAAAACAGGTTACAATGGGAATATCACATTATTTCCAGTCCAAAATAACCCCATGTGCAGGGGTGGACCCTGGAGTATAGTTCAGTGGGAGCAGAAGGTTATACATCAGGGGTAGCCGCCCAGGCCCGATTTATTTATTTATTAATTTTTTTTTTGGATAGAAATAGCATAATTCTATGTGTGGTTTTAATTTTATTTTATTTTTTGGTACAAAGTAATCTATCTTTTAATTCTTTCATGAAAATTTTGTATCATAAACTTAATTAGTCATTTATATCTATCAATTTCGGAACTTCGTATAGGCTTCTGCTTCCACTGAACTACACTCCTACGTCTGCCCCTGCATATGAGGTCATTTTGGGCTAGAAATAATGTGATATTCCAATTGTGCCCTTACTTTTTTTGTAATTGTGTGAATTTTGCACGATTTTTAAACTGTAGGGTGTAAATTGCCAAAATTAAAACCACAGGGTGTAATTTGCACAAACCTCAAACTATAGGGGATAACTTGCAATTCACCCGAAGGAAATTTTAAACTTTCATGCTAATGTTTATATGAAAAAAAGAGAGAATCAACCGAATGGGCAAAATTATAGGTAAGCTATAAATCTCTCTTTTGACCTTATTATATAAGAATGAAAAAGAAAACAGGGGAGTAAAATCAACAATGGATGATGAACTCCTCTTAGCTCCTCATTGTTCTTCAGATTGCATTCACGTTTATATATCTATGTATACATATACACACATACATATCTATTATCTATTACTATATAATAAGAAGACAACACCTTAATAAGCAAGCATGTCAAATTTTATGAACTTCCAAAATTGTTCATGCCCAATATTTGTACTTCTCGATTATACCCTGAGTTGAAAATGTTAACCCCAGAAATACCAAAAACTCTAAAAGCTGCTACAGTTTTTGTAACTGGTCGGTAATGAACTTCCTCTTTTGCCCTTCACTATACCATAATTACTCATACATCTATCTATGCGTCGTAATGATATATTGATTTGTGTGAGGGTAAATCTGTCATTTTAGACAAATAAGTACATTCAAGTCAGCTTTTGAAATTTTATTTAATATAATAATGAGGTTTCAATCAACAATCTTGTGTCTAATTACATTTGGGTCAATAATTTTTGGGATATTTATTATTCACTTCAAAAAAAGTCAAAAAAGTGGCTATTTTGTGGCTATTTAGGAATTGGTCACTAATATTTATAATTTGGTCAACTTCTTCTCTCAAATGAGGTTTGAATCAACAATCTTGTGTCTAATTACATTTGGGTCAATAATTTTGAGATATTTATTATTCACTTCAAAAAAGTACAAAAAAATGTGACTATTTTAGTGGTTATTTAGGAATTGGTCACTAATATTTACAATTTGGTCAACTTCTTCTCTCAAATTTAGGATTCATATATTGTAATATGTGTAATTGCATTTGGGTCAGCAAGTTTTGGGATATTTATTATTCACTTAAAAAAAGTAAAAAAAAAAAAAAAAAAGTGGCTATTTTAGTGACTATTTAGGAATTGGTCACTAATATTCACATTTTGGTCAACTTCTTCTCTAAAATTTAAGTTCTGGGATATTTATACTTCACTTCAAAAAATGTCAAATAAAGTGGCTATTTTAGTGGCTATTATGAATTGGTCACTAATATTTATATTTTGGTCAACTTTTGCCTGAAATTTAGGATTGATAGATTGTATTCGAATATCAATTAAGGTCTACAAACACATTCATATCCTTTTTTAGGGAAAATTCCCTACTTGTGTCATATATTTTTAGTGGTGCTTTATTAGGTACCTTTACTACTCATTTACAAGATAGTCAGAATTATCAACTTCTTTCGTAGAAAAAGTTCTAGATAAAATAGCTACATTTACAATTTCTTAATCGTTTTAACATCTTATTATACACTTTTAACAATCACTTAACCACACAAAATGACACAATTAAATTTTCCCCGCAACGCGTGGACCTCCAACTAGTGTATATATATAACATAATGAAATAACTATTCCCAGTAGGAAAACAGTGTTTTAGAGAGAGAGAGAGAGAGAGAGAGAGAGAGAGAGAGAGAGAGAGAGAGAGAGGGTGGGAACAATGCGGGCATTCCCTATTTTCACTTACAAGTTTCAGAGTTGTGCCATGTCAATCAGTATTTACCTCCCATCCGATGGGCACCTGTTGTTGACCCACATGAACCCATTGATCACATGGAATTTAATTTAACGACCCGGAGTGACCCGTACCTTAAAAATAGTCAACCCACACCTGTAATTTGCGGGTGAATTTGGGTGGATTCATAGATTTGGGTTATAATTGTCAGGCGAGTAATGCTATGTGCACATAAAATGTGCACATAAAGTATACACATAAAGATCTGGGCCATTCATTTTGGTGGGGTCCATACCTGCACACATGGGATCCACCAAAATGAATGGTCTAGCTAGATCTTTATGTGCACACTTTATGTGCATGAATCATTACTCTTGCCAGGACTGGACATATTGTGTGTTTCTTTTTCTTAAGTTTTTTTTTTTTTTTTGTAAATATTGTCATTTAAATATAAAGGAAAAAGTAATGAGAATTTTTTAGTACTACTTATAGTTTACTATTTGATTGTATAGAAATGTACCCGAAAATCCTCCCCTACCAATGTTTTTTTTATATAAGACCCATTGTATACAAGTATCTTCAAATAGACCCTAATGGGTATGAACTAATATATTAATAGCCCAAAACCCCCAATTATTAATTTGTGGGTGACGAATTTATCCCTTGGTATATGAAATGTTAGTATGCAGTTTAAATTTGTAATCAATTTAGAATTGATTTTGATGACTTTCCATATTTTATGCATGTTGTGGATATGATGCAATCCCACTTATATAGCAGCACATTTATTGAGATGATTGTAATGTGCCTCAATTATAGAAAATTTGTTAAACAGATAATATTCCATAATTATACCCTATTATATCATGAAAAGATATACACAAGCAGTTAAACAGATGAGAGTAAACGATTAGTCTCAAGACTCTCAACGCATCTGGTGATTCAGAGTTTACAGATTTAGTGCAGGGATTAAAGCAATGTGTTCACAAGTTTCTGTAACTCAACAGGTTCGAATCGCTTAGATATGTACTGAAGCGAAGGTGTAAAGCCTTTGTAATGGTGATTTTAGGTGTGGTAATCTGTATTTCATGTATTTGATGAACTAACACATTCGGATTGATTTTTTATGACTATCGATGTAATGCATCAGAATTTTGTAGGTATTAAAATCATCACACAAAGGTGTAAAGCCTTCGTAATGGTGAATTTAGGTGTGGTAATCTGTATTTCATGTATTTGATGAACTAACACATTCGGATTGATTTTTTATGACTATCAATGTAATACATCAGAATTTTGTAGGTGTTAAAATCATCACTCAAACTGTGTGGTTCACAATAAAGATTGATTTAACAATTTTTTGTGGCACACCCAAAAAAAAATGTGGTGTGGTTTTCATCACATTTGATGTAAAAGTCGAAGTATATGGAGGGGTTAAAATGACCACCGCCACATTATGTTTTGACACATTTTTATGTACAACCTTGTAGGAGCTAAAATCATCACACACACTGTGTGGTTCACAAACAATATTGATTTGCCATTTTTTAACGGTACGTAATTTATCACCAAGAGGAAATCTGTGTCTAACATTGCACTTATGATTCTGTTGTTGCAGTATGCGTTGTAAATGATGGAATATAGTGGGATTATTGTGTGTAGACATGATGGGGAAACTGTTGTTCGCAGGATAGAAGAGAATAGCAGTTTCAATGATATGAAGGATTTTATTTTGGGTAGGTGGCCCAGCATAATGCGGGATTTTATGGCTATATCTTACAAGATCATTGGTCAACCAAAGTGTATGGTGAGTAGCGAGACGGACTACGTTAACATGATTTAATTAATCAAAATGATGGGGATGAATCGGGTCGATTTGTGTGTGGTTGACATGGGAATGGAAATGGACAGTAGCATTGATGAGGGCGTTTTGACACCTGTTCATGTGCAGGATACTAGTTTGGTTGAATATACTAATATGGAACCCAATTTCGTGGGTACACGACAAAGAGTACTGCAAAGCTCATCATGGGTTGGAGAGATTTGTGGCGTGGGTCAAAAGTTTGAAGGTGGTACAGAAGAGTTTCGAAGAGCCCTAAGCAAGTATGCTATCCAGTCTGGTTTCAATTTTAAATATTTAAAAATGAAACCAAACGTGTCACGGTGGAGTGTAGTCTGCATAAAGAGAAGGGATGCAAATGGCGTATTCATGCATCCATGTTGAATCTGAATGGATTCTTTTACATCAGATCTTTGAGAAGATGCACACGTGTGGTTCAGTTATACGCTCGTCGAAGCACCCACGTGTCAACTCACAGCTTGTTGGTGATTTGATGGAGGAAACGATTCACTGGCAACCACTTTATAGGCCAATTGATGTCATTGGGAAAGTAAAAAGAAGTTTTGGGCTTGATATTAAATATCACCATGCATGGCTAGGTGTTGAGAATTCAAGGAGGGGGGTCTATGGTGATGCGGCAAACTCATTCGACAAACTAAGATGGTACTTTGATGAGGGGCGAAGAGTTAACCCCGAGAGCCACCTTGTTTTAAATGTTGACAACACTTCAAAGAGGTTCAGACGTTGTTTTGTATCATTTGTTGCGTGTATACAAGGTTTCTGTTTCCTTATTCCCTTGATATTTTTGGATGAGACATTTTTGAAAGGAAGGCACAGGGGGGTTGTCCTGGGTGCTACATGTCAAAATGGTAACCAAGGTGAGTTATCTTAGTAATATTTAATTTATTTGCATTTTGATATGTTTTCACTCATTCTTTTATAAATGTGAATCAATTTTCTTCAATGTCAATCAAAAAAATTGACCAGTATGGAAACTCACACAATAGATTTGTCCAGAATTGAGCATGCAAGTTAAATTTAGTATTTTTGTAGTTTTTTTTTGCGTTTTCTGGTGGTAAATTAGTCACCGTTTGTTTCTGACGTTATTTGTGAAAACTTGTACAGAAGTATACCATCTTGCGTTTGCTGTTGTTGGTGCAGAGGACAAAGACAATTGGTTATGGCTCTTGATTGAACTTCGTTCAATATTGGAGATTGATCGTAAGATAACATTCATTTATGATAGGCATGTTGGTTTTATAGAAGGTATCAAAAGTATGTTCCCTGATTGCTTTCATAGTTTCTGCATGTTCCATATGAAGTACAGCTTAATAGACAAGCTAAAGGGAGTTATTCCATGTTTTCGAAGTAGGCTTGTGTATAAATTCAATCATTGTGCTTATGCAGCAGATTATGAGCAATGTTATGCAAGACTGGATGAGTTATTTAAAGAGGAATGGAATAGGGTGAAGGATTTTGTGGACAATATACCTCTCCAGCATTGGTGTAATGCATTTTTTATGGGTCAAAGGTACGGGGAAATGTCCTCTGGTTTGGCTGAATCCTGGAACAGGATGATTGATGAGGCTAGGCACATGCCGATAACTAGTATGGTAGACAGCATAAGGGTTCAGGCAATGGAAGGTTTAGCTGAAAAGAGGACCCAATGCAAGAACTGGAACGGTGTTATTTGCCTAGTGATGTATGATCGTTTGCAAGAGGCATTGGATAAAGGCACGACGTGGACTATAAGTTCAGCACATGAGGATTTATTTGAGGTACACAGTGATCCTTCAGTTTATGTCGACACAAATCTAAGGCAGTGTTCATGTGGCATGTGGCAGCGTTAAGGATTACCATGCCCTCACGCAGCGGCTGTGCTTCATAGTAGTAGCCATCTAACTAGGAAGGACATAATGGAGTTTATTGATCCGTATTACTATGTGAGTTACTATAGAAAAGCAGTTGGCACAACGATTTACCCTATTACCACTTTTGGAAGGCTTGACAATGGCATTGCTGAGCGTGAAATATTGCCACCAATAACAGGGAAACTTCCTGGCAGGCCAAAAAATAAGAGAATTCCATCGAAGGGGGAGAAAGTCAGAATCCTTAGGTGCAGCAGGTGTGGAAAGAAGGCACGTCACAACAGAAACTCGTGCAGAGAGATCATAAGAGACTAGTTAAATGTTAAAAATAAATAACCGTGTTTGTTTTATCGAATAAGTTGTTTGCATTATTGAATGTGATGGATATATGCAACATCATTTTTAAGTTGTTTAATGGTTTGAGTTTGTTCACTGTAATGGATACTTGTAAGATCATGTTGGTTATTTTAATGTTGGTTTTTCCGCCTTTATACTTTATCGTTTGCTTGTCGAACCCCAGTGCGAGTATTTACACCAACTCGATTGTTTCTGATGAATTATGCATACTTCTCATGCATGTTGTGCATGATACCAAACATTATTCATAGCAGTAAAATGTAGATAAAAGAGTCTGTCAATGGTCATGTGTATAATTATACACTGGATGGAATTGTACATCGACAAAATAACTGTATGACTGAACTATTAAGCATCAAACATACATGTATGAAACAAGGCTGGATATGTAGATATCATAAGTGATACAAACATCCATAGTCAAAAACATATTTTCAATTTTACATTGCTAAACCCAGTGTAAGCTTTTACATCCCAAGTCAATGGTCATGTGCATAATTATACAGTGGAAGGAATGGTTCATCGACAAAATAACTGTATGATTGGACTGTTAAGCATTAAACATACATGTATGAACAATCTAGATATGTAGATTTCATAAGTGACAAACATCCATAGTCAAGAACATTTTTTTTACACTGTTGAATCCAGTTGTAGACACACCGATTTTGACCAAACGTCGGATTAAGGGGAGTGTTACCTCTAAGATCCGATGATGACAATGTTCGACTTATCTAGGACTTCCAAAAGGTGATCCAAGCTCTTCAAAAGGCTCTTCAATTCAAACAAGAGAGAGCAAAGGAAAAAATGGGAGAAAAATGGCACATGGCCTATATTTACGGCACTCTCGGGTTGTCGCTGCGGCACTCCCTGATTGCCGCACGGCAGTTTGTAAGTGCCGCAACGGCAGTCAGTGAAAGCCACAAATATATATCAAATGCCGCAAAAATTGGAATTCCATAAAAGACGGCACTCCGCGGAGTTGTCCGCGGAATTCATTGAGTACCGCACCGACGTTTGTTGAGTGCCGCACCGGCACTCAGTGAGTGCCGCGCCGGTATTCAGTGAGTGCCGCTTCCATTTCCAGTGAGTGCCGTGTTTTCCAGCAGATAGTTATAATACAGCACATTTTGTACCATCAAAAGGACGTACGAGATCAGAGTTTTCACTATGAAAATACTGAAATACCCTTCTAAAAATTGCCTATATAAAGGAGGTGAATATCCCATTACAAGGGGGAGGATTTTCTCGAATCTTCCAATCTTATCTTGATTCTCCCTCTCCTAAACCTCTAAAGAATCTTCTAAATATACTTAAGAGTCACTTTTGTTGCTTAAAAGAAGAAGTTGTGTGTGAAGTTGTCATGCCCTGGAGCAGCAAAAATAGAGAAAAATAAATTCCCTTTTTGGGTCCATAGGGAATGACGGGTGAAAGTCACTAATTATCCACACCACACAGTACTAGTCCAACAGATAAACAAGAAAAGTAAATAACTGAATATAAAACGATCCCATCTATTACAAAACATCAAAGTGTGGTCCACAGGATCACAACAGGTCTGGAGACAACATATGCCCAAGTACCCGTTAACTAAAACAAAACAGAGTACAACAGAAATAAACTAAATATGACTATCTTCATATCTTCAGCTGGCGTAAGGATAGTCGTCAGCATACTACTCCTCTCCAGTATAACCGGCATCAGTGGGGCCACCCTCTGCATAATCCAACTCCGGGTAGTATCCATCACCGTAGACTCCAACACCTGCATTGTTAAGGACATGGTAGTCTAGACTGGGAATGTCCAGGCAATAAATGCCCTCAGCATACTGAAAGCTGAGTGAGGACTAACTAACACAGTCTCAAAGAAATAACATAATCATCAGTTATGAACGATATATAACAGTGATACTAATTATATCTCTTCCTCTTTTATTCAGACACATCATTAACCAATTCTCATTGTCTACCAACTCTAAGGCTGAGTGTACCAATACTAACTGACTATCTCGAACTGATTATATCATCACAATATACCAGTGCTCTTGTTCACCGCTATACCGCTTTTAAGAACTCTTGCGAGCACCCATACATTGTTCTCATATAACGACTGGTCTATAGATGTACCAATACTCTTGTTCATTGCTTTTAAGAACTCTTACTCTTACTGTTCACCGCTTTTAAGAACGCTTGCGAGAATCGTACATACGTAGCTCCGGTAAATACAATCCATGGGCGTGCCACATCTACTCTTGTTCATCTCTTTTAAGAACTCTTATTGTTCATCGCTTTTTAGAACACTTGCGAGTACTGTGCACCCATAATTCTCACGATCCTGATTAAATCCTTGTTACACACTTATCGAATTCAACCTGAGCAAATCATCAGCTCGACTCACATAACCTCAAAGATAACCACTAACCCACTGACTCAAACACCAGTTACTCAATGCTACCCACAATTCTTATCTCAAATCCTTATCTCGTTATCGCATCATATTATTACTAACGTTCCGAACCTGACTGCGTTACTCACCATATTATCTTAATCTCATTATCGTATCCCATTACCTTCGTAATCCATAATATCGCATAATAGAAACATGCAACAACGATTAAACAACTACACATTATGAATTATAGACTTAAGGAACATATCCATGTTTTGCTATGCTCGATCGATTGAAGTCATCTCAATCGCTTTAGGAAAAGTGATGTTCGATCGATCGAAGTGTTCTCGATCGATTGAAGGCAAGGTGGTCTCGATCGACTGAAGCCATTTCGATCGATTGAGATTCGGGAAAGTTCGATCGATTGAACGCAATTCGATCGGTCGAACTCCGTCTTCTTCAGATTCTACAGTGAATGTGCAGAATTTGGTAGGGAGTGTTTGGGTGATTATTAACACGTCCAAAATTCATAAAACATTATAACTAAGCTACCGAGTGAGTTTGTGACTCACCAAAAGATCGTAAGGGCGCGTTTGGCTAAGCTTTAGCTTTCGAAGCTTTTATGGCCTCTCCCTCTCTCTCTTCTCTGCCTTAGTCTCTTCTGTCTCTCTTTCTGTGTCCTTTCTCTTCTTCTCCTGCTTCTGTTTGTCTCTGTCTTTCTCTAACTGTGAGTATATATAGGGGTGTGTATATATAGAGGTATGTGTATATATGATATACAAGCACACAACTCTCTCTAGCTCTTTCTCAAGTTCTCTCTCTGGTTTTCCAAACACAAAACACACAAGAACACAATGTATAAATAGGGATAGATGGGGTGCAGGTGGCTGGTTTTGCGGGAAACCTGGAATTCTGATAGTTACGCTCTCAATCGATCGAAGTTATTTTGTTTGCTCGAACTCAGATCGGCCAGTTTAGATCGATTGAAAAGGCTTTGATCGATTGAAGTAGGGTCCGCGTATTAAATTCAGGTCGGTAGAGTTTCGATCGATTGAAGATGAAATTTCAATTATGACCAAGGGAAGTACATGGAATCTCTGTGCATAAATTATTATTGAAAATACGGGGAATTACAGAAGTTAGAGTTGAAGAGCTTGATTAACTTGTGAAAATCCTTCAACATCACTAAGTTGAGGATATTTAGAGGTAGACTCTAGACTAATTATTCTTTAAATACATGTTAATTTGGATGATATTTGAACTTTGGGTCTCTATTTTTTATTACATTCACCTCTTGGGATTCATGAGACTTTCAATGTCTTACTTGAATCTCTTGACTTGAAATCTTCTAGCCTTCTTATAAGTTCATGGTTTATAACAAGATTAGAGTTGATACTTAGCATGTTTGGTTGACAAGTTCAAATCTATCTCCATGGTTTGAGCTTGTTGTCCTAAGATTTCATGAAGCTTCTCCATGCTTCATTGAAATCTATCAAGTATAGGTGTCATTAACCTCCAATGACCATCAAATGGTAGGAGAAGTAGTTTAAGTTAAGCCAAACTTAATGGCTTGGTAGTTGGAGTTAGCAAGTAAAAGGTATATTTGACAAAGGTGCAGTGAATTCACCAACTGCTTTTCATCAAAGATTTTTAGTTAAATAATGATCCATTGGAATCGAATGAAGCCAACTGGAAAGTGTCAATAACTCAAAGTTCTACCACTGCAATTTTTGTTTTAATGAGATTTTGTGTTTAAAGTAGTTTGGTCATGAGTTTTGTGAAACAACTCTAATCTGTCCAAGAGTTTCAGCACTGTAACACCTTTTTGAAATAAGTAAATCCAAACTTTAATCAAGCATTCTTGGCCTCAAATAATTTTTTTGGGTAGTTTAATGTGTTAGGAAGATACCCTAAAAAGATCAAAGTGTTTCTGATTTTTTTTTTACTATTTTTAGAAAATCATACAAGAACTCTGGAAAGAGAGTTGTAAGGTTCAGAGTGATGTCTAGTGTTTGTCTAATTCCCAGAGATTGAACCGTTGATCTTCGATTTTTCTTTTTGGGCTCACAGAGGCATCTCGTGTCCAAAATTCATTGACATCAAACCACGGGAACTATGCCTTTCCAATTTTTAAAGCCCTGACTTGTTTTCTGTACTTTTCAGAATTTTTGGATAGATTTGGTATACTTTGCAAATAATAGCTCAAATGATCTTTCCATGACCTAGGGCTTAGACCATGCTTTAACAATGATTAGTTAAGCTTAAATACAGAGGCTAAATGACCCAAATCAAGGAATAATCCAATAGCCTATTCTTGTTCATATCTATATACATTCATCCATAAAGATTGGTATTAGAATTCACAATTGTGTCATTTCTTCTACTTGAACGAATTAAGCTAGACATTTAAGGATGGTTATTTAATATAATATATCCTTTCTAAAACATGTGGACTAACCCTTGTTTTGTAGCGCCGATGAGGTATGATCTCTTCACCTTTCTTAGGATTAATTATTTCTTAATTTCATTGATTTTCAACTTCATGCGCGACACCTTAGAATTAAGATTCACCTTATGTGTATATATGTGATTAGAGACCTTTTATTAGGATTTCTACTTTTCGTATGCATTGCATATTTCAAAATCGCAGCTGGATTCCGGGTAAGTTCTCTTGTACCCTATTGCATGTCATATTGCTTGCTAATAATTTATTTGGTTTTGAATGATATTTTATCATTTGCATTCTTACACCCTTTAGACTTGCTTTTGTAATGTATATTTATACATATGTATTAGTTGAGGGCATGCTTAGATTTTTAATTCGATTAAAAGGATGTTGAGTAGAGGCCTATCGCGAGATAGAATGAGAGGGGGTGTTTTAGTCCGGCGGGTTCCTTCCCCTCTTATTCCATAATCCCCGGACCTAGAAATCTCTGGTTTCCAAAAGATCAGTTTGCTTTAAAATGGTTTCTTAATTTCCTTTTAAAAATGAAGTGGCGACTCATTTTTGAATTTGAATTTGAATATTGAAAAGATTTTAAATGCAAAAGCTTTGGGTAGGAGAAAAAAATTGCGATATCCACACCAGTGTAAAAATTTACACCCATGGGGTTGTCCCGACAAACTGTTGTAGTGCTGATTCATGCCTGGATATATAGTTTGCCGAAAGATAGAAATTTCAACATCCAAAAACATTTCAATCAACATTTTAGACAGCAAGATACCAAATATAATTCATAGCACAAAATGTAGTCAAAGAGTCTGTCATCTAAACATGTGCATAATTATACACTGGATGGACTATTTTTTGTCAAAACAACTGTTTATTTGAACGGCTAAGCATCAAACATACCAGTATGAACAAGTATGGACATGTAGTTATCAAAAACCATATAAACATCTATAGTCAAATAATTATTAACATTGTTTGTTTGATGCTGCCAAAACAGTTTTTATACCCAAACAAATAGAGTCAGATTTTTCAGTGAACATGAAGCTAAATGGGACCATGTGCCTGCCGTATTACTTTGTACGCATCAAGTGTTAACGACCTACCCTCTGTGTTCATTAAGTCTGCACTGGCTTGGGAGGGATTGTATAATGGTGTAATGGGTAGCTGGTTAAAGATTTGTGTCATTAGCTGACACACGATAATACCACAGTCAATTGTCCCAGTATTTTGTTGAGGTGCGTCCAGAATATACTCAACTGATGCGTCCAAATACCCCATGGTTGCTTCCAATTTTGGGTCAAGCTTAGATCTTCTGTGGTAAACTTCTATGTAATGCTTCTGAAAAACAAAACTAAAGCTGTTAGTTGATATGTGCATCAAATTCCCAACAAACACACCCCCTCCCCCTATCCAACAATACAAAAAACATTTGTATAAACTCGAATTACCAGCAAATGTAAGTCATTGCGATACTGGTCCTTAGTCGTCGAAGTCCTCGGAAGCAATGAATTGTAAAATTTCTAGACACGATCAACTGTGTGAAACACTGCCAGCATCCAATGATTTTCTGATTGCTTGTATCCTTGGGAGAAAAATGGATATATATGATACCTAAATGTTGATATTGGATCCCCAAGGTTGTCGTCAACAAACTTTTTCAAATATGTTCGTTGTCTGGTCCTTACCCAATCTTATTTACACATTGTTATTTGAAGTATTGTGAGAATAATATAACAATGTTTTGGTGGATCATTTGGGGTGCAATATACCAAGATATGACTATGGAATACGAATGACATAGTAGATATGTCATCTGTGTTTGATGCGAGAATACAATCAAAACAAACAATCAAATCAATACATTGCAGAAAAAAAGAAAAAAAAAAGCAACTTTTTCTAACTATATTAAAAGAAACTCTTTGAGTTACCTTTCATAGCTAGGATTTTACTATTTTGTCTCTTTCATTTTTTACCTTGTTAGTTCTGTTTGTCAGGTATTTTATCAGTTCATTGAGTCTTGGTTGGCTAGGAATAGCCACGTTGCCTGAGCCTCTTATACGTGGATACCCACCTATGACCTTGAGACCCAAACGTGGCTCTCTTACGAGTGCCTTCACAATTCATTAAGCAAGGATTTCCTTTTTCTTTTTTCTTTTTTATTTTTTTTGGGCCTAGAATTTCACAATTCATTGCAGAGAGATGAGAGATATCAATTTGGGTCTAAGGTTGAGTAAAATTCAATTCGAAATGGATTTGATTCAAGGATGAGAGATTTGTTCTTTAGTCAAATTTGAATTTGGTATGGGTTTCATGGGGAACGAATATAATAGTGAGTTAATAATAGTGCTTTCTGACCCAGTAAGTCATCTTTTCTTTTACATCACCTATGTGTTTCCTTCAGTTTAAATAGTTACTTATTTCCTTGAAGATGAACAAAAGGTAAAACATCAATCTACACAAGCTTCGGATTGCTTACATTGGACAGGCCTTGTCTCAACTTCTTACCATCATCCCTCACGTGAAACGAATGCCGCTAGCAGATGTCCTTCACTTGCAGGTGCTGCTTGTTTTATTGCACTTAATTAAGTCGGATGTTTTGAATCTTTTGATACGGGTTTG
The DNA here is from genome assembly GCA_033977485.1 of Hydrangea macrophylla. Taxonomy (NCBI): domain Eukaryota; kingdom Viridiplantae; phylum Streptophyta; class Magnoliopsida; order Cornales; family Hydrangeaceae; genus Hydrangea; species Hydrangea macrophylla. The sequence continues at coordinate 32,293,859 of CM066994.1, forward strand.
AATACATAGAGTTTGATAGACTGAAAGAGGGTTGGTATAAACCTCAATACAATAAAGAGTTGATACAATATGCCTATGAGAAACCATGTGACTAACAAAGAAAGTTGGGGAATAGAAAAATTACCACAATGGAGTAGAAAATACAAAATTTAAAATATTTAAAAAAAAAAAAAAGAAAAAGAATGAAAGAAAGAAAAAGTATGAGGAAAGTTCCTGTTTTACATTGAATGCGTGCTATGACATTTATAACTAATTAAATAGAAAACAAAGTTGATAAAACAGTAGTGGAGTTGCTACAAGGGGTTGCTAAAGATTCAAATAACATTTTTTTTTCTTTTGTTTTTTCATAGTAATTCATTTCCGCCCTCAATTATTTTGTGAATGTGACATGCATTTCTAATCTAATCTAACTACATAAAAAGAAACTCTTTGAGTTACTGAAGATCGTTGTTCATTGGAGAGGGATTTTACTGTTTTTCCCTTCTCAGAAACTGTCCTGAGCTTAGCTAGAATGGTATTTGAATTATTTTGATTGATTTTTTTCATTCCTAAGCATCTCACAAATCTCGCCAATCAGTCAACCCCAAAAAAGGAAACGAAAATACATGATAGCGGAGAAAATGGGCATCAGAGCTATGAGAGACTTGATTAGCTATGACGGTATTTAAGTTCCAAGGACTTGATTTTTTCCTCTTACTTTTTTCTCCTTTTTTTTTTCCTTGTTTCTCTATGTGACTGAAATTGTTTAGTTATTTTGTTCTTCATGAATCATCCAATAAACCACAACTCGTGATTTTTTACTTCAATTAGACTAGATGTGCCAAGACTTCGGAATGGTAATTTTATTACTAACCCTTGAATAATTTTAATTATTTGTTTAGGGCTTTTATGATTTTCTGTAAGAAATAAAGTCTCGTACGGCATGGAAGCCCTTGAGGAGGATACGGACCAGGAGATAGAAGGTTAGTAAGTAGCGAATATACTTTGACATATAAATGTTTATACAATTTGAGGTAAGTAAGAATTGGGACTTTTACTTGAATGCTAATAAACCCCTTCAATGCTTTTGCAACACCCGTTTTGATTTGGCTTATATATAGGTATTTTGATTCATGCAAAAGGCATGATGTGGAACCCAATTCCAATATTATCGTGGTTATATAAGGTTGTCCTCCACTTTAATCTTACTCATTTTAAGCTATGATAAGATCGAACAAAAGATTTATTGTTTTGACCAATGCTCTTGCATGCTTTGGATGTTCCTATGAGTTTTTGTTTTCTTCCTTTTATGGTTAAGCTATAGTGGTTGAGCTTGGGATAATTACTCATATTTCCATGTCTAAGATAGTTTGTGATGAAGGATATTCAATTATACAAATGACAATATATCTATTGGAAATTTGGAAAATAATTTTATATGATAGTTGTTTGCTTATAGAAAAATAGTTTTCCTTATCTATTTCATATTCAGTTTCTAGAATAGATTATTTTTAAGAAGGGGGCGCAAGCGGTTCACCAAGATATTGCCAAAATCACATGAAACATTTTTTAGTGCTTAGTAAATAAAAGTACAATAAAATAAAATCAAGAAATTAACGATTTTAGTAGACTTTTCCTTATCTTTTTAGTGTGTTTTCTATGCTTCTCTTCTATAGTTCTTTTCTCTTCATTGTAGAAGGTGATGGCTTAGGTTGTATGTCTTAGTATATATGTAACCCTATATTTTGAAAGCGAATTTATGAAGCTTCACACTTCTTTCTTTAATTTACAGAAAAATGATAGGACTTAAATTGGCTGTATTCGTTGAAATCTCTAGAACTCAAGTTTTAAATCATTTGCAGAACTTTAATCATATATGCTACTTTAATTTCACTAAATTAAGAATTAAAGTTGGGCAGCGAATCTGTAATAACCTGCATTTCCATTTAATTTAAAATTCATGTCCATATTTAATTTATGTGTATTTGCATTGGCATATTTAAATTCAATTAGCATGGTCTGCTTTTACTTTAATTCCAGTCACTTGTTTGGAATATCTATTTCTTATCTAATTCTCATTTAAAGTTTACTGGGGGCCAAACTGCAATTTTACAAAAGTTAGTAATACCTGTATGGATTTCAAAGTCTGTATTTCAAAATAGGGGTGCAACTCGGGCGGGACCCAGAGGGTTTTGGCTCTGCCCAAGCCCGAGCCCGAATTCAAAAAGTCTGCCCAAGCCCGAGCCCGAGCCCGACATAAACCCGTACTTGTCAACCCGAGCCCGGTTTGTGAATTAGTACTACAACCCGAGCCCGAGCCCGAGCCCGAATTGAGCCCGAATTACAAATTTTTTTTTTTGGTGCAAACCGATTTTTAGTATGTAAACAACAATATGTAGAGTTTCAAATCAATTTTTTTTTGTTAATATTTGAGAAAAAACATTCATTTATTAATTTAGTGCTAAAATAACATCTAATAATGTATTATTATCACTAAAAAACACTATAATATATAAATATAATATAAAAAATAATACATAAATAGAATTCGGGCTCGGGTTCCACGGGTTAGCAAAATTTTGCCCAAGCCCGGCCCGAATTGAATTCGGGCTTGAATTTTTTGGCCCAAGCCCGCCCATGGTGAAAGTACCGCGGGCCCAAGCCCGGTAATTTTCGGGCCGGGCTCGGGTTGACCGCGGGTTGGCCCGCCCGAGTTGCACCCCTATTTCAAAACGGTGAAAATAACTTCTATTGACTCAATCAGTATTTTTATAAAACCAGGGAATCAATTCTCAAGTCAAAATGAATTTCCTGTATTTTTGTGGTGACCACCGCGCCCCGAAAATACCAGTTTATGTCCAAAACTGTCTGCGCTGTACTAAACTTCCCCAGATTTTGGAAGTGACGTAAAGTTGGACATGACATATGCTTTATTTCCATTAATGGCAAGTGATCATTGGCTTAGGCCTTGTTTGGCAATGCTTTATGTGTGTGTGTATTGTTAGGCCATAAGCTTGAATTCCCAAACAACCTTAGCTTGACCCCTACATACCTATAATTGGCCCTTGGCTTAACTATGGAGTTATATTCAGTGTATATACGTATGTATCATGGTTGTGTATATTATGTTTATGAATTTTACTTAATCAACCCATTTGTTGAGTACTTGAGGTTGTACTTGGCCTCCAAGTTCAAGGATTTACTTATATGCTTACAAACACTCACACATAGCAAACTTTCTGCTATTGCAAACTGAAATTTACAAAGAAGATAGAGAGAGTGCAGAGGGTTTAAATTTACTGAATTTGTAGAAAGAGAAAGCTCTCCACCATAGCCAAGCTTGAAATTGGTTTCTTATTTGCTTATTCTTTCTCAACAACCTCTTCATCACTAAGAATGTAATCACATGTCTATTTACTGTGTGTTTGTTTAATTTTGTAAGACACCATGGTTGATCTCCCGTAGGAACTCCATGGTTTGAAAATCAAGATTTCTCAATCTTAACTAAAATCTGTTTTTAGAGATGATTATGAAAGATCTTACATCATATATGCTATGTTTGAAGTTTTAGAGCTTAATTTATTCATATGGCAAAGTATATTGAAAATGAAATTTTGACATGTTTTAGTTTTTCATAAAATTGGAGAGTTATAGATTAATTCATGTTGAATTGATAATAGATTCTTAATCCTTGTTTAAAAACCAAGAGATCCATGTATAACATGATAAACATACATACAGATTTGAAATGGGTCAATTTTAGACCCTGTTTTCTGAAACAGAACAGTTCCTGCGGAGAAGATGAAGCCTCAGCTTCATCTCGCGCCACGATCGCGCGCGCGAGGAATCGCGCGAGCGACCTTTCGCGCGAGCGGCCCGCGGGCGCGAGGTAGGCGTCTCCAGGCAGACGTAAGAATTTATTTATATAAATGAAAAATTGGCTGGTGCGCGAGCGAGGGTCGCGCGAGAACCCCTTCGCGCGAGCGATCCGCGCGCGCGACCTTGCTTTCCTCAGGCAGACAGAAAAGTTTATTAATAAAAGGAAATATGGGCATATCGCGCGAGCGGCCCGCGCGAGCGACACTTCGCGCGAGCGGCCCGCGCGCGCGAGTTCTGACAGTTTCTGTTTTTGTCTGTTTTGTGTTTAAGGTATGTTTGGTTCAACTTTTTAGTACTGTTAAGGCTCTGTTTGGGAATTTAGTTGATCAGAACTCTATTTGGTTATGTTTGAATGATTAAAACATTGTAGTATGACTCATTAATCCCCGTACGCGTGTTGTTCCTTTAATTCAGCATTTTTCGTTTTCGTTTAAGTGCATACCATTCATGTGGGTCAGTGGTACATGCATAGGGGTGTCAGTCTGTGTGGAAAAGAGTAATGGTAGTGTGGAAAGAGTATGAGTTTGTGTTTGTGGTCGTGGTTGTGGGTGTGGTTGAGTATGAGTTGTGGTTGTGGTTGTGGTTGAGGTTGTGGAGGGGGTATCTTTGAAATGCGACGGTGGCAAATATGGACACTCCCTGACGCCCATGGAAGCGTTAAAGTGTGTGAAGCCGAACTCGGACATTCCCTGGCACCCATGGTAGTGCTAAAGTGTGGCCTACGGACACTCCCTGATAACTCGAGTCTGGATACTGTGTGAGGGGTTGCCCCGGTATTTGCATGGCGGTTAGGGTATTCAAAGTGTGAGGCATTGGACACTCCCTGGTACCCCGGACCAAAGTGTGAGGCAAACTGGACACTCCCTGGCGCCCCGTTGTTAAAGTGTGGCTATCTGAGTGTTTCAAAGATACCAGGAGTAGGATAGTGGGTTGTTGTGGATGTCGAGAGAAAAGAGTCGGCGAGATGAGTGTGGTGCATTGTCTCATTTCACGAGTATCTGTATTTATGAATGAACGACTCTTAATATATTCCTTGTTGTTTTATAAAGTGAATTCTTTCTGTAATTTAATAATGGAAAAAGGTAAATGGGTATGTTTTACATTCAAAGTCATGTTTTTAATACTCACCAGCTTCTCGAAGCTGACGACGTTGATGCGTCCTGGACATTCGTGTTCAGGCTTTTCAGGTTACAATCAGGAAGAATCATACGACTATGCTAATTGAGAATGGCTGCATCTGGAATAAAGAAACTGTTTATTTTATGCTTTAAGTTTATGTGTTTTAAGTTTTAAAATGCTTTGTTTTAAGGATGACTGTAACAGACTCTAAGTTACTGTTTTATTTTTTTTAAGGCGGTCTGTGCCTTAGTTGACCCCGTATTATAAGATGTAATAAGTTAGAAAATTATTTGTAAGCCTTGATTGCTTTACTCTGTTTAATATGTTTTGTTGTTCGACGTTTGGGACGGAATCGATCCTTCAAACTGTCGCGACCTACGGGTCCATAAAGGAAATTAAACGCTTTCCTTATTTATGCTACGTCGGGGCGTGACAGAATCGACATCAAAGATTCACTCAATTGTTGTCTTTCTTGGTTTAATTTCTTTTTAAACTATATAATGCTGCGTTCTTCCTATACGAAAACTAATGGACAAATAGAAAAGTAGCAAGAAATTATTATTGCGCTGTAAGTTTCGTCTTAGTTTAGCCAATGGTTGTTCATCTTCTTTTGATGAGACCGTTTTGATTTGTTGCTTTGTAGAAGAGTAGTAGTTTTGGAATCATTTTTTACATTACCGCAGTTACCAAATTTGGTTTAGAATTTCCATACAATCCTTTGTTTTATGCTCATTTACCCCTAATATTCAGAGGTGTACTTAAACATTCGTTGGCCTACAATTGTTTCTATCAATTTCTTCTGATTTGCTGCAATTGCTAATCATGGCAAAATTAAGATGTTTTGTAGCAGCTAACTCAATGGTGGTTAGTGATTGAGCTTTGGCTGATCTACTATGTCATGTAGTGTTCTTGAATTTGTGTTGGTGTAGCATTGCACAATAACTTCCCCACATTTAACTCTTGCATTTATTCAATGAGCATTTAAGAATTGGGGGTGTAAGATTGGACTTGGTAGGTAGTAACATTTCCCAACTCTTCTAAGTAGTGCACTATACCATGTATTTTTCAATTGCAGCTCATATATGTTATTGCATGATTTCACTTAAAGCAAATTACTAGATAATTCAGGTATTGTTTCGAATGATTAACGCTTTCTTTTTAACTCTTTTCAATTTCCTTTTTTTTTTTCAGGGTAACTATTAGGTTCTTACAACTTGACTCCAACAACAAATGTGTTTGTATGTGCAAGGTGTCAATTATGCTTCTGGTGGACTAGAAATTCTAAAATCATAGTGGAAAGATCTTTGAAGATGTCTTAATTGTGTAGTTAGACGAATTGAAAATTTAACTTTTTAAACATGAAATGTTCAACATCACATTCAACACATGCGTTACACGTGCAACGCACGTGTTGCACCTAGTGATAGAGAAAATAAGTTGTTTCAATTTCGAATATTATTCTTTTGTTTCAATAAATAAAAATGATATTGTAGCTTAAGACACATATTCCGGAAACTTCCCATGTCAAGATTTTACCAAAGATCCTTACTAAATTCTAGTTGGGAAAATTAGTTTTCATTATTGTTGATTACGCACATTTTCTTGCTACTGCAGTTACTTTTAACTTTTTTTTTTTTTTTGCTGAAAGCAGTTAGTTTCAACTTATTTGTTAAATTGCATGTACCATAAATTTTCTTATTTAAAGGCATATAATTAATCAAGATGGTAAAGTATTTTGAAGTTGCTAATCTAACATCGTTACGAGGGGCCCTATTTATAGCCTTTCTTTTCGAAATGGTTAATCTTTTAATGGCGTTCCTCATAATCTTTAATTTTAATTAGGTTTATATGATTCGTACTAATTATGTTTTTTTCCTTCTATAACAAGGACTTCTCACAATAACAATTGAACATAAAATATAAAAATATATAAGTACATCGGTTTTGTACACGTCCAAAATGTTAAGTACACATCTTAGCCATACAAAATGATTCTCACTTACATCACCTAAACATCCAACAGAAGTATGAAAAGGTAGGGTATGTTAGGAATTTATCCTATGGCGTAATATACGAGCTTCAAATTTTTTTTTTGAAAACATAAATACAGGAACACCAGATCTTATTTGATTTCATAGAATTATTGAAATTTTTTATAAACTTGAAAGATATGAAGTAGAGTGCATCAATAGTCGCCTTATACAACATGAAATTAGAATAATCGACAACTGTGGAGTCATGAGAAACTATTGGTCTGGGGTGGTAGGTTTTGCTTAAAAGGTGAAGATAAGAACAAAGAAGATTCATGTACATTTATGTTAGCAAAAAAAAAAAAGATTCATGTACATTTAACTTATACCACAACTAAACCGCACGAAGATGATAGAGAGCGACGGGTGGCATAGGGTGGAAAGCAGAAGACATTATCTCAGGCTGGATCAGGGAAAGGAGAAGCTTATCACTTTGTTCATCGATCACCTTCACAAGAGCTTGGATTCGAAGAACCTACGGTACCACTTTGAGAAATTTGCAAAGATTTTTGATGCTTTTGTTCCGTCTCGATTTAGGAAGGATCGGAGAGACCATTATGGTTTTCTGAGAGTTGGAAGCATGGTGGAAGCTAGGTCCATTATTGCTTGGACTGATGCATCAATGTTGTGGGACAAAAAGATTAAAGTCAAGATTGCATCTTTCGGATGGTAGAAGAGATCAAAAGATTCTAAAAAAGGAATGCCTACTAGCCATAGAGGAAATCAATCCACCAGTAATTGGTTTCCCATTAATAGCGGTGTATGGGATGGAAGAGGGTACAGAGAAACAATGGTTGGTGGTAAGGCTATATGTGGTCAAAATAGTTTGGAAAAGGCAGTAACTGTTGGGAATAGGCCCTCAAACTAGTTAGTTGGACAATGGAATATCATAATGCATTTATGTATGTTAGTTCATGAGATGAATATTAGACTGAAATCCTTAAACATCATTGCATGTGATTCATTTGGGTATGTGATTACACATGTGAGATATGAATCACAAATCTTTGTTGTTTCAAATAAGTCACAGTGAATGATAATTCTGGATAACTTATCACTGTAACCTGATTAACGTCTACGGGGTAGAATGATAATTCTCATTCATAAGAGTCTTTGACTCTTGGTTAATATGCTAGTGCACGCGGTGCATTGACGGACCTGAGTTAAACCTATTGACACCTAAATGCTGTCACCGTCGATAAGAACTCAAAATTTTATAGGGATACATGTCCTTAATCCTGAGACAATTATGGATGCAAGTTGTATGCTTTGGTTACTTTGACTTACCAATCAGTGAGGTCTTGCAAGATAAACACCTGCGTATCTTGGGTAATCAGGTTTATAATGTCGGGAACATATATTGTCAAGATGGAATTCTACCATCTTCTAAAAAATGAAGAGTAAGTATTCCCTCGAAAATGTCACTAGGAGTGATTACCGAGAGCTGGCTAGCCTTGTCAACAAAGTGTTTGTTGACATGTTTGGTAATCCAAGCGTAGTGACTAATACTCGAGGAATATAAGATGTATCTATCTATTGGGTCGACAGTATCTTAAAACATACATCCCGATGATAAATACAAATACTGTCTGGTAGAGGGACATCAGTATCATATTATACAAGTCTAGTAATCGCTTATGTATGCGTGATTTTGTTCTTATGCACTGGAGTGAAATTATCGTTTAATAATGGTATAAATTATAATTGATTAACTATTGATTCCTTAGTTGAAAAGTATTGACTATATGGAATAATAATTAACCGGAGCCAATAATTAAGAACCTAGGGGTCCCACTCTTAGCTCATAAGGGTGTTTGGATGTGAAGGAATAATGCAATGGGAGATTTGGGATAAAGTTGGAACCAATCAATTGGTGTTCAGATCCAATCGATTGGTGCAGTAATCGATTGCACCACTTATAATCGATTGGAAAGCAATCGATTGCCCCTAAGGCACTCGATTGGTAAGGCAATCGATTGCCCCTAAGGCACTCGATTGGTAAGGCAATCGATTGCCACTTTTGGCAATCGATTGGCACTTAGGTCAGTTCAAAAGTTTATAAATGCATAAATTGCGGGCATAACATAATATACACGTCTTATATTCTCCCAAAAGTTTCAATATTGGTTATAAGCTTCCCAAACCCTTCTTAAGCCTCCTAAGTTTGTTCTAGAGGGGTTTCCACCAAACCCTAGCCTCCAAGTACATCCAAGAGACATATGAGTGAAGATCTTTAGCACTGAAAGATCAAGAGCACATTGGAAGCGAAGATCGTTAGCGTCGGGCAATGCTCACATAAAGTAGATTAGACTGCGCAATACATATCGTAATGTGATGAATTTTGGACACGACAAAGCTGACGTCGAGACGCAACTGCTGTTAAAATTTGAGGTCAATCGGAGATTGTTTAGTCCCTCTACTGATCCTATCTTTTTCAGAACAAAGTGATCGGGATCGAATCGTCACAACGATCATTGAAGAGTTCTCGAAATGATTCCACACATCACAAAGGTATATATATCTATATCTTTGTATGTATATTGAATACAAGTAATACAAACGAGAAGTAGATCTAGTTTTGTTAGATTAAATTTTAATCTGTACCCGTATTCCGTTGCGCATTGAGATCCAATTTTCCCTTCAGTAACAAACCCTCCCAGGGGTTGGGTTGATATTGAAAAGGAATCTCGAGGTCGAAAAAGTGTCACGATGAAGGAAGCACAGATATTAACAGAGTTTGAAGAAGACGAGTTGTGAATAATGGCTTGATCGAAGTGCAATTGGGATGATTTCGAATCTAGAATGTCTAGGGACACTCCATTTGGCATGGACGAAAGAAGGTTGTCTGTCATGTGTTGTGAGGTTGATGGGAGGAAATACGGTGCTGTTTACATTTGAGATGAAAGAAGATATGAATAGAATGATCTTAATAAAGAAGATTGGTGGAGACGTTATTTTGATTCCTTTAAACCATGGGAGGAAGAAGATGTAAGTAAGAATTGTTTTGTATGGCCAAGTTGTGAAGGTATTCCACTTCATTTGTGGAATGAAAGATTTTTTTCGGTTATTGGGTAATCTGCGAGGAAACTTTATTATGATGGACAAGAGTACATCCAAGAAGGAGAGGCTTGATGTTGGTCATTTTTTATGTGTGATCAATGAATCTCATTTTATTCGAGAGAAAGTTAGTCTGAAAGTTGATGGAAAATCTTTCTTGTTAACTATTACGGAGGAACCTGTTATTGATTTTCTGATCTTGAGATTAATCTGGTGGTGACACAGTGGTGCCAGAAAGTACTGATGGTGATGATGATACGGTTGATTCTTCCAGGAGTCATCAAAATGGGGTTAATGCTGAGTTGGAAGTTGGACAAGAAGACATTGACAAGGAGAACAATAAAAAGGACACAGTGGAAAGTGCTTTTGATGTGGAGAACAAGAATGAATTTTTTCAAATTGGATTTAAGTGTTGCATGGGTAAGGGTAAAAGGAAATCATCATAGAAGGTTAATGATGGCCAGGCATGGGATATTGTGGGCAACTCGAGAAATAGGGAAAATCAGCAAATGTGAGTACCAAGGGGTGTATTGATGATAGTGTTAGTCTGATGCGGATTGAGGACAAATGGGTCGGGTCTATTGAGGATTTATCCATGCCTACTATGTCTTTGGAAGAGGATCTTGGGCCCACTGACATTGGGCTAATCAATGTGGAAAATATTGGGCCTAGCAATAAGGGTGTAGTAGAGGCCATAGGGCCTGTCAATGGTCCTAACAATAGTGTAATGGATATAGACTTTGAGGGAGGTGATAAGCCTAAACAAATGAAGAAAGGTGAAAAGGGTTTGGTGAATCCTAATAATGGGATTGAGACTAATTATCTTAATGATAAATAGAGGAAATCCATAAGGAAGATTCTAGGGCACCAAAGTACGATGAGAAACAAAGAGACCGATTCGAAAAAAGGGAAGAAGAACAAAAACAAAAGACACAAGCAAGATCGTGCGGACCTGATTTCAAATGGAGTTGAAATGGCTAGAAGCAGATCTGAGAATGAAGATGACAAGGAGGATCAAGATGAATCTATTTATGATGGAAATATAATTGATAGAAACAAATTGATCAGGCTGGAGGCTAATGTTACTTGGGAAATGGGAAAAGACTTACATATTTTGTTTGAAGGAGACAAGAAGGTCATGGAGGAGAGACTAGTTGATCTTGAAAAAAGAGATTGGGAAACTAATGGCAAGGGAGGTTATCGATCCTAGATCGATTGCTATGGGGGTAAAGGGGGTTATTGTTGTTTTTATGAATGTTAAAATTATTTCATGGAATGTAAGGGTGTCAGGAAGAGAGGAAAAAAGGGAGGTTGTGAGACGTTTGGTGGGTGCACAGAAACCAGGGATGTTATTAATTCAAGAATCTAAAATGGAAAGAGTAAAGGTTCGTCATCATAGACAAATGGGAGTAAGGTTGTTTGACGAAATGGAAATTACGGGTACAGAGTGTTCCTCTGGGGGTCTAGTGTGCTTCTGGAAGGATTCGTTTATACAAGTTTATGAAACAAGGGTGGGAAGAAGATATATTTTATTAAAAGGGTATTTGGTGGAAGCCAAATTGTCACGCCCCAGAGAAGCAAAAATAGAGAAAACAAGTTCCTTTTTGGTCCCGTAGGTTTGTGACTGGTGAATAACCGCATTGTCATCTACTCAAACTAATAAACACAACGATAGGGAGGATGCTATTCATATAACATATCTTATTAACATAATCAGAGGCTACAGCGGAAATATAAAAGGTTTGGAAGCAACATATGCCCAAGTACCAATTATAAAAGTCTACTAAATCTATTACAACAGCTGACTTAGAGTCTAAGGCCTATAACAAATAATAACAGCAGTACAACAGATATACAAACTAACTATTACAAAGCGGCACGTTTTTGTCACACTCCAACCCGCCACACGCAGAAGATGAGGAAGCGGGAGCAAGAAAACCAATAAGATCTTTCTTGTCCTTCTACTTAAGGGGCAAAGATATTAGGACCGTGTAAAAAAGAATTACCCTAACCAAAACACTGCTAAGTAATAGTAAAATATTCCCTCTGTCCCATTTTATGTGTCCCCCTTTCTATTTTGGTATGTCCCAAAATTGTTGTCCACTTTCTTAAATTAGTATGTAAATTTTACTTAATTTCCCAAATTACCCTTCCTTACAACCAATACCAAAACAAAACAAAAAAGAAAGTGCAATGATTATGGGCAATTGTGGAAAGTAGGTGTAGATTCTTTTTGTCCCCTTAAATAGTTGGATTCCCAAAAAGGGACACATAAAATGGGACGGAGGGAGTAAGAGTTAAACATAGTAAAAGGAATTCGTTAGACTAAACCGGTCCAAGGGTAAAATAGTCATTAAGAAAATATAGTCAAATTTTATATCAAAAGATATCCCTCTGAATCTCGGTTCCAACGCAAAAAACGGCGCATGAATCCGAATTTTCTAGAAAGAGTTACGTCTGTTTCCGTAAAACTCGACACGCCAAAAATAGACCTGCGGATTCTGCAGATCAAATTTCTACACTAATTTTCCCTGTTTAAGAGTTAAAACAAAATCAAATTACTCATACAAATCCATTATCATTCATTACCAATTGATCCACTAAAATGTCCATGACACTTGGAAACTACGAAGAAATTAAACAAGTTTATTACAAAATCCTTACCCTAACTAGTCTCAATTCCAAAACATACAATATGAGTTTCTACTCCCAACCCAGCTGAGTACGCCCACAAACAACGTATTAACATATACAACAAAAGAAACATACTCCCAAGTTGTCCAGAACCCTGTGATCAACGCTTCTCACTGTGATGCTAATATGAACCTGCGTGGTTATTAGCCACAAAATCGAATAAGCTTTTGCTCAGTGAGTACGTGGTACTAATCATGCAATTGGAGTATTTAATGATTCATAACACCAATTAAACATTCACAACATTAAATGGTCGCAGGCGTGTCAAGTAATCAATCACCAGCGTTCTAGACCCCTGATTCCGGGCCATTCTCACTTTTTCCGTCGCATATAGCGAAATCACTCATTCTCTCGTGACCGTAGTCAATTCGTTGTGGTCGTCACCACCGTCCCCTTTTCTCTGAGGACTTCATCATCATCCCCCTTTTCTATGAGGAATAGCGTCCCTTATATACGAGCTAAATAATGGTGATTATCACTTGAGACCCTTTGACCCGAATAAGCACATAAGCAACTCAACATGTCAACATGGCAATTTCAGCATTTTTGGACATGTTAAATAATAATTAATCACATGCTTTTTCTACTTAATCACAATTAAGCAATTTAAGCATTCACTGATAAATAAATAACACTAAATATCCAATTTTGGGATTAGGACACTCACCTCACGAATATGTCCAAATAAAGCCTAGAAATCCCAAATTCCTTTGCAAAACTAGCTCTAGTTACTCCCAATGATATCCCTACATATGTAGATCACATATATGTATCATCCCTTAAAATGGGTCGCGGAAAAGCGTTATCAAAATTGAAAAAGAAAGGCATAGAAATAATCCTTTCACCTTCACGAGTCCGAATATGGCTTCGGATCGCGAAATAGATGACAAACGGAAAACGAAACCCGTCGTCTCCTCTTGGCCGACTCTCCCTTTCACTAACTCTATTCTCTTTCTGATTTGTTTTATAAAGTTGATGATGACCATAAGAGATACTATGATGTATCTCAAAACATATAGACTTAACACTATTTACAATTACACCCTACTATATTTCTTAAGACTAATTATGAAACCCCCTAAACATTTATATTAATTATCCAATATCTAAGTGAGTATAAATCTATATCACGTATGGGTCCCAAAAGTGGTCCCAAATATTTTATGAAGTTGCTAATTAACCTACTGGTTATGAATCCAATTCCTATTCGCTCTCACATGGGTACCCAAACTGGTACCATAAAAGGTCACAACCAATAATAAGATATTAAAAACACTTAACAAATATTCATTTAATCATATAAATGCAACTAAATGCAATTTATTTAATCTGGACCTCCCGTGGGTCCCACATCATAGCTATCAAACTGCGCCCTTTATCAAGCACTTATCACATCAGGGTGACTGAAACTCACCCAATCATCACATGCAATTAATCACACTAATTAATGCATAAGAAATAAATATTACTACCTTTTTACGGGTACGGGTATTACAGTCTTCGTCTTTAAGCCTTCAGCTCCAAGTCCGACGGAATATCAGTCTTCCGTCTTCAAGACTTGCAAAGCTCTAGACATAGGAATGTCTAGGGCATAAATGCCATTAGCTTTGAATACAAATTAAGCTGAGTGAGTACATCAAACACACTCCTCACCCGTTACTATTCAACATCTTAAAATGCGGTTAATCTCTTATCAATGACGTCTCTCACGGACATAGTAGAGATCTCATTAAACTATACATGAATTCAATGATAGTAGGAAACATATTAAGTAATGACAATGATAAACATCATGGTATAATATCTCATCACATATTCACTAAATCCATCCATGCAATCCATGCATCCATCCCATGCATTTATCTTCATGCCGGGACGCTGAATCCCTGACTGAACAACCATCCTACTAACCATTCTCATATCCATTTCCATTTCCATATCCATTCATCGATACAATAATACAATTCAGTATCCATACGTCGATACAATAACATCAATTTGATATCCATACGTCGATATCATAATACCAATCAGAATCACCCAACTAGGCAGTAGGTGCCACGATCCCTTTATAGGGTTACCGGTCGTCTACATGGTACCACCTATCTGTAAATGATGGAAGCAATACATCAAACGTCTTCAACAATGTGTATATCCTCACTGGTCGTCTACACAATTGAGAATATATTAGAGCACTAGCCGGACGTCTTCAAAGGCATACTAGACGTCTTGAACAGTGCATACACATCACTGGATGTCTTCAATAATGAGAGGCGCACTAAGAACTCTAACCATCCCATGTCCACCCGACTCATCAACCGTTGATCCCATGGATCCAAAGTACACATCTTATATTCCTCATTGAAGCTCACATCCCAATTCTCATCATTTCCTCTTATCTCCTACTCATACCACTATCCCATGCATGCTGACCACATGTCATGAAATGTATTACTCTAGATAGCAGGACTATCACATGCTCTGTATTCATCAAATCTACTCTTTAATTGGTTATTAACATGCAAATCGTGTTTTGTCTACTATACAGTTCGATAGTAATAACATATGGCAGTTAAACAATTTATCTAATATCAAAAGTAATAAAACATAGCTAACATAACATCATGTTGATTATTCTGATATCCAACTATCACAATATGCTATATTAGTATTGTTCAACTACTAACAACTCAGGTATATCATAACATACAATAACATAAAAACCATATTCTGTTCTCACCCAATCGATTGGACAAAATGCAAATCGATTGGCATAGCAATCGATTGGGAATAAATCCAATCGATTGGATCCAATGGCAATCGATTGGACTCTGTCTTCTTCCTCAAAACTGACTAGTTTATATATAAAAACGTAGGGCTTCCTCTCTTTTTCATACACGTTAGTAACATACAGAATACACCCCAAAAACGACCCTTGAGTGAGTTAATGAAACTCACCCTGTCCCGGTGTTCTAGTGACGGTGTCCTGAGCTCGACGATGACGGTAGCTATGGTGATCCTCTCTCTATTCCTTTCTTTTCTGTCTCTCTCCTTCTCTTTTCTCTCCCCTTCTCTTGTTTTGGTTCTCCTTCTCCTTCTCCTTCTCCTTCTCCTTCTCCTCTTTCTAACCTGAGGGTGTACACATATATATACCCACACACGGTTATATATATATAGGAGAGTATCTCTCTCTCTCTCCCAAACACATACACAAACAAAACATATATAAGTATAAGGGGAGGGGTATATATAGGGGGAATGAATCACAACCGCACAAACTAAAGTTGAAGCCCAAGTTCTGCCATTGCCAATCAATTGGGATTAGGTGCCATTCGATTGGTATGGCCAACGTCATGGATTCAAGTTGGTAACAAGGCAATTGATTCGGATAGAATATCAATCGATTGGGATCAAAAGTGGTAATCGATTGGGAATATGGCAATCGATTGGGAACCAGACCCACCCAAAGGCTAGGAAAGGTACTAGGGGTATATATAGCTGAAAATATAGGGTATTGCACAAATTCAATTGTGTCATATGTAACGTGTATGCCCTAAATTATGATAGGAAAGAAAGGACTTCTGGGTTGAATTAATCAATTTAAAATCTCAATTTAATGTCCCTTGGTGCTTGGCTGGGGATTTTAATGAGGTAAAAGAAGTCGGGGAGCGAAGTGGGATAACTTTTAATGCGCATGCTATTGCAGAATTCTGTGACTTTATTCAATCTTGTTCGTTGATTGATGTTAATCTATCAGGGAGAAAGTTTACATGGATTAATTCAAGAGAAGTGCACTGCATGAGTCGTCTCGATTGGGTGATGGTCTCGATGGAATGGATTCAAAAGTTTAAATCGCTATGATTGACAGGACTACCTCGAGGACTGTTAGACCACAATCCAATTGTGTTAGCAGTGGATCAAGCCGATTAGGTTCCTACCACTTTCAGAATGTTTGATCATTGGTTGGAGGAGAAAAGTGTTAGTGAATTGGTTGATGAGGTGATCAATAAGAGTGGATCTGGATGCAATACTGGACTTCTTCTAAAATAAAAATTAAAGTGTGTGAAAGGTGTTCTTAAAGAGCACTTCAAGTCAGAATCGTTGATTGATAACATTCAGAGTTTCGAAAGTAAGATTAACGACATTGACTTGAAGTCTGAAAGGGGTCATTTAGACTCTAGTGAGAGGATGGAAAGAGGAAAATTACTCTGCGACCTTTGGAAGCTTATCGTTCCTAAGAAGTGTCATGAAGACAAAATTCTAAGGTGAAATGGCTTAATGAGGGTGATAGAAATACGGGCTTCTTTCATGCGATGGTCAAGAATCACATAAGATGCAATGCTATTCTTTCTATCACTCATGAGGGGACTGAAATGACTGAACTTGGGTTGGTGAAGTAGATCATTTTTTATCATTTTAAAAATCTTTTTATGATGATTTATGTCATAGACCTGTGTTGCAAGGGTTAGGCCTGAGCTCCTTACCCACGTCTGAGTTGGTTAACCTTGAGAAGGTCTTCTTGGAAGATGAACTTCTTGCGGCTATTTTTGAATGTGATGGGGGGAAAGCACCAGTCCCTGATTGATTTAATTTCAATTTTTTCAAGAAGAAATGGGCGTTACTTAAGGATGATATTATGAAATTTGTCCTAGATTTTTACCACTCAGGAAAATTGGTAGATGGTATTAATGCTAGCTTCATTGCATTAATTCCTAAAACTGATTGCCCTATTGGTTTGCGAGATTATCGGCCAATTAGCCTTGTTGGAAGTTTGTACAAAATTATTGCTTAATTTTAGCCAATCGTTTAAAAGGAGTTATGAAGTTGGTGATCAGTGAATATCAATCGGCGTTTATCAAAGGTAGGCAGATTTTAGATAGTATTCTTGTGGCTATTGAGGTTTTTGACTCTATGAAAAGAAATAGAGATGGAGGGGTGTTCTTCAAAGTTGACTTCGAAAAAGCCTATGATAGCATCGACTGTGGTTTTCTTGATGTAGTGTTGGATAAATTGGGGTTTTGTACTAAATGGAGGGGCTAGGTTCGCGAATGTTTATCGACGGTGTCTATATCAATTTTGGTTAATGGATCCCCTACGAGTGAATTTAAACCAAAAAAAGGGTTGCGGCAAGGGGATCCGTTATCTCCTTTCCTATTCAATCTTGCTGTAGAGGGGTTAAGCATCCTTGTATCCAGAGCAAAAGAGCAAGGATTCTGTCAAGGGTTCGATGTAGGAGGTCGGGGAATGAAGATTACTCACTTATAATTCGCTGATGATACTCTATTTTTCTATGAAGGATCGAGTGAACAGATTCAGAACATTAAACGTGTGCTCAGATGCTTTGAACTTATGTCTGGATTAAAAATTAGCTTCGTAAAAAGCTCACTAATTGGAGTCAATGTGCCTAATGATAATATGGATCAATGGGCTGATTTGATTAAATGTAAAAGGGACCGAGCGCCTTTCAATTATCTGGGGGGTTCCAATTGGTATGCGGCAAGGATTGGTGAATGCATGGAATCCGATTATCAGAAAGATAGAGAAGAGACTATTGTCATGGAAAAATAAGTTTCTGTCAATAAGTGGCAGGGTGACACTAATCAAATCAATTATTTGAAGTATTCCGATGTATTTTATGTCTATATTCAAGATTCCAAAGGGGTGGCTGAAAAATAGAGGCAGTTCAGAGACATTTTTTATGGAGTGGATCTGCAGAGAAAAGAAAAATACATGTTTTGAGCTATGGAGTTCTTGAAGAATTTAAACATGGTGATCAACATATATACACATACAAAACAGTAATTGAGCACAAATTACATTTGGAGTGAGTTTAAAATACTCACTAATAAGAAGATTAACATATTGTTGAGAAAGACTAAGCAAATAAGGATCCAACTCCAATCTTTGGCTATGGAGTTTTGTGTAGCTTTCTCCTTCTAAGAATTTCAGTAGTTATGAACTCTCAACTCTCTCTTTTTCTTCTCTCTAAATGTTTCTACAGTTTTGTGTGAATGAGTGTGTGTATGAGTGGTGTATAAATAGAGAGTGTTTGGAGAACTTGGGCTCCAAGTTCATTGTTGATCACTCAACAAAAAGGATTGTTAATTCCTAAAATCAGTTTGTGTATATTCGTACAATACATGTATAACCTGCTGCATATGAGAGTAGGGGGCAATTAGATATGTAGGGGTCAAAATTAGTTGTTTGGGAATTTAACTTATGGCACAAGTATAACACACACTACAAGCATTCCCAAACAATGCCTTAACCAATGATTAGTTGCCATAAATGGAAAGTAAAGTGTGTGTCAAATCTAACTTTACATCACTTCCAAAATCTGTGGAAGTTTAGCACAGCGCGGACAGTTTTGAACATAAACTGGTATCTTTGTGACGCGGTGTTCGTCATAAAAATACAAGAAATTCATTTTAACTTAGGAAATGATTTTCTGGTTTTATAAAAATACTGTTTGAGTCAAAAGAAATTATTTTCACCGTTTGAAATACAGATTTTGCAAATCCAACACAGGTGTTATTAATATTTATAGAAATTGCAGTTTGGCCCCAACAATAATTTCAATAGTAATTAAGTCAAGAATTAAGAATTAACATGTGAGAATTGAAATTAAAATGAAAGCAATAATACAAATTGAATTTAAATATGACATTGCAATTAAATGTTTATGAATTTTCAGGTTGTTACAGCTCGCGCGAGGGGTCGCTCGCGCGAGATGAAGCAGAGACTTCATCTTCCTCGCTGGAACTGCTCTGTTTCAGAAATTCAGGGTCTTTTTGACCCATTTCCAATTCTGTTAGCATACATATCATATTATATATGGATCTCTTTTGTTTTTCACAAGGATTATGAACATGAAATCAATTTAACATAAAACAAACTATAGCTCTCAAATTTTATGAAATTTCAAAAGACATCAAAACTAATTTCCTTATATACTTTTTCATATAAGCAAATTAGGCCTCAATACTTTAAACATGGTCAAATTACACCATGATCTTTCATTATTATCTAAGAAAACAGATTTTGGTTAAGATTGAAAAAATCTTGATTTTCAAAGCTATGGAGTTCATACGTGAAATCAACCATGGTGATTTACAAAATTAACAAATACACAACAAATAAACATGAAATTACATTCCAAGTGAGTTAGTAATACTTACTGAGATTTAAGAATGCGAAGATTGTTGAGAAAGAATTAAGATATAGAAATCCAAGCTTTTGGCTATGGAGGATGGAGTTCTTTTTCTCTAAGAAATTTTGTAAACCCTTCCAAGCTCTCTCTCTAACTCTCTGAATTTCAGTTGTTAAGTGTAGGTTGGGTGTTGTGTGAGAGTATACAAGAGTATATAAACAAAATCTTGAACTTGGGGGCCAAGCTCCTTATGCTTGACTCAACAAAATAATTTGTCTTCTAATTTTACTAATTACCACATATATACTGATATGATCATACATATATACATATATGTTCTGATGGATTAACTCTACAGATGCATTAAGGGCCAAGTATAGGCTAGTAGGGGGCAATCCCAAAGTGTTTGGCAAATCAAGCTTTTGGCACAATAATAACGTACACATAGATTAGTTTGCCAAACAAGGCCCTATCCAATGATGAGTTGCCATAAATGGAAAGTAAAGTGTATATCACATCTAGCTTTACATCTCTTCCAAAATCTGTGGAAGTTTAGCACAGCGCAGACAGTTTTAAACATAAACTGGTATTTTCGTGGCACGGTGTTCGTCACAAAAATACAGAAAATTCATTTTAACGTAAGAATCGATTTTCTGGTTTTATAAAAATACAGTTTGAGTCAAAAGCAAACATTTCCACCGTTTTGAAATACCGATTTGAAATTCAACACAGATTTTACTAACTTTCCAGAAATTGTAATTTGACCCCAATAATAATTTCAAAAGAAATCAAAACAGGTATTAAAATTCAAATCATGAGAACTGTAACTAAAATAAAAGCTGACAATGCCAATTAAATTTAAATATGCCAATGCAAATACAAATTAAATATGGACATGCCAAAATTAAAATTAAATGAAATGCAAGTTGTTACACTAGCAATGAAACTTAGGCCTTCTTTAGTCTAGTTTTCAAGTTGGTAACTCGGTTCTTTTCAAGCATTCAACCTTGGTGCCATTTCTTAAGAAAAAAAGTTTGTCCAGCAACGTGCCATGATCCATTTTCCAAAATAGCTTCACAAGCTTCTTTAGAGTTGAAGATGAAGAAGAAAAAACTTTCATCCGTTACAAGAATATCATGTTAGCCAACTTTATCCCAAAGCCTAGTTAGTGTGTTATGAACCAGGGTAAAGGGAAGTTTCCTACCAAGAAATGAGCCAACAATGGTATGCTCCCATTTCCTTGATCCCGAGCATGCTAACAAGTTAGGCACTCTCAATCTACATTTGCTTCTTTGGCTACCATGATTAACGTGGCTAATGAAGAATTCATCACTTTTGTGGCCTTGAAGAAGGGTAGCCCAAGAGGTAGGAGCCAGTGGGCCCCTAGGAGAATGGACTTGAAAAGACAAATAGGAAGTACCCTAGGTACTTTGTTGGTTTAAATTGCAACTAGTAGCAAGCAAGTCATTTTCTTCATATTCATCGTTAGAGGAGGTGATCTCTTCGTCACCAAGGTGACCTTACTTTTTAACATTGTTTCCTTCCTCATTAGGTTGCCCTAACTCAATATCAATAGCATTAATGGGAATTGGAGTGGTCACAAACCCATCAGTTAAAGGGTCTGCAACACAATTAATATTGGTGCTATTAACAAGGGCCTTGCAAGAAACATCAGCCCATGTGACTTTAGAAGCTCCAAACATTTGTTGGACCTAACTTTTAGTCTTTTTAGCACCTTTTTGAAGCTGAGATTCAACATTGGATTCGGGCTTTCTAGCCATTAGAATAGCAAAAGAAACAATAGAATCAACATGGTCTGAAGCTTCTACCTTAAAGCAAAATAATCGCGGTCATTGCTCAAAGACTGAACATTCGCTTAAACAATGTATCTGCTTCCATTGATCACCAACAAACTCATTCGCATAAGGGTATTTTGGAAGTCCCCGAGATCTTGAGGATCGTCTAAGAACCCCCTTGTTCCATGTGGTCTCTCTATCCAAGAGTCAGCATCGTCCTGCAACAAAAAAAAAAGGGTGGGGTTAGGGGAGAGAGAGAGATAGAGAGGAGATGAGGGTTGGGGGTGGGCTGGTGGTTATTCGATCTGGGTTATTGAAGGGGTGGTCGTTGATTGAAATTTTCGTTAGGGTTTCTCCAAATCTGGTAGTGGTTTGCGGTGCTTGTGGCTATCTTTGGGGCCATTTTGTTGGATATTGGGAAGAATGAAGAAAGGAAGATGGGAAATGGAAGAGAGGATCAAGTGTATGCATGGACTTCAGGGCTTAGTAATCATTCAGCAATATGGTATTGAACAAAGAAACAGTAACATGTCATTGGTAATAACATTTCTTTAAATTGACCAAATAATCGTAAAATTATCGCCATTTTCAGATGTTATTGCCTTTACATTACTGTCCATTTAAAGACAGTAATATATAATCAAATGCAAAAAGCCATTAGTTAAAGCTTTATGAGTTAAAGCTTTCCTTATCACTTCTGTTTTATATATCATTAGTTAAAGCTTTACAAATATTACAAGCCATCACCCACTTTTATCGAAAAAGAAATAGATGCGAAAAATCTTACCCAAAAAAATGTTATATAAATCCAGGAAAATTTTGCCTCTAGGACGCTGCCCCTGAACCCCTGTACAAATCCACTACTAAGTTCATTCAATCTTTCCCACCCCCACCCCCCAATTATAAATTCCTGGGTTCGCCCTTGGCCAGTACCACCCCCACCTCCACCTCCACCTCCACCTCCACCACCACAAGCATTTTTGACACCATAATATCCCACATGTCCTCTAGAGGACTCACCACAAGCAAGATGACCATTGACAGGATTGAGAGAGACATAACAATGATGTAGAGCAAGAAGGTGACCCCCATAACCATGGAACACATGATCTCCTCCCTCTAGAACTCCATCAAAATATCTAGCCATTTTGCAATCTCTATGGCTTAGCTTAATTCAAACTTTAGATATGTATATGCTTATATATAGGCCATACCATGAGTCCATGAAAAGTATAATTTGTAGTGTTTTGTAAGTCTATAAAACATCTTTGCCAGGGCTAACTTACTCTTACCAAACGTAATTAATTAGATGTAATTTCTCTTTATTGTTGTCCATTTTGACTTGTCCACTTTGAAAATTCTTTTTGAAATCAATAGAATGATCCCATCTGAATAGTTGATGCAATATGGGCAACTTTGGCATTTTGCGAGAAGTTGGATCAGAGAAAATTGTCACTTTTGACCATTTTCCACTAAAACAGCCATAACTTTCGCTGCGGGTATCATAATCGCTTTAGTCATACCAATCCGGAAAGCTAATTTAGAGCCCGTCGACGCGCTTAAAGTTATGCTATTTAGGTCCAGTTTTAGGCCCAAACATGCTATTTGAATAAGTTTCAGGCACTCATATTTTTTTCGACCCTTTGGATATTTTTGTCTTTTTATTTTCCTATGCAATTTAGGGTTTTCCAAACTAAAAATTGTTAGAAAGTTTAATTTCTCAGCAACTTTTGATAATAAAATAACAGTTTAAGTTTTCTCTCATATGTTCCTATTGTTCTTGGTATTCGTGCGAATCAACAAGGCAATAGAGCCCTTAATTTAGTATTATTGTTCGATAATTAATAGGTTTCAGAAAACTTGCATTTCCATGCATTTTTTGCCACATGCTAAGATTGGGAGGATGATGATAACGATTTTGATCACATTTTCCAGAATCCATTTGCAAATTGAGGTACAAGGAATTGTGGTCCAACACGTAACTAAGGCAGAATATTTCATTGACAGTCTTCAACACATACATGGTGCCACTCATCTTTAAATTGTTGGAGTCCACGGCCAAGTATAAGCAGGTTGCGGATCGAAAGAGGCAATTAGTGGAGTTTGAAGTTGGTGATTTTGTATAGGATGTGTTGACAAACAACCATTTTCCAGCAAGGGAATACAACGAGCTATCAGCACCGAATATTGGGCCATTGGAGGCTATCGAGAAGATCAATCCGAATGCTTATCATCTAAAGTTCTCAAGTCACATTCGTACTGCCTATGTTTTTAACGTGAAGCATGGATTCCAGTTCATGAAGACACTTCTAGTGATGACGACACTGCAAATTTGAGGGCGAATTCACCCCAACCTCAGGAGGATGTTGTAATATAGGAAACTTGAAACGGTACGAAATCAACTTGGGTTAGGTTAAGTTACTAAGGGAAAAGAAAATTTATTGTCAAAAAATAAAATTTTCTTTCAGTGTAGGGTGGGGTTGGGATTACAGTTAATTGTCCAATATAGCAGGTAGTTCTATGAAAATTAACACATAAACACATAAAATAGGGGTGTATTTTTTTTTTTTTTTTTTTGGGTGGGGGGAAAGGGGAGTACATTTTATTTTTTTCTATGAGTATATTCAAAATTTTCCAAAACTCCCTCCCCCCTCCCCTCTCTTACTTCAAGTACATAGGGAAATGACTTACACCGTTCAAAATGTTTAATCTATTTCTTGACTTATTCTCTTTTCCTTTCTGTTTTTCAATCGTTTCCTTATTAACCAAAAAAAAGTTTCAAGGTTTTCTTCTATGTTTTCTTTTCTTTTTCCTCATCAAATCAAAAAACCAAAACATAGCCTAAGAGTCCTTTGATCGTCTCATCTGTGTGACTTGCATTGTAATTTAAGTATTCTGTGAATCCCATGTAGGTCTTACAGTAATGAATAGATCATAATGCGCAGTCATCACATAGTGTGGGAATCACATTGAATAATAAGGTGTTCGGCCATAGGTCCCTATAACGAACACTTTCTCAGCATAGGTCCCTGGACTTTTTTTAACCCCAATAGTTCCTGACTTTTTTCTAGGCCAAAATAACCCTTAATTAAAGTCGTATTTCACTGTCTTTTGACAAATTTCACTATCTTTTAACTAATTTTACTGTCTTTTTTATTAACTATACTGCATTTGAACAATTTCACTGAATTCTATGACTTTAATATTACTATCATAGTGTCATATAAATCAATACCTTTGCAAACAATTAGTTACTACAACTGTTAGATAGAAGGGTGCTTTGAATTTTAGTCCATTAAGCTTTGCCTATCTAGAAATAGATCCATTTTCAAATTGAATCTATAAATTAGTCCCTCATCTATTTTAAGGACATAAATACCCCCACTCCAATAAATCAGGATTTTGAAATTCAAAACCCAAATTTGTTATATATATATATATAGAAAGAGAGAAAAATATCCCCACTCTCATAAATCAGGGTTTTGAAATTCAAAAATCATATTATTATATATATACATATATATATACATATATAGAGAGAATTAACAGAGAAAAAATTTTGAGAGAGAGAAAAAGAAAAGTGAGAAATTCCCCACTTTAAACATCACAGACCACAAGTGAGAAATTTATCAATAACATAATACGAATTATATATATTATCGTGAGAAATTCTCACTTCTAACCATAACGAGAAATTTCTCACTTTAAAAGGTATCACTGACCATATGATTTTAAGATTTGGTGAGAAATTTCTCACTTTTTGGTGAGAAATTCTCAATTCTAGACTTTTTATGAAAGTTTAATAATATACATTTCTCACCCAAAAAAAAAACCAAATTTCTCACCTTTCCTAAAGTTGAAAAGAAAAAAAAAATCAAATATATACTAGATCACCAACCTTTCCTTTCTAGATCTAGGGTCGAATCCTTTTAATTGGTATTTGCCCTTTTATTACATCAAAGTTTGTTCTTGATTGCAAAAAACACATCTAACAAGTTTTTTTTTTGTCAATCCAATACAACTCAAAATTTTTAAAAAAAAGTAAATACATAACGGAAGAGACACTAAACTTGATCTTATCAAACAATGGCTAAATGGGTTCAGATCAACATGCTAAAAGGGGCTCTTTATTTCAATGGCTCTTGAGGTCAGATTCACAATTAAAAAGCAAAAGAAGCATACCAACCTGGTATGATACAACATTGTGGGCACATCAACTATATATATTTTTGTTGCCTCCTAAAGTAAGGCGTCCCCTATAAAATCTCTGGCTAAATCTGCAATACGCTCTCCAGACAAATTAACTTTATTTGTTGCCGCCACCACCTTCGAATCCACCGAGAAGACAGTCCTTCAATGGGAGACAATGGCTTCGGAGGACCACCACAATCCAGATCACCATAGCCAGACTGGAAGACGAGTTTCGCAACATTTTGATCACTCACAACTATCAAAGAGAGAGAGAGAGAGAGAGAGAGAGAGAGAGAGAGAGAGAGAGAGAGAAATCGTGAGAGATAGAGTGACATAATGATCAGAGAGAGTAAAACGTATGTTACATTTATTTGGGTTTCCAATTTAAAATTCCTAATTTTAAGGTGATGGTATATACACATATATGTATATATCTAATGAAAGGGTAATTTTGTCTGAAAAAAATACAGATATTTGGGGAAAAGGACCAATTTTTAATTTAGAACATAAATTAAGGATCAATTTATAACTTCGAAAAGTCAAAGGTACTAAATAAATGTCGACCCTATATTCAAGGACTAAATTGTATATTTCTATAGACATAATGTGTTGTACCTAATTGAGTATTAACTACAATTAGTTGTGGAAGATTTAGTTGAACTTCTCTAATTATGTGGTTGGTATTTGGTGGAGTTGTAATACATTAAATGTTGCAGAATTTGTATAAATATCTGCACTAGTTGTTGGATTTAAGAAGTAGAGAGAAAAAAAAACTCTTCCTCTTCACTATCCTATAAGTTCCCTGTTTTTCTCTCTACTGCATTTTGTTATTGTTTTTTTGTCCTCTGTCTAAGGCTGAAACAGTAGCCCATACAAGCTTAAATAAAGGGGCAACATTTGGTATCAAAGCTAGTCTTAGAAGTGAGCTTGGAAATCAGAAACAAAAAAAATAGGAGAGGAATATTTTTGTGCAGAGATTATAATGGACATCACAAGTTCTAGTGCCCAACAGGTGCATGTTCCTGGTTTTGATGGTGAGAATTATGATTTCTGGAGCATCAAGATGAAGACCATTTTTGTTTCACAAGACCTATGGGACCTAGTAGAATCTGGATTTTCGGAGCCTGCATCAACAACGGATTTGAGTCCAGATGATTTGAAGATACTGAAGGAAAATATTAAAGGGGATGATAGAGCTCTATCTCAAATTCAAGAGGCGGTATCCAACTCCATATTTCCTAGAATAATGAGAGCTTCAAGAGCAAAGCAAGCTTGGGATATTCTTTAGAAAGAATTTCAAGGAGATGTGAAGGTAAGATCTATAAAACTTCAATCTCTTAAAAAGGAGTTAGAAAATATGAAAATGAAGGAAAATGAAACTATGAATGAGTTCTCTTCTAGATTCATAGATCTAGTTAATCAAATGAAAACTTATGGTGAAGATATTGATGATCGGAGAATTGCTGAAAAAATTTTGATAAGCTTACCTGAAAAATTTGATCCTATTGTGGGTGTTGTTGAACACACTACGAATATCTCTACATTGAGTATTCAAGAATTGATGGGGTCTTAAAATCATATGAGCAAAGATTGAATAGGCAGTCTGAAAAGCAAGTTGAAAGTGCCTTTCAATCTATGCTCAATCTTGACTCCAAAAATGTTGAGAGGAAGCATGTAATCCAATACCAAAACAAAGGAGAGTCTTTGAGGTGGAAGACAAGAAAGAGGAAGGGGTAGAAATTCAAGAGGAAGAGGAAGAGGTAATTTTGAAGGAAGAAACAATTTTGAAAAAAAACCATTTCAAGAAGTGATAATGGAAAATAATATAACTCTAATCAGTTTGACAAGTTTTGTGAAGATGAAGGTATTGAAAGACAGCTCACGGTTGGTTACACTCCTCAGCAAAATGGAGTTTCTAAGAGGAAAAATCAAACTGTGGTTGAGATAGCCAAGACAATGCTTCATGAAAAAGGGTTACCTAAAAGTTTCTGGGCTAAAGCTATAAATACAGCAATATATTTGATTAATAGATGCTCTACAAAGGCCTTGAAACACAAAACTCCATTTGAAGCTTGGAGCGGGAGGAAGCCATCAGTGAGGCATTTGAAGGTCTTTAGGTGTGTTTGTTATGCTCAGATTCCAAAAGAGAAGAGACAGAAGCTCGATGAAACAAGCGAGAAGTGTATTTTTATGGGGTATAGCTCAAAATCCAAAGGCTACAAACTGTTTAGCTTGAAGAGGAATCGAACTGTCATTAGCCGAGATGTGTTGTTTGATGAAGATTCTACTTGGAATTTTGAACAAGGGAAAGCTGAAAAGAAAATCAGTCTTGAAATCACATCAAAATCAACCCATGAAGAAGAAAGTGAAGATAGTTTGTCTCAATTTCCTACAAGCTCAAGTTCGCAATCAGCTTCAAGCTCAAGTTCATCATCCCCTAGTTCAACTCCAAAGAAAATGAAGAGTTTAAGCGACATTTATCAAAGCTGTAACTTTTGTATTGTTGAACCAGATAGTTTTGAAGAAGCCATGAAGGAGGAAGCTTGGAGAAAGGCTATGGAAAGGGAAATTGGAATGATTGAGAAGAACAAGACTTGGGAGTTGGTTAGCAAACCATTAAGTAAGGACATTGTTGGTGTCAAGTGGATCTTCAAAATCAAGTACAATCTAGATGGTACAATAAAAAGAAATAAAGCAAGGCTGGTTGCGAAGGGCTATTCACAACAGCCCGGTGTTGATTTTCATGAAACATTTGCACTGGTAGCTCGTCATGATACCATTAGAGCTCTTATTGCTATGGCGGCTCAAAAGGGGTGGCTGTTGTACCAATTGGATGTGAAATCAGCATTCTTAAATGGAGAGTTAAAAGAAGAGGTCTATGTTGAGCAACCACAAGGTTTTGTCGTCAAAGGAGAAGAAGACAAGGTGTACAAGTTGAACAAGGCCTTGTATGGGCTGAAACAAGCGCCTAGAGCTTGGTACAGCGAAATTGATAGCTATTTCAATGAAAAAGGATTCAAAAAAAGTAAGAGTGAGCCTACTTTGTATGTGAAGAAGCAAGTTATGTCAAACATCCTTATTGTTGCATTATACGTTGATGATTTGGTGTTCACTGGAAATAACACAAAGATGATTGAAGAATTTAAAAATGACATAATGAAAAAGTATGAAATGAGTGATATGGGGCTGCTACATTATTTTCTTGGCATCGAAATTTGTCAAGATGAAGATGGTGTGTTCATCTCCCAAAGAAAGTATGCTGAAAATATTCTCAAAAGGTTCAGAATGTTCAGATGTAAATTTGTGGCAACTCCACTTGTTTTAAATGAAAGACTAAAGAGGGATGCTGGAGGAACTAGAGTGGATGCTACTCTATACAGAAGTTTGATTGGAAATTTACTTTATCTTACGGCCACAAGGCCTGACCTCATGTTTGCAGCAAGTTTGCTGTCAAGATTCATGAATAGTCCCAGCCATTATCATCTTGGAGCAGCAAAAAGAGTGCTAAGGTATCTTCAAGGGACATTGAATTATGGAATCAGATTTAACAAAAATTCAGAAGTAAAATTGATTGGTTTTTGTGATAGTGATTGGGGAGGTTGTGTTGATGACATGAAAATCACATCTGGTTACGTATTCTCTCTTGGATCTGGAGTGTTCTCGATCATGGTGTTCAAAGAAGCAACAATCTGTGGCTCAGTCATCAGCGGAAGCTGAATATGTCTCAGCCGCAATGGCAACTTCACAAGCCATTTGGTTGAGAAGGATTTTGGAAGACATTGGTGAAAAGCAAGAGAAGGCTTCAGAGGTTTTTTGTGACAACAAATCTGCTATTTCTATGGCCAAGAGTCCAGTTTATCATAGCCGAACAAGACACATTGCAATCAAGCACCACTTCATTAGAGATGCACATGAAGAAGGAGAGGTGAAGCTGAATTTTTGCAAGTCAAATGAACAACTAGCTGACATATTTACAAAAACTCTTCCTAGAGAAAAGTTTGAATATTTCAAAGAAGCTTTGGGACTTCAAGAACAGCACATTAGGGGAGAATGTTAGAAATAATGTGCTGTACCTAATTGAGTATTAACTACAATTAGTTGTGGATGATTTAGTTGAACTTCTCTAATTATGTGGTTGGTATTTGGTGGAGTTGTAATGCATTAAATGTTGCAGAATTTGTATAAATATCTGCACTAGTTGTTGGATTTAAGAAGTAGAGAGAAAAAAAAAAAAAACTCTTCCTCTTCACTGTCCTATAAGTTCCCTGATTTTCTCTGTACTGCATTTTGTTATTGTTTTTTTGTCCTCTGTCTAAGGCTAAAACAACAGCCCATATAAGCCTAAATAAAGGGGCAACAACAACAAATGTATATGATAAGGACAAAAACTAATATCATGGAAGGTGACGCATTCACCACAAAGGCTATGATCAACATCAATACAAAATACGTACACGTGCAAAAATTAGAAGTAAAGTTTTTTTTAAAAAAAAAAATTTGAAATCAACTACAATTTGAAACCAATGAAGCCGATAGAATCAATTGGAAACATGACATCAAAATCCATAATCCAAAATTTATGTTGGCAGGCATTACAAGGCAGAATCGCTATTAGAAGTAGCTTATACTCTCGTGTGGCACTCAATTAGGAGGCATAGGCGCCTGTGGACTACATATGTACGTGGTGAACACACCGAAACAATTGATCATCTTCTGTTGCATTTCAAATCGGCTTTGAGAAATCTCGGGGGAATGTTTAAATTGGTGGGCGATACACACGCTGGACAACCACAATCATATCAAGACTGGTGGAACCACTAGCATGTTTTTTTTTTTTTTTTTTTTTTTTTATGCCCCGAAACATCCTTACAGCTAGCGTTGGATGCAATATTGTTCTACGATGGATGTAAAGGAACAACATTATCTTTCAGGGATCTTCCGAAAAATGTCAAGATTATTCTGGTGGTTAAACACACTCGACAACCTTTAGTTTAACTTGCAGTAATTAATTAATTCAGAATATCTCAATATATAGGCTGCAAAATCGTAAATTAAGCAATCAAAAGCAAAGGCGAAGGTGAAGCCAGAGCAGACACCACCTTTGTACGGATAAGTTGAGTTTAATGTCAATAATGGGTCTTCGTGGGGGGAAGCCAGGCCCAGCTAGGAAGATCGGGGGAGTTTTGCAAGATGCAAATGGGAATATCTTAGCTTTATTCTCAAAAAGCCGTAGGCAACATCCAAGACTCTTACACTATGTTTGGATTGAGAGAACTGGAGAGAAGAGAAGAGGAAGAGAACCGAAATATGTATATGTATATGTGCACCGAAATATGCACAGAATTTGTGCACCGAAATGATCCGGGCAACTCATTTCGGTGGCCCTCACACTGAAATGTGCAGAGCCCATTAAAATGAGTGGTCCGGATCATTTTGGTGCACAAATTCGGTGCATGTAACATTGTTCTTTTATCATTGCTTGTAATGAATCGATTTGAAAGTTACTCAAATTTAATGACATCCTCAACTTTTTAGTTTTCATTAGAAATAGCTGCGTTTTGGAGTTCAAACATTATGTCACACAGTGCAAATTCTCTAGCAGATTACTATGCAAAAGCTGGAGTACAGAGAACAGGACAGTGGGGAGTTTGGTTATATATATACAACTACATATACTGCGTATGGGTCTGCTCTTTTGGGGTTTTTGCTATTGTTTACACTCTTTGTTTTGGCTGGGCTTGTTTCTTGAAACCACCCATGTTGATACAAGTGTATCAAAATTTAAGGCCAGGAACCTTTGTTCTCATGGACTGACCCAAGTAATGCCCAGGGGATGGCACAGACTCCCCCTGAATTTTTAAAAATTATAAAACTACATATAATAATTTGTAGATTTAGGAAATGGGCCCTCTTAAATTTCACACAGGCCCCCCTTGGACTTCTAAAAATTCTAGATTTATATGTACTATTTTACAAGTTTGAGACACAGGCCCCCCCGCTCTTTAGAAAATTCTAGACTTACATGTAATATTTTACAAGTTTTACACATAGGCCCCCTAAAATTACATGATTTACCCCAAATTAGGGGTGTTAAACCAAATCTACATACAATTCTATCATTTTACACATAATTAAGTATAGGTAGAAAAAAGTTTGCTTCGGGCGAACCCCCGTATAGTATAGGCCCCCCTGACCAAAAATCCTAAGTCCGCCCCTGTATGTTCTTATCTAGCTTGTAATGGCACCTCACTTTTAATTAAGGATTGGCTGTGTCATGAGGGATAAAGGTATTAAGTCGCCCTGTCTAGGTATATTTTTTCTTCACATTTCTAATACAATCTACCCTCATCTCGTCAATGTTCTTCAAAAAAAAAAAAAAAAACTACAATTTGAAATCAACTCGGACATCTTTATCAGATAAAAAAAAAAACTGCTATGTATCTTTAATTAATGGAGATCAACACTCCACGTAAACCCCTGCCAACAAGGACGAACATAAGTAGGGGCAAGGGGGACTTAAGCCCCCCTTGATACTATATATACCCTAAAAAAGTATGAAATATTCAACTTCTTTGTCTCAATTTATAGTAACATATATAAGTGTCATTTTATTTTACCTTTGGTGCCAATCAGTATTAACTTTTCTAATTCATCAAAAAAATATGTATGAATTGACCCAAAAAAAAAAAAATCATCTCGGGGCGTTGTGGATACCGGGCTTCGGACCACTTCTCTTGTTTGAGATTGTTTTGAAAAGGAAAAGAAAAGGTCTGTTGAAAACAGATACAGAGTCGCCACTTGGTCTTTAAGGAACCAAGAAACCTAATTTTGACTCACCCAAGCGGATAAGGGCACCGGCCCTTCATAACCAAAGAACTTGGTTCGGGGTTTTGGTACGAGAGAGGAAGGAGCCTTTGTCGCGACTAAAACACCCTCTACTCGCCCCGTCTTTCGACGGGCCTCAATTAGCATCCAAATAATCATCTTATACTAGGTTTGGTTCGGCAATTAATACTATGATAGTATATTACATCACATAAGAATCTTGAAATTGAAAATCAAAAGATAGGATATCATTCATAAAATTTAAGTCAAATATCATACAATGTAAAGTGAAAATCACACAAATAAACCTAGGAAAAATCGTCTAATCATATATCAATTAATCAAGTTTCCTAATCTAAAGGGGGCATGAATTGTTATTGAAACAAATAAGCAAAGAAATCAAAATATGCTTAGCAAGGCTAGAATGATGCATGGTATTCTTTGATAAAAGAAGACCTCTCAATCCCCGGGATGGATGAGAAAGGATGAATAGATCAAAGGGAAGCATGAGCGAGTGATCGAATTCATTCCTTATAATCTCCTTAGATTAAGAGTTACAAAAACCCCAAATCTTGCATGAATGCAATGAATGTATCTAAAGATGTGCAAAGGTTGTAGTGTGTTTTGTGTACATGGATTTCTAGAATGGCTTAGAAGTCTAAAATGGGCAAGAATGAATGAATGAAATCAACATGGGATATATACAAATGTAGTATGAACCACTTCCTAGGATATGAACTAATTTGGAATGCATATAAGCCTCAAATCAAAGAATGAAAGTTAAAGTGTACTTGCTGTGAATAGTGGACAGAACAGTAGCATGATCTTTTGGAATTTGAAAAGAGGGGTTAGGAATGTTTTCAATGCATGATTTTTTATGGAGATGTTCCTTATTGTGTCTAGAACACAACCCAAAAGGCCAATATTGAATAGCTATCACAGATTGAGAGAAATTATATAAACAATAGAGGTCACTCAGAAACAGAGTTCGTACTGTCGTCTGAAATGTTAGAAAATCTTAGAAAATGAAAAAGAATGATCTAGAGGTCCATTTTATACAGAAAGTTTCATAAGACATTGAATTTTAAGGGAAAAATAAGTTAGGACCACCCCTTTTGGAAAAGTTTTCTGGAAAAGAGGTCGTAAGTTGACCTAGCTGCTGTGACAGCAAAAACAGAATGTTTGGAAGGAATGTTGGGACCTAAGTGGACCATTTCCAAGTACTTCCAAGTCAAACCAAAAATCATGGGTGTTCTCAAATGAGTTAGGAAGACTTTCCAAGTGGCCTTGTATTCATATGTTGAGTATTGAGTTCTAGAAAAATCTTTGAACTCAACTCACTCACTGTTTTGACTCATTATTTTGAAGATTTTGGAGAAATCAAAGTTTTGTTTCTTGAAACCAAATGAGAGGGATTGAGAGGGGTTTTGAAATAGATGTTTTGAAAACATGTTTTCAACACTCAATAAGGATTATAGCCACTTAGAATACCTACATCAAACTCATCATTTAAGAACTTCCAAGATTGTTGGAGAGATTTATTTTATTTTTGGGCATAACTTCAATACATTCCAAGAATACCTTGGAAGTATTGAGGTTATGATCATCATCTATCAAACATGTTTTTGAGGTCAAGAGCTACTATCCATAAGGATTCACTCACCCCAAACTTCATGTCATCACTTAGATGATGATGAACTAGTAAGTAAATAAAGAAAAGAAAAAGAAATGAGATGAGGAGAGATGAACATATATATAATCAAGCAAGTAGATGATAATCAATAGATGATATTCATGAAGCATGAGACTTGTAGATTGGTGTATCACTCATATGTAATGACACTAGACATGGAAGAAGCTTCCACACTCTTGAATGCTCACTAAAATGGTGGTTGGGAGTATTGAATGTTGAAGTAAATGGAAGTAATGAAGTAAAAACAAAGTTAGAAACTCACTTTTGTTTTGAAAAATCAAAGAAGAAAGCTTCTTTTCTCTCCACTCTAACCTTATCTCTACACTTTCTCTCCCAAACTTTCTCTAAACTTGCATTTGACTCCCCTAAAATGAGGAGTAATGGGGTGTTTATATAGGCCAACTTGGGGTGTTTTTGGGATTTAGAAAGTACTCCCATTGGTCCCAAACATCTGAAATCATGAAACCACGTCGTTTTGGATTTTAATTAATCAAAATGGGACCACCAAAATATTTACAAAAACTTACTGTTCTGGAGGTGAGTGCCGCGGCGGCACTGGGCAACTGCCGCGGCGGCAGTGGGCCAGTGCCGCGGCGGCACTGCTCCTCCCTTCGTCTGGATAATGCTATTTAGGCCCCCCGAAGTTCCGGTATTCGCGAAAAGGCCCTATTTCGTCCAAAATTCACAGAAAATACGTACGAACTCCAAATTGAGGTTGTGATATACCGTTGGAAAGGTAATGGAGTCTACTTTACATAAAAAATAGTTCGGGGATAGGTCACTTTGAAAAGTTTTGCGGTATTCGCGATAAAAGCCGATTTGATCGCCTTTTTCGCCTTTGGAAATTCATAATAAATTCGTTTTAAATCCAGAAATTATGTGCGATATACCGTTGGAAAGCTATTGACCTCTAGTATCCATGAAAAATATTTGAAAATTGTTTCGGTTCCCCGATTCCAAAGTCAAATCTTGGTCAAACCGGTCAAACCTGGGATTCCCGGGAAGTTCTGGGAACCTCTGGGAGCTCCCAGGAGCTGATGTTTTCGCTCGATTTTCTTTTGGAACTTGTTTTAATACTTTTCTCATGATTTAGAATGGTTCTGGTGAATTCAGACAATTTCGGTCAAACTTGGTCAAACTTGGTCAAACTCTGGTCAAACCTTGGTCAAACCGGTCAACGGGGACTTTCGGGGAACTTCCGGGACTTCCGGGGGTCTCTGGGAGCTGACGATTTCTTCCGGTTTTATTTAAAAACTCATTTTATCACTTTTCTTACGACGTAGTATGTTTTCAGAACTTTGGGACCAAATCTGGGAATTTTCGGACTTTCAAGGGCATTTTGGTCATTCTGAGCATTCTGAGAGATAGAGCTGACTTCCGAGAGTCCTTTTGAGTCTTTTACGATCATTGTGATCCACCAAGCTATGGGTCTCCTAAATCTGATAGCCGACAAAATGGGGTGTCTACAGTTTGCCCCTCTTTGGCAGGAACTTGCGAGGCAACGCATGTCGCAAGCGAGTGCCAAAGTTTTGAAGAGACAGGACTTTTTGGAGGCTATAGATTTAGGACAAACAGCGTTGCAAAAGATGGAAGGATGATGCTGGTCGTGCTTCGCGTGAGCTGCCTACGTATCCCAAGGGGAATCAGACCAGGACGTAGTTCAGGACACAAAAGGGATAAATCACATATGCACATACACAACAATCAGGCGGATGCTATGCTATATGAGGATGATATGCAATGTGTGGATGCGATATGATCTCATACATGAGTCCTATCATGCCTAGTTTTCCGATCCTAGAATGAGCAGGTGCCAAGGGGTGTGCCACTCCGAGTGGGCTAGTGTTGTGCTAGTGTTTGTGATTGTGACGTGGTGGGTGACTCAGATAAGGGCATTGAAGTCTAGAAGACTCCGGGTTTTAGGGGCAAACTTCTGGAAGTACGCTTTGCGAGCGAATGTAATTGGGTGTGGGGTCTCAGAGGACTATGATCGAAGACGTCTTTTGGAAAATAACCGACAGACACAGGGGCTCCGGAAATTAAGAGACTGACATAGAAGTCACGGGACGAATGTGAAATCCTGGGACGTCCTGTGATGAACATGGAGGCACCGACGGTGTGATGGACCGACGATGTTTGCATTGAGATGACGAGTCGACAATGGACTACTGACGGTGTAATAAACCCGCTGAGGATTAATCTGAATCTGCTGGGGATGAAGCGATACTTTCTAGGATCTCTCTTCAACTGCTCCTTTTGATCGAATCTTTCGGGCTTGCCGGGGTCTCTGGGAGCCGGTATCTGTCTGCTTTTGTCCTCGGAGGATGACGCAGGGTTCACGGGGAATCTCTTTTGGTGCTCAATCCAAGAGGGCCGGTCAGGGCCTTTGGGAGCTGGTATCTGTCTGCTTTTGTCCTCGGAGGATGATGCAGGGTTCACGGGGAATCTCTTTTGGTGCTCAATCCAAGAGAGCCTGTCAGGGCCTCTGGGAGCTGGTATCTGTCTGCTTTTGTCCTCGGAGGATGATGCAGGGTTCACGGGGAATCTCTTTTTGGTGCTCAATCCAAGAGAGCCTGTCAGGGCCTCTGGGAGCTGGTATCTGTCTGCTTTTGTCCTCGGAGGATGATGCAGGGTTCACGGGGAATCTCTTTTGGTGCTCAATCCAAGAGAGCCTGTCAGGGCCTCTGGGAGCTGGTATCTGTCTGCTTTTGTCCTCGGAGGATGATGCAGGGTTCACGGGGAATCTCTTTTGGTGCTCAATCCAAGAGAGCCTGTCAGGGCTTCTGGGAGCTGGTATCTGTCTGCTTTTGTCCTCGGAGGATGATGCAGGGTTCACGGGGAATCTCTTTTCTTCCTTCGGTGCAATAACTAAAAAACAGGATCAGTTATCGGCATTATCGGAATTCGCGACGATTGTCCTGAAACGACCGATTCGGGTCTTCGGGAGCCGATTTTTCCCAGTTTCTGCCTGTTGGAGGTAGTTCTGACAACTTTTAGTCTGCTTGGGGTAAAACTTCATAAATCTTGACTAGAATGGGCCATCGGGGCTGATCAGGGCCAAAAACGGGCTGAAAAAGGCCAAAATGGGCCAAAACGGGGCGAAACGGAGCAAAACGGAGGTACGCGGGGCCCACGGGGAGCAGTGCCGCGACGGCACTGGGCCACTGCCGCGGCGGCAGTTGGCCACTGCCGCGGCGGCAGTTGGCCAGTGCCGCGGCGGCACTGGGTGGCCGGACTTCATCTTCTTATATGTCGGGTTTTTGAGCTTTCCAAGCTCATTCTTGGCCATTTTGAGGTGTTTTTGAAGCCAAAATTCACCAAAACGCAGCTTGTGCGTGCTCAGGTGAGTAATCTTTCCCCGTAGTTGGATTTTTGATTGGTGTTTTGGTTTGCCCAAATTTTCAAGAAGAAAGTTAAAATGTGACTTCCATTTTTCTTGTAGATCCATGGCTTCGAGCTCAAGGAGACCGTCTAAGAAGGCCAAAGGACGAATGAAGGCCGAGATGCACACCCCGGACGTGATTTTGCGAGACCCCCAACACCACCTTTCGGCCGCGGCTCTAGCGAGCTTGGTATGTGAAACTTTCGACATTTTAGGACCACTTTTATGTACTATGCTAGTTTTGTGAGCCGTAGTGTGCACTTAGAGACCGTTAGAAGCTTGACTTGTGCTCAAATGTTGATTTTGTGAATTTTTGCTCTCGGGTTGTGAATAGTGATTTTGTGCATCTTTTGTCGCCTTTGTTGTGTGCAGGTGCCGGAAGTGGCCTTGAAAGGCCATGGTAGCCTTGCCCATGCTTTCTTATGGTATACCCAGCTTTCGCCCACCGTTAAGAGGATGGTTGATGATGCCGGGTTCGGAGGCTTCGTCCGCTTGGTTTCGAAAAGTAGCAACGATCTGGCTCACTTCTATGCACTGGCCGAGAGGTGGTGGGACACTACCAATACTTTCCACCTGCCGTTCGGAGAGATGACTATGACGCCTTTTGATTTCTCCATGATCACGGGCTTGAGGGTCGGCGGGAAGCGCCTGGTTCTGGACTATTTTTATGAGATTGACCCGGAGGCGGTGGAGATGTTGATTGGGGCTGTTCCCCCCAACTTGGAGAGGCATTGGTTCCCCTGCGGCTGGCTTTACCGGGCCTATGGTAGAGGTAATCACAATCTGAACAATTCCCAGCTTTTGAGGGTTTACCTTCTGTATGTCCTCGGGTGCTCCATCTTTGCGACAAGGAATGACCGGGTGAGCTTGAGGCTCCTTTCTTGCCTGGCGACCATTGGTGAGATCCCCTCCTACAACTGGGGCGGTGCTGCCCTGGCTCATCTCTACAAGCATATGGGGGAGGTCTCTCGGGGTGATGTTAAATCTACTGGGGGATTCTGGCGAGCTTGGGAGGTACGCACTGCTTCTTCTTTTATTTTCCATCCCTTTGATTTTCATATCTGTTCTGATTTCTCCTTTGTCTGCGCAGCTTTGGAGTTTTGAATACTTGAAGATGTTGGCTCCCTCCCCGGCGGACGAGTCAGGCGAGGATGAGGATGGTATGGCTCCTGTGCCTCTATTCCCACGAGGCTTGAGATGGCGGAGGGACGTTGTTGGGGTGAAGAGCGGGGCCCATCGGATTGTTTTGCTTCGGAACTTCTTAACTGGGTTGACAGCCTCTAGTGTTGATTGGACGCCTTGGGAGGGCGTCGCTTATGCCGCTACTGAGGAGATACAAGCGGTTAAATCTCTTACCTCTTGCCGCCTTCTGCTGGAGAGTACTGAGTGCAGGCAGTGGTTTCTTGGTGAGCGGGTGTCTCGGCAGGTGGTTGGTGGTTCCCAGTATCGCGTCCCTCAGGATCCTCCTGTGATGGATGCTAGTGACCTTTCTGGAGATGCTCTGCTGGCGGCTTTAGCTGGCACCGATGTTTGGGACCATTTTCTTTCTGAGACCAGTTATGAGGCTTACCGTGGCCGTTTCCTGATGCCTAACTTCCCACTCCTGGAGGTGAGTTCTTTTTTGTATTTTTTGTTTATATTTTTTGATTTATCTTTTCCTAACTTATTCTGTGCCTTTAGCTTCGTGAGATGTACAGGAGACAGGCT
Source organism: Hydrangea macrophylla (assembly GCA_033977485.1). Lineage (NCBI taxonomy): Eukaryota > Viridiplantae > Streptophyta > Magnoliopsida > Cornales > Hydrangeaceae > Hydrangea > Hydrangea macrophylla. The sequence goes on from CM066994.1 coordinate 32,333,361, forward strand.
CCTCAGGCTCCCGACCCTATTCCTCCTTGGGATTGGACTGTCGATGTTCTAGGCGCTGATGGCACTCCCCAAATGATGGAGGTGCCGCGAGTCACATGTGGGTACCCTACTCAACCAGCGGGCGTCCTCAATGTTCCTTGGAGTTACGCTGAGGAGGGTCACGCCTTGGCAGCTAGCCTACGGTCCCTGGTCCTTACACGAGACCACCGGGTATGTCTCTAATTTTGCACTTTCTTAAGGTTACGAGGTTCTAACCCTGGATTTTTTATTTTGACAGATGGATGGTATGCGGCAATTTGCCGCCAATCAGATGGCGTCCTTGGTAAGTCTCTGACTCGACTCTGTTTTTGTACTTTTTGTTGTTCCCTTACTGATTGCCCTCATTTTTATTTGTGTGTGCAGTATCGTGGAGGCGGGGCTGGCTCATCGAGGACTGGTCCAAGATGTAGAGGCGGTAGGAGGAGGCCGTCGCCGACGTACACTCCGGGTGGTCCGACGGAGGACGAAGAAGAGGAGGACTGAGGCTTCCCAAGCGGGAATTATTATTTTATTTTCTTTTCCTGTTTTCGATTGGGTTGTACTGAGGATATGATTATTAGGACAGTGTAGGACGATGTGTAGCACAATTTGTGACCTTTTGACAGAGTATTATGATGTTTTGCCTCCTAGGCCGGATATCTTCCGGTTTAGAGGCGCAGTTGTGTGCTTGTTGATATATGTGCATTGTGATTGCTGGATGTTACTGCGATGGGCAGTTTTGTGATAGTGAGTGCTTTTGCCTTGCAGGTGGGATAGTCCGTGAAACGGGGAGGTGCTGCCGAAATTTTGAATTTTGCTAGAGCCGTGACAGAAAATATGGCTTTGTATGATCCTGCTCATCTCACAGCTTGGCTGAACATTACGGATGGCGTGGAGCGGATCAACCTCTTCAGCTATGGCTTGACCGAGCTGTTTTCTCTTCGCCAGATGACCCTGAATACGGAGTTCTTGCGTGCTGCCATTGCTTACTGGGACCCAGTGAACCATGTCTTCAACTTCAACGGCCTGGAAATATGCCCCATGCTTGAGGAGTTCTACGCTATTCTCGGCTATGATTCTGACTCGGACTTGATTCTCCCTTCTGTTGATACCCTCAGCCCTACGCGAGCCTTGGCTGAATACCTGAATTGCTCTGTCACTATTTCCCGCCGGCTGATTCAAGGTGAGGTTCTCAACATTGCTTCTATTATTGCCCGGTATGCCAGTCCTGGGAATCCCAGCATGTATGATGCTTCCCGTGGGGCCGCTTTGATATTGTGCATGACTTCGCACTTCCTGTTCTCGAGCACTTCCGTTGACTTGGTGCATGTGTGCCTCGGGCTGAAACTTAGCAGGAATCCCATGGCCATGGTTCTAGCTGAAACTCTGAACGGTTTGGATAATGCCTTCAACCATGGGACTCCTCTTCTTTCTGGGGCGCCTTTGGTGTTACAGGCTTGGCTTTACGAGCGCCTTCAGCTGTGGACGGGCCGTATACTACCGATTTACTTTCGTCGAGCTGTGCTTCATTCTCACTATACCTTTGCCGATTGGGTGGGCATGATGAGCACCTTATCTGAGGCTGACATTTGCTGGATCGTGAGGCGTTGGGGTCTCTATGCTATCACCACGAGCCTCAGGGGTCACCAGAGAGTGTGGTTGATGGGTCTGAGAGAGACTTCTTTCTATCATCCTCGCCGCTTGGCCCGACAGTATGGACAGGTTCAGGAGGTTCCCCGGGGGTTTACTGAGAGGGTCTTTGCTTCCAGGATCAGAGCTACCACTATTGCTGCTTTTACTGATGGTTGGACTGACCGAGTAAAGGCCTACTTCTAAAGACCTTTGAAGAAATAAAAGACACTAAGACGAAACTAGTCCTGACTGATTTTGCTCATTCCTCCAAGTGTCTTTGAACATGTGGTTGCTTTTTGAAAGACTTTTATTTCTTTGATTATTCCTGCTTATGTAATATTCAAAGTTTGTTTATCGGTGAACCTTGGTTATTTTGGGAATCTCATTTTATGCATTTTAGCTTTCTGAAAACATGTTGTAACTTGAGATTTCAATTAGTTGTTGCTTTTGGTACTTGCTTGAGCATGCTGGGGTTGTTAGAGGCAAACGAGGCGGGTAGCCGAAGTTTGCCCCTAGTTTGGGATATATATGGTTGTGAGGCAAACGAGGTAGATGACCGACGTTTGCCCCTAGTTTAGAAGAGGTTCAGGCAAACGAGGCGAGTGGCCGAAGTTTGCCCCTAGTGTGGAGGGTGGTTTTTGGGTTATGGTAAGGACCGCGACTTTATTTTCTCACGTGCTCATAATTTTTGCCTAGGCACCAAGGAGGTGACCTAGCGAGCTATTTTCTCTCTTTTGTTATTGCTCACTTTGGATTTAGCTCTAATTTTTGCCTAGGCGTCCTTTCGGATTTTCGACCTAGCGAGCCATCCTTCTTTTTCTTTTTGAAAGTCTGCCTACGTACCCCCGAGCGGGGATCAGGTCCAACGTAGTTCGGGCCAAGGTTTTGAAAGGAAAGGTTATTTTTGTTGGTGGAGCGACCGAACCGATGTGGTTGCCTACGTATCCCCGAGTGGGAATCAGGTCGAGCATAGTTCAAGGCAAGGCTTGAAAGGAATGGTTATTGGATAGTCAAGCATAGTACTTTTTGAGGCGATCCATGTTGATCGGTTCTTTGAATTCGACACCATCGAGGTCCATGAGATAAGTTGCTCCTCCGGAAAGAACAGTCTTGACGATATAAGGGCCGACCCATTTTGGCTTAAACTTCCCACGGGGATCAAAGATCGGAGCTCGCAACTCCTTAAGGACAAGGTCGCCCTTGACAATCTTCCTTGGGCGAACCCTTTTGTTGAAGGCACGGGCTATCCTCTTCTGATAGATTCGGACATGGTCGACTGCCGCCAGACGCTTTTCATCTATGAGGGCCAATTCTTCATACCTTTCTCTCAACCAATCTGATTCAGAAATTTCACATTCCGCCATCACGCGTAGGGATGGTAATTCTATCTCCACCGGCAGTACCGCTTCCATCCCATACACTAGTGAGTAAGGAGTCGCTCCTGTGGACGTTCTTATCGATGTTCTGTATCCCCAAAGTGCAAATGGTAGCTTTTCATGCCAGTCTTTGTAGGTATCCGCTGATTTTTGCAGTATGGCCTTGACATTCTTGTTTGCAGCTTCGACTGCCCCATTGGTCTGTGGTCGGTATGGCGATGACTTGTGATAGGTGATTTTGTATTCCTCGAACAGGTCCCTGACTTCTGCCTTGAAATGACTTCCGTTATCCGAAATAATCTCATGAGGAACTCCATAACGGCAGATGAGATTTCTCTTGATGAATTTGGCCACTTCCTTGGCCCCCAACTTGGTGTAAGATGCAGCTTCTACCCATTTTGTGAAGTAGTCTATGGCCACCAGAATATACCGATTTCCATTTGAGGCCTTCGGAACGATTTCTCCAATAATATCGATTCCCCAGGTTGAGAATGGCCAAGGTGAAGTCATGCTGTACAGAAGAGATGGCGGCACGTGCATCATGTTTGCATGAATCTGGCACTTGTGACACTTTCTCACGTATTCGCAACAATCTTTTTCCAATGTTGTCCAGTAGTATCCTTGTCTCACGATTTTCTTGGCCAGCATGTGGCCGTTCATGTGTGGGCCGCATACCCCTTCGTGTATTTCTTCCATCATTCTTCTGGAGCTCTTCCCAAACAAGCAAGTCAGGTTGTGACCGTTGTATCCTTTCTTCAGCAGTTTCCCGCTGCAAATGATGAATTGCGCTGCGAATCTTCGAATTGCCCTTTTGTCTTTCTCGGTGGATTCTTGGGGATACATCCCCTTTTCTATGAAGTTCCAGATGTCCTGGTACCACGGTGTTTCATTCTCTTCTTCTTCGATCGTGGCGATCATGCTGAACGAAGGCTCGTACCTCTGCTCAATTACCAAGGGCATCATCCTGACTCCCATAGGAATTTTGATCATCGATGCTAGAGTGGCCAAGGAATCTGCCAGTTGGTTCTCTTCTCTGGGCAAGTAGAGGAATGTGATATTTTCGAACTGCCTCTTGAGTTGGTCGAGATGATCATGATAGGGCTTCAACCTTTCTTCTTTTATTTTCCATTCTCCTCTGGCTTGGGATATGATGAGGTTTGAATCCCCGAAAACATCCAACTTCCGAACTTTCAGCTCTAAGGCTGCTTCCATTCCCAGAATGCATGCTTCATACTCAGCAGTGTTGTTGGTGGAGTTATAATTGAGCTTGACTGCTAACGGAGTGTGGTCCCCACTCGGCGATACTAGGATCATCCCTACTCCGTATCCCTTCATGTTGGCTGCTCCATCGAAGTACAACTTCCACTGCTCTTCCTTGATTTCCATGATGCTCTCGTCTGGAAACGGAAAGTCCCCACTTTCTTCGGAGTCAATGGCATGTTCTGCGAGATGCTCAGCTACGGTTCTCCCTTTTACTGACTTGCTCGTAACATACTTGATATCGAATTCGGATAATAGAAGTAACCAACGGGATATACGACCGGTCAGGGCGGGTTTTTCGAGAAGGTATTTTAGAGGATCCATGCGGGATATGAGCACAACCGGAAAGGCCAGCATGTAGTGCCTCAGTCGGCGAGTACACCAAACCAAGGCCCAACACGTTTTTTCGAGGGTAGAATAGTTGAGCTCATACCCAGTCATCCTCTTGCTGAGGTAATATATGGCTTTTTCGGAGTGGCTTTCTTCTCCTTCTTGGGCTAGCATGCAACCCATGGCATTTTCGGAGACAGACAGGTAAAGGAATAAGGGCTTATGAGGAGTGGGTGGTGAAAGGACAGGTGGATTTTGAAGGTAGGCTTTTATTTTGTCGAAAGCGGCTTGGCATTGGTCATCCCATTGGAACTTCTCCCCTTTTCTCAACAATCGGAACAGAGGATCGCATGTAGCTGTGAGCTTAGAAATGAAGCGGCTGATGAACTGGATTCTTCCGAGGAACCCCCGTACTTCTTTTTCATTCCGTGGTGACATCATTTCGAGGATTGCCTTGATCTTAGAGGGGTCCACCTCTATTCCCCTTTGTGTGATGAGAAAACCCAGGAGTTTACCGGAGGTTACGCCGAAAGTGCATTTCTTTGGATTCAGCCTCATCTTGTATTTGCTCAACCTTTCGAAGAACTTTTCCAGCGCTACCAGGTGCCCTTCTCTATCCTTGGATTTTACAATCATGTCGTCTACATATACTTCTACCTCTTTGTGAATCATATCATGCAGCAGAGTGGTGGCAGCTCTTTGGTACGTTGCCCCCGCGTTCTTGAGCCCAAAGGGCATTACTCTATAACAGTAGGTTCCCCAAGGGGTGGTGAACGTCGTCTTTTCCCGATCTTCTGGCGCCATTAGAATCTGATTATACCCTGAGAAGCCATCCATGAAAGACAGTAGCTCATGTCCTGCGGTGTTATCTACCAACACGTCAATGTGGGGAAGCGGGAAGTCATCCTTGGGACTGGCCTTGTTTAGATCACGAAAGTCGACGCACACACGAACTTTCCCATCCTTCTTCGGGACTGGCACGATGTTGGCAACCCATTCCGGGTATTCGGTGACAATGATGAACCATGCCTTGAACTGCTTCTCCACCTCTTCTTTAACCTTGAGTGCCCATTCCGGTCTCATGCGCCTCAGTTTCTGCTTGACAGGTTTAGAATTAGGGAGGAGAGGAATATGATGTTGGACGATGTCGGGATCGACCCCAGGCATGTCTTCGTAAGACCAAGCAAAAACATCTTTGAACTCTTTTAGCAAGAGGGTTAATTTTTCTTTTTCTTCTTTATTAAGGGTTGAGCCAATTTGCACAATCTGTGGATTATCTATTTCACCTAAGTTAACTGATAAAGTATCTTCGATTATTTCATAAGCAGGTGGTTTTTCAATTAGTTGCTTTAGTTCGATTGGGAGATCCTCGGAGGGATCTGTGCATTCACAAGTGTCAGACACAGAGGAGTAAGCAGAATCGTCTTTCATTTCATTCATGACAGGTGAAGTGATTACATTGGATAGTGGTGGGCTTACAGCAGTCGACTCCAGTACAGACTCGATAGCTGGTAGTACAGACTTTGGGGGGATAGGGGATTGGGAGACACAGACAGATGACTCTACAGCCTGGTTGCTCAGACCCTCCTCAGCAGGCTTGATCTGATCATCTTGGCTCTTGGCCCTCTTCTTCTCTTCCTCTTCAGCGGATTCTTCCCACATCTTCTTGATCGCCTCAGTGTCAAGGTATTTTAACCAGTCTTCCTCTGGGGTCTTTTCAACTTCTTCGGGGTAGAACGGGTCTTGATATGGGGGCCTCTCGCAGTCAGCGAAGATTTCAAGCCCAGGGTGTCTTCTCCCGGTGGTTCGATGGATCCATGGTTCAGGGAACCCGAAGTAAGGGAAATCATCCCCTTCCTTGACGAATTGTCCATTTAAAGTCTTGCGGTATGGCGGGAGACCCTTCACCCTCTTCTTCCATGGCCTTTGTAGCTCGACGTCCTCATCAGTGGGCTTGTACCCCAACCCGAAAGTGCCTTGTTGTCCTTTGATCTGCGGGAATTCCCGAATTCCTTGCTGGCGCCGACCCAACCCCATTCCGGGGAAGTAGTTCATCTTACGGACAATGTTGACGACTGCGGAGTGGACCTCAGGGAATCGGTCTTCGTCTTCGATCACATGAACTTCTTCCATGAAGAATCCTCCGATTTCTCCTTCTTCCAGTTCAGGTATTTGGACTTCAAAAATGGGAGCGTAATTCGGGAAGGCCTCACTTCCCCAACTATTACCAAGGATGACCTTTACCTCCCTCTCATGGATGTACTTGATCATTTGATGCACAGTGGATGATACAGCTTTATTGGCGTGAAGCCAGGGTCTCCCAATTAGCAGATTGAACGAGGCAGGTATGTCCATGACTTGAAAAATCTCGGTGCTCACCAAAGATCCCACCCGGATTTGGAGAGAAACAGTTCCCATCACATTTCTTCTAGTGTTGTCATAGGCCCTCACGGATTGCACAGATGGCGTAATGTCGAGGATGCTGACCCCCAAAGCAGTGGCAGTTCTTAAGGCACAAACATTCAAAGCAAAACCTGTATCGACTAGACAAAACGGCACCTGTTGCTCCTTACATCCCACAGTAATGTATAACGCCTTGTTGTGCGCGGATCCCTCTGGCGGCAGGTCCTCGTCGGAGAATGTAATGATGGGGTCGGGGGTAAGTGCACCCAAGAAAGTTACCATGTCCTCCGGCGCGGCATCGATGGGGACTTCAATCCCAGCCAAGGCATTTAACACGGCTTGCCTGTGCTTATAAGATGTCACCATAATATCCCACATCGAGAGATGCGCTTGGGTTTTCTTTAGCTGCTTGATCAGCTCATTGTCTTCTTCGATGACCTCATCCATCTTGCCCTTCCCCTTGTCTTTAACTGGACCTTTTTCGACGGCTTCGGTGGCAGGCTGTGGAGGCTGATAATGGCGGCCTGACCTGGTTAGGTGATCAATCTCAGCAGGAGTAGGCCCTTCTACAGTTCCATCCTTTTTAAACCAATCACAATCCGTTCCCACAAATGGCTTTTCTGGCTCGTTCCAGATGGAAGCATCACTCTCGTCGTTAGGATCATACCATTTGAGGTCTACCGCCCCTAGGTCATGCTCTTCCAGGAAGAACAAGTCCTGCTCGTCGTCAAGCTGCTGCTGCCACTCATCATTCTCCTCTCCGATCAGATGAATCCCCTCAGAATCCGGGATGTCAATGCAAAGCAAGGGTTGTCCTAGGGGGGTGATATAAGTAGCAGGGTTGAAGGGTACGGGACTGGACTCAATGAGGTTGACATTTTGGTGGTTTGGTAGGGGATTTTGGGTGATATGAGGCTGCTTTGGTGGCGGCTCGATGATATTCTGGTCGATGAGGTCTTGGATGTCGTGGCGGAGGCGCACGCAATCATCAGTGTTATGGCCGGGGGCTTGGTGATAAGTACATCGCTTGGACATATCGCAGTTAGGCGGGAGCGGGGTATTTCGAGGCTGGAGTAATTGGAGATGGCCTTTTTTGAGGAGGCGATCTAGGGCTGAGGAGAGAGAGATTTCTAGCTTGGCAAAACTGCGAAGGGGCTTTTTCTGGAAAGGGCGGTTGGAGGATTTTGCCTGGTTGGAGGGTTGGTATGGCCTTGGAGGATATGCCATGGGTTGGCCGCTAAGGGCATTGACATCCGGGGGATTCCGGGAGTAGTTGGGCCTTCTTGGCTGACTCGGAGGGTCTTCCTTCTTGATCTTCCCCTCCCTGATAGCATCTTCGATTCGGGTTCCGACTTCAAACAACTCCTCAAAGGTGGAGATGGACTGGTAGAATAATTTCTCATGATAGAGCGGCTGCAGATTCCGGATGAGCATCCTTACCTGTTCTTTCTCGATTGGCCGGTGGGTCATTTGGGCTACCTTGTTCCTCCATCTGCTCAGAAATGCAGCGAAGGATTCATTGTTGCTTTGCCGGGTTGTTTCCAAATCCCTGACGGTGACGTCCAGCTCTTGATTGTAAGAGTAATGATCGACAAAGACTCGAACAATGTCCTCCCAGGCCCGGGTTTTGGAGGCTTCCAAGGTTAGGAACCACGATAGTGCAGATTTTGCCAGAGTTTGCGGGAATAGCATCGCAATGTGCTCGTGGGTGCAACCCATGGACTGGAAGATACTCATATATAGCTTCACGTGGCTTTTCGGGTTTCCCGTTCCATCAAAGCGATCGATGGCAGGCATTTTGAAATTCTCTGGCAGTTTCAGCTTGACAGGCTCGAAGAGGCCTTCCAGATCCAACATGTAATCGTCGATACCCTTGCTTTTTCTGAGTACGCTTTCCAGTTTATCGACCTTGTCCAATTTTTCTTGGAGCTTTTTCTCATACGTAAGCGGTGGGACCCCTTGAAACCAGTTTTCCTCCCCATTATTCTCATGTAGAGGAGGTTCAAACCCTGGTGGCGGAAACTCGGGCGGAGGTCGCGGCTGTTGCTGCTTCAGTTCTTCCATGAATTTTAGGACTTGGGCTAGACTGTCTGATTGTTGGCTTATAGTCGCTCCCAATTCAGTAACCTTGTTTTCCAACTCTTCCCTATTCATGCTGACGTAAGCTGTCGGACTGATTCTGATTAACCGATTATCCGCACTTCTGACCCACGAATAAGACCCTGACTGCTGACCTTGGGAATCTATACTGACCTGACAGATTTTGAAAGGGCTAGATTAGATCTTTGACAGTGGTGACTTTAGGCAGACAAAGATAGTGATGTGGACCGACTCGAAACAGTGCGTGCAAATTGATGGGGAATGGTGCATGCAAATGGGACAAACATGCGGATGTAAGCCCTAATCTATATGATGCTCCTATTTCTAACAGATAGCAGCTAAACAAATAAGGTCCTAGCCATACAGAGTGTGATAACCTTACTTTCTAGTATGATCACCAAGGGATAACACGGATTTCCAAGATACCCCGGAAATTCGGACAGAGTTTCTGGGAGAAACTGGTTAATGTGGTTATATCTGGGATATTTGGACAGAGTTTCTGGGAGAAACTGGTTAATGTGGTCATATCTGGGATATTCGGACAGAGTTTCTGGGAGAAACTGGTCAATGTGGTTGTATCTGGGATATTTGGACAGAGTTTCTGGGAGAAACTGGTCAATGTGGTTGTATCTGGGATATTCGGACAGAGTTTCTGGGAGAAACTGGTCAATGTAGTTATATCTGGGATATTCGGGCAGAGTTTCTGGGAGAAACTGGTCAATGTAGTTATATCTGGGATATTCGGGCAGAGTTTCTGGGAGAAACTGGTCAATATGGTCATATCTGGGATATTCGGACAGAGTTTCTGGGAGAAACCGGTCAATGTAGTTATATCTGGGATATTCGGACAGAGTTTCTGGGAGAAACTTTATAGTGATCATACTTTCTAGCAGGTTTTCATACTCCTATGTCTCAAGACCGACAAACAAGGTTTGCGGTGTATATCTTTGCGAGCATGGAGCAGACATCCTTGTCATGATGCTTAGGCAGGTCAACTCAATGTGACCACATATGAGTGATTGCCTTGGGAATCATAAGAAAGAGGTTCTGTTCTATGTCACACAAGCGTCTACATCGCTCAGGTAATCCCATCAGGGCATACAGCAGTTATATCATGTTGTCCTATCTGAAAAGATAAATGAACAGTCCTATGAAAGGTTCTACAGGAATCTATATGCAAAGGCTGGGTTTAGTCAAAGAGGGTCCGTTGACGAGAGTTCCAATATACCGTCAGGGAGACAGTACGGAGGTTTTTACTCTTTTTGATATACCTTGGAAGGTACAGTATCAACGGTGACTTGTGCCCTGGCACAGCAAGACCTGAACAATGTCAGCGCCGCGTTTCAGACACAGTCGGGGGGGAAAATGCAAGAGTGCAATGCGGTGAACCAAAACACAGTAAAAAGATGATTTTAAGGATGCTTCTTATGAGTCAAACCTCTGTATTATTTTGTTTTAAAAATAAAAGTCCCCAGCAGAGTCGCCAGATTGTGGATACCGGGCTTCGGACCACTTCTCTTGTTTGAGATTGTTTTGAAAAGGAAAAGAAAAGGTCTGTTGAAAACAGATACAGAGTCGCCACTTGGTCTTTAAGGAACCAAGAAACCTAATTTTGACTCACCCAAGCGGATAAGGGCACCGGCCCTTCATAACCAAAGAACTTGGTTCGGGGTTTTGGTACGAGAGAGGAAGGAGCCTTTGTCGCGACTAAAACACCCTCTACTCGCCCCGTCTTTCGACGGGCCTCAATTAGCATCCAAATAATCATCTTATACTAGGTTTGGTTCGGCAATTAATACTATGATAGTATATTACATCACATAAGAATCTTGAAATTGAAAATCAAAAGATAGGATATCATTCATAAAATTTAAGTCAAATATCATACAATGTAAAGTGAAAATCACACAAATAAACCTAGGAAAAATCGTCTAATCATATATCAATTAATCAAGTTTCCTAATCTAAAGGGGGCATGAATTTTTATTGAAACAAATAAGCAAAGAAATCAAAATATGCTTAGCAAGGCTAGAATGATGCATGTTATTCTTTGATAAAAGAAGACCTCTCAATCCCCGGGATGGATGAGAAAGGATGAATAGATCAAAGGGAAGCATGAGCGAGTGATCGAATTCATTCCTTATAATCTCCTTAGATTAAGAGTTACAAAAACCCCAAATCTTGCATGAATGCAATGAATGTATATAAAGATGTGCAAAGGTTGTCGTGTGTTTTGTGTACATGGATTTCTAGAATGGCTTAGAAGTCTAAAATGGGCAAGAATGAATGAATGAAATCAACATGGGATATATAAAAATGTAGTATGAACCACTTCCTAGGATATGAACTAATTTGGAATGCATATAAGCCTCAAATCAAAGAATGAAAGTTAAAGTGTACTTGCTGTGAATAGTGGACAGAACAGTAGCATGATCTTTTGGAATTTGAAAAGAGGGGTTAGGAATGTTTTCAATGCATTATTTTTTATGGAGATGTTCCTTATTGTGTCTAGAACACAACCCAAAAGGCCAATCTTGAATAGCTATCACAGATTGAGAGAAATTATATAAACAATAGAGGTCACTCAGAAACAGAGTTCGTACTGTCGTCTGAAATGTTAGAAAATCTTAGAAAATGAAAAAGAATGATCTAGAGGTCCATTTTATACAGAAAGTTTCATAAGACATTGAATTTTAAGGGAAAAATAAGTTAGGACCACCCCTTTTGGAAAATTTTTCTGGAAAAGAGGTCGTAAGTTGACCTAGCTGCTGTGACAGCAAAAACAGAATGTTTGGAAGGAATGTTGGGACCTAAGTGGACCATTTCCAAGTACTTCCAAGTCAAACCAAAAATCATGGGTGTTCTCAAATGAGTTAGGAAGACTTTCCAAGTGGCCTTGTATTCATATGTTGAGTATTGAGTTCTAGAAAAATCTTTGAACTCAACTCACTCACTGTTTTGACTCATTATTTTGAAGATTTTGGAGAAATCAAAGTTTTGTTTCTTGAAACCAAATGAGAGGGATTGAGAGGGGTTTTGAAATAGATGTTTTGAAAACATGTTTTCAACACTCAATAAGGATTATAGCCACTTAGAATACCTACATCAAACTCATCATTTAAGAACTTCCAAGATTGTTGGAGAGATTTATTTTATTTTTGGGCATAACTTCAATACATTCCAAGAATACCTTGGAAGTATTGAGGTTATGATCATCATCTATCAAACATGTTTTTGAGGTCAAGAGCTACTATCCATAAGGATTCACTCACCCCAAACTTCATGTCATCACTTAGATGATGATGAACTAGTAAGTAAATAAAGAAAAGAAAAAGAAATGAGATGAGGAGAGATGAACATATATATAATCAAGCAAGTAGATGATAATCAATAGATGATATTCATGAAGCATGAGACTTGTAGATTGGTGTATCACTCATATGTAATGACACTAGACATGGAAGAAGCTTCCACACTCTTGAATGCTCACTAAAATGGTGGTTGGGAGTATTGAATGTTGAAGTAAATGGAAGTAATGAAGTAAAAACAAAGTTAGAAACTCACTTTTGTTTTGAAAAATCAAAGAAGAAAGCTTCTTTTCTCTCCACTCTAACCTTATCTCTACACTTTCTCTCCCAAACTTTCTCTAAACTTGCATTTGACTCCCCTAAAATGAGGAGTAATGGGGTGTTTATATAGGCCAACTTGGGGTGTTTTTGGGATTTAGAAAGTACTCCCATTGGTCCCAAACATCTGAAATCATGAAACCACGTCGTTTTGGATTTTAATTAATCAAAATGGGACCACCAAAATATTTACAAAAACTTACTGTTTTGGAGGTGAGTGCCGCGGCGGCACTGGGCCACTGCCGCGGCGGCAGTGGGCCAGTGCCGCGGCGGCACTGCTCCTCCCTTCGTCTGGATAATGCTATTTAGGCCCCCCGAAGTTCCGGTATTCGCGAAAAGGCCCTATTTCGTCCAAAATTCACAGAAAATGCGTACGAACTCCAAATTGAGGTTGTGATATACCGTTGGAAAGGTAATGGAGTCTACTTTACATAAAAAATAGTTCGGGGATAGGTCACTTTGAAAAGTTTTGCGGTATTCGCGATAAAAGCCGATTTGATCGCCTTTTTCGCCTTTGGAAATTCATAATAAATTCGTTTTAAATCCAGAAATTATGTGCGATATACCGTTGGAAAGCTATTGACCTCTAGTATCCATGAAAAATATTTGAAAATTGTTTCGGTTCCCCGATTCCAAAGTCAAATCTTGGTCAAACCGGTCAAACCTGGGATTCCCGGGAAGTTCTGGGAACCTCTGGGAGCTCCCAGGAGCTGATGTTTTCGCTCGATTTTCTTTTGGAACTTGTTTTAATACTTTTCTCATGATTTAGAATGGTTCTGGTGAATTCAGACAATTTCGGTCAAACTTGGTCAAACTTGGTCAAACTCTGGTTAAACCTGGTCAAACCTTGGTCAAACCGGTCAACGGGGACTTTCGGGGAACTTCCGGGACTTCCGGGGGTCTCTGGGAGCTGACGATTTCTTCCGGTTTTATTTAAAAACTCATTTTATCACTTTTCTTACGACGTAGTATGTTTTCAGAACTTTGGGACCAAATCTGGGAATTTTCGGACTTTCAAGGGCATTTTGGTCATTCTGAGCATTCTGAGAGATAGAGCTGACTTCCGAGAGTCCTTTTGAGTCTTTTACGATCATTGTGATCCACCAAGCTATGGGTCTCCTAAATCTGATAGCCGACAAAATGGGGTGTCTACAGGCGTCGCCTCCGAAGCCCCCTAAACTCACTATCCCTTTCACCCTATTAAAAGCCCCCCAAATACAAATTCCTAAATCCGTCCCTGCTTGCCAACCATAAAACCGTCATGGACAACTCTAGCTGAACGCGAATATAGCAAATGACATCAAGCTCTGAGACAGAACTGCCATCGGCCATCTTTCCGTCATCACCAGTCACCACCTGTCATAGTCCCCGCCATTGTTATCCGCCCTTGTTGTGGCTACCTTCTCAGGCTGTTATGTTCAAATGGACTTAGGAGCTCTAATTTAACTTGGAGAAGATGGGACAAATGTGTTATTAAAGCTTTTTAATTTTAACGTTTTAAAAATGGACTTGAGATTAAAAAAGTTACATCCTAATGTCCTTATTGGCCCTGTTGGGTACATTTGGATGGAATGTTTATTAGAAAATGTTTGTTTGTGGGAATTTCTACTAATTTTTTATTTTAGGAGTCCTCTTTGAAAAGTCAATATATTTTAACTAGAAGGACGATAGCTGATAGTACATCAAGCTATTCACAAGGGCCACCTCAATCCTCTCTTTCTCATAGGTCTCAGATGAGGAAACCCTACAAGAGCCACCGACTCCACCTACCGTCCATGTATGATCCATAGAACTGACCTCACGTTTGGATTCCCCCGATCGAGTGGACTGGGCAAATAGTCCTTTAATTGGACTAATTCTGAAATTACATACCCTACCTTATAACTAGTGGCTCAAATTCTGACGTAATTGGTTAAAATGAACTAAAAATCTCGTGCCCAAACATTTGGACTGTTTCGGTTAAAATGGCTAATAGTTCAGTCCCCCTTTCCTCCTTTAATCCCGCACAAAAACGTATTGATATGACATTAAAAATTGAAACACAAATAAAGTTTTTAAAAAAGTTTAACCACAACTAACACATATATTTACAAGGGATACTTAATATATATTCCATTATTGTCACCCTTTTTAGAAATTGGTCCCTAGTATAATACAACTTAAAAATTAGTCCCTCACTTATTTTGAGGATTAAAATACCCCTATATTATAATAAATATGTATATATATATATATATATGTAGTAACTATCATCCAAATCTTCTTTCAAATATCTCTCTCTCTCTCTCTCTCTCTCTCTCTCTCTCTCTCTCAAGATGAATGACCCGATGACAAAATTGTTCACCAGTATGTGGATCTAAAGAAAGATGCCATGAAAGACCTCGAAGCCGGTCCAGATTCAAATCTTCAGATGACTGGGGCAACCCAAATAGATCACAACCTCACTGCATTCTTGAAAGACATAGAGAAGGTGAAGAAATATATCGGGTCAATTTGGGACGTATTGGGTCGCCTACATGAATCCAATCAGGAGAGCAAGGCTCTACACTAACCAGAGGCCCTAACATACTCCGACGAAACAAACGCCGCCGTGACATGCTCCGGCGAAAGCTTCCCAAACAATGCTTTTTTTTTCTTTTTTTTTTCCCTTCTTCCCATCAATTGTAATTTTTATTTTGTTGATATACCAAAAATCTGTATTTATAAAACTTCCTACAAAAAAAAAATGTGAGAAATTTTTTTTGGAAATTGAACCAAAAATAAAGGTGAGAAATTTCTTACCAAAATCTCCGTGAATAAACTAATTGACAGAACAAGAATAAGAAATTACTCACTTTGTTATACATCATTCAGTCACAATCCACACACCGCCCCCACCCCCCCTTTTTATTTTTTTAAATTTTTTTTCCCCTTCTTCCCATCAATTGTAATTTTTTTGTCAGTATTCCAAAAATCTTTATTTGTGAATTTCTGATAAAAAAAGGTGAGAAAATTCTTTTTTTAAATGAACAAAAAATAAAAATAAAAAAGATGAGAAATTTCTCACCAAAATCTCCGTGAATCACAGGATCAGCAATCTGTATGTATATACATATAAAACGTTAATTACTAGAATTTGGAAACAGCCTCTCTGCTTGCAGAAGTAAGGTTGCGTACATCACCCTCCCCAAACCCCGCAATGGCGGGAGTCTCGTGCATTAGGCTACCCTTTTGTTATAAAAACACGAATATACTTAATAAATTGTGAGAAATTTCTCAAAAAATAAGTGAGAAATTCTTGGATCGTTAACCAAAGTAAGAAACTTCTCATAATACGTGAGAAATTTCTCACAACTTAGCAATATAGATCTTTATAAACACAAAAGTATGTTTTCATACCTTCAGTACAAAGTTCCTACGACTGTTTACGAAAAGCAATCGCTAAAAGTTTTAGATAAACACGGATGAAATTCTAGAATCCAAAATATTTTGAATTATGATTAAATCCCTATCCTATATCTACATATAATTCTGTTAAAACTCCCATTTAAAGCACACACAATCAACTTTCTTGATTTTCAGAGTCCATAACTACACAACTCCTCCACTTCTGGTATAGTATATAGTAACTAAAAATAAATCAGATTCAAATTAATTTATATATAAAAAACTGTAAGAGTATAAATGTAATAAACAAAAAATGAAAATTAAGGAAATGACTAAATACTAAACTACAACCTAAATAGGGGATTAATTTCAAAACTACCATATTTAACTAGATTGAATATACTATTACTGCACTATAAGCCTAAACAATATGTTTTTGTATTTAGAAATTATCATTTTTTTTTCTTTTTGACATAAGATAAAGCCATATGCTTGATCTCACTAAATATGGACAAAGAGATCGAATGATAGGGGATGTTCATCGGTTATTTGTAAGAGTGTAAACGGTTCGGTTCAATTTAATTCGGTGTGATTTTTTGCAAAATTGATTGATTTTTGTTTATTCGGTTTGGTTCAAAGTGTGCAAAATTTCATTTCAATTTTAATTTTACATTGTACATATTAAATGAAAATCAAACCGATCTATTCATTTTTATTCGGTTTACTTTGACCCTACTTATTTGGATCTAGACTAAAAACTCCTTTCCATTGATTTAACCTCCTCCACAGCCGCCACCAGCACCACCTCTCCACAATATATAATATATATATATACACACACATAGGTAGATAGATATAGATAGGGTGAGTTCATCATTTATTGATCTAGAAACTCCTTCCTAGCTACTGACTTAGGCTTAGTTTGGCCACCACGTGGCTTTTTAAAATGAGTTTATGAAATTTATTATTAAGTTCTTTGATGATTTTATACAAGTGACACACTACTCTTTAAAAAGACATCTTGAAACCAAAAAACAACATTGAGTTTTTAAAAGCTCTATTCTCCATTCTAGAGCTTTTAAAAGTTCCCTAAAAAAAAAAAGGCTCCCTCCAAAAAAGCTTTAAGTTCAATTTTTGTAAAGCTTATAAACTAGTTACCTAATGAATTAACATGTCATTGTGCTTTAAAAAAGGAGAAGCAACACATGGGGCCAAACGAAGCCTTAACCTCTACAAATTAGGGTGTTCTAAGTTCTCATCTGAAATTCTATGTACATGAGAAAACACTATGGCAATCGAATTCCAGCCTCGTCTATTCAAGCAGCTATCTCCTCAACAAAGCCGCTCATTATTGGGAAGCTCTTCACTTTCTCTCCACAATTATTCACCACATCAACAATGTCAGCTTCTTTCATGGACTCTTCAGAGATTTCTTCTTCCGACGAAGGTGTAGAAGGATATCAGTGGGACCCATCTTGCGTCTTTCAAGACAAAGACCTTCTCCGGAAGACCCACAGCGCTGGAACATCTGGTCTTCATGTGTTAGACCTAATTGACCGAGGTTCAATGGACCCAGACCCAACTATGTACAACAGATTGATCAAAAGGTGCACCCAATTGGGGAAGCTCAAAGAAGGTAGAATCGTTCACACCCACTTCCTAAATTCCAAGTTTAAGCACTATCTTGTAATTTGGAATACAATTCTCAATATGTATGCAAAATGTGGTAGTTTGGAAGAAGCCCACCAAGTGTTTGATGAAATGCCCAACAAAGATATGGTCACTTGGACTGCTTTGATTACTGGGTATTCCCAGAACGATAGACCCAATGATTCACTTGTTTTGTTCCCCCAAATGCTGCGTCTTGGTTTGAAACCAAACCATTTCACCTTCTCAAGCCTTCTCAAGGCTGCTGGGGCTATGCCTACCGATAGAGACGGTAGGCAAATTCATGACCTCTGTGTCAAGTATGGTTTCGATTCGAATGTTTATGTGGGTAGCTCTCTTGTTGACATGTATGCTAGGTGTGGGAAAATGGACGAAGCCCGGTTCGTTTTTGATCGATTGCTGACCAAAAATGAGGTTTCTTGGAATGCTCTGATTGCTGGGCATGCAAGGAAGGATGAGGGAGAGAATGCACTGATGCTATTCTGGAAGATGCAAAGGGAACATTTTAAACCGACCCATTTCACCTATTCGAGTGTTTTCACTGCTTGTGCTAGCACTGGTGCTTTAGAGCAGGGAAAATGGGTACATGCCCATATGATAAAATCCGGGGGAGAACTTATTGCATTTGTTGGCAACACACTTCTTGACATGTATGCTAAATCGGGTAGCTTTGAGGACGCTGAGAAAATATTTGATAGATTGGTAAAACCGGATGTTGTTTCTTGGAACTCGATGCTTACTGCATGCGCACAGCATGGGCTTGGAAGGGAAACTATTGACCACTTCGAGGAAATGCTTAGGATCGGTGTTTTTCCCAATGCGATAACCTTCCTTTGTGTTCTAACTGCTTGTAGCCATGCTGGGCTTTTGGATAAAGGGCAATATTACTTTGAATTGATGAAGAAGTACAATGTAGAACCAGAGGTTTCACATTACGCGACGATTGTTGATCTACTTGGTAGAGCTGGTCTTCTTGATCGTGCTGAAAGGTTTATAAGTGAGATGCCAATTGAACCACCTGCGGCTGTTTGGGGAGCTTTGCTTGGTGCTTGTAGGATGCATAAGAACATGGAGTTAGGTGCTTATGCGGCCGAGCGTGTATTTGAACTGGACCCACTTGATTCGGGACCCCACGTGCTGCTCTCTAACATCTATGCCTCTGCTGGAAGGTGGAGCGATGCTGCAAAAGTTAGGAAGATGATGAAAGAGAGTGGAGTGAAGAAGGAACCCGCTTGTAGTTGGGTGGATATAGAAAATGCTGTGCATATGTTTGTAGCGAACGATGATACCCACCCACAGAGAGAGGAGATCCACAAGATGTGGGAGGAGATAAGTGGCAGGATCAAGGAAATTGGCTATGTACCAGACACTAGCCATGTGCTTTTGTTCGTGGACCAGCAAGAGCGAGAAATAAAGTTGCAATACCACAGTGAGAAGCTTGCTCTAGCATTTGCCCTTCTTAACACCCCTCCTGGATCGACCATTCGGATCAAGAAGAACATAAGAGTTTGCGGGGATTGCCACTCGGCATTCAAATTGGTGTCGAGGGTGGTGGAGAGAGAAATAGTCTTGAGAGACACCAACCGGTTTCATCATTTCCGAGATGGCTCTTGTTCGTGCGGGGACTATTGGTAGTGCTAGGAATCAACAATCAAACACCTGCGAATATCTAGAGGGAAAATGGAGGTTTGGCATTACATAGCAATTCAGGATATATGTATGGATATATGCGTTTGTATACAGTGACAGCCACTTTCCATGAAAGATGTATTCTAAAGAGGGATTACATTTTCTTATGTAAAGGCTTCTTCTCTTTTTCGCCGGGCAAACAAACAAGCAGATTTATTTAAAAGGCTTAGAGATTCTTCTTTGAATCAGAGGGGACGATTCAAGATGGCAGGGGGTGAAGCAAGGATTAAGGAGTCTATATCTATTAGAAGTTACTGTCAAATGTAAAATCCTAAGGGCAATCTGCACTGGAAAAATAGTCAAGAAATACCCTCTGAAGCCTTTTTACAGTGTTCATTTTTATGTGAGCAATGTGTATAAATTGCCAAATATTAGATTGCTCTTATCATGCTCTTGCACCTTCCTGGCATTTGGTCAAGAGTCTTGATGGCTGCAGTTGTAGATTGGACCTGGTCCATACTCAGTTCACGGTGATTGAGAATCCAGAAAGCTGGAGGTTTTGTAAAAACATTTTTTGTATCCTAAGCTTGGATGAGGAACATTATCGCTGGCTCAAATGTGAATTTTGCCTGGTGGAAGTATTGGTTCTGCATCTTTGTCAATATGAAACAACGAGGAAGCTCTGATTATTTTACGTCTCAAAGACCAGGAATCTTGTTAGTGGTCAGGTAATGATAGAAAACACATGATGTTTACCAGGGAATCAAGGTCTTAATGGTCGAAATCCTAAAACCCATTGTGAGTAATTTTTAAAAGCTATATATATGCTTGAAACACACACACACACACACACACATATATATATATATATATGGCTGTTGCTATAAACCTGCCAGATTCCATGATTGCAAGGCATGTGCATCTGATCTTTGAGCATGCTTATCAGATACTGGGACATAAATGGAGTCTGCCGACCATATCTGCTGCTGAAGCATCTGGTGTTCTCCTTTCCTACTCGCGAGAAAAACTCTAACAAAGGAATGTTGGCTACTAGATAAATGAACACATGACACTCTAAAAAATTATCTAAAGAGCGTTCAGAACTAAAGTATATTTACGTGAAATACTTTTTATCTTTATGTCTCGTCTCATTTCTGTTTTCTCGTATGGGCGGATAGTTGAAGGTAAAAAAAAAACAGAGTGCGTTAATAGACCAACATGGGAAGAGCTAGATAAGGAAATCTTAAAGTTGGAATTTTTTCGGGATGGTCCTCAGGGTGACATGTGAAAAATAATGTGTAGATGCAATTTAGTACGCCGGCACTCAACTTAGACCCAAAAAAAGTAAACAGGAACTGGACAGTGGAATCCTGTTTGTAAACACACGAATAGGACACGGGTTATGTTAGTCCCAAGTATAGGAGAAGAGCCTAAATTGAAAGAAACAAAGTGCAGCACTGAAACGGACTTTAAGAAATTAAAGACGGGAAGAAAATGAAAACAAAAACCCTGAATCAACCAAATGATAATAATATAAGAAGAGAGATTGTTAACATTCAAACATGAAGATAGAACAAGCAGAAATTGGAGGAAAGGTGAGAAGAACAATAAAGACAAACTGAACAGACTGTTGCTTAGGCTTCAGCCGCAGGGTCGACTGACACATAAGATAATGGTTAATTTAGGTAAATCATCCTTTTATAGCTAATATTCTGACTCTCAAGACCAATGATCACAGACTAATGCATCAGCATGCCTTAGTTCTTAAGCTGGTTCAGTAAACTGGCCTCTAAGCCATAACCAAAGCCCTGGTCAGACGAACCATTTCCTTAGTCAAAAACAACACCAAACCAACACAAAATCTGAACCGACTTAATCTAATGAGGACAGTCTGGTTAGCTTCTCAGGTGCCTCATCATGAGTTGCACCCTTAGTTTGTTGTGTGTAGCGAAATGACGAAACCAACATCAACTTAGGGAATACGCTCATCAATACTTAAATAATGAATGGCGACAACTAAAAAGCAGGTTCATCTGTTACTAATTTACTAATACAGATTTGACAAGCTACCAGCCCATAATACAAACTTGACCAATTCAAGTTGGTCACCGACTCCAACGCACCAACAGAATTAAAACTAGTAGAGACTTCAGGCTAAGACGTGCTAAAAAATAATTATATATTACTATGCTAATTACACGAGTTTTATGCTATAGAGATGAGTGGTTCTTTCAGTTCCATCATTCACATATCTTTCTATCAGTCGCCTTCCCAATGTAAATCAAATCAAAACATGTTATAGAGAGTAAATTTGTGATTCTCCGCAAGAAAAGTTTTTATACATGGGTTCTTTGACTACTTAATTCTGAACCTTCCAGAAGAGCGTGCAGCATCTTGAAAAATAAATTGGATGGTCCAACAAAATTTTACCTGCTAATAATAACAGTGGGGCTGCAAGAACATTGCCTCCAACAAAATATTGTCCTCTTCATATAGTAAAGGCACTGAATGGCTGAAACGACGTTTTATACAAAAGTTTTAAGCTCATTCTGTCTAATTAATGCCGTCGCAAGAAAAACTTTGAATCACTCCCAGATATCATCATCAACTTCCTTACATATATATTCCCACTGATATGTTCCACCAACTTAAAAAAGATTGTTGACAACCCAAGGTTTAGACTTAACAGAAATACTATCAGCCATATTTTCGTTGGTAGCAGAACCTTGAACTCAAAATATTATAGCTAGAACTACCTATTTTACTGACCCTTATAGTGTTAAAACCTCCAGTTAGTGAGCCTAATACCAACTATTCTACTTGGTCCATGATGAACCTTTCAATTTCTCTCGGAAGCCAAAATGCAACGAAAAATTTTACTTTCTTTTCCATTTCTCAGTTTTTTAAGAAACTAAAAATGAAAGTTCATCTAGAACGCTAATATATTTTCTCACAAAATTTACCCAAACATTTGGCTAAATATTTCAAACTTCATATACACAACCCACAAAAAAAAAAAATTTGTTTAATCGAAGAATCCAATATGGTTTTGTATATATGAGTTTACTAACAAAAGTAATGACAAAAAGAACTTAGATGACAACCTTCCTCTAGGCTGTGCTTAGTGTTTTTACTTTAGCTCAGCATTTACATGGAATACCAAAGAGGTGAAGCATGTTAAGTTACCAATTTGCTCCAAAAGCTTAAGCTGTTAGAAAATGGGCTCAACGATGTATATCAGGCTTCAACACTCTCTGCCACGTGTGATCCCGTCTCATACATGGAGTGCCAATAAACTAAACTCCATCATAGTGGAGGCAAAAACGAAGTTATAGGTGCGTAGGTTCAGGGCCAGACTGACTACTTTAAGAGCACTCATCTATAAAGGTGCAAATATGCACACCAAAGCGGAGATGGAGAGTCGATCCCAAGACATCCCACAAACACGGCTCGGATATCGTGTTAACCAATTGTTCCAAAAGCTTAAGCTGTTAGACAATGGGCCCAACAATGTATATCAAGCTTCAATAAAGCCTACTCTAATACTTGGTTGTCAATGAATGCTAAGAGACGACATGGATGGCCTATGGGCTAGATGTATCATTTGCATTGGGATTGGGCATTTTCCAAACCTAGTCCGGCAATAAGCCAAGCAAAGCAAGGTTTTCGATCTCGGCAACCCAATTCCATGCAAACAATATCTAAAGTGAGTTTGAGAAACAAAATAAACATTTTGAATT
Organism: Hydrangea macrophylla; assembly: GCA_033977485.1. Lineage (NCBI taxonomy): Eukaryota > Viridiplantae > Streptophyta > Magnoliopsida > Cornales > Hydrangeaceae > Hydrangea > Hydrangea macrophylla. Next base: position 32,356,509 of record CM066994.1, read on the forward strand.
TAGTGAGTCATTTCCCTTTTCTTTTTTCTTTTCTTTTTTCTTACTTACAATGACATTTTGGCATTTTTTTTTAATGCTCTTTGAGCATGAAGTAAAACATAAGGCTTTATTTGATTCTTGGAGATAGTGAGAGAAAAGAAAAGAAAACATAGAGGAAAATATTTTCCCTTTTTTGGCTTCTTGGATTTAGTGAAGGAAAAGAAAAGAAAACATAGTGGCACTACAAGAAAACATGTCTTTTGTGACGAAATTGCACCTTTTTTGTGACGGATTTGTGCCCGATACAATTTCGATCGTCACAAAAAGTCTGTGTCGGACCAAATTCCGTCACAAATACTATTTGTGACGGATGTTGTGACGGAATTTGGTCCGACACAAAAAATAGCGTCATATATACTAATTATTTGTGATAGTTTATTTGTGTCGACTCAAAACCGTCACAAATAATATTTGTGACGGAATTTGGTCCGACACAAACATTAGTGTCATATATGCTTATTATTTGTGTCAACCTGAAACCGTCACAAATAATCCGTCACAAATAGTATTTGTGACGGATTTGTTTGAAGGTTCTGTTACAAATAGTATTTGTGTTGGATTTTGTTTCAAGTTTCAAGATTCCGTCACAAATAGTATTTGTGTCGGATTTTGTTTGAAAATTCCGTCACAAATAGCATTTGTGTCGGATATTGTTTAAAGATTCAAGATTCCGTCACAAAATATTTTTTGTGACGGATTTTGTTTGAAGATTCCGTCACAAAAAACATAACACATGTGAGTGACAAAAATCATTATTTTTCCATAGTAATAAATTATGAAATACTAATTATTAACGACAAGAACGACAAAACTTAAAAGCATATTAATTCGATAAAATGAGATAATAAAGTATATGTTCCTACATAATTGTTTCATAGTTGACATTATTGAAAATTAAAAAAAAAACAATAAAGTTGATGTTCCTAAATTGATGCGAATCATGATCCAAAACAGAAAATCGGCACAGTAGATGTTTCTAATCTCTCTCCATATCTTGAAATAGAAAACCAAAATTCAATAAAAAAAAAATAATATTATAGCCACCTAGCAACCCAAAGAGCAAAAGAAGACCAAAAAAAAAAAAAAAACACACACACACACACACACACAAGCAAAGCGAGAACAAAAAAAAAAAAAAATCAATCAAACTTCCTAAAAAAAAATCGGCAGAGTTTACTCTATTTCTAAGATATCCAAAAATTTTCATAAACCTGTAAATTGATAAACACATTCATTATTAAGGACTGTCAAATGCATGTCAACATCATGAATCTTCTAACTGTTAAAATCATAGTCAAACAACCAATCAGCCAAGATAGTATTGCGTGTGACCAACATAATAGTATGTCATGATATATGACTCGTACTCTCTCTCTCTATCTCTCTCTCTCGTGTGTGTGTATGTGTGTGTGTGTGTGTATGTGTGTGTGTGTGTGTGTGTGTGTGTGTGTAGTGTATATCTCAAATATATAGGACAATCAAATTGTGTTTGGCAAAAAGCAGTATAAGAAGCAATAGTAAAGTCATGACCTGAAACACACACTATAAGCAGCCATGTTCATCTAATGTGGAAATTGTTGAGAAAGTCCGAGAGCCTGAAAATATTGTAAATTCACTCAGGGGAGCCAAGCAAATAAAACACTGAAGGAGACTCAACATGTCAAAAAGAGTTGCTTGGTTGTATTTCCGACTCAACAAAGTTAGCTTTTTGGGGACTTAAGTAGCAGTCATGTTTGCAAAATAACATTAGTAAATAAACATGTGCTAAATACAACTACACTACAACAAGTATACATTCAAGTAGACCCATGCAAACCACATTTTTAGTTTTCTGGCTTTGCTGCAGAAAATAAAGCAACGCTGCAGAAAATAAAGCAGTTCAACTACACTAATGCTGCAGAAATAAAGCAGTGCTTTATATGAATATGAACAGTTTTCTAGAACCCCAAAGTTGTGAATGCATTATGAATCCAGCATTAATACTTAGGAGATATACATAAATTAAATATATACATGCACATATATCCTATATATAGAGGCATATGCACATTGGATTGTGCTTAGTAGATAAAGTACTCAAATGCAAAACATCTTTGGTTTGTCATAACATTCTTTGGCCTTTTATACCCCCATTCCAAATTAGTATTCTAAGTCAATGGTATATATTATAAATATAACAGAAACACCTTCCTAAGCTTCAATCATGGAGAATCTTAGCAAAACATACTTTCGAAGCTCTAAAGTGTTTTCCAAACTCATCCCAGACAGACTACTATATACATTTTGGATCCCAAAACACGTTTAAATCCAAACGTAAGATTTAGAAGATGATCCATCTTTGCTTACCCTCAATGACCAAAGCTAGAATCAAATGCATAATTATATATTTGAATGACATTTGACACCATGAAAACAAAATAGCTCCAAAATTTTCCTTGGAAAAGTAAATAAAAAGAAACATGGAAAGGAACTAAAAGAAAATTCCCTTCAAAAATCCAATTCCTATGAAAATATAGGTTGTCCAAAGCAATGCAATAGGCCATCTTATTGGGTTCATAGAAATAGTAAACCCAGTTTTTGGTAATTTGCTCTTTAGCTTTTGGGCTGTTTTTTTTTTTTTTTTTTTTTGTAATTTTGTTTTCTTGAGTCCTTATGCGCAACAATCAACATGCCTAATATACTTCAAATAGACACAAACTATGGCTGTTTTTGTGCTGGATAGACACAAACATAGGCTGCCTTTTAATACTGAAAATAGAAAGAGTTGCTGGTTTTTTAAGTGTTGTAAAGAGAAGAAAAGAGAGCAAGATTGTGTTTCTGGGGGCTGAAAAAACTGATATAAAGCATAGGCCTTTTGGTACCTGATATAGAAGGAAAAGGGACTGCATGTATAGATCGTACACCTAACACACTTTTTTAGGCCAAGTTATGTGTATATATTCATTTGGTATACCACATCGCAGCACGAAATTGAAGTGAAAGTGGAGTTTTATGTAACAATCGTCTAATTTTTGTTGTTGCAATTGGAGTTTTATGTAACAATCCATCATCAATATCTGAAGTCAAGAGGAAAGAGCAATCATGGCTAAATCATTTGGGCATGATAGGTGAAATCCAGTGAGGTGAATGTAGGCGACGATCTTGAGAGAGAGAGAGAGAGAGAGAGAGAGAGAGAGAGAGAGAGAGAGAGAGAGAGGCTAACCTGCTTGCGGCAGTGGAGTGGTAGTGGCGTCGCCGGCGTGGAGTGGTGGTTGGCGTCGCCGGCGTGGACTGATGGTTTGCTCCTTCTCTTCTTCTAGCCCTCACTCACCATTTGGGGGAAAATCATATCCTTTAGACAACATAAGAGAGAGAGAGAGAGAGAGAGAGAGAGAGAGAGAGAGAGAGGCTTTTCACTTCTCAGCCTGTTTTTTCTCTTCCCTAAGGCGCGCCATTCCAATATTTTGGGGGGAAATTTAGGTGTATCCCTTTTTTGCGTCGGACAGATCGTTTTTGACATAAATAAAAATACTATTTGTGTCGAATTTGTTCATTTCCGTCACGAAGATTGATTTATTTGTGTCGGATTTGTTCATTTCCGTCACTAATATATCTTTATTTGTGTCAAATACATTTCCGTCACAAAATTCGTCACAAAGAACTTTATTGTGACGGATTAGTATTCATCACAAAAATGTTCGTCACAAAAGGCTTGTTTTCTTGTAGTGTGGAAAACAAATTCCCTTGTTTGGTTAATAAAGAAAACGATAAATAAAATAGGAAAAAAAAACAAAGAGAGCATAAATAGAGATAATTAACTGGCCATTTGCATTTTCAGATTATTTGGCATTTGCATTTTCGGATAAACTGATTCACAATGGTGTTGGAGTCAATAAACCAAACTGGCCATTTGGTGATGGTGGTGCAATGAGGGTAAAATCGTAAATTAACTATCTCTGTTAGTTACAAACTCTGAAAAGGGAGGTCAATGTAATTTTTGCAAATACAGGAGAGGTCTCTGTAATTATGACATACCTCAAGAGAGGTCAGTGTAAGTTACCCTAATTATTATCATGGTACTAGCTCTCAGTGTCCAGCCACTAGTAACTTCGATGTGGTACTTTCAATCAATAAGGATGAGTTATTTAGATATGGCCCATAAATATTACAACAGTGTATGTAAGAGCGTGAGTCTCATCCCAATGACCCACTTCTGTTTGACTGAAAGATACGAAGGCAAGATGCCACGTCTACCCTCAAGTTACATAGAAATTTCTCTAAAATTTGACCTCCACATTTGAGTCCCCATGTTATTTCAAATCCAACTTATATGTCCAGTCTTTTCCAACAGTTTAAAGGTGCGAAAAGAATGGGTTTAAAATAATTCCTAGTTTCAACGAGGGATATTGTGGTCAAGAGAATCCTGATTAGTGCGCATCAGAGAAACTCTTGCATATGGGATGATCACAGGCATTATAGTCATGGAAACTTGAAGAAGAGGGTGTTTCTCAAGAGACAAACTGCAAAAGAACAAGAGGAAATTTGAATCCCAAGAAATGGATGTATCATTTTTTTGAAGGGAGGTTCAATTCTCGTGCACCTTCCTCGTTCAACAGCCACTTTGTGATTTTTTATTATTATTTATTTTGTAAGAGTTAACAGTATAGTAAAATTTTGCATTATGTTAGAATTCAAGCATTTGTTTTGTCACGCCCCGACGTAGCATAAATATGGAAAGCGTTTAATTTCCTTTATGGACCCGTAGGTCGCGACAGTTTGAAGGATCGATTCCGTCCCAAAAGTCGAACAACAAAAGCATATAATCAGAGTTGAGCAGTCAAGGCTTACAAATATTTTTCTAACTTATTACATATTACAGCACGGGGTCTCTAAAGGCACAAACCGCCTTAAATCAAAACAATAACTAGCGTCTATTACACTCATCCTTATAACAAAACAGTTTGTAACATCAAACATATAAAAGTAAATTCTCTTTCCAACAGGGATTCTCAGTTTGCATAGTCATACGACTCAGCAATATCATAACCTGAAAAGACTGAACACGAATGTCCAGGGCGCATCAACGCCGTCAGCTTCAAGAAGCTGGTGAGTATTAAAAACATAGCTTTGAATGTAACACATACTCATTTACCATTTTCCATTTCTCGATTAATACAACCAGTTTACATTAAAGCAAGGAGTTCATTTTAGGAAACAAGCACAATATTATTTAAAAGATATAATTCATATATATGTGACCGTGTATGAGAACAATGCACCATCTAATCTTACCGACTCTTTTCTCTCGACAAAACCCAACAATCCACTATCACACACCAGTATCTTTGAAACGCTAAGATAGCCACACTTTAGCACAGGGGTGCAAGGGAATGTCCAGTTTGCCTCACACTTTGGTCCGGGGTTCCAGGGAGTGTCTATTGCCTCACACTTTGACTACCTAATCCGCCATGCAAATACCGGAGAAACCCTCACGCAGTATCTAGACTCGGGTATCAGGGAGTGTCCGTAGGCCACACTTCAGCACTTCCATGAGTGCCAGGGAATGTCCAAGTTCGGCTTCACACACTTTGACACTACCATGGTCGTCAGGGAGTGCCCAGTTTTTCCACCGTCGCATTTCAAAGACACCCTTGCCGCAATCTCAATCACAACACACTTTGGTACTCACTTACCAGGGAGTGTCCACAACACAATCTCAACCACACTCACTATGCCACACTGACCATTACTCTTTTCCATACAGACCAACATTCACACTCACCATGTATGTACAACTGACTCCACATATATGTCATGAAACTTTAAAACATGAGGCAAATCACTGAATTATAGAGACAACGTGCATACGGGGATTGATAAGTCTCAATACAACGTTTTAACCGTCCAAACATACCCAAATAGGATTCTATTTTAGTAAATTTCCCAAATAGAGCTTTAAAAATTCATAAAACATTACCCAAACAGTTCCTTAACACAAAACAAGAAAAAACTAGAAACTGCCCAAAGTCGCGCGCGCGGGTTGCTCGCGCGAAGGGCCGCTCGCGCGATATGCCCATTTTTCGTTTTCTTTATTAAAACTTTTCTATCTGCCAGAATACAGGAAGATCGCGCGCGCGGATCGCTCGCGCGGAGTGTCACTCGCACGGGCCGCTTGCGCGGTCTGCCTAATTTTCATTTTTCTTTTATAAAACTTTTCTATCTACCTGAAACCGCGCGGGTCGCTCGCACGAAGTGTCGCTCGCGCGATCGCGCACGTGAGATGAAGCAGAGGCTTCGTCTTCTTCGTCAGAACTGCTCTGTTTCAGAAATTCAGGGTCTTTTTGACCCATTTTCAAATCCGAACATTCATAGGACATGTAATATACGAAATTCTTTGTTTTTTAACAAGGATTAAGAATATAAAATAATTTTGCATGAATCAATCTATAACTCTAGGATTTTATGAAGAACTAAAAGTTAACAAAATTTGATTTCTTATATACTTCCTCATGTGAACAAATTAGATTCTAAAACTTTAGCAGTATCTTCTATGAACTATAATCTTCCTAAATCATCACTAAAAACTCATTTTGATTAAAGTGGAAAAATTCGTATTTTCAAGCCATGGAGTTCATACGTAAATTCATCAATGGTGATTACAAATAGGGCTACTCAAAACAGTAAATGCCATCTGAATTACATTCTAGGTGAGTTAGAAATACTCACTGATTGAAACTTTAGAGATGATTTAGTTGAGAAAGATAAGCACAATAAGAAATACTCCAAGCTTTTGGCTATGGAGGATTGAAGTTCCTTCTCTCTTCTGAAATTCTGAAACTAACTCACAAGCTCTCTCTCTTCTCTCTGTGTCATGTATGTGCAGAATGAGAGTGTGTGTGTGCATATATAGAGAGTAAAATGGATGAACTTGGTGGCCAAGTAATTTTTCTTATACTCAACAAAATCAATTTCAATTTATAAATTATTAAACACATAATATATAGGTATACACACACGTATATACACAATGCTCAGATCATAAGAGCTCCAAAGTTGCCCAAGAGCCAACATAGATGTATAGGGGGCAAGAGCTAGGAGCTTATGGCCTTAAGAATACACACACATACACACACACACACACACAAAGCGTTCCCAAACAATGCCTTAACCAATGATTAGTTTCCATAATTAGAAATAAAGTAAATGTCAAATCTTGCTTTACATCACCTCCAAAATCTGTGAAAGTTTAGCACAGGGCAGACAGTTTTGAACATAAACTGGTATTTTCGCGGCACGGTGATCACTCCAAACATACAGAAAATTCTTTTTAATGTAAAAATACTTTTCCGATTTTATAAAAATACTGGTTGAGTCAAAAGCAAACATTTCTACCGTTTTGAAGCACAATTTTGAAATCTAACACAGGTGTTGCTAAATTTTACAGAAATTGCAGTTTGACCCCAAAAGAGTTTTAAATATGAAGTAAAACAAGAAATCAATTTCAACATGAGAGTTGCAAATTTAAAATAATCCTACAAACACAGATTAAACATGGAATTTCAATTTAGATATATCAAAGGCAAATACATATAATTAAATGGAAATACAGGTTGTTACACCATTCCTCCCTTAAACAGGATTTCGTCCCCGAAATCAAGACTAACTAGTCCTAAAACAACTCTGGGTACTTCTCCCTCATCTCAGCTTCAACCTCCCACGAGGCTTCATTCTCGTCATGGTGATTCCACTGAACCTTCACCAATGGAATGTCCTTATTCCTCAACTTCTTGATACTTTGATCCAGAATCTTCACAGGTCTCTCCTTGTAAGAAATGTTATGACTCGTCTCAATATCGTCATAATTAACCATGTGCGAGGGGTCTCGTATGTACTTCCTCAACATACTCACGTGAAATACATTGTGAACCCCAGACATCTTCGGTGGTAGCGCGAGTCGATAAGCCACTTTCCCGACACGTTCCAAAATCTCGAATGGTCCGATGAAATGCGGAGCTAACTTTCCTCTCTTAAGACCAAAACGTACCACTCCTCGGGTCGGTGAAACCTTAAGAAGTACGTGATCTCTGACGCTGAACTCCAAATCTTTCCGGCGTCGATCGACATAACTCTTAAACCGGCTCTGAGCGGTTCTCATCCTTTCCTTGACCAAATAAATCTTTTCGTTGGTTTCTCTAACCAAATCTGGTCCCAACAATTCTGTATCTCCCACCTCTGCCCAACACAACGGAGAACGACCTGGTCATCTGTACAATGCTTTGAACGGAGCCATTCCGATACTCGTGTGATAACTGTTGTTATAGGCAAACTCGACCAAAGGCAAGTGCGTCTCCCAAGATTCTTCAAAATCAATAACACAAGCCCTAAGCATATCTTCCATGATCTGATTGACACACTCAGTTTGCCCATCTGTCTAAGGGTGAAAAGTAGTACTCATCTTGAGCGAGGTTCCCATAGCTTCTTGCAGACTTTCCCAAAATCCAGATGTAAAACGCGCGTCACGGTCTGACACTATTGACACAGGTGCACCATGAAGTCGCACAACTTGTTGCATGTACATCCGGCTCATCTTTTCCACCGGGTATGTCATACTGTAAGCAATGAAATGTGATGACTTAGTTAGTCGATCCACGATTACCCAAATGGCGTCATGATTCTGCTGAGATCGAGGCATTCCCACTACAAAATCTATGGTGATGTGCTCCCACTTCCAACCAGGAATAGGCAGTGGTTGCAACCGTCCCGAGGGTCTCTGATGTTCAGCTTAGACTTGCTGACACGTTAAACACTTGGATACAAATTCGGCCACATCCTTCTTCATACCTTCCCACCAGAAGTTTCTCTTCAAATCCTTGTACATTTTTGTTCCTCACGGGTGAACTGTATATCTTGACTTATGTGCTTCTTCCAGGATATCCTTCCTTAGCTCTCCATCACCTGGCACACATAATCTATCTCTGCACCGATATCCTCCATCAACTCCTACCTTCCATTCTGTCGGATCTTTCTTTGACATCTTCGCAAACCATGCTTGAAACTTCTCATCTTCTTTCTGAGCTCCAATAATGTGGTCGATAAGAACAGGCTGTAGGATAAGACATCCGAAAAGTTGTCCTTCTCCTTCTTCAGCACTCTGTACATTGAACTCTGCCAATGTCTCCAATGCTCTCCATTCTCTAACCATTAAGGAGGCGATCGTCTCACGAGTTTGCCGACTCAAAGCATCGATGACCACATTAGCTTTACCAAGGTGGTATTCTAACGTGAAGTCGTAATCTTTGATAAGCTCCATCCATCTGCGTTGCCTCATGTTCAACTCTTTCTGTGTGAACAAATATTTCAGGCTCTTGTGATCGGAGAATAAATCAAACTTCTCACCGTAGAGATAGTGTCTCCAAATCTTGAGTGCGAATACTACGACTGCCAACTCCAAATCATGAATGGGGTAGTTTAACTCATTCGGCTTCAGCTGTCTAGATCCATAGGCGATAACTCTGCCATCTTGCATAAGTACACACCGTAGTCCTTGATATGGCGCGTCACTGAAGATAGTGAACTTCTCATCAAGCTTGGGTATAGCTAGTACCGGTGCGGTAGTGAGTCTCTCTTTTAACTCTAAAAAGGCGTGCTCATGCTTCTCTGTCCACTCGAACGTCAAATTCTTCTTCGTCAACCCAGTCAATGGTACAACTATTTTTGAAAACCCTTCAACAAATCTTCTGTAATAGCCTGCGAGTCCAAGAAAACTCCTAACCTCTGTAGGGTTGCTCGGCCTAACCCAGTTTGACACAGCATCTGTCTTGGACGAATCCACAGAAATTCCTTGAGATGACACCTTGTGTCCCAAAAATTTGACTTCTTGCAACCAGAACTCACACTTACTGAACTTGGCATACAAGTGGTGATCCTTGAGCGTCTGCATCGTAATTCGTAGATGTTGTTCGTGTTCTTCTGCCGACTTAGAATAGATCAAAATATCATCAATGAAGACGATGACAAACTGATCTAAATAAGGCTTGAACACTCTTTTCATCAGATCCATAAACACTGTCGGGGCATTCGTCATTCCAAACGGCATTACCAAAAATTCATAGTGACCATATCGGGTTCTGAAAGCAGTCTTAGGTATGTCTTTCTTCCGTACCCTCAACTGATGATATCTTGACCTTAGGTCTATCTTGAAAAATGTCGTAGCTCCTTGTAGTTTATCAAACAAGTCGTCGATCCGAGGCAAGGGATACTTGTTCTTGATAACACTGGTGCTCCCAAGGCAAGGTACTTGGACGTACAAAACCTAAGTTCTCGAGCTTTTGAACTTGTTCCTTCAATTCCAATAGTTCAGTGGGGGCCATTCTGTAGGGAACCTTCGTGATCGGTACGGTACCCGGTATAAGCTCAATATAGAACTCTATACTTCTTTCGGGCGGCAAACCAGAAATATCTTGAAATACTTCTTCGAAGTCCTTGACTACGGGTATAGATGACACTGTCGCTTCTGTACTAACGACTTCGATGTTAGCCAAACACCTTGTGAGGAACATATCTCCCGAAGGGTTACATTGAAAATCAAAGGGTCGATTCTCATTGTCAGGGAATGTAATTTTCTTCCTCGCACAATCCAACTTCACTTGATTCTGAGAGAGCCAATCCATTCCTAGGATTATGTCAAACTCCTTCATCGATAGGACGATCAACCTTGCAGGGATTTCACGGTCTCCTAGCCATAAAGGACAATCCTTGCACACGTGTCATAATATGACTGCAGCTCCTAATGGTGAGGTATCCCTTAAAGCTTTCTCTAAACGATGAGGTAAGATACCCAACCTCCGAATTGTATTAACAGATATGAACGAAAGAGCAGCACCCGTATCAAATAACACTTTAACATGAGAGTTAAACAGAGTCAATGTACATTCCACTGCTTGCTGATCAGGTTGAGCTTCTCCATAATCTCCTTCTTCATAAATAGTTCAATCATATCCAGCGGCATCAGGAATAATAGCATTCACGTGAGTCTGACCTTGCTGACCATAAGTCACTTGCTTAGGGGCAGTACAGAACTTGCTGATGTGACCTGGTTCACCACAGTTGTAGCAAACTATGCCTTGCTGAGCAACACGCCTTGGTGTCTTGCAATCTCGAGCCAGATGACCGGGGTTGCCACAGTTGAAACATTTTCCAGCATTACTACCTTCACCAACTCGAGGTTGAGTCGGATAGGTGATAGCTTGGGTCCTCTTGCTTCCGTCAAAATTCCTCTTCTGCCCTTAGGTACTATTCATTGGTGGTCTATTTCCAAAGTTACCCCTTTGAGGCGGCCGAAATTCGAATTGTTTACGGTTCACTCGAGCGTCTTCTTCTAGATCAGTAGCCAAGCCAACCAATCCCTCAAACGACTTATCTAGGTGACCGAGAGTCAGACGGTGAATTTGGGATGTCAGCCCTTGGTTATACTTACGGATCCTCTTTTCCTCAGTATCAACCATGTGAGGGGCGAACCGAGACAATCTCTCGAACTGCGTGGTGTACTCTTGCACCGACTTGGTTCCTTGTGTTAAATCCATGAACTCCTTCTCTCTTCTGTGCCTTTCCTTAGCCGGTAAATACTTCTCCAAAAATCTCCCCTTGAATGCAGTCCACGTCATTCCCGTTGCAGCTCCATTCCCGATAGTAGCTATGACCGAATCCCACCAATCTGCAACATCATCGGTTAATTGAAAGGTAGCTAACCTCCTCTTGTCCATCTCATTAAACTGGACAGCTTCGAATATGCGGTCCATCTGTCTTAACCACTGTTCTGCTTTCCATGGTTCCGCGGTACCCGCAAACTGCTCGGATCTGAGCGCACGGAATCTCTCCAGCAGCTTATCTCCAGTCTGACAGTCTCGTCGGTTGTCATTCGTATTACCGATTCTTTCCAAACGTCTGAAAAATGCTTCGAATATCCCTGTAGGATCGGCAGCCTCAAGTGCTCCCTCAATCAAATTTCTGTTCCTCCTTAGTCCTCCAGCCATTCTATGCATGATAGTGATAGCAGAATGAGGAAAATGCATGCAACAGAAGTGTAAAGCAGTTTTTAATGACAACAACATTCAAAAGAGTATATATATAACTTCTTGTCAAGTTGATACAAAAAGCGTGTATGATCAGGTCAATGCCTACCCTATCTATATGGGTTAGGACACATATGTCCATGCAAGAGTTAATGTCAAAAATGGGGTTATTGCCCTATACTCTAATGCATGTAATTACAGTTTGCAACAAGAGGTAGAGCTAATAGTCAAAAGTAGTTAATATGTACAAGGTAATATCTAAGAAATCAGTCGTCTTCGTAAGCAGCTATCAGGAGATCTAGCGAGTTGACGGGGCAAAATCGCTGAACAAGGAACGGGCCCACCAAATCAAAATCAGACCTCTGAGAGGTCGACGAGGAAGAAGGCTGGGGCATCTGCCTCAACTGCCACCTCCTCAGGCAGAACTAGCTCAAGTGCTAGCTCCTCCTCGAGCTCAGCATCGAGATCATCTAGACCTATGCCATCCTCTACACCCTCTCCACCTACTGGCACCAAATGAACATCCTCAGCATTGTCCTCGGCGATGGGAACCACTGGCGGAGGCATCTCTAGCTGTGCGAGATGAGCATGCACAACCTGGATCTCAAAGGGGAAATAGAAAGCATCACTATCAACTAGCCTCAGAACCTCAACTAGCACTAAACGCTGAGCCTCCGCGAAATAGCGTATCTCAAGGCGAATACGCACCAAATCAACTATCCCTACCACGTGAACCTGGTGCCACAGATATGATCCTATGGTCTTCGTGGCCAGCTGCTCAATGGCAGTGTGATATAAATCGAGAAAAGCTGGGACTACTGCCCCAGGAGTCACCAAATGTCCTCCAAACCCATCTGGTACAAAAAGGGGCTGAGCTGGATCCATACCTGAAAAAGGTACTAACTTAAATCAGGACAGAGATAATCTTATGCGTCTGGGTCTGAGTCTATCCTCCCTATCATATCATCGGGGGTGCAAAGCTTAAGCTAACAGATCGTGGAATCGGGTCTAAACTGGTAAACCCTAACCTGACTAAACTATCTTGAGATAAATAATAACCTGGCTCTGATACCACTAAATCCTGTCATGCCCCGACGTAGCATAAATATGGAAAGCGTTTAATTTACTTTATGGACCCGTAGGTCGCGACAGTTTGAAGGATCAATTCCGTCCCAAACGTCGAACAACAAAAACATATAATCAGAGTTGAGCAGTCAAGGCTTACAAATATTTTTCTAACTTATTACATATTACAGCATGGGGTCTCTAAAGGCACAAACCGCCTTAAATCAAAACAATAACTAGCGTCTATTACAGTCATCCTTATAACAAAACAGTTTGTAACATCAAACATATAAAAGTAAATTCTCTTTCCAACAGTGATTCTCAGTTTGCATAGTCATACGGCCCAGCAATATCATAACCTGAAAAGCCTGAACACGAATGTCCAGGGCGCATCAACACCGTCAGCTTCAAGAAGTTGGTGAGTATTAAAAACATAACTTTGAATGTAACACATACTCATTTACCATTTTCCATTTCTCGATTAATACAACCAGTTTACATTAAAGCAAGGAGTTCATTTTAGGAAACAAGCACAATATTATTTAAAAGATATAATTCATATATATGTGACCGTGTATGAGAACAATGCACCATCTCATCTTACCGACTCTTTTCTCTCGACAAAACCCAACAATCCACTATCACACACCAGTATGTTTGAAACGCTAAGATAGCCACACTTTAGCACAGGGGTGCCAGGGAATGTCCAGTTTTCCTTACACTTTGGTCCGGGGTTCTAGGGAGTGTCCATTGCCTCACACTTTGACTACCTAATCCGCCATGCAAATACCGAAGGAACCCTCATGCAGTATCCAGACTCGAGTATCAGGGAGTGTCCGTAGGCCACACTTTAGCACTTTCATGGGTGCCAGGGAATGTCCAAGTTCGGCTTCACACACTTTGACGCTACCATGGTCGTCAAGGAGTGTCCAGTTTTTCCACCATCGTATTTCAAAGACACCCTCGCCGCAATCTCAATCACAACACACTTTGGTACTCACTTACCAGGGAGTGTCCACAACACAATCTCAACCGCACTCACTATGCCACACTGACCATTACTCTTTTCCATACTGACCAACATTCACACTCACCATGTATGTACAACTGACTCCACATATATGTCATGAAACTTTAAAACATGAGGCAAATCACTGAATTATATAGACAACGTGCGTAGTGGGATTGATAAGTCTCAATACAACGTTTTAACCGTCCAAACATACCCAAATAGGATTCTATTTTAGTAAATTTCCCAAACAGAGCTTTAAAAATTCATAAAACATTACCCAAACAGTTCCTTAACACAAAACAAGAAAAAACTAGAAACTGCCCAAAGTCGCGCGCGCGGGCCGCTCGCGCGATATGCCCATTTTTCGTTTTCTTTATTAAAACTTTTCTATCTGCCAGAATATAGGAAGATCGCGCGCGCGGATCGCTCGTACGGAGTTTCGCTCGCACGGGCCGCTCGTGCGGTCTGCCTAATTTTCATTTTTCTTTTATAAAACTTTTCTATCTACCTGAAACCACGCGGCTCGCTCGCACGAAGTGTCGCTCGCGTGATCGCGCACGTGAGATGAAGCAGAGGCTTCGTCTTCTTCGTCAGAACTGCTCTGTTTCAGAAATTCAGGGTCTTTTTGACCCATTTTCAAATCCGAACATTCATAGGACATGTAATATACGAAATTCTTTGTTTTTCAACAAGGATTAAGAATGTAAAATCAATTTTGCATGAATCAATCTATAACTCTAGGATTTTATGAAGAACTAAAAGTTAACAAAATTTGATTTCTTATATACTTCCTCATGTGAACAAATTAGATTCTAAAACTTTAGCAGTATCTTCTATGAACTATAATCTTCCTAAATCATCTCTAAAAACTCATTTTGATTAAGGTGAAAAAAAATTGTATTTTCAAGCCATGGAGTTCATACGTAAATTCATCAATGGTGATTACAAATAGGGCTACTCAAAAAAGTAAATACAATCTGAATTACATTCTAGGTGAGTTAGAAATACTCACTGATTGAAGCTTTAGAGATGATTTAGCTGAGAAAGATAAGCACAATAAGAAATACTCCAAGCTTTTGGCTATGGAGGATTGAAGTTCCTTCTCTCTTCTGAAATTCTGAAACTAACTCACAAGCTCTCTCTCTTCTCTCTGTGTTATGTATGTGCAGAATGAGAGTGTATGTGCGCATATATAGAGAGTAAAATGGATGAACTTGGTGGCCAAGTAATTTCTCTTATACTCAACAAAATCAATTTTAATTTACAAATTGTTAAACACATAATATATAGGTATACACACACGTATATACACAATGCTCAGATCATAAGAGCTCCAAAGTTGCCCAAGAGCCAACATAGATGTATAGGGGGCAAGAGCTAGGAGCTTATGGCCTTAGGAATACACACACACACACACAAAGCGTTCCCAAACAATGCCTTAACCAATGATTAGTTTCCATAATTAGAAATAAAGCAAATGTCAAATCTTGCTTTACATCACCTCTAAAATCTGTGGAAGTTTAGCACAGCGCAGACAGTTTTGAACATAAATTGGTATTTTCGCGGCACGGTGATCACCCCAAAAATACAGAAAATTCTTTTTAATGTAAGAAATACTTTTCAGTTTTTATAAAAATACTAGTTGAGTCAAAAGCAAACATTTCCACCGTTTTGAAATACAGTTTTGAAATCTAACACAGGTGTTGCTAAATTTTACAAAAATTGCAGTTTGACCCCAAAAGACTTTTAAATATGAAGTAAAACAAGAAATCAATTTCAACATGAGAGTTGCAAATTTAAAATAATCCTACGAACACAGATTAAACATGGAATTTCAATTTAGATATGTCAAAGGCAAATACATATAATTAAATGGAAATGCAGGTTGTTACATGTTTAGTGTGATATAAAGAAGTGGAGGGTACATGCCAAGGTACTGATATCCTGGAAAATTATAATCAAATAGTTACTAGATAATGGACCGTGCCTGTAATTATTATCGTGCTACTGGCCCACTGTCCAAATAGTAACTTTATTGCGATAACCTGCAGCAAACGTAAGTAAGTTATTTGTATAGGTCCCACACCTTGAGACCACAAATAATAGGACTGTGTATGTAGGAGCATGAGTCCACCTCAATAACCCACTCCCATTAATTACAAGAACCACATCAGCGTACCAACACTTGTATCCTCAAGTTATCTAGAAATTTCAATGTGGTACTCGACAAGTTGCAAAATAAACTAGAATGGATTATTTTGATGGGACCCAAAAAAAATGCTGACCATCAATTCTGTGGGGCACAAGGGAATATCACAGGCATCATAGTCATAGAAACTTGAAGAAAATGGTGTTTCTCAAAAGACAAAACTGACAAATTAAATAACACAAGGAGATTGTGTCCCAAATTGACATGATAGATTTGAATATTCCCAAGATATGGATGTTTCATTTTTTGGAAGGGATTTTCATTTCATGTGTACCATGCTGTTTAAATAGCCTTTTTTTTTATTTTTCTAAGAGTTAACATCAATATGAATATTTAGTTAGCCAGAATTCAAGCATTTGTTTAGTGTAATATAAAGAAGTTTAGGTTGAATGCATGGGTACCGACATACCTTTGAAATAAATGTAATTGTTTAAGGGTAATACTTGGGACACACCCAAAGATACAACTTTTGGGACACAACCTAAGAGATGTGTCTATCTCTCATGTGTCACTGTGGGGTCTAATGATATCACAGAAGAGATATAGACACATCATTTGAGTTGTGTTCTAAAAGTTGTGTCTTTGGATGTGTCCCAATCTTTACTCATTGTTTAATCTGATACATGACCTTTTATGACCAAATATATATATATATATATATCTTTTACGAGAGAGAGGAGAAAGAAAAGGAAAAAAAAAAAAAATCTCTTGAGGGTAAAATAGTCATGCTAAGAAATTATTTTAAGGGCAAGGGTGTAATAGTACTCTTAAAAAGTTGTTATTAACAATTGTACTACATGTTGTGGAACTGGTTACTGTTAGGAAATTATATTTCCTAATAATAGTGGACAATATATTAATATCAATTATATTATAAGGGCTATTAATTAAATGAGCTTAAATTATGTGGTCTAATTGTAGGAAGTCCATGGACTTTTACTTGGTATGGGTTTAATGAGTGGATACCAAATACTGACCATGTTAGGAATAATGAGAACCCTAACATATTAGTATACATATAGGTTATGGTCCCCAATATGTCAAATTATTATACAACTCATCTTCTATCACATCTAGAGAAGGAACCTATTACAGAACTAAGGAGATTTGACTGAGGAAGACACATGCAACTGGTCATCATCGTTCTCATAAGGTTTGCTAATTGCTACAATAGATACATGCATGTATTCTAATATATATTGTACCCTTAATAATCGAACATGATTTGATCATAGGGTTGTGCTTTTACTACTATAAGGTTCTACAGTTTAATAGATTATAGATCCAACAAATGGTATCAAAGCTGATTATCATGTTGATTATTAGGAATTTTATGCATGATTTATATATGATCGATTCAACTGATTTATGTCTCTTTCATTAGATCTTAATTCGGTAATATTATTATAATAATATGATGGCACTTGATTTTTATTTGGTTGTATCATATTGATGATCATCATTCAGGGTTCCTTTGGTTATCGGGTTGTCCGTGTCTCTATCTTCTCTGCATAAGTAAATTAATTAGATCTCATTGATGTTGGGATATTTGGGGCCTTCAATTCTAGTACCTTTGGGTTTCGAATTGTTAACCGTTGATTGACGTTGCTGTCACGCCCCGTCGACGTAGCATAAATAAGGAAAGCGTTTAATTTCCTTTATGGACCCGTAGGTCGTGACAGTTTGAAGAATCGATTACATCCCAAACGTCAACAACAAAAACATAATAATCAGAGCAGAGCAATCAAGGCTTACAATATTTTTCTAACTTAATAGTTATTACAACACGAGGTCTCTAAAGGCACAAACCGCCTTAAGTCAAAACAATAACTTAACATCTATTACAGTCATCCTTATTACAAAACCGTTCATAAATTAAAACATAGAATATTGATAACTGTTTTATCTTCCAAAAGCAGTCGTTCTCAGTTTGCATAATCATAGGGCCCAGCATAGTCATAACCTGAAAAGCCTGAACACGAATGTCCAGGGTGCATCGACGCCGTCAGCTTCAAGAAGCTGGTGAGTATTAAAAATATAACTTTGAATGTAAAACATATTCATTTACCATTTTCCAATTTCCATTTAATTCAACAAGTTTACATTAAAGTAAAGAGTTCATTTTAGAAAACAACTACAATATCATTGGAAATCTATAATTCACATATATGTGACCGTGTATGAAAATAATGTACCATCTCATCTTAACGACTCTTTTCTCTTGACAAACACAATAACCAACTCTCTCACACCAGTATCTTTGAAATACTCCGATAGCCACACTTTAGTACAGGGTTGCCAGGGAATGTCCAGTTTGCCTCACATATTAGCACGGGGTGCCAGGGAATGTCCAATGCCTCACACTTTAGTACCTAATCTGCCTCGCAAATACATCACACACTATCCAGACACGGGTACCAGGGAGTGTCCGTAGGCCACACTTTATCACTACCATGGGTGCCAGGGAATGTCCAAGTTCGGCTTCACGCACTTTAACGCTTCCATGGGCGTCAGGGAGTGTCCAGTTTTGCCACCGTCGCATTTCAAAGACACTCTAGCCGCAATCTCAATCACAACACACTTTGGTACTCACTTACCAGGGAGTGTCCATAACACAATCTCAACCACACACTCTATACCACACTGACCATTACTCTTTTCCACACTGACCAATATTCACACTCCCTATGCATGTACAACTGACACCATATGAATATCGTGCAATAGAACATATGAAATGTTGGGATCGATAACCATGTATATATGAAAAGAATCGAAATCATAATCGTCCTTTAACAACCAAAACGTAATCTGTTTTAACATAACTTCCAAATAGAGCCTTAAAATTTTAAAATATCACCCAAACAGTTCCTTAACATAAAACAAGCAAAAACCAGAAACTGTCCAAAGTCGCTCGCGCGAGGGGTCGCTCGCGCGGGCCGCTCGCGCGATATGCTTATTTTTCATTTTCTTTTTTAAACCTTTCCTTACTGCATGGAAACACACAGCTCGCGCGCGCGGGCCGCTCGCGCGATCTGCCTAATTTTTGTTTTTCTTATTAAAACCTTTTTTGTCTGCTTGAAAACACACAACTCGCGCGAGGGGTCGCTCGCGCGATCGCGCGCGCGAGTGTCATCAGTGACTTCGTCTTCTTCGTCAGAACTGCTCTGTTTCAGAAATCAGGGGGTCTTTTGACCCATTTTCAATTCTGTAAGTTACCCTACCTTATTATATATGAATCTCTTCGGTTTTTCACAAGGATTAAGAATCTACAACTAATTTTACATGAATCCAAACGTAGTTCACGAATTTTACGAAAAACTAAAAGATGACAAAACTTCAATCTTAATATACTTTCTCAATTGAGTAAATTAGACTATAATATTGTAAACATGACCAATACATACTGAAATCTTTCATATTTATCTAATAAAATAGATTTTGATTGAGTTTGAAAATTCATGATTTCAAGCTATGAAACTTCAAACGTAAATTCAAAAATATTGATCACAAATTAACTACACAAAACAATAATTGAAAGGTGAATTACATTCCAAGTGAGTTTAGAATACTCACAGAGATAAGAGAGTAGTATGTGTTGAGAAAGATAAGCAAAATAAGAATCTAATCCAAGCTTTGGCTATGGGGATTGAGTCCTCTCTCTTTAGCAAATTTCTAAAATTATGAATACTCCAGCTCTCTCTTTTCTCTCTGTGATATGTGTGTGCTGAATGTGAGAGTTATGAGTGTGTGAGAGTGTATAAATAGAGAACTAATTGGGATACTTGGAGGCCAAGAACATTGTGGTTTACTCCACAAATTAGAATTATACAAATATTCATATTTCTCAGCCAATATTCATACGTATATACATAATACACAGACTTATTAACTCTACAGATCATCCAAGAGCCAAGAATAGGTGTATAGGGGCCAAGCTTGAGGTGTTTGGGAAATGTGGCTTATGGCACAACATTTACACACACAAGCTATACACTTCCAAACAAAGCCTAAGGCAATCATTAGTTGCCATAAATGGAAAGTAAAGCATAAGTCACTTCTAGCTTTATGTCCATTCCAAAATCTGTGAAAGTTTAACGTGGCGCAGACAGTTTTGAACATAAACTAGTATTTTCGCGGCGCGGTGTTCACCACAAAAATACAGAAAATTCATTTTAACGTAAGAATTGATTTTCCGATTTCATAAAAACACAGTTTGAGTTAACAGAAAATATTTTCACCGTCTTGAAATGCAGTTTTGAAATCTAACACAGGTATTACTAAATTTGTAAAATTACAGTTTGACCCCAATAAGAATTCAATATGAAATAAAACAAGAAATTAAGATTCCAAACATGAGAATTGCAAATTTAAGATAACATCAGGAACACTAATTAAATCTAAAATGTAAATTTGAAATTAAATGAAATGCAGGTTGTTACAGTTGCTTTTCGATCTATCAGCATTGTGATTTTCTAGGTACTTATGGAGATCTTTTTGTTTTGGTTCTTGGTTACTGTGCTTGCGGTGCCAACTGGGTGTGGTTTGGGCTTATGTACATATGCCTATTCTGTCTCTATGTCTTCATGAGCAGTATATTATAACTTCGAATATTCATGTTGTTCATAACAGAATGTTATTGTATTTTTATTGTGCTTTCAGAATTTTGGGTAATTCATTACTTGAATAAAATTCTGAAAGAAAAAAAAATAGAAGGAAAGGAAAGGAATTTATTTGGGGTCTATTTTAGGTCCCAATACAATGTATGATATTTCAAATAAATAAATTGAAATAATATATTGTCAAAGTAACCTCTGTTGTGTAAATTATTTATTTTTGAAATATTAAGATGGTATATCTATTATTCATTCGATTAACAATTGGACCAAAGGAAGATTCTTAATTGGCCGAATGATAGGTGTACATGTGGTGGTAAATATGTGATAATTATCAAGCCAATTATTCATGTGGGCAGTGAGTCAACCTAAAGGAAGACTATTGTCTGACAGGACTTATTGTCAGTATTTGATCACTACACGGGGACTACCACTTACAGTTGATATTTTGTCAAAAGACTAAATGTCAATATTGTTCTAGGTATCCTGTGATAGGCCCACCATTATGTAAATTATTTAATGTGTCATGCATGCATATATAAAGTATTTCTAATATATTTATGTTGTGACATGTTACTGATAGTGAGTGTATTGTTTTATTTTATTTTGTTCTTTATTCAGTTTCTGCTACTGCTACAAATGTTTATGCTCAAGTTAGTGCTATCCCAATGCTGAATGGGGGAAACTTTAAGGTCTGGAATGAGAACGTGGAAATCGTTCTCGGATGTATGGACTTGGACCTTGCACTAAGGACAGAATGACCCACTTCGACTACAGAAAACCCAAATGAGGTTATAATTGAGAAGTGGGATCGCTCAAATCGCATGAGTTTGATGATTATGAAATGTTCTATTCCAGAAACATTTCGGGGCTCGATCGCTGAAAGCACAAATGGTAAGAAGTTCCTCTGAATTACAACAATATTTTTCTAAGAATGAAAAGTCAGAAACGATTACCGTTTTGGTTATTCTAAATTCTATGAGGTATAAAGGAAAGGGGAACATAAGGGAGTACATTATGGAAATGTCTCATATCAGTGGGATACTCAAGGCACTAAAGTTAGAGCTGCCTGAGAACTTGTTCGTGCACTTGGTTCTTATATCTCTTCCTGCACAATTCAGTCAATTTAAAGTGAGTTATAACACCCAAAAGGACAAATGGACTCTTAATGAGCTCATATCTCACTGTGTGCAAGAAGAGGAAAGAATTCAGCAAGACAAGACTAAAAGTGCTCACTTAGCATCAACCTCTCAGAATAATAAAAGTAAAAGAGTTAAGGATGTTCCAAATGAAATGCCTTAGCAGAAGAAACTAAAGAAGCAAAATGAGAAATTCCTTTGCTATTTCTGCAAGAAGATAGGCCCCATATAAAAAAGTTGTCCTAAATACGCCGCTTGGCGTGCAAAGAAGGGTAATCTTCTCGCTTTGGTTTGTTCTGAAGTTAATTTAGCTTCTGTACCTAAAGATACTTGGTGGGTAGATTCTGGTGCTACTACTCACATAAGTATGTCTATGCAGGGTTACCTATGGAGCCGGCCGCCAACTGATGCTGAAACATTCATCTTTGTGGGTGATGGCAAGAAAGTTCTAGTGGAAGCTTTAGGAAATTTTATATTATTATTAAAGACTGGTGTTTATTTGGATTTAATTGAGACTTTTGTTGCACCATCTTTTAGATGGAATTTAGTTTCTATTTCTAATTTGGATAAATCTGGTTATGCTTGTTCTTTTGGAAATTATAAAGTTAGTCTATTATAATATTCAAAGCTTATTGGTATCGGTTCTTTAATTGCTAATCTTTATATGCTTGACACTGTTACTTCTTGTAATGAAATTCTGCATACTAATTCATGTGGTACAAAGCGAAAATTAAATGAGAATTCCACCACCTTATAGCACAAGCGATTAGGTCATATCTCTAAACAGAGAATTGAGAGACTTATGCATGACGGGATTCTTGGTACCTTAGATTTGGAAGACTTTCAAGTTTGCATTGAATGCATTAAGGGGAAATAGACAAACATAAGAAAATTATGTGCCAACAGGTGTACAGAGGTTTTATAACTCATTCACACTGATAATTGTGGTCCATTCCCTACAGCCTCTTGGAATGGACAACAATATTTCATTACGTTCATAGACAACTACTCAAGATATGGGTACCTATATTTAATACATGAGAAGTCACAGTCCCTGGATGTTTTCAAGTCATTCAAAGCTGAAGTTGAACTTCAACTTGGCAAGAAAATTAAGGCTGTCAAATCTGACCGTGGTGGTGAATACTATGGTAGATATAACAGATCAGGAGAATAATGTCCAGGAGCCTTTGCTAAATTCCTAGAGGAATGCGGTATCGTCCTGCAATACACAATGCCAAGCAAACCTAGCATGAATGGTGTTGCTGAGTGATGAAACAGAATGCTTAATGACATGGTAAGAAGTATATTTAGTCATTCTTTGTCACGACCCATCCCACTACGCGTGGAAATAGGACACGTGGCACGCCACCAAGGCTCATCCAAACAATCATATAAATATACGCAGCGGAAAGAACTTTAAAACAACCCTGGGTATTTAAAACTTAGGGAACATTACCCTCTGAGTTTGTAAAATCCATTGAAATCAGAGTTATAAAAAGTTTTGTTCAATCAAAAGTGTTCACAAGAATCCATTTCAAAATACAGAGGTTCAGTCGACTGCCCAGTCGACTGTACTAGGGTCCAGTCGACTGTGCCTGGCAGAAACTAAAACCCTAAATCCTCAACAGAGGTCCAGTCGACTGCTTTTCTATTATTAGAAGCAGTAGCCAAAATCAACAGTGGTTCAGTCGACTGATGAAGGGGTCCAGTCGACTGCTTTTCTATTATTCACTTACAGTGTCTCAAACACACGAGATCCAGTCGACTGACCCTGGGTCCAGTCGACTGCTCCCCTGCTAGCAGCCCTGTGTTGTAAATACTAACAACTCATGCTTCTTAATCCAACACCAAATTCAACCACAATTGATTTCCAACATTCAAAACATAAATACAAACGTTCAATTACAAGATTCCGGTACTACGGAACTAATCCATGATTCTATTACAACATCTTACAATATTCAAATCCTTACACAAGTTTAGGATTTAAAACAAAACATATACAAGTGTGATATCCCCGGCGTTCATCGGCCTAACTCATCGCGCTTCTTCTTATCCTTCTTCTTTCCTGCAATGGAGTACATCTCCACTGCTCAGCTATATGCTGAGCGTACAAGTTCTAACATATGCAATATATGAAAAAAAAAATGCTTTAATCTCATAAATCATACAATAGTCTCTAGGGAGAAAAATACGCATTCATCCGGTAGCGGCAAGTCCAAGCCTTAAACCGCGATACCAATGGCAAGTCCAAGTCTATCAACCATTGTATCCACAAGTGCCATGGAAAGTCCAAGTCTATCAACCATGCACAGTAGCCGTCGCTACTAAATTCTCAAACATCGAGAAGCTTACTCCGGCATGAATTTGTATAAGACTCCCCTTTGACCCACATAGACAACTTAACGTGCTCGCGTAAATTTAGACATACTTTTCACAATTTAGCGCGTGCATAATTAACGGGCCTACAATTAACACATGGATTTCGCCCGGATCACAATTTCGTCATCGAAAGCTAAAACATGTATTTCCCTATATTTCACAAGTTAGAACTTCATACCTCGTGCGATTTCCCCCAAACTTTGAAGGATCGACTAGGAGGCTAAGTAATCGTCGGATTTCGAATTTGAGACAATTTCTACAAGTTTATACCTGTTTTTCCCAAAAGTCTAAAATTAAGATCTTTACAAAAATTGGCCAAACATGACCTAAGTGGTATCAAAATGTAGATCTTACCTCCACGAGTTCAAATCTGAAATCTGGAGAAAATCTGACAGACGAACGGTCGTCGATCGGCGTCGCAAAGCCCGTTGGCTCCAAATCTCCCTTCTCTCTCCTCTCTCTAGATATTTATAAAAGTTGTGGATGAGAATGAAATCTCATCCACTTCTATTTATAGGCAAACTTCTCAGAAATTGTGTTTACCTCCCCGCAAGTTTCTCAAAACTTCTCATTCACCCATGAAACTTCGCACACGTCCATTTTATAACTTTACGAGTGAAAACTATAAATTTCAAAAGTTTTCGACTAGGTTTCGTTTGGGTCCAAAATAACGTCTGAAAACTATATTCTGCGGAATCTCTACACAACCTACCTTTTCAATTAACGTATCACTCACGTTCTCAACACAGTTCTCAAAATGATATAATGATATCAAAGATTACTAGAATTCTCACAACACAGATAAAATTACTATTCAACAAATACCAGATAAGGTCAAATAACATTTAAATCATATAAATGTCATTTAGTCATGCCCATGCAATATGAACTTCCATGTTCTCGTGTCCTTACTGACACCTTACCGTTGACCACAGTCAACCACTTATCCTCAATTATCATATATCAATGATAATTCATAAAATTTCATATCATGCATGATTAAACTATGAAATTCTGGAACGGGCATGACATTCTTCTTTACCAGAATCACTTTGGGAAGAAGCTCTAAAGACTGCAGCATGTATCTTTAACAGGGTACCAAGCATTAGGCATTTACATATTTGGGATTGTCTAGATGAGGCATGGCCTTATGGGCCACATGAAAAGAAACTGGACTCAAGAACAGTTAGTTGCTACTTTTTTTGATACGCTGAACGCTCTCGGGGCTTTAAGTTTTATGATCCCACTACTACGACATTTTTTGAGACAGGAAATGAGAGATTTCTTAAGGAAGTTGAGTTTGTGGGGGGAGATAAGGTTACATACATTGTCTTTGAAGAGGAATTTATTCCTTGTCATATTGCTATTGACAATGTTCAGGTTCCTATTCCTAACATTATTCAAGATGCAAATCCGGATATACAAGACAATGTACAAGAGCTCCCCGTGCAAAATAATTTTTTTTACCTGAAGTACAAACTCAAAAACCTCAAGAGTAGATGCCATTAAGAAGATCCACTAGAGAAAGGAGAAATGTAATTCCGGATGATTACATTGTATTCGTCCAAGAACATGAGTTTGACATAGGGATAGTGGAAGATGATCGAATCAACTTTCACCAAGCCAAACAAAGTTCTAACTCTCAAAAGTGGATTGATGTCATGAATGATGAGTTGAAATCCATAAAAGACAATGACGTTTGGAATCTTGTCGAATTGCCTGAAGGAACGAAGCCCATTTGTTGCAAATGGATATTTAAAACCAAGAGGGATTCAAAGGACAATGTCGAGTGATATAAGGCTCGTCTAGTCACCAAGGGGTTCACTCAAAGGGAAGGCATAGCTTATAAAGGGGACTTTCTCTCCGATTTCATCGAAAGACTCTTTCAGGACAATAATTGCACTCGTGGCTTATTTTGATTTAGAGCTACATCAGATGGATGTTAAGATAGCGTTTCTCAATGGAAACATTGATGAGATGATTTATATGGTCCAACCAGAAAACTTTGTATCCGGAGATCCAAAGTCTATGGTCTGCAGATTAAAGAAATCCATCTATGGTCTCAAGCAGGCTTCCCGTCAATGGTATCACAAGGTCCATCAAATAATCACCTCGCATGGCTTTGAGGCGAATGTGGTTGATGAATGTGTATATCAAAAATTCAGTGGGAGTAAGTATATCTTTCTGATTTTATATGTTGATGACATTCTACTGGCCTACAACGATATAGGCTTATTGCACGAAACCAAGAGCTTTCTCACTAACAATTTTGAGATGAAGTATCTTGGGGACGCCTCTTTTGTATTAGGAATATAGATATTGTGAGATCGCTCTCAAGATATCCCTGGGTTATCACAATAGAGCTATATCAAAAAAGTTTTAAGTAGATTCGGCATGAATGGTTGTTCATCAGGAGATACGCCCATAGCTAAAGGAGACAAGTTCAGCCTCGGATAGTGCCCTAAGAATGACCTTGAAACTAAGGAGATGCAAAAGATTCCCTATGCGTCAGCAGTAGGAAGTCTAATGTATACTCAAGTATGTACGCGTTTAGATATTGCGTTCATAGTGGGAGTATTGGGCAGATATTTAAGTAACCCAGGAATGGATCATTTGAAAGCAGTCAAATGGGTTATTCGGTATTTACAGAAAACAAAGGACTATATCCTCACGTATCGGAGATCAGACTTTTTGGAGATCATTGGG
Organism: Hydrangea macrophylla; assembly: GCA_033977485.1. NCBI lineage: Eukaryota > Viridiplantae > Streptophyta > Magnoliopsida > Cornales > Hydrangeaceae > Hydrangea > Hydrangea macrophylla. Next base: position 32,383,727 of record CM066994.1, read on the forward strand.
AAAGATAAATTAAAGTAATATATCCAACAATTCAAGAATTCTATCGTATATCCTAAGTTCTACCCACAAACAAAAGGGTCATAAATTTCTAACAAAATCAAACCCAAAAAATATATCCAACAATAAAGAAGATAAAAACCTCTAAAATGAATTAAAATCTTAATAAAAACAAATTGAGAAAAGCATACAGGCAAATGAAATAGAGACAATGAAAGCAATCATTAAAATATATAAACACAAGGAATACTCTTCACTTCAAACTCATTTAATTACAATGTGTCTAATTAAAATAAGTTGTGGCAGTAATTACTCATACCACTACAACAAATTACCTATTTTGTGACCAACTTCTGAGTGACCAACTCAATTCTGTCACTAAATTTACACTTTTAGTGAAGAAAATAGCCTACCTGACTAGTAGTTGTAAAATTCTGGTATTTGTGATCAAAATAATTGGTCAGTAAAAGTTCTTCGCAAAAGCTTTGAGTGATGCTATACTTCTCATATTTGAATCTCAAATTTAGTTCTCAAATGGCTTAGTGGATATATGTACCACATGTTGTGGCAGTAATTGCTCATATCAACTTGCCACTTTTATGGTATAATTGACAAAGCATTTGGTAACCAAATTAGAAATTCAAATTCGAAAGTCCAACACCCCCTTCCCCCCCCCCCCCCCCCCCCCCCCAAAAAAAAAAGAAATCATAGAAACATAATTTTATTGTCAAATTTAGTTCCCAAATGGCCTAGCTATTGTACCACATGGTGTGGCAATAATTACCCGTATCACATGACAGTGATGTGGTACAACTGACAAAGTATTTAGTAACCAAATCAGGAATTCAAATTGTGAAGTATAGCACAAAATTTTTTTATAGAAACACGCCTTAATTGTTGATCCGCAAACAAGAATGAATGCTGAAATTTTCATAAAAAAGCTATAGATAGTAATGATGATGTGATTTTTTGGGTAAGATAAATTAAAGTAAATCAAGGAGAGAGAAACAGTAAGACCAGTTTTGTATGTGGTTTGGCCATGTTAATGAAGAAATCTACATCTACAGGTGTGTCTGAGCATGTTCACTATACTGTAAAAAAGTCGGTGGCCTTTGGTGAACCAACAATAGTTTAGAGCAACCAGAGGTCGTCTGGGCACGATTATGATTGATACAGAGGTGCTATGCAGAATAAAATGTGTTTTTTTCTTCTGTGGGGGTGAATGGTCTCTTTTATAGATGCAAGAGACCTACTCGTACAAGGAAATTAAACAGATTAAATAATACAATCTGATTTAGGATTGATTGGCATCAATCAAGGGGTTTCCTAATTGGATTAGGAAACAATTTGCACTTTCCATTAGTCTTCTAACTTGTATAGGAAACTATCTGGAACATTCTGGATCACGTCCTGGGGCTGAGCCATGATGTATCCCTGACAGGCCGGGCCGGGCATGGCTAGCGTTATAACCCGACTAGTTTGGCCAGGCCTTGGGATGCCGAGTCTACCGCTCAGGACACATTTGCTATCCTGGACTATTTCATGATTGAATGATGCTATCTTGACCCGTAGGTCGGGCTTCTCCTCTGACTAGGTCGTGCCACATGGCTGGGAAATCTCGGGTCGTCTAGATCGGATGAGATGGGGGTCGATCGGTAAGTAGAACTGCTCAGTCATAAAGTAGAGCCAATTTTGGGTGTATCAGTTGCCCCTCTTCCAAGGTTGGCTTGATACTATATTGACTCAAGTTTGGGAAATATGTTGATTGCTCGAGAAAGTTGTCTTGGAACTTCTGAGACTTTTGAATTCTCAGGAACTGGATAAGAGTTGAGACTTAGCCTAGTTCGGAGTCTTTAAGTGCTCGGGAATTGGCTAAGAGTTGAGACTCATCCTAATTCGGAGTCTTTTTCTTGAGTTAGCTCCCAAGATGGTTATCTTCTGCCCGTAAACCTTCGTTAAGGTTGTAGGTAGAAGAATTTGACCATGTTGGAAAAGCTGACCTAAAGCGTGTTCTTTAGGGTCCTTTTTATGCTAACTCTCCAGGATGGTTATCTCCCGCCCAGCGAGCCTTCGTCAAGATTGTTGCTAGAAGAGTTTGACCATGTTGGTGGAGCTGACCTAAATTTTAGGGTCCTTTTTTTTACTCCTTTATTACGGGCCAACCTACGAGGTTTTAGTTACCTCTATCGCCGGTTTGGGCCTAAGTGGAGTTAGAGCCTCTGAGTATTGTAGGCACCTGGGTTATCTAAGAGTCTTACTCAGTTAACCCCAAGGCCTGTAAATACTTGGTGTAACTTCTTGTAGTTTTTATTCTATTTTGCCCCCCAAGCTTTGGTTAAGGTAGGCGTTGTAGGAACAATTACTGTAGGGAGCCAACCTAGAACGTTGATAGTTCCAGGGTCGTTTGATGCATCGGGGGTAATCCCGAGGTCTTTGGGTGCCTCGGGTGTGATCCCGAGGTCTTTTGGATGCCTCGGGTGTGATCTCAAGGTCTTTGCAGGAGCTCTCTAACAAGCCATGGAGCCTCATGCTATGATCGGGAAAAAGTACCACTGTAGTTGGACTCGTCTGAACTTTTGGACAGGAGGTCGTGTTCGAATCTCCGGGCTCTTGCCACTATAAATTCGGGGTCAGGTCGAGATTGTTGGACCCTGACTACTATAAATTGGAAGTCGGGTTGGGGCTGCCGAACCCTGACCACTGTGAACTGGAGGTCGAGTCGTGGCTGCCGGACTCTGACTGTTGTGAAGTGGAGGTCAGGTCGGGGCTGCCGAACTCAGACTACTGTGAATTGGGGGTCGGGTCGGGGCTGTCGAACTTAGACCAATGTGAATTGGAGGTCGGGTCCAAGCTACCGGACTCAGACCGTTGTTGGACACTAAAGGAACTGCCAGAACCGTCTGGCTTCTTTACGTTATTCTTCTCGGGATGATCTCGCTTCTACTTACTTCTTGTTGGCTCGTTGCTTTCTTCCCCGGGGTCTTTAGTCTTTAGAAATTCTTCAGTGTCAAATTATTTCCAACCCTTTTTGCGAGTTCAACTAAGGTTGCCGATCGATTTCTGTGAAACAACATGGCGTACTTGGTGTGTTAAACTCCCGAGCAGAAGGCTATAATGGCGACTATCTCATTCAGGTAGTAAATTTGAAGCTTCTGTTGGTTGAACCGATCGATGTAATCGTTCAACGACTCTCCCCTCAGCTGTTTGACAGTGAGTAGCTGGGTGTCAGGTTACGGCCAGTCAAGGATGCCTATGAACTGGCTAATGAACTGTTTGCTAAGCTCCTTGAAATCCTTGACCGATAGAGGCTTCAGGGAGTGAAACCATTGAGCAGTCGGGCCTTTCAAAGTGATGGGAAAGGCCAAGCAATGTAGTTCGTCGGCGTTGGTGGCCAGGACCATCTAAGCCTTGTAGGTCTAGACGTGGTCGACCGGGCTTCTCGAGCCATTATAAGAATCTAGACGAGGCTGCTTAAATTTGCAAGGAATGGCAAACCTCGTGATCTAGCTGGAGAATGGTGACTCAATCCTAGTGTTGGCATGATTCTGAGTAGGGTTTTGGCTCGATCCTAGTGTTGGCGTGATTCTGAGTAGGGTTTTGGCCCATCTTTTTGGCCATTCCGTTGATCTGTTTCTCTAAATCCTTGATGCGAGCCACCACACCCTCCTGACTGGTATCCAGGACGTAGGTCAGATCAGTGGAAGAGGCTTCTTCCTCACGGTGTGCTATCTCTTGGGATCGAGCTCGGCTATGCCTCTGGTTGATCGTGTGCCTAGAATCACTTCGGCTCTTGACCGAGCGATCCTGGACTGATTCCCGGGTCATGTGCTTCTGCCTCTCCGCTCGGACAGCACGCTTTCGTTGACTTCCCTTGCATCTCCAACACGGTTCGAGTTCTTTCGAGCACGTTGTCGAATCTAGATGAGCTCCGGACCACGCGCTGCGCTCACGGGCTATGACCTGGCCGGTGGTGGTTTGTTCCGTTGGGCCAGCAGGGTTTCGATTTGCTGCTGGGTTTGGTACTGGCCCTCTAGAAGTTGCACTAGAGTTGCGATGAACTGCTTAGGTGTCAGGACTGCTATGGCCAGCGCCGAGGCCGGTGGAACGTCTCGGTTAACCTGCTGTGCAGCCTTCTTACCCTTCTTTGGAGGCATGACTATCAGCTAAGAGATTTGTTTTTTGATAAGTCTGTCGTTTCCCACCGACGGTGCCAAGCTGATGATGTGATTTTTCGAGTAAGATAAATTAAAGCAGATCAAGGAGAGAGAAATAGTGAGATCGGGTTTCTATGTGATTCGTCCCTGTTAATGAAGAAACATACGTCCACGGGTGTGTCATAGCACGTTCACTATACTGTAAAAAGTCGGTGACCTTTGGTGAACCAACAACAGTTTGGAGCTACCAGAGGTCGGTCGGGCACAATTATGATTGCTAAAGATGTGCTATGCAGACTAAAAGATGTTTTTTTTTCTTCTATGGGGGTGAGTGGTCTCTTTTATAGATGCAAGTGACCTACTCGTACAAGAAAATTAGACATATTAAGTAATACAATCTGATTTAGGATTGAATGGCATCAATCAAGGTTTCCTAATTGGATTAGGAAATAATTTGCACTTTCCATTAGTCTTCTAACTTGTATAGGAAACCGTCTGGAACATTCTGGATCACGTCCTAGGGCTAAACCATGTAGTATCCCTGACAGGCCGGGCCAGCATTATAACCCCGACTAGTTTGGTCGGGCCACGGGAAGCCGGGTCTACCGCTCCGCTCGGGACACTTTTGCTGTCTTGGACTGTTTGATGACTGAATGATGCTATCTCGATCCGTAGGTCGGGCTTCTCCTCTAACTAGGCCATGCCACACGGCCAGGAAGTCTCGGGTCGTCTAGATCAGACGGGATGGGGGCCGGTCGCTGAGTAGAAGTACTGCTCAATCATAGAGTAGAGCTAATTTTGGGTGTATCAAGTAAAAAAATAATGATCTTAGGCAAAGCTTATTGTAGGAGGACGTTTTCTTTGAGTCAATGGTGACGTTGTTAATAGGCAAAACTTTGAAAAGTTATCTAATTGAGCAGGTTTTTGTCAAAAGCATATTTTTTCACAATGGAATTGCAGAAGTAGAAGTTGTGCTAGACACAAAATTCAAGGCCATGAATCTTTGTTCTTATCCTTGTAAGGAATCTTTGTTCTTATCCAGTTGGCCAAAAGATACCTAATTCAAGGCCAGAAATCTTTGTTCTTATCTAGCTTCTAAGGGTAAATTTTGGGACACATCCAAAGACACAATTTTTAGAACACAACCCAAGAGATGTGTCTATCTCTCTCTTATGTCACTGTGGGGTTCAGTGATATCACAGGAGAGATATAGACACATCTTTTAAGTTGAATCTCAAAAATTATGTATTTGGGTCTGCCCAATCTTTACTTAGTTTGTAATGACACCCCACTTTTAAGGATTGACTGTTTCAAGAGGGATAAAGGTATTTTGTCTCCCATTCCCTCCCCCCCCACCCCACCCCACACACACACACACTTTTTCTTCACATTTCTAATACAATCTACCCCTCGAGTGTCATCAAGGTTATTCAAAAAAAAAATTAAAAAGAAGAAAAAACTACAATTTGAAATCAACTCAGACATCTTTTTCAGATAAAAAAATCAACACTCTACGTCAACCCCTAGTAACCATAGAATCGTCATGGACGACTCGATCTAGCTGCACGCGAACATAGCCGCTGGTCTAACTGACATCGAGCTCTGAGACGGAACTGCCACCGGCCATCGTTCCGTCATCACCACCTGTTGTAGCTATCTTCTCAGGATGTTCTGGTCAAATGGACTTAGGAGCTTTAATTATTTAACGTGGGAAGAGGGGGCCAATGTGTTATTAACGCTTTTTCAAACTTTTTAAAAATGGACTTGAGTTTAAAACAGTTAAATCCTTATGTCCTTATTGGGTACACATGGATGGAATGTTTATTAGAAACTAGAAAGTGTTTGTTTGATGGACTTTCAATTAATTTTCTATTTTAAGAGGTTTTTTTTTTTAAAAGTAATCAACATATTTTGACTAAAATGGAGATAATGCATCAAGCTATTCGATCGCAAGAACTGACATCACGTTTGGATTCCCCCAATTGAGGGGATTGGGCAAATAGTCCCTTAATTAGACTAATCCTGAGATTACTTAACCCTAACTTTCATGGTATAATAAGTAGTACTGGTGGCTCAAATTTTGACGTAACAGCTTAAAATGACCTGATAGTCTCATGCCCAAACATATGGACTGTTTCGATTAAAAAGGCTAATAGTCTCTTTCCTCCTTTAATCCCGCACAAAAACATATTGATATATATGACATTCAAAACTGATACACAAATAAGGGCAATAATGACAATTTTAAAGTTTAACAACAACTAACACTTACATTTACAACATCATATTTTCTATTTGACAGAAATAAAGCTATATGCTTTGATCAAAGTAAATATGTACAGAGAGATGGAATGATATATGAGTAATGCTAGATGCACAAAAAAAGTGCACAACGAAATGCACAATCTGTTTTAATTTGTTGGACCTCGTGCTGAAAAAGTTGTACACTCATTTTTTTTTGTCTTTTTATGTGTATAGAATTTTCAGCACGAAGTCCAACAATTTCAAATCCAACAATTTCAAGCTGGTTATGCATTTCATTGTGCACTTTTTTTGTGCATCTAGCATTTCTTATGATATATAGGGGAAGTTCATCACTTATCTGGATCTACAAACTCCTTCCCATTGACTTACCAACCTCTGTGTTCTTTTTGTTTTTGATCCTTCCCTCCACAACCGCCACCTCCTCTACACGTACAAATATATATATATATATATATTTATGTGTGTGTGTGTGTATACATATCTAGATAGAGTGAGTTCATTTGTTTTGACGTAGAAACTCCTTTCCATTGACTTAACCTCCACAACCTCCACAACCTCCTCCACAACCGCCACCACAACCGCCGCCTCCAGCATGACTACCAGTGTTTTTGCGGGCGGAGTCACCGCAAGCAAAGATGACCATTGAAAGAATTGAGAGAGACACAACAATCATGCAGAGCAAGAAGGTGACCCCATAACCATGAAACACAAGATCTCCTCCCTCCACTCCATCAAAGTGTCTGGCCATTAATTTTTTCAATCTCTATGGCTAATTAGCTTCAAACTTTTAGTGCTTAAATATATAGGCACATGATAATATAATTAATTTGTAATGCTTCATAAGTCTCGATCTACCATCTTTGTCATGGTTAGCTTGATTTGTATCCGATCATAAGTGTTGGATGTAATTTGTCTGCCTGGTTGATCATTTTGACTTGTGTTTGTAAATTCTCTTATGAAACAAGGGTAAATTACACTTACCTCCCTCAAGGTAAGGTCAAAATACATCGACCTTCCTCGTAGTTTTGCATAATTACATTGACCCCCTTGAAGTTTGGGATTGACTAATACTTTTACCTTCCGTTCATCAATATTCATTTGACCGTTAATTTGATTGCTAAATTTTTTTATAATGACCAATTTAACTTATCAAAGTTAATAAAATTTCGTACAAAATGTTCTCTAACATGAATATGATCAAAGCTACAATTTTTTTTTTATGATAAATTGTCTAGTTAATAACGTGTTGATTGATTTTGTGAATAAATAAGTAATATTTTATTTCAGCGGTGTTTAAGTGATTTTGCAAGCAACGATATTTTTGATAGGTCTCCATCTCTAACAGTGAAAATTAGTGTAATTATGCAAACTACTAAAAAAAAAAATCGATGCATTTTTTACCTTACTTCAAGAAATATCAGTATAATTTACCCTTCGAATAATTAGAATGTTCACATATGATTTGCCAAGTTTGAAATTTCGCCTTAGATATTAGAAACCATTGGCGTAGGGAAGGTCACCTATGCCTTTCAGTCACTCTCTTAGCACCCTTGTACAAGGGGACCATGACTAGGTAATAGCACTTCAATCACATAGTGTTACTTGAGAACTATACTTCTTACTGAGAGTTAAAATAAAATAGTGTACGAAATTCTCTCATTCTATTGCCAAAAAAAAAAAAAAAAACAAACAAACAAACAAACGATACCTAATTGAGCAAGTTTTTGTCAAAACAATTTTTTGTGATGGAATCGCAGAAGAAGTTGTGCCAAATACCCCTGAGCTCAGATATATAAATCATGCAAGTTCATCATATTTTGTCATCATCTTTATCATGACTTTTTTTCTTTTTCATTTATATCTCCTATTTAGCGTATGTTTGGTAACTAATCATTTGAGATGTAAACAAAAATAATACAAAGTCGATTCTTTATGGCAGTCAACATTTTACATCATTTACAAAAGTATAAAAAAAAATGAAATTAATTTAAAAGTAGCAAATTTGAAGCTTTCTTTAAAAAGCTAAAAAAAAAATCTCTAATTGCAACAGTAATTCAAATTCCATAAGTTTTCAAAAACTTTCAAAAAAAAAAAAATTTTGTTATTTAAAAAAAAAAACCCTATTGTTCTTATAGAGATCCCAAAAAGACTCCAGGTCTATAACTGAGCCACTGATTTTTTTTTTTTTTTTTTTGTGATAAAGAACATTAAAAGAAACAATTACTTAGCGTGCGTTAACATCCACAGGATTACAAAGTATGCTATTTAGAACCAATAAACTATGTGTTAGCCTATTAACGATTTTGCCATTAAAAAAAAAAAAAAAAAAAAAAAAAAAAAAAATCTGTCTATTTAAACCACCCATTACCTATAAAATTTTTGGGTTGAATGCTCTAATTCTACAGGACAGCACATATACATTTAAATATGTTGGCATAGTACAAAGTTACAAACATTATAACTTCCTAGTAACTTACATGAGAGGGCAAGCCGGCAACATCGATATCACTGGTTCACACACATCTGTATTTTCTTAGAGAATATCATCTGAATCAAAAAGGTTGTACCTTGTCTGTTTATAAAAACTTTAACCCAAACACTACAAACAATATTAGCTTATCAGAGCATCATTTAACTTTCACAGTTTCACTACAGAAAATATGGTAAAATGCATGTTGTACCCTCAAACTATACTCTGTTTTACACTTTGGTCCATAAACAATTTTTTTTTTTTTTGGCATTTTAGTCCCTCAACTAACATTTTGTGTCATTTTGGGCCTCAAGTAATATTTTGTGACAATTTGCCCCCTGTGTCACTTTTAGCCGTTAAAAGTGACGGGAAAAGTTATTTTAATTACATATATATACCCCTTGTTTGGGTTATGTTTGGCAACAACCGTCATTTTTTTTAATACTTATGAAACTCCAAGAGTTAAAATTAAGTATTTAGCAAAATAACATATGCAATTGCAATTGACCAAAAACCACCTTGAACAACTTTTACCCATCGCAAATATTTGTGATTTAATTACTTAAGAAAAAGAAGCTGTCAAACAATCCACAACGAGTACTTTGAGATTTTTGTCTTTTATTGAGCTTTGCTACTTGTTGAAGTATATAGTACCTCCTCATGATATTTTCGTGTCTAATAAAAGTTCCTTTTGATTAACCAAAACCTAAAACAGGGACAGTGAAAAGGTCCAACTACTGGAGGTGTACATGTAATTAAAATAACTTTTTCCATCACTTTTAGCACAAAATGTTAGTTGAGGAACCAAAATGCGAAAATATATATATATATTGTTTAGGGACCAAAGTGCAAAATAAGGTATAGTTTGAGGGTGCAAAATACATTTTACCCTAGAAAATAAAAGGAGAGAGTCGCGTTTTAGTAAAATTCAACTCAGTACCAGCAAAATTGTATTAAACTTAGCCTAAAAGTACTAATTCCAATGCAGAGTATGAAGTTTCATGGTTCCACATCCTCATAATATAATAATTCATGTGGTTTACAACTACAAATGCTGTGAAAAAGAACAACGAAAGAAACAAAAACTATACAATCTTGTACTGGTTTTTTCTTATTTCAGGCTTACCCTTTGACTTGTTTGAGTTTCACGCATGATGTAATTAGCACAACGCTTTTTGAAGCTCTAGAAATGCATATATTCGATTAATTCTCGCCAAATAATAAAAAAAAAAATTCCTTAATTGGACTCAATATTAAGCACATCACAGAAAGATCTAATTCGGAACATACGAAATTTTCATGGGAACTTATTATTCAAATTAAATACTGCAAACATTTTACAACCGCATGAACAGTACAACTTTTCATTTTTTTTTATCAATCAAAAAATTTATTTATTTCTTCTTCTTTTCTCTTTCTTTTCTTTTTTCTTTTTTCTTTTTGTTTTTTCATCTGCCAAAAATTGCACATAACAGAGGATCTATAGCAATTCATATCGTTATGATTTCTTTACAGTTGACTGCCTTCTACAACTAAATACTAAAACCTACCAAAATCTACAGTTCTATATCCACCCGATTTCGTGAGGAGCGAGAAATAATGATCAGGTACCTTGTCGACCCAAATATCATCGTGGAATTCAACTTCTATGTTCTTGAATTTCTCAAAACTATACAATGAGAGAGTAGATCTTGACCTTTAGCATCTGAATATACTAGTTTATATACGGTTCGTCCTCCGGATAAGAACATGCACACCATCAAATGGTCCTTGATCTTGGCAATATAAATGTAATGAATCCGTATCATTTTCTTCTCTAAGATTTTGATGGTTTATCCTCTGCAAAAATAACATTTTCGAGTGCGTTTTACTTCAAGCATCAAAAGTAAATCTTCACGGATAAACCTCAAAAGGAAAACATAGTACTGAATACCGAGAAAACACTTTTCTTTGTTTGGTTAATAAGGAAAACAGTGAGGAAAATAAGGAGGATAAAAAATAAATTAAATAGTTTTGAATTTTCAAGTCACTTCCCTTCTTGAATTCACGATTTCCTATTATACTTTCACAAAAATTTGCATTCAGAAGTCAACTAAGCGTGAATGAGAACACTAGGAAAATCGTTTTCCTCTTCTTCTTTTCCTTCTTTTTTTAATTTTCTTTTCCTCCTCTAAATCCACAAAACCAATCAAAGCCCAATTGTATAGCCCACAATACTCGAGGAATGACGATTAGTTTAACAATGTAAAACCAAACTAATAATGCATGCAGTTATGTACAATATCACCCAAATGCTAAAGCAAAATGGATTGGCAAAAACCGAGCAAGGCAGACTGACGTCATGGATGACCCTTAGGTTTCAAAATGATATTAAATGCCCTTCCCCTTATCTAATTGCAAATAATCCTAATGCTGATATTCTTGGACCAAGGACGACTAGAAGGAATCTTTGTATGAGAAGAGAGACAAATTAAAAATATGACAATCCCATGATTTTATTCGTACAAGAAGAGAGACCAATGTAATTTGGATGTAGGGCCGGCCCTGCTTTATTGAAATGAAGGCCACCGCCTACGGCCCCATAAATATTGGACAATTTAAGAGCCTCTAAATCCTAAGCAATGTATTATTAATAGTGTTAGTTTTTAAGCCCAAAGGCGAGCTCAAACACACCTTTATTGTTATGTCATTAAGTAACAATCAACCAATATTAGGTTTTCTTTGGTTCCAGGGACCTGGGGGGCCCATGGTCCCTGCAAAATATTTGAAAATTTTATGGGTCTATATAGAATTTTGAAGATTTGAAAACATTTTACATAGTAGGACGACTATCCTAGTGCTGATATTCTTGGACCAAGGACGACTAGAAGGAATATTAGTACGAGAAGAGAGACAAATTTAATATATATGACAATCCCATGATTTTATTTGTACGAGAAGAGACACCAATGTAATTTGGATGCAGGGCCTACCCTGCTTTATTGAAATGTAGGCCACCGCATATGGCCCTATAAATATTGAACAATTTAAGAGCGCCTCTAGATTCTAAGCAATGTATTATTAATAGTGTTAGTTTTTAATCCCAAAGGCGCTCAAACACACCCTTAACACACCCTTATTGTTATTTCATTAATTAAAAATCAACCAATATTAGGTTTTCTTTGGTTCCAAGGGCAGACATATATGTCCCCGCAAAATATTTGGAAATTTTAGGGGTCTATATAGAATTTTGAAGATTTGAAAACATTTTACATAGTAGCCCCCCTCCCCCCCAAATTTGTGACTTTACATGTGGGTTCTTAACACAGTGTCTACTTGACTTTCATTATGTTGAAATGGTAATGTGTTAGGAATCACATTTGGGGATAAAAAAATTCTCAATATCCACTAGTGTGACCGTGTGACATTAAAAGCCCTGTTAATAGTGAAGGGGAAGAGTAATATCCCCTTATTCAGCTCAGGAGATAAACAATGCCTAAATCTAATTGCCACAACTACTCGTTCAACTCTCTGTCTCACATAAAAAAATATATATATATAATTGTGCCAAAAAAAAAATTTCGGGGGTTGCCCCCCCCACCCCCCTAACACAAAATCCTGGGTCCGCCACTGTTTGGTTCACTAATTTAGTGAGGGTAATAAGAGAAGGATTAAACAAAAAGAAAATTAAATTTCTTGTGTGTTTTTCTTGTGTTTTCCTCCATGCTAAGATATTTTTCTTGTGTTTTCAAATTTATTTATCACTGTATTTTATTGTCTTTCCTACTTTTTTTTTAAATTCTAGGTGACATCAAATGCCCCTTCCTTACCTAATTAAAATCTATCTACTGATGAATTTAAGGTCTAAAGCATTGGTAGCAAGACACTTACCACGGAGTGAGAAACTGTTGAAAATATGTTTCAATATCACAACGGACACATCACAACAATTCACAAATTTGAAAATAGAAATATGCGAGACAGATAGATAAACAAGAACGGAATGTCCACAGATTAAATGAGAAAAGGGTATATAAGTTCTCAGTAGAGAGGAGTATTGACTCACGTATCGATTTAGGATCTATATGTACAAAGAAGCTTGCTGCAACTATCAGATAGCAGAAAAGGAGCATTAGTCCTTTAAAGTAATTCGAAGTTCCGTCCTGCAAGCAGAAAACAGAGGAAAGAAAAGGAGACATTCAGGTGCTCCGTCACTAAAAATAATCATGAAGATTTAAAAGAATAGATGAATTCACATAACTGTCAAATTTTTTCTAAGGCTTTAATAACTTAATCAGAGTCAACGAGTGAAACAGTAAAGCTCCTTCGGGTTTGCAGATCTAGAGAAGGAAAAGGAAAACTATTCCTCTAGTGTTTTTGCTATTCGTTTTTCCATGTTTAAATACAGTTGTTCAAAAATATTCCAAATTTCTTTTTCTCCCTAGTTTCTTTTCCTTCCTATTTTCCTCAATCTTTCCTTACTAACCAACCAAAGAAAACTGTTTTCCTCCAAATTTTATTTTTCTTTCCGTCACTAAATCCATGAACCACACAAAGCCTAAGAGTAAGCCTACCAATCTTTGGGTCATTTACAGCTAAAATATTATAGTGCTCGATACCCTAATAGGGCAAATAAACGAAAGTAAAGATGATAATTCATGTGCGAATGTGCCCCAAAAGAGAATGTGAAAGGGTGGGTGGAGCTATTTCTTCTCCATAGGCAAACCTGAAGCATGAAGGCTACTACTAAAACCGTCATGAAAAGAGTGGCCGTCTCAAAAAGCTGAAAATTCAAGTCCATTGGATGCCCCAAGATCCACCCAACCACCACGCAAAATGGAATCTGCAGTTAAATAAAAGTATAAAAGCAAAAAAAAAAAAACAAAAACAAAAACAAAACAAAACTAAAATTACAAAGAAACCTTTATTAAATATGCCCATAATACAAGGTTAAAATAGTAATTCGTTCATTTGTGGGCTGTTTGATTCACTTGTAAATGAAATTAAGTACAATTAAGGTGAAATGAAAAATTTTCCAAATAGGAGAAATGTTAAATACACGTTATTATACGACTGTCTTGAAATAGGACAATCCTGTATACGGGTGGAAAACCTGGATTTAGACTTATACGTAGCAGAAAAGCAATAAACCAACTAGTAACTACAATTCTAAATACGAAAAAACTGACAAAACTTAGGGTTTGAGGTTAAAGCTCATTATCCATACTTCAAAAACTAGCACACATTATTACCAGAAAAAAAAAATAAAGGGGACAAAGGAAATTGAGTGCTTAATGCCTACCCCAAACATGGATATCTGTGTGGACGAGCCTATTGCAACTCCCAAAGAAATGTCCTACACGAAAAATAAGTTAGAACGTTAAAAGTGACCACGCTTAGTTGTTATAACTAGCTAGAGGTAAAGGCACTTACAAGCTTGTCTTTCATTGCAAACATAATAGCACCTGCATGCTCTGCGGCATTACCAACAATAGGGAGCAAGATAACACTTATAAATGCCACTGGAATATTTAATGCAACGGATGCACCCTGAAAAAATGGCAGAGAGAGAGAGAGATGAAATTCGTTACAAGTAAAACATTGATCTTCATTAAGGGGATTACAAGAAAACTACTTTTCAAACAACCTGCAATCTCTGGCTTATAATCAGAACTTTAAGACATTGAGAATGGAGGAGACTGTTTGGGTAATACAAAAGGCAGTTCTTTTGTTCAGAAAATGACTGGTTTTAAATAGATCCTTGTTTGTTTAGCTGCTTTTTTGTTATATATGAGTCCGTGCCAGACTAAAAAAATACCCCAAGGACTGCCTTTTATCAAACCAACATAATAATGGTTTTTACAAAAACCGGATTAAAGTAATACAGGGTCTATGTTTTAAGCTTTCCAACCAAGAAAAAGACAATAAACAAGTGTACTCTCCAGTCTCTTCTTCAGAGGATACCTTGGAAACTATAGTATCAAATGATTAAGACGAGAAAAGTACCTCTATGGCATTGACTAGATATTCTGAAAGGAATGAAATCCACGCAGTCAATATAGTAAGCCACATTATTGATTCCCATTTGGGTAGCTCAGGAGCCTCTTCTTCTTCCGAGCCTCCATCATTCGGACCCCCTTCCTGACTTTATACCATTTATTAGACAAAACACATTCATGGAAAAAACAGAAGGAAATAAACAGAGAAAAGATACAATAAGGTATTTAAAATAGGTAATACTTGGGACACACCCAAAGACACAACTTTTGGGACACAACCCAAGAGATGTGTCTATCTCTCTCCTGTGTCACTGTGGGGTCTAGTGACATCACAGGAGAGATATAGGCACATCTTTTGGGTTGTGTCCCCAAAGTTGTGTCTTTTGGTGTGTCCCAATCTTTACTCATTTAAAATAGAGAAAATAGCATAAAATCTACTTTTAATGAAAAGTGGAGTTGACAAGTTGAAAAAGATATAAATCTAAACCAGTGCTGGCTTTAGAAGTACATTTGATAATGAGCAAAGTGGTTACTTTGGTTCTATTTATCCATCTAGTTACTCCTACCCTCAACACTTAGTGGCTGTTTGGGAAGGCAAAATTCTAGTTTTTTGGTTCGTTTGTGAACCTATTCTATAAATTCCACTGTTTGGTGAATGTCCATTTCTTGTACAAGAGTCTATGCCTGATTTAATCTCTCTCTTAAAATTGGTTACATGTTAAAACCAACATAATCCTGATTCTCATAAAAACTAGAAATAAAGTGAGACTGAGGCTAAATCAGATCCTGTTTTAAGCATTCCCAAACAAACCCTAAGACAACTAATTACGAAAGCAAGTGCCACAATGTGACAAAACAAATAGTTTGAATGAGATTCTAGAAATTGGAGAGCAACTAGTAGAAAGCTGCAAAGCAACGTTAGATAAGTGAGTGTAATAAAACGTAGTGAAAACACACTTTTCTTTGTTTGGTTAATAAGTAAAACAGTGGTGAAAATAGGAAGGAAAAGAAAGTAGGGTTAAAATAAAATTTAAAATTTTGAATTTTGCGAGTCACTTCCTTTCCTCTTTTCTTGGGTTCCTATTATAGTTTGGGAATTTTTAATTTCTAATGAAAACTGCAGAGAAAAAGTTTTCCTTCCCGTTTTCCTTACTTTTCCTTATTCTTCTCTAAATCCACGAACCAAACAAAGCCTTAAGCGGTTATTGTTAACTCTACTCCGTTCCTACAATAGAACAACAATGAATGATATGTCCAGAGGATTATAATATATAGAGTTTCACTTCTAAACTCATTAATATGACTAGATGTCTCATGAAAAAACAAAAAACATGGTGTTTCTAGGAGAGTCAAACCTCGCTAAGAGGGGTGAATAAATTTGTCTGGCTCTTCAGCTGAAAAAAAAGATAGGCAGCATATGCCACAAGCATTATACAGCTGCTAAACCTTGAAAGTGCCAGCTCAGACTTCCCATAATGCAACTCAGTGTGTGTAGAGTGGAGAACAGCAGGGAATAACAGGCCCATCACTGCCATTAAGAGCAATCCTGAATTCATCACAGCATTTGCCTACAATGAGAATTCGAGTAGGTCCCATATTCAGCCAACTAGAATACAAGCAAATATGAAAGAAAATAAAAAAAATTACAATATATATAACCGTGTTTGTTAGACTCGGTCGATTCACAATCTAACACATATGAATCGATTTCATACAAGTCGATTGAGTTTCATACAACCCAATACAATTCACCAGTCACAATTTTCGTCTTTGAAACATTTTAAGTTGAAAATTTTGGACATTACGAGCCTCGATGTTGCATGAAACTTGTATTAAAGTGTTCTATTATGTCCCTTGTAAGCATTGGACACAAACAAAATATAAAAGGGGGCTTGCTATCCTACTACTTAAAGATAGTAGGATAGCAGTGTACTCACTTTTAAATGGCCAAGAAAATTTTGTGCTGCCTCATTAAAATGCGGGCACTTGAATACTTTTGCAATGAGGTTACTACAGTAATTTACTTTAGGTATTGCGTAAAATCACTTTAGTGCAATCACGTTAGTGACGTGTCATGACATTTTTTGGCCATTCAAAAGTGTATAGTTTTAGAGCTGCAGTAGGTTACCATTTCCAATACATTTTTCTTATAATCTTTTTTTTTTTTCTAAAAAAAACAGTGTATTGTACATTCACAATTCATAATTTTGCCAAACCGATTAACGATTTAACAACACATATAATTTATATCACAAAAAGATTAGCCATTGTAGAATGGTAACTAATTTACCTTGTTAAACACCTGTTCCTTATTCGAATGAACAATCCCACCACAGAAGAATGCACATCCAAGCACCAACAACATATTGGAAAGAATTGAGCCCAATAATGATTGTTGAACAACTCGTAACATACTACTTCTCATTGCGTGAATTGATATAATCAGTTCTGTTGCATTTCCGAAAGTAGCATTTAATAGACCCCCAACTGCAAAGTTCAAATCAAGACCATTTAGTTACACCAGAGCGAAAAATGACTAAAGTCACATAACTCTACGAAATAAACAAATTAAATTAAGAAGAGATAAACTGTGAATAAGAACTTCAATGACTGTACAATTCAATAGAGAGAGAGAGAGAGAGAGAGAGAGAGAGAGAGAGAGAGACCTGTAGCTCCAGTGTAGAAAGCCAGCTGCCTGCATTGTAAGGAACTCAAACTCATCAATCCACCTCAGTCACAAGAGGAGTAATTTTCTAGTGATCTACAGATGTGGCCTTGTATCTCATTATTAGACATTACAATTGAGCAAGTCTACAAATGCAGATACATTATCTTTTAGACACCTATCTATTATTGACATCCAATATTTTTAGGGAAAATATTATTTACCATCCATGAGGTTTTTACCTTAATATCACTTACCCCCAAACATTCGACATAATGTCGCTGATCGCCTTGCTTTTTGTATTTGTGCTGAGGTTCATCACATCAGCTGTATAATGTCTCCGAAATATAGTCATTTTGGAGACATTATATAGGGGGTGCGGTGAACTTCAACACAAATACTAAAGGCAAGGGGGGGTCAACGACTTTATTTCAAACATTTATGGCTTACTGATATTAAGGCAAATCTCATGATAGGTCACTGGAATTTACACTCATTTTTATGCAACAAGTAGAAATGAAATGCACAAAGCGTTACTCTGTAGCCCAACCCAAACGCTCTGCCAAAGGTATGATCCCCAACAAGCTAAGCAAGAAGACCCAACCCTGAAATCAAATTTTGAAGATACAAATAAGAAAAAATAATAATAAAAAAATAATTATTCATGATCCAAACAAGGTATTAGGGTAAAGATAAATGCAACTCACATGATGACCTGTCAACTTATCAACCAAAACAGCTAGAAAGCCGCACGGTATAAGTAGGTTGATTTTGTCTGCAAAGAACACAACCTTAATGCTCTTTAACATGCTAATCCGTGCATATTTACAACCACCATCTTCTGAACCAGCAATGGAGAACGATTTTTGTGGGCCCACATCAATGGGATGAATCTTTCTATCAATTGATCCAGAGCTCACTAGGCTCTCATCCTCAAGTTCAAGCACCGATCTTTCTCCTAATGAACCCATCTGTGAAACCAATGTCAGTTTTCACAAAATAGCTAGTGCATTTCAAACAAGATACGCGCTTTGGTAATAGAAATCGCTACAATCTTTACCCCCATAATTTGATCTTTAACAACAAACGTTTTTTTTTTTTAAAGATTGGGATGAGGAAGATAATACGACGTAGTTAAAACAGTTTGTCAAATTAAAGGTCGTGTAACACATGTAGCAGACATCATGTGAGCCTATGGGTGTTTTCCTCAACTTGCATTATCCTATGGTTTTCTCCCATGTTAGTTTCAACTATGTTAAAATCCATAGTGCTTAGAAAATGTTTTCACAAAGTTTGACTCTCTTGAGTCTTGATATTAACATCTACCCAGTTTTTTTGATGGGATGAAGAGTGGAAATAATGGCAAAAAATAAAAAAATAAATAAAAATTAAAAATAGGGAGAGAAAAAGGGTAGGGATGAATTAAGTTTTCATTGCATATGGTAAGAACGAAAGGAGGAGGGAAGGGGAGAGAGCAAGTAAAGCACTTTCCTCTCTCTCACCATATTCTTTCCAGCATAAGTGGGGTGGAAAAGTGGAGTGAAAGGAGAGCCACCCTTTAACAATTTTCTTACTCCACTTAGAGTCTGTTTGGTATTGCGGGAACAATAGTGCTAGGGATACACATTTATATACACACCCAAAAAGCATCACACCTGAGATGGACCAATGAGAAGAAAAGCATCCACACCCTGTGGTAGACCAATGAGAAGAGACTGATAGTGGACCCCACTTTTTCTTCTCACTGGTCCACTTCAGGTGTAATGCTTTTTGGGTGTGTAAGGTTGTGCCTCCAACATTACTCTTGCGGGAATAAGGAAGTTTCACTAATAGATTTTCGAAAAAGTATCAAATTGCTGCTTCTAATTTAAGCTTTTTTTTTTAGCTTTGAAGTTGATTCGATATTAAAAATAAAAATAAAAATAAAAAATTTTAAAATTTCCAAACAGACTCAAATATCTCAATTATCCCAAATACGTTGGTCCCAAATAAGCTGATCAAAACGTAATACGTAATACAAGTGAAAATAAGCATTTCCTTTTTCCTCACTACGGATGAAAACTGAAGGAAACAAGGGAGCTTCCATTCGGTAGGGTAGGATGTCATTTGAGTAATGTTATGCTTTTCAAATTTTGTATTATGGTTCCCTAACACATTTGCCATGGGACCACCTCCAATAGAGGCGGGACAACTTCAACATATACTTATCAAAATTAAAATCAAGTGGCACTGCCACACATGTATTGATTGAGAACCACACATAACATTACTCGATGTCATTTTCAATACTTTCTCTTCCTTCCATGATCAGCCCAAGTTCACACCCACCAAAAATTCATCCAAAATCACCCAAAACAAACACAATCCCTTGCAAATTTCTGGGTATTTATCAGATTCCCAATACAAAATATTGCAAAAAAAAATAAAAAAATAAAAAATAAAAAATAAATCACAGATCAGAAAAAGGTAATGATTTCTTGCAATTTTCTGGGTATTTTATGAGATTCACACAGAATCAAAGATCAGAAAAAGGTAATGCCCAAATGAGTACACAACTTGGTCAAAAAAAAAAATTTGCCAGAAAGAGAAAAGTGGTGTGAGAAAATCACTAACCTGAGAAGAAGAAGAAGATGGTCAAGAATTGGTGATGATTGGGCTTTGATTTTTTTGGGTTTTTATATATTTTTATTTTTCTGGTAGCTTGGCCGTCGTTTTCGGCGCGAAATGCATAACCGTTGGTGGGTTTTGGCGTAACGCGTAGATGGTTATGGTTGGTCTGTCGGTGTGATGATCAAAGAGAGAGAGAGTGAAAGATGCAAATGTAAAGTCGACTCGGGGCAGCCTAATCAATGCCCACGGTAGAAGCTGCAAACCCGCTTTGGCTACGAGGATTACACGTTGAGCCCGTTACCTAACGGGGGCGTGTCGAGCTGACTCACAAAGAAAATATTCACGACTCGATCTAGCACATTAGTTTAGGTAGTTTAGGACAGCACTTCTGTACAATTTGTACAGTGATGTGTAAATTGTGTCTCACAGTTTACATAGTATTTGTATAATTTTTAAAATAACAAAAATAGTTAACACTGTACAAACTGCACAGAAGTATTTTCCCATTAATTCATGGGTCTGCAAAGCAGGTTGGTGGCAGAAATAGCGAGGATCGTCCAGGGGGCGCCTACCCTGTGGGTTGTTTAGCGGATTGGGTCATGCTGAGAAAAATAGCAGAATTTCCCACAAGTATAAATCACAGAAAAATAAAAATTAAAAAATATATATATATAGCAGAGAAAAACTAAAAAAAAACACAGAGATTTACGTGGTTCACCTACAATGCGTAGGCTACATCCACCAAGACCCTCAGGTCTGTTCCTTCTTCATTATCATACCTTTTACAATAGATACAAAAGTCTCAATCAAATACAAACACCCTTAACGGCCCGTTTGGTTCATGGATTTTTAGGGTGGATTTTGATTCCATCCGAATATTACCAGTAATTTTAAAATATATCTTTGTTTGGTTCATGGAATTATTTAATGAATTGTGGATCCCACTGGATTTAGAATCCACCCAAATGTGAAAAATATGGTAGATTCTAAATCCTAGCTTGGAGGTGGTATTCCTTAGTATTACTGGGGTTTTGATTTACTATTTTCATAATACCCAAACTAGCCTTTATTAGACTATTAAACAAACAATTAATGTGATCAAAAGAAATTTATGATAATAATTATTTTTATTTTCTAAAAGAGAGTATTTTTGCTCACCCAAAAAAAATGGTACACTAATGCTCACTCAAGCATCCCATTGGCCAATGCAATGAGACCCATATGGGATGCTTGGGTGAGCATTGGTGTACCATTTTTTGGGTGAGCAAAAGTATTTTCTTTCTAATATGGAGAGATTGGTAGATGAGATTGTTTATGATGATTTCGTATGCTTGAAACATTATATTTGATGTTAGTTTAATGACTGAATTCAAATTTTGGTTGCTAAATGTTAATGATTGAAAAGTCTATATGATATTACAATAATTACATATTTGGCATATTGTGATTTGTACATTAGACCTATACATGCTTTATGCTTAAAAATATAATATATCTTTTGTTATTATTCAAATATATTTGAACTACATGTAATAGTTTAGACTCATGTTCATGTCTTAATTACTCTATTTATCTCATTTTTTTGTGTCATTCATTTTTAGATTTATACCATTATTTTTTTAATCACCCTCCATTTTTAGAGGGTTGATAATTTGATTTTAACTCATACATTCTTTTAGCCTTCAAGGGTAGCTTAGGTATTTAACAATATTTCTGTTTCATTTTTCTTGACCCAACCAAATACTGGATTCTAAATCCGGCTAGAATTCTATTGGTTAACCAAACATTCTGCAGGGATTCAGATTCCTGGTAAATTGATTACTGGTATTATGATTCCTAGTAATCAGAATCCACCTAAAATAATCCGTGAACCAAACGGCCCGTAAGTGTATACAAATATATCAAGAGGAAAGTCTTCAATAAATGATCTTCAAATTAAAACAAAGTGTTGCTGGAAGAATTTCTTTCAGTACTGTATGTTTTTTTTCTCTCTGACCCATTGTATTTTTTTGTATTTCTCTAAATTTGCAAAAGGTGAACACTTCTTAAATAGATACCAAAGGACCTTTGAAGAGATCAAAGTGCAATTCAATGTACCAAAAAAAACTCCCGCCTAACTCCATTAGGTCCCAAATCTGTAATAAACTCCCAACAAACAAATTTAATTCTTGTAATAAAGAGGAACCCAATAATTCTCCCCCTTCCAACTTATTACAGAGATTTAACCAAACCTGCAAGAGCATTACACTTGTCATGCTTGGATTTTGGTAGAACTTTAGTCATCATATCTGAAGCATTATTATCAGTATGAATCTTCTTAAGTTGCAAATATTTTGATTCCAAAACATCACGAATCCAGTGATACCTTACATCAATATGTTTCGACCTTGAAAGAAAGCTTGAATTTTTGCTCAAATGGATTGCACTTTGATTGTCACAATAAAGACCATATCTCTCTTGATTTAAACCTAATTCTTCTAAAAATTTCTTCAACAACAAAATTTCCTTGCAAGCTTCAGTGGCAGCAATAAATTCAGCCTTTGTAGTTCATAGAGCAACATATTTTTGCAATCTGAATTGCCATGCCACAGCTCTCCTTCCAAAGGTCATCAAATACCCTGAAGTAGACTTTTTTGAAATAACATCACCAGCCTTGTCTGCATCAGTAAACCCATTAAGCATAGTTTACCATTTCCAAAACACAAACACATCTTTGAAGTACCTTTAAGATACCTAAGTAGCCATTTCACAGTTGCCCAATGTTCTGTGCCAGGATTTGAGAGAAAACGACTTACAACACCCACGTCGTGAGCAATATCTGGCCTAGTACAGACCATTGCATACATTAACAAACCAACAGCTGAGGCATAAGGAATTTTGTGAATCTTTTCCTTCTCTTTCTCGCTTATAGGTCAATGTACTAAGCTTGAAGTGTCCTACAAGTGGACAGCTAACAAGCTTTGAATCTTTCAAGAACTTTCTTAATTTATTTTTCCTGAGATAGCCAAATCCGCCCTTTCTTTCAATCTCGAACAATTTTCATACCAAGTGATAGGTCAAAAAATATCCGGTCAAAGTCAAATCGCCACGTCAACACGGAGACACCAAGTCATCTGGAAAAGGTGCCTGGAATTCAGCGATCCCGGGCTGATCAGTCGATATCGCCCGGTCTGGGCCTACAACTCGGGATCACAAGGCAACATCGTCCTCCGGTGGGTATGACCCAGGCCTGCCCCGTGACTTGCTCTAGAAGGTTGCTAGCAATTTCCCTAACTCAGTCAAAAGGCTAATACAAGCAGTTTCCTAAACAATTAAGGGAACCTCCATGATTTATGCTAATCACTTGTAATCAAGTTAGGTTTCCTGAATCAGCTAGTTACTTTGTACGAGTGGTCTCTTGTATCAATAAAAGAGAGCACTCACAGAGCACTCACCCCCATTAAAGAAGGAGGACATTCTCACCTGACGAGGATAGCAACTCATACATCACTTACACTCATACACCCGGTTGTAGACACTCCAATTTTGACCGAACTATTAAATTTAGGGGGATTTACCTCTGGAGATCAATGATGAATATATCTCGTCGAAATCAAGACTCTTACAAGCAATCTGATTCTCTTCCTAGAAGAATCTCGATTCAAAATCGCCCTTTTTCAGCCAAAAGGACCAAAATTCTCATCTACCCATCACCTTACAGACCATGAGTTTTGAACAGGTATAGAAACACGGCATTGTCCTTAGAGCATCTTAAAACCAATTTCAAAAGGAGAGAAATTCAGTATGAACCTTGAAAAAAGTCAAGAGTTGACCCAGTGAAAAGTCAACGGGTCAAAAAGGAGTCAATCGTAAAATATTCGAATTCAAGATGAAAAGTCCCGGTAATTATTCATTGGGTCTTCCTTATACTAGAAATGATTTTTTTAAGAATTTTTAAATGAAAGGGAACATTGAGAAATCAAAAGGTATTTAAGAAGAATTGTGCAAAAAATTGAAAATTTTGCCTTCGGAGGAAGAGTTGACTTTTTTTCCTTAAGAATTTTGATTTTTTAGATATTTTTATTGAATCCAAATAGGGGGTATTTTCTTAATTACATTTAATGTCTTAAGTAAATGCATAAATTAAACGACATGTACTTAAGGTGCTGAATTGCTGTGAATAGTATTGAACTGTTGTGAATAGTGTTAAACAGCTGTGAATAGTGCTGAGATGCTGTGCAACGGCACTCAGAGTGCCCGAACAACAGTCAATGAATGCCTGAATTGCTGTGAATAGTGCTGAATTGCTGTGCAGCAGCATTCAAAGTACCCGAACGGCAGTCAGTGAATGCCGCTGCGGCACTCAGCGAGTGTCGTTTCATTTTCATTGAGTGTCGGCCTGGGCTAATTTGCATTTTTAAGTCAAAATCCTTTTTCAATCTTTGATCAAATGAATGCACCAAACGATGCCCTTTTTGTGTACGTGTTTACTACTCCTAGGTCATGCAAACCATGCTCCCACTATCCCTAATTGACCTATCTACCCTTATCTTAGCCCCTAAGATAATGCAAGTCTATAAAAACTCTATTTTCTCTCATTTTGAGAGGTTGGAGACTTAAATCTAGAGAGAGAGACTTGAATTTTAGAGAGAAAGGGTAAATTTTGAAGATAAAGTTTGTTCTTAGAGAAATATAGAAAGAGAAACCCCAAAACCCCATAGAAAATCTTACCCAACTTACTCAAATTCCTCAAATCTCCATTGAAGAACCTTGAAGCTTCAAGGAAGAAGAAGAAGAGCATTGATTGTAAGGCTTGGATCTCTCCAAAATAAATCAGATCCTGAGAAGATCTAGAGGTTAAATCCTTATTCCTATACTTATTATATATAATTTAATCACAATTCATTGATCTAGGACTTTTACACATTTTCAAAATCTCTCTTCCTACCTCATTTCATCACACACCACTAAGAATTGTGATTGAATTTCATCTTCTATCATTAATTTGGATCTAAATAAGGTTTTGGGTTTAAGATTAAACTAATTTCTAAAAGCATTCTTGATTTGGGTTTGCAAATAAACTTTGATTTTTCTTTCTTTTGTTTAGAGATTCATGAGACCTTCAATATCTCATTAGTTTCTTCTATAATTGATCCCTTATTCTCTATGATCTTATGATTTATGTGGGAATAAGATAGATCATAGTTATATTCATACATAGTTGGTGAGTTTCAAGTCTTACTTCATGACTTAGACCCTCCAACTTAAAATCTCATAGAAATCTCTCTAAGGTTCTTATGGGTTTGGTTATATCTAGTCTCCAAGGACCATCACCTTGGGAGGAGACTTGAATAAAGTAAACTCTTATTCCTCAAGGATCATATGTTTGAGAGGGGAATTAGATGAAGGATTTAGTTAAAAGAAAATGGGTCCTAGTATTCAAGGTTCATAGGATTGAGTAAGACCTTGGGGTCCTTTTACTAGATCTTCACATTTGAGATCTTAGAATGATGTTCCCTAAGGCTAAATCCATGAATCCTTCTTGTATTTCAATAATAAGTCATAATCATGCTTGATCTAGATTCTCTATAGAATTATAGATCAAGTATGGTTTAAGTTATAAACACCAATTCAACAATGCTGTAGTGAGTCCATTAACCAACTATGATCAAAGATTTTTTATTAAATTATGGTCCATTGGAATTGGATGAGATCAATTGGAAAGTGTTCATAACCGATATGTGTATCACTAGGATTTTTTTATATTTTTGTTTTTAAATGGGTAAATCAGAGCTTTCATCAAGTTTTCTCGACCTCAAATAAATTTTTCTAGGTAGTTCAATGTGTTAGGAAAGCACCCTAAAAAGATCAAAGTGTTTCTGCTTTTTTTTTACTATTTTTAGAAAATCATACAAAAACTCTGGATAGAGAGTTGAAAATTTCTGAGTGATGTCTAGTCACGACCCTATTCCCAGAGATTCAACTGATAGATCTTTGATTTTCTTTTTGTGTTAGAAACTAGACTCACAGAGGCACAACATGCTCAAAAATCCTTGAGATCTGACGTTGGAATTATTTTATTTCTATTTTTGAAAGTCTGGTCTGCTCTCTGTAATTCTTACAATTCTGTCACAGTTTTAGCAAAAAAAATGATGTTGAGTAGAGGCCTATCATGAGATAGGATGAAAGGGGGTATTTTAGCCCGCCGGGCTCCTTCCCCTCTCATTCCATAATCCCCGGACCCAGTTTATCTTTGGTTTTGCAAAAGATCGGTTTGCTTTTAAAATGGTTTCTTAATTTTCCTTTTAAAAATTAAGTAGTGACTCTTTGTATTTAAAAATTGTTTTAAAACAAGTGGGCCCAAAATGCCGGTATCCACTCCGGCTGGTTCTCTGGTAGTGCCGCCCTCTTTTTCGTTTCACCAAAGAGCACCGGTGATTTGTTAGTAAACGTGCCCCGACGCACCCGTGGACGTAGGTCACCTAGTTAACGGGGTCGAACCATACACAAATTCTTTGTCTCTCTCTCTCTCTCTCTCTCTCCTTAAAATATTCTTCTAGCTCTTATCCAAATTTTGGCATCATCAGTTTGGCGCCGTCTGTGGGAAATGACAAACTCTCTTAAAAAAACAAATCTTTGATTGATCAACATGCCGCCGAAGAAGGGTAAGAAGACTGCTACTTTAGCAGGTCAAGCAGATTTACAGGCCGGGAAACCGGCTACTTCCATGACCTTTGAGCAGATTACCGCGTGTCATGCCCCAGAGCAACAAAAATTAGCAGGAAATAAAATTTCCTTTCTGGGTCCGTAAGCCATGACTAGTTACATTAACTGTTTGTCCACAGACACACTAGATAAATAAAAGAATAACTTAATTATAACACCCACGTTTGTGTTATTGCTTTTGCATTTCATTGTCATGCATGATAATGTGATGTGGCGTGTCTTTTGGCACATCATTGGGTTAGTTTTGACTCACGAGTTGATTTAGGTGTCTGTATTAGAGAACCCTTTGAAACTGTGGTGATTTAGGATTTGTTGTTGTGACGTCTCTCTAAGTGTGAAACGGTCATTGTGGAATACTTTAAATGTTTATCTGAAAATAAATGTTTACCTGTGTATTTCAATATCTGTATTATTTTCTATTTTAGAATATATTTCTGCCATTAGTTTTAGTATCCTGGTGAGAGCGAATTAACACGCTATTAATTTGGTAGGCTAATTAGCAACTTCGGAAACGTCATGTAGAAATTCACGTTTTACCGACCAAACGAAACTTAGTCGAAAACTTTTACAATTTTTGGGTTTTCACTCGTAAAGCTATGAATAAGCTGTATAGAAAGTTTCAGAGACTGATTAGGA
The DNA here is from genome assembly GCA_033977485.1 of Hydrangea macrophylla. Classification (NCBI taxonomy): domain Eukaryota; kingdom Viridiplantae; phylum Streptophyta; class Magnoliopsida; order Cornales; family Hydrangeaceae; genus Hydrangea; species Hydrangea macrophylla. The sequence goes on from CM066994.1 coordinate 32,411,207, forward strand.
GTTTTGAAAACTCGTGGGAAGGTAAACGTAATTTCCAAAGGTTTTGCCTATATATAGATAGAGATGGATGAGATATTTTTCATAACTTCTAACCTAAATTCCTAAAGGAGGCCAAAGAGGAGGCCAAAGGGAGATTTAGTTGCTTCAAGCTTTGCGACGCCAAACGACGACCTTCTGTCAGTCTGTTTTCTCCCATATTTCATATTCGAGCTCCTCGAGGTAAGAGCTTCGTTTTGATACCTATTAGGGCCTGTTTGGCTAAGTTTTTCGAAAAATTGTTTTCTAGAATTTTTCATAAAAGTTGATAAATGGAACTTTGATCCATAGGAATTGTACTAGACGGACTTCTGCACGTTCTTTGTGCACGGGTTTTCTTTGAATCGAAGTTTAAGAGCGTAAATCGGAGGTGAGTGATCCAACTATGTTTTGGAATGATTTCTTGGCGTGTATTCATGTTATGTTTGAATAGCATGTATTTAATTCTTAGAGATATATTGTGTAGTTCATATTGGGCAATTATATTGATAAGTAAGCCCAATAGCATGATGAAATGTTTTGATTTTCGCAAGCATGGTGATATGTATTTTAGCATGTTAAGTTGCTTATGTGGGCAGAAGGAGCACGTGGTCACCGTGCCATTTTGTGGAGCCAATATAGGCATTAAGGTCGCACGATTGAAGAGAAGAATCGTGGGTCTTACCCTTTCGCGTGGACTTATTGGCGAGGAGTCGCGGATTGGGAGTATGGACGGGCACGTGAGTCTCCGGCGACTAATATGAAATGTAGAGATGTGAATGCGGACATGTTTATCATTCATGTACATATATTGATTTATTCACTAAGCTTTAGCTTAAACAAATCGAATATGTGTGGTTATTCAAATAACCATTTCAGGTGTAAATGCTGGCGAGGAATTGCAGAAGTGAGCACGAGGTTTGGGAGTTCGCTTGGGAGGCAACATAAATGTTAACTTTGTAGTTTTGGGACAATAGGATGTTGTAATAAGAATTTTTATCGTTTTAACTTATGTTTAACTTCGTATAAGAGAATGGATTTTAAATCGTTGTAATAGTTAGTGACATGTTGTAATCCTGCTTTAGAAATGTTTTAATACAGTTAGGATTACTTTGGATTGAGTTTGGATTGAGTGGTTGATCATTGGTGAAAGTTAGGAAGCTTTTAAAACTTGAAATTCTGCAGAATGAGCTACTGTCAGGGGGGCAGTCGACGGGGCAGTCGACGGGATAGTGCAGTTTAGCTACTGCTTCTTATTATGGTAAAAGCAGTCGACGGGGTAGTCGACGGAGCAGTCGATGGGGCAGTCGACGGAACAGTGCAGTTAACTATTTTTCCTTATTATGGCAAAAGCAGTCGACTGGTCCCTGATTCAGTCGACTGAAAGTTGGAGCCCCAGTTGACTGGACCCAGTCTCAGTCGACTGGAAATGGCTGTAAACCAGTTTTGAAAACTCTCTGCTTGCTTCAGTCGACTGAGGTCCCGACCCAGTCGACTGAACCTCTGCTTTTGAAAATGTGTTTTGTTTTTTCGCTGCGTGTGTTCTTCAAACCTAATTTTGGGAACGTTAATGAATTGGTTTAGCCTCGGTGGCGTGTCACGGGCTCTGATTCCGCTATTGTGGGATCGGGCTGTGACATTAATAGAAGCACAACTGAATATATACATCAACAGATTACTAGCTATTACATCAGAGTTTGTAGTTATCAAAAGATAAAGAACAAAAGAGCTTAAGGCGTTGGACGCCGTGTACAACTTAGCATGAAAGGACAAAAGTCTATAAAGAACAACTAAGTCTTCTTTCTTGAAGCCATGCCTCTAACTGGCGTAGCTGTGACCTTCAGCATAGTAGGCTTCTCCTTCAAAGGCTTCCTCTTCCTGATAGTCCTCCTCTGAACAATCATATCCTGTATAGTCTAGACATGGGAATGTCCAGGGCGTAGTATGCCGTTAGCTTTAATAAAAGCTAAGTGAGCGTTCTAACCGAACACTCCTAATATAAAATATGTATCCGAAAGTACACAACGGCTGGTTACGATGGTTGAATGAATTATAATTAGACTGTGCGTGAAACTATTCATCATCGATATATTCAACTTCACTCGACTTAACATCCGACTTACTTAACTTTGTTACATTACCAGTTTAACACCGTTGGCTTAGAGTGACTCGCCCAATGGGTCGAGCTATGGTTACTTTACTATTGTTGTCTACCCCTCCGTGGCCATAGTAATAATCTCGCTTTACAAGCTAACCATGTACTCTAGGTCCTCGGGATCTTGCCTTATGAATATCGTCACCGGTTTGCAAAACGGTTACTTTACTATTGTCGTCTACCCCTCCGTGGCCATAGTAGTAATCTCGCTTTACAAGCTAACCACGTACTAAATTGGCGATAATACCTATAAGTATACGAAAGAAAAAGAACCATTTTTTTGTAATTCCTATGATGCAATTGGAGCTTATCGGCAGAAACGAATCAATTTAGATAATCCTTTGTGGCTCCGGTGGCGACTAGATCAACGCGTTATTGCTTCAAGAGAAGCTCCCGTTGAAGTTTACTATGAATCTTTGGGTACCTATTATGAGATTTATGGGCACTATCTAATATTAAGAAGTATAAAAAAGAAATTATTTTTATATACATTCGAACCACTGTTGGTTATATTTCTCTTTATCGAGAAATTGAAGAAGCCATACAAGGGTTTTGTCAGGCCTGCTCATATGGTATCTAATCATATGGTACCTAAGCTAAGTAATTCTAAGATACCAGTAGGAATTCAGGTCTCTCCGGCCCAACTAGGATAGGATCATAGTTCCGAAATTTCTACGCGATCAAGATCGAGAAAAGGAAGTTTTCCAATCACTGACTCAAACCCATTGTCGAATCCTACTCAGCGGAATATGGAGGTACTTATGGCAGAACGGGCCAATCTGGTCTATACAGGCTAACCGTGTTTATTCATTTCTCGATGTATTCTTATCAACATGGTTACTTTACTATCGTGTTTGCCTCTCCGTAGCCATAGTAGCAATCATCGTCGACATGCGATCCTGTAATTACATTTGACAGTACCGACTCACTACATATCAATTTTCGGACCTCCCCGGTCGACTACACGTATTTCCAAATGCATACAGTCTTGGTCTCCACGGCCGTTCGACTCTATACTCGTACACGTCGACTTGACGTTGCGACACCAACTCCTACGTGTAATGTATCATATGTTATGCACGAGGTACAAGTTAATTAAACAGGTACTATTTATTCTTGAAATATAGTACAGATCCGAAGCTTGTAGTACTATACGTTAAAGCATGAGGTTAACCGGACTGATAATAATAACGAATAGAAATAATAATAATACTAATAATAACGAAGATAGTATGTTCGGGGTACAACATATTAATATGAGGTTAACCGAAAAGTGATAACAATAATATTATTAATATTAATAATAGTAGTGGAATAATATGTTTGGGGTACAACATATTAGAGCTTTGGAGTTTAATCAATAATAATCATACTAATAATAATAATAACAATAATAATATCATTATTATTAATGGAATAATAAACGAATATTAAGTACACGGTACAACCTGTTTAAGCCTAAGGTTAATCAATAGTAATAATAATAATAAAACTATTAACAATAATAACAATAATAATAGAAATCATGATACAGACCTAGATTAGGGGCACCACATGTTAGGCACAAGATTTTCTATAAATAATAATAAATAGATGATAATACGACATTAATCTGTATACCAAGTAAGTTAGGAACTCACCGTAGGTTCGGCGTCGTGGTGTGGTTTGGGATAGTAAGCTTTCCTTTTCTTTCTTTTTCTTTTCTTTTCTTTCTCCCTCTCTTCTCTCTCGGCTAACTCCCTCTCTCTATTTTTTTCCCCTAAACAAGTGAGAAAGAGGGGTTTTATAGGGGAGGGAACAACTTTTAATATATATATATACACATACTATACACACATACATGTAATATTTATATACACATACATACAACACACAAACACACAACAAACAACTAACCACTACCACACATCACACAGCCACGAACACACACATGCACTCAAGTATACACACACCTCACCCCTCAAGATTCATGCACACAACACCTCACCCTTACACCCTACACACTAGCCAACACCTCACCCAACACTTGTCACTAACACAAGCACTCACTCACTCATTCTCCCTCCCCAATGTCGGCACACACACGCACATACACCAATTATTGGGGTTCGTTTGGCTGGTTGGTTTAGGGTACAAGCAGGGTTGGGTAATACAGGTATAATTATGGGTTCAAAACTAATATTAATTACAGTGAAAATTTTATAATAACTGTCTAGAACCAGAAACTATATTAATAAAGTAAAATAAAATTTTACAGGTATTACAATATCCACCTCTTATCAAAGATTTCATCCTCGAAATCTGAGCTAGCTAGTCACTTAAACAAAGCTGAAAACTTCTCACGCATTCCTGATTCTAACTCCCAAGAAGCTTCACGTTCGTCATGGTGTCTCCACTGAACTTTCACCAGAGGAATTTTCTTAGTCCTCAGCTTCTTGACTCCTCGATCCAAAATTCGGACTGGTCCTTCAGTATAAGTCATGTTGTTGTTTACCTCGATGTCCGTGAAGTCAATCTCATGTGACAGATGATGTACAACCTTCCTAAGCATGCTTATATGAAATACATTATGTACTCCTGACATCTTAGGTGGTAGTGCGAGTCAGTAGGCTACTTTTCCTATGCGCTCTAAAATTTCAAACGGTCCAATGTAGCGCGGTGACAACTTTCCTCATTTCTGTCCGAATCTGACAACGCCTCGCACCGGAGATACCTTGAGAAGTACGTGATCTCCAACACTGAACTCTAATTTCTTGCGGTGTTTGTCTGCGACGTTTTTCGGTCTGCTCTTTGCTGCCTTCATCTTTTCTTTCACGATGTTAATCTTTTCATTCGTCTCTCAAACCATTTTTGGTCCTAGAAGGTTTTTGTCTCCAACTTCTACCCAGCACAATGGCGATCAGCAGGATCTTCCAGACAGTGCCTCGAATGGTGCTATCCCGATGCTCGAATGATAGTTGTTGTTGTACGCAAACTCTACCAATGGCATGTATGTCTCCCAACAACTCTCAAAGTCTATGGCACAAGCTCGGAGCATGTCTTTCATTACATGGTTAACTCGTTCTATTTGTCCGTCGGTTTGGGGATAAAATGCTGAACTTAACTTCAATGAAGTTCCCATTGCTGCTTGTAAGCTTTCCCAAAATTTTGATGTAAAACGTGAGTCGCGATCTGATACGATCGATACAGGTACTCCGTGTAGTCGTACGACTTGCTGTAAGTACATTCTGTTCATCTTCTCAACCGGGTACGTCATGTTGTAGGCGATGAAATGAGATGATTTCGTGAGTCGGTCCACGATCACTCAAATAGCGTCATGATTTTGTTGTGATCTTGGCATTCCTACAACGAAGTCCATAGTAATGTGGTCCCATTTCCATCCAGGAACTGTCAGTGGTTGTAATAATCCTGCTGGCCTTTGGTGTTCTGCTTTGACTTATTTGCAGGTTAAACATTTGAATACGTGATCTACTACCTCTCTTTTCATTCCTTCCCACCAGAAGTTTCTTTTCAAGTCCTTATACATTTTTTTTCCTCCAGGGTGGACCGTCATTCTTGACTTGTGCACTTCATCTAGTATGTCCTTTCTTAAGTTTTCCTCGTTAGGCACACAAAGTCTATTGTGGCATTTAAATCCTTCGTCTGCCCCAATATTCCATTCTGTTGGGTCCTTTGCTGATGCTTTCTCAAACCATTGACAAAGTCCTTCGTCCTTTCCTTGAGCTTCAAGGATGTGATTTATGAGCGTCGGCTGTACTACTAGACATCCAAAAATTCATCCTTCACTAGATTTGACGGTCTGAAAGTCAAATTCGACTAGTGTTTCCAATGTTCTCCACTCTTTGACCATAAGAGAGGATATGAACAATTTGTGGGGTTTTCGGCTTAGTGCGTTGGTAACTATGTTTGCTTTACCAGGGTGGTATTGCAAAGTGAAATCGTAATCCTTCAACAATTCCATCCAACGTCACTGCCTTATGTTCAGCTCCCTCTGAGAGAACAAGTATCTCAAACTCTTGTGATGTGAAAATAGATCAAACTTATCTCCGTAAAGGTAATGTCTCCAAATCTTGAGAGCAAAAACAATTGCGGCTAATTCGAGATCGTGCGTAGGGTAGTTCATCTCATGTGGTTTCAGTTGTCATGATCCATATGCTATTACTCTTCCATCCTACATGAGCACACATCCAAGTCTTTGGTGTGATGCATCGCTATAAATGGTGAACTGCTCACCGCTCTTTGGTATTGCAAGCACTGGCGCCGAGGTTAATCTTTCCTTTAGCTCTTGAAATGCGCATTTATGCTTGTCTTTCTGTTCATACTTCATGTTCTTCCTTGTCAGATTGGTCAAAGGGGATGCTATCTTAGAGAATCCTTCAATGAATCTTCGATAATATCTGGCTAAACCAAGGAAACTCCTAACTTCAGTTATAGTGCTCGGTCTATTCCAGTCCAAAACAGCATCTGTCTTGATTGAATCCACAGCTATCCCATCCTGTGAGACAGTATGACCCAAGAATTTGACTTTCTTTAGCCAAAATTCACACTTGCTGAACTTCGCATACAAGTGGTTGTCTCGAAGTGTCTGTAGTATGATCCTCACATGTTCTTTGTGTTTCTCTCTGGTCTTTGAGTAGATCAGGATATTGTCTATGAACACAATCATGAATTGATCCAAGTAAGGCCTGAACACTCTGTTCATTAAATCCATGAATACGGTTGAGGCATTCGTTAGTCCAAACGGCATGACCAGGAATTCATAGTGCCCGTATGTCATTCTGAAGGCTGTCTTTGATATGTTATCGGGTCGAACTAACAATTGGTGGTATCCGGATCGTAGATCTATCTTGGAGAAGGTCGTCGCTCCATACAATTGATTGAATAGGTCATCAATTCTTGGAAGTGGGTATCGGTTCTTGATTGTGACCTTGTCTAACTCTCTATAGTCGATACAAAGTCGAAGTGTCCCATCCTTCTTCTTAACAAATAGCACCGACGCTCCCCAAGGCGACGTACTCGGTCGAACGAATTCGAGATCTTCAAGTTCCTAGACTTGCTTCTTAATTCTTGCAATTCTGTCGGGGCCATCCGATATGGGGTCTTAGATATCGGTAGGGTACCGGGTACCAGCTCAATACAAAAATTTATGTCTCTTTTGGGTGGTAGCCCTAAGATTTCCTAAAATACGTCCTCAAAGTCTTGAACCACAGGGATTTGTGTAATTGAAATTTTTGAACTTACACTTCTAAAGGTAGCTAGACATCTTGTGAGGAAGGCGCCGCACAAATGATCACATTGGAATTTAAATGGTTGGCTTCCAGGTGTCAAGAAAGTAATAGACTTGCTAACACAGTCTAATTTGGCATGGTATTTCATGAGCCAATCAATTCCTAAGATTAAGTCGAATTCCTTCATCGATAGAACTATCAGATTAGCGGGGAGGTTCTGATCTTTCAAGTTCAAAGTGCAATCCTTACACACTTTTCCCAATGTAATGTTCACTTCTAAGGGGGACATAACATTCAGAGCTACATCAAGCATCTGGGGTACTAAACCCAACCATTGTATAATCTTAATAGCAATAAAGGAGTTGGAAGCACCAGTATCGAATAAAGCTTTAACTCGACTGTTAAACAATGTAAGGGTACCTTCCATATTCTGCTGTTCTCCTTCATCAAATTCGGCTTCCTCCGGGATAATGGCATTTAGGCGTGCTTGCTTAGATTGACCCTGAGTAGATGCTCCATAGTATCCGCCTTGAGGCGCTCAACAATCCCTGGATAAATGACCCTTTTTGCCACAGTTGTAGCAGACGGTGTCCTCTCGGCTTCTCCTTGGGGCTCGGCAGTCCTTGGACCTATGTCCGGGTTTCCCACAATTAAAGCATCCATCGTTATTGGCTCTAGTGATAGCAGGTGTTCCTCTTGGGGGTTGTGCTTGGGGTGTAGCTGGTCAGTTATGAGGGAATGTGAGTTGTGGTTTCCTTTCACCAGTCCAATTACGCTTATTCCCTTGGAATCTCATTGGCGGTCTGGGTCCTTGGTTACCTTGGTTGTTTCTGAACAGTGGTCGATTTCCAAAACGTCCTCGTTCTCGACCATTGATTTCCTCGTGGTCAATTGCCATGCTTACCATGGCTTTGAAGGTCAAGCCTTAATTATTGAGATTCATACGTTGAAGTGGTGGCGATAGGCCTTGGTGGTACTGTCGATTTTTCTTCTCAGGGGTATTAATCATGTGGTGAGCAAAGCAAGACAATCATTCAAACTGTACTGTGTATTCCCTCACAGTCCGATTTCCTTTGTCAGATAAATGAACTCCCTCTCTTTCTTGTTCCTCTCTGTCTGTGGAAAGTAATTCTCCAGGAACATCTCTTTGAATGTAGCCTAGGGCATTCTTCTTATTGTCGCTTCTCCTACCGTTGCTTTTTCTGATTCCCACCAATCGGTTGCCACGTATGTTAATTGGAATGTTTCCAGTCGACGCTTCTTGATCTTCGTACATCCCAGTGTGTCGAAGATCGACTCCATTTCTCGAAGTCACTATTCTGCACGCCATGGCTCGGCATCTCCGTCGAACTTCTTAGGACAAAAATGATGGAAACGCTCTACCACTCTATCCTCTACAGGTCTCAGAGGTGGTACGGGGTTGTTCCTATTATTCACGTTATTGTTATCGTTGTTGTTGTTGCGTTCTAGTCTCTGCACAAAGGCCTCAAATAGACCAGTGGGATCAGCGGCTGCGGGTGCTAGGGGTAAAGCTTCAATATTCCCAGCGGGATTGTTACGGGTATTCCTATTTCTCCCTGCCATAGTAATTCGTGTGTTGGTGTACCTACATAGACATCTATTGATTACTACTAGAATATACGCACACATCGACAAGTTATCACCGAAACATATACGTCGAGGTATGAAATTTAACAAGGTAGAAACAATAGTAAAATATAAAAAACATCAAGATTATTGGGCCACAGTTTATACCAAAAGATGATACTCGTATATATATATATCACAAAGATGTACCATGAAGTACACACTAGTAAATTGTGTACTACGTGGGACATAAGCCAATACAGCGCTCGAGTAAACAATTTATAATGCCACTAAAAGTGGTTGCTAACTATACAAAAGAGCTATGGTCAAATAGCTATCCTTGAAATCCTCAAAATAAAGTGGACAACATGTCCTGTCATATATATACTAGAAAATCTAAGCCCCCAAAAGTCCTGACTCAGTAGTCATCCACGTCTGATCCATATATGGGAGCTTCATCCATGAAGGAAAAATCCCACTCCTCGACCATCACCTCCTCATCGTCCTCCTCGTCGTCCTCCTCATCATCCTCCTCATCATCCTCATCCATAGCGTCTACTACTGGCTCAGCAGCATCAACAGCTGCAGCGGTAAATCCCTCAGCTATAGCAATAGCCTCTGCTAGCTTGACCTCTCCTATGATGAATCCCTCTGGCTGTACAGCTATTCCTGCTACCAAATCTGCTGCCCTATTGATAATAGTTGCCATCTGAAATATAGGCACTGCTAGTAACTCAGGTATAACTACCTCCTCAGGTCCCTCATCCTCAACATCGTCATCTACCTCTAGTGCAATGTCCCCTCTAGCTATAACATCAAAATCCGCGGCCTCTGGGTCCTCGGGATCCTCTTCTGGGTCATCCTCCGGCTCATCATCGTCATCTACGGGCTCCTCCTCTCCGTCCCCATCCACATCCTCATCGCTAGGCTCTATTTCCTCAATAGGATCCTCTTCGTCCCCTATCGGCTCGGGCTCCGCTGGATTTGGCACTAGTGCTACTGGTACCGATGTTGGTGGTACTAGTACTGGTGGTGCTAGTACTAGTACTGGTGGTGCTGGTACTGGTACTGGCATTGCTGGTGTTGGTCCTACTACCTGAGCTTGTGCAGCCACAGGTAGGGTAAGGGATCAGGCCTCGCTAAGATAGCTCGTAACTCGATAACGTCCATCTCTGGCTTGCTCTGGACTAAACGAGCCATCTCGTGATCTCCTGAGTCCTTGCGTAATGGTATGCGTCCATACGAATCTCAGTAGGGTGAGTCCATCCAGTAATATACAGGGCTCTCCAGACATCCTCCTCTAGGTACTGGTTGGTCGTACATCGTATGCTCTTGTAATAAGACTCTGGGTCAGTCGGCTACACAGTGCCCCCATGAATCACGTGGCCTCTATAGGGATCATCCACAAACTTATAAAATCTTTGATCCATGCTAACCTGCAAGGAAACTATCTAACGTCAGAATGACGAACTTATCTTAATACTCATATCTCAAGAATCTCAAATACTAGAAATAGATTGTGGGGGACAATCAGCGAGCACGTCTAAATAAAACATAGTGCTCTGATTCAAAAATCCTATCACGCCCCGGAGCAGCAGAAATTAGCAGGAAATAAAATTTTCCTTTCTGGGTCCGTAAGCCATGACTAGTTACATTAACTGATTGTCCACAAACACACTAGATAAATAAAAGAGTAACTTAATGAAAGCGCAACTGAATATATACATCAACAGATTACTAGCTATTACATCAGAGTTTGTAGTTATCAAAAGATAAAGACCAAAAGAGCTTAAGGCGTTGGACGCCGTTAACAACTTAGCACGAAAGGACAAAAGTCTGTAAAGAACAACTAAGTCTTCTTTCTTGAAGCCATGCCTCTAACTGGCGTAGCTGTGATCTTCAGCATAGTAGCACTACACCATATGGCCTCATTACTAACGGATATTTCCGTTGGAAAAAACATTACTAACGAATATATCCGTTAGTATTTTAGCGTTAGTAATATTACTAACGGATTTACTAACGGATATATCCGTTAGTAAAATTAATTTTACTAACGGATATATCCGTTAGTAAATCCGTTAGTAAATCAAAGGATTTCTAACGGATATATCCGTTAGAAAGCAACTTACTAACGGTTTTTTTCAACTAGATTAATATTGAATACTAACGGTTTGTCAACTATTACTAACGGATATATCCGTTAGTAATTTCCAAATAATTAAAAAAAAATACTAACAGAATTACTAACAAATATATCCATTAGAAATATGCATAAATCTAAAAATATATATTTATTTATATGTTTCCCAATTTATTTTTTTTCACCTAATTAACAAGCATAATTAATTGAATTGCAACATTAAAATTCTACATGACAAAAATTATAGAAGAAAAAAGAAAGAAAGGAAAGCTAAATATTTCTCAAAATTCCATTCCAATGCTCATATAATTAATTTGTGGTATTCCATTACAATTCACAAATAGTTGACTGAAAGTAGAAAACAAATTTTCATTCATAATTCTCTATCTGGATCAAAATCTCCTCCCGCTCCTAGCACACCCCACGCCAACACACATACCTTTCAAATATATTTGAATCTAACACAAAAAAACACTCTCCACTTCAGTAAACCATTGCTTGGAAGTGGCTCTTCAAAGTCATCTATTTCGTCCAAATACTTCCTAGCTTTCTCTACCTGAAATCGGAATAAAACATACATTTAAGTGAAATGAAACCAATAATTGATTGCAATGAGCTATAAAGAATTCCAAGTCATATCAAGTCATGTAGTCGCTGCCAATATTGGATTAGGATCGTAAGATTCATGGTATAAAATAAGTGGCAGGTGAGGAACATTAGTTTAGATAAGATGAAAAGAAAAGATCAACAAAATGGTTCTTTAATTAATATTGGCAAGAAGTTTGCATGTCCAACGCACTTATCTCTACTAATTACCTCTTGATGCCATATGTTTATGGACACATAAAGTTCAACCTTAGAAAGTTTATGCAAGGAAAGAGAGCTCAATATTAGACTAAATTTCTTAGGCTCTTAGCAATGACAAAGATGACTACGTCATGAACATTTTATTTTAGTCGTTTCAAAAAGAAAAGAAAAGGAAAAGGAACAATAAGTAAAGATTCATCTCAATTGATTGTAAGCGAGTAGTGAAAATAGCCTAAAGAGACCCATAATGTTACCAAAACTCCAACTTATTCTACTCGACGTCAAATAGAACTTGCTTTCAAAAATTTAAAGATTATACCGAATTTCTTAGCAAAACTTTCAGAAGGAAATTCTCATTTTACTATAATGAAATTTTGATAAAAGTACTTGTCAAAAAAAAGCACACCAAACCAATCCAGATTTATCAAGCAAAGAGATAATCGACAAACAAAGGAGTATATAATTGGTCAAATAGTGAAAGCTAAAATCTGTAATCAAGCATTAATTGTGTGAGACTGAATAAATTGAGGGTTTGGAGCAAAAGCAAGGATCAATGGGAATGCAACAAAACTCAAAGTTATAGTGTTAAAGAAGACCAGAAGGGTCACAACTATGAAGGTGGCAAGAATGGATATAGATTGGAGGAAAGTACATACCTCTCCCTGTTCATATATTACAAAAGCACCAATACCCACTCGATGTGTGGCATTTTTCGGGATGGTACTAGCAGTTTCCGAAATTCAATGTATAAGCATCAAGTATTTTGCCTCCGCATGACGGTAATAAAATCCTTCCTACAAAGAAATATGATACAGATATTAAACAGAACTAAAATTATAGCAATGAAATATAAACCAAAAGATAATCGACAAACAAGGGAGTATATATCCAGAATAGTCATTTTGCAAGTAGAATCCTTCACCTTGTAATTTCAAATTCATTAAAATAAGGCCATTAAATCCATTTATGGCAAAATGAAACTTGGCAGGTTTACATGTCAGTTAATACACTCTGTGGGTATCCTAGATATCAGCACATGTATTTGACAATGCCTAAGCACATGCTATGGTTTACACGGCTTTACTGCTCCACCATTTCTCTGCCACATTAGTTTGTATTTCCAATCTTTAACATATTGCAGCTTGCCTGAATAAATTTGGACAAAGTTACCAAGGGTCCTAGTGTCCTAATGGTATTGAGAGACTTTAAAACTTCCTCTTGTTTAAAGTATAACAAAGGCCAAGCTGGCCTTGACACAAAGCTTGAGAGATCCAATTTTTAAGGAATCGATCTTTCTCTTCAATTAACACATATTAGACATCACAATCACCCCAAAAAATAGTTAGGTTCTTTCTCTAATCTACAAACTGAAAAATATGTGTTCCATGGTAAGGACAAATATGCGAAAGTAAAAAATCACAGTAGAGTGTGACTAGGGGAAATGTAACCTCCTTTCCGTCAATCCACAATCCTCTTCTTTCAACTAGACTACACTCATAGCATCGGAGTTCCCATATGCATGTCCATATCCCTTTAGCAAGTAAAACATCTTTAATGGGAATTTGAAATTAAAAATGGATGAGATGTTGGATACAGGATACTCCTTGTTTTTGGATGCAACGGCAGTTCCCATATTTACATATGCTTTTGACTCTCTTATACAAGACTAATCTACTACTAGTGTGTAGGATGCCCATTGCTCAATCACACCAACTGCATATCCCAAGTGAATCTGAGGCAGTTTCTAAGTTTGTGTATTAATAATTCTTTACCGTTAAATCTAAGTAAGATAATAAAAGGCATCCTTGGTGGTCCATTGTTGGGATAAAAACCAGTTACTGAGAAAATCAGCAGTTTATGACACGATGTGTCTTTCAAGACAACAATGTTCAAATGGTTACAGTTTTACTAGGATGTATGTCTACCTTGTATTGGGCAACTACTGGGTGCAATGGTAAATGCACAGTATATCATGATAGTACAAGTATTAGTGTATGGGTTCACAAAAATATGCCAAAGCTTCTTCGTACCCAACAACTGAATTGGAAGGACCAGTCCAATTAGATAAGGGAACACCTTGATTCAATTTTTAACATACTTTTTTTTCTTTAAATAACATACTTTAACATACTTAATTAGCCAGTGTCCCAAATTGTTCATATGAGCTATAATAGCTCAGTATAACAGTGAAGAGCTATTCAAAGAATGGCAATCCAGACCAAACACAAAGCATGGACTTGCACATGTAGCATGAGCTAATCAATCTGACCCAGTCATCAGAAAATCAAAGTTCACAGAAAGGCTCGTGAATCAATCGTAAACCTCAGTGAAAACAACCAAACGTGGCTATTCATTAGGCTAGCAAGCCTTGGAAGAACCAACAGCAAGATTAGCACGGTCACATTCATCAAATGCAATAAAAAAGACAAAAAAAAAAAAGTGAACATGTACCTGATAGAGTGATTGAGGTGGCAGCTGGCTTGGAAGTGGTGGCTGTCCCTGTGGAAAAGAAGGCCCCATGCTAAGTGGAGGTTTATTACCTGGCTGAAAAATAACAAATATTAGCACCAATAATCCTAGTTTTAAACACACACACATTTATATACATATTGGAAACGTTAAGCTACTACATATCTAGAAAGTACACATTGGTTAAATTGACCATGTAAACTAGTACTTAAGCCTTTTATTTACAAATGTCAAAAAGATCAATCTGATTTATGAAAATCAAAGAATGAACGGTGTGTTTCCTTTACAAATAAATCTCTTGCAACATTTACCATGTAACCATGATAAATTTTCCTATTTAAGTCAATTGCATCACTACCACGTATTAATTACTTGCAAAACATTTTGGTTTATTAATATATGTCATTCCGAAGATAAAAAATTAAGGTAACAGATTCCTAAATAAACAGGTTTGGGCTCATTTAATTCAAATGCATTGATTTTGAGTTGTGTTTTCATGTTATCATAGGTGCTCAATCAAGGATCAAAATTTCGTATCGTATAGCTGTTTCGGGCCACCGGAAAAGAAAAGCGCTTTGGAAATATATTGGAAACATCATGGAAACAATGAAAAGTATCGAAAACTCATGGAAACACTTGCAAAAAAACTGAAAATACAACCAATGATCTAATTAGCAATGTTTTAAGCCTCTATTAGATGAATTATCTTTCAGCTAAATCATCCATTCACACTGAAGGGGACTAGGGAGGATTGAGGTATAACTATAATGTGAGCATGTCCATCATTTAATATCAACATTGTAATAATAAAGGCAAAATAGGTTTAAAAGTTAGATTTTTGAGCAATATTCAACTACATAACAGTGCATGTAATAAGGAGAACACTACCAACCATTGGGCAACTGCAGATTGCCAACATTCTGGCTTCCAAGTGTCCTTCTATATAAAGGAAATACCTTACCTGTAATGAGAGAGGCAAGAAAAAAAATAGTCTTTTATCGTTAACTCATACACACATTTGCAGACATAATAATGACTTAAGATGAACGACACTGGTAAAACAACATTTGAAATAAAAGAATTCCATCTTCTTGGTATATCAATACACATAATAGTAGCATTAAATATGAAAATGAAAATATAGCAGACTGTTGTGTATCAAAAATAGAAATGAATTTCAAGTTAAGAAATCTCTACCTGTCAACTCCACTGACAGAGTTAGTCCATAAGTCACTATGCCACAATGGCAATACCAAAATTAGGTAGTGATCGCTTACTTATCACACGCAATCAAGAATAACCAACATAAAACAAGATACAATTTCATGAAGCAGAAATTGAAGTGATATTTGACTTTTACGGGGCAGCATGTGTGAAAGTATAGCAAATTTAGTAATTTACACTTCGAATCGTGAGCAATATGCATATAAAATAAACAAGGGTAAATATCACAAACCTCCCCTAAGTTTGCTAATAAATCAAACACGGGCAAGATGCATATAAAATAAACAAGGGCAGATTAGTTGGAGTGTAAGAATGCCAACTAATCTACCTAATGCAACATTAGGGAGATTAAAAAACAAAGATGTGTGGAGACATCTTCACTATCTTCCTTGTAGTCTAGTTTGTCCAAGTATAGACTAAGCAAATTGAGAGCAAATGAAACAAATAGGCTTAATATTCGACGAATCCAACAGAACAAGAGCAAGAACAATAAAGTGTTCCAATGACTAAAACTAAATCAAATGCTTCAAATTCCAGAAGAAAAAAAAACCTCCTACTTACAATTCGTGATTGTTGGATGTAAAATCTGAACTGTTGACAGCAGGAACAGTTCCTTGAGGTACTTCAAATTTCCAAGCTCAGGTGGTAAATTTCCACTCAACCCATTTGCTTGAAAGTTTCTGGAACAACAGGGACGAACCGAATAAGTCAGAGAATCCCAAAGAGAACAAACATCCAAGTCCAATCCAGAAACCCCCATTGTTAAACAACACTTACATTGTCTCAACACTTGTTAAACTCCCAATTTCAGGAGGAATTGAACCAGATAACTCATTCTCCCCCAAATCCAAAACCTTTAGGTGCTTCAGCATCCCAATCTCTTTGGGTATTACACCGATCAGACCATTACCATGCAAAATTCTACACATGAAATCAGTTTATCAGATTAAGATTCAAACACTACCTTTTGAAGAAAAAAAAACATCTATAACTTCTATTGGAGAAAAAGAACATCAAGTATAGAATGTGAACATATAGTTCTTGCAAGAAAGAAAGTGAACTTAAATCAGGTGTAAGAAAACCCTTTAGTGATGACCCAGAAAGGTTTCTGCAAAAAAAAAAACAAAAAACAAAAAACAAAAAAAGAGTCCCACCACAAACTGTTAACTCCAATAAGCCTTATACACAATATATATCTACACATACTGGAATTCATTAGACAATAGCATTTCTTACAGCTTCATGACATGATCTCGAGCCATAGAACAGGAAATGCCAAACCAGTCACAAGGATCTGCATCTAGGGCATTCCAATTTGACAAAACTGTATATTTGTCCTCATATATGGCTTCCTTGAAAGTAGTACGAGCATATACTGCAAAACCCAGAATTCCCAGTAAGAAAAAACTTCTAAGTGCTTAAATTCAGTAGACAGATCAGCAAGAAATTCAAGATTTTCCCTAAATCAGAGCTAACCCTATCCAAAGTTGATATGCAAGCTAGATTCAAATTCAGATTTCAAACAGTATAAAAGAAATGCAATTTCTATACTGCAGTACACCAAAATGAGGTCTATGAAAGAAACATTAAATAACAAGGTAATACTAATACAAACCTTCATGTGATGCAGTGGCATCACAAGCCACAATAAAGAGTCCCAGAATAACCCATATGAGTTGAAATGGACTAAACAGTCTCATTCTCACTGCTAGTCTTCGCACTCTATCAAGAACTCAAGTGGGTTTTTACAGAACCACAAGCACCAAAGAGCTCATCAAACCAAAAGGTAACAGTAATTTACTTGGACATCCTAACATTCTATTGAAATTGGACAACAGTGAATTTGTTGAAATTCCAATATAGTGCCTACTGCCTATTTACTTCAATTCACCCAAATAACAATCACCAAATGAGGCTATGATCCGATTTTCTATAATTTCCTACTTAAGGGAAATCAAGACCCACTAAAGAAAAACAAAGGCTCAAATTAAATTCATTTTTGAGATTTACCCAATTTCTGCTTCTACTGCGGAATAGAGATGGAGGGATGAGATTATAAATTCTAAATTCTAAATTATCTACTAAGTTAAAATGAAAATCAGATTAAACAAATACAGTACTAGGCTTGGATTTGAGATGTTTCAATAGAAAAATCAAGGGATAGAAAGGATTAGAGCTTTGAAGTGCTAGATCGATATCACTTGAGATCTAGTTCTTGTACAGTTCAAGAACAAAATTTTACAAACTAGTAATGGACTTGAACTAGTTCATGATAGAATTTAATGATCTATGTAAATGAAGACAGGCTTGTAGTTGCCATTTGAATTTTGGTGACCAGCAAGGCAAAATGTGTGTGTGTGTGTGTGTGTGTGTGTGTGTGTATGTGTGTGTGTCGAAAAAGTACCAGATCTGAAAATACAAACAGCGGTAGCGGTGGCCATATGTGTGTCTTTGTGTGTGTCTCGAACCATGACTGGTGTGTGTGTGTATGTGTGTGTGTGTGTGAGAGAGAGAGGGAGGGAGAGAAAGAGAGAGAGAAAGAGCTAACCATCTGAGAAGATCGGTGAGGGGCAACGGACCGGCGAAGGGCGACGGCTAGGGGCACCGATCTCCTTTTTCTTTCTCTCTCTCTCTCTCTCTCTCTCTCTCTCCTCTATTCTTTTGGGGGGAAAGAACTAGGGTACCGAATATTTGGGGGTAATATTTGTATCCTCCTTTACTTTTATTTTACTTTTTTTCTTCTTTTTTGTATTATTTAATTTCTGTATAAAAAAATTCTAACGGATATATATGTTAGTATTGTTTTTCAAGCCGTTAGAAAAAATTTAAGTCCATATGAAGGGTAATTACTAACGGATTTTCATCATTTCTAACGGATATACCCGTTAGAAATTAGTAACGGATATATCCGTTAGAAAGCTTAAAACCTGTCCGTTAGAAATTGGTCCATATGGTGTAGTGTAGGCTTCTCCTTCGAAGGCTTCTTCTTCCTAATAGTCCTCCTCCGGACAATCATATCCTGTATATTCTAGACATGGGAATGTCCAGGGCGTAGTATGCCATTAGCTTTAATAAAAGCTAAGTGAGCGTTCTAACCGAACACTCCTAATATAAAATATGTATCCGAAAGTATACAACGGCTGGTTATGATGGTTGAATGAATTATAATTAGACCGTGCGTGAAACTATGCATCATCGATATATTCGACTTCACTCGACTTAACAGCCGACTTATTTAACTTTGTTACATTACCAGTGTAACACCTTTGGCTTAGAGTGACTCGCCCAGTGGGTCGAGCTATGGTTACTTTACTATCGTTGTCTGCCCCTTCGTGGCCATAGTAGTAATCTCGCTTTACAAGCTAACCATGTACTCTAGGTCCTTGGGACCTTGCCTTATGAATATCGTCGCCGGTTTGCGAAACGGTTACTTTACTATCGTTGTATGCCCCTCCGTGGCCATAGTAGTAATCTCGCTTTACAAGCTAACCATGTACTCTAGGTCCTCGGACCTTGCCTTATGAATATCGTCACCAGTTTGTGAAACGGTTACTTTACTATCGTTGGTTGTCGCGACTGCAGTAGTAATCTCGCCTTACAGGCTAACCGTGTTTGTTCATTTCTCGATGTATTCTTATCAACATGGTTACTTTGCTATCGTGTTTGCCTCTCCGTGGCCATAGTAGTAATCATCGCTGACATGCGATTGTAATTCCATTTGACAGTACCGACTCACTACATATCAATTTTCGGACCTCCCCGGTCGACTACACGTATTTCCAAATGCATACAGTCTTGGTCTCCACGACCGTTCGACTCTATACTCGTACACGTCGACTTGACGTTGCGACACCAACTCCTACGTGTAATGTATCATATGTTATGCACGAGGTACAAGTTAATTAAACAGGTACTATTTATTCTTGAAATACAGTACAGATCCGAAGCTTGCAGTACTATACGTTAAAGCATGAGGTTAACCAGACTGATAAAATTAACGAATAGAAATAATAATAATACTAATAATAATAATAATAATAATAATAATAATAATATTAATAATAACAACGAAGATAATATGTTTGGGGTACAACATATTAATATGAGGTTAACCAGAAAGTGATAACAATAATATTATTAATATTAATAATAACATTAATAATAGCAGCGGAATAATATGTTCGGGGTACAACATATTAGAGCTTTGGAGTTTAATCAATAATAATCATACTAATTATAATAACAATAATAATATCATTATTATTAACGGAATAATAAACGGATATTAAGTACACGGTATAACCTGTTTAAGCCTAAGGTTAATCAATAGTAATAATAATAATAAAACTATTAACAATAATAACAATAAGAATATAAATCATGATACAGACCTAGATTAGGGGCACCACATGTTAGGCACAAGATTTTCTATAAATAATAATAAATGGAAGGTAATATGGCATTAATCTGTATACCATGTGAGTTAGGAACTCACCGTAGGTTCGGGGCCGCGGTATGGTTTGGGATAGTAAGCTTTCCTTTTCTTTCTTTTCCTTTTCTTATCTTTCTCCTTCTCTTATCTCTCGGCTAACTCCCTCTCTCTAATTTTTTTTCCTAAACAAGTGAGAAAGAGGGGTTTTATAGGGGAGGGAACAACTTTTAATATATATATACGTACATGCTATACACACATACATGTAGTATTTATATACACACATGCATACAACACACAAACACACAACAAACAACTAACCACTATCACACACCACACAGCCACGAACACACACATGCACTCAAGTACACACACACCTCACCCCTCAAGATTCATGCACACAACACCTCACCCTTACACCCTACACACTAGCCAACACCTCACCCAACACTTGTCACTCACACAAGCACTCACTCACTCATTCTCCCTCCCCCATGTCGGCACACACACACACACACACACACATACACACCAATTGTTGGGGTTTGTTTGGGTGGTTGGTTTAGGGTACAAGCAGGGTTGGGTAATACAGGTACAATTATGGGTTCAGAACTAATATTAATTACAGTGAAAATTTTATATTTACTGTCTAGAATCGAAAACTATATTAATAAAGTAAAATAAAATTTAATAGGTATTATAATATCCACATCCTATCAAAGATTTCATCCCTGAAATTTGATCTAGCTAGTCACTTAAACAAAGCTGGAAACTTCTCACGCATTCCTAATTCCAACTCCCAAGAAGCTTCACGTTCGTCTTGGTGTTTCCACTAAACTTTCACTAGAGGAATTTCCTTAATCCTCAGCTTCTTGACTCATCGATCCAAAATTCGGACTGGTCCTTTAGTATAAGTCATGTTGTTGTTTACCTCGATGTCCGTGAAGTCAATCTCATGTGACAGATCATGTACAACCTTCCTAAATATGCTTATATGAAATACATTATGTACTCCTGACATTTTAGTTAGCAGACGGGGCATCGAAGTAAACCCCAAAAAAATTCAGGCTATTATTAACATGTGGTCACCCAAGTCAACCAAAGAAGTTCAAAGTTTGGCCAAACGGGTGGCGGTGCTGAAACGATTCGTCTCCCAAGCTACCGACCGGTGTCTGCCGTTCTTCAAAATCCTCTGTAAAACGTTTCAATGGTCGGACGAGTGTGAGGAGGTGTTTCAGGATCTCAAGAAATACCTGACATCACCCCCTCTTCTCTCAACACCCGTACCAAAAGAGGAGTTGTTCTTGTACTTGGCGGTATCACCCTCAGTGGTAAGCTCGGCACTCATCCGAGAAGAGCACGGGATACAATTCTCGGTTTATTATACTAGCCGGGCACTTCAAGGCGCGGAAAGCCGGTACTCCCACACCGAGAAACTGGCCTTTGCCCTCATCACTTCTTTCCAGAGAATCCACCCATACTTCTAGGCCCGCGTTATCATGGTCCTCACAGATCAGCCTTTCCACCGGATATTAAGCAGGCCTGAGACATCCGAAAGGCTTGTCAAATGAGTGTTGGAGTTAGAAGAATTTGAAGTAGTCTATAGACCCCGGACAACAATCAAGGGACAAACAATGGTAGATTTTCTCATTGAGTTTACATATCCAGAAGATCCGGTCAAAGAGCTCGACCCGCCAGTTCTATCACCCAGCCTACAGCCTGACACCCCGACCTAGGTAATCTATGTGGATAGGTCCTCCAACAAATGGGGTAGTGGAGCAGGGATCATCCTGACCATACCCGATAGGATCTAGCTAAAGTGTGCACTAAGATTTGGGTTCTAAGCCTTTAACAACAAGGCTGAGTATGAAGCCCTGCTAGTCGAGGTTGCAATTGGCCACCTCTATGGGTGTGCAGCAAGTCCAAGGGTATAACGACTCCCAGCTCGGGGTCAATTAAGTCAATCAAGAGTACGATGCTCGGGAAGACAACATGGTAGCTTATTTAGCCCTTGTCCGAACTGTTTCAAAGAAGCTTAAAGGGTTCTCCGTCACACAAATCCCAAGGAAAAAAAATACGAGAGCCGACCGGTTCACCCGCCTCACCTCATCCTTTGAGTCAGACTACCCGAGATAAGGATAGGATACTAACCCGAGCCCAGTGTGGTCATCTTAGAAGGCATGGAGGTCGAATTAATCCCTCTAGGGCCCAATTGGATGGATCCGATCGTGATATTCCGAACAACCGATGCTCTACCAGACGAAAAAGAAGATGCCCGGTGGGTAAAGTACTGGGCGGCCAAATACCA
Source organism: Hydrangea macrophylla (assembly GCA_033977485.1). Lineage (NCBI taxonomy): Eukaryota > Viridiplantae > Streptophyta > Magnoliopsida > Cornales > Hydrangeaceae > Hydrangea > Hydrangea macrophylla. The sequence continues at coordinate 32,433,575 of CM066994.1, forward strand.
CCTTGTTGATGGCATTCTCTACAAAAGGGGATTCTCTATCCCGTATCTCCGATGCATCCACCCTATGCAGGTCCAGGGAATATTGCATGAAATCCACAAGGGAGTGTGTGGAAGCCACGTTGGAGGTCATGCACTCTCCAGAAAGGCCCTACTGCAAGACTATTACTGGCGGATGATGGCCCGGGATTCCCAAGAATACGTCAAGCGATGTGACAAGTGTCAGAGATATTCGCCTATGATAAACCGTCTAGGAGAGCTCTAGACACCGATTCCTCAACACCTGGCCGTTCTCTCAGTGGGGTATTGATATTGTCGGACCCCTCCCGATGGAAAAAGGACAAGTCAAGTTTGCAGTCATCGTTGTGGACTATTTCACTAAGTGGGCAGAAGACGAGCCCCTGACAATGATCACCAAGAAAAAGATGGAGAGCTTTATTAAGCAAAACATCCTCAGTCGGTTCGGCATCCCCATGGTCTTGGTCAGCGACAATGACAGGTAGTCCGACACCCTAGTGTTCAGGCAATTCTGCTCGGGCTATAGAATATCAAACCACTACTCATCCCTTGAGCACCCTTAGGATATTGGACAGGACGAAGTGATAAACTGAACAATCCTGCAGTCCATTAAAACCAGATTTGAAGATGCCAAAGGACTCTAGGTCGAAGATCTGCCGACGCTCCTGTGGGCGTACCGCACTACTCCTTCAAGCGGCTACAGGGGAGACCCCATTCTCTCTCACCTACAATTTCAAGGCGGTGGTCCCCACAGAGCTTGGATTACCGACTTATCGAGTACAAAATTTTAGTAAGCAGGGCAACAAGGAACTCTTAGGGGAGATCTTGATCTGATAGAGGAGAGAAGGGACCGGGCATATATGAAAGTGGCAGCCTATAAACAACGGGTCTCTCGATATTTCAAATGCAAAGTCAAGCACCGTAGCTTCTAGGTGAGAGACTTGGTCCTTAAGGCGGTAAACCTGTCTACCAAAGTCTCGAGCCATGAAAAATTAAGACCAAACTAGGAAGGACCATATAGGGTAACCCAGATCAACCGACCGGGTACTTACTGGTTATAGGCTCTGGACGGGCATGATCTGTCTCAACCTTGGAACATACAACATCTCCGCAAGTTTTTTCAGTAATGATTGGATAAGAGCGGATTAACATTGGTTAGGAAATTTGTAGCTCTTTTCGATCAATTATTATGATTTCAAAAAGTAATAAAGATTTTTTGTTTCGCTGTAAGAAATGACCCCTACCAGCGTTCAGTGCAAACAAGCAAAAGACCTCGGGGTCACACCCAAGGCAAAAGATCTCGGGTTTATACCCGAGGCAAAAGACCTCGGGCATAACACCCGAGGCAAAAAAGACCTCTGGGTCAGACCCAAGGCAAAAGTCCTCGGTGTCACACTCGAGGCACCAGCTTTGCTTAGGTCTATAACCGACAATGGGGGCAAATCCCCCTAGGTGGCTAATGATGGTAAGCTCAAAAGATCCTACAACCACCCATGTTCTAGGTCAGTTCCTTACGGTCAATCCCTCTACCAATGCCTGCTTTAGCAAAAGCTTGGGGGACAGGGGGTACTAGACTAAAACAGGGAATCACACCGGGTACTAACAGGGCTTGGAATCCTAAAACATTCCTAAGTACCTACAGTGCCCAGAGAAACCAGATGGGGCCTTCAAAACAGGTCCCCAAAAGACCAAGTGTTCTTTACCGGTCATAGTTCTAAACTTTTGCTATGGCAGAGTTTCCACAGGATTTATAATCGGTCGGGTAGAAGCAATTACAAACAGTCAAGGAAAGTACAAAAAGTAATATAGTGATAACCAGTTGATGCAAAAGGGTGGTCTCAGAGGGCCTTTTCATTAATAAAAATAAATAAAAATAAAAATATGTACAAAGCCTGGGGGGCAGTTGTAGTAGCCTCCTAAAAAAAGGTAGAGAGGCTAAGCATCGTTCACCACGACCACATCCTTGGGCTCACCAACCTCTCCTCCCGAAGCAGCATCCCCGCCCAGGGCAGATTCTTCAGCAGGTCCGGCCCCAGCAGTAGAACCCTCGGCAGCGGCGGGACTCGTATCCCAGTAGTCCGAGTCTATCCCTTCGTAGGACGAGATGTCCCACTTGGGATGGTCCTGGGCTAGCCTCCTCTTCAAGTCTTCGTAGCCCTGAAAAAACCCGTCATCGAAGGCCTCCTCAGTGGACCTCGTCACCGCCGTCCGGACAAGAGCCTTTTCCCGATCCTCCGCCGCCGCCAGGCTAGCCTGGGCAACCTCCAAATCAGCCAAGGCGATCGCCAGCTCTGCCTGCGCAGCACTAAGGCCTAGGGCTAAGCCCTTGACCTTGTCCTTCTCCATTACCAAGGCAGTTTCCTTGGCCTTAGAGACTGCCCGCTCCTTTGATAGGCCATCTTCAGTAGCAGTGGCCCTCTCAACCAGAGAGGGCAGGAAGGACTCAACTCCGGTAGCCATGCAGCCGACCTGCAAAAAACAAGCACAAACTGATCGGTTACTAAACAGATAGAGCAAAAAAAATGAATGATAAAAAAATGGCAGAAGTACTTACGAAGTGGGAGAGGCTGTATAGCCACCCCTGGAAGACTTAGGGAGACATATTTGTACACATCTTTACCTGACTTGGGAGAAGAATCGGATGACTCTCTGTCATGACCCATCCCGATAACGTGCAGAAACGGACATGTGGCATGCCACCAAGGCTCATCCAATGCATCAAATAACAATACGCAGTGGAAAACAACTTTAAAACAACCTTGAGTATATAAAACTTTTGGAAACATTAGCCTCCGAGTCGTAAAATCCGTATAAAATTGAAAATGCAATTATATTTCGAATCGAATGATTTTATGTTAAAAGGGGTCCCAAAGGTACCCTAAGAACCAATCAAAATATTTCAAAAATTTTCGGAAGGTATCGAAAAAGATTTCTAGCAGGGGTATCTTGACCGGTCGAATGACCCCCTTCGACCGGTCGAATGACCCTTTAGCAAAATCCTTACCAATGCTGCAGAATTTGCTAAGGATCAAACAACCTCCATTCCAAATCTTCTACCAAACATACTTGTAATTGATTTAACACTTCACCATCCATACTAGGCTTCCAATAACACCTTTAAGACATGATAAACTACAAAAAGAAATAATAACGGAACAAGCTAAGGCTTGTTTGGCTTAAAACATAAAAGTTCTATTACATTCCGCCGAAACGCTAAATTTACAAGTTAGGCTTTCAAAACACGAATCCATGAGTTCGGATCCATTACAACAAAACCAAAAGGGGTTTTAATACATGTTATAACCTTATAAATCCATTCCAAAGCTTTAAAGTGTAGTCTCAAGTCCTAACTTCCACAATTTACATTTTTGACAAAGGAATGGAACACAAAAACATATACAAAGTGATTTAACCCCGTCGTCCCCGCGGTCTCACTCTTCGCGCTTCTTCTTTCCTTTCTTCTTGTCACCTGCAATGGAGTAACACTCCACTGCTCATCTATATGATGAGTGCACAATTCTAAACATATGCTTATATGACAATTCATGTTCTAAATATTTAAAACACATCAAAATAGTCACTAGGGTGAGTAGTACGCTTCCATCCGGTAAATGAAACTAATGCCGTGGAAGGCACACCTCTTCTACGCATCCCGCACACTGGTTGGGCCTTCCTTCATACCAGGTACCGTGTCCTGGTTGGGCCTTCCTCCATACCAGACACCACACTATCAATTCTTAAAATCCTCAAACTTCGAGAAGCTTACCCCGGACGAAATTGCACTAAACTCCCCTTTGACCCACATAACACATAACATGCTCATATAAACATTTACGTGCTTTTATCACATTTCTACGTGCATAATTAACGGGCATACATAATATATGAATTTCGCCCGGATCCAAAATATCAAGTTCAATGGTTAAAACATATAATTTCCTATAATTCATAGGCTTAGAATTCATACCTCGTGCGATTTCCTTGTAACTTTGAAGGATGAACTAGGAGATTGATTAAACGTCAGATTTTGAATTTTAAGTGATTCCTACAAGTTTAAGTTTACCCTAAAATTATAACATTAGGATTTTTATAAAAACCTAACCAAATATGTCCTAATATATAACAAAACGTAGGTCTTACCTATACGAGTTCAAATCTCGAATTTGGAGAAAAGCAGACGGACGAAAGGTCGCCGATCGTCATCGCAAAGCCCGTAGCAACCAAATCTTCTTTCTCTCTCCTCTATCAAGATATTATATAGAATTTGTATCAAATGACAATTTTTTCCTTTTCTATATATAGGCAAACTTTGCAAAAATAGAGTTTACCTCCCCACGAGTTTCCCAAACTCCTATTCAATTTTTGAAACTTCGCATACGTCCACTTTATTACTTCACGAGTAAAATTTATAAATTTAAACAGTTTTTGACTAATTCTCGTTTGGGTCTAAAAATACGTCCAAAAACTAGATTCTGTGGAATCTCTACACAACCTACCTTTTATTTAACGTGTCACTCACATTCTCACCACAGTTCTCAAAATAATATCTAACAGTATCAAAATTATCAGAATTTACTCTACACATGTATAATTCACTATTCATGGAATACCAGATAAGTCAAATAACATTTAAAACACATAAATGTCATTTACTTGTGCCAACGCAAAATGAATTACCATGTTCCCGTGTCCTCACTGACACCTTCGGTTGACTCACAGTCAATTCATCTTAGATTATCAATGAACACTAATAGTTCCACAATTTACCACAATGCCATTTAAAAACCTATAATTTTTGGAACGGGTGTGACGCCCTCTCCCTAATCTCCACCAACTCCCCCAGTGGTGTCCCTAACGGTAAGTCCGCCCGGGGAGCGGTCTCCTCCACCACCACCACATGGGTAACCGACGTCCCCCCTGGGTTCCTGATGCGCTGCCATCCCATGCTTATCTACCTGAGCGGACGGTCACTGCCCGAGGTCTCGGCGGCTAGCCTCTTTCCTTTATCAGCCATTTGGATGACGGCGGTGGCCTGTCTGGCTCTTAGCTACTCCAAATCTCTCCTGGGGCCCATTTCTACGAAGAGAAAACAAATCATACGATCAGTAATCAGGGTAAGCAGCGAAAGATGGATGAGGCTAGATAGTTTGCCCGAGCACTCACCCGGGATGATTGGGGGAAAGATGGGAGCTTCGACGGGTTCGTCCGGATTATAAGAGGCCTTGAAGTCTCATGTACGGGTTAGCACGTTCTAGACATTGGTAGGCAAAGTTGCCAAGCGCCTGATCCTGGCTTGACACTCCTTGGGAATGCTCGGCGGGTTTGCTGACCCTGCTGTAAAATAAAGCATGAAACGGTTAGCCACATGATTACACTCAAAGGCAAAGGAAAGCAAAAAGAGAAGTGATGGGCAGGCTTACTCCTCAGTTTCCCCACCCAGGAAGTCCTCAGCTGGATTCCTGGGGCTCGCTCGCAGTGCCCTGGGGTGGATACTTGGAAGAACTTGTTCTTCCACCCCTTATTGTTGCTCGGTCAGTTGATGATGATTTTTCTCCCCTGCAGAGCCTCCAGAGAGAAGACACTTACCTCTCCATGTATGGGGAATGGCCGGTGGGTCCACAAGAACTCTTGGAGGGTGAGTTCATACCCGAAGACTTGGGGCCAGAGAGAGATGGACCCCATCAAGAACCTCCAACTATTCAGAGCCAACTGCCCGGGAGCAATCCCAAGGTAGATCAGGACATCCCGAGCTACCAGATGAAGGGGAATGCAGAATCCAGCCATGAGGGAGTCCTTGTACAAGGTGACGAAACCTGGGTGATAGAGTTAGGCCCTGCTGGCATACACAGTCAAGGAGCAACCGTCAGGAATGGCGCACCTGTCCCTAATTCGGTTGAGGCCTTGGGCACGCAAGACAAAAGGAGAAAATTCGTAGGCAAATGGCACTTCGGGGTCAGAACCCCCCAATATTTCATCGCCTGAACCCCGCGAGATGGAGGCCACCGGGGCCTCCTGGTCCGACTCATTGTCTGACAGCTGGATCGGGATCCTACCCTCGCTATGATGGTTTGACGGAGTGGCAGAGGGTGGATCCAGGCTTGTGTCCGGGGTCCCAGACTGTTATTGTTCATCCTTCGACCTAAAAGAGGAATCAAAATCGGAGTGACACATCTTTGGTATTCCTATGGTGGAATGAGAAATCAAGTAGCGACCTAGGTATGTGTCAGAGACTCCGAGTTTGAGGTACATAGGAGGTAAGGTTGCAAGCCTAACGGGAAAGGAGTATAAGGTTTTCAAGGAAAGGTGGCACTCGGTCAAAACTACCCCGGGACAACCTGCTCAGTTCAACTATCCTGCTGTACCGCCCGACCTAAAGAAAAAGAAAAACCTAAAGAAGAAGAAATCCCACTCTCGTGCGAGCCCTAGAGGATTCGTCCTCTCCAGCTTCACTCAAGAAAGAAAAAGAAAGAGGAGAAGGAAGAATACTACTAATTAAAACTGGAAAAGTGAGGACTTGTAAGAATTGAAGCAGGAAAAGAACTCGGGAAACTTGACCGGGAAGCTTTTTCTTTTAAACTACTCGGTAATCTCTATCTCAGGGCAGAAGGAAGGAAGGAAATGAACAAGTGTCCCTTATATATGAAGCATGGACGGACCAAATCAGATTAGATCCAATAGCCAGGAAGTTTTACCGCCTAAACCACTTGTAAACTGTCTCTTGGGGCACGTTAAGCATCGCCTCAAAATGCGCGTGCATTAAATGTGTGACATGATGGTCTAGTTACCATGCGATTGTTCAGTTACGCTAGCACCGGCCTCATTGGATCCTAACCGGACTAGTCACTCCTTGACACGTGGCGGCCACCGACCCCGGGTTCCCAACGTTATCGTTCGGTCTAACCCCTAGGTGGCCAAGGGGGCGGGTCCACCCCCGAGGAATGACCCGAGCAGTTCCCTGGGCGGTCTACTAAATAGCACAAATTTTCAATCCTCATCTGATGTAGCATCATGTCAGCTTTGAAAATGGAGGGCAACTGATAGGTTAGAAAATATCCGGTCAAAGTTAAATCGCCACGTTAATATGGAGACACCGAATCATCCGGAAAGGTGCTTGGAATTCAGCTATCCCGGGTTGATCGGTCGATACCACCCGGTCTGGGCCCACAGCTTGAGATCACGAGGCAGAATCGTCCCCTGATGGGTGCGACCCATGCTTGCCCCGTGACTTACTCTACATGGTTGCTGGCAGTTCCCTAACTCAGTCAAAAGGTTAATACAAGCAGTTTCCTAAACCATTAGGGAACCTCCATGATTTATGCTAATCACTTGTAATCACGTTAGGTTTCCTAAATCATCTAGTTGCCTTATACGAGTCATTTCTTGCATCAATAAAAGAGACCACTCACCCCCATTAAAGAGGGAGGACATTCTCACCCGACGAGGATAGCAACTCATACATCACTTATACGCATACACCCGGCCGATTCTCTAGTAGTGTTGCCCTCTTTGTCGGTTCACCAAAGGCCGCCAGTGATTTGTTAGAAACGCACCCTAACACACCTGCAGACGTAGGTCACCTAGTTAACATGGCCGATCCATGCACAAATTTCTTATCCCTCTCTCTCCTTAAATTATTCTTCTAGCTCTTACCCAAATTTTGGAATCATCACCAAGGATTTGCTTTGCCAGTCCTAGATCCTTCATGGCAAAGGACTTACTCAATTCCAATTTTAGCCTGTTAATTTAAGAAGAATCTTGACCAACAATTAGCAAGTCATAAAACATAGAGTAATAAGATAATAAATTCCATCAGAAAATTTTTTCACAAAAACACAATGATCTGAAGTGGTATGGGAATAACCATTTTCAGTCATAAAGAGTCAAACCTTTTATACCATGGAGAAATGCAATTTTGATAAGATCACCATGAAGAAATGCAGTTTTGACATAAAGTTGTTCAACTTCTAAGTTCATACTTGCAACCATGCCAAGCACCACTCGAATGGAGGACATTTTTACAATTGGTGAAAAATTTCATCATAATCACACACCCCTTGTCTGCCCAAAGCCTTTCACAACAAGGCGTGCCTTGTATCGAGGTTGTGAAATTTCCTCACCATTCATTATCCTGAAGACCCATTTATACGAGTCAAGATTAAGCCTAGACAAAAGGATAATATTAAATAGACTATAATTTATGTGCATGGTTGAATTCAAACTCGTGGAATAGACAACCTATCCCCAAGCTTTCTTAAGTTCAACTTGAACTTGGCTCTTTAATAAACAAGCTAAGCTCAAGTCTGAATTTCAGGCTTGTTTATTAACATAAGCCAAGCTTAAAGATACATGAGCTTAACTTGTATACACCCCTATTTGTGACCCTATCACGTCTTTACTCCCGTACTCGTTGTGGCTACAGGTGTTGCTCAAGAAGTCCTTGCAAACATGTTTGAACGTATTCATTTGTTTAATAAATAAGTCAAGCTCGAACATACATGAATACAGTTTGAATAACGTTCATAAATTAAAAAGCTAGTTAGTGAACGAACTTTTAGGAATTAATGTATACTAGCTTGATTATATACATATGCAAATTATAGAATTACATGGTATTAGAAGATACATGAGTTCTGCTCATTTATATGAGAGTCAAGAACAAGCCTGAAGCCTAGACAAAAGGATATTGAATAGGCTAAAGTTTATATGAGTGAAACTCCAGCTCATAAACAAATCATGCTCAAGCCCACCGACAGAGATAATGAATTGCAATGGGGGGCGGGTGGGTGGGTGGGTGGGGTGGGTGTGAGTATTATGGTCACTGAGTTCGTTGGTTAAAGGGCCCGCACACCCCAAAGGCTTATTTTTTTTAGTCTATTTTTACATCTCGTGACTTTTTTTTTCATACCAAATATAATCGCATATTGTAATTTATAAAGTTTAGACTAATATTAAAATCATTTGGGTTAGGCTATAAACTAAGAAGTGAGATGAAAATATGTTTAACCAAATACTTAGCGTGAGTTGTATTATAATTGGGCCAATATTAATTTAACTATTCATTATTTGGAGTCCATGACTTGACTAATTGTTTAGATCAGGGTTGGTTCGAAAAGTCATGGGAAAGACTAGCTTAGTGAAATCTGTATTATATTCGAGGACTTTGTCTGAGTAGGACAAATGACTAGGACAAGAAAATGTGATTTTGCTGACTGGGATTGCTGACAAGGACTAGGGTAATCAAAATATGACTTGGACAAATTGTTTTTCTCTTTCTTTTCCCATGCATAAATTGTTCTCCTTCTTTTCCCTAACGTTGACTGAGAGTTTAGTGAGTAAATTAATTTTGCTTTTCTTTCCCTCTGACTCTTCTCTATTCTCTCCCTCTTTGCCCAAACCTAGGACCTCTCACTTTCTCTCTCTCCCCACTGTCTCCTCTCACATTCTCTCTCTACCCACCGCTCCTCTCGGTCTCTCTCTCATCACCTGCCACCATAGAGTAGTGCGCTTAGCGTCGGAAAGAGGTCCTTCTACAATGAAAGGTGCTAATTTCTGCGAAATTCCACCCCAAAGAATTTTTCTTTTTTAACAGCCCAGAGAAGTTAAATCACCATTTGTACGTGCTACTACTACCAAAGACATTAAACTGTGTTTGGATTGAGAGAACTGGAGAGAAGAGAAGAGAAACTAATTAAGAGAAGAGAAAGAGAAGAGAAGAGAAGAGAAGAGAAGAAAAAGCATAGCTATGCCTAACTTGTTTGGATAGAGAGAAGAGAAGAGAAGAGAAGAGAAGAGAAACATAACATTCTCCTGTTTGTTTAACTCTCATAAGAGAAGAGAAGAGAAATGTTTCAAATCAATTTACTATTTTATCCTCCCATATAAATTAAACTAAACTGGTATGTTTGAAATATAAAAAAACATTCAGGGATGTAATGGTCTTTGTAATTTTTTTTTATTATCAATCTCTTCTCTTCTCTTCTCAATCTCTCCAATTTGGAGAGAACCAAATTTGGGCTCTTTTTCTCCTCCCTTTCTCTCCCGTTCTCTCCATTAACGTTCTCTTCTCTCCCAACTTAACTATCCAAACGAGAGAACTGGAGAGAAAGTGGTTCTCTTCCTCTTCTCTTCTTTCCAGTTCTCTCAATCCAAACATAGTGTAAAGATGAATGGCATCATTTTTCTTTTTTCCTACATATGAGAGGAGTTGGATCTATCCATTAGAGTTGCAACAAATTTTGGCTGGTAAGACAATGGAAATTAAAAAAGGGTCTGAAGGTTGTAAGCTTTATTGCTTTTTATATATTATATTATTGCTTTGGATTATAGTTCCTGGCCATTTTCAAAAGGGGATATTAGGTTATAGACCCCTTAAAATGATGTGTTTTAGTAAAAAACCCACATTTTTTGCAATTTTATGAAAAGTCCCTCGCTACTTTTCGTATTTGATGAAAAGCCCCTCCGCTCACAGATTATGTTATATTATCTGTGAACTTTAAATCATCATAATTCACTCGTTTTTTGGTCTTTTTGGGTGATTTTTTTTTTGATATCATGTATTTTTTCGAGATCTACGCATTAGACTTGAAAGTTGTACAAAAAAAAATAATTTGGAACTTCATTTTTCATTTTTATCTTTCAGATATATAATATTATCTGTTTACACTAACAGATAACATTATTTGTCAACTTTAAACCACCATAACTTTATCAATTCTTGGGCTTTTTGGATGATTTTTTTTTTGAATTCATGTATTTATTTGAGATCTGCGCATTGGACTTGAAAGTTGTACAAAAAAAAATAATTTGGAACTTCGTTTTTCATTTTTATCTTTCAGACACAAACAGATAATATTATCTGTTTACACTAACAGATAATATTATTTGTCAACTTTAAACCACCATAACGTTATCAATTCTTGGGCTTTTTGGGTGATTTTTTTTTTGATTTCATGTATTTCTGTAAGATCTACGCATCGAACTTGAAAGTTGTACAAAAAAAATTAATTTGGAACTTCATTTTTCATTTTTATCTTTCAGACACAAACAGATAATATTATCTGTTTACACTAACAGATAATATTATTTGTCAACTTTAAACCACCATAACTTCATCAATTCTTGGACTTTTTGGGTGATTTTTTTTTTGATTTCATGTATTTCTTTAAGATCTACGCATCGGACTTGAAAGTTGTACAAAAAAAAAATAATTTGGAGCTTCATTTTTCATTTTTATCTTTCAGACACAAACAGATAATATTATCTGTTTGCACTAACAGATAATATTATTTGTCAACTTTAAACCACTATAACTTTATCAATTCTTAGGCTTTTTGGATGATTTTTTTTTTGATTTCATGTATTTCTTTAAGATCTACGCATCGGACTTGAAAGTTGTACAAAAAAAAAAAATTTAGAACTTCGTTTTTCATTTTTATCTTTCAGACACAAACAGATAATATTATCTGTTTACACTAACATATAATATTATTTGTCAACTTTAAACCACCATAACTTTATCAATTCTTGGGCTTTTTGGATAATTTTTTTTTTATTTCATGTATTTCTTTGAGATCTACGCAATAGGCATGGAAATTTTAAGAAAAAAAGTCAAGTTGCAGCCTAATTTTGAGGTTTTATCTATCTTACAGATAATATTATCTGTTATCTGTGTGTCTAACAGATAATATTATCCGTCAACTTTAAACTACCATAACTTTATAAATTCTTGGGTTTTTTGGGTGATTTTTTTTTATTTCGTGTATTTTTTTAAGATCTATGCATCTATGATGCCAATTGTACGAAAGAAATATATTTTTATAATATGTATGCGAAAAAAATGCAATTTTTCATATATTTTTTATGTTTAGTTTTTTTTTGTCCCAGTATTTCATGATCAACATTGAACTTGACTGATAGATCTCGTTTTGCTGATTTCAAAACATCAAATTTTACGAAAAACGGACTTGTATAACAAAAGTTATAGCAATTTAAGTGCAAAAAGGGCCTAATGTGATAAAGAAAAGTAGCATGGGTTTTAGTTTTGAAGAGTTTGATTTGAGGGGCTATGGCCGAAGGTCCCTTTCAAAAGTTTGGTGGCTCATATTCAATTCCCAAAACTTTTCAGAACCAAACATATCATAATTTTATTGTTCCATGGTGTAATATGTGCTTTTAACTATAACTCATTATGTAATGTCGAAGTACATTCGTCTTTTCTCTTTGTTTGGCTTTCGATTAAAGGTCATTCTTTGTTCTCTATGTTTGATGTCCGAGAAAATGTTTGGCTTCCGATCGAATTAGAGGCCATGTTTTAAACCTATTTTTTTTTATCTTAATCAAGCCAGTTTATATGTTCTTTAAATGTTTACTGGAGGCATGTAATTATATATGTTGCCCAAACTGATATTCAATTTTTCTTACCTTTCGTTTGCCTTGCATTTCAGAGTGAATTGGTCATACTTGCTATAAATTATATTTACTTACTTGGACAGTTTGAAAGGAATACCCTTGCCCAGTTGATGTTTTGCTTAATGTGATTGGACAATGTACTTTTTTTTTTCTTGACGGCAATGCACCCGCAAGTGCTACGCACACACACTTCAAGAGCTAGGGGGGCCACATGCCCACTTGAAAGTATCTATCTCCCATAGATGGCCCGAGAGGAAAATCCTCTCACAAATCCCCCTCGGGGATTTTAACCCCCACTCTCCCATGGGGGGGGGGGGGGGGGGGGGGGGGGGGGGTTGTAATGCCCATGAAATGTGCAATTCCTGTATCACTACCCTTTAAGAACAAAATTTGGTATTGCAGTGAGTAGTTAGTTAATTTATTCTCCTTTATTGGATTTTCTTAGATTGGTGTTCAAAATACCCCCAAAATTGCTCCCAAATTGTCACGGGATTCTGTCTTTCCTAATAAATCTTCTCTGCTACTCTATCACTCATTCTCTCTTCTCTCTCTACAAATCTCTCTTAATTTTTTTCTAAATTTAGTTGTGTGTTTAATTATTTCCTAAATTTTATTCGTTCCTAGAATGCCTTTTGACATTTTATATTATGTACTTAATTGTCTCCTAGATTTTCCCCCCATTTTTTAATGCCCTAGCAAAAATTTGGCACCAAACTTTCTTAGGTAACTTTCATTTTCGAGAACTTTATTTGAAAATTTTATTTTTGTAAGAGCTTATTTGATGTTGCGCAAAACATTCCCTAACCCCAGCTACAGCCAAATAAATCTAACTCGGACAGTCCCTAATTCCTAACCGTGAGTCAAATAGATCCTAAATAAATCTTTTAAACTTTTATTTAGGAAAACTTAATTTTGGCTTATGGGGTTTTTGACTTTTGGATTAAGAGTTGTTTGGCTTAAGGCCTTTTTCGCTTAGAAATTTTATTACACAAATTTTTTTCCGTAATTTATGAGGAAGTACTGAAGGCAAACAAAGTTATTAAGCGCCTAAGACGTAGATGGTTAGAATTGTTTGGTAGTGCCTTTAGGCACATGTTATATCTAGTAATATAATACTGGTGCTACTATAGAATCTTATGAATCACGCACTACTAATGTATATTAGCACATGGATTATTCTGCAAAAGTTATAAACTTAAAAGGGTCAATATGTAAATTTATTTCAAAATTTTACAATAAATGTTTATACTCAATTTATTCAAAAGCTTTGTAAGAGTCAAATATGTATAGTATGTCTATTTGTTAAAATAAACAAAAAATACACGTAAAATCAAAAAGGTTTGCAGCACCACCCCTTTCTCTCAATTTGTCTGTCGTCATCTAAGGATAAAAAATTACTATTACTCTTCACTACTTTCTTAAATTTAAACTTTAAAAAATTTGAAACGCTCCACACTTTTTTTTCTTCTTCTTCTTTTTTTTTTTTTTTTTTTTACACATTTTACATATGGCTCTCCTCTCTCTATGTATCACTCTCCCTCTCTCAATACTCTATTTTTTTTCTCTAAATTAAATATCTATTTAAATATTAATATTATACAAATTATTTTGATTAAATCTTTTCTTTGTGATAGTGCTCATAGGCAAGACAATTTCTAGTTTATATATATATATATATATATAGAGAGAGAGAGAGAGGCTATCAAGTGCACTAAACTTTTAAGCCTAAAAAAACCGCAGGACACTCCACTGACTCGTGTCTCGTCCCGTCACTCCGCTGACCAACGGGTTTTTTAGGCTTAAATTAAAGAGCTTGATCTTATATATATATATATATGTGTGTGTACGGACTACGAGAATTGGGATGGTCTATTGTCATGGTTACACTGAGATCAAACCCGAAAAAATAATTAAAAAAATTATAAAAAAAGGAAAAATGAAAAAAGAAAATCCAACATGTTTTTTCCAGTCGAAGTTTTGAGTCGTTAGGCTTTACTCTTGGCAGTCGCAAATGTGGTTTTAAAACAAAATCGGGCTTTTGGCAAAACGGTGATTACAATTGCGATCACATCACAAATGGGCCCTTTAACCCAACACAGAAGTGATTCAGCCTTTAATAATGGACGATGAAATGAAAAACAGGGCCTCAAGCCTGCAATGGTGCGGCTTCTATGAATGAGAATTGTTATATACAAGCAGTCATAAATCAAGGAACTACTATTATTATTTTTGTAAATTTAGTAGTTATAACATGTGTTTAAAGGTATTACTGAACAAGAGTAACGCTAGATGCTTTCTCAATTGCACAACTAAATGCACAACCTTGCTTAAAAATGTTGGACTTTGTGTTGAAAAGTTTGCACACCCTGCACACCCCCTTTTTTGTGTATAGACTTTTTAACACAAGGTCCAACATTTTTAAGCAGAGTTGTGCATTTGGTTGTGCATTTAGAAGTGCATCTAGTATTACTCTACTGAACAATTCTAATCATGCGTGCCTACCCTTCGTCCTATCCTTTTTTTTTTGGAATAAATCTAACATTTTTCTAGGGGAAAAAAAAAAAACTGGAGCCAAAATCCAGTAAGCCAAACAGTCCTTAAGCCAAAAGCCAAACAGCTCTCAAGACAAAAGCCGAACAGTCTTTAAACCAAAATCTATTAAGACAAATAGTGCTCAAGTCAAAATGAAAACAACTCCTAAGCCAAAAATCATTAATCCAAACAACATTTAAGCCAATAGTCATTAAGTCAAATATCCCTTAAACCAATCAACCCTTAAATCAAAAGCGGTTAAAATATGGCTCAATTTCTGGAAGCTCAGGCAAGGTGTTTGACGCCAAGGGAAGGGCGGGAATTCAATGTGCTGGTCACTCGATCTCCCCCGAGGGACATCGTCTGTGCAAAGTTCCTATTTTAAATAGAGTTAGGAATGCTATACAATATAAATCGGGTACTCTTAGGGCTTCTAAGAGACAGATTTGGGCTGTTTGAGAGAGTCTAGAAATAATTGAGAGCATTGCAATCTCCGATTTTATTTTTAGTGCAATTTTGTTATCTCCTTGGTGACGGATGACGGAGTATCCCAGTTTTGGGAGAACCACGTATATCGTTTTGGTGTTTTTAATTGCATGTGATTGTTTTGGCTTGATTATTTTCTCTTGGATTCTATCTCGGTTGAACTTAAATTCATATTTCTGTTTGCTGTAATTATTTATTCGGGCGTGCCAGAGCCATGTTAGGTAGACCCAAACTAATAAAGACAAAATTTCCTAAAAGCACTTGTGTGAGTGATACACAAGGTTTCATGAATCTAACTTCTAATAGGCGATTGTGCGAATAAGTAGGAAAGTACGCTTATTCTAGGCCCCGAGATAGAGTGTTGAAGCACACAAGCATAACAAGTGATGAAGAGAAATAATGAAATTAAATAAAAGACATATTTTATTTAATTGAAAGGGAAGAGAAATTACAAAAGAGTAATTGAAAGCCTAGGAAAATAAAAAGGATGCTAAGAATGCTGTTTAGAATGCATTGGGATGCTTTTGTCGAAGTGATGCAGGGTCATCTGAATAGTTGGCCGGCCTGCTGATTTATAGGCCTGGATGAAGCTGATGAAGATAAGGCAATAAAATCTCTTGAATAATAATGTGGTAAAAAATACCAATTTATTTCTATATCTGATAAAAGTCTTCCATATCTTCGAAAGCATATTTATATATACACGTGTATATATATATTGCACCTAATCCGAATTTGATCTTCATTCGGTTTCCTTTCTTTGCAAGTAAAAGATATACCCATAAAGTAATAATATTATCTTACCAAAAGACAATATTATCTTCCCAAAATAATATGATATTATCTTGCCAATGTAATAATCCGAAAAGATATGATAATATCTTGATATTTTTTCCATATCAGATAGTTTGGTAATATATATCACCAATATTCTGAGAGATTATAGTGTGATTAACTTTCCATAAGTCATTGTGGTGGCCCGATGGAATTAATGCACTTCAATGCTTGGCAGTCCGTTTGAACCATATGCAGCAGTCCGATGGAATCGAAATTGCCAAGCAATTTGCATTGATACAAAGTTAAATCACCGCGTCGGCCCCATCATAGTTGGATATACTAATGACTTCAAGTTACCAAATGGGTATTTACTTCGAAATCATGCCACTGCTAAGGATACGCACAACTTGCACGACATCACGATGAAAGCAATAAATGACCAAATCGTAAAATGGTCAATGAAACTGACCATTATTATAATTTAGCGGAATGACAATCAAGTCAAACAATTTAGTCAGTCCGATAGCCATTGAGGTAAGCCCGAATGAAGCTCAATCCGAATTGAGTAAGCGTGTCAGCCCGACTGTAGTTAGATTGTTCAAAATACACTCGGTTTGACCACATTTGAACCAATCACTTGTCCTTAATTTTTGCAATCGGTCTCTAAGTCCGATTAAAAATTCCAACCGACCTCTACCAATTTTGACCTTAAAAAATGTATTTTTTGGGTGCAAACAATGCCCCCCTGGCTCTTTAAAAATGAAAACAATCTAATTTTTGATGATCCAAAATTTTACCTTCAGCCCGATTGCCTTATAAAGACCCCTTCACCATTTCCATCAGCCTTAGTGCTCACACCGATTAAATTATTACGTGGATCTTATTCTAGGATTTGTCCATTGCAGCAAGTCACATGAAAATGCCATACAGACATACACCATTGCATTTGATGCTCGGGCCCACCACTTTGTATGAAATCATGCACTGCCACGTCTCACAGTCTTTACTACCAGAAGCTGTAAAACCATAAATTGGGCCAAGCACTGACAACGTTTAGTAGCAACAAAAACAAAAAAAAATCATAATGACCAACACATGGAAATTGTAGTCAATTATCTCTAAAGCCTCGCAAAGAGATTTTTTTTCTTTCTTTGCTCTCGGCCTGGTACACAGTCCGAATAGCACTTTGACCGAATTAATATTTGTACTTCGCTCTTCAATGCTTCATCAGTCTTCTTTGATAATACCACTGTTGTAAAAATAGCCACCAAATAATGGCTAGTTTTTGGTGAGATCCACAAAGCCAATGTGGATTTAGATTAATAGAAGCCAAATAATTAATTGGCTTAGAATATAAAAAGTAATTGATCACTATGATGAGACTGAAAAAATTGCAACTCCTTAATAGTTAGCTTCCTCAAGGAAAGTTGATCAAAATATTCATGGACCGATTTAGAGTCAATCGGTCTCGGCGAAGCTTGCCCCCCGAGCCCTTCATCGCCGATTTCTTCATCACCAAGGGGGTATTCATCGTCATCCTCCTCATAACTAGGAGGCTCTATGGCCTAGAAAATCGTCTAGAGACATGAACGAATTTCCCTCGGGCGGCGGTTCATCAGCTCCACTCGAAGCTTTGAGGATTTCTGATTAAAAAATTGCATGTCGGCCTCAAAACAGTCTATCTCATTATAAAGATGACCAGTTTCATTCCAATATCCATCGTTGTAGAGACGATAGATTTCTTCGCGAAGTTGGCATATTGACTCATTCCTCCAACCAATTTGGTTGTTGTAGAAGTGTAGCCATGCTTCAGTGTGTGCATGGCTCATCACTTAGTTGTCCCACCGGGCATGCCAAAATGTTTGCTGTAATTATTTATTTGGGCGTGCCAGAGCCTTGCCAGGTAGACCCAAACTAATAAAGACAAAATTTCCTTAAAGCACTTGTGTGAGTGATACACAAGGTTTCATGAATCTAACTTCTAATAGGCGATTGTGCGAATAAGTAGGAAAGTACCCTTATTCTAGGTCACTAGACAGTGTTGAAGCACACAAGTCTAGCAAGTGATGAAGAGAAATAATGAAATTAAATAAAAGACAGATTTTATTTAATTGAAAGGGAAAAGAAATTACAAAAGAGTAATTGCCAGCCTAGGAAAATAAAAAGGATGCTAAGAATGCTGTTTAGAATGCATTGGGAGGCTTTTGTCGAAGTGACGCGGGGTCATCTGAATAGTTGGCCGGCCTGCTGATTTATAGGCCTGGCTAAAGCTAATGAAGATAAGACAATAAAATCTCTTGAATAATAATGTGATAAATATACCAATTTATTTCCATATCTGATAAAAGTCTTCCATATCTTCGAAAGTATATTTATATACAGGTGTATATATATATTGCACCTAGTCCAAATTTGGTCTTCATTCGGCTTTCTTTCTTTGCAACTAAAAGATATACCCGTAAAGTAATAATACTATCTTACCAAAAGATAATATTATTTTCCCAAAATAATATGATATTATCTTGCCAATGTAATAATCCGAAAAGATATCATAATATCTTGATATTTTTTCCATATCAGATAATATGGTAATATATATCACCAATATTATGAGAGATTGTAGTGTGATTAACTTTCCATAAGTCATTATGGTGGCCCGATGGAATTAATGCACTTCAATGCTTGGCAGTCCGTTTGAACCATATGCAGCAGTCCAACGGAATTGAAATTGCCAAACAATTTGCATTGATACAAAGTTAAATCACCGCGTGGGCCCCATCATAGTTGGATATACTAATGACTTCAAGTTACCAAATGGGTATTTACTTCGAAATCATGCCACTGCTAAGGATACACAACTTGCACGGCACCCCGATGAAAGCAATAAATGACCAAATTGTAAAATGGTCAATGAAACTAACCATTATTATAATTTAGTGGAATGACAATCAAGTCAAACAATTTAGTCAGCCCGATAGCCATTGAGGTAAGGCCGAATGAAGCTCAGTCCGAACTGAATATGTGTGTCAACCCGACTGTAGTTAGATTGTTCAAAATATACCCGGTTTGACCATATTTGAACCAATCACTTGTCCTTAATTTTTGCAATCGGTCTCTAAGTCCGATTAAAAATTCCAACTGACCTCTACCAATTTTGACCTTAAAAAATGTATTTTTTTGGTGCAAACAATTCCCCCTGGCTCTTTAAAAATGAAAACAATGTAATTTTTGATGAGCCAAAATTTTACTTTCAGCCCGATTGCCTTATAAAGACCACTTCACCATTTCCATCGGCCTTAGTGCTCAGACCGATGAAATTATTACGTGGATCTTTTTCTAGCATTTGTCCGTTGCAGCAAGTCACATGAAAATGCCATACAGACATACACCATTGCATTTGATGCTCGGGCCCACTACTTTGTATGAAAATCATGCACTACCACGTCTCACAGTCTTTACTACCAGAAGCTGTAAAACCATAAATTGGGCTAAGCACTGACAACGTTTAGAAGCAACAAAAACAAAAAAATCATAATGACCAACACATGGAAATTGTAGTCAATTATCTCTAAAGCCACACAAAGAGATTTTTTTTCTTTCTTTGCTCTCAGCCTGGTACACAGTCCGAATAGCACTTTGACCGAATTAATATTTGCACTTCGCTCTTCATTAATGCTTCTTCAGTCTTCTTTGATAATACCATTGTTGTTAAAATAGCCACTAAATAATAGCTAGTTTTTGGTGAGATCCACAAAGCCAATGTGGATTTTAGATTAACAGAAGCCAAATAATTAATTGGCTTAGAATATAAAAAGTAATCGGTCACTATGATGAGACCAAAAAAATTGAACAACTCCTTAAGGGTTAGCTACCTCAAGGAAAGTTGATCAAAATATTCATGGACCGATTTTGAGTCAATCGGTCTCGGTGAAGCTTGCCCCCTGAGCCCTTCATCGCCGATTTCTTCATCACCAAGGGGATCTTCATCGTCATCCTCCTCATAACTAGTAGTCTCTATGGCCGATACGGGATCACTCAACCTATCACGCTCTTCTCTTTTGGTCTCAACAAAATTGTGAGGCTCGTCTTGAATATGCCCCCCGGGTGCTTTATCGTCTTCTTCAATGTCGGTGAGGAGCTCTATGGCTGAAATAAGATTATTCGGCTCTTTATTTATTTTTTTTGCCGTCTTGCCACCCGAGCGGTTTAGACAATGTGGAATCAAGATGACCAGAGACATCGGTCTCTTGATTTAGAGTGGTAACATCGGCCTTCTCGGCCCGTTAATGTGACTTTAAAAATTGTTCGATCTTTTGCTCTTGAGCTTCTAGTATTGCCAGGCCTGCTTTCATACCTTCTTCAATTCGGCTAAGCTTTGCCTGCTGTTCTCTTGAGAATGCCTTCATATCTTCAAGAGTACGATAAATGTTGTCACAAAGTAGCTTCTTTCGCCAGTCACCGTATAGAAAATTGTCTAGAGACATGAACGAATTTCCCTCGGGCGGCGGTTCATCAGCTCCACTCGAAGCTTTGAGGAGGCCGATTTCCTGATTTAAAAATTGCATGTCGGCCTCAAAATGGTCTATCTCATTATAAAGATGACCAGTTTCATTCCAATATCCATCGTTGTAGAGACGATAGATTTCTTTGCGAAGTTGGCGTATTGATTCATTCCTCCAACCATTTTGGTTGTTGTAGAAGTGTAGCCATGCTTCAGTGTGTGTATGGCTCATCACTTGGTTGTCCCACCAGGCGTGCCAAAATGTTTGCTGTAATTATTTATTCGGGTGTGCCAGAGCCTTGTTAGGTAGACCCAAACTAATAAAGACAAAATTTCCTAAAAGCACTTGTGTGAGTGATACACAAGGTTTCATGAATCTAACTTCTAATAGGCGATTGTGCGAATAAGTAGGAAAGTACCCTTATTCTAGGTCCCTAGACAGTGTTGAAGCACACAAGTCTAGCAAGTGATGAAGAGAAATAATGAAATTAAATAAAAGACAGATTTTATTTAATTGAAAGGGAAGAGAAATTTCAAAAGAATAATTGAAAGCCTAAGAAAATAAAAAGGATGCTAAGAATGCTGTTTAGAATGCATTCTGATGCTTTTGTCGAAGTGATGCGGGGTCATCTGAATAGTTGGCCGGCCTGCTGATTTATAGGCCTGGCTGAAGCTGATGAAGATAAGGCAATAAAATCTCTTGAATAATAATCTGTTAAAAAATACCAATTTATTTCTATATCTGATAAAAGTCTTCCATATCTACGAAAGTATATATATACAGGTGTATATATATGTATATATATTGCACCTAGTCCGAATTTGGTCTTCATTCGGCTTCTTTTCTTTGCAAGTAAAAGATATACCCATAAAGTAATAATATTATCTTACCAAAAGATAATATAATTTTCCCAAAATAATATGAAATTATCTTGCCAATGTAATAATCCGAAAAGATATGATAATATCTTGATATTTTTTCCATATCAGATAGTATGGTAATATATATCACCAATATTATGATAGATTGTAGTGTGATTAACTTTCCATAAGTCATTGTGGTGGCCCGATGGAATTATTGCACTTCAATGCTTGGCAGTTCGTTTGAATCATATGCAGCAGTCCGATGGAATTGAAATTGCCAAACAATTTGCATTGATACAAAGTTAAATCACCGCGTGGGCCCCATCATAGTTGGATATACTAATGACTTCAAGTTACCAAAAGGGTTTTTACTTCGAAATCATGCCACTGCTAAGGATACGCACAACTTGCACGGCACCCCGATGAAAGCAATAAATGACCAAATTGTAAAATGGTCAATGAAACTGACAATTATTATAATTTGACGGAATGACAATCAAGTCAAACAATTTAGTCAATCCGATAGCCATTGAGGTAAGGCCGAATGAAGCTCAGTCCGAACTGAATATGTGTGTCAGCCCGACTGTAGTTAGATTGTTCAAAATACACCCAGTTTGACCACATGTGAACCAATCACTTGTCCTTAATTTTTGCAATCGGTCTCTAAGTCCGATTAAAAATTCCAACCGACCTCTACTAATTATGACCTTAAAAATGTATTTTTTTGGGTGCAAACAATGCCCCCTTGGCTCTTTAAAAATGAAAACAATGTAATTTTTGATGAGCCAAAATTTTACCTTCAGCTCGATTGCCTTATAGAGACCCCTTCACCATTTCTGTCGGCCTTAGTGCTCAGACCGATGAAATTATTACGTGGATCTTTTTCTTGCATTTGTCCATTGCAGCAAGTCACATTAAAATGCCATACAGACATACACCATTGCATTTGATGCTCGGGCCCACCACTTTGTATGAAATCATGCACTGCCACGTCTCACAGTCTTTACTGCCAGAAGCAGTAAAACCATAAATTGGGCCAAGCACTGACAACGTTTAGAAGCAACAAACCAAACCAAAGCCTTGTGTCCCAATCAATTGGGGTCGGCCGTATGAATCCTTTTTCTCCATTCTGCACGATCAAGAGCTATATGCTCATTTAAATTATATATATTCATATCTTGTTGCACTATATATTCCCAAGTCAGTCTAGGTCTACCTCTCCCTCTAACCATTCCAGGCACTACGATCTTATCACTCTTTCGCACAGGTGCATCTACAGGTCTTCGCTGCACATGGCCGAACCATCTAAGTGTATTCTCCCTTAACTTATGTCACGCCCCGACGTAGCATAAATAAGGAAAGCGTTTAATTTCCTTTATGGACCCGTAGGTCGCGACAGTTTGAAGGATCGATTCCGTCCCAAACGTCAAACAACAAAACATAATAATCAGAGTAAAGCAATCAAGGCTTACAAAAATTTTCTATCTTATTACATCTTATAAACCGGGGTCAACTAAGGCACAGACCGCCTTGAAAATAAAATAATATCTTAGAGTCTGTTACAGTCATCCTTAAAACAAAACAGTTCATAACTTAAAACAGATAAACTTAAAACATATAATAAACAGTTTCTCGTCCCAACAGCAGCCATTCTTAATTAGCATAATCGTATGATTCCTCCTGATTGTAACCTGAAAAGCCTGAACACGAATGTCCAGGACGCATCAACGTCGTCAGCTTCAAGAAGCTGGTGAGTATTAAAAACATAACTTTGAATGTAAAACATACCAACTTACCTTTTTCCAATTCCCATTTAAATCCACAAGTTTATTATTGAAGTAAGGAGCTCATTTAGAAAACATTCACAACATTATTTAAGAGGGGTAATTTACACAGATGGGACCGTGTATGAGAACAATGCACCACACTCATCTTGCCGACTCTTTTCTCTCGACAGCCACAACAACCCACTATCCTACTCCTGGTATCTTTGAAACACTCAGATAGCCACACTTTAGCAACGGGGCGCCAGGGAGTGTCCAGTTTGCCTCACACTTTGGTCCGGGGTACCAGGGAGTGTCCAATGCCTCACACTTTGAATACCCTAACCGCCATGCAAATACCGGGGCGACCCCTCACACAGTATCCAGACTCGAGTTATCAGGGAGTGTCCGTAGGCCACACTTTAGCACTACCATGGGTGCCAGGGAATGTCCGAGTTCGGCTTCACACACTTTAACGCTTCCATGGGCGTCAGGGAGTGTCCATATTTGCCACCGTCGCATTTCAAAGATACCCTCTTCCACAAAACTCAACCACAACCACAACCACATCCACAACCGCAAACTCATACTCAACCACAACCACAACCACGACCACAAACACAAACTCATACTCTTTCCACACTACCATTACTCTTTTCCACACAGACTGACACCCCTATGCATGTACCACTGACCCACATGAATGGTATGTACTTAAACAAAAATGCTGAATTAAAGGGACAACACGCGTACGGGGATTAATGAGTCATACTACAATGTTTTAATCATCCAAACATAACCAAATAGAGTTCTGATTAACCAAGTTTCCCAAACAGAACCTCAACAGTATATAAATTTCATCCAAACAGTCCCTTAACAAAAAAACAGACAAAAACAGAAACTGCAATACCTCGCGCGCGCGGGCCGCTCGCGCGAAGGGTCGCTCGCGCGGGCCGCTCGCGCGATAAGCCCATTTTTCCTTTTATTAATAAACTTTTCTGTCTGCCTGAGGAAAGCAAGGTCGCGCGCGCGGATCGCTCGCGCGAAGGGGTTCTCGCGCGACTCTCGCTCGCGTGACCAGCTAATTTTTCAATTATATATATAAACTCTTACGTCTGCCTGGGGAAGCCTACCTCGCGCGCGCGAGGGGTCGCTCTCGCGGGCCGCTCGCGCGATTCTCGCGCGCGCGATCGTGGCGCGAGATGAAGCTGAGGCTTCATCTTCTCTGCAGAAACTGCTCTGGTTCAGTAAAACAGGGGTCTTTTTGACCCATTTTCAATTCTGTAAGTATGTACATCATGTTATATATGGATCTCTTCCTTTTTAAACAAGGATTAAGAATCTATGATTAATTTAACATGATTCTAACTATAACTCTCCAATTTTATGATAAACTAAAACATGTCAAAATTTGATTTCTAATATACTTTCTTATATGAACGAATTAAGCTCTAAAACTTCAAACATAGTCAATACATACTATAATCTTCCATATTCATCTCTAAAAACGAATTTTGATTGGGTTTAGAAATTCATGATTTTTATGCTATGAACTTCATACGTAAAAATCATCAATGGGGATTTACAACATTTAACAATTACACAGCAATTAATATGAAATTACATTCTTAGTGAGTTTAGAATACTCACTGTGATAAGGAGGTGTGTGTTTGTTGAGAAAGATATGCACAAAATAAAATACTCCAAGCTTTGGCTATGGAGTCTTGAAGCTCTCTCTCTCTAAAATAAAATCTGTAGAACTCTCTGTGTTTCTCTCTAAACTCTCAGTGTTTCTTGCCAAAATGTGCAGAACCAAGTGTGTGTGTGAGTAGTGCTAAGGGGAGTATATATAAACTCACAAGTGTAGGAACTTGGGGGCCAAGTCCTGTGAACATTACTCAACAAATTGAGTTTAGTTCTCAATTCATCAAAGCTGCAGAAATACACACACAAATACATACGTATATACACTCTTACATAACTGAAGAGCCAACATTAGACTAGTAGGGGTTAAAGCAAGGGTGTTTGGGAATTTAGCTTATGGCACAACATTTGCACATATAAGTTGTATGTTCCCAAACAAGGCACAAGGCAATCATCACTTGCCATAATTGGAAATAAAGCAAGTGTCCAAGTCGGTCACTTCCAAAATCTGTGGAAGTTCACACAGCGTGGACAGTTTTGAACATAAATTGGTATTTTCGGGGCGCGGTGGTCACCACAAAAATACAGGAATTTCATTTTAACTTAAGAATTGATTTTCTGGTTTTATAAAAATACTGATTGAGTCAATAGAAGTTATTTTCACCGTTTTGAAATACAGACTTTGAAATCCACACAGGTATTATAAATTTTGTAAAAATTACAATTTGACCCCAACAAGAATTTTAATATGAAATAACACAAGGGATAATAATTAGAACATGGGAAATGTATTTAAATGAAGCAGTCCATAATAATTGAAGTTAAGTATGACAATGTAAATACCAATTAAATATAAAAATGAATTTTAAATTAAATGGAAATGCAGGTTATTACACCCTTCCTCCCTTAAACAGGATTTCGTCCCCGAAATCAAGACTAACTAGTCCTGAAACAACTCCGGGTACTTCTTCCTCATATCAGCTTCAACTTCCCACGAGGCTTCGTTCTCATCATGGTGATTCCACTGAACCTTCACCAACGGGATATCTTTATTCCTCAGCTTCTTGATACTCTGATCCAAAATCTTCACAGGTCTCTCCTTGTAAGAAACGTTATGACTCGTCTCAATATTGTCATAACTAACCACGTGCGAGGGGTCTCGTATGTATTTCCTCAACATACTTACGTGAAACACGTTGTGAACCCCAGACATCTTCGGTGGTAGCGCCAGTCGATAAGCTACTTTCCCGGCACGCTCCAAAATCTCAAACGGTCCGATAAAACGCGGAGCTAATTTCCCTCTCTTGAGACCAAAACGTACCACTCCTCGGGTTGGTGAAACCTTAAGGAGTACGTGATCTCCAACACTAAACTCCAAATCCTTCCGGCGTCGATCAGCATAACTCTTATACCGGCTCTGAGCGGTCCTCATCCTCTCCTTGACCAAAGTAATCTTCTCGTTGGTTTCTCTAACCAAGTCTGGTCCCAACAATTCTGAGTCCCCAACCTCTGCCCAACACAATGGGGAACGACATGGTCGTTCGTACAATGCTTCGAACGGAGCCATACCGATACTCGCGTGATAACTGTTGTTATAGGCGAATTCAACCAATGGCAAGTGTGTCTCCCAAGATTCTTCAAAATCGATCACACAAGCCCTGAGCATATCTTCCATTATCTGATTAACACGCTCAGTTTGTCCATCTGTCTGAGGGTGAAAAGCAGTGCTCATCTTGAGCGAAGTTCCCATAGCTTCTTGCAGACTTTCCCAAAATCCAGAGGTAAAACGCGCGTCACGGTCTGACACTATTGACACAGGTGCACCGTGAAGTCGCACAACTTGTTGTATGTACATCCGGCTCATCTTCTCTACCAGGTATGTCATACTATAAGCAATGAAATGAGCTGACTTCGTCAATCGATCCACGATTACCCAAATGGCGTCATGATTCTGCTGCGATCGAGGTAATCCTACTACAAAGTCCATCGTAATGTGTTCCCACTTCCAACCAGGGATAGGCAGCGATTGCAACAATCCTGACGGTCTCTGATGTTCAGCTTTGACTTGCTGACACGTCAAACACTTGGATACAAATTCGGCCACGTCTTTCTTCATACCTTCCCACCAGAAATTTCTCTTCAGATCTTTGTACATCTTCGTTCCTCCCGGGTGAACTGTATATCTTGACTTATGCGCTTCTTCCAGGATATCCTTCCTTAACTCTTCATTACCTGGCACACATAATCTATTCCTGCATCGATATCCTCCATCGACTCCCACTTTCCATTCTGTCGGGTCTTTTTCTGACATCTTCACGAACCACGTTTGAAACTTCTCATCTTCTTTCTGAGCTCCAATAATGCGGTCGATAAGAACAGGCTGTAGGATAAGACATCCGAACAATTGTCCTTCTCCTTCTTCAGCACCCTGTACATCGAATTCCGCCAAGGTCTCCAATGCTCGCCACTCTCTAACCATCAAGGAGGCAATCGTCTCACGAGTCTGTCGACTCAGGGCATCAGCAACCACATTAGCTTTACCCGGGTGGTATTCTAACGTGAAGTCATAATCTTTGATCAGCTCCATCCATCTGCGCTGCCTCATGTTCAACTCTTTCTGCGTGAACAAGTATTTCAAACTCTTGTGATCGGAGAACAAATCAAACTTCTCACCGTAGAGATAGTGTCTCCAAATCTTGAGTGCGAAAACTACTGCTGCCAACTCCAAATCATGAATGGGATAGTTCAACTCATTCGGCTTCAGCTGTCTGGATCCATAGGCGATCACTCTGCCATCTTGCATAAGTACACACCCTAACCCTTGATATGATGCGTCACTAAAGATAGTGAACTTCTCATCAGGCTTGGGTATTGCTAGTACCGGTGCGGTAGTGAGTCTTTCTTTCAACTCTAGAAAGGCTCGCTCATGCTTCTCTGTCCATTCGAACTTCAAATTCTTCTTCGTCAACCCAGTTAAAGGTGCTGCTATCTTTGAGAATCCCTCAACGAATCTCCTGTAATAGCCTGCGAGTCCAAGAAAACTCCGAACTTCTGTAGGGTTGCTCGGCCTAACCCAGTTTGATACAGCATCGGTCTTGGATGAATCCACTGAAATTCCTTGAGATGATACCTTGTGTCCCAGAAATTTCACTTCCTGCAGCCAGAACTCACACTTACTGAACTTGGCATACAACTGCTGGTCCTTGAGCGTCTGCATCGCAATCCGTAGATGTTGCTCGTGTTCTTCTCTTGACTTAGAATAGATCAAAATATCATCAATAAAGACGATGACAAACTGATCTAAATAAGGCTTGAACACTCTGTTCATCAAATCCATGAATACTGCCGGGGCATTCGTCATTCCAAACGGCATTACCAGAAATTCATAATGACCATATCGGGTTCTGAAAGCAGTCTTAGGTATGTCTTCTTTTCGTACCCTCAACTGATGATATCCCGACCTAAGGTCTATCTTGGAAAATGTCGTAGCTCCTTGTAGTTGATCAAACAAATCGTCAATCCGAGGCAAGGGATACTTGTTCTTGATAGTCACACGGTTCAGTTCTCTGTAGTCAATACACAATCTGAGTGTCCCGTCCTTCTTCTTTACAAATAACACCGGTGCTCCCCAAGGCGATGTACTTGGGCGTACAAAACCTAGGTTCTCGAGTTCCTGAACTTGTTCCTTCAATTCCAACAGTTCTGTGGGGGCCATTCTGTAGGGAACCTTGGTGATCGGTACGGTACCCGGTATAAGCTCGATACAGAACTCTATACTTCTCTCGGGCGGTAGACCAGAAACATCTTCAAACACTTCTTCGAAGTCCTTGACTACAGGTATAGATGACGCTGTCACCTCTGTACTGACGACTTCGATGTTGGCTAAGCATCTCGTGAGGAACATATCTCCCGTAGGGTTACATTGAAAATCAAAGGGTTGATTCTCATTGTCGGGGAATGTAATTCTCTTCCTCGCACAATCCAACTTCACTTGATTCTGAGAGAGCCAATCCATTCCTAGGATTATGTCAAACTCCTTCATTGATAGGACAATCAACCTAGCAGGGATTTCACGGTCTCCTAACCGTAAGGGACAATCCTTGCACACGTGTCCTAATCTGACCGCAGCTCCTAGTGGCGAAGTAGCCTTCAAAGCTTTCTCTAAGCGATGAGGTAAAATACCCAATCTTCGAATTATATTAACAGATATGAATGAAAGAGCAGCACCCGTATCAAATAACACTTTAACATGGGAGTTAAACAGAGTTAATGTACCTTCTACTGCTTGCTGATCAGGTTGGGCTTCTCCATAATTTCCTTCTTCATACGCAGTTCCGTCATATCCAGCGGCATCAGGGATAACGGCATTCAAGCGAGTCTGACCCTGTTGACCATAAGTCACCTGCTTAGGAGCAGTACAGAACCTGCTGATGTGACCTGGTTCACCACAGTTGAAGCAGACTATCCCTTGCTGAGTAGCACGCCTTGGTGCCTTACAATCACGAGCCACATGACCAGGGTTGCCACAGTTGAAACACTTTCCACTACTACTTCCTTCTCCTACTCGGGGTTGAATTGGATAGGTAATAGCCTGGGTCTTCTTGCTTCCGTCGAAATTCCTCTTCTGCCCTTGGGTACGGTTCATTGGTGGTCTATTCCAAAAATTACCCCTTTGAGGCGGTCGGAATTCAAATTGTTTACGGCTCACTCGAGCATCCTCTTCCAGATCAGTAGCCAAACCAACAAGTCCTTCAAACGATTTATCC
Organism: Hydrangea macrophylla; assembly: GCA_033977485.1. Lineage (NCBI taxonomy): Eukaryota > Viridiplantae > Streptophyta > Magnoliopsida > Cornales > Hydrangeaceae > Hydrangea > Hydrangea macrophylla. The sequence goes on from CM066994.1 coordinate 32,463,331, forward strand.
AGGTGGCCGAGAGTCAAGCGGCGAATCTGCGGTGTCAGCCCTTGATTATACTTGCGGATCTTCTTCTCTTCAGTATCAACCAGGTGTGGAGCAAACCGAGACAGTCTTTCGAACTGTGTGGTGTACTCTTGCACCGACTTGGTTCCTTGCGTCAGATCCATGAATTCCTTCTCTCTTCTGTGCCTCTCCGTAGCCGGGAAATACTTCTCCAAAAATCTCCCCTTGAACGCAGTCCACGTCATTCCCGCTGCAGCTCCATTCCTGATAGTAGCTATGACCGAATCCCACCAATCTGCGGCAGCATCGGTCAACTGAAATGTAGCTAATCTTCTCTTGTCTATCTCGTTGCATTGGACAGCTTCGAACATCCGGTCCATCTGTCTCAACGACTGTTCCGCTTTCCAGGGTTCCGCGGTACCCGCAAACTGTTCGGGCCTTAGAGCACGGAATCTTTCTAGCAACTTGTCTCCCGTTTGACGGTCTCTTCGATTGTCGTTCGTATTACCGATTCTTTCTAACCGTCTGATAAATGCTTCAAACATCCCTGTAGGATCGGCAGCTTCGGGCGCTCCCTCGATCAGGTTCCTGTTCCTCCTGACTCCTCCAGCCATTCTATGCATGATAGTGGTAGTAGAATGAGAAACATGCATGCAACAGTGCTATGAAGTAATTTAAATGACAGCAACATTCAAAAGAGTATATCTTATATATATAACTTCTGTCAAGTAGATACAAAAACATGTATGGTCAGATCAATGCCTACCCTATCTGCATGGGTTAGGACGCATGCAAGAGTTAATGTTACAAAAATGGGGTCATTGCCCTACACTCTAATGCATGTAATTACAGTTGCAAAAAGAGACAGAGCTAATAGTCAAAAGTAGTTAATATGTACAAGTCGTAACTAAAACGTTAATCATCTCCATAAGCGGCCATCAGGAGATCTAGCGAATCGACAGGGCAAAAACGCTAAACAACGAACGGTCCAACCCCGTCATAGCTGTGAGAGGTGGACGATGAGGCAGGTACAGGAGCATCCGCCTCATCTTCCATCTCCTCAGGCAGGGCTAGCTCAAGTGCTAGCTCAGCCTCGAGCTCAGCGGCAAGATCGTCCAGACCTATGCCGTCCTCTAAGATCTCCCCACCTACTGGGACCACGTGAACAACCTCTGCATCGTCCTCAGCAATGGGTACCACCGGCGGAGGCATCTCCAACTGAGCCAGGTGGGCATGCACGATCTGGATCTCGAGGGGAAGGTAGAAAGCATCGCTATCGACCAACCTCAGAATCTCGACCAAAACTAGACGCTGAGCCTCTGCGAAATATCGAAGCTCAAAACGGATACGGGTCAGGTCAACTAGGCCTACCACGTGAACCTAGTGCCAAACCTCAGATACTACCGTCGTCACGGCCAACTGCTCTATGGCCGCCTGATATAAGTCGAGAAAAGCTGGGATCACTGCCCCAGGAACCACGAAGTGTCCCCCAAACCTGTCTGGTACATAAAGTGGGGGAGCTGGATCCATACCTGAAAAGGTACTACTTAAAGTCAGAACAGAATAATCTTAGGCGTTTGGGTTCTGAGCCTACCCTCCCTGTCGTATCATCGGGTGTGTAACACTTAATGGAATGTGGAATCGGGTCTATACTGGTAAACCCTAACCTGGCTAAACTATCTTGTGATAAATAATAACCTGGCTCTGATACCACTAAATCCTGTCACGCCCCGACGTAGCATAAATAAGGAAAGCGTTTAATTTCCTTTATGGACCCGTAGGTCGCGACAGTTTGAAGGATCGATTCCGTCCCAAACGTCAAACAACAAAACATAATAATCAGAGTAAAGCAATCAAGGCTTACAAAAATTTTCTATCTTATTACATCTTATAAACCGGGGTCAACTAAGGCACAGACCGCCTTGAAAATAAAATAATATCTTAGAGTCTGTTACAGTCATCCTTAAAACAAAACAGTTCATAACTTAAAACAGATAAACTTAAAACATATAATAAACAGTTTCTCGTCCCAACAGCAGCCATTCTTAATTAGCATAATCGTATGATTCCTCCTGATTGTAACCTGAAAAGCCTGAACACGAATGTCCAGGACGCATCAACGTCGTCAGCTTCAAGAAGCTGGTGAGTATTAAAAACATAACTTTGAATGTAAAACATACCAACTTACCTTTTTCCAATTCCCATTTAAATCCACAAGTTTATTATTGAAGTAAGGAGCTCATTTAGAAAACATTCACAACATTATTTAAGAGGGGTAATTTACACAGATGGGACCGTGTATGAGAACAATGCACCACACTCATCTTGCCGACTCTTTTCTCTCGACAGCCACAACAACCCACTATCCTACTCCTGGTATCTTTGAAACACTCAGATAGCCACACTTTAGCAACGGGGCGCCAGGGAGTGTCCAGTTTGCCTCACACTTTGGTCCGGGGTACCAGGGAGTGTCCAATGCCTCACACTTTGAATACCCTAACCGCCATGCAAATACCGGGGCGACCCCTCACACAGTATCCAGACTCGAGTTATCAGGGAGTGTCCGTAGGCCACACTTTAGCACTACCATGGGTGCCAGGGAATGTCCGAGTTCGGCTTCACACACTTTAACGCTTCCATGGGCGTCAGGGAGTGTCCATATTTGCCACCGTCGCATTTCAAAGATACCCTCTTCCACAAAACTCAACCACAACCACAACCACATCCACAACCGCAAACTCATACTCAACCACAACCATAACCACGACCACAAACACAAACTCATACTCTTTCCACACTACCATTACTCTTTTCCACACAGACTGACACCCCTATGCATGTACCACTGACCCACATGAATGGTATGTACTTAAACAAAAATGCTGAATTAAAGGGACAACACGCGTACGGGGATTAATGAGTCATACTACAATGTTTTAATCATCCAAACATAACCAAATAGAGTTCTGATTAACCAAGTTTCCCAAACAGAACCTCAACAGTATATAAATTTCATCCAAACAGTCCCTTAACAAAAAAACAGACAAAAACAGAAACTGCAATACCTCGCGCGCGCGGGCCGCTCGCGCGAAGGGTCGCTCGCGCGGGCCGCTCGCGCGATAAGCCCATTTTTCCTTTTATTAATAAACTTTTCTGTCTGCCTGAGGAAAGCAAGGTCGCGCACGCGGATCGCTCGCGCGAAGGGGTTCTCGCTGTAGACACCCCAATTTTGACCTAACGTCGAATTTAGGAGAGTGTCACCTCCATGTCCGATGATGACAAGGACCGAAAAATTGAAGTATTCCAAGCTCTTCAGAAAATCTCCAAAACGCGATAAAATTTCACAGAAAGAGAAAAATACCAGGTATTCAGGAGAATTCAGGGAAAAGACATGATTTTTGGAAAGGATCTTCAAAAATAATTTGTTTCAAAAGGAGAAAAGACCTAAAAAGGGGAATCTCACCAAGAAACGGCACACGGCAGATTCCGCGGCACTCTACGAGTGCCGCGCGGCAGTCAGAAAGTGCCGCCGCGGCATTCTCCGAGTGCCGCCACAGGTTTCTGACTGCCGTTCACTTTTTAAGTCTGTATTTTGCAGTGCAATACGTATGCGCATGCAGATAAGAACAAAAAACTGATAAAGTAAGACTGACAAAAACGCGGCAATTAATTAAATGCCGCGGCAATTGATGAGAGCCGCGCGGCACTCACGGAGTGCCGCAACGGCAGATGTTGAGTGCCGCAACGGCATTCACGGACTGCCGCGGCAGGTTTCTGACTGCCGCGCTGGACAGCAGTCTGTGTAATTTCAGAAAGTACACATTGTACCACCAAATGAGAGAATTACACCTGTTTTTTTGCTCCGAAATTCACCAAAAATACCTGGTGTTTTTGCCTATAAAAGAGAAGGGATCTTGTTTGTAAAAGGGGACCAAGAAGAAAAAGGCATTTGGGGGGGAAAACATATACAAAAACACTTCTATTACACCCACATTTGAAAGAAAGAGAGAGTTTTGGGGAGAGCTTGAAGGGGAGTTTGGATAATCTTCAAAAGAAAACTTTGAGGATAATTAGGAGGTGATCCTCTAAACCTAGATTATTAGCTTACTCTTCCTTCCCTTGAAATCTTTAAATCTTAGAATGTTTCATCATCTTTCTTTGTTTTAAACTTAGTAGCTTTTTTTTTATTCCCAATACTTCTTTCTATTTTTTTGTCTATCTTCTTCTCTTAAAGGTCTAGGAGATCTTCAATATCTCTATTGATCTCTTGAGCATGATCCTTTGAATCTCATGTAAGCTCATGCTCTACATGGAAGTCAAAACTTGATCATCACTTTATTTCACATAGATAGGACCCAAGTCCATATTCATGACTTGGATCCTCTAAGCTTGGTGTCTCATGGAATCATTTCCATATTCCTTTGAAAACTACCAAGTATTAGTTGCACTTTCATCTCCAATGACCATTAAATGGTAGGAGAATATAGTTTTGAGTCTAAATCCATCTCCATGATTTAGATTTCCCTATCCTTTAGATTTCATGAAGTCAATCCATGTTTCATTTGAAATCTATGAAGAACAAAGGTTTGTAGTCTCCAATGACCATCAAATGGTAGGAGAAGTGGTTTAGGTTAAACCCAACTTCATGGTTTAATAGTTGGAGTTACCAAATAAAAGTTGAACTAGCAAAATAAAAACAGTGAATCCACAAACTGTTTTTGATCAAAGATTTTTAGTTCGAAATCTAACCGTTTAAATCAAGTGAAACCAACGGGAAATTGTCAATAACACATTGTTCTACCACTGTAATTTTTGTTTTGAGGTGGTTTCATGTTTAGAATGGTTTGATCATGGTTTTTGTGAAGCAACAACAATCTGTCCAGAATTTCAGAATAGTTTCAGAACAGCAACACTCTTTTGAAATAATTAAATCAGAGTTCTAACAAAGTTTCTATGACCCAAAATAATTTTTTCCAAGTAGATTAATGTGTTAGGAAGTCACCCTAAAAATAACAAAGCAATTCTGATTTTTTTACTATTTTAATAAATCGTGCAAGAATTCTGGACAGGAGGTTGTAAGATGCTGAGTGATGTCTAGTGTTTTCCATATTCCCGGAGATCTAACCGTTGAAACCTTGATTTTCTTTTTGATTTGGAAACTAGACTGACAGAGGCATCTTGTGTCCAAATTTCATCAACATCAAACCATAAGAGACGTGTTTTTTATTTCTTTTAAGTTCTGGTATGCTCTCTGCAATTTTTAGAGTTTTTATGACACATTTGACTTACTTTGTAAATAAGGGCCTAAATGACTTTCTTATGATCTAAGGCTTAAACCATGCTTTAATAATGATTAGTTGAGCTTGAATTCAGGGTTTAAAAGTATCTCATAGTTTATCCTTGTCCATGTACATATTCATCCATATGGTTTGACACTTATAATTAAGACTTATTTGCTTTGGATTTAATTACATTAGATAGATGTAAGCTAGAAATTTAGGATCGTTATTTCTAACATCGTGTTTTACATATCATGTGAACTAACCCTTTGTTTTGTAGCGCTATTAAGGTACGATTTCTCAATCCCTCTCTAGTTTATCAAATTCCTTAATTTTTATTTGATTTTCGACCTTATGCGCGACACCTTAAAGTTAAGATTTGCCTTATGTGTATATATGGATTAGAGACTCTTTTCCTAGGTTTTATTTAATCGCATGCATTGCACGTTTATTATCGCTGCTGGACCCCGGGTAAGTTCACTTGTTCCCTATTGCATATCATATCGCTTGTTACCTGAATTATGTGGCTTTTTGAATGATATTTTGTCAATTGCAATTTTACACCCTTTGGACATGCTTTTGTGATGTATATGTATATATGTATTAGTTGAGGGCATGCTTAGATTAATAAATTTGATTAAAAGGATGTTGAGTAGAGGCCTATTGCAAGATAGGATGAGAGAGGGTGTTTTAGTCCGATGGGCTCCTTCCTCTCTCATTCCATAATCCCCGGACCTAGTTAATCTTTGGTTTCGCGAACGATCAGTTTGCTTTTAAAATGGTTTCTTAATTTTCCTTTTAAAAATTAAGTGGCGACTCATTTTGTTTTAAGAAATAGATTTTTGAAAAGCTGTGGGTAAGTCAACCTGCGATATCCACAATCTGGCGACTCTGCTGGGGATCGAACCCAGAATCTCTGGTTTCGCAGACCAGAATTCTGATTTTGGGTTCACTTGAGGATTAGACTTGAAAATGTCCTTTTAATCAAATTAATTAATCTTTGTGTGCCTGTTGCATTTCACTTGCATGTCCAGCCAGTCGATTGCACGGAACTATGACCTTGGAGGCTCGGGCCAACCCGGTCGGTCAAGTCATCATGGGACTGTGTGATCACCCTTGATCTCGTACCATGATTTGGTATATGAAGCATCCTATCGGGTGTGTGTCAAGGGTCCCTTATTTGACCAAAACCCAGCCTTTGCATAGTAGTTTCTATAGAACATTTCAAATTTAGGAAATCAATTCTTGATTAGGGTTATGTGCTAGGAAGTTTTGTATGCCCAGAAGGGATTACTTGAGATGATGACGATACTTGCTTGATGAAAGATGAATAATCTTTTAAATCACCTTTTAGCAATTTCTCCACGTGTTACATGACATTTGGAGGACATGCCGAATCTTGATTATAAGGTTATACTTCCTACATCATGTTTAGTTAAGCATCATTGACCTTGTATGCATCCAAATTCATGGAAAGTACGGTGATAATCCTGTCATATGATCCTCCTACCCAAAAGAAAATTTTTTGATTTTCATCCCAAAGTTTTCAATCGCTTTTTTTCGAAAATCTTTGAAGTTCACTTTTGATTCAAGCTCCAAACTAATCTTTGGGAATTGTTCTTGGAAGAAATGCTTTTCAAATGAATTTCAAAACAAAATTTTAATCATCGCCATTGAGAAACATTTTTCACTTGAGAGTTGTTTTGAAGAATCTCATCATTTAAAGAAACGCTTTTCAAAGTGAATTTCAAAAATATTTCGCCCGACCTTTGAAGGGGTAGTAAGGATCACAATGATAGGTGAAGTCGGCACATTTGACATGAATGAAGATTCTATGTGCTTATGTGCTTATGTGTTAGGACTAGAATTTTCCTTTCTTTTGCATATAAAGTAGGCACACACACACACACGCATTTGCATCCGCATGACTTACAAAATAAAGGTTTTGCTAAAATAAAGAAAAAAAGGGTTTTTCTAAAAAGAAATTTCCAAAATTTATTGTAGGAGCAAAAATAGCAAACCAAGGGTGGTTTAGAGGTCCTACGGCAAGGTTAGTGAGAAGAGGATACGTCGACATGGCTGAAGAGAGAAACAATGAAGAGATGACCGGGCTGAGGGTACTAGTTGAGCAGCAAGCAGAACAGATGAGAAGACAAGCCGAGAATATGAACCGAATGATGGGAATGATAGAAGAGCTGAATCGCCGACCGCCGCCGCATGTAATTCCACCCATTATAGACCCGCCTATGGGAGGAGGAGACGGAGATTGGTTCGACGACCAAGAGGCACATTGGAATGATGCGCTGAGAGCCAACAGGGACAGGGAGAAAGATGAGAAGGAGAAGCTGCTGACCGAGAAAATAGAAAAATTGGAGAGGGTAATGCGCAAGGCTCAAGGGGTGGATACCTACCTAATGGAACTGGAAGGGTTGTATGACGGAGTCCACGAGACACTGCCGGCCGGTTTCAAAATGCCCGTCTTTGACAAATTTGATGGCACAGGCAACCCCCGCAGTCACGTCCGAATGTGTATCGGGGCTTTCCAACCAAGCGGATTGAGCACTATCATGATGGCAGTCCTATTCCAACAGACTTTGACCGGAGCCGCTCTGTCTTGGTATCTCACTCTTGAACCAAGCAAAACCAGGGTATGGGAAGAAGTGATTAAAGCATTCGTGGCGCAGTACGAATACAACCAAGACTTGGATGTTACTGTCCGAGATTTGGAAACGACCAGGCAAGGGAACAAAGAATCATTTGCCGAGTATTTAAGCCGATGGAGAGGGAAAGCTGCGAAAATGGTGCAAAGGCCATCCGAGAAGGACCAGATCCGAATGTTGATGAAAAATCTACAGCCAGTTTATCAGGAAAAGATGAGGTTCCAGTCAATCAATACCTTTGCTGAGGTATTCGATGTAGGGACGAGAATCGAAGATGCAATCCAAGAAGGAACAATCAAGAAGGAAGAACCACAGAACCGATATCGAAGGCCTAGTTATGGGTCGAATGGAGGGCATTCGGGGGGTCACTCTGGCCCCACCGATGTCAATGCACTTAGCGAGCCGGAGAAGAAATTCGATATCACCAGAAGTCATCCAAGGGGAGGGGAAGACAAGCCAATGAGGAAGTTTTCAGATTTGGGAGTATCATTATCAACCGCCCTCGACAGGCTGTTAGCAAAAGGGCATCTCCGCCAGCTGGAACCTCGACCCCCGCCGAGTCCACTCCCGCCATACTTCAAAGGAGATCTCTACTGCAAATATCACCAACAAAAGGGCCACTCGACCGATCGATGCATGAGGTTAAGGCATGACATACAAGACCTCATTGACAACAAAGTGATATCCGAGCCACCTGTCAAGGCTCCCAATGTCACCAAAAATCCACTGCCAAACCATCGTGCCGTACCGCCGCCGCGGGGTCTTTACTCCTTGGGAGTAGAAGAAGTGACATTCGATCCGTCCAAGCTAATCACCAAGGTCGGGGAACCAAGGAAGTTCTATCAGTTACCAGAAAATCCGGAAATCTGTATGATTGGAAGCCAGCCAGGGATATGGGAGAATGAAGCAACGGAGCAGTCAGATTGGTGGGTCCAAGAAAGCAATGATCGGAACATAGGCCTGGTAGGGGAAGATGATCTATGGTACCAAAGCGACGAAGAGGTAGAAGAGGGCCCAAAGACCGTTTCAGAAACCGACGATATTTGGGCAAAAGAAGAAATTGACCACTTGACTCGGTCTGGTAGGCACTTCAAGCCACATGAATTAGAGGAAGATCACCCGGGGAGGGAGCTGGAGAAAGGGAAAGGAAAGATGAACGAGGAAGAAGAAGAGGATAGAGTCCTCAAGCAGATGAAGAAGACTCAGGCTAACATTACTGTTTGGGGATTGCTGATTGCCTCCAAACGTCATAGGCAGGCGGTCCTAGACGCCCTTAATCAGTCTGACGTGTTTATCGACACCACCCCGGAAGACCTTGTAGGGCTGATCAATAAAATTCCGACTTTGGCTATTGCTTTCTCATCAAATGACTTACCACCGGGAGGGCCCATGCTCAATAAGCCTTTGTACATCACTGTTGAATGTTTGGGGAACACCGTACCCGCTTGTCTCGTTGACAACGGGTCTGCTCTTAATGTGTGTCCTTTCCGCACAGCCAAACGAATGGGCTTGGATGAATCTTCTTTTGTGCCGTCTCAACAAAAGGTCCGGGCATATGATAACACCCAAAGGACAGTCATGGGCATCATCTTTCTTAACCTTGCTATCGGATCAATGGACAAGGAAGCTGAGTTCCAAATCATCGATATCCCGCTTCTTTCAATCTGCTGCTGGGAAGACCTTGGTTGGACAGTTTGGGCGCTATCCCATCGACAATTCATCAAAAAGTTAAGTATGTCTGGGAAAACAAAGTCTGTGATATCCTCGGAGACAGTTGGGTTCGATCATCTGAAGCATCGTCAAGTGCACCGGTCCTAGAGCTACAGCTACAAGAAGAAGAAGCAAAAATGGGAGGATTCGAGTTCATCGGCGCGATAGAAGAAGGAAAGTCGGGAGAGTCCCTACCGCCCCATTTTGATCAATATGCTAGTCCAGTCGTCGCCGGAATCATGAAGAAGATGGGTTTCTTTCCAGGATTGGGGTTGGGGAAGAACCTTCAAGGCCTGCTGGAGGCCCCTAGAATCCCTACTCAAACTCACACTCACGGTCTCGGGTATCAACCAACAAAGAAGGAGCTGAGAACCAAGAAGAGGGCCGTCAACGCACCGATGGATCCTTACTTGAAGACCCTCAACGGGTATTTTGTGAAGGAAGGAGAAGATTTCCCCTTCTGTGGTTTCCCAGAACCATGGATGGATCAAAAAGACAAATGCATGAAGCCGGGGTTCGAGATCTTCTTCTCCCATGAATTTTCTGGGTACAAAGACCCATTTTTGCAAGTACCTGAAAAATCTGTTGCTGCCAAGGACTGGGTTGGTATGCTGGATGGTTCTGCCATGAAAGATCTGTTAGGCGAAGGAAACGCAGAAGTCACGAAGGAGGATCCTGGGAAGACCAAAGGTGAATACGCCGAGGGCATAGTGGAGGAAGCCGCCGAAAGTGAAGAAGGTGAGGAAGGAAAGGCTGAGGAAGAAGAGATGGAGAAAATGACCAAGACAGGAGGTCCGGAAGAATACTTTATTACTGGCCTGGGAGGAGAGCACAAGAAGGAGTGGGTTCTTGAGTCTAGTGATAGGTTCCCCCCACACCCAGAGTCTGTAATGGCCCAAATGAGGCGTCTTTCAATTTCCATGTCTGTTGTAATCACTCCAAAGAAAATCAATGAAAGTATGACTGATTCTGCCTACTCGAACGCGCTTAATGAATGTGATGAATGTGATGATCATGAAATACCTATTGAACTGCAAAAACTAATTGAAAAAGAAAAAGAATCTGCATGTAAAATCATTGAGGACACCCTAACAATTAATCTTGGAAATGAGAATAATCCTCAAAATGTCTTCATCGGCTCTACACTTAGCAATAAAGAAAGTACAGAACTAATCAGTCTATTAAATGAATTCAAAGATGTTTTTGCATGGTCTTACAATGATATGCCAGGTATCGATCCAAAAATAGTCCAACACCACGTCCCCCTCTTTCCTAATTCCAAACCCGTAAAACAAAAATTGAGGCGAATGAGGCCAGAATGGGCACTCAAAGTAAAAGAGGAAGTTGAAAAGCAATTAAGAGCTGGATTCTTGATGGTCACCGAGTATCCCGAGTGGATTGCCAACATTGTGCCTGTCCCAAAAAAGGATGGTCGTGTTAGGGTTTGCGTGGATTTTCGGGATTTGAACAAAGCAAGCCCTAAAGACGACTTCCCATTACCCCACATCGACGTGCTGGTTGATAACACCGCGGGACATGAACTTCTATCTTTCATGGATGGGTTCTCCGGGTATAATCAAATCCTCATGGCTCCCGAGGATAGAGAGAAAACCACGTTCATCACTCCGTGGGGAACATATTGCTATAGGGTCATGCCATTCGGACTCAAGAACGCGGGCGCAACCTATCAAAGGGCTGCCACCACATTACTGCACGATATGATCCACAAAGAGGTAGAGGTGTATGTGGATGATATGATTGTGAAATCCAAAAAGAGGAGAGGGCACCTTGAGGCTTTGAGAAAATTCTTTGAGAGATTGAGGGAGTTCAAAATGAGGCTAAACCCGCAAAAGTGCACATTCGGAGTCACCACCGGGAAGTTATTAGGTTTCCTTATTACTCAGAGGGGAATAGAGGTGGATCCTACCAAGATAAAAGCAATAACCGAAATGCAGCCACCAAAAAACGAGAAAGAACTGAGGGGATTCTTGGGGAGAATACAGTTCATCAGTCGTTTCATTTCAAAGCTCACCATGACCTGCGACCCGCTGTTCAAGCTACTCAGAAAGGGAGAGAGATTCAATTGGGACACCCCGTGTCAACAAGCCTTCGACAAAATCAAAACCTATCTCCAGAATCCACCTGTCTTGTCACCACCTTCACCCGGGAGACCTCTGTTACTTTATCTCTCTGTATCCGAAGATTCGATGGGATGTATGCTGGCCCAAGAAGGAGAAGAGGGGCACGTGGAGAAGGCCATTTACTACTTAAGCAAGAGAATGGTAGGATATGAGTTAAAGTATTCGCCCTTGGAGAAGGCCTGTTGGGCTTTGGTTTGGTGTACCCGTCGCCTCCGCCACTATATGTTAGCATTCCCCGTGATCCTAATTTCCCGGATGGATCCGTTAAAATACCTGTTCGAAAAACCCGTCTTGACCAGTAGGATTTCCCGTTGGACCATGATGCTGGCTGAGTTCGATATCAGATATGTCACCTCCAAGTCTGTAAAAGGAAGGGCCGTCGCCGAATTTCTAGCCGACCTTGCTGTAGAATCTGAGGATAAGGGAGATTTCAAGTTCCCAGATGAAGGAATAATGGAAGTGAAGGAAGAGTTGTGGAAAATGTACTTTGATGGAGCAGCCAACCAGTTAGGTTACGGGGTCAGAATCATTCTCATGGCACCAGACGGGGTCCCTACCCCATTGGCTGTCAAACTTAAATACGACTCAACCAACAATACCGCAGAATACAAAGCCTGCATAATTGGAATGGAAGCGGCCTTGGCTTTGAAAGTCGGACGGATTGATGTCTTCGGAGATTCCAACTTGATCATATCCCAGGTCCGAGGAGATTGGAGGGTAAAACATGAGAAGTTGAGACCTTACCATGACTATCTAGAAAGTCTGAAAGCGCAATTCCAAAAGATTTCCTTCTACTACCTCCCTCGTGAAGAAAACCAACTAGCCGATTCTCTGGCTACCTTAGCCTCGATGATCCAAATCCCTTCCAAAATTGTCATGATTCCGCTGTCCATAGAAGTAAGGAATCAACCGTCATTTGAAATGATCGCAGCCATAGAGAGAGAAGATGAAATGCCTTGGTATGTGGACGTATGGAAGTTCATTAAAGAAGGAGAATACCCCGAAGGAGCCTCAGAAAAGGACAAGAAGGCGATACGACGATTTGCCGCTCAATTCGTGATCTACGCAGATAAACTATGGAAGAAGTCCTACACCGGGTATAATTTGGAGTGTTTATATGGGAGAGAAGCTAAGAGAATGATGGAGGAAATACATGAGGGAGTATGCGGGCCCCACATGAACGGGCACATGCTGGCGAAGAAGATCATCCGACAAGGGTACTATTGGACGACCTTGGACAAAGACTGTTGTGAATATGTTAGAAGGTGTCACAAGTGTCAGATCCATGCAAATTTGATGCACACCCCACCGTCGCAGCTCTATAGCATGACCACCCCTTGGCCATTTTCTGTATGGGGGATTGATATCATTGGTGAGATAGTCCCAAAGGCTTCCAATGGGCACCGGTATATAATCGTGGCGATCGATTATTTCACAAAATGGGTAGAAGCAGCCTCGTATGCGACCTTGAAAGCCAAAGATGTGGTGAGTTTTATTGAGAAGAACATAATCTGCAGATATGGAGTCCCGAACGAGTTTATCTCCGATCATGGTAGCCATTTCCAGGGGGAAGTTATCCCGCTCTTAGAGAAATATAAAATTACTCGCCATCAGTCATCCCCGTATAGGCCCCAGACGAATGGAGCAGTAGAGGCAGCAAATAAGAATGTTAAAGCAATCTTGGGGAAGACGACAGATACATATAAGGATTGGCATGAGAAGCTGCCATTTGCCTTATGGGGGTACCGGACATCAGTAAGGACTTCAACGGGCGCTACGCCATACTCGTTGGTCTACGGGATGGAAGCAGTCCTTCCAGTCGAGGTGGAAATACCCTCTCTCAGAGTCTTGACAGAATGTGAAGTGACGGAGTCAGAATGGATACAAGGAAGATATGAGGAATTGATGCTGCTTGATGAAAAGAGGTTGACCGCAATAAACCATACTCGGGGATACCAGAAGAGGATAGCTCGTGCTTTCAACAAAAAGGTTCGCCCAAGGAAGCTTGATGAGGGTGACCTGGTCCTCAAAGAACTAAAAGTGCCCGTTTATGACCCCAGAGGAAAATTCAAACCCAACTGGGTCGGACCATACATCATTAAGACCCTCCTTTCGGGAGGAGCGGCTTATCTCATGGACCTGGACGGGGTTGAATTTAAACAGCCAATTAACCTCGATCGCCTCAAGAAATACTTTGCTTGAAACCATTTCTTTCAAAGCCTCCTACCTTGATGAACTACGCTTGACCTGATTCCCGCTAGGGGATACGTAGGCAACCAACTTGGTTCGGTCATTTCAAAAAAAAAAAAAAAAAAAAAAAGTGCTAAACTAGGGGCAAACTGGCGTTTGCCCGGAATCGCTTCAAAGCCCTAAAACCAGGGGCAAACTTCGTTTGCTAGCCGAAGAACCCAGAAATAAAACCATCCTTCAGGTCACCTGGCTGTCAGAATAAGTACTATAAAGAAACAAATAAGAATTCATGGAAAAGGATGAGTAGAAAACAAAAAGCGAAGTACGGAGCCGAATAAAGACATTAAAAGGAGAATTCTTCATAAAAGATTAATCGAAAGGTTAAGCACTTTGATTAAGAAATTTCCCTAAAGATAACAACATCAGTCAATCACATTCGAAAAACGTAAAAGAGTAGGCAGGGTCCGTCAGAAAATTTTGTGAAAGGGACAACTTTTCTCTGTTTTCGTCTGTTTTATTATGCACGCATCTCATCAAGTCTGTCTCACAACCAAGGCCTGGATCTCCAGAAGATACTGGGCAGTGGGCACAATCGAAGCAGGGACCCTCGAGCACGGAGCAGCCATCCTACTCGACCAAGCCTCTATGAAAGCCTTCACAATGGGAGGACGCAGAGTAGAACCCCTGGTGAAGTCGGCAGCCACAGATTCAGTAGTATCTTGCAAAAGTCCGAACTGACGGACAACTCGGTCAGGAATGTAGAAAGTCGTAGCGTTTAAACCCGACAGCCAGATGCCAGGACGCCCAGGGAGGCGTACAGCAACAGAACGATGAGTCCACTGAGGGCAGATCCAGCAAATGTCGCCAGAAGAGAGGCCTTGGAGCCAACCGAGCCATGCATCGGCAGATTGGAATAAGCAATGGATTTCCATGCGGTCGTAAGAAAACGGCCCACGAAGATGCGAGGGGTGAATGAAGAGATCAAGGCGTTCCATGAGCCAAACTTGCAGAACAAAAGGTGCCCCGGCAGATAACATAACCCCAGTAGCATGAGCATGGCCCAGCCCGATCAGAGTTTCACCAAGGACTAGCATAACAGCACTCTTCATCTCCCGCAAACCGCAGGCAATGGATATGAGAATGTCAGAAGATGACTGGAAGAGAAAGTAAGAGAGCATAGCAACCGACAAGGCACTACGCCGGATGATCTGATGCTCACCATCATAAGGGTCCCCTATAGGAGCATAAACGGAAGAAAGGCGTTCGAAGTCGATCTGCCCATCATGAACAAAAGAACTTGCCGCATTTCGGGATATGTGGAGAAGAGTGGCTAAGTCGCGGACATACCCAGCCTGAATCTGAGGAACCGCCAGTTCAGCAAAAGGATCAGTGTGGAGAATAGCGCTAAATTCCTCAAACAAAGGACAAATCTCCTGAAAGCCGAAACGAAAGACGTTGAGAGCAGGGTCCCAACACTGAATAGCAGCTCGCAGTAAGCCCTCGTTCAAGTTCATGTGCCGGAAAGAGAAGAGATCATTCAATCTGAAGCATTCAAAATTGAGCCTTTCAATACCTGAGAGAGTATCCATCCATGGGAAGAGAGTTTGGGAGCTAATGGGGGCCATTTGAAAGGAGGGTGGAAAGAGAGAGAGATGTTTTGCGGAATGTTAGAAGAGGAGGGGTATAAGTAGGGAAAAAGAGCTGCCCACTAGATCGCGGCACTCGATAAAGTGCAGCGGCACCCCATGAAGTGCCGCGCGGCAGTTCGTGAGTGCCGCACGGCATTCACTGACTGCCGTTGCGGCATTCGTTGAGTGCCGCGGAGGCTTAACCGAGTGCCGTTCTGAGTTTCTTATTGGCCAGAATCTGTTTGTAACACAATCAGCCCACCTGCAAACAGAAAATTAATTGAGAAGCAATAAAACGTGCGCATCATGCAGCACGTATAAATACATACATTCATTCATTCATTTCATTCATTCGTATATATCAAATAAGTAAAAGAAGCAGAAGCATTCAAAGATAGAAATAAAATCGGGACCAAGCCATGGTCCCACATACGGCAGAATTTGGACCAAGCTATGGTCACGCATACGGTGAATAAAGCAGAAAGCATAATAAAAGGAAGCAACCATCAAAATAAAGCATATTTGTATATTTATACAGTCATCCACCCAAATATGTACAATAAAAAAAAATCCTCTCAAAAGAAAGCAAAATATAAGCAGGATCAACTCCGACCCCGACCCCGGCCGCGAGTCTGGCGAGTCGTGCGTCTGAGAGGCTCCTCCTCTGACTCAGTCCCGCTGCCTCCTCCACTCTCTCCACGCCCGCTGCCTCGGCCCCTGCCGCCACTAGTGCCCTCGCCAACGCCTCCGCCACGCCCAGCACCGCTACCTCCGGGGGCATCGCTGAAAGAGATGCCAAACTACTGAAGCCGATGCTGGAGCTGCCCCACCTGCTGAGATAAGACTCTGTTCTCCTCCATCTGGAAGAGAAGGGATGAGTCCATGAAAATCATTGAAAAGGAATTCGGGATGCTAAGAATATGGAAAGGGTAGAGATCATACAAGGGCCCTCGACTGAACCGCGGCGGTCGCTCGAGCTCCCTCGGCCTGAAAACAAGGAACAGAAATAAAGATCAGTAAAAAAGAGATACAATTCCAGTCAAAGATAGGGGTGAGAATGAATTTCTTACCATCCACTCGCGCCCAAGAACCCACTGTCGCACGCTGTGGGCATACGCCAGGCCCTCCTCCGCGTAAGCACGAGGAACGGCATCATAATGTATAGGAATGGTAGGGACGCCCTGGGAGAGTCGGGGGACCGTCGTCACATGGGGCTCTCCAAATGAGATGGTAGACATAGTCCAGTCCCACTCAGGTAGGCCAGGGGGGCGGGGCGCAGCAGGGACATGCTGCCAACAAAAGTAATAAAACATGGGTTAAGAGTAAAAGGAAGAACTCACAAAAATAATAAAGGAATCATTTACTCACCCGAGTCACTTCCATCAGCGGGAAGTCCGGCATCAGCTTGGCGGCACAGAAGGCCGCATAACCGTCAGGGCCGTCCAAGAAGCCGTGGATACCAAAGCCGGCTAGAGCAGCCGAGTAGTCGCCGCCCTGAAGAGTGTCTGTAGCTCTCATAGACTCGGGAGGAGGGAACGGCACAAAGAATCTGGGAGCCGCTATAGACTGTCTGGTCACCCTCTCTCCCAAGTACCACGCCATGCCCTCTGACCTACCATCGAGTAGCAGTCTCATCGGGTCATACCCGGCCGACGCCTGAATCCCCGCGCTAGCCTCGGGTAGCGCCCTGAGCCACGGCTGCCACTGTACATGCTCCTCCCGTAGGTTCGTCAGGAAGTTCCTGAACGAAACAAAGTCGTGGGCCCCGGTCTTCCGCCCGACCCTGTCCTTCGCCCACTTCAGCCCCTGGGGCATGACGAGGGCGTCCGCAGCACGTGTCTCAGGAGACATCATGCGGAGATACTCATGGGACCAAATCTGTAATAAAAAGAGAGAAAGAAAGGAGAAATTAGTATCGCAATGCAAATAAATTTCTGAGAGTAAATAAGCGATGGAATGTGAAAAATAAATAAAATATATATGTACCTCCCACGCTCTCCAATACCCGCCGGTAGCTGTCGACTTGCCCCGGGAGATGACGCTCATGTGACTGTACAGGATAGCTAAACCTGTACCAGCCCAATCAAACTCGGTGACCCGATCTAGATGCTCCAGCGACGCCACCAGGGGAGCAGAAATCCGGTCGCCCTTGGTGCTCAACAGAGAGCACCCCAGCACGTACATCAAAAAGCCGCGGGCCATCTGCTCGTCCGAAAAGCCGGGTTTTCCCCGGAAGGTATCCATGAACCACCGAGCTGTAACCAGGGTCTCCTCCGGGACCACTCCTAGCAGCGGCTCCATCTGATCCCACTCCTGGTCCGTGAGATGCCGCAGGGGCTCTCCCCCGAATGGAATCCCCGTAATCATCGAGAAGTCCAGCGGGGTCAACGTCATCTCGCCGAAAGAGAAGTGGAAGGTACTCGTAGTATCCCACCATCGCTCAGCCAGTGCGTGTATCTGCTGAAGGTCGTTGGAGCTCTTCGTCAAAAGCTTGACGAAGTCTCCAAACCCTGCGGCATCCACCAAAGCCCTCACAGTCAGGCTCAGCTCTTTATACCACTCATGGCCGTGGGCGAGGCTGCCGTGCCCCTTCAGCACCTTTGGCTGCAGCTGCAAGGAAAGAATAAAAGTTTGTTGTTAGGGGATATATAAAGAAGAGAACAACAACAGCGAATAAATAATTAATGAATGAAAGTCTAGAAGTGTTCATATAGGATTTCACAAGTAAGGCACCCGTTTGCATTCAAGAGAAAATGAATAAAAGAAAACGCTCAAAATTTTAGCAAGGTTTCGAAAAGAAA
This sequence comes from Hydrangea macrophylla, assembly GCA_033977485.1. Taxonomy (NCBI): domain Eukaryota; kingdom Viridiplantae; phylum Streptophyta; class Magnoliopsida; order Cornales; family Hydrangeaceae; genus Hydrangea; species Hydrangea macrophylla. The sequence goes on from CM066994.1 coordinate 32,481,737, forward strand.
AGAAAAGAGAAAGAGTAGTTTTTGTCCACCTTCTTTGAAAACATGCATATATAAGTTTTAAAAAAAAAAAAATAAATAAATAAATAATAATAATAATAATAATAATAATAATAATAATAAATAAGGATTTTGGGCCCGAAAAGAGTTTGGTTGCAAAAAGGAACGCGTAATTGCAAACATTCGAGAATCAATTTTTTAAAATGGCATTAGAAATGCTCAAGGAAAACTCGCCAGAGCAGTAAATACAGGAAAAGGTTCATGATTTCATTTCCACGAGCATTGGATTTCTTTATTCACAAGCAATGTTTGAGATTCCGATTAAACGGCTTTCAAAAGCTTTTGAAAACAGTCGAAGGAGAGAATAAGGATAAGTGTTCGAAAAATTCAAGCGTTACATGAGAAATAAAAATAAAAATAAAATTTCTTTACAAAGAGCATGTAATAAAGCATCCAAGACGCACGAGGGCGCCACGAGCATGTCATTCAGAACAGGGTATCTAAAAGATGCGGCAATCCTATGTTACATTCACAAGGAAGATATACGGGAAAGAAATACGAGAAATAGACAAAAGGGAAGCGTTTACCTCGCGCTTGAACGCGCAGACCGACAGATGCTCGTCAGGATCCCTCAGTAAAAGCGTGGCGTCTGGGTGATGCGTGGCAGTATACCTGGCCCTCTTCTTGCGCCCTGAACCACTCGCCATAATCTGTCGGAGGAAAAGAGAGAATCCACGCGTAGATTAGTAAAAAATTTGAAAAAACAGTGAAATAAACAAGTTTAATCAAGCTCTGATCTAGCAAAACTAACCTGTGAATGTCGTGGATCGATATAGAGGCAAAGAAAGAATGAGAAAAAAATTTCTCCAGAGAGATCTCGAGATGAAGAGAATGAGAGAATGAGAGAAAAGGAGGAGAACCCCGGCGGTTCAAAGCCACTGCCCCTCAACGCGGCACTCGTTTTTCCGTGCGCGGCAGTCAGTCAACTGCCGCGCGGCACTCGCCGAGTGCCGCAACGGCACTCCGTGAGTGCCGTGCGGCAGTCACGGACTGCCGCAGAAAGCCGCGTGTGCCGCGATTATGGCGGTTCAAAGATATTTACATTCCCCCCAAAAATTCAAATCAAGTCCCAAAAATTGAATTTGAGGCCCCAAAAATTGCCCCCATTGCGCTTTTGGCCCTCAAAATTTGTAGTCAAAGTGTACCTATGAAACGACGGGGTTGGAAAGGATCTTCAAAAATAATTTGTTTCAAAAGGAGAAAAGACCTAAAAAGGGGAATCTCACCAAGAAACGGCACACGGCAGATTCCGCGGCACTCTACGAGTGCCGCGCGGCAGTCAGAAAGTGCCGCCGCGGCATTCTCCGAGTGCCGCCACAGGTTTCTGACTGCCGTTCACTTTTTAAGTCTGTATTTTACAGTGCAATACGTATGCGCATGCAGATAAGAACAAAAAACTGATAAAGTAAGACTGACAAAAACGCGGCAATTAATTAAATGCCGCGGCAATTGATGAGAGCCGCGCGGCACTCACGGAGTGCCGCAACGGCAGATGTTGAGTGCCGCAACGGCATTCACGGACTGCCGCGGCAGGTTTCTGACTGCCGCGCTGGACAGCAGTCTGTGTAATTTCAGAAAGTACACATTGTACCACCAAATGAGAGAATTACACCTGTTTTTTTGCTCCGAAATTCACCAAAAATACCTGGTGTTTTTGCCTATAAAAGAGAAGGGATCTTGTTTGTAAAAGGGGACCAAGAAGAAAAAGGCATTTGGGGGGGAAAACATATACAAAAACACTTCTATTACACCCACATTTGAAAGAAAGAGAGAGTTTTGGGGAGAGCTTGAAGGGGAGTTTGGATAATCTTCAAAAGAAAACTTTGAGGATAATTAGGAGGTGATCCTCTAAACCTAGATTATTAGCTTACTCTTCCTTCCCTTGAAATCTTTAAATCTTAGAATGTTTCATCATCTTTCTTTGTTTTAAACTTAGTAGCTTTTTTTTTATTCCCAATACTTCTTTCTATTTTTTTGTCTATCTTCTTCTCTTAAAGGTCTAGGAGATCTTCAATATCTCTATTGATCTCTTGAGCATGATCCTTTGAATCTCATGTAAGCTCATGCTCTACATGGAAGTCAAAACTTGATCATCACTTTATTTCACATAGATAGGACCCAAGTCCATATTCATGACTTGGATCCTCTAAGCTTGGTGTCTCATGGAATCATTTCCATATTCCTTTGAAAACTACCAAGTATTAGTTGCACTTTCATCTCCAATGACCATTAAATGGTAGGAGAATATAGTTTTGAGTCTAAATCCATCTCCATGATTTAGATTTCCCTATCCTTTAGATTTCATGAAGTCAATCCATGTTTCATTTGAAATCTATGAAGAACAAAGGTTTGTAGTCTCCAATGACCATCAAATGGTAGGAGAAGTGGTTTAGGTTAAACCCAACTTCATGGTTTAATAGTTGGAGTTACCAAATAAAAGTTGAACTAGCAAAATAAAAACAGTGAATCCACAAACTGTTTTTGATCAAAGATTTTTAGTTCGAAATCTAACCGTTGAAATCAAGTGAAACCAACGGGAAAGTGTCAATAACACATTGTTCTACCACTGTAATTTTTGTTTTGAGGTGGTTTCATGTTTAGAATGGTTTGATCATGGTTTTTGTGAAGCAACAACAATCTGTCCAGAATTTCAGAATAGTTTCAGAACAGCAACACTCTTTTGAAATAATTAAATCAGAGTTCTAACAAAGTTTCTATGACCCAAAATAATTTTTTCCAAGTAGATTAATGTGTTAGGAAGTCACCCTAAAAAGAACAAAGCAATTCTGATTTCTTTACTATTTTTAATAAATCGTGCAAGAATTCTGGACAGGAGGTTGTAAGATGCTGAGTGATGTCTAGTGTTTTCCATATTCCCGGAGATCTAACCGTTGAAACCTTGATTTTCTTTTTGATTTGGAAACTAGACTGACAGAGGCATCTTGTGTCCAAATTTCATCAACATCAAACCATAAGAGACGTGTTTTGTATTTCTTTTAAGTTCTGGTATGCTCTCTGCAATTTTTAGAGTTTTTATGACACATTTGACTTACTTTGTAAATAAGGGCCTAAATGACTTTCTTATGATCTAAGGCTTAAACCATGCTTTAATAATGATTAGTTGAGCTTGAATTCAGGGTTTAAAAGTATCTCATAGTTTATCCTTGTCCATGTACATATTCATCCATATGGTTTGACACTTATAATTAAGACTTATTTGCTTTGGATTTAATTACATTAGATAGATGTAAGCTAGAAATTTAAGATCGTTATTTCTAACATCGTGTTTTACATATCATGTGAACTAACCCTTTGTTTTGTAGCGCTATTAAGGTACGATTTCTCAATCCCTCTCTAGTTTATCAAATTCCTTAATTTTTATTTGATTTTCGACCTTATGCGCGACACCTTAAAGTTAAGATTTGCCTTATGTGTATATATGGATTAGAGACTCTTTTCCTAGGTTTTATTTAATCGCATGCATTGCACGTTTATTATCGCTGCTGGACCCCGGGTAAGTTCACTTGTTCCCTATTGCATATCATATCGCTTGTTACCTGAATTATGTGGCTTTTTGAATGATATTTTGTCAATTGCAATTTTACACCCTTTGGACATGCTTTTGTGATGTATATGTATATATGTATTAGTTGAGGGCATGCTTAGATTAATAAATTTGATTAAAAGGATGTTGAGTAGAGGCCTATTGCAAGATAGGATGAGAGAGGGTGTTTTAGTCCGATGGGCTCCTTCCTCTCTCATTCCATAATCCCCGGACCTAGTTAATCTTTGGTTTCGCGAACGATCAGTTTGCTTTTAAAATGGTTTCTTAATTTTCCTTTTAAAAATTAAGTGGCGACTCATTTTGTTTTAAGAAATAGATTTTTGAAAAGCTGTGGGTAAGTCAACCTGCGATATCCACACTCGCGCGACCCTCGCTCGCGCGACCAGCCAATTTTTCAATTATATATATAAACTCTTACGTCTGCCTGGGGAAGCCTACCTCGCGCGCGCGGGCCGCTCGCGCGAGGGGTCGCTCGCGCGGGCCGCTCGCGCGATTTTCGCGCGCGCGATCGTGGCGCGAGATGAAGCTGATGCTTCATCTTCTCCGCAGAAACTGCTCTGGTTCAGTAAAACAGGGGTCTTTTTGACCCATTTTCAATTCTGTAAGTATGTACATCATGTTATATATGGATCTCTTCCTTTTTAAACAAGGATTAAGAATCTATGATTAATTTAACATGATTCTAACTATAACTCTCCAATTTTATGATAAACTAAAACATGTCAAAATTTGATTTCTAATATACTTTCTTATATGAACGAATTAAGCTCTAAAACTTCAAACATAGTCAATACATACTATAATCTTCCATATTCATCTCTAAAAACGAATTTTGATTGGGTTTAGAAATTCATGATTTTTATGCTATGAACTTCATACGTAAAAATCATCAATGGGGATTTACAACATTTAACAATTACACAGCAATTAATATGAAATTACATTCTTAGTGAGTTTAGAATACTCACTGTGATAAGGAGGTGTGTGTTTGTTGAGAAAGATATGCACAAAATAAAATACTCCAAGCTTTGGCTATGGAGTCTTGAAGCTCTCTCTTTCTAAAATAAAATCTGTAGAACTCTCTGTGTTTCTCTCTAAACTCTCAGTGTTTCTTGCCAAAATGTGCAGAACCAAGTGTGTGTGTGAGTAGTGCTAAGGGGAGTATATATAAACTCACAAGTGTAGGAACTTGGGGGCCAAGTCCTGTGAACATTACTCAACAAATTGAGTTTAGTTCTCAATTCATCAAAGCTGCAGAAATACACACACAAATACATACGTATATACACTCTTACATAACTGAAGAGCCAACATTAGACTAGTAGGGGTTAAAGCAAGGGTGTTTGGGAATTTAGCTTATGGCACAACATTTGCACATATAAGTTGTATGTTCCCAAACAAGGCACAAGGCAATCATCACTTGCCATAATTGGAAATAAAGCAAGTGTCCAAATCGGTCACTTCCAAAATCTGTGGAAGTTCACACAGCGTGGACAGTTTTGAACATAAACTGGTATTTTCGGGGCGCGGTGGTCACCACAAAAATACAGGAATTTCATTTTAACTTAAGAATTGATTTTCTGGTTTTATAAAAATACTGATTGAGTCAATAGAAGTTATTTTCACCGTTTTGAAATACAGACTTTGAAATCCACACAGGTATTATAAATTTTGTAAAAATTACAATTTGACCCCAACAAGAATTTTAATATGAAATAACACAAGGGATAATAATTAGAACATGGAAAATGTATTTAAATGAAGCAGTCCATAATAATTGAAGTTAAGTATGACAATGTAAATACCAATTAAATATAAAAATGAATTTTAAATTAAATGGAAATGCAGGTTATTACAACTTATCCCCAATATGTGTCACTCCTACAGTCTCTCGGATGTACTCATTTCTAATTCTATCTTTCCTAGTCTTACCACACATCCATATTAGCATCCTCATCTCCGCTACACTCACTTTGCTAATGTGTTGTTTCTTAGTTGCCCAACACTCTGTCCCGTAGAGCATAGCTGGCCTAATAGATGTCCTATAAAATTTTCCTTTCAATTTTGTTGGTATTCTCCGATCACTTAATACTCCAGAAGCACTCCTCCACTTAAGCCAGCCCACTTTAATTCTATGGGTCACATCATCACCAATCTCTCCGTCTCTATTGATCATTGAACCTAGATAGCGAAAGTGTTCCCTCTTTGGGATCTCATGATCTTCGATCTTCACTGCTTCGTTGTCTCAACTTCCACTGTTGCTAAAAGTACATTCCATGTATTATGTTTTCGTCCTACTTATCTTTAGCCCCTTAGTCTCTAGTGCTTCTCTCCAAGCTTTTAGTTTAGTGTTGAGTCCCCTTTTAGTCTCATCAACCAAGACAATATCATCTGCGAACAACATACACCATGGGACCTCATCTTGAATGTGTCTAGTCAATTCATCCATAATTAGGGCGAACAAATAAGGGCTCAAGGCCGACCCCTGGTGCAGGCTTACGGTAATTGGGAATTCGTTTGTTTCTCCGGCTGGTGATCTAATTGTAGTAACCGCTTCATCATACATATCCTTCACCACGTCAATATAACCCTTGGTCACTCCTTTCTTCTCTAGCACCCACCAAATTAAATCTCTAGGCACTCTATCATAAGCTTTCTCTAAATCAATAAAAACCATATGTAGATCTTTTTTCTTCTCTCTATACTTTTCCATTAGTCTTCTAAATAAATAAATTGCTTCCATAGTTGATCTCCCAGGCATAAATCCAAACTGGTTTTTTGACACTGATGTTGCGCCTCTTAAGCGATGCTCCATCACTCTCTCCCATAGCTTCATAGTATGGCTCATCAACTTAATACCTTTATAGTTGTTGCATTGTTGTATATCTCCTTTACTCTTATATATAGGCACTAGGATGCTCTTCCTCCACTCATCAGGCATTTTTCTAGTCATTAAAATCCTATTAAAAGCTTTTGTAAGCCAAGATGCCCCCACATCTCCCAAGCATTTCCAAACCTCAATGGGGATCCCATCTGGTCCTAAGGCCTTGTTGGGTTTCATCTTCTTCAAAGCAAAATCCACCTCAAACTTCCTTATTCTCTGATAGAATCTGTATTCTCTAGTTTCATCGTAACTTCCAGTTTCTTCTTCCATTGTGTTATCCATATGTTTTTCATTCAGCAACTTCTCAAAATAGCTCTTCCACCTTTCCTTAATCTCGTCGTCGTTCACTAATACCCTAGAGTCATCTCTTTTTATACACTTAACCTGATTAATGTCTCTTGTTTTCCTTTCTCTCGACTTAGCAAGCTTATAAATACATTTTTATCCCTCTCTAGTGTCTAGTTTGGTGTAGAAGGCGTCATAGACTTCTATTTTAGCAACTCTAACTGTCCTTTTAACCTCCTTATTTGCACATTTATAGCTTTTGAAGTGCTCCTCACTTCTATCATTTTGCCACTTCTTAAACCAATCCTTTTTGGTTTTTACTACAGCTTGTACCTCTTCATTCCACCACCAAGTATCTTTAGAAGCCAACCCTCTTCCCTTCGACTCTCCGAGGACCTCCTTCGATATTCTCGTGATGCACCCTGCCATTCTATCCCACTTAGTATTTCTTCCATCCTCCAAATTCCAAGGTGCTTCTGCATACATTCTCTCTTGGAATATTGCTAGTTTCTCGCCTTTAAGGTTCCACCACTTAGTTCGCGGGTTTATAGGGTCTTTTCTAGTACGACATTGTCTTTTTATATAGATATCTAAAATAGTAAGTCTATGTTGAGATGTTAAACACTCTCCTGGGATGACCTTACAGCCTTTACATGCTAAGTGGTCTGCCTTTCTCACAAGGAACAAATCGATCTGGCTTCTATTAGATCCATTCTTAAAGGTTATCAAGTGTTCTTCCCTCTTTTAAAAAATGTGTTTGCTACTACAAGATCATATGCTACTGCGAAATCTAAAATACTCACCCCTGCCTCATTCTGATCTCCAAAACCATACCCCCCATGCACCCTCTCATATCCAGTTCTATCTTTGCCTACATGGCCATTAAAATCTCCACCTACAATTATCTCTCTCCTCCCGGTATTTCTTGCATTAAAGCGTCCAACTCATCCCAGAATTGTCTTTTAGTGTGATCATCCAATCCTACTTGGGGCGCGTATGCACTAATCACATTAATTATATCCACTCCAACTACCAGTTTGATAAGCAATATTCTGTCTCCTTTCCTCGTGACTGTCACAACTTTATCCTTTAGGTTCTTGTCAACCACGATTCCGACACCATTTCTATGCCTATTTTTCCCTGTATAGAATATCTTATACCCGGTCTTTTCTACCTCCTTAGCTTTCTCTCCAACCCACTTTGTTTCTTGTAAACATACTACATTAACCTTCCTTCTAATCATAGTGTCTACTACTTCCATAGCTTTACCTGTTAAGGTTCCTATATTCCAAGTTGCTAACCTAAGCCTATAGTTCTGGATTAGCTTCTTTACCCGCGGTGGCCCAGATGAGCGCGGGAACCCTTGCTTATTTAACACCGTACCCGGGCGTCGATACGGCGCCCCTTGCACATTTTTGGAAACACCCGAAGGCAGGCGCAACGCGTCGCTTAAAGGGAACGCAATAGCATTTACACGAGTATTTATATTTGGATTCATATCATAAGGATCCGACGATTTTTTTTTACGTGCTGGCTGTCGACCTACCTAATGCACTAACCATTCTCTTTTATCCGGGCTTGGGACCGGCAGTGTTGAAACAACCCAGGCAGAGTTAACGTTTAGATGCAACAAAAACAAAAAAAATCATAATGACCAACACATGGAAATTGTAGTCAATTATCTCTAAAGCCTCACAAAGAGATTTTTTTTTCTTTCTTTGCTCTCGGCCTGGTACACAGTCCGAATAGCACTTTGACCGAATTAATATTTGTACTTCGCTCTTCAATGCTTCATCAGTCTTCTTTGATAATACCACTGTTGTAAAAATAGCCACCAAATAATGGCTAGTTTTTGGTGAGATCCACAAAGCCAATGTGGATTTAGATTAATAGAAGCCAAATAATTAATTGGCTTAGAATATAAAAAGTAATTGATCACTATGATGAGACCGAAAAAATTGCAACTCCTTAATGGTTAGCTTCCTTAAGGAAAGTTGATCAAAATATTCATCGACCGATTTAGAGTCAATCGGTCTCGGCGAAGCTTGCCCCCCGAGCCCTTCATCGCCGATTTCTTCATCACCAAGGGGGTATTCATCGTCATCCTCCTCATAACTAGGAGGCTCTATGGCCTAGAAAATCGTCTAGAGACATGAACGAATTTTCCTAGGGCGGCGGTTCATCAGCTCCACTCGAAGCTTTGAGGATTTCCTGATTAAAAAATTGCATGTCGGCCACAAAATAGTCTATCTCATTATAAAGATGACCAGTTTCATTCCAATATCCATCGTTGTAGAGACGATAGATTTCTTCACGAAGTTGGCGTATTGACTCATTCCTCCAACCAATTTGGTTGTTGTAGAAGTGTAGCCATGCTTCAGTGTGTGCATGGCTCATCACTTAGTTGTCCCACCGGGCATGCCAAAATGTTAGCTGTAATTATTTATTTGGGTGTGCCAGAGCCTTGCCAGGTAGACCCAAACTAATAAAGACAAAATTTCCTTAAAGCACTTGTGTGAGTGATACACAAGGTTTCATGAATCTAACTTCTAATAGGTGATTGTGCGAATAAGTAGGAAAGTACCCTCATTCTAGGTCCATAGACAGTGCTGAAGCACACAAGTCTAGCAAGTGATGAAGAGAAATAATGAAATTAAATAAAAGACAGATTTTATTTAATTGAAAGGGAAGAGAAATTACAAAAGAGTAATTGAAAGCCTAGGAAAATAAAAAGGATGCTTAGCAATTAGAATGCTGTTTAGAATGCATTGGAATGCTTTTGTCGAAGTAACGCGGGGTCATCTGAATAGTTGGCCGGCCTGCTGATTTATAGGCCTGGCTGAAGCTGATGAAGATAAGGCAATAAAATCTCTTGAATAATAATGTGGCAAAAAATACCAATTTATTTCCATATCTGATAAAAGTCTTCCATATCTTCGAAAGTATATTTATACATACAGGTGTATATATCTATATATATTGCACCTAGTCCGAATTTGGTCTTCATTCGGCTTCCTTTCTTTGCAAGTAAAAGATATACCCATAAAGTAATAACATTATCTTACCAAAAGATAATATTATTTTCCCAAAATAATATGATATTATCTTGCCAATGTAATAATCCGAAAAGATATGATAATATCTTGATATTTTTACCATATAAGATAATATGGTAATATATATCACCAATGTTATGAGAGATTGTAGTGTGATTAACTTTCCATAAGTCATTGTGGTGGCCCGATGGAATTAATCCACTTCAATGCTTGGCAGTCCATTTGAACCATATGCAGCAGTCTGATGGAATTGAAATTGCCAAACAATTTGCATTGAAGCAAAGTTAAATCACCGCGTGGCCCCATCATAGTTGGATATACTAATGACTTCAAGTTACCAAATGGGCATTTACTTCGAAATCATTCCACTGCTAAGGATACGCACAACTTGCACGGCCCCCCTGTGAAAGCAATAGATGACCAAATTGTAAAATGGTCAATGAAACTGACCATTATTATAATTTAGCAGAATGACAATCAAGTCAAACAATTTATTCAGTCCGATAACCATTGAGGTAAGGCCGAATGAAGCTCAGTCCAAACTGAATATGCGTGTCAGCCCGACTGTAGTTAGATTGTTCAAAATACACCCGGTTTGACCACATTTGAAACAATCACTTATCCTTAATTTTTGCAATCGGTCTCTAAGTCCGATTAAAAATGAAAACTATGTAATTTTTTATGAGCCAAAATTTTACCTTCAACCCGATTGCCTTATGAAGACCCCTTCACCATTTCCATCAGCCTTAGTGCTCAGACCGATGAAATTATTATGTGGATCTTATTCTAGCATTTGTCCATTGCAGCAAGTCACATGAAAATGCCATACAGACATACACCATTGCATTTGATGCTCGGGCCCACCACTTTGTATGAAATCATGCACTGCCACGTCTCACAGTCTTTACTACCAGAAGCTGTAAAACCATAAATTGGGCCAAGCACTGACAACGTTTAGTAGCAACAAAAACAAAAAAAAATCATAATGACCAACACATGGAAATTGTTGTCAATTATCTCTAAAGCCTCGCAAAGAGATTTTTTTTTTCTTTCTTTGCTCTCGGCCTGGTACACAGTCCGAATAGCACTTTGACCGAATTAATATTTGTACTTCGCTCTTCAATGCTTCATCAGTCTTCTTTGATAATACCACTGTTGTAAAAATAGCCACCAAATAATGGCTAGTTTTTGGTGAGATCCACAAAGCCAATGTGGATTTAGATTAATAGAAGCCAAATAATTAATTGGCTTAGAATATAAAAAGTAATTGATCACTATGATGAGACCGAAAAAATTGCAACTCCTTAATGTTAAGCTTCCTCAAGGAAAGTTGATCAAAATATTCATGGACCGATTTAGAGTCAATCGGTCTCGGCGAAGCTTGCCCCCCGAGCCCTTCATCGCCGATTTCTTCATCACCAAGGGGGTATTCATCGTCATCCTCCTCATAACTAGGAGGCTCTATGGCCTAGAAAATCGTCTAGAGACATGAACGAATTTCCCTCGGGCGGCGGTTCATCTGCTCCACTCGAAGCTTTGAGGATTTCCTAATTAAAAAATTGCATGCCGGCCTCAAAATGGTCTATCTCATTATAAAGATGACCAGTTTCATTCCAATATCCATTGTTGTAGAGACGATAGATTTCTTTGCGAAGTTGGCATATTGACTCATTCCTCCAACCAATTTGGTTGTTGTAGAAGTGTAGCCATGCTTCAGTGTGTGCATGGCTCATCACTTGGTTGTCCCACCGGGCGTGCCGAAATGTTTGCTGTAATTATTTATTCGGGCGTGCCAGAGCCTTGTTAGGTAGACCCAAACTAATAAAGACAAAATTTCCTAAAAGCACTTGTGTGAGTGATACACAAGGTTTCATGAATCTAACTTCTAATAGGCGATTGTGCGAATAAGTAGGAAAGTACCCTTATTCTAGGTCCCTAGATAGTGTTGAAGCACACAAGTCTAGCAAGTGATGAAGAGAAATAATGAAATTAAATAAAAGACAGATTTTATTTAATTGAACGGGAAGAGAAATTACAAAAGAGTAATTGAAAGCCTAGGAAAATAAAAAGGATGCTTAGAAATTAGAATGCTATTTAGAATGCATTGGGATGTTTTTGTCGAAGTGACACGGGGTCATCTGAATAGTTGGCCGGCCTGCTGATTTATAGGCCTAGCTGAAGATGATGAAGATAAGGCAATAAAATCTCTTGAATAATAATGTAGTAAAAAATACCAATTTATTTCCATATCTGATAAAAGTCTTCCATATCTTCGAAAGTATATTTATATATACAGGTGTATGTATATATTGCACCTAGACCGAATATGGTCTTCATTCGGCTTCCTTTCTTTGCAAGTAAAAGCTATACCCATAAAGTAATAATATTATCTTACCAAAAGATAATATTATTTTTCTAAAATAATATGATATTATCTTGCTAATGTAATAATCCAAAAAGATATGATAATATCTTGATATTTTTTCCATATCAGATAATATTATAATATATATATATATCACCAATATTATGAGAGATTGTAGTGTGATTAACTTTCCATAAGTCATTGTGGTGGCCCGATGGAATTAATGCACTTCAATGCTTGGCAATCCGTTTGAACCATATGCAGCAGTCCGATGGAATTGAAATTGCCAAACAATTTGCATTGATGCAAAGTTAAATCACCGCGTGGGCCCCATCATAGTTGGAAATACTAATGACTTCAAGTTTCCAAATGGGTATTTACTTCGAAATCATGCCACTGCTAAGGATACGCACAACTTGCACGGCACCCCGATGAAAGCAATAAATGACCAAATTGTAAAATAGTCAATGAAACTGACCATTATTATAATTTAGCGGAATGACAATCAAGTCAAACAATTTAGTCAGTCTGATAGCCAATGAGGTAAGGACGAATTAAACTCAGTCCGAACTGAATATGCGTGTCAGCCCGACTGTAGTTAGATTGTTCAAAATACACTCGGTTTGATCACATTTGAACCAATCACTTGTCCTTAATTTTTGCAATCGGTCTTTAAGTCCGATTAAAAATTACAATCGACCTCTACCAATTTTGACCTTAAAAAATGTATTTTTTGGGTGCAAACAATTTCTTGGTTCCTTTAAAGTTTCCACGTTCAATGCTTAGCATATCAAAGTTGGCTATTTTTGTGTTCACAACAATCGGTATCAATGATTCCGGTAAATGCTGTGTGGGTGTTTGCATAATAAAATTCGAATATCGCTTAAGCCAAAAGCCAAATAACCTTTAAAACAATATTAAAAATTTGGTGATCTCAAATTTGAATCCTTAAATTAAAATTATCCCAGTATTATGCTATTTCTTTATTGTATATCACGCGCACATACACTTGTTCTGAAATCAAAAAATAAGAAAGGGTAAATTACACTGACACCCCCTGAGGTTTGGCACTTTGTCACTCACACCCTCTGAGGTTTTTTAGGTTACATTGACCTCCCTTCAGGTTGTGGCATGGTAACACTAACACCCCCTGCCATTAACTGGTGTTAGAAAATGACTGACATTAGCAAGTTAAAATTTTAAAATGTCCAAAATGCCCTTGTCTTCTTCTTTCTTTCACATACACACACACACACACACTTATCTTTTCACACACACATACACACACACACACACACACACACACACTCTCTCTCTCTCTCTCTCTCTCTCTCTCTCTCTCTCTCTCTCAACACCAGATCCGCCCCTACCCACTGACCCCCACAAAAATAGTCCCTAAACTTCTCTACTTCATTATCTCCTTCCCCCTCCATGAGCCCAAATATACACAAAACCCCATAGAGGGAAAATTTGAAAATAGGGAGAATGAACTGCTGGGAGTTTCTATGCTTTTGGGGATTTGTTTCTGTACCAAAGAGGAGCTAAAAGATAGGAGAAGGAGTAAGGTAGAAGACCACCCCCCCCCCCCCCCCCCCCCATCCACCATTAGAGGCTAATTTGGAAGCTTTTTCTCTCCTCCAAAACCCAATTTCATGAACGATCAGATCTCAAAACCAACCTCAATTTTTGGCCTGTGCTTGTCTGTTATTGTGGGTATTTGTGTCGGAGCCGCCTTTGTTCTTCTTCTATTCCTTCTCTCTCTCTGGCTCGCCTCAAAGCGCACCAAAAAAAAAGCCACACAAACACAACCATCGTTCTCACCAACCCACAATCCCAAATGTTTCAAGGGACATCCAAGAAATCAAAATTGACCCTTCAAATACCGGTAATATTCAACCCGACCCATGTCGAGTATCCAAGCAATTCGCAGGTCAAGCTTTGCTTCTAAAGCCAGAGGAAGAGGGCCCAATTGGGTATAATCGAATTCACATTGAGGTTGGTAATGATCATAGAATTTTGTACCCTGAAAAGTTTGGTGTGTCGTCTTCATATGGTAGTGGTGAGGCTCAATTGGTTGATCAAATGGCTATGGTGGGTCTTGAAGTTTCGCATTTGGGGTGGGGACATTGGTACACTCTCAAAGAGCTTGAGGCTTCCACTAATGTTTTTGCAGACGAGAATGTGATCGGTGAAGGTGGGTATGGGATTGGTGGTGGTGGTGGTGGAGGCGGCGGCCCGAATTGGTGGTGGTGGCAGCGTTGATGCTTAGGGTTTGGGAGACAGAGGGAGAGAGAAGAAGGGGTTTGGTTTTGTTCAAAAGTAAGGGTAACATGGTCTTTTTATAAGTGAAATTAACGGTGTTAGGCTTTTAACTCTGACAAGGGGTGTCAGTGTTATGTTTCAAACTTCAGGGGAGGTTTGTGATAAAACGGCAAACCCCGGCCAGGGGATGTCAGTATAATTTACCCAATAAAAAAATATAAAAAATCATAAACTAGTGCTACGTGTATATATATACTAGAATAGGGCCACATACTCCGTGTGTGTGACAGCTTGTTTTTTAGATATTTTTTTTTGCCAACTGTTTTAGACAGTTTTAAATGATTGGATATTTTAATACCTTTTTAATATTTTTTAAGAAGATAAAGTGTAATGATATAACTATAATTATAGAGAACTTAGAAAATAAAATTGGTACCCCTCCTTTCCCTTTATAATAGTATAGTTATGTATAAAATGTACATGTGTGTGTGTGTGTGTGTGAGAGAGAGAGAGAGAGAGAGAGAGAGAGAGAGAGAGAGGAAGCACATATTTCTTTTTGTAGTGCCTTATTTTCGCTTTCATCTAGGGTTGCTCAAAATCCACCCGTCCACCCGACTCACTCGACCACCGACTCACCCGTAGCCTTTTTTTTTTTTTAAACAATGCTGGTGGAGTCACGGGTCTTGAGGGTGGAAACCCGACAGTTTCGGGTGGAGTCACGGGTCTAGAGAGGTGTAAAGTCGATTCACCCAACCCGACTCGAAACACAGTTAATTTAAAAAAATTCATATGTAATATGCTTATATCAATATATGCATTATGTATTATATAATCTTTAATATATATATGTAATATACTTATATCAGTATATCTATTATGTATTATATAGTCTTTAAAAATATATGTTATATTCTTATATCAATATATGTCACTAGCGAAGATATAAAAACATTAAAATCATCAAACTAGCACATGACTATGTTTTTAGTTTTTGTTTGGTCAGAGTTTTGATTAGCCCATGACTATGTAGACAAAGACATTCAAAGCAAAAAAAAAAAATGTAAACAAAGTCATGTGTAAAGCAAATGCTTGATTAAGACAGTCGGGTTTCACCCGACTCGCCCCGACTCATCTGACCACCCGATGAGTCGGGTGCACCCGACAAAACGAGTGAATGACGGGTGAAAAGAAGTCAAACCTAACTATATTCGGATAGATGAACAGATGAGGGCCAAATCCGACTTACCCAGCTCGTGAGCACCCCTACTTTCATCACACGCACGGGAGGCTAACGCACATATTTCTTTTTGTAGTGCCTTGTTTTCGCTTTCATCACACGCACGGGAGGCTAACGCCTGGGTCCTGTTCAGTTTTTGGTGCCCACCACACTCAAGTAACCAAACAATGATTCGGTGCTATATATGGACCACATGGCTGCACGTGTACCCAGCACTCAAATTCAATGTTATTTATTTTTCGGCCTTTAGACCCAAAAATAAATAAATAAAAATTTTACAACTTTCCAATTACTAAATTTGTTTTTGATGGGTTCCAATTACTAAATTCGAAGTTTTCTAATTTTTACAAAATTCTTACTTTTGGTTAGAGAAAGTTCCTATATAGGTATTGTACAACAAATTAATAAGGAAATAATTTTTTTTTTTTAAATTTTTAATTCACCCTTTCATTTTTTATATTCTGTATAAGAGCTCAGCTCAAAAGTTAAGGGAAATATTGAATTCGAAATAAAATATCCACCTTTTTAACTAATAGAAGGGGAAGGAAAAAACAAAAAAACTAATATATACCCTCTTATAACCCTTTCCTTTTGTTTTCGACGGAAGTCCATTATAAGAAGTTAAATAAAAAAATAAAAATAAGAATAAATAAAAAAACAAGATCAGAGGATTTCAACTTCTCTATTTGAAGGTTTAAATCCCATTTTGAAAAATTTAAAGCATTTTAATGTTTGAATTAAAAATCAGAGTATTTAAAATTTTGACACACATATGTTATGACTAATGCTGCTCCATTTGTTTTGATGCAAAAATGTTTTCTATAAAATGGTATCATGTACTAATTATAAGGTACGTGAAAGCATTTTTTTAAAAAAAATTTATATCAAAACAAACGAAGTAAATGTAAAATGCCATTATACATTTAGGCCAGCCCGCTATCTACTAAATTTACTTAACTAAGTTTAAAATTTGTTAATCAATATTGCCAAAGGAGGATTTATGACACTGATTATACAGGGCCGGCCCTGAGATGACCAAAATTGGCCGAGGCCTCAAGCGAATTTTTAAAGGGACCAAAAAAATGAGGCCTCTATACTAAGTTTTATTGAAATTATAAAAAAAAAAATAGGCCTAAAAATGATAAATTTCATAGAAATTAGAAAGAAAATTGGCCTAAAAATGATAAGTTTCATAGAAATTTAATAGAAATTAGAAGAAAATAAGCCTAAAAATGATAAATTTCATAAAAATTAGAAAGAAATTAAGAAAAAAATAGGCCTAAAAATGAGGCCTAAAGTCGAGGCCCCATGCGATTGCTTTGAAAAATAAACCCAGGGCCGGCCCTGTGATTATATATTTCACTAATATTAATTTCTCTCTGAGTTTCTTCCTCTCTATTTTTCTGTTTATATATAACTCTCTTCGCCTAGCCAAGAGATTTAAAAAAAAAAAAAAAATGACCATGTTTTGGGGAAACACGGCATGCAGTAGCTATTGTAACGAAGACCTAGGGAACGTTTGATAAAATTGAAAATTAAATGCTGAGTTTCAAATACTGAAAATTTTAAGTAATTGAATTTGAAATATTGAAAATAATGTTTCAATACCGAGATAGACTATATTAAGTGATTACTTTCAGTAGAAAATTTTCATTTAAAGTTTTCATCGGATTTTTGGCTACTTTTCCACTTTAGTCATACATTATCAAACATATTGAAAAAGAATAAGTGTTGAAATTTTTTTTTTCGGCATTTAATTGGGTTATCAAACACACCCTGAGTTGGGGTAACTGCCCACACTAAAATACTTAGAGATAAAATGTCTGGTATTCTTTCCATTTTTCATTTTTGCCTCAAATACTTTGATTTTTTAGACCCCAAATTTCTAAGTGAGGTGAATTATAATGTCAGAGAATGGAGATCTAGCCTTGGGCAATTGGATTTTTGGTTCTCAGAAGAGGATAAATATTAGGAAAGCATAAATGTATGAACGGATAAAGTACTAGAGGCAAGAGCGGAGCCAGGATTTTTGTCTAAGAGAGTTGGACTGGATGGATTTGTATACAATATGAACATATTCCAAGGCGAATTTTTATTAGGTCTATTTGTCCCTATTTTTAGGTTGAATTTTCTTAATATCATCTCTTTTTTTTTTTTTTTTTAATTCCATAATAAGAGTTGATTGCTTCTTGTAATTTGTAAAGTTTGAGTGATGGAAAACAATTTGGATTAAACTAAATTGGGAAGTACTAAGGAATATTGATGGGATAAATATTTTAGGTGGGTTGATTTACAATTGGACCAATATACTATACATATATATTTTTTGAAAATAATTGAGAGGGCTTGAACTTATAAAAGGAGTTCGGCCAAATATTCGAGATCGGCTAGATTACCATTGAACTAATATATTGTGTTTTGTTTGGATTGAAGTTAAAAAGAGAAGTATGAAGGATAATGCATTTTTTCAAACATTAGGGTGGGCTAAATAATAATTAAACTAAAATATGATGTGTAGGAAACAAATTTCTCAAAAATTAGGGGCCTACAACACAAATGAGCCCACTAGTAACTCCGCCCTTACCTACACGTTACCTCGACATGAAACAAGTTTATGGATCCACCCTTGACGGGGCAGACCCATGATTTTTTGGTCAGGGGTACTAGATTATACAGGAGTTAATTTGCGCCCCCGAGGCAAAATTTTATGGGTCTACCTACTCGTAATGTTGTGTAAAACGACATAATTATATGTAGAATTGGTTTACCACCCCAAATTTGGGGTAAATTATGTAATTTTAGGGGGCTTATATGTAAAACTTGCAAAATATTACATTTAAGTCAAAAAATTTCAAAAGTGCAGGGGGCTGTGTCTCAAACTTGTAAAATATTATATACAAATCTAGAATTTTTAGAAGTCTAAGGGGGGCCTGTGTGAAATTTAAAATGGCCTATTTATAAAATCTATAAATTATTACATGTAAATTTATAATTTTCAAAAATTCAGAAAAGACCTATAACAACCCTGACTATCATATGCGGCCGCCCACCCATGTGAGGGACTAATGGCTGAAAAAATCTTCAATCCATTTGTTTCCGTGAACCAAACACTATAGAGAGAGTCGCTTTTGAAAGTCAATTTCTTAATATCTTCTACACTAATCTCTCCATATGATAAGCATGTTTTTTTGCTAATTTTATCAAGAAGAAATTAAAAATAAATAACAGAAATTGATTTTACATTACCAAAAGATGTATAGCACAAGTTTGCAAGCTCAATTAATTAAGTCTATTTGGAAATACACAAAAGGACTAGATATCTACTATTTTTTTTTTTTTTTTTTTTTTTTTTTTTAACCACTGGCATCTTGTGAAATTCAATATTGTGTTAATTTTGATAAAATAAAATTAAAAAAAAAAACCACACGTATTAAGAGTGATTTTAGATTGAGTGAAGATCTCATGCATACAAAAGATTCGAAAGAACAAATTAATTTATAATAATCAGTTTATTCGTGAACCACATAATTGATTGTACGCTTTCTCAAATAGCCGCTAGCTTAGGGAACTTGAGCATACACATGCGGTCATAATTGGGGCATTTGTGGATTAATGACGTGATATCCACTTGGTTTGAAGTGAGAATTTAGGACCATCAATTCTAATTTCTTAGGTACCAAGATTACCACCTAGCTTAGTCTACTGTCTACCTAAAAAGTACTCCGTACTTTAAATGTTGTTCAAATTTCATAGTACATATGAGAATTTGAGACAGTGCTCTTTGTTGTTGCCAGAGCACTAAGCATGTTTTATGTGGTCCATATATGCACATTTATTGAAAATTATAAATCAGAGTTTAAAAAAAAAAAAAAAAAAATAGGGAATCCTAAGCAATTTTCTACTTTAGTTTCTCTTTACTAGACATATCCGCGATGAAATGATTTTAAAAGAGAAAAATTTTATAGGTTCTCACCCCTATAGAGACTGAGGGGACCGGGTTAGATATAAGCAATTTTACTTTGC
Source organism: Hydrangea macrophylla (assembly GCA_033977485.1). Taxonomy (NCBI): domain Eukaryota; kingdom Viridiplantae; phylum Streptophyta; class Magnoliopsida; order Cornales; family Hydrangeaceae; genus Hydrangea; species Hydrangea macrophylla. Next base: position 32,501,471 of record CM066994.1, read on the forward strand.
ACGCCTAAAAGTTATTTTTGTAAGGTTGTTTAGTTGAGGTAGAAGGGTCATGAGTGTTCTCTTTTAAAGTGTACGTAAATGGGAATTTTTGTTTTTGCAAAAAATTCGCTTTGTGCTTCGTACTTAATACTAAACCATATTAAAATTTTCCCTTTTTTCTAATGTTATTTTAGAAGATAATTAATTGTCTAGCTTGCATATATATTGGTCAAAGGTAGACGTAAATTCTGTGGTGTGAATATGAACATGCAAGATTTCTATTACATATATTTCACCATCTAACATTTCTGTGGTACTATAGCATAAGTTATATATGAATATTATTTCCAGACACAGGATTATTTCATGTTTACGTTTTATCTCTTAATGGTGTAATTCAATTGTTTCAGTTGCTTCTTTCTTCTTCTTCTTCTTCTTTATATATATATATATATATATATGTCATGCCCATAGAAACAGATAATTACTAGTATTACTAATATTGATAGAAATTTATTGGAGAAAATAACTTACACGAAGTATTTAAATGTAAAACCCAAAGAGAGTAATCCCTATGAAGCTTTCAGCCTGATTATTTGTTACCAAATAATAGGTAATTCACCCGCATGTAATATTTTTTTTTATTTAATTTTTTTTTAAGAAATCCGGAAAAATTAGAAATTTTGATATGCAAATGATTACAAAATTTGAAATTTCAGCCAAAAAGATGTTGCGAATGTAGTTAAAAACCCAATGATCGTAAAGCCCACCTTTGATTTTGTATATAAGCTGATATTACAAAGAGTAATATTTGGAGGCACAAATAAGTTTCACAAACAATTTCAAATATACTTTATCTCTTTTTTGGGTGGCACTGTGGGGTCCCGATAACTCCAGTGGACTCCACAATGCCACTCGGGAGAGAGATAGAGTGTGTTTGTAAGTGTTTGTGAAACTTGTTTGTGCCCCTAGCATTATTGTATTACAAAAAGTCTAGTACATATGCATGTGTATAAAGCTTGACCACTTTGAAGGACATGTATGCTATGTTTGGAACGAGGAATGGAAAAGTGAAAAAACAATGAAAGAGAGACGGGATGGATGAGGTATCCTTAAGGAAAAGAACATAGTATTCTTTCCTTTTGTTTGGTTAAACGAAAAGAAAACGAGGAATTTAGGAGAAAGTTTAATTTTATATATTTTACTATTATGCCCTCACATAAAATTATAACCTCACATAAAATTAAATGCCATTATCTTTAAGGACAAAAAAGTAAAATAAATAAATAAATAATTAAGAGAAGCTTTCTCTTCTAATTCGTCCATTTTTGGATGGATTGGAATTTGTGAGCCCGGAGAGAAGTAGCATCCCTCCCATCTTCCCTTCGCTCCTCTGTAGCAACTTATATTTTCAGTTCTCTAATAATAAATAAAATGGCAGTTTTATTTCATTATTGTGTATTATTTTTAGTTATGATATTATTTCCATAAATAATATGTACTGATATTATTAGTTGTTAATACATTACCTTTAATTTTATATCCCTTAGTAATTTTATTTGTATTATTATGCTTAAGATTGTGCCTTTAAGTTACCCTATAAATTAGAATAAAAACTATTAATAAAAAATATATTAATCACGTTACCTATATATTTTATCCTTAATAATTATGTTGAAGTATTTTTCTAAACTACTTAGACCAACCTAACTGACTTAGCTAAACAAATCAGATGCATTATTTGATACAAGACTGATTTCAAATGAATCTTATCTGTTGCATTATTTTGATTTGCAAAGATTCAAAACAATGAGTGAACTCACAACTTGCAAACCCAAACTCCTACTTATATGTGTTCACACCTTGCAATTTCTCGCACAGACACATTAGAGCATCTACAGTGTATAGCAAACTTAAGGCTGATGTTTGCTAAGTTTAGTGTACCGATCAAATACACTCACAATGGTTTTGTGTTCAAACGGCAAGGAAAAGGCCGTGTGAGATATCAAACGGCATACATTGTGCCGTGTGAGAGTAGGCGGCACAATGTGTGCCGCGTGATATCTCACGGCTTCCCATGTGCTGTTTGTCCCCCAACGGCTCTCTACCAACGGCTATCCTTGTATACCCAACGGATCTCTACCAACGGCAATCCTTGTATATTTCTATATATATAGATGATATGAGAGTTGTCAAATATGTATCTATGTTAATTTTTTTTCTACATTAAATCTATGTGTGTTCAAGTCTTTTACATTCAAGCATTCAAGCATTTAATCTATATGTGTTCAACGGATGTGTCTTTATTTTTTGTATTAAATTCAAGCATTCAATTTATCTGTCTTTATTATTATTTATTAGTACAAAAATTCAAGATCTATACTCTTATTTGTTTTGAAACTAATTATATTATTTTGAAAATATAAATAAAAAAAAGGAAAAAAATCCTTTGTTTATTTTTATTTACTAAAATAATAAAGTCTCTATTTGACTTATTTGTATATATTCAAAGTGTGCATGATGCATCGTTTTTTTGGAAAAAAAGCCTACCAAACATCATTCAATAAACACTGCACAACGTGAACCACAAGAACAACAGTCGATTGAAGACGTCGCACGTGTTGTCGACGACAACCCGCACGCTTCCGATGGAAAAACTACGATCAACAAACAAGGTCATAGGTTCAAAATGCGCGGCAATTTGAAGAGTGTGGATTTGCATTGTAATCCTCTTCGATAGTGCTCTAGAATGTTGTACCCGGTTGATTGTTGCCAACTATTGGATTTGTGCTTACCGTAACGTACGATTGACATAGCAACTCATCTTCGTGCGGTTTCATGTTTGGGGTTCTAGTTCTTCCTGACATTGTTAAAACAAAGTAAATTTGACAGCAATTTGCTTTGCTATTTAAAACTGGAAGAAAACTTATTTTGTTGAGGGGGGCAATTTGCTCATATTTATAAACTGTCTTCAGCTCAGTGTTGCTACATATTGTTTCTTAAATTCGACCATTTTTTTTGTGCCGTTGGAAATTTTCAATTTCCCGTTTAATTTTAATGCCGTTGGGGACATACGGCACAAAAGAAGCCGCGAGGCATATTGGGAGTTTACACGGCACACATTGTGCCGTTTAATATTACACGGCTTACATAATGCCGCCCAGCTTTCACACGGCACAATATGTGCCGCCCAGCTTTCACACGGCGCAATATGTGCCGCCCAACTTTCACACGGCACAATGTGTGCCGTTTGGCTCCTACAATAGCTGAACTTAGCGCTACATTAAACTTAAGTTTCCTTAAGTTTCAGTGTTGTACGCTATTGTAGGATCGACCCATTGCAAGCGTACCCCATCCACACTACGCTTAAGTTTGTTGTATACTCCACCCACTGTGGATGCTCTTACAGATTGTTTGCATCATAAATAAAAATATAATATAATGAAAATGTCATGACCATTGAGATGACATGGCAAAAGGTCCACGTGTTGATTCTTGGAATATGTTAGTACAAAAGGGGCAACAATGGTTTTTAGTGGTATTTACTTACCAAATTCGACACATGCCCACATAAACGTGACGAGTGACGAGTGACGAGTGACAATAAAGATTACAAATGACACTTATATAGAAATAGAAAGAAAAAAAAATGCTATTTAGTGGCGAGTGACGTTTACAAGGTAGTGGAATTATATTAACACATGGTCATTTTTTAACTGGCTTGGTGGAAAATAGCCACTCATGAACTACCACATCATGTGGTAGTTATATAAGAGGTTATTGTCTCTAAATTACCACATACTGTTCATTAGCCATATCATCTACTTGAAGTGACGTGATCAGTCTAAAATGCAGTAGAAGTTATGCAGTGATCAGTCTGAAATGCAGCGGCAGTTAGGGGTGTAAGAAAAAATCGCAAATCGAAAATCTACCAAATCGAAAATCGATTGTCGATTTCCTAAATGTATGTACAAGCTAAAATTGACCGCAAAACCGACCGAACCCCTATAAAACCGATCGATCGACCGATTTACACCCCGATTGGTCGGTTTTCATACACCAAAAAAATAAAAATAAAAATTGACTGACCGACCGACCGATTTACACCCCTGGTGGCAATAATGCAGTGGTCAGTCTGAAATGCAGTGGCGATTATACAGTTAATTAAATTCAACGTGTTGCCTATGAATACAAGTGAGAATGAAGAAGGCATCATCAACGATCAAACAAAATACATGCTCTAAGTATTTTATCTTTTATCTTTTATTTCCTTTTTCTATTTTAGGAGTAGATTTTAATGTACTTCTTCCACATCCGTAAGAGAAGGCGCGTTATCCGCTTCTTCTTCAGGTTGTAATTTGAAGACGAGCTTTGCCACTCCAAATTGTAAGAAGGCGTGTGTTTCCCTTTTTATTTCTATAATTGTAGGCGCGATTACCACTTCAATCTCTTATAACCGTTCTTGCGCTTACTGACAAATGTTGTCTTTTGGGCCTTTACTTATTTGATGAGATTTCTTTTATATTTTTAAGTCTTTGATTCTGTCAAAGCGTCGAGAATCCTATGGAAAGTGTTGTTCCTCTACTTTCTAAATTGCCTAATCAATTTATCCATACTTAGAGGACGTTTGTTGAAAAATAATAAATTTTCTTGGCATGGTGGCACATAAGAACATTTTCTGTCAGAAAATTTTTGGCACGCCCAGTGAAACTGGAAGTCAGAATGCTCATTCGCATTCAAAAAATATGATGAAAACTCAAAGTCAATTGAACGAAAAAGAAGTAATTGGCCTTAAGGCCGATGAAAATTTAAAGGAAATCGAGGGTTCAAATGAATCTGTTCGAAAAGGTAACAGTTTCAATGTCATGCCCTGGAACGATAAAATAAAGAAAAATTAATTTTCGTTTTGGGTCCAAAGGCAGCGAATGGTGAAGTCATATGATTGTCCACACCATGCAGTACTAAACAACAGAAAGGTTAAGGAGATAACAAAAAATAATCTAGGTTCTGGTTAAAACACAACTTAATGTCAAAAGGAAGTTACTAGCTATTACAAATTAGAGTCTCGAATCAAATGGAACATAACAAAAATACAATGTTAAGGCAACATATGCCTGATACAAAAAAGGTCTGAAAATAATAAGGATAATTAAACTGCTATCTAGCCTAATCTTCAATTGGCATAGAGGTAGTCCTTGGCGTAGTAGTCTTCCTCTGCCTGACCTTCGTCGAGGTAATCCTCCACAGAGATGTCGTCACCAACATAATAATCCTCGCCCATAGGCCCTTCACTTGTAAATCATAACCAGGGTGCATTGAAATGTAGACATGTCCAACGACATAAACGCAGTCAGCTTAATGAAATCTGACTGAGTAAGATACTAACAAGGTATCAATTATTAAAGTTATTACAAGTTATAAACTATAAACAATTAGATTCCATTGAGGGTATCTTCTCTTTAATCAAACTGATTATCCGATTACTAACGTCTTACTGAATTAAGACCGACAACACCTTCTGATAGAAGAACAGACTCAACAGTCGTTCACTTCTAAAGATACATCATTGCTCCGTTCACTACTTTTAACAACACATGCACAGTGTTGGCCTAAAAGTAATCCTGAGAGGGGGGGGGGGGTGAATAAGATTCCTAACAATAAAATATGGCAAATTAAAACTTAAAGTAAGCACAATACTTAATTAAAAACAATAATTAAAGAGAGAAGGGAAAGAGGCACTTGCAAACCAAGTTTTCAAGTGGTTCGGCAATCCGCAACCCGCAGCCTACGTCCACCCCTCAAGAACACCTCTTGAGGAATCCACTAATCAATCTTATTTGGGTGAAGATCAAACCACTACTTACAAGTTCTTCTTGAACTCCTTTTACACCTCTAATGAATAATACCTTCACTTGGAGCAAGGGTTACACCAACCCTCTTACAACTTCAAGGATTTTAATAGTGTTTGATTGCAACTGAATAACACTCTCTTTGTAGAGTAGATAGAAACAATAAATGCTCACAATAAAAGCTCTCAAGGTTTTACAAAAGAAATCTAGAGCTAAAAGATTAAATCTTAAGATTTAGGGCTTGAATCTTTGATTGCAACAAGTGAGTATTGAATAAGAGTAATGGATGATCAACAATCAAATTTGAACTGAGTATTTATACTCTCTCAAAGAAATCTGAATGTTTAAGGTTGGTGGGAGCATTTAATGTTAAAGCAAAAATAGAGGAAAAAGAGCCGCTACAGTTCTGTGCAGTAATCCAGTCGACTGGGCTCGCGGTTCAGTTGATTGAACGTTTGAACTGAAGGATTGCGCAATAAAAACAGTCGACAAAAAAGTGGTCCAGGCGACTGAAATGTTTCAAGCAGAAAGCTTGTTTTTGACGCAGAAACTAGTCGACTGAAAGTCAATTCCGATCGACTAAAAAATACAGGGTCCAGTCGACTGGACGAATTTTCAGTTGACTATTTTTCTTTAGAAAAATAGTTTGACAGTTTTGAATGTTTTTTTTCAGTTTTAAGGCCTTGTTTTTTAGATTCAACCTAACCAACTTTACATAAAGTCCTATAAGAACAATACATGGACCAACTACTCTTCTGTAAGACTTTCTTAGAATTTCCATCATCATTATTGAGCTCTGTTTGGACAACACACTAGATGAAATCATAAGTACTCAGCTTGATAGTTTGTTAATCATCAAAATTACTTAGGGTAAAACCCTTGGGGCTAACAATCTCCCCCTTTTTGATGATGACAAACTACTAGTTGCTCAAGATAAATAAACAACAAGTAATTGTCCAACATTTGTGATAAATGATGCATTTACTTTGAAGAACATGTGAATAGATAAGTGATTCGTATCCAATATTGCATTCTTAACTTCATGATTTTACCCTTATTGAACACGAATTATCACTTATACTGGGAGATTTAATGGATAAATTGTACTTTTGTTGATCTTGTTTTTTTGTTCACTTGTTGCTAATAAAAGCCTCTTTCTTGTAGGAATTGGGAACTTGTTCAAAGTTGAAACCAAGAATTTTGGTTCTTACCTCATGAAAAGGGAAAGAATCACCACTCTGCAAACCGGATCAATCCGGGTTCTTAAGGCGAATCGATTCGCTACTGCCCAGGGACCTAGGGACGTCTTCTCGCAAAGCTGGATCGATTCGGCTTTTCCACGCGGATCGATCAGGAATTTTGGACGGAGATTCTGCTTGCGTTTTGGAATGTCGGATCGGTTCGGCCACAAGTCGCGGATCGATCCGCCCCTGCTGTGTTTTGCCCCCTTTTTAATTACAAGTTTTCCATTATGTGAGTTTTGTATAAATAGATAGAGATAGTTTTATTTTAGGGATCGCGTTTTTTTTCTCCCAATATTCTTCTCCTTCTCTCATTTTTGGGAACCCACTTGGTTCTCTTCCATTTCTTCTTCCTTTGTATAAACTTGAAGCTTAGATTGAAGTTTTAATGGCTAGGTATATTTTCTATCTCTTCTCTTTTGATGATATTGCTATGCTTTCTATCATTAGTTAGATTACTTAGGCTGTGGATCATGAGCTCTTGGATTTAATGTTGTAGCATTTCTAGGGTTCATTTGTGTAGGATTCAAAACTATGGACTTCATCTTTTTTGTATTGCATTTTTGATTGTCAAAACTTAGACTTTGAATCCTACCCTATGTATTTCATATGGAATATTATTTAACCTTGTGTTTTGCACTCCATGTGTTTGATAAATGTTGTGTGTGGGATTTATAACCTGGGGTTTTCATCTTTGATGTCAAGCATCTTTGATTGTTCAAACTCTTAGGTTTTAAATACTATCCTTTGAAGGCTTCATAGGTGATTTGTCCACCAAATAGATTAGTTAGTGTAGGGTGAACAAATCATTCGGATTAGAAATCTCAAAGCTCCTTTTATCTTTCACATAGATGCACTCCTTGTGCTTGATAATATGCCACAATAAGATGTTACATTAGAGTGTGCTTAAAACATTAGTCCATCTCATCTTGTTGTGACCCAAGATGGGGGGGAATGATCCCAACTTATTGCTTTTTAGATTAGTATTTATTTACACTTATCTTCTCCAAAAACCAACAAAAGCTGCACGACGCAAAGTCATTTTTTCTCCTTTTCTTTATCATCTTTTCTTATTTCTTTCTTTTGAGCATTATAATTAGTTACTAAACTTCCCAAACGTTGTTCTTGTATCAATCCCTGTGGACTCGACACCCTACTTCCAACATACTACATTTTTAATAGGGTTAAATAAGAACTTGATTTTGACAACATCAATAAGATAATGAGAAATGAGAATCAATTCAATGTCACATGTTAAACACAGAGAAATGGAAGATTAATTCAATGTGGATATGCAATAGGACATTCTCCCCCTTTTGTCATCAACAAAAATCACTTAGAGTTGAGAGAAGCTCCCCCTCTTTGAGTGAGTTGATGGATGGGAGGGGGTGGGGGGGGGGGGGGGGGTGTGTGGGAATCACTTAATTAAAAGTTTTATCAACTTCCCACGGTTAGTACACAAACAGATAAGTATACCAATATCATGATAAGCAATAGCAAATATAATCACCAAACAGACATGAGTGCATAAACAAGCAGATATGGCAAATAGAGCTTCATATAACAAAAAGAGAGTATATAGATACAAAGAAAAAAGTAAGCATGAACCAAACCCAAAATTTTTTTTATCTAGATGTTCAATTAGCTTATGCAAAAGGCCTAATTCCAAAAGAGATCAAAAAGACTGTCATAATCCAACACGACTCCGAATCACCCGAATGGCGTCTCGAGTATCGTCAATATTGGATTGCATCTCGAATAAGCAACTATCCACGAGCTCTTGAGTGGCAAGAGAGGTGGTTCAAAGCATGTTCACAGCGGAGCCTACCTCCAGAATGTCAGAACGGAGTGTGTCAAACTGAGAGGCCACTGTGGAGGAGAGTGTGGAGACACAAGAAGAGAGAGTCAATAGAGGCGGTGATGATGGAGAACTACTCTGAGAGGTTAGCAGCAGGAGGATGAGGAGTAGAAGAAAATGGAATGTCAGTGGGAGGAGGAGTGGAGGTGGAGGGAGCATCAGAATATGGGGCAGGTATACCAATGGGATCAGTGGTGGTGGTATTAGTAGTGATGGTAGGTGTATCAGAAGAGGTGGGAGCAATGGTAGGGCGGGGAGCTTTGGGGACAAATCTGTCATCCTTAAGCTTATAACCCATGAGAGAAGAGTAGTGGTGGAGTAAACCTCATGGACTTTGGGCTAGTGACGATCTCCGTCATCAAGAGGAGCTTTGAAGTGACGGAAGATGGATGTGAGAGCCATACTAAAGGGGATAGAACTAGACTTAGATTTCTTTTGAGTCTCACAGATATGTTTGCAAAAGAGATAAGACAAGTCAAATTTTTTTCCCGTAAGAATACACCAAAGAATGAAAACGTCATAATAAGAAACATAATTGCGACCACCAGTGCGAGGAACGATAGCATAGGTAATGATGTGGTGAAGTAAATGGCATTCAAACGTAAGTTAGGAGGCAGAGGGTTTTAATGGTGCAGCTAATTCGGGGTTCCCACAAATCAAACGACAAGCTATCAGAGGGTCAAAACCATATCCTGTGTTCCATTTATTGTTCTCGTATCGACGAATATTACCCATTGGAAAACCAAAAATCTGAACGACTGTGTCTTTAGTAACGGTGAATTTTACTCTACGAACAAATGAATTAAACGAGATATGTTGTGGTGAGGGGTGTAGATTAGTAAAAAAAAATCACATACAAGAGTGGGGTAATAGGGCTGAGAGATGGATAAAAAGTTAGTCCATCCTAAGGTATCAAATAGAGCGCCAATGCGTAGTCCATAGGAAGTAGAAAAGTCAGGATGAAGAGATTTACCTAGGACGATTTTGCGATGAACAAAAGATGTATTGAAGTTGTCCCTTCACTCAGTATCAAGAAATCAAGCAGGAGGGTGAGGCACGAGCGGAGCTGCCGGAGCAGGAGGAGGAGCAGGTGGTAGAGCAGATACCAGAGTAGAGGCCGGAGTGGAAGAACCCTCTGGTGTCTTGCATTTGTTGGATTTGGGGGGGCATCGCGGTGAGAGGGAGAGGAAGGATGGAGAGGCTGAGAGTGTGTGAGAAGAGCAGAGAGGAAAGATGGTGGTGAGGTGGTGGCCGGAGAAAGAGAGACAGGGAAATGGAGCAGGGGAGGTGAGGGGTTCAGTCGCCTAGAGAGGAAAGAGGGCTTAGGGTTTTAAAAGAAAATCACAGAGATATATATATACCCAGAGGTTCAGTCGACTGAGACGGGCAGTCGGTCGACTGATTTACCGTTCAGTCGACTGTGGAGCATGTTCAATCGACTGAAAAGTGTGAAGCAGAATGGAGGATTTCGGGATAGAATCTGGTCGACTGAAAAGAGGTTCAGTCGATGAAACAAAACAACGTCCAGTCGACTGATTAAGTATTCAGTCGACTATTTTGGATCAGAAAAACAAAAATTTAGAAATGAAGGAAGGGGGATCCAAAAAACTGAATTACACAACATCGGCTTGACTGGCCATTCCCAATTCATGACGAATGATACAAAACGATCTTCTTGAAGTGGTTTAGTGAAAATATTTGCCCATTGATGATTTGTATCGATGAAAACGAGTTCGACATCACCCTTTTGAATATGATCTCTAATAAAATGGTGTCTAATCTCAATGTGCTTAGTTCTAGAATGTTGAATGGGATTCTTAGAGAGACTAATCGCACTAGTGTTATCGCATCTACGTGGGATGTGATAAAAAAGAAGTCCAAAGTCTTCTAATTGCTGTTTCATATAAAGAACTTGTGCACAACAACTACCGGCGGCTATATACTCGGCTTTCGCCGTGGATAAAGCTACGGAGTTTTGTTTCTTACTAAACCAAGAAACTAGGGAGTGTCCTAACAAGTGACACATGCCACTTGTGCTCTTGCGATCCACTTTGCAACTGGCAAAGTCCACATCCGAATAGCTAACTAAATCAAAGGGAGTGTTCTTAGGATACCATAAACCTAAGTCAATTATGCTTTACAAGTATCTAAAAATGTGCTTAACGGCTACAACATGCGACTCTCTAGGTGAAGATTGAAATCTAGCACAAAGACACACACTAAACATAATGTCCAGTCTACTATCGGCGAGATATAACAAACTACCTATCATGCCACGAAAATTTTTAGAATCAACAAGTTTTCTGGATTCATCTTTGTCAAGTTTGAGAGATGAACTCATGGGAGTAGCAATAGGTTTACAGTTTTCAAAACCAAATCTTTTCAATAAATCTTTAATGTATTTGGATTGGTGTATGAAAATACCATCTTTATGTTGTTTGATTTGTAAACCAAGAAAGAAATTTAGTTCTCCCATCATACTCATTTCAAATTCACCTTGCATGCATTTTGAAAATTCCTCACACATTTTCTCATTTGTAGCACCAAAAATGATATCATCCACACAGATTAACAAGCAATATATCATTGTGTGAATGTTTAATAAAAAGTGTGGTGTCAATCTTTCCTCGAGTAAATCCAAGATCAAGCAAGTATTTGCTAAGACGATCATACCAAGCACGAGGAGCTTGTTTTAAACCATATAAAGCTTTTGAAAGTTTAAAAATATGATTGGTAAATTTTTAACTCTCAAATCCGCGAGGTTGCTTAACATAAACTTCTTTCGCTATAAAACCATTTAAAAGTTAGAAATTTTTGTGGCAAGCAAACGCAAGTAACATTCTAATGGCTTCTAACCTTGCTACGGGAGCATAGGTTTCCTCATAGTCCCATGTGGCCTGACTGCACTGAATGAAATAAACGATAACTCCAAACGATTTATAACGATACGTTATCTAACTTCACCACCATTATCTGTTATTCATAACGTCACCACAATCCTACGTCGCATTATTTCATTATTATGTCTGTATTACATACATGGGTTTCAAAACAGTATAAAAACAACTAAACAGTTATAACATAAACTAAATAGGAATATCAACATTCAGTAACTGCCAATCAATTGGGACAAAGGTCCAATCGATTGGTATAAAAATAGTAACAATTGATTGGGAAAAAGTTCAATCGATTGGATGACAATCCATCCCAATTGATTGCTAACTTTGGCAATCGATTGGGATATCTGTAAAGGCAATCAATTGCATAAAATGGCAATCGAATGGGTTCCCAGATGGCAATCGATTGGGAAAAGTTCCAATCGATTCGGACTTCGTCTTCTTCCAATCGATAAAGAGAAGGACTTCGGCTCATCTCTCTCTCTCTCTCTCTCTCTCTCTCTCTCTCTCTCTCTCTCTCTCTCTCTCTCTTCTTCATCTGTCTTCTTTCTTTCTTCTCTCTCTGTGGTCTCCTTCTCTTTATCTTCTTCTGAATCAATCTCTGTGTGTGTGGGTATAGATGTATATATGTGTATGTATAGATATATGAGTGTATATATAACATAAAACACATACACACACATACTCTCTCTCTCTCTCTTTCTCTCTCTCTCTCTATCTCTCTCTCTCTTTTTCTCTCTCTCTCTCTCTCTCTCTCTCTCTCTCTCTCTCTCTCTCTCTCTCTATCTCTCTCTCTCTCTTTTGTAACCAAAAATACACCCGAAATGGGCTAATATATATAAGGGAGAAGTGTTTACATGGACAAACCCTAGTTAATGAAAAAGAATCTGTCCAGCTACTACCAATCTATTAGCATAAGTGGCAATCGATTGGGTTAGATAGTGAACATACCAATCGATTGGTATAAGGGTCCCATCGATTGATGGTTGGTATTTATGACTCCAATCGATTGCGATGAAGTCCAATGGATTGGGTCCAGTGGTAGGTATAAATCGATTGGTATCCAAACTAAGATAATTAATTGGAAAAATTTGCCAATCGAATACAAAATACACCAAAGGTAAAGTCAAACTCATATAAGTATTAAAAGAAAAATACAAGGTCTTATTCATATACTTACATTCCAAAAATACAGGGTATTACATCATCCACCACTTATTAAAACATCGACCCCGAAATCCTAAGCAGGGTCAAAACAAAAATATAAACTTCTCTCGCATCTCTGACTTTAGTTCCCATAAAGCTTCTCCTTCGTCGTGTTTCTGATATCTTAAAAACTGATCTCGTGCGTTGGGTTATGGGCATACTTTCTCAACATGTTGATGTGGAAAATGTTGTGCACTCCTGACATCTTCAGTGGTAATGCAACTCTATAGGCTACTTTCCCAACACGTTCTAGGATCTCGAACGGTCCGATGAATCGCGGTGATAGCTTGCCTCTCTTCTGTCCGAATCTGACGATACCTCGAACTAGCTAAACTTTGAGTAGTACATGGTCTCCAACTGCGAAATCTAGGTCTTTACGTTGCTTGTCAGCATGTTCTTGTGTCTGGATTACGCTGCCTTAATCTGTTCTCGTACAATTTGGATCTTCTCGCTGGTTTCTCGAATTATCTCATGTCCAAGTAGTTGAATATCTCCAACTTCGGCCCAACATAGCGGTGAGCGGCAAGGTCTTCCATATAAAGCTTCGAATGGTGCCATGCCTATACTTGTGTGATAACTGTTATTGTAGGCAAACTCGATCAAAGGCAAATGTGTCTCCCATGAACTCTTGAATTTAATGACACAGGCTTGCAGCATATCCTCCATCACTTGATTGACTCGTTTTATCTAACCGTCTGTTTGTGGATGAAAGGATAAACTCAAGTTCAGTGAAGTTCCCATTGCTGTTTGAAGGCTCGTCCAGAATTTTGCGGTGAAGCACGAATCTCGATCCAATATTATTGGGATAGGTGCACCGTGAAGTCGCACAACTTTCTATAGATACATCCGACTCAATCGTTCTACTTGGTACGTCATGCTGTAGGCGATGAAATGATTTGACTTAGTGAGTCGATCCATTATTACCTAAATAGCATCGTGGTTTTGCTGTGACTTCGGAAAACCAACCACGAAATCCATGGTGATGTGTTCCTATTTCCATTGGGGAATTGGTAGCAACTGTAGAAGTCCAGATAGTTTATGATGTTCTGCCTTTACTTATTTGAAAACAAAACATTGCGAGACATACTCGGCCATTTGCCGCTTCATTCCTTCCTACCAAAAGTTTCTTTTCAAGTCCTTATACAACATGGTTCCTCCAGGGTGGATAGTCTTCCTTGACTTATGTGCTTCATCCAAAAAATCCTTTCTGAGACTTCCATTATTTGGCACACAAAGTCTACCTTTGCATCTCGATGCTCCCTCTGTGCTGATACTCCATATTTTAGGTTCCTTTGCGGATATCTTAGCAAACCACAACTTTAAATCTTCATTTAACTGTTGAGCCTCCCAGATACGGCTGATGAGTGTCAGTTGCACAATAAGACATCCAAAGTGTTGTCCTTCTCCTAATTCCACTGGATGGAGGTCGATCCGGCTAACGTCCCCAATGCTCATCATTCTCTAATCAAAATTGAAGCAATCAAAAGGCAGGGTCTTTGACTCAATGCGTCTGCTACAACATTTGCTTTACCCGAGTGGTATTGCAAAGAAAAATCATAGTCCTTGAGTAGTTCCATATATCCATCTTCATTGTCGCATGATCAACTCCTTCTGAGAGAACAGGTACCTTAAACTCTTGTGATCCGAGAACAAATCGAACTTCTCTCCATACAAGTAGTGTCTCTAAATCTTCAGGGCAAACACGATTGCAGCTAGTTCCAAGTCGTGCGTCAGATAGTTCTTCTCATGCGGTTTCAATTGTCTCAATCTGTATGCAATAACATTTCCATCTTGCATTAGCACACAACCAAGTCCTTGGTGTGATGCGTCACTGTAGATTATGAATCGTTCACCACTCCTGTGTATCGCAAGTACCAGTGCTGGGGTTAGTCTTTGTTTTAATTCCTGAAATGCATCCTCATTCTTATTAGTCCATTCATACTTTGTCTCTTTCCTTGTCAGGCTCGTCAACGGTCCTGCGATCTTGGAGAATCCTTCCATGAATCTCCGATAATACCCAGCCAATCCAAGAAAACTCCTAACTTCGGTCACGTTGGTCGGTCTATTCCAGCTCAAGACTGCATCGATCTTAGATGAGTCTACAGAAATTCCATCCTGCAACATCACATGTCCTAAGAATTTGACTTCCTGAAGCCAAAATTCACACTTGCTGAATTTTACATACAGACTATTGTCTCTGAGAGTCTGTAGATCAGTCTGTAGGTGCTTCTTATGCTCTTCTTCCGTCTTCGAGTAAATCAGAATGTCGTCGATGAATACTATAATGAATTGATCCAGATATGGTATGAATACTCTATTCATTAGGTCTATAAATACTGCAGGGGCATTGGTCAATCCAAAAGACATCACCAGAAACTCGTAGTGTCCATGCCTCGTCCTGAATGCAGTCTTTGATATATCTTCCAGCCGAACAAGTAATTGATGATAACCTAAACACAAATCAATCTTCAAGAAAATCCTTATCCTTACAATTGATCGAACAGATCATCTATCCGGGGAAGTGGATACGTATTCTTGATCGTGATCTTATTCAGCTATCTGTAGTCGATACAAAGTCATAGCTCTCTGTCCTTCTTCTTCACAAATAGAACTGGTGCTCCCCATGGTGACGTACTCGGGTGAGCGTGTCACAGCCCAGTCCCACAGTAGAGGAACTGAAGCCCGTGGCACGCCATCGAGGCTACTCCAATTCATTAATGTTCCCAAAAGAATTAGTTTTAAGAACACGCAGTGAAAAAGAAAAAAAATTCATTTTGAAAATCAGCAGTCCAGTTGACTAGGTCGGGGTCTCAGTCAACTGTCACCCAGTTAACTGGCTCAGAGTTTGCAGAGAACAAGAAATCTCCAGCAGTCCACTCCAGTCGTTTGACTCCGAGGTCCAGCCGACTGATGCCTCAACTGTTCAGTCAACTGGGCTAGTCCGGTCAACCAAACCTAGTCCAGCAGAACGTATGTTTAGAAAACAGATTCCAGTCTATTGGTTTTCTTTATCCAGTCAACTGATGCCTTATTACAATATTGCTATGTCAAAACTAAAATCCTTATTACAATATTGCACTAAAAGCACTAAAATCCTTATTACAATATTGCTATGTCAAAACTATGAGATAAACTTGCTGAGTCACTTACTAGGTGAACTCCCAATACCCCGGGATCACTTCTCCGATTCCTCACCAGCATTAACACCTGAAATGATTATTTGAATAACCACACATAATCGATTTGTTTAAGCTAACGCTTAGTAAATAAAACAACAATGCACATGAATGATAAACATGCTCGCATTTACATCTCTACATTTCATACTAGTCTCCGGAGTCCCACGTGTACGTTCCACACTCCTAATCCGGGACTCCTCGCCAATTAGTCCATGCAAAAAGGTAAGACCCACGTTTCTTTTCTTCAAACGTGCGACCTTATGCCTATAATGGCTCCACAACGATGGCTTGATACTCGCACTCCTTCAACCCAAATAGCAACTCAACATGCTCAAATACATGTCACCATGCTCTCGACATACTCAAAATATTTCGACATATAATTGGGCCTACTTATCAATATAATCGCCCAATATGAACTATACAATATATATCTATAAACTAACACATGCTTTTCATACAAAACATGAATATATGTCAAGAAATCATTCCAAAACACATAGTTGAATCACTCACCTCCGATTAACACTCTTAAAATTCATTCCAAAGAAAACCCGAGCACAAAGATAGTGCAGAAGTCTGTTTAGTACAATTCCTATCGATCAAAAGTCCGATTATCAACTTTTTAAGAAAATTCTAGAAAATGAGTTTCCGGCAAACTTACCCAAACAAGACCTAGTGGATATCAAAATGATGGCCTTACCTCGAGGAGTTCAAAATTTCGATAAAAAAATTTGATCAACGGGTGGATAAGCCGAAAATGAGCGTCGTAAGCTCGAAGGAACCAAATCTCCCTTTCTCTCTCTTCTTGTAGAAGTCAATTTAGGTTTCGATTACTAAAATATCTCACTTATCCATATATAGGCACTTGTCTCAAAAATTGTGTGTACCTCTCCACGAGTTCTCAAAACTCCTAATTATCCTTCAAAACTTCTTACACACCTAATTCATTACTTCACGTGTGAAAACTAAAAATTATAAAAGTTTTCATCTAAGTTCCGTTTGGTTGCTAAAATGCGATTTCACATGATTTTACGAAATTACTAATTAGCCTACCAATTATGTGGCGTGTTAATTTGTCCTCACCAGGATACTAAATTAATAACAGGAACATATTCTAAACCACAAAATAATACAGATAGTGAAATACACAGGTAAATATTTATTTTCAGATAAACATCTAGGGTATTTCACAATGACCGTCTCAATCTCAAAGAGATGTCACAACATCAAAACACTCATTCAACACAGTCTCAAAGGGTTCTCTAACATAGACACCCAAATCAACTCGTGAGTCAAAACTCACTCACACATATGCCAAAATGCATAACACATCACATTATCATACATGACAATGTAATGAAATGCAATGACACGCATACGGGTGTTATAATTCTCTCCCCCTTAAGAGAAGTTTGTACCCAGACTTGTACCTCCTGTATCGAAAAGGTGCGGATACTAAGTACGCATCTCCTCCTCTATTTCCCATATCATTTCTTCTGTTGTTTGGCTACGCCATAACACTTTTACCTTCGATATCACCTTGTTTCGTAAGACTTGATCCTTCTGATCCAAGATCTCTACTGGGTATGCAACATACGTCAAATCACTCCAAATCTCATTCGGCGTCGGATCCATCACTTGATCTCTCTCCAATCGATATGCTACGGGTCCAACTCTCCCAATAATTTCAAAAGGTCCTACATACCTCGAATTAAGTTTCCCGTATCTCCCAAATCGAGTAATCCCCTTTAAAGGTGACACCTTCAAGTAAACCAAATCACCCAAGTCAAATTCCAACGGTCGTCTACGCTTGTCGGCATAACTCTTATACCTACTCTGAGCTGTCAGTAACCGTTGTCGAATTACCTTTACCTTGTCCATCGTTTCTTGCACAATTTTTGACACAATTTTTGGCCCTTTAATCATTATTTCTCCGACTTCTGTCCAACTAATCAGTGAACTACATATGTGACCATACAAAGCTTCATAAGGAGCCATCCCAATACTTGATTATAAACTATTGTTATACGCAAACTCAATTAACGGCAAATGGCCTTCCTAATCACATCATGTCTTCCAAAATATGGATTACTCTTTCCGATTGACCTTCAGTTTGAAGATGAAAAGTAATACTGAAATGCAATTTGGTACCCATTGCTTCTTGCAATGCCCTCCAAAACTTCGATGTAAAACTACTATTTCTATTTGAAACAATAGAAACTAGAATACCATGTAGTCTCACAATCTTGAGAATATACAGCTTAGCTAAGGTCTTTGACTTAGTTGTTCGAAGTGGTAGAAAGTGCGACGACTTCATCAAACGGTCGACAATCATCCAAATAATAGTATTCAATTTCTTAGACCTCTGAAACCCAATCACAAAGTCCATTGTAATGTGTCCCATTTCCATTCGGGTATCAGTAACGGTTATAACAATCCTGAAGGTACTTGGCATTCGTCTTTAACTTGTTGTCAACTCGTACATCGTGAAACATAGCGTGCTATCTCTCTCTTCATTCTCGACCAACAATAAACATATCTCAAGTCTCTATACATCTTGGTGCTTCCTGGATGAATGGTGTACTTTGTATTGTGTGCATCCTTTAGGATATTCCATTTCAAACCTTTCTCGTTAGGTACATAAATTTTACCCCTCGATCTCAAAACATCATTCTCAAAAGTGAATCCCGGTTGTTTTCCCATTAGAATCTCATCACAAATCTTCTTCAAAGCCACATCTTGAAGTTGTTTCTCCGTGATCTCGTGCATCAAGAGTAGTTGTGCCACAATCGTTGACATTAAGCCATTTTTAATCATCGGAATCACTCTATGTTCCAAGTTCTCCATATCTCGAACCAACTTTCTCTAAGAAGTCACGTCCAATGTTGTGTTGCTTGGTACTTTATGACTAAGAGCATCGGTGACTATATTCGCCTTGCCCGAATGATACAAAATTGACAAATCATAGTCCTTCATCAACTCTAACCATCTCCTTTGCCTCATGTTCAAATCTTATTGCATGAACAAGTACTTTAAACTCTTATGATCCGTATATACCTCACATTTCTCCCCATATAGGTAATGACGCCAAATCTTCAATGCAAAAATCACGGCGGCCAATTCTAGATCTTGTGTCAGGTAATTCTTCTCGTGCGGTCAAAGTTGTCTCGATGCATATGCAATGACCTTGTCACCTTGCATAAGAACGCAACCTAAACCTCTATATGAATCATCACTGTAAATGATAAACCCTTCAATCCCCGTCGGAACAGCCAAGATCGGTGCCTTCACTAATCGACTCTTCAACTCTTGAAAACTTTTCTCACATTTCGGACTCTATACAAAAGCAATATCTTTCCCCAGCAACCGTGTCATTGGCATTGCAATATGGGAAAAGTCTTTCATAAACCTTCGATAATAACCAGCTAATCCTAGGAAACTTCGGATATCTGTCACATTCGTAGGTCTTACCTAATTTATAATTACTTCAATCTTTTGAGTATCTACAGAAATTCCTTTCGTCGACACTATATGTGCAAGGAAAGAAATCTCCGTCAACCAAAATTCACACTTTTTAATTTTCCAAACAGTTTCTTCTCATGTAATCGATATAGGGCTAATCTCAGATGGTGTTCATGATCTTCAACACTCTTGGAATAAATTAGGATGTCATCTATAAACACAATAACAAACTCATCTAAATGTCCATAAAAACACGATTAATCAAATCTGTGAAAGCAGCTGGTGCGTTAGTCACTCCAAACGGCATAACTAGAAATTCAAAGTGACCATATCTAGTCCTAAAAGTTGTTTTCTCAACATCTTCCTCCTTGACTTTCAACTGGTGGTTACTAGATCTCAAGTCAATCTTCAAAAATACTGAGCCCCTTGCAATTGATCAAACAAGTCATCTATTCACGGCCATAGATATTTGTTCTTGATGGTTAACTTATTCAACTATCGATAGTCGATGCACATACGCATTGTCCCATCCTTCTTCTTTACAAACAAGACTGGAGCTCCCCATGATGAAACACTAGGTCAGATAAACCCTTCTCAAGAAGCTCTTGTAACTGAATTTTCAATTCTTTTAATTCCACTAGTGCCATTTGATATGGTGCTTTGGATACCGGTTGTGACCCTGGTACTACTTCTATCGTGAACTCCAACTCTCTTTTAATCAATACGTCAGGTAACTCATCGGGAAAACATCTGAAAATTCTCAAACTACTGGAATGTCTTCTACTAATGGTCCAAGAACTCGTGTATCAACAATCAAACATAAACTCAAACAACCGTTCTTTAACATATTACTTGCTTGAATCGTCAATATCAAGTACGGCGGTACGGTCACACCCTTACCCTAAAAAGTAAACTCTTCTTGCCCTGGAGGATATAAACTAACCCGCTTTTGCTCACAATCAATTATAGCTTGATTGACTAACAACCAATTCATACCCAGGATAACATTAAGTAATTCAGTGACAAAAGAATCAAATCAAAGCTCAAGACCTTATCACCTATCTTGATCTCACCTGACTTGAA
Organism: Hydrangea macrophylla; assembly: GCA_033977485.1. NCBI lineage: Eukaryota > Viridiplantae > Streptophyta > Magnoliopsida > Cornales > Hydrangeaceae > Hydrangea > Hydrangea macrophylla. The sequence continues at coordinate 32,522,228 of CM066994.1, forward strand.
TACCGAGGAAGTTACTAAAGGTTCACTATGAGGTAATGATATGCACATATCAGATTGTAACGGTTCGAACTTAATAGTTAGATGCTTAACAAAATCACGGGACACAAATGAATGCATTGAACCAGAATCCATGAGTATACGTACAGGATATGAACAAATAGGAAGAATACCTGATACGACTACATCATCTGTATTCCCCGGCCTGAGTTGGAAATATTGTCCTTGTTGTTGCGCAAGTCCTTTCCCTTTATCCACTCGTGGTTCTATCCTTGATCCGCTTGGCACACTTGATGCCCTAATACGCATTCCTGATTGTTCCTTACTCGGATAGTTCTTCGCTATGTGCCCCGGTTGGCCATACTCAAAATATTTCCCTCTCATCCATAGCTCTTTGTGTTCGAGGTTGTGTTCGGTGTGGTCACATTTGTATCCAGAGGACAGTTACGGGAGATGTGCCCTAATTGCTTGCAAAGGTAACACATGCTTAATAGGTAGCAAGCCCCTTTGTGCCGCATATTACATGTTCGGCTTAACGGTCTCAAGTTTTCTATGAACGTACTCCCTCCCTGGCTACCCACATACGATCCTAAACTTTGCATAAATGGTTTCTTCGCATTTCCTTAACCCTTGCTCTTATTATCATTGGCTCTTGTTGATATCAATCGACACTTTTCTCAGCGATATGGGCAACTTCTTCTACTAGAGAAACGGTCACGTGTTGTAGCATATCAACACTACTACAGATATTGTCCCTAAGCCCTTTTTCAAATTTAAAAGCCTTGTCTTCATCAGTCAGAATTGTAGTTTTTCAAAAATGCAACAAAGCATTATAACGAGAGACATACTCACCCACAGTCATATTTCCTTGAACTATGCTAGCAAACTCTTGGCATTTCTGAGTATGCGCAGATCGTGGAAAGAAACGCTTTTTAAATTCATCCTTGAATGTTTCCCACGTAGTTGGCTTCCCAAGTTTAAGCACGATGTTCCACCAATCTAACGCTTCTCCCATCAGTGTATCGGATGCACAAAGATTTTTCTCTTCATCGGTACATATCACGATATGGAAATGTCTTTCCATGTCCATCATCTAATGATCGGCCAAGTCTGTGTCAACTTGTCATTGGTACAAGGTCGGTTTCCATTTTTAGAATTGTTCTATGATTGCGTGTTGTACCGGCGGTGCATTGATATATCAAATTTCAACCGGTGGAGCCTGAACAGTCATCTGGTCTCGTTCACTTACAACTTGAACAAAATTCCCCACCATATTCACTATCTGATTCATCTGCGAATGCAGTGATAAATCTTTTATAGGCTCAGTCATGACCTTATCACGTATATCCTATTGAGTACAATGCAAAATGACTATGCATGCCATGCCATGCCACAATATATATATGTGCATAGTTCATCATCACAAACAATAGATGCAAACATATGAAGTATCTCTACAATGATAACAATGTTATCGTCATAATTATACACTCCACTCGACGTCACTCAACATATAAAGTCACTAGTTCCCAAGGCTCTAAACCTATTACTCTGATACCACTAAATGTCACAGCCCAATCCCATAATAGCATAACCGAAGCCCATGGCACGCCACTGAGGCTATTCCAATTCATTAACGTTTTCAAAAGAATTAGTTTTATGAACACGCAGTGAAAAAAAAAATAATTCATTTTTAAAACCAGTAGTCTAGTCGACTGGGTCGGGGTCTCAGTCGACTGACTCAAACTTTACAGAGAACAAGAAATCTCCAGTAGCCTACTCCAATCAACTGACTCCGAGGTTCGGTCGACTGATGCCTCAATTGTTCAGTCGACTAGGCTCGTCCGGTCGCCCAAACCCAGCTCAGCAGAATGTATGTTTAGAAAACAGATTCCAGTCGACTGGTTTTCATCATCTAGTCGACTGATGCCCTTTGAAAATGAAAGAATGTTTTACTCAAACAGGGGTCCAGTCGCCTACGCTCACGGTCCAGTCGGCTGTTTCCCAGCAACAGACCTTGTTGCAGAATTTTCCAAGTTAAAAGCTTTTCTGAATTCTACCAAGGATCAAACACACACTTCAAACTTATACCAAATTGATCTCAATTGGATTAGAACATTACCAAAACATAATTACAAAAGATTCCAAACTATTCTAACATCATGAATCCGTTCTATGATTCTAAGTTAAACATAGTCTAAAAGTGCTAAAATCCTTATTATGTCAAAACTACGAGATAAACTTGCTGAGTCACCTACTAGGTGAACTCCCAATACCCCGAGATCATTTCTCTGATTCCTCACCAGCATTAATACTTGAAATGGTTATTTGAATAACCACACATATTTGATTTGTTCAAGCTAACGCTTAGTGAATAAGACAACAATGCACAAGAATGATAAACATGCTTGCATTCACATCTCTATATTTCATACTAGTCTCCGGAGTCCCACGTGTACGTTCCACACTCCTAATTCGTGACTCCTTGCCTGTAAGTCCTCGTGAAAAGGTAAGACCCACGTTTCTTTTTTTTCAAACGTGCGACCTTATGCCTATAACGGCTCCATAACGATGACTTGATACACGCACTCCTTCAACCCTAGCAACTCAACATGCTCAAATACATATCAACATGCTTTTGACATAATCAAAACATTTCAACGTACAATTGGGCCTGCTTATTAATATAATCGCCCAATATGAACTTCACAATATATATCTATAAACTAACACATGTTTTTCATTAAAAAAAAAACATGAATACATGTCAATAAATCATTCAAAAACACATAGTTGAATCACTCACCTCCGATCAACGCTCTTAAAATTTGTTCCAAAGAAAATCCGAGAACAAAGATAGTGCAAAAGTCCGATTATCAACTTTTTAAGAAAATTCTAGAAAATAAATTTTTGACAAACTTATCCAAACAAGACCTAGTGGTTATCAAAACGACGGCCTTACCTCGAGGAGTTCGAATATCCAATAAAATAACTTGATCAACGGGCGGATCGCCGAAGATGAGCGTCGTAAGCTTGAAGGAACCAAATCTCCCTTTCTCTCTCTTCTTGTAGAAGTCAATTTAGGTTTTGATTACTAAAATATCTCACACTTATGTGTTTACCTATCCACGAGTTCTCAAAACTCCTAATTATCCTCCGAAACTTCTTATACCCCTAATTCATTGCTTCACGAGTGAAAACTAAAATTATAAAGTTTTTGTCTAAGTTCTGTTTGGTTGCTAAAATGCAATTTCACATGATTTTATAAAATTACTAATTATCCTACCAATTATGTAGTGTGTTAATTCGTCCTCACCAGGATACTAAAATTAACAACAGAACATATTCTAAACTACAAAATAATATAGATAGTGAAATACATAGGTAAACATTTATTTTTAGATAAACGTCTAGGGTATTCCACAATGACCATCTCAATCTCGGAGAGACGTCACAACATCAAAATACTCATTCAACACAGTCTCAAAGGGTTCTCTAACACAGACACCCAAATCAACTCATGAGTCAAAACTCACTCACATGTACCAAAATGCACAACACATCACATTATCATGCATGACAATATAGAGAAATGCAACAATATGCATACGGGTATTATAGAACGAAACCTAAGTCTTCAAGTTCCTGAACTTGCTTCTTCAACTCCAGCATATCTGTTGGCGCCATTCGATACGTGGTCTTGGAAATCGACAACGTTTTGGGTACTAGCTCAATGTAGAAGTCTATCTCTCTTTTCGGTGAAAGTCCTGAGATGCCTCGAGGTAAATCTTAAAAATCTTGAATAACAGGGATCTGGTTGATAGTAGGCTCCTTACTTGAAGTCTTGATCATGGAAAAATAGCTCGTAAAAAACATGTCGCTCGACGACTGGCACTAAAATCTGATCTGCAGACAGCCAGGTGTCAAAAATGCAGTGGTCTAACTAACACAATCCAAGTTGGCACCATACTTAGTAAGCCAATCCATTCCTAGGATCTTGTCGAACTCAGACATTGAAAAGACTATCAAGTCTGTTGGGAGATTTATATCTTCTAGGATCAGGAGACAATTCTTGTACCCCTTACCTAACTTAACAGTTACTCCCAAGGGCAAAACGACATTAAGGTTCGGCTCGAGTGCTATGGGTATCAAACCCAAATCACGCACAATCTTAATAGCTATGAAAGAATGGGTAGCACTGGTATCAAACAAAGCTCTAACTTAACTGTGAAATAAAATGAGTGTACCTTCTAAATGTTGCTATTCCTTAGCATTGTATCCTACATTATCAGGGATGATGGCATTCACCCTAATCTATCCTTGATGTCCTTGTTCTCCCTGAGCAGGTGCTCCATAGTAGCCTCCACGAGGTGCTCAACAATCCTTGCTCATATGGCCAGGCTTGTTACAATTGCGACAGACGAGATCATTACTGCGGTTGGCCTCAAGAGCTATGCAATACCTTGTTATGTGTCCAAGAACTCCACAGTTGAAACATCCATCAGTGTTAGTCACTGGGTGGCGGGCTGTGCCTGAAGTGGTCTCGCTATTGATTCTGCTATCGAGGAAAGTTATCTTGGGCCTCCTTGTCTTATCCCAAGTGCACTTATTTCCCTGGTAGTTGTTAATCTAGGGTTTCCACCCCTGATTGTTCCTCGATGGTTATACAGGTAAGTTCCTCAGTTAGAAGGTCCAGGGCAGAGGTCAATTCACTTGTGGTCCTTGTACAAGATAAGCATCATTTTCCAACTTGAAGCAAGGTAGACTATCCCTTTAAATGTCTGGTCCAAATGACCTATAATCATGTGTCAGAGGTATGGGTTGAGTCCTTGATGGAATTGCTTGACCTTCTTGGTGGGGGTATCTATCATGTGTAGAGTGAAATGGGAAAGTCGCTCGAATTGTGTGGTATACTCCTTGACCATCCAGTTCCCTTAAGTTTGACTTAGGAAATTCCTTTCTTGTTGATCTCTTTCTTCCTTAGGGAAATACTTGTCGAGGAATTGAGTCTTGAATGCTTCCTAGGGCATTCTTCTTACAAAATCGATCCTAGTTGTGGTTCTCTTGGCCTCCCACCAGTCTGCGATAGAGTAAGTAAGCTGGAATACAGCTAGACATCTCTTATCAAGTTTGCTGCATTCCAGGGCTTCGAAGATTAGCTCCAACTCTTGTATCCATTATTCGGCTTTCCACGATTCTGCCATGCTGTAAACTTTTTGGGTCACAGGCCATGAAATTGTTAAAATAGCTTGTCACCTGTCTGTCTCGGAGGAGCAACATGGTTGTTGCCATTATTAGCTCAATGGGTGGCATTATTGCAGGTGTCGCCAACATGTTCCATTCGTTGCATGAACACTTTGAAGACTCCGATTGGGTCCATTGTTGGGTTTATGCCCTCAAACCATTACTTTATGTATGAGACATTGACATTTTAATATATGGATATCAGCTTTACATTTCATTATGTATGTATCTTTCCTGAGATGATTGTTAATCCTTAAGTGTCATAGTAGGTAATTCGTGTATGTATGAGATACATACAAGTGAGATACGAATTACTATTCTTTGATACTTAGAACTTGTCACAGTGGATGATGAGACTGGATATCTCATCAGGTTTACACTGTAGCATGATTGACTACCATTGGATGAAGTGATGAATCTTAATCACTAGAGTGTAACTCTTAGTTAATATGCTAGTGCTTATAGTGCATTGACGGACCTGAGTTTTCTTATTGACACTCAAGACTGTCAAACAGTCAATAGGAACTCATAACTTGTATAAGGTACGTGTTCTCAATCTTGAGAAGATTATGAACACAGACTGTGGATATGGCTGCTTTGACTTACCAATCAGTGAGGTCTACAGAAGATCAACACCTGGGTATCTTGGGTATGTCATATTCATAGGGTTATGAACATATATTGTTAAGATAGAATCTACCCTCTGATTCAGAGTAAGCATTCCCTTGAGAATGTCACCAAGTTGATTACTGAGTACTGCAGTCTTGTTGATAAGAGTTATCAACATGTTTGGTAATCATGAGAAGTGAATGGGACTCAAGGAATACAAGAAGTAATCATGATTCAGGTTGACAGTAACAGTTATCCGACTACCTGAATATGATTACGAATGCTGAAGGTAGAAGGACATTAGTACAACATATAAGTCTAGTTATCGCTTCGGATATGTTCTTTTGCGTTGGAGTTCAGTTATCGTTTTATAGTGGAGTAAACGTTAACTGATCAATCGATTAATTTGCTGATCAAAGAGTTTGGTCATGGGAATTAATCAACTGATCTGAGCCAACAATAAAGAGCCTAGGAGGTCCCACTCTTAGCTCCGCCAGGATACTTGGAAAGACACTTGAGGAAGCTGTCAAGACAAGTTCGATCGATTGAAGTATGTTCGATCGATTGAAGTCATGGCAGGTTCGATCGATCGAGAATGGTTCGATCGATTGAAGGTTCGATCGATCGAAGTCACTTCGATCGGTCAAAGTCTAGGTCGGTTCTGGGAATCTATAAATAGGGCAGCTGCGTTCTGGAAAAGAAGTTCGTCATTTTTGTGAACGTCAGAAGCTGCAGAAACTGTTTTAGAGCCCCAAAACCTTCTTCTTCCTATCCATTAGGGTTCCCACCAACCCTAGTCCTTCCTGCGAGCATTCATAGGAGTCATAAGGGTGAAGACCATCTAGTGGAGGCTGCTGGAAATTGAAGATTTCAGAATTGGGTTCAAGACACTAAGGTATAACTCTTGTCCCTTCTTGTACGTATCTATGGAATTGACAAGTAGTAGATCCTGGGCTACCATTAAGTTTTATAACTTGATTTTTCCGCTGCGCGTTTAAACTTTTAGTTTTAAACTGGTTTTTCCATCAATTGGTATTAGAGCCACGCTCGTTTGGATCTATAGATGCGTTTTTTGAAACACTATTTTGATTTGCATGTTGATTTTAGAACTGTTTTCGAAACGGCATTATCACAGATCTATTTCTGCAGTGTTATCGCAGCAGAATACAAATCTGTGATTGCATGGGATGCAAGGTGGGTTCGATCGATCGAACATATTTCGATCGATCGAACATCCTCTGTACTCGAGCGATCGAACAGTCTTCGATCAATCGAAACCTTCTGGTGTTCGATCGATCGAATGAAGTTAGATCGATCGAGACAGATTCTTTGTCAGGCTCTCTGTTTCACAGTTTTAAGGTGTTTTGAAATTAAAAGCTTTATTTTAAAGTATTCTGCAAATTTTTTTAAAATCATTCTGTGAAATAGAAAGTTCAAGCGATTGAACAGAGTTCAATCGATCGAAGGTTTGAGCGATCGAACGGTCTTCGATCGATCGAACAATGACAGAGAAGTAAGATGTTGTTTTAAGTTCTAATTCAGTATGTAAAGAGTTTATATACTGTGTGAATCAATTAAGTGTTCCAATAGTTACATATATTTGTTATATATATGTGTGGATGCGTGTACGACTAACCCTTTTTCAGCTAGATTAGTCGCTATCTCCCATGGCACCAAGACTTTTATATTTTGTATTTAAATTGTTTGAGATTGGTGCATGTTGTAATTTAAGTTTGGTTTGGTTTTAAGGCATATGTAAAGGGCGCTGCGACTTTAATCCTATGAAAAGGAAAGTCGCACCGGTTTCCCTAGCCTTTTATTTTATTGTTGTTGTTATTTCTATTTCTAGATAAATTGTAAGCTTCGAAAGAAGCATAGGACAAATGCAATAGAATTAGAAAATCCATGAAGATGGAGCAAGGTGCCATTGCCCATGAAGATGGAGCTGGAGGCGATCAAACCAAAAGGAGGTTCTATGGAGATAGAGCCATGGGAGATAGAGGCATCGCTTAGATGTCTTTAATTTTCAATTTTAGTTTTTTGTTTTATGTGCTTGGTTTGTGATTGGCATTTAATTATATTGTTACTACTTGCATGCACGTAAAACAAGTTTTCTAAAATAAAATTCAAAAATCATTTCAACACATTAGTAAACATTGGATGTTTATGGGTAATGTATGAAATATTTTTTCAAAAGCAAAATCCTTATTTACTAAATTTGGTGGGAGAGGGTCTTATTAATTAACACCCACGATCTTCCATTAACGGTTCACTGTAAGATGAGTGGTGCATTCTGTGTCACCTCACCGGGGGTGATCATTCCATACGGAGGGTGCATTACTCATTGGTTACTAGATGTGAACTTCCTTTGATAGGATCAATCAGACGTGTTAGAGGGTGACCACCACACGGAGGCGCTACTTGAGACGGTTGTGATTGGATCCTAGTTAATGGTACACACTAGCTAAGCTATGGATAAGGGATCCCACACGGGGCATTACTCAGAAACTTAGAGATCAAAAAGGTTCGGGAGTCATAACTTGTTTTGCAAGAGTTGCATAGCGGACAAGTCATGATTAATCGAAAGATCGAACATTGACCACCACACGGAGGCTTTATTCTTTCGTTTCGATATTCCGGCGACTTTGTTTTAAAATAAGAGTTTTTAAGGATTCTTTTATTTCAAACTGTCAAATTCTGATATACATATTTATTTTGTCTTTTGATTTTTACAGTAAATCATAATGTCTGGATCTACATTTAGTCAACTTGCCACCATACTCACTCAAAACAAGTTAACTGGAAACAACTATACTGAATGGAAACGTAACCTTGACATCGTATTAACTGCGAAAGATCACATATATGTCCTCACCACCCCAAGCCCTGAAGAACCCGCGGCAAATGCTTCGGCAGCTGCCAGACGCGAGTTCGACAAATGGAAGAAGTCGAATGGAATGGCTCGTTGCTATATTCTGGCCTCAATGGCTGGTGTGTTGCAACACCAATTCCAATCGAATGATTCTGCCAGTGATATTATCACATCCCTGAAAAAGATGTTTGGGGAGCATGGCAGGCCTGCCAGACAGGTAGCTATGCAAAAGATAATGAGTGCAAAGATGTCGGAAGGGACTCCAGTCAAGGAACATGTTTTAAAAATGATTGGTTATTTAAATGAGCTGGAGACCCTAGGTGCCAACATCGATGCACAGACCCAAGTTGATATGATCCTCAATTCGCTGTCGCCTTCATTCGCTCAATTTAAACTTAACTATAATATGAATCAAATGAATTTTTCAATGAGCGAATTGATGAGTTCTCTTTTAGCAGCGGAAGGGGTGATCAAACCTGGGGTCAACATTTTGAACGTTGAGAAAAGCGCTTCCTCTTCCCGATCTACACCGAAAGGAAAGAAAGGGAAGAAGAAGGCTGGTACTGGTGGTTCAAGTGTTGGACCAGTCCCTAAGATTGCAAAATCTAAGGGAAAAGGTAAGGGCAAAGGGAAGGTAGGTGGCCAAGGCAAAGGAAAGTGTTTCCAATGCGGCGACAAGGGCCACTGGAAGAGGAATTGTCCAGAATTCTTAGCTACAAGAGTTCAAGGTATGATTGAATCACATGTGATTGAAGTAAGTTTTATAACGGATACTTCAAACACTTGGTGCATTGATTCTGGTGCGACTAACCATATCTGTAATTCATTGCAGGGGTTCAGATCAACCAGGAGGTACAGTGATGGGGAAATCGTACTTACTCTAGGTTCTAGCGCAACCGCTTCTGCGGTTGCTATAGGAGTCATAGTTTTAGAATTTCTAGACAATAAAGTTTTGATTTTATCAGATGTTCTTTACGTCCCTTCAATGAGACGTAATTTAATTTCAGTTTCTAATTTATCGAATAATGGTTATTCTTTTCATTTTGGAACTGAAGTTGTGATTAAAAGAAATAGTTCTTTTATATGTTCTGGTGTTAAATCAAATGGTTTGTATGTGATTACTCCCAATATTTCTAAAGATTCTTACATGGAACTTAATAACTCAGTGGTAACTGTACCATCTAAAAGAAAGGGACCTTCCATTAATCCAACAAGGCTTTGGCACATGAGGCTTGGCCATATCAATCTAAATAGGATTGGCAGACTAGTCAAAGAAGGGGTCTTAGGCGATTTGGTTCTCGAACCAATGGAAGTCTGCGAGTCTTGTTTAGAGGGTAAGATGACCAAAAGGCCCTTTCCTGCAAAGGGCAATAGAACCAATGCATTGTTGGAATTAGTTCATACTGATGTGTGTGGACCAATGAATATTAGAGCAAGGGGTGGTTATGAGTATTTCATAACATTTACTGATGACCACTCTAGGTATGGATATGTGTACCTAATGCAGCACAAGTTTGAAGCCTTTGAAAAGTTTAAAGAATTTAGGGCTGAAGTGGAGAAGCAATTGGGCACACATATCAAGGCCATTCGATCTGATCGAGGTGGTGAGTACCTCTCTAATGAGTTTATTGATCACCTCGTACAGAATGGGATTCTGCTACAGTTGACTGCACCTGGTACACCTCAGCAGAATGGTGTAGCGGAGAGAAGGAATCGAACTCTTTTAGACATGACTAGGTTAATGATGAGTTATTCGGAGTTACCTTTATTCCTTTGGGGTTATGCTTTGGAAACCGTTGCTTACATACTAAATCTAGTACCAAGCAAATCTGTTCCCAAGACACCACGAGAGATGTGGATTGGGCGTAAGCCTTCTTTGCAACAACTCCGGATATGGGGGTGTCCGGCACATGTGCTGAAAGGAAAGATGAGCAAATTAGATTCTAGAACGGAAGTATGTTACTTTGTGGGGTATCCAAAGAGTACTTATGGATGGTATTTTTATGATCCAAGGGAACAGAAAGTGTTTGTTAGTACAAATGCTGTTTTCTTAGAGGATGATTATATCATGAACCATAAACCTAAGGGAAGGATAGATCTTAGAGAGATAGAAGGAGAGCCCTCAGTCCAACCCGCAGTTAATAATGATGTAAATCAAGAAAACACCATTTCTTCACCTATTTCCGCACTGGTACCTCGTCGCAGTGGGAGGATGATCAGCCAGCCTGATAGATACATGTTCTTAGGAGAAGTTTTTGAAGTTGTCTCCATAGAATCTGAATCTGATCCTACCACATACGAAGAGGCAATGACTGATGTTGATTCAGCTCATTGGGTTATAGCTATGAAGGCTGAATTGGAATCTATGGATTCTAATTAGGTCTGGGACCTTGTAGAGCTTCCAGCCAACATTAAACCCATTGGCTGTAAGTGGGTCTACAAGAGGAAAAGAGGATCTGATGGAAATGTTGAGACCTTTAAGGCAAGGCTTGTACCGAAAGGTTATACTCAGAAGGAGGGCATTGACTATGAGGAAACGTTCTCGCCGGTGGCCATGCTCAAGTCCATCAGGATACTCTTATCCATTGCTGCATGCTTAGATTATGAGATCTGGTAGATGGACGCCAAGACTGCATTCTTGAATGGCAATCTTGAGGAGGACATCTATATGCAACAACCAGAAGGGTTCATAGCTGGTCGAAAAGGTAACTTGGTATGCAAGTTGCAGAAGTCCATTTATGGGCTTAAGCAGGCATCTAGGAGTTGGAACATCCGATTTGACTAAGCGGTCAAGTCGTTTGGTTTCATACAGAATCTGGATGAACCTTGTGTATACAAGAAGTGTGAAGGGAAAGTGGTGGCTTTTCTTGTGCTTTATGTTGACGACATTCTACTCATTGGAAATGATGTAGCGGCATTGTCAACAGTCAAGGTTTGGCTAGCTAGTACTTTCGATATGAAGGATCTAGGAGAGGCAAGCTACATTCTTGGGATAAAGCTCTTTCGGGATCGCAAGCGAAAGATAATGGGATTATCTCAAGCTGGTTATATCGATAAGGTGCTAACTAGGTTTTCAATGGATAATTCGAAGAAAGGTTTATTACCTTTCAGGCATGGTTTAGCGTTCTCCAAAGACCAGTGTCCAAAGACACAGGAGGAGAGGAATCGCATGACAGGAATTCCCTATGCTTCGGCAGTGGGAAGTTTTATGTATGCGATGTTATGCACTAGACCAGATATTTGTTTTGCTGTTGGCATGGTTAGCAGGTATCATTCGAATCCAGGTCCAGAGCACTGGACAACCGTTAAGCACATTCTTATGTACTTGAGAAGGACTAAAGATTACATGCTTATGTACGGTGGTAGTGAGTTAATTCCAGTAGGATACACTGACTCGGATTTTATGTCAGATAAAGATTCGAGGAAGTCGACGTCCGGTTATCTCTTTACCTTGGGAGGTGGTGTTGTTAGTTGGAGGAGCATTAAGCAGAAATGCATTGCAGACTCAACTACAGAAGCTGAGTATGTGGCTGCTTGTGAAGCCGCAAAGGAAGCTGTTTGGCTCAAAAAGTTCCTTATGGAACTCGAGGTGGTACCAGCGTCGCTGTCACCTATTACACTTTATTGTGATAATAGTGGGGCAGTGGCTCAGTCCAAGGAGACAAGGAACCACAGAAAGGGAAAGCATGTAGAGCGGAAATATCATCTTATCCGAGATATTGTTCAACGTGGAGATGTGACTGTCACTAAGATTGCCACCGCTAACAATCTTGCTGATCCGTTTACAAAGGCCTTGCCACAGAAGGTCTTTGATCGTCATCTAGATAGTCTAAGTCTCAGATGTAATCCTGTATGGTTGTGAGTGCACGGGGAGTTTGTTGGGTTTATGCCCTCAAACCATTACTTTATGTATGAGACATTGACATTTTAATATATGGATATCAGCTTTACATTTCATTATGTATGTTTCTTTTATGAGATGATTGTTAATCCTTAAGTGTCATAGTAGGTAATTCGTGTATGTATGAGATACATACAAGTGAGATATGAATTACTATTCTTTGATACTTAGAACTTGTCACAGTGGATGATGAGACTGGATATCTCATCAGGTTTACACTGTAGCATGATTGACTACCATTGGATGGAGTGATGAATCTCAATCACTAGAGTGTAACTCTTAGTTAATATGCTAGTACTTATAGTGCATTGACGGACCTGAGTTTTCTTATTGACACTCAAGACTGTCAAACAGTCAATAGGAACTCATAACTTGTATAAGGTACGTGTTCTCAATCTTGAGACGATTATGAACACAGACTGTGGATATGGCTGATTTGACTTACCAATCAGTGAGGTCTACGGAAGATCAACACCTGGGTATCTTGGGTATGTCATATTCATAGGGTTGTGAGCATATATTGTTAAGATAGAATCTACCCTCTGATTCAGAGTAAGCATTCCCTTGAGAATGTCACCAAGTCGATTACTGAGTACTGCAGTCTTGTTGATAAGAGTTATCAACATGTTTGGTAATCATGAGAAGTGAATGGGACTCAAGGAATACAAGAAGTAATCATGATTCAGGTTGACAGTAACAGTTATTCGACTACCTGAATATGATTACGAATGCTGAAGGTAAAGGGACATTAGTACAACATACAAGTCTAGTTATCGCTTCGGATATGTTCTTTCGCGTTGGAGTTCAGTTATCGTTTTATAGTGGAGTAAACGTTAACTGATCAGTCGATTAATTTGCTGATCAAAGAGTTTGGTCATGGGAATTAATCAACTGATCTGAGCCAACAATAAAGAGCCTAGGAGGTCCCACTCTTAGCTCCGCCAGGATACTTGGAAAGACACTTGAGGAAGCTGTCAAGACAAGTTCGATCGATTGAAGTATGTTCGATCGATTGAAGTCATGGCAGGTTCGATCGATCGAGAATGGTTCGATCGATCGAGAATGGTTCGATCGATTGAAGGTTCGATCGATCGAAGTCACTTCGATCGGTCGAAGTCTAGGTCGGTTCTGGGAATCTATAAATAGGGCAGTTGCGTTCTGGAAAAGAAGTTCGTCGTTTTTGTGAACGTCAGAAGCTGCAGAAACTATTTTAGTGCCCCAAAACCTTCTTCTTCCTATCCATTAGGGTTCCCACCAACCCTAGTCCTTCCTGCGAGCATTCATAGGAGTCATAAGGGTGAAGACCATCTAGTGGAGGCTGCTGGAAATTGAAGATTTCAGAATTGGGTTCAAGACACTAAGGTATAACTCTTGTCCCTTCTTGTATGTATCTATGGAATTGACGAGTAGTAGATCCTGGGCTACCATTATCCATACCCTCAGGAATGGGTGCTCTTAGTCGCGCTTGATATCTTGTGTCCCTAGCCATAATGTTCCGTGTGAGGTGTACTTATGAAAGATCTAACGATTAGCTAACAATCTTCTTAAGGAAACAACTATACGATAAATCAACAGAAAGCATAACATAATTCTAAATCACAAGCATAACATAAATAATGAGGTGACAATAGAGATAATCAAAAGAAACGATCTACGTACCACGTATATATCCAAAAGATGTACAGCGGAGTACACAACAGACCATCTGTGTACCACGTAGTATATGGTCCTCTATAAGATGTAGCAAAAGATATAAACAAGACCACCACTAGTGGCTACTTATACAAAAAGTCTATGGTCAATAACTATCTATGTAATCATCAAAAGTAAGTGGGGAACATGGCCTGAAGTCAAAAGCAAAAGTCTAAGTCCTAAAAGTACTAGACTCAAAAGTCGTCCACATCAGATCTATAGATAGAAGCCTCATCCTCTAGGGCAATCTTGGACAAAACATCTTCCTCATCCATGTCATCATCCATCATATCCTCATCCTCCATTAAATCTTCCTCGGGTAGCTCAGGTCCATCATGCTCCACAACAACTCCCAAGTCTCCCACATCGGTCATATTGGCCTGGGCAACATTGAATGCAGCTGCAAGTGCCTCAGCCTCTGCCATAGCATGTGCCAACTCTATCACTCCTATCTCAAATCCATGAGGATATGTTGCCATCTTCGCAGCCCACTCTATTGCCACCTGTTCTATCACACCACCTGGTAAGACTGGTACCACAGTGTCATCACCTGCGTCATTCTCTGATATAGCCTCCTCCTCTATTGGGTAACCCTCTACTACTACAATATCTACACTAACTGGCACATCCATAATAGCTGGGTCCTCGGGTCCTCTTCCGAATCATACTCTGGTTCCTCATCATCTGTATCCTTGTCCTCCTCATCATCCATCTCCTCGTTGTTATCCTCTGGCTTATCATCGTCGTCGCCCTCATCCTCGTCTGGATCCTCATCCTCTGGGTCCTCATCTGCTGGGGGCATCAGCCATGTCTTCCTCTAGTAGGGGTGGAGGTGGGGGCTCTGCTTTAACCTCTGCAAGTAGAACTTGATCTGAAAAATAGTCTCGTATCATCAACAGTAAATCCTCTTTGATGCGTAGAAAGGTGTCCTTACGGTAGATCATCTCTTTGCATATCACCTCTAGATCCTGGGTCCGAATTATGTGCTGCTCAGTCAGTATGTCTTGCACTCTCTGTGATAGCCCTCTGTCTAACCCTCCAAGTATAGTACTGTGGGTCTGTTGGCTCAATACTGCCCTCATACACGTAGTGTCCTCTAAACTCAACTAGAATGAACAACGGTGGTGTCATGCTACCTAAAAAGAGTCTACCTTAAGTCAAAACTAATCTTAATACTCATCGATAGGAATCTCAAGGTTCTCGGACCAGATGGTGTGGAACAATCTATGAGCAAAAAGGTATAAACCTGGCTTTGATACCAAAAATCCTGTCATGCCGTGAAATGGCAAAAATAGAAAAAAAAAATTTCCTTTTTGGGTCCAAAGGCAGCGACTGGTGAAGTCACATAATTGTCCACACCACGCAGTACTAAACAACAGAAAAGATAAGGAGATAACAAAATATAATCTGGGTTCTGATTAAAACATAACTTGGTGTCAAAGGGAAGTTACTAGCTATTACAAATCAGAGTCTCAAATCAAATAGAACATAACGGAAATACAATGGTAAGGCAAAATATGCCTAATACAAAAAAAGGTCTAAAAACAATAAGGATAATTAAAATACTATCTAGCCTAATCTTCCATTGGCATAGAGGAAGTCCTTGGCGTAGTAGTCTTCCTTCGCCTGACCTTCGTTGGGCTAATCTTCCACAGGGACATTGTCACCAGCATAGTAATCCTCACCTGTAGATCCTTCACTTGTATAATCATAACCAGGGTACACTGGAATGTAAAAATGTCCAGGGATATAACGCCATCAGCTTAATGAAAGCTGAGTGAGTAAGATACTAACATGGTATCTATTATTGAAGTTATTACAAGTTATGAACAATAAACAATTAGATTCCATTGAGGGTATCTTCTCCTTAATCAACCGATTATCCGATTACTAACGTCTTACTAAATTAAGACCGACAAAACCTTCTGATAGAAGAACAGACTCAATAGTAGTTCACTTCTAAAGATACACCATTGCTCCGTCAATCAATTTTAAGACCATATGCACAGTTCACAGCATGTCATGGATACCACGTCAGTCCATCCTCAGCTCTTACGAACATATGCCCAGTCCACCACACTACAGGGATATAACGCTTTAAGAAACGGTACATTATTCTAATGCCACAACTTAGCAACATCTACTGGTGATCATGGTCCACCGCAAGTCATAGATACCTTTGTCTATCTACCGCTTTTAAGAACAGATTATTAGATCATCTGGCTATCTTAGGGCTACTTGGTTCAGTCCACCACAAGTCATAGACACCTTTGTCTGTCTACCACTTTTAAGGACATATGATCGACCATGGTCCGCCCACGCAAGATTCTCGAATCTTAATAAACCTACTTAAGTTCAACTCTAACATTGATACATGATAGTCTCATGTGGCATGACTACATTAAATGAAATGAATAACTCCAAATGATTTATAACGATACGTTATCTAATGTCACAACCATTATCCATTATTCATAACCTCACCACGATCGTACATCGCATTATCTCATCATTATGTCTGTATTACATGCGGGGGATTTAAAATAGTATAAAAACTTAAACAATTAACTAAACAGGAATATCAACATTCTGCAACTGCCAATTGATTGGGACAGAGGTTCAATCAATTGGTATAAAAACAGAAACAATCGATTAGGAAAAAGTCCAATTGATTGGATCACAATCCATACCAATCGATTTCTAACTTTTGCAATCGATTGGGGTATCTAGAATGGCCATTGATTGTATTAAATGGCAATCAATTACATTAAATGGCAATCAATTCCATCAAATGGCAATCGATTGGGTTACTAAAGATGGCAATTGATTGGGAAAAGTTCCAATCGATTAGGACTTCATCTTCTTCACAGTGAAAATAGTATAGCAATATGTAAACGGGAAAACATGATCCATGCTTCTTATCTTCATCTAAACAAGTCCTAACATCAATACAATGCTACCAAATGAGTTTAGAACTCACCTTAGGTGACTAGGGGGTGTTTGGGTGTGTGTATTAAAGCTTGGAGCTTCAATGATGGCTCATCTCTCTCTTTCTCTCTCTCTCTCTCTCTCTCTCTCTCTCTCTCTCTCTCTCTTCTTCCTCTCTCTCCTTCTCTTTCTCTTCTTCACAATCCATCTATGTGTATGGGTATAGATGTATATATATGTGTATATATCTATAAAACACACACACACACACACTCTTTCTCTGATTTCGGTAACCAGAAACACGCCCAAAATGGGCTAATATATAAGAAAAAGTGTTCATGTGGACAAACCCTAGCCAAAGCAAAAGAATCTATCCAGCTACTGCCAATCGATTGGCATAAGTGGCAATCGATTGGGGTAGGTAGTGAACATACCATTTGATTGGTTCAAGGGTTCAATCGATTGATGGTTGGTATTAATGGCTCCAATCAATTGCGATGAAGTCCAATGGATTGCATCTAGTGGTAGGTACAAAGTGGAAATCTGTTGGTATAAGATGTCAATCGATTGGTATCCAAACTAAGGCAATCAATTGGGAAAACTTGCCAATTGAGTGGGATACAAATTACACCAAAGGTAAAGTCAAACTCATATAAGTATTAAAAGAAGAATACAAGGAATTATTCATATAATTACACTACATAAATATAGGGTATTGCATTCAAGAACATTAAAAGAAGCCACAATATGGATTATTCTTAGGCAATAAGGATGGTTTGAAGCGACAGTAATCCAGATCCGTAGATTCTTAAGGATTATATGTATATGATGCATTACAATTTTGATTATGCTTTGGAAAATTTGTTACAAGCCCATTCTCAATAAGTAACTACCATCTTGAGGCCTGTTACAGATTGATATAAAAGATTGGTGATCAAATTCTAAGGAGTATTGATCGCCAAATGGATCTTATGGTGGAAAAATTGGGTGCATCATCCTTTTTGAAGTCCAACGCACAAGAAAAAATGGCACAACCAAAAGAAACTTGTCAAATGAATTATGGCCAAGTAAAAATTCCTAGAAGGCCACAAGTTCAAGAAAAGAGGCCAATTTTCATGAATGTGCCCAATACGTAAATTTGTGGCACTTACAATTCTACTGCCAATTTAAGTCATCAACCTAGTCTCACAAGGGGGCACGGCACGTCAATCTAGTTGCTGATCATCCTAGTGTTACTTGGTGGGAAGTCAATCTGACAACTAATCAACCTAGTTTTACTGGAGATTAACTTGATTTTGCTGGAGATCAGCCTTATTTCGGTTTCCCTGCTGGTCAGTTTGGTTTTCCTGACTGTTAACCTGGTTTTGCTGGGGATCAGCCTGCATACGCTAGTGGTCAGTCTGATTTTTCTATGGATCGGCCTAGTTTCTCTAGTAGTCAGTCTAATTTTACTGACTATCAACGAGATTTTGCTAGAGATCAGTCTAGTTTCACTTATGGTCATTTTGGTTTTGTTGATTATCAACCTGGTTTTCAGGTTGGGGGGCAACCTTATCAACTTGGTTCTCAGGCTAGGGGAAAACCTTACCAACCTGGTTCTTAGCCTGGGGAGCAACACTATCAACCTAGTTCTCAGCTTGGAGGGCAATGTTATCAATCTAGTTCTCGACCTGGGGGGGGGGGGGGGGGCAACCTTATCAACCTGGTTCTCAAGTTAGGGTAGTTCTATCAACCTGGATTCATCATTGGAGGTCAAGGCAATCGATTTGGATTCATCACCAGAGGTCAAAGAAATCAATCTGGATTCTTTGGTGGGGGACAATGTTATCAACTTGCTAATAATGAGGTACGTTACTTGTTTCATCCTGAATAGGTCTAAATAAGGATGAAGTAGTTGAAGTAGTAAGAGAGTAATTGCAAAATCAAATAAGAGAATAATTACAATATCAATTTATCACGCCTCAGAACTGGACATACGATTCTGGGACACATGGCATGCCACCAAGGCATGTCCCCATGTCATTAGAGTTCCATAAAACACATTTACAAAGTTTTGACTTATGAACTCAATACTTTTTAAACATTTTCAAAGAGATTTTATATCCACACTTCCAAACACACCTTAACGATGTTCTTTTTTGAAAGTAACACTTTTATGGTCTAAAGGGTCCCAAAGGTACCCTCATATTTAATTAGCAATAAAACAAAACACCCGAAGTGGTAGAACAAAAATAGGTGCAGAGGGTATTTCGAGCGGGCGAACTGTCCCATTCGACCGGTCGAATGACCTTTGGGCAGAATCCTTTCCCTGCTGCAGAAATTTGCCTAAGGTCACCCAAGCACTTCGAAGTTAACCAACTTTAAAACATTCAAAACATTAAGTTTAATCCATAAACATGTAAAATTATCTTCACACATAAATCCGGGCTTCTTGAGTTCACATCAACCATTAAACCAAGTTAAAGAAAATTTTAGAAACCAAATTCATTTCAAGTCAAACTTTCGGAGTATACTCCGAGTTCGTCGCCGAACTAAATCAAGTAAGATTAAACGAGTCGCACATACCCAAACCAACCAACTAGACATAAGTTGTATATTACATGATCCAAAATCCAAGTTAGGAAACCATCTACACAACTAGGACAAACAAAGTTTGAAGCCAAACTACCAATTTACAAAATATGAACTACAGACTAAGATAGTACCATAAATCCTCAAGTTAAAACCAATTACAACCATTTTACAAGTTTAAGTCCCAAAATATAGAGTTAGCGACATTAACTATAACCGTTCCCAAGTCCCATGTATCCTCGCCGACTTCCATTTTTATTTCTTCAATGCCTCGCCTTTATCACCTACAATGGTTATTCAGTAACCACTACACTATATCAGATATATGCTGGTGAATGACAAAAATTATAAACATGAATAACACACATGCTCAATCTCATCTTTTACACATAACGATGGTCTCCGGGAACGCAAGTACCGGCCACCTTTATACGCTAGTCCCCGATTACTCCATTAGTCCGTGCGACTAACCGAGACCCACACCTCTTTCTTTCAGGCATGTGACCTCATGGCCATTTTGGTACCTAGTCACATATCTTTGATGGCAAGTACATGTTCCCTTTTGACCCACTTGAAAATGCAACATGCTCAAGTAGTCATTACACCGTACAATTTTACATACTACACATGAATTATCAAAATTGCTCTAACCATGTGAATTTTAAACTAACTAGACATGATTTTCATCACAAAGATCATCTCAAACATCCGATTATTCGTGCTTCATAATCATTGTCACTTACCTCAAGGATTTTGCTCCTACTTGTAGAATTAATAGCCTAGTGAGGTCCAAGTACAATTCTTATACAAAAATTCCAAGTTATAAGCTAAATCCCCGAATTGGGTCGAGGAAAAACTATCTCAAAATTCAATAAGAATGGTACTACCATGTTAGACTCACCTCCAGGAGTCTGAATATGTAACTTGTTTCGAAAATCGATGTCAAATAGCACGTGTTCGGCGTAATTTTGAACGAATTTCCTTCTGTAACTCTTTAGCTTGGAATGAAGGAGATGACTAAGACTCTTTGATGAGTCACAAGCCAAGTGTCTAACAACATGTAAGTCCAAGCTTGTGATTCTATTATGACCTCTCCCAAGTTTTATCAGTTTTGCAATTACGCCCCTGCTAGTTAATGAAACTTATTAAAACTATCCCAAACTTAAATGGGTGTTTGTCTATATCATGTATGGGTCTCATAAGTGGTCCCACATATTATTATGAAGTTACTAATTAACCTACTAATTATGTAACGTATTCAATTCACCCTCACAAAGGTATCCCCGAACGGACCACAGAAGTGGCCTCTAACAATTAACATGTTAATAAAGCAACATAATATAATATTTACATATGCCTTAATAAACATTTAAGCACTTAAGAATTATTTCATGTCTCTGTCCCGTCACACGGGGACCTCTCATAACTGTCCCAAACTGGGACTGCCACATTGGCTAATTCTGGGTTCCCATCTGGACACCCCTAATCATCTTAGTGACTTAAAGCTCACTTAGCACATATAACCACATCACTAATATACTGTTAATAATGCAAGCTAAGGCAATTAAATATAGCCCGCGAGAGCGAGTATTACACAATTAAGAGAACAACTAGGGGCAGCTTTTAAGGCTCCACCAAGACCACATTATCAAAAATCTTATCCTGATTATATTGATCAAATTTTGAGTTTCCTCAATATTTTAAAATTTTAGATTTCACTTTGTTTTCTAGAATTGATATTGATAAACAAGCAACACTTGAACATATAGCCAGGTTTACTACTCAATGCGGTGAAGTTCCAATAATGACATGTTACTCTAGTTCTCTTACTGGATCTGCCTTTACTTGGTATGTAAACCTGCTAGTTGGTTCTGTTCAAACTTGGCAAGATATGGAAAGAATATTTCATGCTCAATATTATCAAACTAAATCAAAAATTACAATTGTTGATCTTGCTAAAGTGAAGCAAAAATCAGGTGAAAGTGTTGAAAAATTTATTGTCAAGTTTAAGTGCGTAAAGAACATGTGTATGACATGACTTCCAGAGGATGAATATGTTCATTTGGCTATTGAGAATCTCAGACCTATGTTAAGAATGCATTTTATAAGTCATCATTTTGTAGATTTATGTCATCTCATAGAAGTTGTGTCCAGATATGAAAAAGTGGTTGAAAAGAAAATCAAAATAATACTTCTACAAGAGGGATATATTTTATGGGTCAAAATCAGGATGATCACAAATCAGACACAGAGGAAGAAGATCAAAGTGATCATGATGAGGATGAAGAAATTTAGATTGACATTGATGTTGGATTTGTCAACTAGAAGCCAATTTTGTGTGTGGCTTTGCGCACTGCCACGTGGAGAGCTAGAGTGTCTTTTGAAAATGGCAATTTTGATGTTTATCTTGGGAAATTTGTTTGACAAATCTTCTATAAAAAAATTCAAATGAAGCTTGTTGGCCCAAAATGGAAACCTTAGAGGGGGGGTGAATAAGGTTTTAGCGGAAATTAACCTTGTAAATAACTTAATAGAAATTAAACACAATCACAAACAATTATGTAAAGAGAGAAGAGAAGAGACACTTGCAAACCGAGTTTTCAAGTGGTTCGGCAATCCGCATACCGCAGTCTACGTCCACCCCTCAAGAACACCTTGTTAGGAAACTGCGTTCCCAGAATCCATTGACAGCGCGTATAAGTTGGTACTGCAAAAAAAATTACGTGAAAACTACAATAACCCTACAAGGGCGGAACTAGGGTTACCTTGAACTGCAAAAATGGATTACTGTAGTAGACGAATCGAGAACACGGGCTTGATAACAGCTCACGATCTTCTACCGTATTCCTCCGCTGCCAGAATATCGAACTGAGTATGGGCTCTTTCGAAATCCTTTCTGTTTTCTGCTCTCCCTCTTTTACGCTTTCTTTTCTATTCTGAGTTATAATTCTCTATATGGAAAAACACTAACTGAGAAAAGAGCCAAAGTAGAATATATATAGGCTACGATAGGGACCATAAGAAGTCAATAAGGAATAGGCTTCCTTATGGAATTAGGAAACCCTAATTCGAACTGAATCAGATTCCTATTTCCATAAATTATAATTCATACTACTAAAGAATTATAATTGCACTCCTACCCTTATCTCAAAAAAATATTTTGAGCTCCATGTTATTAAATGCTTATTATCTCCCCACGTTAAGATTATAGATATCCATTAATTAAACATAATTACTGACAATCATATTTAATTAATTTCTTAAAATTCCTTGAGATCCTCTGCTTATCTTATCTGATATGTCGGATACAAAATCCACCTGCAGGGTTTGACATAATCAAAACTTATAAGCTTTCTCAAGGGGATATCATCAATCCCAAAATTGAGATGTGGATTCCATCATTAATTAATATCCACCACACAATTAATATTGCCACCCAATCCAATGAGATATTGACCCATTTAAGGATCTCACCCTTTAGGGATCAAAGTGTAAATATCAAATGTACGTGTCTACAAATTAACTTAGAATTTAGAGCATAAGCACTCATAATAGCCATGAGGTATTAATTATCTTATAAGTCAGTATAAAGATAATTACCCCAAATCAGTCCCGTTTAATACACAAAGTGTACCAGCATAGTGAGTTGAAACTATACCTTTTTCCGTAGGCAAGACAAACCTACTACAACACCATGCTGCAGTCCTACCAATGGTGTGTCCAATCCCATCTAAGACTGTAAACCAAAATCTTACATTCTATAATATCTGATGGCCTGATCTTCCGTGTGTAAGCCGAACTCTACACACCAAACCACCTACTATATAGAATGAGAGACACACATGCATAATATTAAATAAATAATATAATACAAACATTGCCCACACAGATTCTCATAAAAAAATAGATTATCTGATTTTATTAAATGAATAATAAATCAACTACATAAAGCATGGCTTTTAGTATATATCCCTGACACACCTCTTGTGGATTCCTTTACTCTGATCTAATTCACGGGTGTAGACCAAACTGTTACAAGAGCCTCCAATCTCTCCCAAAGAAGAAAACATCTTCTTTGCAATCAAGGGTTACTAACCCTCACTCTTTACAAATGGTTTGAATACAAATTGAACTCTCTCTCTCTCTCTCTCTAAAGTGAATAATACAATTTAAAGCTCACACAATAACTCCTTAGTGAGTAGATAATACAAATAAAAGCTCACTACAATTTACTCTCAAAGATATACAAATCAAGAACTAGAGCAAGTTGATAAACTAGGACTTAAATGTGAATGATTAAAAATCAACAAGTTGTGTGATTCAAATTGATGTTTTCCAATGGATTGATCAATATTAAAAGGTTTGGAAAAACATGTATTTATAGGCCAAGAAAGATTATAGCCGTTAGTGGCAAAATGGTAAATATTTGGCCTTTTAAGAAAACTAGCTGTTATGCAACAACTGCACAATCCAATCGACTGAAGTCGCGAGCCAGTCGACTGATGCCTTTTTCAGTCAGTTGAAAAGTGGCCCGGTCGACTGAAACTTGAGAAGCAGAATGTATGTTTTCAGAACAGAAACTAGTCGACTGTAGGGTGGTCTGCTCGACTGAAATCTGAAGGGTCCAGTCAACTGAAGAGAGATTCAGTCGACTGTTTTTCATCAGAAAACTGATGAAAAACAGTTTTCTTGTTTTGAAAGGTTTATTCAAGTTTTAAGCCTTTAAGCCCTTTATGAGTGATAATCAAAAAATTTTACAAAGAGAACCTAGTCTTCAACTAAGGATGAAAGATCTTCAAGTCTTCAAGGTTGATCCTTATTGAGCTCCATCACTCTTGGACTTCACCATATGCTATCTCATGATCTCAAACAAAGTTAGAACATTTAAGTTCATGAATAAAGAGATTAGCACAATGAAAATGACATGATAATAGCTTAAAATAGAACAATTACAAAACATGCTATTATCAATAGATTTGTCATCATCAAAACAAATATCAATAATGCCTTAAATAAATTCAAGGCTAACAATTTCCCCCTTTTTGATGATGTCAAAACATGCAATAGAGATATAGCAATTTAAAGCGCAATAGATGTCATTTTCATGTTATCATTCAATGTAACAAGATTTACAAAGTATGAGTCCAAGAATGACAACTTAAAAAAAAAAATTCTCTTTTATCATTTTCCCTTCTTGACTATTTTTCAAATATCTCTTTTTCATTTTCAATAATCTCAAATTTAATTGTCATCTCTATATTAAAGCTATTTGTGGATTAACATCCCTTAACTTTAATCATTGTATTCTGAATTTAAGGGATGTTGGGGGGGGGGGGGGGCATTGTTTGTGCCATAAATAATAATATAATATAATAAAAATGTAAAACATGGCCATTGAGATGACATGGAAAAAGGTCTATGTGTTGGTTCTTGGAATATGTATGTACAAAAGGGGCAGCAATGGTTTTTAGTGGTACTTACTTACCAAATTCAGCACATGCCCACAAAAACGTGGCATGGAATAGATAAATGGGAGTAAAACTAGTTTAATAAACTGCCACATTCACTATAGCAGTTAGTTGGGCATAAAACCAACTTTAATTAAGAGCTGCCACATGGATAATAAAGGTTACAAATGACATTGTATAGAACTAGAAAAACTGCTATTTAGTGGAGAGTGGCGGTTACAAGGTAGTGGAGTTATATTAACACATCGCCATTATTTAAATGGCTTAGTGGGAAATAACCACCCATGAACTACCACATTATAGGGTAGTTATATAAGAGGTTATTATCTCTAAATTATCACATAATGTTTACCAGCCATATCATCAAACTGAAGTGGCATGATCAGTCTAAAATACAATGGCAGTTATGTAGAGATTAGTCTGAAATGCAGTAGCAGTAATGCAGTGATCAGTCTGAAATGCAGTGGCGGTTATGCAGTTAATTAAATTCAGAGTGTTGCCTATAAATACAAGCGAGAATGAAGAAGGCATCATCAACGATCAAACAAACTACATGCTCTAATCATTTTATCTTTTATTTCCTTTTCTTGTTTTAGGAGTAGATTTTAATGTAGTTCTTCCACATCCGTAAGAGAAGGCGCGTTATCCCCTTTTTCTTCATATTGTAATTTAGACACGAGTTTTGCCACTCCAAACTGTAAGAAAGCATGTGTTCCCCTTCTTGTTTCTATAATTGGAGGCCCAATTACCACTTCAATCTCTTGTAACCGTTCTTGTGCTTAATGACAAATTTTGTCTTTTGGGCATTTACTTGTTTGGTGAGATATCTGTTATATTTTTAAGTCTTTAATTTTGTCAAAGTGTCGAGAATCCAAAGGAAAGTGTTGTTCCTCTACTTTCCAAATCGCCTCTCATACTTAGAGGATGTTTGTTGGCAAGCAATACATTTTCTTGGCACGCTAGTCTGTAAGAACATTTTTTTCCATACAAAGATACACACATTTTTCCAAAACCAAACTCTCAGTACGCTTATATTTCAGTAAAGCTCTCAAAGCTTCCCTTCATTGATCTCCATAGCTCTCAACTACATTGCAAGATTCCATCCCCAGGACTCGATCTCCCTCTCCATTTCACTCACACACACACTCTCTCTCTCTCTCTCTCTCTCTCTCTCTCTCGGATCATACTCACAAACATATATTTCAAATACTCTCACAATTAGCTTTCCCTCCCCATTACTCACTCTTTCTCTCGGATCACAATCACCTCACACATACATAGGTACTTCCTGGAAATAAGAAAGGAATCATAGCAAGATATATTATCACAGTAGCTTAAAAAAGAAAGCCATAGCCATTTATACAAAGATCTAAACTTATATTTCAAAATTTATGTCTTTCTTCATCAAGTCGTGTCTCCCAATATAACAACCAGTGAGTCTCTTGAACTCACTCATAATGTACTATTAGTCATTACGCAGAAGCCGGGGGTATCAAATGTAGGTATATACGTATAGATTTATTTACATAGCTTTGAAGCTTCAAAAATGGTGGTCTTGTATTTCTCAACAAAAATTAATTCTATAAATTGGAAATAGTAGATTGAAGTCCCTTTAAGTTCTATTTCAAGTTTTAGATGCTAATTCATAACGGTTGCTATGAACGGTTGGCGATTCTTGGATTTTCATCTATAACTTGAGTTACGTTAATAATTGGCAAACAAAACTTATATATTTGTAATCTACACAGAAAAATGAAGAGAATGATATATTATAAGCCCTATTTAAAACTAGCTTACAAAACCCAGAACACTCCCCTATTTCTGTAAAAAGCTACGAAGATCGATCCTTTAAACGTACAAGCAGTTAAACACATGGTACGACATTTTCCAGATTTTGTTTTCCTTATAGTTTAATGTCGTACCATGTGTTTAACTGCTTGTATGTTTGAGTAAGATGTTAAGGACTTGTCAGTGACAAGTTTGAAAGAATTTATGAGCTTGTACTTTCTGCTTCAATTGTTGTACCTTTGGTTTTAAAGAGTTATACCTCACTATTTTTATAACAAAAAGGAAAATAGATATGAGAATGGGATTTGGATAAGTTGATCTTAACTTGTAATAATCAAAGGTATAAATAGCTCTGATACCATATAAAGGAAATGTAAAAAGAAAAGTATGAATCACTGTGATGCCACTATAAAGAAGAAAAATTAAAGTCATATCGCTATGATACCATTATGAAATAGTGTAAAGTATAAATTACTCTGATGCCACTCTAAAAAATATATAAAAGAAGAAAATATACCAGTCAGGTCGTGTCCAGGCTGATTTGGATACGGCAGACCGATCTAAAACAACGGTCTTGTTCTGGATGGTTCTGGCGAATCGTATGAGTCGAGAGGTTGTGGTCGAGATAAAAGAGTCAGTAAGATGAGGTGGTTATATGTTTCATACACGGTCTTGTATATTTAAATTAAACTGTTTATTTAATGGTCATATGCGACAACTATAATAATTGATTTACTATGCTCTGAACCATTAAACTGTAATAATGGTTAATATACTTTTATCTACATTGTGCGTGTTGTTCATTTAGCTCACTCGACTTTCATTAGTCGATGACTCTTATTTGTCCTGGACACCCAAATTATCCAAGAGATGATTATGCATGGAAATATGATTATGCCAGCTAGAGAAGTCCTTGGAGACACTTTTATATTTAGTAAAGTTGTAATAAGATAATAATGTTTTAATTTGAATAAGGCTGTTTGTGCCTTAGAGATTAAGAGATATGAAAGACAATGTAATATTATTTAAGTTCGATTGTATTAATATTTTATCTTTCATGTTGCTTTATATACTCTATTTACTGGTACATGTTAAGATAAGTACAGGATTAGTGATCCATCACCTGCCATGACCTACCGGTCCAAAACGGAAATAAAATTTTCTCTTATTTTGCTATGCTGGGGCATGTCATCCTCTCTTCCAACTTTTTTTTTTCGCTGACCAAAGAACTTTAAAGTGAAGAACTATCTGCTGAAGTAGCAGAGATTACATTAAAAGGGGGGAAGAAGGATCCAAAGTACCAGAAAAAAGAAGGGCAGCAGCCCATCTAGCAAGATTATGGGCAACAGTGTTGGCCGATCTACAGATTTTTTAAAAGATCCAGCCACTAAAATATTTCTTCATAGTGTGAATATCCGTGGTCAAAGGAAGAAGCTTCCAACTTGGAGAGAAGTGCCAAAGATTAATGGCGCCATAAACGACATTAAGGGAGTCACTTTCAAAGATAATTTTGGCCACTTCTCCTCGAAAGCTATGGAAATCGCCATTCTAAGAGCAAAAGTTTCAGCAACATCTGGATCAATAGAAGAAACCCTCTCAGTCCAATGACCAAGAATAGTACTAGTTGAGTTCCGCAAGACTATATTGATGTAGGAGAATGAGATCCTCACTGCTGCATCATAGTTAAATTTCAGCCAAGTAGTAGGAGGGGCACATCAGTTTGGGGGGACAACCTGAAGTTGGGGTAGGGGATGAGGTGGTGAGAAAGAGGAGCGGGAAGAAGCTTCTGCTAGGGAACAAATTCAGTTGCTTGAGAAGAGATACTATGGATAATAGCTTCAAGATCGATCACTTAATTTTCAAAAATAGATTTGTTTCTTATGTACCAGATGTTATTGAGGATGATTGCCACCAAAGGGAAGAAGCTAGAAGAGACTTGACACTGAGAACCCAAGCTGAAGAGATAAATAAACCATTCTTTCAGAGAAGATGAGTGGTGGTTATTTGTTCTGAGGCCTAGGAAAGAAAACCAAAGAGATCTAGCCAATTGACAATGAAGAAAAAGATAAGCTTCAGTTTGCGCGGAAGTTTTGCAGAGGGGGCAAGTGGTATCTTGTAAGTGTAATCTAAAGGCTAATGTCGATCTTAGTAGGAGAGCTATCATAAAAATTCTGCAAAGAAAGGTTTTAAGCCTCGGATGAATTTTGAAATTCCAGAGTTTGTTCCAAAATTGGGGTTCAGGCTGGATATGATTAAGTCTAGCCGATTGCTCAAGATTGTAGATTGATTTCACAGAAAAGCACCCCTTTTGTTCGAAATCCAATAGATGGAATATGGGCCAGGGAACGAAGGAATAGGGATGGACTCAATTAGTGGAATATCTCTTGGATTGCAAACTTGGGTCAAGAGATTGTGATTCCATGTAATATTAGTAGGGTTGATAAGTTCACTTACCTTACAAGGAAAGTTTTCTGCCACTGGAAGAGGGCTGATTTTGAAACCAACCTTATTGGGAACCCATGGGTCAGTCCAGATGTTGACTTCTTTTCCTTCTCCAATAATATAGCAAGCACCTTTGGTAATAAGATCATGAACTTCCAGGAGAGATTTCCATATTGGGGAGTCAGAAGATGAACTGGTTGCTGAGTTGAAGGAGTGTCTCCGACAATACTTTTGAGAAAAGGAATTGTGGCATAAAGAGGAGTGGTTTAAGAGTATCAACCAAGCTGGTTTAGCCATAAGGGCTTTGTTAAAGTTCATCATTCTTCTGAAGCCAGGCCCACCATAAGCTTTAGGAGAGCAAATTTTATCCCAAGTCACAAGGTTGATTTTGGAGTTCCCATTCTGGTTAGAACCCCACCAAAATTTTCTCATAAGAGAGTCCACCTTATTCTCTAAGTTACGATGGTCAATGGAATTGGTATCATCTAACGTACGTACGTATAATCTTCGCAATTTTGGACAACCCTACGCTCTGTTTGGTCCGATGGAAGAGGGGAAGGAGGAAGGAAGATGTTAAAATAATTTGTTTCTCTTCCAACTTATAACCAAACAAATTATTTTAACATGTTCCCTCGTCCTTCCCCACTTCCATCGAACCAAACATAGCAAAAATTACGAAGATTGTACATACGTACGTTAGATGATACCAATTCCATTGACCATCATAACTTAGAGCATCTCCAATGGAGCTTATAGGCTTAAATACAAAATCTGTCATTGAAGTTTGGTCCTTGTCTCATTCTAGTCCCCATAGTTTCAATTGCATCAATTTGATCTGCAGAGTTTTTTTTAAATAGAAGCAACATGGTCCAAATGTCCCATTTTGTCAGAAAATTTTCATGAATTCATCCACTGCTATACCCAATTTCGCTGATAAGCCAATGGAAGATTGGTGATATTCCATTTTTGCCCCCCAAAAAAGTGTGACAGTGCATAGCATGCGAGTAAATTCTGTCAACTTTTCACATAGAATTGGACCACATTGCTTCTATTTAAAATTTTTAAAGGCCAAATTGATGTAATTGAAACTAGCTACAAGAACTTGAATGAGACAGGGACCAAACATCAAAGGTTTTGCAATTAAGCCGAGGTTATTTATGCGGTCATATCTCTCAACTACTTAAATGACTCCTCATGACCAACCAAAATATCATGTCAGAAATTATTCAGCGAACTCATTACACCACGACATTATACTGATGTGGTGTGACGCCCCACTCAAATGGTTCCACATTTCCCCTTATTCTATGGTGATCATGACAAATACTTGTCCAGTTGTCCCCTATTCTATGGTGGTCATGACTCCGCTACTTTTCAAGTGCTCCCCATTTTTAGAGGGCACGTGATTTAATGTGAGTGGAGCATCACGCACGTCTGATGACTCATAGAATAAATTTCTAAGTAGGGGTTGTAAAATACCATCACATGCCATTGGGTGGTAAATATGAGAGAGAGAGAGAGATGGGGGGAGGGAGGGAGGGAGAGAGGTTGTAAAATTTGGAGAAAAAATCTTTAACTATTGGATTCCAACCAAAAATGCATAAATATAATTAAAATATTGAAAGTTCAACTCATTTTACCATTCATTGTTAGAGTGCACTTGTGGTAAAGAGGGATATAAACACTACTCAAAAATGCAAATTCTAGTTGAAGATGCTCTTAGAGGGAGTTGTTTTGATGTGAATATATTCAATAAGAAAAAATTCAACTCCAAGGTAAAATTAAAATACATGTAACGGTGATAATTGACTAACGAAAGAACTTTTGCTCCATTACAAAACTCAGGAGAGATTTGTGTAGTTTTCGTACTATAAGTATGGGCAGACCTGTTGAGGGACAAAGGGGCTCAAACCCTCTCCTCTCTTCTCCTCTCCTCTCCTCCTGCCTCTCACCTCAAAATTTAAAAACAAAAATTTTAGACCTATCTTAAAAAAATTACACACAAGTCTTTCTCAAAAATTAAGAAAACTCTCTATTTTACTAGTATTGAAGTTTTTATTTTAATTTTTATAGTATTAATAACTTATATTATCTACAAGAAATATACATATATATATATATATATATCCAAGAAATTTGCCTCCAGCGTTGCTCCTGAATGGCTGAACCATGAAAATTCAGCGATCCACAAGTGCAACTTTTTGGTTCTACCTCTGCCAAGCATCTCTAACTTAAATTTTTTGCCGCCGTCTTTTATTATAAGCGAGGTTTTTATATATATTTTGACTTTATTTCAGAGGAGATGAGTGTAATTATATTTATGCCAAATAACTACTTTCACTCTATATATATGTATATATATATATATATTTATGTAGTACTTATATTTCATGAGAATATACTCACACTCACATGGTTCCAAGGAGAAAGGGGTCAATTTCTATCATATCGGCATAATACAAATACAATAAGAAAGTGTCTCTATCCATATTTCTCATTTCTATGATGAGTTTGAGTTGATCAGCTTTTTTCTCTGTGGACTGTCCACAAACAACAAAAGGCAAATTAATAGAGCTTTGAATGGAATTGAATGCCAAACTAGTGCTATTGATAAGCTGAGAGAGCATGGGTTGGGACTTGGGGGTTTCAAACTTCTACTTTGTCTACAGAGAGAATAGAGACATGGACGATAATGGAGTCAAAGCATTAAAGGCAAAGAAAAACAGATAGCTTGGTCCAACTGACACCTCCTCGTGCTATCTCGAACAATGTGTTTAATATCTTTTTGAGAGAGAAAGAGGGTGTGGGTTGACTAGATCAAAATATTTTGTTGGGTAGTGATATAATTACATAAAATGTGGACATAAAAATTGAATTCATGTTAATAGCCCCAGGGTGTTGCTGATGATCCAAAACTGTGGGTGCATGGGCATGTCGCGACAAAAGAGGAGCTGCATGAATTTTTGGGAAAGTCAACACTCTCATGTGAGTCATGTTTTTTTTTTTTTTTTTTTTTTTTTTTTGGATTCTTTGTTGTTGTTCTCTTTTACAGAAGTAAATTCTAATATTTAAAAACTATTTTAAATTATAACGCCCACTTTTGTGAGAGTGAACAATACCAGAAGGACTCAAAGAAAACTACTGAAGTGCTGTCCTTTTATAAACGATTGAATGTAAAGTCTAAGAAATTGTGCATACCAAACTTTTTGGGTAATTTACATTAACCTCCCCAGAGTAATTATAGATACCTCCCTTATAGTTTCAATAATAACACTAAACCTCCTTTGTTAGAAATGAAACCCTGTCGTTATTAAAGTTTAATGCAAAAGTATCGATTTATCCTTAAAATAAAAATATTTATTTTGTAATAAAAATTTAAATGTTATAAAATGACACATTTGTCCTTAATGCATGCCCTTAAAATAAAGAGGGGAAAAAAATATTATTTGTAGATATTTTAATATAACAAGGACAAAATAATTATTTAAAAAGTCCGTAGTGCCATAGTACGTGATGGCAATAGTCCATAGTGCCATAGCAAAAATCCCGTTGCATATGGTATAAAGCTTTTAGTTAGATAGTATTTATGAACTAAATTTGGGATTCAAACTTGAAAAAAAAATATTATTATTTTTTCTAACAAAACGCTTAGGGTCTGCTCAGGAAAGTTAAAAAAATCAGACTGGATTCAACTCAAATCTCATTTTTTATCTGGTTCCTGTGAGAATCAAGGTAACATTTGTTGATTTGACAAAGAACCAATTTTAAGAGAGTTATTTGACCGAGCACGAATTATTATGCAGGAATTTGGCACTTACCAAGCACTTGAATTTGTAGAAGTAC
This sequence comes from Hydrangea macrophylla, assembly GCA_033977485.1. Lineage (NCBI taxonomy): Eukaryota > Viridiplantae > Streptophyta > Magnoliopsida > Cornales > Hydrangeaceae > Hydrangea > Hydrangea macrophylla. The sequence continues at coordinate 32,555,583 of CM066994.1, forward strand.
TGGTTCAATTATGAACCACAGAACCTGTTATTTGCTTTTCCAAATAGTCTTTACTAACTTTCTTTTGTTTATTTACTTCTAACACTGTTTCAAAGTGTAATCAGTTCACATATACAAGTGAGTCTATATGGCACATGTGCAATACACAAGTGGATCAATAGTATCCTAAAATAAGACAAAAGTATATAAGGAAAAGTAATCAAATATTGTCCATCATAAAATACTATAAGGGTGTTTATCATCAACTTTTGGAGTTCATAAGTGATTATGGAATTTCACAAACTATTTGACAAACTAAAATCATCGATTCAATCGCAAAAAAAAAATGTGAATCACATGGTCAAACGAGATTTTTTGGGATTGAATCACGGCAGAAGCTACGCCAAATGCATGCTATATGTATTTATATAAATTAAGGCTATTGCTAATGCCAGAATAGCTTTGGCTAATGCTAGAGCATATTTAACGTCTTTTAATTTGATACGTCAAAATCTATTTGAAAAATTATGAGTTGCTCTGACATTAACACTAGCCTAAATTAAATCCATCTTTCTTGAAGTATTGATAAATATAGAAACCAACTCCCCAGTGCTTCTAAAAATTATACCGATCTTAGAGAGAGATTTCTTTTCATTAATAGTTGCCAACTCCCCAGTTCAAGAAAGTTTCTAATTTTTGAAAATATGATAAATTCTTATATAACAGTGTAATTTACCTTTGCTAAACATGCAATTTGGGGTAAATTTGAACTATCAATCATGCTTATATTGTTGAACTCTTTTTTTTCTTTTTTATTTATTTTTTCTTTTTTTTTTTTTCATCCTGAGGTCTGGCTCTCTAAACTATCATACTTCAATTCTCAATTTTTTTTATTTTTATTTTTATTTTTTATGTATCCCTGACACCCTTAAAGAAATCAAAGACTCTGGTCAACTCTATTAGGCATTGCCACACTTTCTTGAACTAAGCATAAAACATCATCATTTTGAGATCAAAGGAATAGCTCTGTGCAAAAGTGCAAGTTAAAAGTTTAGAAAAAAATGTTTACGAATTGATGACATCATCAACATGCTACTACTAATTATGACTTATGTGTACGTACAACTTAATATTCACATATTATGAATTGGGATTATTTGATTTTTTATTTTTTTTTGGTGCCCAAGAGAGGAAAGCAAAGATGTAAAGAAAGGGAAATGGTCCCTTGAAATTTGAAACCTAATAAAGTTGAGGAACCCAAGAAGAATATATTGCGAATTGTGCTTTGACTAAGGAGGAGAATCACCCCCAAGAAAAACATCCAAAAACCTTCGCCTTCTTTTACATTCTTTTATTAATAATGTTAGATATACATATTTTTTTATATATGTTTTGACATATTATGTTTTAAATGTATATACCTTGTACTATTTGAATTTTTAATACTTTTTTGTGCACCACTCACACAATACATGATGCATGCATTTAAAGTTGTGTGTCAAAACGTGTGTAAAAGAGTATGTGAGTGTAGTAGTGCTTTTCTTTTATACACTTTTTGAGAGCATCCATTGTGGGACGATCTGTACAATAAATTTATAATAATGCTAGATATACACACTTTTCTATACTTGTGTATTGTGGGACGCTTGTAATGGGATCATCTGTACAATAGTGTATAACACTGAACTTAGTGAAACTTAAATTTAGTGTACAGTTAAGTTCAGCTAGTGGTACAAGGGGCACGGCCCTAGGAGAGCCGTGAGGCTCCAAACGGCACACACTGTGCCGTGTGATATCCAGACGGCATTACCTGTGCCGTGTGATATCACACGGTACACTGTGTGCCGTGTGAATTTGTCTAGTTTGATATCACATGGCACACACTATACTGCCTACTCCCACACAACACATTGTGTACCGTTTAATATCACACACAACACTCTCCTTTCCATTTGGACTATGCATTATTAGCGTTTTCCATTTGTACACTAAACTTAACAAACATTCTCTTTAAATTTACTTTACGGGTTGTGATGCTCTGGTACCCCCATCTCCCCCACCCAAAAGCCAATGTCAAATCATGAGTGGCCATAAAACAAGTAGAACAACCATTGGTAATTAAGTTTGATCCTTGACAGAGGATGACAGATCATCTCCTCTTGCTTTTCAATCCCCCATACATATCCCTTGAAATCTTTGTTACCCTTTACAAAAACATTATTTGGATGGCCTATCTACTCATCGCATATGAACTCTTTTTTTTTATATAGATTTTTTCCCCACAAGAATATAGCTTATGCTGTTAGCAAAAAAAAGAATATAGCTTACGTTGCATTTTGAATGAAAGTGATTTTCATTCGCAATTGAAAGTGATTTTCATTCGCAATGCATGTATTAACTTTTCATTCATAATGCCTATCAGCCTATGCTAATATTGATATACTTTAGAAATAATATAGAAAAAAGGAAATAAGGTAGCGATGCATATGAAAAAACAATGGAGTTCACTAATTGGGTATTCAATAGTGGTTTTGTTGTATATATAACATACCACTAAGACACTTGTCAGTCATTGATTGGAAGATAAGTGTACAAAAGTCAAAAGATGATGGGCATTTAATGCTTACTAACATGTATTAAATAGGAGCAACCGGTTATCACAGGTTGGTCATGTAGTGCACAATGTGTTTGTTCCTTGACCACATATTATAGTTTCGTGGTCTTAAATGTTTGTTCCATCGTCATCATAAGTTGTTTCATGACCATAAATGTTTGTTTCAAAAATTGTATGTTCACTTAGATCCTGAAACAAATACGGAGTATTTTGCGATTATGAAACAATCATAAATGGTTATGGAACAAAATTTTGAATTAAGAACTTACTTCTGAAACTTTGTTTCTTTGTTTACATAAGTTGTTTCGTGACCATAAAAGTTTGTTAAAAAAATTGTAGGTTCTGTTACATTGTGAAACAAATATTTTATGATTACGAAACTATTATATATGGTTATGGAACAAAATTTGTAATAAAGAACTTACTTCTAAAACATGGTTTCTTCATCATCATAAGTTGTTTCATGACCACAAATGTTTGTCCAAAAATTGTAGGTTCAGTTAAATTCTGAACAAATATTTTAAAATTACGAAATAATCATATATGATTATGGAACAAAATTTTGAATTAAGAGCTTACTTCGTTTTTTCATTCTCAAAAGTTGTTTTGTGACCATAAAAGTATGTTCAAAAAATTGTAAGTTCTGTTAGATTCTGAAACAAATATTTAATGATTACAAACAATCATATATGGTTATGGAACAAAATTTTGAATTAAGAACTTACTTCTAAAACTTTGTTTATTCATCTTGATAAGTTGTTTCATGACCACAAACGTCTGTTCCAAAAATTTTAGGTTCTGTTAGATTCTGAAAGAAATATTTTATGATTACGAAACAATCATATAGGATTATGAAATTTTTTTTTTGAATTAATTAGGAACTTACTTCTGAAACGTTATTTCTTAATTACCATAAGTTCTTTCGTGACCATTAAAATTTCTTCAAAAATTGTAAGTTCTGCTACATTGTGAAACAAATATTATATAATGACGAAAAAATCATATATGGTTATGAACCAAATTTGTAAATCTGAGGTTACTTCTGAAACGTTGTTCCATCATCATCATAAGTAATTTCATGACCTTAAACGTTTATTCCAAAAATGTAGGTTCTATTAGATTCTGAAACAAATATTTTACAATTACGAAACTATCATATACGGTCATGGAACAAAATTTTGAATTACGAACTTACTTCTGAAACTTTGTTTCTTCATCACCATAAGTTGTTTCGTGGCCATAAAAGTTTGTTCCAAAAATTGTAGGTTCTGTTAGATTCTGAAACAAATATTTTATGATTACGAAACAATCATTTATGGTTATGAAACAAATTTGTAAATTCGGAACTTACTTCTGAAACTTTGTTCCATCATCATCATAAGTTGTTTCTGACAATAAATGTTTGTTCCAAAAATTGTAGGTTCTCTTAGATTCTGAAACAAATATTTTATGATTACGAAACAATTATATATGGTTATGGAACAAAATTTTGAATTAAGAACTTACTTCTGAAACTTTGTTTCTTCATCATCATAAGTTGTTTCGTGACCATAAAAGTTTTTTCAAAAAATTGTAGGTTCTGTTAGATTTTGAAACAAATATTTTATGATTATGAAACAATCATTTATGGTTATGAAACAAAATTTCTGAATATTTGTTTCTTCATCATCATAAGTTGTTCTCGGACCATAAACGTTTGTTCTATAAATTGTAGGTTCTCTTAGATTCTGAAACAAATATTTTATGATTATGAAACAAAAATTTGTAGTTATGAAACAAAATTTTAAATTCAGAACTTTCTTCTGAAAATTTATTTCTTCATCATCATAATTTGTGCTGGGACCATAAACGTTTGTTTTATAAATTGTAGGTTCTCTTAGATTCTGAAACAAATATTTTATGATTATGAAACAAATATTTATGGTTATGAAACAAAATTTTAAATTCAGAACTTACTTCTGAAAATTTGTTTCTTCATCATCATAAGTTGTTCCCGGACCATAAACGTTTGTTTCAAAATTTGTAGGTTCCCTTTGATTTTGAAACAAATGATTTATGATTATAAAACAAATATTTTTGTTATGAAACAAAATTTTAAATTTCGAACATACTTCTGAAAATTTGTTTCTTCATCATCATAAGTTATTCCCTGACCATAAACGCTCGTTCCAACAATTGTAGGTTCTCTTAGATTCTAAAACAAATATTTCACGATTCTGAAACAATCATTTATGATTATGGAACAAAATTTTAACTACATGAAATTTCTAATTTCCAGGGGACAATTGCGAGTGGTTCATGTTCCAAAGGTAAGGGTGGTTGATTTAACGAATGATGAGGACTTCAATATTAATGGTGGAATCTATACAACTACAGATGAAGAAATAGAAAACTCATTTAGTGGGTTTCAATGCTCCATAGGCGGAGTTGAAAACAACAATGGTGCAACGAGTAACACTAATAACACAGAAGACTCATTTGGTGGGTTTCATTGCTCTGTAACACAACATTGATGCAACGAGTAACACTAATAACACAGAAGACTCATTTGGTGGGTTTCATTACTCTGTAGGTGGAGTTAAAAACAACATTGGTGCAACGAGTAACACTAAAAAAATATAAGACTCATTTGGTGGATTACAATGGTCCTTAGGTGGAGTTGAAAGTGACTTTCTGCAATGGACGAGACAGATAAAGCCATGTCAAAGTTGACCAAAGCGAATGTGTTCGTGTTGAAATTCAATTCCGAGGCTGAAGCAGAAATTTGGTACAATTTATATGGAACAGTCAAGGGTTCCAGTATCAGAAAAGATAACAGAAGTGTTAACAATGAAGGTATGGTTCTCTCTAGAAGATGGTATTGTTCTAAAGCGGGTTTCAGATAACAACATCATTTACAGAGGCAAGACAGACTGAGAGAGCCATGGGCACTTACTAGAGTTGGATGTACTGCAACGCTTCCTCTCCTATTGATGAAGAATGGGTCAGAATATGAGGTGGTAGATTTTGTTAAAAAGCATAATCATTCTCTAGTTGTAGAGCCTTGCGTGCCCTTCCTGTGGTCACATCACAAAGTAAATTCTCCCGATTAAGCCCAAGTGAGTTCGATGCGTGCCGTTGGAATCAAACCAAGCAAGATTATAGACAATGGTATGCCAATCGGGCGGGTATGTAAATGTTGGTTTCCCCAAAAGGACCTATACAATCATGTTAACGTTGCACGAAGGAAGAAGTTAGTGATGGTGATGCCGATGCCGCTTTGTGTTTGTTATGTGCTTTCAAAGACAAGAATCCATCCTTCTTTTACAAGTACGATGTTGATGATGAAGGTTGCTTGTCCAAATTATTTTGGAGCGATGGAAGATCGCAATTGGAACACGTAACAGATGGAGATAAGGCGATGCATAGAGCAATTCAGTAGATTCTCCCTTTATCATACCATTGTTTATGTCAATGGCATATACCATGAAATGCTGTGACAAATATACATATCCAAGGCTTTGCTTCGAGATTCAACCACTGCATGATAAATAGGTATTCGCCAAAGGACTTTGAAACGGCATGGATGGCATTACTTGATGATTTCAACTTCATAACAATATATGGATGATGAACATGTATGAAGCACGTTTAATTTGGGCGGAGGTGTTTTTAAAAGAACATTTCTTCACATATTTATGAGTTTGTGAGAATTTACGAGAAAGTGTTAGATCGGCTTCGTAACAATGAGGCAAAGGCCTACAACGACACAGATCAAACAAAGCCCGTTTTAACAACAACTTTGCATCACCTAGAGAGATATGCTGCTGAGGATTCTAGGGTTGGGTTACATAAATTTTTTGTTATGGAGAGGATTCTAGGGTTGGGTTACATAAATTTTTACTTATCAGTGTACGCATGTCCAATAGTGAGATTTAACGTGTTGTACTCTCCCGAGGAGAGCAAATTTGAATGTTCGTGTTTACTTTTTGATGGGATAGGGATACCCTGCCGTCATATGATTATAGTAATAAAAGTTTAGCACATGCTGGAAATCCCTAAAAGTTGCATCTTGCAACGATGGCTAAAAACGGACAATAGTTCTATCGAATCCTCGTGCCTTAGACTACCAGACGCTGAAACACAGACGGCGCGCCTCACTGTTCTTAAGTCTAGTTGCAATGAGATGTCGTATTTTGCGTCCCTCACTACTGATAATATCTATAGTAAGCTATGGTCAAATAGCTATCTCTCAAGCTCCTAAAAATCATGTGGACAACATGTCCTGATATAAAACTAACAAAAACTAAACCTCCAGATCTTGACTCAAAAGTCGTCAGCATCTGATCCTACTGCTGCTACCTCATCCTCTGGTGCAATGTCCATCTCTATAGGTGGATCGGCTTCCACTGGTGTAGCAAGTCCTCCAACTACTACTCATATATCCCAGTCCTCAACAATCATCTCATCAACGTCCAGATCCTCAACATCAAATATTGTCTCGGCGATGTCGGCGACCATCTTAGCAAAATCCCCAACTATTGCCATAGGCTCTACTAATGTAGTCCTATCAACAGTCCATCTGGCTGTACAACAATCGTTGCTACCCACTCGGCTGCCATATTGGCAATGGCTTCCACATGTAGTATAGGTCCTGCGGGTAGCTCGAGCATAACAGGTATATCTGGTACGACTACTCCCTCTACCTTAGGAACATCCTTTATTGCTATCTCCTCAGGCTCTATTGCAACATCTTCCATACCCTCATCTCCTACTACCCATATATCTTCGTCATCAATCTAGATCCTCCTCTGGCTCCTCATCATCATCGATGGGCTCAATATCCTCTGCGGGATCCTCCTCTGGGTCAGCATCTACTACTTTCAAGAACTCTTACTGTTCACCGCTTTTAAGAACTCTTGCGAGCACCATACATCGCTCTCATATAATGACTAGTTTAAGGCTTGGACTTGCCAGAGCACTTGGGGATGTAATGGTTGTAGGCTTGGACTTGCCGCTATCGGATGAATGCGTATTTTTTTTCCTATAGACTATTTGATATGATTTATGAGGTTAAAGCATGATTTATCATATATGTTAGAAATTATGCACTCAGCATGTAGCTGAGCAATGGAGATTTACTCCATTGCAGGTATGAAGAAAGGCAAGAAGAAGCGTGAAGAGTGAGGCCGTGGGAATGCCGGGGATTACCTTTGTTCATGTTTTTAGTTTCCTTTCCATATGTTGTAACAATAAAATTGTGGAACTAGAACCATGTTTTTGTTTGAATTGGAAACCTTGGAAGAATTTTGGAAATATTGTAATATGTAATTAAACTTCTTATAGTTAGTTTTGAATTCGTCCGAACTTGTAAGTTTGTGTTTTGTAAACTTAACTTGTTAAATTCAGATTTTGAAGGACTGTGGCTAGAGTTTTGTGAATAGAGCCAAACTAGCCTTAGCTTGTTCTGCTATTATTTCTTTTTATGGATTAGTAATATTAAACTTTGTTTTTGAAAGCTTGTTATAGCTTGTGACGTTTGGATTAATGTAAGTGTGATTGGAGTAGTAGAATTGGTGGAGGTTGTTTGATGCCTTAAGCAGATTCTGCAGCTTTGGGTAGCATTCTGCTAAAGGGTCATTCGACCGGTCGGAATTCGACTGGTTGGAATTCGACCAGTCGAAAGGGGTCGTCCGACCGGTCAAAATACCCCCTACGACAAATCTTTTTCTACCACTTCCAGAAATTTTCAAAAGGTTTTGATTGGTTCTTAGGGTATCTTTGGAACCCCTTTCAACATAAAATCATTCGTTTCGAAATACAATTTTGTTTTCAATTTAATACAAATTTTACAACTCTGAAGGTATCATTTCTAAAAGTTTTATATACTCAAGGTTATTTTAAAGTTCTTTTCTGCTGCGTATAGTAGTTTAATGGTTGGATAAGCCTTGATGGCGTACCACGTGTCCTGTTTCCGCACGTTAGCGGGATGGGTCGTGATAGAACAAAACTTCGTAATCATGGAACAAACTTTAAGGTCATGGAACAAATATTTTATGATGAAGAAATAAAACTTTCTTGTCATAAAACAAATATATTTATGATGAAGGAACAAAACTTAAAGATCATGTAACAAAACTTAGTGACTATGGAACAAAGATTTCCGATTGTGAAACAAATATTTATGATGAATGAACAAAACTTAATGATCACGGAACAAAACTTTCTAATCATAAAACAAGGTTTTTGTTCACAAAATAAATATTTATGATGAATGAACAAAACTTAATGATCATGGAATAAATGCTCTTTAGTTCAAATATTCACATTCATTCGGGCATGTCTAGCATTTTTTACCAAACCCCCCAAACAATCGGTCATGTAACAAAATACATGTTTTGGGTGCAAACAACTTTTAAATAATTATTTTGTGTTTTTGTGTCTACTTATGTTTTCAATGTTGTAAACTTGCACCAAAATATTGTGATGATTGCTCCCAACGTGTGAAGATTTGCTCCCAACCTTATGAAGAGTTGCACCTGACTTTGAAACGAGTTGCTCCCTGCATTTTGAAGAGTTGCTCCCAACGTTACAAAGAGTTACTCCCAATGTTATAAAGAGCTGGTCCCAAACGTCATTTAAATTTGACAACTTTCTATTTTTACAAAAAACAAAAGTTGATATTTTTTAATTTTGAAAAAATAAGAAACTGACTTTTAAATTCTATATCTATATTATATTGTAGGAAGAAAAATATGACTAGGACATACAAAATGTATGACTAGGATGTGATTAATGTGACTAGGATGCTGACTGGGATTTGGTAAATGTGTGTAGCATTTTTTTCCCCTAAAGGCACAAACCCTGTCTCATTCTCTACCCACACCACCGTCGCCCCTCTCTCTCTCTCTCTCTCTCTCTCTCTCTCTCTCTCTCTTCCTCCCCCTCTCTGGTTCCCCACCGAAGACCACCACCCATTTCTTCCTCTTCTTCTCCCTCTCTCGCCTCTCCACTCCTCTCCTCTCGGCTCAACCTCCCTCTCGATCTTCTCTCTCTTCTCATCCACCCTCACCCTCCTCCTCCTCCACAATCAGTCAAGAAGTTTATTATTGACTAATTTTAAATGCAATCATGTTTCCATAATTTTTGCCCCTAATTTTAGGATGATTCTCTGAATTGTTGGAAAGTTGGATTTTTATCAATCTCTCATAAGTATATTGATATTTTCCTAATCAAAATATTGCCAATTTTCCAACAATATCTAGAATCATCCTAAATTGCAGTTTTTCTTTCTCATTCCAGCCTGGTTTGAATTTTGCTTTTCTACGAATCTCCCTTTATATTTTAGTCAATTCTATATTGATATTTTCCTAATCAATTCTATATTTATATTTCCTTGCAACTTTCCAACTTTCCTAATTAACTTTATATTCATTCTATATAACATTACCTCTCTATATCTATTACACCTCTCTCTGAGTCTCTATCCTCACTGCCTTACTGTCCACCACCGCTGCCCCCGGCCATCTGCACTACATCCATCGCTTCAAAGTCAACACGTTATCTCTCTCAAGTTTTTTTAACAGGTATGTCCAACTATCTTCTTCCTCCTACTTTTTCATGTAACATTCTTCGTACATCTCTTGTGTAACATTCTTTGTACATCTCTTATGTAACATCTCTTATGTGTTTTTATTTGGATTTCCATTTTTTTTTTTTTTTGGTGTCCTAACATTAGTGGCACTTTTGTGTTATCTATATTGGGCTGGTTTGAGGGTGTTCAGACTATGCTGAATTTTTGTTTGGATCTTATGCAGTGTTGTGGCCGATGTATGTGTCTAATTCTTTGTTTGTTTGTAAATGTTTAGTATTAGTCCCTAAATTTTTGTTTGGATCTTATGTTGTGTTGTGGCCGATGTATGTGTCTAATTCTTTGTTTGTTTGTGAATGTTTAGTATTAGTCCCTTTTGAAAGAGTTTGTGTTTGATTAGGTTTTAAGACTTCTAAATTTTTTTAACATTTTTTTTCATCGACCAATGTCACAGTCACAGTGACATTGGGCAATGTTACTGTTTGACATTACATAGTCTAAAATTACATAGTCTTTTGGTAATTTTGTATAAAATTGAATTCATTGCAAGAGTCTTCGGTTTTAAACATTTTCTTTTTCTTTTTTCTGTTCCATTCCTCATTCATTTGCCTCTTTATCAGTTGCTAACATGTTTTCCAATTACCATGTCAAATGATCCCAAATTTTGTGCAGTGTTGTGGCCGATGTATGTGTCTAATTCTTTGTTTGCTTGTAAATGTTTAGTAACATTCCCTTTTGTAAAAGTTTGCGTTTGATAAGGTTTTAAGACTTCTAAATTTTTTGTAACATTTTTTTTCATTGATCAATGTGACAGTCACAGTGACATTGGGCAATGTTGCTATTTCACATTACATAGTCTAAAATTACATAGTCTTTTAACCACTTGCATAGTTTTTAACAACTTGCAAAGTTTTCTACATAGTCTGTAGCCCAAGTGGAATTCTAAAATTATAGTTTTTTTTAACTAACTTGCATATGTTTTTAAACAAATGGAATTAGACTTGACGTGGTCAACAAAATGTACATACTCAAAAACATAAATTAAATTGCATAGTTTGAATCTGGTACTTATTATGTTATTAATTTGAATCTATTGCCTCCACGGTTATTCTCACAAAAGATTTTTGGACCTATGTGCAATCTACAAAAGTGTAGATTTTATAATATCAAATGTCTTTTTAAATCTCTTCCCTCGCTCATACTGATTCTCACTTCCCATCTCTTACTGATTTTATAATACCAATTCGTTGTAATTTGATACAATTTGAACAATTTTAGACCAATTTGAACAATTTTAGACCAATTTGAACAATTTTAGACCAATTTGAACAATTCTCACTTCCCCTCTCTTTCCTCCTGTTTTTTTTCTAAACCACTCTCTTCCTTAACCATCCATTTTTTTTTTATAAATTTTTTTGTGTTTATTTGTTATGACATGCTTTTAGATGATTTGGTTACCCTCAATATGGACATTGTTGTTTTTCTACATTGTTATAGTCATTTTTTTTTTCCAATAGTAATTCTAGTAATGGAAATCATATTTATTGTTCAAATTTTATGCCCCTGCTCATTTAGTGGTAGCTTTTGTATTCTCCACAATTCGTTGTAATTTGATACAATTTGAACAATTTTAGACCAATTTGAACAATTTGAACAATTCTCACTTCCCCTTTCTTTCCTCCTGTTTTTTTTTAAACCACTCTCTTCCTTAACCATTCATTTTTTTTTTTGATAAATTGTTTTTGTGTTTATTTGTTATAACATGCTTTTAGATGATTTGGTTACCCTCAATATGGACATTGTTATTTTTCTACATTGTTATAGTCGTTTTTTTTCCAATAGTAATTCTGGTAATGGAAATCATATTTATTGTTCAAATTTTATGCCCCTGCTCATTTAGTGGTAGCTTTCGTATAATTTGATATAATTTGAACAATTTTAGACCAATTTGAACAATTCTCACTTCCCCTCTCTTTCCTACTGTTTTTTTAACCACTCTCTTCCTTAACCATCCATTTTCTTTGATAAACGATTTTTGTGTTTATTTGTTATAACATGCTTTTAGATGATTTGGTTACCCTCAATATGGACATTGTTATTTTTCTACATTGTTATAGTCATTTTTTTTCCAATAGTAATTCTGGTAATGGAAATCATATTTATTGTTCAAATTTTATGCCCCTGCTCATTTAGTGGTAGCTTTTGTATTCTCCACAATTCGTTGTAATTTGATACAATTTGAACAATTTTTGACCAATTTGAACAATTCTCACTTCCCCTCTCTTTCCTACAGTATTTTTTTAACCACTCTCTTCCTTAACCGTCCATTTTCTTTGATAAATGGTTTTTGTGTTTATTTGTTATAACATGCTCTTAGATGATTTGGTTACCCTCAATATGGACATTGTTATAGTCATTTTTTTGTGCAATAGTAATTCTGGTAATGGGAAATCATATTTATTGTTCAAATTTTATGCCCCTGCTCATTTAGTGGTAGCTTTTGTATTCATTTACCAGCAACTAATCTCAAGAAGTTGATCCTCATGTAATTATATATGGAAAATTTCCCACAAATATCATTTAAATAGTATGTTTTGCCTTATTTGCAAACTGGCTTTTAATTTAAATGTGATTCACACTCTGCTTCTATGTATACAAAGTCGATGCCATAGCTTACAATATTTTTACAGAACATGCCATTGGATGTGTCCTTGAAGTACAATACCTCGAAAAGAGGTTCTTTTGCAAATCAACTTATACCTGATTTCTCCAAACAAAAAAACTTATAATTGATGATCAAAATTTTAATCAACCTATAACCAAAGATTATAGTTGATGATCAAATTGTAGTATAAAATTATAGTCTTTTGAATGTTGAAATTTAGGTGCTATGCTATTGTAATTTAGGACACCTTTTTGCTCCATTTTAGATCCAAGAAGTCGAATGTGGAATGAGTTGTATGAGCACCATGTTGGATCAGAAATATGTACACAGAATGAGAATATAGTTAGAGAAAATTTACACAGATTACTTATTATGTTGCTTTAGATTTTTCACATTTTGACTGTTAAAATTGGGGTGCTATGCTTTTGTAATTTAGGACACCTTTTTGCTCCATTTTAGATCGAAGAAGTTGAATGTGGAATGAGTTGTATGAGCACCAAATTGGATCAGAAATGTAAATATTCCTTTTATTCACATCTTGGTTGTTTTTGTTAAAATTTATCCACCTTTTTAGAACAAAATACTGATTTATCAACCTTTTCAGTTACTCAATGACAAAAGACTGATTTAATAGCAAAATTTGTGATTAATCATACAAAAGGTTCCTTCAACAGCTTTTAGAAGAAGTTTCCAAACGGATCCCATGTAGATTAAAAACAGATAATCTGTTTTAATACTCTAGGGAACTTAACACATATACTCCATCACAGAATTAACATACTGTATAAACATATTGGATATACTATATGAACATACGTAATTAACCAAGTACCCTAAAGTATGATTATCTAATAAAATAATGACATTTGTAATTAAATAACTTCTTAATTACACCACTAAGTGGAATTTCTAATTTATTGTTTTTTTTTCTAATTTTTTAATCGTAAATTATACATCTATATTTATGCAGATGGATATTAGACCACCTATAATGGCACGTGTAAGTGTGCGTCTTCTTCATAAAAAAACTATGAATGAACTTGAAAATATGACTTTTGAAGAAGGCACTCCCATATGGGTGTTTGGCACAAATGTAATTACATTATGTGGCCAATTAAGGAACACGTGTAAATGTTTGTCAGAGAGAGATATAATGCAAATAATAGCTAATTCGCTACCATCACGTTGGAATGATGTTGTTGAAGATATACTAAATAGACACCAACCGGATGATGCATTATACTTTCTTGAACTATTAGAAGAAGCTGAGCACGATATCCACCCATTATGGATAGACTTGGAGACAACACAAATGGCTTCGGGTAGGAGTTATAGATCATATATTGAAAAAGGAAAATGTATTCTATGAACTTCTGAGAAGAGGATTTCGTCTCCATGAAGCGATTTTGGTGTACGCGATAGTCAAGACACTTCCAGATGAGTGGCCTAAGTAAACATTATACAAAAATTTACAAAATGATTTTTAGGACTTGAAAACTCTAAGAGAAATGTTGGAGGATGAGGAGTTCGATTTCTTATGTTCAAAAGTTGTGGCAGACGTGGAAAAGACATTGGCGATGAACGAAGGTCGTGAAGATGAATAAAAAAAATAGTTTTTACTTAGTTTTTTTTTTAGATATTTTCTACTTTTAGTTGTTTTAATTAATTTTTGTGGATAATTTTGTAATTATTTTAACTTTTATTAAATGAGAATGTTATTATAATGAAATTTCTAAGTCATTTAATGAGTAATGATGAGTTTTTTTTATAATTTATTAAGTGTTTGTTTATTCTTTCTTTTTTCTAATTTAATCTGTTACTATTTATGCTAATGAATGAGGAAAGTGTGTAAGATTTATATTTTCTTTTTTATAACTAATTAATATTTTGATTCTTATTCTTTTTCTTTGGTGGTATTTTTTTCAATTTTGTTACAGCTAATCAATGGCAAAATACACAATTTTTAAGGCTCAAGAATCTGTAGTAAGTTTACTTTATTTAATTGTATAATAATCTCTTAGCATATAAAAAAAGAAATTCATAATTACATAATTTTTTTTTTATTATACATGTTGCAGTTGGAGAAAGAACTGGAGGAAACTGTAAGTAAATATTTATTTTATAAAAAATTGTTATGCTCAATTAGTTATGATTTATATGTATTTATGATTTATACAATAAAATATTAGGTTGATTTTTTTCGGACTAAAAACGTGGGCATCACTTTTCGTGATGAGAGAGATGGTTATGCTGAAATCATTCTTTCGGTAAGCTCACCATTTTTTATTTCATTTTCATTTTTGGGGTTGTTGTTTATACTTATTGTCCTTTATTTTGTCAAACTCACTTTATTTATATGCAAATTTTTTAAAGAAAAATGCAAAAGGAAAATAAAAGGCAAGCTCTTCTGTAAAAGAAAAAGAGAAGGAAAATAAGGTAAATGTTGTTACTTTTTATGCTGTTACTATAGTTAATTTATAGTTTTCACTGTTAATTTATGCTGATAACATGTATACTGATTTAAATATATGATTACTGTCATTTTATTTATTAAATTGTTTACTGTATAGTCTGAACATATAGATGTAAACAGAAAAGAATGACAATACTTCAAAAGAAAACAAAAATAAGTTGAACATTAGTTAACAATAAATCCTTTTTAAAATAATTTCTAACTTACAATATATATACACACAGTCAAATTAAAATAGTAAGTTGAACAATCATTTACAAAATTACTTTATTTATGTTTCGAACAATCAAAATGACAATATAAATATCATATAATACTTCAAAAAAAAAAGTTGAACATTTGTTTAAGTATTGCTTTTGGTTATATTTTCTAACATAAACAACAAAAAATAATACCACTTCAAAAGAAAATAATAAGTCAAAGAATTATTTATAAAATTTGATTTATTTATATTTGAACACAATGACAATATGACAGTAATATAACTTATTTATATTTAAATAACAAAATGACAATATTCATCATCTAATACTTCAGAAGTTTAAAATATAAATAAAATAAAATAAACAAAAATGAACATTCATTTTCTAAATTGCTTATTTATATTTGTAACATACTAAATTCAAACAGCCAACATTAAGAATAGCTCAAAAGAAAAAATAAATTGAACATTCTTTTAAATTAAATTTCAAATCACAATATGATAATTATATAATACTTCAGAAGAAAATAAAAGTGAACACTTATTTACAAAATAACTTTTATTTACATTTCAAAGATACAAATATTTTATTCAAATCATGAATGTATTGCCAGCAATCTCGAATTGCTCTTATTCACTAGAAATTGCAAATAGTTTTTCTGGTACTTCAAGATTATAGATGAAATTGATCTCTACGAGAAATTTTTTAGGCATCGAATGACAATTATCTATCAAAAGCTTTGTTAGCCCAACGTGCTCAACGAGAACGAGAACGTAATGAATCGTGCTCTACACGTCAATTAACCCGACCAACTGATTCTCCTTCTTTGACTCTGAGCCATCTTCAACACGAAGATTCTATTTTACAAGAACTACCTCCAATGAAACCCAATGATAGTTCTCTATCAAAATATTTGTTAGCCCAACGCGCTCGACGAGAACGAGAACGAAATGAAGGGTGCGCTACACGTCCATTACCCAGACCGAGGTGTCATCGACGCGAGGAGTCTGTTTTGCAAGAACTACCTAAACCCAATTATACTTCTATATCAAAAGTTTCAACAACCCAATGCGCTCAATGAGAACGGGAACGGAATGAAAGGTGCTCTACATGTCAGATAACCCAACCAATCGGTTTTCCCTCTACGACACCAAGTCGTCGTCGTCGACGCGAAGTGATTTCATCAGAGTCTGTTTCACATAAAATACCTCCAAATCCTTCTAAACGGCCAACGGTTGTAAGTTCTTTTGTTCCATCGTCTATGTGCACAACATCTCCAGAAACAACTATTCAGGTTTACAGTTCTGTTTGTGGAAGAACTCCACTACCTATGGAAGATAGCGTGGAAAATTGTCATACACCACCAACGTAAGTGCACTTACACTCCATGCTTCCTCCGCGTAATCTTGGTGAAGAATTTGCTATTGTTGAGCTAAATGAAGCCATTATAACGCATGTTGAACATTCCTCATCTCTACAAATTATTCAGTACGTATATTACCCGTCTATTTGCAATATTTATTCTATTGACCACATAATTTTAATTCATTCATGTAATTAAATAAATGTGTAGCCCAACTATGACAAATCAGTACATGGACAAAGATTATGTTAGTGGTGATGAATTAGAAGGTATCACAAGAGTTGTTGCTCCGGTACAAATAAGTCCAGGTCAACATTTTCTGGGTGAGATGGATGTGGAATGCCTTTACTCCTCTGCATTACATTGGATGGATGAAAAATTAGTCAATTCCTCTAAGAGAAATCCTCATTTTGGAACATGTTGTTTGCACGGAAAAATCAAGCTTCCTCTTCTTAAAACACCCCCTCAACAACTTCAACAGTTGTATGATGGAGTGAGCCTGCAAGCGACTTCACTTCGCCGTTATACTAGAGGGTACAATACAGCTAGTGCTTTTACAAGTCTGGGTGTTAATATGGATGCGAGACTCATTCATGGAAGGGGTCCTACAACATTCACTATTCATTGTGAGTTGCGTCATCGAACAGGATCATTACTACCACAATCAGGGCAGGATCCAACGTATGCTCAATTGTACATTTATGATCCTGATTCTACTTTGGATGTTCTTAGTCGTCGAAATCCACACTTAAGAGTAGACGTGTTAAAAACTATTCAGGACTGTTTGTTGCAATATAATATTTTCCCAGATAAATTTTGTCAAGCTTCTGCAGTTCTTTAACAATCGAATGTGAGAGACCATAATGTACGAGCTCATCTTCACTATAATACAGAAACAGATCGACGAAGGTATAAACTACCAGCAACAAATGAGATTGCGGTGATATTACCAGGAGATGGAAGTGAGAGTAGCACAATGAGGGATATTGTCTTGCATCCTAGAGAAGATAACCAGTTTATGCGGATTAATGAATGCCACCCAGCATATTTACCATTGCATTATGTCTTACTGTTCCCGTATGGTGAGATTGGATAGGAACCTAAAATGAGACAATGGGAAGTCGTACATAGTAGACATACAACTGTACGACTCACACAGATGCAGTTTTACAGTTATCATGTGTTTGAACGTCCTACAGAGTACTCAACAATTTTGAGAGCTGGTAAACTATTCCAAGAGTTTTTAGTAGATGCTTGGACCGCAACCAAGCTTAACCAAAGAAAACTCCGTGCTGAACTTTACCAAGATCTTACAGATGTTGCTACAGACGGGTTAGGTCCTGACCAAGTTGGTAAACGGATGATTTTTCCGGCGTCATTCATTGGTAGCCCAGGACATATATTTGAAAATTTTCAAGATTCCATGGCAATCACACGATATAACCAACACCCAGATATTTTCCTAACTATGACAGCAAATCCCGGATGGCCTGAGATTACCTCAGCTTTGTTACCACATTGAAATTCCACAGATCGTCCAGATTTAGTAGCCCGTGTTTTTGAGTTGAAGAGAGACAGATTAATAAAAGAGATTGTAAGAAAGAAAGTGTTCGGTAACAAAGTTGCACATATTTTTACAATTGAATTTCAAAAGCGCGGGTTACCACATATGCACGTTCTACTATTTCTTTAAGGTCCTGACAAGATTAAAACATGTGCTCAAGTAGACAAAGCAGTATGCGCTGAATTTCCCAATCCAGTCGACAATCCTGTACTTTTTGATACTATTAAGCGTTGTATGGTACACGAACCATGTGGTTTTCGTAGACCCCAAGCACCCTGTATGGAAAATGGTAGATGCACTAAGAAATACCCTCGAGCCTTTTTAGAAGCAACAACTATGGACCAAGATGGATATCCTATTTATCGTCGTCGCAATGATGGCCAGACATATGTTGTGAATGGACATGATGTCGATAATCGAGATGTCATACCATACAATGCATATCTCTCTAAAATGTTTAACTGTCATATTAATGTGGAAGTTTGTGTGGGAATGAGATGTGTGAAATATATCCATAAGTACATTTACAAAGGACATGATCATACAACAATGGTATTGGGTGGTGCAAATGAGATCCAACAATATTTAGATGCGAGGTATATTGGACCGCCGGAAGCTGCTTGGCAATATTTGGTAATCCTTTGCATGAAGAGGTTCCAACAGTTGTACGTTTGGATGCCCATTTACCTGGAAATCATTGTGTTGTTTTAAATCTTGCCGAGTCAATGGATTCGATCATTTCCAGAGCTAAGCATCAATCGTCAAAATTAACTGCCTTTTTGCGTATTGTGCTACGAATGTAAGTGCACGCATCTACACTTACCAATAATTTCGCAATACTTTGTTTGGCATGAGAAAGAATGTATATAGACTCCAAGACAAAGAGGCTATGCGATTGGTCGAATGCATTTTGCTAACCCTAATTTAGGAGAGAGATTTTATCTGCGGTTGTTGCTAAGTGTTGTCAAAGGACCAACTTCGTTTGAGTGCTTACGTACGGTCGATGGTGTTTTGTATGACACATTCAAGTTAGCATGTGTTGCAAGAGGACTTTTAGAAGATGATGAGGAATGGATACAATGTCTTCAAGAGGCCGCAGTTATGAATACTGGGTACTAGTTGAGAAGGTTATTCTGTGTTATTCTAACGCAATGCCATCCATTACAACCACATGAGTTATGAAATAAATTCTCAGTATCTATTTGGGATGATCTTGGACACTAGCTTTGTACATTATTTTGCATTCCTGATCCAACCAATGCTCAAATTGAAGATTATGGTTTGTACCTTCTCAATCAGTTGTTGCAAGAATCAGGCCAAAGTTTAATTGACTTCCCACCCATGCCACAAACGGTGACTAATTGGAATACTGTAGTTGGAAACCAATTGATATGGGAACATCGACAACTCCAGAGTGATGCGCTACAAATAGATACAGAAGTTAATGTGGCTCGCCTTAATACTGCATAATGTAGCGCTTATAATGTAATCACTTCTTCAGTACTCGAAACTAAGGGAACTACTTTCTTTTTGAATGGGGGTGCTGGAACATGTAAGACATTTTTGTACAACACAATTGCAGCTAAATGCCATAGCCTTGGACATATTGTTGTTACAGTGGCTTCATCGGGTATTGCTTCTCTGCTATTGGTGGGAGGTCGCACTGCACATTCTACGTTTAACATTCCATTGGATGTGCTAGAAAACTCAATTTGTGGGTTTTCAAAGCAATCGGCTCAGGTAGATTTGTTTAGACAAACAAAGCTAATTATCTGGGATGAAGTTCCAATGCAGCATAGATATTGCGTTGAAGTAGTTGATCCGATACTGCAAGATATTTGTGAGAATGTGATGTCATTTGGGGGAATCACCGTTGTGGTTGGTGGAGACTTCCGACAAATCTTACCAGTTATACCAAGAGGGCTTCGTGAGCAGATTGTGGCTGCGTCACTAAGACGGCCTAATCCCTGGCAGAATATACACATATTGACCTTGAACGTGAACATGCGTCTCACTAGCACAAACCATGCAAATACTAATTTTGCAAAGTTCTTGATCGAGGTAATTTTTCAACCACCAAATTTTTTTATGATATTCATTTATGACACTTTAATTTATCATTTGTAATTATAATTAGATTGGGTCCAATCCAGAAGAAGTCATACAACTTCCATCAACAATACGCAAGTGCCAAAACCTAAATGAACTATTATCCGTTGTTTATCCAGAGTTGAATGCCGTGAGTACGGTGACCCCAACATTTCTAACTGAATGCATAATTCTTTCTGCGCGGAATGACGACGTTAGTGCTACCAATACTGCAACATTGAATCTTTTTCCTGGAGAGGTAGTTTCGTATCTCGCTACTGGCAAATTGTCTGAAGATGATGAAGTTGATCGTACCATTACAACCAGATATTCGAATGAGTACTTAAATTCATTGAATCCTACTGGACGACCACCCTTTAAGTTGGACTTGAAAGTAGGATGCCCAATATTGTTGCTGAGAAACATTGCCCCAAAGGATGGACTTTGTAATGGAACACGACTAATGGTTGTCGAGTTTAAATCACGTGTAATTCAAGCTCGAATTCTGACTGGAGATAAATCTGGAGATTTGGTCTTCATTCCGAGAATGTCATTAACTCCGTCATCTTCAGAACTACCTTTTACAATGACGAGACGACAGTTTCCAATCCGGTTAGTATATGCCATGACGATAAATAAATCTCAAGGACAATCTGTGAAGTATGTTGGGGTAGACTTGCTTACACCGGTATTTAGCCATGGACAACTATATGTTGTACTATCCCGATGTACAAATTCTGATCATGTAAGTGTTCTTCTACCAGAAGATGGAATAAATACTACGACAAACATCGTTTACCCAGAGGTTTTATTATAGTGTTATTCTTTAGTATAAAGGTAAATTATTCTAATGTTAATAAATTACAAACTCTTAAAAAAATATTATCAGTTTTAAATAAATATTTGTAGGTTTGGAACAAGATGTGTAGGGACTCCGAGTGGATAAACAAACTGAGGCTTTTCAGATGGAAAGGAAATAGTGAGGTAAGTTAAACCTATCTATATAAATTAATTTTACTAATAGCGGTACACATTTTTAGTACTAATTTATTTGTTGAATACATAATTAGCTTGCTGTGTATATTCCTCACATGGGAAGGTGTATTGTATTGGATACAACTTCGTTCTGTAGGATGATGAAGAAAATGTATGGTTGGACACCCGAAGATCGTAAAGGATCATCCAGGAAATGAAAATCATAATTCTCTTTTTATGTTCTTTATATTCGTATCAGTGATGAATCTTATTGTCATATTTCAGAATTTTAGCATGCAAGACTTTTCTATTTGTAATATTTGAGAATTTTAATGATGGATTATGCTATTGTTTCTTTGTGCTCAAACATTAAGTTACAACAATAAAAAGTATGGTTGGTTTTTATTATATAGAGAAAGGTATGAAATTTTGTATCTAATATAAGACCTTCTATATTGGATGAATGATGAATTAAGTGACAACGAAAGATAAAAAGCTAACAACCAAACACAAGTATTAAAATCAATGGATAGTGCCTTTGGGCATGAGCAATATCTAATTGATGATGACAGTTGTACCAAATGTGAGCCTATGATGCATTTCTATTGAATTTACCAGTTGTAGTATTACCGGATAAGTGTATCGTATCCTTCTCTCTTTGTTATTAAAATGCACGTGAAATTGTATTAAGTGCCGATGGCACATGGAGTTAAATACTGAGTGAATGCATGCATCATTTTGGTAGTGCATGTTCACAGGAGGTGATATCGAAATAACAAAGTTGACTATATCGAATTTTTATGCTGAGTTCTTTTTTAAGTCATAAATGTAGAGTTATAAAAATTTTATGCTCCTCATATTATAAATCCCTTTTCTTTTTTTTTTTTTTCCGATAGTTAGGGATGTAACAAAACCGATCGGTTCAGTCGATTTTCAAATTTTTCATGCAGTGGAAAAATCAAACCAAACCAAACATTTACACTAAATCGAATCGAACCAAGCCGAACCAAAATCGATCGGTTTGATTAAAAATCGTACTGAACCGAACTGAACCATTTTAAATGCTACCGGTAGTGCCCTTGGGCACGGGCAATACCTAGTATATATGTAAAGTAGTCTGGAAGTTAATTGTCCCCCTTTTTCATAAAATACTTTTGCTCACCCAATTTTTGGTGCACCAATACTCACCCAAGTCTCTCATTGGTCAATGCAGTGGGGCCCAGAATTTACGGTATTAATCCTAGGTCCCACTGCATTCACCAATGAGATGCATGGGTGAACATTGGTGCACTAAAAATTGGGTGAGCAAAAAGCTCTCCCTTTTTCATACCCCATTTTTTTTGGCTTAATGTTGTTCCCAATATATGCTATGGGCCCACATAATTTTCACTGGAGGGTTTTGTAGTAGCACACTATCATTGAAGGTGGTCCCATTATTATTTTCTAATGTCCTTAAAAAAAAAAAATTGGTCCCATTGCGACATGTGTTGAGAACCACGTTTGAAACAATTAGACTAAAATATCACATATACTTAAAAAATTAAATAAACGCTCACCCAAACTAGGTTCCTATAAGAATCAAATAAAAATTAAAATTGGACTAAACTTTTGGCCTTTCCCAAACATACCCTAAAAGTCATGTTTGAGAACCCACATATATTGACTAGCCACAAAAGGAAGGGGGTTGGGCAACCTGCCAAAGAGGTAAGGGGAGGGTTGGGAGTAGTTTTGGGACAAAACCACATTGGTTTTGTTTTAAAAGTGACTTGATTAGGTGGATGTGAGGGTATGATCCAACGGTTGTTGGGGGGTTTAGTTGTACATACAACAAAATTGCTTTGGGGTACCGAAGTCATCGCCAAAGACAATATTAGACATGCATATTTATTTGGTAAAAGTTGAGGAGCATGGTGTTATGTCTATTTCAAGTCATGTCAAGAAAAATGAAAACATCATTTCTAACTAGATAAGCAAATAAGACTTATTTTTAGAAATAAAAAAATAAAAAAATTATAAAAACAATTTCTTACATACGTTGAAAATAAAAGAATAATGTACAAGGGAGGAGCCTGGAATTTAATTTGAGGAGGGGTATATTTGAAACTAAAACGCTAAACAACAATTTGCCAACGTTATGCATGTAAAAATAAATAAATAACATGAAATTTGGGAAGACTAGAGCCCATCATAGTCTACTTGTGACTATCATAGACAAAGTAGTTACATTTGGTGAAAATTCTTCTAAAGATACAAGTTTAAATAAACTAAGTTTAGCTTTTTCCGGTCCTGCTACTTGTGTCATCACACAAGATCACTACACTAAATGAAAAATATATATATATATATATGATGGCAATGCGTTGATCAGTACATCTGCTGCTCATTTCCTTCGCGTGTCTTATTTTTTCAAGTTTTGGAATGGTTTCTAACCTTTTTAGTAAAAGAAAGCTGCAATGGACTATTAAGCTTATTTGTATAGGTTGGGTGGCTACTGGCTAACATCTTGTAACAACTTGTATTTTCATTTATTTGTTAACTGTAATTTCAATATTATATTCCTATTACTTTTCGATTTAATAGAAATTCTTTATTTGGGGTCAAATTGTAATTTTTATAAATTTAGAAATACCTATAATGGTTTTGGAAACTAAATTTTCAAGACGGTGAAAATCTTTACTTTCAATTCAAACTGAATTTTATACAACCGGAAAATTATTTCCTACGATTACATAAATTTTATGTATTTTTGTGGCAATCATCGTGCCACGAAAATACCAATTTATGATCGAAACTGTCCGTGCTGCAATTGGACTCCCACAGTTTGGGATTCCCCGTCAATCAGGACATGACATATGCTTTAAGTTTATTTAATACAACTAAAGATTGTATTGGGGGTTTGTTTGGGTATTACAATGTGTGTGAGTTAACTTTGTGCCATAAGCTATTTTTCCAAACACTCTAAGAAATTCCTACAGAACTTACTTTGCCTTGTTTGACAGTGCTTATATTGTGTGTGTTGTTATTAGTGCCAAAAGTCATTTTGCCAAACACCTAAGCTTGCCTCCTAGCTTACCTATATGGACCCCTACAACCTCAATCTCAGATTATTACATTATATATATACGTATAAGATGTATGCTGTGATTATGTGTGTGTTTGTACATTATGTGTTTTCTTATAATTGGATTTTGTTGAGTAAGAGAGAACCTACTTGGGCTCCAAGTTGAGCAAAATTTATATAACATACACTCTCACACAACACACACACATACACACACACACACACACACACACACACACACACACACACACTCTCTCTCTCTCTCTGGACATCACAAACTGAATTTAAAGAGAGCGTACAAAGAGTTTTACAGAAAAATTTTAAGAGAGAGAGAGAGAGAGAGAGAGAGAGAGAGAGAGAGCGCTTGATCACCATAGCCAAAGCTTGTGGTGGGATTTCTTATTCTTAATTCTTTCTCAACAATTACTCAAACCTCAATCACAGTGAGTATTATGAACTCACTTAGAATGTAAATTATACTTTAAGTATTGTTTGAATAGATTGAATTGTAAATTACCATTGATGATTTTGTTCTTGAAGCTTAAAAAATGGTGATTTTCCAAACTTAACCAAAATTGGTTTTGATCGATAATAATAAAAGATTACAATCCATAGATGTCATGTTTAAAGTATTAGAGCTTAATTCGTTCATACTAAAAAGTATATTAAAAATGAAATTTCATCACCTTTCGATTTTTCGTAAAATCCAAGAACTACGGTTCGATTCGTGTTAATCCGATCGTAGATTTTTAATCCTTGTGGAAAAACGAAGCGTACAGAGGAGCACTAGTGCCCTTCATATTGTTGGCTCAAATTCTCTCACAGTTACTTCAATTGGATGGTTGAGGCAACTCTGGTGTCAAAGGATGTGAAACCTCTGGTTGGAGGGTCTACTCTCATAATTGTATATGTAGCTTTAGCAATTGGTAGTTCGTTTTGTATTCTCGCTCGGGTTTTGCTTAATTTAACGGCAGGGTACAAAACAGCTACACTACTCTTCAACAAAATGCATTTGAGCATATTCCGAGTGTCGTCGAATTTCTTTCTTTGATGCCATGCCAAGTGGGAGAATCCTTAATAGAGTAAGGAAATATGCATTTCTTTTATTATATTCTCTTAGAGCCCGTTGGTATTGCTATGGAATAAGAGATTTTTTCTTTAATAGTTTTGAAAAAAAGCAGCAAATTGTTGCTGCCAATTGAAACTGTTTTTTCATCTTAGAAGTTGATTAATTTTTCAAAAAGCTGTGTAGAATCATATATTATATGACATGTTTACATTCGGATTTCAAAATGGGTCAAAAACAGGCCTTAAAACTGAAATAGGGGAGAAACACGAAAAAGATAAAGCCTCTGCACTTTTTCGAGCCGCGACCCGCGCTTGCGTGACCTGTGTATTTCTGACAGTTCTGGAAATTTTAAAAGAAATTCAAAATTACACTTATCGCGCGCGCAACCCGCGCAAGCGATTTTTCGCTCGAGTGACCCGCTAGCGCGACTAGGCAGTTTTCCAATTTCTGTCAATTTTGTATAAGAAACTATTTGGAAGAAGTTTTAAAGGTTTTTAAGGCATTGTTTGGGAAATATGTTATTTCAGAATCTGCTTTTAAAAGATTAAGTTAAAAAGGACTTGAATTCTCGTACGCTTGTTTGTTGTTACTTTCCAGTAATTATGTATATCGAATTCTCGTACGCTTGTTTGTTGTTACTTTCCAGTAATTATGTATTACCGCATAAGTCATTTGACATACTTGTTTGAATCGAGTTGACATGCATGGTGTGTGATGGTGAATTGAGAAAAGTTGAGAATGTGTTATGTGAGTTGCGACCCCAATTATCCCAGGTCGATTCAGATACGGCAGGTTAATTAGGAAGGTTTGAGCCCAGGTCGACTCGGATACGGCAAGCCAATCAGCGATGTGTTATAGCCTTAATTATCCCAGGTCGATTAGGATACGGCAGGTTAATTAAGAGGGATTGAGCTCAGGTCGACTTGGATACGGCAAGCCAGTCCGATCGTGTCCAGGCCGACTCGGATACGGTAGACCGATCAGGTTATTGTAACCTTGAATGTCTAGGTATGTCCAGGCCGATTTGGATACGGTAGACATACCATAAATCTAACGGCCGTGGGCCAGTGGTTCAGGGGAACCGTTTGAGTTGGATTTTGTAGTCGAGGTAAAAGAGTCAGTGAGATGAATGGGCTACATTGTTTCATGCACGGTCACATGTTATATTGGATATTATTATATTGCCTTTTTGTTTTCTGTTTAAATACAAATTCACTCATATATTTCTAACGCGTTGAATAATAAATCTATGAAGTAGAAATGGTAAGAAAGTATGTTTTACATTACGAGTATATGTTTTTAATACTCACCAGCTTCGTGAAGCTGACGAAGTTGATGCGCCCTGGACATTTATGTCTAGGCTTTTTAGGTCATGATCAAGATGGACAATATGACTATGCCAATTGAGAATAACTACTCGTGGAGAGAAATGTTTTAATTCTTCTTTTAATTAATTATGAATTTAACTTATAATAAGAATTGATGTAATAGACATTTATACATTTTTGCAAGGCGGGTTGTGCCTTAAGAATCCTAGTGATGTAATAATTATTATGTTTGAAAGATTTATAAGTTTTGATTGCTCTTACTCTGATATATGTTATTATACTAAATTTGGGACGGAATCGATCCTTCAAACTGTCGAGACCTACGAGTCCATAAGGAAATTAAATATTTTCCTATTTATGCAACGTCGGAACGTGACACATCTAGACTTAGCAACATTTCTTTTAATTACCTAAAAAGCGTTTGGACTTTCAAAAAATTACAAAGTAGTCTATTTAGAGTATTTTTAATGGGCATGCTAAAACTTCATGTTATTCATGTTATTGTCAAATTATATACTCTCTATGTTCTATGTCTAGAGTCTCTTTGTGGGAATTCCAATTTATGAAGAAACTTTTGTTGATTGTTGTGAAATTTTAAATTTCATTATTGATAATTTTTTAATTTTAAAAATCTTGTGTCCCATCAAAGAAAAGTGAGAGAGTTTTATATAATAAAGGATAAATTTGAAATGTGTAATTGAAGTACATCAATTTTTCAAAGAGCCTTTTAGAATGGTACATCCATAAATTGAATAAATGACTCTTAATAGCAGTATATTGATAAAAGAAGATATTTCCAAAATTAAAAGAGCGATTGGTTGTAAATGTTGGAAAGTTGAATGAGAAATTGACTTGTGTGTCTTTAATTATGGAAAAGTTTGGTCATGCCAAATAGATCCTTAATTCGGATGGTTGTGCCTATTAAGGACAATTTCCTTTCAAAATGTAGTGACGGTTCACAAAAAGTCTCCATACAACCAATATATATATATATTAGGTCTTCTCTATTCATTTGAGACGAAATAATATTTAGTTCATAAATGTATACATAAGAGTGAGTTAGTGTCTGAGAGAGTACAAACTTTAGTATGGTTCGCTGGAACCTTTACTATTTGAAGTGCTTCTATAGTACATGGGAGATTGTTGTATCTTGAGAGACAAATGACGCAAATCCGTGTCACCACATAGTATCCAACACTAAACTCGATCTATCGTTTCGTTCTTGCATATATATATATATACACATATATTTCAAGTTCTATTATATTTACAGTATTTATTAATTTTTGTGTTTCATATTTTAGATTTATACAGATATATACATGATTCCAATATATTTGAGACAACAGAAAAAATAAAGGATTTCTAACCATCTTTGTTGCCAATTTATTGTATGTTTGGGACAGAGAGGGTATATAGCATGACCCTCAAAAATCACTTCTCCAAAAATAAGTCAACGGATCTGTCAAATTATAGTATAGAAATTTAATGAAAAATCTCTCGTTTTAGATTAATTAAGTTTAAAGGACGACAATGCATTTTTATTTTGGTCAAACTTCTATGGTTAGTGGAACTTAATTGGATCAAGCCTCTATGTTTTAATAGTTATGCAAAATTTCACATAATTAGTTCAATTTTTCCCAAAACTTGTGTGAATTTCACTAAAATAACGTAGTTTTACTGAAATTTCACAAAACTTTTATAACGTATGATTTTTTCACTAAAATAAAAATAAAATAAAATAAAAGGGGTAGGATTTAATACTAAAAAAAATATTTTAGATTACTTTTTACTAAAAATTCTCGTTATAGAATCCATAGATTATAATTTAAATTTGAAATAAAAATTGGGAATATAGTTCTAATACATTTTCAATCTCTTAGAAACGTGAATTGTTGAAGTTGAATATTTTAACCTTGAAAAGAGAAAGCATAGACTGGTCAAAATCCCAGTAATACGTGTGGTCCGTGTGGAAGACTTGAAAATGCCAAAAGACTTGATTAACAAAGAGATAATTTTAAAAAGCACCCCCTCTATGGCCCACTTATTTTTTGGACCAAATCTGCTTATAATTTTCATAAAACAAACATATCAATAAGTAGTTTGGGCCACCATAACTGCATAAAATGAACCAATAAACAATGACGAACAGCCTCATAATCCACTGAAACATGCATAAATTAATGGACAAGACTTCATTAAAATTATTTCAATACACTTCGTTAGATTTCTCACATAGATGCCCAACTTGCAAAAAAAAAAATATATATATATATATATATAGTTTTAAAATGATGCAATCTTAAGAATAAAAAAATTTGAAAAACTGTGAGATGAACATAATGAATGTATTGAAGCAACTTTACTGAAATCTTATCCTAAAATAATTGCGTTTGTAGCAAAAGGGAATGACAAAAGATGACTAGTAGTCACTTTTCCTTAGCTTAGTGGACATTTGTAGCAAAAATTATATAAGGGTTTAGTTAACATGTGCCCATAGGGTATATGTTAAAGTTTCAAAGTGGAAATAAACAAGGGAGACAAACACTGAGCTCTACACCGGACACTGAAACTCACACTGTATCCCTTGTTTATTTCCACTTTTAGAACCAAAACCCATTATATAATAACCTCTCAAGAGTACATAAATAAAAAATAGATAAAAGATATAAATGTCTATATTTGAACAAGGTTTTGATATCAACTAAGATTTCATTCCCAATACACATTTCTTATATAGGGACTATTGTCTTTAAGGTTGATAAGGAAGGACATCATGATTTGTTGGTCTCACAGTGGATGCAAACCTTGATCAAGTTTTAAGTGTCACTATTTTTTATTAATTTTTTTTTATATAATCGTGTCTGCCAATATTTAATGGGATTAACCTCTATTAATTTTCACGTCCAACGTAAAAATTTAAAATAAACTCTTTTGTTTTGTAAAAAAAAAGAAGGAAATTTGAAAGAATGGGTGTAATAGAAGATGTATTTTTAAAGAAAGAATAAGTTCTTACCTTTGTCATAAGTTGGGTACAAAATGAATAATACATTGACCCGTTACCTTTTTATTTAAATCAACCTATTTATGCTGTCCACATTCTGGTTACTAAAATAAAAATTGTACCGATTTGAAATTTTTTTTTTCTCAGCAACATTTTTCCAATCTTGTGTCCGATTTAGATTTTAGAGTTCAACTATTCGATTCGACTCTGATTGTTCTGAAAATTTTCTCACCCTAGCATTGCCTTAAGTCGTTAGCCATTTTCACCACCATTTTGTCTTGTATTTTCGAGGCTTTTACCTATTACTTTTTGCCAAATGTAGACTATATATATGGAAATTTTGAGATAAACCCTTTAAAATTGGTCTATAATTTGTAAAACCCAACTAGTCTTATTTTTTAATAAAAAATCAAAGTACTGAACCCTTTAAAATTGGTCTATAATTTGTAAAACCCAACTAGGCTTATTTTTAAATATAAAATCAAAGTACTCATTTGTTTTTAAGCTAAACTCCTTCTTTTTAATTTTTTATTTTTATGACAAATCTACCCCCACTACTACCACAATCGTCATCTTCACCACCGTCACGATCGCCATCGTCGCCGCCACCACCAGCATCGCCAACACGCCACCCCATCACCACCGCGCCGCCACCACCACTGCCATCACAGCACCACCATTGCCACCATCACAGCACCGACACTATCGCAGCACCACCATCGCCACCATCGTAGCACCACCACCCTCGCTACCATGTCCACCATTACAGCACCACTACCATCGCCACCACGTTTACTATCGCAGCACTAGCATCAGCACCATCACAGCACCAGCACTACCATCACCGTCTCCATTGTCGTCACCATCACCATCGTCATCATCACCACCACCACCACCACCACCATTGTCATTACCGGCATCACCACCATCGCATCACAACCATCGCCATCACAGCACCATCACGATCACCGCCAACACCACAATATTATCTGTTTTTTAAAAACAGATAATACCATCACCGTCTCCATTGTGGTCACTATCACCATCGTCATCATCACCACCACCACCACCACCACCACCGCCATCGTCATGATCGCCATCACCACCATTGCATCACAACCACCACCATCACAGCACCACCATGACCCTCACCAGTACCACAACATTATCTATTTTTAAAAACATATAATATTATCGATTTTCGAAAATAGATAATTTCGCAACAACACCACCGCAGCACCCCCACTCCCCCGATAACAACACCATTGTGATATTATTATCTGTCATGCTCAACAGATAATATTATTAAAACAGATAATTTCACAAATAGATAATATTCTGTCATGCTTAACAGATAATATTATCTGTTTGGTAACAAATACTAATCATTATGATGTTATTATAGATCAACAAAATAGATAATATGCCATTAAACTCTAGAAATTCTATAATATGTGATTAAACCTAATATTTCACATTTTCTGTTCAGATTGCTGGTCTTTTTGATTTTAAGAGATAATTTTATCTGATTGATAACACATTATATTATATGTTTTGCAACCAATGACAAGTTTATGGTTTATGATGGTCATGATATTAAAACAGATTATTATCTATTAAAACGGTTCACATACAATTCACAACCACCACTATCACAGCACCACCACAACCACCACCAGCAAAACTACAATTTTATCTGTTTTTGAAAACAGATTATATTATCTGTTTTCGAAAATAGATAATTTTATAGCACCACCACTACCATCGAGCACCACCACCACCGCACCACCACCAACACCACCACCACCCTCATAACAGCACAGTTCACAACCACCGGCATTACAGCACCACCATGACCACCACTAGCAACACCACAATATAGTCTGTTTTTGAAAAAATATAATATTATCTGTTTTCGAAAACAGATACGTAATATTATATGTTTTCGAAAACATATAATTTTGCAGCAGCACCACCACCACCGGAGCACCACCACCACTGCACCACCACCACCACCACTACCACCTCCATAACAGCACAATTCACAACCACCGCCATCACAGCACCACCACAACCACCACCAGCAGCAGCACCACAATATTATCTGTTTTTGAAAATAGATAAAATTATTATTTTTGACAATATCTGTTTTCTAAAATAGATAATTTTGCAGCACCACCTCCACCATTGGAGCACCACCACCACCACACCACCACCACCACCATAACCATCACCGTTGCTGTCATCATTGTCGTTGTTGTTGCCGTCGCCATTGACATCATACCATCGTCACCTCCATTACCATCACGCGTCTTCACCACCAGCATCACAGCACCACCACTACCATCGCAGCACCACCACTACCACATTGCACCACCACTATCACCATCGTTACCTCCATCTACAATCACAGCACCTCCACTACCACATCACCTTCATCACTATCGCAACAACATCACTGCCATCGTCACCTCCATCACCATCGCAGCACCACTATCACCATCGTCACCTCCATCTACAATCACAGCACCTCCATCACGGTTTTTCATTTTTTTTTTGTTTTGATTTTCTATCTCATGTGTTGGGTTCATGGAGAGAGAGGGTTATTTTTGTCTTTTTATCATTGGAGGAGGTTTAGAACTATTGATTTGGGCCATGGGCTTTGAATTTTATTCCATAGATTATAGGGGCATTTGGCTGAATGCTTCCATATTATACTATTCGATTGAATTATAATCCTATTCAATTGTGTCTTATTTTATTCTCCTTTTCTCATTTTATTCCTCTTACTATTCCTTTTCTACCAAACACAATGCAAGTGGAGGATATGAGAAACACCTAAACTCGATAACTAGTGGTAATAGTAACAATTGTGAGAATATTCTTAAAGAGGCATATTGTTATCTCAATACATATATAGATTATTAGATTACATATACAAAAGTTAGAGAAACTAAATAGAATTTTTTATAATATAAATGTGTGTATAAATATGTCTCAGTGTATGTATATACATATATTATATGGGAGCTGCTAACCTATAACATGGTGTTGTAGGTTAGCAACGCGTACACCAGTTTTTAGAGATAAAAAAAAAAAAAAACACTTTTAGAGACAAAAAAAATTGTTGCTAAAAGCGTTCTTTCGTCACTAAAAGGTCACCGTGATGTAAGTTAGCATTTCTCTATATATATATATATATATATATTGTTAGAATATATAAGAGACAAGGAGAGAGTGAGACAATACTATGAATTATGTATTGAATGGTGTAAATATCATTACAATAGGTAGTCATTATATAGGCTAAGGGAGAAGCTAAGAAAGGAAAGCGAATGTATTACACTAGTACAACTTGTGTAGTACAGTGTATCTGGACATCATGCTTGGTAAAAGTACGAAAGCTACATGAACCTAGACTAATAATCTATCATGATTCTAACAGCCCCCCTCAAACTCAAGGTAGAAAATGGAAACAACTTGAGTTTGAAAACTGAATCATGAAGTCGTCTTGGAGGTAGCTGGATGGTGCGGTTGATGGTCACGTTGTAGAGGATGCTTGAGAGAGTGGTGGCTAGAGGTTCTGTGGTGGCCAGGAGATGATAGACGAAGGTCCGGCTGATCGGGAGGTCCGATAAAGAGGCTGATTGGTAAGAGTTAAGATCCAGCCGATCAGGAGGTCCGATAGAGAGGCCGATTGGTGAGGTTGAGATCCGGCCGATCGTGAGGTCCGATAGAGAGACCGGGTAGATGAGGTAGAGATTCGGCCGATCGGGAGGTCCGAAAGAGAGGCCGGTTGGTGAGGGTTGAGATCCGGCCGATCGGGAGGTCCGATAGAGAGGCCGGTTGGTGAGATTGAGATCCGGCCGATCGGAAGGTCCGATAGAGAGGCCGGGTAGATGAGGTAGAGATCCGGCCGATCGAGAGGTCCGATAAAGAGGCCGGTTAGTGAGGGTTGAGATGATTGGTGAGATATGTAGGATGGATTGATGATGATCGGTGATCATGTAATGATTGGTGATGATGGAATGAATGGGTTGGTGATCAAGGGGTTTGCGGCAGATTGGGGCAGATTGGGTTGGTGAATGCAGATTGGGGGTGATGGTGTTGATTCTTTAGATGATCAAGGACTTGTGGCACTTTGATGATGATGAGGCAAAATGATGGTGTTGTGGCAGGAGTGAGTTGGACTTGTGGCAGAATGATGATGATAGTGATCAAGGGTCTTTTTTTTGGTTGGTTGATCAGTGAGGGTTGTTTGGTTGATATTTATTTGAACGAGGTCCGGCGGGTGACATAATCATCACCCGCCGGTGGCAGCGGAATATGATAGAGTTGTAGTCAAGATCCAGGAGCTTATAGCTCTGATACCATGTTAGAATATATAAGAGACAAGGAGAGAGTGAGACAATACTATGAATTATGTATTGAATGGTGTAAATATCATTACAATAGGTAGTCATTATATAGGCTAAGGGAGAAGCTAAGAAAGGAAAGCGAATGTATTACACTAGTACAACTTGTGTAGTACAGTGTATCTGGACATCATGCTTGGTAAAAGTACGAAAGCTACATGAACCTAGACTAATAATCTATCATGATTCTAACATATATATATACCACTCTTAAGCATAATTGAAACAATGAAACTCAACTAAGAATCTATTTGATAAAACTGAAATTAAGTACTTAAATATTAGAACATGTATATTAAATTTCTAATATTGAGAATTTTAGATTAATGATATGCTTTCCAAATTTGCGTCGCAAAGGTGGTTCCCAATACATGTGGTAGTGGGTCCATTTTATTTTCATTGGAGGATACTGAAGTAGTTCCACTATTATTGAAGATGATCCCACTGCCAGTCTACCACATGTATTGGGAATCACATTCATAAGATACAAAATTTGGGAGCCACATCATTACTCAAATTTGAGAATAATGCTATCATTTCCAAATTTGAATCCAAATTTGATTCCCAAATAGCTTTAACGGCCCGTTTGGTTCACGGATTATTTTAGGTGGATTCTGATTACTAGGAATCATAATACCAGGAATTACTTTATCAGGAATCTGAATTCCTACAGAATGTTTGGTTCACAAATAGAATTCTAGCTAGATTTAGAATCCAGTGTTTGGTTGGGTCAATGAAAATGAAATGGAAATATTGTTAAATACTTAAGCTACCCTTGAAGGCTAAAAGAATGTACGAGTTAAAATCAAATTGTCAACCCTCTAAAAATGGAGGGTGATTAAAAAAATAATGGTATAAATCTAAAAATCAATGACACAAAAAATGAGATAAATAGAGTAATTAAGATATGAACATGAGTCTAAACTATTACATGTAGTTAAAATATATTTGAATAATAACAAAAGACATAATATTTTTAAGCATAAAACATGTATAGGTCTAATGTACAAATCACAATATGCCAAATATGTAGTTATTGTAATATCATATAGACTTTTCAATCATTAACATTTAGCAACCAAAATTTGAATTCAGTCATTAAACTAACATCAAATATAATGTTTCAAGCATAAGAAATAATCATAAACAATCTCATTTACCAATCTCTCCATTTAAAAAATAATAATAATTATAATCATAAATATCTTCTGATCACATTATTTGTTTGTTTAATAGTCTAATAAAGGCTAGTTTAGGTATTATGAAAATAGTAAATCAAAATCCCAGTAATCCTTAGGAATACCACCTCCAAGCTAGGATTTACAATCCACCCTATTTTTCACCTTTGGATGAATTCTAAACCCAGTGGGACCCACAATTCATTAAATATTCCATGAACCAAATAAAGATATATTTTAAGATTACTAGTAATCTTCGGGTGGAATCAAAATCCACCCTAAGAATCTATAAACCAAACAGGCCGTAACGGTTATACCACATATTATGTCGTAATCAGTGATACCACATGCATTATATGTAGTAAAACAAACAAAGTATTTGAGTACTAATTTTGGGAAGAATGACATTACTCTAAATTTAAGCTACTAAATTTATGGTACTGACGATAATATGCTATGTAAGGATTTCAATCGAATATTTGAGTAGATTTTTTTTGACAAACATTTTTAGTAGGTTTTCGACTACTTGTTTAGTTAGGTGGTGAACCAATTTACATTATCTAACACTCAAAAAATGAAAGAAGTGTTATTTTTATTTTTTGACGTTTAATTGGATTAGAAAACACCCCTAATTAAGTATAAATATCCTATAAAATGAGATAACAGTTTTTATCAAATAGGAGTTTTTCTCATCCTAGTATTGCCTCACCTCATTACCATTATAATAATTATTGTTGTGTCCATAACCGCATACATCTTTTATGGCCAAACAGCCATATATAGCTAGACATAACTTTTGCTGGTAGACTGGTAATACAAAAATAACTAACAGTACTAAAGCTGTTTAAAAAAAAAAAACTGGAATTGAAACTACCTAATCGAGCAAATCGAGTTCATTCGGTCAATTTTCAAAAATACATTCACAGAAGAAAATCGACCCGATCGATCGAAAGTGGTCAAAAAATCAACCAAAGCATGCCTATTGGTCGCTTTTTAAACATTAAAAATATCGAAAAAAACCGACCGATGCACTCCCGGCCCCTAACACCACTTATATATTGCCATTATCACATACCCCAACATATATCCACCACCATTATTTGTATTTGTCACTTGACTAGGGGCGGACCCAAAGAGGGGTAGGGGGTTGAAGCCCCCCTCAAATTTTGAAATCTGTTTTTATATACATTGAAAAAGTAAAAATGTATACTTAAGCCACCCTAAAATTTCAGTAAAGTCTCCCATTTTTTTTGTGAATATTTGAATTTTTATGTTAATTTTTATAGAGTTTGTAATTCCAAGTCCATCCCACTTTAAAACACGTATATTGAAATAGACTATGATATACATATTGCAGCACTAATTACAATCTAAACCATGAATAATTAAACTAATATTAAACGCAATTATAATCCAACTCATCCTAAATATTTTATTAAAGTCAAACACACTTTCTTCTCTCACTTATTTTTATTTTTATTTTTATTTTTATTATCAGTACTTCTTCTCACTTTTTAGCCTAACCTAAATTGAATGGATTTAATATCATCATTTCAAACTTTATAGAAATTACTGTCACTAAATGCTACTACCTCGCATTAAGAGCTTAGCGCTATATATATATATATATAAATATATATTATAACAAGTGGAAGTGAGTGGAGGTCAAACATTCGATCTATGCAAAAGAGAGGCATAAAACCCACATAAAAAGACACAACTTTTGGGATACAACTTAAGAGATGTGTCTATATCTCTCCTGTGATGTCACTATTATCTCTCCTGTGATGTCATAGTGACATCACACGAGAGATATAGACACCACATGAGAGATAATAGTGACATCATAGGAGAGATATAGACACATCTTTTAAGGTTGTATTCCAAAAATTGTCTTTGGGTGTGTTCCAAGTATTACCCAATCCCATTTCAACATCAAATGATTATACTCTCACTTTGCTAGTAATAATTCATATGTAAACAACTACTCCTAAACATGTCTATTGATCGCAATTCTTCATTCTATATGGCAACCGGACTAGAAGCTATAATTATGTTTTTATGGCTCGAAGTTTTAGGGACCAACTTGGGCGATCTACTTGTCTGTCTGCTGCAATGTTCTCATTACTACTAATAATCTATCATTATTAGGAGTAGTAAATGTCTAGTTAATGGGGGTTATACACTTTCAAATCTTACATTGGTGGATATATATTCTACTTTTTCATAATTTAATTTGTTCACCAAAATAAGTGAAAGCACTAGCAAACTCACAAGGATTGAGTTAGGTTAAAACACAAGTACTTCTATAATCGTATAGGAAAGCCTTAACTACATTTTACATCTTCCTAGTTTATTTTTTGTGTTAATTTGGTCCCTGTAGTTCAGAAATTATCAGTTTAATCCATGTAATTTCATAAGTGTGTCATTTTAGTCCCGCAAACACTTTTTGTGATAAATTTTTAACTTTCAGCGACAAAATTATTCACCACTAAATGACTTATTGGACTTATTTGACACACTTATGAAACTGCATGGACTAAAGTGACACTTTCTAAATTACAGTGACCAAACTAACATAAGTGACGAACTACAAGGATGTAAAATGCATTTAACCCTGACTATATGAAATTATACAGACTTCTCTTGCACTTTGTTGAGTGACATGTTTTCCTCTTTGTTAGTTGACTGTCAGTTAATATATAGCCCTTACTTTTGCGTCAATTTTTTCTTTCTTTCCTTTTTTTTTTTTTTTTTTTGGTAATAATCAATTTTCTCTTACCAAATTCAATAAAGAGTAATGCTATGCTTCTCAAATTTTTTTCCCAAAAAGTATTTCCCAACACATGTGACAATGGGACCTTCTTCAATAATGGTGGGAGTACTTCAACATTAATCAATCAAAATCAAATGGACGCACTGTCATTTGTGTTGAGAAAGACCTTTGAGAAAAAAAATTGGGAAGCATAACATTACTTTTCAATAAAATGTCATGTAATACTTTTTTCCAATATATGAGTGAAAATTCTAATGGCAAACTTCTCTTTTTATAATGGATTGATTTATTCAATTAAAAAATACATTTTGTTTTAGGGTTTATTGGTACTTTTTCATCCATGCACTGCAACATTGTTAGGGTTGAATCATTGACAGAAAAAGCTATCGTAATGTGCTTATCACAAGGAAGATTGATCTGTAGTTGTACCTTATGACGGGGAGGTCAGTGCAATTAGTATTTTTTAGTAGTCGAGTGTATTTTATTCAACCCCATATGCATTCTTGAGGTTAATATGGCCCCTTAGTTCGATGGTGTCAAGATTATTGGAAATAGTAAATAAGTTAAATTGTTCCAATATTCTCCAAAGAAATATAAGGGCGGCATTCATCGTTATTTTAAAATTATACTCCATTTCTTGAGGTAATTTGTATTTGATTTTGACTTTATTTTTAAGAAAATACTTATACAAAGACACTGTAATATATGGTAACAACTTTCATTCGGCTCTGTTTGAAAAGACAAATAACCGGTCTCACAAGTGAACATGTTTTATAAATACTTCATCTCTATATAGGATAAATGTTAATTTTCTTTGCACGATATATGTGCATATAGTTCTCATAAAAATCACTAGAAAGTAAAAATAAGATTGAATTAGATTCTGGTTTAAAAATTTCCAAACATACCTACATTTTTAAGGGTCGTACTGTAACATTGATTAGATTTTTAGTTTTTTATGTTTTGTATTCGAGATTGATTATGACATGAGAGGAATTCACTCCAAAAAATAAAAACAAATCAAGAACTAAAACTACAAGGTTACCATGCGAGCCTTTAGCTTTTGTATGGTCATCTTAGAAGCATCTATAGTGGTGGACTAAAACTTAGCCCAAACTTAGACTAAGTTGTGGTATAGGTTTGTGCTCACCGCAGTGGTAGAGTAGCCAAACACAAACTGCTCTGGTTTTGATCATATTAGTAATTTCAGCCTACTTAATTACGCCATCTATTTTAAATTAAGAGTTCTTTTCGGAATTTCCACTATTTAAAAAACTTTTTTAATTTATAAAAATTATAGTATTTTATTATTATATTTTTTAAATTCAAAATTCTAATGTCACATTAAATGAAAAGTGGGAGAGTTGTAAAAATTGCTCACATTGGATTAATTAAGTTTAAAGGGCGGTTGACTTCTAAAATTTTGGTCAAAACTCCCTAATAAGTAAAATTAATCAAATCAAATCCTTGCTTTACAAATAGTGATGTGAAATTTTTGTACGCTGAGTGATCTTTTACTTTAAAACAAAAAATGAGTTGGGCATAAAACCAAATTATAAGTTTACGTTATACTCTCAAAATAGAACATCTAGGCCTCGTTTGTTTCGTAGGATTAAGGAGAGGATAGTGTGAGATTGGATTAATAGTACCATTTAATTGAATAATCCAATGTTTGGCAAGACCACTTTTCTCAGGACTAATTGTCCATTTTAACAGAATAGTCCCCCATAAGTTATATACCATGCCACGTTTGGATTGGCGGAGGGGGGATTGGGCAATTAGTCCCATTTAATTGATAGTTCCGGGAATAATAATACCACCTCTCCCATGGTATAACTTGGGGGACTATTCTTTTAAAATGCACAATTAGTCCTGAGCAAAGTGGTCTTGTCAAACACTGGACTATTCAATTAAATGGTACTATTAATCCAATCTCACACTATCCTCTCCTTAATCCTACGAAACAAAAGAGACTTGGGGGAGGCGGTATTATTAGTACCGGGACTATCAATTAAATGAGACTAATTTTCCAATCCTCCTCTGCCATCCAAACGTGGCCCTAAGATTCTCAATTTGGGAAGGGAGGATAGAATTTTTGGGTAATGATACACCTATACCCTCATCCATACCTCCAATCACATCCAACACATCATGACCCTTAATTCTAGTGGGGCCCATATATCTAGTGGGGTCCCACATATGGGACCCACTAGAAATAAGGACAAATTCTAATCGGTCTCATGTGGAACCCGTATAGGAAACAAAAGATTTAAGGACTATCAAAGATCAGAAGATCAGAGGATGTACTAAATAAGATCAGAGGATGTACTAAATGTGGTTAGGGGTGTGAATGAGGGTGTGAGTGCATCATAATTTTTTACCATTCCCATCACTGTGGGACCAATAAATACACAATCCATCACTGTTTCAACTTATTTCCCAAATCCATCACTTTTTTAAAGTCGCTACTTCAAGTAGCGATTTCGCCAAAAAAAAATCTGTAGAAGTCGCTAGTCCAACTCGCGACTTTAGGCCAAATGAGAAGTCGCTAGTTGAACTAGCGACTTCTGTTGACATACACACTAGAATCTCTCAGTGAAAAAGGAGAAGTCGCTAGTTGAACTAGCGACTTCTCATTTGACCTAAAGTCGCGAGTTGGACTAGCGACTTCTACAGATTTTTTTTTTTGGCGAAATCGCTACTTGAATTAGCGACTTTAAAAAAGTGATGGATTTGAAAAATAAGTTGAAACAGTGATGGATTGTGTATATATTAGTCCCACAGTGATGAAAATGGTAAAAAATTCTCATTATTGATAATTTTTACTTTTTTTGTATGTTAACTAATCTTCTTTTTTTTTTTTTTTTTGCTCAAATGTATGTTAAAAAAAATACTCCGTATATTGGAATCCCTCTGTGTGAATCCCTTGTATTTATTCCCTAGTTGGCTAGATGTAGAGGTCTAGATCCCAGGCTATATGTTGATTTCATTTCCTATGCATCTGATAAAGTTAATATCACCGACTGTAATAATCTGTGTAAAAGCCTGTTTGCTTTCCTCCTTGAATTAATAAACCCAGCCCCCTCCCCACACACACAAACACATACATACATATATATATATATATACACATGCAGTGTCCCACTTCTATACACACAGCCACCCCCTAACCCACACACATACACACCCACAAACACATAGATATATATATATATATATATGCAGTGTCCCACTTCTATACACCAAAGTGATATTGGTTTATCTACGTCATTGTTTCAGATAGATACGTAACATTTGTTATGTGATAGAAAATTTTTGTTCTCAAGTGATTTGAGTGATTTTAATGGAACAAATATTTTCAATTATGGAACAAATGTTCCTACCCAAAACCATTTCGGTGTATGTATAGTCAAAACCTCCTGGGCGTATAGAAGTATTTTTCATACATGTATATATATATATATATATCCCTCATCTTATATATAGGTATCGAAGGCTAGTTGGTCCATTAGTTGCCTACTAGTCGCAAACTTCCAACTTGTTCCCTTCAGTCTATACACAACAATTTGGTGAGAGAACCAAAGCAAAGCAAACCTATCCTTGTCAATGGGTGTTGGAGATATTTTGTTAGCTATTTCTATTGGTTTGGTTTGTTTTGTGTTGGGTATTTTCTTGAACCATTTCCTGCCTTTGTTCTTGAAGCTTGGTCTTGTCCCTAAAGGGTCGTTTGGATGGCCTCTACTTGGTGAAACCCTTTCTTTTTTAAAGCCTCACCCTTCCAACTCTATTGGGACTTTTCTTCAAGACCATTGCTCTAGGTAACATATTTACATATACATATATATATCTAAACATATTTCTTGATGATTTTTTTTTGGGATTTTGAAAATATGTATGACTTAGCTTTTTGGCAACACTTCTACTTCTGCAATTTAATCGCAAAAAGCTGATTCTGACAAAAGCTTCTCAAGCTAGTTTTTAGTCAATCACAAAAAATTTCAATTAACTCATGTATTTCTGGGATTGAAATGCATAGCTGGTTTACCAGACATTTACATTTTAGCTTTTTAGAGTTCCATAATCACTTGTGGACTCCAAAAGCTGTTGTCAAATGGGACGTCACTCTGTGTGTTTGTGTGTGTTTTTCAGGTATGGGAAAGTGTTTAAGACCCATTTGTTCTTCTCTCCCACAGTGGTCTCATGTGACCAAGAGCTCAACTACTTCATACTACAAAATGAGGATAAGTTGTTTCAGTGTAGCTATCCAAAGCCCATCCATGGAATTCTTGGGAAGGTTTCAATGTTAGTTGCTGTGGGTGACACACACAAAAGGCTTAGAAATGTAGCTCTCTCACTAGTCACCACCACCAAATCAAAGCCTGAGTTTCTCAATGACATAGAGACAATAGCCATTCAGATTCTTGATTCTTGGAAAGGCAAACAACAAGTCTTCTTCTGTGAGGAAGCTAGAAAGGTATTAGGTTGATGTATATATATATATATACGTATAGAACCTTTCTCATGAGAAAGTAACAAAATGAGGACTCCTATTTATAGTTGTTGGATACAGTTTTCGTTCAAGGTAATGAAGTAATTTTACAGACTGAAAATTGGATCCAATAGCTGTAAAATGAGGACTTCCTCACGAGAAGGGTTCTCATTATATGTAAATATGTACCAAATTAAGAGTCATTTATTGGAATATCTCATGTAATTTATTAAAAGTCAATGTACTCGGACCAGATATTTTTCCGAGTACGTCTACTGTTTAACTTATAATGTTTCTCAGTTTTTATTTGATATAAGACAGAAAATTTTAATTCAAAATAACTAAAGACATGGATAATACTGGAAAGTAGAAAATTTCAAATAAAAACAAGTAAGCTTAAATAGGTTCTTAATTTGGTACAAGGTTGACTATCATATGCAAGTATAATCTTGTGTATTGATATCATATATGGTTTTATGTATTTGTGTTGCAGTTTACATTCAATGTGATAGTAAAGCAAGTGCTAGGTTTAACACCAGATGAGGCACAAACTACAAGAATTCTTGAAGATTTTCTCACTTTCATGAGAGGATTGATTTCATTTCCACTCTATATTCCTGGGACTCCA
Organism: Hydrangea macrophylla; assembly: GCA_033977485.1. NCBI lineage: Eukaryota > Viridiplantae > Streptophyta > Magnoliopsida > Cornales > Hydrangeaceae > Hydrangea > Hydrangea macrophylla. Next base: position 32,599,025 of record CM066994.1, read on the forward strand.
TATGCAAGAGCTGTTCAGGTGATGATCACCCACCCACACTACTAAATTCTCCTCTTTACATTACAAATTAATCAAATAGCTTTTAGAGTGTGTAGATATATACATATATACATATATATAGGTGTTGCAATACTATTATTATTCTTATGGAGTAATAGTACAATATTGTGCTAATTCTTAAATGTAAGTCCATGATATATATATATATATAGCTTAGGAGGGTAATAAAGTAATCCTACTATTGTAGTGTACTAAACTATTTGGGAGTTTTTAAAACGCAAATTTTAAATTTTACTCTCTATGCCAACATGTACGTGCAACAGATTATGCTGCATGTACTCGACGCATTATGTTTGTGTAGAGAGAAAAATTGTGGATGCATTTAAAATTTCCCAAAGTTATTTCATTGTTAAGTCTTCTTATATATATATATATATATTTAATTTTATTTTGCAAAATTACTTCATTGGTCTCATTTAAACTAGTGCTATGAGTTGACTGTAATTTTAATATATATATATATATATATATCCATTTGAGAATTGACGAAGGATGACGTTTAGTCTAGTATAATGTGGGTACATGTATAAATATATATATAAATATGTGTTTATACTGTCAAGCTCTAGAGTGAACATATGTAGTCAATGTGTATATATTTTTTTTGCCTGAAAAAACTCGCGGGTCAGTGGGGCGCACGAGGGTCAGCGGCCCACGGGTTTTTTCAAGCAAAAAAAAATTGTTCACTGGCTATATTCACTCTACCTGTTCCATATATATATATATGTGTGTGCATATAATATGTAAAGCATTTTTTGAGACACATCAAGAAAATGGATCTTGTTTTAAATGTTTTGGGTTAGCTTTTTCTTCTTTTTGCTACAAAAAGATATAAGGCATGTGATCAACTTTTCTCTTTTCTTTCTTCCATGACATCTTTACAGGCTAGAAGTAGAATATGTTCAACTGTCAAAGCAATTATTGAGGAGAGAAGAAATTCTGGAAAACCTAACAAGAGGAGTGATTTTCTTGAGATACTTCTGGGTTTTGATACCTTATCTGAAGATGAAAAAGTTAGTTTTGTATTGGATTCTCTATTAGGTGGCTATGAAACTACCTCACTCCTAATGGCCATGGTGGTGCATTTCCTTGGTCAATCTCCTATTGCACTTGAACAATTAAAGGTTAAATTAATTTATTTTCTCAGTAACTAATGTATTTCAAATTCTTATACACACTGAGGGCCTGTTTGGTAACATTACACTTTTCTGGTTTTTTTTTTTTCCTGAAAAAGAAAACTGAAAATGGGTTTGGTAATTCTTTTTAAAGCGAAATCGAAAACGTGATTTGTAATCGTTTCCCTTCTTCTTCTTCTTCTTTTTTTTTTTTTTTTTCAAATCGGCGAAGGAATTAGGTTGGAAAAATAAAATGTTAGTTCTCGAGTTTCACTTTTCCTCCTTCATACAAAGGAAACAAAAACAAGTTTCTATATTTAGAATTTTGAAATTGAAAACTGAAAAACTGAAAATGTTATTGTACCGGCCCTAAATTTTTGTGCATGGACAAATGTAGATTGGCCCTTGCTATCCTAATTGTAGGATAGCATTGTGTTAGATTTTAAACTAACAAAACAAAAGTACACTCTCCAATGTTTTTAAAATTAGGTCACTAAAATAAATTTATCATGCGACACTAAAGGAATGGGAGCTTGTAAAAACACACGCCAAATTTCTCTTTATACCTATTAATGCATTGGGGAACACATTGAAGCATCTCCTGTACCTATGGGTGCCGAGTAAATTCGGTGGCGTATTTAGTAATTTCCTAGAGCAATTTACCCCAGGTAATTTGTGAAATTACTCTAATACTCTTATTTTAATTTTTAAAAAAAAGTCTATTTAAAGTTTTTTACATATAAATTTGTAGTAGTTTATAATTTCCCATACATGATTTATATTCCTACTTATTTTGTTGACATATAGGCAGAGCATCAGAAAATAAAATCCATGAAGAAGAAGGATGAGTTCTTGGATTGGGAAGACTACAAGATAATGGATTTCACTCAAAATGTAAGAGAAATATTCTCATGACTTCTAGTTGATATCATGCAATTGGTTATAATTCAAAAGGTATGTTTTACATATTTTAACTCTAATTAATTGCAGATCATTAATGAGGCTCTCAGATATGGGAACATTGTCAAATTTGTGCATAGAAAGGCTCTCAAAGATGTCAAATTTAGAGGTATATATGCCACACCTTTGATGATCAAATTATACATACACTGACCTATATTGTATATGAAAGCAAATTGAATTGCAACACACCAAAATGATGCATGGAGAAGCTTTTTTGGTGTTGTTCTAAGATGTTAATGGTCCATCTATGTGTCACATATTTACTGACATAGGTATGCTTGTAGACGAGTACCAATCACATTTCAATATAATAGGAAAAGTAACTAATATGTATATAATTTATCTTCCATGTATACTAAAAGATATCTTGCTTAATGTATTGGGTTAATTACAGATATACCCCGTGTACCTAGCCACTTTTTCACTTTGTCCCTTAATATTACCCTAGTACTCTAGACTAAGTTGAAACTGTTAGTAAATCAATTAAATTTAATGGACAAAAGCCATGTTTGACAACAAGTTTTGGAATTTATCAATAAGTATGAACTCCAAAAGCTTAAATAAATTGTTTAACAAAATAGGCTCTGCAATTCTATTGCAATAGCCCAAAGCTATGTTAGACAACTTATACCAATCACAATTTCTTGTGATTTTATGGTATAAGAAAAAGAAACTACCAAACAGTCCACAAGGGGTATAAGTGACGCAATTGATACTACATGGGGCAAATTGAAAAATGTGCTCACTATAGGGGTCAAAGTGGAAAATACTCCACTAAACAAGTTTCTATTATGTTAAATCTAACACTAACAGAATTGGCAACTGTTTCACTCTAGTCTAAAATACATGGGATATTAGTAACACGATTTGAAGTACAGGGACAAAGTGAAAAACGGTCTAAATACAGGCTGTGTATCTGTAATTAACCCTAATGCATTTGTTGCAGATTATGTGATTCCTTGTGGTTGGAAGGTCCTACCAGTATTCAGTGCTGTTCACTTGGACACATCTCTCCATGCAAGTGCTCTCCAGTTTCATCCTTGGAGATGGGAGGTAATGTTATCAATCTCAAAAAAATCTATATGGAATACCCTACAAAATGGGACCCACATTCTTTCTATGAAATTTCTTGGTGCCTTGTTGTGTGAATAACCCTAACCACAATCATGTGGTTAAAAAAAGTGGGGCCATGATTGCATCAAATTTAGCAGGCTATTGATATTAATATACAATAGATATAGAGCAAAAAGAAAAAAGCAAAAGAGGGTAGAAATGGTAATTAAAAATGATAGAGCGAGAGTTATTCGTAATAGAACTTTAGGACTATGAGTTTTAGGGTTTGCCTATTTGAAAAAATAGAAGTTGTATTAGAATGTATTTTTAAAATAAGTTACAATGAAGAAAATGATGTAATTTAAAGGGGTAGAATACATTGCGCAAATGTCATATTCCAAGTACGTACATCCTTACTTCTATTGTAAAAGCTAGTATTATTGTCTTAATTGATTCCACTTTTAAGATGAGATCCACATTGAACTGTTTGAGAGATCCAACATTTCTCATTTACATATCATGTTTTGATTTGAACCTTTTCGGTGAATAAATTCTTTTGTTTCATATTTTGACTTGAAAAGGTTTACCTTAATACTTTAGGATTAGTAAATTACTTTGAAATAATCCATGTTATTTCGTAGAATGTCGAACTAATTTCCATTTCAGGATTTAAAAAACTGAAAACTAGAAATGTTACCACTTAGACCCTTTTAGTTTATTCAATAACACCATGAGTTCTACATTAGAGTTGTCATGTTCTGTGATGTATGCTGAATAAACTGATAAACTGATTTAAAAAAATAAATTAAATGCAGAGCCAAGACCAAGCATGCAAGAAATTCACTCCATTTGGTGGAGGGTCAAGATGCTGCCCAGGCTCTGAACTTGCTAAGGTGGAGGTTGCATTCTTCCTCCACCACCTTGTACATAATTTCAGGTAAATTCTCACAGATTTATATTTCTTATACTCTCAAATGAAAATTAAAAAGTCTTGTTCTTTAAGGATCTGTTTGGCTCTTTGATTTGGTGTTGGGAAAGGGGAAGTAATACCGCTGATGAAAACACTTTCTTTATTTGGTTAATAAGCAAAACAGTAAGAAAAATTGGGTGAAAACTTATAACAAATATTGAATCTACGAGCCATTTCCATTCCTCTTTTCTTGACTTCCTGATATATTTTGAAATTTTTTTATTCCAAATGTTGGGGGCTCCGTTTGGTGTTCAGATAGAAAGAAAGAAAGAAAGAAAAACCATGGGGAAAACTGTTTTCAAAGTATTTTCCTCTATGCGTAAATACCATTACAAATTAAAAAATATCAAAATAAAATATAAATTTAAGAAAAGAGGAAGGGAAAGCGACTCACAAAATTAAAAAATTGTTAACTAATTTAGGCCATATCTTTCCCTTCCCGCTTTTCCACACCGCTTTTCTTATTAACCAAACAAAACAGAACCTAAATTAGTTCTTATGAATATGTTTTACTAAACATTGTGCTATTGATTCCTTTTTAGATGGAAAACTGAAGAAGTTGACCAACCTATGGCATTTCCCTATGTAGAATTTCAAAGAGGCTTGGCATTAAATTTGGAACAATGCTTTATCTGAGGAGCCTCCAATTTCACCATACACAAGTTCAAGTCATTATGCTTCAAAATCAATGGGTTACTACCCCCAACATTTTTTCATGAGAAGCCTTCAATTCTATATTATGCAGAAAAGAGATGTAGAAATACTCTCTTCTTTTCCTTGTAAATAATAACTACTATTTCGTGCTCGAATTGTGTAAATGTGAGTTGGTATCGACAGTATTGAAATTAATAAGAATATCTAAAAGTTCCTACGATAAATTATCTGATGACGTCCACAATAGTTCAAGTATACCGTGAGACTCACATTTGATCATACTGATGATGAAATCAAAGAGACCATATATCTTGTAGATTACATTTTTAAAAAATAAGTAAAATAATGGCAAAATAAATTTTTTGATCAAGTTCCAAAACTTTTCTGAACCAAAAATGTCGGTACGGGTTAATAGATTTGGAATCCGAACTCCAACAAAGTTTGAAACCTAGGAGAGGTAGATTGTGTGTAATTTAATGATACTGTGATTGGTAGGAAAGAAATACCTCTAGAAAAAAAAAATATTAATAAAATAAATAAAAAAAAAAACCTTTTTTTCCCAAGCCTCTGCCTATTTTCAATGCTACAAGATAATGTCATATCCATATACATTTATCATAAAAAGCACATATGGGGACTTACAATTCGTATAGTGGAATAAGTGAAACAAGTGTCGAATGATTTGCATCTAATTATTTTTCTCTCAGCTTTTAGGAAAAAAAAAACATTGTCAAAAAAAAAAAAAAAAAACCAATGTCCTATAAATCGAACGGTGTTGAATTAATTATATGTGAAGTTACAAAAACACCCAATTTTTTTCCCCCAATCTCTAAATTGTCTTCACAGCAATAGGACTCCTAACATAGTGCTTACCATCTGTCCATGTCAACTGTCCAAAACAATAGTCTTTAACTACACTCCCCTTTTTCACCTTCATAGTAACCTTAAAACTCTTCTCTTCACCAATTTTTACAAACTTCAAGCTTTTTGGCTTAACAAAAACAGCGATATAAGGCGGATTTCTGACCCGTGCTTTGTAGGTGCCAGGCGAGCCAACGTTCTTGACGGTTCGTGTAACGGTTATAGAGCCGTTGAGCTTAGGAACCGCAATAGAAGGGTAGTTGAAGTTGGAGAGACTAATGGGCTTGGGAGGACACTTGTAGGGTGTCTCTGAAAAATTTCCGATTTGAGTTTGGTTGTAGCCTAAGGTACAAAGAAAGTTGAGGTAATCATTGACCTTTAGATCGTAAACCAAACCGGGATCGAGTGCTCTATTTGGGTGAACGTGTCCGGCTCCGTAACTGAATGGCGTTGCCTTTGAATAGGAGGCGTTGATGATCGGCTCCTTGATGTTATCGCGTGTTCTTGCTGTAAAAACAAGCATGAAATAATATGATGATACGCATTATTATAGTGTAGAGACCATCCTAAGCTTGAAATGACATGATCATAAGTAATTATGAAGCACAGGTATAAATACGGGGACACAGACACGACACATGATACAGTGATAGTGAACATGGACGCGATAAAATAAATTTAGATTTTTATGACCACGTGTGACAGGAAAATCATATGATCTACAAATGCCTAATTATCTTTCGTTTCATAAGACTCCTAATTATCTTAATTTCGAAGGCCTATTTGATTTCACGACTGTATTCTCTATTTGTAAAAGCTTTATTATGCTTCCATACACCCTCTTTGTTCCTTTTTTCCAAATACCCAAATTATGAGTTCAAGAATCCTAATTATCCTCTTCAGTCGGAGTCATTGCCAATATCAACTCCAACATTTTTCTTTCTTCCAAATTTCAACAGCACTACATTTGTGTTGAAGTACCGTAGGAATGTCTGTCGTGTGTCTTACATGTGTCTGGATGAAAAATAATAATAATATTAGAAGTAGAAAACAAATTTTGGTGAGTGGAAAACGTGTCTAGCATGTTTTGGTACCCGACACAGTGTTTGAAACCAACACGTGAGCTTCTAGAAGTGTGCGTTTCCTAGACTACTGAGGATGAAACAATATCTGTAATTGATTAAACAGCTTTGACCGTTTGGATTAGCTTTTTCACAGTTTTTTTTTTCTCTAAATCTGACTCCTTTTTTACGCTTCAAACCACTCCTTTTTTCTACTAAAAAGTTTCACTTTGTAGCTTTTTGAGAAATCACTTATTCCAAGAAGTGATTTTTTTGGAAGCTAACCCAAACAGACTCTTAGTCTTTACTTTCATCTGCTTAGAAACCATAAGAATACACGGTCTGAAAAAATTAAGCACTATTGAAAAATCTGCAAGAAGTACTCTCTTCTTACCAGTGGTCATGATTGCTGATCTAATTGCTGCAGGACTCCATTTAGGATGGAGAGTTTTGAGAAGTCCCACAATGCCAGAAACATGAGGGCATGACATTGATGTCCCTGAAACCGAATTATATCGAACTCGACGCTTGTCGAAATCTTGATTTGTTGGGCCTTGTGCTTGTGTATAGGCAGCTATGATACTCACTCCTGGTGCCGTAATATCCGGCTGTAGATATTGCAATATATATTCAGATTACAAGTTACATGTTACGAAAAATTTTCTACTGATTAAAATGAATGGGAAATTAAAATGGAGTTGATACAAGAACCTTGAGGATATCTGGGGCTATGGTGCTAGGTCCCTTTGATGAAAAAGCGGCCATGAACGGAGCTGGCTTTGTGTCCAATTTAGTCACTGGACGTGTAATGTAAGCCACTGGAGACCTATTTAGGATGTGTAGAGTTATTAAGGGTCTGTTTGAGTTTCATTGAATGCAATAATTGAATTTGAGCTGAAAAAGGATGATATTGAATGGTTCGATTTTGGGAAAATATGCTTAGTTAAAAATAAAAAAATAAAAAACCGATGCTTAAAATGATGAATTTATCTATTCCAAGAAAACATACAGATTGCCTTACAAGAAAGATATGATGACAAAATTGTGATGAATTTTATTTTAAAATGTTATTGAATGAGGTTATTCAATTTCAAAAGACAGCATAGATGTTACAAGCAGAAAATAGGATATACTATGCCATCAATTCTGGCCTCATATAGTTTTACAGTATGTTGGTAAGGCCTAAGAAAAGAATTAGACCAACTTCAAAATCTTGATCTGTATGGCTGTTTGAATCAGTTCATTATCCCATTACGGACATCTCAGATCAAAATGCAGCTAAGGCTCCGTTTGGTTTCCGAGTACTTTCCCCATTCCTAAATAGCATTAGAACTATTTTTTACATTTTTTATCTATAAATATAATAGGAATTCAGGAAAAGTGGAAGGTAGGTAAAATACAATCAAAAAAATTCCTCTTGTTATCTTTTTCCTTTCTATTTCCTCATTGTTTTTCGTATTAACTGAACAAAGAAAGGTGTTTTACTCGGTGTTTTATTTTCTTTTCCATGACTTCCAAACAAAGCCTAAAAGGGCAAACTCAGAGCACAAAGCTCCCACCACCACAGGGTCTGGATAAGGTTAGATATACACATCCACCACGGAAAGCAGAGCGGATCACAATGCCCACACATATTTGAAGAAACATAGGTGTCCTTAAGAGAATAATAAATCTATGTCCCATATTAACATGATATTGATGTACGCAAATCGTATCTTACCTTGTGGAGTTGATATACGAGTAGACAGAAACACCATTGGTGTAATTGATATGAGAAGCGGGAAGTAGATGAGGATCGGCAATAATTTCATTCCCCGAAAGCTCATTATTTGCAAGAACCATCCCCACAGCGCCAGCCAAAGCAGCTTGCTCGCCCTTGTCCACTCTCGCATTGTCCCCTCTAAGGCAAACCAAGATCTTACCCTTCACCTTCTTAGGATCCAAAGTTCCAACCTTACATAGAATTCTGCATAAAATATGCATGTATTTACATACATTTGCACGTCATTGTCAAATATACTACAGATTGTTAATGAAACTAAAGAAAATTGCATATTTATCATCGTCATGAGTTTACAAATTTTGTGGGAGTGTAGAATCAGAATACCAATAGTTTTGAGTGTTATTTATCCTTACGCGTCTTCGGTTGATGCATTTTCAGCTTTGACATTTGCGGCGCTAATAATTGGAAAGAACTTGTTCTTCGGCAATCCTTTAGGTGAAAGGCTTTCCCCCTTAAATGAGCAAGTAATTCGGGTAAGCTTTTGTACATGTCATACTTTTAGCAAGGAAAAGAGAGAATCAGTTATATAGTTGATTACTAGAGTGTAAGAACTATATCGTTCCATTATATATATATATATATGCATCTACCAGTTTAACATGAGTTCCATGAAACTAGTTTCGTAACTTTTGTTCCACCGGTGAAACTAGGGCGGGATGTTTAAAAACAAAGGCACTAGAAAATCCATGATTTGTTACAAAGACATAGGGAAATTGTATAAAACTTAGAATCCAAAAAAATTAGCAAGATGCTGTTTAAACATATGTATTGCAAGACAAAGTGTAAATTGGCATATCAAAAAATGAAGCACACCACTATCCCATCAGATAAGTAAAATCCCTTGCGACAGTACGGCTCTGTTTGTTTCATGGATTTAGTCGGGGAAAAGAGAGGAAAAAACTAAAAGGAACTTGGAATTCATCATTTGTAGAACTACTTGGTTGTTTTTGTTAATAGAACGTCTTCAATAGTTTTGAGATGCAATTTCAGTGTAACGGATGTTTTACATGTGACAGCAAGGTGTGGAAAATTTGCTGCTGTTACTAGAGACAACCCCTAATAAGAACATACACGTACATACATTTTTATGAAGAATTCGGAAATTACTAAGCCATTTTGATTTTATATTAACCTGCGTGTCTAGTCAATGTAATCAGAGGTTGATCTCATCATGAGCATACAAGAACATCCTCTATATCTCACCAAATTGAGAAAATTCGAGCATTCAGAGATTGACCATAGTCATTAGTGAGTTTTCCTATCATCCAATTTGAACGTGCTGTGAACTTGAATAGACTCATTCACAATTTAGAAAGAATATTAATCTAGCAATTCACTATTTGGAGACTGGTAATTATGCAAAAAAAATAGTTATGCTTTTAAAATGATCGGCTGTAGCATCTTAAGAAACTAAGAATGATGACATCAGAAGAAATTAACATGATGAAGTTTCTCAGTTTTCTCATTGGAACTAATTCAGGATAACGGCTATATATGTTAAAGTTTTTTAAAAACAATTGAATGAACGATTACAAATTGGTAAGACGTCAAAGCGGTCAAACAGACTATTAAAGTATACATGTTACCAACCAATCGCCCCCAACAATCCAAAGTAGTCGTATAAGCAAGGGCGGGACAATGAGGGGGTTAGAGCTCCCCCTTAATTTTGAGGGATCAGTTTTTTTGTATGTAATCTATTGACAAATTTTACTTCAGTCCACAACTTTTCTTTTTATGCTTCAGTTTAGCCCTCCCAAAAAGAATTCCTGGCTCAGCTCTTGCGTGTAAGAATCTAGAATTGCAATAATTTTGAAACTTCCAACACTAACCTCAAAGCGCATTTTATTGCCGAGGACGACTGAACTAAGAAACTGGCGATCGATCGTGCTGGCACCAACCGTGATCTGCCACGGTGCAAGGTTGGAAACTGTTCCATCAAGCGGTCCAGAATTACCGGCTGAGCAAATCACCACAATGCCATGCTTAACAGCATGAAATGATCCAATGGCCACACTGTCATTGAAAAACGGGGTGGGAGCCCCACCAAGAGACACAGAGAGCACATCAACACCGTCATGTATGGCCACATCAAAGGCCGCCAATATATCTGCATCGAAGCATTCATTGCCCGCTATAGGAGGCCAGCACACCTTATAGGCCGCCACACGGGCATGTGGGGACCCGCCTTTTGCTGTTCCGTTCCCCAACCCAAATACACTTGCCCCGGGAACAAAGTTGCCACCGGCCGTTGATAAGGTGTGGGACCCATGGCCTTCGGAGTCACGGGGAGATTCGAAGGAGGAGTTGAGAGGACCAGCAACAGATGAATAGCCTTTGTTGAAGTATCTTGCTCCTATTAACTTTCTGTAGTGTAGGCAAAAAAATTTTAGATAAACAACACCAAATCAGATGATAATTCTAAAAAAAAAATTGAAGAATTAAAGATATATTACAAGCCAATGCGAAAAAGTCATGCTCAAACATAACCTTTTCAGTTCATCTTTCATATCCGATTAAAAGATCGGCTATACATACAGTTAAGTGGGACAACTTTAGAGGAATACATAAAACAAGTACTCCCAGAGAGCATACATAAATGTATGTTATGCATTAGAAAACTCCATTTCTACCATTTTGACTGATTTTTTTTTTACCAAGGCTTTGTTTCATTTGTGGATTTAGTGAAGGAAAAGACAAGAAAACACGAAGGAGAACACTTTCCCTAATTTGGTTACCATGGAACAGGTGAGAAAATAGGAAGGAAAAGAAAGTGGGATGCAAGACTAACTTTTTTTTTAGGTTAACATTTTAATTCAGTTTTCATTTCTTGATTTCATCTATATGAGAAATTTAGTTTCCAATATTTTTTCAAATATTTTTTGAGGTTCCTTTCATTTTTCTTTGATTTACTTTTCTAATCCGCGAAACAAACAGAGCATAACAAACTAGAATGTGAATATTTCCTATGGGTAACAGAAAATCCAAAAAATGTTAGCATTAATTTCCTGTTTTGCCAATATTTAAGTGTCATAGTTGAAGTCTAGCAAAAGATCATTATCTAATGAGTTAAGATTTGGGCACAAACACTCCACAAACAAATTACCCCAACACCAGTGGGAGACTGCCATGTGGCAGCACATGGCAATCTCCCACTGGTGTTAGCAGCACATGGCAGTCTCCCACTGGTGTTCGTGTAATTAGTTTGTGCCCAAATTTACTCTTATCTAACAGAGTCTCCCAAGATCAATTGGCCAACAAAATTTAACCATCCTTAAGCACTATCTGATAGATTCCAAGAATTCTATGGAACAGTTCGGGAAAAGGTTCAACTTATTAGCCCACTCCACAGCTATCCACCAAATTTTTAGAAGTGATCTCCCACGTTGTTACAACGGACAACACTTGGGGACATTTCCTTTTATACGTTTCATATTGTTTCAAGATGTTATCAGTCTGCTGATGTGCTTCGTAGACAAACTTGTACATGTGGATCACTCACATCTCAAAACAGTAAGAAAAAAAAGTGTAATTATACTACACTCATCTCAGGTGTATGGGAGTTAATAAAGCACTGAAAATGCGTTGGCTTATTAACCCCTCAACACCTGGGATGTGTAGTTATACTACACTCATCCTAGGTGTATGGGGGTTAATAAAGCATTGAAAATGCGTTAGCTTATTAACTAACCCCTTTAACACCTGGGATGAGTGTAGTATACTAAAAGTAGTTATACTACTACACTACAACACTCATCCCAGGTGTTAAAGGGGTTAGTTAATAAGCCAACACATTTTCAATGCTTTATTAACCACCATACACCTGGGATAAAGTAGTTATACTACACTCATCCTAGGTGTTAAGGGGTTAATAAGCCAACGCATTTTCAACCCCCATACACCTGGGATGAGTGTAGCACTACACTCATCCCAGGTGTTAAAGGGTTAATAAGCCAATGCATTTTCAATGCTTTATTAACCCCCATTCACATGGGATGAGTGTAGTACCCAAGTGCTTTCCTAGTATATATTTATCCATGAATATATATGTATATATATGTGCATTATTAAAGCAAGCAGCAATTTGATGAGAGTTACTTGACTAATAATAAGAACAGCTCTCACAGTTTTATGAAATCTTGCAAGTTTATCAAGTATAAGACAAAAATAACACTTTGTTAACCTGTAATGAAAATATCAGCAAAAGTCACTTATAGAAGAATCTTATATCTTCTATACAGATAGATACAGAAAGTGGATAAGAGGAATATGACCTGTTGCAGTGAAAGCTAGCATCTGCATCATTTTGGCAGATTCCTCTCCATTTTGGTGGAACTGGTCCCATTTCTTCATCACTAAAGCTCTCTGATTCAGGCCACACCCCTGGACCAATTCCATTAAACAAATGATGAGGCTACAGAAAAAGTCAAAATGCTATAGACCACAGTGATGCATAATGAAATTATACTCCATGAGCTACACCCCACTTGTTTTGAGAATGCAATATGGATATTGCTTTTTTATCTATGCAATAGATTGAGTTGTATACATGTGTATATCCACTGGAGAACAAGTCATTTTACATTGTTTTTCTTACTAGCTCAACCCTCTCCTACTTCATAGCTTTGCACCACACTCATAATTCACAGCTTTGCTATATCTTCCACTCAAATCATATATTTTTTTTTTCAGGATGAACCATGATGCTTCTTTTCAATTATGTTTTTTTTTTTTCTACCTATAGCTATATAAATTATCTTTTTTCGTGAATCTCAACTATTATAAAAAAAAAAATCTTCAGGCAGCATAACTGGTTTCATATCAAGATTAACATACATACTTGACCTTCTACAGTATATATCTAATTATGTTACTCTTTATGAAAGCAACAAGATACATGCTCATAGTTATGATTCGTGGAATGTGTTTTTGACGCCAATCTCTTGCCTTGTCATAATCAACGTTCACATCAAGCATGTATCTAATATGAATGTCTTCTTGACGCAGACGGAGCACTATACATATATATTATCATGAAAATTGTGTTGTAAGAGCCAGCATTACACTAGCTTCCATTAGGCGGGCAGCCATACGTAGTGATTTGAATAGAAACAATTGAGCATCTATTTTTCTTTCCCTATTAACTGGATCACTTTTAGGCCCTGTTTGGTTCATGGATTTAGAGAAGGTAAAAAGAAAAAACATTAAGGAAGCATTTTTCCGCATTTGGTTACCAAGGAAACTGGTTAGGAGAGAAAGGATAACAAAACAAAATGAAAAATAAGGAAAAACATTTTTTCAAATCCCTTTTGCTTGATTTCCAACAATTTTTTAAAATCTTTCAGTTTTTAATTGCACAAACTACTTGGGATTTGCGTTTCAAGTTTTTTTCCACTTTTACTGCCTTTTTTTATCCTTCGCTAAACTCGAAAACCCAAAAAAGCATTAATGGGAGAGATTTTATGTTGTCCAATGTGTTCAACGCAAGTACATTAATCAATTTTGAAAGAATCAAGAGAACCTCTAGAGAATAACAGAAAAAGTGAAGAACCCACTTGATATTTTCAAACTCCAAGTCATTTCTGGTGCATTTTAAGCCACATCCATGCTAATAATGCCGGGAAAATATATTGTAAGCAGCAAAAAGTTTTTAAAATGGTCAAGTGCATGAATCCTGATGAACACAATAACTAAGTGTCTCCACAAATCTCAACCAGGTTTAGTGATCAGGAAATGCTCAAATTAAATATAGTTTTATCGCACGTGGGACGGTCTAGGTAATTAGCACCCCAATAAGATAGACAGTAAAATGAAAATCAAGCCCAAGACATTACTTTTTACACTATTTTTCATATTTCAAATATTATAATGATCATAAAAAACTGATTTAATACACAAGCTAGTCAACCATTCATACGCAAGTTAAAAAATGCCAACTTTTTGCTCATTAAAAAATTGAGGGGGGGTTGGATTTATATGAATATCCATTCTTTTAACAAAACAGATTCAAACCCCAGAAAGTTTTGGCCATTTTTGCTATAATTTATGATTACGTGCACTGGAATACATAGGGCCCAGTTTTTATAATTGCAATTGATTTAAAGGTAAAAATCAACTAATCATGCAACTTACAAATGCCAGCTTTTTTATCATTTAAAATTTGAAGAGATCCAGAGAAGGGTGGATCTATATAGACTAGATGTATATCAATTCTTTTAACAAAGAAGTTAAACCGAAGAAAATTTTGGCTAGTTTTAATTGTTGCAAGTAATTTAAAGAAAACAAATTAACTCAAAAATTGACATTACTCTCTGTTAAGTATATAATATTGAACTTTTGGAAATTTGAATAGGAAGATAATACTAACCAGTGTCAAGATTGCCAATAATGGTATCTTCACCATATCTAGCCTTTCTCCAAAGCGATTCGGAATGGACAATGCCATTATTCTCGAGCCCCAAGAAGTCCCACGACCGGGTTGTATGTAACTTTCTCCCCTTGTTCAAGAACACTGAGACTACTTTGGGATGCTCTGCATTTGATGTAAATTATAGATAATGAGCATATATATATATATTGAACATAACCACATAGCTAGGAAGCACCGATACTTCTAAGAAGTTAATGCGTCACATGTCGTATTGTGTCCGACACACACACGACACTTCATGGACACTTTTCTTGGAGTGTCGATGTGCAATTTGTTTAGGATTTTGTTGTGTCGGTGTGTCCGGCTCCGTGCTTCTTATAGCCACATAGGGTGAAAAAGTAAATTCAAACTAGCAAGAATTGCTTACTAGAAATCTCAATGGCTTCCTTCTCTTCCATTGTTGCAGCAAAGCCATTGATGTGTCTTGTGTAGGAGTAAAAGATTGCATCTTTGGCCTTATCTCTACTAAAGTCAAAGCATATATAATTTAGAGATACAAATACATATAAATGAACAATTCATTCATGTATATATATAATTCATTACCTCCCTAAAAATGATCCAAGTAGATCATAATGGGACTCTGTGATTTGATCTAAATCAATGGAGGCGGCTTGATGACCATGTAAATGATCTCCCAAGTACACCACATAAGACTAACACAATTCAAAAGGACAATTATATTACAGAAAAATGAAATGAAACCACTATATTATATTATGTTAATGGACAAGAAAAAGGGTATTAAATGCTTACCTTTTGGATGGCAAAGGTGGGACTATATAATAGTGATGAGATAAGTAAAGATAGGAGATAAAGGGTAGTGAGACTCTCTCTCATAGCTCCTCCTCTGCTTTCACTCTCTGGCTCAGAAGATATGTCATGGGGGTTCTAAACCATGAACCCAAGTTTCTATTTAAAGAGCACTGTTTGGTTGTGGTGGGTTTTGTTGTTACTCCATGACTTTAATTATTGGGGGAAAAAAATTGAAAAACAGCCTGTTATGGAAGATTAGAAGAACTTGGGTTAAGACTAGTTAACACCATTTCATGATCAATTAGAATTGTATAATGTGTGGATCCCAGTTAAGAAAAAGATTTGCAAAAGCTATTGTTACATGAAAACTGACATGTTGACATATTTTATAGTATATTGATATATTTGTACATGTATATTTGTATGTACATATATGTAATATATTCTTAACTAGGCAGCACCATACGGGTAAGGGTGCGGTGCGGCGGAGTACTTGGATAACATATTAAAAATATATTTTTAGATAGTAGTATATACAAATTATTTTATAACTATTAGTGCATTAATATATACCCTAGATAATTGCTATTACTTGGATAACATATTAAAAATATATATTTAGATAGTAGTATATACAAATTATTTTATAATTATTAGTGCATTAATATATACCCTAGATAATTGCTATTATTGTTTTCTATTCTTTATCTTTTAAACCCCCAAAGTTGTCAAAATTGTATGAAAAACTTGCATTCTTTTGAAAAAGAACGCTGCAAAAAGCATCAGCCATACTCCAAAAGAACTCAAAGAACCCACAGAGCACCCAGTACTGGTGAGCACTAAGTGCGGGTGCGACAACATTTTCGAAGAGGCCGTGTTTCATAGATTCTTAATATATACTCCGTATCATATATGTATGTATATTTGATCTCTTTCTTTGGTGTTTGTGTTGGTAAGCTAGTATATCCCATTCTAACACAGGCATTTTAACAAACACATGGAAGGAGTGGGAAAGAAGGGAATCAAAAGAAGTGAGAGAGTGGTCCAAACATGATGATGGAATGGAAAAGGAGAAAACAACAGAAAGAAAACAATGTAATGACTCATCTGGCAAGACAGAACTTCAAAAAACTAAAATGAAACTTCTTTGGCAAAATAAATTCTGCCATCCAATTGCAAAGAAAATGTGACTTAGACACAAAATTTCATGATTAACTTGCAGAAACAGAAGTTGTGACAAACGGGTTTCAAGATAAGTTTTAATGTGTGGGTCCAGTCCATAAATAAATTCTAAATGAATTAGACTTTTGCAAGAAATAGTTATAACCCAAAACACATCAATTATAATATATATATATATATATATATATATCAATGAGTTTGGCTCGTTTGGCACCAAGTTAGGTCTTTGATCCTCTATTTCATCAGTTGAGTGTCCGACCTCCACCCCATCTCCTTGTAATTAAAAAAGAAAAATTGAAAAATTACAGTTAGTTATAGTACTAAAAATAGATATATGCATAGAGAACATACAAAAAAATAAAAATAAATAATCAAAAGAAGCCTTGCCTTTGCTACTTTAAAAATACACAACTGCAAAAAGTAAACTTGGGTTTTTTTCTGGTAATTACAAACCAAGGGCAGAATGTTGCCTAAATTAGGGATTAATCCAACTATATATGTATAACATATGTATATATATATATGTGTGTATGTGTGTGTGTGCATACTATATGTATTTGTGGTAGATGGAGCAACCCAAAAGGGATGGCTTGGAAAAGCTAAACAGTATGGAAGAAGTGAGTGTGTTTACTGTGTATAGTCAAAGAGCCCAAAGTGTTTCGTTGACTGGGCCCTACGCTAATAAGATGTCGAACACGGGGTCATCACATATAAACAAAAATAGTGGGCCCACAAGCCGCACGATAGCCTTTGTTTGACCTATTTTCATCCAATGAAAAAGTCAACAAAAGCTAATTGCTCACTCTGAAGTCTGAATAGCCCCCCTATTTCTTGCGCAATTGTTGAATTAATTTTTGTGATATGTTTGTTTTCTTTTCCTTTTTTTTTTTTTTTACTATAAAGATTAATATAGAAATATCATTTAGCATATTACATTAACTAAATTAACTTATTATATCTTTTTTTCCGCAGACGAGATCGTGGAATTTGTCTTCGCATCTGAATAGTGATAGAGTATATTGGAATTCCAAAGCACGGGAACAGCTTATAATGTCTGTATCGATCTATTTCACGCCTCTCCATCAAATCATCTAATCAGATATTGAATTTCAAAGCAGATAATCAGACATATGGCGTATAATGCAAATAGTTTGGCTACACACGTAAATGTTTTTTTTTTTTTTTTAATACTTATATCGTATATTCTAGCCCCCAACCTAGGGGCAGAACTGAGCATATAGTGGGGGTCGTCATGGCAGCCCTCACACGTGGTAAATCGATTTTACTTATATATTTATATATATATATATATGTATCTGTGTTATGTTTTATATTTTGTTGTCTGTTGGTACTTTTAAACAAAATAAATCTGTTACTCCTCATATTTTACTGTTTCTGGTACCCCCAAACAAAAAATGTGCTACTCGTTTAGTCACCTTAAACCATTTTAATGTTTTCTTTCAACTCTTAACTTCTACCACATATGTTTGAGAATCATTTGAGATACAAGATTTAAGCAGAATAGCATTACTCTATACAATTAGACCACTCATTATGATAAACTCAACGCACCACACAAAATAACCTTACATAGTAAATCTGTAGTCTTACTGATAAGGGAAATATATATATATATATATATACTCATGTATAAATATAACCAAAAAATTCGTCTTCGGAGCGCTGCCCCCGAACCCTGCGTATCATTGTTAGATAACATAAATAGTAACTCGGCACTCCTAAAGACAAATTCCTGATTCTGCCCCTGCCTAACCCAATCCAACCCCAAAGTCTCACACTGACCCACAGCAAACCCTAACAATTAAATGTTGATGCTATATAGAATTTAATTTTATACGGTTTGATAGAGGAATTTGTTATGAATAACTATTGATCAAAAGACAACATGCCTAAATTGCAGCAGATACGTATGTCGTCATTTTTAAAAATATCATCAACATCTCTCTCTCTAGCAGTCCCTCTTTTTGGGGATTCTTGAGCCTCTGATTCTTGCGGCTACTGGTGTCCCTCATAGGGAGGATCATGTTCTCCTCCACGAGGATATGGGGGTTTAAGAGGATCCGGTTATTCTTCTTCGTAGTTACAGTTGTTTTTCAGATCTAGTAATCTTCTCATACACAGATTTGGTGTTGTTTGCACTCAAAATATGTATTTAGTTACAATATCATTTATTTGAGATAGTTGATCAAAAGTGTTAGCCATGACTAAACGAGTGTTAAACATTCGGAATAAAAAGCACTTGTCATTCAGGCCAAATGTTAGACTCCCAAACACATGGATATTTAAAAATATGAAAGTGACAAATGTAGTTGGAGGACCAAGGCATCGGTCATCAGGCATGGCATCATCAGCTTGAAAGCCATCAGGCATGGCAATAACTAACATCACCAATTTGATGTTGTGAATGATGATGACACATCAATACATATTGAATTGGGAAAGGGATTACTAAAACTCTGTTAAGTTTATCTAAAATATGAAAAGAACAGTCAATTACTTTTTTAAATGAAAAGGAAATCAAGTTTAATTAAAATTTAAAAACATACCAACATTTTGATTTTTTTGAAATAAAAAAATTACATTTATTTCCCCCATCTTCTTACTCACTACCACCTCCACCAACCACCAACACCATGGCTAGCCA
Organism: Hydrangea macrophylla; assembly: GCA_033977485.1. Classification (NCBI taxonomy): domain Eukaryota; kingdom Viridiplantae; phylum Streptophyta; class Magnoliopsida; order Cornales; family Hydrangeaceae; genus Hydrangea; species Hydrangea macrophylla. Next base: position 32,618,575 of record CM066994.1, read on the forward strand.
CCATACCACACCACACCGCGACCACTACCACTACCAGTCACCACCACACAACGACCACCAACACCACGGCCACCGCCCCCACCACAACCCCTCTCTCTCTCTAAATATATATGCATATGGGTATATATATATATATCTAATATATGGTCACTACCACCCCAACCTCTCTCTATCTCTTCTCTCTCTTCTCGCCACCACCACCACGGGCCTCCTCCCTCATCCACCCCTATCATTGAAAAAAAAAAGTTGCAGGTTGAAGCAACTGTCAAAACGGCAGGAGCAACTCACCAAACGTAAAGAGTAATGTTCCTTACATTTGGTGAGTTGCTCCCGATACGTTTTGTGAGTTGCTCTTTCTGTTTGGACAATTGCTCCAAAAATCTACACCTTGCTCCACCACCCCTACCCCCAACCTCACTATCTCTTTGATCTCTTCTCTCTCTCTTCTCATAGCCACGACTACCACGGGGCACCTCACTCATCCACCATCGCAACTACAACCCCCCTCTCTCTCTCTCTATATATATATATACATATGAGTGTATATATCTAATATATGGCAACTACCACCCCAACCTCTCTCTATCTCTTCTCGCCACCACCACCACGGGCCTCCTCCCTCATCCACCCCTATCATTGAATAAAAAAGTTGCAGGTTGGAGCAACTATCCAAACGGCAGGAGCAACTCACCAAACTTATTGGGAGCAACCCACCAAACGTAAGGAGCAACTCACTAAACGGAAAGAGTAATGTTCCTTACATTTGGTGAGTTGCTCCCGATACGTTTTGTGAGTTGCTCTTTCTGTTTGAACAATTGCTCCAAAAATCTACACCTTACTCCACCACCCCTACCCCCAACCTCACTATCTCTTTGATCTCTTCTCTCTCTCTTCTCATAGGCACGACTACCACGGGGCACCTCACTCATCCACCATCGCCACTACAAAGGGGAGAGGAAGAGGGGGGGGGGGGGGGGGGGGGGGGGGGGGGATGGTGTAGGATTTTGGAGCAATTGTCCAAATCGAAGGAGCAACTCATCAAACGTAAGGAGCAACGTCATTCTTTCCGTTTGGTGAGTTGTTCCTTATGTTTGGTGAGTTGCTCCCGATAAGTTTGGTGAGTTGAAGGAACAACTCATCAAACGTAAGGAGCAACGTTATTCTTTCTGTTTGGTGAGTTGCTCCTTACATTTGGTGAGTTGCTCCCGACAAGTTGGTGAGTTGCTCCTGTCGTTTCAATAGTTGCTCCAACCTCTCCCCCCCCCCCCCCCCCCCCCCCCCCCTCCTTCTTTTTTTGCAAAGCAAGGGTAGATGAGGAAGCAAGCCCGTGGTAGTGGTGAGAAGAGAGAGAAGAGATAGAGAGAGGTTAGGGTGGTGGTAACTATATATTAGATACATATATATATAAAGAGAGAGAGAGAGAGAGAGAGAGAGAGAGAGAGGTTGTGGTGGTGGTGGTCGTGGTCGTGGTGTGGTGGTGGCTGGTAGTAGTGTGGTGGCTAGCCATGGTGGGAGGTGGTGGTGAGGAAGAAGATCGGAAGGTAAATATAATTTTTTTTATTTTTTATTTTAAAAAAATCAAAAGGTTGATGTGTTTTTAAATTTTTAGTTTTAACTTGATTTCTTTTTCATTTTGAAAAAGTAACTGACTGTCCTTTAAAATGGAAAACAAAAGTTAACTGATTTTTAATAATCCCATTGGGAAATGATAATGGACCCCACAGTTTGAATAATATTGTCTTAGACATGCCAATTAGGACTACATGACAACATCAAAGACCTATGGCCTTTGGCCATTCGAGAAAGGCTAGGCACTTCTCAGGCATAATTTATTTGGCAGAGAGTTGGGGCCCAAAAGATATTTTGGGAGTTCCAATACATTACAGATGTAATACCCTGTATTTTTGGAGTGTATGATAATATATAAGATTCTGTATGAATACCTTGTCCATACTTGAAATTTCACTTTCAATCGATCGAACTCTTTTCAAGCGATCAAGAAGTTCTTTATTCAAGTGATCGAAATCTGTTCAAGCGATCAAATCCTGCCGACACAAATTTATGACATGGTCGCCACTTCAATTAATCAACATGTTTTCAATTGATCAAAACCTGGCCGATCTTATCTCAAGCGATCGAAGAAGCTTCAATCTCAAACAAGCAGAACATCTTATCTTCAGTTCACACAAACACTGCCACCTTGCACCTTTTCTCTCTATATATATGAATCATTTTCGTGTGTGTGAGTGTTTGTTCAGTTCAGAGAGTTAGAGAGATAGAGAGATTGTGTTATTATATATATATACATATGCACACATCCATATATACACATAGTAGATATATATACACAATTCGATCGATCGATCGATCGATCGAGAGAGAGAGAGAGAAGCAAAGAAAGGGAAGAAGAAGAAAAATGGACATAGAGAGAGAGAGTGGACAGAGACAGAGACAAAGGGGGAAAGAGAAGAGGAGGAGCAATTAGAAAAGCTTAAAGCTTGACAAGGGAAAATGATTTTGGGATGAAAGACCTTAGAGGCTTTCGATTTTTGAAAAGGGAAGACCTTAGAGGCTTCCAGGTTTTGAAAAGGGAAGACCTTAGAGGCTTCCATGCATAAAACCCTCTAGGAGGGATTTTGTTTAGAAAAGATAGAAATCCTGGATTTGTGGGTAGGCGTGTGAGATGGGTACCACTAGGAACTCGAATTGCGGGATGTGCTGCAAGAAACCCCCGTAACGTTGAAGGCTAGGCCTCCGTGTAATTCGTAAGGCCCAAAGACCCGTACGTTTTAGGCTAGGCCTGTGTGGATGGGAAGCCCATGGTCCGGGTAATGATATTGACGATCGAGGGTGAGTGTTTAAAAATGCACGAAAAGTGGTTTTCATATGACATTGGCATTCATTGCACTCACGCATGTTATAGAACAGATGTTATTGTGTGGTTATATGACTATACGTGCCTTTTGGCTTATGGACTATTAAACCTTTCTTTCAGGGAATATAGATAAGGGCAAGGCCTGGAATAAAGTTTACTCGTGAACTCGTTTGGGGAAGAAATTGTGAGACCGTGATACTTTGTATTCTTAAAAACCTTGGGTTTTTATTATAAGAGTTTCTAAAGCCTGAGAAAAAGAAATTAGATCATTGTATTACTTTTCGATATATGAAACCAAGTTTGAGTTTCTATTTAAAAGCTATTTTATAAAGCTTGAGAAGGAGTATGATAAATGTTTATCAGATTTATATATTTTTCGCTTTACTGTTGTTCATTTGATGAACCGATAAAGAGTTTCTATTAATGTCTTTTAAATTGACAAGAAAAGTTTTTCAAGAGACTAGTTTAATGCTTCCGCTATTGTTTTACTCAAATCTATCAGTCTATAAGGATTTTATTTTCCCACCAGAGATTTAAAAAGGCTATTCTATGCTTCCGCTGTAACCCTCGGAGTCTAGGACTCGGGGTGTTGTAAAATGGTATCAAAGTTGTGAGGTTTCAAAGATTAAATGTTTCAGAACTTTGGAGTTTAAATGATTTTAAAGTTTAAACATCGTTTTTCTAAAGGGAAAGTTTTTCAGGTAAGTTTCGGGTCTAGTACTTGGAGCATTACAAGTATGTTCAGTCCTCCTTCCACTCTTTATTATATTATACTAGTTAGCACCCTGTCACCGGGACCCGTGGCGTGGCGGGGCGGGGCGCTACAGTTTGTATTAATGACGATAATTTTATCAATTCTTGGCTTTTTGGATGATTTTTTTTTATTTCATATTTTTTTCGAGATCTACGCATTAGACTTGGAAACTTTACAAAAATAGGCAATTTGCAGCCTCATTTTGGAAGTTTATCTATCTACAAATAAATGATTTTATTATTTTCCAGTCGACTTCTATGGTGAGGAATTGACATCCATTAATCTCACATTCACGTTGATTTTGGTTGTGGTTTTGTGGTTTAGTAGACTTCTAGGATTAGGAATTAACAGCATAATCACCAAAGTTTCTTTTTTACTACTTTTTTTCCTCCATTGTTGCTTCACAACTTTGCTCACTGACTTGAGTTAAAATTGCCGAAGCTGACTTAATTTTCCTCTGGTAAATCACATTGAAGTATTCGAAGTAATTTATGGGTTTTTTTAGTCAAATATTATAAGTTGATATTTGTTAGTAACCCTAAAAAAAAATGGAACATACTAGCCCATCAACTGGTGTAAAAATAATAGCAATGCACAGTGTGATCTAACAAATGAATTATAACTAAAGATTAGAAAGAACTACCAAGCTGGGTCTAAATTACATTTTATAAATTATTGTACCAGGTGATGAATCTATTGGCTTTAAAAAAATTGGTCCCAAGCCATGTCACATATAACTAATAGTGTCCTTTTGTTTTCTTTCTCTTATTTTTTATTTGATCTTTAGTACTCCCTCCGTCCCATAATAAGTGTCCACATTTCCTTTTTTGGATGTACCATAATAAGTGTCCACTTTCTTAAATTGGCATTTAGCTTTTACTTACTTTCCAAAACTACCCTTATAATAAAGACAAAGTAGCATTTATTTGTGGTCTCAAAACAAACAAAAAGTCAAACACCCATCACATCTAAGGGTAAAATTGGAAAGTAACCCTTTAATGAACCAAAAAAATTAATATAATACAACTTTCTTAAATATTGTGCAAAAAGGAAGTGGACACTTATTATGGGACGGAGGGAGTACTTATAATATGAGTACCAGACAGAAAATATGTAAAATGGTCAATTGCTATTTCTTAGATTTGGTTTGAATCAATCAGTAAAGGCAAACATTTTTAGGTAGATCATAGATATAGATGGGCATGGAGCTCTCCTATCAAAAGTTGTACTGACCTAAGTGTCATAAATATACATGTAAAATAAAGAAGAAATTATATAAAACCACTACACGATACGAGTGGCAAAACATGAACCACTTATTTGTGTATGTACACGCAACCAAAACAAGGCTTAGTTCAACACTCTTGATCTAACAATACAATCATACAAGGTTTTTTAGATTTGCAGTCTTGTGATTATGTGATATGATTCTACATTGCACATTTGCAAATAAATATTGTATGAAGAATTACATTATATATATGTTTCATATTTATTTTCTTTATTACTTTAATCCATTAAAGTCTAACAATTACGAATTAGTTTTACAAAATAAGGTAAAAGAACATTTTTATACTAAAGTGGTTGACAGATTTACATAATTGGATTGTATGAACTTTGAATGAGTATATGCCTGCATGTGGTACTATCCTTAATGGGAACTTATTATTTTTGATTCAGTGAATTATACACAAACTTTTGGGAAAAAAATGGCATCACAGAGAAATAAAATAAGCTGGTACGCATTATTCAGGGATGAGAAAAGAGAACATTATATTCAGAATACTAGAGATGCAAGGAAGAAGAGAAGGGTAGCTATAGACAATTTAATAGTGGAAGGTGAAAATATTTATCAAACAAATGATATAAGTGGTAAAAGACAAAGAATCTATTGGCTACTTAGAGCCCAATTAGTGGAATGCAAGTCTAAAGGTTTTTGGAATATACCTCTTAAATTAACTAGATTATGCTTTAACCATGTTATCACACTAATTTTTTAACTTTTGAATAAGATTCACCCTGTTGTCATAAACTTGCACTTACACCTTCCGAATAAGCAGTGTGTGACTTACTATAATAATCCAAACTTGAGAGATGTTATCAGTTAACAATGCTTACAGAATATTTTGGCATGTATTCCAAGAGTGAAAAGGCCAGAGTACTTTTGTATAATGAATTTCCATAGTACTATGTGTGGGATAGCAAAAATAAATATTGGTATGAAAGAAAGAAGGGGGAAGTGATTGGTCGAATAAATGGAGCGGCGGAAGGTGAGAGATATTCTTTGAGAGATCTATTACTTCATGTCAGAGGACCAACATCATATGAAGATTTGTTAACGGTTAACGGTATCAGTTGTAAAACTTTTAAAGAGGCTTACTTGAATCTGATCAAAGTATTCAGAGTGCTTAAATGAGGCAACCATCTTCCAGATGCCTCATGCCCTTCGAAGATTATTTGCAACAATATTGGTTTATTGTGAACCAGCTGATGTAAGAAAATTATGGGATGATGTCACGCCTCATAGTAGCAAAAATAGAGAAAATAAATTCATTTTTAGACCCGTAGGCCATGATAGTTGAAAGTCACCACATTGTCCACCAACAAAGTCTAATCATCGGAGTAATGGATCAAACCACACATTTGGAATGTCTAAGTTCAACATATATTAAGCAGAGTTTACTACTAAACTATTACAAACTGCAAGTATTTGCGAAAACAAAAATAGAGTATTACGACACACGTGCCGATTTCAAACTTAACATTATTACAGAGTCTCTAAAACATAGACTATCTACAGCGAAGCTCCATGTCCTCGGCTCGCGTAGTAGTCATCTCCAGCACCATCATAGTAGGCTTCCTCCTCATAGCCTCTCACCATGAATTCTTCCCTTATATTTTCATAACCCTGGCCAGCTGGATGTAGAATATCCAGCGACATAAAACGCCTTCAGCTATGATAGCTGAGTGAATGCAAATACTTACAAAGTATCCATAGATATGCAGTACATAAAACATCATTAAAGGATCATCTCATCGTTCGCATTCATGTATGCTTCAACTCACTATAGATAATAACTTTCATTATCCCAAGCATAATATCGACTCTTGAGTCCACATTCTGCACGTACCTCTACATCCCATAATTACTCAACTCATATCTCAAACCACATCTTACTAACTTGGCATGCAGCCCCATACATTCTATCTATTGAACCTGACACAAAGTCCTAGCTCAATCATGCGTAAGTCTGACACGTAGTCCCAACTTTCTAACCAACATATTAGCCTGGCACGCAGTCCCAGCTTCCTGGCCAAAATGCCTCAATCCATTCTTGCCAATACATCCCGATACAGTCTGGCCAATACGCCCCGACACATTTCGTCCAATATGCCCTAATAGATTCTGGCCAATATGCCCTGATACATTCCGGTGTTCTAGCCTGACACGTAGTCCCAACTTTACTACCCACATGCCTGGCACGTAGTCCCAGTCCACAATACTTATCAGCGAACACCTCCGACTATTCAAATTTATTAGGATCCCACGCCCGACATCATATGATCTTCGCAATCACATCCCCACACTTAAATCATGAATAGTGTATATCGACCTTTACGGTCGATAGACCCACTATTATGCACGTCGACTTCTTAGTCCAGTTTACCGCATTATAACATTTTACAAATGGTTCCACTGTTTAATGCAGTTAGCCCATTATTCAACGCGTATGTTATTTCGATACAACACCTAATAGTCATTGCGCAATACAAAACAACTCAATAGTTCATCATATATCAAAAATCTAAACATTTTACAATCTGTCCCGTTCAATCGATTAGAATTCTTTCTAATTGATTGAAGTCCACTCAATCGATTTAATTAAGTTCAATCGATTGAATCAATTGGTTCCAATTTCAATCGATTAAAATATGTTCAATCAATTGAATGGGACCTACTTCAATCGATTGAAACTCAGTTCAATCGATTGAAAAGTTGTCTTCTTCCCAGATATGAATTGGACACTCCGCGCATGTTCGAGGTCCGTTCTTTCTTGCCAAAACACATGTATACCTACATATCTACACTACTAGGTAAGCATAGACACTCACGAGTGAAGTCAATGATGTCGGTGATGCGAGGTGGCCACGGGTCTTCTCAAGGTGGTCTCTCTCTCCTTTCCTCTTCCTCTCTGGTCTCTTCTTCTCTTCCTTCTCCTTCTGCTCCTTGTGTGTGTGTGTGTGTGTATGTGTGTGTGTGTGTGTGAGTGTTTATGTGTATATATATATGGTATGTATATATACATATGTATATGTGCGTGCACATGTAATCTATATCTCTTCTCTCTTTAACTCTATCTCTGTCTAAACTGTTAGGGATATATACTAAAAGTCATGCTTTATGTAGTTGATTTATTATTCATTTAATAAAATCAGTTAATCAATATTTTTTTAGAATTTGTGTGGGCAATGTTTGTATTATATTATTTATTTAATATTATGCATGTGTGTTTCTCATTCTATATAGTAGGTGGTTTGGTGTGTAGAGTTCGGCTTACACACGGAAGATCAGGCCATCAGATATTATAGAATGTAAGATTTTGGTTTACAGGTTTAGATGGGATTGGACATACCATCGGTAGGACTGCAGCATGATGTTGTAGTAGGTTTGTCTTGACTACGAAAAACGGTATAGTTTCAACTCACTATGCTGGTACACTTTGTGTATTAAACGGGACTGACTTGGGGTAATTATCTTTATACTGACTTATAAGATAATTAATGCCGCATGGCTATTATGAGTGCTTATGCTCTAAATCCTAAGTTAATTTGTAGACACGTACATTTGATATTTACACTTTGATCCCTAAAAGGGCGAGATCCTTAAATGGGTCAATATCTCATTGGATTGGGTGACAATATTACTTGTGTGGTGGATATTAATTAATGATGGAATCCATGTCTCAATTTTGGGATTGATGATATCCCCTTGAGAAAGCTTATAAGTTTTGATTATGTCAAACCCTGCAGGTGGATTTTGTATCCGACATATCAGATAAGTAAAGCAGAGGATCTCAAGGAATTTTAAGAAATTAATTAAATATGGTTGTCAGTAATTATATTTAATTAATGGATATCTGTAATCTTAACATGGGGAGATAATAAACATTTAATAACATGGAGCTCGAAATATATTTTTGAGATAAGGATAGGAGTGCAATTATAATTCTTTAGTGGTATGAATTATAATTTATGGAAATAGGAATCTGATTCAGTTCGAATTAGGGTTTCCTAATTCCATAAGGAAGCCTATTCCTTATTGACTTCTTATGGTCCCTATCGTAGCCTATATATATGCTGCTTTGGCTCTCTCCTCAGTTAGCGTTTTTCTATACAGAGAATTATAGCTCGGAATAGAAAAGAGAGCGTAAAAGAGGGAGAGCAGAAAACAGAAAGGATTTCGAAAGAGCCCACACTCAGTTTGATATTCTGGCAGCAAAAGAATATGGTAGAAGATCGTGAGCTGTTATTGAGCCCGTGTTCTCGATTCGTCTACTACAGCAATCCATTTTAGCAGTTTAAGGTAACCCTAGTTCCGCCCTTGTAGGGTTATTGTAGTTTTCACGTAAATTTTTTTGCAGTACCAACTTATACGCGCTGTCAATGGATTCTGGGAACGCAGTTTCCTAACAGTCTAAACCTCTCCCCCAGACACATACACATGAAATACACATATATATAGGCCAAGGGGAAGGCAGGTGGTAGCTCCCTGCGCAGACTTGGGATATCAAGTTCAATCAATTAACACTGTTTCAATTGATTGAAAACAGGTTGGTTAGGTTTCAATCATTTGAGAAGGATTAAACCAATTGATGTTGGTCCACGTAGGGATTCAAGTCGGCAGAGTTTCAATCGATTGAGAAAGGTGTTCAGTCAATCGATTGATTGGGTAATATTGTCAATCGATTGATAAAGTAAGAAATACCAAAGTACAAGTATATTGAATCTTATTTATATATACAGAAATACCAAAGTACACAAAAGTTACGGGTATTACAGATGAGCATTGTGAGGCAATGTCTGAAGATTTTAGATGTGATGATAATTCAACGAAGTTGCAAATTTCAATGAAGTTGCAAATTTCAAAGACCCTTACAAGTTCAAACTTTTACTTGGAAAGTATTGGTAAAAGTATTGAAAATTATGACCTAACAAGTATACAACATGATGCCTCTTACTCTGAACAAACTTATCCAAGAGAAACTAGAGAAGAAAAGTCAATTGATGTTCATCCAGAAGATTGTTACTCAGAATCAATTTTAAACATAGACCAACAAATAGCATTTAAAGAGATATTAGACCGAGTTAATTCTAGAAAAAGCGATGCATTTTTTTTTATTGATGGCCCTGGAAGAACTGGTAAAACATACCTTTATCGTTCCTTACTTGCGACCATATGATCGCGGAAAAGGATAGCTCTTGCTACAACAACATCAAGAGTAGTAGCTACGATAATGCATGGTGGACGAACTGTAAATTCATGCTTTAAAATACCCATCAGTGCTAATGAGACCAGTCTGTGCAACATACCAAAACAAAGTGGAACAACAAAGTTATTAAAGCAAAGTTAATTATTTGGGATGAAGCTCCAATAGCAAGACGTTGGGCTATTTATCAGACAATTGACAGAACATTGAAAGACATCTTAGACAACCAAAAAGATTTTGGACGAAAAGTTATCGTGTTTGGAGGGGATTTTCGCCAAGAATAACCAGTAGTGCCTCAAGCTATAAGAGAACAAACTGTTAATGCAAGTCTAAAAAAGTCATATCTCTGGCCAAGAATGAAGATGTTAACCTTTAACAAAAAATATGAGAGCAAGAATCGATCCACACTTTAGCGAGCTACTTCTACGAATTGGAAATGACAATAAACCAACAAATGATTGTTGTTCCAAATGAAATGGTGATTGAATACTTCAAAGATGAGTAATCAAGTTCACTTAAGAGTCTGGCCGTATATATATATATATTGCTATAGTCTTTAGAGTTTCTTTACTTGGGGATATTTCCAAGTTTAAGTTATAATAAATAAGTATTTTTTATTGCTTTCTTCTGTGAGGATAATATATTTCCCTCTTCTTGCTTACACTCAATTATCCATCCATCAACTATAATTATGAGTTATCATGACAACTAAGATTTTAAATTTGGCACATTTTGATGATCTCATTACAAATAATTCTCAATGTTTTATACTTTTATCAATTGTACTTTTTATCTCTCCTTCTTAGCATTCCAATTGCATTGATTTTTGGTCCATTACACTATTTCAATCAACTTACTTATGAGTTAATACTTTTATTTTTACTTATAGTAGTTGCAATTCCAAAAAAGGGAACTTTGTCTTTGATAACTATTTTAACAATATGAGCCCAGCCACGTGCAACGCAAGTGTTGCATTACTAGTATATATATACTCATGTATAAATATAACCAAAAAATTTGTCTTCGGAGCACTGCCCCCGAACCCCGTGTGTCATTGTTAGATAACATAAATAGTAACTCGGCACTCCCAAAGACAAATTCCTGGTTCCGCCCCTGCATATGCCACCTTTTCAAGTGTAATGCCGAATGTGCTTTTTGAGTTCTAAAAAAAATATTATTTAGTTGCGTTTGGAAATCTATTAGAGGATCAAAATTTTGTTTGAAAACTATATGAATACAAAGTGATACAAAATTGGGACCTTCTTCAAACACCCTTATTTGCACATCAAATCAATGTTGGGAATTTAAAATACGGAATTAAGTTTTTTCCAATAATTAAACACTCAGAAATATACCAACAATAATAAATAAGCACATAAAAAAACACAAATTTTTATGTGGTTCAACCAAACATTGCTTACGTCCACACCCGAGGCAACCATTACTATTGGGAATAAAATCCAGTACAAAAAAATGTTGAATTAAATCACATAGCCCAACCCTCTAGCCCCTTATACACATACTCTCAATATCCAAGAACCCTAACCATATTTTGAAAATGGATAATACTTGGAACACATTCAAAGACACAATTTTTGGGACACATAGAGACATCTTTTAGATTGTGTCCTAAAAATTATGTCTTTGGATATGTTCCAATCTTTACACTTAAGGTAAATCAAACGAGTCACAATCTGCTTTTAGAGATTTGAGGATTTGGAAAGGAGCTTTACCTAGCTACCATGTGGTGGAAAATCGTTGAGTTCAATACATTTCTAATTTTCTATTGTTATTACTTGGAGAGAGTGTGACCACTAAAATTAAAATGTACAACATTTCAATGCATACAAATCTGTGATTTGATTGGTTTATATCAGTGTTATCCATTTAAGTTAGGTCCTTTCTGGAGTCACATTTCTACAACTTGCACTTTTGGAATCCAAAATACAAATTTCTCCTGTCTGTTGGATAAATTTTAGGGTAAATTATGTTAACACCCTCTCAATTATCACCTTATTTTCTAAAATACTCCTGAACTACAAAACTCAATAAATCGACCCATCAACTATTACATTTTTTATTAACACCCTTCGATTAGGTTGTTGCCAGAAAAATAATACATTTGTATCATATTACCAACAAATAATATGAAGCAGTTAACAACATGGCATTTGTGCCTCTCCTTTGAGTCATTGAAAATTTTAGAACACAATTACCTAGAATTTCGTGTACAACAAAGGGCAATTATGTGTGCAACAAAGCATAATTTTGTCCTAAAATTTTCAACTCAAAGCCTCAGAGGATGGATAAATAAGTATCATGTTGTTAATATTTTTGTATCATATGTTGCTTACATGATACAAAAACGGCACTTTATTGGACAAATTTTAATGAAAGGGGTGTTAGTGAAAAAATGTACTAGCTGAGGGCGGGTCAATTTATTGAGTGTTTTTTTAGGGAGGTATTTAAAAAAGAGTCATAGTTGATAGGTGTTACTGTAAATACCCCTAAATTTTAAGAACTTAGAGCTCCAAAAGCACGTTTGAACTGAACCAGGTTCAGAGGTGCTTCAGCACAAACGTTACGCAAGAAACGTACTATAGTTTTGATTTTGAATTTTTTTTTGTCATAACGACTTTGTTGTAAGTGCTTTCCCTTTTCCTTCTGCTTAAATGTAAAAAGTAAACAATAAAGCTTTTTGGCACAAAAGTTTATACTCTGTAGTAGACAAATTTCAAACATTTGTGCCCAAACCTTTATTTAAAAGTATAGTAATGATTCATGCAAATAAAATGTATATATAAATTGTGCATATAAAGATCTAGGCCATTAATTTCGGTGGGTCCTGTAGACACCCCATTTTAACCTGCCAAAAAAAATAAATAACTGTCACAGGGGGGCCCACCAGGCACTCTAATCGAGGAAAGAGCTCCAGAATCCAAACAGGGACCCTAGAGGTCAAATCAAAGTCAAATACGGAGACGGCAGCTCATCCACCGGAGTTCCAGAATTCGGGATCGTCTGATTACGATAATCGACGACATTTTCAACCGGAATCGAAGTTCAGCACAAAATTCAAGACTAGGATCAAGTCCGGGACAACCGAAGGTTGAATTTGATTACATCAGGGCAAAGCAGGAATCAATTCCAGCTTATAGGACTTCAAATCATCAAATTTTTGATAACCGACGGAGAATCGGGCTCCGATCGAAGTTTCGACGCCCCAAACTCAAGGAAAAAAGGGACACGATTGTCAATCTGGAAGCACCGAAAGTCCGAATGGATATGAATGACTGAAATACAGAGAAAAAAAAGAGGTTCAATGACTTGAATCAGTCTAATCAGACAATCAGAGAAGAAACGACGTCTAATCGAAGTTTCAAGACTCAATTGGGAAAGACAAGGCGAAACGGTCATTTCTAAATCAGAGATTCTCGATCGAACCGTACCGATTCAAAGAGAACGTCAATATGAATTCAAATCATCTTGAATTAGGAAGATCAGACGGTCGGATCAAAAGATTTCGACAGTCAGAGTTTAGACGGTCTAGATCAGACGTCGATGGTCTGAAGAAAACTGAGTCATTTTCGTGTTTCAAACAAATTCCGATCCAACCATACGGATTTGAGGAGGACGTTAAACCGAGCCCAGGTCTTTTCGAATCATTCGAATCGGACGCCCGGATTGAAAAATATCAAGGAACAAAGCTCGGAATCGATCAAAGGTCCTGATCGAAAGTTGGAACCTACAACCACACGTTCCGCCTACATGGGATTAAAACCCATGTAGGGTTTTGAGAAACTTTATATAAATAGAAAGCTTCCCCCACAAACTTAAGAAAAAAGAAAGGGCAGCCTCCCTCTTGCAAGGCCATGTTTGGCTCAAACAATCTTCTCAAAGATCCTTAGGTTATGCTTGGTCAATAACCAAACACCACCATATCACCACCACTACACCACCATGGCTTCCACCATTTCAAACCCATAAACCTCAGTCCATTACCCAACCCCCTGCCCAAACACAGCCTTTAAAAACACCCAGAAAGCCCAGAAATCAAGTCTGAACCAAACAGAGCCTTGAACCTCCACAGATTCTGAAAACTCATCCAAACGGGCCCTTACTGAGATCTCTGAGCCTCACCGTCCAGTCCAGTGGGTCCCCCTGGCCAAAACGGAGCCAACGCCGCCGGTCCCGCCACCAAACCACCTCCGCAGAGGCCCCACGCGCCGCCCAAACACACCACGTGCCGCCGCTGCACAGAAGCTGCTCCGGCAGACTTTCCGGCAACCCCCGCCGGAAAACACCACAACCAACCTCATCGTCTGGACCAAACGATCCAGATCCCGGTGGCCGGACCTCCAAAGCTCACAGAAAACTGCGGCACGCGCTACACGCGCCACCACCCCTCCGTTTCGCCTCCCCACGCGCAGCCAACAGTCAGCGCTGACTCACCGGTTGACCCTCCAATCAGAAGCGGCCACGTGGCAACGACTGCTGAGCCAGCAGTACAGTCAGCTGCCACGTGTACTGCCACGTTAGCATTGACCACCCAATCAACATCTGACTTGTCACAGAGTGCCACGTGTCATGCCACGTGTCTGACACATTAGCGCCAGGTCATCGGTGGTTGACCAATCACTGACTGCCATGTGGCACTAGATGCCACGTGTCACTGCCATGTCACTACTACGTTAGCAAACACCAATCAATCAGAGGTTGACACGTGGCATGACTGCCACATTAGTACGTTGACCAGCCATTCAGAAACTGCCACGTGTCTGCTGACCACCTAGTCAGCACGCCCAATCAATGCCTGGTCAGCTTTGACCAGCCAACCAGAAGGCGCCACGTCTCGTTGACTGACACGTGGCTTGCTGACGTGGCACTTGAGCCCCACTTTTGATTTTTCCCAATTTTCTCTACTCCGGGTCCAGATTTCAACGAACGGACACTTGTTCCTAGCTAATTTGGACGTTCCGGACGCACCGGTAACCTCAGAATTGGTCAAATCCAACTCTTAAGGACTGTTTGGCATTTTATATGTCTATTTCAAGCTATACCGGCCAGTTCTAACCCCCGCGGGTCCCGCTCAACTCAGCCCGGACCCATTCCGGCCCGCTTTATGGCTATTCTGGCTCTTCCAGCCCTTCCGGACCCAACTATGACGTCCATTCAAGTCGATTTCGCGTCGTAGTACGACTTGGGTCTTCTTGGATTATTTCTGCTACGTTTCTCCGAATTCTTCCATTCTTTCTCAACAACACACCGACTCGGCTTCAATAGCCCCTTCTGCACAGGTAATTCCCTCAAACTCTTACACTTAGTGGTCTGGGGCTCCCTATAAATCCACTGGTCGGATATTCCGCCTTTTTCTTTTCTTTTACTTACTTATATGCTTTAGTGGTCTGGGGCTCCCTATAAATCCCCACCGGTCGGATTTCCGCCTTTTTCCTTTTCTTTTATTTACTTATATGCTTTAGTGGTGTGGTCTCCCTATAAATCCACTGGTCGGATATTCCGCCTTCTCTTGCCAGTCGGAAGGAGGCCTCGAACTCCACCTGATTTGGACTTTATATCCTGCGTCAGCCAGAAGGAGATCTAATGACCCACCTGGCTGAACTTTATCAAACTGTTATATCTTGCGCTAGTCGGAAGGAGGCCTCGAACTCCACCCGATTTGGACTTTATATCCTGCGTCAGCCAGAAGGAGATCTAATGACCCACCTGGCTGAACTTTATCAAACTGTTATATCTTGCGCCAGTCGGAAGGAGGCCTCGAACTCCACCCGATTGGACTTTATATCCTGCGTCAGCCGGAAGGAGATCTAATGACCCATCCGGCTGCACTTTATCTCTTCTTTTAGATCTTCATAGATAAAATCAGGAAACGCAAAAAATGATACTTCTTTTCATTACTTGGGCACCAACCCGTACTTCCGGTAAAACTTTCACATCACCTTTTTACAATACCGGGCACTGACCCATACTTCCGGTACACTTTTTTTTCACTGGGCACCGACCCGTACTTCCGGCACCTTTTCAAAGCACTGGGCACTGACCCTTACTTTCAAAACACTTTCTCATTCACATGGGCACCGACCCTTACTTTCAAAACACTTTCTCACTCACATGGGCACCGACCCTTACTTCCAAAACATAAAACAAAAAGACAAAAAAATCATATAAACAAAAAAATACAAAATACGCATTGCACGGTTGATCTACCCTGACTTTTTACTCAAAAACACTTTCTCATAGCTCAGTACTTTCTCAAGGTTAAAGTCTAGGACTACACCGTACAGGTTAAAGTTCCTAGCTACACTGACTTTACTCAAACATTATTTTATACACTCATGGTCTAGATCGACCAAACACCCATACATATACACAGCACAGAACTACGTACGGCCTGATTCTCGTGTCGAGATACGTATGCAACCCATACTTGGGTGCGGCCATAACTTCACTTTCAAACTATCTCGTATCGAGATACGTATACATACTTTCAAACTAATATATACTTTCAAAAACTATCTCGTGCCGAGATACGTAAATCGGCAACCACGTGTCATGGATGCTCGCGTTTTAATTTCTTATATATGTATCATACTACTCCTTACTTACGCCCCGTTACTATGAAAACCACTAAAACAACAACCGTGTGTCACGGATGTTCGAGGGTGCCTAATACCTTCCCTCGACATAATCGAGTCCCCGAACCCACTTCAAGAACTCTAGTTTTGCATGACTATCAAGAGTCACACTTTTAAAGGCGCCCCACTCTTCTCAAACCGTTTTCTCAAAAGTCAAAGATGATTACTCTAATCGTCTTTGCAGGGATCCTAACTCCTGATAAACGTTAGGTGGCGACTCTGAAAACTTTTACTGGCCCTACTCCCACTTGTACGTACTTTCACACATTTCCTTTCCCGCCTTGGTTCGCTGCTTTGAGCCTTTTATCCTATTTTATTTCATTTCCTTTTAAAACGGTCGCGACCCACGAGGGGACTGCCCCCCATTTTTTCGGGGCGGGCTCGACAGGTCCCATGCATGTAGGCATGAATCCCACCAAAATGAATGGCCCAGATCTTTATATGCACAATTTATGTGCACATAGCATTACCCTCAATTTAATGCCAACAGACACACAACAACATTGTTAGTTGTGGGCTTGTGGTGAATTGGAGTTAGGGTCAATTACACTTTAGTCCATTAAATTATACACTTGTTTTCAATTGGGTTCATAAAATTATTTATTTTTTTAATTGGATCCTTGAACTTCAAAAATTCATTCAATCAGACCCAAATTCTGACATTGTTAGCTTAAATTATTAGAAATTGTCACGTATGTTGCGCATAATACTTACCTGTCATAGGTTAGGTTAAGACAAACACGGGAGATTGTGAATAGTGCAAAAAATTGCATTCAATCACATTTGAAAACACATTCGACTAGATCCAAAATCGCATTCAATCATACCCAAAATCGCATAATTTTCTAGCCACTCACAATCTCCCGTACTTGTCTTAACCTAACATGTGACAGATAAACATTACGCGCAACGTACGTGATAATTTCTAATAATTCAAGCTAACATTGTCAGAATTTTGGTTTGATTGAATGATTTTTTGAAGTTCAAGGACCGAATTGAAAAAAAATAGTTTATGGTCCCAATTGAAAACCGGTGCATAGTTTGATGGACTAAAGTGTAATTTGTCCTTGGAGTTATTATAAGTTTTAGGGTAAATTACATTTTATCCCCCTTTGGTTAGCTTCTATGGCACTTTACCCCCCTGTAGTTTAGAATGTAACACATAACCCCCCCCCCCCCCCCCCCCCCCCCCCTCTGTGGTTTGCCTTTGTGACACTTCACTTCCCTGTAGTTTTGAATTTAACACATAATTCCCTGTAGTTTGCCTCTATGGCACTTTACCCCCTGAGCCAAAATAAATTGTATAAATGACCAAAATGACCTCTTCTTCTTCTTCATTGCCACTCTAATATACCTATTACACACACAAATGATTGAAAAATCCAGAGCAGTGAGGTCAATTGAAAAAACCAGAGCAGTGATTGTATTGAAAATTTTAAACTATTGAATTTGCAGTTATGAAAATAATATTTCAGGAAATACAGTGATTTTTTTTATATTTTGAATTTTGAATTGATTTTTGACTACTTTTCTAATAAAATAATACATTATACATAGGTGGAACTCTTATTTTCTCTCTCTAGTACTGTCTGGTTTTTTCATTCACCTTATTGCTTTGGCTTTTTCAATCATCTATGTGTATAACTTGTGTATTAGAGTGATAATGAAGATGTGATTTTGGTCATTTAAGTAATTTGTTTTGGCCACACAAGGTAAAGTGCCACAAAGGCAAACCACAGGGGGTTATGTGTTATATTCCAAACTATATGGAGGTAAAGTGTCATAGAGGCAAACCACATAGAAGTTATATATTATATTTTAAACTACAGAGGGGTAAAGTGTAACAGAGACAAACCAAAATGGATAAAAGGTAATTTATCCTAAGTTTTATAAAGACTTTTCGTGCCGTTGACTCCAATAAGTGCTGAAAATTTGGGTACAATACAAAGCAGCTTTTCTTGGTAACACACGCGCACACACACATACATGTACATGTATGTATATACATATATTATTGAAGGTATATTGGTTTCATAAACAAATCTCTCGTATGTTTAATTCTTGGACTCCAACAAGTGATTGACAGTGTAGTGGGGTATAGTTCAAATGGAGTGAAGAACTCTTTGCAGTCTTGGAGAATGAATTTATCATTTTTGGAATTCTCCTAGCAAATATTAGAAAATTTGGTCTTGCATATTGTTTTTTTTTTTTTTGCTTTCCAATTTTGACGTAGTGTGATAGTTTAATTGTTTGACGATATCTGATTTTTTTTTTCTTTTAAAAGGTAGTTATGACATGTATGAACGTTATGTCCCTTAAAATATGGGGCCTGATTATTTAAAAAAAATCTATAAGTACACATGTCATGTCTATATTTTTTCAAATACCACACATCGTCATACAATTAAGGTGTCAAACAGGCTCAATGAGTAGTTTCTCCACTAGATGCCAACCGACTAAAAAAACAGTAGAGAGAATTAGCAGGTACTAACTTGAGGAAAACTCTACTTGAAAATTAGAATTACAAAATAGACCCTTGCGTTTCGTCCCTATATCAATTTGGTCCCTGTTGTTTCAATTGCGTCAATTTTGTCCGTTAAGTTTTAAATAGAAATAATTTGATCCAAATGAATGCCCCATTCTGTGTGAGAAAAGTTAAATAGAATTTACTCACACATACTACACACTATCATACTTTTTAGAGGCAAAATATAGAACACCACAAATCTCTTAACCCGTTTATCAGTGTAATTGTGCATAACAGTGAGTAAATTCTGCCAAATTTTATCACGAATTGTACATTTGGATCAAATTATTTTTATTTAAAACTTTAGGGACCAAATTTACACAATTGAAACAACGGGGACTAAAATAACACAGGGACCAAGGTTCACGGATATGTTTTGTATTTAACCCTAAAAAAATATATGAAATCTCAACTCACATGACTAAAAGAGAAAGTATACTAAAGAATTAAAAATCACATCTTCTTAATTTTCATTCATCTAATATATATATATATATATGAAAACAAAGGATTTTACTTTTGCCAAGTGGCACATTTTATAAACTTTTCCTATTTTAGAATTTTCTTATTAATATTCAATAAATATGTCAAATTTATCCAATTCAAATTTTATTGGATGATAACCCCCCTCCATAACTCACTCACTTAATTCACCCCTAAACTCATTACCTCTATCTATGAGGAATAATTTTCTTTTTGCATATTAATCACATAAGATACAAAATATATATACATATTAATCAGATAAGATACAAATTAATTATATATATACATATATAATAGTTGGATAAACAATAATGGATAACATATAGTATATGTTTAAGTTTCTTATTTTTTTAAAAAAACATATGCTTAAGTTTATTCAAAAATCAAGTGGTGTTTTTTTTAATTTTAATTTTTATTTTAATACTAATCAAATGGTGTTTTTGAATTTTATTAAAAAATTACTTGAATGTACATATTAATCTTGGTAAGGTTTGAAAACGTTTCATATTTGAAATTTACAATTAATGATAACATATAGTCTTTCTAATATTGTTATACTTTGTAAAACTAGATATACGCATAACAAAATTTTTTATATTTAATAGCATAGATATTTTTATCCTTAAAAATTTTAATGTGAACCAATATTTATCATTGATTTATATATTCTTCATCTCCAATCCTCATCTTTAACCTCCTCCATGTCCAACCATTATCTCTAACCATCTTATATATTTACAGTTTTGTGTTCTATTTCATTTCCACACTTGGCTTGATATGTTCATGTTTGATAGGTTTTTATTTTTTCTTTATCTCCTACCATCTCATATATCTATAGTTTTTTTTTTTTTACTTCCAAACTTGGCTTGATATATTCATGTTTGATAGTGTTTGTGTTTCTATTTACAGGGGCAGGAAGATGAACTATTTTCTTTTCTTCTTCTTTTTGGTAGCAAGAGCAAACTGCTTAATGAGACAAGAGGTGCAAACATAAAAGGCAAGTTTATTTACTTTTATATTCTGTTTATGGAATAATCGTGTATTTGCATTACAATGTATACAATTCAATTTTTAAAAGGTCTAATGCTTTGATTTATATATGCATATATATATATATATATATTAGATGAGTATATAAGACCGGTCACAACATTCTTTATAAGAATGTCATAACAAATTTTTGTTTGTGACTTATGAATATTGGGGGTGCAATTTATGTGGTTGTTAATAAAATCCGTTAAAAGATGGATGATACTTTTGAAATTTGAAATAAATAATATATTTACTCTTTTCAAACTTCAAATAGATTTTGCATTGATTCAAGCTTAGCTTATCTCTCTATATAAATCATACAAAAATAAATTATTTTGTACACAAGTATAACTATCTTTCCTTTTATCTTTTAAATTTGACTTTAATTAGTTTTCAGTTTTCTTTGAAGGAGGAGCTATGAAGATCAATTTGAAGAAGATTTCATGAGCAGGTGAAGATTGTTTACGAAGAAGGGTTCGTTATTATTATTTTTACTTTTTTTTTTTATTGCATGGATTTGTAAAATTTAATCTAATTTTATGAGACATTTACACACGTCATCAATATATATATATATATATATATATTTGATAAGACGTCATTAATAAATATACACATGTCATCAATATTGGCTTTTGAAAAAAAGTAAAACGAAAAGAAAGTAAAATGAAAAGAATAAAGAAATGCTTTATTGCTTTTTCCAAAAACAATAATGTGGAGCATGTAGTCATATTGGCTTTTTTTTTTTTTTTTTCATACTTCTAAAGGAAAAAAGAAAAGAAAAATAGATGTAATTGGGTGACTTCACAAAAAATCATATTATTTAAATATTTTTAAACTTTTTAGTTGGACAAATATCTCTCTTTTATGGAACATTTACACACGTCATAAATAAATATACAAATTTTTTTTTTGTTTTAAATCAGTTGCAATATCTTTCTTCTATTTTTTAATTTAAATCTTTTTTTTTGTCCTGTAATACTTTATCTTGCTAACTCTCCCGTGCATTGCACGGGGTCATTACTAGTTTTGTCAATAAACTTCATATAAAAATAGAGATTGATGTGAATACGAGTAAGTTTGGGGGTGACAAAAGGACCACAACAGCTGTGGGAGGAAAATTCCAAGAGATGATTGTGGCTTTTTAGATGCCAATCAAAGTAGATGGAATTCTCATCTCTAGGTGCTTTATATCCCGGTTAATAGAATCTGAAGTTGGACCACCTTCCAGATCCATACCAAAAAATAATAACGAGAAGAAAAAGACCACCAACTTTAGATAATAGCCCGCAAATTAAGAAGAAAATACTCGAAATCAAGTATCAATTTTTTTTTTTTTTTTTCGATATTCAAGTACCAATTAATTTAAATGAGATTATATCCACTGTATATACAAGTATCAGTTTTCAAATGGGCCAAAAAAAAAACACATTCAATATCATCATTTTTAGCTAAAATTTTATGTGAAAAAAATGAATGAATTACTGCATTCAAGAACGTCACCAGCCCTTACAAATTTTAAATCAGCACATTCCAATTTATGGAATGAGCAATTAGACCATTATTTTTTGTTTTCTCAATTGCTGATTTCTTTACTCTCTCCAATTCTTCAAGCTATTTTTAAGTTAGCTTGTATAGTGATACTATCATTGAAAATGGGGCCCTCTGACCTATACTCCTAGCTAAGAGTATTCACAAATGATGTAGCTTGTACCACAATTTAAGATAAATTTAAGATTGTCATCCCACGTTGGTTAATTAATTTTAATCATCCGTCATTTAATAATTTGGGTACCTATACTCCTCAGACCTATACACATATATATATATATATATATTACTACCAAAATAGGAATTTTAATCATGTGTCATTTAATAATTTGGGTTAATTAATAACAAATTCCTAGATAGTGCAATTATGTAACTTTAGGTTCTTGAGTTAAAACATGTTTATAATTTAGTCTCTAAATCATCGATCACTCATATTGACTACCGTTTTCAACCATGAATCGGAAGAAAGAGGCACAACATGATTTGTGAATTTCACTTTTGGGAAAATGAGAATGGAAGAGAGAGGCATAACATAATTTGTAAATTTCACATATTTTGGAAAAATAGAAATGAAAGAGAGAGTCCCAACATAATTTATGAATTTTACATATTCTAGAAAAAGAAAATGAAATCAACACAGAGTCTCAACATAATTTGTGAATTTCAAAACCTGATATGGAAAAACGGGAATAAAAAAGAGAGGAATAACATAATTTGTGAATTTCACAACATGTTTTGGAAAAATGGAAAAGGAAGAAAGTGTCTCATCATGTTTGTGAATTTTTAAATGTTCTGGAAAACGAAAATGAAATCGGCATAGAGTCACAACATGATTTATGAATTTCACAACATATTCTGTAAAATGAAAATGGAAGAGAGAGTCACAACATAATTTGTAAATCTCACAACATGTTCTGGAAAATAGGAAAGAGAGAGAGAGAAAGAGAGAGAGAGAGAGAGAGAGAGAGAGAGAGAGAGGCAACAGCATTGCGTTCTAGCACTGCCACGATCATCATCATCGCATCCATCACTAATCTTAACTACCATCATCGTTGTTGCATTCACAACGGGGTGATCTCATCCACTCTCTCATCAATCTATGCTTGTAAATCTTGTGTAAGGCTACTCGCACCTTCCTCCTAAATCAAAATAGACGTGAAGCATTTTTTTCAATACATAAACTTCTGTAATCCCTAAATGCTTAACTTAGAAAGCAGGATCAAATGTTTCAGAAAGCTATCCTTGTAGTCAGTCACACTCAATTTTTTCATGTGTACTCAATTTATTGCCTAAAAGCTCGCTGCTTGCATCACCCAACACAAGTCTTCCCATAAAAATTTGTAAATAAATATAGTATACAGTAATCCACTCAAAACAACTAGCTATATAATAACTAATAGAAAAAGTCTTCAAGCATCAATGTTAATAATAGTCAAGTAAAGACTATGAAAATATAATAGGTCCCTTAATGAATATTGATACAACAATCATGCAATAGTTTTTTGTTTTTGCAAGTAATGCACATCATCAAGGAGCACAGATTATGGGGAATGGTCTGCCGCATTTAACCTCTCATTCACCACTCTATCTCCATATAGAAGTTATTGGTGAAAAATGTCAACATAAAATAAATGATTTGTTGAATGTAGATTGTATATATATCTTACAAAAGTATATGTATAGGGGTATTTAGGTTATATTAAAATTTTCAACCATGATTAGGTGTGTTAACTAGGATTCTAGGGATCTAATAATAAATTAGAATATTAGCTGTCCTTTATTACAAGACTAAGGGATTTATTACCAATTGTCTTTAATAACTTTACATGCATTCCGCAATTCTCAATAAATTATGGCAAGACATTTTTGTGACATAATGCATAAGTCAAAAGCCAAACACCTATTAACCCAAAGCCAAAGAACCCTTATGCTAAATAAGAATGGGGGAAAAAGTAGGGGAGTTTTAAAATTGGAGGAAAAATAAATTAAAATGTGGGTCATTATATTATAGAGCTCGATCCATTTAACTTAGCCATTTTATCTTTATCACTCACATATATTTTTTTAGTGAGTCCCACACTGAGCTAATTTATTTTATGTATATATATATACTGTGGGGACTTAAGTGTATAAAAATAAAAAATTGACGATCGAGTCACATATGTCCTCTTTATATATATATATATATATATTGTATGTTATTAAACATAAGACAACCATATGCTCCCCGTCACTCTATAAATTGTCTAGGGAGTGTTAGATGCACATTGTCTTAATCTGCAATAGAGCAATCTTAATGTTATACAGTTCTTATACACACAAAAGAGTATTCAGTTACATGATTAGCTCACAGATTGTTCAAATATATCATATTTGTGCGCACATGTGGACCAACGCATTTTAATGTCATCTTATGTACGTACATAAATAATTGTGAATAAGTCCTTCGCTTTTATGAAAATATGAAACTTGCAACTTCATTTTTGATACATTCCACATAAACATTTTTTTTTTATTTTAGCAGCATGTAAAGTATAAGCAATTTACACTTGGTAGTTTTAGATTTAAAAATCTCTAAAAAAAAAACCCTCCTCCTCCATCTCTTCTATATTTATCCTTTATGGTCATAAATTATCTCGATTTTGGTCTCCCAATGCTAAAGCATTTTTATCTATTTCTTTCCTTGGTCTTTTATATGTATTTATATTAGATTGGTTTCCTTCATGAAAAATGTTGCACTATGTACACATATGGGTATATAATGAGAAATTTACTCCTACATATATACGTGACACCAATGTGACATCACTTGAGTATTTTGTGTTGGAAAAATAGGAAGGATAGGGCTATGAATCTGATTGAGGCGTGCAATAGTTTGCATTGTCATTAAGAACAATTTCGCCCCTCGGAGTCAATGACTTGATGCACAAGGTCTCAGCGCTATGCTCTCCAGGATTCAACAATCAGTGTCTTCCAAATGTGCACTCGAATTGAAAGACTATTTGAGTACTCAGAATTGCTCCAGAAATAATAAGGAATTTTTCCAAAATATAGTTTTTGAAGATTATCGAAAAGAGAGAGGAATTTTCTATATGTAAAATGGAAGAGAGAAGGCTATTTATATTAGACAAACTGCCCAACGGTCATTTTATTAAAAATAGATTTAATAGCCTCCAACGGCCATATTTTTAATACGGGAGTTAATAGCCTCTAACGGCCAAATTTTTAATACAGGAGTTAATAGATTTAATAGCCTCCAACGGCCATATTATTAATACAAGATACTAGTCAAATCATTGTAAATGATTTTATTTGTATTTTTGAAATAAAAAATTCAATATCTAAACAAAAGGAAACTCAAAATTCCAACATTTTGTAGGTTCACTTAGGTTTATAATAGTGAAGAAATTCACTGTAACCGTAATATGGAGTGACAGTCACATCCTTCCAATGCATGTACATTCGTAGGGACCTCAGCTATTAGCTAGACTTACTCAATTCATGTCGAAATCGACTTGACTTTGTAGATAATATGAGATTTATCCATCAAAGTCTGGTCCTTTGTCCCAGTTTTGATGAGCGTCGACCCACATCGATCATTAAAAAATTTAGAAATATATGTTTTAGTCCTTCATATTTCAGTCAACTAGGATTTGGTTCTTTGACTTTTTATAACATTGAAATTGATCATTTATTCATGTTGATATTTAGAAATTAGTCCTTTTCCCCAATTTAGAGATAATTTTTTGGACAGTTATACCCCCATTTAATACGTATTTATGTGTATATATATTTATGTGTACGGTGTAAAAAGGGAAAGTCGGTTATGGAAAATCTTTATCCCAAATCAACGAACCCATTTAAACAATTGTGGCCCCCACTTCTTCATTCACGTCTTTACTCTTTCCCTCTCCTAAAGCCTTCATCTATTCTCTCTCTCTAAACCTTTCCTCTCTCTCTAAAACAAAGGATTTTATAACAATTGTACAATCTCATGCGCAAAAGACCACTGAACCCAATACTATTGCGATGACGTTAGTCGCTGCTTCTATGATCTCCGAAAGCAAAAAAGATAACAAAAAAGTGGGTTTTGGGGAAAGGGAGCCTCAGAACGTCGTACAATGCTGTGGTCGAGGAGGGGACGACAGTGATGGTAAAGAGACTCATATATCTATATCATATGTGTATGTATATGCATGTGTATTGTTGTTGCATTTCTGGTTTTTGACAATTTGTGTATTAATTTTTGTCAGTGTGAGAGATTTCTCACAAAGTGTGAAGTTTTCTTTTGAGTTTTGAAGGTGAGAAATTTGTTTTAATTTTTTTAGCTTTGAAGGTGAGAAATTTGTTTTAATTGGGTTAGGGAAAAAGGGTGAGAAATTTCTCATTGTAATAGAAAAATATGGTGAGAAATTTGTTTTATTTGGTAAGAAATTTCTTTGTTAATTATCTCTCTCTCTCTCTCTCTATATATATATATATATATATATAACAAATCAGTTTTTTGAATTTAAAAACTATGATTTATGGGAGTTTGGTGTAATTATTAAATTCTCTTTTAAATCACTCTATTTCTATATATATATATATATATATAATAAATATGGATTTTGAATTTCAAAACTTGATTTATGGTAGTAGGGGTATTTTGGTCCTCAAAATAGGTGAGGGACTAATTTTTAAATTGACTTATAGAATGGATCAATTTCTAGATACTGATACAATAAAGGACTGAAATCTAAGGGACCCTAAAAAATTTGGTGAAATATCCCCCCGTCTCTCTTAATCCTCTTGCATTATCTGATAGTATGTGAGTAGCATATTTCACTTCATGGTAAACTTTTTTTCTAGAGAATTGATTTTGGCACTACAAATGTTATCATTAACACTTTTTATGCGCACAATAAATTAATTGCAAGTACTACATACACTGAATTTGATACTATAGTGTTAATTATAACTTTTAAAGTGCTAAAATTAATTCTTTTTTCTATCCTCTTACATTAATTATACTATTTTGTATTCCACTTTCATTTTACACTTTTTTCTATCCACTCACCTTTCTTCTATTGTATGGGTAACACTTGTTAACAGTCTAAAGCTACATACTCTTTTGGGGCCAAAAGCTTACCACAAACCCTTTTAACGATACACATGGGGATAGAAGAATGTCAAACATGACAGCGACATCTAAACTCATATGTATTGTTATTAGTGGTCGTTTGTCAATTAGCACAACTTCTACTTCTGAGATTCAATCTTTAAAAAAAAAAAAAAAAGAAGAGGCTTTTGATCACCAAAAGTTATTTAAAGTAACTTTTATCCAATCGCAAATTTCTTCGATTGACTCACATTTTTTTTTATGTGATTGAATCGCAGAATCTGTTTCCAAATTGTTTCATTTTAACTTTTTGAATTCCATAATCACTTTTCAACTTCAAAGCTATTGCCAGACACCCTCTTAGATTTGGAGTAATTTTTTTTTTTTTGGTGGTTTTCTCCCATGTGCTTGCAGTGAGTTCCCACTACAAAACCATTAAACACTTCACTCTTTCTTTTTTGCTTGAAATAAACACTTCACTCCCTAATACATTGTCTCACACCCAAAAAAAATGTTGTTGATGAGAAAATACCATTCTAAGATCATACTCTTTTTCGGCTTGAGTACATCTAATCTTTCCCAAATTCAACAGCAACAAATGTCTTATGTTATGAACTGCCTCTTTTAAGACATGCTTATACATCATTTCTCATTTCCCTCCTCTCTTTTCATTTTTGAGTTAAGTGTCGAATAATTGGTCAAATTAAGACAATATTTAGTTTGCGGATTCATAGAAAGAAAAAAAAAACAAAAAAAAAAAACAAAAAAAAAAAAAGAAGGAAGAAAAGAAAACTAGTTCCCTTTATCTATTTTTCCAAAGTTCAAAAGGAGTAATTTTTGTTTTAGAGGGAAGAACTCTATTTAAGTCATGGCAAACAATTAATAAGGCTTCTCCCCAAAGATTAATAGAGGGAGCTCTAGAACTCACAATTAAAGCAACAAGTTATGTAAAAGTCCTATTTTTACGTTTTGCTACAGTACCATTCATTTCAAGTGAATAAGGGGCTGCAATTTTATGAATAATACCGTGGGATTCTAAAAAATTACTAAATTCTCGTTCTCCATATTCCGTGCCTCTATCGGTTCTAAGCCTTTTAATTTTTCTTTCAAATAAATTTTGAACTTCACTTACAAAAATCTTAGGAGCATCAAAAGCATCAATTTTATTTTTCAAACGATAAACATATGTGTATTTTGAAAAATCATCAATATAATAAAATGTCTTTTTCCACCAAGTGTCAAAATTCCTACAAATTTATATTGGTCACTATGAATTAATTCCAATAACTCAGAATTTATAAAAAAACATTTTTATGTGGTGTTTTAGTAATTTTTGCTTGGCTGAACGAGATACACTGCTCAAATTGTTCATTACTTAAACTATTTCCAAGTCTACACAAATTATCCACATATATATATTTTTTTATTAATATGACAAAGCCTAGCATGCCAAACATTCACAGAAGTAGACAAAATATAAGCAGAAGTAGAGTATTTATTAATTTAAAAAACATTCAACTTAAACATGCCCTCACATGCATATCCCTTCCCAACAAACATTCCATACTTAATTAGTAATTACATATTGATCACCCCCAATAGTTTGGCTAAAATCAGCCTTATTAATCAAAAAACCATAAACTAAAATTTTCCTAATCTCTGGAGTATGCAGTACATCCTTCAAAATTAATTTCTTTCCGAAGGTGAATTTAGTTCGACATTACAAGTACCTAGGACTTTGGTGGTGTGTGAATCACCAAGTAAAACTTTTTCATTCTCCACAGGAGAGTAGTTTTTGAACCAACCACGATTGTTACACACATGACTAGAGGCTCCAGTATCAATCCACCATGCTTTGGAAACTGGCATGGAATTTACTTTCGTAATTATAGCCACAAGTACTGGCTCTTTAGTCACGTTAGCCTGAGGAGCAGACTGGCGCTTTCGGCAATTCCGAGCAAAGTGTCTGAGATGTGAACAAAACATCTGCTAGAATGATTTTGTCTTGAAGCAGGTCCTTGGTTCGTGTTCTTTTTGAAATGGTTCTGGCTTTGGTCTGGAACAAATTTTTGTTATTGTCCAAAATTATTTTTCTGCCCATTTTTATTTTTAAAATTTTTAGGGACTAGTTTCAAAACTTTAATTTTATTTTGTTGGGGGCTAACAGCATTAATTTTGGCTAGCACATATTTTCCTCTTTTTGGTCTTGCAGTATAGATTCTCCTCAATTCAAAGTCTCACAATTAGACTCTCCATAGAACACTCTTTTGACTTGTGCCTCAAGGAGTTCCTGAAAACCTTCCAAGTGGGGGACAATTTATCAATTAAAACTACAACTTGGAACTGTTTATCTATTTTTATCCCCTCTGAAAGAATTTTATGAACTATTTTCTGAAGTTCATGGCACTGTGATACTACCGATTTTTCATCTACCATTTGATATTTTAAATAAGAAAAATTATACTTTAGTCCATCAAACTATACACTTGTATTCAATTGGGTCCATAAACTATATATTTTTTTTCAATTGAGTCTTTGAACTTCAAAAATTCATTCAATCAGACCGAAATTTTGACACTGTTAGCTTAAATTATTAGAAATTGTTACGTACGTTGCGCATAATGCTTACCTGTCACATGTTAGGTTCAGACAAACACGAGAGGTTGTGAATGGCTAAAAATTATGCGATTGTGGGTATAATGAATGTAATTTTGGATCTAGTCGAGTGTGTTTTCGAATTTAATTGAACTCGATTTCATATATGATTGATTGTGATTTTTTGCACTATTCACAATCTGCCGTATTTATCTTAACCTAACATGTGATAGATAAGCATTACGCGCAACGAACGTGACAATTCTAATAATTTAAACTAACAGTGTCAGAATTGGGTCTGATGGAATGAATTTTTGAAGTTCAATGACTCATTTGAAAAAAAAATTTAAGTTTATGGACCCAATTGAAAATAGATGTATAGTTTAATGGACTAAATAAAGTGTAATTTGCCCTTTAAATAACAACTATAGCGTATTTTTACGCTCCTACCTCTTTAGTGTCATATTTCTTTTGAAGTGCATTCCAAACATCAGCAGCTGTTAGCAACCAACATATAAATCGTAAAGCTAGTTTGAAAGCCAATTGAGGATCTAATTTTTGCAGTTGAAATCAGTAACTTAATTCCCAGTTTTGTGCTTGATGAAATTTCACGAGTTTTAGCATATCCGAGTCCCTCGGTTTTGGTTCGTCAAGAACAAATGCAACCTTCTACAAAGACAGGTAGAACATCATCTTGGTCTTCCAGCCCTTGAAGAATTGGTCTTCGAACTGAAAAGGGCGGTTATAACTGTTGTCGCTGACAGAAGCAGTACTGATTGGCTTCCATGAGGCTAATCAACCTTAAAATTGTTGAAAATCTATGCCGAAAAAGCTATAAGAAATGGAATCCAAATCAATAACGGGCCGAGGAGCGAACCAAGTCGCTCTCTTTAAGGTGGATTTCGCACTTCCTCAGTCTTCTCACCAGTGCATAGAATGGTGGTCAACCCCCAGAATATAACAGCCCAATTATACCAAATTTCTGTGCAATTTTTATGCACTAAACGAGCAGAAAAGAACTACACCAAAAAAAACTCAAGCTATTCTATATTTGCCCAAATACACAATGAAACAATAAAATAAGAATAATATATCACAGTTTTAAACTCTCAGTATATATATATATATGTATATGTATATGTCCAGCCGTGGTTACATTCTCATTGTATCATTTTCACAAGATTGATCCCCTACTTTAATGAAAATATGAAACTTGCAACTTCATTTTAGACCCGTTCCACATAAACCTTTTTTTTTTTACCATCATATAAAGTATAAGCAATTAATACTTGGTAGTTTTAGATTTAAAAATCTCTATATAAAATAAAAAAAAAATAAAATAAAACCTCCACCTCCATCGCTTCTATATTTATCCTTTATGGTCATAAATTATCTTGATTTTGGTCTCCCAATGCTAAAGCATTTTTATCTATTTCTTTTCTCTGTCTTTTATATCTATTTAGATTAGATTGGTTTCCTTTAAGAAAATGTTGCACTATTTACACAAATGGGCAAGGGCGTATCTGGCCCAGGGTTGACCTGGGGTATAGCCCAGGGTAAATTTCAAAACAACAAAAATTTATTACATAGATATAACTCAAGTGGGTGGAGTAGTCCAGTGGATGAGCTTTGAGATTTCAAAGTGAACCACTAAGGTTCAAATTCTAGTGTGGTGCATCCTTTATCTTTCTTTTTTTTTTTTTGCTCAAAAAAAAAAATGCTACTAACATTAATCCTTCTTCAGCCCAGTCCATATTCCTAGTTCAACATAGCAGTATTTTGTATTCAAGCCTAATCCATTAGTCTTAGCTCAGTTCTAACCCAGCTAATATTTATGATGTGCTTGTTATTTTAAAAATGTTCTAGCCCAGCCCATATTAATATTTGCATGCCATTTATTTTCTTTTCTTTTTTTTTTTTTCAAAATTTTTTCTCTTTGCTTGTGGTGTAATTTATTAAATGCTTATATAAACTATAAAACGATAAGAATCAAAATTAGACTATACTATTTATGATGCAAAAATTAAGAAAATATGTATAAATAAACCCAAAATATCTTTTCTCAACTCTTAAAATGACTAGAAGCAAAAGTAAACTATAACATTTATGATACTAAAATTCATAATATAAAGATAATTTGACCCAAAAAAAAAAAAATTCGGGAGCGCTGCCCCTGAACCCCTGTGGTCCCCATACTGTATGTATTTCTAGCCCACCCCAAACTACCATCCTGAATACACTCTTGCATATGGGTATATAATGAGAAATTAACCCATACGTACGTGACACCAATGTGACGTCACTTGGGTATTTTGTAGGTTCACTTAGGTTTATAATAACGAAAAAAACTCTCAACGTGACCGTAACATGGAGGGACAGACACTTGGATAATTTCACACTTACAAGTTCTAGTATGATCAAATATCAGTCCCAAAGAATTAGCGCTGAGTGGCATGAAGGGAGATGCTAAGTGCTATAGTAGGTATGTGTCACAAGTTCAAATCCTTCCAATGCATGTACATTCGTAGGGACCTCAGCTATTAGCTAGACTTACTCAATTCATGTCGGAATCGACTTGACTTTGTAGATAATTTGAGATTTATCCATCAAAGTCAGGTACTTTGGCCCAGTTTTGATGAGCGTCGACCCACATCGATCATAAAAAAATTTGATGAAATATCCCCCCCCCCCTCTCTCTCTTAATCCTCTTGCATTATCTGATAGTATGTGAGTAGCATATTTCACTTCATGGTAAACTTTTTTTCTAGGGAATTGATTTTGGCACTACAAATGTTATCATTCACACTCTATGTACACAGTGCAATAATTATATGGTACTACATGCACTAGATGTGGTACAATGAAATACTAATGATAATTTTTAGAGTGTCAAAATCAATTCCCAGTTTTCTATCCTCTTACATTAATTTGCTATTTTGTATTCCACTTTTATTGTACACTTTTTTGTATCCACTCACCTTTTCTTCTATTGTATGGGTAACGTTAGGCTAAAGCTGCATATTCTTTTGGGGCCAAAAGCTTAGCACAAACTCTTTAACAAAACACATGGGGCTAGAAGAATGTCAAACATGACAGCGACAGCTAAACTCATCTGTACTGTTATTAGTGGCCGTTTGTCAATTGGCACAGTTTCTACTTTTGAGATTCAGTCTTTAAAAAAAAAAAAAAAAGAGGCTTTTGATCACCAAAAGCTATTTTAAGTAACTTTTAGCCAATCGCATGTTTTTTCGATTGACTCACATTTTTTTTTTTTTTTTTTTGTGATTGAATCGCAGAATCTATTTCCGAATTGTTTCATTTTAACTTTTCGAATTTCATAATCACTTAAAAGCTATTGCCAAACACCCTCTTACATTGGAGTATATTTTGTTTTTTGTGGTTTTCTCCCATGTGCTTGTAGTGAGTTCCCAGTACTACAAAACCATTTTTCACTTCACTCTTTCTTTTTTGCTTGAAATAAGCACTTCACTCACTAATACATTGTCTCACACCCAAAAAAAATGTTGCTGAAGAGAAAATACCATTCTAAGATCATACTCTTTTTCAGCTTGAGTACATAACCTTTCCCAAATCCAACAGCAACAAATGTCATATGTTGTGAACTGCCTCTGTTAAGACATGCTTATATATCATTTCTCATTTCCCTCCTCTCTTTTCATTTTTGATTAAGTGTCGAATAATTGGTATAATTAAGGCAATATTTAGTTTGCGGATTCATAGAAAAAAAAAAAAAAAAACAAACAAAACAAGAAAGAAAGAAAGAAGAAAGGAAAACTACTTCCCTTTATATATTTTTCCAAAGTTCGAAAGGAGCAATTTTTATTTTAGATTGAGGAACTCTATTTTAGACATAGTAAACAACAAATAAGGCTTGGGTTAGCAAGATTTAGTCCCTAATCCTAGCTTTTTCTAGAAATAGGTCGTTCTTATATTTGAATCTAAAAATTAGTCCATTTGCATTGCTAAAGACATAAATACCCCTATATTATCCTCTCTCTCTCTCTCTCTCTCTCTCTCTCTCTCTCTCTCTCTCTCTCTCTCTCTCTATTGGGTTTGAATTTTGAAAACTAGATCCTTGAAATATATATATACACATATATAGTGAGAGAAAAAGAGAGAAAGAGAGAGAAAAGCTATTTGGAAAAATTCAGAGAAATTATGAATTATTCCATAGAGCTCCAACGATTCCGACGATTTGAAGGTGATTGAAGAAGACTTAAGAAGATCACGTGATTCCCATATTTCTATATTTCTCACATATTTGGTTGCAAATTTCTCATAATGTGGTAGAAACTCAAGATTCGTATTTCGTTTTATGCAACTTGACGAAGACGACGATGGCAAAAAAATGTGAATTTCTCATCAAATATTATAGTATAAGTGATTGTTCGTTTTTGTATGTTGAAGTAAGAAATTTCGGATCTACACTCTGTGTGAATGGTTGAGTTTGTAGAAAAAGTGGGCATTCTCACATTTGTTTTTGTTTGGTATAAAAATTTGCGTATTTCTCACTTCTAATTTAAGTAAGAAATTTATGTTTTTGTCTGGTGTAAAAATTTGCATTTTTTTCACTTCTAATTGAAGTGAGAAATTATACATGATCAATATGTTAAAGTGAGAAATTCTCACTTAATACTGAGAACTTACTAAGAACTTTCTCATTTAATAGTGCCCGAAATTCGGACAGTGTCAGAAAATTGCGAAACAACCCATACTTGATAATAAACGAGTCAATGAGCAAAACTTGATCTACGCATCAAGCTCAGGATTTTTAGGCCAAATTCCACCATTTAGGCCTCCTTTTTCGCATTTTTCTATTTTTCTAGACTATTCTTTATTTAACTGAGAATTTCGCATTTTATGTTGAAAACTTTCTCACTAAATACTGATAAATTCTCACTTTCATAACGAACTATAAAACTGGTAAAACCACAATTCAAAGACACAAGCGACAAATTGAGAATTTCTCACTTTATACTGAAAACTTTCTCACTTTATACTGAGAAATTCTCACTTTCATAACGAACTCTAAAACTGATTTGAATTTCTAGGGACTAAATCATATATTTCCAAAATGATTATGGTTTTTTGTAAGTTAAATATTGAGAAAATTTCTGACTAAATGCTCCCGTAGTGTATGGAGTTTTATGCCAAACACTGAAAAATTTAGCAAAAGTAAATGCTCCCTTGTTGTGTAGAGTTTATGACAAACACTGAGAAATTTGACAAAATAATAGAAATTCTTCATGCAAAAAAATAATTATGATTTTTTATAAGTCAAATACTGAGAAATTTCTTACTAAATGCTCCCGTATTATGTAGAGTTTTATGCCAAACACTGATAAATTTAACAAATAATAAAATTTTGTATTTTAATGCCAGTCACGAAGACACACAGCCGGAGAGATGATCTATATCTGTATTCTAATGACAATCAAAATCCAACAATTCAGTTTGCAAAATGTATGAAATAATAGTTTGAATTTCAACCAAAAAATTATGGTAAAGAAATTAAGGAGATCCCTTAAATTAAGGGAATATTACCACATTATCACTTAATGTCATTAAATTCAAATCAATATCAATATATGCATATATAGATATACAAATATATATATATATATATGTATATCACTGAACATGTGAGTAAACAAAATTTTAGCATGTTCTTCAAAAATATATATATATATATATATATACAAATCAGCAAAACATCAATAAAAAATAGAAAGAAAACTCTAACATATTCGGTGCGAAATTCTCAATTTATTATGAGAATTTCTCACTAAACTTTTAATCATCACCTATTCAAAGAACTTTTTTATTATTATTATTATTTTTTTAATTTTTACCAAAAGCTCCAAAAGATCAGTATTACAATGACAACCAACCTGGAAGAATCAAATCTGCAAAACGTATGATATGCTTTGAATTTCAACCAAAAGATCATGGTGAGTAGATTAAAGAGATCCCTTGAATTAAGGGGACATAATCCCATTATCAGTTAATGACAACTTCAAATCTATATCTATATGTCCATATATAGATACACGAATATATATATATCATTAACCATGTGAGTAAGGGTAGGTTAGACATTAAAAAATTATTAAATTGGAGAAAATGACCTATTTCTAATTAACATACCTAATCAAGGATCTATTTCTAATCTAGCCCTTAAGATGGATTAACTTATAATAAAATGACTGAAGAGGGACTAATAAAAAGATTAGAGCGAACTTCAGAACTCACAATTAAAGTAACAGTAGGTTATGTAAAATTCCTATTTTTTACGTTCGGCTACATCATTCATTTAAAGTGAATAAGGCGCTGTAGTTTCATGAATAATATCGTGAGATTCTAAAAAATTACCAAATTCTCTTTCTCCATATTCCGTACCTCTATCGGTTCTAAGCCTTTTAATTTTTCTTTCAAATTGATTTTGAACGTCATTTAAAAAAAATTTAAAAGCATCATAAGCATCATTTTTATTTTTCAAAAGATAAACATATGTGTATTTTGAAAAATCATCAATAAATGTAATAAAATATCTTTTTCCACCACGTGTCAAAATTTTTTAAAATTCACATAGGTCACTATGAATTAATTCTAAGAACTCAGAATTTTTAACAACACTTTTATGTGGTGTTTTTGCAATTTTTGCATGGTTGCATGAGATTAAATGCTCAAATTGTTCATTACTTAAACTAGGAATTAATACAAGTCTACTAAAATTATCCACATAATTTTTATTAATATGACAAAGCCTAGCATGCCAAACATTCACAAAGTAGACAAAATATAAGCAGAAGTAGTGCATTTATTAATTTCAGAAACATTCAACTTAAACGTGCCCTCACATGCATATCCCTTCCCAACAAACATTCAAGACTTAATTAGGAATTACATACTGATCACCCCCAATAGTTTGGCTAAAACCAGTTTTATTAATCAAAAAATTAGAAACTAATTTTTCCTAATCTCCGGAGTATGCAGTACATTCTTCAAAATCAATTTCTTTCCGAAGGTGAACGAAATTAGTTCGACATTGCCAGTACCTAGGACCTTGGTGGTGTAAATCACCAATTGAAACTTTTCATTCTCCATAGGATAGTAGCTCTTGAACCAACGACGATTGTTACACACATGACTAGAGGCTCCGGTATCAATCCACCATGCTTTGGAAACTGTCATGGAATTTACTTTCGTAATTATAGCCACAAGTGGCTCTTTAGTCACGTTAGCCTGAAGAGCAGACTGCTGCTTCCGGCAATTCCGAGCAAAGTGTCCGAGATGTAAACAAAACATCCGCTGGAATGATTTTGTCTTGAAGGAGGTCCTTGGTTCGTAATCTTTTTTAAATGGTTCTGGCTTTGGTTTGGAACAAATTTTTGTTATTGTCCAAAATTATTTTTTTGCCCATTTTTATTTATAAAATTTTTAGGGACTAGTTTCAAAACTTTATTTTTATTTTGTTGGGGGTAAGGGTGTAAACGAGATGAGCCGCTCAGCAAGGGCTCAAAGCTCGGTTCGATAAAGGCTAGGCTCGATTGCACATTTGAGCTCGTGAGCACGATCGATTAAGGTTCATGAGCAGGCTAGTGAAAAAGCTCATTTATAGTTTTGATAAAGAGCTTGTATGGTGACTTTTATAAATATATTTATTATAAAACTATATAATTTTAAACTGTATGGTTTAAAAGGGCGCGCAAAAAAGCTAGTTAAAAAGCTCGCAAATACTTGAAAGCTTGGCTCGTTTGAGCTCGTGAGCAAGCTCGCGAGCTCATAAGAAAGCTCGCGAGCAGGCTCAGCTCGGCTCGGCTCATATACACCCCTAGTTGGGGGCTAACAGTATTAATTTTGGCTGGCATATAATTTTCCACCTTTTGGTTTTGCAGTCTAGATTCCTCCTCAATTCGGAGTCTCACAATTAGACTCTCCAAAGAAAACTCTTTTGACTTGTTTCTCAAGGAGTTCCTGAAGTCCTTCCAAGGGGGGGGGGGGGGGGGGGGGGGAGCAGTTTATCAATTAAAGCTGCAACTTAGAATTGTTCATCTATTTTCATCCCCTCTAAAAGAATTTCATGAACTATTTTCTTAAGCTCATGTCATTGTGATACTACCGATTTTTCGTCTACCATTTGGTATTTTAAATAAGGGAAAATTATACTTTAGTCCATCAAACTATACACCTGTTTTCAATTGGGTCCATAAACTATTTTATTTTTCAATTGGGTCCTTGAACTTCAAAAATTCATTCAATCAGACCTAAATTCTGACACTATTAGCTTAAATTATTAGAAGTTGTCATATACATTGCGTGCAATGCTTACCTGTCACATGTTCGATTAAGACAAACCTGAGAGATTGTGAATGGCTAAAGAATTATGCGATTTTGTGAATGATTGAATGCAATTTTGGATCTAGTCGAATACATTTTCGAATTTGATTGAACACGATTTCAGATATTATTTAATGCGATTTTTCACACTATTCACAATCTCCTGTGTTTGTCTTAACCTAACATGTGACAGGTAAGTATTACGCGCAACGGATGTGACAATTTCTAATAAACAATGTTAGAATTTGGGTCTAATTGAATGAATTTTTGAAGTTCAATGACCCATTTGAAAAAAAAAAGTTTATGGACCCAATTAAAAACAGGTGTATAGTTTAATGGACTAATGTCACACCCCGATTTTTGGAAAGCCAAATATCCAATCAAGTACATACCCTGATCAATATTCAACAGCCCAAAAATCTAAAGTTGCTAACCCACCCTTAATTTTAAAAGACTACTTTAAGATAAACTGAATTTAAATTACTTTCATAAACCACATGATCTCTTTTTTAAACACAATCCATTTATCATCAAACTCATTCCCAAAGTTATTATAAGAAAACCAAACATTTCCCTTTTACATAGAAATATTTAAATTTCCCTCTATTGAATCACAATATAATTATCTGGTTGGAATAATAAATGGAACAATTTTCAACACTACACTACCCAAAGTCCAATAATACAACAGAAATATAACTACACCTAATACAAGTTCTCAACCTTGGCTCACAATGCCAACTAAATAAAAAAGTATCATATAACAAATAAAGAATGAAAAGTAGATATGTTCAACTTCACAAACAGATCAGCTGCTCCACAATGAACTCCAACTATACTATCCTGCACATGTTATCCGACTGCGTTTCAAACAGAAATGCACCCGAATGCATAACATACTCGGGTCAGTCACATGACTGGTATGAGTTAAACAAAACACAAGTCTTAGGGATCTAACTTGAACCCGTAGATTAGAAACCACACTACAACATTCTAGTGCCAAGACAGGTATTTCCACACACATATATGGACAATAGAATAGTCTCCATTTATGCGGTGGCAAGTAGTTTCTTGCCCGAATTAAAACAACTAAATATTTACCTTTCTTAACTATGGTAGGTCGATACCTGCAAACCATTAGTGGGCCTACCATCTTGTACAAATAGAAATTAACACAATAATAGAAAACCAATAACAAGGAGTTATTAATTAAAATGAATCTATCTCCAACAAAGAGCTGGAATTAGACACAACTTAAAACATGAAAAGCGTCCAGAATAAAATTTCCAAGGGAAGTCATGCATCCCCGTTCATTAATTCTGAATAAATAATTCAAAAATTAATTATTAAAATCCAGTTCTTATATAGACGTTATTCAGCAGATTCTGAAAATCGATGAAAACAGTATCAAGATGATGTTTTTAGGAAAAATGTATAACACGAAAGTTGTTTTGATCATCGTTTTACTTCAGTTTACTTGAAACGGTCATAAACTATCCAAAATATTCAATTTACTAATCTGGTCTAGTTTATTATCAAATTACTACGTTCCCAAAACTGATACGTTACACATAAAAGACTACGTTTTAAGCTAGCGGATACACACAAAAGTTGTTTGATATGACGATTACTAAGCATCTATAAATTTCTAGGATTTGACTACAATAAGATATAATGAATTACAATACAATGTATAGCCACAAATTTAAACACAAGTATTTTATTTAATTACACCTTATATTC
This sequence comes from Hydrangea macrophylla, assembly GCA_033977485.1. Lineage (NCBI taxonomy): Eukaryota > Viridiplantae > Streptophyta > Magnoliopsida > Cornales > Hydrangeaceae > Hydrangea > Hydrangea macrophylla. The sequence continues at coordinate 32,658,741 of CM066994.1, forward strand.
ACCACATTGGCCACCCATCCATGGTTCAGCCTACACATATATCCCATATGTCTCCTAACGTAATACTAACTCCCACTCTTGTCCCAACTCCCATGGGGTGTCACTGGGATTTGAGTATACACCGAAAGGCTAGTCCTTACGTTCTTGAAGTCAATAAACAATGTCTAAATACACATTAAATAGACCAACAAGCCAGGCATAAAGCTTAAAAATGAAGAGACGGGTCGTCCACGTAGTCGCCATCTAATCACACAAAGACGGGCCATCCACGAAGTCATTGCCTAAATTCAGAAGGAGGAGTGGTGAACACTAAAGGATTTCCTAATATTAACTTCTATTCAAAAGACTTCACCCAGATGGTCTCACATTCACAAATTCATGAAAATCAACATTAGATGAGAATGCTTATATCTCAATGTAATTTCATGTTATATCATAATAACGAATACGGGTTCATCCCAACACATAAATCAATTTAGGCAATAAACACGTTTTAATCTCATAAAAATTGCTATTGTAATTTAAATTTACAACCCAAATGGTGAGGAATCAGGAAAAACTTAAAACACGAAAAGTGTGTAGAATCAAGTTTTACATAGAATGCGTGGACAGAATGCTAAAAATCTAAGCCACAATTTTCTAATATTTTTTTGAAGTTTTAGCGATTATTAGAATAAAAAAACGAATTTCACATAAGTTTCGGTATTTATCAAGAGTATCTCACATATGTGTTCATCAAATTACTATCCGCATGAATTTTACGAATATACCAACGTCATGATCACAAAGTCACACGAAGGAAAGAAAAAAAAATCTGTATTAATTCGAGAACAACAATGTGCATCCAATGCAAAAATTTAACCCCAACCCTTAAATTAAACATGTAAGAGTTTGATCTACTCGCGTATACATATATACATATGTGTATATGTATACTCGGATACACATATTTAACTCACCTAGTTTGGCTATAAAATCAACAACAACGAATACTCCGCGATTCCACACATATCCACGAACCCGAGACCCTACTCCTTCCTCTCTTTTCTTCTTCTTCTTCTTCTTCTTCTTCTTCTTCTTCTTCTCTCTCTCTCTGTCCTTTTTCTTCTCTCTCTCTGTCCTTCTTTTTCTTCGGTCCCTACAATGTATATAAATTCATAGAGCGGCGGTTAATATACGTAATAGAATTAAGGGCAAAATGTTAATTGCGCCGGATGGGTTCCTAAACCTCAACATGATGATTTAGACATCATTCTAAGTCCAACGTCATTGAGTAGACTCCAATCTGAGTCCGTCATAGGAAAAGCTGGGTTTTCAATACCAGTATGGGCCCTAATGGTAAGCTATATTTTGACCCTGTCAAAAGGTCACCAAACTTAAGGGGATAGTCCTAGACATTTTTCTAAGACTCTGGGAACTGACCTATTGAATATGAATTATTGAATTCTTAATCGTACAATAATAGACTGCAAGGATCTATAATTACAAAATATAATTTAGGAATACAATTGGTCCTTATAAATATTTTCATTAAATGCTAGGCCATAAAATAGGCTATTGGTATTTTTCTCGTATTTTACAGAGTCCATTTGGTATTTAAATTAATTGAAATATAACTAAACGAGTCCTTTATAAATAATTAATAATTATCAGAAATACTGACGTTTGGGTTTTACAAATAACTAGTCAATATCCCGTGCTATGCGCGAGTTGTATTGTGGTTAGCTTGATTTGGAAAGAATTTTTTGCAAAATGATGTTGCATCTTAGTTTAGTAGTTGAATTCTGTTTGTAGGCATGAAATGCATTACTGGGTGCTTCTAAACTTATGTGTGAATAAATGTTACAGTTGAACCATTTCATATCTACTGTACCACAAAACAAAACATAAGAATGGAAAAAGAAGACGGGAAAAAAGAAAAGAAATGGATTAGTGGATCTTCATCTTAATTGGAAAAAATAAATTAATATATATGCATATAAGTAAGAAGTTAGAATTAAACAAAACATATTGAACTCTTTCTGGTATAATGATACTTCTCCTAAATTGTATTAAAAAATGGTTGAAAGACATAATGGCCCCCAACCAGCTCACATAATACTCCATTACAAACACACCCAATACTTAACTGCCACTAATAGCACATCCAAGCAAAACACACATTTTGAGTATTCTAAACAATATGGGCTCACCATCTACCCTCAAAAACTTATAAGACCCAAACTCAGATACAGGGACACAAATTGTAAAATCAAGCCATTGAGATAAAACCCACTTTCCTTATTTGCAGTGTCGTAGCTGGACTGCTTGATTTGGGGGATCAAGATGAGAAGAGCCTGAAGCGTAGCTCTCGATTACATACAGAGCAAACGTCAACTTGCTTAAGCATGGAACACAACCAATACTCACATGTAAAATTACTAACAGTAAGAAACAAATAATTTGATTGAATATGCAGGAATATACACTGAAGAGTAATGTTATTCTTCTCAATTTGCTTAAGCTAACACTTAGTGAATAAAACAACATATGCACATGAATGATAAATATGCCCGCATTCACATCTCTACATTTCATACTAGTCACGGGAGACTCACGTGCACATTCCATACTCCCAATCCGCGACTTCTCGCCAATAAGTCCACGTGAAAGGGTAAGACTCACGATTCTTTTCTTCAATCGTGCGACCTTAATGCCTATATCGGCTCCACAAATGGCTTAGTGACCATGTGTTCTTTCTGACCCAAATAAGCAACTTAACATGCTCAAATACATATCACCTTACTCGTGGTAAACGAACATGTCATCATGCTATTGGACCTACTTATTAATATAATTGCCCAATATGAACTACACAATAAATCTCTATAAATTAAGGCATGCTATTCACACAAAACATGAATACACGCCAAGAAATCATTCCAATACATAGTTGAATCACTCACCTCCGAATAACGCTCCTATAATTCAATCTGAAGAAAACCCGTGCACAAAGAACGTGCAGAAGTCCACCTACTATGATTCCTATCGATCAAAATTCCAATTATCAACTTTTATGAAAAAAATTTAGAAACAACTTTTTGAAAAACTTGGCCAAACAAGGCCCAAGAGGTATCAAAATGACGGCCTTACCTCACGGAGTTCAAATAGGGAATCTAGGAGAAAACAGACTGACAAAGGGTCGCCGTTTGTCGTCGAAAAGCTCGAAGCAAACAAAATCTCCCTTTGGCCTCTTTTTGGAAACTTAGGTTGTAAGCTAATGAAAATATCTAACTCATCTCTATCTATATATAGGCAAAACTCTCCGAAATTGCGCTTACCTCCCCACGAGTTTTCAAAACTCTTAAACAATCTCCGAAACTTTCTACACAGCTAATTCATAACTTTACGAGTGAAGCCTCCAAATTAAAAAAGTTTCCGACTAAGTTCTGTTTGGTTGCTAAAACGCAAATTCTTATATGACTTTTTCGAAGTCGCTAATTAGCCTATCAAATTAATAGCGTGTTCATTCGTCCTCACCAGGATACTAAATCCAACAACAGAAATATATTCTAAGCTAGAAAATAATACAGATATTGAAATACACAGGTAAACATTTATTTCCAAATAAACATTTAAAATGTTCCACAGTGACCATCTCATACTCGGAGAGACTTCACAACCACAAAACACTCACCAACAAATTCTCAGAGGGTCCTCTAACACAGACACCCCAAAACGACTCGTGAGTCAAAACTCACTCAACCATGTGACAAAAGACATGCCACATCACATTATCATGCATGACAATGTAATGCAATGCAATAACACAAATGTGGGTGTTATAATACTCTCCCCCTTAAAAGAAGTTTGTACCCAAACTTATACCTCATGTCTTGAAAGGTATGGATACTGGTACGTATCTCATCGTCGATTTCCCATGTCATCTCTTCTGTCGTTTGGCTACGCCCTAGCACTTTCACTTTCGATATCACTTTATTTCGCAAGACTTGGTCTTTTCGATCCAATATTCCTACCGGATACGCAACATACGTCAAATCACTCTGAATCTCATTTGGCGTCGGAGTCATCACTTGTTCCCTATCTTCCACTAAATGTTTATGTAACAATGATACGTGAAATATGTTATGAACTTGAGCATAATCGCTTGTCAATTTCAATCGATATGCTACGGGTCCAACTCTCCCAATGATCTCAAAAGGTCCTACATACCTCGGGTTGAGTTTCCCGTATCTCCCAAATCTAGTAATCCCTTTTGAAGGTGACACCTTCAAATATGCCAAATCGCCCACGTCAAATTCCAATGGTCCCCAACGCTTGTCGGCATAACTCTTACACTTACTCTGAGCTGTCAGTAACCTTTGTCGAATTACCTTTATCTTGTCGGTTGTCTCCTATACAATTTTTGGCCCTTCTATCATTCTTTCTCCCACTTCCGTCCAACTAATCGGTGAACGACATACACGAACATACAAAGCATGGCTTCATAAGGAGCCATTCCAATACTCGATTGAAAACAGTTGTTGTAAGCGAACTCAATTAACGGCAACTGGTCTTCCCAATCCCCTTGAAAATCAAGTACACATAATCGAAGCATGTCTTCCAAAATTTGAATTACTCTTTTCGATTGCCCATCGGTCTGAGGATGAAAGGCGGACTGAAATGCAATTTGGTACCCATTGCTTCTTGCAAGGCTCTCCAAAACTTCGACGTAAAACTACCATCTCTATATGAAATAATAGAAACTGCATAGGATACCATGTAGTCTTACAATCTCGCGAATATACAACTTAGCTAACGTCATCGGCTTAGTTAATCGAAGTGGTAGGAAGTACGACGACTTCGTCAAACGGTCAATGATCACCCAAATTATAGTATTTGATCTCTCCGATCTTGGAAACCCACTTACAAAATCCATTGTGATGTGTTCCCATTTCTACTCGGCTATCTGTAACAGTTGTAACAATCACGAAGGTACTTGGCGTTCGGCCTTTACTTGTTGACAACTCGTACATTGCGAAACATAACGTGCTATTTCTCTCTTCATTCTCGGCCACCAATAAACATGTCTCAAGTCTCTATACATCTTGGTGCTTCCCGGATGAACGGTATACTTTGTATTGTGTGCTTCCTCTAGGATATTCCATTTCAACTCTTTCTCGTTAGGTACACAAATTCTACCCCTCAATCTCAAAACATTGTTTTCGAAAGTAAATCCCGGTTGCTTGCCCATCGGAATCTCATCACAGATCTTCTTCAATGCCACGTCTTGAAGTTATTTCTTTGTGATCTCGTGAATCAAGAGCGGTAGTGCCACGATCGTCGACATCAAGCCACTTTCAATCCTTGGAATCACTTCAAGTTCCAAATTCTCCATATCTCGAATCAATTCTTTTTTAGAAGTCAAATATGATGCAGTGTTGGTTGATGCCTTACCACTAAGAGCATTGGCGACTATATTCGCTTTGCCCAGATGATACTGAATCGACAAGTCATAGTCCTTCATCAACTCTAACCATCTCCTTTGTTTCATATTCAAATCTTGTTGCATGAACAAGTACTTCAAACTCTTAAAATCTGTGTATATGTCGCATTTCTCCCCGTATAGATAATGACGCCAAATCTTTAATGCAAAAATCACGGCGGCCAATTCTAGATCATGTGTCGGATAGTTCTTCACGTGCGGTCTAAGTTGTCTTGACGCATATGCAATGACTTTATCACATTGCATAAGAACACAACCTAACCCTCGATGCGAAGCATCACTATAAATAATAAACCCTTCAGTCCCCGTCAGAACGGCTAAGATTGGTGCATTCACTAGTCGACTCTTCAACTCTTGGAAACTTTCCTCACATTCTGGACTCTATATGAAAGCAACATCTTTCCTCATCAACTATGTCATCGGCATTGCAATATGTGAAAAGTCTTTCACAAACCTCCAATAGTAACCAGCTAATCCTAGGAAACTTCGGATATCTGTCACATTCGTCGGTCTCGACCAATTGGTAACTGCTTCTATCTTCTGAGGACAGACTGAAATTCCTTTCGCCGACACTATATGTCCAAGAAAAGCAATCTCGGTCAACCAAAACTCACACTTCTTCAATTTCCCAAACAATCTCTTCTCACGTAATCGTTGTAAAGCTAATCGCAAATGATGTTCGTGATCTTCAGTACTCTTGGAATAGATTAGAATGTCATCGATGAATACAATAACAAACTCATCTAAGTAGTCCTTGAAAACACGATTCATCAAGTCCATGAAAGCAGCTGGTGCGTTAGTCACTCCAAATGGCATAACCAAAAATTCAAAGTGACCATATCTTGTTCTGAAAGCTGTCTTCTCAACATCTTCTTCTTTGACTTTCAACTGGTGGTAACCGGATCTCAAGTCAATCTTTGCAAAATACCTGAGCCCCTTGTAAATGATTAAACAAGCCATCTATTCGTGGCAATGGATATTTGTTCTTGACGGTCAACTTATTAAACTCCCGATAGTCGATGCACATACGCATTGTTCCGTTCTTCTTCTTTACAAACAAAACTGGAGCTCCCCATGGCGAAACACTCGGTCGGATAAAACCCTTCTCCAACAATTCTTCCAACTGAATTTTCAATTCTTTCAATTCTACCGGTGTTATTCGGTACGGTGCTTTGGATACCGGTTATGACCCTGGTAATACCTCTATCGTGAACTCGAGCTCTCTTTCAATCAATACGTCGAGCAGCTCATCAGGAAAAACATCTGGGAATTCTTGAACTTCTGGGATGTCTTCTACTTGTGGTCCAAGAGCTCTCGTGTCAACAATTGAACATAAGAAACCCGAACAACCCTTCTTCAACATCTTACGTGCTTAAATTATTGATATCAAATACGGCGGTACGGTCACACCCTTACCCTAAAAAGTGAATTCTTCTTGTCCTGACGGATAGAAACTAACCCGTTTTGTTCACAATCGATCTTAGCTTGATTGACCGACAACCAATCCATACCCAAAATGACATAAAAATAATTTACTGTCAACGGAATCAAATCAATGCTCAAGACCTTATCACTTATCTTGATCTCACACGACTTGAATATCGAAGAAGTTACTAATGGTTCACTAGTGGGTAATGATACGTACAAATCATATCCTAGTGGTTCGGATCTAACAGTTAAATGCTTAACAAAGTCACGTGATACAAATGAATGCGTTGAACCAGAATCCATGAGTATATGTGCAGGATGTGAACAAATAGGAAGAATACCTGATACGACTGTATCATTCGTATTCCCCGGCCTGAGTTGGAAGTATCGTCCTTGTTGTTGCGCGACTCCTTTCCCTTTTATCCACTCGGGGTTCTGTCCTCGATCCACTTGGCACACTCGATGCCCCAGTGCTCATTCCCTGTTGCCTCTTACTTGGACAGTTCTTCGCTATATGTCATAGTTGTCCACACTCAAAATATTTTTCTCTCATTTCTGGGTTGTAGCTCTTCGTATCTGAAAAGGTATTTGGTGTGGTCGAGTTTGCATTCAAAGGACAATTGTGGGATATGTATCCTAACTACTTGCAAAAGTAGCAGGTGCTCAATTGATAGCAAGTTCCTCTGTGTCACAGATTACATGTTGGACACAGCGGTCTCGAGTCCCCTATGAACGTAATCCCTCCTTAGCTACTCATATACGATCCCGAACTCTGTGTGAATGGTTTCTTGGCATTCCCTTGGCTCTTGTCCCTATTATCATTTGTTCTCTTTCCTTGTTACCCTTGTCGATATCGATCGACACTCTTTTCAACGATTCGGGCAGCTTCCTCGACTAAAGAAACGGTCGAGTGTTGCAACATATCCACACGACTGCAAATATTCTCCCTAAGCCCTTCCTCAAACTTACGACTTTATCCCTATCGGCTGGAACTGTAGTTTTCCCAAAATGCAACAATGAATTGTAACGAGAAACATACTCACCCATAGTCCTATCTCCTTGAACCAAATTCGCAAACTCTTGGCATTTCTGAGTATAAGCTGATTGCAGAAAGAACCGTCGATTGAATTCCTCTTTAAATTCCTCCCACGTGGTTGGCCTTCCTTGTTCAAGAACATTATTCCACCAATCCAATGCTTCGCCCATCAATGTATCAATTAGGAGAGGCTTAGGTTGAAACCGAATATGTAACCTATTTTAAAAACCAATGACACAGAGCGCATCGTATGACGTTGAAAGCGTCTGCATGAACTCCTCGAATTTCCGTCCAATTCTCTTCTATAATTCTTGTCCTAACTAAGAAGAAGGTGATGACTCTTAGTGAGTCATGCGACACTTGTCGCATAAAATGTAAATCCAACTTTACCACTTTATTATGTTCTCCCAACAGTTTACTAGTTTTGCATTAGTATTCCTGTTATCAATGAAGTTTATTAAAATCCCAAATATAAATGGGTGATTGTCTATGTCTCGTATGGGTTCATAAGTGGTCCCACATAATATTTTGAAGTAGCTAATTAACCTACTAATTATATAACCTGTCCAATTCACTTTACCAAGGTACCCCTAACGGACCACAGAAGTGGTCTCTAACGATTAACGTGTTATTAAAACAACATAATAATATTAATCACAGATGCCTTAATAAACATTTAATTACAAAAGTTTTATTTCTCTTATATGTCCCATCACACGGGGACCTAACATACTTGTCCCAAACTAGGACTGCCACCTGGCCTAACTCTGGGTTCCAAACTGGACACCCCAAATCAACTTAGTTAGTTTATACTCACTTAGCACACATAATTATATTATTATTAAATACTAATAATACATGCTAAATGCAATTAAATACTATCCGTGAAAGTTCGTGTTACAGATTTTGACCATGTTACCAATGATGATAAATGTTATTTTCATATTTCTTTACATTGCTTATTGTTTTAAGTACAACACCTACTTACATATGCAAACATGGCTACAATGTGGCCGTTTGGCATAGATTCTGCTTCTGCTATTCATTCAAAAAAATTTATTTTTCGTCAAAGGTCCAATGTTTTCAACTTTAGGAAGTAGGACATGAAACATAAATGTTTTCATCCTAAACTTTCCTTGGCCCAAGCTAGCTCGAGCCTAATAGCAATCCAGGCCTAAAAATAAACCCAAACTTGGCTCAACCTTAACTCAATGTAATTTTAGTCAATCTATATTTTCTAATTTATAGTGTGTGCCCCTAAATTTATAATTTGCCCCTTATAAACTCAGAAATTTCTCTCTGGTTTTTAAAATTTTCTAATTTTCGCTGAACTAAAATCTTATTCACTCAAGTATCCTCAAGTATTTAAAGCCTTGTAGATATCCCTTTTGAACATATTAAGCATATGAAACACAAATTTTGTTCAATAGTCACGACGATGAATAGTTTGTATCTAAATACTCAATTTTAACCATCCATCCTAGTATGTAAAATCCCACGGAATTACCACACAATTTTAAAACTTGTGAAGCACAAATTTATCGTATTTCTACTATAAAAAAAAACAGGTCTAAGGTCGCTGCCCTCAATCCCCCTATAAGTGTGTCCCCTTAAAATTAAATTCTGGCCACACCCTTACCTATAGATATCCAAAAAAAAAAAACATCCATGCCACATGTCATCGCTTCAATTTTTTTTTTTGAAATGTGAGTTGAGTAAAATAGTAATAACATTGATGAATAAACTTATCTTCCTTCTTTATTGCCCTTTTCATCTTTCGTATGATGTACTAAAATCGAAACAATATGAACCACAAATTCTAATCAACAATATTACACCCACTCTCACTACAACAGATTTGACTTTTTGTGGCGCGCAACGTGCGTCACAAATAATCAAAATGCGTCACAAATACTTTGTGACGCGGTAACGCGTCACAATTGGGGTCACAAAATCCCTAGTCGCAAATAATTTTTTTGTGACGTAGTCAACGCGTCACAAATAATAATATTATTTGTGACGCCATAGTGCGTCACAAATAATAAAATACGGCGTCACAAATAAACTGCCATGAATACCAAATACACGCGCCACAAATAAGAGTATTATATGTGACGCACTATACGCGTCACAAAGAGTGATTATTTGTGACGCATAGTAGGCGTCACAAATAATAATTTCCATTTTAAGAATATTAATTGTGACTATGCGTCACCAAAAAAAATTTCCATTTTAAGAGTATTAATTGTGGCGCCTCTATATGCATCACAAATAATAATTTCCATTTTAAGAATGTTATTTGTGACGCATATATATGCGTCATAAATAATAATTTCCATTTTAAAAATACTATTTGTGACGTATGTATATGCGTCACAAATACACTATCAGAATTTTGGATAGTATTTGTGACGCATTATAATGCGTCACAAATGCTATAGGGAAATTATACATTATTTTTTATTTTTTCCGAATTAGGTAATTTTTACATGCTATATACCTGCGCTACATACCTACGATAACTTCAATATTTCAAAAACACAACTACGAAACGTATCACAAGAAATAAACATCCAAAATACTAATTCATACAAATAAAAATTTAAAGATCAAGTCCAACAACCAAAATGCTAATTCATACAAATAAAAGCTTAAGTGTTTTCCAATACAACACTAAAATTCAAAGCATCCAACATTTGGGATCACTAAACACATCCAACATCTTCCACCATAAAATGTAACTCCAAACCTGAAATGGGAAAAAAAAATTACATTTTAGCCAATCCAAGAAAAATATAAAATGAAAAACTAAAAAAGCATATTTATTTTGAAGTCTAACTAGGCAAATGAACAAATATAACTTGTGATGCGTTATTTGATAATTGGAAGTCCGTTTTACATTCCGTTTGTTCCGACAACTTTAATTAGGCGTGTTTGTGTTGCTAGTTAAGTTTCACGTCCATCGGATCGGCGGTTTACGATTTGACCCCCCCAAACCCCAAAAACCAAGCATTTTCAAGCCTAAGTATGTCAAAACTAGTTTTTTACGCGTTATTTGATAACCGGAAGTCCGTTTTGCATTCCGTTTGTTCTAAAAACTTTCTTTAGGCGTGTTTGTAGTGCTGGTTAAGTTTCACGTCCATCGAATCAACGATTTACGATTTGACCCCCCCAAATCCCATAAACCAAGCATTTTCAAGCCTAAATATGTCAAAACTAGTTTTTTACGCGTTATTTGATAACCAGAAGTTCATTTTGCATTCCGTTTGTTCCAAAAACTTTATTTAGGTGTGTTTGCATTGCTAGTTAAGTTTCACAACCATCGGATCGGCGGTTTATGATTTGACCCCCCCAAACCCCAAAAACCAAACATTTTCAAGCCTAAGTATGTCAAAACTAGGTTTTTACGCGTTATTTGATAACCGGAATTCTGTTTTGCATTCCGTTTGTTCCGAAAACTTTATTTAGGGGTGTTTGTAGTGCTGGTTAAGTTTCACATCCAGCGGATAGGCAGTTTACGATTTGACCCCCCCTGACCCCAAAAACCAAGCATTTTCAAGCCTAAGTATGTCAAAACTAGTTTTTTACGCGTTATTTAATAACCAGAAGTTCTTTTTGGATTTCATTTGTTTTCACAACTTTCTTTAGGCATGTTTGTAGTGCTGGTTAAGTTTCACGTCCATCGGATCGTCGGTTTACGATTTGACCCCCTCAAACCCCATAAACCAAGCAATTTCAAGCCTAAGTATGTCAAAACTAGATTTTTACGCGTTATTTGATAACCGGAAGTCCATTTTGCATTCCGTTTATTTCAAAAACTTTCTTTAGGCATGTTTATAGTACTGGTTAAGTTTCACGTCCATCTGATCGGCGGTTTACGATTTAACCTCCCCCCCCCCTCCCCCCCCAAACCCCAAAAACCAAGCATTTTCAAGCCTAAGTATGTCAAAACTAGTTTTTTTACGCGTTATTTGATAACCGGAAGTCTGTTTTGGATTCCGTTTGTTCCGAAAACTTTCTTTAGGCTTGTTTGTAGTGCTGGTTAAGTTTCACGTCCATCAGATCGGCGGTTTACGATTTGACCGCCTCAAACCCCATAAACCAAGCATTTTCAAGCCTAAGTATGTCAAAACTAGTTTTTTACGCGTTATTTGATAACCGGAAGTCCGTTTTGCATTCCGTTTGTTTTGACAACTTTCTTTAGGCATGTTCGTAGTAATGGTTAAGTTTCACATCCATCGGATCGGCGGTTTACAATTTGATCCCCTCAAACCCCAAGAACCAAGCATTTTCAAGCCTAACTATGTCAAACCTAGTTTTTTACGCGTTATTTGACGTGTGGGAAGTTTTTTTTCATTCTGTTTGTTTTGACAACTTTCTTTAGGTGTGTTTGTAGTGTTGGTTATGTTTCATGTCCATCGGATCGGCAGTTAACGATTTGACCCCCCCCCAAACCCCATAAACTAAGCATTTTCAAGCATAAGTATGTCAAAACTAGTTTTTTATGCGTTATTTGATAACTGGAAGTTCGTTTTGCATTCTGTTTGTTCCTAAAACTTTCTTTAACTGTGTTTGCATTGCTATTTAAGTTTCACGTCCATCGGATCGGCGGTTTACGATTTGACCCCCCCAAACCCCAAGAACCAAGCATTTTCAAGCCTAAGTATGTCAAAACAAGTTTTTTACGCATTATTTGATAACCGGAAGTCCGTTTTGCATTTCATTTGTTCCGACAACTTTCTTTAGGCGTTTTTGTAGTGCTGTTTAAGTTTCACATCCATCGGATCGGCGGTTTACGATTTGACCCCCCCAAACCCCAAAAACCAAGCATTTTCAAGCCTAAGTATGTCAAACTAGTTTTTTACGCGTTATTTAATAACCGAAAGTCATTTTGTATTCCGTTTGTTTCCACAACTTTATGAACCATAAACCCCCAAAATAGTTTATGAACATACATAAAACAAATAGACAACACCAAAACACTATCAATAATTGAAAACAACGTCTGAATACAGTATCAATCATCAATATCTGTGTCTAAATCCACAGGCACATCTTCTTCATCAGAACAATACTCCATCAATGTGTCATCCTCATCATCATCATCATCATCATCTTCATCATCATCATTAATAAAAGTTGCACCTGAATGACGTAATTGTATTAAAGGGTGGATAACACTAACATCAACATGATCCGGTTCTACACCTAGCCTAGTTAAATCCACCGACACTCCTTCTTCACCAACATTCTGGACAACCACACAATCGCCTGATTGGAACTCTTCTTGGAATGCCACGTCTGTTGCATCAATATCTTCATCTATCAAACCCACATCCGGAATATCGTACACATTTCGTGGCTTTATGTTCTGAATGACTTGCCAATCACCTCTAAATTTTGTGTCTTTAAGATAAAAGACTTGTTTCACTTGAGATGCTAGCACATAAGGATCATCCTTATAACATGTTCGGGTTGCATTAATACTTGTGAAGTGGGCATCGGTACGGATTCCGGTCTTATTGTTGCCAACATCCCACCAATCACATTTGAACAATAGCACAGAGTCTTTACGTCCGTACTTTAACTCTATAATTTCTTTTATAACCTCGTAGAACTCCAAATAATTGTCACCCTCGTACACCCCTTCAACCAGAACACCACTATTTTGAGTTTTCTTGTGCATTTCGCGTTCCTTGGTGTGAAATCGTACACCCTCAAAAATACATCCGGTGTACCGGGACACTCGTTCATCAAGACAACAATCTAAGGCGTATAGGCCATCAGTAGCTTCCGGCGAGTTTTGAAGTCGCAATAGTTGAATCTATTATTAAGACACAAAATGATCATAAAAGTGATTAAGACACAAGTGATGTGACAAGCTTACTTAATCTTTATACTCAATACTTACACGGTTCTTGAACCATTTAGCAAACTATTGTTGATGTGTTTTATCTATATCGGCCACATTTTGTCACTGCAATTCAGCCTTATGTTCCCTATATAAGCAATTAAGCATTTGTGAGAAATTAAATGACAATGACATGCAAAATAGCAGTTGACCAGTCAACTTACTCAAAATAGACTAGTATCTCATCACAGTTATTCAACACTGTGTAATGCGCTTTTCCCAAATCAATCAGGTCGTACCACCCGTAGGTTGAGGCACTTATTGCCCGCCAATTCTTTTTGAAATTAGGAAGGTCACTTCCACCTGACCTACTATCTCCAGCATAGTTTCTTTCCTCTTGGCTATCTTCAAGGTACATGGACATGAATGTGATGCATTCATAATTAATGTATGCCTCGGCAATCGAACCTTCATGCCTTGCTTTGTTTCGAACAAATTTCTTAAGAGTGCCCAAAAACCTGAAAAGAATTCTAGTTATTAAGTATTTCATATGCTTTACAAAGTTTATACTAATGAAGGATGAATGTAGACAAGTATCGTTCAATTGGATACATCCACCGATACTGCACAGGTCCACCTAATTTGGCCTCTAAGGGTAAATGGACCGCTAAGTGGACCATAACATCAAAGAACGCTGGAGGAAATATCTGTTCCAACTTGCAAAGGATTATGGCAATGTCGTTTTCCAGGTTCTCAAGTACTTGCAATTTCAACTTCTTAGCGCACAATTCACTAAAGAATATTCCCAACTCAATCAAGGTGGTTGATATAAAGTCATTTAGATATCCACGAATGACAACTGGAAGAAGACGTTGTACAAGCACGTGACTGTCATGGCTCTTCAAACTAGTTATTTTGCCTTCTTTAACGTTAATACACCGAGATATATTTGATGTATATCCATCTAGGAACTTCACCGATTTAAACCACTCGCACCAACTCTTTCTCTCATCGGGTGATAAAGTATAGCATGCTGGTGGTATGATAAATTTATCTTCACTTTGAGTTAGGTGCAATTCATTTCTAATACCGAGCGCTTCCAGGTCCAGTCGGGCTTTAGCACTATCCTTTGTTTTCCCTTCTATGTTCATTAACGTTCCTATCACATTGTCGCAAATATTCTTCTCGATGTGCATAACGTCCAAATTGTGGCGCAAATTAAGGGTCTTCAAGTACGGTAGTTCAAAAAAAATGCTGCGTTTTGTCCAATTCAACTCGACATCTGGACACTTCCTCTTCTTATTACTCGGATCCTTCCCAAATCTCACAGGTTCGATGAGTTCTAACTGTGCCAGCACATCATCCCCAGACAAGAACCTAGGGGATATTCTGTTTTCTACTTTGCCATCAAACAAATTCTTCTTGCGGGTTCGCCACCCATGTGTTCGTGACAGGAAACAACGATGACCCATATAGCATATTTTATTCCCATTGGACAGTCTTTGCGAACATGTATCCTTGTTGCAAACTGGACATGCCATATACCCCTTAGTGCTCCAACCAGAAAGATTTCCGTACGCAGGATAATCGTTTATAGTCCATAACAGCGATGCATGCATTCAGAATGTCTCATTCTTAGCAACATCATACGTCTCCACACCCACTTCCCATAATTCCTTCAATTCATCTACCAAAGGCTACAAGTAAACATTAATGTCATTTACTGGTGCTTTCGGTCCAGGAATAAGCAATGACATGAAAAGAAAGGGTATGGGAGGTACAAAAGTTTTTCATTCTTAGTTTTTCATAGTCTATGAGGTAAAAAAGTTGTTTTGTCGTGTATCTTGATAACCGGGAGTTCGATTCCAGTTCCGCTTCTTCCTACAACTTTCTTTAAACGTATGGGAGGTACAAGTTATGTTTCGTGGATACCGGATCGATGGTTTTCATTTTGACCCCCTAAACCCCCAAAACTTAGTTTTTCTTAATCTACGAGGTGAAAAAATTGTTTTGTCGTGTATCTTGATAACCGGGAGTCTGATTCTCATTCCATTTCTTCCTATAACTTTCTTTAGATGTGTGGGAGGTACATGTTAAGTTTCGTGCTTACCAGATCGACGGTTTACAATTTGACCCCCCCAAACCCCAAAAACTTCGTTTTTCATAGTCTACGAGGTGAAAAAGTTGTTTTGTAGTGTATCTTGATAACCAGAATTCCGATTTCGGTTCTGTTTCTTCCTACAACTTGTTTTAGACATGTGGGAGGTATGAGTTAAGTTTCATGGTTACCGGATCGACGGTTTGGATTTTGACCCCTCAAAAACTTCATCTGTAATGTAAAAAAGTTATTTTGTAGTGTATCTTGATAACCGGAAGTATGATTCGTGTAATGTTTCTTCCAGCACCTTTCTTTAGACATGTGGGAGGAGCGAGTTAGGTTTTGTGGTTACCGGATCGACGGTTTGCATTTTCACCACCAAAATCCCAAAAACTTAGTTTTTCATAGTCTACGAGGTAAAAAAGTTGTTTTGTAGTGTGTCCTGATAGCCGGGAGTCCGATTCTGGTTCTGTTTCTTTTTGCAACTTTCTTTAAACGTATAGGAGGTACGAGTAAAGTTTCGTTGCTACCGGATCGACGATTTTCATTTTGACACCCAAACCCCCAAAACTTAGTTTTCCATATTCTACGAGGTAAAAAAGTTATTTTGTAGTGTATCTTGATAACCGGGAGTTCGATTCCGGTTCCGTTTCTTTCTGCAACTTTCTTTAAACGCATGGAAGGTACGAATTAAGTTTCGTGATTACCGGATCGACGGTTTTCATTTTGACCCCCAAAACTTAGTTTTTCTTAATCTACGAGGTGAAAAAGTTATTTTGTAGTGTATCTTGATAACCGGGAGTCCCTTCTCATTCCATTTCTTCCTACAACTTTCTTTATATGTGTAGGAGGTATGTGTTAAGTTTCATGCTTACCAGATCAACGGTTTGCAATTTAACCCCTCAAATCACAAAAACTTCATTTTTCATAGTCTACGAGGTAAAAAAGTTATTTTGTATTGTATCTTGATAATCGGGAGTCTGATTCCTGTTTTGTTTCTTCCTAAAACTTTCTTTAGACTTGTTGGAGGTACGAGTTAAGTTTCGTGATTACCGGATCGACGGTTTGCCTTTTGACCCCCTAAACCCCAAAAACTTAGTCTATAATGTAAAAAAGTTATTTTGTAGTGTATCTTGATAACCGGAAGTCTGATTCATGTAATGTTTCTTCCAGTAGCTTTCTTTAGACGTATGGGAGGTGTGAGTTATGTTTTGTGGTTATCGAATCGACGGTTTGCATTTTGACCACCCAAATCCCAAAAACTTAGTTTTTCATAGTCTACGAGGTAAAAAAGTTGTTTTGTAGTGTATCTTGATAACCGGGAGTCCGATTCCAGTTCCATTTCTTTTTGCAACATTATTTAAATGTATGGAAGGTACGAGTTAAGTTTCGTGGTTACCGGATCGATGGTTTTCATTTTGACCCAACAAACTCCCAAAACTTAGTTTTTCTTAATCTACGAGGTGAAAAAGTTATTTTGTAGTATATCTTGATAATCGGGAGTCCCATTCTCATTCCGTTTCTTCTTACAACTTTCTTTAGATGTGTGGGAGGTACGTGTTAAGTTTCGTGCTTACCAGATTGACGGTTTGCAATTAGACCCCCCAAACCCTAAAAACTTCATTTTTCATAGTCTATGAGGTGAAAAAATTGTTTTGTAGTGTATCTTGATAACCGGAAGTCTGATTCGCATAATGTTTCTTCTAGCAACTTTCTTTAGACGTGTGGGAGATGCGAGTTATGTTTCGTGGTTACCAGATCGACGGTTTGCATTTTGACCACCCAAACCCCAAAAACTTAGTTTTTCATAGTCTATGTAGTGTATCTTGATAATCAAAAGTTTGATTCACATAATGTTTCTTCCAGCAGCTTTCTTTAGACGTGTGGGAGATGTGAGCTAAGTTTTGTGGTTACCAGATCGACGGTTTGCATTTTGACCCCCCAAACCCCAAAAACTTAGTTTTTCATAGTCTACGAGGTAAAAAAGTTATTTTGTCGTGTATCTTGATAACCGGGAGTCCGATTCCAGTTCCATTTCTTCCTTAAGCTTTCTTTAAACGTATGGGAGGTACAAGTTAGGTTTTGTGGATACCGGATTGATGGTTTTCATTTTGACACCCTAAACCCCAAAACTTAGTTTTTCTTAATATACGAGATGAAAAAGTTGTTTTTTTGTGTATCTTGATAACCGGAAGTCTGATTCTCATTCTGTTTCTTCTTATAACTTTATTTAGATGTGTGGGAGGTACATGTTAAGTTTCATGCTTACCAGATCGACGGTTTGCAATTTGACCCCCTCAAACCCCAAAAACTTCATTTTTCATAGTTTACGAGGTGAAAAAGTTATTTTGTAGTGTATCTTGATAACCAGGAGTCTGATTCTGGTTCCATTTCTTCCTGTAACTTATTTTAGACATGTGGGAGGTATGAGTTAAGTTTCGTGGTTACCGGATCAACGGTTTGGATTTTGACCCCCCAAACCCCAAAAACTTTGTCTACAATGTAAAAAAGTTATTTTGTAGTGTATCTTGATAACCGGAAGTCTGATTTGTGTAATGTTTCTTCTAGCACCTTTGTTTAGACGTGTGGGAGGTGCATGTTAAGTTTCGTGGTTACCGGATTGACGGTTTGCATTTTGACCCCCCAAACCCCAAAAACTTAGTTTTTCATAGTCTACAAGGTGAAAAAGATATTTTATAGTGTATCTTGATAACCGGGAGTCCGATTCCGGTTCTGTTTCTTCCTGCAACTTGTTTTAGGCATGTGGGAGGTATGAGTTAAGTTTTGTGGTTACCGAATCGACGGTTTGGATTTTGACCCCCCAAACCCCAAAAACTTCGTCTATAATGTAAAAAAGTTATTTTGTAGTGTATCTTGATAACCGGAAGTCTGATTCACGTAATGTTTTTTTAGCACCTTTGTTTAGACGTGTGGGAGGTGCATGTTATGTTTCGTGGTTACCGGATCGACGATTTGCATTTTGACCCCCCCAAACCCCCAAAAACTTAGTTTTTCATAGTCTACGAGGTGAAAAAGTTGTTTTGTAGTGTATCTTGTTAACCGAGAGTCCGATTCTCATTCTGTTTCTTCCTACAAATTTCTTTACACGTGTAGGAGGTATGTGTTAAGTTTCGTGCTTACCAGATCGACGGTTTGCAATTTGACCCCCCAAACCTCAAAAACTTCAATTTTCATATTCTACGAGATGAAAAAGTTATTTTGTAGTGTATCTTGATAACCGAAAGTCTGATTTCAGTAATGTTTCTTCCAACAGCTTTCTTTAGATGTGTGGGAGGTGTGATTTAAGTTTCGTGGTTACTAGATCGACGGTTTGCATTTTGACCCCCCCCCCCCCCAAACCCCAAAACTTAGTTTTTTTATAGTCTACGAGGTAAAAAAAGTTGTTTTATAGTGTATCTTGATAACCGGAAGTCTGATTCGTGAAATGTTTCTTCCAACAGCTTTCTTTATACATGTGGGAGGTGCGTGTTAAGTTTCGTGGTTAACGGATCGACGGTTTGCATTTTGACCCCCCCAAACCCCAAAAACTTAGTTTTTCATAATCTACAAGATAAAAAATTTGTTTTGTGTGTATCTTGATAACCGGGAGTCCGATTCCGGTTCCGTTTCTTCCTACAGCTTTCTTAAAACGTATGGGAGGTACGAGTTAAGTTTCGTGGTTACTGGATCGACGGTTTTCATTTTGACCCCCCAAACCCCCAAAACTTAGTTTTTCTTAATCAAAGAGGTGAAAAAGTTGTTTTGTAGTGTATCTTGATAACCGGGAGTCCGATTCTTATTCCATTTCTTCCTGAAATTTTTTTTAGATATGTGGGAGGTTCTTATTAAGATTCGTGCTTACCAGATCGACGGTTTGCAATTTGACCCCCCAAATCCCAAAAACTTAGTTTTTCATAGTCTACGAGGTAAAAAAGTTATTTTGTAGTGTATCTTGATAACCGGGAGTCCGATTCTGGTTCCGTTTCTTCCTGCAACTTTCTTTAAACGTATGGGAGGTACGACTTAAGTTTCGTGGCTACCGGATCGACAGTTTTAATTTTGGCCCCCCAAACCCCCAAAATATAGTTTTTCTTAATCTACGAGGTGAAAAAGATATTTTATAGTGTATCTTGATAACCGGGAGTTCCATTCTCATTCCGTTTCTTCCTAAATCTTTTTTTAGATGTGTGGGAAGTATTTGTTAAGTTTCATGCTTACTAGATCGACGGTTTGCAATTTGACCCCCCAAACCCCAAAAACTTCATTTTTCATAATCTACGAGGTGAAAAAGTTATTTTGTAGTGTATCTTGATAGCCGGGAGTTCGATTCCTGTTCCATTTCTTCCTCCAACTTTCTTCAGACTTGTGGTAGGTATAAGTTAAGTTTTATGATTATCAGATCGACTGTTTGCATTTTGACCCCCTAAACCCCAAAAACTTAGTCTAGAATGTAAAAAAAGTTATTTTTTAGTGTATCTGGATAACCGGAAGTCTGATTCGTGTAATGTTTCTTCCAGCAGCTTTCTTTAGTCATGTGGGAGGTGCAAGTTAAGTTTTGTGATTACAGGATCGACGGTTTTCATTTTGACCCCCTAAACCTCAAAAACTTAGTCAAGAATGTAAAAAAGTTATTTTATAGTGTATCTTGATAACGGGAAGTTTGATTCGCGTAATGTTTCTTCCAGTAGCTTTCTTTAGACTTGTGGGAGGTGCGAGTTATGTTTTGTGGTTACCAGATCGACTGTTTGCATTTTGACCCCCCAAACCCCAAAAACTTAGTTTTTCATAGTCTTCGATAACCGTGAGAAAGTTAGTTTGTGGGAGGTGAAAAAGTTATTTTATAGTGTATCTTGATAACCGTGAGTTCGATTCCCGTTTTATTTCTTCTTGCAACTTTCTTTAGATGTGTGAGAGGTACAAGTTACATTTCGTGGTTGCTGGATCGGCTGTTTGCATTTTGACCCCCCAAATCCCAAAAACTTAGTCTACAAGCTAGGTAAAAAAGTTATTTTGTAGTGTATCTTACTAATCGTGAGTCCGATTCCTGTTCTGTTTCTTCCTGTAACTTTGTTTAGGCGTGTGGGAGGTGCGACTTAAGTTTTGTGGTTACCAGATCGACGGTTTGCATTTTGACCCACAAACCCAAAAAACTTAGTTTTTTATAGTCTACGAGGTGAAAAAGTTATTTTGTAGTGTACCTTGATAACCGGGAGTCTAATTCCCATTTTGTTTCTTCCTGCAACTTTCTTTAGGTGTGTGGGAGGTTTGATTTATGTTTCGTGGTTTTCGGATCGACGGTTTGCATTTTGACCCCCCAAACCCCTAAAATTTAGTCTACGAGGTAAAAAAGTTGTTTTGTAGTGTATCTTACTAACCGGAAGTTCGATTCCCGTTCCGTTTCTTCCTGCAAGTTTGTTGAGATGTGTGTGTAGTACGACTTATGTGTTTTTGTTACCGGATCGACGGTTTGCATTTTGACCCACAAACCCCAAAAACTTCTTCTACAATGTAAAAAAGTTGTTTTGTAGTGTATCTTGATAACTAGATGTCTGATTCACGTTATGTTTCTACGTGCAGCTTTCTTTAGACGTGTGGGAGGTGCGAATTAATTTTTGTGGTTACCGGATCGACGGTTTGCATTTTGACCCCCCCAAACCCCAAAAACTTAGTTTTTCATAGTCTACGAGGTAAAAAAGTTGTTTTGTCATGTATCTTGATAACCGGGAGTTCGATTTCGGTTCCGTTTCTTTCCACAACTTTCTTTAAACGTATGGGAGGTACGAGTTAGGTTTTGTGGTTACCGGATCGACGGTTTCATTTTGACCCCCCAAACCCCAAAAACTTAGTTTTTCTTAATCGACGAGGTGAAAAAGTTATTTTATAGTGTATCTTGATAACCGTGAGTTCGATTCCCGTTTTATTTCTTCTTGCAACTTTCTTTAGATGTGTGGGAGGTGCGAGTTACATTTATAGTGTATCTTGATGTGTGGGAAGTATCTTGATAACCGGGAGTTCCATTCTCATTCCGTTTCTTCCTAAATCTTTTTTTAGATGTGTGGGAAGTATTTGTTAAGTTTCGTGCTTACTAGATCGACGGTTTGCAATTTGACCCCCCAAACCCCAAAAACTTCATTTTTCATAATCTACGAGGTGAAAAAGTTATTTTGTAGTGTATCTTGATAGCCGGGAGTTCGATTCCTGTTCCATTTCTTCCTCCAACTTTCTTCAGACTTGTGGTAGGTATAAGTTAAGTTTTATGATTATCAGATCGACTGTTTGCATTTTGACCCCCTAAACCCCAAAAACTTAGTCTAGAATGTAAAAAAAGTTATTTTTTAGTGTATCTGGATAACCGGAAGTCTGATTCGTGTAATGTTTCTTCCAGCAGCTTTCTTTAGTCATGTGGGAGGTGCAAGTTAAGTTTTGTGATTACAGGATCGACGGTTTTCATTTTGACCCCCTAAACCTCAAAACCTTAGTCAAGAATGTAAAAAAGTTATTTTATAGTGTATCTTGATAACGGGAAGTCTGATTCGCGTAATGTTTCTTCCAGTAGCTTTCTTTAGACTTGTGGGAGGTGCGAGTTATGTTTTGTGGTTACCAGATCGACTGTTTGCATTTTGACCCCCCAAACCCCAAAAACTTAGTTTTTCATAGTCTTCGATAACCGTGAGAAAGTTAGTTTGTGGGAGGTGAAAAAGTTATTTTATAGTGTATCTTGATAACCGTGAGTTCGATTCCCGTTTTATTTCTTCTTGCAACTTTCTTTAGATGTGTGGGAGGTACAAGTTACATTTCGTGGTTGCTGGATCGGCTGTTTGCATTTTGACCCCCCAAATCCCAAAAACTTAGTCTACAAGCTAGGTAAAAAAGTTATTTTGTAGTGTATCTTACTAATCGTGAGTCCGATTCCTGTTCCGTTTCTTCCTGTAACTTTGTTTAGGCGTGTGGGAGGTGCGACTTAAGTTTTGTGGTTACCAGATCGACGGTTTGCATTTTGACCCACAAACCCAAAAAACTTAGTTTTTTATAGTCTACGAGGTGAAAAAGTTGTTTTGTAGTGTACCTTGATAACCGGGAGTCTGATTCCCATTCTATTTCTTCCTGCAACTTTCTTTAGATGTGTGGGAGGTTTGAGTTATGTTTCGTGGTTTTCGGATCGACGGTTTGCATTTTGACCCCCCAAACACCTAAAATTTAGTCTACGAGGTAAAAAAGTTATTTTGTAGTGTATCTTGCTAACCGGAAGTCAGATTCCTGTTCCATTTCTTCCTGCAAGTTTGTTGAGATGTGTGTGAGGTACGACTTATGTGTTTTTGTTACTGGATCGACGATTTGCATTTTGACCTACAAACCCCAAAAACTTCGTCGATAATGTAAAAAAGTTGTTTTGTAGTGTATCTTGATAACCCGATGTCTGATTCACATTCTGTTTCTTCGTGCAGCTTTCTTTAGACGTGTGGGAGGTGCGAATTAATTTTTGTGGTTACCGGATCGATGGTTTGAATTTTGACCCCCCAAACCCCAAAAACTTAGTTTTTCATAGTCTACGAGGTAAAAAAGTTATTTTGTCATGTATCTTGATAACCGGGAGTCCGATTCCGGTTCCGTTTCTTCTCACAACTTTCTTTAAACGTATGGGAGGTACGAGTTAAGTTTTGTGGTTACCGGATCGACGGTTTTTATTTTGACCCCCCAAACCCCCAAAACTTAGTTTTTCTTAATCGATGAGGTGAAAAAGTTATTTTATAGTGTATCTTGATAACCGGGAGTCTAATTCGCATTCCGTTTCTTCCAGTAACTTTCTTTACACGTGTAGGAGGTACGTGTTAAGTTTCGTGCTTACCAGATCGACTGTTTGCAATTTGACCCCTCAACCCTCAAAAACGTCGTAAATCATAGTCTACGAAGTGAAAAAGTTGTTTTGTAGTGTATCTTGATAGCCGGGAGTCCGATTCCAGTTCCATTTTTTCCTGTATCTTTCTTTATACGTGTGGGAGGTACGAGTTAAGTTTCGTGGTTACCGTATCGGCGGTTTACATTTTGACCACCCAAACCCCAAAAACTTAGTCTACAAGTTAAAAAAATTGTTTTGTAGTGTATCTTGATAACCGGAAGTCTGATTCGCGTAATGTTTCTTCCTGCAACTTTCCTTAGAAGTGTGGGAGGTGCGAGTTAAGTTTCGTGGTTACCGTATCGACGGTTTGCATTTTGACCCCCAAATCCCAAAGACTTAGTTTTTCAAGGTGAAAAAGTTATTTTGTAGTTTATCTTGATAACCGTGAGTTCGATTCCCGTTCCGTTTCTTCCTGCAACTTTCTTTAGATGTGTGGGAGGTGCGAGTTAAGTTTCGTGGTTTCTGGATCGACGGTTTGCATTTTGACCCGCAAACCCCAAAAACTTAGTCTACGAGGTGAAAAAGTTATTTTGTAGTGTATCTTGATAACTGGGAGTCCGATTCCCGTTCCGTTTTTTCCTGCAACTTTGTTTATATAGTAGGGATTTAATTGTGGATTTTATTTGTGGCACACAATATGCGTCACAAATAGTTGGGATTTATTTGTGGTGCACTATATGCGTCAAAAATTGTAGGGATTTAATTGTGGATTTATTTGTGGCGCACAATATGCGTCACAAATAGTAGAGATTTTATTTGTGACACATCAGTGGTACACAATATGCGTCACAAAAAGTAGGGATTTGATGCGTCACAAATAAAATCCCTACTATTTGTGACGCATATTGTGCGCCACAAATACAGTCCAATAATTGGTCAACCTAGTTTTTTTGTGACATCTGTAAGTGCGTCACAAATACTAAATACCTGTCACAAATAATGATCTTTTGTGATGCGCAAACGCGTCACAAAAAACCATATTTGTTGTAGTGTCTTCTAATCACACTCCAAACCACATCTTTGCTTTAAATGTAAGTACTCTGTGCTTTGTAAGTGGTACACAGAAAAGTGTGAAAAATTCAAGTAGCACAGAGTACATGCATTTATAGCATAGGATGTGATTTGGGGTGTAGTTGGAGGAGTGGGTGTAACATTATTCAATCCTAATATAGTTTTGATGGGTTAAATACAAAAATACCCTTGAAGTTTGGCAATATTTCATATTAGTCCTTGTAGTTTCAATTGTGCCAATTGATCCCTAAAATTTTAAAGAGAATCAATTTGGTCCAAATGTCAAATTCTATAAGAAAGAAGTTAATTGAATTTACTCACATACTATACACTATCACACTTTTTAGGGGCAAAAATGGAACACCACCAATCTCTCCATCTACTTACTAACATAATTGTGCGCTGCAGTGGGTGAAATCTGTCAAATTTTCTGACTGAATGGGAGATTTGGACCATCTTGTTTTTCTTTAAAAACTTCAGGGATCAAATTAACACAATCGAAACTACAAGAACTAATTATATGAGACAAGGACCAAACTTCATGAGTATATTTTGTAGTTAGGCCAAGTTT
The DNA here is from genome assembly GCA_033977485.1 of Hydrangea macrophylla. Taxonomy (NCBI): domain Eukaryota; kingdom Viridiplantae; phylum Streptophyta; class Magnoliopsida; order Cornales; family Hydrangeaceae; genus Hydrangea; species Hydrangea macrophylla. The sequence goes on from CM066994.1 coordinate 32,684,118, forward strand.
GATGATGCATTGCATGGGTGTGAAGCTTGTAGACTTATGAAACATACACATCTACTACCCTATATAAAAAGATCCTTAATAGGATTGTCAATTTTAATTTTGTCCTGATTTGTCAATTTTTTATTTGTTTAAAATGACAATTTTACCTTTACTTTTCTTTTTAGTTCCATTTTCTTTTAATCATTACTTTGAGTTATTTTTTTCATTTGCGAGGGTAGGTTGGTCATTTCACCCACATAGCAACCCTTATTACTATTAGGTCAACTTTGAAAATTTAATTATTCTAGAAATCATGATTCAATCAACTTTTCAAACAATAATTACAAATATTTGTAATTTGGTTCAACTTCTAAAATTAAATTAATCTACAAATGATGATTTCAAAAAACTTTTCAAGGAATAATCACAAATATTTCCAATTTACAATTTGGTTCAAAAAAACAAAAGTCAACAATTGTAGGTTGTGCCTTGTTTGACACAACCTCTTTTCTGCTTTGTGATTAGTATGTATTTTCTTTCTTCCCAAACAAATCACTAACTTGTTTGATTTTGTTTTGTTTTGTTTGGTGTTTTGTTTGGTTTTGTTTTTATTTTCTTGGATGTTACCAAACAAACCACTAACACAAACAAGGCACAAACACAACCCGAATTGGACTATGGCTTTTTTGGTTTTGTTTAATTTGTTTTGTTTTGTATTTCTTTTTTTGGTTTTCCCAAACAAAGCACTAATATTTGTTTTCTATACCATTATATGAAAGGGTAATACTTGGGACACACCCAAAGACACAACTTTTTGGACACAACCCAAGAGATGTGTCTATATCTCTCCTGTGTCACCGTGGGATCCAGTGACATCACATTATAGACATAGACACATTTTTTGGGTTGTGTCCCAAAAATTGTGTCTTTGGGTGTATCCCAATCCTTACTCTAACCATTATATAAAAGAGTCTTAAAAGGAATACTCCCTAAGATTCCAAATTAATTTGGCCTTATTGGTCATTTTGGTTTTCTAATTTGGTTGTTTGGTAACTTCACATCACATCTATCTATCTCAAGTTACTATGAATAATAACTTGAGTTTTGTTTGACAAAGTTTGTTTGAGCCTTAAGGCATCTTTCAAAGAACCTTTGCATGACTAAACAAGCCTCATTAATTTTGTAGATTAAGGCTTGTTTGGCAAGGTTGTTTGACTCTTAAGACATCTTTTAAGGAATCTTATAATTACCAAACAAGCCTTAAGTTACTTTTGTAAATTACTATTTTCTGTATATATATACATATACATAGAATACTTCTAGTAAGGACGCCCTTACTTTGTTAAGTTAAGGACTTCTGTCTCTGTCGTTAGATCGAGTTTTCATTAAGGTTACTAAAGTCATTTCATATTTTAAAGTGATGATCTAACGGCTAAAAACAGAAGTCCTTAACTTAATAAACTAAGGGCGTCCTTACTAGAAGTGTTCTGTACATATACATACATACATACATACATACATACATACATACATACATATATATAAATTATAATTTATTATTATTCTGCATATATTTAATATATATTAAGTCAAATTTCACTAATTTGTAATGAAGTTAAGTGAAATTTGACTTTAACTTGATCTATAAAATTCTCTTACCTTTGCAAATTCACTGAGATGGGATTTCAGTTAAGAAAATATGTGAAACTTCATTGAAAAATCTAAATATTTTACTTCAAAAATTTTAAGTCAAATTTCACTTTACATATCTTAAGTGGAATTTCACTTAAGATTATACATTCATCAACTTAACTCATACATGGTGGCCTTGTTGGTGGTCGCTGGAGTTCATTATGGCGGCAACATCCAAATCAATATCTAGATCTAGATTTTGATCTCAATCATCGGTCAAGATATAGATCTAGATCTAGATCTAGATCTCAATCACGAGATTGCACGTCGTCGAGATGAAGAAGAAAGTTTGGTGGTCGGAGATGATGATGGAGGTGATGAAGCAGTGGTGGTGGTGGTGGTGGCCAGAGGTGGTGCTCGTGTTATTGGTGGTGGTGCGTGATGGTGGTGGTGTGTAACGGCAGTGGTGTTTCACATGGTGGTGGCAACGGCGGCCGATGGTGGTGGTGGTGGTAGTGGAGGTGGACTGGTGGGGTGTGTGTGTGTGTGTGTGTGTGTATGTGTGTGTGTGTGTGTGTGAGAGAGAGAGAGAGAGAGAGAGAGAGAGAGAGAGAGAGATCGTAAAGTGAGAGAGAGAGAGAGAACATAGGTGGACTAGAGGTGGTGGGAAGGGTAGTTTGGTCTGAGTTTTAATAGTTGTAGGACTTCAATCATTAAATGTAATTATGATGGGTTTAAGTATATAATGGTTTTATTACTATGTCATTGTGTGGGTTTTTATTTATAGCTTGTCCTATAATCCAACTTGACTAAGCCTTAGGGACCTTAGACCAAGCCTCACTTGTTATTACCCTTGTATGCATATATATATATATATATACTATTTTATTATATTATGAAAATTACCATTTTACCTTTTGTAATTTGTTAAAGTTGAAAGGGTGTACAATTATAAATTGAATAACCAAATTACCATTTTGTTAAATCGAATTACCAAATTACCCTTTTACCTATTGTAAATATGCATATATATACATACTAAAATTTTTTATTATTATTTATGTATTTAAAGTGTGTACAATTATAATCAAATTACCAAATTACCCTTTTGCTCTTTGTAAATTACCCTTGTATGTATAAATATACCTATATTTTTTTATTCTATCATTATATATATATTGAATATATTATTATATACATAAAATTGAATAAAAGTGTGTACAATTATAATTTGAATAACAAAATTACCTTTATGCTTGATGCAAATTATCTTTTTTTGTTTCTATATCTTAAAGAAAAGAGCCTTAAAGTTTAAAACGTTTACAATTATGAATTCCTTTTTGTTAAACTGGATTATCAAAAACTCTTTTGCGTTCTGTAAATTACCCTCATGTGTGTGTATATATATACATATATTTTATTATGTATGTGTTGGATGGATATCTTAGAATAAGAATTTTGTTTTGATAGAACCCTTAAGATGGATAGACTATTTAGATCAAACTCAATAATTGGTTCTAGTTCCAAAACCTCTTATCCCACTCTACCAGACATAGTTAATGAAGAAGAACATAGGTATGAAGAAGTCAATCAAGATTATAGTGATTGGACAATCCCTAAGATTTTCATTAGGAAAATTTACAAGCCAAGTTTTCTTTATTTTAGATCTGATTATAATGTTACGACCATAGAGAAAACCTATGGTATTAATAAAGAACATGAAAAGAGTCAACTCCTTAGTAAAGAGTCAGTTAGAAAACATAGATCTGATGGTTACAACTTTATTCACATAGGATTAATACAAGTTGCAGAAAAACCCCTTAATATTAAAGGAATAAATTCTTCTATTTTATTATGTCTTAGAGATGCTAGATTCTAAATTTTAGTGCTAGTATGATGGAGTTATGGAGTACAGTCTTCATGATGGACCAGTACATTTTATTTGTTTCCTTGATTTTACTCTAAGTCTTAGTGACCCTCACATATTAAAAGCTTTAACATTAAATATTAAAACTGCTGGTAAAATTATTAATATGTATAATGGTTCACAAGTACTCGCTTTAATTTATAGAGTTTATTACAAATGTATTAGAAGTAATCTTAATGTTCATGCTTTAATCGAAATTCTTAAGAATCAAACTTTACTTATGCAAAGTAGTTCTGAACATGCTAATATCCAGATTCCTGAGACTATTCTATAGAAGGATATAGAGTTACATAATCATTGGATTTTAAAAATAAAAATCATTCTAGTAATTTCCAAACCAATAACGTAGTCAACTTAGATCATGTACAACAATTCAACGATGAAAAAGTTAGAATTAGTTTTGATGAATAACATATTAGAACATCTTCTTTAAAAATTAAGGATTTTGATTCTAAATCTTCTAGATCAAGTATATCTTTTATTCCTAATAGGACTATAATAGTTAGAAAAAGATAAAGGTCTTCTTAGTGAAATTGATACTAAGTTAAAAGGTATTAAGACCTCAGCCCAAGTTAGTAATCCTTATTACAAAGTACCAAGTGAAAATAGTTTTTCAAATTCTCTTACTCAAACAGATTTGAAGGTCCTACTAAAGATTTATTTATTATGAGTAAAGATTTTACGATTAAAATGAAGTGTTAAGTAAAGAGTTTAATGCACTTATTAATGATGGTAAAAGAACTATTTATCAAGCTGCTTATAATTTAAAAGAGAAAAAAAATCTATTTAGAAGCTTGGAAATAATAGAATACATGAAGTTAGTGAAAAAAGATATCTATGTCTTTGAATATTTAGAAAATTTACATAATACAGTTAATGTAATCACTAAAACCACATGCATCAAAAAAGAAGATAATAGTAACCCATCCTATGCTAAACCTAGTAAGTCTAAAAAGACAAAAGATATTAACAAACACAAGTGGAAAACATAATCATTATACTACAAATTGTAAAAGTAAGGCTAAAAATAAACCTATAGAAATATTCCATAAAGACACGGAAAAGAATTTGAATTTAACTTTAATTTAAAACCAAAACAGTCTGATAATGAGTGCTCATCCCTTCATAATAAACAATTTGGTATAATACCAGAATGTCATAGGATAGTTAATGTTCTAAACAAGAGTAGTGAACAAGAAAATTTATTATTAGATTTAATTAGTAAAATAGATGATGAAGATTTAAAAGCAACATATTTAAATAAGCTTAGAATACTGTTATCCAAACAGGAAGAAGTTAGTAAAACAATTCACCTGTAATACCCCGTAAATTTTTTTTATTAATAAAATAATACCAGTTTTGGGTTTATTGGCAGTACAATTTTTACCTGCGAGCGTGTCTCATCGCGTGAGCTCAACACACCCAAGAATTCCCCTTGATAAACTTGGAGGCCACACAAAATTTAGTGCACTGTGTGTGCGTGTGTATGGTATTGGTGTGTGTATGAAGCTTATACTACACACTACTTGGTGACCAAGTATGGGAGTTATTATATATTGGACCTTAAACTCTCAATCTCTCATAACTCTCTTTAACACTATCTGATCTCTCAACAGTCTCCCTATCTCTCCACTGCCTCCTTACCTCGTGGACACACACACACATAAATTGTTTATACACACATACACATATTATTACACACACATACACACACAACTTATATTGATTCAAGGAGTTTAAATCAAGCTTTGAGCTTTGGATTTTGGGTAAGTTTACAATTATAATTTGTAATTTCAGTTTATATATCTATTAGTGTAGGTAGATATATATAGTTTATATATATATACTTACATTGAGGGAAATTAGTAAATCCAATCAAGGTTTGGATTGCTAATTAACTTCTCTGTCTCTCTCTATAAAATTCAATTGGGTGAATTTCCAATTGTAAAGTTATGATTTTAGTTTGTTTTACTCACTGTTGATATATTTATTTATATTTCATACAGTTAGATATATATATATATATGTATCATATATATATCGTTAAGGGTCCAAAAATAACGAGCAGAAAAACAGTCACAGAAACGTGATTTCTTTATATCAAATGAAAGGTCTTGATCCCACAAGGCTCCATTTCAAATTTCAAAAGCTAATTCATAGCGGTTGCGACGAACGGTTGAATAAAAGTTTTGTCGCCTTTCGGATTTTTGATAAAATCGAGAGCTACGTTTAATTTCTTGAAAAATTGATTTCGTATTTGAAATCTATGCGGAAAAAGGGAGAGATTCATATATTGGAAGTCTATTTTTGATTAAGTTTTCAAAATGGGTAAAAACTAACCTTTGATTTCAAAACAGGGGAAAAAGAAAGAAGAAGACGAAACTGTGACATCTCGTGCGCGCGACCCGCGCGAGCGAGGGGTCGCGGGAGCGGCCCGTGCGCGCAACCAGGCTATTTTGAAAACTATTTTTTTAAATAAACACGTGACCCTTCTGAACACACTACGCGCGAGTGAACCGCGCGAGCGAGGCCTCGCGCGAGCAGCCAGCGCGAGCGAGGTCCCGCGCGAGCGGCCTGCTTTAAGAGTTGTACCCTATGCTTTAAGAGTTGTACCCTATTTTGAAAACTATTCTATTTTGTTATACTTAAGTCTGTTATGAGCTAAGGGGCCTTGTACCCTATGCTTTAAGAGTTGTACTTTACTTTAATAGTAGTTGTACTTATGCTTTGAGGTGTTGTACCTCACTAATATACGCGCATTATTGTATATTGAAATTTGTAACAGATTGAGCAGTTCCGGTTTCTATTCTGATTAATTATTCAGTCTATCCTCGGTGAACGGTAGTTCCGTATGACCCTCAATAAAGTTGTATAACATGTTAATAGTGTACTTACATGTTTACTTGAGTTGCTATGCCTTAAGTGGTTACTTGAGTTGCTATGCCTTATGTGTTTACCTGGATAATTTCAACATGTCTATTGTGTTGCTTTGAATTGATAGCATGCCTTGATAATCTGTCTTATGAAATATTGAATATGTCTGGATGCTTAGAGCTTGCATATGTCATATCATTTCATAATCATGAGCATGAACACGAAAATCACGAAAATCATTTTGGGATGAAAGACCTTAGAGGCTTTCAATTTTTGAAAAGGGAAGACCTTAGAGGCTTCCAGGTTTTAAAAAGGGAAGACCTTAGAGGCTTCCATGCATAAAACCCTCTAGGAGGGATTTTGCTTTAAAAAGTTAGAAATCCCGGATTTATGGGTAGGCATGTGAGATGGGTACCACTAGGAACTCGAATTGCGGGATGTTCTACAAGAAACCCCCGTAACGGTAAAGGCTAGGCCTCCGTGTAATTTGTAAGGCCCAAAGTCCTGCACGTTTGAGGCTAGGCCTACGTGGATGGGAAGCCCATGGTCCGGGTAATGATAATGACGATTGAGGGTGAGTGTTTGAAAAGGCATGAAAATGGTTTTCATGCATTGACATTGGCATTCATTGCACTCATGCATGTTATATAACAGATGTTATTGTGCGATTATATTACTATACGAGCCTTTTGGCTTATGGACTATTAAACTTCTTTTTCAGGTGATATAGATAAGGGCAAGGCCCCGAGACTTGACAATGCTTCCGCTATAGTTTGAAGACCCCGTGTGTGGGGATTATCATTTATTAATGTAATGAAATTTGGTTTCAAAGAACCTATCATGTTTAAATTGGACAAATGTTAGTCCACCCGCTTTTAAATAAAAGGATAGCTTAACCCTGATTTTTTGCTGCTTATATTGAAAACATTTTGTTTCAAGAGAGAATGTTTCAAATGAAAATCAGACTTCTGTTTTATAAATGTTACCAAATGACGAATGTTTAATATAGGTAACCCTCGGAGTCTTAGACTCGGGGAGTTACCAATTGGTGTCAAAGCCTATTGTTATTATTGTTATTGTTGTACTTCCGCCGGTTGACACCCCGTCGTCAGGACTCGTGGCGGGGCGGGGCGGGGCGTCACAGAATGGTATCAGAGCATAACCGGGTCGAATACCTTGGACGCCGGGTTATGTGCTCGCATATCTAATTTTGTTGACATGTTAGACATGATTAATTGATAAATGACATATCATTGATATGTGTTAACTTGTTACTTAGTAACTTGAGATGTTAACTACTTACTTGACATGTACGTGTATTGTCGATTACACTTCGTGATTAGATCATGTTGTGTGATTCGTTTACTCGATTCGATCTTATTATAGCTATGCCACCGCGTCGTGAGAATCGCAGTTTTGAGCTTGAGGCTGACGAGCAGATATCGGCTGCGTCGGTACCAGTTAGAGGCCGAGGTCAAGGTCGTGCTCGAGGATGTGGTCCAGGTAGAGGCCGTGGTCAAGGTCAAGGCCGTGGTCGAGGTCGTGGTCATGGTCGAGGTCACGCGCATGATGTTGCATTTGAGTCTGAAGCCTCCACAGGACCAGTTGATATTCCTGATGGACCGCAAGGATTGCAGAATATTGCTGATGTAATTACAAGGGCAGTTAGAGATGCTATGCCGCCTCCTCCCCCTCGTGCTCCGAGAGGTGAGACAAATCCCGCTAGAGCTCGGGAGTGGCTGATTACCAAAGATTTCGATGCTAGGAAGCCGCCACAGTTCTCTGGTAGCTCTGACCCGATGGCTGCAGAGGATTGGCTTCAGCACATCACAAAGATATTCGAATTCATTGATCTTCATGAAGATGCTCTCCGCATCAAGTTGGCTACATACTTATTTTCTGGAGAAGCTACCCATTGGTGGGATTGCACAGTAAGTGTTCATCCACTTGCTGGCATGACTTGGAAGTCATTTAAGAGTGTTTTCCTCGATAACTACTTCCCAGAAGTACAGAGAGACGCGAAGAGGGGTGAATTCTTTGCTCTTCAGCAGGGGGACATGTCAGTGATAGAATATGCTACTATATTTTCCACCTTGGCTCGTTTTGCACAAGAGCAGTTGGTCAGTGATCATTTCAAGGCTACATATTTTGCCTCTGGTCTTCGACCTTACATTCGGAAAAGTCTGGCTAGCACGCCTATCACCACTTATGCTGATACTTTGACAAGGGCGTTGGGGGTTGAAAGTGTAGATTTGGATCTGAAAAGGGCCAGGGAGATCATTACTCTAGCCAAGAGCACTGGTCTGTCTAAGAAAGCTAAGACAGAGACTAGGTCTCAATTTCAGTCCCAACCTCCTCAACAGCAGCAACAACGATCATTTTCACAACAGAGATCTTCTTATCGAAGTTCTCAACAATCGGGGTTACAGCGAGGTGTGAATGCCGCTGGGGAGAAAGTTTGTCTCCGATGTGGTGATCCGAACCATTTCATCAAGTTTTGTCCTCAACCACCACCCAAGAAATCTCAGTCGGTTGGTTCAACACCGTATTATCCGCCATCTCAGGCAGTATCCGCCCAGAGCGTGAAACCCTACCAGAACAGAAGTAATCAAGTTAATTATCAGAGGACAGAAAACCGTGGTAGTTTTCAGCCACAACAACACCAAGAACCCAAAGGAAGGAATTTTGCTTTGCCTATGTCATCTGCTTATCATGTTTCTGGAAATGCCGGACCGTCTGTGATCCGAGGTATCGTCCCATTGTTTAACTCTTGGGCATCTATATTGTTTGACACTGGTGCATCACACTCATTCATCTCATCAGCATTCGCATCAGTATTAGGGTTAGAGGTAGAATGCTTAGAGCATGTCTTATCTGTTGATACTCCGGTTGGAGGTGTTATTCATTTGAATCAAGTTTGCCGTGGTTGTATGCTTTTGATAGCAGACCGGCAGTTGAGTGTTGATTTGATTGTTATGCCAAATCTAGGATTCAATGTGACGCCCCGCCCCGCCATGGTTCCCGGCGACGGGGTGTCAACCGGCGGAAGTACAACAATAACAGTAATAATAGTAGGCTTTGAGACTAATCGGGAACTCCCCGAGTCCTAGACTCCGAGGGTTACCTGAATAATATAAATTCTTCATTTGGAAAACATTTATAAAATTTAAATCTGGTTTTCATATGAAACATTCTTTTCTTGAAACGAAACATTTTCAATATAAGCAGCGGAAAATCAGAGTTTAGCTAACCTTTTATTTAAAAGCGGGTGGACTAACCTTTGTTCAAATAAACATAACATATCCTTTGAAACATAATTTTATTACATTAATTAAAAGATAATCCCCACACACGGGGTCTTCAAACTATAGCGGAAGCATTGTCAAATTTCGGGGCCTTGCCCTTATCTATATCACCTGAAAAAAAGGTTTAATAGTTCATAAGCCAAAGGCTCGTATAGTCATATAACCGCACAATAACATCTGTTATATAACATGCATGAGTGCAATGAATGTTAATGTCAATGTATGAAAACCATTTTCATGCCTTTTTAAACACTCACCCTCAATCGTCAATATCATTACCCGGACCATGGGCTTCCCGTCCACGTAGGCCTAGCCTCAAACGTGCGGGACTTTGGGCCTTACGAATTACACGGAGGCCTAGCCTTCAACGTTACGGGGGTTTCTTGCAGCACATCCCGCAAATTCGAGTTCCTAGTGGTACCCATCTCACACGCCTACCCACAAATCCGGGATTTCTAACTTTTCAAAACAAAATCCCTCTTAGAGGGTTTTATGCATGGAAGCCTCTAAGGTCTTCCCTTTTAAAACCTGGAAGCCTCTACGGTCTTCCCTTTTCAAAAATTGAAAGCCTCTAAGGTCTTTCATCCCAAAATCATTTTCGTGATTTTCGTGTTCATGCTCATGCTTATGAAATGATATGACATATGCGAGCTCTAAGCATTCAGACATATTCAATATTTCGTAAGACAGATTATTAAGGTATGCTATCAATTCAAAACAACACATTAGACATGCTGAAATTATCCAGGTAAACACATAAGGCATAGCAACTCAAGTAAACATGTAAGTACACTATTAACATGTTATACAACTTTATTGAGGGTCATACGGAACTACCGTTCACCGAGGATAGACTGAATGATAAATCAGAATGGAAACTGGAACTGCTCAATCTGTTACAAATCTCAATATACAATAATGCGCGTATATTAGTGAGGTACAACACCTCTAAGCATAAGTACAACTACTATTAAAGTGAGGTACAACTCTTAAAGCATAGGGTACAAGGCCCCTTGGCTCAAAACAGATTTAAGTACAATAAAGCAGAAGTTTTTATTAAACTGCTTGAGGTCGCGCGCGCGGGCCACTCGCGCGGGCCGCTCGTGCGAATTTTGTTTAGAAAGGCCACGAGGTAATTTAAAAACAGTTTTTTTTTTTTTTTTTTTAAAAAAAAAAATTAGTTTGGTCATGCGCGCGAGATGTCACAGTGATGTCCTCTTCCTTATTTTTCCCCTGTTTAGAAATCAAAGGTTGATTTTTACCCATTTTGAAAATTTAATAAAAAATAGACTTTCAATATATGAATCTCTTCCTTTTTCCGCGTAGATTTCAAATATGAAATCAGTTTTTCAAGAGTAAAAACACAGCTCTTGATTTTAATGAAAAACCGAACGATAACAAAACTTTAATTTGACCGTTCGTCGCAACCGTTAAGAATTAGCTCTTGAAATTAAAAAGGGAGCCTCGTGGGGTCGAGACCTTTCATTTGGTATAAAGAAATCAAATTTCTGTGACTGTTTTTCTGCTCGCTATTTTTTTTTGAACCCTTAACAATATACATATGAAATATATATATATTCATAGTTTATAGTGAACTGAAATTAAAACAAAAGTTTAACAAAATCTAAAGCTTGAATTTAAAACTTGAATATCAATCTCCATGAAATTGTATACAAGAATCTGCCTATCTATACATATATATATATATACCTACACTTAACAGTTTAACTAAACTGAAATTAAAAAGCAAAGCATAGATTAAAAGCTTACCCAAATGAATTATCCAAAGCTTGATTTGTATCTCCTTGAATAATTATATATATATATATATATATATATGTGTGTGTGTAATAATTTCTGTGTGTATGTGTGATATTGCCGAGATAGAGAGGCAGTGGAGAGAATGAGAGTGCTCAGAGAGTTGGTGAGGAATTGTTATGAGGTGTTGGTGTGTATATATACTTGTAAAGTGCTTGAGCACTAAACATATAATGGGGCACTAAGCATATAATGGGGCACTAAGCATATAATGCATAATACACACACAATCAACTACGGTTATTACATCCTACCCACCATAAAAGAAATTTCGTCCGCAAAATTCGCACACCGATAATCATTATCACAGAAAACAAATAACTCAAGAAGCAAATAATTGCGGATATCGATCGCGCATCTCCTTCTCATTCTCCCAAGTAGTCTCCTTAGTACTATGGTGATGCCACAGTACCCGAACCAAATGAATAGTCCTACCACGAAGCACATGCTCCTTAGCTTCCAGAATCTGTACGGGTTGCTCCTCATAAGACGCATCTTGCTCCAATGGTAAATTAGTCCAATCTAAAACATGAGACGGATCAGGTTCATACTTTCGAAGCATCGAGATATGAAATACATTATGAACTTTTGCCAACCACGGAGGCAAAGCCAACCGATAGGCAACTTCACCCACACGTTCCAAAATCTGGAAAGGTCCAATGAAACGAGGTGAAAGCTTCTTGTCCTGTCCAAAACGAAGTACACCACGACGAGGTGAAACCTTGAGAAACACATGATCTCCAACTTCGAAAGACAACGGTCTCCTCTTCTTGTCAGTATAACTTTTCTGTCGGCTTTGAGCCATAAGTATCCTCGTACGAATCAGCTTTATCTTTTCAGTAGTTTCCCTTACTAGATCTGGTCCCAACAGAGACGCTTCTCCAACTTCTGTCCAACATACGGGAGAACGACACGGTCGTCCATATAGGGCCTCAAACGGTGCCATCTGAATACTTGCTTGATAACTATTGTTATATGCAAACTCGATCAATGGTAGATGGTCTTCCCAACTACCTTTGAAGTCCATAACACAAGCTCGTAGCATATCTTCCAAGGTTTGTATAGTACGTTCTGACTGACCATCCGTCTGAGGATGAAAAGCCGTACTCAATCTCAATTCTGTTCCCAAAGCTTTTTGGAGACCCTCCCAAAACAATGAAGTAAACCGCGGATCTCGATCCAACACAATCGAAACAGGGACTCCATGTAACCGAATGATTTCTCGAATATACAAGCGACTAAGGACATCAACTGAATCAGTTAAACGCATTCCCAGAAAATGTGCAGACTTTGTCAAACGATCCACAATGACCCAAACAGCATCATGACCACGTGGTGACCTAGGAAGTGCTGTCACAAAATCCATTGTCACGTGCTCCCACTTCCACTCTGAAACTGGTAATGGTTGTAATAACCCTGCAGGTCTCTGATGTTCGGCTTTCACTTGTTGACAAGTCAAACAACGAGATACAAACTTAGCGACATCGCGCTTCATGCCCTTCCACCAAAACTGACGTCGCAAATTATGGTACATCTTGTTACCTCCCGGATGCACCGCTAATCGTGAATGATGGAATTCCTTCATTACTTGTTCACGAACTGCCAATGGTACAAACAAACGGTCTTTGAACTTCAACCCACGCTCGGAGTCAAAAGTCCAACCTTCTATAACATCACCTTGAAGAATTCGCATACGAAAAGTAGATGATACAGGATCAGATTGTTGCTCATCTTTCACTTGTTGGATGATCGACGGTTGAGTCATAACAGAATATAATGAAGTACGATCATCAGAGTCGTCAAGTTCTACCTCAAACTCCCCAATCTGATCGAGCATGTTCCATTCCTGAATGGCCAGACAAGCCAATGAACCTCGTGACTTGCGACTCAGCGCATCGGCCACTACATTTGCCTTCCCTGGATGATACTGTAGTTTAAAGTCATAATCTTCTAAGTACTCCATCCATCGACGTTGTCGAAGATTCAAATCGCGTTGAGTAAAGATATACTTCAAGCTCTTGTGGTCTGAAAAGACATCAAATCGTTCCCCATATAAGTAATGACGCCATGACTTTAAGGCAAACACAACGGCAGCAAGCTCTAAATCATGAGTTGGATAATTCTGCTCATGAGGCTTTAACTGGCGCGAACCATAGGCAACAACCTTTCCTTCTTGCATAAGTACACACCCCAAACCAAGAAGTGAAGCATCACAATAAACTGCGTAGTCAACACCACGCTCCGGAATAATCAAAACAGGTGCAGAAGTCAATCGAGTCTTTAAAAGTTGAAAAGCTTTCTCGCACTCCTCAGTCCAAATGAATTTCACCCCTTTTCGTGTCAGCTTAGTCAAAGGTGAAGCAATACGAGAAAAGTCCTTTACAAAGCGACGGTAATAGCCTGCTAAACCCAAGAAACTACGTACCTCAAATACGTTCTTAGGTGGCTGCCAATCCATAACAGATTCAATCTTTGATGAATCAACTGACACTCCATCTCTCGAGACAACGTGTCCCAAAAATTTCACTTCTGTCAACCAAAAATCACATTTAGATAATTTACCGAACAATCGGTGAGTACGCAATACTTGTAGGACAATCCTCAAGTGTTCTTCGTGAAGTTCCTTAGAGGAAGAGTAGATGAGAATATCATCAATAAATACAATCACAAACTTATCCAAATAATCGTGAAATACTCGTTGCATAAGATCCATAAATGCTGCTGGAGCATTGGTCAATCCGAATGGCATAACCATAAACTCAAAATGTCCATACCGGGACCTAAAAGCTGTCTTCGAGATGTCTGACTCCCGAATATGGAGTTGATGATAACCCGACCTCAGATCAATCTTGGAGAAACAAGTGGAACCTTTGAGTTGATCAAACAAATCATCGATTCTAGGAAGTGGATATTTATTCTTGATTGTCACATGATTGAGTTTTTGATAATCGATACACAATCTCAACATTCCATCCTTCTTCTTAACAAAGAGAACAGGAGCTCCCCACGGGGATATACTCGGGCGAATAAAACCCTTACTCTGGAGATCTTCCAACTGAATCTTCAACTCCTTCAATTCTGCTGGTGCCATACGATATGGCGGAATAGAAATAGGCGAAGTGCCTGGCACAAGATCGATTGCAAAATCGATAGCACGAACAGGTGGCAATTCGGATAAGTCTTCTGGAAAGACGTCAGGAAATTCACAAACAATGGGTGGCAATTCCACATGAGGAGTGCCCCTCTCCATGGCCAATAAACTAGCCAGAGTTCCAAGAGAAGAATATAAACTACTCCGTGAAAACAACGAGGGTAGCGGCAAATCCAACTGATCGCCCTCGAATCTACAACTGTCTCCCTCAGGAGTGAAAAGAGTAACCCGACGCTTAAAACAATCTATGAAAGCTCGATACTCGACCAACCAGTCCATCCCAAGGATGACATTAAATCCTAGATTCGGCATAACAATCAAATCGACACTCAATTGCTGGTCTGCTATCAAAAGCATACAGCTACGGCAAACATGATTCAAATGAATAACACCTCCAACTGGAGTATCAACAGATAAGACATGCTCCAAGCATTCTATCTCTAACCCTAATACTGATGCGAATGCTGATGAGATGAATGAGTGTGATGCACCAGTGTCAAACAATATAGATGCCCAAGAGTTAAACAATGGGACGATACCTCGGATCACAGACGGTCCGACATTTCCAGAAACATGATAAGCAGATGACATATGGAGAGCAAAATTTCTTCCTTGGGGTTCTTGGTGTTGTTGTGGCTGAATGCCACCACGGTTATCTGTCCTCTGATAATTACCCTGGTTCCCTCTGTTCTGGTAGGGTTTCACGCTTTGAGCGGATACTGCCTGAGATGGTGGATAGTATGGTGTTGAACCGATCGACTGAGATTTCTTGGGTGGTGGTTGAGGGCAAAACTTGATAAAATGATTTGGATCACCACATCGGAGACAAACTTTCTCCCCAGCAGCATTCACACCTCGCTGTAACCCCAATTGTTGAGAACTTTGATAAGAAGATCTTTGTTGTGAATGGGCTCGTTGCTGCTGTTGTTGTGGAGGTTGGGACTGCAATTGAGACCTAGTCTCTGCCTTGGCCTTCTTAAACTGACCGGTGCTCTTGGCTGGAGTAACCATCTCCCTGGCCCTTTTTAGATCTAAATCTACACTTTCAACACCCAACGCCCTTGTCAAAGTATCAGCGTAAGTGGTGATAGGCGTGCTAGCCAGACTTTTCCGAATGTAGGGTCGAAGACCAGAGGCAAAACGTGTAGCCTTGAAATGATCACTGATCAACTGCTCTTGTGCAAAACGAGCCAAGGTGGAAAACATAGTAGCATATTCTGTCACTGACATATCCCCTTGCTGAAGGGTAAAGAACTCAGCCCTTTTTGCGTCCCTCTGTACTTCTGGAAAGTAGTTATCGAGGAAGAGACTCTTAAATGACTTCCAAGTCATGCCAGCAAGTGGATGAACACTCACAGTGCAATCCCACCAATGCGTAGCTTCTCCAGAAAATAAGTATGTAGCCAACTTGATGCGGAGAGCATCCTCTTGAAGATCAATGAATTCGAATATTTTCGTGATATGCTGAAGCCAATCCTCTGCAGCCATCGGGTCAGAGCTACCAGAGAACTGTGGTGGCTTCCTAGCATCGAAATCTTTGGTAATCAGCCGCTCCCGAGCTCTAGCGGGATTTGTCTCACCTCTCGGAGTACGAGGGGGAGGAGGCGGCATAGCATCTCTAACTGCCCTTGCAATTACATCAACAACATTCTGCAATCCTTGCGGTCCATCAGGAATATCAACCGGTCCTGTGGAGGCTTCAGACTCAAATGCAACATCATGTGCGTGACCTCGACCACGACCACGACCACGACCTCGACCACGGCCTTGACCTTGACCACGGCCTCTACCTGGACCACGTCCTTGAGCACGACCTCGACCTCAGCCTCTAACTGGTACCGACGCAGCCGATATCTGCTCGTCAGCCTCAAGTTCAATACTTGGATTCTCACGACGTGGCGGCATAGCTATAATAAGTTCGAATCGAGTAAACGAATCACACAACATGATCGAATCACGAAATGCAATCGACAATACACGTATATGTCAAGTAAGTAGTTAACATCTCAAGTTACCAAGTAACAAGTTAACACATATCAATTCATACGTCGTTTATCAACTAATCATGTCTAACATGTCAACAAAACTAAACATGCGAGCACATAACCCGGCGTCCAAAGTATTCGACCCGGTTACGCTCTGATACCATTCTGTGACGCCCCGCCCCGCCACGGTTCCCGGCGACGGGGTGTCAACCGGCGGAAGTACAACAATAATAGTAATAATAGTAGGCTTTGAGACTAATCGGGAACTCCCCGAGTCCTAGACTCCGAGGGTTACCTGAATAATATAAATTCTTCATTTGGAAAACATTTATAAAATTTAAATCTAGTTTTCATATGAAACATTCTTTTCTTGAAACGAAACGTTTTCAATATAAGCAGCGGAAAATCAGAGTTTAGCTAACCTTTTATTTAAAAGCGGGTGGACTAACCTTTGTTCAAATAAACATAACATATCCTTTGAAACATAATTTTATTACATTAATTAAAAGATAATCCCCACACACGGGGTCTTCAAACTATAGCGGAAGCATTGTCAAATTTCGGGGCCTTGCCCTTATCTATATCACCTGAAAAGAAGGTTTAATAGTTCATAAGCCAAAGGCTCGTATAGTCATATAACCGCACAATAACATCTGTTATATAACATGCATGAGTGCAATGAATGTTAATGTCAATGTATGAAAACCATTTTCATGCCTTTTTAAACACTCAACCTCAATCGTCAATATCATTACCCGGACCATGGGCTTCCCGTCCACGTAGGCCTAGCCTCAAACGTGCGGGACTTTGGGCCTTACGAATTACACGGAGGCCTAGCCTTCAACGTTACGGGGGTTTCTTGCAGCACATCCCGCAAATTCGAGTTCCTAGTGGTACCCATCTCACACACCTACCCACAAATCCGGGATTTCTAACTTTTCAAAACAAAATCCCTCTTAGAGGGTTTTATGCATGGAAGCCTCTAAGGTCTTCCCTTTTAAAACCTGGAAGCCTCTACGGTCTTCCCTTTTCAAAAATTGAAAGCCTCTAAGGTCTTTCATCCCAAAATCATTTTCGTGATTTTCGTGTTCATGCTCATGCTTATGAAATGATATGACATATGCGAGCTCTAAGCATTCAGACATATTCAATATTTCGTAAGACAGATTATTAAGGTATGCTATCAATTCAAAACAACACATTAGACATGCTGAAATTATCCAGGTAAACACATAAGGCATAGCAACTCAAGTAAACATGTAAGTACACTATTAACATGTTATACAACTTTATTGAGGGTCATACGGAACTACCGTTCACCGAGGATAGACTGAATGATAAATCAGAATGGAAACTGGAACTGCTCAATCTGTTACAAATCTCAATATACAATAATGCGCGTATATTAGTGAGGTACAACACCTCTAAGCATAAGTACAACTACTATTAAAGTGAGGTACAACTCTTAAAGCATAGGGTACAAGGCCCCTTGGCTCAAAACAGATTTAAGTACAATAAAGCAGAAGTTTTTATTAAACTGCCTGAGGTCGCGCGCGCGGGCCACTCGCGCGGGCCGCTCGTGCGAATTTTGTTTAGAAAGGCCACGAGGTAATTTAAAAACAGTTTTTTTTTTTTTTTTTTTTTTTTTTTAAAAAAAAAAAATTAGTTTGGTCATGCGCGCGAGATGTCACAGTGATGTCCTCTTCCTTATTTTTCCCCTGTTTAGAAATCAAAGGTTGATTTTTACCCATTTTGAAAATTTAATCAAAAATAGACTTTCAATATATGAATCTCTTCCTTTTTCCGCGTAGATTTCAAATATGAAATCAGTTTTTCAAGAGTAAAAACACAGCTCTTGATTTTAATGAAAAACCGAACGATGACAAAACTTTAATTTGACCGTTCGTCGCAACCGTTAAGAATTAGCTCTTGAAATTAAAAAGGGAGCCTCGTGGGGTCGAGACCTTTCATTTGGTATAAAGAAATCAAATTTCTGTGACTGTTTTTCTGCTCGCTATTTTTTTTTGAACCCTTAACAATATACATATGAAATATATATATATTCATAGTTTATAGTGAACTGAAATTAAAACAAAAGTTTAACAAAATCTAAAGCTTGAATTTAAAACTTGAATATCAATCTCCATGAAATTGTATACAAGAATCTGCCTATCTATACATATATATATATACCTACACTTAACAGTTTAACTAAACTGAAATTAAAAAGCAAAGCATAGATTAAAAGCTTACCCAAATGAATTATCCAAAGCTTGATTTGTATCTCCTTGAATAATTATATATATATATGTGTGTGTGTAATAATTTCTGTGTGTATGTGTGATATTGCCGAGATAGAGAGGCAGTGGAGAGAATGAGAGTGCTCAGAGAGTTGGTGAGGAATTGTTATGAGGTGTTGGTGTGTATATATACTTGTAAAGTGCTTGAGCACTAAACATATAATGGGGCACTAAGCATATAATGGGGCACTAAGCATATAATGGAGCACTAAGCATATAATGCATAATACACACACAATCAACTACGGTTATTACATTCAATGTCATCCTTGGGATGGACTGGTTAGTCGAGTATCGAGCTTTCATCGATTGTTTTAAGCGTCGGGTTACTCTTTTCACTCCTGAGGGAGACAGTTGTAGATTCGAGGGCGATCAGTTGGATTTGCAGCTACCCTCGTTGTTTTCACGGAGTAGTTTATACTCTTCTCTTGGAACTCTGGCTAGTTTATTGGCCATGGAGAGGGGCACTCCTCTTGTGGAATTGCCACCCGTTGTTTGTGAATTTTCTGACGTCTTTCCAGAAGACTTATCAAAATTGCCACCTATTCGTGCTATCGATTTTGCAATCGATCTTGTGCCAGGCACTTCGCCTATTTCTATTCTGCCATATCGTATGGCACCAACAGAATTGAAGGAGTTGAAAATTCAGTTGGAAGATCTCCAGAGTAAGGGTTTTATTCGCCCGAGTGTATCCCCGTGGGGAGCTCCTGTTCTCTTTGTTAAGAAGAAGGATGGAACGTTGAGATTGTGTATTGATTATCGGAAACTCAATCATGTGACGATCAAGAATAAGTATCCACTTCCTAGAATCGATGATTTGTTTGATCAACTCAAAGGTTCCACTTGTTTCTCCAAGATTGATCTGAGATCGGGTTATCATCAACTCCGTATTCGAGAGTCAGACATCTCGAAGACAGCTTTTAGGTCCCGATATGGACATTTTGAGTTTGTGGTTATGCCATTGGGATTGACCAATGCTCCAGCAGCATTTATGGATCTTATGCAACGAGTATTTCACGATTATTTGGACAAGTTCGTGATTGTATTTATTGATGATATTCTTATCTACTCTTCCTCTAAGGAACTTCACAAGGAACACTTAAGGATTGTCCTGCAAGTATTGCGTACTCACCGATTGTTCGGTAAATTATCTAAATGTGATTTTTGGTTGACAGAAGTAAAATTTTTGGGACACGTTGTCTCGAGAGATGGAGTGTCAGTTGATTCATCAAAGATTGAATCTGTTATGGATTGGCAGCCACCTAAGAACGTATTTGAGGTACGTAGTTTCTTGGGTTTAGCAGGCTATTACCGCCGCTTTGTAAATGACTTTTCTCGTATTGCTTCACCGTTGACTAAGCTTACGCGTAAAGGGGTAAAATTCATTTGGACTGAGGAGTGTGAGAAAGCTTTTCAGCTTTTAAAGACTCGATTGACTTCTGCACCAGTTTTGATTATTCCGGAGCGTGGTGTTGACTACGCAGTTTATTGTGATGCTTCACTTCTTGGTTTGGGGTGTGTGCTTATGCAAGAAGGCAAAGTTGTTGCCTATGGTTCTCGCCAGTTGAAGCCTTATGAGCAGAATTATCCAACTCATGATTTAGAGCTTGCTGCCGTTGTGTTTGCCTTAAAGTCATGGCGACATTACTTGTATGGGGAACGATTTGATGTCTTTTCAGACCACAAGAGCTTGAAGTATATCTTTACTCAACGTGATTTGAATCTTCGACAACGTCGATGGATGGAGTACTTAGAAGATTATGACTTCGAACTATAGTTTCATCCAGGGAAGGCGAATGTAGTGGCCGATGCGCTGAGTCGCAAGTCACGTGGTTCCTTGGCTTGTCTGGCCATTCAGGAATGGAATATGCTCGATCAGATTGGGGAGTTTGAAGTAGAGCTTGACGACTCTGAGGATCGTGCTTCATTATATTCTGTTATGGCTCAGCCGTCGATCATTCAACAAGTAAAAGATGAGCAACAATCTGATCCTGTAGCATCTACTTTTCGTATGCGAATTCTTCGAGGTGATGTTATAGAATGTTGGACTTTTGACTCCGAGCGTGGGTTGAAGTTCAAAGACCGTTTGTTTGTGCCTTTGGCAGTTCGTGAACAAGTGATGAAGGAATTCCATCATTCACGATTAGCGGTGCATCCGGGAGGTAACAAGATGTACCATAATCTGAGACGTCAGTTTTGGTGGAAGGGTATGAAGCGCGATGTCGCTAAGTTTGTATCTCGTTGTTTGACTTGTCAACAAGTGAAAGCCGAACATCAGAGACCCGCAGGGTTATTACAACCATTACCAGTTTCAGAGTGGAAGTGGGAGCACGTGACAATGGATTTTGTGACAGCACTTCCTAGGTCACCACGCGGTCATGATGCCGTTTGGGTCATTGTGGATCGTTTGACAAAGTCTGCACATTTTCTGGGAATGCATTTGACCGATTCGGTTGATGTCCTTAGTCGCTTGTATATTCGAGAGATCATTCAGTTACATGGAGTCCCTGTTTCGATTGTGTCGGATCGAGATCCGCGGTTTACTTCATTATTTTGGGAAGGTCTCCAAAAAGCTTTGGGGACAGAATTGAGATTGAGTACGGCTTTTCATCCTCAGACGGATGGTCAGTCAGAACGTACTATACAGACATTGGAAGATATGTTACGAGCTTGTGTTATGGACTTCAAAGGTAGTTGGGAAGACCACCTACCATTGATCGATTTTGCGTATAACAATAGTTATCAAGCGAGTATTCAGATGGCACCGTTTGAGGCCCTGTATGGACGACCGTGTCGTTCTCCCGTATGTTGGACAGAGGTTGGAGAAGCATCTCTGTTGGGACCAGATCTAGTAAGGGAAACTACTGAAAAGATAAAACTGATTCGTACGAGGATACTTACGGCCCAGAGCCGACAGAAAAGTTATGCTGATAAGAAGAGGAGACCGTTGTCCTTTGAAGTTGGAGATCATGTGTTTCTCAAAGTTTCACCTCGTCGTGGTGTGCTTCGTTTTGGGCAGGATAAGAAGCTTTCACCTCGTTTCATTGGACCTTTCCAGATTTTAGAACGTGTGGGTGAAGTTGCCTATCGGTTGGCTTTGCCTCCGCAGTTGGCAAAAGTTCATAATGTATTTCATATCTCGATGCTTCGGAAGTATGAATCTGATCCGTCTCATGTTCTAGATTGGACTAATTTACCGTTAGAGCAAGATGCGTCTTACGAGGAACAACCTGTACAAATTCTGGAAGCTAAGGAGCATGTGCTTCGTGGTAGAACTATTCGTTTGGTTCGAGTACTGTGGCATCACCATGGTACTGAAGAGACTACTTGGGAGAATGAGAAGGAGATGCGCGATTGATATCCGCATTTGTTCTCTTCATGAGTTATTTGATTTGATTCTAATGATTACCTATATGCGAATTTCGCGGACGAAATTTCTTTTAAGGTGGGTAGGATGTAATACCCCGTAAATTTTTTTTATTAATAAAATAATACCAGTTTTGGGTTTATTTGCAGTACAATTTTTACCTGCGAGTGTGTCTCATTGCGTGAGCTCAACACACCCAAGAATTCCCCTTGATAAACTTGGAGGCCACACAAAATTTAGTGCACTGTGTGTGCGTGTGTATGGTATTGGTGTGTGTATGAAGCTTATACTACACACTACTTGGTGACCAAGTATGGGAGTTATTATATATTGGACCTTAAACTCTCAATCTCTCATAACTCTCTTTAACACTATTTGATCTCTCAACAGTCTCCCTATCTCTCCACTGCCTCCTTATCTCGTGGACACACACACACACATAAATTGTTTATACACACATACACATATTATTACACACACATACACACACAACTTATATTGATTCAAGGAGTTTAAATCAAGCTTTGAGCTTTGGATTTTGGGTAAGTTTACAATTATAATTTGTAATTTCAGTTTATATATCTATTAGTGTAGGTAGATATATATCATTTATATATATATACTTACATTGAGGGAAATTAGTAAATCCAATCAAGGTTTGGATTGCTAATTAACTTCTCTATCTCTCTCTATAAAATTCAATTGGGTAAATTTCCAATTGTAAAGTTATGATTTTAGTTTGTTTTACTCACTGTTGATATATTTATTTATATTTCATACAGTTAGATTTATATATATATATGTATCATATATATCGTTAAGGGTCCAAAAATAGCGAGTAGAAAAAACAGTCACAGAAACGTGATTTCTTTATATCAAATGAAAGGTCTCAATCCCACGAGGCTCCATTTCAAATTTCAAAAGCTAATTCATAGCGGTTGCGACGAACGGTTGAATTAAAGTTTTGTCGCCTTTCGGATTTTTGATAAAATCGAGAGCTACGTTTAATTTCTTGAAAATTTGATTTTGTATTTGAAATCTATGCGGAAAAAGGGAGAGATTCATATATTGGAAGTCTATTTTTGATTAAGTTTTCAAAATGGGTAAAAACCAACCTTTGATTTCAAAACAGGGGAAAAAGAAAGAAGAAGACGGAACTGTGACATCTTGCGCGCGCGACCCGCGCGAGCGAGGGGTCGCGGGAGTGGCCCGCGCGCGCGACCAGGCTATTTTGAAAACTATTTTTTTAAATAAACACATGACCCTTCTGAACACACTCCGCGCGAGCAAACCGCGCGAGCGAGGCCTCGAGCGAGCGGCCCGCGCGAGCGAGGTCCCGCGCGCGACCTCGGGCAGTTTAGTAAAATATTCTGTTTTGTTATACTTAAGTCTGTTATGAGCTAAGGGGCCTTATACCCTATGCTTTAAGAGTTGTACTTTACTTTAATAGTAGTTGTACTTATGCTTTGAGGTGTTGTACCTCACTAATATACGCGCATTATTGTATATTGAGATTTGTAACAGATTGAGCAGTTCCGGTTTCTATTCTGATTAATTATTCAGTCTATCCTCGGTGAACGGTAGTTCCGTATGACCCTCAATAAAGTTGTATAACATGTTAATAGTGTACTTACATGTTTACTTGAGCTGCTATGCCTTAAGTGGTTACTTGAGTTGCTATGCCTTATGTGTTTACCTGGATAATTTCAGCATGTCTATTGTGTTGCTTTGAATTGATAGCATGCCTTGATAATCTGTCTTATGAAATATTGAATATGTCTGGATGCTTAGAGCTTGCATATGTCATATCATTTCATAATCATGAGCATGAACACAAAAATCACGAAAATGATTTTGGGATGAAAGACCTTAGAGGCTTTCAATTTTTGAAAAGGGAAGACCTTAGAGGCTTCCAGGTTTTAAAAAGGGAAGACCTTAGAGGCTTCCATGCATAAAACCCTCTAGGAGGGATTTTGTTTTGAAAAGTTAGAAATCCTGGATTTGTGGGTAGGCATGTGAGATGGGTACCACTAGGAACTCGAATTGCGGGATGTGCTGCAAGAAACCCCCGCAATGGTAAAGGCTAGGCCTCCGTGTAATTCGTAAGGCCCAAAGTCCCGCACGTTTGAGGCTAGGCCTACGTGGACGGGAAGCCCATGGTCCGGGTAATGATAATGACGATTGAGGGTGAGTGTTTAAAAAGGCATGAAAATGATTTTCATGCATTGACATTGGCATTCATTGCACTCATGCATGTTATATAACAGATGTTATTGTGCGGTTATATGACTATACGAGCCTTTTGGCTTATGGACTATTAAACTTCTTTTTCAGGTTATGTAGATAAGGGCAAGGCCCCGAGACTTGACAATGCTTCCGCTATAGTTTGAAGACCTCATGTGTGGGGATTATCATTTATTAATGTAATGAAATTTGGTTTCAAAGAACCTATTATGTTTAAATTGGACAAATGCTAGTCCACTCGCTTTTAAATAAAAGGATAGCTTAACCCTGATTTTCCGCTGCTTATATTGAAAACATTTTGTTTCAAGAGAGAATGTTTCAAATGAAAATCAGACTTCTGTTTTATAAATGTTTCCAAATGACGAATGTTTAATATAGGTAACCCTCGGAGTCTTGGACTCGGGGAGTTACCAATTGGTATCAAAGCCTATTGTTATTATTGTTATTGTTGTACTTCCGCCGGTTGACACCCCGTCGTCGGGACTCGTGGCGGGGCGGGGCGTCACATCACCCTACTATTAGTCTTAATAAAACCCTTGAAAGATTTAATAAATCTAAAAAAGAAGTTATAGTTCAAGATTTACAACTTGAAATCAAACAAGTTAAAATAGATATAACAAACTTGCAGGACCAATTTGCTAAGTTTGACCAAGACCACAGTAGTTCTTCTAGTGAAGATCCTTCTTCTAGGTACCAGAATTCTCTCCATAAAGAGATAGAAGAATACTATTTTTTTCAAGTCATGAATAAAATACATGTACAGAAATCATACTGCAATGTTAAAATAGTGATAAATAAAGAATTAGAAATAGAGACTGTAGCACTTATAGATTCAGGAGCTGATCTTAATTGTATTCAAGAGGGATTAATCCCAACCAAATATTATGTAAAAACTAGTGAGCATCTTAGTTCTACTAATGGTAGTCAAATGCAAATTGAATATAAATTATCTAGTGCACATGTTTGTCAAGACAATGTTTGTTTTAAAACACCATTTGTTTTAATTAAAACTATGATTGATAAAGTTATTCTAGGAATACCATTTTATGCTTACTTTACCCATTTACTACTAATAATGATAGATTAACCACTCATGCATGTGGACGAAAAGTTCAATTTAAGTTTCTCACTAAACCATTACTTAGAGATTTGAAACAGTTAAAAGTCCAATCAGTTTCTAAGAATAAAAATATTCTTTATTGTAAAACTTTACATCTAAAATCTTTACAGGAGGAATTTAGGTATGTAAAAATTGAAAACAACTAATAAATCCCTTCAAATCAAGATAGATGACTTTAAGTTTAGAATCATTAGTAATTTATGCTCAGACTTACCTAATGCTTTTTGGTATAGGAAAAGACACATAGTTACCCTTCCTTATGTAAAGGATTTTAATGAATCTAATATCCCTACTAAAGCTAGACCTATTCAAATGAGTCAAGAAGACATGGAATTATGTAAACAAGAATTTAGTGAATTATTAAATAAAAATATAATTCGCAAAAAATTTGTCTATTTCAGTCCAAAGTCATATTTCTTGGTCACAATATTCATCATGGAAAAATCACTCATATTGATAGAGCTATTCAATTCGCTGATAAATTCCCAGATGAAATTCTGGACAAAACCTAGTTACAACAATTTTTAGGTTCTTTAAATTATATATGTGATTTTTATTCTTGTCTTCATTGCAGATGTAAACTCCTTTTTGATAGGTTGAAATCCAATTCTCCTCCTTGGTTATCTGTTCACACTTCCATTGTTCAAGAAGTTAAAAAATATATCAAGTTTTTGCCATGTCTTAGCATTCCTTCAGTAAATGCTTTTAAAATTATTTAGACAGATGCTTCTGTGCATGGTTATGGAGGAATTCTCCTTCAAAAAGTCAATGATTCTTCCAATGAACAGATTGTGCGATTCCACTCTAAAATCTGGAACAAGGCACAAAACAATTACAATACTATAAAGAAAGAATTTCTTTCTTTAGTATTATGTATAAGTAAATTTCAAGATGATATTTTAAATCAAAAAATTTTAGTCAAGACTGATTGTATAAGTGGTAAATTTATTTTAGAAAAAGATGTCAAAAATTTGGCATCAAAACAAATATTTGCCAGATAGTAATCTATTTTATCTATTTTTGACTTTGATATAGAATACATTAAAGGAAGTAACAATTCAATCCCTTGGCTTTCATACTCGTGAATTTTTATAGTGTAAAAATAGAGGACAAGAATAAGGATAACAAATTAGCAGTTATCCCTCCTATTGGACTAGTCAACAAATACTAAGTGCTTGGAACAATATCCAAGCCCAATTACCAGTCAGCTTTAGCCAGGCCAACTAGCAGTCAATACATAGTCAATGACCCATTTGCCACCAAGCCCAATCAAACAATAGTCAACAAGCCCATCCTGAACCTCAGGACAGACTATGTAGTCAAATCCAACCCAGTTCATTTATTTTTTGTTGAACCACACCAAAGTCATTATAAAAACCCAGTTGATTTGGTCAAACTCACTTTCCCCAATAGATGACAGTTTATTTCCAAAAGTCCAGAAAAATCTCTGGTAACTACAGAGTCATCTTGTTTTCGATCTACTGAGTCAATCAATATTAACATATATTATAATATCATAAAATATATGTATATATATAAATTGAATAACCAAACTACCTTTATGTCTTTTTTCCAAATTACTCTTTTGTTAAATTAAATTACCAAATTACCATTTTGTGTTTCATAAATTACCTTTTTGTATATTTGTGTCTAAGTATATATATATATATATATCTATATTTATTATCTATACGTTAAAGAAAAGAGCCTAAAAGTTTAAAGTGTGTACAATTGTAAATTGAATAACTAAATTACCCTTATGTTTTTTTTTACAAATAACTCTTTTGTTAAGTTAATCAAATTACAAATTACCCTTTTTACATTTGTAAATTATCCTTTTTGTATATATTCATGTATATTTATATATACATATGTAAATTATCTATAAATTTTTTTTAAAAAAAACCCTTAAATTGTATGTTTTAACGCCAATTAATATAGTTGTCCAAACATATTTTTTCTAACATTATCTTAATAATTAATAGAACATATTTCTCTTTCTTGTACAACAAAAAAAAATTAATAAAAAAAATTGCATTTTTTTCACCAAATCAAGTGGCAAAATTCCTAGTATATGAGATATGCTTGGTTAATGCAGTCAATTTATCATTACAGTTCAAACCAATAGCCAATAATATAAATCATACGTACTCAAATTTATATGTATACCAATAATATAGGATATTCATGTATAATTATTATACATATGTTAAGTCCAAAAAAAAAAAATAATAATAATTATTATACATATGTATTAATGGATATATGGAGCCCCCTAAACGGACGTGGGAAACCATCAAAACCACCCACATCTCAGGGCTGTAGTTGTCTCATGCAGTGGCTTTGGCTTCGTCTAAAACACAGCCAAAATTAAATCATATGCACAAAACGTGTAGATATAGGTCTCATGATCATCTTTTCCAATGAAACAAAATGCCAAATTTTATTGGTAGATTGGGAATGGCCCAGGTGCTGTTTTGGCTCTATCATTACATTCTGATTATTGTAAATGCCTAAGGCCAATATAATCTTCAAATTTAAGGGTTTGTTTGGCTAACCTGAGAATCTAGAAAAGAATTGGTTTTAAATAGTTTGGTATTTGAGTAAATATATATATATATATATATATATTTAAACTATATTGCAATCTGCTCCTGACTTGAAAATACACTCGTCAAAACTGGTTGTGTTGCAACTAACTTAAAAGTTATACCTAATTTTCATAAAAACAAGTTAAATGTGAATATCCCAAGACAGTTTGGGTAACAATAAATATAGCCAGTTTTGATGATGCAGAATTAAGGAACCAATTGAAAATTGTTGTGTTTGTACGTATAACTGCTTTTAATTAAATAGGGGCCTGTTTGGGAATTTCTAAAGCATGACCTGGTTCAGTCCAAGTCTTACTTTCTATTTGGTTCAATTGTACGAACTAATTAAGATTAATTTTGTTGTTTTGATAAAGAACTTTAAGACGATTATTGGAGTAGGCACGAACTCCAATGCAAGAAAATCATTGACATGTGAGAATGGAGCTAAACCTGATCGATCATGTTTTAGGCATTTCCCAAACAGGTCGTAAGAGGCAATTTTGGTAACACAAGAACCTTCCACAAAAAATCTAGTTCTTAAATAGTTTGATGCTTGTGGAATTGGGTTCTAGTTTAATAAGAGTCCGTGTCTAAGTTAGAAATACCTAAGATCTCGCTAGCTCTTTTGTAAGCCAACTCATACTTGATTTTCATAACAGAGTATTTTTGCTGACCCAAAAATAGTTCACCAATGCTCACCCAATCAACACATTGGTCAATGCAGCGGGACTCAAGATTAAACACCATAAATTTAATTCTGAGTCTCATTGCATTGACCAATAGGATGCTTGAGTGAGTATTGGTGAACCATTTTTTGGGTGAGCAAAAGTATTTTCCTTTCATAAGAACGAAAAAATGTGCGAGCATGACTGAACCTAATATGATTCAGGAACATGTTCCCAAACAGGCCTTAAGCGAAGCCTTTCTCTGCCGCCTGTTCAAACTCTTCTCTCTCTGCTCTTTGTATTATATGTTGTCTCTCTGTCCTTAACATCCCTTTAAATAGCTGCATGCTAGTACGTACTCTTCTCACTAATTTAGAGTTGGACGTATGTGTTGATAGAGAGTACCAAGTTAACGGAGAGAGAGAGAGAGAGAGAGAGAGAGAGAGAGAGAGGCCCTCGCTTGTCAACTCCCCAATGAAGTTAAAGCTATTTTCTTATACGGATTGGTCATTGTAAGTCGGTCTAAATCTTTTATTTATTTATTTAATATTTTTTTTTAATTTTAAGTAATGCAATCTTCTTCGAATCTAAATCTCAAATTTGATTTTCAATTATTTTATTAGTTACACCGTGTAAAGTACCATGGGATACCAACGATCACTATTACAGTATATGATATAACTGTACATTAAATTATTTGAGAGCAAAATTTAGAATTCAACCGTACATCATATCGTAACATTATCATTATTTCTTTTTTTTTTTTTTTTTTTCACAATCACATTTGGCTCATTAATTCCTTTCTTTTTCTTTTTTCTTTTTAACACACAAAAAAAAAAAAAACATACACACACGACACACACATTGACTGGGCTTGGATTGGACCATAACTGACGAACCCAATTCCGTTCTAGGCAAAAAAGCCCAGCCACGACCCTAAGAAATATTCATATGCCCAAACCTAGCTTGACTCATTTGGTTTATTTCTTTTTAGTTAATGAGAAATTTAGATAAATATGTATAAAGATTAAAATTGTTGACACCATATC
The DNA here is from genome assembly GCA_033977485.1 of Hydrangea macrophylla. NCBI lineage: Eukaryota > Viridiplantae > Streptophyta > Magnoliopsida > Cornales > Hydrangeaceae > Hydrangea > Hydrangea macrophylla. Next base: position 32,714,125 of record CM066994.1, read on the forward strand.
CTTAAGTAGTTGGCTTTTAAATATAAAAGTTTACAATTAAGTCAATATAGTTGAACTCTCTAGTTCAAGCCCACTAAGTGCAATTAAATTTATTTGATGTTGGGAATTTGGTCAAAAGTCTTGTAAGATAGACTTTTTTGATCGTAGGTTCAACCAGTGTTTTAATTTTAGTAAAATGTCCTTCAACAAAATAAAAATTCACGTAACTAATTATGTCAAATTTTGTAATATACGGATGTGATTTAATTAAATTTCACTAATCAAGGACTTTTAACTTGTCATTTAACTCAAATAATTCAATATGAGTGACTTTTTTTTTACCAAATTTGTATTTCCTGTTTAGTAGTACAAAAATGTATATTTGCTGTTTAGTAGTATAAAAATTCTTATATAAAGTGTAAAAAGTCTCGAGAATTCGGGCCCAACTGGGCCTTACTATTGAGCTAGGCCATTACTAAAAACAGCTTTAGCCTACTGTTTGTCAAGGCTGGGCAAAGTGGGCTAATGTTCACCCAAGTGGTGGTAATTATTCTTAAATGGCTAAACTATTGTACCACATGATATGGAAGTGGTCGCTTGGTAGCACGTGTTGCTGCATCTAGTACAATTGGGAAAGCATTGTGTGAGATTCCGTCCTACATCGGATAAATATAAAAAGTTAATCTGGTATATGTAGAACCAAGAGGGCTACTACTAACAACTTGGGCTTAAGCATTTTAAGGGCCAATGTGGTAGGCTCGTCAAGTTGTTGGGCTAGTGGATCTCTTGAGGCGTTACACATTAAATCGTAAATTTAGTTCACAAATGGCTTAACAGTTGGACCCGCATGTCGTGGCGATGATCGGTAGTACCACAAACCATTACATGTGATACAATTACAAAGTATTTAAAACTAAATTTGACATTCAAATTTGAGAAATATAGCATTACTCATTGTATTTTTGCTTGTTGAAAAATTGCATAGTTTAGTGGTACTATGATTTTGTCAATCTCATTTGATTAGCCATGTGGACTTATAGAAACACTTTTTTTTTTTTTTTTTTTTTTGGCCGTTTTGAAGGGTTTGGAGGACAATGGAAGATCAGATCCGAATCAACCCGAATGGGTCTGGGTCTGCCTGGCTCCCTGGGTGCCATCTAAGAAGCTTTGTCACAGTTTGTTGACTTTCTTCCTAGTTGGCACCAGAGGAGTCATGCAGTCCCATCACTTCAAACAGATGGTGATATTATATACAGAATGGTCCATTTTTAACATCTTGGTTGCTCCAATGAATTTTTATTTGGTAATTTTTTTTTGGAAGAGGACAAGTGGAGTAGCTAAGAAATTTTTTAGTGGTGTCATTCTCTACTTTAAAATCACATCATAAAATACTTTTACATATTAAACTGCCTTCAACAAAATTAGCAAAAAAAAAAAAACTAATAAACACAAATAAAAGAAAAGAAACTTGAGCAATTTAATGTTGGATTTAATTCATAATATTGGGTTTGGGTTACAAATATTTTAAACTCTCGATTTTGGGCCATAGGTTTCTTATTTCAAAAACTTAAACTAAAGCCTTATAGTTTAATTTGACTTGCATCACACATTGGTTAAACATAAGAGATTTTTCCTCCATCTATATGATTTCACTTGTTAAGCTTCGTAAACTTATATAGTAGAAAGGTTCTCTCACGCGAGTGCAAGGGAGGATGTAAATTTCAAATTTGGGTCTCCCAATTTGGCTTGTAAATCGAAACTTGTGTGTGCACGTCCTGCACACACGACTGTTGTTCGATTTGTACCCTCGCGCGTACGAGAGAGTGGGTCGCATTTTTGCTTCTCTGGATTAATTCTTTTGGCTGTTGGAGAGTCTTATTTCATCACATGTTTTAAGTGACTGTGTTGGGCTGCTTTTAAAATCCTCATTTAACTGGTTTATTGGGAGGGGCAGATTTAGTTCCTTATTAATAAACAAAATTTTTATTATAAAAGATACTCTCTTCATTCATTTAGACAAACCAAACCAAGCCTTGTGTCCCAATCAATTGGGGTCGGCTGTATGAATCCTTTTTCTCCATTCTGCACGATCAAGAGCTATATGCTCATTTAAATTATATATATTCATATCTTGTTGCACCACATATTCCCAAGTCAGTCTAGGTCTGCCTCTCCCTCTAACCATTCCAGGCACTACGATCTTATCACTCTTTCGCACAGGTGCATCTACAGGTCTCCGTTGCACATGGCCGAACCATCTAAGTCTATTCTCCCTCAACTTATCCTCAATATGTGTCACTCCTAAAGTCTCTCGGATGTACTCATTTCTAATTCTATGTTTCCTAGTCTTACCACACATCCATCTTAGCATCCTCATCTCCGCTACACTCACTTTGCTAATGTGTTGTTTCTTAGTTGCCAAACACTCTGTCCCGTAGAGCATAGCTGGCCTAATAGCTGTCCTATAAAATTTTTTTACGTGCTGGCTGTCGAGCTACCTAACGCACTAACCCTCCTCTTTTATCCAGGCTTGGTACCGGTAATGTTGAAACAACCCAGGCAGAGTTTTCATTCATTTAGACACAAACAAAAAATTCCTCTCTCTTTTGTTATTCTTCAAAAACCATTTTCAATAATCTGGAGCAATTTTGAGCACTCATATATTCTTCTAATTCGAGTGCATGTTTGGAAGAAGCTGATTGCTGAATCCTGAAGAGCATAGCGCTGAGACCTTGAGCATCGAGTCATTAACTCTAAAGGGAGGAATTGTTCTTAAGGACGGTGCAAACTGTTGCACGCGTAAATCAGTATCATATTTGTAGCATTCCTAAATTTCCAACTATCTTAAGAACAATCGGATGCTTCTATGATTGTCAGCCCAAGATTTATCAAGAGGTTTACTACTAATCTGCGATTCTCTTCCAAACTCACTCCTAGCAGGTCTCCGAAATCTCAAGTGAGATCTTCCATGTGCCTTCGATGATCATTTAATACAATGAATGATTAAAATGTGCTGCTCTGCTTGGGGCCTTTTCTTAGATAGATGACACTTTCTATATGCAAATGATGATTGATGATTGGTGTGTTATGGGCTTTATTTACTATGTGCTTGAAAGATTCAGATAATCTTCTTTAATTTGTTGAATAAACGGAAAATGTTGTAATCAAACTAAAATTTGTATTATATCATTCTATGCCTGATCCTGTACTTGGTGGCATAAAAATGATATTCACATATAAATGTTCATGCTTCCTTTGTCTGTTTGTTCATATAAGTTTTGGTAAAGTTGGGAAAAAATTATTTTAGTGGTAGCCACATCAAGCCTTAGGTTGGTGTGTCTCCATGTGCTTATTTTAGTAATATATTCTTATGTCTATATGAATAGAGTGCACCATATGTTAAAACCATGTAACTCATGTGACTATTTAAAGCCTTATAGTGATTTGGACTATACATGTGGTCATAAAGCTTTGTTTTCTCATTCAGTGCATTGGAGTAAAAAGAATTAAAGATACTTTATTAACAATGTTTTCTCTAACGGGTAAAACATTGATTTTATTGGATTAATTGCATGTCTTCCAATGGCAATGGTCACAAGGAATTATCATGAGTTGGTGAATTTATTTGGATACATGATGCCTTTAAACAAACTAAAAACTACTTATGGTTTGGGTGGGATTTCTCTTGTGGCCCCCTTATGTTGGATTTAATTCATGTCACATGGCTAGAATATCTAGGGTAGTCATAATCAAATGGTTTTGGGGTATTTTAAATGATTACAACTATACTATTTTGGGGCTATTGATAAGGTTTATGACATTTGGAAGTTATACACCTTAAATTATTATAGAGATTATTGCCTTTATACACCTTATTATAGAGTTGGAGGTTACCAAAGCTGTAATGCGTCTTCAAGTTTTAGTGCTTTTGTAAGAAATCCCTAACGGCTAGTTTACTTTGCTTATATGTATGAAATTGGGATACATATATTATGGTTTTATGACATTATTATAATAGTGACTAATAGTTATGAAACAAGTCTTTAAAAAATTAGCGGGGACATGTGTTTTTGGTGACTTTGTATTTTGGTATGCTATTATTCTCTGGTGTTCTTAAACTTGTTACACTTAATTAGTAGCTTATTTCAATAACAACCAATATATGTTGGTCTCATGTGTGAATATGTTTGTGGGGTAAGAGGTATTTTAGAGTGTGGTTGGTTTCGTGTAAGTCTTTTGATTTTTTGGACTAAATAGCTTTGACTTGCGATGTATAGTTCATTCGAGGTCCAATTGAGATTATTCAACAATTTAGGGTCTAACGTTACTAAGCGGTATGTTTCATTTTTAACAAAGGACCCTACTCTAAAAACAAAAATTACTCTTTTTGAGTATTTGAAAAATAGAAAACTCAACTTTATTATTCTTGAAGTTTGGGTTATTTGGATTATGTTAGGATTTTTAATCCTAAGAAATTTGCTACTAGAGGAGTATAATGTTATCGAAGGGCCATTTGTGGCTATTTTATGACAACGTTTGAAAGATTGTTATGAGTGCTTCTATGCATATGGATACCAATCACAATATTTACTTGGTATTGGCGAGTTGAATATCACCTCCGTGAAGAAATTAAAATTTGAAAAAAAATTTATATCCGGAGGTAATGAAGAAACTATTTTTGAAAATGTATATAATACATACTTCGAAATTCGAAAGAATTAAAATTTTGGTTTTTCAAGGCCAGATTTTAGGCAATCTTTTTGGGGGAGTAAAGTATGTATTTTCAAAAATCAGGGATGTAATTTGGATTTCGGTTTCAGAAGAGACGAAATCAATAAGGAGATTTATTTTTTACACTTAGCAAAGGTGCAATATCTTAGAAGTCGTCCAAGCAAACTTGCAACTAAATCAATGATGGAATAAGAGTTTATAGCTGTTGAGAAAGCTAGTACCGAAGCTGAGTGGTTTAGAAACCTCATAGCAGATATTCCTATTTGGAATAAACTAGTTCCATCGGTTTCTTTGCATTGAGATAGCCAAGCTGTAATAGGCTGAGCTATGATTAAGACCTATAATGGAAAGAGTAGGCGTACTCGCTTAAGACATAATGTTGTGAGACAACTGTTTGATGATAAAGTTATATCTCTTAATTTTGTAAAGTCAGAAGTGAATTTGGCTGACACTTTAACAAAACCACTAGGGAGAAAACTAGTGTATAAAACATCGAGGGGAATGTGACTTATGCCTGTAACAAAAATCAACGATGATGGTAACCCAACCTATGTAATTGGAGAACCCAAGAAATAGGTTCATTAGTTGGTTTGAGATACACTATAAATTTATTATATCATTGTCCATTCTTATGGTGTATAGTGCAATTACAATGAGAAAGGTTGAGTTAAACTTTTAATGAATTCGATAGTCCATACTGATTGGATGGTATATTTAATTGCAATACATACCTGATGGATTCACCTATATAAGTGTGAAAGTGGGGCCACTTTCTATTAAAACTTAGGCAAGTTTTCTAGAGCACTTATAAAAATTCTAGACTGGCGCAGGGCCAAGAGGCGCCACATAGATTTAGAGTTGCTCAGATTTTAAGGAGTCAGTGTGGGTACAAGACGATTGATTTACAATAAGGGTTCTGGTTCATAGAAATTTTTATTTCACCAAGTTCCTGTAAATCACTTCTTGTATTCCTAGGGACTGGTTCATATCCTAAAGGCACCAATTCTGATGCATTGAATTCTCTTGCTCTATTCATTTTATATGTTGTTTGAATTTTTTAAATAGGGGGGATTGTTGGATTTAATTCATAATATTGGGTTTGGGTTATAAACATTTTAAACTCTTGATTTTGGGCCATGGGCTTCTTATTTCAAAAACCCAAACTAAAGCTTTACAGTTTATTTTGACTTGCATCCCACATTGGTTAAACATAAGAGATTTTTCCTCCGTCTATATGATTTTCACTTGTTAAGCTTAGTAAGCTTACATATTAGAAAGGCTCTCTCATGCCCGTGCAGGGGGGTGTAAATTTCAAATTTGGGTCTCCCAATTTGGCTTGTAAATCCAAACTTGCGCGTGCACGTTCTGCACACACGAATGTTGTTCGATTTGTACCCTCGTGAGTACGAGAGAGTGGGTCTCGTTTTTGCTTCTCTGGATTAATTCTTTTGGCTGTTGGAGAGTCTTATTTCATCACATGTTTTAAGTGACTGTGTTGGGCTGCTTTTAAAATCCTCATTAATCTTGTTTATTGGGAGGGGCAGTTTTAATTCCTTATTGATACACAAAATTTTTTGGGTGATGCTATTTCCACTCCATCATTGAACTAAGGCACTCCATGATACCATTCTTAGAGCATGTGGTACCATGTAGTCATGCATTGCATACATGGTACCACATGCTCTAAGAATGGTACCATGGAGTGCCTTAGTTCAACGATGGAGTGGCAATAACAATTCCCACTCTCTTCTTCATTTAGACACAAACAGAAAATTCCTCTCGCTTTTTTTAATATTCAAAAATCATTTTCATTATTTTGGAGCAATTCTAAAAACTCATATATTCTTCCAATTCAAGTGCACGTTTGGAAGAAACTGATTGTTGAATCCTGGAGAGTATAGCGCTGAGATCTTGTGCATCAAGTCATTGACTCCGAGGGGCGGAATTGTTCTTAAGGACGGTGCACACTGTTGCACGTCTCAATCAGTATCATACCCGTATCCTTCCTAAATTTCCAACATTTAATATGTTATCTTTAGCATAAAATTCTCGAATGACTAAAGAAAATCTTTTGTAGCTGTCTTCAACAATTTTCCTTTTTTTTTTTGTTGAAAATATTGTATGTTTGACTTATTACTTATGATATCAAGTATATGCTTCTCAGTCAATATGACCATGTAATTATTCATTCATCGATTACCCATTTGGTTGAACACATGAATCAATTGTGAAGTATAATTGGTTTGTTTGAAACTCATCAAATTACAAATTTGACACTCCTCTCTTATTTTTTATTTATTTTAGTGGTATCAATATTTGGGAAAATAATTTTCAAAGCATTAAAGTGTATGTATAAATGATTTTTTCACCCAAATTTAGTGGATTCAATTGAACCCACACATTAACATATGGCTCTGCCACTAATTATCGAGGACAAATCCCTCCACCTGTCTTTTTGCGACTCAAATTTTACCATCATTTTTCGAAAGGAGTTACAAACACCGTTTATTGAAGTAGGGTAGAGGGAAAACCCTGGGCAGTGCATCAACCCCACAATACACATACCAAGTAAAGTCATAGAGGCAAGTAAGCGTAGGATTCAAACCCACACGAAGCTATGGATACAATTCATCCAGTTACTAGAAGATCCTATTATGCGAAAGCACTATTTCAAACCACAAGCAAAGAGAAGGCAAAACAAACACACACAAAGACAACATTTTCATGAGTGGTTCGGCCAACTATGCCTACGTCCACTCCTCAGAGTCAAGGAACAATCCACAATCAAACGAACGGATGATAACAGTGTCAACGTGAGAAATCACTCCCTCACCAATATAAAACATGATCTCTTCAAAAACAAAACCTCACCATACTCCAATGAACAATACTATCTCTCTTTTCTCAAAAGATGTAAAGTTCCTCTAAACAAGCAAACTGAACCAAGAGGTTCTCCAAATTGAACCCTAGAAGCTCTCCAAAGAACAATAAGCCCCAATGGCTTAGAGTTACTTCCAATGACTCCCAAAGAGTCCTTATGTTGAGATACATATATTCCCTGTTCAAATATGCTTAGGATTTGCTACCAAAACCGAATTAGGAATCCAAAACCAATTAGGAAAGCTTATTTCCTTCCAAGAGCAAATTGCTTGAAATTCGTGTGTCCACTCGGGCGGTAAATCTCGCACTCTCGCTCACTCGGGTGGGGCCTGTCTGAGCGGACTGCTCGGGCAGTAAAGCCAAATTTTGAATTCCTTTTCCTTCTTTTTTTGTAAATCGAGCCATAATTCCAACAATTTCCACCTTGGAGAAATTTCTAAATTTCAATACAAATTGAGCCACATAACTACAAAACATTCAAACTCCACCTCGGTGAGATTTGACCCCAAATGCTCGATCTTCAAATCAACAAAAAGCAAATCCAAATCCAAATCCAAAATTCCAAAATAAATTACAAATGCAAAACTGTAATCATCATCCACCTTGATATGACGTCTCATACCAAGTCCAAAAAAAAAAAAAAAAGCTTCCTTGGTCCGGCCTCCAAATTGTGATCTTCAATGCAAATTTGTCAAGTCCAAACCATATTTGAACTTGAACCCAACAATGACCGATGTCGACAAATGTTCCAAACGAACAAGATTAGTAACCAAATTGTCTTCACGCCCAAATTAAACGATCAATCAAAGCTAGCAAATTCTGAATTGTGCACACCAAACTAGCTTTGCTCTAAATACCAACATCCAAATGAGTACTCTCCAACAAATGAGGTTGAGGAAACACCTCTTCCAAACCAACTTGGACAAGGGGATTATCGCACTCCACCTTCTCTACAAATAGGGATACGTCCAAATCAACTCCTCCAATAGGACTCCTATCTACCAAATGCACATCTACGATCCCATCCAAAACAAAAGTGTCCACCAAATGAGTATCCTCCCCAAACACAACTTGCTCTCCAAAATGAAACTTGTAGGTCTGGACAATTTCCAACAAACCTTTTTCCAACGGACCTTGCCGAGTCCCCAAATCAATTTGTCCATGCTTCATGTACGGAAGCTTGGACCAAAAAAAAGGCTTCTTCCCAATGGTGGCGGCTCTACCTCCAATCGAATGACCCCGCAAGAAATACAAATTCTTCTCATACCCTTCCAAAAAATTGAGAGCTCCAATTGAGACTTTTAAGTCTCCAAAACAAATCAATGTGACTTTGAAACCCTTCGACTCCAAAGCACCGAACAAAACAAATCGGGTAGAGAACCAAAAAGAATGAGAGCCTTATCCTCATCCTTAACCAAAATTGTAACATCCCAAAATCAAATTGTTCCATCAATTTTTTTTAAGCTTCAAACCTTGCACTTGAACAAACATCTTCGTACCTTGTGTGCCAAACAGAGAAGCCGCTAAACCAAGTCCAACAATCTTCGAAACAAATCCGTCTTCTTTCTCCAAATGCCCTATGTCTCAACCCGGAGCTTTGATACCACTTTGTTGTGCGAAAGCACGATTTTAAACCACAAGCAAAGACAACAATCCAAACGAGAAAAGGGAAGGAAAAACAAATACACATAAAGACACAATACTTTCACGAGTCGTTTGGCCAACTTTGCCTACATCTACTCCCCGAAGCCAAGGAATAATCCACTACTAAACGAACGAATGATTACAGTGCCAACGTGAGAAATCACTCCCTCACCAATCCAAAACAATTGATTTCTTCAAAAACAAAATCTCACCAAAGCAAAACAAAAGAGGCTAATAAATAGAGATCCTAATGAACCCTAAGGTTCTCCAATGAACAATACTATCTCTCTTTCTCAAAAGATGTAAGGTTCCTCCAAACAAACAAGTTGAACCAAGAGGTTCTCCAAATTGAACCCTAAAGGTTCTCCAAAGAACAATTCAATCCTCCATAAACTACATAGAACCACCAAAAACTACCAGTCAATCCCACCAATCAAACTATACATGTCCATTCCACCAAAAATATACATGTCAAATTTATACATTAATCTTAATTATATCCCTCTTCACCGTATATTAATTACATTGTCATAGCTCGGACCCACAATAGCAGAACTGAAGACCGTGGCACACCACCGAGGCTAATCAATTCATTAACATTCCCAAAAGGATTAGTTTAAAATAAGAAGTGGAAAGAAAACAACCCATTTTTAAAACTGGCAATCCACTTGACAGATCAGAGGTCCGGTCGAATGGAAATGCAAGATACAGAGAACTCAAAATCTCAGCAACTTGTCCAGTTGACTGTTTCCCAAGTCCAGTCGATTGTGGTAGAAAATTATCAGTCGACTGTACCATCTGGTCGATTGAAATCCAAACCAAGCCAAAAATATCTGATTCTCAAACACGACCTAGTCGACTATTTTTCATAAAGTGATGCAGTGAATTGTTCACAAAAAGGCTCCAATCGACTGTTTTCATAAACCAATCGACTGGTTGCTTTGCAGCAGCACACTCTGCAGATTGTCAAGTTTAAAAGTTTTCTGAATACAACCGTGGACCAAACACACACTCCAAACTCATCCAAACTCATCCTAACTGGATTATAACATTACTGAAACATAATTACAACATATTCTTGTCTATTACAACATTATGAATTCGTTCTAGGATACTGAGTTAAACATAGATTAAAATTCATGAAATTCTAATTCAACCTCTCTTATCACAAACAACGAGGTGCACAAACTCCAATGCCTTTAAATTGCATTTCCAACACCCCGTGATCACTTTCCCGATGCCTCGCTAGTATTAACACCTGAAATGGTTATTTGAATAGCTACACATATTTTGATTCGTTTAAGCTAAAGCTTAGTGAATAAAACAACGATGCACATGAATGATAAACATGCTCGCATTCATATTCTCTACATTTCATACTAGTCTTCGGAGTCTCACTTGTACGTTCCACACTCTTAGTCTGCGACTCCTCGCCAATAAGTCCATGCAACTAGGTAAGACCCACGTTTCTTTTCTTCAAACGTGCAACCTTATGCCTATATCGGCGCCACAAAATGGCATGGTACCACGTGGTCCTTTGACCCAAATAGCAACTAAACATGCTCAAATACATTTTACCGTGCTTTTGACATAATCAAACACCGCGCAATTGGGCCTACTTATCAATATAGTTGCCCAATATGAACAAAACAATATATATCTATGAATTACCACATGCTTTTCATACAAAAACATGAATACATGTCAAGAAATCATTCCACAACACATAGTTGAATCACTCACCTCCAATTAATGCTTCTAAAATTCATTCCAAAGAAAACCTGAGCACAAAGATCATGCAGAAGTTCGTCTAGTACGACTTTTATCGATCAAAAGTCCGATTAACAACTTTTTAGGAAAATTCTAAAAAATGAGTTTTCAGAAAACATAGCCAAAAAAGTCCTAGTGGATATCAAAACAAAGCCCTTACCTCTAGGAGTTCGAATATATAATTTTGGATGAAAACCAACGGACGAACGGTCGTCGTTTTGTGTCGTGAAGATCAAAACTCCAAAATCTTCCTTTTGGCCTCTTTAGATTTAGGTTAGAAAAACTTATGAAAATGAAAATATCTCACCTCTTTCTATATATAGCACAACTCTCGAAAATTGTGTTTACCTCCATGCAAGTTCTCAAAACTCCTAATTATTCTCCAAAACTTCTTACACGCGTAATTTATTGCTTAACGGTTGAAAACTAAAAATTATAAAAGTTTTCATCTAAGTTCTGTTTGGTTGCTAAAATGCAATTTCACATAATTTTACGAAATTACTAATTAGCCTAAAAATTGTGTAGCGTGTTAATTCGTCCTCACCAATATACTAAAATTAACGACAGAAACATAATCTAAACCAGATAATAATACAAATAGTGATATACACAGGTAAACATTTATTTTCAGATAAACATTTAGGGTATTCCACAATGACCATCTCAATCTCAGAGAGACGTCACAACATCAAAATACTCATTCTACACAATCTCAGAGGGTTCTCTTAACAGACACCCAATTCGATTCGTGAGTCACAACTCACTCACACATGTGCCACAAACGCACATCACATCACATTATCATGCATGACAAATGTAATGAAATGCAACAAACCCACACATGGGTGTTATATACATTGCATCTAATTTTAACTCAGGATCATCCCTAAACTTCTCTAGGTATTTCACAGACTTGTATTGGGAAGTAACCAAATGGTTCTCATAAGATCTTCTACACTTGCCCCTGTCTATATTGACTTGATTTGAAAAGTCTTCTCTCCTTGTATGGGCAAAGCGCGGAAGGATCCTCTAGCTTAACAATTTTTTCATGAGTAATGCTAGGTATGCCTAAACGGGACACTTAAATAATATATTTGTTGATGTTAATTTCTAAAATTATTCATCAGTTACCAAATAGAATTTGAATTAATTTAAAAACTAGCACAATATATCAACATGTGGATAGTTTAGGTGCACAAAACCGATATACTTAACATTTTTCTTTTTGCATATAAAGGCTATATATCCTTGCACATTCCACTCCTTCAGAGCTTGCCTAAAAACTTTAGGAGTTGAGAATTTCGTACCAACCTTCAAGTCAAGTTTTACCATATCTACCTTAATAAATTCAGAGTGCAACAAACACATACACACATGACGAAATGTTTAATTTATATACAAAAAAATTTAGGGTTAGTTACACGGAGTTCCCCTAAGGTTTGGTGAAATTACACGGGCCTGCCGTATATATTGCAAAATTACATAGACCTCCCATCTAGTATAAATTTACTATGTACCTTTACTTTATTTACCATTTTATTAAATTACATACGCCTCTCTCTCTCCTCTCTCTATTGTGTGTGTGTATATATATAGATATAGATATACAAGTACATACATAATATATGGAAACACACACACACACACATATATATATATATGAATATGAATTTATTCAAAAAATAAAAAATTCAAACCCAAAATCAATTTGTTCCTAAGATTTAAGCCCAAAATTAATTTGTTCTAAAAACCTAAGATCTAAACCCAAAATACCAAACCCACCTCAAAGATGTATACAAGTATCTATGTATATATGTATTCAATGGCTATATGTATATATATAGTGTGTATGTATGTATACATGTATGTTTGTATGTATGTCTGTATATATGCATGGTCCATATATATGGGGTGTGTGTATGTATGTATGCATGCATGTATGTATGAATGTATACATACGAAAAGCTTCCTATGCGGACTCCCGCAAACTAAGAATATGCGGACCACTGTTTTAAGTAGAAAAAAATACACACGCAGGTCACTCAACTTAAGTTGAGGCCTGACCCAATTTGACGGGAAATTAAATAAAAAAAAAGAAAAGAAAAAGAATAGAAAAGAAAAGAAAAGAAAGAGACCCAATGCGTCTCTCTCTCTCTCTCTCACGTCTCTCTGTCTTCTCTCTCTCTCTCTCTCTCTCTCCACGTCGCCCTGTCTTCTCTATCTCTGCTTTCACTTTCTTGTTTCATGTTTGATACATCTCACTCTATTCTCCCAATACCCTTTCACGTCTTTCTCTCTCTCTCTCTCTCTCTCTCTCTCTCTCTCTCTTATATATATATATATTCTCACTCACTCTCTCTCTCTCTCTCTCTCTCTCTCTCTCTCTCTCTCTCTCTCTCTCTCTCTCCTTCCATGTCTGAAACTTGGGTGGTATTGGTGGGTGCAACTTCTTTACATTGTTGAAGAATACTGAGGATTACTTTTTATTGCTACTTATTTATGAGAGCTGTAGTATTTATTTACTGAACCTAACTAGAACTAATCACAAATTTGTTTTTGAATGGCAAAGAATCAATATTCATTGATAATAGGAATCACAGTATTGTTCAATTGTACTCCAGAATGGGCAAAGAACACATAGACATCAATATTCTACTTGTTCAGTATTTCCCTTCTCAAATTTTGAAGAAATAAACAAATGAACAACTTTCAGCATACAAAAAAAAAAAAAAACAAACAAATGGACAACCTTTTATTTTTGTCCTTATTATTTTTTATTCCTTTAGGGAAAATTAGGTCGTGTATCTAAACATGGCATTCTCTCATGGGATGCAGCTAAACAGTATAAAGTTTCCATTTATTTGATTCTTAGTTGTTTATATGTGTTGTGGTATACATTTGTAGAATCTGCTCGTACCGGCCCAATTGGTATTTGTTGCTTTATTTTCCCATTACGTTACGCCGTGGATGCTATAGAGGGCATGGAACTTGAGTCGGAATATCAATTGGATCACAGGTTAGAGGAAGAAATGACCGGATCAAGTTGATGATGCAACATCCAATCATATCACTCATATTCCAGAAGCAAAGGAACAAATGAAGCCAAAATTAAATCAGGAGTTTGACTCATTGAATGATGTGCATGCTTTCTATAACAACTATGCTAGGGAGGCTAGGTTTAGTGTTCGAAGTCATTCAAGCAAAAATATTGGGGGTTGCAAGAAAAGAATTTGTGTGTTACAAATAAGGGAGAAGATGACAAATAAACATTAACGCCCAATGTAGACACCCCAATTTTAACCGAACTCTTAAACTTAGGGGGATTTACCTCTAGAAATCAATGATGAATAATGTCTCAATGATTTTCTTCAAGTTCATCGCTTCGACTTCTGAAAAGCTTTAGGTTCCCAAACCTTGCTGCTAATACCCTTAGATTTGGCCAATCACTGACCATCTGTCTCGAGTTCACTGGGTCATGGGTTGCTTTCTAAAAAAATGGTATAGTTTAAATAATAATAATAATGATATTTTCTAAAAATAACATTGTTTCCCATATTTTAAGATTCAAAAAGAAAAAAAGAAAAAAATTCTATTTGGTGACTCAGATGATTAATTTAGATTTAAAATGAAAAATATCTCTATACATAAATACATACATATATATATATAAGAAAAGAAAATTAATAAAAGAAAGTATCCCATGTGATTTAGAGAGTTAGAGATTACTTGGCATATTCCTAATCCAAACAAATACTCAAAGAGCCCTTTCTTCGGCACTAATCTCCCATGTGCTTTGAAGATGCTCTAGAATGTTCCTTTATTCCACTCAACTAAAATGCCTTTCAAGTTTCTTGGAATTACATAGAAGTGCCATGGAGAGTTAGAGATTGCATAAAGTATTCCTTGGCATATTCCTAACCCATTAAAATTCCCAAATAACCCTTACCTTAGCCACCAAGGAAATCAAAGTTTACATAAACTCATTTCTCTTATGAGGGTAAAAGAGGTTGGACACTTGAATTATATAGAGAAATCTATTGGGAGAGCTATAGAAGAGAAAAATATATATATATATAGAGAGAGAGAGAGAAACTCTATCAAATCTCATACCCAAACCCCACCAAGCTCTACCCAATTCATACAATCCATCAAATCACCATTGAAGGAGCTTTGAAGCTTGAGGAAAAAGAAGAGGAAAAGCTTGAGGAATTCAACATCTCTACAAAATTTTGAGAAGGTCTAGAGGTAAAACCTTCAAATCTATCTTCATATATAATAATTCAATTACAATTTATAGTTTTGACTAGGATCTTTACACATTTTCAAAAAGTCTCTTCCCACCTCATTTCATCACACACCACTAGAATTGTTATTGAATTCGCATTTGTTTTCATTGATTTGGATCTAAGTAGCCAAGGATTTGAGGCAAAACAAATTTCTAAAAAGAATTTTGAGTTAGATCATCAATTAAATTTTGATTTCATCTCTTCTTTGTTTGTCTTCTACTCATGAGATCTTCAATATCTCATTTGATTCCCATGAGTTTGATCCTTTAATTCTCTATAATCTTATGATTTATATGGAAAATAAGGTAGATCATAGTTACATCCATATATGATTAGTGGATCCAAGTCTTTGCTCATGATTTGGGCCCTCTAATTTGAAATCACATGGAATTCTCTCCATATTCCATGAAGGTTTATATGGATTTGGTCATATTTAGTCTCCAAGGATCATTAATTTGGGAGGAGAGTTAAATAAAATAAGTCTACATTTCTCAAGGATCATCAACTTGAGAGAGGAATTGACTTGTCAATTTTCATGGCTTGAATATCAATATTGGTGCAGTGAATTCATTAACCAATTGCGATCAAAGATTTTTAATTAAATCATGGTCCATTGGAATTGAATGAGACCAATTGGATTTTGTTCCCAATTCATATGTGTACAACATCAATTTTTGTTTTATTGAGATTTCGTTGTTAGGATGGTTTGATCTTAAGATTTGTAAACTAGCTACTCTCTATCCAAAATTTCAGAACAGCAGATCAATATTGTTTTGAATAGATCAAAGCCTTAAACATGTTATTTAAGCTTAAAATAATTTTTTCCATGAAGTTAAATGTGCTAATAAGATTCCTTAAGAAGATCAAAGTGATTGTGATTCATTCACTGTTTTTAAAAAATCACACAAAAACTCTAGACAAAGAGTTGTTAAATTCTGACTGGTGTCTGGTCTTAGCCCAATTCCCAGAGATTGGACCGTTTGATCTTTGATTTTCTTTTTGAGTTAGAAATTAGACTCTCAGAGGAACATAATATCTAAAAAATCATTAAGATCAAACCATGGGAAGTATGATTTTTCTATTTTTGAAAGTCTAATCTGCACTCTGTAAATTCTGAAACTCTGTTACAGTTTTGATAAACTTTATAAATGATGATCCAAATGTCATTTATATGACCTAGGACTTAAACCATGTTTTCAATAATGATAGTTAAACGTAAATACAGAGACTATATGATCCAAATTAATGAATAGTTTATAGCTTATTTTTGTTCATGTCCAGGCATCCATCCAAGTATGTTGATACTTGTAATTAGGACTTATTTTTTTGGGTTAAGTTGCATTTAACTGAACCTAGTTGTGACTTCCTTATGATCATGTTGGGATTATACCATTTCTATTTAGACATTGCATTGGCTCCTAGTTGAGATTTGTATATCTATAGAAATGTTATGCTTCCAACTAGTTAGAAGGAATTCATGATTATGTCAATTCTTTCCATGCTTGATAGATTTAAGCTAGAAGTTTAGGAATGTTATTCGATATTATACCTTGATCAAGGCATGTGGACTAACCCTTTATTTCGTAACACTATTGAGGTATGATTTCTCGACTCCTCCCAAGTTTATTTATTTCTTGATTTTATTGATTTTTGACTTCATGTGCGACACCTTAGAATTTGGATTTGCCTTATATATATGTGTGTGTTAGAGACCCTTTTTTCTAGGTTTTCTCTTTATTCGTATCCATTGCATGTTTAATATTCGCAGCTGGATCCTAGGTAAGTTTTCTTATTCCCTATTTGCATGTCATCTTGCTTGCTATTTGAATTGTGTGGTTTTGTATGCCTTTTATTGTTAGAAATCTTACATCTTTTGCAACATACTTTTGTAATGTATATTTATATATATATACATATGTATTAGTTGAGGGCATGCTTACTTTAATAATTCAATTAAAAAGGATGTTGAGTAGAGGCAATCACGAGATAGGATGAGAGGGGGTGTTTTATTCCGCTGGGCTCTTTCCCCTATCAATCCATAATCCCCAGACCTAGAAATCTCTGGTTTTCAAAAGATCAGTTTACTTTTAAAATGGTTTCTTAATTTTCTTTAAAAAAATTAAGTGGCGACTCGTATTTCGAATTTAAAAAAGTTTAAAAGGCGTGGTTAGCCTGCAATATCCACAATCTGGCAACTCTGTTGGGGATCGAACCCAAACTCTCTAGTTTCGCAGACTAGAGTTTCTAATTTTGAGTTCACTCAAGGATTAGACTTGAAAGCATCCCTTTAATCGAGTTAATTAGTTTTTTTATGCCCGTTGCATTGCACTTGCATGTCTCGCCAGTCAATTGCATGAAACTATGACCTTGGAGGCTCGAGGCAACCCGGTTGGTTAAGTTATCATGGGACCATGTGATCACCCTTGATTTCATACCATGTTTTGGTATATGAAGCATCATATCAGATGTGTGTCAAGGGTCCCTTATCTGTCCAAAACCCGATCTTTGCATGGTAGCTTCTATAAAACCTTTCAAATCTTAGGGAATCAATTCTTGATTAAGATTATGTGCTAGGAAGTTTTGTATGCCCGTAAGGAAGTATTTGAGATGATGAGGATGCTTGCATGATGTAGGATGTGTAACCTCTTAATCACCTTTTAGCAAATCCTCTTTATTTCCCATGACATTTTGAAAGATGCCGAATTTTGATTATAAGGGTATCCTTCTTATGGCATGTTAGCTAAGCATCATCGATCTTGTATCTATACTAGTTTATGAAAAGTGCAATAATTATCCAATCTTGTGATCCTTTTACCAGAGAGTTCTAGATCCACTTTCGTGAGCAAACAAGATTTTGATAAACCATCATCACCTTTTATCCCAAAATGTTTTTCAAAATGTCTCTGAAATTCATTTTCTTTTTGTCAATCAAAGCTTCAAACTAACCTTTGTTAAGGTATATTTCATATGATCATCTTCAAAGGAAAAATCCAAAAATCTTGGGAATTGTTTTTGGGAGAAATGTTTTTCAAATGAATTTCAAAGCAAATCTTCAATCCAATCATCTTTGTTGAGGAATGTTTAACATCCTCATTCTCAAAAGAATTCTCAAGAATTGTTTTCAAAAGATTTATCATCCAAGAAATACTTTGCAAATGATTTTCAATTTTTTTTAAAATACCCAATCCTTGAAGGGGTAATAAGGATCATAGTAAAAGGAGAAATTAGCGCACTTGCCATGGATGAGGATTTTATGTACTTATGTGTCTTATGTGCTAGGGTTGGACCGTCAAGCACATCCGGCAATGATCAAATGTGGATGCATAGATTAGGCATACACACACACACGTGCATTGCATCCGTGTGACATATGAACCATTCATGAGCATTTCACTTGGCATAAACAATTAATAAAATCAATAAAAATACAAGATTCTTTTGAGAAAATCAATCAAAATTGATTAAAGATAAATGTAGTTATAAGCGAGATAGCACCGAGTCAAGCACTATTTGGTATAGAGATTCAAGCACGAGATTAGTCAGAAAGGAACAGATAATAAAAAAAGAGATGTTGATGCACACATGCTGCTAGTGAGGGGTGATTGTGTTCGAAACTACCTCTGCTGAATCAAATGTGGATACTCTTAGGAACCCAATAAATTAAAAATCATCTGTGACACTCCAATTGAGACCAAGTCAAGTCTAGTCCATGATCTAGTTGTGTTAAGTTGGAGTCAAGTGTCAATGTCAATTTGTGTTTTGCTAGTCTTCCATCGAGTTTATTGTCAAGTCTTTATTGCGTCAATCGAGTTAGGTGGTGTAATCCGCTGCAAGTTGAATAAAATCTCATTTTGCTTGATTCAATATGCCCATTCGTGAATGAATGGATTATTAAGCCAAGAAAAAAAGAAAAGAAGAAAAAAGGAAAAAGATCACTTTTTCAAACAATCATGGAAAATACTTTGTGATTAAATCGTTACATTGAAAAGGATCCCCAAGTGATCAAAGCAAATTTTGTGCCAAATCTAAGGAGGAGTAGAGAATTGAGTATCTTTACTGTAAGAATTTAAAGATGCTCTTACTCAATCTTGAAAAGATGAACTTGGAACTTCTTGAAGCTTGCTCACCATCCCCTTTTTCTCAAATATCAAGCCTAAAAGATGAGCCCAACCAGTCCAAAGCCATAAACTTGGTCCTTGACGGTAGCCAGATATTTTTAATGAACCTCTTCTTCAAAGAAAAAAAAAAGAAAAAGAAGCTCACTAGGATGAAAACCCGAAAGGACGCCTAGGCAAAAGTTAGAGCACAAAAAAAAAGGAAACGAAAAGAAAAAAGAAAAAAAAAGGAGCTCTCTATGATGAAAACCCGAAAGGACGCCTAGGCAAAAGTTAGAGCACAAAAAAAAAGGAAACGAAAAGAAAAAAGAAAAAAAAAGGAGCTCTCTATGATGAAAACCCGAAAGGTCACCTAGGCAAAATTTAGAGCAAAAATAAGATGCGTGTTGATTTCAAAACCCGAATCCTAGTCAGTCAAATCATAAAGAGAATAAGAGATAGTGAGGTAGAGAAAAGAAAGGAAAGAGAAAAGAAAAAACAGAGAATAAATAAGATTGAGAATTCTTGAGCACTTTAAAGTACATCATTGGTACATGAATTATCCCAAGACTTTGTGTTGTTCTAAACAAAGAAAAGAGATTAGAAATGAAAAGAGAGATTTGAAAGTATCAATTAGTCTCAAAATTTTGTGAGAGGCTCAATGGCTAAGTGGGCCAAAATTAATGCAAAGATATCTTTGAGAAAAATATAGAGTGATTTGGAAGGCTGATATTGCTTTGTGAGTATGATAGAGTATGATTAAAACACATTGTATTATGAGAGTTATAAAGATTGACTAGCTAGTGAAAAGGTGAAAAGAATAACCGCCACAAAAAAAAAGAAGAAAAAAAGAAAAGAAGAAAAAGAAGAAGAGGAAAGAGCTCGCTAGGATGAAAACCCGAAAGGCGTCTAGGAAAAAGTTAGAGCAAAAATAAGATGCGTGTTGATTTCAAAAATCCTAATCCTAGCCAGTCAAAATCATGGAGAGAATAAGAGATAGTGAGGTAGAGAAAACAAAGGAAAGAGAATAGATAATATTGAGAATTCTTAGGCTCTTCAAAGTACACATCATTGGAACATGAATTATCTCAGGGCTTTGAGTTGTTCTAAACAAAGAAAATGAATTGAAAATGAAAAGAAAGATTTGAAAGTATCAATCAGTCTCAATTGCTAAGTGGGCCTAAAACAATGCAGAGATATTTTGGAGAAAAAAACAAATAGAGAGTTGAAGGGCTAATTTTTTTTGTAAGTATGATAGAGTATGAATGAAACATGATGCATTATGAGAATTGTAAAGATTGATTGGCTAGTGAAAAGGTTTTATAGAATCAACCGTCAAATAAAGAAAAGAAAAAAAAAGGAAAAAAAAGGGAGAAGTAGTTCGTGTTCTCATCATACTGTTCATAGGCTACCACAAGCGACCCGTTTCAAAAAAGAGCACTCATTGGACCCAAATGAAAACATAGCTCAAAAAGCCCACCAATTCTTGAAGCCTTATTCTTTCAAAACCTCTAAAGTACATGAACTACGTTTTGACCTGATTCGTACTAGGGGATGCGTAGGCAGCCTGCGCGATTCGGTCACAAATATAGTTGCACCACATGAAATCTTTCTTTTAAGCCATGGCCGAAACTACTTTGGACCTGATTCTCGCTTGGGGATAAGTAGGCAAACCTTCCAAGGTTCAAGTTCCACATAGGCAAACATCTTTTGTGCCTTTAGTTTCCTCATTCTAGACTAGAGGCAAACTCTATTTGCCCGAACCAATGTTCCCTTTAAATGATGGGTTGACCCACCTCATCCCACCCTATTCATACAAATTGCCTCCAAGGTAGGAAAAACTATGCTTCAAACATCCCTGTGCTATCATCCTCTCAAAACCCCTTGGGATAAGCCTATATTCTCTCAAGACCAGGGGCAAACTTCGTTTACTGAAATCCTTATTTACCTTTGAAGCAAGCCCCCAAGTCTCTTTCAAATTAGGGGCAAACTTTGTTTTCCAAAAGCCCTATATGCCATGGGCAAGTCCTCAACTCACCGAGTTTGTTTTGAAAGGTTTTGAAATGGAATGTCTTTTATTCCCTAAGCTAAAGCACTAATTTGAAGCACACTCTGGATAGGCAAAGAATCAACTAAATTAAAAGGGGAGAAATTATCAAAATTTGGATTTAGCAATAGAGTACTACCATGATAATATGATGAGTAAATGAAAGGTGAGATGACACATTATTTACGATGAAAGCACATTGATTCATGATGAATACAGAGTTAGTCATCTTGAGTGACTGTCCCTGTTAAGTCTATCCTCCTTTTATGAGTCAATAATGGTCTCAAATGCGTGGGTTTAAGATGATGAATAAAGATTTGAAAAGTCTCTATGAGCATCCCAAGAGCAATGCAAGCAGAAGTTTTGAACATTATTGCAATAGTCAAGCGGCAACATGAGACAAGTTAAGTATGAAATCATCAATTTTGTTTGAGAAATCGGTTTGAGCCTCTCTAAGTCAAGTGACATTCAGTTCAAATAGCAGAGTATAGTTTGAGAATCGCTGAGCCAAGCATCAGTCAATTAAATTGACTAGATAATTCTTGAGATAGTTGAAGCCTTGCTGAGACTAAGCATCAGATGATTGCGAAGAGATTTGACTGTTGGAATAAGTCAATGCAGACAGATCTTGACTGTTGGAAAAAGTCATTACAAAGAGATCTTGGCTGTTGGATTAAGTCATTATCTAGATACCGTCTTGGCTGTTGGATTAAGTCATTATCTAGATACCGTCTTGGCTTTTGGAATAAGTTATTACGAAGAGATCTTGGTTGTTGGATTAAGTCATTATCTAGATACCGTCTTGGCTGTTGGAATAAGTCATTACGAAGAGATCTTGGTTGTTGGAATTAGTCATAATCTAGATACCGTCTTGGCTGTTGGAATAAGTCATTATCTAGATATTGTCTTGGCTGTTGAAATAAGTAAGTCATTATCTAGATACCATCTTGGCTGTTGGAATAAGTCATTATCTAGATACCATCTTGGCTGTTAGAATAAGTCATTATTAAGAGATCTTTGCTATTGGAATAAGTCATTATCTAGATACCGTCTTGGCTGTTATAATAAGTCATTACAAAGAAATCTTTACTGTTAGAATAAATCAACTCAGAGAAACATCTTGACTGTTGGAATAAGTCAACTCAGAGCAAACATCTTGACTGTTGGAATAAGTCACTGTCGATGAATCTTGACTGTTGGAATAGGTCAATGATTTTTTTAATGCATATGAATTTGGACTGTTGGAATAAGTCAGTGCAAATGAATTTTGACTGTTGGAAAAAGTTACCTTAGAGCAAACATGTTGACTGTTGGAATAAATCACTATCGATGAAACTTGACTGTTGGAATAAGTCAATGAATTTTGAACACTTCAAAGAAAATGCCTTGACTGTTGGAATAAGTTAGTGCAATTGAATATTGACTATTGGAATAAGTCACTGTCAATGAATCTTGACTATTAGAATAAGTCAATGAAATTTTCAATGCATATGAATTTTGACTGTTGGAATAGGTCACCTCAGAACGAACATCTTGACTGTTGGAATAAGTCACCTCAGAATGAACATCTTGACTGTTGGAATAAGTGACCTCAAAACGAACCTTTTGACTGTTACCTCAGAACAAACGTCTTGACTATTGGAATAAGTCACCTTAGAGAGAACGTCTTGACTGTTAGAATAAGTCACCAAGCATATTTCAGTTCATCCGTTATTTTGGGGTATAAGCTGCGAAGCTCATCTCATCTCATTCGATCAGATGATTCTTGGAAGACACTGGGGTATAAGGCGCGAAGCGCATCTCAGTTTTTTCAAACAACTTAGTTCCTGATAAGATGTCGGGGTATAAGGCGCGAAGTGCATCTTGGTTGATCAATTGATTCTTGGAAGACACCAGGGTATAAAGTGCGAAGCACATTGTAGACACCCCATTTTGACCTGCCAAAAAGAGAAATAACTGTCACAGGGGGGGCCCACCAGGCACTCTAATCGAGGAAAGAGCTCTAGAATCCAAACAGGGACCCTAGAGGTCAAATCAAAGTCAAATACAGAGACGGCAGCTCATCCACCGGATTTCCAGAATTCGGGATCGTCTGATTATGATAATCGACGACATTTTCAACCAGAATCGAAGATCAGCACAAAATTCAAGACTAGAATCAAGTCCAGGACAACCGAAGGTTGAATTTGATTACATCGGGGCAAAGCAGGAATCAATTCCACCCTATAGGACTTCAAATCATCAAATTTTGATAGCCGACAGAGAATCGGGCTCCGATTTGAGTTTCGACGCCCCAAACTCAAGGAAAAGGGACACGATTGTCAATCCAGAAACATCGAAAGTCCGACTCGGCATACCTGGATGGAAATACGGAGAAAAACAGAGGTTCAACGACTTGAATCAATCCAATCAGACAATCAGAGAAGAAACGACGTCCAACCAAAGTTTCAAGACTCAATTGGGAAAGACAAGGGCAAAACGGTCATTTCTAAATCAGAGATTCTCAATCGAACCGTACTGATTCAAAGAGAACGTCAATACAAATTCAAAACATCTTGAATTAGAAAGATCGGACAGTTGGATCAAAAGATATCGACAGTCGGAGTTTAGACGATCTAGATCAGTCGTCGACGGTCTGAAGAAAACGGGGTCGTTTCCGGGTTTCAAACGAATTCCGATCCAACCATACAAATTTGAGGAGGACGTTAAACCAAGCCCAGATCTTTTCGAATCATCCGAATCGGACGTCCGGATTGAAAAATATCAAGGATCGAAGTCCGGAACGATCAACGGCCCCGATCGAAGGTTGTAACTACAGTCTCGTGTTCCGCCTACATGGGAATAAAACCCATGTAGGGTTTTGGGAAAATTTTCTATAAATAGAAAGCTCTCCCACACAAAAAAGGGCAGCCTCCTTCAAGACCTTGTTTGGTTTTTGAGAAAAAAACCTCCCAAAAACCCTTAGGCTATGTTTGGTTATAACCAAACACCACCATATAACCACCACTGCACCACCATGGCCTCCACCACCAAAAACCCATGACCACCACTCCATTACCCAACCCCCTTCACAAACCCAGCACCCAAAACTGCCCAGAAAGCCCAGAAAAGCAGTCTGAACCAAACAGAGCCTTGAATCTCCACAGATTCTGAAAAACTCATCCAAACGGGCCCTTACTGAGATCTCTGAGCCTCACCTCCCCATCCAGTGGGTCCGTCAGGCCAAGACGAAGCCACCGCCGCTGGTCCCGTCACCAAATCATCTCTACAGACGCCCCACGCGGCGCCCAAACACACCACGCGCCGCCGCTGCACAGAAGCTGCTCCGGCAGACTTTCCGGCAACCCCCACAGGAAACCACCACGACCAACCTCATCGTCTGGCCCAGACGACGCCGTCACCAGAAGCCCAGCCTCCTAAACCCAACGGAAACGCCGCACGCGCTACACGCGCCACCACCCCTCCGTTTCGCCTCCCCACGCGCAGCCAAGAGTCAGCGCTGACTCATCGGTTGACCCTCCAATCACAAGCGGACACGTCGCAACGACTGCTGAGTCAGCAGTACAGTCAGCTGCCACGCGTACTGCCACGTCATCACTGAGTCAGCATTGACAACCCAATCAACATCTGACACGTGTCACAGAGTGCCACGTGTCATGTCACGTGTCATGCCACATCATCATCAGGTCAAAGTTAAGTGGCCAATCACTGGCTGACACGTGGCATACTTGCCATGTGTCACTGCCATGTGTCCCTGCCACGTCATCACCCACCAATGAATCAGCGGTGGACACGTGGCATTGACTGCCACGTCACTGCGTTGACTTACCACGTGTCTCTGCCACGTGTCACTGCTGCGTCAGCTTTGACCAGCCAACCAGAAAGTGCCACGTGTCGTTGACTGACACGTGACCTGCTGACGTGGCACTTGGGCCGACTTTTGGTTTTTCCCAATTTTCTCTACTACGGTCCAGATTTCAACGAACGGACACTTGTTCCTAGCTAAATTGGCCATTCCGAACACACTGGTGACCTCAGAATTGGTCGAATCCAACTCTTATGGACTGTTTGGCATTTTATATGTCTATTTCAAGCTATACCGGCCAGTTCTGACCCCGCGGGTCCCGCTCAACTCAGCACGGACCCATTCCGGCCTGCCTTATGGCTATTCTGGCTCTTCCGGCCCTTCCGGACCCAACTATGACGTCCATTCAAGTCGATTTCGCGTCGAAGTACGACTTTGGTCTTATTGGGTTATTTCTGCTACGTTTATCGGTTTTGTTTCATTCTTTCTCAACAAAACACCGACTGGGCCTCAAATTACCCCCTTCTTCACAGGTAACTCCCTCAAACTCTTACACTTAGTGGTCTGGGGCTCCCTATAAATCCACTGGTCGGATATTCCGCTTTTTTCCTTTTTTTTATTTACTTATATGCTTTAGTGGTGTGGACTCCCTATAAATCCACTGGTCGGATATTCCGCCTTCTCTTGCCAGTCGGAAGGAGGCCTCGAACTCCACCCGATTTGGACTTTATATCCTGCGTCAGCCAGAAGGAGATCTAATGACCCATCCGGCTGCACTTTATCTCTTGTTATAGATTTTTCGTTGATAAAATCAGGAAAACACAAAAAAAAAAAACGATACTTCTCTCCAACTTCAAGGGCACCGACCCATACTTCCGGTATACATTTTTACCACAGGGCACCGACCCGTACTTCCGGTAAAACTTTCACATCACCCTTTTTACATCATCGGGCACTGACCTGTACTTCCGGTACTTTTTCATTACTTGGGCACCGACCCATACTTCCGGTAAAACCTTTTTCAAATCACTGGGCACCAACCCGTACTTCCGGTACTTTGCTTGGAATCTGCAAACATCACAGGTAAGACAGGTATGTCTTCACACTCTTTATGGGCACCGACCCTTACTTCCGACACATAAAACAAAAAATACAAAAAACTCATCGCACGGTTGATCTACTCCGACTTTAACTCAAAAACACTTTCTCAAAACTCACTACTTTCTCAAGGTTAAAGTCTAGGACTACACCGTAGAGGTTAAAGTTCCTAGCTACGCCGACTTTACTCAAAGCACTATTTTACGCACTCACGGTCTAGATCGACCAAAATATTTACACACATACACAGCACAGAACTACGTACGGCCTGATTCTCGTGTCGAGATACGTATGCAACCCATACTTGGGTGCGGCCATAACCATACTTTCAAACTATCTCGTATTGAGATACGTATACATAATTTCAAACTATCTCGTGTCGAGATATATAAATCGGCAACCGCGTGTCACGGATGCTCGCATTTCAATTTCTTATATATGTATTCTACTACTCCTTACTTATGCCCCGTTACTGTGAAAACCACTAAAACGGCAACCGTGTGTCACGGATGTTCGAGGGTGCCTAATACCTTCCCTCGACATAATCGAGTCCCCGAACCCACTTTGAGAACTCTGGTTTCGCATGACTATCAAGAGTCACACTTTTAAAAGGGCCCTACTCTTCTTAAACTGTTTTCTCAAAAGTCAAAGATGACTACTCTAATCGTCTTTGTAGGGATCCTAACTCCCGATAAACGTTAGGTGGCGACTCTGAAACTTTTACTTGCCCTACTCCCACATGTACATACTTTCACACATTTCCTTTCCCGCCTTGGTTCGCTGCTTTGAGCCTTTTACCTTATTTTATTTTATTTCCTTTTAAAACGGTCGCGATCCACGAGGGGACCGCCCCCCACCTTCGGGGCGGGCGCGACATTTTATTTCATTTCCTTTTAAAACGGTCGCGACCCACGAGGGGACCGCCCCGCACCTTCGGGGCGGGCGCGACACACATCTTAGTCTTTCAAATAACTCAGTTTCTGATAAGACACCAGGGTATAAGGCGCAAAGTACATCTCAGTCGATCAGTTGATTCTTGGAAGACACCAGGGTATAGGGCGTGAAACGCATCCATATTGTTCAAAATAATATGATTTCGAACCATTGCATAGCATGAAAATTTGGAGCATAAGATTGTATTAGCACGTGCATCACGATAGGATAGGTGCATTCATCTATATGCTTATTTGTGATTATGTGTGGTAGTTCCCTATTCGAACTACGTCCTAGTCTAACTCCCCTTAGGATACGTAGGCACCATTGAGCACGACCAGCACCGACCATCTCCACAAATGTTTTTGCAACGCTTTTTGTTTTGACCTAGGTTCAATAGTCCGGTCAAAGGCTTGTCTTCACACAGGCTTCGACATTCGCTTGTGGCATGCGTTGCATCACAAGCTCTGCCGAAGAGGGGCCAACTGTAGACACCCCAATTTTGACTGAACTATTAAACTTAGGGGGATATACCTCTAGAAATCAATGATGAATAATGCCCCGACGATTTTCTTCAAGTTCATCGCTTTGACTTCTGAAAAGCTTTAGGTTCCCAAACCTTGCTCCTAACACCCCTAGATTTGGCCAATCACTGATTAGACCCGGACTATATTTAGACTCGGACTGAGATTCACACGCGAACCCATAATTATACCTGTGTTGCACGTACTCCAAGAGTGTGCGCAACTCAAGACGCATTGCGTCAATCACATTGGTCACATCCCACAAGTTTTGGGAAGCAACCAACCAGCCCCCTTACACCTCCATACTCCCCCAACCACCTTGACCACTTAAACACCTTAACCCACCTCAACACTCTACCCTCTATACCTCCCCAACTAACCTCCCTTGCACCCTAATCATGTGCATGTGTGTGCTATGAGAGTGGAAAAAGTGAGTGTGCAGTGGTGTATGGAGTGTGTGAGTGAGTATAAGGTGTGTGTGAACATGCATGCAGTGGGTGGTATAATGAGTGAGTAAGGTGTGTTGTGTGTTGCTTGTCTGCGTGTGTCGTGTGCCGTGTGTGTGTAAGTATGTGAGTGGCAGTGTGTAGTGTGTAGAGTGTAGAGTATTGTATGGTATGGTATTGTGTGTGTTGAGAGTTGCATGTTGTGTTGAGTGGTGTGTCATGTGATGTGTGTGCAAGTGTAATGTGTGTGGCGTGTATGTGTGTGTGTATATTACATAGTATATATTATACATGTATACATAATGATAATATATATGTATTATGAACCCATGCCCCACCTCCCTCTATATATATACATAGAACTACCCCTCCCCTCACTTAGTTGTCGAACCAAGAGAAGAAAGAAAATACAGAAAGAGAGTGTACCGAGAGTGAGAGAAGAAGGAAATGAAAGGAGGAGAAAGATAGCCCACCCCCGAGCTACACCGTGACCCCGAACCTACGGTGAGTTCCTAACTAATTGGTATACTAGTTTGAATGTCCATTTTATGGAAAATCCTGTTTAACATGTGGTGTCCCTAACCTAGGCCCGTATTATCATTCTGGTGTTATTATCATTATCTTGTTATTATATTCTGGTTGATACCATGCTTAAACCAGTTGTAGCACGAACCTAATGTACGTATTATGATGTACGTCATTAATATTATTATTGTTATTATTTATTATTATAAATATCTTATTAAGTTAGCCGTTAAATCCCATGCTTTAGCATGTGGTACCCCTAACCTAAGTCCATATTATGATTTCTGTTTTATTATTATTAATAATATAATTATTGTTATTATTAGGATAATTATTTAGTCTTCCGATTAAACTCATGTTTAATATATTATACCAAATTAATACCCATGTTATTATTCCGTGAATAATAATAATAATATTATTATTAGTATTATAATCTTTATTATTATTGTTGTTATTATTATTATTATTGTTATCAAATAAACATCATGCATTAATATGTTGTACCCCGAACATATTAATATCCGTGTTATATCGTCACTACTATTATTATTATTATTATTATTATTATTACTATTATTATTATTATTATTATTATCATTTATTCCGAATAAACCTCTTGCTTTAATATGTTGTACCCCGAACATATTAATGTCCGTATTATTATTCCATTAATATTATTAATATTATTACTTTTTCCGGTTTTAGCCTTTTGTAATATGTTGTCCCTCGAGCATATCATTCTGTTATTATTATTATTATTATTATTATTATTATTATTATTATTATTATTATTATTATTATTATTATTATTATTATCATTTCTGTTTATTATTATTTGTCCGGTTAACACCATGCTTTACACATGTTGTACTACAAGCTTAGAGCCCATACTATATTTCAAGAATAACATCTATTTAATTAACTTGTACCTCGTGCATATCACATGAAACACCTCACGTAGAAGTCGGTGTCGTAACATCAACTCGACGTGCTCATGTACAAAGTCGAACGGTTGTGGAGACCAAGTCCGTATGCATTTGGAAATAAGTGTAGTCAACCGCGGAGGTCCGAAAATTGAGATGTAGTGAGTCGATACTATCAAATAGAATTACAGGATCGCATGTCGGCGATGATTGCTACTATGGCCACAAAGAGGCAATCACGATAGCAAAGTAACCATGTTGATAAGAATAATTGAGAAATGAATAAACACGGTTAGCCTGTAAGGCGAGATTACTACTGTGGTCGCGATGACCAACGATAGTACAGTAACCGTTTTGCAAATCGGCGACGATATTCATAAGGCAAGGTCTCGGGGACCTAGAGTATTTGGTTAGCTTGAAGTGAGATTACTACTGTGGCCATGGAGAAGGCAAACAACGATAGTAAAGTAACCATAGCTCGACCCACTGGGCGAGTCACTCTAAGCCAACGACATTACACTAGTAATTTAACAAGGTTAAGTGAGTCGGATGTTAAGCCGAGTGAAGTCGAATATATCGATGATGCATAGTTCACGCACAGTCTCATTATATTTCATTCAACAGTCATAACTATTCGCCATGTACTTTTGGATACGTATTTTATATTAGGAGTGATCGGTTAGGATGCTCACTTAGCTTTTATTAAAGCTAATGGCATACTACGCCCTGGACATTCCCACGTTTAGACTTCACAGGATATGACTACCCGGAGGAGCACTATTTAGAAGGAGCCTATGAAGAGGAAGCCTTAGAAAGGGAAGCTTACAACGATGAAGGTCATGGCGCCTACGCCAGTTAGAGGCGCAATTTCAAGAGAGAATACTTAGTTGTCCTTTATAGATTTTTGTCCAGTTATACTAAGTTGTAAATTGGTGTCATACGCCTTACTTTAACGATCTTACACTTTCTTTTGTCCTTACATATAAAGATGTAAACGGTGTCCAATGTCTTAATCTCTTTCGTTATTTTATCTTTTGAAACCACAAACTCTGATGTAATAGTTAGTAACCTTTTGATGTATATATTTAGTTTATGCTTCCGCTTAAGTTATTCTTTTATTATCTAGTGTGTTGTGGACAATTAGTCAATGTAACTAGTCATAGCTTACGGACCCAGAAAGGAAAATTTCATCTCCTTCAAATTTCTGCTACTCTGGGGCGTGACATGATTTTTGTTATCAGAGCCCTAGTTTAAGACATTTACACAGATTATCCTACACACTTAAGTTATAAATCATTAGACCTTTCCATCTCTGAAGATATTAACCATATGATAGTTTTGTGTGGAACAGGTTAGCATGGAACCTTTTCATGTCCAGGATGGATTTGGGGGACACGTGATATACTCAGATCATATAGAGCTAGCAGACCCTGTGTTGTATCACCAAAGGATTCTCCAGAGGGCCCTATAGAACGTAGAGTATGGAATGTGGCAGGACATATACCTAATGGGGATTCACGATCCAACGATCTTACAGATGGAGGCACACTACCATGAGAACACAATTAGGCTTATCCATTAGGAGGCAGTTAATATGATAGAGGACCGCCATACTTTTCGTGTCATCTCCTTACGAGTAAAGTTGATGCCCCCGCCACCTCTGGCAGGATCACTGCCGTAGACCACTTCCACCAGCAGAGGATATTGCACAAGAAGGGAGAGATTCCAATGATGATGGAGAGTCCAATGAGGAGAGAGAGTCAATGAGAGAGATAGAAAAATCGAAAGTACCACCAAGGCCTCACGCTACCACTTAGCGTATGACTCTCAACAATCAAGGCCTGGCCTTCAAAGCCATAATAAGCATGGAAATCACCCACGAAGAAATTAATGGTCGAGAACAAGGATATTTTGGGAATCGACCACCATACAGAAACAACCAAGGTAACCAAAGATCGAGGCCCCCAGCAAAATTCTAAGGGAATAAGCGTAGTTGGACTGGAGAAAGTAAGTCATAAGTCACGTTCCCCCAGAATTGACCAGCTGTACCCCAGGCACAAACCCCAACAGGACCACCTACTACCATTGGAGCTAATAACGATGGATGGTTCAATTGTGGAAAACCCGGACATAGTTCTAAGCACTGCCGAGCCCCAAGGAGAAGCCGAGAAGACACTGTCTGCTACAACTATGGCAAAAAGGGGCACATATCCAAGGATTGTCGAGCGCCTCGAGGCGGATACTACGGAGCATCTACTTAGGGTCAACCCAAGCAAGCCCACCTAAATGCCATTAATCCGGAGGAAGCTGGATTCAATGAAGGAGAACAACAGAATATGGAAGGTACTCTCACACTGTTTAATAGTCAAGTTAAAGCTTTATTTGATACTAGTGCTTCCAACTCTTTCATTGCTATTAAGATTGTACAACGGTTGGGTTTAGTACCCCAGACGCTTGATGTAGCTTTGAATGTTATGTCCCCCTTAGGAGTGAATATTAAGTTGGAAAAAGTGTGTAAGGACTGCACTTTGAACTTTAAAGGTCAGAACCTCCCCACTGATATGATATTTCTGTCGATGAAGGAATTCAACTAAATCTCAGGAATTGATTGGCTTGCGAAATACCATGCCAAATTAGATTGTGTTAGCAAGTCTATTACTTTTTTGATACTCGAAAGCCAACCATTTAGATTCCAATGTGATCCTTTGTGCGACACTTTCCTCACCAACTGTCTAACTACCCTTGGAAATATAAGTTCAAAAATCTCGATTGTACAAATCCTGTAGTTCAAGGCTTTGATGATGTATTTAAGGACATCTCAGGACTACCACCTAAGAGAGACATCAACTTTTGTATTGAGTTGGTACTCGGTACACTACTAATATCCAAGACCCCGTATCGGACCGCCTCGACAGAAATGCAAGAATTAAATAAGCAAGTCTAGGAACTTGAAGATCTCAGATTCGTTCGTCCAATCACATCGCCTTGGGGAGCGCCAGTGTTATTCGTTAAGAAGAAGGATGGGACACTTCGACTCGATATTGACTACAGAGAGTTGAACAAAGTCACAATCAAGAACCAATACTCCCTCCCCAGAATTAATGACCTATTCGATCAATTGCATAGAACGGCAACTTTCTCCAAGATAGATCTACGATCCGGATATCACTAACTGCTAGTTCGACTTGAGGACGTATCAAAGACAGCCTTTAGGAGAAGATATGGGCACTATGAATTCTTGGTCATGCCGTTTGGACTAACGAATGCCCCAGCTGTATTCATGGATTTAATGAATAGGGTGTTCAGACCATACTTGGATCGATTTGTGATTGTGTTCATAGACGATATCCTAATCTACTCAAAGACCAAGGAGGAACACAAAGAACATGTGAGGATCGCACTACAGACACTTTGATATAACCACTTATATGCAAAGTTTAGCAAGTGTGAATTTTGGCTAAAGGATGTCAAATTCTTGGGTCACACTGTCTCACGGGATGGAATAGCTATGGATTCAACGAAGACATATGCTATTTTGGATTGGAATAGACCAAACACTGTAACCGAAGTTAGAAGTTTCCTTGGTTTAGCCGTATACTACCGAAGGCTAGTTGAAGGATTCTCTAAGATAGAATCTCCTTTGACCAATCTGATAAGGAAAGACGTGAAGTACGAATGGAAGGACCAACACGAATGCGCATTTCAAGAGCTGAAGAAAAGATTAACCTCGGCGCCAGTGCTTGCGATACCGAAGAGCGGTGAGCAGTTCACCATTTATACCGATGCATCACACCAAGGACTTGGATGCGTGCTCATGCAAGATAGAAGAGTGATAGGGTATGGATCATGACAACTGAAACCATATGAGATGAACTACCCTACGCACGACCTTGAACTAGCCGCAATCATTTTTGCCCTCAAGATTTGGAGACGTTACCTTTACGAAGAGAAGTTCGGCCTATTTTTAGATCATAAGAGTTTGAGATACTTATTCTCTTAGAAGGAGCTGAACATGAGGCAGCGACATTGGATGGAATTGTTGAAGGATTACGATTTCACTTTGCAATACCACCCTGGTAAAGCAAACGTAGTTGCCGATGCACTAAGCCAAAAACCCCATAAACTAATCATATCCTCTCTTATGCTCAAAGATTGGAGAGCATTGGAAACATTAGCTAAATTTGACTTTTAGACCTCTGGATCAAGTAAAGGACGACATTTTGGATGTCTCGTAGAACAACCGACACTTATCAATCGCATTCTTGAAGCTCAAGGAAAGGATGAAGGACTTCATCAATGGTTTGAGAAAGCAGAATGGAGTATTGGAGTAGACAGAGGATTTAGATCTCGTAATAGACTTTGTGTGCCTGACAAGGACAATGAAAGGAAGGACATATTGAACGAAGCGCACAAGTCAAAAATGACGGTACACCCTAGAGGAATAAAGATGTATAAGGATTTGAAGATGAATTTCTGGTGGGAAGGAATAAAAAGAGAGGTAGCGGATCATGTATCCAAATGTTTAACCTGCAAACAAGTCAAAGCGGAACACCAGAGGCCAGCGGAATTATTACAACCACTACCAGTTCCTGGATGGAAATACGAACACATTACTATGGACTTCGTTGTAAGAATGCCTAGATCACAATAAAATCATGACGCTATTTGGGTAATCGTGGACCCACTCACTAAATCGTCTCATTTCATCGCTTACAACATGATGTACCCGGTAGGGGAAGACGAGCAGAATATACTTACAGCAAGTCGTACAACTGCACTGAGTGCCCGTATCAATCGTATCAGATCGCGACTCACATTTTACATCAGGATTTTAGGAAAGCTTGCAAGCAGCAATGGGAACTTCATTGAAGGTAAGTTCAACGTTTCATCCCCAAACCGACGGACAAACAGAACGAGTCAACCAAGTAATAGAAGACATACTTCGAGCTTGTGCCATAGACTTTGAAAGCTCTTGGGAGACATACCTGCCACTGGTAGAATTCGCTTACAACAACAGTTATCATTCTAGCATCGGGATGGCACCTTTTGAGGCTTTGTATGGGAGACCATGCCGATCACCGTTGTGCTGGACTGAGGTTGGAGACAACAAACTTTTAAGACCAAAAATGGTTCAAAAGATGAATGAAAAGATCAACATCGTGAAAGAAAAGATGAAAGCAACATAAAGTAGACAGAAGAGCTACGCAGAAAAGCACCGCAAGGAATTGGAGTTCAGTGTTGGAGATCACGTACTTCTCAAGGTATCTCCAGTACGAGGCGTTGTTAGATTCAGACCGAAATGAGGAAAGTTGTCACCGCGCTACATTAGACCGTTTGAAATTTTAGAGCGCGAGGAAAAAGTTGCCTACAGACTTGCCCTACCACCCAAGATGTTAGGAGTACACAATATATTTCATATCAGTATGCTAAGGAAGGTTGTACATGATCCATCACATGAGATTGACTTCATGGACACTGAGGTGAACAACAACCTGACTTATACTGAAGGACCAGTCCAAATTCTGGATCGAGGAGTCAAAAAATTGAGGACTAAGGAAATCCCGCTCGTGAAAGTTCAGTGGAGACACCATGACGAACGCGAAGCTACCTGGGAGTTAGAATCAGAAATGTGAGAGATGTTTCCAGCCTTGTTTAGCGACTAGCTAGTTCAGATTTTGGAGATGAAATCTTTAATAGGAGGTGGATATTGTAATACCTATATTTTCTGTTCTTGTTTATCAAAGAATTTTCTATAATTCCGGAATGCACTCGCGCGGACTGTGTTGCACGTACTTCGAGAGTACGCGAAATTCGAGACGCATCACATCATTCACATCGGTCACATCCCACAAGTTTTGGGAGGCAACCAACCACCCCCCTTACACCTCCATACTCCCCCAACTACCTTAACCACTTAAACTCCTTAACCCACCTCAACACTCTACCCTCCATACCTCCCCAACCAACCCCCCTTACACCCTAATCATGTGCATGTGTGTGTTCTGTGAAAGTAGAAGAAAGTAAGTGTGCAGTGGAGTGTGACGTGTGTAAGTGAGTGTATGGTGTGTGTGTGTGTGTGTGTGTACATGCATTCAGTGGATGGTATAATGAGTGAGTAAGGTGTGTTGTGTGTTGCTTGTCTGTGTGTGTGTGTGAGTGTTGGCAGTGTGTAGAGTGTAGAGTGATCTGTGGTTTGGTATTGTGTGTGTTGAGTGTTGCATGTTGTGTTGAGTGGTGTGTCGTGTGATGTGTGTGGCGTGTATGTGTGTGTGTATTATATATTATATATGTGTACATAGGTATGATATAATATATATATATATGTATTAAGAACCTATGCCCTACCTCCCTCTATATATATACATAGATCTCCCCCTCCCTCACTTAGTTGTCCAACCAAGAGAAGAAAGAAAATAGAGAAAGCAAGTGTACCGAGAGCGAGAGAAGGAAAGGAAAGGAGGAGAAAGAAAGCTCACCCCCGAGCTACACCGCGACCCCGAAACTAGGGGTGGCAGTCGGGTCGTGTCAGGTCATAATCGTGTCATTCTTAACATGTCATAATCGTGCCGGGTCATACACGGGTCACCCGTTTAAGCTGTCTAACCTGTGTAGGGGTGTCCATGTCATCGGTTCGGTTAGGTTCAAATTTTTATTTTTAATTTTTATTTCGCTTTTTTCATGTTTTGAAAACCAACTGAAGTGTTCAGTTTGGTCGATTTTTTCGCCTTTTGGTCGATTTTGCCAATTTGGGCGGTTGGATCGGTTTTTAAATTGTAGGTAATTTTAAGAAAATCGGCCAGTTAGCTAGGTTCAGTTATTCGAAAAAAGCTTACAACCCTACTGAGAATACAAACAAGTCTACACATCAAATGCATCAATTATTAACACGTATTACGTATCATCTTAAATACCAAAATACTATAAATATAACAATATCCAACTGTTATAAATTTAACATCAAAGCAGATCCAAACAAAATGAATAAGAAGAAATACTATTTTTACTAGTTGTATAAAGAAATTTCTTCACCATTTTTACTAGCTGTATAAAGAAATACTATTTTAAATTATTATTTTTATTACATTAGTGATTAATTATTGGCTACCCATAATGCCAGAGCAATTTTCTTTATTGCCAGAGCAGCCCATTATTTTTCTAACGGATTTTTGACATTACTAACGGATTATTTCCGTTACAAATAAAAAAGTGTTAGAATTTGCTCTGGCAATAAAGAAAATTGCTCTGGCAATATGATTTCCCTTCATTATTATGTATAGATTTACTTGTTTGGTAAGTCGGTAACTACTCTTTTTTTTTTTTGGAGCAAAACAAAAAACAATTTTAGTTATTTTTTAAATAGATATTTTTTTAATTCTTATTTATATTATTTATATTTTATACTTCCAGATTATTAAAATTTATTTTTAGAACAAAAAAAAATGCCCCAACTGACCTTAAATAATTAATCAGTTAATCGGGTCAAACGAGTTTGACGGGTTAACCCGCTTCAACCCATTTATTAATCGTGTCAAACGGGTTGACTCGTTTATGACCCGTGTCCTTAGACGGGTCACCCAAACCTGTCTATTTTCGTGTCAGGTCGTGTCGGGTTGAAAATTGCCACCCCTACCCGAAACTACGGTGAGTTCCTAACTCACTTGGTATGCTAGTTTTAATGTCCGTTTTATCTTCCGTTTATTATTATTATTTATGAAAAATCCTATTTAACATGTGGTGTCCCTAACCTAAGCCCGTATTATCAGTATGTTGTTATTATCATTATCTTGTTATTATATTCCGTTTGATACCATGCTTAAACCAGTTGTACCACAAACCTAATGTCCGTATTATGAGATACGTTATTAATATTATTATTGTTATTATTTATTATTATAAATATCTTATTAAATTAGCCGTTAAATCCCATGCTTTAACATGTGGTACCCCTAACCTAAGTCCATATTATGATTTCTATTTTATTATTATTAATTTTATTATTATTATTGTTATTATTATTATAATTATCTAGTCTTCCGATTAAACTCATGTTTAATATATTATACCAAATTAATATCCATGTTATTATTCCGTGAATAATAATAATATTATTATTGTTAGTATTATTATCTTTAATATTACTATTGTTATTATTGTTATTATCAAATAAATATCATGCTTTAATATGTTGTACCCCGAACATATTAATGTCCGTGTTATATCATCACTACTACTGTTATTATTATTATTATTATTATTATTATTATTATTATTATTATTATTATTATTATTTATTTCGAATAACCCTCTTGCTTTTATATGTTGTACCCCTAACATATTAATGTCCGTATTATTATTCCGTTAATATTATTAATATTATTATTTATTCCAGTTCTAGCCTTTTTGTAATATGTTGTCGACGTGCTCGTGTAGAGAGTCGAACGGTCGTGGAGACCAAGTCCGTATGCATTTGGAAATAAGCGTAGTCAACCACGAAGATCCGAAAGTTGAGATGTAGTGAGTCAATACTATCAAATGGAATTACAGGATCGCATGTCGGCGATGATTGCTACTATGGCCACGGAGAGGCAACTACGACAGCAAAGTAACCATGTTGATAATATTAAATTGAGAAATGAGTAAACACGGTTAGCCTGTAAGGAGAGATTACTACTGCGGTCACGATGACCAACGATAGTAAAGTAACCGTTTCGCAAATCGCGACGATATTCATAAGGCAAGGTCCCGGGGATTTAGTCAATTTGGTTATCTTGTAAAGCAAGATTACTACTGTGGCCATGGAAAAGGCAAACAACGACAGTAAAGTAACCATAGCTCGACCCACTGGGCAAGTCACTCTAAGTCAACCGCATTACACTGGTAATGTAACAAGGTCAAGAGACTCGGATGTTAAGTCGAGTGAAGTCGAATATATTGATGATGCATAGTTCCCGCACGGTCTCATTAGAATTCATTCAATAGTCATAACTACTCGCCATGTAATTTCGGATACGTATTTTATATTAGGAGTGTTCGGTTAGGATGCTCACTTAGCTTTTATTAAAGCTAATGGCATACTATGCCCTGGATATTTCCACGTCTAGACTCCACAGGATATGACCACCCAGAGGAGCACTATTTAGAAGGAGCCTATGAAGAGGAAGCCTTCGAAAGGGAAGCTTACAACGATGAAGGTCACGACTACGCCAGTTAGAGGCGCAGCTTCAAGAGAGAAGACTTAGTTGTCCTTTCTAGATTTTTGTCCAGTTATATTAAGTTGTAAATTGGCGTCATACGTCTTACTTTAACGATCTTACACTTTCTTTTGTCCTTACATATAAATATGTAAACGACGTCCAACGCCTTAATCTCTTTCGTTATTTTATCTTTTGAAACCATAAACTCTGACGTAATAGTTAGTAACCTTTTGATGTATATATTTAGTTTATGCTTCCGCTTAAGTTATTCTTTTATTATCTAGTGTGTTGTGGACAATTAGTTAATATAACTAGTCATAGCTTACGGACCCAGAAAGGAAAATTTTCTTTCCTCCTATTTTTTGCTACTCCAAGGCGTGACACTTGGAATTATATCGAAATGCCATGGAGAGTTAAAGATGCCATAAAATATTCCTTGGCATAATCCTAACCCATTAAAATTTCCAAATAACCTTTATCTTAGCCGCCAAAGAAATCAAAGTCTACATAAAGTCATTTCTCTTATGAGGGTAAAAGAGGTTGGACACTTTAATTATATAGAGAAATATATTAATGGGAGAGCTTTAGAGGAGAAAAATATAGAGACAAAAAAGTCTACCAAATCTCATACCCAAACCCCACCAAACTCTACCCAATTCATACAATCCATCATATCATCATTGAAGTAGCTTGAAGCTTGTGGAAGAAGAAGAGGAAAAGCTTGAGGAATTCAACATCTCTACAAAATTTTGATAAGGTCTAGAGGTAAAACCTTCAATCTATCTTCATATATAATAATTCAATCACAATTCATAGTTTTGACTAGAATCTTTACACATTTTTAAAAAGTCTCTTCCCACCTCATTTCATCACATACCACTAGAATTGTGATTGAATCCGCATTTGTTTTCATTGATTTGGATCTAATTAGCCAAGGATTTGAGGCAAGACAAATTTCTAAAAAGAATTTTGAGTTAGATCATCAATTAAATTTTGATTTCATCTCTTCTTTGTTTGTATTCTACTCATGGGATTTGTGAGTTCTTCAATATCTCATTTGTTTTCCATGAGTTTGATCATTTAATTCTCTATATCTTATATATGATTTATATGGAAAATAAGGTAGATCATAGTTACATCCATATATGATTAGTGGATACAAGTTTTGGCTCATGATTTGGGCCCTCTAATTTGAAATCACATGGAATTCTATCCATATTCCATGGAGGTTTATATGAATTTAGTCATATTTAGTCTCCAAGGATCATTAATTTGGGAGAAGAGTTGAATAAAATAAGTCTATATTACTCAAGGATCATCAACTTGAGAGAGGCATTGACTTGTCAATTTTCATGGCTTGAATATCAATATTGGTGCAGTGAATTCATTAACCAACTACGATCAAAGATTTTTAATTAAATCATGGTTCATTAGAATTAAATGAGATCAATTGCAATTTGTCCCCAATTCATATGTGTACCACTGTAATTTTTGTTTTATTGAGATTTCGTGGTTAGGATGGTTTGATCTTAAGATTTGTAAACTAGCTACTCTCTGTCCAAAATTTTAGAACAGTAGATCAATTTAGTTTTGAAGAGATCAGAGCCTTAAACATGTTATTTAAGTTTAAAATAATTTTTTCCATGAAGTTAAATGTGCTAATAAGATTTCCTAAAAAGATCAAAGTGATTCTGATTCGTTCAGTATTTTTAGAAAATCACACAAAAACTCTGGACAGAGAGTTGTTAAATTCTGAGTGGTGTCTGGTCTTAGCCCAATTCCCAGAGATTGGACCGTTTGATCTTTGATTTTCTTTTTGAGTTAGAAACTAGACTCACAGAGAAACATCATATCCAAAAAATCATTAAGAACAAAACCATGAGAAGTATGATTTATCTATTTTTGAAAGTCTGGTCTGCTCTTTGTAAATTCTGAAACTCTGTTACAATTTTGATACACTTTATAAATGATGATCCAAATGTCTTTTATATGACCTTGGAATTAAAATAGGTTTTAAATAATGATAGTTAAACTTAAATACAGAGGCTAACTGATCCAAATTATTGAATTGTTCATAGCTTGTTCTTATTCATGTGCAGACATCCATCCATGTATGTTGATACTTATAATTAGGACTTATTTTTTTTTTGGTTAAGTTGTATTTTATTGAACCTAGTTGTGAGTTCCTTGTGATCATGTTGTGATCATGTTATGATTTGCCTTATATATGTGTGTTAGAGACCCTTTTTTCTAAGTTTTCTCTTTATTCGTATCCATTGCACGTTTAATATTCGCGGCTGGATCCTAGGTAAGTTTTCTTATTCCCTATTTGCATGTCATCTTGCTTGCTATTTGAATTGCTTGGTTCTGTATGTCTTTTGTTGTTAGCAATCTTACATCTTTTGCAACATGCTTTTGTAATGTATATATATATGTGTGTGTATTAATTGAGGGCATGCTTAGATTAATAATTCAATTAAAAAGGATGTTGAGTAGAGAACTATCACGAGATAGGATGAGAGGGGGTATTTTAGTCCACTGGGCTCCTTCCCCTCTCAATCTATAATCCCCGGACCTAGAAAAATCTGATTTACAAAAAATTTGTTTGCTTTTAAAATGGTTTCTTAATTTTCCTTACAAAAAAATTAAGTGAAGACTCGTATTTTGAATTTGAAAAGGTTTAAAAAGCGTGGTTAGCCTGCGATACCCACACCTAACGGCGACATGGGTTAGTAAGAGAGGGATGTGGGGGCGAAGATGACCATGGTGACTGGTGAGGTCCAAATTGGGGTAAGGCTTCGTTGTTAGCCAATTCAATGAGGCCCACAACCAGGTGCTTGCAACACCTCAAGTTAGTTGGTTTCTTTATTTTCTTTTCTTTTTTCAGAGAGAGAGAGAGAGAGATATTGGGTCTCTTTCTTTTTTTATTTTCTGTAATTGACAAAGTGATAACCTTCAAATTGTAGAAGAAACCCCGTAATTAATTAAAATGAATGGGTAATCACTCAGTTTTAATTTGGGCTTTAACTTTTAAGTCCAATCCCGCTCAAGACACATAAAAGATTTGCCCTAGTCGTAGTAAATTACGGGTTGAACTCATGCCGGGTTCCGATTAGCCCGCCCAAGTTACAGCCCTATAACATTTTTCAAACGCCACAAATTTCACCATAATTTATTGTGATAAAAGTTATCAAAACCATAGAAGTATAAACTCTCCCAAACACCCTCTAACTTCCTTATTCAAATTGACTCTGAACATCAATATTTTAAAAAGTAAAC
The DNA here is from genome assembly GCA_033977485.1 of Hydrangea macrophylla. Classification (NCBI taxonomy): domain Eukaryota; kingdom Viridiplantae; phylum Streptophyta; class Magnoliopsida; order Cornales; family Hydrangeaceae; genus Hydrangea; species Hydrangea macrophylla. Next base: position 32,756,286 of record CM066994.1, read on the forward strand.
AAAAACAAACCAACAAAAAAAAGAGGGCCACAAAACCCAGGAAGAAACATGAAAACAGAGAAGCTTCACTCTCCAAAAATAGATTGTTTGTCCAGTACATGATAGAGATTGACCATGTGAGTATATATATATATATATATTACTCTCTACCAAGAACTTGTGACAAACTGGACAAGATTGGAACGAAATTTCAGGAAAACCAACAATTTAATACCATATTGATTATTGATCAATTTAGTACCCAGATCAGAACATATATGGATCTCAATCCTCCTTCAATCTCAATGATCTCCTCTTCATCAAAATTTGACGAATCAATCACAATATAGAACAGACTGGGTCACGGTTATAATAAGGGACCTCATAATGTACTTCATAAGGAGTTGGAGTCCAAATCAGAGGGTGCGTTGTAACCTCTTTGTTCTTATCATCATCTTTCTTGGCCTCGGGCGGACCGACGCTGACCAGCTCGGCAGACCCCACGTTCTTCCGGAGCATCCTCGTCAGGTGGACTGCGTCGATGTCTCCGATGACTTCCACCTGGTTCTTATCGTCACCTTTTAAAGATGCCGATTCAACCCCTATATATATATACATATATATATGGATGTAAATTAGATACATTTGTATGTATAAAAAAAATGAATGTCTAATTTACTATTACACTTTTATTTTGAACTCAATTAAATGAATTGCTTCAAAGACTTTTCATAAAGAAGCGACAAAAGTAATTTAATTTTGCAATGGTGGAGCCAATAATTTAAATTGGGGATGAATGGAAAAGTGATAAGAAAATGCGTTAGATCAAATATTTAAGATAAATTATATCAAAATTGGTTAAATATATTATATTAAATTTTATTTCTTAATTTTTTTTAAAGTTTGGGGCCTATAGCTTATCACAAATAGCTCTGCCCTCCAACTCAAGTCTTTTATAACATTACTTTAATATCATTATTTTAATAAAGTGATAGATTCTTTTTTATTCAACAACTTAATTAAGATTGGTACTTTTTGGTACATGTAGTAAGTTAGTATTTTTCTCCTTATATATATTCACTCCTCCGGACTTGTTGTCTTCATATATTACATGAAGATAGTAGGATCACATTGTTCCATTTTAAATAGACAATTAAATAATTTTACATTGAGTGTATCAAAGTAATTTAGCTTACATCATGTGTGAAAAAATTTAGTATACTTGTTAAAATTAGGTGAGAGACTTCCATTTTATGATCCAATTTAATGCAATAGTGTTAGCATCTATATGCCTTTATATATATATATATATATAGATATACTTATATTATGTATAGGTGTGTGTGGTGTATTTATTTTTCTTTTTCGCTAAAGGTGTGTGTGGTGTATGATTGTTGTTCCAAGCTCCCAAAAGCTAGTTGAAAAAAAAAAACCAAACTTGGAAATACCAAATAATATTTACCTGGAACACCAACTGTAGTCTTTAATGCTTTTGCGCGACACTTCTCACCAGTCATGGACACTTTTATAACAATTTTTTGCTGTAAAAAAAAATACATATATATATCACATTAGCAAAGGTTTATCTATACACACATAACATCAAGAAACCTACAAGTCTATATGATTCCTATGTACATATAGACTTAGGCCTTAGGCTTAGTTTTGTCCCCACGTGACTTTTTAAAAAGAGCTTATGAAATTTATTATTAAGTTATTTGATACTTTTGTACAAGCGACACATTACTCTTAAAAAAAATCATGAAACCAAAAAATAACCTTGACCTTTTAAAAGCTTCACTCTTGAGGTTTTAAAAGCTCCCAAAAAAAACCCTAAGTTCAATTTTTACAAAGCTTCATAACTAGTTACCAAATAAATTAACATAAAATTGTGAGAAGCACCAAAATGGGAGTCAAACTAAGCCTTAATTTTTTTTTTTTTTTTGCTTAGAAAACTAAGCCTTAATTGATATATATATATATATATATATAGTAGTGTACTGTGGACCTCGTTGTCCCGAAAAATATAACCTTCCATGCAACCTATCAGGAGGGTGCATGCCATAGATTGTGTTTCTGGCACGAAAGACACTACAAAACGTTGTTATATTCCCAATTACCATTTTGACAAGGACCCTTTTGATATGGGCTCTAGAAGGTATCCCTCATATATATATATATATATGCGTATATCAATTGATTGATATATATATATATATGTTGGGATACATATTATATGTGAGATAATTCCATGAATTTAGGGATTATGATTTGGCTAAATTTCTATTCATATGTTCAAAATTGGCTCTACTATATGACCGAGCAATTCTACTCAGCGACCACTCACTATCCCGACCAAGGCATGTACAATTGCTTGGGGAGCACCATCCTGATATCCCGAGCGGTTGTGGGCCCCCTGGGCCTCCTAATCCTATAGCGCGGGGCTCTACCAAAGGAGAAGCTCGACCCCTGGGTTAGGATAGCATCGTCCAGTCATAATACAGCTCGAGAACAACTCGGCTAGCCCAGAGGCACGTCCCAAACTGCTCAGACTCCAGCAGTTTCCTAAGTCAATTAGGAAATCTTCCAGATACGCATAAATAGTTTCCGAATCTGATTAGGAAACCTTTCGGATATGCAGCTATCAAGCTATCAACGGTTTCCTAAACAGACTAAAATGCCTTGTAAAGGAGGACTCTTCCTCTTATAAAAGGGTTCTCCCACCCCATTAGAGGGGATCCCGAGTTCAATAGAACCAACAATATTACGTTGTCTAGCCTCTCCCAAGAAACCCTAAACGCCACCCTGCACGGCCGACCCTTGGTAGTTCTAGTCATTATTGTTGGATCACCAAGGTCCCTGCAGTAGTTTTATTTCGTATAGTTGAAATGCTCAAACACACACGTGGATGTAAGTTTCTTCATTAATAGGGCCGAACACATACAAACCCGATCTCTCATTATCTCTCTCACTGTTTTTCTCTCCTTGATCTGCTTTAATTTATTTTACCCAAAAAAACAAATCTCTTAACTGATAGTCATGCCTCCGAAGAAGGGCAAAAAGGCTGCACAGCATGCTAACCAGGACGTTTCGCCGGCCCCGGCGTGGGTTGCGGTAGTCCTGACACCGAAGTAGATCACCGCGACCCTCGTATAGCTCTTGGATGGTCAGCGTCAAATCCAGCAGCAGATCAAACCTCTGCTGACTCAATAGAATAACCTTTCATAAGTCGAGTCACAGCCTATGAATGTTGAGCGTAGTCAGGAACCGATGCGGACCCGACAACATGTCTGAGCCAACCAGGCCCGTGTTGAGGATGCCAGAGACATCATCAATGATAGACATATATGCTGCCAAAGAGGGGAGGAGAGAATGCGTGACCTGGGAGTCAACCTATGATCACTCGGTCAGGAGACGAGATGACCTTAGGCACACGATCAACCGGAGTCATAGTCGAGCCTTATCTCAGAGGACAGCACGCCATGAGAAGGAAGCCTCTTCCTCTGACTCGACCTATGTCTTGGATTCTAGTCGGGAAGGTGTGGTGGCCTGTATCAAGGATTTTGAGAAATAGATCGACGGAATGACCAAAGAGCTAGGCCAGAACCCTACTTAGGATCATGTTAACACCGAGACCAAGTCACTGTTCTCCAGCCAGATCACGAAGTTTGCCATCTCGCTCAAATTTAAACAACCTCATCTAGATTCTTATAATGGCTTAGGAAGCCCGGTCGACCACGTCCAGACCTATAAGGCTTAGATGGCCCTGGCTACCGACATCGACGAACTCTATTGCCTGGCCTTTCCCGACACTTTAAAAGGCCCGGCTGCACAATGGTTCTACCTAAAAACCCGATCGGTCAAAGATTTCAAGGAGCTCAGCAAACATTTTATCAGTCAGTTCATAAGCATGCTCGATCGACCGCAACCTGACACCCAGCTACTCACTGTCAAGTAGCTCAAGGGAGAGTTGTTGAAGGATTATATCGATCCGTTCAACAAACAAAAGTTTCAAGTTTACGACCTAAATGAGATAATGGCCATTACAGCCTTCTACTCGGGAGTTTGACACGCCAAGTGCGCCACGTCGTTTCACAGAAACCGACCGCCAACCTTGGTTAAACTCTCAGAGAGGATCGAAAAATATGTTAAAATTGAAGAATTTCGAAAGATCAAAGACCCTGGGCACATAAGCGACGAGCCTTCAAGAAGTAAACAGAAGCGAGATCAGCCCGAGAGGAACATTGTAAAGAAGCCCAGTAGTTTCGGCAGTTCCTTCAGTGTCTAACGGTCTGGGTCCGGCAGCCCCGACCTGACCTCCAATTTATAGTGTTCAGGGTCTGACAGCCCTAACCCGACCTCCAGTTTGTAGCGGTCAGGGTCTGATAGCCCCGACCCGACCACCAGTTTACTACAGTCAGGGTCCAGCAATCCTGACCTAGCCTCCAATTTGCAGCGGCAAGGAGCCCAGTGATCCTAACTCGACCTCTTGTCTCCAACGGTCCAGGCGAACCTAACTACAGTGGTACTTTTGCCCGACCATAGCATGAGGCTCCATAGACTATGTCAAAGAGCTCCTACAAAGACTCGGATTGCTTAGGTCTCAACTCTAGCTGATTCTTGGAGCACAACAAAAGTCCTTGGTCACTTCAAAGGACCAAAAAGACCACCACGTGGCGAATGTCCTCAGTCAACCCGAGGCAGAACTCCACTTAGGTCCAAACTGACGATAGAGGTAATTAAATACTCTTAGGTTGGTCCGCGATAGAGGAGTAAAAGAAATTCCTAAAATTCAAATATTTTGGGTCTCCAATTAGGCCCAAACCGACGATAGAGGTGACTAAAGCCTCTTAGGTTGGCCCACAATAGAGGAGTAAAAAAGGACCCTATAGCAACACGCTTTGGGTTAGCTCTACCAATATGGTCAAATTCTTCTATCAACAGCCTTGATAAAAGGTTTATTGGACATAAGATCCATACTAGGAGCTAACATAAAAAAGGACCCTAAACGACATGCTTTAGGTCGGCTTTACCAATATGGCCAAACTCTTCTACCAACAGCTTTGACGAAGGCTTACTGGGTAGAAGATGACCATCCTGGGAGCTAACATAAAAGGACCCTAAAGCAACATGCTTTGGGTTGGCTCTACCAACATGGTCAAACTCATGTACCAACAGCATTGACGAAGACTTACTGGGCAGAAGATGACCATCTTGGGAGCTAACATAAAAGGACCCTAAAACAACACGCTTTAGGTCGGCTCTACCAATATGGTCAAACTCTTTCACCAACAGTCTTGACGAAGACTTACTGGACAGAAGATAACCATCCTGAGAGCTAAAAAATAAAAATGACCTTAAAGTAATACACTTTAGGTCAGCTTACCTAACATGGTCAAATTCTTCTACCAACAACCTTGACGAAGGCTTACTGGGCAAAAAAAACCATCCTGGGGGCTAACTTAAACAAAAGACTCTGAATTAGGCCAAGTCTCAACTCTTAGTCAATTCCCGAGCACTTAAAAGACTCTGAATTAGGCCAAGTCTCAACTCTTAGCCAATTCCCGAGAATTCACCAGAATCAGAAGCTCCAAGGAAACCTCCCCAAGCAGTTTAAGTGTTACTGATCCTGACCCATTAACAAATTTCCAAACTTGGCCCGATATAGCATCAGGCCAACCTTGGAAATGGGGGGACAACTGATATGCCCAAAGTTGGCTCTACTCTATGACCGAGCAGTTCTACTCAGTGATTGGCCCCTATCCCTACCAAGGCATGTATAACTACTTGGGTGAGCAACATCTCGATATCCCGAGCGGTTCTGGGCCCCCCTGGCCCCCTGATCCTGTAGCGTAGGGCTCTAATAGAGGAGAAGCCTGACCCCTAGGTCGGGGTAGCATCGTCCAATCATAATATAGCTCGGGAACAACTCGGCTAGCCCAGAGGCGCGTCCCAAACTGCTCAGACTCCAGCAGTTTCCTGAGCCAGATAGGAAATCTTCCAGATACGCATAAATAGTTTCCTAATCTGATTAGGAAACCTTCTGGATATGCAGCTATCAAGCTGTCAATGGTTTCCTAAATAGACTAAAATGCCTTGTAAGGGAGAACTCTTCCTCTTATAAAAGGGTCCTCCCATCCCATTAGAGGGGATCCCGAGTTCAATAGAGCCAACAATATTACGTTGTCTAGCCTCTCCCAAGAAACTCTAAACGCACACCCTGCACGGCCGACCCTTGGTAGTTCCAGTCACCATTGTTGGATCACCAAGGTCCCTGCAGTAGTTTTATTTCGTATAGTGGAAATGCTCAAACACACACGTGGACGTAAGTTCCTTCATTAACAGGGCTGAAACACATACAAACCCGATCTCTCATTATCTCTCTCACTGTTTTTCTCTCCTTGATCTGCTTTAATTTATTTTACCCAAAAAATGCATCATCACCTATTATAATTTAGTTTCCTTGATAGAGTTGTATTATTTATCCAAGAATTAATGTTTTATAAACTCTATATATAAGGATGTTGTATATAAATTTAGAAAACCCTTGGTATACCAAGTTGAGGGGTCTCCACTTATGACAGTACTGCATGGTCTAGGGTGAGAGAGTGAGTTCATTTTGTTTTTCTCTCTTAGTATGGAGGTGGAGAAGTGGGGTCCATCCCATATTATTCGAGAAGATGGGTTTCTTGGTTATTTGATAAGCAAGCCATATGGAGTTAATAAGCATTAGAGATGAAGTATTATCCAAGGATTCTAATCAAATGGATTTGGATGGTGTGTGTTTGTATCCATGCATGTAGTGCATTTGATCAAGATGAAACTTCAAGAGTTCTATATATATATATATACATGTGGTGTATGTATAGGAGATTCACTCAGTCAAGTGAAAAAGGGGGAAAAAATTGTGTGGGTATTTTTTTTTTAGGGTATTGAGTGTGGGGTACAAGGAGTTGGGTTATGTGATTTAATTCAATAAGTGTCTTGTACCAATTTATTCTTTATATATAGTAAGGAAAAATCTCTTGGGTGTGGATCTATGTAGGCAGGTTTTTGTCGAACCACATAAAATTCTCTTGTGTGATTTTTTTTTCCCTTGTAACTTTTTTTTCATTGTGTGGTCGTTTTATTTCGCTGCATTAAATTCCCAACAATATTTCCATTATATTTTTAAGGTCTTTGTAAAAAAAATTAATATTCCATTACTTTAATAAGATGTTATGGACTTCTCCTACATTTAAAAGTCTATGTTTTAAAATATAGTAGGTTAACATTTTCATGTATATATATATATATATATATCAATGAAATGAATATCCTCATCCTGAAGCTCAACTATATGACTATGATGTGTCTCTAATTTATTGCCAACTTAATTAAATTCAAAAACTAACAAAATTTGAAAGACTAAAGAAAGTGACTGGTCGTTGGTAACAAAAAGTGTAAGCCCTTCCAGTCTTCTCTTTCAGGGACCCATTTTTTAACCATACACGGAGAGAAGACTTGACCCTAATTTTTAGACCCATTCTAAATAACAAGTCTTTTTTTACTTATTATGTGTGGGACAAGTTTAACTAGAGATTAACACTGACTCATCTAAGTCATATAAATATTTTTTTTTGAGAAGAAGTCAATTTGAATTAGTACCAATGTATAATAACATATAGGGTAAAAAGCATTTTGCTCCCTCAAACTATACACGCTTTTGCAATTTGCACCCCGAACTTTAAAAAGTTGCATTTTCCCCCTTGAACTATCTTTAGGATTGCAATGTCCCCCCTGAACTTCAAACAGTTGAAATGTCCCCCCTGAACTATCATCTGTTTTGCAAAGTCCCCCCTAAACTATCTTTCGTATTGCAATATCCCCCCTAAACTATCTTTCGTGTTTCTTGATGGAATGTGATGACAGGGTTGTTATTGCAACACGAATATAGTTTAGGGGGGACTTTACAAAACAGATGATAGTTTAGGGGGGACATTTCAACTTTTGAAGTTCAGGGGGACATTACAATCCTAAAGATAGTTCAGGGGGGAAATTGCAACTTTTTAAAGTTCGGGGTGCAAATTGCAAAACCGTGTATAGTTTGAGGGGGCAAAATGCTTTTTACCCTAACATATATTAGGTGAATGTGAACATAATCTCATTAAATGGACACGGTCGGTGGACATTAATTTTGAGCTAGCATATGAATATCTATGCCCTATATAATCTATACCTTAAATGTGATTTTCAATTTCAATTTTGTCATTTTTTGTCGTTTTTTGAATTGTTCATTTCTATCATTTATCCTTTAAAATCATATACAATTCCATACATTTTTACAATTCTTTTTGTCATTTATTCATTTATGGAAGGGTATTATTGTCTATTCAACAAGATTCAACATGATAATTAGCTTAAGGCCAGTTTTCTTAATTATATTTAATATTAAAATGAAGATTCAATCAACTTTTGAAATAATATTTACCATAAAATTAGGATTGAATCAACTACTACAAAAATAATTACTTTTTGCTTCAAACCAAACAAAGAAAAGTCAACAATTGTGGCTGCCTTGTTTGGCAAGCAGGTTGTGGGCTTTGATTTTTTTTTTTCTTTTTTTTTTTCATTTTTTTCTTTTTTTCACTCTTTCCCAAACAAGGCACTCATGCCTTGGACAAAAATATGCCACACTGGTTGTGTCATGTTTGGCAACCAATTGTGGGCTTTGTTTTTCTTGTTTTTTTCACTCTTTCGCAAACAAGACACTAATGCCTTGGATCAAATTTGTCACACCAGTTGTGCCATGTTTCGCAAACCGATTTTGGCCTTTGTTTTTGTTTTTATGTTTCCTAAACGAGCACAAAAAATTTTGGAGTAATTCTTAGGACACAACTTTCATACAACTTTCACACAATCTCCTAAAAAGATGTGTCTATCTCTCTCCTGTGATATCACTAGACCCCACAGTGACACATGAGAGAGATAAACACATCTTTTAGGAGGTTGTGTGAAATTTGTTTGAAAGTTGTGTCCCAAGAATTACCCAAAATTTTGACCACCACCATCCCCCCCTCCCCTCTCTCTCTTTTTTTTTTGGTTGTTTGTTTTTTGTTTGTATTTTTTTCACAAATCAGAAACGATTTTTTTTTCTTATTCTTAAAAAAGTGACGTGTGCATATAAATTTAATTTACACACATACTTAGACATTTAATTTTATTACACACATATGACATACCTAAAAAAAATCCCATATCCAGTAAATTTTTTTTTAAGATGATAAGTGTTTTTCAATTTATCTTATGTTATGACTTTTAAACAACATTATTATGTTTGGAAACCGGTTGTAGGCTTTGTTTTTCTTGTTTTTTTTTTTTTTTCACTCTTTCTCAAACAAGGCACTAATGCCTTGGATCAAATTGCCACACCAGTTGTGCCATGTTTGGCATACCGATTTTGGCCTTTGTTTTTTTGTTTTTTTGTTTCCCAAACAAGCACCACCAATTTTGGCCCTCTTTTTTGTTTGTTTGTTTGTTTTTTTGTCTGTATTTTTTTCACAAACGATTTTGATTTTTTTTTTCTTGAAAAAGTGTGTTGTGATTGTAAACTTAATTTGCAAACATGCATGCTTAGACATTTAATTTGATTACACACACATGCCTTAAAAAAAATTGAAATTTTTTGTAGATTGTGGGTAATATCCAAATACAAAATGAAATTTATACGCATTGTGTGTGATCAAAATATTTTGGAACAACCAATTATGGGTTTTTTTATTTTTTAAGCATGTATGTGTAACCAAATTAAATGTCTAAGCATGTGTGTAAGTTAAATTTATAGGTCCACCTCACTTTTTCAACAAATAAAATAAAATAAAACAGTTGTGAAACCGGCTGTGCCGTGTTTGACATTATTAACGGATTATTTCCGTTACAAATAAAAAAGTGTTAGAATTTGCTTTGGCAATAAAGAAAATTGCTCTGGCATTATGATTTCCCTTAATTATTATGTATAGATTTACTTGTTTGGTAAGTCGGTAACTACTCTTTTTTTTTTTGGAGCAAAACAAAAAACAATTTTAGTTATTTTTTAAATAGATATTTTTTTAATTCTTATTTATATTATTTATATTTTATACTTCCAGATTATTAAAATTTATTTTTAGAACAAAAAAAATGCCCCAACTGACCTTAAATAATTAATCAGTTAATCGGGTCAAACGAGTTTGACGGGTTAACCCGCTTCAACCCATTTATTAATCGTGTCAAACGGGTTGACTCGTTTATGACCCGTGTCCTTAGACGGGTCACCCAAACCTGTCTATTTTCGTGTCAGGTCGTGTCGGGTTGAAAATTGCCACCCCTACCCGAAACTACGGTGAGTTCCTAACTCACTTGGTATGCTAGTTTTAATGTCCGTTTTATCTTCCGTTTATTATTATTATTTATGAAAAATCCTATTTAACATGTGGTGTCCCTAACCTAAGCCCGTATTATCAGTATGTTGTTATTATCATTATCTTGTTATTATATTCCGTTTGATACCATGCTTAAACCAGTTGTACCACAAACCTAATGTCCGTATTATGAGATACGTTATTAATATTATTATTGTTATTATTTATTATTATAAATATCTTATTAAATTAGCCGTTAAATCCCATGCTTTAACATGTGGTACCCCTAACCTAAGTTCATATTATGATTTCTATTTTATTATTATTAATTTTATTATTATTATTGTTATTATTATTATAATTATTTAGTCTTCCGATTAAACTCATGTTTAATATATTATACCAAATTAATATCCATGTTATTATTCCGTGAATAATAATAATATTATTATTGTTAGTATTACTATCTTTATTATTATTATTGTTATTATTGTTATTATCAAATAAATATCATGCTTTAATATGTTGTACCCCGAACATATTAATGTCCGTGTTATATCATCACTACTACTATTATTATTATTATTTATTTCGAATAAGCCTCTTGCTTTAATATGTTGTACCCCTAAACATATTAATGTCCGTATTATTATTCCGTTAATATTATTAATATTATTATTTATTCCAGTTCTAGCCTTTTGTAATATGTTGTCGACGTGCTCGTGTATAGAGTCGAACGGTCGTGGAGACCAAGTCCGTATGCATTTGAAAATAAGCGTAGTCAACCACGAAGATCCGAAAGTTGAGATGTAGTGAGTCAATACTATCAAATGGAATTACAGGATCGCATGTCGGCGATGATTGCTACTATGGCCACGGAGAGGCAACTACGACAGCAAAGCAACCATGTTGATAATATTAAATTGAGAAATGAATAAACACGGTTAGCTTGTAAGGAGAGATTACTACTGCGGTCACGATGACCAACGATAGTAAAGTAACCGTTTCGCAAATCGCGACGATATTCATAAGGCAACGTCCAGGGGATTTAGTCAATTTGGTTATCTTGTAAAGCAAGATTACTACTGTGGCCATGGAGAAGGGAAACAACGACAGTAAAGTAACCATAGCTCGACCCACTGGGCAAGTCACTCTAAGTCAACCGCATTACACTGGTAATGTAACAAGGTCAAGTGACTCGGATGTTAAGTCGAGTGAAGTCGGATATATTGATGATGCATAGTTCCCGCACGGTCTCATTAGAATTCATTCAATAGTCATAACTACTCGCCATGTAATTTCGGATACGTATTTTATATTAGGAGTGTTCGGTTAGGATGCTCACTTAGCTTTTAATAAAGCTAATGGCATACTACGCCCTGGATATTTCCACGTCTAGACTCCACAGGATATGACCACCCAGAGGAGCACTATTTAGAAGGAGCCTATGAAGAGGAAGCCTTCGAAAGGGAAGCTTACAACGATGAAGGTCATGACTACGCCAGTTAGAGGCGCAGCTTCAAGAGAGAAGACTTAGTTATCCTTTCTAGATTTTTGTCCAGTTATATTAAGTTGTAAATTGGCGTCATACGCCTTACTTTAACGATCTTACACTTTCTTTTGTCCTTACATATAAATATGTAAACGACGTCCAACGCCTTAATCTCTTTCGTTATTTTATCTTTTGAAACCACAAACTCTGACGTAATAGTTAGTAACCTTTTGATGTATATATTTAGTTTATGCTTCCGCTTAAGTTATTCTTTTATTATCTAGTGTGTTGTGGACAATTAGTTAATATAACTAGTCATAGCTTACGCACCCAGAAAGGAAAATTTTCTTTCCTCCTATTTTTTGCTACTCCGAGGCTTGACACTTGGAATTATATCGAAATGCCATGGAGAGTTAAAGATGCCATAAAATATTCCTTGGCATAATCCTAACCCATTAAAATTTCCAAATAACCCTTATCTTAGCCACCAAAGAAATCAAAGTGTACATAAACTCATTTCTCTTATGAGGGTAAAAGAGGTTAGACACTTTAATTATATAGAGAAATATATTAATGGGAGAGCTTTAGAGGAGAAAAATATAGAGACAAAAAAAGTCTGCCAAATCTCATACCCAAACCCCACCAAACTCTACCCAATTCATACAATCCATCATATCATCATTGAAGTAGCTTGAAGCTTGTGGAAGAAGAAGAGGAAAAGCTTGAGGAATTCAACATCTCTACAAAATTTTGATAAGGTCTAGAAGTAAAACCTTCAATCTATCTTCATATATAATAATTCAATCACAATTCATAGTTTTGACTAGAATCTTTACACATTTTCAAAAAGTCTCTTCCCACCTCATTTCATCACATACCACTAGAATTGTGATTGAATCCGCATTTGTTTTCATTGATTTGGATCTAATTAGCCAAGGATTTGAGGCAAGACAAATTTCTAAAAAGAATTTTGAGATAGATCATCAATTAAATTTTGATTTCATCTCTTCTTTGTTTGTATTCTACTCATGGGATTTGTGAGTTCTTCAATATCTCATTTGTTTTCCATGAGTTTGATCATTTAATTCTCTATATCTTATGATTTATATGGGAAATAAGGTAGATCATAGTTACATCCATATATGATTAGTGGATACAAGTCTTGGCTCATGATTTGGGCCCTCTAATTTGAAATCACATGGAATTCTATCCATATTCCATGGAGGTTTATATGAATTAAGTCATATTTAGTCTCCAAGGATCATTAATTTGGGAGAGGAGTTGAATAAAATAAGTCTATATTACTCAAGGATCATCAACTTGAGAGAGGAATTGACTTGTCAATTTTCATGGCTTGAATATCAATATTGGTGCAGTGAATTCATTAACCAACTACGATCAAAGATTTTTAATTAAATCATGGTTCATTAGAATTAAATGAGATCAATTGCAATTTGTCCCCAATTCATATGTGTACCACTGTAATTTTTGTTTTATTGAGATTTCGTGGTTAGGATGGTTTGATCTTAAGATTTGTAAACTAGCTACTCTCTGTCCAAAATTTTAGAACAGTAGATCAATTTAGTTTTGAAGAGATCAGAGCCTTAAACATGTTATTTAAGTTTAAAATAATTTTTTTCATGAAGTTAAATGTGCTAATAAGATTCCCTAAAAAGATCAAAGTGATTCTGATTCGTTCAGTATTTTTAGAAAATCACACAAAAACTCTGGACAGAGAGTTGTTAAATTCTGAGTGGTGTCTGGTCTTAGCCCAATTCCCAGAGATTGGACCGTTTGATCTTTGATTTTCTTTTTGAGTTAGAAACTAGACTCACAGAGAAACATCATATCCAAAAAATCATTAAGAACAAAACCATGAGAAGTATGATTTATCTATTTTTGAAAGTCTGGTCTGCTCTTTGTAAATTCTGAAACTCTGTTACAATTTTGATACACTTTATAAATGATGATCCAAATGTCTTTTATATGACCTTGGAATTAAAATAGGTTTTAAATAATGATAGTTAAACTTAAATACAGAGGCTAAATGATCCAAATTATTGAATTGTTCATAGCTTGTTCTTATTCATGTGCAGACATCCATCCATGTATGTTGATACTTATAATTAGGACTTTTTTTTTTTTTTGGTTAAGTTGTATTTTATTGAACCTAGTTGTGAGTTCCTTGTGATCATGTTGTGATCATGTTAGGATTTGCCTTATATATGTGTGTTAGAGACCCTTTTTTCTAAGTTTTCTCTTTATTCGTATCCATTGCACGTTTAATATTCGCGGCTGGATCCTAGGTAAGTTTTCTTATTCCCTATTTGCATGTCATCTTGCTTGCTATTTGAATTGCTTGGTTCTGTATGTCTTTTGTTGTTAGCAATCTTACATCTTTTGCAACATGCTTTTGTAATGTATATATATGTGTGTGTGTATTAATTGAGGGCATGCTTAGATTAATAATTCAATTAAAAAGGATGTTGAGTAGAGAACTATCACGAGATAGGATGAGAGGGGGTATTTTAGTCCACTGGGCTCCTTCCCCTCTCAATCTATAATCCCCGGACCTAGAAATATCTGATTTACAAAAAATTAGTTTGCTTTTAAAATGGTTTCTTAATTTTCCTTACAAAAAAATTAAGTGAAGACTCGTATTTTGAATTTGAAAAGGTTTAAAAAGCGTGGTTAGCCTGCGATACCCACACCTAACGGCGACATGGGTTAGTAAGAGAGGGATGTGGGGGCGAAGATGACCATGGTGACTGGTGAGGTCCAAATTGGGGCAAGGCTTCGTTGTTAGCCAATTCAATGAGGCCCACAACCAGGTGCTTGCAACACCTCAAGTTAGTTGGTTTCTTTATTTTCTTTTCTTTTTTCAGAGAGAGAGAGAGAGAGATATTGGGTCTCTTTCTTTTTTTTATTTTCTGTAATTGACAAAGTGATAACCTTCAAATTGTAGAAGAAACCCCGTAATTAATTAAAATGAATGGGTAATCACTCAGTTTTAATTTGGGCTTTAACTTTTAAGTCCAATCCCGCTCAAGACACATAAAAGATTTGCCCTAGTCGTAGTAAATTACGGGTTGAACTCATGCCGGGTTCCGATTAGCCCGCCCAAGTTACAGCCCTAACATTTTTCAAACGCCACAAATTTCACCATAATTTATTGTGATAAAAGTTATCAAAATCATAGAAGTATAAACTCTCCCAAACACCCTCTAACTTCCTTATTCAAATTGACTTTGAACATCAATATTTTAAAAAGTAAACAAAAACAAACCAAAAAAAAAGAGGGCCACAAAACCCAGGAAGAAACATGAAAACAGAGAAGCTTCACTCTCCAAAAATAGATTGTTTGTCCAGTACATGACAGAGATTGACCATGTGAGTATATATATATATATTTTACTCTCTACCAAGAACTTGTGACAAACTGGACAAGATTGGAACGAAATTTCAGGAAAACCAACAATTTAATACCATATTGATTATTGATCAATTTAGTACCCAGATCAGAACATAAATGGATCTCAATCCTCCTTCAATCTCAATGATCTCCTCTTCATCAAAATTTGACGAATCAATCACAATATAGAACAGACTGGGTCACGGTTATAATAAGGGACCTCATAATGTACTTCATAAGGAGTTGGAGTCCAAATCAGAGGGTGCGTTGTAACCTCTTTGTTCTTATCATCATCTTTCTTGGCCTCGGGCGGACCGACGCTGACCAGCTCGGCAGACCCCACGTTCTTCCGGAGCATCCTCGTCAGGTGGACTGCGTCGATGTCTCCGATGACTTCCACCTGGTTCTTATCGTCACCTTTTAAAGATGCCGATTCAACCCCTATATATATATATATATATGGATGTATATTAGATACATTTGTATGTATAAATAAATGAATGTCTAATTTACTATTACACTTTTAGTTTGAACTCAATTAAATGAATTGCTTCAAAGACTTTTCATAAAGAAGCAACAAAAGTAATTTAATTTTGCAATGGTGGAGCCAATAATTTAAATTGGGGATGAATGGAAAAGTGATAAGAAAATGCGTTAGATCAAATATTTAAGATAAATTATATCAAAATTGGTTAAATATATTATATTAAATTTTATTTCTTAATTTTTTTTTAAAGCTTGGGGCCTATAGCTTATTACAAATAGCTCTGCCCTTTAACTCAAGTATTTTATAACATTACTTTAATATCATTATTTTAATAAAGTGATAGATTCTTTTTTATTCAACAACTTAATTAAGATTGGTACTTTTTGGTACATGTATTAAGTTAGTATTTTTCTCCTTATATATATTCACTCCTCCGGACTTGTTGTCTTCATATATTACATGAAGATAGTAGGATCACATTGTTCCATTTTAAATAGACAATTAAATAATTTTACATTGAGTGTATCAAAGTAATTTAGCTTACATCATGTGTGAAAAAATTTAGTATACTTGTTAAAATTAGGTGAGAGACTTCCATTTTATGATCCAATTTAATGCAATAGTGTTAGCATCTATATGCCTTTATATATATATATATAGATATACTTATATTATGTATAGGTGTGTGTGGTGTATTTATTTTTCTTTTTCGCTAAAGGTGTGTGTGGTGTATGATTGTTGTTCCAAGCTCCCAAAAGCTAGTTGAAAAAAAAAAAAAAAAAAAACCAAACTTGGAAATACCAAATAATATTTACCTGGAACACCAACTGTAGTCTTTAATGCTTTTGCGCGACACTTCTCACCAGTCATGGACACTTTTATAACAATTTTTTGCTGTAAAAAAAAATACATATATATATCACATTAGCGAAGGTTTATCTATACACACATAACATCAAGAAACCTACAAGTCTATATGATTCCTATGTACATGTGACGAATAATTATACCTTCATGGTTTTGCTTTTGTGTGTATGATAACACCAAAAAAAACCCCTGGCAAGTAGGAGAGAGAGAGAGAGAGAGAGAGAGAGAGAGAGAGAGAGAGTTGTGGGTGAGAATGTTGTTCAAGACTCCTCTTATTTATAGAGAGAGAGAGGGAGAGAAATTTCTTGGGAGGTACATTTAATTGAAAATTTTTCTTGGGAGGTACATTTAATTTTTTCAATTAAAGGTCATTTAAGATCAACACAAAGTCTCTATAAAAAAAAAAAAAAAAAAAAGATCAACACAAAGTCTTGATTCGACATCATATGATTACATCTCATAGACCTACATATGGCCAATTCAAATGATATAAATAATTCATTAATGCTAGTTTACTTAGGCCTTAGGCTTAGTTTTGTCCCCACATGACTTTTTACAAAGAGCTTATGAAATTTATTATTAAGTTATTTGATACTTTTGTACAAGCGACACATTACTCTTAAAAAAAATCATGAAACCAAAAAATAACCTTGACCTTTTAAAAGCTTCACTCTTGAGGTTTTAAAAGCTCCCAAAAAAACCCCTAAGTTCAATTTTTACAAAGCTTCATAACTAGTTACCAAATAAATTAACATAAAATTGTGAGAAGCACCAAAATGGGAGTCAAACTAAGCCTTAATTTTTTTTTTTTTTTTTTGCTTAGAAAACTAAGCCTTAATTGATATATATATATATATATATAGTAGTGTACTGTGGACCTCGTTGTCCCGAAAAATATAACCTTCCATGCAGCCTATCAGGAGGGTGCATGCCATAGATTGTGTTTCTGGCACGAAAGACACTACAAAACGTTGTTATATTCCCAATTACCATTTTGACAAGGACCCTTTTGATATGGGCTCTAGAAGGTATCCCTCATATATATATATATATATGCGTATATCAATTGATTGATATATATATATATATGTTGGGATACATATTATATGTGAGATAATTCCATGAATTTAGGGATTATGATTTGGCTAAATTTCTATTCATATGTTCAAAATTGGCTCTACTATATGACCGAGCAATTCTACTCAGCGACCACTCACTATCCCGACCAAGGCATGTACAATTGCTTGGGGAGCACCATCCTGATATCCCGAGCGGTTGTGGGCCCCCTGGGCCTCCTAATCCTATAGCGCGGGGCTCTACCAAAGGAGAAGCTCGACCCCTGGGTTAGGATAGCATCGTCCAGTCATAATACAGCTTGAGAACAACTCGGCTAGCCCAGAGGCACGTCCCAAACTGCTCAGACTCCAGCAGTTTCCTAAGTCAATTAGGAAATCTTCCAGATACGCATAAATAGTTTCCGAATCTGATTAGGAAACCTTTCGGATATGCAGCTATCAAGCTATCAACGATTTCCTAAACAGACTAAAATGCCTTGTAAAGGAGGACTCTTCCTCTTATAAAAGGGTCCTCCCACCCCATTAGAGGGGATCCCGAGTTCAATAGAACCAACAATATTACGTTGTCTAGCCTCTCCCAAGAAACCCTAAACGCCACCCTGCACGGCCGACCCTTGGTAGTTCTAGTCACTATTGTTGGATCACCAAGGTCCCTGCAGTAGTTTTATTTCGTATAGTTGAAATGCTCAGACACACACGTGGATGTAAGTTTCTTCATTAATAGGGCCGAACACATACAAACCCGATCTCTCATTATCTCTCTCACTGTTTTTCTCTCCTTGATCTGCTTTAATTTATTTTACCCAAAACAACAAATCTCTTAACTGATAGTCATGCCTCCGAAGAAGGGCAAAAAGGCTGCACAGCATGCTAACCAGGACGTTTCGCCGGCCCCGGCGTGGGTTGCGGCAGTCCTGACACCGAAGTAGATCACCGCGACCCTCGTATAGCTCTTGGATGGTCAGCGTCAAATCCAGCAGCAGATCAAACCTCTGCTGACTCAATAGAATAACCTTTCATAAGTCGAGTCACAGCCTATGAATGTTAAGCGTAGTCAGGAACCGATGCGGACCCGACAACATGTCTGAGCCAACCAGGCCCGTGTTGAGGATGCCAGAGACATCATCAATGATAGACATATATGCTGCCAAAGAGGGGAGGCGAGAATGCGTGACCTGGGAGTCAACCTATGATCACTCGGTCAGGAGACGAGATGACCTTAGGCACACGATCAACCGGAGTCATAGTCGAGCCTTATCTCAGAGGACAGCACGCCATGAGAAGGAAGCCTCTTCCTCTGACTCGACCTATGTCTTGGATTCTAGTCGGGAAGGTGTGGTGGCCTGTATCAAGGATTTTGAGAAATAGATCGACGGAATGACCAAAGAGCTAGGCCAGAACCCTACTTAGGATCATGTTAACACCGAGACCAAGTCACTGTTCTCCAGCCAGATCACGAAGTTTGCCATCTCGCTCAAATTTAAACAACCTCATCTAGATTCTTATAATGGCTTAGGAAGCCCGGTCGACCACGTCCAGACCTATAAGGCTTAGATGGCCCTGGCTACCGACATCGACGAACTCTATTGCCTGGCCTTTCCTGACACTTTAAAAGGCCCGGCTGCACAATGGTTCTACCTAAAAACCCGATCGGTCAAAGATTTCAAGGAGCTCAGCAAACATTTTATCAGTCAGTTCATAAGCATGCTCGATCGACCGCAACCTGACACCCAGCTACTCACTGTCAAGTAGCTCAAGGGAGAGTTGTTGAAGGATTATATCGATCCGTTCAACAAACAAAAGTTTCAAGTTTACGACCTAAATGAGATAATGGCCATTACAGCCTTCTACTCGGGAGTTTGACACGCCAAGTGCGCCACGTCGTTTCACAGAAACCGACCGCCAACCTTGGTTAAACTCTCAGAGAGGTTCGAAAAATATGTTAAAATTGAAGAATTTCGAAAGATCAAAGACCCTGGGCACATAAGCGACGAGCCTTCAAGAAGTAAACAGAAGCGAGATCAGCCCGAGAGGAACATTGTAAAGAAGCCCAGTAGTTTCGGCAGTTCCTTCAGTGTCTAACGGTCTGGGTCCGACAGCCCCGACCTGACCTCCAATTTATAGTGTTCAGGGTCTGACAGCCCTAACCCGACCTCCAGTTTGTAGCGGTCAGGGTCTGATAGCCCCGACCCAACCACCAGTTTACTACAGTCAGGGTCCAGCAATCCTGACCTAGCCTCCAATTTGCAGCGGCAAGGAGCCCAGTGATCCTAACTCGACCTCTTGTCTCCAACGGTCCAGGCGAACCTAACTACAGTGGTACTTTTGCCCGACCATAGCATGAGGCTCCATAGACTATGTCAAAGAGCTCCTACAAAGACTCGGATTGCTTAGGTCTCAACTCTAGCTGATTCTTGGAGCACAACAAAAGTCCTTGGTCACTTCAAAGGACCAAAAAGACCACCACGTGGCGAATGTCCTCAGTCAACCCGAGGCAGAACTCCACTTAGGTCCAAACTGACGATAGAGGTAATTAAATACTCTTAGGTTGGTCCGCGATAGAGGAGTAAAAGAAATTCCTAAAATTCAAATATTTTGGGTCTCCAATTAGGCCCAAACCGACGATAGAGGTGACTAAAGCCTCTTAGGTTGGCCCACAATAGAGGAGTAAAAAAGGACCCTATAGCAACACGCTTTGGGTTAGCTCTACCAATATGGTCAAATTCTTCTATCAACAGCCTTGATAAAAGGTTTATTGGACATAAGATCCATACTAGGAGCTAACATAAAAAAGGACCCTAAACGACATGCTTTAGGTCGGCTTTACCAATATGGCCAAACTCTTCTACCAACAGCTTTGACGAAGGCTTACTGGGTAGAAGATGACCATCCGGGGAGCTAACATAAAAGGACCCTAAAGCAACATGCTTTGGGTTGGCTCTACCAACATGGTCAAACTCATGTACCAACAGCATTGACGAAGACTTACTGGGCAGAAGATGACCATCGTGGGAGCTAACATAAAAGGACCCTAAAACAACACGCTTTAGGTCGGCTCTACCAATATGGTCAAACTCTTTCACCAACAGTCTTGACGAAGACTTACTGGACAGAAGATAACCATCCTGAGAGCTAAAAAATAAAAATGACCTTAAAGTAATACACTTTAGGTCAGCTTACCTAACATGGTCAAATTCTTCTACCAACAACCTTGACGAAGGCTTACTGGGCAAAAAAAACCATCCTGGGGGCTAACTTAAACAAAAGACTCTGAATTAGGCCAAGTCTCAACTCTTAGTCAATTCCCGAGCACTTAAAAGACTCTGAATTAGGCCAAGTCTCAACTCTTAGCCAATTCCCGAGAATTCACCAGAATCAGAAGCTCCAAGGAAACCTCCCCAAGCAGTTTAAGTGTTACTGATCCTGACCCATTAACAAATTTCCAAACTTGGCCCGATATAGTATCAGGCCAACCTTGGAAATGGGGGGACAACTGATATGCCCAAAGTTGGCTCTACTCTATGACCGAGCAGTTCTACTCAGTGATTGGCCCCTATCCCTACCAAGGCATGTATAACTACTTGGGTGAGCAACATCTCGATATCCCGAGCGGTTCTGGGCCCCCCTAGCCCCCTGATCCTGTAGCGTAGGGCTCTAATAGAGGAGAAGCCTGACCCCTAGGTCGGGGTAGCATCGTCCAATCATAATATAGCTCGGGAACAACTCGGCTAGCCCAGAGGCGCGTCCCAAACTGCTCAGACTCCAGCAGTTTCCTGAGCCAGATAGGAAATCTTCCAGATACGCATAAATAGTTTCCTAATCTGATTAGGAAACCTTCTGGATATGCAGCTATCAAGCTGTCAATGGTTTCCTAAATAGACTAAAATGCCTTGTAAGGGAGAACTCTTCCTCTTATAAAAGGGTCCTCCCATCCCATTAGAGGGGATCCCGAGTTCAATAGAGCCAACAATATTACGTTGTCTAGCCTCTCCCAAGAAACTCTAAACGCACACCCTGCACGGCCGACCCTTGGTAGTTCCAGTCACCATTGTTGGATCACCAAGGTCCCTGCAGTAGTTTTATTTCGTATAGTGGAAATGCTCAAACACACACGTGGACGTAAGTTCCTTCATTAACAGGGCTGAAACACATACAAACCCGATCTCTCATTATCTCTCTCACTGTTTTTCTCTCCTTGATCTGCTTTAATTTATTTTACCCAAAAAATGCATCATCACCTATTATAATTTAGTTTCCTTGATAGAGTTGTATTATTTATCCAAGAATTAATGTTTTATAAACTCTATATATAAGGATGTTGTATATAAATTTAGAAAACCCTTGGTATACCAAGTTGAGGGGTCTCCACTTATGACAGTGCATGGTCTAGGGTGAGAGAGTGAGTTCATTTTGTTTTTCTCTCTTAGTATGGAGGTGGAGAAGTGGGGTCCATCCCATATTATTCGAGAAGATGGGTTTCTTGGTTATTTGATAAGCAAGCCATATGGAGTTAATAAGCATTAGAGATGAAGTATTATCCAAGGATTCTAATCAAATGGATTTGGATGGTGTGTGTTTGTATCCATGCATGTAGTGCATTTGATCAAGATGAAACTTCAAGAGTTCTATATATATATATATATATACATGTGGTGTATGTATAGGAGATTCACTCAGTCAAGTGAAAAAGGGGGAAAAAATTGTGTGGGTATTTTTTTTTTAGGGTATTGAGTGTGGGGTACAAGGAGTTGGGTTATGTGATTTAATTCAATAAGTGTCTTGTACCAATTTATTCTTTATATATAGTAAGGAAAAATCTCTTGGGTGTGGATCTATGTAGGCAGGTTTTTGTCGAACCACATAAAATTCTCTTGTGTGATTTTTTTTTCCCTTGTAACTTTTTTTTCATTGTGTGGTCGTTTTATTTCGCTGCATTAAATTCCCAACAATATTTCCATTATATTTTTAAGGTCTTTGTAAAAAAAATTAATATTCCATTACTTTAATAAGATGTTATGGACTTCTCCTACATTTAAAAGTCTATGTTTTAAAATATAGTAGGTTAACATTTTCATGTGTATATATATATATATATATATATATCAATGAAATGAATATCCTCATCCTGAAGCTCAACTATATGACTATGATGTGTCTCTAATTTATTGCCAACTTAATTAAATTCAAAAACTAACAAAATTTGAAAGACTAAAGAAAGTGACTGGTCGTTGGTAACAAAAAGTGTAAGCCCTTCCAGTCTTCTCTTTCAGGGACCCATTTTTTAACCATACACGGAGAGAAGACTTGACCCTAATTTTTAGACCCATTCTAAATAACAAGTCTTTTTTTACTTATTATGTGTGGGACAAGTTTAACTAGAGATTAACACTGACTCATCTAAGTCATATAAATATTTTTTTTTGAGAAGAAGTCAATTTGAATTAGTACCAATGTATAATAACATATAGGGTAAAAAGTATTTTGCCCCCTTAAACTATACACGCTTTTGCAATTTGCACCCCGAACTTTAAAAAGTTGCATTTTCCCCCTTGAACTATCTTTAGGATTGCAATGTCCCCCCTGAACTTCAAACAGTTGAAATGTCCCCCCTGAACTATCATCTGTTTTGCAAAGTCCCCCCTAAACTATCTTTCGTATTGCAATATCCCCCCTAAACTATCTTTCGTGTTTCTTGATGGAATGTGATGACAGGGTTGTTATTGCAACACGAATATAGTTTAGGGGGGACTTTACAAAACAGATGATAGTTTAGGGGGGACATTTCAACTTTTGAAGTTCAGGGGGGACATTACAATCCTAAAGATAGTTCAGGGGGAAATTGCAACTTTTTAAAGTTCGGGGTGCAAATTGCAAAACCGTGTATAGTTTGAGGGGGCAAAATGCTTTTTACCCTAACATATATTAGGTGAATGTGAACATAATCTCATTAAATGGACATGGTCGGTGGACATTAATTTTGAGCTAGCATATGAATATCTATGCCCTATATAATCTATACCTTAAATGTGATTTTCAATTTCAATTTTGTCATTTTTTGTCGTTTTTTGAATTGTTCATTTCTATCATTTATCCTTTAAAATCATATACAATTCCATACATTTTTACAATTCTTTTTGTCATTTATTCATTTATGGAAGGGTATTATTGTCTATTCAACAAGATTCAACATGATAATTAGCTTAAGGCCAGATTTCTTAATTATATTTAATATTAAAATGAAGATTCAATCAACTTTTGAAACAATATTTACCATAAAATTAGGATTGAATCAACTACTACAAAAATAATTACTTTTTGCTTCAAACCAAACAAAGAAAAGTCAACAATTGTGGCTGCCTTGTTTGGCAAGCAGGTTGTGGGCTTTGATTTTCTTTTTTTCTTTTTTTTCATTTTTTTCTTTTTTTCACTCTTTCCCAAACAAGGCACTCATGCCTTGGACAAAAATATGCCACACTGGTTGTGTCATGTTTGGCAACCAATTGTGGGCTTTGTTTTTCTTGTTTTTTTTTTCACTCTTTCGCAAACAAGACACTAATGCCTTGGATCAAATTTGTCACACCAGTTGTGCCATGTTTCGCAAACCGATTTTGGCCTTTGTTTTTGTTTTTATGTTTCCTAAACGAGCACAAAAAATTTTGGAGTAATTCTTAGGACACAACTTTCATACAACTTTCACACAATCTCCTAAAAAGATGTGTCTATCTCTCTCCTGTGATATCACTAGACCCCACAGTGACACATGAGAGAGATAAACACATCTTTTAGGAGGTTGTGTGAAATTTGTTTGAAAGTTGTGTCCCAAGAATTACCCAAAATTTTGACCACCACCATCCCCCCCTCCCCTCTCTCTCTTTTTTTTTTGGTTGTTTGTTTTTTGTTTGTATTTTTTTCACAAATCAGAAACGATTTTTTTTTCTTATTCTTAAAAAAGTGACGTGTGCATATAAATTTAATTTACACACATACTTAGACATTTAATTTTATTACACACATATGACATACCTAAAAAAAACCCCATATCCAGTAAATTTTTTTTTAAGATGATAAGTGTTTTTCAATTTATCTTATGTTATGACTTTTAAACAACATTATTATGTTTGGAAACCGGTTGTAGGCTTTGTTTTTCTTGTTTTTTTTTTTTCACTCTTTCTCAAACAAGGCACTAATGCCTTGGATCAAATTGCCACACCAGTTTTGCCATGTTTGGCATACCGATTTTGGCCTTTGTTTTTTTGTTTTTTTGTTTCCCAAACAAGCACCACCAATTTTGGCCCTCTTTTTTGTTTGTTTGTTTGTTTTTTTGTCTGTATTTTTTTCACAAACGATTTTGATTTTTTTTTTCTTGAAAAAGTGAGTTGTGATTGTAAATTTAATTTGCAAACATGCATGCTTAGACATTTAATTTGATTACACACACATGCCTTAAAAAAAATTGAAATTTTTTGTAGATTGTGGGTAATATCCAAATACAAAATGAAATTTATAGGCATTGTGTGTGATCAAAATATTTTGGAACAACCAATTATGGGTTTTTTATTTTTTAAGCATGTATGTGTAACCAAATTAAATGTCTAAGCATGTGTGTAAGTTAAATTTATAGGTACACCTCACTTTTTCAACAAATAAAACAAAATAAAACAGTTGTGAAACCGGCTGTGCCGTGTTTGGCAAATCAATTTTGGCCTTTGTTTTTTGTTTTTTTATGTTTTTTTTGTTTCCCAAACAAGCACTTCCAATTTTGGAATAAAATTAATTTTATATTTCTGTATTATACACACACTCATAATAAATATATGTGTATAATACATATAATACATATATATATATATATAAGCAATACTTTGCAATGTTAAAAGACAAATTGTAATTTATAATTACTAATACATCTATAATCATATGTTGCACAAAATACACACTTTCATTTTCTTTTAACTATAATTTTTTTTTTTTTTTTTGCATTAGAGCTATAAATATTAATGGAATTTCATACTTTATTACAAACACATACCTATAAATTTAATTCACACACACACATGGTTAGAAATTTACTTTTTTATGTGCATAAAATAAACTTGAGAAAATTAATATTGGAGATTGTGGATTATAATATCAAAATAGAAAATTCAATTTATAGGCATGTGTGTGTAATACAGATTAACATTCCCTCAATTTTAGTAAACTAAATCATATTTGTGTAAGGTTTATGTGTGATATGTCCAAGATTATCCAGTCATGAAGTCAGTCTGCCACGTCACTGGTTACTTCGGTAACGGCGCCAATAGTCCAGCGATCCCGAGGTATTCGTCAAGACCGCCCGATTCGTTCCAACGGGCCGGGCACGAGAGGCCACGGCATCCCGTGGACCTGGCCTAACCAGCAGTTTCCTAAACCAGCCGTAAGACTGCAAGAGGGAATGTGGCAGTTTCCTAAGCCGCTTAGAAAACTCTCCCCAAATCGTGCAAATCAATTGTAATCAGATTAGGCTTCCTAATCTGACTAGCTTACCATGTATGGGTGGACTCTTGCACCTATAAAAGAGCCCACCTACCCTGTTTACAGGAATCCGAAGAACTCTCTAGCTAACAAGCATAGAACACAGAATTCACCATTGTACGCATATACCTGGCCAGTATTACTGGTAGTGCTGCCCCTCTATGTTGGCTCACCAGGCCCGCCGGTGATCTGCTAGTGAACGCGCACAAACGCAACCATGGACGTAGATCACCTTATTAACGGGGCCGAACCACATATAGCTTGCTTGTGTCTTTTCTCTCTTTAGATCCTTACCAATTTTTGGCATCATCAGTTTGGCGCCGTCTGTGGGAAACTACAAAGTTTTTCACCAACAAATTCTTAACTGATCAACATGCCGCCAAAGACGGGTAAGAAAGCTACTGCCCCAACCGGTCAGGAGAATCTGCAACTCGAGTAGCAGGCCGCCTCCATGACCTCCGAGCAGATGACAGCGGCGCTCGCGCAACTCCTGGAAGGCCAACGGCAGACCCAACAACAGATCCAAGCGCTGTTGGCCTTGCAGGAGAAGCGTCCTCAATCAGAGAACCAGACCGGGAAGAGTGCCCCCGACTGGGAGCACGCAAGGGTCCGGAACCATACCCACTTGGTGCCGGTATCCCCGTCGGATTGGGAGCATGCCCTGGATGGTGACCGTAGCAAAGTGCCCAGGCGCCCCAGGCAACGAGCCCGTACCAATCCTCGTCGGGTGGAAGATGCAAGAGACATCATTAACAGGCGTCGCGCCACCAGGGGGGAGGGATCAGGGCCAAAGCCCAGGGAATCAGCCAGGGACCCTCCGGCCCAGAGCCGGGGGGATCTCAGGCATACGATTACCCGGAGCCAGAGTCGGGTTCTATCCCCGAAGTCAACATACTTCGAAGAGGAAGCCTCGTTGTCTGATTTGACATACCGCTCGGACATTGACAGAAAGACCGGGCGGGAAGACGTGAGCGCTCAAATCTAGGGTTTGCAAAAACAGATTGAGCAATTGAGCCACAAGCAGTGCCCTGACCATACCAACACGGAGACCGAGCCGCCCTATACTGCTCGGGTTACCGACTTCCCCATCTCGCGGAAGTTCAAGCCACCGCATCTCAGTTCTTATGATGGGACCGGGAGCCCAGTAGACCACATCCACACCTATAGGGCCCAGATGGCATTGGTCACCACTGTTGACGAATTGCTGTGCCTGGCCTTCCCTAGCACTCTCAAAGGGCTAGCAGTACAGTTGTTCCACGCCCTCAAGCCCCGAACGGTTGATGACTTCAAGACACTGAGCAAGATGTTCATCGACCGATCGCAGTCGGATACTCAGCTTTTGACTGTTAAACAATGGAAGGGTGAATCCCTAAGGGAGTATGTGGATCGCTTCAACAAGTAGAGGCTCCAGATCCGCAATTTGAATGAAACAACAGCCATCATGGCCTTCTGCTCGGGAGTTCAACATACCGAGTTCAACATACCAAGGTTGCTACGTCGTTCCATCGAGACCGACCGGCAACCCTGGTGGAGCTCTCGGAGAGGGTCGGAAAGTACATAGACACGGAAGATTTCCTCAAGTCCAAACGCGTCGGCTTTGCGGAAGTCGAGTCCCCAAAAGCCAAACAGCAGCGTGGGGACTCTGAGAAGGCCCGGTTAAAAAACCCAAGCAAGGCCAGCAGAGAGAATGTCAGGATCAACCCCAGATCGCTTTCATGCCCCTGTCTCCGCCAATCCACGAGGTTATGGCTGCCGCCGAGGCGCAGAGGTTACTTCAACAGCTAACAAAGCTCAAAGCTCCGCCCGGGAAGAGGAATCGGCACAAGTTTTGCCACTTCCATAGAGACCACGGCCATAACACAGAGAATTGCATCAATTTAAAGATATCAATTAAAAAATTGATCGAGCAAGGTCATCTTGCAGAGTACGTCACAATAGATGGACGACATGCGCAAGGAGCCCAAGCTCCCGGTCAAATACACACTCTCGGTCAAATTAATGTGATTTCTGGAGGAACGTCAACCGGCGGGGACTCACAGTCTGCACGGAAGAGGCATGCTCGGGCATCCCGAGCGGATGTCTGGCAGGTCCAATCCACCAGCTCCCCGCCAACTGATGTTCTGACCACCTCCGACGATTTGCAGGGCGTCCACTGCCCCCATGATGACCCGTTGGTTGTGACGCTTTCCATAGCCAATTACGTGGTCAAGAGGGTGTTGGTAGACACTGGCAGCTCGACCGACATTATGTTCGTGGCAGCGTTCGATCAGCTCGGGATAGCCAGGGATCGTCTCCGACCGGTTTCTATTCCCCTGGTAGGTTTTGACGGATCAAGCACCCAACCTCTCGGTACCGTGGAGTTTCCCGTGCTTATGGGAACTTACCCTCAGCAGACCTCTCTGCTGGCAAATTTTATGATCGTGGAGGCCCCGTCTACCTACAATGTCATCCTTGGTAGGCCTATACTCAACAAGGCCAAGGCGGTCGTGTCCACTCATTGTTTGACGATTAAGTTCCCGACTCCTCACGGACTCGGGAGCCTCCGTAGAGATCAAGCGACCACCCGGAGTTGCTATGTTAGTTCCCTCCGGCGGGGCATCATCACCGAGGCGTTGAACGTCTAGGAGATGGACCCGAGGGACCAGAATGATAGAGTGGGCCCGATCGAAGAATTTGAGCAAGTGACGCTGGACCTACAATTCCCAGACCGAACGGTCATCTCGGTACCCTACTGGAGCCCCGCTCCAGGGAGAAGCTGGTCCAATTCCTGTAACAGAGTCAAGATATGTTCGCCTGGTGCCATGAAGATATGCCCGGGATTGATCCCCGGGTAATGTCTTATCGGCTCAACATTGACCCAGACTCCCGGCCGGTGAAGCAGAAGAGACGGGGCATGGCCCCCGAGAGACAGAAAGTAGTGAGTGAGGAGGTCGAGAAGCTCCTCAAAGCCCACTCTATACGAGAAGTCCACTACCCTGACTGGCTAGCCAATGTGGTACTTGTTAAGAAAAGCAGCGGGAAGTGGAGGATGTGCGTGGACTTCACCGACTTGAATAAAGCATGCCCTAAGGACTGCTATCCGCTGCCCAGGATAGACCTCCTTGTGGATTCCACGGCCGGCCATTCACTTCTCTCGTTTATGGACGCCTACTCCGGGTACAACCAGATCAGCATGTACCCTGGGGACGAAGAGAAGAATGCATTCTTCACTGACCAGGGGACGTATTGTTACAAGGTTATGCCATTCGGCCTCAAGAATGTCGGGGCCACCTACCAACGCCTGGTCAACTACATATTCAAGGACCTGATCAGGAAGTCTATGGAAGTGTACGTGGATGATCTGCTGGTCAAGAGCCGGGACGAGTCCGACCACCTTGAGCATCTGGCCGGGGCCTTCAGCATTTTGAGAAAATTCGGGATAAGGTTGAACCCGGCCAAATGCATCTTCGGTGTCTCGTCCGGGAAATTTCTGGGCCATCTAGTCAACAGACGGGGAATTGAGGCAAACCCTGAAAAGATTCAAGCCATCATCAACATGCAGTCGCCCAAATCGACGAAAGAGGTTCAGAGCTTAGCCGGACGGGTGGCCGTATTGAACAGATTTGTCTTCCGAGCTACCGACCGGTGCCTTCCATTCTTTAAAATCCTCCGCAAGGAATTTCAGTGGTCAGAAGAGTATGAAGAGGCATTCCAGGAACTCAAGAAGTACTTGGCGTCCCCTCCTCTACTCTCAACACCCGTACCGGGGGAAGAATTGTTCTTATACTTGGCAGTGTCACCCTCAGCGGTTAGCTCGGCACTCATTCGGGAAAAGTACGGGATACAGTTCCCAGTGTACTATAACAGCCGGGCGCTCCAAGGGGCAGAGAGCAGATACTCCCGTATCAAAAAACTGGCGTTCGCCCTCATCACCTCGGCCCGAAGGCTCCGTCCATACTTTCAGGCCCATGTCATAGTGGTCCTCACAGACCAACCTCTCCGCAGGATCCTAAGCCGGCCCGACACGTCCGGGAGGCTCGTCAAGTGGGCCTTAGAGTTGGAAGAATTTGAAGTGGTCTACCGACCCCGGACGACCATCAAGGGACAAGCCGTAGCAGGCTTTCTGGTCGAGTTTATGTATCCAGAAGACCCGGTTGAAGAGTTTGAGCCGCCGGCCCTACCGCCCGGGTTACAGGCTGACATCCCTACCTGGGTACTGCACGTGGACGGTTCATCGAATCAGCAAGGCAGTGGGGCAGGAATCATCCTAACTACCCCCGACGGCATCCAGCTCAAGTACGCGCTAAGATTTGGGTTCCGTGCCTCCAATAACGAGGCTGAATACGAAGCCCTATTGGTCGGATTGCAATTGGCCACTTCTATGAGTTCACAACAGGTCCAAGGATACAGTGATTCCCAGCTCGTGGTCAATCAGGTCAACCAAGAGTACGAAGCGTGGGAAGACAACATGGTAGCCTACTTAGCCCTTGTCCGAACGGTTTCCAAGAAGCTCCGGCGATTTTCCATCAGGCAGATACCCAGAGAGGTAAACACCAGGGCTGACCGATTGGCCCGCCTTGCCTCATCTTCTGAGTCAGACTTACCCGGGATAAGGATAGAATATCTACCCGAGCCAAGTGTGATGAACTCCGAAGGCATGGAAGTCAGTCACCCTGGGACCCAGCTGGATGGACCCGATCGTGGCATTCTTGACAACAGGTGCGCTACCAGACGAGAAAGAAGAGGCTCGTCGGGTCAAGTACCGGGCGGCCCGATACCATCTTGTTGACGGCATCCTCTACAAGAGGGGATTCTCTATCCCGTACCTCCGTTGTGTCTACCCTGCACAGGTCCAAGCGGTATTGTTTGAAATCCACGAAGGAGTGTGCGGGAATCACTTCGGAGGCCGGGCACTCTCCAGGAAGGCCCTATTACAAGGTTACTACTGGCCAACCATGGCCCTGGATTCTCAAGAGTACGTCAGAAGGTGCGATAAGTGTCAAAGATACTTCCCTATGATCAACCGACCGGGAGAGCTCCAAACACCAATCCATAGCCCCTGGCCGTTCGCCTAGTGGGGTATTGACATTGTCGGTCCCATGCCGATGGGAAAAGGATAGGTCAAGTTCGCCGTCATCGCTGTTGATTACTTCACCAAATGGGCAGAGGCCGAGCCCTTGGCAACAATAACCGAACGGAAAATGGAAAGCTTCATGGAAAGGAATATCCTCAGTAGGTTCGGCATCACCCGGGTCCTGGTCAGCGATAACGGCAGACAATTCGACACCCCTATCTTCTGGCAGTTCTGTTCAGGCTACGGGATACTCAATCACTATTCCTCCTCCGAGCACCCGCACCCTCAAGCCAATGGTCAAGCCGAGGTGACAAACCGGACATTCTTGCAGTCAATCAAAACAAGGCTTAAGAGCGCCAAAGGGCTGTGGGATGAAGAACTGCCAACCCTCTTGTGGGCCTACCACACTACACCCCAAATAGAAACAGGTGAGACGCCGTTCTCTTTAACCTACGGATTCGAGGCAGTGGTCCCCACAGAGCTCGGGTTGCCTACGTATCGGGTGGCGAATTTTAGTGCGCCAGACAATGAAGACGCTCTCAGATCAGAACTGGATCTGGTGGAGGAAAAAAGAGACAGAGCCTATCTAAAGGTGGTAGCCCACAAGCAACGGGTCTCGCGATATTACAATAGCAAGGTGAAGCATCACAGTTTTCAAGTGGGAGACCTTATCATTAAGGCAGTGTACCAGTCCACCCGAATCCCGAGCCATGGGAAATTGGGGCCAAACTGGGAAGGCCCGTATAAAGTAACCAGGGTCAACTGACCGGGAACTTACTGGCTGCAAAGCCTGGACGGGCACGATCTCTCTTATCCTTGGAATGTGCATCTGCAAGTACTATCAGTAACACTTGGCCACGGGCAATTTAGCATTGGTAGGGAAACTGTTTTGTAGCTCTAATTGAGCAACCGCTATAAATTTTTGTTTTTAAATAAAATTGAATAGTTTACTTTGCAAATTTACCCCTGTCAGTATCCCGTGCAATGCAGAAAAGTCCTCGGGCCTAACCCCGAGACATGAAAGACCTTGGCTAAATACCAAGACAGAAAAGACCTCAGGCTCCGAACCCAGGCATAAAAGACCTCAGGGTCACTCCCGAGGCACCAGCTTTGCTTAGGTCCAACCGACGATGGGGGCAAACCCCTAGGTGGCTGATGATGGCAAGCTTCAAAGGACCCTGCAACCACCCATGTTCCAGGTTAGTTTCCTACGGTCATTCCTCACCGCACCCCCACCTTCGCAGGACACTCGGGGGGCAAGGGGATACCAGACCAAAGCAGGGAATTACACAACGCTTTGCTTAGATCCAACCGATGACGGGGGCAAACCCCTAGGTAGCCGACGATGGCAAGCTTTAAAGGACCCTGCAACCACCCATGTTCCAGGTCGGTTTCCTACGGCCACTCACTCATGCACTCCCGCCTTAGCAAAATGCTTGGGGGCAGGGGAATATTAGGCCAGACCAGGAAATCACACCGGTCACTAAAAGAACGTGGAATCCCGATATTTCTAAGTACTTATAGTGATTAGAGATAGATACCCCGGACGGTAAAACAGGATACTCCTATCATACACCGGGACATCCCGGATGGTAAAATAGGCTACTCCTATAATACACTGGGACATCCCGGACACTAAACAGGACGAGTTCCTATGGTACACTGGGCAATTACCTTTAAAACAGGTCGAGAAGACCAGGTGTTCTACTGGTTATGATCCTAAACCATTTGCTAAGGCAGGGGCTTAGGTTGGCTAAAATTCGGAAGGATACTAGCAATCACAAAACGGCAAAGTGCAGACAATAGTAAGCACTTAATGAAAAAAAATTGGCCACGAGAGCCTTTTCATTAATTATAAAAGTATGTACACTGCCTAGGGGGCAATTATAGTAGCCTTCCCCGAAAAAAAAAAAAACCACACCCAGAGGTCATGGGTTGTCCACAAGGACCAACTCTTCCTCCTCAGTGGCCTGCTCTTCTGTAGCAGGGTCCCCGATCGGTGCAGCTTCAGCAACGACCTCGGCGTCAGCTTGACCCTCCTTCCAGTAACTGGAATCTGCCCACGAGTAGCCAGACAGGTCCTAGTCGGGGTGGTCGGCAGCAGCCCACTTAGCCAAATCCATGTAGCCAGTAAGGAATCCTGCCTCGAACTCCTCCTCGGCGTCCTTAGCTTCAACGTCCCAAGCGGCAGCGAGCTCAGAAAGTGTTGCCGTCATGGCCGCCAAGTCTTTCTCAGCAGTGATCATCCCGGCTTCCGCGGCTGTAGCTTTCATCTCTACAACCTTCCGAACAGCCCGCTCGGTTGAGAGAGAGTCGCGGGTCTCCCCCAGCTACAGGGCCACTGCCCGGGACTTTTCCTCCTCCACGGAGAGAGCAAACTCCACGGACTCTCGGGCAGCCTTCTCCATCGACAAGGCGGCCTCCGCAGCGGCCAACCTCTCGGCAACACCGGGAAGGGTAGCTTCAGCCCCTGCCGCAATGCAGCCAACCAGCAAGATCAAAACAATGCCAGTATATATATGGAAGAATGGTTAATGCTCATGTTACAGAATGACTTACCATGTGGCTGATGCTGTAGAGCCAACCGATTATGGCCTCGGGACTCAACAGAGTGCATTTGTCTACCTGACTCTGTAGCAGCCCGGGCCGGACCCTTCCGCGGACGTCATCCGTCGTCTCAACCGCCGGCTTAGAGGAGGGACCCGTGCGAGCCGTCTCCTCTATGCTGGGGAAGGAGACCTTGGGCGGCTTGGTGGCAGGAAGAAGAGGTGATAGTGTGGCGATAGTAACACCGGGCGTCGAGGTCGCAGCAGCCTCCCTCTCTGCTCGAATCGAGATCCCCCGGGAGATCCTTTTGAGGGGCTGGCCCTCGATGGGGTCCTGCTTCTTCCTCTTCTGGCTGGCTCGAGCCATCAGGGCCGCCTCATTTTCCTTCAGAGCTGACACACTCTTGGGAGCCATTTCTGTAAAATCGGGGAAGAGCGTATGAGAGCTCAGTAAAGTGCCAAATAAAAAAGTAACTGGAAATTCAAGTAGCGGAATTTACCAGGAATGATCGACGGGAATATGGGAGCTTCGAAGCGATGCTTGGGCTCGTAAGAAACCTTCGGGTCTCCCGACCGGGTCAGCACCTTCTTGATGTCGGTCGGATCCTCCACCAAAGACAAGATCCTCGCTTGGCACTCGTCGGGAAGACTGGCGAGTCAACTGACCCCACTGCAAAGCAAAAATATAAATGGGTTAGTCTTGGTAAAACAAAGAGACTAATCATGAAAGGAAAGTGATTGGGCTTACTCCTCAACTTCACCGCCCAGGAGGTCCTCAACTGCACACCCGGTGCCTTTTCATACAGCCCCAGGGTGGATACTTGGAAGAATTTCTTCTTCCACCCCTTATTATTGCTCGGGCAGTTAACTATCATCTTTTGCCCCTGCTTGGCCCCAAGCGAGAAGAAGCCGGACTCCCCGTGAACTTGGAATGGTCGGTGGGTCTAAAAGAACTCCTGCAGGGTAAGCTCGTACCCGAGGACTTGGGGCCACAAGGAGATGGACCCCATCAGATAACGCCAATCGTTCGGGGCGAGCTGCCCTAGGGAGATCCTGAGGCAGATGAGTGCATCCCGGGCAATGGGATGGAGCAGTAGGCGAAGGCCTGCCAAGAAGGCATCCTCGTACAAGGTAACGAAGCCCGGTTCATGGAAGTGGGCCCTGTCGTTGTGGATCGACAGAGAGAAAGGGCCAGGAATATCGTATCTCTCCCTGGTCCGACCCAAATCAGGGACGCGCAGGGTGCTGATGATCGACTCGTAGGCAAAGACGACGCTGGGATTGTACGGTACAGACCCTTCGTCGCCCGACCCTCGAGACACCGAGGCCACAAGAGAACCCCTGCGCGTTTCCTCATGAGATGCCCGGGCAGGGATCCTTCCCTCACTGTACTAATCAAAGGGGGCCAAGGAAGGAGGGTCTAGGCTTGTGATCAGGGTTCTCGATCATGACTGCTCGTCTTCCGATCAGGATGACGAGTTGAAGTCAGAGTGACACATATCTAAGTCTACGATGGACCTAAGAGGCAGACGGCGACCTAAAAACGGGTCAAGGACTCCAAGCCTAAGATACAAGGGAGGTAGATCTAATAACCTGAAGGGCAGGTCGTACAAGACTCTGGACGAGAAGTAACACTCTCTCAAGACTCCCCCGGGAACACCCGTTCGGTCCAACTGCCCTAAAGTACCTCTTGATTGGAAGAAATAACAGAACCTAAGAAAAAAAAAATCCCATGCCCGTCCTGACCTAAGTGGGTTCGCTCCCTCCAGGTTCACTCAGAAAAGAAGAAGAGAGGGAAGAGCTAAAGACAGAAAGGAGAGACTTACAAAGTTTAGCGCAAAAAAGGGGTCGGGAATCTTGCTCGGGATCTTGTTCGCTCTCAAATCGCTCGGTAATCTCTATCACTTGGTAGCAGGAATTGAAGAAATGAACAAGTGTTCCTTATATAGGAATAATGGGTGGTCCAGATCAATCAGATCCAACGGCTCAGGAGTTTTCCTGCCAAAAACCGTCCGATAGCTGTCGTCTCGGGCACGTGTAGGGTCGCCTCAAAAGTTGCACGCATTAAATGCGTGACATGACAGTCCGCTTACCACGTAGCTGTTCGGTTACCTTCGAACCGACTTCGATGGATCCTGACCAGGCCAACTACTCCCTGACACGTGGCAACACCAACGCCTGGGCTCCTCTCTGTACCGGTCGGTTATTCCACCGGGTGATCTGGAAGGTGGGTCCCCTCCCGGGCAGCATTCCCGGAGGGTATCCGAACGGTTTCCAAGGCAGTATTGATTTTTGATCCTCACCCGATGAAGCATCCAGTCAGTTCCGAAAATGGGGGGCAGCTGATATGTCCAAGATTATCCAGTCATGAAGTCAGTCTGCCATGTCACCGGGAGGTGCTGGTTACTTCGGTAACGGCGCCAATAGCCCAGCGATCCCGAGGTGTTCGTCAGGACCGCTCGGTTCATGCCAACGGGCCAGGCACGAGAGGCCGCGGCATCCCGTGGACCTGGCCTAACCAGCAGTTTCCTAAACCAGCCGCAAGACTGGAAGAGGGAATGTGGCAGTTTCCTAAACCGCTTAGGAAACTCTCCCCAAATCGTGCGAATCAATTGTAATCAGATTAGGCTTCCTAATCTGACTAGCTTACCATGTATGGGTGGACTCTTGCACCTATAAAAGAGCCCACCTACCCTGTCTACAGGGATCCGAAGAACTCTCTAGCTAACAAGCATAGAACACAGAATTCACCATTGTACGCATATACGCGGCCAGTATTACTGGTAGTGCTGCCCCTCTTTTATTGGCTCACCAAGCCCGCCGATGATCTGCTAGTGAATTCGCACAGACGCAACCGTGGACGTAGGTCACCTTGTTAACGGGGTCGAACCATTTATAGATTGCTTGTGTCTTTTCTCTTTTTAGATCCTTCTTACCAATTTTCGGCATCATCAATATGTAGTTAAACAAAAAAGAAAAAAGATGATAGGGTTGCTATGATGTTAAAAAAAAGTTATCATTTTAAACAAAAAAAATGAACAAAATAAAAGAACAAAAATGATTTTTAAAAAAGATGAAAAAAGAAAAGAAAAGAAAAAAATATGATAATTTATTCCAATATATCATGTGTTATGATGTTAAAAATAAGTTATTACTAAGGCAAAAAAAAAATTTACGGAGAGAAGGGCTAAAAGAAACAAAAGTGAAAACACCAAGAAAAGATTCGGAAAAAAAAAATTAAAAAAACAAGGAAGAAGAAGAAGAAAAGAAAATGTACTTTGCTTCCATCTCAAATTATTGAAGCTTTTACGTTTATAATTTTATTTTCGTTGTGGTACATGTTCAGTACATTTAGGATGTAATATTGATAATTTAATTTTTTTAATGATTTATTGGATAAATACATCTAATTTATTTTTTGATTTTGATAGGCCCGTGCATTGCATGGGTGTCTCCCCTAGTGTTACTTAAAAGACTCATTTTTAGGAAAATTGTATTAGGAAAGAAGAATCAGAAAATAAAATTGGGGATTGAAATGTGGAATCATTTTCTTTAATTTACGCTCTATTTTTTTAAATATAAATTGTTAATTTTTTAAAAAACATTTTCATATTTTCGGTTATTGGTTGCATCAATAATGACGTAAAATATTTTATAAAAAACGTATTTTACACCCTTTTAATGAAAAACAACTTACAGCTTATAATGACGTAAGTTGTTTTTCCACACTCTTTCACTCACCCTGTCATCCATAAATAGCTTACCTTTGGAAAAGTACTGAGCTAACTTATCAATCATGCTTTAAATCAAATCAATTCTCTATTGTAGAATATTTTCATGCACATGTTTGCATATGTAATTCCCTGTCTTTTCAGTAATTATTTAATACAAAGAGATTTTATACACTCCCTTTGATTATTCATGAAAATTCACTTTCAACCGATCGAAGTACGTTTGAGCGATCGAACATTCTTAAAGTTCAAGTGATTGAACCTTGTTAAATCAATCGAAAACCTACCGACATGAATTTATGATGTGGTCCTTACTTCAATTGATCAAACCCCTTTTCAATCGATCACACCTGACCGATCTGCTCTCGAGCGATCGAAGTATCTTTGTTCGATCGAACTTGTAATCATCAGGATTCCAAGTTTCACGCAAAGATAGCCACCTGCACCCCTTTACCTCTATAAATAAATACATTGTGCTCGTGGTGTGTGTGCGGTTTGTTGTGCCCAAGCTTTGTTAGTGTGAGAGAGAGCGCCCACACTCAGTTCGATATTCAGGCAGCAGAAGAATACAGTAGAAGATCGTGAGCTGTTATTGAGCCCGTGTTCTCAATTCGTCTACTACAACAATCCGTTTTTGCAGTTCAAGGTAACCCTAGTTCCGCCATTGTAGTGTTATTATAGATTTCACAAAATTTTTTGCAGTACCAAATTATACGCACTGTCAACGGATTCTGGGAATGCAGTTTCCTAACACCGTCATGCTCTACAACAACTCCCAAGTCACCCACATCGGCAACTATGTCAGCCTGGGCTGCATCGAATGCAGCTGCGAGTGCCTCAGCCTTTGCCATAGCCTGTGAAAACTCTGGTGCACCTATCTCAAATCCATGGGGGTGTGTAGCCATCTCTGCAGTCCACTCTGCTGTCAGCTGTGCTATAACTCTGCCTGGTAAGACTGGTACCACAACGTCATCACCTGTGCCATCATCTGCTATAACCTCCTCCTTTATCGGGTATCCCTCTGCTACTACAATGTCTACGCCAACCGGTACGTCCATACCAGTTGGGTCCTCAGGGTCCTCTGGGTCCTCCTCCGGATCATACTCTGGCTCCTCGCCATCAGTGTCCTCGTCCTACTTATCCTCCATATCCTCATCCATATCATCGTCATCTCCTGGCTCATCATCATCGTCGCCCTCATCCTCATCCTCTGGGTCCTCGTCTGCTGGGGGTGCATCAACCATGTTCTCCTCTGGTGGGGGTGGAGGTGTCTGAGGTGGTGGCTCTGTCGGGGGAGGTGGAGGCGCTGCTCTAACCTCTGAAAGTAGAACTTGATAAGAGAAACGGTCTCGTAACATCTACAGTGAATCCTCCTCGATGAGTTTGAAGGTCTCCTTACGGTAGATCATCTCGCGACGTATCACCTCCGGGTCCTGGGTCCCAAATCTCTACTGCTTAATCTGCAAGTCTCACACTGTCTCGGTGAGGGCTCTCTGCCTAACCTTCCAAGCATAGTACTGTGGATCTGCCAGTGCAATACTGCCCTCACACACTTAGTGTCCTTCAAATTCGTCTGGAACGAACAGCGGTGGTGCCATGCTACCTGAAAAGAGGCTACCTTAAGTCAGAACTAATCTTAATACTCATCTATGAAATCTCAAGTTTCTAGGACCAGATGGTGTAGAACTGTTGGGTTTGTGCCCTCAAACCATTACTTTATATAGGAGACATTGACATTTTAATATATGGATACCAGCTTTACATTTTGTTATGTATGTTTCTTTCATGAGATGATTGTTATCCTTAAGTATCATAGTAAGTAATGCGTGTATGTATGAGATACATACAAGTGAGATACGAATTGCTATTCTTTGTTACTTAGAACATGTCACAGTGGATGTTGAGACTAGGATATCTCATCAGGTTTACACTGTAGCATGATTAACTACCATTGGATGGAGTGATCAATCTCAATCACTAGAGTGTAACTCTTAGTTAATATGCTAGTGCTTATAGTGCATTGACGGACCTGAGCTTTCCTATTGACACTCAAGGCTGTCAATCAGTCGATAGGAACTCATAACTTGTGTAAGGTACGTGTTCTCAATCTTGAGACGATTATGAACACAGACTGTGGATATGACTGCTTTGACTTACCAATCAGTGAGGTCTATAGAAGATCAACACCTGGGTATCTTGGGTATGTCATATTCATAGGGTTGTGAACATATATTGTCAAGACAGAATCTACCCTCTGTTTCGGAGTAAGCATTCCCTTGAGAATGTCACCAAGTCGATTACTGAGTACTGCAGTCTTGTTGATAAGAGTTATCAACATGTTTGGTAATCATGAGAGGTGAATGGGACTCAAGGAATTCAAGAAGCAATCTTGATTCAGGTTGATAGTAACAGTTATCCGACTACCTGAATATGATTACGAATGCTGAA
Organism: Hydrangea macrophylla; assembly: GCA_033977485.1. Taxonomy (NCBI): domain Eukaryota; kingdom Viridiplantae; phylum Streptophyta; class Magnoliopsida; order Cornales; family Hydrangeaceae; genus Hydrangea; species Hydrangea macrophylla. Next base: position 32,796,270 of record CM066994.1, read on the forward strand.
GGTAGAGGGACATTAGTACAACATACAAGTCTAGTTATCTCTTCGGATATGTTCTTTTGTGTTGGAGTTCAGTTATCATTTTATAGTGGAGTAAACGTTAACTGACCAGTTAGTTAGTTTGCTGATCAAAGAGTTTGGTCACGGTAATTAACAAACTGGTCTGAGCCAACAATTAAGAGCCTAGGAGGTCCCACTCTTAGCTCCGCCAGGATACTTGGAAAGACACATGAGGAAGTTGTCAAGACAAGTTCGATCGATCGAAGGATGTTCGATCGATTGAAGTCTTGGAAGTCTCGATCGATCGAGAATGGTTCGATCGATCGAATGTTCGATCGATCGAAGGTCTTCGATCGCTCGAAGTCTAGGTCGGTTCTGGGAATCTATAAATAGGGCAGCTGCGTTCTGGAAAGTAAGTTCGTCGTTTAAGAACGTCAGAAGCTGCAGAAACTATTTTAGAACACCAAACCTTCTCCTTCCTCTCCATTAGAGATCCCACTATCTCTAGTCTCTCTGGGAAGCATCCACAGGAGTCATAAGGGTGAAGACCATCTAGAGGGAGCCGCTGAAAGTTAGAAATTTCAGAATTGGGTTCAAGACAATAAGGTATAAACTCTTGTCCCCTTCCCTTTTTGTACGCATCTATGGAATTCACGAGTAGTAGATCCTGGGCTACCATTAAGTTTTATAACTTGACTTTTCCACTGCATGTTTAACTTTTAACCTTAAACCGGTTTTTCCATCAATTGGTATCAGAGCCACGCTTGTTTGGATCTATAGATGCGTTTTGGAACACTAGTTTTGATTTGCATGTTGATTTTAGAACTGGTTTCGAAACTGCATCGTCACAGATCTATTTCTGCAGTGTTATCGCAGCAGAGTACAAATCTGTGAATGCATGGGATGCAAGGCCGGTTCGATCGATCGAACATGTTTCGATCGATCGAACATCCTCTCTACTCGAGCGATCGAACAGGTTTCGAGCGATCGAACATTGATATGTTCGATCGATCGAGACAGATTCATTGTCAGGTTCTCTGTTTCACAATTTTAAAGTATTTTGAAATGAAAAGCTTTAATTTTAAAGTATTCTGTAATTTTTTTAAATCATTCTGTGAAATAGAATGTTCAAGCGATTAAGCAGTGTTCAATCGATCGAAGGTTCGAGCGATCGAACGGTCTTCGATCGATCGAATAGTGACAGAGAAGTAGGATGATGTTTTTAAGTTCTAATTCAGTATGTAAAGAGTTTATATACTGTGTGAATCAATTAAGTGTTCCAATATTACATATATTTGTTATGTATGTGTGGATGCGTGTACGACTAACCCTTTTGCAGCTAGTTTAGTCACTATCTCCCAAGGCACCAAGACTTTTAAATTTTGTATTTAAACTGTTTGAGATTGGTGCATGTTGTAATTTAAGTTTGGTTTGGTTTTAAGGCATATGTAAAGGGCGCTGCGACTTCAATCCTACGAAAAGGAAAGTCGCACCGGTTTCCCTAGCCTTTTATTTTGTTGTTGCTATTTCTATTTCTAGATAAATTGTAAGCTTCGAAAGAAGCATAGGACAAATGTAATAGAATTAGAAAATCCATGAAGATGGAGCAAGGAGCCATTGTCCATGAAGATGGAGCAGGAGGCGATCAAACCAAAAAGCAGGTTCTATGGAGATAGAGCCATGGGAGATAGAGGCATCGTTTGGATGTCTTTATTTTCAATTTTAGTTTTTGTTTTATGTGCTTGGTTGTGATTGACATTTAATTATATTGTTACTACTTGCATGCACGTAAAAAAAGTTTTCTAAAATAAGATTCAAAAACTGTTTTTTAACGCATTAGTAAACATTGGATGTTTATGGGTGATGTATAAAAACAAATTTTTCTAAAAAGCAAAATCCTTAATTTACCAAATCTAGTGGGAGAGGGTCTTATTTATTGACACCCACGATCTTCCATTAACGGTTCACTGTAAGATGAGTAGTGCATTCTGTGTCACCTCGTCAGGGGTGATCATTCCATACGGAGGGTGCATTACTTATTGGTTACTAGATGTGAACTTCTTTTGATAAGATCAATCAGACGTGTTAGAGGATGACCACCATACGGAGGCGCTACTTGAGACGGTTGTGATTGGATCCTAGTTAATGGTACACACTAGCTAAGCTATGGATAAGGGATCCCATACGGGGCATTATTCAGAAACTTAGAGATCAAAAAGGTTCGGGAGTCATAACTTGTTTTGCAAGAGTTGCATAGCGGACAAGTCATGATTAATCGAAAGATCGAACATTGACCACCACACGGAGGCTTTATTCTTTCGTTTCGATATTCCGGCGACTTTGTTTTAAAAATAAGAGTTTTTAAGGATTCTTTTATTTCAAACTGTCAAATCCTGATATCCATTTTATTTTGTTTGTTTGATTTTCAGTAATCATAATGTCTGGATCTGCATTTAGTCCACTTGCCACCATACTCACTCAAAACAAGTTAACTGGAAACAACTACACTGAATGGAAACGTAACCTTGACATTGTGTTAACTGCGGAGGATCACATATATGTTCTCACCACCCCATGCCCCGAAGAACCCGCTGCAAATGCTTCGGCAGCTGCCAGACGCGAGTTCGACAAATGGAAGAAGTCAAATGGAATGGCTCGTTGCTATATTCTGGCCTCAATGGCTGGTGTGTTGCAACACCAATTCCAATCGAATGATTCTGCTAGTGACATTATCACATCCCTGAAAAAGATGTTTGGGGAGCATGGCAGGCCTGCCAGACAGGTAGCCATGCAAAAGATAATGAGTGCAAAGATGTCGGAAGGGACTCCAATCAAGGAACATGTTTTAAAAATGATAGGTTATTTAAACGAGCTGGAGACCCTAGGTGCCAACATCGATGCACAGACCCAAGTTGATATGATCCTCAATTCGCTATCACCTTCATTCGCTCAATTTAAACTTAACTATAATATGAATCAAATGAATTTTTCAATGAGCGAATTGATGAGTTCTCTTTTGGCAGCGGAAGGGGTGATCAAACCTGGGGTCAACGTTTTGAACGTTGAGAAAAGCGCTTCCTCTTCCCGATCTACACCGAAAGGAAAGAAAGGGAAGAAGAAGGCTGGTACTGGTGGTCCAAGTGTTGGACCGGTCCCTAAGATTGCAAAATCTAAGGGAAAAAAGTAAGGGCAAAGGGAAGATGGGTGGCCAAGGCAAAGGAAAGTGTTTCCAATGCGGAGAGAAGGGCCACTGGAAGAGGAACTATCCAGAATTCTTAGCTACAAGAGTTCAAGGTATGATTGAATCACATGTGATTGAAGTAAGTTTTATTACGGATACTTCAAACACTTGGTGCATTGATTCTGGTGCGACTAACCATATCTGTAATTCATTGCAGGGGTTCAGATCAACCAGGAGGTGCAGTGATGGGGAAATCGTACTTACTCTAGGTTCTAGCGCAACCGTTTCTGCGGTTGCTATAGGAGTCGTAGTTTTAGAATTTCTAGACAATAAAGTTTTGATTTTATCAGATGTACTTTACGTCCCTTCAATGAGACGTAATTTAATTTCAGTTTCTAATTTATCGAATAATGGTTATTCTTTTCATTTTGGAACTGAAGTTGTGATTAAAAGAAATAGTTCTTTTATATGTTCTGGTGTTAAATCAAATGGTTTGTATGTGATTACTCCCAATATTTCTAAAGATTCTTGCTTGGAACTTAATAACTCAATGGTAACTATACCATCTAAAAGAAAAGAACATTCCACTAATCCAACAAGGCTTTGGCACATGAGGCTTGGCCATATTAATCTAAATAGGATTGGCAGATTAGTCAAAGAAGGGATCTTAGGCGATTTGGTTCTCGAACCAATGGAAGTCTATGAGTCTTGTTTAGAGGGTAAGATGACCAAAAGGCCCTTTCCCGCAAAGGGCAATAGGACCAATGCATTATTGGAATTAGTTCATACTGATGTGTGTGGACCAATAAATATTAAAGCAAGGGGTGGTTATGAGTATTTCATAACATTTACCGATGACCACTCTAGGTATGGATATGTGTACCTAATACAGCACAAGTCTGAAGCCTTTGAAAAATTCAAAGAGTTTAGAGCTGAAGTGGAGAAGCAATTGGGCTCACATATCAAGGCCATTCGATCTGATCGAGGTGGCGAGTACCTCTCTAATGAGTTTATTGATCACCTCGTACAGAATGAGATTCTGTCACAGTTGACTGCACCTAGCATGCCTCAGCAGAATGGTGTAGCGGAGAGAAGGAACCGGACTCTTTTAGACATGACTAGGTCAATGATGAGTTATTCAGAGTTGTCATTATTCCTTTGGGGTTATGCTTTGGAAACCGCTACATACATACTAAATCTAGTACCAAGCAAATCTATTCCCAGGACACCACGGGAGATGTGGATTGGGCGCAAGCCTTCTTTGCAACATCTCCGGATATGGGGGTGTCCGGCACATGTGCTGAAAGGAAAGATGAGCAAGTTGGATTCTAGATCAGAAGTATGTTATTTTGTAGGGTATCCAAAGGGTACTTATGGATGGTATTTTTATGATCCAAGAGAACAGAAAGTGTTTGTTAGTACAAATGCTGTTTTCTTAGAGGATGATTATATCATGAACCATAAACCTAAGGGAAGGATAGATCTGAGAGAAATAGAAGGAGATCCCTCAGTCCAACCTGTAGTTGATAACGATGTAAATCAAGAAAATACCACTTCTTCACCCATTTCTGCACCGATACCTCATCGTAGTGGGAGGATTATCAGCCAGCCTGACAGATACATGTTCTTAGGAGAAGTTTTTGAAGCTGTCTCCATAGAATCTGAATCTGATCCTGCTACATACGAAGAGGCAATGACTGATGTTGATTCAGAACATTGGGTTAAAGCTATGAAGGCTGAATTAGAATTTATGGATTCTAATCAAGTCTGGGATCTTGTAGAACTTCCAGCCAATATTAAACCCATTGGTTGTAAGTGGGTCTACAAGAGGAAAAGAGCATCTGATGGAAAGGTTGAGACCTTTAAGGCTAGGCTTGTAGCGAAAGGTTATACTCAGAGGGAGGGCATTGACTATGAGGAAACCTTTTCGCCGGTAGCCATGCTCAAGTCCATCAGAATACTCTTATCCATTGTTGCATGCCTAGATTATGAGATCTGGCAGATGGACGTCAAGACTGCATTTTTAAACGGCAATCTTGAGGAGGACATCTATATGCAACAACCAGAAGGGTTCATAGCTGGTCGGAAAGGTAACTTGGTATACAAGCTGCAAAAGTCCATTTATGGGCTTAAGCAGGCATCCAGGAGTTGGAACATCCGATTTGACCAAGCCGTCCAGTCGTTTGGTTTCATACAGAATCTGGATGAACCTTGTGTATACAAGAAGTGTGAAGGGAAAGTGGTAGCCTTTCTTGTGCTTTACGTTGACGACATTCTACTCATTGGGAATGATGTAGCGGCATTGTCAACGGTCAAGGTTTGGCTAGCTAGTACTTTCGATATGAAGGATCTAGGAGAGGCGAGCTATATTCTTGGGATAAAGCTCTTTCGGGATCGCAAGCGAAAGATAATGGGATTGTCTCAAGCTGGTTATATCGATAAGGTGCTAACTAGGTTTTCAATGGATAATTCAAAGAAAGGTTTGTTACCTTTCAGGCATGGTTTAGCGTTCTCCAAGGACCAGTGTCCCAAGACACAGGAAGAGAGGAATCGCATGGCAGGAATTCCATATGCTTCGGCAGTTGGAAGTCTCATGTATGCGATGTTATGCACTAGACCAGATATCTGTTTTGCCGTTGGCATGGTTAGCAGATATCAATCGAATCCAGATCCAGAGCACTGGACAGCCGTTAAGCACATTCTTAAGTACTTGAGAAGGACTAAAGATTACATGCTTATGTACGGTGGTGATGAGTTAATTCCAGTAGGATATACTGACTCGGACTTTATGTCAGATAAAGATTCGAGGAAGTCAACATCCGGACATCTCTTTACCTTGGGAGGTGGTGCTGTTAGTTGGAGGAGCATTAAGCAGAAATGCATTACAGACTCAACTACAGAAGCTGAGTATGTGGCTGCTTGTGAAGCCGCAAAGGAAGCTGTTTGGCTCAAGAAGTTCCTTATGGAGCTCGAGGTGGTACAAGCGTCATTGTCACCTATTACGCTTTATTGTGATAATAGTGGGGCAGTGGCTCAGTCCAAGGAGCCAAGGAACCACGAAAAGGGGAAGCACGTAGAGTTGAAATATCATCTTATCCGAGATATTGTTCAACGTGGAGATGTGACTATCACCAAGATTGCCACCATTGACAATCTTGCTGATCCGTTTACAAAGGCCTTGCCACAGAAGGTCTTTGATCGTCATCTAGATAGTCTAGGTCTTAGATGTAATCCTGTATGGTTGTGAGTGCAAGTGGGAGTTTGTTGGGTTTGTGCCCTCAAACCATTACTTTATATAGGTGACATTGACATTTTAATATATGGATACCAGCTTTACATTTTGTTATGTATGTTTATTTCATGAGATGATTGTTATCCTTAAGTATCATAGTAAGTAATGCGTGTATGTATGAGATACATACAAGTGAGATACGAATTGCTATTCTTTGTTACTTAGAACATGTCACAGTGGATGTTGAGACTAGGATATCTCATCAGGTTTACACTGTAGCATGATTAACTACCATTGGATGGAGTGATCAATCTCAATCACTAGAGTGTAACTCTTAGTTAATATGCTAGTGCTTATAGTGCATTGACGGACCTGAGCTTTCCTATTGACACTCAAGGCTGTCAATCAGTCGATAGGAACTCATAACTTGTGTAAGGTACGTGTTCTCAATCTTGAGACGATTATGAACACAGACTGTGGATATGACTGCTTTGACTTACCAATCAGTGAGGTCTATAGAAGATCAACACCTGGGTATCTTGGGTATGTCATATTCATAGGGTTGTGAACATATATTGTCAAGATAGAATCTACCCTCTGTTTCGGAGTAAGCATTCCCTTGAGAATGTCACCAAGTCGATTACTGAGTACTGCAGTCTTGTTGATAAGAGTTATCAACATGTTTGGTAATCATGAGAGGTGAATGGGACTCAAGGAATTCAAGAAGTAATCATGATTCAGGTTGACAGTAACAGTTATCCGACTACCTGAATATGATTACGAATGCTGAAGGTAGAGGGACATTAGTACAACATACAAGTCTAGTTATCTCTTCGGATATGTTCTTTTGTGTTGGAGTTCAGTTATCATTTTATAGTGGAGTAAACGTTAACTGACCAGTTAGTTAGTTTGCTGATCAAAGAGTTTGGTCATGGTAATTAACAAACTGGTCTGAGCCAACAATTAAGAGCCTAGGAGGTCCCACTCTTAGCTCCGCCAGGATACTTGGAAAGACACATGAGGAAGTTGTCAAGACAAGTTCGATCGATCGAAGGATGTTCGATCGATTGAAGTCTTGGAAGTCTCGATCGATCGAGAATGGTTCGATCGATCGAATGTTCGATCGATCGAAGGTCTTCGATCGCTCGAAGTCTAGGTCGGTTCTGGGAATCTATAAATAGGGCAGCTGCGTTCTGGAAAGTAAGTTCGTCGTTTAAGAACGTCAGAAGCTGCAGAAACTATTTTAGAGCACCAAACCTTCTCCTTCCTCTCCATTAGAGATCCCACTATCTCTAGTCTCTCTGGGAAGCATCCACATGAGTCATAAGGGTGAAGACCATCTAGAGGGAGCCGCTGAAAGTTAGAAATTTCAGAATTGGGTTCAAGACAATAAGGTATAAACTCTTGTCCCCTTCCCTTTTTGTACGCATCTATGGAATTGACGAGTAGTAGATCCTGGGCTACCATTAAGTTTTATAACTTGACTTTTCCGCTGCGTGTTTAACTTTTAACCTTAAACCGGTTTTTCCATCAAGAACAACCTGTGAGCGAAAAGGTATAAAACCTAGGCTCTAATACCAAAAATCATGTCACGCCCCAGGACGGCAAAAATAGAGAAAAATAAATTTCCTTTTTGGGTCCAAAGGCAGTGACTACGGTTGTCCACACCACGCAGTACTAAGCAACAATAAGTAAAAGAGATGACAAGAATGAAATCTAAGTTCTGGTTAACACATAACTTAATGTCAAAAAGGAGGTTACTAACTATTACACATCAGAGTCTCGAATAAAAAAAACACAGAGGAAGTATGATTGTCAAAGGCAACATATGCCTTATTACAAAAGGTCTAGGAAGCAGTAAAGATAATTAAACTACAGTCTAGCCTAATCGTCAGTTGGCGTAGAGGTAGTCCTCAGCGTAATAGTCCTCTTCTGCCTGACCTCCTTCGGGGTGATCCTCCAAAGGAACATCGTGATCGGCATAGTAGTCCTCGCCTGCAGGTCCTTCACCTGTATAGTCATAACCAGGGTGCGCTGGAACATAGAAATGTCCAGCGGCATAAACGCCGTCAGCTTAATGAAAGCTGAGTGAATTAGATACTAACAGGGTATCAACTATTGAAGTTATTACCAGTTAAACACCATTAAATTCAGTGAGGGTAACTCCTTCAATCAAACCGATGATCCGATTACAATGTCTTACTCATTTTATGTCCGATAATACATTATGATAGAAGAACAGACTTAACAGTAGTTCACTCTTAAGCATACACCATTGCTCCGTCCACCACTTTTAAGAACATATGCACAGTCCACCGCATATCATGGATACCACGTCAGTCCATCCCCAGCTTTTAAGAACATATGCACAGTTCACCGCACTACAGGGATATAACGCTTTAAGCAACAGTACATCATTCTATGCCACGACTTAGCAACGTCTACCAGTGATCACGGTCTACCACAGTCGTAGACACCTTCGTCTGTCTACCGCTTTTAAGAACATATGATTAGATCATTTGGCTATCTTAGAGCTATTGGTCTGATCCACCATAGTCGTAGACACCTTCATCTGTCTATCGCTTTTAAGAACATATGATCGACCAAAGCCCGTCCACGCAAGGTTCCTGAATCCTAACAAACCTACTAAAGTTCAACTCTAACATCCATATATGACGATCCCAATGTGGTCTGACTATTCTGAATGAAATGAATGATAACTCCAAAGGATTCACAATTATTACGTTATCTAACGTCACAACCATTATCCATTAATCTCGTTGTTATTACGATCCTACAACGCATTATCTCGTTATCACGTCTATATTACAACAATATAATATGCTGGAAATACTGAACAGTAAATAAACAACTAAACAGTTATAATATAAACTAAACAAGAATATCAACATTCTACAACTTCCAATCGATTGGGACAAGGATCCAATCGATTGGTATAAAAATAGTATCAATCGATTGGTAAAAATGTCAATCGATTGGATCACATACCAATCAATTGCCATTAATAACAATCGATTGAGATATCAATCGATTGGGATAAGCTCAATCGATTGGGACTTTGTCTTCTTCACAAGGAAGACAGTCCAACATATACATACGGGAAATACATGATTTAGACTCCATTTCTTCACTCAAACATGCTTTAACATCAATATATTGCTACTCAATGAGTTTATAACTCACCTTAGGGGTCTAGGGTGTGTTTGGGAGTGTGTTTTGAAGCTTGGAGCTCCAATGGTGGCTCCTCTCTCTCTCCTCTGTCTTCTCTGCCTATCTCTCTCTTCTTCTTCTCTTTTCTTCTTTCTTCTCTTCTTCTCTTGGTCTTCTTCTTCTTCCTCTATTCCATCTCAGTGTGTATGAGTGTATGGGTGTATATATGTGTATATATATATAAACACACACAACTCTCCCTCTCACCTTCTCTGATTTCTGGAACCCCAAAAATGCAGAAATGATCTGATATATATATAGAGGGATTAGTGTTCATGTGGCCTTTCCCTAGCCAAGGCAAGAGAATCTGCCCAGCTGCTATCAATCGATTGTCATAAATGTCAATCGATTGGTATTAGGTATTAATGCTCTAATCAATTGATTAAAGTGGCAATCGATTAGTAATCGATTGGTAAACTTGCCAATCGATTGGTATCCAAATTATACCAAAGGTAAGGGAAAACTCATACAAGTATTACAAGAGGTATATAAGGTTTTATTCATATAATATAATACAAAAATATAGGGTATTACAAGAGATCCATGGGAAGCTATTGTGAGAGTGTTAAGATATCTAAACCATACCATGAGTTATGGATTGTACTACACACAATACCCACCCATGGTAAAGGGATATTCCGATGCGAATTGGATTTTAGATAGTCAAGAGACTAAGTCCACAAGTGGATATATATTCACTTTAGGTGGAGCTGCGATTTTTTGGAAATCAACTAAGCAAACGTGTATAGCACGTTCGACCATGGAATCGGAGTTCATAGCCTTAGACAAGGCGGGTGAGGAAGCCGAATGGCTTCAGAACTTCCTAGAGGATATTCCATTATGGTCAAAACTAGTAATGGCCATAGTTGTGCATTGTCATTGCAATGTGACATCTTCCGTAGCTGAGAATGCCATCTATAATGGCAAGTCAAGACATATAAGATGAAGACACAACACAATCAAGCAATTGCTCTCTAGTGGTGTAATCACGATTGACTATGTCAAAACGAAAGAAAACATTACAGATCCTCTTACGAAAGGATTGCCTAGAGATCAAGTTCAATATACGACAAAAGGAATGGGCCTAAAGCCAATATTTTGAACAACCTGGCGGAAACCTATCCTAGTTGACTGGAGATCCTAAGATCTAGGTTCAATAGGCAAACTAGTTGGGAAAGTTCATGTTGTAAACACACATTTAATATGGCTTCATTTATGTAAATCGTTCAAGTGTGCAATAAAATTTGTTGAGGTTATGTTTCATTTAATGATATTGATGAGTAAATGTTAATACTCTTAATTGGTATCACTTATATGAGAATGGAAGTGGGGTCGCTTTCATGACAACTTCAAAGGCTTGGATCTCTAAAAGTTCTCATGAATAAAGATCATGTTCAGGACTAAAATGAACACAACCAAATGAATTAATATGTATAAGGATATGTGGTGTGTTATCTAGTATTGGTCTACACTAAAAGGTTGAACAGCTCAATAATTAATGTACACTGCATCACCGAGTAAATCCAGTAGATATCCACTAAGGGAAAGTTCAAGACCAAAAGACACACTCCTAATGCATCGCAAGTCCGTGACTTGCTCTCGTAGTTTAATTTATTTAGGTAGCCATAATCATTCACATGTAGGGGCGTGTTAGATTCGGGGTGTGAATGGGAGCTTATGTAAGCTCAAGGGGATCGATAGGATCGCTATGGACTGGCTCTATACTCAGGAAAAGGGTTGGAACATTAAGTTTCAAGATTCTAGCAGAGGGGTTTTCGACCGATCGACCGGTCGAACGGGTCAACGGCTATATGAAATTTTAACCATGTTCTGGCAAAGGGGCATTCGCCGGTGTCACACCCCGATTTGTAGACAACCAAATATTAAATCCAGAGCATGTATCCAGACTAATATTTAATTTCCAAAACCCTGAGAGTGACACCCTCACACAGGCTAACAGATAATTTATTTGAAAATAGAATTTAATACTCATTAAATAAGCACATGTAATACTGTGTTAATATAAAAACTCTGTATTATTAAACTTATATTCCCAATCCTCCATTTCATTATAAAAGAAATAATATTCCATTACAAATATAATACCATTTTAATTTACAAAAAGAATACAAAGTTCATTAAATAAAATTTCTTACAAATTTCAGCGAGAAGAAAATAAAAAAAAAAAAAGTCTATACATCCGGTGGTCAGAGCAACTACAACGTTCCAATGCCCAAAGACTCTACAGCCAAGCACAACGGTCACATCATCAAAAGCAATATCCTGCACATGTCATCCAACTACGTTTCACACAGAAACGCACCCGAATGCATAACACACTCGGGTCAGTCACATGACTGGTATGAATTAAACAAAAATGATAAAATCTGAGGGCTCCAACCAGAACCCGTCGACTACAAACCACATTACAACACTATTGGGCCAAGACAGGTAGTTCCACACACATATTTGGACAAAAGAGTAGTTTCCATTTATGTGGTAGCAAGTAGTTTCTTGCCCAAAATCTAAAGTTACTACGAGTTTTATAATTACCTCGAATATCTATAGTGAGCCAGCCCTACATAAAAGTTAGTGGGCCCACCATCCTGTAAATCGAATGATCACAAACCATGCGAATAATTCCATACATAAGCCGTCCACATTCTAACTTAAATGTCGCGTTCATTATTTCACGCTTATCTGTCTTATGAAATAATCCATTTTCATTATTTATTAGCATTAAATTTATCTTTGTGTTCCCTAGGTTCACCACTTGGCCACCCTCCATGGTACAGCCCACACATATATCCCATGTGTGCCCGGACATACTACCAATACCCACTCCGGTACCAGTTTGGTTGGGGTATCAACCAAACCAGGTATACACAACGGACGGCTGGTCAATATGTCAAGACTCTATACAATATAAGCTGAGCATAAGGTTTAGGCCAGCTTGATCACAAAGCCACTGGCAAAAAGTATACTCAACAAGTCTTAAGCCAGCTTGATCACGAAGCCACTAGCAAAAGTGTGCGAGCTACCAAAAACATTAACACAACAACGGGGAGTAGTGAACACTAAGGTCTATGTTGCAATTATCACTTATCGTTCGTATTATCCCAATAATTATGAATTTCACATTATCACATAGTTTCGTCTCATCATCCAATCACATCTCTAACTTTTAGATGCATTCCAATTTCTTACAATAAAGGGTTTATCAATTAACCCATAACAATCTTTCCTCAATAATTTTCAATCAAATTACAAGATTCCCAATATACTATTCAACGTATCTAATTTACTCCTGTTTATCCAATGACTACACAATAAGGTCAGTTATTTCAGGTACAATAACCTCAACCCAACATTCAATATTAGCCTACGTGAAACCCATAATAAAAATTCAAATTCTCATATCGTAAAGTATTATAACAATCGTTCCACAATATTTTCATCGGACTCAACGTTAATGACTATCACCCATTTTTTTTATAGCTCAACATTATATGAGAATTCATGCATCTCTAAGTAATTTTCATTAATTCATACGAACGAATGAAAAAAAAAACACAACGAATCATATTTCTCCAATTTCGTTCATTTTAATATACTAAAAACTGCTACTAAAATCTTCAATTTTTGCCCAAACAGTGCAGAATCATAAAAAATACCATAAGCCAAAAAGTGTGCAGAATCGCGTTTCCTATAGGCCAGCGTTGACAGAATTCCATAAATCTAAGCCATGGTTTTATATTGTTTTTTCAAAGTTTCTGCCACTGTTAAAATAAAAATAAAATGAATTTTCTATTATTTATTCATTATCAAAATAATTCCCCTTTGTGTATTCATCAAATTAACTATCCACGTGATCTATCCAAGTACACCGAGATCACATTCATAAAAGCACACGAAGAAAAACAAATATTTGTATATATCATTCAATAATAACGAATGGGGATCAACACACAATTTCACACCAACCACAAAATTAACAAAAAATGATTGGATTCTCTTGCACACATATATATACATACGTGTATATATACCCAAATATAAATTTTAACTCACCTAGTTGATAAAAAAATCGACAACCACGAACACCCTGCGATTCCACACGTGACCACGAACCCGGGACCCTTCTCCTTTGTTCTCCCTTTTCTTCTTCTTCTTCTTCTTCTTTCTTCTTCTTCTTCTTCTTCTTCTTCTTGTTCTCTCTCTCTCTCTCTCTCTCTCTCACACACACACACACACACACACACACAAATGTATCTTCTCTCTTTGGGTGGCTAGGGTTAATGATATATGGATATCATACTCTCCTAACTAGGTTTATAAAACTTCTAACACTTGACTACACAAGAATCCCATTTTTTTTGTCTAAGGGCCTCACAAAAGAGACTCATGTGGGCCCAAAATGTAGTACAAAGTGTTAAAATGAGTAGCCCAATGGGTACCCATGACCCCGGTACTAAGTTTTAATGCTAATTACATTATTTAACACATTCGCGGGCCTGTAAACACTATATAACAAAAATACATATCAACCCTTCACTTTTTTTTTTAACAAATATAAATTAATAGAATATAACTCTCAAACTAAACGCGCTCACTCATGATTTAATTTATATGACCACCAAACACTTAAAATTTTCCAAACACATGTCTTACATAAGCACACTCATATAATATTGCTAACTGAAATAATAATTAAAATAATTATTTACATAGAAATTTTAGGGTTGTTACATTCTACCCTCTTTAAAGAAATTTCGTCCCGAAATTTGTAGCAACGGTAAATACACAAGTCATTCATAAATAAAGTTAGGCACGCAATTCCATACAACTATGTATTACGTTTGACTTTAAACCATACGAGACCAAGTACGTCGAGCGACTAATCCAAACAAGGAAACCTTCATATATATATACCTTGTTCTCGTATTGTCAATCGTCAAACGTTAATAGATATTCCAAAACACAGAGATTGATGCAAACCATGTGAATATGAACTATGCATGCAACATGCTCACAGTTAATCAAAGATTTAACTATATGCTCATGTTGACCTCTTACCTTGTCTCGTACCACTTCTCATCGGAATACCCAATACTTACCACTCAAACCAATAGCTTCAAAATCTTTCATAAACTTGCACTGAGAATAAGAATATCCGTCTAGATCCATAAGATGTTGTAGACATAAGAATACTACCTGCTCAATATATGCTCTCGAAAAAAGTATAGAATTTCCGCACGGAGATATACGAGAGAGATGCAGTAGTAGAATACCACTCGATAATAACTGCTTCATAATAAAAAATCCAGAGTGCCAGTAATAATGTCCACCAAAAATGGTCAGATAAGAATAATATAAAGAATAGAAGTCTTGCAAATAATAATAGAAATCCCGATCATCCGATAGAATAATAATTCAGCTGGATGATAATTAGATAACTGTCCGATAATAATAGCTTAAAGAAGATAATTCGATATCACGCCAGAATTCCACTGCTTGTTCAAAACTCCAACTCCCCGCTACTTCTCCAACATGTCACAAAATATTCATGCACTACTATGCGACTCATAATATAGTAAATGATTTCAACAAATTAACATATAATGATAGGCTCAGAAAGTTATGCAATTAATCGATTGAAAATAATTAAATAACATGTCGGCAACACATGGATATTACATAAGTACACATAACCTGAAACCCAAATAAATCGCGACCTATAGCTCTGACCAACATCTAGTCCACAATCCGAGGATTACCTAGACTCGCTAAGCTAACCTTAAGCTCTGATACCAAACTGTCACACCCCAATTTTTGAACAACCAAATATTTAATCCAGAGCATGTATCCAGACTAATATTCAATTTCCAAAACACCGAGAGTGACACCCTCACACAGGCTAACAGATAATTTATTTGAAAATAGAATTTAATACTCATTAAATAAGGACATGTAATCCTGTGTTAATATAAAAACTCTGTACTATTAAACTTATATTCCCAATCCTCCATTTCATTATAAAAGAAATAATATTCCATTACAAATATAATACCATTTTAATTTACAAAAGGAATACAAAGTTCATTAAATAAAATTTCTTACAAATTTCAGCGAGAAGAAAATAAAAAAAATAAAGTCTATACATCCGGTGGTAAGAGCAACTACAACGTTCCAATGCCCAAAGACTCTACAGCCAAGCACAACGGTCACATCAACAAAAGTAATATCCTGCACATGTCATCCAACTACGTTTCACACAGAAACGCACCCGAATGCATAACACACTCGGGTCAGTCACATGACTGGTATGAGTTAAACAAAAATAATCAAATCTAAGGGCTCCAACCTGAACCCGTCGACTACAAACCACATTACAACACTATTGGGCCAAGACAGGTAGTTCCACACACATATTTGGACAAAAGAGTAGTTTCCATTTATGTGGTGGCAAATAGTTTCTTGCCCAAAATCTAAAGTTACTACGAGTTTTATAATTACCTCGGATATCTATGGTGAGCCAGCCCTACATAAAAGTTAGTGGGTCCACCATCCTGTAAATTGAATGATCACAAACCAGGCGAATAATTCCATACATAAGCCGTCCACATTCTAACTTAAATGTCGCGTTCATTATTTCACGCTTATCAGTCTTATGAAATAATCCATTTTCATTATTTATTAGCATTAAATTTATCTTTGTGTTCCCTAGGTTCACCACTTGGCCACCCTCCATGGTACAGCCCACACATATATCCTATGTGTGCCCTGACATACTACCAACACCCACTCCGGTGCCAGTTTGGTTGGGGTATCAACCAAACCAGGTATACACAACGGACGGCTGGTCAATATTTCAAGACTCTATACAATATAAGTCGAGCATAAGGCTTAGGCTAGCTTGATCACACAGCCACTGGCAAAAAGTATACTCAACAAGTCTTAAGCCAGCTTAATCACGAAGCCACTGGTTAAAGAGTGCGAGTTACCAAAAACATTAACACAACAACGGCGAGTAGTGAACACTAAGGTCTATGTTGCAATTATCACTTATCGTTCGTATTATCCCAATAATTATGAATTTCACGTTATCACATAGTTTCGTCTCATCATCCAATCACATCTCTAACTTTTAGATGCATTCCAATTTCTTACAATAAAGGGTTTATCAATTAACCCATAACAATCTTTCCTCAATAATTTTCAATCAAATTACAAGATCCCCAATATACTATTCAACGTATCTAATTTACTCCTGTTTATCCAATGACTACACAATAAGGTCAGTTATTTCAGGTACAATAACCTCAACCCAACATTCAATATTAGCCTACATGAAACCCATAATAAAAATTCAAATTCTCATATCGTAAAGTATTATAACAATCGTTCCACAATATTTTCATCGGACTCAACGTTAATGACTATCACCCATTTTTTTTATAGCTCAACATTATATGAGAATTCATGCATCTCTAAGTAATTTTCATTAAGTCATACGAACGAATGAAAAAAAAAACACAACGAATCATATTTCTCCAATTTCGTTCATTTTAATATACTAAAAACTGCTACTAAAATCTTCAATTTTTGCCCAAACAGTGCAGAATCATAAAAAATACCATAAGCCAAAAAGTGTGCAGAATCGCGTTTCCTATAGGCCGGCGTTGACAGAATTCCATAAATCTAAGCCATGGTTTTATATTGTTTTTTCAAAGTTTCTGCCACTGTTAAAATAAAAATAAAATGAATTTTCTATTATTTATTCATTATCAAAATAATTCCCCTTTGTGTATTCATCAAATTAACTATCCACGTGATCTATCCAAGTACACCGAGATCACATTCATAAAAGCACACGAAGAAAAACAAATATTTGTATATATCATTCAATAATAACGAATGGGGATCAACACACAATTTCACACCAACCACAAAATTAACAAAAAATGATTGGATTCTCTTGCACATATATATATACATACGTGTATATATACCCAAATATAAATTTTAACTCACCTAGTTGATAAAAAAATCGACAACCACGAACACCCTGCGATTCCACACGTGACCACGAACCCGGGACCCTTCTCCTTTGTTCTCCCTTTTCTTCTTCTTTCTTCTTCTTTCTTCTTCTTCTTCTTCTTCTTCTTCTTGTTCTCTCTCTCTCTCTCTCTCTCTCTCTCTCTCTCTCTCTCTCTCTCTCTCTCACACACACACACACACACACAAATGTATCTTCTCTCTTTGGGTGGCTAGGGTTAATGATATATGGATATCATACTCTCCTAACTAGGTTTATAAAACTTCTAACACTTGACTACACAAGAATCCCATTTTTTTTGTCTAAGGGCCTCACAAAAGAGACTCATGTGGGCCCAAAATGTAGTACAAAGTGTTAAAATGAGTAGCCCAATGGGTACCCATGACCCCGGTACTAAGTTTTAATGCTAATTACATTATTTAACACATTCGCGGGCCTGTAAACACTATATAACAAAAATACATATCAACCCTTCACTTTTTTTTTTAACAAATATAAATTAATAGAATATAACTCTCAAACTAAACGCGCTCACTCATGATTTAATTTATATGACCACCAAACACTTAAAATTTTCCAAACACATGTCTTACATAAGCACACTCATATAATATTGCTAACTGAAATAATAATTAAAATAATTATTTACATAGAAATTTTAGGGTTGTTACATTCTACCCTCTTTAAAGAAATTTCGTCCCGAAATTTGTAGCAACGGTAAATACACAAGTCATTCATAAATAAAGTTAGGCACGCAATTCCATACAACTATGTATTACGTTTGACTTTAAACCATACGAGACCAAGTACGTCGAGCGACTAATCCAAACAAGGAAACCTTCATATATATATACCTTGTTCTCGTATTGTCAATCGTCAAACGTTAATAGATATTCCAAAACACAGAGATTGATGCAAACCATGTGAATATGAACTATGCATGCAACATGCTCACAGTTAATCAAAGATTTAACTATATGCTCATGTTGACCTCTTACCTTGTCTCGTACCACTTCTCATCGGAATACCCAATACTTACCACTCAAACCAATAGCTTCAAAATCTTTCATAAACTTGCACTGAGAATAAGAATACCCGTCTAGATCCATAAGATGTTGTAGACATAAGAATACTACCTGCTCAATATATGCTCTCGAAAAAAGTATAGAATTTCCGCACGGAGATATACGAGAGAGATGCAGTAGTAGAATACCACTCGATAATAACTGCTTCATAATAAAAAATCCAGAGTGCCAGTAATAATGTCCACCAAAAATGGTCAGATAAGAATAATATAAAGAATAGAAGTCTTGCAAATAATAATAGAAATCCCGATCGTCCGATAGAATAATAATTCAGCTGGATGATAATTAGATAACTGTCCGATAATAATAGCTTAAAGAAGATAATTCGATATCACGCCAGAATTCCACTGCTTGTTCAAAACTCCAACTCCCCGCTACTTCTCCAACATGTCACAAAATATTCATGCACTACTATGCGACTCATAATATAGTAAATGATTTCAACAAATTAACATATAATGATAGGCTCAGAAAGTTATGCAATTAATCGATTGAAAATAATTAAATAACATGTCGGCAACACATGGATATTACATAAGTACACATAACCTGAAACCCAAATAAATCGCGACCTATAGCTCTGACCAACATCTAGTCCACAATCCGAGGATTACCTAGACTCGCTAAGCTAACCTTAAGCTCTGATACCAAACTGTCACACCCCAATTTTTGAACAACCAAATATTTAATCCAGAGCATGTATCCAGACTAATATTCAATTTCCAAAACACCGAGAGTGACACCCTCACACAGGCTAACAGATAATTTATTTGAAAATAGAATTTAATACTCATTAAATAAGGACATGTAATCCTGTGTTAATATAAAAACTCTGTACTATTAAACTTATATTCCCAATCCTCCATTTCATTATAAAAGAAATAATATTCCATTACAAATATAATACCATTTTAATTTACAAAAGGAATACAAAGTTCATTAAATAAAATTTCTTACAAATTTCAGCGAGAAGAAAATAAAAAAAATAAAGTCTATACATCCGGTGGTAAGAGCAACTACAACGTTCCAATGCCCAAAGACTCTACAGCCAAGCACAACGGTCACATCAACAAAAGTAATATCCTGCACATGTCATCCAACTACGTTTCACACAGAAACGCACCCGAATGCATAACACACTCGGGTCAGTCACATGACTGGTATGAGTTAAACAAAAATAATCAAATCTAAGGGCTCCAACCTGAACCCGTCGACTACAAACCACATTACAACACTATTGGGCCAAGACAGGTAGTTCCACACACATATTTGGACAAAAGAGTAGTTTCCATTTATGTGGTGGCAAGTAGTTTCTTGCCCAAAATCTAAAGTTACTACGAGTTTTATAATTACCTCGGATATCTATGGTGAGCCAGCCCTACATAAAAGTTAGTGGGTCCACCATCCTGTAAATTGAATGATCACAAACCAGGCGAATAATTCCATACATAAGCCGTCCACATTCTAACTTAAATGTCGCGTTCATTATTTCACGCTTATCAGTCTTATGAAATAATCCATTTTCATTATTTATTAGCATTAAATTTATCTTTGTGTTCCCTAGGTTCACCACTTGGCCACCCTCCATGGTACAGCCCACACATATATCCTATGTGTGCCCTGACATACTACCAACACCCACTCCGGTGCCAGTTTGGTTGGGGTATCAACCAAACCAGGTATACACAACGGACGGCTGGTCAATATTTCAAGACTCTATACAATATAAGTCGAGCATAAGGCTTAGGCTAGCTTGATCACACAGCCACTGGCAAAAAGTATACTCAACAAGTCTTAAGCCAGCTTAATCACGAAGCCACTGGTTAAAGAGTGCGAGTTACCAAAAACATTAACACAACAACGGCGAGTAGTGAACACTAAGGTCTATGTTGCAATTATCACTTATCGTTCGTATTATCCCAATAATTATGAATTTCACGTTATCACATAGTTTCGTCTCATCATCCAATCACATCTCTAACTTTTAGATGCATTCCAATTTCTTACAATAAAGGGTTTATCAATTAACCCATAACAATCTTTCCTCAATAATTTTCAATCAAATTACAAGATCCCCAATATACTATTCAACGTATCTAATTTACTCCTGTTTATCCAATGACTACACAATAAGGTCAGTTATTTCAGGTACAATAACCTCAACCCAACATTCAATATTAGCCTACATGAAACCCATAATAAAAAGTCAAATTCTCATATCGTAAAGTATTATAACAATCGTTCCACAATATTTTCATCGGACTCAACGTTAATGACTATCACCCATTTTTTTTATAGCTCAACATTATATGAGAATTCATGCATCTCTAAGTAATTTTCATTAAGTCATACGAACGAATGAAAAAAAAACACAACGAATCATATTTCTCCAATTTCGTTCATTTTAATATACTAAAAACTGCTACTAAAATCTTCAATTTTTGCCCAAACAGTGCAGAATCATAAAAAATACCATAAGCCAAAAAGTGTGCAGAATCGCGTTTCCTATATGCCGGCGTTGACAGAATTCCATAAATCTAAGCCATGGTTTTATATTGTTTTTTCAAAGTTTCTGCCACTGTTAAAATAAAAATAAAATGAATTTTCTATTTTTATTCATTATCAAAATAATTCCCCTTTGTGTATTCATCAAATTAACTATCCACGTGATCTATCCAAGTACACCGAGATCACATTCATAAAAGCACACGAAGAAAAACAAATATTTGTATATATCATTCAATAATAACGAGTGGGGATCAACACGCAATTTCACACCAACCACAAAATTAACAAAAAATGATTGGATTCTCTTGCACACATATATATACATACGTGTATATATACCCAAATATAAATTTTAACTCACCTAGTTGATAAAAAAATCGACAACCACGAACACCCTGCGATTCCACACGTGACCACGAACCCGGGACCCTTCTCCTTTGTTCTCCCTTTTCTTCTTCTTCTTCTTCTTCTTCTTCTTCTTCTTCTTGTTCTCTCTCTCTCTCTCTCTCTCTCTCTCTCTCACACACACACACACACACACACACACACACACACACACACAAATGTATCTTCTCTCTTTGGGTGGCTAGGGTTAATGATATATGGATATCATACTCTCCTAACTAGGTTTATAAAACTTCTAACACTTGACTACACAAGAATCCCATTTTTTTTGTCTAAGGGCCTCACAAAAGAGACTCATGTGGGCCCAAAATGTAGTACAAAGTGTTAAAATGAGTAGCCCAATGGGTACCCATGACCCCGGTACTAAGTTTTAATGCTAATTACATTATTTAACACATTCACGGGCCTGTAAACACTATATAACAAAAATACATATCAACCCTTCACTTTTTTTTTAACAAATATAAATTAATAGAATATAACTCTCAAACTAAACGCGCTCACTCATGATTTAATTTATATGACCACCAAACACTTAAAATTTTCCAAACACATGTCTTACATAAGCACACTCATATAATATTGCTAACTGAAATAATAATTAAAATAATTATTTACATAGAAATTTTAGGGTTGTTACATTCTACCCTCTTTAAAGAAATTTCGTCCCGAAATTTGTAGCAACGGTAAATACACAAGTCAGTCATAAATAAAGTTAGGCACGCAATTCCATACAACTATGTATTACGTTTGACTTTAAACCATACGAGACCAAGTACGTCGAGCGACTAATCCAAACAAGGAAACCTTCATATATATATACCTTGTTCTCGTATTGTCAATCGTCAAACGTTAATAGATATTCCAAAACACAGAGATTGATGCAAACCATGTGAATATGAACTATGCATGCAACATGCTCACAGTTAATCAAAGATTTAACTATATGCTCATGTTGACCTCTTACCTTGTCTCGTACCACTTCTCATCGGAATACCCAATACTTACCACTCAAACCAATAGCTTCAAAATCTTTCATAAACTTGCACTGAGAATAAGAATACCCGTCTAGATCCATAAGATGTTGTAGACATAAGAATACTACCTGCTCAATATATGCTCTCGAAAAAAGTATAGAATTTCCGCACGGAGATATACGAGAGAGATGCAGTAGTAGAATACCACTCGATAATAACTGCTTCATAATAAAAAATCCAGAGTGCCAGTAATAATGTCCACCAAAAATGGTCAGATAAGAATAATATAAAGAATAGAAGTCTTGCAAATAATAATAGAAATCCCGATCGTCCGATAGAATAATAATTCAGCTGGATGATAATTAGATAACTGTCCGATAATAATAGCTTAAAGAAGATAATTCGATATCACGCCAGAATTCCACTGCTTGTTCAAAACTCCAACTCCCCGCTACTTCTCCAACATGTCACAAAATATTCATGCACTACTATGCGACTCATAATATAGTAAATGATTTCAACAAATTAACATATAATGATAGGCTCAGAAAGTTATGCAATTAATCGATTGAAAATAATTAAATAACATGTCGGCAACACATGGATATTACATAAGTACACATAACCTGAAACCCAAATAAATCGCGACCTATAGCTCTGACCAACATCTAGTCCACAATCCGAGGATTACCTAGACTCGCTAAGCTAACCTTAAGCTCTGATACCAAACTGTCACACCCCAATTTTTGAACAACCAAATATTTAATCCAGAGCATGTATCCAGACTAATATTCAATTTCCAAAACACCGAGAGTGACACCCTCACACAGGCTAACAGATAATTTATTTGAAAATAGAATTTAATACTCATTAAATAAGGACATGTAATCCTGTGTTAATATAAAAACTCTGTACTATTAAACTTATATTCCCAATCCTCCATTTCATTATAAAAGAAATAATATTCCATTACAAATATAATACCATTTTAATTTACAAAAGGAATACAAAGTTCATTAAATAAAATTTCTTACAAATTTCAGCGAGAAGAAAATAAAAAAAATAAAGTCTATACATCCGGTGGTAAGAGCAACTACAACGTTCCAATGCCCAAAGACTCTACAGCCAAGCACAACGGTCACATCAACAAAAGTAATATCCTGCACATGTCATCCAACTACGTTTCACACAGAAACGCACCCGAATGCATAACACACTCGGGTCAGTCACATGACTGGTATGAGTTAAACAAAAATAATCAAATCTAAGGGCTCCAACCTGAACCCGTCGACTACAAACCACATTACAACACTATTGGGCCAAGACAGGTAGTTCCACACACATATTTGGACAAAAGAGTAGTTTCCATTTATGTGGTGGCAAGTAGTTTCTTGCCCAAAATCTAAAGTTACTACGAGTTTTATAATTACCTCGGATATCTATGGTGAGCCAGCCCTACATAAAAGTTAGTGGGTCCACCATCCTGTAAATTGAATGATCACAAACCAGGCGAATAATTCCATACATAAGCCGTCCACATTCTAACTTAAATGTCGCGTTCATTATTTCACGCTTATCAGTCTTATGAAATAATCCATTTTCATTATTTATTAGCATTAAATTTATCTTTGTGTTCCCTAGGTTCACCACTTGGCCACCCTCCATGGTACAGCCCACACATATATCCTATGTGTGCCCTGACATACTACCAACACCCACTCCGGTGCCAGTTTGGTTGGGGTATCAACCAAACCAGGTATACACAACGGACGGCTGGTCAATATTTCAAGACTCTATACAATATAAGTCGAGCATAAGGCTTAGGCTAGCTTGATCACACAGCCACTGGCAAAAAGTATACTCAACAAGTCTTAAGCCAGCTTAATCACGAAGCCACTGGTTAAAGAGTGCGAGTTACCAAAAACATTAACACAACAACGGCGAGTAGTGAACACTAAGGTCTATGTTGCAATTATCACTTATCGTTCGTATTATCCCAATAATTATGAATTTCACGTTATCACATAGTTTCGTCTCATCATCCAATCACATCTCTAACTTTTAGATGCATTCCAATTTCTTACAATAAAGGGTTTATCAATTAACCCATAACAATCTTTCCTCAATAATTTTCAATCAAATTACAAGATCCCCAATATACTATTCAACGTATCTAATTTACTCCTGTTTATCCAATGACTACACAATAAGGTCAGTTATTTCAGGTACAATAACCTCAACCCAACATTCAATATTAGCCTACATGAAACCCATAATAAAAAGTCAAATTCTCATATCGTAAAGTATTATAACAATCGTTCCACAATATTTTCATCGGACTCAACGTTAATGACTATCACCCATTTTTTTTATAGCTCAACATTATATGAGAATTCATGCATCTCTAAGTAATTTTCATTAAGTCATACGAACGAATGAAAAAAAAACACAACGAATCATATTTCTCCAATTTCGTTCATTTTAATATACTAAAAACTGCTACTAAAATCTTCAATTTTTGCCCAAACAGTGCAGAATCATAAAAAATACCATAAGCCAAAAAGTGTGCAGAATCGCGTTTCCTATATGCCGGCGTTGACAGAATTCCATAAATCTAAGCCATGGTTTTATATTGTTTTTTCAAAGTTTCTGCCACTGTTAAAATAAAAATAAAATGAATTTTCTATTTTTATTCATTATCAAAATAATTCCCCTTTGTGTATTCATCAAATTAACTATCCACGTGATCTATCCAAGTACACCGAGATCACATTCATAAAAGCACACGAAGAAAAACAAATATTTGTATATATCATTCAATAATAACGAGTGGGGATCAACACGCAATTTCACACCAACCACAAAATTAACAAAAAATGATTGGATTCTCTTGCACACATATATATACATACGTGTATATATACCCAAATATAAATTTTAACTCACCTAGTTGATAAAAAAATCGACAACCACGAACACCCTGCGATTCCACACGTGACCACGAACCCGGGACCCTTCTCCTTTGTTCTCCCTTTTCTTCTTCTTCTTCTTCTTCTTCTTCTTCTTCTTCTTGTTCTCTCTCTCTCTCTCTCTCTCTCTCTCTCTCTCTCTCACACACACACACACACACACACACACACACACACACACACACACACAAATGTATCTTCTCTCTTTGGGTGGCTAGGGTTAATGATATATGGATATCATACTCTCCTAACTAGGTTTATAAAACTTCTAACACTTGACTACACAAGAATCCCATTTTTTTTGTCTAAGGGCCTCACAAAAGAGACTCATGTGGGCCCAAAATGTAGTACAAAGTGTTAAAATGAGTAGCCCAATGGGTACCCATGACCCCGGTACTAAGTTTTAATGCTAATTACATTATTTAACACATTCACGGGCCTGTAAACACTATATAACAAAAATACATATCAACCCTTCACTTTTTTTTTAACAAATATAAATTAATAGAATATAACTCTCAAACTAAACGCGCTCACTCATGATTTAATTTATATGACCACCAAACACTTAAAATTTTCCAAACACATGTCTTACATAAGCACACTCATATAATATTGCTAACTGAAATAATAATTAAAATAATTATTTACATAGAAATTTTAGGGTTGTTACATTCTACCCTCTTTAAAGAAATTTCGTCCCGAAATTTGTAGCAACGGTAAATACACAAGTCAGTCATAAATAAAGTTAGGCACGCAATTCCATACAACTATGTATTACGTTTGACTTTAAACCATACGAGACCAAGTACGTCGAGCGACTAATCCAAACAAGGAAACCTTCATATATATATACCTTGTTCTCGTATTGTCAATCGTCAAACGTTAATAGATATTCCAAAACACAGAGATTGATGCAAACCATGTGAATATGAACTATGCATGCAACATGCTCACAGTTAATCAAAGATTTAACTATATGCTCATGTTGACCTCTTACCTTGTCTCGTACCACTTCTCATCGGAATACCCAATACTTACCACTCAAACCAATAGCTTCAAAATCATTCATAAACTTGCACTGAGAATAAGAATACCCGTCTAGATCCATAAGATGTTGTAGACATAAGAATACTACCTGCTCAATATATGCTCTCGAAAAAAGTATAGAATTTCCGCACGGAGATATACGAGAGAGATGCAGTAGTAGAATACCACTCGATAATAACTGCTTCATAATAAAAAATCCAGAGTGCCAGTAATAATGTCCACCAAAAATGGTCAGATAAGAATAATATAAAGAATAGAAGTCTTGCAAATAATAATAGAAATCCCGATCGTCCGATAGAATAATAATTCAGCTGGATGATAATTAGATAACTGTCCGATAATAATAGCTTAAAGAAGATAATTCGATATCACGCCAGAATTCCACTGCTTGTTCAAAACTCCAACTCCCCGCTACTTCTCCAACATGTCACAAAATATTCATGCACTACTATGCGACTCATAATATAGTAAATGATTTCAACAAATTAACATATAATGATAGGCTCAGAAAGTTATGCAATTAATCGATTGAAAATAATTAAATAACATGTCGGCAACACATGGATATTACATAAGTACACATAACCTGAAACCCAAATAAATCGCGACCTATAGCTCTGACCAACATCTAGTCCACAATCCGAGGATTACCTAGACTCGCTAAGCTAACCTTAAGCTCTGATACCAAACTGTCACACCCCAATTTTTGAACAACCAAATATTTAATCCAGAGCATGTATCCAGACTAATATTCAATTTCCAAAACACCGAGAGTGACACCCTCACACAGGCTAACAGATAATTTATTTGAAAATAGAATTTAATACTCATTAAATAAGGACATGTAATCCTGTGTTAATATAAAAACTCTGTACTATTAAACTTATATTCCCAATCCTCCATTTCATTATAAAAGAAATAATATTCCATTACAAATATAATACCATTTTAATTTACAAAAGGAATACAAAGTTCATTAAATAAAATTTCTTACAAATTTCAGCGAGAAGAAAATAAAAAAAATAAAGTCTATACATCCGGTGGTAAGAGCAACTACAACGTTCCAATGCCCAAAGACTCTACAGCCAAGCACAACGGTCACATCAACAAAAGTAATATCCTGCACATGTCATCCAACTACGTTTCACACAGAAACGCACCCGAATGCATAACACACTCGGGTCAGTCACATGACTGGTATGAGTTAAACAAAAATAATCAAATCTAAGGGCTCCAACCTGAACCCGTCGACTACAAACCACATTACAACACTATTGGGCCAAGACAGGTAGTTCCACACACATATTTGGACAAAAGAGTAGTTTCCATTTATGTGGTGGCAAGTAGTTTCTTGCCCAAAATCTAAAGTTACTACGAGTTTTATAATTACCTCGGATATCTATGGTGAGCCAGCCCTACATAAAAGTTAGTGGGTCCACCATCCTGTAAATTGAATGATCACAAACCAGGCGAATAATTCCATACATAAGCCGTCCACATTCTAACTTAAATGTCGCGTTCATTATTTCACGCTTATCAGTCTTATGAAATAATCCATTTTCATTATTTATTAGCATTAAATTTATCTTTGTGTTCCCTAGGTTCACCACTTGGCCACCCTCCATGGTACAGCCCACACATATATCCTATGTGTGCCCTGACATACTACCAACACCCACTCCGGTGCCAGTTTGGTTGGGGTATCAACCAAACCAGGTATACACAACGGACGGCTGGTCAATATTTCAAGACTCTATACAATATAAGTCGAGCATAAGGCTTAGGCTAGCTTGATCACACAGCCACTGGCAAAAAGTATACTCAACAAGTCTTAAGCCAGCTTAATCACGAAGCCACTGGTTAAAGAGTGCGAGTTACCAAAAACATTAACACAACAACGGCGAGTAGTGAACACTAAGGTCTATGTTGCAATTATCACTTATCGTTCGTATTATCCCAATAATTATGAATTTCACGTTATCACATAGTTTCGTCTCATCATCCAATCACATCTCTAACTTTTAGATGCATTCCAATTTCTTACAATAAAGGGTTTATCAATTAACCCATAACAATCTTTCCTCAATAATTTTCAATCAAATTACAAGATCCCCAATATACTATTCAACGTATCTAATTTACTCCTGTTTATCCAATGACTACACAATAAGGTCAGTTATTTCAGGTACAATAACCTCAACCCAACATTCAATATTAGCCTACATGAAACCCATAATAAAAATTCAAATTCTCATATCGTAAAGTATTATAACAATCGTTCCACAATATTTTCATCGGACTCAACGTTAATGACTATCACCCATTTTTTTTATAGCTCAACATTATATGAGAATTCATGCATCTCTAAGTAATTTTCATTAAGTCATACGAACGAATGAAAAAAAAACACAACGAATCATATTTCTCCAATTTCGTTCATTTTAATATACTAAAAACTGCTACTAAAATCTTCAATTTTTGCCCAAACAGTGCAGAATCATAAAAAATACCATAAGCCAAAAAGTGTGCAGAATCGCGTTTCCTATATGCCGGCGTTGACAGAATTCCATAAATCTAAGCCATGGTTTTATATTGTTTTTTCAAAGTTTCTGCCACTGTTAAAATAAAAATAAAATGAATTTTCTATTTTTATTCATTATCAAAATAATTCCCCTTTGTGTATTCATCAAATTAACTATCCACGTGATCTATCCAAGTACACCGAGATCACATTCATAAAAGCACACGAAGAAAAACAAATATTTGTATATATCATTCAATAATAACGAGTGGGGATCAACACGCAATTTCACACCAACCACAAAATTAACAAAAAATGATTGGATTCTCTTGCACACATATATATACATACGTGTATATATACCCAAATATAAATTTTAACTCACCTAGTTGATAAAAAAATCGACAACCACGAACACCCTGCGATTCCACACGTGACCACGAACCCGGGACCCTTCTCCTTTGTTCTCCCTTTTCTTCTTCTTCTTCTTCTTCTTCTTCTTCTTCTTCTTCTTCTTCTTGTTCTCTCTCTCTCTCTCTCTCTCTCTCTCTCTCTCTCTCTCACACACACACACACACACACACACACACACACACACAAATGTATCTTCTCTCTTTGGGTGGCTAGGGTTAATGATATATGGATATCATACTCTCCTAACTAGGTTTATAAAACTTCTAACACTTGACTACACAAGAATCCCATTTTTTTTGTCTAAGGGCCTCACAAAAGAGACTCATGTGGGCCCAAAATGTAGTACAAAGTGTTAAAATGAGTAGCCCAATGGGTACCCATGACCCCGGTACTAAGTTTTAATGCTAATTACATTATTTAACACATTCACGGGCCTGTAAACACTATATAACAAAAATACATATCAACCCTTCACTTTTTTTTTAACAAATATAAATTAATAGAATATAACTCTCAAACTAAACGCGCTCACTCATGATTTAATTTATATGACCACCAAACACTTAAAATTTTCCAAACACATGTCTTACATAAGCACACTCATATAATATTGCTAACTGAAATAATAATTAAAATAATTATTTACATAGAAATTTTAGGGTTGTTACATTCTACCCTCTTTAAAGAAATTTCGTCCCGAAATTTGTAGCAACGGTAAATACACAAGTCAGTCATAAATAAAGTTAGGCACGCAATTCCATACAACTATGTATTACGTTTGACTTTAAACCATACGAGACCAAGTACGTCGAGCGACTAATCCAAACAAGGAAACCTTCATATATATATACCTTGTTCTCGTATTGTCAATCGTCAAACGTTAATAGATATTCCAAAACACAGAGATTGATGCAAACCATGTGAATATGAACTATGCATGCAACATGCTCACAGTTAATCAAAGATTTAACTATATGCTCATGTTGACCTCTTACCTTGTCTCGTACCACTTCTCATCGGAATACCCAATACTTACCACTCAAACCAATAGCTTCAAAATCTTTCATAAACTTGCACTGAGAATAAGAATACCCGTCTAGATCCATAAGATGTTGTAGACATAAGAATACTACCTGCTCAATATATGCTCTCGAAAAAAGTATAGAATTTCCGCACGGAGATATACGAGAGAGATGCAGTAGTAGAATACCACTCGATAATAACTGCTTCATAATAAAAAATCCAGAGTGCCAGTAATAATGTCCACCAAAAATGGTCAGATAAGAATAATATAAAGAATAGAAGTCTTGCAAATAATAATAGAAATCCCGATCGTCCGATAGAATAATAATTCAGCTGGATGATAATTAGATAACTGTCCGATAATAATAGCTTAAAGAAGATAATTCGATATCACGCCAGAATTCCACTGCTTGTTCAAAACTCCAACTCCCCGCTACTTCTCCAACATGTCACAAAATATTCATGCACTACTATGCGACTCATAATATAGTAAATGATTTCAACAAATTAACATATAATGATAGGCTCAGAAAGTTATGCAATTAATCGATTGAAAATAATTAAATAACATGTCGGCAACACATGGATATTACATAAGTACACATAACCTGAAACCCAAATAAATCGCGACCTATAGCTCTGACCAACATCTAGTCCACAATCCGAGGATTACCTAGACTCGCTAAGCTAACCTTAAGCTCTGATACCAAACTGTCACACCCCAATTTTTGAACAACCAAATATTTAATCCAGAGCATGTATCCAGACTAATATTCAATTTCCAAAACACCGAGAGTGACACCCTCACACAGGCTAACAGATAATTTATTTGAAAATAGAATTTAATACTCATTAAATAAGGACATGTAATCCTGTGTTAATATAAAAACTCTGTACTATTAAACTTATATTCCCAATCCTCCATTTCATTATAAAAGAAATAATATTCCATTACAAATATAATACCATTTTAATTTACAAAAGGAATACGAAGTTCATTAAATAAAATTTCTTACAAATTTCAGCGAGAAGAAAATAAAAAAAATAAAGTCTATACATCCGGTGGTAAGAGCAACTACAACGTTCCAATGCCCAAAGACTCTACAGCCAAGCACAACGGTCACATCAACAAAAGTAATATCCTGCACATGTCATCCAACTACGTTTCACACAGAAACGCACCCGAATGCATAACACACTCGGGTCAGTCACATGACTGGTATGAGTTAAACAAAAATAATCAAATCTAAGGGCTCCAACCTGAACCCGTCGACTACAAACCACATTACAACACTATTGGGCCAAGACAGGTAGTTCCACACACATATTTGGACAAAAGAGTAGTTTCCATTTATGTGGTGGCAAGTAGTTTCTTGCCCAAAATCTAAAGTTACTACGAGTTTTATAATTACCTCGGATATCGATGGTGAGCCAGCCCTACATAAAAGTTAGTGGGTCCACCATCCTGTAAATTGAATGATCACAAACCAGGCGAATAATTCCATACATAAGCCGTCCACATTCTAACTTAAATGTCGCGTTCATTATTTCACGCTTATCAGTCTTATGAAATAATCCATTTTCATTATTTATTAGCATTAAATTTATCTTTGTGTTCCCTAGGTTCACCACTTGGCCACCCTCCATGGTACAGCCCACACATATATCCTATGTGTGCCCGGACATACTACCAACACCCACTCCGGTGCCAGTTTGGTTGGGGTATCAACCAAACCAGGTATACACAACGGACGGCTGGTCAATATTTCAAGACTCTATACAATATAAGTCGAGCATAAGGCTTAGGCTAGCTTGATCACACAGCCACTGGCAAAAAGTATACTCAACAAGTCTTAAGCCAGCTTAATCACGAAGCCACTGGTTAAAGAGTGCGAGTTACCAAAAACATTAACACAACAACGGGGAGTAGTGAACACTAAGGTCTATGTTGCAATTATCACTTATCGTTCGTATTATCCCAATAATTATGAATTTCACGTTATCACATAGTTTCGTCTCATCATCCAATCACATCTCTAACTTTTAGATGCATTCCAATTTCTTACAATAAAGGGTTTATCAATTAACCCATAACAATCTTTCCTCAATAATTTTCAATCAAATTACAAGATCCCCAATATACTATTCAACGTATCTAATTTACTCCTGTTTATCCAATGACTACACAATAAGGTCAGTTATTTCAGGTACAATAACCTCAACCCAACATTCAATATTAGCCTACATGAAACCCATAATAAAAATTCAAATTCTCATATCGTAAAGTATTATAACAATCGTTCCACAATATTTTCATCGGACTCAACGTTAATGACTATCACCCATTTTTTTTATAGCTCAACATTATATGAGAATTCATGCATCTCTAAGTAATTTTCATCAAGTCATACGAACAAATGAAAAAAAAAACACAACGAATCATATTTCTCCAATTTCGTACATTTTAATATACTAAAAACTGCTACTGAAATCTTCAATTTCTGCCCAAACGGTGCAGAATCATAAAAAATACCATTAGACAAAAAGTGTGCAGAATCGCGTTTCCAACAGGCCAACGCAGACAGAATTCCATAAATCTAAGCCATGATTTTATTATGTTTTTCAAAGTTTCTGCCACTGTTAAAATAAAAATAAAACGAATTTTCTATTATTTATTCATTATCAAAATAATTCCCCTTTGTGTATTCATCAAATTAACTATCCACATGATCTATCCAAGTACACCGAGATCACATTCATAAAATCACACGAAGAAAAACAAATATTTATATATATCATTCAATAATAACGAATGGGGATCAACACACAATTTCACACCAACCACAAAATTAACAAAAAATTATCGGATTCTCTTGCACACATATATATATATATACATACGTGTATATATATACCCAAATATAAATTTTAACTCACCTAGTTGATCAAAAAATCGACAAACACGAACACCTCGCGATTCCACACGTGACCACGAACCCGGGACCCTTCTCCTTTGTTCTCCCTTTTCTTCTTCTTCTTCTTCTTCTTCTTTTCTCTCTCTCTCTCTCTCTCTCTCTCTCTCTCTCTCTCTCTCACACACACACACACACACACACAAGCGTATCTTCTCTCTTTGGGTGGCTAGGGTTAATGATATATGGATATCATACTCTCCTAACTAGGTTTATGAAACTTGTAACACTTGACTACACAAGAATCCCGTTTTTTGTCTAAGGGTCTCACAAAAGAGACTCATGTGGGCCCAAAATGCAGTACAAAGTGTTAAAATGAGTAGCCCAATGGGTACCCATGATCCCGGTACTAAGTTTTAATGCTAATTACATTATTTAACACATTCGCGGACCTGTAAACACTATATAACAAAAATACATATTAACCCTTCACTTTTTTTTTTTAACAAATATAAATTAATAGAATATAATTCTCAAACTAAACGCGCTCACTCATGATTTAATTTATATGACCACCAAACACTTAAAATTTTTCAAACACATGTCTTACATAAGCACACTCATATAATATTGCTAATTGAAAATAATAATTAAAATAATTATTTACATAGAAATTTTAGGGTTGTTACAACCGGTCGACCAGCCCCGTTCGATCAGTCGACCGGACCCTGTTTGTGAATAGTCACAATTTTTCATGTTGTAACTTTGAATTAATTTGAATTTCATCTTTTCTAATGGCTGATAAACGTGTATATACTGTTATATACTTAGTGTATAGTTGTTGGGACACAACCATTTGTGTACAGGTACATCTCTTACCCAATAGACACCCCTATATGTACAATATAATAAATTAGTTTGAGATATACTTTATTTTCAAATATATCTTCTCTTCTTCATCTATTCTAGAGTCAATTGAAAGCAATTTATATGCATATATTCTGCAGAGTAGAATAGAGTTTGTTGTCTCTATTATACTAGATCATAGTATCCTCAAGAACAATACGTCTTAGTCCACAAATAAATAAGTGTGGGACGTAAATTCACTTTTCGGACAACGCTTTGCATGCTCAATCTAGTCACTATTTTGTTTTGTTTCATATACATAATTTCCAAGAAGTACAAAAAATTTGGAGAGCTCAGTGAAGTTAACAAATACAAAACCATTCTCGGCCTATAATCTAGTATTAACTCATATACAGGGATGAACATATATGAGGGTAAGGGGAACTTGATTTTTGAAAAATATCATATCTATCTTAAAAAAAAGTATATTTTTACACTTAAGTCTCATTTCCAAATTAAAAAAACTCTCCGTTTTACACTTAAGTCTCATTCCCAAGTATGAAACATTCAACCTTTTTTGGTCTCAATTTGTAGAAATAATGTGTCATTTTATTGTACATTTTGTGTCAATCAGTATTAAGTTTTCTAATTCCTTCATCCGTCCAAAAAAATAAGTATAAATAGATCCAAAAAAATTGTCTCGGGGGTGCTGCCCCAGAATCCCCGTAAACTCTGATACGAACCCCGCCCATGATTTGCATCAAACTCGGTATCTCTTCACCCTACCAAGCCCCACCCCCCCCCCCCCCCCCCCCCAACTCCAATTTTTTACATCCGTCCTTGCTCATATAGTTGTTCCGGAAAATTATTTTAGAATTTTAACCAAACACTAAAAAACATGGAAATTTGTTTTTCTTAATTCTTTTATATACATTAGATTTTTTTATATAAAAAATATTTTACCTCAAAACAAAGTTGATATTCGGAAGTTCTCAGATGGATTGCAAGTGTGAGAAAGATAGTACGTACCAATTACGTACTAAACTACCCATTTGTTAGGCTGTGTTTGGTTCATGGTGTTGGATTATTTGTGAGTTATTCATTTAATTGGGTAATTAAAACATTTGTGGTTTGGGCATTTTTATTATAAAAACAAACAAGGCATGTTTTGAACCATCGGCCTCTTTATTTTAAAAACCTAAACCCAAGCTTAAAAGCTTGATGTGATATCTATCTCACATTGTTTAAAGAGCAAATTACAGTTTAGTGCATTAAACTATAATATATTTTCAATTGGGTTCATAATTTTTTTATTTTTTTTTTTTGCAATTGGGTCCTTAAACTTCAAAATTTGATTTAATCTGTCCCAAATTCTGACACCGTTGGCTTAAATTATTATAAATTGTCATGTAAGTTGTGCGTAATGCTTACCTGTCGTATGTTAGGCTAAGACAAACATGGGAGACTGTGAATGACTTAAAAAAAATGATTTTGGGTATGATTGAATGCAATTTTGGATCTAGTTGAATGCGTTTTCGAATTTGATTGAACGCGATTTCGGATCTGGTTGAATGCGATTTTTCACACTATTCAAATTTCTCATATTTGTCTTAACCTAACATGTGACAGGTAAGTATTATGCGCAACGTACGTTACAATTTCTAATAGTTTAAGCTAGCAGCGTCATAATTTGGGTTTAATTGAATGAATTTTTGAAGTTCAAGGACCCAATTGCAAAAAAAATAAAAATTTATTGACCCAATTGAAAATATATTATAGTTTAATAGACTAAAATATAATTTGCCCTTGTTTAAATACAAGACTTGTTTGCTCCTTATGTATGATTTCCTTTCATAAGCTTGTAAGTTTGTGTTGTGGAAAGACTCTTTCACACTTATGTAAGCTTGCGTTATTTGCTCTTTATATATGCTTTCCTCTGACTATGCGACCATACTCAGCTTGAATTCTTAGCACTGGCGTAGCTCCCTAGCTACTTACAAATTTGAGGGGGATGCCTCTCCCTTATCTATATATAGATCTATCATCACATTTCCCTTATAAATTTATGAATCAAACACAAACATAAAATAATGAACATGTTCAGAATAGCACGTAACATTTTTTTTAATGACATACGACTAATGTGTAATTATTAAGTCAATGAAATGAAAGAAACTAGTCAAATTAAACAATAATCTAATTAAGATATCTATTTTGGTTAGATATATAGGCACAGAACATACTAATAATTAGTCATACTCTTTTCTTTTTTCTTTTTTTATTTTTTTTTTATTTTAAATTATATGAATAGTCATATCTGTAGCTATCATGAATATGAGGACGTGTCTTAGGAAATTAGGGATCAGTTTCTTCGTAATATCAGACAAAATTTCACTAGAATTTAAGATATATATATTCTCTTTCACAGAACACCCTCAAAAGAGGTTGAATTCAAACACTTATAGGGGGAGAAGTTAAGGTCTTGCGCTTGGGGGACCCACACATGCACCCTCTTATGGTGTGGTGGTATGAATATTCTACCAAGAAAATAGGCTATGTGGGTCACACACGGTTTCAAACGGGGGGAAGACTTTAGGGACAATAATTTATCAAGTCGCCTAGGGCAGCTGAGAACATTCGTTCTTGTGGCTGGAAAAAAACTACTAAAATAAATAAAAATCGCCATCAAGTCATACTCTGAGAGTACGAGTAGTTATGTTTAGGACGGATCCATGATTTAATTTCATGGACACATATTTATATGGAGTTCGGGGCAGTATCATTAATCAATTTCTTTTGAATATTTGGGATTTTAAATATAGTAAGGTTGTTACATGAGTTCTATATATAGTGGGTTTAGGGCTAAAATATTATAATTATTTAAAGATAAATTAATCTCTTTACAAATCTTTAAGAAATAAAATTTTAATTTCTCATATACTTAATTTCTTTTTCTTTTTTTTTCTTTTTTTTTTCCCCATTAATTTCTCTTATAATTTATAAACAAAGATTCCTTAGTATGTTTAAACGGAATACTTATAGGACTTAAATTATTGAGACTAATTGCGTAATACAAAATGTTTATTAGGGTGAAAAATATGAATTTTGAAGGGATAAATTAAAATTTTTAGAAAGGGCATAAGCACATAAAATATTAAATACATAGGATAAAAAGATAAATTATAAAAGTTGAGAGGGGCAAGTGTCCCCTCTTGTCAATGCAGATCTACCCTTGGTTATATACATTGGGTCAATCCAAGCCGAGTTTAAGGTTGTTTGACTCTTTAAGCTTACATTGATGTAAATTTGGCATTTTCAAAATCCTAGTTGGGGCGCTGAAAAAGTGTACACCTCCTTTTTCAAACTAGGTTAACTAAGAGCCCACTTAAATAGTTGTAGGAATAACAGATTGTTCCAAAAATGATAATTAAAATTCAGTTTACTTTATGTAGAGTATTTAAAAGTCAGTCAAGTGTGTTATTGAAAATAAAAAAGATTATATAAAGTCACTAAATTAGATATGCATCAACTTTTTATTTAAAATGCCTAAAATACCCCTCTTTTTAATCTCTTCCCTCTCTCCTCATATGGCCACCACCATCATCACCACCATCGCCACCTCCACCAGTCGTCGCCGCCATCGCCACCACCACTGGCCGCCACCACCACCACCTCTCTATTGTTTTTTTTTTCCTCTCTCTCTCTCTCTATATATATATATATATACATGGGCAAATATATCTAATATATAGCTACCACCACCCTACCTCTCTCAATCTCTTATCTTTCTTCTCACCACCATCACCACCATCACGAGCCACCTCCCTCATCCACCACCGCCACTGCAGGAAAAAAAGAAGAAGAAAGAGTTAAAGTTTTTGGAGCAACTGTCCAAACCAAAGGAGCAACTTACCAAACGTATCGGTAGCAACTCACCAAATGTATTAGGAGCAACTCACCAAATGTTCGGGGACAACGCACCAAACGTGTTTCTCTTTACCACCATCGGTTGCCGCCGCCACCACCACCACCGGCAGCCGCTATCACCACCGTGCCACCACCACTACCACCACCACCACCACCCCAACTTCTTTATCTCTTCTCTATCTTTGATCTCATCTCTTTCTTCTCACAACCATCTCCACCACCACCACCACCACCACCACCACCAAACCCAAACCCCAACCTCTCTGTATCTCTCATCTCACCACCATCACCACGGACCATCTTCCTCATCCACCACCGCCACTGCAAAAAAGAAAAAAAAAAGTTGTAGGTTTTTGGAGCAATTGTCTAAATGGAAGGAGCAACCCACCAAACGTATCGGGAACAACTCAACAAATGTAAGGAGCAACACGTTTGGTGATTTGCTCCTTCCGTTTGGTGAGTTGCTCCCTATACGTTTGGTGAGTTGCTCCTTCCGTTTGGACAGTTGCTCCAAAAACCTACAACTAATTTTTTTTTTTTTTTTTTTTTTGCGCAGTGGCGGTGATGGATGAGGGAGGTGGCCCGTGATGGTGGTGGTGGTGCGAAGAGAGATAAGAGATACAAAGAGCTTGGGTGGTGATGGCCATATATTAGATATGTATATATATAGAGTGAGAGAGGGGGTTGAGGTTTGAGTTTGGGTTGGTGTTGGTGGTGGTGGTGGCTGTAAGAGAGAGAGAGAGAGAGAGAGAGAGAGAGAGAGGTTGGTGTGGGGGTGGGGGTGAGGGTGGGGGTGGTGGTGGCCCTTTGGAGTCGACGGTGGCCGGTGGTGGTGGTGGCAACAGTGGCCGATGGTGGTGGTGGCGGTGGCTGTCTGTGGTGTGGTGGCAGCGATAGCCGGTAGTGGTGGCAGGCTGTCAGTAGTGGTGGTGGTGGCCATGTAAGGAGAGAGAGAAGAGACCAAAGAGGGGTATTTTAGATATCTTACACCAAAGTTGATGTATTTTTAATTTACAAAAAGTAGCAGACTGACTTTTAAATACTCTACATAAAGTAGACTGAGTTTTAATTCTCTCTAAGTTCTACAAAAAAAGGTTGTTTGACTCTTTGAGCTCAAATCAATGTAAATTTGGCATTTTCAAAATCCTAGTTGGGGCATTTTGAACAAGTATACACCTCTTTTCAAACTAGGTTGACTAAAGAGCCCACTTAAATATATGTAGGAATAACAGATTGTTTTGAAGGGGAAAAAAAATTCCTATAGAGTTTTTTTTTTATAATTAATTTGTTTAAGATTTAGTAATGCTGTGGAAATTATAGATTTTTCACCTTTTTTCAAAAAAAATAAAAAAATACTTTTGCTCATCCAAAAAAAGGTTCATCAATACTCACCCAAGCATTCCATTGGCCAATGCAGTGGGACCCAGGATTTAATCCTTGGATTAAATCTTGGGTCCCACTGCATTGGGGATTAAATTCTGGATACCACTGTATTGGCCAATGGAATGCTTGGGTGAACATTGATGAACCAATTTTTGGGTGAGCAAAAATGCTCTCTTTTTTGGGGGGTAATACTTTAGACATACTCCACTCACACAACTTTACACACACCTCATTCACATCACTTCGGTGGACTCCACTGTCTCTTTCTCTCTTTCCATTAGTTCACCTTAAGATGCGTGTAAGGTTGTGTGAGTTTTGAGTGTCCAAAATATTACCCTTTTTGGGTTAGTCCATTCCCCTTGGCCCTTGTGCTGCTTTTGGGGTGTTATGTGTTGTATGCCGATTGTAACTTGATTGTTTAGGTGATGGTTTCGGGTTGCTATGTATTGTATCATTGTATGTTAGACTGTTAGTTTATTTATTTATTTATTTTTTTGGTAAAATGCATTTTGCACCCTCAAACTGTTGTTGGAAAATTGGACTTCAAATAACAAGTTTTATGTAAACTTTGGCTCCAATTTAAGGTGGGCCTCACACGTCTTTAGGGGCGGGACCACATTGGAATGCGTTCTCCTCCGTGAGGAGATGAACGCCGTATATTTACATGTTGAAATCCAATAAGGGATGAATGAGAAATTGTCATCCAAAGTGGCCCATGTGAAACATTGGTGAAGGAGGAAAAATGTGGGAAACCTTGGTTGTCCCACATAGGAAAAACATCAAAGAGCTTAAGGGTATATTTAAAAGGGAAGCCAACTAAGGGGCATGCCCCTTTGGGGTACCCACTTTTGTTAAGGGGGGAGGACCTAGGCCTTTGTGGGATTTATCCCACACACACGCGCGCGCGCCGCCGCCGCCGACCGACCGGCTGGGCTAGGCGCGGGCCGTGGGTCCGTGGTCCTGGGCTTGTTGACCTTTGTGGGATTTATCTCACCCGCGCCGCCGACCGGCTGGGCTTGGGCGCGGGCCGTGGGTCCGTGGTCCTGGGCTTGTTGACTATTCTTTTTGGAGAAAATTTATTTGAATTTCCCTCCAGTTTTTTTTTTTAACAGTCATGTCCTTCCAGTGATTAGGCTCTGTTTGGTTGTGCTGTTTTCGTACAGTCACCACTCCAACAGTTGCAATGCTTTGTTTGGATGTGTTGATTCGTAAAGTCACCACTCCAACAGATGCAATGCTCTGTTTGGACGTGTTGATTCTAACAGGCACTACATTGTTTATATATACTCCTCTGATTTTATTTCATAAGCACGAAAAAAAATAATCTCTCTCTTTCATTGCACTGCATATCATAGTTGTTCGAGTTTTATACAGTATTGTGTTCGCTGTATTCTGGAGATTGAAGTGCAGCTTCTGCAGAATTGAAAAATCCGTTCTATCTTGGGAGACGATTGTTCATCAACCTTGTGCACCGAGAGGGAGCAAATTCGTCTTAAGGAAACAGTTCGCTGGGCTCGGATTCTGTCTCAAATAATTGTTTCTATATTCTGTAACAGTGAGTTTAATTCAGTTTTCTGTTTTGATTTACTGTTTCTTTGTTACATGTTTATATTGTTTACACAGATTGCTTGCTGTGTTTTTTTTTAGTATCAGTTTATATTGTTTATACAGATTACCTAGTAGGTAATAACAATCTTTAGACGAATTTGTTGTTTTAATTTCTGGTAATCTGAACAAAACTGAAATAGTAATTCTGTTTCTATTTTTTTAAAAAAACTGTTATATAATCTGTTTGTTTAAACTGTTAGTGTTTATTAAAACTGAAATAGTAATAAACTGTTAGTGTTTATTAAAAGTGTAATATGTTTACTGTTTATTTAAATCTGTTGTGTTATTAAAATTGGTTTTATAAATCTGTTTTATAAAATTGTTTTATAGATTATAAATTGTTTAATAAAAATATCTTATAAACTGAAAATTGTTTTCGGTTTTAAATTTAGTTATTAAATCAGTCTTTATTAAT
This sequence comes from Hydrangea macrophylla, assembly GCA_033977485.1. Lineage (NCBI taxonomy): Eukaryota > Viridiplantae > Streptophyta > Magnoliopsida > Cornales > Hydrangeaceae > Hydrangea > Hydrangea macrophylla. The sequence continues at coordinate 32,838,013 of CM066994.1, forward strand.
TTTGTGATAATAAAGAAACAAATTTTTGGTAAAACTTCTTTTTCAGAATGGCAACTACTTCATCTATTTCTGTTCCTACCGTGAATCTGTCTCATGGGGAAAAATCGGAAAAGTTCAATGGAACCGATTTCAAACGTTGGCAACAAAAGATGCTCTTGTATTTAACCACATTGCATTTGGCTAAGTTTCTTCGCGAGGACCCTCTGGAACTCGTAGAAGGAGGAACCAATAGTGCTGCTGTTGATTCATGGAAAAATTCTGATTTTTTGTGTCGAAATTATATTTTAAATGGATTAGACAACACTCTTTACAATGTATATTGTAAAATGGAATCAGCAAAAGCACTATGGGATTCATTAGACAAGAAATATAAAACTGAGGATGCCGGCATGAAGAAATTGATAGTTGGTAAATTTCTTGACTATAAGATGATAGATGCAAAATCTGTTATTAGCCAAATTCAAGATCTTCAAGTAATCCTACATGATATTCATGCCGAAGGGATGTCTCTAAGTGATTCTTTTCAAGTGGCTGCGATTATTGAAAAATTGCCGCCTACTTGGAAAGACTTCAAGAATTATCTCAAACACAAACGCAAAGAGATGAATCTTGAAGAGTTAATTGTGAGACTAAGGATTGAAGAAGATAATCGTGGATCTGAAAAGAATAGTGTAAGTTCTTCTCTTGGAGCAAAGGCCAATGTTGTGGAACATGGTCAAAAGAAAAGGAAGCATGATGGCGGAGGTTCAAGTCAAGGAACTCATGGTCCTAAGAAGTTTAAAGGCAAGTGCTATAACTGTGGCAAAAATGGACATCGTGCAAAGGACTGTCGTAAGCCAAAGAGGAAGCCAAATCAACAAGCTAATGTGGCCGAGGTGGAGACACTTTCCAACGGTGTTTCCGACATTAACCTCTCCGCGGTTGTCTCCGAATGCAATCTAGTTGGCAATACCAAAGAATGGTGGGTGGATACTGGGGCTACGCGCCATATTTGTTCAAACAAATGGATGTTCTCTACTTACAAGCCTGTGACTCATGAAGAACAACTCTATATGAGTAATGCTTCAAGCTCTAAGGTGGAAGGACATGGGAAAGTGATTCTGAAAATGACCTCGGGCAAAGAATTAACTCTCAATGATGTGCTTCATGTGTCCGATATTCGCAAGAATTTGGTTTCGGGGTCATTGCTTAGCAAGAATGGCTTTAAATTGGTGTTTGTTTCCGACAAGTTTGTACTCACTAAGAATGAGATGTATGTAGGAAAGGGCTATCTTAGTGATGGGCTCTTTAAGATGAATGTAATGACTATTGTACCTAATGCAATTAATAAAAATAATAATGCTTCTTCTTACTTGCTTGAGTCTTCTAATATTTTGCATGCTAGGTTAGGCCATGTTAATTATGATACTTTGCGTAGATTAAGTAATCTAGATTTTTTGCCAAAATTTGATATTAATAATAAGAATAAATGTGAGATATGTGTTGAATCTAAAATGACAAGACCTCCTTTTAAATCAGTTAATCGTGATACTGAACCTTTAGATTTAATACATAGTGACATTTGTGATTTAAAGTTTGTACAAACTAGAGGGGGTAAAAAGTATTTTATAACTTTTGTGGATGATTGCTCTAGATATAGTTATGTATATTTGTTAAGAAGCAAAGATGAAGCAGTAGAAATGTTTAAACATTATAAAAATGAAGTTGAGAATCAACTTATCAAAAAGATTAAAGCAATAAGAAGCGATAGAGGTGGTGAATATGAATCACCATTTGAGGAGTTCTGTGGAGAACATGGAATCATTCATCAAACTACCGCTCCTTATTCACCTCAGTCTAATGGTATTCCTGAACGCAAGAACCGAACATTGAAAGAAATGATGAATGCTATGTTGTTAAGTTCTGGACTACCCCAGAATTTGTGGGGGGAGGCAATACTCTCCGCAAATTATATTCTCAACAAAGTGCTTCACAAGAAAACCCGGAAGACACCTTATGAATTATGGAAAGGTCATAGACCATGTTACAAATTCTTAAGAGTGTGGGGGTGCTTAGCAACAGTGACGGTCCCTAAACCTAAAAAGGTTAAAATAGGACCTAAAACCATTGATTGTGTATTCATTGGTTATGCCAATAACAGTAGTGCATATCACTTTTTGGTGTACAAATCTGACATTCCCGATATCCATGTCAATACATTTATAGAATCAAGGGATGCCACATTCTTTGAGGATATATTCCCGTATAAGAATGCACCTAAGTCGAGAATGTACAAAAGACCTCTAGATAGTACAAATGATACTCCACTAGATCTAGGTCCTTCGGATGTGGAACCTAGACGGAGTAAGAGGGCGAGAGTGGCAATGTCTTTTGGTCCTGATTTTCTGACAAATCTGGTAGAAGATGAACCTCGAACATTCAAGGAAGCAATGTCCTCTCCGGAAGCTTCATATTGGAAAGAAGCTATCAATAGTGAAATTGAATCTATTATGCAAAACCATACTTGGGAATTAGTGGATCTTCCATCTGGCTCAAAACCTCTGGGTTATAAACGGATCTTCAAAAGAAAGATGAAAGCAAATGGATCAATAGATAAGTATAAAGCTAGACTTGTAGTCAAGGGCTATAGGCAAAAGGAAGGACTGGATTATTTTGATACTTATTCTCCCGTTACAAGAATAATATCTATTCGGATGCTCATTGCTATAGCATCACTGAATAATCTTGAAATCCATCAAATGGATGTGAAGACAGCATTCTTGAATGGAGAATTAGAAGAAGAAATATATATGGAACAACCCGAAGGGTTTGTGGCTCCTGGACAAGAGAATAAAGTGTGCAGGCTTGTTAAGTCTTTGTACGGCTTAAAACAAGCACCGAAACAATGGCATGAGAAATTTGATAATGCAATATTATCAATTGGATTCAAAATCAATGAGTGTGACAAATGTGTGTACGTGAAGAGCACTCCAAAAGGATATGTCATTGTTTGTCTTTACGTTGATGATATGCTTATTATAGGTAGCAATTCCGAGATGATAAGAATTACTAAACAATTCTTATCTAATAGGTTTGATATGAAAGACATGGGTGTCGCAGATGTTATATTAGGAATTAAAATTTCTAAAACATCTGAAGGACTAATATTGTCTCAATCTCATTACATTGACAAAGTAGTTGAAAAATTTAAGAAGTATGAGATCAAACCTAAGAAGACTCCAATCGACATGAGTCTTCACTTAGCTAAGAATAAAGGAATAAGCATTTCTCAATTAGAATATTCACGTATCATAGGTAGTCTAATGTACATTATGAACTGCACTCGACCAGACATAGCTTACTCAGTGAGTAAATTAAGTCGATTTACAAGTAATCCTGGAGAAACTCACTGGAAGGCTATACTAAGAGTTTTGGGATATTTAAAGAAGACTCAAAACTATGGACTGCACTTTACCAGATATCCACATGTACTCGAAGGTTACTGTGACGCAAATTGGATATCTGATTCTAAAGACTCAAAATCCACAAGTGGATATGTCTTTACACTTGGAGGTGCAGCCGTATCTTGGAAATCCTCAAAACAAGCGTGTATTGCAAGATCTACAATGGAATCAGAATTCATTGCCTTAGATAAAGCTGGGGAAGAGGCCGAATGGCTTCGTAACTTCCTAGAGGATATTCCAAATTGGTCACGACCTGTGCCTGCTATATGTATACATTGTGATAGCCAATCTGCGATTGGTAGAGCACAGAGTCACATGTATAACGGTAAGTCTCGTCATATTCGTCGACGACATAATATTGTTCGACAGTTGCTCTCAAATGGGATCATATCCATTGACTATGTGAAGTCAAAAGAAAACATAGCAGATCCACTTACAAAAGGCCTAACGAGAGAGCAAGTGGAAAGTTCATCGAGGGGAATGGGTTTAAAGCCTATGCATTAAACAAGAGTCGTCATGGTGGCAACCCAACCTAGTTGACTGGAGATCCCAAGATCTAGGTTCAATGGGCAAACCGAACTATGTAGTACTCGGAATACATTGAGAAGAATTATATCTTCCTTCTCCCATTTCAAAGATGAGTCAATGTTTATCCGCCGTGAGAAACAGGATAAGATATGCTTTTAATGGTCTCTATACTTTGGATAACGTCCAAGTGGGGTATTGCAGGATACTCTTCATAGATACCACCTACGTGAGTAAGAAGGGGCCGCTTCTATGAGAATTTAAAGGCTGAATTCTCTAAAATACTCACGGAACCAAGAGGTGTTCAAGGCCAAAACGAACACAAACGTGAGAACGAAATCTGTAAGAAGAATTGCTGTGTGAATTCTATTGTCTAGGTTTACACAAACGACTAGGAGTTCAAAGATAATCTCATCTACTCACTGGTTAGTAAATCCGATAGTTTTACACTAGGGAAAGTTCAAAGCCACTAGGCTACTTAGTTTGAAGCAGTAATTCTTCGTCGATACTCGAACTGTGTCAGCATTTTCATTTACATTGTTAGGTCGCCAATTTCATTCATGTGGGGGATTGTTGGAAAATTGGACTTCAAATAACAAGTTTTATGTAAACTTTGGCTCTAATTTAAGGTGGGTCCCACACGTCTTTAGGGGCGGGACCACATTGGAATGCGTTCTCCTCCGTGAGGAGATGAACGTCGTATATTTACATGTTGAAATCCAATAAGGGATGAATGAGAAATTGTCATCCAAAGTGGCCCATGTGAAACATTGGTGAAGGAGGAAAAATGTGGGAAACCTTGGTTGTCCCACATAGGAAAAACATCAAAGAGCTTAAGGGTATATTTAAGAGGGAAGCCAACTAAGGGGCATGCCCCTTTGGGGTACCCACTTTTGTTAAGGGGGGAGGACCTAGGCCTTTGTGGGATTTATCCCACGCGCGCGCACACACACACACGCACGCGCGCCGCAGCCGGCCGGGCTGGGCTGGGCGCGGGCCGTGGTCCTGGTTCTTTTTGGAGAAAATTTATTTGAATTTCCCTCCAGTTTTTTTTTTAACAGTCATGCCCTTCCAGTGATTAGGCTCTGTTTGGTTGTGCTGTTTTCGTACAGTCACCACTCCAACAGTTGCAATGCTTTGTTTGGATGTGTTGATTCGTAAAGTCACCACTCCAACAGATGCAATGCTCTGTTTGGACGTGTTGATTCTAACAGACACTACATTGTTTATATATACTCCTCTGATTTCATTTCATAAGCACGAAAAAAAATAATCTCTCTCTTTCATTGCACTGCATATCATAGTTGTTCGAGTTTTATACAGTATTGTGTTCGCTGTATTCTGGAGATTGAAGTGCAGCTTCTGCAGAATTGAAAAATCCGTTCTATCTTGGGAGACGATTGTTCATCAACCTTGTGCACCGAGAGGGAGCAAATTCGTCTTAAGGAAACAGTTCGCTGGGCTCGGATTCTGTCTCAAATAATTGTTTCTATATTCTGTAACAGTGAGTTTAATTCAGTTTTCTGTTTTGATTTACTGTTTCTTTGTTACATGTTTATATTGTTTACACAGATTGCTTGCTGTGTTTTTTTTTAGTATCAGTTTATATTGTTTATACAGATTACCTAGTAGGTAATAATAACTATACCCTCTTTGGTATTTTGGTCTCTCAACAAAATTTTTTTTTTCGTAATTTGATCCCTCAACTAATATTTTGTGATAGTTTGCCCTCGCTGTCACTTATAGTGATGAAAAAAGTCACTTTTAGTGATGCCAAAAATGACGCTAAAAGTGACGGAATGGGCAAACTGCAACAAAATATTAGTTGAGGAACCAAAATACAAAAATAAATTATTTGTGGACTAAAAATACTAAACAAGGTATAATTTGAGAATGCAAAATACATTTTACCCCCTTTTTTTATTTGTTGTTGTTTGGGTAGGTGATCAGTTGTGTGATGTATTTGGGTGAGGTCTCGGTAGTGTTTGGTGGGTGTATTTGCTTTTTTGTTGTTGGAATACAATATATTCTCTTGCCAATAAAAAAAAAAAGTCTATCAAATCAAATCATTAGTTAGGTGAAATATTTTATTGAGAAACATGTTTACTAAAGAAAATATTTTTATTCACCCTAAAAAAATGTTCACCTAAGTATCCTATTGGTCAATGTAGTGGGATCTAAGTTTAAACACACTACATTGACCAATAGAATATTTGGGTGAACATTGATGAACTATTTTTGGATAGAGCAAAAATGCTCACTTTACTGAAGTAAGGAACGGGTCAAGATTTCACAAAAAAAAAAAAAAAAGAAGAGAGAGAGAGTGTTCATTTTGTAAGACTTGGATCAAAATTTCCAATAACGGCCAACTTAATACACACTACTGTTACTAAGCTTAGTGTTGCCCGAGGTCAGCCCAAAATTATGTTCGAGCTTAAAAAATGCCAAACATCTCAAACCTCTTTCGCAGTTATCTTGGGCACGTTTTCCTCTAAAGCTTGATCCTATACAATAGGATTCAAATTAGCTTGCGGTTGCTCTGTTATTGATGATCCTACATCTGATCTATTACAAATATGTAAATTATATATAAATATATATATATATCAAAGAATTGAAGAAGAAAAACAAGTCCTTACACAAAGATATAATATAAAGTGATTCAAAAATAAGAAGAAAAAAAATTAAAATGAAATTGTTTACTAGAAGGAGGAATAGTTTACAATTTTCGTGCATCAGTTGTCGTCAATCCTCATATAACTTCTTCCTTTCTGGTCTACAAGCTGTAAATTAATTTCCTCGATGAACACCATTATAAACGAAATATTAGAGTGAATTCCAAATTATGTCAACTAAAATAACTTATATATTCCAAAAAAAAAAAGAGGACTGAACCTTGTCACACATTGGAAGGTAAATGTAGTTAGCAGCAGAGGTGGAATTCCTGTGAGGTTACTCATTCTCCTCAGATTAGTGTCATGAAAGACTAATGGAAGTTATTCGTATATATATATACATATATATATGATGTATTGATTGAACAATATAAATGCAAATCCATGGTGCCTTTTTTTTATATTCTGCCAGAGATCAACTAATCTGCATATTAAACATGATTCAAGAAAATTTCAAGAAACTAACAAGTCAATTTGAAATTCTAAACTATTTTTGTAGCTCCAACTGTCCAAACACACACATATTCATTGTAACTTCCTATTTGCACCCAAAAACCGCCAAAGGTTTTGGTGCCTGAATGGAGAGAACAGAGTGAACCTGAGCTGTACTTCGTGGCCCATTTGGACTGCAGAATGGGCGATCGGGCTTGAGAAACAAGTGATAGGGATGTAGATGTGGCTAAGGCATTCCTCCAGTTATGGAGGATAAAAACATAAGTCCGATGACCAATGGGATAAGATACGCAATAATAAGGCATCATGTTTTGAAGAAGTGTGCAGAGTTCAAGCCCGATTAGATGGGGGCACGCACACTAGCCTCATCGGGCAATGTTGCAATTCAAGGTGAGAGCTGGGCATATAGGCAGGGAAGAAGCAACCCGAATTTTAGAAAGGCAGAGCAGGAACATGCGGTTCATGATTTATCATTTAAGGATAAATTTAGGGGAGTTGTTTAGGAACGAAGTCAATCAAATCCAGCTGGATATGGAAGGCCAATCCCGAAGATTTCAGGATTCAATCAAATCTAGATAAAGATGGAAAAAGTTGAGCTAAGGAAGGATTCTGGACGGTCTTATCTTGCTTAAGCCGTAATTCAAGGAGTCCTTGCTATATTTGAACTCTAAATGACCGCTATAAATATAGAAGTACGTAGGCCTACGTATCAAGGCACTCTGCGTCACTCTCGATATACCGCATCCAAAAAGCATTCAAACAGCATTCAACAGCACTCTACCTTGCGTTCTTGCATTCTTAAAACTCATAGCAATAGGTCTATCCCTTTTGTTATTTTCTTTACTATTTCAATCTTTCTTGAACAACCAGAGTCTGTTCTGATCTTGTTCTTTAGTTCTTTTTGTTATTTTTTTCAAACACATACAATAAAATATATACATGTTTTATTACTTGTTTGTGATTGTTTACCTGGTAAACTCATCACCACTAGACTTGTACGCTTTAATACTGTCCAGGGACCTTTAGGTGAGGGTACTTTCCTACTCATCTTTTACAATCACCTTTAAGAAGTCAAATCTCAAAGCCTTGTGTATCATTCACACAGTAATTTAGAAAATTAATTTTGCAATTTTGAACCACGTTTGGTTCTGGCACGCTCACATAAAACTACAGCAAACATTTTGGCATGCCCAATGGAACCTTAGTATTAGAATGTGCCTCCGAAAAAAGACAATAAGACCAATAAGAACGGACAGGATAACTTGATCATTGCTGATCCACCAGAGGACGAGAGCACTGCTCGTTCACTATAGGAAAGTGCCTTGACTCTGGAAGTTTTCTCAGAAGCCATGAGATAGAACATAGAACCTATGAGGCAAGATTACCATGCATTCTTAGGAACTATGGAAAATTTTAAAGGGCTGGTCGACCAAACGGCAGAGATGCGAGAAGGCCAGATTAAGTTGTTGGCATCTACCGATAAAACCAATGCAACAATAAACGGCCTAGCAAAAATAGTAGAACGACTCGTGATGCTCTGGAGACCAAAAGCAATAAAGAACAGGCTGGCGAATTGGAGGCTAGTAGATCAGGTATGGCCGATAAACCAAAAGATCCCCGTTATTTCTGCCCAAAACTCCGGAAACAAAATGGATCTAATAAATAGCCAGATCTGCCAACGCCTGAGTTCCATGTAGAGGAGTCAGATGGTATAGTTGTCACCGATCCTACAGGACCCAGTGACCAGTCAAGCTAGAGGACAGAGAGCTGTAGAGGTTTGTAATACAAACCCCCATGCTCACGCTGTTAGGGGGGCAAAGAGCTAATGAGACATTCTAGACTCATCAGGCCGATCGCTACCATCAACATTAGGTCTTACTCCCCTTAGCACCGCCTATGCAGCACAGCCCGTGGTCCAGCGGGCTATCAATAGAGATGAATTAGTTGCGACCATACACGAAGAGTATGGCATGAGAAGAATGGACAGGCTGACTTACAAACAGCCATATCCTCCAGAGGTTGACCAGGTAAAATTTCCTCAAGGATACAAGGTTCCAAACTTCACCCTATTTTTCAGAGAGGGCGAGCAGTTAACGGTAGAGCATATAGGTCGTTTTATAGTACAATGTGGCCATGTGGTGGTATTGACCAATTAAAATTAGGACTAATCCCGAATTCCCTCACAGGGATAGCTTTTATGTGGTAAGTCTCCCCGCCAATTTGGTCCAAAACTGGCAAGGGAAGGAAGCATTGTTTCACGACTAATTCTATATGTCACGCCCCGAAGTAGCAAAAATTAAAGGGAAATAAAAATTTCCTTTTCGAATCCGTGAGCCATAACTAGTTACATGAGACTGGCCTGTCTTTGTAAGTATTCTAACATGGTTATAATATAAGAAGGAATCATAAAACGTCCAATGGTATTCATGGTGCCACTAGGCTATTACAACAGTTCTAAATGAAACTACAAAAATATAAGTTTAGGCTATTTATGCCATTTAAGTTATTACAATAGACAAAAGATAGTTCTTGTAACGCCCTGTATTTTATTATCATTAATAAATAAATATTGCATTTTATTTCCATGAGTATTTTAATTTAATTTCTCTTTGTAATAATTATCTGGGGTCAAACCGTAATTTTTAAAACATTTTCTATGGTTTCAAAATCGATATTTATATTTTTGTATAACCGGGAATTGAATTCCTACATTAATATAATTTTCTGTATTTTTATTTCAACCGTAAAATACCAGTTTTGGGAATGGGCAGTATATTTTTTTACCTGTGTGTGTGTATCATTGCGTGAGCTCAACACACACAAGGGTATCTTGTGTACACATTAGTGCAGTGTGTGCTGTGTTTAGTGGAATGTGTGTGTAGTGCTTTGTGAGTGTGTGTGGAGTGTCATGTGTGTTTTATATGCATAGTGCTAAGCACTTTACATATCATTTATACACCCACTTATCCCCCCCATTTGATTCATCTCTCTCTCGGCAGCTCTCTCTCTCAATCACTCACTCACAGTCTCTCATCTCTCACTCCCAAACTCTCTCAAATTCTCTCAATCACTCTCTTGCTCTCTCAAGATCACACAACACACACATACAGTTTATATATATATATATATAATCAGTCACATACTTAGACACACATATATATACACATATTGGGTTACCAAGATCAAGAACGGAGGAGGAAATTCTCAACGACGGATTATTACGGCGGAAGTTCTCGGCCTTTAAATTTCTGTATAATCGTCTCTGTGAGTATTATAAACTCACTCGCCATGTTTATATATGTGTATTTCTGTATGTATATGTGTATATATGTGTATATATATATGATACACCATTAGAGCTTAAAAATGGAGCTTTGAAAAAGTTAATCAAAATCGAATCCGTGAATTATAATTGAAAGATATTGATCCCAATAGGCTACGGTTCGAATCCTACGGAGTAATTCATCCGTATGGCGACGTATTGATGATTTTAAGTTTTGTCACTCTAACTTTAATCACGAAAATCAAGAGATACAATCCGTATTAGTTAAAATTGATCGCGTATTCTTAATCTACGCGGAAAACTGAAGAGATCCATATATTGCACGACATAATTGAAACAGAAAACAGAAATGGGTAAATTTCAGTCCAAAACCATAAACAGGGGAGAAAACGAAGAAGACAACATTCTGCAAGAACTCGCGCGCGCGACCCGCTCGCGCGAGGCTCGCTCGCGCGATCCGCTCGCGCGACCTGTCCAGCCCCTCGCGCGCGCGATCTGCCTTTCCCCTCGCGCGCGCGATCCGCTCGCGCGATCTGCCTTTCCCCTTCGCTCGCGCGATCCGCTCGCGCGATCTACCCTCCCCCTCGCTCGCGCGGCCCGCTCGCGCGATCTGGCAGTTTTAGCAGTTTTTATGTTTCCTTAGTAGGGACTGTTTGGAAAATGTTTTAAAAGTTTTTAAAGAACTGTTTGACAAATACACTGTTTTAAAAGGCTCACTGTTAAACTTTGGACTTGTAAGAATGTTTAAGGCCGAAATTTATACTCGTACGATTATTTTGGCTTTGTGATTTATTAATGGTGTTATTTATGAAACATTGACATACATATTAGGGTTGAGGTTGTGTCAACATGCATGTGTGTGAGAAAGTGTGAAAAGAGTAAAGAGTGGCGTTCTAGTTGTGTGACCTCCATATCGATCGGATATTATTCTTGGTATTTGGAGATGATAGTGTTGTGTACGACTTAGATATCGATCGGATAATATTCCTGGTATCTAAGGCGCGCGTTTCGGATATTGATCGGATAGTATTCCTGATATCCGAAGCGATGGTGGTAGTGTTGTGTACGGCTTAGATATCGATCGGATATTATTCCTGGTATCTAAGGCGCTTGTTTCGGATATTGATCGGATATTATTCCTGGTATCCGAAATGATGGTATTGAGTGTGGCTTAGATATTGATCGGATATTATTCCTGGTGTCTGAAGCGATAGTTTGGTGTGCTGTTTTGGATATTGATCGGATAGTATTCCTGGTATCTGAGATAATGGTTTGTTTGTGTTGAGTTTTGTTGAGAGAAAAGAGTCAGAAAGATGAGATATTACATTGCTCATGCATGGTCACATATTTATTGCTTTCTTTATTTTCCCCCGTGGGTTATGTTGGAATTGGAACCTTGAATATATTACTGTTAAGTTAAAATTGCACCGTTGTTTATATGCTTATATATACATTGCGAGCACTTGTTTATTTTGCTCACCAGCTTTCATAAGCTGACGGCGTTGATGCGTCCTGGACTGTATGTCCAGATTTTCAGGGTCAGGAGCAGCTAGGGTATTTTGACTATGCTACTTAGAGTCAGGAGACTTTCCAGGAGGCTGCTTTATATTTTCCTATGTCTTTTAAATTTGGGTTTTGTAATAAACTAGTTTAGACTTTTGAATAAGGCGTTTTGTGCCTAAGACTATGACTGCTGTAATAGTTTAGTAAGTTTTTTTTATTTCGGAGCTTATGTTCTGTTAGTATCCTTTGCTTTAGAAATGTTGTTAAGTTATTTGTTGCAGGGACAATTGGTCATACTCACTTGTCACGACCTACGAGTCCATAAAGGAAATTAAATGCTTTCCTGAATTATGCTACGTCGGGGCGTGACAGGCTTTTTGGTATCAGAGCCAGGTTATGGCTCGACCAATTGTCCAGAACACATAGGATCTCCTGTTAAGATAGAATTGAGATAAGATAGTTCGACTTTATTCCGTGTCTAGTCGTTTTCTATCGTTTAGAATTTTCTTTCTTCTCGAGAGGTTGACCGAATTCTGTTGATTGATGGATAGGTACCGTTCTCTTGATCAGATGGCTAGAAGAAATCTCAGGAATTGTCCCGCTATTGAAGATGCACCGCCAGTAATAGATCCAACCGGGATGTTCGAAGCTTTTGTAAGGAGATTGGAGAGGGTTAGTGATCAGAACGCAAGGAACAATAATCAGAATGGGGATTACAACGGGAATGGGAGGCAAGCCCACCAGACTGGAGACAAGCTTCTCAAGGAGTTTCGCGCTCTGCGACCTGAGTATTTTGCTGGAACTGATGAACCCTGGCAAGCGGAACAGTGGCTACGTCAGATGGAGCGTATCTTTGAGACCATAGAGTGCACTGATCTGGAAAAGAAGCGTCTGGCTATCTTTCAGTTGTCTTATGCAGCGGCTGATTGGTGGGATGCAGAAAAGGCGACCATAGGGGAAGAAGCTGCAAGGAGAATGCCGTGGGTGGTGTTCAAGGAAAGGTTTCTCGAGAAGTATTTCCCCGAAGAAGAGAAGGACAAGAGGGAGAAAGAGTTTATGGAGTTGACTCAAGGGAATCTGACTGTCCGAGAGTACACTACTCGATTTGAGCGTCTGTCTCGCTTTGCTCCACATATGGTGGACACACCCCAGAGGAAAATCAAGAAGTATCACCGAGGTCTCAACCTGTCTCTCAGACATTTGACTATGGGGCATCTGGGCCAGTCATTTGAAGCTCTGGTGAGATTGGCTACGGGGTTAGAGAATGATGGGTGTCAGAATTCGAAGCCGCTTGGAAATCGACCTCCGCAGAAGGGTTATCCCGGACAGAAACCAGGGTACCCTCAAGGACAGAAAAGGACCTGGGATGGAGGGAAGAAACCTCAACAGACACAAGCAGTTCAGCAGTATCAGCCTCTAGCAATAGAAGGGGCCAAAAACAACAACTGCTTCAATTGTGGAGTTCCCGGTCATCGAGCTAAAGATTGCAGAGCACCTAGGCGTACGGATCGTTCAGGAGTTGTGTGCTATAATTGTGGCATGCCAGGTCACATAAGTCCAGAATGCAAGGCTCCTAAGAAAGGTAACTATGGTCAGCAAGGACAAGCCCGTCTGAATGCTGTCATTCCCGAGGCTGCTGGTTATGAGGAGACAGGGTATGAAGAAGGTACCAATGAGGAGGGACCGCCCGAGCAACGAGCAGTGGAAGGTACTCTAACTTTGTTTAACTCTCATGTTAAAGTTTTATTCGACACGGGTGCTACACATTCTTTTATATCTGTTAAGATCGTTCAGAAGTTGGGTATCATACCGCATCGTTTAGAGGAAGCTTTGAGTGCTGACTCACCCTTAGGGACCACAGTCAAGTTATTACATGTGTGTAAGGATTGTCCTCTTCGGTTTGGAGACCGCGAACTTTTGGCGAGATTGGTGGTTCTGTCGATGAAGGAGTTCGATATAATCCTGGGAATGGATTGGCTCGAGAAGAATCATGCGAAGTTGGATTGTGCAAAGAAAAAGATCACATTTGCGGACAAGGGGAATCAACTCTTCGATTTCCAATGTAACCCTTCGGGTGATATGTTCCTCACTAGATGCCTAGCAAACATTGAGGTTGTCAGTGCAGAGGTGACAGTATCATCTATACCGGTAATCAAAGAGTTCGAGGAAGTATTCCGAGATATTTCAGGATTACCGCCGGAAAGGGACATAGAATTCTGTGTGGAATTAGTGCCAGGTACTCGACCTATAACCAAGGTTCCCTACAGGATGGCCCCTACAGAGTTGTTGGAGCTGAAGGAACAAGTTCAAGAACTTGAGAAGTTGGGTTTTGTTCGTCCAAGTACTTCACCCTGGGGAGCACCAGTGTTGTTTGTGAAGAAGAAGGATGGGTCAATGCGGCTGTGTATTGACTACCGAGAACTGAATAAGGTTACTATCAAGAATAAGTATCCTTTACCTCGGATAGACGATCTGTTTGATCAGTTGCAAGGAGCCACGACCTTTTCTAAGATTGATCTACGGTCAGGGTATCAACAGTTGAGGGTGCGGAAGGAAGACATACCTAAGACTGCTTTCAGGACGAGATACGGACACTATGAGTTCTTAGTAATGCCGTTTGGGATGACAAATGCTCCAGCTGTGTTTATGGACTTGATGAACAGAGTATTCAAGCCATACTTAGATCAGTTCGTTATTGTCTTTATTGATGATATTTTGATCTATTCCAAGTCAGAAGAAGAGCATGAACAACATCTGAGGATCGTGTTGCAGACTCTCAAGGATCACCGCCTGTATGCTAAATTCAGCAAGTGTGAATTCTGGCTTCAGGAAGTTAAGTTTCTCGGGCATGTGATCTCTCGACAAGGAATCGCGGTTGACTCATCAAAGACCGATGCAGTGGCGAATTGGACTCGGCCGACCAATGCTACAGAAGTCAGAAGTTTTCTGGGACTAGCTGGTTACTATCGGAAATTTGTGGAAGGTTTCTCAAAGATAGCAGCCCCGTTAACTGGTTTGACTAAGAAAGATTTGAAGTTTGAATGGACTGATAAGCATGAACGCGCTTTTCTGAAATTGAAAGAGAAATTGACAACAGCGCCAGTGCTTGCGATACCAAGGGATGGTGAGAAGTTCACTATTTTTAGTGACGCCTCGTATCAAGGATTGGGATGTGTCCTTATGCAAGACGGAAAGGTTATCGCCTATGGTTCAAGACAGTTGAAGCCGAATGAATTGAACTACCCAACTCATGATTTAGAGCTGGCAGCAGTAGTGTTCGCGCTTAAGATCTGGAGACACTACCTCTATGGGGAGAAATTTGATTTGTTCTCAGACCACAAAAGCCTTAAGTATTTGTTTACTCAGAAGGAGTTGAATATGAGGCAACGTCGGTGGATGGAACTGATCAAGGACTACGACTTCACATTAGAGTACCACCCCGGTAAGGCAAACGTAGTCGCTGACGCCCATGGAAGCGTTAAAGTGTGTGAAGCCGAACTTGGACACTCACTGGCACCCATGGAAGTGCTAAAGTGTGGCCTATGGACACTCCCTGATAACTCGAGTCTGGATACTTGTGAGGGGGTTGCCCCGGTATTTGCATGGCGGTTAGGGTATTCAAAGTGTGAGGCATTGGACACTCCCTGGTACCCCGGACCAAAGTGTGAGGCAAACTGGACACTCCCTGGCGCCCCGTTGCTAAAGTGTGGCTATCTTAGTATTTCAAAGATACCAGGAGTAGGATAGAGGGTTGTTGGGTTTTGTCGAGAGAAAAGAGTCGGTTAGATGAGATGGTGCATTGTTCTCATACACGGTCACATATGTGTGAATTTATCTTTTAAATAATGTTGTGGTTGTTTTCTAAAACGAGCTCTTTATCATAAATATAAACTTGTGGTATTTAAATGGAAATGGGAAAAAGGTAAATGAGTATGTTTTTACATTCAAAGTATTGTTTTTAATACTCACCAGCTTCTTGAAGCTGACGGCGTTGATGCGTCCTGGACATTCGTGTCCAGGCTTTGCAGGTAATAATCAGGATGAACCGTATGATTATGCTAATTGAGATCAGTTGCTGAGAAGAGATGTTACTTTTATATGCTTTAAGTTTATGTGCTCTAAGTTATGATTAGTTTTGTAATAAGGATGACTGTAATAGACTTTAAGTTATTGTCTTATTTCAAGGCGGTCTGTGCCTTAGTTAACCCCGTACCATAAGATGTAATAAGTTAGAAAAATTTTATAAGCCCTGATTGCTCTACTCTGATTAATGGTTTTATGTTGTTCGACGTTTGGGACGGAATCGATCCTTCAAACTGTCGCGACCTACGGGTCCATAAAGGAAATTAAATGCTTTCCATATTTATGCTACGTCGGGGCGTGACAGTTCTAAAGCATAAGTTAAATCTTAAAATGATAATAGGCTAGATTCTTCTATTTAACTGGCATATCCATGTCCTTCACCAATGTACTCCTCTAAATAGTCTCCCTCGGGGTAACCTTCCTGATAGTCCTCTTCTTGAGGATCGGGATTGTCACGCCCCAAAAACTGAACTGCGAGGAAAGAGAAAAGAATTAAAATTCATACACGGGTGCGGAAGCGACATTGGGATCCCACGGGGATTCCTATTATGATGACTCGCTAACAAATAAGCCAAGAGGGGCTTACATGTCAACGAGTCAGACAGAGGTGAGGACCTTAGGGAATTTGGTTTAACGAGTCCAACAAAATGAAAGCATTTGAAAATTAAATTAAAAGACTTTCCGGGCAAGCACTAAATCAGGGAGAGAAGGAAAAATTACAATGAATTTAATAAAAGGGTCATTTTTGACAGTTGCTGAATTTTAAAACACTTGTAAGTAACTATATCTTTGCAATTTTCACATTCTGTTCATGGAGATCCATGTAAAATTCGATTCTGCACAACTTTCATCTAATGACATTTTTCCCAATTCTGCACCATTTGGGCAGAAAATTAAAATATTTAGCTATTTTTATTTGACAGCAACTTTGACAGCTTTTTGACAGCATTTCGAAACATTCCCAACTGTGCTAAATTCTTGAGTTTAAACATCAACATATGACTAAACAAGTCCTAAATGACATGTAACACGCGCCTAGACCAAACAAAACTTCATGTACTCGAAATTTATTAAAAACGAGAAGTGAAAGAGATAGAGAGAGGAAAAAGGGGAGAGGGAGAGATTGGGAGAGATATAGGGAGATATAGGGAGAGAGAAAGTGGGAATGTATTCTAAACACACACACACATGTGTATTTTCACATTCGAAAACATTTTAAAAATATATATACATAATTCCAACATAAGTAAAAGGAAAGAATATTTGAGAAAGGGAAAGAGATCAAAGAGTGGGATGAAAAGAAAGAGAATGAGAGAGATTTAGAACGTTTAAATTTTGAAACCTTGTTGGAATTAAAAGAGGGGTTTGATCCGGCAAGGACCCAACTATAAAACAAACTAAACTACAACAAATGAACTCTCATAAAACCAACCATCCAAACCAATCCGGCAAGGATCCAAACAAAAGGGAAAAACAAACAATGGACATGTGAATCAAAAAGACAAGAACTTAAAGAGGTTCAATGACCTCGGAAAGTAAATACATCATCATAAAGTGAGTTTAACAATTGAAAGTAATAACTATGAGAGCAAGGACTAACACTCGTCCATCAAAATACAACAAGGCTTCCTCAAAAGACTAAATTTCACATGGAAAATATCCATATACACAACTAAGCATGAGTCTTCAAGATAGAACAAAAAGCCTCATAGTTCACGCGTCGGGTCACATATGCCCTTTGCCCTTATCAAGCTCAACTGAAAAATGTTTTGTCGTTTTTATGAGAAAGAAGGCTCGTAGAAAACATTGTAACAAGTCTATAGGTTATCCGTGACTAAGATGAAATGAGGTACAATGCATTGCCACCATGGCTACAATGAAATGATTAGAGCCTCACGGTTATTCGTGATATATGCACATCTCTCTCGTTACCGGACTATGAACCACCCACGCATGGAGTGTAGCATACCAACTTTCGGGAGCTACTTGGATATAGTTTGGAGTTTGAATGTTTCTAAGGGTCATTCTCCCTGTCTCACATCACAACCCACGTCCGAATTTTTTTAAATCAAATTCCCTCACATGGGGTTTTTCTCTCTTTTTCAAACAAAACCTTTATGTCGTGATACATGAATGCTTGCCGATTAGGCTTCAATGCACGTGATGCTAACAATGACATTAATGATGATTCACCATAATACATTAGGCAATAATTCTATTCTAATAAACATGATATCAAGAGCTTCAAAGAATGTAATTAAATTTCATAATTTAACATTCTTAGCAAGGATTTCTAAAACTAACGCCCTAGCATGCGTTTACACATAAAGGAAGCATCCTAAGCATATCTAGCATCACATAATCAAGTATAGTACAACCAAAGCATGTAAATTCACAATTAGGCATATAACCCTAAATTTACAACTTTGGAGAAAATCTAATGCATGTGTCTAAATTATTCTTATGACATCATTTTAATTACATTTAACACCCCAAAATCACAACTAGTACAACCAAAGCATATAATCCACATTTAGGCAAAATAATCCAACATTGCAACTTTGGGGGAAATCCTAATACATGTGTCTAAGTCATTCTCTTAGCATGTTAATGAACACAAATCACCTTAGACAAGCATAACATATAGAAAAGCAACAATGTAAATCTACCTCAACCCTTAGCTCCCAAAAATCAATGGCAACTCAAGAGAGCTAAGAAAATCCAAAATAGCTTCAATGCTTGTGCTAGAATCTTGAAGGATGCTTCAAGTATGCACCACTAATCAAGAATAACCCAAGGTTAGGATAGAAATCATGAAACTAGCAAACCCTAGGTTGTTAGAGATTGGGAAAACTTACCCACTTAAGAAATTCTCCATAGAAATGGTTAGGATATGAAAGAGATACGCTATATAGTCCAAGGAAGCTATACAAAGTGAAAGAAGTCCATGAATAACTCAAAATTTAGAAAATTAATGAAACCCTAAAATTTGGGGGTTTCTAGAAAACTTACCAATGGAAGGATGTCAAGCCCTAGGATTGTTAGGAGAGCTTGAAGATGAAGAGCTTGACCTTCCTTAGCAATCTTTGAAGTTAGAGATGGAAGAGGGGTGAAGATCTTTGAAGGTTTTGGCCTCTTGAAGCTTGAAAGAGAAGAAGGGGATGAAAGGAAGAGAATGAAATGTAAGTGATGAGGGGAGAGGGAGAGTTGGCCGAATATAGGGAGTGGGGTGGGGCCCACTCTCTAGTTTGTTCAAAAAATGAAATGTTTGGTGTTCCCACAGACAGTCTGACACAACAGTGTGAACCCAAAATTAAATAAACGCACCCACACGAACATAAATAAATTTTAAAGCACCTGAAAGGGTAAATAAATAATATAGTCATGCTCCATCAATTTAAATATAGTCCAATAAATTTAGAGCCCCCAACAGAAAAGGTAAAATTATCCAATTGCCCTTTAATAAAATTCTAAAACATGACAGGGATACCCTCCTTCATGGTGGCCTGGATAAGCTTCTCCATTATAACCTAGATGTAATATGTCTAGGGTAGTAGAGTAGTTGGCTTTTGAGGCTAAGTGAGTTGGTCTAACCGATCACTCCTAATACAAGCAATAATATATAAGTACAACTAATATCCAGAACTAAACATTTGATAAGAATATAGTATGACAGTATGAGTGAGATAGCGACAATACAATGCAGTATTGATGTATTCAACTTTATCCAGACACCATCACTGACTCATGTGACTTGTTACATTACTAGTGTAACGCTGCTAGCTTAGAGTGGAATGATTTTGTTGCTATCGTCGCCTAGCAGGGCCCAATAGCAGTTTTGGTTTAAAATGTTGTAATCACTTTACTCTTAGGTCTGCATGACGTTGCCTAAAGAATAGAATAGTTACAGTACTATCGTCACCTGCATTATAATTGGTAACTATTGTATTCAAGACCTAGATGGATATTTTGCTATCATCGCCTATCGGGGCCCAATAGAGTATAAACCACCAACTCATGATTAACTCCATTAATTCAAATGGGTACTTTTGCTATTATCGCCTAACAGGGGCCCAATAGCATTGATTGTTGTTCCCATTGATTTGACTGTACTTCTTGGACCTCCGCGATCAACTCAAACATATGTGATAATATAATTAGGTTGGTCTCCTTGACTGACCATACAGACGTCAACTTTGACATCATGACTTGACTACGTTCATACGAGTGTTCATGTGAGTGTATAACATATAACGTAATAAGCATGAATCATAACAACAATTATCAATTAAGTGTGGAGTATAGTTATCTAAACATGTATTTTCATATAAGCAGTTAATCTTAACTTACGCACATATAATACTCATCAAATTTGTCCACACAGGACACATAGGATATTCATATAATACACATGGAGTATTTCTCTAATACACCAAGTGAGTTAAGACGACTCACCTCGATGCGAGGTTACGAATACAAGTATAGCTTCGGTTCCTATAATTTATATAAATTCATAGAATGGTGATTAAGATGTATACTAGTAACAGGGGCATAATGGTAATTGTGCCGGATAGGTTCCTAAACCTCACCATGATGATCCTAACATCATTTTGAGTCTAACGGCATTGACTAGACTCAAATCGGAGTCCGTCATATAAAAGACTGGATTTCCTATACCAGTGTAGGCCCTAACAGTAAGCTGTAATTTCAACTGAGTCGGAAAGTCACTAAACTTAGGAAAATAGATCTACATGTCATTCTAGGAATTTACGAACTGACCACGTATTTCTCTGAGTTATGATTTATTTATTATGAATTATCGAAGTCCTAATTATACAATTATAGTCTACGGAGTCCTTTAATTATAAAATACATTTTTGGAAGACATTGAGTCATTATAAATATTTTTATTAAATACTAGACCTTAAAATAAGCTTGTGGTATTTTTCTTGTAATTTTCGGAGTTCGTTTAGTATTTAAATTAATTAAAAAACAACCAAACCGGTCTTTATATATAATTAAACATATTAACGTCGGAGTTTTATAAATAATAATTTATATCACAAAGGCATTTAGGCCTTTGGATAATTAACATAATTTTTTTATATTTTAGATGACCATTAGGCATTTATTACCTAATTATTTTAATTTAAAATAAATTCTTATTATTTATTTTGACTAAATAAATAGTAAGTATAAGTGGGTAATACTAGGGACACACCCAAAGACACAACTTTTGGTACACAATCTAAAAGATAATACTTGGGACACACCCAAAGACACAACTTTTGGTACACAACCTAAAAGATGTGTCTATCTCTCTCTTGTGTCACTGTGGGGTCCAGTGACATCACAGGACAGATGTAGACACATCTATTGGGTTGTGTCCCAAAAGTTGTGTCTTTGGGTGTGTCCCAATCTTTACTTTAAGTATAATATATACTTAGTACCTTATAATACTAGAATATTATTTAATGTAATATTTTAGAATAGTTTAAACTAAATATTTTAATATTTAAAACTAATTTAAAATAATCATATTTCTATTTATTGAAATAAAACAATAACTATCGTTTATTTAAAATAAGGTAATTAATCAATATAATACGTATAATATATAATTTCAGAATATTATAATTGTTATATTATATTATTTTAGAATTTAAAAATGATATAAAACTAATTTTGCATATTTTCAAATCAATTATAAACATATTAAACCTATTTATAAATAAAACAGATAAAATTAAAATAATAAATCAAGACCCGCGGGTCAGCTCGAACCGACCCTAATCAAACGAGTAGCCCGTTTATAGACTCAGAAGAGTCCATCTTAAAGATTCACGGGTCAAATTGACCCGAACCCAAATCCATTTGCACTATTTATTTACAGTCTTGCTTGAACTCGACCCTATCTCATTATGGGTATTTGTTTGGTCTCACATAATAAACCAACCCGCAAACCCGTTTGTACTCACAATGGAAATCTAACCCGTATATGATCCGAACTCGGCCCGAACTGAAGTGACGTCGTTTCGTTTAAGTGTCACAACCCACTATTTAAAGTAAAACCGACCCGTTCTTATAACCCGAACTTGTTTACACTCACATGTTAATCTATACCCAAACTGACCCATACCTAGATGTCATAACCCTAACCCAAAATGGGTCGGGTCTTCTTTGGCGAGACGACCCGCTGCCGGCGATGCTCGATTTCACAGGAAAATTACTTTGAGAGTTCATATCTCTCCATCCAAATGGTTCAAACAAACGCCAAAAGGACCGGTTTGGGATCCTCTATTCCATAGTCTAAGCTAGGGTCTGGGTTATCTCATTTAGGGTTCCTACGAACCCATTATTCTTTTTGGGTTTTGAGGGAATAATGGTCTGTATGTCACGTTTGGCTTAGCCAATTGGAAAGTTGCTTCAATGGGGGTCTATGGGGTTCCTAAGGGTTTGTTTGGTACAACTTTTAGGGGCTTTGGTTGAGTTTGAGATTTTGAGCTCTCAAGGGCTTCAATGGTGGCTGAACTGGTCTCAAAGCCTAAGGCTTTGTTTGGTTCATGCATGGGGTCTCATAGGGTAAGTGTGTGGTGTGTTAAGGATGCAAAAATAAACAAGGGGTATAGGGCTTACCAAATTCAGTCTTGGTCTCTTTCTCTATCTCCCAAGCTCTCGGTCTCCGTCTCTCTCCTTCTCTCCTTCTCCGGTGGTCTATTTGTGGATGTGTGGAGTGTACTGAGGCAGGGCAGTGTGTGTGTGTGTGTATGTGTTTGAGTGCTTGGCTTGTTCTCTCTCTTTCTCAGTGGTTCTATATATACACAAACACACCCATGCATATACTCATATGTATACACAGATCTTGCAAATATGTGGAATAGATGGAAGGGAATGATAGAGAGTGATGGATTGAGAGGGTGTACTTGGGAGGGATGATAGGCCCACTGTTGGGAGTGGTGGTAAGGGTTCGGCGATTTCGGGGGTGGTGGTGAGTGAATGACTGGAGGTTTGAGGAAGTGTTTGGGAAGGGAATTTATCCAATAGGTTGAAGGTAGTAGGTGGTATATTAGGTATCCTAAGTTGTACTAGCTTTACCAAATTAGTGTGATCTTTTTCTTGTTTGAACTACGTGTCGTCCAATCTTCGCATGACAAGTTAGTCTGGGTCTATAACTTACAGTCTAAGTTAATAATTTATAAGTACGTGTGATATATATAGAACACAGGGAAATATGAACCAAAATATGGGAGCTTTTTTTTTTTTTATTAAGTTGGAAATTTTACGGGTATTACACTTAAGACTGAGCCTGACACTACACCAAAAGTCTAATTTTCTAATGGACAGATTTTGACATTACTAACGGATATTTTCGTTACAAATCTAGCCGGGTATTTACTCGATGGGACGAAAGAAGCAAATAGCCTCGTCGAATAATGGCTCTTCCCCTAGGAAAGAAAAAGATATCTAGTACCGGCTCATTGTGCTGTGCCGTCATTTCGGATTCCCGACCGATTTCGGCACTAGTTAAATGGGGTTAATCACTTAGATCTTGAATCAACTAGTAGTGCTACGAGAAGGCATGCCATGCATAGTAAACTAAGAGAATAGGACGCATAACAAGAAGTGAGGGAAGCTAGAGCAAGCTTAAGCACAGAAGGAGCTGTCCTGGTCCTGTTAGTACAAAAAGGTTGTTTGTGCCTTTTTCCTGTGAGGGAGATTTTTTTAACAGGTTTGATTTCGAGATGGGAATCATAGTAAGGCAAGGAAGGTTCTTTATCATTTAGTCTTCTTGGCGAGAGGGATTTTTTGCTAAAAGTTTTATCCCGAAATGCCCGGATTGCACTAGTCTCAGGGACTTGCCATCGATACGAGTGAAACGAAGGCACATACCATTGTTCTGTATCAATTTCTTCGTTTTCTGACCCCTGATGATAGATCCTACGATGATTGGCTTAAAGTGCCAAAGAAATGGATCAAAATCCGGAAGCAGGGGTGGGCATAAATGAGTAGAATTTGTTTTTCAATTGGAAGTGATGCATATTGTGGTTGTTTCGGTACTTCTGTAAGCCTTGCACCTCTATTGGTAATGCCTAATACATTACAAAGAAGCTAGTCGCTAGTTGAAATAGGCATTCCCCAGCCGGCAATCATAAGGCTGTTTATTGAAACTGGAATTCAATAAGTATAGTTTGTAACGGAAATATCCGTTAGAAATGTAAAAAACCGTTAGAAATATAAAAAATCCATTAGTATTTTATTTGACACTGAAAAGTTTTTTGTAAAAATAAAATACAGTGGCACTTTTGTAAATAAATCCAAAAAATTGAAACATGCGGCAGCAGACTTGTAAATAAAAATTCAAACCGTGGTTAGTAAATGTCACGCCCCGGAGCAGCATAAATAGAGAAAAATAAATTTCCTTTATGGGTCCATAGGGAATGACGGGTGAATAACCGCGTTGTCATCTACTCAAACCAATAAACACCACGATAGGGATGATGCTATTCATAGAACATATCTTATTAACATTAATCAGAGGCTACAGCGGAAACTATATAAGGTATGGAAGCAACAGATGCCCAAGTACCAATTATAAAAGTCTACTAAATCTATTACAACAACTGGCTTATAGTCTCAGGCCTATAACAATAACAACAACAGATATAAACTAACTATTACAAGAAGCACGTCTTCTTCTCCAAGCCTTCAGCTCCAAGACCGGCAGAACATCAGTCTCTCGTCCTCAAGTCCTGCGAAGCTCTAGACATTGGAATGTCCAGGGCACAAACGCCATCAGCTTTGGATACAAAGCTGAGTGAGTACATTAAACAACACTCCTCACCGTTATTGTTCAGCATCTTAAAATGCGGTTAATCTCTTAACAATGACGTCACTCACGGACATAGCAAAGGTCTCATTAAACTGTACATTAATCAAAGGTAACAGGAATAACAGGAAGCATAGTAATGACAAAGACAAGGATCATGGTATAATATCTTATCACATATTCATCAAATCCATGCATGTAACCCATGCATCCATCCCATGCATATACCTTTACGTCGGGATGCTGGATCCACGACTGAACCATCTTCTTACTAGCCATTCTGATATTCATATCCATATTCATATCCATATTCATATTCATATCCATATCCATCTCTGTATCCGTACGTTGATACCATAATCCAAATCCGTATCCATACATAGATACCATAATACCAATCGGAATCACCCGTCTAGGCAGTAGGTCCTACAATCCCTTGATAGGGTTACCGGTCGTCTACACGGTACCACCTATCTGTAAACGATGGAAGCGGCACAATGGACGTCTTCTACGCTGTGTATATTCTCACTGGTCGACTACACGGTGAAAATACATTAGGGCACTAGCCGGACGTAATCGTCAACGGTACACTGGACGTCTTCAACAGTGCATACGCATTACTGGACGTCTTCAACAACAAGAGGCGTACTAGGAACTCTAACCGTCCCACGTTCACCCGACTCGTCAGCCGTTGATCCCATAGATCCAAAGTACACATATCTCATATTCCACATAAGTTACATGTCCCATTTCTCATCAGCTTCTCTTGCCTCTTCACATCACTATCCCATGCATGCTGACACATGTTGTGAAATGCTCATATACTAAATACTGGAAATACCACATGCTCTGTATTAATCATATCTACTGATTATTGATTATTAACATGCAGTTGTATTCCGTTCTACTATTCAGTTTGGCAATAACATATGACAGTTAAACAATTCATCTCATATCGACAGTTAACATAGGATAATTCATCTCGTAACATCAATGACAATTGCATATAAGTCTAGTCCTGACATAGTACTTATAAATCTTATCCACACAGCGCAATAACCCATATGGTACAACTATTAACAAGTCTGATATATCATAAGTATAAGACAATATACAAATAACATTCTGCTCATATCCAATCGATTGAACAAACATGTCAATCGATTGGAAACAATATCAATCGATTGGACAAAATACCAATCGATTGACATATCAATCGATTGGAACCCATGGCAATCGATTGGGAAATCATCCAATCGATTGAATCCAATGGCAATCGATTGAACTCTGTCTTCTTCCTCAAAACTGCTGGTTTTATTTATAAAAACGTTGGGGATTCTCTTATTATTCATACACGTTATTGAACACATATATACATCCCAAAAACACCTCCTTGAGTGAGTTAATGAAACTCACCTCTCCCGGCGGTCCGTTGACGGCGTCCCGAGCTCCGCGGCGGCGGCTATGGTGAGTTCTCTTTCCTCTCTCTTTCTTCTCTGCTCTCTCTTTCTCTGTTTATCTCTGTTCTCTCTCTGTTCTCCTCTTCTTCTTCTTATTCTTCCTCTCCTTCCCTTCTCTCTTTAACCCGAGAGTGTGTGTGTATATATATATAATATATATGTATGTGTGTATATATATGAGAGTATATATATCTCTCTCTCTCTCCCAAACACACACACAAGCAAACATATATATGTATAAGGGGAGGGGTATATATAGGGAGGGGAAAACAATCACAACCACACAAAACCAACGAGGTGGCCAACTCCAGCTACTCTCAATCGATTGATACCAGGTGTCAATCGATTGGGGTTAGGTCGGCAGGATACCAATCGATTGGTAAAACATCCAATCGATTGACATATCAATCGATTGAGATAAGGTCAATCGATTGAACACACAACCTCACCAAAGGCTAAGAAAGGTACTAGGGATCTATACCTAAAAATACGGGGTATTACATCATCCACCACTTATAAAAAGATTTCGTCCTCGAAATCTGAAGCAGTAGTCCCTATACCAAAAAGAAATCCATCTCGCAAGACAGACTCTAAATGCTCACGTTCTCGTTTTACATAAACGATTACATCAGCGGCCAACGGGTGCAAGTTCTAGACACGCGATACAAAAATATCAACGATCTACGAGTACTAGGGTGACAACTACCAAATCCTCGGGTTTAGATATATAAAATTCGTAAGTCGAACTTCAGGAAAAGGTTCTAGGTAGCACAATCAAATCCTCTCACAACATCTGAAACGGCTAGTCTCTAAACACATGAGGTTCCTCCCTCAGGTCAAACTCTACGATGTAAGGGTTCTACTGATCAAGTGTTCTAATCTCATCTAAGTCATAGTGAAGCATTGCTATCTGCTCCTGTCTCCGAAGAGGCTTCCTATTGTGCTGTCGATGTCTGTACTGCTGCATCAGTTGATTGTCTTCTATATCTGAACTCCTTGTTAACTCCCGTATTATTGTCGTCGTCCCCCAGGATATTGACTTGAAAGCATTTGTGACTCTAATATCGTAACTGGTGATTTTAAACTTCCTCATGTGTCTCCATATTCCCACGTACTATTGACATAATCATCTCTCGAGGTCGTACCATCCATTAAATACTCGTTCTGCTTCCACGTATTACCTAAATAGGTTAGGCAGAGCTACATACTGATTTTCATGAGTCGTTCTATTATATAATCTCGACTGGGTGAAAGCAACATGCAATCGGTGTTGAAAAGAATCCTTCTATGATACTCTTTGTAATTCTGGTGTTGTCTCTACGTTACTCGTATCTCTTCCCGTATACTCGCAATCTTCTAGTTCGTCCTCTCTTGTCAAAGCTACATCTAAAGCAAATTTAGATTCCTCATCTCTAGTCTCTGTCCAACATACCAATGGTTGGCGTAGTCTTTCGATAGGGAGGCAATTGACGTCGTATAAGGATGCATTTGAAGTCTTATAGGGATGCAAAAGAAGTCATATGGGATGCAATTGATGTTATATCTATACTTGGATAACTACTGTTGATCAGTGTCAAACGAATTGTTCCAGTAACTACAATTTACGGTGTAGGCTAATCCTCTTACAATCAAATCAAACAAATACCAAACTTCCTGCAATATCGGGATCATATATAATACATGATGTAGGTGTTAAGTATTGTACCTTCTGTCTATCGTCCTTGTCTAAGTTGAGACCAATTATTTGTATGGTGAGTCTGCTCTCGTAGTACTTGTTGCGCTGGAGCATTGTGTTGCATCTCTAATTCTGGACAAAACTTACGGACATGACCAACTTTACCGCAGTTAAAGCATCGTATTCCACGTCCACTAGATTTCCTTGATACTCTGCATTCTTGGGAATGGTGTCCTGGTACTCCACAATTATAGCAGATATCTCGTTCTCTATGTTGTGTTGGAGTCGCCACTGGTTTTGATTCTTTCTTATCGTTCCCCAACCTCTTACGCTTCTAGCGGTTGCCCATGTAACTTCTCTCTGTATTTCCTTGTTGAACTTGGTTAGCAGCCAACACAATCTGACTATCTCTTTCTCTCTGATCCGTTAGAAGAAACTGATCGTACTCTGGAAATATTTTATCAAAGTATGGTCCTTTGCTAATCTGAGTATCGTCTTCTAGCTTCGTTGCCATTTCTACCAGAGCTTCGAAAGATTGATCTAAATGTCCTATAGTCATATGACGGAAATGTGGAACTAGTCCCTGATGATATCTTTTGATCTTCCTTCTTGGGGTATCGATCATATGCGGCGCAAATCGTGATAGCCTCTCGAATTGAGTTGTATATTCTAGCACTGTAAAACTACCTTGGACTAATCGTATGAACTCCATCTCCATTTTGTTCTTCTCAGATTCTGGAAAGTATTTCTCTAGAAATCGAGTCTTGAATGATTCCCAAGTCATCCTTCCTACAGCTTCTTCACCTATCGTAGCTTTCACTGCGTCCCACCAATCTGCTGCTGAGAATGTCAGTTGAAATATAGCCAAATGTCTTTTCTCAGTGTCAGTACATTCGAGTGTCTCAAATATCAGTTCTATCTGGCGAATCCATTGCTCAGCTTGCTATGCTCCCGTTAATCCGGTAAAGGTCTCTGGTTGAAGAGCACGAAATTCCTTTAGTAGCTTGACTCTTGTCCGACGTACTGGTGCTCCATTGCCGATGACGTGATCCGCACGATTGATAACTTGTTCCATACGACGGATGAAAACTCCGACGATTCCTGTTGGATCTATCTCAGGAGGTACTACACTAGGTACTCCATTCAGCTGGCCCGGGTTTCCTTGAGTTGTCCTAACCATAACGAGTACTGGTAGTGTTCGGTGTCGCTACCTAAAATGAAAATCTATTCGGTCAGACACATTCTATCTTACAGCTCAAGCAAGAACAAAACATGTGGTAACCAATATATAGTACCACTATATAATACGATCACATTAAGCAATACGGATATAAGAATATAACCATAGAGGTCAGTCTATCTACCAAGCGTACTCCAATATATCTATGCTCAAGACACGGATTACGAAACTATAGGTTCTACACGTAACATCAAATCTAAACATTCTATTCCCATTCTCAGGTTCCAAGCTATGAGTATTGTTCAACTAAAATGTGAGAATACTCAACTAACATGAGGCTCAAGGTAACAGGATAATCCTATCCTAAACCTCTTTCTATTTCTAGATCATACCGACTGTTTCGAGATTGCTTCGGGATTTGTCAGCGTCTAACATCCAACAGCTCTATATATATAGGATCTCCACAACCACAACTAACTCTCAACGCATTGTTTTCCGTGAACTCAGCTATCAACAGTTCTAACGATTCTTATCGGCTCTAACAGTTACTACCTGCTAACGAAACATTCTCAGATGGATTCTTCAAACTTCTTGTCTACATGACAAGATTCCAGTTCTATCTCATCTTAACTAATCCTCATGCTATCGATATTAACTTAGGACTCAGGTTCCAATCACAAAAGACAAGCGGTTAACAACTGAAACCTAGGCTCTGATACCAAAAATCATGTCACGCCCCGGAGCAGCATAAATAGAGAAAAATAAATTTCCTTTATGGGTCCATAGGGAATGACGGGTGAATAACCGCGTTGTCATCTACTCAAACCAATAAACACCACGATAGGGAGGATGCTATTCATAGAACATATCTTATTAACATTAATCAGAGGCTACAGCGGAAACTATAAAAGGTATGGAAGCAACAGATGCCCAAGTACCAATTATAAAAGTCTACTAAATCTATTACAACAGCTGGCTTATAGTCTCAGGCCTATAACAATAACAACAACAGATATAAACTAACTATTACAAGCAGCACGTCTTCTTCTCCAAGCCTTCAGCTCCAAGACCGGCAGAACATCAGTCTCTCGTCCTCAAGTCCTGCGAAGCTCTAGACATTGGAATGTCCAGGGCACAAACGCCATCAGCTTTGGATACAAAGCTGAGTGAGTACATTAAACAACACTCCTCACCGTTATTGTTCAGCATCTTAAAATGCGGTTAATCTCTTAACAATGACGTCACTCACGGACATAGCAAAGGTCTCATTAAACTGTACATTAATCAAAGGTAACAGGAATAACAGGAAGCATAGTAATGACAAAGACAAGGATCATGGTATAATATCTTATCACATATTCATCAAATCCATGCATGTAACCCATGCATCCATCCCATGCATATACCTTTACGTCGGGACGCTGGATCCACGACTGAACCATCTTCTTACTAGCCATTCTCATATTCATATCCATATTCATATCCATATTCATATCCATATCCATATCCATCTCTGTATCCGTACGTTGATACCATAATCCAAATCTGTATCCATACATAGATACCATAATACCAATCGGAATCACCCGACTAGGCAGTAGGTCCTACAATCCCTTGATAGGGTTACCGGTCGTCTACACGGTACCACCTATCTGTAAATGATGGAAGCGGCACAACGGACGTCTTCTACGCTGTGTATATTCTCACTGGTCGACTACACGGTGAAAATACATTAGGGCACTAGCCGGACGTAATCGTCAACGGTACACTGGACGTCTTCAATAGTGCATACGCATTACTGGACGTCTTCAACAGCAAGAGGCGTACTAGGAACTCTAACCGTCCCACGTCCACCCGACTCGTCAATCGTTGATCCCATAGATCCAAAGTACACATATCTCATATTCCACATAAGTCACATGTCCCATTTCTCATCAGCTTCTCTTGCCTCTTCACATCACTATCCCATGCATGCTGACACATGTTGTGAAATGCTCATATACTAAATACTGGAAATACCACATGCTCTGTATTAATCATATCTACTGATTATTGATTATTAACATGCAGTTGTATTCCGTTCTACTATTCAGTTTGGCAATAACATATGACAGTTAAACAATTCATCTCATATCGACAGTTAACATAGGATAATTCATCTCGTAACATCAATGACAATTGCATATAAGTCTAGTCCTGACATAGTACTTATAAATCTTATCCACACAGCGCAATAACCCATATGGTACAACTATTAACAAGTCTGATATATCATAAGTATAAGACAATATACAAATAACATTCTGCTCATATCCAATCGATTGAACAAACATGTCAATCGATTGGAAACAATATCAATCGATTGGACAAAATACCAATCGATTGACATATCAATCGATTGGAACCCATGGCAATCGATTGGGAAATCATCCAATCGATTGAATCCAATGGCAATCGATTGAACTCTGTCTTCTTCCTCAAAACTGCTGGTTTTATTTATAAAAACGTTGGGGATTCTCTTATTATTCATACACGTTATTGAACACATATATACATCCCAAAAACACCTCCTTGAGTGAGTTAATGAAACTCACCTCTCCCGGCGGTCCGTTGACGGCGTCCCGAGCTCCGCGGCGGCGGCTATGGTGAGTTCTCTTTCCTCTCTCTTTCTTCTCTACTCTCTCTTTCTCTGCCTGTCTCTGTTCTCTCTCTGTTCTCCTCTTCTTCTTCTTATTCTTCCTCTCCTTCCCTTCTCTCTTTAACCCGAGAGTGTGTGTGTATATATATATAATATATATGTATGTGTGTATATATATGAGA
This sequence comes from Hydrangea macrophylla, assembly GCA_033977485.1. Classification (NCBI taxonomy): domain Eukaryota; kingdom Viridiplantae; phylum Streptophyta; class Magnoliopsida; order Cornales; family Hydrangeaceae; genus Hydrangea; species Hydrangea macrophylla. The sequence goes on from CM066994.1 coordinate 32,869,940, forward strand.
GTATATATATCTCTCTCTCTCCCAAACACACACACAAGCAAACATATATATGTATAAGGGGAGGGGTATATATAGGGAGGGGAAAATAATCACAACCACACAAAACCAACGAGGTGGCCAACTCCAGCTACTCTCAATCGATTGATACCAGGTGTCAATCGATTGGGGTTAGGTCGGCAGGATACCAATCGATTGGTAAAACATCCAATCGATTGACATATCAATCGATTGAGATAAGGTCAATCGATTGAACACACAACCTCACCAAAGGCTAAGAAAGGTACTAGGGATCTATACCTAAAAATACGGGGTATTACAGTAAAAGTGGATGGTTAAGATTTCTAATAATAAAAATAAAGGGTCCCGATGGGTTTTTCCCTATGAACCCGCCTAAATGGGTTTTGCCAAAATTTTCCCCCATTTTTTACCCCTAAACATTCATCTCCTCTCTCCACTGTAAGATTCAAGACCACCAGCACCATCTCATTCCCCTCTATCTCCCTCTTCTCCCCTCAAATAATTTCACCTCACCGCCACCACGTCGTCATACCAGCAACCCCCAGACCAAACAACAACGGCTAGTGCTCCATCTCTCTCCAACACAAAGATCCAAACACGCACAAATCAGTGCGATTTTTGTTTGATTCTTATTCTACTCAGATCTTCTCTTAATCTTGATTTTGCGGTTTGAATTTGATTTTATCTTTGATGTGTTTAGGCAAAGAAAAGAGAATGAAGGAATTAGACCAGGATTCTATCTCAGACTCCCTCCAGCACAGACTGCAAATCTCTTCTTCTTCTTCTCTCTCGGTACTATCTTCTCTCTCTCTCTCTCTATCTCTCTCCATTTCTAAAGTTAAGGCTTCAATTATCTTGGTTTCAATTTTAATGTTTTGGGGTTTTAATTTCAATGTTTTACCCCAAATTTCTGCTACTTTAAAGATACATTTCAAGTCAATGTTGTTACATTCAGGCCATCTTGGGTGTAGATAGATGGTCAATGACTAGTTGCTTTCTTTTCAACCACAAAAGAAAAAAAAAACCTGATCATCTATTAATTTTCCTAGATTTATTTACTAAATTATGGTCTATACATACATACATTTTTTGGTAGAAAGGGTATTGATTAGCAATCACTAATCTTCTATTATGTTATTCCTTTGCTGTTTTCTAGGGGTTTGATGAAGAAACATGATGGTAAGCATTTTTGTTGTGGATCCATATTTGGACTTTTGAAAGGGAACATAGGAGGTATATCTTAAGCAAAAATACTGAATAATGTTAATTGTAGAGTTGTTGTGTAAATCTAGGAGTTAGTGAACCATTGAATGGCTTTGAGATGTAATTTTTCATTGCATCAGCACAATTTATAACCCATTTTATAGAGTGGGTTTTGGTGTTTGGAGCTCCTTAACCGATTTCCATTTTCTATTCGTTTAGTGGAATCTATCCTTTTTGCTTGGACTAGTAGTCTTTCTCATTACAGAGACTTCTCATATATTTTGTTGATGCGATGAGTATAATTGAATTTTAAGTTATCCACTCCTTTATTGCTCGGACAGTATATGTATTTTATGAAATATTTAAATATTTTTTCTTGTAACAATATATGTACTTTCAAGTGGAATATATCCTAAGAACAATATCGATGTAATCAGGGCCGGTCTTGAGTATTTGGAGGCGTGGGATACCGGGGTTCGCGAGGCAATTTTTTTGGGGTCTATTTATACATAATTGACAATTTTTTTAGGGTTTACTTATACATAATTGACGATTTTTTTGGGGTTTACTTATAATATGAGTTTATTTGTGAAACTTAAACATTGCATGGTATCTTTTAAAATCCTAGAGGGGCCTATTTTTAAAACTCAAAAGTTCTTACACTAAAAGTGTAATTTTCAAAATTCTAGGGCCTTTACTTTTTAATTTTATATACATGTATATCAATATATATGTAGTTGATGACACTAAATTGGGCCTTGGGGGAGGCCTAAATGTAAAATACTAAAAATCTCAAGGTAAAAATGTAATTATGAAAATTTCATAAAAACTCTCAAAATTTTGTGAACTTTAGTGGCCCGGGCCGGTTGCCCCTTTTACCTCCCTTTGGCCCGGGCCGGTTGCCCCTTTTGCCTTCCTTTGGGCCGGCCATGGATGTAACTTTATGGGATTGCATCAACTTGAGACTTGAAACATTTGATTTATTTTCCTATAATGCACTTGAGCATATGAATACATACATATACATATCTATTACTAGTATCTAAAAGATGGTGGAATACTATAACCCTTCACGGCTATACATAATGATTTCTTTCTGATGAAAAGGTCACTTAGAAAAGTGACAATTGGATTTGTCAAGTAATTGTCAATTCCATACCAATCGAGAATTGTAATTTTTTGATTAGTCTCATTTTGAGTAGCAATAGATTGTCTGGTTCGATTCTGTTTGAGCTAGGTGGACTCGATCGGCTTAGCAAATTTTCTGTTGCTATTGCGAATAATGATCTATATATTTAGTTCTCTTGCAGTTTTTATTATTTTTTTTATTAATGCTTAAACTTCTTAATTGACATTCATATGCTAGATTATAATAAGTTTTCCATCTGCTATCATTTGTTGAGATGAAGCATGAATGTAGTCCTTGGGAGGCTAAACAAAGAGGAAATATGAAGTGATAATACTTGGAATTTGGTTTAGTATAAAATTGGGCACATTCAGGAACTTTCCTTCTGAAGTTTTGACTTATGCCAGGTCTTATTTTTCATTTTCTGTAAGTCAACCTATTACTCACCCAGGTAGTTCTTTTCATTTTCTATTGCAATATCTTCTACGATCACTCATGGGCACTGCAAGGGGAATGAGGAGCATTCTTGGCTGAATTTGTGGTTTACTAATTTTAATTAACTGAATTTGTTCTCATTTTTTTTTACAGTTTTGGTTGGGTTTTTGGTCCACCTTCTCCATGCCTACTTCGGTTAGCTTTTACGATACATTAACCTTCATGAGCTTTCCCCTTTCAACTGAGTTCTACAATTGGAGTCCTAGAATGCCAAACACCAATTGGGTATTTATTGGTCAGTTTTTTTAATTCTAATCTCTTTTTTCTTTCTTTCGGCAAGCATATTTTGGTTTAGGGTTATTTGTACTTGCTTAGATTTTGGTATGAGAGTACTTTTAGTGGTTGGTATTAATGAGTTCTTGATCAATAATGGAACTTTGAATAAATCAATTAACCTGCCACTTGTTCAGTAATGCAGCTTATGTGGTTGTAAAATGTCCCAAACAGAGATTTTGTGAAAATAAACCAAAATTAACACAGGCCAAGTATTAACAATTAATTTGGTTTATTGTGTTTTACAAATTGCACAGTGACTGATAAATAATACAATGTCTTCCTTTTTATTAAATTAAAGTTTAGATTAGATTAGAAATATAGTAGTATATATATAGTACTCTTGGTACAAAAATCGAAGTCTTGGAATGTCAGTTAGGTGATAGAACTATAATCGAGATGAGTCTGGGTATTTCATTACTTTCTTTGGAACCAACAGTGTGTGATTGTAATGTATGACCGATTGAGATTTAGAGTAATGCTAAGGTTCCCAAATTTGTTTCCCAAATGGTTTGGAGTTTGTTTCCCTAATTTCTATAATGTTAATGGGTATCATCATTGTGTTCATGTGGGTGCAAATGAACTAGTGTGTGTTCATTACATTGATACCCCTGATAATCTCTGCACCTATTAGTACACAGTTTTTTTTAAGCTCAAAAAATACACCAGTTAGTATATATATTCTTCTCCTTCTCTCATATATATATTGTATATCTCTAATATGTGTAGACACCCTAATTTATTAAACGTCGAATTAAGGGGAGTATTATCTCTAAGTCCGATGATGACAACGTCCGAACAAAACTAAGGCTTCCAAGGTGATTCAAGCTCTTCAAAAGACTCTTCAATTCAAACAAAAAAGAAAGAAAAGAAAAAGGAATAGAACGGCACATGGTGTGGGCTGCGGCAGTTATGCAGTGCCGCACTGGCACTCTGTGTTTGCCACACCGGCATCCATTAAATGCCGCTAAAATGCTCCAAGTGCCGCTAAATTTGAAAATTATGAAAAAGACGACAGTCCATGGAGTTGTCCGCGGCATTCTATCAGTGCCATTGCGGCATTTAGAGAATGTCGCGCCGGCATTCACTGAGTGTTGTTCCGGTATTCAGCGAGTGCCGCTTCCAACTCCAGGGAGTGCCGCATTTTTGTGACAGTCTGTCCAAAAGTAGGTCGGTTTACCATCAAAAGGCGGCGGGAATTAGGGTTTTGGCTGCGAATTTCCCAAAATGACCCCCTAATGATTGCCTATATATAAAAGGTGTATATCCCATTATTAGGGAGGGAGTATTAGAACGTTAGGATCCCAAGATTGATTCTCCTTCAAAATTTTCTAAATAGAGGAAGAATAGTAGAGTTGGAATAAGAGTTTTGATCATCACTTGGAAGGTCTTAAAGAAGCCAAGAAGTTGAGGATACTTAGAGGTAAACTCTAAACTAATTAGTTTATTAGTAGCTCAATCACAATATTTAGATGTCTAGGACCTTTTACACATTTTCAAAACCTCTCTTCCCACCTCATTTCATCACACACCACATATATATTGTGATTAAGCTTTCATCTCATTAGTTTGGACCAAAAATGGTTTAGTGTTTAAAGCTTAAATAAATCTTGAAATAAAACCTTGGTCCCTTTTCTTTGATTATGTTTATTTCCTAGATTCATGGGATTTTCAATGCCTTATATGAACCTTTGTGTTTAGAATCCCTCAATGTTCTTATGAACTTATGATTCATGAAGGGATTGAGGTTGATCTTAGTATGTTGAGTCAATGAGTCTAAACTTCATCCATAGTTTGAGCTTATTATTTTGAGGTTTTGTGAAGTTCCTTATACTTCACTAAAACCCATAAGTTCAAGTGTTATTAATCTCCAATGACCAACAAATGGTAGGAGAAGTGGCTTAGTTTAAGTCCATCTTTATGGCTTAGGTAATCCTTTTCTTAGGTTTTGTGAAGCTCTTCATACTTCATTAAAATCTACATGTGTGTATCTTTAGCCTCCAATGACCATCAAGTGGTAGGAGTAATAATATGAATCCAAGCTTTTATCCGTAAGTTTGAGTTCATTGTTTTGGGATTTTGTGAAGTTCATTTCACACTTCATAAAAATCTACAAACATGTATGTCTTTAGGCTCCAATGACCATCAAATGGTAGGAGAAGTAGTTTGGATTAAGCCCAACTTCATGGTTTAGTAGTTGGAATTAACCAACTAAGTTGAACTTGAACAAACGGTGCAGTGAATTCAATGAACACCCTTGATCAAGGATTTTTAGTTCAATATCAGATAGTTGGAATTGAATGAAACCAATAGGAAAGTGTTTATAACTCAAAGTTCTACAACTGTAATTTTTGTTTTAAGAAAGTTTCATGTTTAGGTTGGTTTGGTCAAGGGTTTTGTGGAACAACTATAATCTGTCCAGAGTTTCAGAACAGTCATACTCTTTTGAAATAAGCAGATCAGAACCTTAATCAAGTGTTCTTGGCCCAAAATAATTTTTTCCAGATAATTTAATGTGTTAGGAAGCTACCCTAAAAACACCAAAGCATTTCTGATTTTTTTTTACTATTTTTAGAAAATCATGCAAAAACTCTGGACAGAGAGTTGTAAGTCTCTGAGTGATGTCTAGTGTTTGTCTAATTCCCAAAGATCTAACCGTCGAAACTTTGATTTTATTTTTGGGATGGAAACTAGACACATAGAGGCATCTTGTGTCAAAAAATCATCAAGATCAAACCACATGAAGCATGTTTTTTTTTATTTCTTTAAAGTTCTGATCTGCTCTCAGCAATTTTCAGAATTCTGTCATGATTTTGATATATCTTGCAAACGATGGTCCTAATGATCTTTCCATGGCCCTAGGCTTGAATTATGTGTAGATAGTGATTAGTTAAGCTTAAAACCAGAGGCTAAATGATCCAAACCAATGAAATGTTCATAGCTTTATTTCATTCATACTCATGTGTTCATGTGCACTCATTTATGTAGATTGATACTTATAAATAGAATTCACCGTGTGTTAGGATTGGTTACTTAGGAGTTCAATGATGTGTTTTGTTTAAAATATGTCGACTAACCCTTTGTTTCGTAGCGCTATCAAGGTATGATTTCTTGAACTCCTCTTTAGTTTATTTTAATTTCTTGATTTTTATTGATTTTTCGACCTCATGAACGACACCTTAGGAATAAGTCTTGCTTTATTTGTATATTTGAATTAGAGACTCTCTTTCTAGGATTTTCTTTCATTCGTATGCATTGCACGTTTAATATTCGCGGCATGGATCCCGAGTAAGTTCTATAGTTCCCTATTTGCATATCATATTGCTTGTTACTTGAATTATGTGGTTTTTGAATGATATTTTATCACTTGCAATCTTACAGCCTTTAGACATACTTTTGTAATGTATATTGATACATATGTATTAGTTGAGGACATGCTTAGATTATTAATTCAATTAAAAATATATTAAGTAGAGGCCTATCGCGAGATAGGATGAGAGGGGGTGTTTTAGTCCGACGGGCTCCTTCCCTCTCATTCCATAATCCCAGGACCTAGAAAATCTCTGGTTTCTTAAAAGATCAGTTTTCTTTAAAATGGTTTCTTAATTTTCCTTTTAAAATTAAGTGGCGACTCTTGAATTTGAATTTGAAAAATGTTTGAAAATTAAAAGTGGGCCCAAATGCCGATATCCACAATCTGGCGACTCTGCTGGGGATCGAACCCTGAATCTCTGGTTTCGCAAACCAGAATTTCTGATTTTGGGTTTACTCGAGGATTAGACTTGAAAGCATCCTTTTAATCGAGTTAATTAATTTTTGTGTGCCCGTTGCATTGCACTTGCATGTCTCGCCAGTCGATTGCACGGAACTATGACCTTGGAGGCTCGGGGTAACCCGGTCGGTCAAGTCATCATGGGACTGTGTGATCACCCTTGATCTCGTACTATATGTTGGTATATAAAGCATCCTATCAGGTGTGTGTCAAGGGTCCTTTATTTGACCAAAACCCGGCCTTTTCATGATAGTTTTCATAGAACCTTTCAATCTTAGGAAAATAATTCTTGATTAGGATTATATGCTAGGGAGCTTTGTATGCCCGAAAGGGATTACTTGAGATGATGAGATGCTTGCTTGATGTAGGATGTATAACCTCTTAATCACTTTTGAGCAATTCCTCTTCATGTTCTATGACATTTGAGAACATGCCAAATTTTGATTATAAGGGTACACTTCTTATATCTTGTTAGCTAAGCATCATTGACCTTGTGTGTATCCGTATTCATGAAAAGTACTGTGATAATCCGATCATGTGATCCTTCTATCTAAGGAATTTTAAATCCATCTTTAAAAACAAACAGATTTTTGCCATCTTTATTCCAAGGTATTCAATCGCTCTTTCGAAAATCTTTGGAGTTCACCTTTTGATTAAAATTTCAAGTCAACCATCTTTGAATGAAGAACCCGAAATTCCTGAAGGATTTTAAAAAGTTTCACCAACTAAAGAAACGCTTTTCAAAGCAAAATTTTGACCCAATCACCTTTTAGTTGAGGAATATAATCCAAAATTCTTGAGAATTGTATTTGAGAGATCTCCCCAATTAAAGAAATGCTTTTCAAAACAAAGTTTCAACCCAATCATCTTTTGTTGAGAAATATTGTTGCCTATAAAGGAAAGCTTCTTAAAAATTTGAAAGATCCCATCATCTAGGGAAATGCTTGTCAAATGAATTTCAAAATTTTCAAAAGGGGTAATGAGGATCACAATGAGAAGAGAAATTAGCTCACTTGACATGGGTGAGGATTTTATGTGCTTATATGTTTATGTGTTAGGATTATAATTTTCCTTTCTTTTGCATATAGAGTAGGCACACACACACACACACACATACATTGCATTCGTGTGACATAAAAGAGAGTTTTTACTAAGGGTCTTTTAAAAACAATATATATATGTGTGATAAAAGGAAGTGAATAAAAGTTTTTAAAAAGGGAAAATTTAAACCTTTTTGTAGGGGCAAAAATAGCATCAATTTCAAATCAAGCCTAGTTTAGGGATCCCACAGCAAGGTTAGTAAGAAGAGAAGACGCTGAAATGGCAGAAGAAAGGAACAATGAGGAAGTAGCCGGGTTGAGAACACTAGTAGAACAATAAGCAGAGCAAATGAGGCGGCAAGTCGAAAATATGAACCGTATGATGGGAATAATAGAAGCACTAAATCACTGACCACTGCCTGTAATTCTGCCGGTTATGGACCCACCTCTAGGGGGGGGAGGAGATTGGTTTGATGATCAGGAGGCGCAGTGGACTAATGCGCTGCAGGCCAACAGGAAAAGGGAGAAAGTTGAGAAAGAGAGGCTATTGACTGGGAAGATAGATAAGCTGGAAAGGGTAATGTGCAAAGCTTAGAGAGTTGACACTTATTTGCTGCAACTAGAAGGTTTATATGATGGGGTCTGTGAGGTACTACCTGCCGGATTCAAAATGCCGGTCTTTGATAAGTTTGTTGGAACCGAAAACCCTCGAAGTCATATCCGAATGTGCATAGGCGCCTTTCAGCCAAGTGGTTTGAGCGCAACCATGATGGTTGTCTTGTTCCAACAAACATTAATCGGAGCCGCACTATCGTGGTACCTTACATTAGAGCCGAGCAAAACTCGGGTCTGGGAAGAGGTGATTAAAGCATTCGTGGCACAGTATGAATACAATCAGGACCTGGATGTCATAGTCTGAGATTTGGAGACCACTAGGCAGGGAAACAAAGAATCATTCACTGAGTATTTAAGTAGGTGGAGAGGAAAAGCAGCTAAGATGGTATAGAGGTTGTCTGAAAAGGACCAGATCCGAATGTTGATGAAGAACCTCCAACCTATCTACCAAGAGAAGATGAGATTCTAGTCGATCAACACTTTCGCTGAAGTATTTGATGTAGGGACTCGGATCGAGGATACAATCCAAGAGGGAGTGATAAAAAAGAAGGAACAGCCAAACCAGTACAAAAGGCCAAACTATGGATCCAATGGAGGACAGTCGGGAGGGCATTCTAGCCCCACCGATGTCAATGCACTGACCAGGCCGGAGAGGAAATTTGACATAGCACCAAGGAGAGGTGGGGGGGGGGGGGGGGACAAAGCACCAAGAAAATTCTCAGATTTGGGAGTGTCACTGTCAATCGTTCTCGATAGGTTGTTAGCGAAAGGGCATCTTCGTCAGTTGGAACCTCGACCTCTACCAAATCCGCCTCCGCCAAATTTTTAAGGTCTCTTTTGCAAATTCCACCAACAAAAGGGCCACTCGACGGATCGGTGCATGAGGCTAAGGCACGAAATCCAAGACATTATTGATAACAAGGTGAGATCAGAACCGCCCACCAGAGCTCCGAATGTCACAAGAAATCCACTACCAAACCACCATGCTGTATCACCACCGCAAGGCCTCTATTTCTTGGGAATAGAGGAAACCATCTTCGATCCATCTAGGCTAATCACTAGGGCTAGGACACCAAGAAGGCCTAATCAGCTAATGGAGAATCCGACGATCTATACTTTGGAGGGTGCTTCGAAGGGATGTAAAGAGGAAAAAACAGAACAGATGGATTGGTGGGTTCCGGAATGGGTAATATAGATCACATAGAAGATGATTTATGGTACAAGAGTGATGAAGAGGTGGGAACCAAAAACGAGAGTTTGGGAAGGGTTTCGAAGGCTGACAATTTGTGGATGAGAGAAGAAGTCAGTCATCTGACCCGGTCAGGCAGACACTTCAAGCCGCACGAACTGGAGGAAGATCACCCGGGGAGGGATCTAGACAAGGGAAAAGGAAAAATAGATAAAGAAGCAGAGGAAGACAGTGTCCTGAAACAATTGAAGAAAACTCAGGCTAACATCACTGTTTGGGGCTTACTGATCGCTTCAAAACGTCACAGGCAGGCAGTCTTGGATGCTTTGAACAAATCTGACGTTTCCATCGACGTAACACTAAAAGACCTCGTGGGAATGATCAGTAGAATTCCGACTCTAGCTATTTCCTTCTCGTCAGACGAACTACCTCCAGGAGGGCCTGTTCACAATAAACTGCTATATCTCACTGTTGAATGCTTGGGGAACACTGTACCTGCCTGTCTTGTTGACAATGGATTTGCTCTAAACGTATGTCCGTTCCGAACAGCTAAGTGCATGGGTTTGGATAAAACAACATTCACACCGTCTATGCAAAAGGTGAGGGCATACGACAACACTCAGAGAACAGTCATGGGAATAATTCTCCTTCATCTAGCTGTCGGGCCTATGGAAAAGGAAGCCGAATTCCAGGTCATCGACATACCTGCTTTGTTCAATTTACTGTTGGAAAGGCCGTGGCTAGACAGCTTGGGCGCCATACCATCTATGGTTCATTAGAAAGTCAAGTGTGTCTGGAAGAGTAAGGTCTGTGATATTCTCGGGGATAGTTGGGTTCGTCTGTTTTAAGCTTCATCAAGTGCACCGATTTTGGAGGTACAATTTCAAGAAGAAGAAACAGGTTTGGGAGGGTTCAAATTTATTAATATGTTGGAAGGAGAGAAGCCAAGAGAGTTCCTACCATTGTATTTCGATCAGTACGCAAGTCCATTGGTCGCTAGTATCATGAAGAAGATGGGTTTCTTCCCAGGCATGGGATTGAGTAAGAATCATCAAGGTCTGCCAGAATTTCCAAAGATCGCCACTCAGACTCACATTCATGGTCTGGGCTATCAACCATCCAAGAAGGAGCTGAGAGATAAGAAGAAGACAATTGATGCACCATTGGATCCATACCTGAAGACGTTCAACGGATACTTTGTGAAAGAAGGAGATGATTTCCCCTTTTGTGGCTTCCCAGAACCATGGGTAGATCAGAAGGACAAATGTATTAAGCTTGGGTTTGAGATCTTCTTCTCCCACAAATTCTCTGAGTATCAGGATCCATACCTACAGGTACCTGTGAAGTTAGCTACTGTAAAAGATTGGGTTGGTGCGCTAGATGACTCAGTCTTGAAGAACCTGTTGGGCGAGGAAAGCACAGAAGATAAGGGAACAGGCCAAGAAGGGGTCATGGAAGACAAGGCTGAAAAAGAACACACTGAGGGATTGGTGGAAGAGATGCACGGCAGGGAGAACGACATGGAAAAGACCGAGAAGCCAAAAATGGGAGAGATTACCAAGACAGGGGAACTAGAAGAGTGCTTCATCACTGATCTGGGAGGAGAAAGCAAGAAAGAGTGGGTTTTTGAGTCTAGTGATAGGTATCCCCCACACCCAGAGTCTGTAATGGCCCAAATGAGGCGTCTTTCAATTTCTATGTTTGTTGTAATTGCTCTAAAGAAAATCAATGAAAACGTGACCGATTCTGCCTACTCGAATGCGATTAATGAATGTGATGAATGTGATGAATGTGATGATCATGAAATACCAGATGAATTGCAAAAGTTAATCGAAAAAGAAAAAGAATCTGCATGTAAAATCATTGAGAACACTCTAACGATCAATCTAGGAAATGAAGATAATCCTCAAAATGTTTTTATTGGCTCTACACTTAGCAAAGAAGAAAGCAAAGAATTAATCAAACTACTAAGTGAATTCAAAGATGTTTTTGCATGGTCTTATAATGATATGCCAGGCATTGATCCAGAAATAGTCCAACACTACATCCCCGTCTTCCCCAATTCTAAACCTGTAAAACAAAAATTGAGGCGAATGAGGCCTGAATGGGCTCTCAAAGTCAAAGAGGAAGTTGAAAAGCAGTTGAGAGCCGGATTCTTAATGGTCACCGAGTATCCAGAATGGATTGCCTTACCTGTCCCAAAAAAGGACGGTCGTGTTAGGGTCTGTGTCAACTTCCAGGATCTGAATAAAGCCAGCCCTAAAGACGATTTCCCTTTACCTCACATTGATGTGTTAGTAGACAATACGACGGGGCATGGACTCCTATCTTTTATGGATGGGTTCTTAGGGTACAACCAGATTCTAATGGCGCCCGAAGACAGGGAGAAAACCACTTTCATCATACCATGGGGGACATACTGCTATAGGGTGATTCCATTTGGGCTCAAAAATGCAGGAGCAACTTATCAGCGGTTCGCTACTACAATATTGCACGACATGATCCATAAGGAGGTAGAGGTGTATGTGGACGATATGATTGTAAAATCTAAGAAAATGAGAGGTCACTTGGAGGCATTAAGAAAATTCTTCGGGAGGTTGAGGGAATTCAGAATGAGGTTGAACCCCCAGAAGTGCACCTTTGGGGTCACTACCAGAAAGTTGTTGGGCTTTCTCATCACTTAAAGAGGGATAGAGGTGGACCCGACCAAGATAAAGGCCATAGTCGAAATGCAGCCGCCCAAAAACGAAAAAGAGTTAAGGGGATTTCTGGGTAGAATACAGTTCATAAGCCGTTTCATCTCGAAGCTCACCTTAACCTGTGACCCGTTGTTTAGGTTACTCAGGAAAGGAGAAAAGTTTGAATGGGATACCCTGTGTCAACAAGCCTTTGATAAGATCAAGACCTACCTCCAAAACCCACCTATCCTGTCACCACCCTCACCCGGGAGACCTTTATTGTTGTACCTTTCTGTGTCCGAGGATTCAATGGGGTGTATGTTGGCCCAAGAAGGGGAAGAGGGGCATGCAGAAAAAGCCATTTATTATTTGAGCAAGAGGATGACTGGATCCAAGCTGAAATACTCACCTTTAGAAAAAGCCTGTTGGGCCCTAGTCTGGTGTACTCATCGTCTTAGGCATTACATGTTAGCCTTTCCCGTTATCCTAATCTCCCGAATGGACCTATTCAAATACCTATTCGAAAAGCCTGTCTTGACCAGTAGAATTTCCCGTTGGACCATGATGCTGGCCGAATTCGATATCAGATATGTCACTTCTAAATCTATTAAAGAAAGAGCCGCAACTGAATACTTAGTCGACCTCACCGTAGAATCTAAGGAGAAAGGGGAGTTCAAGTTTCCCGACGAAGGGGTAATGGAGTTGAAAGAGGATCTGTGGAAGATGTATTTCGATGGAGCTGCCAACCAACTAGGCTATGGGGTTGGAATCATCCTCATGGCACCTGATGGGACACCTACCCCGTTAGCCATCAAGCTTAAGTATAATTCAACCAACAACACAGCCGAATACGAGGCTTGCATAATTGGGATGGAAGCAGCCTTAGCCCTAAAAGTTGGAAGGATCGACGTTTTCAGAGACTCTAACCTAATCATATCCTAAGTGCGAGGTGATTGGAGGGTGAAGCATGATAAGTTGAGGCCTTACCATGACTACCTAGAGAGCCTAAAAGTACAGTTCAAAAAGATATCATTCTACTACCTTCCCCGTGAAGAGAACCAGTTAGCTGATTCCCTAGCAACCTTGGCATCGATGATACAAAGCCCTTTGGGAGTCACCACGATACCGTTATCCATAGAAATCAGGGACCAACCTTCATTCGAGATGATCGCAACGATAGAGGAAGGAGGTGAGTTGCCTTGGTACATGGATGTTTGGAATTTTGTTAATAAATGAGAACAACCCGAGGGAGCTTCATAGAAGGACAGAAAGGCAATCCGAAGGTTCTCCACCCAATTCGTGATCTATGCGGATAAGTTGTGGAAGAAATCGTATACCGGTTCAATCTGGAGTGTTTATGCGGAAGGGAAGCTAGGAGGATGATGGAAGAAATACGCGAAAGAGTCTGTGGGCCCCACATGAATGGACATATGCTGGCCAAAAAGATAATTCGACAGGGGTATTATTGGACCACTTTGGACAAAGACTGCTGTGAGTACGTCAGAAGATGACATAAGTGTCAGATCCATGCAAATCTAATGCATACCCCACCTTCCCAGCTCTATAGCATGACCACGCCGTGGCCTTTCTCTGTTTGGGGCATTGATATCATTGGTGAAATAGTTCCAAAGGCATCCAATGGACACTGATACATAATTGTGCCAATTGATTATTTCACCAAATGGGTAGAGGCAGCGTCATACGCCACTTTGAAGGCCAAGGATGTGGTGAGCTTCATAGAAAAGAACTAATTTGCAAATATGGAGTCCCGAATGAGCTCATTTCAGACCATGGTAGCCATTTCCACGGAGAAGTTATCTCACTCTTAGAAAAGTACAAGATCACCCGCCACCAGTCTTCCCCTTATAGACCTCAAACGAACGGAGTGGTGGAGGCGGCAAATAAGAATGTTAAATCAATCTTAGGGAAAACGGAAGATACATACAAAGATTGGCACGAGAAGTTACCGTTTGGATTATAGGGATACCGCACCTCTGTAAGAACTTCCACGGGAGCTATGCCATACTCATTAGTTTACGGGATGGAAGTCGTTCTTCCAATTGAAGTAAAAATACCTTCTTTGAGAATCTTGGCGGAGTGTGAAGTGACTAAGTTAGAATGGATGCGAGGGAGGTATGAGGAACTAATGTTACTTGATGAGAAAAGGTTGGCTGCAATAAACCATACTCGAGGGTACCAAAAGAGTATAGGTCATGCTTTCAACAAAAAGGTCCGCCCAAGGAAGCTTGCTGAGGGTGACCTGGTCCTCAAAGAACTTAAAATGCCCGTTTATGACCCCAGAGGAAAATTCAAACCCAACTGGGTCGGGCCGTACATCATTAAGACTCTCCTCTCTGGAAAAGCGACCTATCTCATGGACCTAGACGGGGTTGAATTCAAACAACCAATCAACCTCGATTGCCTCAAAAAATACTTTGCTTGAAACCACTTCTTTTAAAACTTCCTACCTAGATGAACTACGCTCGACCTGATTCCCACTAGGGGATACGTAGGCAACCAGCTCGGTTCGGTCATTAATAAATCGCCTGAGTGGCACTTTCTGTCAAGCCTTAAACTGAACTACTGCGAACCTGATACCCACTTGGGGATAAGTAGGCGGGCTCTCAAAAGCCTTCGATCTATATAAAATAAAATAAAAAATGCCTACGCCAAACTAAGGGCAAACTCCCGTTTGCCCGGAATCACTTCAGAGCCCCACAACTAGGGGCAAACTTCGTTTGCTAAACCGAAGAACTCAGATAATATCTAAACCCATCTCTGGATCTCCTGGTCGTCAAAATAAGTACTATAAAAGAACGAATGAGGATTCATGGTATAGGATGATTAAAGCTTCAAGCAAGGATTCAAAGCAAAATAACGAAAGCCGAAAAGAGATTTTGAAAGGAGAATTTTCATAACTTAAAGCCGAACTGAAAAAGTGAATACATTGATTAAACATGCTAGAGCATGCCCCTTTTTTTTAACATAAAAACATTTTTTGGAAACAAAAGAACATCACATTCAGATGCGCAAGAAAGTAGACAGGATCCGTCTAAAATTTTGTAAAATAAAGCTTCACCCTGTCTTGCTTTTATCTATGAATGTCTATGAAGTCAGTCTCTCAACTAGGGTCTGAATCTGTGAGAGGTACTCAGCAGTAGGTATGACCGAAGCAGGAATCCTCCGAATGGGAGTAGCTACCCTGTCATGCCAAGCCTCAACAAAACCCCTCACAGTAGAGGAGCGTATGATCGAACTCCTCATGAAATCCACAACAATATCTTCAGTAACATCCTAAAGTAATCCATACTGATGGACCACTCGGCCGGAAATGTAGAAAGTAGTGGCGTGCAAACCAGGCAACCAGATACCAGGCTTCCCAGGATGCCGCACTGCGACAGACCAATAAGACCAATTCGGGCAACACCAGCGAATATCACCAGTAGAGGGGTTTTTTAGCCAATTAAGCCATGCGACATCTAAGTAGAACAAACGGTGAACCTCAATGCGATCATAGGGAAGTGACCTACGAAGGTGCGAAGGATGCGCGAAGAGATCCAAGCGCTCTATGAGCCAAAGTTGCAGGACGAAAAGGGCTCCCGCAGATAACATGGCCCTGGTGGCATGAGCCCGATCCAAACCTATCAAGGTTTCGCCAAGAACTAGCATGACGGCATTTTCATCTCTCACAAACCACAGGCAATGGGTATGAGAATATCGGAACACTACACCAAATTGGCCGAATTGTCACACTTATTTTCGGACGATTTGTCACGGTTTTAGACAGTGACAAATTTTGTCACGGTTTTGGACATTGACAACATAGAAATGGTGACAAAAACACAAAATTGTCACGGTTTTGGGCAGTGACAAATTTTGAGGTAGTTTGTCACTGTTTAGAACAGTGACAAATTTTGTCACACTTATTTTAAGGCAATTTGTCACGGTCAAAGACGGTAATACATTTATAATTGCGTCACCAAAAGTAATATCTACGGCGACAAAATGTAATTTTGTCTCCTAAAGTAAATTAACAAATTAAATGTTTTTTCTTAGAATTGGCGACATATATTTTTGTCGCATAAAGTGATATCTATGGCGATGAAACTATAATATCGTCGCCAAAAGTGATATCTACGGCAACAAAATGTATTATAAAATTTAATTAGTTAAATAATATAATGTTAAATAACATTATATTAAATAATATTATGGTAATATTAGTTAAATTTAATTATTGATACTGTCTTAATATATATTATTTACAAATAATTAAATTTAATTAGTTATACAATAAATTAATTAAATATATTATAGTAAATAATAGTGTACTATTATATATAATACATCTAAACCACTAGCAGTATCATCGAATTTTCTAATGTTTGCTTTGAGGGCATTTAAACGGAATAACAGACAGAAAGAGTGTGAGAAGTTATTCACTGAGACATTCATATGACGGTATTATAGTGTTGTGCTGTGACGTTTCAATTACATGACAATGTGGCCTCCAAAAATAAGAAGACATTACGATAAGTGGAGACGTAACAAAATATTCTAATTTGGTCTCAAAATATTTATAACTTGGTTCAAATATTATAATTTTGAAAATTAAATCTATCTAAAAATCTAAAAGTGAAAGGTGAGAGAGAGAGAGAGAGAGATAGAATGTAGTGCTGACACATGGCACAAACTATTTATTTAACCAATTTTTTGTTTGCTAGAAATTTATTTCACCAATTACACACTTGACAAGGTCTCCTAGAACTATAACCCTCACCAGCTTTAACTGTGCAATGTGTCACTTTCAATTTCAAAACCTGAAGAGTAAATATTATGTGTACATATAGATATTTCTACAAATAATTATATTAGAGCATTTTAATTCTTAAAATATGTGAGGGACTAATTCTAGTTTATATTTTTAAAAGGACAAATTTCTACACTAAAGGACTAAGGGTGTGTTTGATAACCCAATTAAGTGGTGAAAATGAAAGTTTCAGCACTTAATTTTTTTCAGTGCGTTTGATAATAACCACTTAATTAAAAAGTAGCAAAAAAATCACTAAAAACTTTAAGTGAAAAATTTTTGCTGAAAATAATCACTGAATGCAATCTATTTCAGTAGTTAAAACATTGTTCTTAGTATTACAAATTCAATCACTTAAAATTTTCAGTACTTAAAATTCAGCACTTAATTTTCAATACTTAATTTTCAATTTTATCAAACGGACCCTAAAATATATTTTTCCCAATTAAATTTATAAACATGTGTATAATATCAAAATAAATATCAATGCATGTGTGTGTAAATTAAGTTATAAATATATAAATTGAATTTATGGTCACTTGTATGTGTCTAAATTCAGAGGCGCCTAAATTTCCACCCAACCTAATTTTTGCCCCAAATTTCTTTCCCTCTCATTCTCAGTCTCACAAAATTTCTCTCCATCTCTCTCTCTCTCTCTCCCTCTCTCTCTCTCTCTCTCTCTCTCTCTCTCTCCATCTAGTCACTTTGAGCACCCCCACCCCATCGCCTCCCCTTCGTCACCACCACCCTACCCTACGTCGCCGCCTCCCCACCCCACCCCACTCCACCCAGCTGTCGCACCCCACCACCCCGCGGGTACCAACACCCCAGGCTATCTCTCTCTATATATATATAAATAAATATATATAAATATATATCTCTATGTATATGTGTATATGGTTTAGATATTGATTTTTTTTGTTTCACGGAAAGGCAGAGAGGAGGAGATGTGTGTGTATTTCTAAGGTTAGAACCTCTTTTTGTGATTGAGAATAGGTCCAAAAGGAAAGTAGCCATGGGTTTTCCCCCAAGTAACTATATCTCTCCCCTCCCCTGACTGTATTCACACATACATCAGATCTGTTCAAAAAATCGAATGCCCATTTGTTTCTATTTTTTTTACTCTTTCACTTTTTTTATTCTTCGGCTAGGTAAAGGTTTCTGATCATGCATTTGTTCACCATTACTGAAATTTCTACATAAGAAAATCTGTCCTATGATATTTGTCCCTCACTCTGCTCTTATACACACAAAAACACATATATTTGAGTTTCATATCTAAGTTATTTTGTCTGTATTTGCACTTTCTAAAGAATTTTATATTTGTTGTGGGCAGGAAACCATTTCAGGACCCAAAACCTTTTCAATAGTTTTTTTAATAGTCCTTGATGCTTTGATCATAGTTCACTGAATCTCAAAACTAATTATAAATCCATTTTATCCAGTAACGGTATAGGTAGCTTGGGATGTTGAGCTTGGGCCTCTGTAGCTTGAATGGCCACAGGTACCAAATAACTTGCTTTGTTGGTATTCAATCATTGCATAAAGTTTTAGTTTCAATTTATTTATGTTTTTGGCAAGAGTCAATAGTTTTTGTTGATTGTTCATCATAAAAGTTTCAGGTTTCTTCTTCTTCTTTTTTTTGTAAACTTTAACCAATCATGGTCTTTTACCTAGCTTCAATTTGTTAATTTGCAATTTGTAAAGATGTATATATAGATTGTATAGCTAATTTTTTTATTACTTAATGTTCTCAAAATTAATGTCACAGGAGCGACACCGAAATCTATGTTACAATTGGTGAATGTGAAGGATCTTGCTCAAGCAAGACTTAGACGATACTGAGAATCAAATTTCAGACATGTACAAGGTAATTTATTGTCCGTATTAGTTTAGCGAGTTCTTCTGGGTGGTGATTGCAAATTTTCTATGAGGTTACATCTGTTGTGGGTATGTTGAAGAGAAAAATGAAACATATGCTTCCAATAACTGGAGGTTATATCAAAATAATTTATTGATGAAGCAG
Source organism: Hydrangea macrophylla (assembly GCA_033977485.1). Lineage (NCBI taxonomy): Eukaryota > Viridiplantae > Streptophyta > Magnoliopsida > Cornales > Hydrangeaceae > Hydrangea > Hydrangea macrophylla. The sequence continues at coordinate 32,889,185 of CM066994.1, forward strand.
TGGTGTTATGCAACTAAAGCCCTTTCAAATTAAGGCTTAAAGTGAATAATTTCTCCCATGACAAGTGTCTACTTTTGAACCATGGGGGGTAAGGTGTATAAAATATATCTGTATTAGACATTGAGTCAGGTAGAGCATAAACAACTTAGGCTTTAGTGTGATTAGAATGCTAATTGGTATCAAATGAAAATGTTTTGGCAAAGCACTCTCTGTAAAGATCCACTTGATTTAAGAAGCCCCACCCATTGTATAAAAATACACCCACGACTTCCCCACGTGGCAAACTACTCAGAGTAAAAAAGACAACAAAATAAACAACCAACTTAACTCAGTTTATAATGTTTATATGTCCTCACGACTATTCTCGAATGTATAAGTCGCTTAAGCACGTTATTCTCGAGGTACAACATTCTCACTTATTCCAATTATTCCATATTTATCGTGGTACATGCAATAGGTCTGGCATGACAATTTTAATTATTCCAATTTTAGTTTCCTGGATACTGATCAGAGAGTTGTTGAGGAGACAACCACAAGGCAATAGTTTTCTTCATCTTCTTCCCGATTTTCTTCTTATTTCACTCTTTGCGACCATTTGAGCTTCTGATTGTTAAAATCTCAAACTCAAATGTTCAGATTTCCTTTTTAAAATCTTTTTTAGAGGTTACAAGTAGTTGAAATGTTTTACAAAATGAAATCTTTAGAAGTTTCAAATAGTTGAGAAGGTTTACAAAGACATAACACTATTCTTTATGTAATTTAGATTGTTCCAATCAGCTATGCAAAACCGAAATTCCTCTTGCATTCTCATTTTCCCCTTTGCCTTATGTTTCTTTATGTTTTGCTTTTATTTCCTTCTCAGAATGAAGCTGTCAAATAACTCCACAAGATCCAATCCTTGGTTGGTAAACACATCACCACTCCTCTACCTCGATAAATTGAATGCAATTGAATATTGCTTATTTAAGCATTTTTTGATCAATCTTAGTCTTATTCATTGTTGATGGGAAAATGTTTCAGAAGAAACATTAAGTATGTATAAATCTTACTCCTATTCATTGCTTATGTTGTTTTCACTTAGTAAAGGAAATAAATTTTGCATTCTGTATAAAGTTAAAAAGTTCACTGTGTTAATAAATTGTGGAGTTCGAATAAATATTTTCATTCTAAATTGAGGCTTAGGCAAACTTCCTTCTCTTTTTTTTTTGGGTGGGGGTGTTTCCACGTGCATTGGGAAGGGCAATTTCTTATGATCCTCATACTTGATTTACAGTTTAGTTGTATTTTTCATGTGATTTAGCGAGTGACATAGTGTTCAAATTTTGATTGAACTAGGGAAAAGTTGGTGATAATGATTTTTCCAGAAGACTCAACCCCCTTCTTTTTTTTGGCCCCGTACCCACAGGCACGGGCAATTACTAGTATTCCATATGTATACATGTACATATAAACATATACATATTACACACATATTTTGTATGTATATGTAGTTTTTGTTCATCGAGAACTTGAAATGTTGTAGCTCATTTGATGGACTCTGCTTAGTCTGCTTTGATGGCAGCTGTTGAAAGTGAAATTAAAGACTCTGTTTTTGTTATGCTGTGGTGTGATTTACATAAAATTTGTAAATTGCTTCCATAAAATTGTATTCGAATTGATCGAGGTAATAAGGTAGTGTTCTATCATTTCTGACATATAAATGCAACTCCAGGGATGAGTGCTTCACCTTTAGAAGATAACATGCGATATTTTAATGTGATGATACTAGGTCCATCACAATCTCCCTATGATGATAAACAGCTAGCTAAATCAGTCTCTTTGATTAAATAGTTCATGTATATGCAAATTCTATTTACATTTGTATGAGCAGTGCTTTGGTTTTTTTAGATTGTTTTAGGACCTATTAATTTTGAATGTTGGACTAAATATTTGAGAGAATCTGAATGGGGTGTGTGACTGTTCTTGTCTTATGACATGTTTGCTGTGATTTTGGGTGCCAAAGAAATTGAAAAAAAGAGAGAAGAAAAGAGAAGTTGAGGGAAAATAAGTAGCTTAAAACTTTTTTTTCTTCCGAATTTATCAAGATCAGCCACTTTTGGGTTATATTCGTTTGATTAGGCAAGAGAAGTGTTGATATTTCACATGGGCACATGGAGCATGGATTAGGGACGAATGCGTTTAACTTACATGGGGCTAAGTAACAAATAGATGTCATCTTTGCGACACCCATTGAAGCTTTTAATTTTGTCTCCTCATGGGGGGCTATTTGTTGAAAACAAAGTGTTGATTTTGTTAATTGTTTTTGCAGTTGTATTATCGAATAGTTTTAACCTCAACATGGAATTTGCACCTGAAATGCTTATTAACGGTAATTAACCATGTCGACTTTTTATAGTATTTTCCTTTAAAATCAGGCTATGTATATATATATATATTTTTAAATGCATTTCCAATGGTATTTAATTGTAGGAAAAAAGTTGTTGAATTACTGTGTTGGCCCGGTCTTAACCCATTGGTTGTTTCATTTCTCATAAAATCTATGTTTTATTAGATTTTTCAGCTAGATAAAGCTCAAAAGCGTTTGGACAAAATGGGTGATTTCGAAGTGCCACTACCAAGCAATGGTTTATTGAAGTGCAGAGATTATTATTATTATTATTATTATTATTTTGTGTTAGATTCAATCAAATGTTTGTAAATTGGAATGGAATACCATAAATTAATTGTATGAGCATTTCTAACTGAAAAGTCATATTGGAATGAAATATTGAGTAATATGTAGCTTTTCTTTCTCTCTCTTTTTTCTTCTTTAGTTTTTATCATGTAAGATTTTAATGTTGCAATTCAATTAACTATGCTTGTAAATTAGGTGCGAATAAATAGTGGGAGCATATAAATTAAATATATTTTTATACTGCATTAATATTTCTGATTTGTCACTGTTCTAAACCGTGACAATTAGAAAAAAAAAAAGTGATATTTTTTTTACATACTAGTCACTACTCTTAATAATTGTCACAATCAATAACCGTGACAAAGAATGTGACTAAATACCAAAAATTGTCACGGTTAGTAACCGTGACAAATATATAAATTGTCACTGTTTATAACAGTGACAAAACCGTGACAATTGAAAGTGATAGGTCACTTTTAAAGTGTAACAAATGAACCGTGACAAAGACCATTTGTCACGGTTTTGACAGTGACAATAATTTGTGTCACACCCGAAAATGTCACGGATTATAACCGTGACAAAGGGCCTTTGTCACTGTCCAAAACCGTGACAAATCGGTCATTTTGGTGTAGTGGAAGACGACTGGAGGAGGAAGTAAGAAAGCATGGCAATCAATAGTGCGCTACGCTGGATAATCTGATACCCGCCGTCATAGGGATCTCCCACGGGGGCATAAACCGAGGAAAGTCGCTTGAAGTCAATCTGCCTATCATAAATAAAAGAGCCCGCAGCGTTACGAGATATGTGGAGCAGGGTGGCCAAATCTTGAACATAGCCCGCCTGCACCCGGGGAACTATCAGATCCGCAAAGGGGTCGATGTGAAGGATAGTGCTGAACTCCTTAAATAAAGGGCAGACCTCATGGGAACCAAAGCGAAAGACATGAAAGGAGGGATCCCAACACTGAATCGCAGCTCGAAGCAAGCCTTCATTCAAAAACATTCGTCAGAAAGAGAAGAGATCGTTTAGTCTGAACACTCAAAATTTAGCCTGTCAATGCCCGAGAGAGCATCCATCCATGGGAAGAGGATTTGAGAACTAATGGGGGCCATTTTGGGGAGAATTGAAGGAGAGAGAAGAATGTTTTGCGGAGTATTGGGGAAGAAAGTGGATAAATAGGAGAATAAAGCTGCCTACCTACCCGTGACAGTCAATAAAGCAGATCGGCACTCAGCAAAGTGTCGCGCGGCAGTCCGTGAATGCCGTTGCGGCATTCACTGACTGTCGTTGCGGCACTCAGTGAATGCCGCAAAGGCCTAACCGAGTGCCGTTTGGAGTTTAATTTTGGCCAGGGTTTGTTTGTAATATTTTCAACCCACCTGCAAACAGAAAACTAAATATATAAACGTGCGCATCATGCAGCACGTACAAACAAGACCAAGCCATGGTCGTATACATCTATTTGTGCATTCATTCATTCATTTTAAACAAATAAAGAGGATGGAAACATTCAAGGTTAAAATAAAAGGACCAAGCTATGGTCACACATATGGGGAGCAATAATAAAAGACAAAAGTAGTCATAAAGCATATAAAGGCAGTAAATAAAAGGTGTACGGACACCTATCCTACCAGCAATCCTAGAGCTATCATCAAAATAGGTGTGTGTGTGTGTGTATATAAAGTCATCCCAATGTATGTGTATCCTCACGAACACTCAAAAATATGAAATAAAAGATGGAGAAAGAACACTGTCAGCCCCGGCCGCGGCCCCGAGCCTAGCGTGTGACACGTCAAAGAGGCTCCTCCTCGGACTCTGTCCCGCTCGTTACACCTCTGCCTCCGTCTCGACCACCACTAGTACTACCACTTCCGCCTCCGCCTCGACCACCGCTGGTACCTCCACCTCCGCCTCGTCCGGTGCCACTACCCCTAGGAGCTCCTCCGTAATCTCCATCGGGATCTATCCCAAACTGCCATAGCCGCTGCTCAAGCTCCCTCACTCGCAGGGTCAATCTCCTTACCTCATCGTCTTGAATAAAAGGAAAGTGAGTGACACAGTCCGTCTTAAATAAATTCAAAAAAGAGAGAGAAGAAGAAAGAAGTGCGAACAAGGGGAGTCAACTCGACTTACCCTAGCTCTCGCCTGAGCCTCAGCGGTCACTCGCGCCCCGTCAGCCTGAATAAGGATCAAATCAATCAATAAAAGAAAGAGGAAGAAGAGAGAAGGGAAATTACAAGAAATCAGAACCAGTTTACAATAATCGAGAATGGATATTCTAGAAGCTCAGCCTCCACTCCCGGCCGTGGATCCACTCTCTAACGCTATGAACGTAGAGCTGGCCCTCCTCCGCATAATCCCGCGGGACATGATCGTACTAGAGCGGAATGACGGGAGCGCCCGCGAGGTATCGGGGGACCTCAATCATGACCTGCTCACCGTAAGAAATGGTCCGGATACTCCAATCCCAAGGCAGCAAAGCTGGGGCCCGAATCGTAGCAGGAATAGGCTGCAAGCAGAAGAAATGCAATCAATAACAAAATATTTGGAGATTCAAAATATAGAAGAAAAAGTGCAAAAGCAAAGAGGACTCACCCGAGTCACTTCCATTAAGGGGAAGTTCCTCATTAGCTTCGCAACACGGAAAGCTGTGTATCCATCGGGAGACTCCAAGAGTGTCTGAATCGAGACTCCCTTAAAAGCGGCCGTGAGCTGGGAGCCCTGGAGCGTATCCATGGCCCTCATAGAAGCAGGAGGGGGATGTGGCATGAAATAGTCAGGCGCCATCAGCGACTGCCTGGTCACTCTCTCGCCTAGGTACCACTTCCTAACCTCAGGGCCGTCCAACAGGACCCTCATCGGATCGTACCCACCTGACTGTCGTATCCCGACAGGAGCCTCGAGAAGCACGTCCCTCCAGGGCTGCCACTCGACGTGTTGTACTCGCAAAGTCGTCAGGAAGTTCCTGAATGAGATAAAATCGTGGGCCCCAGTCTTTCGCCCCACCCAGTCCTTCGCCCACTTCAGCCCCTGGGGCATGATGAGGGCATCTGCTAGTCGCATCCCAGGCGACATCATGTGAAGATACTGGTGGGACCAAATCTGCAAAACAAGAAAGAGAGGAGTATAAGGATCACATTCTTTTAAAGATTGATTAGGAAGGGAAATAAAATTGAAAGAAAAGAGAAGTGTTGCATACCTCCCACGCCCTCCAGAAACTGCCAGTGGAGGCTGGGTGATCCCGGGATATCTCTGGCATATATCTATATAAGATGGCCAATCCAGCACGGACCCAATCATACTGGTAGATCTGGTCCATGCGCTCCAAGGACCCCACCAGCGTCACAGAGATCTGGTCTCCCTTGGTGCTCAACAAGGAGCACCCCAGCATGTACATCAAAAAGCCCCGAGCCATCTGCTCGTCGGTAAAGCCTGGCTGGCCTCTGAAGGTGTCAAAGAACCACTTGGCCATAACCAAGGGCTCCTCCGGGACCGCTCCAAGTAGCTCTTGCACCCTGTCCCACTCAGTGACTACATCCAAATATCGTAGGAGCTCTCCTCCAAATGGGATCCCGATAATCATGCTGAAGTCCAAGGGAGTCATCGTTATCTCTCCGAAGTCGAAGTAAAAGGTGTTGGTGGTATCCCACCACCTCTCTGCTAGCGCGTGGATCTGTCGCAGGTCATTGGAGCTCTTCGTCAAAGAGTTTGACGAAGTCCCCAAAACCTGCAGCCCTGACAAAACCCTATACGGTCTCACTAAGCTCCCCGTACCACTCAAACCTATGGGCGAGACTGTCGTGCCCCTTCAGCACCTTGGGTTGCAACTGCAAAAGAAAGAATCACAAGATTTGATGTCAGTAAATAAGAAAGAAATGAGAAGCAAAAATATGAAGAGAAAGATAGAAAAAAAATAAAATAATATAAAATAATAATAATAATGAAAAAATAATAATAATGAAACAATATCTACGTTTTTTTTTTTAGATATAGGTTTTGAGAATGGCGTGACCATGAGGAACAGGTAAATAAAATTAGTTTTTGAGATAATTTCGCAAGCATGGACTTCACATTTACGAAAAGTTTGAATAACAAGAGTGTATAGAATACTGGTTTATTATTCATTAAGGGGTGTGCGAGATTTTAATTAGCATACATTGCAGTCAGAATTCTTTGGGAAAAAGTTAACGAAACTGAATGTGCGCGTATACCGATGGGACACTCGAGCATTCATAAGCATAGCATTCATTTTTCTTGTCCCCGCATTCGTAAAAGTTCGTAAGAAATAGGATAAAAGAATACAAAATGGAATGAGCATCGGTTAAAAGCATTCAAGATGCTCGAGAGTGCTACAAGCATGGCATTTGCGTTTGAAATGAGGCGAATGAGCATCTGTTAAAAGCATTCAAGATGCTCGAGAGTGCTACAAGCATGGCATTTGCGTTTGAAATGAGGCGTTTGAAGTTGCATGGATTACACGTTGCATACAGCGTAAGAATCGCGAAAAGAGAAAAGAAGGGGGCACGTTTACCTCGCGCTTGAACACGCGGGCGGATAAATGCTCGTTTGGATCCCAGAGCAGGAGTGTAGCGTCGGGGTTCGGAGTAGCGCGATACTTCGCCTTCTTCCTACTGCCAGAACCACTCGCCATGATCTGTCAAAGAGAAAAAGGAATTTGTGGTTAGATTCATGAATAAATTCAGAAAAACAATAAAAATAATGTGAATAATCCAAGTTTTGATCAAACAGAACTATACAATGAGTACCGTAGATCAATACAAGAGAAAAGAAGGAATGGGGGAAAATTTTTCCAGAGAGGTTTCGGTTTGAGAGAGGTTGGGAGAATGAATGAAAATGAAATTGAACTCTCGGTATAAGCTGCCACTCGCCAAATGCGACACTCGATTTTCGTGCGCGGCAGTTGGTGAACTGTCGTGTGGCAGTCATGGACTGCCGCAAATTCTAGCGTGTGCCACGTTTGAGGTGGTTACCAGACCCTACATTTTTCCCCCAAAATTCAAATTGGGTCTTGAAAATTGAATTTTAACCCCTAACATTTTGCCCTCATTGTGTTTTTGACCCCCGGAGATGGTTTTTTAGGACCAACCTAATTCCCGATTTCGCAAATTGAAATGAATTTGAGTCTGTGGATTCCAAATTTTGAAAATTAAAATGAATTTTGAGTCTGTGGACTCCAAATTTTGGAAATTAAAATAAATTTGATTATGTGGACTCCAAATTTTGAAAATTGAAATAAATTTGAGTCTGTTGACTCTAAATTTTGGAAAGTGAAACCAATTTGAGTCTGTGGACTCCAAATTTTGGAAATTGAAATGAACTTGAGTCTGTGGACTCCAAATTTTGAAAATTGAAATAAATTTGAGTCTGTGGACTCCAAATTTTGGAAATTGAAATGAATTTGAGTCTGTGGACTCCAAATTTTGAAAATTGAAATAAATTTGAGTCTATGGACTCCAAATTTTGAAAATTAAAATGAATTTGAGTCTGTGGACTCCAAATTTTGGAAATTTGAATGAATTTGAGTCTGTGGACTCCAAATTTTGAAAATTGGAATGAATTTGAGTCTGTGGACTCCAAATTTTGAAAATTGAAATAAATTTGAGTCTGTTCGACCCCTGATTCATCCAAATATAATTGTCCCATTTCTTGAGAGTGTAACAGATTTGCATTCTCGGTTCTCGCAACAGATTTGCGTTAACCCTCATTTTAGGAATATAACAGATTTATATTCTCGATCCTCGTAACATATTTGCGATGATCAAAATCTTGAGAGTGTAACATATTTGCATTCTCAATCCTCGTAATAGATTTACGATGATCAAAATCTTGAGAATGTAACAGATTTGCATTCTCGGTGTTTACAACAGATTTGCGTTAACCCTTATTTTAGGAATATAACAAATTTATATTCTCGATCCTCGTAACAGATTTGCGATGATCAAAATCTTGAGAGTGTAACAGATTTGCATTCTCGATTCTCGCAAGAGATTTACGATAACCCTCGTTTTAGGAATATAACAGATTTATATTCTCGATCCTCGCAATAGATTTGCGATGATCAAAATCTTGAGAGTGTAATAGATTTGCATTCTCGATCCTCGTAATAGATTTGCGATGATCAAAATCTTGAGAGTGTGACAGATTTGCATTCTCGATTCTCGCAATAGATTTGCGTTAACCCTCGTTTTAGGAATATGACAAATTTATATTCTCGATCCTCGTAACAAATTTACGATGATCAAAATCTTGAGAGTGTAACAGATTTGCATTCTCGGTTCTCGCAACAGATTTGCGTTAACCCTCGTTTTAGGAATATAACAGATTTATATTCTCAATCCTTGTAACAGATTTGCGATGATCAAAATCTTGAGAGTGTAACTGATTTGCATTCTCAATTCTCGTAACAGATTTACGTTAATCAAAATCTTGAGAGTGTAAAAGATTTGTATTCTCGATTCTCGAAACATATTTGGGTTAACCTTCATTTTAGGAATATAACAAATTTATATTCTCGATCCTCATAACAGATTTGCGATGATCAAAATCTTGAGAGTGTAACAGATTTGCATTCTCGGTTCTCGCAACAGATTTGAGTTAATCCTCGTTTTGGGAAGTTAGAAATGCATTTTCTCGACCGTTGCAAACGAATCTTTGCAATCGGTTAACATTTGGTAAATCTTCTCTGACAAACCGCACCATGAAATACGCATCACGTATAGAGAAGACATGATATAGAAGTAAGCATGACATTTGCTCAGTCGAGTTTATTTTACCGTTGCATAAGCATGTGCATCACGACAGGATAGGAGCATTCATCAGTGTGATTACTTGTGCCTGCGTGTGTTTTGACTCCTGTCCGAACTACGTCTTGGTCTGATTCCTGAATGGATACATAGGCTGCTCATCCTTGAGTACGACCAGCGCGAACCATTGCCGTGTGCCTATTCTCTTTTGCGACGCATTTTGTTTTTACCTAAATTCGACGGTTTGGTCAAAGGCTTGTCTTCACACAGGCTTCGACACTCACTTGTGACACGCGTTGCTCCACAAGCTCTGTCGAAGAGGGGCAAACTGTAGACACCCCAATTTTGACCAAACGTCGAATTAAGAGGAGTATTATCTCTAAGTCCGATGATGACAACGTCCGAACAAAACTAAGGCTTTCAAGGTGATTCAAGCTCTTTAAAATACTCTTCAATTCAAACAAAAAAAAAGAAAAGAAAAAGGAATAGAACAGCACATGGTGTGGGCTGCGGCAGTCACGCAGTGCCGCACCGGCACTCTGTGTTTGCCGCACCGGCATCCATTAAATGCCGCTAAAAGTGCCGCTAAATTTGAAAATTCTGAACAAGACGGCAGTCCATGGAGTTGTTCGCGGCATTCTATGAGTGTCGTTGCGGCATTCAAAGAATGCTGCGCCGGCATTCACTGAGTGCCGTTCCGGCATTCAGCGAGTGCCGCTTCCATCTCCAAAGAGTGCCGCATTTTTGTGACAGTCTGTCCAAAAGTAGGTCGGTTTATACCATCAAAAGGTGGCAGGAATTAGGGTTTTGACTGCGAATTTCCCAAAATGACCCCCTAATGATTGCCTATATAGAAGGTGTATATCCCATTATTAGGGAGGGAATATTAGAATGTTAGGATCCCAAGATTGATTCTCCTTCAAAATTTTCTAAATAGAGGAAGAATAGTAGAGTTGGAAGAAGAGTTTTGATCATCACTTGGAAGGTCTTAAAGAAGCCAAGAAGTTGAGGCTACTTAGAGGTAAAACTCTAAACTAATTAGTTTATTAGTAGCTCAATCACAATATTTAGATGTCTAGGACCTTTTACACATTTTCAAAACCTCTCTTCCCACTTCATTTCATCACACACCATATATATATTGTGATTGAGCTTTCATCTCATTAGTTTGTATCAAAAATGGTTTAGTGTTTAAAACTTAAATAAATCTTGAAATAAAACCTTGGTCCCTTTTCTTTGATTATGTTTATTTCCTAGATTCATGGGATTTTCAATGCCTTACATGAACCTTTGTGTTTAAAATCCCTCAATATTCTTATGAACTTATGATTCATGAAGGGATTGAGGTTGATCTTAGTATGTTGAGTCAATGAGTCCAAACTTCATCCATAGTTTGAGCTTATTATTTTGAGGTTTTGTGAAGTTCCTTATACTTCACTAAAACCCATAAGTTCAAGTGTTATTAATCTCCAATGACCAACAAATGGTAGGAGAAGTAGCTTAGTTTAAGTCAATCTTTATGGCTTAGGCTAATCCTTTCTTAGGTTTTGTGAAGCTCTTCATACTTCATTAAAATCTACATGTGTGTATCTTTAGCCTCCAATGACCATCAAGTGGTAGGAGTAATAATATGAATCCAAGCTTTTGTCCATAAGTTTGAGTTCATTGTTTTGGGATTTTGTGAAGTTCATTTCACCCTTCATCAAAATCTACAAACATGTGTCTTTAGTCTCCAATGACCATCAAATGGTAGGAGAAGTAGTTTGGATTAAGCCCAACTTCATGGTTTAGTAGTAGGAATTAACCAACTAAGTTGAACTTGAACAAACGGTGTAGTGAATTCAATGACCACCTTTGATCAAGGATTTTTAGTTCAATATTAGACCGTTAGAATTGAATGAAACCAATGGGAAAGTGTTTATAACTCAAAGTTCTACCACTGTAATTTTTGTTTTAAGAAAGTTTCATGTTTAGGGTGGTTTGGTCAAGGTTTTTGTGGAACAACTCTAATCTGTCCAGAGTTTCAGAACAGTAATACTCTTTTGAAATAAGCAGATCAGACCCTTAATCAAGTGTTCTTGGCCCAAAATAATTTTTTCCAGATAATTTAATGTGTTAGGAAGCTACCCTAAAAACACCAAAGCATTTCTGATTTTTTTTACTATTTTTAGAAAATCATGCAAAAACTCTGGACAGAGAGTTGTAAGTCCTTGAGTGATGTCTAGTGTTTGTCTAATTCCCAGAGATCTAACCGTCGAAACTTTGATTTTATTTTTGGGATGGAAACTAGACACACAGAGGCATCTTGTCTCCAAAAATCATCACGATCAAACCACATGAAGCATGCTTTTTATTTCTGTAAAGTTCTTATCTGCTCTCAGCAATTTTCAGAATTTTGTCATGATTTTGATATATCTTGCAAACGATGGTCCCAATGATCCTTCCATGGCCCTAGGCTTAAATTATGTATAGATAGTGATTAGTTAAGCTTAAAACCTGAGGCTAAATGATCCAAACCAATGAAAGGTTCATAGCTTTATTTCATTCATACTCATGTGTTCATGTGCACTCATTTATGTAGATTGATACTTGTAAATAGAATTCACCGTGTGTTAGGATTGGTTACTTAGGAGTTCAATGATGTGTTTTGTTTAAAATATGTCGACTAACCCTTTGTTTCGTAGCGCTATCAAGGTATGATTTCTTGAACTCCTCTTTAGTTTATTTTAATTTCTTGATTTTTATTGATCTTTCGACCCCATGAACGACACCTTAGGAATAAGTCTTGCTTTGTTTGTATATTTGAATTAGAGACTCTCTTTCTAGGATTTTCTTTCATTCGTATGCATTGCACGTTTAATATTCGTGGCATGGATCCTGGGTAAGTTCTATACACTACAACAAAAAACCCTTATTATGACTTTTAAAAAAAGTCATAAATGTATATTTACGACTTTTTTTTAAGTTTCAAAAAAAATCATAACATTGCAGTCATAAATAAGTTCGAGTTTGTTAAAAAAGTCATAAATAATTATTACTTTTACAACAGTTCTTAAAAAAAAGTCATAAAAAATGAATGATTTCAAATTATTCATGACTATTTTTAATTGATGCAGTCCTAAATAATCTTTTAAAAAAGTCATAAATAACCTTTAAAATAGTCATAAATAATATTCAAAAAAGTCATAAATAACATTTTAAAAAGTCATAATTAATATTCAAAAAAGTCATAAATAAAATTTAAATAGTCTTCAAAACAGTCCTAAATAACCTTTAAAAAGTCATAAATAATATTCAAAAGAGTCATAAATAACCTTTTAATAGTCATAAATAATTAAATAACCTTTTAAAAAGTCGTAAATAATCTTCAAAATAGTCATAAACAGTATGTAAAAAGTCATAAATAATCACACTATTTATGACTTTACTAGAACTGTTGCTAATTTATGATTTTTTTTTTTATTTTATGAAACAGTCATACATAATGTAAAACACATTTTTAAAAAAATGTTTTGTTGATAATCCAATAATCAAGAATTACACAATTCAGATACATCAAAACATGTTACACAATTCAGAATATATATACATACAAATCAACTCAAGAACCATATTCATATATCATCTTCCTTCTAACCAAAATTTTTTATTCTTCAATCTAATAATTAGTCATGTACAAGAAAAATGTAACAGTAACCACTGAATATGTATTAAACCAACAAACCAATAATGTATATGTAACATTGTTTTAAAAAAAAAACAAAAAACAAGATTAATGTCTATTTAAACTCTTCAATCACCGTAGTACGTACATCAACTTAATTCCAATATTTGTTCCATGTAGTCTAACTGTGTAACACTGAAACAAAAACAAAAATCAATGTATTAGATTCTATGTGACAAGTATATAATTTTCTTAAATTGTAAAAATATGGATTACTTGGAAAAAGAAAAGAATGAGATGATTAAGATGTATTCCTTATTCCCCCTCCCCCCCCCCTAACAACAACAAACTCCAACACGTATGAAAAAAATTCCACAAAAAATGAATCAAAGTAAAACAAGAAGAAGAGAAAAATTACCGACATTTTTGCAAAGAATACTATGATAATACCTTTATCTTGACAGATTTGGATTGATCCTCCATTACCACTCTCATGAAAAGTAACATATAGAATCCACATTCATAATTTCCTGGTTGCGTTGATCCCTATGAATAAATGTATAGCAAATATTAGACAACCAATAAATTACTACAATCACAAGTCGTGATAAAACAAACTTATCTTGGAATGAAAAGTAACATATAGATTAATTCACATTCATAATTTCTGGTCTCTTGCATCTCCGAATGCCGGAACTCGTTTCAAGCCCTTGAAACCTCAAAACTTAGTTATAAAAGGCCTAGGGAGATTATTTTGCGTATTATCGCGTAACTTGCAAACCGTGTGTAGAAATTGCATGCTATTTCTTCCCTTAAGTTTAGTTGGTAGTATGTGAGGTGTGGGTTCCAGCCTCATGCCTCTTCGAGTGCTGAAACTCATTTCGACCACCTGAAACCTCAAAACTTAGTTATAAAAGGCATAGGGAGATTATTTTGCATATTATTGCGTAACTTGCAAACCGTGAGTAGGAATTGCGTGTCGTTTTTTCTCCCAAGTCTAGTTGGTCGTGTGTGAGGTATGGGTTCTGGTTTTGTGCCTGTTCGAGTGCTAAAACTCATTTCGACCCCCTGAAATCTCAAAACTTAGTTAAAGGCCTATGGAGACTATTTTGCCTATTATCGCGTTTGCAACCCATGTGTAAGAATTGTGTGCCGTTTCTTCCAGCAAATCTAGTTGGCCGTGTGTGAGGAGTGAGTTCCAATCTCGTGCCTCTTTAAGTGTCGAAACTCGTTTTGACCCCCTGAAACCTCAAAACTTAGTTATAAAAGGCCTAGGGAGATTATTTTGCGTATTATTGCGTAACTTGTAAACCATATGTAGGAATTGCATGTCGTTTCTTCTCGCAAGTGTAGTTGGTCGTGTGTGAGATATGTGTTTTGGACTCGTGCCTCTCCAAGTGCCGGAATTTAGTTCAACCCCCTGAAACCTAAAAACTTAGTTATAAAAGGCCTAGGGAGATTATTTTGCCTATTATCGTGTAACTTGCAAACTATGTGTAGGAATTGCGTGTTGTTTCTTCTCCCAAGTCTAGTTGCTCGTGTGTGAGGTGTGGATTCTAGTCTCGTGCCTCTCCAAGTGCCAAAGTTCATTTCGACCCCCTAAAACCTCAAAACTTAGTTAAAGGCCTATGGATATAATTTTGCCTATTATTGTGTAACTTGCAAACCGTGTGTAGGAATTGTGTGCCGTTTTTTCCCGCAAGTCTAGTTGGTTGTGTGTGAGGTGTGAGTTATGGTCTTGTACCTCTCCCAGTGTCGGAATTCATTTTGACCACCGATAAGGGGTTGGGCCGAATGGACAAAACTCATGGGTTCCAATTCTTTTGAATTTACAAACAAAAAAAAAGAAGAAGAAGAAGAAGAAGTCGGCCCATTATCCGTTTTAATATTTTTTTTATCAGCAAAGGGAAATTCAATTTCATTAACATGTGAAGAAACACTTCAACATTCTTAAAAACATATATGACTATTCAAGAATTTATAAAGATCCCTTAAAAAAGGTCATGTCTCACTTATCGTGGGACCAAGGCTGTATTCCTTCTGAACTATAATTCAAAACTTATCATTGATAAGAAAATCAATCAATCACGACTCAAAGCCATTGGCAATGGCATAGCTTTCATAAAACATAATTCAGTGACCTAAACCACCAAATAACCGTTGTCATCTTAAAGTAAAATGTCATATAGATCCACTCCAGTGACTCCACATAGAACACATTATAACAAATTGTATTTACAGTGCAATAATTCTTATTCATGCACCTTATACTACCTCTATCTCATACACCATAGCAAGATAGCTCAACCACAATTTCAAACTTTACAATATATATATATATATATATTTACAACAAGCAAATTTATTGATTAGCTAAGAAGGCCAAGAAAATTACACCAACTAAGTCATCCAAACAGATCCTAAACAGAACCTCCAAGACCATAATAACCAAACCATTGGGGCAAGACACCTCCAGAAAATGAAGCACAATGTGTCAGCATTCTTGTATCAGCACAACGTGTGATCTTAAGCTAGAGAATGAAGCACAACTTCCAACCATGAACAACTTCCAAATATGTTGCATCCATGTTAATTCCAAACTTTACAATTCTAAAGGGAATAAATTTTCTTGAATTGAAAAAATAAATGAACGGAGAGAGAAAGATTGAAATTAAAAAAGACTTACTTGAAAGAATTGAGTAATCTCAAATGGGTCTTGCTCAATTTCTAAGACTTTGAACTTGGAACCAATTAAATATCTGAACCAGCAACAAAATAGTGCCCAATTAGAGAGAGAGAGAGAGAGATGTACCAGCGGCGGCCGGCGGAGAACGGCGGCGAGCGGCGCCGACAGGCAGTGAGCGATGGTTGACGGTGGTGGAGCAGTAGGAGGGCTTGGGTCATCTAGGGCTTAGGAATGTGATTTGGGAATCCTGGTTATATATAGCACTTTCTAAATACATGACACTTTTAAAAAATATGTTATAAAAATATTTACTTATTTATGACAATTTTCAAAAAATTGTCATAAAAAACTAATATAATTCTTAGTAAAATCTAAATTTATGACACTAAAAGTAACTATCAAGTGTTGATATATAGTCCAATTCTTACACTAAAAGTGTAATTTGCAAAATTCTATGGCTCTTTACTTTTGAGTTTTATATACATGTATATCAATATACATGTAGTTGATGTCACTAAATTGGGCCTTGGGGGAGGCCTAAATATATAATACTAAAAAATCTGAAGGTAAAAATGTAATTATGAAAATTTTTTAAGGACCCTTAAAATTTTATAAACTTTGGTGGCCCAGGGTGATTTCCCCTTTTGTCCCCCTTTGGGCCGCCATGACCATACATGATATTTGTCAAGACACTTTTGGTTGGACACACCAAGAAACAGATCTACTACTTCAAATTTACTGTATGCAAATCAAAGTCTCTTATCATATTTCTTTTGTTACAAAGTTGCTTCAAAATGGATGAAATGCCCTAGTAAATCTCCCTCTTTAAAAAAAAACTAATTTACAATTTCTCTAGAGATGTGTTTGTGATAAAATATTCAGCCAATGCAGGGTTGATACATAAGAGATGATGTGGCAAGTTAATTGGTGGATACTGATGGACATTGGAACCGTTATAGGCAGTTGAAGCTGATTCATTTCATTCAAATATTTATTTGATGGAAGACACGTGTTGAACATCATGGGTTAATTGAAGGACAGTTGTCAATATGAGAGAATGTCACGAATAAAAGTAGTTATCAGTTTGAAAATGGGAGGGAACATTCAAATTAAGTTGCTGAGGCTTCGACATCTATAAATAGAAGGATTGTGTATTCGAAAGAGATCCTTCGATCAAACATCAACATATATCTCTCAATACATCTACTGTATTGTTATTTAGATACTTAGAATTAGGAGTAAAACACCTTCGAAGTCATCTTCAAGGTTAGATTGTAGTTTCTTTAATTTAATAAAAGTAGTTCAATTACTTTTAGTCATTTTACTGTTTTATTTAGGAGTAGATATTAATTTAATCAGTTCGAAGTTCTTCAGTTAGTTACATCTTTACACAATTAAAGTCCTGTTTAAGGCATCGAACGTCACCACAATTTCCCTGGTGAGGCGCAGTTTGGATATCACACACACACACATTGGCAATTTGCTTGCGTGGCACGCTCGCACACACTTATAAATTTTCCAACCAAACATTTTTGGCACGCCCGGTGGGACACTAGTGTCAAAGGATGGCAAACAGAAACCTTCGAAGTAATAAGTCTATTGATAATGCCAACGTTGGTGTTAATATTGCTGAAATTGGTGGTTCTTCACACCAAGAGCCTCAGAATAGCAATACTGGAAATCATACAACCAATGAAAACCCAGAAGTAGGAGTTGAAAATTTAAATTCGACTCAAAATAATGGGAATGTTGATCCAGAAAATCAACATGATCTGGTGAGTCAATTGACACCAATATTTGATCACTTGGGAAATATGCTTCAGAATGTTAATGTTCTGATTACTTCCCTTAACAACAATTTACCACAATTTGCACCAACAGTGGTGTCAAGTGGAAATCCTTCTATGATTCGACAGAATGAAAGAGGTCATAGAAATGGCTTGTTTCAGCCAAATTCTATTAATCATATAAATGGGTCTCCTCTTAGGCCTAATTCACAAGAAAGTTTCTATATGTCTGTCCCTAATAATACATTCCCAGTATTCGAAGGGACCCAAGGAAATCATGTGAATGGTCAAGATCATGGTCATAGAACAATAAATATCGAAGAACCAAGGCTTAGAGAAAACATGATAGGTCAAAATAGGAGAATAAATAATAATCCTATGTTCGAACCAGACCTTACTGGGATAGGAATGGGTCGAAGGTATGAAAATCCTAGAAGGATGGATAATAATCCTCAACCACCACCAGTACCACCATTAAACTATCTTTTTGGCCAACCAGGTCATCAACAACCATTTAATATGGTTGATAGGAATGATATGATTAATTTAATCCATGAGGTTTGTGGACCTATGGCTCGGGGGGTACAAACTCCAGTTTATAGGAAGCCTTATCCTGATTGGGTTGATAGGATTGAATTCCCCAGGGGATTTAAATTCCCTACTTTTGCTATGTTTGCAGGGGATGGGAGTCAATCCACAGTTGAACATATAGCAAAATTCATCAGTCAGTGTGCTGATGCAGGAAATAATGAGTATCTTAGACTTCGTTTGTTTCCTAGTTCATTAACAGATACTGCATTTGCTTGGTTTACTAATTTAGCCCCTAATTCGATTAATAGTTGGGCTCAGATGGAAGAATCTTTCCATACCCAGTTTTTCCAGACAGAACCAGAAGTATCAATGGCTGATTTAGCCAGATTATGTCAAAAGCCTGATGAAAAGGCAACTCAATTCATAAATAGATTTAAAAGGGCTAGAACCAAATGTAAAATCATGTTACCTGAATCTGAATTTGTTAAGTTGGCTCAAAATGGCCTCGAATTTAGACTCAGAAAGAAATTCGATGCTTTGGAATTTAGAGATCTTGTTGAATTAACTGCTCGAGTCTCTAGATACGAAGCTTTATTGGAAGAAGAAAATGAAAGAAATGCTTCTTCAATAAAAACATATTATAAGGATCCTAATTATGAGATAGATGCTGCAGAAATAATAGGCAAAGAGCATTTTACATGTAAGAGTCTTGTAAAGAAAAATGTTTCTGCTGAAGTATATAAATCAAAAGGATCTTTTAAGAAATATTCATTCGATGTTTATAGATTGGATGAAATATTTGATCACCTATTAGAAGGAAAAATTATTAAATTGTCTGATGGGACAAAATTACCTTCGAATGATGAATTAAAGGATAGGAAATATTGCAAATGGCATAGTTCTGGGACCCATTCAACTAATAATTGTACTGTTTTTCAAGACAGGATTCAAGATCTGATCAAGAAAGGGAAATTGAAATTCCCTGAAAAACAAATGGGGGTTGATGAAGATCCATTCCCAGCAGTACAGGAGGTATCAATCAATGTTCATGACATTTCCTTCGAAGATTTGGTCGAAGAAAGAAAGAGTGCAAAGTCAGAAGACCATATGAAAAGACTCGAAGAAATAACAAGGAAAAAACCTGATGTATCGGTTTTCAACCATGAATATGCAAAGAATCTGTGCATTGGTTGTGGAAAAAGATATGCTAAAATTTATGATGAAAGAGTTGGAATTAAAGCAGGCAGGAAAAACAAGCAACCTTTGTTCGAACAAAGGAAACCAAACACTTCTGATGGACCTCCTTTCCAACCAATCATGAATGTTGGGAGAGGACAGTTTAGAGGACCAATTTATCAAGCTTTAACATATACTGGACCCATGACAGCAAGGTATGCCTCAAAACCAGTGGCTCCTTTTAAAGCTAATTTTTCAAGAAACTTTCATCTTGGTAGTCATGTTCGACCATCAAGGAACATGCAATATGTGAGACCAGGATTCTTTCATACGCCAAAAAAACATTATGGGGAGCAGAGAGAAAGGCAGATTCAGTTTATATCATTGAAAGTGGTACCAGCACATGTGGTGCAGGCTGAGAAAAATATGAAAATATTTGAGGAATCACCAAAAGTTGGTGAAACATCACAATCAGGTGAGTCTATATTGGTACCAGGAGTGCCAAATTGGTTTGTTTTGCAAGATGATAGAGTGAAAAATATGATCGAACAGCAAAGCCTTCAAAATAAAAATAGGATGATTAAACCTCCTCATGTTGAAAAGAATACATGGCATGTACTTCAACATCCCAAAGGAAAAAACCAGAACATGGTCCCTATGATAAATAGGACTCAACAGAGAAGATTGCAGAGGAAGTTTACCATGTGGAAGGAATTTTCTAATATGCAAAATAGAAACCAGGAGTTAGGAAGTGAAATGAAGAAAGATTTCGGTGATGATTCGAAGCCTAATCCTAGGTTCGATCGAAATCCAAAGGGTGATACTGACACTATGTCTGAGGAAAGTATCATTAAAGCCAAAGTTTTGGAATTAGAAAAGGCAATGAGTGTTGATGATGAGGATGAAGTAATGACAATGGTGAAATCTCAGGATTTGGGAAATGATGTAATGAAATTGGAAAATGAGGTGATTAATGATGAGAGTGTCCTCATTCAATTTGGCACATTGCCAGAACAAATGGAAGTTAACACTGCTGCATTTGTGTTGCCAAAAATTTTCGAAGCATCAGAAGATCAACAGTTAGTTGAAGAAATGGAAGTGGAAACATCTACTGAGGATGTTTCTGAGGTAAATCTTCCTGAGTTTATTTTTTATGATTGTAATTTTGTTTATTCATTCGAAGAACCATCCGCAGAAATGACTAGACACCTTAAACCATTATACATAAAGGCTTGCTTAAATGGTGTTCTTTTAAACAAGATATTGGTTGATAATGGTGCTGCTGTCAATATTATTCCCCAGAATACTTTGAAAAAGATCAATAAACAAAATGCAAAATTGATAAAAACCCATATTATGATTTCAGGATTTACTGGTGATAAGAAAAACACCAAAGGGGTAATACCCATTGAAACCATAGTAGGTTCGAATAAATCTAAAACTGCTTTCTTTGTGGTAGATGCAAATCCTAGTTATCATGCTTTATTAGGAAGAGACTGGATTCATACTAATAAGTGTGTTCCTTCTTCAACGCATCAGAAATTGTTGCTAGTGAAGGAAAACTGTGAAATTGAAATAGTGAAGGCTGATGTCCAGCCTTTTCATGCAAGTTCCAATTGTGTCGAAGCTCAATTGTATCAAGAGGATGTTAAGCCAATTGACTTAAAAGAGTCAGAAGATGAATCTCCAAAAGAAAATTGGGATATTTTGGCTGAGATGCCATTTGATTCTTTGGAACCATTGGGTGATGACAAGATAATTTAATGACTCATACATCCATGGCAATGAAAGATGTAGAAGAGACCATTCGACTGGTCTTACAAAAGCTAATGATAATAGATTTAGAGTCAAAAATTGAAAAAGATTCGACCATAAATTGGTCAGATTATGTTTTTGAAGAAGATTCACAAGAATTGAAAAATGGTGGCAAAGAAGAATTATCTGTATTGCCAGAAAACTCGATACAAGAAGTATCACAGGATCCTCTTTTAGAAGTCAATTTAGGACCAGATCAACAAAAGAGAGTTACTTACTTAAGTTCCAAACTTGGAAAGTATGATCAATATAAATTGGTCGAATTGTTAAAAGAATTTCAAGATTGTTTCGCTTGGGATTATGATGAATTGCCAGGACTCGAAAGAAGTTTAGTAGAGAATAAATTACCTATCAAAGCTGGCTACAAACCAGTGAAACAACAACCTCGAAGGATGACTCCAGAAGTTACTTTGAAGATTAAAGAAGAGATTGAAAGATTGCTTAAGGCAGGATTCATTAGAACTGCCAGGTATGTTGAATGGTTATCGAATGTTGTTCCAGTAATGAAGAAAAATGGTAAATTAAGAGTTTGTATTGATTATAGAAACCTTAATTTAGCCACACCTAAGGATGAATATCCTATGCCAATAGTTGATTTATTAATTGATAGATCTGCTGGAAATACTATAATGTCCATGATGGATGGTCACTCAGGATATAATCAAATATCTATTGCTGAAGAAGACATTCATAAAACTGCATTTAGATGTCCAGGTAGTATAGGTACTGTGGACACCGGAAGTGGACCACTTCTCTTGTTTGTGATTGTTTTGAAAAGGAAAAGAAAAGGGTCTGTTGAAAACAGATACAGAGTCGCCACTTGGTCTTTAAGGAACCAAGAAACCTAATTTTGACTCACCCAAGCGGATAAGGGCACCGGCCCTTCATCACCAAAGAACTTGGTTCGGGGTTTTGGTACGAGAGAGGAAGGAGCCTTTGTCGCGACTAAAACACCCTCAACTCGCCCCGTCTTTCGACGGGCCTCAATTAGCATCCAAATAATCATCTTATACTATGTATGGTTCGACAAATAATACTATGATAGTATATTACATCACATAAGGAGATTTGAAATGGAAGATCTAAAGATAAGATATCATTCATAAGATCTAAGCCAAATATCACACAATGCAAAGTGAAAGATCACACAAATAAACCTAGGAAAAATCGTCTAATCACGTATCAGATAATAAAGTTTTCCTAATCTAAAGGGACACGAATTGTTCTTGAAACAAATAATCAAAGAAATCAAAATATGCTTAGCAAGCTAAAATGATGCATGTTAATTTTGAGAAAAGAAGATTTCTCAATCCCCGAGATGGATGAGAAAGGATGATTAGATCGAGGGAGAAGCATGAATGTGTGATCAAGTTCATTCCTTATAATCTTCTTAGATTAAGAGTTACAAAAAAAACCCCAAATCTTGCATGAATGTATTGTATGTATCTAAAAATGTGCAAAGGTTGTAGTGTGTTTTGTGTACATGGATTTCTAAAATGACTCAGGAGTCTAAAATGTGTATGAATGAATGAATTAAATCAACATGGGATATATACAAATGTAGTATGAACTACTTCCTAAGATATGAACTAATTTGGAATGCATATAAGCATCAAATCAAAGAATGAAAGTTAAAGTATACTTGCTGTGAATAGTGGACACAACAGTAGCATCATCTTTGGAAATTTAAAAAGAGGGGTTAGGAATATTTTCAATGCATGATTTTGTATGGAGATGTTCCTTATTGTGTCTAAAACACAACCCAAAAGGCCAATCTTGAATAGATATCACAGATTGAGAGAAATAATATAAACAACACAGGTCACTCAGAAACAGAGTCCGTACTGTCGACTGAAATGTTAGAAAATCTTAGAAAATGAAAAAGAATGATCTAAGGGCCCATTTTATACAGAAAGTTCCCTAAGACATTGAAATTTAAGGTAAAAATAAGTTAGGACCACCCCTTTTGGAAAAGGTTTCTGTAAAAGAGGTTGGAAGTGGACCTAGCTGCTGTGACAGCAAAATCAGAATGTTTGGAAGGGATATTGGGATCCAAATGGACCATTTCCAAGTACTTCCAAGTCAAACCAAAAATCATGGGTGTTCTCCAATGAGTTAGGAAGACTTTCCAAGTGGCCTTGCATCCATATGTTGAGTATTGAGTTCTAGAGAAATCTTTGAGCTCAACTCACTCACTGTTTTGACTCATTGTTTTGAAGATTTTGGAGAAAACCAAGTTTTGTTTCTTGAAATCAAAATGAGAGGGATTAAGAGGGGTTTTGAAATAGATGTTTTGAAAGCATATTTTCAATTCTCAATAAGGATTATAGCCACTCAAAATGTCAACATCAAACTCATCATCAAGAACCTCCAAGATTGTTGGAGAGATTTATTTTTATTAGAACATAACTTCAATACACTTCAAGAATACCTTGGAGGTATTGAAGTTATGATCATCATCTATCAAACATGTTTTTGAGGTCAAGAGCTACTATCCATAAGGATTCACTCACCCCAAACTTCATGTCATCATTTAGATGATGATGAACTAGTAAGTAAATAAAGAAAAATAAAAAGAAATGAGGTAAGAAGGGATGGACATATATATAAACAAGCAAGTAAATAGCAATCAATAGATGATAATCAATGTGATTTTGGACTTGTAGCTTGGTGTTTCACTCATAGATTTTGACATTTAGACATGGAAGTAGCTTCCTATCTCATGAATGCTCAAGAATGAGGGTTGGAATGGACTTTGAATGTGAAGTATATAGAAGGATAATGGAAGAAAACAAGAATAAAACTCACTTTCTTATGGAAAATCAATGGGAGAAGCTCCCTTTCTTTCTTCTAAACCTATCTCTATCTCTCTTCTTCTCTACAACTTTTCAAGCTTTGCACTTGGCCCCCCCAAAATGAAGAGCAATGGGGGGTTTAAATAGGCCAATTTGGGGTGGTTTTGGGGTTTTAGAAGTACTCCCATTGGTCCCAAACAACTGTGAACATAAAACTATGTCGTTTTGGCTTTCAATTAATCAAATTGGACCCCCAAAAAAATTACAAAAATGGACTCTGCGAGGATTGAGTGTCGCGGCGGCACTGGGCCAGTGCCGCGGCGGCAGTGCTCCTCTGAAGCCCAGAAAATTACGTTTAGGCCCCCAGAGGTTCCGGTATTCGCGAAAAGGCCCTATTTCGTCCGAAATTCACAGAAAATGCATACGAACTCCAAATTGAGGTTGTGATATACCGTTGGAAAGGTAATGGAGTCTACTTTACATAAAAAATAGTTTGGGGATAGGTCACTTTGAAAAGTTTTACAGTATTCGCGATAAAAGCCGATTTGATCGCCTTTTTCGCCTTTGGAAATTCATAATAAACTCGTTTTAAATCCGAAAATTATGTGCGATATACCGTCGGAAAGCTGTTGACCTCTAGTATCCATGAAAAATATTTGAAAATTGTCACGGTGCCCCGGTTCTAAAGTCAAATTCCGGTCAAACTGGTCAAACCTGGGATTCCCGGGAAGTTTTGGAAACCTCTGGGAGTTCCCGGGAGCTGATGTTTTCGCTCGATTTTCTTTTGGAACTTGTTTTAATACTTTTCTCATGATTTAGAATAATTCTGGTGAATTCGGACGATTTCGGTCAAACTTGGTCAAACTTGGTCAAACCTTGGTCAAACCGGTCAACGGGGATTTTCCGGGAGCTTC
This sequence comes from Hydrangea macrophylla, assembly GCA_033977485.1. Taxonomy (NCBI): domain Eukaryota; kingdom Viridiplantae; phylum Streptophyta; class Magnoliopsida; order Cornales; family Hydrangeaceae; genus Hydrangea; species Hydrangea macrophylla. Next base: position 32,913,991 of record CM066994.1, read on the forward strand.
CGGGACTTCCGGGGGTCTCTGGGAGCTGACGATTTCACCCGATTTTCTCTTAAAAACTCATTTATCGCTTTTCTTATGACGTAGCATGTTTTTAGAACTTTGGGACCAAATCTGGGAGTTTTCGGGCTTTCAGGGGCATTTTGGTCATTCTGAGCATTCTGAGAGATAGAGCTGACTTCCGAGAGTCCTTTTGAGTCTTTTACGATCATTGTCAACCACCAAGCTATGGGTCTCCTAAATCTGATAGCCGACAAAATGGGGTGTCTACAGGTACCTTCGAGTGGGTACAAATGCCTTTTGGTTTAAAAAATGCAGGGGCTACTTATCAAAGAGCCATGAATGCTATTTTCCATGACATGATTGGGACATTCTTAGAATGTTATATTGATGATATAATTGTTAAATCAAAAACATTCGATGATCATCTTGTTCACATGAAATCAACATTTGAGAGAATGAGATTTTTCAAACTTAAGTTAAATCCATTAAAATGTGCCTTTGGAGTCAATACTGGAAATTTTCTAGGATATTTGGTACATGAAAAGGGAATTCAAGTGGATAAGAATAAGGCACAAGCAATCATTCGAAGTAAACCTCCTTCAACCAAAAAAGAATTGCAAAGATTTTTAGGACAAGTCAACTTTATTCGAAGATTTATTTCCAATACTGCTGGAAAAACTTTGATTTTTTCTTCCTTCCTGAAATTGAAGGATCATGAAGAATTGAAGTGGGAAGATAAACATCAGGTTGCCTTTCAAGCCTTGAAGGATTATTTGGTGAAGCCACCAGTGTTAATGCCTCCAAGAAAAGATAGGCCTATGAAGTTATATATCTCAGCATCAGAAGCATCGATTGGGGTTTTGTTAGCTCAGGATAATGATGATAAGAAAGAACAAGATGTGTATTACCTTAGTAGGTTTTTAAATTCTGTTGAATGCAAATATTCCTTTATAGAAAAGTTATGTTTGTCTTTGTACTTTGCAGTTATGAAATTAAGATATTATCTTCTTCCCACTGAAGTGTATGTGATTGCTAAGTTTGATTTGATTAAGTATATGTTGACTCGACCTATTTTGAGAAATCGAATTGGTAAATGGATTCTAGCCTTGTCAGAATTTTGTTTATTTTATGTGCCACAAAAAGCAGTAAAAGGTCAGGCTTTGGCAGATTTTTTGGTTGATCATCCAAATTGCCTCGAAACAGAAGGGAATTATGAAATTGGACAAATAAATATTAGTCCATGGAAATTATGGTTCGATGGTTCAAAAACTGAATTTGCTGCAGGTATTGGTTTTGTCATTGAATCACCTGAGAAAATTAAGACCAAATATGGTTTCAAACTAGATTCAAATCAATGTACCAACAATCAAGTTGAATATGAAGCTCTTATCATGGGTCTTGAAACTTTGTTAGATCTTAAAGCTACATTTGTAGATGCGTTTGGAGATTCTCAGTTGGTCATAAACCATATGAATGGGACCTATAAATGTATGAGTAGTACATTGAAAATATATTATGACACTACAATGGGTTTATTATCTAAATTTGATAATGTAAACTTGTTGCATGTTCCTAGAAGTTTTAATGAAGAAGCTAATGATGTAGCTCAGAGGGCATCTGGATTTAAAACAAATAATGAAGATGTTGAAATGGAACAGGTGACTTATAGGAAATTATTACCACTATTGGTGAATAGATTATCTTCTGTTGGTGTCCTAAGTATAGAGGTTCATGATGATTGGAGAAAACCAATCATAGAGTATCTCTCAGGGTATAATGAAAAGCCTGATCGAAGTATAAGGCTTAAATCTGTTAATTACATCTTGTATAGTGAGAAATTATTTAAAAGAGGAAGTGATGGATTATTACTGGAATGTTTAAGTAACCTCGAAGGATTAGAAGCTATAGCTCAAATTCATGAAGGATTATGTGGAGCTCATCAATCTGGAATTAAAATGAGATGGTTACTTCGAAGACATAACATTTATTGGCCAACTATTTTGAAAGATTGTATGGAATTTGCTAAAAGATGCCAAGAATGTCAGAAACATGGTCCTTTAAAGCATTTACCAACTGTTGATCTTCAGTGTGTGGTAAAACCTTGGCCTTTTAGAGGATGGGCCATAGATGTAATAGGAAAGATCAGTCCTCCTTCTTCGAAGAGTCATGGATTCATTATTTTGGCCACAGATTATTTTACTAAATGGGTGGAAGCAGAACCTATGCAAACTGTAACCCAATCAATGGTTGTAAAGTTTTTAGAAAACATAGTATATAGATTTGGTATTCCTCAAACTTTTGTATCTGATAATGCCTCTATATTCGAAGGGGATGTGGTTATATTTGCAAATAAGTTAGGGATTACAATGTCAAAATCAACCCCATATTATGCTCAATCAAATGGACAGGCTGAAGCCACCAACAAAGTCATAAAAGAAAATATGGCTAAAATCATAAAAAATAATCCAAGAATATGGCATGAAGTTTTGCCAGAAGTGTTATGGGCATATAGGACTTCAAAACGAACAAGTACAGGTGTATCTCCCTATGCCTTGACTTTTGGACATGAGGCAGTTTTACCTATTGAAATAAAGATTAATTCTCTTCGAGTGATGAAGCAGAATCAGCTATCTTTGAATGATTATCAAACATCTATGGCTATTGAATTAGAAAATATTGATGAAGAAAGAATCAAAGCTCTCAATAATATTTTGATACAAAAAAGAATAGCATCGAAGGCATATAATAAAAAAGTACAACCAAGAACCTTTGATGAAGGAGATTTGGTTTGGAAGACAATATTACCTATTGGATCTAAGGACCCAAAGTTTGGGAAATGGTCACCTGAATGGGAAGGACCTTTCCAAGTTAATAAGGTTTTTAATGGTGGATTTTATCATTTGAAAAGTCTGAATGGATATGTTCATTTAAGGAAAATCAATGGTAAATTTCTCAAGCAATATTATCCCACTATTTGGGAGGCAAGAAATCTAGAATAAAGCATTCGAAGCAAGAACATGTATTTCATAGAAAGGTAAATACAAAAACCATTTATTGGTAAATTACAAGATATACATTGGTATAGATTATTTATACCAACTTTGTTATGAATTGGGCTTTTAACCTAAAGTTATCCCAAGATCTGGTATACAGTTTTGATTGACTAATGATGAACTTTTGCCTTGAGATTGATTCTTGAGTCTTTAAAGGCTTCAATTCAAACTCTGTCTTCAAAACTAGAAGTTTTGCCTCAACACCTTGTTGTTTGATCTTCAGTCTTGCCAATTCAGTTTCTGCAAATGCAAGATCCTTTTTTAATTGATTCACTTTGGCAGATGCTCTTTCAATAGATATGTTGGTTCCTTCAAATTCTGTCAAAGTTCGATCCATCTCAAGAGTTTTCTCTGCTGTATACTCCATGTCAACTTCTAATTTTTCTCTTTCTTCGATAACTTTTTCCAACAAAAAGCAATTGAAATCAAAAGTTGACATGATGGCAGAAATTGTTTCTTTGTCTGGAACAGAAATGTTAGAACTTTCTAACATAAATTGACATAAGACTTTCATAGCTCTTTGTACTTCCTTGTCCTCAAAAACCTCAAAAGAAACTTGACTAAAAAGCCTCAAGGTAGCAAGAGCAGCTACTGGATCTATTGAAGGTGATTTTGGTTTGCTTCGACCTGTCATTCGTTGAAAGAATTCTTGAACATTGGTTGAAGTGACATCTTCCATCTTCAGAACAAATTTCAAACTCTTTTTAAAATCTTTGACTTCTTCAGGAGTCAAGTTAGGAGGAAGAGGTAGGTGAAATTCTTTAGAACTTGAGACTCCTGAGGTAGCTTGAGGTTTAAATGAAGTGGAAGTAGGAGCAGCTTTAGGATCAGAGCTTGCACTTGGCTTCGAAGAGCTAGGCCTAGTCTCAGGAACAGATTCAACCTGTTTAGCAAAAAAGTTAGGAATTTAATTCAGAGTTTATTTTTCTTTTTGAAAGGAAATCAAGATTTAAAGGATTTTGGAGAGAATTTTGAATGTCTTACCATTGGTTGATACTCAAGTGATGGAGTATGAGTGTCCAAAGAAAGAGATTTTGGAATTTCTGGGAACTTTGGACTCTGAGTTTTTGTTTCTGGAGTTGTTGATGTTGTTTTATGCTCAGGATGGGGTGCTACCTTCGAAATAGGAATTGCTAAAATAGGTGCTGTTTCTATGACCTCTGTGTCAGCAGGAGGTTCATTGGCTTTTTTGGCTTTCTTTTTCTTGTGAACAAGTGAGGAGATTGGACTGGTGTCTTTTTCTTCTTCAGAATCAGCATGTCCAGAGGCTATAGGAGAACTCTCTGGTGATAGGATTAGTTCTCTCTTTGGTTTAGGAGATGATGAAGCAGGAGTCTTTAAAGCTTTCGAGGAGGCTTGAGTGCTTGGTTTAGCTTTCGAAGCTCTGGTTATTGGTGAAGAACTTTTGATACGAACCCCGCCAACATCAACTTTCTCCAGCTTTTTTCCCTGTGTTTTGAAGTTCAAACAATCATAAGTCAAAGTTCTTTCTATTATTTTAAGAAATAAGGGAGGGGAAAGGATTTGGTAAGAATTATGATTACCTGTTTGATTCATCGAATCAATGTATCTCAAAAGATGACATTTGTCCATCTCCACTGACATCAAATTTTCCAACCAGTTTGAGAAAGCAGGGGTGCAAGTGGTATACACTGGTAAAGAAGTAAATTCCAAGTTGCTGACTTTATTCTGATAAACTGCTAATGCAGCAGTTATCACGGATTCTGGCACCTTCGAATGAGTTTTATAGGCCATGAGTATATTGGCCTGACTTCTGATTGGGAAAGGAATTGATTGAGTAAGTCCAAATTGCCTCGAAAATTGATTGGGGAGGTAAAGTTCACCCTGAGATTTGAAACTAAGGATGTTCCCAAAGAATAAGTCCCTACTAATTAGAAAACTTCCCCATGCAGCTTTTAATTCGAGAGGATTTGCTGCTCTATCCAAAATTTGACAGAGCCAATGGGGAGAAAGAGGAGTTTTGTCTTCAGAATTGTAAAGGATTTCGAATGGTTGGAATAGTTTGTTTGATCTTATTTCAGGAAGATTGAAAAAGAGAGAGAGGCATTCTTTGAAAGTCTTATCAGTACTTGGCAATAAAGTAAAAAAGATCCCATGGGCCACAGTATTAGGTAAGGGTCCTAAGTCATGAATTTCTGGGAAGTAAGCATATAACCATAATTGTAAAATCCAAAAGGGACCACCTTGAGTGAGAATGAAGGGGTCGAAGCATAAATCAGAAAAAGATCTATAGAGAGATCCTAGAACAAAAGGTGCTAAGGCTAACCTTTGACCGGCAGCCAGAGCTTTGGCAATATTGGAATATTCGAGGACAACCCTTTGAGAAGAAGTACAAAATAGATGCTTCGAAAGCCATTACAGAAGGAAGCAGTAATATTCTTTGTCAGTCACTGCTCCTGATGTTTTTCTGTGAACAATTAAGAAATTGGTGTATCCTAATGATTTCGAGTCAGTGTTAATTGAAGGACTATCAGACTCAGCCATATAGGGATGAACATCTTCCCCATGAGATAAAAACCCTAATAAATGACAAATATCTAGAACAGTTGGACCTATTGGACCAAATCGAAGCTGGAAGTGATTGAAAATAGGGTTCCAAAAATAGAGAGCTGCGGCTATTAAGTTAGGACTGGATTCGATGGGAAATTTCGAAAGATTGATAGCATGATAAACCCCTGTAGTGATCAAAATTTCTCTCCTATTCTCTAAAATTCTATCTACCCATTCAGGCCAATCCTTTGCAGGTTTAGGCCAGTGCCTGAATTTCCAATCATATTTGGAATTTGGAAGTTCTCGTTGGTAAGTCAAGCGTTGTTCCCCTAATCTAGGGTAATAGACATGGAGTCTCAAATTTGGAATGCTTAGGCAAGGACCTATAGCAATTGAAGATTCTTGGTTCGGAAGAGTAATGGGAACAAGAATTTCGTGTATTAGAGAAGTCTCTTGCCCATTTGAATAGCGATCTTGCTCATCTTTTATGATCTTTTCAAAATCATCGCAAATCTTTTGAAGCTGGGTATTGTCATCAGATTTTGTCATTTTTTGGATTGCGAAGAGATAAACAGGAAAGAAAAGTAAAGTGCAAAATGAATAGGTTAGGGCAAAACAAATTGGTGAAGTCAGAAGGTTTGTTTCTCTTTGTGTTTATCTATTTATAACCTTTGATGAACCCTTGGTGACGATTGGAAAGAGTTGCATTTATTGAAAAATAGCCGTTAGATTCGGTTAACCTTTTGGACCGTTATTTCAAAGATAAAAGACATATTGGTTCAGAATGAACTAATCCATTTGAAGGAATGTGAATGTTCCATTGTTCATTACATTTAAAAGAAAGTACAGTTACAATTCAAAGACATAATTGGTAAAAGTGGGGAAACCCATAAGTAACTAAATTATGAAACATAGCCCAATAATAGGCAAAATACTCTGCCTCTAATTCTATCTCGAAACATAGGTTTCTGGTTTCTAATGCCAGTTTGTCTTCACTTCGAAGGGTGAGGTAAGCTTCTTTAAGTTGTTCTTCATATTGCTTTAACTGAAAGTTGATCTTGAATAGAGCTTTGCGGAGACTTCGAAGTTCTTTGGCCAATGGAGTCTTGCCTCTAAGGGAAACACCAACAGCTTTGGCTTCATCTTTGAGATATGCAATTCGATTTTCGAGATCGGACTTCGAATAATGAGAAATGGTGCTTTCTTCATCAGAACTACCACAACCATAAATGTATTTCTCTTTGAATTCTAGGACTTCATCAAGAAGTGCCTTGGGGGTTTCTTTGAGCTTTTCATAGAGATCTAAAAGATAATTTAGATGATGAATACTTTCTTGATGATGAGAATACCATCTCATGTGGGAAGCCAAGGTTCGAAGGGTAAAATCCATTTGAGTTCGAACAAGTGTTGAAATATTCCATTCATGACATAAGATATGGCAGCTCCATTCGAAATTGATTCGAGCCCTCGAGTTTTGTAAGATAGAAAATGGAAGATGAGAAAAAGCAACTAATAGCCTTTGAGCTTGAATAATCATGCATGGGGAAGGTAATTTAATAGGTGGAGTATGCTCGAATGAAGGACCATGTCTACACAATTGGTCTAGTTTTAAAAAAGGATCACTAATGTTTTCAGTAGGATCTATTACCTGAACTTTGGTGTCAGGAAAGCCTAATACAGAATGGTCAAAAAGAAGTACCCTCTCTTCATAATCTTTTTCAAAAAGTTTGCATTTGAAAGGAAAGCTGAGGAGTAATGCTCATTGGAAAAATTTTCATGAGATGTTCTTACATATGTATGGATAGGAGGTCTGCCTTGAGGAACTAAGACATTACCTCTTTGGAATCTCTCACCAGGAGGACTGGTTGAAGAGATCATCCAGGCATTCAATAAATTTTGCTCTTGAGAAAGACGATTCGAAAATGGATAGTATGGTTTTATTGTCCTACTTCAAATAACACCTTCAGTTTCAGGATACTCAAAGCTTGGATGAACAACTGAAGGTACTGTGACTGGGGTTTCGAGCTTCATTCCCTTGTAATATCCTACACCTTCACCATGGGAAATATGTTGTTCCCAAGCAGGAAGAAACGTTTGATTATTGTAAATTGATTTAGAATAGCTTGAAGATGAATGCTATTTTGATGAAGAAACACTTGGTTTGTTTAACATTTCATGCCATTTTCCCCATTTTGAGTAAGTAAAAGGTTCGGGAGGAGTTTCAAGAGGATCCCAATTTGTTCGAAGAGGAATGTCAGGGCGTTTGGTTAACAGTATCACTTCTTCGGGAAGATCAATAGGAAAGCTATCGAATGAAGATTGAGAAGAAGACATGATCAAGAGAATGAATTCAAAGTAATATGGGGTTCAAGGATCAAGCAAATACGATGGTTTGGAATGAATTGAGAAGATGGTCGTGCAATTTAAAGAACTATATATTATAATAACTGCCCAGTATGGTTTGACCACGATCACCATTATCTTTTTGAAACAAAAGAAAATGGCGCGGGGGGTAATGTTTGTGATAAAATATTCAGCCAATGCAGGGTTGATACATAAGAGATGATGTGGCAAGTTAATTGGTGGATACTGATGGACATTGGAACCGTTATAGGCAGTTGAAGCTGATTCATTTCATTCAAATATTTATTTGATGGAAGACACGTGTTGAACATCATGGGTTAATTGAAGGACAGTTGTCAATATGAGAGAATGTCACGAATAAAAGCAGTTATCAGTTTGAAAATGGGAGGGAACATTCAAATTAAGTTGTTGAGGCTTCGACATCTATAAATAGAAGGATTGTGTATTCGAAAGAGATCCTTCGATCAAACATCAACATATATCTCTCAATACATCTACTGTATTGTTATTTAGATACTTAGAATTAGGAGTAAAACACCTTCGAAGTCATCTTCAAGATTAGATTGTAGTTTCTTTAATTTAATAAAAGTAGTTCAATTACTTTTAGTCATTTTACTGTTTTATTTAGGAGTAGATATTAATTTAATCAGTTCGAAGTTCTTCAGTTAGTTACATCTTTACACAATTAAAGTCCTGTTTAAGGCATCGAACGTCACCACAATCTCCCTGGTGAGGCGCAGTTTGGATATCACACACACACACATTGGCAATTTGCTTGCCTGGCACGCTCGCACACACTTATAAATTTTCCAACCAAACAAGATGTAAATGCATTTAAGTCATAGATTCTAGATATATTCATACAACGTATACATGAATGGCCATCTTTTTTTATTATTGTTATATTGCCCACACATTCTGGCACATTGAGCTGTTTTGGTTGGTAAACCCAAAGTCCCACCATTTCTATTAAGTCTAGTTCCCACTCAAGAAACCAGGCATTAAAAAGTTTGTAATCAGTTTCAGAAATGCAAAGATTATGAAATTATTTATAGAGGGAAAAGCCAATTCTCTATTAGCCATTGTCTAAACTCCAATGTTGTGAAAGGGCCCTTCTCCAATTACGGTCACTCAATCCTATTCTATCAGATGTCCTTTACTTGCTCTTTTTTTTTTCCTTCTTGATACGTAAAGCTTCATTAAGTTAAACCAATATTGCCTAACAAATATGCCTAGAGGAATCTTTGGCAACTGAGGTCCTATGTGATTTTTGATACAAAAGGAACCCCATTCACATAGACTATTAAACAAACACCTTGCCTACACCCTGATCACAATACAGCAAGAACCACTTGTTATTAGCCCAATATGCAAACAACACAAACCCACACCAATCCATTGTCTATACATGTATTTACTTACTAACATTTAGATATAGAGAGATGGGAGGAGATATAGAGACAGAATCTAGAAAGTAGAAATTTGAAAGAGCATGAAATCAAATACCTGAGATCCATCTATGGCTTGTTGCTATTTGACAGTAATAGAGAGAGTGAGAACTTGGGAAAGACATCTGGTATAGTTGTCCAGCGAATGTCCGGTGGCAGCAAGGGGAGTAGTCTGGCAATGGGGTGATAGAGACGGAGAGCCAGATCCGTGCGCAAACTGACGAGAGAGAGATGTACGTGTTATTTGTGAGAGGGAAAGAAATTTTTGGGGGAAAAATTGGGCGCGAATTGTTTAGCTTATGGTAAAAAAAAAAGAGTCATAAATAAATCACTAATTATTTTTTATTCTATAAAGCAAAGAAAAATAGTCATAAAAATAAAAACAAAAATGCTACTAAATATAATTATTTATGACTACTAAAAAGATGAAGTCATAAATTAAACACCACTTACAATCTTATAATTATAAATATAAAAGTAGTCATACAAGTTGAAAAAAAAAAGTACTTTTTATGACTATTTTTTTAAAATGAGTCATTAAGTTAAAATTATAAAAAGTCATAAAAAGGGTTTTTTTCTATGTTTTCCACCTCTTTTTTTTCCTTGCAAGTAAAATTTGTAATACTTAAATTTTTTTTATTTCCCCAATTTTTAGTCTTATAACTTTTGCCCCCAATTTTCCCACCTAACAAAAAGTCACAACAAATTGGCCTTTATACCATATTTGTCCTCTTTAATTATATTGTTTTTATTTCATGCCCAAAATTGTAACGGATATAAACCGTTAGTAATTATTTTATAACCATTATAAAAATAATAAAACACATAAATGAAAATTAGTAACGCTTTTCTCACATTTATAACGGATAAAACCGTTACAAATTAGTAACGGTTAAAACCGTTACAAATCTTAAAAACTGCCCGTTACAAATTTGCCCTTTTGGTGTAGTGATAGTCCAATTTCAAAAAAAATATCTTCAAAAGTAGTCCCTCAAAGGTCGATTTAAGTAAAATTTCATTTAATATTCATGTACGGATTCAGTAAAATTTCACATAATATACGTGTATGCCAAGTGAAATTCTACTTAATATTTTTGTACAGAGAACCTTTCCCTAATCAAGAATCTTTACTTTAAAAATCTTTTCATATTGTCTTTTTTTTCACTATTTTTCCCAAAGATAGTACTTAAGTTTGATTATGGAATTAAAAAGAAAAAAGAGTCAAAAAAATAAAGAATATTTATGATTGCCCAAAAATTAAGTCATAAAAGTCTTGTTATTTATGACACTTCTCTAAATACTTATTATATATGATATGACACTTTTCAAAAACATGTCATAAAATTTATTATTATTTATGTCAATTTTCAAAAAATTGTCATAAAATATATGTAATATGTTCTTAGTCAGATCTGAAGTACTTATGATACTAAAAGTAACTGTCAAGTGTTAATAGTCCAATTTAAAAAATAAAATTCTTAAAAACTTGTCTATCAAAGATTGATTTAACTGAAATTTCACTTTACATATTTAACTGAAATTTCACTTTACATTCATATATGTACAGATTCAGTGAAATTTCACATAATATTCGTGAATGTCAAGTCAAATTTTACTAGATATTTTTGTACGGAGGACCTTTCCCTAATCAAGAATCTTAACTTTAAAAAATCTTAGCATATTATCTTTTTCACTATTTTTCCCAAAAACAGTACTTACGTTCAATTCTAAAACTCAATGAGAAAGAGTCATAAATATAAAGAATATTTATGACTACCCCAAAAATGTAGTCATAAATGTTTTGTTATTTATGACACTTTTCTAAATACTTATTATATATGACACTTTTCAAAAATCTGTCATAACAATCTTATCATTTATGACAATTTTCAAAAAACTGTCATATAAAATCTAATATGATTCTTTGTAAATCAAAACTTATGCTAGTCCCTCAAAGGTCAAATTAAGCGAAATTTCACTTAATATTTTTTTTATGGAGGACCTTTCCCTAAGCAAGAATTTGGTCAATTTAAGCGAAATTTCACTTAATATTTTTTTTACGGAGGACCTTTCCCTAAGCAAGAATTTTAATCTTAAAAAATCTTATCACATTATCTTTTTTCACTATTTTTGTTTCCAAAAACAGTACTTACGTTTGATTCTAGAACTCAAAGAAAAAGTCATAAAAATAAAGAACATTTATGACTAATAAAAAAAGGGTCATAAATTAAACACCACTTACCAATCTTATGACTATATTTGTAAAAAGAGTCATATATATTAGAAAAAAATACTTTTTATGACTTTTTGTTTGAAATAGCCATTAGCCCAAGAAAAAAAATACTTTTTATGACTTTTTGTTTGAAATAGTCATTAGCCCAAAATTAAAAAAAGTCATAAAAAGGGTTTTCTCTTGTAGTGATAGTTCCCTATTTGCATATCATATTGCTTGTTACTTGAATTATGTGGTTTTTGAATGATATTTTATCACTTGTAATCTTACACCCTTTAGACATGCTTTTGTAATGTATATTTATACATATGTATTAGTTGAGGACATGCTTAGATTATTAATTCGATTAAAAAGATGTTAAGTAGAGGCCTATCGTGAGATAGGATGAGAGGGGGTGTTTTAGTTCGACGGGCTCCTTCCCCTCTCATTCCATAATCCCCGGACCTAGAAAATCTCTGGTTTCTTAAAAGATCAGTTTGCTTTAAAATGGTTTCTTAATTTTTCTTTTAAAATTAAGTGGCGACACTTGAATTTGAATTTGAATTTGAAAAAAGTTTTAAAATTAAAAGTGGGCCCAAATGCCGGTATCCACAATATGTTAACAGTTTTTTTGGGTTATAATTTCAATCTTGCAGAGCAAATAATTAAACTTTAAATCTCATGTCTAATTCCCTCTTTCCCAATACCAATATGTATGATAAATGATAAATGCTATTAAGTAAGTAAGAAATGTTTGAGAAAATCCATGCTATCAAGTAAGTAGAAATTTTTGTTGCTTTTGCAAGTTCACGGGAATTAGTTATTGCTAATTGCTATCTTATTTTACCTTTCAGGTTCTTGAGAATGCTCGCTTGAAGAATGTGGCTATGACTTGAATTCTACTATTAAGAGCTTGCACGAGCTTGGTCTAGGAAATGCACATGGAATCTCATATTCCACCGAGGAATCTAATGCAAATAAGCTTTAAGGTCATGGTTTAATGTCTTCTGTTATTTGGCTTTGTTTATAGCACACGATTAAAGAAGTTTCTTAATGTCTTATGTTATTTGGCTTTGTTGATTTGATATATGGTTGACACTGGAGGAAGTTGTTCAAACTGGTCCAGTACCAGGTTTTGGGAAGAGGCTTAGCTCAATTTTACACACCCGTCTCTCTGAGTAAGTAAATAGTCTTTAACTGAAATACCTCTTCATGAATTTAGGATTACATGGTTGATCTCTTTTGACCAGATGAATTTATTGAAATGTATAAAATACTCTTACAATAGGTTCTTTTGTCAAAACAACACAGTACTAGTTTTCAATAAGACAAGAGTAGTTTTCAATCAGTAGTTGGTAGAACATTACAGAATATAACAAACATATATTATGTGCATTATAGAGCTTTTTCTAGTACATTTCCCCTTTTATTGATTTTCAACTGTAAATGCTAAGAGCTATCATTTATACAGAATGGTAAAGGGGCACAATTATGCCTAATGAATTTTGCAGATCTCTAAAAAAAGGGGTCCTTTTCCTGCTTGCTTGAGGAACCATCTGTGGATATTTAGTTTGACTTCAGAAGTGAGTGTTTTCGTTATAGCCTCCAACTTGTATTCATAAAATTTCTATGCTTCTCATCCTTTGGCTGCTGCAAAGTGATTGTGTTCTTATACAATTCAACATGGTAGAGTGCTCAATTTAGCTGAGAATAGTGATCTTTATTTATTTTTATATTTTTGTAGTTCCAAGTTTCTTTCTCATTCTTAGTCTAAATTCTAATAATGTTATTGAGTAAAAGAGGTTTGTTGGGTGAAAAATAATGTTCTGTAACTGAGTACTCATTCATTCAATCATAGAAAAGAGATTATCAAAATGCATGTACAAAGTGTGTTTATTTTATTTTTTTTACCCTCCATCAGTTCTTTTATGTTTAAGCGTTTCAACATTCTAACTCCCTCACCCTCTCGTTGGAGCTTCGAAATTGTATGGACTTTTGTATCATTTTCAGCATGAAGAAGTTGCACATGAAGGTGAGACTGGGAAAGTATCCAGAGCAAATTTTCATTCTGGTTTCAAAACACAAACTCTGCTGAAGGTAATATCCTTACCCTTATAGAGAATGTCATCCTTAACCTTCCCGTGGATCTACAAAAAATGACATGGTTCATAGATTCGAAAAATGTAACCAGACATAGTTACATAAACTATTTCTACAACTACATTGTTTTGATTTTCTTATATAATTAAGACATAACAAGCATAAAAGCTACATAAGAAACACTAGAGTGATAGATATATCGATATTATCATATCAGTATTCATTACTGCTATAAAATTGTTGTTCCTACAAACAAAACATGTAGCTTTTCATTGCCTTTCTAGAAGCAACACAATCTTTGTTTTTGCATCCTACCTTGGTGCACCCAATTTGTTGAGAACCGATCTTCTTAAGAACTCACCACTTTATATTAGGTTATCCAGGTCCTTTTGGAAATTGGGCTTGAGTTAGACTTAGATTGCTTTTCTCATTCCTTTTTCTTTTGCTTCTCTAAATCCACAAACTGAACAAAGCCTAAAGAATTTTCTTTCCATGAATAGAATTCCAGTAGATTATGCAGAAGTTCATAATCTGTTATTTCTTTGCAGATGTTTTTGAGATGAAGATATAAGGGCAGATAGACAACCTGAGTTCACACAACTGGATATGGAATTAGCTTTCACTCCTTTGGAGGACATGTTGAGGCTCAATGAAGATTTGATTAGATAGGTTAGTAATTTTTATATATGGTGAAAATTCTTTCTGATTGGATGCAAGAGGACCTTTGATAAAATTATAAGAATCAAGATGAAGGAGATGAAGTAGATATAGAGTAAAATACTGGGTAATTTACCTCTCACCTCTTGGACAACCCTCTCAATCTAAGTAAGCAAAATACATTTAACAAGAATTATCTTCATTACTAGCAAAGTGCAGATTCTTATTTTGAGAGTAGGTATATCCATCTAATATCCTTCATGGAATGCAAACACGTGTACACACCCCACGTGTAAAGCACACAGCATATGTGCATAGCAGCACAGCACATCACACACACAGCAGCTCATGTGCACAACACACGTGCAATACACACACGCACGGTAGCGCACTGGCAGCACACGTATTATCACAAGTTTTGTAATTTTTAATGCTTTTGATTTCAACTTGATTTGGATATTATTTTCGTGCCACTGAAAGATTTTTTTTACTTTTATCTATACAAGATATAATACGAGAAATAGGAATTGCAAAGTCATAGGTGATAACCGTGGGTTTAATTTGCTACATCAAAGGGATGGAGCAGTAGTCAGAGGGGGGGAGTGTAAAGTACATGCTTATATAATGTATATACATTGATGTTTTCTTTTTAGGATTCATAGAGAATATTGTAAAGTACATGTTTATAATTTATATACATTGATGTTTTATTTTTAGGATTCATAGAGAAAATTCCAAATAATATAGTAGATTATCCACGGTTCTATTTGTTATGATTATTATGAATTATATTTGTTGTTTTGTTATAGATTAAGCTTTATGTGTTTCCTAGAGATTAATTATGCTTAGTTGTAGTTTCAAAAAATAAAAATAAAAATATGCTTTGTTGTGTTGGATATAGATATTAATCTTGTTTTTTTTTTTTTTTTTGTGTGTGTGTTTGATGTAGATTAATATGCTTGTTAATTAGGTGCAAAAAAAAATTGAGAAGCATATAAACAAATATTTTTTTTAGATTTACGCACATTTCTAACGGATATATTCGTTAGTAAATTTGTTAGTATTTTTTTTTTGTTTTTTTGGAAATTACTAACGGATATATCCGTTAGTAATAGTTCACAAACCGTTAGAATTCAATATAAATATTTTTAAATTGGCAGAAAAAAACCCGTTAGTAAGTACCTTTCTAACGGATATATCCATTAGAAATCTCTTCATGTACTAACAGATTTACTAATGGATATATCCGTTAGTAAAATTACTAACGCTAAAATACTAACGGATATATCCGTTAGTAATGTTTTTTCCAACGGAAATATCCGTTAGTAATGAGGCCATATGGTGTAGTGTGAGACATCATTGGCAGACCTCTCAAGGATGTTACAATTAGCAGATGAATAGTTGAAACCTACATAGCCCGTTTTAGAAAGGCTAAGTATACGTGTAAGGTCGTTTTGCCCGAAAAAGAATATGTTGAAATTGCAATGGGAGGGATGACCTTTGAACTTCGTAAAAGGTTTGAAGGGACTGATTTTCGTAATTTATTCGAGCTGGCCACGAGGACTACGTAATACGAACATATCCTAGTAGACGAGCAAGAAATGAAGAATTCGTCCAAAGGAACGTATTAGAAAGATCCCAATTACGAGATTTACACGGCCGAGTGTGACCTCGAAGTGGGAGAAGTCGATATGGTCGAACTAATTTGTAAACGGTCAATAGTGTGCAACGCCTTGAATAAACCAGTAATTAATAACGTAGCGGCAAAAAAGATGGCAGTCGAGGCAGGAAAAAATTATACGTTTGATATTCGTATGGCTGATCAAATTTTCGATGCCCTCTGTCCAAAAAAGTGATCAAATTAAGTGATGGTCATCGAGTCCCAAAGGCCGATGACATAAGAATAAAGAATATTGTAAATGGCATAATTCATGGAAACACTCTACTAATAATTGTGTTGTGTTTCCTAATGTCATACAGGAGAACATGGAAAAAGGGATCTTCAACTTTTCGGACAAAGCCAAGGGGATCGATACTAACCCTTTTCCTCAGATTGTAAGTTCAAACATGGTGTCGCTCGATCTGTCAAAGTTAACACGGCCTAGATCAAAGGTGGATCTAACAGAAACATCAAAAGAAAGGCCAAAGTAGAGAGAAGGCAAGCAGGCAGCTACATCAACATCGGACAATCCGAAGGTGACTATCCATAGAATTCAAAGGTCTTACCAAGAAAGGAAAAATGCAGAACGAAAGGCTAAAATTGAGACGGCTCAATCTAATACTGATAATGTGATCACCGATCTACGACACCAATTGGATTTAAATAGGGCTTGTGCCAGAGGTGCAAGGCTGAAGTGAAAAAAGACGCAATTGGCTCAAGCAAAAGACCAAGATCAAGTGAACACCATGAATAGATTTTGAGAAGGTCAATTTATGATAGGCTTACAATGCCAAAACAACAAAGCCACTCCAAGCCTGAATGGCTCCTGAAATCATCGTCATTTTTGCGTATCGGTACCGGAGAGGGTGGCCGATTGCAAGACAGGCGTTACCAGACATCCCCAAGGCAGAACAAGTCAACTGGAGATTCGTCCTCTTCAGGCATACGCTCATGGATGGTTTTATCGCTAAGAATAAAGCATGGAAAGTGGCATCGGGCGGATCACCCCAAATTCCCAGCACAACCCAAATATACCAAGTCTCAGCAAATGAGGTTTAAAAGGGCAAGGCATGCGAAAAGGGAGCGATAGTACTGGGGAAGATTGGGCGTACAATCCACCGAGGATCCTATAATCCTATGTGCCCGATTCTCCAGAACAGCAAGTAATGGAGAAGGAGATGGTGTTTAACAAAAACAAAGGTAAAGGAGCACTGCAAGCTACCGAGCGCTTGAAGAAACAGCTTAGAATTGGATAGTCTTCAGAGCAACATCTCGATATCCCGAGCGATTTCGGCCCCCCCGGGCTTCTTGATCCTGTAGCACAGTGCTCTAATAGAGGAGAAGCCAGACCCCTAGGTCGGGGTAGCATCGTCCAATCATAATATAGCTCAGGAACAACTCGGTTAGCCCTGAGGCGCGTCCCAAACTATTCGGACTCCAGCAGTTTCCTGAGCCAATTAGGAAATCTTCCAAATACGCATAAATAGTTTCCTAATATGATTAGGAAACCTTCTGAATATGCAGCTATCAGGCTGTCAACGGTTTCTTAATAGACTAAATTGCCTTGTAAGGGAGGACTCTTTCTCTTATAAAAGGGTTCTCCCACCCCCAGTAGAGGGGATCCCGAGTTCAATAGAACCAGTAATATTACGTTGTCTAACCCTAAATGCACACCCTGCACGGCCGACCATTTTCCAGTCACCATTGTTGGATCACCAAGGTCCCTACAGTAGTTTTATTTCGTATAGTGGAAATGCTCAGACACACACGTGGATGTTGGTTCCTTCATTAACAGGGCCGAAGCACATACAAACCCGGTCTCTCATTATCTCTCACTGTTTTTCTCTCCTTGATCTGCTCTAATTTATTTTAACCAAAAATTGCATCATCACCTATTATAATTTGGTTTCCTTGATAGAGTTGTATTACGTATCCAAGAAGTAATGGGTCATAAACTCTATATATAGGGATGTTGTATATATAAGAATTTAAGAAACCCTTAGGGTACCAAGTTGAGGGGTCTCCCCTCATGGCGGTGCATGATCTAGGGTGAGAGAGTGAGTTTTTTTTTTTTTTTTGTTTTTCCTCTCTTAGTATAGAGGTGGAGAAGTATGGTCCTTCCCATGTTATTCGTGAAGATGGGTTTCTTGGTTATTTGATCAGTTAGCCATATGGAGTTGACAATCATTTGAGATGAAGTATCATCCAAGGATTCTAATCAAATGAATTTGGATGGTGTGTGTTTATCTCCATGCATGTAGTGCATTTGATCAAGATGAAACTTCATGAGTTCTATATATATATATATATATATGTGTGGTGCACATTTGTATAGGAGATGCACTCAGTCAAGTGAAAAGGGGAAAAAAATATTGTGAGGGGTGTTTTCTTTAGGATATTGAGTGTGGGGTTACAAGGGATTGACTTATGTGATTTAATTCAACAAATGTCTTGTACCAATTTATTCTCAATACTAAAGAAAAACCTCTTGGGTGTGCACTTTACATAGGCAGGTTTTTACCGAACCACGTAAAATTCTCTTGTGTGATTTCTCTTCTTTTTCTCTTGTAATTTTCTTTTCATTGTATGCTCGTTTTATTTCGCTGCATTAAATTCCGAACAAATTTTCCATTATATTTTTAAGGTCTTTGTAAAAAATTTATGATTCCATTACTCTACTAAGATGTTATGGAGTACTTCTCGTACATTTAAAAGTGTATGTTTTAAAATATACTCCGTAGTAGGTTAACATTTTCATGTATATATATATATATATATCAATGAAAATGATTTTCCTCATGCTCAAGCTCAACTATATGACTATGATGTGGCTCTAATTTATTGCCAGCTTAATTAAATTCAAAAACTAACCAAATTTGAAAGACTGAAGAAAGTGACTGCTCGTTGGTAACAAAAAGTGTAAGCCCTTTCAGTCTATTCTTTCAGGGACCCATTTTTTAACCATACACGGAGAGAAGACTTACCCTAATTTTTTAGACCAATTCTAAAATAACAAGTCTTTTTTTACTTATTATGTGTGGGACAAGTTTAACTAGAGAGAGATTAACACTGACTCATCTAAGTCATTTTTTTTTTTTTGAGAAAGAAGTCAATTTGAATCAGTACCAATGTACATTAACATTAGGTGAATGTGAAAAAAAAAATTCCTATAGAGTTTTTTTTTTTATATAAATAGTTTGTTTAAGATTTAGTATTGCTGTGGGAATTATAGATTTTTCACCTTTTTCCAAAAAAAAAAAGATTCAATTTGGTAGTTTTAAGTTAGTCCATTTTTTAATCTTTTTAAAAATATTTTATTTTTGAAAAATCAGGGGGGGAATGAAAAATGTTTGTCAAACTGGTCATGAAATATGGGGGCTAGTTCAGGTGAGCTCAAGAAATGTATAGGTAATATGTAGAACATCTATAGAAATTACAATTCCATATTGTAGATGCATATATATGCGGGTCTTAATGTATGGCCAAGTCTGATAATATTCTTTCTCTAGAAAGTCTTAAACTGATATTTACCGTTCTTATATACAATATATAATAATAATAATAATAATAATAATAATAATAATAATAATAATAACAACTCCGTACAAAATCCCTTATATTGGATAATTTAAGTTTAAAGCACAGCTCATTTTTTATTTTGGTCAAAAGTCTCTGGTATACTTGGCATTTTTTGGGGGGTAATACTTCAGACATACTCCACCCACACAACTTTACACACACCTCATTCACATCACTTCGGTGGACTTCGCAGTCTCTTTCTCTCTTTCCATTGGTTCACCTTAGGGTGTGTCTAAAGTTGTGTGAATTTTGAGTGTCCCAAATATTACCCTTTTTGGGTTAGTCCATTCCCCTTGGCCCTTCGGTGTTGCTTTTGGGGTGTTATATGTTGTATGCGGATTGTAACTTTGATTGTTTGGGTGATGGTTTTGGGTTGCTATGTATTACAATCATTGTATGTTAGGGTGTGTTTGCCTGAAATTAAGTACTGAAAATTTTAAGCGATTGAATTTGTTGTATTGAAAACAGATTTTTAACTACTGAAATAGATTACATTTAGTGATTATTTTCAGAAGAAATTTTTCGGTTAAAGTTTTCAGTGATTTTTTGGCTGCTTTTTCATTAAGTGGTACGTTATCAAACGCACTGAAAAAAATAAGTGTTGAAAGCTTTCATTTTCTCCACTTAATTGGTTATCAAACACACCCTTAGTATTTTTGTTTTTTTTTGGGTAAAATGCATTTTGCACCCTCAAACTATACCCTGTTCGGTATTTTGGTCTCTCAACAAAATTTTTTTTTCTCGCAATCTGATCCCTTAACTAATATTTTGTGATAGTTTGCCCTCTCTGTCACTTTTAGTGATGAAACAAGTCACTTTTAGTGATGCCAAAAGTGGCGCTAAAAGTGACGGAAGGGCCAAACTACCATAAAATATTAATTGAGGGACTAAAATACAAGAATAAATTATTTATAAACTAAAATGCTAAACAAGATATATTTCGAGAGTGCAAAATACATATAACTCCTTTTTTTTTCTTTTTTATTTGCTATTGTTGGGGGTAGGTGATCAGTTTTGTGATGTAATTGGGTGAGGTCTCGGTAGTGTTTGGTGGGTGTACTTGCTTTTTTGTTGTTGAATACAATATATTCTCTTACCATTCAAAAAAAAAAAAAGTCTATTAAGTCAAATTAAATCAAATCATTAGTGAAGTGAAATTTTTTATTGAGAAACATGTTTACTAAAGAAAATATTTTTATTCACCCTAAAAATCCTTAAAAATGGTTCATCAATGCTGACTCAAGTATCCTATTAGTTAATGCAGTGTGATTCAGGATTAAAGATTAATTTAATCCAAGATCTCACTTGACCAATAGAATATTTAGGTGAACATTGATGAACTATTTTTGGGGTGAGCAAAAATGCTCACTTTACTAAAATAAGGAACGGATCAAGATTAAAAAAAAAAAAAGAGTTTATTTTGTAAGAATTGGACCAAAATTTCCAATAACGGCCAAGCTTAATACACACTACTATTACTAAACTTAGTGTTGCCAGAGGTCAGCCCAAAATTATGTTCGAGTTTAAAAAACGCCAAACATCTCAAACCTCTTTCGCAGTTTACGTTTTCCTCTAAGGCTTGATCCTATACAATAGGATTCGAATTTACCTGCGGTTGCTCTGTTATTGACGATCCTACATTTGATCTATTAGAGTATCCACAATGGGCAAAGGAAGCTTATCTTAAATTTAAGTTAAATTGTGGTACAGGTTTGAGGGAGTTCATAGTGGTGTAGCTGGGCACACGGCACAGGGAAAGCCGTGAGAACACCAAACGGCACACTCAGTGCTGTGAGAGCACCAAACAGCACACTTTATGCCGTGTCATGAGGACTGTTTATTTTGAATGTCCTTAATGTCATTAATGAAATTGCATCTTTTTCTGCTTATATGGTGGACTCTATTGATTTGTGGCATGCTAGACTAGAACATGTGAATATGTCTTATATTAAAAATTTAAAGATTATAACATGACAGATTCTAGTAATGTGAAATGTGAAGTATGTGTTGAATCCAAATCAACAAAGAAATCTTGCAAATCTGTGGAAAGAGAATCTGAACTGTTAGGATTAATTCATTCTGATTTAGGTGACTTAAACAATACGATGACTGGAGGTGGTAAAAAATATTATATTATTTTTGTAGATGACTACTCTAGATATAGTATTGTTTTATATCTACTTCGATCTAAAGACGAAGCATGTGATATGTTTATTAAATACAAATCAGAAGTTGAGAATTAGTTTATTAAGAAGATAAAAAATAAAAATAAAAATAAAAATAAATAAAAAAAAACCTTAGGTCGATAGAGGAGGAGAAAATGAAGATGGTCTTGTTAGTGAATTTTGTGAAAAACTTGGTATAATACATGAGACTATATCTCCTTACTCTCCTATCTCTAATGGGGTAGTCGAAAGAAAAAATAGAATTTTAAAAGAGATGATGAATGCTTTGTTGATTAGTTCTAGAACAAATAATTATGGATTAATGTATTCTAGTTTGCCTGCAGTTTTAAAAAGATATAGCAATGCTAACTGGATTTCAGATTCAAATGAGACGAAATCAACTAGTGAGTTTATCTTTATGCTTAGTGGATGTGCAGTTTCTTGGGAGTCATCCAAGCAAACTTGCACAGCTAAGTCAACGATAGAATCAAAGTTTGTGACTCTTGAGAAAGCTGGTACCGAGGATGAGTGGTTAAGAAACTACTTAGCAGATGTTCCTATTTGGAATAAGCCAGTTCCATCGGTATCTTTACAAGGTGATAGCCAGGCCGCCATTGGTCAAGTTATGAATAAGTCCTATATTGGCAAGAGTAAACATATACACCTAAGACACAATATTGTAAGGCAGCTAATTGATGATGGAGTTATATCTCTTAACTTTGTAAGGTCAAAAGTCAATTTGGCTGACCCTTTAACAAAACCACTAGGGAGAAAAGTAGTAAATGAAACATTGAAGGGAATAGGGCTTATGCCTATAACAAAAATCAATAATGATAGTAAACCAATCTATGTAATTGGAGAATCCAAGAAATAGGTTCATTTAGGTAATAACAAGTCATTAGTTGATTTAAGATGCACTATAATTTAATTATCTTGTTGTCAATTCCTATGGTATATAGTGCAATTGCAATGTGTAACGATTGAGATAAACTCTTAATGAATTCTATAATCTATATTATTTGGATGGTGTGCTTAATTGCAATACATACTTGACGGATTCACCTATATAAGGGTGAAAGTGGGGCCGCTTTCTATGAAAACTTAGGCAAATTTTCTAGAGCACTTATGAAAAACTAGGACAGACGCAGGGCCTAGAGACGCTACAATGATTAGAGTTGCTCAGATTCCGAAAAATCAATGTGGGTGCAAGGCCACTCTTTTTAAAAAAAAAAAAAACTCAAACCCAAGCTAAAAGCTTGATTTGACAACTATACCACATGGATATTTTACAAAACCTTTCCACTCTTTTTATATACTTTCCTTCTATAAGCTAGGAAGCTTGTGTTGGGGAAATGCTCTCTCACATGCGCGCACAAGGGGGGTGCAAATCTTGGATTCATAAGCTGGTAAGCTTGTTACTAGTATTACATTTTTTGACTGTTGGAACATTCTCTACATGTTTAAAAACATAAATTGTTTGGATCCTGCACATGTTAAAATTGTTTTAACTCAATATGACTGTTGGAGAGCCATTATTTTTTGACTGTTGGTATCTTAATCTGTTTTACTATACATATGATCCCACTCTTCCAGTTCAATACACACAGAAATAATTATTCTTCCTCTTATCAGTTCATCTGTTTACTTTCTCTTCTTTCACTGATATTTCTGGAGTAATATCTGAGCACTCATCCATTCTTCCAATTAGAGTGCACGTTTGGAAGAAATTGATTGTTGTATTTTGGAGAACATAGCACTGTGACCTTGTGCATCAAGTCACTGACTGCGAGGGGCGGAATTGTTCTTAAGGACGGTACAAACTATTGCACACCTCGATCAAAATCATAGTTTCATCCTCTTTAATTCCTACAATTTTAGTCAAAAGTCTTTTCAAATAGACATTTTTAGTATTAGGTCCAACCCGTTTTTAATTTTAGTGAAAAGTCCGTATATTATAAAAGTTATGCGAAATTCACATAACTAAATCTCACAAACTTTTGTGAAAATTTGAAAAAGTAATTATATGAAATTTCACATAATTTTATGACACAGGGTTTTGATCTGTTTAAGTTTTATTAGCCAAGGAGTTTTGAACCCAAAAAAAACGACCGGATTTTCCTTTAAACTTATTTAATCTAAAATGAGGGACTTTTGCACTAAATTTGTATTGTTATTTTTGCTAAAAAAAAATAAGGAGAAGTTATAACCTTCAAATACGTTAGAGTAAAGTTATTGAATTAGTCTTAAACTATTGTCATTTATTCTTCTTCTTTTTAAAATAAAACTCAAATGTTTACCCTTCATTGCTTTTTTCAAATCTAACCAACACTCTCGAAGCGTTGGAATATAAATAAGTCCTTTTCATTCATGAGCTTTCTTATTAAACTCACTCTAATTAATTTATACCCTGATGCCAACCTCTTTGAATTTATTGCTTTCGACAAGAGTAATGCTAGGTGTACACAAATTTACACATTTTTGTACACAAATACTTTAAATGCATGGATCATGTACTGTGTAAATAGTGCACAGAAAAGTATGAAAAATTCAAAAAGCACAAGGTACATGCATTTATAATATTTGTGTGCAAAAATGTGTACAAAAATTATATACATCTAGTATTGCTCTTTCGATAAACATGAGTTTTCTTACTTCTCGCACATACAAGTTTTATTATATTTGCTTATATAATCTACTCGAACAATTAAAATGCTTAATTTTATTTTCTTTTTGAAACAAAGGAGTATACTTTTTGTTTTATTTTTTGACCCAATTTCGTTGACTTTTACAACCACCAAAAAAAAGAAAAGAAATAAAGAAAAGGAAGGAAGGAAAGGAAAAGTTCTCTTTTTTTTTTTTTTTGGTAATCGGGGGTGTCCGGGCCAGCTTGCGCGCACCTCGACTAATCCCCCGAGGCCTGGAGGCGCCGGGTGAATACTCCAGTGGCCACGCCCCTCATGACTCGAACACTAAACCTCTTGGGTAGTACACCCAAGAAGCTTACCATTCGACCACAAAGAACTTGGTTTCTCTTCTCGTTTTCGAAAAAATGAAAACGAATTATTGAAAATCGAAACATTACCAAACGATCCTGAAATTACTAAGGGCAGTCTTAAAAGTTTTTTTTTTTTTTTTTCTTGCTCAAAGTCATAAAAAGTATGCAATTAAGTCTATTAGAGCCCCAAAAAGGCTTAGATCTTAGATCCTGTATACTTGGAACTTGTGGGTTGCTTTCTTATTTTTAGCCCTCCTTTTTCGGACACCGATTGCCCTCAACCCCTAGGGGCCACTCTTCTCCTCCACACACAAAACTTTCTTGTACAAGAACCTCTTCTATTGTTTGACTTTGACCCCAACAGAAAATCTAAAAACTTTTTTCTAGCGAAACTTTCCATCCCGTGCACATTTTCCCGGAAAAACAGCACATTCAACATCCATTTTTTTTTTTTTTTTGGTTTCCCAACTATAGCAACATTGTTCTTTCACCGTAAAATCTGATCATTTCAGTCGTCGGAGTTTCATGGTTTTGATCATCAATGCGGCTATTTCTGAGGTAATGTGCAGCTTTCAATTCATCTGGAGGATATGTGTTTAAGCCTCATAGGCCCTGTCTATATTTCTTGTACTGCAACATGTGAATTTTTGGAGCCAAAAGCAAAAAGTTAAGAACCCATACACTTTTTAACTCTGTGGATGCTGGACAACCATTATTGGGTAATGGCCGGTTTTTTAATCCATTTTATGTGTTGAGCGAAACACGAGGGAAAAAAAAAATTCAAACTATGTCCTATCGAATTTCTTCTTCGAGAGCTCAATCTATGTCATTCTCAGAAAATCCACCTCTAGCGCAAAAATTAACAGACGATCCCGTGACACACAAAACTGCGCAGAGTACTGTCACCTGCGTTTATCAAACACACATTGCAAGTTTTTGGCGAAATGTGACGGTCTTATGGTGCAAGAACCTAATGAACCATTCTCTAAGCATTTCTGTTGATAGCATAGACAACGATTATCAACATGGTTGCAAAATTGACCTAAAACCATGGCATTTTTGGAGCAAAAAAGGATATAAAACCTTTGAAGTTGAAGGCAACCAAGTGGAGGTCTATTGGGATCTTCGCTCGGCAAAGTTCTCCAATGGGCCCGAGCCGTGCACAGACTTCTATGTCGCGCTAGTCTCTGATGAAGAGGTGGTTTTGCTGTTAGGAGATTACAAGAAAAAGGCTTATAAGAGAACAAAATCAAGACCTGCACTAGTTGAAGCAGTCATGTTTTACAAAAAAGAACATGTTTTTGGGAAAAAGAGTTTCACCACAAGGGCACAATTTGATCATAAGATACGAAAAGAACACGATGTTGTGGTGGAAAGTTCAACGATGGGTCCAAGAGACCCCGAGATGTGGATTAGCATAGACGGGATTGTGTTAGTTCACATTAAGAACTTGCAGTGGAAATTCAGGGGAAACCAAACTGTTCTGGTCGATAAGTTACCAATGCAAGTGTATTGGGATGTTCATGATTGGCTATTTTGTTCGCCTGGCTCAGGGCACGGCTTGTTCATTTTCAAGCCTGGCGGTCCTGAACTTGAGAGCGATAGAGATGAAAGTAGTTGTGGCGGTGAGAGCGAGTGTAGTAGTAGTATTAATAGTAGATACTATTCGACGCTAAGTCATTCCAAAGCATCAGAGTTTTGCCTCTTTCTCTATGCGTGGAAGATCGAATGAATTGGGGATTAATGCTTGGAATCTCCATGTAATTGTACAGATTTGTAAGGGAATTTTCTTGGGTTGTGAAAGATTAAATTTATGTGCCTACAAGATTGTAGGGCCTGAACTCTCACATGTTGTATACTATGATCCAAATATTATCCCAGCAAGTTGATTTCTATATATACTTGGTGTTAATATTTTTATGCAGAGATAGGATAATATATCAACTTTAGATGTTTTACTAGCCGTTGTGTCTTCACTAAGCACATACACAGGTCTATTTGGCGTTTGAGTAATATATATTATACTTCCCCAAATCCATATTAAAAACCTATAAATTGTCAATGGTTTTAGAAAATGGCATGGTTTTTAAACCTATACCCTGAAAAATGTTCCGCTATTGATGTGACGGTAAGACTATATTCGGTTAATTGTAATGGACGCGTCTCAAATTTATTCATAGTTGTTTCAAGTGGTCTAAATGTCATATTTAAAAACTAAATTTGATATACAAATTTGAGAACCACATTAATGTTAGCGAAGTCTACCTCACATCACCTACACACAAAAGTAAAGAGTTATGTATAAGTTCTTGAACAACCCTCACCTTGTCAGTCAACTTTTCAGGATTGAATTAAGCCTATGGTTCTAACACACAATAAATATTCTTGTGCTCCTGTAACACATTAAAGAAAATAACCAAAAAAAAAGGTACTGTGAAGCACCATGGAATCAAATATATGTGGGTATATATACATTTGCTTATCGCACCCACATGCTGCCAGTGAAAAAAGAAGTCTCTTTTCAATGAAAAGAAGGAAAATAGAGTCGCAAAGTTCAAGACAGGTGGAAAGCAAAAATAATTCCATCTTTTCCTGTTTGAAGGTAAGCAAATTGTTGGAAAATATGGAAGGATACGGCTATAATACTAATGAGGCATGTAATGATTTGCACTGTCTTTAAGAACAATTCGGACTCTCGGAGTCAATGACTCGATGCACAAGATCTCAGTGCTATGCTCTCCAGGATTCAGCAATCAGTTTCTTCCAAACATGTACTCGAATTGGAAAATTATATGAGTGCTCAGAATTGCTCCAAAGTAATGAAAATGGTTTTTTGAAAAATAGCATAAGAGAGAGGAATTTTTTGTTCGTAAAATGGGAAGAGAGAAGGGTATTTATATTATACAAACTGCCCAACGGTCATTTTATTAAAAATAGTTTTAATAGCCTCCAACGGGGCCATATTTTTAATACATGAGGTAATAGATTTTCCAACGGCCATATTTTTAATACAGGAGTTAATAGATTTAATAGCCTCCAACGGCCATATTTTTAATACTGGATATTAGTCATATCAATGTAAACGACTTTGTTTAAATCTTTTTGAAATAAAAGGCCTAATGGCCAAATAAGAGGCCAATAATTCCAACAATCCCCCCTATTTCAAAATTTTAAACAACAAATAAAAAGAATGGAGAAAGAGAATTCAATGCATCAAAACTGGTGTCTTTAGGGGTATGAACCAGTCCCTAGGAATATAAGAAGTGACTTACAGGAATTTGGTGAAGTAAAATTTCTATGAACCAGAATCCCTTAACGTAAACCAGTCATCTTATACCCATATTAATTCCTCAGATTCTGAGCAACTTTAATCGGTGTGGCACCTCTAGGCCATGCGCCAGTCCTGAATTTTCATAAGTACTCTAGAAAACTTGCGTATGTTTTCATAGAAAGCAGTCCACTTTCACACTTATATAGGTGAATCCGTTAAGTATGTATTGCAATTAAATATACCATCCAAATAATTTGGACTATGGAATTCATTAAGAGTTTAACTCAATATTTACTCATTGCAATTGCACTATACACCATAGGAGTGGACAACATGATAATCAAATCATAGTGCCGATCTGTACATGGCAGGAGTAGTGGGCAACAGTTGTTCCAACTTTCAAGCCATGTCACAAAGTGTGTTACCCATCAAATGACTGCCCGTACATGTGCTCACAATAAAAATCGGTCTTCGAAAGTAAGTAGATGCTTTAGAAGATGTGGGCTCGGTCTCATAAGTGAAGCACAATCATTGGAGTTAGAAATTGTAGCAGCCAAGATTTTTGACTCCAAGCAAAATCTGTGTGCACGAAGCACTAAGGCTTTATTATAGCCACCTGTCAGCAATGCTATGTCACTTGCATGCAAGGATAGGTGCTAAGGTGTCAATAGCATATGGCGTCTAAGCATTGTTCAGTCATTGCCAAGATCCTATGACAAACTCGGTCTTCGGTCTACCCTGCTTTTTGAGGCCGATGAGTTGGTAAAATTTTGGTTATGGCCCACAATTCAGTCAAATTCTACATGTGTAGTCACAAAAATCAGCCTTTCCTACACAAAAATCGGTCTTCTTTACTTAAAAAAAAAAAAATGCGGCCTATGACTTGAGGCCGATGCAGTATAAGGTCGATTATTTAAAATCCATGATATTACAAGTGGGTTCATCGGTCTGCACAAGGCCGATATTATCGGTCTGACTTTCTGAAGTATTGCTGATAGCCAACTTTTCAGTCAAAATCGGTCTGCGTGGCCGATAATGACCACAAAAATCGGTCAATTGTATACAAGGTTCTTCAAAAATTACATTACATTTCATTTTCAAAGAACCAGGGGGGCATTGTTTACACCCTAATATAAAAAATATATTTTTTATATTGTGACCGGTTTATGCAAGTGGGAAGTTAACCACACTAGCAGGGAAGTTATCAATTTAGTGGGTAGTGGTTATTTGAAGTGAGAAAGTGGCCAACTTAGTGGGGGAGCTTTGCTAGTGGATATAGTGGTTAATGGATTTGGAAGTGGCCAACTTAATGGGGAAGTGGCCAACTTAGTGGGGGAGTTATTTTCAGCACCTCTATAAATACACAAGGCCAATCTACATACAAAGGAGGCCAACACAGCGCCAAACAGCCCCCTGTGGCTTAAAAGCAGTCCCAACACTGCAGCTTTGTTTTCTTTCCTTCTATTCAAGCTCCACGTTGCTTTCTTTCCAATTAATGTTAGCACTACTTTAGCCTTTAGCTTTTTGTTTTAGTTTTAAGTCTGTTGATGTACTGCACACCTTTTGTAAATGCAATCAATGTCCACTTTGAATCTCACTATATTTTTATTATTCAGTGCTTCGGTTTTTGATTGAATCTCTATTCTTGTCCTTCATTTTCATCACTCAAATCAAATTACTCGCATCAGAGTGTTTGAACCTTAAGGGAAGGGTCATCCCTACTTCCCAACATCGCTTGATTCATCTCAAACCACAGTTAGGGATAGTTTTGGTAGCACGTTTGGGTCTTCGTACAAAGCCCCTGACACGCTCGGTCAAATTAAATTTTAGCCAAAACAATATCAAGTATGGCGCTTGCACCCTTCCATTACATAGGGAGATTATTCTACTTTTGACTCCTATGCATTCCCCTCGAGTGAAAAAAAAAAGTGAGCATTTTCCTGTAAATTCTCTAAACAAGGAGCCTTAATCGATTTTTTCTTTTCTGAGGGGAAAAAAAATAGCAATGCTACACCTAGGGTGTTAGCAGTGGGGGTTTTTTTTTTTTTTTTTTTTTTTTTATGAAAATAAATAAATAAAAATGACCAATAATGGTAGTCGGTCAATTTTCGATGCATTCGATCAATTTTTCAGTCAATTTTGACTTTAACATATATTTAAAAAATTGACCATTCAATTTTTTGGTAGGTCGGGTTTTGGTTATCGATTTTTTACTTATACCCTTAGCTACACCCTACTTCACTCTCAAAAGATTAGTGCTACACCTACATGTAAATCTACACCCAAAACCCAACACATCCTGACTCTTGATTTCATAGGACCCATATAGGACCCACATAGAGCCCATTGGAAATAAAGAGTCAAGATTGTTGAGTGTGTATTTAGATGTTGGTGCAGCATTTTTGCAACAAAAAATTCACAATCACTCTGGTGGATCCCACAGTGCCCACCCAAGAGTGTTTGACAGTTTGTGAGTTTTTGGGTGTGAGTGTAGCATTACTCACCCAAAAAACTCACACCCAAAAAAAAATGGATAAAACATTAAACTTCACACACAACTTTCACACAACCTAACCACTTCCCTTGTGATCGGATAGCAAAGCTTCTAGGTGTTATACCAAGAGGTCTCAAGTTCGAATCTTAAGGGGATGGCCACATGTGATTCACCCGGATGCCCGGCCTCGTGGGATTAGTCAAGATGCGTGCAAACTGACCCGGACATTCACGATTACCAAAATAAAAAAACTTTCACACAATCTTTCATACATAATCTACACTACAAAAGTGTGTCTGTCTCTATTATGTGTCTAATCACATTCCTTAGAAAAAAAAGTAGCACCGTTTTTTCATGAGTAGTGCTATATACACACACTTTTTGACACATATTTTGACACACAGCTTTAAATGCATGTACCTTGTGCTATGTAAGTGGTGCACAGAAAAGTGTGAAAAATTCAAACAGCACAAAGTACATGTGTTTAAAGCATCATGTGTCAAAAAGTGTGTACCAAACATTTCCCTTTTTTTCATAGATAAGTTACTTTCTACACTCGTTATACGCAATAAGTAACTGTACACATAGCATCCGTTATAGTACAATTGAGTGTAGAGAGAAAGCAAGTAGGTGTAATTTAGAATATCTCTCTCTCTCTTCGATACTTGGGCTCCAAACCTAGGGCTGGGCTGCATTTTGAAAAAGAAATCGAAAATGAAGGTAGCTTCGAAGTTGATTTTCCTTTTCAGCGACTCCCATGGCTTTTCAACTGCCATCTCAGACGCTCTCCAACTAAACCCTAACAATTCCACCCTCCAAAGACTGTAACTCTCTCTCTCTCTCTCTCTCTCTCTCTCTCTGGAATCCATCATTGCAATACCTAACGGATGAAAATTGGATTGTTCTGTTGTTTCTTTGCAGAGAAGAGACCTTCGAGCTGTCACTGGATCGGTATGGAATCAAAGATCGTAAAGCCTCTGGTAAATTTGTTCACTTTGTAGATGGTGATGACAATTATAAGGTAGTGTTTCGATTGTAGTTCCCTATTTTCATGTTGTTTATATAGGCATATAGTTAGTTATCCTAAAATGGTAGTAATTTGGGCAAGAATTGATATTTTAGCCTCAAAGTTTTATGTGCAATGCTAAACTACAGCACAGGCGCCCTTTTAGCGACGAAAAAAATGCTTTAGCGATGAAAATTTTCGTTACTAAAAGTTTAGATTGTTAGCGATGAAAAATTTTGTCACTAAAAGTTAGTGTACGCGCTACTAACTTACAACCACCGTGTTGTAGGTTAGCAACTCCCTTTATGTATTGATATATGGATATACTTTACATATATATATATATATATATATAGAGAGAGAGAGAGAGAGAGAGAGAGAGAGAGAGAGAGAGAGAGAGAGAGAAAACAGCCGTAAGAGGAATATAGATGGAGATAGAAACATTATAGAGTGAGATTAATTTACTATAGAAGTTGAGGAGTGTTGAGATTATAATCTCACATTGGGAATTTAAAGCCTTGCTACTGAATATATAAGATCGTGGGGCTACTCCACCCATAATTGCCAATTGGTTTTGGGTTGAATTCTCTAATTCAACAAGGAGCATTGGGTTCTGTCAACTCCCATCTCATTTCCTGATATGCAAAACACCATCACCAACTTAAAAAGCAGAAGCTAGTAAGACTTGCTTTGGTGAAGAAGTATAAATTATAATAGAATGCATCTTTAAAATAAGTTGCTAATGAAGATGATTATGTACTTACGATGGGTAAGAATGCATTCCGAAAATGTAATTCCAAACATACCCTTAGACTAAAACCAAACCAAACCAAACCTAGCCTTGTGTCCCAATCAATTGGGTCGACTGTATGAATACTTTTTCTTCATTCTGCACGATCAAGAGCTATATGCTCATTTAAATTATATATATTCATATCTTGTTGCATACATACTCCCAAGTCAGTCTAGGTCCGCCTCTCCCTCTAACCATTCCAGGCACTACGATCTTATCACTCTTTTGCACAGGTGCATCTACAGGTCTTCACTGCACATGGCCGAACCATCTAAGTATATTCTCCCTCAACTTATCCTTAATATGTGTCACTCCTACAGTCTCTCGGATGTACTCATTTATAATTCTATCTTTCCTAGTCTTATTTCTAATTCTATCTTTCCTAATCTTACCACACATCCATCTTAGCATCCTCATCTCAGCTATGCTCACTTTGCTAATGTGTTGTTTCTTAGTTGCCCAACACTCTGACCCCTAGAGCATAACTAGCTTATAAAATTTTCCTTTCAATTTTATTGGTATTCTCTGGTCATATAATACTTTAGAAGCACTCCTCCACTTAATCCAGCGTACTCTAATTCTATGGGTCACATCATCACCAATCTCTCCATCTCTACTGAACATGGAACCTAGATAACAACAGTGTTCCCTCTTTGGGATCTCATGATCTTCGATTCTTCACTGCTTCGTTGTATCTACTTCCACTGTTGCTAAAACAAAATTCCATGTATTCTGTTTTCGTCCTACTTATCTTTAGCTCCTTAATCTCCAGTGCTTCTCTCCAAGCTTCCAGTTTAGTGTTGAGTCCCCCTTTAGTCTCATCAACCAAGACAATATCATCTGCGAACAACATACACCATGAGACCTTGTCTTGAATGTGTAGTCAATTCATCCATAATTAGGGCAAACAAATAAGGGGCTCAAGGCCAACCCTTGGTGTAGGCCTACGGTAATTGGGAATTTGCTTGTTTCTCCGACCGGTGATCTAATTGTAGTAACCGCTTCATCATACATATTCTTCACCATATCAATATAACCCTTGGTCACTCCCTTCTTCTCTAGCACCCACCAAATTAAGGCTTAGTTTGGCTCCCATTTTGGTGCTTCTCCTTTTTTAAAGCACAATTTCATGTTAATTCATTTGGTAACTAGTTTATGAGCTTTGCAAAAATTGAACTTGGAGCTTTTTTGGAGGGAGCTTTTAAAAGCTCTAGAATAGAGCTTTTAAAAGCTCAATGTTGCTTTTTGGTTTCATGATGTCTTTTTGAAGAGTAGTGTGTCACTTGTATAAAATTATCAAACAACTTAGTAATAAATTTTATAAGCTCTTTTTAAAAAGCCACGTGGGGACCAAACTAAGCCTAAATTTCTAGGCACCCTATCATAAGCTTTCTCTAAATCAATAAAAATCATATGTAGATCTTTTTTCTGCTCTCTATAGTTTTCCATTAGTCTCATCAGTAAATAAATTGCTTCCATAGTTAATTATCAGGCATAAATCCAAACTGATTTTCTGACACTGATGTTGCGCCTCTTAAGCGATGCTCCATCACTCTCTCCCATAGCTTCATAGTATGGTTCTTCAACTTAATACCTCTATAGTTGTTGCATTGTTGTACATCTCTTTTATTCTTATATATAGGCACTGAAATGCTCTTCCTCCACTCATTAGGCATTTTTCTAGTCATTAAAATCCTACTAAAAACTTTTATAAGCCAAGATGTCGCCACATCTTCCAAGCTTTTCCAAACCTCAATGGGGATCCCATCTGGTCCGAAGGCCTTGTTGGGTTTATCTTCTTCAAAGCAAATTCCACCTCAAACTTCCTTATTCTCCGATAGAATTTGTACTTTCTAGTTTCATCGCAACGTCCAGTTTCTTCTTCAATTGTGTTATCCATATGTTTTTCATTCAACAACTTCTCAAAATAGCTTTTCCACCTTTCCTTAATCTCTTCGTCGTTCACTAATACCCTAGTCATTTTAGACACTTAACCTAATTAATGTCTCTTGTTTTCCTTTCTCTCGACTTAGCAAGTTTATACATACATTTTTCTCCCTCTCTAGTGTCTAGCTTGGTGTAGAAGTCGTCATAGGCTTCCATTTTAGCAACTAATTGACCTTTTAACCTCCTTATTTGCACATTTCTAGCTCTTGAAGTTTTCCTCACTTATATCATTTTGTCACTTCTTAAAGCAATCTTTTTTGGTTTTTACTGCAACTTGTACCTCTTCATTCTACCACCAAGTATCTTTAGATGCTAACCCTCTTCCCTTCAACTCTCGAAGGACCTCCTTCGATATTCTCTTAATGCACCCTGCCATTCTATCCCACATAGTATTGCTTCCATCTTCCAAATTCCAAGGTGTTTCTGTATACGTTCTATCTTGAAATATTGTTAGTTTCTCGCCTTTAAAGTTCCACCACCTAGTTCACGGGTTTATAGGGTATTTTCTAGTACGACGTTGTCCTTTTATATGGATATCTAAAATAGTAAGTTTATATTGAGATGTTAAACTCTCCCCTGGGATGACCTTACAGACCTTTCATGCTAAGCGGTCTGCCTTTCTCACAAAGAACAAATCGATCTGGCTTCTATTAGATGCACTCTTAAAGGTTATCAAGCATGGTTTAAGGTCGCTGTATCGGTCGCGGTCGCTGAGGTCGCGGACACGACTCGGTCGCGGCGCCGCGGACTGGTATCGGGCGATACGCAAAGATGCGCTAGATTTAAGGTTCAAAAAAATCTGGAAAAATAATGAAAAATTTTAAAATCATTTGAATAACAAATTTGGCCTAATAGATTGTCACAATACACAATATACCAATTACAATGTCACATAATATCTAATACACACGCTGCGGATTGAGTATTTGATAACACTACATACATAATTAGGATCACCTTCATCAATAACTACCAAATCAATACCACATGGAGTGTCGTGGTAGCATATAATTATAATGTGACAAATAAATCGAATGTGTATTTGTAATTTCAAATTTAATTTAATAAGAAATGATAAGTGATTTATTTATTAATAATTAAGTTTTTTGTTTAGTAATAATTATTTATTAATAATAAGTTTCTAATTTCAATTTTAATTTATTTTTTAAAATAATAAGTTACAATTATTAATTTAATAATTATATACTGTGGTAGTATGTAATTATAATTAATAATTTAATATTAATATAATGTGGTAGCATATAATTATAATTTGGTGTATTATAGTGTTGTGTAATATAATGTGATAGTATTTAATAGTGTTAAGCATAATACTCCCTCCGTCCCATTTTATGTGTCCATCTTGGGGAGTCCAACTATTTAAGGGGACAAAAAGAATCTACACCTACTTTCCACAATTGCCCATAATCATTGCACTTTTTTATTATTATTTTATTTTGGTATTGATTGCAAGGAAGGGTAGTTGAGGAAACTAAGTAAAATTTATACACTAATTTAGGAAAGTGGACAACAATTTTGGGACATCCCAAAAAGGAAAGATGGACACATAAAATGGGACGGAGGGAGTACATTATAATTATAATATAGAGTTATACTTGGGGCACAACCAAAGCCACAACCTTTTGCTCACAACCTCCATTTTGTGTCTATATCTCTCCTAGTGGGCACTTTGGGGTCACTGACACTGTAGGACCCATCAACAGAGAGATAGATACAAAATAGAGGTTGTGGACAAAAGATTGTGGTTTTGGTTGTGCCCCAAGTATTATCCTATAATATAACATACAACCAAATATTTAAGTCAAACAGAGAGAGAGAGGCCACAAATACAAGCTGCGAACCAAATATTTAACATACAACCAAATGTTAACTTAAGCATTACTTAAGTCAAACACAGCCACAAATACAAGCTGCGAACCAGAGAATAACCAAATACAAAACAAGCCCTAACCTTCTCCTCTTCTTCAAGCTGCGACCAAAAAAAATGGCGAGAGAGAGGCCTCCAACAGATCGCGAGCAGAGAGAGAGAACTCCTAGTCTCCAGCAGATCACGAGCAGAGAGAGAGAGAGAGAAGTAGATCGAACAGAGAGAGGGAGAAAGGAGATCCCAGATCTAGATCGAACAGAGAGAGAGGGAGACGAACCAGAGAAAGTCAGATCTGCTTTTTTTTATCTATGCGAGCAAGATGAAGAGGGAATCAAACATGTTTGTATGGACTGACCTCACAGGTACAATTTGCCCTCTTTTTTTCCCTTCAAATATGTACCTCTGATCTTAATCTCGTCGTCTCGTCCGAGATCTCGTGCGAGACGGCGCCATCTCGTCTGATACATGGCGGTACGGCCGAGATGGTCACCGATTCGACGTCATTTTGATTATTTTTTGACTCACCTTGAGATCTCGTTTCGTTACCCAACGAAACCGAGTTGATTCGGCCGAGACGACTCGGTTTCGACCGAGACTACGAACCATGTTATCAAGTGTTCTTCCCTCATTTTGAAAAAGGTGTTTGCTACTACAAGATCATATGCTACGGCGAAGTCTAGAATACTGACCTCCGCCTCATTCTGATCTCCAAAGCTATACCCCCCATGCACCCTCTCATATCCAGTTCTATCTTTTGCCTACATGGCCATTAAAATCTCTCCCTACAATTATCTTCTCTCCTCCCGGTATTTCTGGCATTAAAGCGTCCAACTCATCCAAGAATTGTCTTTTAGTGTGATCATCCAATCCTACTTGGGCCACGTATGCACTAACCACATTAATTATATCCACTCCAACTACCAGCTTGATAAGCAATATTCTGTCTCCTTTCCTCGTGACTGTCACAACTTTATCTTTGAGATTCTTGTCAACCACGATTCCGACATCATTTCTATGCCTATCTTTCCCCATATAGAATATTTTATACCCGGTCTTTTCTACCTCCTTAGCTTTCTCTCCAACCCACTTCGTTTCTTGTAAGCATACTACATTAACCTTTCTTCTAATCATAGCATCTACTAGTTCCATAGCTTTACCTGTTAAGGTTCCTGTATTCCAAGTTGCTAACCTAAGCCTATAGTTCTAGACTAGCTTCTTTACCGGGCGTCGATGCGGCGCTCCTTGCACATTTTTCGAAACGCCCGAAGGCAGGCGCAACGCGTTGCTTAAAGGAAACGCCCTAACATTTACACGAGTATTCATATTGGATTCATATCATAGGGATCCGACGGTTTTTTCACGTGCTGGCTGTCGAACTACCTAA
Source organism: Hydrangea macrophylla (assembly GCA_033977485.1). Lineage (NCBI taxonomy): Eukaryota > Viridiplantae > Streptophyta > Magnoliopsida > Cornales > Hydrangeaceae > Hydrangea > Hydrangea macrophylla. The sequence continues at coordinate 32,951,518 of CM066994.1, forward strand.
CGCACTAACCCTCCCCTTAGAATGCCAAAAAAAAAAATTAAGTAATTCCAGCACAGGTTCTTGGTGGGTTTCATTGCTAGATTGATCTATATGCATCTTTAGATTCCTTCTTTTTTTTTTGGGTAGCAAGGAGTGATTGCTAAGGTTAATTGTGATGAGCATTGCCTGTAACATAAACGATGTGTTTGAAAACAAGCAAAGGATGTTGAATTTTTCGAACTAAGAGATGGAAGCTCGTGGAATTGACCCTATACATGCTCCATTGAGTTTGAGAGATGGACATCATGAAGGAAAGGAAATATTGGAAGGTGTGAAGAATCATTGTTAGGGAATGGAAGTTGTCGCTGCCCTCCTTTTGTTTGGTTGAACTTGAGCTTAAACAGGAAGGAATGGTGGACAATAATGGAGCTTCGTGGTTTGTTCTTGTACCCTTTGATATAAAGAATAAGGGTAAACAAAAACTTTTTTTTTTTTTTTTCGTTCTCTCCTTTTTGCCCACTTTTGGGTGTAAATTTCAAGTTAGGCATCGGAGAGAAGTGCCTGCCTTCTTTCTTTCATTCAACCTCCTTTGTGCCAATCAATTAGAACTCTATGAATTCCTTCCTTTTTTGTACATATCAAACAAAAGAAGAAACCTCCAGCCCCCTCGCTCCGCTGTTGATGTTTCTTGTTTTAAAGATTGGACCGTAGACAAGAACCAACTGCAAGTTTTGTACCCTTTTTATCCATTTGTACTCATTTTTTATGGTCGTATTTGCACTTTTGTTTGTCAGACGATTTCTTTATGAAATTCATTTATGAAAAATGTATTCAAATGCTTTTTACAGGTGACAACACTGCTTCTGGACAATTATGAGCCTCCAATTTTGGCTTGTGCTATCAATGAAGTTCTGGCGTCAATAACAGCAGAAAATTCATCAACCATGCCCACGGTTGTCCTACCCTGCATTGTGGCAGTATCAAAACTTAAGTGGGAAGGTAAAAACACAAGTAACAAAGCTTCACTTTATGGTATGCAAATAGGTCCGGAAACAGATATAAGTCAGACAGTAGTCAACAAAACCCAGAAGCCACCATCATCGTTGCAGATTCATTATGAACCTTTAGCATGCTTTATTCAGTTAGCCCGTGTGTTGAAGCTTCCAACATGTATTCTTCTTGGGCAAAGTGGTCAGTGCCTATCTCAGAACACTTCAGGAGAAGAGCTTGAGGTATTTTTCTACTTCAATTATTTTCAATAAGTGCAATCAATTATCACTGAAGACACCAAGAGATAGTACTTGATTAAAGATGTGGAATGGAATTGCACCATTAAACTAGACTTTGAAGGCCGGGCGCAGAGGATATATTTTCCTGGGCAGAGTGTTATTTTTATCTTCTGCTGTGTTCATGATTCACTTTCTTTGATTCTCAAGTCTTGGAAATTTGTACGTCTAATTAGTCGTGTCTATTAGTGGTTTCTATATTTAACTATCTAAGTGAGCTCATAGTTGGAATGTGGGAGCAAAGATGAGCAATGAGGGTGCAAGTAAGGCTCTTCGAGTTCTCGTTGTTTTGAACTTTGTGGGATGTATTTGTTGAACGTGGTACTGTTCTTCTCATTAAGAAACAATTGTCACTTTCCAGAATTGGAAAACTTAACAATTAGTTATTTCAATTTTTCATTTTTTTTTTTTGGTTATGTTCAAACTTCTGTTTATCACCCATGGTAGAGCACATGTTTTTTTCAAAAGAAAGAGAAAGGAATTGAAATGTTCCAATCCTTGAGAATTCAAATCTTCGGACCAGTTTGACTGTTTCAGCTTCTGACTTTTATTTTTCTGGAGAAGTGTTTGAGCTTCTAACTTGATCACAGCATTGTAACAATTTATGATACATGGACACTTCAATGTGAGTTGCTTACTCATGTGGAACTTAGCACAAAATGCATGTGGGACATGCGTTAAACAAGCAAACTTTCTCATCTTATGTATATTTTCTCAAACGAGTTAAGCACGCCCTACATTAGAAATTCCATAGTATGATTGGGTGGTTTCAATGGTCAGCAGGTATGAGTGCCCTACACGGTTAAGGTTTAGCTGGGTTTCGAAGTAGACAAAGACAAACACATATTGAGAACTTCTGGGTGGCAACCACCTTAGCGAAGCGACAATATTAGCTACAATGAAGGGGGGGCTGTATCTAGAAATCTGATTCCTTTGCCTATTTTCCACTTTTGTCATCTGCATTTCAGACGCAGTCATTTAGTCATTGTATCGTTCCTTGGCTTGTCAAATGAAAACCTCATCATACCTTTTTACTTTTCTGTTTGTCTGGAGAAGCTCAGGATTGGGGGAGAATGTTAATGGATTGCCTAAAAGTAGAACAATTCTCCCAGGCTTTGTTTGGTTTGCAAATGTATTGAACGAAACGAAAACAAGGAAAACTACTTCCCTTGTGTTTTTCTTCATGCTTAGACAATTTTATAAGTTTAAAAAAAATATTCGAAATATTATTCTAACCTGAGAAAAAAGGGAGGAGAGTGCCTCACAAATTTCAAAATTTTCAGTTTAATTCTCCTTGTATTTTCTTTTCATTCCTATTTTCCTTTTAACCAAACCAAGGAAAACAGTTCTGTAAATCCATGAACCAAACAGAGCCGTAAAGTTTCAAGTATTCGTAGTACATACATACATTTCTACGCATTAGACATTGTATGGTTTCCGTTTTGAGTTTACTACTTAGTTATTTACCATCTGATTCTCTGTCATTTCTTTCCCAGATTATCTACGAGATGGGAGAACTTTTGGCAAGCATTTCGTCCTTGCGCTTTTTGAGACAGAAGATAAAATGGAGTCCAACCAAGACAACTAAAGATGATAAGGAGCCGTGGCGTGCATTATACGGTTGAATATCAGACTCTCAGGTGTCTGTAATCACATTATAAGCTGATTTGAGTATACTATTTTCTAGATATGAACTTAGAGTTGAAGTCATACACACCGCCCTTTGAATAGATGTTTCCTTCTTTTTTTTTTTTCTCTTTTTGTTACCTTTTTTTTTTGGAAAAGATCTTTGTTATGAATATGTATTAATGCTCAACCTTCAAAGATCTGTTTTTCTTTACAGTGAGTACTTCATATACTCCATCTTTTTTTTTTTTTTCCCTTTCTGAAATTATGGGCGTAGACTGGGAAAGTAGGGTCCTGAATCATTTAAAAATTGCTTTTTAATGCTATTTAGAATGTTTTGGTTACAACTAAGTTGAAAGATATGGATAGACTGATTAATTTGATCTAGGTTGATTTATTGGTGACGTAAATTGGTCAATTTGGCCTTTTTGTGCATTCCATGAATTTGACTAAAAAACCCATTTACACTTTACAAATCATTTCAATGTATAAATTGATGTTTTGAATTCGGTTTTGGAACAATAGTAGTTGTGTTAAAATTAATGCTTAAACTCGTAGTAATTTATATCATCTTAACCGTGCCTAGAAATGACAACATGGGAAGAAATATGATAAACTTGTGCATTTTTTTTCACAATGAACAATTTTGAAAAGATTAAATACGTTATAAATTGTGAATTATCTTATTCAAAGTAAATTTTTTAGCCTACTTAGTACTGTGGGATCAATATATGCACAATTCATCACTGTTTTAACTTATTTCTCAAATTCATCACTTATTAAAAGTTGCTAGTTGAAGTAATGATTTCACCAAAAAAAAAATCTGTAGAAATCGTTAGTCCAACTCGCGACTTCTGGCCTCAATGACAAGTCGTTAGTTGAACTAGCGACTTTTGTTTATATGTATACTATAATCTCTCAAAAGAATTGTGAAAAGTAAAAGTCCCTAGTTCAATTTGCGACTTCTCGTTGCGACCTGAAGTCGCAACGAGAAGTCGCGAGTTGAACTTTCGACTTCTACATATTTTTTTTTGCTGAAGTCGCTACTTCAATTAGCGATTTTAAAAAAAGTGATGAGTTTGAAAAATAAATTAAAACAGTGATGAATTGTGTATATATTAGTCCCACGGTGATGAATTGGGTAAAAAATTCTATTCAAAGTTCATGCTTGCGCAAACAGGCCGTACGGATAATATTCCTGCTTTCAATCCACATGTGCCATCTTTTGCTTTGAGGGTCATAGGTAGGTTGTCATCATTTATTTCAAAACATATGGGTCATCATCTTATATGGATATCTGTCATTTTTCGGTTTTTATGTTATATGGACATATGCCATATATATATATATATATATATATAAAAGTCATTTTTGGGTTTTGATTGTCTAATGACTTGGTTACTTTACAGAGCGTGTCTACCCTTTAGAGATCATCCCATCTCAGTTGGAGGCTCCACCTGATTCATCACTGAATTCACTAGCTCAACCACTTTTTAGTTGAAAATTTCTTGCACCATGCCATAGGTGTGACTTGAGTATTTTGTGAGTTTCATATAGATCTTACAATAGTAAAAAAGATCACAATGACCGTCATACGGTGTAATAGAATAATTTCTCGGTTCAGAGATGTGTTAACAAAGTATGATATGCTGTATTGTTCTATTATACTATCGGTGTGAGTATGTGTCACATATGCGTTACGTAGATAAGCTTGTACAAGTGGGCCAACACCTGGAAAATAGAATGGATAAGCACATAAGAATCTCACATGAACGAGATACATAAATCCCAATGTATCTATCTCTCTCTTGGTGGGGTCTACTGACAGTGTGGGGTCCACAATGTCTGTGTGGTCCACAAAAGAGAGATATAGACGCATAAAATTTTATGTATCTTGTTTATATGAAATTCTTATGTGCCCCAAAAATTATCCAAAGATAAAAAAAGAATATACCCCCAAGTCTTTTTCTTAGATGATTTGCGGAGATTTGTTGCCAAGAAGGCATAGGTTCATCTATCCAATCTGAATTTAGTGGGCTTCTAGAATGGTAGACAAATCACATTTGCATTGAATTTAAATTTTAATATATCTATGTGTGTGTCAGGCAGCAACCACTGACCATTGTGTTGAACTTTTTTCTGGGGACTGCACAATCCATTAATAGGTGAAGATATATTTTTAGCGTTTTATGAGATATTGACATATTGTGGAAAAGAGAAAAGTGAAAATTAGTGGGCACTTTTGTTACATTATACCTATGAAATTTAATGGTATGTATATTTGAGTGGACCATGCGTAAACGCAAACTCTACTGATGTTGGATTTTGATCCTCTGGCATTTGCACATGATTACCAATATTGGTGGTGGTTCTGCACTACAAGGTGCTCAAGAGAGAGTGGTTGACCCTGTTGTTATTTGTTGGTTCTTAATGGATTGCCCTTCTTTGCTAATAAAAATAAATAAATAAAATTAGAAAAAAAAAATAAAAAAAATTTTTGGTATAGAACCACATCTGGAATTTGATTTTGGTATAGTTAGTTGTGTGTGTGTATATATATTATTGTTCTGAAACTCGATTGGTTCTTTGATAGTTAATGGGTGTAGTTCTCGTTTGGTTAACAATAATTTGAGATTATTGAAAAAGTTTGGGTATGTTTGATAACCCAATTAAGTGATGAAAATGAAAAGATTCAGCACTTATTCTTTTTCAGTGCGTTTGATAACTTACCACTTAATTGGAAAAGCAGCCAAAAAACTACTGAAAATTTTAAGTGAATAATTTCTACTGAAAATAATCACTGAATGCATTCTATTTCAATAGTTGAAGCACTGTTTTCAGTATTACAAATTCAATCACTTAAAATTTTCAGTACTTAAAATTCAGCACTTAATTTTCAGCACTTAATTTTCAGTTTTATCAAACGCACCCTAAGTCCATTTGATAACCAACTTTTCAAAAAAAAAGTCAAAAATTAAAATTGAGAAAATAAATTAATTTAGAGCAGCAAATCGAAGGTTTTTTGAGAAATTTGAAACGATTTTAATGCTCACATTACCAAAATGCTAATCAGCTTTCTACAAAATCTCCAAAAAGAATAAACTCTTAAATGATATCTTACTCCCACAGAGATCCTAAAGAAGTGGGGGGTAATGTTAACGGCTATGTTTAGTTTATGGATTTAGTGTCTCTTTGGTATCGATTATATTAGATGATACAAAAAGTTGCATCTGTTTAGTAACTAAACTGTTCACATCTTTTTTTAAAATCGAAATGTTTCAAAAGTTGAAAAAAAAAAAATAATAATAATAATTAAAGCATGAAGTCGAAGTTTTTTGAAAACGCTGAAAAATCTCTAACTCCCAAAGCAATACCAAATGCTAAACAGACTTTTAAAAAATATCTACAAGAAAAATCTCTAATGCCCACAATAATACCAAATGCTAAATAGCTTTCTAAAGAATCTATACACATGCACACACACAAAAATATATATATATATATATATATATATTATCTTACTCCCATAGATACATCCAGGAATCTAGTCTGGGCCCCGAAAGAAATTTTTTTGGCGTTTACTTATACATTTTTGATAATGAGATAACTATATAAGGAGAGAAAAATATAAACTATTTGAATCAACAATGTATGGAGCAATTTGTAAACTAAATTTGGAATCTACATTTATAAATACACCGAACTTTTTAAAAAATTACATATACACATCAGTTTTTTTAAAAAAAAAAAATCTAAAGGGGGGCGAGCTTAATAATTTATAAAAAATTTAGAGGGTGGCGAAAACGTATATTTATAAATAATACTAATATAATTAAATATTTTTTTTCCAAATCTAAGGGGCGGTAGATGGCCCCCCTAGATCCATCTTTGCATAGCTATCCCATATAATTGGGTATAGTACCTATGGATATTGGATATATGATATTGTTCTTAAAATCGACTGGTGCACATGTGCAAGTGCCATGGAATGGAAGTTCCTGGATTTAGTGTCCGTTTGGTAATCGGTTACTGAAGATTATTGAAATAATTGAGTTCTTTTGGCAACTAATTTTTGTAGGGTAATACTTGGGGCACAACCTTCATACAACTTTCATACAACTTCCCCAAAAGATGTGTCTATCTCTTTCCTGTGTCACTGTGGGGTCCAGTGACATCACAGGAGAGAGATAGACACATCTTTTGGGGAGGTTGTATGAAAGTTGTATGAAGGTTGTGTCTCAAATATTACTCATTTTTGTAACTTCTAAAAAATTAAGGTTAAGAAAAAACAGTAATTTAAACCAACTTGAAGTTTTTACTTAGAAGGCTAAAAAATCTTTGATTCCCACAGTAATATCATATGTTAAACAGCTTTCTAAAAACCTCTTAGAAAATTAAAAAAAAAAAAAATTAAATCTCTTAGAGATCCAATACAGGCTCTAATTGAGGAGAATGAAAAAGTAAACACCTTAACGCTTCGTTTGGTTTGTAAACAAGAAAGGCAAAAAAAAAGGGGGGGAAAGAAAAACAAGAAGGGAAATTATTTCTCTAGAGAAGTTTTTTCTAATGATTTCCCTAAGACTTTGTTTGGTCTTGAATTTCATGGGGTAAAAGAAAAGGGGAGGGAAAACAAAAAAGAAAACTAGTTCTCTCGTATTTTCTCTTGTGTTTTCCTTCATACTTAAATAAAGTGAAAACAGAAAACTTGTTAATATAATCGTATAAAAGACACGAAAAAAAGGAAGGAACATGACTTACAAGATTCAAAAAGTGTAATATGTTAACCACTTCCCTTGTGATCGGATGGCAAGGTCTTTGGGTGTTTTACTCAGAGGTCTCAAGTTCGAATCTCAAGGGGGTGGCCACAGGTGATTCACCCGGACGCCCTGGCCTCGTGGGGTTAGTCGAGGTGCGCGCAAGCTAGCCCGGACGTCCACTCACAGTTACCAAAAAAAAAAGTGTAATATGTTTCTGAATTTTTTTTTTTGTCCCTGTTTCCTCATCTTTTTTCTTCTTAACTAAACAAAGGAAAAGGTGAAACTTCTATGTTTTCTTTTCTTTTCCCTCAATCCAAGAACCAAACGAAGCCTTACTAAATTCATTAACCAAACAAAACCTAAGTTAATGCCTTTCTTTGTTTAGTAAACAACAAAAAAAAATTTGTGAGAAAAAAAAAGGGAAGAGAATAAAAAAAAATGGAGAAAAAGAAGTTACCGGTTTTGAAGTTTATGAGTTACTTTCCTTTCCCATTTTCTTTTTTTGTTGATACATTTGTTTCTTTCTTTTTTTTTTTTAAATACTTTTTGTCATTTAAACATGGAGAAAGTGAGACCAAAGGAAAGCTCAGTGATAAGGGCTTTTCACCCTACCTTGCAGGTGGTTGCAGATTCAAGTCTCATGAGGTGGGGGTTTATTGGTTGTGAGAGCACTACTCTTCTTGTTTAGTACATTATAAAAATAAAAAATAAAAAAATAAATGGAGAAAGCACTAGGAAACACATAAGGAATATATACATACAAAGAGAGAGAGAGAGATTTGTTTAGAGATAGAGATAGAAACATGACAGTGTGGAAGTTATTTTATGTAAGGGTGTTCATCGATCGCCTCGGTCGTGGTTTTTTTTTTCGTGTTTCAAAAATTGATTGAATTGGTCGGTTCAGTCAGTTTTGTCATTTTTTGGTCGGTTTGGTTCGATTCGATTTTCAGCTTAGAGTAATTTTTAAAAAATCAACCAATCGGATCGGATCGGTTCAATCGATCGTTCGGTTCGATTGGTCCTTGAACACCTCTAATTCGATGCAGCAAAATCTGTTTAATTTTAAGGTTACATACATTTTAACCCCTTCGTGGTCAGGCAATTTTCACCTTACATCATTATAGTTAAAAAAAAATTAGCACTTTTGATCCCTTTATGGTGCGATTAAACTAATACTGTTAAGTTGTTTGTTAAAATAAACACAAATTTTCTAATATTCTAATTTTCTAATTTCAATTTTAACCCTATTAACCATTTTTTCATTATTTTACTTTATTTTCTTTCTTCAACCACAATACTTGTCCTCAAACCATCATTATTACCACCACTGTTACTTATTGTACACATTCAACCAACATCACCGTGTAGAAATTGATAATTAAATTAATTTAATTACAACATAAGTAGACACAATAAAAATAATAGCAATAAAAATTAATATTCTACTTGTCATTTGAAAGTAAAAAATTAATGTCATTAGCATTTGGACTTAACACAAAATCATAAAGTGGTTAATTGTCCAAGATTGAACCACCAAAGGATAAAGTGAACTATCTCTTGCACGAGAGAGGGAAATACTTGTGTGCATTGTCTCAATTAGGGGCAAATCAAGGGGAAGATTTTCATGTTTTGGATGTTATTTCTACCGTCTTAACTCTGACCACATTTGCTGCAATGCCGGATTTAAGAAGGCTCTTGGGGTATTTGTGTCACACCCTAACCAGCCATGAGTAGATTAACACCTATGACAACGCTATTAAGGTTTAACCTCAAGTTATTAATGTAAAAGAAGATAAACACACAAATAGTAGCATTGTTTAAGTCAAACCAAGTTCAAGGGCAAAATAGTTATTTTAAAAATATTTCAAGTTTTATATCAAAATATAGTCCCTTCGAGTCTAGGTTCCAATGCCAAAAAAAAAAAACACACACATATGCGCGATTTTGAATTTTCTAGAAAAAAAGTTATGTCCGTTTCCATAAAAGTCGTTAGGGCAAAATTGAATCAGCCGACCGATCCGAATTAATGGTGGATCAATCTAATTTAACACTTGCAAATCCTATATTTCTCGAGCAATCGTGAATCGATCTGCATCAGAGCCGGATCAATCCGGATTCTGCAGTTCAGAATCTTGCACCAATATTTTCCACATTTAAGTTATTTAAAACATCCCCAACTCATTCCAAATAAGTAGAAAACATACCAAAAGATTCCCACACCATAATAACATCTTCTCAACAAAATTCCAATACTAACTAGAGCATGCTCCAACTAAATTTCCAACACAATCCAAACATAATATTCACTTTCTCATCTCATACACGTAAACATCAAGATACATGCATTACCAAAACTCAGCTTATACATGGAACAAGCTCCGGATATGTCGACTCGAAAAACCCCAAAATCCAACGTACATTACAACATAACATGATTACAATCCAAAACTCAACTACGACACATGTACGCACAATGTCATTCTGTACATAATTTACAACCTAAACAACATAAGCGGTATGAACATATGAACAACTATAAACATGCTAAACTTCTCCCGGTATCCCGTGTTTCACTCCTTCCCACCGTCTTTCCGTACACCTATAATGGTTATACAATTATTAGAGTATTGATATTTAACTTCTTAGCTTTAGGGTAGTTTAGTCTTTTACTTTATTTAGGGTAATATTGTATACCTAGTTATATTCTTATTGTCTCTTTTCTTTTGTATTCATTCATTCTGATTTCATGTTATGAGAAACTCTAGCTCTCTTTTCTCTTTTTCCTTTGTTGTTCTCTTGATTATTTGATATATTCATATATTATCAGAGTAGATTTTTTGGGGGGGGATGATTCTGGTTCGTTTTGGATTTCTCGCTGATTCTAGTTTGTTTTTGGATTTCTCGCTGATTCGAATTCATTTTTGGATCTCGTACTGATTTGGGTTCGTTTTTGGATGTCACTCATTCTGGTTCATCTTTTTTGGATCTGTCTTTGATTTTGGTTCATTTGTTTTGTGTTATTTGATTGCTTCATTTTCGTAATGGCTGCTAAAAGAGATGATTCGCTTCAAGCGATTAGTGTTAAATTCGATAGAAATAATTTTGCATGTTGGAATTATGTGATGAAAAATTTTCTGAAGGGGAAGAAGATGTAGGGTTACATCAATGGGGATTTTAGTAAACCTAAGAATGACAAAGTTGATAAATTTGCAGAATTGCTAGATGCTTGGGAAACAAACAATTCAAAAATTATTTCTTGTATCAACAACTCTGTTGCTCCCTCGATAGGTATGCAATTGGCAAAGTTTGAATATGCAAAGGAGATGTGGGGTCATTTGGCTAAATTGTTTACACAGTCCAATTTTGTGAAAATGTACCAATTAGAGTCTGATATTCGTGCCCTTGAACAAAAAAATTGAGTATTCAGGAGTTCTATTCTACAATGACAGATCTTTGGGATCAGTTGGCTCTCATGGAGTCGACCGAATTGGGGGCTTTTGCACCATATATCGTTATAGGGAGGAACAACGTTTGGTTTAGTTTTTTATGGCCCTACGTGATGATTTTGACAGCTTTCATAGGTCCATTCTCCATTGTAGCCTACATCTGTCTATTGATTATGTTGTCCATGAGTTAGTAGCTGAGGAAATACGTCTCAAGACTCAGTTTGGCAAGGCAATTCTCCCCGACTCTGCTCCGCCTGTTTTAGCAGCCCCTTTTCGGCCACCGTCCAACAATCAGAATAAGTCTTACTTGAGAGTTAGTAGTGATGTATGAAGCTACTGTAAGGAAAAGGGTCATTGGAAGGCTTAGTGTCCTAGGTTGGGTTGAGCAAACCAGCCCAACAACAGCAACCAGCTCTCACATTATAACACCCGTAATTGTGTTATTGCATTTCATTATATTGTCATGCATGATAATGTGATGTGTTGTGTATTTTGGCACATATTTGAGTGAGTTTTGACTCACGAGCCGTTTTGGGTGTTTGTGTTAGAGAACCCTTTGAGACTGTATTGATGAGCATTTTGTTGTTGTGACGCCTCTCCGAGTATGAGACGGTCATTATAGAGTACTTTAAATGTTTATCTGAAATTAAATGTTTACCTGTGTATTTCACTATCAGTATTATTTCTAGTTTAGAATTTATTTCTTTGTTAATTTTAGTATCCTGGTAAAGACGAACTAACACGCTATTAATTTGGTAGGCTAATTAGCAACTTCGGAAACGCCATGTAGAAATTCGCTTTTTAGCAACCAAACGGAACTTAGTCAAAAACTTTTATAATTTTGAGATTTCACTCGTGAAGCTACGAATTAACTGTGTAGAAAGTTGCAGAGACTGATTAGGAGTTTTGAAAACTCGTGGGGAGGTAAACATAATTTTCAAAAATATTGCCTATATATTGATAGAGATGACTTTGAGATTTTTATAAAAGTTAACCTAAGTTTCAAAAAGGAGGCCAAAGGGAGATTTAGAAGCCTAGAGCTTTCTGACGCCAAACGACGACCTTCTGTCAGTCTGTTTTCTCCCAGATTTCATATTCAAGCTCCACGAGGTAAGGGCTTCATTCTGATATCTATTAGGGCATGTTTGGCTAAGTTTTCAGAAAAGTTATTTTCTAGAATTTTTCATAAAAGTTAATAATTGGACTTTAGATCCATAGGGATTCTACTAGAGGGTTTCTGCACGTTCTTTGTGCACGGGTTTTCTTTGGATCAAACTTTAAGTACGTTAATCGGAGGTAAGTGATTCAATTATGTATTTTGGAATGATTTCTTGACATGTATTCATGTTGTTATGAAAAGCATGTGTTAGTTTATAGATATATATTGTGTAGTTCATATTGGGTAATCATATTGATAAGTAGGCCCAATAGCATGGTGAAATGTTTTGATTACCGATAGAATGGTGATATGTATTTGAGCATGTTGAGTTGCTTATTTGGGTCAAAGGAGCACGTGGTCACCAAGCCATCTTGTGGAGCCGATATAGGCATTAAGGTCGCATGATTGAAGAAAAGAATCGTGGGTCTTACCTTTTCGCGTGGACTTATTGGCGAGGAGTCGCAAATTAGGAGTATGGAACGTGCACGTGAGTCTCCGGTGACTAGTATGAAATGTAGAGATGTGAATGCGAGCATGTTTATCATTCATGTGCATTTGTTGTTTTATTCACTAAGCGTTAGCTTAAACAAATCGAAATATGTGTGGTTATTTAAATAACCATTGCAAGTGTGAATACCGGCAAGGAATCAGATAAATGAGCATGAGGGAGTGAGAGTCCACTTAGAAGGCAACCTGAATGTTGATCTTGTAGTTTTGGACAATAAGAATGTTGTAATAAGGATTTGAATGTTTTAACTTATGTTTAATTTAGTATGTTAGAATGATCTAAAACATTGTAATAGTTAGTAGCATGTTGTAATTATGCTTGGTAATATTTTATTATAGTTAAGATTACTTTGGAGTACTTTTGGAAGTGTGTGTTTGATCCTTGGTTGAAGTTGTTAGAAAGCTTTTAACCTTAGAATTTCTGCAGAATGGGCTGCTACCAGGGGATCAGTCGACTGGTTCAGTGTTCAGTCGACTGGACCCTTGTGCCTTGCTAGCTACTACTTTTTAATATGGAAAAACCAGTCGACTAAGCCATGTTTCAGTCGACTGGACCCCTGTTCAGTCGACTGGAGCTATTCAGTCGACTGAGTAATGGAGGTCCCAGTCGACTGGACCCTAGTCTCAGTCAACTGGACGGGCTATTAACCTTTTGAAAACTCTCTGCTTCAGGTCTTCAGTTAACTGAGGTCTCGACCCAGTCGACTGGACCACTGGTTTTAAAATGTGTTTTGTTTTCTGCTACGTGTGTTCTTCAAACTAAATTTTGGGAACGTTAATGAATTGGTTTAGCCTCGGTGGCATGCCACGAGCTTCGGTTATGCTATTATGGGATCCAGGCTATGACACATATAGTCGACCACCACAACAGCAGCAACCTCAGCCTTCTCATTGGAAATCTAACAACCAATCTCAACAGTGTTCGTATAGGCCTCCATAGCCTAACATTGTAGTAGTTGTACCACCATCAGACTCATTTGGACCCGGTTCCCCTTCCCCATCCACTCCGTCCATGACCTCTCTTGCTGAGCAATTTCAGAAGTTCCTTGCCACACAGCCACATGCTATGGCCACCTCTTCACTAGGTATGTCTTCATATATGTCCTCAGGTATTTGGGTCTTAGACTCTGGAGCTTCTAATCATATGTCACCTGACTTGTCCTCTTTTGCTTCCTTAATCGTGACCTTATTTAGCTTCCTGTAGTCGATACAGAGTCGTAGCTCTCCATCCTTCTTCTTCACAAATAGAATAGGTGCTCCCAAGGTGACGTGCATAGGTAAACGAAACCTAATTCTTCAAGGTTCTGAACTTCCTTCTTCAATCTCCGTTGGTGCCATCCGGTATGGGGTCTAGGAAATCGGCAACGTTCTGGGTACTACTCAATGCAGAGGTTTATCTCTCTTTTCGGTGGAGATTCTGACATAGCTCAAAATACATCTTCAAAAACTTGAATAACAGGAATCTAATTGATAGTAACCTCCGTGCTTGAAGTCTCGATCGTGGCAAAACAGCTCGTAAGAAACATATCGCTCGACGACTGACATTGAAATCTGATCTGCGGACAACCAGGTGTTAAAAAGACAATGGTCCAACTAACACAATCCAGGTTGGCACCATACTTGGTAAGCCAATCCATTCCTAGCTAGGATCACATCAAACTCAGACATTGGCAAGACTATCAAGTCCGCCGGGAGATTTCTATCATCTAGGGTCAAGGGACAATCCTTGCACACCTTGCCTAACTTTACAGTTACTCCCAAAGGCGAAATGGCACTAAGGTTGGCTCAAGTGCTAGGGGTACAAAACCCAAATCATGCACAATCTTAATAGCTGTGAAAGAACGAGCAGCATCAATATCAAACAAAGCTCTGACTCGACTGTAAAATAAAATAAGTGTATCTTCCAAGTTCTGTTATTCTTCAGCATTGTATCCTATATTGTCAAGTATGATGGCATTCACCCTGATCTGTCCTTGTTGTCCCTGAGCGGGTGCTTCATAGTATCCTCTATGAGGTGCTCGGTATTCCTTATTCATGTGACCAGGCTTGTTACAGTTGCGACAGATGAGATCATTACAGCGGTTGGTCTTAGGAGTTGTGCAATACTTTACAATATGCTCGGACATTCCACAGTTGAAGCATCCATCAGTGTTTTGTTGTTGGGCGACATGCTATGCCTAAGGTGGTCCTCGTTGTTGATTTTGCTATTGAGGAAGGTTGACTTGGGGCTTCCTTGTCCCGTCCCAAGTGAGCTTGTTTCCCTGGTAGTTATTAGTCGGGGACTTCCATCCCTGATTATTCCATGGTGGTGGAGCGGGAAAGTTCCTCTGTTGGAAGGTCCTGGGTGGAGGTCGATTCACATGTGACCCTTGCATAGGGTAAGCATCATTTTCCAAACTTGAAACAAGATGGACTGTCCCTTCAAATGTCTGGCCCAGATGGCCTATCATTATGTGTCAGAGGTGTGGTTTGAGTCATTGGTGGAATCGCTTAACCTTCTTAGCGGGGGTGTCCATCATGTGTGGAGCAAAGCATGAAAGTCACTCGAATTATGTGGTATAATCCCTGACTGTGTGGTATATTCTCTGACCGTTCAGTTCCCTTGAGCTAGGCTCAAGAAATTCCTTTCCTGCTAATTTCTTTCGTCATCGAGGAAATACTTCTTGAGAAATCAAGTCTTGAATGCTTCCCAAGGCATTCTCATTGCAGCATCAATCCCAATTGTGGCTCTCTCGACCTCCCACTAGTCTACGGCGACATAAGTCAGCTGAAATGCGGCCAGACGTCTCTTGTCAAGTTCGCTGCATTCTAGGGCTTTGAAGATTAACTCCATCTCTCGTATCCATTGTTCGGCTTTTCATGATTCTTTCATGCCATCAAACTTCTCGGGTCGTAGGGCTCAAAAGCTCTCCAATAGCTTTGTTGCTTGTCTGCCTCGGAGGAACAATATGGTTGTTGCCATTGTTAGCTCAATGGGTGGCATTGTTGTAAGTGTTGCCAACATGTTCCATTCGTTGCATGAACGCTTCAAAGACTCTAGTTGGCTCTATACCCTCAGGATTGGGTGCTCCTAGTCGCACTTGATATCTCGTGTTCCCAGCCATAGTGTTCTATGTGAGGTGTACCTATAAAAGATCTAACGATTAGCTAGCAATCTTCTCGGGGAAACAACCATAAAATAAAACAACAGAAGGCACAACACGAATCTAAATCACCAACATGACCTAATTGATGAGATGACAATAGAGAGAATCAAAAGAAACGATCTGCCACATATATATATATATACCCAAAAGATGTACCGCAGAGTACACAACAGATCATCTATGTACCTCGTAGTACATGATCCTATACAAGAACTAGAAAAAGATACAAACAAGACTACTACTGGTGGCTACCTATACAAAAAAGCTATGGTCAATAGCTGTCTATGTAAGTGTCAAAAGTAAGTGGACAACATGTCCTGAAGTCAAAGCAAAAAGTTTAAATCCTAAAGGTCCTGGACTCAAAAGTTATCCATGTTAAATCCTTAGAGGGAAGCCTCATCCTCTGGGGCAATCTCGGACAAGTCATCATCCTCGTCCATGTCATCGTCATCCATCATATCCTCATCCTCCATCAAATCCTCCTCAGCTAGCTCGGGTCCATCATGATCCAAAATAACTCCTAAATCTCCAACATAGGTCACATCAGCCACAACGTCCTAGATGCAGCTGCAAGTGCCTCGGCCTCTGCCATAGCATGTGCTAACTCTGTTGCTCCTATCTCAAATCCATGGGGATGTGTATCCAACTCTATAGCCCACTCTACTGCAAGATGTGCTATCATGCCACTTGATAAGACTGGTACCACAATGTCATCATGTCATGCCCCAGAGAAGCAAAAATAGAGAAAACAAGTTCCTTTTTGGTCCCGTAGGTTCGTGACTGGTGAATAACTGCATTGTCATCTACTCAAACCAATAAACACAACGATAGGGAGGATGCTATTCATAGAACATATCTTATCAACATAATCAGAGACTACAGCGAAAATATAAAAGGTTTGGAAGCAACATGTGCCCAAGTACCAATTATAAAAGTCTACTAAAACTATTACAACAACTGACTTAGAGTCTGAGGCCTATAACAATTATAGCAACAGTACAACAGATATACAAACTAAATATTACAAAGCAACACGTCTTCGTCTTCAAGCCTTCAGTTTCCAGTCTAACAGAACACCAGTCTTCCGTCTTCAAGACCTGCAAAGCTCTAGACATTGAAATGTCCAGGGCATAAACACCATCAGCTTTGAATACAAAGCTGAATGAGTATACTAAACAACACTCCTCACCGTTATTGTTTAGCATCTTAAAATGCGATTAATCTCTTATCAATGACGTCTCTCACGGATATAGCAGAGGTCTCATTAAACTATACACTAACTCAATGATAATAGAAATCATAGGGAGCATAGTAGTGACAAAGATAAGTATCATGGTATAACATCTTATCACATATTCACCAAATCCATGCATGCAACCCATGCCTCCATCCCATGCATATATCTTGACATCGGGACACTGAATCCACGACTGAACCATCATCTGTTCTATCCATACACATATCCATATTCATACTCGTATCCATGTTCTTATTCTCATCTGTATCCATACGTCAATATAATAATACCAATCTGATATCCACACATCGATACGATAATACCCATCTGATATCCATACGTCGATACAATAATACCAATCGGAATCAACCGACTAGTCAGTAGGTCCCACGATCCCTTGATAGGGTTACTGGTCATCTACACGGTACCACCTATATGTAAACAATGGAAACGGCACATTAGATGTCTTCAACGATGTGTATATCCTCACTAGTCGTCTACACAGCTGAGAATACATTAGAGCACTAGTTGGACTTCTTCAACGGTACACTAGACGTCTTCAATAGTGCATACGCATCACTGGAGGTCTTCAATAGCAAGAGGCGCACTAGAAACTCTAACCATCCCACGTCCACCAGGCTTGTAAGCTGTTGTTCCCATGGATCCAAAGTACATATATCTTATATTCTCCATAAGTTATATATCATATTTCTCATCATATCCTCTCATCTCTTCATTCCACTATCCCATGCATGCTGACCACATGTTGTGCAATGCTCATGCTCTAGATACAAGAATTACCACATGCTTTGTATTCATCATATCTACTCATTATTGATTATTAACATACAGTGGTGTTCCGTTCTACTATTCAGTTCAGTAATATCATCATGTAACAATTAAACAGTTCATCTTGTTACAGTATTACATTATCACTTAAATTAATAATATTGCATATTGAAAGCATGAATCAATATTTAAATAGCTAAACAGTTCGTATTATAAACAACAAGAATTAATCATGTTCTTCAAGGTTCGATCGATTGAGGTCATCTCGATCGATTGAAGTCAAAGTAAGTTCGATCGATCGAAGGAAGTTCGATCGATCGAAGGTCGTTCGATCGCTTGAGCAACAGACAGTTCAATCGATCGAGAATAGTTCGATCGCTCGAACATCATCTTCCACTCAGAAACTGGCAGAGACGAACAAAGGTCTCGGGGTCACTAAATACACATCTAAACATACCATGAGCATCCTAAAATCATCCCTTGAGTGAGTTAATAAACTCACCTCACTCCGACGGTCCGGTGGCGGCGTTCCCGAGCTTCGCAGCAACGACTATGGTGGCGGCAAGCTTTCTCTTTCCTCTCCTTCTCTGATCTCTTCTCTCTCTCTCTCTCTCTCTCTCTCTCTTCTTCTTCTTCTTCTTCTACTCCTCTTCTTGTTTTCCTTCTTCTCTTCCCTCTGACCAAGTATATATATATACATGCATGCACACACACAGTTATATACATATATATAACACACACAAGCTCTCTCTCTCTCTCTCTAAACTTCCAAAAACCCCACACATACACACAACTAAAATATATAGGGAGGGAAAGAGGTGCAGGTGGAAAACACGTAAGATAGGAATAATAACACTTTCGATCGATCGAAGTGAGTTCGATCACTCGAGAATAGGTTGGTCAAGGTTCGATCGATTGAAAGAAGTTCAATCGCTTGAGAAAAGGTCCATGTCATAGAATCAGGTTGGCAGAGTTTCGATCGCTTGAAGTAGGTTCGATCGATTGAGAAAGCATAAGTTCGATCAATCGAGAAATTAAAGGTTCTACACCAAGGGTTCACACAAACATACAAGGTCTTATTTATATAACCACGTATCCGAAAATACAGGGTATTACATTATCCACCACCTATCAAAAGATTTCGTCCTCGAAATCTGAAGCAGTAGTCCTAAAATGAAAAGGAAACCATCTCGCAAGACATACTCTAAAATGCTCAAGTTATCGTTTTACATAAACGATCACATCAGCAGCCAAAGGGTTAAGTTATAAACACGCGATATAAAGATATCACTGATCTACAAATACTAGAGTGACAACTACCAATCTCAGGTTTAGATATATGAAATTTGTAAGTCAAACTTCAAGAAAAGGTTCTAGGTAGCACAATCTAATCATCTTACAAAATCTGAAATAGCTAGTTCCCAAACTCAAAAGGTTCCTTCCTCAGGTCAAGCTCTACGATGTGAGGATTCTATTGATCAAATGTTCTAATCTCATCTAAGTCAGAGCAAAGCGTTGCCGTCTGCTCCCGTCTCTGAAGATGCTTCATACTATGTTGACGATGTCTGTACTGCTGCATCAGTGATTGTCTTCTATCTTTGGACTCCTTGTAATGTTTGTTAGCATCCTCAGTTGGTCTCTTGTTGTACACGATGTCTTTGTTAACTCCCGTGTTATTATCATCCTTCAGTATGTTGACTGGAAAGTGTTGTGACTTTGGCATCATAGTTGGTGATTTAAACTTTATCACGTGTCTCCAAATTCCCCCGTACTATTGATATAATCACCTCTTTGAAGTTGTACAATCTGTTGAATGCTCGTTCTGCTTTCGCGTACCAACTAAATAGGTTAGGCAAGGCTATACACTGATATCATGAGTCGATCTACTGTATAACATCTCGAAAGGATGAAAGTAACAGGAACTCGATGTCAAAAAGCAATCTTTTGTGGTACTCTTTATAATTCAGGTGTTGTCTCTGCATTACTCGTATCTCTTCTCGTATATTTGCAATCTTCTAGTTCATCCTCTCCGGTCAAGGTTGTGTCTCAAGAAATTGAGATTCTTCATCTACAGTCTCGGTCCAACTTAACAACGGTTGGCGTAGTCTTTTATGTAGGGAAGCTAATGATGTCATATAGGGATGCAATTAATGTCTTATGGGGATGCAAAAGAAGTCATATGGGATGCAATTGATGTTATATCTATACTTGGATAACTACTGTCGATCAATGTCAAACAAATTATTCAGGTATCTACCATTTACAGTGTAGGCTAATCCTCTTACAATTAAATCAAAAGAATGCCAACTTCTTGCATGTCGGGATCATAAGGTAATACAAAATGTAAGTGATGAGGGTTGTACCTTCTGTCTATCGTCCTTGTCTATGTCAAGATCCATTACTTGTTTGGTGGGTCTGCCCTCGTGATACTTGTTGCGACGGAACATTATGTTGCGTCTCTAGTTCTGGACAAAACTTACGGACATGACCAACTTTACCGCAGTTATAGCATTGTACTCCTCATCTATTATATTTCCTTGATGCTCTGCATTCTTGGGAATGGTGTCCTAGTACTCTACAATTATAGCAGATATCTCGTTCTCTGTGCTATGTTAGAGTCGCCACTTATTCTGATTCTTTCTTGTCATTCCCCAATCTTTTACACTTTTGGCGGTTGCCCATGTAACTTCTCTATGTGTTTTCTTGTTGAACTTGGTTAGTTGCCAACACAACCTGACTATCCCTTCCTTTCTGATCCGTTAGGAGAAACTGATCGTACTCTAGAAATGTTAGATCAGATCGTTGCCCTTCACTAATCTGAGTGTCGTCTTCCAATTTCGTTGCCATTTCTACCAGAGCTTCGAAAGATTGATCTAAATGTCCTATAGTCATATGACGGACATGTGGAACTAGTCCCTGATGATATCTTTTGATCTTCCTTCTTGGGGTATTGATCATATGTGGTGTAAATCGTGATAGTTTCTCGAATTGAGTTGTATATTCTGGCACTGCAAAACTACCTTGGACTAATTGTATGAAATCCATTTCCCTTTTGTTTTTCTCAGATTCTGGGAAGTACTTTTCTAGAAATCGGGTCTTGAATGATTCCTAAGTCATTCTTCCAATAGCTTCTTCACCTATCGTAGCTTTTACTACGTCCCACCAATTTGTTGCTGAGAACGTCAGTTGAAATACGACCAAATGTCTTTTCTCAGTGTCTGTACATTCAAGTGTCTCAAATATCAATTCTATCTGGCGAATCCATTACTCAGCTTGCCTTGCTCCCGTTAATCTGCTAAAGGTCTCTGGTTGAAGAGCACGAAATTCCTTTAGCAGCTTGACTCTCGTTTGACGTACTGGTGCTTCATTGCCGATGACACGATCAACACGATTGACAATTTGTTCCATACGACGGATGAAAGCTCCGAACATTCCTGTTGGATCTATCTGAGGAGGTATTACATCAGGTACTCCATTTAGCTGGCCCGGGTTCCCTCTAGTTGTTCTAACCATAACGAGTGCTGGTAGTGTTCAGTGTCGCTACCTTCAAATGAAAAACTATTCGGTCAGACGCATTCTACCTTACAGCTCAAGCAAGAACATGTGGTAAATATACAATACCACTATATAATATGATCACATCAAGCAATACAAATATAATAATATAACCATAGAGGCCAATCTACGTACTAGGTATTCTCAAATGTATCTATGCTCTAGGCAAAGGTCACGAAACTAAGCGTAACGTCAAATCTTAAGCATTCTATTTCTATTCCCAAGTTCCAGACTACAAGTACTACTCAACTAACATGTGATACCACTCAACTAACACGTGGCTTAAGGTAATGGGATAATCTTATCCTTAACCTCTTTCTATTTCTAAGTCATACTTATTGTTCTGAGATCGCTCAGGAATTTGTCAGTGTCTAAAATCCAACAGCACTCTACACTTATGATCCCTATACCCACAACTAACTCTCAATGCATTGTTCTCCGTGAACTCAGCTATCAACAGTTCTAACAATTTCTTATTGGCTCCAACAGTTACTACTTGCTAACAAAATTTTCTCGGATGGATTCTTCAAACTTCTCGTCTATGTGACTAGATAACAGTCCCATCTCATCTGAGCTAATCCTCATGCTATCGACATTAACTTAGAACTCGGGTTCTAATCACAAAAGACAAGTGGTTAACAACTGAAACCTAGGCTCTGATACCAAAAATCCTGTCACACCCCGGAGAAGCAAAAATAGAGAAAACAAGTTCCTTTTGGTCTCGTAGGTTCGTGACTGGTGAATAACCGCATTGTCACCTACTCAAACCAATAAACACAACGATAGGGAGGATGCTATTCATAGAACTTATCTTATCAACATAATCAGAGACTACAACGGAAATATAAAACGTTTGGAAGCAACATGTGCCCAAGTACCAATTATAAAAGTCTACTAAAACTATTACAACAGCTGACTTAGAGTCTGAGGCCTATAACAATTATAATAGCAGTACAACAGATATACAAACTAACTATTACAAAGCAGCACGTCTTTGTCTTCAAGCCTTCAGTTCCCAGTCTGACAGAACACCAGTCTTCCATCTTCAAGACCTGCAAAGCTCTAGACATTGGAATATCCAGGGCATAAACACCATCAGCTTTGAATACAAAGCTGAGTGAGTACACTAAACAACACTCCTCACCGTTATTGTTCAGCATCTTAAAATGTTGTTAATCTCTTATCAATGACGTCTCTTACGGACATAGCAGAGGTCTCATTAAACTATACCATTAACTCAATGATAATAGAAATCATAGGGAGCATAGTAATGACAAAGATAAGGACCATGGTATAACATCTTATCACATATTCACCAAAGCCATGCATGCAACCCATGCCTCCATCCCATGCATATAACTTGACATCAGGACGCTGAATCCACGACTGAACCATCATCTGTTCTATCCATACACATATCCATATTCATATTCATACTCGTATCCATGTTTTATTCTCATATGTATCCATATGTCGATACAATAATACTAATCTGATATCCACACGTTGATACCATAATACCCATCTGATATCTATACGTTGATACAATAATACCAATCGGAATCACCTGACTAGTCAGTAGGTCCCACGATCCGTTGATAGGGTTACCGGTCGTCTACACGGTACCACCTATTTGTAAACAATGGAAAGGGCACATCGTACATCTTCAACGATATGTATATCCTCACTAGTCGTCTACACAGTTGAGAATACATTAGAACACTAGCTGAATGTCTTCAACGGTACAGTGGATGTCTTCAACAGTGCATACGCATCACTGGACGTCTTCAATTGCGAGAGGCACACTAGAAACTCTAACCATCCCACGTCCACCCGGATCGTCAACCGTCGATCCCACGGATTCAAAGTACACATATCTCATATTCTCCATAAGTTATATATCACATTTCTCATCATATCCTCTCATCTCTTCATACCACTATCCCATGCATGCTGACCACATATTGTGCAACGCTCATGCTCTAGATTCAAGAATTATCACATGCTCTGTATTCATCATATCTACTCATTATTGATTATTAACATACAGTGGTGTTCCGTTCTATTATTCAGTTCAGTAATATCATCATATAACAATTAAACAGTTCATCTTGTTACAGTATTGCATTATCACTTAAATATCTTATATTGAAAGCACGAATCAATATTTAAATAGCTAAATAGTTTATATTATAAACAACAAGAATTAATCATGTTCTGCAAGGTTCGATCGATTGAGGTCCTCTCGATCGATTGAAGTCAAAGTAAGATCAATCAATCGAAGGTCGTTCGATCGCTTGAGCAACATGAAGTTCAATTGATCGAGAATAGTTCGATTGCTCGAACATCATCTTCCACCCAGAAACTGGCAGAGACGAACAAAGGTCTCGGGGTCACTAAATACACATCTAAACATACCACAAGCATCCTAAAATCATCCCTTGAGTGAGTTAATGAACTCACCTCACTCCGGCGGTCTGGTGGCAGCGTTCTTGAGCTTAGCGGCGGCGACTATGGTGGCGGCAAGCTTTCTCTCTCTCTCTCTCTCTCTCTCTCTCTCTCTCTCTCTCTCTCTCTCTCTCTCTCTTTGTCTCCTCTTCTTCTACTTCTCTTCTTATTCTCCTTCTTCTCTTCCCTCTGATCAAGTATATATACATGCATACACACACGGTTATATACATATATATAACACACAAGCTCTCCCTCTCTCTCTAAACTACCAAAAACCCCACACATACATACAACTAACATATATATATAGGGAGGGAAAGAGGTGCAGGTGGCAAACTCGTAAGATAGGAATAATAGCACTTTCGATCGATTGAAGTGAGTTCGATCGCTCGAGAATAGGTCGATCAAGGTTTGATCGATTGAAAGAAGTTCAATCGCGTGAGAAAAGGTCTACGTCACAGAATCAGGTCGGTAGAGTTTCGATCGTTTGAAGTGGGTTCGATCAATTGAGAAAGCATAAGTTCGATCGATTGAGAAGGCCTCGATCGATCGAGAAAGGTTCTACACCAAGGGTTCACACAAGCATACATGATCTTATTTATATAACCATGTATCTGGAAATACAGGGTATTACACATCACCTGCCTCGTCCTCCTCTATTATCTCCTCCTCCTCTATCGGGTAACCCTCTACTACTACAATATCTACTCTAACTGGCACATCTATACCAGTTGGGTCCTTGGGATCCTCCTCCGTATCATACTCTGGCTCCTCATCATCGATGTCCTCGTCCTCCTCATCCTCTATCTCCTCGTCATCATCCTCTGACTCATCATCGTTGTTGCCCTCATCCTTGTCCGGATCTTCCTCCTCTGGGTCTTTATCTGCTGGGGGTGCATCAGCCATGTCCTCCTTTGGTAGGGGTGGAGGTGTCTATGGTGATGGCTCTGTTAGGGGAGGTAGGGACATTGCTCTAACCTCTGTAAGTAAAGCCTGATATGACCCACCATCTCGTAGCATTCGTAGGGAATTCTCCTCAATGGGTCGGAAGGTGTCCTTACGGTAGATCATCTTTTGGCGTATCACCACTGGATCCTGGGGTCCCAAATCTGTGTTGCTCAATCCCCATATCTCGCTCTGTCTTTGTGATGGCTCTTTGCCTAACCTTCCAGACATAGTACTGTGGATCGGCTGGCTCAATACTGCCCTTATACACTGTAACACCCGTACCCGGGGAAAAGATTTAGCTATCTCGTAATATGCATTAATTAATATTAATTAGTGTATAAGAATAGATTAAGGGGTGGCTTGGACTCGCCCATGGAAAAGTCCCAGTGAGGAGGGATGGGTTTGAAGTGGGACCCAGTGAAGGGCCCGAGT
The DNA here is from genome assembly GCA_033977485.1 of Hydrangea macrophylla. NCBI lineage: Eukaryota > Viridiplantae > Streptophyta > Magnoliopsida > Cornales > Hydrangeaceae > Hydrangea > Hydrangea macrophylla. Next base: position 32,976,836 of record CM066994.1, read on the forward strand.
TATGAAATTTGCATTTAAATTATTATATGCATTTTATATGACTAATTGAAATATGTTTAGTTGCTTTCATAACAAACGGTTAATATGTTTGATATATACTAATTAATCCAATAAGGGCATTTTTGCAAAAAAAAAAAGGTGCATAATTAGTAGGTACGTTAGCAATTTTACAAATACTTGGGACCACGTGTGGGACCCATACGTGACTTAGACAAACACTCATTTAAATTTGGGATAGTTTTAGTAAGTTTAATAACTAGCAGGGGTATAAACGCAAAACTGAAGAAACCTGGGGAAACAAACATAAAAACTAAAACACGTGGCTTGCATGCCACACGACACGTGGCGGATGACTCACCAAGCTTGGTCATCATCTTCAACAAGATATTGAATTGGTTTTACAGAAATAATTTCGTACGAAAATTCGACGGAATTGACGCCGACGTTCACGACGCCGATTGACCTTCTTAACGAGGACCAATTTCGAAACAGGCTACATATTCGGACTCCTGGAGGTGAGTCTAACGCGATGGTACTAGTCTAATTGATTACTGAGACAGTTTTTCCGCGGCCCAATTCGGGGGTTTAGCTTATAACTTGTATATTTTGTATAGGAATTATACCTGGATTATACTAGGATCTTAATTCTACTATTAGGAGTGAAAATCCTAGAGGTGAGTGACTCTAATCCATCGACTGAATGTATAATTGTGTTTAATGTTACAATTTATGAAGTATTATGTTGATTATGATGTTAGTGTGTTGAATTATGATGGTTAAAGCATGATAGTTTAAATTGGAAGTTATTATGCCTAATTTTGCAAGGATTTCCATGTTGAGATGATTATGTGATTATGTGTTATATGGGTTGAAGAAAGCCTTATGTTGATTCACAGTGGATTTAATCCATAATAAGGAGACGTGGAAAAACCCAACGGTGTAAGGGTGGGTACTCACCACACTAACTGTGTAAAGGTGTGTGAGTGACGACCCAGCTATGGAAGGGTATGTGAGATGGTGTGAATTAGAGGTACTATATACACATAAGGGGAAAAGGCAAGAGCGACGACACAGTGAATTGATATTTGGTCTTTTGGAGACTAAGTGATATGTTGATTGTTGATTTGTGCATTGAATATGACATACACTCATACATGTGATTAGCTTTACTCACTAAGCGAAAGCTTAAACAAATATTATTTTTTGTTGTGGTTGTTGAATAACCACCACAGGTACGGCACAAGAGGAAGAAAGGAAATGACCATACGATGGGGTGAGCGTGGGGGTTATGAGATGTGTGTTGATATGTTCATAAATCTAAATGTTTAAGTTACCTAATGAAACTTATGGTTTAGAGATGTATAGTTAACTCGTTTTGGAAAACTTGTAATATGTAAGGTTCAATTTAGTGTTGGTTGTATCTTGTGGTATGAGTTGTAATATGATGTCCATAAGTTGTGTGTATATGGGAAGAACTTATAGATTATGTAACTTTAAAAGGCAAACTAGATTTGGGGTTATTTGTTTGACAAGTTATACTCATGTTGGAAAAAATGAGGGGTTTGATGCAAGTTTATGTTTCTAGTGAAGAATCAATGTGCTTAGAGTGTTAAAACTACTTTTCAAATGGTTTGAAATGTTTTGGAAACTCCTATGATGTTTGGTTGTTGTTTGGAAACACTTGGGAGTACTTTTGAAATAGTTTTGGAAATGTTTTGGGTAAAAATCTTCATTGCTATGTGGTTTTGAGCAAGGAATGGGTGTTATGGGTTCTTTTGACTCAAAAGAAGTTGTGTGTATGTTTTGAATGGGTTTTGGTTGTGACTAAGTTGTATGTAATAGCTTAGTAATGTTGACATCGACTCGTGGAGTCGCTTTCACCTTCAATTTCAATTATGTTGTACATGAGTTCAAAACTAGTTACAATGCTTGAATGGTTCTTGAAGTGATTAGGAGTAAAACCTTTCAACGGTTGTGTGTTTCAATGAGTTTGCGTTGCTTTCGAGCACTTTTTGGTGGTTCTAAAATGGTTGAGAAGTAGCCCCAAGTTCCTTGTGAGTTTGGGGACTTTTAAGGATGTTAAATGGGAGAAAATATGGTCTAGAGGGTACTTGGACCTGTCGAATTGACCCTCTCGACCGGTCGAATGCCCCTCTGCCCAAAACAGTGATTTCGAAAACATTTTCTGACGGCTTTTACGGAAACGAACATAACTCTTTCTAGAAAATTTGGATTCGCGCACCGTTTTTTGCATTAGAACCGGGACTCAAAAATCTATCTTTTAGTGTAAAATTTGGCTATACTTTATTAATGACTATTTTGCCCTTGGGGCTATTTTGTCACAGCAAACCCTTTTATGTTGGTTCAAATCATGTTTTTTTTTTTTTTCTTAATAATTAACATGGTTTCTTTCTTATTAGTGTATTTTGGGTGCATATAGTCCTGTTACACGTGTCCTAATCCACAGGGGGTGGATTTGGGTGTGACATACACATAATGTCCTCCAAACTCGCCTGGGGCGAACAATGGCGGTGCCATGCTATCTGAAAAGAGACTACCTTAAGTCAGAACTAATCTTAATACTCATCTATAGGAATTTCAAGGTTTTAGGACCAGGTGATATAGGACGATCTGTGAATGAAAAGGTACAACCTAGGCTCAGATACCAAAAATCCTGTCACGCCCCAAAAAAACAAAAATAGAGAAAATTAATTCATTTTTAGGTCCAAAGGCAGCGACTGGTGAAGTCACATGATGGTCCATACCACGTAGTACTAAGCAATAGAAAAGATAAAAGATCACAATCTAATGATCTAGGTTCTGGTTAAAACATAACTTATGTCAAAAGAAAGTTACTAGCTATTACAATCAGACTCTCGAATCATAATAAAGCATAACTAAAATATAAATATTAAGGCAACATATACCTTATTATAAAAAGGTTTGAAAACAATAAGGATAGATAAACTATAATCTAGTCTAATCTTCAATTGGCATAGGTGTAGTCCTCGGCATAGTAGTCTTCCTCTGCCTGACCTTCGTCGGAGTAGTCCTCCCCAGGAGCATCATCACTAACATAGTAATCCTCGCTTACATGCCCTTCATCTGTATAGTCATGAATAGAGCGCTGGAACGTAGAAATGTCCGGCAGCATAAACGCCGTCATCTTAACGAAAGCTGAGTGAATTAGATACAAACAGGGTATCAACTATTGAAGTTATTACAAGTTATGAACGATAAACAATTAGATTCCATTGAGGGTACATTCTCTTTAACTAAACCGATTATTCAATTACTAACGTCTTACTAAATTAGAACCGACAATGTACATTAGTAACAGAGAACAGACTCGACAGTGGTTACACTCTATAGATACACCATTGCTCCGTCCACCTCTTTTAAGAATATATACACAGTCCACCGCATGTCATGGAAACCACGTCAATCCATCCCTAGCTTTTAAGAACATATGCCCAGTTCACTGCATTACAGGGATATAACGCTTTAAGCAACAATATGCCATATTAATGCTACTATTTAAAACTTGCCCCGCCCCGATTAAATCATTTAGTTAGTAAACTACCCTCATACTTAAAGTTATTAATAACAAATCAAGGCATATATATATATATATTTTTACATATTTCTCTTCAGTAATAATATTAATTTCTGAATTATGATTAACAAATTAAGCTACAATATAAGTGGGTACTGAAAAGTGCTTTTTAGCAAATTAAGCTACAATATAAGTGGGTACTGAATTATAAAAGAACAATTCATTTGGAATGGTGATTAACAAACGGAGTAGGAGTGTAATAGGAGTACCCGATAGTAAACGGAGTAGGAGTAGGAATGGAGTAGGAGTTAGTATTTTACTTAAACGGGACGGGGTGGAGTCGGAGTAGGAGGAAAATAAACGGAGTAGGAGTTGGTATATGGGGACTCCATACCAATTCCGACCCGTTGCCATCCCTAAACATATCAATGGATCACTAGTCTATCTTAGGGCTACTTGGTCCAGTCCACCGCTTTTAAGAACATATGCACAGTTCACCTCTTTTAAGAACATATGATTGACCTAGGCCCGTCCATGAAAAATTCCCGAGTCGTAACAAACCTACTTAAGTTCAACTCTAACATCGATACATGACAAATCCCATGTGGCCTAACTACTTTGAATGAAATGCACGAGAACCCAAATAGTTCACAACTAATATGTTATCAAATGTTACGAACATTATCCATTATCCTTAACGTTACTCCGATCCTACGTTGCATTATCTCATTATCACATCTGTATTTCATGCCAGGGATTCATGTCACGCCCCGACGTAGCATAAACATGGAAAGCGTTTAATTTCCTTTATGGACCCGTAGGTCGCGACAGTTTGAAGGATCGATTCCGTCCCAAACGTCGAACAAGAAAACATAATAATCAGAGCAGAGAAATCAAGGCTTATAAAATTTTTCTAACTTATTACATATTACAGCACGGGGTCATCTAAAGGCACAGACCGCCTTAAAACAAAACAATAACTTAGTGTCTATTACATTCATCCTTATAAAACAAACAGTTTAAAACTTAAAACATATAACTTAAAGCATATAATCAATAAACAGTTTTCTCATTCCAAAGGCAGCCATTCTTAGTTAGCGTAGTCATAAGATTCCTCCTGATTGTAACCTGAAAAGCCTGAACACGAATGTCCAGGATGCATCAATGTCGTCAGCTTCAAGAAGCTGGTGAGTATTAAAAACATAACTTTAAATGTAAAACATACTCATTTACCGTTTTCCATTTTCAATTTGCAAAAATCAATAGTTTGACCATGGAGAGAATTTAAGTTATAAACCAACGAGGAATATATTATTCAAAGTCGTTCATTCATAAAACATATGATCGTGTATGAGACAATGCACCACACTCATCTTGCCGACTCTTTTCTCTCGACAGACACAACCACCCACTATCTCACTCTGGTATCTTTGAAACACTAAGATAGCCACACTTTAGCAACGGGGCGCCAGGGAGTGTCCAGTTTGCCTCACACTTTGGTCCGGGGGTACCAGGGAGTGTCCATTGCCTCACACTTTGACTACCTAATCCGCCATGCAAATACCGGAGCAACCTCACGCAGTATCCAACTCGGGTATCAGGGAGTGTCCGTAGGCCACACTTTAGCACTACCATGGGTGCCAGGGAGTGTCCAAGTTCGGCGTCACACACTTTAACGCTTCCATGGGCGTCAGGGAGTGTCCATATTTTCCACCGTCGCATTTCAAAGATACCCTCGCCGTAATCTCAACCACAACCACAACCACAATCACAACCACAACCACAACCACAACCACAATCTCAATCTCAATCTCGATCTCATACTCTTTCCACACTGACCATTACTCTTTTCCACACTGACTAACACCCACATGCATGTACCACTGACCCCACATGAATGACATGAATACAAACATAAAGTAAATTGCTGAATTAACGGCACTACGTACGTACGGGGATTGATAAGTCTTAATACGTCGTTCTACTCGTGCAAACACAACCAATTAAGATTCTGTTTTAATAATATTCCCAAACAGGGCCTTAACAGTCCCTAAAAGTTGAATCAAACAGTCCCTTAACATAAAACAAGCAAAACCAGAATCTGCCAGATATCGCGCGCGTGAGCCGCTCGCTCGCGCGATCCGCTCGCGCGACCTGCCCCTTTCTCATTTTATTATAAAAACTTTTCTTTCTGCCTGAAATTAGCCACCTCGCGCGCGCGGGTCGCTCGCGCGAAAGGTCTCTCGCGCGACCCTCGCTCGCGCGACCTGCCTAAATTTCATTTTATAATATAAACTCTTCTGTCTGCCTGGGGAAACGAGGATCGCGCGAGGGGTCGCTCGCGCGAGGGGTCGCTCGCGCGATCTTCGCGCGCGTGATTGTGGCGCGAGATGAAGCAGAGGCTTCATCTTCTTCGTGGAGAATGCCCTGTTTTCAGTTTCAGGGTCCAAATTGACCCATTTTCAATTTTGAAAGTATATAGGACATGTAATATATGATTTTCTTTGTTTTTCAACAAGGATTAAGAATCCATTATCAATTTAACACAAATCAAACCATAGCTCTTGAATTTCATGAAAAACTAAAAGTTGTCAAAACTTAATTTCTAATATACTTTTCCATATGAATAAATCAAGCTCTAAAACTTCACACATGATAACTATGGTGTATAATCTTTCATTTTTATCTCCAAAAACAGATTTTGGTTCAGGTTGGAAAAACTTCATATTTTCAAACTATGAACATCAACGTAAATTTAGCCATGGTGATTTTTAATTCAAGCTATATAAACAATCACAAGTTATGAATTACATTGGGAGTGAGTTAATAATACTCACTGTGATAGAGATTGAAGTGTGTGTTGAGAAAGATAAGAAAATAAGAGGCCCAACTTCAAGCTTGGCAATGGTGATTAAGCTTTCTCTCTCCAGAAACTTAAACTCTCAAGCTCTCTCTTATCTCTCTGAAACTCTCTATGTTTTCTCTCTATATCAATGTGCAGAGAGTGTGTAAGTGTGTATGAGTGTATGGGTTATATAGAACTCCACAACTTGGGCTCCAAGTTGTGAGTTGTGATCTTTACTCTACACTAAGTTGATTACACTAACTAATCAAAGGAAAACACAGCAGGATTAAGAGTTATACATACTGATATATCAACTAAATCAATTCACCAAGGGCCAAGTAGACTAATAGGGGGCAAATTGGAGTGTTTGGGAATGAAAGCTTATGGCATTAACGAGACATACACACCAAATGCATTGCCAAATAAGGACTAAGTCAATGATCACTTGCCATAAATGGAAATAAAGCAATTGTCCAATCAGTCACCTCCAACATCTGTGGAAGTTCAACACCGCGTGGACAGTTTTGAGTATAAACTGGTATTTTCGGGGCGCGATGGTCACCACAGAAATACGGAAAATTCATTTTAACGTAGGAAGTGATTTTCTGGTTTCATAAAAATACAGCTTGAATTAAAAGAGAACATTTCCACCGTTTTGAAATACAGATTTGAAATCTAAAACAGGTGTTGCTAAATTTTGTAAAATTGCAGTTTAACCCCAATCAGAATTTCAATGTATAATAAAATAGGCCAATCACAGATTTTAACACATGAGAATTGAAATTAAAATAGAAGTAAACAATATAATTAAATTTAAATATGAAATGAAAATGCAGGTTATTACAATTCAGAAATAACTAAACAGTTATAATATCAACTAAATAGGAATATCAGCTTTCTGTAACTACTAATCAATTGGGACAGAGGTCCAATCGATTAGTATAAAAATAGTAACAATCGATTGGTATAAGTCCAATCAATTGGATACAATATGTACCAATCGATTGCTAACTTTGGCAATCGATTGGGGTATCTACAATGGCAATCGATTGTATCAAATGATAATCGATTAGGTTAGCAAAATGGCAATCGATTGGGAAAAGTTCCAATCAATTTTGACTTCATCTTCTTCATAAGGAAGACAGTCCAACATATAAATACGGGAAAACTATGATTCATAAACAAGTCCTAACATCAATACTATGTTACCAAGTGAGTTTAAAACTCACCTTTGGTGTGTGGGTTTGTGTTTGGGAATGAGATCGAAGCTTTGGAAGCTTCAATGGTGGTCCTTCCTCTGTGTCTCTCTTCTTTCTCTGTCTCCGTTCTTTTTTCTTTCTCTTTTCTTCTTTCTGTTCTTTTTCTTCTGGTCTTCTTTCTCTATCTTTCAGTCCATGGATATGTGTGTGTGTGGATGTGGATGTATATATGTGTATATATATATAAGTGTGTATATATATGGAAACACACACAATACACACTCTTTCTCTAAAACTGATTTCTGGAACCCCAAGCACGCAGAAATGATCACATATATAGGACAATATGTACATGTTCATGTGGCCAAACCCCAGTCAAAGCAAAAGGATCTGTCCAGCGGCTGCCAATCGAATGGAAAGGGTGGAAATTGATAGGGGGTAGGTAGTTAATGCTCAAATTGATTGGTATAAGGGTCAATCGATTGATGTTTGGTATTAATGACTCCAATTGATCGCGATGAAGTTCAATGGATTAGGTCCAGGTGATAGGTACAAAAGTGGCAATCGATTGGTATAAGATGCCAATCAATTGGTATCCAAACTAAGGCAATCGATTGGGGAAACATGCCAATCGATTGAGATACAGATTACACCAAAGGTAAAGTAAACTCATACAAGTATTTAAAGAAGCAATACAAAGTCTTATTCATTAAAATACATTACAAAATACAGGGTATTACATCGGGTTATGAGAAACTCTAACTCTCTTTTCTCTTTTCCCTTTGTTATTCTCTTGATTATTTGATATGTTCACAGCAGTAACCACTAATAAGCTATTATGCTTAGTGAATACCACTAATCGTGCTACTGGAATGTAATAAACATGCCTAATGCAATAATTAACCACTTAAGCATTATTTATATTCTTCGAACTACCAAGTAATTGGTTCACCTTGACACGGACCCAGTGATCCCGTGCCACTTCATTTTTGTCGCATATACATCTGATATGCCCCTACATAAAGGGCACTCTCCCACCTTATTACTCTATTACAAGGTAATCCATTGACCCACATTAAACACATTAGTACATAACAAGTTGGGCTTAGCATTTCTTGTATATTTAACATACTAAGATTCCAAATAATACATGAATAACTTAATTAACATAAATTAAACATGCTAATTTTGAATTGAAACATCAATCATGAATACACATTCAATTTCAAGATTAGAAACACTCACCTCCGTGATTAAACAGCGAAATAAGAGACCTACTAGCTGATTTAAGCGAAACCCAGCTCAATCTACAACTTGTATGTATTCCTACACAAATTCGGCAAACCGCGTTTCACCGACTAAATTGGGTCACCAAAATTTTGCCATTAAAACTGAAAAATAAACTACACAGAAACGTTAGGCTCACCTACCTAATACTTAATATGGCTTCGATTTTGGGAATAGATGTCAAAAGACTAAGTTAACGGTGTCCAAAGTCGGAAAACCCACTTGGCTACGACTTGGAGCTCTCAGCTCTTCTTCTCTCTAAGTCCACTGAGTGGTAGAAGGAGGAGATTCCTCCTTTTGTTTTTTACCCTAGCTTCCTTCAGAAGCTTGTATTTTTCCCATTTTTATTATAACCCCCACCAAATTTTTGTTATCTATTATAACACCCCTAAACAACTATATTAACTACCCAATTTCTAAATGGGTCTGTGTTTATGTCTTGCATGGGTCCCAAATATTTCATAAAATTGGTTAATTAATCTACTAATTATGAACCGTGTTCATTTTCGCTCACATGGGTATCAAACTGGCCCCATGAATAGTCATAACAAGTAATATAATATTAAAAGTAACTTAAATAAATAATTTTTTAAGCATATAAATGCAATTTATGCAACCTAGACCCCCATTGGGTTCCACTTTTGTACCTGCCCCAACCTAAATGGGCTTCAACTTGTGTTCCATCTAAAGAATAATCACCCCGGGAGTCCATAACATATCATTCCATACTACCTATTAATGTGTATTGGCAATATAACTACCACCCTTTTTTCGGGTACGAGTATTACAATTTGTCTCCTTCAATTTTTTAAAATAATATTTTTACCTTACATATTTTACACTTTATGCATTTGTACCCCTCAAAAAAATTAACAATTGTACCCCTCAATTTTTAATTTGCCCATTTCAAACTCAAAAAAATTTCACTTTGGTCCTTGAATTTTTCTAGGTCACCCAAATTAATTATTTTTTGAATACATTTTTGCTCACCCCAAAATTGCTCTCACATTCCTCACCCAACTCTTTAATTGGTTAATGCAGTGGAACTCAGGATTAAATAAGGATTAATTAATGGTAAAAAGTCATGGATCCCACTGCACTAGCCAATGTGAGAGTTGGGTGAGCAATTGGTGAGCAATTTTGGGGTGAGCAAAACTGCACTCTATTTTTTATTTTATTTTATTTGTGAAACTAATAGATAAATAAATGAGAAATTAATCATATGGGCCAACATGTTTTTTTTAAAATAGCTATGTAAAGATTTATTTGTCTTTTGACAAATATGTTTTAACCATCAATTCATTCTATGTGAAACTTTTCGAGTAATTGCACAATTTTTAAAATCCTAGAAATCCAATTTTATAGTGTGTGTGTGTGTGTGTTTTTCGTGTGTGTGTTTTCAGAATATTCAATGTTTCGAACTCCCATTTATATGTGTGCCCCGAAGTCAAATCCTAGCTCCGCCCATGTTTGCGAATCAAATGGTGTAAGCTTCTTTAGGGGTGGTTAGCTTGACTCTACATCTTTTCCACCAAAATAAAAAACCAAAAACAAAAAACGTAATTGGACTTAGCCAGAGGACTAAAATATAATGAACCCTTAACTTGAAGTGTGTGACTAGCATATTATTTAAGGTGGAACTTTTTTTCTTTTTTTGTTTAATGTAATTGTCTCGTGTGAGAATTTAAGTGACATGACCGAATGGACGAGGGTAGGGTTCGAACCCTGGTAATGAGCGTAGCATTGGAGCGCTTTTTTCAATTGGACTAAAATTGTTGCTTATTTCTGGTAGAATTTGTTAGTGGAATAATTAACTTTCAGTCCACTTTTGTATATAATTTAAAATCCAATCTGTTACTTTTTCAAATATATATATCAACTTTTTTTTGCATAAAAGTTATCGAATTTTATATGACATTTTGGAGCAATTCTTTATAACGTTGGAACTCTTCAGAACGCAGAGAGCAACTCGTTTCAAAGTTGGGTGCAACTCTTCACAACATTGGGAGCAAGTATTCACGTCGTTATGAACAATTATCACAATCTGTTGGTGCAAGTTCACAACGCTGAAAAAATAAAGTATACTAAACACAAAATAACTGTTCAAAAGTTGATTTTTTTTTTTAATTTTGTTGATGATTTTTTTAATTTTTTAATAACTATTAATTTTTTTTAATTTTAATAAAGTAGTACACTGACTTCTAAATTTCATACAAAATGTTAACTGAAATGTAAATATCCCTTTGTTATTTGTACATGCCTAAAGAAGAAAAAATGTTAGGGATATTACATATCAGTTAACAATTTGAGGGCATATTAAAAGTTAGTCACATATGCTTTTTAAAATTTGAAAGAAAATCCGCTTAGAGCCACAAAAATAAGTATACATCAACTTTTGATGATTTCAAAAGAGTAAAGATTGGGACACAAACAAACCCACAACCTTTGGGACACAACCCAAATAATGTGTCTATCTCTCTCCTGTGATGTCACTGGACCCCACAGTGACATAGGAGAGAGATAGACACATTATTTGGGTTGTGTCCCAAAGGTTGTGTGTTTGTTTGTGCCCCAAGTATTACCCATTTCAAAATATAGCACAACCAAAAGATATTTTTGCCCTTATCCTCTTCATCTTCACGAAAAAATCATAATCTAACTTAACCCTAACTAAACATCACCACCACCACCAACCAACGAACACCACCACCACTATTACCACTATAGTGGGTATTTACCACAAAAGATCTCAGTACACCATTTATTAAGTTAAAGTACAAATTAGATAGTGACTTAACAAAAAAGACAAAATGTTGACAGCTGATGCTCGCACAGTATAAGTGCGCGCACCATAAAATCTCCAATGAACAGCCAAAAACACCTCGCGCGCATCATTTCTGAGGCTGCTCGCACCGTGCAAGCAGCGTACCGTATCATTTTTAATTTCGAAAAATGTTTTTTAAACTTTAAACATCCATAACTTTTGACCTACAACTCCATTTTTCGTAAATTTTATACCGTTGGAATCGTGTCGACGAGAGCTACAAAACTAGTACCATTGTTGATATGTTTTGAGAAAAAAAAATTCATACTTTTACATACATGAATAATAAGTGAAATTTCACTTGATATACATAAAATATTAAGTGAAATTTCACTTAATTCTAGAGCTTTTAAAAGCTCTCCTAAAAAATCCATAAGTTCAATTTTAGCAAAGCTCATAACCTAGCTACCAAATGAATTAACATGAAATTGTGTTTTAAAAAAGGAGAAGCACCAAAATGGGGGTCAAACTAAGCCTTAATGTTCATGTACGAGTTAAGTGAAATTTCACTTCATATAGGCATGGTGATTTGTTTTTTGTTTTTTTTTTTAAACAATGCATATTTTGTTAAAATAAGCAAATTTCATAATCAATTATAAAACACAATTTTTCAACCAAAACAAATGTAGGAATTCTTGTTAAAATTCGTCTTTTTCTTTCTTTCTTTCTTAAAACATATAAATTTGGCATACATAAATATTAAGTGAAAATTCACTGAACCCGTACATGCATTCTTCATGAAAAACTTGAAGTTAAACTTAACATCCGTGTACTCGTTCAGTGAGATTTCACTTAGTGTGTCAAGTGAAATTTCACTAACTATCATAAAAATCGCTAAAAGTAACTCTCTACAGTTTAAGGTCTAAATTGATACTTACTTTGTTAAAAAGTTCCTCAAATGTCAAGTTAAGTAAAATTTCACTTAATATTCATGTACAAGTTCAGTGAAATTTCACTTAATATTCATGTATGCCAAGTGAAATTTCACTCTTTTTTTTTTCTCTTTCAGATTAAACAATGCATATTTTGTTTAAATAAAAAAAAATAAAAAAAAAAACCAAATTTCACAAATCAATTATAAAACATAGTTTTTCAACCCAAACAAATATAAAATTCTTGTGAAATTTCACTAAAACTCTCATTAAGAACAAAGTGAACATTCGGTTTTTTTTTTTCTCACAATATATCAACTTGGCATACGTGAATATTAAGTGAAAATTCAATAACCAATACACGAATATTATGTGAAAATTCTATTAGGTTCGTCTGGTACATGGTATGTAAAAATAGAGTTTTTTTCTTTTGCTCAAAAGGTATCAACAATTGTACTAGTTTTGTAGCTCTCGTCGACACGGTTCCAACGACATAAAATTTGTAAGAAATAGAGTTGTAGATCAAAAGTTATGGAGGTTTAAAATTTACAAATATATTTTCGAAATGGATATCATATGGTACAGCCACTCACACGGTATGAGTGGCTGAAACCAACAAAGCGTGAGGGCTGGGTTCCATATGGGATTTTCTATGGTGTGTGTATTTATACTGTGTGAGCACTGACTTAGATTCCTTTTGTCTTTTTTAGAAAATGGTCAAAACAATTGGTGTTTAAAACTTTTGAGGGTTACTTATAGAAATTTTTTAATAATTTTCTATTTAAAATTTGAAAGAAAATCCGCTTAAAGCCACAAAAATAAATATACATCAACTTTTGATGATTTCAAAATATAGCACAACCAAAAGATATTTTTGCCCTTATCCTCTTCATATTCACGAGAAAATCATAATCTAACTTAACCCTAACTAAACATCATCACCACCACCAACCAACGAACACCACCACCACTATTACCACTAAATCTATCATTTTATTATCATTATTATTTTATTTTTATTTTTGTGAAAATGCTAGTACTCTTACAGTGTAACCTCTGGATTTTTCGAAACTTTCTTTGATTTCGACGATCTCCATGGATTTTGTAGAAGGAGCAAGTCTAAAGCGTATCGGGTGCAAGTGGTTCAACGCTGGGAACAAATATGCACATGTAGTGATTGCGCGAACCCAATGTTTCAAAATTGTTCCCGATACATTTCAGACTTGCTCCGAACATTGCACTACTTGCACCTGATGCGTTTTGAACTTGCTCCTTCCGCAGAATCTATGAAGGCTGCACAAATGGAAGTCGTGAAAAATTCATAGAGATTATACTTAAAGGCTAGCATTTAAAAAAAAAAGAGGATGGGGTTGGTGGTGGTGTTGGTTGGTCGATTGGTAGTGGTAGTGGTGGCGGCAGCGTTGGTCATCGTGGTAGAGATTGGTTAGTTAGTGGTGGTGTTTAATTAGGATTACATCATATTAAGGTTTTCTTGGTAAAAAAGAAGAAGAAGATGATGAGGGCGAATGTGTCTTTTTATTGTCTCTTATTTAGAAAAATATCAAAAGTTTATGTAAATTTAATTTTGTAATTTAAAAAAAATATATTTTCCCTTTTAATTTTCAAAAATATATGACTGACTTTTAATATGTCCACAATTATTACTCAGTGTGTAATAATCCCAAAATGTTATTCGCGTTGCTATTTACCACTTTATATGGTTGAATCTCACATGTCTTATCAGTCCTTCAAGTGGCTGATTGCGTATCAGGATTCAGGACCTTATCCGAAACAAAATATTCTTATTATTTATTTATTTATTTATATATATATATATATATATATTAAAGTTCTAATCTACTCCCTACATCATACAATATATATACATACAATATTTATATACATATATATATATGTCTGTCTGTCCCTATATAATTTATGTACTCCAGTATAATGTATACTCGCTTCTGCACTAGCCACTTGTCATTGTACTTCTTTATCTTTTATAAATTATTTTATACTATCAACAAAAACTGCTATTTCCATAATTTTTTTGTAGTGCTCTTAGCCAAAGGAAAAACTTCACTGAGATACAAAAATAGCCAATGGGCCAATGGCTAATAAACAGAAGTACAATAAGTCAATATACTTTTACAATAAGGACATACTCACTCTTTCAACCACACCCAATCATATTCAGCATATCCTATCCCTTGATACTAATGGATCTTATGTGAAACTCATGTGGAACCCACCAAAATTAAGGGCGATCAAGGATCAGAATGTACTAAATATGATTGGGGTGTGAAGGAGAGTGTGGGTGTACATTAATCATACTTTTATATGCTTTCCAAAATCTTTTACATAAACTGAACTGTTTATGCATCTTATGGATTTGTCAAAAAAAAAAAACAGGAAAAACCATGGTGAACCTCAATTGGAGCTTAAATCCTAATTGTTTTAATTGGAATTTCTCTTTGTCATTTTAAAGTAATATAAAAATTAAGATATTAAAGAAAAGAGTTAATTATTTTTGAAATACAATAATCTTAAAATAGTATTATATTCGATGCATCACCTCTTATTGTTTATTCTATGAGTAATGCTACACTCACACAATATTTCACATAAAATTTCACACAAAACAATCCTGTTCCTTGATTTTGGTGAGCCCTGTGTGGGACCCATGTGTTCCCCACATGGGGCCAACTAAATCAAGGGACAAGATTGCTTTGTGTGAAATTTTATGTGGAATATTGTGTGGGTTTAGCATTATTGTTATTCTATTTTTTTTTCTATGATGTTACCAATATTATATTAGTTTGATTATAAAAAAAAAAATCCATTTTAGGAATGAGTTTTAATTGGACACAAACTCTTAAATGACTAAAAGACAAACAAAAAAAACAATGGATTAATTTACAAGACTAGTTAACTTACAAACCATATTGGAGTACTAATTTTGACAGGCTACAGCTCCCCCTCCCGGCAAAATAATAATAATAATAATAATGTATAATATGTTATTATGTGTAGTTAGTTCCTCTCAAATTATAAAAAAATATAATTTTAGGTGCAATATATTGGCCCAACTATATAAATTCACGTAATATGTTAGTCTTATCACATTTTCTTATCATTTTTTAATTTTGTCAAACCCTAATCATTTTTACACTTAATCAAGCTTTGTAAGTTACAATAAAACGACTAAGCATTATTTATCGAAAAAAAATGTGATATACAAAGAAATATTTCTACCAAAAAATATGAATAATAGACAAAAAAAAAAAAAATTCGTCTCAAAAACACTGCACCTGAATTCTCGCATACATATGTTACTATGTGCTTGTCAATCCAATCCCCACCCCCTAAATTAAATTCCAGGCTCCGCCTTGATGTTGTATACTTTAATATCACGTCTAGCATAAAATTGTAAAAGAGTAATACTTGGGGCACAACCAAACACACAACTTTTGGGACACAACTCAATTAATGTGTCTATCTCTCTCCTGTGATGTCACTGGACCCCACAATGACACAAGAGAGAGATAGACACATTAATTGAGTTGTGTCCCAAAAATTGTGTATTTGGTTGTGCCCCAAATATTACTCATTATAAAAGCATCTCCTGTGGAGATGGAATTTTGTGGTGCTATCATGATTATCTATGAAAATTGCACCACGTACCCCAAATCTTTACTTCAATTAGGGTGGTAAAGCACTCCTACGTCACTGATTGTAAAAAATCTTATACAATCTATGCAGAGAGAGAAATGATTGCAAAATTTTGATGGAAAAATACTAATCATTAGCGTGTCAATTAAAAAAGTACATCAAAATTTGTAATGATCCAAAATATTTAAAATGCGAAAATACCAAATCACTTTGCCATTAGTGCTAATATACACTATTCGAATAGCCAAAATACTATTTTTGACTACTCAAAAATAGGGCAAATTACACTTTGTTCATTAAACTATACACCTGTTTTTAATTGGGTTCATAAACCTTTTTTTTTTTTTCCCAATTGGGTCATTGAACTTCAAAAATTCATTCAATCAGACCTAAATCTGACACTGTTAGCTTAAATTATTAGAAATTGTCACGTATGTTGCGCGTAATGCTTACTGTCTCATGTTAGGTTAAGACACGGGAGATTGTGAATAGTGCGAAAAATCGTATTCAATCAGATCGAAATCGCGTTCTATTAATTCGAAAACACAATCGACTAGATCCAAAATTGCATTCAATAATATCCAAAATCACATAATTTTTTAGCTATTCACAATTTTCCGTGTTTGTCTTAAAATAACATGTGACAAGTAAGCATTACGCGCAACGTACGTGACAATTTTTAATAATTTAAGCTAACGGTGTCAGAATTAGGGTCTGATTGGATGATTGTTTGAAGTTCAAGGATCCAATTGAAAAAAAAAATAGTTTATGAACTTAATTAAAAACAGATTTATAATTTGATGGACTAAATTATAATTTGTCCTCATAAATATAATCTCTCTTTGAAGATGCTTCAAAGAACAATATAAAAAATAGGAAAAAGATTGAAGCTAATCAGATTTCATAAATTCCGAAACAGGTTAATTCTCACGAGTCGTCTAAATATCCTTTAAATAAAGGAGCTTGTTCTGGCAATAAAAATAGTAAAATACGCTTTCACATCAGTAGATAAACAAATTTAGCAAAGTAGATTATGCATTTATAAAATAAAATAAAATAAAATAAAAATTGCATATTTTAGAAAGGATAATTTCTAAGGGTGTAAACGGTTCGGTTCGGTGTGGTTTTTTACGAAACAGATCGGTTTCGGTTCGAAGTGTGTAAATTTTCAGTTCAATTTTGATTTTACACTACATAAATCAAATGTAAACCGACCGAACTGATCGGTTCGATTCGGTTTGTCGGTTCAATTAAATTTTTTAACACCCCTAATAATGTCGTGTTTTTCAAATTTGAATACTTTATCTGGTTTTTCCAAATGTTTTAAAGTTGTACCATCAATCACTAGTACATAGGGGTGAACACGAGCCAAGCCGCTCAACAAGGGCTCGCGGCTCTGCTTGATAAAGGTTAGGCTCGGCTCTCATCAGAGCTCGTGAACACGATTGATTAAGGCTCGTGAGCAGGTTCATGAAAAAGCTCGTTAATCAACTTGATAAAGAGTTTGTATACTAACTTTTATATTTGTGTTTATTGTAATTAAAACTATATAATTTTAGAGAAAATATGAAAAACCTCGTAAATGAGTTTGATAAACGACTGATTTATCACTAAACTATATATTTAAAGAGCGCGCGAAAAAGCTTGTTAAAAAGCTCGCAATCACCTGAAAGCTCGGCTGATTTAAGCTCGCGAACACATGAACTCGGCTCGGTTCGGCTCGTGTCCACCCCTACTAATACAGCTTGTGGTACAACTTTAAAACATTTGAAAGCAACATTTAGGATTCAAATTTGAAAAGGAACATAATTTTGTCTTTGTTTTTAAATCGAGTAAAGTTTATGCTTCCAAAATTTTGTATCTCAAATGATTTTCAATGCAGTGATACCACTTTCAATAACGGTTCAGTAATGTTATGCTTTCTAAATTTTGTATCTCCATTATTTTTCAAATATGTATATGTAGTAATGGGACCAACTTAATAATAATTGGATTACTTTAACATCCTCCAATCAAAATCCAGTGGGACTTGCCACATGAATTTGGGAAGCATTTGAGAGTCAAAATTCAGTAATGCTGTGCTTCCCAAATTTCTATCCCAAAAAATGCTTCACAAATGATGTGGTACTGCCGTACTGGGACCATGTCTAATACAGTAAAACAAGTAGATTTTTTATTAGAAGTTGTTTACTTATCTCTATTGTCACATCATTTTGGAAAGCACTTTTGAAATAGAAATTTGAGAATCATAGCATTACTCGTCAAAATTTGGGTAGCATAGCATTACTCATGATATGGTTGTGGGAGTAATGCTATGCTTTTCGAATTTCTATCCCAAAAATACTTCCCAAATGATATGGTTGTAGAGCCAATTAAAAAACTTTCAAGCCAAATTCAACGGATCCCACTATATCCTGACTCCACTGCCACGTTATTTGTGAAATACTTTTGGATAGAAATTTGAAAAACATAATATTACTGCTACTCATAATGATTGTGATCACCTCAATATCCTCTAATTAAAATTAAATGAACCCACCATTATTAAAGTTAATCTCACCGCCAAATGCATATGAAACACAATTGAGATACAAAATTAAGAAATCACAGTACCATCACACTTAAAAAAGTGGGCACCTTTTTTGGGAAGAACAGAGTGGAAGAAGAAAAAGGGCGGGGGCCCTAAATTTTCCAATCACGAAAAGGGCAGTGGGTCCTACCTTTTCTCTCTCTACACTGCACTTTTTATTAATTTATCTCTCTCTCTCTCTCTCTGCACTTTTTATCAGTTTATTGGCAGGAAGACTTCCATTAACCAAGACGCTCCCTCCATACAAACACAGACAGGTAATTAATTCTCCAAAAGTTCAGATCTTTCGCTTAGGGTTTGTTTCTCTTTCTGAAAGTTAGCAAGAAAAAGCTTTGAATTGTTGCTTTCTTCACTTTTTCACTGTTCACAACTAGCCAGGTACTACAATTAATTTCTCAATTTTTCTGAAAAAAATTTGATGTTAGATTGCTGAAAATTGAGGTCATATTGTGTGAAGTAGTTTTAGTTTTTGATGATGCTGAGATTTCTGTGCTAGATATTAGTATTATTACTGTATGTTTTTGTTAGGATAATCAGTTTGTGGTTGGTATGAATTTTACAGCTAATACTTGTATCTATGTATAAATATCTCTCTATGAGTCTGTTTTGATCTTGATGTAGCTTTCTAGAATTGTTAAAAGATGATGTGTTTGTGGGGATGATAATTGGATCTTCTTTTACTTCTTCTGGGTTATCTAGGGAGTTGATGCCAAGACTCAAGCTCAGCTTATTTGGGAAGGTTTTTTTTTTTAAAATAAAAGTAATTTGATGTACTTCAGACCACTTAATTTAGATGTGGATTTAAGGTTGTTGAAATTTTATATTTTTTATTGATAAAAGTTTTATTGTACTCGATCCTTTTATAACTATTTTTTATTCCCTTTTATTTTCCCAGTTTCCAAGTCTTTGGGAATTCTTCTTCCCTTTTAATGCCTTTTTAGAGTGTTTGATAACTCAATTAAGTAGTAAAAAGATTTTTTTTCCCCTAGTGCCTTTGATAATTGTTTGCACCCAAAAACCGTCATTGATTTTTGAGCCCGAGTGGAGTTGAAGTTGGGTAAAGGAGATGCTGAGGCAAGTAGTGATGACTCATCGGACAGAAGAGGTAAGCCCGATGGGAGGAACAATTGGTTGGAGATGAGGTAAGTCCGATGGGAGCTTGTGGCCAAGTGTAGGCATCATCGGGCTATGAGAACATAACTTATCATGTTGAGAGCCCGATGGAAAAGTAAAAGCAACGTTATAACTAATCGGGCATCACGAAACGGAAGAGTGTGTCCGTTTGATTATAACAAGTTGAAGGAACGTGATCGGACATGGAAAGAGTCATGAGCCCGATTCGTCTAACAGGGAGAGGTCGGTTGATGAAGGACAAGGCATTGATGTCCACAGCTGGCATGATGACGTCATCTCTGAGAGTTTTTTGGGAAACAGGAGTCCGTTTAGGAAAGGAGTCGTCAGTTGCCAGCTGGATGGGAGCGTGTAATCCCTAATTTAAAGGGATTGTGTCAAGCAAGTTCTGGATAAGGAAGGATTTCTTTAATTAACCAATCAGTGAATAGCTTAAGGCGCAAGTCAAGGAGTCCTTTCCTAGTAGGAATTAAACTGTGGCCGCTATAAATATACAGGCAGGCCAACCATTGGGGGCACTCCGCGTCACTCTCGAAAATAGCATTCAACAAAGCATTCAACAAGCATTCAAAGGCATTCAAACTTGTGTTCTTTCTGCATTCATAGCAAATAGGTCTACCCTCTTTGTTGTTATTTTTCTTTTACTATTTTCATTCTCACGAACGATCAGTCTGTTCTGAATCTGTTCTTTGGTTGTATTTTCCAAACACTTAATAAAATCTGTATTTTATTAATCGTTTGTGATTGTTTACTTGGTAAACCCATACATTATTTGGCTTGTGCGCTTCAGTACTGCCAAGGGATTTCTGGTGAGGGTACTTTCCTACTCGCCGCACACAATTGTTTTAGTTTAGAAGTCAGATCTAAAAGCCTTGAGTATCACTGACTCAAGCATATAGGAAATTAGTTTGCATACACCGAACCACTTTTGGTTCTGGCACGCCCGCGCATAACTACTAGCAAACATTTTGGCACGCCCGGTGGGACCCATAGTGTCAAGACATGCCGCCAAAGAGGGATAAACAGATCGGCAAAAACGGCCAAGAAGAGTCGGCCGTTGATACACCTACGGAGGAAAGCACTGGTCATTCTCCGGATGACGGTGGCGTTACTATCGAAGCAATCTCGGAAACCGTGAGAGCCACCGTTGATCCTTTGAGGCAGGACTATAACACCTTAATAGGGTCAATGGCAGGTCTCAACCATGTGGTCAGGCAAACGGCCGATATACGCCGGGAACAGTCTGAGTTGGTCATGGAGACTAGGGTTACCCACGTGAAGCTGGACGCCCTGGCTACTCAGATACAACAGCTTTGCGCCGTTCTTGAGGCCAACAACAAACAAAAGGCCTCGGGATCAGGCTCTGGCTCGGGATCGGGCTCTGGCACGCCGCTTGAGTCCGACAAACCGAAAGACCCACTCTATGTCTGTCCAAACCTAAGGGAGGGTAACATCTCGGGCAAGAAGCCCGAATTACATAACGAAACGGCCAGCGGCGTGGTGGTCACCGATCCCAGTGGATCGGCGACACCAAGTTTTGCCCAGACAGGAGGCCGTGTTGAAACCCAGTTTGACCGGACTCCACCTCCAGTTCGCGCTGCTGGGGGGCAAAGAAACAATGGGGGGTTTTGGACCCACCAGATCAATAATAATCAACAGGTTCCACCTCCCCGAGCAACCCCGGTAACAGGGGCTCAGCCTGAAGTAACTGCAACGAATGGCCGTAACCCAGAGGTAAACGGCCAACAAGTGCCCCCAGGTAACACTGCTGGGGGGCAAAGGAATAATGATGATTTTTGGCTTCGTCAGGCCAATAACAACCAACAGCAACCACCACCCCCTGCGGGTGGTGCCCGACCTGCTGCGCAGCCTATTAACAGGGAGGAGTTGGTGGCGGCCATACATGAAGAGTATGGCCCGTTCATGAGAAGGATGGATAGGCCGACGTACCGACGGCCTTACCCGCCTGAAATTGACCAAGTTAATTTCCCACCAGGGTATAAAGTTCCGAACTTTACTCTATTTTCTGGGGAAAGTGAGCATACCACGGTAGAGCACATAGGTCGGTTCATTGTGCAATGCGGCCATGCAGGCAATAGTGACCCTTTAAAATTAAGGCTGTTCCCAAATTCGCTCACGGGCATAGCATTTTTGTGGTATGTCAATCTCCCGGCCAATTCAGTACGAAATTGGCCAGCAATGGAGGAATTGTTTCATGGGCAGTTTTATAGGACTGAGCCCGAGATCTCGTTGGCAGATCTGTCTAGGATGCTCCAACTAGTAGGAGAGACCGTCGAAACATATATAGCCCGATTCAGGAAGGCTAAGTACAGATGTAAGACAATATTGCCCGAGGAAGAATACGCAAAGATGGCTATGGGCGGAATGTCTTTCGAGCTTCGCAAAAAGTTCGAAGGGACCGATTTCCGTGATTTATTCGAGCTGGCTTCACGGGCCGCGCGTTACGAGCGTATCCTGCTTGATGAACAGGAAAAGAAGAATTCTTCTAAGGGAACGTATTACAAAGATCCCAATTACGAGGTCCATCTAGCAGAATGTGACCTCGAGGCAGAAATTGACATGGCCGAACTAATCTCTAAGCGGCCTATTGTGTGTAATGCCTTGAACAAACCGGTCAATAATAACGCTGCTGCTAAAAAAATGACGTTCGAGGCAGGAAAAAATTACACATTCGACATAACAATGGCCGATCAGATTTTTGACGCCCTCTTGGCTGAAAAAGTGATCAGGCTAGGTGAAGGTCATCGGATACCCAAGGCCGATGACATAAAAAATAAGGAATATTGTAAGTGGCATAATTCCTGGAAACACTCAACTAACAACTGCGTTGTTTTTCGTAATGTGATACAGGAGAACGTGGAGAAAGGAGTGTTCAAATTTTCGGACAAAGCTATGGGAGTTGATGCGAATCCGTTCCCACAGATCACTGGAACCAACATGGTAGTGCCCGATTTGACTAAGCTGACACGGCAAAGGGTCAAGATAGACTTGACCGACAGCGAGAAAGTCCCAAAGCAAAGGGAAGGAAAACAAATTGCCGTTTCAGGAACGGATAGACCGAAGGTGACTATTCACGAGCTTCAGAGGACATACCAGGAACGCAAGGAGGCAGAACTAAAGGCTGATGGAGCCCGGACAAATACGGAGAGCTTGATTACAGATTTACGACACCAACTAGAGCTGATTGAACAAGGCCTGTGTCCGAGGTGCAAGGCCGATATGAAGAAAGGGGCCTCTAGCCCAAGCAAGAGGCCTAGGGTTGAGGAACGACGAGAGTACAGCCCGAGAAGATCCGTGCATGAGAGGCTTTCCTTGCCCAAACAGGGACGCCCAAAGCCCGAGTGGAAGCCAAAGCCGCCGCCAGCAAGCAGTATGCCTAGCTCGAGTCGTAGGGAAGGAAGGGAATATGGAGCACGACCCACGATGAGTGCATCACAAAGGGTTGCAGCATCGGACATTCGCTCCCGTATGATACTCCCACCAAGAGTGAGTGATGGGAGATGGTATAGAGCTGAGCATCCAAAATTTCCAGCGATGCCTCAATACAGCAAGTCTCAGAAGAGGAGGTACCAGAGACTGAGACAGGCCGAGAGGGAACGGCAGCGCTCGCAAGACCGTGTCCGGATTCCTCAAGAGTCCCTTCAGCGCAAGGCCGACAAACAGATAACGGCCATGGAAGAAGATGAGCCCGTTTTCGACAAGAAAGCGGGCAAAGGGGCAATGCATGCCACAGAGCGCTTGAAGAAACTATTTGAACAAGAAAAGTGTGAGCCATCGGCCCATCCAATGGAGGAGGCTGATGATTATGAAGATGAGGACGATTCACCGATTCAATTCGGGACAATCCCGAAAAATCTATCCTCAAACATGGTGTTTACTTTGCCCATGTCATTTATGGCCAAACCGGATCAGCCAACGGCCATTGAAGGTGACGTAATAGAAGGCCGGACCAAGGAGTCGGCAGTAATAGAAAGTGTATGTTGGGGTGATGGTGAGACCGTTAGACCCAAGGTGGTAGAGGCTACAAGCAAAAACGTGGATACTACCGATATACAAACCGATCGGCCTAAGATAACCATCTTGAGGCCGAAAGGGATCCAAACTGAGGAGGGGTTGAAACCGGCGGGGCCAGTCAAGGTGGTTTTCGAAAAACCTACCTATCAAATGTCTCAGCACCTGAAGCCGTTGTACGTAAAGGGTCACATTGAGGGAATCCCCGTGAATAGAATATTGATTGATGGGGGATCTACAATCAACATCATGCCCCAAATCATGCTGAGGATCCTTCAAAAATCTGAGTCGGAACTGATTCCGACCGAGATGAATGTTCAGAGCTTCACGGGCACGCCATCTAAGACAAAGGGCATCTTGCCTCTGGAGCTGAGGGTTGGAACCCAAACGGCCATGACAGCCTTTTTCATTGTGGAAACATCGGCCGCCTACAACGCGTTGCTTGGCCGTGATTGGATCCATCCCAATTACTGCATCCCTTCCACTCTCCATCAATTGTTGATCTTTTGGAGAGATGACGAAGTGGAAGTGGTTGGGGCTGATACGAAGCCATTCGTAGCCCGGGTACAGACGGCCGATGCAGTATTATATGAAGATGATATCGGACCTATCAAATTACTAGGATGTGGCAAACTTGGTAGACCAAATGCAGCCACGTTCCGTAAAGAAATTCTACCAAACTTAAAGCTTGGTTATCACAATCTAAGTCGGACAGAAGAGGTAAGGCCGATAGAAATTAATGAACAAGAAGACTTAGATGGAGCTACAGCCAATTGAAGTTAGAAGACAGCTGGCCCTTAAGGCCAGCGTGGCCAGATGGTGTGCATATCTGGCTGATAGGAGATTAGAGATCGGCCCTGTAGACGGGATGATTAATCTGGCCGATTGCATCTATGAAGAAGAAACGCCAATAGAGGAGGAGATTCAAATGGATGAACTCGAAACGGCCACAGCCAAGCTTGATGACTTGAAGGCCGACGTGCAGGATCCACTATTGGAGATCAACCTGGGCGGTGAAGGAGAGCACAAGCCCACATATGTGAGTCAGGTGCTTGAACCACAGTTCCAAGCCGATATCATTGCTCTCTTGCACGAATACAAGGATTGCTTTGCTTGGGATTACGACGAAATGCCCGGACTATCCCGAGAATTGGTAGAGCACCGATTGCCAATTAAGCCGGGCTTTAGGCCGTTCAAACAGCTCCCACGGCGCATGTCACCGGAAGTCACGATGAAGGTGAAAGAAGAAATTGAGAGGCTTTTGGGGGCTGGCTTCATTCGGACAGCCAGGTACGTGGAATGGGTATCAAATGTAGTCCCAGTAGTAAAGAAAAATGGTAAGCTGAGAGTTTGTATTGATTTCAGAAATCTAAACCTAGCTACCCCAAAAGATGAGTACCCTATGCCCATGGCCGATCAATTGATTGATTCGGCCGCCAAACATAAAATTTTGTCCTTTATGGACGGGCACTCGGGGTACAACCAGATTTACATCGCTGAGCAGGATGTCCCGAAGACAGCTTTCCGGTGCCCGGGGGCAATTGGAACCTTTGAATGGGTTGTCATGCCTTTCGGACTAAAGAACGCCGGAGCCACATATCAGAGGGCGATGAATTCAATCTTCCACGATATGATCGGGCATTTCATGGAGGTTTACATTGATGACGTTGTGGTAAAATCGAGTGACAACGCCGATCATTTGAGAGACTTAGAAAAAGCATTTGAAAGAATGCGGGCTCACAAACTAAAAATGAACCCTCTCAAGTGTGCTTTCGGCGTTTCAGCAGGGAACTTCTTGGGATTCCTGGTGCATCAAAGAGGGATAGAGGTTGACAAGAACAAGGCTCGAGCAATACAGGCAGCAAAGCCACCAGCTAATAAGAAAGAGCTTCAAAGGCTACTCGGGCAGATTAATTTCCTGAGGAGATTCATCTCCAATTGTGCAGGAAAGACCCAAGTATGGACCCCATTGTTGAAGATCAAGACCGACGAAGAGTTCAAGTGGGAAGACAGCCATCAACAGGCCTTTGAGGGAATTAAGCAATATTTGTCAACTTCTCCAGTGTTAATGCCACCCAAGAAGGGTAGGTACCTTAAATTGTATATATCGGCTTCTGAATGCTCTATAGGAAGTATGTTAGCTCAGGATAATGAGCAAGGAAATGAGCAGGCCGTTTATTACTTAAGCAGAATTTTAACTCCAATCGAGCAGCGCTATGCGCCGATTGAGAAATTATGTTTGGCATTGTATTTTTCATCACAGAAGTTAAGAACGTATATGTTGCCCGTTTCTACTTATATTATATGTCAAACCGATGTGATAAAATACATGTTGTCAAGACCAATCATGAGAGGCCGAATTGGAAAATGGACCTTGGCCCTGATGGAATTTGCCATCCAATACCGATCACAGCAATCGGTTAAAGGCCAGGCCATAGCCAATTTCTTGGCTGATCACCCAGACCCAACTGATCTGGGAGAAGTACTACCAGTGCCTAAAGTGTTAAACACTTCCTTGGTCCCATGGACATTGATCTTTGATGGGTCCAAAAGCGCAGAAGGTGCTGGGGCAGGTGTGGTCATTGTATCACCCAAGTATAAGAAGACAAAAATGTCATTTCGGCTCGATTTCAAGTGCACAAATAACCAGGCCGAATACGAGGCATTAATTATCGGACTAGAGATACTCCTTGAGTTGGGGGCATCGTCCGTACACATAAAGGGAGACTCAGGTCTGGTGATCGGGCAGATCTCAGGAGAATTCCAGATAAAAAGTTGGGAATTATGCCCGTTTCACTCTGTCGCCACGCAGCTCATGGACGAGTTTGATGATATTAGCGTGAGTTATATCCCTAGGTCTACGAATACTGAGGCCGATAAGCTGGCAAAGACAGGATCGGCCTCGTCTCCGACAAAGGCTTTGGAAGACCAAGTTATCACGGTTCATGTCCGATCAATGCCTTCCGTTGCAAAGAGAGGTTGGTATGCTACTACTAATTCGGTCTTGATGGAAGACGACGATTGGAGAAGGCCTATCATCGAATACCTGAATCACCCAAATGTCAGGGTAGACCGAAAAGTTAGACTCTTCGCTGTCCGATTTGTGACACTCGATGGAGAATTGTTCAAAAAGCCCATCGGTGACGACGTGATTTTGAGGTGTTTAGGCAAAAAACAGGCCATGCAGGTGATGGCCGAAGTACATGAAGGGATCTGTGGGGCTCATCAGGCCGGTACAAAAATGAAATGGTTACTGAGAAGATATAACTATTATTGGCCAGGCATGTTGAAGGATTGTATCAGCTATGCAAAGGGATGCCAAGCGTGTCAGAAGCATGGCCCGATTCAGCATGTACCGGCTAAAGAGCTCCAACCAATAATAAAACCATGGCCGTTTAGAGGATGGGCTATGGATCTGATTGGCAAAGTCTTGCCACCATCATCAGGCCAACACTGTTTCATTATAGTGGCGACGGATTACTTCACTAAGTGGGCCGAGGCCATACCATGTAAAACGGTGACCCAGACCACCGTGATAAAATTCATTGAAGAGCACATTATACATCGATTCGGCCTCCCAGAAACCATAACGGCCGACCAAGGATCTGTGTTCACAGGAGCTGAAACGACCGCTTTTGCGGAGAGCAGAGGGATTAAGATTCTCAATTCTACCCCGTACTATGCTCAAGCTAACGGTCAGGCAGAATCAACAAATAAGATCCTTAAGGGGATCATTGAGAAGATGATCGATGAAAACCCTAGAGAGTGGGACAAGTTGTTGTCCGAGGCTCTCTGGGCCTATCGGACGTCTAAGAGGTCCAGTACCGGGGTCACACCATTCATGTTGACTTACGGACACGACGCTATGTTACCAATGGAGGTTACCGTCCGATCGGCCAGGAGAGCTTTACAGAACCAGCTTGAGCCTGCAGAGTACACAGAGGCTATGATAGCTGAGTTGGAGGGACTTGATGAAACGAGGCTCATGGCTTTGGACTCGTTAAAAGTGCAGAAGCAGCGGGCCGCCCGAGCTTATAACAAGAGGGTAAAAGCAAAGTCTTTTAGTACAGAAGACTTGGTATGGAAGGCCGTTTTACCTATCGGGGACAAGGATAATCGGTACGGTAAATGGTCGGTCAACTGGGAGGGTCCGTTCATTATACATCAGGTCAAGAATGGTGGTGCTTACAGACTGCGGGATATGGATGGTGGTATTCATCCTAGATTGATAAACGGTCAGTACTTGAAGTCTTATTACCCTACTTTGTGGGAAACTATTGATTTGAATTATAAGCCAAATCCAGGATTGGAATACGACCAAATCATTAACTACGACCCTGAGCCCGAGTAACAAAAATATGGTTTGTATTGATAGGCTGAGCACAGCTTACTTACAAATATATGCGAAATAATAAGTACAAAAGAGGAGTCGGCCTCTAGGCCGACTCAAAATTCCTAAGCTTAGCCTTCAGGTCTTCCCAGGTTTTGACGGCCCCAGACCGGTCCTTCTTGGCCCTTTCTAGCTTCTGGGCCCAAGCCCGGGATATGGGGACGCTGGCTTGTAACTGATCACTGCACTTCTGAGCGTCCCCGCCTAGTGAAGATAGTGCCTCGTCAATTTTTTCAATGGAGGCGTTGTTGGTAATAACCTCGGCCTCACATTGGGCGAGTTGAGTTTTTAATACCGCAATACGGTCCCGCAGCCAAGTACCCCTGGCTAGAACTTGAGCACGGGAGGCCTTTCCCGCTTCGAACTTGGTTCTGGCCCCTTCCAAGAACTTCAATGCTTTCTGACGAGAGCCTAAATGAAGTTCTGCATCCGCTTGAATCTTCAAAGCCGTTCTATCCATAAGACGGACGCTAGGAAGTCTTTCTTTGATCTCCACGAGTAGTGATAGCTGCCCGTCTGAAAGAGAAGGATCGGCCATAAGGGTGTTCAAAGCGGTGTCAACGTCAGCCGCAGCAGGAAGATTGGAAAGTTCTTGGTCAGCAAGTCCGAAGAGCAGGTCCTTGGCTTGTTGAAGGACGGAAGGTAAAACCGCTTCGGGCTCAAGGGGGCCGAGGTCAAAAGCTCCCAGGTCCAGGCCCAAGAAAAAGTCATCGAAAGGAATAACGGGCGCTGGGTCTGAAGGATCGGCCTATTCAAGAAAATACAGTCAGGTATTGTTTTTAGAAATGTATGAATTAACGTAAAGTAACATAGCAGTACCTGGGTATGAGGACGAAGCGAGGCCGAGATTGTTTCGCGAACATCGGCCTCGCTTGGTTGAGAAGATGTTTGGGAAGAAGAAGGGAAGCCGGTTCCTGCGACCGGACTCATTGGGGCTATTGTCGACTGTGGGGCTTCTGCTTCAGGGATAGAGCCCGAGTTATCATCACCGGCCTCCACGGCAGACACTTCAGGAGGAGTGACCTCGGTCACCACCGGTCCTGGTGTGACGTGAACAGGGGAGCTGATGGCGGTGGTAGGTGCCCCTTGGCCGGCTGGAGTTTCGGTTTCAGAGGGGGCGGTTTGATTTACTTCCTCCCCAGCGGCCTCGGTGGCGGGTTCAGCACCGGCCTCACCCTCAGTACTTGAAGAAAGAACAACCTGCTCAGGGATTTGGCCAACATGAGCAAGGTCTTCGTCTCCGTCTCCGCTAGAAGGAGTTAGAGGAGGCACAATGTGAAGTGGCATCACCCTAACGGCCACTCGCTCTAGATACGCCGCTGCAGAAGCCGGTGATGTAGGGAGAGTTGGGGGAAGAGTCTGAGCAAGGTTTGGAAGTAGATCCTCTCCCGAGTCTTCATCAGCAAGCTGCAAAGATAGAACAAAAGGGTTAATATGGAATAACAGGAATTCGGGCTCAAATCAAAAGGGGAAGAGCAAACCTGAACAGAGGCCGGTGTTTTTTGCTTCTTTTGAGGCTGACCCTTGCCCGGGGTTTGTTTACGAGCCGGTCTCTTGGCGACTTGTTTGCGCCGGGTTGGAGCTGGTGCTGGAATAGGGACATCGGCCACAGTGGCCGATGTTGCAGAGAAAGGAGCCAAGGCCTCAGCGACGGAGCGTGGAAATATGTGTCTAGTCCGTTCACCCCACCATTGGGTGAACTCTTCTGATACTACTGGCCGGGCAGAGAAGGGTGCAAAATTGAACGCGGCTTTGAGCCGGGCAGACCTCTCTGCTATCCTCTTCACCTGCCCGTCGTTAACGATAAGGCCCCGTTCAACCCAATCAACGTTGACAGTATTACCAGGAGGAACGGGCACTAGTTGAGTAAGCCCGAATTGGCGGGCATATAAAGGAGCAAAGTAGTACTCGGCCCCGCATTTATTGTTGGCCGACGGGATGCTTGGGCTAAAAATAATGTCTCTAGCTACTAAGTAGCTAGAAAAAATTTCATTATAGGTTGACTGGGTGCCCGGACCCCAGTTTGAAGGGTTATTGGAGAGCTGGAGAAAAGAAGAAAATTGAAGAGAAAAGAATGGGGTGAAGAGATTGAGGTCCCGAGGGGAGCAACCCTGGTAAAAGAAGGAAAAACACTCTTCAAAGGAATGTACAGAGGGGGATACGTTCACGAATTGAACGGCAGAGATAGGCACGTCGGCCAAGGGGGTAATTGTGGGCTGGAATTCAGGGAAGTAAGAATGAAGCCACAGTTGTAGTATCCACATCGGGCTCCCACCAGCACTGAAGCCCGAATGAACGAAGTCTGTTGTGCCTCGAACTAAATGTGCCCAAACCAGTGTAGCCATGGCCAGTGGCTGCCCTGATGCAAGGGCTAGGGCTACGGTTGTATATTCTTTAGTGATAGCCTGGCTGGCTGAGCAGAAGAGATACTTGTTGAGCCAGTAGATGAGGAAGGCAGTGTGCTCAGCATCGGACACCGCCGTATCATCTGCCCCTATGCAGGCAGCAAGGAAACCTCCAAAGGCCGTGATCGGCCTATGAGAAACGGCCCCGTCCCGGACAATATCCTGTTGTGGGTAGGCAAAGCTGGCCGGTCCAACATTAAGCCCTGGGATGATCTCTTGTCCGTGGGGACGGAGGCCGAGCAGATAACTAATATCCTTGACAGTAGGAGCCATTGGTCCGCAACGGAAAAGAAAGCCGTTGCAAGACGAGGACCAGAAGAGTAGAGCTGAAAGGAGGAGAGGCCGGTCTATCTCAATGCGAGACCGGCTGAGCATGATTGCGTCGTAAATGCCCGTTTGCTTCCAGACGGCGGCCTTAGAGGCCGAAACCCTAGTTACCCACGTGTCCCAGTCAGCAGCGGGTGTCGGCCATCCTCGGATTGGCTGGTTAGCAGTCTGGACCTTGGCCCAATGAGCAGGGACTTGCAGGAATTCTTCGTTTCCTACGGGAGGAAAGAAAGGAAGAAAAGGCGCCGGAGGGTGGCCCAGAAACGCCGCACCTAAGCCTGGTGCGGTGGGAGAACCATCGGAAGAGCTGTAGGGGGTGAGGTATTCAGTAGATATGTCAGCGGCGTGAGTTTTTGCCAAAGCCCTAACCTCCTTGCATCGGTTTTGTGGTGGAGGAGCATCAACGAAGGTTTTCTTGCCTTTAGAGGTAGCCGGAGCGGTCTTGGGAGCCATGTCTATGAAGGGAAGAAATGTCGCCGGAGAAGATGAAGATAAGAGTGAAGCTCTGTATTTTGCTTGATTTCTGGAGAGGGGAAAGTATGAACGTGTGATGAGTTTTCGGATGTTGGGTGATATTTAAATATCACGACGCCGTAATCATGGCGCATTAATTGTAGGGTGACTGGTGGGATTCTCCATAACCTGACGTTGGCTGCGTACTTGACGCGTGGCATATTTGAAATTCAAAACGTCACATCAATCAGGGCGGGACGTTTGATATGACCTTTTGGGGGGGCAATTGTTTGCACCCAAAAACCGTCATTGATTTTTGAGCCCGAGTGGAGTTGAAGTTGGGTAAAGGAGATGCTGAGGCAAGTAGTGATGACTCATCGGACAGAAGAGGTAAGCCCGATGGGAGGAACAATTGGTTGGAGATGAGGTAAGTCCGATGGGAGCTTGTGGCCAAGTGTAGGCATCATCGGGCTATGAGAACATAACTTATCATGTTGAGAGCCCGATGGAAAAGTAAAAGCAACGTTATAACTAATCGGGCATCACGAAACGGAAGAGTGTGTCCGTTTGATTATAACAAGTTGAAGGAACGTGATCGGACATGGAAAGAGTCATGAGCCCGATTCGTCTAACAGGGAGAGGTCGGTTGATGAAGGACAGGGCATTGATGTCCACAGCTGGCATGATGACGTCATCTCTGAGAGTTTTTTGGGAAACAGGAGTCCGTTTAGGAAAGGAGTCGTCAGTTGCCAGCTGGATGGGAGCGTGTAATCCCTAATTTAAAGGGATTGTGTCAAGCAAGTTCTGGATAAGGAAGGATTTCTTTAATTAACCAATCAGTGAATAGCTTAAGGCGCAAGTCAAGGAGTCCTTTCCTAGTAGGAATTAAACTGTGGCCGCTATAAATATACAGGCAGGCCAACCATTGGGGGCACTCCGCGTCACTCTCGAAAATAGCATTCAACAAAGCATTCAACAAGCATTCAAAGGCATTCAAACTTGTGTTCTTTCTGCATTCATAGCAAATAGGTCTACCCTCTTTGTTGTTATTTTTCTTTTACTATTTTCATTCTCACGAACGATCAGTCTGTTCTGAATCTGTTCTTTGGTTGTATTTTCCAAACACTTAATAAAATCTGTATTTTATTAATCGTTTGTGATTGTTTACTTGGTAAACCCATACATTATTTGGCTTGTGCGCTTCAGTACTGCCAAGGGATTTCTGGTGAGGGTACTTTCCTACTCGCCGCACACAATTGTTTTAGTTTAGAAGTCAGATCTAAAAGCCTTGAGTATCACTGACTCAAGCATATAGGAAATTAGTTTGCATACACCGAACCACTTTTGGTTCTGGCACGCCCGCGCATAACTACTAGCAAACAATAATATACCGCTTAATTGAAAAAGCAGCCAAAAACCCACTAATAACTTTAAGTGAAAAAGTTCTACTGAACGCAGTCTGTTCAAATTCAATCGCTTGAATTTTCAGTACTTAAAATCCAGCAATTAATTGCCAGTACTTAATTGAGTTTTATCAAATGTACGTTTAGTGTCAATATGTTTTGGTTCTACTTTCATTCTATTTTGGGAATTAATATCTTATTTGACTGTTTTTTCATTTTATTGTTCATATCATGCACTTTTTTGAATTAAGATCTGTTTTTGGATGAGGTTTAGTAGCAAAGAGAATTCAGCAGGAATTGAACGTGTATTTTAATTGGCCATTTTGTTTACCATTGCTTGAAAGAAGTGTAAACAGATGAAGCACTTCATACAATGCTGTGCTGAAAAATCCCATTTCTTATATTAGTCCACATTTTGATCTGTCTAATTCATATTCCTCTACTCTATTGCAGGCGACAATATGGGAATTTTTTTTCTGTCTGAAATCCGCTTGCGAATTAATTGGTGAAAGTTTGCTTTATTTTCTAGAAGGAGCTGTTTTCTGTTGATCGATTCCGTCAGAGATTTGGAAATTGGAAACGTTATCGGTTATTCCACTTGTCTCTTAACATTTGGTCTAGATTTTGATTCAATAGCACAGACAAGTTGAATTAAAAACATGGGTTACTTATGTGATTTCTGTGGGGAACAAAGGTCAATGGTCTATTGTCGATCTGATTCGGCCTCCTTATGTTTGTCCTGTGACCGAAATGTCCATTCTGCAAATGCGCTGTCACGGCGCCATTCGAGGACCCTTTTGTGTGAAAGATGCAATTCACGACCTGCATTCGTTAGATGCGTTGAAGAGAGTATATCTCTTTGTCAGAACTGTGATTGGACGGGGCATAGTGACTCTTCCTCGGCTTCACTACATAAGAGGCAAACTGTTAACTGTTATTCGGGCTGTCCTTCAGCATCAGAACTTTCGACCATCTGGTCTTTTGTCTTAGATTTCCCTTGTGTTGGCGATTCTACTTCTGAGCAGGGAATGGGTTCAATGAGCATCTGCGACACCAATGAGCTAGACAATTCTGTCATAGTTGAAATGAATGAGGCGAAAATAGTGGACAAGTCGGGCATTTTATGTGAAGGGTCATCTTCAATACTTCAAGATAACTTCAAGCCGAAGAATGTAGTCCCACCAGAGGTATCTGCGAATGCAACT
This sequence comes from Hydrangea macrophylla, assembly GCA_033977485.1. NCBI lineage: Eukaryota > Viridiplantae > Streptophyta > Magnoliopsida > Cornales > Hydrangeaceae > Hydrangea > Hydrangea macrophylla. The sequence goes on from CM066994.1 coordinate 33,011,030, forward strand.
TCATCCAAGGTAATTGGTGAATATTTGTCTATTAGGGATAGATTATGCGCCTGTTTAGGAATGCTTAAAATCGGATCTGGTTCAGTCCTAGGGGGCTGTTTGGGAAGGTTCAGACAACCAGCAGTTCAACATATTTAAGTGTTTGATAAATACCTATTGTAGTGTGGGATTCCATGCCAGATCCAAAATTTCCCTTAAACAGAATCTTCGTTAACCAATATGATGGAGGTTTTCAATCGATCCAGATAGAAAATGAGAAGAGGACTGAACCTGATTCATTCTCTGCCAAAGTTCCTTATAGGACTCAGTATTACTATTATCTACCACAATAGTAAATCCGACTGACTCATTCTTTAGATAATTTCTGTGTCTTCTCAAACATACCGAAGAATTATAAAAGGAAACATGTTGTCATTGTCCTGAGTCTTGATACTTTTGAGCTTCAAAGGGTTCGCCGTTCTTATAAATTTAACTCTTTAGCCTTCAGTTTTGAGCTATATATCCTAGAATCCTTAATGCGATACCCCAGTAGCATAATCTCGCGGTATCCAAAGTTTTAAAAGAGCAATAGTTTATTGACTGCCAGTTTAGTTCACAAATTATAAAGAGGCCAAATTTCTATCTTGGATTAATTGTATCATGCCTGAATATGTTGATATTTTCAATCTCATCCTTTCCTGGATAATTTATCGGGTAATTCCTAATTGATATGCAGATGCTGGCATTCTGTCCTAGTACAAAAGTGCCTGGACTATGTGATGATGATGGGTTTTATGATGACTTCAATATGGATGAAATTGATTTGGACATTGAGAATTATGAGGAGCTCTTTGGTGCCGGTTTTAAAAATCTGGAACTGCTTTATGACGATGATGGTATTGATGGATTGTTTGGCATGGACGTGTCCGGTGCCGATACCAACAGTCAAGGCACAAGTGTTGCTGAGGTTCATATGGCTTTATTTAGCTTATTATCACTTTTCTATAATCTCCTCTTCTTTTTTTTCATGATTTGTTCATGTTGCTTATTAATAGTCCGCCAATTCTTAGTCATATGAACCTTCTCTGCTTGTGAAGAAAAAAACAATTAACATCATTTTATGCTGAAAAAGTAGAGATATGCCGTTTCTTATCCACTCATATTGATTTAGGGGAATTCAAATATTGTTGGTGGATATAGTTTCTTTTCTTTTCCTTTTCCAATTTACGTGGTTTTCTTTGGGGTCTGTTTGGTTTATGGATTTAGTGAGGGAAAGTAAAGAAAACACTTGTTATTATTTGGCTTGTACGGAAAATAGTGCTACAAAGAGGAAGGAAACGTAAATACATTGAGAAATAAATTAAAATTCTTGAATTTTGTGAGTTACTATCCACCATTTTTCTTAAGTTACAATTATACTTGGATAATTTATTTTCTTTAATGTTATTTAAGCATATAGAGGAAAACACAAAGGGAAACATAGAGGAATTACTTTTCCTTCTTGTTTTCCTTTCAGTTTTCTTTTCCTTCTCGAAACCCACAAACCAAACAGAGCCTAAGGTTGTTGAGCATATACCTTTGACACAATGAAGAGATAATTCTCATTTTAGATGCCAGGATTCCTCAACTCGTTACCATGTCTCTGTGTGTATGTTGTGTGAACTTGTTATCGATTCCTTTTGTATGGCTTTGTATGCATCCTTACAAGCCTTGACAGTTGCCACCCATGACATTCTTGTTGCCTGTCTGTGCGTGGTTCTAATCTAACCATGTTTTTCTCAATAATGTGAGGATAACAAAACTTATGAGCGCTATGTCATCGTCCTTATCCACTATTCCACTTCGAGGATTATGTGCCATATTTTGGATTAGGAAAATGCTGATAATTGATTGGATTTCTTTTTGTTTTGGTATTTCAAGAATTGTTTTTGAATATTCAAAAAGGTCCGTTTAATCGACATTTTTTGTTGATTCGTCTGTTATGCCATATGAATGCACAGGTATATTCTCTGCACCCACCCTACACATACTTTAATTACATCTTAGCCACCATTTTCTTCTTGCATATGTCAGCCTGGTAGATGTGCTTAAGACGAGATAAGCTTGTTCTATCTCATCAGACGGTAGTAATTCTAGAAATATTTGTTTTCCCACTGTTTGGCATTTTCAAAATATGTTTTTAGTCCATTTCCTAAGGGCATTCCAAAAATTTGAATGGAACCATTGGCAATTTGTAATGCATTTCCATATAAAAATCTATCATCCTGAATTTGTTTTGAAAATTGTAGTTACTTAATGAAAATTATGCTTAACATCATCAGTTATATCATCTAAGAATGACCGTATGTGAAGAAGTGTGATGATATTCCTCATTTTTGTCAATGAGAAAATTCAAGATGACCTATTTCTATATTTCAGTGCTTTACACTTTGTGAAAAATTCAATCAAATTCATGGGATGCCCAAACAACCTATACTTTTAAAGGTTTCTTATAATTTTCCGTAAAAAAAATTGTTTCTTATAATTAGAGCTATTCTATACAGGGGCCCACTCTAGGACCGGTTACTGCATTGCCGCCAGGTTGCAGCAACGCAGCATCTGCTGATTCAGTGATGAGCGCGAAAACTGAACCAAACCTTAGCTTTAAAAGGCAAGCCCATTCGACCCTTTCATTCTCTGGTGTTACTGGGGAGAGTACTGCTGGAGATTATCAAGACTGTGGGGCTTCTTCGATGCTTCTCATGGGAGAGCCTCCATGGGTTTCCCCGTGCCCTGAAAGTCACCCTTCAGCTAACAGGAGCAGTGCTGTCTTGCGTTACAAGGAAAAGAAGAAGAAGCGCAAGTAAGACTTGTCTGATAATTTTTTTTTCTCTAGGATCTGTGTGGTTCATGGATTCAGCGAAGGAAAGCAAAAAAAAAAAAAAAAAAAAAAAAAAGAAAGAAAAAGAAAAAGAAGATAAAGGAAAACACTTTTGTTTGTTAGTTTGTTTGGTTAATACAGAAAACATTGAGGAAAATAGAAAGGCAAAGAAAATACAAGGAAAAATAAATTAAACATAATGAATTTTGTGAGTCAATTCCTTTTCTCTTCTTTTGAGTTCCTATTGCGTTTTGAATACTTTTATCTTCTAATGTTATTTAAACGTGGAGGAAAGCGGTGGGAAAACACAAGGGAAATTGTTTTCCTTCTCGTTTTCCGTTCCCTTTCCATTTCCTTTTCCTTCTCTAAATCCACAAACCAAAAATGGCGTTAAAAGTTATGGGGACTATCAAGTGTGGTGACCAACCCAGGTTCTGAAGTTCTATACAACCGAGCCTTTGAGATTTCGCAAACTTCCCTTTAGTTGATAGGTGTAAATCTGTGATTGCTTGTGAGCAGAAAGAGTTCGTTTGGGATAACTTTTTAGAGGCCCTCAATCACTTTTATGTGATTGTTTAAAAGTTTTGACCGCTTGGATTAGCTCTTTCACAATATAATTTTTAACAAAATCTGATTCTTTTTAAAACTAAAAACAGGTTTTTTTTTTTTTTTTAAAGCTCTGATTTGTAGCTTTTTAAAAATTCTTGTATTCCAAAAGTGATTATTTTAAACACTAACCCAAGCGGGCTCTTAGTAGGTGAATGACTTGTGCCTTTGGATTTTACCATCTTACCGTTTTCAACAACATAGAATTCAACTTCCTTCCTCTGTTTGACTGTCTTAACCTGACTGTAACAGATTCGAGAAGAGAGTAAGGTATGCCTCTCGCAAAGCAAGGGCCGACGTACGAAAGCGCGTAAAGGGTCGCTTTATCAAGGCTGGTGATGTTTATGATTACGACCCCCTGAGCCAAACCAGAAGCTATTGAGAGTACAATTTTTTTAAACCATTTTTATAAGGAAAGAACGGATCAATGTTTTTAAGTTACAAAGAAATTGGTGAATTGATGCATAATTTCCGTTTTGTAATGACGAATCCTACGCTTGTGTATCACAGGGGCTTTGGTTATCTTCGGTAGATAAAGGTGGATCGATGTACAGAAAGCCGATTCCAATGCTTTACCTACGAAACTCAAAAGTACAAGAAGCCTAAATCTCCATCACCAGAAAGAATAGGCGATCGTGATTTCTAACGAAAACGTCATTTGTTTAATTGCTGTTCAGTTCAAGTGATGGCCTTGGTCTTCCATTACATTTCTGTTTCCACGGGCAAGTTTGCATAAACATATTCTCTTTCAGAAAGATAGAGAGATAGAGAGAGTATTGCTCGTCTACGTTCATAAATACGCTGCTGGTTCACTATCCAAATTAGTTCTCTTCTACATATCCTCCGCACTCTGGTGAAATTGGCACGATGGCCTGCCGAATTCAATTGCTGGGTCTGATGTGAAGCTTCCTTTTTTGTAATTTTCCTTTCGTTTTTACGTTGACAACTTGGTCCATGTTAAGCAGTTCTGGGGGCGAATGGGCAGTGAGACGTACTTTACCAGATGAGACTAGCTTTCAGTTGTAATTTTCTCCAGTTTTTTTTTTCGGATGCATGTATATAACACATGAAGTTGTATATGCACCTGTAATATTCCCTAGGAGATTAACTGTCAGGTGTACATTTTTGGTCCTCCCAGTCCCAGCAGCCCATTTCCTGCAAAGTTTGTGATATCAGAATTCCAGTTCCAGTTTTGTAGTTCCTTTCTTAATGTTTCATTACTATTTACTAATTTAATTACATTTTGTACACTCATGCCTTTTCTTTTTCTTTTTTAGCCTCTTGGTACAATATGAGACAATGCTTAATCTACTTGTAAGAGTACTTATCTGGCATGGTGCTGACCATTTGATGGACCTTTAATGTGAAGTTGAATTATGCTAATTGTGGAATTTGACAAGTCTTTCATATTAATGTGAATAACTATATTCTTTCCGGTAACAAATTGGCATTGATTTTTGTTATAGCTTGATATAAATTGATGGGCTCGTTCTCGAACAATGGCAAAGGGTGAACAAAAAAAAAAAAAACTGATAATCGAAAACTTATATGGTTTTGTCTATTGTCTTAAAAGTGTAATTGGTCCATGCGTAGAAGACAGACATCTATTGTTGGGGGGTTATTAAAATCTGGATTTATAAACTTTCTCTTGATTAACATGCAAAAGTATTGCATTAATCAATCAGCAATTTTGGCATTCTTGGGCTTAGTTTGGCCCCCCTTTTGGTGCTTCTCCTTTTTTAAAGAACAATTTCATGTTAATTTATTTGGTAACTAGTTTATGCGTTATGTAAAAATTGAACTTAGGGCTTTTTTGGGGGAGCTTTTAAAAGCTCTAGAATGGAGCTTTTAAGGCTTAGTTTGGCCCCCCTTTTGGTGCTTCTCCTTTTTTAAAGCACAATTTCATGTTAATTCATTTGGTAACTAGTTTATGCGCTTTGTAAAAATTGAACTTAGGGCTTTTTTGGGGGAGCTTTTAAAAGCTCTAGAATTGAGCTTTTAAAATCTCAAGGTGGCTTTTTGGTTTCATGATATATTTTTGAAAAGTAGTGTGTCACTAGTACAAAATTATCAAACAACTTAAGTAGTAAAATTCATAAGCTCCTTTTAAAAAGCCACATGGGAGCCAAACTAAGCCTCGATAACAAATGGTGGAATACTAGATTTGTTACTCATCATCCAATGACATATATAAGAGATGATGAATAAATCAGAGAAAGAGAAGACCTGCTATTCAGATTAAAGAAGAGGGATCAACTAGATCTTCCTCTAGATTTGGTTATGACTGCAAACGACATAGAGCAATTCCGCGAGCAGCAGTACAGTCAAGACCTTGAAGATGAAAGTACTCATGATTTTGATTACGGTATCGAATACCAAAACTTGGTAAATGCCATGGAAGGAAAGTGGACCCTAGCAAAGGGTAAATTATTGTAGAAGTCTCCGGAATGATTGCAAATTATCCAGGACACATGGAGAACTCTGCAATAAGAAAAAAAAAAAGTAATTCAAAACAGACTTACTTTTCAAAAAAGCGGGAAAGCTTTGGAGACACGTGGAGAATCTCACTATTTTGAATGATGTAACCAAACTTGAAATAAATGTATAAAATCCGAATAGTAAGTCCATGTCGTATATTCCAAAATTTTAGTCTCAACATGTTGTGATCTGGTTCCAAAAAATATTTGAACTTACAATTATTTGGGATCAGAGAACAAAATGTTAAAACTCAAATCCTCTAGACTAAGGTCCCATAAAGAGTAATACTCCCTACGTCCCATATGAAGAGTCTCTTTTGGGAATTCCAATTTATTAAGGGGACAACCTTGATTTTAGTGAGATTTTTAACTTTTCAATATTGCCCTTTTTGAAATCCAAAATTATAGTGTCACATAAAAAAAAAAAAGAAAAAAAAAAAGAGAAGAGTTGGATATAATAAAGGGCAAATTTGGAAAATGTGTGTTAAAGTATTTTGACTTTTCAAAGAGGATTTTAAAATGGGACATAAAAAATTAGCATCAACGACTCTTAATATGGGACAGAGGGAGTATATCACACAATTTTTACATAATTTTTTGTCCATAATCCATAAAAGTGTGTCTAACTCTCTTTTATATCATTTTAAAATCTACTGATATCACAAAATGATACAAAAAGAAATATGCACATTTTTATAAATTATAAATAAAAAAATTGTATGAGAAGTATTACTCACCCATAAATAATACATGTGTGTGTTTGGTGAGAGTTTGTGTACACTGACATATGAAGATAAGGGCCACTAGTACTACCAAAGCCCCCATGAGGTTGGCACCATGAGAGATGGTGTGTGCTACTACTATTTCCTACCGACAAATGACACGTAAATGGCATGGGATGGTGAGGCACGTGAATGTCATATGATGTCCACATTGGGCTATGCGGACGACAAAAAATTCAAGTTGAAGATATTTTGAAGATATTTTCTCTCTTATGTACAAACTCAAAATAAATTATTCAAGACCATGACACTATATCATATCAATAATGCTAAGGACATTAATAAATTTTATTAATGTTTATACTTACACTCTATCTCTTTTTGTGGGCTCCACAATACCACTAAAAGAGAAATAAAGTGTGGAAATGAATGTTAATGTTAGTAAAATTTATTAGTTTCCTAAATATTACTCATATTGTAACACTTGCATGCTAATACTTTTAAATACTCATATCTTAGAGATGTGGCAGTCAAGTGAGATGAGCATATTTCTGTAGTATACAACTGTCATCTTCTATTTATCACTTTATTAAGGCTTTGTTTGGTTTACAAAATTCATAACCCAAACAAAGCCTAAAAAAATCTATGTTCCGATTGAAAAACTTTGGAGTGTTATAAAACTAATAATAAACATGCATGCAAATAAGCAATTAATGACACCAATATTTTCAGGTGGTTCGGCAATTTGCCTACGTCCACTGCGGAGGGGGATCACCTTTGATTATTGATTGAACCTTTACAACCCAAGCACTAATTACACAAGTGATATTTGTAACTCTCTTTTCTCTCTTTCTTTCCTTCTTCTTTTCTTTTCTTTCTTTCTCACTCTATGGATCTCTAAGTCTTCTCCTCATATTTCTTCTTCCGATGAGTTCAATTTATAGGGAAATCAATTATCAAAACATCATCAATGACATCAACTCCACTATCAATTTGATGGACATCCAATCATCCACTATTAAAGCATATTCATAACACTCCCCCTTGGATGTCCATTCACTGATAATATGAAGTAGTCGCTTTCTCCCCCTCATTGTCACATGAGTAATTGCTACATGAAACTTCTTTAAGTTTGCGCATTCCAATGTTGTGTACTAGCTTCTTGAATGTTGCAGTTGGTAGTGCTTTTGTGAATAAATCTGCGAGATTATCAATAGAACGTATTTGTTGAACATTGATTTCACCTTTCTTTTGGAGTTCATGTGTATAGAAGAATTTTGGTGAGATGTGCTTGGTTCTGTCTCCTTTGATGAATCCCCCTCTGATTTGTGCAATGCATGCAGCATTATCTTCATATAACGTTGTCGGTTTATCTTTGATTGAAGATAAGGCACAAGATTCCTGAATATGTTGGATCATTGATCTCAACCAAATGCATTCACGACTGGCCTCATGCAGTGCAATGATTTCAGAATGATTTGAAGAAGTGGCTGTCAATGTTTGCTTCACAGATCGCCATGAGATGGCAGTATTGCCACAAGTAAATACATAGCCTGTTTGAGATCGAGCCTTGTGTGGATCAGAGAGATAACCAGCATCGGCATATCCAACTAATGGTGATTTGGATCCTTTTGAATAAAATAATCCCAAATCAATTGTACCACGAAGATAGCGAAAAATGTGCTTGATACCATTCCAATGTCTTCGAGTTGGTGCTGAGCTAAATCTTGCAAGCAGATTGACAGAAAAAGCGATATCTGGTCGGGTACAATTTGCCAAATACATAAGAGCACCAATAGCGCTCAGATATGGTACTTCAGGACCAAGTAACTCTTCATTATCATCACGAGGACGATATGGATCCTTCTTTACATCAAGTGACCGGACTACCATAGGAGTACTCAATGGATGAGCATTATCCATATAGAAACGTTTCAAAATTTTCTCTGTATATGAGGATTGATGTAAGAGAATTCCTTCGGGGAAATGCTTGAGTTGTAATCCAAGACAAAATTTTGTCTTTCCAAGATCTTTCATCTCAAATTCCCTTTTCAAATAATCAGCAGTTTTTGTGAGCTCTTTGGGAGTGCCAACAAGATTAAGATCATCAACATATACTGCAATGATTGCAAAATCGGAATCTGATCTCTTAATGAAAACGCATGGACATATGGCATTATTTATATATCCTTCTTTCAATAGATATTCGCTCAAGCGATTGTACCACATGCGTCCGGATTGCTTTAATCCATATAGAGATCTTTGCAATTTAATAGAGTACATATCTCGTGGTTTTGACTTACATGCTTCGGGCATGTTGAATCCTTTAGGGATCTTCATATGTATGTCACTATCTAGTGATCCATATAAATATGCTGTAACCACATCCATTAAGCGCATATCAAGTCCTTCAGACATTGATAGGCTTATCAAAAATCGAAACGTAATTGCATCCATTACCGGGGAATATGTTTCATCGTAATCGATGCCAGGTCTCTGTGAGAAACCTTGTGCTACAAGTCGAGCCTTGTATCGCACAATCTCATTTTGCTCATTACGTTTCCGTACAAATACCCATTTGTACCCAACGGGACTTACATCTTCAGGTGTAGGGACTACAGGCCCAAACACTTCCCGTTTTTCTAATGAGTTTAACTCAGTTTGTATGGCCTCTTCCCACTTTGGCCAATCAATTCTATGTCGACATTCTTCCACATTTTGTGGTTCAGGATCCTCATCACTTTGGGTGATGTCTAGTGCTACCGTAAAGGCAAATATGTGATCAATGACCGTGCCATTACGATCCCACATATTTCCAGTGGACATATAGTTTATCGAGATCTCTTTATTCTCAAATACTTGTGCCTCTTCATGGGCTACTTGTTCCTCTCCAGGGGAACCCTGTTGACCAACGTTGGATTTATCAAGTATTTCTATAGCGCCTTTTGAGATCTCTGTATGAGTTTCCACTTTGTTAATATGTCCTTTTATTTTCCTCTTCCGAGGAACCTTATCCTTTGCACCACTAGGTCTACCACGTTTCAATCGTGCCGTAGACTCATCTACCGCTGCACTACCAGATTGTCCTCTTGGGACTTCAATTCTTGCTGGAGTGTTTACAGCCGGTATATGTGATTTTATCACTTTCTTTGCATCAGTGAATGCATCAGGCAATTGATTTGCAACCTTTTGCAAATGAATGATCCTTTGAACTTCAAGTTCACATTGATTGGTGCGAGGATCAAGATGAGACATTGCCAATGTATTCCAAGAAATTTCATGCTGAGCTTCAGGTTTCAGCTTTTCTCCCCCTAATGGTGGGAATACGGTCTCATCAAAATGACAGTCTGCAAACCGTGCAGTAAAAAGATCACCAGTTAGGGGTTCAAGATATCTTATTATAGATGGTGAATCAAAACCAACGTAAACTCCAAGGCGTCTCTGAGGACCCATTTTTGTGCGTTGTGGGGGTGCAATAGGAACTTGCACAGCACAACCAAAAACTCGTAGATGGGAAACATTAGGTGGTTGTCCAAATACAAGTTGTAAAGGGGAGTATTCATGATAAGAAGTTGGTCTAATCCGAATTAATGATGCAGCATGTAATATGGCATGACCCCAAGCAGATGTAGGCAGCTTTGTTCTCAAAAGTAAGGGTCTAGCAACCAACTTGAGACGTTTGATAAACGACTCAGCTAAACCATTCTGTGTATGCACGTGAGCAACGGGATGTTCAACATGAATTCCTATTGACATGCAATAGTCATCAAATGCCTTGGATGTGAATTCCCCAGCATTATCAAGACGTATAGTTTTGATAGGAAAATCAGAAAATTGTGCTCGTAATCGAATTATCTGAGCAAGAAGTCTGGCAAATGCAGCATTACGAGATGAGAGTAAACAAACATGCGACCATCTAGTTGAAGCATCTAGTAAGACCATAAAGTAGAAAAATGGTCCAGACGGTGGATGAATAGGTCCACAAATATCCCCTTGGATACGTTCCAAAAATACTGGGGATTCAATTTTCACTTTTGTTGGAGATGGTCTCACAATCAATTTTCCTTGTGAACAAGCAGTACAAGGATTATCACGAGGTAAAAAGGATTTTCTGATTTCTTAAAGGATGTCCATTTGAGGTTTCAATGATCCTACGCATCATAATAGCTCCAGGATGACCAAGACGATCATGCCAAAGTCCAAACACTTTTGGGTCAGAAAACTTTTGGTTCACCACAACATGTGATTCAATAGCACTTATCGTTGTCTGATACAATCCAGAGGAGTGTGCATGAAGTTTTTCCAAAATATGTTTTTTGTTTGAAACGACTTTAGTGATGCAAAGGTACTCAATATTACCCTCGTTAATGGTTTCAACGTGGAATCCATTTCGGCGGATATCTTTGAAACTGAGCAAATTTCTTCGGGATTTGCTAGAGTATAGAGCATTTTCTAAATGAATCGTGTCGCGCCCGCGCTTTCGGCAGCGGCCAGGCCGTCGGTGTGTGGGCCCGGCTTCTTTTGAAAGTGGGTGAATTGCGACTTGATTTTTATTGGGAGTAATGAAAAGAGTATGGTAGGGCCAATTTGAAAAAGTTCAGAGTCGCCACCTAACATTTGGGTGTTAGGACCCCTGCAAAGACAATTAAAGTAATTTATCTTTGACTTTTGAAAAAAATAATTTTTGAGAAAAGTGGGCCCTTTAAAAGTGTGACTCTGAATAGCCATGTGAAACCAGAGATCTTTGAGATGGGTTCGGGGACTCGATTATGTCGAGGGAAGGTATTAGGCACCCTCGAACATCCGTGCGAACACGATTGCCAATTTTTGTGATTTTTTATTAAAATGGGGCATTTCTTTTGAAAAAAAAAAAAGTTTTTTTTTTTGTTGAGAAAGTGAATAGACGGAAATGGTGATAGGTATGGCCGCACTCTTTGAGAGTTGCTTACGTATCCCAAGACGGGAATCAGGCCAAACGTAGTTCTGACAGTGTATGTGTTTGAGTGTTTGGCCGATCTAAACCGTGAGTGTATGAAATAATGTTTTGAGTTATGTCGGTGTGGCTAGGAACTTTAACCTGTACGGTGTAGTCCTAGACTTTAACCTTTGAAAAAGTAGTGAGTTGTGAGAAAGTGTTTTTGAGTAAAAAATTGGTGTAGATCGACCGTGCGATGAGTTTTTTTTTTGTTTTTATTTTTATGATTTTTTTGACTTTTTGTTTTATGTGCCGGAAGTAAGGGTCGGTGCCCAAAAGAAATAAAAGAGAGATTTTTTTGTATTTTTATTTTTATGCCGAAAAGTAAGGGTCGGTGCCCAAAACAAAGAAAAGAGGTTTTTTTTTGTATTTTTGATTTTTTATGTCGGAAGTAAGGGTCGGTGCCCAAAAGAAAGGAAAGAGATTTTTTTGGTATTTTTATTTTTTATGCCGGAAGTAAGGGTCGGTGCCCAAAAGAAAGGAAAGAGATTTTTTTTGGTATTTTTATTTTTTATGCCGGAAGTAAGGGTCGGTGCCCAAAAGAAAGGAAAGAGATTTTTTTTGGTATTTTTTATTTTTTATGCCGGAAGTAAGGGTCGGTGCCCAGAAGAAAAATGTTCGAATTTCCTTTTATCAAAGTTATTGATCAACTTGATAAATTAGGCATATTCGATTTTAGTAGAAGTAGAAAGATGCTCAAATTTCTATTTATCAAAGTTATTGAACAACTTGATAAACGTGAATATTTGGTAAAAAAGAAAAATAAAATTTCTCTTTTTTTTTGTTTTCTGCTTTTTATGCTTTTTTTTATATATATTGGACTTTATTCACTTGAAAAAGATCAAACTCCAAATGAAAGAGGTAAAAGAAAAGTTTTACAAAAATTCATGTCAAAGTGCAGTTTTTTCACAGCTTTGAGAGACGTCTCCCAAAAGTGGAACGGGGGGGTTCCGGTGCTTCTAATTTTTTGAAATTTTTATGGAAGACTCACAAATGAGTCTAGTTTCCATGGGAGAAAACCGTTTTACAATATCTTTTGTGAATTGGGAGAAATTGAATTTGGAAGCACCCTTACTCAGAATCAGGGACTGCACTGTTGACTGAAATTGGACGATTTTTTACGAACATTAAACGGATCTGAAAAAAATCAAGAAAAATCACAGACGTAGTTAAGAGACTATAGTTAATGGACAAAAAAAATGGAGTGAAGAAAAAATCTTGAAATAGTCCAAACAGTGAACGTTATCTGGTGTCACTGCTGTGACGTTTTTGGCAGATTGTATGCCTTGTGTGTTTGTGCTTTGAAAATGGGTCATATGATTTTTTGAAATTCCGAAAAAAATCATAGACCAATATCATTGAGTTAAGAACACTCTCCAATTGGTTTCATTTGATTTGAATCAAAAATGAATTCGTGGTGATACCTTGATTATCATCACAGCAGTGAACTTTAGCAAAATGGACTGTTTGATGCTTCAATGGTGTAATGAGGAGGATGAAGATGGAGAAAGGAGATTGGAGGGAGGAGATGAGGGAGTGGAGTTCTCCCTCCCTTTGTGAAGATGGGAATGTGGTGTATATATTGAAAAGAAGAGAAGAGGGGGAGGAATAAAGAAATAAAAAGAAAGGAGAGTGGGAGACAAAGAAAATGAGTGATTGTGTTGGGTGATTTTTTTTTGTTTTGTTTGTTTTTCACTTTTGGTAAATCCACCGAAAGTTTTTTCAAAATTTTGAGGAGCAAAAATCATGTGTGGTCGGGTGGATGCGAGATTGTTGACCTTTTGACCCCATAGCTTTGATTGGCAATATCTTTTCCATTTGAGATCAGATTGAGATGATTCAAAAAATGACAGGCTAGTGTCAATGAGCACTTTATTTTTGAAATGATTGGGTTGGGCAAAAATGGGGTGTCTACAGCTGCCCCTCTTTGTCATGTTTTGCGAAGCAAATCGTGACAAAGAAACTAGACGACCCATTTTTGTCCCTTTTCTTTGAAGTGATGAGAATAAGTAAAAGACGTGCCAGAGTAGGCAGGTGAGTATGCAGTGCCAACGTAGGCGAGTGAATGTGAATTGCCATCGTAGGCAAGTGAGTATGAGGTGCCAACGTAGGCAAGTGAATGTGAAATGCCATCGTAGGCAAGTGAGTGTGAGATGCTATCGTAGGCAAGTGAGTATGAGGTGCCAACGTAGGCAAATGGGTATGAAGTGCCAATGTAGGCAAGTGAGTATGAGGTGCCAACGTAGGCAAGTGATTGGTATGCCAAAGTAGGCAGTTGGGGATTGGGAGTACTGCCAGAGCGGGCAAACAGCTCCGCTGGGGATTGAGAGTATTACTAGAATGGGTGAACGACTCTGTTGGGATTCGTGTGAGAATCGAGTAGAAGAGGGATGGTGTAGTCAAGAAGTGCGTAATCGCGTAATCTTGAACTTTAACCAAGAATGTAATAAGTGAGGGTATGGTCGAGCTCTTAAAGCTGCCTACGTATCTCCCGTAAGGAGAATCAGACCGAGCGTAGTTCGTACTTCGTACTACGATAGAATAAGAGCGATGAAGAGTGTGAGACGAGAGAGCGAAATGCCACGTCGGGCGTGATTGCTGTGTGTGAGATAGCGAAATGCCACGTGGGGCGTGATCGCTGTGAAATAAGATAGCAAAATGCCGCGTCGGGGCGTGATTGCTGTGAAGTTATAGAGTGGCAAAATGTGATTCGCGTGATTGCCTTGAATATAAGAGACGAGAATAGCAAAGTCCGATACGGGTAATTGCCGAGGAGATAAGGTCCAACAGAATGCGATACGCGTGACTGCTGGGAGTATGAGAGAGCAAAATGCCATGTGAGGCGTGATTGCTGTGGGATAGGGGAGCAAAATGCCACGTAGGGCGTGATTGCTGTGAATGTTTGAGATAGCGAAATGCCACGTGGGGCGTGATCGCTGTGAAATAAGAGGATAACAAAATGCGATGCGCGTGATTGCTATAGAGTGCGGGGGGGTAAGAGAAAATGCCTGATGCTTAATGATATGGACAGGACGCCACTTGACAGACTTGTACCTGATATTTGGACGATGTAAACAGGACGCCACTTGACGGACTTATACCTGATGCTGAATGAGATGGACAGGACGCCACTTGACGGACTCATACCTGATGTTAGAGGAGATGAACAGGATGCCACTTGACGGACTCACACCTGATGTTAGAGGAGATGGATAGGATGCCTCTTGACGGACTCACACCTGATGTTAGAGGAGATGAATAGGATGCCACTTGACGGACTCATACCTGATGTTGGAGGAGATGAACAGGTGATCCCAAGTACGGGACGTACTTCTTGATGATCCATAGATGGGAGGTTGACTTGACATGTAGATTTGAACTGAGAGGTTGTTGTTAGAGTTGGCAAGCCTGAACAAAGGCTGCATGTAGTGAGAGGTCTTGGAAGTATGTTGGGCCAGTGGTTGAGCTTTGGAAGTATGTTAGGCCAGTGGTGATGCTTTTGAAAGTTGGGCCAGTGGCTGGGCTTTGGAAGCATGTTGGGCCAGTGGTTAGGCTTTTGGAAGTTGGGCCAGTGGCTGGGCTTTTGGAAGTTGGGCCAGTGACTGGGCTTCAGAAGTTGGGCTTTGGAAGCATGTTGGGCCAGTGGTTGGGCTTTAGAAGTTGGGCCAGTGACTGGGCTTTAGAAGTTGGACTTTGGAAGCATGTTGAACCAGTGATTGGGCTTTAGAAGTTGGGCCAGCAATTGGGCTTGGGAAGTTGGACTTTGGAAGCATGTTGAACCAGTGATTGGGCTTTAGAAGTTGGGCCAGCAATTGGGCTTGGGAAGTTGGGCTAGTGTTGGGCTTGTAAAGTTGGGCCAGTAGTTGGGCTTGGGAAGTGGGCCAGTAGTTGGGCTATAAAAGTTGGGTCAGCAGTTGGGCTTTGGAAAGTGGGCCAGTAGTTGGGCTTTAGAAGTTGGGCCAGTAGCTGGGCTTTGGAATTTAGGCCAGTAGTTGGGCTTTGGAAGTTGGGCCAGCGGTTCGACTTTGAAGTTTGGGCAGTGGTTGGGTTTTGGAAGTTTGGGCCAGTGGTGAGTGTTCTCCTTACAAGGATGATGGAGGTATCAGGACCAGTTGCCCCTGTTACAAAAGATATGCATTTTCTGCTATGCTGTAAAGTATGAATGATTTTTTTTTTTTTTGTGTATTTTTTTTTAACGCAATCTTATACCATGTAAAAAGTATTTACAAAAGTATATGATGCATGAGTTTATCATCTGCGAAAGAATGTTCATAAGTTAGTGGATATTGTCTGTCTTGTTGCTTGTTGAACACTAGAGAACAACGTACTTTGACTGTATGAGCTCAGTGCCCCAGTATTCGGTGAATGCCCAGTTCTTGTCCGTATTTGCTATGTCGTCAGTTTGACCATAGTCTTGATTTTTATTCGTAGTGCCTTTGAGGTTCTCACTACGCCCATCATACTATCTTGACAGTATGTGATGGCCCATGTCTTTGAAGTGATGCAAAAGTATAATTTAATGAACCCAACAAGACTTGTGTCAATCAGAGTGGACTTTTAGTGGGTTGTATTGTAGGCCAGGGTTATGGATTAAGAAATGAAGGATCGCATGAAGGCTCAAAGTTTTTTTTTTTGAAAGGTCGATGCCTGAGATCACCTTATGCTCTATTTTTTTCTTTTTGCCTGCCCCAATCTAGTGTGGGGTGAGTATTACTGAGTGTAATGTGACTTGGGGGGAATTGCCCCAGTTTGAAGCCAGTATCCAAGTTGGATAGTATTCTGTGGATTTGTCTAGCTTTCGTATTTTTTTTTTTTGCTTTTTCATTGAGCTTCGTTTTTTTTATTGCCCCAGTGTGGGGGGTGATCCTCAGGGGGTTTGAATTTGGAAAGAGATTTTCATTGTATGGCTCAAGTGGGCTAGCAAGTGAATAATAGTGTATGGATAGCTGAAATGATTGCCTCTCATCATTTTGACACAAACATAGTTGGATTCTAGAAATCATGTATGTGCCACATTGAAATTTGTGCAATGTCATGGGGAACAATGGGCTGTCTTACGTAGTATTTGATGATGTGTGGCATGCCTTGAGTTGAGTTATTTCTGCCCTTGAGAGTGTACTGTCCATTTGCTACAGTGGTAGAGCAGCATGCACTTGCGATGATGAGCAATGTCAGACACTGTAATTATTAATCATGGTCTTGAAGCCTTTTTGGCGTGTTGTAGCGCGTGTCGTGTCCAAAAGTCCAATGCGATATCCAAATTGGCTTCAACAAGTTGCAAGACAGTCATATCCAATGAATTATGAGATTTTAAAGCAAGATGATGAAAAAGTTTTTTTCTTTTCTTTTTTCTTTTGTTTTTTTTTTTTTTTGAACTTGTTTCTTTTTTTTTTATATATAAAAGAAATGTATGCACTGATACAAAGCAGACAATGCATATATTAAGTAGTGGAGAAACTGCCCCTGTGTGGCGTTTTGATGCCTTGTAAGGAGTGGAATTTTAGGCAGTGGGTGAAGTATTGGCCTTTTGCGAGGGTGACCAAAGGCTTGTGGGTGTATCAGACTGTTGGTAAAGGGTTTAGAAATAATACATGTACTGGATGGATGGGAACAGCACATATGATTGGTTGCTCATGTATTTACACAATCCTTGACATTCTCTTTTTATTGATGATATTTTTTTGATACATATAAGAGCCAGAAGAGAACAACCAGAAAACTCTTACATTTCATTAACCCATTGTTCATTGGTAAAGATAACCCACCCCAACAAATGATTTGAATCATAGGGGCGGTCCGAGCTTCCCTGAATGAAGGATTAGGAATGATCAAGCATGTCATGTCAGCCTTTGAGCTAGTTCAAATTGATGATAGCAAACACAAGTGCATCGTGAAAGTGATGGGGATTAGAACCCTCTTTTTAGAAAGTGCACTTATGTTACTAACAAGAGATAGTATTTCCACAGCTGATTCTTGAACTGATAGCCCAACGTTTAGGGTACATTGCATAAGAAGCGAAGATAGTGCTAAGGAGGATTTTTTTTGTTTTTTTTTTTTGTTTTTTTGTTTTTTTTTTTTGTTTTTTTTTGTTTTTGTTTTTTTTTTTTTGTTTTTTTTTTTTAAATATGAAAAGTTACAATGATACAAATGTACATTTGGATTTTGCTGAGTGGGAACTGAGTTCTGCCAACGTGAGGCTTCCTTCCAGAGATCGAATGCTAACGACATCCTACGCGCTTTTCAGCAACCATATAGATCCTATAGTCCGTTCCACAGAATCCTGGGTTAATGTTCTTCAGGACTTACTTCTGAGGACAATACCGTCCTGGGATGCTTACCCTCCCAGTTGCCCTATAAAACAATACCCAATGATCCAAACTACATTAAGCTGGTGGAGGGACACGCATAGTAAGACATGTGGGCTCAATCCCACGCACACTCGACGTACAAGGACTACCTTGAATACGGACCATGATGTTCATTCCACTTTTTTTTTTTTTTTTTTTTTTTTTTTTTTTTTTTTTTGAATTTTTGACTTCTTTTTTTTTTTTTTTTTGATTTTTTGACAATTTTTTTTTTTTTTTTTTTTAAACACAAAAAAAGAGCCTTAGTTTTCAGGTTCAAGCCACCTTGCGACCTTTTTTCCTTTTCTTTTAGAGACACGTTGACTCTCCACCATGTCAATTAAACCCAAGAAGGAGCTTTGAGCTAAGTTATTAACAGTGATGAAAGAGTAAGGATTAGTGGATGGAGTAGGTGCTTTTGATGAACTTGCTTGAAGATTTGGGAGGAGATTTGGATATCTTGGGACCTCTGTTTGGTCCAAGGGAATCCGGGACTTGTTAGATTGTGAGTGTTGGGCTAGATTAGACCAGCAGGAGCAAGTTGGAGTAACAGAGGTGGTGGGGGCAGGACGAGAGACTGGAGAAATTGCGTCGGGAGTAGTGAGATCCAGTGGTCTTGGAGAAGTTTGGTGGTTGCTGCTAGATTGTAAGGACTGGACTGGAGAAATTGTGTTGGGAACAGCGAGATCCAATGGATTTGAAGAAGTTTGGTGGTTGTTGCTAGATAGCAAGGATCGGACTGGAGAAATTGTGTTGGGAGTAGCGAGATCCAACAGACTTGGAGAGTTTTGTTGGTTGTTGCTAGACAGTAAGGACTGGATCAGATTAGACCAAGGAGAGGTTGTGCAAATTTGAGTGACAGGGGGAATACAGGTAGGGCTAGAGATTGGAGTAGTTGTGGTGTGAGAAATGAGATTGGAACACTTTCGAGGGTTTTCTATGTCGTGATCTAGATCTACCATGGCATAGTTGAGCCAAGGATCTGGATCAGGCTCTTTGGATTGCTTGGGTGACTCTTCTTTTGATTGAGCTTGAAGTTGTGAGACATGTTCTTTCAGTTCAAGAACTTGTTGTTCAAGGAAAAAGACGTAAGAAACACAACCCAAGGTGGGATCTTGAAACCTAGCTGTGGCTTCAAACACAAGGGATTTGATAGTTTGTAGATGATTTTCCTCAGGTACCCTTTCAATAAGGCGTAGAAAATTCCTATATCCGAAAAAGCCGTGAATTGCCTCATAATCCTTCACACTCCCAGCATATTGAAAGTAGGGAGCCAAGGAACAGTCACTTCTGCACCGTCTTCTGTTGTACTCGCATGCACCACAACGACTTGTGTTAACAACCTTCTTAGAAAACATTTTTGGCTTGTTTTAGCTTCCTCTTGTTAAGATCTGGGTTGGGTGAGGTTTTTTTTTAGGGGGGAGATGAGCTTCTGCCAAGAGGCAAAAGGAAGAAGAAGAGAAGAAGAAAGAGAGGGGGAGGGTCAGACGGAGAAAGGTTCATGGTGAGAAGGATAGAGAGATATGGGACATGGAGGGTCTTTAAAAGGAGAGAGAGAGAGAGAGAGAGAGAGAGAGAGAGAGAGAGAGAGAGCACGTGAAGAGTGACAGAAAGAGAGGGGGCAGGTGAGAAAGAAAGAAAAAGAGGGAGAGAGAAAGAGAGCGAGGGTCACTGAGAGTGACAGAGAGAGAGAGAGAGAGAGAGTCAGTGAGAGTGACCGACAGAGAGAGAAAGAGAGAGAGCACGTGAAGAGTGACAGAATAAGAGGGGCAGGTGAGAAAAAAAGAAAAGAGAGAGAGAGAGAGAGAGAGAGAGGGTCACTGAGAGTGACAGAGAGAGAAAGAGAGAGAGAGTCCGTGAGAGCGACAGAAAGAGAAGGAGCAGGTGAGAAAAAGAAAGAGAGAGTGGAGAGAGAGAGAGGGGGGGTGTCCATGCGTGTCGGTGAGAGAGACAGAAAGAAAGGGAGCAGGTGGGAAAGAAAAGAATGAGAGAGAGAGAGGGTCCATGAGAGTGACGGAGAGAGGGACCCGGTGGGAAAAAAAAAAAAGAAAGAGGGAGAGAGAGAGAGAGGGGGTCAGTGAGACTGACACACACACACCCACACACACACACACACACAGAGAGAGCACGTGGAGAGAGTGGAAGCACGTACAGAGAGTGACATCACTCGATATTGATGCACACATAGAGAGTGAGAGCATGTGGAGAAAGTGATGTAACAACATTGATTCATGTGTAGAGAGTGAGAGCATGTGGAGAAGTTGATGCCTAGCACGACCTTAATAAAGCCCGGTTCCCGAACCTTCAAACCTCCGGTGCCGAAGCACTTTCTCAGGTTGGTGGCTCGAGCGGGAGAGTTTTCTGTGCGGTACCGACGGTGACACCGCGACGGCCATGCCACATACTCATCTCCCTATCTAATCTTACAAGGTTTCCTCTTAAGGAAGGGTTATGTTATGCTTGCATGCTAGTGTGTAGTGTGCAAAATGATTTAGGCATTGGCCTTTGCAAATTTTGGCATTGGCCTTGCAACTTTATTTCAGTCTGAGTCGTGGACACCTGTACAAAAGAATACGAATTCACAAAAGAAAAGATAAAACAAAATTGTTAGTAAAAAAGAAATGCCCCATTGTAATGAGAATCACTAAAGTGACGGCCTGAGTCCTCTTAAGTATGACAATCCCCAGCAGAGTCGCCAGCTGTCGCGCCCGCGCTCTCGGCAGCGGCCAGGCCGTCGGTGTGTGGGCCCGGCTTCTTTTGAAAGTGGGTGAATTGCGACTTGATTTTTATTGGGAGTAATGAAAAGAGTATGGTAGGGCCAATTTGAAAAAGTTCAGAGTCGCCACCTAACATTTGGGTGTTAGGACCCCTGCAAAGACAATTAAAGTAATTTATCTTTGACTTTTGAAAAAAATAATTTTTGAGAAAAGTGGGCCCTTTAAAAGTGTGACTCTGAATAGCCATGTGAAACCAGAGATCTTTGAGATGGGTTCGGGGACTCGATTATGTCGAGGGAAGGTATTAGGCACCCTCGAACATCCGTGCGAACACGATTGCCAATTTTTGTGATTTTTTATTAAAATGGGGCATTTCTTTTGAAAAAAAAAAAAGTTTTTTTTTTTGTTGAGAAAGTGAATAGACGGAAATGGTGATAGGTATGGCCGCACTCTTTGAGAGTTGCTTACGTATCCCAAGACGGGAATCAGGCCAAACGTAGTTCTGACAGTGTATGTGTTTGAGTGTTTGGCCGATCTAAACCGTGAGTGTATGAAATAATGTTTTGAGTTATGTCGGTGTGGCTAGGAACTTTAACCTGTACGGTGTAGTCCTAGACTTTAACCTTTGAAAAAGTAGTGAGTTGTGAGAAAGTGTTTTTGAGTAAAAAATTGGTGTAGATCGACCGTGCGATGAGTTTTTTTTTTGTTTTTATTTTTATGATTTTTTTTGACTTTTTGTTTTATGTGCCGGAAGTAAGGGTCGGTGCCCAAAAGAAATAAAAGAGAGATTTTTTTGTATTTTTATTTTTATGCCGAAAAGTAAGGGTCGGTGCCCAAAACAAAGAAAAGAGGTTTTTTTTTGTATTTTTGATTTTTTATGTCGGAAGTAAGGGTCGGTGCCCAAAAGAAAGGAAAGAGATTTTTTTGGTATTTTTATTTTTTATGCCGGAAGTAAGGGTCGGTGCCCAAAAGAAAGGAAAGAGATTTTTTTTGGTATTTTTATTTTTTATGCCGGAAGTAAGGGTCGGTGCCCAAAAGAAAGGAAAGAGATTTTTTTTGGTATTTTTTATTTTTTATGCCGGAAGTAAGGGTCGGTGCCCAGAAGAAAAATGTTCGAATTTCCTTTTATCAAAGTTATTGATCAACTTGATAAATTAGGCATATTCGATTTTAGTAGAAGTAGAAAGATGCTCAAATTTCTATTTATCAAAGTTATTGAACAACTTGATAAACGTGAATATTTGGTAAAAAAGAAAAATAAAATTTCTCTTTTTTTTTGTTTTCTGCTTTTTATGCTTTTTTTTATATATATTGGACTTTATTCACTTGAAAAAGATCAAACTCCAAATGAAAGAGGTAAAAGAAAAGTTTTACAAAAATTCATGTCAAAGTGCAGTTTTTTCACAGCTTTGAGAGACGTCTCCCAAAAATGGAACGGGGGGGTTCCGGTGCTTCTAATTTTTTGAAATTTTTATGGAAAACTCACAAATGAGTCTAGTTTCCATGGGAGAAAACCGTTTTACAATATCTTTTGTGAATTGGGAGAAATTGAATTTGGAAGCACCCTTACTCAGAATCAGGGACTGCACTGTTGACTGAAATTGGACGATTTTTTACGAACATTAAACGGATCTGAAAAAAATCAAGAAAAATCACAGACGTAGTTAAGAGACTATAGTTAATGGACAAAAAAAATGGAGTGAAGAAAAAATCTTGAAATAGTCCAAACAGTGAACGTTATCTGGTGTCACTGCTGTGACGTTTTTGGCAGATTGTATGCCTTGTGTGTTTGTGCTTTGAAAATGGGTCATATGATTTTTTGAAATTCCGAAAAAAATCATAGACCAATATCATTGAGTTAAGAACACTCTCCAATTGGTTTCATTTGATTTGAATCAAAAATGAATTCGTGGTGATACCTTGATTATCATCACAGCAGTGAACTTTAGCAAAATGGACTGTTTGATGCTTCAATGGTGTAATGAGGAGGATGAAGATGGAGAAAGGAGATTGGAGGGAGGAGATGAGGGAGTGGAGTTCTCCCTCCCTTTGTGAAGATGGGAATGTGGTGTATATATTGAAAAGAAGAGAAGAGGGGGAGGAATAAAGAAATAAAAAGAAAGGAGAGTGGGAGACAAAGAAAATGAGTGATTGTGTTGGGTGATTTTTTTTTGTTTTGTTTGTTTTTCACTTTTGGTAAATCCACCGAAAGTTTTTTCAAAATTTTGAGGAGCAAAAATCATGTGTGGTCGGGTGGATGCGAGATTGTTGACCTTTTGACCCCATAGCTTTGATTGGCAATATCTTTTCCATTTGAGATCAGATTGAGATGATTCAAAAAATGACAGGCTAGTGTCAATGAGCACTTTATTTTTGAAATGATTGGGTTGGGCAAAAATGGGGTGTCTACAAATCGTTGTTCCTTTTGATAAAATAATGCTTGCTTTTCCAGAGCCTTCAATGAGACTGGTAGTACCAGATATTGTGCTCACATTAGCTTCTGCTAATTTCAAGTTCCAGAAATATCTCTAGTCTTGAAGAATGGTGTGTGTAGTTGCACTATCAACCAGACATATATCTCCTTCTTTCATCGTACAATCCTTTTAGTGATGCTTGATAGAGATCTACTAAGTGTTTTGGTATATGACATTTACGTGACCAATGCCCTTGCATGCCACATCTGTAGCAACCATCTTCGTCTTTCTTGACAGCTCTTTGTACACCTTTGCCTTTAGCATTTTTGTTCCACTTCGGGTGGTAAGGTGTGTTGTTCTTGTATGGATGATAACCCTCACGATGCCAATGGTTATTCTTTCCTTGGTTACGGCCACGATTCTGACCACTACCATGATTACGACTATGATTATTTCCACGACCACGACCATATCCATGATTTCCCCCACGTCCATGCCTATGTTTATTGTGTGGAGTTGTATTCACTTCAGGGAATACGGTTCCATTTGCTTCGGGCAATGGTGTCGAGCCAGTGGGGCGCATATTATGATTTTTCATCAACAATTCATTATTTTGTTCCGCAACAAGAAGACATGAAATTAATGCGGAGTACTTTGTGAATCCTTGTGCTCGATATTGCTGCTGCAGGAGCACACTTGAGGCATGAAATGTTGACAATGTTTTTTCTATCATTTGAAGATCAATGATAGTTTCCCCACACAACATCAGTTGAGAACTAATTTGAAATAAAGCAGAGTTATAGTCTCTAACTGATTTGTAGTCCTGGAATCGCAGGTGGATCCAATCATATTTAGCTTTTGGCAAAATGATCAATCTTATGTGTTCAAATCTTTCTTTTAAATTAGTCCAAAGGATAAAAGGATCCTTGACCGTAAGATACTCATTTTGTAAACCTTCATGGATATGGTGGAGAAGGAAAATCATTGCCGTGGATTGATCTTCCTCTAACTTATCTTGATCTTGTACTAATCCATTATTTTCTTCTACAACAATTTTCCAAAGTTTCTTTGACTTTAGTCGGATTTCAGCCTGGTGAGCCCACAACAGATAATTGTTCCCAGAAATGTCCAAAGCCACAATATCAAGTTTGGCAAGATTTGACATATTGTAGAACACTTTATATATAAAAATAATAATATTTAGAATCTAGTAAATGCATATGCATGTAAATAAACATGTTAATGTCAAGTAAATAATGCAATACTACAATATAAGAATTTCCTCTTCGGGAGGATAATTAGTTTGATTCTCCATAATCTCTTTAAGAGACTAACTCTTCAAGAGTATATGCATCTACAAGTAAAAATAGATATATCTGTATCTCTTCAGGAGTATAATAAGTACTTCTGCAGAAGTTTTATCTATTACCTCTTCAAGAGGTTCAATTTTTTTTTTTTTTTTTTTTTTTTTTTTTTTTTTTTTTTTTAACTCTTCGGGAGCATTTAAAATATTGCCTCTTCAAGAGGACTGTCTAATTACTTCTTCAGGAAGTTTGTAATAAATTCCTTTGATCAAGAGGAGTTTAAATTATAACCTCTTCAAGGGTGCACACACATATATATATATATATATATATAAAGAAAACTAAACAGATATATATTATCTATATTAATATCTATACCATTTGATATGAGGAGCCCAGTTGGTATAGGCTCGTGCTGATAACGTGTTATAAAACTAATAATAAACATGCATGCAAATAAGCAATTAATGACACCAATATTTTCAGGTGGTTCGGCAATTTGCCTACGTCCACTGCGGAGGGGGATCACCTTTGATTATTGATTGAACCTTTACAACCCAAGCACTAATTACACAAGTGATATTTGTAACTCTCTTTTCTCTCTTTCTTTCCTTCTTCTTTTCTTTTCTTTCTTTCTCACTCTATGGATCTCTAAGTCTTCTCCTCATATTTCTTCTTCCGATGAGTTCAATTTATAGGGAAATCAATTATCAAAACATCATCAATGACATCAACTCCACTATCAATTTGATGGACATCCAATCATCCACTATTAAAGCATATTCATAACATAGAGTCTATTTACTAGGAAATGACTTCTGCATTATGCAGTTTTTAAATTTGAATTACAAATTAATTCTCAATTGCTTTGAAAGTTATAACCCCATAATATATATAGCATTGATCTTTGATACCAAGGGCCACTATATATGCTCGGTGGCGTATCTAGATTTTATTTTTAGTGGGTTCATGATAACATATCGTCAAGTATGAAAATACTTTAACTTATTAACATTATGTTACTAGCTTAATTGACACCATCTCTTATTATTTTCCTTATTTTAGTGGTCCAATAGGGAAAAAAAGTTCACTAATTTATTTATTTATTATTTTATTTTTATTTTTTTTGGTAATCTGAGTATTCGGACCAACTTGCGTGCACCTGAACTAATCCCACGAGACCAGGGCTTCCAGGTGAATCACTTATGACCACCCCCTTGAGATTCGAACTTAAGGTCTCTGGGTATAACAACCAGAGGAGTTGTCATCCGGCCACAAGGGAAATGGCTAAGTTCACTAATTTATAGTACTCCCTCCGTCTCATTTTTTGAGTCTACTTTTGAAAACTCAACTTATTAAGAGGACAAGAATAATCTACACCTACTTTTCACAATTGCCCCTAATTATTATAACAATTTTTTTTAGTTTTGTCTTGGTGTAGATTTCAGTGAAGGGTAGTTTTGAAAAGTAAGTAAAAATTGCACACTAATTTTGGGACATCCCAAAATAGAATACAAGACTCAAAAAATAAGACGGAGAGAGTATAACATTACATACACTATTATGTTTTCAATTTTATTTATCAAAGTTCAATGGATTCAATTGAACCCAAAACTCCACCGGTGCATCCAGGCATGTGGTACCACTCCCATAATAATTGGGATATCTCAAATTTCATGCATGAACTTGTTAACTCTTAAGAGTCAAACTAGTGTTGCATTTACATATAATGGGTTTTTTAAAGCTAAATCATCTCCGTTTACTTGTAGGTTTAAATTTATAATGTCCCTAATTTTAAATATCTCCTTTTACTTAAGGTTTTAATTGAGCCAAATCATTGTGTACAAAAAAATATTTGTGCATGCTGCACTGTTATGCACAAAAATTTAATCCTCTCAAACTGCCTCTAGAGAGAATGAATGAAACATGTACTCAGAAGTCATTGTCATTTAAAGTGACTTCCCAAAACACCACTAACTTTGTGTTAGCAAATGAAACTAAATGTAGCTTTCAATATCCAACAAATAATGTTGACATTATGCATACATACACACAGACATATAGATACATGAGATATCTTAAAGCAAACATTATATAACTTGCATATATATATATATATATATATATAATTTTTATTTTATGAGAACTCTCTCATTTTATAAAATGCACACCCTTCACTTCTCTCTCAATATAGAGTTTGTATGAATCCATCTAATTAACTCTTTATTTCTATGGAATTTTTTCTTCAATTTAGTAAAAAATTCCTTCAACTCAAAATTTTTTAAAATAGGTAGGACTCTCTCAATATAGAGTTTGTATGAATCCATCTAACCCTTTATTTCTATGGAATTTTTTCTTCAATTTAGTAAAAAATTCCTTCAACTCAAAAAATTTTAAAATAGGTAGGAGAAAAAATAAGAAAAAGAGACGTTAATAGAGAAAGAAGTGAAAAAATAAGATATATATATATATATATATTTTTAGTATGAGAACAAGAAGTCTCCCTATTCCTTTATGGTACTACACTGTCTTTAGGTGGTCCATTATATAGTGTTTGAGCCTTCTAGCCAGAGATTCTTTGTCAATCCAAAAACTATGAATAAAATATTAAAAATAGTACAACTTTAATGTAGGTCTAATTAAGTGAGCAAATATTATAAACAATTATGTGGCTCACTCTTTCTAGCTCGAGTTGTGTACATAACAACTCTCCTCCTACCAAAAATATTTCTTTATTTGTTTGGAGATGATCTCGTATTCAATAAAAAAAGCAACACACCAAAGTAAAAAAGCATGAATGTACTAAGAAAGAGGAACATATTATCTTCTTCCTCAACTCAATTAAAAAATTGTTGAACTATATATTTATATGATAAGGTAGGAATACTTTTTCCTCAAAAAATATATATAAATTAATTTCATCTTAGTTTTAGCTATGCATGCCTTTTAATCTTAGCTATATATCCAAGAGATAGTTTGGACCATTGTCCCTTCATCTGTACCAAAACGAGAATTTATTTTCACGTTGTTTATTTTGATCACTTAAAAATTTTAAAATGCATAGAGAGGACTACCATCACCAGGCTGCCACTGTCGTAGTCACCACAGCTCTCAAGCCTTTTTTTTTTTTTGTTTTTTTGTAGTGTTCATATACATGAACAATTCTTAGTGTTTGTATGTGAATATGTACATCTATGGGTGCATACGAGCTGAACTGATCTCGAGCTTTTCACGAGTTTTTTAAGATATCGTGGGTTTTTACACGAGCATTAATTTTAAGTGATTGTAAACTTTTTCACTAGCTTTTTAACTAGTTTTTTTTTTTTTTTTCTTTTTTTGTTTCCCAAGGTATCCCAGGCCTTCCGCCCATGACTAATCCTCCAATGTACTGTCGGATACCGAAGTGAGGACCTCTTCTAAGATAGTTTTGTGCATACTAGCTTTTTCAAGAGCCCTTTAAGACTATATTTAATAATATATATAGAAAGAGGGAGAGAGAGATATGTGTATATATATATATATATTGGTATACAAGGACTTTATCAAGTTTATTGATAAGTTTTTTTTAATATTTTTTTAAAATTATATAATTTTATAATAGAGTATCTAAACTTTTTATTGAGCCAATTAATAAATTTTTTCACAAACCTATAAATAAATCTTAATTAAATGTCTTTACAAACTCTATCTAACAAAATCGAGCCTAACCTTTCTCGAACGTGTTCAAAACCCTTTGGTGAACGGCTCGAATCGTTACACCTCTATTAATCAATACACCTAATAAGATGCGTACATTTGAGGAAAGAAAACTCATTCAGAGAGATGGGGACATGACCTTTATGTGACAGTACTACATTAATCATCTACATTTGGTTACATTTTTATTTTGAACTCTTACATGTTGCTTGCCACTTGGACATCTTTCCAAGACCAAGGCGTCCACTGGATGGCCCCTAGCCTTTTAGAGTGCAACACGTATCAAAAAGGCTACATCAAATAGTACATATAATTGGTGATAATTTTGTTTTGTATTCAAGTCATACAGTTCTGAGCACATGAACAACTTGCTTGTGTTAAAGATGAAAAATCATGCAATCAAACATGATCATACGCGCACTAACACACATTCAAGTGTGTGTACCTTGTTAGTGACGTGTGAGAAATATTAATTAATTGAACACCACCAATGATATGCACAGAAATTGAGCATTGTTGGAAGTTAATCATAAAAATAAAAATATATGTATGAAACATGTACTATGGTTTGGGTATTCCATTTAAATATTCTGTAGAAATTATAGTAGTAGTTATACGGTGTGTCAATTATATGAGATAATTTTTTACATAATATACGTCGATGTATGCATGGACCAAGGAATGAAACAAGGCATATGCATGCTAGTTATTTCGACTTAATTAGTTTGTGGTTTTATCGATTTTTCATTGATTACATGTTTATAAATCGGATGTGCCATTAATTTATTTTTAAGAAAAAAAAAATTAGTTTAGCAAAACAGTTAATACTAACAAAGAATAATCAAAAGATTCTAATAATGGGCATCAAGAAAGAGGCATTGCAACTAATTTGAATGCGGAAAACCTCATATAGTCGCATAAAAAAAAAAAAAAAAAAAAAAAAAAGGGTCCATTGTCACAACTCATTTGACGCCCACGCCCACCTAGATTTCATAGCAATAATGATGAAATTATAGTAGTAGTCATATACGATGAGACAGTCACAAAGAAAAAAGTTAGACTGAACTTTATTTTACAAAAATAAAAAATAAAAAATCATATTATATGAAATGTATGAACAAAAATTGATTTCGAGAGACTATGGGTGTGTTTGATAAAACTGAAAATTAAGTACTGAAAAGTATGTGCTGAGTTTTAAGTACTGAAAATTTTAAGTGATTGAATTTGCAATACTGAAAACAGTGTATTCAGTAATGAAATAGATTGCATTTAGTGATTATTTTTAGTAGAAAATTGAACACCACCAATGATATGCACAGAAATTGAACATTGTTGGAAGTTAATCATAAAAATAAAAATATATGTATGAAACATGTACTATGGTTTGGGTATTCCATTTAAATATTCTGTAGAAATTATAGTAGTAGTTATACGGTGTATCGATTATATGAGATAATTTTTTACATAATATACGTCGATGTATGCATGGACCAAGGAATGAAACAAGGCATATGCATGCTAGTTATTTCGACTTAATTAGTTTGTGGTTATATCGATTTTTCATTGATTACATGTTTATAAATCGGATGTGTCATTAATTTATTTTTAAGAAAAAAAAAATTAGTTTAGCAAAACAGTTAATACTAACAAAGAATAATCAAAAGATTCTAATAATGGGCATCAAGAAAGAGGCATTGCAACTAATTTGAATGCGGAAAACCTCATATAGTCGCATAAAAAAATAAAAAATAAAAAAAAGGGTCCATTGTCACAACTCATTTGACGCCCACTCCCACCTAGATTTCATAGCAATAATGATGAAATTATAGTAGTCATATACGATGAGACAGTCACAAAGAAAAAAGTTAGACTGCACTTTATTTTACAAAAATAAAAAATAAAAAATCCTATTATATGAAATGTATGAACAAAAATTGATTTCGAGAGACTATGGGTGTGTTTGATAAAACTGAAAATTAAGTACTGAAAATTATGTGCTGAATTTTAAGTACTGGAAATTTTAAGCGATTGAATTTGCAATACTGAAAACAGTGTATTCAGTAATGAAATAGATTGCATTTAGTGATTATTTTTAGTAGAAAATTTTCACTTTAAGTTTTCAGTGGATTTTTGGCTATTTTTTCAATTAAGTGGTATGTTATAAAACGCACTGAAAAAAAAATGCTAAAACTTTTATTTTCAACACTTAATTGAGTTATCAAACACACCTTATATTAAAAAGTTATAGGGATTGGGCAAAAGAATTCATGGAAAGTGTTCTAATATTTGCAATTGAATTTCTAGCACTTGTGGTTAATTTGAACTGAAAATGACAAAGAGAAATACAGATTTAACCCAATTAGGAAATTAGTGAACTTTGGATGTTTGTTTGAAAATTGATTTCCTTTTTGTCAAATCAATGCACATATGTGAAACCACATGGTCACGAAAGTCAATCTACTTGTGACAATAATGATAAGATGATAACCAAGAAAAAGTAGGAGTTGAATGTGCTTTTTTTGTAAACAAGGGATTCTGCACTATATATTAAAAAAAAAAAAAATAACTAATGTTAAATACTAAAAACTAAGCCATTATGTATAAAGAATTTTGAGCCTTAAAAAGTGCACATCACCTTGAATAATTTAGTTATTGGCAATTTAGCTAAGTGGACAACCTACTTATTTGAATTTACTCATTGAATGTTATGTCAATGACAATTTTCAATTTTAATGTAAAATTATTTCCTTAATGTTTTTTTTTTATTTTATATTAATATTTTAAAGCAATTGGCTCCCTTGATCACCTCTTAGAAGCACCTAGAGAGGCTCGAACCCACGACCTCCCATTGGGGGAGGGGGGTGTCTAGCCAGCTCGGCTAGTGAACTGGTTGCATGGTTGTGTTTTGTGTTGTGTGCCTAACATTATTCATAACTAAAACTCGCATTTATTAATTGCAAATAAAGCACGTGTTGTGAAGCACAAGGTATATGCATTTAAAGCTTGTGTTGTGATTTGTGTTGTGTGCCTAGCATTATTGAGAAAGAATAATGCTAGGCACACAACACAAACTACAACCATGCTTTAAAGGCATGTACCTTGTGCTGTGTGGATTTTTTACACAGGATCCACACTTTTTCGGAAAGCACAAAATACATGTATTTAAAGCATGTGTTGTGATTTGTGTTGTGTGCCTAACATTATTGTTTAGTCATTTATGTACACAATTGACAATTTAGTTAACTTAGCTATCTGGTAAATTTCTTCTTCTTTTTTTTTTTTAAATTAAGTTTTGGTAATTTTAATCAAGAGTCCTATAAAATAGACTTTTTTGATCTTAGGTCTAACCCTTTTTTTTAGTAAAAGATTTCTTAACATTAAATTTCACATAACTACTTATGTGAAATTTTGCAATATACGAATTTGATTTGATTAAATTTCACTAATCATGATCTTTGACCAAAATAAAAACATGTTATCCTTTAAACTCAAATAACCCAATGAGTAATACTTCACACACAACTTTCATACAACATTTTGTGCACAACCCACAAAAATGTGTCTATCTCTTTCCTACGTCATCCTGTGATGTCAGTGAACCCCACAGTGACACAGGAGAGATAGAAATATTTTTATAGGTTGTGCACAAAAGATTGTGTGAAAGTTGTGTGTGAAGTTTTATCCTAATCGAATATGATGGGCTTTTGATCAAACTAGGAGGACAAACTTGGATTTGGTAGAAAAAATGCAGTGCATTTTTTGTTTTTTTGTGTACAAAAAAGAAAAATAAGCTCTATTAATTCATAAGATGGTGTTATAAAAAATATGCTTGAACAATTGTATTAAATGACGTTAAACCAACAACTTATTGTTGGATAAATAGTTGGACTAATAAAAAATTTAAAAAATTTAAAGTGAAGAATTTTGTAGAGTAACATTTACTTGCTATTTCTTTGACCAGTTAAAAATTATGTTCAGAATTCGTAGGAAATAAAAACTTGAGTCAAAGTAGAGAAATAAAATTTAGCTGCGTTTATTATGAATACATTTCATAGATTTAGTTAAAAAAAAAAAAACAAGTGAAATCAAACATTAAACCCTATATGTATCCCCTCGAGCTGAGTAATGCTCATATTCAATAATTGTACACATTTTAAACTTTTTCAAAAGGGCAATTTGATAATTCAATTTATGAAAGTGTACATACTTTAAATTTGAAGGCTCTTTTCTTTAACATTATCATAATATAAACATACAAATAAAATATACAAATATATATACATATATCATAGTACAATACAATAATATACATGTATATAGATATACACACACATGCAAAGGTAATTTACAAAAGGCAAAACGGTTTTTGGTAATTCAATTTAACGAAAGGAAATTTATAATTGTACACACTTTAAAGTTAATACTCTTTTCTTTAAGGTATAGAAATAAAAGGGTGATTTAATAATGCAACTTATAATTGTACACACTTTAATTACATAAGCAATTATAATAAATTATAACATGTAGACATACACATATATACAAAATGGTAATTTATAAAAGAAAAAAGGGTAATTTGGTAATTCAATTTATAATTGTACACGCTTTAAACTTTAACAAAAAGGCACTTTACAAAAGGCACAATGGTAATTTTGTATATTAAAATAATATATGTATATGTGTACACACAAGGCTAATTACAAAAGGTAAATGAGTAATTTGGTAATTCAATTTAACAAAAGGGTAATTTGTTGATTCAATTTATTTCATTTTT
This sequence comes from Hydrangea macrophylla, assembly GCA_033977485.1. Classification (NCBI taxonomy): domain Eukaryota; kingdom Viridiplantae; phylum Streptophyta; class Magnoliopsida; order Cornales; family Hydrangeaceae; genus Hydrangea; species Hydrangea macrophylla. The sequence goes on from CM066994.1 coordinate 33,043,898, forward strand.
GGGTCCGTAGGCCATGACTAATGAAGTCACATGATTGTCCACACCACACAATTCTAAACATCAAAATAATAAAGTGGCAGTAATATATATTCTAAGCTCAATAGCGTCTGTAATATAAAGTTACTAATCTATTACAATCAGAGTCCACAGGTTAAAACAACTAAGGTCTTAAGGCAACGTATGCCGAATGCAAAATACAAAATATTAAATATAAAGACTATGGTCTAATTCCAGTCTTCAGCTTCGCATGGATGTAGTCATCAGCATATTAGTTCTCGTCGGCATAATCGCCTTAAGCGACGCTGTCCTTTGCCTAGTCTTACTCTGGTTAAAAGCCTTCATCGTTGGGTCTTTCCCCTGTATAGCCATAGACAGGGTGTGCTGGAACATAAGGATGTCCAGCGGCATAAACGCCGTCAGCTTATTGAAAACTAAGTGAGTAAAATACTAACGAGGTATCATAATTAGAAAGTTATAACAAGTTATGCAACGATATAGTTAAGTTCCACTGATAGTATCCTCTCTTCTTTGTTCAATCTCTTCGTATTCAACCATTGAAACATCTTGTTACGCAAAGACCAACTTATTCTAAAATTCGATGAACAACTTGACAATACGACTATTCGGATACAGCCTTGACCATAGTCCACATACGTTAGGACACCGTTGATTAGAATATATCAATCCATGCCATACCAGGGATGTACCATTGATTGGTGTCCACATATGTTAGGACACCGTCACTCAATAGACATTGCCCTGAGTCACAATATGGACACACCGTTCATTTCAATCCACATACTTTTGGACACTATCAATCAATAAATGTCATGGATATGCCATTAATTGCAGTCCACATGCGTTAGGACACTATCAATCAATGTATGCCACACTAAACCACGACTTACGCAATCAAACCTCCGGATCAGTAATTGCAGTCCACATACTTTAGGACATCTCAATTCATGTCTGGCCACGCACAATGATTGTAGTCCACATGCGTTAGGACACCGTCAATCAATGTACGTCCACGCACAAAGCGTCACCCGTACCCACTTATACCGACTTGTAACCAAACTGACTCTTGACACTCCCATGTGGCCAACCTAATAGGATATACTATCTGGAGATCGATTCATCCATGACCGATATGTTCACTTATCGTTATTACTAATAATACATTAACCTCCACGCTGCCACATCATGACTTATCATTATCTCTTCCATTACTACTACAGTATTCATGTGAGGGTTCCAGTACAATTAATAAACAACTAAACAGGTCATGATATAATCAACAGGAAATAAAACATGTTGTAACTGCCAATCGATTAGGGTAAAAATAATAACAATCGATTGGGCAACATATCAATCAATTAGATCTAAATCAATACCAATCGATTACACAGGAGGCCAATCGATTGGGTCACAACTAATACCAATCGATTGGATAAAATGCCATTCGATTGGGTTCACAATTATGGCAATCGATTGGGAAAAGCCCCAATTGATTGGGACTATGTCTTCTTCCCCAAAATATGCAATCCATAACAGAATTTTGGGAGGGACGTTTTACGCGTCTTTCCTTCTTTTAAAACATATAATACAATCGAACCATACTACCAAGTGAGTTTAGAACTCACCAGAAGGTTCGGGTCACGACGGCGGTCCTCGTCGGAGCTCGGGGTGGTTGGTGAGCTTCTCTCTCCTCCTCTCTCTCTTCTCTGCCCCTCTTCTCTATCTCTCCTTCTTTTCTTCTTCTTCTTCTTCTTCTTCTCCGCTCCTGTCTCTCTTCTCCTCTGTCTCCTGAGAATGTGTGTGAGGTGTGTGTATATATACCATATATATGTGTATGTGTGTATATATGGATATATATATATATATCTCAATCACACAACCAAAACAGATAAATGTATTACCAGGGAGTATATATAGGGGAGGGGTTTAATGACAATCACACAAAACTAAACGTGGTGGCCAAGTTCACATGCAACCAATCGATTGGGATAGTTGGCAATCAATTAGGCTAGATATTATGATGGCAATCGATTGGCAAAGGGACAACTGATTGGGGGCGGGTACACGTCGTGAAACCAGGTCGGCAGAGTGGCACTCGATTGGGAAAGATGACAATCGATTGGTATGCAAAAAGTGGCAATCGATTGGGTTAAAAGACCAATCGATTAGGATGTAAATTGGTCCAACAAAAGGGTAAGGTTCGTGCAAATATACTGGAATTAGTATAAAGTCTTATTTACTCCAAAAATGTAGGGTATTACATCATCCACCACTTATCAATGATTTCATCCTCGAAATCATAGCGAAGTATTATCAAAACAAAAATAGAACTCTTGCTTCCCAGCTTCTTCATTCCTCAAGTTGGAATCCGCAATGGTCCTTCGTGGTATGTGTATGGCTAGAAAATATGCAAGTACTAAATTACGGGCGTGCCAAACAAATGTCCTCTTGATATGAACAATTTAACAAATCAGACGAGAAGAAATACAGAGGAACGAGATTTCTCCAAACAGTTTCAGGTTGCTTTAACCAAAGATTAAAGACTTGAAATATGAAGAAAACTGAGACTAGAAAAAGAAATAACAGAGTGGAAACTCCATTAAATCCTTTAAAAACACAGTGCAATTAGAAGTGGTACTCTCGCCTTCTAATTATGATTTAATTACAGAGTTAATCCTAATAAACTAAAAGTGAAAGATAAAGGAAAGACATAGTGCGAAGTATGAAAATATGCTAAGTGTCCTTGATCATCAGCGATTTCTCTTCTCTATTCTTTCATTCCTTTAAATAGGTAACAATGGCTATAACCGCTGCTCCACTACTGAGAAACCGTCCACTATCTCCATTTTTGGGAACAATGGGCTTCATACATAACTGCGCCTGTCACCACTTCTACATTACACGTGTCATTAACATAACTGCTAATAACCACCCTACCACTGACATGGCATACACACTGGATTGTGGCGTTGTTGTGTTGTATCATTCTGTGTGATGCCTCGCATAAATAAAGCGTATTTTCATTGAAAAATAAAATGAATTACACTTTGATTCTTTAAAATACAAGTACAATATTTCTTTAAAACTCCCAATAGGCCCATATTCTCCACAGATCTCCTATATCTCCCTTCCAGGCTTCAATTGTCGGTACTACCTGCATCTAAAAACCACACTGGGAAGTATACAATATGACAGAAAAATCAAAGGCTCAAAAGGTACAATGAAATCAAATAAATAGACCACTCACACGAACCAACTGCTCACACAAAGAGCATTATACTAGGTTCCTCTTAGTCACATAGGAAAGAGTCACCTCACCTCACCTCACCTCACCTCACCTCATCCATCTCCAGTACGTCGGTCCCTGAGGCCTGTTGGACTGTTGGTATGTGCTCCTTGCTCATGAACCTTCAGTCCCATAGCACTTAGCAATAAACACATACTCATCGATTCCAAATGAAAGCACAAGATAACGGCAAAAAGAGTACAAGTAGAGATAACAAGGAAATACTCCGGAGAATTTAGAAAGCATATTGTACATAACCCAGTACCTATAAATGATGTTGAGCAACTCCCAAACACTTCTCTTCTTCTTCTTCCACTAACCCAAGGTGTGTATATATATATATATACATATCTATAATTGTGTATATATATATATATATGGGAAGGAGATAGAGAGTTGAGGCGAGGAAGATAGAGAAGTGCATGTGCAAGTTTTGTGAACAAAAATGATAGGGATACACACTAAACGACACACTAAACGACACACCAATTTTAAATGCATGTATCATGTGCTATGTAAGTGATACACAGAAAAATGTGAAAAATTCAAACATCACATGATACATGCATTTAAAGCACAGTGTGTCATTTGATGTGTCATTTGGTGTGTATCCCTATCATTATTGTTTTGTGAAACATTACATACTTATATATAGTGTTTCAAAAGAGAATATGATATAGAATATTCTTTAAGATACTTTTTAAAAGAGAAAATACTATGTAACATTCTTTTAAGATATTTTCTTAAAATGACTAAAATCAAGATATCTTCTAAACGGAGATCGAAAACTCTTAACTTCCAACACGAATACCAAATCATTTAACTTTCCGCAACTTTTCCAAAAATTACATTTTCAGTTGATGACTTACAAAATTGGAAAAATGACCAAAATAGCCCTGTGACCAATTTTTACTAAAATCCCACACGAAGTCTAAATCATCAATTTAAACATGGAAATATGGGTTACTACAATCTACCCTCCTTAACAGAGATTTCGTCCCGAAATATAGAGATAAAAGTATTTGGCAAATAACTTCATAAATTTCTTAAAATAATGTTTAAAACAAATATAGTATATTTTGTTTTGTAAAATAATTTTTTTTTCAACCTTCTCCGACTCCTCCCAAGCGATGTAGACTATCAAACCTCGATATAGTCCTACACTTCCTGCTGGGGGCAGACTTGGATACCTTTGTGACGTCTCGCATACATAAAGCATATTTTTATTGAAAAATTAAATGAAATACACTTTGATTCTTTAAAATAAAAGTACAATATTTTCTTAAAACTCCCAACATGCCCATATTCTCCATGGATCTCCTATATCTCCTTAGTCTTATCTCCCTTCCAGGCTTCGGCTACCGGCACTACCTGCATCTAAAAACCACATGAGGAAGTATACAATATGATAGGAAAATCAAAGGCTGAAAAGGTACAACGAAATCAAATAAATAAACCAATCATACAAACCAACCGCTCACACAAAGAGCATCATACTAAGTTCCTCTTGGTCACAAAGCAAAGAGACACATCACCTCATCTCACCCGTCTCCAGTACGTCGGTCCTTGAGGCCTGTTGGACTGATGGTAGGTGCTCCTTGCTCATGACCCTTCAGTCCCATAGCACTTAGCAATAAACACATACTCATTGATTCTAAATGAAAGCACAATATAATTGTAAAAAGAGTACAAGTAGAGATAACAAAGAAATACTCTGGAGAATTTAGAAAGCATATTGTACACAACCCGGTACCTATAAATGATGTTGAGCAACTCCCAAACACTTCTCTTCTTCTTCTTCCACTAACCCCAGGTGTATATATATCTATAATTGTGTGTATGTGTATGTATATATATATGGGAAGGAGAGAGAGAGAGAGAGAGAGAAAGAGAGAGAGAGAGAGAGTTGAGGCGAGGAAGATAGAGAAGTGTGTAAGTTTTGTGAAGCATAACTTACTTATATATAGTGTTTCAAAAGAAAATACGCTATAGAATATTCATTAAGATATTTTTCAAAAGAGAACATGCTATAGAATATTCTTTAAGATATTTTTCAAAAGGGAATATACTATGTAATATTCTATTAAGATATTTTCTCAAAATGACTAAAATCGAGATATCTTCTAAACGGAGATCGAAACTCTTAACTTCCAACACCAATACCAAATCATTTAACCTCCCGCAACTTTTCCCAAAAATTACATTTTCAATTCATTACTTACAAAATTGGAAAAATGACCAAATACCCCTGTGACCAATTTTACCTAAAATCGCACACGAAGTCTAAATCGTTAATTTGAACATGAAAATACGGGTTACTACAGTCTGGTCTCTCCATCAGCCTGTCTTCGTACATGTTCTGTACGTAATTCCTCATTAAATTTGGTGGGCCCACTTTTAATTTTATTTTGTGGTGCAAACAATGCCCCCCCCCCCCCCCCCCCCCCCAACATCCCTTTCAAGGAAGAGCTCAAGCAACCATCACTTGAGGGGATGTTGCTAATTTGGACACTGGCCCACTAAATCATAACTTCCCTTAAAGAAGTCATTCTTATCTACTTACTCCATAATTGCCAATTTTTTAGGGAATGATGAGATGGCACCCTAGGGATAGAAATATTATTTTCTTGAAAAGAAACTGACTTGACCCTAATTTAATGCCTATTTATACCATTGTATCATCTCCCTCCTGATCTCTAGGAAATTCTATTTTATAATCAGCACGAGTTTTCGGGAAGTTTCAATTTTGAAACAGACTCCAATTCAAAAATCTTTTCGTATCCCTTTAAACCTCTGCTACTTAAACCATTCTTGAGTTCTTCTCAGCATCCAATTCCTTTTTCACCCAAGATCTTCGCATCTCATCTCTTGTTCTTAACCTTCTACCTCCCATAGCTGAAAACCCTCCAAAATCCACTTCATCTCCTAGCACAGAGGAGGTTGCACTGATCCTCAATCGCTGGCCAAAGAATCATTAAGACAATTTCATACTACTGATTTCGAAGGCGTCAGCATGTAGGTAATGGAACCCTCACCTGATTTCATCTCTCCCATCCTTGGTCCAAACATAGCTCAGGAGTTTGTTCTTCCTTGAGTTTCTAACCTCTTTCCCCGTAATGGTCTTTTTATGTTTGAACACCCTAGTCCCCTACTACAAAGATAGAGCAACATTAACAACATCCGTTTCTGGCCATCAAAACCCTTGCCAGAATGGCTAGCCTGGGTGGCCAGAGTCACCCCTTTCAAATTAGACGAGTGGCGTAGGAACATCCATGACTTAATACAATTAACCACCGTGCCATTACCCATGAATACCCCACTTCTTTCCTCTGCTCTGGCTTTTTGGTCTGTATCTACCAATTTTTTTCATTTTCCATGTGGGATGATGTCCCCTACCCTTTGTGACCTAGCTGCCTTAATTGGAGTGAGACCGGATGGTGACCCTATCAGCGCTCTATTATCCCAGCAAACATACTCTATTTTTCCCTTCACTTCTGGCTTTGAAAAGAATAACAGCTATCATTCTTTCATCCTGGAACACAAAAAGGGTGATGGTCATTTGACTAATGCAGAATACCTTACCTTTATCACTTTCTGGGTTAGTAGATAGTTGACCTGTCCCCTTTCCTTCAAAGTAGTTAAATTTGATCTCCCTCTAGCCCTAGCTTTGGCTTCTGGCCAAGCTCTAGCCTTAGGCCCTTTTCTTTTGGCTCAAATCTACAGGGGTTGCTTTAGGCTGATCAGTAGTAATCTGGACACTTGGGGTGGCCCTTTATGGATTCTACAGTTGTGGCTCCATCTATACTTTCCTGATATTAGCCCTTCTTGCACTGTTATGTCTGACTCGTCTGTTTATGGCCAAAATTTGTCCACGTATTCTTCCAGTCCCTTTGGATTTTCAAATTGTTTAGGCTTCTTTTTCTCCCATAGGACTCCTTCTCCCAGTAGATTCTAACCCATCATCCTCCTTTGTATAGACCGGCCTAGTTTAAAGCCTCCATCTTTGAGCCCAACAGTTTCCCTGAACTTTTGGCATACTATCTGGTCTCTCGGGATTGTCATTACAGAGTGACAAAAGAAAATTCGGGAAATAACCAATGCGGCGTGGAATCTTATTTCCCAAAATATCATGCACGCTAATTCGGCCTAACCTATGCACTCCCTTATCCCAATTTTTTGTCAGCCAACCCAAGCTTCTTGACTCGTACAGTTTTTAAAACTTACGAATCAGTCCAGCGGGTGGATGAGCTCAATAGACTTCTCATTGAACAGTTTGAATTTCAACCTTTCTCCCTTCACCCTACGTCTACTCCTTCCTTTGATACATTTTGGATGGAACATTTTGATCGTTACTTTGGTATTTTGATTCATTGCTCAATACATTGTCTCCGCTGCGATCGCCAATTGCTAATCCTTCACTTGTTCAGAGTGCAGGAAAAAGAAAGAGAGGCCCAGGTATGGACTCTGACCTTAAAGCTGATTATGATTCCACTATCAAATTTGAGGAGTTTTATAAGCTAAAATGGAATCCCCAAAAGTCCTTTGAGTCAATTTCTGAGGCAAGTCGTATCAGAATCTGGCTAAAAAAAGAACGGGTGGAAAAGAAAGCTCTTGAATATAAAAAAAAACATGGCAAGACTCCAAACTGGCAGCAGCTTTACGCTTCTGCCTAGAATTGGATCAAAAAGACGTGCCCTTTGGCCGAATTTGGAATTGTAGAGCTTGTGGTTCAGACTGAAGCGTCTGTGGGAGTTATCGTAGTAGGTTATCAGTCTAATACCTCTGTACCCACCATCTTTGGTGGCGTCCCTACAACTAGTCATCAAGTTGCTTGGGCATTCCCTGAATCTACTAGTCAGTCTTCCCACTTGGTTTCTCGAGATTTATTTGATAACTTGGTACTAGGACTATATGATATTTTGTTTTGTTTGATCTTATTTATCTCATTGTCCCTTTTCTTTTGGTCAGGTTTCTCTAATCCTCCTGCCGCCGTACCACTTAAGAAAAAGGTTGCTCCCTCAAAGACTCGTGCTTCCATTCTAACCCGGCATAGCTCCAGGGACACTAAACGTCCAGATTACAAGGAAATGGTGAAAAAAAACCCCCCTTGGAGGAGACTACCATTGAGCATCCTATTCATCTAGAAGAAGAGGAGTCCGAGCATGTTCTTAAATAAGAAACTCCTAAGGTGTCATGCCCCTTAGTAGCAAAAATAGAGAAAATAAATTCATTTTTGGACCTGTAGGCCATGATAGTTGAAAGTCACCATATTGTCCATAACTAAAGTCAAACCATCAGAGTACTAATTCAAACCACGCATTGGAAAGTTCTACGGTTGATATATATAACCAGAGTTCAATACTAACTATTATAAATATAAAGTGTTTGCAGAATATATAAATAAAACATTACGACAACATATGCCGATTACAAACTTAACTATTACCACGGTCTCTAAAAACATAAGCATAAACTATCAACAACAAGCTCCAAGTCTTTAGCTCGCATAGTAGTCATCTCCAACATAGCCTCAGTCATCATAGGCTCCATCCTCGTAGCCCCTCTCCATGTATGAATCTCCTGCATACTCATAACCCTAGCCAGTTGGACGTCGAATATCCAGCGAAATAAACGCCGTCAACTACGAAAGCTGAGTAAATGTAAACATTAACAGAGTATCCATAGATATGCAGCGTATATAAGAAACAACATCATTGAAGGATCATCTTATCGTTCGCATGCATGTATGCACCAACTCCATATATCTCTACGGACATCGTCCCCATCTCATGGACATCGTCCTAAACATAACATAGACTCTCAGACACTTAGTCCCAGACCTACGGTCTGTCAAATTCTGACACACATTCCCATGTATTCCGTCAAACAGCCCAATATGCTCTGGCCAACCCGCACATACCTTTCTCTTTTACCTCATATACCTCTTAGTCTTTGTCATGGACTAAAGTAACATATCCCTTAGCCTCTGCCGGATCTCCCATCTCGGACTGAGGTAATGTATCTTTAGCCTATATCGGACTAGGTTCATGATGTATCCCTCTTAATCTCGGTCATGGATTAAAGTGACATATTCCTATAGCCCCTATTCGGACTTCCCGTCCCAATCATAGACTAAGGTATTATTCCTTTAGCCTCTATCGGACTATGATGATAACATCGGCATAACCCTCCATCTAAGTTTTAAACTAACGTGAACATGCCCTTGTCTCTATCGAATCTCTCATGTCTTGGTCATGGGCAAGGCGACATTCTGTTAGCCTCTATAGGACCAGGGTGCTAGCCATATTACTGTTCTCAAAATATGCATCCCTTAGTCTCTCTCATGGACTAAGGCAATACCAACTGTATATCCCTTAGCCTCTCTCGTGGACTAAGGCGATGCCAACTGTATATCCCTTAGCCTCTCTTGTGGACTAAGGTAATGCCAACCGTATATCCCTTAGCATCTCTCGTGGACTAAGGCGATGCCAACCATATATCTCTTAGTCTTTCCCATGGCCTAAGGCTATATACGCACACTGCAACCCACTTGCTACGACCCTCACGATTGCATTTCCCACGCACCAATCATAAATAGTATCGACCTCTGTGGTTGATAAACCCACTACTATGCACGTCGACTTTTCATTCTGATTAACAACATTATATCATTATTATACAATTGGTTCCACTGTTTAATGCATTAAGTCCATTATTCCACGTGTGTATTATTCCAATACAGCTCTCCAACATCAACGTATGATAATAAACAGGTTAACAGTTCATCATATATAAATAAACTAAACAATTAACATTCTGCCAAGTTCGATTGATTGAAGTCCCTTCAATTGATTGACAAAAGTAACGTTCAATCGATTGAACTACGTTTGATCGATCGAGGTCGGCCTGTATTCAAGCAATCGAAAGTCGTTCGATCGATTGAGAGCAGTTTTATTCCAGAATTAAACTGGACCTTCCTCGTACGTATAGGGTTCATTCTTTTTCACTGAAACATATATAAACATATATATATATATATCTACGCTACTAAATGAGTATAGGCACTCACTATTAACATCAACGATGCCGGCGAGCTCGAGGTGGCTGTGGGTCCTCAGGGTGGTCTCATCTCTCTCTCTCTCTCTGTCTTTCTCTTCCTCTCTGTTCTCTGTTTTTTCCTTCTTCTTCTTCCACTCTGCTCTTTCTCTTCTCTCAAAACTGAGAGTGTGTGAGGGAGTGTGTATATATATGTATATATGAGTATGTATATTTAAACAATATACATCTCTCTCTATCTAAACTCTCTCCAGGTTTAGCAACCCAAACATACACATAAACTACACATATATATAGGGAGGGAAAGGGTACAGGTGGCAAAACACGTATATTGATAATACTGGGTTCGATCGATCGAAGTGATTTCGATCGATTGAGAACAAGTCGGTCAAGGTTTGATCGATTGAGAAGGGTTCAATAGCTTGAGAATGGGGACACATCATTAATTCAGGTCGACAAAAGTTCAAGCGATCAAAGCAGGTTCAATTGATTGAAGGAACAAAAGTTTGACCGCTCGAATGAAGTTCGACCGATTGAAGATGAAAATTCATGAAATGTAAATGCAAGTATACTGAATCTCATTAATATAAAAAGTAGTAAAAGTACAACGAAAATACAGGGTATTACATAAGGCGGCCAAAAAGGCATGGCTTAAAGCCCGAGCTCAGAAGCAATTACATGATGAGCCAGCCTTGAGCACTTCTAAGCCTTCTTCTGATGCCACCTGATCAGAGGTTTCAAAAACCACAGGGCTTTTCCCACCTTCTCTGAAAAGTCTACTTCTGCCAAAGCTTTCCTCTTACTGGTCAGCGATACTGGAACTTCGAAAGACCCTGTTGATGATCCAAATGCACGTCTAAAAATTCTTTTTTCTCAGCCTCATTCTTCAATAGTGGGACTTGGCTCATCCATTTCTATAAGTCAAATTTCTTCAGACCCTCAATTGACTTTCAACATTAAGGATCCCCATCTTCGAGCGCAAAATCTCAGGCATGCCCTTGTCCAAAGGCTCAGTTCAGCCTCCTCGCTTCTAAAGTCTACCCAGACAGAGACCACCCCAACTTACACAAAGGCTTAACTTTAAGCAAAATATCTTTTAGCCTGCTTACGCTCTTCAACCTTCAGATACGCTATGGGTCAACAGGAAGTCATTAAGAATGCCATATCCTTGCTTTCTAACGATTTTGCAGGCACTTCTTCTTTCTCACCATCAGTATCTTTTTTATAACAGTTCAAGAAAATTACCAACACCATGGCGGAAGCAACCCAAAAACTGGCTGACGTGAAAGAGTTCTTTGATAAAAGGGAGTAGGTAACCAACTAATGCATCCTGTTGGCTGACACTACAGAGGCCGGGGTAAAAAGTTCTACCTTACTCTTGGAGGATATCAAAAAGATGCGGATTGACCTTGAAAAGATGGAAGCTGACTATACCTCTCAACAGGCCGACTTGGAAAAAGTTCCAGAGTAACTTGATTAATTGACTGATGAGATCTTGGCCTTGGATGCACAAGAGGAATCCTGATTAGCTGTTCAAAAAACCGTAACCACTACCCTGTCTCAAGTTGATGAACAATGGACTCAAGCCTTAGTCCTTATGGCTCCTTTTTTCCCATGATTTCTTCCTCTCATTTCTTTTGGAATTTTGTGGTTTTTGTAATTTCGGATCCTATTAAATGGCCACGGGACCAAAACTACTTATTTTGTTTATTTAGCCATGTTTGGCTTTTAGATGGCATGCTTATATTTATATATCAATTTGTTTCTTAACACGCCATATCCTAACAGATTTTCTGGTTCCTATCCAACTTCATCAGTCTGAACTGGACATTCTCACAGTCCAATTCTTCAGACTGGTCAGGAGTAACCTGAACATCTTGGGCATTCTCAATGTCTTGCTCTAATTGGCATAAATATGATTCCTATATACAAGGCTTATATTTCTGTAAATACTTGTCGTTTATAAGCCTGTTGTGTATTTGCCCATCTAAATTCCTTAAGTGGTAGGCTCCCCCTTTTAGTACTTCATGAATTTCAAAGGGTCCTTCCCAGTTAGGGGACCATTTGCCCAACCTATGGTCTTTGTATCCTAATGGTAGAATGGCCTTCATGACTAGTTCACCAATGGAGAAGGATTTGGCTCTCACCCTCTTGTTGTAATCTTTTTTAGCTCTACTTTTCTGCAGCTTAAGATGGTTCAGAGCTAAAACCCTTACCTCATCAAGGTCTTCTAGTTCAGTTAACATGGCTTGATTGTATTCATCCATGTCCATATCATTCTGCCTAGCAACTCTTAATGACTTTACTATTATTCCATGGGTAACATGGCATCATGACCATAAGTAAGTACAAACGGTGTAGTACCGGTGCTTGACCTCTTTGAAGTTCTATAAGCTCATAGGACTTCAGAAAGCAACTCATGTCAAACTCTAGGGTTATTGTCAACCATTTTTTGAATGTTTAGTTTGAAAATTTTGTTGGTTGATTCTGCTTGCCCATTGGCTTGAGCATAATATGGAGTCGAATTTAGAATAGTAAAACCATACTCAAAGGCAAATTCCAACATATCATCCCCAGTAAAGGGGGTACCTTGGTCAACAGTAATGGTTTGTGGTAATCCAAACCTATGAATGATATTTTCTTTAATGCACTTGATTACCTCATTCTGGCTGACTGATTTAAGTGGAATAGCCTCCACCCACTTAGTAAAATAATCAGTAGCCACTAATATGTGAGCATGATTTTTTGATGAAGGTGGACTGATTTTTCCAATCACGTCCATTGCCCATCCTCGAAATATTTTATGGTTTGATAATGGATTGGAGACTGACAGCAGGTACATGTTGAATTGGCCCATGTCTCTGACAAGCCTGACAGCCTTTAGCAAAGTTAATGAAATCTTGTAAGATGGTGAGCCAATAATAATTATATCTTCTTATCAACCATCTCATTTTTATCCCAGCCTGATGAGCACCACACAACCCGCTATGTACTTGCTTCATCAGTTTTAATGCTTTTAACTTGTTGGGACACTGAAACACTGATTCATTTGTCGATTTTTTAAACAACTCACCATTAACTAGGACATAATGCATTACCTTCCTTCTGATCTTGATATCAGCGTGCATATTAGGATTTTCCAAAATTTAATGATTGGTCCCCTCGAATCATCGTCATCAGTCTGAAGAGGCACTGCACAAATAGTGTCATCCTCTTCAATGTCATCCTCTTCCACAATTGATGACTTGGATATTTTTTCAACTGTAATCATCCTTCGAATAATGTACGTAGGGATCTTTAGTCCAGAGGCAATCTGGGCCAATTCATTAGCCTTTCCATTTTCTTCCCTTGGCACATATTGCACTACTGACTCAGAAAAACTATCAATCAACCTTACCGCAACTGCATGATATTTTTCCAAAATGGTGTTATGTACTTTAAATTTTTTCCCCAATTAGTTAATCACTAATTGAGAATCCCCAATTAACTTTATAGTCTTGGCCTTCATTTTAAGTAGAATTTTAAGGCCTATAATCAAAGCTTTTTACTCAGTTTGATTATTAGAACATCTAAAATCAAGTCTGAGCAACTGAGTCTTTCTTCCAAATGAGGAGGTGAGGATAATTCTTGCACCTACTGATTCTTCTGTACTAGACCCATCAAACCATAACACCCACGGGGTAACAGTGACATATTCAATTTCAATCCCTTTTAGGTTTTCAGGGCTTACATCAAGGTAAGGATGGTCAACCAAGAAATCAGCCAAGACTTGTCCTTTGGTAGCTTTTTGAGGGGGGATATTGGTGGTTGAATTCTAACAAGGTTAGAGACCATTTAGCCACTTTTCCAGTGATAATTGGCCTTGACAACGCATACTTAATAACATCAGTCTTGCACATGATTTTTACTATTACAAGCAGCATATAATATCTTAATTTAATATAAGAGAAGAGCAAACCCAAACATAACTTTTTCAATTGATGTATATCTCTGTTCCGCATCAGTCAACACACGGTTTAGGTAATAAACCGTTTGTTCTACCTTTTTATCATTAATTTGAACCAACAAACTTCCAATTGAATCATTGGAGGCTAATATATACAATCTTAAAGTTTTATTTGGCTTAGGAGAAACTATAACATGAGGCTTGGCAAGATATCCCTTGATTTTCTTAAAAGCCAATTGATGTTCTTGTCCCCACATGAATTCTTCCTCATTCTTCAGTTTTAAAATCGGCATAAAAAGTTAATTTGGCCAAGCAGTCTCTGCAATTTCTTCTTATTGGCTGGTGGTTTGGCCTCTATGATGACTCTGGCCTTATTCTTATCAACCTCGATCCCCCTTTGATGTACTAGAAATCCCAAAAAATTTCTAGCTGAGACACCAAATGCACATTTTAAAGGGTTCATTTTTAACTTAGGGCATCTCATTCTTTCAAAGCTCTTTGTTAAGAACTTTATGTGGTCATCAAAGGTTAATTTCACCACCACGTCATTTATATAGACTTTCATCCATTTTCCAATCATATCATGGAATATGGTATTCATGGCACATTTGTAAGTTGCCCCAGCATTCTTTAATCCAAACGGCATTATGACCCATTCAAAGGTTCCAATTGCCCCTGGACATCGGAATGCTGTCTTTCCTACATCATCTCTGGCTATAAAAATTTGATTATGTCATGCCCCGGCATAGCGAAAATAGGAAAAATTTTAAAATTTCTATCTTGGACCTTGAGGCACGTGACTGGTTGCATTACCGAATTGTCCATGACCAAAAACTAATAAATAAACAACATAACAAAAGGATAAAACCGACGTCTGCTTACTAGAGTATATTACAATAAGAAGCCAAAGTACTTAGCTAGTTAATACATCATTATAGATACATTAAAGTCTTATGGCTCTTGGGCCTTACAAAACTATTACAAAAGATATGCTAAGTCTTCTGGTTACAATCAAAAACATTTACATCAGATACTATTAGTCCTCTCTCTAAGTAGCATAGCCATAGCCATCTTTAGTGTACTCTTCCTCCACGTCCTCCTCCTGCATAGTATCATATCATGTATCCTCGTTACCTGGATAAGATGGACATGGGAATGTCCAGTGACATGAACGCCGTCAGTTTATGAAAGCCGAGTGAGAAAACTAAATCAAATAGAACGTATATAGCCTCACATAACAAGAATACGATTACTGCTTTTTTTTAACACATCTTATATAATCTTCGCGTTCTCACTTTCGAATTATAACCACTAACGTGCTTGATTAAGTATTCAAAAAGAATACAGACAACCAACTTGACTTGTCTTGATATCCTTAATACCACTATTACCTATTACTAACACCGACACCATTTACAAACCAAATTACCTCTCATTAACCACCTTGTCATGAAGAATCGAAGTGTTCACCGTATCCATTGTCGTCACGAAGAATTGAAATGATACACATGTCACGAAGACCGTATCCATTTCGTCACGAAGGATCGAGATGATACACACATCACGAAGACCGTATCCATTTCGTCACAAAGGATCGAAATGATACACACGTCACGAAGACCATATCCATTTCGTCATGAAGGATCGAAATGATACACACGTCACAAAGACCGTATCTATTTCGTTACGAAGGATCAAAATGATACACACGTCACGAAGACCGTATCCATTTTGTCACGAAGAACCGAAAGGATACACACGTCACAAAGACCGTATCCATTTTGTCACGAAGGATCAAAATGATACACACGTCACGAAGACCGTATCCATTTCGTCACGAAGAATCGAAATGATACACACGTCACGAAGACCATATCAATTTTGTCATGAAGAATCGAAATGATACACACGTCATGAAGACCATATCAATTTCATCACGAAGAATCGAAATTACATGTCACAAAGACTGTATCCATTTTGTCACAAATAATCGAAATGATACACAACTTTCACATTCGTCAACCATACCCTTTTCTTACTATCCCAACCTCCGCTGCCCGAATTACCTATCCGACAATTATCCTTAGCATAATCTGCTTCTAACATAGCACAACCGACCCTTACGTTTTCCCGACCGCGCATATGTCACTCATTTCGGAATTTAGTTCATTAAAAGACTTCCGAATATACTTTCAAAGTTACGTTTATACATCCGTCATTCTGTTTTATGTCGTAATATACTTATGATGGAAACTTACTCAATCACTATCAACGCAATAATCGTGCCTTACAATATACTTATAGCTTGGGTATGAACTCTCTATGGTCATCACACTATATTCATAACAACGAAATCCTAGCATGTAGCTCATGGATCCATAACATGGATTCGATATTAACAAACATATAGATGAAACCCTTAACCTACTTATCTACGCAATAGCACTACCATAGTACAAGATATTCACAACAACACAGGTACAGGAAAACAAGCATCATCAATAAACACATCATACAAGTAGCTGTACAATCTACCAGGAATTAATTTCATTGTGTTGAATGAATTGATATAATTTATTTAGGCATGATAAATTACTTTGTAGGTCAAACTCAAAACTAGAACATTGTAGGTAATTGGATTATCTTCATGTACAAAACAAAATCTAGCTTCAATTACATTTTTGAGCTGCTCAAAATATTTATTTTACTTAGACATTTTTTAATTTTCGGACTGCTCTGTCCCAGATTTTTAGCACTGCGTTGTACGTACATTTTACCTATGAAGGAGTGATATTTAGACTGGGCTATAGAAGAGTTATTTGTAGATAAATAAGTTAGCTTTCTTTACAAAAAACCCTAGCCTCGTTCCCATTTTGAACTGCTCAAAATGTTCATTTTACTAAACAACATTCTACTGGAAGTTTCTGCTTCCCAGATTGATAATACTACGTTGTACGTACATTTCACCTATGAAAGATTGATATTTAGACTGAGCTATAGAAGAGTTATTTATAGATAAATGAGTTATATTTCTCCTTAAAAAAACCTAGCCTCATTCCCATTTTTGAACTGCTCAAAATGTTCATTTTACTAAACAACATTCTGCTGGAAGTTTCTGCTTCCCAGATTTGAAAATTTGTCTTGCATGGCATGGAACTCTCAAACTATCAACATCAAGCACTTAATAAACATTACTACATACTATATATGTTCTAAAGTGAGTTAGTAAACTCACCAAGTCTTGAAATTGAGCTTGAATGTTGAATTTGAGCTTTAGGAAGCTTGAACTCAACTTCAATGGTGAAGACTTCTTCTTAATTCTTCTTCTCTATCTCCATGTATCTCTCCTCTCCTATCTCTCTTTCTAAGTGCAGATTTTAATCCTCTAAAAACTAGAAATGCATGTGCATGTGCATGATTATATAGAAAAATGCATGTGCTAGGTGTCCATTGCATGCTTGCATGCTAGGACACATGTCCAACATGTGGACAAGTGTCACATGAGGTAGTGACAAGTGTCTAGGGGGGTTGCATATGCCACAAGTGGCCGGCCATGTGGGGCCCACCTAGGATTTTGTGCCACTTCCTTAGTTCGTGTGCATAAGTCCTCGTTGTATGTGTCGGTCTCGATTTACGTGCAAATGGTATTGTTTCTAATGTCCGGGTCTGGGTATAGGACAAAGTTAAGTCTTATTACGGTCGAGTCGGTACGGTTACTACAATCTAATTTGTAATCTTACAACACGTTGATACCGTCACACAATTATATAATATAATAATCGGTCAAATACAGAAATTCAGAAAACTGATATCATTAATGAAGAGAAAATTACAGGTATTACAGATTATAGCTAGAGTGTCCATCCATAAAGCTGAGGATCTCATGCCTAGATACAAATCAACTAGTATGTCAGCAACAGGCATGGGATACTGTCATGCCCCGAAAATCGAAGCACGAGGAAAGAGAGAAAATAGAGAGAAAAGAAGTAAAACCCAATCACAAGTGCAGAAGTAACTTTAGAAACCCACGGGGATTCCTACAAGGATGGCTTACTAATACGTAAATCCAAAATGGACTTACAAGTCAACGAGTCAAACGAAGGTAAAAGCATTTGAACATTTGATTAAAAGACTATCCGAACAAGCACTAGTTCAAGGAATACAAAAAAAATGATAAAGGACCATTTTTGGATAATTGCTGAATTTTAAAATATTTGTAAGTAATTATATCTTTGAAATTTTCACATTTGGCCCACTAGGGTCCATGTAAAATGCGATTCTGCACAACTTTCATCAAATAGCATTTTTTCCAATTCCTCGCCGTCTAGGCAGAAAACTTAGATAATACTTGCAGTTTTTTTTACAGCAAGTTTGACAGCATTTTGAAATGTTCCCAACTATGCTAAATCCTCAAGTTTAAACATCAATACATGACTAAACAAGTCCTAAACAACATACAACACAAGTCTAAACCAAACGGGACTTCATGTACTCAAAATTTATTAAAAACGAGAAGTGAAAGAGATGAAGAGAGGAAGAAGGGGAGAGGGAGAGATTGGGAGAGAGATATAGGGAGAGATAGGGAGAGAGACAGAGGGAAGGTATTCTAAACACACACATACGTGCGTGTATTTTCACATTCGGAAACATTTTACATATATATATATAATTCCAACATAAGTAAAAGGAAAGAATATTTGAGAAATGGAAAGAGATCAAAAAGTGGGATGAAAAGAAAGAGAATGGGAGAGATTTAGAACGTTTAAATGTTTGAAACCTTGTTGGAATTAAAAGAGGGGTTTGATCCGGTAAGGACCCAAGTACAAAATGAACTAAACTACAACAAATGAACTCTCATAAAAGCAACCACCCAAACCAATCCGGCAAGGATCCAAACACAAGGGAAAAAAATAAACAATGGACATGTAAATCAAAAAGACAAGAACTTAAAGAGGTTCAACAACCTCGGAAAGTAAATACGTCATCATAAAGTGAGTTTAACAATTGAAAGAAATAACCACGAAAGCAAGGACTAACACTTGTACCATTAAAATCAAAGAAGCTTCTCAAATACAAGAGATGAGAACCTAAGCTCACAAGATTTTTGTAAAACCTTAATACTCTAAGTTTTAAAGCATTGAACATTTACAATCTTTCAAAACGACTGAATCAACAAGAGAGCTATTCATATACATAACTAAGCACAAGTCTTTAAAAATAGAACAAAAGTATCAACATCTACGCGTCAGGTCACATATGCCTTTTTCCCTTATCAAGCTCACCTAAAAAAAATGTTTTATCATTTTTATGAGAACGACGGCTCGTGGAAAACATTGTAACAAGTCTATATGCTATCCATGACTAAAATAAAATGAGGTGCAATGGATCGCCACCACGGTTACGATGAAATGAATAGAGCCTCACGGCTATGCGTGATATATACACATCTCTCGTTACCGGACTATGAGCCACCCACGCATGGAGTGTAGCATACCACCTTCCGGGAGCTACCCGAATATAGTTGGAGTTTGAATGTTTCTAAGGGTCATTCTCCTTTTCTCACATCACAACCCATATCCGGATTTCTTAAATCAAATTCCTTCACATGGGGTTTTTCTCTTTTTTTTTAAACAAAACATTTATGTCGTGATACATGAATGCTTGCCGATTTGGCCTCAATGCATGTAATGTTTAAAATGACATTATGGATGATTCACTACAACAATTTAAGCAATAATTCTAGTCCATTAGACATGATATCAAGGGGTCTCTAAGGATGTAGTTAAATGGCATAACTTGACAATCCTAACAAGGATTTCTATACTAACGTCCTAGCATGCTTTTACACATAAAGGGAGCATCCTAAGCACGTCTAGCATCACATAATCAAATAGTACAACCAAAGCATGTAAGTCACAATTTGGAATATAACTCTAAATTTACAACTTTGGAGAAACCTCGTGCATGTGTTTAAATTATTCTGTTAACATCATTTTAATCACATATAATACCCCCAAGATCACAACTTGTACAACCAAAGCATATAATCCACATTTAGGCAAAATAATCCCAACATTACAACTTTGGGAAAAATCCTAATGCATGTGTCTAAGTTCTCTCCTAGCACATATATATGAACTCAAAGCATCTTAGACAAGCAAAACATATGGAAATGCAACAATGTAAATCTACCTCAAAGCTTAGCTTCCAAAAATCATTGGCAACTCAAGAGAGCTAAGCAAATCCAAAATAACTTCAATGCTTGTGCTAGGATCTTGAAGAATGTTTCAAGTATGCACCACTAATCAAGAACAGCCCAAGGTTAGGATAGAAATCATGAACCTAGCAAACCGTAGGTTGCTAGAGATTGGAAAAACTTACCCACATTAGAAATCCTCCATAGAATTGGTTAGGATATGAAAGAGAAACTCTATATACTCCAAGGAAGCTATACAAAGTAAGAGAAGTCCATGAATAACTCAAAATTTGGAAAACTGATGAAACCCTAGAATTTGGGGGTTTCTAGAAAACTCACCAATGGAAGGATTTCAAGCCCTAGGATTTTAGGAGAGCTTGAAGATGAAGAGCTTGACCTTTCTTAGCAATCTTAAAGAAAGAAACCCAAAGTAGTTCTATGGAAGTTTTTGTCTCTTGGAAGGAGAAGAAGAAGAAGAAGAAGAAAAGAAGGAGAAGAGAAAACTAACGTGAATGAGGAGGGGGGAGGGGGGGAGGGCTTGCCGGGCCATATAGGGGAGTGGGGTAGGACCCACTCTCTGTATGCTCCAAAAATGAAATGTTTGTTGTTCCCACGGACAGTCTGACCCAACGGTGTAACCCCGAAATTAAATAAACATACCCACATTAACAGAAAATAAATTTTAAAGCACATGAAAGGTAAAATAAAATAATTTAGTCATGCTCTGGAATTAAAAATACAGTCAAATAAAATAATGGTCCACAACAGGAAAGACAAAATTATCTCATTACCATTTATTATATATTTTGAAACATTACAGATACTCATCTTTGGTGGGTTTATTAAGATCTCTAAAATCTATGCATATTTTTAATTTTCCAATCATTTTTATAACAGGAACAATATTTGAAAGCCATTCAGCATACCTGGTTGTACGGATAAATCCTGCCTTCAGCAACCGTTCTACCTCTTCTTTGACTTTCAGGATGATCTCATTCCCCATTCGTCTTGGAGATTGCTTATAAGGCTTATGCCCTGGCTTTATTTGAAGTTGATGTTCTACCAAACTTCTATCCAAGCCAGGCATCTGTAGACACCCCATTTTGTCGATTATCAGATTTAGGAGACCCATAGCTTGGTGGTTCACGATGATAAAAAACAACTTAAAAAGAACTCCTGAAAGTTAGTTCTATCTCTCAAAATGCTTAGAGTGACCAAAATACCCCTGAAAGCCCAAAAACTCCCAGATGTGGACCAAAAGTTCTGGAAACATGCTACATCGTAAAAAGTACTAAAAATGAGTTTTGAAGCAAAATCAGATGAAATCGTCAGCTCCCAAAGACCCCCGAAAGTCCCGGAAGTTCCCGAAAAGTCTCTGTTGACCGGTTTGACTAGGTTTGACCAGGGTTTGACCAAAATCATCCAAATTTGACAAAAAGTTCCAAGATCAATCTAGATCATGTAAAAAGTACTAAAACAAGTTTTAAAAGAAAATCGGATGAAAACGTCAGCTTCTAGGAGCTCCTAGAGGTTCCCAAAACTTCCTAGAGATCCTAGGTTTGACCGATTTGACCTAAAAGGTGAATTTGAAACCGGAGCGTCGTGTCATTTTTCAAACATTTTTTATGAATACTAGAGGTCAATAGCTTTCCAATGATATATCGCACATAATTTATGGATTCAAAACGATTTTATTATGAATTTCTGAAGGTGAAAAAGACGATCAAATCGGCTTTTATCGCGAATACCGCAAAACTTTCAAAGTGACCTGACTCTGAATTATTTTTTATGAAAATTAGACTCCATTACCTTTCCAACGATATATCACAAGCTCAATTCAGAGTTCGTAGGCATTTTCTATGAATTTCGGACGAAATATGGCCTTTTCGCAAATACCGGAACCTCTGGGGGCCTAAACAGCATTATCTAGACGACGGAGGAGCAGTGCTGCCACGGCACTGGCCCACTGCCATTACGGCACAGGTCCAGTGCCACCGCAGCACTCTCCCCCAGAACAGTCCATTTTTGTAATTTATTTTGGGAGTCCAATTTGATTAATTGAAAAGTAAAACGACGTAGTTTCTTGTTCACAAATGTTTGGGGGAAATGGGAGCACTCTTTAAATCCCAAAACCACCCCAAATTGGCCTATATAAATCCCCCTTGACTTCTCATTTGTGGGGATGCAAATACAAAGTTTAGAGAAAGTTGTAGAGATAAGGTTATGATAGTGAAAGTGAGCTTCCTCCTTTTGATTTTCAACAAGAAAGTGAGTTCTTAACAGTGATTTTACTTCATTACTCATCTTTACTTCACATTCAATACACCCAACCACCATTTTAATGAGTATTTATGAGATAGAAAGCTACTTCCATGTCCAAAGTCACCATATATGAGTGAAACACCGAGCTACAAGTTCAAAATCTCATTGAATTTCATCTATTGATTGTTTTACTTGCTTGTTTACATACTATGCTCATCTCTTCTTAATCTCATTTCTTTTTTACTTTTCTTTATTTGTTTACTAGTTCATCATCATCATCTAAATGATGACATGGTGTTTGAGGTGAGTGAATCCTTATGGATAGTAGCTCTTGACCTCAAAAACATGTTTGATAGGTTATGACTCCAACTTTAATACTTCCAAAGTATTCTTGAAGCTATGCTCAAAAGAAAACAAATCTCTTCAATAATCTTGGAAGTTCTAAACTTGAGTTTGATGGTGATATTCCAAGAGGTCATAATCTCCATTTGATGTTGAAAATATGCTTTCAAAACCCCTATTTTAAAACCCCTCTAAAACCCCAATATTTGGATTCCAAGAACTACACCTTGTTTTCTCAAAAGCCTTCAAAAAAGTGAGTTATTCAACTTCAAAATAATATTTTGAGTTCAATACTCAATGGGTGATTACAAGACCACTT
Organism: Hydrangea macrophylla; assembly: GCA_033977485.1. Taxonomy (NCBI): domain Eukaryota; kingdom Viridiplantae; phylum Streptophyta; class Magnoliopsida; order Cornales; family Hydrangeaceae; genus Hydrangea; species Hydrangea macrophylla. The sequence goes on from CM066994.1 coordinate 33,067,323, forward strand.
GGAAAGTCTTCCTAACTTATTATAGAACACCCATGATTTTTGGTTTGATCTAAAAACACTTTGAAGGGTTCCATTTTGGTCTAAACATTCCTTCCAGACATTCTGTTTTTACTATAACAGCAGTTAGGTTGACTTTCAACTTGTTTTTCAGAAACATTTTCCAAAAGGAGTGGTCCCAACTCATTTTTCCCTTAAATTTCAGTTTCTTAGGAAACTTTCTGTATAATATGTGCCTCTAGATATTTTGTTTTCATTTTCTAAGATTTTTCAACATTTCAGTCGACAGTACGAACTCTGTTTCTGAGTAACCTCTCTTGTTCATATGATTTCTATCAATATGTAATGGTTATTGTAGTTTGGATTTTTGATATGTGTTCTAGACACAATAAGGATGATCTCTATAAAAAATAATGAACTAAAAACATTTCTAACCCCACTTTTCTATTTTTACAAAATCAACTCACTGTTCTGTCCACTATTCACAGCAAGCATGCTTTTACTTTCATCCTTTGATTTGGTGCTTACATGCACTCCAAATTAGCTCATATCTTAGGAAGTAGTTCATACTACATTTGTACACATCCTATGATGGCATCCTTCATTCAATCATGCATATATTTAGATTTCTAAATCACTTTAGCAAATTCATGAACACAAACACACTACTTCCTTTGCACATTCTAGGGTCATACATTGCATCCATGCAAGATTTGGGGTTTTTGTGACTCCTAATCTAAGAAGATTATAAGGAATGAACTTGATCCCACATTCATGCTTCCCCCAATCTAATCTTCCTTTCTCATCCATCAATCTCGGGGACTGAGAGGTCTTCTCTTCTAAAAGTTTAATATGCATCATACTAGCTTACTAAGCATATTTTGTGTTATTTGATTATTTGTTTCAAGAACAATTCATGTCCCCTTTAGATTAAGAAAACTTGATTACTTGATATGTGATTAGACGATTTTTCCTAGGTTTGTTTGTGTGATCTTTTACTTTTGCATTATGTGATATTTGACTTAGATCTTATGCATGATATCTTATCTTTAGGTCTTCCACTTCAAGACTCTTATGTGATGTAATATACTATCATAGTATTAATTTTTGAACCAAACATAGTATAAGATGATTATTTAGATACTAATTGAGGTGAGTTGAGGGTGTTTTAGTCCTGGCAAAGGCTCCTTCCTCTCTTGTACCAAAACCACGAACCAAGTTCTTTGGTTATGAAGGGCCGGTGCCCTTTATCCATTTGGGTGAGTCAAAATTAGGTTTCTTGGTTCCTTAAAGACCAAGTGACGACTTTGTATCTGTTTTCAACAGACCTTCTTTTTTTAAAATCAATTTCAAAACAAAGGGAAAATCAATTTCGCGTGTCCACAGCATCTCGTGGTAATCAGAGGCAAAACAATCTTGGTATTGATGCAATAAGTAAAGTAAACTTCTTTTAAAATTTGCTGGAAGAAGTTAACTTATGAATGTAATCCTTCTAGGACCGTCTGCCACCCCACCCCCCTAAGTTAACTACACACTTTCAAGAGACAGAGGAGAAGAGAGATAGAAGAGGAGAAGGAGAAGAAGAAGAAGAAGAAGAAGGACTGACAGAGAAGAGAGAGAGGAGGAGAGAGTAGCTCATCAACCACCCCGAGCCCCGACGAGGACCGCCGTCGTAACCCGAACCCTCCAATGAGTTCTAAACTTACTTAGAAGTGTGGTTAGATTGTATTACATGTTTTAAAAGAAGGAAAGATGCATAAAACGTCCCTCCCAAAATTCTGTTATGGATTGCACATTCTAGGGAAGAAGAAGTAGTCCCAATCGATTGGGACTTTTCCCAATCGATTGCCATAATTGTGAACCCAATCGATTAGCATTTTATCCAATCGATTGTTATTAGTTGTGACCCAATCGATTGGCCTCTTGTGCAATCAATTGGTATTGATTTAGATTCAATCAATTAATATGTTGCCCAATCTATTATTATTATCTTTACCCCAATCGATTGGACTCTGACCTAATCGATTGGCAGTTACATCATGTTGTTATTTCCTGTTGATTATATCATAATTTGTTTAGTTGTTTATTTATTGTACTGGAACACCCGCATAAATACTATAGTAGTAATGGAAGAGATAATGATAAGCCATGATATGGCAGCGTAGAGAATAATGTATTATTAGTAATAATGATAAGCGAACGTATCAGTCATGGATCGAATCGGTCTCTGGTTAGTATATCCTATTGGGTTGGCCACATGGGAGTGTCAAGAGTAAGTTTGGTTATAAGTCGGTATAAGTGGGTACGAGTGATGCTTTGTGCATGGACGTACATTGATTGACGGTGTTCTAACGCATGTGGACTGCAATCATTGTACGTGGCCAGACATGGATTGACGATGTCCTAAAGTATGTGGACTGCAATCACTAATCCAGAGTTTGACTGCGTAAGTTGTGGCTTAGCGTGGTGTACATTAATTGACGGTGTCCTAACACATATGGACTGCAATTAATGGCATATCCATGGCATACATTGACTGACGGTGTCCAAAAGTATATTGATTGAAATCAACGGTATGTCCATATCGTGATTCACGGTGATGTCTATTGAGTGATGGTGTCTTAACGTATGTGTACTACAATCAATGATACATCCCTGGTATAGCATAGATTGATATATTCTGATCAACGGTGTCCTAACATATATGGACTGTGGTCAAGGGTGTATCCAGATAGTCGTATTGTCAAGTTGTTCATCAAAAATTAGAATAAGTTGGTGTTTGCGTAACAAGATGTTTCAATGGTAGAATATGAAGAGATTGAATAAAGAAGAGAAGATACTATCAATGGAACTTAATCTATATCGTTGCATAACTTGTTATAACTTTCTAATTATGATACTTCATTAGTATTTTACTCATTCAGCTTTCAATAAGCTGAAGGCGCTTATGCTGCTGGACATCTTTATGTTCCAACGCACCCTGTCTATGGCTACACAGGGGAAGGACCCAACGGTGAAGGCTTCTACCCAGAGTAAGACTAGGCAAAGGACAGCTCTGCTGAAGACGGTTGTGCCGACGAGGACTACTATGATGATGACTACATCCATGCGAAGCTGAAGACTGTAATTAGACCATAGTCTTTATATTTCATGTTTAATATTTAGTATTTTGTATTCGGCATACGTTGCCTTAAGACCTTAGTTCTTTTAGTTGTTGCAGACTCTGATTGTAATAGATTAGTAACTTTATGTTACATACGCTACTGAGCTTAGAATATATATTTCTGCCTCTTTATTACTCTAATGTTTTGAACTGTGTGGTGTGGACAATCTTGTGACTTCACCAGTCATGGCCTACGGACCCAAAAAGAAATTTATTTTCTCTATTTTTGTTGCTCCGGGGCGTGACGTGTACATAGTTTAAATACATAAATAATAATAAAAAATTATAATATGAATATATACACATATACAAAAGGGTAATTTACAAAAGTAACTTAAGGCCTGTTTGACCAAATTCAAAGATACCTTAATAGATGCCTTAAGGCTCCTAAAAGCCTCGTCAAACAGGTTTTAATTTACAAATGTAACTTAAGGCTTGTTTGGTAATTCAAAGACAAAAAGAAAAAGGGTAATTTGATAATTCAATTTAACAAAAAAAAAAGTAATTTTTGAAAAGGCAAACGGGTAATTTGGTAATTGAATATGATTTTATACATTATTGAATTAAACTTAAGGCTTGTTTAGTAATTCAAAGGTTCCTTGAAAGATGTCTTAAGGCTCAAACAAACCTTGCTAAACAAGCCTCAAGTCACTATTCAATAGTAACTTGAGTTTGATAGATGTGATGTGAAATTACCAAATAACCAAATTAGAAATCCAAAATGACCAATAAGGTCAAATTAATTTGGAATCATTGAAGAGTATTCCTTTTATGGCTTTTTTATACAATGGTATAGATTTCTATTACATTTCGTTTGGATAAAGAAAAGTGTGAAAAGAGAATACAAACTCATTAAAAGAGAAGAGAAGAGAAATCTGAGTTTTCTCCACCATGTTTGGATAGGCAATATAGAAGAGAAAAGAAAGGAAACATAAGTTTCTCTCGTTTGGTTAGATTTCATAAGAGAAATGAAAAGAAAGTACTTACAACCAATTTCCTTTTTTATCTTCCATTCGTGATATATGTTGGAATAAACAAGAATATATTGGAACATATTTTTTCCGAAAAATATATATATTGGAACATATTAGTATGTTAATAGTAAAAAAAAATTATTCTCTTTTCTTTTTTCTTTCTCTCCATAGTTTTCTCTAATTTGGAGAGAAACAAATGTGGGCAATTTTCTCTCCTTTCCATACTTTCTCTTTTTCCCTATTCTTCAACTTACCAATTACCAAGAGAAAATAGAGAGAAAAAAAGTCTCATTTCTCTCGATCCAAACAAAGTGTTCAGGTTTTATTTATTTATTTATTATTATTATTATTTTTTTTTTTGTGTGTAGTGGTCTCATGCAAGACATAAATCTGATGGCTCGGAAGAGGGGGACAAGATTTGAACTCTAGTGTGAGGATGGCATGTAGAATCTATTTACTAAGTAGGCTAAGCGTTGCTCAAGTTTTTTTTTTTTGGGGGGAATACGAGGACAAATCCTCTCAGCCTATCCTCCACAACTTTGGGTCACTGCCTGTCACGCCCTAGCGTAGCAAAATAAGGGAAAAAAAATCATTTCCATTTTGAACCCGTAGGTCATGACAGGTGATGGATCGCTTGTCTTGTACTTAGCTTAACATATAACAGTAAACAGAGTACATAAAGCAACAGGGAAGATAATATTAAACATTATTACAATTTCAAATAATTTTACATTATCTTTAATAAAATATGCTTAAGGCACAAATTGCCTTATTCAAATTAAAAATATTATACATATCCTTATTGCAACTTTATTTCAATAAAAGTACCTCCGCAGATTTCTCTAGCTAGCATATCATATTACCCTGCATAATCATTTCCTGAACATTTTGTGTGTCCAGGACAAAATAAAGTCATCAGTTAATGAAAGCTAAGTGAGCATAATGAATACACAAGCAATGTATATTAAAGTACATTAACAGTTATTATTATTGTTTAGTACCTTAGAGCATCTCCAATGGTAAATGCTATTCTCTTCATGCCAAACCTATATTTTGGCATTGCTATAGTGATAAAATGTTATGTTTTAGCATATGTGCTCCAATGGTACATGAAAAATGAAATGCTATTCCTTTCCTTGTATTGGAAAAAGTTAAGATATTGCATTGTTGGCGTGCCAAATTATAGCATGACCCTTCAAAAACATAGCTCCAATGGTGTGCTAACTATCATGCCAAATTATAGTAATGCCAAAGGTCATGCCAAATTTGGCACAAGATATAGCATTGCTATAATTTGGCATGAACTTTGGAATGCCATTGGAGAGGGATTTTTCAAAGTCACGCCATAATTTGGCAATAGCATGAAGTATAGCATGCCCATTAAAGATGGTCTTAGAGAACGATTAATCTAGTAATCTAGTCATCGCATAATAGGTAAACAGTTTAAGTAATGAACATTTAGGACAGTGCATGAAGAATAAAACTATCTCATCTCACTGACTCTTTTATCTTGATTACAATCTCTAGACTCATTTGGTCCACCTAGAACCATCCGGCACAATGCCGTTAATTTAGAAGGTCTGCCGATATGTATGTCGTATCTGAGGCGACCTGGACGTACCTAGACATTCAAGGTCAATAACCTGCTGAACACCCTTATTAGTCGAGTCAGCTTGGACTAAGTCCGGAATATCCAATGATCGGTTTGCCGTATCCGAGTCGTCTTGGAGGCGATTAGATTGGCCTGCCGTATCTGAGTCGGCCTGGGCTCAATTCTCTTAATTAATCTGTCGTATTCGATTCGGCCTGGAATAATTAAGGCGATCACAAGAACTTTGATTGGCCTGCTGTATCCGAGTCGGCCTGGGCTCAATCCTTCCTAATGAACCTATCGTATCCGAGTCAGCCTGGGATAATTAAGGTTACCCGTCCCAAGACATTTTATCTTTACTCATTTCTACATATATGCTGACCAAACGACCCCTTTTAAACATGCCAACTTGACTATACAAATGTGTAACTTATTCTCTTTCTCGTTTATATAAAAGTATCAGAGCGGGCCTACGACTTGTTCTTTCTTTACATATTTTCTTATAAAGGTATTAGAGCGATATGACTTAAATCTTTTTTTTTCTCATTTTCTTTATAGAAGGTATCAGAGTTGTTTCTACTTTTCTTTTTCTCGTATAAAGGTATCTGAGCTAATTAAAAATATGATTATTACGAATTAAAACAACTTAGTCCAAAAAATATAACCATTGACCCAGAATGGCCAAAACGGCTAAGTATGGTAAAAATATAAATAAATAAGACTTTCAATTCAAGAGTTTAAAAGTCCAGCGAATAGTTCATCTAGAGATTCTCAAATATCAAATATGATTTTTAAGAATTTTTAAAAGGAAGGGAACCTAGTAAAAATAATGCTCCAACATCATACACTATGCAAAAATCGATAATTTTGCCTTTAGAGGGAAAGTTTGTTTTTTTTTTTTTTTTTATCTATAAGGAATTGATTTTTAAAAGTATTTTTATTGAATCCAAATGGGGGTATTTCGTTAATTATATTAATGACTTAAGTAAAATAATAAATGGAAGGGAGAAATGATTTACTTAAATGGCATGGATGGAATTAACATGCAGTGAAGGCACAATTGTACTAAGCAGTTAATAAAATTACAGCAAGAGTAGCTAGTCATTCTATCTCAGAGGGGCATGAATGGTCATGGTCATTTAGCGTGACCGGTCATGGTCATGGCCGGTCTTGGTCTACTAGCGTGACCAGTCACGGTCATCTTTAACCTCAAGACTATATAGTTACGGAGCATATACGATTTTTGTGAAATAAAACGATACAGTAAGTGTAATATATCAGTCTCTTCGTTTTTTCGCATAGATTATGAATATGTAACTCTTAAGCCTCAATTATTAACGTAGCCTTACTTATTGATGAAAATTTGAGAGTTGTCAAAACTTCGCTTTAACCGTACCTCACAATCGTTAAAAATTAAGGTCTAAGATTTGAAACAGAGCTTACTGGGGTTATAATATTTCATTTTCAATTTGCAAAAATCATTTTCGTTAAGGTTTGAGAGACCACCATTTTTTAAGCTTCAAAACTATATGTATATATATATATATATATATATATGTATATACACGTATATCTCTATATTTGATACCCCCAGTTTGTGCGCAATGAGTAATACTACATTATAAGTGAGTTCAAGAGATTCACCGATTGCTAGATAAGGCGATGCGACTTGCCGAAGAATTCTAAAAATTCCAATAAAAGATGTGGCTCCTTTGGCTATTGCTATGGCTCCTTGAGGCCATTGTGATATTATATTCTGTATTTCCTTCTTAAACTTTGAATTCCAGAATGGTAAGTACTTTTGTGATTGAGTGGTTTGAGATAGGGGTGGCAATTCGGGTTCTCGTGTCATAATCGTGTCATTGTTCAGGTCGTGTGCTTTAGGTTTAATTTTTAGTTTCGAGTGCAATTCATCTATAATACAAACTATTTTAAATTGATCGTGTCATGTCGTGTTGTGTTCGGGTTGTCTCAGTAATACAGGTTGTCGTGTCAAAAATTGTCACCCCTAGTTTGAGAGAGAGATCAATGGAAAATTGTATGTGTGTGTATATATATTTGGGAGGGAGAGGCAGCAATGGAGAAGAAGAAAGCTTCATTGTGAATGGAATGTGGTTGCAAATGTAAGTCAGTGTGCGTCTCAATTGGTTAACTTGCACTGCCAACGATTGTTAAGATAAGATAACACAGCTATTTTGAATCAGTCCGGTTAGGTTAGTTTGGTTCAGTTTAATCATTTAGTTCAGTTAGGTTAGTTAAATAGGTCCGGGTAGTATAGGAAAAATATCTCAATTAATATTAGGGACAAAAAAAATGTAAGCGACGTGATTATTATTTTATTAATAGTTTTAATCTCAAATTATAAGGTAACTTAGGGGCGCAGTTTTAAGCAAAATAATACAAATAAAATTAGAGGTGGCAATTCGGATTAGACGTGTCATAATCGGGTCATAAACGAGTTACGTAGTTTTGAGCTGACTTTTAGTTTTGAGTCCTATTCAATAAAAAAAAAATTAACGTTTTTGATTTAATCGTGTTGTATCATAATCGGGTTGTCTCGGAAAAACGGATTGTCGTGTAAAAAATTACCGCCCCTAAATAAAATCACTAAGGGTTATAAAATTAAAGGCATTGTAATTATAATTTATCCACACAAGTATTATTTATTTATGGAAATAATACTACAACTAAAAATAATACAAAGTAGTAAGATAAACTTTACATTTTATTAATTAACAACATAGGTATTATTTAATTATATAAATAACACCACCACTAAAGATAACACATAGTAATAAAATAAAAACTGATATTTTATTTATTAATAGGAAAACGAAAATACAGGTTGCTACACCGCCAGTGTTTCAGATGATTTACCTATTGCCATTTTTGAAATAGGGCAGAGAGGCGAACCCTGGGCACGTACACCGACCCCACAACACATGCACCAGGTAAATTAGGGAGGTGAACCGACCTGCACAATTTCTAATACTTTCGAACCCTTAACCTCCTTTTGAAAGGCCAAGATCTCTTGCCAACTCGATTAGCCAAGCTAGTTGTTTTTTTTTTTTTTTTTTTTCTCTCGAAACTTGTTGCTCAAGATTATTAATGCTGAAAGCATTTTTGTTCATCCACTTTTGCTCACCCCAAAATTGCTCACTCTTCTCTCTCATTGGCTAATGCAGTAGAATCCAATATTAAATAAAAATTAATTAATGGTGTAAAGTACTGGAACCCATTGCATTAATCAATGGGAGAGGAGGGTGAGTAATTTTTGGGCGAGTAAATCTGCACTCTTAAAAGAAGGGTAAATAATATAGACACCCCCTCATGTACTATCCTTTTTCACTAACACAACTTAAACTAACAATTGAATGAACTAACCCCTCAACTATCATTTTTCTTCTCAAATTGACTCCCTCAAATACCAACTCTCACATAGTTGAGGGGTCAGTTTATTGAGTTTTATAATTTAGGGGGTAATAGTGAAAAAGTGAAATACTTGAGGGGTGTTTACGTAATTTACCCTTAAAACCAAAACAAGTAAGATGATATAAAGTAATCATGGTTAAATTCCCAAAGAAGACGAAAATGTAACTATGGTTAGATGTATGTATACAGTTCCTGCTCGCAGTTAAAAGCAGTGGGCTCGGAGCTGTATATAATTTGGGAAATTATGGGTTGAAGAGGGGCCATCATCGGCCATTATCACCTTTGTCTCCATCCTCACCATTGAATCTCACTAAATCTCTCTCTCTCTCTCTCTCTCTCTCTCTCTCTCTCTTTGAAAAACAATGCTCTTTTAGCTTCATCTCTCTAGAATCTCTGGTTCATATCAATCAAGAATTTTGGCTCACCATGTAAGTTTTTCAAAGTATTTTCTTATTTCTGGACTACTGGGTTTTGTGTCCTATTCAACTTTTTTCAATGAATCTCTTTGTGGTGTTCTTGTTATGTTTGTAGTTGCAATATGAGAGGATTTGCTTTAGATCTCAATTTCTCAAACTTTGGTTGATGATTTTTCTCATTTACCCTTTTGTTTTTTTCCCCAAATTTTTTTTTTTTAAAAGGGTTTTTGGTTTTCAAGTACTGGGTTGTCTCTTTTGTATTGAAATCATGTAATTCAAGTCCCTGCCTTTTTTTTTTTTATTGTTTTTTTTTTTTTTTTTTTTTTTTCTGTTTCTCTCTACATCTTTGGTGCTTTTGATCTTTAATATCACCATTTTGGGCACTTTCACTGGCTGATTTACCATTAGATCTTCCCAATTCATTTCTGGGTTCTTACTTTTTTAATAGATTGATTTATGTAAAATCTTGTGTGGTTTTTTTTAGCTAATTTATGTGGTGTACTTTGAGCAAATGAATAAATTCATTAATTGGAGCTTGAATAATTCATCCAGGAAAGATCCCAAGTCTAGACTCTATATATATATATATATATGTGTGTGTGTGTACACATGTACATGTACACATAAACATATATATACTCACATTCATTGGGAAATTGGATAAATAATTACAAGCTAGGATCAAGTCCCCTCTGGCTGCTGGGAAGGCAAAAAGACTATCTCCACAATATCTGCTTGTAAGAGGCAGTTAATATTAGGGACCGTTTGGCACAGCTTTTGCATCTGCGATTCAATAGCAAAAAAAAAAAAAATCGATTTTGAGTAAAAAGTTACTTTTGGCCAATCAAATTTCTTGGACAATCTCAGATTTATTCGCAATTGAATCGCAGAATCTGATTTGACAAACAGTTTTATTTTTGCTTTTGGAGTTTCATAATCACTTATGAACTCCATAAGCTATTGCAAAACACCCTCTTAATTATGTCAAAAGAAGGGGATACTTAGTTGCATAGCTTATTACACACACACCCACAAATATGTGTGTACTTATATTTGTATCTACATAGTCTGGTACAAAGAATCTGATTTGGCCTTCTCTTTGTTTACTATGCAGATAAATTTTCTTGACCCTGTTTTTTTGAAGGAATTTGCTTCCATTTTTGCGCCTAATTCGAAATTTGAACAGGTAATTTTGTTGTTATGTCACTTCAATGTTTTAGCCACATTGTTATCCTATTGGTTCTTTTGGCATTTTCTCTAGTTCAGTATTTTTTTGTAATATATGATGTTATGATAAGGCTATTATTTCTTCATCCAGTTCAGTTCACAAAAGGGAAAAGTGAAAATAGCATCGAAAACCTATTTGTCTGTTCATTTTTAGTAAATTTCATTCCAAATTGGCGATTCTTTATATTTATATAATAGTTTTTATGTTTCTTTGTTGAATAGTAGAAGCCCCATTTTGTAAAACCTGCTTTTTGAGGTTTCAATTCAAAGAACCGTGTGAAACATCAGAAACCCACCATTTTCTGTGAAATTGCTTTTTTCATAGAAAACGACAAAAAGAAACGAAAAGCGTCGAATTTAATTTTTTATATTAGTCTTTTTTTTTCCCCGAAAATGAAATGGACTTTTCAAATTTGTTTTCATGTCCCATGCTTGAAAAACTAAAGTTCTTTGAAACCAGTTTTTTCTAATCTCTCATTGAAACTTAAGAAGAGCTATGAAAAACTCTTTTCGTGGTCATTTTTTATGATTTAAAAAACTCGACTTATCACAACGAAAACGTGGTTTTGGTAAGATGATGTGCAAAAGCTTAAGGGCGTGTCTGGAAATGTTTAAAATAGGATCTAGTTCAGTCCCAATTTCACTTTCTATTTGCGCATGGTGCATGGACAATACAAAAATTAGACATTCACCAAACACTTGAATTTAGAGAACTAATTCACCTGTTATTCACACAATCCGGTTCTTTGCTTTCCCAAACAGCCTTTAAGCGTCTAGAATTGTTCTGTGGGTGTTCTCCTTGCACTTTAATCTTTCTAATTCTACTCTAATTTAGGCTAGAAAATTAATCCCTTTTGTTTTTCAATTCAGGTTTGAAATTAAACATGGGTCTCTCAAATTATCCTACTCTAATTTAGGCTAGAAAATTAATCCCTTTTGTTTTTCAATTCAGGTTTGAAATTAAACATGGGTCTCTCAAATTATCCTACTCCAGCTGATGGGGGAGTGCTAATAGTGATTCTAGTAAACACAGCATTGTCTATCTCTATTGTAAAAGACATATTCCTATCAATCCTTCACGTCGTGGGTATCCATATCTCATCATGGGAAGAATTCTCCATTGAAAGCCCCCAAGAATTGTGTGAATTCCGTTCATGTCCCACGGAAAACTACATGGAGGAGTTCCGGAGCAAGACTCCCACGGTTCGGTTCGACTCGGTGCATAGTAGTGAACGGCCCGTACAAGAGTGCTCGGTTTGTCTAACCGAGTTTGCACCCGAAGCAGAGATAAACTGCCTCTCGTGTGGCCATCTTTTCCATAGATTGTGTTTGGAGAAGTGGTTGAAGAACTGGAAAGTCACTTGCCCTCTTTGCAGGACTTGTATGATTCGCCAAGACGAGGAAGAAGATACTTGTCCGATGTGAGCACATAACAATGGCCGCTCCAGGAGGGAGTTTTTGATGTACAGCTTAGTTGTGTACAGAGAGAGAGAGAGAGAGAGAGAGAGAGAGAGATGCATGGGGGGTAGTTTATACTTGTGTTTATGGTCTCCAGTAATGTATGTGTTGTGATGATGGGTATGTGTGACCAAAAAGTGATATTTGTACATAGTTTGTAAGGTATTTGATGCTCTATCTATACGCATCTTGAGCTTATGTTTATGAGAAAAGTTTCAACTCTCTTTTACTCAACTTTGCAATGCTATTAGTGTAAATGGGTTGGTGGTGTATATTATCTGTCTTTAATGGTTGGTCCCCCAAGTTCTATGTTACAACTTACACAGTTGCACCAGAAATGTAATGTTGATTGCTTGGACTTTGGCATTAGCAGGCAGGCTGTAATAAGCTGCATTTGGGGGCACTATTGCAAGTGGTACACCCTCATAGGGCTGCTACTCGGGCGAGTTTAATGCGGACATTGAGCCTGTTTTGGGAAACTTTTTACATTCGTTTGTCAACAAATTCTACTTGGGCGATTCAATCTCATAAAATTGTTTTTGACGAAAAGCTGCCCAATGTAGCTTTTGGGCAATAGTCAATTTTTGTGATTGAATTGTTGAGGGTGGTTTGCCAAACAATTTCAATTCAGCTTTTGGAGATGTATAATTACCTCCAAAAGTTGTTGACAAAAGGAGCCCAAAGTTGGGAAGGACTTGGGTTGAAAATTTCAAATTTGCCCTTATTTCAAGTGTTAAGTAATCATCTGAAACCGACTGATCTCGTGTTATAACAAGTGTTAAGCAATCATCAAAGAAAAAAAGTGATGAGAAATTAAGGCTTGTGAAATTCGGTAGGGTTGGTTCGGTTTTAGGCTTAGTTTGGCCCCCACGTGGTGCTTTTTCTTTTTTAAAGTTCAATTTCATGTTAATTCATTTGGTAACTAGGTTATGAGCTTTGCAAAAATTGAACTTAGGGCTTTTTTGCTTGAGCTTTTAAAAGCTCAAGATTGCTTTTTGGTTTCATGATGTCTTTTTGAAGAGTAGTGTGTCACTTGTATAAAATTATCAAACAACTTAGTAATAAATTTCATAAGCTCCTTTTAAAAAGCCACATGGGGGCCAAACTAAGCCTTAGTCGGTTTTTGGCATTTTAAAAACTGACCGAATGATCGGGTTTCCGTTGGTTTTGGTCGGTTCGGTTAGGTTTTAATTTGGAGGGTTTTTGGGAAAACCGACCGGACCGCTCAGTTCAGTCGGTCGGTTCGGTTTTCCGGTTTACACTTTCACCGCTAAACATAAGAACCAGTTCGGAGTTGAGAGAGAGAGAGAGAGTGAGAGAAATTAAGGTAAGAAGTTGTTTGGTAACATAATAGTACTGATCCTATTTTCAGCATTCCAAAACAGGTCCTAAAAAATGGAATTGAAAACAGAAACAGAAACGTTGGAAACTAACTCATTACATTCAATAGCTTCCATATAAACTTCCCATATGAACAACACAACACAAACACAAACACCATAATCATCCTTACAATTTAGAGTTTACACAACATGAAATCTTAGCCATACATACATATATAGCTCATTGAGCATGAAGGTCACACAGTCTGGTTGGCTTACCCTCCAACTCCGAGAGCTTCGAGCTCGAACCCAACTCCGAGAGCTTCGCCCCAACGGACATGCTGTTCCGGGTGAGGCTAAGGTTTCTGTGGTACCGGCACCTGAACGAACCCGCGTGCGTGGTCGGCGAGCAGAGGCAATTGTACTTCACACTCGAGGTTTTTGTTAGAGCCATAATTGGTGATGATGGTTGTGATGATACAGGTGTTGAGTTCTTCACCTCCTCTAAGTTTATGCGGGGCACGAAGAATTTCTGTTGCTCAGGCTTTGTGTCCATCCTTTCGGCTGTTCTTGATTAAACACAGCTTATGGTGCTCAAGTCAGTGCTAGATTTTTGTGCATATTTGAAAATGGACAATAGGTGGAGGTTCATGAAATTGCAAAAGCTCATATGTTTTTTACTTTAATTGTCAAGTTTGAAACACATTATGGTGTTTTAAAAGGTTTAGTGTAGGTTTTGGGTGATGTAGAGACAATGTAAGTGGGGGATGTCTAGGGTCTCCAAATACCATTTTTGTTGTTCACAAAAGAACCGATTTACATATGTCAAGTACTTTGTAGATGTTTTTATTGCATAGAAGTCCGTTTCTTGTACAAAATAATACAAAAACTATTTATGTTGAAACAATACGATGCTAGTTGTCATATAAATTAGATAGAAATAAGGATGAGACTATGCTCAATCCTATTTTATGTATTTTCAAACAGGTACTTTCAACAAGAAGGAAAATGCTACATTCGCCTACAATCTACTTTAATATCCATTATGTGGAAATGTGGAGAATATATTCATTTGTAATTTATTTTGATGACGTGGTATCATCGGTCAATAAAATCTTCATATTAAGAAGTTTACACTTTTTTAATGGAAAAGATAGGTAAACGTAAAAATATTATCGATCGGTATTAGTGAGCAGTGAATATTTTCTCGGGAATGTGGATGCAACAAAGGGGGGGAAAAATTAGAGCCCCCTTACCAAAAAAAAAAAAAAAAAAAAAGGCACTATTTGATGATGTTTAGCCAACCAAGAATGTTTTTTTTTTTTTGAGTTGACAAACATATAGTCCAGAGCCAAATTTTAAAGGAAGCCCAAAAAAATTATGATTTGGAAGAAATGTTAAAATTTTGTAAGGGGCCTGTGTTACCAAAAACACAAAGAGTAAGGTAATGATTGTAAATATGATGGTTGAAATGTGAATGTGGTATTCAAAAACAATCATTTGGAAAACACCAATGTAATTGAGAAAATTAATAAAGCTCTTGCTGGTGTTTACTAAGTGATCAAACTAAAGAAACCAAAACTAACTGTCATACATTTTGTAAAAAATAAAATAAAAAAATATTTAAATACAATGCCATTCGCAATCCTCCCAAAACATGAACATTTAGACTATGTTTAGTTCTTGAATTTAGTGAAGTAAAAGAATAGAGAACACTAAGACCAAAAAAAAAACACTTTTCTTTGTTTGGTTGATAAGAAAAACAGATAGAAAAATCGGAAGAAAAAAAGCAATTGTGCATTCCATTTCTTGAGTTTTGCGGATCACTTCCCTTTCTTTTTTCTTGACTTCCTAGTATATTTTGAAAACTTTTTAAATTTCTAATATTATTTCAGCATCAAGGAACAACATTAGGGAAAGAGTTTTCCTTATTGCTTTCCTTTTTTATTTTTATTTTTTTCCTTCTCTAAGTCCGCAAACCAAACAAAATCTTAAGAAACAGAGCAAAGGTGGATAAACAAATAAGATGAATAGGTAGTATATAATTATTACCTGATGTGAATATTATTAATCAGCAACAACACAGGATTGAACTTGCTGAGATTTTCCTCCGTATGCTCACCTGGATTTTAGAGGGAGAAAACAAAGAGAATGAAGATAATATTTGCTTTTGGAAATGCTTAGGAACTCAGATTTCTTTGTTCAACCGTTCAACCTCATTCTGAGGTGATGGTAAAATCCTCAATTTTGCACCACAAAATCCTTTTTTTTTTACTTAAATTAGTTATTCTTGTTTCATGATTAGCGATTTTAGGGAGCTCAGCTTAAGACCCGTATGGGATTGCCTATACTTTTACTTTTAAAATTATTGATAATTCTTTTTTTATTATTATTACAAGGGAGAGGGGGGGATTCGAACATGTGTCAAAGCGTGGGAGAGCTATTGCCGACCAACTCGGATAGGACCTTAGCCCTAGAATTGCTGATAGTTGATTGTGAAGAAGTACAAGTGGTTAGAAGTGAGTATAGTGGACCATGGGGGAACCTGGATTTGATTTCAAGGGCACATACTCAAGTGGGGGTCGGGGGCAGTAGGGATGACAATTTCCTCCGCCCAGTTGGTAATCCGCTCCACTCCGCTCCTAATGGTAAGGAGTTGGAGTTCAATAAAATCGTAAAAGAGTGGAGTTGGTATGAAGAAACAAAACTCCTGTAAAAGTAGGAGTGGGTTTGGAAAGACCCCCAAGCTCTTACTCCGATCCGATTAAGTTGTAAATTTACTAAACTATCCTTAGTACTATAAGTAATTTACTCTTAGTACTATACGTAATTTACCCCGTTGGTCATTGGTAATTTGTCCACTCCTACTCTTGATTGTGTTTAATCATGCTATGATTTGCTACTTTGCTATATTTTGCAACACGCTAATCATGTTAATAGTGTTTCAAATATATTTTTGTTGTGAATGGACTTCTTATTGTATATCTTTTTAGTTTTTTAAATTGATATATAAATTGATAAATGGAGTAGGAGTGAGATGGAGTGCAGTAGGAGTGGGCAAAATTAAATGGTATAGAAGTTGGTATGCTTCATGAATATGAGTGGAGAGGAGTAGGGTGGCCATATATATAAGCGGAGCGGAGTAGGAGAATGACAACACCTAGCTACTCTACTTCGCCTCATTGCCATTCCTAGGGAGCAGCGCCATCGACTTGAATTTTTTTTTTTTATTATTATTATTATTTTTTTTGGGGGGGGGGGGGGGGGGGGGGGGGTTAAAAATTTTAAAACTTTAGGTTTCTAGGATTTTAAAGATTTTAAGTAGATTGAGGTTAAATTACAATCATGCAAACACAAATAAATATGTCTTTCTGCTATTTAATATTAAATTTGTGTTCATATGCTTAATTTATTTTCTTTTTTTTTTTTACTAGTTTCACTTATTAAACAAAGAATCCTTAATGTTTTCAAAGGAATTTCTATAAAGACTTAAATACATGGGGCTAGTTGAATAAATAAAAAGTTTTTATTGGGTAAAAAATATGAAGGATCAAAGTGACATTTCTAAGTTAAGAAGGGGTAAGTTAAAATTTTTGAGAGGGGCGCAAATGCATTAAATCTTAAATATATAAGGTAAAAATTAAATTTGAAAAGTTGAGAGGCAAGTGCCCAATCCTGTGTAGGTTTCGCAGTGATGGTGGTGTATAGAGTTTGAGAAGAAGAGAGGGAACAAAACGAGAAGGAAAACAATTTACAAACTCTCATAATTTAATGGTACCAAGATCATAAAAAAAGAAAGGGAATTCACTCACAAAATCCAAATACATTTGGTTATTTCTTACTATTTTTTTTTCCTTTTTATTTTTCTCAATGGTCTCTTTATTAACCAAACAAATAAAAAGAAAAGTATCATCCTCATCATTTCGCATCTCAAAACTATTGAAGCTACTCCATTAAAAAAGATAACGAAGTAATTCTGAAAGAGCAATGCTATGCTTTTCAAATTTTGAATCTCAAATGTTTTTCAAATACATGTGGTTGTAAAACCACCTTCAATAATAATGGTATTATTTGAACATCCTCCAATCAAAATTCAGTAAGTCCCACTGCCACACGTATTTAGGAAGCATTTGAGATTCAAAATTTAAAAAGCATAGCATTACTCAATCTGAATCCCAAGTTCCTTCAGCCTCTGTCTAGTTCATAGATTTAGTAAGAAAGAAAAACACAAAACCAAAACATTTTCTTTCGCTCGGTTGCTAAGAAAAATGGTGAGAAAATAAAGAAAAAAATAAAATAAAATATAGCAAGAAATTAAATTAAAAGTATTCAAGTTTGTGAATCACTTTCCTTCTTTCTTTCTTGAGTTGCAACTATAATCTAACAAATTTTCACTATGTTTAAACATGGACAAAAACAAAACGGAACTAATTTTCCTTTTTGTTACCTTTCCATTATCTTTTCCTTATCCTTAAATAATAAATGTAAACCAAACAAGGCCTGAACTGGAATTTGAATGCAATTCATAGACCTGGATACAGCAGATCTATGTAGCACGGACACTTCACTTTGGGTGTCGTCTCCGTATCGTGTCCGTGTCAGACACCGACACTCGTCGGACACGCATCACCACGTGTCAGACATGCTATAAAACGTGTCTTAAATATTTTAACATCGGACACACCTTAATCACGTGTCGGACACGCAGCCGACATGGCCGGACACACAAGTAAATGCAGCATGGTGGCCTCTAATTGGAAATGCGTTTTAAAACTTTGAGGCAATAATTTTAATATCGTAAAATTGGGGATAAGCAATTGGTTTATTTGAGAATTATGGAAATATGAGTGGACATGGAACTGCAAATTGTATATTTAATTCAAAGATATAATGATTTAATCGTTGTATCCTATAATGTCTGTATCCTGTTAAATTGTTATGTTTTGTAATCATTTTATGAGTATATGTTGTAAGTTGCTATTTGCCTAGTTTCTATGGGTGGATATCAGAATATGTACTATAAACCAAACCAAACCAAACCAAGCCTTGTGTCCCAATCAATTGGGGTCGGCTATATGAATCATTTTTCTCCATTCTGCACGATCAAGAGCTATATGCTCATTTAAATTATATATATTCATATCTTGTTGCACTACATATTCCCAAGTCAGTCTAGGTCTACCTCTCCCTCTAACCATTCCAGGCACTACGATCTTATCACTCTTTCGCACAGGTGCATCTACAGGTTTTCGTTGCACATGGCCGAACTATCTATAAGTCTATTCTCCCTCAATTTGTCCTCAATATGTGTCACTCCTACAGTTTCTCGGATGTACTCATTTCTAATTCTATCTTTCCTAGTCTTACCACACATCCATCTTAGCATCCTCATCTCCGCTACACTCACTTTGCTAATGTGTTGTTTCTTAGTTGCCCAACACTCTGTCCCGTAGAGCATAGCTGGCCTAATAGCAGTCCTATAAAATTTTCCTTTCAATTTTGCTGGTATTCTCCGATCACATAATACTCCAGAAGCACTCCTCCACTTAAGTCAACCCACTTTAATTCTATGGGTCACGTCATCACCAATCTCTCCGTCTCTACTGATCATTGAACCTAGATAGCGAAAGTGTTCCCTCTTTGGGATCTCCTGATCTTCGATCTTCACTGCTTCGTTGTCTCTACTTCCACTGTTGCTAAAAGTGCATTCCACATATTCTGTTTTCGTTCTACTTATCTTTAGCCCCTTAGTCTCCAGTGCTTCTCTCCAAGCTTCTAGTTTAGTGTTGAGTCCCCTTTTAGTCTTATCAACCAAGACAATATCATATGCGAACAACATACACCATGGGACCTCATCTTGAATGTGTCTAATCAATTCATCCATAATTAGGGCGAACAAATAAGGGCTCAAGGCCAACCCCTGGTGCAGGCCTACGGTAATTGGGAATTCGCTTGTTTCTCCGGCTGGTGATCTAATTGTAGTAACTGCTTCATCATACATATCATTCACCACGTCAATATAGCCCTTGGTCACTTCTTTCTTCTCTAGCACCCACCAAATTAAATCTCTAGGCACTCTATCATAAGCTAGAATATGTACTATAATGTTGATATTTAATCCTCTCTTCTTCTTCTTTTACTTCAAACTAAATTATATTTTTTAGAAATATTTTTTTATTCGACGTATCCCATAATGATTCAATTCAAAGATATAATGATTGTATATTTAATTCAAAGATATAATGATTTAATCATTGTATCCTATAATGTCTGTATCCTGTTAAATTGTTATGTTTTGTAATCATTTTATGAGTATATGTTGTAAGTTGCTATTTGCCTAGTTTCTATGGGTGGATATCAGAATATGTACTACAATGTTGATATTTAATTCTCTCTTCTTCTTCTTTTACTTCAAACTAAATTATATTTTTTAGAAATATTTTTTTAATCGACGTATCCAAGCCGTCTCTGTATCCTACATTTTTGGAATTTGCCGTATCGCCGTCTCCGTGTCGTGTCGTCTCCGTGTCACGTATCCGTGCTACATAGCAGCAGATTGCTAACTATTGAAGCAAATTGCTTAAAAAATTGACACAAAAACCAAAAATCCACACTATATTACTTCTTCCTAATGTAACAAATAAACAATATGAAAGTCTATAGCAACTCTGTGAAAAATATATCTTCCAAATTGTGGTGATGCCCAGAGGAAGAAACACTTGGTGATCTAATTCAGAGATGGACTTCAAGAAGAAACATGAATAATCAAGAACAATTAGCATGAACACAAAACTACATTCTGATATAAATTTAATACCATGATACAAGAAAATAAAAATACTCTGCAGACCAAACACAGCCTACTTTAACAGAACACCAAGTGAACAGTAACCATGTTTTTATCTAAAAGCACACAAGACTCAGCAATATTGAAATGCTACTCATATTTCAAACTATCAATTAATACCAAATTTCCCAAGAAACAAACAGATTATACCTAAAAATATATATGTTGAGATTCGCATATCGGAACTAGCTGGCAGAACTGCAGGTGTTTAAACCATTCTTGCAGTCTCTAGTAAGATCATTGAAAGTCTCAATCTGCTTTTTTCCCCTGAAGAACACTTCGGTATCAACTGACAACCTCATGTACCCATCAAATTCAACCGGAACATCGTTATTAAGCTTCTTCGTTTCCAAGTACCACTCGCTGTTCTCATCCCAAAAATCTTTGTATTCGTCGAGAAAATGAGTGGAAAACTTATCCTTCAAAGGATCAAAGAAAGACGTGTCGGGTTCACTCGTGGCAATGTACAAGTTCCTTCCCTCTTCAACTTTGTCCTGCAAAGTCGAGATAAGAGCTTCAGGCGAAGTGTCCGTGTCAAGATTAGGCCAGAGCTCTTTGTTCTTCGCTTTCTCTCCTCTCACTACGTGAACAGAGTCAAAATCCCAATTCAATCTTGTTGAAATTGCTGAAACTATGTCCATTAATCTTCTAGATTTCCACATCAAATGCCATGGTCGCTGAATAACTGATTCGGCCTCTCCTTCACAGACCCTGTACCAGTAATTATCGGGCTCCACAGTTCCGAAAGTCCTCATTATCAGAGTCTCCTTAACACCAGCTAGCTTCATCGGTGTGACTCTAAAATCATCAACTTGAAGGAGACTCAGTCCATCTTTCTGTTGCCATTTGTTCCATTCAGCCCAAAATTGAACCTGTTCCAAAACCGACGCAGACTCTTTCAAATGCTCGAAATCAAAATAGAATCTAAAATCCTTTCCTTCTTCGTCTTGATTCGATGAACTGTAAATTGAAGACAAACACATTTTCAAATCCATAACTAGTGTTCGGTTCAAGTACTGAGCTTCACCCAAAGCACACAGAAAACTCCACAGAAAATGATCCATGCTCTTGCATTTCTCGCCACCTACACTGTAAAGCAAGTACTGCCCGTTGCTAAATGACCCCTCAGATTCAACCACAGGCAGCGAGTCATTCACCGTGTCCCCAATAACGGGAAGAGAAATGTCTGACTCGGATTGTTTCGGCGGGGTTTTCTCAAAACCCGGTTTCTGATTCTTCTTCCTCTTCCTCGCGTTCCCTCCAGAGTGATAATCCCCAATTCGACTAACACTAAGAGTACAATTCTCAGATCTAGAAATCGTGAAACTGCGGTAATCCTTGTAAAAGTTAGCGGTTTTTCCTTCCTTGGGTCTAAACCGCCACGCCATGTGGCAAGAAAGCTCATTCGATCCACGAACAGGTTTACCAAATCGGTAAAAATGTATGTCCTTGAATTGTTCTATAGCAGCCTTCATCATCAAATGAAACACATTCAGATCGGTACAATCAATGGGTTCGTCGACTTCACATTTTAAATTACTTGTGAGAATCGGAGAATCAAAATCGGTAACATTTATAAAAGTGGCGAACACAGTCTGATTCGAAGCCATAAAGTCCTCACCGGTCTTGACAAGAGCTTCCTCAGATTTAAAAGTAGCATTTGAGTTGGATGTGAGAAAATTTGTGATCTTGGTTGAGGGATGAAATAAAGGGTCCTCAGGTTCATAAGTTGCAGCAATAATGGTGAATATCAAAACCCCAATTACAAAAAGTGAGAAACAGAGATTCCCAATCATAGCAAGAGCATTTTGACCTAGGTTTTCGGGGCGGAATTTTCCAGCTCCCGATAGCGAAGCTCGACCCAACATTTTTTTTTCTTTTCAACCCAAGAATCAAACCAAAAAATCAAAGAATTTCACAATAAGAAAATGAGGGAATTGAATGATAAAGCTAGGGTTTTATAGATCTAAAAGTGAAGTGTGAACTCACAGAGCTAAATGGAGTCGACAAAAGATGGGATTTGAGGAACACAGATGATGATGATGATGATAAACTGTGAACTTGGATTTGAGGAATTCACAACATAAAGAGTCAAATATCGCCAGAAATTGGGGGAATTGAGTGATGAAACTAGGGTTTTATAGAACTGCGAACTCTCTCTCTCATGCTAAAATGGAATCGGAAGAGTAGAGGGATTTGAGGAACATAGACGAAATGCAAGCTAAAGGTACAAACATAGTACTATATCGCATATATATATATATATACATACACACATAGATCTGTATCTATAGGTTTTGAGAAAAGGCTCAAAAGCACAGATCGAAGGGACAAAGCTTTGGTTTACCTTTTTATATCTCACAATCGGTGATCATTAGCAGCAGCACAGAAATTCACCCGCAAATCATCACCGACTCTCTCTCTCTCTCTCTCCCTCTCGAGTGTAAATAGCTGTGGCCGGCTACCTCAATTCACGTGCGTTGTCGTATTCGTGGAAGATGGGATTCTGTGGCGTATTGCGCACCCGGCTCATCCAATTTTTCTGGGTAGAATAACCTTAATGCAATCCATCTCAAATTTTGTAGCGCAAATGGTTTCAAGCACATGTAGCATTGAGACATGATCAATAATAATGAGATCACATTAACATCTTTATATAAAAGTCAAGTGGGCTTATTGACACATGTGTTGAAAATAGGTTAGGATCCTCCATAGCATTTGTGGGCAGCACCCATGTGGTGAATGAAAAATTTATGGTCTTACAAGCACCACATGGGTGCTGCCCACAAATGTGCTGCGCCAGATACTTAGGTGCTGTTTGGCGTAACTTCTCACACAGAAGTCCATTTCTGGAATGGACTTCTGACGATGGAATTTTCAAAATGGACTTTTTTTAAAGAAGGATTTGTTTGGCGAATGAGTGTTTTTTTAAATAAAAAGTGCATCTAACTGTGCAAATATGTTTGGTGGCAACTTTTTAAAAGTAAAAACTTATGCTTACTTACCAATATTACCCTTAGTCATTAATTTAAAACTAAATGGATATAACATATTATTGTATATAATTTGAGACTGCAAAATAGTTAGCTGAAATAAATTAAAATTATTTATCCATAACTATCATGTCAAATGAACTAAAATTGGGCACCGAAAAAAATAGAAAAAAGAAAAAAACACTTTTAATTACAATGTTGGATAAATGACTTATTTTCTATAGGAATTGTAAAACAATAGAGATTCAGCTAGGCTACATAATTCATGTATGGGGTTTGGATAAAGAGGGCATTAATTATAAAACAAGGGATAAAGGTGTAATTCTGTGTATAAAACTCCTGACTTCTGGAGAAGTACAAAAATCACAGTTTTGAGAAGTCAGGATTTTTGACTTCTTGAAATGGACATTCTGGAGATGCACTTCTTGTCAAGAAGTCCATTCTCAAATCTCACCAAACGAATTTCAATTCTGTAAATGGACTTCTTCTTCCAGAAGTCCATTCCCTTTGGTTTCCAAACACCCTCTTAGTCTTTGAAAACCACAAAATTTGAAAAATATAGCATTACTTAACCTTGTATGTTCTTGTTTGGGAATATTTAAAATAAATGTGGTTCATTTTTGGTGGCTGTTTGGAAAATGGAAGAACTAGTTATATGGTTCATAAACTAACAGATTCCATATTTATGTGTTTGCCAAGTATCTATATTTTAAATAGGTGTCCGTGCACAGTCTTAAGGATCTGTTTGGAAAATTTTAAAACTAGATCATGTACAGTTGAAGTCTTACTTTTTATCTGATTTTTGTAAGAACCAAGGTAGTCTGACCATACCGTGGTATACCATCATGCCCCAATCATACTAGTAAAAAAAATGTAGAAATTCATGTTGTAATTTGTAGTTCACATTGGGTGCTTTTCAAAACCAAACTCTTTCTCTCTCTACTTCTCTCTAGTTGGTGTGGCATTGGGTAAAAGTGTAATTGAGACCCTTGTCCCACATTGCTTAGGAAGAGGGAGTTGAGAGGCTTAATATAAGCTTTCTAAATATGGACTTAGTAATAAGTTGGAACATGTGAACTCTTACACGCACATGAGCCAAGCCCAAGCTAATCCCAAATCCAATAGAAATTTGGGTTTCGATCCGAAAATCGTTTAACCAGGCGTGTCATGTCTTACTCGCGCACGGGGGGGGGGGGGGGTGCAAATCCCGGCCTCCAAGCCTCACGGGCTCACACAGTTGGACCATCCTTTTACAAATTATTTTTTCCAAAACTTTCCTTTTAATTTTGCTTTGATTGTATAAAATCTTTCCCTCACAGATTTACAGCTTCCTAAACTGTGCAATTAATTAGCCGTTTAAAAATCTTATCCTTTCTTTGTAACACGTTTTTTATAAATCAAGGGATTTCTATCGGGTCAATGTGGCTATAAATTTGTGGGTCATTCTCTTTGAGAATACAGAGCAAAATAATCTGCTTCTTCTCTCTGGTTCTTCTCTATTCTTCTATTCTTCTCCTGGTTCGATCACTGATATACATACAACAAGGCTGTTCTGTGCCCCTTGTTCAACGAGTGCACGTGAACAAGAAAGAGGCTGCTTAATCCTGGAGGGTAAACCGCTGAGACCTTACTATACCAAGGCAAGAACTCCGAGGGGTGAAAATTACTCTTAAGGACAGTGTTCCCCAACACGACTCAGTCAGACTCTTCGACCCATTTGATAGGTATTTTCGTTCATGGCAGCGTCTATTCACTATTATTTTTTCTTACAATTCAGAGAGGGCAAAAGTCACCCAAAATTTTGTTAATTTCACCAAACATGCAAACTTGAAATCCCTAAGTTTTGTGGATTATGGATAAATAAATCGATGTATTCACAACATGAGGTGGTGAATTTCACAAAACATTCAACATTTGAAATGTTTTTAGATTTTTTTTAAAAAAAAAACCAACTCATTTCAAGTTTTGATAAATTCACAAAACATTCAGAATCTAAAGCACATGTACTTTTTGTGAAATTTCCACACACACACAAAAATCGTCGGTTATGTGTGTGTGATTTCAGAAATCTCATCTTAAAAAATAAAATAAAATAATAAAAAACAAAAAATAAAAAGGTGGCAAAAATTCCCAAATGCTAACAGATGAATCGAGTATGATTTAGTGAAATTCCAAAATCATAACAATCAATTTTGTTTTCAAAATCAATGTATTCGCCATTCAAGTTGGTGAATTTCACAAAACATTTAACAGTTTGAATTTTTCTAGATTTCAAAAACCCTAACTAGCAAAATTGTGTCAAAGTTAAACAAATCATACATATCTTGTAATAACCCCCATTTTCTTGCATTGCCATATTTAAAATTAAATATACATTGTCTGCCTTTATTTAAATTCTTATGTGAAAAATTTATTTCTTGACTAATCTCATTATTGAAATTACTTTTGGGGTCAAAATGCAATTTTCATAAAAACTGGCAATACCTGTGTTAAATTTCAAATCTGTATTTCAAAACGGTGGAATTATTTCTTTTAAAACTCAAACTGTATTTTTATAAAATCAAAAAACTATTTCTAACATTAAAATGAATTTTCTGTATTTTTGTGATAAACACCGTGTCACGAAAATACTAGTTTAGGTTTAAAACTGACCGCGCAGTGTTAAACTTCCACAGAATTTTGGGAGTAACTGATTGGACAAATTTCTTTATACCCAATTATTATTGCTAAAGTTTTCCCTTAGGCCTTGTTTGGCAAATGCTTGTAGTATGTGTGTTGTCCTAATGCCATAAGCTTGATTTCCAAACACACCTTGACCCACACCAACTCCACCTACCCTTTCAATTATCAATGGAGCATTATGAATTGCAAGTGTATATTTACACATCATTGTTGCACTTTCTTTGTAATTAGTGGAGATTAATGGAGAATGAGTGGGATGTTAGGCAAATGTTTTCTAAGTGGGAGTTTGAGTATTTATACACCCAACCACACTACACATTCTACACTCCTAACATAGAGAGCTTGAGAGAGTCACATAGAGAGATAATAATTTCAGAATTTGAAGAGCTCAATCCTCCATAGCCAAGCTTGAAATTGGAGATTCTTAATTCTTGTATTTCTTTCTCAACAACTTCTTCAATCTACATCACGGTGAGTATTACTAACTCACTCAAAATGTAACTCATTCCTTATTTACTGATTTAGGTAGTTAATTTTAACAGTAGCAGAATTTTGTTTTCAGATTTTTGTTAGGAAAACGAATGAAATTTAAGGTTCTGACCGCGTTGTCCCAAGCAAAACTCGATTCTGCACACTTTTCGTCAAATGCAATTTTCTCAGATTTTGCACCGTTTGGGCAGAAAATGAGGATTACAGTAGCAGAAAAAGTATATTAGAAATTCAATCTAATATTTT
Source organism: Hydrangea macrophylla (assembly GCA_033977485.1). Lineage (NCBI taxonomy): Eukaryota > Viridiplantae > Streptophyta > Magnoliopsida > Cornales > Hydrangeaceae > Hydrangea > Hydrangea macrophylla. The sequence goes on from CM066994.1 coordinate 33,094,160, forward strand.
CTCTTTTAATTTTAACAGTAGCAGAATTTTGTTTTCAGATTTTTGTTAGGAAAAAGAATGAAATTTAAGGTTCTGCCCGCGTTGTCCCAAGCAAAACTCGATTCTGCACACTTTTTGTCTAATGCAATCTTCTCAGATTCTGCACCGTTTGCACAGAAAACGAGGATTTCAGTAGCAGTTTTTAGAATGCTATTAGTTATGTTTAAAATGATTAAGGCAATGAATTACGAATTTTCAATCCCCGTACGCGTATTATTTCTTTAATTCTGTGAATTCCTTTATGTTTAAAGTTTGATGACATTCATGTGGAGTCAGTTGTACATGCATGGTGAGTGTTGGTAGTGTGTAAAAGAGTAATGATAGTGTGGAAAAGAGTAATGATTGTGTGGAAAGAGTATGAGTTTGAGTTGTGGTTGTGGTTGTGGTTGTGATTGTGGTTGTGGTTGTGGTTGTAGTTGAAAATGCGGAAGAGGGTGTCTTTGAAATGCGAAGGTGGCAAATATGGACACTCCCTGACGCCCATGGAAGCGTTAAAGTGTGTGAAGCCGAACTTGGACACTCACTGGCACCCATGGAAGTGCTAAAGTGTGGCCTATGGACACTCCCTGATAACTCGAGTCTGGATACTTGTGAGGGGGTTGCCCCGGTATTTGCATGGCGGTTAGGGTATTCAAAGTGTGAGGCATTGGACACTCCCTGGTACCCCGGACCAAAGTGTGAGGCAAACTGGACACTCCCTGGCGCCCCGTTGCTAAAGTGTGGCTATCTTAGTATTTCAAAGATACCAGGAGTAGGATAGAGGGTTGTTGGGTGTTGTCGAGAGAAAAGAGTCGGATAGATGAGATGGTGCATTGTTCTCATACACGGTCACATATGTGTGAAATTATCTTTTAAATAATGTTGTGGTTGTTTTCTAAAACGAGCTCTTTATCATAAATATAAACTTGTGGTATTTAAATGGAAATGGGAAAAAGGTAAATGAGTATGTTTTTACATTCAAAGTATTGTTTTTAATACTCACCAGCTTCTTGAAGCTGACGGCGTTGATGCGTCCTGGACATTCGTGTCCAGGCTTTGCAGGTAATAATCAGGATGAACCGTACGATTATGCTAATTGAGATCAGCTGCTGAGAAGAGATTTTATATGCTTTATGTTTATGTGCTTTAAGATATGATTTGGTTTTGTAATAAGGATTACTGTAATAGACTTTAAGTATTGTTTTATTTCAAGGCGGTCTGTGCCTTAGTAAACCCCGTACCATAGGATGTAATAAGTTAGAAAAAAAAATTATAAGCCCTAATTGCCCTACTCTGATTTATAGTTTTATGTTGTTCGACGTTTTGGGACGGAATCGATCCTTCAAACTGTCGCGACCTACGGGTCCATAAAGGAAATTAAACGCTTTCCATATTTATGCTACGTCGGGGCGTGACAGGATTTGGTGGTATCAGAGCCATAGGTTTTCTAGATTGACCAGGCTCAGTTATTCACGCCATAGATTAGTGACATAGGTTACCCTTAAGTTTTACTAAGTTATACAACCAAGTTCTAGTATTAGTTTAGTACGGATTACCCTTAGTTCAGAAACTAAAATTCTAAGTTGGTTTTATCATAGAAATGATTACCCGTTTGTCTTGTCACATCGACAAGAATGATAGCAATTTCCATATACCTTCAGACATATCCATTTAGGATTAGCCGAGATAACCATAACTTATGATGCCCCTACAGACATATAGTAGCCGAGTTTCTAAGGAGTTAAAGCATACCATAGCCCTCATTAATAGCTTAGGCACTGACCAACTTCCTGAGTCAAATCTCGGAACAGTCAGTATGGCCCACAACCCAGAGTCTAGAGGATAAGAATACGACCTCTTTGCTATTAGACAGCCCTAGTTCGAATACGAGTATTATATGTACTTAATATATATTTTATTATATGCTTATGTGATAATACGAGTATGTGATATAGTGATAAATACTCCTTTGAAATTTTTCGTCATAGTACTGTTGCATGCATGTTTCTCATTCTACTACCCCTATCATGCATAGAATGGCTGGAAGACCAAGGAGGAACAGAAATCTGATTGAAGGAGCGCCCGAGGCTGCCGACCCCACGGGAATATTTGAAGCTTTTATCAGACGTCTCGAGAGGGTTAGTAATGCGAATGAAAACCAACGAGACCGCCAGACGGGAGATAAGCTGCTGGAGAGATTCCGTGCGCTCAGACCCGAGCAATTTGCGGGTACCACGGATCCCTGGAAGGCGGAACAATGGTTAAGACAGATGGACCGCATGTTCGAAGCTGTCCAATGCAACGAGATGGACAAGAGGAGGCTGGCTACATTTCAACTAACCGACGCCGCTGCAGATTGGTGGGACTCGGTCATAGCCACTATCGGGAACACCGCTGCTATGGGGATGACGTGGACGGCGTTCAAAGGGAGATTCCTGGAGAAGTACTTCCCGGCTACGGAGAGGCACAGAAGAGAGAAGGAATTTATGGATCTGACGCAAGGAACCAAGACGGTGCAAGAGTATACCACACAGTTCGAGAGGCTGTCACGGTTTGCCCCGCACATGGTTGATACTGAGGAGAAGAAGATCCGGAAGTATAACCAAGGGTTGGCACCGCAGATTCGTCGCCTGACTCTCGGCCATCTAGACAAGACGTTTGAAGGACTAGTCGGCCTGGCTACCGATCTGGAAGAAGATGCTCGAGTATATCGCAAACAATTTGAATTCCGACCGCCTCAGAGGGGTAATTTTGGGAATAGACCACCAATGAATCGTACCCAAGGGCAGAAGAGGAACTTTGACGGAAGCAAGAAGGCACAAGCTATTACCTATCCGACTCAACCCCGAGTAGGAGAAGGAAGTAGTGGCGTAAAGTGCTTCAACTGTGGCAATCCTGGACATGTGGCTCGGGACTGCAAGGCACCAAGGCATGCTGCTCAGCCAGGAATAGTCTGCTTCAACTGTGGTGAACCAGGTCACATCAGCAGGTTCTGCACTGCTCCTAAGCAAGCGACTTATGGGCAACAGGGTCAGACCCGCTTGAATGCTGTTATTCCTGATGCCGCTGGATATGATGGAGCTATATATGAAGAAGGAGATCATGGAGAAGCTCAACCTGATCAGCAAGCAGTGGAAGGTACATTGACTCTATTTAACTCCCATGTTAGAGTATTATTTGATACGGGTGCTGCTCTATCATTCATATCTGTTAATACAATTCGGAGATTGGGTATCTTACCTCATCGCTTAGAGAAAGCTTTGAAGGCTACATCACCAATAGGAGCTGCGGTCAGTTTAGGACATGTGTGCAAGGATTGTCCCTTAAGATTAGGAGACCGAGAAATCCCTGCGAGGTTGATTGTTCTATCGATGAAGGAGTTCGACATAATCCTAGGAATGGATTGGCTGTCTCAGAATCAAGTGAAGTTGGATTGTGCGAGGAAGAGAATTACATTCTCCGACAATGAGAATCAACCCTTTGATTTTCAATGTAACCCTTCGGGAGATATGTTCCTCACAAGATGTTTAGCCAACATCGAAGTCGTCAGTACAGAGGTGACAGCTTCATCTATACCTGTAGTCAAGGACTTCGAAGAAGTATTTCAAGACATTTCTGGATTACCGCCCGAGAGAAGTATAGAGTTCTGTATTGAGCTTATACCGGGTACCGTACCGATTACCAAGGTTCCCTACAGAATGGCCCCCACAAAACTACTAGAATTGAAGGGACAAGTTCAAGAGCTCGAGAACCTAGGTTTTGTACGTCCAAGTACATCGCCTTGGGGAGCACCGGTGTTATTTGTGAAGAAGAAGGACGGGATGCTCAGGCTGTGTATCGACTACAGAGAATTGAATCGAGTGACAATCAAGAACAAGTATCCTTTGCCTCGGATCGACGATTTATTTGATCAACTACAAGGAGCTACGATATTTTCCAAGATAGACCTTAGGTCGGGATATCATCAGTTGAGGGTACGGAAGGAAGACATACCTAAGACTGCTTTCAGAACCCGATATGGTCATTATGAATTTCTGGTGATGCCGTTTGGATTGACGAACGCCCCGGCAGTGTTTATGGATCTGATGAATAGAGTGTTCAAGCCTTATTTAGATCAGTTTGTCATCGTCTTTATTGATGATATTTTGATCTATTCTAAGTCAGGAGAAGAACACGAGCAACATCTACGTATTGTGATGCAGACGCTTAAGGACCACCACTTGTATGCCAAGTTCAGTAAGTGTGAGTTCTGGTTGCAAGAAGTGAAATTTTTGGGACATAAGGTGTCATCTCAAGGAATTTCTGTGGATTCGTCCAAAACCGATGCTGTATCCAACTGGGTTAGGCCAAGCAACCCTACAGAAGTTCGGAGTTTTCTTGGACTCGCAGGCTATTACAGAAGATTTGTTGAAGGATTCTCTAAAATAGCCGCACCATTGACTGGATTGACGAAGAAGAATTTGAAATTCGAATGGACAGAGAAGCATGAGCGAGCCTTTCTAGAGTTGAAAGAGAGACTCACTACCGCACCAGTACTAGCAATACCCAAGCCTGGTGAGAAGTTCACTATCTTTAGTGACGCATCATATCAAGGACTAGGGTGTGTACTTATGCAAGATGGTAAAGTTATAGCCTATGGATCTAGACAGCTGAAGCCGAATGAGTTGAACTATCCTATTCATGATTTGGAGTTGGCAGCAGTGGTATTTGCACTCAAGATTTGGAGACATTATCTCTACGGTGAGAAGTTTGATTTGTTCTCCGATCACAAGAGTCTGAAGTATTTGTTCACACAGAAAGAGTTGAACATGAGGCAGCGCAGATGGATGGAGTTGATCAAAGATTACGACTTCACGTTGGAATACCACCCTGGTAAAGCTAATGTGGTCGCTGATGCTTTGAGTCGGCAGACTCGTGAGACGATCGCCTCCTTAATGGTTAGAGAATGGCGAGCATTGGAGACGTTGGCAGAGTTTGATGTACAGAGTGCTGAAAGAGGAGAAGGACAACTTTTCGGATGTCTTATCCTACAGCCTGTTCTCATTGACCGCATTATTGGAGCTCAGAAAGAAGATGAGAAGTTTCAATCATGGTTCAAGAAGATGTCAGAGAAGGACCCGACAGAATGGAAGGTGGGAATCGATGGAGGGTATCGGTGCAGGAATAGATTGTGCGTGCCCGGTGATGGAGAGTTAAGGAAGGATATCCTGGAAGAAGCACATAAATCAAGGTATACAGTTCACCCGGGAGGAACGAAGATGTATAAAGATTTGAAGAGGAATTTCTGGTGGGAAGGCATGAAGAAGGATGTGGCCGAGTTTGTATCCAAGTGTTTGACGTGTCAGCAAGTCAAGGCCGAACATCAGAGACCGTCAGGATTGTTGCAACCGCTACCTATTCCTGGTTGGAAGTGGGAGCACATTACGATGGATTTTATAGTAGGATTGCCCCGGTCGCAGCAGAATCATGACGCTATTTGGGTAATTGTGGATCGATTGACGAAGTCAGCTCATTTTATCGCTTATAGTATGACATATCCGGTGGAAAAGATGAGCCGGATGTACATACAACAAGTTGTGCGACTTCACGGTGCACCTGTGACGATTGTGTCAGACCGTGACGCACGTTTTACTTCTAGATTTTGGGAAAGTCTGCAAGAAGCTATGGGAACTTCACTCAAGATGAGTACTGCTTTTCACCCTCAGACAGATGGGCAAACTGAGCGTGTTAATCAGATCATGGAGGATATGCTTAGGGCTTGTGTGATCGATTTTGAAGAATCTTGGGAGACACACTTGCCGTTGGTTGAATTTGCCTATAACAATAGTTATCATACGAGTATCGGTATGGCTCCGTTCGAAGCACTGTACGGACGACCATGTCGTTCTCCATTGTGTTGGGCAGAGGTTGGGGACACAGAATTGTTGGGACCAGATTTGGTTAGAGAAACCAACGAGAAGATTTCCTTGGTCAAGGAAAGGATGAGAACCGCTCAGAGCCGGTATAAGAGTTATGCTGATCGACGCCGAAAAGATCTGGAGTTTAGTGTTGGAGATCACGTACTTCTTAAGGTTTCACCAACACGAGGAGTAGTACGCTTTGGTCTCAAGAGAGGGAAGTTAGCTCCGCGTTTCATTGGACCGTTTGAGATTTTGGAACGTATCGGGTTAGTAGCCTATCGACTGGCACTACCACCGAAGATGTCTGGGGTTCACAATGTATTCCATGTGAGTATGCTAAGAAAGTACATACGAGACCCCTCGCACGTGGTTAATTATGACGATATTGAGACGAGTCATAACGTTTCTTACTAGTTAGTCTTGATTTCGGGGACGAAATCCTGTTTAAGGGAGGAAGGGTGTAATAACCCCCATTTTCTTGCATTGCCATATTTAAAATTAAATATACATTGTCTGCCTTTATTTAAATTCTTATGTGAAAAATTTATTTCTTGACTAATCTCATTATTGAAATTACTTTTGGGGTCAAAATGCAATTTTCATAAAAACTGGCAATACCTGTGTTAAATTTCAAATCTGTATTTCAAAACGGTGGAATTATTTCTTTTAAAACTCAAACTGTATTTTTATAAAATCAAAAAACTATTTCTAACATTAAAATGAATTTTCTGTATTTTTGTGATAAACACCGTGTCACGAAAATACTAGTTTAGGTTTAAAACTGACCGCGCAGTGTTAAACTTCCACAGAATTTTGGGAGTAACTGATTGGACAAATTTCTTTATACCCAATTATTATTGCTAAAGTTTTCCCTTAGGCCTTGTTTGGCAAATGCTTGTAGTATGTGTGTTGTCCTAATGCCATAAGCTTGATTTCCAAACACACCTTGACCCACACCAACTCCACCTACCCTTTCAATTATCAATGGAGCATTATGAATTGCAAGTGTATATTTACACATCATTGTTGCACTTTCTTTGTAATTAGTGGAGATTAATGGAGAATGAGTGGGATGTTAGGCAAATGTTTTCTAAGTGGGAGTTTGAGTATTTATACACCCAACCACACTACACATTCTACACTCCTAACATAGAGAGCTTGAGAGAGTCACATAGAGAGATAATAATTTCAGAATTTGAAGAGCTCAATCCTCCATAGCCAAGCTTGAAATTGGAGATTCTTAATTCTTGTATTTCTTTCTCAACAACTTCTTCAATCTACATCACGGTGAGTATTACTAACTCACTCAAAATGTAACTCATTCCTTATTTACTGATTTAGGTAGTTAATTTTAACAGTAGCAGAATTTTGTTTTCAGATTTTTGTTAGGAAAACGAATGAAATTTAAGGTTCTGACCGCGTTGTCCCAAGCAAAACTCGATTCTGCACACTTTTCGTCTAATGCAATTTTCTCAGATTTTGCACTGTTTGGGCAGAAAATGAGGATTACAGTAGCAGAAAAAAGTATATTAGAAATTCAATCTAATATTTTCTCTTTTAATTTTAACAGTAGCAGAATTTTGTTTTCAGATTTTTGTTAGGAAAAAGAATGAAATTTAAGGTTCTGCCCGCGTTGTCCCAAGCAAAACTCGATTCTGCACACTTTTTGTCTAATGCAATCTTCTCAGATTCTGCACCGTTTGCACAGAAAACGAGGATTTCAGTAGCAGTTTTTAGAATGCTATTAGTTATGTTTAAAATGATTAAGGCAATGAATTACGAATTTTCAATCCCCGTACGCGTATTATTTCTTTAATTCTGTGAATTCCTTTATGTTTAAAGTTTGATGACATTCATGTGGAGTCAGTTGTACATGCATGGTGAGTGTTGGTAGTGTGTAAAAGAGTAATGATAGTGTGGAAAAGAGTAATGATTGTGTGGAAAGAGTATGAGTTTGAGTTGTGGTTGTGGTTGTGGTTGTGATTGTGGTTGTGGTTGTGGTTGTGGTTGTAGTTGAAAATGCGGAAGAGGGTGTCTTTGAAATGCGAAGGTGGCAAATATGGACACTCCCTGACGCCCATGGAAGCGTTAAAGTGTGTGAAGCCGAACTTGGACACTCACTGGCACCCATGGAAGTGCTAAAGTGTGGCCTATGGACACTCCCTGATAACTCGAGTCTGGATACTTGTGAGGGGGTTGCCCCGGTATTTGCATGGCGGTTAGGGTATTCAAAGTGTGAGGCATTGGACACTCCCTGGTACCCCGGACCAAAGTGTGAGGCAAACTGGACACTCCCTGGCGCCCCGTTGCTAAAGTGTGGCTATCTTAGTATTTCAAAGATACCAGGAGTAGGATAGAGGGTTGTTGGGTGTTGTCGAGAGAAAAGAGTCGGATAGATGAGATGGTGCATTGTTCTCATACACGGTCACATATGTGTGAAATTATCTTTTAAATAATGTTGTGGTTGTTTTCTAAAACGAGCTCTTTATCATAAATATAAACTTGTGGTATTTAAATGGAAATGGGAAAAAGGTAAATGAGTATGTTTTTACATTCAAAGTATTGTTTTTAATACTCACCAGCTTCTTGAAGCTGACGGCGTTGATGCGTCCTGGACATTCGTGTCCAGGCTTTGCAGGTAATAATCAGGATGAACCGTACGATTATGCTAATTGAGATCAGCTGCTGAGAAGAGATTTTATATGCTTTATGTTTATGTGCTTTAAGATATGATTTGGTTTTGTAATAAGGATTACTGTAATAGACTTTAAGTATTGTTTTATTTCAAGGCGGTCTGTGCCTTAGTAAACCCCGTACCATAGGATGTAATAAGTTAGAAAAAAAAATTATAAGCCCTAATTGCCCTACTCTGATTTATAGTTTTATGTTGTTCGACGTTTTGGGACGGAATCGATCCTTCAAACTGTCGCGACCTACGGGTCCATAAAGGAAATTAAACGCTTTCCATATTTATGCTACGTCGGGGCGTGACATATCTTCCTCGTAATAGCTTTATCCAAATCGAAGAACACAAATCCCGATCACGTTTCCTAATTTAGGCTCTATCACGGATTAGTCTTCTCAAAGCGAGTTTCAGCAAACCCTAGTTGTGTTCTTCAAAGATTCAAATCAGTGTTAATGGAGTATCATCATGATTTGATGATCAAACTGATGATTCACATTTTAAAATCTCTAATTTTGTGGAGCATGCTTAGTAATAACGTAAATGTAGGAGCGTTCAAGAATCTTGTGTGAGTTCTTTTTAGTGTGGATGACGTGTAAAGAGAGGTATAACATGTAGGCAGGCTAGTGAGTGTAAGATATAGTAAAAAAAAAAAAAAAGTAGTTGTATAGTCAGATGGGTCCCAGAGAGGACGTGGTTCGAGTGAGAGCCAAGGGAGCTCCAAATAAAAGAGAGAAAAGCAGTAGGTGTCCTACGGTGTGGATACGGAAGGAGTGAAGGGGGAGGAGGAATGGTACTAAGGTATAAGTGAGGGTGGAAGAGGAGTGGTAGGTAAGGTATGAGTGAAGGTGGAGGAGGAATTGCTTGGATAATAGTAGGGAGGTGTGAGGACTTGATTAATTGCTCAAGCTTGGGGTTGATTCAGGTTCCTTCAGGTTGTTGGATGTATTGAATGAGGCTGGTATTTATAGAAGAGTTGTGTGGGATTATAGTCTTGTTAGAGGAGCTGCCAATGTGATGTGTTGGAGTTATGTGATAAGTCCCTCTATTTAAGGTAGGTGAGGGTCTAAAATGTGGTGGTTAGGGTATTAAATGGGATTTGACCAGGCAATGGTCAAGAATGACAGGTCATGTAGAAAAGCAAAGCTGGCATTGGTGACTAGCAGGTGAGGCAGCAGATGCTGCAGGTGTGTCAATGAAAGGGTGGCTTGCTATTCGTTGCAGAGGCTTAAACGAGGGAGTGTATCAAGATCATGATATTGGTCTGCAGAATGTGTTGCAAGGTTGAAGTGATAAGGCAATGGGAAAGTTAATGGCCCAGTTGGTCTTACAGCCATGGGACTCCCTAATTGGTTTGTGAGGCTTGGTTGCAGGGCACGTGAAGGTCACGTGTCTCTCTCTCTCTCTCTCTTTCTCTCTCTCTCTCTCTCTCTCTCTCTCTCTCTGGAACCAACCCTAGCTTTGCCTGAGAGGCGGGAGCTAGGGAGATGCCCTTGGCTCTAGCCACCTAGCCATGAGCTCTCGAGATCCCAATGGGCCAGGCCACCCTTCAATACCGCTCCTGACTAAGGGTGGTTGACCCACCTGTGAATATGTGTGTTTGTGTATTGATTATGGGCTCTTGTGATTGCCACGAGTATGGCCCTCTAAAGTGCCATGGCCCCTAGGGCTGGAGCTCTCATCATAGGCTTAGCCTTTTGAGTTGGAAAGCCCTAAGTATTGGAATTACACTTAGCAACGTGCATTCATGGAGATTCATGGAGAGAGCCTCCTATCATAGGCTTAGCCCTTTGAAGCGTCGTAAGTGTTGGAGTTGCACCCTTCCTACAGAGGGCATTCCATTATCTTGGGTTTGGCCCTTTGAGGTCCCCCAAGTATTGGGGTTGTAGCCTTCCTAGGGAGGGCCATCCCAAGTGTTGGAGTTGCAGCTTCCTAGGGACGACCTCCCATCATCGTGGGCTTGGTCCTTGGAGATGCTATAGGTAGTGGAGTTGCAGGGCCTTTTTGGAGATTTAAGTGAGTAGGTACGTAGTCTATGTGGACATATAAGTAATGACGACGTTGGAGATACGTTTTCCTTTTGGTGACGTGTGCAACCACCACGTGGCGGATTAATACACATTACCTACAAATCTCATCCCTTGATATGTGACCTGCAAACTCCATGATTGATGCAAGGGATACTTATGAGACATAGAAAATACTAAGGACTTGATACAAATCATTTTTACCTTATGTTACTATTACCTTAATCCTATTGTATAGGGATATAAGACTAAAAAAACCCAGAATGTAATAACATTTTTGAATATTTTATGCATTACAAAACATTATATTCTCAATATAAATATAAATAAAAAAAGTAGTATATTCAATCATGAATTAAAATATTTAATAATTTAATGCTTAATAAAGAGTTATTAATGCTAGGGTAAAAAGCATTTTGCACCCCTAATGTATACACCGTTTTGGACTTTGCACCCTAATGTTTCAATTTTCTCAAATTGGCCCTTAATGTATATAGCGAGTTGCAATGTGGCCCTTCCGTCAGCATTTCCGTCATAAACTAACGAAAAATCGCCCATGTGCAAGTCATGTGACTTATTTAAGGGTTTTTTAGTCATTCACCATAAATTAAAAGCATTTTGCACCCTTAATGTTTGGTTCATTTGGCGATTTGCACCCTTAATGTTTGGGTCGTTCGGACATATTTTACTTTTATTATTTTAATTTTTTTTTTAAAAAAAAAAGGTGTTCTTGCATAATTATTGGATTCCTCTACCGCTACCCATTAAAAATTGAGTTTTAATTAGTTTAAATTTCTAAAAATAATATTTTAGACTATTAAATTTTTTTTATTATGTACACTGTGTGGGACCCTAGGGCAAGTTTTGGAAAATTATCGCAATCATTTTGATATTTTAACAACAATGTCAGGGGCACTAACAAATCTCACTAACACTCACACCCACACTCTATCTCTCTCCTAGTGGCACTTTGAAATTAATCAGGGATGTTAGAAACACTGTGTGGGACCATATAAAATTCTTGGGGGTTTATTTCCTTTTAAAATGTTTTATAGGAACATTTTAGAGCACCTAAATAATGTTTTGTACATTATTTTAAATTGCTTAAAATATCTTTGATTGATTGTTAATTTATGGAATTAACACAAGGTGTTTTGTACACTAAGGGAAACTTGATTAAATTATTTGGTAAGTTTTCGCAATTTTTGGGAATATGTTTTAGAGCATATATTGTGTTATGTACACGATATTAATTGCCTAAAATATAATAAATAAAGTTTTAAATTCTTAAAATTAATATATAGTGTTTTGTACACTGTTTGGGGATTTGAGAAAATTTTTAGTAAATTATCTCATGTTTTTTATATTTTAGAGCATAAAATTTATGCTTATGGACATTAGTTTTAATTGCTTAAACTATCCCAAATAGACTATTAATTTTTTAAATTAATATGGATGTTTAGAACCCCATATTGGACCACTGAAATTTCTTGGAGAACAAATTTCTCAAAAGTTTTGTATTTTTGAGAATTTATTTATTCACTGAATTTATTTGTTTAACTAAATCAATTTAATTTGCTAAATTGATTAAATTGAGGGGACACAAATACATATAACCTAAAATACATAAGGTAAAAGTACATGATGTACTCTCAAAAAGTAGTGAATTTAGCAAAAAATGTGGTGGATTTAGCTCTACCCTTTTAGAATTAGAGTTTATTTAAAATTCCAATTAGAATATGTTGGATAACTTTAGATTTGTTTCATATTTTTTGGGTAATTGGGTACCGGTAGAGGAACCCAAAAATTATGCCAGAACACCTTTTTTAAAAAAAAGTTAAATAAAAAAATAAAAATAAAATATGTCCAAACGACCCAAACATTAAGGGTGCAAATCGCCAAATGAACCAAACATTAAGGGTGCAAAATGCTTTTAATTTATGGTGAATGACTAAAATACCCTTAAATAAGTCACATGACTTGCACATGGGCGATTTTTTGTTAGTTTTTGACGGAAATGCTGACGGAAGGGCCACATTGCAACTCGCTATAAACATTAAGGGCCAATTTGAGAAAATTGAAACATTAGGGTGCAAAGTCCAAAACGGTGTATACATTAGGGGTGCAAAATGCTTTTTACCCTTAATGCTAATACATATTCGCATAGAAAAATATAGTGAAAAATCCAATGCTACTAGTATTTTTTGGAATAGGTCTATAAATTATATCTTCATAACAATAGGTCTTATAATTGTGATTGTATTTAGGGATTAGTCTAAAATATCCCATTATAGACTAATTTAATGACTTTTCTACGTACCCCTAATCTATATATATATAATATAGATTTAAATATGGAATAGTTATCAAATGTTATCAAACCCCCACTGTTATTGCATATGATATATATATATATATATATATACAGAAATAAGACTCCAATATTTTAGGGTTTTACTTTATAAATCTATTTCATTTATATTGAACAATATTAATACACTCCATTCTATAATAGTCCATAATCTATTCGAATGAGATAACAGTCCGTACGAGGTGGAATTTCGTACTGTGTTTTACAGTATGAAATTTCACACTCAACTATTTCATGTTGTGTCGAATTTCACACTGCACCTGAGTAAAAGGGAAAAATTCACACTAGATATCTAGAGTTTGCAGTGTAGTTTGACAGTGTGAAACTCAAAATTGAAAAATTTCTCATCAAATTTGTGATTATTTAGTAAGAATTTCTCACCTTTTGAATGGATATGATGAGAATCAATCATGCTAATTAGTTGTGTCACGTCCCGAAACCGCACATACGATTCTAGGACAGTTACACGCCACCAAGGCTCCCATTATACTCCTAAAGATCCATTATTAAGCTTAAAGTCAGAGTTATAGAAAGCCTTTCCCATTTAAAACACTTTTAAAACATATCATTTTGAAGCAGTTAGGTAGTCCAGTCGACTAATCGGGAACCCAATCGACTGGACATACAAATTTCAGAGAGCATCATTCTGGAAACCCCCTGGTCTGGTCGACTGATTGATCCGGTCAACCGAGATTTTAGAGGCCTGGCTGACTGAACCATGAGTCCGGTCGACTGGACGACGCTAAAACAGAATGTCACGTTCTGGAACACATTCTGGTCGATTGAACTAGGACTCTAATCGACTGGATTGATGCAGCGGAACCCAATTCTGCAGCAAACCCCTGTTCAGTTCAAACAACTAAACATGTACAACATCAGGTAAAATACTACCCAAACCCATCATAATTAATATGATACCACCCTTATATTACTTACATAAGTTTCCCAACCAACCACTACAAGTATATGAAACCAAACCTTACCAAAATGACCAATCTAATAAGCATAGTTTGAAGCCATATTACAAAAACATAAGTTTAAGCTAACCAACATTAAGTTGTTCACCAAACCAAAACTAGAGCCTCCATATTACAAGCTCTAAACCAAAAATATGAAGTTAACTACACATTTACAACTATTCCCAAAACCCCACGTTGTCTCGCTATTGCTATTTTCCCATTCCTTTGATGCCTTGCCTTTATCACCTACAATGGTTATTCAAAAACCACTACACTATATCAGCTATATGCTAGTGAATGCCAATAATTATAAATATGAATAATAGACATGGTCAATCTCATCTTTCTACACATCACTATGGTCTTCGGGAACGCAAGTACCAGCCACCCTTTCACGTTAGCCCACGACTAATCCATTAGTCCGCGCAACTAACCGAGACCCGCGCCTCTTTTATGTCAGACGTGCGATCTCATGGCCAATTTGGCACCTAGTCTCATAACTTCGATGGCAAGTATTAGTTCCCCTTTGACCCAAATATACAACTCATTATGCCCATATTAAATTCATCACACCATGCTATTGCCATACAAATGGGTCTTATTAACCATATGAGTTTGCCCAATAATAACTAAACAGGCTAAATTATACAAATAGACATGCTTATCATCACAAAGATCATCTCAAACATACAATTATCCGGATTCTATAATTATTATCACTCACCTCAAGGATTTCGCTCCTAATTGCAGGATAAAGACCCTAACAAATCCCGGGTGCAATTCCTATATACAAATTATAAATTATAAGCTAAATTCCCAAATTGGGGCACAAAAAAACTATCTCAAAATGCAATAAGATTTACACCACTGTGTTAGACTCACCTCCAGAAGTCCGAATATGTAGCCTGTTGAAATTAAACGTCGTTAAGCGCATCGTCGTCGTCGAATTCAGTCACAAATCTCGTATCTTACCTCTGTATCTAACCGAAAATGCCAAAGGAATAAAGATGAAGATGGTGACTTACCATCCATGTGTCATGCAACATGTGAGTTGTAACTATAGGTTTCTATACTAGCCCCCCAAGGTTTTGCAAGTTTTGCATTTATACCCCTGCTAGTTAATGAAATTTATTAAAACTATCTCAAACTTAAATGGGTGTTTGTCTATGTCACGTATGGGTTCCATAAGTGGTCCCACATAATTTTGTGAGGTTGCTAATTAACCTACTAATTATGCAACGTGTCCATTTCGCTCTCACAAAGGTATCCCTAACGGACCACAGAAGTAGTTTCTAACAATTTACATGTTATTAAAACAACATAATAAGATATTCACATATGCCTTAATAAACATTTAAGCACATAAGAATTAACCCATGTATCTGTCCCATCACCCGGGAACATCTCATAACTGTCCCAAGCTGGGACTGCCACATTGGCCTATCTCTGGGTTCCAAACTGGACACCCCTAATCATCTTAGTGAGTTAATACCCACTTAACACATATAATCACATCATTATTATAATGTTAATGATGCATGCTAAAGTAATTACAAGTAGCCAGCGGGAGCGGGCGTTACATCTCTCCCATCCTTAAAAAGGAGTTTGTCCGCAAACTCGCTGTACGATACATAACCATATAAAGATAGATAATTCTCACACATAACATAGTCTTCTCTATTCACGACTTTCTCAACACCATAACCAACAGAATAACTTTGTTCCTCAATTATGATCTTCCCAGCTCAAGAATCCAACTGAATACTCAATCATAATTCAAATCTTCTTGAATTTTTGCACAATTCATATACCCTAACTCAACTTCCACCTGTAATAACCTGCATTTTCCTGCATGATCATAATTAAAATTATTTTCATTATCATTTGCATTATCATATTTAAAATTTAATATATATTGTCTGTTTATATGTTAATTTCGATTCTTATGTGAAAAGTTTAATTCTTGACTAATTGAAATTACTTTTGGGGTCAAAATGCAATTTTCATAAAAACTTGCAATACCTGTGTTAAAATTCAAAACTATATTTCAAAACGGTGGAATTATTTCTTTTAAACTCAAACTGTATTTTTATAAAATCAGAAAACTATTTCTAACGTTAAAATGAATTCTCTGTATTTTTGTGATAAACACCGTGTCACGAAAATACCAGTGTAGGTTTAAAACTGTCCGCGCAGTGTTAAACTTCCACAGAATTTTGGAAGTAAATGATTGAACAAATTTATTTATACTCAATTATGAATGCTGATGCTTTTCCCTTAGGTCTTGTTTGGCAAATGTTGTAGTATGTGTGTTGTCCTTATGCCATAAGCTAGATTACCCAAACACACATTGACCCACCTCATCTCCACCTACCTCTTACTTTCAGTAGTGGAGAATAAAGGGGAGTGTATACACATCATATCTGCACATTCATGGTATTATATGGAGGTTAATGGAGATTGGGTGGAGGGTTAGGCCAATGTTTTCTTAGTGGGTATTTGATTATATATACACCCAACCACACTACACATTCTGCACTTCCATCACAACACATTTCAGAATTCACAGAGAGTTTAGAGAGTGCAGAGAGTTCTTCAATTTCGTAGAGAGAGAGAAGAGCTCAATCCTCCATAGCCAAAGCTTGGATTTTGGGAATTTCGTAATTATATTTCTTTCTCAACAATTTCTTCAAATCTATATCACGGTGAGTATTACTAACTCACTCAAAATGTAACTCATTCCTTATTTACTGATTTAGGTAGTTAATTTTAACAGTAGCAGAATTTTGTTTTCAGATTTTTGTTAGGAAAACGAATGAAATTTAAGGTTCTACCCGCGTTGTCCCAAGTAAAACTCGATTCTGCACACTTTTCGTCTAATGCAATTTTCTCAGATTTTGCACCGTTTGGGCAGAAAATGAGGATTACAGTAGCAGAAAAAGTATATTAGAAATTCAATCTAATATTTTCTCTTTTAATTTTAACAGTAGCAGAATTTTGTTTTCAGATTTTTGTTAGGAAAACGAATGAAATTTAAGGTTCTGCCCGCGTTGTCCCAAGCAAAACTCGATTCTGCACACTTTTTGTCTAATGAAATTTTCTCAGATTCTGCACCGATTGGACAGAAAACGAGGATTTCAGTAGCAGTTTTTAGAATGCTATTAGTTATGTTTAAAATGATTAAGGCAAGGAATTACGAATTTTCAATCCCTGTACGCGTATTATTTCTTTAATTCTGTGAATTCCTTTATGTTTAAAGTTTGATGACATTCATGTGGAGTCAGTTGTACATGCATGGTGAGTGTTGGTAGTGTGTAAAAGAGTAATGATAGTGTGGAAAAGAGTAATGATTGTGTGGAAAGAGTATGAGTTTGAGTTGTGGTTGTGGTTGTGGTTGTGGTTGTAATTGTGGCTGTGGTTATGGTTGTGGTTGTGGATGTGATTGTGGTTGGAGTTGAAAAAGAGGATGAGGGTGTCTTTGAAATGCGAAGGTGGCAAAAAATGGACACTCCCTGACGCCCATGGAAGCGTTAAAGTGTGTGAAGCCGAACTTGGACACTCACTGGCACCCATGGAAGTGCTAAAGTGTGGCCTATAGACACTCCCTGAATGACTCGAGTCTGGATACCTGTGTGGGGGTTGTCCCGGTATTTGCATGGCGGTTAGGGTATTCAAAGTGTGAGGCATTGGACACTCCCTGGTACCCCGGACCAAAGTGTGAGGCAAACTGGACACTCCCTGGCGCCCCGTTGCTAAAGTGTGGCTATCTTAGTATTTCAAAGATACCAGGAGTAGGATAGAGGGTTGTTGGGTTTTGTCGAGAGAAAAGAGTCGGTTAGATGAGATGGTGCATTGTTCTCATACACGGTCACATATGTGTGAATTTATCTTTTAATTATTGTTGTGGTTGTTTTTTTTCTAACAAGCTCTTTATCATATATATAAACTTGTGGTATTTAAATGGAAATGGGAAAAAGGTAAATGGGCATGTTTTTACATTCAAAGCTATGTTTTTAATACTCACCAGCTTCTTGAAGCTGACGGCGTTGATGCGTCCTGGACATTCGTGTCTAGGCTTTGCAGGTTATAATCAAGAAGAACCGTATGACTATGCTAATTAAGATCTGTTGCTGAGAAGAGATGTTACCCTTATATGCTTTATGTTTATGTGTTATGATTTGGTTTGTAATAAGGATGACTGTAATAGACTTTAAGTTATTGTTTTATTTCAAGGCGGTCTGTGCCTTAGTAAACCCTGTACTATAGGATGTAATAAGTTAGAAAATTTTTATAAGCCCAGGTTGCCCTACTCTGATTAATGGTTTTATGATGTTCGACGTTTTGGGACGGAATCGATCCTTCAAACTGTCGCGACCTACGGGTCCATAAAGGAAATTAAACGCTTTCCATATTTATGCTACGTCGGGGCGTGACTGGATTTGGTGGTATCAGAGCCATAGGTTTTCTAGATTGACCAGGCTCAGTTTTTCACGCCATAGATTAGTGACATAGGTTACCCTTAAGTTTTACTAAGCTATATAACCAAGTTCTAGTTTTAGTTTAGTACGGATTACCCTTAGTTCAGAAACTAAAATTCTAAGTTGATTTTATCATAGAAATGATTACCCGTTTGTCTTGTCACATCGACAAGAATGATAGCAATTTCCATATACCTTCAGACATATAGTAGCCGAGTTTCTAAGGAGTTAAAGCATACCATAGCCCTCATTAATAGCTTAGGCACTGACCAACTTCCTGAGTCAAATCTCGGAACAGTCAGTATGGCCCACAACCCAGAGTCTAGAGGATAAGAATACGACCTCTTTGCTATTAGACAGCCCTAGTTCGAATACGAGTATTATATGTACTTAATATATATTTTATTGTATGCTTATGTGATAATACGAGTATGTGATATAGTGATAAATACTCCTTTGAAAATTTTCGTCATAGTACTGTTGCATGCATGTTTCTCATTCTACTACCCCTATCATGCATAGAATGGCTGGAAGACCAAGGAGGAACAGAAATCTGATTGAAGGAGCGCCCGAGGCTGCCGACCCCACGGGAATATTTGAAGCTTTTATTAGACGTCTCGAGAGGGTTAGTAATGCGAATGAAAACCAACGAGACCGCCAGACGGGAGATAAGCTGCTGGAAAGATTCCGTGCGCTCAGACCCGAGCAATTTGCGGGTACCACGGATCCCTGGAAGGCGGAGCAATGGTTAAGACAGATGGATCGCATGTTCGAAGCTGTCCAATGCAACGAGATGGACAAGAGGAGATTGGCTACTTTTCAACTAACCGACGCCGCTGCAGATTGGTGGGACTCGGTCATAGCCACTATCGGAAACACCGCTGCTATGGGGATGACATGGACGGCGTTCAAAGGGAGATTCCTGGAGAAGTACTTTCCGGCTACGGAGAGGCACAGAAGAGAGAAGGAGTTTATGGATCTGACGCAAGGAACCAAGACGGTGCAAGAGTATACCACACAGTTCGAGAGGCTGTCACGGTTTGCCCCGCACATGGTTGATACTGAGGAGAAGAAGATCCGGAAGTATAACCAAGGGTTGGCACCGCAGATTCGTCGCCTGACTCTCGGCCACCTAGACAAATCGTTTGAAGGACTAGTCGGCCTGGCTACCGACCTGGAAGAAGATGCAAGAGTATACCGTAAACAATTCGAATTCCGACCGCCTCAGGGGGGTAATTTTGGGAATAGACCACCAATGAATCGTACCCAAGGACAGAAGAGGAACTTTGATGGGAGCAAGAAGGCACAAGCTATTACCCATCCGACTCAACCCCGAGTAGGAGAAGGAAGTAGTGGTGTAAAGTGCTTCAACTGTGGCAACCCTGGACATGTGGCTCGGGACTGCAGGGCACCAAGGCGTGCTACTCAGCCAGGAATAGTCTGCTTCAACTGTGGTGAACCAGGTCACATCAGCAGGTTCTGCACTGCCCCTAAGCAAGCAACTTATGGACAACAGAGTCAGACCCGCTTGAATGCTGTTATTCCTGATGCCGCGGGATATGATGGAGCTGAATATGAAGAAGGAGATCATGGAGAAGCTCAACCTGATCAGCAAGCAGTGGAAGGTACATTGACTCTATTTAACTCCCATGTTAGAGTATTATTTGATACGGGTGCTGCTCTATCATTCATATCTGTTAATACAATTCGGAGATTGGGTATCTTACCTCATCGCTTAGAGAAAGCTTTGAAGGCTACATCACCAATAGGAGCTGCGGTCAGTTTAGGACATGTGTGCAAGGATTGTCCCTTAAGATTAGGTGACCAAGAAATCCCTGCAAGGTTGATCGTCCTATCGATGAAGGAGTTTGACATAATCCTAGGAATGGATTGGCTGTCTCAGAATCAAGTGAAGTTGGATTGTGCGAGGAAGAGAATTACATTCTCCGACAATGAGAATCAACCCTTTGATTTTCAATGTAACCCTTCGGGAGATATGTTCCTCACAAGATGTTTAGCCAACATCGAAGTCGTCAGTACAGAGGTGACAGCATCATCTATACCTGTAGTCAAGGACTTCGAAGAAGTATTTCAAGACATTTCTGGATTACCGCCCGAAAGAAGTATAGAGTTCTGTATTGAGCTTATACCGGGTACCGTACCGATTACCAAGGTTCCCTACAGAATGGCCCCCACAGAACTACTAGAATTGAAGGGACAAGTTCAAGAGCTCGAGAACCTAGGTTTTGTACGTCCAAGTACATCGCCTTGGGGAGCACCGGTGTTATTTGTGAAGAAGAAGGACGGGACGCTCAGGCTGTGTATCGACTACAGAGAATTGAATCGAGTGACGATCAAGAACAAGTATCCTTTGCCTCGGATTGACGATTTATTTGATCAACTACAAGGAGCTACGATATTTTCCAAGATAGACCTTAGGTCGGGGTATCATCAGTTGAGGGTACGGAAGGAAGACATACCTAAGACTGCTTTCAGAACCCGATATGGTCATTATGAATTTCTGGTGATGCCGTTTGGATTGACGAACGCCCCGGCAGTGTTTATGGATCTGATGAACAGAGTGTTCAAGCCTTATTTAGATCAGTTTGTCATCGTCTTTATTGATGATATTTTGATCTATTCTAAGTCAAGAGAAGAACACGAGCAACATCTTCGGATTACGATGCAGACGCTTAAGGACCACCACTTGTATGCCAAGTTCAGTAAGTGTGAGTTTTGGTTGCAAGAAGTGAAATTTTTGGGACACAAGGTGTCATCTCAAGGAATTTCTGTGGATTCGTCCAAGACCGATGCTGTATCCAACTGGGTTAGGCCAAGCAACCCTACAGAAGTTCGGAGTTTTCTTGGACTCGCAGGCTATTACAGAAGATTTGTTGAAGGATTCTCTAAAATAGCCGCACCATTGACTGGATTGACGAAGAAGAATTTGAAATTCGAATGGACAGAGAAGCACGAGCGAGCCTTTCTAGAGTTGAAAGAGAGACTCACTACCGCACCAGTACTAGCAATACCCAAGCCTGGTGAGAAGTTCACTATCTTTAGTGACGCCTCATATCAAGGACTAGGGTGTGTACTTATGCAAGATGGTAAAGTTATAGCCTATGGATCTAGACAGCTGAAGCCGAATGAGTTGAACTATCCTATTCATGATTTGGAGTTGGCAGCAGTGGTATTTGCACTCAAGATTTGGAGACATTATCTCTACGGTGAGAAGTTTGATTTGTTCTCCGATCACAAGAGTCTGAAGTATTTGTTCACACAGAAAGAGTTGAACATGAGGCAGCGCAGATGGATGGAGTTGATCAAAGATTATGACTTCACATTGGAATACCACCCTGGTAAAGCTAATGTGGTCGCTGATGCTTTGAGTCGGCAGACTCGTGAGACGATCGCCTCCTTAATGGTGAGAGAATGGCGAGCATTGGAGACGTTGGCAGAGTTTGATGTACAGAGTGCTGAAAGAGGAGAAGGACAACTTTTCGGATGTCTTATCCTACAGCCTGTTCTCATTGACCGCATTATTGGAGCTCAGAAAGAAGATGAGAAGTTTCAATCATGGTTCATAAAGATGTCAGAGAAGGACCCGACAGAATGGAAGGTGGGAATCGATAGAGGGTATCGGTGCAGGAATAGATTGTGCGTGCCCGGTGATGGAGAGTTAAGGAAGGATATCCTGGAAGAAGCACATAAATCAAGGTATACAGTTCACCCGGGAGGAACGAAGATGTACAAAGATTTGAAGAGGAATTTCTGGTGGGAAGGCATGAAGAAGGATGTGGCCGAGTTTGTATCCAAGTGTTTGACGTGTCAGCAAGTCAAGGCCGAACATCAGAGACCGTCAGGATTGTTGCAACCGCTACCTATTCCTGGTTGGAAGTGGGAGCACATTACGATGGATTTTGTAGTAGGATTGCCCCGGTCGCAACAGAATCATGACGCTATTTGGGTAATTGTGGATCGATTGACGAAGTCAGCTCATTTTATTGCTTACAGTATGACATACCCGGTGGAAAAGATGAGCCGGATGTACATACAACAAGTTGTGCGACTTCACGGTGCACCTGTATCGATTGTGTCAGACCGTGACGCACGTTTTACTTCTGGATTTTGGGAAAGTCTGCAAGAAGCTATGGGAACTTCACTCAAGATGAGTACTGCTTTTCACCCTCAGACAGATGGGCAAACTGAGCGTGTTAATCAGATCATGGAAGATATGCTTAGGGCTTGTGTGATCGATTTTGAAGAATCTTGGGAGACACACTTGCCGTTGGTTGAATTTGCCTATAACAATAGTTATCATACGAGTATCGGTATGGCTCCGTTCGAAGCACTGTACGGACGACCATGTCGTTCTCCATTGTGTTGGGCAGAGGTTGGGGACACAGAATTGTTGGGACCAGATTTGGTTAGAGAAACCAACGAGAAGATTTCCTTGGTCAAAGAAAGGATGAGAACCGCTCAGAGCCGGTATAAGAGTTATGCTGATCGACGCCGAAAAGATCTGGAGTTTAGTGTGGGAGATCACGTACTTCTTAAGGTTTCACCAACACGAGGAGTAGTACGTTTTGGTCTCAAGAGAGGGAAGTTAGCTCCGCGTTTCATTGGACCGTTTGAGATTTTGGAACGTATCGGGAAAGTGGTCTATCAACTGGCGTTACCACCAAAGATGTCTGGGGTTCACAACGTGTTTCACGTGAGTATGTTGAGGAAATACATACGAGATCCCTCGCATGTGGTTAGTTATGACGACATTGAGACGAGTCATAGCGTTTCTTACAAGGAGAGACCTGCGAAGATTTTGGATCAGAGTATCAAGAAGCTGAGGAATAAGGATATTCCGTTGGTGAAGGTTCAGTGGAATCACCACGACGAGAATGAAGCCTCGTGGGAAGTTGAAGCTGATATGAGGAAGAAGTACCCGGAGTTGTTTCATGACTAGTTAGTCTTGATTTCGGGGACGAAATCCTGTTTAAGGGGGGAAGGGTGTAATAACCTGCATTTTCCTGCATGATCATAATTAAAATTATTTTCATTATCATTTGCATTATCATATTTAAAATTTAATATATATTGTCTGTTTATATGTTAATTTCGATTCTTATGTGAAAAGTTTAATTCTTGACTAATTGAAATTACTTTTGGGGTCAAAATGCAATTTTCATAAAAACTTGCAATACCTGTGTTAAAATTCAAAACTATATTTCAAAACGGTGGAATTATTTCTTTTAAACTCAAACTGTATTTTTATAAAATCAGAAAACTATTTCTAACGTTAAAATGAATTCTCTGTATTTTTGTGATAAACACCGTGTCACGAAAATACCAGTGTAGGTTTAAAACTGTCCGCGCAGTGTTAAACTTCCACAGAATTTTGGAAGTAAATGATTGAACAAATTTATTTATACTCAATTATGAATGCTGATGCTTTTCCCTTAGGTCTTGTTTGGCAAATGTTGTAGTATGTGTGTTGTCCTTATGCCATAAGCTAGATTACCCAAACACACATTGACCCACCTCATCTCCACCTACCTCTTACTTTCAGTAGTGGAGAATAAAGGGGAGTGTATACACATCATATCTGCACATTCATGGTATTATATGGAGGTTAATGGAGATTGGGTGGAGGGTTAGGCCAATGTTTTCTTAGTGGGTATTTGATTATATATACACCCAACCACACTACACATTCTGCACTTCCATCACAACACATTTCAGAATTCACAGAGAGTTTAGAGAGTGCAGAGAGTTCTTCAATTTCGTAGAGAGAGAGAAGAGCTCAATCCTCCATAGCCAAAGCTTGGATTTTGGGAATTTCGTAATTATATTTCTTTCTCAACAATTTCTTCAAATCTATATCACGGTGAGTATTACTAACTCACTCAAAATGTAACTCATTCCTTATTTACTGATTTAGGTAGTTAATTTTAACAGTAGCAGAATTTTGTTTTCAGATTTTTGTTAGGAAAACGAATGAAATTTAAGGTTCTACCCGCGTTGTCCCAAGTAAAACTCGATTCTGCACACTTTTCGTCTAATGCAATTTTCTCAGATTTTGCACCGTTTGGGCAGAAAATGAGGATTACAGTAGCAGAAAAAGTATATTAGAAATTCAATCTAATATTTTCTCTTTTAATTTTAACAGTAGCAGAATTTTGTTTTCAGATTTTTGTTAGGAAAACGAATGAAATTTAAGGTTCTGCCCGCTTTGTCCCAAGCAAAACTCGATTCTGCACACTTTTTGTCTAATGAAATTTTCTCAGATTCTGCACCGATTGGACAGAAAACGAGGATTTCAGTAGCAGTTTTTAGAATGCTATTAGTTATGTTTAAAATGATTAAGGCAAGGAATTACGAATTTTCAATCCCTGTACGCGTATTATTTCTTTAATTCTGTGAATTCCTTTATGTTTAAAGTTTGATGACATTCATGTGGAGTCAGTTGTACATGCATGGTGAGTGTTGGTAGTGTGTAAAAGAGTAATGATAGTGTGGAAAAGAGTAATGATTGTGTGGAAAGAGTATGAGTTTGAGTTGTGGTTGTGGTTGTGGTTGTGGTTGTAATTGTGGCTGTGGTTATGGTTGTGGTTGTGGATGTGATTGTGGTTGGAGTTGAAAAAGAGGATGAGGGTGTCTTTGAAATGCGAAGGTGGCAAAAAATGGACACTCCCTGACGCCCATGGAAGCGTTAAAGTGTGTGAAGCCGAACTTGGACACTCACTGGCACCCATGAAAGTGCTAAAGTGTGGCCTATAGACACTCCCTGAATGACTCGAGTCTGGATACCTGTGTGGGGGTTGCCCCGGTATTTGCATGGCGGTTAGGGTATTCAAAGTGTGAGGCATTGGACACTCCCTGGTACCCCGGACCAAAGTGTGAGGCAAACTGGACACTCCCTGGCGCCCCGTTGCTAAAGTGTGGCTATCTTAGTATTTCAAAGATACCAGGAGTAGGATAGAGGGTTGTTGGGTTTTGTCGAGAGAAAAGAGTCGGTTAGATGAGATGGTGCATTGTTCTCATACACGGTCACATATGTGTGAATTTATCTTTTAATTATTGTTGTGGTTGTTTTTTTTCTAACAAGCTCTTTATCATATATATAAACTTGTGGTATTTAAATGGAAATGGGAAAAAGGTAAATGGGCATGTTTTTACATTCAAAGCTATGTTTTTAATACTCACCAGCTTCTTGAAGCTGACGGCGTTGATGCGTCCTGGACATTCGTGTCTAGGCTTTGCAGGTTATAATCAAGAAGAACCGTATGACTATGCTAATTAAGATCTGTTGCTGAGAAGAGATGTTACCCTTATATGCTTTATGTTTATGTGTTATGATTTGGTTTGTAATAAGGATGACTGTAATAGACTTTAAGTTATTGTTTTATTTCAAGGCGGTCTGTGCCTTAGTAAACCCTGTACTATAGGATGTAATAAGTTAGAAAATTTTTATAACCCAGGTTGCCCTACTCTGATTAATGGTTTTATGATGTTCGACGTTTTGGGACGGAATCGATCCTTCAAACTGTCGCGACCTACGGGTCCATAAAGGAAATTAAACGCTTTCCATATTTATGCTACGTCGGGGCGTGACACCACCAATGACTTCGTAATATCGACATGTAGAATACATTTCCCACATTAATCACCTATAATAACAATTAGAATTGATAAGTCATTGCTTCTTATACTGTGGTATAACTTCCAAATACTCTATGCCTCGTAAGACACCCTTCTGACATCCGATGTATCTGTCAAACTGTATTACAATAGGCATTTGCTTCCAACCATGCTTAGAATTAAGCATACACCTTTTCCTGATATAAAACAAATATTTCTTCATTTATCATAACAGAATCAATATCTCAGATAACTTCATTGTCTGTTCACACATAATATAATGAATCCCAACAACCTAAATTTTTGTTATGTTAACTGTCAACTCAATCAACTTGTTCCCAGCCATTTACAGTCTTTCCCTTGACCTTAACGATCTAGATAATTTCCACAAAAATCACAGTAAAATATCCTCTTTCCCCTACGGTTACTATTTAAAATACTAGTAACCTTGCGAGTTTTGATATCCCGGTCTTTATTCTCTGATAGATTAAACTTCCAATCAATCATAACACCAATCACTTTATACCCAAAATAACTTCTATTCTCTATTTGTCTTCCTTGAGTAACACCACTTTTATACTATTTTCGTATGAACATGTGAATCAACCAAATAAGAACGTACCATACCTACCAAATTCCTTGTCAGCTTCAATTTAAATATTGGTCCCTACATTGACCCCTTCCAAATGATAATAATAGATTTCAAGTTAAACCTTCTATGATCCCCAATCATCTACCTACATTGTTGCATATTCACATTTTACTGTTTAAGAAGATACTTCCAATTTTCCCTGATAATGAAAATTTTAGACATTTACCTGCACCAATAATACCATACTTCAGCTTAACCAAGTAACTGCTAATGAACCCTCAATCAAATACCAAATAATCTTTGTCGTCAGCTTTCAAAGTCATACAAAATTCTCTTGTTATATCGAAACCCAAATTCCAACGCAACACTTTATTTTTTGTATATCAAATCCCTCAATTTCCAATAAAATACTCAAAGTCGATACCATTTCAAATCGACTTCTTAATTTCTAAAATCTTTTATACTCCTGGATTTGCATAACTATGGTCCCTTCTCATTTCAAAAACATTCTCGGTATCACCATATAAAATAAATTCCAACCAACCCTCAATAGTAACCAGTCAATTGCTAAGTAACCAAAATCTTCTGCCCTATCTTCTTTTTTAACCTTAGTCAAAGAATCACAACTTCGAATATATCAAAATATATTAAATTTAAAATAAATCGTCTCCAATAACCATAAAATATTTCTCAAAATTTGAAAATACAATAGATAATCATATCATAAAATTTCTAATAAAACCAATTTCCGAATAGTGCTTGAAATAACCATCCACAGTTTTATAATCAATAAATTATAATACTATGTGAAATAGCTTTAGGAATTTTAAGAAAAGTATTTTTTTTACTACAACCTATAACGTCCACAATTGAAAGAAACTCCCTCATTGTGCATTACTAAGAACTCAGTACTTGTCAATTCAAACTTATACCTCGTCAACCATCCTCCACTACCTCTTTTTATTTCAATTCCATTTCTATATTTAATTTCTTTCTTTCCAACCCTTGTAGTACCAGATTATAGTCGATTTCCCAAACCTTCTGAATAATCTAAGAATGCATTATCAAACGGCTACGATTCAAAATTTATATACTCCTTCAATGCACTAATTACCTTGGCTAACTCTTCCGCATACAATCCATTTATCATCTTCTACTAATTCTCATTCTCTTTTTTTCCCTCTACCACCTAAATATTTATCCACTGCAATTACTCAAATAAACATTCCACTTGCGACATCAAATACTTGTTCTCACTGATATCACCAAAATTTTCCATAGCAATATATCCAACTAAGTGAATCCCTTATCCCAAATAATCTTCGCAATTTTGCTTCTACTTCATTTAACTCCATAACTATCATCTAATTCTGTGTACCTAGATTACCAACTGCACCTCGAATATCACCAAGCATTAATTCGTTATCCCTTATTAATCAAATATTCGGCATACATACCAACATTTTCTAATTTTGTCTCATGTCTCTTGTATTAAATAATGTACAAAATCCCCTGATAAAGATCCACTTTTTGATATCTGACAAAATAATATACTATCATAATCTGGAGAGATGGAAATTGTGAACAAAAAGACAAGTGTTGGGAAGCATGTGGGAGAAGTCAAGCTAAGAGACGGCGTAAGTTTGGGAACAAACTTCTTTTAAGGAGGAGAGAATTATAACACTCGTAATTGTGTTATTGCATTTTATTACATTGTCATACATGATAATGTGATGCGTTGTGCATTTTGGCACGTGTGTGTGTGTGTGTGAGAGTTTGACTCATGAGTTGATTTGGGTATCTATGTTAGAGAACCCTCTGAGACGATGTGAATTGGATGTTTTGTTGTTGTGACGTCTCTCCTAGATTGAGACGGTCATTGTGGAATACTTTAAGTGTTTATCTGAAAATAAATGTTTACCTGTGTATTTCACTATCTGTATTATTTTCTGGTTTAGAATATATTCTGCTAGTAATTTTAGTATCCTGGTGAGGACGAATTAACACACTATTAATTTGGTAGGCTAATTAGCAACTTCGGAAAAATAATGTAGAAACTTGCGTTTTAACAACCAAACGGAGCTTAGTCGGAAACTTTTATAATTTTGAGGTTTCACTTGTAAATCTATGAATTAGTTGTGTAGGAAGTTTCAGAGACTGATTAGGAGTTTTGAAAAATCGTGAGGAGGTAAACACAAATTTGGAAAATGTTGTCTATATATAAATAAAGATGACTTTCATAATTTTTATAAGTCTTGACCTAAGTTTCAAAAGAGGCCAAAGGGAGATATAGTTGCTTCGAGCTTCTCAACGCCAAACGACGACCTTCTGTCCGTCCATTTTCTCCTAGATTTCATATTCGAGCTCCTTGAGGTAAGAGCTTTGTTTTGATACCCACTAGGGCCTATTTGGCTAAGTTTTCAGAAAAGTTATTTTCTAGAATTTTTCATAAAAGTTGATAATTGGATTTCCGATCCATAGGAATTGTACTAGAAGGATTTCTGCACATTCTTTGTGCACGGGTTTTCTTTGGATTGAATTATAGGAGCGTAAATCAGAGGTGAGTGATTCAACCTTGTATTTTGGAATGATTTCTTGACATGTATCCATGTTTGATCTGAAAAGCATGTGTTAGTTTATAGATACATATTGTGTAGTTCATATTGGGCAATTATATTGATAAGTAGGCCCAATAGCATGGTGACATGTTTCGTTTACCGCGAGCATGGTGATATATATTTGAGCATGTTGAGTTTCTTATTTGGGTCAAAGGATCACGTGGTTACTAAGCGATTTTGTGGAGCCGGTATAGGCATTAAGGTTGCACGATTGAAGAGAAGAATCATGGGTCTTACCCTTTCGCGTGGACTTATTGGTGATGAGTCACGGATTGGGAGTATGGGATGTACACGTGAGGCTCCGGAGACAAGTATGAAATGTAGAGATGTGAATGTGAGCATGTTTATCATTCATGTACATTTGTTATTTTATTCACTAAGAGTTAGCTTAAACAAATCGAAAATGTGTGGTTATTCAAATAACCATTGCATGTATGAATTCTAGCTAGGAATCGGGAAAGCGATCGCGAGATGTTGGGAGTTTACTTAGAAGGCGGCATATAGATGTTTATCTTCTAGTTCTGTAATCGAATCGTTTATTTCCTTTATTTTGATTAAGGAACTTGTAATAGAATCGAATGATAATTCTGTAATAGAATTTGGATAGTAGAAACTCTGGTTATGTTTTAATGTTATAAAATATCGCGAATGACTTTTCATTTGTTGGAGTTGTGAAAGAACTCATGAGCTTGGATTTAAGTACATAGAGGAGTCGATAGTTCATGTTTATTCAAGACTTGTAGCATTATTGAGATTTATGCCAAACGTTTTCCTTCAAGTAAAATGTTGATATATATGTATATGTCTAAATAACTTTCATAAAGTTTCGGAAGAAACAGAATTGGATAGTGCACTTTTTGTCGCGTCGAAAGTTGGACAGAAACTAGTGGTTTTGCTGTCAAGGGACTTTCGACCGGTCGAAGGGACCCATTCGACCGGTCGAATGCCCCTCTGCTTGTAACTTCAGCAAAGTCAACTGGTCGATGGGACTTTCGACTGGTCGAGAGGGACGTTCAACCGGTCGAGATACCCCCTGCCAACCTAGTTGGTTCTCCTGCTTCCAAACATTCTTAAAAGTTCTAATTACAAACTTAAGCTTCTTTTGGGACCCTTTTAAAAGAAAATTTGGTTGGATTAAATTTTGAAGCCTTCGGGTGAAAAGTTTTTTTTGGTTGACTCTAGTACGTAGTAGAATGAGAGTTATGTTTCTTTTCCGCTACGAGTGTTCTTAAAACTAATTCTTTGGAAACGTTAATGAATTGGGGTAGCCTCGGTGGCATGCCACGGGCTCCAGTTCTACTATTGTGGGATCGGGCTGTGACAAGAGATTCCTCAACAACCCATAAATGAGTATACATAAGCTCCGAATACCCTGCAACCTCAATATTATTTACACATCCCTTAACCTTTATCACCTGTCATACCCGTTCCAGAATTTCATTGTTTTTAAAATGCATATTTGAGATTTTGAGAATTATCAATGTAATTTGATAATTGAGATAAGCAGTTGACTGTGGTCAACGGTGAAGTGTCGGGTGAGGACACGGTAATCGGAGAATCATGAGGCATTCGTATGATTAAATAGCATTTATATGATTTAAATGTTATTTGACTATTTGGTAAATCATGAATAGTAAATTTACCTGTGTAGAGTAAATTTTTGATAGTTTGGAAATCGTTTTAAATTATTTTGAACACTGTGGTGAGAACGTGAGTGATTGTTGCATGAAAAGGGTAGGTTAACAAGAGATTCCACGAAAATTTGTTTTCAGACGTAATTGCGGCGACAAACAGAACTTAGTCGAAAACTTGTGTACTTTATAGTTTTCACTCGTAAAGTAATAAAACGGACGTGTGCGACGTTTCAGGAGTTAATTAGGAGTTTTGAGAACTCGTGGGGAGGTAAACACAATTTCCGAGAGTGTTGCCTATAAATAGAAGTTCTAAGATATTTTCTTCATTACAACTTTTCTAAATCCAAAATCAAAAAGGGGGATTGATTCAAGGTGAAAAGTGCATATTTATAGCGTATTATATGGTCTTTTATGCATACTTTAATCCCCGAAGTCCCTACATTTAGGTACATTCTAATAACAATGTTCTTTTTATTGTGTTAATGCTAAAACATATGTTTTTTCATTGTTTTATAGGTATTAGAATGTAAATCAATGAAGTAAAGCTAAAGAAAAGTGATTCTGGTGAATCGAACAACTGAAGCAGCTGGGAAAATGTCAATTTTGACAATGAAGACTTCAGATTTGGAAGATTGTCCTAGAAATACAAAATGTAGATCTTTGAGTTACGGTCACGTGGCCATAAACGGGAGGTCAATCTGAGGTCCGATTAAAACATTATGGCCATTCTCCCATCGGTGAGCAGAGCTGTCAAAATCAGAGGAGTTCAAGCCCTTGAGCAGAGTTTAATCGATTGAGAGTTCGATCGATCGAACTAAGCTCGATCGATCGAACTTTATTTTCATCCAAAAGTTGCATAAACTTTGCAGGAACCCTATATATAAGTCGTTTTGACGCCAGACGAAGAGAGGACGCTCCAGAACGCGAAAAACTGCAGTTTAGGGTAGTTTTAGGGTTAGATTATGAGTAGGTTAGGTTAGATTCATCTTTTTCTTCCTCTTTTTCATTAATATATTGAAGATTATTAAAGATTCAAGTGGATTTCAAGATTAGTACAAGTTTATTTTAGATGATTTCCAAGTTTTTCTGTTCCTTTATCGTATTTGATTGTTTATTGTTATAGTTGTTATGATTGTTTTGTTTTACTGTTTCTGCACTAGTTTTATTATGTTTCCGTAGTTTAGACATTTGGAATATGTGATGAAACATTGATTCCCAACCTCTGCCATGCAATCTTTAGAAAACCTGGGCTCGATCAATCTATTTCGATTGATCGAACCAGGGCCATAGTCAAGCGATCGAAGGCATTTCAATCGATTGAAGGATGACGCTGTCCGATCAATCGAGAGCGCTTTGATCGATCAAACTTGTTGATTCCTGAGATGATTCTTTTAAGTATTCCATGACTTTTTGTTTTAGAAATCTGTCATCAAATTGTCCCTATAAGCTCAGTTTGTCACAACAGTTTTTAGAACTTAAAGCCTTAAGGCTATTTTCTTCAATGACTTTTGAAAACCACTTTGAATGCTAACACCATTTAGAGTGCAAGTAATAACCATTGTTTTAAACTGTCTTCTAAGTATTTTAAATCACTTGTGATGATATAGTCCCGGTCATGAAAGGGCTATTGATTCTTAATCTTTAGAAAAATACGGAATGCTGAAAAGGAATGAACTCCATAGAACGTTAATGAATATGCATGGTAGATGGTTAGGATCAATGTGGATTCACGTGTTTCCAACATCTTTAATTTATCTGTTTTAATTTATTATGTTTCGTTATGCTTTAATTTGTTATTTAGTTTAAGTTAATTAATTAGGATTCGTAGAACCTCCACTTCTATATTTTTATTTCTTTTCTTTTGCTTTAGGTTATAACTTAGTAGACATTCTTCCTATTCCTTCCCTGTGGGATCGACCTGGACTTCCAGTACTATATTACTTGCATGATCACCTACACTTGGGTGTTGCACAAGAGCGCACAACTATTTAGTCGTGTCAGGGATTTGGGGGTTTTGGGAGCTTAGAGCATGCCGACGCAAATCGACGGACTTTTGCCCATTTAATTTCAACCAAATTTCATATTCGAGCTCCTCGAGATAAGAGCTTCTTTTTAATATCTCTTAGGACTCGTTTGGTTAAGTTTTTATAAAAGTCCTAATATAGGAATTTTGGGAAAAACGCGTGTAAACTTATAGGAGCCGCTTGAAATTCAAGATCCGATGTTTAATTGGTCCCTTAGTTCATCCTTCAAAATTATAGGACGTTTGCACGAGGTATGAATTCTTGACTTATGTTATATAGTCAATTTTGGATGCTTTAAATATCGAACATGATTTGTGATCCGGGCAAAATTCATGTGGTAGTTAGGCCCGTTAATTTACTCGCGAATACGTATGAAAGCATGTTTGTATGGTTATATGAGTATGCTAAATGTCTATGTGGGTCAAAGGAGAGGTTATACAAATTCATGCCGGGGGTAAGCTTCTCGTTGTTTGAGAATTTAGTAACGACGGCTACTGTGCATGGTTTGGGAGAAGGCCCAGCTACAACATCAATTCCATTACCGGGTGAACGCGTATCTCTCTCCCTAGCGACTATTTGTTGTTGTGATGATATTAAGGTATGAATTGTCATACATGCATTTGTTTAGAATTGTACACTCAGCATATAGTTGAGCAATGGAGATTTACTCCATTGCAGGTATGAAGAAAGGAAAGAAGAATGTAAAGAGTGAGGCCATTGGGATCACCCCGGACAAATCTCTCCCATTGAGATGTGGTAGTATCTTTTCTTTGTTGAATTATGCAATTTTGGGAAGTTAGACTATGAACTTCAACTTGGAAGATTTGAGATGGCTTAAAAGGTTGTAATAGGTCATAAAACTCTTTTTGGTTATGTTGTAATGAATCCAAACTCTTGAGTTCGTGTTTTGAATGGTTTTACTTATCTAATTCGGATTTTTGGAAGAATGTAATAGCGCTTTCATGTTTAATCCAAACAAGCCTTAGTTTGTTTTGTTGTCTTTTCTTTTCAAGGTTTAATAAGGTGTTGGTATGTCCTTGTAACCTTGATAGGCTTGGGGAGTGTTGGATTATAGAGTGGAAGTCTTGGTAAGTTTTAAAATGAGGAGGTTGTTTGATTCTTAGCAAATTCTGCAGCTTTGGGCAGGATTTTGCTAAAGCGTCATTCGACCGGTCGAAGGGGGTCATTCGACCGGTCGAAATGACCCCTACAACAAATCTTTTTATATCCCTTTCGTAAATATTTTAAATGTTTTGATTGGTTCTTAGGGTACCTTTAGGACCCCTTTTAACATATATTCATCCGATTCAAATTATAATTATGTTTTCAATTTTATACGGATTTTACAACTCGAAGGGTAATTTTTCCTAAAGTTTTAATTACTTAAGGTTGTTTAAAGTTATTTTCCACTGCGTATAGTTGTTTAATGAATTGAATGAGCCTTGGTGGCGTGCCACGTGTCCTATTTCCGCCCGTATTGGGATGGTCGTGACATTTATTGGTGTCAAAGCTATAGGTAACAAAACTTTGGGAACGTTCGACGTCGAGTAGAGTGTTGAGTGAATTGACACATTTTCTAGAATGCATCTACATATTTTAGAGATGTTTGATGCATATGGTATGTTGTTATACAAACATAATTATGTTATTGGCATACATGAATAGTATTTATGCACTCGTGAATCAGTGGAATCATGCGGATGTAGAGCTGAGTGATGAGATAAGATTTACCAGGCGTTATCATAGGCCTTGCGTGGTGATAAGAGGGAGAGATGATATCCTGGTAGTGGTGTACCATTGAATTTCTAAATGAAAATGAAATGAGTTTTGATCGAATCGGTGGATGTTTTCAATGATAGCGACGAGTGTCCTTTGGGGGATTTAACCGAGAACGGAGTTTGAGTTGTGAGCGTCAGGAGAGATTTCCTTATAGTTCACATAGAGAATGAAAGTGATTGTTCGTAGTTGAGTTTTGGGATTGAGATTAAATGATAAGAGTTATGTCTCAGACATGGGTTAAACGTCATGAAGCTAGAGAATAGAGATGTACAGTTGGGTGTTATGACAGAAAGATAGTCCAGCAGCAAGTATTGCTCGTGTATGGGGTAGGTGAGGAGTCTCTCACCTTAACTTACGGTGTCATCCTACAGTGTTATTTTACAGTTTTCTCTTACGATATATATGGTGTATGACGGGTAATTGAAGAATCCTTCAACTTATTGTACGATATTAAGGTGATTGGATGGTTGAGGAATCTCTCAACCTATCTTACGGTATGTATTGGACGGTTGAGGAATCTCTCAACCTATCTTGTGGTATGAATTGGGAGGCTGAGGAATATCTCAATGGATTGTGAATATTATGGTTGTTGAGGAATCTCTCAACTAAACCTAGCTTCGAGTGGTCGTGGTACCATCGTGGATTTAGATATAATAAGAGGATTAGTAGCAGATGCTGCCGGTGGAGGGTAGAAGTGGAGAAGGTTGGATTAAAAGGATTTACCTAAGATGAGGGGTTAAGAATGGGAATAATAGAGTATGCTTTGATGGTTTGAACTATAGTTGATAGAAGTTTAATTGATGACATACTTCAGGAATGATTACTTAGACTTGATGATTATGTGCGTATGATTGTAATGATTAGGACGACATAGGTCGGAGGAGAAATGGTAGAACTTCTTGATGGAGATTAAAGGAATGGAACTGAATATGAATAAGAGTTTCTCGGTGTTTTGAGGTGTGGTTTGTCAAAGGAAGCAGAACAAAGGATGTAAGACTATAAGACTTAAGGTGAAGGACAAGTGTGAATGATTAAGCGTGATAGGAGATTCAAAGAAATCAAATGGATATTGGATATCCTAAAGATAAGGGGATCTTGGTAGGGAATCTTATAGGAAAGTCATTATTATAGTAAGTTGTAGTACGGATAACCATGAACCACGTGTAGTTCGGTGAGTTTTCGATGTTTTCGAGCACTTTTTGATGGTTCTAAAATGGTTGGGAAGTAACCCCAAATGCCTTGTGAGCTTGGGGACTTTCAAAGACGTTAAATGGAGTAAAATATGGTCCAGGGGGTACTTGGACCGATCGAAAGTGGCAGTTCAACCGACCGAACACCCCTCTGATCCAATCAGTGATTTCGGAAACATTTTTCGTCAACTTATACGGAAACAAGCATAACTCTTTGTAGAAAATTCGGATTCGTGCGCCGTTTATTGCATTAGAACCGGGACTCAAAGAGCTATCTTTTGGTATAAAATTTAACCATAATTTCTAAATGATAATTTTGCCCTTGGGCTGTTTTATCACTGTAAATTCATTTTAAGATGTCTAATCTATGCTTTCTTTGCTAATTAGCGTATTTCAAATAAAAATGAAAGATCTAGTAATGTCTTTAAAACATCGTTGGGTGTTTGAAGCGAGTCATGGTCAACAAAAAGTTGGAGTACAATGATTATTACGATTCAAAACAAGAACGGTGGTGGAAATGGAAAGAGGAGTAAAGAGACTTTGGGTAAGTAAAGTTAGAAGGAGAAAATATAAATTGGGAAGATGTGACCTTGATGGGTAAGTGAACATGAACGGTAAGAGTGGGATGAAGACTTGGTAGCACATTATCGGATATGATGGAAGGATTGTAAAACTGTCAGAGGACAATGGTGAATGTAGTGGAATGTTGTCTTAGTTGTCCTGAATTCTAACGAAGCTGGAGCGTTTTGAGAATGTCGGATTTCATCCTAAAATTTTTTAAAGTGTTTAAAATGTTTTAAAATAAAACTGTTGATTGAGTAAGAAAATTTTTATTAAATACTTGTGATAAGGTATCAAGTAGACTTTGGAAGACGAGTATCGTGTAAGGATATGGTATGCTTAGTGCTTGGGACACAATAGTGTTTTTTTCCAACGAATGAGTGCTACGTGAGCAGATTATGAACCTGGAAATTCTAAAGTAAGGGGTTAGTAATATGTTGTACACTTGGACTTAGTAAGTTGGATTAAGTGCTACTAAACGAGTTGACTCGAGTATTGTCCAAAGGGAACTTGATCTCAGTTTAAGTATTGGAATAACCTAAGGTTATGAATGATTGAAGTTTTGAACAATCAGGAATTTGAAGAGATCCGTAAAGTGTGAAGCACTTGAAGACAATAGTTATGAAGGGGTTGACATTAGTACCCGGAGTGAGAGTGGGTGACCTTGAGTATTATCACGAAAGGTATGTAAATTGGAAGGCCATAGGGAATTTATCAAACACAGTGGGACTATGGTGCTTAATTGGGAAGATCGGATTACTGAGTTGTCTTCAGAGGGTTACGGGGATAGTATGAATGCTTATGTTGGGTTTGTGCCCTCAAACCATTACTTTATATAGGAGACATTGACATTTTAATATATGGATATCAGCTTTAGATTTTGTTATGTATGTTTCTTTCATGAGATGATTGTTATCCTTAAGTATCATAGTAAGTAATGCGTGTATGTATGAGATACATACAAGTGAGATACGAATTGCTATTCTTTGTTACTTAGAACATGTCACAGTGGATGTTGAGACTAGGATATCTCATCAGGTTTACACTGTAGCATTATTAACTACCATTGGATGGAGTGATCAATCTCAATCACTAGAGTGTAACTCTTAGTTAATATGCTAGTGCTTATAGTGCATTGACGGACCTGAGCTTTCCTATTGACACTCAAGGCTGTCAATCAGTCGATAGGAACTCATACCTTATGTAAGGTACGTGTTCTCAATCTTGAGACGATTATGAACACAGACTATGGATATGACTGCTTTGACTTACCAATCAGTGAGGTCTATAGAAGATCAACACCTGGGTATCTTGGGTATGTCATATTCATAGGGTTGTGAACATATATTGTCAAGACAGAATCTACCCTCTGTTTCAGAGTAAGCATTCCCTTGAGAATGTCACCAAGTCGATTACTGAGTACTGCAGTCTTGTTGATAAGAGTTATCAACATGTTTGGTAATCATGAGAGGTGAATGGGACTCAAGGAATTCAAGAAGTAATCATGATTCAGGTTGACAGTAACAGTTATCCGACTACCTGAATATGATTATGAATGCTGAAGGTAGAGGGACATTAGTACAACATACAAGTCTAGTTATCGCTTCGGATATGTTCTTTTGCGTTGGAGTTCAGTTATTGTTTTATAGTGGAGTAAACGTTAACTGACCAGTTAGTTAGTTTGCTGATCAAAGAGTTTGGTCACGGTAATTAACAAACTGGTCTGAGCCAACAATTAAGAGCCTAGGAGGTCCCACTCTTAGCTCCGCCAGGATACTTGGAAAGACACATGAGGAAGTTGTCAAGACAAGTTCGATCGATCGAAGGATGTTCGATCGATTGAAGTCTTGGAAGTCTCGATCGATCGAGAATGGTTCGATCGATCGAAGGTCTTCGATCGCTCGAAGTCTAGGTCGGTTCTGGGAATCTATAAATAGGGCAGCTGCGTTCTGGAAAAGAAGTTCGTCTTTTTGAACGTCAGAAGCTGCAGAAACTGTTTTAGAGCACCAAACCTTCTCCTTCCTCTCCATTAGGGTTCCCACCAACCCTAGTCCTTCCTGCGAGCATCCATAGGAGTCATAAGAGTGAAGGCCATCTAGTGGAAGCTGCTGGAAGTTCAAGAAAATCAGAATTGGGTTCAAGACACTAAGGTATAACTCTTGTCCCCTCTTGTGCGCATCTATGGAATTAACGAGTAGTAGATCCTGGGCTACCAATCAGTTATTATAACTGAATCTTTTCCGCTGCGTGTTTAAAATAATTTTAAACCTATTTTTTCCATCAATTGGTATCAGAGCCAGGCTTGTTTGGATCTATAGATGCATTTTGGAACACTAGTTTTGATTTGCCTGTTGATTTTAGAACTGGTTTCAAAACTGCATCGTCACATATCTATTTCTGCAGTGTTATCGCAGCAGAGTACAAATCTGTGAATGCATGGGATGCAAGGCCGGTTCGATCGATCGAACATGTTTCGATCGATCGAACATCCTCTGTACTCGAGCAATCGAACAGATTTTGAGCGATCGAACATTGATATGTTCGATCGATCGAATGACATTCGATCGATCGAGACAGATTCTTTGTCAGGTTCTCTGTTTCACAATTTTAAAGTGTTTTGAAATGAAAAGCTTTAATTTTAAAGTATTCTGTAATTTTTTAAATCATTCTGTGAAATAGAATGTTCAATCGATTGAGCAGTGTTCAATCGATCGAAGGTTCGAGCGATCGAACTATCTTTGATCGATCGAACAGTGACAGAGAAGTAAGATGCTGTTTTTAAGTTCTAATTCAGTATGTAAAGAGTTTATATACTGTGTGAATCAATTAAGTGTTCCAATATTACATATATTTGTTATGTATGTGTGGATGTGTGTACGACTAACCCTTTTGCAGCTAGTTTAGTCACTATCTCCCATGGCACCAAGACTTTTAAATTTTGTATTTAAACTTTTTGAGAATGGTGCATGTTGTAATTTAAGTTTGGTTTGGTTTTAAGGCATATGTAAAGGGCGCTGCGACTTCAATCCTACGAAAAGGAAAGTCGCACCGGTTTCCCTAGCCTTTTATTTTGTTGTTGCTATTTCTATTTCTAGATAAATTGTAAGCTTCGAAAGAAGCATAGGAAAAATGTAATAGAATTAGAAAATCCATGAAGATGGAGCAAGGAGCCATTGTCCATGAAGATGGAGCTGGAGGCGATCAAACCAAAAAGGAGGTTCTATGGAGATAGAGCCATGGGAGATAGAGGCATCGTTTGGATGTCTTTATTTTAAATTTTAGTTTTTGTTTTATGTGCTTGGTTGTGATTGGCATTTAATTATATTGTTACTACTTGCATGCACGTAAAACAAGTTTTCTAAAATAAGATTCAAAAACTGTTTTTTAACGCATTAGTAAACATTGGATGTTTATGGGTAATGTATAAAAACAAATTTTTCTAAAAAGAAAAATCCTTAATTTACCAAATCTAGTGGGAGAGGGTCTTATTTATTGACACCCACGATCTTCCATTAACGGTTCAATGTAAGATGAGTAGTGCATTCTGTGTCACCTTGTCAGGGGTGATCATTCCATACGGAGGGTGCATTACTTATTGGTTACTAGATGTGAACTTATTTTGATAGGATCAATCAGACGTGTTAGAGGGTGACCACCACACGGAGGCGCTACTTGAGACGGTTGTGATTGGATCTTAGTTAATGGTACACACTAAGCTATGGATAAGGGATCCCACACGGGGCATTGTTCAGAAACTTAGAGATCAAAAGGGATCAGGAGTATAACTTGTTTTTGCAAGAGTTGCATAGCGGACAAGTCTTGATTAATCGAAAAATAGAAAATTGACCTCCACACGGAGGCTTTATTCTTTTGTTTTGATATTCCGGCGACTTTGTTTTAAAATAAGAGTTTTAAGGATTCTTTTATTTCAAACTGTCAAATCCTGATATCCATATTTATTTTGTTTGTTTGATTTTCAGTAATCATAATGTCTGGATCTGCATTTAGTCCACTTGCCACCATACTCACTCAAAATAAGTTAACTGGAAACAACTACACTGAATGGAAACGTAAGCTTGACATCGTGTTAACTGCGGAGGATCACATATATGTTCTCACCACCCCATGCCCCGAAGAACCCGCTGCAAATGCTTCGGCAGCTGCCAGACGCGAGTTCGACAAATGGAAGAAGTCGAATGGAATGGCTCGTTGCTATATTCTTGCCTCAATGGCTGGTGTGTTGCAACACCAATTCCAA
Organism: Hydrangea macrophylla; assembly: GCA_033977485.1. Lineage (NCBI taxonomy): Eukaryota > Viridiplantae > Streptophyta > Magnoliopsida > Cornales > Hydrangeaceae > Hydrangea > Hydrangea macrophylla. The sequence goes on from CM066994.1 coordinate 33,134,887, forward strand.
TCGAATGATTCTGCCAGTGACATTATCACATCCCTGAAAAAGATATTTGGGGAGCATGGCAGGCCTGCCAGACAGGTAGCCATGCAAAAGATAATGAGTGCAAAGATGTCGGAAGGGACTCCAGTCAAGGAACATGTTTTAAAAATGATTGGTTATTTAAACGAGCTGGAGACCCTAGGTGCCAACATCGATGCACAAACCCAAGTTGATATGATCCTCAATTCGCTATCGCCTTCATTCGCTCAATTTAAACTTAACTATAATATGAATCAAATGAATTTTTCAATGAGCGAATTGATGAGTTCTCTTTTGGCAGCGGAAGGGGTGATCAAACCTGGGGTCAACGTTTTGAACGTTGAGAAAAGCGCTTCCTCTTCCCGATCTACACCGAAAGGAAAGAAAGGGAAGAAGAAGGTTGGTACTGGTGGTCCAAGTGTTGGACCGGTCCCTAAGATTGCAAAATCTAAGGGAAAAGGTAAGGGCAAAGGGAAGGTGGGTGGCCAAGGCAAAGGAAAGTGTTTCCAATGCGGAGAGAAGGGCCACTGGAAGAGGAACTGTCCAGAATTCTTAGCTACAAGAGTTCAAGGTATGATTGAATCACATGTGATTGAAGTAAGTTTTATTACGGATACTTCAAACACTTGGTGCATTGATTCTGGTGCGACTAACCATATCTGCAATTCATTGCAGGGGTTCAGATCAACCAGGAGGTGCAGTGATGGGGAAATCGTACTTACTCTAGGTTCTAGCGCAACCGTTTCTGCGGTTGCTATAGGAGTCGTAGTTTTAGAATTTCTAGACAATAAAATTTTGATTTTATCAGATGTACTTTACGTCCCTTCAATGAGACGTAATTTAATTTCAGTTTCTAATTTATCGAATAATGGTTATTCTTTTCATTTTGGAACTGAAGTTGTGATTAAAAGAAATAGTTCTTTTATATGTTCTGGTGTTAAATCAAATGGTTTGTATGTGATTACTCCCAACATTTCTAAAGATTCTTGCTTGGAACTGAATAACTCAATGGTAACTATACCATCTAAAAGAAAAGAACCTTCCACTAATCCAACAAGGCTTTGGCACATGAGGCTTGGCCATATCAATCTAAATAGGATTGGCAGACTAGTCAAAGAAGGGATCTTAGGCGATTTGGTTCTCGAACCAATGGAAGTCTGTGAGTCTTGTTTAGAGGGTAAGATGACCAAAAGGCCCTTTCCCACAAAGGGCAATAGGACCAATGCATTGTTGGAATTAGTTCATACTGATGTGTGTGGACCAATAAATATTAGAGCAAGGGGTGGTTATGAGTATTTCATAACATTTACCGATGACCACTCTAGGTATGGATATGTGTACCTAATGCAGCACAAGTCTGAAGCCTTTGAAAAGTTCAAAGAGTTTAGGGCTGAAGTGGAGAAGCAATTGGGCTCACATATCAAAGCCATTCGATCTGATCAAGGTGGCGAGTACCTCTCTAATGAGTTTATTGATCACCTCGTACAGAATGGGATTCTGTCACAGTTGACTGCACCTGGCACGCCTCAGCAGAATTGTGTAGCTGAGAGAAGGAACCGGACTCTTTTAGACATGACTAGGTCAATGATGAGTTATTCAGAGTTGCCATTATTCCTTTGGGGTTATGCTTTGGAAACCGCTGCATACATACTAAATCTAGTGCCAAGCAAATCTGTTCCCAGGACACCACGGGAGATGTGGATTGGGCGCAAGCCTTCTTTGCAACATCTCCGGATATGGGGGTGTCCGGCACATGTGCTGAAAGGAAAGATGAGCAAGTTGGATTCTAGATCAGAAGTATGTTATTTTGTAGGGTATCCAAAGGGTATTAATGGATGGTATTTTTATGATCCAAGATAACAGAAAGTGTTTGTTAGTACAAATGCTGTTTTCTTAGAGGATGATTATATCATGAACCATAAACCTAAGGGAAGGATAGATCTGAGAGAAATAGAAGGAGAGCCCTCAGTCCAACCCGCAGTTGATAACGATGTAAATCAAGAAAATACCACTTCTTCACCCATTTCTGCACCGGTACCTCGTCGTAGTGGGAGGATTATCAGCCAGCCTGATAGATACATGTTCTTAGAAGAAGTTTTTGAAGCTGTCTCCATAGAATCTGAATCTGATCCTGCCACATACGAAGAGGCAATGACTGATGTTGATTCAGAACATTGGGTTAAAGCTATGAAGGCTGAATTAGAATCTATGGATTCTAATCAGGTCTGGGATCTTGTAGAACTTCCAGCCAATATTAAACCCATTGGTTGTAAGTGGGTCTACAAGAGGAAAAGAGCATCTGATGGAAAGGTTGAGACCTTTAAGGTTAGGCTTGTAGCGAAAGGTTATACTCAGAGGGAGGGCATTGACTATGAGGAAACCTTCTCGCCGGTAGCCATGCTCAAGTCCATCAGAATACTCTTATCCATTGCTGCATGCCTAGATTATGAGATCTGGCAGATGGACGTCAAGACTGCATTCTTAAATGGCAATCTTGAGGAGGACATCTATATGCAACAACCAGAAGGGTTCATAGCTGGTCGGAAAGGTAACTTGGTATGCAAGCTGCAAAAGTCCATTTATGGGCTTAAGCAGGCATCCAGGAGTTGGAACATCCGATTTGACCAAGCGGTCAAGTCGTTTGGTTTCATACAGAATCTGGATGAACCTTGTGTATACAAGAAGTGTGAAGGGAAAGTGATGGCCTTTCTTGTGCTTTACGTTGACGATACTCTACTCATTGGGAATGATGTAGCGGCATTGTCAACGGTCAAGGTTTGTCTAGCTAGTACTTTCGATATGAAGGATCTAGGAGAGGCGAGCTATATTCTTGGGATAAAGCTCTTTCGGGATCGCAAGCGAAAGATAATGGGATTGTCTCAAGTTGGTTATATCGATAAGGTGCTAACTAAGTTTTCAATGGATAATTCGAAGAAAGGTTTGTTACCTTTCAGGCATGGTTTAGCGTTCTCCAAGGACCAGTGTCCCAAGACACAGGAGGAGAGGAATCGCATGGCAGGAATTCCATATGCTTCGGCAGTTGGAAGTCTCATGTATGCGATGTTATGCACTAGACCAGATATCTGTTTTGTCGTTGGCATGGTAAGCAGATATCAATCGAATCCAGGTCCAGAGCACTGGATAGCCGTTAAGCACATTCTTAAGTACTTGAGAAGGACTAAAGATTACATGCTTATGTACGGCGGTAATGAGTTAATTCCAGTTGGATATACTGACTCAGACTTTATGTCAGATAAAGATTCGAGGAAGTCAACATCCGGACATCTCTTTACCTTGGGAGGTGGTGTTGTTAGTTGGAGGAGCATTAAGCAGAAATGCATTGCAGACTCAACTACAGAAGCTGAGTATGTGGCTGCTTGTGAAGCCGCAAAGGAAGCTGTTTGGCTTAAGAAGTTCCTTATGGAGCTCGAGGTGGTACCAGCGTCATTGTCACCTATTACGCTTTATTGTGATAATAGTGGGGCAGTGGCTCAGTCCAAGGAGCCAAGGAACCACGAAAAAAGGGAAGCACGTAGAGCGGAAATATCATCTTATCCGAGATATTGTTCAACGTGGAGATGTGACTGTCACCAAGATTGCCACCGTTGACAATCTTGCTGATCCGTTTACAAAGGCTTTGTCACAGAAGGTCTTTGATCGTCATCTAGATAGTCTAGGTCTCAGATGTAATCATGTATGGTTGTGAGTGCAAGTGGAAGTTTGTTGGGTTTGTGCCCTCAAACCATTATTTTATATAGGAGACATTGACATTTTAATATATGGATATCAGCTTTACATTTTTTTATGTATGTTTCTTTCATGAGATGATTGTTATCCTTAAGTATCATAGTAAGTAATGTGTGTATGTATGAGATACATACAAGTGAGATACGAATTGCTATTCTTTGTTACTTAGAACATGTCACAGTGGATGTTGAGACTAGGATATCTCATCAGGTTTACACTGTAGCATTATTAACTACCATTGGATGGAGTGATCAATCTCAATCACTAGAGTGTAACTCTTAGTTAATATGCTAGTGCTTATAGTGCATTGACGGACCTGAGCTTTCCTATTGACACTCAAGGCTGTCAATCAGTCGATAGGAACACATAACTTGTGTAAGGTACGTGTTCTCAATCTTGAGACGATTATGAACACAGACTGTGGATATGACTGCTTTGACTTACCAATCAGTGAGGTCTATAGAAGATCAACACCTGGGTATCTTGGGTATGTCATATTCATAGGGTTGTGAACATATATTGTCAAGACAGAATCTACCCTCTGTTTCAGAGTAAGCATTCCCTTGAGAATGTCACCAAGTCGATTACTGAGTACTGCAATCTTGTTGATAAGAGTTATCAACATGTTTGGTAATCATGAGAGGTGAATGGGACTCAAGGAATTCAAGAAGTAATCATGATTCAGGTTGACAGTAACAGTTATCCGACTACCTGAATATGATTATGAATGCTGAAGGTAGAGGGACATTAGTACAACATACAAGTCTAGTTATCGCTTCGGATATGTTCTTTTGCGTTGGAGTTCAGTTATCGTTTTATAGTGGAGTAAACGTTAACTGACCAGTTAGTTAGTTTGCTGATCAAAGAGTTTGGTCACGGTAATTAACAAACTGGTCTGAGCCAACAATTAAGAGCCTAGGAGGTCCCACTCTTAGCTCCGCCAGGATACTTGGAAAGACACATGAGGAAGTTGTCAAGACAAGTTCGATCGATCGAAGGATGTTCGATCAATTGAAGTCTTGGAAATCTCGATCGATTGAGAATGGTTCGATCGATCGAAGGTTTGATCGATCGAAGGTCTTCGATCGCTCGAAGTCTAGGTCGGTTCTGGGAATCTATAAATAGGGCAGCTGCGTTCTGGAAAAGAAGTTCGTCGTTTTGAATGTCAGAAGCTGCAGAAACTGTTTTAGAGCACCAAACCTTCTCCTTCCTCTCCATTAGGGTTCTCACCAACCCTAGTCCTTCCTGCAAGCATCCATAGGAGTCATAAGAGTGAAGGCCATCTAGTGGAAGCTGCTGGAAGTTCAAGAAAATCATAATTGGGTTCAAGACACTAAGGTATAACTCTTGTCCCCTCTTGTGCGCATCTATGGAATTAACGAGTAGTAGATCCTGGGCTACCAATCAGTTATTATAACTGAATCTTTTCCGCTGCGCGTTTAAAATAATTTTAAACCTATTTTTTCCATCAGCTTAAACAACTGGTTCTTCGGGAATAGTGAATTTGAGACCAGAATAGCAAAGATATAGGATTATAGAATCTGAATTGGAGTTAAGTCAGGTTGACTAGAGTCATAAAATGCTAAATCATTGAATAAGGTATGAAGCCTTGAGATGTTATACAAAGGGTATATGTTCAGTATAAAGGGTTGTCAGACAACTCAATAAGGGTGGAAATCAGGAGTATGATTGGTATGGACTTGTGTAAAGGTGAAAGTGAAACACCATAGATTTATGGAATCGTATAACTACGTGATGGTAGTGGATCCACCTGGACTGATAAACTAAAGGATAGTGGACAAGTAGGGTATGAGACGAGAATGTATTACACTGCAATTGAGATCTCTGATAGAAAGTGATTGACTCGGGGTGTGTGTACACGAATGTGTATAAGAATGGATTATGAATGGTCAAGGGTTTGAGACAGGAACAAAGTACGTGCTAAGCATGTGAATATGTTTTGATGAATTCTGTGGTACATGTCAGATTGACTCAGTTAATATTGATTTAACAATGTTATTCACTATGAGTTGTGTTAAGGAAGAAATAAACGTGTTATGTGAGATGTCAAATAATTTGTTTTAAAAATATGAATGAGAAATGTATTTGACTTTGTTAAAAAGTTTTAAATTGAAGGTGTAATGTGAAATCTTCTATGTTAATCGACAATAGTTCGAGTACAGAATTGAGAGATAATGATAAGTGGGTTGACCTCACTGAGGGTGATTCAGGACATTTGGTAACTTCGAATAAGTAAAACGGTGTGAAATTTTCAGTTGAGAATCTGAATGGTGTCATACGAATCATGCATGATTGGAAGTATAATACGAGGTTGGATTAAATCGAAATGGAATTTGATAAGAAATGAGAGTCTTTTGAAGCGTGTTATCATTCTACAAGTATTTCGCGATTAGCATGATAAGAAATTGAATCTATGGTATATGAAAAATATTGGTTAAAGCATTGGCTTATCAACGGGGTATGTATGTATGATAATACTCAGTTCTGGGTTCACTTCGAGAGGAAGAATCATATATGGTTGTTAACCAGTTAAGACGTGTTGTCAATGCTATTAGTCGAAAAGCAAGATATGTGAATGAGAGATGAATTGTTTTCTTTGGTTTGAGTAGTTTGATGAAACTTTTGAATTTCGAAAATGGAATGTGACAAGTACAATTAAGGTATATGTAAGTTGACACTATGGCATCGTGATGGGATTGAAAGTCAAGTTTGACTATTGAGTATGATCTACTCAGGTATTGATGTCCTTACTTATCGAGATGCTTCGATGTATTACTAGAATGTGGTTTGAATCTTCAGTCAAATTGAGACGAGGGCTCTAAGGATTTATTTTCCTTCAAAGCTTGAGGATTTATTTTCCTCGTGAGATTGTGATATCTCACTAGAGATGTATAATTTGTAATGAGACAAACGTTGGAAGTGTTTATGAGAAGTTGTTACGATTTGGTGAAATGGTATAAGTTTGGGGACAAACTTCCTTTTTGGAGGGGAGAGTTGTCATAGCCGTTCCGGAATTTCATTTTTTTTAAAATGCATATTTGAGATTTTGAGAATTATCAATGTTATTTGATAATTGAGATAAGCGGTTGACTGTGGTCAACGGTGAAGTTTCAGGTGAGGACACGGGAATCGGAGAATCATGAGGCATTCGTATGATTAAATGACATTCATATGATTTAAATGTTATTTGACTATCTGGTAAATCATGAATAGTAAATTTACCTGTGTAGAGTAAATTTCTGATAGTTTGGATATCGTTTTAAATTATTTTGAACACTGTGGTGAGAACGTGAGTGAGTGTTGCATGAAAAGGGTAGGTTAACTAGAGATTCCATGAAAATTAGTTTTCAGACGTAATTGTGGCGACAAACAGAACTTAGTCGAAAACTTGTGTACTTTATAGTTTTCACTCGTGAAGTAATAAAACGGACGTGTACGACGTTTTAGGAGTTAATTAGGAGTTTTGAGAACTCATGGGGAGGTAAACACAATTTTCGAGAGTGTTGCCTATAAATAGAAGTTTCAAGATATTTTCTTATTTACAACTTTTCTAAATCCAAAATCAAAAAGGGGGATTAGGGGGTTTTGGGAGCTTAGAGCTTGCCGACGCAAATCAACGGACTTCAGCCCGTTTAATTTCAACCAAATTTCATCTTCGAGCTCCCCGAGATAAGAGCTTCATTTTGATATCTATTAGGACTCATTTGGTTAAGTTTTTATAAAAATCCTAATGTTGAAATTTTGGGGAAAGCGCGTGTAAACTTGTAGGAATCGCTTGAAATTCAAGATCCGATGTTTAATTGGTCCTTTAGTTCATCCTTCAAAATTATAGGACGTTTGCACGAGGTATGAATTCTTGACTTATGTTATATAGTCAATTTTGGATGCTTTAAATGTCGAACATGATTTGTGATTCGGGCAAAATTCATATGGTAGTTAGGCCCGTTAATTTACTCGCAAATACATATAAAAGCATGTTTGTATGGTTAAGTGAGTATGCTAAATGTCTATGTGGGTCAAAGGGGAGGTTATACAAATTCATGTCGGGGGTAAGCTTCTCGTTGTTTGAGAATTTAGTAGCAACGGCTACTGTGCATGGTTTGGGAGAAGGCCCAGCCAGGGCACTGAATGAGTAGTGTGGGGAGAAGGCCCAGCTACGGCATCAATTCCATTACCGGGTGAACGCGTATCTCTTTCCCTAGTGAATATTTGTTGTTGTGATGATATTAAGACATGAATTGTCATACATGCATTTGTTTAAAATTGTACACTCAGCATATAACTGAGCAATGGAGATTTACTCTATTGCAGGTATGAAGAAAGGAAAGAAGAATGCAAAGAGTGAGGCCGTTGGGATCACCCCAGACAAATCTCTCCCATTGAGATGTGGTAGTATCTTTTCTTTGTTGAATTATGCAATTTTGAGAAGTTAGACTATAAACTTCGACTTGGAAGATTTGAGATGGCTTAAAAGGTTGTAATAGGTCATAAAACTCTTTTTGGTTATGTTGTAATGAATCCAAACTCTTGAGTTCGTGTTTTAAATGGTTTTACTTATCTAATTCGGATTTTTGGAAGAATGTAATAGTGCTTTCATGTTTAATCCAAACAAGCCTTAGTTTGTTTTGTTGTCTTTTCTTTTCAAGGTTTAACAAGGTGTTGGTATGTCCTTGCAACCTTGATAGGCTTGGGGAGTGTTGGATTATAGAGTGGAAGTCTTGGTAAGTTTTAAAATGAGGAGGTTGTTTGATCCTTAGCAAATTCTGCAGCTTTGGGCAGGATTCTGCTAAAGGGTCATTCGACCGGTCGAAGGGGGTCGTTCGACCGGTCGAAATGACCCCTGCAACAAATCTTTTTATACCCCTTTCGCAGATATTTTAAATGTTTTGATTGGTTCTTAGGGTACCTTTAGGACCCCTTTTAACATATATTCATCCGATTCGAAATATAATTACGTTTTTAATTTTATACGGATTTTACAACTCGGAGGGTAATGTTTCCTAAAGTTTTAATTACTCAAGGCTGTTTAAAGTTATTTTCCACTGCGTATAGTTGTTTAATGAATTGGATGAGCCTTGGTGGCGTGCCACATGTCCTATTTTCGCCCGTATTGGGATGGGTCGTGACATCACCCTCCCTATTATAATTCCTTAAACCCTTCAATTCTTCTAAATATCCCAAAAAATAATATTCACCACTTTCTTCCACAAAATTAAGAACTATAACTTTCACCATTAAGTTTGCTGACACATCACCAAGTCCCACAATGATTTGATTTGTGAACAATTTAATGATATTACACAAACACCCTTCAAAATACCCTTCATTAAACCTCCTCATAGCACTGATAACTCCAAAACTTCCCATATTTCTCGAAAACCACTTATATAAAATAGAAGATGCTATTTAGCTCAAGAAATATTACTTCTGCTGAAAATAAACCAATACTCCACTCGACTCATAATAAGAATATAACATCTCTGACTTACTAGATAATCCAAGAGAATTATAAAAATAGAAGTCCTATATAAAGAGATGAGAGATAAACTACAACAACAATTTACCCACTCATAATACCCATTCTAATATTAATATCCAAAGAAATTCAAAATACCCATAACCATACATTTGATATTGAGAACCAAATTAATAACAGAAAACCAGTTAAGATAAAGAGATTTAAATATTCCAAGTACCGCCAAAAGAGAATAAATGGCCTTCACCCATAATTTACACGAGTCTATATAATATAATATTCCGAAAAACAATTCATACACAATACCATATTCAATACTCAAAAATCTACCTTGAGCCGATCCCCTCAAAACAATACCATAGAACTATACTAATTTAATTAATCCAAATCTTGCTTCACAGTTCACCAGTTACTAATAATACCCCATACATTTTCAACTTTATAATTACCCTTCTCATAGTTACTTTACAGAAACTGTTAACGAAACCCTCTTGTCATTAACCATCAAACCCATACGACCGAAATCACCCAACAATAAAGTTATCTCTACTCTTCAAAATAAAACTTTTTTTCATGCTAATCCAATACTCTCCTTCTCAATTTAGTTTTCTCCGTCTTGGATCATAACCATAATATTTCCATAATCCAATCCCACCAATCTAATTTCTCCTCATTGCCATACCTATCAAGATGTGTCTCGCACCATGCAGCATAAATATGATGCATGCTATGTCAATATGACATGTAACAATTATATTTCAATTTTCGAACATAGTATCATTATCCATATGCATTCGTGTAATGCATCTAATTACTCGTCATAGTCACGTTCACTCAAGTCGTTGTTTCTTGTACCCAAAATTCTAAGCCTATTGCTCTGATACCACTAAATGTCATGCCCCGGAACCGCACATACGATTCTCGGACACGTGACACGCCACCAATGCTCCCATTATACTCCTAAAGATCCATTATTAAGTTTAAAATCAGAGTTATAGAAAGTCTTTCCCATTTAAAACATTTTAAAAACAAATCATTTTTAAGCAAGGTAGTCCAGTCGACTGATCGGGAACCCAGTCGACTGAACATACAAATTTCAGAGAGCATCATTCTGGAAACCCCTTAGTCCGATCGACTGATTGATCCGGTCAACCGAGATTTTAGAGGCCTGGTCGACTGAACCATGAGTCCGGTCGACTGGACGATGCTAAAACAGAATGTCACGTTCTAGAACACATTTCGGTCGACTGAACTAGGACCCCAGTCGACTGGATTGATGCAGCAGAACCCAATTCTGCAGCAAACCCCTGTTCAGCTCAAAACCCAACTAAACATGTACAACATCTGGTAAAATACTACCCAAACCCATCATAATTAACATGATACCACCCTTATATTACTTACACAAGTTTCCCAACCAACCACTACAAGTATATGAAATCAAATCTCACCAAAACGACCAATCTATTAAGCATAGTTTGAAGCCATATTACAAAAACATAAGTTTAAGCTAACCAACATTAAGTCTTTCACCAAACCAAAACTAGAGCCTCCTTATAACAAGCTCTAAACCAAAAATATGAAATTAGCTACACATTTACAACCATTCCCAAAATCCCACATGGTCTCACTGTTGCTATTTTCCCATTCCTTTGATACCTTGCCTTTATCACCTACAATGGTTTTTCAATAACCACTATACTATATCAACTATATGCTGGTGAATTCCAAAAATTAAAAATATGAATAATAGACATGCTCAATCTTATCTTTCTGTACATCACTATGGTCTCCGGGAACGCAAGTACGAGCCACCCTTTCACGTTAGTCCGCGACTACTCCATTAGTCCGCGTGACTAACCGAGACCCACGCCTCTTTCATGTCAGACGTGCGATCTCATGGCCAATTTGGCACCTGGTCTCATAACTTTGATGGCAAGTACGAGTTCCCCTTTGACCCAAATATACAACTCAACATGCTCATATAAAATTCATCACACCATGCTATTTCCATACAAATGGGTCTTATTAACCACATGAGTTTGCCCAATAATAACTATACAGGCTAAATTATACAAATAGACATGCTTATCATCATAAAGATCATCTCAAACATACAATTATCCAGATTCTATAATTATTGTCACTAGCCTCAAGGATTTCGCTCCTAATTGCAAGATTAAGATCCCTAACAAATCCCGGGTGCAATTCCTATATATAAATTACAAATTATAAGCTAAATTTCTGAATTGGGGCGCAGAAAAACTATCTCAAAACACAATAAGATTTATACCACTGTGTTAGACTCACCTCCATAAGTTCGAATATGTAAATTGTTTTGAAATTGAACGTCGTTAAACGCGTCATCGTTGTCGTCAAATTCGGTCACAAATTTCATATCTTACCTCTGTATCTAACTGAAAATGCCAGAGGAATAAAGATGAAGATGGTGACTCACCATCCATGTGTCATGCAACATGTGAGTTGCAACTATAGGTTTCTATACAAGCCTCCCCAAGGTTTTGTAAGTTTTGCGTTTATACCCCTGCTAGTTAATGAAACTTATTAAAACTATCCTAAACTTAAATGGGTGTTTATCTATGTCACGTATGGGTCCCATAAGTTGTCCCACATAATTTTGTGAGGTTGCTAATTAACCTACTAATTATGCAACGTGTCCATTTTGCTCTCACAAAGGTATCCCTAACAGACCACAGAAGTGGTCTCTAACAATTTACATGTTATTAAAACAACATAATAAGATATTCACATATGCCTTAATAAATATTTAAGGACATAAGAATTACCCCATGTATCTGTCCCATCACACAGGGACCTCTCATAACTGTCCCAAGCTAAGACTGCCACATTGGCCTATCTCTGGGTTCCAAACTGGACACCCCTAATCATCTTAGTGAGGTAATATCCAATTAACACATATAATCACATCATTATTATAATGTTAATGATGCATGCTAAAGTGATTACAAGTAGCCCGCGGGAGCGAGCTTTACAAGTTGTTCCAAAAATAACAAACTGAATTCGTCTTAATGTATTCAATTATGAAATTGTTGGTGGCGCTAACATAATTGTGGAAAATGTATTGGACGCAACTGAGGCAAATGTTTTGGACGCAATTGAGGCAAACTACTGTTGGCGCAAACGCAACTCACAATTAAATCGAATCCAATACATTTGCCTAAGATGCGTCCGTGCCAACGACAGTTTCATACATTAAATTGAATCCAATACATTTATCACAGTTGCGTCCGCTGCAGCAGTAATTTCATAATTGAATATATTAAGACGAATTTGGTGAGTGATTTTTGGAACTAAATAGTATGATTAATTCTCATCATATCCATTCAAAAGGTGAGAAATTCTCACTAAATAACACGAATTTGATGAGAAATTTCTCACTTCTGTTCAAAAACAAAAACAAACATCTTATGGCTCATTTCTTACACTGTAACTGGTTCATTAACATGAAATTTTACACTGCAACTGGTTCATTTTACACTTGCAATTGGTTCATTAGTGTAAAATTTTACATAGATATCCATTAAATCTGATTTTGATTTACTACATATATATAGGGTAAATATCATCTAGACCCGCTGAGGTTTGCTCTAATCACACTTAGATGCCCTCACATTTCAGTAATATCACCTAGACCCCTGAGGTTTGAGGCGCGTATCACCTAGACCCCCTCTGTCAATTCACTGTTAAAAAAGTGACGGACTGACATAAATAAATACAAAAAAAACACCCCTGAAAGTTTGGTTCTTGTGTCATTTTAGTCCTTGTAGTTTTAATTGAGTCAATTTGGTCCCTGAAGTTTTAAATTGAAACAATTTGATCCAAATGCCCCATTCTATGAGAAAACTTGACAAAATTTGACAAAATGTGATAGAATTCATCATTTACCTTTTTTCGTCATCTCGTTTGTATGTAATGGAGTTGGACTTCAAAGTTCTTTACTACTGAATGTTTTTTTTTTTTTTTTGCAGATCGACGGCATGTAGTCTTGGTCCTTAAAAACATATAAAGATCAATACATAAGTCTATTTTGGAAAAATAAAACCGAATCTATTTTCGACTGAGTCAATAATTTTTCCCAAAATTTTTGGTCCTCATATCATGTTTTCGACCAAAGATTGTTTGATTGTGTTAAAACAAACATGCATATGGTGAAAAAGTTATGAATGATTCAAACAATAGTGTTAAGTTTTACACTTACCCTTCTTCCTCATAGTCTCATCAGCTTCAATTGTCAGCATCAGAGTGGAGTTTCGGTTATCGGAGACGGAGAAGGTGAGATTTCCTCAACCAAAACTTGGAGTAGAGAGGATTTCTCTTGGATAGAAGATATCAGTCTTGATTTGGGGTTAATTTTCAATTTTGATCCTTAATGGAAACCCTAAATGGAAGGTATCAATCTTGATTTCTTGGGATTCTAAATTGGGTAGGTTAGATTTTTAATCACAATTTGAATGGATGGGGATAAGGATAGTGTAGGGGTAGTTATGTCCAGCTACTTTTTTGTGGACCTTAGATTGAAATATTTTAAAGACTAGACCAATTGCAAGAAAGTTACACTACTTAAGACTTCATACTAAATGACTCATTAGCATATCACTAATGTACAAATATTATAATTTAAGGACACAATTGACTTTTGAACATTTGTAACCACATTCTACTTTTTTAGAACCAATCATATTCATAAGCTCTTATAATAACATAATCAGTTGCACAAGATATCAACCAAACACCTATACCACAATAAGCAGTTTTACTTTTAAACAAATTTACCAATCATGATCAAAATCGCTTAAGCATGAATACATAAAAACAGGCTCTTACTCTTTTCTAAATAAGTCACGGAACAACACAATGTTCTTAAACGTAGACGATTGGCGGTAGCAAGATGTTTTTTTTCTTTTTTCACTTCCTACTTATTCTAATGTTTCTGTTTGTATCAAAAATATTATTTTATATTATAGTAAAATATAATATGGAAAATGACCTCTTAATTGGTAAGTTTACCATAATTATCATTACCTTGAGGACTACCTTTAATATCAACTCATTTGGAAGGCATGAATCGATGACAAGTGGCGGCACAAGATTGGACAAGAAGATGGACACTTGGCATTATAGGAGTTGCTCCCACCAATTAGTAGTTTTTTTCTAAACTATTTGGAAGTTGTAGGAATTTGAATTGTTAGTTATTTGGGATGGAGATATTCAAATTCAAATTGGTAGTTATAGATTTCCTCTATAAATATGTTGTAATGATTGTAAGGGTTCCTTGACAAGCACAAATATAGCAATACATTACTATGTTCTTCTCTTTTCCTAACCGACCATTATGGCCTTTAGATTAGTTTAGACAGTTTGTTAATTACTTGGTTTCTTTATTTAGTTCTTTTGATTTTAGTTATTCCTTCTTTTAATTATGTAAGTCTTTCACTCCTCATGCATGTTCGAAGCAGCTAGGACCATGTCTCATATTGGTAGTTCAATTCATTTGTTTGCTAATCTTGTTTCAAGTAGCATTTATCCCAAAGTTAATGTCTTAGTCTTCTTCTTCTTTTCATCTTCTTGTTTTTGTTTTTACACGATAAAAAATCCACTTAATTGAGACAATAGAATCTACACTATATTTGCTCGCGGTATTTTGAGCCAATTTTCCATAGATATGTATACGTCTCTACTATTTTGTTTTTGAGACTAATTAACTTCAAGATTGAACCACATAAATGAGATTACACATCACAAAGAAAAGGAATTTTACGAAGAATAACAGACATGATCATAAATTAATTGGTACTTACCAAGAAAAGAAAATGTGTATTGACAATTTAACGGAAATGTATACACTCAACATAATAAGTGTCTGTTCGTTATTGCTTATTCATCTATTTGAAGCAGTTTTGGTGGCTTAAACTGCTTTTTGATATGTTTGTTTTAGCAGAAAAATAAGCAGATCTGGGAAAAAAAACAGTTAGGCAGTAAGCAGGTGGAGGGTTGCTTTTCAAAATTGTCTCTATTTTAATCAATTCCACAACATATCAACCAAACACCAAACCATAATAAATAGTTATACTTTTAAGTTGTTTTATCAATCACGATCAAAATCGCATAAACATAAACATAGACAAACAGGCTCTAAGACTAGATGCAAAACACGTTTGAAGTTCCTTGAAAATGTAATCAATCGCACCTTTTTTTTTTCCCTTTCCTCCTTTTTCTTGTTTAGTCTCTATTAGCCACTAACGAATAAGTTCTAGTTGAGGAACCTTTCTTTCTTTCTTTTTTTCCTAAAGTAAAAAAAAAAATTATATATATATATATATATATACGAAAATTCTCAGGAAAGGGCGGCGCCCTCTCTTTAATTTTCTCAGGAAAGGGCGCCCTCTCTTTATTAAAGAGAGGATCTCTGTTTTGACCGTCGGATCGTATTTTCATTAAGGGCAGTGTTGTCATTTCACTGTTTTTAAACATCATCCGACGGCCAAAACAGAGGCCCTCTCTTTAATAAAGAGAAGGCTCCCTCTTTAGAGCCTGACTGTATATATATATATATTTTTTTTTTTTTTCTTTTTTTCTTTTTTGAACTGACAAGTGACAGAACATAGGCTCAAAATTATAAAGCCATTAGTTTTTTTTGCAAAAAATCATAAAAATTAGTTCATCTTTGTTAGAGCATCCGTAATGGTGTGGTTGAGGCAACCAAACTTAGCAAAACTTAGGCAATTTAGTCTGCAATGGTGTAGATAAGGTATGCGCGTAGTATAGTTAAACTTAGCAGAACCTAAGTTTATTGTTCGGCTAAGTTCCACTATACTACAGCCAAACGGCACAAAGAGTGTCGTCCAAAAAAGCAAACGGCACACCCAACACCGCCCACAACTACACGGCATAGTTTGTGCCGCCCCCCCACTACAAGGCACACATTGTGCCAGCCACTTTTTCCACAGCACAGTGTCTACCGTCCACTTCCTTTAATTATCACTCCTCACGGCACACACTAGGCCGGCCACCACTACACTGCACCCACTCCTCACGGCACACACTTGGCCGGCTACCATCTCACGGCACAGAGTGGGCCGGCCACCAATCTCACGGCACACTCTGTGCCGTTTCCTTCTCTCACGGCATTCACAAGGCCGTCCCCCATTTTACACCACTACAACATCCACCACCGTTGTACACGAACTTAGCTTAAGTTTAGCAAAGTTTACCACACACCACTACGAATGCTCTTAGCGAGGCAACAATCGAGGAGTGTGGATTGTTGTTATTAACTTATGTTCAGTAGTATGCTAACAGACACAGCACAACGTATTTGGACTTTTTCATTTTTTTTTACAAAAAAATAAAAATAAAAATAAAAAATATCGTGGTGTTGGCAAGCACCTATGAGTACTGTCGAGTATCTAATCCACCATGGAGTAATGATTGAACATGCAATAACTTTGCCAAAAAATAATAATAATAATAATAAAGTAACATGCAATGTGACAACACTTGATACATTTTTTTTCCCCAATTTCACATTAAGTGGCTGTTTGGGATAGTAAAAAATTAGTAATGTGGTGTATGAGTGAATCGGTTCTATACATTTAGTGCTTGGTGAATGTCCACTTCTTGCACAAGAGTCTTTGTCGAGTTTAATAATTCTCCTAAAATTGATTCTTTGTCAAACCAACATAATATTTGTTCTCATAAAAATCAAATAGAAAATCCAATAAGACCCTCTACGTTGAAATGAATTGAAAGAAAACTATAGACCTCAACTGCAAGACCCCAATTATAGCTAATATGAAAGGATGAGAACATTTTTGTTCGCCCAATTTTGGTTTACCATTGCTCACACAGGTCTTCATTGGGTGACATATATCTCATTCTAGTAATTATGTTAGCAGGGGCAAAATGGAATTAAAATGGAACAGATGTCACCCAATGAAAACCTGAATAAGCAATAATAATCCAAAAAAAGATAAGTAAAAATGCTCTCATCAAATAATATACTTCCAAAACCCCACTGCCCTCCATCTTCAATATCCAACCCAGCATGAATGCACATTCTCTTTTCCTGAAGAAAATTATAAGTCTAGTGATGACAAAATCGTTTTGAATAATTTTTGGACACATAAGAATCTCACAAAAACAAAATACATAAACCACAATGTTTGTCTCTCTCCTCTGTAGTTCCCACGACTGGGAACTACAGAGGAGAGAGATAAACATTGTGATTTATGTATCTTGTTTTTGTGAGATTCTTATGTGCGCCAAGAGTTATTCTCACTTCTTTTGATGGGTCAAAACAACTTCAATCTTTCACAAGGGGATGAATTTTTAGCCTCCCGTCAAGGAGTCGTGGGAACTACAGAGGAGAGAGATAGACACATTGTGGTTTATGTATCTTGTTTTTGTGAGATTCTTATGTACGCCAAAAGTAAGGGTAACTTAATATATAGTCCTAATATAGACACCTAACTAGAAATTAAACCCTTTTTAAAATGAAACTAGAAATAGGTCCCTAATATATTTTGAGGACCAAAATATCCCTATATAATTATATGTAGAAATATATCTATACACATATATAATATTTACTTCCCACAATCAAGGTTTTAAAATTCAAAACCCATATTAACTATATATATATATATATATAGAGAGAGAGAGAGAGAGAGAAACAAAAGTTGAAGGAGAGAAAGAAAGAAGACTTCGCAACACCATGTCCACCACCTTCCGTCATAGGTGATTCATGAAGATCATCGACACAGAAGCTTGATTCATTATCGACTACGTATTCTAAGAATTTTGGTACAAATTTCTCACATATTTGGAACAAGTAGCTTCGATTCAAACATTGGAGTTTTTTTTTTGAGAAAAATGGTTATTATTTTGATTAGGGCTTGGCTCCACACTAAAAGTTTTTCGATTCGACGACGATGATTGGAAGACTGCATGACAGCAATGGCTAGAACACTAACTCGAGTCTTTCGTTTAACCTCTATAATCTTTTCATTTTTTTTATACATTATATTTGTTTTGTTTGTAGTTTTTTAGTGATGTGAAAAATTTCATGATCTCTAAGAGAATAATAGTGAAGAATTTGTTTGTGTGTATATATATATATATATATATTTGAATGGAAGTTTCGCAAAGAATTCGTCTCATTAAAGTTTTTATTTTTGAACAGAAGTGAAAATTTCTCATCAAATTTGTGGTTATTTGGTGAGAACTTCTCACTTTGTTAATGAGAAGTGATATTTTTCTGATATATATGGTCTGCATGTGTGTATATATTTGAACAAAAGGTGAGAAATTCTCACTAAATAACCACAAATTTCTCACCTTACATTAAAAACTCGAAAAAAAAAAAAAAAACACCTTTGCTAATACCATTACGCATATACATTACACAACTATGATTATTTTTAAAAGAAAGACATGCAAACATGCTGAGAAGTTTTTCACTTAATAATGGTAAAATATTCTTACATATTAAGTGAGAAATTCTCACTAAATACTAAGAAAATTATCCTTTGATTTTAGGGATATTAATCTCATTGTCCATGATCTCCTAAAAATACGCTTCCCATAACTGTATATAACACAAATTTGGAAGTATTTTGAATATACACAAATGTATATATATATATATATATATAAAAGGTGAGAAATTCTCACATTATTCTTTTAAACCGAAATCCTTTGATATTAGGGATATTAATCCCCTTATCCATGATCTCCTAAAAATCCGTTTCCCATAACTGAATATACCATGATTTTGAAAGTATTTTGAATATACACAGCTCTCTCTCTCTCTCTCTCTCTCTCTCTCTCTCTCTCTCTCTCTCTCTCTCTCTCTCTCTCTCTCTATATATATATATATATATATGTATGAATTCCGCACTATATTAAGAGAATTTCTCACCTTTTTATCAGCAACCTTCAATCTTCCACACAAAATAATCTTATTTTTGTGATTCAAATCAATATAAAATATACAGATCATTTTCTACTATAAACGTATTACATATAGATCATTTTATCAGAGTGAGTAAATTCCTTGATTTTAGCAAACAAATTTGAAAGTTGAGTAAAATAAGGAAACTACTTGATTTTAGCAATATTTATTCTCTTATCCATGATCTCCATGGATTACACTTGCCATACCCGTCATTCATACGCCTTATTTGTGCTGGTGGTACATATATATATACATCTAATCATATGGCCAATTTCGAATGCTCTAATAACAAATTTCTCACTTAGTAATACAAATTTCTCACTTTTTGAATGGATATAATACGAAATTTCTCACAACTAAGTCACTTCTTCCAACAAGATTATCACCAAATTCTCAAATTATGAATTCCAGCATGATTTCGCACTATACTGTGAATTACAGTTTTAAATTTTGCACTATATTGTAAGAATTTCTCATCTCATTATCAGCAACCTTCAATCTTCCACACAAAATTATCTATTATTTCTAGGGGTGGGCAAACAGTTCGGTTAACCGAACAAACCGAACCAACCGAACCGAATTTTCAATTTCAGTTCGGTTATTTCAGTTAAAAATTTCAGTTCGGTTAAAAACCGAACCGAATTAAAAATTTCAGTTCAGTTATCAGTTGCCTATAGGCAAAACCGAACCGAACCGAAATTTTATTTTTTATTTTCATTTTCTATATTATTAATATACTTATACATAACTATAGATAATAAAATATAAGTAATCTTACAATTAAAAACAAAGAAAAGTATGCGTTCTTTGTAATATGAAAGAAAAAGGAAAAAAAACATAAAAAAAGTTGTGAAAAATGAAAAAAAAATTAAAATAAAAATTGAATTTTTTACATTTCGGTTAACCGAATAACCAAACCAGACCGAATTTGTAATTCAGTTAACCGAACCGAACCAACCGAATTAAATTTCAGTCAGTTAATAGTTGACAATCTTCCAAACCGAACCGAACTCAAACCGAACCGAATAGTGTCAAACCGAACCGAACCGAACCGACCGAATGCCCACCCCTAATTATTTCTATGATTCGAATCAATAAAACATACAAATCATTTTCTACTATAAACATATTACATACAGATTTAAAAAAGTCATTGTTTTGAACCACAAATCAATATAATTTTTGGAATAAAAATCATTATCCATGATCTCCATTTATTAACTACCTTATATAACTTTATTTGAATTTCACATGTGTCATATATATGTGTATATAATACAGTTATGTATATATGTCTGACAAGGGTATAATGGTCCGAATTTATACTAACCATTTAGGAATAGAGACTAATTATTGATTTCTGTTGCAAATTAAGGATTAATTTCTATACACCAAATTAAGTTAGGATCAATTCCTATTAATGGCCATAATTAGGGACCAAATTGTATATTTCTAAAGTTATTCTCACTTCTTTTGATGGGTCAAAACAACTTCAATCTTTCACAAGGGGATGAATTTCTAACCTCCCATGAAGGAAGAGTATTCTCTCCAACTCCCTACCTGGTCCTCACATTGAGCCTTTTTTAATAATGTCAGTTGGATATAAGGACATTTCTAATATAACTATGTTGGTGTAAGGACAATTTAAAAATATATATCGGTTTAAGTCTCTCAATTTTTTTTGGACGAACATACCCTATCAGGCTATCACACACCGTATAAACTCTCTTAAGTCAGCCCCTCTCTCCATTGGGCGTGAAAAGTGAAAAGCAGCAACAACCCACCACACATGAGAATCATTACCCGCCACGAGCGTGTTTTGAGTTTTTTTTTTTTGCTCAAAACATATCGACAATGATACTAGTTTTGTAGCTCTCATCGACACAATTCCAACGATATAAAATTTGTAAAAAAATTGAAATTGTATATCAAAAGTTATGGACGTTTAAAGTTTGAATATAATTTCGAAATGAGGGCTACTATTGTCACTCACATGGTGTGAGCAGGCTGGGGGAGTGAGGCACGCGTGAAGCCGTGTGATTTCTTTTGGGAATTTTTGGGGCGCATGTGGCACATGTGATAAGGGTAATGTTGGGTTTTTGATTTGGTGTAAAATGTAGTTAAGCCTTTAGGTCTCTTACTAGATAAAAAACCAAATAAATACCTTAGATAAAATGACAAAATAAAAGGCTTAACTACATTTTACATCCTTCTAGTTTGCCCTTTGTGTCAATTTGGTCCTTGTAGTTTAGACGTTGTCATTTTAGTCCCCGTAGTTTCATAAGTGTGTCATTGTAGTCCCTCAAACACTTTTTGTGACAATTTTTTTACTTTCAGTGACAAAACTATTCGCGACTAAAGGACTTATAGGACTTATTTGATACACTTATAAAACTACAAGAACTAAAGTGACACTTTCTAAATTACATGGACCAAACTGACATAGGTGACAAACTACAAGGGTGTTAAATGTATTTAACCCAGACCTAAACCAAAGTGCAAATAATTAGTTATCCTTTAACTATTACATTTCCCAAACTAGGAATCCCCATCTAATTTTCTCTTTTAATAATGGGGGCATTTGGAACGGCTTCACCTTCAGCAATAGCAATGCATGGATCTGTTTGGCAACAGATTTTAGAGTCCATAAGTGATTATGAAACTCTAAACGATAAAAGCAAATTGTTCGGAAAACCAGTTTCTGCATCTACATTGTACAAAAATGTGTGCCAAAAGCAGCTTCTTATTATTGAATTGCAGATGCACAAGGGCTTGTCAAACGGCCCTAAAAAACTGTCATAAGTCAAAAGCAGAAGCCCTTGCCATATGGGCCCTAAAAACTGTCATAAGCCAGAATTTGCAAAAAGGTGTTGTAATAGCTTTTTTGGAGTTCTATGATCAGTTGAGCTTCAAAAGCCATTACAAACAAAGCCTTACTCATCATCATCAGCAAACCTGCTTAGCAGTGCTCCCTCTATAACTAAATCAGAACAAATGTACATTTCAAGACTTCCCAAGTACCAAACATTACATAACCATTACAGAAGTTCAAGATGTACAATGCCCAAAGAGACCATCAAAATCACCTCACAAAGGCCCAAACTACGAAAACCATTAACAGCTACTCCAGCATTGCCTCTACGCATATCCACCTCTACGCATATCCACCGTAAATGTCGCGACAGCTAGAGCTTTAGCGAGCCAAACGTGACTTGGGTTCAGACCAAAAGCTCAGAAGGTCGAGCCGTGTGAAGGATGGTTCATGTAGATGCAATTTCTGAAGGTGTACACGAAGCAGCTCTAAGCTGAAGTTGGCTCATGCTGAGCTCCATACTTCTGCGAACCATGTCTTCGAGTAACCTCTTGGCAGTTTCAGCAGCCTTTTTATCTGTTCCATCAACCCTTTTAGCAATGTCATACACAATTTTCTCCCAAACGGAGGAATTCAATCTCTTCTCCGGAGGTGAGTCTCTTAACAAGTCCAAAAGAGTCCGAGCTCTCTCCTGAGCCTCGGGCGTACCCTCCACAGTTAGTCTTAAAAGGCCCGGTATTGCACCTTCTTTAAGAATAAGTCCCCGGTACTTATTCCGGCAGCTCCGGCACAGATCGAGCAAAGCTCCGACCGCCTTTTCCGTGCTCACAAGAGAACCATCTTCGATCGTCTCAACTAGTGTTAAAATCCCACCTTTGGAATTTGAGATTGCAGTTCGTCCGTCTTCGGATTTAGAGAGGATTTCAAGAAGGGCCGTGGTTTTCTCAGCAAATTTGGAGTATTTCTTGCATTCTTTGAGGAGGTCGATGAGAGGAGGAACTGCTTTTGCATCGAGGACCGGAAAAGCAATCTCTGTGGAGGTGGAGAGGTTGTGGAGTGCAGTGACGGCATCGACTCTTCCTTGAAGGCTGCCGGAGCTGAGAATCTGAACCAGAAGAGGCAGAGCTCCGGAAGATGCTATTGTTGGCTTGTTGGGGTCAGCAGCTGATAAAGTTAAAATTGCTGCAGTTGCTAAGTCTCTTAAATTGCTGTTTTGGATCTTGAGGAGCTCCACGAGAGGTGGGATGGCACCGGATGTCACTATTCTGACCTTGTTTCTGGTACAATGTGCGGACAAGAAATAAAGAGTAACCATGAAGCAAACCGCAAAAAATAGCAGGAAACAAAACAATATCTAAAATATCTTCTACATCCACAGACCGAATGCCCCATTTGGAGTACTGCAATCAAGAATGGGAAAGGTCTTCCATTATTTTAACGAGTTACCAAAGTTTTGAGTAGTCTTATATTGTTCGGCTACGGTAAGGAATTTTGATTCAAATCTATTGTGGGAGAGAAAGAATACCTTTGCATCATAAAAGTGTAATCATACCTAGTCATATGTTTGTTCCTTTTTTCCACAATACCCAATATCCCGGGAATGGATATGCCACCGTGGACACGGGATTGAGCTACCCGTTGTCATTAGTATTCATCTTCTATGGCTACTGCATACCAATTGCAAATAACCTTAAAATGGTACCCAAACATAGAATGAATTGCAATGGGAGAAGGATAACCATTACTAGTCTTGCTAGATACATCTATCCAAATGGGGCCCTTAATAATACTAGTCTTCCTAGATGCCTTTAATATTATGACTTAAAATTGCAACTACCAAACTGTATACCTGAACAGAAATTTTCACCAACAGAATTTTCTTACACGTCTCTTGCTTTTCTTTTACAAATACATCGGTTAATAATCACACAAGTCCAAGAAAAGAGAAGGGGGGGTAACCAATCGCCTTGCCATTATTTGGTCAACTGGAGAATCCTAGAGAAGTTTTCCAACTCTCAAAAACGGTTTATGGAAAGAGGAAAAAAAAATGCACTACTCTGGCTGTAGGAGATATTTGTTGTTGATTTCAGTAAGATATATTGATGTTCTTGGAAATGAATGTCCTACAATTTTCCATAAGCTAAAACTCACAATCACAGGTTCACTGCCGCATGCGTGAGTTATCCAATGTATCACCTGAAAATGTTCAGTAGCTGAAATTTGCATGCCAAAATTCAAATGAGGTAATCTAATAAGTTTGTGTTCTTGAATATTGGGTACCAAACAAAATAAACAAGAAAAAAACTCAGCACAACATTAAATAGATATCGGTGGTTAATGCAACTCTGTCAGATTTTCAGTCCTAAACTTGTCTACCATATTTAGACTGATTATGATATTATCACACCACTCAGTTATAATTCAGAAGTTCCCATTGGCCATTAACTAATGCAACTCGACCCTGCATACCAAAGTCCCCATAATGCATGCCCAAAAAATGGAAAGAAAAAGAGGGTGATGAAAAGAAAAGAAAGAAAGAAAGGGAAAAAGAAAATGGACCCCATTGACGTTCTTTTCCTTTCTTTTTCTCTCTTTTTTTTTTAGGGTGATGAAAAGAAAGAAAGCATGAAAGGAAAAAAGAAACTGGACCCCATTGACGTTCATTTCTTTTTTTTTCTTTTTTCTTTTTTTGTGGGGGGATCATGAGGACAAGTTTCTAGTGACCAATTTGCTGACACTAACTTATAGCAAAGCATAAAAGATCGCCTTCAAGAAATAGTGAATGGTCTGCTCAATAAATTGATATGTACAACTCCCAAAATTATCAATTATAGTAATATTCATCACGATAGGAATTGGGTTTCAGCTTGGCAATTCTAATTTTCCGATGTGTGGACGGGCTGGGCTGGAACAAGGTATTTCTGGTCCTTAGTTCAAACGTAAACTTGATTAATTGCTAACAAGCTGCATAAAGGACCCTTAAAGGTAAGTTTAATTTCCATGACAGTCCAAGTACACCTAGAAAATAAATACAAGAGTGCTAATAGTTACAGTTGAAGAGAAACCCACTTCCCAAAATCCAACAAAAAACAAAACTGGAGAGAAAATATTATATTCCATAGCAAATCGGAACTGTTTTCATTATCTAAAAAAAACCCTCAAAACATTCTCTCTTATATTCCTAGGAAGAGGCACGGTTCATTAGACTATTTATGGGTCTTACAACAGTTGAATTTTCCACTGATTTTGTAATTTAAATTTAGCTTCTAAACTATTGGGGTTCTTTGCTAGTGATACTAAACCATGCTGTGTCCCCCACCCGTATTTTATCCATTTCCATCTTCCCAACACTAACAAAGTATGATAAAACGAGGATAAGGATTTTCCGATTATGAAAATATTCCCTTATCACACACTTCATTCACAAAAGAGGATAAAGAAAAACTAAACCGAGAGAGAGAGAGAGAGAGAGAGAGAGAGAGAGATTACTTAAATAAAGTTAATCGGCGCTTGCACAAAAAGTAAACTCCAGTCACAAAGCAACATAAAATACCAATCCTGGCTTATAGAAACCAAGTCATTAATATGATGACGAAACATCGTATCAATGAAGTAAAAGATTTCATTTTGAATCTTCTCTACATGTAGTCCCAAAAGGAAGAAAATTGACTACCATGTTAGGAACTAATAAGATTCAAATCAAGGATTAATACGTTGGGAGAGGAAGCAATATGATGAGGGAAAAACAATATGGTCATTTGTACTCCCTTCCTGACTTCCCTATTTCAAATTCATAGGACTCACTTAATAAAGTTATTGTACTTAAACTTATGCTTGACTGATTTTTGATCGAGTTCAAACAATTGCTCAAATAATTTTTATGAGCAACCACCGTCTAAAAACCATTGAACAAATTATTGGTTCAATGTTTCAACCGTGAGGTCAAAATTGATTTCAATGCAAGGTGATTTCAACGAGCTAGAGTATTTATGTGAGAACCCAAATTTTAAATTTGGATTTGATGATTGGTAATTACGAGCAGAGTTAGTTTAGTCTAAGCCTTGTGGATGTGCAGTTGTTGCCATGTCACCAAGCTCGTATGAACGGGTTTGAGGTGTGACAATTTAGAGACCAATAGAATTGTCTAGGATGTTGGGATAGGAATTTCCAAAATGTTTTAGGCTATGTTTGATTGGTGGATTTAGAGAAGTATTAAAAATAAAGGGAAAGGAAAACAAGAAGAAAAACTATTTTCTGTGCTTTCCCTAGAGTTTTCCTCCTTTTGTAATGAAATTAGAGCTTAAAAATTCTCAAAATAAATTAGGAACTCAAGATAAAGAAAGGGAAGTAACACACAAAACTCTAGATGTCCAACTTAATATTTTACCATATTTTATATTCGTTCCTATTGTCCTCACTGTTTTCCTTAATAACCAAATAACTAAAATTATTTCCTTTCCTCACTAAATCCATGAAACAAACAGAACTTCGAAAGAACTGTGGAATATAAGGAAAGGATAACTACCTATTTATTACACTTTTAAGACAGTTTGCAATTCTGGTACTATATAGTAATGATGCAAACAAGAGGACTGAGGATCAAACCCGCCACTCTTTTGAGGGTAGCCAATAGATCAAGTCCTGGTTGCTTTAAACAGCCACTTCCTCTCCATTTTCCTCAATTTTATCTAATTTGGTTCACTTCAATAGGGTTGAGTCCTCATACAATATCTATAATTTACTATTCTTTTACTATTTCCAAAGCCCTGAAACAGAATCAGATATCAAAAACTACGAATTGTCAACAATAATCCAAACCCTATGCACATGACCATCCATGAGAGATATATATATATATATATATAATTTCCTCTCCATGAGAGAGAATTGGTCAAGTCTTGGATGCTCTAAATAGCTATTTCCTCAAATTCATCTAATTTTTTCACTGATATCAGGTTGAGTCGTACTACAATATTTACAATTAGCTATTCTTTTACTATTTCCACAGCCCTAGAACAGAATCAGATATCAAAAACTACCAAATTGACAACAATAATTCAATCCTATGCACATGAACATATATGAGAAAAATTCATTTATATCTATATATACGTGTGTGTGTTCACAGCCCTCAATTATATCTAATTTGGTCCAAGTGATGTAGGGTTGAATGCTAATATAATTCTTAGAATTTGCTCCTCTTTGTACAATTACACAGCTCTCAAACAAAATCAAATATCAAAAACTACCAAATTAACATCAATAATTCAATCCTACGCACATAAGCATCTATGAGAAAAATACAAACATATATACATACATATATGAGCTGACCTTTCATTTCGGACGGCGAGATTGAGGAGAGCGAGGAGAGAAGCTTCACGGGCGTCGTGTCTGGGACAGAGGAGCATGAACACGAGCGGCTGAATCACTCCGGCGACGGCGAACTTCGATCGAGTCTTGGCGCAGAAGGACTTCCTCACCAGCTTCCTCACGTCTCGAGCGGCTTGGATTTTGGTGTCGAGATCACCATTGATGAGCTTCTCCGACACTTCTTCGATTAGGGTTTGCTTCTTCTGGTTCCAGATTTCTTCCTTCTCCATCGCTGTCTCCTCCCCCATCTCTCTCTCTCTCTCTCCCTCTCCCTCTCCCTCTGTCTCTCTAAATTACATACGTATACATATACTAAGGGGATTGATATTTGCACTCCAAGGATGAATTAATGCACCCCATGCATTGACTGTATTGTACTATATGCTGTGTTAGTAGTATTATGAAGTGGAGTAATTCAATTTTAAAGTGAAAATAGCAATTTTCATACATATATAGATATAGATATATATATATATAGATACAAACGTGTATAGATTTAGGCATATAGCACTCTTTTCCGGGTTTGGCTCCAATTAGGCAATTAGTACCCGCCTTTTTCTACTTGGGTAATCCTACTTTAATAAGTTAATTCGGATCATGTTTTTGATAAAATTGAAAATTAATTACTTTTACGGTGCAATTGGTTTGATTTTGAAATAGAATAGAATAAAATATATTTGAAATGAATTCTTGACAATAGGGGTGTACGCAATCGATTTCGGTCGGTATTTTGTGTATTGTGAAATCGATCAATAGGTTCGGTTTTGGTCGGTTGCGGTTTTAGTTGATTTTTGCTTGTACATGCATTTTATAAACCGACCAATCAGTTTTTGGTCGATCGGTTTTGGTCGATTTTTAATTTTTTGGTTTTTTTTTTCACCTCTACTTGACAAATTCGGACACTTTTGGTCGTATTTGTAAACTCTCTAAAATAATAATTGAGTGAAATTGAAAATGAATCAATTCTAGTTTTATGTCAAATCAAACGGACTGCTACAGTGAAAATTTTAAGCTACAGAATTTGCAGAACCAATTTCAATTACTAATTTGTATCTCATTCGGTGATTTTTTAAATGTAATTTTTTTTTCCCTTCTAATTTTCAGTAAGATTTACTTACTTGAAAAAATTTAGGGTAAATTACACCAACATCCCTTTAACTATGACTCTTTTTCAAATACTCCCAAACGAAAAAAAAAAATAGCTATTACATTTTTTTTTTTTACTAACACTCATTCCGTTAAGATGTCATCTTGAAAACTAGCAATTTTGTATCATGTGACCAAAGCATGAAGAAGAAAAAAAATGTTGCCGACATGATATTTTTTATCCCTTTATTGAGAAATTGGAAATTTTAGGATAATTATTCATTGTTGTCCACATAATTATCCTTTGTTGCACACAAAATTTTAGGCAATTTTGTTCTAAATTTTTTAATGACTTGAAGGAGGGGCCAAAGTGTCATCTTGTTAACAGTTTTGTATCATATGCTGGTCACATGATACAAAATTGTTGAATTTTTGGACAAAATCCTTCCTGAAGGGATGTTAATGAAAATAAGTTAATAGTTGAATGGGTCAATTTGTTCCATTTTTTTTAGTTCTAATTAAGGGTGTATTTGAGAAGGATTTTTATAGTTGAGGGGTGTTGGTGTAATTTACCCAAAATTTTATTTAAAGAATTAGAAAATTTAAAGTACGGTTTACTTACAGAGCTTTTACTTTGAATTTTTTTCTAAAAAATTTTAATAGGTTTTAGTGCCAAAATATTGTAACTGATGTCCCAAAATATGTTTTAAAGTTATCATACTTTGGGACCCAGTCACATATTTTGGGACATAAATTAAAGGCCAAATTACATTTAGTCCATTAAACTATAACATGTTTTCAATTGGATTCATAAACTTTTTTTTTTTTTGCAATTGGGTCCTTGAACTTCAAAAATTCTTTTAATCAGACTCAAATTCTGACACTGTTAGCTCAAACTATTAGAAATTGTCACGTACATTGCACATAATGCTTACCTGTCACAGGTTAGGTTAAAACAAACATGGGAGATTGTGAATAGTGCAAAAAATCGCATTCAATCAGATCTAAAATCGCGTTCAATAAAATTCGAAAACACATTCGACTAGATCCAAAATTGCATTCAATCATACCCAAAATCACACCATTTTTTAGTCATTCACAGTCTTCCGTGTTTGTCCTAACCTAACATTTGACAGGTAAGTATTACGCACAACGTACGTGATAATTTCTAATAATTTAAGCTAATAGTGTCAGAATTTGGGTCCGATTGAATGAATTTTTGAAGTTCAGGGACCCATTTGTCAAAAAAAAAAAAGTTTATGGATCCAATTGAAAACAGGTGTATAATTTAATAGACTAAAGTGTTATTTACCCTAAATTAAAATGTCATATAATACAACCAAAACCACTAAAATTGTCGTGGAATTTTTCTTTTATCGATATGGTCGGAAATTCTTTTAGATAAAACTTGTAAACAAATGCTTATTTTTGTAATTTTTCTTTTCCCTGAGAAGAGAGAGCACTTGAGAAAGTCTTAATGAATATTTTTTGCTATACATGCTCTCTCTCTCTGTAAAAAAAAACTCTCTCAAGTGCTCCCTCTTCTCAGGGGATCCCTCTAAGGGAGAGCCCCTAGTTCTAGCAGTTAGTGGTGTCCCTCTTCTGGAGGGTTTTATTGATCCCTCTGTATGGGGATTTCCTTGTCGCTCTATTTGATGATTTTATTTATTTTTATCAAGTCTAGTTCCCACTTGCGATCTTTTTGGTATATTCTTTATGCGATCAAATCCGGTTACTCCTCTTTGTAACAATGACATTACCTTTTCAAGATTTGGTGAAATTCTCATGCAGATTCGGCGTTGTCTTCATCAAATTTGGCATTCTTTCATCAGATCTGACATTTTGGTGAAGTTTGTTTTTAGATCTTGAGAGTTTTGTGGCGATCTCTTTCGTGGTCTCTCAAGTAGCTTACTCCCTCATCCACTCAATACCGAGCCGTCGTTCTAGGAGGGAGGACAATGATTTAGCAATGATATCGCTTGATTTAGTATTAGTTTACAAGAAGATATATTTGGTTTGATAGTTTCCCTGCTTAAAGCATTTTGTTATTAAAAAAAAATTTGCTATGTAATTTGCGTGGAACTTAAACATAAAAAAAAAAAAAAAATTCTTATTAAAAAAAAAGATGAATATTTTCTGCTGCCTGTGCCAAATTATGGTGACACAATGGACAAGACAATGTTAGAGATTCTCTTTCTACACAAAAGTCAAGAGCAAAATAACAAATGAAAAGTTTAAGAGCTACACACATGAGGAAGATGAGCATATATTGAAGTGACTGTAGACTATATTATATATATATATATATACGGTAAGGTTATAGAGTGAACAGGGTAAAGTAAACATACCCAGTGAATATATATATATATATATATATTTTTTTTTTGCCTGAAAAAATTCATTGGTCAGTGGGGCGTGCGTGGGTTAACGGGTCAGTGGGGCAGCCCGCGGGTTTGTTCAAGCAAAAAAAAAATATTCACTGAGTATGTTCACTCTAACCTATTCACTCTAGAGCTTGAACGTGTATGTATATATATATATATATATATGTTATGTGCAATATCAAGATTAATGACAGAAAAAGGACAGGGTTCACAAGTGGAAATAGAGAGACTTTTGGCTCCTTCCATTGGCCCACTTCATGTGTCCTTAGATGGAAGAAAGCACACCTGTGACATTGGAATTGAGATTAATTTGATATATGGTAATTGTTATTGCCACTCCATCGTTGAACTAAAGCACTCCATGGTACTATTTTTAGAGCATGTGGTACTATGTATGTCATGCATTGCATACATGGTACCACATGCTCTAAGATTGGTACTATGGAGTGCCTTAGTTCAATGATGGAGTGGAAATAGCATCACCCTTGATATATATATATATATATATATAGAGTAAAGATTGGGACACAAACAAACCCACAACCTTTGGGACACAACCTAAATAATGTGTCTATTTCTCTCTTGTGATGTCACTGGACCCCACAGTGACACAGGAGAGAGGTAGACACATTATTTGGGTTGTGTCCTAAAGATTGTGTGTTTGTTTGTGCTCCAAGTATTACCCATATATATATATATATATATGCACATGCAACAAACATTCTAAAAGGCCACCTAATCCTAAACAAAAATGTTAGTCAAATTGCTTTGATTGTCTCTCCAAATTATTAAGTCTAGTTTGGAATGAATTATTGAGATCATTGATTAGGATTAGATTGTCAAGATTAGATTGTCAATTTTCAATTTATTAGATCTCAACTTGTCAACTTGTCTCATTTGTTGTTCTCCATTTGGACCAAATGCATTATTTAGGTCTATATAATTGGAATAATTAAATATGACAGTCTCCAGTTTTTTAAAGGCATTTTCTAATGGCGACCATTTGTAATTATCCGGTGGATCTACTTTGGCTTGTGTCCAAGCAGAAGCAGAAATAGAAGCAAAAACCCTAATTTCAATCTAAAAAACCCACATTATAGTACTTGGGTTGGAATACTAAGAGCATTTTTTTCTCACTCATTGCTCATACATACAGGCCTCCGTTGACATGTTTCTCGTTCCAATAATTATATTAATAAGGTAAAAAGTATTTTGCACCCCTAATGTATATACCGTTTTGGACTTTGTACCCTAATGTTTTAATCTTCTCAAATTGGCCCGTAATGTATATAGCGAGTTGCAATGTGGCCCTTCCATCAGAATTTCTGTTAAAAACTAATGGAAACTCGTCAATGTACTAGTCATGTGACTTATTTAAGGGTATTTTAGTCATTCACCATAAATTAAAAGCATTTTGCACCCTTGATGTTTTGTTCATTTGGCGATTTGCACCCTTACTGTTTAGGTCGTTTGGAAAAGTTTTACTTTTTTTTATGAAAAAAAAAGGCGTTCCGGCATAATTTTTGGGTACCTCTACCGCTACCCATTAATAATAGTAAGAGACCTAATACAGATAAAATCCAAAGTTACCCAGCCTATATATCCTAATTGGAATTTTAAATAAACTTTAATTCTAAAATTAAAGGAAATAAAATGAAAGGAATAAAATACAAAGAAAATATAATAAAAGATTTTCAAACGAGTTACATATAATGTTTAGGGTGAATAAATGCATAAAGAAAAGAGACAGGAATTACATGTGGTTTATCGCTTTGAACTCAAAAATCTCTCTTTGATCCACAATTTTATTTTTAACTAAATAAATGACTTTGATCCATATATCTCGCTATGATCTTAAATTTCTAAATATTCTTTGTTTTGTAGGTGAAACTAGTGTTAAAAATAAAAGAAGAAATAACACATATGATCCCTTTTTTTTTAAATGAAGAGATTTAATTGTTTGTCTTTGGGTAATTCCAAAACTCACGGAACAATGATGTAATTTTTTAAACTCAAATGTACAGTTTTCCCAAAAAAAAAAAGAAGAAGAAGAAGAAGAAGAATAGGTCAAGGACGCTACCCCAAGCCACCACTAGGCTCAAATCATGGCTCCGTCACTGGTTGTAACACTTCTTTGAATCAACACTAATTTTCATTGCGATTAAAAAATTATATATATATATATATATATATATGTGTGTGTGTGTGTGTGTGTATTGGGCAAAAGAAAAAAATCAAAAATTGAGGGGACGTAGATACATATAACCTAAAATATATAAGATAAAAGTAAATAATATACTCTCAAAAGGTGGTGAATTTAGCAAAAAATGTTGTGGATTTAGCCCCACCCTTTTAGAATTAGAGTTTATTTAAAATTCCAATTAGAATAGGTTGGATAACTTTAAATTTGTTTCATTTTATTTGGAGTAGTCATCTTACTATTATTAATGGATAGCGGTAGAAGTACCCAAAAATTATGTCGGAACACATTTTTTTTCATAAAATAAAAATAAAACTTGCCCAAATGACCTAAACATTAAGGGTGCAAATCGTCAAATGAACCAAACATCAAGAGTGCAAAATGCCTTTAATTTATGGTGAATGACTAAAATACCCTTAAATAAGTCACATGACAGCACATGGGCGAGTATCCGTTTGTTTTTAACAGAAATTCTGACAGAAGGGCCACATTGCAACTCACTATATACATGAAGGGCCAGTTTGAGAAAATTGAAACATTAGGGTGCAAAGTCCAAAACGATATATACATTAGGGGTGCAAAATGCTTTTTACTCTATTGATAATACATGAGTAAATTGCCAGTGAAGGCCTGAGTGAGCAATGAGTGAACAAAAATTCTTTATGAAATACCTTTAGAGTTGCTTCAGCAAGACGTGCTTAAATTCAAAAGTGCTTCTTAAAATTAATTCAAACCGCTATATGTGCTATGTAAGACTGGGGGACTTAAATGTTGGAAAAATTGAACAGATGCAAGTATAAAATCAGAATACTTATTGAAATTGGAATGAGATAATGACTGAAAAGCAATGGTGATCTACCCTCCAGGATGGAGCAGTCTCATAACAGCCTAGGAATGTATGTGGTCAATACAGAGAGGGAAAAGAGTTGAGAAAAAATAGAGATGTAATTTTTTTTTTCTCAAAGAGGACGATCCGCGAATTTATAGTCACAGAGACCTAAAACCCAATTTTCCATTGGGATTGGACTTGGCTCACGTGCGCGTGAGTGTGCACATGTGCTAACTTAATACTTAAGCCTAAGATCATAAATCTTATATAAGCATGTTAGCCTTAAGGTATATTAAGGCATATTTAATTATGTTTTGATGATGTCAAATATACTATGATAATTACATGATTCATATTGATTCATTCTTTGTTATTATCATAGTCATTTTTATGCTCATATAAAATCTCATGTATTAATATTGTATCAATGTTTTAACATCTTTGTGTGCATGAGATTTAATTGATGTAGATCAAGATTACAAGGAGCTCAACAAGGATCAAGCTTGAAGACTTGAAGATATTTCATCCTTAGTTGAAGTTTAGGACCATCATTGTAAGGCATCTTGATCTCACACTCATAGGGGCTCAAACAAACTCTAAAAGTTAAAGTTTTGGAAATAAATTTTAAGTAGGTCATCTTTAAAGCAATGCCCCAACCAATTGGAAAATAATTAGATGTTGAGTTTTATATAGTTGGAAAGGTATTTGAATCTAGTTTCCAAAACATCAAACGGATCAAAAAATCCGAGTTTTGTAGAAGGAGTTATGGCCATTTTAGTGGAGATGTGTATGGCTGTCAAACAGGGAGGGACAGTCAACTGAGGGCCCGATGCAGTCAACTGAAGTGAGCAGAATGCAAACAGAACCCTCTGTAAACACATCTCAGTCGACTGCTTCAAGGCCCAGTCGACTGCTTCAAGGTTCAGTCGACTGAAGCGACCTGGAAGGCAATAACGGCTAGTTTTTAAAGGGGTTTTTAATTACCAAACTTGCCACCAACGGCTATAATCTTCCAAGGCCTATAAATACATGTTTTCCCAAGCTATTTGGGGTTGAGATTTTAATTGAAAAATATAGTATTGAGCACACATCTCTTTAATCTTTAAACATTATCATTTGAGCCCTAGTTGTGTGAGTTTATCAATTTGCTCAAATCCTTCATTTGTATTTCTTGAGAGAGCGAAATTGTAGTGAGCTTTATTTGTATTATCCACTCTATATAGAGAGTTTCAATTTGTATTCATATCAATTTGTAAAGAGTGAGGGTTAGTAACCCTTGTGTGCAAAGAAGAGGTGTTCTTCTTTGGGAGAGATTGAAGGCTCTTGTAACTGTTGGTGCACACCCGTAAGTGCTCCGGGAACGGTTTGGTCTACACCCGTGAAGTAGATCGGAGTAAAGGAATCCTCAAGAAGTATTCTTGAGGGGTGGACGTAGGCTGCGGGGTGCGATTGCCGAACCACTTGAAAAATTGGTTTGAAAGTATCTCTTCCCTTATCTTTTTACATAATTGCTTGTGATTATGTTTAATTTGCTATTAAGTTTTTGAAAGGTTAAAATTCCGCTAAAACCTTATTCAGCCACCCCCCCTCCCTAAGGTTTCCACATTTGGGTCAACAATTGGTATCAGAGCTTCGGCTCTTCTATTTTCAAAGGTTTTGAAAATTTTGAGTTAAGATCCGATGGAAACCGACTCTTCTTGCATTTATTATTGTGAGGGTCAATCAACATTAAGACCACCATGTTTTAATGGCTCAAACTATGCCTATTGGAAAAATAGAATGAGAATCTATATGATTTCTCAAGATTTTGATTTATGGCAAATCGTGGTCAAAGGGCCTCATCTACCTACAAAAATTGAAAATGGTTTTTCTATTCCAAAGACGGTATATGAATATAATAATGCCGATAAGAAACTCATAAAAATAAATGCTATGGCAATGAATTTATTATATTGTGGTTTAGACCCAAATGAATACAATAGAATTTCATCTTGCGAATCCACAAAAGAAATTTGGGATAAACTTGAAAATGCTCATGAGGGAACAAGCCAAGTTAAAAAGTCTAAAATCAATTTGCTTGTTCAAACTTATGAAATGTTTAAAATGTTTCCATATGAATCTATTGGAGATATGTTTTCTCGTTTTACCATTCTTATTAATAACTTGAAAAACCTTGGTAAAGTTTATACTAATGAAGAAATGATTGAGAAAGTGCTTAGGTCTTTACCAAAGGATTGGCAACCAAAGGTCACGGCGGTTCGTGAAGCAAATGAGCTTTCAACACTCTCCTTGGAACAACTCATTGGTTCTCTTATAACTCATGAAATGGAATTGGCCGTCTTCGAAAGTGAAGACAAGAAATTGAAAGTGAAAGAGGCCAAAAGGAGAGACATGGCTTTAAAATCCTCAAGCTCAAAGAAAAAGATGAAAGATGTTGAGAGTGATGAGGATGAGGAAATGACAAAGATCACCTGAAAATTTGCAAAGTTTCTATAGAAAGAAAAATCGGGAAAGAAGTCACCCAAGGAGGAAAAACACAAAAAGAAGACAATCAAGGCCACCAATAGTAGTTCCGAGAGCGAATCATCGGACGATGACTCAAATGGTGAAGAGATTGTCAATCTTTGCCTCATGACATTGGAAAGGGCCTCTCCCACCACCTCGGCAAATGGAGCATCCAAGAAATGCTTGGACAAAGGTTAAGTATTGATTTGGCAATGGTAAGTTAGTAGGTAATTTTGTTTTGATTTGTTTTCATCATCCTACTTAAATTTTTTTTTATTGATTTCATATCATACTCTTATTTGTTTCAAATCACTTTGTTTTTGTTTAGATATGCATACTTGATTTTGCATAATCTTGTTTCATCCCCTTGTGATTTGGATATGTCTTTACATAAATCATTATGCTCTTGATATTGCATATTTTAAAAAAAATGATGATGATATGCTTTTGTTTGATTAGACAAAGTTTTTAGAATGGCTAGACAAAATGATGTTTTGTGAATCATTCAAATTTTTGCTGCTGAACTGACATTTTTTATGAACTACTGAACAAAGCAGTCGACTGGTACCCCGACACAGTCGACTAATTCAGGTGTGAGGCTTTGAACTTTTTGTTTCTGCATTGTTAAGTCGACTGATGGAATGCACAGTCGACTGATCCAACTGAATATTTGTTTATCTTATATTTTTTGAGTTTTCCAACTTTATTATTGGTATCTTTTGGGAGAATGTGCTCTCTATTCATATCTTTTGGTATCTTTTATCATTGCACATGCTTAGGGGGAGCACTTTCATGTATTCATTTTCTCACATGTGGTTATATTTGTTTATTTTTTGTATCATTTTGGCCTTTTGATTTGTATGCCTATTGTGAGGGGGAGCTTTGTGTCTTATCCCCAAATCTTTTTGATAATGTCAAAGGGGGAGAAATATGAGAAGTATTGGGGAGAAGTAATTGGGTAGTTATCATTCATGTTCTTTAACATATGGTATCCATTATGAATGATAATATGAAAATGACCAAATGTGTTTATATTGGCATATCCTTAATTGGTTGTTTGCCATCATCAAAAAGGGGGAGATTGTTAGCCTTAAGGTATATTAAGGCATATTTAATTATGTTTTGATGATGTCAAATATGCTATGATAATTACATGATTCATATTGATTCATTCTTGGTTATTATCATAGTCATTTTTATGCTCATATAAAATCTCATGTATTAATATTGTATCCATGTTTTAACATCTTTGTGTGCATGAGATTTAATTGATGTAGATCAAGATTACAAGGAGCTCAACAAGGATCAAGCTTGAAGACTTGAAGATATTTAATCCTTGGTTGAAGTTTAGGACCATCATTGTAAGGCATCTTGATCTCACGCTCATAGGGGCTCAAACAAACTCTAAAAGTTAAAGTTTTGGAAATAAATTTTAAGTAGGTCATCTTTAAAGCAATGCCCCAACCAATTGGAAAATAATTAGATGTTGAGTTTTATATGGTTGGAAAGGTATTTAAATCTAGTTTCCAAAACATCAAACGGATCAAAAATCCGAGTTTTGTAGAAGGAGTTATGGCCATTTTAGTGGAGATGTGTATGGCTGTCAAATAGGGAGGGGCAGTCGACTGAGGGCCCGATGCAGTCGACTGAAGTGAGCAGAATGCAAACAGAACCCTCTGTAAACACATCTCAGTCGACTACTTCAAGGCCCAGTTGACTGTTTCAAGGTCCATTCGACTGAAGTGACCTGGAAGGCAATAACGGCTAGTTTTTAAAGGAGTTTTTAATTACCAAACTTGCCACCAACGGCTATAATCTTCCAAGGCCTATAAATACATGTTTTCCCAAGCTATTTGGGGTTGAGATTTTAATTGGAAAACATAGTATTGAGCACACATCTCTTTAATCTTTAAACATTATCATTTGAGCCCTAGTTGTGTGAGTTTATCAATTTGCTCAAATCCTTCATTTGTATTTCTTGAGAAAGCAAAATTGTAGTGAGCTTTATTTGTATTATCCACTCTATATAGAGAGTTTCAATTTGTATTCATATCAATTTGTAAAGAGTGAGGGTTAGTAACCCTTGTGTGCAAAGAAGAGGTGTTCTTCTTTGAGAGAGATTGAAGGCTCTTGTAACGGTTTGGTGTACACCCGTAAGTGCTCCGGGAACGGTTTAGTCTACACCCGTGAAGTAGATCGGAGTAAAATAATCCTCAAGAAGTATTCTTGAGGGGTGGACGTAGGCCGCGGGGTGCGATTGCCGAACCACTTGAAAAATTGGTTTGCAAGTATCTCTTCCCTTATCTCTTTACATAATTGCTTGTGATTATGTTTAATTTGCTATTAAGTTTTTGAAAGGTTAAAATTCCGCTAAAACCTTATTCACAAAGCCCTTTCACAAAGCCTTATTCACAAAGCCCTCCAAGGTTACCACATTTGGGCCAACAAAGCCCTTTCACACTCCTCTTCACAAACAATGTCGGACAAAGGTCCCTTTTAAGCTTTTAAAGTGCTTCACAAAAGCTAGAGAGAGAAACTCCTTGGCTCTGAAATACAACCAAAAGAGCTTAAAAATTCAACATTAAACATGGTTTTTACAAGTGATTCTGAATAGAGCCTAAGGCCCCATTTGGCAACAACTTTTGGATTCCCTAAAAGATTATGAAAATTCAAAAGCTAAAATAATACTATTTGACTAACCAGCATTTCTATTTTAGTGGCAAAAACATGTGTCACAAATATTTGTTGCTAAAAAAAGCTACCATAAATATATTACCTTTCCTTAACACACACACACCCCCCAAACAAAAATAATAATAATAATAATAATAATAATAATAATAATAATAATCTACACTATACTATAAAAGAGCCTTAGAGTAGTTTTCAATTTCAATTTTGTCCTAATTTGGAATTCTTTAAATTGTTTGCTCCTTATATGTAATTTTGTCTTTACTAATACATTGAGATGCTATGCCTTGTTTGGCAAACCGAATTTTGCCTTTATTTGTGTTTGTATTTTTTTTTTAAACCAAACAAGGCACTCCAAAAATAATAGGGTTTGTTTGGCAAATCAGTAGTGGCTTTGTTTGTCTTGTTTGTTTCCACTTTTTCCCAAACAAGGCACTAAACCCATGGATCAAGAGGCAAAAATTTTGGCTAACTTGTTTGGCAAACCGATTTTGTGCTTTGTTTTTATTTTTTTGTTTTCGTTTTTCCCAAACAATGCTTTACACGCATATATTAGATCAAAAGTCAACAATTTCGATGTCTTGTTTGGTAAATCGATTTTGTGCTTTGGTTTTTGTTTTTTTGTTTTGGTTTTTCCCAAACAAGGCTTTACACACATATAATTTACACTTAGTAAATTTAGTTCATTTGTTTTTTAAAATTATTATTTCATACAATTTCAAATCTTTTCATACTCATAATAAATATATAATAATAATCATAATACATATTTAAGAAATACTTGGCAAAGTTAAAAGACAAATTGTAATTTACAATTACTAATATATCTAAAATCATATTTTATCATACACACATACCTATAAATTTAATTCACACACACATACGTTCGTTTACTTTTTAAATTTAATTTCACATCATTTCATTCTCCTCATAAATATATAATAATAAGGTTTTTCAAAATATCACGTGTTATGATATTAAAAATAAGTTATTACTTTTAAACAACATTACCCTCAACTTTATTGTATAAAGTTTATACGTAGTTGCATTATTTTGTACATAGTTCATACAATAAATTGTTGTTAAAAAAATAAGTAAATAAGGGAGAGAAATGCTAAAAATAAACAGAAGTGAAAACACTAAACAAAGATTTGAAAACGAAAAAAAAATAAAGAAAAGAAAATATATTTGCTTTCATCCAAAATTATTGAAGCTTTTACGTTCACAACTTTATTTTATTAGTAGTGCATATTTAATACATTTAATATTAAATGCATCAACAGTAAAAACATCTAATTAATTTTCCAATATTAACGGACCCGTGCATTGCACGGGCCTCTATCCTAGTAATAATAAAAGAAGCTACCAATAGGCAACTTTTGTCCAAAAAGTTTTTTCTTACAAACGAATAGTTGCCATATAGATCCTCCACACATTGTCTCATGGTGACTATTTGTAATGCTCTCAATCTATGAAGCACGGACACGGATACAGTGACACGGATACGATATGATAAAGTCCTAAAAAACTTACATGTCGACACTGTCAGAAAAGTGTATGTGAAGTGTCTCCGTGTGTCGGACACGACACGTTACATTCTTTGAAATGTCGGTACTTCCTAGCTCTCAACAAGTTAGATTTAGGTAGGATAGCTTTGGTAGGACCCGGATTCAAATCTATATTTGACATGAATCAAAGATCAAAACAACAAAGAATATGTAATTTTATCATTTCATTAATGTGTCCATTATCACGAAGCGGGCTTTCCATAAATGGTATAATCTCGTTCTCTCCAGTGGAAATATTGAGAGTTCCACTGCCCTTAGGGGGGAGTCTTTACTTGCCTCCTATTTGTTCTTTAATCGGAATGAGTGGCCCTTATTGAAAAATGCCTATTATAGTCTTTAGACATAATTTATATCTGCTATATAATATATTTTGGATTTGAGTCTTTATCAAATTTTAATCTGTGAATCTAAACTCAACACAATCATATAACAGAATATCTAAAATCAGTTGAATAGCATAACCGAGTCTTAATTCGGACTTCTATCAACCGTCTTAATCATTAGCATATGCATTTTGAGTCCTTCTATTAAGATCATTGCTTAGGGTGTATTTGATAACCCAATTTATCTTTTTCAGTGCATTTGATAATATACCACTTAATTAAAAAGTCAAGCCAAAATCCACTGAAAATTTTAAGTGAAAAAATTCTACTGAAAATAATCAGTGAATGCAAGTCTATTTCATTATTTGAAATATTGTTTTTAATACTGTTACTCAATCACTTAAAATTTATAATACTTAAAATTCAACTCTTAATTTTCAGTTTTATCAAACTGACTCTTAGGCCTCGTTTGGCAGGTCGGATAAAACTGTCAGATAGGACAGGATAAGACAGGATCGGATAGGATATATAGTAATCATGTCGGATAAGCTGTTATGATGTCCTGTGTTTAAAACGTGCTGGATAAAACTGTCGGATAAGCTATTACTATATCCTAATCTTGTATTTGATCATGCTCAGATATAAGTTCCGGATAATAACTAAATTATTTCCTTTTAACACAAAATGTGGTCTGAAGAAGGAAAAAATAAAAAGTGGAAAAAAAAGAGTAGATCTAAAAAAAAAAGAGATTTGAAAAAAGAAAAAAGAGAGAGAGAGAGAGAGAGAGAGAGATTTGAAAATGAAAAGAAAAAGAAGAAGAAGTGATTTGAAAAAAAAAAAAAAGATATGAGAAAAAAAGAAGAAGAAGAAGGCAGATCTGAAAATGAAAAAGAAAAGAAAAAAATCTAAAAAAAAAAATCGAATCTGAAAAAAAATAAAAATAAAAAAGCAGATGGAAAAATGAAAATAGAGGAAAAAAAACATATATGAAAAAGAAAAAAATAAAATAAAATAAAATAAAAAAGATCAAATCTTAAAATAAAAAATAAAAAAAAAAGTTTTTTTTTTTTTTTGTCTCAAAAAGTTATTCCAAACTTCTAATATGACCTAATACCACCTCCCCCCATGGGTTAGAATTATCCCACTCTCCATGGGATAAAAACCTAGTTCAGGACTATGTTATCTTGTTCAATGGCACCACCAAACGCAGGATAGGATAAAAGTTATCTTATCCTGCCTCTTTTCCTGCCTGCCAAACAAGGCCTTAGTGCCAAAAGTTCCATGACTATGTGATGACCTAATTTTGATAGTATTTTTACAATGGAGCCTCTTCAAATTAAATTTATATGTAATCTCACATAGCTCCTAAGATTAGGAATGATAATAGAGTGGGTTAAGCTAGGAGGTGTCTTTTATCAACTCTACCCTATATAAATGCATTTTTACTCCAACTCCGCCCCCAGCCTGTTAGTGTCCACTGTCCAGTGTGTCAGGGGCGGACCCATTAAGGGACCGGGGGGGGCCACGGCCCCTGCAAAAAATTTGAAAAGTTTGGGGGTTTATATAGAATTTTGAAGATTTGAAAATATTTTACATAGTGGCCCCCCCAAAGTTGTGACTTTACATGTGGAGGTTCTTAAGTGTCCACTTGACTTTCATTATGTTGAAATGGTAATGTGTTAGAAATCACATTTGGGATTAAAAAAATTTAGGAAGAATAACATTGCAGGATTAATAACAATATCCACTAGTGTGACATTAAAAGTCCTTTTTAATAGTGAAGGGGAATAGTAATATCCCCTTATTCAGCTCAGGAGAAACAATGACTTTCATTATATTGAAATGGTAGTGTGTTAAGAATCACGTTCGACTCTCTGTCTCACTTAAAAATAAAAGTATATATAAATGACCCAAAAAAAAAAATTTATATGCCAACTCCAGTCAAACTTCAATCGTTATGCACCGCTAAATACGTTTTCTCTTATATAGAGTTAGTTGTCAGTTTTCCTAAACCAATACAATGTCTAATATATGTATTGAC
This sequence comes from Hydrangea macrophylla, assembly GCA_033977485.1. Classification (NCBI taxonomy): domain Eukaryota; kingdom Viridiplantae; phylum Streptophyta; class Magnoliopsida; order Cornales; family Hydrangeaceae; genus Hydrangea; species Hydrangea macrophylla. The sequence goes on from CM066994.1 coordinate 33,177,955, forward strand.
CACACCCAAAAAAAAAATGTTGGGCAACTAAGTTTCGTAATTGTTAGAATAACTTTGTTTAGGTTTAATGTACCCCTAATTCTATTCCTAATTGTTCAATTTTTTTATTAGGTTTATCTCTCCTTATTAGGATCATCTCTAGACCTATATAAAGACTCTTTATTGTAATGTTTTATAGATCAACTCAATACAATTATTCTCTCCCTATCATAACATGGTATTAGAGCTATAAGATCATGGACCTTGACTACAACTCTATCATATTCCACCGCCACCGGCGGGTGATAATTATGTCATCCGCCGGACCTCGGTCAAGATAAAATCATACATTTCGCACTCTCCGTTGCAATCAAACCAACAAAACAACCCTTTTGTTATTCCAATTAAACAAGCCCTTTACTGTTCCATTACCATTCCAAGCCAAACACACCCCCATCACCAATTTCAAGCATCATCATCATCATCACCACCACCCGACCTCCTCTATCGAACCTCCAATCAGTCGGACCTCTACCTCCACCACTCGGCCTCCTCTCTATCAGACTTCCCGATCAGCCCGATCTCAACCTCATCAACCGGCCTCTCTATCAGACCTCTTGATCGGCCAGAGCTCTACCTTACCAATCATTTCAACCCTCATCAACCGGCCTGTCTATCGGACCTCCCAATTGGCCAGATCTCAACCCTCACTAACTGGCCTCTCTAACGGACCTCCCAATCGGCTGGATCTCTACCTCATCTACCCGGCCTCTCTATCTGTCCTCCCAATCGGCCGGATCTCAGCCTCTGATCGACCGGATCTCACACTACCCGGCCTCTTCCTCCGTCGGACCTCCGACCGGCTGAACCTTATTTGACCACCCGACCACCTACTATGTCAGACCTTCGCCTACCACCTCCTAGCCACTACTCCCTCAGGCAACCTCTACAGCCAGACCATAAATCGAACCATCAACGCATCATTCGGCTCACTCCGCTATTCTTCACAAAGGCTCTACTTCCAAGATGACTCTAGGATTCAGTTTCAAAACTCAAGTTAGGGGGGTTGTTAGAATAACTAGTCAAGGTTCATTTTGTCTAAGTTCAATGTACCCCTAATTGTTCTCTTTTTTAATTAGGTTTATCTCTCCTTATTAGGATCATCTCTAGGCCTATATAGAGGCACTTTATTGTAATGTTTTACATATCATCTCAATACAATTCTTCTCTCCCTATCTTAACAAAAATCATAGTGCAAAATATTTACATAACGGAACGTTAGATATTGAATAATGCTACACCCACAACTTTTTCTACAACCATACATCTTGGCCCTTTATTTCAGTACACCCCACGAGGGTCTCACATGGGTCTCACATGGGATCCACTGAAATCAAAGGTGCAGGATGCGTTGGTTGTGAAAAAGATTGTGGGTATAGCATTTTTGTTAGAAACTATACATAGACTATTTATATGAAAAAATTTATTTTAGTAAATAAGTTAAAATATTAATGGAACACTAATTCCATATATAATAATGGTGTGCAGTTTTCTCATCTCAAATTTTCTCACCCTCCTTGTCCATTAGCTAATACAGTGACCATTAATTACTTTTTATTTCCACTGCATTAAAGGAGGAAGGTGAACAATTTTGAGGTAAGCAAAAATATATTATATATTCTATATAATGGGGACAAAGCGAGTTTAGAGAAGACCTTTTAAATCTTAGAGTATCAAACCCGCCCCTATTAATGTATTACCTCCACCAAACCATTCCATCCCTACATAACGTTGGTGTATATGCTTCAACTTGCAGGACTAGACTTCGAGAGTAGGTGCTTCTGGCCATTCGCAAACATCTACAAATGGATCGCAGAAGCAGAGGATGGGCCAAGCTTTTTTGTAATAGAGAATATAACTTATGTCAATTTAGCAATATTTTAGAATAGAGCTAGTCTTGATAGTACTCCAATCTCTACCTCCTAAAACATTTCCATGCATAAATTTGTGTACTGGTTGTTGAACTTCTTGTTTGGTCATTATTTTCGATTCTTTTCGTAAGGGACATGAATTTTGTGTCCAATCTATACAAGATGCAGGCTCCTTTTAATTGATTCTAAGGGTGTGTTTGATAATTCAATTAAGTGGTGAAAATGAAAATTTTTAGCACTTAATTTTTTTCAGTGCGTTTGATAATAACCACTTGATTGAAAAAGCAGCCAAAAAATCACTAAAAACTTTAAGTAAAAAAATTATGCCGAAAATAATCACTGAATGCAGTATATTTCAATAGTTGAAACACTGTTCTTAGTATTACAAATTCAATTACTTAAAAGTCAGCACTTAATTTTCAGTACTTAATTTTCAGTTTTATCAAACGGACAAAACAAATGGTCTATGATCAGTTAGTAGGAATCTCATTTGGAAACAATGCGTAATTTTATTTAAGGAAAAAAAATTTATACACAATTTTTTGTTCGCATTCCATAAAACTATGTCTATCTCTCTCATTTGTAATTGTGGGATCCACTGACATCAAAGAATGACACAGGAGAGACATAGACATAGTTTTGTGGTTTGTGAACAAAAAGTTGTGTGAAAATTAAGTGAAGTATTACTCTTTATTTAAAGTGTTTTGGTCATTTAAAACACTTGAAAGTATAGTAAGATTTTCAAATTTAAAAGTGAGATTCACCATAAAATGAGGATATGTAAGTTTTATATCCAATATTTTCATGAATACATATATATATATATATATATATTTACAAGAAAAAGATAAGATCGTTTTCTTATGTAAAGTAATCTAAATATCACCTCTAAATCAGGAATGAAGTTTCCTTATTTTTTTAAGGAATCTGCTTCTAGTTGGAAATGTTTCTAGTCCATTTAAACACACCAATCACAACAAAAATGTTCTAAAGAATGAGATTCCATTCTTAGGCTTCCTCTCTAAGTGATCCAAATGGTAGGACAAGTTTTGAATTGTTGTTTTGTAATTCGAATTGGTATTACATGATCATCATATATATTTGCGCTTCATCTAATACGTATCATATAATATAGGAGTACTCTACTTTCATGCTAGTCATAAACTCATAGCGGTAGGGATTCTCCATGTATGGAACTATGGAAGTCAATATGACGGAGACATTAGATTTTCTTAACAAAATTGAAGTTAGATTCCATTGATCCAATCTCTAGCAACCTTCCTCACGCGAAAGGTGGAACATAGTCAGATGCAGATGTGAGGTGGGTGAAAGGGTTAAACGAGAGGGTCAGAGACAGATATGCCTTTTGTGACACATATGTTAGAATTCATGGGTCTAACTCAACCCTAAAACTCGGCTTAAAATGTGAGAGTTGCCCAAGAGCTATGCCTAGCTCCTAGCTCTTTGCTTTTGTGTCCAGGCAATGTGAGATAGCCTTCGCTAGTTGGGTATGAGCTCTACCCTCACCTTGCAAGCCGATTTTCAGGGTTGAGTTAGGCCATGGGTTCTTAACACTAACAAAGCATATGCTCCCAATTAGGGGTGCATACAAGCCGAGCCACTCAACAAGGGCTCGAAGTTCGGCTCGATAAAGGCTAGGCTAAGCTCGCTCATTTGAGCTCGTGAACACGATCGATTAAGGTTTTCGTGAGCAGGCTCGTGAAAAAGCTCGTTAATGGATTTAATACAGAACTTGTATAGTGACTTATATATATATATATATCTATATCTATATCTATATCTATAATATATAATATATATAAGTGCACCGATGGCCTTAAGTGTTTTGAACTTTTATCAAGTTGTGCAATTTTGCTTAATTGATTTTTTAAAGAGTTTTATTAAGTTTAGTATGCCATTTTTTTTTTTGTCCGTCCATAAGAATCCTACAATTGTATAACTTAATAACAATATTAATTGAAGTTTTTTTTCCCTTCACAATTGCCACTTTGGTCAACCGTAATTTTTTTTTCCCAACTAAAATTTTTTTTACAGACCTACTTTGATTGGTTTCTTCCTTGATTTATCATTTTTTTTTTCAAGTAGGTTTAGTATAGGACTCTTCTACAAACCAACTTCAATTGGTTTCTGCCTTGATTTTTTTTTTATTTTTTCCAAGTAGGTTTAGTCTAGGACTCTTGCAAAGCCACTGATGGGTTTCCTTTTTTTTTTTTTTTCCTGGGAGGGTCACGTTCGTTACTCTGCAGATTAATAGTGAATAGTTGTTAACAATTACACAACTTTAAATAAACTAAAACTCAAATATCAACTTCCTATTATTATTATTATTATTTGATAAGATCAATACCTCAAAATTTATTATTTCTTCTTAGTATAAAACTCTTAACTAAACAAAATTATACGCACCTTTATACTATTACACAAGAGTATCTTTTATCAACCCAAAACATCTAGCAGTTCACTTTTTTTTTTTTTTTTTGCTAGGTGGACTCAATATAAATTTTCTTTCAAATACAGTAACTATAAAAAAAAAATTAAAAAAATTAAAAATAAAAAATAAAAAAATTAAGTCTCTTAATATGACACTCTTATATATATTAGTGCACCCGATCCCTTTAAGTGTTTTACACTTTTATCAATCGGTGACACTTTTACCCAAGTAATTTTCTCAGAGTTTTAATACTATTTTCTTGGTATGCCACTTTTTTTGGTTCATCCACGAGAGATCTACTTTTAATATTTTTTTTAGATATCATGTTTATACATTAGATTATATACAATAGAGATTTCTCATGTTAAAAAAATACACGTATATATATACAATTCAGCAAAAAATATCTAGCAACATTCGTTGTTCTTAAGGTTCAACAATCAAGGTATGTTTCTATGGTTGTTTTTAGAGAGTAGTGATATGCTTCCCTATTTGAATTCTTGATTTTATTACCAAATGCTCTGTTAGTTGTACTCGAATAGTGCCATTAATAACAACATTAAAGTTTTTTTTCCTTCACAATTGTCACATGGTTAGTGGCCCTTAAAAGAAGAAAAATCGGTTCACGTTCAAGGGCAGAGCCAGAATTTTTTATTAGGGGGACTGGGATTGAAAGAGTGTGAATATAATGGCGAAGTTATATATAGAGAGTTTCACGGGCAGCGCCCCTAGACGATTTGTTTTTAGTATATTTATACACAATTATGGGTAATATATATTGGTTTCTTTAATCATAAGAATTGACAGCTTATTATAATTTGTTAACCTTGACCGATGATAAAACAATTTGAATGGTGCTAAATTGAAAGGTGATAAGAAAAGGTAATTAGACAAATATACAAGGAGCCATAACTTGCATTTGGGACAAATTGTTACACGTAAATACTTATTTTCCAAATTTTAGGGAAGGCTAATTACATATAGTACGTGCGTTTTTTATTTTTATTTTAAGCCAATAGATACATCACCTGGTATAATATATAATCTATAACATATAATTCATAACCAATCAATATATATACCATTTCTATAATTATGTGTCTGGGAGTGATGAGGTAATAAAACTTAAGTTATATAGAATGAATGAGCCAACCACTTTTTGTTATTCCTAGTTTGATTACAACCACTTCAATTTCTTAAAGTTCTTTATTATCTTTAGTTATAATTCATTTGTCAGAACACACTGTGCATAGAGCATTTTTGCTCACCCAAAAATAGTCATTCATTGCTCACCAATGCTTCCACTGGGTGATATGTATCACATTCCAGTAATTATGTTGATGATACATGGGCAAAGTAAAAATCGAATGGGACACATGACACCCAACTAAGGCATGGGTGAGCATTTTTGAGTGAGCAAAAAGGCTCTCTATCATTAAGTATTGTCTTTTTGTTTTCTTTCCCCTATTTTGCATTTGATTTTTAGTACTTATAATATGAGTACCTGTCACGACCCATCCCACTACGCGTGGAAATAGGACACGTGGCACGCCACCAAGGCTCATCCAAACATCATCTAACGATACGCAGCGGAAAGAACTTTAAAACAACCCTGGGTATTTTAAAACTTAGGAAACGTTGCCCTCTGAGTTGTAAAATCCACTGAAATCAGTAGGAGCAGTCGACTGTACTGAGCAGAAACCAAAACCTAAAATTCTCAACAGAGGTCCAGTCGAGTGATCAGGAACCCAGTCGACTGCTCAATCGACTGATCAAGGTCCCCAGTCAACTGTGTTAAGCAGAACCAAAATTCATCAGTTTTCAAAAGGGGTCCAGTCGACTGACCAGGGGATCCAGTCGACTGCTTTTACCATTACGAGAAGCAGTAGCCAAATATCAACAGAGTTCAGTCGACTGATCAAAGGTTCAGTCGACTGCTTCTCTTACTATTCACTTTCAGTGTCTCAATCACACGGGATGCAGTCGACTGATACAGGGTCCAGTCGACTGCTCCCCTGCTGGGCAGCCCTGTGTTGATGATTCACAACTCATGCTTTTCAACATCCACAAAAAATCACAACCAACGCCAAATACAACATTCAAAACATAAATAAAGGCATTCAACCACAAGATTACAATACTAAGAAAGTAATCTATGATTCTATTACAACATTTTACAATTTACAATCCTTACACAAGTTTTAGAAGTTAAACCAAAAACATATACAAATGTGGTTCTCCGGCGTTCCTCGGCCTCACTCCTCACGATTCTTCTTGTCTTTTTTCTTACCTGCAATGGAGTACATCTCCACTGCTCAGCTATATGCTGAGCGTACAATTCTAAATGTATGCTTATATGACAGTTCATGGTTTAAGCATCTAAAACACATAGAATAGTCTCTAGGGTGAGTGGTACGCATTCATCCGGTAGATGCCGTAGGAGGCCCACCTCTCCTACGCATCTCGTACACTGGTTGGGCCTTTTTCCATACCAGGTACCGTGTACTGGTTGGGCCCACCTCCAATCCAAACACAACCACAATTCCAATTCCATCAAAATCACAATCCTCAAGGTTCGAGGAGCTTACCCCGGATGAATTTGCACCAAACTCCCCTTTGACCCAAATAGACACATAACATGCTCACATAAACAGTTATACGTGCTTTTCATATAATTTCACATGCATAATTAACGGGCCTAATTAATACATGAATTTTGCCCGGATCTAAGAATATATTTCATAGATCTAGAATTCATACCTCGTGCGATTCTCTTCAAACTTTGAAGGATCGTCTAGGGGACTAATTAATCGTCGGATTTCAAATTATACGCGATTCCCACGAGTTTTACCTGATTTTTCCCAAAGTCTAGAAATTAGATATTTCGGAAAAGTTTGCCAAACGCGGCCTAATTACTACCAAAACGTAGCTCTTACCTTCACGAGTTCAAATATGAAATCTGGAGAGAATCTGTCGGACGAACGGTCGTTGATCGGCGTCGCAAAGCCCGTTGGCTCAAACCCCCCTTTCTCTCTCCTCTCTCTAGATATTTTTAGAAGTTTTGGATGAGAATGAGATCTCATCCACTTCTATTTATAGACCAACGTTATGGAAATTATGTTCACCTCCCCGCAAGTTTCTCAAACTTCTAATTAACCCATGAAACTTCGCACACGTCCATTTTATAACTTTACGAGTGAAAACTATAAATTTCAAAAGTTTTCGACTAGGTTTCGTTTGGGTCCAAAATAACGTCCGAAAACTATATTCTGTGGAATCTCTACACAACCTACCTTTTTAATTAACGTATCACTCACGTTCTCACCACAGTTCTCAAAATGATATAACAATATCAAAGATTACCAGAATTCCCACAACACAGATAAAATTACTATTCATCAAATACCAGATAAAGTCAAATAACATTTAAATCATATAAATGTCATTGAGTCATGCCCATGCAATATGAACGGCCATGTTCCCGTGTCCTCACTGACACCTTACCGTTGACTCACAGTCAACCTCAACTCAAATTATTAACAACATTAAAAATTTCAAAAACTCAAATGATGCATGTTCAAAACCATAAATTTCTGGAACGGGTGTGACAACTCTCCCCTCCAAAAAGGAAGTTTGTCCCCAAACTTTACCTCATGCGTCGAATAAGTACAGATACTCATTCCGCATGTCTTCCTCACTTTCCTATGTAGCCTCTTCCATCGTGTGACTACGCCATAATACTTTTACCATCTGAATAGTCTTAGTTCTCAAGACTTGTTCCTTTCGATCTAGAATCTCGACCGGTTGCTCCACATAAGTCAAGTCTCCCTGAATTTGTAGCGGTTCAGGTGCAATGATCTTACTCGTATCAGTCATACATCGTCTCAACATCGACACATGAAATACGTTATGCACATGTTCCAACTCTGATGACAAGGCCAATCAATAAGCCACCGGCCCATCTAAGCGTTCCATCTCGTTTATCAACTCATTTTGTTGCGTTAGCTCATCGGCTAAATTCCTCGGCGTCTTTCGGCTTAATGCATCGGCCACTACATTAGCCTTTCCCGGATGGTACTCAATCGAAAGATCGTAATCCTTCATCAACTCCAACCATCTTCGTTGTCTCATATTCAAGTCCCGTTGGGTGAAAATATATTTCAAACTCTTGTGGTCTGTGAATATCTCACACTTTTCCCCGTATAAGTAGTGTCTCCAAATCTTCAACGCATGAATTACCGCGGCTAATTCCAGATCGTGAGTCGGATAATTTACCTCGTGTGTCTTCAATTGTCTCGAAGCATAGGCAATCACCTTGCCACCTTGCATAAGTACACATCCCAACCCTTGATGCGACGCATCACTATAGATCACAAACCCCTCGGTTCTGGATGGTATTGTCAGAATAGGTGCTCTCGTCAAACGTGACTTCAACTCTTGGAAACTGTCTTCACATTCCTGACTCCATTCAAAAATTATACCCTTTCTCATTAACTTTGTCATTGGCAATAAAATCTTCGAGAAATGTTCGATAAAACGGCGGTAGTATCCCGCTAATCCCAAGAAACTTTGAATTTCGGACACGGAAGTCGGTCTTTGCCAATTTGATACAGCTTCTACTTTGTGAGGATCAACTGAAACTCCATTCTTATCAATCACGTGACCAAGAAAAGTAATGCTAGGTAGCCAGAATTCACATTTCTTGAATTTTCCAAATAATTGTTTTTCCCGCAGTCTCTGAAGTATCAATCTCAAATGATTCTTGTGTGTTATCTCACTTGGCGAATAAACAAGGATATCGTCAATGAATACTATCACAAAATCATCCAAATAGTCCTTAAAGACTCGATTCATCAGATCCATGAATGCGGCTGGTGCGTTTGTAACTCCAAATGGCATGACTAAGAACTCATAGTGTCCATAACGCGTTCTGAAAGCTGTTTTCTCAACATCTTCAGCCTTCATTTTCAACTGATGATAACCTGATCTCAAATCTATTTTCGAAAATACTTGAGCCCCACGAAGTTGATCAAATAGGTCATCGATTCTGGGTAACGGGTACTTGTTCTTAATCGTTAACTTGTTCAGTTCCCGGTAATCAACACACATACGCATGGAGCCATCTTTCTTCTTTACAAAGAATACTGGAGCTCCCCACGGCGAAACGCTTGGTCGAATGAAACCCTTGTCAAGTAGCTCTTGTAATTGGATTTTCAGCTCTTTTAATTCTATGGGTGCCATTCTATACGGTGCCTTTGATACGGGTCTGGCGTCTGGTATAACCTCAATGGTGAACTCAACCCCTCTTTTAATAAGAACATCTGGTAGATCATCAGGAAATACATCTGGATATTCTCGTACTATTGGAATGTCTTCTACTTTCAATTCGGTCGTTGAGACATTAGTCACTGAACATAGAAATCCCTGACATCCCTTTTTCAATAACCTTCCCGCTCGGATAGCTGAAATCAAATAAGGCGGCAGTGTAACCCCACTCCCTTGAAAGCAAAAGTTCTCATGCATCGGTGATCGAAAATTAACCTCTTTCCGTTCACAATCTATCGTAGCTTGGTTAAGAGCTAACCAATCCATTCCTCGTATCACATCAAAATGGTTCACCACAATCGGTATAAGGTCTACGGTCATCAACTTCTCGCCTAGCTTGATCTCACAGTTTCTATATATCGTAGACGTCACTACCGGTTTACTAAGCGGCACAGTAATGGATAAATCATATCCTAGTGGTGCGGACTTAACATTTAAATGTTCCACAAAGTTATAAGATACAAATGAATGCGTAGATCCCGAATCAATGAGTATGCGTGCTAAGTGCGAACATACAAGCACCATACCTGAGACCACTATATTAGTAGCAGCCACGTCTCCAGGGTTCATCTGGAATGATCTTCCCTGACGTTGCTCCGTCCTTTGTCCCCCGTCACTAGATTGCTTAGGCTTCGAACCACTGGAAGCCATAGAACTTGCCCCTTGTTGATAACGCTTCTTTGGGCAATCCTTCGCTCGGTGTCCCAAGGTACCACAATCAAAGCACTTGAGTTGCGAATAGGTCGCAGAACTCGCACTATTTCTTCCTATAGATCTGCTCTGAAAGTTGGTCAGAAAACATCGACCGGTGTGTGGTCAGTTGCAAAGCGGACACAGCGGTATATTGCTTGGTACTCTCCTGGAATCATTAAAACCAGAACTGGAGCCTCGTGAAAACGACTTCTTAAAAGATCCACCCTGACTTCGATTACCATCCTCATGACTTCGCTTTCCTTGATGATTTTGTCTCGATCTCTCTATTCCACTTTCAGCTACAAGCGTCGTCTGCTGTACTGCTGCAACATTCGAATGCTCGTAGGTCTCTACTCTCAACCGGATATTATCCCTTAAACCCTCTTCAAATTTTCTTGCCCTATCTTCCTCTTCGGGCACTGAACCGTTACCAAACCTTAACAACGCGTTATATTTAGAAGTATATTCCGTTATAGTCATGTCCCCTTGCTTGAGATTATCAAACTCTCGCTTCTTTGCATTGTAGGCAGCTCGCGGAAAGAATCGGTGATTGAATTCTGCCTTAAATCCTTCCCAAGCAATCGGTGCTCCTTGATCTAAAACGTTTACCCACCAGTTCTGAGCTTCACCCCTTAATACGTCACTTGCATTCTCAATCTTCTCCCTATCTGACATCGGAATAGATCGAAAAATTCGTTCCATGTCCATGACCCAATGTTCTGCCAATGTTGTATCAGGTGTCCCATGAAATTCCATTGGTTTCTTTCGAGCAAACTGTTCGGATATGGATCTCATACCCCTATTTTCGGGTGCATGTACTACAGTTATTGGTTCCACTTCGATGTGGGGGGTGGGAGGCAGTCGCTCCGCTATATTCCATATCATTTCCCCCATATTCCCCATCATCTCTGCCATTTCATTCATACGTCGAGTGTGTGGTGATAGTTCTCGCTCTTCGTCACTCATGATTACAATCCTGTAGTTCTCAATGCATAAACACTATGCATGTACAACAATAACAATATCATATATGTAAAACAACATACATATGCATCAAACATCTCTAATATGTATGGATGCAATTTAGAACATGTGGCAATTCACTCAACACTCCTCTCGTCGTCGAATGTTCCCAAAGTTTTGTTACCTCTAGCTCTGATACCAATAAATGTCACGACCCATCCCACTACGCGTGGAAATAGGACACGTGGCACGCCACCAAGGCTCATCCAAACATCATCTAACGATACGCAGCGGAAAGAACTTTAAAACAACCCTGGGTATTTTAAAACTTAGGAAACGTTGCCCTCTGAGTTGTAAAATCCACTGAAATCAGTAGGAGCAGTCGACTGTACTGAGCAGAAACCAAAACCTAAAATTCTCAACAGAGGTCCAGTCGAGTGATCAGGAACCCAGTCGACTGCTCAATCGACTGATCAAGGTCCCCAGTCGACTGTGTTAAGCAGAACCAAAATTCATCAGTTTTCAAAAGGGGTCCAGTCGACTGACCAGGGGATCCAGTCGACTGCTTTTACTATTACGAGAAGCAGTAGCCAAATATCAACAGAGTTCAGTCGACTGATCAAAGGTTCAGTCGACTGCTTCTCTTACTATTCACTTTCAGTATCTCAATCACACGGGATGCAGTCGACTGATACAGGGTCCAGTCGACTGCTCCCCTGCTGGGCAGCCCTGTGTTGATGATTCACAACTTATGCTTTTCAACATCCACAAAAAATCACAACCAACGCCAAATACAACATTCAAAACATAACTAAAGGCATTCAACCACAAGATTACAATACTAAGAAAGTAATCTATGATTCTATTACAACATTTTACAATTTACAATCCTTACACAAGTTTTAGAAGTTAAACCAAAAACATATACAAATGTGGTTCTCCGGCGTTCCTCGGCCTCACTCCTCACGATTCTTCTTGTCTTTCTTCTTACCTGCAATGGAGTACATCTCCACTGCTCAGCTATATGCTGAGCGTATAATTCTAAATGTATGTTTGTATGACAGTTCATGGTTTAAGCATCTAAAACACATAGAATAGTCTCTAGGGTGAATGGTACGCATTCATCCGGTCGATGCCGTAGGAGGCCCACCTCTCCTACGCATCTCGTACACTGGTTGGGCCTTCCTCCATACCAGGTACCATGTACTGGTTGGGCCCACCTCCAATCCAAACACAACCACAATTCCAATTCCATCAAAATCACAATCCTCAAGGTTCGAGGAGCTTACCCCGGATGAATTTGCACCAAACTCCCCTTTGACCCAAATAGACACATAAGATGCTCACATAAACAGTTATACGTGCTTTTCATATAATTTCATGTGCATAATTAACGGGCCTAATTAATACATAAATTTTGCCCGGATCTAAGTGTAACACCCTGTAATTTCATTTCCTAAATAAATGATATTCCATTTTAATTTCTACTTGAAATATTTAGTTGGGGGTCAAACTGTAATTTCCAAAATATTTTCTATGGTTTCAAAATCAATATCTATATTTTTGTATAACCAGGAATTTAATTCCTACATTAATATAATTTTCTGTATTTTATTTTAAACCAGAAAAATACCAGTTTTGATTTCAAATTGCGCCTTATACCGCGTCTTGGGTGAGGGAGCACGTGAGCTCAACCTCACCGGGAGAATTCTCCCTATTGCTTGGAGCCCAAATAAATTTCTCTATATATGTATATCACAGTTCTTCTCTCCCTCACAATTCACTCACTGTAACTCTCAATTTCTCTCTATCACTCTCTTGCTCTCAAGATCACACACACACACAGATTATATATGGTATATATATATACTCATACACATACATAGTTATATATATATATCTCAAGATCGCAAACGGAGGAAGAAATTATTGGACGACGGAATTAACGGCGGAATTTATCTGTCTCAAATTCTCTGTATTAAACACCTCAGTGAGTATTATAAACTCACTCGCCATGTTTTTATATGTATATTTCAGTGTATATGTGTGTGTATATGTGTATATATATGTATTTCACCATGGGAGCTTGAAATTGGAGTTTTGTCAAACTCAACCAAATTCAATTCCGTGAATTGATTTTGGAAGATCTTTGTCCCAATAGATTACGGTTCGAATCCTACGCAGTAATTCATCCATATCGCGACGTACCGTTGATTTTAAGTTTTGACACCCTCACTTTAATCGCGAATATTTAGAGATATAATCCGTGTTAGTTAAAATTGATCGCGTATTCTTAATCTACGCGGAAAACCAAAGAGATTCATATATTACATGTCCTGGTACGAACAGAAAACAGAAATGGGTAAAATTCAGTTTGAAAACCAGAAACAGGGGAGAAACAAAGAAGATGACATTCTGCAAGAACTCGCGCGCGCGACCCGCTCGCGCGAGGCTCGCTCGCGCGGCCCGCTCGCGCGGACCATTCCCCCCCTTCGCGCGCGCGATCCGCTCGCGCGACCTATTCTGCCCCTTCGCGCGCGCGATCCGCTCGCGCGATTTGTTCTCCCCTTCGCTCGCGCGACTTGGCAGGTTGAGCAGTTTTTGTATTTTATTATTAGGGACTGTTTGGAAAATGTTTTGAAAGTTTTTAAAGAACTGTTTGGCAAATATATTGTTTTAAAGGTCTATGTTTTAAGAATTGTACGAAACAGAACAACTAAGGCCAAAATTTATGCTCGTACGATTATCCGGCTTTGTGATTTATTAATGGTGTTATTTATGAAACATTGACATACATATTAGGGTTGAGGTTGTGTCAACATGCATGTGTGTGAGAAAGTGTGAAAAGAGTAAAGAGTGGCGGTCTGGTGTGCGACCTCAATATCGATCGGATATTATTCCTGGTATTGGAGGCGACAGTGTCGTGTACGACTTAGATATCGATCGGATAGTATTCCTGGTATCTAAGGCGCGCGTTTCGGATATTGATCGGATAATATTCCTGATATCCGAAGCGATGGTGATAGTGTTGAGTACGGCTTAGATATCGATCGGATATTATTCCTGGTATCTAAGGCGCTTGTTTCGGATATCGATCGGATAGTATTCCTGGTATCCGAAATGATGGTATTGAGTGTGGCTTAGATATCGATCGGATATTATTCCTGGTATCTGAAGCGATAGTTTGGTGCGATAGTTTGGATATCGATCGGATAGTATTCCTGGTATCTGAGATAATGGTTTGGTTGTGTTGAGTTTTGTTGAGAGAAAAGAGTCAGAAAGATGAGATATTACATTGCTCATGCATGGTCGCATATTTATTGCTTTCTTTATTTCCCCCGTGGCTTATGTTGGAATTGGAACCTTGAATCTATTGCTTTTAAAATTAAATTGCACCGTTGTTTATATGCTTATATATACATTGCGAGCACTTGTTTATTTTGCTCACCAGCTTTCATAAGCTGACGGCGTTGATGCGTCCTGGACTGTATGTCCAGATTTTCAGGGTCAGGAGCAGCCAGGGTACTTTGACTATGCTACTTAGAGTCAGGAGACTTTCCAGGAGGCTGCTTTATATTTCCTATGTCTTTTAATTTGGGTTTGTAATAAACTAGCTTTAGACATTTGAATAAGGCGTTTTGTGCCTAAGTTTATGACTGCTGTAATAGTTAGTAAGTTTTAATTGTGGAGGTTATGTTTTGTTAGTATCCTTTGCTCTAGAAATGTTGTTAAGTTATTTGTTGCAGGGACAATTGGTCATACTCACTTGTCACGACCTACGAGTCCATAAAGGAAATTAAATGCTTTCCTGAATTATGCTACGTCGGGGCGTGACACTAAGAATATCAAAAATGATGTTCAAAACATGAAAATCCATATATTTCATAGATCTAGAATTCATACCTCGTGCGATTCTCTTCAAACTTTGAAGGATCGTCTAGGGGACTAATTAATCGTCGGATTTCAAATTATACGCGATTCCCACGAGTTTTACCTGATTTTCCCCAAAGTCTAGAAATTAGATATTTCGGAAAAGTTTGCCAAACGCGGCCTAATTACTACCAAAACGTAGCTCTTACCTTCACGAGTTCAAATATGAAATCTGGAGAGAATCTGTCGGACGAACGGTCGTTGATCGACGTCGCAAAGCCCGTTGGCTCAAACCCCCCTTTCTCTCTCCTCTCTCTAGATATTTTTAGAAGTTTTGGATGAGAATGAGATCTCATCCACTTCTATTTATAAACCAACGTTATGGAAATTATGTTCACCTCCCCGCAAGTTTCTCAAACTTCTAATTAACCCATGAAACTTCGCACACGTCCATTTTATAACTTTACGAGTGAAAACTATAAATTTCAAAAGTTTTCGACTAGGTTTCGTTTGGGTCCAAAATAACGTCCGAAAACTATATTCTGTGGAATCTCTACACAACCTACCTTTTTAATTAACGTAGCACTCACGTTCTCACCACAGTTCTCAAAATGATATAACAATATCAAAGATTACCAGAATTCCCACAACACGGATAAAATTACTATTCATCAAATACCAGATAAAGTCAAATAACATTTAAATCATATAAATGTCATTTAGTCATGCCCATGCAATATGAACGGCCATGTTCCCGTGTCCTCACTGACACCTTACCGTTGACTCACAGTCAACCTCAACTCAAATTATTAACAACATTAAAATTTTCAAAAACTCAAATGATGCATGTTCAAAACCATAAATTTCTGGAACGGGTGTGACAGTACCAGTCATAAAATAAGTCAAAATGCTAACTGTTATTTCTTAGATTTTGTTTGAATCAATCTGTAAAGGGCCAGACAAACATTTTCAGGTAGATCATAGATAGATGGATGAGAGAAGTTATTCAATGGTACAGGACCATTGCTACGTGGTGGTCCTGGCTAGTACGGGACTGTCATGTAGCAAAGTTGCCTGCTTTATGCGAAACAAAAATTTTACACTTGGCTACATATCAATCCACTACTGGTCAGGACCACCACCTGGCATATGGTTCAGGACTATAGAATAATTAATTTCTTGATGGATAGTCATGAGCTATCCTATCAAAAGTTATGCTAAATTCAGTGTCACAAATATGCATGTAACACAATAAATTTAGAACAAGGATGAAACTATATAAAACCACTATACTATATGAGTGGCGAAATATGAACCATTTAATTGTATATGTACACGCAACTAAAACAAGGTTAGTTCAACACTTCTAATTTAACAATGCAATCATAAAAGATTTTCGTATTTATTCTTATGATTATGATGATACGATTGTATATTTCATGCTTGCAAATAAATATTGTCAGAAGAATTGCATTATATAGATGTTTCATAGTTATTTAGATTGATTGCATTTTACACCCCTAAAGTTTGGGTAGTATTTCACTTTGCACCCTAAAGTTTTAAAGTTGGCACTTTAGTTCCTAAAGTTTCAACAATGTGGCAATTAAGTCTAAATAACCCTTTAGTGACGAATGATTTCGTCACTAAAAGTAAAAATTTCGTCGTAAAAAGCCTTGGAGGGACTAAAGTGCAACTCATCCCAAACTTTAGAGACCAAAGTGCCAAATTTGAAACTTTAGTGTTAGGAGTGCAAAACCACCCAAACTTTAAGGGTGCAAAGTACAATTAACCCTATTTATTTTGTTTATTACTGTAATCCATTAAGTCTAACAATTACTAATTAGTTTTACAAAACAAGATAAAAAGAACATTTTTAACACTAAAGTGATTGACATATTTACATAATTGGATTATATGAACTATGAATGAGTATATGCATGCATGTGGTACTATCCTTAATTGAAATTTATTACTTTTGTTTCAGGGAATTATGCATAAACTTTTGGGGAAAAATGGCATCATAGAGAAATAGAAGAAACTGGTACGCGGCAATGATGAGGAAAGAGAACTTTACATTCAGAATACTAGAGTTGCAAGGAAGAAAGAGAAGGGAAGTTGCTAACAATTCAATAGCGGAAGGTGGAAATAAATATCAAACAAATGATGCAAGTGGTAAAAGTCAAAGCATCCTTTGGCTACTTAGAGTCCAATTAGGGGAATACAAGTATATACCTCTTAAATAAATGCTTTAGACATGTCATTGCTCTAATTTTTTAACTTTCCTATCTTTAGGGAATTCTTTCTCGATCCCACGTGTTCAGAACCTTATTAGCTACAACCAAAACCATCTTGTGCTTATTGTGGTGCAAAAAAAATTGATTATGAGCCATCAACATTTTGTTGTCAAAAGGGAGAAGTAAAACTAGCTACTGTTGAGATTCCAAATAAGTTGTACAATTTATTCACAACACACATTGAAGAAGCTGATGAGTTTAGAAGACATATTCGGGCATGGAATGTACAAATTTGAATGAGAACATAGTAAAGAAGCTCATCAAAGTTATTGAAGGAAATCTGATCTCGTCAAAATCAAGATATAAAAGTATGCTTATTTTTGCTTTACTTTCAAAAGAATTGTAGTGTGGAAAGTACAGGTCGAACCCACAGAGATTGTTAACTTTTAATCCTTTAATTACTAAAATCTAATTTATCTAGTTATAAGAAAATCGGAAGTTGAATTGATTTAGGTTTTGATTATCACTACTACTTTAAACTATGAATTAAACTATGAATTTATAGAAATAAGATCTAGAATTAACTCTAAGTAAACTTATATGCAAACTTGGAAATTGATGTAAATATATGGAGATGGGACCTAGGATTACAAATCCACCACTAACTATGCATTGAGGGTCTATACTTCTTATTCTAAGTTCTATGTTTGGATAGTTATGATCTATTGTAGCTACAAGCCCAATAGTATCGTCAAGAAGATATCGTTAGTTTAATCTAAACATAATCCATCTACGGTTCACATGAATCATCTACCTATAACTAGGGTGTAGCATAACTCATCTTTCCTAAGCATGGATTATAAAAGAAGTAAACATCACAATCACATAAGCACCATTGTATGTAAATACTCCTATCAATCACAGATATCAAGGACTATTGAGTTCAATAAGTATAAGGAAAAATCTAAGACAAGAATAGATCCAAAGTACTCTTGATTATTAACATTAAAAACTGATTATATAAAATCCACCAACATACAATCACTATCCATAAACATAAAAACTTAAAATAGAAAAGCATAGAAT
Source organism: Hydrangea macrophylla (assembly GCA_033977485.1). Lineage (NCBI taxonomy): Eukaryota > Viridiplantae > Streptophyta > Magnoliopsida > Cornales > Hydrangeaceae > Hydrangea > Hydrangea macrophylla. The sequence goes on from CM066994.1 coordinate 33,196,488, forward strand.
CCCCCTTTACATAGCTAGGGTTTCATTGAAACCCTAGATGAGGAGTTTAGTTGCTCATGATAGGTGAAAGCATGAAGATGGAGTTGATGTAAGCCATTAGAAACCTTCCTCTTGCCTTCAAAAAGTGCTGAATGAATGTATTGGTGAATTGCTCGCAAGGTGTGTAACCCTTGAAAATCATCAAAACTAGATATATATAGTTTACAATGGTCTTTAGAAGCCTCTTTCAATTCGTATTGCACTGAAACAGCAGTTATTTCCAATCTGGACGTCTTCCAGTGATTTCGTCTGCACAGGACTCCTTAGAATACTGAAATACGCAACTTGGGTTTTTTCACATATCGCGCGCGCGGGTCGCGCGAGCGCGACTTTGGGTACCTCGCGCGCGCGGGTCGCGCGAGCGAGTTATTGGGGGTCTCGCGCGCGCGGATCGCGCGAGCGATTCTCTGATTCTCGCGCCCGCGGACCGCGCGCGCGATGTGACTTTTTCTGCTTCTTCCTTCCTGCTTTTTCACCTATTTTAACCTGATCTCCTTGTTTTCTTCTACAACCTGCTAGAAAATAGAAAATAAAGTAAAATTACACAAAAAGAGGATAAAAACGACTAACAAATGTGAGTTAAGGCGTATAATTAGGAGTTGTTCTCTCCCGATCACACCCCCAAACCTACATTTTGCTAGTCCTCGAGCAAAAAGAATAATATAAACTACTAATAATAAAATTCCTAATCCATTTTCGTATGGATAACGATTGCACTTAGCCTGTGCAACAAGCCTTTTAAACCTCTAGGTGTCCCTAGTCGGACGAGTGAAGTCTCGTGAGGGTTCTCGTCAACAAGTCACCCACAACCATCTTTATTAACTTGTAAAAATTTTATTCAAAATTTAAATATTTCAATGTCACATTCCTTTTTAGATAAAATCAAGCTCAAATGAAATTCTAAAACTATCAAGAGTAAAACAATCAGATGCCCTCCTACATTATGAAAAATAATCTGAAAACATATATCACCAGAATCAATAGCATATATCGAAGACTCGCATGTGTGTGAAATGGTAGTCAAGTGGATACACTGCAACTATGAACTTAGAATATAAATCAGATAACTATCTAGTGATGCTTCGACTACAAATCTCACGTTGTTATTACACTCTAACATAAAATCATTCTGAAACAGGTGTAAACACTCATCTGTGTATATATATGCGAGAAAGAATTATTGTGCAAAACAAATAAATTCGCATATGACTCTCAACAACGTATGACACGACAAAAATAAAATAGTCTCACGAATAAATATCGATCGTCAAGTAAATATCATCACCACCATGCTTTTACTTCCTTTTCCTTATTGGTCACATATCAAATCATGTTTTTATAGAATCAACTAGGACTTTACACGGGTTGTAATATTGGTCAAGGGTTAAGGCTTAGAAAAGAAAGGTAAAAGGAATTCAAAGTGCCCGTAAGTATCTAGAAATAGCCGCCTTAACATGGAACACAAGGGCTTTACTACAACGACTAGTTATATCACTTTTTTTTCAAGAGGATCATATCCCTTTTTTTTCCTTCTCTTTTTTTTTTATTTATTTATTTTTTTTTTTTTTTTTAGATCCTTTTCTTTTACTACTCGATACATCATTTTTTTTTCCAGTCGTTTAATAGCCCAATTTCTTTATGAAAACTACTCTCTAACTACTTTCGGACATAGGGTAGGTAATATTTAATATTGGCAAACTCCATATCGGAGTGGGTAAGATAATAGGTGAACAAAGAAATGGCTTAATTAAAAACGGCTCAAATGGGTTAACAAGGGATATAAAATAAAAAAAATATTTATAATGGGTAGGCCAAAGGTCAAAAAGGTTTATTAGAACAAACGGCCTAGTGTCATTTTCTAAAGTTACATGATTTTTCAATGTTATGATATAAAAGGAAATAGAATTTCTCTACTTTTAATATATTCTTTTTTTTTTTTTTTAAACATGGTAATTCTAATATTCACTCGACTTTCAATCAAAATGAAGAAATAATGAGACCAATCAACGAGATAGTGCGATGTGTCAAAGAGATTCGATAAATTTAAACCCTCACAAAGAATAATAGGCTCTAAAGCTCACCGGGTTTAGTCTCCACAATATTACTATTTAGGAATCCAAGGTATATTACAGTTCAAGGTTAATATACATCCATATGACTACGTGCAGTGCGACAAGATATGCAAGTATAAGATATAAAACAATGATTCCGATAATATATAATTCTCAAAACATCTTCTCATAGATTCGGTAAACATTTGATTATATACTCTTTTAATTCTCAAAATTTCAACGAAATGTAATTATAATCAAAAGGAACGCAATATTGAACAGTATTAAGAAACTGATTTTTATTTATATACAGAACTACTAAAATATTTGTTTTTCTATTATTATTATTTTTTTTTTATTATGCTTTACAAAGAATTAAAAGAACTAACAACTGACTGAAATAACGAATAAAAGAAAACTAACAAAAATAAACTGAAGTACGAAAACAAGAAACTATACGAATAAAACTAATAAAACTAAACAAAACTAAACAAAAAAAACACTAAAATGAAAATGAAAATATCCATATACTCCCCCCAAACCAAATCACTGCATGTCCCTATGCAGAGGGAAACATGACAATGACATGGATGTAGTCCTCATAGAATATCACCAGGACGTCCACTCCACAGAAAATGCCTGATGGAGGCTGTACTCCAGATCGAGCGTACCAATCCACAAGCTCCAACTCTGGGTGCTCCGCAGGGTCGAACGGTGGACCTATCCCATCAACATCATGTACATCCAAACTCGGACCCTCCACAATCTCCTCAACGACGCTCGGACCCAAATCCACCCAATCGTCCTCCGGACCGGAATACGGCGCGAATATCGAGGCAATGTCCTCAGGTGACCAGTCAGGGTGACCCGGACGCTGTCGAACAACGTCCGGCACATAATCAGGTAGGTTCCTATATGGATAGGTAACCTCTGGACTAGACTCAACAGGGTCAGATATAGAAATATCAGCGAATCCTGAGACAACACCCTCATCGTCATCATCGGTCGAGGACTCGACCGATTCAGACGATGACGACTCAGAAGATGTAGGAGGAGCGCCATAAGGGCCATCAAGAGACGTAGGGTCATCGCCAAACATGTCATCCTCGTCAGAAGAATCGGAACAACTGGTAATGGGCCTACGAGGACGACGACGACTCCAGCCGGTACGACCGAATGGGTCGTCAGGTTTGGCTATCCTAGGACTAAGTATAGAGGTATCAGAAGAAGAACCAGAGTCAGAATAGTAACTGGACTGACTGGAAGACCTATCAGGTGACGTAGAAGGAGACATCGGGTGATCCATAGTGAAAATATGATAAGGAGAAAGGAGGATTTGGATAACTATATGTTTATGTGGTCGCGATATGTCCTGAAACCAAAAAAATAAAAAATAAAAACGTCACAACTGAAATATAATTAGCGCAAGTTATTAGTCATGAAAAACATAGGTGCTATTCAGGATCATAATAATGTATACCAAAAAGAACTACCCTTGATTGTATAAACCTAAATTAATAATCAGTTACATGCGCTAAGAGTCAACGTAGTGAATAGGTTAATGTGGAATCAGATTGATCAAAATTAAATCGTATTCACTTTTAATTAATAATTCGGAATAGTTAATGGACATTTTAGCATAATTTCCCCCAAACCTGAGTCGAAGCAATTCCTGTTAGCGTGCAATGGGTTTGATAATTACTAATTACTGACTCATTGCTGTGAAATTGTGATAAGTAATGACGTAAAGCATTATAAACAGTAAATGACAATAAGACCAGTGCAATGAATATAATGTCCAGGCATATAGCAAACCACAAAACAAAAGAAAAATGCAAAAAATAAATTATTTACAGACCCAAAGGAAATAAAATAAAAGGAAATAATCTAAACCGGTCGAAGCCGGGTACAGTAAAATCCTAACAATAACCAAAAGACTAAATAAACAGGAAAAGCAACAAAATACAATAATATACAGGCCCGAATGTCTGAAAATGTCTAAACTCCCACCAAATACAAGAAAAAGGAAAAATACATGTCTAACCCCCCCAACCAAAACCTACTCAGTCATCACCACCCTCAATTAAAACCAACTCCAACCCAGTACTCCCCTGGCCAGTAGTATCATCACCATCCCCATCACCGTCACTCCCATCGTCATCGTCACCAGCATCTCCAGCCTCCTCCTCACCCTGTACCTCCCCCTGCTCCTCAACTCCCTCCTCAGCCACCTGCTGCGCCTGCCGCGGGAAAGCCGACTGATATGCAGCCTCGCCCTGAGCTAGAATGTCATCCAGCTGGTCCGGATGAGCCAGCTGGAAATATGAACGCATGTAGGACTGAAGCCGCAGGGTCTCTCCACGGAAAGCACAGACGTCCCCATATGTCCAAGCGTAAGGAGTATCCTCCGGGGGAGGTGGACGCTGTGCCGCCTGCTCGCGACGGGCCTGGGCTGCCTCACGTGCCCTCCTCACCTCCAAATCTAGTCGATCCAAACTCAGCTTCCAATCAGCGGAAGCGAAGTCTGGGATATGCGCGTCAATGGGCTCATCGGCAGGGATAGGAAAGGCCTTAGCCCGGAGTATGGCCGTAATGGTGCGAGGATAGGGCAGAAGAAGTTTAGAATCAAGGGAGTGGTCAATGGCATGAGCCGCAAGACGCATGCCCTCCATAATAATCAAGCCAGGGTGAAACCAATCGCTGCGGTAAACAGCGTGGAGGGCATGGTGAATTTCCTTGGTCCGTTCTTGCTCGTGACCAAGGGGGTACAGGTTTCGTTTAAAGACATGGTCGACGAACCACATCTGGCGGGGCATATGAGATCGGCGAATAGATTGGCCCGAACCAGAGCGGCCGCCACACATGTCCTGAATGATATGAATGAAGGAGTGGGCTTTGTTGAGGACGGTTAATTTGGGAACTTGGTATGAGTGGGAGGGGAGTTGGAGGATTTCAGCGATGTTGTCTGGGTTGAGGGTAATGTCGTGGCCATCTATGGTGGTGGACAAGAAGGCGTGCTGGCTTAGAGATTGTTTATGATAGCGAAGGTTTTGGTAGAAGAGGCGGACAAATCGGGGATAACTAATTAGGTCTGGGTTTCTAAAATAGAGCTGTGGGGCCAGTTTTCGGGCTACTAAGTTACTATGGCCCCACTTCGTGTCTTTATCAGACGCGAAGTACTCAGCATCTATGGCGGCCTCGTAATTGAGGCCGCGGGTGGCGTATTTGGGACCTAATTCGTTCGGGTTAGGGTCGTCTGGGGGCGGTGGTGGTGGGTCAGTCTGTTTTTCCTTTCCCTTGACTTTTTTCTGCGGTGGTTGAGAAGAAGAAGCGGATCTGACAGTTCTTTTGGTCATTTAAAACAGGTTCGTATGAATTTTTAGAAAAAATTTGAAAATGTGGGCTTTGAAATTGGTATATGCCCAGAAAAACAGAAAAAGAAAGGGATAGGAGGAATGGGTCACCTGCAAGAAAAACAATCCCGGAACGGGACACAATCAATCATATATTCAACATTTCCAAAGAAATTGGGGTTCACGGGGGAACACCCAGCAACTGTGAGAAGAGTCAGCCCCTTCCCACCCACTGTCCCAACAAGGGCACACACTTTGCGGCAAGTCACGGGGTACTTGTCGCGTGTTAAATAGCACTGTATATAATCAAATGGAAATGACACGTACGTCGATGAAATAATTGTAATGTTTAGTAGAGTGGTAAAAAGTTAAGTTAATAAAATGTTGCGACGTTAAAGACACTTTCAAAATCAAATATTAGATGTGATTATTCATTTTGAAATTACCCGAGTTTCCTAATATCTGAGTTCTATATCTCTGATTCGTGCGCATGCATATGTATACTGAAATTAGAGTTCGGGCCAGTATGAAATTTAGGGCTCAGATTGTGTGTAACAATATATAAATAAATCGACATCTGTAAATGTATACACAGCTATACATATATATATGTGAGAGTGAATTCAGAAAACCCCATGATACCCTAAATCTTTAATCAGGGAATACCCTAATCCTAGACACAAACTATATGTATATATGTATATATCAAAGCCCCAATTTTAAAACCCTAAATAGGAATCACTATTGTTCAATTCATAAATTAGGATTTGCGGATGAAGATTCAGAAGATTCAGTGTGGAGTGTATGTATATAAATCAGTGAATAAATCATTGTATGTATGTAACTCTGTGTGTATATCAATACTTGTAAGCAGAAATCCCCAAATTTCAAAACCCTAACAGTGATTAGGGTGTGTCTCTGTGTATACGCGTATATATATATCAAAACTGCTATATACATATATATACATTCATATGTGTATGGATTCATGTGAATTCGCATGTTGAATTCACATTACCCACAAACCCAACTACACAAACCCTAAGTTGAATCATAGATTTCAGAATGTATGTTTATGAGGGGTTAGGGTTTGTGTATATAGATGTATGTGTAAAGAGAAGCGTGTGTATACCTGTGATTTCGAGAATCAAGATTGGGGAAAGGGGGTTTCTTATTTTGATCACAAGTAGCGGCTCGTATGGTGATCCGGCGGCGGCGTCTTGATGTGGTGGTGGTCCGATGAAGATGTAGCGGCGGCGGTGTCTTGAAGTGGAGGTGTGTGGTGGTTTGTGATGGAGGGAGGAGAGAGAGAGAGAGAGAGATCGCGAGAGGGAGAAGAGAGACGTAGACAGAGAGAGAAAACAGTAAATCTGAAACAAATTAGGGCTTAGCCCTGTATTTAAAAGGAGGGGTACCTCGCGCGAGCGGATCGCGCGAGCGAGGTTCGCGGGCGCGAATCCCTCCGCGAGGAAAAGCTGAGGTTTGATTTTTATAGTTGTTAAGAATTTTTCTAAGTCTCAGATTCGCTCGAGCGGGCCGCTCCAGCGAGGGCCTCGCTCGCGCGATTCCAAGCGCGAACAGAAGCTGAGGCTTCTTTTGAAGGGCTAAAAGAATTTTTTCCTAAGGGGATATCTCGCGCGAGCGGTCCGCGCGAGCGATACCTCGCGCGAGCGGGCCGCGCGCGCGAGATGCTAATTTCTCAATTTTCTTTTCTGTTTTCTTGTATATATGTTATAAAACTTTAAACTTTGCATCTTTTGGGCTTTCAGATGTTCAGACAATGGCCAAAAACTACTAAATAGTGTACAAAATTCAAGAAAATTCTAACTAATGCTTGGGTTGCCTCCCAAGAAGCGCTAAATTTTACGTCGCCAGCTCGACCGATGCACGTGCTCAGTCGAGATAGACCGGATCTACCAGGTCTATAGATTCAATTTCTCTCTCTTCTGTTTCCTCGGTTCGATACGGCTTAAGCCGTTGTCCATTTACTTTAAAAGGTGCTCCACCATTCATATCTTGGATCTCAATCGCTCCATGCGGGAACACTTGCGTTATAGTGAACGGACCGTCCCATCGGGACCGTAGCTTTTCCGGGAATAATCTTAATTTCGAATTAAACAACCAGACGCGTTGTCCGACCTCAAAATTCTTTCTTATAATCATTTTATCGTGAAAAGCTTTAGATCGTTCTTTATAGATTTTCGAATTTTCATATGCTTCATTTCTCAATTCTTCAAGTTCTTGCAATTGAAGTTTTCGATGACATCCTGCCGCTGTTATATCTTGGTTAAACGTTTTTACGGCCCAATAGGATCGATGTTCGAGTTCCACCGGTAGGTGGCACGCTTTTCCAAATACTAGTCGGTACGGAGACATCCCAATAGGAGTTTTAAACGCTGTACGATATGCCCAAAGCGCATCGGTCAGTCGTTGTGACCAATCTTTACGGTCTGGACGTACCGTTTTTTCTAATATACTTTTGACTTCCCTATTAGACACTTCAACTTGGCCTTGGGTTTGTGGATGATATGCGGTTCCTACTTTATGGGTGACAGAATATTTTCGGACGAGGGCTTCGAAATAACGATTACAGAAATGTTTCCCCCCATCACTTATAATCGCTCGTGGCGTACCGAATCGACAAAATATATTATCTTTAATAAATGAAACCACAACTTTATGGTCGTTGGTAATCGTCGCCACTGCCTCCACCCACTTAGAAACATAGTCGACCGCGACTAAAATATATTCAAAACCACAAGACGAGGGAAACGGACCCATAAAATCGATGCCCCAAACGTCAAATATTTCTATAATAAGAATTGGGGTCATGGGCATCGCATCGCGATGTGACATATTCCCTGTTTGTTGACAACGTACGCAGTTCTGACAGAATTCATGTGCATCTTTAAACAATGTTGGCCAATATAACCCACTTTGGAGGACTTTAGCGGCCGTACGACGGCCACCAAAGTGTCCTCCGCATTCTAGAGAATGACAAAAAATTAATATGGATTTGAACTCACTCTCCGGAACACAACGTCGTATAATTTGATCAGAACAGTGTTTAAATAACAATGGGTCATCCCAGTAATAGTGTTTAATTTGAGAAAAGAATCGATCGTTATCTAAACGAGACCACGTATGCGGGATATATCCTGTAGCTAAGAAATTAACGATGTCGCTGAACCATGGACGATTGACGGCAGATAATGCAAATAATTGCTCGTCCGGAAATGAATCCTGGAGAGGGGTTATATCGTTAGATTCTATATAAATTCGTGACAAGTGGTCAGCTACAACGTTTTCAGAACCCTTTTTATCCCGTATTTCATAATTAAACTCTTGCAGGAGTAAAATCCAACGGATTAACCTAGGTTTCGTTTCTTTCTTATTCAGCAAATGTCGCAATGCCGCATGATCAGTATAAACGATGACTTTTGACCCCAATAAGTATGAACGAAATTTGTCAAGGGCAAACACAACCGCAAGTAATTCTTTTTCAGTTGTTGTGTAGTTCAATTGCGCATCATTTAGTGTTTTACTTGCATAATAGATCACATGAGGGATTTTATTGACCTTTTGACCTAACACGGCCCCTACGGCATAATCGGAAGCATCACACATCAATTCAAATGGTAATGACCAATCAGGGGATTGGATTACCGGAGCCGTGGACAATAATGTTCGCAACGTTTCAAATGCCTTGAGGCACTCATTATCAAATACAAAAGGCACATCCTTGGCGAGCAGATTGCACAAAGGTCGTGAGATCTTACTAAAATCTTTTATAAATCGTCGGTAAAAGCCGGCATGACCGAGGAAAGACCGAATTTGACGAATGGACGACGGCGGTGGAAGTTTATCAATTAGTTCAATTTTCGCCTTATCTACCTCAATACCCCGTTTGGATACAACGTGACCCAATACGATCCCTTCTTGAACCATAAAGTGGCTCTTCTCCCAACTCAAAACCAAATTCGCTTCCTCGCACCGGGCGAGGACTTTCATAAGGTTTTGTAAACACTCGTCAAATGTTGGACCAAAAACTGAGAAGTCATCCATAAACACTTCTAGAAACTTCTCAACCATGTCCGAAAAGATTGACATCATACACCGTTGAAAGGTTGCCGGTGCATTGCACAAGCCAAACGGCATACGTCGGTAAGCAAAGGTTCCAAAAGGACAGGTGAACGTTGTCTTTTCTTGGTCATCTGGGTAAACGGGCACCTGGTTGTAACCAGAGTATCCATCTAAGAAACAATAATAACTCTGACCGGACAGACGTTCTAGGATTTGATCAATAAATGGTAGAGGGAAATGATCCTTACGAGTCATCATGTTAAGTTTTCTATAGTCAATGCAAACCCGCCAACCGGTAGTTTGACGGGTGGGTATAAGGACTCCCTTTTCGTTGGGTACAACCGTGATACCTGACTTCTTTGGGACAACCTGAGTTGGGCTGACCCAATTACTATCGGAGATCGGGTATATAATACCGGCATCTAAGAGTTTAATCACTTCCTTCATAACCACTTCTTTCATGTTAGGGTTGAGACGTCGTTGCATTTCCCTAGATGGTTTAGCATTTTCTTCTAAATTTATTCTATGCATGCAAACTGACGGGTCAATTCCTTTTAGATCAGCGACCGTCCATCCAATCGCCTTTTTATGATTACCTAGAACCTGTAGTAGTTGTACTTCCTGAATTTCAGTTAAATTTGACGCGATTATTACAGGAAGGGTTGCGTTCGTTCCTAGGAATGCATATTTTAAAGAATCCGGCAACGGCTTAAGTTCGAGCGTCGGAGGACACTCAATAGATGGTAATGCCGGTTCATGTGAAAGAGGTGGTAAAGCCTCTACTTTAGGTTTCCATGGAAGCGCATTAGTCATATTTACTGATTCCAATAGAATATTTACATCTTCAATATTTGTGTCAATGTTGAAATCATTAAAATTGAAATGTGATAAGCATGCTTCTAACGGTTCCTTAGTTAACATAAAAGGCGCTGCCTCTTCAACTAATTCGTCTATTAAGTCTATGGCATAGCAGTCTGCCTCTTCATCATCTCTATATGGTTGATTAGATGCATTGAAAACGTTAAGACGCACAGTCATGTTACCAAAAGTTATATCCATCACACCAGTCCTACAGTTGATAATTGAATTAGCCGTAGCTAGGAAAGGGCGTCCTAGAATGACTGGAACTTGTTTACTAGCATCTAGGACAGGTTCAGTGTCTAGTACAATAAAATCGACCGGATAATAACATCTATCAACTTTGACCAATACATCCTCTACTACCCCCCGTGGCACTTTAATTGACCTATCGGCTAATTGTAGGGTGGCCGCAGTCGGTTTCAGTTCTCCTAAACCCAAATGTTCATAAACTGAATAGGGTATCAAATTCACACTCGCACCTAAATCAAGAAGAGCCCGTTGAATGTATTTATCACCTATGTGACAAGCGATGGTGGGAGTACCCGGGTCTTTATATTTGAGAGTGTTAGTAGTAAACAGGGAGCTAACCTTTTCTGTTAGGAACACTTTCTTGGATAGATGGTTTCTAGACTTCCTCTTCTGAGTGCATAGATCCTTTAAGAACTTAGCATACGGGGGTATCTGTTTAATCGCATCTAGTAGTGGAATATTGATTTTGACTTCTTTAAATATTTCAAGGATATCTTCCGGTTTCGTGCTTTTTCTAGTGAAGTGAGCCGGGGCTTCCCCGCTCGGTGGAAATGGCATCCTAGGCACACAATCGGAAGGGTTTACCGCTTTAGATGTTGTATTTGATATCAAAGGGTTAGCGTCTTTTGAAACTGGAGTAGAACTCTCTTCCTTTTCACCCTTTTCCTTTTCTTTATCTTTATCTTTATCTTTATCTTTCCTAGCCTCGGGAGGAGGTACGACCTCCTCGGGACGTTCAGTTGTCCTTGTTGAGACAGCGTTAACCTGATCACTCGCCGAGCTCACCTCGTACTGACCTTTAGGATTTTGCACAGGTTGACTTGGTAATTTTCCCTCATTACGTCTATTCAATGTATTAGCTAATTGTCCCATTTGGGACTCTAATTTTGCTATAGATTGCGTATGAGAATTTACCAGTTGAGATTGCGATTGCGATTGGGCCTCTAAAGTTTTTAATGATGCCAACACGCTCTCTTCGAAGGTTTTATCCCTAGGAGGATTAGCACGGAAGGAGGGCTGTTGGTATTGATTTGGTTGATTCGGAGGCTGCTGATACTGATTAGATTGTGGTTTATACGCATTAGGAAAATTGGTTGTATCAGGTTTCGAATACGGCTTCTCACTATTGGAGTTCCATGACAGGTTCGGATGAGTTCCCCATGTCGTGTTTGGTTTATACCCCGTGGGGTTATAATTCGGTCGTTGGAACTGTTGAACCGCATTTATATGCTGTTCGACAAATTCCGGGAACTGGGATGCGGTCGGACATGCTAATGTTGAATGTGACGAATCTGAGCATAACTGGCATACTTCAGCCGAAGGAGGTGGGCCTTGCACGCGACCCATCATCATAAGTTGGTCCATTTTTCTATTTAGTTCTTGAATTTCGTAAGAATGATTAGACTCAACTTTCGCTTCTCTCTTTGGATTAGGTAGAAGGTGTCCTTCAGGTCGTACGGATACCGCTTGATGCATAGAGTTTTCACTTAATGTTTCAAATATCTTCCATGCTTCATCGGCACTCTTGTGGAGGAACGTCCCCGCACAAATAGCATCGACGGTATTTCTAACGGCAGGAATCAATCCTTCATAAAAAACTTGCACCAGCTGCCATTTGGGTATCTGGTGATGAGGGCAAGAACGGAGAAGTTCTTTAAATTGTTCCCACGTATCGTAAAGTGTCTCCCCATCTTGCATTGTAAAATTAGTTATTGATTTTCTAATCTGATTCGTTCTAGTTATGGGGAAAAACTTTTGTAGGAACGCAGTTTGCAACTCATCCCATGTTCTTATTGAATTTGGTTCCAACGATTGGAGCCAGTACTTAGCTTTATCTTTAAGTGAAAACGGAAACAGGCGCATTTTCAATTCATCATCGGTTAAGTTCTGAATCTTTAACGTTGCACAGATACCCTGAAATTCGCCTAGATGATTATAAGGGTCTTCCTTAACACGCCCGTGAAATGACGGCAGGAGCGCAATAGTTGAGGATTTAATTTCAAAATGAGCTGCCGTCACTTCCGGTAATGCGATACACGACGGTGGCGTGTAGGCCGTAGGAGTAAAATAGTCCTTTAATGGTGGTGGTGGGGGTATGTTCAGATTATCCCCCTCATTCCGATTATTCCCATTATTCTGGTTATTTCCAAAATCGGCCATCGGAATAGGTTCGATTTTTATTGTTTTAGTTTTTCTTAAACGATTACGCGTACTACGGAGTTCTAATTCAAATGAAGATGACGGTTCAGGTGTGGACTCGTCGTCCAACATCAACCAAGCTCTCGAAGCTTGGGCTGATGACCTAAAGCCTCTAAGTGTTCGTTCAAGTTCGAGATCAAGTGGGTTTAATTTAGGATTAGTTGAACGAGTTCCAAACATACACTAAGGGTTGACTCAATAAAACAATAAAAACAAAAATAGCTACGCTAATAACCAAGCATGCAAGCACACAAGACTAATATGATGCATGAAATTATCCTGTAATGCAATGACCGCGTCAAGCCCAGCGCCCCGGGTTTCCTAGCTAATGCAGTGCTCACTCCACACCTACCCTAATGCAAGTATTGCGTCTCAGCGCCCTGACTTACAGTGGTTGATGCGAAATTTAAAAACTTAGCGAATTTACTTGTTTTTTACTTTTTATTGCAATTTTCTGTTCAGGTTCGCGTAAGCTCCGTTGACGTGCACAGCTGCTCCACTCGATCCTGCTAGAATTGACGGTTTGAGATCTGTAGAACAAGAATAATTTTAGCGACTCTAAAATGAAACTAAAACAAAGAAAATAAAACGGAAACTAATATTTACTAACTAAGTAAATTACGATTCTAATAATTAACGGCAAAAGTTATTTCAATCCCCGGCAACGGCGCCAAAAATTGATCTCGTCAAAATCAAGATATAAAAGTATGCTTATTTTTGCTTTACTTTCAAAAGAATTGTAGTGTGGAAAGTACAGGTCGAACCCACAGAGATTGTTAACTTTTAATCCTTTAATTACTAAAATCTAATCTATCTAGTTATAAGAAAATCGGAAGTTGAATTGATTTAGGTTTTGATTATCACTACTACTTTAAACTATGAATTAAACTATGAATTTATAGAAATAAGATCTAGAATTAACTCTAAGTAAACTTATATGCAAACTTGGAAATTGATGTAAATATATGGAGATGGGACCTAGGATTACAAATCCACCACTAACTATGCATTGAGGGTCTATACTTCTTATTCTAAGTTCTATGTTTGGATAGTTATGATCTATTGTAGCTACAAGCCCAATAGTATCGTCAAGAAGATATCGTTAGTTTAATCTAAACATAATCCATCTACGGTTCACATGAATCATCTACCTATAACTAGGGTGTAGCATAACTCATCTTTCCTAAGCATGGATTATAAAAGAAGTAAACATCACAATCACATAAGCACCATTGTATGTAAATACTCCTATCAATCACAGATATCAAGGACTATTGAGTTCAATAAGTATAAGGAAAAATCTAAGACAAGAATAGATCCAAAGTACTCTTGATTATTAACATTAAAAACTGATTATATAAAATCCACCAACATACAATCACTATCCATAAACATAAAAACTTAAAATAGAAAAGCATAGAATCCCCCTTTACATAGCTAGGGTTTCATTGAAACCCTAGATGAGGAGTTTAGTTGCTCATGATAGGTGAAAGCATGAAGATGGAGTTGATGTAAGCCATTAGAAACCTTCCTCTTGCCTTCAAAAAGTGCTGAATGAATGTATTGGTGAATTGCTCGCAAGGTGTGTAACCCTTGAAAATCATCAAAACTAGATATATATAGTTTACAAGGGTCTTTAGAAGCCTCTTTCAATTCGTATTGCACTGAAACAGCAGTTATTTCCAATCTGGACGTCTTCCAGTGATTTCGTCTGCACAGGACTCCTTAGAATACTGAAATACGCAACTTGGGTTTTTTCACATATCGCGCGCGCGGGTCGCGCGAGCGCGACTTTGGGTACCTCGCGCGCGCGGGTCGCGCGAGCGAGTTATTGGGGGTCTCGCGCGCGCGGATCGCGCGAGCGATTCTCTGATTCTCGCGCCCGCGGACCGCGCGCGCGATGTGACTTTTTCTGCTTCTTCCTTCCTGCTTTTTCACCTATTTTAACCTGATCTCCTTGTTTTCTTCTACAACCTGCTAGAAAATAGAAAATAAAGTAAAATTACACAAAAAGAGGATAAAAACGACTAACAAATGTGAGTTAAGGCGTATAATTAGGAGTTGTTCTCTCCCGATCAAAATCCATATGTACAATTCTTACGGAGATAGAAAGACCGTCCTCTGTCTGAGGATTTGCAAATTTGTATTAAAAATGATGTGCAATTGGACCAACAAGTTTATAATGTACCAACAGCTAAACAATTGAAGGCAATCATCCAAATGCACAGGTCGAATTAAATATTGTAGTACATGTTCATTCAGGTCATAGACATAGCCTGAAACATCATTATAGTTGTTATGATCCCTTACAGTATTCTTTTCTGTTTCCAAAAGGAGAAATTGGATGGCACCCAAATATTCATAAATTAACATCTGACAGTAATGATGCTAACGTTAGTTTTGGAGAACGGATTCAACATACCTAATTTCACATTTACTGAATATATTTTTAATTAAGAGCAACAAGGTAACTAATCGAATTATGTAAGATACACTTCACTTTAAACTCTAACAAATTTTGTTATATTTTTCTCATTAAAATTCCTGCCTAGATATTGGTGAAGAAAATCATGCAAAGGTATCATGTCGACAACACTACTGCTATAAGTTGCAATTAAGGATTATGAAAAACTCTTTCTTCTACTAGCTAGAAGGTTATTGCAATAGTTTTCTGTCGATATGTACATAAAGCTTGAAACAACTAGGTTAGATTATTATAGGAGGAGATAGTCACATATCATATCTGAACTTTAATAATTCATCTTAGTGATTGATGGTTATTCATAGATAAGTGAATTATTTTTGGGTAATTCATGTCCTCATTCCAAAAGTTAGGTCACTAATCAATCTTTTGCATATGAAGCAGTAAATAGTCATAAATGAAGATGGAGCAAAATGCACAACCTGCCAAAAACCTAATGCAGAACATAGTCCAAGGTAACATTTATATTTAAATAAACAAAATTTTGCCTAATATTGGTTTTTTTTCACAAAAATACTAAACTTTGTTTCTTATTAAGGTATATTGTGAGACTAGAAACTATTAATGGGGTGAGTACAATGAATGGTGTTCTGTTTGACGAGATAGCACGAATTTTAATAGGATGTCCATGGTTAGAATATATCTCTTCCATGAATGAGGTACGCATTATGATGTTTTAACAACAAATACAAATTTCATATTGTTGTATGAACTGTCATGTAAACATCTAATTATAACATTACTGCAAACACAAGGATGTAATAGGTCCAAGCTTTACAGAAATCTGTGCTCATGCAAATTACAAGAACACAAATTCTACTTCGAATTACTGACAAATGACAAATTTCTCACTAGATAAAGGCATTATTATTCAATCACTTGAACTAATGGAAGATATGTAACCTATTGTTCTTGAAGACGATGAAAACATCCGAAGTTTCAAGAAAGGAAACAAAGATCAGAGAAAGGTGATGGAAAGAAAAAACGGAATAAGTTTAGCAAATACATAAACATTTTGCTATAGTCTTTAGAGTATAATTATTAGAGGATATTTCCAAGTTTAAGTTACAATTAACAAGTATGTTATATTGTTTCTATGAGGATAATATTTTTTTTCCTTCTTGCTTACACTCGATTATTCATTAATCAACTACAATTATGAGATGACAACTAAGATTTTAAATTCGGCACATTGTGATGATCTCATTACAAATCATTATCATGGTTCTATACTTTTATCAATTGTACTTTTTATTTCTCTTTCTTAGCATTCCTATTACCTTAATTTTGGGTCCATGACACTATTTCAATCAACTTACTTATGAGTTATGCCAATATTGTTTATTTTTACTTATTTTTACTCATAGTAGTTGCAATTTCAAAAAAAAAAAAAAAAGGAAACAATTTTTTAAAATTATTTTAACAATATGAGCACCAACCACGTGCAACGCACCGCAAAATATAGGAGCTCTAGACAAACTGTAGACACCCCAATTTTGACCGACCGCCGAATTTAGGAGAGTGTCGCCTCCGTATCCGATGATAACAAGGACCGGAAGATTCGAAGTATTCCAAGCTCTTCAGAAAGTTCTCTAAACGCGGTAAAATTTCACAGAAAAGAGGAAAATACCAGGTATTTAAGAGAATTCAGGTATAAAACACAATTTTCGGAAAAAATCCTCAAAAATCATTTGCTTTGGGAAAAAGAAAATCTAAAAGAGGGAATCTTAGCTAAAAACGGCACACGGCGGACTGCCGCGGCACTCACTGAGTGCCGCACGGCAGTCATAGAGTGTCGGGCCGGCATTCACCAAGTGCCGCCAACAATTTCTGACTACCGTTCACTTTTAAAGTCTGTATTTTGCAGAGCAATACGTATGCGTATGCGAATAAGAACAAAAAAACTGATAAAGTAAGACTGACAAAAACGCGACAATCCATTAATTTCCGCGGCATTTGATGAATGCCGCGCGGCAGTCGCGTAGTGCCGCGACGGCAGTCATGAACTGCCGCGGCGGCATTCACGGACTGCCGCGACAGTTTCTGGACTGCCGCACTGGGCAGCAGTCTGTCTAATTTCAGAAAGTACACATTGTACCACCAAATGAGAGAATTACACCTATTTTTTGCTCCAAAATTCACCAAAAATACCTGGTAATTTTGTCTATAAAAGAGAAGGGATCTTCCTTGGAAGAAAAAAAAAAAGACAACAAGAGCTACCCACTACATACAACATCCATCACTTCACCAACATTTTTTTGAGAGAAAAGAGAGTTGAGAGAACTAGAAGAGCTTGGAAGATCTTCAAAGAAAAGAAAACTTTGAGGATAATTTGGAGGTGATCCTCTAACCATAGATTATTTATATACTCTCTTCTTCTTTTGGATCTCTAATCCTAAAACCTCTTGCTATTCTCTTTATTTGTCAAGCAAGCTTAGGAGTCTCTATTTCTAATTCCTCCTTCTATTTTTTTGTATGTGTTCTTCTCTTGAGAGTCTTGGAGATCTTCAATATCTCTTTTGATCTCTTGAGTATGATCCTTTGAACCTCATGTAAAGCTTATACTCTACATGAGAGTCAAAATTTGATCATCACTTTGTTTCATATAGGTGGATCCAAGTCCATGCTCATGACTTGGATCCTCTAAACTTGGTATCCAATGAAGTCATTCCCTTATTCTTTTTGAAACTTAGGAGCATTAGTCATGTCTTTATCTCCCATGACCATCAAATGGTAGGAGTAATAAGTTGAATTCAAGCTTTGGTGTATAAAGTTTGAGTTCATTGTTTGGAATTTTGAGAAGTTCATTTCATACTTCATCAAAATCCATAAGTATAAAGTGTTTTTTAGTCTTCAAGGACCATCAAATGGTAGAAAAAGTAGTTCGGTTTAATCTCAACTTCATGTTTTAATAGTTGAGGTTAACCAACAAAGTTGAACTAGCAAAATAAAAACAGTGAGTTCACGAACTGTTTTTTATCAAAGATTTTTAGTTCGAAATTTAACCGTTGAAATCAAGTGAAACCAACGGAAAAGTGTCAATAACACATCGTTTTACCACTGTAATTTTTTTTTTTGAGGTGGTTTTATGTTTAGAAAGGTTTGATCATGGGTTTTGTGAGACAACCATAATCTGTCCAGAATTTCAGAATAGTTTCAGAACAGCAGACCGGTTTTAAAATTGATAGATCAGAGCTCTAACCAAGTTTTCATGACCTCTAATAATTGTTTATAAGAACCTTAATGTGTTATGAAGGTTCCCTAAAAATAATGAAGCAATTCGGATTTGTTTGCTATTTTTAAAAAATCATACAAGATCTCTGGACAGAGAGTTGTAAAATGCTGAGTGATGCCTAGTGTTTTCCACATTCCCGGAGATCTAACCGTTCAAACCTTGATTTTCTTTCTGGGTTAGAAACTAGACTCACAGAGGCATAACATATCCAAAAATCATTAAGATCCAACCGTTGGAAGTATTTTATTTCTCTTTTTTAAGATCTGGTCTGCTCTCTGTAATTCATAAAAAAACTGCTACTGTTTTTGTCTAATCTTATTTATTTCAACTCAAATGGTTCCCTAATGTCTTGAGATTCAAATCATGTTTTGAATAACGATAATTTAGCTTAAATCCGGAGGTTAAGTTATCCAAATTAGTGAATAAATCCATGTTTCATTCTTGTTTACATTCACTCATCCATGTTCATCTAATGCCCATGATCAGAAATAGGTATTGAATAAAGTTGGATTTCATGCTTGTTAGATCTAAGCTAGGGAATTTGGATTGATTATTTGACATCATATTATTATGTGAAGCATGTGGATTAATCTTTGTTTTGTAGCGCATTTGAGGTACAATTTCTCATCTCCCTTCTAGTTTATTTCATTCCTTGATTTTATTGATTTTTTAACCTCATGCGCGACACCTTAGAATTAGGAGCTTGCCTTATATGTATATATGATTAGAGACTTTTTCTTAGGATTTTCTTTTGTTTGTATGCATCGCACGTTTAAATATCGCTGCTGGATCCCCGGTAAGTTCTCTTGTTCCTTATTGCATATCATATTGCTTGCTACTTGAAATATGTTATTTATGAATGATATTTTGCCATTAGCAATTTTACACCCTTTGGACATGTTTTTTTGTGATGTATACGTATATATGTATTAGTTGAGGGCATGCTTAGATTAATAAATTTGATTAAAATGATGTTGAGTAGAGGCCTATCACAAGATAGGATGAGAGAGGGTGTTTTAGTCTGGCGGACTCCTTCCTCTCTCATTCCATAATCCCCAGACCTAGTTTAATCTTTGGTTTCGCAAACGATCAATTTCCTTTAAAAATGGTTTCTTAATTTTTCCTTTTAAAAATTAAGTGGCGACTCGTTTGTTTTGAATTTGAATTTTAAAAAGAACTTTAAAAGAAAAGCTGTGGGTAGAAAGAAAAATGTGATATCCACACAAACTCGGGGCAAATCAACTACTCCCACAACATGGATCTGGTGCCATAGATCCAACTCTATTGTCGCCACCGCCAGCTGCTCTTTAGTTGTGTGGTATAATCCAATAAAAGATGGGACTACTGCCCCTGGGGTCTCCCAATGTCCTCCAAACCTGTCTGATACAAATAGCGGCTGAACCGGATCCATACCTGACAAAAATGCACTAACTTATGTCAGGACTAATCTTAACAGAAATAATCTTAGGCGTTTGGGTTCTGGGTTTGTCCTCCTGTCGTATCATCGGGTGTGCAAAGCTTAAGCTAGCAGAATGTGAAATCGGTGACGTGGACCAATAGGAAAAGGAGACCAATAGGGATATGAGACTATCCCTGTTGGTCCACGTCAGGGTGTGGATGGATGGGTATAAGATTTGGGTCTAGCATTACCCTGTATGGGTCTAGCATTAGCCTATATGTAATTAAAATATAACAATGCTAGGGTGACAAACACTTACAAACTGCATTTTACTCCAAAAAAAAAATCTTACGGACCCTAAACTTCAAAACATTGACTACCGAATTACAATGTGCACCTTCCGTCTAAAAAAAAGAATGGAAAAGTCTCACATGGGCGGCACATGACCACTTTTGATTGCATATTTGACATTTAAATTGTATTTGGTCAAAATTACCCTTTATGCCTATAAATTTAAAAATTGTGTAATTTATAAATGAGGCTATAAATTTGTAAATTACATTTCTAAAAAAGTACAAGGAGATAGATTACTTACACAAAAACAAGTAATTTTTAAAAACCAGTTCGATTAATTCATGTATTTTTTTTAGATCTATGCACCTATGATGCAAATTTATAAAAGGAATATATTTTTATTACATTTATGCAACAACAAAAAAACACCACGTTTTTACATGTTTGTTTAATTTTTTGTTTTTTCCCTAGGATTTTCGTAGTCGATATTTATCTCATTTGATAGATATCCATATGTTTTTTTTAGGCATAAATGGGTATTTTTAACTAAAAGCTATGTAAATGTCAAATTGCCCCTAAAAATGACCATGTGCCGTCCACGTGAGACTTTTCCGTCCATTTTTTAGATGGAAGGTGCATATTGTAACTCAGTAGATAGTTTAGGGGTCCAAATTACAACTTGGTAGATAGTTCAGGGTTGACATTGTAACGTTTTGAATTTCAAGGTCCAAATTGCAACTCGGTAGATAGTTCACGGTTGACATTACACATTTTTCAAGTTCAGGGTTCCAATTGCTAAAACCTGTATAGTTCGAGGGAGCAAAATTCATTTTATCCATTTAGTTATCAAACCCAACCTTAGTCACTTATTTTTGCTAGGATTTTATATTTCAACTTTTTAGTCCAATCTTGTTGCTTTTGTTTATTTTGGTGGACTCGAACGGATAAGCATTACTTGCTAATCTAATTTCTTTTTGTTTTTGGAGGTGACTTTTGTTTATTTTGGGACGTTGGTAATTTTTACGGTTCTGTTCTATAAAAATTCCAGTTAATGGTGTGAGTAATCAATGAGCATGATATCTTATTCCATAAACAACCCTAAGAATATTGTTATTACAACGTACTATCATCTATCATTTTATTGAACTATGGAATCATAAATACAAAACACATTTTATTACATAGATAAGGAACCAAGACTTTGAGAGACTGGGAAGATGACCATAAAATTAATCCCCTTATATTTCTTTTGGAAAAAGCCAAATATAAAGTTAGACTTATTGTATATTTTAAATGCAATACTGATAAATTTCATGATCAATACTTTACTTAACAGTGTAATTTAAAACGAAGAAGAAACTATGTAAAACCACTATACTATACGAGTGGCGAAATATGAACCACTTATTTGTGTATATACACATAACCAAAACAAGGGTTAGTTCAACATTCCTGATCTAACATTACAATCATACAAAGTTTTCATATTTGCATTCTTATGATTATGATGATATGATTGTATATTACGTGCTTGCAAAAACATATTGTATGAAGAATTACATCGTATATAAGTTTCATTTTTTTTTCATTACTTTAATCCATTAAATCTAACAATTACTAATCAGTTTTACAAAAACATAGTAAAAAGAACATTTTTATTACTAAAGTGGTTGACATATTTATGTAATTGGTTTGTATGAACTATGAGTGAGCATATGTATGCATGTGGTACTATCCATAATTGGAATTTATTTTTTTTTTTATTCAGTGAATTATACACAAACTTTTGGGAAAAAATGGCATCACAGAGAAATAGAATAAATTGGTACACGTTGTTCAGTGATGAGGAAAAAGATAACTTTATATACAAAGTACTAGAGATTCAAGAAAGAAAAGAAGGGTAGCTGCTAACAATTCAATAGCGGAAGACAGAAATAATTTTCAAACAAATGATAGGAGGGTGTCCACACAATTTACCTACTATTTATTGTATGGTTTCCTTGGCTCACTATTCTATTGTCTACCATTTTTTTTTCTAGAAAAAACATTCTACCTAAGTGTTATTGTTTTTAGACGATCCATTGAAGTCTTATTAGTCATGATCAATATATACTACATCTAGCTGCTTCAGTATAATCACCCAGGAATCCTACTCAATCAAGTACTTTTGTGGATACAATTATTATTTTTTATTTTGTTAAGCATAGTTACAATTATCTAATTGAGTCCTAATGTTATTAACTTAAATCCATCCAATTAATGGTGTTATATTAACAACGGGATTCAATAGTTTTTATTTTTATTTTTTATACCCCCCCCCCCCCCCCCCCCCCCCCCACACACACACACACACAGAGAACATACCCCATCCCATCCCACCGCAAAGTCCCACAATGACCCACAACAAAGCTCAACAATGGACACTCATTCTGACTTACGAACAATAAGGGAGCAAGCAAAGGAATCCCTCTAAGCGGATTTGAACCCTCAATCTTCTCACTGGGGAGAGAGAGGTCATACCAATTAGGCTATGCCTGCTTGGTATTTAAGTATAAGAGTTTTCTCTTACTTTATTAGGACTCTTTATTACTTTAATGCTTTTATCCCTCCTTTAGGATATATAGGACTTTAAATCAAACACTATGAGATGATATGTATACACGAATATTGAAAACATTATACATATTCAACGTTGAAGTGTTTTCCTTTAATAATTGTTAGCTATTCCTAGTGGAGTTGTTTTCTTAACAATATAATATAATATGCTAAAAAAAAATTTATTTTATCCGTTTCACATAATGATTCAACAAATTTTACAATTGCTACATTTATGTTAAAGAGCTTATAATTTGAACATTTCCAATGCAGCCAAAATGATGATACTCATTAATTCACTCAAAATATTTCAAAAAAAATATGGACCATTAAGGTGATGGTCATTCGACAAAGAAGTGTTGAGAAATACAAAAATGGTGAAGGAGAATATCTAAAAGTAATCGTGATTGACGATGCAGTAATTACCAATACAATTACTTTTAGATTGTTAAAGCGTTTTGAACAAATAACTCATATTTTTTATTCACTTAATGAATGTAGGGGACTAAAGTACAAGTCATAATTTTTGGCGCGCTAATTAAAAATTTTGAAGGACTCCTTGTATACAATTATATGTATACTATATCTAATAGAAGTCAAAAAGGTCAATCCAAATTCTGAAATGTTCATCCGGAGTTTGATCTAACATTATAGTACAATTTTGAGGTTAGGGATGTTGAATTAAGTTTAAAATTGAAGAACATTGCTTATTATTTTGTACCCTTCAACGAGATTCACAACACCTTCAATAAACAAACTACAATAGGTATGTTAAATTTTAGTTTACCATCATAGTATTGTCTATGAGCATATGGTTTACATAAATTGACAACGTAACACATTATAAATGCAGATATCTTAGGGATCATCAGCAAGGTCGATCCAAGTCATGTGAACACAAAAAGAATTGGTAACGTAAAAACAAGAGAAGTTATTCTACAAAATGAGTAATAAGTATCAAAATTATAATTAAAAGAGTTTATCTTAACACATATTTAAACCTTGTACATTACTTATGTTGCAGCCTACAATCAGTATCACTAAATCTATGGAATGACTAACGAGGGACAAATGCTCGAGGAGTTAGTTGCTCAACAACCAACTATAGTAGTTTCAAAAATAAAACGAACAAAATACAAAGGTAAATTTACGATGATTACATATAGCTATAAGTATACACCCGTGTACATTAGTTGTATTTATGCTCATACATATATGATAGAACAAATCTAAAGTGATGTACTACTGCAGGTGAATTCCAAATTTTAACTTCATTCCAATCGAGCATACAACTGCATCCAACCGGAAAAGAAGTTGACGAACTACACAAACGGTAATGTACTATAACTCTAATCATTCATCTTAGTGAGTATTGGTTATTAGTAGAGAAGTGAATTATTTTAGAGTAATTCATGTCCTCATTACAAAAGTTAGGTCACAAGATTGGCAAGTTTGTGTGTAATATGCATATTTGATTATACGAAATTTGTTACATTTCTAAGTTCAATCTTTATATATATGCCTTAACATTTTACAATAAAAATTTAGGTTGAAATCTTCAAAGAAAACTTTAAAATCAGAATTATTGACATTCAAACCCAAAATGAATGATGTAGTAGAAGTAAATAATGACATTTCTAAGTTCATCTTTACAAAATGTAATGTTACCATAACTTCACAAAACTAAGTATAGACTTGAATTACTTTAATACTAAATTTTTTTTAATAATAAACAGAATACTTGGTATTATTTTCAGTCAACCGTTAAAAAAAATTACAACCAAAACCAACCATGGCATGATGTGTGCAAAGCATGTAGTAAAAAAATAGTCATAAATGGATCGAGATGGAATAGAATGCATAACTTGCAAAAAAAAAAATACATAGTTCAAGAAACATAAATATCTAAATAAATAATGCTTCTCCTATTATTGGTACTTTTGCACAAGAATACTAAACTTTAATTACTTCTTATTAAGGTATCTTGTGAGACTCGAAACTATTCACGAGATGAGTAAAATTAATGTTGTTCTATTTGACGAGGCATCATGAATTTTAATAAGATGTCCAGTGTCAGAATATATTGCTTCCATAAATGAGGTACGCATTCTGATGTTTTAACAACAAATTTCATATTGTTGTTTGAGTAGTTATTTAAACATCTAATTATAACATTACTGCAAACACACGGATGTGATAGGTCCAAGTTTTAATGAAGATATTTTTTATTTTTACTTATAGTTGCAATTCCAAAAAAAAAAAAAAAACTTTGACTTTGATAACTATTTTAACAATATGAGCACCAACCACGTGCAACGCACGTGTTGTATTACTAGTATATATATACAAAGATTCTCTAAAGAGGACCACCTCTCTTTATTAAAGAGAGTGCCTCTATTTTGGCCATCGGATTGTGTTTAAAAACTGTAAAATGACAAAACTACCATTAATAAAAACATGATCTGACGGTCAAAACAGAGGCTCTCTCTTTAATAAAGAAAGGACGCCTTCTTTAGAGCCTGACTGTATATATATATATTTATTATAAAACTATAAAATTTTAGAGAAAATATGACATATCTTGTAAATAAGCTTGATAAATGATTGTTTTATTAGTAAACAATATAGTTTAAAAGGGTGAACGAAAAAGCTCGTTAAAAAGCTCGTGAGAAAATTCGCGAACACTTGAAAGCTCGGCTCCTTTGAGCTCGTGAGCAAACTCGCGAGCTCATGAAAAAGCTCGCGTCCAGGCCAAGCTCAGCTCCAAATCAAACACTAAAAACACACATAAAGAACCAAAAAAAAAATTTAAAATATCAACATCTTTATTGGAGAAAATGAAGGCATCTTCAGAAAAAATGTAGTGGATCATGCAGGTCTCACAAGTCACAAATTCTCTTCTCCTCCTTTTTTTTTTTTTTTTAATATATATCTCAACTAGAGTTGGGACAGTGCAATGACAAGGTGCAATCTCAAATGGCATTGAAAACAAGCTAACAAAGCTTAATGGATGTGAGAGAAGACTATCAAATGGACAATACAATAGACAAAACTTTTAAGTGTGCTAGCTAGTTGAGTTATCATTTTGACTGTGTCTATAAATAAGTTCCTGAATCAAAAATTTGACTGAAACACATTGTTAATCTACTAGAGAATGTAATATAAAATCAGGACCAGATTAAAATGGAAGACTAGAAGAAGAAAAAATGCATCTAAATATAAATATATATTTATATACATATATATTTATACATCATTCAACAGCACCATGACTCTCCTTGATTACCGTAAGTGCTGGCTGCCATGTCACTGCATTTCTTACCCTCCTCTTCCCTCCATCGGTCTCCAGATATGAGCCATTCTTCGATTTCCCCTCCAAATTCCCCTTCGTTTTCACGTAAAAAGAATTAGAATCGCTCTTATAGTCAACACCAGAGAAGCGCACAATTTTCCTTTTAGTTTGAGAGGTACAAATGCTGGAAATACTAACATCGCCTTTTTGGTGGAGCGACTTGCTCGTGGAATCATCTTTTTTATCGGTATAGGTATGTGAGACAAAGGTATTAATAGAATTGTCTACGGCGGGTGTCCGGATTCGACGCTGGAGCTTCTTCACAGTCCGGCGAGGGACGATATAGTATTTTTGACCCGGGATGAGGATCTCCTCGGGCCGGACCAATGTGTCCCATGGTCGTCGGAAAATCTCCGGCCTAGCAAGCACAAAAGACGGGTATTTTTCCATGATCCTCGCTGCAGGGACGGCCATGTAGTAGCACTCAACTGAGCCCCCTGCGTGGATGATCTTCAATGCCAACGATCTTCTCTCCTCTGACGGAGTCAAGTCCCGGCCCCGCTCCGGCAGCCGGTCTCTAACCAAACGGAGACCGAAGAATTTGTGGAGCATCTTGAGATATCACCTTCTTTTTTCTTTTACGGTAGGAAAGATTTTAACAATCAGATTCAAGTACTAGAATACCTCTTTTATATGTTTAGTGACAGATGAATACGAGGAATTGGGATTGATTAGTTTGTTCTTGGATTATCTCTTGATGAGCCGAATATGGTGAAAAGATTATATTACACATATAACAGAAAAATTGAAGTTACCACCAAAGCAGGCCATGATTTTTGTTGCTTTGTATGTGTAGTTTATATGGCGTTTCAACTTCTGTTGACTCTTCGGCGTAGCTCCCCATACGCGCAGGCACACGCACATGTATGTATGTATACACACACACACACAGCAAATACAGATCATACAAGTATTAACATCTGCAATGCAGATGACAGTTGGAAGAAAACTTGAAAATAACTGATGCCAAACACTAGAAAATGATTGTAACAAGTAAAAATCCCAAGTAGACAAGAACTGTCCCATAAATTCCATCTAGGTACCAATTGTGTATCAGTCAATTGAAACAATTGAATGAAAGCTTTTGCTTATAGAAAATTACCAATTACAACAGTTTTTGGTCCAACCCTTTCTTGCTATCAAAATTCACTTTACACATAAGACCCAGAAATCTAATCTTACCTTCCATGGTCCTATAAAACCTCGCATAATAGGGAGCTAAAAAAAGGTAAATTAAAAAGAGAAAAAGGTAAAGTTCCTCGAGGTTCGCATTGAACTCTATGAAAGTCCAAGGATAAATTGGTAAAAATTATATACGAGCAGCAAGAAAGAGAAGATCTTCACATACCCGCCTCAACTAACTTAAAATTGGTCAAATATTAGTTACAGAGCGTTTCATCGTTTTAATTTCTCCAAGCTTCCTTTTCTAGATATACACTCTTATCTCCTGGTGAATAGCCTTCTTATCGATGTTTCCCCCGAACTTGTTAGAAACCCGAAAAGTTTCTCTCTCATTCTGGGCTTTGAAACTTCTTTTGATGAGTTACAAAACAGAAATTGGCATTCATTTTTCTTTTTAGTAGCTACTGGGCCAGTTGACTTGTGCATGTTGGGCCTGTTGGTAGACGCTCGTTGTGGGACCCGTCATGTCGATGGGTCCGCCCATGGTCTGGGATTGTTGTAGAAGTGGGTGAACCGTTGTAGGAGTCATTGCTTGGGCCGGGTGATAAATACCAGTGAAAGTACCGTGGCCAGCCTGTGTCGGGGTGAAAGCCATTTGACCCTGAGGAATGTTGTAGAAAGAACCCGCTTGTAAACTAGAAATGTCTCGACCCTGGGGAGCGATCCACATGGCTGAACCTTCAGTCTGAAGACATTAATACAATTAGATTTAAGACTTAAGACTAGAGTAACAACAACTGTCAAATTAAATCTCTTATGCAATTTCAGAAGAGAATCTGAGAATGAGTGAAGTTATACAAACACACACACCACGGGCATATATAGGATGAAAGCTTTTTGCCTCCAAAAAATAGATCCAATTGGCCTACATTTTTCACCACCCTTAACTTTGCATCTCACCCTACTCAAGGGTGAGACACTTTCAACCATCCAAAATACTCACCCATTGGTCCAAAAGTTCACACACATACCACATGTATTACACAGACACAAACCTCTCTCTCTCTCTCTCTCTCTCTCTCTCTCTCTCTCTCTCTCTCTCTCTCTCTCAAACACAAAGCTGTAGATACAGGGGAGAAAAAGTCAAAAAGGTGCATTGTCCCAAAACCCTAAAAAGCAAAGGTTTCATTAATCATTAATTAACACCACCTTCCCTTCAATCTCATCATCGTCCTCATCAACCTGTAAAGCAATCATCTCGACTCAACAATGCCATACAGGAAACACCCTTCGTTCTGTACTTCTGTGTCTCAGATCTCAGCAATGTCGAGCCAAGAATAGCGTCATCAACTATTCTTGAAGCTCTGACTAGAAATGTCACAGAGAAGAAGTCCGTGCTATTAGAAGTTCAATCGCTAAGGGTCTGTTTGATAACCATTTTGTTTTATGTTTGTGTCCGTTTCAGCTTTTCAAAAACGGCAACAAAAATTACATTTGGTAATTCTATTTTTACTTTTACTTTGACAAAAAACGATTCCAGATTTTTGGTCAAAAGTGAACAAAAAGTCACTTTCAAAAAAATAAAATTGATTTTGAGGGCTGATCTTAGGAGAGGACATGTTGGTCATTATTTGGTTTTTTAATGAGGTCTAGTTATCAAACCCCCGTAGCTACAACATTCTTTATCTTTTTTTTCACACCCCCAACTTCATCTCTCTCCGTCTCTCTAGCCCTCGTCTCCTCTCTCTCTCTCTCTCTCTCTCTCTCTCTCTCTCTCTCTCTCCGCCTAAACCATCTTTCGGCAGCCTTTTTTTTTTCTAAGATTCTCTCTTTCTTAGCCTCTCTCTCTCTTTATATAGACTTACATATATATTACTGCGTGTACAAGACTTACATATATATATAGGGAGAGGATCTTAAGTGCATTGGGTAAGTGCACTCTACCCAGTGCACTGACTTTTAAGCCTAAAAAAACCAGCGGGCTGCCCCGCTGACCCGCGTCCCGTCCTACTCTCCGCTGACCGGCGAGACTTTTTAGGCTTAAAAGTCAGTGCACTGGGTAGAGTCCACTTACCCAGTGTACTTAAGATCCTTTCCCTACATATATATATATATATATATATTACTGCGTATAAAACTATTACAATCCAAAAACATTCCTACATTGATATGTTTTAGGTCTTCTGCTAAGGTTCTTTTGGATTTTGGGTTTTCTAAGATCATGTTTGAACAAGTTCTTTTGGGTTTTAATATGTTTTAGGCTTTGCTTAGTTCTTGGATTTAGTGAGAAAAGAAAGGAAACTAGGAGAAAAACTTTTTTTTGATGTTGGTGTTGGTCATAAAATTTTGCTATAAAATATATTTTACCAAACGCATTTTTCTGTTTTTGTTTTCTTATTTTCGAAAACGAGAAAAAGTTACCAACGCATTCTCTGTTTCCGTTCTTTCAAATCGAACACAAAAAATTCTAACACAAAATGTCAAAAACTGAAAAATGAAAACAGAAAAACAAAAAGATTATCAGACGCCACCTAACTCTCTCTAAAGTTAATCTTCTTCTTACAGTTATGGGTCTCAAATCTAAAACCAGACGCAAGGTGTTTAGTCTTCAATTCCCTGTTTACCAAACTCTAATCAGTTCGGGACTGTAAATAGATTGCATAAAGCTCAAAACATCCAATCATTTTTTCTTAATTTATCTTTTTTCTTTTCACTTTAATGCCATCTTTGTGTGTTTCTCAGCAAATAGTACAGGGTCAGAATACTAGGATAAAAAATAAAAATAAATGATCATTGGATTGTTTTGTTAAGGTAATAGATACTTTGCCAGCCCCTAACCCAAGGCCATTGCCAAACAGCCCCTTAAAGTCCTATTAAACTAAAAAAAAATCCTAAAAAAATTCCTATTGAAGTCCTATTCAAATTGACATTACATGAGCTTAATAGACATTTCATGTTTATTCCTAAATAAACATTACATGGACCTATTAAAATAATAATAAATAAAGTCCTAATTTAGTTATAAAAAAAATTTAATTATTTAATAATAATAAGATCCTAATTTAAGATCCCTAATTTTAGTTCAATCGTTTAATATATATAACTTCAATCCTAATTTAATATAAACTCTA
Organism: Hydrangea macrophylla; assembly: GCA_033977485.1. NCBI lineage: Eukaryota > Viridiplantae > Streptophyta > Magnoliopsida > Cornales > Hydrangeaceae > Hydrangea > Hydrangea macrophylla. The sequence goes on from CM066994.1 coordinate 33,226,933, forward strand.
ATTAATCTAGCAAATAATAATTTGCTTAGTCTTTTCTTTTCCGGGCGTGTAGTTACTAGTATATAACTATGCATACATATATAGGGATATGTGAACCTACAGCATACATTACGTACCTGAAAGTACGAAAAAAATTTAAAACAAAAAAAGCCACTGCCACCTCATTAAAATGAGGACACTAAAATAATTTTGTCAATGAGCTAAAGCAATTAAATTTAGTTCATTGCAAAATTACTTTAGTGCCCTTATTTTAATGAGATGACAAGGACTTTTCTTGTCCAGTTAAAATTGAACACAATACTATCCTACGACTTTTGTGTAGTAGGATAGCAAGACCCACAAATATGTGTATATACATATACTTTTTTGATAGGTAAAAAAAAAAAGTACGTGCATATACATATATATATCTACTATCTTATAAGAATAGAGCACCTCCCTCATTAAGCAAGTTGAAGGAATTTTTCTGCACTTCCAAATGTGCCCTCTATCTTACCAGTGGTTTTACGACTGTACCCCTTCACAATTTTGTTCTTACGCCCTACCTGTTTGCCTAGAAAGTTCTCTCTTTCTCTCTGTCTCTCACCGGCACCGCTTGAGACTGTAATTTCAATTCACACAAATTTGTCTCTATGTGTGTCATCCACTATTGCTCGTCTTCATTTGTACTTTTCCTATTTGATTATCCTTAAATGTAATTACACTCTTATATATAGCATATAGGACGATTCTCTCTATTCTTCCTACTACTACTCAGACATATTAGAGAGGTGTGGAAGGTCTTCATCCCACCACGTCATTCCCCGCACTTGTATGATAAGTTATTTAGTGAACGCGTAACACCATGTTAGCATGATAAGTTATTTAGTGAACGCGTAACACCATGTTAGCATGCTAACATGGCAAGGTTATTTAAGGCGCAAGACGCACTAAGGCGCAAAGGTCCCCTGGAGCCTAGGCGCGAGGCGCGAGCTCGAGCGAAGCGAGGCGCGAGCTCGAGCGAAGCGAGGCGCGAGCTCGAGCGAAGCGAGGCGCACTTTTACATGATTTTACATGTAAATAGCTTATCTAAAATATGATTTTACATTATTATATGCAAGTTAAAGAAATTAAATCATCAATAATGAATCTAATTTAAGGATTTTAATCTAGCTTTTTCAATTGATAGCAATGTGCCAATATCTAACTTCTAAATTCTGTTTTAAATTTTTAATGAGGAAAAAGATGAAGATATTATAGTAGTATAGTATCATACCAGGGGAGAAAAAAAAAAAAAAAGGAAGAAAGAACAGAAGCCAAAAAAAAACAAAACAGAACAGAACAAAAAAAGAACAGAAGGGAAAAAAAAAAAAGAAAGAGAAAAAGAAAGAACACACCAAAAAAAAAAAGATTAAACAAGTTACAACTTACAAATATAAAGGAAAAAGAAGAAAAAAAGAAAAGAGACTATGACTTTGTTCCTTCGCAGACTTGAAGAAGAAGAAGGCGAAGAAGAAGAAGAAGAGAAAAAAAAAAGAGTAATGAAGACAATCGCGAAGAAGAAGAAGAAGAAGAAGAAGAAAACCAGCGAAGAAGAAGATCGCGAAAAAGAAGAAGAAGAAGACCAGCGAAGAAGAAGAAGAAGATGAAGATGAAAGAGATACCTGGTTTAGGGCTTCTTCAACTCTGGTCTAGGGCTCGCCAGTCGCATGCGCCTCTTTCCTTTCTTCTTTTTTTTTTTTTTTTGGGTCCCCAACGTAAACTGATTTGGGGTGCTTGGGCCTCGCATAAATGAGGCGCACGCCTCAAGAGACCTGCGCCTTGCGCCTAGGCATGCCTCGACTGCGCCCAGTTGCATGCGCTGCGCCTAGCCTTAGGTGAGGCTCATGCCTTGCGCCCGCCTGCGCCTAGGCGCGCCTTTAACAACAGAGTAACGTGGTATGACGTCTCAATAAATGGAAGAGTAATGTTTGAGCCACACCCAAAAAGCATCCACACCCTGAGGTGGACCAATGAGAAGAGAGTTAGAGACTCCGGGGTCCACTGTCAGTCTCTTCTCATTAGTCCACCTCGGGGTGTGGATGCTTTTTGGCATTGTTGTGAATGGAACCATGTGGCTACTACAATTAAAAGGACAGGATGAGTGGGGAATGATATGCTTTTTGAGTGTGGATGGGTGTGCCCCTAGCATTGTTGCGAATGGAACCATGTGGCTACTACAACTAAAAGGACAAGATGAGTGGGGAATGATATGCCACCTGAAAATAGGAGAGCCATGACTTACTCAAATTCAATAAATAATTGTCATGCCACTTTATTTTAGTGGCTCATGTGATTAGGGCGTCACACCACATCCACATAATAACACGGTGTGGTTTTACGATTGTATCCTTATCTCTTGTGTTATACTAAGAGTTTTTATTGGAAAGCATTTTTGCTCACCCTTTCCTCACCCAGGCCTCTACTGGCTTACATGTGTCCTATTTCAATTACGGATGTTCCCCCACATTCTCGAAAATTAGTTTTTTATATATATCGATTGAGAGAGAGAGAGAGAGAGAGAGAGAGAGAGAACAGCAGAAGTTACGAGGTAAGTGAATCAAAAAAACTATTTGTTGAGACGTAACACAAAAGCCGTTGAAGAAGAACTATGCATTTCGGTCAACCAGGAAAAAACAAAGACGTGACTATATAGTATTCATGCTCAGCTGAACTAAATAAAAAATGTTCCCAATCTGAGCCTTGGAATTAGGATTCAAAATCATCGCATGATTCAGCTAAGGCCAGCCAAGAGACACCCAGATTTTTGTCCACAAAGCAGTAAAAAGCAAACAACTACACAAATTAAAAAACAACCACATTCACCCATAATATAATTTTTCTACTTGACAATATAATGTGGATTTCTTGTTTTTTAGGGGAGATTGCAGAGGGTCAACCAGAACACTAGACTGCCAAATGGTTGTAAAGTTGACAATTAATCAACATTAATTTAGGGTACATTTAGATTTGACATCAGACATGCATTCTCATCAATTGTAATTACATTATCTTCTTTTATTTTAGATTTAATTTACAGATGCATTATAGTACTTTTTTTTCTTTTCAAGAAGCAAGTTTTACTTGCTTTCTCTTTTGAAGAAGCAAGTTTTGTCTACTTCCGCTTTTAAGTTGGAGCTTTTAGTTTGCATGCGAGGGCTTGAGTTAGGGTTGACAAAACCTCATGCTCCTCAACTTCTATAACAAACTATTCTCATCCTATAGGACACGATATTGATTCATACACTAAAAAAACCGTTCCAAACGCAGCATTACTTTTTCATCCTTCAATCCAAGTGAACTTCAAAGCTCTCGTAAATGATTATCCCAAGGGACCTTTTAATAAAACCTTCTTTTGTTGTCAGAAAAAAGGGGTTAGGGCTTGTTTGGACTCTGGCTTTTGCGTTCAGGCAGAAGCATTGCCCTAATCACAGAGGGAATTGACATCAAAACCCCTCCTCACTTTTGGGTCGAATCACCTAGCACCTCTGGACCTGCTTCAGCCAAAACATACTTCGTGTTCTAAAGATCTGCTTAAATTTAGCCAATCAGGCTAATCCATGCATTCTAGGGGGCCAAAGACCGTTTGGGCCCAAAAGTGCATTTGACAAGTGATTTCAAACAGGGCCGTAGTCCTCTGAATTAAACAAAAGTTCAATATCTACCTGCTGCCCAGTAACATAGACGCTACTTTCCTTGAACTGGGACCCAGCCAGATCCTCATTAGCAGTTGAGTTTCCAGTTGCCGAAGCTGAACTGGGACTATAACCAGCTTGGGAGGAACCATATGGTGTATAGTTGCCTGTATTATTTCCGGGCTTGTATTGCGGAAGTGAATACTTGGCAGTTACTGCAGGTGGTGGAGCAGGATATACACTCCCAGCTTGAGGTTGCTGAGGAAACGCACCGTTGCTTAAAAATTGGTGGATAGCCGGAGGTGGAATGTAAAATGGGGAGAAATAGTGACCGTATGGAATGTAGTTTGGAGGGTAATGTGGTAAATGCACTCCAGTTGGTTGACGAAAGATAGGAAGTGGTTGCTGAGTTGCGGCTATTGAGCTCTGCATCACCCCACCAGTTTGAGTCACTAGTGGAGTTGGACCGGTGGTAGACAAACCCAAAGAGTTCCCACCCTGCAATTGGATATATAACTGTAAGTATACATGGATATATTAATATATACATGTGTAAGAAACATAGATAAAAAGGAAGACAGTAAATATTATTACGTGGGGTGGAATACAAAGTGTACAGGTGATGCCTAAACATGAAAGTATCATTCTTTCAACTTTCATTTTTGGCCCAAACTGGCATACAAATACCAAAGGTCAATTTCATAAGCTCTTGCGGGTTCTCTTTTATGTTCGTGCTAGATGGTAACTCATATGTTGATTCCAAACACAGGGTTCTCTTCAATATATAGTAAAACACTAATTTAGAATCATATTACTACTATATGCTTGAGCAATACTCTAGCAAAACATAAACATGACAAATTATAGATGGGTCATGATCCGTTGTGTTAAAGATCAATGATATGCTGGCCATATTTCTTTTCTCAACCAAGATCATCCAAAGGTGACAATCACTCGTTCAAGTCGTACCCAGCTGGTTAAAATATACACCAGAAATTTTGGTCAAACCACCCATTATGCCAGAAGTCTACGAGAATTTCACTAGTCAAACAAGTCCGCTGCCAACTCTGTAGGCTAAAGGCTTCTTCCTATATACCATCTTGGATAATAAGTTGTTACACTATATTTAAGGTTTTTCTCCCCAAAAAAATGTTTAATATTAATGGAAATGCAGCAACAAACCCAGGATGACTAATGGGGAACCATTTCCAGATACATAAAAAGGATGACCATGGAGAAATTAGAATCAAATACACAAATCAAACTTAGAAATTACCTAAATACATAAATAGAGCATCCATGAAAAGCTGGCACGAGGCACTACTCAAGTCATGCCATCGATACATGACAGAAAATGCTAGGGAATCCTAGTCATCCCATGGTATAAAGTAAGTATGAACAGAACTTAACATCTTCGTAAAAATTTAAAACAAGCGACACATTCGCAAGATAATTAGCTAAAATCCAACTAAAGGGTAACTTTTCCAATTCGTGAACAAGAATTGTAAGAACCTTCTTCTAATATTTCACACATAGGGTAAGAGTCACAAGTGCATACCTCTTGAGGAGACTGAGAAGTCTGTGGAGGTAAGACTGCAACATTCCCATTGTACTTGCCCGCAACCCCATGTGAATGAAAAGGAGAAATGCGGCCGTCGCTATCAGCACCAGATCGATAAAATTGTGCATTATAGCTAGTTGGATCAAATGGTTGTGGAACCTATAGGCAAAGATACGTGATAGACCAAATAATCTGAGAAGCGAATTCCTCTTTAAAAAAATAAATCATAACAAAGGATTCTTGAAGTTCACATGCAAAATCAACTAAAATAAACAAATCAGACCACCCTGTTTGGAATTACTTCTCAATAGCATGTTTGGACCCAAATGTGCTTCTGGGAGTCAAAACACATCCTATAGCCTGTTTGGATAAATATTTAGAAGCACTGTAGAGTCCCAAAAGCATGTTTTGGCTGAAGCAGGTTAACATGATGACAGGAAGCAGATTTGGGTGCTAAGGATTTTTTCTTAATTCCCGTGATGCCCTGGTGATTAGGGCTTTTGCTTTTGATTTTGATTTTGCTTTTTCTTTTGCTTCTTTCTAAATGCACAGCTAATCCGAATGGGCCTAAAACTTTACTCAAGAGATTTTGATATTGTAATTACCAGCTATGAAGAAGTTGCAGATATGTAGAACTTCAAATGTAAATAAAACATTTTCTTTTGACCAACAAACAACACAGAATAAGAAAAAGTGAACACTTACAACGAAGCTTGGAAGGCGAGAAACATCGCGTGCTTGTGTATCAGAACTTTCAAATGGTGCAAGCTGGGTGCTGAGCATTGGAGGCATGAAACCAAAACTGTAGTTAGGAGACGTATGAACCATCGAATATTGGTTGTTTCCGGGTGGCAGTGAAGTCTCTTGCTTCGACTCGTCGTACTCTGGGACCGCACTGGGGGAGACATCACCCTCACCAGAAGATAAATTTTCTGGTGCATGTGTAGGTGACTCAGGAAAATCACCTTCCTCACCAGTTGCATAATCAGTTTGATTGCTGAAACAAATGATATAAGCAGTGAAAATATATAGGAGGCACAAGCATATCAGTGTTCGTTACTTCGTTCGCAGAATACATAATCGCATATAAGCAAGAAATGTTCGACCCTATTTTTCCGGCAGAAAAAGTATACCAACGATAGCTTATTGCAGCAAAAGTTGACAAAAAATAACAAATAAGGCACTTCAATAACCTGGTACTATGATAAATTTTTTACCAGTAAAAAAACCAAGGTCTTAGTCAGGAAAATCAGGTAAATCTGTCCCCTGCAGAACTAATATGCAGTGTATAGGAGACGACTAAAAGCCCATTTGGTACAGCTTTTAGGGCCAACATTCACTTAAAAAATCTGTGACCGTTAGGATTTGTTTTTCCACGGCTTTTTAAAAATGAGATTCCTTTTTAAAGCTAAAAGACAATTTTCGAAAAAGCTCCAATTTTTGTAGCCTTTTTTTTTCCTCTTATTCGAAAAATTGATAATTTTAAAAGCCAACTCAAATGGGCTCTCTATGCAAGGGCCACCCTCGCCACAAAGCTCTCTCTACACATTGAACAACCATTCCATGAGAGAGAGCTAAAGAATTAAAAGTTTTCAGGTTCACCTACATTCCTTTCACCAGCACTCAGCTTATCATTTGTCTGACCAATGATGATAAAAACGATGGCCAAGAAAAAGCTCCCAAACAGACTCTTAGTTATTCCTAGCCTTTTTTCCACCGAGAAAAAGGGACAACGAAACCGTTGTCAAAGAATAAAATTAAAAACTAATAGGAAAAGAAAATAAATATAAGCTTCCACAAACCTTGAGAGCTGCTCCATAGCATCTTCAGTTCCTTTAGAAGGTATAGATACATTTTCACTCCCAGGATCATTGCTATAGCTTGTACTTAAATCAAAACTAGAATCAAAGCTTCCAAAACAAAACCCAATTCTATCAGCTTCAGGGACTTGGAGATGGTTTGGGATGATAACATGTTGAACATCTGAAATATGTGACTCCTCTAGTTTCCTCTGCAGTTCTGAAGTGGCTTCCTTTGAATCAAGATCACTCAACGCAGGACGTGACTGGGAATTAGCTTCCACTGTTGTAGGGACCTCAGATGAACTAGCTATGACTGACCCTTGAGTAACATTAGGGTTTGCTGGCTTTGGTTTCCACTCCTTACTAGGACCCACTGTGGAAAACAAGATTATCATTCGTTTACGACCATGGTAGTCAAATCGTGATTCGTAAGGTTCTTTTTGTTAGGAAAATAACATAATGTAGATAATGTATCCGTATGGGCAGTGCTTAAAATATATAAAATAACAATTTAACACAAGTTCCATGATATATCAAGGATCAAATTGGTGTTTTCCACATTAAACTTAAAACTTCAAAGTTCAAAACTATTAGAGTAATGATTCGTGCACATAAAATGTGCACAATAAGTGTGCACATAAAGATCTAGGCCATTCATTTTGGTGGGTCCCATGTGTGCAGGGATGGATCCCACCAAAATGAATGGCCCAGATCTTTGTGTGCACACTTTATGTGCACATAGCATTACCCAAACTATTAATCATGAATATGAGGTTGTATGAATATGAGGTTGTATGACTGGAAAGACTCAGATGAATTGAATTGTGAATCGACAAGGTCGCCTTACCTTAAGAAAAAAGGCAGATTCTAACAACCATGTTTATGGCACCTTGAGTATGCCATCCAGATATAATAAACTAGATAATTGTACGCCAACGGACTCGAGAACAACCATGTCTATAAAGATATCTATCACACTTGAAAGTTTAAACGTATTTTCTAACCACTTATATAGGGTTCCCGTCTAGGGACATTGTTTTGTGCAATGGTAAAAGCTCCATTTGACAAACTTGAGAAAGTGGATTCAAGTCTAACAGCAGCCAATTTGTGCAAAACAATACCAACGTTTGAATCTGTCTCTAGTCTACCTTCCCAACATCTTGCATAAGCGGGAACCACTAGGTAACGGACGTCTTGTATAAAATGTACCCTTTCCTAATTATGATAGTATTGGAGCAAATAAGTTAAAGACGGAAGTGGGTCCCACTTTTTGGGTGTTTCTGAGGGGGAAAATTTGGCTCGCTTTTTGACTGCCCAAACCCGAAACAGAAAGTATGCATCTGATTTCAGTCAAGCCTCAGCCCAGCTAATCTCTCCCTTGCAAGGAACAAAATCCTAATGTAGAATACTTGAAGGACCTAAAACTGCCAGAAACGCATGTGTCACCAACCCAAGATAGATTTTAAGAACTAGCTGTGAATGTGACTGCTGAGAAAAATGTACTATTAAGTCAGCACTAACAGACCAAAGCATCAGCAAAAACTTAGCATATGTGGAAACTTTATAATCGAAGGCTAACAGCAACAATAAACTAATAAAGCAGGAAGAGAAACAATAAACAATGCACTAACATGATTGTGTGCTCTTAATTCCACAGTTTATATTAGTTGATGTTAACTCGAACCTGAGAATCAAGGAAATGCAAGCCACCCAAATATCTTCGAACAATGCCAAGATGAATAGAGTACAAAATTTTCATCAACTTACAAGCAACACATAAGAGCATGTACCTTTTGGGTGTCCAATAACTTCTTGTGGCCGACCATGGTAATTAGACGAAGTCTTAATAACAGAAGAGCCACCATGACTGGAAGAAGCAAGTTGTGAAGAATCTGAAAGTTGATTCTTTCCAATTCCTTGGGATTTGCTTGGTATCTTTCCTTGCATGACATTGCTCCGAACCTCAGAATCTGCTAGTTCATACATCATAAGCCGCATTTTAGAAGTAAAATAAATATTCTGTCACATCAGAGGAACAAGGAAGAGGGGGGGTGGAGGTAAAATGCGCTTTGCACGCTTAAACTATACATTTCAGTTTGGTCCCTCATCTTTTATTTGTAGTAATATGGTCCTTAAACTTTTATTGCAATGTTAACGTTTTGCGGGCTTCCATCTAAACAACTGACAGAATACCATTACGTGGAAAGTTGACATTGAGTTTCCATTCCTTTTTCTGGCGAAGGTTTGGCTTGAAAGTTAGACCAAATTGCTACAATTGAAAGATGGGGGACCAAACTGCAAATTGTTGTACAGTTCAGGGGTGCAAACTGTATTTCAAACCAACCCCAACCACCCCCCCCCCCCCCCCCCCCCCCCCCACACACACACACACACAAAAAAGTAGTATGTCTATCCGAATACGATTTGCAATGTTCTGACCAGCAGTTGCTTTGCTATCAGCAGGGATCACTGAAATCTGTTCAATAGGTGTTCGGTGGCTTCCCACTTCCCGTTTAATTGTACCCACTACACCGGGAAGCCGAGAATCGTGAGATGGTAACAGTACTGGATCTGAAGCTGAAAAATAGACAACAGAAGAAGGTGCTGGACTTATAAGAGCTGAGCTGTCACTTGTGCTAGGTGTGAGCTGTCCATGTATGTCCTTGGTTCCAAAGTCAGAGGTGGGGTTTTGCTTTGCATCAACACGAGGCGAAACCGGTGGTGGACCCCCCAACTTACTAATGTCAACACTTGAACCCTCTTCACATTGGTTGACCACACTTCCATCAGACAAATGGGCAGCATTTGCAATACTGGAACTCCCAGCAGAGGGACCGTCAGTTATGACAGTTAGAGAGCTGCAACGACACAACATGCATATTGTCAGAACCATTGTTAGAATCGGTCAATTCACGAGTCCATTGATACAAGTCAATTCGAATTTCACATAACCCAATGCGATTCACAATTCTTAATATAAAGTATAAACTTTGAAGCTTTTGGTTTTAACTGAAAAACTTTGATTATATTGTTTTGAAGCTTGGGTTGAATTGTTATTTTGTTCATTCTGAGCATTGTACATGTGTTAAAATATTTATTTTCTTAAGAAAGTCAATCTTACGTCTCATGATTTGAATCATTGATACGATTCACGATTCATAACTTTGGCAAATCGATTCGTGGTTTGACTACAATGGTTAGAACCAAACCTCATATAACTTACACCTAATGATTCATTGCAGAAACAAATAGACTTGACAAAATGATGAGGTATTGAAAGATGTACCCCCTTGCGGTAGTAGTGGTTTCTTTATTTTTTGTATCCTGATTAACGCCCTTCTCTGGAACTAGATTGACACCATTTTCCTTTCCAGGAGCAGAAGTTCTGCCACCACCAGCATCTGACAAAATGGAAAATAGGAGACAATAAAATCTTATAACCATGTACGCAACATAACCCAATTCTGCAAGTTAAAAGGGGAGAGGGGATTCTGTAAAAGGTAATCCTCAAGTGTGTTGACTCTGTTGAGTCAGACGAGTAGTTTACCATGCGATATATAGCGAGATGGATAATTCCCCCGCCCAGCCTTACCACCCCGCCCCTGCATGCCAGGCCTCCACCTTGACTCTGCAGACTCTTTGGTGTTCAAATTCTGGAAGAATATGTAACATCTTTCCACGTAAATAACATATTACTAAAGAATGAAAAATGTGATCACCATATACATAAGCAAATAAATAAGAATTTTTTCTAGCACAAATTCCTTTTCCTATTACAAGTTATTCCAATGGTTCAGGTTTTAGAATTTAATTTAGCATCACAAAATTCTCAACTGAAACACCAGGCATCAATTCCAGGTCAACCAGTGTAGGTGAATTCTATAACAGACTTATAAAAGCAGATGCGATTAAATTAAACACACAAAAGAACGTCGAATGAACAGCCATTCATCTGAGAGTAGTAGTCATAGTCATTGTACATAACTAAATACACATTTTGGGCCCGTCGTTTGGATTGGATGCGGCTTTTGCGTTTAGGCAGAAACATATACAGAGGCCTTAACCACAAGTACATAATGGGACTTGAGAAAAAATACATCAAAACCCCAATCTGTTTCTGCCAAAACGTGCTTTTGGGGTCTAAATGCTTCCTAAAATTAATCCCAAACAGGCTAGCATTCATGTTTTCTGTCCCAGAAGCACACTTGGGCCCAAACTTGCATTTGAGAAGTGATTCCAAACAGACCCTTTGTATCTCAATCATAATTTTCCAGCATCATGATTATTTTATTTCACCAGGGATGAATACAGAAAACACTGCCAATGAATCACAGAAAAATAAAGACCCGTAGTACCATCCTCAGCAATTGGCTTGCTGGACCAGGGTTAACACAATACCCATGTGCAAAATATACCAACTATAATTGAGAAGATAGTGATGAGCGATCTCCCCTTTTCTTTCATGTCTCAGCAGTCAGCACATAAAAACAATTCAAGTCCTATTATACAGCTTACTGCATTAGCTAATATTTTAATCATTAGCTAAGGTTCTTCGACATGCATTCATAGACTTATGCATAATTAATATAGCAGTTCAACATAGTAACACGCAAACACAAAATGCAAAGGCGAGTACCAAATAATGGATTTTGGCATAGATCCAAGTTCAACATCTCACATCAATGTCGATTGTCGAAACGTGAGATGCACTTGCTCCGTATAGCATATAGACTGCAAATTGGTGCATTTATCAAACATGAACTACACAACTTGCATCATAAACTCATAAGATAATATCTCACCTCTTTTCTCCTGTCACGTTTCCTTTTGACCTCATGAAATGTATCTGCAAAACCATTACATACATGTTATTTGGTATCAAGGAGGATTGTGACAATAAATGAAACATTTACATAAACCTAGATTTGATATTGGTTTTTCACCCATTCAGGTGATATAATCACACATAATAAGCAGAATGACAAGTGCTGATAGAAAATAGATAAAATAAGGAATTTCATAAGAAAAATCCAATAAGGTTTTAACTGTTCACAAAAACATGGGAAAAAAATATCTATCAACCAAATAAAAAGGGGTAACAAATGTACCATGGCAAGCTTTAATCTTAATTAATGCATAAAACACGCTAGTAGAGTTAACAGCGGAACATCCAGAAGACAAACAAGTTTTGAGTATCCCAAAACTCTCAGCACCATTTGGTTATCAACTAATAAAAGAGTAATATCACTAAATGAAAATCAATTAACATCTTTAAAAATAATATATATATATATATATATATAATAAATAAATAAATAAATAAAATGAGAGCTTGACCTAAAGCTATTAAAACAGTCTTTCAACTGAGCCCACTCTATGAATAGAGTAGTAAGTGCAGCCTTTTCAGATGACTGAAATAATACTGACCTTTTTCTCTAAAGGTCATAATTAACTATAACAGCTCGATTCTAAAAATCAAAATGTAAAGGAGTTCTAAATCATATACTTTTCGAGATCAATGTCGAGCTAGAAAAACACGGATCACAAGAATCAAGAACATCAAACATGAATCATGATCAAGATGTATCATAGTTGTTCAAACATTTTATGCCACTCTCACTAGTTCAAACATCGACATATTGAAAGTAAAAGTAGTCTCTATGCCCTATCTTGTAAAGACATAGACATCCATATGTTTTTACATCATAATAGTCTTAATTGAGCTGAAAACAACTTAAAAAGCACCCATTGTGAGCTGTGAAGTTTAAAGGATCACCTTTTGAAAAACCCATTAAAGAATACTTAACCTCAAAGAAAAAAGTACATCAACAGTGGAAACTCATTAAAGCCATTCAAAAACCCAACTCAATTCAGTCAACCCCAGATATTAACAACAATATCCTAATCAAATTTAATCAAATGAAATCCCCAAAAAAAACCCACCAAAGATAAATCAAAACCTATCACCATGATGAAAAATCAACATCAACCCCAAAAAAGTAGAACATAGAGTCGTAAAATAATATTTTATTCACAACCCAGAAACAAATTAATAAAAATAGAGCAAACCCTGAAGGAGGAGCTTCTGGGTGGTTTCATTGGGGTCCATGGAACATTCTTTGAGCATTGCATATATCTCCTCTTCACTATGATTGCCCGTGATCTCCTTGATGTTGTGGATCGTCTTGCGAACACTATTGGGAATAGAAACCCTAGCACCAGTAATCATCTTTTGAAAGCACGAATGTAGCTGTGTATATGTGTATATATATATATATGATGTGCGTATATATATATATATAGAGAGAGAGAGAATATGCTAGGATGGTGAGAGATTGACAGTGATTGTTTTGATGAAGGAGAGCAGAGAGGGTTTTGAATTTGATCTGTTTGTCGAGTATTTAGAGAGAGAATATGTAGGAGAGAGGAGGAGGAAGAAGAGGGCCAGGGGCAGGGGGGGAGCAAATGGAGAGTGTTTTGGAGAGTAGGGCTTTTAAGTTTTTCCTTTTTTACTTTTTTTTTCTCTTTTTTTTTTCGTAATGTGACAATTAGTGATAAATCCATTTTATGGTATTTATATGACATAAGGTCCAACGAGGAAAAGAATTTAGTGAGGAGTAATTTTTGGAACGAAACTTTTATACAATTTTCACACAATATTTTTAAAAAATGTGTCTATTCCTCTCTTGTAATGTCACTGGACCCACAGTGACACAGGATAGTCACATCTTTTTGGAGGTTACATGAAAGTTGTGTCCCAAGAATTACACTTTAGAGAAAGTTCCTTCCAAATATTTGGACAAAAAATTCCATGTACAAAACAACTTAATCGAACACGTTACACAGCATAAAAGAGAACCAATACTCTCTCTCTCTAGGATGTGTCAATCAACAAACTCTCACCCCTTCTGCCCCTCATCTCTTTGAGTCGGCGAGCACATTCCGATCACACATGTCGCCAGTGTGTTCCAGATCTTGTACATGTTTCTACAAATTACGACTATGGCAATCGATTTGCGACGAGCAAGATATTTTGATAGTTGAGAGAAGTAGAGTGTAAAGACCCTGGTGCTGTGGGCGGGCTGCTGTAGGTGCCTTTGTGGCTGCAGTAAGTGCTGGCAGGCCACACACTATGGGAAGTTCGTCCCACATTGCCTGGGTGTGGAAAAGTAATGTGTTATATATGTGTGGTTCCAAGTATCCCTAGTAAGAGGCCTTTTGGGTAGTGACCCAAGAACAAATCCGTGCGGGTTTGGGCCCAAAGCGGACAATATCTTAATGAGCGAGACTTGGGTCGTGACAGAATGGTATCAGAGCTAGACCCAGCCGGAAGTGTGCCAACGTGGACGTTGGGCCCTAAGGGGGGTGGAATGTAAAGACCCTGGTGCTGTGGGCAGGCTGCTGTAGGTGCCTTTGTGGCTGCAGTAAGTGCTGGCAGGCTACACACTATGGGAAGTTCGTCCCACATCGCCTGGGTGTGGAAAAGTAATGTGCTATATATGTGTGGTTCCAAGTCTCCCTAGTAAGAGGCCTTTTTGGTAGTGACCCAAGAACAAATCCGTGCGGGTTTGGGCCCAAAGCGGACAATATCTTACTGAGCGAGACTTGCGTCGTGACAGGCCTTTTGGGTAGTGACCCAAGAACAAATCCGTGCGGGTTTGGGCCAAAGCGGACAATATCTTACTGAGCGAGACTTGGGTCGTGACAGAATGGTATCAGAGCTAGACCCAGCCGGAAGTGTGCCAACGTGGACGTTGGGCCCTAAGGAGGGTGGAATGTAACGACCCTGGTGTTGTGGGCGGGCTGCTGTAGGTGCCTTTGTGGCTGCAGTAGGTGCTGGCAGACTACACACTATGGGAAGTTTGTCCCACATCGCCTGGGTGTGGAAAAGTAATGTGCTATATATGTGTGGTTTCAAGTTTCCCTAGTAAGAGGCCTTTTGGGTAGTAACCCAAGAACAAATTCGTGCGGGTTTGGGCCCAAAGCGGACAATATCTTACTGAGCGAGACTTGGGTCGTGACATAGAGTCGGATGGGTTTGGAGGAGGATTTCATCCAGAGACTGACATCAATCTTTTAGTTGTTATTTGTCACTAGCATGTATCCCGCGCGGCGATGCACGGGTACAAGTGGACAATGTCGAATTTTTAAGTTGTGGGGCTTGATAGGGGTGGAGTCCAAAAGTTGAACATGTGGGTGTCATAATTTATAGGGGCAATTTTGTTTAGGTCTATTTATCATTTTCCGTGTAAAAGATATATTCTAATGAAGTAAAAAACGAACACAAATACTTGAATACTAATCAAATATGGAAGTTTTTTTATTTGTCTTTTTTTAAACCTAAGGAGAGCGTAAGCCCCCTTTTGCCTTTTAATGGGTTTGCCCATGGCGGAGCTATTACATCATTTAACTAATAAAAATAGTAGAATATTGGTAGTTAGTATTGTTGTAAGTGCAAAATAAGTGCTAATCTGGTGAAAACGTGTGTTTACAGAAGATATAAAATGTTGAAGGAAGACTACTAAATATACAACAATCAAAAAAAAAAAAAAAACTAAAATTTTACTGGAGCAAACTCGCAGTTTCACGTTGTGCACATTTGTTTCTCAACAAAAGAAGAGGATCAATCCTACCCAAAGTATGAAACAATAATGCTATACTTCCCATATGAATTGTCAATTGTGCCATGTGGTACCATCGATCACTACCATAATACGTGCCAAAAATCAATTTGGAGTTCAATATTTAGGAGGCATAGAGAATGACCAACTCATAAATGAAATAAATTGTCAAAGCCTCAAGGCCATTAGTATCATCTGGTTTGTATAGTTTCATATTTGTGGAAAATGACTTCATTATCTTGCGCTCCATCTCCCCACTACTTCCATCGCACACCTAGTCTTAAACAAAGGTCCAATCATCCAACCATTCCCCACGCACTTTCGCCTCCGCCACTACCGAAATACCTTTACCACCAAAAAGATTCTTATCAGGCTCTTCATTCTTGAACCAAATCGAGTAGTTCTTCTACATCATCATTGACGGACATTGTTGTGCCAAGCTAGAGGCGAAAGAGCATAAACAGGTGTGCAATAAGAATTTTCAGTATGTGAAGGTTTGGTTTTCAACTTGTCCGCATACCATTGGAGTTTCTGGCTCCGTATGTATCTTCAACAGATGATTTTAATTGTTGACAAATAGATGATTTAATTAAGTGACTCTTGAACATTTGAGTGCAGAAAACTGACACATCATTCCATTATGTGACTTTTCATTCGTGAGGGGAGAAAACTAACCGTCATTCCTATACAGGGAGAGTTTAGCTTTTTAAATGTCTGAAGAGAGATGCATAGTTAATAAGCATGCCACATGTCATGACAATGTTAATTCTAGGCTAAATCCTTAGCTTTTATATTGATATATATATATATATATATATATTGATATTGATATTGATATATTGATATTGATATTGATTTATATTGATATTGATTGATATTTATTTTTTTTTATCACCGATTGATATTGATATTGATGAGGATATAGATACTAGTTGGACAACTAGCAATAATTGATTAAATTGTTTGAAGTTAGATTGATTTTTCTATCAACATCTCTGTAATACATGCACTTATCAAATGTTACTAGTCGACAACCCGTGCAATGCATGGGAAAAAATGACTATTTTAAAAAAATATTTATAACTTTAATCAAAAAGGTATAAAATAATGATAATGTATATAAGAATAAGAAAAAGTAAAAATGACTATTTAACAATGCCTTTCAAATGGTCAAAACAACACGATAAATTTAACCAGCATAATTTATTTGGGACACTATAGTCATTTTTTAGGACATCTTCTGATTTATGGGATGAACTACAACACAAATACTACACACAAAAAAAGTAAATCAGATTATTTGCGTTAAGGTAAATCTCATAAGAAGTCACTTATGTTTTGTTACACTTTAATATAGTCGATATTCATATATCATAAATAATATACACTTAATGAACATTGTAGAAATTAATAATTTTCATAATGTCACATTGTAATAGGATTCACAAAACAACTAACAAATTTTGTTGCATCCAACAATGAAAAACCAACATGAAGTAAACACAATTAAAATGCCACATCATCCTTTTTTATTTATTAAGTTGTACATATATATATATATATATAAATAGTAAGATGAATGTAAAATAGAAACTTTGTAGATCCGATGTAACCACCGGAAGGCAAAGAAGAATAGAATTAAGCAAAATTTTTATCCATGTAAAAGAGAAAGTGGCCTAGGGCTTTTATCCATGCAATGAGCTATTTGAATTGTTTAATTCTTTATATGGTAATTTGTGATTTTACATAAGTAATTAAGGAATGTCACAGATTGCAAGATGAATACAAATTGATTTGATTAGGTTCATTATACAAATTAAGTGATATTGATATGGTGACTCTTTTGAGAGTTAGTTATATGAACATAGGAGAGAGAGAGAGAGAGAGAGAGAGAGAGAGAGAGAGAGAGAGAGAGAGAGTATATATGCCATTGGAATGTGGTGACTTATCAAATGCTTAAATGCTCTATTGAATTTGGAAAATATTTGAAAAATATGTATCTAAAAAAACAAAGAAATAGAAAATGAGAAATGTAGGAATTGTCATGTGGCAAAAAGAATATCATAGGACATTTCACTTGGAAGCATGAGAGGAAAAAAAATAATTTTGCTTTTAGTTATAGTAATAGATAGATAGGTGTTGTTTTACAATTGTTCCCCAAATTTGAATGCATTAGCTGCTGAGTTGTTGAATGGCTTTTCTTCAAATTTATGAGCTAATCAATTTTGAGAAATACTTTAATTATAGGTGTTCTTTTCATCCAATTTGACACCCTATTCCGTTGTTTTGGTTTAAACTTGTGCGATTTGATTTTGGTGTTTAACTGAAATGGGTGTGGCTAGATTGGATTTTACTAATATATATATATATATATATATAATATATATTATTAGTTCGGGCTCGGGATTACCTTGGGCTAACTTTGAACACAAAACCATCAATATCTATCAAACAAGTGCCAACTCATTATATATCTATATTATAAATTAGAACTTTGTCCTACTAGGACAAGTGAGTAGGATAAGAAAATATGACTTGGATTGCTGAGTTGGAGTGTGTTATCTAGATATATATATATATATATATATACTAGCACTGAATCAAGTAACTAACTCCACATGCCATTCTTAGCCCATGTATTTAATACATTGACAAAAAAAATTGGTCCACACAAATTTTGAAATCTATATTATAAATTAGAACTTTGTCCTACTAGGACAAGTGAGTAGGATAAGAAAATGTGACTTGGATTGCTGAGTTGGAGTGTGCTATCTAGATATATATATATATATATATATACTAGCACTGAATCAAGTAACTAACTCCACATGCCATTCTTAGCCCATGTATTTAATACATTGACAAAAAAAATTGGTCCACACAAATTTTGAAATAACACAACTGAAAAATACAATAGAAAACATCACAGACCAAAAGAATCAAGTAATTATTTGTTTTAATATTTCCCTTTTTAGGAATGTAAAGTTGAATTGCCATTAGGATTACGATTAAATTATATATAAAAAAAAATCCTATACCTATTAATATTTGATGTCTCTCTGGGTATCCGGTTAATAAAAAGTATGCTTAGGGTTCTGGACACAAAAATGTTAGGTTTCATTTTAAGCTTTTGGTTAGGTATCCATTTGAGAAAAGGAAAACAAATAAATTCTTGGAAAGGAAAAAAAAATCATAGCGTTTAACATCTGAATTTTCAAGTTTTGAATTCTTTTTTCATTACTACGTGTGAGAATGTTACTGTGCACGTGTGTGTATGTTAAGTGTGTATATGGTATCTCATATCTGAACCACAACTAATATTAAATCTAAAAAAATTACCTCCAAATTATATTAGGAATGTATTAAATAGTAAAAACTTCCAAAATTTTAAAAATATTATCTTTCGTCTAAATTATGATTCCCAATCATAATTTCCAAAATAAAACCTTCCAATTGAATTAGGATTAAGATTGCAATTGACCACCATAACTAATATTAAATTCCAAAAAGTACCTCAAAATCATATTTGGAATGTAATAAATACTAAAAATTCAAGTCCCAAAATTATTGCACGATAAATAAAAGTTTCCATTTAAAGTAGGATGGCCATAATTCCAAAAATAAAAATCCCAATTAAATTAGGATTGCAATTAAATATTTACAAAAAAAAAAAAAAGAAAGAAAAGAAAAGAAAGGGGAATTGCTATGTACACCCAAATTCCTATATTCTAATCATTTTTTTAAAATTATATACCAAAAGAGCATTTAAATATTAGGCATTTTTTTGGGAATTGCTATGTACACCCAAATTGTGAAATATGTTTACTCTCCTTAAATTCGAAATTAAATTACTGTTAGGATTAGATTGATTGCCCAAGAGTAACTAACATTAAGTTCCAAACCAGAGCGTCCAAATCATATTAGGAATGTAATAAATAGTAATTACTTTCAATTAACATATGATTAGGATTGCCCACCCCTAACTAACATTAAATCTAAAAACAGTGCCTACAAATTATATTAGGAATGTAAAAAATTCTAAAAAATTTCCAAGTAACTTAGAATTATGATTATGATTAATATTGTCCACCCATAACTAATGTTCTATTCCAAATATATATATATATATATATATATATGTGTGTGTATGTACTCTTATTAGGAATGTATTAAATTGTGAAAAATTCAACTAAAAAAATTAACAGTTAAAAATTCAATAAGGACGCCACGTACTTCCAAAAATTTTATTTAAAAAATTGATTTAATTATAATCATGATTATGATTGCAAATTAATTATAAAAACAAAATCCTACAGCTTATACTTAATTCTCTTTGGATGGATATCTTATAAAAGTATGTTTAGTATACTTAGCCTTAGGGTGCTGGACACTAAATCATTAGGTTTCCTTTTAACCTTTTGGCTGGGTATCCATTTAAGGATTTAGATTTAGAGAAAGGAAAAAAAATGCGAGGAATAAATAAAATAAAATAAAAACATAGACATATTTTTCATCATTAATCAAATCGTCGTGCACGTTCTCAAATGGAAAGGTGCATTTACGTTGGCGGTTGGGTTGCCCAAAAAAAAAAAAACAAAACAAAAATATCATTCGGCAAAGAAAATGCCCACTAAAATCTTTTTCCTTATGTTTTTTAAACTGCTACTCTGTAGTTTGACTTGACTCTTAATAATATTACGAATTATTATGTTTTGAGGTTGTACTATTATCCAATGTATGTATTGTGAGCCTTTTTTATTTTGTTTGTCATGTTGTTGTTGTTGTTTTTGTTGTTGTTGGTTTTTTTTTTTAGTTGTGTGTGTGTATTTGTTCTTAGAATATACTCAAACAATGTTAGAGCAATTTTCTAATTCTACTAAGTGAAGAAGGCAGGATTCTCAGCCAAAAAAAAAAGTGAAGAATTCAGGTGAAGTTAAATAATGGCCGAACAATTGTAAGGAAACTAATAGTTAGTGCCTATAAGCACGGGCAATATTATCTAGGTGCGGTATTATCTTTGTTGCTTTATAAATTGAGTATCAGTTGCCTTTGTTTAGTTTCTCATGGATTCAAATATATGCATTTCCAATATTTTGGTTGCAATTCTAGGTGCGGTATTTTGAAATTTTTGAAGGACCATGTTCTTCTGTATTTGTTATTAAATACATGTGCAAAAAAAGGTACATATAGTTACTAGCAACATGTGCAAAAAAAGGTAAATTGAGTTAGTTACTAGCCGAACACACATATGATTAGAATTGTTGTTAAAGTGCAGTTAGAGAGGTTGATAAGCTATTGGCACCACATCCATTACTTTACTGATGTTAGATGTTAATGTTAATGTTAGAGGTTGATGTTAGTTATTGGCACCGCATTCATTACTTTACTTAAAATTCATATCAATTTTAAGTGTCGCATGCAGGGTTTGAATTGCTCGGTGGTGGCTTTAGCCACGGGCAATATCTAGTATATATATATATAATTGCAAAATATATCCCTGATGTTTGGTCCATGTCTCATTTTAGTCTCTATAGTTTCAATTGCATTAATTTGATCCTTGAAGTTTTTAAATAGAAACAATGCGTTCCAAATGTCCTATTATGTAAGAAAATTTTATGAAATTCACCCACATCAACATGCTATGTACGGTAACACTTTTTAGGGGCAAAAATGAGACACTTTCAATCTTCCCACCCACTTATCAACATAATTGTACATATTAGTGCGTGAATTCCATCAAATTTTCTCACGTAGTGGGACATTTTGGACCACATTGCTTATATTTAAAATCTTCATGGACTAAAATAAGATAGGGACCAAACTTCAAGAGTATATTTTGTATTTAAGCCCAAACTATTACTCCGTACAAAATAGTATACGTGTCTTTCCTTTATATTTTAGTAGGCTCAAATACTTTTCACTGTCATGTTTTTATTTTTCCCTAAAACTTCATTCTAAGCCTTCTCTTATAAACTGCATTGCTTAGAGCTCTTGATTTTTACATCGAATTTAGTTGACAATTAATGTCAATTATTTTCAGTTGATACATTATTTAAGGTACTAACAATAATCTATATTAAAAATTATTCTCAATTAAAATCAATGTAAAAATCGAGAGTCTTAAGTGATGCAATTGATATTACAAGGTCCAAAATAATACTTCGAGAAAAATAAAGGGGTATCGAACTGTATTTGAGCCTATTTGGTATTACTGACCCGAACTATCCGATTGTCACTACTATTTTTTTTTTTTTTTAAATTAACAACTTCTTTGTTAGTGATGATGTTCACACCATGTCACCATGTTGACGTGGTGTACACACCATTTGTATTTAGATACGTGTTCAATTTTTTAAAGTTTGTCCACGTCACTCTTTTTCACTTACCCTCAAGAAGTTAGCTTCAACGGGGGGATAGATGTCACACCCCGATTTTTGGACAACCAAATATTTAATCCAGAGCATGTATCTAGACTATTATTCAATTTCCAAAACCCCGAGAGTGACACCCTCACACAGACTAATAGATAATTATTGAAAACAGTATTTTATACTCATTAAATAAGTACATGTGATTTTGTGTTTAAAGAAAAACTCTTTATTATTAAACTTGTATTCCCAAACATTCATTTTCATTATAAAAAAAATTAAACTCCATTACACATATTATATCCTTTCGATTTACAAATGAAATATTAGGTTCATTCAATAAAACCCTCTTTACAAAGTTCAGCGGAAATAAAATAAATAAGCATAAAATCCATACATCCATTGGTCAGAGCAACTACAACGTTCCCAATACCCAATATATAATCCTTATTACAATTATACACATGTGGCCCATACTGCCATAAATAAAATAAAGTACAACAAAAAATAAGTACAACTCTAATACTAAACAACACCGCGACCATCTCTTCACCCAAACAGAAGCTCCAAATAAAATCTCCAAATACTAAACCTGCACATACATTCGACTACGTTTCATATAATGCGAACGATAAACGATAATAGCAACAGAATTCCTTAGTGTTCACTGCTCCCCGTTGTTGTGTTATTGTTTTTGGTAGCTCGCACTCTTTTGCCAGTGACTTTATGATCAAGCTGGCTTAAGACTTGTTGAGTGTACCTTTTGCCAGTGGCTTCGTGATCAAGCTGGCTTAAGACTTGTTGAGTGTACCTTTTGCCAGTGGCTGCGTGATCAAGCTGGCCTAAGCCTTATGCTCGGCTTATATTGTATAGACGTCTAGGCATATTGACCGGCCTTCCATTGTGTATACCTGGTTTGGTTGATACCCCAACCAAACTGGCACCGGAGTGGATGTTGGTAGTATGTCCGGGCACACATGGGATATATGTGTGGGTTGTACCATGGAGGGTGGCCAAGTGGTGAAGCTAGGGAATACAAAGATAAATTTAAGGCTAATAAGTAATGAATATGGATTATTTCATAAGACTGATCAGCGTGGAATAATGAATGCAACGTTTGAGTTAGAATGTGCACGGTTTGTATACGGAATTGTTTGCTTGGTTTGTGATCTTTCAATTTGCAGGATGGTGGGCCCACTAATATTTTACAGGTTTGGCTCACCATAAGTAAATGGGTAAATATAAAATTTGTAGTAGCTTTGGATTTTGGGCAAGAAACTACTTGCCACCATATAAATGGAAACTACTCTTTTGTCCAAATATGTGTGTGGAACTACCTGTCTTGGCCCAATAGTATTGTAACGTGGTTTGTAGTCGACGGGTTCAGGTTGGAGCCCTCAGATTTTGTTATTTTTGTTTAACTCATACCAGTCATGTGACTGACCCGAGTGTGTTATGCATTCGGGTGCGTTTCTGTTTGAAACGTAGTTGGATGACATGTGCAGGATATTGCTTTTGATGATGTGACCATTGTGCTTGGCTGTGGAGTCTTTGGGCATTGGAACGTTGTAGTTGCTCTGACCACCGGATGTATAGACTTTTTTTTTTTTTATTTTCTTCTCGCTAAACTTTGTGAGAAATTTTATTTAATGAACTTTGTATTCCTTTTGTAAATTAAAATGGTATTATATTTGTAATGGAATAATATTTCTTTTATAATGAAACGGAGGATTGGAAATATAAGTTTAATAATACATAGTTTTTATATTAACACAAGATCACATGTACTTATTTAATGAGTATAAAATACTATTTTTCAATAATTATTTATTAGCTTGTGTGAGGCCGGGTATCACTCTCGGTGTTTCGGAAATTGAATATTAGTCTGGATACATGCTCTGGATTAAATATTTAGTTGTCCAAAAATCGGGGTGTGAGAATAGATACATGTTCAATTTTTTTAAGGTTTGTCCACGTCACTCTTTTTCACTTACCCTCAAGACGTTAGCTTCAACGGGGTGGGGGGGTGGTGTGGGCAGTTAACTCTCGCTCCTTCTTCCTTTCTTTTATAGGCTACTATCTACCGACAATCTACAACAAATTGCATGTCACAGAAGTTGAAACTTGAAATTACTATAGTTTCCATTTGTCCACTGCAATTCTAGTCACTCTGCATTAGGAACAAGTATATTTCATCGCAAAATAATTAAACAGAGTCCGTTGTACAATGCAGCTAGAGCATCTTTGTATGATTTTCGGCCGAAGTTGCCAAGGAGTCAAATTCCGACGGAAAAGAAATGTGAATGAATCTAGAGAGATTGAAAAAGTGTGATGGATGAGGTTGCGAGAGAGACTGCAGCACACATTGTGATGACATTCAACTTTTGTTGAGGAAACTTGGGAGACCACTAATCAGAATCTTTTAATTGCTAATGACTTATTTAAAGATAAAGCTAGGTCCTGGAATTCTCAAATTTTTGGGAATCTGTTTAGAAATAAAAGAAGGGCTCTGGCCAGACTTAATGGTGTTCAAAAAGCTCTTAGCAGCCACTTTTCGCATCACCTCTTGTGGCTCGAAAAATCCATTCAGGATTACTATAATCAGACTCTTCTTCAATAAGAAGAGTTATGGCATCAAAAGTCCAGGACTAAATGGCTTGCTGCAGGTGATTCTAACACCAAATTTTTTCATGTTTCTACTCTCATCAAGCGGAAATTTAATAAGATTGTTTTTTTGAAGGGCCCTAATGGTATCTGGATTGAGGAGCCCTATTCTCTAAAAAATCACATTAATCACTTTTTTATTGAGCTCTTTAGTTCTGACCCCTTTAGTGAGGATCCTCGGAACTTTCCTTTGTCCCATAGCAGATTTAGTGATCGAGAAAGTCACTTCCTTTGCTCTTCTATCTCTAATCCTGAGATTAAGAAAGCCCTCTTTGACATGGGGTCTTCCAAGGCCCCGGGGCCAGATGGCATTAATGCTGGATTTTATCAGAAATATTGGGATCTCGTATCCCCTTCTATTATTAAGTTTGTTAAAACTTGTTTTAGGGAAGGCTCTATCCCTCCCACTTGTAACAGAACCTTTATCACTCTCATTCCCAAAGTGGACAATCCGGAATCCATTACTCAATTCAGACCTATTAGCCTATGTAATGTCTCGTATAAAATTCTTACCAAAATTCTCACTAACAGGTTGAGACCTTTTCTCAACAATCTTGTTAGCCCTAACCAAAGCAGTTTTATCCCAGAGCGTAACACCAAGGATAATATTATTATCACTCAGGAAATTCTTCAGTCTTTAAAAGGTAGCAAAAGGGAAAAGGGCGGAATGATCCTTAAGATTGATTTTGAAAAAGCTTATGACCGTCTTAGGTGGGATTTTATTGAAAAAACTTTGCAAGCTTTTAACTTCCCCACTGTCTGGAGTAGTCTTATTATGCACTACATTTCTTCCTCTGAGATGGCTATTCTCTTTAATGGCTCTCCCTTGGAAAGTTTTAAACCCACCAGAGGCATTAGACAAGGAGATCCTATTTCCCCTTATCTTTTTGTCTTTTGTATGGAAATTCTTTCAACCATGATTGATAAGAAAGTCATTGCTAAAGATTGGAAAGGTTTGAAAACCTCCAGACTAGGGCCCCAAATCTCTCACCTGTTTTTTGCTGATGACATTATTCTTTTTGCTGAGGCTTCTGAGGACAATTTTGATGCCATTATGGAGACTCTTGATGAGTTCTGATCTCTCTCAGGCCAGAGAGTGAGCTTATCTAAATCTCGCATCTTTTTCTCTTCTAATACGAGAAGGAGCATTATTAATGCTATTACCAGAAAGAGTGGTATTGTTAAGACTAATGATTTAGGAAAGTACTTGGGAGTTCCTCTCCTCCATGGAAGAATCTCTAAAAATCTTTTCAATGATTCGATTTTAAAAATCCAAAAGAAGCTTTCTTCTTGGAAAACCAACCTGCTTTCCCTTGCTGGCAGGGCCACCCTAATTAAATCTACCATTGAAGCTATTCCTAAACACCTTATGCATACTATGCTTTTCCCTAAGGCAGTTTGCCAATCCCTTGATAGGATTAATAGAAACTTCCTGTGGAGAGACCATGAAAGCAATAAGAAAATTCACCTTGTGAAATGGGAGAGAGTTTGCCTCCCTAAGCCCCAAGGGGGTTTGGGCCTCCGTAAGAGTTATGAAAACAACCTTGCCATGATTGGTAATCTGGGATGGAGTCTTTTGAATAAAAAAGATAGCCTGTGGGTTCAAGTCTTAACTGCTAAATATCTCCAAGGCAACCCTCTTAATGAGTGGAAGGCTAAACGGAGAAATTCTAATACCTGGAAAGGCATCCTTGTTTCTAAAGATTTTTTGTTCAAAGGCACCAAATGGGTTGTTGGAAATGGGAACTGCATTAACATTTGGAAACAATGGTGGTGTGGCAAGACTCCTATTTCTGACCATATTGTGGATGTTGATCCCCCTGATATGTTGGTTCAGGACATCATTTCTGAAGATGGTACTTGGAATTTAGAGAATATTCAGTCATGGCTTAATGAGGAAAGGAAAATTGATATTCTTAATACCTCTCTTCCTATTTTCAACTCTGTGGCTGACTTCCCTACTTGGACCCCTACAGGTAATGGTAAGTATAGCTCCAAAAGTGCTTACAGATTCCTCACGGAGGATGAGACAATTATGAGATCTTTTATTTGGAGGGATTTATGGAAATGGAAGATCCCTAATAAACTTAAATTTTTTTTATGGAAGTGTATTCAGGACAGACTTCCTTCTAAGCATTTACTTTTTGTCAGGAATATCATTGATGATGCTTCTTGTTACAGGTGCAATTACTGGAAGGAGGACACTATCCATATCCTCAGAGACTGCTCTAAGGCGCAGTCTGTGTGGAATCTTATTCTCCCTAAGGCTATTGCTAATCCTGCCAAGGCTTTTCCCCTGGACCAATGGATCCATACCATGATGAAAGATACCTCTTTTCAAACTAATTCCAATTTGCCCAATGATTATATTTTTCTTACAGGAGTCTGGTACCTATGGAAGGATAGGAATAATCTCGTCTTTAGAAGGAACTCTTCACCTGACCATGTTCTGGCTAATATGGCTAGAGTTTATGCTGCAGACGTTCAGAAAGCCTTTAGTAGTACTACTAACCTTCAAAATGATAACCACATTGACCTAATTGGATGGTCTCCTCCTACTGCAGGTCTTGTCAAACTTAACACCGACAGAAGTAGCAAGGGTAATCCAGGGAGAGGTGGCTTTGGAGGTCTTATCCGCGATGACCAAGGGAGGTGGAGGCTTGGCTACTACGGCTTCATCAACAACTGCACTAGTCTCCAAGCAGAAATGGAAGGAATTAGACAAGGGCTCATTCTAATTCGTAGGGAAGGTCTCAGTGGAGTGATGATTGAAACAGACTCCATGAATGCTTGCCAACTCATTAACAAGATTGAAGAGAATCATCCTCTGAAATCCCTCATTGAAGACTGTAAACTCTTAATTTCTAGATGTAACGGTTCCATTTCCCATGTTAAAAGGGAAGGAAACCGATGTGCGGACATTTTAGCTAATTTAGGAATTGAACTTCAATGTCCTTTTGTTTTGTTAAATACTCTGCCTATGGAGCTCAGCTCAGCCCTTATGGCTGATACCGCTGGTGTTTGTTTCCCCAGGGGTAGTTAGTTTGTTTTTCTTCCTTTGTACCAAAAAAAAAAAGACATTCAACTTTTAATTTATTTCATTTGGAAGTCTTATGTTAATCTTTAAGTGATGTGTTTTTCAAATTGTGCGAATTACAATATTGTTTTGGTGGTAGGGTTAGATTTTTGCCTATGAAAACTTGAGCATAAGGTGTTTGATGGTTGACTTAAACAAGTGGAGGACAAATCATATTGGAGTGTTTGTTAGTTCGAAGTGTAGTAGAGCATCATAGCCTATCTTTGATATACCATATCAAGAAAACTTAGTCAGTTGACTCAGTTGGTTACTTGGGAAAACAAAAAACAAAAACAAAGGATCTTGAAAATGATTAAAAACACTTTGGCAGCCACATGCTTTAATCAAGTTCAAACTCTGTGTACATAAATTATTGTGACAAGTCTCCCTCAATTGAACCAACATTTTAGATCACATAAGCTTCTTTTTCTAAATATCATTATGTCTTTATCTCTTCAATTCCTGCATTTATCATTGAATTGATGACAAATTATATGCATCCGACATTCATCGATTCGATTTAATTCAATGCCTTTGTTCTGGCTTACTGAGCTTATATTGGTGGTCATGATTAAAATTATTGATCTCCATGACACAATTTTTAATTGTATCTAAAATACTTTACTTGTTATATCACATGTATGGTATGTGTGATACACCAAATATTGTCACGACATAGTAACCAAATTTGAGAATCGATTTTAGAAAGAATAAGTTCATTCCATTTTTTTTTCTTACCTGTTGTCCTTACCAATGGTTTGTCAGATTGAATGTTCCCAACTCCAAGATCAACGGTTAACGGTTCGTCAGAGAGGGATCAACAAAACTATTATTATAAAATTTAGACTTTTTCGCCTATTTTGTTGGGTATAACCATATAAATATAAGAGTAATGTTATGTTTTGGATAAATTTACATTGTCACATGTATTTATAAACTATATGAGTTATAAAATTTGGGAAGAAAATTTGGGGTGTGTGTGTGTGTGTTTTTTTTTTTTTGTATTATAAATATAAGAGTAATGTTATGCTTCCGATAAATTTACACTGTCACATATATTTAGGAACTATTTAAGCTACAAAATTTGAGAAACATAACATTACTACAATAAATATAAGGGTAAATATCACCAACCTTCCCTGAGGTTTGACATTAATACACAGACCTCCCCCTCATGATTCAAGAATCTCACTTACCTCTCTTATTTTTGAATTTTAATATCAGATTCCCCCACCCTCTAACAAATTATTAGAAACTTTAAGAGAATCTAAAACTAAAATTAATAAGGGTTAATTACACTCACATCTCCTGTGGTTTGCCTTAATTACATGGACCTCCCTCGCATTTTAGAAAATTACACGGACCTCCCTTACGTCTAGTATTTTGTAGTAACACTTTAAGGGGGAAAAGTGTTGCATAATATTAATTTTAAGAGGGAAAATGTTACAAAATACTAATTTTAAGGGAGGTTTTTGTAATTTCTCAAAATAGGAGGAATGTTCATGTAATTAAGGCAAACCACAGAGGAGGTGGGTGTAATTAACCCAATTAAAAAATAATGGACGTAAGCGAGATTTCTGAAACATGAAGGGAGGTCTGTGTATTAAGCCCAAACCTATGGGGAGGTAGGTTATATTTACCCTAAATATAAATACAGCTCTTTCTTGATAGCCTCTTTACTTTCAGCGTCTAAAACCCTAACCCTAGCTTTCCAAACGCAGTCCACTGTTCGTTCCCGATTTCGTATATTTCTTGTCTCAGATCAGATCTCTCATCTCTTATTATTACCTCAATTCCCCCATTGCCATGGGTTCCAAGTTCGGAGATGGTGCCAGTCCTGGGTCCGTCCTCTCTCTCTCTCTCTCTCTCTCTCTCTCTCGCTCGCTCGCTCTACACACACACACACACACACACACACACACATGAAGATAATGTTTTACTTCTTTGCTCGAATTGCACGATTTGGGTTTCTGTGTGTTTTGATTGCATTTCACAGAAAGATCTTCATCGGAGGTTTATCGAGATATATGTGTATATGTGTATATATATATATACACACGCACACACACATACAGACACAGACACAGACACAGACACACGCACACATGTATATGAAGATAATGTTTTTTCCCCCCCTTCTTTACGCCACTAATTCGAATGTTTTTTTTTTTTGGGGATGGAATGTTACAGAAAGATATTCATCGGAGGTTTATCGAGAGAAACAAACTTAGGTTAGTTTTCGGTTTTACTCATAAGGCTTTGTTTGGTTCATGGATTTCATGAGGGAAAAGAGAGGGGACCAAAATCACCAAATCCATGAAGCAAACAAAGCCTTAAGGAGCTCAGTTCCGGCTAAAGCTAGATACTTGTTGATGTTTTCCTGTAAATTCTTTAAGGCTCTGGTTGGTTTGTGGATTCATTGACGGAAAAGAAGAGGGAAAGTAAAACAACTAGGAAAGCTAGTTCCCTTGTATCTTGTTTACATACTTTAATTTAATAACATTAAAATTTAAAAAATTTCATAGTATAATTGTAGCTTTTTTGAAAAAAAGAGGAAAGTTACACTAAAAATTTCAAATTTAAAATTATTTCTCACCATGTTTTCTTTTACTCACTATTATCCATCCCAACCAAGCAAAGGAAAACATTTTCCATTGTGCTTTCATTTCTTTCCTATCAATAAAATCCAATCAGAGCCTAAGTACGAGGGAGTTATAGTGGTAATGTGATTTTGGAGATGTTAATGATTGCAGATACGTTCGAGAAGTACTTTGGGAAGTATGGAGAGTTAACAGACTCGGTTATAATGAAGGATCGGGAAACGGGTCGCCCCAGGGGATTCGGGTTCATCACATACGCAGATCCGTCTGTTGTTGACACTGTTATTGCTGAAACCCATGTCATTAACGGCAAACAAGTAAGGACTGGCATACTCTTGGGCACTGTTTGCTTCATGGATTTAGTGTGGAAAAGGAAAGGAAATTGCTTTCCTTTGTTTGGTTACTAAGGAAAATAGTGAGGAAAATACGAAGGAAAAGAAAATATTGTGATGAGTAATTAAAAGTTTTGAACTTTAGAAGTCACTTGCCTCCCTTTTCTTAAATTTTATAATTTAAAAGTTATTTAAGCATTGGGAAAAACAGGCAAACACAATGGAACTAGTTTTCCTTTCCCTCGCAAAATCCATGAACCAAGCATAGCCTTTGGGTCTTGGTGTTAATTCGTCATGTAGGTTTTTGTATTCTTTTTTTGTTGTGTATATGTATGTATACACCCATGTATTATTGTTGTGGTCTGTTTATGTGCTACCAAGACTGATAACCACAAGGAATTGTAGAATTTACATTGTACTACTACTTTCCAATACCATATTGCACAACTATATTTGAGCTGAAGTTTGATTCTAGTTTCCCTTAAATAATATGGAAATTAGTAGAGCACTGCTTGGTTAGTCTCTTGGAAGTACACATTAAACTTGTGAAGCAAACTTTTCCATCAAAGAAAAGGAATTCGTTTGAAATCCAAACCCAATGATCCGTCCCACGTGAATGCACTGTAATTCCTTTTTTCTTCGTTTGGGTAAAAAAAGATCTGAACGTCTGTATTCTCTGCTATTACACGCACACATGCACTTGCACTACCATTCTGTATTAATTTGTTTTCTTCAATTAGAATGATGAGACTGTGACATATGGGAACAATTTTGTGCAGGTTGAGATCAAGAGAACCATTCCAAAAGGTGCTGCTGAACCCAAGGATTTTAAGACAAAAAAGATTTTTGTTGGTGGGATACCAACCTCTGTCACTGAAGGTCTGATGCTTGGGACTTGAATGATGCATTTCTTTACTATTATTGTTGTTCTTTTGTCACGGATTGAATTTATTGTTTATCTTATTTATCCCATTTTGGTACTTTTTATAGATGAGTTCAAGAGTTTCTTTTCCAAGCATGGGAAAGTGGTGGAACACGAGATTATACGAGATCATGGCACCAAACGTTCTCGAGGCTTCGGATTTGTTGTATTCGACAATGAACAAGTTGTCGATAATATTCTTGCCAACGGGAATAAGATTGATTT
The DNA here is from genome assembly GCA_033977485.1 of Hydrangea macrophylla. Taxonomy (NCBI): domain Eukaryota; kingdom Viridiplantae; phylum Streptophyta; class Magnoliopsida; order Cornales; family Hydrangeaceae; genus Hydrangea; species Hydrangea macrophylla. Next base: position 33,258,757 of record CM066994.1, read on the forward strand.
GGAGGGCACACAGGTGAGTTCAATCCAGTGTTTCCTTATGATATCATATTTACTTGTTCATAGTGATACTATGTATAAAGGAACTATACAAGATTGCATTTTGGTTTTTATAGCAGAATCAAACATTTTAAAGTAAAATCCATCATCAAGAATGAATTCATTTTAGTAAATTGGAGACTTCATCATATTTCTTCCTTACCTAGTCGTTTTTATGTTCTATTGGAATGTCAATATTCATGGTTTCAAGTATCATTTCTGAAATGAGCATGATTTTCCTAAGAAGGGCCATTAAAGTTCTTAAGTTCTGTACTCAAACTACAATGTAAAAGTATGAATGAAGTTATTTCATTCAAGGACGTCCAAATCGGCCTTTAGAGTTTGAATGTGATTTTCAAAGCAGGTGGTAGGTTTATTTTTCTTATTGTTCATAGATGCAGATAAAAGGAAAAGGAGGATCAGTTGGTGAAAACTAGGTTAACTTACTTGTTTATTGTAGGTTGAGATCAAGAAGGCTGAACCAAAGAAATCCTCAAACCAAGCACCTGCTCATGCCTACGGTAGTGACTCTAGGGGACGTGGATATGATGATGGTTTTGGTGGATATGGAAGTTCTTATAGCGGTTTCGGCAGTGGTGGTTTTGGCCCTGCTTCTTATAGATCATATGGAGGTCTTGGCGGTAGGCTCGGCGGTGACTATGGTGGATATGGCGGTGGTGCTGGTAGCGAATTTGGTGGTCGTTACGGTGACTATGGTGGAAGTGATTTTGCGGGTTATCGAGGAGAGCCCCCACTTGGGTATTCTAGCCGCTTTGGTGCCTATGGTGGAGGGTATGGTGGGGGATATGGGGGGAGTGGGCTCGGTGCATATGGCCGTGGCGGTGGAGGCTATGGGAGTTACGGTGGGTCAGGGTCTGCAGGTGGTTACGATTCGGGTCCTGGTGCTGGTTATGGTGGAGCAGGAGGGTTGTATGGAAGTAGGGGAGGTTATAGTGGCGGTGGTCGTTACCATCCTTATGGCAGGTAGACATGTTCCTAAGCTATTCAGTAGAGTTCCACACAAGTTTACGAGTTTTAGTGCATTGCGTGATTTCGAGTTTGTAGATTCCAAAGCACTTGCTGAGAGGGACGCTGTCTAGAAGATCAGAAGAATTGTGAGTCAAGTTTGTTTCTATTCGTGTATGAAATAGACATCTAGATTTAGCTCCTTATTGATCTAGACTTGAATGCCTATGAATGTATGTTTTGGTTAGACATATCTTCTCTTAATCAAATATGAATTAGTTAGAACCAATCATTTTGTACTTTGTGGTTATAAGTCTGTTGTCTAGTGGGTAATTTTTTACGTAGACGGCATATTTTTTAATCTATACTAGAAGTCTGGAAGTGTCACAGTATTTATATGCCGGGTTCCCTATACAGCCTTACATGCTCCGTCATTGTGGTTGTTTGCCTTTTGCTACATATTCTATCTATATGTTACATGGACTCGGGTATGGGTGTTGGGCGCTTGTACATGTCTAGGCGTTGGACTTTCAAACTAATGAATTTATAGACCGTACATGGAAATAAATATATATTTTCCGTATATTTCTGAGAAAATTAGTGCATCTAGTAATACTAAGACTCTAACATGAGCATTTTGTCCATTTCGAAAGAATTTTGTAGTAAAAATAATATACTATTATACCACGGGCTAATATGCTTCTTGTTGTGCCCTACCAAAATTATCAGACACATCCCATACCCTTGTCTGAGCGTCCGACACTGGTACTTCAACCTATTAGGAAGAGTCCATGTAACATTCTTGGTCAAGGAACTCTGAACTGCACCTGAGTGCTATTCTTTTAGATCACTTTCACTTTTAAATAAGTGGATGCCCTCTGGGTTGAATCAGATTCCATTGATTGATAGTTTGAATTAAGTAGTGTTTTGACATTAGCAGCCTAATAAGGGGTAAAGGATGTGACATATTCTATGCTACTACACATCTTATAATCCTTTTCTTGGGCTACTGTTGAGGTTGTATGTATAGTGCTCAGCTGTATAGTCTTCTTAATTGGCAGGACTGGCTCAGTTAGCTATAGAAGTGTCAATTACAATATTCTTGAGAAAAACAATTTGATTTTCCAATAGTTATGAAATAACTTATATATATGCTTGTTAAATCCATGTAGTATGGGGTTTTTACTTTTTAGTATGGAGTTTTGCAAATGTGTATTTTTTATTCTCTGTGTTGGTATTTTACTTTTACGGTAATGAACTCAACCGGTTATTTTTTTTAGGTTCGCGTTTTGAATTTAGTCCCAGTTAGTTTTTGTGTGTGTGTTTGATGGTTTCATTCAAATTTATGAGTAAGATTCATTATGAGGAAATTGTTTTGATTTAGATTTTTCAAGATTGGACAAATGTCAAACTTGTCATTCAGAATGCTTTATTTCACTGTTTGCTTTAAAGGAGTAATGCTATGTTTTTCAAATTTTGAATCTCAATTACATGTGGCAGTGATCCATTGGATTTTAATTGGAGGATGTTGAAGGCATGTGGATCCTCGACAGCATTTTGCTGTGGCACTCTGGGTAGCACTCCATGTGGGTGCTGCAGGTCCACAAAATTTTATTTATATACCCGTGTGGGTACAAATATTTATTTATTTTTTGTGGTCCTGCACCCACACGGGTATAAATAAATAAAAATTTGTGGTCCTGGGTGCTGGGGTGCTGCTCAAAGTGCAGCCTGCGAAGTGCTGTTGGGGATCCTTACTCATGTTAAAGTGGTTCTATCATTATTGAAGGTGGTCCACCCTCATGTGTATTTGGGAAGCATTTGGGATATAAAATTTATGATTGTACCAATTTTGGGTTGGTCCTTAGCTTGTATTTTGATAAATGTGTATTTTAAATTTCTTTGTAATTTCTGTGAATGTACTTGCTGAGTCTTTGAAAGCTGCCCCCCTCTTCAGAAAAAGGCACTAAGGCCCTGTTTGGCAACAAGTTTTGGATTACATAAACTCCAAAAGCTGTTATAGAACCGTATGGTTAAGTGTTAGGTAGTTTTTGGCCAATTGCTGTTTTTTGCGACGGAATTGCAAAAATAGTACTGTAGTATTCTTTCGTGCCCACTTTAGATAAGCTAAAGGAGTACGTAAACCCCAAAAGCTATTATAGAGCTGTATGGTGAACTAGCTTCTGGCCAATTGTGGTTTTTTGCGACTGAATTTTTGCAATAGATAATGGTAAAGAGTAATATTTGGGGCATTAATAAATTCTACTAACACTTATTAATACACTTTATCTCTCTCCTAGTGGCACTGTGGGGTCTGCAGTGGATCCTGTAGTACCACTAGGAGAGAGATAGAATGTGTTAGTAAGTGTTAGTGAGATTTGTTTGTGCCCCTAGCAAGACTTTAATGGTAAAGTCAACAGTTTTATTTCTTCTTTCTTGGCTGAACAACTCACTGTTTTATTAATGAGATTTGACATATGCTACTGAAATACAGATCTCAAACATAAGGTTGGTTTATTCCAGTTTAAGAAATACAAACCTCAAAATATATATATATATATATAGAGCAAAGATTCTTTAAAGAGGGTCACCTCTTTTTATTAAAGAGAGGACATCTGTTTTAACCGTCAGATTGTTTTCAAAAATTGTAAAATGACAAAACTGCCATTAATGAAAACACGATCCGACAATTCTATTCAATTAATGCCTCAAACCTCAAACAATTCTATTCAATTAATGCCTCTTTTCGAGTTACCCAATTTTGAAATATAAGGTTGATTCAATCAATTAATACTGTTGATAAAAAAATTACAATCGTTCGTTTCCATGGTGGATCATGTTAGGGTCTGTTTGATAAAATTAAACATTGAAAATTAAGTGTTGAATTTTAACCATTGAAAATTTAAAGCGATAGATTTTGCAATACTGAAAACAGTGTTTCAAGTACTGAAATAGATTGTATTCAGTGATTATTTTTAGTGGAAAATTTTCACTTAAAATTTTCAGTGGATTGTTTGTTGCCTTTTCAATTAAGTGGTACATTATCAAAAGCACTTTAGGTTATCAAACACACTCTTAAGTCTGTTCAAAATTTTGTTTAATTACGTGTGCAATTTTCAAGATTTTACGAAAAATGTATTTTACAAATTCTCACATAATTACATTCCATTCAACACTTGTCTAGTACATACATGACTACGACACAATATGTATTAATGTCCTTCAACTGTAAATGACAACGTATATTTTTCAAGGATGCTATTATTGCCAAAGCAAAAGAGGTAAATGTCAAAATAACTTGGTTTGAATGGATAAAATAGTATCTAGTCCCTCTTAGCAAGTCTACTTTCATTTGATTTTTTGTCCATTCAAGTAAAGTTGCATTGGCATTAGTCAGAATTGCTTTGGTAATAGGGGTACTCCAAATGTTACTCAAATTTAAACTTAAAACTTTAGTTTTTAAATGCTTAAACAGCTATATCACACACTGTGATGGTGATAAGTTGTATCATATATCATGATACGATACGATGACAATATCTGAGAACTAAATTTTAGATTAAAATTTGAAAATCATGATTTGTGCTTTACCAAAATCTATCTCGGTGATTGCAACTTCCACTAAACTAAGACCATCTCAAATAATGACATCAAACTAAAAATTGAAGCAACTTTGCTGCCCCACATCAGCAAAATGGGCTCCAAAGGGAATATCAAACAGCAGCAGCAACTTTGCTGCCCTTGTCATATGCAGCAACTTTGCTACATTTACTTGTTGCATCAAATGAATTTTTTGAGAATAAAAAATGTGGGGGAGAGAGAAGGAATGTGGTGGGATGATAAAAAGTGATAAAAAAAGTTTGAATATAAAAAGATGGAAAACTAAAGACATTAAAATAATCAATATTTGGTGTATCATTTGGAGTGCATGAGTTTGATTCAAGTAATAAATATAAATTATTACATCAAATGAGTCATTTGATGTATAAAATTTGCCAAACTCCTTTAGAGATGGTCTAACCTAACCTAAAAAAATGTTTGTTAACACTTAGCAACATAGATTCATTCAGCCAGTCCAAATTCTAACCAATTTTCATTCCATTCTAGGCTTGTAGCTATTCTCGTAAAAGACAAGTGTTGTCTAGTGGGTGAAGTGCTGTCTAGTGGGTCCTATGTTAATTGTCATTTTCAAATTGAGTAATGCTATAGACACAACACATTCAACAACATAAAGTACATTAGAATTTTAAATTATGCTGTATAAGTGGTGCATAGAAAAGTGTGAAAAATTCAAACAGCACAGGGTACAAGGCATTTAAAGCCTTGTTGTGCTTTGTGTTGTGCAATGTGTTGTGTTTGTAGTATTATTCTTTCAAATTTTAATCCCAAATGCTCATCTCAAATAATGTGGCAATGGATTTACTGAATTTTGATTGGATGATATTGAAGTATCCCCATCATTATTGCCAGTGAACCTACTGCCACATCGTTTGGAAGGAATATTTGGGAAGGAACATATTTTTGCTCACGCCAAAATTGCTCACGCTCCTCTCTCATTGACTAATGCAGTGAGGCTCAGTATTAAATGAGAATTAATTAATAGTGTAAAGTACTAAGCCTCACTGCATTAGCCAATAAGAGAGGAGGGTGAGCAAATGTGAGCAATTTTGGGTGAGTAAAACTGCACTCTTTGGGAAGCATAGCACTATTCATTATTTATTAAGTTGTTCTTTTAAAGATGATTTTCTCAAAAATTGTGCAAACTTGAGAAGACAGTTTGCGCAGGTTCCGGTGAACAGCACGGAAGTTCTATCCTTCTATAAGAATAACGTTATATTTCCCAAATTTTGAATTTTAAATACTTCCTAAGAATATGATAGTGGAACCACTTTCAATAATGATGCGACCAATTTAACATCCTTCGATTAAAATTTAATGGGTCCACTGCAACAAGTGATTGGGGAGCAAAACACTAGTCTTCTATAAAACCTTCCCCTTTTCTGGACTGAACTTACTTTTCGTTCAAATTTATTAAGAGGTCTATGAAGAATTGTTGGAAAAATTAGAATTTTCTTTTTTCACTTTAGTCCAAAATCACAAAGTGATTAAGTGTCCAATTTTGAATTACATGGGGTAAAGTGAAAATATGCTTGATCACAGGGGGTAAAATGAAATTAACGCTAATTTTTATAAGAGCTAGTTAGTGATAAGGATAATTTATGGTTCTTGTATAGACATATGTCCAACAAAAAACCACTTTAATAAAAAGTCTCTACAGTTATATATGTATACTGCACTTATATTATAAAACTTCACAAAATTATGAAATTAACAAAAGGGTGAATTGCAAATTACACCCCTGTAGTTTAAGGGTTGTGACAGTTTGGCACCTATAGTTTCAATTTTGGCAAATTATACCCTATAGTTTGAAAATTGTGCAAAATCCACCCAATTACAAAATAAGCAAGGGCACAATGGGAATATCACATTATTTTCGGCCCAAAATGACCTCATGTGCAGGGACTGACCCAGAAGTGTAGTTCAGTGGGAGCAGAAGCTTATACGGGGGATCGGGGGCAACGCCCCGACCCGATATATTTATTTTTTTGGAGTAGAAATAGTATAATATATATATATATAGATATTTTGGTACAAACTAATCTATCCCATAATTTTTTCACAGAAATGTTGTATTTTTTTTTTATCAATTTCACTTTGATATTTGTGTAGCAGTGCGTATCCAGCTTTAAGTGTATCAGATTGTTTAAAAGATTATAAGATATTAGCATGTGGTTTAAAAGATTATAAGATATTATCATATTATTATAAGCTTTAAGTGTATCGGATCGTTTAACAGATTATAAGTTATTTATGGTATAAATTTGTTTGTACAAAAAATCACATAAAATTATACTATTTTTACCCAAAAAATCTGTGGGGGCACTGTCCCAAAACCCCCGTATAAGCTTCTGGTCCGATTGAACTACACTCCTGGGTCTATAGACACATAGAGTCATTTTAGGCTGGAAATAATGTGATATTCCCATTGTGCCCTTGCTTATTTTGTAATTGGGTGGATTTTGCACAACTTTCAAACTATGGGGTGTAAATTGCCAAAATTGAAACCATAGGAACCAAATTGTCACAACCCTTAAACTACAGGGGTGTAATTTGCAATTTACCCTTAACAAAACTATGGTGGTGGGGTCTTTTGACCAATCATATGACTCATATCTGGGATAAATTTCTCCTGTTGCAACACCATTAATCATGCGTTCATAAGCTAAAAATATTTTAATATATATAAATAAGTAATAAGTAAAATTAGTGACACTTGAGAGAGCAATTAATAAAAGAGTAATGCTATATTTCTCAAATCTTAATCTCATCTCAAATGATATAGTAGTGAGACCACTTTGAATAATGTTAGTACCACTTCAACAATATTCAGTGGATCCACTGCCACATATTTGGGATAGGATTTGAGAAGTATAGCATTACTGCCATTACACTCTTAATAAAACTCTATATGAGACACATAATTAAATAGGGTTAAATACACTTATACCCCCTGTGGTTTGACTGATTTACACTTACCCCTGTGCTTTCAAATTTGACATTAATACCCCTTGTGATTCGGATTAAAGTGCAACCGTGACGATTTTCTTCCAAATTAATGGTTTTACACTTAGGAGCCATAATTTGAAGGGTAAAATGACTCTTTTACCCCTAAAAGTCATATTAAAAGGAAAATAAATCATAAATAATTTTCTTTGGGTCAAAACACATAGACCTATAGCAAGAAAATCCTAAAAAATGTCAAAGATTCTTTCTCACCCGATTCAAAATCATATGTTTCTCCCCATACGAATTGAAGTAAACAAATTTTATTCTTAATATTGTTATAAGAACTAGTGCGGTTATTTTAGCTTGCTCCGTTAACAAAATTTAAAGGTTGCATTTTAGTCCAAACCACGGGAACCACAGGGTAAGTGCAAATCGGTCAAACCACAATGGGTGTAATTGAATTGAACCCAATTAAAAAAAAATGCATAATTACACTTTACACCCTTATACTATACCATTTTTTTCAATTGTATACATATTATTATTATTTTTGCAATGGGACCCTCATACTTCCAATCGAAGAACAATCAGCCCAAAAGCATAACTAACGAGAAATGCTGATGTGGCAAATGTCCCTGCTTTCTAGTGCTTAGCTATTCCATAAAAGGTTAAAAGAAGAGATGAGATGAAGGAATTAGCAGCAAAAATGACACAGTTGATGGCGGCATGGCGTCAAACATGAGTGATTGAGAACAAGGATGCGATCAAGTGCGATTTAAGGTTTTGTGCAAGCCATATCTTGTGATTTTTAGAGATTCTGCTCTAATGGTTAGTTTTGACTAATTTAATATAGTTTACAGTTAGGGTATGAGAAATTTTAGGGCAAGTTTTAGCCCTCTTATTTATGGTTGCGAGATCCCGTTCTACAGTGGATAAATATAAAAAGTTAGTCTGATATATGTAAAATTAAGTGGGCTACTACTAACAACTTGGGCTTAAACATTTTAAGGGCCAATGTGGCAGGCCCATTAAGTTGTTGGGATAGTGGACCACTTGGGCGTTACAAATGGTATCAAAACCAACCCTGGTCCCGTAAGGGCACCATGGGCGGTGTGGCAGAGGAGTAGAGCCTCCGGAGAGGGGTAGAAGCCCCGAGGTAGTATACCTTGTGCACGCTTATGGGCTGCTCTGTGGTCACCAATGATCTACTTCCACATCAACCAGCCAGGGGGAGAACTGGGCCAACGCGACGAGGACGTCGCGTCTTTGAGTAGGGGAGATTGTGAGATCCCGTCCTACATCGGATAAATATAAAAGTTAGTTTGATATATGTAGAACCAAGTGGGCTACTACTAACAACTTGGGCTTAAGCATTTTAAAGGCCAATGTGACAGACCCGTCAAGTTGTTGGGCTAGTGGACCACTTGGGGCGTTACAATGGTCCACTCTGGTTTTGTCCCTTCTGAACGTGTGGTCCCCTTCTAATGCATGTGTTTTTGCCCTTTTGATGCAGAATGGGTACGGATTTCACTATTAAACTAGTTGATAACCCGTGCTATGCACATGCTCCATGTTATATGACCTCATGGAATAGTATACACTCGCAAGTACAACATTTATGGAATCTCTTTCATTATTCAGCAAATAACAAAAAGAATATTGTCTTATCTCAAGCCTTGAAAACAGGTTCAACAAAGAGATACACTCTTTTATCCTAATCATCACAAATGCAATCCAAAGTTGAAGGACATGATATTAGGACATTAATTAACATCCAACATGAAGAAAGCATTGACAAACTGCTATTAATAACTTGGGTTTCAGCTCTCTTTTTGCGTTAAATACTAAGGGTATTTCTAAAATTGTTTTTGATTAATATATATATATGTGTGTGTGTGTGTGTTGGCTAACCTAATTTGATTAAGTCTTCTCTTTCTCTCTATTCTCTCTTTGAATAGAAGTTACAAACTAAGATTCAATTTCAATATAATCGATTTAAACTAAACGGGTCTAAGTTACTGTTTACCAAACAGATTTAAAATTCTGCAGAAAAAAATAGTGAGTTAAAGCTCAACTCAAAACTTTGTTTGCCCATAACTCCTTCATTTATTAACCTTTTCCAGAAATTCTTGAACCTAAACTGTGTATTTTTTTTCGCAAGAAATCCAAATATGAACTCACATTCAACAAATACTAAACATACAATGTAGAAAATGTGGGATTTCATTTCAGGACTAACAAATTTTAATTTTTTTATTTGACCTCTGTTTTCCCTTTCTGTTTTGAACAATTTGGGTACACAAAGATACAAACTATTAGCCTTCTGAGATTAAATTGTAAGCCAGAAAATGACAAACATGTAAAAATAAGTGACTAATTACCAATCAGTGGTTAAGAGGTACAGTGCATTTGTTAATCCTCACATGGAGATCTTCTTGCGATTTCACAATAAAATCCAAAGATGGTCTACATGAAAGTTGTCAAGGCTTGAGAAATTTGAAGGAAAACAATTTAAATAAATTTAGGCAATTTGAAACTACAAGATAAATAAATAAATTTAGGCAATTTGAAGGAAAACAATTTAAAACCCAATCAACATATCTTTTTTCAAATCAATATGATTACATGAGAAATGAATGTGGCGGAACAATAATGATAAGTCCACAACGAATTGCACAAACGTGCAGTACATGATTGAACCTTGTGCTGAAAAACATGTACACACAAAAAGGTGTGTGCAGGCTTTTCAGCACAAGGTCCAACCATGTACTGCACGTTTGTGCAATTTGTTGTGCAATTCATTGTGTGCCTATCATTACTCGTGGTGGAAATAGCTGCATGTAGCAAAAAGAAGGATTATATTTACATTCAATTTTACAACCTTCCCTCATCATTGTGAACCAAATGCTCATGGCTACTCTTTTAATTGCTTATTTTCTTATGACCGATGATCCTGATAAATAACTACTATCAGAGAAACAATTTCGAAAAAATTACATGCTCTTAAAAAATAATTTTAAATGAGCTATAGTGTCTACTTTCGCAACTAAAGAACTCATAAGAGGATAATGACTTAAAATGTTATGCTAAGTCTAGTAGACACTTTGATGCATCAGCTTATTGGATTAAAGAAAGAAAAGAAAAGAAAGTGAACAATGATTATAAATCTCTCATCATTCGTAGTATATACTAAAAGCTTTTGGTCCATTTTTCCTTTCACTTGTATCCTAGAACCTGATCCAAGAGGACTTATAAACCAACTTGAAATTAAAAATCAAGTAGAAACTAAAAATCCAGAAGATTACGAAACTAAATACCTGATCAAGAGACCCAATTCAAGTTGCAACATAAAGAAGAAACATACTGAGCATTTACAATTAAATTAGCCGAAGAGCTGAACTGAATCAACTTAAAGACGAAAAAGTAAAATATAAGCTTCTTGTGGAATGGGTGAAGGTACCTGGAAAGAGAAACGACAAAACCAACCAAAAAAGTAAAATATATGTAAGGTTTACAATGATACTGATTTGATCAACATTTGTTTATGGATTTATCTAGCACCAATGTGTCAAATAAGGGCCAAGTATGCTAATTTGTAGGCATTTTTTTCCTAAGCAACAATGGAAATTGAATCAAAAGTACAAAATCACCACTGGTCCACTGGATTTTTATTGGAAGATGTTGAAGTGACCCTACAGTGGTCTCCAATAAAAATCCAATGGGGCCACTGCCACACCATTTGGGATGGGTTTTTGAGATTTGAATTTGGGAAGCATAGCATTACTCAAAAAACATTTCATGCCAAAGCATTGTAAAACATTTCACGGAAAAAAACAAAGCATTATAATATCAAACTATATTATCTATGGACTGAAACTCATCCTAGGAACATTATAGCTACTAATCAATTTTTTTATCTACTTTAAGTCATAGATAGATATTTTATAATGGCTACCAGAAAAACCTAAAGGCCCTAAATACAACTGGTCTTCATTCTATGTACATTGCAAATCATACAACACTTTCATACCATAGCTGGTATATGATTTTATTCTTTGCACTAAACATGAAAGGAGCACAAAAATGCAAATAGTTAGCCGTAGAGAGAGGAAAATAAAGTTTCTAGCATCTGTGGCTGCAAATGAATGAATAAATCAATCCATGATATGAACACAAAAGGAAGCGAAGGGAAGAAGTTGAAGCCCTCACCTTTTCCACTACAGATGTTACAAAATCTGGAATAGGCTCCAGTTGTATTACCACTCCAAAGGTAATTACCTGCTACTTACCCAGTGTGCTTCAACATCTTTTTTGGCAATCTGACGGTGGAAACACGCCAAATTTTATATTACATTTGTTAAAATACGGGCTGCATGCGTATATGTAATGATAATATTCTGCAAGACAAAAATTGCATTCAACTCTAAAAAATTCTCTAGTATATTAGGAGTTTGGGATCAGACTGACGTGCAAAATTGTTCAGCAGAGCCACAGATAACAGAGCCAATCTGTTCAAGTATCCGCATCATTTCCCAAACTCCAAAATCTCAACATACAATTCCATATTTCACACCTTTTACAATTTGTATTCTAATTTCTAAGCAATGTCGTGCAAATAGTACAATATCACAACCTTTACTGAGTTACTCATTGTACCTCAGTAAATAGATTATAAGCTTCAAGTTCGCTTATTTTCTTTTGTGTTTCTATAACATTCATCATTTTCATCAAAAGCTTTGAGCCTTTAATCAGTTTAAATTTTTAGGAGATGATTTTTTCGCAAACAATAAGATCTTACACGAATAGCCATCCGTTCTTAAATACCCAGCTGGGAAAATGAAGAAGTAAAAACTATTTTCTTTGGATAGAACTCAAGAAAATGCGCACTGTTAAGACTACTAACTGATTGCAGTGTTATCCTATGGAACATATAAACCAAGCAACATAGCAGCAATACATATTGTTCCCTTATCCTTAAAGCAAGGAAAGATCATCAAGACAAAAACGAAATTCAACAAAGATAAGTTTACCTCATCATAGGAGTTTGGAATCAGACTGACGTGCAAAATTGTTCAGCACAGCTCAGATCACTGAACCTATAAAAGTTAGTTTGATATATGTAGAACCAAGTGGGCTACTACTAACAACTTGTGCTTAAGCATTTTAAGGGCCAATGTGGCAGGCCCGTCAAGTTGTTGGGCTAGTGGACCACTTGGGGCGTTACAATGGTCCACTCTGGTTTTGTCCCTTCTGAACGTGTGGTCCCCTTCTAATGCATGTGTTTTTGCCCTTTTGATGCAGAATGGGTACGGATTTCACTATTAAATTGTATAATGGTGGTAGTTTTGATGGCCACTCACATATAAAATATGTTGGTGGATTTCAGTCTACTGATGACAATTATGATGCTGAAAGGTTGTCCATTTTCGACTTGGAAGGCATGGGCCGAGAGTTAGGCTACAAATATGTAAGTAAATCTTTTACAAAATGCCTAGAATGGACTTAGCAAATGGGATGCGAGTTATTTATAGTGACGATGATATGAGGCAAATGTTGGAGTATACAATGAAAGTTAGGGGTCATAGACGTTTATCTTGAGCATCTTATAGAGATTGCTTTGGTTCTTGGGCCTGGAAATATAGAAAGAGAGAAATGAAGAGAGAGATGGGATTGGGATGATTCAGAAGATGAGGACAACCAGAGTTATGATGATGATTCAGAAGATGAGAATTTTGTTACAGGTGTTGAGGATGATGATGAAAGTACTGATAGCTTGGTAGATAGTGAACTTGGGACTGATGATGAAGAACTTACTCAGTTTAGATGGAATAAGGAGAATTAGGAAAAAAAAAACCCAACGAGGGTAGTAGGTGAAGAAGTAGTCGTTGGTGGAGGTGCAACCCAAGCAGGTTGTGAAGAATCAGTCTTTGGAGGAGGTGCAACCCAAGCAAATTCATCTAGAATGATTCTCCTCTATCAAGTTCAAGAGATGATACTCCAAGGAAAAAAAAGAGAGGACAAAATATCCTGAGTTTAATTCAAAAATGTACCCACATGTCTAACATTGAATTGTGATAGGCGTGACTTTTGCAGAAGCAAGAGAGTTTAAAGATGCAGTACCAAATTATGCAGTCGCAGGAGGGTATATAATAAGTTTTAAGAGGAATGAAAAGGGTAGAGTATGTGTTGTGTGTACAATTGGATGCCCTTAGAGGATTTATGGGAGCGTAATGCAATTGGAGAAAAGCTTTCAAGTTAAGTCTTTAAAGTCAGAGCATATATGCTCCAAAACTTTTAAGAATAGGTATATGAATTCAAAATGGCTTTGCTAAGAAGTATTTGGAAAAGATTAGAAGTTACCCAACTTGGAAGTTGATGGAATTTAGAAACAGGGGCGGATGTACATGTAAGGGTAGGGGGGCTCAAGCCCACCCCAACTTTTTTGAAAATTGCATATTTGTATAATTTTTTTTTTACAGTTAAGCCCCCCTGAAAATTATAAAAGCCCCCCCTGACATTATAAATTTGTCATGTTAAGTCTAAAATATACACAAAATATGTATAAATAGGTCCAAAAGCCCCCCTGACGTTATAAATTTTGTCATATTAGATCTCAAATATACACAAAATATGTATAAATAGGTCAAAATCCCTCTCTGACATTTATAAATTTGTTATATTAGGTCTAAAATATATGCAAAATATGTATAACTAGGTCCAAAAAAAAATTTCGGGGGCAACCCGTATCAAGCCCCCCTTAGAATAATTTTCTAAATCCGCCCCTGTTTAGAAAAGATGTACAAGATACATATGCAGTCACTATTACCCTTACTCAATGTTATGGGGCAAAAATGAAAGTTGTGGAAGAGTTTGAGGGATCGTTACAAGAACACCATGCAAAGCTATGGGATTATGCTGAGGAGCTTAGAAGTGTGGTAGGTATGGACACAATAGTATGACCTGTAAAGGTAATGGTGCTGCACCTAATATTGATGCGCGTAATGGTGCTGTAACTAATGTTGATGCATGTAGGCCTCCTAGGCATGGTGTCAGACCGTCCACTGTAACACCAATACCTGAAACTACAAGAAAGAGAAAAGGAAAGGGTAAGGAGGCAATGGGAGAAGACAAGGTGCCTCATGGTTTAGGTGTATGACGACATCCTATTGACGCGTTTTCTTATCACACCCAAGTGTAGGTGATCGTACAAGTAATAAAGTTCTGGAAGTCCAGGTCGAACCCACAGGGAACGGAAAAGAAAGTTAGGCAATAACTATTATGTCACTAAAAAGAAAATAAAAGATGATAGATTTGTGGCTTTTCCTAAACTACTAGTTTTTGTATTTTTTTCAATAAAACTAATTAAAAGATGTTTTTTTTTAAGTAGTTTACGGTAAAGATTTTAACAATGCAAAATAAATTAACTAAGATACTAGTAAGAAAAGGAAGAAAAAGAAATAAAAGCTAAATTTTTGTGAGATAAATAGCAAAAGATAGAAATAATATAGATATTTAAACAAAGCTATTAAAAACAGGAAATATTAATTAAGCTGGAAGAAATGATTTAAAGAATTGGGAATATGCAAACCAGCACTAGATCCCACAACGTTTGTGCATTTGAAAAACATTTGACATTTAAGACCGCAGAGTCATTTTTTATTTAAAAATAAACTTTCACTAGTCAGGGTCATATCAAGTGTGTTAGGTTTGATATGAAACGACATCGTTTGGTTTAAAGAAAAATAAAAAGGCAATTGGGCAGTAGCCACGTTCGAACCGTGCCCCGCCGCAGACGTGGGTTATTCGGCGTCCAGTTCCCACCACTCTGCCACTACACAATTGTCTGTCCATTAGTGGATAGAAATATATATATATATATATATAAACACATATTTGATATATAAATTTTGTAATATGAGTTGTTTGAGTATGCTAGGTGTTTTTTATGACAAAAGGCATAATTTGAAAATCCACATAATTAGATTCTTTATTTCAAATATGTAATCTTTTGAGCCCAATATAGCCATAGTATATAAACATGTTAAATGGTCATAAACTATAGATACATAGATATTTTTGGCCATAAATGGAAAAACAACCCATGTAGATAAATTTGCCCATTTAATGATTAGTGCACAGAAGCTGTAGTTTCTAAGTTTTTATTGCATATCCTTAATTAAAGTTTTAGCCTACCATTTTGGAATTGAAACTGTCTTCCAAATAAAATTTAAAGATAAATTAAATAGATGCATGCAATCACCGTCCAATTAAAATTATAGTTGTAAAAACCAAGGTAAGGGTGGAAACTAATATTATTATATTATTTTCTTTACTTAACATGAACTGGGTTGAATTAGTGGAATCTGCAAAATAGCAAAGTTTAGTACAACTAGGCTAATAAATTATACATAAATGGAAATACTGAACCAAAAATAAAATACTAAACCTTTGACTTTGGATTCTTGTGAGGTTACAGTGGTTGAACTCCAAGAACACAAATAAGGCCAAACTAAATCATAATCTAATTTTGGAGTGAGATATGGGTATGGTGTGCTTTGGACTTTAGTAGGTGATTATAACAACTACGTGGCTAAGAAATATGACATTTACTTGCAAAATCTGTCTTCTAGTGAATGAAAATATTGCTATAAAAACTGAAAATTTGGGATTTCAAACTATTTTAGGGAACAACTATAAGTACTACTAGACTAAAAATATTAAATTTAAATTTTAATAGGAATATTTTTACTACTACAAATTGACAAAGGTCATACAAGAAAACAAATATTTTATTTTAAGAAATACAGTACACAAAGTTTTGCTATATACTTTTTTAACATGAAATCATCAATTATATAAAAGTAAATTTTTACAACTACTAGAACTAGAAAAGGCAAAGAAAAATTAAAGTTTCCTACTTCCAGGGACAATATGAAGTGCTCACATGATAACCTCCCCTAAACTATTCTCTCGCTAACAGTGTGTGTTGAGCTTGTGTCTCGTTGGTTCTGTGTTGACTCGTTGTTGTAGGCTTGCCTTTTATAGACGATTTATGAAGGAAAAATCATCACTGCCTTCGTCATGTTGGCAAATTTTTTTTTGCGTGATCTATGATTTTAGACTGTTTGTCAGATGCTTCTTTGACAAAATCCTGCAGATACACACATATACTTAGAGCAAGAGAGAGAAAGAAGTATTTCTTTACATATGTATACCTATATGTCGTTGTCAAGCAATTAATTTGCTTTGACAAACTTGTTTTCGTTTTGTCATTTTCTTTTCTTTTCTTTTTTTATTGTTTTTTTATTTTTATTTTTTGATAGTTTTTTAGACGTTGCAAGTTTTTTCAACGAGCATATGAGATATACTATGGTGTGGTTGCTACTTCTTTCCTTCCTTCTATTTCACTTCATTTTTACCTAAACATATAAAATATGTAAAAACACATAATTACACGCATTTGAGTGACATCACCATTAGATTATATTAATTCAAATTTTCATGTAAAACTAGAGATTTGGGGGATTAAATGAGCACTATGTCTATTATATTAATACATGAATGTGCAATATTCAGTGTTTGTCAGTGTCTATATCTCATAACAAACTGACAATACCTTTGTCTGTGTAAGTATTTGTACCCTAGTTAAGTGTAAACAACTTGTTTCTTAATTTTCTCATGCATGTTTGTTGTAATATACAGATGCTAGGACATCAACCCAGAGGCATACACCAAAGCATAAACATCCCATCTGTTGCATCCACTCAAGCTAGCAGACAAGAGTCGAGGACACTACGACCAAGAGGGGAGTTCCAGCAAAGCCAACACTCATCATCTTCACATGCTACAGGTCCAGCCAAGTCAAAGAATGTGGGAACTCGAGAGAGTCAAGTTAGTGGGAAAGGAAAATCTCAGTGGATATGAAATGTGTTAGGGATATATACTAAAAGCCATGCTTTATGTAGTTGATTTATTATTCATTTAATAAAATAAGTTAATTCATTTTTTATGAGAATCTGGGTGGGCAATGTTTGTATTATATTATTTATTTAATATTATGTATGTGTGTCTCTCATTCTATATAGTATGTGATTTTGTGTATAGAGTTCGGCTTACACACGGAAGATCAGGTCATCAGATATTATAGAATGTAAGATTTTGGTTTACAGTCTTAGATGGGATTGGACACACCATCGGTAGGACTGCAACATGGTGTTGTAGTAGGTTTGTCTTGACTACGAAAAACGGTATAGTTTCAACTCACTATGCTGGTACACTTTGTGTATTAAACGGGACTGACTTGGGGTAATTATCTTTATACTGATTTATAAGATAATTAATACCTCATGGCTATTATGAGTGCTTATGCTCTAAATCCTAAGTTAATTTGTAGACACGTACATTTGATATTTACACTTTGATCCCTAAAAGGGTGAGATCCTTAAATGGGTCAATATCTCATTGGATTGGGTGGCAATATTAATTGTGTGGTGGATATTAATTAATGATGGAATCCATGTCTCAATTTTGGGATTGATGATATCCCCTTGAGAAAGCTTATAAGTTTTGATTATGTCAAACCCTGCAGGTGGATTTTGTATCCGACATATCAGATAAGTTAAGCAGAGGATCTCAAGGAATTTTAAGAAATTAATTAAATATGATTGTCCGTAATTATATTTAATTAATGGATATCTGTAATCTTAATATGGGGAGATAATAAGCATTTAATAACATGGAGCTCGAAATATATTTTTGAGATAAGGGTAGGAGTGCAATTATAATTCTTTAGTGGTATGAATTATAATTTATGGAAACAGGAATCTGATTCAGTTTGAATTAGGGTTTCCTAATTCCATAAAGAAGCCTATTCCTTATTGACTTCTTATGGTCCCTATCGTAGCCTATATATATGCTGCTTTGGCTCTCTCCTCAATTAGCATTTTTCTATATAGAGAATTATAACTCGGAATAGAAAAGAGAGCGTAAAAGAGGGAGAGCAGAAAACAGAAAGGATTTCAAAAGAGCCCACACTCAGTTCGATATTCTGGCAGCGGAGGAATACGGTAGAAGATCGTGAGCTGTTATCGAGCCCGTGGTCTCGATTCGTCTACTACAACAATCCGTTTTAGCAGTTTAAGGTAACCCTAGTTCCGCCCTTGTAGGGTTATTGTAGTTTTCACGTAATTTTTTTTTTGCAGTACCAACTTATACGCGCTGTCAATGGATTATGGGAACGCAGTTTCCTAACAGTGGTATCAGAGCAACGTTGATTCTGCGTATGGGTTGGACGCAACCATGTTGTCCAATAAAACAGATCTTATGCGTGTTTTGATGGATGGATAGAACGTAGAACTGTGTGTAGACACCCCAATTTTGACCGGCCGTCAAATTTAGGAGAGCGTCACCTCCACGTCCAATGATGACAATGACCGAAAAATTCGAAGTATTCCAAGCTCTTCAGAAAGTTCTCCAAAACGCGATAAAATTTCACAGAAAGAGGGAAATACCAGGTATTTAGGAGAATTCAGATATAAAACACAACTTTTGGAAAAGATATTCAAAAATAATTTGTTTCAAAAAGAGAAAAGACCTAAAAAGGGGAATTTTAGCCAAAATCGGCACACGGCGGGCTGCCGCGGCACTCGCCAAGTGCCGCCACAGGTTTCTGACTGCCGTTCGCTTTTAAAGTCTGTATTTTGCAGAGCAATACGTATGCGTATGCGAATGCGAATAAGAACAAAAAACTGATAAAGTAAGAAAGACAAAAATGCGGCAATCCATTAATGGCCGCGGCATTTGATGAATGCCGCGCGGCAGTCATGAAGTGCCGCAACGGCAGTCATGAAATGCCGCAGCGGCAGTCACGGACTGCCGCGGCAGTATCTGGACTGCCGCGCTGGACAGCAGTCTGCATAATTTCAGAAAGTACACATTGTACCAACAAATGAGAGAATTACACATGTTTTTTGCTCCGAAATTCACCAAAAATACCTGGTAATTTTGCTTATAAAAGAGAAGGGATCTTCCTAAAAGAAGGGAGACCAAGAAGAACACCAAGAAACATATTGGGAGAGAGAGCACATGCAAAAATACTTCCATTACACCAACATTTTTTAGAGAGAAAAGAGAGTGTTTAGAGAATTAGAGAGAAGAGCTTGGAAGATCTTCAAAGAAAAGAAAACTTTGAGGATAATTTGGAGGTGATCCTCTAACCATAGATTATTGGCTTTTTCTTTCTTCTCTTAAAATCTCTAATCCTAAAATCTTTCACTATTTTCTTTGTTTATCAAGTAAACTTAGGAGTTTCTTTTGTTTCCATATTACTTTCTTCCATTTTCTTGTTCATGTTCTTCTCTTGAAGGTCTTGGAGATCTTCAATATCTCTTTTGATCTCTTGAGCATGATCTTTTGAATCCCATGTAGGCTTGTGCTTCACATAGGAGTCAAAGTTTGATCACCACTTCATAAGAGGATCCAAGTCCATACTCATGATTTGGATCTTCTAAACTTGATGTCTTGAGGAATCCCTTCTATGTTCCTTTAGGACTCATGAGTCATAGTCATGTCTCCCTCTCCAATGACCATCAAATGGTAGGAGAATGTAGTTTTGAGTCTAAACCCATCTCCATGGTTTGGATTCCTTATCTTATAGATTTCATGAAGTCTATCCATATTTCATTTGAAATCTATGAAGAATAAAGGTTTGTAGTCTCTAATGTCCATCAAATGGTAGGAGAAGTGGTTTGGTTCAACTCAACTTCATGGTTCAATAGTTGGAGTTACCAAATAAAAGTTGAACTAGCAAAATAAAAACAGTGGATCCACAAACTATTTTTGATCAAAGATTTTTAGTTCGAAATCTAACCGTTGAAATCAAGTGAAACCAACGGGAAAGTGTCAATAACACGATATTATACCACTGTAATTTTTGTTTTAAGGTGGTTTCATGTTAGGATGGTTTGATCATGAGTTTTGTGACACAAATACAATCTGTCCAGAATTTTAGAATAGTTTCAGAACAGTGACACTCTTTTGAAACAATTAAATCAGAGTTCTAATAAAGTGTTTGCGACTCCAAATAATTGTTTCTATGAAGTTTAATGTGTTAGGAAGTCACCCTAAAAAGAACAAAGCAATTCGGATTTTTTTTGCTATTTTTAATAAATCGTGCAAGAATTCTGGACAGAAGGTTGTAAAGTGCTGAGTGATGTCTAGTATTTTTCATATTCGCGGAGATCCGACCGTTGGAACTTTGATTTTCTTTTTGATTTAAAAACTAGACTCACGGAGGCATACTTAGTCCAAAAATCATCAAGATCAAACCACAGGAGTCATGCCTTTTATTTCTTTGAAGTTCGGGTCTGCTCTCTGGAATTACAATTTATACTTACTTTGTAAATAAGGGTCCAAATGACTTTTCTATGATCTAGGGCTTAAACCATGCTTTAATAATGATTAGTTGAGCTTGAATTCAAAGTTTAAGAGTATTTCATAGTTTATCCTTGTCCATGTACATATTCATCTATATGATTCGACACTTGTAATTAGGACTTATTTGTTTTGGATTTAATTACATTAGATAGATGTAAGCTAGAAATTTAGGATTGTCATTTTTAACATTGTATTTTGCATATCATGTGGACTAACCCTTTGTTTTGTAGCGCTATTAAGGTACGATTTCTAGAACTCCTCTTTAGTTTATCTTAATTTCTTGATTTTATTGATTTTTCGACTTAATGCGCGACACCTTAGAATTAGGTTTTGCCTTATGTGTATATGTGATTAGAGACTCTTTTTTTAGGATTTTCTTTTATTCGCATGCATTGCACGTTTATTATCGCTGCTGGATCTCGGGTAAGTTCACTTGTTCTCTATTGCATATCATATCGCTTGTTACCTGAATTATGTGGCTTTTGAATGATATTTTGTCAATTGCAATTTTACACCCTTTGGACATGCTTTTGTGATGTATATGTATATATGTATTAGTTGAGGGCATGCTTAGATTAATAAATTTGATTAAAAGGATGTTGAGTAGAGGCCTATCGCAAGATAGGATGAGAGAGGGTGTTTTAGTCCGATGGGCTCCTTCCTCTCTCATTCCATAATCCCCGGACCTAGTTAATCTCTGGTTTCTAAAAGATCAGTTTGCTTTTAAAATGGTTTCTTAATTTTCCTTTTAAAAATTAAGTGGCGACTCATTTTGTTTTTGAATTTGATTTTGAAAAGCTATGGGTAAGTCAACCTGCGATATCCACAATCTGGCGACTCTGCTGGGGATCGAACCCAGAATCTCTGGTTTCGCAGACCAGAATTCTGATTTTGGGTTCACTTGAGGATTAGACTTGAAAAATATCCTTTTAATTGAACTAATTAATCTTTGTGTGCCTGTTGCATTTCACTTGCATGTCCAGCCAGTCGATTGCACGGAACTATGACCTTGGAGGCTCGGGGCAACCCGGTCGGTCAAGTCATCATGGGACTGTGCGATCACCCTTGATCTCGTACCATGATTTAGTATATGAAGCATCCTATCGGGTGTGTGTCAAGGGTCCCTTATTTGACCAAAACCCAGCCTTTGCATAGTAGTTTCTATAGAACATTTCAATCTTAGGAAATCAATTCTTGATTAGGGTTATGTGCTAGGAAGTTTTGTATGCCCGGAAGGGATTACTTGAGATGATGACGATACTTGCTTGATAAAAGATGTATAATCTTGTAATCACCTTTTAGCAATTTCTCCATATGTTCCACAACATTTGGAGAACATGCCAAACCTTGATTATAAGATTACACTTCTTATATCATGTTTAGTTAAGCATCATTGATCTTGTATGCATCCAAATTCATGAAAAGTACGGTAATAATCCGATCGTGTGATCCTTCTACCCCAAAAGAATTTTAAGACCATCTTTGTAAGCAAGTGGATTTTTGTGATCTTCATCCCAAAATTTCCAATTGCTTTGGAGATCACTTTTGATTAAAGTTCCAAACTAATCTTTGAGATTTGTTTTTTTTAAAAAAAAAAATGCTCTTCAAACGAATTTTAAAAGCAAAATTTCAATCAAATTGTCTTCATTGAGAAATGTTTTCACAATAAAAGATTCAAAATTCTTGAGAATTGTTTTTGAAAGATCTCATCGTTCTAAAGAAATGCTTTTCGAATATCCAACCTTTGAAAAGGTAGTGAGGATCACAATTAATGGAGAAATCATCGTACTCGACATGGGTAAGGGTTTTATGTGCTTATGTGTTTATGTGTTAGGGTTAGATTTTTTTTCTCTTTTTTAGCATATAGAGTAGGCACACACGCACACATGCATTGCATCCGCATAACATACAAAATAAAAGTTTTTTTCTAAAATAAAGGTAAAAAGGCATTCTAAAAAAAAATAAAACTTAAAATCTGCTGTAGGAGCAAAGATAGCCAATCAAGCGTGGTTCGGGGATCCTACGACAAGACTTGTAAGGAGAGGATACGCTAACATGGCCGAAGAAAGAAACAACGAAGAGATGACCGGATTAAGGGTACTAGTCGAATAGCAAGCGGAACAAATGAGGAGACAGGCCGAGAACATGAACCGCATGATGGGAATGATAGAGGAGCTGAATCGCCGACCGCCGCCGCATGTAATTCCACCCATTATAGACCCGCCTTTGGGAGGAGGAGACGGAGATTGGTTCGATGATCAAGAGGCACATTGGAATGATGCACTAAGAGCCAACATGGACAGAGAGAAAGATGAGAAGGAGAAGCTGTTGACCGAGAAGATAGAAAAGTTGGAAAGGGTAATGCGCAAGGCTCAGGGAGTGGATACCTATCTGATGGAACTGGAAGGATTGTATGACGGAGTCCACGAAACGCTGCCAGCTGGTTTCAAAATGCCAGTTTTCGATAAGTTTGATGGCACAGGCAATCCCCGCAGTCATGTCCGAATGTGCATAGGAGCTTTTCAGCCTAGCGGACTGAGCACTACCATGATGGCTGTCCTATTTCAACAAACCTTAACAGGAGCTGCTCTGTCATGGTACCTTACACTTGAGCCAAGCAAAACCAGAGTATGGGAAGAAGTGATTAAGGCATTTGTGGCACAATACGAGTATAATCAGGATTTGGATGTAACTATCTGTAGTACCCATAAAATCAGTACTCCTCTAATTATGTAATTTCCTAATTTCTGAGTTTGACTTTATATGTTAATATTATATTATAATTCGCTGCCGCTTAATTTTGTAACTATAGATTATAACATATATAATCTCCTTATCACCTAATTTATTATTATAGATTATTTAATCGCCGTCGCTTAATTTTCTAACTATTAGCTATGAGATATTATTTAGACCCCCGTATGTTAATATATTGTGATTTAATATTATTGTCATTTAGAATTTATAACTATCAGTTATAAGATATATCTTCGTTGCCGCTTAATTATAAAATTTAAATAAGCCCGACCCCGTAAATTGATGTATTGTATTTTTAATAATTAATTGTTGCTTGATTTTGTAACTACGGATTTTATTATATAGTTTAGAATGCTTAATTTTATAACCATATGTTATAATGTACATTTTTAGTGTCACCTAAATTTAGACACCCGTATATTATTATATAGCATTCTAATATTAGTTGCCTTTTATATTAAAAGCATAGGTTATGCGTACTATTCGTACACGATAGACCGTGACTATAATTAGGATGAGATTATAATTATATCAGCATTTTTTTTAGACCTCGGACTATATATATAGACCCAGCTGTAATTTCTAGACCTAGCTGTAATTTCTAAACCCAGACAGTCGTGTTAGAATCGGACCGTACTGAATTCTTAGACTCACACTGAATTACGCGTGGACCCGAAAAATCTGGTAATTCTCGGACTGAGTGACACGTGGCTTGAGACATAGACACAATCTCACATTTTGAGGACCCTAAATACTACCTATAGCCTAACTTGGGTACAACCTAGCTACCTACACCTAATATCCTTGGTCACTCATTTTTTCCCCCAAATCTTTCCCCCGGATTCCCTCACTCTCGTTAACCCATGCACGCCCCCCACTTTCCCCTCCCTCTTAGACCACAGGATTCACCTCACACACACGTTACATATATATATATATAACATACACCACACACGTACATCATTACCATCACACCACCCGTCCCCTCGATCACTGCCACCCCACCGAACACAATGCCACACACACACGTTTTTATGTCTTATGTAATATGTGTATATTATTTATCATATGTATGTATGCATGTAGTGTGCATGTGGGTGGACAGTGTATAATATGTGTGTGTCGTGAGTGTATATATAATATGTATGTATGCATGAATGTTATATATAGAGAGAAGCTGGGAGAAAAGGGGGAGAATTTAGAAAGATAGAAGAGTGTAGCTGAGAGGGAGAGAGTTAGAAAGAAAAAGAGAAAATCAAGACACCACCCACACCCACGACACAAACCCCCTCGGTCTCCATTGCTCCCTCACCCGGCCTCTCTGTCTCACTACCCTACTGCCCTCTCTGCCTGACCTCTGTCCAGACCCCCCCTTACACCCTCTTACACACAAATCACACACCAAAAGCTAGAGAGAGAGAACCGCGAGAAGCCGAGACCGAACCGAGAGAGCCGCAGGAAGCCAAGACCAAACCAAAACCAAGGAAGGTAAACCGCACACTATCCTCTGTATTTTCTGCTTATACACAGACTTACACACACACCCTCACACAGGCCACCCCCGAACTGAACCTTAAAAGCCCAACAATGACCGGACCACCATTGGAGCTCCGGCGAGCTCGGTTTTTCGGACCGTCACCAAAACCCGCAAAACCAACGCCAAAATGACCCTAACGACTCCCTCAACACTCTCGATGAACGGCTCGAAGCTTGAGTCGCGTTTGGATGACCCACGATTGAATTATTTCTTTTGAAAATGCAGCTGTTTTTGCCTCCGTACGGACATACCGTTAGGAGTTAGGCTTCAAGACCTATACCGTTAGATCCGGCTCGTCGAGGCACTCGATTTCGACTTAAAGTTTGCGTAATTTCGTTAAGAAATGAGCAAGTTATGATCGTTTGAAGTTTTGGGGTGTAAAATGTAAATAAATACGAATATATATATATATATATATATACCCCGCACTATTGCTCACGGGGAAGAAGAAGAAGATGAGTTGGGTGGTTAGGAGCTGTTTGGAAAAACAGCTTATGAGTTAGATTTTGTGTGTTGAAAACTTGGGTTGCCAAACAAACTTTAGGCTTTATATTATTAATTGATTAACCCAAATAAATTATATCATTATTGTTTAAATTAGTTTTTATAATTTTATTATTAGTAATTATTATATATTCTGAAATTATATATAATATATTTATACATTATTCTTATTATTTATTTAGTTATAAATAAATAATAATTACACTATATAGTTTTTAAAGTATAATTTCAGAATATACTACATACATAAACATGATATTTTCCAGAATATTAAAAACTATTTTATACTATTTTAAAACTATTTAAGACATTTAATCAATTTACTAGTATCCATTTTAATAAAGCAAACCTTTATTATTTATTTGAACTCAAATAAATAATAATAATAATAATAATAATAATAATAATAATTTCAGAATATCAAAATATACTACTTTAGAATGCTAAAAGCAAATTTATAATATTTTAAAACTTATTTTTAAAACATTAGCCAATGCCATATTATTAAGGCAATATTTGTATGTATGTACCGATATGCCTTGATCCATATGTGATATATATTATGGAATTGATTGCTATCAGACAAGCATGTTAGATGTTATTATGATATATTAATAAGAAGTAAAAGAAAAGAACTATATGTGATAGTCGTGATGAATAATTGATTATGCAACGTTAGTTTGTACGTTTTGTATATCAATGTTGATTATATGAGCACGTTGCTATTATTGCCTTGATGACCATGCCTAAATATGCAAATGAGAATAAAGAGTATGTTAACGTTTCATTTATATGTTTCACCTAATGTAGTTATGTTATCAAGAATCATGTAATTGAAGAATCACATCACGGTGTCAGTACCATGCAGTCAGTGTCAGTGTCAGTGACTCCAGCCAAGTGAGGTCGTGAGTTGAAAAATTTGATAGTCTTGGGAAGTGTGAGTTAGTATGATTGAGATTCTTGTATCGTGAGTCAGGAGATGTTATGATTTGGAAACCGCACGAGTTGATAAAGATACGTGATAATGGGACAATATGATTGAGATACAGAATATTGTGATTGTGATTGTGATTGTAATAGTAAGAGAACAGTTAGAGCTGCTATTGTGCCAGTTGTCCGTGAAAATGCCGGAGATGGTACATACGTCTGGGTTTACCGTCGTACTGCTTAGCAGTTAGTGCTCTAATGTACTAGTCGTCCGAGGGGTTTTGCCGGGGATAGTACACACGTTGTATGGGTTGCCGTCGTGCTGTATATCATGCGCTAGTCAGTTACTAATGTACCGTCCTCTGCGGTGGGATTTCCGTGATAGTACACATGATGCGTGCCTTTGCCGCCATGCTTGCCGTTTCGCAGTTAGTATTCTGACGTGCAACTCGTTGGGTAGTGATTCACCAGCCAGCGAGGGTATAGACGATCGAGCCAATTCCGCCACCGTGCTATTTGGATTATGAGGCCGTAAGGCGATGATGTTACTATAAGGCCGTAAGGCGACGTTGTTACTATGAGGTCGTAGGGCAATGATGTTGAGTATGAAATGAGTATCAGAGTGCGCAGCGGAAGCGTGGTTTGTATTGTGAAAGCAAGTTCATAATAAGTTGTCGCTGTGGGTTTTATAACCCGATGTTATTGAGTTGCATTGGTTATAGGATGTTATATTCCAGAATGTGGGTTTGGGTTCATTGAGTACGCATTTACATCCACGATCATAATGGAAATGAGAAATTGATTAGTACGAATATATTGTTATGATTCCGAGAACTAGACAAGCATGTTATGAATTATATTGATCCTGTTATTTGGTTAATGATAGATGTTTAGTAATTGCATCATATGTTAATTGATACCTTTGCTATGTTCGTGGGAACGACGTCAATCGATAATGGACTAACCGCATCCTAAGATGCAAAGTAATAACGTGAGATGAGTGGTTAGTGTATGTATATTGGTAGTGAATATGGTTATGAACGCCCACTCAGCTTTGTTGCAAAGCTGACGGCATATTACGCCTGGACAATCCAATGTCCAGATTTCCTTGCAGGTTGGTCAGAGAACAATTCAGTCTCGAGCGTAAGATGCTAAGAAACACTGGAAGCGTGGAGCTAGACTGAAGATCAAAGATAGCTGCCAGCATCGTGTATTCATAATAATCTGTTGTATTAGTTCTGGGACCTGTGATTTGTAATCGTATTATTGTTCAGATTAAAGTTTTAAGTTACGATTAGCTTCTTCCCTTTACTTTTATGTTGTTTATAGTGTTAGAGGACAGGACGGCTTTGTAACTCATCATTCCCTATGGGTCCAAAAAGGAAATTTTAAATTTTCCCTATTTTTGGCTACTCCGGGGCGTGACACTATCCGAGATTTGGAAACAACCAGGCAAGGGAATAAGGAATCATTTGCTGAGTATTTAAGTCGATGGAGAGGAAAGGCAGCTAAAATGGTACAAAGGCCGCCTGAAAAAGACCAGATCCGAATGCTGATGAAAAATCTGCAGCCAGTTTACCAGGAAAAGATGAGATTCCAGTCAATCAACACCTTTGCTGAGGTGTTCGACGTGGGGACGAGAATCGAAGATGCAATTCAAGAAGGGACGATCAAGAAAGAAGAACCACAGAACCGATATCGGAGGCCCAATTATGGATCAAATGGAGGGCACTCGGGGGGTCACTCTGGCCCCACCGATGTCAATGCACTTAGCGAGCCTGAGAGAAAGTTCGATATCACCAGAAACCATCCAAGAGGAGGAGAGGATAAGCCACCGAGGAAGTTTTCGGATTTGGGAGTGTCACTATCAACCGCCCTCGATAGGCTGTTAGCGAAAGGGCATCTCCGTCAGCTAGAACCTCGACCCCCGCCGAGTCCACTCCCACCACATTTCAAGGGAGATCTCTACTGCAAGTATCATCAACAAAAGGGCCACTCGACGGATCGGTGCATGAGATTAAGGCACGAAATCCAGGACCTCATTGACAACAAAGTGATATCCGAGCCACCTATCAAAGCCCCCAATGTCACCAAGAATCCTCTGCCGAACCATCGTGCTGTGCCACCGCCGCGGGGTCTTTATTTCTTAGGGGTAGAAGAAGCGGCATTCGATCCGTCCAAGATAATCACAAAGGTCGAAGAGCCAAAGAAGTTCTATCAGTTGCCAGAAAATTCGGGGATCTGCATGCTTGGAAGCCAGCCAGGGATATGGGAAAACGAAGTGACGAGGCAATCAGATTGGTGGGTGCAAGAAAGCAATGATCGGAACATAGACCGGGTAGGAGAGGATGATCTATGGTATCAAAGCGATGAGGAGGCAAAAGAGGACTCAAAGACCATTTCAGAAACCGACAATATTTGGGCAAAAGAAGAGATCGACCATTTGACTCGGTCTGGTAGACACTTCAAGCCGCATGAACTAGAGGAAGATCACCCGGGGAGGGAATTGGAGAAAGGGAAAGGAAAAATGAACGAGGAAGAAGAAGAGGATCGGGTCCTAAAGCAGATGAAGAAGACTCAGGCTAACATCACTGTCTGGGGGTTGCTGATTGCCTCCAAACGCCATAGGCAGGCGGTCCTAGACGCTCTGAATCAGGCTGACGTGTCTATCGACACCACCCCGGAAGACCTCATAGGATTGATCGGCAAGATTCCGACTTCGGCTATCACCTTTTCATCGAATGACTTACCTCCGGAAGGACCTACACTCAACAAGCCGCTGTATATCACCGTTGAATGTTTGGGGAACACCGTGCCTGCTTGTCTCGTTGACAATGAGTCTGCTCTTAATGTATGTCCCTTCCGTACAGCCAAGCGAATGGGTTTAGATGAATCTTCTTTTGTGCCGTCCCAACAAAAGGTCCGGGCATATGACAACACCCAAAGAGCAGTCATGGGCATCATCTTTCTTAATCTCGCTATCGGGCCGATGGACAAAGAAGCTGAGTTCCAAATCATCGATATCCCCGCTTCTTTCAATCTGCTGCTGGGAAGGCCTTGGTTGGACAGTTTGGGCGCTATACCATCGACGATCCATCAAAAGGTTAAGTATGTCTGGGAAAACAAAGTCTGTGATATCCTCGGAGACAGTTGGGTTCGTTCATCTGAAGCGTCGTCAAGTGCACCGGTCCTAGAATTACAGCTGCAAGAAGAAGAAGCGAAAATGGGAGGATTCGAGTTCATCAGCGTGATAGTAGAAGGAAAGCAGAAAGAGTTTTCACCACCCCATTTTGATCAGTATGCTAGTCCAGTGGTCGCGGGAATCATGAAGAAAATGGGCTTCTTTCCAGGATTAGGACTGGGAAAGAACCTTCAGGGCCTGCCGGAGTTTCCAAAAATTCCTACTCAGACTCACACTCACGGCTTGGGGTATCAGCCAACAAAGAAGGAACTAAGGGCAAAGAAGAAGGCTTTCGATGCGCCACTAGACCCTTACTTAAAGACTCTCAATGGATACTTCGTGAAGGAAGGAGAGGATTTCCCCTTCTGTGGTTTCCCAGAACCATGGATGGACCAAAAAGACAAATGCATGAAGCCGGGGTTCGAGATCTTCTTCTCCCATGAATTTTCTGGGTACAAAGACCCATTTTTGCAAATGCCTGAAAAGTCTGTTGCTGCCAAGGACTGGATTGGTACGCTGGACGGTTCTGCCATGAAAGATCTGTTAGGCGAAGGGAACGCAGAGGTCATGAAGGAGGATCCCGGAAAGACCAAAGGTGAATACGTCGAGGGCATAGTGGAGGAAGCTGCCGAGAGTGAAGAAGGTGAGGAAGGGAAGGCTGAGGAAGAAGAGATGGAGGAAATCACCAAGACAGGAGGTCCGGAAGAATGCTTTATTACTGGCCTGGGAGGAGAGCACAAGAAGGAGTGGGTTTTTGAGTCTAGTGATAGGTTCCCCCCACACCCAGAGTCTGTAATGGCCCAAATGAGGCGTCTTTCAATTTCTATGTCTGTTGTAATCACTCCAAAGAAAATCAATGAAAGTATGACTGATTCTGCCTACTCGAACGCGCTTAATGAATGTGATGAATGTGATGATCATGAAATACCTATCGAACTGCAAAAACTAATTGAAAAAGAAAAAGAATCTGCATGTAAAATCATTGAGGACACCCTAACAATTAATCTTGGAAATGAGAACAATCCTCAAAATGTCTTCATCGGCTCTACACTTAGCAATAAAGAAAGTAAAGAACTAATCAGTCTATTAAATGAATTCAAAGATGTTTTTGCATGGTCTTACAATGATATGCCAGGTATCGATCCAAAAATAGTCCAACACCACATCCTCCTCTTTCCCAATTCAAAGCCCATAAAATAAAAATTGAGGCGAATGAGGCCAGAATGGGCACTCAAAGTAAAAGAGGAGGTTGAAAAGCAATTAAGAGCTGGATTTTTGATGGTCACCGAGTATCCCGAGTGGATTGCCAACATTGTGCCTGTCCCAAAGAAGGATGGTCGCGTTAGGGTTTGCGTGGATTTTCGGGATTTGAACAAAGCAAGCCCTAAAGACGATTTCCCATTACCCCACATCGACGTGTTGGTTGATAACACTGCGGGACATGAACTTCTATCTTTCATGGATGGATTCTCCGGGTATAATCAAATCCTCATGGCTCCCAAGGATAGAGAGAAAACCACGTTCATCACTCCGTGGGGGACATATTGCTATAGGGTCATGCCATTCGGACTCAAGAATGCAGGCGCAACCTATCAAAGGGCTGCCACCACTTTACTGCACGACATGATCCACAAAGAGGTAGAGGTGTATGTGGACGATATGATTGTGAAATCCAAGGAGAGGGGAGGGCACCTAGAGGCTTTAAGAAAGTTCTTTGGGAGATTGAGGGAGTTCAAGATGAGGCTGAACCCGCAGAAATGCACGTTCGGAGTCACTACTGGCAAACTGCTAGGATTTCTCATTACCCAAAGGGGAATAGAAGTGGACCCTACCAAAATAAAGGCCTTAACCGAAATGAACCCACCGAAAAATGAGAAAGAACTGAGAGGGTTCCTGGGTAGAATACAATTTATAAGTCATTTCATCTCAAAGCTCACCATGACCTGCGACCCGCTGTTCAAGCTACTCAGAAAGGGAGAGAGATTCAAT
Source organism: Hydrangea macrophylla (assembly GCA_033977485.1). Taxonomy (NCBI): domain Eukaryota; kingdom Viridiplantae; phylum Streptophyta; class Magnoliopsida; order Cornales; family Hydrangeaceae; genus Hydrangea; species Hydrangea macrophylla. The sequence continues at coordinate 33,290,655 of CM066994.1, forward strand.
TGGGACACCCCGTGTCAACAAGCCTTCGACAAAATCAAAACCTACCTCCAGAACCCACCTGTCTTGTCGCCACCTTCGCCTGGGAGACCTTTGTTACTTTATCTCTCTGTATCCGAAGATTCAATGGGATGTATGCTGGCCCAAGAAGGAGAAGAGGGGCACGTGGAGAAGGCCATTTACTACTTAAGCAAGAGAATGGTAGGATATGAGTTAAAGTATTCGCCCTTGGAAAAGGCCTGTTGGGCTTTGGTTTGGTGTACCCGTCGCCTCCGCCACTACATGCTAGCCTTCCCTGTAATCCTGATATCCCGAATGGACCCATTAAAATACCTGTTCGAAAAACCCGTCTTGACCAGTAGGATTTCCCGTTGGACCATGATGCTGGCTGAGTTCGACATCAGATATGTCACCGCCAAGTCCGTAAAAGGAAGGGCTGTCGCCGAGTTTTTAGCCGACCTCGCTGTAGAATCTGAGGACAAGGGAGACTTCAAGTTCCCAGATGAAGGAATAATGGAGGTTAAGGAGGATTTGTGGAAGATGTACTTCGATGGAGCAGCCAACCAAATGGTTACGGAGTTGGAATCATTCTCGTAGCACTAGACGGGGTCCCCACCCCATTAGCCGTCAAACTCAAGTATAACTCAACCAACAATACCGCGGAGTACGAAGCATGCATAATTGGGATGGAAGCAGCCTTGGCTTTGGAGATCAGAAAGATTGATGTCTTCGGAGATTCCAACTTGATCATATCCCAGGTCCGAGGAGATTGGAGGGTAAAACATGAGAAATTGAGACCTTACCACGACTATCTGGAAAGCCTGAAAGCGCAATTCTGAAAGATTTCCTTTTACTACCTCCCTCGTGAAGAAAATCAACTAGCCGACTCTTTGGCTACCTTAGCCTCGATGATCCAAATCCCTTCCAAAATTGCCATGATCCCGCTGTCCATAGAAGTAAGGAATCAACCGTCATTCGAAATGATCGCAGCCATAGAGAGAGAAGATGAAGTGCCTTGGTATGTGGACGTGTGAAAGTTCATTAAAGAAGGAGAATACCCCGAAGGAGCCTCAGAAAAGGACAAGAAGGCGATACGACGATTTGCTGCTCAATTCGTGATCTACGCGGATAAACTATGGAAGAAGTCCTACACCGGGTATAATTTAGAGTGTTTATATGGAAGGGAAGCTAAGAGAATGATGGAGGAAATACATGAGGGAGTATGCGGGCCCCACACGAACGGGCACATGCTGGCGAAGAAGATCATTCGACAAGGGTACTATTGGACGACCTTGGACAAAGACTGTTGTGAATATGTTAGAAGGTGTCACAAGTGTCAGATTCATGCAAATTTGATGCACACCCCACCGTCGCAGCTCTATAGCATGACCACCCCTTGTCCATTTTCCGTATGGGAGATTGATATCATCGGTGAGATAGTTTCAAAGGCTTCCAATGGGCACCGGTATATAATCGTGGCGATCGATTATTTTACAAAATGGGTAGAAGCGGCCTCATATGCGACTTTGAAAGCCAAAGATGTGGTGAGTTTCATTGAGAAGAACATAATCTGCAGATACGGAGTCCCGAACGAGTTTATCTCCGACCATGGCAGTCATTTCCAGGGGGAAGTTATCCCGCTCTTAGAAAAGTATAAGATCACTCGCCATCAGTCATCCCCGTATAGGCCCCAGACGAATGGAGCAGTAGAGGCAGCGAATAAGAATGTTAAAGCAATCTTGGGGAAGACGACAGATACATATAAGGATTGGCATGAGAAGCTGCCATTTGCTTTATGGGGGTATCGGACGTCAGTAAGGACTTCAACGGGTGCTACGCCATACTCGCTGGTCTACGGAATGGAGGCAGTCCTTCCAGTCGAGGTGGAAATACCCTCTCTCAGAGTCTTAACAGAATGTGAAGTGACAGAATCAGAATGGATACAGGGAAGGTATGAGGAATTGATGCTGCTCGATGAAAAGAGGCTGACCGTGATAAACCATACTCGGGGGTACCAGAAGAGAATAGCTCGTGCTTTCAACAAAAAGGTCCGCCCAAGGAAGCTTACTGAGGGTGACCTGGTCCTCAAAGAACTGAAGGTGCCTGTTTATGACCCCAGAGGAAAGTTCAAACCCAATTGGGTCGGGCCGTACATCATTAAGACCCTCCTTTCCGGAGGGGCGGCCTATCTCATGGACCTGGACGGGGTTGAATTTAAACAGCCGATTAACCTCGATCGCCTCAAGAAATACTTTGCTTGAAACCATTTCTTTCGAAGCCTCCTACCTTGATGAACTACGCTTGACCTGATTCCCGCTAGGGGATACGTAGGCAACCAACTTGGTTCGGCCATTTAAAAAAAAAAAAAAAAAAAAAAAACGGTGCTAAACTAGGGGCAAACTAGCGTTTGCCCAAAGCCGCTTCAAAGCCTTAAAACCAGGGGCAAACTTCGTTTGCTAAGCCGAAGAACCCAGATACAAAACCCTCCCTTGGATCATCTGGCTATCGAAATAAGTACTATAAAAAAGCAAATGAGAATTCATAAAAGGATTAAGGTTTAAAGCAAAGAAGCAAAGTAAAGAGCCAAGTTAAGACATTAAAAGGATAATTCTTCATAAAAGATTAATCGAAAGGGTGGACACTTTAGATTTAGCATGACAACACTTCTTGAAAAGGAAAAATAAGAAAAATCACATTCAAAAGCGCAAACAAAGGGTAGGCAGGGTCTGTCAGAAGAGTTTCGTAAAATGTCAGGCATTTTCCCTGTTTTCGTCTACTTTATTATGCATGTGTCTGTCAAGCTCGCCTCGCAGCCAAGGTTTGGATCTCTAGAAGATACCCAGTAGTAGGCACAGTTAGAGCAGGAACCATCGGGAAAGGAGCAGCCATTCTGCTGGGCCAAGCTTCCATGAAAGCCTTTATGATAGGAGGATGCAAAGGGAACCCCCTGGTGAAACCAGCAGTCACAGATTCGGTAACATCTTGCACAAGTCCAAACTGACGGACGAATCGGTCAGGAATGTAGAAAGTCGTAGCGTGCAAACCCGGCAGCCAGATGCCAGGTCACCCAGGGAAGCGTACAGCAACAGAGCGACAGATCCACGACTGGCAAACCCAACAGATGTCACTAGAAGAGAGGCCCTGAAGCCAACCAAGCCACGCGTCGGTGGACTGAAACAAGCTGTGAATATCCATGCGATCATAAGGAAGTGACCCACGGAGATGGGAAGCATGAATGAAGAGGTCCAAATGCTCAATGAGCCAAACCTGCAAGACAAAAGGTGCTCCAGCAGATAACATGACCCCAGTGGCATGAGCATGGCCCAATCCAATCAGAGTTTCACCAAGGACTAGCATAACAGCACTCTGCATCTCCCGCAAACCGCAGGCAATGGGTATAAGAGTGTCCGAAGATGACCGAAAGAGGAAGTAAGAGAGCATAGCAATCGACAAGGCACTACGTCGAATGATCTGATACTCACCATTGTAAGGGTCCCCTATGGGAGCGTAAACAGAAGAAAGGCGCTCAAAATCGATTTGCCTGTCATGAACAAAAGAGCCCGCCGCATTCCGAGACGTGTGGAGAAGGCTGGCTAAGTCCCGAACATACCTGGCCTGAACCTGAGAAACCATCAATTCAGCAGAAGGATCCGTGTGGAGAATGGCGCTAAACTCCTCAAACAAGGGGCAGATCTCTTGAGAACCAAAGCGGAAGACGTTGAAAGTGGAATCCCAACATTGAATGGCAGCCCGAAGTAGGCCCTCATTCAAACTCATCCGTCGAAACGAAAAGAGATCGTTCAGTTTGAAGCACTCAAAATTGAGCTTATCAATGCCGGAGAGAGTATCCATCCATGGGAAGAGGATTTGAGAACTAATGGGGGCCATTTGAAGGGGAAATGAGGAGAAATGAGAAGTGTTTTGCGGAACTTTGAGAATGAAGGGATATAAATAGAAGAATAAGGCTGTCTACCTACCCGCGGCACTCGATAAAGTGCAGCGGCACTCGATGAAGTGCCGCGCGGCAGTCAGTGAATGCCGTTGCGGCATTTACAGACTGCCGTAGCGGCTCTCACTGAGTGCCACGGAGGCTTAACCGAGTGACGTTCTGAGTTTTTCATTGGCCAGAATCTGTTTGTAACACGATCAGCCCACCTACAAACAGAAAACTAATTGAGAAGCAATAAAAACGTGCGCATCATGCAGCACGTACAAATACATTCATTCATTCATTCATTTCATTTAGATAAAAGAAGCAAGAGCATTCAAAATAAAGCACATGTGTATATATATACAGTCATCCACCAAAATAAAAAAAATCCTCTCAAAAGAAAACAAAATATATGTAAGCAGGATCAGCTCAGACCCCGACCCCGGCCGCGAGCCTGACGAGCGTGCGCCTAAGAGGCTCCTCCTCTGACTCGGTCCCGCTGCCTCCACCACTCTCTCCACGCCCGCTGCCTCGGCCTCTGCCACCGCTAGTGCCCTCGCCGACGCCTCCGCCACGCCTAGCACCGCTACCTCCGGGGGCATCGCTGAGAGAGATGTCGAACTGCTGAAGCCGATGCTGGAGCTGTCCCACCTGCTGAGACATGACTCTGTTCTCCTCCATCTGGAAGAGAGGGGATGAGTCCAGAAAAGTGTTGAAAGGACAGTTGGAATACTAAGAATATGGAAAGGGTAGAAGATCATACCTGGGCCCTCAACTGAACCGCAGCAGTCGCCCGAGCTCCCTCAGCCTGAAAACAAAAGCCAGGAATAAAGATCAGTAAAAAGAGATACCATCCCAATCAAAAGTAGGAGTGGGGATAAATTCCTTACCACCCACTCTCGCCCGAGAACCCACTGTCGCATGCTATGGGCATACGCCAGGCCCTCCTCCGCGTAAGCACGCGGGACGACATCATAGTGTAGAGGTATGGTGGGAGCACCATGTGAAAGTCGAGGAATCGTCGTCGAGTGGGGCTCTCCGATTGAGACGGTCGACATAGTCCAGTCCCACTCGGGCAAGGCAGGAGCTCGAACCGCGGCAGGAACAGGCTGCAAGCAAAAGAAATAAAGCATGGGTAAAGAATAAAAAGAAAATTCACAGAAATAATAAAGGAATCGTTTACTCACCTGAGTCACTTCCATCAGAGGGAAGTTCGGCATCAGCTTGGCGGCACGGAAAGCCGCATATCCTGATGGGTCGTCCAAAAAGCCGTGGATACCAAAGCTAGCTCGAGCAGCCGTGAGATCGCCGCCCTGAAGCGTGTCTGTGGCCCTCATAGAGTCGGGAGGAGGGAACGACATAAAGAACCCGGGGGCCGCTATCGACTGCCGGGTCACTCTCTCTCCCAAATACCACGCCATACCCTCTGACCCACCATCAAGAAGTCGCCTCGTCGGGTCATACCCGGCCGACTCTCGCAACCCCACCCTAGCCTCAGGCAAGACCCTGAGCCACGGCTGCCAGTGCACGTGCCCCTCCCTCAGGTTCGTCAGGAAGTTCCTGAACAAAACAAAATCATGAGCCCCGGTCTTCCTCCCAACCCTGTCCTTCGCCCATTTCAGCCCCTGGGGCATGATAAGGGCGTCGGCATCACGTGTCTGAGGAGACATCATGCGAAGATACTCGTGGGACCAAATCTGTGATACAAAGAGAGAAGAAAGAAGATTAGTCTCATATTTAAAAAAAAGGGGGAAGAAAGAAATATGATAATGAGCAATATAGGAAAAAGTATACCTCCCACGCTCTCCAATACCCGCCAGTAGCAGCCGACCTGTCCCGGGAAATGACACTCATATGGCTGTACAGAATAGCCAACCCTGTACCAACCCAGTCGTACTCGGCAACCTGGTCTAGGCGCTCCAACGACGCAACCAAGGAAGCGGAAATCCGGTCCCCCTTGGTGCTCAACAAGGAGCACCCCAGCACATACATCAAGAAACCTCGGGCCATCTGCTCGTCCGTAAAGCCGGGTTTCCCCCAGAAAGTATCCATGAACCATCGAGCTATGACCAAGGCCTCCTCCGGGACCACCCCTAGCAAGGGCTCCATCTGATCCCACTCCTGGTCTGTAAGGTGCCGCAGGGGCTCTCCTCCGAATGGAATCCCCGTAATCATGCTGAAGTCTAGAGGGGTCATCGTCATCTCCCCAAAATCGAAGTGGAAGGTACTCGTGGTATCCCACCACCGCTCAGCCAGCGCATGAATCTGCTGTAGGTCGTTGGAGCTCTTCGTCAAAAGTTTGACGAAATCTCCAAACCCTGCTGCGTCCACTAGAGCCCTCACGGTCAGGCTCAGCTCTGTGTACCACTCGTGGCCGTGGGCGAGGCTGCCATGCCCCTTCAGCACCTTCGGCTGCAGCTGTAAGAAAGAATAAAAGGTTTGTTGTTAGGGAGTGGATAAAGAAGAGAGCAACAACAACGAATAAATAATTAATAAATGGAAAGTCCAGAAGTGTTCATAGAGGATTTCACACTTGTTTGCATTCAGGAGGAAATGAATAAGAGAAAATGCTCGATTTTCTAACAAGGTTCCGAAAAGAAAAGAAAAGAAAAGAGTAGTTTGTCCACATTCTCTGAAATACATGCACATATAAAGAGATTTTAGGCCCAAAAAGTATAAGTTTCGAAATGCGTAATTGCAAACATTCGAGAATCATTTGTTTGAATAAATTAAACGGCACTTGGAATGCTCAAGAAAAACTCGCCGATGTAATAAAATACAGGAGAAGGTTCAGGATCGTGTATTCATGGGCATTGGATGTTTGAAGTTTTGATTAAATGGTTTTCAAAAATCTTTGATGAAAGTTAAAAAGTTAAAAGAAATAAAAATAATAACAATAAAAGGATGAGTGTTCAAAAGAATTCCAGCGTAACATCCAGTTTTTTGAAAATTCATAAAATAAAAACTTCTTTGCAAGGAACGTGAAATGGAGCGTTCAAGACACCACAAGCATGTCGTTCGGAACAGGGTATCTAAAGTTGTAGCAACCCTACGATATATCCACACAGGAAAGGAAATGCGAGAAAGAAATACGAAAAATAAAATGAAGGGAGTGTTTACCTCGCGCTTGAACGCGCGGGCCGACAGATGCTCATCAGGGTCCCTCAGTAGGAGCGTGGCGTCCGGGTGATGAGTGGCGGTGTATCTGGCCCTCTTCTTGCGCCCTGAACCGCTCGCCATAATCTGTCAAAGAAAAAGAGAGAATCCACGCGTAGATTAGTAACGATTCAAAAAAACAATGAAATAAACGAGTTTAATCAAGCTCTGATCTAGCAGAACTAACCTGTGAATGTCGTAGATCAATATAGAAGCAAAGAAAGGATGAGAGAAAAATTTCTCCAGAGAGATTCCGAGATGAAGAGAGTGAGGGAATGAGAGAAAGGAAGAGAACCCCGGCGGTTTAAGCCACTGCCCCTCAAACGCGGCACTCATTTTTCCGTGCGCGACAGTCAGTCAACTGCCGCGCGGCATTCGCTGAGTGCCGCAACGGCACTCCGTGAGTGCCGCGCGGCAGTCACGGACTGCCGCGGAAAACCGCGTGTGCCGCGATTAAGGCGGTTCAAAGATATTTACTTTCCCCCCAAAAATTCAAATCAAGTCCCGAAAATTGAATTTGATGCCCCAAAAATTGCCCTCATTGCGCTTTTGGCCCTCAGGGTCGTTTCTTAGGTACACATTGACTACAAATTTTGGAATTCAAAAATATTTGAGCCCGTGGGCCCCCATTTTTTGAAAATTGGAGATGTTTGAGCCCGTGGGCTCCCGATTTATGAAAATTAAAATATTTGAGCCCGTGGGCTCCCAATTTTGAAAATCGCAGTACTTGAGCCCGCGAGTCCCGACTCTTGAAAAAAATTGAAAATATTTGAGCCCGTGGGCCCAGATTTATATTCCCAGTTTTCGCAACATATTTGCGTTAACCCTCGTTTTGGGAATATAACGGACTTATATTCCCGGTTTTCGCAACGGACTTGCGTCAACCCTCATTTTTGAGAATATAACGGACTTATATTCCCGGTTTCGCAACGGACTTGCATCAACCCTCGTTTTTGAGAATATAACGGACTTATATTCCCGGTTTTCGCAACGGACTTGCGTTAACCCTCGTTTTTGAGAATATAACGGACTTATATTCCCGGTTTTCGCAACGGACTTGCGTCAACCCTCGTTTTTGAGAATGTAACGGACTTATATTCCCGGTTTTCGCAACGGACTTGCGTCAACCCTCATTTTTGAGAATATAACGGACTTATATTCCCGGTTTTCGCAACATACTTGCGTCAACCCTCGTTTTTGAGAATATAACGGACTTATATTCCCGGTTTTCGCAACGGACTTGCGTCAACCCTCGTTTTGAGAATATAACGGACTTATATTCCCGGTTTTCGCAACGGACTTGCATCAACCCTCGTTTTTGGGAATATAACGGACTTATATTCCCGGTTTTCGCATCGGACTTGCGTTGACCCTCGTTTTGGGAATATAACGGACTTATATTCCCGGTTTTCGCATCGGACTTGCGTTAACCCTCGTTTTGGGAATATAACAGACTTATATTCCCGGTTTTCGCAACGGACTTGCGTCAACCCTCGTTTTTGGGAATATAACGGACTTATATTCCCGGTTTTCATAATGGACTTGCGTCAACCCTCGTTTTTGGGAATATAACGGACTTATATTCCCGGTTTTCGCATCGGACTTGCGTTGACCTTCGTGATCAAATCAAAAGCACTTTCATGACTCCGGTGTCACATTTTCGCATGAAAAATCTTGCCTGACTAACACGCCACGAAATGCGCGTCGTACGTAGGAAAACATGATAAGCATGACATTTGTACAATCGGTTTAATTCAGAAAGAACTGTGGCATGGCATTTGCATCACGATTGGATAGGTGCATTCATCCGTGTGACTACTTGCGTTTGTGTGTGTTCGGTCCCCGTGTTTGAACTACGCTTTGGTCTGATTCCCGATGGGATACGTAGGCAGCTCGCCGTGGAGCACGACCAATTAGAATTCCGCTGCACGCCCGTTTTTGCAACGTATTTTGTTTTTGCCTAAATTCGACAGTCAGGTCAAAGGCTTGTCTTCACACAGGCTTTGACATTCACTTATGGGACGCGTTGCTCCACAAGCTCTGTCAAAGAGGGGCAAACTGTAGACACCCCAATTTTGACCGGCCGACGAATTTAGGAGAGCGTCACCTCCACGTCCAATGATGACAATGACCGAAAAATTCGAAGTATTCCAAGCTCTTCAGAAAGTTCTCCAAAACGCGATAAAATTTCACAGAAAGAGGGAAATACCAGGTATTTAGGAGAATTCAGATATAAAACACAACTTTTGGAAAAGATATTCAAAAATAATTTATTTCAAAAAGAGAAAAGACCTAAAAAGGGGAATTTTAGCCAAAATTGGCACACGGCGGGCTGCCGCGGCACTCAGTGACTGCCGCACGGCAGTCACAGAGTGCCGTGCCGGCACTCACCAAGTGCCGCCACAGGTTTTCTGACTGCCGTTCGCTTTTAAAGTCTGTATTTTGCAGAGCAATACGTATGCGTATGCGAATAAGAACAAAAAACTGATAAAGTAAGACTGACAAAAATGCGGCAATCCATTAATGGCCGCGACATTTGATGAATGCCACGCGACAGTCATGAAGTGCCGCAACGGCAGTCATGAAATGCCGCAGCGGCAGTCACGGACTGCCGCGGCAGTATCTGGACTGCCGCGCTGGACAGCAGTCTGCATAATTTCAGAAAGTACACATTGTACCAACAAATGAGAGAATTACACCTATTTTTTGCTCCAAAATTCACCAAAAATACCTGGTAATTTTGCTTATAAAAGAGAAGGGATCTTCCTAAAAGAAGGGAGACCAAGAAGAACACCAAGAAACATATTGGGAGAGAGAGCACATGCAAAAATACTTCCATTACACCAACATTTTTTAGAGAGAAAAGAGAGTGTTTAGAGAATTAGAGAGAAGAGCTTGGAAGATCTTCAAAGAAAAGAAAACTTTGAGGATAATTTGGAGGTGATCCTCTAACCATAGATTATTGGCTTTTTCTTTCTTCTCTTAAAATCTCTAATCCTAAAATCTTTCACTATTTTCTTTGTTTATCAAGTAAACTTAGGAGTTTCTTTTGTTTCCATATTACTTTCTTCCATTTTCTTGTTCATGTTCTTCTCTTGAAGGTCTTGGAGATCTTCAATATCTCTTTTGATCTCTTGAGCATGATCTTTTGAATCCCATGTAGGCTTGTGCTTCACATAGGAGTCAAAGTTTGATCACCACTTCATAAGAGGATCCAAGTCCATACTCATGATTTGGATCTTCTAAACTTGATGTCTTGAGGAATCCCTTCTATGTTCCTTTAGGACTCATGAGTCATAGTCATGTCTCCCTCTCCAATGACCATCAAATGGTAGGAGAATGTAGTTTTGAGTCTAAACCCATCTCCATGGTTTGGATTCCTTATCTTATAGATTTCATGAAGTCTATCCATATTTCATTTGAAATCTATGAAGAATAAAGGTTTGTAGTCTCTAATGGCCATCAAATGGTAGGAGAAGTGGTTTGGTTCAACTCAACTTCATGGTTCAATAGTTGGAGTTACCAAATAAAAGTTGAACTAGCAAAATAAAAACAGTGGATCCACAAACTATTTTTGATCAAAGATTTTTAGTTCGAAATCTAACCGTTGAAATCAAGTGAAACCAACGGGAAAGTGTCAATAACACGATATTCTACCACTGTAATTTTTGTTTTAAGGTGGTTTCATGTTTAGGATGGTTTGATCATGAGTTTTGTGACACAAATACAATCTGTCCAGAATTTCAGAATAGTTTCAGAACAGTGACACTCTTTTGAAACAATTAAATCAGAGTTCTAATAAAGTGTTTGCGACTCCAAATAATTGTTTCTATGAAGTTTAATGTGTTAGGAAGTCACCCTAAAAAGAACAAAGCAATTCGGATTTTTTTGCTATTTTTAATAAATCGTGCAAGAATTCTGGACAGAAGGTTGTAAAGTGCTGAGTGATGTCTAGTATTTTTCATATTCGCGGAGATCCGACCGTTGGAACTTTGATTTTCTTTTTGATTTAAAAACTAGACTCACGGAGGCATACTTAGTCCAAAAATCATCAAGATCAAACCACAGGAGTCATGCCTTTTATTTCTTTGAAGTTCGGGTCTGCTCTCTGGAATTTTCAGAGTTTTGTTACAATTTATACTTACTTTGTAAATAAGGGTCCAAATGACTTTTCTATGATCTAGGGCTTAAACCATGCTTTAATAATGATTAGTTGAGCTTGAATTCAAAGTTTAAGAGTATTTCATAGTTTATCCTTGTCCATGTACATATTCATCTATACGATTCGACACTTGTAATTAGGACTTATTTGTTTTGGATTTAATTACATTAGATAGATGTAAGCTAGAAATTTAGGGTTGTCATTTTTAACATTGTATTTTGCATATCATGTGGACTAACCCTTTGTTTTGTAGCGCTATTAAGGTACGATTTCTAGAACTCCTCTTTAGTTTATCTTAATTTCTTGATTTTATTGATTTTTTGACTTAATGCGCGACACCTTAGAATTAGGTTTTGCCTTATGTGTATATGTGATTAGAGACTCTTTTTTTAGGATTTTCTTTTATTCGCATGCATTGCACGTTTATTATCGCTGCTGGATCTCGGGTAAGTTCACTTGTTCTCTATTGCATATCATATCGCTTGTTACCTGAATTATGTGGCTTTTGAATGATATTTTGTCAATTGCAATTTTACACCCTTTGGACATACTTTTGTGATGTATATGTATATATGTATTAGTTGAGGGCATGCTTAGATTAATAAATTTGATTAAAAGGATGTTGAGTAGAGGCCTATCGCAAGATAGGATGAGAGAGGGTGTTTTAGTCCGATGGGCTCCTTCCTCTCTCATTCCATAATCCCCGGACCTAGTTAATCTCTGGTTTCTAAAAGATCAGTTTGCTTTTAAAATGGTTTCTTAATTTTCTTTTTAAAAATTAAGTGGCGACTCATTTTGTTTTTGAATTTGATTTTGAAAAGTTGTGGGTAAGTCAACCTGCGATATCCACACTGTGCTAACCCTTGTTTTGCAGCGTTTTTATTCCACTATTATGGTCACTGATTTTGTGTGAGTGGATCCCACGATGGTTTTATCCGTGGTTAATTTTGCTGTTTTAATATAGCATGTGAACTCCTTTATGGAGGCATAGGATTTGTGTGTATTGGATCCCACGCTTGATTGATGTGTGGTTAATTTACTGCAAAGAAATAGTATGTGAACTCATTTATGGAAGCATAGGGTTTGTGTAATATATCTCAAGTAAATCCGTGAAGACAGTTCGTGAAGACAGTTTACAAGCAGTTTCAGAAAGTAATCTGGAGGCAATTTCTGAAGGCTGTTTCAGAAAACAGTTCTGGAAGGCAGTTGCTGATGGTAAATCTGATTTAGCTTCCGGGGCGCTGCCCCCGAAACCCCGCGGGAGGCGCTGCCCCGGAAACCCCGCGAGCTGACCGGGCAGCTCCACCCCCGTTGCGTAGTGGCGACATATAGCTAATTGGGTTCAATGAAGATTTCTTCACAAGAGTTGCAACTTAACCATAATAGTGAGATTCCTATTTTATTGTGGTTTCCTTATTTATGTGTGATTGAATGATATATTATTATTGTTTTATGTTTAATGAATAGGACAACATGGATAATTGTTCCTAGACCTATTTCAGATGTCTAGCTGCATGTTTAATTTATATTAATTTAAAATGATGGACAACTACATGTGTATTTAGAAATAAAACTAATTCTATAATTTGAAAACATAAGTACTTATTTTCTAAAATCATGAGAATAGAATAATTTTATTATCTACACATGTAGGTTTCACAAGGATGAATTAATCCTTGTCAATTATTCCATTATTTTTTATTAATTAAATTAAAAGTTTTTCTAAAAAATTATAACCCTCAATTTTTTTTTAAAATTCTAAGTGGGAGAGGGAATTTATTAAGTATAAATCTCATGGTCTCCATCACTGATTTGTAGATGATATGATTAATTTTGTGTGATGGCTTTAGTGTCATCCTCCTTATCAGATGTAGTTGATCATGGAATCATCAGTACAAACTTCTTTAAAAGAATGTTTTGGGAGATTGTTGGTATGGGTCACCTCTCCATCAGAGGTGTTCCTCATGGAACTCTTGACCTAGAATTAAGTGATGGTATACACTTAGTTATAAATAATAATATCTTCTCCATCTGAGTCACTGTTATTATTTATAGGACCAAAGCAAGTCAGCAGTTTAATTTTGTTAGGCAAAGTACATTGCCTGGATAGTAAAATTAAGGGTTAAATACACTTACACCCCCTGTACTAAGGCGCGTTTTCACTATGACCCCCCCAACTTCAAAATGTAACACTAACACCCCCTGAACTATTAGGCAAAGTGTAAACGTCAATTTATTAACGGATGCTAACAGAATTTGTGAAAAAGACACTACTGTCTTCAATTAAATAATGCTTTCCCGCTATTATATCCTCCTGCAACAAAACCAAAAGAGTAATGATAGATGCACAACAAAAACCCACAACCAATTGCACAACCTGTTTAAAATTATTGGACTTCGTGCTGAAAAAGCTGTACATCCATTTTTTTTTTGTCTTTTTGTGTGTACAACTTTTTCAGCACGAAGTTCAACAATTTTAAGCAGGTTGTACAATTGGTTGTGGGTTTTTGTTGTGCATCTATCGTTGCCCAAACCAAAATGATGTGGGATATGCATATATATATATATATACATATGTAGATGCTTATATATACACACTTGCAAATCACTATATTCCCCAAAACCAACCATGGAAGCTTCCAAGTGATGAAGTAATGAGTGACGTTCACCTATTCTTGATGCTTAATTTGGAAGCCAATAAAACTCATAAAACCCATGACACATGCCCTATTCTAATTGGGTATCAGTTGGTTCAAAACCGTCTCTCTCTCTCTATATATATATATATATTTGATTAAATTTCAATTGAAAACGAATTGGTTCTTGATCAGTTCCAGAAACCCGAGTGAATTATGGAGATCATTTACAAATTCTCAAAGCTTTGGACTTCAATCCTCACACAGATCCGTAACTCTCTCACATCTACAACATCATGTGGACCCTCACACCACACCTAAATATTACATTAGGTGAACAGTGAACTCCATTTTCTTGTGTGTAATACATCTAACCTACTACACACACGCCTATATATAGGCACTCTTAAACCGACCTTTTGAAGCAAGCAAGAAATTGGTTGACAACTTGAAACTTCTAGAGAGAGGTAGAGAGATCTGGAAAGGAAAGAAATCTCTAGAAAGATGACGGACAGGAGGCGGTGCTGATCCTTCAACCGAGAACACCCCATTCGAGCACTTCTTTCCCTTTGGATTAATTTGTAGAGTTTGTGTGAGGTTTTTTTAAGGATTAAGGGATTTAGGACCAAATTTTGGAGCTGTTTAGAGAGCAGATAGATTTGTAACCATGGTGCGAAGAGAGAGAGAGAGAGAGAGAGAGAGAGAGAGAGAGAGAGAGAGAGAGAGAGAGAGAATATTGACCAGAGCTAGGGTTGAAGATATGTAAGTCATATCAGGGTAAAATAGTCTTTTAAACAGTTGATAATTGCAGCCCAGATTGCTCACTTGACTTTATGACCATGTTATTCCACGCGCTGTTAACTTGGACAGAAAGTCTTAACTATGACACTTTGCCTAATAGTTCAGGGGGTGTTAGTGTAACGTTTTGAAGTTGAGGGGGTCACAGTGAAAACAAGCCTTAGTACAAGGGGTGTAAGTGTATTTAACCCTAAAATTAAAAGACAATTGTCTATCTGAACAAATGATGGATAGTATATGGCTTCCCATCGAGTCATACTATTCGCGGTGCATCAGGTTGCTGGCGGATTCCTTTCAAATATGGTAGAGGGAACCAATATTTTCAACTCGAATCCACAGTAATTTTTGCCCAAATGTAATTATTTATGTTATGTGATTCTCAGGCTTTTAAATGGGTACTTTCAATCCACTTGCTGTTATACTTAAAGAAAACAAACTTACTAGACCAAACTATATAGACTGGAAAAGGAATTTGGATATTGTGTTAACTGCTGAAGAGTACAAGTTTGTGCTTACTCAAGAATGTCCTGAGCAACCTGGTGAGGGGGTAACCGCTGAGGAAACCCATGCTCACAAGAAATGGGTCAAGGCTGATGAGATGGCGCGGTGTTACATTTTGGCATCCATGTCAAATGTGCTGCAACATCAGCATCAGTCAATGGCCAGCGCCTATGACATGATGGAGAGCCTCCGAGAGATGTTCGGGGATCAAAGTCGTGCTGCTAGGCAGGTTGCCATGAAAGACTTGATGAACACGACTATGGCTGAGGGGACGCTTGTAAGGGATCATGTTCTTAAGATGATATCTCTTCTTAATGAACTAGAGATTCTTGGAGCTACAATTGACGGGGAAACCCAGGTCGATATCGTACTCCAGTCACTGCTAGAGTCTTTTAAGCAATTCCGCCTCAATTACAACATGAATAAATTTAAATATACTTTGGCGGAGCTGCTTAAAGAACTCCAGGCAGTTGAGGGTCTCAACAGAAAGTTAGGGAGTGCTCTTGTGTTTGAGAAAGATACTGCTTCAAAGCCGGGCAAGAAGAAAATGAAAAAGGCTCAAAAGAAGGCCGCGGATCCTCTGCCAATCCAAAGGCCACGAGGATAACCGGGAAAGCCTAAAGGCAAATATTTTATTTGCAAGCAGCCAGGACACTGGAAGAAGCAATGTCTAGTTTATCTCGCCAGACAGAACAATCAAGGTAAATCTCATTTACTAGTTGTTGAATCGTGTTTAGCGGTCCGATCTACCAGTACCTGGTGTGTAGATACGGGAGCCACTGATCATGTATGCAATTCTTTGCAGGGGTTCCAGGGAACCAGGCAGCTCAGTGATGGAGAGATTTATCTATATATGGGAAATGCTACGAGAGTAGAAGCAGTTGCAGTAGGAGATTTACATCTTAGTTTTGGTAGAGATAGGATTTTAATATTAAGAAATTGCTTTTATGTACCTTCTATTAGAAGAAATTTAGTTTCAGTTTCTAGTTTAGTAAATAATGGATATTCAGTTCATTTTAATAAAGTAGTAGTTATTAAAGAAAATAAACGTTTTATTTGTTCTGGTCAATTGGTGGATGATCTTTATATTATAAATCCTATCCCTCTTATACTGCAACTTAATGAATTGAATAACACAAATAGTTTGCCATTTAAGAGAAAAGAACCTTCGAGGATGAACCAAACGCATCTTTGGCACTTACGCCTTGGTCATATTAATTTGAAAAGGATTTAAAGACTGGTTCAAAATGGGCCATTAGGCTCATTGAAAGTGGAGGCACTTCCAGTTTGTGAATCCTGCTTGGAAGGTAAAATGACCAAGAGGCCATTCTCGGCCAAGGGCTATAGAGCAAAAGAGCCGTTGGAACTGGTCCACTCTGATTTGTGTGGTCCTATGACTGTCCAAGCAAGAGGGGGATTTGAGTACTTTGTCACTTTCATCAATGATTACTCAAGGTATGGGTACATTTATTTGATGCGGCGTAAGTCTGAATGCTTTGAGAAATTCAAATACTTCAAGGCTGAAACGGAGAAGCGTCTAGGTAAATATATCAAGACACTACGATCTGATCGTGGTGGAGAGTACCTCTTGGCAGAGTTTAGGGAATACTTATTGGATCAAGGGATTACATCCCAATTGTCTGCACCCCGTATGCCTCAGCAGAACGGTGTAGCAGAAAGAAAGAACAGGACTCTCATGGATATGGTAAGATCTATGATGAGTTACTCGGATTTACCAATTTCCTTTTGGGGACACGCATTAGAGACAGCTGCATACATTCTAAACTTGGTACCATCTAAGTCAGTACCTACTACTCCCACGGAATTGTGGACTAGGCGAAAGCCTAGTCTGCGGCATGTTCGGATCTGGGGTAGTCCAGCACATGTGCTGAAAGGGAACGCAGAAAAGTTGGAATCAAGAACAGAAGTATGTTTCTTTGTTGGGTATCCAAGAGGAACTAAAGGTGGTCTGTTTTATAGTCCTAAGGATCAGAAGGTTATTGTTAGCACCAATGTCACATTCTTAGAAGAGGACTATGTTATGGACCACAAGCCCAGAAGCCGTATTGTTCTAGAGGAAATGAGAGGAGAGACACCGAGATATACTTCTTCGATACCAACGGTACGAGAAGAAACACCATAAGAAAGAGTTATCGATATTCCATTACCACGTCGTAGTGGGAGGATTATCGAAACTCGTGTAGATCCCAAACCAACCATTAACACGCAGGTTCCTGAACCAGTACAACGTGTAGATAATGGTGTATTAGTTCAGAATCTTCACAATGAAATATCAGTGATACACAGACACGGGTTGTGCCTCGTCGTAGTGGGAGGGTTATTATTCAACCTGATCGGTATATGTTTTTCGGAGAGTCTTATGACCGGGTCTCTGATGAGCAAGGTACCGACCCCTGTAACTACAATGAAGCACTCTAAGATAAAGATGCAGATCTTTGGCAAAAGGCTATAAAATCTGAAATGGAGTCTATGTACTCCAATCAAGTCTGGGATCTTGTAGAACCACCCAATGAAATAAAACCCATTGGATGTAAGTGGATCTATAAGAAGAAGAGGGGAGCAGACGGTAAGGTGGAAACCTTTAAAGCAAGGATTGTTGCGAAAGGGTTCACTCAAAAAGAGGGAATCGATTATGAGGAAACCTTTTCGCCGGTGGCCATGCTAAAGTCTATCCGGATTCTCTTATCCATTGCTGCACATTTCGATTATGAAATTTGGCAAATAGATGTCAAGACATCATTTCTAAATGGGAATCTTGATGAGTGCATCTATATGATGCAACCAGACGGGTTCATTGCGAAGGGCCAAGAACACATGTTGTGCAAGCTTAAGAAGTCCATTTATGGACTTAAGCAGGAATCTAAGTCTTGGAATATCCGCTTTGATCAAGCAATCAAGTCTTTTGGTTTTGATCAATGTGCGGATGAATCTTGTGTGTACAAGAAACATGATGGAAGAGTGGTGGTGTTCTTAGTACTATATATGGATGATATCTTGCTAATCGGAAATGATGTGGGGGTATTATCTTCTGTAAGGGTATGGTTGTCCAGTCAATTCGATATGAAGGACTTGGGAGAAGCCGGTCACATCCTAGGGATCAAGCTTATGCGAGATCGCAAGAATAGGATGTTGGGCTTGTCACAAGGCACTTATATTGACAATATTCTTGCAAGGTTTAGCATGCAAGATTCCAAGAAGGGATTCCTTCCCTTTAGACACGGAATTACTCTATCTAAGGATCAGTGTCCTAAGACACCTGATGAGATAGAGAAGATGAAGGGAGTTCCTTATGCCTCGGCAGTAGGAAGCCTAATGTATGCTATGCTATGTACTAGACCTGACATCTGCTTTGCTGTTGGCATGGTTAGTAGATATCAGTCTAATCCAGGGCAAGAACATTGGACTGTGGTGAAAAATATTCTCAAGTACCTGAAAAGGACTCGAGACTATATGTTAGTTTACCAAGCAGACAGTCTTGTACCCATTGGGTACACAGATTCTGATTTTATGTCAGATAGGGATTCCAGAAAGTCTACCTCAGGATATGTGTTTACCCTAGGAGGTGGATCCATTACTTGGAGGAGTATCAAGCAGTCATGTATTGCTGATTCCACCATGGAAGCCGAGTATGTGGCTGCTTCGGAAGCCGCTAAGGAGGCCGTTTGGCTCAGAAACTTTCTTATGGATCTAAGAGTAGTACCTGCGGTACAATCGGCTATTACCCTTTATTGCGATAATAGTGGAGCGGTTACTAACTCAAAGGAACCAAGGGCCCATAAGAAGGGAAAACACATTGAGCGTAAGTATCACCTGATACGAGAGATCCTGCAAAGAGGTGATGTTGAAGTGACCAAGATAGCATCAACAAATAACCTGGCAGATCCTTTCACCAAGAGCTTACCGGCCAAGACTTTTGACAGTCATGTAGATGGGATAGGAGTGAGGTGTGTCGCATCATGGCTTTGAGTCTAAGTGGGAGATTGTTAGGGATATATACTAAAAGCCATGCTTTATGCAGTTGATTTATTATTCATTTAATAAAATCAGTTAATCCATTTTTTATGAGAATCTGTGTGGGCAATGTTTGTATTATATTATTTATTTAATATTATGCATGTGTGTCTCTCATTCTATATAGTAGGTGGTTTGGTGTGTAGAGTTCGGCTTACACACGGAAGATCAGGCCATAAGATATTATAGAATGTAAGATTTTGGTTTACAATCTTAGATGGGATTGGACACACCATCGGTAGGACTGCAGCATGGTGTTGTAGTAGGTTTGTCTTGACTACGAAAAACGGTATAATTTCAACTCACTATGCTGGTACACTTTGTGTATTAAACGGGACTGACTTGGGGTAATTATCTTTATACTGACTTATAAGATAATTAATACCTCATGGCTATTATGAGTGCTTATGCTCTAAATCCTAAGTTAATTTGTAGACACGTACATTTGATATTTACACTTTGATCCCTAAAATGGTGAGATCCTTAAATGGGTCAATATCTCATTGGATTGGGTGGCAATATTAATTGTGTGGTGGATATTAATTAATGATGGAATCCATGTCTCAATTTTGGGATTGATGATATCCCCTTGAGAAAGCTTATAAGGTTTGATTATGTCAAACCCTGCAGGTGGATTTTGTATCCGACATATCAGATAAGTTAAGCAGGGGATCTCAAGAAATTTTAAGAAATTAATTAAATGTGATTGTCAGTAATTATATTTAATTAATGGATATCTGTAATCTTAACATGGGGAGATAATAAGCATTTAATAACATGGAGCTCGAAATATATTTTTGAGATAAGGGTAGGAGTGCAATTATAATTCTTTAGTGGTATGAATTATAATTTATGGAAATAGGAATTTGATTCAGTTCGAATTAGGGTTTCCTAATTTCATAAGGAAGCCTATTCCTTATTGACTTCTTATGGTCCCTATCGTAGCCTATATATATGCTGCTTTGGCTCTCTCCTCAGTTAGCGTTTTTCTATATAGAGAATTATAACTCGGAATAGGAAAGAGAGCGTAAAAGAGGGAGAGCAGAAAACAGAAAGGATTTCGAAAGAGCCCACACTCAGTTCGATATTCTGGCAACGGAGGAATACGGTAGAAGATCGTGAGCTGTTATTAAGCCCGTATTCTCGATTCGTCTACTACAGCAATCCGTTTTAGCAGTTTAAGGTAACCCTAGTTCCGCCCTTGTAGGGTTATTGTAGTTTTCACGTAATATTTTTTGCAGTACCAACTTATACGCGCTGTCAATGGATTCTGGGAACGCAGTTTCCTAACAAAATGTTGGTTAGGGGTTTGTTTATTTGGAGCTTTTAATTGATGTCTGTCGTTGGGTGTATTGTAATGTGTTATGTGCTTTGTTATGTTTTGTGTTTTGGGCAGAGCACTACTTTAAGGCAGAACATTTGGTATCAATTGTACATGGTCGTTGGGTAGCACTCATCATCTACATGGTTTTTGTGTATTAATTTGTGGTTGTGGAATTCTCTTTTTGCAAGCATAAACTCAACCACAAATATGAATTCTCTAAAAAATGAACTAGACAATCAACACTTCAGTAAACACCCAACATCCATTCATCACAAAGTTCATTACAAAGTGATTCAGCAATATTGACCACACACAAGGCCAAATACATTTTCTTTGACTTAGTTCTTCTACCAATACTTGACAACATAAACACGCCAGTTATTAAACACACAAACGTCATGGACACTCGAAACCAACATTTATTCCATTTGATATACTTTACGATCTCTACTCTAAGCCTTATGATATCTGTTTTCTTCTCTTCGTTTTCTTTTTTCAATGCATCATTCTTATTTCGAATATTTGCAACCTTCTCTGTCAATATTTCACTGTCAAATTTGCTTTCCAACATGGAGCTTCTCATTTGAGGAATAATTTCAGTAGCTTGTGCACAAATGGGTGGGTCAACCCATTGGAAAAAATTTGAGTTAGTAACATATTTTGCAGATTCAAAATATGTGAATCACCTTGTAGTTACGACACCTAACGAACCTTCTTCCTGGGTTCTTCAAGCTCCATGATGTCCACATCGGTGCTAATGAACGACTTCTACACATCGTCCTACTCCCTTTGCTTGAATTCCAACTTTCGGTTTCCATTAACACAAAACCTTCCTTCTCCATTGTAGTAGCTCTTGAATGTCCTTTCGTTTTTCTCTGAAATTGGACTGCTATGGACCTTCGTCTTCTTAGTTATCTTCTTCCTCTTTTCTTCATGTCCTGTGTTGGTATGTATAAGCCCTAAATATATTGGTCTTCTTCACTTGAAAGGCACGTGGTTGTTGCTGGATGCCTACAAAGCAGGGACATTACCATGTCAGCGTTTTCCATTAGTAAGACCAGACCAAGTTATGGTTTGGGGCTGATTGCTCTTCGTTTGGAAGTATAAGAGTCAAAAAAAATAAATTTGTATCCAATTGAAAAAACGATAATGCTCGAGGCACCGACGAGTTGCACCGAAATGGTGCACCGAACGGTCGGTGCCGTTCATCTCAGCGGGACTCACGCCTTGATCGCATGGAACCCACTAAAATAGACGGCTCCGATAGTTCGGTGCACCCGATCAGTACGTCTAGCATTATCCTTGAAAAAAAGTTACAGTACGGGGTGTAAAATGTAATTAAGCCTAAATAAAACTGAAATTAGTGCTTTAATACAACTCTATACGAGATACAGAAGAGAGAGGAGAGTGGAGCCTAGGCGGGCCTCCAGCGACAACCAGCGAAGGCCAAGAAGAAGAAGAAGAAGAAGAGACTGGAGACTGAAGACTGACTTCAAGTGAAACCCTAGTCCGTAGATCGAACGAAGAGGAGGAAGACGAAGACTGACGGTAAGTGATTTATATTATAACCCTCAAAAAATCAATTTCATCATTCTTCAGAGAGAGAATCTCTGGGTTTCCCCATTTTTTTCATTTATACCCATCATTTTGATTGATTTGATTCCAAATTGATTGAAATTTGAAACCCACTTTTCAGTTTTTTTTTTTTTAACCATGGGATGGGTCACTCTATAAAAATGATTACTCATTTCCTTGGATACATATCTGTGTTTCGGACGGATGAAACACACCGAAACCCGTCTTTCATTTCGTGCGAAAAAGCACTGGAATTTCGTGATTCCTGGTGGGTTTTGTTTTGTTTGGGTCAACCGAAAAGGCGAAAAGTTTCGAACGAAATTTTGATCCTTCCTTGATTGGAGGGATATGGAGAAGAAGAATTAGAAACCTATAGTTTGTTGATAATGTGAGTTTTGTTTATATGAGAACTGTCTCTCCATATTATTAATTTTGTTTAAAAGTTAATTTTTCGCCCATTCCCCGCCGCCCCTCCACCGCCCGCCTACCACCTAGCGATTTTTAGAACATTGGTTGAAACTTGATATGCAATGTTGGGCCATTCTCTAACAGCTTATGCTATGTTTGGTAGGACGGATGGTAAAATGGTTGGAAGGGAAGGGAAGGGAAGGGAATGGAGGAGGGATGTAAGAACTAAGAAGGAAGTGGGGAGGGAAAGATTGAAATATTGGGCATTTACTATTGTACCCTTAAACTAATATTGTATCATATTCATTGGATGGCAAAAATGTCGTCAAAAGATAAGGAAAACTTTTTCTCTTTCCTAATCTGTCCGCTATTGGATGGATTGAAATTTGTGGGCCCGGAGGGAAGACACATCCCTCCCCTCTTCCTCTCCGTCTCCCTCATCTCTTCCAACATACCAAACAAGGTATTCAACCCTCTGCCCCCCACCCCTCTCCCCTCATACCAAAAATAGCATTAAGCTTTTGGGGTAACTGGTGAACATTTCTTTGTTTCAATATTTCCAAGTGTGTTTTGGTGATTCTAATTTGTTAACATTATAACTTCTGTTGTTACTTAACATGGTATCAAACCTAGGAAGCTCCGCTGCGGGTGTGCGAGATTCTGTTATTTTTTTCAAAAATAAGAGTGCGGTGCGGGTGTGGGGTACTTTTGTAAATTTAATATATATATATATATATTTGATGTAATTTTAAACTATACATTGTCTTGGTTTTTTTGTGCAATTAAGACAAATAACAAGCATAACTAAGCAATACTAACCTTTTAACGTGTAATCCAACTCCCGACATACTTAAATTGACTCCAAACATGTTAAAACTATGTTAGTCCCCTTTTAAAAAAATAATAATAATAAGGCAAACACCCTGCCGCATTCGAGAATAATCCGCGCTAGTGCGGATGCAGAGCCTTCAACCTTCTAGGAGAGTCCGTGCTTTCTTGCATGTGGGAGGTCGTATTTGGCGTGCATATTTGTATTTCGTTATTTGTCTCCCACTATGATGGAGTTTGTTTGTTGGTTCTCCACGTGCGAGGCGGGGTCGAACGTGAGTGGGCGTGTTGAAGCTTGATATGTATTGTTTGACCCCTTCTCTAAAGCCTAAGCTTTTGGAGTAAGAGGGTGTTTGGCAACAACTTTTGGAGTTTATAAGTAATTATGAAACTCCAAAAGCTAAGATAAAACTGCTTGACAAACTAGATACGGCGATTCAATCGCTAAAAAAAAAAAATGCGAGTCAGTCTCAGAAATTTGTGGTTGGCACAAAGCTACCTTGCGTGTATGGAAACAACTTTTGGAGTTTGTAAGTAATTATGAAACTCCAAAACCTAAGATAAAACTGCTCAGCAAACTAGATACCGCGATTCAAACGCTCAAAAAAAAAAATGCGAGTCAGTCTTAGAAATTTGCTATTGGCACAAAGCTACCTTGGGCAGCTATTGTCAAAAGTAGTTTTTCTGCACAGAGTCAAAAAAGCAGAAGTTGTGCCAAACAGGCCCTAACTGTTGACTTAACAGCATGCTCTTTTTTTGTTTCAGCTTTTCTTTCCCGGAGATTATTATAGGAAAATCTTGTTAAATTCAGTTGACAATGTATTAAGTCTTATTTGTCTTCAGAAGCAGGTTTTTCCGCGGACAGGTATAATTTTTTCAGGTTATGACTGTATAACTCTCTTTCAGATCCCCATGTTCATTCCTTCACTGTGCCCCTGATCACATCCCTGCACCTACATTGGGGAAAAAGCAAGGTTTCTGATTACCAAACACAATATGCGTGAAGTTAGCCGAATATTTTCTCAGTTTCGTAGACCATTGCACACGTTCTCTCGTGATGGTCCTAGTGAAACCTTGAAGCGGAAAATTGTTGAGTTGGAGAAGACCAGGAAAAGGAAGAAGCCTAAAAAGAATCAGTTATTTGTGGAAGTTCCAGAATCAAAATCGTACCTTGACACAGCAACTATGCCTATGATTCTCACTGCTGTTGGAGGGGCACTCTTTGCAAAGTTTCTAATGACGGTACGATCAGGTCAATGGCTTTTTTATATGCCCTTGACCGATAAAATGTAGTATAATTTTTTCAGCATTAGGGGCTGTTTGGGAAGTCAAAGAGCTGGTTTTGTGGTTCATAAGTGAACCGGTTCCATAAATCCAAGTGGTTCGTGAACGTCCATATCTTCTGCACGAGTCTGTGTCCACTCTAATTGCTTAAAACTGGTTTGTTGTCAAACGAACATAATTTTGGTTCTCATAAAAAGGGGATTGAACCCGATCCTATTTTAAGGATTTCCAAACGGGCCCTTAACACTAGCACTTCTTATGTGCTGTGTCAGTGGGAATTCCTCTATTTTGTCAAATGGGTTTGAGTTCTTAAATCAAGACAGGAACTAGGGGCTGATAACAAGGAATTCTTACAACTCCATTTTACTGGAAATGCTTTTTTAGTTTTGTTTGTTTTCTATTTGAGATGAATGTTATCTATTTTATTTATATTGATGCAATCTCCAAAACGTAGAGGCCAAATAGCACGCATACAGAACTGTTTACATATTCCCATCAATGAGTTAGTCTCCTTTTTCGCAGGTTCTTGTCATTCCCTGGACCTTTTGCATTTCAGTTAGATTCAATGAAAATTGACCAAAAACGAATCCATTAGCGAATTAAATGTACTACTGTCTACTGCAGGGCCGGCCTTGGGCCAAAGCGGCAAAGCCGTCGCATGGGGCCTCATATTTAGGCTTCATTTTCGGGCATATTTCTTCTAATTTCTTTCTAATTTCTATGAAACTTATCATCTTTAGGCCTATTTCCTTCTAATTTCTTCCTAATTTCTATTTAAAGTATCATTTTTAGGCCTATTTTCTTCTAATTTCTTCCTAATTTCTATGAAACTTATCATTTTTAGGCTTATTTTCTTCTAATTTGTTCCTAATTTCTATAAAATTTAGTATAGAGACCTCATTTTTTAGGCCCCTTTAAAAGTTCGCTTGGGGCCTTGGCCAAATTTTAGCATCTCAGGGCCGGCCTTGGTCTACTGATCATGGCTCATAATTCTATATTGGTTATCATCTCAGGTGGCTCTAAGACAACTCGATCACTGACAGTATCAGGTAATAAGCAACCATATATAGAATTGAGATTCCAAGATTTTGTAGAGCGTGAAATTCTAAATAACAATAAAATCAGTCGATCAAATAAACAAAATAAATCATCAACCACATTAAGATTGTCTCATTCTTAAATACCATCATTATTGAACAAGTCTATGAAATGATTACCAGGAAAAATCCAAAATACTGGTTATTTTTAAACACCATCATGATACAAACGAGATGATACTTGTTTTTTTTTTTTATGTAATTGATCGAGATCTCGTCTTGGTGACCAATGATACCGATACGACTCGTGCGAGACGTCTCAGTTGCCGACACTACTTTGAACCATGCAACTGATCATATTAACATTGGTTTGGTAATGTAAAATGTAGATTTTATCCGTGAATCGAATCTCAAGAGATGATTAGCCGTGCAACTAAAGATGCTCTTCCCATAAGCAACCACTAGGTGCTCATTTGTGGGTATTGAGATAGCCTTATTAAAATTTATGGGGATTTCCAAATATTAAGGGGTTACATGGTATGGATGCAGAAGAACTTCAAAAAATCAGATCAAGGTGCCTTTATTTTAAAGATGCATTCGAAAACAATTTTTACTTTTTCAAAATAGCAAGTCTTATTGCTTCTACTTAACCCAAAGCTCCCCGACATGCATATCAAATAATTCCCACTGGATCAGGGTTCCATTCAATCTTTTACCCCTTTCATTTTCCCTCTGTATATCAAAAGTATATCAACTTTCATCATGTAATACGAAACGAGTCACTTTCATACCAAACGCGACATAACTTAAATTTCTGAGGCCTTGCACGGATTTCTATAAAAATTGGTAAAAATTACTAATGCTGCATCCGATAGTGGAATAGCATGCCAATAAATCTTTGGGTGTTGGACTTGGGTTTCATCTGTCACTTTCTGGAAATACCTTCATCCTCTCCTGTTGATTTGGTGATAGTTTTCTGCAGTCATATGAGTGACTTTATTGATCTGTCATGCTTGCAGTATGATGAGTCAAAATCCCAGGAGATGATCGAGCGTAAAATAAGGAATGCTCCTGCTGGTCAAGGCACTGTTAGGATGCTTACTCGTGAGGAGTGGGAGGAAATCCAAGAAGTTAGGCCAAGGACTCCATTTGAATCCAAGCTTGCTCGTCCAAATGCCCGGATAAGAACCGGGGAAATTTTGCACATGGTGAGGCTCAATTCTTTTCTCAATAATTCTTTTTTCTGTAGCAAATTGACATGGCCAATATGTTAATTCTTTGTTTTGGTGACGATAGCTTAAGGCTCTGTTTGATCATGGATTTAGTGAGGGAAAGGAAATGAAACACTAAGGAAACCACTTCTCTTTGTTTGGTTAATAAGGAAAATAGGGTGAGAACTAAATTAAGAATTTTGAAATTTGTTAGTCACTTCCCTCCCCTTCTTCTTAAGAGTAATGCTATGCTTTTCAAATTTGAATCCCAATGCGTTGCAAGTTGTTCCACATGCAGTGGTACGTGGTACCATCAATCACTGCCACAACATGTGTTACAACTGTTATTGCACTTGGGATTTAAATTTGGAAGCATGGCATTATTCTTTCTTAAATTACAATTCTGAATATTCTTATTTCTTAGTGTTATTTAAGCATGGAGGAAAACAAATGGGAGCTAGTTGTCCTTGTTTTTATTTCCGTCTTTAAATCCGCAAACCAAATAGAGTCTAATAGAATGACTGACAGTTGATGGCTCTGTTGCATTTGATGAGAAACTCACAAGTGGTCAAATTTTGATACAGAATATTATATTTGGAAAATCAAATCGTGTAATAAATCTCCTTATGCCTCAGGGACTACTGCTGAATGCTATTTTTTCACCTAAAATGATGGGTGGTACCCAAATTTGTTTAGGAATGAAAGAACAGATCTGTTGGTTTTGCTTTAAGAAATTGTGTGTTGCACTCATTGTACGTATGCACGTACACAGGCTTCATTGATTATAAACTGTAGTGTTGGGATCATATTGGCTCACAATGTGGAGCTTTTTTTGAGGTTCTTTCTTGCTCTAGACTCTAGTTAAAAGCATATGAGAATTTTTCTTGTGATGCGTATGGAATATGGGGTGTACAAGTGTCCACAATATTTGCTTTTTGCTTGTATTGGAGTCTGATTATCAGAATGTTAGATAAAAATCAAAATTTTATGGCCTGAATGACTCCGGTGGGCGAGCCCTCTTTTGTATCAAGACACAGTTGATAAGTATTGGGTGTGTTTGATAACCCAATTAAGTGTTGAAAATGAAAAGTTTCAGCAATTATTTCTTTTCAGTGCGTTTGATAATGTATCACTTAATTAAAAAAGCAGCGAAAAAATCACTGAAAATTTTAAGTGAAAATTTTCTACTGAAAATAATCACTGAATGCAATATATTTCAGTACTTGAAATACTGTTTTAAGTATTATAAATTCAATCACTTAAAATTTTCCGTACTTTAAATTCAGCACTTAATTTTCAGTACTTAATTTTCAGTTTTATCAAACGGATTAGTCTCATTCGCAATGTTTCCTGAACACAATCGGCCATAAGCTTTTTGGTGGAGAAACTATATAGTTGAGGTGGTTTACAATGATTAATAATCAATATTTCACTGCCTAGTTCTGTGGGCTTCATCGTTTTGCTTCGTTCCATTTCTTCCGATTTGGTGTAGGTGAATTTGTTTTGACCTTGTCTGCACGTGCATATCTACATATATATGCATATTCATAAGATTTTGTATGCATGTGTCTGTAAATATCTGTGAAAATAGAAACTAGTTCCTTTTTTCTTTTTATAAAGACAAAAACTGAAAACTAAAAAGCATCTTTTTTTTCCTGCCCCAATAATGTTGCCGTTATTCGAAAAAAGAAAAACGGAGACGATTACCAAACAAGTTTTCGGTTTTCGTTCTCTAAAAAAAAAAAAAAAAAACCTGAAAACTCCAGCAAGGTATATACTCAAACCTTTCTTTTCTTGCTATCTGCAGGAGGATTTCAAGGATTGGACGATAGACGTGCTCACAGATGCATTCACACGAGTAGAAGAAAGTGTTAGACATGGCTCCAAGTAATTTTTTGGTCATTTTGTAGAATTGATAGCATAAAATGATGCTTATATAGTAGTTAAACCTATCTGGCTGGTTCAATTGAAAAGGGTGGTTTGATCTAGTAAATGGGTATTATCCTGAAAATCTGTTTGTTTTGACATATTGGATGGATGTACTAAATTTTGTTTGCAATAATAAAATTTGCTGAGAAAGATTATGATACAGTTTGGTTCCTAATCAATGCATTCAAATATTTTTTTTGTTCTTTTAGCTCATTATACTATTATAGTAGTGTAATTAGTTTCTTATATGCACAATGCCACTACTCGGTAGTCTGTAATAGTGAATGAATTGGCTATTTGCACAAGGTTCTTATGCTTGTCACATAACACAATGGTTTCCAACTGCTTTGTACGCATATGCACTAAAAGTATGTGCATTTTGGCTGCTTGAATTCTCAACTGGTTGGCGAGTTTTTGCATATTCTTTTTTAAGTGATAGTTTATGCATTGTTGAATTCTCTCCGTGGATTGCTATAATTAGATTTTGTTTGATTGCGGATTTAGAGAAGGAAAAAAGAAAAAGTAAACTATTTTCCAAGTTTTACTCTTATGCTTAAAATAATAAATGGAATTGAAATTTTTTTTTTTTTAAAACAAAAAGAAAAAAAAAATTGTACCATGAACTCAAAAGAAGAGGGAGGTAAGAAAACATATTTAAAATGGTGAGTTTTGTTTTCAACTTAATGACTTTTCTTTCCTATCTTACTCAATGTTTTCCTTACTACTAACCAAACAAAAGAAAAGAGTGTTTTCTTTTCTTTCCATCGCTAATTCATGAATTAATGCATAATGGCCATTAAAAAAATTTGATGCATCCCCACCCTTTGAGTACTATACTATGACACTCCATCGGGAGATGTGTCGTGAATTTCTTAGTTCATTTCACAGCAAAAATCTTGGTCTCCCTACTACATTATAGGTAACAATTGTTTAGAAATGACAAATTCAATGGTATAAAAAATCATTTCGAGTTGGCTTATCTTATAAAATAATATAATTCAGATGACTAATTTCTCGCAAATAAGGTGAACGAATCCTCTTTATACAACAATTTCTAGAATAGGAAATTAGGTGAATTTCCAGGATATAAGACAGTGAATTCCACTGTAGTATATAAAGAAAATGAAATTAGTAATTTCTTTTCCAAGCTTTTATGCACATATACATTTTTTGGTTTCAAGTACAATACCTCAAAAGAGGATTATTATTAGATTGTAGAATTGAATATTATTGTACTTATACACGAGCATCAATGGCATTTGATGTATATCTCCAATGTACTTTCCTCTAGGCCCTCCTTAATATGGTAGCTTTGCTTTCTTCACATTTAAACGAAAAGCACAAGCAAGACCCGAAAAAAGAAATTATTTTTCTTCTGGTTGGGTTGGGCTCGACAAAACAGGCACCGAAGATAGAGATGGCCGTAGTAGAAGATAGAGAGAAGGGCCCAAGAATGGAATCACCGAGAAGGGAAGAAGCCAAGAACCTTTGTCAAACCTGCAAACAAGAGAAATACTTAAAGCAATGTTTTTTATAGGGCATTTGGCAAGAACTTCTTCTGCGATTCCATTGCAAAAAAACTGCTTTAGCCAAGCTGTCCAAGATAGCTTTTGTCCAATTGCAAATTTCTGCAATTGATTCACATGTTTTTACGAGCTGGTTTGCCAAACAGTTTCATTTAGCTTTTGGAGTTCCATAATCATATAGGGACTCCAAAAGTTGTTGCCGAACAGGCCATAAACTCATAACATCCAAGTGCAAATAAGTCTAGTAATATTTGTTGTGTGAGCCTCACCATTTTCGTGTGCTCATATCATTGTAAACCCAAAAAGGAGCAAAAGCAGAAAGTAGAGTGAAATCAATGCAGGTGACATGTATCTGCAAGAAAAAAAATGGTTCAGTACCCAGTTAAGTTAAATCATGTAAATAAGCTTCTGTAACTACAAAAGTCACCATACTTGCAAAAATAGCAAGCACGCACATGATACATCAACTCAACAGAGCCTTAAACTTTAGATACCGGGGAAGGGGCTATTTGTATGTTGCCAACTAGATATATACTTCACTGCTAATGGCAAGTGAGATTTGTTGAGGGCTTTACGTCCTTAAAAGGTGTT
The DNA here is from genome assembly GCA_033977485.1 of Hydrangea macrophylla. NCBI lineage: Eukaryota > Viridiplantae > Streptophyta > Magnoliopsida > Cornales > Hydrangeaceae > Hydrangea > Hydrangea macrophylla. The sequence goes on from CM066994.1 coordinate 33,321,581, forward strand.
TTTGGAATGACATTTTTGGAATGCTTTCTCACAACACTTCATTTTCAACTTATTTTAAAGGTACATTCCACACGATTTCTAGTCAAAAAGTGAGCATTACTTGCTTCTGCTTTTAAGTCGAAGATGGTTTTTGGATTTGGAATAGGAGGCCATGAGTTGGGGATTGATAGAACCCATGCTTTTCAACTTCTATAGCAAGTAACTTGCACTCTATCAAGTTTCTATCTTCATCTCTACCCCTCTTTCGCCTTCTCTCTCTCTCTCTCTATATATATATACATATATATATATATCTATATCAAGTATGTCAATACTGACACGTGTAACATGAAAGAAAGGTACAGTAGTTTTTGGATTTGGAATAGGAGGCCATGAGTTGGGGATTGATAGAACCCATGCTTTTCAACTTCTATAGCAAGTAACTTGCACTCTATCAAGTTTCTATCTTCATCTCTACCCCTCTTTCGCCTTCTCTCTCTCTCTATATATATATATACATATATATATATATATATCTATATCAAGTATGTCAATACTGACACGTGTAACATGAAAGAAAGGCACTACTGTACCAAAACTCAAAATACTGTCAAGTTTAGGCCCACTAGAGGATGGTGATCTTTCGAACTTTCAGTATTTGGCAGCAACTATATGTCAATAACAAAGAGTTAAAGTCCTAAAATAGTGCCATCAAAACCCCGAACATTCCATAGCTTTGCATCAGCGCAGCACTCAACAGCACAACTAGACGTCGTATCCATTAAAAGGCTATATGATGTTGGGAATGATCCTCCATCATACTTCTCAATGGAAAAGCACTTTCGGAATATGTAGGGGTGAAAACGATTCGGTTCGGTGCGATTTTGAGTCGAACCGATCGGTTTCGGTTTGGTTCGGTTCTACACTAAATGAATTTTTTGAAAACCTAACCGAACCGATCGGTCCAGTCGGTTTTGTTACACCCCTAGGAATATGTAACCATATGAATACATACACATCGTTAATGATCACTCACAAATTTGCTCTCCTGGAAGTACTGGTAGAATTCCTTCCAGACATCTCCATTTGCTAAACCCGCATAGATGATTAGACCCAGTCCTGCAGCAAGTGATATCTGATGTGGAATTAGTACACTTAAACGAGGCAAACAAATATGAAAACCAAGTGGATACACAATAAGATTACATTTTATCGATCTAAGTAAGATTGTTAAGAAACACACTTAATGATACTATTTAAGGTCTGTTTGCAAGCTACTTCGAGGATGAGCATTATTTTTGCCGAAAATGGTTTTTGACGACACCTCTTTAGTGACATTCATACTGGCCATGATCCTTTTGTGCCAAGGCAGTTATAAATTGGTGCTTAATTCTTCTAGAATGTTATTCTACTGTTGAAAGAAAAAGGAAAGCACCACGATTCACTAATATGTACTCAAAATTGTTACCAATCATTCCTTGCTGCATGAAAATTTTAAGGGCATGTGTCCTAGTTCCCAAATGTTATGTCAGTGAGAAAATTTGAAGGATATGCATCCAAAATGGCTCTTAAATCAGGTTCTTTTCAAACCAAAATCATGCTGGGTTTCACAAGAACCAGATTAAAAAAAAAATTAGAAACCATATCCTACTTAAGCATTCCAAACAGAGTCTTTCGAAGTACAAATATGCAACCCAAATCGGCGGAAGTGGGGGAATCCAAGGCTTCTTAGAGCCAAGATTATGATACCATATAAGTCAACAGTCGCTCCAATAGCTTAAGCTATTAGAAAATGTGCCAAACAATAAATATCAATCTCTAACACCATGACATCACAAGCCACGACAACTTCTCCATTCCAATGCAAATCCAATGAAATTCAATTTAAAAAAAAAAGTTTCCGTTCTACAGTAAAACCACTTCTTACCCCGGCAGTTAGCTTCGATTCCAGAAAATTTAGAGGCCGTTTTCTGAGCTCAGTTTCTTCAACAAGTGGAGGAGGTGGTCTCCAGAGAACAAAATATGGAAGAAGAGCATATGCTCCACCGAAACATGAAAGAACAAGGAATGGCCAGACAGGTACATTGCCTTTTGAACTGCGAAGTTAAAAATTTAATCAGACGAATTGATTGAACTCCTCAATAATAATTGCTGAATATGGAAATTCTAGTATGACAGTTGATGTTTTCTAACTCATGTCACTGCTGTGACATGGCATGAATGCTGGCATTTCCCAGAAAAAAAAAAAAAAAAGGAGATGACTTGGTGATAGTTTCAGTGATACATAGGTCTATCTCCCTTGAGAATGTTTAAGGCTTTGTTTGGTTCATGGATTTAATAAAGGTAAGGAGGAGAAAAAGTGAGGAAATCACGTTTCTTTGTTGTTAGTAAGGAACAAATTGAAAAAAATATGAAGTAAATGAAAGTAGCGCAGAAAATAAAATATGAAATTCAATTTTGTTAGTTACATCCCTTCCTCATTTCTGGAGTTTCTGTTGTAATCTGAAAATTTTAACTCTCTAATTTTATTTGACACAGACGAAAACACTAGGGAACACTCGTCCTTCTTGTTTTCCATTCCTCTCATTTTCTTTTTTAAATCTGCAAACCAAACCGAGCCTAAGAGATCAGAAAATGAAGAGCATAACAAAGTGTGGAGAAGAAGGTGGTCCGAGAGTAGAGAACTTCTCTGCATGTGCTTCGAAGTCAGACAATTTGCCCATAAAGTTACACGAAGAAGAAAGACAAGGCATTGAAAGGTACCTTCTACCTGTTGGAAGCAACAACATGCTGTAGACTAAAGGCCACAAACCCATTATGTACCACAAAGACACCAGCACTTCATTCATCTGGAACCCATCATCTCCTTTCAAATTAAGGAGCTTTTTCAGGAAGTACATATCTTGTGACTGAAATGTTCAAATATGCAGTGTCATGATGTCAAAGATATTAAATGATTGTAAATGAGATGGAAAGGTTAATTCTAGATAATATTTGCCTACATTAATAGCACTCGGTTATGAAGCCGTGTATGATAAAAGTAACCTGGTCAGAAAGCCATAACAACTCTATCCCCATTTCGGTTCACCAGTGGTCCATTTGGAATGTGTTGAAGCTTGATATACGTTGTTGGGCCCATTATCTAACAGCTTAAGCTTGTGGAGCAACTGACTTAACATGGAATCAAAGCCCTGTTTGTGGGTGGAAGCTTGATATATGTTGTTGGGCCCTTATCTAACAGCTTAAGCTTGTGGAGCAACCGACTTAACATGAAATCAAAGCCTTGTTTGTGTCTTGGGTTCGAGTTTCCATTGTGTCTGTTTGTTGCAGTTTATTGTTTGTCTCCATTCATAATGGAGTTTCGTTTGTTGCCTCTCCACATGTGAGACGGAGTCACACGTGAGGGAGAGTGTTGAAGCTTGATATATATTTTTGGGCCCATTCTCCGACAATTTCACCTTTTGGAGCAACTGGTGGCTTAACATAATGCGTTTCTCTCACCAATTGTAGTTGCATTATCCTCTTCATCATCCACTTATTATAAAGTCTTGTAAGGTCCAGCCCATTCAACTCCTTAAAATCCAGGTGTTAAGGAGAGGGGATCTAAGGTCTAATAAACCGCGTAGGCAACAACACATCTAAGCGATGTGGGACGACAACATAAAGATTAACTTTAATACAATTTTTTTCTTTTCCAAAAGAACAAATCTTAGTTTCTTCTGCTATTAAGTTGAAGTACATAAGTTGGGTTGATAGATCATAAAACCCCATACGTCTCAATTTCCATGGCAATTAACTCTCCCTCTATCTCGTTTCTATCTCCATCTCTAAGCCTCTCTCTCTTTGTTTTCCTCTATGCATCTAAAAATGTTTTTTTTTTCTTCGGAAAAACTTAAGTATGCATCTAATACAAGAAAAATGTCGTTCACGTTTCAAACGCAGTATAGACTTCCCTATACAATCGCTAAGTAAAGCTAGTGAAGTATGAACAAAGTAGAACTTCATATAACCAAAAGTTTTCAAATCACCACTAATCCAAAATATTAAAAGCTAATTATCAACTATCAAGGCAAAGTATCAAATATAAACTAGCAAGAAACAAATAGATAAAGATAATAAAGTCATTGCTCTCAATATAATACCGGGGTTTGATTGGGTGTTAGGTTGAAAACATAATACATAAGTCCAACCCATAACAAGAATAGCAAAATTGAGGTTGTCCAGTCCCTTTCATCACCACCAGGACTTCCATTGCCACCAAGCTTGTTTTCCAATGAAACTTCTGTATTAGAAACTGGGTCCTCTAGATTTTGAGTTTCTGAAGAACTGTGACAAATTTGGAGGAGACCCTTTTTATAGAATGTGGAGGTTGTGATTTTGTAATTGAAAGATTTTGGAGAAAATTGAGGAAAAGAGGTTCTGAGAAATGGGATTCTAGGTTTAGGGTTTTGGGTTGAAGTTATGAGATTAGGGGTTTTGAGAGGAAAGGAAGACAAGTTGGAGGAGATGAGGATGCTATTGGCTAACATTTTTTCTATTGGAGGCCAAATTGCTGAACGTAGTGAGAGAGAGATACATACTATGTAGTATGTACTATAGCGGAGTATATAAGAATAGATATCAAGCAAGCTGCAAGCATGTCAAATAATATAGATTGCCATTTCTACCCCTACTTGTACAACAAATTAACAAAGACTACCCGTATTCTGTCGTTCAGCGCGCTCTCTCTCTCTCTCTCTCTGTGTGTGTGCTTCACCTCTCTGCTTCAGCCCCTTCCATCGAACACTGGAAGAGAGTCCTTTGGACCTTCGGTTCAACGTGTCTTCCCCCATTAGCAGTACGTGTATTCTTCCATGAGTCATATGCCAACACGTGACTTTTACACTATGTTTTGGGAGTTTTAAAATGAAGAGAAAAGAAGAGAAAGTATCTTACTTTCTCTCACTTTCTTTCGTTTGAGAGTTTTAGTGAGGAGAGAAAGGGAGAGAAAAATAACTCTCACTTTCTTTCTATTTCTTTCTATAAATTGGGAAAAAATGGAGAGAAAAGAAAGTGAGGATTAATGATTTTTTATTATTACCCATAACACCCTTTATTAAATTCTTAACAAATTTAAATTTCATCCAAGTCCTAGGGCTAATGTAATACACTGTTATATACGTCATTCACAACTGCTGCACAAAAAAAAAAAAAAAAAAAACCTCACGTTAGTCACAAGCTAATCTCCCACAAGCTTATGGGTACTCTCCGACTCTTTTTTATTGGTATCTATCATTCTTTCTTTGCAAAAACAAAAATGTACAATTGACAGATAGAATGATAATTTTTTATTCTTTTCTTTTCTTTCCTTTGCAACTCCCAAACAAGATGAGAGAAACTAACTTTCTCTTCTCTCCTAAACTCCCAAACAACGTGAAAGAAATCATCGTCATTTCTGATCTTATCTTTTCTCTCCTAACTTAAGACTTTCTCTTCTTTTCTTTTCGCTTTCTAAACTCTCAAACATAGTGTTACTGCCGATTAGCAAACGTTTCGTCTCTTTTCTCTTGCTACCACTTGATCTTCCTCGAATTCTCAGTCTGCAAAGAACATCGCAAAGGAATCTCAAGGTCATTACTAAAGTTATTGGAGATTCCTTCACACACACACGTACACACACAGATTTGTACACACCCATGCCTACATCTGTAACTCCACAGAGAGACTATATGGTTTTGACTTTACCCATTTTGGGGTCTTTAATTATGTGATTTGATTTTATAAATTTTAGGTATTCATGAGAGCTTCGGAGATTGCAGTGGATTTGAAGTATGACAGTGGATCAGGTCCTCAATTCGATATTCTTCTCCATTTTAATTAACACCTTCTGATTTTTCTCTTTCTGTGGGTCTGTTTTCTGCTTTTTTCTATTCGTCAAATTTGTGAATTTGGCATTCAAAATTGTTTATGTGGGTCTGATTTTCCCTTTTGATTAGTTTAATTAGTTCCCAAATGATAACCCCATAATACTAAAGAAAACTTCTCCTAAATTCTTGGGTCTGTAATAGATGGAAAGACAATCACCTAAGGTCCTAAAACTCTATAGCAAAATCCCACTGTTTAGAATTTTCAGTTCCACACTGTTTTCGCAAATTGTGGTTTTAATTCTCTGTACTTGGCTTTTTGATTTGATTGGGTCTGTATTTGTAAAGAAACACACATATGCTTGGTTCTTATGTGGGTCCACTTAGAGCATTGCTGCCTTCAAAAATTGCTATTGCACCTGTTAGTCCAACATTTTTTGCCACCATTGGCTTTACGTTATATCAGAAGCATTTCTTGATATTAATAGCCACAAGTTCTTGGATACACGAAAAAAAAATAAAATAAAATAAACTAGCATTTTAAGTTTTCCACACAACTACAAAGCATTGGTTTGGAGCATATTGAACAAGCATCTACAAATAGAGGGGACCAATTTGGGGTAGGAGGACCAATTCTGCAATGTGTTGATCTTCACTAAAAGTCACTTCTAAAACAACATGGGGGTACTTAAGCTAGGTACCCCATTCAGTATATTCAATCACCAATAATTTTGAATTTTAGATACATTAGAAATTTCCCATGCCCATGACACTGTCTATTTTTTTTTTTGGTTTAAAGTTAAATTAATTAGATACCTAATGGTTCATAGAGAATCTATAAGATTGTATCGTTGTGTATGTATGCATGTATATATTATCTTACAACTCCTTTCTATGTTATTGGAGCCAATTCAATGAAGTCTTAACAATTTGATGTTTCATATGATTGCTCATGTTGCCTATGTCCACCGATTTAATTGCAAGAAGCACGAATTACCTCTTTTCATTTTGAAGTTCTGATTTGGTGTCTTTAGGCTTCACCATATATTGCTACAGACCACAGGATTGGCGAACCCTGCTCCTCTTGCTTTTGTACTTTGGTTGGATGATCAGCTAGAATTGGAAGTCAAGCTTGACTCGATCATTATTGTGAGTGTGAGTTTCACACTACAAATCACAGGTTTAGCTTTACAAGACTTGTATTTCCAAATATTTGTCACAGGTTTTTTTTCCATTCATTACTGCTTTGATGATATCATTAGGTTATGTCGTTTTTAGATTCCATGTGTAGAAGATAGTTCAGGGATGAGATTTAAAGAGCTATTCGATGATGTTTTGGTTTATGTCGATTGAGTGTTTGTTTTGTCATGAATTGTTACTATCTTTTCTTAGCTTTTGTTTGGTTCATGGATTTAGTGAGGGGGAAAAAAGGAAACGTTATTCTTCATCAGGTTAATTATGAAAAAACAATAGAGTAAAATATGAAGAGAAAGAAAATTGGATAAAAATTTTATGGAAAACTTTGAATTTTGAGGGTCACTTCCTTCCCTGTTTCCTTCACTTTCTATAATATCTTGGAAGTTTTTAATTTATCATGTTATTTAAGAATTGAATAAAGCACTTGGGAGGACGCTCCGGAATTAGTTTTCCTTCCAATTTCTCTCTCTCTCTCTTTTCCTCTTCTAAATCCACAAACTAAACAGAGCCTTAGTATCCCTTTTTTGTGATTTGGTTTCTGAACAGGTTATCTAAGAGGCATGTTGAGGGAACCAATTCTCACTATATTGTCTCGAGGGAAAAGCAAAAGGTGTAAAAAGTAGAGGGAGGCGCAAAATTATAGAATTTAAATTAAGAAAGTGATCAAGAGTGAGAACAATTTTCGACCCTTAAATGATGACATACATCAAGGGTCCAAAGTATTTTAGTCATCAAACCCATTATAGTACCAAAATTTTGTAGTCCTCCATTTTCTTTTTAAAAGCGGGGGCATTTGTGAAATTAGGCTTGCTGATGTCTTATGATATATTGACTAACTTGTTTTACTTCTTCTGATTAATACCTGTTTTTGATCCCAAAATAAATTAGCAGTTATCGTTAGCTACTTCATACACCTCATGATGACTTTTTAGTGATTGTTCGTTTAATAAATTTGTGCTTCCATATTTTAAAGTTTGTGAACTGTGAAAGGCTTGACAGGTTATTCAGCTCAGAGGCTCTTCTGCTCTTGGTATACCTATAAATTTGGACTTATCTTAAACCATGTCCTTGCATTATCTGATTAAGGGTTCCTATGATGCTATAGTTCTCATTGAATCGGGACCTGATAATAATTAATAACTGTATTTAATTGATGAATTGGGTGAAGATTTTACTACCTTAGGTATTCTGGTCTTATGATGTTCCACTGCCTATTTTATAGGATAGAGGCCACATACTGTGCAACTGAAAATTAATTTCCAAACCAAATTTTACATGGTGCTTTCTTGATTTTGAGTGCAGAAGACATTTATTCTATAGTTTTTTTTTAAATGGTTGTATGCACACTTTTGTTAAATGCTATGTAATAATATAAATAATAGGTATAGCTGTTATCTTTTGACCCCCTAGACCTGTGGTGTATTAATTACACGAATTTTACACATTCATTTTTAATCACACTTTCAACTGCTTCTTAGTTTGTGGACATGGCATGGTTTTCCCAGGAACATCTTCTTTGTGTTCAAACTGCACTCTCTCTGTCTTTCAGATCTTTCATTCGTTAACTTCACCAGCAGTTTCAACCATGCGCAATTCCAGGTATTTGCTTCGAATGTCGATTAGGGTCTTCAAATTGTATTACATTCTGGGTGTTTATCTTGCCGACATGACTAGCTTCATTAAATCAAGTGCATATGCATGTAATACTGTAACTAACCTCCAACTCTACCATAGCAGCAACGGAAGAGAGCTGCTTAAATAGCGCCAACAACAGTCTTACTTTATCGTCTCCATAGAACTGATATTGAGAGTCCATTGTCTTAATTTAAAACCAGGCTGAATTCAGAGTTTTTAACTATTTGTGTCATGACCAGTGGTCACGTCATTGGTTGATGCTTACACGTTTTTTTTTACTAAACTCTCTGTAAGTGGCAGCCACAGGGAGAAGATGTATGGCTATAGTTTATGTAACAAATATTGTGGTTGGGCCATACGGGCACCCACATTATATTGGACTGGGTCTAGAGAGGGCTGGCTTGGACGCCAAATAATGGGCTTTTGGAGTCTTAAGCCTTATAGGTTTTATGTGCCTATATATACATGTATATCACATGGAAAACCTAAGGATGTTTCATATATTCACAGCAGCCTTTCTCTCTCTAACTCACGTTAGTCTCTCTCTCTCTCTCTCTCTCTCTCTCTCTCTTGGCCATGACCAAAGGAGCCATGGGATTTAGCACGTGATACGTACGAGGACCGCTCTAGTAGTGATCTTCACGACTTACGCGAAGCATAAGAGAGTACACGGAGGCAACATGGAGCAGTAGTTCGTGGGTGAAGACGCCGGGCTTGTAACAACACCGTTCGGCGATCCGTCGGGTTATTCCGCTAGGTAAGTGACCTAAACCCGTCTCGTATGTTTGCATGCATATTATCTACATTGGTATCAGAGCCTATAGGTGTTTGATTCGCCCGTAGATCACTCGAATTGAATCTGCCATTAAAGCTTCAAGCAAACTTTTATGAAAACTTTGAAAATTTGATTTTAAAGTGGGTCTACATCGAAACTCCAATAAGGGTCCAATTTTTTGGCATGGCTGTGTCCCATATAATCCCTAGAGTCCCTCCATAAAGTCTCATGGCATGATTATCTCAAACAAGTGAGATATTGCAAAACCTAATTTTTTGGATCAATAAAAACGAATTTTTTTTTCCAACTTTGATCCAATTTTCTGGAAGATTTACTCGATCAATGTCTCTGTTTTGTGGCTTAAAATTGTAGTACTCCGTGAAAGCTTTCCAACGATATAAAATTTGTAAACTTTGGATCAATAACGAAGGAGATACAAGCCGGCAAAGTTGGGGGTTTGCGCAGCCCTGGGCTGCGTTTTTAGGTGAAGAAGAAGACCCAGCTGGGCCTCGCCCACTCGCGCCGGGGAGAGTGGGACCCACTCGTCGGCCTACGGTGGTCCGACGACAATGATTCCGGCGAGTGTGGGTCCCCCTCGGGGTCTCGGTCCTTAATATATTTTTCAGAAATTTTTTTAATTATTTTATAATTAAAACTGTTTCTGCAATTAAAATAAATAGTTTTTAATAGCTTAAATATGTTTTAATTGCTTTAAAATTCTGAAAAAATGTGAAAAATTTATTTTTAATTTTTCCTATGTTAAGGACACTGTGTGGGACCAGAAATAATTTTATGGTAGATTATTTCATTGTTTTTGGTATTTTAGAGCATAAAAGATATATTTTAAATATGTTTTTAATTGCTTAAAATATCCAAAAATGTATATTAATTTTTAAAATTAATATATAGTGTTTAGTACACTATAGGGGACTCTAAGATAATTTTTGTGTAAATTATCATGTATTTATGATATTTTAGAGCATGTAATTAATGCTTTTGGGCATTTATTTAATTGCTTAAAATAGTCATAATACATTATTAATTTTTGTAATTAATAAGGGACATAAGGGACACTGTTTTAAGACCATGTAAAATTTTGTGGGACCCACAGGTAATTTTTGGTAAATTATCTCAATCATATTACTCCCTCCGTCCCATTTTATGTGTCCATCTTGGGGAGTCCAACTATTTAAGGGGACAAAAAGAATCTACACCTACTTTCCACAATTGTCCATAATCATTGCACTTTTTATTTATTATTTTATTTTGGTATTGATTGCAAGGAAGGGTAGTTGGGGAAAATAAGTAAAATTTATATACTAATTTAGGAAAGTGGACAACAATTTTGGGACATCCCAAAAAGGAAAGATGGACACATAAAATGGGACGGAGGGAGTAATATTTTAGAGCATATAATTGTGTGTTTTTGTTCACATATTAAATTGCTTAAAATATTTTTATTGATTATTAGTTCAGGGAATTAACACAATGTGTTTAGAACACTAGTGGTAGCTTGAGAAAATTATTTTAGTGTATTTTCTCGCTCTTTGGGACATATTTTAGAGCATATATGTTGTGTTGAGTATGCAATATTAATTGCTTAAAATATAACCAATTAAAGTTGTTAATTCTTGAATTTAATGTCTAGTGTGTTTTGTACACTGATTGGAGACTGCAGAAAATTTTATGAATTATCTCATTTTTTTGTTTTGGTATTTTAGAGCATAAAATTTATGCTTATGGGCATTTATTTAATTGCTTGAAATAGCCAAAATAGATTATTAATTTTTGAAATTAATATGGTGTGTTTGGAACACCATATTAGACCACTGAAAATCTTTGGAGAACAAATTCTTGAAATTTTTATATTTTTAGGAATTTTGTTGCTCATAGTTAATTTTGTTTAACTAAGATCAATTTATTATGTTAAATTGATTCAAAATGTTTTTGGGCCTTGGTGAAATTCCGGAAATTTTTATTTATAATGAAAATTTTGTTTTTCAATTAATAAAATTTTCCATAAGGTTTTAAATTAATTGTTAATTTAAAGGGCCCTTAATAAATTGGTTTTAAATTATGTTTTAACACCTAAAATTAGGTTAAAATTAATAAAAAATTCAAAAAATTTTCATTGATTTTACTTAGCTTATGGGAGCTATCCGGGCTGTGCAATAATCATTTTATTGCACATTTTATTATTTTTAGAGGCTCATTGCATTGTTGGTCACGTTTAATTACTGTTGTTTGTGATTGGTTGACCCTATGACCTCTAATTCCTCCTCCTTAAGTGGAGTGACGGATGAGTCCATTCATTTTATAATAAGACCACATGAGTGCTTGATGTGTGTGATTGATACATTTTAATCTGGCTTAAATGAATGGACAATAATTGACAATTTATAGAGCTTGTGTCCTCACGATGTATGTTTAAGGCTGTTCTTGTATATGTTTATGAACAAAGCATCCCTATTTTTTATGGGCTATAAATGTAATGTGAGGACGAGGGTTTTATTTCTTGTATTGGAAAAGCCTACTCGTAAAGGGATGGTTTTCTTTGTTCATAAATCATACACTTGAATTACCTTAACATGAGCTCTAAGTTGTCAATTCGGACCCACGTGGGGGACCATGCGCATTTTTTGTTGTATGGCGCACTTTATATCTTGTGGATGATCTTAGATAGGTATTTGTACCATCTAATTGATGTTTGTTTAGAAAAATCAATTATAAAAGGTTTTTCTTGATTTACAAAATTAAGATTTGATTAATGAGCAATAGCGAGTTTTTTGGTCTTAAATTGTAGAAAGGGGAAAACTCAATTGTAATTGGATTTTAAAACAAACCTTATGAAATGTGCAAATAATAATGTCAATCCCTTGCACATGTTCTCAAATATTATTCTTCAAATTTTTTGGATTCACAAAAACAAATGTTTTCCAAACCACACTTTGTCGATCTTTATAAAAGTAACAAGTTTAAAAGGGACAAATTTTTTTGTAATATGGCACTGTAAAGTAACACACCGATAGAATGAGTGAGAGTTTATGGGCTTTAGGCTTGTTCTATGGTCCAACCCATTAAACCAAATAATGGGCCTCCGGCCCAATATCATAATAACCTTAATAGCCTATAATACTTGGCTCGAGAAGGATCATAGCACGCGCTTTGTGATAAGCAGCATGCACCATGATCTTGTTGGGAAGTATATGTACTACCCGATAGCCAAAGTATTATGAGATCAGCTCAAATTTGTTTTCGATGGAACATTCACTACTAGATTGAGCGTCTAGTAATGAAGTTCGGGAAAGTAAAAGAAACGTTCCAAGTACACGATGACTGGACATCTAAGGTCGATGACAGGTATGATTCGTGATTTCAGAATACTCGGAACATCTTTACTGGCGAACTGTAGTTTCAGGCTATGATTAGTTCTTTGCCTGATTCGCGGGTCCATAGAAAACAAATTATGATCCACAACGGAAATGTTAAATTTTTGGTTTTGACATCTTTTGATATGTTGAGCTGAATACGGAGCGCCAAAAAGGTGAGGTGAACCGTATAGCTATACTCTTGACCACTACTTCCATAAGTGGAAGTAAGCGCAAGGCTAGTGGACCTAAACGCAATGGTAAAGGTAAACCCGCCTGGAGGTAGAGTGGGGCCAGCAAGTTTGCGCCCAAGGCTAACAAGGTGGAAGAGCGCAATCAAGGGCGTTTTTCGGTTCGGTGGTAATAGGATGGATATTTTTGGGTGGTAGTGTTACTAGGACATGGTTATCTAGGGATAACTGCTTAAGAATTGTTTTCATAAATTCTAGTTTTCTCTATTATTCATTTATTCTGAGACGTGGCATGCTGGACTTGAACGCATAGGATGAGATAGGATGACTTGATTAGCTCGAGAAGCCCTTTTTTGGGCCCACTCGCTAAGGTTAACCTACCTATGTGTGAGTCTTGCTTAGTTGGCAAAGCATGCCGAAAGCCTTTTAGAGAGGCTATTAGAGCTACTCAAGCATTAGATCTAGTTCACTCAAATATCTGTGGACCTATGGTTATAAAGGCACGTCATGGCGCCTCTTATTTTCTCACTTTTATAGATGATTTCACGCGATGTGAGGATCGCGAGTACTTATCTAATCAGTTCTGGGAGAATTGTGTGAGGAAAAAGGGGATACGCAGACAACTTTCTATTCCGGAACTCCGCAACAATATGATGTTGCAGAAAGAAGGAATAAGACATTCCTAGATATGGCTAGGACTATGATGGCGCAAGTCAACCTCCCAGTATTGTTTTGAGAGGATGTACTCTTGATTGCTGCCTACATAGTAGAGTGCCTCTCCTCAGTCAGTTCCTTCTACCCCCTTATGAGCTATGGAAAGGCGGAAAGCTCATTTTGGAGCATTTGCGCCCGTGGAGCTCAAGAGGTTATGTTCACTATACCTTGCATAAGTGCGAGAAACTACGCTCGAGAGCTAGAAAGCATACCTTTAAAAGGTATTCTAATAGTTCGACAGCCTATGTTTCGTATAATGAACAAACGGGTATAGGAATGACAGAAATGGTGTCACATGATATTGAGGATGACTTCCCCAGATTTGTATTACTAAGAGAAATCTTGACCTCCATGAGTTGGAGGATGTTGAAGACAACATACCATCTTTAAGCGAGGGTGGGGAGATTGAGATTCCACATCCAGTAATCGCTATAAAATGGTACTAGTCTCCAGCCGAGTGGGAGTACACCGCTAGACGCTAGTGGGAGTGTACCAGATAGTGGGAGTGCACCACTAGGCACTCAAGATTCTCAGGTAGTACACTGTATGGTGATGAGGAAAACGTTCCCTATCGCTGTTTTGAAATTGAGGAAGACATTTTCATATGTGTGCAAATGTGTGCACAAGTGGATGAGGATGAGCCTGCTTCTTTTGTTGAAGCGTTTTTCTTCGTCTGTTGAAGCTGAGTGGATAGTTAATATGCCAGACGAGATGAGCCCTATGGACGTAAATAAGGTCTAGGAGTTAGTTGACATTCTGCCTGTGCGTAAGGCTATTGGAGACAAGCGTGTTTACAAAATCTAATGCAAGGCAGATGGTTCAATTGACAAGTATTAGGCGCGCCTTGTGGCGATAGTTTGCACCCAGAGAGGGTATAGACTATGGAAACATGTTCTCCCAAAGGGTGAGATCTGACTCCATTCGCCTTATCCTAGCAATTGTCGCATATTTAGTTTTTGAACCTTTTTAGTTGGATGTTTAAACTGTTCTTTTCTCAATGGAGAACAAGACGACGAGATAAATATGGATCATCCCATTGGTGTTGTGACCAAAGGGAATGAGAGCAAAAGTGTGCTGTCTCAAACGATCTATTTATTATCTCAAATCGTCTAGGCAGTGGTACAATGTGTGTACATTAAATGGTCCAAGGAAAGTGTTTTAATTATTTATATGTTGATGACGTCCTTTTAACTGGGAATGAGATGAGTTCCATTGTCGCCACTTGAGAGTGGTTGTCCTCTCTGTTTGAGATTGAGGATATGGGTGATGCCAACTATGTGTTGGGAGTTTAGATTGTGAGAGATCGTTCTGAAGCTTCTCTCGAGGGTTCTTGAACGTTTTTCACATGAAAAGCTGTAAACCCATTGACATCCCATTTTTCTTTGGGACTCACCTTGACCTTAGATCGATCAATGTCTTAAGAATAATGAGAAGAGGAAACAAATGTCCAGTTTGCCATATCCGTCCGCAATAGGGAATCTGAAGTATGCTAATGTGCGTACTCGTTCAGATGTCTGCTATGCGGTTGGTTTAATTAGTCGTTTCCGTAGCAACCATGGTCCTGTCACTAGAGAGTAGTGAAGAGTATCTTGCGATATGTTTGCAGGAGGTCTGTGGACCTTGCCTTATGCTGTCCGCGATGGAAGCATAATATGTGGTGTGCTCTGTAGTTGTAAGAGAAGCTGTTTTGGTTGAAGATTTTTTTGCAGTGGCTAGGCTCTTTATCTCATAGTGATGAGGTTGTGCTCATCAAAGGTGATAGCACGTAAGCTTGAGCATATGCAAAAGATTTCAAAAACCATTCTAGCACGTGTCACATTTGAGATGTGGTTTGCGCAAAGGGAAGTTGTCTTAAGGCATATCTCCAATTGGGGATTTGATGTGCTTAAACATTTTATTGTGATATTAACATTATTATTCAAGTTTTTATAAACTAGTTGGTTTCCATATATATATATATATTTGTTATAAGTGGAACGAATGCACATTTCTTAAATGTCACCGGGCTTGAATCGACCTGCTCACACGGGTGATTCACCTTGGCGCCGAGATAGCGAACTAGGACATGCGTGTCTATGGCGCTTAGATGGCGAGATGAGACATGTGTTCATGGCGCTTAGATAGCTAGCTAGGACATGTGTGTCCATAGCGCTTAGAAAGCGAGCTTGAACACTTATATCTACGCAGTATAAGAACAGCGAGCTAGATATAAATCCTATTATTTCTATATGTCGCATTAGATGGATCTAAGATGAGACCTTATACTTGGTCGAACATAGAGATATCCCACGACTCTATGTAGCCTGTTTACAGCCGAATGTGAGTTTTCAAACGGGCGCTAAGAGGAGCGACTGTGCTGGGAGACTCAGGTTAGACGTTTTGTGTAACGTCTAGACTAAGATTCGTATGGCGTTACTTGTTTTTCCAAACACAGAGTGACATGCCCATTTTGATGGAAGAACGCCATAGCATACATATCGTACTGTATGTGCTTTCGCGATCGACTATGGAGCAGTGAATGGATTCCTCTTCATTGTTGTGTGAGCCATGTAGCATATCCAAGACATTGGTTATCCTACAAACAGGTTGCCTTCACGACTTGAGACTATGTATTGAAGAGGACGCTTGATGACAGTTACTTTAGCATGCTATCCTAGGACGATGAGATTATTCCGTTCTATGGGGTGTGTCTGGGCAAGCGGTCAAGTTAGTCGGATTGACATGTGGGCTCAGGGAAGACCATTCAATAACACACCATGTTTTTGTGACTCATTAGCAGGCCTGCGACAATCATAATTTGTTACTGATATGTCATGAGTACATTACATTGAGGTGGTGCAGCAATTCTTTTCACCGAGGGATTGAGAATGCTGTGTTCGGTGTGGTTGAATTGTCTAAGGCATACACGAGAAGCTTCTGAGTGATGTGTCTTGCTAGTTATGGTGATGATTTGGCATTACACTCCTGTCGCTGTACTTTCTTTTTGTAAGGTCGCACTTTCTATTTCCCTGTATGAAGAGTTGAGAAGTTCCGTTGTGTTAAGAGATTGGTTTTTAGTACCAACCCTATGTGGGTGAGTGGGAGATGTAACAAATATTGTGGTTGGGCCATACGGGCACCCACATTATATTGGACTGGGTCTAGAGAGGGCTGGCTTGGACGCCAAATAATGGGCTTTTGGAGTCTTAAGCCTTATAGGTTTTTATGTGCCTATATATACATGTATATCACATGGAAAACCTAAGGATGTTTCATATATTCACAGCAGCCTCTCTCTCTCTAACTCACGTTAGTCTCTCTTTCTCTCTCTATCCCTACGGTTCATCTCTCTCTTGGCCATGACCAAAGGAGCCATGGGATTTAGCACGTGATACGTACGAGGACTGCTCTAGTAGTGATATTCACGACTTACGCGAAGCATAAGAGAGTACACGGAGGCAACATGGAGCAGTAGTTCGTGGGTGAAGACGCCGGGCTTGTAACAACACCGTTCGGCGATCCGTCGGGTTATTCCGCTAGGTAAGTGACCTAAACCCGTCTCGTATGCTTGCATGCATATTATCTACAGTTTACAATGATGTGGAATGCTTAATTGAAAAACCTTCAAGGAAAAAAAACAGAAGCTCTAAGAAATTATTTTCATAATAAACTTTATACCTGCCAACATAGGTATGCTACAGAGCAATATGTAGATTTACTCTCATTCTATACTACAAGTTAAAAGGAACACTTAAAATTAAAGACCAACAACCTGCAATAAAATTAGCCATATTCAATGATATTACTTTTACAGGCTAATAGCGAAGCCTAATAACTGATTGCATTCTAACGATTATAATTCTGCTGGATTTATTTGGATCTTTGGCAGCCGCCGTTGGGTTTTTAAGAGAGAACTCGAGGAATTTTAACCCATGTCTGTAATTATACTTTCGAAAGCACATAGGCACATAGTGTTATATAATGTCGTCTTTATGTGCAATCTGATAAGTTGAGACAGAGAAGGGGCCTAATTCTAGACTTCATAGCAGAGACATTCAAAGAAATGTTGACCATTCTCATGGTTGGTTCTGCAATTACGCTCTTCAGCACATAAAATTAGAAATTGTCACTTCCTTATCAAATATATGGCTTGCAGATGATTGAAATGTGCCAACTATGTCACACTGTTGGAGATACTGCAGGTATATGTCCACCACTACACACCAGATGTGATGGGGGTGATGATCTCTCATAGCTTTGAAGGTCATTTATTTCTGAAATGCCGTTGAGACCAAGTGCCCAGGTTACTTGCCTTACGCACAGCCTACTGGTGACCAACATTCAAGAGTTGTGGTTATTATTTGTATGTTACCATAGAAACACACTGACTATTCTTCATAACAATATTATCTCTTTTATCTCCACATTCAACTTACTCAAATATTATATTCTTTCTTCTGAGACACCATGTCAAGTGTGCAATCTTAATGGACACAAGCCTTATGAATGCCCATTGTCTAGGGCTTATGATGAGCCACCTGAGCAAATTGAAGCTGAAGTGTGAGGAGCTGACTCGATATTTACTAGCCGAAGGTGAGTGTTCACATGGAGTATTTACTTTTCACTTTCATGTAGGCTGTTTATTTTGCGATTTGTGTGGAGCAGAATTCGAAGATCAATAGTTTATAAATATGTGGACACATGACTGCAAAATACATAATCTTGTAACACGTGCTTCCAGAACTCCGACAAGCTGTTCATTTCTATGTTCACAAGTGCGATTTCTTGGGTCAATGTTACGGAGACATATTATGTTAACATGTTTATTACATACTCTACTCTTAACTGCAAAAGACTTGAAATTTATACTCAGTGATCTGACATGAAAAATTAATTACTGACTACTCGTGGTGTTTGTTGGCAAGATTTACTTGAGCAACCAATTTTTCCTTTTTTGCCCTTTTTTGAGTAATGACACTTTAGTATGTTCAGTTTTATTTTAGTAGTTATTATTTGACTTTGAGAAACAATAGTGATGTTATTGACATTTTGGGACAATAATTGCAAGCAAAAGAAACTTTTTTGTGAAGTTAATTCCAAGAGATGCAAAAATCTGGTAGAGTGACCTTAAATTAATACTCCATGTATAAACATCTTTCAGGAATCTAATAATAGTCTTAACATAATGTTTTAATTTCTTTTTTTTTTTGGCAAAGAATTTTGATTTGAACGTCTTTTGGTTGACTTAGCTGCAAACCAAAGAAGAAAGGCTGAAAAGGAAGTCTAAAAAAAATGAAATGGTATTGCAAATCTAGAGCTTTTAGTATTCGCAATGTTATCTTTTATTTAAAAGTATCTTTTTGAATATTCAAGCGGAGCCTAAATAAAGATTGAGTTATTTACTACTTTTCTCCATACAAAACCTAAATCATGAATGAGTCATTTGCTAATTCTGTCCAAACAGAGTCTGAATGTCAATCTCGGAGAGCTAGAATGACTAGGGTCATGGAGCTTGTTCAGGTCGGCTAAAACAGATGATTGGTTCGAAGGTAATTTACGACACTTTAATGTTCTTGTTGACTTCCGGTGTTTAATTGCTAATCTTTACGATTTTGTTGTGGTTTTGTATGGTTTGACAATTTAGGTTTAACGTGGAGTGACTTTTGTGTGGGCTGCTATTATTTTCTACTCTTTTGGTTCAAATGAATGCTTTGCCTTTTTGGTTGGCATGGCTTTCCTTAGAAATTAAGATATGTGGTGCTATTTGAATTCAATGTTAAAGTCAAGACACGTCAACTCTTTTGAGGTTGCTTTAAACAATATATGGCTTTGTGACTTACCATGGTATTTTGAGATTTTGAAAGTTGTGAAGGAATTTGGGTGCCACTTGTTTTGTATTGTTTGTGTATGTCTTGGCTCCAATTTATTTTGGAAGCGAAGCTAGCTAATTGAACTTAAACAAGGGGTCTCTTTCCTTTTCCTTCTACTATGTTTTTGAATCCTTGTTTGAATGACAGATTACTGGGCGCAGAAAATGCTGATGTCATGATTTTTATAATTTTGCATTTCCTTGCAAGAAAGATGGAGTCTGCTAGCATCTGATCTTCTTTTGTTTGTGATAGAATCATAGTTTGTCTCTTCTCGTTTTGGTTCTGGGCATGTAATTTTTCATATTTAGTCTCGTTTGACTTCTAATTGCTTCTATGAACAGTTGAGATTGATAAAAAAAAAAAAAAAAAATTCAATTCAGCCACGTTTTGCTTTTATTGTTTTATACATTTTTTTTCCCAACGTTGACTATTTTACTCCGTTTTGCTAGTTAAGTATTATTCTACTATGTATTAATTATTCTTTTTGACTCAATACAATGAATTCCTTAGTAGATGATATCCGTATATTTTTGTATTCAGCACATGTCGAAAAAAAAAATTAAGAATAGAAGATGTTGAAAATTATTTGGCACCTTTACTAAATATAATGGAAGACCAACATGCAGATATCAATGTAGCACCGTATTTTTCCATTGATAAGGTGAATATTTTACCATTTTTAATACATTAATAATTAAATTTAAATTATTCTTACATTGTCTTTTTATTTTATTTTATAAATATGTAGATATTTGACTCGCAATCAGCGCTTATCTATTGGGCTCAAGATATTGGTATTAGATTAAATATGGTAGTCATAATTACAAACTCTGATGCAGAGCTTATGCTAAAGAAGCCAAAGTTGAAATGATTATTTCATATAGAAGTAGTTTCAAATGGGGTGGTCCAAGTTTATTTTGCACTGATTTTTGTCAATTGGAATGTTTTAAGTTTATTTGTAAGGGTTAAATACATGTTACACCTTTGTAGTTTGTTACCTGTGTCAGTTTCGTCCCTATAATTTAGAAAGTATTACTTTAGTTCTTGTAGTTTCATAAGTGTGACAAATAAGTCCAATAAGTCCTTTAATGACAAATAATTTTGTCACTGAAAGTAAAAAAAAAATGTTGCAAAAAAAGTGTTTTAAGTGACTCAAATGACACACTTATGAAACTACAAGGACTAAATGAAAATTTCTAAACTACAGGGACCAAGTTAATACAAAGGGCAAACTAAGAGGGTATAAAATGTAGTTAAGCCTTATTTATAAAATATAATATGTAGTACAATAAGTGAGATGCCCATACTAATTAAAGTAAAGGTAAAAAAATTAATTTATTATCTTAAAATTAGATGCTCTAATTAAAAAAGGAATGTGCCATTATCGACACTCTTTTATAAATGCCTTTGTCTCAAATAAACGAGCTTTAAGGAGATGATGTTGAGCTTTATTAAAGGAGCTTTTGTTAGACTTTAATTCATAAAAACTATCATGCGGAAATAACTTTATATGCCAAGATCTTGAATATAATACACCTTAAGAAATCAAATATAAATTTACATACCGTTATTCGCCATTGAAATTAGTAGAGACAGAATTGTAACCCCTTAGGTTAAAGTGTTAAACTTTATTCTAGGCTTCACCTTCTTCTCTCTGTCTCTCAGTTATGCACACCCTTATTTCTATAATTGATTGAGGATAACTTTTAAGGGGTAGGGTGTACCTTTTCTAGAGGAGAGAAGATGGTTTATTAATGACTGTCATAATGACGGTCATGGAATACGTAATGACTTTCATAATTACTGAATATGAAAAGTCTATTATTTAATAACTGTTGAAAGATGAACCATTCAATCATTGGTTCTCTCAACAATTAATAATGTATATCTTATATATATATACACACATATATATATTAATTGGGATAGTTTTCTATTGGCTAAATAGTTGGTGAAGTCCAACTAACATAGAAAGCTAGTGGGCCACATTTAGTGGGACTTCTAAAAGTCACATAGAAGTTTACATTCACCTACTTGGTCCACTAAGCCGATTATGATATTTGACTTAGTTGGATTCCACATATAAAACTTTAATTCGTGATCACAAATTTCCGAAATTAGCCAATACGCCCAAACTTTTAGTTACTGTCATACTAAGATTAGCATAGACTATCAATGTGAGTCATAGCGGTTGTACAATATTTGTGTCGTATTCCCTTCCATGCACCACGCCATTAATAACCTGTACTAATCTTAGTCTATTATTCTGTAATGCACATGTAATGTGTCTTGTTAAGACATTTCCTGTTTATCAAACAATAAAACATAAATTGTGCACACATAATTGAAAACAGGAAATAAACAGAAACAAACTTTAATTGCGCAAAAGTGTCAATTACACTACAACTGAAATATCCATTATTTACATTATTGATTACTCAAAAGACCAATCCTTACAACATGTTCCTTATATGTCTTTGGAGGTAATCCCTTAGTCAATGGATCAGCAATCATAAGAGTAGTGCTCAAATTTTCAATTGACACTTGCTGTTTCTGGACTCTTTCTCTAACAACCAAGTACTTAAGTTCCATGTGCTTGGAACTACTAGAATACTTTCCATTCTTAGAGAAGAAAACTACTGCGGTATTGTCACAATAAATTTTCAGGGGCTTGGAAATAGAGGCAACAACACCAAGTCTTGAAATAAAATTCCGCAACCATAAAGCATGACTCGTAGTCTCAAAACATGCCACAAACTCGGCCTCCATCGTGGATGAAGCAATAATGGACTATTTCATGCTTTTCCACGAGATTGCTTGTCACAGTCCGGTCCCACAATAGCGGAACTGGAGCCCATGGCACGCCACCGAGGCTAAACCAATTCATTAACGTTCCCAAAAATTAGTTTGAAGAACACATGCAGCGGAATAAAACAAGTCATTTTGAAAACTATCTGTCCAGTCGACTGATC
Source organism: Hydrangea macrophylla (assembly GCA_033977485.1). Classification (NCBI taxonomy): domain Eukaryota; kingdom Viridiplantae; phylum Streptophyta; class Magnoliopsida; order Cornales; family Hydrangeaceae; genus Hydrangea; species Hydrangea macrophylla. Next base: position 33,344,104 of record CM066994.1, read on the forward strand.
CTCGGATCCAGTCGACTGATCCTGGTTCAGCAGAAAGTTGGATTTTAAAACACCATCCAGTCGACTGCTTTCTAAACCCAGTCGACTGGGGCCTGAATTTTCAGTCGACTGATACGGTCCGGTCGACTGAAGTCCAGCCTGGTACAAAAATCTGAATTGAACACCATGATCCAGTCGACTGTGTCGAGGACCCAGTCGACTGATCCCCTGTGAAACAATGCAGTGAGTTGCTGAAAACAGAGGCTCCAGTCGACTGTTTTCTCAACCAATCGACTGATTTATGGCAGCTTCTCAATTGCAGAGTTTTCTAAGTTTAAAAGCTTTTGAATTCGAACGGCGATCAAACACACACTTCCAAAAGTACTCCCAAGTAATTCTAACTGTATTAACATATTACTAAAACACAGTTACAACATGTTACTAACTATTACAACGGTTTAAAATCCATTCTAACATACCAATTTAAACATGGGTTAAAACAACCAAATTCTTATTACAACATCCTATTGTCCCAAAACTACCAGGTTAACATTCAAGTTGCCTCCCAAGCGAACTCCCAACCCTCGTGCTCACTTCTCCGATTCCTCGCTAGCATTAACACCTGAAATGGTTATTTGAATAACCACACATATTTTGATTCGTTTAAGCTAAAGCTTAGTGAATAAAACAACATATGTACATGAATGATAAACATGTCCGCATTCACATCTCTACATTTTATACTAGTCGCCGGAGACTCACGTGCCCGTCCATACTCCCAATCCGCGACTCCTCGCCAATAAGTCCACGCGAAAGGGTAAGACCCACGATTCTTCTCTTCAATCGTGCGACCTTAATGCCTATATCGGCTCCACAAAATGGCACGGTGACCACGTGCTCCTTCTGACCCAAATAAGCAACTTAACATGCTCAAATACATATCACCATGCTCGCGGTAATCAAAACATATCATCGTGCTATTGGGCCTACTTATCAATATAAATGCCCAATATGAACTACACAATATATCTCTAAGAATTAATACATGCTATTCAAACATAACATGACTACATGCCAAGAAATCATTCCAAAACATAGTTGAATCACTCACCTTCGATTTACGTTCTTAAACTTCGATTCAAAGAAAACCCGTGTATAAAGAACGTGTAGAAGTCCGTCTAGTACAATTTCTATGAATCAAAATTCCATTTATCAACTTTTATGAAAAATTCTAGAAATAACTTTTCAGAAAACTTAGCCAAACAAGCCCTAACATATATCAAAACGAAGCTCTTACCTCGAGGAGCTCGAATATGAAATATGGGAGAAAATAAACTGACGGAAGGTCGTCGTTTGGCGTCGCAAAGCTCTAAGCTCCTAAATCTCCCTCTAGCCCCCTTTTGGCCTCCTTTTGGAATTTAGGTTAGAAGTTATGAAAAATATCTCAACCATCTCTATCTATATATAGGCAAGACTATTGGGAATTACGTTTACCTCCCCACGAGTTTTCAAAACTCCTAATCAGTCTCTGAAACTTTCTACACAGCTAATTCCTAGCTTTACGAGTGAAACTTCGAAATTATAAAAGTTTTCGACTAAGTTTCGTTTGGTCGCTAAAACGCGAATTTCTACATGACGTTTCCGAAGTTGCTAATTAGCCTACCAAATTAATAGCGTGTTCATTCGTTCTCACCAAGATACTAAATCTAACAACAGAAATATATTCTAAGCCAGAAAATAATACAGATATTGCAATACACAGGTAAACATTTATTTTCAGATAAACATTTAAAGTGTTCCACAGTGACCGTCTCATACTCGGAGAGACGTCACAACAATAAATCCTCAATCACCATAGTTTCAAAGGGTTCTCTAATACAGACACCCAAATCAACTCGTGAGTCAAAACTCACTCAACCATGTGTCATAAGACACGCCACATCACATTATCATGCATGACAATGTAATGCAAAAGCAATAACACAAATGTGGGTGTTATAATACTCTCCCCCTTAAAAGAAGTTTGTCCCCAAACTTATACCTCAAGTCTCAAAAAGGTGCGGATACTGAGTACGCATCTCATCTTCTATCTCCCACGTCATCTCTTCCGTAGTTTGGCTACGCCATAACACTTTCACTTTCGATATTACTTTATTTCGTAAGACTTGATCCTTCCAGTCTAAGATCTCTACCGGATATGCGACATACATTAAATCACTCTGAATCTCATTCGATGTCGGAGTCATCACTTGATCTCTATCTTCCACTAATTGTTTGCGTAACAACGATACATGAAACACGTTATGAACTTGAGCATACTCGCTCAGCAAGTTCAAACGATAAGCTACGGGTCCAACCTTTCCAATGATTTCAAAAGGTCCTACATATCTCAGATTGAGTTTCCCGTATCTACCAAATCTGGTTATTCCCTTTGAAGGTGATACCTTCAAATACACCAAGTCTTCTACATCAAATTCCAACGGCCGTCTGCGCTTGTCGGCATAACTCTTATACCTACTCTGGACTGTCAGTAATCGTTGTCTAATCACCTTTATCTTATCCGTCGTCTCTTGTACAATTTCTGGCCCTTCAATCTTTCTTTCTCCGACTTTCGTCCAACTAATCGGTGAACGACATACACGACCATATAAAGCTTCATAAGGAGCCATTCCAATACTTGACTGAAAACTGTTGTTATACGCGAACTCAATTAACGGCAGGTGGTCTTCCCAATCACCTTGAAAATCAAGTACACATAGCCTAAGCATGTCTTCCAAAATCTGGATTACTCTCTCTAATTGACCATCGGTCTGAGGATGAAAAGCTGTACTAAAGTGCAATTTGGTACCCATTGCTTCTTGCATGGCTCTCCAAAACTTTGACGTAAAACTACTATCCCTATCCGAAACGATAGAAACTGGGATACCATGTAGTCTCACAACCTCGCGAATATACAACTTAGCTAACGGCATCGGCTTAGTTGTTCGAAGCGGTAGGAAATGCGACGACTTCGTCAAACGGTCAACAATCACCCAGATAATAGTATTCGATCTCTTCGACCTCGGAAACCCACTAACAAAATCCATTGTTATGTGTTCCCATTTCCACTCGGCTATCGGTAACGGTTGTAACTATCCCGAGGGTACTTGGCGTTCGGCCTTTACTTGTTGACAACTAGTACAACACGAAACGTATCGTGCTATTTCTCTCTTCATTTCCGGCCACCAATAAACATGTCTCAAGTCTCTATACATCTTGGTGCTTCCCGGGTGAACGGTATACTTTGTGCTGTGTGCTTCCTCTAGAATGTTCCTGTCACGCCCCGGAGCAGCATAAATAGAGAAAAATAAATTTCCTTTATGGGTCCATAGGGAATGACGGGTGAATAACCGCATTGTCATCTAATCAACCAACAAATACCACGATAGGGAGGATGCTATTCATAGAACATATCTTATTAACATAATCAGAGGCTACAGCGGAAACTATAAAAGGTATGAAAGCAACAGATGCCCAAGTACCAATTATAAAAGTCTACTAAAACTATTACAACAGCTGGCTTAGAGTCTGAAGCCTATAACAACAATAACAACAGATATACAAACTAACTATTACAAGCAGCACGTCTTCGTCTCCAAGCCTTCAGCTCCAAGACCGGCAGAACATCAGTATCTCGTCCTCAAGTCCTGCGAAGCTCTAGACATTGGAATGTCCAGGGCATAAACGCCATCAACTTTGGATACAAAGCTGAGTGAGTACATTAAACAACACTCCTCACCGTTATTGTTCAGCATCTTAAAATGCGGTTAATCTCTTAACAATGGCGTCACTCGCGGACATAGCAGAGGTCTCAATAAACTATACATTAAATCAATGATAACAAGAAACATATTAAATGAAAACAATAATAACGATCATGGAATAAATATCTCATCACGTATTCACCATATCCATGCATGTAACCGTGCAACCACCCATGCATATACCTTTACGCCGGGACGCTGAATCCACGACTGAACCTTTATCTCATCATATCCGTACTCATATTCATACCTCTATCCGTCTCTGTATCCATTCATCAATCCCATCATTCTAATCTGATATCCATTCGTCGATACAATAATGCCAATCGGAATCACCCGACTAGGTAATAGGTCCCACAATCCCTTGATAGGGTTACCGGTCGTCTACACGGTACCACCTATCTGTAAACGATAGAACGGCACATCGGACGTCTTCAACGATGCGTACACCCTCACTGGTCGTCTACACAGCTGAGTATATATATTAGGGCACTAGCCGGACGTAATCGTCAACGGTACACTGGACGTCTTCAACAGTGCATACGCATTACTGGACGTCTTCAACAGCAAGAGGCGCACTAGGAACTCTAACCATCCCACGTCCACCCGACTCGTCAGTCGTTGATCCCACGGATCCAAAGTACACATATCTCATCATTCCATATAAATCACAGTTCCCATTTCTCATCATATCTTCTCATCTCTTCATATCAATATCCCATTTCTCATCAGATTCTCTTACCTCTTCACATCACTATCCCATGCATGCTGACACATGTTGTGAAATGCTCATATACTAAGTACAGGAAATATCACATGCTCTGTATTCAACATATCTACTTATTACTGATTATTAACATGCTGTCGTGTTCCGTTCTACTATTCAGTTACATATGACAGTCCAATAATTTATCTCATATCGACAGTTAACAATAAACAGTTCATCTTGTAACATTAACATAAACATCATATAGGGCTAACGTAGTATCATGTTGACTAAGCACATATCAAATATCACGTAGGGTACAACCATTAGCAGCTTAGGTACATTACAATCAGCTCATAACATATAACAATAGATAAACAACATTCTGCTCTTCCCAATCGATTGGACTTAATGTCAATCGATTGGACTAATGTCAATCGATTGGACTAATGTCAATCGATTGGATATATCAATCGATTGGACTTTATGTCAATCGATTGAACTCTGTCTTCTTCCTCAAAACTGCAGGTTTTATTTTAAAAACGTTGGGGTTCCTCTTATTATCCATACACGTTATACATCCCAAAAACAACCTCTTTGAGTGAGTTAATGAAACTCACCTCTCCCGGCGTTCCGGTGACGGCGTCCCGAGCTCCGCGGCGGCGGTTATGGTGGTTCTCTTTCCTCTCTCTCTCTCTTCTCTGCTCTCTCTTTCTCTGTCCGTCTCTATTCCCTCTCTGTCCTCCTCTTCTTCTTCTTATTCTTCTTCTCCTTCTTTAACCCGAGAGTGTGTGTGTGTAATATATATATACAATATATATGTGTGTGTATACATATATAAGAGTATGCACCTCTCTCTCTCAAGGCTGCCAAAACTTGGCCCAAGGCCACAAATGAACAAGTATATATAAGGGTTAGGGAGTGCCACACGTTCAAAGCTGAAGGAAAGAAGAAAATGTTTCTCAGGTTATGTCAATCGATTGAACTCTGTGTCAATCGATTGGAGACAGATATTTGTAGTCAATCGATTGGAATGAATGGCAATCGATTGGAATGTTGACACGTCATCAATTCAGGTCGGTCTGATGGCAATCGATTGAGAACTATGTCAATCGATTGGAAACTCAAACTCACCAAAGACAAAGGAAAGTACAAGGGATATATATATATACCTGAAAATACAGGGTATTACAGTTCCTTTTCAACTCTTTCTCATTGGGCACACAAATTCTACCTCTCAATCTCAAAACATCATTCTCAAAAGTAAATCCCGGTTGTTTGCCCATCGGAATCTCATCACAAATCTTCTTCAAAGCCACATCTTGAAGTTGTTTCTCTGCGATCTCGTGAATCAAGAGTGGTTGTGCCACGATCGTCGACATCAATCCACCTTCAATCCTCGGTATCACTTCAAGCTCCAAATTCTCCATATCTTGTATCAATTCTTTCTGAGAAGTCAAATCTGATGCGGTGTTGGTTGGTACCTTACGACTAAGAGCATCGGCGACGACATTCGCCTTGCCCGGATGATACTGAATTGACAAGTCATAGTCCTTCATCAGCTCTAACCATCTCCTTTGCCTCATGTTTAAATCTCGTTGTGTAAACAAGTACTTCAAACTCTTATGATCCGTGTATATCTCACATTTTTCCCCGTATAGATAATGACGCCAAATCTTCAATGCAAAAATCACGGTGGCCAATTCTAGATCATGTGTTGGATAATTCTTCTCGTGCGGTCTAAGTTATCTTGATGCATACGCAATAACTTTATCACCTTGCATAAGAACGCAACCTAAACCTCTATATGAAGCATCACTGTAAATAATAAATCCTTCAGTCCCTGACGGAATGGCTAAAATTGGTGCTTTCACTAGTCGACTTCTCAACTCTTGAAAACTTTCTTCACATTCCGGACTCCAAACAAAAGCAATATCTTTCCTCATTAACTGCGTCATCGGCATTGCTATACGCGAAAAGTCTTTTATAAATCTCCGATAATACCCCGCTAATCCTAGGAAACTTCTGATGTCTGTCACATTCGTTTGTCTCGCCCAGTTGGTAACTGCTTCTATCTTCTGAGGGTCTACAGAAATTCCCTTTGCCGACACTATATGTCCAAGAAAAGCTATCTCGGTCAACCAAAACTCACACTTCTTCAATTTGCCGAATAATCTCTTTTCACGTAATCGTTGTAAAGCTAATCGCAAATGATGCTCGTGATCTTCAACGCTTTTGGAGTAGATTAGGATGTCATCTATGAACACGATAACGAACTCATCTAAATAATCCTTGAAAATACGGTTCATCAAGTCCATGAAAGCAGCTGGTGCATTAGTCACTCCAAATGGCATAACCAAAAATTCAAAGTGACCATATCGAGTCCTGAAAGCTGTCTTCTCAACATCTTCCTCTTTGACTTTCAACTGATGGTAACCGGATCTCAAGTCGATCTTTGAAAATACCTGAGCCCCTTGTAACTAATCAAACAAGTCATCTATTCGCGGCAACGGATACTTGTTCTTGACGGTCAACTTATTCAACTCTCGATAGTCGATGCACATACGCATTGTTCCATCTTTCTTCTTCACAAACAAGACTGGAGCTCCCCACGGTGAAACACTAGGTCGGATAAAACCCTTCTCCAACAGTTCTTCTAACTGAACTTTCAATTCTTTCAACTCTATCGGTGCCATTCGATCGGTACGGTGCTTTAGATATCGGTTGTGACCCTGGTACTACTTCTATTGTGAACTCAAGTTCTCTTTCAATCAATACGTCGGGTAACTCATCGGGAAAAACATCTGGAAATTCTCGAGCTACTAAAATGTTTTCTATTAATGGTCCAAGAACTCGCGTGTCGACAATTGAACATAAGAAACCCGAACAACCCTTCTTCAACATCTTAGTCGCTTGAATCGTTGATATTAAGTATGAAGGCACAGTCACACCCTTACCCTGAAAAGTAAACTCTTCTCGCCCTGACGGATAGAAACTAACCCATTTCTGTTCACAATCGATCCTGGCTTGATTAACCGACAATCAATCCATACCCAAGATAACATCAAAGTAATTCACCGTCAACGGAATCAAATCAACGTTCAAGACTTTATCACCTATCTTGATCTCACATAACTTGAATATCGACGAAGTAACTAACGGTTCACTACTAGGCAATGATACACAGAAGTCATATCCTAGCGGTTCTGACTTAACAATTAAATGCTTAACAAAATCACGTGATACGAATGAATGCGTAGATATCCTCATTCAAATTTCCATTTAAAAATGCGATTTTCACATCCATCTGATGTAACTCTAGATCATAATGAGCTACAAGTGCCATGATAATTCTAAATGACTCCTTCTTAGATACCGGATAGAAGGTCTCTCTATAATCAATGCTTTCTTTCTGAGTGAAACCTTTAGCCACAAGTCTGGCCTTATATCTCTCAATATTGCCTTTAGCGTCGCGCTTGGTCTTAAAGACCCATTTACAACCGACTTTCTTACAATTATTAGGCAATTCAACGAGATCCCAAACACCATTCTGGTCCATCGATTTCAACTCTTCATTCATAGCATTGATCCATTTACTAGAATTATCACTTTCCATGGCTTGTGAAAATGAAACTGGATCCTTATTAATCCCAATATCAAAATCAGATTCTTGTAGATACACCACATAATCATCTGAAATGGCAGGTTTCCTTTCCCTCTGAGATCTCCTCAGAACTGTCGGTTGTGGTGGTACTACATTATTTTCAATGGCAACATCCTCATGAAGTGGTGAATCATTTCTATTATGTTGTTCATTGCCCTCAACTGGGTGAATAGCTTGAGGAACAACAATTCCTCGATGAGGAAAGGGTGGTTGGATATCCACTCTTAGTTCCTCAAGATTAACCTTTCTTGATTCAACACTCCCACTAACTTCGCCATTCTCTAAGAATCTGGCATTACTGGTTTCCACAATCTCGTACTATGGTTAGGAAAATAAAATTTGTACCCTTTGGACTTATCTGGATAACCAATGAAATATCTAGTTATGGTCCTTGAATCTAACTTTTTCTCATGTGCGTTGAAGATCCTTGCTTCTGCTGGACAACCCCAAATATCTAAATGTCTCAAACTAGGCTTCCTACTAGTCCGCAACTCGAAAGGAGTTGTTGGGACAGCCTTACTAGGAACCCTGTTCCAGATATACATTGTAGTCTTTAATGCTTCACTCCACAATGAATCAGGTACAGTTGAAAAACTCATCATACTCCTGACCATATCTAAAAGAGTACGATTACGCCTGTCAGCAACTCCATTCTGCTGTGGCATACCTGGCATTGTGTAATGAGCACAAATACCATGCTTTTCAAGAAATTTGGCAAATGGGCCAGGATTTTGACCCGTCTCATCATAACTACCATAGAACTCACCACCTCGATCAGATCTCACTATTTTAACCTTTCTATCTAACCGCCTCTCAACCTCAGTAATGAACACCTCAAGGGTGTCAACGGCCTGAGACTTTTCATGTATTAGATATACATAACCATAGCGAGAAAAATCATCTATAAAGGTAATAAAATTGTCACACCCCAACTCGCCCCGCGGGCTAGGTCACGTGTAACAAAGCCAAGGACCAAACAATCATTTTTAATGTTCCAAAAATTACATTTGACTGAAATCACAGCGGTAAAAATATCATTTTATCAAATAAAATAACCAAAAGGAATAAAATAAAGGTTTAAAACCGTAAAATGGTACTTGGGCAAAGTTTTCCGTATTATAGCACCATTCACCCTGTTTTTATAAACTAAAGCATTTTTTAACCCCTGTAGCACTTATTTATTTAAATATTTCAAAACACATCAAAAACCCAACTAGAATATATGGATTCATTCTAATATAATAGAAGTTAAAATCATAACCTCTAATACATATATATATATATATTCTTGTACATAAAAACTATAATCATTATACCATAACTCCCAAACATCTCCAACTGGTAATTTAAAAAAATAAATAAAATGAATAATACAAAACCCATCCTAACAAACCCAGTCCCGTAGTCTTGATCTCCTTACTGTGATGTTCATCTGAACCTGCGTGGTCATTAGCCACAAAATCGTATAAGCTTTCGCTTAGTGAGTACGTGGTACTAATCATGCAATTGGAGTATTTAATGATTTATAACACCAATTAAGCATTCAAGACAGTAAATGGTCGCAGGCGTGTCAAGTAATCAATCACCATCGTTCTGGACCCCTGATTCCGGGCCATTCTCACTTTTTCCGTCGCATATAGCGAAATCACACTCATTTATTAGTGACCGTAGTCATTTCGTTGTGGTCGTCACCACTATCCCCTTTTCTCTGAGGATTTCAACATCTCTCTGTCCCTTATATATGGGCTAACTAATGGTGATTATCACTTGAGACCCTTTAACCCAAATAAGCACATAAGCAGCTCAACATATCAACATGACAATTTCAGCATTTTTGGACATATTAAATAAAGATTAATCACATGCTTTTCTACTTAATCACAATTAAACAATTTAAGTATTTACTAATAAATAAATAACATTAAACATCCAATTTTGGGATTAGGACACTCACCTCGCAAATAGTTCCAAAATAAGCCTAGAATTCCCAAATTTCTTCGCAAAACTAGCTCCTAATGATTCCAATGATAATCCTATACAATTTTGGTAAACTATATGTTACCAACCCATTTAGGTCATGAAAAATCTATCGATTAAACTGAAAATAAATTATACCAAAAGGTTGGGCTTACCCCTACGAGTCCAAATATGACTTCATATCACGATTTGGACCACATACGATGAAGATGTAGCATCAAGAGGGCGAAACCCTCACTTTCTCTTTTCTTCTCTTGCGTCTCTGCTCTCAGTGTTCTTTCTCTCTTGTTCTCATTTCTTTTCTTTTTTGTTTGGATTAACATAATAATATATATGTATATTATATACATGTCACAAACCTCGCCGCCTAACACAGCGCATACACTGTACACGTTTGGTTTTTATTTTTATTTTTATTTTTTTTTGTTCCTTTGACTTGAGATTCAAAACAGAATATTCCATAGAATATTCTTTAACGTAAGTCTGTTTCTATTTACACCCCCATGACTTCTAAACTCCTACAATAACACCCAAATTAATTATATTACTATCCCAATATCTAAGTGGGTCCATATCTATATCACGTATAGACCCCAAATGTGGTCTCAAATATTATATGAAGGCACTAATTAGCCTACCAATTATACCACGTGTCCAATTACGCCCTCACAAGGGTATCCAAATTGGTCCCATAAATAAATATAAACAATAATAGAATATTAAAACACTTAATATTTTAGCAATTAAATAATCATATGGCATCAGCATGTATTATAATGTACATATTTATATTTATATGTCTACCATTTAATCATAGAAATGCAACTAAATGCAATTGATCCAATCTGGACCTCCCGTGGGTCCCATTTCACATCTGTCCATCTGTGCCCTTTATCAAGCACTTATCACAATGGGGTAACTGGAACTTACCCAAATCATCACATGCTATTAATTATGCCAATTAATGCATGTAAAGTAAATATTAACACCACTTTTTGGGTACAGGTATTACAAAAATACTTCTCTCCAGCAAAACATGGAATGGAGAGTGGTCCACAAATATCTGTATGAATTATCTCAAGAAGCTTAGTACTTCTTGTGGCACCTTTCTTAGTGTGTTTGGTTTGCTTTCCCTTAATGCATTCCACACACACTTGAAAATCAGTGAAGTCTAGGTTATCCAAATCCCAGTCTTCACCAATCTCTCAATTCTATCCTTGGAGATATGCCCCAGTCTTTTATGCCACAAGATTGAAGAGTTTTCATTAATTAGGCCTCATTTTGAACTAATATTCGAATGTAGGGCTATTAAAGATTGTGCAAACTCATGATTCAAAGAAATTTTATATAAACCATCACATAAAATTCCAAAACCAACCATAATAGAGTTAAACATTAAACTGAGTTTCGCACAACCAAATAAAACAGAATATCCAGCAACATCTAATCTGGATAGAGAAACCAAATTCCTAGAAATCGAAGGTACATAAAAAGTGTCCATAAGATCCATCTGATGACCCGTCTCCAAGAGTAGGCGGTAGGTTCCAACAGCTACCACTTTCGCTTTGAGATGGTTCCCCATATAGATAAATCGTTCACTTTCCTTCGGGTTCCGGGTTGTAAGGAATCCCTGCATTGAATTGGTCATGTGAGTAGAGGCCCCAGAGTCAATCCACCAAGTATTAGAAGGAACTTCAGCAAGATTTTATTCATAACATAATAAAGAAAGATTGATATCTCTCTTTTCGAACCAAGCTTTACGCTTGCTGCAGTCCTTCTTTACATGTCCTTTCTTGCCACAAAAGTAACAGGTGACAATAAACTTTCCATGGCCCAGGCTACTTTTCCCAGGTCCATCTCCTTTCTTTGGTGGAATTCTCTTTTCCTTCACAAACTTACCTTTCTTTTTAGCTTCATGAGTTACAGCTAGCACAGAGTGGGGTCCTTCTTGCCTTAATCTCATTTCCTCTTGAATACGCATACTAGTCAGCTCATTCAAATTCCACTTGTCTTTATGAGTATTATAGTGAATTTTGAATGGGCCGAACTGAGAAGGGAGTGAGTTGAGAATAAACTGTACCAAGAAGGATTCATCCACTTGCATTCCTAGTGCTCCTAATTTTGCAGCTTTATCAGTCATATAGAGGATATGTTCCTGAACTCCTCTATTACCATCATATTTGACAGTAGTTAATTCTTGTAACAACCTGCATTTCATTCAATATTAAATTTGCATTTTTCATGTTTAATCTGTATTGCTGGTTTCATTTAATTACAACTCTCATGTTTTATTATAATACTTGCATTTATTTTATTAGAGATTCGTTAATTTGGGGTCACAGTGTAATTTTTAAAATCAAGAACACGGTATTATGTTTTCAAAACTGAAATTAATAAGTTTAATTATACCTGTGTTAATTTTCAAAACGGTGAAAATATTTACTCTAGACTCAACCTGTATTTTTTTTTATAAATCGGAGAATCATTTCTTACTCTAAAATATTTTTTCTGTATTTTTGAGGTGATCACCGCACCGCGAAAATACCAGTTTATGTTCAAAACTGTTCGCGCCGCGTTGAACTCCCATAATATGAGATTCTCCACCAATCATGAAGTGACACTTGCTTTAATCCCATTAATGCTAGCAATGATTAGCTAGGTTTGTTTGGCAATGCAATACTTGTGTGTATTAGCTTATTGTCATAAGCTACTTTGCCAAACACTTGAAGAGATTCCTAGATACTTGGGCTATGCCTTGTTTGTCCATGCCTTTTTAGTGTGTGTTGTACTTGTGCTTATAAACTACTTTGCCAAACAACACATCTTGACCCCTACTAATCTATAACACCCCTTCAATCCTTGAGGGTGTATATACGTTTGTATATTAGTATATCAGCTTGTAATTGAGTTGTGTATAATATGCAATTAGAATTAGAATTAGAAATCCTTTTGTTGAGTATTGAAGATAGTTCTTGGCCCCCAAGTTTTGCAAAACTAAGTTTCTATATAAACACTCCTCGCTCACACATTCTGGACAATACAATTCAGAGAGAAAGGGAGAGTGCAGAGAGTTATACAGAATTAATTATAGAGAGAGAGAGAGAGGAAGAGCTTAACTCTATAGCCACAAGCTTACAAGTGGGTTTGGTTATTTTGATTTTCTTTCTCAACAAATACACCACCTTCAATCGCAGTGAGTATTACTAACTCACTTGAAATGTAATTTCATGCTTGATTACAGTTTATATAGCTTAAAATAGTATGTGTTTATATGAAATTCGTTTAAGCTTATTCATGGTGTAAAAATGGTGATTTTGTGAAACTCAACCAAAATTCGTTTTGATAGATAATAATGAAAGGTTTCAGTCCATGGAAGCTCTGGTTAAAATCTTATAGCTTAATTCATTCATATAAGAAAGTATATTACAATTGAAGTTTTGTCACCTCTCGGTTTTTTCGTGAAATCCGAGAGCTACGATTGAAATTAGTTAAAACCGATCGCGTATTCACGATCCTTGCGGAAAAACAGAGAGAACCATATATTACAAGTCATGTTTACATTCGAATTTGAAAATGGGTCAAAAATAGGCTTTAAATTCGTAATAGGAAAGAAACTGCTGATACCAATCGATTGGTATAATTACCAATCGATTGGCATGAATACCAATCGATTGACATGTTTCAGCATCGATGACTTTTAGTAAAACAGTCATAACTTCCTCTAGAAAACTCGAAAACGCGCACCGTTTGAAGCGTTGGAAACTAGACTCAGAGACCTTTCTTTTGATGTGTAATTCATCCACAAAAAGTATTTCTCATTTTTGAGGGCATTGCTTTAAAGTGGACTCACTTGTGTTCTAGTAGTGATAAAAGCATATTAAAGTGTTCTTTGATGAATTCACTGGTTGTTTTATATAAGATTTGATTTCTTCTTGTATATCCATGGTTATCATTCCCAGTACTTTATATTTCTATATTAAGTCACATATCATTCATGTGGAGTCAATTGTACATGCATGGTGAGTGGTGGTCAGTGGGAAAAAGAGTATGTGGTTGAGATTGTGTGTGGACACTCCCTGGTATAGGTGTACCAAAGTGTGATGTTTTGAAAACGTGGTGAGAGTATCTTTGAAATGCGACGGTGACAAAACTGGACACTCCCTGGCGCCCATGGTAGCGCTAAAGTGTGTGACGCCGAACTCGGACATTCCCTAGCACCCATGGTAGTGCTAAAGTGTGGCCTATTGGACACTCCCTGACATGCATGGTATGGTCAAAGTGTAAGGCATTGGACACTCCCTGGTACCCCGTACTAAAGTGTGAGGCAAATTGGACACTCCCTGGTACCCCGTTACTAAAGTGTGGTTATCTTAGTGTTTCAAAGATACTGGAGTGAGATAGTGGGTCTAGGTGTTTGTCGAGAGAAAAGAGTCGGTAAGATGAGATTAGTTGCATTGTACTCATACACGGTCACATATAACATGAATTAAAGTTTATTAATGAAATTCTTAGTGTTTCTTAACGTGATCTCATTTCTATTATATTAACTTGTCGGATAATGAACTGTGAAAGGAAAATGGTAATTAAGTATGTTTACATTACAAGTGTATGTTTTTAATACTCACCAGCTTCTTAAAGCTGATGGCGTTGATGCGCCCTGGACATTCGTGTCTAGGTTTTTTAGGTTATAACCAGTTAGAGCAGCATGACTACGCGAATTGATTATGATTATCGGAGAAGAAGAAACTGTGTTGCTACTATCTTATGCTTTTAAAATAAATTTGAAATAAGGATGACTGTAATAGATAGTATTATTTTATTTGCAAGACGGATTGTGCCTTTAGTAGATCACGTGCTGTAATAACTATTAATTTGGAAAAATTTTATAAGCCTTGATTGCTCTACTCTGATTATATTGTTCGACGTTTGGGACGAAGTCGATCCTTCAAACTGTCGTGACCTACGGGTCCACAAAGGAAATTAAATGCTTTCCATATTTATGCTACGTCGGGGCATGGCAATTCTGCCATAAGTGTGCCTGTTAGTGACTTAAGAGTTCCAATGTGCTATTAGTTTGAGGAAGAGAAGTCTTAATGTTATTAGTTATGGTCATCCTCATAAACATAAGACTAAGTCTGTTCGATCTCTCCCAGGCTTTCATAATGTCAACCTGTACTGTAGTACTGTCAGCAGTAACTTCCACAGGTTTGTCAACCAAAAGTGCCATGTCAAGATCTAACACACCTAGTGTGAATTGGACTTGTTCATACCATTCCGAAAAGTTTGACCCATTAAGAGTTGGAATGCTAGATGCATGAGAGTGCAATGAAGTGGGAACAGTCACTGAAATAGGACAATGCTCACGTTAAGGCCTTAAGTCTATCTTTAATATAGAATTATAAATTCTAAACAGATGAACTATTGACATCACTACAATTTCTCTTTTGGGCGAAACCGTAGCATATCTAGTGTCCAATCTATATGTGCAAAATATTATCACCTATATAGGTCTAATGTATGTCACCTAATAGTTAGTCATGTTACCTTTGGGTATCCAATTCTAAACTACTAAGTAACACAAATTACATTACCCTATCCAGTTCATAGTTAGTTGAAAGTGACTCTCCTTTGGGCTAGTCCCAATCTCCCAACTATGACTGCCATTGAAAATATTATTGTCTTTTATGTCACCCTTATTGACTAATCTGTAATGTAGTTTTATATTCATAAGGCTCACTAACCTAGGTCACTTTGCGACTACCAAGTTAATAAATCATATGAAAATAAAACAAACCAATAATATTCTCTATTCTTTTATTAGAGTTATTTATTTAATTGCTAAAGTCATCATTTAGCAATTCAATTACTAATTTTAATGAAAATAACTGTAATTTCTAATTTTTCTTTCATGTAATTGAATTTTCTGTTCAATGACTACTTTGAGCAATAACTCTAAAATTGTACATTCTATATTACCTTTATTAGAGTTATATTTAATTGCTAAATTTTTCATTTATTTGCTTAATCACTTCCATAATAATTTAAAATTTCTTTCATGTGATTAAAATCTCTTCAATGACAAAAAATAGCAATAACTCTAATTTTATAGTTAAAACAAACAAGTATAATATAATGTGACCATAAAATTTAATCACTTTCATTGACATGACTAAATTAATCTTCAAACAAGATTGAACCATAACACATATCACAACTTTCAAGATATGATAATTTCAAGTCAATTAATATGGAATCATCACAAATTAAGTCAATCAAATATAATGACAAATGTAGTCAGTTTCCATGACTTCAATGCTAACATACTTTCTGAAGTCATGATATTAGATATCAACCACTACACTGTCTATACTATATATATATATATATATATATATGTCAATGAAAATGGAACTAACACAAATTTTTCTTTCTATACACATAATCCATACATGCAACTATTCTCATATGCATACATGGATCAAAGAATCAAGAGTCTAAAGACAATCACAATAGAATTCGAATTATGTACTGACTACTGGGTATCAATTCTGCCAATAACATGTGCTTGACACATTCCAAAAAAAAAATTCATGTATATACAAGTGAATCATGTACATGAACGGATATATCCATATATGTACGAACATATATACGACCATATATATGAACATATCAGATTAAATATTTCAGTCTAAGTGTGTATATTCAGAACATGGCTCTGATACTAACTGTTAGACTTTAATTCATAAAAAACTATCATGCGGAAATAACTTTATATGCCAAGATCTTGAATATAATACACCTTAAGAAATCAAATATAAATTTACATACCGTTATTCGCCATTGAAATTGGTAAAGACAGAATTGGGACCCCTTAGGTTAAACTTTATTCTAGGCTTCACCTTCTTCTCTGTGTCTCTCAGTTATGCACACCCTTATTTCTATAATTGATTGAGGATAACTTTCAAGGGGTAGGGTGTACCTTTATAGAGGAGAGAAGATGACCTATTAATGACTATCATAATGACGGTCCTGGAATACGTAATGACTTTCATAATTACTAAATATGAAAAGTTTCTTATTTAATAGCTGTTGAAAGATGAACCATTCAATCATTGGTTCTCTCAACAATTAATAACGTATATCTTATATATATATATATATATATATATTAATTGGTATAATTTTCTATTGGCTAAATAGTTGGTGAAGTCCAACTAACATAGAAGGCTAGTGGGGCACATTTAATGGGACTTCTAAAAGTCACATAGAAGTTTACAGCTTTGTTTTGAAGCTCGATTGGCTCGTTTATTATACGAGCTGATGCGAATCGAGCTGTTATCGAACCGAGTCACAAGTTTTTGTTGAGTGGCTGTAATACCTTGTATTTTGGTATATTAATAAGACCTGGTATTTCATTTCTATACTTGTATAACCTTAAACTTTCATTTGGTGTAAATTGGATACCAATCGATTGCCTTTAGTTCCCAATCGATTGACACTTTTCAGATACCAATCGATTGACATGTTCCCAATCGATTGACATTCAACCGACTAAAAATTGACTACTTGTCAACATCCCAATCGATTGCCATTCATTCCAATCGATTGACATTATTCCAATCGATTGATTACAAATATCTGTTCCCAATCGATTGACTGGTGTCCCAATCGATTGACATAAGCTGAGACATATTTTCTTCTTTCCTTCAGCTTTAAACGTGTGGCACTCTTAACCCCTATATATACTCGTTCATTTATGGCCTTGGGTCACTTTGGCAGCTTGAGAGAGAGAGACATACCTCTTGAGAGATACACATATATATATCTATATATCTATATCTATACACGCCTCACACACAATCACTGCCCTTGGCAGCTGGGAGGAAGAAGAAGAAGCAGAAAGAAGAAGAAGGAAGAGACAGAGAGAGAGAAGGCCGGACAGAGAGGAAGAAGAAAGAGAAGAAGAAGAGAGGAAGCTTGGATTTTCAAAACACACACACACCCAAACGCACCATAGGTGAGTCCTAACTCACTTGGTCACTTTATTTGATGTATGTACAAGTTGTTATGACCTTTAGATGTGATAAAGTATGACTTCTACGTTTAATTATGCTATTTTTACAATCTGCTGGAGAAGACGTAGTACCAATCGATTGACATAATCTCAATCGATTGACATCAGTCGTATCCCAATCGATTGAATAGGATTCCAATCGATTGACATTCCAATCGATTGCCATGTTTCTCAATCGATTGGTATAACTTTTTGTCCCAATCGATTGAACCTCTGTTCCAATCGATTGGCATGATCAGAACATGGTTTCCTTTGTCTGTTTATTATATAAGAGGTTTAGTTGTTCAATTTCTGATTCGGAATTTTATTATGCGATTTGGGGGTTATCAGGGATAATGTGACAACACAGATGAGTATGATTAATGACAAATGTATAAATCTGACGACGTAAGATACTATGAAATTCTTGTATGAGTTTGATATCCATTTTCTTTTAATCCGAGTAGTTAGGCCACATTGGGAGTTGTCATGTGTCAATGTAGAATGGAACGTAAGTAGGTTTGGTAAGTTCTGGGAATGGTACGTGGATGGACGATTGGTCATGATACGCTCTTAAAAGCGGTGAACCGGATACATGGTTCTTAAAAGCAGTGAGCTGGACCAAGAAGTCTCAAGATAGACTGGATGATCTATGAGATGCTCTTAAAAGCGGTGAACAGGGTCATTGTTCTTAAAAGCGGTGAGATGGGATCACTAGTAGATGACGTTGAGTCGTGGCAATAGATTGATATGCCTTGTTCGAAACGTTATATCCCTGAAATGCGGTGAACAGGACCATTGTTCTTAAAAGCTGGGGACAGACTGACGCGGAGTCCATGACATGCGGTGAGCAGGATATATTGCTCTTAAAAGTGATGGACAGAATAAGGGTGTATCCCTAGAGTTAAACGATTGAGTCAGTTCATGAAATCAGAGTTTGTTAAATGTCGTGATTTGAGTAATAAGACGATAAGGGTCGGTTTACAAGAATGAATGAAGGAACAAGATAATGTTATCTTTATAATAAGATGTTAACCCGCGTTTTCATAAGCTCGTGTTTACTTCAGATAACTGGTACCTCGTTAGTTTATGCTCACTCAGCTCTCAGTAAGCTGACGGCCTTTTATTGCCTGGACTTTCCCCGTCCAGAATATCCTGCCCCTTATTCTGCAGGTAATGACCAGTGCGCTGATGACTATTATCCAGAGGAGGGCCCCACCGATGACGGTTACGCCAGGAAGGATTATCCTTATGCCAGTTGAAGACTGAAGATGTTATAGTTAGATTACATTTCGGTTGTTCTGTTAAACCTTTTGTTAGCGGGTACTTGGGCATTTGTTGTCTTCAGACCTGTTGTGATCCTGTGGACCATACTCTGATATTTTGTAATAGTTATCACTGTGTGTTATTCTCAATTGTTTACTGTTGCTTTCTTTTGGACTAGTACTGCGTGGTGTGGATTATTAGTGACTTTCACCTATCATTCCTTATGGACCCATAAAGGAAATTTATTTTTCTCTATTTATGCTGCTCCGGGGCGTGACAGGATTTTTGGTATCAGAGCTTAGGTTCGGTACTCTAGGTTGTGATACTTTTGTTCACTAAGTATTTCCACACCATCTGGTCCTAGTATGATAGGATTTCTTTGAGATGATATATGAGTATAAGATATGTTCGTCTTCCTGACGATAGATAGTTTCCTTTGCAGGATAGCATGGATCTGGAGTTTCACCAGTTTGTGACTGATGCTTATGGAGGACATATTATCCATGGAGATACCGTGGAGCCAGCTGACCCAGAGTTTTATCGTGAGCGTGTGTGCCAGATAGCTAGTCGACATTTAGAGGAAGACATGTGGAGAGCGCTTTATGTGACCAGGAGTACTCACCCAACACAGATGCGCATGGATGCTTACCATACTGCGAGGGTTGGTAGAGACATTTGCCAGGAGATGTTGCGACTAGTTTTGAGTAAGCCATAGATGGATGAGATTGAGTTGAGAGCCATTGTAGCCGGTCCACCAGAGCCTATAACTGTACCAGCAGCAGCAGCCCCACCATCACCAGTGCCCGACGTACCCGTCCCAGAGCCAGAGCCTGAGCCGATTGAGGATGAGGAGGATCTAGAGCCTGAGGATGAGCATCCCGATGAGGACATGGATGGAGATGGAGAGGAGGAGCCGATAGATGACGAGGACCCAGTAGAGGATGAGCATGCAGACAATGCAGATGATGAACCTGAGGATGACCCCGAGGAGCCAGAGTTTGAGCCAGAGGATCCAGTACCAGACCCAGAGGCTATTGAGGCAGACGTAGTAGTAGATGAGGAGGATGATCCCGAGGAGAGAGTTGTGCCAGAGGTACCCGTTGTGCTTCAGATACCAGCTGGACCCATTATGCATATGGCAGCCATGGCCGATATGGCAGTAGGATGGATAGCTCAGATGGTAGCACAGCCAGCAGATTTTGTTATGGGAGAGGTGGCTATAGCAGGAGCTCTTGACATAGCTGACGGTTTTGCTGCAGTAGCTGTTGATGTCGCTAACCAGGCAATAGCAGACGTGATGGAGGACGATGATGCAGAGATGATAGAGGATTGGGATATAGGGTTAGTAGTCGGGGATCTTGTCGCACCAGTTGAGGATGATCCACTCGAGGAGATGGATATAGACCCAGAGGACGAGGCACCACCAGCAGGATTAGATACTGACGACCTTTGAGTCAGGATCGGCAGGGTGTAGATTTTGTTAGTTTATATTAGGACATGTTGTCCACCAGATTTTTGGGAGCTTGAGAGATAGCTATTCACCATAGCTTTGTATAGTATTAGCTGACTTTAGTTGTTGTAACTCTTGTCCCATATGGTACACAGTTTGACTAGTGTGTACTATACGGTACATCCTTTGATATATATATATATATACGAGCGGTACTTTTATTATTGTTGGTTGTTGCGTTGTGCTGTGTTGTTTAGTAGAATGGTTAGTTTTGCTGTTTCTTGTTCTATCTTGAGTTCGTTTCTACGAGAAGACTTTCAGCTGATCAATATGTCTCTTGTAGGCGATACTCGTTAGCATCATGATAGGACCCTTGAGAAATTACCAAGCACGTAATGGAGCACCTATTCCGGAAGGGATGGATCCGACGGGAATTTTCGAAGCATTTATGCAGAGGATGGAGCATGTGGGGGATACATATAATCACTCCACCCACCAGAGACCTCTTGCACCTCCGCCACCAAGACAGACTGGAGATAAGCTGTTAGCAAATTTTCGTGGGTTACGTCCCAAAAAGTTTGATGGACTAACAGAACCATGGAAAGCAGAACAATGGATAAGAGAGATTGAGTTAATATTTGAAGCATTGGAATGCAACGAACAAGAGAAACGTCGCCTTGCTACGTTTCAGCTCACTTATGCCGCCGCAGATTGGTGGGAAGCTGAGCGAGCCACTATTGGGATCGATGCTGCTAGAGCTATGACGTGGGAGACATTCTAAGGCAGATTTTTGGATAAGTATTTTCCAGAAGATGAGAGAGATCAACAGGAAAGGAACTTTCTCAATTTGATCCAAGGAGGATGGAATGTACGGGAATACACAACACAGTTCGAGCGTTTATCCAGATTTGCTCAGCATATGATAGACACTCCGCAGAAGAAGGTGAAGAGATTTCACCAAGGACTGAACCCCCACCTCAGACATATGATGGTTGGTCATCTGAACCAGTCGTATGAGGAAATTGTTAGATTTGCTATAGGATTAGAAAAGGATGCTAATCCAGTACAGCAATCACAGACAAATTGACCTTAGTTGTCACGAGGGTTTCAACAGAGAAATTTCCCTAATCGACCACTGAGAAATACCCAAGGATGGAGACCTCAGGAAAATTTTCAAGGAAACAAGAGAATCTGGCAAGGAGCCAGGAAACCTCAGCAAGGTTATAATCGACCCCAGCAAAATCAACAGCGAGAACTACAGCCGCAGGCATTACTAACAGCCCCACCAAGCAATAATGGAGGATGTTTTAACTGTGGAAAGCCCGGACATATTGCAAGGAACTGCACTGCCCATAGACCTAATCGCAGGCCGGATATTGTCTGCCGCAACTGCAACAAACCAGGGCATGTGAGCAGGGATTGTCGCGCACCACGAGGAGGACACTACGGAGTCCCAGTGCAAGGAATCCAAGGACCTCCAGATCAGGTAAGGATGAATGCTGTTATCCCAGAAGAAGCAGGCTTTAATGCTGATGAGCAGCAACATTTGGAAGGTACACTTGTACTCTTTCATAGTCCAGTTAAAGCTTTATTTGATACTGGAGCCGCATGTTCTTTTATTGCTGTTAAGATTGTGCGTCAATTGGGTTTAGAACCCCAGACACTTGAGTCAACACTGAATGCTGTGTCACCGTTGGGAGTGACAGTTAAGTTGAGTAAAGTGTGTAGAGATTGCCCATTGACTTTGGGAGATAGGAATCTTCCAGCAGACTTGGTAGTTCTGTCGATGTCAGAATTCGATGTTATCCTAGGGATGGATTGGTTAACTAAGTACAGTGCCAATCTGGATTGCCCTACTAGGACGATTGTATTTCCAATACAAGGAAAGCCGACGATCAGATTTCAGTGTCAACCGACAAGCGACCTGTTTCTTACGAGTGGTTTGGCTACGATCATTAGTACGAGTACGAAGCTTATGATGGATCAAATTCCTATTGCACGAGACTTTCTAGATGTATTTCAGGATATTAAAGGACTTCCACCGAAAAGAGAAATAGACTTCTGCGTGGAATTAGTACCTGGTACATTGCCTATTTCTAAGACTCCATATAGGATGGCACCAACCGAGATGTTGGAACTGAAGAAGCAAGTTCAAGAACTCGAGGATCTAGGATTTGTTCATCCGAGTACGTCGCCTTGGGGAGCACCAGTTCTGTTTGTAAAGAAGAAGGACGGAACACTTCGACTTTGTATAGACTACAGGGAGTTGAACAAGGTTACGATTAAGAATAGATATCCATTACCTCGGATAGATGATCTATTCGACCAGTTACAAGGATCTAGGATCTTTTCCAAGATCGATTTAGGTTCAGGATACCACCAATTGTTAGTTCGACCAGAGGATGTATCGAAGACTGCATTCAGGACAAGATACGGGCATTACGAGTTTCTAGTTATGCCTTTTGGATTGACGAATGCGCCAGCAGTATTTATGGACTTGATGAATAGAGTATTCAGACTATATCTGGATAAATTCATTATTGTGTTCATTGATGATATACTGATCTATTCAAAGACAAAAGAGAATCACAAGGAGCATTTACAAGTTGCCTTGCAGACACTTCGAGATAACAAGTTGTATGCAAAGTTCAGCAAGTGTGAGTTTTGGCTACAGGAAGTCAAATTCTTGGGACATGTTATATCTCAGGAAGGTATTTCGGTAGACTCATCTAAGATTGATGCAGTCTTAAGCTGGAACAGACCGACGAATGCGACCGAAGTCAGAAGTTTCCTCGGTTTAGCAGGATATTACAGAAGATTCGTGGAAGGATTTTCCAAGATAGCAGGACCCTTGACAAACTTAACCAGGAAAGAGACGAAGTATGAATGGACAGACAAGCATGAGGGTGCATTTCAGGAGTTAAAAGAAAGATTGACTTCTGCACCAGTACTCGCATTACCTAAGAGTGGAGAAAAGTAAGTGATCTACAGTGATGCATCGTACCAAGGACTCGGGTGTGTGCTTATGCAAGATGGAAATGTTATCGCATATGGATCAAGACAATTGAAGGTACATGAGAAAAATTATCCTACGCATGATCTGGAATTAGCAGCAATAGTGTTTGCATTGAAAATTTGGAGACACTATCTCTATGGAGAAAAGTTTGACTTGTTTTCCGATCATAAGAGCTTGAAGTATTTGTTCTCTCAAAAGGAGTTGAATATGCGACAACGAAGGTGGATGGAATTACTCAAAGACTATGACTTTTATTTGCAATACCATCCCGGTAAAGCAAACATAGTAGCAGACGCTTTGAGCCGTAAACCTCGGCTAGTGATCGCTGCATTTCTAATTAGAGAATGGAGAGCATTGGAAGAAATTGCTGAATTTGATCTTCAGCCAGTAGAGCCAATGAAAGGACAACATTTTGGATGTCTTATGGTACAACCGACTTTGATCAGTCGTATCATGGAGGCTCAACAGACAACAAAGGATTTGAAGTTATGGTTC
This sequence comes from Hydrangea macrophylla, assembly GCA_033977485.1. Taxonomy (NCBI): domain Eukaryota; kingdom Viridiplantae; phylum Streptophyta; class Magnoliopsida; order Cornales; family Hydrangeaceae; genus Hydrangea; species Hydrangea macrophylla. The sequence continues at coordinate 33,368,516 of CM066994.1, forward strand.
GCCAAGATGACAGCCAAGGAACCAGAAGTCTGGAATATTAGTACCGACGGAGCTTTACGATGTAAAGATAGACTCTGTGTACCTGATGAAGAAAGTCTCCGAAAAGACATATTAGATGAAGCTCATAAGTCACGGATGACTATTCATCCCGGAAGTATGAAGATGTACAAGGACTTGAAGAGCAAATTCTGGTGGAAAGGAATGAAGAGAGATGTGGCAGAGTATGTAGCTCAGTGTCTTACTTGTAAACAAGTAAAGGCAGAACATCAAAAACCACCTGGACTTCTACATCCGTTACCTATTCCTCAATGGAAATGGGAACACATAACCATGGATTTCGTGGTAGGATTGCCAAAGTCACAGCAGAATCACGATGCTATATGGGTAATCGTGGATCGACTTACTAAGACGGCACATTTTATTGCCTATATCATGACGTATTCAGTAGAACGTTTGAGCCGAATGTATCTACAACACGTTGTACGATTACATGGAGTGACTGTATCTATTATGTCAGACCGAGATTCGCGTTTTACTGCAGAATTTTGGAAGAGTCTCCAGACAGCGATGGGAACGACATTGAACTTGAGTTCAGCTTTTCATCCACAAACCGATGGACAGACTGAAAGAATTAATCAAGTGATGGAAGATATGTTACGTGCTTGTGTCATTGATTTTGAGAGTTCTTGGGAGATACACTTACCTCTGATTGAGTTCGCCTATAATAATAGTTATCATTCAAGCATAGATATGGCGCCATTCGAAGCTTTGTACGGAAGACCTTACCGATCGCCGCTATGTTGGACCGAAGTCAGAGATAGTCAACTTCTTGGGCCAGAGATGGTACGAGAAACCAGTAAGAAGATTCAAGTCGTACGTGAGAAGATGAAGATAGCCCAGACCAGATACAAGAGTTATGCTGACAAGCGACGCAAAGACTTGGAGTTTGCCGTTGGAGATCACGTATTACTCAAGGTTTCACCTGTTCGAGGAATCGTCAGATTTGGTCAGAAAAGGGGCAAATTATCGCCACGTTTCATCGGACCATTTGAGATTTTAGAGTGTGTTGGGAAGGTCGCTTATCGCCTTGCGTTACCACCAAAGATGTCAGGAGTGCACAACATTTTTCACATCAGTATGCTGAGGAAGTGTGTTCACAACCCAGCGCACGAGATCAACTTTGAGGATATCGAAGTCAACAGCGACGTTACGTTCAATGAAGGACCTATTCGCATTCTAGATCGAGGGATCAAGAAACTCAGAAACAAAGAGATTCCGTTAGTCAAAATTCAGTGGAAGCATCACGATGAAGGAGAAGCTTCGTGGGAACTAGAGTCAGAGATGCGCGAGAAGTTTTCATTTTTATTTTAGATCTTGTCGCTTTTGATTTTGAGGACGAAATCTTTTGTTGAGTGGTGGATGATGTAATACCCTGTATTTTGGTATATTAATAAGACCTGGTATTTCATTTCTATACTTGTATAACCTTAAACTTTCATTTGGTGTAAATTGGATACCAATCGATTGCCTTTAGTTCCCAATCGATTGACACTTTTCAGATACCAATCGATTGACATGTTCCCAATCGATTGACATTCAACCGACTAAAAATTAACTACGTGTCAACATCCCAATCGATTGCCATTCATTCCAATCGATTGACATTATTCCAATCGATTGACATTATTTCAATCGATTGACTGGTGTCCCAATCGATTGACATAAGCTGAGACATATTTTCTTCTTTCCTTCAGCTTTAAACGTGTGGCACTCTTAACCCCTATATATACTCGTTCATTTATGGCCTTGGGTCACTTTGGTAGCTTGAGAGAGAGAGACATACCTCTTGAGAGATATACATATATATATATCTATATATCTATATCTATACACGCCTCACACACAATCACTGCCCTTGGCAGCTGGGAGGAAGAAGAAGAAGGAAGAGACAGAGAGAGAGAAGGCCGGACAGAGAGGAAGAAGAAAGAGAAGAAGAAGAGAGGAAGCTTGGATTTTCAAAACACACACACACACCCAAACACACCATAGGTGAGTCCTAACTCACTTGGTCACTTTATTTGATGTATGTACAAGTTGTTATGACCTTTAGATGTGATAAAGTATGACTTCTACGTTTAATTATGCTATTTTTACAATCTGCTGGAGAAGACGTAGTACCAATCGATTGACATAATCTCAATCGATTGACATTAGTCGTATCCCAATCGATTGAATAGGATTCCAATCGATTGACATTCCAATCGATTGCCATGTTTCTTAATCGATTGGTATAACTTTTTGTCCAAATTTATTGAACCTCTGTTCCAATCGATTGGCATGATCAGAACATGGTTTCCTTTGTCTGTTTATTATATAAGAGGTTTAGTTGTTCAATTTCTGATTCGGAATTTTATTATGCGATTTGGGGGTTATCAGGGATAATGTGACAACACAGATGAGTATGATTAATGACAAATGTATAAATCTGACGACGTAAGATACTATGAAATTCTTGTATGAGTTTGATATCCGTTTTCTTTTCATCCGAGTAGTCAGGCCACATTGGGAGTTGTCATGTGTCAATGTAGAATGGAACGTAAGTAGGTTTGGTAAGTTCTGGGAATGGTACGTGGATGGACGATTGGTCATGATATGCTCTTAAAAGCGGTGAACCGGATACATGGTTCTTAAAAGCAGTGAGCTGGACCAAGAAGTCACAAGATAGACTGGATGATCTATGAGATGCTCTTAAAAGCGGTGAACAGGATCATTGTTCTTAAAAGCGGTGAGATGGGATCACTAGTAGATGACGTTGAGTCGTGGCAATAGATTGATATGCCTTGTTCGAAATGTTATATCCCTGAAATGCGGTGAACAGGACCATTGTTCTTAAAAGCTGGGGACAGACTGACGCGGAGTCCATGACATGCGGTGAGCAGGATATATTGCTCTTAAAAGCGATGGACAGAATAAGGGTGTATCCCTAGAGTTAAACGATTGAGTCAGTTCATGAAATCAGAGTTTGTTAAATGTCGTGATTTGAGTAATAAGACGATAAGGGTCGGTTTACAAGAATGAATGAAGGAACAAGATAATGTTATCTTTATAATAAGATGTTAACCCGCGTTTTCATAAGCTCGTGTTTACTTCAGATAACTGGTACCTCGTTAGTTTATGCTCACTCAGCTCTCAGTAAGCTGACGGCCTTTTATTGCCTGGACTTTCCCCGTCCAGAATATCCTGCCCCTTATTCTGCAGGCAATGACCAGTACACTGATGACTATTATCCAGAGGAGGGCCCCACCGATGACGGTTACGCCAGGAAGGATTATCCTTATGCCAGTTGAAGACTGAAGATGTTATAGTTAGATTACATTTCGGTTGTTCTGTTAAACCTTTTGTTAGCGGGTACTTGGGCATTTGTTGTCTTCAGACCTATTGTGATCCTGTGGACCATACTCTGATATTTTGTAATAGTTAGCACTGTGTGTTATTCTCAGTTGTTTACTGTTGCTTTCTTTTGGACTAGTACTGCGTGGTATGGATTATTAGTGACTTTCACCTGTCATTCCTTATGGACCCATAAAGGAAATTTATTTTTCTCTATTTATGCTGCTCCGGGGCGTGACAGTGGCTCAACTCGTATACACCCCTAGTTAATACTGTTGCAAACTTTATAATCTTTGTGGGTAATACTTCACACATAACTTGTGTACAATTTTTTGTGCACAACTTACAAAAGTGCGTCTATCTTTCTCCTGTGTCATTGTTGGGTCCAATCTAGGGATGCTCAAAATCCACTTGTCCACCTGACTCACCCGACCACCCGACTCACCCGTAGCCTTATTTTTGGTTTTTAAACAATGTGAGTGGCGTCACGGGTCTTGGGGGTGGAAACCTGACAGGTTATCATGGGTCTAGGGGGTGGAAACCTGATTCACCCGACCCGACTCGAAACACACTTATTTAAATATATATATATATATGTGTAATATGCTTATAGCAGTATGTGCATCATGTATTATATAATCTTTAATACATATATATATAGTATGCTTATAGCAGTATGTGCATTATGTATTATATAATCTTTAATACATATATATATATATATATATTAGTCTTAGAGCACGTGCTTTGCACGTGGTTGATGCACAAGAGGGTAGATATGAACAAATAGAATGATCAAACTGGCTAAACAAGTGACTTGTTCTTAATATCTTTTTGAGAAGTATTAAAATATAGGAGAATCATGTCAGATGTCTAATATTAATTTGTTTAGATTATAAAATATCTTTGACTTGTAGTACTCAAACACTTCCAAGTTTACTTTAATTTGTTTCATCATTAAAAAAAAACAATCCTCACAATTATGACTATGTTTTATTCTTGCTAATTATGTGATCATATAAGTACAAGTTAGAATGGAAACTTCGAAACCAATTTGAAAAAACTACGATTATAAGCACATGCATTGCACGTGGATGATGCACAAGTAAAACCACTAATTGGGATTACATTTTTATCACCCAATTCCCCTTGATAAAATTGTGGATAAGAAGCATAGTATAAATCACTTACACATATAAGAGCGAAAAAAGAAAAAATAAAATTAAGAACTAATGAAACAAACTAAGACATGCATCCAATCAAAAACAAAAATTAAAAAATTAAGACACACATAATATACTATTGTTAGAGTTGCTAAAATGGAAGCCTATGACGCCTTCTACACCAAATTAGACACTAGAGAGGGAGAAAAATGTATTTATAAGCTTGCTAAGTCGAGAGAAAGGAAAATGAGAGATATTAATCAGGTTAAGTGTATAAAAAGCGATGACTCTAGGGTATTAGTGAACGACGAAGAGATTAAGGAAAGGTGGAAGAGCTATTTTGAGAAGTTGCTGAATGAAAAACATATGGATAACACAATGGAAGAAGCAACTGGAAGTTACGATGAAACTAGAGAATACAGATTCTATCAGAGAATAAGGAAATTTGAGGTGGAATTTGCTTTGAAGAAGATGAAACCCAGCAAGGCCTTAGGACCAGATGGGATCCCCATTGAGGTTTGGAAATGCTTGGGAGATGTGGGGGCATCTTGGCTTACAAAAGTTTTTAATATGATTTTAATGACTAGAAAAATGCCTGATAAGTGGAGGAAGAGCATCCTAGTGCCTATATATAAGAGTAAAGGAGATGTACAACAATGCAACAACTATAGAGGTATTAAGTTGATAAGCCATACTATGAAGCTATGGGAGAGAGTGATGGAGCATCGCTTAAGAGGTGCAACATCAGTGTCAGAAAATCAGTTTGGATTTATGCCTGGGAGATCAACTATGGAAGCAATTTATTTACTTAGAAGACTAATGGAAAAGTATAGAGAGAAGAAAAAAGATCTACATATGCTTTTTATTAATTTAGAGAAAGCTTATGATAGAGTGCCTAGAGATTTAATTTGGTGGGTGCTAGAGAAGAAAGGAGTGACCAAGGGTTATATTGACGTGGTGAAGGATATGTATGATGAAGCGGTTACTACAATTAGATCACCAGTCGGAGAAACAAGCGAATTCCCAATTACCGTAGGCCTGCACCAGGGGTCGACCTTGAGCCCTTATTTGTTTGCCCTAATTATGGATGAATTGACCAGACACATTCAAGATGAGGTCCCATGGTGTATGTTGTTCGCAGATGATATTGTCTTGGTTGATGAGACTAAAAGGGGACTCAACACTAAACTAGAAGCTTGGAGAGAAGCACTGGAGACTAAGGGGCTAAAGATAAGTAGGACGAAAACAGAATACATGGAATGTACTTTTAGTAACAGTGGAAGTAGAGACAACGAAGCAGTGAAGATCGAAGATCAGGAGATCCCAAAGAGGGAACACTTTCGCTATCTAGGTTCTATGATCGGTAGAGACGGAGAGATTGGTGATGACGTGACCCATAGAATTAAAGTGGGCTGGCTTAAGTGGAGGAGTGCTTCTGGAGTATTATGTGACCGAAGAATACCAGCAAAATTGAAAGGAAAATTTTATGGGACAGCTATTAGGCCAGCTATGCTCTACGGGACAGAGTGTTGGGCAACTAAGAAACAACACATTAGCAAAGTGAGTGTAGAGGAGATGAGGATGCTAAGATCGATGTGTGGTAAGACTAGGAAAGATAGAATTAGAAATGAGTACATCCGAGAGACTGTAGGAGTGACACATATTGAGGATAAGTTGAGGGAGAATAGCTTAGATGGTTCGGCCATGTGCAATGAAGACCTGTAGATGCACCTGTGCGAAAGAGTGATAATACCGTAGTGCCTGGAATGGTTAGAGGGAGAGGCAGACCTAGACTGACTTGGGAATATATAGTGCAACAAGATATGGATATATATAATTTAAATGAGCATATAGCTCTTGATCGTGCAGAATGGAGAAAAATGATTCATACAGCCGACCACAATTGATTGGGACATAAGGCTTGGTTTGGTTTGGTTTGGTACATAATATACTATTGTTTGTGGAGGAACAACCATAACTACATATATTATTATGGTTTATTAAGTTTAGGCAAATATCGTTTCCATTAACTGAATTCTCATAATGTATAATGCTTGATAATTTTTGGCTAATTGTTCTTATATTCTTTTAATGAGCGTTTTATAGTGATTAATAGAATAAATTTTATTCTATAATAACGCATTGTTTCCCAAATTTGAATCCCAAATTTAGTTCTCCAAAAATTTAAAAATATATCACATATTGTGGCAGTGATTAATAGTATAGCACATACTACTATATATGGTACAACTGGCAATAAGGAAAATTCTAAAAATGGGTCAAAAATATTAACACTTAAAACCTTTTGTGAGGTTAGATTAACCCCCACATGTGGGGACAATGTTGCCATTTAACCCACCGACGTGTCGCTAATTTTTAACACTAAATCCCTTGTAAGGCTAATTTTGAGATTGCCTGCCTATGTAGGGTTAATTTTGTCACTTAGACTCTCTAATATGGGGCTAATTTTAACATTTAATCCCCATGTGGTGCTGTTATGAGAGAAATCTTAACAGTTTCATTTTAGTCTGAAACTACAAGGGGATAAAGTGAAAATGAGCTTAAACACAGGGGATACAATGTAATTAACGTTATAATATAAGAGCTAACTTAATATATGTATTTTCAGAAGCATTCATTAAGTCCCAGATTATTTCTACATACTAAATATTCAGCAAATTAACGTTATAATATAAGAGCTAACTTAATATATGTATTTTCAGAAGCATTCATTAAGTCTCAGATTATAACTTCTACGTACTAAATATTCAGCACCTCAGCTACTTTGTCTCATTACCACGCTATAATAGATTTTTGGTTTCTTCTGAAATAATATTGAAAATATTAAATTAGCAACTTAAATGTTTAGAGATTATTATCTCGGCTTACATCCAAATTAAATAGAAAGTAAAGTCAATATTCAAATAACATCTAATAATATAATTTGGAATACACGAACATAGAAACCAAGTTAAAATAATTATTTACATTTTTCATATTCTCTCTTGCTGATATAATTTAGCTCCTTGAGAATCCCATTACTTCAACTTAGTTGATTGCTTTAAGTTTTATTTTATTTCATCATACATGTATGCTAATAATGATAACAAAGTATTAGCAATAAACATACTCATTCATAAAAAAAAATTAAATAAAATTTAAAAAAAAATTCGTAGAATAAGCATATCTCAAACTTTGATACTATATATAGACCAAACAAGAACTATGTTGCCAATAGATACTTAGAGTATTGGGGATTACCATGCTATTTTGCTCTTTTTTATTTGGGTATATGAGGTATGATCTCGATATTAGAGGTGATATAAACAATGGATAATTGAGTCTTAGAATTGGGTGTCAATCTTTCACGCGTTCTGTAATTTATCGATGTCAATAAACACAATTTATAGAAAAATACTGAGAGAATACTTAGACATGCAAACTACTTATGTATGGTATAGTATTTTATTTTAGTTCATTCTAATTAGAGTCACATATTTATAGGAGTTGATATTAGACAAAGTCCTTATCATCCATGGAGCTTGGTAGGGTATATTCCCATCCCTAGAAGGGAAAAAAAAATGATACTTAACCATTTTGTATAGGATACATCATCTATGTGTTAATTTCATAAAAGAATAAACGGTAAATTGTATCATAGAATTAAGTGTGAGTACTTTGGAATTACATTTTTTAAAAGGCACATTGTCATTTAGCTTTTACTCATAACAATCAATTATGTACTGAAGCATGTTAAACGAAGGCGTATTTATGAAGCTATAAATAAGCTTTTAACTTCCTATCCAGCAAAAAAAAAAAAAGAAGCTTTTAACTTGGACTTTTGCATTTGTTTAAAAAATTTAAGTAAACCATATTACCTATAGGATGTGCATTCATACGAATAAAATTGCAAATTATGTTACATATAGTATAGAAAAAAAAGGTTAATTATCAATAAATTATAAACATTACTAATTTCATTTAATATATTATCATGACCATATCATGCAGTATGATTATGACAATCTTGACCAAATGTTCAAACCTTAAACATGCTTTGCTAATTGCCCTAGGATCTAAACTATATGCAGTTTAAGGGGAGAAAATCACTACAAATTAAAAGCATAAAAGAATAAATTTCAAAAAATGCATTAATTTACCTTTCTTTTTTCGGAATAAATACATCATCTCACATTTTATAAAGCATTTTTCTATTGCATAATATTCTTCAAATAATTCTTGTATAAAAAAATCTTAAAAATTCCTTTTCAACCATGAGGGGGGCCGCACGATACCATCACAAATTTAATTAATTTAGTGAAATTGTTGAATCTATATGATTTCAATAATGACTAATCACACAACTATGATTAAAATAAATTATGTTGATTTCAGTCCACGATACAAAAATACTTTTTTTTTGGAGTAATTAATAACCTTATAGCTTGAAAATTAATTAAAAAAGAAAGAAACATACCTACAACTTGTATACGATAAAGAGAAATGAATGTTGTTGTGAATGTTTTTGAGAGAAGTATAGTGAGAAATAAGAAACAGGCAAAAGATATGTCAAATAATGTGAAAATTTTTGATTCCTTAATTGAGTACAATGGTTAGTGATAGTAGGTTGTAATATATTATTATTATATTTAGTACTGTCTATGGGATCACAAATCATGCTTGAATGATTATGTTGCACCATTAATTTAGAATTTTACATAGAGATCAATGATATGTAGGTTACTATTCCCATCATTTTGTGATTTTAGAGAGAATATTAGGGATACAAAGATTAGAAAAAAAATAAAGGATTGAATGTGTACTCTTAGAATTATAAGATAATAAATGTGAAAAAGAAAAGGTGTTCTATAAGTCAAATAACAGTTAAAGAATATAATTAAAGTTGAGTGATAAAAGAAAAAGATAAAAATACAAATTAAAGTTGAACTTTGTTAGGATTCATATGAACTTGTAGAATTTTTCCACCATACGTTTTAGGCCTTTATTAGGCTTCCAATTCCATTAATGAGTCTTGTTGTGTGAAGAGTACTAATTAACAACCTTTATGAGGATTCTCATAAGATTAGTTACTTTTGAAGAGGAAGAAAAAACGTGACATACAATCATAGTACATTATATCTAACAAAAAAAAAGAAGAAGGCAGGACTCTCATGGACACACCACAAATAAAAAAGTGGAATACCAAACTTTTAAAACTCTAAGAAAAATTGTTAAGGAAAGCACCAATTGATAAAAGTGTAAACCACTTATTCACATTGATACATTTATATATATTATAGATATAGATATAGATATGTGTGTTATGCTTATATCAATATATGTATTGTATAGTCTTTAAATATAAATATATATTTATGTTATATACTTATATCAATAAAATGTATATGTCACTAGTGGAGATATAATGTGACGCCCCGCCCCGCCACGGTTCCCGGCGACGGGGTGTCAACCGACGGAAGTACAACAATAACCGTAATGACAGTAACAATAGTAGGCTTTGACACCAATCGGTAACTCCCCGAGTCCAAGACTCCGAGGGTTACCTAAATTAAACGTTCATCATTTGGAAACATTTATAAAACAGAAGTCTGGTTTTCATTTGAAACATTCTTTCTTGAAACAAACCGTTCAATATAAGCAGCGGAAAATCAGAGTTAAGCTATCCTTTTATTTAAAAACGGGTGGACTAACATTTGTCCAGTTGAAGCATAACATGTTCTTTGAAACCAAATTTCATTACATTTATAAATGATAATCTCCACACACGGGGTCTTCAAACTATAGCGGAAGCATTGTCAAGTCTCGGGGCCTTGCTCTTATCTATATCACCTGAAAGAGAGGTTTAATAGTCCATAAGCCAAAAGGCTCGTATAGTCATATAACCGCACAATAACATCTGTTATATATCATGCATGATTGCAATGAATGCCAATGTCAATGCATGAAAACCATTTTCATGCCTTTTCAAACACTCACCCTCAATCGTCATTATCATTACCCGGACCATGGGCTTCCCGTCCACGTAGGCCTAGCCTCAAATGTGCGGGACTTTGGGCCTTACGAATTACACGGAGGCCTAGCCTTTACCGTTACGGGGGTTTCTTGCAGCACATCCCGCAATTCGAGTTCCTAGTGGTACCCATCTCACATGCCTACCCACAAATCCGGGATTTCTAACTTTTCAAAACAAAATCCCTCCTAGAGGGTTTTATGCATGGAAGCCTCTAAGGTCTTCCCTTTTTAAAACCTGGAAGCCTCTAAGGTCTTCCCTTTTCAAAAAAATTGAAAGCCTCTAAGGTCTTTCATCCCAAAATCATTTTCGTGTTCATGCTTATGCTTATGAAATGATATGACATATGCGAGCTCTAAGCATCCAGACATATTCAATATTTCATAAGACAGATTATTAAGGCATGCTATCAATTCAAAGCAACACAATGGGCATACTGAAATTATCCAGGTAAACACATAAGACATATCAACTCAAGTAACCACTTAAGGCATATCAGCTCAATTAAACATGTAAGTACACTATTAACATGTTATACAACTTTATTGAGGGTCATACGGAACTACCGTTCACCGAGGATAGACTGAATAATTAATCAGAATAGAAATCGGAACTGCTCAATCTGTTACAAATCTCAATATACAATAATGCGCGTATATTAGTGAGGTACAACACCTCAAAGCATGAGTACAACTACTACAAAGGTAAAGTACAACTCTTAAAGCTTAGGGTACAAGGTCCCTTAGCTCGTAGCAGACTTAAATACCACAAAACAGAAAATTTCACCAAACTGCCTGAGGTCGCGCGCGCGGGCCGCTCGCGCAGACCGCTCGCGCGAGGCCTCGCTCGCGCGGTTCGCTCGCGCGGAGTGTGTTCAGAAGGGTCACGTGTTTATTTAAAACAGTTTTTAAAAATAGCCTGGTCGCGCGCGCGGGCCGCTCCCGCGACCCCTCGCTCGCGCGGGTCGCGCGCGCGGGCCGCTCCCGCGACCCCTCGCTCGCGCGGGTCGCGCGCGCGAGATGTCATTGTTTCGTCTTCTTCTTTATTTTCTTCCCCTGTTTTGAAATCCAACACTGGTTTTGACCCATTTTGAAAACATAATTAAAACAGTACTTCCAATATATGAATCTCTTCCTTTTTCCGCGTAGATTCCAAATATGAAATCGATTTTTCATAAATCAAAACACAGCTCTTGATTTTATCGAAAAACCGAATGGTGACAAAACTTTAATTCGACCGTTCGTCGTAACCGCTATGAATTAGCTTTTGAAATTCGAAATGGAGTCTCGTGGGATCGAGACCTTTCATTTGATATAAAGAATTCACGTTTCTGTGACAGTTTTTATGTTCGCTATTTTTGGACCCTTAACAATATACATATGAGATGTATATATATGTATCTATATACACAGCTTATAGTGAACTGATATAAAACAAAAGCTTAACAAAATCTAAAGCTTGTATTTAAAACTTGAATTTCAATCACTTGAAATTGTATACATGAATCTGATTATATATATATGTTCATACACATAACAGTTTAAATAAACTGAAATTAGAATATGAAATTTGAGTAAAAGCTTACCCAAAATCAAAGTCCAAAACTTTGAATCCAAAGCTTGATTCCAAACTCACTGAATAAGTATCCAACTATACGTCTATGTATGAGATAATATATGTATGTGTGAAATTGTAAATCAATATATGTGTGAGTGTGCCTTTGTACCCGAGAGAGACAGTTGAGAGAATGAGAGACTGATGAGATAGTTGAGGGAGTTGTGAGATTTTGATGTAGGGGGGGGGGGGGGGGGGGGGTAATTAATTTATAGAATTAATAAGCTTGGGCTCCAAGCACAACAATCTCAGTGTGTGTTGAGCTCACGCGATGATACACACATGCAGGTAAAAATTGTACTGCTAATGAACCCAAAACTGGTATTATTCCGATTAAAGTGTGGAAAAAAAATACGGGGTATTACATCCTACCCACCTTAAAAGAAATTTTGTCCGCGAAATTCGCACATAGATAATCATTAGCACAAAAAACAATTAACTCAAGAAGCAAATAATTGCGGATATCGATCGCGCATCTCCTTCTCGTTCTCCAAAGTAGTCTCCTCAGTACCATGGTGACGCCACAGTACTCGAACCAAACGAATAGTCCTACCACGAAGCACATGTTCTTTAGCTTCCAAAATCTGTACTGGTTGCTCCTCATAGGACGCATCTTGCTCTAACGGTAAATCAGTCCAATCTAAAACATGAGATGGATCAGGTTCATACTTCCGAAGCATCGAGATATGAAATACATTATGGACTTTCGCCAACTGCGGAGGCAAAGCCAACCGATAGGCAACTTCACCCACACGTTCTAAAATCTAGAAAGGTCCAATGAAACGGGGTGAAAGCTTCTTATCCTGTCCAAAACGAAGCACCCCACGACGAGGTGAAACTTTGAGAAACACATGATCTCCAACTTCAAAGGACAACAGTCTCCTCTTCTTATCAGCATAACTTTTCTGTCGACTCTGAGCCGTAAGTATCCTTGCACGAATCAATTTTATCTTTTCAGTAGTTTCCCTTACTAGATCTGGTCCCAACAGAGACGCCTCTCCAACTTCTGTCCAACATACGGGAGAACGACACGGTCGTCCGTATAGGGCCTCAAACGGTGCCATCTGAATGCTTGTTTGATAACTATTGTTATACGCAAACTCGATCTATGGTAGGTGGTCTTCCCAACTACCTTTGAAGTCCATAACACAAGCTCGTAACATATCTTCCAAGGTCTGTATAGTACGTTCTGACTGACCATCCGTCTGAGGATGAAAAGCCATACTCAATCTCAATTCTGTCCCAAAGCTTTCTGGAGACCTTCCCAAAACAATGAAGTAAACCGCGGATCTCGATCCGACACAATCGAAACAGGGACTCCATGTAACCTAATGATCTCTCGAATATACAAGCGACTAAGGACATCAACTGAATCCGTCAAACGCATTCCCAGAAAATGTGCAGACTTTGTCAAACGATCCACAATGACCCAAACGGCGTCATGACCACGTGGTGACTTAGGAAGTGCTGTTACAAAATCCATTGTCACATGCTCCCATTTCCACTCTGAAACTGGTAATGGTTGTAATAACCCTGCAGGTCTCTGATGTTCAGCTTTCACTTGTTGACAAGTCAAACAACGAGATACAAACTTAGCGACATCACGCTTCATGCCCTTCCACCAAAACTGACGTCGCAAATTATGGTACATCTTGTTACCTCCCGGATGCACCGCTAATCGTGAATGATGGAATTCCTTCATCACTTGTTCACGAACTGCCAATGGCACAAACAAACGGTCTTTGAACTTCAACCCACGCTCGGAGTCAAAAGTCCAACCTTCTATAACATCACCTCGAAGAATTTGCATACGAAAAGTAGATGCTACCTGATCAGACTGTTGCTCATCTTTTACTTGTTGAATGATCGACGGTTGAGCCATAACAGAATACAATGAAGCACGATTCTCAGAATCGTTGAGCTCAACCTCAAACTCCCCAATCTGATCGAGCATATTCCATTCCTGAATGGCCAGACTAGCCAATGAACCTCGTGACTTGCGACTCAGCACATCGGCCACTACATTTGCCTTCCCTGGATGATACTGTAGTTCAAAGTCATAATCCTCTAAGTACTCCATCCATCAACGTTGTCGAAGATTCAAATCGCGTTGAGTAAAGATATACTTCAAGCTCTTGTGGTCTGAAAAGACATCAAATCGTTCTCCATATAAGTAATGACGCCATGACTTTAAGGCAAACACAATGGCATCAAGTTCTAAATCATGAGTTGGATAATTCTGCTCATGAGGCTTCAGCTGGCGAGAACCATAGGCAACAACTTTGCCTTCTTGCATAAGCACACACCCCAAACCAAGAAGTGAAGCATCACAATAAACTGCGTAGTCAACACCACGCTCCGGAATAATCAAAACCGGTGCAGAAGTCAATCGAGTCTTTAAAAGCTGAAAAGCTTTCTCACACTCCTCAGTCCAAAAGAATTTCACCCCTTTACGCGTAAGCTTAGTCAAAGGTGAAGCAATACGAGAAAAGTCCTTCACAAAGCGACGGTGATAGCCTGCTAAACCCAAGAAACTACGTACCTCAAATACGTTCTTAGGTGGCTGCCAATCCATAACAGCTTCAATCTTTGATGAATCAACTGACACTCCATCTCTAGAGACAACGTGTCCCAAAAATTTCACTTCTTTCAACCAAAAATCACATTTAGATAATTTACCGAACAATCGGTGAGTACGCAATACTTGTAGGACAATCCTCAAGTGTTCCTCGTGAAGTTCCTTAGAGGAAGAGTAGATAAGAATATCATCAATAAATACAATCACGAACTTGTCCAAATAATCGTGAAATACTCGCTGCATAAGATCCATAAATGATGCTGGGGCATTGGTCAATCCGAATGGCATAACCACAAACTCAAAATGTCCATATCGGGACCTAAAAGCTGTCTTCGAGATGTCTGACTCTCGAATACGGAGTTGATGATAACCCGATCTCAAATCAATCTTGGAGAAACAAGTGGAACCTTTGAGTTGATCAAACAAATCATCAATTCTAGGAAGTGGATACTTATTCTTGATCGTCACATGATTGAGTTTTCGATAATCGATACACAATCTCAACGTTCCATCCTTCTTCTTAACAAAAAGAACAGGAGCTCCCCACGGGGATACACTCGGGCGAATAAAACCCTTACTCTGGAGATCTTCCAACTGAAGCTTCAACTCCTTCAATTCTGCTGGTGCCATACGATATGGCGGAATAGAAATAGGCGAAGTGCCTGGCAAAAGATCGATTGCAAAATCGATAGCACGAACAGGTGGCAATTCTGATAAGTCTTCTGGAAAGACGTCAGGAAATTCACAAACAACGGGTGGTAATTCCACAGGAGGAGTGCCCCTCTCCATGGCCAATAAACTAGTCAGAGTTCCAAGAGAAGAATATAAACTACTCCGTGAAAACAACGAGGGTAGCGGAAAATCCAACTGATCGCCCTCGAATCTACAACTGTCTCCCTCAGGAGTGAAAAGAGTAACCCGACGCTTAAAACAATCTATGAAAGCTTGATATTCGACCAACCAGTCCATCCCAAGGATGACATCGAATCCTAGATTTGGCATAACAATCAAATCGACACTCAATTGCTAGTCCGCTATCAAAAGCATACAGCTACGACAAACATGATTCAAATGAATAACACCTCCAACTGGAGTATCAACAGATAAGACATGCTCCAAGCATTCTATCTCTAACCCTAATACTGATGCGAATGCTGATGAGATGAATGAGTGTGATGCACCAGTGTCAAACAATATAGATGCCCAAGAGTTAAACAATGGGACGATACCTCGGATCACAGACGGTCTAGCATTTCCAGAAGCATGATAAGCAGGCAAAGCAAAATTCCTTCCTTTGGGTTCTTGGTGTTGTTGTGGCTGAAAACTACCACGGTTTTCTGTCCTCTGATAATTACCTTGATTACCTCTGTTCTGGTAGGGTTTCACGCTCTGAGTGGATACTGCCTGAGATGGTGGATAATACGGTGTCAAACCAATCGACTGAGATTTCTTGGGTGGTGGTTGAGGACAAAACTTGATGAAATGGTTCGGATCACCACATCGGAGGCAAACTTTCTCCCCAGCGGCATTCACACCTCGCTGTAACCCCGATTGTTGAGAACTTTGATAAGAAGATCTCTGTTGTGAATATGATCGTTGTTGTTGTTGTTGAGGAGGTTGGGACTGAAATTGAGACCTAGTCTCTGTCTTAGCTTTCTTAGACAGACCAGTGCTCTTGGCTGGAGTAATGATCTCCCTGGCCCTTTTCATATCCAAATATACACTTTCAACACCCAACGCCCTTGTCAAAGTATCAGCATAAGTGGTGATAGGCGTGCTAGCCAGACTTTTCCGAATATAGGGTCGAAGACCAGAGGCAAAACGTGTAGCCTTGAAATGATCACTGACCAACTGCTCTTGAGCAAAACGAGCCAAGGTGGAAAACATAGTAGCATATTCTGTCACTGACATGTCCCCTTGTTGAAGGGTAAAGAACTCAGCCCTCTTTGCGTCCCTCTGTACTTCTGGGAAGTAGTTATCGAGGAAAAGACTCTTAAATGACTTCTAAGTCATACCAGCAAGTGGATGAACACTCACGGTGCAATCCCACCAATGGGTAGCTTCTCTAGAAAATAAGTACGTAGCCAACTTGATGCGGAGAGCATCCTCATGAAGATCAATGAATTCGAATATCTTCGAGATATGCTGAAGCCAATCCTCTACAGCCATCGGGTCAGAGCTACCAGAGAACTGTGGCGGCTTCCTAGCATCAAAATCTTTGGTAATCAGCCGCTCCCGAGCTCTAGCGGGATTTGTCTCACCTCTCGGAGCACGAGGGAGAGGAGGCGGCATAGCATCTCTAACTGCCCTTGCAATTACATCGACAACATTCTGTAACCCTTGCGGTCCATCAGGAATATCAACCAGTCCTATGGAAGCTTCAGACTCAAATGCAACATCATGCGCGTGACCTCGACCACGACCACGACCTCGACCACGGCCTTGACCTTGGCCACGGTCTCTCCCTGGACCACGTCCTCGAGCACGACCTCGACCTCGACCTCGGCCTCTAACAGGTACCGACGCAGTCGATATCTGCTCGTCAGCCTCAAGCTCAAAACTGCGACTCTCACGACGCGGCGGCATAGCTATAATAAGATCGAATCGAGTAAACGAATCACACAACATGATCTAATCACGAAGTGCAATCGACAATACACGTATATGTCAAGTAAGTAGTTAACATCTCAAGTTACCAACTAACAAGTTAACATATATCAATCATATGTCGTTAACTAACTAACATGTCTAACATGTCAACAAAATTAAACATGCAAGCACATAACCCGGCGTCCAAAGTATTCGACCCGGTTACGCTCTGATACCATGCTGTGACGCCCCGCCCCGCCACGGTTCCCGGCGACGGGGTGTCAACCGACGGAAGTACAACAATAACCGTAATGACAGTAACAATAGTAGGCTTTGACACCAATCGGTAACTCCCCGAGTCCAAGACTCCGAGGGTTACCTAAATTAAACGTTCATCATTTGGAAACATTTATAAAACAGAAGTCTGGTTTTCATTTGAAACATTCTTTCTTGAAACAAACCGTTCAATATAAGCAGCGGAAAATCAGAGTTAAGCTATCCTTTTATTTAAAAACGGGTGGACTAACATTTGTCCAATTGAAGCATAAATGATAATTCCCACACACGGGGTCTTCAAACTATAGCGGAAGCATTGTCAAGTCTCGGGGCCTTGCCCTTATCTATATCACCTGAAAGAGAGGTTTAATAGTCCATAAGCCAAAAGGCTCGTATAGTCATATAACCACACAATAACATCTGTTATATATCATGCATGAGTGCAATGAATGCCAATGTCAATGCATGAAAACCATTTTCATGCCTTTTCAAACACTCACCCTCAATCGTCATTATCATTACCCGGACCATGGGCTTCCCGTCCACGTAGGCCTAGCCTCAAACGTGCGGGACTTTGGGCCTTACGAATTACACGGAGGCCTAGCCTTTACCGTTACGGGGGTTTCTTGCAGCACATCCCGCAATTCGAGTTCCTAGTGGTACCCATCTCACATGCCTACCCACAAATCCGGGATTTCTAACTTTTCAAAACAAAATCCCTCCTAGAGGGTTTTATGCATGGAAGCCTCTAAGGTCTTCCCTTTTTAAAACCTGGAAGCCTCTAAGGTCTTCCCTTTTCAAAAAAAATTGAAAGCCTCTAAGGTCTTTCATCCCAAAATCATTTTCGTGTTCATGCTTATGCTTATGAAATGATATGACATATGCGAGCTCTAAGCATCCAGACATATTCAATATTTCATAAGACAGATTATTAAGGCATGCTATCAATTCAAAGCAACACAATGGGCATACTGAAATTATCCAGGTAAACACATAAGACATATCAACTCAAGTAACCACTTAAGGCATATCAGCTCAATTAAACATGTAAGTACACTATTAACATGTTATACAACTTTATTGAGGGTCATACGGAACTACCGTTCACCGAGGATAGACTGAATAATTAATCAGAATAGAAATCGGAACTGCTCAATCTGTTACAAATCTCAATATACAATAATGCGCGTATATTAGTGAGGTACAACACCTCAAAGCATGAGTACAACTACTACAAAGGTAAAGTACAACTCTTAAAGCTTAGGGTACAAGGTCCCTTAGCTCGTAGCAGACTTAAATACCACAAAACAGAAAATTTCACCAAACTGCATGAGGTCGCGCGCGCGGGCCGCTCGCGCAGACCGCTCGCGCGAGGCCTCGCTCGCGCGGTTCGCTCGCGCGGAGTGTGTTCAGAAGGGTCACGTGTTTATTTAAAACAGTTTTTAAAAATAGCCTGGTCGCGCGCGCGGGCCGCTCCCGCGACCCCTCGCTCGCGCGGGTCGCGCGCGCGAGATGTCACAGTTTCGTCTTCTTCTTTATTTTCTTCCCCTGTTTTGAAATCCAACACTGGTTTTGACCCATTTTGAAAACATAATTAAAACAGTACTTCCAATATATGAATCTCTTCCTTTTTCCGCGTAGATTCCAAATATGAAATCGATTTTTCATAAATCAAAACACAGCTCTTGATTTTATCGAAAAACCGAATGGTGACAAAACTTTAATTCGACCGTTCGTCGTAACCGCTATGAATTAGCTTTTGAAATTCGAAATGGAGTCTCGTGGGATCGAGACCTTTCATTTGATATAAAGAATTCACGTTTCTGTGACAGTTTTTCTGTTCGCTATTTTTGGACCCTTAACAATATACATATGAGATGTATATATATGTATCTATATACACAGCTTATAGTGAACTGATATAAAACAAAAGCTTAACAAAATCTAAAGCTTGTATTTAAAACTTGAATTTCAATCACTTGAAATTGTATACATGAATCTGATTATATATATATGTTCATACACATAACAGTTTAAATAAACTGAAATTAGAATATGAAATTTGAGTAAAAGCTTACCCAAAATCAAAGTCCAAAACTTTGAATCCAAAGCTTGATTCCAAACTCACTGAATAAGTATCCAACTATATGTCTATGTATGAGATAATATATGTATGTGTGAAATTGTAAATCAATATATGTGTGAGTGTGCCTTTGTACCCGAGAGAGACAGTTGAGAGAATGAGAGACTGATGAGAGAGTTGAGGGAGTTGTGAGATTTTGATGTAGGGGGGGTATTAATTTATAGAATTAATAAGCTTGGGCTCCAAGCACAACAATCTCAGTGTGTGTTGAGCTCACGCGATGATACACACATGCAGGTAAAAATTGTACTGTCAATGAACCCAAAACTGGTATTATTCCGATTAAAGTGTGGAAAAAAAATACGGGGTATTACATATAAAAACATTAAAACCATCAAACTAGCATATGACTATGCTTTTATTTTTTATTTGGTCAGAGCTTTGGTTAGCTCATGACTATGTAGACAAAGCCATTCAAAGTAAAAATAAATAAATAAAATGCAGACAAAGTTATGTGTGAAGTAAATGTTTGATTGAGACAAATGAGACAGTCGGGTATCACCCGACTAGACCCGACTCACCCGATGAGTCGGGTGCACCCGACAAAACAAGTGGATAACAGGTGGTAGGAGGACAAACCCGACTATGTTCAGATAGATGAACAAATGAGGGCCAAACCCGACTCACCCGACTCGTGAGCACCCTAACAAGTTTTATCCGTTTGTATTTTAAACACAATTGTGTAAAAAAATGAGACTTGATTTCTGGGTCCACTGTAACAATGTTGCCAACTTCACAAACACAAATACACAATCTATTTTGTTTTTCATAATCAACTATTCACGGAAGATTTGATAGATAGAAGGAAAAAACACAAAAAGGTTAATGGATAGGTCTAGTTTTATTTTCTGTTGTACTTTAATCCGTTTGGTTTGATACTAAAAAATATATATATATATATATATAATTGAATCGGAGAGAATAGAAAACAAAAGAAATGAATGGAATTGATTTACAATTCTAATTCTCATATTTGGTATGCCACAAACTAGAAAAAAATTGATTCGCAATTCTTGTATTTGGTTTGACAAAAGAATTGATGTTCAATTCTAGCCAATTCTCACCAATTCTTGTTTTAGCCCAAAAACAAATCCTATCACTTTTGGTAAGATTTGGTGAGAAATGATTTCACTTGAAGTGAAATAATGTGATATACCAAACTTACCCCTATATATTTCACACCTCCTCTCTTTATATGGGCAATGTAGTAAATGACCGTGATTCATTTCATTTCATTTCTCTTTCAAACCAAACATGAGAACTAGAATTGCAAATCAATTCTATTCATTTCTTTTCTTTTCTATTCTCTCCAATTCAATTCTATTATATTTTAGAATCATACCAAACGGAGTGTTAGAAAGAGAAATGAAATGAAATGAATCATGGTTATTTACTATATTGTCCATATAAAATGAGGAGGTGTGAAATGTAGAGGGGTAAGTTTGGTATATTACATTGTTAAACTTAAAGTGAAATCTTTTCTCACCAAATCCTATCTAAAGTGATAGGATTTGTTTTTGGGCTAAAACAAGAATTATTGAGAATTGGCTAGAATTGAAAATCAATTATTGTGTCAAACCAAATACAAGATTTGCCACAAATAAGAAATGCAAATCAAATCTTTTCTAGTTTGTGGCATACCAAACGGACCGTAAAAGTGGAAGACTTTACCCCTTATGATTGCATACTAAACTGAAAGAGTAAGTATTTGGGTACAAATAAATCTCACAAACATAATCCACAAATACCACAATATTAGTGAATTCCACTAAGAGATATATATATATATATATATTGTGGTGTTTGTAGATTATATTTGTGAGATTTGTTTGTGCCTAGAGACTTGCTCAAAGTGAAATTACTAAGACATCTTTCAAAATAGCCCCACATAAAAATAAAGTATTAAAATTAGCCCCACATGGGAGAGTTTAAATATCAAAATTAATTCTACATAGACAGTAAACCTCAAAATTAGCCCCACAAAGAGGTTAAGTGTTAAAAATCATGCCCACGTAGATGGGTTAAATGACAACGTTATTTCCATATTGAGAATTAATCCCAAAATTAACCTCACAAAGGGGTTAAATATTAATATTTTTAGCCAATTTTAAATTTTCAACAATTTTGAGAGAAATCTTAACAATTTCACTTTAGTCCAAAAACCACAAGGGGTTAAGTATTCACTTTTGAACCACTTGGGCTAAAGTCAACTGAGCCTAACCACACAGAGGTAAAATGTAATTAGCCAAAGAATAAAAGAAAGAAATCATGTGGATAAATAAAAGTTGAAAGTGATGTGTCCTGCATGCTCACCGAATGGAGTGCTTGAGTGAACAACGTGTGAGTAAATATCTCGACATTTCATAATAATAAGAGAAAATTATTCAGGCACCTTTTTGTGGAATAACTAAAGGTTAATCAATTACTTTTTGATTTTTAAAAGGATATCTACTTTAAGTGAAAAAACTAAAAATATATCAAAACTTTATCAAACGATGTCGGGAGCAACCATCCAAACGTGAGGAGCCCAACACTGTTTGGTGAGTTGCTCCGACCAGTTTAGACAGTTACTCCCAACACCGTTTGGTGATTTGTTCTCGACAAATTTTGATGTGTTTTCGATTTTTTTTCTTTCTGTTTTTTTTTTCCCACTTAAACAAATATCCTTCTAAAATAAAATAAAAACTAATCGACTGCCTCTTAGTTATCTCACAAAAAAAGTGACTGAAATTTAATTATCCCTAATAATTTGGGTTTTGGCCCTTTCTTTTGCCTGAAAAAAACTGGGTTAGAAATGGAGGGTGTGATGTCGTTGAGAGCACCACCTAGGGTTTCGTTTCAGGCTGTTCCTTCCTTCAATCGTGGACCCAAATTCACATCTTCTCGAAGGTCGATTCTGATTCCGAGTACTTTAATGGCGGAGAGCAGAGGCTGTATGCGAGCTCAACAGGTCAATATCCAAATTCATAGATTCCGTTCAATGTTATATATAGATATATACATAGTGTGTGTGTGTGTATATATATATATATATTACATTCATAATGATACTGTGTTGAAGGATTTCAAATTATACTGTAGCTATCTGTTCTATGGAATTTCAGTGTAACTTCATGGTATAATATATATATGTATGTGTGTGTGTGTGTAGTATGGTGTGTGTGCCACCATTAGTCAGGTGTTGGGATTTTCAATTCTAAAAGGCTGTTTGCTCAATGCTAAAAAGATTTGGAGTAATGCTATGCTTTCTAAATTTTTATCCTAAAAGTGCTTCCGAAATGATGTGACAGTGCGGTCAGATCTAATACTATGGACCAGTTGCATTTTGATTGGAAGTTATTTACCTGCGCCTCTGCCACATTATTTGGGAAGCACTTTTGGGATAAAAATTTGGGAAGCATAGCATTGCTCAAATATTTGATGTGGGTGGACCTTTTCCTTTCAATTGTAAGAATACTTGAATGCATATGGAAATTTGGAGCAAGTGTGCTCTGACAAAGTCATTTTTTTATGTGAAAATGTTACCTTGAGTGGTAAGTTGAGTGTCTGAGATGGATTATATAAGATTTGAAATGCAATTCAGCTATTTGGCTATGGGCCTATTGGCAGATGTAGAAGTAGAAGTAGAAGTAGAAGTAGAAGTAGCAGTAGAAGCAGTCCGTAATCGCAAGAGCATTTGGGAAGTTATTCCAAACAGGCACATATAGGACGGTTCTGGTGAATAGATTAGTTCTTCATATTTTATATCTTCATGTAGATGTAAAATTCTCTTCACTTGTTGAAGTAATGTAAAAAAGATGATGGTTTTTTTTTTGGGTCTATATCATTAGTTTTAGTTTTGCCTTGGAGGATAATGTTTGAAGCAGCTTCTAAAGAATTTTGTATGTTCTTTCTCAATAAAATTTTAGAAAGAAGCAAGAATTTTACCTGAGCTAAGGCTTCCACTTCTCAATGATGAAATGGACTAAACAAAGTTGTTAAGTTTGCTACTGTTAAAATGGTCAAAGTTTGTTTCCGTCAGGAAATTTTTGCTAGTTAAAAGATGATTACATACCCTTTAGCTTATTGTTCGTGAATTAATGAACTAAAATATTTTATAATTGTTTGCAAAGTCCGACTCGAAGGATGGATCATCGACATTTTCCACAGTTGGTGATTCTGAGCAAAATGCCCTCAAAACCAAGGAGGGGGAAGTGGGGACAATCCAAGATGAAGTAGATTCAAGCCAGGATGTAAAGATTAGGAGACGGCCCCTGACGGGACCTCCTTTGCACTACGTGGGCCCTTTTGAATTCCGCTTACAGAATGAAGGCAACACACCCCGTAACATACTAGAGGAAATAGTATGGAATAAAGATGTTGAAGTCGCACAGGTAAGGGCATGTTTAAAATAAGATCTAATCCTGTCTCAATCTCACTTTCTATCCGGTTCTTATGAGAATGAAGGTTATGTTGGTTTGACAAAGAACTAGTTTAAGAGAGATATTAGATTCATTGAACACAAAATCCTGTGCAAGAAATGGACAATCACCAAACACTTGAGTTTAAACTACCAGTTCACTTGAACCACAGAACCGGTTATTTGCCTTCCCAAATGGTCCATAACTCTCTCTCTGTGTTGAATGGGCCTTTAATGTTATATCTAAAAATTGCCTCAATACTTACGTAGTTTATTTTCTAGATGAAAGAGAAAAGACCACTTTATACGCTGAAGAAAGCTCTTGATAGTGCTCCTCCTGCTAGGGATTTCATTGGTGCTCTTAGAGCGTCAAATTTACGAACTGGTTTGCCTGGATTGATTGCTGAAGTTAAAAAGGCTTCTCCAAGTAGAGGAGTTTTAAGAGAAGATTTTGATCCAGTAAGTTTTCATTTTATCCTCTTCTATTAAGCTACGCGTACATCTATGTTTATACTATAGGGCATAGGCACATGGTTTGGATTCCAATAATGATATCCACGAATTATATTTGTTGGAGAAAAGGAAAAGAGGGCTTAGGCCCTTTCACATAGAATCTTTGGACATCCACCAATCCACGTACTATCTGGCTTATTCTGAGAATGAATGGAAGAGTAATAATTGTATTATTCTCACTTATTTCCCTATTTCTTAAGCATCTAAGAGTCAGAGAGTGCATCTTGCCCATATCGTCTTGTCTGATATACATTTTTTTTATTTTTTATTTTCCACTAGGACCAATACTGTTTTAACTTTTAAGTAACGGGAATAATGGCTATTTCTTGGTTTTAGTGGGTGAAAGGGCATATTTAGAAATAAGTTTAAATGATTACTTAGTCCCCTGTTGAGTTTGCCTTTGGTCATTGTGAATACGGCTTCTAGTTCATCTAGACATGATTGATGTACTTTCTCCGCTTTGTATTCCTCTGGTCTGTAGAAAGCATAAAAGCTAATGTAATATATTACTGTATTTTCTTTTCCCAACCATTGTATTTACACAAAGGATCTAAACTAACATATAAAGTCATCACTTATCAACTACCGCAGTAATGATCTAATGGCTTATTACCATTGGACTTTGCAGAGAGGATGTATTATGGAAGCCTGGTATTGAAAAGATAGAAACAGGATCTAATGATCTATTATGTATTCTTTTGACCACTAAGATTCTATCTGTCCACATGCCCGAAAGGCATACAAGAAGAAATGAACCAGCACTCTGAGAATCCTATTGTTTTTTTTTGTCCTTATTTCAATACATAAATTGATGTGTTTTTCATTTTCCTTTATTTTTTCATCTAAATTTGTAAATTCATCAAGTTTCTAAATGTGTCTTATCACAGGTTGAGATTGCACGAGCTTATGAGAAAGGTGGAGCAGTGTGTCTCAGTGTTTTGACGGACGTGAAGTATTTTCAGGTAAACTTCAGTTCTTTTTAGCCTGATGTTTGCTTCGTCACTACTGGGTTTTTATGCCACTTTGTTGGAAGTTCACCGACATTGATGCTAGAATTAGTTCCGCTTCCCTAATTACCTATCTAAATTTATTTTGAACTTGCCAATTAAGGGAAGCTTTGAGAATCTGGAGGCCATACGGAGTGCTGGAGTAAAGGTCATCATTTTTTTCTTCACAATTTATATTGACATGCTTATATATGATGATTCTCTAAACTTGTGCTTCTAACACAACACAAGCATGCAGTGCCCACTTTTATGCAAAGAGTTCATTATAGATGCATGGCAAATCTACTACGCTCGAACTAAAGGTGCCGATGCGATTCTATTGATTGCTAGTATTTTGCCCGATGCTGACATCAGATACATGTCTAAGATTTGCAAAATTCTTGGGTTGACAACACTTGTTGAGGTTTGAATAATGCTTTATTTGTTAGTAATTTCTCAATTATTTACTTAAAAGGAAAAAAGAAGAAAACTCAATTATTTATTGAACTGGAATGTTTGAGAACTCTATTGCTATAAATGCATAGATCATGATATTTTATTATTAAGTTTAAAAACCTGTATCTGAAAGAGATAAATCTTACATATATATATATATGTGTGTGTGTGTGTATATATTTTCCGATGTATGCTAGTGAACTCATTCCTACTAAGTTCAGGTTCACAAAGCTGCTCTTTTGTGGGCAGTATTTTAAATTTCTTTTAGCTTATACCAGAATGTTTTCTTGCTAATCACAAGCTGACTTTTGCAGTGGCATGATATTTGTATTTTTAAATTTGTTTACGTGATGTTTTTGCTTTTTAATCTTTTGCTTCCATTTTTCTATTCTTGCTGTAAACAAGTTCATCAATTACAAATTTTATTTATTTATTTTTATTTACATTCATGAAGTGCTAAACTCACGCCATATATTTATGGATGGCTAAGATTTGATTGCTGTATAGTTTGCTTCTCTGCCTCAATCCTAGTTCCATTGAAATATTGATAGTAATTTTATATGACATTTAAATTTCATCATCTGGATCACGAACTGCTTTTTTTTTTGGGGGGTCTGTTTTTCTATCCCTCAAGGTACACAATGAGAGGGAGATGGATCGTGTTCTTGGAATTGATGGTATTGAACTTATAGGCATCAACAATCGCGACCTCGGTATTCTCTTGACTTCTAAATGCTGTCTCCTTGTGGAAAGAATTTAATGTTTGTCCTTGTAGGATTGCTTATTTCTCATTTGTATTTGTACATTCTGTATAGTTATATTCTAACTTTCAATTAGATTTAGGTTGTGTTTTGCAGTAAGGAATTTGAGCTTTAGAATTGAAATTTGGGGAACTAAACCAAAAATCAACTCAGCGTTGTACTGAGTTTGGTCCAATTCCCCATGATTCGTTGCCAAATGTAGCATTTTGAAATTGTGTTTGTGTGATTATATCACATCTCCAGTTTCAAACTTTTTCTTTATAGTCCTTATCTCGTGAACTTCTAGTTGGAAAATTTCCACTATATCTCTTGGTAAATATCCTTCTCAAACATTTATTTGTTCAAATGCCGTATATTAAGCCAACATACTCATTCATGTTTATATGACTCATATGAGCATAGAGAGTTATTTTCTTTTTGTTTTGTTTTGTTTTGTTTTTTGTTTTTTTGTTTTGTTTTGTTTTTCGTGTGAGTTACTAATGTCAATATTAGGCCTGGCAATTGGGCGAGCTTGGGCCGGGCTGGGCTAAAAACGGGCCTAACCTGGATAAGGCCCGCATAAACCGGGTTTAATGCTGGTCGGGTCGGGCCTGGTTTGTTTGGCAGGGAAGAATTGAATGAATTGATTGCACCAGTTCAAGAGAACTATTAACAATTTTAGTACAAAAACCTAATCTATTTGGAGGCAACCACAAAAAGATATCTGAGCACAAAAAAAAAAAAAAAAAAAAAAACCACAAAAAATATTGAAAAGTAAAATTTAAACAAAGAAGAACACTACTGAAGTAACATTAAAACAAAGAAGAACAATTGAGAGTGAGAGAGAGAGAGTAATGTCAAAAAAACCAGCCCATGAAGAGAGAGAGGTTGGTCTCAGAAGAGGAAGAGAGAGGTTTGTAGAGAGAGAAAGTGTCTAACACAAACCTATAAAGCACGAACACGATACGCCGGCACGACACGATACTAGTACGTCACCACGACAAATCCTAAAAAATGATGACACGACGAGGCGGGGATACGCAATTTTTTTTTTTAAAATTGTTCTACTTTAAGTTCATTTCTTACTCTCCTTTTTTTTTTTTTTTTTTTACAGAAATGTAATTCAAATATTATCTACAGGATGTTCAACTCACATTTCCGAAAGTTATTGTTATTTAACAAAATGAAGAGAGTGAGACGATCTCAAAGAGGAGAGAGAGAGAGAGAGAGAGAGAGAGGGTCTTGAGAGACTAATGTTGGGTAAACGTGAGGAGATAAGTGATGTAATCCGTGACAAATTAAACTCCGTTTAGGTTTTAAACATGTTAAATGTCACGACCCATCCCGCTACGCGCGGAAATAGGACACGTGGCACGCCTCCAAGGTTTATCCAGTTCCATTAACGTAAATAGCAGCGGAAATTATAAGTGAAATTCATTAAAAATCAGAGTTATAAAAAGTTTTGTCCAATTGAAACCGTTTCAAAAGAATTCATTTTGGAAAACAGAGGTCCAGTCGACTGTATCGGGAACCCAGTCGACTGAAGACGCAAGGCAGAATGTATCCAAGTTCAAAAGCCTGGTCCAGTTAACTGTGTCGGGGCTCAGTCGACTGGGGCCTCAATTTCTCAGTCGACTGACTCCACCCAGTCGACTGTGTCTCAAGCAGAATCAAAATCAACATTTTCAACATGATGTCCAGTCGATTGTGTCGGGGACCCAGTCGATTGGTTTCCTACTATTCATTCGCAGACTCTAAAATGTTGCAGGATCCAGTCGACTGAAATAAGAACCAGTGGACTGATTCCCTGCTGACGACCACCAATGCATAGTTTATCAACAAATGGACCTCCAAATCAAAACCAACACAAACACAACTATATATCCATAATTCAAAATATAATTACACGAGTTCTACTACAATTATAATACTACAAATCCTTACCAAGGATTCAGTTAACACAAAAAATAATGTTCTTATTACAACATTGGAAATAAACAAAAACATTTACAAGTGTTGCCCCCATCGTCGTCTCGACTTCACTCTTCGCGCTTCTTCTTCCCCTTTTTCTTTTCACCTGTAATGGAGGAAGTCTCCACTGCTCAGCTATATGCTGAGTGTACAATTCTAAATATATGCATATGAGACAATTCATGTTTTAAACATCTAAATCACATAATTTAGTCTCTGGGAAGAGAGATACGCATTCACCCAGTATATCGGTAAGTCTTAAATCTTAAACCGCGTTGCTAATGGTTAGCCAAGGATCATTCAACCATTGCATTCATCTGCTCTGTTTGGCCACTTCCCACACCAAGCAAGTAGTCGTCACTATTATAACTTTCAAACATCGAGAGGCGTGCACCGACATAAAATTATATCAAACTCCCCTTTGACCCACATAAACATTTAGCATACTCGCATAATCAACACACTGTGCTTTTCTATACGTATTTGCTAAAATTAACGGGCCTGAGTTAACACATGAATTTTGCCCGGATCACAATTCATACAAAATATCTAAAATATCCAAAATTGTGTATGTTTCATAGGTTCGGAATTCATACCTTAAGCTATCACGCTATAACTTCAGGAGAAGTACTAGGAAACTAAATAAGCGCCGGATCTCCGATCTCAAATGATTCTTACAAGTATTTACATGTTTTTCCCAAATTTTTAAAATTAGCTTGTCGGAAAAACTTTGCCAAACATGGCCTAAGTGGTATCAAAATGAAGCTCTTATCTCAAGGAGCTCGAATATGAAATTTGGTTGAAATCTGACGGACGAAAGGTCGCCGATCGTCGTCGCAAAGCCCGTGGCAACAAATCTCCTTTCTCTCTCCTCTCTCAAGATATTTTATAAACTTTTTGAAAAATGAAATCTCATCCTCTACTATTTATAGAAAAACTTTATAAGAAAATCGCGTTTACCTCCCCACAAGTTCCCAAAACTTCTAGTTAACTCATTAAAACGTCGCACACGTCCATTTTATGCCTTTATTAGTGGAAACTATAAATTTCAGAAGTTTTCGACCAAGTCTCGTTTGGGTCCAAAATCATGTCCGAAAACTAAATTCTGTGGAATCTCTACACAACCTACCTTTTATATAACGGTTCACTCACGTTCTCACCACAGTTCTCAAAATGATATGTAAAAGTATCAAAATTACCAGAATTTACTCTAGACAGGTAAATTTACTATTCATGAAACACCAGATATTGTCAAATAACATTTCATACACATAAATGTCATTTAACCATGCTGATGTAATAAGAACTACTATGTTCCCGTGTCTTCATTGACACCTCATCGTTGACCTCCAGTCAACCTCATCCACCATTATCAAATAACATTGATAACTCACAAAATTCCAAACATGCATGCTAAAACCATAATATTTTGGAACGGGTGTAACAACTCTCGCCTCCAAAAAGGAAGTTTGTCCCCAAACTTATACCTCATACGTCGAACAGGTGCGGATACTCATTCTTCATTTCTTCCTCACTTTCTCATGTAGCCTCTTCCACCGTGTGACTACGCCATAACACTTTCACCATCGGAATCGTCTTCGTTCTCAATACTTGTTCTTTCCCATGCAAGATCTCTACTGGATGTTCTATATAAGATAAGTCCTCTTGGATCTGCAATGGCTCAGGTATGATGATCTTGTTCACATCTGTCATACAACGTCTCAACATAGACACATAGAACACATTGTGCACATGTTCTAACTCCGATGGTAAGGCTAATAGGTAAGCCACTGGTCCTGCTCTCTCTAGGATCTCGAAAGGTCCTACAAATCTCGGGTTAAGCTTTCCATGCTTTCCAAATCGGACAATGCCTTTCGTAGGCGATACTCTCAGATACACAAAGTCTCCAATTTCAAAGGTCATCGGTCGTCGTTTAGAGTCTGCATAACTCTTATAACGACTCTGGGCTACCTCAAGTCGCTCTTGAATCAGCCTTACCTTCTCAGTAGTCACCTGTATTAGTTCTGGTCCTAACAACCTTCTTTCTCTAACTTCGGTCCAACAAACCGGTGAACGACACTTTTGACCATATAAAGCTTCATACGTGCCATTCCAATACTTGACTGAACCCGTTGTTGTAAGCAAACTCGATCAATGGTAAGTGTTTCTCTCAATCACTACCAAAGTCTAGGACACACAATCGGAGCATATTCTCTAACGTCTGAATCATGCGCTCTGACTGTCCATCGGTCGGAGGATGAAATGCGGTACTGAACTCAGTTTCGTACCCATAGCCTTTTGCAAACTTCCCCAAAACCTCGATGTAAAACTACTGTCGCGATCTGATACAATCACTACTGGAACCCCATGTAGTCTCACAATCTCCTTCACATACAACTCTGCTAACTTGGATGGCTTAGTATTCTTGATCGGTAGAAAATGCGCTGATTTTGTCAATTTATCAACTATAACCCAAATCTTATCATTCTTGTTGAACGATCGCGGAAATCCCGAAACAAAGTCCATGGTGATCTCATCTCATATCCACTCTGACGCTGGTAATGGTTATAGTAGTCCCGCGGGTACTTGTCTTTCTGCTTTCACTTGTTGACATGCTGGGCACTCGGAAACATACTTAGCGATTTCACGTTTCATACCCTTCCACCAAAAATTTTCTCGCAAGTTCCGATAAAATAGTACCATAGTTTGCAAACCCTCAGGTGGAATGGAATTAGGGACGCTTGCTTGTGCTAGCCTTTGCCAGCCCGATGGACTTGTGAAGTGGTTAGAATTCTATGATCGAGATCTGGGCAGGAATCTTTTCTTCGACTCTAAATATGCTTCACACAAACAAACCCGTATACGGCCTGTTGATTGAAATTTCTCCTTCCCAATTGCAATTTGTTGCGGGCTTAAACGGGCTGACTTCTTATTCGGGCTTGATATAGCCATGCCTAGGACTCAGTATTATACTATTGTTATACATAAAGCAAACTCAATGCATGAAGCTCCAGCCATTGCGGGGCCAAAGGACGGTTATAATATTATTTGTACATGTAGATTCATATTAGTAGGGTTGTTTGGCAGCAGTGATTAGCATGATCTCTGTTTACATAGTGGGCGGAGTCAAAATATTTAATTCTCCTGTTGAGGATTGGGAATTTTTACCGTTGGAACCATGTAAATATGTGTGTGTGTGTGTGTGTGGGGGGGGGGGGGGGGGGGGGGGGGGGGGGGGGGGTTGTGTGGGGATTACAATATGAGCACTAGATGTCCAGGTGAAGTGCGCTGCATTTTTTTGCAAATTTTTGTTACCAACATGATTGTCTTGCTTGTCTGCAGAAACATTTGAAGTTGATATTAGTAACACAAAGAAGCTCCTTGAAGGGGAGCGTGGAGAAATCATTCGTCAGAAGGACATAATCGTGAGTGTGATCCTATGCGCCACTGCTTAGCTTTCTACTAGACCACATCCCTTGTTTTTTCATCCATGGTTAAATAACATTAAAAATAAAAAAATTCAAAATATAATTACAACTCAAGAAAAATAGGGAGGGAAGTGATCGCAAATTCAAAGTTTCTAATTTATTTCTCGTTATATTTTCTTTCATGTCATAGTTTGCTCAGTATTTTCCTTATTAACCAAACAAAGAAAAGTGTTTTCTTTTCCTTTCCCTCACTAGACATAACTCATGTTTTATTCTCTCGTGGACTCTTCAGGTGGTAGGGGAGTCCGGGCTCTTTACTCCTGCTGATATTGCTTACGTGCAAGAAGCCGGTGTTAGAGCGGTAATCTATGCCCCTTTAACTATGGACCTCATCATTGAATGAGTATCCTATTTTCTTTAGCAGAATAATCATCATATCTTGAAACACAACCTGAATGTTTGAGAAGAGAGAGATTGCTGAAATCACGATATCCTTCTTTTGAACAGAGCACCATATCCCTTTCCGTCTCTCTCTCTCTCTCTCTCTCTCTCTCTCTCTCTCTCTCTCTCTCCATGGACCAACAGCAGAGGCAGAGCCTGGATGGGTTTAGTTCGAGTACTTCTTTTACTAGTCTATACACATGCCTGTGCAGCCGGAACAAGTATATATACACGTCAATACCTGATAGTAGATACATGCATAAAGAGATATATACCTATATATGATAGGTAGTGTGAAGCCCGATTATAATTCTCTTTTTTCGAGGGGTATTTTGGCAATTTGCTAGTATGTTATATAAGGGCGTCTGTCGACATATTCTCGCCCGAGTCTGAGTTTTTGTTGGACCGCATAAAATCTTGTGGTTGTCTTTTAGTTTCTGTGTTTCATACATCACAGATCTTGGGATATGGGCAATTCTTCAACTATACACACACCCGCACACATACACACACATACATACGTACACGTATATGTAAATATGTTTCTGATTTTCCTCATCTAACATGAGGGTTTCACACGAAATGGAATTTACCTGATATGGGTATAAATTGATTGACTGATACATTAGCTAATTATTTGGGAAGAAATTGCAGGTATTGGTGGGAGAGTCAATTGTGAAACAAAGTGATCCCACACAGGGAATAGCTGAACTTTTTGGTAAAGATATATCTTTGTAAATTGCAAGTATATACCCCCCACAGGCCCATCTGCAGTTTTGTATTCCTCCATGGCTGTCATTATTTAGTTTTATTTTTATTGATTTTGTAAAAAAAAATTATTTTACATTTTTTTTCAGTGATTGTGTTGTATATCATGAAAATATTATATTGATGTTTTTTTTTGCTTCCAAATGAACTGCAATGAGTACACCGATATGATCATCATTTTTAAGTTTCAGTGAATCTGAGTAAGTTTCGATGTTGACTTTGCAACCACCATACCATGGTTTGATCAATTATTTATTGTGAATTTGTCCAAAGTCCTATAAATAGACTTTTCTGGTCCTAGTTACTTGAAAACTCCAAATTTCGCCTGCATATGTGAAATTTCAAAACATAAGAATTTAATTTGATTAAGTTTCACTAATTGGGGATTTTTTTTACTAGAATTAAACATGGGCTATCCTTTAAATTCATATAATCCAATATGAGGGTTTTTTTTGGGCGATTTAATGATAGGTCCATTAAGTCATTTTGTTTTAGAGGACAATTATGATTACTAATTAGGGAAATATCTTCCGTATGTAAATATTAAGTGAAATTTTACTAGACATTACATGAATATTAAGTTTACTGAATTGCACATGAAAATTAAGTGAAAATTTACATTTCAGCGACTTTTCAATATACTGAAACTTACATTGTACTTTATTGAGGGACTTTTGCTTAAATTTCTACTTAAATACCAAATTTCTATTTTTTTCCCCCTTAATTTTTCGATCACAGTACATACATTCAGGTCGAGTAGATAAAGGCTTAAAGCCACAACACATACCCTGAAACGGAAAGGGTCTTTTTGCTTGATAGTAGATAAGATAGGACTTTTAAACATCTATTAAATGATGTTAACTAAATTTTTTTTTTTTTTAGAAATATGACTGTAACCACTTCCTCAGTGGCCAATACTCTCCAGAGATTTAGTGTTCGGCTCATAGGGTGGCCACCTATCCAATGCGCAAGTCTTACGATTTACCCAATGAGTTATATTTGGGGCACTAACAAAATCCACTAACACTTACTAACACACTCTATCTCTCTCCTAGTGGCATTGTGGGATCCGCAGTGGACCCCGCAGTATCACTAGGAGAGAGATAGAGTGTGTTAGTAAGTGTTAGTGAATTTTGTTAGTGCCCCTAGCATTGCCCTTTACCCAATACACTGGGCAGTAGGGTATTCAGTGGGTCTCAGGGGATTTGCCGTTTGGCTTACGCAGGGCGTTGAGCTTGACAGTTAACCGAATGGGTTCCAAACGGTTCTCAAAAAAAAAAAAAAAAAAAAAAAAAATCAGATTGTTTCTTAAGTTGTTTGGCCACCCAAAAGTATTGGAAAATTCTTATTTCATGGGACTAACAGAAACATGAAATCGAGATAATGTCATCTGGATATGGTAACGTACATGCATCAGAGCATTTCCAACACAAAATGCTATTCTTTCCTTATTAGATGTCAATGTTATATTTTGACATTTGTAGTTCAATGATGTATTTTGTGTTCATTCGATATTTATACATTTAAGCCATGTTTGTTTTACAGAGCTAAGAGGGATTGAACTATTTCAATTAAAATGGACTAATAATCCAACGTTTGAGTCGCCAATAAAGCACAGTACAGTCGCACCCGGCAGCCAAATGTGGTGGGACGAATATTACTCACTTATCAAATTGGGCATGCTTTCAATTTGACTATTACCACCCTAACCACCCTGTAACTTTTGAAAGTAACATCACATTTTTAAACCATAGCTAGGAACTATTTTCCTACTCTCGCCCTATGCGAGTTTCCCCCTTTCTCTAAAGGGTTCCCCTGAGGTTTTCTCAGTCCTGTTTTTTGAGCCACGTCTCCCTCTCTTTGTTGTTATCTTCCTCAGATCTCTTCTCCTGTGTATACCCTTTGTCTCTCATTTCATCTCCTCTTCCTCTTTTCTTTATTTTTGATCTGCCCTCTTATCCTTTTCTTTCTCCTTCATGGTTACTCACAACCCAAAACCCATTCACCAAAATAAAATCTCCCTTGACCTACCAGATGATGAGGACCTCCTTCATCGGGTTCCTTCCCTTTTCCTGGTCGGCAAGATTCTTGCAGGGAAAACTCTCAACAATCTGGGTGTTACGAATATACTGAAAGGCGCTTGGAAAACCAGAAGTAGTTTTGAGATTCATCCTTGGGCCGAAAATATCTTCCTCTTTGAGTTTGAAAATGAAGCAGACCTAAAGAAAATAGAAGACCAAGCACCATGGACGGTTATGGGGCACACTTTGCTTCTCCAAAAACCAAAATCTCAAACGCTGATCTCCGAACTGACTTTCAATTCGTCCCCCTTCTGGATTCAGATTCATGGGTTACCTATCGAAAAACTCAACCACGGAAATGGAGTAAAGATTGGAAATGCCATTGGAACATTTTTGGAGAACGATGTAACGCCAAATACCAGACGAAGCTTTCTTCGAGTTAGAGTTCAAATTAACATTGAAGAACCTCTTCCAATCGGCTTTGAAGTTCAACGCACTGGAAAAAATCCTCTCCGGGTTCAAATCAGGTATGAACGTCTAGGGCAATATTGCTACTCATGTGGGCGTATTGGACATGAGAAGGAGGACTGTATCTTCGATGCAAATGAAGGATACGGAGTGGATCTGCGCGTCCAAACCCCAAGAACCCCCCCCCCCCCCCTCGGAAATGGTGACGACAAAGGCGGACGGAATTTCAGGATAAACCAAGAGAGGGAGGCGCGTGAGACTCACACTCCATCAAACAAATTTACTGGCCCACGCTCCCATGACAGGTGGAATGTTAGTGGAGAGCGAATAGCACGTTCGGCAGGGCAGGTGGAAAAACAGGCTTTCACCACGTGGCTGGAGCCGAGGGAAATAGGACAGTACGAGACTGAAGAGAACGGGCACCACCATATTGCATCATCGTCCTCCAAATTGGCAGAGGGAAACTCTTCTTGTTTGGGAAGGAGAAAGGATCACATTATTGGGACCTCAACTGTGCGAATAGAAGAAATACCAGAAAGCCCAATCCATTTTAGGGCCCAATCCTACCAGGTTGAGGAGCCCCCAGAGAGCCCAACCCACTTTCTTCCACTAGCCCCTGCTCCTATACCAAGCCCAGAACCCCTACATCTTCTTTCAAACCGTAACCCAATCACCCATAACCCATATCCCCTCATAGGCCTCGAAAAGTTATTTGAGGAAACTGTGAGTCTGAAGCGCTCAGCCCAGTGGGAAATTGTCCCTGGACAAACCAAATTTCAGAAGTGTGATTTATCTTCTTCGATAGCCCCTCGTCTTCCTCCCACCCATATTGACCTTACCTGTTCAGAAACGGAGAAAGAGTGTACCAAGAGGAGAATTGAGCAGGGGAATTGTGAGAGGAGACCTTTGAAGACTGTGAGAAGAAGAAAAAAGACTTGGATTATCATGGATGAAGAACTTGTTGAGGTCCCAGTTCAATCAGAAGGTAGTGCTGGTGCTTTGAATGACCCTTTATCTCTGGTAAATGACAATAAACGGGCTTTGGTGGCTGGCCCTTATCAGCCCCAAGGTCATAGATGAATATTATCTGCTGGAACTGTCAGGGGTTGGGGAATCCTCTGACAGTCCAGAACCTCAGGGATATTTGTATCCTAAAAAATCCCCAAATTGTGTGCTTATTGGAAACCAAATCACAACCTTATGTTCTGGAAAGGCTCAAGCGCCAGTTAAATTTTGATCAACTCTGTCAAGTCCCTCCGGAAGGCC
The DNA here is from genome assembly GCA_033977485.1 of Hydrangea macrophylla. Lineage (NCBI taxonomy): Eukaryota > Viridiplantae > Streptophyta > Magnoliopsida > Cornales > Hydrangeaceae > Hydrangea > Hydrangea macrophylla. The sequence continues at coordinate 33,405,757 of CM066994.1, forward strand.
TCTCGGGAGGTAGTGCTATCTTTTGGAAGAATGAGATCTCGCTCTCCTTAACTGAGAGTAATAAGAACCTGTTTGATGCTATTATTGAGGGGTCCGGTGTTCAACCCCGGTGGAGAATTAGTTTCGTGTATGGATGTCCAGAGTACCGTGACCGTAGAGCTCTCTGGGATCGTCTAATCCAGATAGCTAATCGAACTCGTCTTCCCTGGATTTGTTTAGGGGATTTTAATGACATTCTTCATTCTGCCGAAAAGACTGGTATCCGCCCAAAGACACAATGTTTCATGACCTCGTTCAGGGATTTCATTAATGGTTGTGGACTTTTGGAGATTGACCTGAAAGGATGCTGCTATATTTGGAATAATCGGAGGATGGGATTAGCAAATGTTCGTGAAAAGCTTGATAGAGCTCTTGCTAACTGGGATTGGAAATGTCTTTTTCCAAATGTTGTCTGTGAGGCTTACCCTGCTATTGGTTCGGATCATAGTCCTCTCATTTTATCTACTTCCCCCTCAATACCCTTACCAATCCGTAGTTTTAAATTTGAAGCCTACTGGCTTGATGACCCGGAGTGCGATCCTACTGTTAAAAGGGGATGGGGTGGCCAGTTTTCAAATTTCAAGATGCTTAGACTATTTCAGAAGATTCAACAATGCAAGACTGATCTAAAGATCTGGAGCCAGAGGAAATTCCGCAACCCGAAGGCTGAACTGAATCTTCTAAAAGCTAAAGTCTCTCATATTCAAAGCCTCCCTCCCCACCAGTTTAATCAACGGGAGCTTCAAAGCACCATTGATAAAATTGAAAATTTATGGACTAGGGAGGAAAAGTACTGGGGAGCTAGAGCTAAGGTTAATTGGCTTCAATGGGGAGATAAAAACTCGAAGTATTTCCATGCCTCTACTGCTCAAAGACGGAGCCAGAACAGGATTGTTAGACTCAGAATTGACGAGGAGACCTGGATCGATGAAGTTCCTGCGTTGAAAGACCATATCCAGCACTATTTCTCACTATTATTCTCCTCGGAAGGGGAAAGGTTCATGGATCCTGTCCTTGAGCTCATGGATAGAAAGGTTACAGCGGAGATGAACAGTGCTCTGTTACGTCCAATATCTAGAGTGGAAGTGGATTCTGCAGCTCTGGAGCTTGGGGCTCATAAAGCTCCTGGACCAGATGGCTTCGCTGGCTTCTTTTACCACGAGTTTTGGCATCTTGTTGGAGAGGACGTGTTCCAAGCTACTGCTGATTTCTTTAGAACTGGCTTTCTTCTTAAAGGGCTTAATAGGACCAACATTGTTCTCATTCCAAAAGTGGGCAATCCTGAAGAGATTCAGCAATTTCGGCCAATCAGTTTGTGTAATGTTTGTTACAAGATCATCTCAAAGGTTCTTGTCAATCGGATGAAACCTATCATCAACAAGGTGATTGATCCGGTTCAAAGTGCTTTCGTTCCTGGCCGACAAATTCAAGATAACATTCAAGTGGCTCAAGAAGTCTTCCACTATTTGAAAAGTAAGAGAAGAGGGAAATCCTGTGATGTTGCTATAAAAATCGATATGAACAAGGCCTATGACAGAGTCGAGTGGTGCTTTTTAAGGGAAGCTATGATCAGAATGGGGTTTAGTCCTATTTGGGTAAATTTGGTTATGCAATGCGTTTGTTCCGTCTCTTATAGCATTCTTCTCAATGGAGAAAATCTTCCTCCTTTTCTTCCATCTCGTGGACTTCGCCAAGGGGATCCTTTGTCCCCCTACCTGTTCATCATTGTTACTGAAGCTATTAATAGCCTTTTGAAAAATGCTGTTGCTTCTGAATCTATCACAGGCATCAAGTTGGCTAGGAACGGGCCTGTTCTCACTCATCTCCTTTTTGCTGATGATTCTTTGTTCTTTATAAAAGCTGACCCACATGAATGCGCTGCTCTGCTTGATGTCCTTAACAGATTCTGCCTCGTTTCTGGTCAGATGATAAATCTAAACAAATCGGGAATGTTCTTCAGCAACAATACTCCTTTTCTTTTGCGAGAGCAGCTCTCAAACTTGATGCATATTCCCATTGTTTCCAATCTGGGAAAGTACCTTGGCCTTCCTTCTCTATGGACTCGCTCTAAAACCCAGACCCTCAATGAAGTAGTGGAGAGAATTACTAACAAGACAGTGGGATGGAAAGAAAAGTTACTTTCTCCAGCGGGAAAAGAAGTTCTGATTAAAGCAGTCCTACAATCTATCCCCCAGTACCCCATGTCTGTGTTCAAATTTCCCAAAACCATCTGCTCCAAGATTAATTCTCACCTGGCAAGTTTTTGGTGGAATGACTCCTCGGGAGAATCTAGAACCCACTGGTTGAGTTGGGGAAAATTATCAAAGAAAAAAATGGATGGAGGTCTTGGATTCAGAAATTTGGAGGCCATGAACAATGCTCTTCTTGCCAAGCAAGCGTGGAGACTTCATGCTAATCCAGATGCGCTTTGGGCCCGCACTTTGAAAGCCATTTACTTCCCAAATTCACCCTTCTGGAGCGCTAAAGCTGGAAGATCAGCTTCATGGAGCTGGAGAAGTATTCTTATTGGTAGAGATCTACTTTCCTCATCCTCTCAGTGGCAAGTTGGAGATGGGACTGGAATTAATATTTGGAAGGACTACTGGATCCCCAAGAAACCCCCTCCTCTTGGAGTTTGTTTTGATAATGGAATCCATTTGGTCAGCGATTTAATTCTTTCGGGGGGCTGGAACGAAGACCTCATATCTTGCCTGTTTTCTCCGGAAATAAGAAACCGGATTCTTTCTATCCCCCTCGTCTCGGCAAATGCTATAGATAGGGTCGTGTGGCCGTTCACATCCTCTGGAATGTACACAGTTAAAAGCGGATACAAGACTGCTTTGGACCTCATCTCGGACCCTTCTCCCCCCTCTTCTTCTCTTTCCTCTCCTTGCTGGAGGAAGATCTGGACCATTAAAGCTGAACCTAAAGTTGTGACATTCATTTGGAAAGCTTGTCACAATGCTATTCCCACTGCTGAAAACATTTCCAAACGAAAAACTAATTTCCCAGCTATGTGTCAGATTTGCTTGGCAGAAGTGGAAACCACAGAACATTTGCTCTTATTGTGCCCTTGGACGAGATGCATCTGGTTTGGATCCCCTCTTCAGATTAGTATTCTCCCAGTGGGAATCCATTCTTTTGGTTTGTGGATTTCAACTTTCCTTGGCAAGCTGGATGCACACTCTGATGGTTTTGTGTCGCAGGCTTCCCTTGTTGCTTATATTTGCTGGTTTATTTGGAAAGGGAGAAATGCCCTTTTATTTGACTCGAAACCCCTTAATCCAGTAGATACTATTCGACGAGCATCGGCATCCTCTTTTGAGTTTTTGAAAGCTTTGGAATCAAAGAAGATCAGTGTTAACCCTCCTTGCCACTTCCCAAAACCAGCTCCTCGTTGGAAGGCCCCTGCACAGGGATGGTTTAAGGTTAATTGTGATACTGCTTTTGAGGAAGACCATCTCCAGTCCTTTTCCGGTGTGATTGTTCGTGATGATTCGGGTCGCCCAATTAAGGGTCACAGCCATATGCACCGGTGTTCCTCCGCCTTTTTGGGGGAAGCTTTTGCTCTCCTTGATGCAGTGGAACTTGCTCGGCAGCAAGGTCTTTTGGAGGTTGAGTTTGAGAGTGATTCACTCAACTTGATAAAAGCTTTTGAGGGACCCAACCCTCAAGTTCACTGGGAAATCCAGTCAGTTTGTCAAAAAGTGAAAGAGATCCTTCCCTCATTCCGTCATGCTTCATTTGCTCATGTTAGTAGAACAGCCAACAAGGCTGCTGATTGGATCGCAAAAGCCGCTAAGGCTCACTCCCTCCCACCTGATTGGTGGCCCTCAGTCCCCACTGAGCTCTTTTCTATTATGTTGGTTGATTTTCCCCCCACTGGTGTGGGATGATTTTGTTTTGTTTTTTTGGTTTTCTTCTCTGTACCTCTTTTGTGCTTTGTGGAAGCTGGTTTTCTTGTAATTCCCTTTTTGTTCTAATGAAGTTCTTTTGACCAAAAAAAAAAAACCATAGCTAGGAAGACGGCCGTGCAATGCATGGGCGTTGGATTTTGTAGAAAAAATATAATGCACATATTTTTTTAATGTGGACAAGAAAGAGAAATAAGTTTTATTAATTCTTAAGATGGTGTTAGAAAAATGTGGTTTAACAACTATATTAATTGATGTTAACCTACAATTTAAGGCTCTTTTCTTTACAATTTGATTCAATTTTGAAAATTATTTAATCTACAAGTAATTATTCAATCGACTTTTCAAGCAATAGTTAAAAATATTTACAATTTGGTTCAAAACACCCAAAAGTCAACAAATTGTAGGTTGTGCCTTGTTTGGCACATCCGCTTTTTGGCTTTGTGGTTTGTGTATGGTTTTTCGTTCTTCCCAAACAAGTCACTAACTTATTTAATTGATTTTGTTTTTATTTTTTTTGGGTTTTCCCAAATAAACCACTAACACAAACAAGGCACAACACAACCCGAATTGGGCTATGCCTTGTTTGGTTTTGTTTTGTTTTATTTTTCTTTTTTTGGTTTTCCCAAACAAAGCACTAACATTTTGTTTGTGTTTTTTGTACTGTTTCTTTGAATTACCAAACAAGCTTTAGATAACTTTTATAAATTAATGCTTGTTTGATTTTTTAAGGAATCTTTGAATTACCAAACAAACATTAAGTCACTTTTCTAAAACAAGTCTTAAATTACTTTTGAAATTTAATGCTTATTTGGCAAGGCTTGTTTGAGCGTTAAGACAACTTTTAAGGAATCCTATAATTACCAAACAAGCCTTAAGCTACTTTTGTAAATTATCTTTTCGTATATGTGTGTGTGTGTGTGTATATGTATACATATTATAATTTATTATTATAATTTATGTGTTTAAAGTGAGTACAATAAAAAATTTACCAAATTACCCTTTTGTTAAATAGAATTATCAAATTACCCATTTGCCTTTTGTAATTACCCTTGTGTGAATATATATATACATATATTATTTTATTATGTTATTAAAATTACTATTTTGTCTTTTGTAAAGTACCCTTTTGTCAAAGTTTAAAGTGCGTATAATTATAAATTGAATAAACAAATTACCCATTTGTTAATTGAATTACCAAATTACCTTTTTGTTTTTTTTTTGTAAATTACCCTTTTGTATATATGTGTATATGTATATATATATACATATTATAATTTATTATTATTATTATTACTTATGTATTTAAAGTGTGTACAATTATAATTTGAATTATCAAATTGCCCTTTTTCCTTTTGTAAACTACCCTTGTATGTATATATACATATTGTAGTACCTGTAAAATCCGTACTGCCTTGTTAATATAATTTCCTAAATTTTAGATCCCCGTGTAATAATATAATTATAATTTTATATTTTAATTGTCGCCTAATTATAGATTATATAAATCTACGGTACTTTATTTATGTAATTTCTTAATTTTCTAAGCCGGGCTTTGCATGTAATATTATATTTTAATATACTTGGTCGTCGCGTAATATTAGGACTACATGGATCACTGTCGCATTAATATTGTAAATTACAGATTATATTATATTCATTGCCGTTAATTTATAATTACATATTATAATACATATTTTCACTGTCGCCTAAATTTAGATTTTCGTGTAATAACATAAGCGTCGTCACAATAAATTATATTATATTCGTTATGGCTTAATTTATAAACTATAGATTTTTATCATATAGTTCGTGACCAATAAATTTATAATTGTATGATATATCAGATATTCGCTGTTGCATAATTTTATGGCTATAAGTTATAGTATATTATTTGGACCCAATAGTCCCGAGACTATAGTCAAAATTTTTATTATTAATATCGACGTTTCTTATTTAAACCCCGAACTGTGATTCTTAGACCCAGACTGAATTACGCGTGGACTCATAAAATCTGGTAATTCTCGGACTGAGTGGCATGTGGTTTGAGACGTAGACACAATCCCACATTTTGAGGACCCTAAGTACTACCTAGCCTAGCTTGGGTACAACCTATCTACACCTAACACCCTTAGTGACTCACTTTTCCCCCAAATCTTTCCCCCGGATCCCCTCACTCACTGTCTCATTAACCCATGCACACTTCACCTCATAACCACTGCCACACGCCACCCTCCCCACCTCATGACCACGCAACCGCCAAACACAACCACACACACGTTTGTGTATTAAGTATAGTCATGTGCATTGCATTGTGTGTATACATATATTAATATAGGTAATGTGCTGTGTATATTATATTATGTATATATAAGTGTGTGAGTATCATATATTACTATATATATGAGGTTAGATGAGAGGGAGAGACCCCAGTAAGTAAGAGAGAGAGAATTACCGAGAGAGAGAAGAAGTTAGAAAGAAAGTTAAACCCCAAACACTCGCTGTAACAACCCGAAAATTTTTAAGTGTTTAAATAATATTTTTATTGAAATTTTAATTAGCAATGTTATATGAGTGTACCTACGTAAGACATGTGTTTAAAAATATTAACGTTTGAAAAACACTGAATTATTTTCTTAGTGAGCTTATTTAATTTGGGTGTTACACTGTAAATATTTTTATTGGTTAAATAAATATTATAGTGGTGGGACTTATAAAAAGGTGATTTCTATTTAAGTTTAAATTTTTATATGAGTTAAAATGTTCCCAATTGGATAAATGTAGTGAAATTTACGAATGTGAAACTTAGTTGAGGTTGGACTATGTGAATAATGTAATACCTCGTTTTATTTTAAATAGTTTATAGTAATTAATTCGTATTTTTTATGATTTTATTTATATTATTAATGTGGTTAATATACGAATAACCGGTGCGAGTGCTTTACACTATAAAAGAATTCAATGTGGTTTAAAAAAAAAAGAAGAGAAAATGTGCAAGTGTGTGTGTGTGCAGTTTGTGTGCGTGTGGTAGTTATTAATATATAGATATATGTGGTATGTATCATATATAAGATATAATATAATAGGCCAGTGCTATTTCCGCTCCTACCTTGAACTACTCCACTCCAAAATTTGTATTTCTCTCCTGAAAAGTTATTAATGGGTCCCACAATTATAATAAACTACATCCTTTTTTTGCAAATGTCCATCCTACCCTCAACATTCCGAACACCAGTTTAAAGCAAAAATCAATTCTAAACCCCAAATAGCCAAGTCAGATTCACAAAAAAAAAAAAAAAAACTGCAGATTCACCAAACAATCAAGCCAAATTCACACAAAAAAAAAACTGCAAAATATCAAGGCATTCTATATTTCTATATCTATTTGCAGATTCACCAAAAAAATCAAGTCAGAATCACAACAACCAAAAAAAAAACCTGCAAAATATCAAGGCATTCTATATCTTTTTACAGATTCACCAAAAATCAAGTCAGATTCACATTAAAAAAAAAAACTGCAGCTCCAAACTCTTTCAAAAAAGATAAAACTCCCACAGGCCACAGCATCACCATTAACTGTAACACCATTCATCACCATGAACTGCAATACCAATAAAAAAACACATTAAAAAGTACACAATATCATGAAATAACTTCTTTGAAAAAAAGAACAAAAAAATTTAAATAAATTACATAATTACCTAGACAAAAAAGAAGTCATTTTAAGGGCTCAAATTGGTGTTTCCAATCTTATGTGAGCAAGTACGACTATTATGTCCAATGCCTAGGCAAAGACGACATCTTCGGGTCTTTTCTACAATCTCAAATGCGGAAGGATCGCGACTTGTAGAATGAATTCCCTTTCTTTTCTTTGAACCCAATGGACGTCCTTTGTGGGGTTGAATATTAGGTTCAATAATCAAAGGAAATGGAGAATCAACTAATTGAGCAATTTGCTTTCGATGATCTTCTTTTTGAACTAGAGGCATTTGTTGATATTTATCATGAAACTCCTTAAGAAGACCTTCAATTTGATCGTCTCGGCGGACCAATTCACATTCCATAGTAGAAAATGATCGAATATCAATTCTCCATTGCGGATGTATATCATCAAGTCTTAATGTAGCCTGTGGTAAACCCATGATCTTATATTTTATCATGTGTGCACAAGGTAAGCCCATGGTATTTGAAAAATGACCTCTACATGGAGCCAATGGGGAATCAGATGTGGCCAACTCATATTGTTTGAAAAGCTCCCTAAGTGCAAAGATGGAAACATGAGTAAAAAGTTCCTTAAAGAAAGGAATGTGAAATTTATGCGGAATACGAAGCTTTTCGCTAGCAAGCTTTGTTTTGATTTCCTTGTGTTGATTTTCAATGGCAAGACAAATTTTTTCTTTCACCTCACGAAAATTGCCAGTCGAAACATGGAGATATTTCTTGATCATTGCATGTGCACCTTCAACCCTTGAAGTGACACGATTCCCGAAATGTGGATATTTTCCCGTCCATGCTTTTACAAATCTCTCCTTGAAAGGAAGCCAAGTATTTCTAATGTAGTTGACAATAATTTCCTTCTCTTTGTATTCAACTTCAATACGACTCCAAGCTTCATCATATGATAATTCATCCGGAGATTCAATCAAATTACTCCACGTCGATAAAAAGATTTTCCAATCCTCTTCCTTATCAAATTGAGCCTTACATTTTGACAAAATATTTTTCTCAATATGCCAAACACATAAAAGATGTGCTGCTCTTGGGAAAACAACGTGAATAGCGTTCATTAATGCTAGCTCTCTATCTGATACAATCACTAACGGATGCTTATCATCATCCAAAATCTTACCAAACCTTTGCAATGCCCAAACATAGTCTTCTTCTTCCTCTTTTTGCATGAAGGCAAAACAAGAATAAAATGAACTATTGAAACTCGAAACTCCAACTATATCAAGCAAAGGCATTCTATATCTATTTGTCTTATAAGTACAATCCATCACAAAAACATTTGCGTAACTCTTAGTTAGTGCAATTGAATATGGATGTGCAAAAAACAAATGAGTCAAATGGCCATCTTTATCACGCTTGATGTCAAAAGTAAAATCACCTTGACCGAATTCTTCAAATAACGCTTCAATTATTGTACGACCCTTTAAGATTTCCTTAGTGATGTTACCCCTTGCATTATACAATGTCCTTGCTATTGCTTGAAGATTTGGATTAGTTTGTCTAAGTGAAGAAAGTATTTGTCGTGGTGCTATGCCAGCCTTAGTCATTTCTTTGATACGTGAAATCTCTTCATTAGAAAAACGACGACAAGAGGGATGTCCTGACATATCAGTTGAAGGGTCATGATTATGCGATACATTTTTTATCTCTACTTTCCAACCTCCATCGACCTTTTTTTTCCCCCAAATTTCAAAAGGACAATTTATAAGGCGAGATGACGTTGCCCTTTTTCGTTGATCCATTGGAACACCACGGCTACGATATTTTCCACCTCTATCACAACCAATAATAACATAACAATCTCTTTTTGATTTTTTAATGCTTGTAGCATAACCTTGCATTATCGCCACATTACGAACACTATCAATGAGCTCTTCCCGATTTGAAAATTTTTCTACTGATATTGAAAGAAATTCGTTAGACCCACCAGTATCCGAGTCATTCAGTCTACCCATTTCTTCAGACATAATTGTGATAGTGAATATGAAATGCCACCAAAATGCAACCAAGAAAAAAAAAATGGAAATGAGTAACAGAAAATTTAAGTTGACTATAGTTTATGGACAGAAATAGAAGACATTGATTATTGATGAGGGAGAAACATTAGAACTGTTGAACCTTGACTCATACCCATAAAACCCTAAACCTAGAATCTAAAGTATGTAATGTTAACAATAAAGTAGAGAAATATACCTGAATCGTTGGTTTTGGAGTCAAAAGATTTGTATAGATTTGAGATTTGTTCAATATCTCTTGTGCTTACAACATTAAGTACTCCATTCAGCTCTGAAATGTCTTCATGAGTAAGTTCCGTCTTCGATTTCCAACCAGAAATTTCTTCACTGAGATCCATTATTAAGAGAGACGAAAAGAGAGAAACAAAAAAATTAGAGATGATTGAGGGGGAATATGAGAAGAACAACTCTCTGAAATGGGTTGAGTTTTACCCCCAAAAAAGAAAAAATAAAAAGAAGAAGACGAAATGTTGGGGACTGAGGAGTCTTTGAGGAGAATGTGTTGATATATGGGTTTGTAATTTCCTTGAGAGAATAGGGGTAAATATGGGATTTTATCAAAACCTTTCCCAATACTCATTACTTCACGTGGGCTCATTTATGAATTGAATTGGGCAAGACAATTTTGGAGTGGAGCAGTTCAAGGTAGGAGCGGAAATAGCACTGGCCATATAATATTAGGTTAGAATAGTTAACAATCCAAAAGAAAAAGAAGCATGGAAGGACCTACAGCCGCGGAGAGAGAGAGAGAGAGAGAGAGAGAGGAAAAAGAAGAAGAAGAAAGAAGAAGAAAAGAGAAGGGTCTCGGGTCCGTGGTCTCGTGTGGAATCGCGGAACGTCATTATTGTCGATTTTTTTTCATCGAACGAGGTGAGTTAAACTTTGTGTGTCCGAGTATATATATATATATACAGGTATGTATATATATGTATGTGTATGGGAGTAAATTAGTGCATTTTAAATTTAATTGTTAGGGTTAAATCTTTGTAATGGATCGATACACGTTGTTATGGTTGAAGTAATTTAGATATATGTTTTCCCCTTCGTGTGACTTTGTGATTATGATATTAGGGTATTCGAAAGGGTTAGGTGAAGAGTTAGTTGGAGGAAACCATATGTGAAATATTCATGGTAATTAAGAAATATATATGTGAAATTCGTTTTGTGTAATTCACACAGTTGCAGAAACTTTAGAAAATTATTAGAAATTCGTGGCTTTGAATTTGAACATTCTGTCCGCGTGGCTTATGTAAAACGTGATTCTGCACACTTTTCGTGTTTTAAGTTTTTCCTGATTCTGCACCGTTTGGGCAGAAATTTAAGATTACAGTAGCAGTTTTTAATATAGTTAAACGTGCAAAATTGGAGAATATGATTTCGTATTATGTGCTTTATGTGTGTTAATATTGAATGTTGACCTTATTTTGTGTCATTTTGATAAAAAGGAGTAAATTAGATACGTTGAATAATATATTAGGGATCTTATAATTTGATTGGGAATTACTGAGGGAAGATTGTTATGGGTTAATTGATAAAACCCTTTATTGTAAGAAATTGGAATACATCTAAAAGTTAGATATGTGATTGGATGATAAGACGGAACTTTGTAATAAACGTGAAATTCACAATTATTGGGATAATACGAACGATAAACAATAATTGCAACATAATTCCTTAGTGTTCACCGCTCCCCGTTGTGTGATATGTTTTGTTTTTGGTAGCTCGACTTGCTGAGTGTACCTTTTTGCCAGTGGCTTCGTGATCAAGCTGGCCTAAGCCTTATGCTCGGCTTATTTGTTAGACGTCTAGGCATATTGACTGGCCTTCTGTGTGTATACCTGGTTTGGTTGATACCCCAACCAAACTAGCACCAGAGTGGGTGTTAGTAGTATGTCCGGGCACACATGGGATATATGTGTGGGTTGTACCATGGAGGGTGGCCAAGTGGTGAAACTAGGGAATGCAAAGATAAATTTAAGGCTAATAAGTAATGAATATGGGTTATTTCATAAGACCGATAAGCGTGAAATATTAAACGCGACATTTAAGTTAGAATGTGGACGGTTTATGTATGGAATTATTCGCCTGGTTTGTGATCATTCGATTTACAGGATGGTGGGCCCACTAACTTTAATGCAGGGCTGGCTCACCATAGATATCCGAGGTAAGTATAAAACTCGTAGTAACTTTGAATTTTGGGCAAGAAACTATTTGCCACCACATAAATGGAAACTACTCTATTGTCCAGATATGTGTGTGGAACTACCTGTCTTGATCCAAGAGTGTTGTAGTGTAATTTGTTGTCTACGGGTTCAAGTTGGATCCTTAAGACTTGTTGTTTTGTTTAACTCATACCAGTCATGTGACTGACCCGAGTGTGTTATACATTCGGGGGCGTTTCTATATGAAACGTAGTCGAATGTATTTGTGCAGGTTTAGTTTTTGGAGATTTTCGTTGGAGCTTTTGTTTGGGTGAAGAGATGGTCGTTGTGTTGTTTATTATTGGAGTTGTACTTATTTTTGTTGTACTTGATTGTATTTTATTTTCTGGCATTGTGGGCCAGTATGTATAATTATAATAAATATGGTATATTGGGTATTGGGAACGTTGTAGTTACTCTGACCAATAGATGTATAGATTTTATTTTTCTCTCCGCTGAACTCTGTAAGGATATTTTTATTTAATGAAAAATGATGTTTCTTTTGTAAATTGAAAAGATAAAATATTTGTAATGGAACTTTATTATTATTATTATATTATTATTTTTTTTTTATGAAATGCATGTTTGGAACTATAAGTTTGTTATTCAATGTTATCTTTTAAAACAAGATCACATGTTCTTATTTAATGAGTATAAAATTTTATTTTCAAATAAATTATTTATTAGCCTGTGTGGGGGTGTCACTCTCGGTGTTTTGGAAATTGAATATTAGTCTAGATACATGCTCTGGATTAAATATTTGGTTGTCCAAAAATCGGGGTGTGACACTCACTCACCTCACTGCCCTCTACCCTCAAACACACACACGCTCAGACCACACTCCACACACAGCAACCCACACAGAAGGGAAGAAGGGGGAGGGAAGAAGAGGAGAGAGAGAGCCGCGGATAGCCGAACCGGAGCCGATTCCGAAACCGAGACGACACCGAGAGTAAGGTAAAGCCGCACACTCCCTCTATATATTCTGTACACACACAGACCGTCACACACGCCCCCAGACACCCCCCAAACAGACCCGAGACCCCGCCATGGCCGGACCACCATTGAAAGCTCGTACGAGCTCGGTTTTTCGACCGTCACCAAATCGCATAAAACCAACGCCAAAATGACCCTACCGACCTCCTTAAGACCCTCGATGAACGGCTCGAAGTTTAGACCACGTTTGGTCGACCTACGATTGAATTATTCTTTTTGGTCGTGACTGTTTTTGCCCCCGTACAGAAAGACCATTAAGAGTTAGGCTTCAAAACCTATACCGTTGGATCGGGCTCGTCGAGACACTCAATTTGGACATAAAGTTTGCATATTTTTGTTGAGAAATGAGGGAGATATGACCGGTTGAATGTGTAGGCAATGTTTATATACATGTACGTATAATATATGTATATACGCGTGTATCAGAGTCACGCTGGGGAAGAACAAATCTTCCATGAGATTTTCTAGGGTATAGACTTTAGTATATTGGTATGTTACAAGTTAGTTGTTATTAGCATTTTAATTAGTTTCATAATATAGTCCTAATGTATAATCAACATGTTTTAATTTTGGAAAAATATTAGTAAATTGTAATATTTTAGAATATTATATGATGTTCTGAAATTATTGTTTAATAAATTATGTGTTATACTTATTATTTATTTAGTTTAAATAAATAATAAATGCTAGCTAAATTACAATAAATAGATTTATGCAATTGTTTAATGTTTTAAATTGCTTTAAGAATAGTTTTGTAGTATTGTTAATTAGACTTTGAATTCTGAAATATTATAATATTTCTTATATTCTGAAATTATTTTTATTATTTATATATTATACTTATTATTTATTTGGATTCAAATAAATAATAAAAGTTAGCTTTAAATTATAATTATTAGGTAATAAATACCTAATGACTATTTTCAAAGTCTAGAAAATTATGTTGTTGATCCCAAGGCCTAATGGTTTTATTTTGTAAATTATGTAATTATAAAACCCAAACCTTAGTATTTATATTATAGTCATTATTTATTTGGGCTTCAAGAAATAATAAATGTTAATACCCACTTAGATTTAAATAAGATATTTAATATCTAATGACCATGTTAAATTCTGGAAAATTATACTTACTATTTTAAAAGTACTTAAGTCATGTCTTATAAATTGGAGTTTTAAATTATAAAACTACACTCGGGGTATTTTTAATAATTATCGTGGAACCATTTATGTAATGTTTTAAATCATTTTAATACCAAATGAGTTTCGAAAATTATGTGAAAAATACCACTATCCTATTTTAAGGTCTAGTATTTAATAAAAATGTATTAGGGACTGTTTGTCTCCCTTATATATATTTATGTAATTAGGTACACCGTCAGTCGTATTTTCTATATCGAATTATCTTCTATAATTCATAGTAAATAAACCGTAACTCAGAAAAATACGCGGTCGGTTCTCAGAGTCTTAGAATAATATCTAGATCATCCCCTTAAAGTTTGGTGACCTTTCGACACGGTCAAAAATACAGCTTACCTGTAGGGCCCAAACTGGTATAGAAAACCCAGCCTTTTATGCGACGGACTCCGATTTGAGTCTAGTCAATGGCGTTAGACTCAGAATGATGCCTAGATCATTATGTTGAGGTTTAGGAACACATCCGGCATAATTACCATTATGCCCTTACTTTTAGTACGCTTATTAACCGCCGTTCTATGGATTTATATACTTTGTAGGAACCGCAGTTACGCTTGCTTTTACGCACCCGCATCGAGGTGAGTCGTCCTAACTCACTTGGTATATTATAGAATTATTCTATGTGTATTATGTGAATACCCTGTGCGTCCTGTGTGGACGTAGCTGATATGTATTATATATGTGAATGTCCCGATTTACTGTTTATATGATAAACGCATGTTTAGTTAACTATACTCCACGCTTGGTTAATAATCGTTGTTATTCCTACTTATTAAGTTTACGATTATACAATCACATGAACATTCATATGAACGAAATCGAGTTATGATGTCAATGTTGACGTCTGCATGGTTAGTCAAGGGGACTAACCCAGTCATGTTGTCGTACATGTTAAGTGGATCGCGGAGGTCTGTATGGTACAGTCAAATCAATGGGAACAACGATGAAACTGCTATAGGGCCCTGCTAGGCGACGATAGCCAGAGTTTCCATTGAAATCATTGAAGTGATACATGAGTTGAAGGTTGAAAATGCTATAGGGCCATGCTAGGCGACGATAGCAAAGGTTTGTTGGTTGATACGCTATAGGGCCCTGTTAGGCGACGATAGCAAAGTATCCATCTAAACTCGAATACAATAGTTACCTTTCAAATGCTATAGGGCCCTGCTAGGCGACGATAGCGCTGTAACTATTCTATTCTCCAGGCAAGGTCACGAGGACCTAAGAGTACAATGATTACACTCTTTCTTTTTTTAAAAACAAAAAAACTGCTATAGGGCCCTGCTAGGCGACGATAGCAACGTAATCATTCTACTCTGAGCTAACGGCGTTACACTGGTAATGTAACAAGTCACATGAGTCAGTTGTGGTGTCTGTGGTCGAGTAAAGTCGAATATATCGATGATGCATCCTGTCGTATCTCATTCATATTATCATGTCATAAATCATACGTATTGAGATAATGCTTATCAAATGGTTAAGTTCGAGATATCTGTTGTACTTGTATATTATTATTTGTATTAGGAGTGATCGGTTAGGTCAACTCACTTAGCTTCAAAAGCTAACGGCTCTCCTTCCTGCCCTGGACATATCACGTCTAGATTTCACAGGTGATGACTATCAAGATGAGGTCTACCCAAAGGGATGCGGCAAATGTACAAGTTGAAGCGAAGGACTCCGACAAAGTCTTATTTAGAATTACTTAATTTGCTTTATTGTCTTCTATCTGAGGTAATGCTTTAGATATGTATTGTGATCAGAATAGATAGCCCTAGACTGCCTTTATAGATCTTTTATTTAGACTCATGATGTAATAATTAGATCCCAGACATTTGAGTTCTATTGAAGAACACCAATAGATGTTTTTATACTTCCGTTTACTCTGTTAACCATGTGTAGACGTAGAAAAGACAATCAGTTAATGTAACTCGTCATTCCCTATGGGTCCAGAAAGGAAATTTTAAATTTTCCCTATTTTTGGCTACTCCGGGGCGTGACACATATAATATTTTAATATATTATATATTGAATATATTATATACCAAAATTGAATAAAACTGTGTGCAATTATAAATTGCATAGCCAAATTACTCTTATGCCTTATGCAAATTACCCTTTGTTTCTATGGCTTAAAAAAGAGAGCATAAACTTGAGGCTACCCATAATGCCAGAGCAATTTCTTTTATTGCCAGAGCAGCCCACCATTTTTCTAACGGATTTTTGACATTACTAACGGATTTTTTTCGTTACAAATAAAAAAAGTGTTAGAATCTGCTCTGGCAATAAAGGAAATTGCTCTGGCATTATGATTTCCCTAAACTTTAAAGTGTTTACAATTATAAATTCCTGTTTGTTAAATAAAATTACCAAAAACCCTTTTCTTACATTACGATATATGTATATATATGTTGAATAATATAATTACCCTTATACCTTTTACAAATTATCCTTTTGTTTAATCAAATTACCAAATTACCCTTTTATCTTTCATAAATTACCCTTTTGTATATACGAGTGTACGTGCGTGTGTGTGTGAATATATATACATATATTTTATCTATACGTTAAAGGAAAGAGCCTTAAAGTTTAAAGTATGTACAATTACAAATAGAATAACCAAATTACCTTTAAGCTTTTTGCAAATTACTCTTTTGTTAAATTGAATTACCAAATTACCCTTTTGCTTTTTTTATATTACCCCTTTTGTATATATGTATGTATATATATACACAGGGGGCTCCCAAGCAGACGCCCTTCTTTTAACATTTACGGACCAACCCACTTTGTGGGGTCCATTGTAATGGTCAAGATAAAAAAAGTGGTGTTAAGACATTTTTTTACGTCAACAAAACACAGGTGGGGCCCATCATTTAGTGCAATCATAAAAAAATGTGCTGACACATTAGACCCCCTGTATTCCACTTTTAGAGCCCATCACATTTGGAGGGAAAAGAAAAAAAAAAATGTAAGTCCATTAGCCCCTCTCTATCTCTGTGGAACCTAGAAACTTCATCTCTCAAATTAGGAACTTCAAAACAGGGCTTAAACAGAGACTTAAATCATCTCTCCCTCTCATCTAACCAACTACTGGCGATTATTCCGAAGCTTCCGGCGACCATTCCGACGACCAAGACGATGGACACGACCCACCACTCCGGCGACAACTACTCCGGCAACTGTCAGTGACCATTCCGGCGAAAGGAGTATGTTTGTTATAAGCAAGGAAAAAGTTCATGAATTTCGAACATTGAGAAAACAAGGTGTCGGGGCACTATAAAAGAGGGTTGTAATGCAAAACTTGCTATGGTAAAGTCCAAATCTGGGACATTTGTAGTGAGTGTATTTGTTGAAGGTCACAGTCACCCATTGTCAACCCCACGAAGAACACATCTATTGAGGTCTCATCGTGAGGTTTCAAGCGCACAAAAATGCTTAACCCAACAAATGGCCATGGTTAACATACCACCACATCAACAATTTAGTTTTCTTGGAGTGCAGGCAGGAGGGATAGAAAATATAGGATGCACACAAAAGGATTTATATAACTCTAACAGAGATATGCGTATTGAGAGGAAGGGGCATGATGGAAATATGTTACTTGAGTTTTTTAAATTGGAACAAGGAAGGAATCTGTCATTCACATTCAAAATTGAGGCAGATGAACAAAAGAGAATAACTCGTTGCTTTTGGTCCACAACTGACCCAGATTTTGCAAATTTAGTCCACCTTTTCATAATGTACTGATCGGGCAATTTATCCAAATCATGCATCTTGTTCAAATATGCCAAAATGTGTATGCATGGGATACCCGAGCTCTCAATTTTTTTGTAACTACATGAAGCTAAATCCAAGTCCTTTTCATATAAGATTTCTCGCACTTTATACTTCTCAACATTTTTTCTTGAAATCTTATATACTCAGTGATCTTCCACATCTTTAATAAGCTCAAATCTATAATTCAAGCTTTCCCACAACTCATCTTGGAACTTATAAAACACTTCACATGTATATATCTCAACCATTTGCACCAAGAAGTCATGAAGCATTTTCAATTTAGGCTTCTCAACCATATCCTTGTTATCGGCAATCAACTCTTCATGACGTTGTTGTTCAAGTCCCCGTCCAAGCTGAATCATAAAATCTACCAAAGAATTGCTTTTTGAAACATATTTCTTGAAAAACGAATGAGAGCTTTCCGCTCATTGGCTACTTGACATATTGGCCGAGAAAATATGATTTACATACGCAGGCACCCATCTTGAACGAATCTTATACAAATTATGTAGTCATCGGTTATCATTTAACCCACTTTTTTCAACTAGGCCCATCCATGTGGAGTCAAACTCTTCCCTGTTCTCAGAATTCCATATGCAATTTGAAAACTCTTTATAGTGTGCACTATATTTAGTTGAATCTAGCTTTTCAGAAAATTTCATCAATATGTGCCAACTACAGTACCTATGAAAAGTACTAGGGAGAGTTTGAGAAATAGCTTTTGTCATCACAGGATCTTGATCAGTAATAATCATATTAGGGGCACCACCTGGCAAAACTTCTAAAAATTGACTGAATAGCCAAACAAAAGAATCAATGGTCTCATCACTCAAGAATGCACATGCAAAAATAATTGTTTGTCCATGGTTATTAATCCCCATTAATGGAGCAAAAATCATGGCATACCGATTGGTGTTGTATGTAGTATCAAAATCTACCACATCACCATAAAAATTGTAAGCTCGTCTAGAGGATGCGTCGGACCAAAAGCAACGAGTTATTCTCTTTTGTTCATCTGCCTCAATTTTGAATGTGAATGACAGATTCCTTCCTTGTTCCAATTTAAAAAACTCAAGTAACATATTTCCATCATGCCCCTTCCTCTCATTATGCATATCTCTATTAGAGTTATATAAATCCTTTTGTGTGCATCCTATATTTTCTATCCCTCCTGCTTGCACTCCAAGAAAACTAAATTGTTGATGTGGTGGTATGTTAACCATGGCCATTTGTTGGGTTAAGCATTTTTGTGCGCTTGAAACCTCACGATGAGACCTCAATAGATGTGTTCTTCGTGGGCTTGACAATAGGTGACTGTGACCCTCAACAAATACACTCACTACAAATGTCCCAGATTTGGACTTTACCACAACAAGTTTTGCATTACAACCCTATTTTATAGTGCCCCGACGCCTTGTTTTCTCAATGTTCAAAATTTGTGAACTTTTTCCTTGCTTATAACAAACATACTCCTTTCGTACAATTTCATTGTCAGCCCTCTTCTTAGCAGACCAATTTTGAACACTAAATCCAGCTTCTTTTGCATACGCATTGTAAATTTTTTTTTACATCATCTAGTGTTTCAAATTCTTGATCTTTTCTAGGCTTCAAATCATGTCTTACTTCAGGATTGTAGATCTCATCTTCAAAGTTGGAATTTGACTCTTCATTTAGTTCCCCCACCTTCACCCCCTAGTTCTTGTAAGTCCACATTCTCCATTATGTTACAAGATTAAATCCCAAAAAAAACTACACCCAAGAACAGTAAATAAAGAAAAAAACATTAAAGAAATTAATGAACACCCACATTAGCTAAAACCCATAAATATACTACACCCAATAACAATAAATTCATAATTTGAGCCAAAAAAAAAATAATAATAATAAATAAACAAAAAATAAAGAAATGTAATGCACACCTAAAACCCAAATCACTAAATCACAGATTCATAAAAGGGTGAATAAGAAGAGAAAAAAATGAAGAAAAGAAAATGCTACCTGAATTAGAAGAAAAACTAAAAAAGAGGGCTGGAGTGGTGAGCTGTGGCAACCGTCGTGGTCGCCGGAATGGTCACTGACAGTTGCCGGAGTAGTTATCGCCGGAGTGGTGGGCCGTGGCCATCGTCTTGGTCGTCGTAATGGTCGCCGGAAGCTTCGGAGTAATCGCCGGCAGTTGGTTAGATGAGAGGGAGAGATGATTTAAGTCTCTGTTTAAGCCATGTTTTGAAGTTCCCAATTTGAGAGATGAAGTTTCTAGGTTCCACAGAGAGAGAGAGAGAGAGAGAGAGAGAGAGAGAGGGGGGCTAATGGACTTACATATTTTTTTTTTCTTTTCCCTCCAAATGTGATGGGCTCTAAAAGTGGAATACAGGGGGTCTAATGTGTCAGCACATTTTTTTATGATTGCACTAAATGATGGGCCCCACCTATGTTTTGTTGACGTAAAAAAAATGTCTTAACACCACTTTTTTTTATCTTGACCATTACAATGGACCCCACAAAGTGGGATGGTCCGTAAATGTTAAAAGAAGGGCGTCCTCTTGGGAGCCCCCCTGTGTATATATATACATACATATATACAAAAAGGGTAATATAAAAAAGGCAAAAGAGTAATTTGGTAATTCGATTTAACAAAAGAGTAATTTGCAAAAAGCTTAAAGGTAATTTGGTTATTCTATTTGTAATTGTACATACTTTAAACTTTAAGGCTCTTTCCTTTAACGCATAGATAAAATATATGTATATATATTCACACACACACACGCACGCACACTCGTATATACAAAAGGGTAATTTATGAAAGACAAAAGGGTAATTTGGTAATTTGATTAAACAAAAGGGTAATTTGTAAAAGGTATATGTCACGACCCATCCCACTACGCGTGGAAATAGGACACGTGGCACGCCACCAAGGCTCATCCTAACATCATATAACTATACGCAGCGGAAAGAACTTTAAAACAATCCTGGGTAATTAAAACTTAGGGAACATTACTCTCTGAGTTTATAAAATCCATTGAAATCAAAGTTATAGGATTCCTTAAAAGTTGTCTTAAGGCTCAAATAAGCCTTGCCAAATAAGCAATAAATTTCAAAAGTAATTTAAGACTTGTTTTAGAAAAGTGACTGAATGTTTGTTTGGTAATTCAAAGATTCCTTAAAAAGTTGCCTTAAGGCTCAAACAAGCCTTGCCAAACAAGCATTAAATTATAAAAGTTATCTAAAGCTTGTTTGGTAATTCAAAGAAACAGTACAAAAAACACAAACAAAATGTTAGTGCTTTGTTTGGGAAAACCAAAAAAAAATAAAAAATAAAACAAAACAAAACCAAACAAGGCATAGCCCAATTCGGGTTGTGTTGTGCCTTGTTTGTGTTAGTGGTTTATTTGGGAAAACCCAAAAAAATAAAAACAAAATCAATTAAATAAGTTAGTGACTTGTTTGGGAAGAACGAAAAACCATACAAACCACAAAGCCAAAAAGCGGATGTGCCAAACAAGGCACAACCTACAATTTGTTGACTTTTGGGTGTTTTGAACCAAATTGTAAATATTTGTAACTATTGCTTGAAAAGTCGATTGAATAATCACTTGTAGATTAAATAATTTTAAAAATTGAATCAAATTGTAAATATTTGTAATTATTGGTTGAAAAGTTGATTGAATCATCATTTCTAGAATAATTTAATTTTAAAAGTTGACCTAGTAATAATAATAAGGGTTGTTTTGTGGGTGAAATGACCAACCTACCCTCACAAAAGGACAAAAACTCAAAGTAATCATTAAAGGAAAATAGAACAAAAGATAAAAGTAAGGGTAAAACCGTCATTTCAAACAACTCAAGAAATACCAAAATTGGATAAAATTGAAACTGAAACCACTCTAATTTCTTTTATAGTATAGTGTAGATATATATAGCAGATTAGTAAAGGCTATGTAGTATAAAGGCAAAATGACATATAAGGATAAAACAATTGATAAAATGACAAGTAAGGACAATTGAAATTGAAACCCCTCTTAAGGCTCTTTTATAATAGGGTTAACTAGTATTAAATCCATTTTAGTGTAACTTTATTATAGTAGGTCTACTCCTAAAAATATTTTGGTGATAGGTCCACAAATTTAATTTTGGACCACACTACCCTTCTCTATCCAGATATGCACAATCATTGCTAAAAAAATGAATTTTAAATTCAAAATCATATCCAATGTAATATCTATTTATATACCCAAAATCTAGTCAAAAAGAGAGATAAAGTAGAGAGAGAGAGAGAGAGACACCACCGCCCTCCACCACCACCTCCGATTTGAGTCCT
Organism: Hydrangea macrophylla; assembly: GCA_033977485.1. Lineage (NCBI taxonomy): Eukaryota > Viridiplantae > Streptophyta > Magnoliopsida > Cornales > Hydrangeaceae > Hydrangea > Hydrangea macrophylla. Next base: position 33,427,934 of record CM066994.1, read on the forward strand.
CCAGTTCCTCCGCCCTCATCACCACCGCGCGCAGCAAGTTCTCCGCCAAACGGCTACGATCTCGCCTGGACCAATAACTCCGCCGATGTCTCCGATCGTCACCATCTTTGGCAACGCCTCAGTCGGTGGCTTCATCCTCGCTCTGAGCCACGACTATATCTTGATGAGAAGGGACGGAGGTTCTCTACATGAGCGAAGTGGACACTGGGCTTAAGATTCCGGCTTGGTTCAGTTTTGGTTTTTGATTCAAAATGATTATGGGTTTTAGGTTCAATTTTGGTTTCTTGCTTCGGTGATGTGTAGTGTTAAAACTTTTTATTTTCACCGATTTGTTTACTCATTTTCAGTGTAAAAAATGTGCTGATTTTCAATGTAGAAATGTGTTGAGTTTACACTTGGTCGCTGAATTTTAGTGTAAAAATTGACTCTTATTGGGTTTTGTTTTGATTAATGACGTTGGCTTTGTTTTGATCATGATTTTTTTTGTGCTTTCACTGAATTTCAGTGTAAAAATTATGTTGATTGTCAGTGTAAAATTTTGTTGATTTATATATTTGTTCACTAATTTTCTGTGTAAGATTTGTTCTCTATCTCTCTCCTATGCACCGTTTATATTTGGTCACTAAATCTCTGTGTAAGATTTGTTCTCTCTCTCTCTCCTAATTTTCTATGAGAAATGATGTGAAATATTACACTAGTTAGAAAATTCTTGTATTTTTTTGCTTCTTATGAGATAGTGAGAACTTCTATACAGTGGAAATTTAATTTGACACTGAATTTTTCTATCAATAGTGAGAAATTTCGTACAGTGATAAAATATAGTGTAAAATTGTACACTGTAACGTAGTGTAAAATTTAAACGATGATTAGGTGATGCCTATTGGATATGTTTTGGTCCTTTATGCCATATTTGTGAGCAGGATTTTGAAAATGCAGTGAAAATTGCACACTGATAATGCAATATAAAATTGACGAAAATTACCTTGATTTAAATCAGTTACCTAAAAAAAGGGGATTTAAATCACAAATTAAATGATTCAATTTTTGACTATATAGCCAACTATCCATATTTAATGGAGTATATGCATGTATATATATATATACACACACATGCTAATTATTTGTTCTAAAAATAACTCCTCAATTAATTAAAGGGATGTGCATAACCGAAAATCACAATAATATCCTAGTTATATTACCATAAATAACAGAATGTATGTATATATCTGTATATAATTCTGTATATAACACTTGTGGGTATAAAGGTAAAATTATTTACCTCAATTTGGGGATTTTGCTATTTTTGGACCTATTGCCAACATCTTTTTTAAGTTGGGCCTAATTCAAAAATCTTTGGTAGAGAGGGATTTATGACTAATTTTCTATTTATAATATAGTGTAGATTTGTAATTGGGTTAAATACATTTTATCCCCTTGTGGTTATGCCCTTTCACTTCACCTCCCTATGGTTTAAAAGTAGACAATTGCCTCTATGGCTTTGGAATAAAGTGAAACTGCCTCAAAACTAATAAAAAACTCTAAATTTGACCAAAAATATTAGCAATTAACCCCCTTTGTAAGGCTAATTTTAGTGCATACCCCGCATTTGGGGGATAATATTGCAATTTAACCTACCTATTTAGGGCTAGCTTTTAACACTTAGCCCCTTTTGTGTGCTAATTTTGAGATTAACTGCCTATGCGGGGTTAATTTTGATATTGAAACTCTCATATATGGGTTAATTTTAACGATGAAACTTCATGTGGGGCTATTTTGAGAAAAATTTTAATAGTATCACTTTAGTCCAAAACCACGGGGGGGGGGGGGGGGGGGGGGGGGGGGGGGAGGGGGTTGGTAAGTATCTACTTTTAAACCACAGGAGGGTGAAGTGAAAATGAGTCTAACCACAGGGGGTAAATATATTTAACCCTTCGTAATTTGTAGTCTTTAGGAAAAGCTTGAATTTTTCAAGTTATGAGTAATACTTGGGACACACCCAAACACACAACTCAATTAATGTGTCTATCTCTTTTCTCTGTCACTGTAGGGTCCAGTAACATCACAGGAGAGAGATAGACATATTAATTGAATTGTGTCCCAAAAATTGTGTGTTTGAGTCTGTCCCAAGTTTTACTCAATATTGTGTCCTAAAAAGGCTAAAATTATCGTAAGAAAGGTATCCTTTTCATATTAAAATAATGAGGACAACCTTGTTATTTGAAGCACATAATTTATTTGTCACATATATAAACAAGTAAATTGATTGACCATTTGAAATGTTTGATATTGTATCCTGTTCAGTCTCATTTTATAACATTTGGTCCCTCTAAATGTTAAATTTTTACAAAATAGTTCAAGTAAATATTTGTAACACCTATTGTACTCCAACCACCCCAAACCATTGCACGAATCATGCATTTCACTAGGACAGATCAAAGTTGACTATATGCAATTATAATTGCAAACACCAATCCTCTCAATCAGGGGTGGACCTACTTGCAGTCCAAGGGGGGCCATGGTCCCTGCAAAAGTTTTGGAAAATATGTATACTTATATGTAATTTTGAAAATTAATCTGGGCCCTTGGAAAATTTTGATAAGTATATGTAATGATACGTACAAAAATATGACACCCAATTCAAGGGCGCCACCTAAGCAGGAGAATGCCAGGTCATCCAGAGAGGGCGCCTAGTCTTCAGACTTCCCGGGGTGGCTCGATCGAGACCGCCCGGTCTAGGCCCATAGCGCGGGTCCACGACTGCCTCGTCGACCAGTGGGGCACGGTCTGGGGACTGCCCCATGCGCCAGCTGTGCAAGCTCCCAAGCAGTCTCCTAATTCGGCTAGAAGACTATTGGAAAGTGCAATTAGTTTCCTAAACCATTTAGGGAACTACCATACTTCATGCCAATCCATTGTGATTAGATTTGTTTTCCTAATCTATGAGCTTACCTTGTATGAGCAGGTCTTTTGCATCTATAAAAGAGGCCTCTCACCCCCGTTAGAGGGGATGACATTCTTAGCACTCAAGGATAGCAGCAACCATACACGCATACATATACCCGTCTGGTTCTGGTAGTGCCTCCCAATCTGTTGGCTCACCACGAACCCGCCGGTGATCTGTTAGTGAACATGCTCCGGCACACCCGTGGACGTAGGTCACCTCTTTAACGGGGCCGAACCACATACAAATTGCTTGTGTCACTTTCTCTCTCTCTGAAAATTATTCAATCGCATCTTACCTAATTTTCAGCATCATCAGTTTGGTGCCGTCTGTGGGGAACGACGACAAATTTCTCCTAAAACAAATCTTTAACTGATTATCATGGCACTGAAAAAGGGTAAGAATACTGTTGTTCCCTCGGGTTAGGCGAACTCACAGGCTGGACGACCGACTACGTCGATGACTACAGAACAGATCATTGCTGTCCTCGCGCAACTCTTGGAGGGTCAGTAGCAGACGCAGCAGCAAATCGAAGCACTGCTAGCCCAACATGAGAAGCTTCCTCAGATTGAGGATCAACCCGAGAAAAGTGCACGCAATTGGGAACCGGTTCGGCCCCGAAGGCGTGCCTTTACTGAACCTTTGTCCCCACCTACTGCGGGGCGACTCGAGAATGATGAGCGCAGCCAGGCACTCGAGGGGGCGCGACATCATCCCCGAGTCAATCCGCGCTAGGAGGGAGACGCCAGAGATATAATCAACAGCAAGCGCGCTGCCAGAGGGGAAAGGCCACAATGAACGGTACGGGACTCAGCTAAAAATCCCCCGGCCAGGAGCCATGGAGATCTTAGGCATACCATTACCTGGAGCCAGAGTCGGTCCTATCCCCGAGGACAACGCACTTCGAAGAAGAGGCCTCGTCATCAGACCCGACCTACCGCTAGGATACAGAGAGGAAGACCGATGAAAAGGATGTGAAGGCCCAAATTGAAGACCTGTAGAAGCAGATCAAAAAATTGAGCCGCAAGTCACGAAATAATCATACCAACACAGAAATTGAATCGCCTTTCACTGCCCCAGTCACGGGATTCTCTATCCCGCGGAAGTTCAAGCCGCCGCATCTCAACTCTTATGATGGGTCGGGAAGCCCGATTGATCACGTCCGGACCTACAAGGCACAGATGGCGCCAGTAACTGGTGTTGACGAGCTACTATGCCTGGCCTTTCCCAACACCCTTAAGGGGCCGGCTGCGTAGTGGTTCCACGTTCTCAACCCCCGAACGGTTGATGACTTCAAAACACTTAGCAAGCTTTTTATCGGCCAGTTAGTGGGAATGCTCGACCGGTCACAGCCAGATACCTTATTGTTGACCGTCAAACAGCTCAAGGGAGAGTCACTAAAAGATTACGTTGATCGTTTCAATCAACAAAGGCTCCAGATTCGCCACCTGAATGAAAAGGTCACCATCACAGCCTTCTGCTCGGGGGTTCAGCACACCAAGGTTGCTATGTCATTCCACAATGACTGACCAGCAAACCTTGTGGAACTCTCCGAGAGGGTCGGGAAGTATATCGATACAGAGGAATTCTTGAAGGAAAAGCGCGCAAGCCTCGTAGGGGATGAGTCTCTGAGGTCTAAGAGGAAGCGCGACAGATCTAAGAAGGGCTCAATTAACTTTACGCCTCTTTTTTGGCCTATTCATGAAGTTATGGCCGCCGCTGAAACTCAGAGGCTCTTCCGACAGCCGGCGAAGTTGAAGAGCGCATCCGGGAAGAGAAACTAGGACAAGTACTATCGATTTCACAAGGATCACGGCCACGACACGGAGGACTATTTTAAACTCAAGATGGACATTGAGAGGCTGATAGAACAGGGTCACCTCGCCGAGTTTGTGGCGGCGGACAGACGACCCCGACTAGACAACAGAGCTCCCGAGTAGCCCCAACCACTCAGGCAGATCAACGTGATATCTGGGGGAACCTCAGGCGGCGGGGACTCACAATCGGCCAGGAAGAGGCATGCTTGGGCATCCCGAGCGGATGTCTGTCATGTCCAATCCGCCTGCTCCCTTCTGACCGAATTTTTGACATTCTCCTTCGATGACGTGCAAGATCTGCACTGCCCCCATGATGATCCGCTGGTAGTGACGCTTTCTGTAGCTAACTATACGGTCAAGAGGGTGTTAGTAGACACTAGCAGTTCCTCTGACATTCTCTTTGCCTCGGCGTTCGACCAGCTTGGAATATCAAGGGACAGGCTCCGACGGTAGCCACACCCCTTGTCGGGTTCAATGGCTTGAGTACTCAACCGCTCGGAATGATGGAGCTACCGGTCCTGATGGGAACCTACCCGTAACAAGTTTCAGTGATGCAAGCTTTGTGATTGTAGAAGCTCTGTCAGCATATAATGCCATCCTGGGAAGGCCAACGCTTAATAAGGCCAAAGCGGTCGTGTCAACATACGGCCTGGTGGTGAAGTTCCTGACCCCCCAGGGTCCCGGGAGCCTCCATGGAGATCAAGCAACCGCTCGGAGCTGTTATGTCAGTTCCTTGCGCAGAGAAGCAGTTTCGAAGACATTGAACGTCCAAGAGATGGACCCTAGGGACGTAAATGATGGAGTAGGACTGGTGGAGGAATTGGAACAAGTAATCCTGGATCCGCAACTCCCCGACCGGTCAGTCAGTATCGGCACCACCCTAGAGACAGGCCTCAAGCAGAAGCTGATCCAGTTCATGTGGCACAACCAAGACGTCTTCGCTTGGTACCATGAGGACATACCCGGGATTGACCCTCGGGTAATGTCCCATCGTCTTAATGTCGATCCTGATTCCTGGCCAGTCAAACAAAAGAGGAGGGGCATGGCCCCTGAAAGACAAGCTGCAGTATCAGAAGAAGTTGACAAGCTCTTGAAGGCCAAATCCGTCCGGGAGGTTCACTATCCCGATTGGTTGGCAAACGTGGTGTTGGTGTAGAAAAGCAATGGGAAATGGAGGATGTGCATGGACTTTACGAACCTGAATATGGCCTATCCCAAGGATTGCTATCCGCTGCCAAGGATAGACCTCCTCGTGGACGCTACGGCCGGCCATTCACTCATCTCATTCATAGACGCCTACTCGGGGTATAACCAGATCCGTATGTACACCAGTGACGAAAAGAAGGTTCATTACAGATCAAGGGACGTATTGCTATAAGGTGATGTCCTTCGACCTCAAGAACGCCAAGGCAACCTACCAACGCCTAGTGAATCTCATGTTTAAGGACCTAATCGGCAAATCGATGGAGGTTTATGTTGATGATCTACTGGTTAAAAGCCAAGACGAATCAGACCATCTAGAGTATTTGTCCGGGGCCTTCAGCATCTTACGAAAGTACTAGATGAGGTTGAAACCGGCCAAGTGCACATTTGGGGTCTCGTCCGGGAAGTTCTTGGGACACCTCGTCAGCAGGCGGGGAATCGAGGCCAACCCCGAGAAGATCCAGGCCATCATCAAGATGAAGTCACCCCGGTCGACCATGGAAGTTCAGAGTCTGGCCGGTCGGGTTGCCGCACTCAATAGATTTGTTTTCCGAGCAACTGACCAGTGTCTGCCGTTCTTCAAGATTCTCCGCAAGGCCTTCTAATGGTCAGAAGAGTGCAAGGAGGCGTTCCAGGAACTGAAGAAGTACCTGTCATCCCCCCCTCTACTCTCAACACCAGTGCTAAACGAGGAGTTGTTCTTGTATCTGGCGATATCGCCCTCGGCAGTAAGCTCGGCACTAGTTCGAGAGGAGCACGGGATACAATTCCCAGTTTACTATACTAGGCGGGCACTGCAGGGCGCTGAAAGTCGGTACTCTCGCATTAAGAAACTAAATTTCGCCCTCGTCACTTCTGCTCGGAGACTCCGCCCGTACTTCCAAGCCCACACTATCGTGGTCCTCACAGATCAGCATCTCCATCGAATATTGAGCAGACCTGAGACGTCCATGAGGCTCGTCAAGTGGGCGTTGGAGTTAGAGGAATTTAAGGTGATTTACAAACCCCGAACAGCAATTAAAGGACAGGTCGTCGCTGATTTTCTTGTGGAATTCACGTACCCCGAAGACCCAGTTACAGATCTTACTTCCCCCGAACTACCGCCCAGTTTAATGCCCGACATCCCTACCTGGGTCCTCTATGTCGACGGGTCCTCTAATCAGCAGGGCAGCGGGGCAGGAGTCATCCTAACTACACCAGACGAGATTTAACTGGAACACGTGCTAAGGTTCAATTTTCGTGCCTCCAACAATGAGACCGAGTATGAAGCCTTATTGGCCGGGCTGCAGTTGCCTACTTCAATGAGGGAACAGCAAGTGCGAGGATACAGTGACTCCCAGCTTATGGTCAACCAGGTGATCAGGAGTATGAAGCCCGGGAGGACAATATAATAGCCTACCTATCCCTTGTCCGATCGGTATTGAAGAAACCAAAGGGGTTCTCTGTCACTCAGATCCCAAGGGAAGCAAATACGAGGGCCGACCGGTTAGCCCGCTTTGCCTTATCCTCCGAGTCAGACTTACCTGGGATAAGGGTTGAATATCTACCCGAGCCCAGTGTAGTCATCTCCGAAGGCATAGAGGTCAAACCGGTTGCACTCGGGCCCAGCTGGATGGATCTGATTGCGATGTTCCTCAGGACGGGTGCTTAGCCAGAGGAAAAAGATGAAGCTCGCCAGGTGAAGTACCGGGCGACCAGATACTACCTCATCGATGGCATCCTGTACAAGAGAGGGTACACTATCCCGTATCTTCGATGCGTTCACCCACACAAGTTTAGAGTATACTTCACGAAATCCATGAAAGAATATGTGGAAATCACGCTGGAAGCTGCACACTCTCCCGAAAAGCCCTATTGCAAGGATACTACTTACCGACAATGGCTTGGACTCCCGAGAGTACGTCCAGCTGTGTGACAAGTGTCAAAGTTACTCGCCCATGATTAACCGCCCAGGAGAACTCCATACGCTAATTCTAAGCCCCTGGCCGTTTGTTCAATGTGGCATTGACATCGTTGGCCCCCTCCTGGTAGGGAAAGGACAAGTTAAGTTCGCAGTAATTGCCGTTGACTACTTCACCAAGTGGGCAGAAGCTGAGCCCTTGGCGACGATCACCGAGAAGAATATGGAGATTTTCATTGAGAAGAACATTCTCAGCAGGTTCGGCATCCCCAGGGTCTTGGTCAGTGACAATGGAAGACAGTTTGATACCCTGATATTCAGGAAGTTCTTCTTGGGCTACGAAATATCCAACCATTACTCTTCTTCCGAGCATCCTCAAGCCAATGGCCAGGCCGAAGTGACAAATCAAACAATTCTGTAGTCAATAAAAACCAGACTAGAAGACGCCAAAGGACTCTGGGTAAATGAGTTACCGACGCTCCTGTGGACCTACGACACAACCCCTCAGGCAGGAACGGGGGAGACTCCATTCTCGCTCACTTACGGCTTTGAGGTGGTAGTACCAACATAGCTCGGGCTGCCAACATACCGAGTGGCCAACTTTGACGAGCAAGGCAATGAAGAAGCCCTCAAAGGAGAACTGGACTTGGTGGAAGAAAAAAGGGACCGGGCATACCTGAAGGTGGCAGCCTATAAACAGCGGGTATCTTGGTATTTCAATAGCAAAGTCAAGCACCGTAGTTTTTAGGTTAGGGACCTCGTTCTGAAGGTGGTGAATCAATCAACAAAATCCCGAGCCATGGAAAACTAGGGCCAAACTGGGAAGGACCGTACAAGTTTACCCAGGTCAACCAACCGGGCACTTACTGGCTTCAGAATTTGGACGGACGTGATCTGTCTCACCCCTGGAACATCCAACACCTCCGCAAGTACTTTCAGTAGTTCTCAGGCAGCACCAGATTAGTATTGGCTAGGACATTTATAGCTCTTTCCGAGCAATCATTTAAATTTTTTTACAAGAAATAAAAGTTTTTATTTTTCTGCAAAAAGTTACCCCTACCAATGTTCCGTGTCAAAAGACCTCGGGCTCCGCACCCGAGGCACAAAAGACCTCAGGCTCCCACCCGAGGCATCAAAGACCTCGGGCTTCGCACTCAAGGCACAAAAGACCTCGGGCTCCCACCCAAGGCATCAAAGACCTCGGGCTCTGCACCCAAGGCACAAAAGACCTCAGCCTCCCACCCGAGGCATCAAAGACCTCGGGCTCCACACCCGAAGCACAAAAGACCTCGGGCTCCTACCCAATGCATCAAAGGCCTCAGGCTCCGCACCCGAGGCACAAAAGACCTCGGGCTCCCACCCGAGGCATCAAAGATCTCGGGCTCCGCACCCGAGGCACAAAAGACCTCGGGCTCCGCACCCGAGGCACAAAAGACCTAGGCCTCCCACTCGAGGCATCAAAGACCTCGGGCTCCGCACCTGAGGCACAAAAGACCTCGAGCTCCCACCCAAAGCATCAAAGACCTCGGGCTCTGCACCCGAGGCACAAAAGACCTCGGGCTCCCACCCGAGGCATCAAAGACCTCAGGCTCCGCACCCGAGGCACAAAAGACCTCGGGCTCCGAACCCGAGGCACAAGCTTTGCTTAGGTCCATAACCGACAATGAGGGCAAATCTCCCTAGGTGGATGATGATGGCAAGCTTCGAAAGACCCTACAACCACCCACGTTTTAGGTCGGTTTCCTACGGTCCGTCCTCCTACTAACGCCCGTCTTAGCAAAAGCTTGGGGGTAGGGGGATACTGAGATATTGGACCAAAATAAGGAATCACACCGGGCATCTATAGGATTTGGGACTAGGTGCAAGTCACTTTACGAAATAGTCCCAGGTTCCTACAGTGTCCAGAGATTGCACCAAACGAAAGACCTCGGGCGATAATAGGACCAGAAGCCTACATTGCACCAAACGGGGCCTTCAAAAAAGGTTTTCAAGAAGACCAAGTGTTCTTTACTGGTTACAGTCCTAAACTTTTGCTAAGGCAGGGTTCCTACAAGGCTACAAACCAGTCAGGCATAGGCAATTACAAAAAAAGCAAGTATAAAATACAAATAGTTGGTACAAAAAGTGGCCTCGAAGGACCCTTTTTATTAATTATAAAATATGTACATTGCCGGGGGGCAGTTGTAGTAGCCTGCCCCACAAAAAAAACAAATAAACAACAACAACAAAAACAAAAGAGAAGAAGGAAGGAGCTTTGCGTCAACCACGACGACCTCCTCAGTATCTCCGGCCGGTTCGCCTTCAGCAGTCCCGGCAACCGTGGCTTCAGCAGTGGCTCCTTCAGCAGCATGGGATGACTCCTTCCAAAACACGGAGTCAGCCCAGGAGTATCCCATGAGATCGCAGTCTGGGTGGTCAGCAGCAGCCCGGGCGGTTAGGTTGGCATAACCCTTGAGGAAGCCGACCTCAATTTCTTCCTCCAGGTCCTTGGCCTCCGCTTCCTGAACGGCGGCGAGCTCAGACAAGGTTGCCGACGCAACCGCCGCCTTCTTCTCAGAAGCCATTCCCCGGCCTCTACGGCCTTCCGAGAAGCCCGCTCGGCAGAAACCATGTCGCAGGCCTCCCCCAGCTCCAGAGCCAGGGATTTGGACTTCTCCTCCTTACGGAGAGGGCATACTCTATGGACTCCCATGCTGCCTTCTCCACGGACAGGGCGGCCTCAACTGTGGCTAGCCTCTAAGCCAGCCCGGGTAAGGAAGCCTCGGCCCCTACCGCCAAGCAGCCAACTGCAAAGGAAAAGTTTGTTTTAGTATCCTGAGCGGAGAAGAAACGTGACGCTCGCAGAATAAAAGCAATACGACTCACTATGTGGCCGACGTTGTAAAGCCAGCTGATTATGGCCTTGGGATTGAGCAGAGTGCACTTGTCCACTTAACTCTGCAATAGCCCGGGCCGAACTCTCCCACGGACGCTATCCGCTGTCTTTACCGCCGGCCTCGCTGACGGTCCTGCGAGTGGCCTCGGGAGTGTGGGCTCGTGCACGCTGGGAAAAGATACCCTGGCCGGTTCAGCAGCAGGAGTTGGCTTCGGTGGCGCAGCAATAGTAACCCCGAGCATTGAGGTCTCGATTGCCTCCTTGTTTGCCCGGATTGTGATCCCCCTGGAGATCCTCTTCAGTTGCTGATCCTCAATAAGGTCTTGTCTTTTTTTCTTCTACCCAGCCCGGGCTAATAGTGCTGCTTCTTTCTCCTTCAGGGCCGCTGCGTCCTTGGGAGCCATTTCTACGAAATCAGGACGGGCGCATGTTAGTTAGGCATAAAACCGAGCAAATAGCAAAAACAGGCAACCAGGAGATAAATGGCAGAACTTACCAGGAATAATCAGAGGGAAAACAGGAGCCTCAAAGCGGTGCTTGGGTTCGTACGAGACCTTCGGACTTCCCGACCGGGACAAAAGTTTGTTGATGTCAGTGGGGTCCTCAACCAGCGACAGGATCCTTGTCTGACACTCGTCTGAAATACTGGGCAGGTCTACCGAGCCCACTACAGAGCAAGAAGCTATCAGTTCAAATACAAAAACAAGAAGGAACGCAAAAGCAAAGCAGTAAAGAGTACATGGGATTACTCCTCAACTTCCCTGCCCAAGAGGTCCTCAGCTGAATGCCCTGTGCCTTCTCGCAGAGCCCGAGGGTGGAGACTTGGAAGAATTTTTTCTTCCACCTCTGTTGTTGCTCGGACAATTAACTATTATTTTTCTCCGCTGCCGGGCACTCAGTGAGAAGAAGGCGGCCTCCCCGTGCACTATTGGAAAGTGCAATTAGTTTCCTAAACCATTTAGGGAACTACCATGATTCATGCCAATCCATTGTGATTATATTTGTTTTCCTAATCTATAAATTGACCTTGTATGAGCAGGTCTCTTGCATCTATAAAAGATGCCTCTTACCCCCATTAGAGGGGATGTCATTCTTAGCACTCAAGGATAGCAGCAACCATACACGCATACATATACCCGTCCGGTTCTGGTAGTGCCACCCAATCTGTTGGCTCACCACGAACTCGCAGGTAGCGTCTCACGGACCCCATCATACAATCCCTCCAATTCTAGCAGGTAGGTGTCGACCCCTTGAGCCTTGCGCATTACCCTTTCTAGCTTCTCAATTTTCTCGGTCATTACCCTCTCTCTGTCGGTCTTTTCCCTTTCTCTGTCAGCTCGTAGTGCATCTGCCCTTGGTGCTTCGTGGTCGTCAAACCAATCTCCTCCATCTGCATTTGGAGGAGGTCGGTCTCCAATCGGCGGATCGTGGGGTGGCGGTTGGCGGGTTATTGCCTCTATCATAGTCATCATGTGGGTTATATTCTCGGCTTGCCTCCTCATTTGCTCGACCTGCTGTTCTACCAGTGTCCTTAGCTCTGCCACCTCCTCATCACTTCTCTCGTCTGCCATTTCCCCGTCACTTCCTCTTCTTACTAGCCTTGATGTAGGACCTCTAAACCAGACCGTGCCCGAACTTGATGCTATTTTTGCCCTACAAAGGAATTTAAATGATTTTCAAAACTTTTTGTCATTTATCTTATTTTAATTTTAAAAGGATATTTTGAAAAAACCTTTCATGAATGGTTCATATGTCACACGGATGCAATGCATGCATGCGTACATGCGTGCCTACTCTATATGCAAAAGAAGAGAAAATCCTAACCCTACCAAATAGACATATAAGCACATAAAATCCTCGTTCATGTCAAGTGCGCTAATTTCTCCTTTCATTGCAATCCTTATTACCCCTTTCGAATTTTTTTTGTTGAGAATCATTTGGGAAGTATCTCTTGGGCGATTAAACTCTTTGAAAAGCAATCCTTTTGAAAATGAAAACCATTAAACATTTTTTTGACCAAGATGATTTTTTATTTTGAAATTTAAATTGAAAAGCATTTCAAAGGTTTTCAAACTTTTTCTTTTGAAGATGATAAAGTGAAAATATGCTTTAACAAAGGTTGGTTTGGAGCTTTGCGTGACCAAAGGAAAACAAATTTCGGAGATATTTGGAAAATCATTTTGGAATAAAGGTAAGGAGGTTTATCAAAATCTTGTTTGCTCTCAAAAGTGAATTTTTAAACCTTTGGGCAGAAGGATCACACGATCGGGTTATCACCGTACTTTTCATGAATTCGGATGCATACAAGGTCAATGATGCTTAGCTAACAGGATATAAAAAAAGTGTAATCTTATAATCAAAATTCGGCATGTTCCCTAAATGTCGTGGGGCATGAGAAGGAATTGCTAAAATATGATTAAGAGTTTGCACATCTTTCATCAAGAAAGCATCGTCATCATCTCAAATAATCTCTTCCGGGCCTACAAAACTCCCTAGCACATAAACCCTAATCAAGAATTGGTTTCCTACAATTTGAAAGGTTCTAGAGAAGTTATCGTGCAAAGGCCGGGTTTTGGTCAAATAAAGGGACCCTGACACACATCCGATAGGATGCTTCATATACCAACACATGGTACGAGATCAAGGGTGATCACACAGTCCCATGATGACTTAACCGATCGGGTTGCCCCGAGCCTCCAAGGTCATAGTTTCGTGCGATCGACTGGTTGGACATGCAAGTGAAATGCAACAGGCATACAAACATTAATTAATTCGATTAAAGGATGCTTTCAAGTCTAATCCTCGAGTGAACCCAAAATCAAAAATTCTGGTCTGCGAAACCAGAGATTCTGGGTTTGATCCCCAGTATAGTCGCCAGATTGTGGATATCGGCATTTGGGCCCACAGCTTTTAATTTTAAAACAATTTTTTTGAATTTCAAAGACAAAGAGTCGCCACTTAATTTTTATAAGGAAAATTAAGAAACTATTTTTAAAGCAAACTGATCTTTTTTTTTGAAACCAGAGATTAACTAGGTCCGGGGATTATGGAATGAGAGAGGAAGGAGCCCGACGGACTAAAACACCCTCTCTCATCCTATCTCGCGATAGGCCTCTACTAAACATCTTTTTAATCGAATTATTAATCCAAATGTGCCCTCAACTAATACATAGATATATATATATATATATACATTACAAAAAGCATGTCTAAAAGGGTGTAAAATTGCTAACGGTAAAATATAATTCAAAACCAAATAATCAAGTAGCAAACAAAATGATATGCAATATAGTACAAGAAAACTTACCCGGGATTCAGCCGCGATATTAAACGTGCAATGCATGCAAACAAACAAAAACCTAGGAAAAGAGTCTCTAATCACATATATACATACAAGGCGAAATCCTAATTTTAAGGTGCGCATGAGGTCATAAAATCAATAAAATCAAGGAATTAAATAAACTAGAGAAAGGGTTGAGAAATTGTACCTCAAATGCGTTACAAAACAAAGGTTAGTACACATGCTCCAAATATAATACCTAAGTCTTAAGCAAAAATCTTAAAATTCTAGCTTGAATCTATCAAATATGGAAGGATCATAATTATGAATTCCTCCTAAGTAGTTGGGGAGACATCACTTTTATAGATATGTAAGTCTCAACTAGGAGCCAATACAATGTCCATATAGGAATGAAGTAATCCCAGCATGGTTACGAGGAATCCATGGTTAAGTTCTACTAAGTGTAATTCAAACCCTAACAAGAAAGGATGTATTTTAATTACAAGTATCGGGCTACAGGCATGAATGTACATGGATACATGATTCTGAACAAAAATAAGCCATAGGGTATTCATTGACTTGGATCACTTAGACTCTGGATTTAGACTTAACTAATCATTATTAGTACACGATTCAAGTCCTAAGTCATGAGAGGACCATTGGGACCATTGTTTACAAGATATATCAAAAACTATTCCAGAATACTAAAATTTCAGCAAGCAGACCCGAACTTCAAGGAAATAAGTCAGTATTTCTTGGACACAAGAAACCTCTGTGAGTCTAGTTTCTAACCCAAAAAGAAAATCGAGGTTTGAACGGTTAGATCTCCGGGAATTGGACAAACACTAGACATCACTCAGAGACTTACAACTCTCTGTCCAGAGTTTTTGTATGATTTTATAAAAATAGTAAAAAAAATCAGAAATGCTTTGGTCTTTTTAGGGAACCTTCCTAATACATTAAACTACTTAGAAAAATTCATTTTGGGTCAAGAGTGCTTGATTAAGGTTCTGATTTGCTTATTTCAAAAGAGTGTTACTGTTCTGAAACTCTGGACAGATTATAGTTGTTCCACAAAACCCTTGAGTAAACCACTCTAAACATGAACAAAACAAAAATTGAAGTGGTAGAAATTTGAGTTATAGACACTTTCCCGTTGGTTTCATTCAGTTCCAACGGTTCGATGTTTAACTAAAAATCTATGATCAAAAACAGATTGTGAACTCACTGCATCATTTATCAAATACAACTTTATTCATTAATTTCATCCATGAGCCATGGAGTTTGGCTTGAACCACACTACCTCTCCTACCATTTGATGGTCATGGGAGACCAACTACATTCATATCTTGGAAGTTTCAAAGAAGTATGGAGAAATTCCATGAGACCTACACATAACAAACCTAAACCATGAAAATAGGTTTAGATTTATTAATCAAGTGTACTAATATCAACTTCAATCTTCTTGTAAATCATGAGCTTACAAAAGAATTAAAGGATTTCAAGTCTAAGATTCAAGTAAGACATTGAGGGTCTTATGAATCTCAAAAATTAAAGGGAAGAAAAAAAGAAGATTCAAAGACTCTAAGTATATTTGTGATTAGAATATAATTAAGACTAATTAACTTAAAGTTTTATCTCCAAAATATCCTCAACTTGGTGATTTTGAGGAACTTCCAAAGACTAATCAAGCTTTCCACCCTCTTTACCTCTTTCAAAACTCACTTCTAATTGTGTTTAGAGAAGAAATTTTGAAAGTTTTGGGACATGGAGAGCTAATACAACCTCTAGATTCAAAGAAAATTCCAACCCCATGCAAGAGGATATTCATCCTCTATTTATAGACAAATTTGAAGGGGTATTTCAGTCATTTCAAAGCAGAAAACCCTAATTTGGACTGTCCTTTGGTAGTACAAAATATGCTGCATTACAACTGGCTGTTACAAAAATGCGGCACTCAATGGAGATGGAAGGGGCACTCACTGAGTGCCGGAACGGCACTCACTCTGGCGCGACATTCACTGAATGCCGCAGCGGCACTAAGTGAGTGTCGCGGACAACTCCATGGACTGCCGTCTTTTTTTAAACTCTGATTTTCGCGGCACTTGATGTGTTTTTGCAGCAGCTATGAACTGCCGGTCCGGCAAACACGGAGTGCCGCAACGGGTTGCGGCACTGCGTGACTGCCGCCGCAGCCCACACCATGTGCCGTTTTATTCATTTTTCTTTTCTTTCTTTTTTGTTTGAATTGAAGAGTCTTTTGAAGAGCTTGAATCGCCTTGGAAGCCTTAGTTTTGTTCGAAAATTGTCATCATCGAACTTGGAGGTAACACTTCCCTTAATTCGACGTTTGGTCAAAATCGGGGTGTATACAACACCTTGTTGACTCTAGGGGTGTAACAAAACCGACCGTACCAAATGAACCAATCAGTTTAAAAAAAAAATCATGAAGTGTGACAATCGAATCGAACAAAAACCGAACTGAAACCAATCATTTTGGCTAAAAATTACACCGAACCGTTTTCACTCCTAGTTAATGCCACTGCCTGAATCTTATGAGTGTGGTGCAAGGGTGGTTGTTGGGTTCTCTTTACCACTCTCTTTATGAAAATCAAGGTTGCTTTAGCAGGATATGTAATCACTTAAAAAAAAGATGGGTAAATATCACTTAGATTTTTTGAGGTTTACTCTAATCACATTTAGACCCCCTCACGTTTTAGTAATACTACTTATACCCCCAGAGGTTTGAAGCATGTCACCTAAACCCCCTCCGCCAATTCACCGTTAAAAAAGTGACGGACTGACATAAATAAATACAAAACATACCCCTGAAAATTTGGTCCTTGTGTCATTTTAGGCCCTATATTTTCAATTGGGTCAATTTAGTCGCTATTGTTTTAAATTGAAGCATTTTGATCTAAATGTTGCATTTTGTAAGAAAAATTGACAAAATTTACCCACTGTTACGCACAATTATGCTGATAAGCGGATTGGGAGATTAATGGTGTTCTATTTTTGCCCCTAAAAAGTGTGATAATGCATAGTATGTGATAAGGAGGGGTACCCACACTTTGTTGACGCTAGGGGTGTGACAAAACCGACCGGACCAAACGAATCAGTCGATTTAAAAAAAATTCATGCAGTGTAAAAACGAACCCAACCGAACCATAAATTTACGCTAAATTGAACCGAAGCTGAACTGAAATTGATCAATTTGACTAAAAATCACACAAACCGTACTGAACCGTTTTCATCCCTAATTAACGCCAATGCATGACTCCTATGAGCGTGGTGCAAGGGTGGTTGGTTGGGTTCTCTTTACCACAGTCGTTATGAAAATCAAGATTGCTTTAGTTGGATATATGATCACTTAAAAAAAAGATAGTAGTATACTATACACAGATACTCACAAAAACTTATAATTATAAGATCGATTTACTTGTGAATCACGTAATTAGTTCTTTGCCTTCCAACCAACCCTCTAATTTTTAGTTGGGTAATATTTGAGACACAAACATTTTACAAAAATATTTATAAGTACATTCTATCTCTCTCCTGGGTGGTATTATGGGATCCGCATAATGCCACACAGGAAAGAGATAGAGTGTGTTTGTAAGTATTTATGCCCATAACATTGTTGTTTTTAGTTTTCTCAAGTGAAAAATAATACTCCACATGCTTCCCAAATTTAGTTCCCAACAAAGATAGAAGACCACTTTTAATACCAAAAACACAATTAGAAAAGGATTAAAAAAAGAACAAGAAAAACCATCAAATCAAAATAAATTTTCAATTGCCAAACAGTCCCTAACCTTTAGTCTCATGTAAGTGTTATAATGAAGTAAATATTGAGTATCATGGTATCAACCAACTAAGATTTTATACTCTCTCACATATTTTTAAATTTTACCGAATGGACCGAATTTTTTAGTGAGATAAACATAAATTTCCCTGAAATTAAGGGGCCAAACATTTATACATAATAATTTTGAGTTATATTTGGGACACTAACAATATCCACTAACACTTACTAACACACTCTATCTCTCTCCTAGTGGTATTGTGAGATCCGCAGTGGACCCCACAGTACCACTAGAAGAGAGATAGAGTGTGTTAGTAAGTGTTAGTGTATTTTGTTAGTGCCCCTAACATTGCCCAATAATTTTTGTTAGATTGTGATACCACGTTGAATTCTATACCCACCCGTTATTTCCAATATTTTTCCGTTATAGTGAATTTTTTTTTTCCAAAAACAAGCCATTCCTGCAAGTGCTCACACTACTCTTCTGCAAAAACAGAAAAAAGAGAGGATATTCTTCAAAAGAACGCCACGTGTCTCTCTCTGACACGTACGTATATACACACTGTATACACCTATTTACACTACCGATACCAAGAAAGCCAGCTCTGAATCCACGAAATGACGGCCGCCGGCGACCCATCGACGGCCAGTTCGGCGTACAATACGGAGTTCCGAGCCTCCGGCGACGACGACGCGTGGTACACTGTCCGATTGGTTCTCGACGACGACACTCACACACTGACCGTAAAATTCTTGGAATTCATCGAATCGTGCGACGAGAGTTTCAATGTAGGCGATTTCGAGACGATCGAAGACGTCGACGAGTTTGCTCGGAGGTTCCGACCGGTCTCGGAACAGTTACAGGACAGAGAGTGTTCGATCGTCGTTGAAGGCACCACGGTCTGTGCCTCTTTTGTTTTCAGTCACGACGACGTTCGATTCTACGACGCCGTTGTTGAAGCGGTGAGTTTGAGACGAGGCTATTTGATTTTTTTTTTTTTTTTTGTTCTTTTTGGTTTTTTATTTGCCCTAATTAGTGATCTCTCTGTTTGGCTACTGAGAAAGTGTCGGTAGAAAGAGGAATATTTCCAATTTTTTCTTGGTGCTCACGTTTTTCTTTTCATTTTCTGCTACTTTCTCAGCAGCCAAACAGAAAGTTAATTACTAGTAGTATATAATTTATACAAATCACGTTGAATTTGGCCAACATGTCTCCATATATATATATATAGATATATCTATATATCTATATATATATATGTATATGTATATATCCCTTTTGTTAGCACATCAATTACTAATATCTCTGTTTGGCTGCTGAGAGAGTGCAAGAAGAAAAAGGAATGTTTCCAATTTTGGCTTGGTGATCAAGTTTTTCATGTCTTTATTGCATTTTTCTCAGTAGCCAAACAGAAAAATAATTTATTCTGAAAGTTTAGTGCTATGTTTAATTTATATATTACTAATCTGTGAAAATCAAGTTGAATTTCTAATCTGAGAATCTCTCTGTTTGGCTGCTGAGAAAGTGCAAGTAGAAAAGTAACTTTTCCACTTTTTTCTCTGCTACTTTCTCAGCAGCCAAAGAGAAAAGTAATTTATTCGGAAAGATGAGTATGCTTTATAATAATAAAAAAACTCAAGTTGAATATGTTTTATTTACATATTAATCTGAAAAAATCACGTTGAATTTGGCCAATATTTCTTTTGTTTTTGTTACCGAGTCAATTAGTAATCTCTCTGTTTGGCTTCTGAGAATGTGCGAGTAGAAAAAGGAAGTTTTCAACTTTTTTCATTTCGTTATTGCATTTTTCTCAGCATCCAAACAGAAAAATAATTTTTTAGGAAAAGTTTAATATGTTTTGTTTATTTAATTGCTCATCTTGGAAAAGGCACCTTGAATGAGGCTTACATCTCTTATGTTATTGTTATCACATCAATTACACTTTCTATAAAAAGTAAAAGAACAAATATCAATATCAACAACAATGGTAAAAAAATATGGAAACTTGGACGTTTTTCTGGGTTCTTTTCTTACTACCACAGATGAATTCTTGTATTCAACTAGTGTGTGTGTGTGTGTGTGTGTGTGTTGGGCAAATCAAGAAAAGGCATCTGTTGAGATATTTATTAATAGTAGTATGTGGTATCTATTGCTCACATGGATGACTATATCAATAAATAAGACTGCAATAAAACCGAGTAACTTCGGCGATAGAAACTACTAGAATTCACTCATGTTTGAGAAGTATAGTTGGGTGCTAAGGACACCGATAAATAGAACGAGTTCGGATTCAACTTCATATGTTGTTTGTCTTAGTCTCTACACTGTTGAAAGTTGAAGAGGAAGTGAAAAAAAACGAAAGAAATAGAAAAAAACAATTTACTTTAACTGGTGGGGCCTTTTGTTTTCCTTGGGTTCTTTGATTGAGTATATAAATGTGTAAGTGTGTGTATATACATACGTATATCTTTGTATATTATTTTTCCAATTTAAGTGTCTTTTATGCCATTTTGAGATGTCCCAATTTAACAGTTCTCTTTCAAAAGGTAATGACACTTTCCATGTTTACCCTGTAATAATATAAACGTCTCACTTTTTATTTAATGTGACACTGGAATTTTAGACTTAAAAGAAAGGCGAAAATAAAAAGTTAAAAAATTTCGCCATAATATGATAAGCTTCCTTAAATTGTTGTACTTCCAATAAGGGCCCCTTAATTGGGATGGAGGGAGTATATAATATTATCAATTGTGCTACCAAGCAAGGTGCTTCAAACATTCTGAAAAATGTTATTTCAGGTTGGATTAGTATGCATGCACCACATTTATTTGGTACTATTCTTGAATCTTTGGAATGGATTTTCTTAGTTTCTGAGAGAGTGTTTGAAAATAGTGGTCGCTACAAACTAATTGCTTGAATTAATATGTTCTGTCTCCTTGGATTTGATAGGTGCACTGTGAGGAACACACATTTCTCGATGGTGAAGAAGAGTGTTTGTGCACCTTTGTGCTATTATGGAAACATGGTCCTAAAGAGGGTACTTTAACATCTTCGAGAACTGCCAACTTATGCTTAATTCAGTCTGCTTCAAAACTGGATTCGAGAGTGGCTTCCTTCGCAAAGATGGCGAAGGAGAAAATTAAAATTGCTTCTCTTAAATCTGGTTCAGTTTTGGAAAGTGACGTATCGCTATGCAAGGGTGCTAGATGTGACAAAGAAAATGGTGGCTCTGCCATTAAATCAAAGTCAAGTATATCTCAACATGGACTGCGGGCAAGTTATTCTGTGCAATGTTCTAAGATTTCTAATTATTAGCATAATCACCATTTTAATTTCTGTTTGAACGAGGCACTTTAGGAAATTGTTGCATTGCATGGAACTGGTGTTTAAAGCCATTTTTCGTTGCTTTGTAGGAAACGAAGAGTGCTCAGTGGTTTGATAATGATGTACGGACAACTGAAGGTCTGTTTGCACATGGAGTTTATAGTAGTAGTAAACTAAGGGCCTATTTGGAATGCATAAAGTAGGATCAAATTCAATCTCCTTTTCATTTTCTATCTGGTTCTTTTAGAAGGAATAAAAAATGGAGTAAACTATTTCTTGTGTATTTCCACTGTGGAGTTCTCTATTTATATACAAGCTAGGGAACCAAATATAAGGAAATAAAATCAAAAAAATAAAACCTGATTACAATCAAATCCCTAAAAACAATTGATCCCCAAATCATGGGATTTGACCGGATCGAATTAAGGATCAAATTATATCTCCAACACTCCCCTGCAAGTTGAGTCCTGGAAACTTGATGAAGTGACCAACTTGAATTTGGACTTTGAACTTGAACAACGAATCTGAACTTCAATGATACCACCAAACAATCAAACAACCATAATCAAGATACGTAGCGATCCCAGTAGAAACAAAACAATCAATCGAACATTGCCCGGACCACTCGGTGCAACAGAAATGAACAAGGCCGCCGAAAATAATGGCATAGCTTCTCAATGGGAAGCAACCAATGAGAAGAAATTGCCCGGACACTCGATGCAACAGAAGGGATCATGTTTGCCGAAAAGCACACATTGGGGGTTGCCGAAAAACACATTTGGTACACATCAATCGGCGAGAGCATACATGTTCAAGCCCATTAAGAGAGCCTCCAAAGGGGCTACACACTTCAACTGCCCTGCAAAGGGCTGGCCGATGGCTTGACAATGCCTTATGCCCTTGGGGGTTGCAGATGGCTTGAGAGTGCTCGTAGGGACTGGCCGGGGTCTTGACAATGCCCGTAGGGGCTAGTCGAAGTTTGACAGGTGTTGAATATGAAAGTAGCAAAAGTTATTTGAAAAAACGGGAACAAAAAAAGATGAACACTACCGACGAATCGGCACAAAACGAAGAGAAGAACTAGGGGGTCAGGCTGGCGGCGAGCCACCACCCGCCAGTGGAGCTTGAGGATCTCTGCTCTGAAACCAAGAAGAAATAAAAAAAAATGGACTAGAATATTTCTTGTATATTTCCACTGTGGAGTTCTCAATTTATATACAAGCTAGGGAACCAAAAATAAGGAAATAAAATCAGAGAAAGAAAAGCTGATTACAATCAAATCCCTAAAAACAAGTGATCCCCAAATCATGGGATTTGACCGGATCGAATTAAATCTCGAACACTTTTGAAAATGAGTATCATGTTGGTTTGAGAAACATGATGTTTTAAAGGTTATTTTAGGTATGGCACGGACTCCCATGCTATAAAAAAGGTATTTACCTAAGACTAAATATGCCCAACCCGTTCACTTTTGAACCACATAACCGGTTCTGAGCCTTCCAAATAGCCCCTAAATCAAGACAAAATTTCAATGTCATTTTCTAAAATCTCTTATTTTCCGGGAAGGCAGAGAGGTTTGACGAACATGGTGGGATTGATCAAGATCGAGATTTAGGTGGGCAATCTTTTGATATGAACGAGATTGGAGAAAGTGGGAGTCACAGTTTTATACTAGTAGAGAATTTGGAGAAAGACCTGTCCCCATCATCATTGGTGGAATTCATACACAAACAAACTACTATCTCACCGCAAGCATACATTTTTCCAAGTTTGCTATCGGAGCAATATACAAGGGGAGCCATTGTATTGGATTGCAGAAAGAAACTGAAAAAGATAATGGAGTTTTTAAACAATCCAGATCATGTTATCATGTCATCAAGGGGAAGGTATGCTCTCTAGTTAGATCTTTGTAGCTTCAACGTTTTTATTTTGAAAGGATGTATTTGGTTTTTTTTTTTGTTTTTTTGTTTTCGCATACTACAATTATTTCACGTTTGGCATTATTCTGTAATTGGTTTGGGAACGCCATCCTTAATGCTATGTATGGTAGCAAGAATAGAAAAGTAGAAGGAAGGAAAGGGAGGAGGGATGGAGCAGGTATCCTTAGGGAAAGGAATGCGGTCTTCCCTCCTTGTGTTTTTGGTTAAATAAGAAGATAGGGAGGAAGGAAAGTTAGGAATATTTTATATTTTACTTTTAGACCCTTATATTAATATTAATATGAACAAAAAAGTATTATTTTAATTGAAAGGAAGAAATGACAAAAGATGAGGGAGGCTTTTTCTCTCGTCTTGATTCGTCCCTTTTTGGACGGATCGAAATTCGTGGGCTCGGAGAGAAAATGCATCCCTCCCCTATTCCTTTCGCTCCTCTCTTCCATCCTAGCAAATAAGTCGTTCTACCCACCTTACTTCTCTCATCCCTGCACCCCTCTCCTTCCTTCCCCTTTTTCCTTGTACCAAACCTAGCATGGGTTTGAACTTATTTGGCAAAGGAACCTCGATATATCTGAGGCATTTGTATCTTTATGGATTGCTTTGGTAGTTCTTTTCTTGAATTCATGGTTTCTTTCATGTTGCAACTTATGCTCCAAGGTTTCAGCTCATAGGGCCTGTTTGGAATCACTCCCCAGTCGCATCTTTGTGCCCAATCTTGCTTCTGGGACGCAAAATGAATACATTAGCCAATTTGGACCAATTTTAAGCACTTTAGAGACCTAAAAGCACGTTTTAGCTGAAGCAGAGCAAATTGGAGTTTGAATTTTTCTTAATTCCCGTCGCGATCTTGTGATTAGGGCTTCTGCTTCTGCCTAAACGCAAAAGCCACAGCCAATCAAAATGATCCCTTAATCTTATGAGTTCTTATTGCAAATATGTAAGGCTTTTACTTGTTCAGTAACGAATTGCCATTCCCAATCATTCATTTTCTGCAGGCCCTGGGTCGTATCTGAAACAATTTTGAGGCGTGGAACTTTTAGAACGACACTCGAGAATCTGATACCTAATTCTCAGGCAAGTTTTGTATTAGCGTGTCGGCATGTAATGTCGGCGGCTGAGTGAGAGGACGATGTGGTTTTACATGTCTGCGAAGTAGAGGGAAAGGGAAGGAAAACACTTTTCTTCCTTTGGTTAATAAGTAAAATCCTCAGGGCAATAGGAAGGAAAGAAAATATAGTGAGAAATGAGTTAAAAATTTGAAGATTGTGAGTCACTTCCCTCTCCTTTTTCTTAGGGTATAGTTGAATTTGGACTTTTTTTTTATAAAAAAAAGTAAAATTTAAGCATGCGGGGAAACACAAGGGAATTTGTTTTCCTTCTTGTTTTCCATTCCTTTTTCTTTTGCTTCTTAGGATCTTCAAACCAAACTGAGCCTTAGTATGACTTACTAAATCAACTTTTTTTGCCTAATTATGTAAGTATTTTAAAAAAGCATACTCTCTTGTAACTTCTACACTTTTTTTTGCCTTCAATGTAAATCCTGATACAAAATATGCCTTGACTGTAAAAAATTAAAAATCCCCAGAGAAGGAAGTAAAAAGTGTGTGCACACATAAAAGAAACCTGTTTAAAGTTTGCCTCTTCTCTTTAGTATCAAATTTTCACGTTGTATTTTCAGATGTTAATCTTCACTAATCCATTTTGCAGTATAAATTTGGGAATAGAAACGTTGACAGTGAGTTAAAGGTTGTTCCTTCAGGAACTGAAGAATATAAAACAGCTTCAAGTCTAAGGGTTCTGCTTACAGACTTTGTGAATCATCAAAAGCGTCTTCACAAGAGGTTGGCTCTAGAGGAGAGGAAGATCTTGCAGTAATCCCAGCAAGTTTAGCTAAAGCAGGTGAAAGATGGAAAATCTCAAAACTCTTGTGGAATGGTTAACATATTGAATAGGTGATTACTCAGATTTCCTGCTTAGCTGTAATCGTCATTATAGATTTTTATGTACTTATGTGTCCAACAATGCAATGCTTCGCAAATTTGAAATCCAAGTTTGATTCCCAAATGGCTTAATGCCATATGATGTGGCAGTGATCGGTGGTACCACATGCCACTGCATGTGACACAACTGCCAAAGCAATTGGGAACCAAATTTAGGATTCAAAATTGGGAAGCTTAGCGTTACTCTAATTGTATTTTAATACCCTGATGGGGGCATCAGTGTTTTTTTTTTTTTTGGTTTACGCTCCGTAACTCTTCCTTAGCCATGCTTGGGCAGAATAGCACAACAAGTACAATTATTATATGTATGTATTTAACACATTATTCATTTGCAATTTTGATTGGTTATCCAAAGTAGGCTCTGAACTTTGTTTCTAATTTGGCTGTGCCTCATATGGCTATCTATATATAGAGAGAGATACAACTTTTGTGAATGTCCTGCACTTTATAGTATTTTCTACATATTCTGTTGAATGCTGCGGGTGTATATCTTTCACTTGCTGATCTGCTTATATATAATCTTGCCAAAGAATTCTAATATTGTAGAACTGAGTTTTCCTAGAACAAAGCATCTAATTTACGTGGCCTTTGAATTCTTTACATCACTAATGTTGTCATTAATGATTGAGTTTTTCGCTTGTGCTTGTAAATTGATCAGATTTGTTGCTCCAATCAAAGCACTAAAAGCGTGTTTCACAGAACATCCATTTTATATTGGCATCCGGGATCGGCATAGCTCCAACATTGGCCGATGCGAGAGGATTTCTTATTTGATAGGTACAGGAATCTGAGAAATGTATTTCGTCTTGACCTTTGTGGATGCGAAGAAATGCCATTGCTGAGAGTTGTTTGCTTATATACTCAATTACTGGTATAGCTGTAGCTTGTTATATAGTGCCTTTTACATGGTTACTGCTTATATGGCATGAGGGCTTGTGCTTTGTAGCTTATCATCAACTGGCCATTAGATTTTTGAACTTCCTGTTTGGAATGTCTTTCTAGTGTATTTCTTGTGGTGACAGCTAAAGCTTTTTCTTGTGTTGGTTCTCATTAATAACTGAAATTGAATGTTCATGCCACCCAGTATTCAGAAGATTTGAGCTTTCTTTTCTTTTTCTTTTTTGTGGGTTCAGTTGGTGGGGTTCAAGAAAGTCAATATTGGAAATTTTCTTGTTCTTTTTTTTTATTTGCTTAAACTCAACCGCAAAGTTGTTCCATTGTGGACTTGAATGTCAAAGGTTCGATGAGGCCATGGGTTTGATTGGTTTGAAGCATTGAAACAGAATCTCTTACATCTTACTCTACCGATTAATGTTGTGATTCCCAAAGTTTATATTCCAAATTGGTTCTCAAGACGTGGTAGCGGGCTCATTTGAGGTAGCGGGCTCATTTGATTTTTAATGGAGGATGTTTAAGTGATCTCACTATTATAGAAGGTGGTCCCACCACCACCACATGATGGAGATCAATTTGGGATACAAAAGCATATAAGATTTTACCAACTCTATCGGATCTTGTAGCGGCTGGAGACTCACCCACATGGTTTGCACTTTTTTTATTGCTAAATCTCAACACTTTGTTTTTGTGTGTTTTCCTAGTATAACTACCTTCATTACCCATCTTTACATAGGTCACGACACTATTTTTGTAGACTCAAATGTCTCCCCACTTTTCAGCACTATTAGGCGCTGTTTGGAAAAGCAAAGAACATGTTATGTGAATTAAGGTTTTTGATGAAGATCTATTTCTTGCACATGAGTGCGTGTCCGGTCTAAAATTCTCTTAATATTGGTTCTTTAAAGCATTGATTCTTGCAAAACTAGATAGAAAGTGAGACCTCAGTCAAAATAGAACCTATTTTTTTTTTTTTTTTTAATACTTTCCCAAACAGATGCTTAGCAGTAGCACTGTGCTTTGTGGTTGCTTACCTGTACATTCAAGGAACTCCGCGCCTGGAGATTATACAAAAAATTTTCCATCTTTATGCGAAAAATAGAGAGCAAACAGAACATCACATATAACTAACGAGTAATGCTAGGTACACTTAAACGGGACACTGATGTAGATTTCCAAAATTATTCATAACTCATCAAACAAAGCTCGAATTAATTTCAAAATTGTCACGACACATAAACAGGTGGATAGTTTAGGTGAATAA
Source organism: Hydrangea macrophylla (assembly GCA_033977485.1). Taxonomy (NCBI): domain Eukaryota; kingdom Viridiplantae; phylum Streptophyta; class Magnoliopsida; order Cornales; family Hydrangeaceae; genus Hydrangea; species Hydrangea macrophylla. The sequence goes on from CM066994.1 coordinate 33,455,172, forward strand.
TTTAGATGTCCCGTTTAGGTGTACCTAACATTACTCCTAACCATATAAGGAACTTAATGTGCTATCAGCCTTTCAAGAAGCTAAAACATAACAATAGTAACTCTCATCTACTGCATTGGCATAATTTTAACCTTCATTAATTGGTAGCTCTAACATCCGAACACACAGGTTATTTGGTTTTGTTGGAAATCGTACTTTTAGAAGCTGTACAGTATGGGAATGCAAAATATAGATCAGGTTCGGACTTGTTATCAATTTTTATCTTGTTTTTGAGTTATTGGTTTGCTTTAGATGAGGCACGTACACTCCTTAAACATCAACAAAACACTGAGTGCATTTTTGTTCATCCAAAATTTGCTCATTCATTATCCACTTAGTCCCTTAAGCCGAAATTTATCATATAATACAGGTTCACTAATCACAAAATTGATTGTGAATCTTCTCAAACAGTCCCTTGTTTTTGGTTTTGCTTTTGCTTTTGCCGAGGTGATTAATGGGGTTTCGTTTATGATTGCGTAATCATTTTAAATAAAGGGTAATACTATTTTCATTGTTTTTTTTTTTATTTCTCGACAGTGATTCTATTGACACTAAACAATTTAACTCTCTACATTCACTTACTCTCTACACCCACCACTCTAACTTTAATAAAAATATTTACTCTTTACACCCAACTCCATTCACAAAATAACCATACTTTTGAAAACCCTCACCATTCTTATTACTTTGTACACCCACCATCCTCATTTTTTTTTAACTCCAATTCAAATATGTTTGTAGATTTTTGTATTATATACATACATATACCTACTTGTGTTCTTAGTTATGGATATGTACGAACATACGCACAAGGGCGAACCTAGGATTTTGGCTGCCCCCGAGACGAATTTTTTTGGGTCTACGTATACATAATTATGTGTAAAGCGGTAGAATTGTATGTAGAATTGGTTTAATACCCCTAATATGGGGTAAATCATCTAATTTTTGGGGATCTATATCTAAAACTTATCAAATATTATTACATGTAAGTCTGAAATTTTCAAAAGTGTAGGGGCCTTGTGTCTTGCACTTGTAAAATATCACATGTAAATCTAGAATTTTCAAAAGTCTAGGGGCCTGTGTGAAATTTAGAAGGGTCTATTTTTAAAATTTACAAATTACTACATATAATTTTATAATTTTGAAAAATTCAGGGATGCCACCCCTGGAGTGCATGTAGGTCTGCTCATGCATATGCATATATGTGTGTGTGTGTGTGTGTATTAGATATACGCGTATAGCCAATTGCACACGTTCATATACTATATGTATATATATATATATACATAAATCATTTAATCCAAGTAACCTTTACATAATCCCTCTCCACAATTAACCAACAACAAAATCATCACATCCAAACTAACCATGTTTGCATTTGTTTTCCAAGAATTTACGTTTGGTGCAACAAAGTCCTTCAATGGGTGAATGAAACAAATGAACTCACTAAATGTGTTATTGGGATTCGTTGAAAGAAATGATTTCATTCATCCCTTTGCAGTTTGATTTGTATATAGAAAATATCTATTATCTATATTATATACATATATTGTTATATATATATATATTAAAATTCAAAGATGTTACTAAGAGGTATTGATAAGTTAGGGTTTATTGAAATAGGTGAGTGTAGAGAGTAATTCATTTACAAAAAATTCTACTAATTTGTCCTTATATTATTTTGTTTAGGGATATAGTTGGAATGACAATGTTTTATTAAATAGTGGGTATAGTGAGCAAAGTTTGTGGGTGTTAATAGTGTTAGAGATATATACTAAAAGACATATGCTTTATGTAGTTGATTTATTATTCATTCAATAAAATCAGTTATTCCATTTTTATGAGAATCTGTGTGGGCAATATTTGTATTATATTATTTATTTAATATTATGCATGTGTGTCTCTCATTCTACATAGTAGGTGGTTTGGTGTGTAGAGTTCGACTTACACACGGAAGATCAGACCATAAGTTATAGTAGAATGTAAGATTTTGGTTTACAGTCTTAGATGGGATTGGACACACCAACGGTAGGATTGCAGCATGGTGTTGTAGTAGGTTTGTCTTGACTACCGAAAACGGTATAGTTTCAACTCACTATGCTGGTGCACATTGTGTATTAAACGGGACCGATTTGGGGTCATTATCTTTATATTGACTTATAAGATAATTAATACCTCATGGTTATTATGAGTGCTTAATCCTAAGTTAATTTGTAGATACATGCATTTGATATTTACACTTTGATCCCTTAAAGGGTGAGATCTTTAAATGGGTCAATATCTCATTAGATTGGGTAACAATATTGATTGTGTGGTGGATATTAATTAATGATGGAATCTATGTCTCAATTTTGGGATTGATGATATCCCTTGAGAAAGCTTATAAGTATTGATTATGTCAAACCCTGCAGGTGGATTTTGTATCCGACATATCAGATAAGTTAAGCAGAGGATCTCAAGGAATTTTAAGAGATTAATTAAATATGATTGTCAGTAATTATATTTAATTAATGGATTTCTATAATCTTAACGTGGGAAGATAATAAGCATTTAATAACATGGAGCTCGAAATATATTTTTGAGATAATGGTAGGAGTGCAATTATAATTTTTTAGTGGTATGAATTATAATTTATGGAAATAGGAATCTGATTCAGTTCGAATTGTGGTTTCCTAATTCCATAAGGAAGCCTATTACTTATTGACTTCTTATGGTCCCTATCGTAGCCTATATATATGCTGTTTGGGATCTCCTCTCAGTTTGCATTTTCCATCAAGAGTATTATAACTCGGAATAGAAAAGAGAGCGTAAAAGAGGGAGAGCAGAAAACAGAAAGGATTTCGATAGAGCCACACTCAGTTCGATATTCAGGCAGCAGAGGAATACAGTAGAAGATCGTGAGCTGTTATCGAGCCCGTGTTCTCGATTCGTCTATTACAGCAATCCGTTTTACAGTTCAAAGTAACCTTAGTTCCGCCCTTGTAGGGTTATTGTAGCTTTCACGTAAATTTTTGCAGTACCAACTTATACGCGCTGTCAACGGAATCTGGGAACGCTGTTTTCCTAACAAATAGAACCACTCTTTTCTCTATTAAAATAATTATGGGTCAATTACATTTTACGACCTATGATTAGATCAATTTTCATTTTGCTACCCTGTGCTTCAAAAGTAGACAATTAATCCCCATGTGATTTTGGACTATACTGAAACTATTAAGATTTCTTTTAAAATAGTCCCACATGGGGATTACGTGTTAAAATTAGCCTCACATAGGAGAGATTAAGTGTTGAAATTAGCCCCACGAGGGGTTGAGTGTTAAAAATTAGCAACACATAGTTGAGTTATATGACAACATTAACCCCACATATGACGTTAACCCCAAAATCAACCTCACAAGGGGGTTAAAGTGTTACTATTACAATTTTTATCAGTTTTGAGGGAAAAATGTTACTAGTTTCACTTTAGTTTGAAACTACGAACATGTTAAGTGTCCACTTTTAAAACACCAATATAAAGTAACAATGGGCCTAACCTGAGGTAAAATGCAATTAACTCATAATTATTTTAACGGAGAAAAAACAAAAAAGAAACGGCTGTCCCATTTGTTTACAATTGAGTAAGTCTTTGGCATGGGCACAAATAAATCTCATAATACACAATTCACAAACACCATAATATGTCTATCTCTCTCCTCTGTGGACCCCACAGTATCAATGAGCCCCACTATGAGAGAGATAGACACATTATGATGTTTGTAGATTGTGTTTATGAGATTTATTTGTGCCCAAAAACTTACTCTTTACCATTAAAGACGCAGTGCCTTTTGGATACAGAAAAAAAAGGATTACACAAATATAAGGAGAGCATTTTTGCTCACCCATTTTTAGTCCACTAATCCATGTTTTCATTAGATGACACATGTGTGGATACCGGGTTTCCACCGCTTCGTTTTGTTTTTGAAACTTGTTTGATTTTTTTTGAATCAAGGAAAGAGAAAAGGTCTGTTGAAAACAGATACAGAGTCGCCACTTGGTCTTAAGGAACCAAGAAACCTAATTTTGACTCACCCAAATGGATAAAGGGCACCGGCCCTTCATAACCAAAGAACTTGGCTCGGGATTTTGGTACGAGAGAGGAAGGAGCCTTTGTCACGACTAAAACACCCTCAACTCGCCCCGTCTCTCGACGGGCCTCAATTAGCATCCAAATAATCATCTTATACTATGTATGGTTCGGCAATTAATACTATGATAGTATATTACATCACATAAGAATCTTGAAATTGAAAATCAAAAGATAAGATATCATTCATAAGATTTAAGTCAAATATCATACAATGTAAAGTGAAAATCACACAAATAAACCTAGGAAAAATCGTCTAATCATGTATCAAATAATCAAGACTTCCTAATCTAAAGGGGGCATGAATTGTTATTGAAACAAATAAACAAAGAAATCAAAATATGCTTAGCAAACTAGTATGATGCATGTTAATCTTTGAGAAAAGAAGACCTCTCAATCCCCGGGATGGATGAGAAAGGATGATTAGATCGGGGGAAGCATGAACGTGTGATCAAGTTCATTCCTTATAATATTCTTAGATTAGGAGCCATGAAGGCCCCAAATCTTGCATGGATGCAATGTATGTATCTAGAATGTGCCAAGGTTGTGGTGTGCTTTGTGTTCATGGATTCCTAGAATGACTTAGAAGTCTATAATGTGTATGAATGAATGAATGAAATCATCATGGGATATATACAAATGTAGTATGAACTACTTCCTAAAATATGAACTAATTTGGAAGGCATATGAGCATCAAATCAAAGAATGAAAGTTAAAAGGTGCTTGCTGTGAATAGTGGATAGAACAGTAGCATGATCTTTTGGAAATTGAAAAGAGGGGTTAGGAGTGTTTTCAATGCATGATTTTTTATGGAGATCTTCATTATTGTGTCTAGAACACAACCCCAAAGGCCAATCTTGGATAGCTATCACATATTGAGAGAAATCATATAAACAATGAAGGTCCCTCAGAAACAGAGTCCGTACTGTCGACTGAAATGTTGAAAAATCTTAGAAAATGAAAACTAATGATCTAGAGGCCCATTTTATACAGAAGGTTCCATAAGACATTGAAGTTTAAGGGAAAAATAAGTTAGGACCATCCATTTTGGAAAAGTTGTCTGTAAAACAAGTTGGAAGTGGCCCTAGCTGCTGTGACAGCAAAGACAGAATGTCTGGAAGGAATGTTTGGGTCCAAATGGACCATTTCCAAGTACTTCCAAGTCAAACTAAAAATCATGGGTGTTCTACAATGAGTTAGGAATACTTTCCAAGTGGCCTTGCATCCATATGTTGAGTATTGAGTTCTAGAGAAATCTTTGAACTCAGCTCACTCACTGTTTTGACTCAACCAAAAATCATGGGTGTTCTACAATGAGTTAGGAATACTTTCCAAGTGGCCTTGCATCCATATGTTGAGTATTGAGTTCTAGAGAAATCTTTGAACTCATCTCACTCACTGTTTTGACTCATTATTTTGAATATTTTGGAGAAAACAAGGTTTTGTTTCTTGAAACCAAAAGAAGAGGGATTGAGAGGGGTTTTAAAGTAGATGTTTTGAAAGCATATTTTCAATACTCAATAAGGATTATAGCCACTTAAAATGCCAACATCAAACTCATCATCAAGAACCTCCAAGATTGTTGGAGAGATTTATTTTTATTTTGAACATAACTTCAATACATTTCAAGAATACCTTGGAAGTATTGAGGTTATGATCATCATCTATCAAACATGTTTTTGAGGTCAAGAGCTACTATCCATAAGGATTCACTCACCCCAAACTTCATGTCATCACTTAGATGATGATGAACTAGTAAGAAAATAAAGAAAAATAAAAAAGAAATGAGGTAAGAAGAGATGAACATAATATGAACAAGTAAGTAAATAACAATCAATAGATGATAATCAATGTGATTTTGGACTTGTAGCTTGGTGTTTCACTCATAGATTTTGACATTTAGACATGGAGGTAGCTTCCTAACTCAAGAATGCTCAAGAATGGTGATTGGGGGTGTTTGGGATGTGAAGTATAAGAGAGGTAATGGAAGAACACAAGATTAGAACTCACTTTCTATAGCAAAATAGTAGGAGGAAGCTCCTTTTCTCTCTTCTAAACCTATCTCTATCTCTCTTCTTCTCTACAACTTTTCAAGCTTTTGCACTTGGCCCCCCCAAAATGAAGAGTAATGGGGGGTTTATATAGGCCAATTTGGGGTGGTTTTGGGATTTTAGAAGTGTTCCCATTGGTCCCAAACATCTGTGAACATAAAACTACATCGTTTTGGTTTTCAAATAATCAAATTGGACCCCCAAAAAAATTACAAAAATGGACTCTGCGAGGGTTGAGTGCCGCGGCGGCACTGGGCCTGTGCCGTGACGGCAGTGGGCTAGTGCCGCGGCGGCACTGCTCCTCAGACGTCCAGAAATTTATGTTTAGGCCCCCAGAGGTTCCGGTATTCGCGAAAAGGCCCTATTTTGTCCGAAATTCACAGAAAATGCATACGAACTCCAAATTGAGGTTGTGATATACCGTTGGAAAGGTAATGGAGTCTACTTTACATAAAAAATAGTTCAGGGATAGGTCACTTTGAACAATTTTGCGGTATTCGCGATAAAAGCCGATTTGATCGCCTTTTTCGCCTTTGGAAATTCATAATAAATTCGTTTTAAATCCAAAAATTATGTGCGATATACCGTCGGAAAGCTATTGACCTCTAGTATCCATGAAAAATATTTGAAAATTGTTACGGTGCCCCGATTCCAAAGTCAAATCTTGGTCAAACTGGTCAAACCTGGGATTCCCGAGAAGTTCTGGGAACCTCCGGGAGCTCCCAGGAGCCGACGTTTTCGCTCGATTCTCTTTTAAAACTCATTTTAATACTTTTCTAATGATTCCGGTGAATTCGGATGATTTCGGTCAAACTTGGTCAAACTTGGTCAAACTCTGGTCAAACCTGGTCAAACCTTGGTCAAACCAGTCAACGGGGACTTTCGGGGAACTTCCGGGACTTCTGGGGGTCTCTGGGAGCTGACGATTTCATCCGTTTTTGCTTAAAAACTCATTTTATCATTTTTCTTATTACATAGCATGTTTCCAGAACTTCGGGACCAAATCTGGGAGTTTTCGGGCTTTCAGGGGCATTTTGGTCATTCTGAGCATTCTGAGAGATAGAGCTGACTTCCAGGAGTCCTTTTGAGTCTTTTACGATCATTGTGAACCACCAATCTATGGGTCTCCTAAATCTGATAGCCGACAAAATGGGGTGTCTACAGTTTGCCCCTCTTTGGCATGAACTTGCGAGGCAACGCATGTCGCAAGTGAGTGCCAAAGTTTTGAAGAGATAGGTCTTTTGGAGGCTATAGATTTAGGATAAAAAGCGTTGCAAAAGATGCAATGATGCTGAGGCTAGTGCTGGTCGCGCTCTGCGTGAGCTGCCTACGTATCCCAAGGGGAATCAGACCAGAACGTAGTTCAGGGCACAAAGGAATAAGTCATACATGCACAACAAGACATGCAGATGCTATGCTATGAGGATGATATATAATGCATGGATGTGATATGAATTGTGTCATAAGTCCTTTCATGTCTAGTGTTATGATCCTAGTATGAGCAGGTGCTGTGGGGTGTGTGCCACCCCGAGTGGACTGGTGTTGTGCTAGCGTTTGCGACCGTGAGGTGGTGGATGACTCGGATAAGGACATCAAGATTTAGAAGACTCTGGGTTTAGGGGTAAACTTCCGGAATTTGGGAAGTGTGCTTTGCGAGCGAATGTAGTCAGATGTGGGGTCCCTGAGGATGACAACTAAGGATAACCCAAAGGCGATGGAGTTCATGATAATCGACAGTTTTATTATAACCAAAGTGAGGAGGCTCATGATAAGTGGGGTAGCTCACGATAATTGACAGGTGAGATAACCGGAGTGAAGAGGCTCACGATAAGTGAGGAAGCTCATAATGACTGACAGGTGAGAAAGCTCATGATAATCAGTGAATAGACAGTGCTTGCCATGGGAATCGGGGTGATTTGACTGCGGGTGATGTTTTGGCCGATCCTTATGATGACAAGTCCGGAGAATCGGTTCGGACTTCTATTATCTTCTGCCGGGGATGGTAGGGGACTCTCTGAGAATCTCTTTTCAATTCTTGACCTACAACTAGGATCCATCTCTGAATCTCTCGTGGTTGGTCAAATTTTGTAATGCTCAATCCAAAAGAGTCGGTTAGGGCCTTCGGGAGCTGATGAACTCTCTAAGAATCTCTCTTCAATTCTTGACCTAGAACCAGGATCCATCTCTGAATCTCTCGTGGTTGGTCAGATCTCGCAATGCTCAATCCAAAAGAGCCGGTTAGGGCCTATCGGTTTCTGTCCTCGGGGGATGATGTAGGGTTCTCGGAGAATCTTTTTTGGCGCTCAATCCAAGAGGGCCGGTCAGGGCCTCCGGGAGCTGGTATCTATCGGTTTCTGTCCTCGGGGGATGATGTAGGGTTCTCGGAGAATCTCTTTTGGCGCTCAATCCAAGAGGGCCGGTCAGGGCCTCCGGGAGCTGGTATCTATCGGTTTCTGACCTCGGGGGATGATGTAAGGTTCTCGGAGAATCTCTTTTGGCGCTCAATCCAAAAGGGCCGGTCAGGGCCTCCGGGAGCTGGTATCTATCGGTTTCTGTCCTCGGGGGATGATGTAGGGTTCTCAGAGAATCTCTTTTGGCGCTCAATCCAAGAGGGTCGGTTAGGGCCTCCGGGAGCTGAAGGATAATGTACTCTACTAGGAAGAAGGAAATACGTCCTTTAAATGGGAGTCAAGGTATCATTCTATTTGTGACAGAGATGATTTGCGGTGGTTTGACACTCATGGAGGGTGATAATCAATAGCAACTTATGGACTTATGTTGCTAGGAGAAAGGAATATCATCAACAGCCACTCATGGACTTATGTTACATGAAGAAATACGAAAGATCAACAGCCACTCATGGACTTATGTTGCTAGGAGAAAGGAAGATCATCAACAGCCACTCATGGACTTATGTTGCATGAAGAAAGATGAAAGATCAACAGCCACTCATGGACTTGTGTTGCTAGGAGAAAAGAAGATCATCAACAGCCACTCATGGACTTATGTTGCATGAAGAAAGATGAAAGATCAACAGCCACTCATGGACTTATGTTGCATGAAGAAAGATGAAAGATCAACAGCCACTCATGGACTTATGTTGCTAGGAGAAAAAAAGAACATCAACAGCCACTCATGGACTTATGTTGCATGAAGAAAGATGAAAGATCAACAGCTACTCATGGACTTATGTTGCTAGGAGAAAAGAAGATCATCAACAGCCATTCATGGACTTATGTTGCATGAAGAAAGATGAAAGATCAACAGCCACTCATGGACTTATGTTGCATGAAGAAGATGGTTAACTTTCGACGGTTTGGAATGGGATGAAATTCTCCCCAAGTTTGGACGCTTCTCATGATGACGCCTTGTCTGGTGCAGTAATGATGTTTGGTACTCCTGTTTGTATTGCCCTTTGGAATGCTCTTTATAACTTGATTTGAAAAATTCATTATTCGTCACTATTGACTTACACATTTAAGACTACGACCGACTCTTTTTCTGAAGAAGACTATGACAGACTCAAAACTGACAGACACCGACACGCGAGGGTGACACATTCGACACTGAAATGAAACAAGCTCGACTTGTCAAAACTTAATGTGCTCTTGTCATAAATGATATACCATTTTTCTTTTGTGTTTACTTCTCACTTTAACGTGGCATCACTTTGATGGTGAATCTTATTTTTAAAAATTCCTCCCTACTGATCTAATCAATTTCTTTGCTTCTCCCAAGATGTGCTTTGAATTAGTACCTTAGCTTATGGAATAAAAGATGCTCCATTTCCATATGTTCAAGACAATGCTTGTGACTTGAAGGCTTATAGGGATTGGGTGGCAAACGAAGTTTGCCCCTAGTTTGAAGGGCATGAAGTAGGATCGATAGGCAAACGAGGTAAATGACCGAAGTTTGCCCCTAGTTTGGAGGAAGGTTCATTGGAGGTTTTGGGCAAACGAGGTAGGTGACCGAAGTTTGCCCCTTGTATGAAGGGTAGATAGTAAAAGTCAGGCGAACGAGGCGGGTAGCCAAAGTTTGCCCCTAGTGTGGAAGGTGATTTCTGGCTTGAGGCAAGGACCGTGACTTTAATCTCTCAAATGCTCATAACTTTTGCCTAGGCACCAGTGAGGTGACCTAGCAAGCTCTTTTCTCTCTTTTGTTATTGCTCACCTTGGATTTAGCTCTAATCCCGAGCGGGAATCAGGTCGAGCGTAGTTCAAGGTAAGGCTTGAAATAAGGGGTTTGAGGTATGAGGGTTTTTCAAACCAATCGTCAAAGAAGTTCAAACTTGAGCCACTTGTGGTAGCTTTGAATAAGAAGATTCAGTTTCAGTCTTTTCTTTCTTTCTTTTTTATTTTGAGGATCAATCCTTTTCACTTTCGCCTAGCCAGTCAATTTTACTTTTCATGTAGTTGATTCTTGTGAGACCTTTTGACTGCAATCTCAGAATTCCGAAATGTGCATGTCAGCTCTCGAAATTTATTTATGGTTGTTCCGAGCCTTTTAAAATATGATCTAGACACATTCTCATGATGTACCTTGAAGTGTACAATTCTCTGTATCACAAAAATCTTCTTTCTTTCATTTTCTCCATCATTTTGATTGGCTAAGTTCAGATCTTGGAAATCAATACCTTTTTGGCTCTAACTTTTGCCTAGGTGCCCTTTCGGGTTTTCAACCTAGCGAGCTTTTTTTCTTTTCTTCTTTTTCTTTTTTTTTTTCTTTTTTTTTTGAAAGTCGAGATGAAACTTGCTAAAATGTTTGGCTACCATAAAGGACTAAGTCTGTATTGCTTTCAATCGGACAGATTGCATGGCTTCCAATTGGATTGGGCTTAAGGCTTTGAAATGGTGGAAAAAAAGGGTGTTGGGCAAGCCCCAAGTCAGTTTCAAGTTTGTCTTTTCAAGATTGAGGCAAGAGCGTCTTTAAATTCTTAAAGTAAGACTATTCAATTCTTGGCTCTTCATCGGTGTTGGCGCAAAATTGACTTTGACCTTTCAGGATTTTGAGTAAAAAAAATTACCTTTTTTTTTAGCACAGTAATATCCATGGTAATTTGAAAAGTAACACTTCAGTTCAGCGATTCATGCATCTATGACTAAACACATCAGATTAGGCAAAATGAGACTTCATTCGATCAGTAAAGAAGGATTACAGACTCATTAACAACTCAATGACAAACAGACTCGACCACAAGAATAAACATGCAACAGACTCGACTAGACTCGACCTGGTCTCAAATGGAATGTCACAGTGACTCACTTATTCTTTTTATTTCTCTTTTTTTTCTAAAGAGCATCTTCATTTGGTTTTCTAGCAAGAGTCCCAAACACCATCACTTCACTTGCACAGGTTCAACACTCATGGTCCTCAGCGAAGGGGATCATTTGAACAGATAAGCCAGGAGCTTTAGGTTCGATGAAGCTGACATTTTGGTTGACCCAGGGTTGGATGGGTGAAGGCTCGATGATTTTCTGATCGATGAGGTCTTGGATGTCATGGCGAAGGCGCATGCAGCTGTCGGTGTCGTGACCTGGGCCTTGGTGGTAGGCACAACATTTGGATAGGTTACAGTTAGGTGAAGGGATACCAGCACGAGGCTGAAGAAGTTGGAGGTGACCCTTTGTGATGAGGTTATCAAGGATAACTGACAACGGCATACCCAGGTTGGTAAAGGTTCTTGGGTTGCGGACTTTGTTAAACTTTGAGTTCAAGTGGGTTCTCAGAGTGGCTCTTGTGTTTGGATATGAAATAGGATTACCCAGGCAAGGGTGTGGACTTGGATACAAGTAGGGATTCAGATGTGGAAATGGGCTTGGATGGACGGCATCGGACAACCCGTACTTCCCTTTATTGATGCTCTGCACCATCTTCTCAAATCGGCTTATCCTTAAACTTAGATGTTCAACAGTGGTTTGTAGTTTGTTCACTTTCCCTTCGAGAGCTTGGTAGGCCATTATGATAGCCTAGGCTAGCCCGCAATCACGATAATGAATTCGGGGAGGTACAGAAGGGTTCGTACTCGGGGCTACGATTTTCTGCAAGCAGAAGTAAAAGCCCAAATTAGCAGAGGCGCGAAGTACTTCTTATGGACTCTTAGTGGGGGAGAGCTGATCAGAGTCTCAAAGAATTAATCGATGTGAACTGATGATGGTTGCAGTATGTATACGACTTCTATACAATGATTGAGATGGGTGAGGGTGATGACATGTACGTGCTTGATGTGCAGAGACTGACATATGTGAGACTGACAAGATGTGCGCACATGTAGACTGACACGAATCGTGTATGCATATAAGACAAGCATGCGGATGCAAGCCCTAATCGATATGATGCCCCTACTTCTAACAGATAGCAGTTAAACAAATAAGGTCCTAGCCATATAGAGTGTGCTAACCTTACTTTCCAGTGTGATCACCAAGGGATAACAGGGATTTCCGGGAAACTTCGGGAATTTTGGACAGAGTTTCTGGGAGAAATAGGGATTTGGAAGATTCGGAGAAATTTCCAAAAGTTATGGGAGTTTCTAGGAGAAACATGGATTTCTGGTTGATTTGGACTGAGCTTCTAGGAGAAATTGGGAAATCAGAATTTCTAGGAGAAATTGGTACATCTAGGCATTTTTGGGAAGTTTGGATGGAGTTGCTGGAATTTTTGGAAAATCTTGGAGATTTGGATAGAGCTTATGGGAAAACATGAAAATTTGGGTAAGTTGGACAGAGTTTCTGGGTATACCGGAGTTTCTGGGAGAAATTGAGATTTCTAGGTAATCTGGAGATTTGGACAGAGCTTGTGGGAAAACAGGTATACCTGGGTAAGTCGGACATAGTTTCTGGGAGAAACAGGGATTTGGAAGATTCGGAGAAATTTTCAGAAGTTATTTGAGTTTCTAGGAGAAATAGGAATTTCTGGTTGATTTGGACTGAGCTTCTAGGAGAAACTGGTATTTTGGGTATTTCTGAGAAATATGGGTAGAGTTTCTTGGAGAAACAAGTATATTTGGGCATTTCTGGGTGATTTGGAGGAAAATAGGGATTTCTAGGAAATCTGGGTGATTCGGACAGAGTTTCTAGGAAAACAGTGATATCCTGATGAGTTGGGTAGAGTTTCTGGAAGAAATAGGGATATATGACGGGAACAGGTGATGATGGTGATCATACTGTCTAGCGAGTTTTCATACTCCTATGTCTTAGGACCAACAAACAATGTTTGCGGTGTATATCTTTGTGAGCATGGAGCAGACATCCTTATCATGGTGCCTAGGCAAGTCAACTCAATGTGATCACATGTGAGTGATTGCCTTGGGAATCATAAGAAAGAGGTTCTGTTCTATGCCACATAAGCGTCTACACCGCGCAGGTAATCCCGCCAGGGCATACATCAGTTATATCACATTGTCCTATCTGAAAAGATAAATGAACAATCCTATGAAAGGTTCTACAGGAATCTATATGCAAAGGCTGGGTTTAGTCAAAGAGGGTCCGTTGACGAGAGTTACAATATACCGTCAGGGAGACAGTACGGAGGTTTTTTTTTACTCTTTTTGATATACCTTGGAAGGTACAGTATCAACGGTGACTTGTGCTCTGGCACAACAAGTTCTGAACAATGTCAGCGCCGCGTTTCAGACACAGTCGAAAGGGGGAAATGCAGAAGTGCAATGTGGTGAACCAGACACAGTAAAAAGATGATTTTAAGGATGCTTCTTATGAGTCAAACCTCTATATTATTTTGTTTTAAAATAAAAGTCCCCAGCAGAGTCGCCAGATTGTGGATACCGGGTTTCCACCACTTCGTTTTGTTTTTGAAACTTGTTTGATTTTTTTTGAACCAAGGAAAGAGAAAAGGTCTGTTGAAAACAGATACATAGTCGCCACTTGGTCTTTAATGAACCAAGAAACCTAATTTTGACTCACCCAAATGGATAAAGGGCACCGGCCCTTCATAACCAAAGAACTTGGCTCGGGGTTTTGGTACGAGAGAGGAAGGAGCCTTTGTCACGACTAAAACACCCTCAACTCGCCCCGTCTCTCGACGGGCCTCAATTAGCATCCAAATAATCATCTTATACTATGTATGGTTCGACAATTAATACTATGATAGTATATTACATCACATAAGAATCTTGAAATTGAAAATCAAAAGATAAGATATCATTCATAAGATTTAAGTCAAATATCATATAATGTAAAGTGAAAATCACACAAATAAACCTAGGAAAAATCGTCTAATCATGTATCAAATAATCAAGACTTCCTAATCTAAAGGGGGCATGAATTGTTATTGAAACAAATAAACAAAGAAATCAAAATATGCTTAGCAAACTAGTATGATGCATGTTAATCTTTGAGAAAAGAAGACCTCTCAATCCCCGGGATGGATGAGAAAGGATGATTAGATCGGGGGAAGCATGAACGTGTGATCAAGTTCATTCCTTATAATCTTCTTAGATTAGGAGCCATGAAGGCCCCAAATCTTGCATGGATGCAATGTACGTATCTAGAATGTGCCAAGGTTGTGGTGTGCTTTGTGTTCATGGATTCCTAGAATGACTTAGAAGTCTATAATGTGTATGAATGAATAAATGAAATCATCATGGGATATATACAAATGTAGTATGAACTACTTCCTAAAATATGAACTAATTTGGAAGGCATATGAGCATCAAATCAAAGAATGAAAGTTAAAAGGTGCTTGCTGTGAATAGTGGACAGAATAGTAGCATGATCTTTTGGAAATTGAAAAGAGGGGTTAGGAGTGTTTTCAATGCATGATTTTTTTATGGGGATCTTCATTATTGTGTCTAGAACACAACCCCAAAGGTCAATCTTGGATAGCTATCACATATTGAGAGAAATCATATAAACAATGAAGGTCACTCAGAAACAGAGTCCGTACTGTCGACTGAAATGTTGAAAAATCTTAGAAAATGAAAACTAATGATCTAGAGGCCCATTTTATACAGAAGGTTCCATAAGACATTGAAGTTTAAGGGAAAAATAAGTTAGGACCATACATTTTGGAAAAGGTGTCTGTAAAACAAGTTGGAAGTGGCCCTAGCTGCTGTGACAGCAAAGACAGAATGTCTGGAAGGAATGTTTGGGTCCAAATGGACCATTTCCAAGTACTTCCAAGTCAAACCAAAAATCATGGGTGTTCTCCAATGAGTTAGGAATACTTTCCAAGTGGCCTTGCATCCATATGTTGAGTATTGAGTTCTAGAGAAATCTTTGAACTCAGCTCAGTCACTGTTTTGACTCATTATTTTGAATATTTTGGAGAAAACAAGGTTTTGTTTCTTGAAACCAAAAGAAGAGGGATTGAGAGGGGTTTTAAAGTAGATGTTTTGAAAGCATATTTTCAATACTCAATAAGGATTATAGCCACTTAAAATGCCAACATCAAACTCATCATCAAGAACCTCCAAGATTGTTGGAGAGATTTATTTTTATTTTGAACATAACTTCAATACATTTCAAGAATACCTTGGAAGTATTGAGGTTATGATCATCATCTATCAAACATGTTTTTGAGGTCAAGAGCTACTATCCATAAGGATTCACTCACCCCAAACTTCATGTCATCACTTAGATGATGATGAACTAGTAAGAAAATAAAGAAAAATAAAAAAGAAATGAGGTAAGAAGAGATGAACATAATATGAACAAGTAAGTAAATAACAATCAATAGATGATAATCAATGTGATTTTGGACTTGTAGCTTGGTGTTTCACTCATAGATTTTGACATTTAGACATGGAGGTAGCTTCCTAACTCAAGAATGCTCAAGAATGGTGATTGGGGGTGTTTGGGATGTGAAGTATAAGAGAGGTAATGGAAGAACACAAGATTAGAACTCACTTTCTATAGCAAAATAGTAGGAGGAAGCTCCTTTTCTCTCTTCTAAACTTATCTCTATCTCTCTTCTTCTCTAAAACTTTTCAAGCTTTTGCACTTGGCCCTCCCAAAATGAAGAGCAATGGGGGGTTTATATAGGCCAATTTGGGGTGGTTTTGGGATTTTAGAAGTGTTCCTATTGGTCCCAAACATCTGTGAACATAAAACTACGTCGTTTTAGTTTTCAATTAATCAAATTGGACCCCCAAAAAAATTACAAAAATGGACTCTGCGAGGGTTGAGTGCCGCGGCGGCACTGGGCCTGTGCCGCGATGGCAGTGGGCCATTGCCGCGGCGGCACTGCTCCTCAGACGTCCAGAAATTTATGTTTAGGCCCCCAGAGGTTCCGGTATTCGCGAAAAGGCCCTATTTTGTCCGAAATTCACAGAAAATGCATACGAACTCCAAATTGAGGTTGTGATATACCGTTGGAAAGGTAATGGAGTTTAATTTACATAAAAAATAGTTCAGGGATAGGTCACTTTGAACAGTTTTGCGATATTCGTGATAAAAGCCGATTTGATCGCCTTTTTCGCCTTTGGAAATTCATAATATACTCGTTTTAAATCCAAAAATTATGTGCGATATACCGTCGGAAAGCTATTAACCTCTAGTATCCATGAAAAATATTTGAAAATTGTTACGGTGCCCCGATTCCAAAGTCAAATCTTTGTCAAACTGGCAAACCTGGGATTCCCGAGAAGTTTTGGGAACCTCCGGGAGCTCCCAGGAGCCGACGTTTTCGCTCGATTCTCTTTTAAAACTCATTTGAATACTTTTCTAATGATTCCGGTGAATTCGGACGATTTTGGTCAAACTTGGTCAAACTTGGTCAAACTCTGGTCAAACCTGGTCAAACCTGGTCAAACCAGTCAACGGGGACTTTCGGGGAACTTCCGGGGGTCTCTGGGAGCTGACGATTTCACCCGTTTTTGCTTAAAAACTCATTTTATCATTTTTCTTATGACATAGCATGTTTCCAGAACTTCGGGACCAAATCTGGGAGTTTTCGGGCTTTCAGGGGCATTTTGGTCATTCTGAGCATTCTGAGAGATAGAGCTGACTTCCAGGAGTCCTTTTGAGTCTTTTACAATCATTGTGAACCACCAAGCTATGGGTCTCCTAAATCTGATAGCCGACAAAATGGGGTGTCTACAACATGTCACATTTCAGTAATTATGTTAATAGTACAAGTGCAAAATGGGAATGAAATGACACATGTCACTCACTGAAGCCTGGGTGAGCAATTGTAATGACCTATATTTAAATTTCTGTATTAATCTAAAATCGGCAATTTTTTTAGGGTCTACTTGTATATAATTGTGATTTTTTTTGGGATATGCTAATAATACGAGTCTATTTGGTGACATGTAAATATTGTATAGTGCCTTTCAAAATTCTAGGGAGGCCAATTTCTAAAACACATAAAATTCTCACACTAAAAGTGTAATTTTTAAAATTCTAGGCATCTTTCCTTTTGAATTGTATATACCTGTATGTTAATGTACATATAAAGTTGATGGCAATAAATTGAACCTTAAACTCCTTTGAGAGGCCTAAACATAATTTGAGGAAGGCCTAAATATAAGTCGAGGGAAACCTAGATATAAAATACTAAAAAAATATAGAATAAAATTTTAATTCTCAAAATCTCAAGATGGCTCATCTCTTACTGCCTCCGCCCCTGAACTGTACAAATTTGGAACTATCACATCACTCATTGTCTTCTAAGTTCAAAGGAAGTACATTTCATTTTGGTGCGCATGTCCTTATCTCTCTTAAGCATCACTCTCTCTCTCTCTCTCTCTCTCTCTCTCTCTCTCTCTCTCTAAATTCTTAATATCTCATTTTGATTAGTGGTTAAGACTATGAAAATATTTCTTGTTCTTGCTTTGTATGACTTTGGAAACCTTAATAACTTAACCAGTTCACTAACCTTAATTGGAATTCAATTATATATGGAATTTTTTTAATTGGGAATGCAGTGAATGAATGTATGAGTAGGGGAGCAATTATGGATGTACTCGAGCCGAGCTTTTCGAACTCGAGCCGAGCTCGAGTCAAGCTTTAAGAGTTGACATCGTGTTCAAGTTTGAGCTTGACTCGTTTATTATCCAGTCGAGTCGAGCCGAGCCTAACTGTTATTGAGCCGAGCTTCAAGCCGACTCGAGCCCTTACTGAGCGGCTCAACTCGTGTACACCGCTAGTAGGAAGTTAAGTTGCCAATCAAAACCTATGGACCAAGCTCAATGCTTGACAGTTGACACACACACACACACACATATATATATATATATACATACATATTTTTACCTAAAACAATTTCTTGGCACGTGAATTTAGGACTATGCATATAATAATATGCCAAAATTCTTTCCATTTTAAATACTTTGCAATAGTAATGTATTATATTTTTATAATTATCATATATATATACAATATTCTTTCAATTTTAAATACTTTGCATTATACATATATATATTATATTTTTATAATTATCATATATATATAAATATATGATAAAATAAGTCCTTATCAAACCTATTAAAGAGATTTTTCACGAGCCTTAATCGAACTGTCCGCGAGCCTTATCGAGCCGGGCCCATGTGTGCTCAAGCTTGGCTTGTTTATTACACGAGCTTTGTATTCAAGCTTGAGTTTGGCTTGTTTATTATACGAGCCGAGCCAAGCTATTATTGAGTCGAGCCGTGAGCCCTTGTTGAGCGGCTCAGCTCGTGTACACACCTAGGAGCAATCCACAAGGCAATGTTTGAATCAGTAGCACTTGTTGGGGTTAGTCTGCACAAGACTGCATTTTTAATTCGGTAAATTCCATAAAATATTCTCACAAAATTGAACATTTGGATCAAATTGCTTCAATTTAAAATTGTATTTTCAATTTGATCCACAAGACTGCATTTTCAATTGGGTCAATTCTGTCAATTTTTCTCACTGAACTGAACAATTGGATCAAATTGCTTCAATTTAAAATCGCAGGGCCCAAATTGACCCAATTGAAACTACAGGGACTAAAATGATACAAGGACCAAACTTTAAGGGATTTTTTGTAATTATTTATGTCAGTCCTTCACTTTTTTAATGGTGAATTGACGGAGGGGGTCTAGCTGATACACGCTTCAAACCTCAGGGGGTGTAGGTGATATTACTGAAATGTGAGGGGTCTAAGTGTGATTAGAGCAAACCTCAGGGAGTCTAGGTGATATTTACCCTAAAAATATATTCCTTTGTAACATTGGCACTATAGGTGCATAGATATAACATCCGTATTTGTGTTATTGCATTTCATTACATTGTCATGCATGATAATGTGATGTGTTGTGCATGTTGGCACATGTTTAAGTGAGTTTTGACTCACGAGTCAATTTGAGTGTTTGTGTTAGAGAATCCATTGAGACAGTGTTGAATGAATGTTGATTGTTGTGAAGTCTCTCTGAGTATGAGACGTTCACTGTGGAATACCTTAAATGTTTATCTGAAAATAAATATTTATCTGTGTATTTCTCAATCTGTATTATTTTCTAGTTTAGAATTTATTTCTGTTGTTAATTTTAGCATTCTGGCGAGGACGAATTAACACGCTATTAATTTGGTAAGCCATTAGCAATTTCGTAAAAGTCATGTAGAAACTTGCGTTTTAGTAACCAAACGGAACTTAGTCGGAAACTTTTATAATATTGAGGTTTCACTTGCAAAGCTATGAATTAGCTGTGTAGAAAGTTTTAGAGACTGATTAGGAGTTTTGAAAACTCGTGGGGAGGTAAATGCAATTTCTGAAAGTATTACCTATATATAGATAGAGATGACTTTCATAATTTTATAACTTCTAACCTAAAATTCAAGAAGAGGCCAAAAAGGGAGATTTAGTTGCTTAGAGCTTTCTGACACTACGACCTTTCGTACGTCTGCTTTCTCTCAGATTTCATATTCGAACTCCTCGAGGTAAGACTTTCGTTTTGATACCACTAGGACTTGTTTGGTTAAGTTTTTCGAAAAGTCATTTTCTAGAATTTTTCATAAAAGTTGATAATTGGATTTCTGATCGATAGGAATTATACTAGAAGGACTTCTGCACGTTCTTTGTACTTGGGTTTTCTTTGGATCGTATTATAGGAGCGTTATTCGGAGGTGAGTGATTCAACTATGTGTTTTTGAATGATTTCTTGACATGTATTCATGTTTGATATTAAAAGCATGTGTTAGTTTATAGATATATATATATATATATTGTGTAGTCCATATTGGGCAATTATATTGATAAGTAGGCCCAATAGCACGGTGAAATGTTTTGATAACGTCGAAAGCACGGTGATATGTGATTTGAGCATGTTGAGTTTTTATTTGGGTCAAAGGAGTGCGTGTATCAAGCCATCATTGTGAAGCCGTTATAATCATAAGGTCGCACGGTTGAAGAGAAGAAACGTGGGTCTTACCTTTTCGTGTGGACTTATTGGTGAGGAGTCGCGGATTAGGAAGTATGGAACGTACATGTGGGATCTCCGGAGACTAGTATGAAATGTAGAGATGTGAATGCGTGCATGCTTATCATTCATGTGCATTTGTTATTTTATTCACTACGCGTTAGCTTATATGTGTGGTTATTCAAATAACCATTGCAGGTATTAATGCCGACGAGGAATTGCAGAAGTGAGCACGTGGGTTTGGGGAGTTCACTTAGAAGGCGACTCAATATATTGATCTCGTCGTTTTGTAATAGGCTTGTTGTAATAAGAATCTTTATGACTTTTAACTATGTTAAACTTGATGGAAAAAATAGGTTTAAAAATATTTCAAACGCGCGGCGGAAAAGATTCAGTTATAATAGCTGATTGGTAGCCCAGGATCTACTACTCGTTAATTCCATAGATGCGCACAAGAGGGGACAAGAGTTATACCTTAGTGTCTTGAATCCAATTTTGATTTTCTTGAACTTCCAGCAACTTCCACTAGATGGCCTTCACTCTGATGACTCCTATGGATGCTCGCAGGAAGGACTAGGGTTGGTGGGAACCCTAATGGAGAGGAAGGAGAAGGTTTGGTGCTCTAAAACAGTTTCTGTAGCTTCTGACGTTCAAAACGACGAACTTCTTTTCCAGAACGCAGCTGCCCTATTTATAGATTCCCAGAACCGACCTAGACTTCGAGCGATCGAAGACCTTCGATCGATCAAACCTTCGATCGATCGAACCATTCTCGATCGATCGAGACTTCCAAGACTTCAATCGATCGAACATCCTTCGATCGATCGAACTTGTCTTGACAACTTCCTCATGTGTCTTTCCAAGTATCCTGGCGGAGCTAAGAGTGGGACCTCCTAGGCTCTTAATTGTTGGCTCAGACCAGTTTGTTAATTACCGTGACCAAACTCTTTGATCAGCAAACTAACTAACTGGTCAGTTAACGTTTACTCCACTATAAAACGATAACTGAACTCCAACGCAAAAGAACAAATCCGAAGCCATAACTAGACTTATATGTTGTACTAATGTCCCTCTACATTCAGCATTCATAATCATATTCAGGTAGTCGGATAACTGTTACTGTCAACCTGAATCATGATTACTTCTTGAATTCCTTGAGTCCCATTCACCTCTCATGATTACCAAATATGTTGATAACTCTTATCAACAAGACTGCAGTACTCAGTAATCGACTTGTTGACATTCTCAAGGGAATGCTTACTCTGAAACAGAGGGTAGATTCTGTCTTGAAAATATATGTTCACAACCCTATGAATATGACATACCCAAGATACCCAGGTGTTGATCTTCTATAGACCTCACTGATTGGTAAGTCAAAGCAGTCATATCCACAGTCTGTGTTCATAATCGTCTCAAGATTGAGAACACGTACCTTACACAAGTTATGAGTTCCTATCGACTAATTGACAGCCTTGAGTGTCAATAGGAAAGCTCAGGTCCGTTAATGCACTATAAGCACTAGCATATTAACTAAGAGTTACACTCTAGTGATTGAGATTGATCACTCCATCCAATGGTAGTTAATCATGCTACAGTGTAAACCTGATGAGATATCCTAGTCTCAACATCCACTCTGACATGTTCTAAGTAACAAAGAATAGCAATTCGTATCTCACTTGTATGTATCTCATACATACACGCATTACTTAATATGATACTTAAGGATAACAATCATCTCATGAAAGAAACATACATAACAAAATGTAAAGCTGATATCCATATATTAAAATGTCAATGTCTCCTATATAAAGTAATGGTTTGAGGGCACAAACCCAACAAAACTTAATATCTTAGCACAGATTAATGATGTTGTAATAGATGATAATCTCTGGTAATTATGTTTTAGAAATGTTATAGTGCAATTAGGACCACTTTAGAGTGAGTTTGGTGTGTGTGTTTAATCCCTGAACGCATTCAGAAAGCTTTTAACTGGAAAATTCTGCAGAATGTGTTGCTGCCATAAACCAGTCGATTGGTTGGGGAAATAGTCGACTGGAGCCTCTTTTTCAGCAACTTACTGCATCTTTTATTAACAGCCAGTCGACTACGTCCCCGACACAGTCGATTGGGTCGTGTTTTCAAATCAGATTTTTTTTAGGGTGGACTTTAGTCGACCGGACCGTACCAGTTGTCTGAATATTTGAAGCCCCAGTCGACTGGACTTAGAAAACAATCGACTGGATTATGTTTGAAAAATCAAGTTTTTCCTCGACCAGTATCAGTCGACTGGGCATGAGGTGCAGTTGATTTGACTGCTAGTTTTTAAATGTTTTGTTTTGTTTTCCGGTACGTGTGCTCTTAAAACTAATTTTTGGTAACGTTAATGAATTGGTTTAGCCTCGGTGGCGTGCCACGGGCTCCGATTCTGCTATTATGGGACCGGACTATGACATTTACTGGTATCAGAGCTTAGGTTTAGAGCCTTGGGTACGAGTGACGTTATTTGTGGAGTAGAGTCGAGTGGAGTTACGATTGTGGCGATAATATTGTTATCATTATAGACATGCTTCTTATGTTAGCATCTGTTGATTGTAATGATCTGTGAACATATATGTATTGTGGCGTAGCATGCATAGTCTTTATGCATTGTACTTATCAGGACAGAAATTTGAAACATTATGGCTGACCCGATAAGAGAGTTGTCACCGCACTCGAGAATGGACCAAATAGTGAATATGGTAGGGAGTTTTGTTCAAGCCGTAAGTGAAAGAGATTAGATGAATGTTCAGGCTCCACCGGTTGAAATTCGTTATGTCAATGCACCACCGATACCGAGAGCTCAATATACAATCGTGGAACAATTCCATAAGCGAAAACCGACTTTGTACCATGGACAGGTTGACATAGACTTGGCCTATCATTGGATGATGAGCATGGAAAGACACTTTCGTACTGTGATATGTACCGATGAGGAGAAAATTATGTGCGCATTTGATACATTGATCCGCGAAGCGTTGGATTGGTGGAACTACATGCTTGAACAAGGGAAGCCGACCACGTGGGAAACATTTAAGGAGGAATTTAACTGACGTTTCTTTCCGCAATCTGCTTATACTCAGAAGCGCTAAGAGTTTGCAAGTTTGGTCCAGGGAGACATGGCTGTGAGTGAGTACGTATCCCGTTACAATGCCTTGTTGCGCTTTGGGAAAACTACAGTTCTGACTAATGGGGATAAGGCTCGTAAGTTTGAAGAAAGGCTTAGGGAGAATATCCGTAGTCTTGTGGACATGTTGCAACACCTAATATTTATTTAGTTGAGGAAGCTGCCTGTATTGCTGAGAAAAGTGTCAATCGCTATCGACAAGGACAATAAGGAAAGAGAACAAATGACAATAGGGGCAAGAGCCAAGGAAATGCGAAGAAACTGTTTACACAAGGTTCGGGATCGAACATGGGTAGTCAGGGAGGGAGTACGTTCGTAGGAGACTCGAGACCGTTGTGTTCAACATGTAACCTGCAACACAGAGGGACTTACTATCAATTGAGCACCTGTTACCTTTACAAGCAACCAGGACACATATCCCACAATTGTCCTATGAATACGAACGTGACTACACCGAATACAACCTCGAAACAAGAGCTACAACCCAGAGATGAGGGGGAAATGTTTTGAGTGTAGACAACCGGGGCATATAGCGAAGAGCTGTCCGAGTAAGAGATAATCGGGAATGAGTACCGGAGCATTGAGTATGCCGAGTGGATCAAAGGCAGGGGCAACGAGTGGATAAAGGAAAGGGAGTCGAGCAACAACAAGGACGATACTTCCAGCTCAGGTCGGGGAATACGGATGATACCATCGTATCAGGTATTCTTCCTATTTGTTCTTATCCTACATGTATGCTTATGGATTCTGGCTCCACACATTCATTTGTATCACGTGACTTTGTTAAGCATTTAACTATTAAGTCTGAACCATTAGGATATGATTTGTGTGTATATGTAGACACCCCATTTTATCGGCTATCAGATTTAGGAGACCCATAGTGTAATACCCTGAATTTCTAGAGAGTATGAAAACTCGAATAATCGTCTTAAAGGATGCGAAGCTCTGAATGATGCTTGAGTCAAGTTCACGAGTAATCAGTTGTGAAATTCCAAATCTAAATTCAAACACATTTTTTTTTAATTATTTTTTATTTTTTTAACAGATTCGGTATAAATAAAACTTCAGTCTATAAACTTTTCTTTCCTTTTTGTGAAATTTTGTTACCAATCAATTGCCTTAAATCCTAATCGATTGACACTTTTTGATACCAATCGATTGACATGTTCACAATCAATTGCCATTTTACCGATTATAATTGATTACGTGTCAACATGCCAATCGATTGACAATCTTCCCAATCAATTTCCTTCTAATATCTGTTGCCAATCGATTAACTTGTGTCCCAATCGATTAACATAAGCTGAGACAAGTTTTCTTCTTTTCTTTAGCTTTGAACGTGTGGCACTCTCTCAACTCTATATATATGAACTCAATTTGTGCCTTGGGTCTATTTTGACCAGTTAAGATTGAAAGAGAGTTTGTATATCATATATACACACACACATATATATATATATATATCTATACCTATACACACTCACACACACTCACTGCTGGGCAGCAGGAGAAGAAAAGAAGAAGAAGAGGAAGAGAAGAACAAGGAGAAAGAAAGAGAATGAGAGGCAGAGAGCTGGGCACAGAGGAAAAAAAGAGGAGGAAAGAGAGAACTTGAGAATACACACCCAAACACACCCTAGGTGAGTTTCTAACTCACATGGTCCCTATATTTGAAGTTTTTACAAGTTACTATGAAGCTTAGAGGTGTACGTTTATATATGCTATTTTTGTATTCTGCTGGTGAAGACAAAGTGCCAATCGATTGGCATAATTACCAATCAATTGCCATCAGTCTGGACTCAATCGATTGGATAGAATTCTAATCGATTTACATTCCCAATCGATTGCCAATGTTAGCAATTGATTTACATTATTTTTTTATCCCAACTAATTTGACAGAATTCCAATCGATTGACATGATTTGTTCCCAATTGATTGCCATGAGTAGCAATCGACCGACATAGTTTTTATCCCGATCGATTGGACCTTATACCTATCGATCGGTATGGGAAGAGCATGGATTCTTTTGCTTGTTTATTATATTAGGGTTCGATTTTTCAATTTTTGATTTGGACTTCTTTTATACGATTTTGTGTTAGACAGGGATAGTGTGACAACAACGTTAAGTATAATTATACAGAATGGATGGAAGAAATAACGTGGGTAATCTGTTGGTTCTTTTATGAGTTCGATATCCATTTTATTTTAATCCGAGTAGTCAGGGCACATTGGGAAATTGTCATGTGTCCTTATTAGTACTGAGTATAAGCAGGTTTGGTAAGTTCTGGGAATGGTACGTGGACGGACGTTTGATCATGATATGCTCTTAAAAGCGGTGAGCTGGACCAAATAGTCCTAAGATAGACCAGATAATCTATGATATGCTCTTAAAAGTAGTGAGCTGTATAATATGCTCTTAAAAGCGGTGAGCTGGGATGTCTGGTAGATGACGTTGAGTCGTGGCAATAAATGATATGCCTTGTTCGAAACGTTGTGTCCCTGAAATGCGGTGAACATGATACATTGTTCTTAAAAGCTAGGGACGGACTGACGTGGATTCCATGACATGTGGTGAGCTGTGTAATATGATCTTAAAAGCAGTGGACTGAATGAGGTTGTATACCTAGAGTTAAACGATTGAGTCTGTTCGTTCAGTCAGAATATGTCAATATCGATGTTTGAGTAACAAGACGATAAGGGTTGGTTTACGAGGTTGAATAAAGGAACAAGATATTGTTATTATTATAATAAAATATTAACTCGTGTTTTCATAGGCTTGTGTTTTACCTCAGATAATTGGTACCTTGTTAGTTGATACTCACTCAGCTCTCAGTAAGCGGACGACCTTTTATTGCCTAGACTTTCTCCCGTCCAAACTATCCTGTACCTTATTGTGCAGGTGACGGATCCTACAATGACGGTTACCATCTGAGAGAGGAGTACATAGAGGGTGGTCCCACTGATGATACCTATGCCAAGGAGGACTACTATGCTGATGTTTACGCCAGTTGAAGACTTGGAGATAGTTGATAGTTTATGTTTCTGTTTAGACTGTTTTGTTATATTTGGTACTTAGGCATATGTTGCTTCCAAACCTTATATACTTCCGTTGTAGCTTTTCAGTTGTAATAACTCGAATGTTGTAATATAATTGGTTTCCTTTATATTACTGTGGGTTTGTTCTTTCTGTTATCTAGAATTGTGTGGTGTGGAAGACTAGTGACATTCACCAGTCATTCCCTATGGACCCATAAAGGAAATTTATTTTTCTCTATTTATGCTATTCCGGGGTGTGACACATAGCTTGGTGGTTCACAATCATCGAAAAAGACTCAAAAGGACTCCTGGAAGTTCGTTCTATCTCTCGAAATGCTCAGAAAGTGGTACAAATGACAAAAATGCCCCTGAAAGCCCAAATACTCCAAGATTTGGACCGAAAGTTCTGGAAACATGCTGTGTCGTAAGGAAAGTCATAAAATGAGTTTTTAACCAAAATCAGATGAAATTGTCAGATCCCAGAGACTCCCGGAAGTCCTGGAAGTTCTCGGAAAGTCCCCGTTGACCGATTTAACCAAGGATTGACCAGGTTTGACCAAGGTTTGACCGAAATAGTCCAAATTTGCCGAAAAGCTTCGAGATGATTCTAGATCATGTGGAAAGTACTAAAATAAGTTTTAAAAGAAAATGGGATAAAAGCGTCAGCTCCCTGGAGCTCCCAGAGGTTCCCAGAACTTTCTGGAGGTCCCTAGTTTTGACCAGTTTGACCAAAAATTGACTTAAAAACCGGAGCACTGTATCATTTTTTAAACATTTTTCATGGATACTAGAGGTCAATAGCTTTCCAATGGTATATCGCACATAATTCCTGGATTTAAAACGAATTTATTATGAATTTCCGAAGGTGAAAAAGGCGATTAAATCGACTTTTATCGCGAATACCGCAAAACTTTTCAAAGTGACCTATCTCCAAACTATTTGTTTTTATGTAAAGTAGACTCCATTACCTTTCCAATGCTATATCACAACCTCAGTTTGGAGTTCATACGCATTTTCTGTGAATTTTGGACGAAATAGGGTCTTTTCGCGAATATCAGAACCTCTGGGGGTCTAAATACAAATTTTTGGGCGTCTGAGGAGCAGTGCCGCGGCGGCACTCAACCCCCGCAGAATCCATTTTTGGAATTTATTTTGGAGTCCAAATTGAATTATTAAAGACCAAAATAATGTAGTTTTATGTTCACAGATGTTTGGGACCAATGGGAACATTTTCTAAATCCCAAAACCACCCCAAATTGGCCTATATAAACCCCCCTTTGCTCTTCATTTTTGGGCGGCCAAGTGCAAATCTTAAAAAGTTGTAGAGAGGAAGAGAGATATAGATAGGTTTAGAAGAGAGAAAGGGAGCTTCTCCTACTGATTTTCTATAGAAAGTGAGTTCTAAATTCAAGTTATTCCATTATCCTTCTATATACTTCACATCCAAACCCTCTCTAACCACCATTCTTGAGCAATCTTGAGTTAGGAAGCTACTTTCATGTCCAAATGTCAATATATATGAGTGAAACACCAAGTTACAAGTCTAATATCTCAATGATCATCGTCTATTGATTGCTTATTTGATTTTTTACATATTATGTTCATCTCTTCCCACCTCGTTTCTTTTTTATTTTTCTTTGATTACTTACATGTTTATCATAATCTAGATAACATGTTGTTTGAGGAGAGTGAATCCTTATGGATAGTAGCTCTTGACCTCAAAGACATGTTTGATGGATGATGATTCTAACTTGATACATTCATATGCATTATTGAAGTCATATTCTCAAACAAATCTATGTTTGTGCAAACAATATTGGGAGTTCTTGATGATGAGTTTGATGTTGATTTCTTAAGTGGTCTTAATCCCCTTTTTGTGCTGAAAATGTGCTTTTAAAACCCTTATTTCAAAACCCCTCTAAAACCCCAACATTTGGATTCCAAGAAACAAGCCTTGTCACTACACCATATGATCAGATTTCTAACAGACAACTTGTATGATTTCTAAAGGATATATCAGTTAGTAATTACTAACGGATATATCCGTTAGAATAGCTGTATATCCGTTAGTAATGACTCTTAATATTGTGATATATTATTTCTAACGGATTTTAAAACAATACTAACGGATATATCCGTTAGTAAAATTTAAAGAATAAAAATTATTACAGAAAAAGAAGAAAAAAAAGAAAAATAAAAGAAAGAGAGAATGGACTATATTATCGAGTCCCAAAATTAAAAGAATGAGAAGACCTAACTTAGGTCTAGGGAGAGAGAGAAAGAGAGAAGAGACAGAAGATTGACCCCTCACCGTCGCCGCCTGAACTGTCCATTGTAAAGGTATATATCACCATCGCTTGAACCTCAGTCCAGATTTTACTTTTTATATTTCCTTCTTCTTCTTCTTCTTCTTCTAGATATTCTTCTTCTTCTAGATTTACAGAATTTGATAGACCTAACTTCTCAGATTTTACTGCTTCAATTTCGGACAGGGTATTGGCTGATTTGGGGAAGATTTTAGTGTTTTGGGGGAAATTTTGTTGTTTTGTGTGTGTGTACTGACACGACTAAATAGTTGTGCGCTCTTGTGCAACACCCAAGTGTAGGTGATCCTGCAAGTAATATAGTACTAGAAGTCCAGGTCGATCCCACAGGGAAGGAATAGGAAGAATATCTACTAAATTACAACCTAAAGCAAAAGAAAAGAAATTAAGAATATAAAAGTGGAGGTTCTACGAATCCTAATTAATTAACTTAAACTAAATAACAAACTAAAGTATAAAGAAACATAACTAATTAAACGAGTAAATTAAAGGTGTTGGAAATACGAGAATCCACATTAATCCTAACCATCTACCATGCATATTCATTAACGCTCTATGGAGTACATCCCTTTTCAGTATTCCGTATTTTTCTAAAAAAAAAAATCAATAGCCCTTTCATGACCGGGACCACATCATCACAAGTGATTTAAAATACTTAGAAGATAGTTTAAAACAATGGTTATTACTTGCACTCTAAATGGTGTTAGCATTCAAAGTGGTTTTCAAAAGTCATTGAAGAAAATAGTCTTAAGGCTTTAAGTTCTCAAAACTGTTGTGACAAACTGAGCTTATTGGGACAATTTGATGACAGATTTCTAAAACAGAAAGTCATGGAATACTTAAAAGAATATCTCAGGAATCAACAAGTTCGATCGATCGAAGCGCTCTCGATCGATCGGACATCATCATCCTTCAATCGATCGAAATGTCTTCGATCGCTTGACTATGACTCTGGTTCGATCGATCGAAATACCTTCGATCGATTGAGCCCAGGTTTTCTATAGGTTGCATGGAAGAGGTTGGAAATCAATGTTTCATCACATATTCCCAACGTCTAAACTACAGAAACATAACAAAACTAGTGCAGAAGTAGTAAAACATGGCAATCATAACAACTAGATTAACAAACAATCAAATAAAGAAAAGGAACAGAAAAACCTAGAATAAATCTGAATATAACTTGTAATAAACTTGAAACAAACTTGAATCTTGAATCTACAATGGAAAAGGAGGAAGAAAACATCAAACTAAACTAATCTACTCCTAAACTAACCCTAAAACTACCCTAAACTGCTGTTCTGTGCGTTCTGGAGCGTCCTCCCTTCGTCTGGCGTCAAAACGGCTTATATATAGGGTTCCCACAGAGTTTACGCAAATTTTGGGTGAATATAAAGTTCGATCGATCGAGCCTAGTTCGATCGATCGAAGGTTCGATCGATTGAACTCTTCTTCAATCGCTTGAACTCTATGATTTTGACAGCTCTGCGCACTGATGGGAGAATGGCCATAACTTTTCACTCGGACCTCGGATTGACCTTCCGTTTGCGGCCACGCGACCGTCACTCAAAGATCTACATTTTATATCTCTGGGAAAATCTTCCAAATCTGAAGTCTTCATTGTCGAAATTGGCGTTTTCTCAGCTGCTTCCGTTGTTCTATCCACCAGAATCACTTTTCTTTAGCTCCACTTCATTGATTTACATCCTAACACCTATAAAACAATGCAAAAACATATATTTAAGCATTAACACAATAAAAAGAGCATTTTTATTAGAATGCACCTAAATGTAGGGACTTTGGGGATAAAGTATGCATAAAATACTACGTAATACACTAGAAATATGCACTTTTCACCACGAATCATGTACTTCGATTTTGCTCAGCACTTTCAAGTTTCTAGCTCTGCATTTTCTATAAATCCAAACAAGAGATAACATTACCATTATTTTCTTTATTCTTATATAGATTGCAGCTCATATTATTCAAATACTGATAGCAGTTTACCTGAAATGGCAACTTTTCCAAAACTTTTTGTAAAACGGTAATGCTTCCTTAAGATTTCCTAGTCCATTAGAGTAGAAAGTTTCTTAGTTCAACTCCTTCCCTTTGATTCGACTAATTGAACTGTGTTTATCACTTGTTCTATAGCTTGATGATGGACTGTCCTTTTCCAATTTAGTTTCATAGATAGGCCTCTGGGGCAATTATTTCACATTCTCTATTTGTCACATATATTACTTATATATTACGGTGAATTATTGTTTTGTATGAGTTAATACATGTGTTGCTATATTACTTAAATCATGGTGATCCGATTCATGTTGTGTAAATGACTGGATGATCTTTCAGACTTCATCAATGCTAAGAATTTAAAGCTTCATATGAGTGTGTGGATGTTATTCTTTTTCTCTTCAGTCATGGTCAATGCTACATTTGACATTTTATTTCATACATATATATACGTGTTTTTTTCCCCTTTTTATATCCATGTTTTGTGTTTTTTGTTGTGAGAATGGGTGGAAGGTCTTATTGCTTTGGGAAAAGATGAGTGATTCTTGGTGGCTTTTGCATAGACATAGTTGTGATTGTGCTCACCTAAGCATGGTGGAACAACCCATTTTGGGGTTTGTTCTCCAAATCAATGTGAGTATCATGCATGTTTCTTTTTCATGTGAAATAGTAACTATTGAAAACTAAGGTATGAGGTTTGAAAGTCTAAAGCTTTAAAATAATGCTAAAAATGAATTTCTGCAGAAATTAGAAAATAGGTCTGCAATTTTTGGAGCAACAATGAATCTTGATTTGGAATGTTGGTTTTTATTGACCTTGAAAATGATGATCTAAGGTCTTAAGTGCCATGTTGGGTTTGAAAGCTTTTAAAAGTTTCAAACAATTCTAATATAAGAACTCCTATAGAATTAGGCAACTGGGTTTCATGATTTGGAGGTAAAAAATGCTCTGTTTTTGTAAATGTTGAAGTAATTAGACTTGACAGATCTGATCATAGAAGGAAAATTTTAGCTTTGGTCTGAATTGTGATTAAAGAGATCTCAAATTTTGATTTTTTCTCTTTTTATCACTTTCCCTTTGCAACCAAACTTATCTTTATCAAATAGCTATTACGTTACATGTAAGAGTTGAGGATATGGGAACAAAGTAAAGTAGATGTAGAATTGAGTAGTAATTGTCCCCTTTCATTTGGATTCTCATGACATAGATACAAAACAAATGAATGTGATTGTATTCCTACTTCCATTCACATCAAAGCAAGTACTGCTGGAATAAATTTTTTTTTTTTTGGTCTTAGAAATGGATTTTGATTTTTTTTTCTTTCTATTTTTTGTGATTTCAGCAACTTTAATTGATTCATAGATGGTTGTTGTGGGCGACAAATTCAAAGACTTAGTGTTGGGTCTGTTTTAAGCTATATTTTGGAGCTGTAAAATTCAGCACAACAGGGATTGTTTTCCTTATGTTTTCAGCCTTATTAGTTATGGGTTTCTATTTACATATAGTTAATTTTCTCTCACTCTCAGCTTTGTCCTCTACTTTGATACTTTTTTTTTTTAATTCTATTTCTTTGCTTTGAATTTGTTGGTGAGTGTAGGTTTTACCAAGGCTTATTTTGGCTTTCACTAAGGGGAATGCTAATGTTCAATCTGAGTGTGGATCTATTGAGCTTGTATCGATATGCTAAATTTACCAATCTACAATTTTCACTTTGATTTACTACGAAGGGGAAAACATCATCCTTATTGTTTTGTGGTGGAATTTTATTGAAAACTTGGGTTTACTTGGTTACATCTTGTTAACTGAGTTTTTTCTTTGTGCGAACATGTGTACGGAGGTAAAAATCTAGGTGGGGATGACTCAGTTTTGGTTGACTAATCGCTTTCTTAGAGAACCTTACCAGAAAAACCTGAAGTTGGGAATTCTAAGCATGTGACCTGCTGTTTTCACTAACTGTAGTTTATGTTGCAAGTTTTACTCATTTTTTGTTAGCTCGAATCAAGTGGTCAATACAACCTATTGATGTCATGTATGGGCTATTGGATTATATCTAATTTCTTGTTGAATGGTAAAGTGCGTACAGTGACCTGAGACTATTAAAGGGAATTTAACCTAGCCTTGGTGCAGAGTTTTGATACCAATAATCTGGTGCATAGTATTGGTTATGCTCTTACTTGCATACTATTCAAGTGTATATAAAATAAATTTACACTAACTTTTTACAGCAAATGCTCTCAATTGCTTGCTGCAACTACTTTGTTAACACAAGAAAGGCTTATGAGATTTTCACTCGATCCATATAGGAGAGTGCTACATTGTAGCTCCTAGGATATTATTATTTTTTGTGCTGTTGTATTCTTACTTTAACCATTGAGTTTGAAGAATTTATGGGAAAACCTGGGTTTTGACCACTTGAAATGTGAATTTTCTAGATTCAAGACTGTAGAACAGATCGAGAATCACTTATATCTTATAAACTCTTTTTGATGGAAACGAGAGAGATGTACTTTTTTGCAGGTTATAATATACTTGAAAACTCTTTTTAGTCTTCTTCTCTAGAAAAAAAAAACTTTTAGTCTATTCTAGCTTTATACTCTACATTCGATGAGATTGGATGGGTCCTTTTATGATACGACCAACTACTTGGTCATATTATACAAACACTAAAAGCCACTACTTGGGAAGCATAGCATTACTCATTCTTATTTATTTCCTAAATTTGCTCAACAACGAGATGGGAGGTTTAGTGGGTTCTTAGAATTGTTGCTAGAATTTACATGTTAGCCCCTAAATAGAGCTGAAATAGCCCCAAACAGCCCACATGTTTTGTTTGAAATGGTTTACTAAAATTTTTAGCCCCTAAATAGAGTTAAAAAACAGCCCCAATCAGCCGCAAATAGCTCCTATATTTGCTAAAATGTTTTGCTTAAATTCAAGTTAGTGTTTTCCTAAATTTTCAGTCACTAAGGGGAGGGCGTAGACAAACGATTTTTTCCTTGTCCATCTGTTATTTATTGTTTGATTAGTGAGAAGAAAGTGAAATGACAAAAGCAGAGAACAAGTACATCTGTTATTTATATGTATTTTATCTACTCGTACTGCCTTATACATCTTTAATTTGATGGCAAATCCATGCTGATGAAACCAAAAGCAGTCTGCAATTTGCAAGCAGAGCATTACGTGTCACAAATTGTGCTCATGTCAATGAGGTTCACTCAAGATTAACATTTAAATCCTTTGCTCCTGTCTTGATGTTATATTCACCTAAAGTCCTAATCCTTACCCTATTCTTGTGCTCATCCTTTGTTTGATGTTTACCCAAACCTTAACCTAGCTCACTGGTTTTATGCTAGATTCTCATGGATTCTCACAGGTTCACATTCAGAGCATTTTGAAGGGAGATTCTCAATTTGTGGAATACATTATTATAGGTATTATAATGCATAGTTTTGATATATCGGATTTTTGGAGCACATCAAATTAGTTCAAGGGAGAATAAGAAGTAGAAGATTACTAGACAGAAAGAGAATATATGAACATAGAGAGAGAGAGAGAGAGAGAGAGAGAGAGAGAGAGAGAGAGAGAGAGAGAGAGAGAGAGATGCACAGCACCCCACATGCACAGAAGCACAGCAGCACAGCACGCGCATAGCCCATATGCACAACACATCAACCCACACGCATAGCACAACACAGCATGCGCACAACCCAATTACAGTCACTATTTTAAGCTATTCTTTGAGTGTCTTCACTAATTAACACCTAATATGGCTTATGGATAAATGATGTAGGTGATGGTTGTGACAACACACGAGGGAGTGCCCGAGGAATTTTATGGTGAGAAATTGATTGGATCGAGCAGGTTGTTACTACATTCAGTAATTTTTATTATGCTATGAGGTTTGCCCCCTTATGAAAAAACCCACATTATGATGTTTCAGAGATAGGTTCAGAAACAAGATAGAGCTAGATAGGAAAAAAACCACATTATGATTTGAGGGTTGCCCCCCTTTTTACCAATCAGTCCCCTAACCAGCCCCTGAATAGCCTCTAATCAGCTCTTAAGCCGTACCCAAATCAGCCCTTAAACCGTACCTAAATCAGCCCTACTCTCTCAGACCTACACTATCTTTTAGAAAATTAATGCTTTGTTTGGTTCATGGATAGCAAGGGAAAATATAAGAGAAGAAAAAATCATTCCCTTAGTAGAATTTATTTGCATTCTTTGGCTATTTCTGAAAAAAAAAACATTCCCTTAGTTTGCCTTCCCGTTTTCCCTTTCCTTCTCTAATACCGCAAACAGATGGAGCCTTAGTGGATTTAGAGATGGAAATGAAAAGGGAAGGAAAGCTAGTTCCCTTATGTCTTTCTCTATGATCAAATAACACTTTAAATTAAAATATTTAAAATGAAATTGTAACTCAAGGAAAAAGAGAGGGAAGTGAGTCACAAAATAGGAATTTTTGACCCAACCCATCAGTCTTGGCAAAGTGTTAAGAAGTTAGAGAATGGGAGAGAACCTAATTTTGGGGAGAATATTGTAGGTAGAGAGAGAGAGAGAGAGAGAGAGAGAGAGAGAGAGTTGCTTTAGGTTTCTCGGGTCTTGTGTTTTTGATGCGTCTTCAGTTTTGTGTCTTTACTTTACAAAGTATATACATATATCCATATGCATGGTCAGTCCGTTAAAAAAATGTGGTAAGAGAATTATGTCTTCTAATGTGCACGACAGATTTTGGGGGCTACATTCACCTTATTTTAGTTGGGGAACTCGATAAAAATAGCATAATACAAGTACTAATTTTTTTTGGACAAAAATTGAGGGGAAGAGAGAGGAGGAAGGTTAAGTTGGTGAAGTCGTTGTGCTTCTTCACGTCTCTAAACTCTGTGGTAAAAATTTCAAACAGGTTTACCGTGGCTATATTTCTTCATGTGTGCTATGTCAATTGGCACTTCAACTTGATCCTCCCTTTTTCTCACCATCACCAACCTATATTAAGCACCTCATGAAACCTTTCCTTATTGAGTATGGAACAATATAGAGTACAATTGCGATATGTGCTGCTTGTAGGGGTAAAAAAAAAAAGCTTTGAGTAGATTGCATTTTACTATAAGCTTGTGTTAAATAAGTGGTTTTCGGCTTATTATCCCCCTTCTTTCTTGCCATTGAAAGATTGTGTTTACTTTTATCTATGTAGGATATGATATGAGAGATCGAAATTACAGATTTATGTGAACCTTGTTTTAATTTGCTGCATCAAAGGGATGGAGTGCAGTCAGAGGGGAGGAGTGTAAAGTACATACTTGTTATTTATATGTTGATGTTTGGTTTATAGGATTCATAGAGAATTGTTGTAAAGTATATGTTTGTAATTTACATATATTGATATTTTATTTTTAGGATTCATAGAGAATATTCCCAATGATATTATAGGTTATCTGTGACTGGACTTCTTCTGATTCCTATATATGGATTATTTTTGTTGTATTAGATTGAGCTTATTATTTTTGTATTTGGTATGAATTATTATGCTTGTTAATTAGGTGCAAATTAAAATTGGGAAGCATATAAATTTTTTTTTTTTAATTTATTCATATTTCTAACAGATATACCCGTTAGGAAATCCGTTAGTATTTTTGTTTTTATCTTGGAAATTACTAACGGATATATATGTTAGACTTGTTGACAAAACATTAGTATTCAATATAATTCTTTTAAAATAGTTGGAAAATTAACCGTTAGTAACTAGATTTCTAACGGATATATCCGTTAGTAAAAGTTTGAATTACTAACGGATATATCCATTAGTAAAATTAATTTTTCTAACATATATATCCATTAGTAAATCCGTTAATAATATTACTAACGCTAAATTACTAATGGATATATCCGTTAGTAATATTATTTCCAACGAAAATATCCGTTAGTAATGAGGCCATATTGTGTGGTGTGTTTTACCAAAAAATCTTCAACACATTGAATGATCCGAGTTCAAAGATTTCTCTAAAACTCAATACTCAAAGAGTGATTTCAATACTACTTGGAAAGTCTTCCTAACTCATTATAGAACACCCATGATTTTCGGTTTGGCTTGAAAACACTTGGAAGGGTTCCATTTTGGTCCAAACATTCTCTCCAGATATTCTGTTTTTGCTGTCACAGCAACTTGGTTGACTTTCAACTTGTTTTACAGAAAACGTTTCCAAAAGGAGTGGTCCCAACTCATTTTTCCCTTGAACTTCAGTGTCTTAGGGAACTTTCTGTATAATATAGGCCTCTAGATATTTTGTTTTCATTTTCTAAGATTTTTTGACATTTCAGTTGACAGTACGGACTCTGTTTCTGAGTGACCTCTATTGTTTATATGATTTCTCTCAATCTGTAATAGTTATTGAGGTTTGGCTTTTTTGGTATGTGTTCTAGACACTATAAGGATGATCTCTATAAAAAAAAATCATGCATTGAAAACATTTCTAACCCTACTTTTCAGTTTCTACAAGATCAACTCACTGTTCTGTCCACTATTCACAGCAAGTATACTTTTACTTCCATCCTTTGATTTGATGCTCACATGGACTCTAAATTAGTTCATATCTTAGGAAGTAGTCCATACTACATTTGTACATATTCTATGATGATTTTCTTCATGCATTCATGCATATTTTAGACTTCTAAGTCACTTTAGAAAGTCCATGTACACAAACACACTACAACCTTTGCACATTCTAGGATCATACATTGCATTCATGCAAGATTTGGGACTTTTGTGACTCCTCATCTAAGAATATTATAAGGAATGAGTTGGATCATACGTCCATGCTTCCCCTCGATCTAATCATCCTTTCTCATCCGTCCCGGGGATTGAGTGGTCTTGTTTTCTCAAAGATTAACATGCATCATATTAGCTTGCTAAGCATTTTTTTGATTTCCCCTTAGATTAGGAAAACTTTATTACTTGATATGTGATTAGAAGGTTTTTTCCTAGGTTTGTTTGTGTGATCTTTCACTTTTGCATTGTGTGATATTTGGTTTAGATTGTATGAATTATATCTTATCTTTTGATCTTCCATTTCAAAATTCTTATGTGATGTAATATACTATCATAGTATTAATTGTCGAACCAAACATAGTATAAGATGATTATTTGGATGCTAATTGAGGCTCGTCGAGAGACGGGGCGAGTTGAGGGTGTTTTAGTCGTGATAAAGGCTCCTTCCTCTCTCGTAGCAAAACCCCGAGCCAAGGTCTTTGTTTATGAAGGGCCGATGCCCTTTATCCATTTGGGTGAGTCAAATTGGGTTTCTTGGTTCCTTAAAGACCAAATGGTGACTCTGTATCTGTTTTTAACAGACCCTTTATTTTCTTTTCATCCAAAACAATTTCAAACAAACAAAGAGGTGGAATTCCGTGTGTCCACATTATCATTGCCTAATAGTGAACCGTTAGTAACTTCTTCGGTGCTCAAGTCGTGTGAGATCAAGATAGGCGATAAGGTCTTGAGCATTGATTTGATTCCGTTGACAGTGAATTACTTTGATGTTATCTTGGGTATGGATTGGTTGTCGGTCAATCAAGCTAGAATTGATTATGAATAGAAACAGGTTAGTTTTTATCCGTCAGGACAAGAAGAGTTTACTTTTCAGGGTAAGGATGTGGCAGTACCGTCGTACTTGATATCGACGATTCAAGCAAGGAAGATGTTGAAGAGAGGTTGTTTGGGTTTCTTATGTTCAATTGTCGACACAAGAGTTCTTAGACCACTAGTAGAAGACATTCTAGTAGTTTGAGAGTTCTCAGATATTTTTCCTGATGAGTTATCCGACGTATTGATTGAAAGAAAACTTGAGTTCGCGATAGAAGTAGTACCAAGGTCACAACTGGTATCCAAAGCACCGTGCCGAATGGCACCAGTAGAGTTGAAGGAATTGAGGGTTCAGTTACAAGAGCTACTTGAGATGGGTTTCATTTGACCAAGTGTTTCGCCATAGGGAGCTCCAATCTTGTTTGTGAAGAAAAATGGTGGGACAATGCGTATGTGCATCGACTATCAAGAGCTGAATAAGTTGACCGTCAAGAACAAGTATCCGTTACCACGAATAGATGACTTGTTTGATCAGTTGCAAGGAGCTCAGGTATTCTCGAAGATTGACTTGAGATCCGGTTACCACCAGTCGAAATTCAAGGAAGAAGATGTCGAGAAGATAGCTTTCAGAACTAGATATGTCACTTTGAATTTTTGGTTATGCCATTTGGAATGACTAATGCACCAACTACTTTCATGGACTTGAAGAATCATATTTTCAAGGACTACTTAGATGAGTTTGTTATTGTATTTATAGATGACATCCTAATCTATTCCGAGAGTGTTGAAGATCCATGAACATCATTTGCGATTAGCCTTACAACGATTACGCGAGAGGGGATTGTTTGGGAAATTAAAGAAGTGTGAGTTTTGGTTGATAGAGATTGCTTTTCTTAGACATATGGTGTCGGTGAGAGGAATTTCAGTGGATCCTCAAAAGATAGAGGCAGTTGCCAATTGGTTG
Source organism: Hydrangea macrophylla (assembly GCA_033977485.1). Taxonomy (NCBI): domain Eukaryota; kingdom Viridiplantae; phylum Streptophyta; class Magnoliopsida; order Cornales; family Hydrangeaceae; genus Hydrangea; species Hydrangea macrophylla. Next base: position 33,494,796 of record CM066994.1, read on the forward strand.
AGACCGACGGATGTGACAAAGATTCAAAGTTTTCTAGGGTTAGCTGGGTAATATCGGAGGTTTGTAAAAGACTTTTTGCGGATTGCAATGCCGATGACACAATTGATGAGGAAAGATGTTGCTTTTGTATGGAGTCCGGAATGTAAAGAAAGTTTTCTAGAATTAAAAGGTCGACTAGTGAAGGCACCAATCTTAGCCGTTCCGACGGGGACTGAAGCGTTTATTATTTACAGTGATGCTTCGTATAGAGGTTTAGGTTGCGTTCTTATGCCAGGTGATAAGGTCATTGCCTATGCATCGAGACAACTGAGGCTGCACGAAAAGAATTATCCAACACATGATCTAGAATTGGTCGCCGTGATTTTTGTATTGAAGATTTGGCATCATTACCTATATGGGGAGAAATGTGAGATCTATACAGATCATAAGAGTTTGAAATACTTGTTCACACAATGAGATTTGAACATGAGACAAAGGAGATGGTTAGAATTAATAAAGGACTATGATTTGTTAATTCAGTATCACCGGGCAAGGCGAATGTCATCACCGATGCTCTTAGTCATAAGGTGCCAACCAACACTGCATCAGATTGACCTCTCAGAAAGAGTTGATTCAAGATATAGAGAATTTGGAACTTGAAGTGATTTCGAGAATTAAAAGTGGCTTGATGTCGACGATTGTGGCACAACCACTCTTGATTTACGAGATCACGGAGAAACAACTTCAAGATATGGCTTTGAAGAAAATTTGGGATGAGATTCCGATGGGCAAGAAACCAGGTTTCACTTTTGAAAACAATGTTTTGAGAATGAGGGATAGAATTTGTGTACTTGACGAGAAAGAATTGAAACGGAACATTCTAGAGGAAGCACACAATACGAAGTACACCGTTCATCCGGGAAGTACCAAGATGTATAGAGACTTGAGACATGTTTATTGGTGGCTGGGAATGAAGAGAGAAATAGTACGCTATGTTTCACAATGTACGTGTTGTCAACAAGTGAAGGCCGAATGCTAAGTACCTTCGGGATTGTTACAACCATTACTAATAGCCGAATGGAAATGGAAACACATTACAATGGACTTTTTTAGTGGGTTTTCGAGGTTTAAGAGATCGAACACTATTATTTGGGTGATCGTTGACCATTTGACGAAGTCGTCGCACTTACTAAGCCAATGACGTTAGCTAAGTTGTACATCCACGAGATTGTGAGACTATATGGTAAACTAGTTTCTATTGTTTCGAGAAGAGATAGTAGTTTTACATCAAAGTTTTAGAGGGCCTTGCAAGAAGCAATGGGTACCAAATTGCATTTTAGTACTGCTTTTCATCCTCAGACCGATGGTCAATCGAAAAGAGTAATCCAAATTTTGGAAAACATGTTGTGGTTATGTGTACTTGATTTCCAAGGTGATTGGGAAGACCACTTGCCGTTAATTGAGTTTGTGTATAACAATAGTTTTCAGTCGAGTATTGGGATGGCTCCTTATGAAGCTTTGTATGGTCGTGTATGTCGTTCGCCGATTAGTTGGACGAAAGCCAGATAAAGAATGATTGAAGGGCCGAAAATTGTGCAGGAGACAACAAATAAGATAAAGGTAATTCGACAACGATTACTGACAGCTCAAAGTAGGTATAAGAGTTATGCCGACAAACGTAGACAGCCGTTAGAATTTGATGTGGGAGATTTGGTTTACTTGAAGGTGTCACCTTCAAAGGGGATTACCGGATTTGGGAGATACGTGAAACTCAATCTGAGATATGTAGGACCTTTTAAAATTATTGGGAGGGTTGGACCTGTAGCGTATCGATTGAACTTGCCGAGTAAGTATGCTTAAGTTCATAACGTATTCCATGTGAACATTTGATTGAAGATAGAGATCAAATGATGACTCTGACGCTGAATAAGATTTAGAGTGATTTGACGTATGTTGCGTATCCGGTAGAGATCTTGGATCGGAAGGATCAAGTCTTACAAAATAAGGTGAAAGTGTTATGGTGTAGCCAAATAACAGAAGAAATGGCATGGGAAATAGAGGAGGAGATGAGTACTCAGTATCCGCACCTTTTCGATACGTGAGGTATAAGTTTGGGGACTAACTTCTTTTTGAAGGGGGAGAGTATTATAGCACCCGTATTTGTATTATTACATTTCATTACATTGTCATGCATGATAATGTGATGTGTTGTGCATGTTGGCACATGTGTGAGTGAGTTTTGACTCACGAGTCGATTTGGGTGTCTTTGTAAGAGAACCCCTTGAGACGGTGTTAAATGAATGTTGGTTGTTGTGAAGTCTCTCTGAGTATGAGACGTTCACTGTGAAATACCTTAAATGTTTATCTGAAAATAAATGTTTACCTGTGTATTTCACTATCTGTATTATTTTCTGATTTAGAATTTTATTTCTGTTGTTAATTTCAGCATCCTGGTGATGACGAATTAACACGCTATTAATTTGGTAGGCTAATTAGCAATTTCGTAAAAGTCATGTAGAAACTTGCGTTTTAGTATCCAAACGGAACTTAGTCAGAAACTTTTATTATATTGAGGTTTCACTTGTAAAGTTATGAATTAGCTATGTATAAAGTTTTAGAGACTGATTAGAAGTTTTGAAAACTCGTGGGGAGGTAAACACAATTTTTGAAAGTGTTGCCTATATATAGATAGAGATTACTTTCATAATTTTATAACTTCTAACCTAAAATTCAACAGGAGGCCAAAAAGAGAGATTTAGTTGCTTAGAGCTTTCTGATGCCAAACGACGACCTTTCGTCCGTCTGCTTTCTCCCAAATTTCATATTTGAACTCCTCGAGGTAAGAGCTTCATTTTGATACCCACTAGGACTTGTTTGGTTAAGTTTTCCGAAAAGTCATTTTCTAGAATTTTTCATAAAAGTTGATAATTGGATTTCTGATCGATAGGAATTATACTAGAAGGACTTCTGCACGTTCTTTGTACTTGGGTTTTCTTTGGATCATATTATAGGAGCGTTATTTGGAGGTGAGTGATTCAACTATGTGGTTTGGAATGATTTCTTGACATGTATTCATGTTTGATATTAAAATCATGTGTTAGTTTATAAATATATATTGTATAGTCCATATTGGGTAATATATTGATAAGTAGGCCCAATAGCACGGTGAAATGTTTTGATAACGTCGAAAGCACAGTGATATGTGATTTGAGCATGTTGATTTGTTATTTGGGTCAAAGGAGTGCGTGTATCATGCCATCGTTGTGGAGTCGTTATAGGCATAAGGTCGCACGTTTGAAGAGAAGAAACGTGGGTCTTATCTTTTCGCGTGGACTTATTGGCGAGGAGTCGCATATTAGGAAGTATGGAACGTACACGTGGGATCTCCGAAGACTTGTATGAAATGTAGAGATGTGAATGCGAGCATGTTTATCATTCATGTGCATTTGTTGTGTTATTCACTAAGCGTTAGCTTAAACAAATCAAAATATATGTGGTTATTCAAATAACCATTGCAGGTATTAACGCCGGCGAGGAATCGCAGAAGTGAGCACACGAGTTTAGAAGGTGACTCAATATATTGATCTCGTCGTTTTGTAATAGGCTTGTTGTAATAAGAATCTTTGTGACTTTTAACTATGTTGAACTTAATATCTTAGCACGGATTAATGATGTTGTAATAGATGATAATCTCTGGTAATTATGTTTTTAGAAATGTTATAGTGCAATTAGGATCATTTTGGAGTGAGTTTGGTGTGTGTGTGTTTAATCCCTGAACGCATTTCGAAAGCTTTTAACTTGAAAAATTCTACAGAATGTGCTGCTGCCATAAACCAGTCGATTGGTTGGGGAAACAGTCGACTGGAGTCTCTTTTTCAGCAACTCTTGCATCCTTTTATCAAAAGCCAATCGACTGGGTCCCCGACACAGTCGACTGGATCGTGTTTTCAAATCAGATATTTTTTTTTCAGGCGGACATCAGTCGACCGGACCGTACCAATCGACTGAATATTTGAAGCCCCAATCGACTGAACTTAGAAAACAGTCGACTGGATTATGTTTGAAAAATCAAGTTTCTATTGGGCCAGTATCAGTCGATTGGGCATGAGGTGCAGTCGATTGGACTGCTGGTTTTCAAATGTTTTGTTTTGTTTTCCGCTACGTGTGTTCTTAAAACTAATTTTTGGGAAAGCTAATGAATTGGTTTAGCCTCGGTGGCGTGCCACAGGCTCCGGTTATGCTATTGTAGGATCGGGATGTGACAATAGATCTCTAAATAATACACAAAATAAAAAAAAATAAAAAATAAAACACTCACACACACATACAAAAAAAAAAAAAAAACAAAAAGTCCAAAAAATGATAAAATTCTCTATTTGCAGACAGATAAAATCCTAAAACAAGCTGCAAATTACTGTTTTTTGTAAAGTCTCCAAGTTGACTGAATAGATCTAAAATAAAATCACCCAAATAACCCAAGAATTGAGAAAGTTATTGTCGTTAATACATATTATTTGTTCCTAGACTGACAACAGATAATATTACTTGTTGCATTGCAGACGGATTAAATCACAAAATCAGACTATAATTTATCTTTTTTTGTAAAATTTTCAAGTCCAATGCATACATCTCGAGGAAATACATGAAATGCACTATATATCATCCACAAAGGCCAAAAAAATGAGGAAATTGTGGTTGTTTTTGTCAATATTATCTGTCTGTCAACAGATAATATTGACTATTTTGATCAATAAAATCGATAAATGGGGTTCAAAATTACTCTTTTTTTATGAAATCCAAAAAACAAATCACCTAAAAAAACTTTAAATTTTTTTTTTTGAAAAGAGTAAGTTATGGTGGTTTAAAGTTGACAGATAATATTAAATTATCCATTTTTTGTTTAGAGCGAGGGACTTTTTAAAAATGGCCAAATCGTGTGAGTTTTTGGCTAATACACATTATACACCTTGAGGGGTCTATCACCTAATATCCCAAACATTTAATCATGAACTCAACTTCTTAGAAACCAAACCAATGACTTCCACGTCAGAAAATCCAATCCCTATATATAACACCATAGTGCCTATTTAGGATAGCTTGTGCTTTTGTGATTGCAATAGCTTTTGTCAAAATAAATTATGGTTAGGATAGATTTGGATAGTTGTGATATCTAGGTACTATATTGTCAGTGATTTTAAATGTACAGAAGACAACTGTGCTATTGTGCTGTATTGCTAATGTATTAGTATTGAATACATTGTTAATATATTTTGTTAATACATAGTATTAATTGTCAATAAAAACTAATTAGTTATTATTACAGGGCACTAAAATTTTAGAAAAAAAAGGTACTAAAATAGTTTTTTAGCCTTAGAATAATATCTATATACAATATATTATTACTGTGGCCAAAACTACTTCCTTAGCCCTCCACCTCATCGCTTAGATGTCGCTCTAATCTTCCACTAAACATCCTATGGGCAATCACTACAATCACATACAAAATCCCATGTGGCAATCTATCTACAGATATATACAACATGTGTACAACCACTTAAGGCAGAATTGTGGAAGTTGAAACACTCCCTTCCATGTTGACAGTCTCGCTGAAGTCTCAACCTTCACTTTTATACTCTCTCTCCTATCTTGTCCCAACTTACATATGGGCAGATGACTTTTCATTTTCCTATAAAAAGAAATTATCATTTATCTCTTTGATTTTCACACCCTCATAATCACATCAACCAATATTCACGTAAAAGAATACTGTTCGTCTATACATCTTGGCATTTATATATATGGTCTTCTATATATATATGACATCAATCACTAATTCATTTGTTATAAGTTGCATGGGTATAGGATGAATACATGGATATGCATGGAACTGTTCATGTGAAGGTAAATTAAAAATCTTAAATTGACTAAACCTTTTTCTGGTGTATATACTTTGAAATAATATATGTTATTCCTATTATTGATATTTGTAGACGGTATTGACTTTTTAATTGAATCATCTATGCTTCCCATATTGGTTCATAAATATGTTGTCAGTTTTACCACATGCAATGACATGTGGTACATCACTGATCACTGTCATGTTGTACAAGTAATAAGTCATTTGGGAACCAATCTGAGATTCAAAATTTTGGAAGTATAGCACTCTTCTTCAAAGATTTTACGTATTTTTTCTCAAATACTTTTTCTACTGCTTTGAAGTGTGATTTGTCCATGTGTATAGGTATGTTTATGTGGCATATGTGTGCCACACTTCTGGGCCACTAACATCTTATGATGTGATGAAAAGTATCCAAGAAAAGTACTGAAGTTTTATCTTGAGGTGTCACGCCCTGGAATGGCAAAAATAGAGAAAAATAAATTACTTTTTGGGTCCAAAGGCAGTGACTGGTGAAGTCACGTGATTGTCCACACCACACAGTACTAAGCTATAATAAGGAATATGGATAACAAGAATGAAATCTAGGTTCTGGTTAAAGCATAACTTAAAGTCAACAGAAAGTTACTAACTATTACAATCAGAGTCTCAAAACAAATATAACATAGCAGAAGTACAAACGTCAAGGCAACATATGTCTTGTTACAAAAGTTCTAGAAAGCAGTAAAGATAATTAAACTACAATCTAGCCTAATCTTCAGTTGGCGTAGAGGTAGTCCTCGGCGTAGTAGTCCTCTTTTGTCTAACCTCCGTTGAGAAAATCCTCGGTAGGGACATCATTACCACATAGTAATCCTCGCCTGCAGGTCCTTCACCTGTATAGTCATAACCAGGTGCACTGGAACATAGAAATGTCCAGCGGCATAAACGCTGTCAGCTTAATGAAAGCTGAGTGAATTAGATACTAACAGGGTATCAACTATTGAAGTTATTACAAGTTATAAACGATAACCATTTAATTCAGTGAGGGTAACTCCTTTAATCAAACCGATCATTAGATTACTAACATCTTAACTGATTAAGACCGACAACACATTCTGATAGGAGAACAGACTCGACAGTAGTTCACTTCTATAAATACACCATTGCTTCGTCTACCGCTTTTAATAACATATGCACAGTCTACTGCATGTCATAGACACCACGTCAGTCCATCCCCAACTTTTAAGAACATATGCGCAGTTCATCGCACTACAGGGATATAACGCTTTAAGCAACAGTACATCATTCTATGGCATGACATAGCAACGTCTACCAGTGATCACGGTCCACCGCAGTCGTAGACACCTTCGTCTGTCTACTGCTTTTAAGAACATATGATTAGATCATCTGACTATCTTAGGGTTATTGGTCCGGTTCACTGCAGTCGTAGACACCTTCGTCTGTTTATCACTTTTAAGAACATATGATCGACCAAGGCCCGCCTACGCAGATTCTCGAATCTTAGCAAACCTACTTAAGTTTAACTCTAACATTGATACATGACAATCCCAGTGTGGCCTGACTACATTGGATAAAATAAATGATAACTCCAAAGGATTTCTAATGATACGTTATCTAACTCACAACCACTATCCGTTAATCTCTTTACTACGATCCTACGTTGCATGAACTCATTATCACGTATGTATTAAAACAATATAGCATGCTGGGAATACTGAATAGTTAATAAACAACTAAACAGTTATAATATAAACTCAATAAGGAAAACAGTATTCTGTAACTGCCAATCGATTGGGACAAGGGTCCAACCGATTGGTATAAAAGTAGTAACAATCGATTGGGGAAAAATCCAATCGATTGGATCACAATCCATTCAAATCGATTGCTAACTTTGGCAATCGATTGGGATATCTACAATGGTAATCGATTGTACAAAATGTCAATCAATTGGGGTTATGAAAGATGGCAATCGATTGGGAAAAGTACCAATCGATTAAGACTTCGTCTTCTTCACAGTGAAGATAGTCCAGCATCATAAAACGAGAAAAACATGATTTAAACTCCATTTCTTCATTCTTAACAAGTTCTAACATCAATAATAAGTTACCAAGTGAGTTTAAAACTCACCTTAGGTCACAAGGGGGTGTTTGGGTGTGTATTTGAAGCTTGGAAGCTTCAATGGAGGTCTCTCTCTCTCTCTCTCTCTCTCTCTCTCTCTCTCTCTGCCTTCTCCTCCTCTCTTCTTCTTTTCTATTTTCTTTTTCTTCTCCTGGTCTTCTTCTTCTCCTCTTCTCAGTCCATCTCTGAGTGTGTGTGTGTGTGTGTGTATGGGTATATGTGTGTATATATATATAGAATACACACACAAGCTCCCCCTCTCTCCCTCTCTTTGAATTTCTATAACCCAAAAACGCAGAAAAGGATCACCTATATATAGGCAAATATGTGTTCACGTGGACAAACCCCAGCAAGGCAAAAGAATCTGTCCAGTTGCTGCCAATCAATTGGCATGAATGGCAATCGATTGGTGTTAGGTATTAAATGCTCCAATCAATTACTATAAGTGACAATCGATTGGTATCCAAGATAAGGCAATCGATTGGGAAACTTGCCAATCGATTGGTATCCAATTATACCAAAGGTAAGGCTAAACTTATACAAGTACTAAAAGAAACATACAAGGTCTTATTCATATAATACGTTACAGAAATACAGGTTATTACATGAGAAAAAACCAATTTTATAGCTACCGGTTTATTCATGTGGTGTAACCAAAAAAGAAGAAGAAGAAAATCATGTGGTTGGACCATCTCATCACCGTTAAAAAAGAAAAAGAAAAAGGAAAAAAAAAATAGTGTCATTCTTGAGACTTTGTCCCCCCCCCCCCCCCCCCCCCGCGCAAAACCAAACATTTTATGACTTTTCCTTAGGTTATGAAAACTAAGGCTTATAAGTGTGAGTGTCCTACAAATTCTACACAATGCATACATAGCCAACATTTAGTAGCGGATAATCTAGATATATATATATATATATATTTGAAATTTCTGAAAACAGCCTATGCATTACACGGATTCTTGCCTAGTTTTATTACATTAGTAGTCACTTCATAATTAGTTTATTACATTACTAATGTTTGTTAATGATTATTTAATATAAGATCAAATCGTTAGTACTACTACATTATGGACAATGAAGGGTTTTCTTAAAAAAAATAAAAATAAAATTTTTTTTGGACAATAATGGGTTTTCTTAATTTTTTTTTAGGGGTATTTTCATTAAAAATATACAATTTAATCCTTGAGTATAGGGTCAACATGTATTTAGTCACTTTGACTTTCTTAAGGTATAAATTGATCCTTAATTTGTATTATAACTTAAAAATTGGTCCCTTTCCCTAATTTGATGAGTTTGTTAATGACAAATCTACCCTTAACAGAATATATATATAAAGATATGTATATATATAGTAACCAATTTACATTAATTATGGGAGATATCATTCCCTAAAATATGTGTTTATAAAATCACATTAAAAGTGATGGGTTTCAATTAATGAATGCAACCGTTTCTCTCTCTCTCTCTCTAGAAAAGTAGACTCGCAAAATCATATGTTTTGGCTAAAAAGAGTTTGAAGGTCTCTAGAACAAACTGTGAATTTCTTATTATATATTATTTTTTTTCTAATTCCCTCAGCTCCTTTGGGATTTGAATTTCTACTTTTAATTGTGCTTAAACGCAAAAGCAAACATGGGTAAATTTAAGCACCTACAAGCAGAAAAAAATAATAAATGAGATGAGACAATTAAAGTGATCGCACATTATTATGGTAATAGTTTCAGTGGCTGCATGATTTTAGTCTCCACAATCATGAAAACCATAATTCTTTTTTTTTTTTTGCTTTGAGAAAACCATAATTCAATTATTCACGATTTCTCTTCCTCTCTATATCTTTCTATCTATATCATTCTCTCTCTACTCTTACAATTTTATGGCTCATAAAAGTGAGATATGGCCAGTGCTGAGCCAGTATCGGAATCGGAATCGGAGAGTGCCATTTGGCCGGTGGGAGACTCGGATCTGGCTCGCCGGACGGTGTGTGGGGCTTCGCGTCTGCGGCGGCGGCGATGGCTGAGCTGAGTCAGTTGGAGGTGGAAGCCGCCGTTCAGGTGGTCTCGAAGCCGGAGCATGTCCTGCGGTTGATCTCGGTGGTGGTGGATGTGGAGTTGAAGATCATGCTTTGGAGGTCGTCGGCGAGGTCTTCCGGCGATGGCTCCATTTGTCAAACTGTGTGTTTGAGAGAGAGATTTTGTTTACGTTTTGAGTTTGAAGGTAAGATATATATATATAAATAGAGATTTTTTTTTTTTGGTGAGAAATTTGTCTTATTAAACCCTGAATGTTCAGTGAGAAATTTGTTTAGAAACACTCCACAATTTTATTTTTATTTTTTTTGTGAGAAATTTGTTTAGAAGTGATAATTTCTCACCATTATAGATATGTTTCGTACTTATGATCAATGAAGACTTTTAACGTGAGAAATTTCTCACTTTATGGTCTATGATATATTTTTGGTGAGAAATTTCTCATCAAATTCATTGAAAAAGGTGAGAAATTCTCACTATAATAGATAATATTTCTTTGTTAATTCTCTCTCTCTCTCTACATATATATATATATATATATATATATGTATAACAAATCAGGGTTATGAAATTAAAAACCCTGATTTATGGGAATTGTGGTATTTATTAAAATTTCTCATTAATTCTCTCTCTTTCTATATATATATATATATATATATATAATCTGGGTTTGAATTTAAAAACCCTGATTTATGGAAGTATGGGTAATTTGGTCCTCAAAATAGGTGAGGACTAATTTCTAAGTTGACTTGTAGAATGGATCAATTTCTAGAAATGACTACAATAAAGGACTAAAATCTAAAGGACCCTATTTTCATAACATTTATATGGGGGCAGAATTGGGATTAACCAAAATCTATTGCATCCCATATGTGAGTGACACGTCCAGAATCGTTAGAAAAGAGGAGGGCATGTTGGTCATAGCACTTGGCTTTGACCAGCTGTTGACCGCGATTTAAGCTGGGCCTCTCAACGCTGATTTGTGCGATATAGGATTTGCTTAGGCGACGGATAAACTTGCATGCCAAACGGAATAACCTAATCGCACGATTGGGCTACAAAACGTGGTATAGACAAACGGGCACATTGACAGACAATCTCACATAAACGTAGTCTCACTATAACTCCTAACTCTTATAAAACTCATACAGAGTCATACACAATCCTACCTAGAGAGACAAAACAGAATCATAAACACAGTATTATCATCAATAATCACAATCTCCCATGAAATTCTTCACCCAACTCCGATCATGTTTCGGCGGCTGTGCCAACATATCACCGGCGGCGGAAGCCTCCAATCCGTCCCCCCCAAGCCGGGGTGGCATCTGTGAAAGCGAAATCAGCCGTTAAAGTTCGATCTGATCCTCATAGTCCAGTCAATGATTACAGGTAAATCATTATCCTAATTTACGCTCTTGTTCGACTCCAATCTTTGTTTGTTTTGTTTTGTTTTATTTTTTTTTTTTAAATGTCAATCAGACCTTTTTGTAACATCAAGAACCATGAAATTCTGTCATGCAATGGTGCTTTTGCTTCTACGATTTAATCATGAAATATATATATATATACTTTTTGAGCCAATAAAAAATTTCCACTATTCACTCAAATTTTTTTGTCATTGAATCTGAAAATCTAGTTTGCCCACTCATAAACTCCAAAAAGTTAGCGCCAAACACCCTCGGTTTGCCGAGAAGCGTCGTTTTATCTCTCTTAGGTTTTTCCTATATCCTCCAATGTAATTATACATGGGAGGCCATGTAGAGACAGCAAAAAATCAACTGCAGGAAATTATAGGGCCCGTTTGGAGGCGCTTAAGCTTATGTGTTGGGAGAAGCTATTCTCTTTTTTGTTTCTCGTCGGTTTTTCGCTAGTCTCTTAAGTTGAAGCTGATGTCCTCCAACGTGCTCATAAGTTGCAGTTCCTAGACGGACCCATAATATCAGTCTCATGAATAATACACTTGAGGTTGTGTCGGATAAAACTTTTGGATTCTCTTTTATAATAAGTAAAACCAATTATTTATCTTTTTACCAAGTACTTTTTTATGTTTACTACGTAGGTGGTTTTTTTTTTTGTTTTTTTAATTACACCATATGATTTTTTCACAATTAAATGTTCAATATATATATATATATATTTATATATTTTTTGTATTTCACTACTTTTTAAATATTCAAAAAGGTTCTAAGTTTAAGCATATTTCATATAGTACACAGGGATAATAATTTCAAACCACATCTCCTGCGAGATGATTATAATAGAAAGAGTGGCCCAATATTATTAGTTTGGTTGAATACGATAAAAATATCAATAACAAAACGCACACGTGCGGTAGACTGTATTAGAGAGAAGTTTGGTGGTTGTATTTAACAGCTCCATAAAATTATAATATATTATCCTCATATCTGGTATACATCCAATGTAATCTACTGTGTGTGAGTTTGTTTATCTGAATAGATATATTTTTTTAAGTAATGTAAAAGAACTAACAATTCACCAGATCAAGAAGTGGATGATTAAAACTCTTTTTTAGTTACAAAATTAGAAGACAAAGATGCACATTTAATTTCAAAATTTCCATTGACAACTAAAAAGGTAAACAATTTACGTGGCTAGTTTTAAGGGTGACAATTTTTTACACAAATCCAACACAAAAGTACATGGGTTTGGGTTTATCTTATACAGGTTTGGGTCATAAACGAGTCAACCCGTTTAGCACGATTAATAAATGAGTTGGGTCATATTTGATTCGTGTCAACCTATTTAATTAGGAGGGTATTACAACATAAATTGTTGTCTACGAACCATATTGTAAAAACCGTCAAGATTTGTATATAGAACTTCAAGAACTTAGTTCGATCCAAGTGAATGAATTCCTTTAGACTAAGCTCTCTTCAACAAGTGGACATTTGATGGGTCGCTAATCGAGTGCGTTAAATGACTTAGCTGGGTTAAATGTGTAACCTGTGAATTAAATTAATGAAGTTTGGGTTTAGGTTCTTCACAAGTTTAAAAAATGATACAATTGTGACACAACCCGAATATGACACGACAAGTTTATCACAAGACACGACACGATTGCCACCCTATAGCCAATTTTGGTGTACTTGGTATTTTGCTAATGTTTGCTGTAATTTGCGCGGGCGTGCCAGAGCCAAATAGGCTTGGTGTGTGTGTGTGTGTGTGTGTGTGTGTGTGTGTGTGTGTGTGCGCGTGCAAACTAATTTCCTAACCGCTTGTGTGAGTGATACACAAGGCTTTATGAACCTGACTTCTAAACAGAGTGATTGTGTGTAGTGAGTAGGAAAGTACCCTCACCATAAATTCTTTAGCAGTACTGAAGCGCACAAGCTAAACAGTGTCGAGTTTAACAGGTAAACAATCACAAACGGATTAATAAAATGAAGATTTTATTAAATGTTTGGAAAAAATAAACAGATCTAAAGAACAAAACAAGGCAAACTGATTATCCAAAAGAATAAAAAAGAAATAACAAATACAGGGCAGACCTATTTGCTATGTGCTGAAAAACATAAAGACTTGAGTGCTTTGAATGTTTTGAATGCTTCGAATGCAGTGTGGGTGCTGTTTTTGAGATGACGCGGAGTCCTCTGCTTGGTTGGCCTGCCTGAATATTTATAGCGGCCTTGGATGATTCCTGATTAGAAAAGGACTCCTTAGCTTGCGCCCCAAGCTGCGTGGCTGATTGGCTGATGGTGGAAGAATCTTTCCTTATCTTTGACTCCTACCTTATCCAGATTCTGATTGAATCAATCCCTTTAATTTAGGGATCAAACGTCTAAATCCAGCTGGACACGATCAGATTCATTTCCTACACGGACTCTTGTTTCCAAAACTCTGAGATGACGTTATCCTGACAGCTGTGGATAGCACCGCCTTCTCTTTTCAGTCCATCGGCCTTGAAAGCTTGCTCTCCTGGATAAATCAGGCTTTCCCAATTAAATACCTTCTTTCATGTCCGATTACCCTTCTATGAATGCTCAAGGCCAATCGGACTGCTATAGCCATCATTCATTACACGGTGATCGATTGGCCATCGTGTTGCCTTAATCCAACATCGGGCTAACACTGCATTAAGTTTTGTTATTCCAATGCCCGATGATCCTCATACATGCTCGTCTTTCCCATCTGGCTCACCTCACAACACCCAATAGCCTTGTACCTATCATTGGTCTCACGTCTACGCTTAAGTCCGATGAGTCATATATTCCCTAGCTCGGCCTCTCCTCTATCCAGCTTCACGCGGCTTGGGCTCAAAAACCTTTGACGGTTTTTGGGTGCAAACAATTGCCCCCCAAAAGGTCATATCAAACGTCCCGCCTTGATTGATGTGACGTTTTGAATTTTAAAATTGCCACGTGTCAAGCATGCAGAGAATGTCAGATCATTGAGAATCCCACCAGTTACTCCACATTTAATGCAGCATGATTAAAACGGCGTGGTATTTAAACAGCAAGATTTTCAAACATCTTTACCTCCCTCATTTGCATTCTTACTCTCTCTCTCTACACAGCTCAAGAAAACAGAGCTTCTCCCTCTAAAACCTCCATTTTTTCCGGCGTAATACTCCTCTGTAGATATGGCTCCTAAAACAGCTCTGACCACCACTTCCAAAGGAAAGAAGACCTTCGTCGATGCTCCACCACCATAAAACCGATGCAGAGAGGTTAGGACCCTGGCCAAAACCCATGCTTCTGAGATCTCTACTGATTACCTGACTCCCTACAGCTCCTCCGACGGTTCTCCAGTTGCACCAAGCCTTGGGGCGGCGTTTCTCGGCCACCCTCCGGCGGCTTTTCTTCCCCTGTACCCGCCGGTGAAAAATGAAGCATTCCTGCAGGTAACTACCCACTAGAACAAAGTTCAAACTGCTACCCACCTTATTCGGGGCTGGCCGACCCCTGCTACAGACTGGGACAAATGGGTAGTTAGGGTATCGGCCTCTAAGGCTACTATCTGGAGACAAACGGGCATTTATGATGCCATAATGCTCAGTCGGGCTAGGGTAGAGATAGACCGACCTCTTCTTCTCTCTGCACTGTTGTTTTGGTCTTCATCTTGCAAAGACTTTCTTTTCCGCAGCGGGCCAATGGCCCCCACCATCAAGGATATTAGTTATTTGCTCGGTCTTCGCCCTCACGGGCAAGAAATTATCCCCGGGCTTATCATCGGAGCGGCCAACTTTGCTTACCCTCAGCAAGAGACTATCAGGGATGGGTCCGTTTCGTACAGACCGATTACAGCCTACGGAGGCTTCCTGACTGCCTGCATCGGTGCTGATGAGATGGAGGTGTCCGACGCCGAACATACCGCCTTCCTCATATACTGGCTCAACAAATACCTCTTCAGAGTACACCACCTTGGCTTTGGCTCTCGCATCAGGGAAGCCCTTAGCCATGGCTACACTTGTCTGGGTACACCTAGTCCGTGGTGTAACAGACTTCGTTCATTCGGGCTTTGGAGCTGGTGGAAGCCCGATATGGATACTTCAACTATGGTTGTATTCCTACTTCCCAGAGTTTCAACCAGTCATTCGCCAAATCGCCGATGTTCCTATTTCTGCCGTCCAATTTATGGATGTAGCACCTTCTTCTCACTCCTTTAAGGAGTGTTTTACTTTTTTCTATCAAGGGTGCTCCCCTAGGGATATAAATCTCTTCACCCCTTTCTTTTCTCTCCAATTTTCTTCATTCCTTCAACTCTCCAACAACCCTTCTAACTGGGGTTCGGGCACCCAGTCCACATACAACGAAATCTTCTCTAACTACTTAGTAGCTAGGGACATAATCTTTAGCCCTAGTATTCCCTCGGCCAACAATAAGTGTGGGGCAGAATATTACTTTGCTCCCCTCTATGCCCGCCAATTTAGGCTTACTCAGCTCGTGCCCGTTCCCCCAGGCATCACTGTCAATGTTGACAGGGTTGAACGCGGGCTGATCATCAACGATCGGCAAGTAAAGAAAATAAAAGAACGGTCAGATAAGCTCAAGGCCGCGTTCAACTTCACACCTTTTTCTGCCCGGCCTGTGGTATCAGAAGAATTCACCCAGTGGTGGGGTGATCGGGCAAGCCAGCTATTTAAAGACACTGCTGCTAAGACACTTGTACCATTTACTGCATCATCGGCCACTGAGGCTGATGCTCCTGCCCCAGCAGCAGCTCCAGTCTGGCGCAAGCAAGTTGTCAAAAGACCGGCCCGCAAGCCAGCTCCGGGCAAAGGGCCTGCTCAAATTAAACAGAAAACAACACCGACCTAAACAACTCAGGTTAGATTTACTTTATTTTTTAGCCGTTAAGCCCGATTTTGTTCTTTCAGTACTAATCCTTTCAGGCCTACCTGGAACGGGTCGTCGTGAGAGTGATGCCGCTTCACATCGTGCCTCCTCTAACTCCTTCAAGTGGCGACGAAGACATTGCTCCTACCGGCCACGTTCCTGAGCAAGTCGTCCTCTCTTCCAGTAGTGAAGGCGTGGCCAATGCTAGAGCTTCTATGGAGGCTGATCTTGTCAAAATCAAAATATAAAAGTATACTTTACTTTTCTAAAGATTTGTAGTAGTGAAAGTAAAGGTCGAACCCACAGAGATTGAATACTACCGCACTTTAATTTTAAAACCTACATCTAATTAATTATGAAAATGGATTTTGATTTGGAATTTAATTAAACTAAGAACAATAAAATAAATCTAAACTATGAAAGTAATTAAAGTTGTTTTAAAGATATTTAAAGGGAACCTAGGATTACAAATCCACCACTAGCTTCATAATAAGGGTATTTATGCATTCAATTAGCTTATTAAGTTGGATGATAATGGGGAATTGTAGCTACAAGCCCAATTCTTCCGTCAAGAAAATAACTATGGTTCAATCACCAACATAATCCATCTTCAGTTAGCACTAATTATCCCACACTAAACTAGGGTTGTGGTAAAATCCGTCTAATCTAGGCATAGACTATTCGGATACTTGATAGCATAATTCAATTAAGCACCATTACATGTAAACAATCTATACAAGCACAACAAATATAGATCATTGAGCACATCATAGTCAAAATAGATCTATGACAAGAATAAACTTTGAAAGTAATGATTTAATCAATAGAAGTACGATTTATTTATAAAAATCCTCAGAACATGTAACTGTCATCCATATATAATAAAACTAAAATAAAAACATAAAATACACCCTATTACTTGGCTAGGGTTTCATTGAAACCCTAGATCTTGAGTTTAGTTGGTCATAGAATTGATGAACAGCAAGAGGTTGATGGAGGAGGTCATGGGAATCCTTGGTCTTCTTCTTCTTCTCCTTGCTTTCCTCTCTTCAATGGCTGGAATTTTAGTGTATATGGCTGTGTATATTATTATGTAATGATTTGTAACCTTAAATTTGATTTAGAATATGATTTATATAGAGTTTGGAAGGATTTAGGAAGCTTTCCTAAGTCAAATCGCGCTAAAACAGCTATTTTTACGTTTCTGGACGTATTCAGCCAATTCGGATCGCACAGGGCTCTTTAGGGCCTCGAAATACGCAACTTTGACTTTTCAACGCGCGGGTCGCGCGCATGGGTCGCTCTAGCGAATTTCCACTTTTCTAACTTTTCTCAGATTTTTCGCTGCTCTGCTCACCGATCGTAAAAATTGTGATAAAGTTTGACGCGGACCTCGTATTGACTCACCGTTTGCAGCCACGCGTCCGTAACTCGAAGATCTACATTTTATAGTCCGTAACTCGAAGATCTACATTTTATATCTCTGGAGAAATTTCTCAAATCTGAATTATTCCTTGTCAAAAATGCGATTTTCCGAGGCTGTTACTGCATTCAGCTTTCACCGGAATCCCCGTTTGAGCCCAGAATGACTTCCAAAGCCACTAATCATTGGATTTTTGTGCATTTTTATATTAATGCTCCAAATCCTACAAAATTTAGAATACTTATTAAAAAATAACTAATATCTACATGAAATGGGCTAACAAAGCGTATTTTTAGAACTATAAACGGCAACTATTCATCGCCGATCACACCCCCAAACCTACTCTTTGGTAGTCCTCGAACAAAAAGAAAAGAAAAATAAAACTACTACTACAAATACTACTCTATTTTTGCATGGATCACGATTGCATTTAGCATATGCAACAAGCCTTTTAAACTCCTAGGTGTCCCTAGTCGGACGAGTGAAGTCTCGTGAGGGTTCTCGTCAACAAGTCACCCACAACCATCTTTATTAACTTATCAATTTAAAAACTTTATTAAAAACAAAGAACATAATATTCAATACTCCTTCATCATATAACAAAGATTTTAAATAGAATAACGAACATAAAGAAACATAATGAAACATCCACCTAAATCATGAAAAAAAATCTCAAGCACATGCATCGTATAAATCAATAGAGTTCCTCATACAATTGCACGTGTGTGATATGGTAGTTAAATAAACACGCGCATGTCATGAACTTGGAATATACTTCGGATAACCAATTAACTATGTCTCTACTACGAATCTCACAATGTCAATTACACTCTAAAATGAAACACTCAAAAACAGGTGTAATTTTTCTAAAATATTTGAGTAAAGGAAATATGTTTTCAAAACGAGAAATGCTCACATATGACTCGAAAAGGACGCATGACACGAAAGAATAGTAGTCTCATGGATAGGATGCCAATAATCAAGAAAAATTAATCATTGCCATGTTTTAATCCCCCTCCCATCGTTTTCATATCCGAACCATGTTTCCTAGGATCAAATAGGACTTTTCAAAGGTTGTAATGTGGCTCAAGTAATGAAAAAGGATAGAAATGATTCATTAGGTAGTTTTAGAATGGCATTGTAAGGCATGTTCGATTTCTTTCATTCGTTTCTTCTACCAACTTCATCTTTTCAAACTTTTTTCATATATTTCTTTTTTTTTTTCTTTCCTTTTTTTTCAATCTCTTCAATCTTTTCTCCTTTTTTTCTTGCTTGTCAGATGATTATTCATTGATTTCTAAGCAACTACCCCAATAGCATCTTATCTTCTTCTTCTTCTTAATCAACACATCGCCTTATCAACACTAAAAGGTGACGAATCTTTCAGTGGTGAACTCTAAGTTGGTCAAGTTGGAGCAAAAACAAGATAATGGTAATTAAAGAAAAATGGCATTTTAATAGTTCAAAGGGTGAACTAAGGAAATTTATCATTTATCTGGATAGGACAAAAGCCAAAAGGGTGGAAAACAAAGAAGGCCTAAAATCATGTCCTAGGGTGATGCGATTTTTCAACGTTTACGACGGAAGATTATTTAGCATGGTAGCAAATATTTTAACTTGACTATCAACCAAAACAAGAATAATGAGACTAAACAACAAGTTAATGCGCTATTTCAATGAAATTCGACAAACATAAAATGTACTTATAACCCTCTAAAAAGAAAAGATAGGCTCAAAAGCTCACTGGGTTTAGTCTCCACCATGTGTTATCTAGAAATCCGAATCATATTATAGTTTACATCAGACATGTATTCAAGCGACTACGTGCAGTGCATAGGTTTGTGTGCAAAACTATGATATAAAACTACGATTCGAACGATACATGACCTAAAACATCATATCATGACTTCAGTAAATATTTAATCACATCTTCTCTTGTTTACCATTCTATAACAATCCAAGTTACATAACAAGATGTATCAAATTTATATTGCAAAAACGTCGGTAATCATCGTTTATTTAAGCTCAAGTATCGATTTTTTTTTTTAAATTAGTGCATAATAATGTGCATGTGTGTGATAACTAAACTATAAGTAAAAGAACGTAATGAAAATAAAACAAATAGAAACAAAACTATCTAAACAAAGACAAACTTAAATGAAAAGAACTGAAAAGAACAAACAGAAAAGAAAATAACTAACCAGGTGCAGGAAATAGAAGGTAAAAGAACAACAAGAAAAAGTGGGAAATCCCTACCTCGCGCTAGCGGACCCCTCGCGCGTGCAAATTCGAGCGCGAATAGATACTGAGGCTATATATATATATATATATATAAAAAACTTGAAAAATTTTGTCTATGGGAGAATCTCGCGCGAGCGGGTCGCGCGCGTGACTTTGTTCTTTTCTTCTTTTTCTTTATTTTAATGTAAATAAGTACAAAATAATTTTACTCCGACCCCCAAACCTGTTCAGAAAACTCAAAAAGGACTCAAAATCGACCAAAAACAATCAAAAATAAGAGAAACCGACGAAATAAAGCTTGGTTTGCCTCCCAAGAAGCGCTATCTTTTACGTCTTTAGCTAGACCGTCCTAGCTCAGGACTTATGGAGGCTAAAACTCAGACTTTGTACCCCTAAGGATATCAGGAAGAGCTCAGTGGTAAGCAGAAATAATGTTGCTTTGGATTAATTCATTTGACAGATCATCCTTATTATGTTCAAATCTATTTCTTACCTTCCGAGTGAATTCATCATTAGGGTCCAGATTATTTAAATTCATCCGTTCATTACGAATTATATTATTTTCCTCACCCATATTCAGTTCTCTGTTAGGCTCAATATTCCGTCTTACCTCACTCTCTGCCTCACATAGGTAATCGTCGTCTTTAGGAGGTTGATCCATAGCATTAAAAACGTTCAATTTCAAGTTCATGTTCCCAAACGACACTTTCATTACCCCTGTCCTACAGTTAACACGAGCATTAGCAGTCGCTAAGAATGGACGGCCTAAGATGACAGGAGTGTGTTTCTTAGAATCTAGCACGGGTTCAATGTCAAGGACCATGAAGTCGACAGGATAATAGCATTTATCAACTTTAACCAAGACGTCCTCGACGATTCCTCTAGGTATTTTAATAGAACGATCCGCTAATTGTATTGTAGCGGCCGTAGGTTTAAGTTCACCTAGTCCTAGTTGTTTGTAGACGTGATAAGGTAAGAGGTTAACACTAGCTCCTAAGTCAAGGAGAGCCCGATGAATAATAGTGTCACCTATGACACATGATATTGTAGGCGTACCTGGATCTTTATATTTCGGAGTAGCGTGTTGGAATATTGAGCTAACTTTTTCCGTGAGAAAGACCTTTTTCGGAGTATGACTACGCAATTTACGTTTTTGAGTGCATAGGTCTTTAAGACATTTAGCATAAGCGGGAATTTGTTTAGTAGCATCGAGGAATGGAATATTGATTTTAACTTATTTAAATACCTCGAGTATATCCTCAACCTTTGACCCTTTCTTTGAAAAATTTGATGGTTCATCCACGTTAGGTGGAAAGGGCAATTTCGGTATATGATTAGTCAGGGCCGTTTCTTTTTCTTTCTTATTTTGGCTCGCGTCCTTACCCTTCTTTATATTAGAGTTGATGTTCATATCTATCACATTCTCATTCAAAATTTCTATTACCTCTTCCTCTCGTGTAGTCAACCTAGTTGAGACGGTGTTTACTTGCTCATTCGACCCCTTAACCTTGTATTGTTCCTTAGGGTTTTGAATTGTTTGAGTAAGCAACGTCCCCTCGTTTCTACGACTCACTACAGTAGCTAGTTGTCCCATTTGGGATTCAAGCTTCGCAATGGATTGTGTGTGTGAGTGCACTATTTGTGCTTGTGCCAGTACTTGTGTTTCGATTTTATTAAGGGACGCCAACACCTTTTCCTCAAAAACGTTACCCCTTGAAGGGTTCGGATAAAGAGGCGGTTGTTGGTATTGATTAGGTTGAAACTGGGGTCGATATGCATTAGGAAAATTAGTCGCCTCATTAGGATTATTATTATTATTATTTTTCCACGAGAAGTTAGGATGGTTTCTCCATGGCGCGTCCGGATTATTAGTAGTCGAATTATAATTATTTCGTGGGTATTGTTGAATAGAATTAATGTGTTGCTCCACGAATTCCGGAAATTGAGATGCAGAAGGACATGCAAAGATATTATGAGACGGTTCTGAACATAATGCACATACTTCTGAAGAAAGTGGAGTGGGCCTAATTCCCATTTTCATAAGTTGGTCAAGTTTTCTATTTAACTCTTGGAATTCAATTGAATGACTTGACTCGAACTTTACCTCTCTTTTTGGTGGTGGCAGATATCCTCCAGAACGTACCGACACAGACTGATGCATCGAATTCTCGCTCAAAGTTTCAAATATTTTCCAGGCCTCGTCGGCACTTTTGTGTAGGAAAGTACCAGCACAAACGGCATCGACGGTATTACGAACAGAGGGAATAAGTCCATCATAAAAGACTTGAACTAATTGCCACTTAGGAATCTAATGATGTGGGCAGGAATGTAATAATTATTTAAATTTCTCCCATGTGTCATAAAGTGTTTCCCCATTTTGCATCACAAAACTAGTTATGGATTTTCTTATTTGATTTGTTCTTGTGATTGGGAAAAACTTTTGTAAAAATGCAGTATGTAATGCTTCCCATGTTTTTATAGTGTTTGGCTCCAAAGATTGGAGCCAATACTTCGCTTTATCTTTTAAACAAAATGAAAAGAGATGCAATTTTAATTCATCATCAGTGAAATTTTGGATTTTTAACGTAGAACATATATCTTAGAAATCCCCTAAGTGCTGATACGGGTCTTCATTTATATGGCCATGGAAAGAAGGAAGTAGCGAGATGGTAGACGACTTTAACTCAAAGTGAGATGCCGTCGCCTCCGGTAAATCGATACCTGCTTGAGGCGTGTAAGTCGTAGGAATAAAATAATCTTTAAGCGGAGGAGGTGGCGGTATATTAGGGTTATTTCCATTGTTTCCAATGTCGGCCATTGGAATAGGTTCTATGTTAATAAAGCGTAATTTTTTTAGGTTTTTAAGGGTACTACGTATTTCAGACTCAAACAACGACGATGGTTTCGGAGTTAATTCGTCGTCTATGTTTAACCTAGTTCTAGAAGTTATGTTTGAATACTTGTTAATTCTTAATGTACGTTCAAGTTCAAGATCGCAAGGTTTTAATTCCGGTTTACTTGAGCGTGTACCGAACATAAACTACAAGAAAATACACTAAAAACAAAACTGACTCAAATAATAAAAAAACAAATAGCAATCACGCAACTAAGATAACAAGCACTCAACTACTGTGATGCATGTAAATTAATTATCATGTAATGCAGTGACCACGTCAATTCCCAGCGCCCTGGGTGTCCTAGCTAATGTAGTGCAATTAACCCTAAACCAATGCAAATAGTGCGTCACAGCGCCTTGACTTACAGTGGTTTAAAGCGAGTTTCACAAGAAGCAATTTACTTGAATTTTTTTTTTCCGCGTAAGCTCCTTTGACGTGCACAAGTGCTCCACTCGAAACGCTAGAATTTTGAGTTCCTAAGAAATTACAAAAATAAAAGAAAAGTTAGTAACTTAAAATAAAAACGAAAATATAAGAAAAGGAAAAAAAAACCTAATCTCATATTTACGAATTAACTAAACTAAGATTATAAAACTAAAGGTAGTAATGCAATCCCCGGCAATGGCGCCAAAAATTGATCTTGTCAAAATCAAAATATAAAAGTATACTATACTTTTCTAAAGATTTGTAGTAGTGAAAGTAAAGGTCGAACCCGCAGAGATTGAATACTACTGCACTTTAATTTTAAAACCTAAATCTAATTAATTATGAAAACGGATTTTGATTTTGAACTTAATTAAACTAAGAACAATAAAATAAATCTAAACTATGAAAGTAATTAAAGTTGTTTTAAAGATATTTAAAGGGAACTTAGGATTACAAATCCACCACTAGCTTCATAATAAGGGTATTTATGCATTTAATTAGCTTATTAAGTTGGATGATAATGAGGAATTGTAGGTACAAGCCCAATTCCTCCGTCAAGAAAATAACTATGGTTCAAGCACCAACATAATCCATCTTCAGTTAGCACTAATTATCCCACACTAAACTAGGGTTGTGGTATAATCCGTCTAATCTAGGCATGGACTATTCGGATACTTGATAGCACAATTCAATTAAACACCATTACATGTAAACAATCTATACAAGCACGGAAAATATAGATCATTGAGCACATCACAGTCAAAATAGATCTAAGACAAGAATAAACTTTGAAAGTAATGATTTAATCAATAGAAGTACGATTTATTTATAAAAATCCTCGGAACATGTAACTGTCATCCATATATAATAAAACTAAAATAAAAACATAAAATACACCCTATTACTTGGCTAGGGTTTCATTGAAACCCTAGATCTTGAGTTTAGTTGGCCATAGAATTGATGAACAGCAAGAGGTTGATGGAGGAGGCCATGGGAATTATTGGTCTTCTTCTTCTTCTCCTTGCTTTCCTATCTTCAATGGCTGGAATTTTAGTGTATATGGCTATGTATATTATTTTGTAATGATTTGTAACCTTAAATTTGATTTAGAATAGGATTTATATAGAGTTTGGAAGGATTTAGGAAGCTTTCCTAAGCCAAATCGCACTAAAACAGCTATTTTTACGTTTTTGGACGTATTCAGCCAATTCGGATCACACAGGGCTCTTTAGGGCCTCGAAATACACAACTTTGACTTTTTCAATGGGTCGCTCGCGCGGGTTGTGCGAGCGGGTCGCTCCAACGAATTTCCACTTTTCTAACTTTTCTCAGATTTTCCGCTGCTCTGCGCACCGATCGTAGAATTGCGTTAACCTTTGACTCAGACCTCGTTTTGACTCACCGTTTATGGCCACGCGTCCGTACCTCGAAGATCTACATTTTACATCTCTGGAGAAATTTCTCAAATCTGAAGTATTCCTTGTCAAAAATGCAATTTTCCAAGGCTGCTACTGTATTCAGCTTTCACCAGAATCCCCGTTTGAGCCCAGAATGACTTCCAAAGCCACTAATCATTGAATTTTTGTGCATTTTCATACTAAAGCTCCAAATCCTACAAAATTTAGAATACTTATTAAAAAATAACTAATAACTACATGAAATGGGCTAACAAAGCGTATTTTTAGAACTATAAACGGCAACTATTCGTCGCCGATCGGAGGCAGCTGGGGAAGAAGTTGAACAGGCCGTCCCCACTATAGTTGGAACTCCCTCCGGGCTAGAAGAACCTAATGCAACCACCGGATCTTCCATTCCAGCAACAAGGGAACCGGTTGAGGCCGAGGCTAACCCCCCTCCTGAGGATTCTGCAATTCTACGGGTTGAGGCCGGTGTTGATGATTTGGGCTCGGTCCTGGGCACTGAAGTTTTACAGGCTACAGCAGCCTCTACCAGTCCAGGTGTAGAAACCAGCCACGCTCCTTCTTCTTTTGGGCTGGGTTAGTCTTCCTCTCAGCCAACAACTTCCCAACCAAGTGAGGCCGATGTTCGTCAAGAGATCTCGGCCTCGCTTGATTCTCATGTCCAGGTATTGTAATGTTTATTTTACTTCATTCATACTCTTAGAAACAACTTCTGACTGCTATTCTTTTGGACAGGCCGTTACCATGGGTCCAGAGCCACACATTCCCTTCAACGATTTCTTCTCAGGCCTGGACCTAGGAGTTTTTGAACTTGGCCCACTGGAGCCCGAGGTGGTCTCACCTTCACGCCTTCAACAAGCAAAAGACTTACTCTTCGGGCTTGCTGATCAGGACCTCTCTAACCTTCTTGCTGCTGCTGACGTTGAAGCAGCTTTGAACACAATTATGGCCGATCCTTCTCTTTCTGACGGGCAGCTATCCTTACTCCATGAGATACAAGAAAGACTCCCCAGCTGCCGTCTCCTAGATCGATCGGCCTTGAAGATTCAGGCTAATGCAGAGCTTCACTTGGGCTCTCAGCAAAAGGCATTGAAGTTTCTAGAGGGGGCCAAGGCTAAATTTGAAGCGGGGAAGGCCTCTCGGGCTCAGGTGCTAGCAAGAGACTCCTGGATGCAAAATTGTATTGCTGCACTTAAAGCTCAGCTCGCCCAGTGTGAGGCCGAGATCTCCACCAATAACGCCGCCCTGGGGAAAATTGATGAAGTGCTATCCAATCTTGGTGGCGAAGCCCAAAAGTGCAGTGATCAACTGCAAGCCAGCGTCCCCATATCCCGAGCATGGGCCCAAAAACTTGAAAAAGAAAAACGGGATCGGTCTGGAGCTATCAAGACTTGGGAAGACTTGAGGGCTAAACTTAGGAACTTTGGGTTTTTGTACTTTGTATAAATTTTTTTTTCTTTTTTCATTATCTTTGTAAGTA
The DNA here is from genome assembly GCA_033977485.1 of Hydrangea macrophylla. Lineage (NCBI taxonomy): Eukaryota > Viridiplantae > Streptophyta > Magnoliopsida > Cornales > Hydrangeaceae > Hydrangea > Hydrangea macrophylla. The sequence continues at coordinate 33,521,006 of CM066994.1, forward strand.
AGCTGTGCTCAGCTTTTATTAATACAAAATGATATTTTCTTTAAATCATTCGGGCTCAGGTTCATAATTGATCAATTGATCATATTCCAACCTAGGATTTAGTTTATAGTCAAGGTCAATGGTCTACCACAACGTAGGATAATAGAACTTTAAATACTGACCATTGATTAATTGGACATGAACTGTTCCATCCAGATCACGTAGCCTGTAGGAACCACCTTTCTTGACTTGATGGACGATGAACGGGCCTTCCCAGTTGACCGACCATTTACCGTAACGGTTATCCTTGTCTCCGATAGGTAGCACGGCCTTCCATACCAAATCCTCTGTGCAAAAAGACTTCTTTTTCACCCTTTTGTTATAAGCTCAAGCTGCCCGTTGCTTTTGCACTTTTAATGAGTCCAAGGCCGTGAGCCTCATTTCATCGAGCCCCTCTAACTCAGCTATCATAGCCTCTGTGTACTCAGCAGGCTCTAGCTGATTCTGTAAAGCTCTTTTGGCCGATCGGAATGTAACTTCCATAGGTAACATAGCGTCATGCCCATAGGTCAACATGAACGGTGTGACCCCAGTACTTGACCTTTTAGATGTCTGATAGGCCCATAGAGCTTCGGACAAGAGCTTGTCCCATTCCCTAGGATTTTCAACAATCATTTTCTCAATAATCCCCTTGAGGATCTTGTTTGTGGACTCGGCCTGTCCGTTAGCCTGTGCATAATAGGGCGTAGAATTGAGAATTTTGATCCCCCTACTTTCTGCAAAAGCCGACGTTTTCGTCCCTGTGAACACAGATCCTTGGTCGACCATAATTGTTTCTGGAAGGCCGAACCTATGGATAATATGTTCTTCAATGAATTTTATTACGATGGCCTGAGTCACCGTTCTACAAGGTATGGCCTCAGCCCACTTAGTAAAGTAGTCCGTAGCCACTATGATGAAATAGTGCTGGCTCGATGATGGCGGTATGACTTTACCAATTAAATCCATCGCCCATCCTCTAAACGGCCATGGTTTGATTATGGGTTGTAGCTCTTTAGCTGGCACATGCTGGATCGGACCATGCTTCTGGCAAGCTTGACATCCCTTAGCATAATTGATACAATCTTTCAACATACCGGGCCAGTAATAATTATATCTTCTCAGCAACCACTTCATCTTTGTGCCGGCTTGATGTGCCCCACAAATCCCTTCATGTACCTCGGCTATAACCTGCATGGCATGTTTCTTCCCTAAATACCTCAAGATCACGTCGTCACCAATAGGTTTCTTGAATAATTCTTCGTCGAGCATCACGAATCGGACAACAAATAATATAACTCTTCAGTCTACCCTTACATTTGGGTGATTCAGGTATTCAATAATGGGGATTCTCCAATCGTCATCCTCCATCAAGACCGAATTGGTGGTAGCATACCAACCTCTCTTTGCAACGGATGGTAATGATCGGACATGAACAGTGATGAGTTGGTCTTCTAAGTTCTTTTGAGAAGATGAGGCTGATCCTATTTTTGCCAGCTTATCGACCTCAGTATTTGTGGTTCTTGGAATATAACTCACGCTAATGTCATCAAACGTCTCCATGAGTTAAGTGGCCACAGCGTGGAATGGGCAGAGCTCCCAACTTCTTATCTGAAATTCTCCAGCTATCTGTCCGATCACCAGCCCTGAGTCTCTCTTTATGTGCACGGACGATGCCCCCATTTCAAGGAGTATCTCTAGTCCGATGATAAGCGCTTCGTATTCGGACTTATTATTAGTGCATTTAAAATTGAGCCGAAATGACATCTATGTCTTCTTGTACTTGGGTGATACAATCACCACACCTGCCCCAACACCTTCTGTGTTTTTGGAACCGTCAAAGATTAACGTCCATGGGACTAAGGATGTGCTCAGGACTTTGGGTGTTAGAGGCAATTCACCAAAATCAGTAGGATCTGGGTGATCGGCCTAGAAATTGGCTATGGCCTGGCCTTTGACCGATTGCTTTGATCGGTATTGGATGAAAAATTCCATCAAGGCCAGGGTCCATTTTCTAATTCGGCCTCTCATGATCGGTCTTGACAACATATATTTTATCACATCAGTTTGACATATTATGTAAGTGGAAACGGGCAGCATATATGTTCTTAACTTTTGTGAGGATAAATACAATGCCAAGCATAACTTCTCAATTAGCGCATAGCGCTGCTCGATTGGAGTCAAAATTCTACTTAAGTAATAAACGGCCTGCTCATTGCCTTGCTCATTATCTTAAGCTAACATACTTCCTATAGAGCAGTCAGAGGCCGATATATACAATTTTAAGTACCTAGCCTTTTTGGGTGGCATTAATACGGGGGGGTTTGACAAATATTGTTTAATTTCCTCGAAGGCTTGTTGATGGATGTCTTCCCATTTGAAGTCTTCATCGGTCTTGATCTTCAATAGTGGGGTCCATAGTTGGGTCTTCCCTGCACAATTTGACATAAATTTTCTTAGGAAATCGATTTGTCCGAGCAATCTCTGAAGCTCTTTCTTATTAGTTGGTGGCTTTGCTGCCTGGATAGCCCGAGCCTTATTTTTGTCAATCTCTATCCCTCTTTGATGTACTAGGAAACCTAGGAAATTCCCTGCTGTGACGCCGAATGCACATTTGAGAGGGTTCATCTTTAATCTGTGTGCCCGCATTCTTTCAAATGGGTTTTCTAAATCCCTCAAATGATCGGCGTTACCTCTTGACTTCACCACCACATCATCTATATAAACCTCTATGAATCGTCCAATCATATCATGGAAGATCGAATTCATTGCCCGTTGGTAGGTAGCTCCAGCGTTCTTCAAATCGAACGGCATAACAACCCACTCAAAGGTTCCAATCGCCCCTGGGCACCGAAAAGCAGTCTTCGGGACATCTTCTTCGGCGATGTAGATCTGGTTGTATCCCGAGTGCCCATCCATGAAGGATAAAATTTTATATTTAGCGGCCGAATCGATTAACTGATCGACCATGGGCATGGGATACTCATCTTTTGGGGTAGTTAAGTTTAAGTTTCTGAAGTCAATGCAGACCCTCAACTTCCCATTCTTCTTTACTACTAGGACCACATTCGAGACCCATTCAACATATCGGGCTGTCCGAATGAAGCCAGCGTCCAGTAGTCTCTCAATTTCTTCTTTCACCTTCAGAGTTACCTCTGGTGACATGCTCCGAGGTAGCTGCTTGAATAGCTTGAACCCCGATTTAATTGACAATCGGTGTTCCACCAGTTCCCTAGACAAACCTGGCATTTCGTCATATTCCCAGGCAAAACAATCTTTATACTTGTGCAGGAGTGCAATCAACTCGGCCTGATACTGCGGATCCAACATCTGACTTACATAAGTGGGTTTGTACTCTCCTTCTTTGCCTAGGTTGACTTCCAAGAGGGGGTCTTGGACATCGGCCTTTAAATTGTCAAGCTTTGCCGTGGCCGTCTCCAATTCGTCTATTTGAATCTCTTCTTCCCTTGGCGTTTCCTCTTCGTAGGTACAATCGGCCAGATTAATCATTCCGTCAATAGGGCCGATTTCCAATCTTCTATCGGCCAGGTATGCACACCATCTGGCCATGCTGGCCTTAAGGGCCAGTAGCTTCTGTTCTTCAATTATCGGAGTCTCCATGGACATCTTCTTGTTCGATGATCTCAATTGCCCTTGATTCTTCTGTCCGACTGAGGTTATGGTAACACGCTTTAATGTCCGACGAGTTTCCTTTAAGGAAGGTCACTGTATTCGGTCTTCCCATTTTGTTGCAACCCAGCAACTTGACTGGCCCGATGTCATCTTCATACAAGACTGCATCGACCTTTTGCACGCGGGCTACAAATGGCTTCGTGTCTGCTCCAACCACTTCTACCTCGTCACCTCTCCAGAAAATCAGCAACTGATGGAGTATGGAGGGAATGCAGTAATTTAGGTGTATCCAATATTGGTCGAGTAATGCATTATAGGCCGCCAAGGTTTCTACAATGAAAAAAGCAATCATGACCGTTTTACTGCCAACGGTCAGTTCAAGGGGTAGGATACCCTTGGTTCTTGAAGGTGCCCCCGTGAAACTTTGAACGTTCATTTCGGTCAGAATTAGCTCCGACTCAGACTTCTGAAAGATTCTCAACATTATTTGAGGCATAATGTTGATGGTAGATCCACCATCAACCAGGATTCTGTTTATCGGGACCCCCTCAATATGTCCTTTCAAGTACAATGGCTTTAGATGCTGGGACATCTGATATGTTGGTTTTTCGAACACAACTTTGACTGGTTCGGTCTTTAATCCTTCCTCAGTCTGATGTCCTTTCGGCCTCAAGATAGTGATCTTAGGCCGATCGGTGTGCCCGTCAGTGGCATCCATATTTTTGCTTGTGGCTTCCACCACTTTAGGTTTGACGGTCTCTCACCCGTTCCAAAAAACATCTTCTATCATGGCTGAGTCCTTGGTCAGGCCCTCCACTACATCCCCTTCCATGGCCGCTGGCTGGTCTGGCTTGGCCATTAAAGACATAGGCAATGTAAACACCATGTTAGATGACAGGCCTACTGGAATAGTCCCGAATTGAATTGGCAAGGTGCTTGAGTCTGACAGATCTCCATCGGACTCCATACTCATCTTGTCCGATGTTAACCTACATCCCTCCTGTGATTTTTCTCGTCCGAATCTTTCCTTTGGGTGCCCAGTGGAAATATGCATCGCCCCAGCCTCTCCTTGGTCATCGGGCACGGTATGCGCTGTGGGTTTAGGAAGGTTTCCAGCCCGATTCTTCCAGTACTGGCATTCTCGTTCAGCCCGTCTCATTCGTTGATATCTCCTTTTTTGAGACTTGCTGTACTGTGGCCATGCTTGGAATTTAGGATGTTCAGCTCTATGCCACTTCCCATCTTCTACCCGGGGTGGTAACACCATCCGTGGGCTGCTGTTAGAGGTTGATGCTTGCATCTGAGGCTTTGGAATTGTTCGGGAACTTCTTGCCCCCAATCGGCTAGATTCACCTTGGCCGACTTGCTGAACCAACGAAGGTTTTGCCCGCCACTCGGGCTTCGCCTGACTTTGCCATGGTAGTGACAACCTCTCGTATACAGACCTTCTAGGGCTTGGTTCCCGATGTTCATGGCTTCTCGGCCTCTTACTCGGGCTTGAGACTTCTTTCTTGACATCAGCCTTGCATCTCGGGCAAAGGCCTTGTTCGATGAACTCCAGTTGTCGTCGCAGATCTGCTATTAAGTTGTCGGTACTAGACCTAGCCGTTTCTTCCTCGGCCTTGTGGCCTTTCTCTCTACGCTCTTGATAGCTCCTCTGGAGGTCATGTATCGTCACTTTCGGTCTATCTATAGCCGAAATAGTGATTTGTTTCCCTTCCCTCTGTTTTGGCACCATTTCTCTGTCGGTCAAGTCTATCTTCGGCCTCAGCCTTGAAAGCTTGGTTAAATCGGGCATAACCATATTGGTGTCGGTAATTTGAGGAAAAGGATTTGCATCAATCCCCATAGCCTTGTCTGAGAACTTGAAAACTCCTTTCTCCACGTTTTCTTGTATAAAATTACGAAAAACAACGCAATTATTAGTGGAGTGCTTCCAGGAATTGTGCCATTTACAGTATTCTTTATTTTTTAGGTCATCGGCCTTGGGGATCCGATGGCCTTCACTCAGCTTGATCACTTTATCGGCCAATAAGGCATCGAATATTTGATCAGCCACGGTTATATCAAAAGTGTAATTTTTTCCTGCCTTGAATGCCATTTTCTTTGCAGCGGCATTGTTATTGATAGGCTTACTCAAGGCGTTGCATACAATTGGTCGTTTACAGATCAACTCGGCCATATCGCTCTATGTTTCGAGGTCACACTCTACTAAGTGGACCTCGTAATTAGGGTCCTTATAATATGTCCCTTTAGCGAAGTTCTTCTTCTCTTGTTCATCCAAAAGGATACGCTCGTAACGACCGGCCAGTGTGGCTAGCTCGAATAAGTCACGAAAGTCAGTTCCTTCAAACCTCTTGCGAAGTTCAAAGGACATGCCCCCCATGGCCATTTTAGCATATTCTTCCTCAGGCAAAACTGTCTTGCACCGATACTTTGCCTTACGGAAATAGGCTATGTATGTTTCTACGGTCTCTCCTACTAATTGCATCATCCTGGACAGGTCTGCTAGCGATGTTTCGGGCTCAGTCCTATAGAACTGGCCGTGAAATAGCTCTTCCATCCCTTGCTAAGTTAGCACTGAATTGGTGGGGAGATTAACATACCACAAAAATGCCATGCCCGTTAGCGAGTTTGGGAATAGTCTCAATTTTAATGGGTCGCTACTACCCAAATGGCCGCATTGAACAATAAAACGGCCAATATGCTCGACTGAAGACTGTTCACTCTCTCTAGAAAATAGAGTGAAATTTGGTACTTTGTACCCTTGAGGAAATATGACTTGGTCAATTTCAGGGGGATATGGCCGTCTGTACGTCGGCCTTTCCAGTCTTCTCATAAACGGGCCATACTCTACATGTATGGCCGCTACCAACTCCTCCCTATTGATGGGTTGTGGAGCTTATAGGCTGAACATTCCTCAACGGGGGTACCAACGGCGGTGGTACTTGCTGTTGATTGTTATTGGCCTGATGGGGCCAAAATCCATCGTTGTTCCTTTGCCCCCCATTTGTGTGACCTGGAGGTTGTGTGTGGCCGACTGAGCTTTCAGTATGGCCTATAGATAGACCAAAACCTGGTGTCGCCGATCCATTAGCCATTCCGGTCTGTGACTCAGATTGCTTGCCTGAGCCATTACCCTCCCTAAGATTCGGACAGATGTAGGGTGGGCCTTTCGGCTTATCGGACTCAAGCAATCCGCCAAAGCCCGTTCAGTTGACTTGCTCTTTGCTTCCACCGGCCTTATAGGTCTCTATCAACCTGTCGATCATGTCCGACAGGCAGTCCAACTTTACGTGGGTGGTCCTTGTCTCCATAACCAGATCAGCTTGACTTTTATGAACATCGGCCATTTGGTTGATGACCGATTTGAGATTGCCCATTGATCCTATGAGGGCGTTGTATTCCTGCCACATGGGCTCAACGTTCATTCTCACGGCTTCTAAAATTGCCTCAAGAGTGATACTGCCGTCTTGTGGAGAATGGCCGGTACTTTCCTCCACAGGTGGATCTATGGGAGAATCATCTTGGCCGTTCTTTGTTGTCTGTTTGTCTTTCTTCGGAGGCATGGCTTGACACAGTGTGTCCTACCGGGCGTGCCAAAAATGTTTGCTATAATTCGCTAAAGGGCATGCATTTTTGTGGTATGTTAATCTCCCCGCCAATTCAGTGCTAACTTGGCAAGGGATGGAAGAGCTATTTCACGCCCGCGCAAATTACAGCAAACATTTTTGGCACGCCCGGTGGGACACACTGTGTCAAACCATGCCTCCGAAGAAAGACAAACAGACAACAAAGAACGGTCAAGACGATTCTCCCATGGATCCACCTGTGGAGGAAAGTACCAGCCATTCTCCACAAGACGACAGTATCACTTTTGAGGCAATTTCAGAAGCCGTGAGAACGAACGTTGAGCCCATGTGGCAGGAATACAACACGCTCATAAGATCAATGGGCAATCTCAAATCGGTCATCAACCAAACGACCGATGTTCATAAAAGTTAAGCTGATCTGGTCATGGAGACAAGGACCACCCACGTAAAGTTGGACCGCCTGTCGGACATGATCGGCAGGTTGATAAAGACCTATAAGGCCGATGGCAGCAAAGAGCAAGTCAACAGAACGGGCCCTGGCGGATTGCTTGAGTCCGATAAGCCGAAAGACCCACCCTACATCTGTCCGAATCTTAAGGAGGGTAATGGCTCAGGTAAGCAATCTGAGTCACAGACCGGAATGGCTAACGGATCGGCGGCACTAGGTTTTGGTCGGTCTATAGGCCATACTAAAAGCTCAGTCGGCCACACATAACCTCCAGGTCACACAAATGGGGGGCAAAGGAATAACGGTGGATTTTGGCCCCATCAGGCCAATAACAATCAACAGCAGGTACCACCGCCGTTGGTACCCCTGTTGAGTAATGTTCAGCCTGTAGCTCCATAACCCATCAATAGGGAGCAGTTGGTAACGGCCATACATGAAGAGTATGGCCTGTTTATGAGAAGACTGGAAAGGCTGACGTACATCCCCCTGAAATTGACCAAGTCATATTTCCTCAGGGGTACAAAGTACCAAATTTTACTCTATTTTCCGGAGAGAGTGAACAGTCTTCAGTCGAGCATATTGACCTTTTTATTGTTCAATGCAGCCATGTGGGTAGTAGCGACCCATTAAAATTGAGACTATTCCCAAACTCTCTAACGGGCATGGCCTTTTTGTGGTATGTTAATCTCCCCGTCAATTCGGTGCTAATTTGGCAAGGGATGGAAGAGCTATTTCACGGCCAGTTCTATAGGACTGAGCCGGAAACATCGCTTGCAGACCTGTCCAGGATGATGCAATTAGTAGGAGAGACCGTAGATTCATACATAGCCCGTTTCCGTAAGGCAAAGTATCGGTGCAAGACAGTTTTGCCTGAGGAAGAATATGCTAAAATGGCCATGGGGGGACATATCCTTTGAACTTCGCAAGAGGTTTGAAGGAACTGACTTTCGTGACTTATTCGAGCTGGCTACACAGGCCAGTCGTTACGAGCATATCCTTTTGGATGAACAGGAGAAGAAGAACTCCTCCAAAGGGACATATTATAAGGACCCTAATTACGAGGTCCACTTAGCAGAGTGTGACCTCGAAACAGAGAGCGATATGGCCGAGTTGATCTGTAAATGGCCAATTGTATGCAACGCCTTGATTAAGCCTATCAATAACAATGCAGCTGCAAAGAAAATGGCATTCGAGGCGGGAAAAAATTACACTTTTGATATAACCATGGCTGATCAAATATTCGATGCCTTATTGGTCGATAAAGTGATCAGGTTGAGTGAAGGCCATCGGATCCCCAAGGCCGATGACCTAAAAAATAAAGAATACTGTAAATGGCACAATTCCTAGAAGCACTCCACTAATAATTGCGTTGTTTTTCGTAATTTTATACAAGAAAACGTGGAGAAAGGAGTTTTCAAGTTCTCAGACAAGGCTATGGGGATTGATGCAAATCCTTTTCCTCAAATTACCGGCACCAATATGGTAATGCCTGATTTAACCAAGCTTTCAAGGCCGAGGCCGAAGATAGACTTGACTGACAGAGAAATGGTGCCAAAACAGAGGGAAGGGAAACAAATCGCTATTTCGGCCACAGATAGACCGAAAGTGACGATACATGACCTCCAGAGGAGCTATCAAGAGCGTAGAGAGAAAGACCACAAGGCCGAGGAAGAAACGGCTAGGTCTAGTACTGACAACTTGATAGCAGATCTGCGACAACAACTGGAGTTCATCGAACAAGGCCTTTGCCCAAGATGCAAGGCTGATGTCAAGAAAGAAGTCTCAAGCCCGAGTAAGAGGCCGAGAAGCCATGAACATAGGGAACCAAGCCCGATAAGGTCTGTATACGAGAGGTTGTCACTAAGATGGTAAAGTCAGGCGAAGCCCGAGTGGCGGGCAAAACCTTCGTTGGTTCAGCAAGTCGGCCAAGGTGAATCTGGCCGATTGGGGGCAAGAAGTTCCCGAACAATTCCAAAGCCTCAGATGCAAGCATCAACCTCTAACAGGAGCCCACGGATGGTGTTACCACCCCGGGTAGAAGATGGGAAGTGGCATAGAGCTGAACATCCTATATTCCCAGCATGGCCACAGTACAGCAAGTCTCAAAAAAGAAGATATCAACGAATGAGACGGGCTGAACGAGAATGCCAGTACTGGAAGAATCGGGCTGGAAACCCTCCTAAACCCACAGCGCATACCGTGCCCGATGACCAAGGAGAGGCTGGGGCGATGCATATTTCCACTGGGCACCCAAAGGAAAGATTCGGACGAGAAAAATCACAGGAGGGATGTAGGTTAACATCGGACAAGATGAGTATGGAGTCCGATGGAGATCTGTCAGACACAAGCACCTTGCCAATTCAATTCGGGACTATTCTGGTAGGCCTGTCATCTAACATGGTGTTTACATTGCCTATGTCTTTCATGGCCAAGCCAGACCAGCCAGCGGCCATGGAAGGGGATGTAGTGGAGGGCCTGACCAAGGACTCAGCCATGATAGAAGATGTTTTTTGGAACGGGGGAGAGACTGTCAAACCTAAAGTGGTGGAAGCCACAAGCAAAAATATGGATGCCACCGACTGGCAGACCGATCGGCCTAAGTTCACTATCTTGAGGCCGAAAGGACATCAGACTGAGGAAGGATTAAAGACCGGACCAGTCAAAGTTGTGTTCAAAAAACCAACATATCATATATCCCAGCATCTGAAGCCATTGTACATGAAAGGACATATTGAGGGGGTCCCGATAAATAGAATCCTGGTTGATGGTGGGTCTACCATCAACATTATGCCTCAAATAATATTGAGAATCCTTCAGAAGTCCGAGTCGGAGCTAATTCTGACCGAAATGAACGTTCAAAGCTTCACAGGGGCACCTTCAAGAACCAAGGGTATCCTACCCCTTGAACTGACTGTTGGCAGTAAAACGGTCATGACTACTTTTTTCATTGTAGAAACCTCGGCGGCCTATAATGCATTACTCGGCCGAGATTGGATACACCCAAATTACAGCATTCCCTCCACACTCCATCAGTTGCTGATTTTCTGGAGAGGTGACGAAGTAGAAGTGGTTGGAGCAGACACGAAGCCATTTGTAGCCCGTGTGCAAACGGCCGATACAGTCTTGTATGAAGATGACATCGGGCCAATCAAGTTATTGGGTTGCAACAAAATGGGAAGACCGAATACAGCGACCTTCCTTAAAGGAAACTCGTCGGACATTAAAGCGTATTACCATAACCTCAGTCGGACAGAAGAATCAAGGCCGATTAAGATCATCGAACAAGAAGATGTCCATGGAGACTCCGATAATTGAAGAACGGAAGCTACTGGCCCTTAAGGCTAGCATGGCCAGATGGTGTGCATACCTGGTCGATAGAAGATTGGAAATCGGCCCTGTTGACGGAATGATTAATCTGGCCGATTGTATCTACGAAGAGGAAACGCCAAGGGAGGAAGAGATTCAAATAGATGAATTGGAGACGGCCACGACAAAGCTTGACGATTCAAAGGCCGATGTCCAAGACACCCTCTTGGAAGTCAACCTAGGCAAAGAAGGAGAGCACAAACCTACTTATGTAAGTCAGATGCTGGATCCGTAGTATCAGGCCGAGTTGATTACACTCCTACACAAGTATAAAGATTGTTTTGCCTGGGAATATGACGAAATGCCAGGTTTGTCTAGGGAACTGGTGGAACACTGATTGCCAATTAAATCGGGGTTCAGGCTGTTCAAGCAGCTACCTCGGCGCATGTCACCAGAGGTAACTCTGAAGGTGAAAGAAGAAATTGAGAGACTACAGGACGCTGGCTTCATTCGGACAGCCCGATATGTTGAATGGGTCTCGAATGTGGTCCCAGTAGTAAAGAAGAATGGGAAGTTGAGGGTCTGCATTGACTACAGAAACTTAAACTTAGCTACCCCAAAGGATGAGTATCCCATGCCCATGGCCGATCAGTTAATCGATTCGGCCGCCAAACATAAAATTTTGTCCTTCATAGACGGGCACTCGGGATACAACCAGATCTACATCGCCGAAAAGATGTCCCGAAGATTGCTTTTCGGTGCCCAGGGGCGATTGGAACCTTTGAGTGGGTTGTCATGCCGTTCGGTCTGAAGAACGCTGGAGCTACCTACCAACGGGCAATGAATTTGATCTTCCATGATATGATTGGACGATTCATGGAGGTTTACATAGATGATGTGGTGGTGAAGTCAGGAGGTAACGCCGATCATTTGAGGGATTTGGAAAAAGCATTTGAAAGAATGCGGGCACACAGATTAAAGATGAACCCTCTTAAATGTGCATTCGGCGTCACAGTAGGGAATTTCCTAGGTTTCCTAGTACATCAAAGAGGGATAGAGATTGACAAAAATAAGGCTCAGGCTATCCAGACAGCAAAGCCACCAGCTAATAAGAAAGAGCTTCAGAGATTGCTCGGACAGATCAATTTTCTAAGAAGGTTAATATCAAATTATGCAGGGAAGACCCAACTATGGACCCCACTATTGAAGATCAAGACCGATGAAGACTTCAAATGGGAAGACAGTCATCAACAAGCCTTCGAGGGAATTAAACAATATTTGTCAAACCCCCCAGTATTAATGCCACCCAAGAAGGGTAGGTACTTAAATTGTATATATTGGCCTTTGACTGCTCTATAGGAAGTATGTTAGCTCAAGATAATGAGCAAGGCAACGAGTAGACCGTTTATTACTTAAGTAGAATTTTGACTCCAATCGAGCAGCGCTATGCACCGATTGAGAAGTTATGCTTGGCATTGTATTTTTCCTCACAAAAGTTAAGAACATATATGCTGCCCGTTTCCACTTACATAATATGTCAAACTAATGTGATAAAATATATGTTGTCAAGACCGATCATGAGAGGCCGAATTGGAAAATGGACCCTGGCCTTGATGGAATTTTCCATCCAATACCGATCAAAGCAATTGGTCAAAGGCCAGGCCATAGCCAATTTCTTGGCCGATCACCCAGATCCTACTGATTTGGGAGAACTGCCTCTAACACCCAAAGTCCTGAGCACGTCCTTAGTCCCATGGATGTTAATCTTTGACGGTTCCAAAAATGCAGAAGGTGCTGGGGCAAGTGTGGTGATTGTATCACCCAAGTACAAGAAGACAAAGATGTCATTTCGGCTCAATTTCAAATGCGCTAATAATCAGGCAAAATACGAAGCACTTATCATCGGACTAGAGATACTCCTTGAAATGGGGGCATTGTCCATGCACATAAAGGGAGACTCAGGGCTGGTGATCGGACAGATAGCTGGAGAATTTTAGATAAGAAGTTGGGAGCTCTGCCCATTCCACGTTGAGGCCACTCAACTCATGGAGGCGTTTGATGACATTAGCGTGAGTTATATTCCAAGAACCACAAATACCGAGGCCGATAAGCTGTCAAAAATAGGATCAGCCTCATCTTCTCAGAAGAACTTAGAAGACCAACTCATCGCTGTTCATGTCCGATCATTACCATCCGTTGCAAAGAGAGGTTGGTATGCTACCACCGATTCGGTCTTGATGGAGGATGACGATTGGAGAATCCCAATTATTGAATACCTGATTCACCCAACTGTCAGGGTAGACTGAAGAGTTAGATTATTTGCTGTCCGATTCGTGATGCTCGATGGAGAATTATTCAAGAAACCTATCGGCGACGACGTGATCTTGAGGTGTTTAGGGAAGAAACAGGCCATGCAGGTATTGGCCGAGGTACATGAAGGGATTTGTGGGGCACATCAGGCCGACACAAAGATGAAGTGGTTGCTGAGAAGATACAGTTATTACTGGCCCGGTATGTTGAAAGATTGTATCAGTTATGCTAAGGGATGTCAAGCTTGCCAGAAGCAAGGTCCGATCCAGCATGTACCAGCTAAAGAGCTGCAACCCATAATCAAACCATGGCCGTTTAGAGGATGGGCAATGGATTTAATTGGTAAAGTCATACCGCCATCATCGGGCCAGCACTGTTTCATCATAGTGGCTACGGACTACTTTACTAAGTGGGCTGAGGCCATACCTTGTAGAACGGTGACTCAGGCCACCGTAATAAAATTCATTGAAGAACATATTATCCATAGGTTCGGCCTTCCAGAAACAATTATGGCCGACCAAGGATCTGTGTTCACAGGGACGGAAACGTCGACTTTTGCAGAAAGTAGGGGGATCAAAATTCTCAATTCTACGCCCTATTATGCACAGGCTAACGGACAGGCCGAGTGCACAAATAAGATCCTCAAGGGGATTATTGAGAAAATGATTGTTGAAAATCCTAGGGAATGGGACAAGCTCTTGTCCGAAGCTCTATAGGCCTATCGGACATCTAAAAGGTTAAGTACTGGGGTCACAATGTTCATGTTGACCTATGGGCATGACACTATGTTACCTATGGAAGTTACAGTCTGATCGACCAGAAGAGCTTTACAGAATCAGCTAGAGCCTGGTGAGTACACAGAGGCTATGATAGCTGAGTTAGAGGGGCTTGATGAAATGAGGCTCACGGCCTTAGACTCATTAAAAGTGCAAATTCAACGGGCAGCCCAAGTTTATAACAAAAGGGTAAAAGAGAAGTCTTTTTGCACAGAGGATTTGGTATGGAAGGCCGTGCTACCTATCGGAGACAAGGATAACCGTTACGGTAAATGGTCGGTCAACTGGGAAGTCCCGTTCATCGACCATCAAGTCAAGAAAGGTGGTGCCTACAGGCTACGTGATCTGGATGGAACAGTTCATGTCCGATTAATCAATGGTCAGTATTTAAAGTCCTATTATCCTACGTTGTGGGAGACCATTGACCTTGACTATAAACCAAATCCTGGGTTGGAATATGATCAATTGATCAATTATGAACCTGAGCCCGAATGATTTAAAGAAAACATCATTTTGTATTAATAAAAGCTGAGCACAGCTTACTTACAAAGATGATGAAAAAAGAAATATTTTTTTTATACAAAGTACAAAATGGGAGTCGGCCTCTAGGCCGACCCAAAGTTCCTAAGTTTAGCCCTCAAGTCTTCCCAAGTCTTGATAGCTCCAGACCGATCCCGTTTTGCTTTTTCAAGTTTTTGGGCCCATGCTCGGGATATGGGGACGCTGGCTTGCAGTTGATCACTGCACTTTTGGGCGTCGCCACCAAGATTGGATATCACTTCATCAATTTTCCCCAGGGCGGCTAAGTGCAGCAATACAGTTTTGCAGCCAGGAGTCTCTTGCTAGCACTTGAGCCCGAGAGGCCTTTCCCGCTTCAAATTTAGCCCTGGCCCCCTCTAGAAACTTCAATGCCTTTTGCCGAGAGCCCAAGTGAAGCACTGCATCAGCCTGAATCTTCAAGGTCGATCGATCTAGGAGACAGCAGCTGGGGAGTCTTTCTTGTATCTCATGGAGTAAGGATAGCTGCCTGTCAGAAAGAGAAGGATCGGCCATGATTGTGTTCAAAGCTGCTTCAACATCAGCAGCAGCAAGAAGGTTAGAGAGGTCCTGATCAGCAAGCCCGAAGAGTAAGTCTTTTGCTTGTTGAAGGCGTGAAGGTGAGACCGCCTCGGGCTCCAGTGGGCCAAGTTCAAAAACTCCTAGGTCCAGGCCTGAGAAGAAATCGTTGAAGGGAATGTGTGGCTCTGGACCCATGGTAACGGCCTGTCTGTCCAAAAGAATAGCAGTCAGAAGTTGTTTCTAAGAGTATGAATGAAGTAAAATAAACAGTACATTACCTGGGCATGAGAATCAAGCGAGGCCGAGATCTCTTGACGAACATCGGCCTCACTTGGTTGGGAAGTTGTTGGTTGAGAGGAAGACTGACCCAGCCTAGAAGAAGAAGGAGCGTTACTGGTTTCTACACCTGGACTGGTAGAGGCCGCTGTAGCCTGTAAAACTTCAGTGCCCAGGACCGAGCCCGAATCATCAACGCCGGCCTCAACCCGTAGAGTTGCAGAATCCTCAGGAGGGGGGTTAGCCTCAGCCTCAACTGGTTCCCTTGTTGCTGGAATGGAAGATTCGGTGGCTGCATTAGGTTCGTCTAGCCCGGAGGTAGCTCCAACTACAGTGGGGATGGCCTGTTCAACTTCTTCCCCAGCTGCCTCTATAGCAGCTCCAGCATCGGTCACGCCCTCACTACTGGAAGAGAGGACGACTTACTCAGGAACGTGGCCGGTAGGAGCAATGTCTTCGTCACCACTTGAAGGAGTTAGAGGAGGCACGATGTGAAGCGGCATCACTCTCACGGCGACCCGTTCCAGGTAGGCCGCCGCGGATGTCGGAGATGCAGGAAGAGTTGGAGGAAGAGTCTGAGGCTGAATGGGTTGTGATGGGTCCTCTCCAGAGTCCTCATCAACAAGTTGAAGAAAAGAGGAAAAGGATTAGAACTGAAATGATAAAATCTGGCTTAGCGGCTAAAAAATAAAGTAAATTTAACCTGAGTTGTTGAGGCCGGTGTTGTTTTCTGTTTCGTTTGAGCAGGCCCTTTGCCCGGAGCTGGCTTGCGGGCCGGTCTTTTAGCAACTTGTTTGCGCCGGACTGGAGCTGCTGCTGGGGCAGAAGCATCGGTCTCAGCGGCCGATAACGCAGTAAATTGTACAAGTACCTCAGCAGCAGTGTCTTTAAATATCCGGCTTGCCCGATGACCCCACCACTGGGTGAATTCTTCTGATACCACAGGACGGGCAGAAAAAGGTGTGAAGTTGAACGCGACCTTAAGCTTGTCCGACCGTTCTTTTATTTTCTTTACTTGCCCATCGTTGACGATCAGGCCGCATTCAACCCAATCAACATTGACAGTGATGCATGGGGGAACAGGCACAAGCTGAATAAGCCCGAACTGGCGGGCATAGAGGGGAGCAAAGTAATATTCTACCCCACACTTATTGTTGGCCGAGGGAATGCTGGGGCTAAAAATTATGTCCCTAGCTACTAAGTAGCTAGAGAAGATTTTGTTGTAGGTGAACTGGGTGCCCAAGCCCCAGTTGGAAGGGATGTTGGAGAGTTAAAGAAATGAGGAAAATTGAAGAGAAAAGAAAGGGGTGAAGAGATTTATTTCCCTAGGGGAGCACCCTTGATAGAAAAAGTAAAACACTCCTCAAAGGAGTGGGAAGAAGGTGCTACATCCATAAATTGGATGGCAGAAATAGAAACATCGGCGATTTGGCGAATGGCTGGTTGAAACTCTGGGAAGTAGGAATACAGCCATAGTTGAAGTATCCATATCGGGCTTCCACCACCTCCAAAGCCCGAATGAACGAAGTCTGTTACACCACGGACTAGGTGTGCCCAGACAAGTGTAGCCATGGCTAAGGGCTTCCCTGATGCGAGAGCCAAAGCCAAGGTGGTGTACTCTTTGGTAATGGCTTGGCTGGCCGAGCAGAAGAGGTATTTGTTGAGCCAGTATATGAGGAAGGCAGTATGTTCGGCGTCGGACACCACCGTCTCATCAGCACTGATGCAGGCAGTCAGGAAGCCTCCGTAGGCTGTAATCGGTCTGTACGAAACGGCCCCATCCCTGATAGTCTCTTGCTGAGGGTAAGCAAAGCTGGACGTTCCGACGTCAAGCCCGGGGATAATTTCTTGCCCGTAAGGGCGAAGACCGAGCAAATAACTAATATCCTTGATGGTAAGGGCCATTGGTCCGCAGCGGAAAAGAAAGCTGTTGCAGGATGAAGACCAAAACAACAGGGCAGAGAGAAGAAGAGGTCAGTCTATCTCTATCCTAGCCCGACTGAGCATTATGGCATCATAAATGCCCGTTTGTCTCCAGATAGTAGCCTTAGAGGCCGATACCCTAACTACCCATTTGTCCCAGTCTGTAGCAGGGGTCAGCCAACCCCGAATAGGGTGGGTAGCAGTTTGAACTTTGTTCCAGTGGGTAGGTACCTGCAGGAATGCTTCATTTTCCACCGGCGGGTACAGGGGAAGAAAAGCCGCTGGAGGGTGGCCGAGAAATGCCGCCCCAAGACCTGGTGCAACTGGAGAACCGTCGGAGGAGCTGTAGGGAGTCAGGTAATCAGTACAGATCTCAGAAGCATTGGTTTTGGCCAGGGTCCTAACCTCTCTGCATAGGTTTTGTGGTGGTAGAGCATCGACGAAGGTCTTCTTTCCTTTGGAAGTGGTGGTCAGAGCTGTTTTAGGAGCCATATCTGCAGAGGGGTATTACGCCGGAAAAAATGGAGGTTTTAGAGAGAGAAGCTCTATTTGCTTGAGCTGTTTAGAGAGAGAGAGTAAGAATGCAAATGAGGGAGGTAAAGATGTTTGAAAATCTTGTTTTTTATATACCACGCCGTTTTAATCATGCTGCATTAAATGTGGAGTGACTGGTGGGATTCTCAATGATCTGACATTCTCTGCATGCTTGACACGTGGTAATTTTAAAATTCAAAACGTCACATCAATCAAGGCGGGACGTTTGATATGACCTTTTGGGGGGCAATTGTTTGCACCCAAAAACCGTCAAAGGTTTTTGAGCCCGAGCCGCGTGAAACTGGATAAAGGAGAGGCCGAGCTAGGGAATATATGACTCATCGGACTCAAGCGTAGACGTGAGACCAATGATATGTACAAGGCTGTTGGGTGTTGTGAGGTGAGCCCGATGGGAAAGACGAGCATGTATGACGATCATCGGGCATTGGAATAACATAACTTAATGCAGTGTTAGCCCGATGTTGGATTAAGGCAACACGATGGCCAATCGATCACCGTTTAATGAAGGATGGCTATAGCAGTTCGATTGGCCATGATCATTCATAGAAGGGTAATCGGACATGAAAGAAGGTATTTAATTGGGCAAGCCCGATTTAGCCAGGAGAGCAAGCTTTCAAGGCCGATGGACTGAAAAGAGAAGGCGGTGCTATCCACAGCTATCAGGATAACGTTATCTCAGAGTTTTGGAAACAAGAGTCTGTGTAGGAAATGAATCTGATCGTGTCCAGCTGGATTTAGACGTTTGATCCCTAAATTAAAGGGATTGATTCAATCAGAATCTGGATAAGGTAGGAGTCAAAGATAAGGAAAGATTCTTCCACCATCAGCCAATCAGCCACACAGCTTGGGGCGCAAGATAAGGAGTCCTTTTCTAATCAAGAATCATTCAAGGCCGCTATAAATATTCAGGCAGGCCAACCAAGCAGAGGACTCCGCGTCATCTCGAAAACAGCACCCACACTACATTCGAAGCATTCAAGGCATTCAAAGCACTCTTAAGTCTTTATGTTTTTCAGCACATAGCAAATAGGTCTGTCCTGTTTTGTTATTTCTTTTTTATTCTTCTGAATGATCAGTTTGCCCTGGTTTGTTCTTTAGATCTGTTTATTTTTTCCAAACACTTAATAAAATCTTTGTTTTATTAATCCGTTTGTGATTGTTTACCTGTTAAACTCGACACTGTTTAGCTTGTGCGCTTCAGTACTGCTAAAGAATTTACGGTGAGGGTACTTTCCTACTCATTACACACAATCACTGTTTAGAAGTCAGGTTCAGAAAGCCTTGTGTATCACTCACACAAGCATTTAGGAAATTTGTTTGCATTCACACACACATTGAGCTTGTTTGACTCTGGCACGCCCGTGCAAATTACAGCAAACAGACACACATGCGTGAATTCGGGTAATGGCTACAAGGGAGAAATCGAAAGGAAACTGTACCTGACCAGGACCATTTAATCATTTGATCAGGTAATTAAATTTAAATTCAAACTATTAGTTAATTCAAATTTATACACTATTGATTTGTTAAATGAGTGAGATAAGGTTGTTTTTTAGAGAAAGGAATCTAAATACCACCTCAACATAAGAAATGAGTTTCTTTATTTTTCTAAGTATCCATTTCTAGTTGGAAATAGATTCTGTATCCATTAAGCACACCAAACACACAAAAATAATTCCAAAAAATGATATTCCTTTTCACGCTTTCTTTTCAAGCGAACCAAACGGACCTTAAGGTCTTGCAGTTAATGGGTACGGCTTGAATGTCATCTAAATCTCCATTCCCTATATTTCAACAATAACCATTCGAAATACTATTGAGTATCACTCAACTTCCCGTATTTTATACCAGTTGACCTCAAGCACAACAATTTTTTGGGTTTAATATATACATTTCACATCTATATGCTTGGACCAATTTTCACTCCACTCTTTATGGTCTAAAAGTTAGATACTTCACTCCCTTATCATAGTAACTGCAATGAAACATTAATTAGTAGCCAGAAATCCCATCCAGTTCGTACAGCGTAATGGGGCTAAAAAAGTTATACAGGGTTGCCCCCCAAAAAAAAAATTTGGAGTCTATTTAGACATTTTTTATAATGAGATAACAAGAGATAATGAGATAAATATGTAAGAAGAGATAAATATAAACTATTTGAATTAACAAGGTATGGTGTTACCTAGGGGTGGACACGAACAGAGTCGCTGAACAAGGGCTCGAAGCTCGGCTCGATCATTTGAGCTCGTAAACACGATCGATTAAGGCTTGCGAGCAAGCTCGTGAAAAAGGTCGTTAATAGGTTTGATAAAGAGCTTGTATAGGGACTTATTTATATATATATATATATAGAGAGAGAGAGAGAGAGAGAGAGAGTCAGGCTCCAGTGCGCACTGGGTAAGCGCACTGGATTTTTAAGCCTAAAAAAACCGCGGGGCGCCCCACTGATCCGCGCCCCGTCCTGCCGCTTTGCTAACCTGTGGTTTTTTTAGGCTTAAAAATCCAGTGCGTTCACCCAGTGCGCACTGGAGCTGGAATCTCTCTCTCTCTCTATATATATATATTATAAAATAATATAATTTTAGAGAAAATATGGCAAACCTTGTAAATGGGCTTGATAAATAACTAATTTATCATTAAACAATATAGTTTTAAAGGACGAGCAAAAAAGCTCATTAAAAAGCTCTTGAAAGCTCAGCTCATTTGAGCTCGTGAAAAAACCCGCGGGCAAGCTCGGCTCGGTTCGGTTCGTGTCCACACCTAGTGTCACCTATCCAAAAAAAAAAACACATGATATGGTGTCAAATTGAATTTAGAACACTTAATTGGGCTGGAATGAGAATAAACTTAATAAGGTATAAATTTGGATGGTCTTGGGCTGAAATATTAGGTTGGTTTAACTAGAATTTGAATTTAGAAAACTAAATTAGGTTGAGCCGAAATGAAAATTGACATAATAAAGTTTGATATGAAATATTAGAGTGGGTTTAGGCTACAATATTACATATATAATTTTTTATTAGGGTGGACTAGACTACATTTGAGCTAAAATATCTCAACTACTAAAAACAATTTCCCAAACTTCAAAAGTTGAGTGGATACAATAGTACCCACTAGTACCCATATAGCTAGGCCCCTGATTAGTACTACATATTATGCCTTAGTTGTTAGCCTTGTTTTCACTTTACCCTCCTACAATTCAAAAGTTTACATTTAACCCAACCCCTTTAGTTGTGACTAAATAAAAGGTAAATTTGTTCTTTCAAATCAAAAGTTACACTCAACACATCTAATATATATATATATGAAAACAAAGGATTTTACTTTTGCTAAGTGGCACATTCTATAAACTTTTCCTATTTTAGAATTTTCTTATTAATATTCAATGAATATGTCAAATGTATCCAATTCAAATTTTATTGGATGATAACCCCCCTCCATAACTCACTCACTTAATTCACCCCTAAACCCATTACCTCTATCTACGAGGAATAATTTTCTTTTTGCATATTAATCACATAAGATACAAAATATATATATATACATATATATTAGTTGGATAACATATAGTATATGTTTAAGTTTCTTATTTAAAAAAAAAAAACATATGCTTAAGTTTATTCAAAAATCAAGTGGTGTTTTTTTTTTTTAATTTTTATTTTAATACTAATCAAATGGTGTTTTTGAATTTTATTAAAAAATTACTTGAATGTACCTATTAATCTTGGTAAGGTTTGAAACCGTTTCGTATTTGAAATTTACAATTAATGATAACATATAGTCTTTCTAATATTGTTATACGTTGTAAAACTAGATATACGCATAACAAAATTTTTTATATTTAATAGCATAGATATTTTTATCCTTAAAGATTTTAATGTGAACCAATATTTATCATTGATTTATATATTCTTCATCTCCAATCCTCATCTTTAACCTCCTCCATGTCCAACCATTATCTCTAACCATCTTATAAATTTACAGTTTTGTGTTCAATTTTATTTCCACACTTGGCTTGATATGTTCATGTTTGATAGGTTTTTATTTTTTCTTTATCTCCTACCATCTCATATATTTATAGTTTTTTTTTTTTTTTTTACTTCCAAACTTGGCTTGATATATTCATGTTTGATAGTGTTTGTGTTTCTATTTACAGGGGCAGGAAGATGATCTATTTTCTTTTCTTCTTCTTTTTGGTAGCAAGAGCAAACTGCTTAATGAGACAAGAGGTGCAAACATAAAAGGCAAGTTTATTTACTTTTATATTCTGTTTATGGAATAATCGTGTATTTGCATTACAATGTATACAATTCAATTTTTAAAAGGTCTAATTCTTTGATTTATATATGCATATATATATATATATATATATTAGATGAGTATATAAGACCGGTCACAACATTCTTTATAAGAATGTCATAACAAATTTTTGTTTGTGACTTATGAATATTGGGGGTGCAATTTATGTGGTTGTTAATAAAACCCGTTAAAAGATGGATGATACTTTTGAAATTTGAAATAAATAATATATTTACTCTTTTCAAACTTCAAATAGATTTTGCATTGATTCAAGCTTAGCTTATCTCTCTATATAAATCATACAAAAATAAATTATTTTGTACACAAGTATAACTATCTTTCCTTTTATCTTTTAAATTTGACTTTAATTAGTTTTCAGTTTTCTTTGAAGGAGGAGCTATGAAGATCAATTTGAAGAAGATTACAAGAGCAGGTGAAGATTGTTTATGAAGAAGAGTTTGTTATTATTATTTTTACTTTTTATTTTTTTATTGCATGGATTTGTAAAATTTAATCTAATTTTATGAGACATTTACACACGTCATCAATATATATATATATATATATATTTGATAAGACGTCATTAATAAATATACACATGTCATCAATATTGGCTTTTGAAAAAAAGTAAAACGAAAAGAAAGTAAAATGAAAAGAATAAAGAAATGCTTTATTGCTTTTTCCAAAAACAATAATGTGGAGCATGCAGTCATATTGGCTTCTTTTTTTTTTTTTTCACACTTCTGAAGGAAAAAAGAAAAGAAAAATAGATGTAATTGGGTGACTTCACAAAAAATCATATTATTTAAATATTTTTAAACTTTTTAGTTGGACAAATATCTCTCTTTTATGAGACATTTACACACGTCATAAATAAATATACAATTTTTTTTTTTTTTTAAATCAGTTGCAATATCTTTCTTCTATTTTTTAATTTAAATCTTTTTTTTTTTGTTCTGTGATATTTTATCTTGCTAACTCTCCCGTGCATTGCACGGGGTCATTACTAGTTACAAGAGTAAAGTGTCAGCATTTGAAGAGCGCACATGAAAATTAAGTAAAAATCGGCTTAGCCACAACCTTTTTAGTATATCAACCACAAACTCTAGTAATTTCTTCCCCTGTCTCTCTCTTCGTGTGAGAGAGATGGAAACCCCTGCCCGACCGACGATCACCACCATCCACCCGGCCATGATCGGCGACACCCAATAAACTACATCAACCTAGAGAAGCAATATGTCATAAAAGTCAATAGTAATGGAAAGTTCAAAAGTCCTAAATTCCATATTTGATCAATCTTAGGAAGAATTAAAAATCAATCTATAATTTGTGAGATTTTAAAAGTCAGTCTTATGCTTTTTAAGAATACAAAAGAAATCTATTTAAAGCTACAAATTTAAGTTTACATCAACTTTTGGTCTTTTCCTAAATAAGACACAACAAAATTGTCATTTTACCATCATCTTCTTCCTCTTCACCACCACCACCCGCCACAACCACCACCGGTCGCCGCCCCCACTACCACCACCAATCCAACCCCAACCCCAACTTCCCTCTATCTCTTCACTCTTTGGTCTCCTGTCTCTCTCTTCTCACAGGGCCGCTGTCGCCACCGCCACCACCACCAGCCGTCGCCACCACCACCTACCCCAACCCTAGCCCCACCTACCCAAAGCCTAACCCCAACCCCTCTCTTTCTCTCACCCACAACCACCACACCACCACCAAACCCCACCTCCCACATCACCTTCTCCACCACCAAAGAGAGAGAGAGAGAGAGAGAGAGAGAGAGAGAGGAGACCAAGAGTGCTCTATTTTTTTTTTCAGAGAGAGAAAAGTGAGAAAGGAAGAAAGCTTATCCAATCACCAGCCATCGCCGCCACCACTCAGCCCCAAACCCAAATTTGCAGATTGAGAAGATAATGTGTATGTATTTTTATATATACATAGAGAGAGAGAGAGAGAGAGAGAGAGAGAGAGAGAGAGAGAGAAGTAAGAGATTTAGAAATTGGCTCTGATTTAGGGTTTGACTCTGTTTATGAAATCAACTACAAACTTAATGTTTAAGTTTGTTTTTTGGGATCAAAGTGTTGAAAGATGAAATTGTGGGTTGGGGTTTGGGTTCCCGGGTGAGTTCTTTCTCTATATAAGCGTGTTGGGGGTAGAGAGGAGACCAAAGAGAGAAGAGATAAAGAAAGGTTGGGGGTTGGGTTGGGATTTGGATTGGGGGTGGAGGCGGCGGCCGGTGGTGGTGGTGATGGTCGGCTGTGAGAAAGAGAGAGAGAAAGAGAGAGAGAGAGAGAGAGAGAGAGAGAGAGAGAGAGGGGGGGGGGGGGGGGGGGGGGGGGGGGGGGGGGGGGTTGGGCATTTTTGTCCTTTTACCCAAAAGTTGATGTAAATTTAAATTTGTAGTTTTAAACAGATTTTCTTTGTATTTTCAAAAAGCATATTACTGACTTTTAAAATCTCTACAAATTATAGACTGATATATAATAATCCCTAAATCTTATAGCAAAACTTCAAAGAGGAAACAACTACAGGAAAAAAAAAAAAGATGTTTCTTATAAGCTTCAAGAGGATCCTGATTGCCTCCTATGTCAACAAAATTACGGGTATCATAAAAATCAGATTCATAATCCGCATCAAGATTCTCCATGGTTTTGCTGAAAGCAAACTGTTAAAAGCTCGAGATGTCTTGATCTCACGAGCTACCTTCCTCTGGGCTTTGACACTAATTTTAGTCTGCAAAACGAATATGAGAGCAATGTTTAAAAAGAACAATCACATCCCACAATGGTTTTGTGATGACCAAGAGTCAATACTCCTAAAGCAGGAAGACCAAGATGGATAAGCTGAGGTCAGGTATGGAGACTTGTCCCACATCGCCTAGGGTGAAGTTACTGGACTAGTTTATAAGGATTAATCGCCCCTCTATGTGCAACAAGGCCTTTTAAAACAGTGAGGGAGCTAAACACAAAAGAACTCTACAATTAAGCATGTTGCTGCCAGAGCAATGCCAGGGATGAGTGAGCCCCTAGGAAATTCTTTGTGTTTAGGCCCAAAGTAAACAATATTGTTACTAGATAGGGAGGTGAGTCGTTACAGGTTTAAAGTAAGATCAGTTTAGGACTTTGAAATTTATTTACCATGCTCCTCTTGATGATAATCCCGGCCTCTGTGATGAAGTTGGAGCGCAAGAAATCTCACGTTCTGTGCACAAGTAATTTTATAACTTTTAAGTCCAAAATTCGAGTGATGGATGAGCAAAAATTAAGATGGGGAAGTTATTGTCCTGAAATTGCTCAACAATAGCACAATGCAAACAAATTTGCAAAACATCATTGGCCAAAAATAATATTCAAACCCCAAATATTGCAAAATCTTTATGCGAGGTAGAAAAAATAGCAAAAACAGGTAGGAAAAAATAGTATTAAAAAAAAATCAGCATTGAAACCCCCTTACCACCCACATTTCAATCATATGGAGGAGCTTCGAGCTCTGGTTAGGAATTTCCGTTGCTGAAGATAGTCATCTTCCCAAGTGCACACATATGAAATGCACATAAGATGTGAGTCATGTGACAGAATACACATTCATAAGAACATAATGTTTGTACCAAAAAAAAAAAGAACATAGCATTTGAAATTCAGCAAAAACCTTGGCCCCACAAATTTTTTTTTTTTTTTGGTAATCGGGGGTGTCCGGGTCAGCTTGCGCGCACCTCGACTAATCCTCCGAGGCCTAGAGGCGCCGGATGAATACTCCAGTGGCCACACCCCCCATGACTTGAACACTAAACCTCTTGGGTAGTACACCCAAGAAGCTTACCACTCGACCAGAAGGGACTTGGTTTTATTACTACATAAAAACTTGGTACTGCTATGAGAATAAGAGATCATTTCTTTCTGCAATAGGTTTCGGAAAAAACAGCAAATTGTCGTTCTGATTTAATCTTCTTTTTTTTTCAGTTTGAAAGTGGATTTGTTTTTGAAAAAAATCTGACAATAATCTCATCTAAGTGATTGTTTGTTGGTCCCAGATAAGCATGACCCACATGGGCTCTAAGTCCAAATGCTCACCCTGAAATTAAATTTTCTCCAAGCCATACCTTTAATTTCATGTCATTTCTCTTCTGATTTTTTAGTTTACGCCTAATACAGTAAATATATAAAATATTTACTTGTTTATGTAATACGTTCGTTGATTAAATTTGGTGTAGTTCTCCACCTTTTTTTTTTAATTATTTTTATTTATTTATTTATTTATTTAGTTTAGTCCCTCAACATATTGGCTAATTTAGTTTCAGCCCACACCTTTTGTTCTAGCTTTTCAATTTACCGGAAAAAAAAAAAAGAGTAATGTCATGCTTTCCAAAATTTTTTTACCAAAAAGTGTTTCTGACACATATGGCAGTGTGATCCTCATCAATAATGATGAGATCACTTCAACATCAACTAATCAAAATTAACTAGGTCCACTGTCACATGTGTTGAGAAATACTTTTGGAAAAAAAATTGGGAAGCATAACAATACTAAAAAAAAAAATACCTTAATCCAATAATAAAGTCAAAAAAGTGTTGTATATACATTAATATTTTAATATTGGCAAGCTATGTTGTAAGGGTCACTACTAGGGGTGTGTTTCGGCCGGAACGGATCGGAAACACCCCTTTCGGAAAAAATTCCAAAATTTTCGGAAGCCAAAAATGCATTCCGAATTCCGTTCCGAAATTTCGGAAATTCCAAAATTATTTCCGATTCCAAAATTTCAAAAATTTCGGAATTTTCAGAATTTCATCAGATTCAGAATTTTTCGGAATATTCGGAATTCAAGCTTAATGGGATTTCACTTGAGACTTGTAGGCCTTTTATAGAAGCACATTACATCCCATTTTTTTTTTTCGATGTGGGATGAACACAGTTTTCGGAATATTTTGGAATATTTTCGGAAAAGTTTCGAAAAATACAATTTCGGAAATTTTACGGAATATTTTCGGAAAAGTTTCGGAAAATACAATTTCGGAATATTTTCGGAAAATTTTTGGAATTTTCAAAATTTTCGGAATTCTAAAAACAATTCCGATTCCGATCCGATTATTTTTTCAGAATTTTTCGGAATTCGGAATGCATATTTAGTTGCCAAAATCGGAATTTTTCGGATCGGAATCGGAATTTCCGTTCCAAATGACACTCCTAGTCACTACTCTATTAAAGAGGATTATAGGATGGTTTGGAACATTATTGACCTGTGCAATGCAAGGGTGAATTACACGAGATAATTTCTCATCTAATTATTAATGGTTAGATTTATGATGTTGATTGTAGAAATCACTTAACAAATGTGTAGATTGGCTTCTGTTATTTTCTACCATTTTTCCCTTCTGTTGAGTAGATGGTATTTTTTATCATGCAGATACTTCAATGTACAGATGTTTATACTGCTAGGAAGGCCAATGGGTAGGGTTCTTCATGGAGGTGTTACAACTTATCATCTAAAGCGATCTTTTGGTTCACTACTAAATTGTATCTATTTTGGTCAATTATTATCTTTCGCTTTTCTATTACAATTCTTACATATTACTATGAATTTTTTTCTAAGTCAAAGGTGTTTAGTTTTTTATCCCTTTTTTTCCCCTTTCTTCAAATTAATCTTTGCAGCTTAGAGTTTTGATACTTTATGGCACTAATTCTCTTTGCTGGATATTTGAAGAATGCAGAACTTTCAGTAGATGCCTTATCCTTATGGTGAGTAATGCATATAATGCACTGACTGATACTGATTTATATGTAATTTAAGAAGATATACTATATGTCATCTAAAAAAAATTTACTATGTATCTGTAATCCCATGTGATGTCTAACAAGTTAGAGAGGAAATTAATGTGGTGTTCAAGTCTTTTAAAACCTCCAACCAAACAGCAGTGTAATCTGAAAATTAGCAGGCCTTCTAATTTGGTTGTTCTACGAGAACATATATGACATTTTGGTTGAGAATGAATTATGGAAGGAGCTTCTAAATGTACTTCCTGTTGGAAAATTGAATGAGAAATTTTTAGTGTTGTATATGGTAGAGTTTGGTCATGACAAACACTTCCTTATGTGACTAATTATGATTGTTCATGAATAGTCACTGGCCATGACTATTCACCAACAGTCACCTATTGGCCTATATATACAATTAACTTTCATTCATTTTGGATTGTTAATTAGAGAATATTACATAGTTTATATATACATATAGAGTGTGTCAAGTGTCTGAGAAAGTACAAACACAAGTATGGTTCGCTGGAACCTTATTATTTGAAGTGCTTCTATAGTAAGGGGGATATCATTGTATCCTAGGAGACAAATGTCGCAAATCCGTGAGCACCAATGCGGGGCATTATTGTCTTAAGGACATAGTGTCCAACATTAGACTCGATCTAATATTCGTATCACATCTAAACCAGATTCTGTTTTATATACATTAATTTTATTTGTGTGTTTCAGATTTCAGATTTATACATCCTATTATATTTTGGATAACAATCTTAAGACAATTATTTCTCATTTGCATAATATGTAAATCTGAAAAATTCTATATATATAATATACTCGAATACATGAATCTAATTCATAAATTGGAAATCTAATTATGTATTGAATTTCTAAATCTGACTTTACCATATATGCAATTCTATATGTGTGTGCGACGAAAGAATGGCCTAAAAGGCTGCATGTTGTATCTATATCTATTTTAATGCACCTGTGTTGATCAATAGTCATGGTAAATCAACAGACATACTCTCTACGCTTTGCACGCGGATATGCATATGTACATCTCTATTGATTAAAGAAATGGCTTTTACCAAGTCATATTCAAAACCATTGGAAGTCATGATATGGTATTGAGCTATATTGGCTATCATAATTTTTTTAAATTGAATAAGGAAAAGAAACGAAAAGTGACCTTTTCAAAATTAGTCATCATTTCGTGAACATTCACAAACCAGTACAATTGAATAGTTGTGACTATTAGTTTTCTTGGAACAGTTTTCCTTTGCCCTTTATATATTATTGGTCGTGTATTTGCTTTTACTTGCTGCACTTTGATTTTCAGTTTTCCAGAATTGTTTAGAATGCTATGATTATCAATGCATAGTATGACAACTTCTTATCTTAATTTGATTTTAAAAATAAAGATGACTAAGAAGATTTGTGATTTCAAGTGTTTTGAATTAATTCTATTGAATTTTTTATTTTTATTTTTTTAAATTTTGGCTGAAATAGTGCAATTTTTTTTTCTATTGGGTTTGTAAAATATTGAATAATTGTGTGTATTCAGTTTTGTGTTTAAATTTATTTATGTTTTATACTACTAGTTCCGGGTTCACCAAAACTGTGCTTTGGTTTGCTTGAGATCTATAATTTGCTTTATAGGATTTGTAAAGGAAGTTTGAAATTTGGTTTTCCTAAAATTTGCACAGATAAGGTTCAAACATAATACAATGTTTGCATGGTATAGAACATCGTTTCACCCATTTTTGTCAATTTTAAAGAGTTATTGGATAATTCCCTAAAGAACATATTTAAGCATAATTTTCTAAATGTTGAAGGTGTAATTGAAACTGCTTGGTGGTTTGAATTTCGTATGTACAAGACTGATGTGATTTCTTTCTTGAATACCCATATATATATATATATATATATGTAATAAAATACAAGTTGGTTATGGGTATGTTTGAGCATTAACCATGAATTCTTTGCAAAGAGGATTAATCTCTTTTATAAGTGAGGTTCTAGTTGTTTGGAATAATACCATTGGATTTTGTATACTTCCAAATGCGGGGGAATTTATGTGTAAAAACATGGGCCATTAATTATAAACTTCCAAATGTGGGGGAATTAATAATTTAAAATTATCGCTTAAGTTATTTTGCTTCCAAATGTGGGGGGTGTTTATACGTGGATAACATTTGATTTGTTTTGCTTTAAAACTACTTAATTGGTTTGAGTAGTTGTATAATTTTTAAGTTTATTTCATTAATAGCCTTGGATATAAATCAATTGGTTAAATGTGATATTCCTTGATATTATCTAAGATGACGCAAAACTTTGAATTTGATTCAAGATATGTATGACTGGGTTCACATTGAGAAAGTTCAACCAAATGTCTTTACAAGTAGTTTGACTAAGAGATATAAAATTCCATAGCATTTATAATACATTTGCGAGTATGTGAATTGCCAGAAATTCTATATGGAACAGTTGGTAATGACATGATTAAGACTACCAAGCAAATATTAAATAGTAAAGTACGACATGAAGAATTTGGTGTTGCAAACGTTATACTAGTTAGTTTGATGGACATGTATAATTATAGTCCAATGAGAACACCTATAAATGTCAACTTACCAATATAGCTAAAAATGCCGGTGGTAGAATATCTCTATTTGACATTCAAATTAGATTGTTTGTTTAATGCATGTCATGAATTATACTCGACTGGATATAGCCCACTCGTCAACAAATTGAGTAGGTATACAAGTAATACAAGTGTAGATTACATGAAGGTAATAGGCAGGGTACTTGGACACGTGAGGTATACCCTGAACTATACATTGCATTGCGTAAGATATCATACTATACTTAAAGGGTATAGATCCGTATTGGATATCTGTTTAAAAAGACTAAAAATCCAAAAATGGATATGTCTTTACCCTTGAAGGTGCAATTGTGCCTTGGAAATCTTCTAAATAGTTTGCATTGCTTGATCAACAATGGAATCTAAATATATTGTTTTAGATAAAGCAAAAGAGAAGCAGAGTGGTTTCGCTTTTCTTAGAGGATATTTGTTAGACAAAACCTTTGCTTGCAATTTGCATGGATTGTGGTAGCCAATCGACAATTGGAAAGGCAAATAGTATGGTAAGTCTCGACACATAGTCGTTAACATAATACCATAGAATAATTGCTCTCTAATGGAGTTATCTCTATTGACTATGAAAAGTCAATGAAATGTATCGCGAATCTGCTTACCAAGAAGATATGACAAGTGAACAAGTATGCTATTTCATCGAGGAGAATGGGATCAAAGCCTATAAATAAAGAGTTGACATAGTAGAAACCCAACCTAGCTGAATGGAGATCCCAAGATCTAGGTTCAAAAGGGACAACTAAATTATGTGTAACTCGATAGAAGCACTGAGGAGGAAAACACTCCTACTCATTCTTATGACGAAAACAGTGCTGACTGTAGCGAGATTGGGATAAGTTATGCTTTTAATGATTCTTATACCTTGAAAATCCAAGTGGGGTAGAGAATACTCTTAATAAGAAATCACTTATGTGAGTGTGAAATGTGGCCGCTTCTATGAGAATTTTAAAGGCTGAATTTTCTAGAGCACTCATGAATCCGGGAGTTGTTCAGGGCCAAAATGAATACAACCGTGAGAATCGAAAGTGTTCGGAGTGACTCTGTGTGAGTTATATTGTCTAGGTTTACACTAAAGCCTGAACAGTTTAAGACATCGCGTTCACTGTTTAGCCGACTAAATCCGATAGTTCTTCACTATGGAAGGTTCAAAGTCGAAAGCTACCTATCCCGATGCAATGTCATTCCACTGTACTCTCTCTCGTGTCTACATTAGAGTTTGCATGTTGTACAAATTTTCATTCATGTGGGGGATTGTAATACCCTGTATTTTCAATATATATTTAATGCAGAGAGATTCTATATACTTCCTTTGACCATTCATGAAATTTAATCTTCGATCGATCGAAGCTCGTTCGAGCGATCGAGCACCTTCAGTTCAAGCGATCGAAGTATGTTCGATCGCTCGAACTCAGTTCGGTCAGGTTTGATCGATTGAAGTGGGTTTGATCGATTGAAGTGGGGACCACGCATTAAATTCAGGTCGGTAGGGTTTCGATCGCTCGAACAAAGTTTGATCGCTTGAACTGAAGGTGCTCGATCGCTCGAACGAGCTTCGATCGATCGAAGATTAAATTTCATGAATGGTCAAAGGAAGTATATAGAATCTCTCTGCATTAAATATATATTGAAAATAGATGTAATACCCTGTATTTTCAATATATATTTAATGCAGAGAGATTCTATATACTTCCTTTGACCATTCATGAAATTTAATCTTCGATCGATCGAAGCTCGTTCGAGCGATCGAGAACCTTCAGTTCAAGCGATCAAACTTTGTTCGAGCGATCGAAACCCTACCGACCTGAATTTAATGCGTGGTCCCCACTTCAATCGATCAAACCCACTTCAATCGATCAAACCTGACCGAACTGAGTTCGAGCGATCGAACATACTTCGATCGATCGAGCCTGTAATCATTTGAATTCCCAGGTTTCCCGCAAACAATGCCATCTGCACCCCTCCCCTCTCTATATATACACTGCATTCGTGTATGTTGGGTGTTTGCTGAAGTTTGGGAGAGTTGAGAGAGTGTGTGCTTGTGTGTTAATACATATATATACACATACCTCTATATATCTATATATATATACACACACCTATAGATATATATATATATACTCACAGCTGAGAAGAAGAAGAACAAGAAGAGGAAGAGAAAGGAGACAGAGAGAGACATAGAACAGAAAGAAGAGAGAGAAGAGAGGAGGCCACCATTGATAAAGCTTGGAAGCTTTCAACCAAGCCAAACGCGCCCTTATCAACTTTCAGTGAGTTCCAAACTCACTTGGTATCTTAGTTATGATATTTTACATATTCTGGACGTATTAATTTTAACCCAAACACCCCTAGCACATTCTGCACGTTCACTGGCAGAATCTGGGGAAGACGAAGTTCGACCGATCGAACTGAGTTCAATCGATCGAACATCACTAAGTCTCAATCGATCGAAATGACTTCAATCGATCGAGATCACTTTCACTTCGATCGATCGAGAAGACTTCAATCGATCGAACATCTTTTCTTCGAGCGATCGAGATGACCTCAATCGATCGAACCTAGCAGAACATGAATGTTTTCCTTTCAGTTATAATTCATAATGCGTAGTTGTTTAATTGCTGTTCCATATTCCTATTATGCGATATTATGGATTACGGAGGTAATGGGATACGATAACGAGATTGAGATAACATGGTGAGTAACGTAGTCGGGTTCGGAACGCTAGTAATAGTACGACGCGATAACGAGTAAGTTTTGAGATGTTAATACTGGGTAGTATTGGATAAGTGAGAAGTGAGTTAGTAAGAGGAATTGTATGTTAAGGTTGTGTGAGTCGAGCTGATGATTCGCTCAGGTTAAATCCGATAAGTATATGTCAAGGATTTGATCAGGATCGTGAGAATTATGGGTGCACAGTACTCGCAAGCGTTCTTAAAAGCGGTGAACAGTAAGAGTTCTTAAAAGCGGTGAACAAGAGTAGTTGTGGCACACCCATGATTTATATTTACCAGAGCTGTGTATGTATCGTACTCGCAAGCGTTCTTAAAAGCGGTGAACAGTAAGAGTTCTTAAAAGCGGTGAACAAGAGTATGGGTATATCCATAGACCAGTCGTTATATGAGAACAATGTATGGGTGCTCGCAAGAGTTCTTAAAAGCGGTATAGCGGTGAACAAGAGCACTGATATGTTGTGCTGATATAATCAGTTCGAGATAGTCAGTGGGGTATTGTGGAATCAGTCTTAGAATGGGAGTCGATAAGAATCGATTTATGATACGTTTGAATAAAAGAATGAGGAATATATTTAGTATCACTGTCATCTATTGTTCATAATGGTAATTATGTCATTTCTATGAGACTGTGTTAGTTAGTGCTCACTCAGCTTTCAACAAGCTGACGGCCTTTATTGCCTGGACATTCCCCGTCCAGACTATCCTGTCCTTTACAATGCAGATGACGGAACTCATGGTAATAACTATTATCCTGAAGGAAGTTACGCGGAGGATGGCCCCACTGTTGCTGGTCAGGCTGATGACTATCCGTACGCCAGCTGAAGACCTGAAGATAGATAGTAGTTTATGTTACTACTTTTATTTTACTGTTGTACTTTGTAGTTAACGGGTACTTGGGCATATGTTGTCTCCAGACCTGTTGTGATCCTGTGGACCGTACTCTGATGTTTGTAATAGATAGAACCGTGTTTATATTTCAGTTGTTTTACTGTTTCTGTTTGGACTAGTACTGTGTGGTGTGGATTATCAGTGACTTTCACTTGTCATTCCCTATGGACCCATAAAGGAAATTTATTTTTCTCTATTTATGCTACTCCGGGGCGTGACAGGGTTTTTGGTATCAGAGCTCCTGGTTATATTACGATTAGGTTCTGATATTGTCGTTCACTGATGGATTCCACACCATCTGGTTCTAGTATTTAAGATTTTCTTGAGATGAGATATGAGTATAAGATAAGTTCGTCTTCCTGACGATAGATAGTTTTCCTTTGCAGGATAGCATGGATCCAGAGTTTCATCAGTTTGTTACAGATGCTTATGGAGGACACGTGATCCATGGGGATACCGTGGAGCCAGCTGACCCAGAGTTTTATCGTGAGCGTGTGTGCCAGATAGCTAGTAGGCATTTAGAGGAGGACATGTGGAGAGCACTTTATGTGACCAGGAGTACTCACCCGACCCAGATGCGCATGGATGCTTACCACTTAGCGAGAGTTGGCAGAGACATTTGTCAGGAGATATTACGGTTAGTTCAGAGTAAGCCGGAGATGGATGAGATTAAGTTGAGAGCTATTGTAGCCGGTCCACCAGAGCCCGTAGTTGCACCAGCAGCAGCTCCAGCAGCCCCACCATCACCAGTGCCCGACGTACCCGTCCCAGAGCCAGAGCATGAGCCGATTGAGGATGAGGAAGATGTAGAGCCTCAGGATGAGGACATGGATGGAGATGGAGAGGAGGAGCCGATAGATGACGAGGACCCAGTAGAGGATGAGCATGCGGATGATGCCGACGAGGATGATGCAGATAAGGATGACCCCGAGGAGCCAGAGTTCGAGCCAGAGGATCCAGTACCGGACCCAGAGGCAGTTGAGGTAGACATAGTAGTAGATGAGGATGCGCCCGATGAGGAGGTAGTTATGCCAGAGGCACCAGTTGTGCTTCAGATACCCGCTGGACCCATTATGCATATGGCAGCTATGGCCGATATGGCAGTAGGATGGATAGCTCAGATGGTCGCACAGCCAGCAGATTTTGTTATGGGAGAGGCAGCCATAGCAGGAGCTCTTGATATAGCCGATGGATTCGCCGCAGTAGCAGTCGATGTCGCAAACCAGGCGATAGCAGACGTGATAGAGGATGATGATGCCGAGATAGTAGAGGATTGGGATATAGGAGTTGTAGTCGGAGATCTTGTTGCACCAGTTGAGGATGACCCACTCGAGGAGATGGAGATTGATTCAGAGGACGAGGCACCACCAGTAGGATCAGACGCTGACGACTTTTGAGTCAGGACCTGCAAGACTTAGTTTTTGTTTGTTTTACCAGGACATGTTGTCCACTAGATTTTTGGGAGCTTGAGAGATAGCTATTTGACCATAGCTTTGTATAGATAGTAGTAGTTGACCTTAGTACTGTTTTAGCCTTGTCCCACGTGGTACATGGTATGGTTACTGTGTACTCCATGGTACATCTTTTGATATATACATATATACGAGCAGTACTTTTGATATTGATTGTTAATGGTTTGATGTGTTGTTTTGTAGAATTGTTAGCTCTTGTTACTTCGCGTTCTATCTTGGTTTCATTTCTACGAGAAGACTTTCAGCTGATCAATATGTCTCTTGTAGGCAATACTCGTTATCATCATGGTAGGACCCTTGAGAAATCACCAAGCACGTAATGGAGCACCTATTCCAGAAGGGATGGATCCAACGGGAATTTTCGAAGCATTTATGCAAAGGATGGAGCATGTGGGGGATACCTATAATCATTCCACCCACCAGAGACCTCCTGCACCCCCGCCACCAAGACAGACTGGAGATAAGTTGTTAGCAAATTTTCGTGGGTTACGTCCAGATAAATTTGATGGACTAACAGAACCATGGAAAGCGGAACAATGGATAAGAGAAATGGAGTTGATATTTGAAGCATTGGAATGCAGCGAACAAGAGAAGCGTCGCCTTGCTACTTTTCAGCTCACTTATGCCGCCGCAGATTGGTGGGAAGCCGAGCGAGCCACTATTGGGATCGATGCTGCTAAAGCTATGCCATGGGAGACATTCAAAGGACGATTTTTGGAGAAGTATTTCCCAGAGGATGAGAGAGATCAACAGGAAAGGAACTTTCTCAATTTGGTACAAGGAGGATGGAATGTCAGGGAATATACAACACAGTTTGAACGTCTATCCAGATTTGCTCAGCATATGATAGACACGCCACAGAAGAAAGTGAAGAGATTTCACCAAGGATTGAATCCCCACTTCAGGCATATGATGGTTGGTCATCTGAACCAAACATATGAAGAGATTGTTAGATTCGCTGCGGGATTAGAGAAGGATGCTTATCCAGCACAACAACCACAGATGAATCGATCTCAGTCATCTAGAAGTTTTCAACAGAGGAATTTCCATAACTTGCCACCCAGGAATACCCAAGGTTGGAGACCTCAGAGTAATTCCCAAGGGAATAAGAGAACCTGGGAAGGAACCAGAAAGCCACAACAGGGCTATACTCGACCCCAACAATATCGCCAGCAAGGATCACAGCCACAGGCACTACTGACAGCACCGCCAAGCAATAGCGGAGGATGTTTTAATTGCGGAAAGCCAGGGCACGTTGCCAGATTCTGTACAGCCCCTAGAGTTAATCGCAGAATGGATATTGTCTATCGGAATTGCAACAAGCCGGGACATCTAAGCAAGGATTGCCGTGCACCACAAGGAGGATACTATGGAGCACCAATTCAAGGGATACAAGGACCTCCAGATCAGACAAGGATGAATGCTATCATTCCAGGAGAAGCATGCTTTAACGCTGATGAGCAGCAACATTTGGAAGGTACGCTTGTACTCTTTCATAGTCCAGTTAAAGCTTTATTTGATACTGGAGCTGCACGTTCATTTATTGCTGTTAAGATTGTGCGTCAATTGGGTTTAGAACCCCAGACACTTGAGTCAACACTGAATGCTGTGTCACCGTTGGGAGTGACAGTTAAGTTGAGTAAAGTGTGTAAAGATTGCCCATTGACTTTGGGAGATAGGAATCTTCCTGCAGACTTGGTAGTTCTGTCAATGTCAGGATTTGATGTTATCCTAGGGATGGATTGGTTAACTAAGTATGGTGCCAATTTGGATTGCCCTACTAAGACGATTGTTTTTCCGAGACAAGGAAGGCCGACGATTAGATTCCAGTGTCAGCCGACGAGCGATATGTTTCTTACGAGTAATTTGGCTACGATCGAGAGTACAAGTACAGAGCTCACGATGGATCAGATTCCTATTGTGCAAGATTTTCAAGATGTATTTCAGGATATTAAAGGACTTCCACCGAAAAGAGAAATAGACTTCTGTGTGGAATTAGTACCTGGTACATTGCCTATTTCTAAGACTCCGTATAGGATGGCACCAACTGAGATGTTAGAACTAAAGAAGCAAGTTCAAGAGCTTGAAGACTTAGGTTTCGTTCGCCCGAGTACGTCACCTTGGGGAGCACCAGTTCTGTTTGTGAAGAAGAAGGACGGAACACTTCGACTCTGTATAGACTACAGGGAGTTGAACAAAGTTACGATCAAGAATAGATATCCATTACCTCGTATAGATGACCTATTCGACCAGTTACAAGGATCTAGGATCTTTTCCAAGATCCATTTACGTTCAGGATACCACCAACTGTTAGTTCGACCAGAGGATGTATCGAAGACTGCATTCAGGACAAGATACGGGCATTACGAGTTTCTAGTTATGCCTTTTGGATTGACGAATGCGCCAGCAGTATTTATGGATTTAATGAATAGAGTATTCAGACCATATCTGGATCAATTCATTATAGTGTTCATCGATGATATACTGATCTACTCAAAGACGGAAGAAGATCACGAGGAGCATTTACAGATTGCCTTGCAGACACTTCGAGATAGCAAGTTGTATGCAAAGTTCAGCAAGTGTGAGTTTTGGCTACGGGAAGTCAAATTCTTGGGACATGTTATAACTCAGGACGGTATTTCTGTGGACTCATCTAAGATTGATGCAGTCTTAAGCTGGAATAGACCGACCAATGCAACAGAGGTCAGAAGTTTTCTTGGATTAGCAGGATATTACAGAAGATTTGTAGAAGGATTTTCCAAGTTAGCAGGTCCACTGACGAATTTAACAAGGAAGGAAATGAAGTATGAATGGACGGACAAGCATGAGGGTGCATTTCAGGAGTTAAAAGAGAAATTGACTTCTGCACCGGTACTTGCGATACCTAAGAGTGGAGAAAGATATGTGATCTACAGTGACGCATCGCACCAAGGACTTGGATGTGTGCTCATGCAAGATGGGAATGTTATCGCCTACGGATCAAGACAATTGAAGGTACACGAGAAGAATTACCCTACGCATGATCTGGAATTGGCAGCAATAGTGTTTGCATTGAAGATTTGGAGACATTATCTCTATGGAGAAAAGTTTGATCTGTTTTCCGATCATAAGAGCTTGAAGTATTTGTTCTCTCAGAAGGAGTTGAACATGCGACAACGAAGATGGATGGAGTTACTCAAGGACTATGACTTTTCATTGCAATACCATCCGGGTAAAGCAAATGTCGTAGCAGATGCTTTGAGCCGTAAACCTCGACTAGTGATTGCTGCATTGCTAATTCGAGAGTGGAAAGCATTGGAAGTGTTAGCTGAATTCGAACTTCAGCCAGTGGAACCAATGGAAAGACGACATTTTGGATGTCTGATGGTACAACCAACTTTGATCAGCCGTATCATAGAAGCTCAACAGACAGCAGAGGATTTGAAGTTATGGTTCACCAAGATGACAGCAAAAGAACCCGAGATCTGGAGTGTTAGTACAGATGGAGCTTTACGATGTAAAGGTAGACTCTGTGTACCTGACAAAGAAAATCTCCGGAAGGAAATATTGGATGAAGCACATAAGTCACGGATGACTATTCACCCCGGAAGTACAAAGATGTACAAGGACTTGAAGAGAAATTTTTGGTGGGAAGGAATGAAGCGAGAAGTGGCAGAGTATGTAGCTCAGTGTCTTACTTGTAAACAAGTAAAGGCAGAACATCAGAAACCACCTGGACTTCTACAACCGTTACCTATTCCTCAATGGAAATGGGAACACATAACCATGGATTTCGTGGTAGGATTGCCGAAGTCACAGCAGAATCACGATGCTATATGGGTAATCGTGGATCGACTTACTAAGACGGCACATTTTATTGCCTATAGCATGACGTACTCAGTAGAACGTTTGAGCCGAATGTATCTACAACATGTTGTACGATTACATGGAGTGCCTGTATCTATTGTGTCAGACCGAGATTCGCGCTTTACTGCAGAATTTTGGAAGAGTCTCCAGACAGCGATGGGAACGACATTGAACTTGAGTTCAGCTTTTCATCCACAGACAGATGGACAGACGGAGAGAGTTAATCAAGTAATGGAAGATATGTTACGAGCTTGTGTCATTGATTTTGAGAATTCTTGGGAGACACACTTACCTCTGATAGAATTCGCTTACAACAACAGTTATCATTCGAGTATCGGGATGGCGCCGTTTGAAGCTTTGTACGGAAGACCTTGCCGATCACCGTTATGTTGGACTGAAGTCGGAGATACTCAACTTCTTGGGCCAGAAATGATACGAGAGACTAGTGAGAAGATTCAGATTGTACGTGAGAAGATGAAGACAGCTCAGACCCGACACAAGAGTTATGCTGACAAGCGACGCAAAGATTTAGAGTTTGCCGTTGGAGATCATGTGCTACTCAAAGTTTCACCTGTTCGAGGCATCGTCAGATTTGGTCAGAAGAAAGGCAAATTATCGCCACGATTCATCGGACCGTTCGAGATTCTAGAGCGTGTTGGAAAAGTTGCTTATCGTCTTGCGCTGCCACCGAAGATGTCAGGAGTGCACAACGTTTTCCACATCAGTATGCTGAGGAAATGTGTTCATAACCCAGCACACGAGATCAACTTTGAGGATATTGAAGTCAACGACAATGTTACGTTCAACGAAGGACCAGTTCGCATTTTAGATCGTGGAGTCAAGAAGCTCAGGAATAAGGAGATTCCATTAGTCAAGATTCAGTGGAAGCATCATGATGAAGGAGAAGCTTCATGGGAACTAGAGTCAGAGATGCGTGAGAAGTTTCCGTTTTTGTTTAACCTTGTATGTTTCTGATTTATAGGACGAAATCTTTTGTTGAGTGGTGGATGATGTAATACCCTGTATTTTCAATATATATTTAATGCAGAGAGATTCTATATACTTCCTTTGACCATTCATGAAATTTAATCTTCGATCGATCGAAGCTCGTTCGAGCGATCGAGCACCTTCAGTTCAAGCGATCAAACTTTGTTCGAGCGATCGAAACCCTACCGACCTGAATTTAATGCGTGGTCCCCACTTCAATCGATCAAACCCACTTCAATCGATCAAACCTGACCGAACTGAGTTCGAGCGATCGAACATACTTCGATCGATCGAGCCTGTAATCATTTGAATTCCCAGGTTTCCCGCAAACAATGCCATCTGCACCCCTCCCCTCTCTATATATACACTGCATTCGTGTATGTTGGGTGTTTGCTGAAGTTTGGGAGAGTTGAGAGAGTGTGTGCTTGTGTGTTAATACATATATATACACATACCTCTATATATCTATATATATATACACACACCTATAGATATATATATATATACTCACAGCTGAGAAGAAGAAGAACAAGAAGAGGAAGAGAAAGGAGACAGAGAGAGACATAGAACAGAAAGAAGAGAGAGAAGAGAGGAGGCCACCATTAATAAAGCTTGGAAGCTTTCAACCAAGCCAAACGCGCCCTTATCAACTTTCAGTGAGTTCCAAACTCACTTGGTATCTTAGTTATGATATTTTACATATTCTGGACGTATTAATTTTAACCCAAACACCCCTAGCACATTCTGCACGTTCACTGGCAGAATCTGGGGAAGACGAAGTTCGACCGATCGAACTGAGTTCAATCGATCGAACATCACTAAGTCTCAATCGATCGAAATGACTTCAATCGATCGAGATCACTTTCACTTCGATCGATCGAGAAGACTTTAATCGATCGAACATCTTTTCTTCGAGCGATCGAGATGACCTCAATCGATCGAACCTAGCAGAACATGAATGTTTTCCTTTCAGTTATAATTCATAATGCGTAGTTGTTTAATTGCTGTTCCATATTCCTATTATGCGATATTATGGATTACGGAGGTAATGGGATACGATAACGAGATTGAGATAACATGGTGAGTAACGTAGTCGGGTTCGGAACGCTAGTAATAGTACGACGCGATAACGAGTAAGTTTTGAGATGTTAATACTGGGTAGTATTGGATAAGTGAGAAGTGAGTTAGTAAGAGGAATTGTATGTTAAGGTTGTGTGAGTCGAGCTGATGATTCGCTCAGGTTAAATCCGATAAGTATATGTCAAGGATTTGATCAGGATCGTGAGAATTATGGGTGCACAGTACTCGCAAGCGTTCTTAAAAGCGGTGAACAGTAAGAGTTCTTAAAAGCGGTGAACAAGAGTAGTTGTGGCACACCCATGATTTATATTTACCAGAGCTGTGTATGTATCGTACTCGCAAGCGTTCTTAAAAGCGGTGAACAGTAAGAGTTCTTAAAAGCGGTGAACAAGAGTATGGGTATATCCATAGACCAGTCGTTATATGAGAA
Source organism: Hydrangea macrophylla (assembly GCA_033977485.1). Lineage (NCBI taxonomy): Eukaryota > Viridiplantae > Streptophyta > Magnoliopsida > Cornales > Hydrangeaceae > Hydrangea > Hydrangea macrophylla. Next base: position 33,563,050 of record CM066994.1, read on the forward strand.
CAATGTATGGGTGCTCGCAAGAGTTCTTAAAAGCGGTATAGCGGTGAACAAGAGCACTGATATGTTGTGCTGATATAATCAGTTCGAGATAGTCAGTGGGGTATTGTGGAATCAGTCTTAGAATGGGAGTCGATAAGAATCGATTTATGATACGTTTGAATAAAAGAATGAGGAATATATTTAGTATCACTGTCATCTATTGTTCATAATGGTAATTATGTCATTTCTATGAGACTGTGTTAGTTAGTGCTCACTCAGCTTTCAACAAGCTGACGGCCTTTATTGCCTGGACATTCCCCGTCCAGACTATCCTGTCCTTTACAATGCAGATGACGGAACTCATGGTAATAACTATTATCCTGAAGGAAGTTACGCGGAGGATGGCCCCACTGTTGCTGGTCAGGCTGATGACTATCCGTACGCCAGCTGAAGACCTGAAGATAGATAGTAGTTTATGTTACTACTTTTATTTTACTGTTGTACTTTGTAGTTAACGGGTACTTGGGCATATGTTGTCTCCAGACCTGTTGTGATCCTGTGGACCGTACTCTGATGTTTGTAATAGATAGAACCGTGTTTATATTTCAGTTGTTTTACTGTTTCTGTTTGGACTAGTACTGTGTGGTGTGGATTATCAGTGACTTTCACTTGTCATTCCCTATGGACCCATAAAGGAAATTTATTTTTCTCTATTTATGCTACTCCGGGGCGTGACAGGGATTGTTGGAAAATTGAATGAGAAATTTTTAGTGTTGTATATGGTAGAGTTTGGTCATGCCAAACACTCCCTTATGTGACTAGTTATGATTGTTCATAAATAGTCACTGGCCATGAATATTCACCAACAGTCACCTATTGGCCTATATATACAATTAACTTTCATTCATTTTGGATTGTTAATTATAGTTCATATATACATATAGAGTGTGTCAAGTGTCTGAGAGAGCATAAACACAAGTATGGTTCACTGGAACCTTATTATTTGAAGTGCTTCTATAGTAAGGGGGAGATCGTTGTATCCTGGGAGACAAATGCCGCAAATCCGTGAGCACCAATGCGGGGCATAATTGTCTGAAGGGACATAGTGTCCAACACTAGACTCGATCTAATATTCGTATCACATCTAAACCATGTTCTGTTTTATATACATTAATTTTATTTGTGTGTTTCAGATTTCAGATTTATACATCCAAATATATTTTGGATAACTCCTCCACCCTATTTATCTGCTACCTTAATGAATGCATACTATTATACTTTCCAAATTTTGTTTCTAAATTCTACAACAGGTGTACCACGTATATAGTGGTATTGGGTACTATTGATCACTATCACAAAATATGATATTGTACACATGTTAAAGCATTTCGACTTCTCTTTCCTTTTGTTTTGTCATTCCTAGGATGAAATTTTGTTAACGTTAATTCTATGCATTATTGATCAATTGCAGCATGAATATACTGGGATGGATGATTATGGTAGCTTTTCGACTCAATGCAGCCATAAGGTTCGTTGCACGCACAACTCCAATGTCACTCAGACGTAAATAATATGTGCGGTTTACATGTGATTGTATGTATCTACATTTAATTTATCCTATGACATTTGGTCGTGACATATCGTCTATGCATTTTAGTTTATTGGCACAACCCTAGTTAGCTTTTAAACGTTGTGACCATAATGAGTACCCTAAACGGGTCAAAACTAATTGCTTTTTAGGAACTTATCTTCAGTAGTGTTCATTGAAATGTCATGAGCATCTCCACTTCAACATTCCCAAAGTTGAAAGCCTAGAAAGAATGGTTAGATGCCTAATCAGTAATCTGTATATGTAGGTGTCACATGTGGTTTCCTATTTTCACTTGAAACTATGAGTTAAAACTTCAATTGGGCATTCCCATTTATTTTTTTTACAATTCTATTTTAATTTGTCTCTTTACCATGTGAAGGGTGAGATATACAATTTGTTTTTTGGGAACTTATATGCATTAGAAATTTAATTACAGTAATGCTATGCTTTCCAATTTCATTTTTTTTTTTCCTTTTGAAGCCTATCCATTTTATAGTGTTCTTAATCACATCAACTAATGTAATTATTGTGGCTGGTCTTTGGTGAGAAAAGTGTGGGTATGAGTCTGTTTTTTTTTTTCCCTTTGAAATGCTCGGAGTGGGTACGAGTCTGTGTTACATTTTTTGGGTAAGCTTTTTCCCCTCTGGCTCTCACTCTCTGTAAAGGAATTGGATCAACCATTTTCTAATAAACAAAACCCATTGAGCTGTGAACATCTTGCAAAAACTGCTACTCAATCAACATTTTTTTTTTGGATGAATACTCAATCAACAAATTCTATAAGCCAACTTTTGCACAAACTGCTACTCAAAAGCATTTATTGGTCAAAAGCAGTGAAGAAAAAAAGAGGAGATTAACCTGTTAAGAATCTTTTCTACCCTGGACAATGTGAACTGGTGAGAGCAAAAGGGAACATAACATCATGATGGTCCTTTTTCATGGGTCATAACATTGTACAATGGCTGGTGCAGTGATGATGATTTCAAAGTTGTTTAATTTCTCTTCATGGGAGTATTATTAATTAATATGAGTTTGTTTTAGTAGGAACATAAAAAAGGGGTTGTTTGGGATTAACTAATGAAATTTTAATGCACTGACATCTAGCTACGGAAAAAGGGGATGAGAGTCCTAGATCAAGGTGCATATGATAGATTCTTATATAACATGATTTTGGGACGTCTCTAAGTATTAATGATTTTTTTTTTCCTTTTAAACCTTGGAGGTGTTACCCCTTAACACTGCTTTTTGATTTAATTTTGTAATTTGAATATTACTTCGAAGTAGCAACGATTGAAGTAGGAACATAAGGAGAGCAAGTCTAATGTCGCATCTTCCCAAACTGTTGAATCAGCATGTAAGAGTTGTCGAGAGGAGTTATTAGGTTTGAGCAAGTGAAGGGCTTGCCAATATCTCATATATGAATCTCTCTATATTAAAGGCTATCTGTGTATATTAAAGGCAATATCTCTATATTTTGCATAAAGCTAAAATATGCATTACTATAACTGTTGAGTTAGACTCCAAACATTGAGGTTGTGAGAGAAGGAAAAAAAAAAAGAATATTCTAAATTTGTATCCCAAATTGGGTAATACTGCATGTCAACTTTAGGGTTTTTTTTTTTATTGATAAAAATGATAAGAAAATGTGATAGGACAAGCACTTTAACTAACTGATTATAGTTGGGCCAATATCTCATAAAATTATATCTTTTCAAAATTTGGAAGGGGCTAACTACACATATTATACATAATTTAATTTTTTTCCCCAAATATGTACATATATATATACACACAGTTAGGACTGGCAAATGGGCGGGCTTGGGCGAGTGCGGGTTCGGGTCGGGCTCGGGTTGGGTCGGGTTGAAAACAGACCGGGTTCAGACGGGCCTATATGTGTTATCGGTCTGGGCCGGGTCGGGTATGGCTCATTAACTCGTGTATTGTCGGGTAAGATATGACCCCCCTTTTTTTCCCCACTAGTAATTTGCCAATACGCCTGTTTGGCTAATGAAAAAATATATACATAAATAAATTACAAATGCTCTAGCCAAAACAAGACACCATTCAGAAACAATATGGAATTTTTTTTTTAAACAAATTAAAGAAAAAAAAAACCATAAAAAGTAGAAAAACTTCAAACAAAATTTCCATAAAAATGAGTACATTATAAGTCTGAAATTTGATTGTAGAAACCAAGGAAACAAAAGGAAAATCATAAAAATCACATTGAGAATTTGAGACACAAACCCATTAAATTATTGATACTCACCATAGCTAGCAGCATCTTCAAAAAAAAAAACCCTAACCCTCACAGTCAAAATACCCAATTTTCTTGAACATCTACCTCCCTTTTCTATTTTGCAGTCCCTAGAGAGAGAGAGAGAGAGAGAGAGAGAGAGGTGAAAAGAAATAAATGTCTTAATCTGGTAGGTGAAGAGGCTGAGAGAGAGAGAGAGAGAGAGAGATTGAGAGAGAGAAAGAGGAGATCTTGTATGAGTTGTATCCCACAATGACTTTGTTGTATTTATTGGGATACTTGTTCACGGGCTATAATTTGGGCCCGCTAAAACCCGATTCTTTGCTCAACTTTTATAAACAAACCTGAATAAGCCCGCTTTTGAAATAATGCAAGGCCCGACTTCATATAATTTCGGGCTATTTTGGGCGGGCTCCAAGTGGCGTGCTGAATTTGCCAGCCCTACACACAGTTAGGCTCTAAAGAGGGCGCCCTCTCTTTATTAAAAAGAAGGTCTGCCTCTATTTTAGTCGTCGATTGGGGGGGGGGGGGTTGGGGTGTGTTGCGTTGGGTGTCTTATAGCGAATTGTTTCCACAAAAATGGTATATTAATAACTTAATTATTAAATAAGAGTGTGTTGAAACTTAAAGACATTTTCAGGGTAAATCGTTTTTACCAAAACCGACTCTATAGAGTCGTTTTTTTACCAAAACCGAGTCTATATTTAAAATCAGTTTTACTAAAACCGAGTTCAATATTGAATTTCTTAAAAAAAATTTCTTAAAAATGAATTTTGTTTTGTTAAGGAAAAAGAATTAATACAAAAAGTCGGTTTTAGTAAAACCGACACTATAGGATCGTGCTTACTAAAAATGACTTTAAATAAAATAAAAAAAAAAAAAAAACTCTAAAGTCGTTTTTAAAAAAAACGACTTTAAAAGTTTCAAAGATTGAGGACTGTTGAATTCTTCTTTTTAACCCAGATCTCGAAAATGGGTATATGATAATTTGATATTTGGAATTCTTCTACTTTTTCGCAATCAATTCTTTTGGGGTTGGTGATTGATGGCTCACCCATCAGATCATAGGTTGTGCATTTCATGGCTTCTGAAGTTAGAGTTGGTTTTGGTGGGTCTGGTTCTGATCATTTGCAGTGTAGGGCCTATATTTCTCTGGCACACGAAAGATCATCACTCGTATTCTAAAGCTTCATTTTAAAGTCGTTTTTTTTAAAACGACTTTAGAGTTGTTTTTTATTTATTTAAAGTCATTTTTAGTAAGCACGATTTTATAGTGTCGGTTTTACTAAAACCGATTTTTTGTATTAATTCTTTTTTCTCAACAAAAAAAAAATTCATTTTTAAGAAAAAATATTTTCGGAAATTCAACATTAAACTCGGTTTTAGTAAAACCGATTTTAAATATAGACTCGGTTTTGGTAAAAACGACTCTATAAAGTCGACTTTGGTAAAAACGATTTACCCTGAAATTGTCTTTAAATTTCAACACACTCTTATTTAATAATTAAGTTATTAATATGCTATTTTTGTGGAAACAACTCGTCTTATAGCCCCCTATCCATTGGGTATTATATCTATCTATCTTTCAGTATATCTAAAAGTGGAGGGTTCTAGCTAGGAATTCTACTGTAGTGACACGTGGCCTTTGGTTTTAATAAGGCATTAAAATGAACTGAAATTCTCTCTGCATATTGAAAGGAAAGTTTCTGCACATTCCAACCTTTTGTTCTCTCTAACATCAAATTGAATCAATTGATAGCACAAATCTACATCTTCCTTTCCCTAAAAATTGAAATGCCACCTCTCCCTCTACAATGAATCGCCTCTCCACATAGACACACACACACACTGTCGCGCCCCGAATTTCGCCAAACCCGGAGCGCGAGGGTCGACCGGTCAATACTCAAAGTTGTTGTCCAACTTGGACACACAGATATGACATGACAGTCTAATTTTTTTAAATATATATATATATATATAATAATAACTCCATTAATTTCATTTGTAATAAAAGAAAAGGAATTACAACTGTTACTTTTCCCCACAATTAAATACAAGTACACCTATGCCCCACTCTTAATCATGGTTAGTTGGTAAAAGGTCCGATTATGCTACCCGGCTCTACTGCTGCTTTTCTCTCACCTAAAAAAAATATATGAATAAAAATAATAATGAGACAGGAGCTCAGTGAGTAAAACACATTTTATATAAAAATAGATTTTTGATCTCAAATCTATGATATAATACTTTATTATATCATCATCAGTAGTCCCAATTAATTAGTGTATGTAAATATATAGTTTCTCAAATATCTTTTATTTGCACCTAATTGCTATTTGCAACACAAATTACATATCACACACTTACTTCACGCACATACATATTAATTTTTACTCAGTCCAATGCGTGCATATGAAATAATTTATGCATTAATTTTTCTTTGATACTGGTTCTTATCAAATTCACAACAGGTTACCAACACAATTGCATACACCAGCCCAGCTCGAAATGTATACAATCACATGGCCACAGCACCCCAGCCCAGCTCGAAAGGTGTATACTATCCACCAGCCCAGCTCGAAATGGAATAGTATATTAGTGCACTAACTGTAGGACTGTCTCAATCCCAGCCACCTCAACATGGACTACCTCAGTCCCTTAATTATCACAAGGCCTTGAACTTAACCAGTATCACCCTTAATATCATAATTAATGCATGCTTGCATATGGTATCACAATGCAATTAAAAGAGTAATATTAAATGTTTAATTTTAAAGTATATACGGTACTGAATAATAACGTTGGCTTTTGGACCTTTTTTTTTAACTAAAACAAATATTTGTAAAGATCCAACACAAGGGACATATTTAATAAATAAATAAAATAGAAGAGATTTACTCACCTTTGTGATTATTCTAGCCAAACCCAAAACTTGACTTCCTTCCCTTCCCTTTCTTTTATTTTCTTTCAATTTTTTTTTCCTTCCTTTCCTTGCCTTTTTGTTTGTCACTCGGTTTGTCTCTATTATCCTAACTTCTTTCTTCTAATTAATCTTACTTTCTTTGATTCTAGACCAAGTACACATGCACTATACATATTTACAATTTACATATATCTACATGATACACACAGAGGTTGCACACTTGCACCTCTTTTAATCTATCCCCTTTTTGTTTTATTTTTCCATCTCTGGGTCTCTCTCTTTTACTTACCCCACCTCTGCCCCCTTTTACACATATGTGTACCCTATATATAACCGGTACACACCCTTCTTATACACTTGGACACCAAGTATATGTTTCATACTTATCTTGTTTCTTTTTCTTTTTTTTCTTGTGTATTACTAATATATATATATATATATATATCTATATATATGCACTGGGCCAAACCTCTCTAGACTTGGCCTCCAAGCTCTCTGATCTCTCTCTCTCTCTCTCTCTCTCTCTCTCTCTCTCTCTCTCACGTGCACACTCACGTGGACTCTCCCAAAATTCTTCCTAATCTAATAGAACTAGCTAGAGTTTATCTTATTATAGTGAATGGGCTTTTGCCACCTCTTGTGGTGATGAGGATGTGATTGAATTATTTTTACTGGGTTATAATTATCTACCCTTACACAAGTACACAAATTAAAATAGAAATTTCTTTGATACAAAACAAAGTTACTTCCGGACAACATTTTTTTTTCATCAAATAATGCTTTGAGAAATTTTGTTATCACTCGAGATCCTAAATGTTACACCCAAATGATACCTTAGAAAAGTTTCTACCAAATGGCACCAAAAACAAATATAGTTAATGACAGTTTGTTACTACAATTTAGACCTAAAAATTTATTATATTTTCATTACATAATTGTCTTGTAAAATTTTCCTTACAAAAGAATAGTCGATAATTTATTATTTTTAATCAAGTCATTACACACACACTCTCTCTCACTCTCGTCGTTTCCTTTTCTCGACTCTCTTCTTCCTCAACAGTACTAACCATTCAACCTCTCCATCACTGTGAGCATCAAACTTGGTCGGTACCTCTTATGTATATATCCCTCTCTAACACCTTCCTCTCTCTAGATCTGTCTTTTTCTCTACATATATGTGTGTGTGTATCATTTCGTCTTCCCCTAAGTCCTCCATTACATCGACGATGAATAGTTGATCTGAAAATTCTATTTCTGTTGTCTATTAAATTTTTATCTTTCAATTATTTTTCTAACTAGATTTGTTTCCTTTTCATTTTTTGGTTTTGGTTTGCAGTTCAACATTGCAATCCAAATTTTGGGTGCTAGAAAACCTTGAAGATAACTGATTCTGCACGAATTCACTATTAATCTTCACTCCGGGAATGTATGCTTCTGACTATGCCGCTAAGCTCAGATTATCTTCTTTGTTTTACTCCGAGTTCAGCAATCAACCTGGGAAAACAAAAAGGAAAGATTCTAGGGGGTTATACCCTGAATCTCCTCCGACGATCAAGTTAGTTTTCTCTATTATTATTAGGGAGCTCACAGAATAACCAAAAATTTCCTCATACCTCTTTTTTATACTCCTTCTGACCCTACCTTGTTTATTGACCACGTCGTGCTTTCCTGCCCCTCCTTTTCCGGGTCATGCCAGGTCGTGTATGTCTTCCATCATTTTAGTGGCTCGTCGTGCCCTACGTGGGATCATGTCAGGCTTTTTATATTCTTTCATTTGGGTCTGGGCCTTGGACTTATCAGACTTCTGGGCTTGGGAGTGCCTTAACCTAGCAGTCTAATCAACTGCCTACTTTCTTATCTGCGGGGCCCAATACATCCTGTCCATGAAAGCCCGACAGACTTGGTACTCTCAATTATACACGTGGCGCCTCCCTAGGACGCGTCTCTTAATCATGGCACTCCAGCTACTCCCCCCTAGCCTTGAATCCAGCCGTTGGATCAAGGCTGTTGAAAAGACACTTAGTGGGAGGCGTGTATCTCTCACGCATTCCAAAGAGTGAAGAGATGAACCGCCGTTTTGAAGGGGTATTCAAAGAAAGGGTACACACACATTTCAAATTTTCAGACATCCCCTTCTTCGTATCTTTCGTTTTTCCATATTTCCCTTACAGCGTTGGATTGAGACTTTCGTCCTGCAAGTAGGCTTTCGTCCTATCATTTAGGTCAGTTTCTCTTCCCTTCTTCTACTGTCTTTTGCTGTTACTGTTGAATATCATGTCTTCGTCTCACACCGAGAGTGTAGAGATTTTGGAACACGTCTTCCCTTCCCAATCATCTATGGGGGAAGAGGGGGCTCAATCTTCTGAGCGGTTCTCACTTGTGCCAAGGAGTACAGTCATAGTTGAGGGAATGGAGTCTAATGCCCAAACTTCTCAGAGGCGCCCCATTGCACCCTCTGGACCGAATGAAGTATCCGTCCTTACTATAGGGGAACTTGAGACATTAAAGAAAAAAATTTCTATTCCTTCCAGCCTAGAGTGTAGGATACCAGAACCAAACGAAGTTGTTTATCGTCCCCGACCCGGGGAGATTGCTTTTTATACTCATTTTTTTAGTCTTGGGGTGAGACTTCCCCTCCACCCTTTTTTTTGTCACTTTCTTCAGTTCTATCACCTCTGTCCCGCACAACTTGCACCCAATGGTTGCCTGACGTTAATTGGGGGCTGATCTTGGCACATACAAATGGGATTAATCTCGATATGGGACTTTTTCGGTCAGCCCTACAGCTTAAGTACAAGCCTGGGACTGGTTATTATATTTCAGGAGACAAGGCTTACCAAACTGTCCATGACCTGCCTACTTCCCATAAACGTTGGAAAGAGAAATACTTTTTTATCAAAGGTGATATTGGTAATGTTCCCCGGATGTTTGGAAGTCCTCGTAAGAGTCACGCCTACCCCTTTTAAACGTAGGATTATACTGGCTTTGCTAAAATATTCACTTCCTTGAATCTAATTGTCCTACACTTTGTGCAGCTCCGGAGACTAGAGCCCGTGCTCTCCTGACACCAGACCGAGCCGAAAGGGTCAAGGTTTGGTTGGTCCCCGCTATTCGTCTTCGCAAGAGCATTATTTCTTCTCAATCACTCACGGACACTAGACTAATCCCCATGGACGAGATTCAAATCTCCTCCGACGATCAAGTTAGTTTTCTCTATTATTATTAGGGAGCTCACAGAATAACCAAAAATTTCCTCATACCTCTTTTTTATACTCCTTCTGACCCTACCTTGTTAATTGACCACGTCGTGCTTTCCTGCCCCTCCTTTTCCGGGTCATGCCAGGTCGTGTATGTCTTCCATCATTTTAGTGGCTCGTCGTGCCCTACGTGGGATCATGTCAGGCTTTTTATATTCTTTCATTTGGGTCTGGGCCTTGGACTTATCAGACTTCTGGGCTTGGGAGTGCCTTAACCTAGCAGTCTAATCAACTGCCTACTTTCTTATCTGTGGGGCCCAATACATCCTGTCCATGAAAGCCCGACTCACTTGGTACTCTCAATTATACACGTGGCGCATCCCTAGGACGCGTCTCTTAATCATGGCACTCCAACAATCTAGCATTCGATTAAGGTAATTTTACCTTCCGTGGTTAATGGCCTTTTACATAATTTGAGTTGATTAATTTTGAATTAAGAAGGTAATCAATTTAACTTGTGACAATTAATTTCTATATTGTTAGTTTGTTAGAAAATGAAATGAAGAAAATAAAGTTCACATTATTTTTTCCTTCAACTTGATGTATACAACGATTAAACTCCACATCTGAGGTTGCTGCTCCCAACTTTAACTTTTTTTTCCCTTTACCGCTAGATGACACAACTACACACTTCACATGATTCCCTGTGGAATCACGCAAGTTAAGATGGTAGCCCTAAGTTTCGATTTCATTAAATTCTCTTTGCAATGCATGAATATTTCCACATTAAAGATATACATTAAGCACAATGTACCACAAAAAGGGAAAAAAAACTAATTAATCACAAAATAGTGTCATTCGATGAGACCCTTTGAAGGATGTGTGAGTTACAACTTCTGGGTCCATGTGTGTGCATTAGATTTTGAATGACCAAAAATTTTGTCTCATTAAGTTAGAACTTTGAAGTCGAAATATGTAATAGGTTGGAGTTGATGGTTAGTCTTAGGATTGAAGAGATAAAGTTAAGAATCTTTAATGAATGGTTGGACATGTTGTGATGATTAAAGAAGATGCAAGTATTGAAGATTCACTATTGGAGTGGGAGCAGATTATTGAGGTATTACTCAGTAAAATCTTACTAGGAACTTATCTGTTGAAGGAAACTATGAAGTGTTGTGCCATGTATCTTGGTAACAATTGCGAATTAGTGACCCAAGATGTGATCTCGCTTAATTTCATTTGTAATTGTCATGATATGTTGCAATTATCCCATTGCTCCAAATGGATGCTAACAGAAAATTTCTGGCTACAAAGGGTAGTATTCTAATTGGTATTGGCAAGAGCTTTAAAATTAAGAGACCAAAATTGACAAGAATGGTCACATAGGGGATAGTGCAAAGGTTTTATTTTAATTTGTGGTTTTGTTGATTCTTTATCAAATACCAATGTTTCTACTTTCTATACCTTCTATTTGATTCAGCATGAACAACTATTCCGCATCAATTGGAGATTCTAATTGGTCCATACCTGTATCTGATCTTGAAAAGCCACCCACATTTTGTCTCAGCTACAGTAGAGCAGCAAGTTGAATAGCTTCAAATTAATCATGATGCTGAGAAACAAAAGGAATAGCCTCTACTACTGGCACAAATTCAGTATTGTATAGGTTAGTTATAATTGTGATGACATGGTGGTGGTGGTGGTAAATTACATCTGATTCCTGATTTTGGTTAGTGCTAAAAGTTTCTTGATAAAAAGTTGAGAAATTTGATGTTGTTCCATTTTATACAGAACATGTGGATGTGAAAGCTTCCAATTCTTCCCTTATATTCTTTTGGTTTCTTGAAAGCTGATTTCCAGGTGTTTTTGAAATTATTAATAGCTGAATTGCTAAGGTGAAGGCATGTAGAGGCAGGCAAGTTCTGGGAGAGGTACTGTATATCTTGGTTGTGTAGAAGCTGATGGTCATTCTCAAGATGAGAAGCTTGAGCGGCTTCATTCTTCCGAAGCCTATGAGATGATCCAGAATCATTTGTTTCTCATCTTGGAAACTGTATGGGTGATTCGACCTCTATAAGTCAGATAAGCAAACTCGGGATTGGCCAGGTTTATGCAGCATCAGTTATGTATGGGTACTTCCTCATGCGAGATGATGCCCTCTAGCAGTATTCATGAGGCTTCTTTCAAAACTGTTCAATCCCATCCTGAAAAGTCTCATCCTAGTACGGTAGGGTGAGCCTTGGTGATTTGGTCTAGTGGGATGAAGGCGTTCCGATTGAGAACCTATGTAAGTTATGATGGAGAAACTCATAGACATTGCAACCATGAGATCCAAAGAAGTTGTTAGCATCATTGAGAAACACACGAGAGTTTTGGAGGTTGTGAGTTTCGATTCTTTCTTCTGGGATGTTGAGAGCTGTGTTGATTCAAGGAAAAATAGGTTATAAACTAAGCTTTTTAAAATTGTTCTTGGAGACTGTATAATTGAGTGTTATTACCAGGTCTTCTTGCATAATTATGGTATTTCTTATTTAGTGTAAGAATTTTACATATCTGTATATGGGTTTTGCTTATTCGTGTATATCATTGTCTAGGGTGAAGGTAGTCTTATAATTACAAGTGTGCAACATTTAGTACAACTTTCGAGCAATATGTGGGTCTTGCTAGGGGCACAAACAACTTCCACTAACACTTACTAACACACTCTATCTCTCTCCTAGTGGCACTGCGGACCCCACTGTGCCACTAGGAGAGAGATAGAGTGTGTTAGTAAGTGTTAGTGGAAGTTGTTAGTGCCCCAAATATTACTCTATAGGAAAACTCAGCCTGGCATTAAATTATTGGAGCAATCTGTAGGTAGTTGGTTCACATATGTGGCAAGGGTGGCCATTTTTGGTCGTTGCACTAGCTATGATTGATTTTAATGCAAAGAGTGTTGTAACAAACTAGCCATAGATGATCCTAAATGTAGTTTCCAATATGTGGTGGTGGCGTTACTTGATTTTCATTGGAATGCGTTGAAATGGTTCTTTCATTATTGAAGTTAGTCCACTGTCACTTATGTTGAAAATCACATTTTGGAATACAAAATTGGGAATCAAAGCATTGCTCTTTATACTCGGATCAAGAGTAATTGTTTTGATCCACTGGAAGGTAATAAAACCTTGAGGTCCTTGATCTATGCAATGAAAATGGCTCGGACAGATTTGTGGTTGGACAACGTTGATTCAACTCTAGAATATTGGTTTTGCTTTACCATACCAAATTATTCTCTCACACCTATTGAAGTACCTCTCTCTCTCTCTCTCTCTCTCTCTCTCATCACTTTAACTCGTCGTGCTTCAACAGGATGGGATGATAAACGTATTGTCAAGATTGGCAAAAAGTTGGAAACTGATTCTACAATATTTGCCATAGATTTTATTGATCTACACTAAAAGAAAATTATGCAATTACAATTTCCCCTTTCGATTTTCACAGAACAAAAATTGTGAAGTATGAATTACTTTTGATTTAAAGTTTTGGTTTGATTTGTAAGACAAACAGTATATTGCGCATTGCGCTGGTTCCATGCTAGTTCTATATAAATTTTGAAGCCAAAAGTTGCTATAAACTTATTCTAACACGTGTACGGTGTACCATAACATTCAAACAAAAGGAAAGGCATAATCTCGACACTCAAACGCCTCTTCTTCCATTATTATAACTCTAAATACTGTAGAAATTTTTGGGTACCTCCAAGGTACCACGTGGCATGTTATTTGGTATTTCATATCCAATAAATGCGCGCCACACGAACAATGAAACCCACCATAACCCACCATAACAAAATTTAAATGGCCCAACAATCATGTGTGGCGCTATCTCATTGGGTATGCGGTACCACATAGGCGCTATCTTTAAGGTACACAAAAACTTCTCCCAGATACTGAGAGGTCTATATGTCTCCTACTTCTCCCAGATTCGGCAACGGGACGGGTATGGGACGGGGCCCCGATACCCCGCCCCCGTCCCGTTTCACTGAACCCTCCCCCTGCCCCCGTCCCGTTTCATTGAACTCTCCCCCCGCCCCCGCCCCGCCCCGCCCCGCACTTGGAGTACCCGACCCCGCCCCGCCCCGCCCCGCCCCGATTAAGAGGTTTTTTTTTTTTTTTTTTGTAAACAAATTGAAAAAAGTTATTTTTTTAATGCATTCTTTTTCCCATACACAATCACACACAGTACACGAACAGATGAGAGAGAGAGAACTGTTTGAATTAATAATTGTTGTTTGAGGATCTGTCACGAACTATTCCATAAAACTATGAATTGGACGAATCACTAAGCTTATCAAAAATCGGGGCGGGTTTGGGTTTGGATTTTTTGACCCTACCCCGACCCGACCCGACCCCACCCCACCTCGAGTTTTTAAAATCTCCCCCATACCCACCCCTAACCCTATTAAACCCTCATACTCTACCTACTAAGGGCAGGACGGGGCGGGAAACCCGTCCTATTGCCATCCCTTAGAGGTGCCTCCCTTCCTCTTTCCCCCATCTCTCATCGAAAAACCCTCACGGAAAAGTTACCGCCAAAACTGTACGGACTCGCCGGATCTGTTCTTCTTCTCTCCCTATTCCTTTTAACAGGTTAGTCTCAATCTCTCTCTCTCTCTCTCTCTCTCTCTCTCTCTCTATATATATATATATATATCTAATTGTACGTTTGGGTCTCAATTCTCAAAGTTAGGGTTACTGATTGTCTTCCTCCTATGCTTTAATTTCTGCGTTGCTGACCTCTTCTTTGGATCCATGATTCTATCTTACGTTGCTCCTACTTCCTAGGAAGAAGTGGGCGTTTCATAAGCTCCTTAAAAGTCATATTAGAATCTCCACCACAGATCCAGAATTGGGTTTTCCATCTCAGAACAGTCGCAGTTTGGTTCACACTGATTTTGTCTGATTGAAACATTGAAGTACTTGCACTTTATTTATTTTTCAGAGCATAGGTATCCAATTCCTTCACTAGGTTAACCTCAAAATTACTTCGCAATTGGATTAGAGTTTGGAGTGATTAAGTTACCGTGTTAAAATATTTGATTTGAACAACTATTCAGTCTCTATCTCTACTCATCTTCATATGGGTTCTTTTGTGGTTGCAGGAAGTCACTGGAGCTCTCTTTCATGGATTGATTTTCTAAGGTTGGTTGTTTTCCCGTTGCCTCTTATGATTGCTGTACTACTTCTTTGATTTATTGGTTTGCTGGATTCTGTTTGCTATCTGGTTGATTACTCTCTTTTTTCTTTTTTTTCTTTTTTTTTTTTTTTTTTTTTATATGGGGCTTTCGCTGTGTTGTATTTGGTTTGCATTGTATTTGCTTGATATAAGGTAACTGTTGGATATAGGGATTAAGTCAGTTCCTGGTTTGGTTTGCATGCCGAGTTTGTTTTGTGTAAAGGGCTATGAAGTGGCAGGCTTCTAATTTGTAATTTTATTACTCCGTACTACTAAATAGTAAGTCAAAGTACTATTTTTTGGCCAATGCCATTTCCCTATAGCATATTCAGTTGGAATGGCTTGGACCTACATGTCATGTCCATGTAGCAAGTATCATAAAAAAATAAATAAAATAAAAAAAAGGGGGGTTAATTACGGAAACACTCCCTGTGGTTAGGCCTTTTATCAAATACCCCATGTATTTTAAATTTTATCATTAATACTCCCGTGGTTTGGACTAAAGTGAAACAATTACTTTTTCCGTTAAAGTTAACGGAAAATTGATAAAAGTACAAAATTACCCCTATTACATGCTAATAATATCACCCTTATATCCTTAAATGTTTATTTAGGCATAAGTGGTACATTATTATATTATTTTGATATTATATTTATTGTTAAAGACCATTATGTGGTCACTTAGGGGAACCTTTGTGAGAGCGAATTTGACACACACACACAAAATTTTGGGGATAATTTTTTTTTTTAGATCTTAGTACATCACTACACTGGATTTCACTGTGTGTGTGGTCAAGAGTAGATTAAAAAAAAAACTAACATATCACCAAGATTGTGTGTGGTGTGTGTGTGTGTGTATGTGTCCAAGGGTAGATAAAAAATAAAATAAAAAATTAAATAAATTTGCTCTCATGAATGTACCTCAAAGTGACTACAGAATGGTCTCTAACAATAAATATAATATCAAAATAATATAATAGTATACCACATATGCCTAAATAAACATTTAAGCATATAAGGGTGTTCTTATTAGCATGTAATAGGGTAATTTTGTATTTTTACCCATTTTCTGTTAACTTTAACGGAAAAAGTGACTATTTCACTTTAGTCCAGACCACAGGGGGTACTAGTGATAAAATTTAAAGTATAGGGGGGTAACTGATAAAAGGCCTAACCACAAGGGATGTTTCTGTAATTAACCCAAAAAAAAGGGGAAAATACATTTTATCCCCTGTGGTTACACTCATTTTCTCATAACCCCCCTGTGGTTCATTTTGTAACACTTAACCCCCCTGTACTACGGACTAAAGTGAGACTGTTAACTTTTGTAACGGCAGTCCCACATCAGTCATTAGTACTGGGGGGTTAAGTGTTACAAAAATGAACCACAGGGGGTTATGAGAACATGGGTGTAACCATAGGGGGGTAAAAGGTATTTTTCCCTAAAGAGTATGTATAGGGGCTTGGAGATATTAACGTCATTTCCTTTTTTTCCGTTAGAAAAGTTAACAGTCTCACTTTAGTCCGTAGTACAGGGGGGTTAAGTGTTACAAAATGAACCACAGGGGGTTATGAGAAAATGAGTGTAACCACAGGGGAGTAAAAGGTATTTTCCCAAAAAAAAAAAAAACCATGGCATGAGATTAGAGCCATATAACTTCATGAATAGTAGGTGCCATGAAACTTGAACTTTGGAAAGTGTTTGTTGCTAACTCATTTAAACAGGATTTGCTACTTTAAATGTGGGATTGCATATTTACTTGAACTTTGGAAAAAATGGATTGAAAAATAGCACGAATGAAAGATTATTTGCTTTTGTAAGTTTTTTCGATTCTTAACTTGATTCAATTAAATTTGTTATACACTTTTTTTTGCAGGTTTTTTAGTTGTTGCCATGGAGAACTAAGTGTTTGAGATGATTTTAGTTCTAATGTGAGTTTATTAACTCTGTTTATATTCATTGAATGGTGTGAATGTACTCCCTGCAAAAGTAGAAAATAATTTGGATATAATTTGTTCCCTCTTTTTTTTTTCTCGTTTTTTTCTTACAATTATAAATATAGACAATTAGCCTTAAATCCCTGATCATTGCAAATATATGGCTCAAGGACACCCATAAATCTATTTCAATATAAGATCCCTCATATCCTGATATATTTCATTAATCACGGTTAAAGCTTTTTTTGTGACCATAATACCCTTATAATTGCTATTTTCTGAAAATAATACTCTCCTTAATTAGCTACACTTATTTTATGGTATTGGAATATATATTGAATGACTCATATGGATGACTTAATTTGACTGTGCACTTTCCTTACATGTAAGAAACAAATGCAAATTGATTGACTTATTTATTGTGTGAATTATGGCATTATCAATTAACATTAAACAACACATTAAATTGCTATAATCAAACGTGTGAAAATGTAGTAGTCATTTGTTTTCAGCATGTTCTTCTTGATATTTATTTGTATTGTGTTAAAGTAGGACTAGAGTGCAACACACATGGCAGAAGTGATTTTTGCAATTTTACTAATGAAGTACAATGGTGTTGGATTCAACCATGTGTAAGTGGTGACCTCTCTCTCTCTCTCTCTCTCTCTCTCTCTCATTCCTATTTTTCAGAACATGTGAGATTCACAAATCATATGTTGTGACTTTTTCTTCCATTTTCGTTTTCCAGAACATGTTGTGAAATTCACAAATCATGTTATGACTCTCTATCTCTTTCATTTTCGTTTTCCAGAATATGTTGTGAAATTCACAAATCATATTGGGACTCTCTCTTCCATTTCCATTTTTCCATAACATATTGTGAAATTCACAAATCATGTTTTTACTATCTCTTCCATTTCCATTTTTCCAGAACATGTTGTGAAATTCACAAATTATGTTGTGCCTCTCTCTTCCAATCCCGATTTTTCCACAACATGTGAAATTCACAAATCATGTTTTTCCTATCTCTTCTATTCCCATTTTTCCAGAACATGTTGTGAAATTCACAAATCATGTTGTACCTTTTTCTTCCAATCCCGATTTTTCAGAAAATGTTGTGAAATTCACAAATCATATCGTGAAATTCATAGAAACTGTTGTGAATTTTTCAGATATAAGTGCATCTGCAGCTGTGTGTGTGGTGGTGGCTGGTAGGGCAATGAAGATGATTGTGGCTGAAAATGGTTGTCATTATGAGTGATGATGAATTTCAAATTTTGATTGCCTTAATTTTTGGGGAGAAATTTTGTTAAAAGACATTAATGGAGGGGGAGTACAATTTTGAAGATTACCAAACTTGATGAGGGAGGGACATTTTAGTCCCTAAAAAATATCAGGGACTTAATTATAAACATATTTAACTCAAAACCTAAAGCTATATAATTATACTATCTAGGGATTTATCACTAATTAATAAATATCTATATGTCGGTATGGACCCAACCATTCCTGTCTCCCGTCTTTATTGGTTTAGCATTTCTTATAAAATGGGAACCGCTATTCGCACTCCATAGATTACAAAATGAACTCCATGGAGTGCATGATATAGGAGTAATTGAGTGCATTTAATAGTTTTTGGAGTGCGAACAACATTTTCCTTAATATATATATATATATATAGACACACACATAAATACATGCATATCTATATAATGTTCCAACACCTTATCATTTAAATGGAGGATTGGCATTGTATGAGGTGATAAGATTTCGAGTTTACGGGAAAAATTGTATATTTATGTTGATCTTGCACTCAGGATTAAAATTGTATAGACTACTTTCGCAGTGATTGAAAAATTGACAAAGCTGAATCATAAACCCTTCTTGTGCAAATTTGCGGCATGTTCATTAGTAGTCCTTACTTCGAATTACTATAGTTGATTAGATATTCATATATACAAGTTTGGAACAGCCCATGCATAGCACGTGTTATCGACTAGTTACTTCATATGACCGTGACAGTTATTGTGGTTTCTTCACTGTTGTAGGACTCATATGGAATTCACAGAATCCTCAAATCACAATAGAAGTCATATAAGTGTGAGTCACACAAGTTAATTTACCATCTATGCGGGGTAGGGTAGAGAAAATATTGAATATGATATATAGTTATTTTGATTTGATGACGTGGTACGATAAGCCAACAAGATATCATTATTTAAACATGCATCTTCCCATGTACCCTTAATTCAAGAAAAATATGATTACACATCAACACCAAGTCCATAAGTTTTTGGGTACTATCGGGGTACCACGTGGTACCCCAAAGTACCCAAAAATTTCTCAAAGTCCTTAAGTTTTTTAGTATCTTGAGATCATATACATTGAATGTTTTCTAGCTAGGATGGGCCAAAAAATTCTGGGAAACTTTTTCCCTATCCATGGTATACTGCCTGATTTTACTTCACACTACAATTTTCCTTTTTATTTTCTATTAACAAATTTTTTTCCTTAATTTCAGTTTAGCCCGTCCTAAAATAATAATATTAATATTAATAATCCGCTCTTATTTCGATTGAGTCACCAAAACAGATGAGTTGTTGTCTTTTATTATTATTATTATTATTATTATTTATTTATGGGGAAACTTATTTGTTTTAGACCAACCCCGGGAATCGCCCCTCTCTCTATGGTCGAACACTCGCTGATATCCCTCTTTCTACATTTTGTATTGATATAATAAGAGTAATGTTATACTTTCTAAATTTTTATCCCAAAAGTGTTTTTTAAATAATGTGATAGTAGGGCGAGGTAAACAACCTCTAATCAAAATTCAACTGTTCTAATTATATTAAATCTGATCCCATCACTGCATCATTTGAGAAGCAATTTTAAGATAAAAATTTAAGAAATATAGCATTACTCATGTGATAATGCTAGGCTTGTATCTCTAATTTACTTCTTAACATATAAGGGGCAGGGGTCCACTTATATTTTTATTGAATGTTTGTTTGAGAGTTTGTCGGGATGGTTTATATGCCGAGAAGCACATAAATTTGACTAATGTTATATCCACAATCTTTACCACAATCATATATTATGGTCCTTAATTTTGGTGGATCCTATGAGAGTCCCACATGGTTCGCATATGGGATCCACTGAAATCAATGGTCAGGATGTATTGATTGTGGAAAAGGTTGTGAAAAAAGATTGTGGGTGTAGCATTTTTGCATAAATTTTGATGGATGGCATTACTTGGTAGCCAATATTTATTAGATAATACTCCACCCATAACTTCCACACTAACATTTTGCTGACAATTCACAAAAATGTGTCTATTTCTCTCATGTGTTACTGTAGGATACATTGACATAACAAGATAATATAGGAGAAAGATTGACATAATTTTGTAGATTGTAAATAAAAGTTGTGTAAAAATTGTATGTGAGATATTACTCGAATTTACTGGCCAACTCAACTTGTTAGAAACCAAATCAATGACTGCCACGTCAAAAAATCCAACCCCGATATATAAGTCCTAGTCCTTTCAGGTCATCAATGCAATCTCACATAATTTTTTTTTTTTTTTTTTTTTATATGAATCTCACATAATAATAATAATAATAATAATAATAATATATACTCGCACACAATCCTAGAGAGACCAACAGAACCAGAATAAATCATCCAAAAATCATAATTTCTCATGAAATTCTTCGCACAACTCCGCTCTTGTTTCCGCGGCGCCTCCACCATATCACTGGCGACGGAAGCCTCCACTCTGCCAACTCAAGCGGTGGCGCCTCGCCAAAGTATTCGTCGCAGATTGAGGAGAATTCAATCGTCAATGCAGTTGAAACTGAAACATTCAGTGATTTCGTAGTACAATGTCGTGTCGGAACTTGATCGGAACATTGAACGAACGGTCAGATCTGAGAAGAAGCAATTGGTGAAAGAAAAATCAGCTGATGAAGTTCAATCTGATCCTCACAGTCTAGTCGATGATTACAGGTAAATCAAACCTTATTTATCATAATTTACACTCTTGTTCGACTGCAATGTGGTTTTTTTTTTTTTTTTTTTTTTTTTTTTTGTCAATTACTAGTACAGTAGTACTTATTGTAATATCAAAAACCATAATATTATGTCACGCATTGGAGGTTCATGTTGCAATTGAAATCAAACATCTCTCTCTATCTCTCACATTGAGTGAATGATGGCACATAAAAAAATACTTGTGAGCCAATCAAAAATTCTATCATTGATTCAATTTTTTTGCCACATGATAATCTAGTTTGCCAAAGAATTTTATGTTAGCTAGTAAGTTCCAAAAGCAGATTTGAACTCATAAAGTTGTTGCCAAGCACCCTTCTTGTGGGTTTAAATGTTTAGAATATTTTATTTTTCATAATTAAATGTTCAAAATATTTAATTTGTATT
Organism: Hydrangea macrophylla; assembly: GCA_033977485.1. Lineage (NCBI taxonomy): Eukaryota > Viridiplantae > Streptophyta > Magnoliopsida > Cornales > Hydrangeaceae > Hydrangea > Hydrangea macrophylla. The sequence goes on from CM066994.1 coordinate 33,584,589, forward strand.
TTACTTATTTTAAAATATTCAAAAGAGGTTCCTAAACCTTCTCACCAAAAAAAGAAAAATAAAAAATAAAGAGTGGCCATAAGGGATATAATTTCATACCACGTCTCATGTAAAATGGTTATCCACTTATACTATGTTGGAAGTAAAATAAAAAGAGTGGCGCAGATAAAATTGTTCAGGTTGAATTGATTAAAACTATCACTGACTACACCCACTCGTGTAGTAAGACACACAACATGGACTATTTCTTAGTAGAGAAAAATTTGGTAGGGCTATTTAACAGTTACCTAAAATTATAATATCTTATCCGCTTGACTATTTTTTTTTTTTTTTTAACTTACCTAGATCCGGACCGGGTACATATACACTCCATACTCACACACACCCCAGCCTCAATCCAACCCAACCTAAAAGTCCCACACTAGCCCACAGCAAAAACTAATAAGGACCACTCATTCCGACTGAAGAATAATTAGAGGGCAATCAACTAGAATCCCCTATAGAGATTATAACCCTCTCCCTTCCCACTGGGAAAAGAGAGACTATACCAATTGGACTACAACCCGCTCGGCTTGACTATCTATTTCTCAGCAGACAGAAATTTAGTAGGTGTATTTAGCAGCTACCTAAAATTATAATATTATCCTCTTGCCTATCTGATAGGTATCCAATGAAATCTTTTGTGTGTGAATTTGTTTAGCTTTATAGATATTTTTTTAGTAATACTCGAGAAAACTAACAATTCGCCAGATATGGAGGATTAAAACTCTTAATTAATTGTAAAATATGAAACACAAAGATTTACATTTAAATTCAAATTTTTCATTGACACCTCAAAAGGCAAACAATTTAGGCGGCTAATTTTAGTGTACTTAATATTTTCTTGTTATGTCGAGCGGGTTATAGCCCAATTGAAATAGTTTCTTTCTAGGATGGAGGGAGAGGGTTCGAATCCCCATAGGGGATTCTAGTTTTTTGCTCCCCTGTTATTCTTCAGTCGGAATGAATGGCCATTTTTGGGCTCTACTATGGGCCAGTGTGGGGGTTTGGGGGTTAGGGCTGGGGTGTGTGTGAGTACGTGGGGTATGTGTGTATCCAGTCCGGATCTTGGTAAGTATAAAAAAAATAAAATAAATTTAAAAAAAAAAGAGAGAGAGAGAGAGAGAAAGAGTAGTTTCCTATTATTTTTGGGAATTTTAATCAAAAGTTCTCTAAAATGGACTCTTTAGTATCAAGTCCAACCCTTTATTTATTTATTTTTTTAATGAAAAATCCATAACTTCAATTGCTACAGCCCGCTCGGCACACCTCAAAAGACTAACAATTTAGCTGGCTAATTTTGGTGTACTTAGTATTTTTCTATTGGGTCAAGCGGGCTGTAGCCTAATTAGCATAGTCTCTTCCCAATGGGGAGGGAGAGGGTTCGAATTCCCATAGGGGAATTTAGTTGTTTGTCCCCCCAGTTATTCTTCACTCGGAATGAGTAACCCTTGTTGGGCTTTAGGGGTGGGGTTGGGTTAGGGCTGGGGTGTGTGTGAGTGTGTGGGGTGTGTGTGTATCCAGTTTGGATCCAGGTAAGTAAATAAATATATAAATAAATAAATAAAAGTTTTTTCCTATTGTTTTTGGGAATTTTAATCAAAAGTCCTCTAAAATAGACTTTTTAGTTTTAAGTCCAACCCGCTTTTTATTTTAGTAAAAAGTCCATAACTTCAATTGTTTTAGGGATTTTTTTTTTTTTATGTAAAATTTCACATAACTTTTAAAACATAGGGACTTGATCTAATTAAGTTTCACTAATCTTAGAGCTTTGACAAAAAAAAACCCGGTAGTCCCTTGAATTTAATTAATCTATATTGAGGACTTTTCACTAAATTTCTAATTGTTTCTCTCTTAATTTTCATGAACTTGTTGCAATAATGAGGCTGATTCTCGTTTTCTCTTGTTTATTTTGTGATTTTCAGGAAATCGTTCTATCATACGGCCTTTCCAGCATTTTTACCAACGCCATGCTTGTTTTGATTTTTATGCTCCAAATTCTTGTACATTGATTGTTAGATGAATAGAGTTTACAAACGCAATTTCAGCAAAACTTATGTAACTGCATTCCAGTCAAATATGGTGCTATCTATGGATAATTATTTTTCTCCCTAATGAGTAAATTTGATGCAAATATAGTGCTATTTTTGCACGTCTAGAAACGAAACAAAATGAAATGTTACATACTTTGACCGTTTATTTTGCAGATGATGTATCAGGATATGAGTTGGGGTTGATGAAAATCTAAATTTTTTTTTACCTATGTAGATCCAAATGTGTTTCAGTCTAAACATAATACAAGAAGCAAATTTGGGATTTAGTGAATTTTTCTTCTACTTCTACTTACTGTTTATGTGAAAAGGCCACAACCACGTCCCCCCCAACAGTTTAATAGAGGGGTTTTCAGCCCAAACGTTATGCAGAAAGCAAGTTCGGAGTTTAATGAATTCAGCTTTTATTTCTACTTTTGTTTATATACAAAAGCCACAACAATCAGGGCAGGGTCGGATTCACGGGACAATTGCCCACCCTACTCTCACCACCACCACCACCACCACCACTGACTTTTGCCCTCCCTACTCTGCCTAATCTACCCAATGGCCAATACCCTACACCAACTATCCCCTCAATTCTCTCGATCTCTCTCTTCCACCATTTATTTACAGTCCGTTTGGAATGGTAAAAAGTAGAATAGAATTCATTTGGAATTCTTGTTTGTGGAATTCTTGTGTTTGGTTTGTCCCAAAACAAGAAATGAATTCATTTGTAAATCCACCCAATTCTTGTTTTGGGCTGTTTACAAATCCGACCAAAAATGGTCGGATTTGGTGAGAATTCAGTCTCATAATGTGTTCTTCCCAAAATACCCCTTCTTCTTCTACTTCGTCTTCTTCGTTCTTCTGATCTCTTCTTCTTCGTTCTTCTTCGTCTGCGCCTTCTTCTGATCTCTTCTTCTTCTTCGTTCTTCGTTCTTCTTCTTTCTTCTTCTTCGGCCTTCTTCGTCTTTCTTCTTCTGCGATTCTTCTTCTTCTTCTCCTTCTTCTTCGTCTCGTCTTCTTCTTCGGTCTTCTTCTTCTTTCTTCTTCTTCGGCCTTCTTCTGCGATTCTCCTTCTTCTTCGGTCTTCTTCTTCTTTCTTCTGTTCTAGGTCTGTTTGGTTTCTAGGTCTGTTTGGGTAATTGGTTGGGGTATTTTAGTAAATTGTAATAATTCTTCCCAATTCTATTCTTTTCATTTCTGTTTTAACCAAACAAGAGAATTAGAATTGCAAATCATTTCTTTTCTTTTCTTTTCTTTTCAATTCTATTCTCTTCAATTCAATTCTATTCTATTTTACAATCATACCAAACAGACTGTTAGAGTAATGCTATACTTAACAAATTTTAATATCAAATTCACATTTCAAATGATGTGGCAGTGGGACTATCTTCATTAATGATAGGACCACTTTAACAGCATCCAATCAAAATCTAGTGGGCTCACTGCCACATCGTTTGGAATGTGAATTTGAGATAAAATTTGAGAAGTATCGCATTACTCATTTATTTATGATTCTTCAGCAAATTTTTTTTGCTCGAAAACTAAAATCCTTCATTAGAAAGAAAGGCCAAACACTACAACGAAAAAATAAAAATAAAAAACAAAAACAACAATTATATTATTTTTACAACAAAAAATATGATCGAGGGCGTTACACTTGAACCCCTTGCGCTTTCCCCCCTTCCCTTGAGTTCAGATCCTGTATCCGCCTCTGGGTCAGGGTGCTGCCTCACCTAGTGTATGGTTCACTTCTTTACTAAACCCATTACTTAATAACATTTAATGTCTTGCAGGTGATGAAACAATAACAATTCGACTCCCCTCCCCTGACTACATCAAACTCCATAATAATTTTTTGGTTAAAAAAATTTTACCTTCCTATGGCTAAACCCCTTTAACGTTTTCACTTTATCCCCTATGATTTAGAAGATAGACACTGGCTAAACGCCTTTAACGTTACCCCCCCCCCCCCCCCCCCCCCCCTTTTATGGGACTTCCCGCGATGAAATCACATTTTTACGCCTTTGTGGTTAGGATAATTTTTACTTTACCCTCTATCATACAAAATTTGACATTTAATCCCATGTAATTGTGACTAAACTGAAGGTATATTGTTCTATGAATCAAAAGTTAATACTATTATCTTTTATCATTAACACACAACCTGAGGGGACGAGGGTAAGTGCCAACTTTTGAATAATAAAGAAATTAAGCGAAAAGCCAGCAAAACCACACAGGAAATGTAGTTAACCCTTTCGATAATAACCATTCGATTAAGATAGATAAGACCCACTAGTCACTTCCCCTGAATTTTCCTTTTATATCAAATTGACCTCAATTTTTCTCCTCAGAGTGAGCGCGATAGAGAGACCCCTGCCCAACTGATGATCACCACCATCCACCCACCCATGGTCGACTTCCACCACCACCCCCACCCACCGATGCTACCCTCGCCCACACCAAATCGATGCCTTCCACAACCAACATGGCAACATCCACTCCACCCGATCAAGGGCAAGGAAAAAAAGGAAGTTTCGGAGGACCATTACATTCTTACAAAATTGAAGAAATTCATCACGTGAATCTGAAAGGAGAGAGGAATGAGATCAAATTCAAAATCTATTTACTCACAATCCAGGGGGGAAAAAAAACCCAACACCATCGGGAACAAGGCCAATAAAAATACATCAAACCAGAGAAGAAATATTTTATATAAAAGTTATAGTAATGCAAAGTCCGAAAGTCCTAATTCCAAGATTCGATAAATCTTACAATAATGCTTAAAAGAGGAACAGCGAGCAAACAAAAAAGGCAGAAGTTTCTAAGCTTCAAGAGGATCCCGATTGCCTTCTGTGTCAACAAAATTATGGGTATCATAAACATCATATTCATAATCCTCATCAAGACCCTCCATTGTTTTGCCGAAAACAAACTGCTTTGTTCCCATTGTAGTGAAAGGCATCAGACCAAAAGCTCGGGCTGTCTTGATCTCCCGAGCTACCTTCCTCTGGGCTTTGGCACTAATTTTAGTCTGCAAAACGAACACGAGAATGATATTTAAAAAAGAACCATCACATCCCACAATGGTTTAAAGTAAGATTGGTTTAGGAATTTGAACTTTGTTTACCGTGCTCCTCTTGATGATGATCCCGGCATCTGTGATGAAGTTGGCAAGAAATCTCACGTTCTGTGCACAAGTAATTTCAGAAGTTTTAAGTCCAAAATCTGAGAGATGGATGAGCATAAAATTAAGATGGGGAGGTTATTGACCTGAAATTGCTCAACAATAGCAGAATCCAAACAAATTTGTAAAACATCACTTGCCAAAAATAATATTCAAAGTCCACACATCGCAAAAACTTTATGCGAGGTAGAAAAAATAGCAAACGCAGGTACGAAGGAAGAGTATAAAAAAAAAATCAGCATTGAAACTCCATTACCACACACTTTTCAATCATATGGAGGAGCTTTGCTCTCTGGTGCATGGACACTTCTTAATAGGTTGAAATTTCTCGAACATGGTACATGTATCTGTGTCCTACTATTCTGGTTGGACACACGCCAATATGGATGTTAGCTACTTATATAAATTATACAAAAGTCTCTAGTTATGTTCCTTTTGCTTTCTTTCAAAATGGATGGGAGTCATGGACACTCATGTTAAACTAATATTCTTCCAAAAACACTCTATTTTATTTAGAGATATATCAAAAGCATAGATTGTTGTCGCGTCCCTGTATCCTTAGATTCATGAATTTGGGAAGACAGGGCACATGGACATGTAAATGCACCCGACACTACGTAACCTAGTCTTCGAGCACACAGCTAGCAAACCAGTTAGGGACAAAGAGTATAAAAGTATTAACACCATCCTCTTGACTACTAATCAAAGGGAATCATCCACAATACCCCAGCCTACTGGCTTGGTCTTGGCTATTAAATCAACAGGTAAGTTTGCTCTTAAATAAACAATCACCAATGCTGTGTATTGCGGTACCTAAAACTTGCTATAAATATTAACTCGGGCAGCTAAAGAAATAGGCAACTACTAGGATCGTTTAATAAAAATAAAAGGTGCTTTATGCAATTAATGACAATGATGAATATTGTTTGTAAGCACAATTGCATATAGATGAAATGCATAATATGTGACAGAATACACATTCAGAGGAATATAATATTTGTACCCCAAAAAAAGAAAAAAGAAAAAAAGAACATAACATTTGACATTCACTAAACACCTCGGCCCACAAATATTATTACTACATTAAGACTCCGTTTGGTATTGCTGTGAATAATAAGAGATCTTTTCTGCAATAGGTTTTCGGAAAAAGCAGCAAATTGTTGTTTCTGATTTAAACTGTTTTTCAGCTTTAAAGTGGATTTGTTTATTGAAAAACATGTGAAAAAGCTTTTGTCAAAGCGACTAAAATCTCACAATAATCTCAAGTAAGAGATTGATTGTTGGTCCCAGATAACCTTGACCCAAACGGGCTCTCAGTCCATATGCTCACCCTGAAATCAGCTTTTCTCAGAACTTCCTCTGTTGTCACTTCAAACTCAGCCCTTCTGAAAGGTTTACGTACACCTGGTTTGTTAAGATCAAGATCCTGCATAGAGCCACATGGGGCATAGACTTAATAGAAGGAAAGTACCACAAAAAAGAAAATTTGGCAAAAAGGAAAAAGAAATGAGAGCACAATGTAGGGACATAAAAGGAGTAAATGAAGTAGAAAGATCATTAACTACATTTCGGATGCCCTAAATTAAGCACAGTCACAGTCATCTTAACTAGCATTTTCTTCGTTATCAGTGACAGATCGAACTGGTAATATTTTCCTAAATACAGTGGCAGATTGTACACCACCCAAGTTTTATACTTACTTTCCTGAGAAGTTATATCTCCACTTTTATGAGCAATTATTCTCGAAAAAGTGAGGAAATAGGAAGAAAAGAAAATACAGTGAACTAAATTTCAAGTTCTGAATTTTGTGAGCCACTTCTATCCCTTTTTTCCTAACGATTGTATTTTGAGAAGTTTTACCATTCAAGTATGGAGGAGAACACAAGGGAACTAGTTTTCCCTCTTATATGCCTTCCTTTTTCTTTTCCCTTCTTTAAACCCACAAACGAGATATAGCTTTACTGATACATTTGACAAGTTACTTATTGATAAAGTAACTCAATTTTATGCCGATTCAAAAAATCTCACTCAAAACAATATGAAAAACCAAAAAAGTCACAGTACAATGGAAGCAAAACTTGTTTAGCCTAAAATAACTCCTAATTCTATAATGTGCACGGCCACGCAAAAACTTCATGTCAAGTGATCAGGTGGAAGTTGTTTCTCACTTCTATTACTAAGAATAAAGCTAGCTAGCATACAGCTGAAAGGAAAATAAAGAGCCAAACATTTTCCTCTCTAAGCTATATATACATTTATATTGGACATTGTCCAACTAGAAAGCAAGTTCTTCAACTCTATTACAAAAACAAATAAATCAATAAAAAAACACATTCTTTAGTATACCACAAGGGTAAATGAGGGAAATGAAAAGAAAATATCGAGGAGAATAAATTTCGTTGTTCGGTGAATAGGGAAAATGGTGAGTAAAATAGGAAGGAAAAGAAAATATGGTGGAAAAAAGTTAAAAACTCTACACTTCCCCTCTTCTTTTCTTAAATTCCTATTGTTTCTTGAACATTTTTAGTTAAGCATAGAGGAAAACAATAGGGAAACAATTTCTTTATCAGTTTCCTTTCCTTGTTCTTTTCCGTCACTAAATTCATGAACCAAACAGAACCATATGACAAGAATGATACAGAAAATGTAACAGCTGAAATAAATGACTAAGCAACTCTATGGTCTCTACCTCATACCTTGGTGTCATAAGTCATCCCACTCTTGAAAGTGATATCTGGTCTGTATGCATAATCATCCTTTTCTATTTCAGCAGGGTCGTATTCAAAATACGTAGCTGCTTTCTTCAACTTCCCATCCATCCCATCAGACAATGTACTGAAACTCTCATCTAGACCATCCAAAAACTCAGATCTGTTCCCATAATTGGGTTTTGAACTGAAACCAGACCTGTCATGTGCCTTCTCAATTCTATCAAGCTTTTGGAAAAAAGAATTAGAATTAGAATTAGGACCGTTGCTGGAGATATCACCAAATATCCGTCGCTCAAAGTCATCGGATGACTCAAATGAGCCAATATTTCGGTTGCCAGCAGTGCCTGCGTTAGAAACAGAAAACACCAGATGTATCAAAATGAAGTTATCAAAGGCTCTGTTTGGTTTGCGGAATTAAAGAAGGAAAGGAAAACTAATTCCTTTGTGTTTTCCTCCACGGTTAAATAATATTAGAAGTTAAAATTTGGTATAATCGTAACTTAATAAAAAATGGAAGGAAGTGACTCGCCAATTCAAAAAAAAATTAATTTATTTCTCTCAGTATTTTCTTTTCTAAACTATTTTTCCTTGTTTACCAAACAAAGGAAAGTGTTTGCATCCGTGTTTTTCTTTCCTCTCCCTTACTAAATCCACAAACCAAATAGAGCCTAAAAGGGGTAGCAAATGTATGGTATAAACTTTATAAGTGGCATGTAAAAGCAAACAGTTAATATGGGAACTGATGACCTAAAAGAAGTTGCCTACATATACATGTAGCGGCCATCAGTACCCAATTCATGCCAGGAGGTTGAGGTTCTGACAACACCAGAGTTAAAAGACTAGTGGATGGATACAGATATTTTTTCAGCTAGTTGGAAGGTGCTCCAAAGTAGAAGGCATACTCTTCCCCTAGAACCTCAGGCCATGTTTGGCATGTCGGATATATACATCGCATATGATAGGATAAGGCAAGATCAAATAGGATAAAAATCTTGCCGGACCATATCCTATGCAGTCCAACGTTTGGCAGTGCACCAGAACATGGTCTCGGATATGGTTTTATATCCCAGTCCTATGCGTGGTAGTGTGTCGAGTAAAAGTTTCGGATATAAAAAAATTTAGTGCGTTATAGCCAGCTTTCGTTTTTGCTACTGTGTTTTAAATCATATTTTACATTTACAATGTTATTTCATAAATATTTCTAGATTCGAATAATGCCTATTTCAGTTAATGTTTAAACTACTTATTATTTTATGTGATTTTTATTTTTTTAAATATTAAACACAGTCCATAGCTTAATCATATTTCTTATACAGTCCTCCCAGGATAGTTTTATGACTTTATCCCACCCCATGGGATACTTTTGTCCGGCGTACGCGGGATATATGGTGGCCAAGATATAGTCATCTGATTGGATAGCACCAGCAAACGACAGACAATTCCGATAGGATATCCTTTTTGATACTTTGAGGTTTGCCATATAAAAATCGAATGAGAGTAAAAAAAATGTGCAGTATACTAAGCAAATAATACTGCATAAAGTTAAAAACAAAAGAAATGCCAATTGTGTAATGGCAACAGTTTGAGCCACATTTACACACACACCAGAAGCATAACTACAAAATACAGGTAGAGACTGTTTGGGTAATAGATGACCCAGTTCTGAATGGTTTCGGTTTTTGTGTACCTGCTTTTTGGTTATATAAAAAGTCAGTTGCTGACTTAAAAATGCACGCAAAACTGATCCTTAATCAAACCAACAGAATACTTGTTTTCAAACTAGATAAAAGTGAGAGCTGTGACTTAGTCCTAACCTAGTCTTGTCTTAGACGTTCCCAAACAGGCCCCTGAGGGTAAAAGTGGAGTGCTCAACTAATTCAATTCGAATTTCCAAACGCTTATTGAATTGACTTGAACAAATTTCAACAATAAGCTACATACATACTGAAGGCAGGGAATGGAAAAACAAAAACTTGTAGGCGATGAGGAAAGTGGTAAGAGGACCTGTAATTTCAACTGAATTATCGCCCTAAAGATGATCTAGTCAGTGAATATAATGGAAACTGTCGGGATAATTCTAGCAAAGCTTAAATTATTTACTTAATGATTTTTCAATTTGCATTTAACCGGTGTCAAGTACAATTTTGAGATATGTGCGCGCGCGCGCGCGCATTAAAACTGACACCATAAACTCTGTAAACAAATATTGGCTCTCTGTACATTTTATGATGCCCAAAATTGCAGAAAAACATATTCAGATATTGCACGAAGACAACCGAATGCATAGCAAATAGTCATTCAATAGAAAACAAGCCTATGCATAAACAATTACCTGAAGTTGAATTTGTAGAAAAAGCCCTGGCCACCCGAGTCCGCTGAAACTGGTGTGACAATCCAACGGGCCCACCATTAATAGACCGCAACACACCTCTAATAAGCTTCATCTGTCATAATATCAAACACCCAGTTTAATATCCAATTTAATGTTGAATTGAATACAACCATAACAACGACATGCAATATTTTGTATTGAACTGACTTACAACCATTGTTATCAAATCGCAAATCAAAATTGTGATAGCGAATCGTATGGTCCACTTTTTAGAGGGAAAAAAAATAATACATAGTGTAAATATAAAAACTCCTTAAAAGTGGTTAATATTGAACAAAGTATCCATCCAACACAAGTTCCAATATAATAGATAAAAATGTTGAAAGTTTTCCACTTAAAACATTAAAGTTGAGATTTCCGAATTATGAGTCGTGAATGACTCATTCTAACAACCATGAATACAAACACAAAAACTACAGAGACAAGAAAGTCAGGTGGAGGTAAATTGAGTCTTATCAGTAACAACTATGTCATATTTTCCTCATGGGCTATATCAAACAAACAGTATCTCCAAATATCGAATTTCCACTCTGATATTGTGTTTCCTTTTAGAAGCCCCCAAAAAGGAGCTTCTCTAACTTCCAAAATCCTTATTTCAATAAAGTTCAGTTCATGTCAAAGGACTCGTACCATTTTTCCTAACCAAGATAGAAGCTGAAGCATGTTAGTTCCAATAGTAATGAAATGAATGGATGAGCTATCTGATTCCAACTGAAAATTTAACAAGTAAACCACAGCAAATTGATGACATGCAAAATGAAATCTACAAAATATATTAGAATACTGGAAAAGAACAGACCATTCTCCGGATTAATACAAACCAAGGCATAATCAGATATGATAAGAAACCCATTGATATTGGAATCAGATATGCCAGGCAGTGGGCCCCGTAAAATGCGTAAATGACCAAAAATGCTCATTAAAAACAGTTTCTTATTCTTACTTTTTCAAAAAATGGTTTTTTTTTTCTTTTTTTTTTTTAAAGTATACATTTGTCATCATTGCTATACATAATCACAAGGGACCTCCATTAATATTTTTTTCCCGTATATCCAAGCCAACAATGGGTATTAGAAGCTACTACAAAATCATGTGCACAAGCCAGAAAATGTGTGCATAAAAATTGTACAGTATGTATAAATATAGTGCCTAAAAGGACTTCAAACAGAGCAAGTTTTGCAGGCTAAAGTGAAAGAACTCACACAAGAGGCTCAAAAGAAGAAAAAGATCACAAAAGAAGAGAAAGAAGAAAACTGTAAGGATCCATCTCAAATAAACAGAAAATCAAGAGAACAAAGAGGAATGGAAGCAATCAAAGTGGAAGAAAAATGGAGAAGAAAGGAAAAGCAAACACAATTTTGCAATTGCTTTAGCAGTTAGCACTAAGAAGAGCTTTCCACCAGTGTTTGGCACCCTCTATATATTCTTGAAGAGGCGGGACATATCCATGCTCTAGACCTTTATTTGCTTGGTTTTGGATAAATTTTGATGCCCAATACCACTCTACTTTATGACCAGTAGCTGCTGCGAATTTAGTTAACTCGGCATTTGTCAAGTGCTTTACATACTGAGCTGCTATTTCCCAGCGGTTCTGAGGGTTAATTAGGGAAAGGGCTATCATAGAATCAACTCGACTAATGAATGCAGGATCAATGTCTTGTTTTCTATTAGATGCACCAATAACCGCCACCCTATTCTCCTGCTCAAATCCCTCAATCTGTCGCAAGAAGACAGATGAAATTCTACGGGCAGCAGCGTGCATTTCACGATCACAAGCAACAATAAAAGAATCAAGCTCGTCAAGAAAAACAATCGCACCGTTAGGATGCTCATTGTCAATGGAAAACACCTTCCCTATCAAGTATTCCCCTCCACCATAATACTTTGACATGTCAAGAGAGAGTTTTAATGTTTCCCCACCTTTCTCATTATAAACATACTCAACCACTATTTCATTGCAAGAAGGTAAATCTCGTTTGGGTATTCCATCAAATATAACCTTTTTAGTATCATTGCTACCTAAATTTACACATCCGCCTAGCACACTAGCCCCATTGCCTATGTCTATCTTTGGCTTTTGATTTAACAGAGGATGAGCAATCCTTGTCCTCCCACGCATAATTAAGTCATCAACAATCAAAGTGCTAGAAACTAAATCTCTCTTAGGCAATTTGTTCAACAACTCCCAAGCGACCTTAAAACCAAATTCAGATTTCAAGTACCCAATAATAACAAACTTCCAGTAGAACAAATTCAACTTCATCGGAGTGTTATCAAATATCTCATTTGCCAAATGGATCACCCCAAACTTCGAATAACCATCCAAATTGGAGTTAAACAATGGTAGGTCTCTCTTTAGCAATCCATCAAACAATTGATGAGCAATTTCAGGATAACACCTATTTCTAGAATACATACACATCCAATAGTTGGGTCTTGGGATCCAATCTAATGATGTATTGGGTTGGAATAGGGGTTGGTTGTGGTGTCGTGTAGGGATGGGTCGTAACGATGGATAGAGGGTTTGACTTAACATGTGGGTGTAGTGGTGGTGATATTTGTTCTGTAAATTGAAATTGTGGTGCTCAGATTTTAACAATACCTGGGGATTTCAGGTTCGAATACGAAGTTGGGAATGGATTAATAGCAGAGTGTGCGCAATACTTCTTGAACGAAATCTGTGGCAGTGGTGGTTGAACGGATGGCGGATGAAGTGGTGGTGGCTCACAGCTATGTGAGATTCTAGGAGAATCGGAAATTCGAATCTGATACTTATCAAATACCTCGGAGACAACTCTTTGAAGACTTATTTGAAGATCTTCCACAAAGGCTTCAATCGACAAATGGTGATCATGAGTCGGCACCGTGGACTGGTTCTCATACAATTGAAGATCAATTGATGAAGGTAGGTAATGGCGATCGGAACACAGCCATAAACGTAAGCTTGTGGTATAGTGATGGGAGCATGGCTTTGATACCAATTGTAAGGATCCATCCCAAATAACAATGTTCTACAAATCGCTAGGCGGTAGGCGGGCGGCGGAGGGGGGCCTAGCGTTGGGGGCTTAGGCGGGGACTAGGAGAAAAATTAATTTTTAAAACAAAAATAATAATATAGAGACAATTTTCATATATATAAACAAAACTAACAATTATCTAAAAAACTAAATTTCTAATTCATTCTTCTCCATATCATCAAACCGACCGAAACGAAACGAAACCCCACCAGGAATCACGAAATGAAGTCTCGTTTCGGTGGTGTGTTTCGTCCAATGTTTCCAAGGAAACGAGAGCAATCAATCATCTTCACAGAGAGAGAGAGAGAGAGAGAGAGAGAGAGACAGAGACAGAGAGAGAGAGAGAGAGAGAGACCCAATCCCACGTTAGTTAAAACTGAAAAGTAAGTGGGTTTAAAATCTCAATCAATTTTGGAATCAATCAAAAAATAATTGATGGGGAATGAATAAATGCAAAATTGGGGTAAACCAGAGAGAGAGAGAGAGAGAGAGAGAGAGAGAGAGAGAGAGAGATTCTCTGAAATTGATTTTGAGGGTTTTTGGTTATAAATCACTTACCTGGTTGAGGAGTCTCTTCTCCAACACTCTCCGTCCGATCTGGACTAGTAGGGTTTCCTTGCAGTCACTGTCACTCACTCTTCTTCTTTCTTCTTCTTGGCCTTCGCTGGAGGCTCTGCCCTTGCTGCTTGGTCTCTCCAGGCTCCTCTCTTTTCCGTATCTCACTAGTCGACATCCCGTGCATTGCACGGGAATTATCAAAATATTAAAAATACATAGAAAAATTAAGAAGTGTTATGAATATGCTTTAATAGTGGATGATTGGATGTCCATCAAATTGATAGTGGAGTTGATGTCATTGATGATGTTTTGATAATTGATTTCCCTATAAATTGAACTCATCGGAAGAAGAAATATGATGAGAAGACTTAGAGATCCATAGAGTGAGAAAGAAAGAAAAGAAAAGAAGAAGGAAAGAAAGAGAGAAAAGAGAGTTACAAATATCACTTGTGTAATTAGTGCTTGGGTTGTAAAGGTTCAATCAATAATCAAAGGTGATCCCCCTCCGCAGTGGACGTAGGCAAATTGCCGAACCACCTGAAAATATTGGTGTCATTAATTGCTTATTTGCATGCATGTTTATTATTAGTTTTATAACACGTTATCAGCACGAGCCTATACCAACTGGGCTCCTCATATCAAATGGTATAGATATTAATATAGATAATATATATCTGTTTAGTTTTCTTTATATATATATATATATATGTGTGTGTGCACCCTTGAAGAGGTTATAATTTAAACTCCTCTTGATCAAAGGAATTTATTACAAACTTCCTGAAGAAGTAATTAGACAGTCCTCTTGAAGAGGCAATATTTTAAATGCTCCCGAAGAGTTAAAAAAAAAAAAAAAAAAAAATTGAACCTCTTGAAGAGGTAATAGATAAAACTTCTGCAGAAGTACTTATTATACTCCTGAAGAGATACAGATATATCTATTTTTACTTGTAGATGCATATACTCTTGAAGAGTTAGTCTCTTAAAGAGATTATGGAGAATCAAACTAATTATCCTCCCGAAGAGGAAATTCTTATATTGTAGTATTGCATTATTTACTTGACATTAACATGTTTATTTACATGCATATGCATTTACTAGATTCTAAATATTATTATTTTTATATATAAAGTGTTCTACAATATGTCAAATCTTGCCAAACTTGATATTGTGGCTTTGGACATTTCTGGGAACAATTATCTGTTGTGGGCTCACCAGGCTGAAATCCGACTAAAGTCAAAGAAACTTTGGAAAATTGTTGTAGAAGAAAATAATGGATTAGTACAAGATCAAGATAAGTTAGAGGAAGATCAATCCACGGCAATGATTTTCCTTCTCCACCATATCCATGAAGGTTTACAAAATGAGTATCTTACGGTCAAGGATCCTTTTATCCTTTGGACTAATTTAAAAGAAAGATTTGAACACATAAGATTGATCATTTTGCCAAAAGCTAAATATGATTGGATCCACCTGCGATTCCAGGACTACAAATCAGTTAGAGACTATAACTCTGCTTTATTTCAAATTAGTTCTCAACTGATGTTGTGTGGGGAAACTATCATTGATCTTCAAATGATAGAAAAAACATTGTCAACATTTCATGCCTCAAGTGTGCTCCTGCAGCAGCAATATCGAGCACAAGGATTCACAAAGTACTCCGCATTAATTTCATGTCTTCTTGTTGCGGAACAAAATAATGAATTGTTGATGAAAAATCATAATATGCGCCCCACTGGCTCGACACCATTGCCCGAAGCAAATGGAACCGTATTCCCTGAAGTGAATACAACTCCACACAATAAACATAGGCATGGACGTGGGGGAAATCATGGATATGGTCGTGGTCGTGGAAATAATCATAGTCGTAATCATGGTAGTGGTCAGAATCGTGGCCGTAACCAAGGAAAGAATAACCATTGGCATCGTGAGGGTTATCATCCATACAAGAACAACACACCTTACCACCCGAAGTGGAACAAAAATGCTAAAGGCAAAGGTGTACAAAGAGCTGTCAAGAAAGACGAAGATGGTTGCTACAGATGTGGCATGCAAGGGCATTGGTCACGTAAATGTCATATACCAAAACACTTAGTAGATCTCTATCAAGCATCACTAAAAGGATTGTACGATGAAAGAAGGAGATATATGTCTGGTTGATAGTGCAACTACACACACCATTCTTCAAGACCAGAGATATTTCTGGAACTTGAAATTAGCAGAAGCTAATGTGAGCACAATATCTGGTACTACCAGTCTCATTGAAGGCTCTGGAAAAGCAAGCATTATTTTATCAAAAGGAACAACGATTCATTTAGAAAATGCTCTATACTCTAGCAAATCCCGAAGAAATTTGCTCAGTTTCAAAGATATCCGCCGAAATGGATTCCACGTTGAAACCATTAACGAGGGTAATATTGAGTACCTTTGCATCACTAAAGTCGTTTCAAACAAAAAAACATATTTTGGAAAAACTTCATGCACACTCCTCTGGATTGTATCAGACAACGATAAGTGCTATTGAATCACATGTTGTGGTGAACCAAAAGTTTTCTGACCCAAAAGTGTTTGGACTTTGGCATGATCGTCTTGGTCATCCTGGAGCTATTATGATGCGTAGGATCATTGAAACCTCAAATGGACATCCTTTAAGAAATCAGAAAATCCTTTTACCTCGTGATAATCCTTGTACTGCTTGTTCACAAGGAAAATTGATTGTGAGACCATCTCCAACAAAAGTGAAAATTGAATCCCCAGTATTTTTGGAACGTATCCAAGGGGATATTTGTGGACCTATTCATCCACCGTCTGGACCATTTTTCTACTTTATGGTCTTACTAGATGCTTCAACTAGATGGTCGCATGTTTGTTTACTCTCATCTCGTAATGCTGCATTTGCCAGACTTCTTGCTCAGATAATTCGATTACGAGCACAATTTTCTGATTTTCCTATCAAAACTATACGTCTTGATAATGCTGGGGAATTCACATCCAAGGCATTTGATGACTATTGCATGTCAATAAGAATTCATGTTGAACATCCCGTTGCTCACGTGCATACACAGAATGGTTTAGCTGAGTCGTTTATCAAACGTCTCAAGTTGGTTGCTAGACCCTTACTTTTGAGAACAAAGCTGCATACATCTGCTTGGGGTCATGCCATATTACATGCTGCATCATTAATTCGGATTAGACCAACTTCTTATCATGAATACTCCCCTTTACAACTTGTATTTGGACAACCACCTAATGTTTCCCATCTACGAGTTTTTGGTTGTGCTGTGCAAGTTCCTATTGCACCCCCACAACGCACAAAAATGGGTCCTCAGAGACGCCTTGGAGTTTACGTTGGTTTTGATTCACCATCTATAATAAGATATCTTGAACCCCTAACTGGTGATCTTTTTACTGCACGGTTTGCAGACTGTCATTTTGATGAGACCGTATTCCCACCATTAGGGGGAGAAAAGCTGAAACCTGAAGCTCAGCATGAAATTTCTTGGAATACATTGGTAATGTCTCATCTTGATCCTCGCACCAATCAATGTGAACTTGAAGTTCAAAGGATCATTCATTTGCAAAAGGTTGCAAATCAATTGCCTGATGCATTCACTGATGCAAAGAAAGTGATAAAATCACATATACCGGCTGTAAACACTCCAGCAAGAATTGAAGTCCCAAGAGGACAATCTGGTAGTGCAGCGGTAGATGAGTCTACGGCACGATTGAAACGTGGTAGACCTAGTGGTGCAAAGGATAAGGTTCCTCGGAAGAGGAAAATAAAAGGACATATTAACAAAGTGGAAACTCATACAGAGATCTCAAAAGGCGCTATAGAAATACTTGATAAATCCAACGTTGGTCAACAGGGTTCCCCTGGAGAGGAACAAGTAGCCCATGAAGAGGCACAAGTATTTGAGAATAAAGAGATCTCGATAAACTATGTCCACTGGAAATATGTGGGATCGTAATGGCACGGTCATTGATCACATATTTGCCTTTACGGTAGCACTAGACATCACCCAAAGTGATGAGGATCCTGAACCACAAAATGTGGAAGAATGTCGACATAGAATTGATTGGCCAAAGTGGGAAGAGGCCATACAAACTGAGTTAAACTCATTAGAAAAACGGGAAGTGTTTGGGCCTGTAGTCCCTACACCTGAAGATGTAAGTCCCGTTGGGTACAAATGGGTATTTGTACGGAAACGTAATGAGCAAAATGAGATTGTGCGATACAAGGCTCGACTTGTAGCACAAGGTTTCTCACAGAGACCTGGCATCGATTACGATGAAACATATTCCCCGGTAATGGATGCAATTACGTTTCGATTTTTGATAAGCCTATCAATGTCTGAAGGACTTGATATGCGCTTAATGGATGTGGTTACAGCATATTTATATGGATCACTAGATAGTGACATACATATGAAGATCCCTAAAGGATTCAACATGCCCGAAGCATGTAAGTCAAAACCACGAGATATGTACTCTATTAAATTGCAAAGATCTCTATATGGATTAAAGCAATCCGGACGCATGTGGTACAATCGCTTGAGCGAATATCTATTGAAAGAAGGATATATAAATAATGCCATATGTCCATGCGTTTTCATTAAGAGATCAGATTCCGATTTTGCAATCATTGCAGTATATGTTGATGATCTTAATCTTGTTGGCACTCCCAAAGAGCTCACAAAAACTGCTGATTATTTGAAAAGGGAATTTGAGATGAAAGATCTTGGAAAGACAAAATTTTGTCTTGGATTACAACTCAAGCATTTCCCCGAAGGAATTCTCTTACATCAATCCTCATATACAGAGAAAATTTTGAAACGTTTCTATATGGATAATGCTCATCCATTGAGTACTCCTATGGTAGTCCGGTCACTTGATGTAAAGAAGGATCCCTATCGTCCTCGTGATGATAATGAAGAGTTACTTGGTCCTGAAGTACCATATCTGAGCGCTATTGGTGCTCTTATGTATTTGGCAAATTGTACCCGACCAGATATCGCTTTTTCTGTCAATCTGCTTGCAAGATTTAGCTCAGCACCAACTCGAAGACATTGGAATGGTATCAAGCACATTTTTCGCTATCTTCGTGGTACAATTGATTTGGGATTATTTTATTCAAAAGGATCCAAATCACCATTAGTTGGATATGCCGATGCTGGTTATCTCTCTGATCCACACAAGGCTCGATCTCAAACAGGCTATGTATTTACTTGTGGCAATACTGCCATCTCATGGCGATCTGTGAAGCAAACATTGACAGCCACTTCTTCAAATCATTCTGAAATCATTGCACTGCATGAGGCCAGTCGTGAATGCATTTGGTTGAGATCAATGATCCAACATATTCAGGAATCTTATGCCTTATCTTCAATCAAAGATAAACCGACAACGTTATATGAAGATAATGCTGCATGCATTGCACAAATCAGAGGGGGATTCATCAAAGGAGACAGAACCAAGCACATCTCACCAAAATTCTTCTATACACATGAACTCCAAAAGAAAGGTGAAATCAATGTTCAACAAATACGTTCTATTGATAATCTCGCAGATTTATTCACAAAAGCACTACCAACTGCAACATTCAAGAAGCTAGTACACAACATTGGAATGCGCAAACTTAAAGAAGTTTCATGTAGCAATTACTCATGTGACAATGAGGGGGAGAAAGCGACTACTTCATATTATCAGTGAATGGACATCCAAGGGGGAGTGTTATGAATATGCTTTAATAGTGGATGATTGGATGTCCATCAAATTGATAGTGGAGTTGATGTCATTGATGATGTTTTGATAATTGATTTCCCTATAAATTGAACTCATCGGAAGAAGAAATATGATGAGAAGACTTAGAGATCCATAGAGTGAGAAAGAAAGAAAAGAAAAGAAGAAGGAAAGAAAGAGAGAAAAGAGAGTTACAAATATCACTTGTGTAATTAGTGCTTGGGTTGTAAAGGTTCAATCAATAATCAAAGGTGATCCCCCTCCGCAGTGGACGTAGGCAAATTGCCGAACCACCTGAAAATATTGGTGTCATTAATTGCTTATTTGCATGCATGTTTATTATTAGTTTTATAACAAGAAGTCTATTATTGCAAACATTTGTTTTAGGACTTGTTTGGTTGTCCTTGAATGAAAATAGTTTCATTCATATTTTCGTACACAATTTACATTAAAAATGATGAACTTGAATAGTTTCATTTGAAAAAAATGGTGCTTGTGTCAAAAATGATTCTTGCACTCATGAATTTTGGTATTCTAGAGAAATGAAGAAATTGCCTCATAAGAAGAAATATGGTGAAGCCTCCCATATTTGTAAATGGATCCATTCATAGTGATAAATTTTGTCTTTTAACTTCTATACAAAATTTGAATGGAACCATTGAATTTGGAGGACAACGAAACATGCCCTTAACCTTTACGGCCAATTCAAGCTGATGTTCTTTGATATTATATATGGTGATCAAGTTCAACAAAAAAAAAATATATGGTGATCAATTTGAAACAAAAACTTTTTTGCTGTCTTTCTCTACAAAATCTCCAATGTAGGATATATATATACATATATATACACTATATACTTAGAAGAACTGCTAACCTTAGCATACATCTGAGGCGGCGAGACTCCGGGTAAATAAAATATCGTAATCGTAACCCAACACATTTAGATTATCACAACATTAACTTTGTAAAGTAAATTAAAGAAAGAATCTCAGAAAAAAGAAGAAGGAATATTATATGAAATAAAGCCACGATACCTTTTGATCAATGAACTTCATAGTCGATCTCCTTTTCACTGCAAAATGAATGAATAACGCAAAGTTGTTAATCACAGTTATCAAATAGCAAAGGCAATGCAATGGATAAAATGCAACAAACTATATTACAAAAGTCAGGAAAAAAAAAACACATATCAGCATAATAAGGATTTAAAGATGAGTTTCATGGGGAGAGAGAGAGGGAGAAATAAAGCTATATGTATATTATACATATATATATATATACACAGCCCAACACTCCAATTAAAGAATACAATGATAAAAAAGAATTAAAGGTCTGTGACTTTCTCTCTCCAATTCATCTATTTTCGGAAAAAAAAAAAATTAGCAATAAATAAAAAGACTTTCTCAATCCAAGGTGCTTCAACTTCCAAGATATAATGGTGGTTTAAATGGTAATTAGTGTGCTAGTTTTGGGTGCTTCAAACTGTTACTTTTGGGAAGATCAATATATCTATTATATATATAAAAGACAAGGCCAAAAGCCTTCTCTAAGCTATGCCAAGTGGCACCCCTTTCCTTCATCTAAATTTCCTATGTGGCACCTCATATTTCTCTCTAATTTTCTTTCTTTTCCTTTTTAATGCCATGTGACACAAGAGAGACATAGAGAAGTTAAATAGAATTATATATATATATATGTATATATAAAAAGCCATGAGAAGCAACTAATAGGCAAATAATGAGTCACTCAATAATTAACTCTCACTTTAGCAAAAAAAAAAATAATAATAATAATTAACTATCTCCAGAAAACATGTGTTAATATCCATCAACACAAAGAAGTGAGAACTGATTAATAACTCTCTTCAGCCAAAGAACAAGGCAAAAGGCTTCTCTCTCTTCGGTCCATGAGCTGGCTTTGTCTCTTCCTCTTTCTATGGTCATTCTCTCTCTCTTTATGTGTGATAAAAGATCACTATTTAATGGGATAATTATAATTTGTAAAAACCTTTTCAGATTCCCAACCATTTCCCAATATAAGCCTTTGAATCAGATCTTCAGATGGTAGTTTTCGTCATTATACATGAAGCACAACGTTCATTTTCTTTCTTTTATTTGTTCAATAGTGTGTATATGTATATATGTATATATATATATATATGTTCATGTGCAATTAACAGCTATTGTATTTTTTTTTTTTTTAATTGTAGGTGAAAGGGGAGAAAGGCTCATAAAAAGATGTTCTGGAAAGCCCTTCTAATGTAAATATCTTGCCCAGAAAGTGAGATTTTTTTGTTCTTTTTTTTCTTCCTTTTTGTACATTTTAACGAATATAAGTACACATTTATAAAATTTTCTATTTAGCATGTAATATATTGTCTATTACGCTCTGTTCCCCCTTTTTCTTTCTCTTTACCATTCTCTATTTTTTTTCCCAGGTTATATATTTTTGTACTCACTTTTGTCTCATGTATAATGTCTCTACAAATCCATGTTGCCACTACACATGTCATCAAATGTCAACCATCATTCCAAAGGATGAATAAGTATATGAAAGAAAATTTACAAACACACAAACTATGGCTCAATCTGACGTCCAAATACTGTTTGAAAAAGTAGCAGTAACAATGGTGATCTTTATTTTGAGTTGAAAAACAGAAAATATGAAATTGCTATTATATTGGTGTTTTTCAATTTTATTAGCATAATTTACTTTTATCTTAAATAACTATCCCTTACATATATTTGTTGGAATATTCACATGCAGTTCCAGTGCTGTTCTGATGGACTTTTACTTTCAATATGCTCACCAATCTACCCATTCTATTTATAAAAGATATGGCAAAAAAAAAACTTTCTTTGTTGTGTCATATTGCATTTTCTCACTTTTTTCTGTTTTTGTTTTGTATCACAGATATAAAATGGGTCAGTAACACAAAGTGTTGATTCTTATATTAAAAAAGCTGGAGTTGTAGGACTTAGATTGATAGTGGTTTCAGCTCTTTATTTATTTATTATTATTAGGTTGGTAACAGCCCGTGCATAGCACGGGTTATCGCCTAGTTTAGTATAATGCAAAGGGAAAAGAGAGAAAGTTAATAAGATGTAGAAAGTTGGGTGAGTGCATTGTGAGAGGTTAACCGAATTGGGATTGGAAGAGTCTTTTTTGTGGTAAATAGCTGGAGAGAGAAGTCTTCTTAAAGTAAAAAGCGGGTGCCACATAGGATATTTGGAGGAAGGAGGGGTGTGCCACTTAGCATAGCTTAGAGTAGAGTTTTGGCTTTGCAATTTAGATAGATATAATATAATATAATAGATTTCCCACACTACACCACATGCACTATTAATAGATATTTTGGGGATATCAAAAGTTGCAAGTTAAAAGTTTTATTAAAGTCATTTAGTATATAAATCACCCAACAAAGGGAAAAAAAGGAAAAAAAAAAAAAGCCACATAGGAAATTTGGAGGAAGGAAAGGGATGCCACTTGGCATAGCTTAGAGAAGGCTTTTGGCCTTGTCTTTTATATATATATATATAATAGATTTACAGTCCGTCCAATGTTTCCGTATCTCTTTTCCGTATCTCGACCCGAACCAACCCGAAACCGATGGGTCGGTTCACCCGACTGAGTGGGTGGATGACGGGTGTTGGACTCTTGACCCGATGGGGTTTCGGGTGGATGGTCGGGTGAAGGTCAAACCCGACTCACCCGACCCGTGGACAGCCCTAGCCACAACCTAGAAAAGAATTGATTTGCAATTTTTGTTTATGGCAAGAGTAGTGCTACATACACACACTTTTTGACACACAGCTTTAAATGCATGTACCTTGTGTTATGTAAGTGGTGCACAGAAAAGTGTGAAATATTCAAACAGCACAAAGTACATGTGTTTAAAGCATAGTGTGTCAAAACGTGTGTCAAAAAGTGTGTGCCAAACATTTCCCTTGTGGCAATTCTTATGTTTGGTTTGACAAAAGAATTGATTTTCAATTCTAGCCAATTCTCACCAATTCTTGTTTTAGCCCAAAAACAAATCCTATTACTTTTGGTAGGATTTGGTGAAAAATGATTTCACTTTAAGTGAAATAATGTGATATACCAAACTTACCCCTATATATTTCACACCTCCTCTCTTTATATGGGTAATGTAGTAAATGACCGTGATTCATTTCATTTCATTTCTCTTTCAAACCAAACATGAGAATTAGAATTGCAAATCAATTCTATTCATTTCTTCTCTTTTCTATTCTCTCCAATTCAATTCTATTCTATTTTAGAATCATACCAAATGGAGTGTTAGATTTGTATGAACTCTTTATTTTTTTAATTTTTTTTTTTACCACATGCAACATCTTAGCCGCGACTGTGGGTGTATACGAGTCAAGCCTTGTGAGCTTTTTTACAAGCTCAAATGAGTCGAGCTTTTAAGTGTTTGTGAGCTTTTTATCTAGCTTTTTTGCGCGCCCTTTTAAATTATATAGTTTAATAATAAAATAATCATTTATCAAGCATGTTTATGAAATGTGTCATATTTTCTCTAAAATTATATAGTTTTATAATAAATATGTTTATAAAAGTCACTATATAAGTTCTTTATCAAATCTAAAAACGAGACTTTTCACGAGTCTGCTCACAAGCCTTAATCGATCGTGTTCACGAGCTCAAATGAGCGAGCCGAGTCTAGCCTTTATCGAGCCGAGCTTCTAGCCCTTGTTGAGCGACTCATCTCATTTACACCCCTAGCCGCGACCAAATTCAACTCTAAAGTCTTACACTGGCCCACAGAATTCTCATTACTCTTCCCACTAGAACGAGAGCGGCTATGCCAATTGGACTATAACACACTCGACAAAGTTGTATTAACTATTAAGTTGTGCATTACACTAATTAGAGTTTTATTTAATTAATTATGTATCTCATATAGAGTTTTATTAAGGGTATATTCCCACCACCTTTTTTTTACTTTTTACACCACATTTTTGTGAAAAATATCTAAATTACCCTTTCTCCCCCTAAAGTCCAAAACCCAACCTTTCTCTATCCCTAATTTCTCTCTCCAGTGTTTCCTCTTTCTCGTCTCTCTCTGCTCTCTACTCTCTCTCTCTCTCTCTCTCTCTCTCTCTCTCTCTCTACAATCAAAGAATTATAGCTCTTTGTTGTGTATTTGAGAATTCTTAAATCTACATAAACTTATTGAGAAAATTTCAATTCTCTCTATCTCTCTTTCTTAGGCTGAAATGTAAAAATCTACATGAAATTTGAGAATGGATAAATTCAAAAGTTTTCTAGATTTGCATCCTAAAATTGAAGGAAGATTAATCCAAAAAGTGCACCATGATTTTTGCAAACATGCACAGAGAATTGAAATGTAGATCTTTGCAGGGAAAGGAGGGGGGGGGGGGGGGCAGAGAGAGAGAGAGAGACGATATGTCACAGCCCGGTCCCACAATAACGGAACCGAAGCCCGTGGCACGCCACCGAGTCTAAACCAATTCATTAATGTTCCCAAAAATTTTAGTTTTAAGAACACACGCAGAGGGAAAGAAACATAACTCTCGTTCTAGTACGTACCGGAGCCAACCGAAAATACACTTATCGCCCGGAGGCTTCAAAATTTGATCCGAAAAATTTTCCCTTAAAAGGATTCCAAAAGAAGCTTAAGTTTCTAATTAGAACTTTTGAAAATATTTGGAAGTAGGAGAACAAACAAGCTGAGAGGGACATCTCGACCGGTCGAACGTCCCTCTCGACCGATCGAAAGTCCCTTCGACCAAGTGCCTTTACTGAAGTTTCAAGCAGAGGGGCATTCGACCAATCGAATGGGTCCCTTTGACCGGTCGAAAGTCCTTTGACAGCAAAGCCACTTATTTCTGTCCAACTTTCGACGCGACAAAAAGTGCCATATCTAATTCTAATTCTTCCGAAACTTTACCAAAGTTATTTAAACATATATAACAACATGTCATTTGAAGGAAAACGTTTGCTGAACACGTTAAGGACGTGTTTGGCACAAATCTCAAACATGCACCAAGACTTGCATAAACATGAACTATCGACTCCTTTACGTACTTAAATCCAAGCTCATGAGTTCTTTCATAACTCTAACATATGAAAAGACAAACGGGATATATAATAACGCTTCAAAATATATCCAGAGCTTCTAATCTATAGATTCCAATACAATCTACTATTCAGTTCTATTACAAGTTCCTTATGAAAGCAAGGTAACAAACGTTCTCGATTTCCAAACTACGGGATAAGCACGATGAGCCGCCATCTAAGTGAACTCCCAACACCCTGCAATCACTCCTCCGATTCCTCGCTGACATTAATACCTGCAATGGTTATTTAAATAACCACATATATTTCGATTTGTTTAAGCTAACGCTTAGTGAATAAAACAACATATGCATGTGAATGACAAACATGCTCGTATTCACATCTCTACATTTCATATTAGTCGCCGGAGACTCACGTGCCCGTCCATACTCCCAATCCGCGACTCCTCGCCAATAAGTCCACGTGAAAGGGTAAGACCCATGATTCTTCTCTTCAATCATGCTACCTTAATGCCTATATCGGCTCCACAAAATGGCTCAGTGACCACGTGCTCCTACTGACCCAAATAAGCAACTCAACATGCCCAAATACATAACACCATGCTCGCGGTAAACAAAGCATTTCACCGTGCTATTGGGCCTACTTATCAATATAATTGCCCAACATGAACTACACAATATATCTATAAACTAACACATACTATGCATACAAAACATGAATACACAAGAAATCATTCCAAAAACATAGTTGAATCACTCACCTCCGAATAACGCTCTTAAACTACGATCCAAGGAAAACCCGTGCACAAAGAATGTGCAGAAAAGCTTATAGTACAGTTCCTATGGATCAAAAGTCCGATTATCAGCTTTTATGAAAAATTCTAAAAAAAGGCTTTTCGAAAAACTTGGCCAAACAAGGCCTAATAGGTATCAAAATGAAGCTCTTACCTCAAGGAGCTCGAATATGAAATCTGGAAGAAAACAGACTGACAGAAGGTCGTCGTTTAGCGTCGGAAAGCTCGAAGCAACTATATCTCCCTTTGGCCTCCTTTTGAGTTTTAGGTTAGAATTTATGAAAATTATGAAAGTCATAGCTTTCTATGTATAGGCAACATTTTCTAAATTTGTGTTTACCTCCCCACGAGTTTTCAAAACTCATAAACAGTCTCCTAAACTTTCTACACAGCTAATTCATAGCTTCACGAGTGAAACTTCAAAATTATAAAAGTTTCTGACTAAGTTCCGTTTGGTTGCTGAAACGCGAATTTCTACATGATTTTTATGAAAATTGCTAATTAGCCTACCAAATTAATAGCCTGTTAATTCGTCCTCACTAGGATGCTAAAACTAACAACAGATATAAATTCTAAACCATAAATAATACAGATATTGAAATACACACGTAAACATTTATTTCCAGATAAACATTTAAGGTATTCCACAGTGACAGTCTCAATCTCGGAGAGACGTCACAACAACAAAATACTCATTCACACCGTCTCAAAGGGTTCTCTAACATAGACACCCAAATCGACTCGTGAGTCAAAACTCACTCATGCATGTGCCAAAATGCACAACACATCACATTATCATGCAAGACAATGCAATGAAATGCAATAACACGATTATGGGTGTTATACGATATTTGATTTCTCCCGAAGTTTGATTTATCATCAATTTGAGATCAAATCCTGCAAATGATATATGGGGTTTTGAGGGGCTTTACCATTTCGAGAGATGAGATCTTCCTTCAATCCATTTTTCTTTCTTTTACATCTAATTTTGAAATTGGTTCATTTCAAAGATCAAAATTTAATCCACATTTCAACAACCGAAGTTGAAATTCCAACTGGGTTTCTATTTCCTCACCATCACAATTCATTTATAGTTCTTCAACCATACAGATCAATCCATGAAGCTCCAATAAATAATCGAGTCATAATTAATACAAATGACAAAACCCCAAATGATATTAGCAACCAAATCACTGAAGACATAGAGGAAATCTGTATAATACTAACAAATCATTGTAGTTCTTCAGGTATTGAGCCTAATTTGAATAGTGCCAAAATTGAGTTGTCCCCAAAACTGGTTTTGGAGGCTTTGAAAAAGCTCAACAATATTGCCGGAGTTAAAGCTATGTCATTCTTCAAATGGACTGAGAAACAAAAAGTTGAAAGAGCTATAATTCTTTGATTATACAGGGAGAGAGAGAGAGAGAGAGAGAGAGAGAGAGAGACAAGAGAGAGAGAGAGAGAGAGGAGAGGAGAGACAAGAGAGTAGGGCTAGAAAGAGAGGTTCGGTTTTGGTTGGAATTTAGGTGAAGAAATGATAATTTAGACATTTTCACACAAATATGGTGTAAATAGCAAAAATGGTAGTAGGAATAGCCCTACCCTTTTATTAATTGGTTTATTTATTTGTATTAGCTTATGAGAGCAGTATAAACAGTGTTGCAGCGGAAGAGGAACTCTGCCTACATACCATTCGACCTGTCGAAGGTACCCCTTCCACTGTAGATATAATTCCATGTGGCGTAGTACACACATCCAAGTTGATAACAATCTTTTCTTTTCTTTTCTTTTCTTTTGCCTCATAAAATCCAAGAACTAAACAGAGGCTAAATTGAATATTTCCCCATTCTACTCCAGTGAAAGACTAGATTTTAGGTAGTAGCACTAAACTAAGTATTGCCTTACTAGTTCATTTCAGTTTAATTTTATTTTTCTCATTCCAAAAAGGGATAGTTAATGTTAAGTCCCTAGTTCTGAACTTAAGAGTCTAAAGGACCTTAAAAATTTAAAGTTTTGTGAAAAGTCTCTGCTTTCATACAGGACTATTGTGAATTTGTGAAATTTCACAAAACTCTTTTATTAAATTCGTAGTTTTGTGAAATTTTAAAATATAAGTGCTGAGACTTTTTCTTTGTGTTTTTTTTGTTGGACCTATGCTTATACAAGAACCTTAAATTGCCCTTATTGTAGACACCCCAATTTTGACCAACCGTCGAATTTAGGAGAGTGTCACTATAACAACCTGCATTTTCATTTAATTTTAATTTGACATTTCCATAACTATTTGTATTTGCATTTGACGTATTTAAATTTAATTTGAATTTCCATATTTAATCTGTGTTCGTAGGATTATTTTGAATTGCAAACTCTCATGTCTAAATATTATTAATTGTTTTATTTCATGTTAAAATTTTTATCGGGGTCAAACTGTAATTTTTATAAATATATTAATACCTGTGTGGATTTCAAAATCTGTAATTCAAAGCGGTGAAAAATATTTACTGTGCACTCAAACTGTATTTTTATAAAATCGAAAAATCATTTCTTACATTAAAACGAATTTTCTGCATTTTTGTGACGGACACCGCGTCACGAAAATACCAGTTTGTGTTCAAAACTATCCACGCGGTGCTAAACTTCCACAGATTTTGGAAGTGACTGATTGGACAATTGCTTTATATCTAATTAATGTTGCTAATGATTTTCCTTAGGCCTTGTTTGGCATTGCCTGTAGTGTGTGTGTTATACTTGTGCCTAAAGCTAATTTCCCAAACAACTTGAGCTTGGCCCCTACATACCTACTTGTCCCTTGGATCATCTGTAGAGTTGGTACAATTCATCATACGTATGCATATATGTTGAAGATTAAGGAGTAATCAGGGAGTTTTGTTAAGCCAATTTGAATTTATTAAATGAGTTTAATAGACTTGGAGCCCAAGTTCCCCTTTGAGAATTCTATTTATACATGCTCAAGCTCACACATTCTGCACATTCTTCAAACAACATTCAGAGAGAAAAGAGAGAGCTTGAGAGTTTATACAGAGAATAATTTCAGAGAGAGAAAGCTTCTCAATTCTCCATAGCCAAGTGCAATTGGAGTTCTTATTTGTATTTCTTTCTCAACAACTCTTCACCATTAATCTCAGTGAGTATTCTAAACTCACCCTGAATGTAATTCACATTTTAATTTCTGTTCTTGTAGCTTGGTTTAAGAATCTTCACATTTGATTTTACGTATGAAACTCCATAGCTCAAAATCAAGATTTTTCAACCTCAACCAAATTTAGTTTTTAGAGATGATTATGGTAGATTATACATCATAGTGAATAGGTGTAAAGTTTAAGGGCCCAATTTATTCACATGAAAAAAGTATATTAGAAATTTAGTTTTGTTAACCTTTAGTTTTTCATAAAATTCAAGAGTTATAGATTGAATCATGTAAAATTGACTTTGGATTCTTAATCCTCATTGAAAAACAAAGAGATTCATATATAATAAGGTAGGAAAACTTACCGAATTGAAAATGGGTCAATTTTGGACCCTTAAACTGAAAACAGAGCAGTTCTGAGAAGAAGACGAGGTTCTGCTGAAACTCGCACGCGCGATCCGCGCGAGCGAGGGTCGCGTGAGCGGCCCCTCGCGCGAGCGGTCCGCGCGCGTGAGCTGTGT
Source organism: Hydrangea macrophylla (assembly GCA_033977485.1). Lineage (NCBI taxonomy): Eukaryota > Viridiplantae > Streptophyta > Magnoliopsida > Cornales > Hydrangeaceae > Hydrangea > Hydrangea macrophylla. The sequence goes on from CM066994.1 coordinate 33,614,793, forward strand.
GAATTCCGGCAGATAGAAATAGTTTTTATAATAAAACGAAAAATGGGCATATCGCGCGAGCGGCCCGCGTGCGCGACCTGCCAGTTTCTGGTTTTTGTTTGTTTTCTGCTAAGGGGCTGTTTGGTTCAACTTTTAAGGACTGTTAAGGCCCTGTTCGGGAAATTTATTAAATCAGAATCTTAATTGGTTATGTTTGAACGATTAAAACGATGAATTACAATTTTCAATCCCTGTACGTACGTTGTTCCTTTAATTCAGCGATTGACTTTATGTTTAAGTTCATGTCATTCATGTGGGTGTCAGTCAGTGTGGAAAAGAGTAATGGTCAGTGTGGGAAGAGTATGAGTATGAGATTGAGATTGAGACTGTGTGGTGGACACTCCCTGGTTATGGTGTACCAAAGTGTGACGTGTTGAGATTGCGGTGAGAGTATCTTTGTAATACGACGGTGGCAAAATTGGACACTCCCTGGCGCCCATGGTAGCGTTAAAGTGTGTGACACCGAACTCGGACATTCCCTGGCACCCATGGTAGTGCTAAAGTGTGGCCTACGGACACTCCCTGATACCCGAGTCTGGATACTGCGTGAGGGTTCCTCCGGTATTTGCATGGCGGTTTAGGTATTCAAAGTGTGAGGCATTGGACACTCCCTGGTACCTCGGACCAAAGTGTGAGGCAAACTGGACATTCCCTGGCACCCCGTTGCTAAAGTGTGGCTACCTTAGTGTTTCAAAGATACTGGAGTGAGATAGTGGGTGGTTGTGTTTTGTCGAGAGAAAAGAGTCGGTAAGATGAGTGTGGTACATTGTCTCATACACGATCATTTATGAATGAACGACTTTTAAATATATTCCCTGTTACTTTTATAATTGAAATCTTCCTATGGTTAAACTGTTGTTTTAACAAAACTGGAAAAATGGAAAAAGGTAAGTGGGTATGTGTTACATTTAAAGTTATGTTTTTAATACTCATCAGCTTCTTGAAGCTGACGACGTTGATGCGTCCTAGACACTCGTGTTCAGGCTTTTCAGGTTATGATCAAGCTGATCAGTATGACTATGCTAATTGAGAACAACTGCTGGAAACAGAATTTGATTTCATATGTTTTTAAGTTAAACTGATTTTGTAATAAGGATGACTGTAATAGACTTTTAGCTATTATTTTGTTTCAAGGTGGTCTGTGCCTTAGTTGACTCCGTACCCTAAGATGTAATAAGTTAGAATAACTTTTGTAAGCCTTGATTGCTCTGCTCTGATTATTATTGTTTATTGTTGTTCGACGTTTGGGACGGAATTGATCCTTCAAACTGTCGCGACCTACGGGTCCATAAAGGAAATTAAACGCTTTCCTTATTTATGCTACGTCGGGGCGTGACAGTCACCTCCAAGTCCGATGATGATAATGTCCAGAAGATTTGAAGTATTACAAGCTCTTCAGAAAGTTCTCCAAATCGCGATAAAATTTTCACAGGAAAAGAGGAATATCGGGTGTTCAGGGAAATTCGGGTATAAAATACCATTTTTGGAAAATTCTTCAAAATAAACTTTTTGTAGAAGAAAAGAAGAAAAAAAAAGGTGAAGAAGAGGAAATTTGCTAAAACATGGCACACAGAAGTTTCAGCGGCACTCAGTAAGTACCTTGCGGCACTCACCAACTGCTGTCGCGACATTCACCATCTACTGTCGCGACATTTTTCTGACTACCGTTTTCTTTAAAAGTCTGTATTTTAATGCACATGTATGAAGATAAAATGAAAAAGTAAAAAAGTAAGGTTGACAAGAACACGGCAGTCAATATTTTACTGCGGCTCTCATCAAGTGCCGAACGGCACTCCTTGACAGCCGCTGCGGATTTCACGAAGTGCCGCGCCCGCACTTTCTGAGTGCCGTTGTAAATTTCCTGACTGCCGCTAGCTTCAGCAGTTTGCTTTTTGCAGGAAGTACGCATTGTACCATCAAAAGATGTCTTTATAGCTGGTTTTTACCCCGAATTCACTGAAATTACCTAGGTTTTTTGTCTATATAAGGAGAGGTATCTTCATTGGAAAAGGGAACTACTACTACACATTTTTGGGAGAGAGGAATTTCAAGGAGAAAACAAAGAGAATTTTGGAAAAAGAGAGTTTTTTTTAGAGCTTGAAGAAGAACTTGGAAGATCTTAAAACTATAGAAGTTTGAGGATAGATTGGAGGTGATACTCTAATCTTGTTAGTTTTATTTTATTTCTTCTTAGTTTGGATTAAAAGCATCTATGAATTTGAAGTAAACAAGTTTTCTTCCAAGAATGGATTTAGAGCACTTGCTCTCTTAGTTTTCTTTATTTCATTTCTTCTTGTTGTTTGTATTATTCTCTTGAGATTCTTGGAGATCTTCAATATCTCTCTTGAAAACTCTTGAGTTTGATCTTTTGATCCCATGTAAGCCTATGCTTCACGTGAGGGCCAAAAGATTGATCATCATTTGTAAACAAGTAGATGGACCCAAGTCCATATTCAATGACTTGGATTCTCTAACTTGGGATTTCATAGGATCTTCTTTATATCCTTTTGGAACCCATAAGTTATAAGTTATTCTTATATCTCCAATGACCATCAAATGGAAGGAGAAGTAGTTTGGGTTGAGCCAATCTCCATGCCTTGAGAGATAGACTTCACATAAGTAAAATTTGACAAAGGTGCAGTGAGCTCACAAACCACCTTTGGTCAAAGATTTTTAATTAAATATTGGACCATTGGAATTGAATGAAACCAACTGGAGAGTGTTAATAACACAAAGATCTACCACTGAAATTTTTGTTTTAGTAGGATCCATGGATAACATGGTTTGGTCATAGGTTTTGTGAGACAACCATATTCTGTCCAGAGTTTCAGAACAACAAATCAGTTTCAAAATGAGTAAATCAGAACCTTAATCAAGCATTATTGGCTCTAAATAATTTTATATATGAAGTTTAATGTGTTAGTAAGATCTCTTAAAAAGATTAGAGCCTTTCTGATTTTTTTTACTATTTTTTAAAAATCGTACAAAATCTCTGGACGGAGATTTGCAAATCTCTGAGTAATGTCTGGTTTTTACCCTTTTCCCAGAGATTGGACCGTTGATCTTTGCTTTTTTCTTTTTGGGTTAGAAACTAGACTCATAGAGGCATCTTGTGTCCAAAATTCACCGACATCAAACCATGGAAAGCATGCTTTTTATTTCTTTGAAATTCTGGTCTGCTCTTTGTAATTTTCATAATTTTATGATAGATTTGACCAACTTTGTAAATAATGGTCCAAATGACTTTTCCATGACCTAGGGCTCAAACCATGTTTTTAATAATGACCAATTAAACTTAAATAAAGAGGTTAAGTGATCCAAATCAATGAATAATTCATAACTTATTCTTGTTCATTTTCATATATCTATATGCATTCATCCATGTGGTTTGATACTTGTAATTAGGATTCATTTTTTTAGATTAAATTGTATTTGATTGAACCCAATTATGAGTTCGTTGTGATCATGTTGGGACTATGCTACCTCTATATGGACATTACATTGGCTCCTAGTTGAGACTTGTGTATCTATAGAGATGTTGTGTTTCGAACTAATTGGAAGGAATCCATAATTATGTCAATTCTTTCATACTTGATAGATTTAAGCTAGAAGTTTAGGATTAATTATTTGATATCTTGTTTGAAGCATGTGGACTAATCTTTATTTTGTAGCGTTTTTAAGGTACGATTCCTCTATCCCTCTCTAATTTTGTTTTACTCTTTGATTTTATTAATTTTCGACTCCATGCGTGACACCTTATATTAGGTCTTGGTTTATGTGTATATATGTGATTAGAGACCCATTTATTAGGAATTCTTTATTGTATGCATTGCACATTCCCATATTCGCGGCTGGATCCCGGGTAAGTTCTCTTGCTCCCCATTGCATATCATATTGATTGCTAATTGAACTATATGGTTTTTGAATGATATTTTGTCATTTGCAATCTTACAGCCTTTAGACATGCTTTTGTAATATATATCTATACATGTGTATTAACTGAGGGCATGTTTATATTAATAATTCGATTAAAAGGATGTTGAGTAGAGGTCTATCGCGAGATAGGATGAGAGGTGGTGTTTTAGTCCGCTGGGCTCCTTCCCCTCTCATTCATTAATCCTGGGACCCAACTTATCTTTGGTTTCGCAAAAGATCGGTTTGCTTTTAAAATTATTTCTTAATTTTCCTTTTAAAATTAAGTGACGACTCGTGTTTTTTTGAATTTGAATTTGAAAATGTTTTAAATAAAAAAGCTTTGGGTAAGGAAAATTACGATATCCACACTTATCACTAATTAGCCCTTATAAAATTACTTATTCATACTTAAATTTATAATGATCATTGATAAATTTAACAAATATAATATCTTACTAAATTTAATGTCTTCAAAAAAATTAAGATAATTTAATTTTGGTTTATAACACCGTATTTGTGTTATTGCTTTTGCATTTCATTTTCATGCATGATAATGTGATGTGGCGTGCCTTTTGACATATGGTTGAGTGAGTTTTGACTCATGAGTTGATTTGGGTGTCTGTATTAGAGAACCCTTTGAAACTGTGGTGATTGAGGATTTGTTGTTGTGAAGTCTCTCCGAGTATGAGACGGTCACTGTGGAACATTTTAACTATTTGTCTGAAAATAAATATTTATCTGTGTATTTCAATATCTGTATTATTTTCTGTTTTAGAATTTATATCTGTTGTTAGTTTTAGTATCCTGGTGAGAACGAATTAACACGCTATTAATGTGGTAGGCTAATTAGCAACTTCGGAAACGTCATGTAGAAATTCGCGTTAAACTTAGTCGAAAACTTTTATAATTTTGATATTTTACTTATAAAGCTATGAATAAGCTGTATCGAAAGTTTCAGAGGCTGATTAGGAGTTTTCAAAACTCGTGGGGAGGTAAACGTAATTCCCGATAGTTTTGCCTATATATAGGAAGTGATGACTTTGGATATTTTCACAAGTCTTAACCTAATTCCAAAAAAGGGGGCCATAGGGAGATTTTGGAGCTTAGAGCTTTGCGACGCCAAACGACGCATGTTCGCCCGCTAGTTTTTCACCATATTTCATATTCGAGCTCCTCGAGGTAAGAGCTTCGTTTTGATATATGTTAGGGGTTGTTTGGCCAAGTATTCCGAAAAGTTGTTTCCTAGAATTTTTCATAAAAGTTGATAAATGGAATTTTGATCTATAGGAATTATACTAGACGGACTTCTATACATTCTTTGTACACGGGTTTTCTTCAGATTGAATTATAGGAGCGTTAATCGGAGGTGAGTGATTCAACTATGTTTTTGGAATGGTTTCTTGACATGTATTCATGTTATGTTTGAATAACATGCATTAATACTTAGAGATATCTTATGTAGTTTATATTGGGCGTAGGCCCAATAGCACGATGAAATGTTTTGATTATCGTGAGCATGGTGATGTGTATTTGAGCATGTTAAGTCGCTTATTTGGGTTAGAAGGAGCACGTGGTCACCTTGCCATTTTGTGGAGCCGATATAGGCATTAAGGTCGCACGATTGAAGAGAAGAATCGTGTGTCTTACCCTTTCGCGTGGACTTATTGGCAAGGAGTCGCGGATTGGGAGTATGGACGGGCACATGAGTCTCCCGCGACTAGTATGAAATGTAGAGATGTGAATGCGGACATGTTTATCATTCATGCATATGTTGATTTATTCACTAAGCATTAGCTTAAACAAATCGAATATGTGTGGTTATTCAAATAACCATTGCATGTATAAATGCTGGCGAGGAATCGCAGAAGTGAGCACGTGGGTTGGGAGTTCTTTTAGAAGGCAACTTGAACGTTAATCTTGTAGTTTTGGCACAATAGGAATGTTGTAATGAGAATTCTTATGGTTTTTAGTTATGTTAACTTGGTATGTTAGAACGAATCTAAAATGTTGTAACTGTGCTTCGGTAATATGTTAATACAGTTAGGATTGCTTTGGAGTACTTTTGGAAGTGTGTGTTTGATCCCCGTTTGAATTCAAAAGCTTTTAAACTTGAAAATGCTATAGAATGTGCTACTGTCAGGGGATCAGTCGACTGGTTTGTTGAACAGTCGACTGGAGCCTCCTTTTTAGCAACTCTCTGCATCGTTTCATGGAGGATCAGTCGACTGGGTCCCCGACACAGTCGACTGGATCATGATTTTCAAAATCGATATTTTTGGCCAGGCTGGACTTCAGCCGACCGAACTTTACCAGTCAACTGAAATTTTGAAGCCCCAATCGACTGGATGTAGAAAGCAGTCGATTGGATGGTGTTTTAAAACCCAACTTTCTGCTGGACCAGGATCAGTAGACTGGATTCGAGGATCAGTCGACTGGATGGATGGTTTTCAAAATGACTTGTTTTATTCCGCTGCGTGTGTTCTTCAAACTAATTTTTGGGAACGTTAATGAATTGGTTTAGCCTCGGTGGCGTGCCACGGTCTCCAGTTCCGCTATTGTGGGACCGAGCTATGACATTTAGTGGTATCAAAGCATAAGTTTAGAGCCTTGGGAATGAGTGACGTTATATATGCTGAGTGACGTCGAGTGAAGTGTGTAATTATGAAGATAATTGTTATCATTGTAGAAATGCCTCATGTGTTAGCAATTGTTGATTGTGATGAACTGTGCGCATATTGTTGGAAAAACAGGTTTAAATGGAAAGTTTAAACGCGCAGCGGAAAAATCAAGTTATGAAACTTTATTGGCATGCCTGGATCTACTACTCGTCAATTCTACAGATACGCACAAGAGGGGACACGAGTTATACCTTAGTGTCTTGAACCCAATTCTGATCTTCAACTTCCAGCAGCCTCCACTAGATGATCTTCACCCTTATGACTCCTGCGGATGCCTGCCAGAAAGACTAGGGTTGGTGGGAACCCTAATGGAGAGGATAGAGAAGGTTTTGGGACTCCAAAACAGTTTCTGCAGCTTCTGACGTTCAAAACGACGAACAACCTTTTCCAGAACGCAGCTGCCCTATTTATAGATTCCCAGAACCGACCTAGACTTCGAGCGATCGAAGTGCCTTCGATCGATCGAACATTCGATCGATCGAACCATCTTCGATCGATCGAACCTGCAGACTTCAATCGATCGAGACATCTTCGATCGATCGAACCTGTCTGGACATCATCCTCAAGCATCTTTCCAAGCATCCTGGCGGAGCTAAGAGTGGGACCTCCTAGGCTCTTTATTGTTGGCTCAGACCAGTTTGTTAATTACCATGACCAAACTCTTTGATCAGCAAACTAACTAACTGGTCAGTTAAAGTTTACTCCACTATAAAACGATAACTGAACTCCAACGCAAAAGAACATATCCGAAGCGATAACTAGACTTGTATGGTGCACTAATGTCCCTCTACCGTCAGCATTCGTAATCATATTCAGGTAATCGGATAACTGTAACTGTCAACCTGAATCATGATTACTTCTTGTATTCCTTGAGTCCCATTCACCTCTCATGATTACCAAACATGTTGATAACTCTTATCAACAAGACTGCAGTACTCAGTAATCGACTTGGTGACATTCTCAAGGGAATGCTTACTCTGATACAGAGGGTAGATTCTATCTTGACAATGCATGTTCACAACCCTATGAACATGACATACCCAAGATACCCAGGTGTTGATCTTTTATAGACCTCACTGATTGGTAAATCAAAGCAGTCATATCCACAGTCTGTGTTCATAATCGTCTCAAGATTGAGAACACGTACCTTATACAAGTTATGAGTTCCTATTGACTGTTTGACAGCCTTAAGCGTCAATAGGAAACTCAGGTCCGTCAATGCACTATAAGCACTAGCATATCAACTAAGAGCTACACTCTAGTGATTGAGATTAATCACTCCATCCAATGGTAGTTAATTATGCTACAGTGTAGACTTGATGAGGTATCCAGTCTCATCATCCACTGTGACACATTCTAAGTATTAAAGAATAGTAATTCGTATCTCACTTGTGTGCATCTCATACACACACGAATTACTTACTATAATACTTAAGGATTAACAATCATCTCATGAAAAGAACATACACAATAAAATGTAAAGCTGATATCCATATATTAAAATGTCAATGTCTCATACAGAAAGTAATGGTTTGAGGGCACAAACCCAACAAACTCCCACTTGCACTCATAACCATTCAGAACTACATCTAAGACCTAGACTATCTAGATGACGATCAAAGACCTTCTGGGGCAAGGCCTTTGTAAACGGATCAGCAAGATTGTCAGCTGTGGCAATCTTGGTGACAGTCACATCTCCACGTTGAACAATATCTCGGATAAGATGATATTTCCGCTCTACGTGCTTTCCCTTTCCGTGGTTCCTTGGCTCCTTGGACTGAGCCACTGCCCCACTATTATCACAATAAAGCGTAATAGGCGACAGCGACGCTGGTACCACCTCGAGTTCCATAAGGAACTTCTTGAGCCAAACAGCTTCCTTTGCGGCTTCACAAGCAGCCACATACTCAGCTTCTGTAGTTGAGTCTGCAATGCATTTCTGCTTAATGCTCCTCCAACTGACAGCACCACCTCCCAAGGTAAAGAGATGACCGGACGTCGACTTCCTCAAATCTTTATCTGACATAAAGTCCGAGTCAGTGTATCCCACTGGAATTAACTCACTACCACCGTACATAAGCATGTAATCTTTAGTTCTTCTCAAGTACTTAAGAATGTGCTTAACGGCTGTCCAGTGCTCTGGACCCGGATTCGACTGATATCTGCTAACCATGCCAACGGCAAAGCAGATATCTGGTCTAGTGCATAACATCGCATACATGAGACTTCCCACTGCAGAAGCATAGGGAACTCCTGTCATGCGATTCCTCTCCTCCTGTGTCTTTGGACACTGGTCCTTGGAGAACGCTAAACCATGCCTGAAAGGTAACAAACCTTTCTTCGAATTATCCATTGAAAACCTAGTTAGCACCTTATCGATATAACCAGCTTGAGATAATCCCATTATCTTTCGCTTGCGATCCCGAAAGAGCTTTATCCCAAGAATATAGCTCGCCTCTCCTAGATCCTTCATATCGAAAGTACTAGCTAGCCAAACCTTGACCGTTGACAATGCCGCTACATCATTTCCAATGAGTAGAATGTCGTCAACGTAAAGCACAAGAAAAGCCACCACTTTCCCTTCACTCTTCTTGTATACACAAGGTTCATCCAGATTCTGTGTGAAACCAAACGATTTGACCGCTTGGTCAAATCGTATGTTCCAACTTCTGGATGCCTGCTTAAGCCCATAAATGGACTTTTGCAACTTGCATACCAAGTTACCTTTCCGACCAGCTATGAACCCTTCTGGTTGTTGCATATAGATGTCCTCCTCAAGATTGCCATTCAAGAATGCAGTCTTGACGTCCATCTGCCAGATCTCAAAATCTAGGCATGCAGCAACGGATAAGAGTATTCTGATGGACTTGAGCATGGCCACCGGCGAGAAGGTTTCCTCATAGTCAATGCCCTCCCTCTGAGTATAACCTTTCGCAACAAGCCTTGCCTTAAAGGTCTCAACCTTTCCATCAGATCCTCTTTTCCTCTTGTAGACCCACTTACAGCCAATGGGTTTAATATTGGCTGGAAGTTCTACAAGATCCCAGACCTGATTAGAATCCATAGATTCCAATTCAGCCTTCATAGCTTTAACCCAATGAGCTGAATCAACATCAGTCATTGCCTCTTCGTATGTGGTAGGATCAGATTCAGATTCTATGGAGACAGCTTCAAAAACTTCTCCTAAGAACATGTATCTATCAGGCTGGCTGATAATCCTCCCACTACGACGAGGTACTGGTGCGGAAATAGGTGAAGAAGTGGTGTTTTCCTGATTTACATCGTTATTAACTACGGGTTGGACTGAGGGCTCTCCTTCTATCTCTCTAAGATCTATCCTTCCCTTAGGTTTATGGTTCATGATATAATCATCCTCCAAGAAAATAGCATTCGTACTGACGAACACCTTCTGTTCTCTTGGATCATAAAAATACCATCCATAAGTACCCTTTGGATACCCCACGAAGTAACATACTTCCGATCTAGAATCCAACTTGCTCATCTTTCCTTTTAGCACATGTGCCGGACATCCCCATATCCGGAGATGTTGCAAAGAAGGCTTGCGCCCAATCCACATCTCTCGTGGTGTCCTGGGAACAGATTTGCTTGGTACTAGATTTAGTATGTAAGCAGCGGTTTCCAAAGCATAACCCCAAAGAAATAAAGGTAACTCAGAATAACTCATCATTGACCTAGTCATGTCTAAAAGAGTCCGATTCCTTCTCTCCGCTACACCATTTTGCTGAGGCGTGCCAGGTGCAGTCAACTGTGACAGAATCCCATTCTGTACGAGGTGATCAATAAATTCATTAGAGAGGTACTCGCCACCTCGATCAGATCGAATGGCCTTGATATGTGTGCCCAATTGCTTCTCCACTTCAGCCCTAAATTCTTTGAACTTTTCAAAGGCTTCAGACTTGTGCTGCATTAGGTACACATATCCATACCTAGAGTGGTCATCAGTAAATGTTATGAAATACTCATAACCACCCCTTGCTCTAATATTTATTGGTCCACACACATCAGTATGAACTAATTCCAACAATGCATTGGTTCTATTGCCCTTTGCTAGAAAGGGCCTTTTGGTCATCTTACCCTCTAAACAAGACTCGCAGACTTCTATTGGTTCGAGAACCAAATCGCCTAAGACCCCTTCTTTGACTAGTCTGCCAATCCTATTTAGATTGATATGACCAAGCCTCATATGCCAAAGCTTTGTTGGATTAGTGGAAGGTCTCTTTCTTTTAGATGGTACAGTTACCACTGAGTTATTAAGTTCCATACAAGAATCTTTAGAAATATTGGGAGTAATCACATATAAACCATTTGATTTAACACCAGAACATATAAAAGAACTATTTCTTTTAATCACAACTTCAGTTCCAAAATGAAAAGAATAACCATTATTCGATAAATTAGAAACTGAAATTAAATTACGTCTCATTGAAGGGACGTAAAGTACATCTGATAAAATCAAAACTTTATTGTCTAGAAATTCTAAAACTACGACTCCTATAGCAACCGCAGAAACGGTTGCGCTAGAACCTAGAGTAAGTACGATTTCCCCATCACTGCACTTCCTGGTTGATCTGAACCCCTGCAATGAATTACAGATATGGTTAGTCGCACCAGAATCAATGCACCAAGTGTTTGAAGTATCCGTTATAAAACTTACTTCAATCACATGTGATTCAATCATACCTTGAACTCTTGTAGCTAAGAATTCTGGACAGTTCCTCTTCCAGTGGCCCTTCTCACCGCATTGGAAACACTTTCCTTTGCCTTGGCCACCCACCTTCCCTTTGCCCTTACCTTTTCCCTTAGATTTTGCAATCTTAGGGACTGGTCCAACACTTGAACCACCAGTGCTAGCCTTCTTCTTCCCTTTCTTTCCTCTCGGCATAGATCGGGAAGAGGAAGCGCTTTTCTCAATGTTTAAAACGCTGCCCCCAGGTTTGATCACCCCTTCCGCTGCCAATAAAGAGCTCATCAATTCGCTCATTGAAAAATCCATTTTATTCATATTATAATTCAGTTTAAATTGAGCGAATGATGGCGACAGCGTATTGAGGATCATATCAACTTGGGTCTGTGCATCGATGTTGGCACCTAGGGTCTCCAGCTCGTTTAAATAACCAATCATTTTCAAAACATGTTCTTTGACTGGAGTCCCTTCCGACATCTTAGCACTCATTATCTTCTGCATAGCTACCTGTCTGGCAGGCCTGCCATGTTCCCCAAACATCTTTTTCAGGGATTCGATAATGTCACTGGCGGAATTATTCGACTGGTACTGGTGTTGTAACACATTAGCCATAGAAGCCAATATGTAACAACGAGCCATCCCATTCGACTTTTTCCATTTATCGAACTCGCGTCTAGCAGCAGCCGAAGCATTTGCAGCGGGTTCTTCGGGGCATGGGGTGGTGAGGACATATATGTGATCCTCCGCAGTTAATACGATGTCAAGGTTACGTTTCCATTCAGTGTAGTTGTTTCCAGTTAATTTGTTTTGAGTGAGTATGGTGGCAAGTGGACTAAATGCAGATCCAGACATTATGATTTACTGAAAAATCAAAAAACAAAATAAATATGGATATCAGAATTTGACAGTTTGAAATAAAAGAATCCTTTTAAAACTCTTATTTTAAAACAAAGTCGCCGGAATATCGAAACGAAAGAATAAAGCCTCCGTGTGGTGGTCAATGTTCGATCTTTCAATTTATCATAACTTATCTGCTATGCAACTCTTGCAAAACAAGTTATGACTTCCGAACCTATTTGATCTCTAAGTTTCTGAATAATGCCCCGTGTGGGATCCCTTATCCATAGCTTAGCTAGTGTGTACCATTAACTAGGATCCAATCACAACCGTCTCAAGTAGCGCCTCCGTGTGGTGGTCACCCTCTAACACGTCTGATTGATCCTATCAAAAGAAGTTCACATCTAGTAACCAATGAGTAATGCACCCTCCGTATGGAATGATCACCCCTAGCGAGGTGACACAGAATGCATCACTCATCTTACAGTGAACCGTTAATGGAAGATCGTGGGTGTAATAAATAAGACCCTCTCCCACTAGATTTAGTAAAAAGGATTTTGCTTTTTGAGAAAATCTGTTTCTACACACTTCCCATAAACATCTAATGTTTACTAATGTGTTGAAAACGGTTTTTGAATTTTATTTTAGAAAACTTGTTTTGCGTGCATGCAACAATGTATTATACGCCAATCACAAACAAAGCACACAAAACAAAAAACTAAAATGAAATAAAAGACATCCAAACGATGCCCCTATCTCCCATGGCTCTATCTCCATAGAACCTGCTTTTGGTTTGATCGCCTCCAGCTCCATCTTCATGGACAACGGCTCCTTGCTCCATCTTCATGGATATTCTAATTCTATTACATTGAACCTATGCCTCTTTTGAAGCTTACAATTTATCTAGAAATAGAAATAGCAACAACAAAAATAAAAGGCTAGGGAAACCGGTGCGACTTTCCTTTTCGTAGGATTGAAGTCGCAGCGCCCTTTACATATGCCTTAAAACCAAACCAAACTTAAAATAACACACCAATCTAAAACATTCAAACACAAAATTAAATGCTCTTGGCGCCATGGGAGATAGCGACTAACTTTTGCTGCAAAAGGTTAGTTGAACACACATCCACGCATATATATAACAAAATATAACTATTGGAACCCTTAATTGATTCACACAGTATATAAACTCTTTACATACTGAATTAGAACTCAAAACAGCATCTAACTTCTCTGTCATAGTTCGATCGATCGAAGACCGTTCGATCGCTCGAACCTTCGATCGATTGAACACTGTTCAATCGCTTGAACATTCTATTTCACATAATGATTAAAAATTTTTGCAGAATATTTTAAAATTAAAGTTTTTCAATTTCAAAACTCTTTAAGACTGTGAAACAAAGATCCTGACAAAGAGTCTGTCTCGATCGCTCGAACAACAGAAGGTTTCGATCGATCGAAACCTGTTCGATCGCTCGAGTACAGAGCGTTCGATCGATCGAACATTCTTCGATCGATCGAACCCATCTTGCATCCAATGCAATCACAGATTTGTATACTGCTGCGATAACACTGCAGAAACAGATCTGTGACGATGCAGTTTCGAAAGCAGTTCTAAAATCAACATGCAAATCAAAATAGTGTTCCAAAAAACGCATCTATAGATCCAAACGAGCGTGGCTCTGATACCAATTGTTGGAAAAACAGGTTTAAATGGAAAGTTTAAACGCGCAGCGGAAAAATCAAGTTATGAAACTTTATTGGCATGCCTGGATCTACTACTCGTCAATTCTACAGATACGCACAAGAGGGGACACGAGTTATACCTTAGTGTCTTGAACCCAATTCTGATCTTCAACTTCCAGCAGCCTCCACTAGATGATCTTCACCCTTATGACTCCTGCGGATGCCTGCCAGAAAGACTAGGGTTGGTGGGAACCCTAATGGAGAGGATAGAGAAGGTTTTGGGACTCCAAAACAGTTTCTGCAGCTTCTGACGTTCAAAACGACGAACAACCTTTTCCAGAACGCAGCTGCCCTATTTATAGATTCCCAGAACCGACCTAGACTTCGAGCGATCGAAGTGCCTTCGATCGATCGAACATTCGATCGATCGAACCATCTTCGATCGATCGAACCTGCAGACTTCAATCGATCGAGACATCTTCGATCGATCGAACCTGTCTGGACATCATCCTCAAGCATCTTTCCAAGCATCCTGGCGGAGCTAAGAGTGGGACCTCCTAGGCTCTTTATTGTTGGCTCAGACCAGTTTGTTAATTACCATGACCAAACTCTTTGATCAGCAAACTAACTAACTGGTCAGTTAAAGTTTACTCCACTATAAAACGATAACTGAACTCCAACGCAAAAGAACATATCCGAAGCGATAACTAGACTTGTATGGTGCACTAATGTCCCTCTACCGTCAGCATTCGTAATCATATTCAGGTAATCGGATAACTGTAACTGTCAACCTGAATCATGATTACTTCTTGTATTCCTTGAGTCCCATTCACCTCTCATGATTACCAAACATGTTGATAACTCTTATCAACAAGACTGCAGTACTCAGTAATCGACTTGGTGACATTCTCAAGGGAATGCTTACTCTGATACAGAGGGTAGATTCTATCTTGACAATGCATGTTCACAACCCTATGAACATGACATACCCAAGATACCCAGGTGTTGATCTTTTATAGACCTCACTGATTGGTAAATCAAAGCAGTCATATCCACAGTCTGTGTTCATAATCGTCTCAAGATTGAGAACACGTACCTTATACAAGTTATGAGTTCCTATTGACTGTTTGACAGCCTTAAGCGTCAATAGGAAACTCAGGTCCGTCAATGCACTATAAGCACTAGCATATCAACTAAGAGCTACACTCTAGTGATTGAGATTAATCACTCCATCCAATGGTAGTTAATTATGCTACAGTGTAGACTTGATGAGGTATCCAGTCTCATCATCCACTGTGACACATTCTAAGTATTAAAGAATAGTAATTCGTATCTCACTTGTGTGCATCTCATACACACACGAATTACTTACTATAATACTTAAGGATTAACAATCATCTCATGAAAAGAACATACACAATAAAATGTAAAGCTGATATCCATATATTAAAATGTCAATGTCTCATACAGAAAGTAATGGTTTGAGGGCACAAACCCAACACATATATCTATATTATGGCATAGCATGCATGGTCATTATGCATTGCACTCAACAGGGGAATATTTGAAACATTATGACTGATCCGCCGAGAGAATTGTCACCGCATTCGCGGATGGACCAAATAGTGAATATGGTGGGAAATTTCATACAAGTGGTAAGTGAAAGAGAACAGATGAACGTTCAGCCTCCACCAGTGGAAATTCTTTACATCAATGCACCATCGGTACCGCGGCCTCAAGACACAATCGTGGAACAATTTCATAAGCGGAAACCGAACTTGTATCATGGACAAGTTGACATAGACTTGGCCGATCATTGGATGATGGACATGGAAAGACATTTTCGTCAGGTAAGATGTACCGATGAGGAGAAAATTTTATGCGCATCCGATACGTTGATGGGCGAAGCATTGGATTGCTGGAACAACGTACTTGAACAAGGAAAGCCGACCACGTGGGAAGCATTTAAAGAAGAATTCAACAAACGTTTCTTTCCGCAATCTGCTTATACTCAGAAATGCCAAGAGTTTGCAAGTCTGGTTCAGGGAGACATGACTGTGAGTGAGTATGTATCCCGTTACAATGCCTTGTTACGATTTGGGAAAACTATCGTTCCGACTGATAGGGATAAAGCTCGTAAGTTTGAGGAAGGACTTAGGGAGAATATCCGTGGCCGTGTGGATATGTTATAACACCCGACCGTTTATCTCATTGAGGAAGCTGCTCGTATTGCTGAGAAAAGTGTCGACAGATATCGATAGGGACAACAAGGGAAGAGAGCAAATGACAGTTGGGGTAAGAGTCAAGGGAATGCGAAGAAACCGTTTACGCAAGTTCGGGATCATATGTGAGTAGCCAAGGAGAGAGTACGTTCATGGGGGACTCGAGACCGTTGTGTTCAACATATAACTTGCGACACAGAGGAACTTGCTACCAATTGAGCACCTGTTACTTTTGCAAGCAGTTAGGACACATATCCCAAAATTGTCCTTTGAATGCAAACTCGACCACACCAAATACCTTTCCGAATACGAAGAGCTACAACCCAGAAACGAGAGGAAAATGTTTTGAGTCTGGACAACCGGGACACATAGCAAAGAACTGTCCGAGTAAGAGACAACCGGGAATGAGTACCGG
Organism: Hydrangea macrophylla; assembly: GCA_033977485.1. Classification (NCBI taxonomy): domain Eukaryota; kingdom Viridiplantae; phylum Streptophyta; class Magnoliopsida; order Cornales; family Hydrangeaceae; genus Hydrangea; species Hydrangea macrophylla. Next base: position 33,631,290 of record CM066994.1, read on the forward strand.
GGCATCGAGTGTGCCAAGTGGATCAAGGGTAGAACCTCGAGTGGATAAAGGGAAAGGAGTCGCGTAATAACAAGGACGATACTTCCAGCTCAGGCCGGGGAATACGGATGATACCGTCGTATCAGGTATTCTTCCTATTTGTTCGTATCCTGCACATATACTTATGGATTCTGGTTCAACGCATTCATTCGTATCACGTGATTTTGTTAAGCATTTAACTGTTAAGTCAGAACCGCTAGGATATGACTTGTGTGTATCATTGCCTAGTAGTGAACCGCTAGTTACTTCTTCGATATTCAAGTCATGTGAGATCAAGATAGGTGATAAAGTCTTGAGCGTTGATTTGATTCCGTTGACGGTGAACTACTTTGATGTTATCTTGGGTATGGATTGGTTGTCGGCTAATCAAGCCAGAATTGATTGTGAACAGAAACGGGTTAGTTTCTATCCGTCAGGGCGAGAAGAGTTTACTTTTCAGGGTAAGGGAATGATCGTACCGCCGTACTTGATATCAGCGATTCAAGCAAGTAAGATGTTGAAGAAGGGTTGTTCGGGTTTCTTATGTTCAATTATTGACACGCGAGTTCTTGGACCACTAATAGAAGACATTTCAGTAGTTCGAGAATTTTCAGATGTTTTTTCCCGATGAGTTACCCGACGTATTGATTGAAAGAGAACTTGAGTGCACAATAGAAGTAGTACCAGGGTCACAACCGATATCTAAAGCGTTGTACCGAATGGCACCGATAGAGTTGAAAGAATTGAAGGTTCAGTTACAAGAACTACTTGAGAAGGGTTTTATCCAACCGAGTGTTTCGCCGTGGGGAGCTCCAGTCTTGTTTGTGAAGAAGAAAGATGGAACAATGCGTATGTGCATCGACTACCGAGAGTTGAATAAGTTTACCGTCAAGAACAAGTATCCGTTGCCGCGAATAGATGACTTGTTTGATCAGTTACAAGGGGCTCAGGTATTTTCGAAGATCGACTTGAGATCCAGTTACCATCAGTTGAAAGTCAAAGAGGAAGATGTTGAGAAGACAGCTTTCAGGACTCGATTTGGTCACTTTGAATTTTTGGTTATGCCATTTGGAGTGACTAATGCACCAGCTGCTTTCATGGACTTGATGAACCGTGTTTTCAAGGATTATTTAGATGAGTTCGCTATCGTGTTCATAGATGACATCCTAATCTACTCCAAAAGCGTTGAAGATCACGAGCATCATTTGCGATTAGCTTTACAACGATTGCGTGAAAAATAGATTATTCGGCAAATTGAAGAAGTGTGAGTTTTGGTTGACAGAGATTGCTTTTCTTGGACATATTGTATCAGCTAAAGGAATTTCTGTAGACCCTCAGAAGATAGAAGCAGTTACCAACTGGGTGAGACCAACGAATGTGACAGACATCCGAAGTTTCCTAGGATTAGCTGGGTATTATCGGAGATTTGTAAAAGACTTTTCGCGTATAGCAATGCCGATGACACAGTTAATGAGGAAAGATATTGCTTTTGTTTGGAGTCCAGAATGTGAAGAACTTTTTTAAGAGTTGAAGAGCCGACTAGTGAAAGCACCAATTTTAGCCGTTCCGTCAGGGACTGAAGGGTTTATTATCTATAGTGATGCTTCATATAGAGGTTTAGGTTGCGTTCTTATGCAAAGTGATAAGGTTATTGCATATGCGTCAAGACAACTTAAACCGCACGAGAAGAATTATCCAACACATGATCTAGAATTGGCCACCGTGATTTTTGCATTTAAGAGTTGGCGTCATTACCTATACGGGGAGAAATATGAGATCTATACCGATCACAAGAGTTTGAAGTACCTGTTTACACAACGAGATTTGAACATGAGGCAAAGGAGATGGTTAGAGTTGATGAAGGACTATGACTTGTCAATTCAGTATCATCCGGGCAACGCGAATGTCATCGCCGATGCTCTTAGTCGCAAAGTACCAACCAACACCACATCAGATTTGACTTATCAGAAAGAACTGATACGAGATATGGAGAATTTGGAGCTTGAAGTGATACCGAGGATTGAAAGTGTTTTGATGTCGACGATGGTAGCACAACCACTCTTGATTCACAAGATCACAGAGAAACAACTTCAAGATGTGGCTTTGAAGAAGATTTGTGATGAGATTCCGATGGGCAAACAACTGGGATTTACTTTTGAGAATGATGTTTTGAGATTGAGGGGTAGAATTTGTGTGCCTAACGAGAAGGAGTTGAAACGGAACATCCTAGAGGAAACACACAATACGAGGTATACCGTTCATCCGGGAAGTACCAAGATGTATAGAGATTTAAGACATGTTTATTGGTAGCCGGGAATGAAGAGAGAAATAACACTTTATGTTTCGCGTTGTACTAGTTGTCAACAAGTAAAGGCCGAACGCCAAGTACCCTCGGGATTGTTACAACCGTTACCAATAGCCGAGTGGAAATGAGAGCACATAACAATGAATTTTGTTAGTGGGTTTCCGAGGTTGAAGAAATCGAACATTATTATTTGGGTGATCGTTGATCGTTTGACGAAGTCGTCACACTTCCTACCAATCCAAACAACTAAGCCAATGACGTTAGCTAAGTTGTATATTCGCGAAATTGTGAGACTACATGGTATCCCAGTTTCTATCGTTTTGGATAGGGATAGTAGTTTTACATCGAAGTTTTGGAGAGCCTTGCAAGAAGCAATGGGTACCAAATTGCACTTTAGTACCGCTTTTCATCCTCAGACCGATGGTCAATCAGAGAGAGTGATCCAGATTTTGGAAGACATGCTTCGGTTATGTGTACTTGATTTCCAGGGTGATTGGGAAGACCACCTGTCGTTAATTGAGTTCGCATATAACAATAGTTTTCAGTCGAGTATTGGGATGGCTCCTTATGAAGCTTTATATGGTCGTGTATGTCGTTCACCGATTAGTTGGACAGAGGTAGGAGAAAGAAAGATTGAAGGGCCGAAAATTGTACAAGAAACGATGGATAAGATAAAGGTAATTAGACAACGGTTACTGACAGCCCAGAGTAGGTATAAGAGTTATACAGACAAGCGCAGATGGCCGTTGGAATTCGATGTAGGAGACTTGGTGTATTTGAAGGTGTCACCTTCAAAGGGAATAACCAGATTTGGTAGATACGGGAAACTCAACCCGAGGTATGTAGGACCTTTTGAGATTATTGGGAGAGTTGGACTCGTAGCTTATCGTTTGAAAGTGCCGAGTGAGTATGCTCAAGTGCATAACGTGTTTCACGTGTCATTGTTACGTAAACACTTAGTGGAAGATAGAGATCAAGTTATGACTCCGATATCGAATGAGATTCAGAGTGATTTGAAATATGTTGCGTATCCGGTAGAGATCTTGGATCGAAAGGATCAAGTCTTACAGAACAAAGTAATATCGAAAGTGAAAGTGTTATGGCGTAGCCAAACTACGGAAGAGATGACGTGGGAAATAGAAGATGAGATGGGTACTCAGTATCCGCACCCTTTTTGAGACATGAGGTATAAGTTTGGGGATAAACTTCTTTTAAGGGGGAGAGTATTATAATACCGTATTTGTGTTATTGCTTTTGCATTTCATTGTCATGCATGATAATGTGATATGGCGTGCCTTTTGGCATATAGTTGAGTGAGTTTTGACTCACGAGTTGATTTGGGTGTCTGTATTAGAGAACCCTTTGAAATTGTGGTGATTGAGGATTTGTTGTTGTGAAGTCTCTCCGAGTATGAGACGGTCACTGTGGAACATTTTAACTATTTATCTGAAAATAAATGTTTATCTGTGTATTTCAATATCTGTATTATTTTCTGTTTTAGAATTTATATCTGTTGTTAGTTTTAGTATCCTGGTGAGAACGAATTAACACGCTATAAATGTGGTAGGCTAATTAGCAACTTCGGAAATGTCATATCGAAATTCGCATTTTAGCGACCAAATGAAACTTAGTCGAAAACTTTTATAATTTTGAGATTTCACTTGTAAAGCTATGAATAAGCTGTATCGAAAGTTTCAGAGACTGATTATGAGTTTTGAAAACTCGTGGGGAGGTAAACGTAATTCCCGATAGTTTTACCTATATATAGGAAGTGATGACTTTGGACATTTTCACAAGTCTTAACCTAATTCCAAAAAAGGGGGCCATAGGGAGATTTTGGAGCTTAGAGCTTTGCGACGCCAAACGACGCCCGTTTGCTCGCTGGTTTTTCACCATATTTCATATTCGAGCTCCTTGAGGTAAGAGCTTCGTTTTGATATATGTTAGGGCTTGTTCGGCCAAGTTTTCCGAAAAGTTGTTTCCTAGAATTTTTCATAAAAGTTGATAAATGGAATTTTGATCCATAGGAATTGTACTAGACGGACTTCTACACGTTCTTTGTACACGGGTTTTCTTCAGATTGAATTATAGGAACGTTAATCGGAGGTGAGTGATTCAACTATGCTTTTGGAATGGTTTCTTGACATGTATTCATGTTATGTTTGAATAGCATGTATTAATACTTAGAGATATCTTGTGTAGTTCATATTAGGCATTTATATTGATAAGTAGGCCCAATAGCACGATGAAATGTTTTGATTATCGCGAGCATGGTGATGTGTATTTGAGCATGTTAAGTTGCTTATTTGGGTCAGAAGGAGCACGTGGTCACCGTGCCATTTTGTGGAGCCGATATAGGCATTAAGGTCGCACGATTGAAGAGAAGAATCGTGGGTCTTACCCTTTGCGTGGACTTATTGGCGAGGAGTCGCGGATTGGGAGTATGGACGGGCACGTGAGTCTCCCGCGACTAGTATGAAATGTAGAGATGTGAATGCGGACATGTTTATCATTCATGTACATATGTTGATTTATTCACTAAGCATTAGCTTAAACAAATTGAATATGTGTGGTTATTCAAATAACCATTGCAGGTATAAATGCTGGCGAGGAATCGCAGAAGTGAGCACATGGGTTGGGAGTTCTTTTAGAAGGCAACTTGAACGTTAATCTTGTAGTTTTGGCACAATAGGAATGTTGTAATAAGAATTCTTATGGTTTTTAGTTATGTTAACTTGGTATGTTAGAACGAATCTAAAATGTTGTAACTGTGCTTCGGTAATATGTTAATACAGTTAGGATTGCTTTGGAGTACTTTTGGAAGTGTGTGTTTGATCCTCGTTTGAATTCAAAAGCTTTTAAACTTGAAAATACTGCAGAATGTGCTGTTGTCAGGGGATCAGTCGACTGGTTTGTTGAACAGTCGACTGGAGCCTCCTTTTTAGCAACTCTCTGCTTCGTTTCATAGAGGATCAGTCGACTGGATCCCCGACACAGTCGACTGGATCATGGTTTTGAAAACTGATATTTTTGGCCAGGCTGGACTTCAGTCGACCGGACTTTACCAGTCGACTGAAATTTTGAAGCCCCAATAGACTGGATGTAGAAAGCAATCGACTGGATGGTGTTTTAAAATCCAACTTTCTGCTGGACCAGGATCAGTCGACTGGATCCGAGGATCAGTCGACTGGATGGATAGTTTTCAAAATGACTTGTTTTATTCCGCTGCGTGTGTTCTTCAAACTAATTTTTGGGAACGTTAATGAATTGGTTTAGCCTCGGTGGCGTGCCACGGGCTCGGGTTCCGCTATTGTGGGACCGAGCTGTGACATGGTTGTACGAATGTTTTCAAAAAATAAAGATGTCACTTCACAACCAACTGAAAAAAAAATGAAAAAAAAAATGAAAAAAAAGAAGAAGCAAGAACGAGAGCAAGTTAGAGATGATCGGAACCAAGTTCAATGTAATTACTATCACAAAATAATGAAGGATAGCGGTGTGTCACGTTTGAAGCAACGCTTTGACAGCTTCATTTGTTGCTCAACAATTTGCCTGTAGCCGATGAGATTATGAGAGGTTTAAGACTGATTATGAGGCATGTTTCTATGCTTACATGAGTTGGACTGAATATTGCCACCATATCTATAAGACATGTAATGTTCCTCTTGGTGAATACCCAAAACCTGGACCAATTTATGCGCCCGCTTGACACTCTACAGCCGATTGGATGTAAACTTGTTAGATGAACAATCATATGTATTTTACAGATGCCTTATTAGCTCCAAGGCCCAAACGAAACACATAAGGTCGTTTGAGGTAGGGGTGGGCTTTCAGTCATGTCAGTTCGGTTTTGGCTAATTCGGTTCGGTTTTGTTCGATTCAGTTTGGGAACTAACGAACTGAAACCGAACTAAAATATAATTCGGTTATTTCGGTTCGGTTAATCGAAATTTCAGTTCGGTTCGGTTCGGTTTGATAATTCGGTTAACCGAATTGTAAAAAACCCAAAATGAATTATTTTTATATTTTTTTCAATTTTTACAATTTTTTTTTATCTCTTTCTTTCATATTGCAAAGAAAACATACTTTTCTTTGTTTTCAATTGTAAAAATACTTATATATATATATTTTTTATGTAGTTATATATAAAGTATATTAATAATATAGAAAATAAAAAAAAAAAATGAAATTCGGTTTTTTCGGTTCAGTTCGGTTTGCCTATAGGCTACCGAAAATCGAACTGAAATTTTTACTTTGGTTCGGTTTTTAACGGATCTGAAATTTTTAACTGAAATAACCGAGCTGAAATTTGAAATTCGTTTCGGTTCGGTTTTCGATTAACCGAACTATTTGCCCACTCAATTAAGTGTTGAAAATGAAAAATTTCAACACTTATTTCTTTTCAATGTATTTGATAATGTATCACTTAATTGAAAAAACTGCCAAAAATTCACTGAAAACTTTTAAGTGAAAAATTTCTACTAAAAATAATCACTGAATATAGCCTATTTCAGTACTTGAAACAATGATTTCAGTATTGTAAATGCAATCGCTTAATGAATTCACTACTTAAAAATCAGCACTTAATTTTCAATTTTATCAAACGGCGCCTCAAAGGGCTCTCTTTGTGTGCCATGTGATGGCCAGACGGTACAGTGTGTGCCGTATAGTTGAACATTAGTGAAACTTAACTTAGCTATACCACAAAATTAGATTTTGAACAAGTTTAATTGTGGTAAGCTAATGTACCCACTACACCATTGTTAACGCCCCAAAACTAAGTAAGTTCCACTAAGTTGTCCTACACTAAGAGCCCACCGTGGATGCTCTAATGTCATGGGAAAATAATTAATAGCTGTATCATTTTGGTTCTGATTTTTGCTGGAACAGCCAATTTCTCTAACCTTTTGATGTTCATATGTCTTTGCTGCTGATCAAAGGGGTGTTAGTGTTGCAAACAAAGATTAGAAAAAGAGTACTTTCATGCTTCCCAAAATTCTATATCAAAAGTGCTTTCCAAATGATGTGACAGTGGGACTAGGTAAACAACTTCTAATCAAAATCCAACTGTATTAGACCTGACCCTACTACCACATCATTTGAAAAGCACTTTTGGGATGAAAACATGGCATTACTCATTAGAAAAACTTCACATTCTGCTAAAATATACATGCGAAAACTGTAGTATATATTGCCCAAAAGCGAAATTACATGCTACTATCTTGTAAGACATTCAATAAGCATATGTTACGATTCTTTGCTAAGAAGACCCTGTTTGTGTAATCCTGTGTTTATTATTCAATATCCATGCGAGTGGTACCGCGATTGAGGTTGCGCGCCAAACACCCAAGAATTGTTGGCCGCAAGGCTGCGGACAGCACCCTGCACCCTTGGCAACGCCTGTGTGCCACTGACAGGACCTCAATGGTTTTGGTTTTTTTTTTTTTTTTTTTTTTTGTTGCAATTTTTAAAGGTACAAAAAAATCCATCGTGTGGTCCAACCAACGCCACGTAAGCTCTGCCCACAAGCCGAGGATCCCAACCCATGCCAAGCAGGGCAGGGAATCGCAATTGGAATACCAATCACATGACTAGACCCCAAAAGCTATATTCCCAAACGATTTAGGCCCTGTTTGGAAATGCACAAAACATGACTAGGTTCACCCTCACTCCTATTTCTATCTAGTTCTTATAAAAAGGGTGATGCTAATGCCAAAGCACAATGTGCTAATGCCAAAGCACAAAGTGTCACTAAAAGCTTTAGTGACACTTAGATATGTGTCACTAAAGCTTTTAGTGACACTTTGTGCTTTGGCATTAGCACATTGTGCTTTGGCATTAGCATCACCCTATAAAAACCATCATGGTTGTTTCATAAAGAACCAGTTCTTGGAGTGATTTAGGGTCGATAAGGGTCACTGCCAAATACTTGAATTTATAAAACTAGTTCCCTTGTGAACAATAGAATGGCTCTTCGCCTTTCCAACCAGCCACTAAGAATATATGCATGGTTATTCTCAAAGCCCATTTTTTTAGTACCCACAAACTCCGGGGCATCACATAATGGATTTTCATCAAAAGGTTCGATAAAATAGGTTGCAGCTTATTGTAAAATGATCCAAGGAATGAATTAGATGCAAAAGCTACCAAAAATGGCACCCACCATTATACATACATAAAATAACAAATTAGGAAAACACAATAATGTTTATATCAATTTCTTGATCAAACCGATATTGTAATCGTGTTTTAATATCACGCGACAAAAACAGATTCCAGACCGACCTATCACAGCTTGACAACAGCTCCAGTCTTCTGAAATAAATGCTGGGGCAGCGCATGGATGAACATTGCTCCCCCATTAGGACCCCTCACAAGGTACAGAGCCTCTTAGTCTGCATAAGCAGATTGCATGCAGCAAAACCATTTTTTCTGCAAGTCAATGCAATATAAGTAACATTAAAAGATTGCCACAAAGGCAAAATGTAACTTCTATCCGTAACGGAAAGTTGGAAACCTAGCAAAAGTCTTCTGAAGTGTATCTAAGAATTCTTGAGGGTACGATTATCTGAGGGGACAAACCAAAATCGGACCTCAAGATTCAAGAATAGCATGACTAAAAAGCAAAGGAGATGAGGATTCTTAGTGAAGGCAATGGGTTCTTTATGTGAGCTGATAGCAATAATTGTACCACAACAATTGCTATCTGTACCACAACTATTGCTATCAAGACAGTGTTAAGCAATTAGTATATGCGCTGCTTTTTTTTTTTTTAAACGTCTTGATTTTCATAGCAACTGTACCACAACAATTGCTATCTGTACCACAACTAGTGCTATGAAAATCAAGACTGTGTTAAGCATGCTTCTTTGACAGAAATCTCTTTTTCCTTTAAAACAGTTGCAACTATAAAAGGCGGGGCAGTAAGCTCTCTATCAACAACACACTTTAACTTTTACTTCGATTTTCAAAATTTCATCAGTGTTGCACTTACACCTGATGTCAAAGAATCCAGTGTGTTTATCATGTGTTTTAAGCGTGACGAACAAAACAATTAAAACAAGTAATAGAACACAGATTTTGGTGTGTCCACACGTGCAAGGAGTATCGTGTCCTACACTTTGTCTGAGAGACACATGAACCTTTGAGGAACATCTGTGAAGAATAGAGGTCAACCCAAGGAACTCTTTTTCACCATTCTATTCTGAGGCATGTATCTTATATGCCTAGTCGTAGAACGTAACTTATCAATTTCACTGTAGAATTAAAGCTAGCACTCAACCTAGAGAAGTATAGAACACTCCTTTCACGAAGCATCAAGCCATGCAAATGGCAGTTAAAAAGAAAAATGAAATCAAACAGAAAAAGATCATTAATGATATTCGCGATTTCGCGGAGTTTCAAAGTGAATGAAAGTGTAGGGGTGATCCCAGGGACAACTTACAGACTGAGGCTTTCCAAGAGATGCCCCATGCTTAAATGCAGAATCCTCCTTCTCTGGTGAGTCGGGCTTGCCACCACTCTTTTTTTCATTCCTGGCCTTGTTAAAAATTACAGTGAATCCCTCAGCCGATGTTGGGTCATTCACATCCCATTCACCGAACTTTGGCAATGGTCGATCCTTTTCCTGTGGATTTTAAAATTTCATTGGTGGATTCCAAGGCAGCAATAATCAACAAGCCAAGTGAATTTCAAGATATCAAATGCATAACTCTCTCTCTCTCTCTCTCTCTCTCTCTCTCTCTCTCTCTCTCTCTCTCTCTCTCTCTCTCTCTCTCTCTCTCTCTCTCTCTCTCTCTACAAGCCAAGTTAATTTCAAGATATCAAATGCATAAATCTCTCTCTCTCTCTCTCTCTCTCTCTCTCTCTCAACAAGCCAAGGTAATTTCAAGATATCAAATGCATAACTCTCTCTCTCTCTCTCTCTCTCTCTCTCTCTCTCTCTCTCTCCATAATCTTCCTGCACGTGCGAAGAATCCAGTCTTGCGAGTAAAAAGATGGGGCAGAATATGCATATGTAGTGAGGATAAAGGCAAATTAGTCTATAAGTGGTAAAGAAACATATTGGTGTGGGTATTAACAACAATTATAACCTTCTTACCAATTACCAAAGCAGCATCTTCAAGCTTAGAAAGGATGTCATAGAAATAGAAGACAATATAATCACGTATTGTCTGTCTCAGTATACAGTAGCATTCTAGGATTGGGTTAAAGAAACTCAATAAACGAACAAAGAAGATAGACAACAAAGTGGCCACACAACATAATGTGGGAAGCTATTCATGAGGACAGGGATGTTGCCAATTCAGCCTTCACGATAAGGGGTAAAACCTCTGTTAGATCAGCCTGAAAAGCAAGTATTAAGAATGTGTGCAAGCGTGGTGAAACCATAATGGTTGAATAGCCCAGGTGATACTAGTTGGTGAATCCGAGAACTATCACCAAGACAATTGCTTAGGTGCCCACGCGATTTCCCGAGTACTAACATGGGGGAAATAAAAACTCAACAATATTTTAATACAACTAATTCATCTATATATCGATCTTGGACTACTTTCCATATTCTTATATTTTAAAACATCTGGAGGAACATTAGAAGAACGTGTGTAAGTATCAAATCAAGAAGTAATTGTTGGAAAAGGATGTTTCAGTTAAAGTGCTCGAATGCAGCAAAGGAGATGGCAAGCTTCCAGAATTGAGGAGGGGGGAGGAGGACAGAGATGGGGTTTGAATAGAATGTCGGAGGCCAGAGTTAATGTCGCATCAGAATCAATCATCGAAAAATACAGAACACTCGTGGATCCAATATAACTTGTGCTGTAGTCAGGTTATGGCCATATCTTCCATCTGAAATGCAAACTTACTAGAAATCAATTCATTTTTCAAGTTACTTCTTAGTTCTTACTAAGACAAAAGAAGAGGAGGAAAAGTGTACCAAGTCTGGGATGGGTAATTGGGTACCCATAAAATGCCATTACTGGGATGGGTACCATAAAATGAGATTCACTAATTTATTAGCTTTTCAAGCAACAATGACCGCCTCAAAGTAAGAGGCAGATAACTACGACAAAATCATTCAAATATAAGACGCCTATATCAAACCTTATGTGCCACGATCCTCACTTGCAATGTTTTAGCATTCCTTCCATTTGTTCTCCTTTGAAAGCATTCAAATTTGTATACCCATTTCCTTTGTTCTCTTCCATTGTTCAATAACATGGACTCGTGAATTTGTTGCATTTAAAGACAAAGATAGATAAGAACTTTTTTTTCTTCTTTTAATTTCTTTGATACTGATAAGTAATACAACATAGAACTTGTTAGTATGTAGCCCAGTGTAATGGCACTGTTTACCTGTAAAACTTGCATAGCATTTTACATAATTGGGAAGTAGTTCAAACTCAAGATCTCCACAATGATCAACAACTCGACTCGAGTCAACAAAGCCTTCAATCACCCGAGTTGGTATTGGCTTTTCAAGCCATTCTTACCTATATGGGTTCCATCTATTTCCCAATACAATACATAAGCCAGCATGTCTTTTTTCATCTCTAAAACCATTCTTTTCAAACCCAGATCTCCACTGGGATCAACGACTCGTCATGACTCAACAAAGCCAAAACCCAAAACTCCCCCACACCCCCATCTGGAGTTGGCTTTTCAAGCCCTTCTTACCTATCAGGCTTCCAACTAATTTCCAATATAATACATGGGCGTGCATGTCTTTTCTCATCTCTAAAACCATTCTTTAATTTATGTCGAATCACCTAACTAGTTGTATACTATCAATAAATAACAGACCATCTAATTAAGATATGGGTACATACAATGCACCTTCCAGTTATATTAGCAGAAAAAAAGATATGGGCATACATACAATGCATTTTCCAGTTATATTCAGAAAAGTAATGATTAAAAAAAAACCCCTAAAACAGAAAAGGAAGAAAATTACACTTCCACATAATCCAAGAAATTATTAAGCTCAAAATTACTAGTACAATTTATCATACAACAGAAATGCTCAAGCTTTGCCAAAAAGTTAACCACTGAAATTCCCAATGTATCTTGGCGATAAACGTAGCAGCAATAACCAAAAAAGGTCAGATAACGCAATATATACATACAGTCGTATCCTGTATTATGTATATGAACGATCAAAACAATCAGTTGTACCAGAGTACATGAAATCTCAACAAAAAAGAACAAAAATCGCTCAGAAAAACGATTGTTTAGAGAGAGAAAGTGTTAGTTTCATACCGCCATGATCCTGCAGATAGAGAAATGAAATCCCTTTAGAACAAAATGCAACAGATGGGTTCCCTTACCACTCTCTACACAACAAAATGCAAGAGAGAGAAAGAAGAGAGAGAGAGAGAGAGAGAGAGAGAGAGTGAGGTACAGCTGTCTCTGTAAAGGTAAGCCACCGGACAAGTATTCCAATTTGAAGAACGAGAATGTGGGGCCCATATTTAAACGTCACTAACGGCGTCAGCTCGTCAATATAAATTATAAAGGGTAAATTACACTGACCACCCCTGAGGTTTGGATTAATTACACGGACCTCCCCTCCAGTTTGAGAAACACCAATAACCTCCCTTGACGTTTCGAGTTTCATAACAAAATCCCCCCTCCGTTTAAGGCCCGTTAAGAAAGTTGATGGTATGCAATGATGCCATCAGTTTGTATTGTATTATTTCCAGAATGGCCTTTATCAAAGGTTAGAATGACAAATATACCCCCCTCAAAATTTTGGCCCATTCATATACATTTAGGGTAAATATATATACCCATCTCTTGGAACTTCAGCAGAAGGAAAAGAAAAAACCATTGGAAGATCCAAAAGCTTCCACCATGTTACCTTCTCAACCCTTCCCTTCATCTCACAATCTTATTTCTCTCTCTAGATCTGCTCATTCTCATTTCTCTCTATAAAATCATCTGTGTGTGTGTATAGATATATATCAGTCACCCCCTTCTCTCTCTATAGTCGCCCCATTATCTCTCTATATCCTTCGATCTCTTTGTATCCAACCATTATTTCTGTGGTTTAGGTGGTTGCAAAATGTCTATGATGTCTTCATCAAGTGCAGAGGCTAGCAGCTTTGGGGAAGTAGATTTACGATTTTGAAATGAACTTTGTAGACGTGGACAGAGATGTACAGTCAAAATTACTGAATCCAACGAAAACAACAACAAAGGAAGATTGTATTATGTTTGCCCAAATGGAATGTGCAAAATTTGGAATTGGTGTAAGCCAATCTTACCTCCCTCTACAATAAGCCAAGCAACCAAACCAAATGTTGAACAAGCTGAGAGAAGTTGGATAGTTGAAGATGTGCTTGAGTTAAAGGCTCAATACAGAGAAATCCATTCACGACAGTAGGTGTTTGAAGCCAAACAAAGGATGATGAAGCGATTGTTAATTGCAAGCCTTGTGATGTCCTCCTTTCCATTTTAATTGCAATATCTAGAAATGCAAATGATTAGTAATGTAGTATCAAGTGTATTAGTAAGGTTTTTAAGGTGTTCAATTGTGTAATCTTTGGGTTGGTAAGGCTGGGACTGACTTTTGATTTGTATTTTGGACAGTTTCAGATAGTATTGCAGTATGTGAAAATGCATTATAAGCATTATCAATGTATTTTAAGCAAGTGTTGCAAAAAAGCTCCATCTGTATCATTCAAGTTTGGGTATTGTTTACATTTAGCATCACCAAAAGAAATTCCCAACTATACACACTTACCTACCATAAACCAAAAAAAAGCCAACTGTAAGGCCAACATTTAGCACCACCAAAAGAACTTCCCAAACTATAGACAACAAAACCACACCCAAAAAAAAAAAAATTTATTCTGTAAGGGGCCTTATTTGACAGTACAGTTCCATCACTTCCAAAGCAAAATACAAAAATAGAGTTCCTGCCAACAATATCTATTGAGAAGTGCTCGCATTAGGTTGACTAGAAAACGTTTGCCTCCCCATCACACTTCTATCCCACTGTACCACTCAACCTATGGGTGGTTGAGTAACAAATGGTCTCCCCTACCTCTTCTAGCCTGAGTGGTTCCCCTTCCACTTTCTGGCATTCCCCTTCCGCTTTGTATCATTCCTTTACCTCTTCCTGCACTTGTTCTACCCACCCCCCTTGCCCTGCCTCCTCTAGTCACCTAATGATAATGAAATCCAGACCATTTAGTTTGTATGATTTAGCGTGTGTGTAAAAATTTAATCAACCTGTGTGGCCCTCCCTCTGCTTTGTCCCATTGGGTTTGTATTGTGCTCCAAATTTTGTGTATTTTCTTGTGTAGACCCAACTCCCAAATGTTGTATAGTTTCTTGTGTGGAACCAGCTCCTTGTCCTGCCGTGGTTTGTTATTTCTCCTAACTGGGGCTCTCTGACATGTCCTCTTGTTATGCTCGAACTCCTTATAAATGCGACATTTGACAGATAATGACCTTTTGGATTGACTAGCCCTTGTTTCACATTCATCATGCTCCTTCCTCCTATTCATTTTAGGCCTACCAGGTAACCTTCTTAATGGTGGTGGTTGTATAGGATCAGTCCCATCTGGTATCCACATCCTTTGATCAACAATTGGATGGATCATCCCCTCATAAGCCTTCAAGTACGCTTCCTTCGAAAAAGCTTGATTGTAATGTTGTTGTATATCATATCTCCTATAAGCAATTGCAGCATCTGCATGCTGTAGACACCCAATTTTGACCACACTGATAGGATTTTGGGTGGACAACGTCTTGGAGGATTCGATGATGAAAAGCACCCCGTGGAAGGTACTAGATTCCACACAATTGAAAGATCGAACTTCGGAAAGTGACTTCAAGCTCAGAAAGGCCCTTTTCCATGCATAAATCCTGGATTTGTCAAAATCATCTCTCAGAATTCAAATTCACTCAGGGTTATATGAGCATTAAGTGTTCCAGCATTCTGTGGATAGCGCAGTTTTCTTTCTTTTTACCCACAACTTTTCAATTCCAAAATTCTTTTTTCAAATTTCAAATTCAAAACAAATGAGTCGCCACTTAATTTTTAAAAGGAAAAATTAAGAAACCATTTTTTAAAGCAAACTGATCTTTTTAGAAACCAGAGATTAACTAGGTCCGGGGATTATGGAATGAGAGAGGAAGGAGCCTGTCGGACTAAAACACCCTCTCTCATCCTATCTTACGATAGGCCTCTACTCAACATCCTTTTAATCAAATTTATTAATCTAAGCATGCCCTCAACTAATACATATATACATATACATCACAAAAGCATGTCCAAAAGGTGTAAAATCGCAATTGATAAAATATCATTCAAAAAGTCACATAAGTCAAGTAGCAAGCGATATGATATGCAATAGGGAACAAAAGAACTTACCCGGGATCCAGCAGCGATATTTAAACGTGCAATGCATACAAACAAAAGAAAATCCTAAAAAAGAGTCTCTAATCACATGTACACATAAGTCAAGACCTAGTCTAAGGTGTCGCGCATGAGGTTGAAAATCAATAAAATCAAGGAATGAAATAAACTAGAAGGGAGATGAGAAATCGTACCTCGAATGCGCTACAAAACAAAGATTAGTCCACATGTTTCACATGATAATATAGTGTCAAACAATCAATCCTAATTCTTTAACTTAAGTCTCTCTAGCATGAAATCCAACTATGTTCAATAGCATAGTTCTAATCATGAGCTAATGAATGTACATGGATGAATGAATGCGAACAAGAATGAAACATGGATTTATTCACTAATTTGGGTCACTTAACTTCTGGATTTAAGCTAAGTTATCATTATTCAAAGTATGATTCGGGTCCTAAGACATTAGGAGTCCATTTGAGTTGAGATAAACAAGATTAGACAAAAACAGTAGCAGTTTTTCATGAATTACAGAGAGCAGACCAGATCTTAAAAAATAGAAAAACCATGCTTTCAACGGTTGGATCTTAATGATTTTTGGATATGATATGCCTCTGTTAGTCTAGTTTATAACCCAAAAGAATATCAAGGTTTGAACGGTTAGATCTCCGGGAATATGGAAAACACTAGGCATCACTCAGGAATCTGCAACTCTCTGTCCAGAGATCTTGTACGATTTTTTAAAAATAGAAAAAAGATGAGAAACACTTAGATCTTTTTAGGGGATCTCCCTAACACATTAAGGTACCCAGAAAATATTATTAAAGACCTCGTAAATACCGTTAAAATTCTGATTTATTAGTTTCAAAATGGATTTACTGTTCTGAAATGTTGGACAGAGAGTTGCATGTACCGAAATCACAAGACCAAACCATCTTAGGCATGAAATCACCTTAAAACAAAAATCACAGTGGTAGAATATTGTGTTATTGATATTTTCCTATTGGTTTCACTTGATTTCAACGGTTAGATTTTGAACTAAAAATCTTTGATCAAAAACAGTTTGTGAACTCACTGTTTTCATTTGTCAAGTTCAACTTTATTTGTTAACCCCAACTATTAAACCATGAAGTTGGACTTAAACTAACCATTTTCTCCTACCATTTGATGGTCATTGGAGGCTAAAGACCTTCATATTTGTAGATTTCAAATGAAGTATGAATAGACTTCATGAAATCTCAAGATGAGGACTCTAAACCATGGAGATGGGCTTAGACTCAAAACCATTTTCTCCTACCATTTGATGGTCATTGGAGATGGAGACATGACTAATATTTCATGAGTCTCAAAGGAATATAGAAAGGATTCCATGAGACATCAAGTTTTTAGGATCCAAGTCATGAGTATGGACTTTGATTCATCTACTTTCTTATGAAATGAAGTGATGATCAATTTTTGACTCCTATGTAAAGCATGAGCTCACATGAGATTCAAAGGATCATACTCAAAAGATGTCAAGAGAGATATTGAAGATCTCCAAGAATCTCAAGAGAAAAACATAAACAAATGGAATAGAAGAAAGACCAAGGAATTAGAAATAAGGGCTTCCAAGTTTACTTAACAAACTCTAAAGCTTAATCAAGAAAAACTAAAAATGACTTGAAGATTAGAAGCTCAAAAGAAAGAAAATACAACTAAGATTAGAGGGTCACCTCCAAACTATCCTCAAAGTTCTTTTTCTTTTGAAGATCTTCCAAGCTCTTCTCTCTAGTTCTCCAAACTCTCTCTTTTTCTCTCAAAATATGTAGTGATTTCTTGTATTTTTTTGGTGTATCTCTTGTGTTTTTGGTGTATCTCTCGTTTTTTTTTTCTTTGCATGTGTTCCTCCTCTTTTATAGGCAAAATTACCAAGTATTTTCAATGAATTCGGAGTAAAAAAACAGGTATAAATCCCTCATTTGGTGGTACAATACGTACTTTCTGAAATTAGGCAGACTGCTGCCCAGGGCGGCAGTCAAAAATCCTGTGTGGTAGTCCGTGGGTGCCGCTGCGGCACCCCGTGAATGCCGTCGTGGCACTTCATGACTGCCGCGTGGCTCTCCACGAATGCCGCGACAAATTATTGATTGCTGGGTTTTCGTCAACCTTACTTTATCAGTTTTTTGTTTTTATCCGCATACACATACGTATTGTACCATACAATACGGACTCTAAAAGCAAACGGCAGTCAGAAAATGTCGGCGGCACTTGGTGAGTGCCGGGTCGGCATTCACTGAATGCCGTTCGGCACTCACCGAATGCCGTTCGGCTCTCACTGAGTGCCGCAAAGTACTGCCGTGTGCCATTTTTGTTGAACTTCCTCTTTTAGGTCTTTTCTTTTCTCCTTTTTCTTCCAAAAAAAATATTTTCAAAGATTTTCTCCAAAAATGGTGTTTTATACCTGAATTCTCCTAAATACCTGATATTTTCCTCTTTCTGTGAAATTTTACCGCGTTTAGAGAACTTTCTGAAGAGCTTGGAATACTTCGAATCTTTCGGTCCTTATCATCATCAGACATGGAGGTGACGCTCTCCTAAATTCGGCGGTCGGTCAAAATTAGGGTGTCTACAATTTACCCCTGTTTGACAGAGCTTGTGGGGCAACGCGTCCCATAAGTGAATGTCAAAGCCTGTGTGAAGACAAGCCTTTGACCAAACTGTCGAATTTAGGTAAAACAAAAATGCGTTGCAAAAACGCCTTCACAAACGGTTCATGTTGGTCGTGCTCGATGGTGAGCTGCCTACGTATCCCATCAGGAATCAGACCAAAGCGTAGTTCAGGCACGGGGTCGAACACACACAAACGCAAGTAGTCACACGGATGGATGCACCTATCCTGTCGTGATGCAAGTGCCATGCAATGGTGTTTTCCGAATTGACCTGATTATTTAAATGTCATACCTATCGTGTCGTCCCTACGTGTGACGCGCTTTACGTGACGTATTTGGAAAATCACCTAATTCTCGACCAACGCAAATCTGTTACGGGGGTCATAAAAATGTTCTCAATTTGATTTTGAGGGTTGATGCAAATCTGTTGCGAGAACCGAGAATATAAACCTGTTATATTCCCAAAATAGGGGTTAACGCAAATGTGTTGCGAGAACCGAGAATATAAATCTATTATATTCTAAAATCGAGGGTTAACGCAAATCTGTTGCGAGAACCGAGAATATAAATCTGTTATATTCCCAAAACAAAGGTTAACGCAAATCTGTTGCGAGAACCGAGAATATAAATCTGTTGTATTCCCAAAACAAAGGTTAACGCAAATCTGTTGCGAGAACCGAGAATACAAATATGTTATATTCCAAAATCAAGGGTTAACGCAAGTCTGTTGCGAGAACCGAGAATATAAATTTGTTATATTCCAAAATCGAGGGTTAACGCAAGTCTGTTACGAGAACCGATAATATAAATCTGTTATATTCCCAAAATCGAGGGTTAACGTAAATCTGTTGCGAGAACCGAGAATATAAATCTGTTATATTCTAAAATCGAGGGTTAACGCAAATCTGTTATGAGAACCGAGAATATAAATCTGTTATATTCCCAAAATAAAGGTTAACGCAAATCTGTTGCGAGAACCAAGAATATAAATCTGTTATATTCCAAAATTGAGGGTTAACGCAAGTCTGTTGCGAGAATCGAGAATATAAATCTGTTATATTCCAAAATCGAGGGTTAACGCAAGTCTGTTGCGAGAACCGAGAATATAAATCTGTTATATGCCCAAAATCGAGGGTTAATGCAAATCTGTTGCGAGAATCGAGAATATAAATCTGTTATATTCCCAAAATCGAGGGTTAACGCAAAATTGTTGCGAGAACCGAGAATATAAATCTGTTATATTCCAAATCAAGGGTTAACACAAATCTGTTGCGAGAACCGAGAATATAAATCTGTTATATTCCAAAATTGAGGGTTAACGCAAGTCTGTTGCGAGAACCGAGAATATAAATCTGTTATACTCTCAAATCTTTTCTAATTTTCAAAATCGGGAGCCCACGGGCTCATATCTTTTTCAATTTTTCAAAAATCGGGAGCCCACGGGTTCATATCTTTCAATTTTCAAAAATCGGGAGCCCACGGGCTCATATCTTTCAATTTTCAAAAATCAGGAGCCCACGGGCTCATATCTTTTCCAATTTTCAAAAATCAGGAGCCCACGGGCCCATATCTTTTTCAAATTTTCAAAAATCGGGAGCCCACGGGGTTGAATATTTTCACTTTTCAGAATTGGGAGCCCACGGGCTCATATATACTCTTAAATTTCAAAATTTGTAGTCAATGTGTACCTAAAAACGACCCCGAGGGCCAAAAGTGTAATGAGGGCAAATTTTAGGGGCCTCAGATTTAATTTTCGGGACTTGATTCGAATTTTGGGGGGAAGATGAAGGATCTTTGAACTGCCTTAATTGCGGGACACGCGATTTTCTGTGACAGTCCGTGACTGCCGTGCGGCACTCGCGGAGTGCCGTTGTGGCAGTCAGTGAGTGCTGCGCGTCTGTCGATCAATTGCCGCGCACGGAAAACTGAGTGCCGCGCTTAAGTGGCAGTGGCTAAAACCGTCGGGTTCAATTCATTTCTCTCATTCTCTCACTCTTCTCTCTCTCGATTTCTCTCTGGAGAAAATTTTTCCCTTTTTCATTTTCTTGTCTGGATCGATCTCTGGTACTCACAGGTTAGTTCTACTTGGTTAAAACTTTGATCAATCTCTTTTATTTCCTTGTTTTTATGAAATTTCCACGAATCTAACGTGTGAATTCCTCTCTTTCTTGACAGACATGGAGAGTGGTTCAGGTAGTAGGAAGAGGGCGAAGTACCGGGCTACTCCCAACCCCGATGCTACACTTTTACTCCTCGACCCAGACGTGCATTTATCTGTCCGCGCGTTTAAGCGCAAGGTAAACACCTCTTCCTTTCTCTCTTTTAATTCCCTCCCTTTTTGAATATCGTGAATGTTATGCTTATCCAATATAATTTCTTATGCCTCTCCATGCTTGTTGATCTTCCGCGTGTTCCGATCGCATCTGTGCTTGTTTAAGTTCATGAATGCAACCGCTTTATTTTAAGTTTCCACTTTCCCTCATAAATGCAACTACTGTGCTTAAGAATTTTCGGGTGTTTCACCTGTATCTGTGCACATCACCATCTTTTATTTTCTTCAAAGGATCTCTTTCTCTCCTTTTTTGAACTTTTCTCTTTTTTATTATTATTATTTTTTGAAATCTCTCTTAGTACTTTGAATGCTTTCATTATTCCCTTCTTTTTTATTGAGGGCCATGCTTTGTGAAATCTTCTTTGAGTATTTCTCTTTTCTCCCTTATTATTCATTCTTATATCGCTTTTCCCTATTATTACTTATTTATTTTTATTGCTCTCTTCTTTATCCATTTTCTAACAACAAATCTCGTGATTCTTTCTTGCAGCTGCAGCCCAAGGTGTTGAAGGGGCACAACAGCCTTGTTCACGGGTTTGAGTGGTACGGGGAGCTCAGTGAGACTGTATAGGGATTCATCGCGACTGCCAGTTTTGGGAACTTCGTCAAACTCTTGACGAAGAGCTCCAACGACTTACAGCAGATACATGCATTGGCCGAGCGGTGGTGGGATACCACCAATACCTTCCACTTCCCGTTCGGAGAGATGACGATGACCCTCCTCGACTTTAGTATGATCACGGGGATCCCATTTGGTGGAGAGCTCTTGCGATATTTGGACGTGACTCACGAGTGGGATCGGGTGCAAGTGCTACTTGGAACAGTCCCTGATGAGCCCTTGGTTACGGCCAGGTGGTTTATGGACACTTTTCAGGGCCGGCCGAGCTTTACAGACGAGCAGATGGCTCGGGGGTTTCTGATGTACATGCTGGGGTGCTCCCTGTTGAGCACCAAAGGAGACCGGATTTCTGTGGCATTGCTGGGGTCCTTGGATTGCATGGACCAGATATATCAGTACGACTGGGCTGGTGCGGGATTAGCCATCCTGTACCGGCATATGGGAGAGATATCCCGGGATCACCCGGCCTCTACGGGCGGCTTCTGGAGGGCATGGGAGGTATACTTCTTTTCTTTTCTTGATTCTATTTTAAACTTTGCATTCTTATTTCGGATTTCTGTATCTAAAACTTATGTTCCTCTTTTTTTCTTGCAGATTTGGTCTCATGAGTACTTACACATGATGTCGCCTGATACGCGACCAGTAGACGCCCTCATCATGCCCCAGGGGCTGAAGTGGGCGAAGGATCGGGTCGGGCGGAAGACCGGGGCTCATGACTTTATTTCGTTCAGGAACTTCCTGACGAACCTACGAGAGCAGCACGTCCGGTGGCAGCCCTGGCTAGACGTACTTCCAGAGACTTCCCAGGGGATGCGGGAGTTGGCCGGGTACGACCCTCAGCGGATCTTGCTGGATGGACCTGAGGCTCGGGCTTGGTATTTGGGAGAGAGGGTGACCAGACAGTCACTTGCGGTCGAGTCCTTCTTCGTACCACTCCCTCCGCCGGAGTCTATGAGGGCCACCGATACCCTCCAGGGTTCTGCGCTTACAGCTGCCCTAGCCGGTCAGTCTCTCTAGGGTTTCATGGATCCTCCATCGGGGTACGCAGCTTTCCGTGCTGCGAAGCTGATGAGGAACTTTCCTTTGATGGAGGTGACCCAGGTGAGTTTCTTTCAGCCTTTACTTTTATTCTTTTTGAACATGTGTGTTTTATCTTCTTATTGGATTCATTCTTCCTTGCAGCCCGTCCCCGCTGCTGCTCGGGCTCCTGTTCTACCGCCCTGGGATTGGAGCCTCAGGACAGTCTCCTACGGCGAGCAGACCACTACCATGGTCCCTAGATATCAGGCGGGTGCTCCCACCATTCCGCTATAGTACGACCATGTCCCGCGGGACTACGCGGAGGAGGGCTTGCTCTACGCCCACAGCGTGAGAGAGTGGATATACGGTCGAGAGTGGAGGGTAATTCCTAAACCTTGCTTTATTTTCGAAGTAGTTTTATTCAGACATTCTAACCTTTTTCCTTTTGTTCAGGCCGAGGGGGCGCGATCGGCTGCTGAGACTCATGCGAGAGCTCTGGTAAGAATAATAAAGAAAAACTTCCTTTTATTTGCTTATCCTGTTTTTCAAGCTGTTTTATTGATAATTTGCCTTGCCCCCTCCATCCAGGAGGAACATGTGGGGACTCTATCCCGGCAGGTAGGAGAGCTCCAGCAGCGGCTTCAGCAGTTCGGCATCCCTCTTAGCGATGCCCCTGGAGGTAGCGGCGCTGGACGTGGTGGAGACGGCGGTGAGGGCACCAGTAGCGGCATAGGCAGAGGTAGAGGAGGAGGTGGACGTGATGGGAGTGGCACCGAGTCGGAGGAGGAGCCCCTCAGACGCGTCACTCGCCAGACTCGAGGTCGGGGCCGAGGCTGATCCTGCTTTTTCCTACTTTTTTTTTCTTTTTTTTTTTTTTTTTTTCTTTTGAGTGTTTTGGGAGGATGCATACTTTATTTGATGGATTGTATATATATGTTCACTCTTATTTTGATGATGGCTCTGTGATAGTTGGTAGGATAGGCACTTTGGGTATCTTTTCGTTCTGTTTATTCACCGTATGTGTGACCATAGCTTGGTCCTTTTGCCGTATGTGGGACCATGGCTTGGTCCCGTCTCTATTTAAATTTTGAATGCTTTGATTTCTCTTTTTCTTATTGCGAAATAAAAGTGAATGAATGAATGTATTAAGCTTTGCTGCACGTGCTGCATGATGTGCACGTTTTATTGTTTTCTATCTAGTTTTCTGTTTGCAGGTGGGCTGAACGAGTTACAAACAAATCCTGGCCAATGAAAAACCTGGAATGGTACTCAGTTAGGTCTCCGCGGCACTCAGTGAGTGCCGCGGCGGCAGTCAGTGAATGCCGCTGCACTTTATCAAGTGCCACGGGTAGGTAGGCAGCTCTATTCCCCTATTTATACCCCTTTCTTCTCAAGGCTCCGCAAAACACTTCACTTTTCTTCCCATTTCCTCCCCAAATGGCCCCCATTAGTTCTCAAATCCTCTTCCCATGGATGGATACTCTCTCTGGCATTGACAAGCTTTATTTTGAGTGTTTCAGACTAAATGATCTCTTTTCTTTCCGACAGATGAATTTGAAGGGTCTACTTCGAGCCGCCATCCAATGTTGGGATCCCGCTCTCAATGTCTTTCGTTTCGGCTCTCAGGAGATTTGCCCTTTGTTTGAGGAATTTAGCGTCATTCTTCACACCGATCCTTCTGCTGAATTGACGGTTCCTCTAGTTCAGGCTGGGTATGTCCGAAACTTAGCCACTCTTCTCCACACATCTCGAAATGCGGCGGGCTCCTTTATTTGTGACAGGCAGATTGATTTTGAGTGCCTTGCTTCCGTTTATGCTCCCATAGGGGACCCTTATGATGGTGAGTATCAGATCATCCGACGTAGTGCCCTGTCAATTGCCATGCTTTCTTACTTCCTATTTCAGTCATCTTCTGACACTCTTATACCCATTGCCTGTGGTTTGCGGGAAATGAAAAGTGCTGTTATGCTGGTCCTTGGTGAAACTCTGATTGGATTGGGCCACGCCCATGCTACCGGGACCACGTTATCTGCCGGGGCACCTTTTGTTTTGCAAATTTGGCTCATGGAGCGTTTGGACCTCTTCATACACCCTTCCCATCTTCGTGGGTCACTTCCTTATGATCGCATAGAGATTCATAGCTTGTTTCAATCTGCCGATGCGTGGCTTGGTTGGCTTCAGGGCCTCTCTCCTAGTGACATTTGCTGGGTTTGTCCACGATGGATCTATCGCTCTGTTACTGTACGCCTCCCTGGGCGACCTGGCATCTGGCTGCCGGGTTTGCACACCACTACTTTCTACATTCCTGATCGGGTTGTCCGTCAGTTTGGACTTTTGCAAGATACTACCGGATCTGTGACTGCTGATTTCACCAGAGGGTCCCCCTTGCGCCCTTCTATTGTGAAGGCTTTCATGGAGGCTTGGCACAGCAGAATGGCTGCTCCGTGCCCAAGGGTTCCTGCTCTGACCGTGCCTACTACCGAGTATCTTCTAGAGATCCAAGCCTTGGTTGCGAGGCGAGCTTGACAGATACATGCATAATAAAGTAGACGAAACAGGGAAAAGCTTGTCATTTTACAAAATTTTCTGACAGACCCTGACTACTCTTTTCGCGCTTTTGAATGTAATTTTCCTTATTTTTTCCTTTCAAGAAGTGTTGTTATCTTTAGGGAAGTTCTAACATGCTTAATCAAAGTGCTCACTCCTTCAATTAACCTTTTTATGAAGAATTTTCCTTTTAACGTCTTTACTCGGCTCTTTTACTCTGTTTTTTTTTTTGCTTATTTATTTTTTCTATACCATGGATTCTCATTTGTTTCTTTATAGTACTTATTTTGATAGTCGAGAAGTCCAGAGATGGGTTTCAGGTAAATATCTGGGTTCTTCGGATAGCAAACGAAGTTTGCCCCTAGTTTCAGGGCTTTGAGGTAGTTCTGGGCAAACGCCAGTTTGCCCCTAGTTTAGCACAGGTTCATTTGAAGTTTTTACGGGCCGAAGGCTTTTTGAGAGCCCGCCTACTTATCCCGGAGTGGGTATCAGGCCTGTAGTAGTTCGGTTTAAGGCTTGAAGAAAGACGCCGCTCGGGCGGTTTTATTTTCGATGACCGAACCAAGTAGGTTGCCTACGTATCCCCTAGCGGGAATCAGGTCAAGCGTAGTTCATCTAGGTAGGAGGTTTTGAAAGAAACGGTTTCAAGCAAAATATTTCTTGAGGCGATCGAGGTTAATTGGTTGCTTAAATTCAACTCCATCTAGGTCCATGAGATAGGCCGCCCCTCCAGAGAGGAGAGTCTTTATGATGTATGGCCCGACCCAGTTGGGTTTGAATTTTCCTCTGGGGCCATAAACAGGCACTTTCAGTTCTTTGAGGACTAGGTCACCCTCAGCAAGCTTCCTTGGGCGGACCTTTTTGTTGAAAGCACAAGCTATCCTCCTCTAGTACCCCCGAGTATGGTTTATTGCGGCCAGCCTCTTCTCATCGAGTAACATCAACTCCTCATATCTTCCCTGTACCCATTCTGATTCGGTGATCTCACATTCTGCCAAAACCCTAAGGGAGGGTATTTCTACCTCAACTGGGAGAATGGCCTCCATACCGTAGACCAATGAATAAGGTGTGGCTCCCGTTGAAGTTCTCACTGAGGTTCGATATCCCCACAAATCGAACGGCAGCTTCTCATGCCAATCCTTATATGTATCCGTTGTCTTCCCCAAGATTGCTTTAACATTCTTATTCGCTGCCTCTACTGCCCCGTTCGTCTGTGGCCTATACGGAGATGATTGATGGCGAGTGATCTTATACTTTTCCAGGAGCGGGATAACTTCTCCCTGGAAATGACTGCCATGATTGGAGATAAACTCATTCGGGACCCCATACCTGCAGATTATGTTTTTCTCGATGAAACTCACCACGTCTTTGGCCTTCAAAGTTACGTACGAGGCTGCCTCTACCCACTTTGTAAAGTAATCGATTGCCACGATTATGTATCGGTGCCCATTGGAAGCCTTCGGAACTATCTCGCCAATGATATCAATCCCCCATACGGAAAACGGCCAAGGGGTGGTCATGCTATAGAGTTGTGACGGCGGGGTATGCATCAGATTTGCATGGATCTGACACTTGTGACACCTTCTAACATATTCGCAATAGTCTTTGTCCAGGGTCGTCCAGTAGTACCCTTGTCGGATGATCTTCTTTGCCAGCATGTGGCCATTCATGTGGGTCCACACACTCCCTCATGTATTCTTTCCATCATTCTTTTAGCTTCATTCCCATATAGGCACTCCAGATTGTACCCGGTGTAGGATTTCTTCCATAGCTTATCCGCATAAATCACAAATTGAGCGGCGAATCGTCGAATTGCCTTCCTGTCCTTTTCTGAGGCTCCTTCAGGGTATTCTCCTCCTTTGATGAACTTCCACACATCTTCATACCAAGGCACTTCATCTTCTCTTTCTATGGCCGCGATCATTTCAAATGATGGTTGATTCCTCACTTCTATGGACAGCGGGATCATGGCTATTTTGGAGGGGATTTGGATCATTGATGCTAAGGTGGCTAATGAGTCGGCTAGTTGGTTCTCTTCACGAGGAAGGTGGTAGAAGGAAATCTTCTTGAATCGGGCCTTCAGACTTTCCAGGTAATCATGGTAAGGTCTCAATTTCTCGTGTTTTACCCTCCAATCTCCTCGGACTTGGGATATGATCAAATTGGAATCACCGAAGACATCAATACGTTCGACTTTCAAAGCTAAGGCTGCTTCTATCCCAATTATACATGCTTCGTACTCTGCGGTGTTGTTGGTTGAGTTATACTTGAGCTTGAGGGCTAATGGGGTAGGGGCCCCATCGGGTGCTATGAGAATGATTCCAACTCCGTAACCCAGCTGGTTGGCTGCTCCGTCGAAGTACATTTTCCACAAATCCTCTTTAACCTCCATTATTCCTTCGTCCGGGAACTTGAATTCCCCCTTGTCCTCGGATTCTATGGCGAGGTCGGCTAAAAACTCAGCGACAACCCTTCCTTTCACAGACTTGGCAGTGACATACTTGATGTCGAACTCAGCTAACATCATGGTCCAACGGGAAATCCTACTGGTCAAGACGGGCTTTTCGAACAGGTATTTTAATGGGTCCATTCGGGATATCAGGATTACGGGGAAGGCTAGCATGTAGTGGCGAAGACGACGGGTACACCAAACCAAGGCCCAACAGGCCTTTTCCAAAGGCGAGTACTTTAACTCATATCCGACCATTCTTTTGCTCAAGTAATAAATGGTCTTCTCCACATGTCCCTCTTCTCCTTTTTGGGCCAGCATACACCCCATCGAGTCTTCAGATACGGAGAGATAAAGTAACAGGGGTCTCCCAGGTGAAGGTGGTGATAGGACAGGTGGGTTTTGGAGGTAGGTTTTGATCTTGTCGAAGGCTTGTTGGCAAGGGGCGTCCCATTTGAATTTTTCTCCTTTTCTAAGCAGTTTGAACAGTGAGTCGCAGGTTAAGGTGAGTTTGGAACTGAAGTGGCTGATGAATTGTATTCTCCCCAAGAAACCTCTCAGTTCCTTCTCATTTTTCGGTGGGTTCATTTTGGTTATGGCTTTTATCTTGGTTGGGTCCACCTCTATCCCCCTCTGAGTAATGAGAAACCCCAATAATTTCCCGGTGGTGACTCCGAACGTGCATTTCTGCGGGTTTAGCCTCATCTTGAACTCCCTCAATCTCTCAAAGAATTTTCTTAAAGCCTCTAGGTGCCCTCCCCTGTCCTTGGATTTCACAATCATATCATCCACATACACCTCCACTTCTTTGTGGATCATGTCGTGTAGTAAAGTGGTGGCAGCCCTTTGATAGGTCGCACCTGCATTCTTAAGTCCGAACGGCATGACCCTATAGCAATATGTCCCCCACGGAGTGATGAACGTGGTTTTCTCTCTATCCTCGGGTGCCATGAGGATTTGATTATACCCAGAGAATCCATCCATGAAAGATAGAAGCTCATGTCCCGCAGTGTTATCGACCAACACATCGATGTGGGGTAATGGGAAATCGTCTTTAGGGCTTGCCCTGTTTAAATCTCGAAAATCAACGCAAACCCTAACACGACCATCCTTCTTTGGGACAGGTACAATGTTGGCAATCCACTCAGGATACTCGGTGACCATCAGGAATCCAGCCTTTAACTGCTTTTCAACCTCCTCTTTTATTTTAAGTGCCCATTCTGGCCTCATTCGCCTCGATTTTTGTTTTATGGGTTTCGAATTGGGAAAGAGAGGAATGTGGTGCTGGACTATCTTTGGATCAATACCTGGCATATCATTATAAGACCATGTAAAAACATCTTTGAATTCATTTAATAGATCGATTAGTTCTTTGCTTTCTTTATTGCTAAGTGTGGAGCCGATAAAGACATTTTGGGGATTATTTTCATTTCCTAGATTAATCGTTAGAGTGTCCTCAATCATTTTGCATGCAGATTCTTTTTCTTTTTCAATTAATTTTTGCAATTCATCAGGTATTTCACATTCATCACATTCATTAAGCGCATTCGAGTAGGCAGAATCAGTCATGTTTTCATTGATTTTCTTTGGAGTGATTACAACAGACATAGAGATTGACAGACGCCTCATTTGGGCCATTACAGACTCTGGGTGTGGGAAAAACCTATCACTAGACTCAAAAATCCACTCTCTCTTATTCTCCCCTCACAGATCAGTGATGAAGCATTCCTCCAGATCCCCCGCCTTGGTAATCTCTTCCATCCTTTCCTTCTCGGCCTTCCCCTTGTCGGTCTCTCCCTGATCTTTCTCATCTTCTTCACTCTCGGCTGCTTCCTCTACCAGACCTTCGACGTACTCACCCTTGGCTTTTCCAGGATTCGTTTCCATAACCTTCGCGCTTCCCTCGTTCAGCAGATTTTTCATGACAGTGCCATCTAGCGCACCGATCCAATCTTTGGCAGTAACCGGCTTCATAGGCTGCTGCAAGTATGGATCTTCATATGCAAAAAACTCATGGAGAAAGAAGATCTCAAACCCTGGCTTCAAACATTTATCTTTCTGGTCCACCCACTGTTCTGGGAAGCCACAAAAGGGGAAATCTTCTCCTTCCTTCACAAAGTAACCATTGAGTGTTTTTTGATACGAGGTTATAGGTGCGTCAGCCTTCTTCTTCTTTGCTCTCAACTCCTTCCCCATCGGTTGGTAACCCAAACCATGAGTGTGAGTCTGGGTTGGAATGTGCGGGAATTCAGGCAGGCCTTGATGATTCTTACCCAATCCCATGCCCGGGAAGAAACCCATCTTTTTCATGATTCCTGCGACCAACGGACTGGCATACTGATCAAAGTAAAGCGGTATATACTCTCTCGGCCTCTCTTCTTCTATCACGCTAATGAACTCAAATCCCCCCAAACCTGTCTCCTCTTCCTGCAGCTGTACCTCCAAGACCGGCGCGCTTGATGAAGCTTTAGACGGACGAACCCAACTGTCCCCAAGGATGTCGCAGACCCTGCTCTCCCAGATACATTTGACCTTTTGATGGATCGTTGATGGTATGGTGCCCAAACTGTCTAACCATGGCCTCCCAAGCAGCAGGTTGAAAGAAGCAGGAATGTTGATGACCTGAAATTAGGCTTCCTTTTCAAGTGGACCGACAGCGATGTGAAGGAGAATTATACCCATGACAGTTCTCTGAGTGTTATCGTATGCTCTCACCCTTTGCTCAGATGGTATGAATGTCGATTCGTCCAAACCCATGCGCTTGGCTGTTCAAAACGGGCACACATTTAAGGCTGATCCATTATCCACCAGACAGGCAGGCACAGTGTTTCCTAAGCATTCGACGGTGACATACAAGGGCTTGTTATGAACGGGCCCTTCGGGAGGTAGATCATCGGACGAGAAGGAAAAAGCTAGAGTTGGGATCCTACTGATCATCCCCACGAGGTCTCCTGGTGTTGTATTGATAGAAACATCAGATTGGTTCAAAGCATCCAAGACTGCCTGTCTGTGCTTTGTGGAGGCGATCAGCAATCCCCAGATGGTGATATTAGCTTGTGTTTTCCTTATCTGCTTTAAGACCCTATCCTCTTCTTCTTCTTCGTTCATTTTCCCTTTCCCTTTCTCTAGCTCCCTCCCCGGGTGATCTTCCTCTAGTTTATGCAGTTTGAAGTGTCTACCAGACCGAGTCAGGCGATTGATCTCCTCTCTTGCCCAAATGTTGTCGGTTTCTGAAACGGCCTCCGAGCTTTCTTTTTCAACCTTTGCCTCTTCGTCGCTTTGATACCACAGATCATTATCCCCTACTTGGTCTATGTTCCGATCATTGCCTTCTTGAACCCACCAATCTGACTGCCCCGTCACTTCATTTTCCCATATCTCTGGCTGGCTTCCAAGCATACAGATCCCCAGATTTTCTGGTAATTGATAAAACTTCCTTGGTTCCCCGACTTTTGTGATTAGCTTGGATGGATCAAATGTCATTCCTTCTACCCCTAAGAAATAAAGACCCTGCGGCGGTAGCACAGCACGATGGTTTGGCAGAGGATTCTTGGTGACATTGGGGGCTTTGACAGGCGGTTCGGATATCACTTTATTGTCGATGAGGTCTTGGATTTCATGCCTTAACCTCATGCACCGATCCGTCGAGTGGCCTTTCTGCTGATGAAATTTGCAGAAGAGATCCCCTTAGAAATTTGGCGGAAGCAGACTTGGCAGAGGTCGAGGTTCCAACTGACGGAGATGCCCCTTCGCTAACAGCCTGTCAAGAGCGGTTGACAATGATACTCCCAGATCTGAGAATTTTCTTGGTGGCTTATCTCCTCCTCCTCTTGGATGGTTTCTGGCGATATCGAATTTTCTCTCCGGCTCGCTAAGTGCATTGACATCGGTGGGGCCAGAGTGACCCCCAAATGCCCCCCATTTGATCCATAACTGGGCCTCAGATATCGGTTCGGTGGTTCTTCCTTCTTGATTATTCCTTCTTGAATCGCATCTTCGATCTTTGTCCCCACATCGAATACCTCGGCAAAAGTGTTGATTGACTGAAACCTCATCTTCTCCTGATAAACTGGCTGCAGGTTTTTCATCAACATTCGGATTTGGTCTTTTTCTGATGGCCTCTGCACCATCTTCGCGGCTTTCCCTCTCCATCGACTCAGATACTCAGCAAATGATTCTTTGTTCCCTTGCCTGGTTGTTTCTAGATCTCAGACAGTGACGTCCAGGTCTTGATTGTACTCATACTGGGCCACAAATGATTTTACGACTTCTTCCCAAACTCTGGTTTTGCTTGGCTCAAGTGTAAGGTACCACGATAGAGCAGCTCCTGTTAAGGTTTGCTGAAACAGGACAGCCATCATGGTAGTGCTCAGTCCACTAGGCTGAAAAGCTCCTATGCACATTCGGACATGACTGCAGGGGTTGCCTGTGCCATCAAATTTATCGAAGACGGGCATTTTGAAACCGGCGGGCAGCGTCTCGTGGATCTCGTCGTACAGGCCTTCTAACTCCATTAGATAGGTATCAACCCCCTGAGCCTTGCGCATCACCCTTTCCAACTTCTCTATTTTCTCGGTCAGTTACTTCTCTTTCTCAGCTTTCTCTCTGTCTCTGTTGGCCCATAGTGCATCAGTCCATTGTGCCTCCTGATCATCAAACCAATCTCCTTCTCCCCCTCCCAAAGGGGGATCCATAACAGGCGGATTTGCATCTGGTGGTCGGCGGTTCAGCTCCTCTATCATCCCCATCATGCGGTTCATATTTTCGGCCTGTCGCCTCATTTGCTCCGCTTGTTGTTCTACTAGTGTTCTCAGCCCAGCCATTTCCTCGTTGTTTCTTTCCTCAGCCATTTCAATGTCTTCTCTTCTTATCAGCCTTGCCGTGGGTCCCCTAAACCAGGTTGAATCTGAACTCGATGCTATCTTTGCCCCTACAAAAAGGTTTAATTTCGTTTTAAAACCTTTTTGTATGTATTTTGTTTTAAAAGATTTTTGGTAAAGTAAAAACTCTCTCTTTTATTTTGACGCATGGCATGCGGATGCAATGCATGTGTGCGTGTGTGCCTATTCTGTATGCAAAAGAAACAAAAAAACCTAATCCTAACACATAAAACACGTAAGCACATAAAATCCTCATTCATGTCAAATGCGCTAATTTCATCTTTCCTTGTGATCCTTGCTACCCTTTCAGTGTTCAAAATTTTTCGAAAAATATTTCTTAAAATGATGAGATCTTTCAAAAACAATTCTCAAGGATTCTGAACGAGAACAAAGATTTCTCGATAAAGATGATTGGGTTGAAATTTTGAAATTCATTTAAAGGGCATTTCTTCCAAAAGAATAGCTCCCAAAATTTTCGATTTTTCCTTAGAAAATGATTATGTGAAAATATACCTTAACAAGGGTTGATTTCAAATATTCTTCTTGGAAAGAGCGATTGAAAACTTTTAGGATAAAGATGGCAAAAATCTGTTTGCTTTCAAAGACGGATTAGAAGGATCACACGACCGGATTATCACCATTCTTTTCATGAATTTGGATACATACAAGGTCAATGATGCTTAGCTAAACATGATATAAGAAGTATAATCAGGGTTCAGCATGTTCTCCAAATGTCATGCAACACGAGGAGAGATTGCTAAAAGGTGATTATAAGATTATCCATCTTTTATCAAGCAAGCATCGTCATCATCTCAAGTAATCCCTTCCGGGCATACAAAAATCCCTAGCACATAATCCTAATCAAGAATTAATTTCCTAAGATTGAAAGGTTCTATAGAAGCTATCATGCAAAAGCTGGGTTTTGGTCAAATAAGGGACCCTTGACACACATCCGATAGGATGCTTAATATACCAAATCACGGTACGAGATCAAGGGTGATCACACAGTCCCATGATGACTTGACCGACCGGGTTGCCCCGAGCCTCCAAGGTCATAGTTCCGTGTAATCGACTGGCTAGACATGCAAGTGAAATGCAACAGGCACACAAAGATTAATTAATTCGATTAAAAGGATATTTTTCAAGTCTAATCCTCGAGTGAATCCAAAATCAGAATTCTGGTTTGCGAAACCAGAGATTCTGGGTTCGATCCCCAGCAGAGTCGCCAGATTGTGGATATCGCAGTTTTCTTTCTTTTTACCCACAACTTTTCAATTCTAAAATTCTTTTTTCAAATTTTAAATTCAAAACAAATGAGTCGCCACTTAATTTTTAAAAGGAAAAATTAAGAAACCATTTTTTAAAGCAAACTGATCTTTTTAGAAACTAGAGATTAACTAGGTCCGGGGATTATGGAATGAGAGAGGAAGGAGACTGTCGGACTAAAACACCATCTCTCATCCTATCTTACGATAGGCCTCTACTCAACATCCTTTTAATCAAATTTATTAATCTAAGCATACCCTCAACTAATACATATATACATATATATCACAAAAGCATGTCCAAAAGGTATAAAATTGCAATTGATAAAATATCATTCAAAAAGTCACATAAGTCAAGTAGCAAGCGATATGATATGCAATAGGGAACAAAAGAACTTACCCGGGATCCAGCAGCGATATTTAAACGTGCAATGCATACAAACAAAAGAAAATCCTAAAAAAGAGTCTCTAATCACATGTACACATAAGTCAAGACTTAGTCTAAGGTGTCGCGCATGAGGTTGAAAATCAATAAAATCAAGGAATGAAATAAACTAGAAGGGAGATGAGAAATCGTACCTCGAATGCGCTACAAAACAAAGATTCGTCCACATGTTTCACATGATAATATAGTGTCAAACAATCAATCCTAATTCTTTAACTTAAGTCTCTCTAGCATGAAATCCAAATATGTTCAATAACATAGTTCTAATCATGAGCTAATGAATGTACATGGATGAATGAATGCGAACAAGAATGAAACATGAATTTATTCACTAATTTGGGTCACTTAACTTCTAGATTTAAGCTAAGTTATCATTATTCAAAGTATGATTCTGGTCCTAAGACATTAGGAGTCCATTTGAGTTGAGATAAACAAGATTAGACAAAAACAGGAGCAGTTTTTCATGAATTACATAGAGCAGACCAGATCTTAAAAAATAGAAAAACCATGCTTTCAACGGTTGGATCTTAATGATTTTTGGATACGATATGCCTCTGTGAGTCTAGTTTATAACCCAAAAAAAAAATCAAGGTTTGAACGGTTAGATCTCCGGGAATATGGAAAACACTAGGCATCACTCAGGAATCTGCAACTCTCTGTCCAGAGATCTTGTACGATTTTTTTAAAAATAGCAAAAAGATGAGAAACACTTAGATCTTTTTAGGGGATCTCCCTAACACATTAAGGTACCCAGAAAATATTATTAGAGACCTCAGAAATTTCGTTAAAATTCTGATTTATTAGTTTCAAAATGGATTTACTGTTCTGAAATGTTGGACAGAGAGTTGCATGTATCGAAATCACAAGACCAAACCATCTTAGGCATGAAATCACCTTAAAACAAAAATCACAGTGGTAGAATATTGTGTTATTGATATTTTTCCGTTGGTTTCACTTGATTTCAACGGTTAGATTTCGAACTAAAAATCTTTGATTAAAAACAATTTGTGAACTCACTGTTTTCATTTGTCAAGTTCAACTTTATTTGTTAACCCCAACTATTAAACCATGAAGTTGGACTTAAACTAACCATTTTCTCCTACCATTTGATGGTCATTGGAGGCTAAAGACCTTCATATTTGTAGATTTCAAATGAAGTATGAATAGACTTCATGAAATCTCAAGATGAGGACTCTAAACCATGGAGATGGGCTTAGACTCAAAACTATTTTCTCCTACCATTTGATGGTCATTGGAGATGGAGACATGACTAATATTTCATGAGTCTCAAAGGAATATAGAAAGGATTCCATGAGACATCAAGTTTAGATGATCCAAGTCATGAGTATGGACTTAGATTCATCTACTTTCTTATGAAATGAAGTGATGATCAATTTTTGACTCCTATGTAAAGCATGAGCTCACATGAGATTCAAAGGATCATACTCAAAAGATGTCAAGAGAGATATTGAAGATCTCCAAGAATCTCAAGAGAAAAACATAAACAAATGGAATAGAAGAAAGACCAAGGAATTAGAAATAAGGGCTTCCAAGTTTACTTAACAAACTCTAAAGCTTAATCAAGAAAAACTAAAAATGACTTGAAGATTAGAAGCTCAAAAGAAAGAAAATACAACTAAGATTAGAGGGTCACCTCCAAACTATCCTCAAAGTTCTTTTTCTTTTGAAGATCTTCCAAGCTCTTCTCTCTAGTTCTCCAAACTCTCTCTTTTTCTCTCAAAATATGTAGTGATTTCTTGTATTTTTTTGGTGTATCTCTTGTGTTTTTGGTGTATCTCTCGTTTTTTTTCTTTGCATGTGTTCCTCCTCTTTTATAGGCAAAATTACCAAGTATTTTCAGTGAATTCGGAGTAAAAAAACAGGTGTAAATCCCTCATTTGGTGGTACAATACATACTTTATGAAATTAGGCAGACTGCTGCCCAGGGCGGCAGTCAAAAATCCTGTGCGGTAGTCCGTGGGTGCCGCTGTGGCACCCCGTGAATGCCGTCGCGGCACTTCATGACTGCCGCGCGGCTCTCCACGAATGCCGCGACAAATTATTGATTGCTGGGTTTTCGTCAACCTTACTTTATCAGTTTTTTGTTTTTATCCGCATACACATACGTATTGTACCATACAATACAGACTCTAAAAGCAAACGGCAGTCAGAAAATGTCGGCGGCACTTGGTGAGTGCCGGGCCGGCATTCACTGCATGCTGTTCGGCACTCACAGAATGCCGTTCGGCTCTCACTGAGTGCCGCAAAGTACTGCCGTGTGCCGTTTTTGTTGAACTTCCTCTTTTAGGTCTTTTCTTTTCTCCTTTTTCTTCCAAGAAAAATATTTTTGAAGATTTTCTCCAAAAATGGTGTTTTATACCTGAATTCTCCAAAATACCTGATATTTTCCTCTTTCTGTGAAATTTTACCGCGTTTAGAGAACTTTTTGAAGAGCTTGGAATACTTCGAATCTTTCGGTCCTTATCATCATCAGACGTGGAGGTGACGCTCTCCTAAATTCGGTGGTCGGTCAAAATTGGGGTGTCTACACATTCTAGGTATCTAGAGATTCATTTTTAAGGAAAAGTTTGAAATCGACGCATATTTAAAAGTAATTTTGAAAAAGAAATCGTTTGATTTCAAAAAGATGACAAAAGTTCTGGAGGACTTTCGGGCTTCAATTAGACTTCAATTCTCATTTCAAAATCTCTTAGAATATTTTCATACTGAAATACAACCCGACAGCTTTCTAACGGTACGTAAACGGACGATTTCGGACACCAAAAAGCATTTTTATAAAAATCTGGAAAAGCAGTGCACTTAAAACTTGAAACAGGGCTTGTGGGCAACCAGGGGAACCCAAATAGCAAGTGGCGGTTTTGGGTTGTGAGGTGGCGGGTCCCACCATAACCGCCACCTATGAAATGTATTCTCCATCGCATTTTTTTGGTCCCAGACCTTTCTAGAAGGCTCCCACTGTGAGGAAATTGCCTGGAAATTGCATTTAGGCACCGAAATGGCCATTTTAACCCTTTTCTAGCTCTCTGAAAATCCTATTTTAACCATGTAACTTAAGAGCTTAGTCTTCAAACCTCTATATATAGATCTCATACATCTCATATGAGATCACCTTGGAATATCTTGAAGAAGCTTTAAGTACACAATTGAATATACTTACAAGGG
Organism: Hydrangea macrophylla; assembly: GCA_033977485.1. Taxonomy (NCBI): domain Eukaryota; kingdom Viridiplantae; phylum Streptophyta; class Magnoliopsida; order Cornales; family Hydrangeaceae; genus Hydrangea; species Hydrangea macrophylla. Next base: position 33,668,367 of record CM066994.1, read on the forward strand.
GAGGATATCCTTTCAATTAGGAGAGAATTCTAGAGAGAGAGAATTATGAATTGAAATTTGATAAACTAATCTTAGGGTAATTAGATCATGATTTAAACATCAATTGTCACACTCAACTTCCATGGATGAGTGCTTAAAGAACACTTGAAGAAAGAGATCTTCAATATAACTTTGATCGCAAAATTGAGATTCCTCCAAGAGGTGAACACTATAATTCATCTCTAATTCCTATTATATATATAGATCTATAATATTTGGATCTAGCTTAGTTTTATTTTATTTGTTAGAACACTCATCTTCTTCATCTCTTGTTCTTCACACACTCACATAGCTAGATTCAAATCTCTTTGATTTTGTTGATAATTCATAATTAGAGATTGATTTTCAATTGGATTTTCAATTTTGATTTCCTCTTTCTATTCTAGTTTTAGATTCATGCATACATGATTATATATATATGTATCTATCTTGAATTCTATGATGGTTTAGAAGTATGATCTATGAGAGGGATGATTCCTATGTTCATACCCATCTCTTGATTATTTCTATTACCTAGAATTCCTATTGAAATTCATCTCCAATAGGATATTTGCAAGTCCCTTTGATCCATGATCTAAAGTTCTTCATAGAACTTGAGGGCTAAATTGATTGAGAATTATGTCAATTAAATGGATCTATGAGTTTGATCTCTAAATAAACTTCAATCAACACCTAAGATATTTTCCTCAGACTTTAAAATGAACTAGATAAAATTTAGCAAAACAGATTGGTATTGTCCATAAGTTTGGTCCATCAAAACCCATAGTTTGATGGATTTCAAATTTTTTGAGTAAACTTTGATGAATTAGCTTTCATTTGATCCGTTTTGAGAACATTTAGGATCCATATGCTATATTTAGAAATTGTTGAGAAATCGGTTGACAGATTTGAACATAGTCTCTTTGTGCTTGAATTTCAGAAAATCTATAATAGTTATCGATGTTTCGCTTTTTGAGGATGATTCCTAACTCATGTATCTATATGCCGATGTAAAATCGTGAGCATGCGATCGAGTTAAGATCATTTTTTAAGCGTTTGAAGTTGATAAAACTATTCTGGAATTTTCTAAGTTTAATTGCAATTATGATTATGTATACAAAATGGTCATACCTTGATCACTCAACAAGAATTGATGAATAAAACTTGGTTTAGAAATCATTTAGGATAATTAGATGAGAGATCAAAAGCTTAGATTAGCTTGACTAACATGATTTATGAATTTCTATTATGTTTTGCATTCCTTTGTCAAATGATACCAAATTTCCAGAATAACAGAGTCTGTTTAAAACAACTTTTCAGAAACCCTAAGGTCATGACATGTCCATGGGATTATTTTTGTCATAAACTACAGTGAAATAGCTTTCTTTTGACACCAAATAGAGCTTCACATGATTTTTTGTAGAATTAATTATGATTTTTTACAAGAACAGTGGACAGTCCTGATCCACTGTTCCCAAAACCCTTATTTCTCCAACTTCAAAAATGGTAAAGAGGTTCTACTTTTTGGAGAAGTTCCCTAAGACATGTATTTAACTTTCTGTAAAGGGGTTTTAACCCAGCTCATGTTTAAGACCACTTTTGATAGGATTCATTAGAGGTTGCTGAATCTGGAAATTTGATTGATGACATTTTCTACTTGCTTTTCATGCATATCATTTGTTTTCTTGTGCTTTTGCAATGCTTGGGTATTCCTTGTTGTCTTAATGCAGAGAATTGAGTGCCACGGATCTGGTCTATGATTCGTGAGCTTTCCTTGTCTACATGTGGCTTAGTGCCCATGTATCGTGTACTATTCTCTATCCTTTCTCTTAGAATTTTTCTAGGTTTACAACTTTATTTCAACGACACAAATTTCTTTAGGATAGTCTCCGTTTATATAATTATTAGTTAGAGACATCTTATCTAGGATTGTTGCATGATTGCATTATACGTTTTCTTTCTTTTTGCTTTTGCGACTCCGCTTGAGTCAACTCAATGTAAGTTCTCTCATTCCCTTTGCATATCATGACATGTTTACTTTATTTGCGTCGGTCCCGGGCGGGACTAGTATGGATACCAGCATTTGGGCCCACTTTTAAAACATTTTCAAATGTCAAATACCAAGAGTGAGTTTCCACTTAATTTTAAAAGGAAAATTAAGAAACCATTTTAAAGTAAACTGATCTTTTAAGAAACCAGAGATTTTCTAGGTTCGGGGATTATGGAATGAGAGGGGAAGGAGCCCGTCGGACTAAAACACCCCCTCTCATCCTATCTCGCGATAGGCCTCTACTGACAGTTATACAAAGGAATAATGAGACCCTCAAGGAATTCACTGGCTGGTTTAATCAAGAAAAGCTCAGAATCTATGATCTTGATGAAACTGTCGCTATTATAGCCTTCTGCTCGGGAGTTCAACACACCAAGTACGCCGCATCATTTCACAGAAACTGGCCGGAAACCTTAGTTGAACTCACTGAGAGGGTTGAAAAATACATTGGCACTGAAGAATTTTTAAGGACCAATGACCCCGGGCGCGTAAGCAACGAGTTTTCTAGAAGTAAGCGAAAGCGAGATCAGCCCAGGAGTTCTGACAGTTCTTCCAGCTCATAGCAGGCAGGGTCCGGTAGTCCCAACCCGACCTCCAGCTCACAGCAGGCATGGTCCGGCAGTCCTGACCCAACCTCCAGTTCACAGCGGTCTGAGTCCGGCAGCTCGACCCGACCCAACCTATAGTTCACAGCGGTCAGGATCCAGTGATCCCGACCTTGAATCCAGCTCAGAGTAATCAAGAGTCCGGTGATCCCGACCCGACCTCCTATCTCTAACAGTCTCGACCAATCCAACTACAGTAGTACTTGCTCGATCATCAAATGAGGCTCCGCAGACTATCAGAGTGCTCTTGAAAAGACCTCGGGCCACACCCGAGGCACATCAAAAGACCTCAGGCTCCGAACCCAGGCACAAAAGACCTCGGGCTCCGAACGCAGGCACTAAAAAGACCATGGGCTCAACTCTGAGGCAACCAAAGACCACTGTTACGCAGTTGGCAAAAGACCTCGGGATCACACCCGAGGCAAAAGACCTCGAGGTCATGTCCGAGGCATCGGCTTTGCTTAGGTCCAACCTACGATGGGGGCAAATCCCCCTAGGTGGCTGATGATGGCAAGCTTCAAAAGACCCTGCAACCACCATGTTCCAGGTCGGTTACCTACAGTCTAGCCTCCATAAGACCCTCGTCTTAGCGAAAGCTTGGGGGGGGGGGGGGGGGAGAAAGGCACGATGGACTAAACAAGCAATCACACCGAGTACTTACAGGCCTTGCGGTAACTAAGTCCAACTCTTAGACAACCCGGGCGCCTACAGTACTCAAAGGCAATAACTCCACTTAGATCCAAACCAACAATAGAGGTGACTAAAATCTCTTAAGTTGATCGATGATAGAGGAGCAAAAAGACCCTAAAGCAACGTGATTTAGGTCGGCTCCACCAACATGATCAAACTCTTCTCCCAACAGTCTTGACGAAGGCTGACCGGGCGAAAGGTAACCATACTGGGGAGTTAACATAAAAGGACCCTAAAGCAATACGCTTTAGGTCGGCTTTTCCAACATGGTCAAATTCTTTTGCCCCACAACCTTGATGAAGGTTTACGGGTAGAAGATAACCATCCTAGGAGCTAACTCAAGCAAAAAACTCTGAATTAGGCCGAGTCTCAACTCTTGGCTAATTCCCGAGCACTTAAAGACTCCGAGCTAGGCTAAGTCTCAACTTTTAGCCAGTTCCTGAGCACTCATAAGACTAAGAAGCTCCAAGGCAGCTTCCCCGAGCACTCAGACAGTGGCAGTTGGCATCAAATATATTTCCAAACTTGCCTCGATATAGCATCAAGCCAACCTTGGAAATGGGGGGCAGCTGATACACCCAAAATTGGCTCTATCCTATGACCGAGCAGTTCAACTCAGGGGTTGGTCCCTATCCCGGTCAAATTATGCACAACTCCTCGGACAAGCATCAGCCTGAACGGTCTAGTCTGCCCGAGACTCACCATCCCGAGCGGTTCATTCATGACCAGACCAACAGGTCGGGAAGACCACACTAGCACGATCCGTACAGGCGTAGGCCAGCTGGGCCCACAACATATGCCCCAGAATATTCCAGGCAGTTTCCTACTCAAGATAAAAGACTTATGGAAAGTGGACATTGTTTCCTAATCCAATTAGAAAACCCCCATAATTAATGCCAATCAAGCTCAATTGGATTATATTTCCTTATCCATGTATGAGTAGGTCTCGTGCATCTATAAAAGAGACCACTTATCCCCCTTTAAGGGGACCAACTTTTCAGTCGATACAACACCTCTATAGCGGTCACCAACATGCCCGGTCGACCTACGGTAGCTCCAAACTATTGTTGGTTCACCACAGGTCCCCGACTTTTTACAGTAAAGTGAACGTGCTCAGACACACATGTGGAAGTAGGTACCTTCATTAACAGGGCCAAACCACATACAAAAAACCAGTCTCTCACTCTTTCTCCCCTAAAATTGCTCTAATTTACTTTAACCAAATTTTGGCACCATCAATATATATACACTAACATCTCCCACTCATCCACACTAAGCTATCGACTCCTCATCTCACATCAATCTTCACCGCCTTCTCTTCACACAGGAAATGGGGTATGCGACCGACCAGAAGATAAATCAAGTTAGGAGCACCATATTAAGACTTCATCAAACTAACATGGTGTATCACTCCATGAATCTCGTCATTGCCCTAGACTAATCTGGCCACATTGGATTTGAGCAACTCTAATCCCCCATGAGTCCTAACTCAGAGCCATGCTCAACCCATTTGCATTGATGTGCTCTCAATTTAAAATATTTTGTAATAATTTATATTATATATAGATAAAAACCATCTGTGCCAGCACTGAGCAACATCAACTGCATGATCTAAAGAATGTGGTGCAAAATAAGTCTTCCCCGAGCCCTCATACCAATCTACTTTAACCTTGCTACTTTCCGAGACATGCTCCGTGGGATTTTGACATTCCGTGATCTTAGGTAGTCAAGCTAGAGTAGCAACACAAGGCTTCTACTTCATGACATAGTCTCAAGCCAAGTAAGGGCAGTGAGTGATCAAATCAATGATCTCTAGAGCTCACACAGTGATAGGATAGGGATCCACTCTATCACTTCTCTAAACATGGTCATCATCAGCACACGTGGAATGATTTACATGCTATGGTGGAGTTATCTATAAAGATTGTATCACTCCAAAAGAAAAACACTGTATAGATATAAGTTCAGTCACTATACAAGCGCCTAACCTGAGACTCTCAAATTTGTAGCATGCACTTGCACCTAATTCGGACCTCACATCTGGCTCCAACAAAGGCTACACATTAAAGTAAAAAATATCATGTGGTCGGTCTTAAAATAACCTCATCTTGGCCCAGCCAAGGCGACATTCATTTAAGAATAAGTACCTCAAAGTAATCTCTAATTACCAATATACTTGTCTCATCTCTATCACCAACTAGCGTCGAGGTGGGTTACTGTGTGAGATAGCCAACCCTTATGCCTTGTGATACATAAACATAAATATGTATATGCAATACCATCAATCACGCCACATGGTAATAAACAATAATCCAATATATAAACCAGTGCATGAGACAATAATCATATATCCCAAAGATGTCCACAAAGAAACATAAAAACATCAAATCCTACGAAGCCTAAGACCCTTAACATGAGTCTAGAAAGCATCCCTAGCTATAGCTTTAGTCAAGGGATCAGCCACCATGCTAGTCGTGGATATATGTTTCAAGACCACCTCTCCATGCGCAACTATATCTCGAATGTAGTAAAAGTGAATATCAATGTGTTTGGATTTGCCATGGTACTTGGGATCCTTGGCATAAGCGATAGCAGTTGTACTATCACAATACAAAGTAACAGGCTGGCTTGATCGATCCTCTGTATGAAAATGCCACAAGAATCTCTGCAACCAAACAGCCTCATGGACTGCCAAAAAATATGCTATATACTCCGACTCCATTGTGGATAGTGCAGTGTAGGTTTGTTTCTTGCTACACCAGGAAATAGCCCCTTCAGCAAGCAAGAATGTATATCTCAAAGTGGATTTACGCTCATCCAGATCACTGCCCCAATCTGTATCACTATACCCTCGAATGCACAGGTCTCCACCGTGATAGCAAAGCATGTAATCAGCGGTGCCTCATAGGTATCGAAGTATCCTCTTCATAGCTTTCCAATGATCAAGTCTAGGGTTGCTCTGAAATTGACTTACTAAGCCTACTACAAAGCAAATGTCAGGTTGAGTACACAACATGGCATACATCATACTCCCTACTGCACTTGCATAGGGAACCCAAGCCATTATCTCCTTTTCCTAAGTAGTCCTAGGGCATAAATCAAGGCTTAAAGTATGTCCCTTCTCGAGTGTCAATGGGTTTGGAATTCTGCATTTGAAAATGCTCAAGAACTTTTTTTAACATAGGTCTCTTGGCTTAACCCAAGAAACCTTTTTGAGCGATCCCTTAAGATCTTAATTCCGAGCACAAAAATTTGCCTTACCTATGTCCTTCATCTCAAAATTTATGGACAACCACTCTTTAGTGGCGACAATCATCTCCATGTCATTTCTAGCTAGAAGAATGTCATCAAGATATAAATAAAGGATAAGGAAACTTTTCTTGAACCGTTTGACATGCACGCAATGGTCTTCCTCGATCATCGTAAACCCATTGGAAATAATGGCTTGATGGAATCTCAGATACCATTGCCTAGATGATTGCTTAAGGCCATAAATAGAATGCTTGAGCTTGCAGACTTTGCGCTCATGTCCCTTGACCTTAAAGCCAGCAGGTTGATCCATATAGATCTCCTCAGCTAGTTCTCCATTGAGAAATGTTATTTTAACGTCCATTTGGAAAAGTTCCAAACCTAAATGTGCGACAATAGCTAGAATGAGGCGAACTGATGCAATTCTCACCACTAGGGAGAACATCTCATCATAGTCTATACCCTCTCTTTGTGAACTCTTTGCCACGAGGGCCTTATACTTCTCAATTTATCCATCTGTCTTGTGCTTAATTTTTAAGACCCATTTGTTTCCAACGGTCTTGCGCCCAGGCAGAAGATCCGATACTTAAATTTTCCCCATTGAGCTAATTTCATCATCCATAGCAGCTAGCCATTCTTTACAAGCAGGTAAAGATAGTGCCTCATCATACGAATCAGGCTCATCTTCTTCTCGTAGACCACACATGAAAGTTTCCCCCTCAATCTCAAAATGACGACGAGGTATACTTACACGCTGGCTTCTACGTAGTGCAGGATCTTCTAAACCATCATCCTCCAGTGGAGAACTCCTACTAGGCGGCATGTTACTCTCACTTTCCTTAGCGACCATAGAAAAATGTTGTAAATCCCTTCCCTCGCTGAGAATAGGGGCAATAACTTCCAGTGATTCAGTTAACTCATAAATCTCAAGATCCTTCCTCACATCACCTCTGCTTGGGAAATCATGCTCAATGAAATCCACATTTCATAACTCAATTCCAGTCAATCCCCCATCAGGTAGTTCGCAAAACATAACATAACCCTTTGAGTTTTCAGGGTACCTTATAAAGATGCATCCTGCCTCTAGGATCTAGTTTCCCAAGCTGTTGGGAAGGAATGCCCACATAACCTGCCGAACCCCAAGGTTTTAAATAATCTAGGACTGGCCTTCTGCCTGTCCATAATTCATATGGTGTGGAAGAAACTGACTTACTTGGCACGTGGCTAAGGATGTAGGCAGTAGTCAATAATGTATCTCCCCAAAAACTAATGGGAAGATTAGCATGCACCATCATAGATCTAACTATCTCCAATAGTGTACGATTCCTTCTCTCTGCAACACCATTTTGTTGCGGAGTGCCAGGTATCATTAACTGTCGTTGGATACCTTTATCCTCACAGAGCTCTTTGAATTGCTGAGATAAGTATTCACATCCATGGTCTGTCCTAAGAACTTTTAAAGTTCTTTCCTTTTGATTCTCAACTTCCTTAACAAATTGGGTGAAGCAATCTAATGCTTCTGATTTGTGAGAGATCAAATAGACATACCCAAATTGTGAATAATCATCTATAAATGTGATGAAATAGGTAGCCCCATGGCGTGCCCTTACATTCATGGGTCCATAAATGTCAAAGTGTACTAGCTCTAGAGGGTTAATGGCTCGCACTGCTTTACCAAATGGTTTCCTTATTGCCTTTCCTGCCATGCAAGACTCACATATTGGTAGATTGACTTTAGTGAGTGAGCCTAAGAGCCCTTCTCCAGCTAACCTAGCCATCCTATCTTTACCAATATGACCTAACCTGGCATGCCACTTCATAAAATTAGAAATGTCATTGTCATCATGAAAAGCCATATAAGAAAATTTTGAACCATCCATATGCAAAACATAAAATCCATCTGAAATAAAACCATGTCCAAATAAGGACTTATCCAGAATATTGAAACTCTGTCTATTCTGAAATCAAAAGAAAATCCTACTTGAATTAAAGATACTACTGATATCAAGTTTCGTCGAACACCAGGCGAGTAAAGAACGTCATAGAGAATCAGTGTGCGACCAGACCGCATCTTCAACTGATAAGTGCCAACTCCTAGCACATCATCTGTTGAACTGTTCCCCATGAACACACTCTGGCTGCCAACAGGAATCCGACGATACTCGATAAATCCCCCATGATCACATGCTATATGTTTTGTTGCTCCTATATCAATAACCCAATCAGGATTAGTGTAGGCAACCAAGATATGAGAGCAAACTAAGCAATCACTGTAAGAAATAGGATGAGATTGTACCTTTTTCGGCTTCGTGCACTCACGAGCGAAGTGTCCAATCTCCTGACAGTTGTAGCAAATCACTTTGGACTTATCCTTTTTGCCTCCTCTCTTGCCTCTACGGCGCTTGGCACGTCCATTTGGTGCATTATCTCCAGCCTGTCCCTGTTTTGTTCCACCACCTTGTCTGTTGTGCTTAGACCCAGTTGTCTTGCACTGGGTAGGTTGAGTCATGAAAACATTTCCGCCCCGCCTAGCATCTTGGCGCTCGGCTTCAAGCTCAAGATGACGCGACAAATCGTTAAATGTTTTCACATTTTCATTGTGCGTCATGGTGAGCTTAAATTGCTCCCATGAATTAGGTAGAGACCTAAGGATAGCTAAGACTTGCTGCTCATCAGTCAAGACATTACCGGCAACCCTAAGGTCGCGTATTATAGCCGATATGACCCTTAAATGTTCTATCATGGAATGTTTGGGGTCTTTTTATAGCTGTTGAACTTCAAAGTTAACGCGTGCAACGTAGTTACCGTTGTGCCACTGAAGGCAATTTTCAGCTAGTTCCACATTTCTTAGGCAGTGGTGTAGTTTTCAAACTCACCAATAAAGTCGTTGTGCATGCTGCTTAACATGGTAAAGCATGCACAACTGTCCTTTTTAACTCAATTTTCATAGGTTTCCATGTTTCGACGGTGTTGGGCAGTGTTCCCTTCCTTGGGGGGGAGGGGGGGTCATTTCATTAGTCAAGATTTCAAGCACTTTTTGTTCATTGAGGAGATACCACATTTTCTTGTTCCAAATATCATAATTTTTTTCATCTAATTTTTCTCCCTTAACGAGGTAAGTGACAATGTTCTTGGAAGCCATTTCACTGCATTCATTTGCGCGAGGGATATTAGAACATTACACATTAATCCCAAAATCCAATTAAAATTAATTCTTTTACCCACATATAGAGATTGAAAATCTATTAAGCTCTTAATCATCACTCCATTACATGTGATAAAGCATTATTATTTAATTGATTTTTAGATAAAATTTTCTCTTAAATTATAATGATGTCAATCATCCAATTAAAATAGGACAGGGTCTACCAGTAAAATCCCTATTAATATTTATTAGCATATGGGAGGCAAGACCCATTATATAGAATATAAGTACAAAACACACCTCCTTACAAGGCTTTTCAAGAAATACATACAAATCCAAAAATGGGGGTGCTGTACTTATTTTTTGTATAATAAGTTTGTCTCCGGTCTCTATCTGTCACGCCCCAGAATGACAAAAATAGAGAAAAATAAATTTCCTTTTTGGGTCCAAAGGTAGCGACGGGTGAAGTCACACGATTGTCCACACCACGCAGTACTAAGCGACAATAAGTAAAGAAGATAACAAGAATGAAATCTAAGTTCTGGTTTAAAACATAACTTAATGTCAAAAAAGGTTACTAGCTATTACACATCAGAGTCTCGAATCAAAACAAAACATAGCTTAAGTACAATTATTAAGGCAACATATGCCTGATTACAAAAAGGTCTAGAAATTAGTAAAGGTAATTAAACTACAGTTTAGCCAAATCTTCAATTGGCGTAGAGGTAGTCCTCGGCGTAGTAGTACTCCTCTGCCTGACCTCCTTCGGGGTAGTCCTCCGTCGGGACATCGTCACTGGCATAGTAGTTCTCGCCTGCAGGTCCTTCACCTGTATAGTCATAACCAAGGTGCGCTGGAACATGGAAATGTCCTGCGGCATAAACGCCGTCAGCTTATTCAAAGCTGAGTGAATTAGATACTAACAGGGTATCAACTATTGAAGTTATAACAAGTTATAAACGATAACCATTACGATTCAGTGAGGGTAACTCCTTTAATCATTCTGATGATCCAGTTACTAATGTCTTACTCATTTTAAGACCGACAATACATTATGATAAGGGAACCGACTCGATAGTAGTTCACTTCTTAGGGATACACCATTGCTCTATCCACCGCTTTTAAGAACATATGCACAGACCACTGTAGTCATGGATACCACGTCAGTCTATCCCCAGCTTTTAAGAACATATGCACAGTTCACCGCACTACAGGGATATAACGCTTTAAGCAATAGTACATCATTCTATAGCCATGACTTAGCGATGTCTACCAGTGATCACGGTCCACCGCAGTCATAGACACCTTCGTCTGTCTACCATTTTTAAGAACATATGATTAGATCATCTGGCTATCTTAGGGCAAATGGTCCGGTCCACCGCAGTCGTAGACACCTTCGTCTGTCTACTGTTTTTAAGAACATATGATTAGATCATCTGGCTATCTTAGGGCAAATGGTCCGGTCCACCGAAGTCATAGAAAACTTTGTTTATCTTCCGCTTTTAAGAACATATGATCGACCAAAGCCCCCCACGCAAGATTCCCGAATCTTAGCAAACCTACTTAAGTTCAACTCTAATATTGATACATGACAATCCCAATGTGCCCTGACTACTCTGAATGAAATGAACGTTAACTCCAAAGGATTCACAATCATTACGCCATCTAACATCACAACTATTATCCATTAACCTCATTGTTACTATGATTCTACGTCGTATTATCTCATTATTACGTCTGTATTACAACAATAAAGCATGCTGGAAATACTGAACAGTAAATAAACAACTAAACAGTTATAATATAAACTAAACAAGATAATCAACATTCTGCAACTTCTAATCGATTGGGACAAGGGTCCAATCGATTGGTATAAAAATAGTATCAATCGATTGGTAAAAAGTTCAATCAATTGGATCATATGTCAATCGATTGCCATAAATGTCAATCGATTGGGATATCAATCGATTGGGACAAGTCCAATCGATTGGGACTTCGTCTTCTTCACAGTGAAGACTGTCCAGCAATATAAAACGGAAAATACATGGTTTACACTCTATTTCTTCATTCAAAACACGTTCTAACATCAATATAAAGTTACCAAGTGAGTTTAGAACTCACCTTAGGATTAAAGGGCGTGTTTGGTTGTGTGTTTTGAAGCTTGGAGCTTCAATGGCTTCTCTCTCTCTCTCTCTCTCTTCTCTGCCTCTTTCTCTCTTCTTCTTCTCTTTTTGTTCTTTCTGATCTTCTTCTCTTCTTCTTCTTCTATCCGGGTGTGTGTGTGAGTGTATGAATATATATATATGTGTGTGTGTTTATATATATGAGTGTATATATATATATATAAAATACACACACAAACACTCCCTCTCACTCTCTCTGATTTCTGGATCCCTAAAGATGCAGAAAAGGGTCACATATATATAGGGGATATGTGTTCACGTGGACAAACCCCAGCCAAGGCAAGAGAATCTACTTAGCTGCTTCCAATCGATTGGTATTAATGTCAATCGATTGGTATTAGGTATTAATGCTCCAATCGATTGGTAAAAGTGTCAATCGATTGGTATTGGCAATCGATTGGTATTCATACCAATCGACTGGTATCCAAATTATACCAAGGGTAATGGAAAACTCATACAAGTATTAAAAGAAGCATACAAGGTCTTATTCATATATTATATTACAGAAATACAGGGTATTACACTATCATCAATGAGAGGCCATCTCCAAATGCACATAAAAATCAATTCCTTAATAAGACCCATCCATACTAACATGCAATAACACATAGAGGTCTTTGCATGAATGGGTCCACCATACTCTCCCACTAGAAACATGGGTACAAGTCCAAAACATCCTAGGAATTAAGCAATTGCGTCATGCACGCAATACTTAATTAATCAAATATTAATTAAGATTCCTAAGATTATCAATCTGTCCATAATAATTGAGTGATAATAGGATATAAAACGTAATTTATATCAACCCCTAAGGTGAGAGAAAACATGTAGTAACTATCTTGTGGAACAAAGGTCACATGAAGAGCTCTTAATCATACACAGTTCATGTATATCATGTGGCATATAGGCGACACATGACCTACCCATCTTAACTGCAGGTTTTTTATTTTTTTAAATATACATGAGCCACTGTTGATCTTGTTCGCTAATTAATTTTTATTTGTTTACAACAAAAATTTTAGCACCATTACAAATAACGTGCATGACATTCAATACAAAACTTCATAGATGAGATCTAAGTCTGAACATGGATTTTGCCAATGCGGGTCACTATGTCATCACTGCTTCTTGTAATGATGAACTGTGATATTCAGCTCAGCCACAACATTGTTTTACAAAAAAAAAAAAAAAAACAGATCTACATGTTTTTTTAAAGAAGTTCACACAAATGAAGCGGCATCAGACATTCATTCATAGCTCCATTAATACAAATTCACAGAGCAGATCGATCAATTACCCACGTCCCAAAATGATTTTGAATAGTATTTTCGCTCACTACACATCACCCCCAAAAAATATTATAGACATATCGAATCAATATTGCGAGAGCAAGCACAAATTAATGGCTCTGATACCAATGTAGAAAAATTGGGGTTCATAAAGGCATTTAAATAAACACATAATTTATACCTCTATGAACACGCAACAGAATAAATCTAGATCAACGAACCGAGACCCGCTCTATAAGCAATCGCACGAACAACTGATCACGGACAACTTCCCATCGCACGAAATAGACTAGTAGAGCCTATATCTTGTATCCACACCATAAGACCTAGGGGTCCTTGATGGAAACCCTAGAGAAGGAGGAAGAGATAGAGAGAGAGTTGTAGGGGAGAAGCCAATACAGAAAAACTAACGTACATTTTTTTTGTTTATGTATATTTTTCCTGTATATTTTCTATAGACTTATCCCATATAAATAAGTCTTGGAGTCCCACTTAGGCTTAGTTTGGCCCTGTTTTGGTGCTTCTCCTTTTTTAAATCACAATTTCATGTTAATTCATTTGGTAACTAGTTTATAAGCTTTGCAAAAATTGAACTTAGGGCTTTTTTGGAGGGAACTTTTAAAAGCTCTACAATGGAGCTTTTAAAAGCTCAAAGTTGCTTTTGGTTTCATGATATCTTTTTGAAGAGTAGTGTGTCACTTGTATAAAATTATCAAACAACTTAGGCTTAGTTTGGCCCACATGACTTTTTAAAACAGTGAGTAACATGTAAATGTAGCCCCTTGTTTTTCTGATATTCTTTAATTCCTTATTACTCTCGTAATCTTTTGGATTGATATTCCAGTATAGGCCGCTGAGGTCTGCATAAACCCCACTTTATTATCAGGGTGGAGAGAGAGAGAGAGAGAGAGAGAGAGAGAGAGAGAGTCCACAATTCATAATACAATTCACTGACCACAATACAATCTTTCACTCACCATGTGTGTTCCCATGCAAATTAGTGATCAGAGTAAGGATTTGTCCGCATGGTCGGTGGGTATTGCTACGGAATCGGTTTTAGGCTTGGCATGGGTCACTGTATGAATTGGTTGAGAGAGCTCTTGAAGGAATTAATCGAAGTCCTCTCCTCGCTTTGTATTTTGAATCTGAGCAAAGTATATGGTCCTTGCCCGAGTAAGACGCCAATGCATGTGAGCAGAGAGAGGGGAGAAATAGAGAGGAAGAGAAAGGAAGATAGAGTTCGAGACAGAGAAGACAAAAAAGGGTGAAGATGTTGAAGAAAGAGATAAATAGTGAGAAGACAAAGACGAGAGAGAGAGACATAATTTTGCTCCTGCTGAGTTCAAAGGGGTAAAAACCCAACGAAATAGGGGTGTTATGGGAAACTCAGTCTATAATTGCTGGGGCAAATTATAGACTTTGAAAAATTCGTGCAGCTTACTTATATCACTTGCTGCATTATTATAATATAGTAGATACTAGGTATTGCCCGTGCCCGAGGGCACTACGCGAAAAAAAAAATCATAAGAAAATTGAAAGGGCTTCTAGGTCTAAAATGAGTAGTTAAAACTGATTTTAAATTATTGTACAAAAAAAAACTCGACAAAGTCTCAATTGTTATTTCAACATTAGACCCTACTCTACCAAAATGCAATTTATTAGTATGCCATAACAAAGTTTCACAGGCCTGGTAAAATAAAACGTGCAAACAATAAGGAGGGCAAGTGAAGCTATTTAATTCTTCGCATAAAGCTGCCCCTTCAGTCAAGAACAACCCACATTCTACTGTTGATAACAATAGAAATTCTACTCTATTAGAATTCTCAAGCATTCTAGTTGTATCTCTCCTAGCTTATTTACTTTAGCTCTCATCGAATGGTCTAGCAATATATTAGCAGACTTCAAATCGCGATGAATTGTGATTACAACAAAAATACATCTCACATCAGTAAAGTATCCATACGGATTAAAAAACAAAAAACCAAAAACAAAAGGATGTGCCAAAAGCTTATCAATCTCTAATGGCACTTCAACAAAAACCTCGCGGCCTCTTGATGACTCACTTCTTTCACTTGCTTAGATCACCACAACAGAACACCACAATAGTAAATGTAGAAGATCTTTCGCACACACTGAAATAGAGGACCATGTCAAAGAGAAAAAGAAAACATAGAAGATATTTCATTTTTCACCTTTGTCCACAATGGCGTTATAGAACGCACGAAGAAAGTCAAATCAAAGGCATTAAATACCTGAGACCGAGGTTGAGCACAATAAATACCATAGGCTAAAAAAAAAACCCAAAGCCATTAACTAAAAAATCAATGGATCAAAACCAGAAAAATAAAAAAGAAAAGAGAGTATGTGCATATTTTATGTGCACCAATTATTACTCATGTGCATATATGTGTGCAAAGCCGGATATAGAGAAACCCAATTCTAGAAAGGAATTTTTGATTGTGATAATTAATTATAGGGAGAGAATTTTAGGAAGAGATAATTCGGAGATAATTAGGAAACTAAAAGGGAAAATTAAAATGGGAATCTGCCATTTCATGATTTAAATTCTAACCCTAAAATTAGGGGTGCAATTTTGGAAAGCAAAAACCTCATTAATTAGAAGAAAAAAAAAAGAAGCAAAATCCCAATTCATATGGTTCTGGGGAATCTATAATGGGTAAGGAAAATGAAGGGATATATTGGCAAAACACAATTTAGGGAAAGCAAATAAATGACTATCTATATAATATGGAGAGATACATCAGGAAATCAATGTGTATACTCAAATTATAATGAGATTTTGAAACCCAAAATCTTAATTAGGAAGATATAAGTAGGAGAGAGATTTTAGCACTTCAAATTTATTAAAGAATAATGGTATATAGATTCCAAACATAATAACCTTGCTCTGTTTGGGGAAGTAATTTTGGAAAGGAGAAAAAAATCCGAAATAAATAAAGAATGGAAATCATATAACCTAAATTGTTCAATAAAATATATTTTAAGGCAACAAACAGTTTTATGGTTGACATCAAATTAACCCGCTCAATTTCTAAACAAAATATCAGTCACCCTCTTGTGAAACAAAATCATAAACATGCAGACCAAATTGGCACATAGCAATAGTATTGTTTAAAACATACTCTAAAGCTTGTGATGATCATTAACCAATTGCAAAGGTAATTCAAAGTGAACGGCAACCCCATTAAAGGGTGGGCTGAACAAGTAGGATGACACAACCTATCACCTCAGTTAACAAAATGTATCAAAAGTAATTGGAAAAAAAGAACATCAAATTTAACCGCCAATAGATATATTTTCTGTCCATGTTCATCTATTCACACGAAAAAGAATAATACACATAAGCAAATGAATGATGGGACCAGAAAATATTTACCTCTATGGAAGATATTGATGAAAACTCCATTGTGAAGTAAAAAAAAAAAGAAAAAAAGAAAAAAAAAAGAGATGACTTGCAGTAGCATTCACATTTTGTTAACTGGTCTCAATCCCTCCATGTTCATCAATCCGTCAAAACAAAGAAATTTAAAATGAGGGAATTCTCAGTCGATTAAAAAAAACAAAAAAAAAGGCATCATGCAGATTTTTTGTTGTGGTTGAACTTATGTATTATGCATTTTCATACACAAATATATTTTTAAAGCATTTTTTGCATAGAACAATGTGAAGTGAAAGGGTAGTGGCCCAACGATTTTGCTTTTTGAAAAGTGAAAGAGTTGACAGAAATTATTTTGCTTGGCCAAACTTCAAAAACTGAGGGGAAAAAAACCCTCAGAATTTCAGTGGTGGTGCTGGCCAATGATCTCTTGGAGTTCCTCAACATACCTGAACAAATCATTCCGAAAAAAAAATTATGGGATTAAGAGACAAATATGTTGTTGCAAGCAATATAGGAACCCACAAAATCAAAATCAAAATCAAGCAAAATCAAGAATGAAACTCTTACTGATCTGAGCAAGTAAATCGCCGCCTCGAAGACGCTGATCAATTACGAAGGTGCTGTGTTGTTCGAATCGAACAGGGGTTTTCTTGACTCTTTGGTACTGTCGCCACCACCTTGGTTTGAACGTCGGCGTCTCGGTTTGAAATGAAATAGAAGTTGCTGAACGGTTTGAAGATCCAGTTGCCGATTTTCCAGTTGCCATCTCGGATACGATCCAGTTGTTGATCCTCTTTTACTCAATCGATCCAGTCGTGGTTGGTGTACGTGGTGGTCTAGTGTTGGTGGTGGTAGTTAAGAGAGAAGAAGAAAGAGATACAGAGAGTGCTGAGATCGAGATAGTAGAGAGGGAGAGAGAGAAATTGATAGAAAGACAGAGACTGGAGGGACGTTGATTGGGCTGCGTCTAGGTTATTACTCTCACACGCTAATACACATCATCAATTATGCACAACAAAATGGCCCAGTCAGCATCCTAATCATGTAAAATTCATCGTAGTCATATTTCTAATGTGTCCTAGTAGGGCAAAGTCCTCCAATATAATATAGATATAACAACTATACTTGGTGATTGGGTTCATTTAAACTCACTGAAATTCAAAATTTTCTTTTAATTTATACACATAACACTAAGTTTTGAAATTAAGTTTTTTGACCCCACTAAAATGAAAGGATAAATGGAGAGACTGTGTCAAATTAGTGATTTGATAAGCCTCGGCCCTCAGGCAGTGTCACACCCCGACGTAGCATAAATAAGGAAAGCGTTTAATTTCCTTTATGGACCCGTAGGTCGCGACAGTTTGAAGGATCGATTTCGTCCCAAACGTCAACAACAAAAACAAAATAATCAGAGTAGAGCAATCAAGACTTACAAATATTTTTCTAACTTATCACATATTACCGCTCTGGGTCAGCTAAGGCACAAGCCGCCTTAAAACAAAACAATATCTAATGTCTATTATAGAATTCAGTTATAACTTAAAACATATAAAAGTAAATTCTCTATCCAACGGTGTTTCTCAATTTGCGTAGTCGTACGGCCCAGCAATATCATAACCTGAAAAGCCTGAACACGAATGTCCAAGACGCATCAACACCGTAAGCTTCAAGAAGCTGGTGAGTATTAAAAACATAACTTTGAATGTAACACATACTCATTTACCAATTTCCAATTCACATTTAATTCAACAAGTTTATATAAAAGTAAAGAGTTCATTTTTAGAAAACAACCACAATATCATTTGAAAAGCTTTAATTCGCATATATGTGACCGTGTATGAAAAACAATGCACCATCTCATCTTACCGACTCTTTTCTCCCGACAAACACAACAACCCACTATCTCACACCAGTATCTTTGAAACGCTAAGATAGCCACACTTTAGCATAGGGGTGCCAGGGAATGTCCAAGTTTGCCTCACACTTTAGCACAGGGTGCCAGAGAATGTCCAATGCCTCACACTTTAGTACCTAATCCGCCTCGCAAATACATCACACAGTATCTAGACTCGGGTACCAGGGAGTGTCTGTAGGCCACACTTTAGCACTACCATGGGTGCCAGGGAATGTCCAAGTTCGGCTTCACACACTTTGACGCTACCATGGTCGTCAGAGAGTGTCCAGTTTTGCCACCGTCGCATTTCAAAGACACTCTCGCCACAATCTCATCCATAACACACCTTGGTACTCACTCACCAGGGAGTGTCCACAGCACAATCTTAACCATACTCTCTTTACCACACTGACCATTACTCTTTTCCACACTGACCAACATTTACACTCACCATGCATGTACAACTGACTCCAAATGAATGACATGTGACTTAATACAGAAATATAAAGTACTAAGAACGATAACCATGGATATACGAAAAGAAATCAAATCTTATATGAAACAACCGGTGAATTCATCAAAGAATGCTTTAATATGCTTTATCGCTATTAGAACACAAGTGGGTCTACTTTGAAGTAATGCCCTAAAAAACGAGTTATAATTTTTGTACATGAATTATATATAAAAAAAAGGTCTTTGAGTCTAGTTTCCAACGCTTCAAAATGTGCACGTTTTCGAGTTTTCTAGAGGAAGTTATGACCGTTTTAGTAAAAGTCGTCAGTGCTGAAACATATCAATCGATTGGCAAAAGTGTCAATCAATTGGATGACATGTCAATCGATTGGATATATTTCCAATCGATTGAAACTTCATCTTCTTCCACAGTTTCGAAATTAAAAGCTAGTTTTTACCCATTTTTGAATTCTGCTTCAAACAGGACATGTAATATATGGATTTCTTCGTTTTTCCGCAAGGATTACAAATACGTGATCGGTTTTAACTAATTTCAATCGTATCTCTCAGATTTCACGTAAAACTGAGAGGTGACAAAACTTGAAATCAATGATACGTCGCGATACGGATGAATTAAGCCGTAGTATTCGAACCATAGCTTATTGGGACTAAGATCTTTCATTCCCAATTCACGGAATCAATTTTGGTTAACTTTTTTAAAACTCCAATTTTCAAAGCTTCAATGGTGATTTCTTGTATATACATATATACACCTCTATATATATTGAAATATACATATATAAACATTGAGAGTGAGTTTATAATACTCACAGAGGTGATAGGCACAGAGAATTATAGACTGAGAATTTCCGCCGTGATTCCATCGTCTAGATTTTCTACTCCTCCGTTCTTGATTTTAGATTGATATATATAGCTATGTATGTGTTTGTAAATGTATGTATCATATCTAAACTGTGTATGTATTAAATCTTGAGAGAGTTTAGAGAATTAGAGGGAGATTTAGAGAGAAAGACAGTGAGTTAATATGAGAGAATGAAAGTCTGTGAGTGCTATTGAGAGAATACAGTGATATATATATATAAACTGTTAAAAAAATGTGTAGCCTCCAAGCAATTGGTGGATATCACCCGGTGTGGTTGAGCTCACGCGCTCCCACACCCAAGACGCGGTGAAGGCGCAGTTTTAAAATAAAAACTAGTATTTTACGGTTGAAAATAAAAATATAGCAAATTATCTTAGTGTAGGAAATAAATTCTCGTTTGTACAAAAGTATAGTTATAGTTTTCCAATCCATTGAAAGTATCACTCTATTTAGAGAAATTACGGTTTGACCCCAATAATAATTTTAGTATGAAATAAAACAAGAAATTAAGATTCCAAACATGAGAACTGTAATTAAATAAATGCAGACAATACCAAATGAATTTAATTATGACAATGCAAATACAAATAATTAAAATGAAAATGCAGGTTGTTACAGGCAGTCCCATTTAGGGGTGGCAATTCGGGTTAGACGTGTCATAAACGGGTTGCATGGTTTTGAGTTGATTTTTAGTTTGGAGTACTATTTAATAAAAAATATTAACTTTTTTAATTTAATCGTGACATGTCGTATCATAATCGGGTTGTCTTAGTAAAACGGGTTATCGTGTCAAAAATTGCCACCCCTAAATTTCCATTTGATGAATGGATGAATGATTGTTTGGTTACATGCATCGACTTTTAACGATTTTGACAACAAACCACGCAGATGATTGTGAACAAGTCACAAGTGTCCTTCAATTGGAGGAGCACCACTTTTTTCTTCATACAAAAATTAAAGTAAGGGTAAAATGTAATTTGCACCCTTAAACTATACTTTGTTTGATACTTTGGTTTTTAAATAAAATTTTTTTCACAGTTTGGTCCTTTAACTAACATTTTGTGGCAGTTTGTTCTCCTCTGTCACTTTTAGTGATGGAAAAAGTCACTTTTAGTAATGCCAAAAGTGATGCTAAAAGTGACGGAGGGGGCAAACTGCCACAAAATGATAGTTAAGAGACCAAAATGAGAAGAAAAAAAATTGTTTAGGGATCAAAGTGCCAAACATGATATAATTTGAGGATACAAAAAGCATTTGACTCTTAAAGTAATGATATTAAAGTGATCAAGTTATTTTTCTCTTTTTTGCGGTATCAGGCTATTGAATGACATCACTGAAAAAACTTTATGACTACTAAGGGTGTAAACGGTTCGATTCAGTTTAGTTCGGTGTGATTTTTGGCAAAACCGATCCATTTCGGTTCCGTTCGGTTCAGAGTGTTAAATTTTGGTTCTGTTTCAATTTTACACTGCACACACTAAATGAAAATCGACCGAATTGATTGGTTCGATTCGGTGCATCGGTTTAATTCGGTTTTCTTTCACCCCTAATGGCTAGAACCCATAAAATGGGAAATGCCCCGGGCCCATTTCCAACGGACTGGGGGGACGGGCTTTGGGCCAGCGTGACTGTACTGACAGGCTTACAATAAACATGAAAACAAAGGGCTAAAATACAAGTAGCCCACACCAAAGCAAAATCCTTGAAGCTAAATAACCCAAAATCCAAATAGGCCTATAAAATTGTTACCAACAAAAGTTACAAAACCATAACCCAAATGCCCTACAAGGTAAACAAATAATCCATGAAAATATTGCACCATTAAGACTCTATTTGATTATGGTTTAGAGAAGGAGAAGAAAAACAACAAAAAATTTGTTTCCCTAATTTTTTATTTTTGTCAAATCTTTTTTTTTTTTGACAAATATTTTTGTCAATTCTTAAAGTCTCCCCGATGTGCTTACTTCCCATTATGGGCGTCTAGTCGAATCTCTGTTGGCCTCTCTTGTGTAAGAACCTGCAAAAAAATGCCTCTCCCTCCCCCATCTAGGCGGAGAAAGCAAGGATTTATAGGTGAGGCTTTTATTCGCAATAGCAAACTCGCCTAGAGTTCATGGAGTGAGGGTCTACACTAAATCTAGGAGTAACACTCTGTTTGGATTGAGAGAATTGGAGAGGAGAGGCGAGAAGAGAAAAGAAGCTCATTAAGAGAAGAGTAAGAGAAGAGAAGAGAAGAAAAGGCATGGCTATGCCTAACTTGTTTGGATAGAGAGAAGAGAAGAAAAGAGAAGATAAACATAACATTATCCTGTTTGTTTACTCTCATAAGAAAAGAGAAAGAGAAAGGATTTAGAATCAATTTATTGTTTTATCCTCCCATATAAATTCAACTAAACTGGTATGTTTGAAATATGAAAAAAATTTCAGGGATATAATGGTCTTTGTAAAAAATATTTTATTATCAATCTCTTCTCTTCTTTTCTCAATCTCTCCAATTTGGAGAGAACCAAATTTGGGCTCTTTTTCTCGTCCCTTTCTCTCCGGTTCTCTCATTAACGTTCTCTTCTCTCCTAACTTAACTATCCAAACGAGAGAACTGGAGAGAAAGTGGTTCTCTTCCTCTTCTCTTCTCTCCAGTTCTCTCAATCCAAACATAGTGTAAATGAGAAGGGGTAGCGAAGAAGACTTGCTTGTGTTAGGGACTAATTTCGTTTTTTTGGAATTAATTAAGTTTCCTAAGTTGGTTTCTTACATAATATGGTCTATATAAGAATTCAAATTTAATAGGGATCTTTAATTAGATATGTCAGATTTGGTTAAGGAACATGGGGTTAGTTTCCCATTCAATGTCTACTACGATGGACGGTAGAGATTAAAGATTAACTAAGGAAATTCGGTCCTCTCCCTCCCTATAAACTAAGGCAAATTTTCATCATTCACCTACATAAGAAATATATATATATATATGTATACAGTACAATGAAATAGGATTTATAGGGCAAAATGGAGAAACTCGAATTTACAAAGTTGTTTTGTGATCTATCAACAGGCCACAAGGGATATATAGAGTACCATTGATGACATCCTTTGCATTATCTCTTCATGGGGATGAAGATTGTTTCTTACATTTTTTAAAAACATTTAATTTACATAAGCATTGATAGAATAGTGGAGAGGAATGAAGAAGATTGTATTAATGTGTTGTATCAAAGAGTACAATAGGATGCCTTTAAATAGGCCAAGAGATAATTCTGTTAAGGAAAGATAATACTAATTAATAAAGAGAACAATTAGGGGCACAACTAGGGTGCATTGAACTTAGACTAATTATTCTAACAGGCATGAATAATTCTTTCTCCTATTTTGTTTGGAGTAAATATGCAAACCAAACGGGACTTCATGACTCCATGGGTCCAACTCCATTAACCACCAGAGGAAAAAGAAACAGATTCTACTTAATCTTGGCCTTGTGAATTAAATAAGATCACTATAAGAATGGGGAAATTCCTAATTCCTATTAGCGAAGCTATTGTAAATGAATAATGCTATGCTTCCCGAATTTCTAATTGCTTCAACAATTATACCACATTCTATGACAGTGGACCAATGGTCAACAGTACCCCATACCACTACATGTAGGGGTGTGTTTCGGCCGGAACGGATCGGAAACACCCCTTTCGGAAAAAATTCCAAAATTTTCGGAAGTCAAAAATGCATTCCGAATTCCGTTCCGAAATTTCGGAAATTCCAAAATTATTTCCGATTCCGAAATTTCGGAATTTTCGGAATTTCGTTAGATTCGGAATTTTTCGGAATATTCGGAATGTTTTCGGAATATTCGGAATTCAAGCTTAATGGGATTTCATTTGAGACTTGTAGGCCTTTTATAGAAGCACATTACATCCCATTTTTTTTTGTGTTTTTTCGATGTGGGATGAACACAATTTTCGGAATATTTCGGAATATTTTCGGAAAAGTTTCAAAAAATACAATTTCGGAATATTTTTCGGAATTTTCGGAATTCTAAAAACAATTCCGATTCCGATCCGATTTTTTTCGGAATTTTCGGAATTCGAAAATTCGGAATTCGGAATGCATATTTAGTTGCCAAAATCGGAATTTTTCAGATCGGAATCGGTCGGAATCGGAATTTCCGTTCCAAATGACACCCCTAACTACATGTAACAAACTAATAAACCATTCATAAACAAAATTTGGAATTCAAGTTTATGGTACATTGCATTGCTCATTGCAAATTTGTAGAATATATATTGAAGAATAATGCTATGCTTCTCAAATTTCTATCTCATAAGTTCTTCCCAAATGTTGTGACAGGGTCAAAGTTTAATACAGTAGAACCTGTTAAAATTTGATTGAAAGTTATTTAACTGACCCTACTGTTACATCATTTGAGAAGCACTTTTAAGATAAAAATTTGAGAAACATAACTTTACTATTGAGGTTCCTTTTGGTTGCTGAGAAGATGAACAAATGATAAGCAAGATATTCATACCAGCAAAATCATATAACATACCCAAGACAATTTTCTAAAGTAATCAAGTTCTTTTCCAATAAAAAAAAAAAAAAAATCTCTTGCAGCCAGAGCACATTTGTTGTGAACATAAAACAAAGGGTGAATTACACGGACCTTCCTTCTATATTGTAAAATTACACAGACCTCATTTTCCATAGACCCAAGAACACACACATACACACACAACATCATTACACAGATGTGATTAGTAATGAATATCATAGTGCCTAAAAATGCTAAAAATGCAAACCATATGATATTATGATCCACTAATTCTTTTGTGAAACAATAAATGGAAAAAGTTCAGAGAAAATGGAACAACATTCAGAAATACATGTCCTTATAGAATCTAGTGCACCTTTCATTATTGGAGAGCTAAATAAAATCTAAAAGCGATGAAGAAAAAGATTACACATAAACTAGTTGTCGATGGAAATTCCATCTTTCACAAGGTCCTACTCTCGTACTGGCCTGCAATAAGAGAGAGAGAGAGAGCCAAAAATTTCTCCATTACAATTTACCACAATGAGAATCAAACTAGTTTGCAAGTCTTTGTACCGAAATGAGTAATGCTAGACACACTTTGGAATTCACACTGAATTTGACATTTTATGCTTTAAATACATGTACCTTGTGCTGTGTGAATTTTTCACACTTTTCTGTGCACCACTTACACAGCACATAGTACATGCATGTAAAACTGGGTGTCAAATTCAGTGTGAATTTCAAAGTGTGCCTAGCATTATTTAGATACAAGTTACATAGCTTCGATTATGATTATTTTTCTGTAAAAAAAAAAAGAAAAAAGAAAAGAAACCCGTTTCTTGGATTTTAGTAAGTTCCAGCAGAGAACTTTTTTGTCTCATATTAGCAACGTTAAACATTAATTTTCCATACAAATGGAGACAACTAATTTCCAAGGACTAGTTTGGTAACGTTGTGGTTTTTTGTTTTCATTTTTATTTTTTTTTAGAAATTAAAAATAAAAAGTATGTTTGGTAACTTTTTTTATTTTTATTTTTACAAATAACGTTTCTTAAAACTGGGCCAAAATCAAAAACGGGAAATTGTTGTTTCTGAAATTTTTAAAAATAAAAAATGAGCCTTCGACGCTTCGTCCTTAAAGTCGATCATCATTCAGCCAAAACGTGATTGATATTGAGAAACTGGTCGCTATCATCAGACCCCTATACACACACACACTCTCTCTCTCTCTCTACCATCAAACATTCAAACCCCTATCCACACACACACTCTCTCTAGTTGGGTCAGTGTACTGAGTACTGCCTATGCTATTTTGGCTTTAATTTCAATAGTCTTTTCACTTTATTGCTCATTTAACGAGTATATTTTAGTAATTTTACTCTTGCTTGAGGTTAATTAGTGCATTTTTTTTTTTTTTTTAGTAATATAAGGTTTAATCCCCCAACACTCCGCTCTTTAAAAAATTGATTCATCCTTAAATCTATGTATAATAATTAATCCCTAATAACAATTATAAATTAGAGATTAGTCCTTTTTCCAAATCTGTGTCTTTTTTATAGACAAATATGCCCTTGCCATTAAATATATATATATATATATATGTAACATCACCACATCAAGACATGAATTTAGAGATTTCAATTTAACCCCAAATAACTGCAATGATTATCTCTCTCTCTTTCTCACGATCTGTTTTTTTTTCTCTCTCTCTCTCTCTATATATATATCTTTATCTCACTAACGTTAACAATTACCATCATCATCAGATTAATATGAGAACCATCATGTTGCTGCTGCCAATGGAAGCTATGATATTGCAAGCAGCGGTATTCTGGCCATCATGACAAGCAATAATATTAACATAATGGTCAATTCACTACTACTACTCCTCATCAATTTCAGCAACCTACTATGGCTACCGCTGCATTAACATAATGGTCAATTCACTACTACTACTCCTCATCAATTTCAGCAACCTACTATGGCTACCGCTGCATTAGATCATGACAGGCGAACACCCATGAAAGGGAGTCTTGGAACATCGTACAAGGTGGTGATTGAGGAGGGGACGACGGTGATGGTGAAGAGACTCATATCTATATGTGTATGTATATCCATGTGTACTGTTGATGTATTTTAGTGTTTTGACAGTTTGTGTATTAATTTTTGTTAGTGTGAGAAATTTCTCACAAAGTGTGGAGTTTTACTTTTGAGTTTTGAAGGTGAATTTTATTTTTATTTAGTGAAAAATTTCTCGTCAAATCCGTTCAAAAAGGTGAGAAATTTCTCACTATACTGAGTTTTACTTTTGAGTTTTGAAGGTGAGAAATTTATTTTTATTTGATGAGAAATTTCACTATACTGAGTTTTACTTTTGAGTTTTGAAGGTGCAAAATTTATTTATATTTGGTGAGAAATTTCTCATCAAATCCGTTAAAAAAGGAAAGAAATTTCTCACTATACTGCTCTCTCTCTCTCTCACGATAACATATAGAATTTTGTATATGTTATTGAGGAATTTCTCACTTATGGTTTGTTATGTATTTTAAAGTGAAAAATTTCTCACTTTCCATTCTCTCTTTCATAATTTTGCTCTGTTAATTCTCTCTCTCTCTCTCTCTCTCTCTCTCTCTCTCTATATATATATATATATATATAATCAACTGGTGAGATTAACGTACTGGTGAGAAAGGAAATCGTTTCCTATTTATGAGAATCGCGAAATCAGGATTTGGTGTTTAAATTTTGAAATCCCTGATATATTGTAATTTGATGGAAAGTAATTGTGCATATATATATATATGAATTTAAAAACTGCATCGAGGGTATTTTGGTCTTCAAAAATATAGAAGGACTAATTCTTAAAGGTACTTATAAGTTGGGCCTATTTTTAGAGTGGATGTATATGAAGGACTAAATATTGACTAACTCATTTTTTTTTTGGAAGCTATACTTAAAGATGCTTATTTCGCTATATATATATATATATAACATTAATGCAAATGCTAGCCAAATTTAACATTAATATGGAGGGGGTATTATTTTGGAGAAAATATTTTGATACCACGTCATTTGTATCACCAAATTAAAACACATAATCGATCACCTCACTTATTGCTCCAAGGGTGTATATGAGCACAACACCTATGCATTTTGGTAAGAAAATATTTTTGATAGGCCTAATTGCACTTTATCCCCTCATACTATACACGTGTTTTCAATTGGGTACGTGAACTTTTTTTTTTGCAATTGGCTCCTTGAACTTTCAACCCTTTTTCAATCCCATAAATTCGCTAACGCCGTTAGTTTAAAACTAACGGAATTGCCCAAAATTTTTTTTTGCAACTGGCCCCTTGAACTTTCATCCCTTTCCAATCAGATCCATTCGCTAACGGCATGAGATTTTGTTGGATGGAATTGCCTACGTGTCCTTCCTCCAAATTTTGGCCATTTTTATAAACCCCTTTACTACTTTTCGACATCAAAAGCAGAGAAAACCCCCTCGCTGGAACCTCATTTTTTGATTTTATATGTCAAAACAGATGATTTTATATGTCAAAACAAATAAGACTACAACGTTAATTTTTTGGGGAAATTTCGAAACCCATTGCATTGATCTCAAACAAATACTTGAAATAAAAAAATCATCCCAAAAGGCCAAAAGATAAGAAAATTAGGATTGTTTAGCTCAATATTATATGTCTGTCAACAAATAAAATCATCTGTTTTGACAGATAAAGTGAAAAAAAAGAGGTTTCAATTTAGCCATTTTTGGAGGAAGGACACTTAGATAATTCTGTCCAATAATATCTCACGCCGTTAGTGAATGGATCTGAATGGAAATGGGATGAAATTTCAAGGGGCCAATTGCAAAATATATATATATATATATATAGTTTTAATAGCGAATGTATGTGATTGAAAAGGGGTTGAAAGTTCAATGAGCCAATTGAAAAAAAAAAAAAAAAAATTCATGTACCCAATTGAAAACACGTGTATAGTATGAGGGGGTAAAGTGCAATTAGGCCTATTTGATATAGATACCAAACACGTTTTTGTTTTGTTTTTTTTTATTTAAATCAACAATGTTAACAAACACATTTTTTTGTTTTCACTTATTAAAAAAAATAAACAGAAACAAGTTTTCCTCTAAAAAAAAAAACTGAAAACAGGAAATAATAAAAGTTACCATGCGAGGCATAATTTTGTACAGGATAACCAGTTCCTGCCAGTTACCTTAATACTAGGACTATTAAACTTCTTCAGCTTTAAATTTCTTTATTGAGGTTACGTGTTAACTACGTTAATTGAACTTGCTCAGCTGGACATGTTTCAATCTAATATTTCATATTTGTACACGGGGACATTTAATCTCATTTCCCACTATTTGTACAAGTTAAAGAGTATCTCTGGTTCATTATTATGTTGCAGTTTGATGACGTTTAGCATTATCTCATGTTAAACTTCTTTTCATCACCAAAAAAAAAAAAAAAAAAAAGTCCGATCGAGCGCTTTCTTCTCTGTTCGAGCAGTTTCCAGAGGAAATAGAACTCTGTACGCTGATCAAAGTAGCTCCTGCCGGAAATTCATAGGAGGAATAGCCTTTTTCTCGGCATTTTTTGGAGTAGCTAAGGGATTAATGACTATTCTTTTCACAAAGCCATGTGAATCTAAAATGATTGCACTATTCACGAGACTTACCAAAAATTGAAAAAGGCTCACACAAGCTCTATGACAAGTGCTGATGCACCTCCTCCCCCGTTGCAAACACCACCAACTCCATATCTCGCGTTCTTCTGCCTCAAAACCTGTAGCATAATAGACATGAGAGAGAGAGAGAGAGAGAGAGAGAGAGAGAGAGAGAGAGAGAGAGAGAGTCATCTGCGCAACAATTGTTTGTTTTTTTTTTTCAAAGCCTAAAATCCGTAATTGGGTAGTTTTAAATATTAAAACAGTGGAAACAAACCCCCAAAAGTGTGACCAATATACGAGCGCCACTGCAGCCTAGAGGATGGCCGAGAGATACAGCTCCACCATGAATATTAACTTTTTCCTGCAAGTAAAATATTGAGAATATATAACTAATAAAAGGACAACCCATATGTCAACTGAAATCAAAGAGGATGGCAAACGAAAGGACATAACCGTATGCAGATCATTCGGACATTGCAAAACACACACAGACACACACACAGAGATAGCTTCTTAAGTTGAAGAACTTACTGGATTTAGTCCAAGAAGTTTTTGATTTGCAAGTGCCACAACCTACAGAAACCATGTGGTAAGATAAGATAGTCAAACTCGGAAAACAATTAAAGGCTGGTTGTGTAAATTAAGTTAGATATGCACACACTTACTGCAAAGGCTTCGTTTATTTCGTAGTAATCAACTTGAGAAGCCTCCAAGCCAGCATTTGAAATAGCCTTTGGTATTGCGAGGGCCGGAGCAGTTGTAAATAATTCTGGTGCCTGCACAATTAACCTCATTGTGAGCACCAAATACGTAAAATTCAACGACTCCCAGGAGTCAAAACGAATTATATAGACCACAAGAAGGTTCTGTTTGGTTCACATATTCAGAAAAAGGAAGGAAAACAAGAAGGAACACAATTTCCCTTCTATTTTCCCAAGTGTTTTCCTCCATGTTTCAATGACATTAGGAATTAAAAATTTTCGAAATATAGCAGTAAACAGTAACGCAAGAAAAGAGGAAGGGAAGTGACTCACAACATTCCGAAAATATAATTTACTTTCACCCTTTTATTTTCCTTATTGTTTTCCTTATTAACCAAACAACAAAGGAAAGCATTTTCCTCATTTGCCTTTTCTTTTCCCCTAAAAAAATCCATGTACCAAACAGAGCCTAAGTTCTTCTTTACACACTATAGTGCTCTCATATCCACACTGGATCCAACAATTTGTTAAATATATATATATATATATGCGTACATCTCACCCTCCCCAGACCCAGCAAAGGCGGGAGCCATGGGCTGCCCTTTTTATACGTGCATATAGATATTATACAATATACATATACAAACACACAGATATACAAATCAGTAAAGTACCTGAGCAGCATCAGCATATCCTGTAATTTTGGCAATCACTTGCAGCCCAAGCTTAAGCACCTTCTCTCCACTCACTAAGACTAGTGCAGCAGCACCATCACTGGCGATAAGAGTGATTTCATTGTTTAGTAAAAATCTTTATTTCTTTATAAGACCCGTATGAAAACTGCAAGCAATATGAAACACTTCAATTAAACAAAACAAAAAAATTAATTATCTAAATCCAGGATTTGTTTTTTGCTAAATGGAAGCAATGGCAGATATTAAAGCCCAACAAAAAGTTTAAGCAATTCATTTTCAAGATCCACCAATAATATAATTGAAAGAACCCTGTAAATTCAAATATAATAGTTTTGAAACAAGATTCTTACACCACAATATTGAGATGCTAATGAAAGAAAAATTCAACACTGAAGTTTGGCCGCCTCCAAAACAATTAAGGTTATTCTAGCTTGATCCATGGCAAGGAATGGGATATGTTCCGTTCATTAATCATTAAATGTAGTAATATAATTATCGTATGAACGAAATAAAGTGATAAACCTTATACTAGAAGCATTGCCAGCAGTAACAGAGCCCCCAGGCTCCTTGAAACTAGGCCTGAGCTTCCTCAACTTTGCTGCATCAAACTGTCAAGACACCAATGCAGAAAATACAATTAATAATACAGTAATGAAACGGAGCTTGGATGCTGAATGATCCCACACACTGTCATGTACACAATTTTAATCAACTGCATCTACACAAGTAACTTTTTCTTTGGATGTCAAAGATGTCCAAACATGCACAATAATTACACGCAAAACACACACACACACACACACACACAGATGGCAGAAGTATACAAATATACACCTTTCCAAGACCATCATCCTTGTCAACAATTGTTGATGGTTTTCCTCTTCCCCCAGAAACTTCAACCTGCATAATACCAGATTATAGTTAAAAATGATAATCTACAAAAGAGCACATTAATTTTATCTACCGATTAAGGACTAATCCTCCGACCGGAACTATTTCCCATGAAAATGCACCGCTGTTTTGAGCAGCAATACCACGCTCAAAGCTCTGAATGGCATAATCATCCTGCATGAATCACAGAGATGAAAGCTTTAGTACTTCAATGCATGTCTAGTAGAAAAATATTGCAAGACAATGACTTTTGTATCAGAGTTCCAGAAAAGTTACGGCCAGAAAAGAAAATTCAATCATAAGAAATGAAGTGGAAGTCCAAAAAAGTCAGTATGAGAACCAATAAGCAATTTTCATGTAGCCTCGGTTGATTACTATTGTTAAGCAAAGCAATATTCGCTTGAAATTTTGAGAACATGTACGGAATTAGATAGAAAAAAACCATTGTTGTCAAATTGTGAATCGATTTGCCCTATGAATCGTGAAGCATAAGATTCACTTTTTTTTAAAGAACAAATAAATAATAGCATATACTGTATACATCAAGAAAAATGGGGTTCAAACTTTTTGAATGAAAAAAAAATGAATAACATAATTGGAATCACCCCAAAGAGAATCTCTGTCCAGGCACTGCACAAATATGATCCAGCATACATGCTTAAAATTGTTGGAGATGCGCAATCCTGGACTAATGGACCGGCTCCGTAAGTTATGTCCCATATTTTATGTGTTCAGGATAGAACCAGAGAACACACACAAAATAGGAAGCAAAGAAAACATGACACAAGATATACCCTGTGGTTCGGCCAAAATGCCTACGTCCATAGCCTCACACCAGTTCACTGTTATCAGAAAAATTGGGTTCAAGATCTCTCTCTCTCTCTCTCTTGCGCGCACGGTTGCTGAAGAAGAAGGTAGTACTTATACTTCTAGGGTTACACTAAAAATTACCGAAATACCCTATTTGTACGACCAACTTGCCCCAACCGCACCCCCCTCCACCCCCCCCCCCCCCCCCCCCCCCCCCCCCCTTCCCCGAAACCCCAGGCCCATAACTAAACAGACTTCACAAACCCAACATTATCCCCGAAACCCCAGGCCCATAACTAAACAGACTTCACAAACCCAACATTATGGATCATGGTCCTTCCGGGATTTGACGTTATTAGCATTTATTTTTATTTTCTTTCCTTTTTAGTCTCTTTCCTCATTGTATATAAATATTAAATAGTGGGAAATTGTTATGAATACAATTTATTAAGTTTTACCCAAAAATAAGCTTTCTATTAAAATGAACAAAATAACGATCTAATACAAAGTTCATGCAACGTCAACGCTTAAAATGTTGAAATTTTTCCACTTAAAACTTGAAACTTCAAAGTTCAAAACTATGAATCATGAATCCAATTGAATCATGAATCATCTTGGATGTATGAAACTGTCACGACCCCAAAATTCGACTTCAAAATCCTGGGCTCGAGACCGGCCTCTAGGCCTCTTCATAATTAAATAGAGCTCTAGCGGAAGCAAACATAGCTTAAATCTATTTATATATTGAAGTCTACATAAATCTTGAGAATATTTTTACATTTGAAGGCATAACTCTTCTAAACATTCTACATATTTAACAATCATCTACTCCTCATTTGCATCAAGAAGATATTCTTTCTCTTCTATTGAAATGTTCTGTTCTTCTAAGGGTTCTGTAATAGCCTATCATCGTCACTTCGTCACCTGAAAAGGGTTTTAAAAATATTTGGAGAGTGTGAGCTGAAGGCTCAGTGAATGAACATAACCTTGGAAATAATCATTTAAAAGGTTTGCCTTTCTAGAATAGATAAGATAATAACATTAAAATTTCATGCAATAAAATATAATGACATGTTCTATTTGCATGGAAAATTTCATCTTTACATAAATGTCAAATTACCAACCACCCACTCACACACACGTTCCTTTTATTACATCGCACAGTGATCAAAGGCAACCCTGCAGTCGGGCTCATTTCATCGGTCCAAAGGACCAGCCACTTGGGCTTCATTACATCGCATACATAGGCTATACATCGCATACTTAGGCTATACATCGCATACTTAGGCTATACTTTATACTTTGTTGTGGTGGTAATCGACACTTTAAATAAATGAACATTTTAAATAATGGCATTTCAAAAGATACATGACATTGACATAAATTGGCACATTTGAAAATAATAAGTTTTGAATGTTAAAACCCTTCCAGGAACCAAGAAAGATGTTCCGAAAATAATTATAGTATTTTGATACTTTACATATTATAGTAAAATTTACTCATTATATATTGAGT
This sequence comes from Hydrangea macrophylla, assembly GCA_033977485.1. NCBI lineage: Eukaryota > Viridiplantae > Streptophyta > Magnoliopsida > Cornales > Hydrangeaceae > Hydrangea > Hydrangea macrophylla. The sequence continues at coordinate 33,702,049 of CM066994.1, forward strand.
TAATATAGAGTTTGAGAAAATGTAATGAATACTCACATATGGAGTTGAATTTAAATATAGGATACGAACACTCACCTTGGTGACTTAGGAATTGACGATGAAACAGTTCCTACATCAATACAGGTAAAAGAACTAGACATTTAATCATAGGTTGTAAGCATAAGGGTATAACTGCAATTAAGGCTTTTCTAGGGTATTTCTGTAAATATGCTAAAACTATGTCAAACCTTCACTATAATGTTCCTTACACTATGCTAAGTTCAACCTCACTAACTGGACTCAATTTGGAGTCCGTAGCAGGTCCTATTTCAAAACTATAGGAATTGACAGCGTATTTTTCTGAGTTATAGATTATTTACTACGAATTTTGGAAGTTAAAATACTATTTTTAAAATAATCATAACAGGACCGTAATTCTATTTTTATACCCAAATATCATAATTTAAGTGTGGGACTATTTTTAATGGTCATAAAATGCCACAAGAACATTTTTGTATTTTTCCCATAGTTTAAGGAATATAAAAATAATCAACCTCCATTTAAAATAAGTAGTAAAATAATATTATTCTATAGTTTTATAATTATTAAAATTATAAAACAGTATATATTATCATAATATCATTATAGAATATATAAATGATTTATAATGAGTTTACAAAATCCCAGAATGACTAAAAATACCCTTTTCAAAAGTTTAGGGGTCATTCTGTAAATACACCAAAATACAGGGATCATGTAAAAATATTCAAAACTGTAAATTTACTATATCAGATTGTAGTTAACAGAATTATAAGTTCTACGCTTGAAACCGTGATCAAATCCGATGTCGGTAGACCTTTATATGTTCGTTTAAAGTTTTCAGGGGTGTAAATGTAATTTTCGAAAATAAACTGGGCAGAATGCCCTGTTTGGGCAGATTGTAATTCCAAACTTCTAATGGTCATAACTCACTCATTTCTTAACATTTTTAAGTGAAATCAGTGTCTATCTTGAGTGAAATTTCGTGGAGAATCCAAATCTAAAGTTGGTTTTAGCAAATTCGAATCACAGAATGTGAAATGACCAATTTACCCTTTAAGACGAATCCTAAATAAAACCCAAACGGTACAAGCAAATCAAAAACTGTTTTAAGGGGTATTTCCTGGGCATTAAAAGAGTCTACCTCTAAAATTTCAGAATTTAATGTGGTCGGAGTAAAGAGATATAAAATTTTTACCATTTTGATCAAATATAGCTATGTTCTTAATTCTAGATTAATAATTAATTTAACCCTTCCTAAATTAAGCTAATAGGATCTAATTATTACTGAAAATAGTGTAAATGTGAGTGTTTATAAACTATATAAATATAGAGAAGTAAAGAACTTACCTTGATTTGATGATAGGAGAATACAAGAATTCTCACTCTTTTACTTCCTAGCTCTCTCTTCAAACATAATCTTATGAAGTGGTGAGGAATTTGTGGTGTGAAAAATAACTCATGGATGTGTGTTTATATAGCAAGAAAAAAGATGTAGTGCTTCATTAATTTAATTAGGTAAGGTTTTAATTTATTACATTGATACTCCTATTTTATTTTCTTTTTCTTTTAAAATCTTATTTATTTTTCTTTTAAATTAAGTGGAGTTTTAGTTTATAAAAAAGATATGATTTATCATGTTCCACTTTCTTTTCTTTTTCTTTTAAAATCTTATTTATTTTTCTTTTAAATTAAGTGGAGTTTTAGTTTATTAAAAAGATATGATTTATCATGTTACACTTTCTTTTCTTTTTCTTTTAAAATCTTATTTGTTTTTCTTTTAAGTTAAGTAGAGTTTTAGTTTATTAAAAAGATATGATAGGATTAGTCAAATAAGCTAGCATTGGTATATCCATTTATAACCAATCTATGTAAGAATATATTTACCCAAATAAATTACAGTTATAGAATAATAATTATTTGAACATAAATTCCATTAAGAAAATTTCTAAGTGCTACAATTAAGATTTCTATTAAAGACTATTTTCAGTAAATTAGAAATGTTAATGAATTAAATGTAATTAATGCTACTGAATTTTAGGGTTATTACATTCTCCCCTACTTAAAGAAGTTTGGTCCCCAAACTTATCTTATTAGGTGTTTAAAAAGGCAATCAAAATTTTAGGATAATTTCCAAATTTATAAACTCGAAATACGTTACTATATCAAAATATTCTAACATGCTAGAAACGAAATTATTACACTAATTAAATAATCAGAATAGTCAATAATACCTAAAATATTTCCCAAAAAGAGCACTTCGGGATCTTATATAGTATATATTTTATGTTTATATGTTCTATGTTTAGAGATTGCCAGGAGATACAGATAAACTAACTCTTGAAAATTAATTATATATCAGTCACTGTTTTGTAAAGTTATTGTAAGTTGCTTCATTGTCCTAAAATTTAATGGTTCAAAGCTTTAGGATAATAATTTTATAATAGTCTGAATACTTATCAGAATACATATATATATATATATATAAATAAAAATTCTAAGAGTTCCCTTACACAATCCTTGATATTCTCTTTTTATTGATGATATTTTTGATACATATAAGAGCGAAAAGAGAACAACAAGAAAACCCTAACATTTCAGAAAGTGCACTTACGTTATTAACAAGAGATAGTATTTCCACAGCTGATTCTTGAACTGATAGTCCAACGTGAGAGTACATTACATAAGAAACGAAGATAGTGCGAAGGAGGATTTTTTTTTTTTTTTTTGAAATATGAAAAGTTACAATGATACAAATGTACATTTGGATTTTGATGAGTGGGAACAGAGTTCTGCCAACGTGAGGTTTCCTTTCAGATGTTGAATGCTAACGACATCCTACGCGCTTTTCAGCAACCATATAGATCCCATAGTCCGTTCCACAGAACCCTGGGTTAACGTTCTTCAGGACTTACTTCTGAGGACAATACCGTCCTGGGATGCTTACCCTCCCAGTTGCCCTATAAAACAATACCCAAAGGTCCAAACTACATTAAGCTGGTGGAGGGACACGCGTAGTAAGACATGTGGGCTCAATCCCACGCACACTCAACGTACAGGGACTACCTCGAAACCGGACCATGATGTTCATTCCATTTTTTTTTTTTTTTTTTTAGAGCCTTAGTTCTCAGGCTCAAGCCACCTCGCGACCCTTTTTCCTTTTCTTTTAGAGACACGTTGACTCTCCACCATGTCAATTAAACCCAAGAAGGAGCTTTGAGCTAAGTTATTAACAGTGAAGAAAGAGTAAGGATCAGTGGATGGAGTAGGTGTTCTTGATGAACTTGCTTGAAGATTTGGGGGGAGATTTGGATATTTTGGAACCTCCATTTTTTTCGTTTGCTCCAAGGGAATTCGGGACTTGTTAGATTGTGAGTGTTTAGACCAGCAGGAGCAAGTTGGAGTAACAGAGGTGGTGGGGGCAGGACGAGAGACTGGAGAAATTTCGTCGAGAGTAGCGAGATCCAGTGGTGTTGGAGAGGTTTGGTGGTTGGTGCTAGATTGTAAGGACTGGACTGGAGAAATTGTGTTGGGAACAGCGAGATCCAACAGACTTGGAGAGGTTTGTTGGTTGTTACTAGACAGTAAGGACTGGATCAGATTAGACCAAGGAGAGGTTGTACAAATTTGAGTGACAGGGGGAATACAGGTAGGGCTAGAGATTTCAGAAGAGATTGGAGTAGTTGTGGTGTGAGAAATGAGATAGGAACACTTTCGAGGGTTTTCTATGTCGTGATCTAGATCTACCATGGCATAGTTGAGCCAAGGATCTGGATCAGGCTCTTTGGATTGTTTGGGTGACTCTTCTTTTGATTGAGCTTGAAGTTGTGAGACTTGTTCTTTCGTTTCAAGAACTTGTTGTTCGAGAAAAAGGATGTAAGAAACACAACCCAAAATGGGATCCTGAAGCCTAGCTGTGGCTTCAAACACAAGGGATTTGATAGTTTGTAGATGATCTACCTCAGGTACCCTTTCAATAAGGCGTAGAAAATTCCTATATCCGAAAAGGCCGTGAATTGCCTCATAATCCTTCACACTCCCAGCATATTGAAAGTAGGGAGCCAAGGAACAGTCACTTCTGCACCGTCTTCTGTTATACTCGCATGCACCACAACGACTTGTGTTAACAACCTTCTTAGAAACCATTTTTGGCTTGTTTTAGCTTCCACTTATTAAGATCTGGGTTGGGTGAGGTTTTTTTTTTTTTTTTTTTTTTTTTAGGGGGGAGATGTGTTTCTGCCAAGAGGCAAAAGGAAGAAGAAGAGAAGAAGAAAGAGATGGGGAGGGTCAGACGGAGAAAGGCTCATGGTGAGAAGGATAGAGAGATATGGGATGTGGATGGTCTTTAAAAGGAGAGAAAGAGAGAGAGAGCACGTGAAGAGTGACAGAAAGAGAGGGGGCAGGTGAGAAAGAAAGAAAAGAGAGAGAGAAAGAGGATCACTGAGAGTGACAGAGAGAGAGAGAGAGCACGTGAAGAGTGACAGAAAGAGAGGGGGCAGGTGAGAAAGAAAGAAAAGAGAGAGAGAGAGAAAGAAAGAGAGATAGTGGGGCGTTGAGAGTGACAAAAAGGGAGAGAAAGAGGGGGTTAGTGAGAGGGTCATAAAGAGAGAGAGAAAGAGAGAAGCGTCGGTAACGTCGCAGTACACGTGGCATGACACGTGTCAGTTGACGTGGCTTGTATACCACGTGTCAGATGATGATAGGTCAGTCAACTGCTGAGTCAGCGCTGACTGTTACTTGCGCGTGGGGAGAGTGATACACGTGTAGAGAGTGAGAGCATGTGGAGAGGCTGATGTCTAATGCAAACCTAAATCAGGTCTGGTCCCCTACTCTTCCTATTATTCCGTGTATGTGTGTTTCAACTATTACCATATTTTTACTGATATTTCATGGTTGTGCTCTCTAATCATTTTTTTTTTCTACTTATTTAAATTTATATATTTAAGACACTAGTTTGTACCACACCTAGTAGTTGTTGTCATCAAACACTCTATAACTCTTAATAGATTTACAATGAGTTATGAAACGTCACCTCAGGAGTTATTAATAAAATAGAGTTCATTTTCGTTGTAGCATCGTTGCGTGCTAATACTATTTCTATTGGTAAATAAAGTTAACATTTCATATCATATTCTTAGTAATGTAAGACTTCTAAATACAATTAAATTCTAGACTCACGAATATTCAAATCATATTTTTTAGACTAAAATTCTATATAGGTTCTAGCTAGCTTTCTTATCTCTCTTCCTTATGTTCTTTCTATACAGAATGAATCCTACTTCTAGACTTCCGAGCAAGATGATATATAGTCCTAAGCTGTAACTTAAGCTTTCTAACGAAATTTTATGTATCCATATCTTAACCTTAGACTTCCTAATCAAAATTGCACTATGCTCTTCTAGCGGTCCGGGAACTATTGCTCTGATACCAACTGTCACGACCCCAAAATTCGACTTCAAAATCCTGGGCTCGAGACCGGCCTCTAGGCCTCTTCATAATTAAATAGAGCTCTAGCGGAAGCAAACATAGCTTAAATCTATTTATATATTGAAGTCTACATAAATCTTGAGAATATTTTTACATTTGAAGGCATAACTCTTCTAAACATTCTACATATTTAACAATCATCTACTCCTCATTTGCATCAAGAAGATATTCTTTCTCTTCTATTGAAATGTTCTGTTCTTCTAAGGGTTCTGTAATAGCCTATCATCGTCACTTCGTCACCTGAAAAGGGTTTTAAAAATATTTGGAGAGTGTGAGCTGAAGGCTCAGTGAATGAACATAACCTTGGAAATAATCATTTAAAAGGTTTGCCTTTCTAGAATAGATAAGATAATAACATTAAAATTTCATGCAATAAAATATAATGACATGTTCTATTTGCATGGAAAATTTCATCTTTACATAAATGTCAAATTACCAACCACCCACTCACACACACGTTCCTTTTATTACATCGCACAGTGATCAAAGGCAACCCTGCAGTCGGGCTCATTTCATCGGTCCAAAGGACCAGCCACTTGGGCTTCATTACATCGCATACATAGGCTATACATCGCATACTTAGGCTATACATCGCATACTTAGGCTATACTTTATACTTTGTTGTGGTGGTAATCGACACTTTAAATAAATGAACATTTTAAATAATGGCATTTCAAAAGATACATGACATTGACATAAATTGGCACATTTGAAAATAATAAGTTTTGAATGTTAAAACCCTTCCAGGAACCAAGAAAGATGTTCCGAAAATAATTATAGTATTTTGATACTTTACATATTATAGTAAAATTTACTCATTATATATTGAGTTAATATAGAGTTTGAGAAAATGTAATGAATACTCACATATGGAGTTGAATTTAAATATAGGATACGAACACTCACCTTGGTGACTTAGGAATTGACGATGAAACAGTTCCTACATCAATACAGGTAAAAGAACTAGACATTTAATCATAGGTTGTAAGCATAAGGGTATAACTGCAATTAAGGCTTTTCTAGGGTATTTCTGTAAATATGCTAAAACCATGTCAAACCTTCACTATAATGTTCCTTACACTATGCTAAGTTCAACCTCACTAACTGGACTCAATTTGGAGTCCGTAGCAGGTCCTATTTCAAAACTATAGGAATTGACAGCGTATTTTTCTGAGTTATAGATTATTTACTACGAATTTTGGAAGTTAAAATACTATTTTTAAAATAATCATAACAGGACCGTAATTCTATTTTTATACCCAAATATCATAATTTAAGTGTGGGACTATTTTTAATGGTCATAAAATGCCACAAGAACATTTTTGTATTTTTCCCATAGTTTAAGGAATATAAAAATAATCAACCTCCATTTAAAATAAGTAGTAAAATAATATTATTCTATAGTTTTATAATTATTAAAATTATAAAACAGTATATATTATCATAATATCATTATAGAATATATAAATGATTTATAATGAGTTTACAAAATCCCAGAATGACTAAAAATACCCTTTTCAAAAGTTTAGGGGTCATTCTGTAAATACACCAAAATACAGGGATCATGTAAAAATATTCAAAACTGTAAATTTACTATATCAGATTGTAGTTAACAGAATTATAAGTTCTACGCTTGAAACCGTGATCAAATCCGATGTCGGTAGACCTTTATATGTTCGTTTAAAGTTTTCAGGGGTGTAAATGTAATTTTCGAAAATAAACTGGGCAGAATGCCCTGTTTGGGCAGATTGTAATTCCAAACTTCTAATGGTCATAACTCACTCATTTCTTAACATTTTTAAGTGAAATCAGTGTCTATCTTGAGTGAAATTTCGTGGAGAATCCAAATCTAAAGTTGGTTTTAGCAAATTCGAATCACAGAATGTGAAATGACCAATTTACCCTTTAAGACGAATCCTAAATAAAACCCAAACGGTACAAGCAAATCAAAAACTGTTTTAAGGGGTATTTCCTGGGCATTAAAAGAGTCTACCTCTAAAATTTCAGAATTTAATGTGGTCGGAGTAAAGAGATATAAAATTTTTACCATTTTGATCAAATATAGCTATGTTCTTAATTCTAGATTAATAATTAATTTAACCCTTCCTAAATTAAGCTAATAGGATCTAATTATTACTGAAAATAGTGTAAATGTGAGTGTTTATAAACTATATAAATATAGAGAAGTAAAGAACTTACCTTGATTTGATGATAGGAGAATACAAGAATTCTCACTCTTTTACTTCCTAGCTCTCTCTTCAAACATAATCTTATGAAGTGGTGAGGAATTTGTGGTGTGAAAAATAACTCATGGATGTGTGTTTATATAGCAAGAAAAAAGATGTAGTGCTTCATTAATTTAATTAGGTAAGGTTTTAATTTATTACATTGATACTCCTATTTTATTTTCTTTTTCTTTTAAAATCTTATTTATTTTTCTTTTAAATTAAGTGGAGTTTTAGTTTATAAAAAAGATATGATTTATCATGTTCCACTTTCTTTTCTTTTTCTTTTAAAATCTTATTTATTTTTCTTTTAAATTAAGTGGAGTTTTAGTTTATTAAAAAGATATGATTTATCATGTTACACTTTCTTTTCTTTTTCTTTTAAAATCTTATTTGTTTTTCTTTTAAGTTAAGTAGAGTTTTAGTTTATTAAAAAGATATGATAGGATTAGTCAAATAAGCTAGCATTGGTATATCCATTTATAACCAATCTATGTAAGAATATATTTACCCAAATAAATTACAGTTATAGAATAATAATTATTTGAACATAAATTCCATTAAGAAAATTTCTAAGTGCTACAATTAAGATTTCTATTAAAGACTATTTTCAGTAAATTAGAAATGTTAATGAATTAAATGTAATTAATGCTACTGAATTTTAGGGTTATTACATTCTCCCCTACTTAAAGAAGTTTGGTCCCCAAACTTATCTTATTAGGTGTTTAAAAAGGCAATCAAAATTTTAGGATAATTTCCAAATTTATAAACTCGAAATACGTTACTATATCAAAATATTCTAACATGCTAGAAACGAAATTATTACACTAATTAAATAATCAGAATAGTCAATAATACCTAAAATATTTCCCAAAAAGAGCACTTCGGGATCTTATATAGTATATATTTTATGTTTATATGTTCTATGTTTAGAGATTGCCAGGAGATACAGATAAACTAACTCTTGAAAATTAATTATATATCAGTCACTGTTTTGTAAAGTTATTGTAAGTTGCTTCATTGTCCTAAAATTTAATGGTTCAAAGCTTTAGGATAATAATTTTATAATAGTCTGAATACTTATCAGAATACATATATATATATATATATAAATAAAAATTCTAAGAGTTCCCTTACACAATCCTTGATATTCTCTTTTTATTGATGATATTTTTGATACATATAAGAGCGAAAAGAGAACAACAAGAAAACCCTAACATTTCAGAAAGTGCACTTACGTTATTAACAAGAGATAGTATTTCCACAGCTGATTCTTGAACTGATAGTCCAACGTGAGAGTACATTACATAAGAAACGAAGATAGTGCGAAGGAGGATTTTTTTTTTTTTTTTTGAAATATGAAAAGTTACAATGATACAAATGTACATTTGGATTTTGATGAGTGGGAACAGAGTTCTGCCAACGTGAGGTTTCCTTTCAGATGTTGAATGCTAACGACATCCTACGCGCTTTTCAGCAACCATATAGATCCCATAGTCCGTTCCACAGAACCCTGGGTTAACGTTCTTCAGGACTTACTTCTGAGGACAATACCGTCCTGGGATGCTTACCCTCCCAGTTGCCCTATAAAACAATACCCAAAGGTCCAAACTACATTAAGCTGGTGGAGGGACACGCGTAGTAAGACATGTGGGCTCAATCCCACGCACACTCAACGTACAGGGACTACCTCGAAACCGGACCATGATGTTCATTCCATTTTTTTTTTTTTTTTTTTAGAGCCTTAGTTCTCAGGCTCAAGCCACCTCGCGACCCTTTTTCCTTTTCTTTTAGAGACACGTTGACTCTCCACCATGTCAATTAAACCCAAGAAGGAGCTTTGAGCTAAGTTATTAACAGTGAAGAAAGAGTAAGGATCAGTGGATGGAGTAGGTGTTCTTGATGAACTTGCTTGAAGATTTGGGGGGAGATTTGGATATTTTGGAACCTCCATTTTTTTCGTTTGCTCCAAGGGAATTCGGGACTTGTTAGATTGTGAGTGTTTAGACCAGCAGGAGCAAGTTGGAGTAACAGAGGTGGTGGGGGCAGGACGAGAGACTGGAGAAATTTCGTCGAGAGTAGCGAGATCCAGTGGTGTTGGAGAGGTTTGGTGGTTGGTGCTAGATTGTAAGGACTGGACTGGAGAAATTGTGTTGGGAACAGCGAGATCCAACAGACTTGGAGAGGTTTGTTGGTTGTTACTAGACAGTAAGGACTGGATCAGATTAGACCAAGGAGAGGTTGTACAAATTTGAGTGACAGGGGGAATACAGGTAGGGCTAGAGATTTCAGAAGAGATTGGAGTAGTTGTGGTGTGAGAAATGAGATAGGAACACTTTCGAGGGTTTTCTATGTCGTGATCTAGATCTACCATGGCATAGTTGAGCCAAGGATCTGGATCAGGCTCTTTGGATTGTTTGGGTGACTCTTCTTTTGATTGAGCTTGAAGTTGTGAGACTTGTTCTTTCGTTTCAAGAACTTGTTGTTCGAGAAAAAGGATGTAAGAAACACAACCCAAAATGGGATCCTGAAGCCTAGCTGTGGCTTCAAACACAAGGGATTTGATAGTTTGTAGATGATCTACCTCAGGTACCCTTTCAATAAGGCGTAGAAAATTCCTATATCCGAAAAGGCCGTGAATTGCCTCATAATCCTTCACACTCCCAGCATATTGAAAGTAGGGAGCCAAGGAACAGTCACTTCTGCACCGTCTTCTGTTATACTCGCATGCACCACAACGACTTGTGTTAACAACCTTCTTAGAAACCATTTTTGGCTTGTTTTAGCTTCCACTTATTAAGATCTGGGTTGGGTGAGGTTTTTTTTTTTTTTTTTTTTTTTTAGGGGGGAGATGTGTTTCTGCCAAGAGGCAAAAGGAAGAAGAAGAGAAGAAGAAAGAGATGGGGAGGGTCAGACGGAGAAAGGCTCATGGTGAGAAGGATAGAGAGATATGGGATGTGGATGGTCTTTAAAAGGAGAGAAAGAGAGAGAGAGCACGTGAAGAGTGACAGAAAGAGAGGGGGCAGGTGAGAAAGAAAGAAAAGAGAGAGAGAAAGAGGATCACTGAGAGTGACAGAGAGAGAGAGAGAGCACGTGAAGAGTGACAGAAAGAGAGGGGGCAGGTGAGAAAGAAAGAAAAGAGAGAGAGAGAGAAAGAAAGAGAGATAGTGGGGCGTTGAGAGTGACAAAAAGGGAGAGAAAGAGGGGGTTAGTGAGAGGGTCATAAAGAGAGAGAGAAAGAGAGAAGCGTCGGTAACGTCGCAGTACACGTGGCATGACACGTGTCAGTTGACGTGGCTTGTATACCACGTGTCAGATGATGATAGGTCAGTCAACTGCTGAGTCAGCGCTGACTGTTACTTGCGCGTGGGGAGAGTGATACACGTGTAGAGAGTGAGAGCATGTGGAGAGGCTGATGTCTAATGCAAACCTAAATCAGGTCTGGTCCCCTACTCTTCCTATTATTCCGTGTATGTGTGTTTCAACTATTACCATATTTTTACTGATATTTCATGGTTGTGCTCTCTAATCATTTTTTTTTTCTACTTATTTAAATTTATATATTTAAGACACTAGTTTGTACCACACCTAGTAGTTGTTGTCATCAAACACTCTATAACTCTTAATAGATTTACAATGAGTTATGAAACGTCACCTCAGGAGTTATTAATAAAATAGAGTTCATTTTCGTTGTAGCATCGTTGCGTGCTAATACTATTTCTATTGGTAAATAAAGTTAACATTTCATATCATATTCTTAGTAATGTAAGACTTCTAAATACAATTAAATTCTAGACTCACGAATATTCAAATCATATTTTTTAGACTAAAATTCTATATAGGTTCTAGCTAGCTTTCTTATCTCTCTTCCTTATGTTCTTTCTATACAGAATGAATCCTACTTCTAGACTTCCGAGCAAGATGATATATAGTCCTAAGCTGTAACTTAAGCTTTCTAACGAAATTTTATGTATCCATATCTTAACCTTAGACTTCCTAATCAAAATTGCACTATGCTCTTCTAGCGGTCCGGGAACTATTGCTCTGATACCAACTGTCACGACCCCAAAATTCGACTTCAAAATCCTGGGCTCGAGACCGGCCTCTAGGCCTCTTCATAATTAAATAGAGCTCTAGCGGAAGCAAACATAGCTTAAATCTATTTATATATTGAAGTCTACATAAATCTTGAGAATATTTTTACATTTGAAGGCATAACTCTTCTAAACATTCTACATATTTAACAATCATCTACTCCTCATTTGCATCAAGAAGATATTCTTTCTCTTCTATTGAAATGTTCTGTTCTTCTAAGGGTTCTGTAATAGCCTATCATCGTCACTTCGTCACCTGAAAAGGGTTTTAAAAATATTTGGAGAGTGTGAGCTGAAGGCTCAGTGAATGAACATAACCTTGGAAATAATCATTTAAAAGGTTTGCCTTTCTAGAATAGATAAGATAATAACATTAAAATTTCATGCAATAAAATATAATGACATGTTCTATTTGCATGGAAAATTTCATCTTTACATAAATGTCAAATTACCAACCACCCACTCACACACACGTTCCTTTTATTACATCGCACAGTGATCAAAGGCAACCCTGCAGTCGGGCTCATTTCATCGGTCCAAAGGACCAGCCACTTGGGCTTCATTACATCGCATACATAGGCTATACATCGCATACTTAGGCTATACATCGCATACTTAGGCTATACTTTATACTTTGTTGTGGTGGTAATCGACACTTTAAATAAATGAACATTTTAAATAATGGCATTTCAAAAGATACATGACATTGACATAAATTGGCACATTTGAAAATAATAAGTTTTGAATGTTAAAACCCTTCCAGGAACCAAGAAAGATGTTCCGAAAATAATTATAGTATTTTGATACTTTACATATTATAGTAAAATTTACTCATTATATATTGAGTTAATATAGAGTTTGAGAAAATGTAATGAATACTCACATATGGAGTTGAATTTAAATATAGGATACGAACACTCACCTTGGTGACTTAGGAATTGACGATGAAACAGTTCCTACATCAATACAGGTAAAAGAACTAGACATTTAATCATAGGTTGTAAGCATAAGGGTATAACTGCAATTAAGGCTTTTCTAGGGTATTTCTGTAAATATGCTAAAACCATGTCAAACCTTCACTATAATGTTCCTTACACTATGCTAAGTTCAACCTCACTAACTGGACTCAATTTGGAGTCCGTAGCAGGTCCTATTTCAAAACTATAGGAATTGACAGCGTATTTTTCTGAGTTATAGATTATTTACTACGAATTTTGGAAGTTAAAATACTATTTTTAAAATAATCATAACAGGACCGTAATTCTATTTTTATACCCAAATATCATAATTTAAGTGTGGGACTATTTTTAATGGTCATAAAATGCCACAAGAACATTTTTGTATTTTTCCCATAGTTTAAGGAATATAAAAATAATCAACCTCCATTTAAAATAAGTAGTAAAATAATATTATTCTATAGTTTTATAATTATTAAAATTATAAAACAGTATATATTATCATAATATCATTATAGAATATATAAATGATTTATAATGAGTTTACAAAATCCCAGAATGACTAAAAATACCCTTTTCAAAAGTTTAGGGGTCATTCTGTAAATACACCAAAATACAGGGATCATGTAAAAATATTCAAAACTGTAAATTTACTATATCAGATTGTAGTTAACAGAATTATAAGTTCTACGCTTGAAACCGTGATCAAATCCGATGTCGGTAGACCTTTATATGTTCGTTTAAAGTTTTCAGGGGTGTAAATGTAATTTTCGAAAATAAACTGGGCAGAATGCCCTGTTTGGGCAGATTGTAATTCCAAACTTCTAATGGTCATAACTCACTCATTTCTTAACATTTTTAAGTGAAATCAGTGTCTATCTTGAGTGAAATTTCGTGGAGAATCCAAATCTAAAGTTGATTTTAGCAAATTCGAATCACAGAATGTGAAATGACCAATTTACCCTTTAAGACGAATCCTAAATAAAACCCAAACGGTACAAGCAAATCAAAAACTGTTTTAAGGGGTATTTCCTGGGCATTAAAAGAGTCTACCTCTAAAATTTCAGAATTTAATGTGGTCGGAGTAAAGAGATATAAAATTTTTACCATTTTGATCAAATATAGCTATGTTCTTAATTCTAGATTAATAATTAATTTAACCCTTCCTAAATTAAGCTAATAGGATCTAATTATTACTGAAAATAGTGTAAATGTGAGTGTTTATAAACTATATAAATATAGAGAAGAAAAGAACTTACCTTGATTTGATGATAGGAGAATACAAGAATTCTCACTCTTTTACTTCCTAGCTCTCTCTTCAAACATAATCTTATGAAGTGGTGAGGAATTTGTGGTGTGAAAAATAACTCATGGATGTGTGTTTATATAGCAAGAAAAAAGATGTAGTGCTTCATTAATTTAATTAGGTAAGGTTTTAATTTATTACATTGATACTCCTATTTTATTTTCTTTTTCTTTTAAAATCTTATTTATTTTTCTTTTAAATTAAGTGGAGTTTTAGTTTATAAAAAAGATATGATTTATCATGTTCCACTTTCTTTTCTTTTTCTTTTAAAATCTTATTTATTTTTCTTTTAAATTAAGTGGAGTTTTAGTTTATTAAAAAGATATGATTTATCATGTTACACTTTCTTTTCTTTTTCTTTTAAAATCTTATTTGTTTTTCTTTTAAGTTAAGTAGAGTTTTAGTTTATTAAAAAGATATGATAGGATTAGTCAAATAAGCTAGCATTGGTATATCCATTTATAACCAATCTATGTAAGAATATATTTACCCAAATAAATTACAGTTATAGAATAATAATTATTTGAACATAAATTCCATTAAGAAAATTTCTAAGTGCTACAATTAAGATTTCTATTAAAGACTATTTTCAGTAAATTAGAAATGTTAATGAATTAAATGTAATTAATGCTACTGAATTTTAGGGTTATTACAGAAACTCAAACTGAAATCGACTCATATGAATTGACCCAATCATGGAAAGAACCAGGAAGCAAAGTTAAACAAGAAGGATTACATGACGCTGTGTGATAATGAAGTGAAGAAACATGAACTGCAGTATGCTAGCGAATTTAAAAAGGCACTAGTTGAATTGTTGTTTTTGTTTTGGGGGGGAATTGAACAGGAGGGTTTATAGCAAGAACCTGCTCTTCTCTTGATATTGTATGTTGATCGGCACATAATTCAGCACAATTTCCCATGCCATAGTCATTATAAACATCCCACAACCCATCTTTTAACATTCCATCAACAAGAGAATCATGTCCAAGTCGAGATCCCTTCCTGCAATAAAGTATAGAATCAGCACATAGGTAGAAGCTTCGTGCTTATGACCATTGACAGATCAGAATATTAAAAGACTATAAATGAACGAAAAGGGTGTTTTTGTCTGCCTGACACGGGGACACATACGACACGATGCACACATCGACACGGAAAATCTTAAATATATAGGATACGGACACAGCTAGGAAATGAAGACTAAAAAAATTATAATTTTTTAGTCAATTATACAATGTACCGTACCGTGATCACTGATATTTTCTAAATTTTTAGATTTTCTCATAACTTATGTACCATTTTATTATATTCATACTTTTTACCTTAAAATTTTTAAAATATTTTCAGAGCCACTATGTCATGTCCAATCCCATGTCCGGCCGTGTTGGCTGCGTGTTCGATGAAAAAAAAACTAAGACACTTTTTTTTGCTTGTCCAACATGGACATGGCACCCAAATTAAAGAGTCTGATCTTCATCACACGTTCAGATGTGCTTGAAATGCATATGTATACTCAAGTAATTAAATATTTCATGATTCATAAGGGAGTCTTAACCTTGCTTCCGTTACGTATTTAGGCACGTTGGACATACTTTCCATGCCACCAGCCACAACGACATCATTGATGCCCAACTGAATACTTTGTGCTGCAAGCATAGTTGCTGAAACAACCAAAATAAGAAATACTTAATTACAAATCAGTAACAGCAAGAAATTCTACTATATCCAAGGGGTTAAAGAGTAAAATAATATAAAATAAGATGGAACATGAACCTTTCATTCCTGATGCACAAACTTTGTTAATGGTGGTGCAGACCACTGTATTAGGTATTCCTGCACCTAATGCCGCTTGCCTTGCAGGAGCCTGTCCTAGATTTGCACTGAGGACATTCCCAAAGAAAACTTCCTCTACAAGTGATGGGTCAACATTTGCCCTCTTAAGAGCACCTGAAAGTTGGCGAGAGAGAGCAATTTAGGGCCTGTTTGGGAATGCTCAGAATGAGATGTGTTTTACGTCCCATTCTTGCCTCCTATTTGGTTTCTATGAGAACCTATGTTACCCGGACTTGGCATCAAAGGTGCCATACCCGTGTCGACGTGGGTACTACAAGCAGGGGCGGAGGCAGGGGGGGGCAGGCGGGGGCCATGGCCCCCCCAAGATTTTTCAAAATTGTATTTTTTGTATGTATAATTTTGAAAATTTTCAAATTTTATTTAGATTGGCCCCCCCAAAAATAGTATGATTATTATATAACCCCCAAAAAAATATTGGTAAGGCTAAAAATAAGAAGGATTAAATACATTTTACAACCTTGTAGTTTGTCACATGTGTCAGTTTGGTCCCAAATTGTTTTACCATCATTAAGTTTTACATGCAACGGCGAGTTTATGAGTAGACCCAAAAAATTTCGCCTCAGGGGCGCTGCCCCCGAACCCCCGTATAATTCTAAGCCTCTGTACACGGCCCCCCCAAACTTTTATTCCTGGCTCCGCCACTGACTACAAGGATACCGACATGGGATATGTGTCGGACTTGTTTCGTACCATGTCGGACATGGCTTGTTATCAAAAAATATAATCTAAAGAGGAAATTGTTTTCTAGACTCAAAGCCTTCTTTTCATATTTAGACTATTTTTAAACTATGGCCCTATTTTAAAAGTATTTAAACTATGACCCTATTTTAAAAGTATTAAAATTAAAATACTTGATTTTTTCTTGCATAATATGCAAAACTATTATATAAATTTATAATATTTACTTAAATATAGACATGTCCGACATGTCCCCGTACCCGTACCCCGTTATGGATCCTTTTTTTGCCAAGTCCCCTTATCCTAATATTTGGAAGTTTGACAAGTCCGACCTCTGGATACATCTACGTACCCGACACTCGTACCCGAGTCTGGGTAACATTGATGAGAACCAAGGTTATGTTGGTATGACAAAGAACCAGCTTTTAAGAGATTTATTAAATCGGTACACTCCTGCGCAAGAAACGGACAATCCAAACACTCGAAATTATAAAACTGGTTCAAGTATGAACCATATAACCGATTCTTTGCCTTCCCAAACAACCCTTTAGTATAAAAGTAAAGAGAGATCTTGGAACAACAGATAAATTCCATCATTTGAACAGAAGAAGGAGGTTGACTTACTTTCAATAGCTACAGATCCAAGCTTGGTAGCTGATAAAGATGAAAGAGAACCAAGAAAGCCACCCATTGGTGTACGTGCAACACCAACAACACAAACATCTGCGCACAATAACTAGGAACATTGGAGTGACCACCACATATCCAAATTTTCGAAACATTCAACTAACTGGAATTTCAATCCACAATTCTCTCCTAAATTTAACATGTCAATCGTATAGCATGCTAAAATACGCTTCACATAAACATTTACCAGCCTACAAAAACCAAAGGAAATTCAGAGAGAGAAGGAAAGTACTTGTTTCCCGGCTGACTAAAACTTTTGGTAATATCACACTTTGATTTGTTTGAACGTGTCAGTTAGGTTACACTGTTACAGGGACATCCTGAGCCTGGTCCACTGATAGACAAATTTAAAACATTCATTTTTTTTCTTTTTTTTTTTCCCTCTCTGATGAGGAAATCTAAGACTTCTAGCAGTGAGATGCAAACTAACAAATTTACCTTATGTACATTTCTTTTGCTATGAACGCATATACATGTATGTGATCAGTGAGTTATTCAAAAAATAAATGGCAGAGAAGTGCAGAACAAACTTTGCAGCAGACTAATTTCCAGATTGAGAATTAAAGGTAAAGCAATTAAAAACAAAGTTAATGACAATTGTTTGATGATATCTTCAGCATAAGCAAATTCTTAAAACAACCAAAAAATGCAAATTGTAAAAGGTGCATTAGCAATAACAGATTTTCAATTATTCATGTCATATACATATATAAAAAGAAAAAACCTTGCAATTCTTGACTGATAAAAAGAGATCAATTTCAGTACCTCTAGGCTTTATAGCGTCTGAAGATGTCCCTGCTGCTGGAGCCATGATAGTCCACAATTCAATATCTGTATCATTCAAGAAACAGATAAGACCTGGGTTTGGGGAAAAAATAGACTGATCATAATAAAGCTGATAAATTCGAACTCAAGCTTAACATGTGACGAATGATATAGCAAAACTCGAGCCCAAAATACACTTCAAAAATCCAAATCCAAATCCCAAATATAGGTAGAGTACTGCTATGCTTTCCAAATCCAAATCCCAAATTCACATTCCAAACGATGTGGCACCAATCAAAATTCAGTGGGTCCGTTGACCACTGTGGGGTCACTTCCACATCATCCAATCAAAATCCAATGGGCCCACTGCCACATCATTTGGGATGAGAATTTGAGATTTAGATTTGGAAAGCATAGCATTACTCAGATAGATATTGCAAAAATAGCAACAAAAATTACTTCACTTCGCTAACCCTCCTCCCAGGCCATGTTTGACAACCCAATTAAGTGCTAAAAATAAAAAAATACTTTCAGCTCTTAATTTTTTTCACTGTGTTTGATAGATGTATAAGGGTTAACCACTTAACTTGAAAATTCGTCAAAAAAAAGTATTTTACAGAAAAATTTTAATGAAATATTTAAGTAAAACATTATTTTTAGTAGTGTAAATTCATTACTTAATTTTTAGTTCTAACAAAGGGGGCCTTGGACCATCTCCGAAGGTGATGTCAAAACTCCCACATCAAATGATGCACAAAAACACATTTGATGCATGAATAAAATTTATGCACTCCAAAGGATGCATCAAATGGGTGATTATTTTAATGTATCTTTAACTTTTCCTTCTTTTCATATTCAAACTTCTTATCTGAATTGTGGGGTTTTGTGAAAATATTGTGAATCCTGGACACGTTGGTACTTGGGATGCTTTTTGTATTAAAAAAGTAATACTTTGCTGCAACCACCAAACACAGCAAGATTGCTGCAAATAAGGAGTGCATCAACTTTACTTTGCTGCAGTCCATTGCTGTGTCCTTTGGAGCCATATTTGGTGACATGGCACAGCATTCCGTTTGCTGCAATGGTTTGATGCATCCTTTGGAGATGCTATTAGTTCTAGTAAAAAAAATGACAGAACAAAGGCCCTTTCTGGTCACTTCAATGTCATTTCTCCCATTCTTCAGACACCGAACAGAAAATCGTGGACAATTTTTTAATTATTAAGTTTTTATTTTTCAAAAAAAAAAAAATAGACATGGAAATGTAATTTTAAGATATACACCCACATTAAGTTATTTAAACAGAGGTTTGCACAACACATAAGGAGATTTAAACCGAGATTGATATAATTAAAATTGTCAAGTAATCAAACAAACCATGGATTTAGGACTGTTAAGAGAGATCTAATTTGATGGCAAGACCAATATATACATATATATATATATATATTTGAAGCCATTCACATTGATCCAACAACAGAAAAATAGATCAGCGGACAGGAAATGGCTAGAAAAGTGAAGAAAATGAGGGAAAATGAGCACAATCAAGAAATCGGAAAGAGAAATTGAGCTTCACAATCGAGATTTAGAAAGATAGTACACAATAATTATACAGATACATACCTCTCTAACTGTTAGGAACTCTGAGATCAAATAACTCTGTGTGTGTGAGAGAGAGAGAGAGAATCAGCTACAAATGGAACTGAGGTGAGTGACCGAGTCAGGGAGCTAGACAACAAATGGTTACCGTATGTGCAGATGAGATCCCCTCTTCTAATAATGGTGGGAATTAGGGGTGTCAAATCGCCCGTCCCGTCCCGTCCCGCCCCAATTCGTCATTTAGCGAGTCGTAACTTGTCTCACCTCGTGGACGAATCCAGTTCGTGACTTAATTTATTGGATATGGGTCCGGGTCGACTTTCATTTTTGCAACTCATAACTCGCCCCGTGATCCTGCTTGTCTAACCCACCGACTCGCCACCAACTCGCCTCGTAACCTGCCTCGCCTCGCGGACCCACCCCGCCCCGCCTCACTAACCCGTGATTAAAATATTTTTATTTAATTATTTTCAAATAGACTATTTATTAATAAACAATTTTATTAAACTTTTAAGTAAAAAATAATTTTTTTTTTTTGAAAAATAGTTTCCAAATACTTTTTTCAACAAAACTATTTTTAAATAAAGTATTTTATTAAACTATTTTTTAGAATTTTTTTTATTAATATTAAAAATAAGTTTTTGCAAGCAACTCGCAGACTAATTCGCCAACCAATCCGCGAGTTAGCCGCCCTGCCTCGCCTCACCCCGTTGACCCACGAATTAGTGGGTTGGGGCTAGTCACCCTATATCCCTTACTGAGTCAATTCGCCCCGCCCCGTCTATTTCGCCAACCCACCCCGTGGCTCGCCAAAATTCGCCCAACTCGTTAAGGGGGGCGTCCCGTTTGACACCTTTAGGTGGGATGAACTCAATATATATATTTGGTCTTTAGGAAGGGCGACCTTCACTTATTAAAAAGAGGACCAAGTTATGCAGGTGACTGGGTGGACCCCAATATCACTTGTTTCACTACTGATATATATATATATATATATATAATATAGAGAAGAGAGAGACTGAAAAAACTTTAGGAGAGAGAGAGAGAGAAAAAAAAGGGGGCGACGGCCATTGGACGACGATCGGACTTTGTGGGGCCCCTAGACGGCGATCGGACTCCGACGAGACTTCCCCCACTCCAGTATTCTTCTCCCTTTCTCTCTTCTCTCAGTCTCTTTCACTCTTACACACAAAAGCTAGGTTTGTGTTGAAACATTTTGGGGGAAGTCTCTCAAATCTCTATATTATCATCACTCTCTCACTCTCACTCACAAATGGGGGAGCTATTTTTATTTTTGGTTAAAAGAGACCACTTGTTGATTGTCAATATCAATGAATGAGTTGAGATTAAAAAAAAGTTAAACCTTCATCAAGAGTTGATAATGAAAATCTGTTTTTCTCTCTTTAGTTCTCTGTCTTCTCTCTAACTCTCTCTCTCTCTCTTGTTCTTCCCCAAATCTCTCTAATTCTCTTCACAATTTCTATCTTTCTTTCTTCTAATTCCCAATATTGTTGCAGTAAGGAGTTGATTCCTTACAAGTGGTATCAAAGCATGATCTGGGGCACTCTTTTTAATCCCTTGGCTTCTGTTCCTTGAACTTCCTTCCAAGTTCGAGCCGGGCCACCAGAAAATGGGTTTGAATTTCCTTCCAAGTCTGAGCCAGGATGTGCTTTAATAGAGCAGAAATTTGAAGAAAAAACGGCATCACAAGGTGGGTCTCTTCCCAGCAATTGTCATGCAGAAATAGATTCCTATAACTCCATCCAAGAAGACAAGGAAATGGTTCATTATTGTAACAAATATTGTGGTCGGGCCATACGGGCACCCACATTATATTGGACTAGGTCCAAAGAGGCTTGGCTTGGACACCAAGTAACGGGCTTTGGAGTCCCAAGCCTTATAGGTTTTATGTGCCTATATATATATGCATATATATCACATGGAAAGACCTAATGAGACAGACTTTCAGCAGCCTCTCTCTCTCCCTAACGTTAGTCTCTCTCTCCCTCTTCCTCTCACGGATTTCTATCTCTATAGCACATCACCAAAGGGAGCTTGGGATTTAGCACATGATTGTCATGGGGGTGGCTCAAGTAGCGTCCTCTACGACCTAGGTGATGCATAAGAGATTACACGGAGGAAACATGGAGCAGCAGTTCGTGGGTGGAGACGCCGGTCTCGTAACAACACCGTTCGGCGATCCGTCAGGTTATTCTGTTAGGTAACGAACCTATACCCTACTTGTATGCTTGCGTGTATTTTATCAACATTGGTATCAGAGCCATTAGGTTGTTGATTCGCCCGTATATCACCCGAATCGTATCTGCCTTTAAAGCTTCAAGCAAGCTTTTATCAAAACTTTGAAATTTTGGTTTTAAAGTGGGTCTACATCGAAACTCCAATAGGGGTCCAATTTTTTGGCATGGTTGTGTCCCATATGATCCCTAGAGTCCCCCCATATAGTCCCACGTCTTGATTATCTCAAACGAAAGTAAAATCTAAACCCCTAAATTTCTGGGTATAAAAAATCCAAAATTTTTTCCCAACTTTGCTTCAATATTCTGGATGATTCACTCGTCCAATCACTATGTTTTTTGGCTTGATCATCATCTACCCCGCAAGGGCTTTAAAACCGTATATTACAAGAAAATTTTGGATAAAAAATGAAGCCGTGGTAGCCTCTGAAAGTTGGCGTCGTGCAACTGTTGCTGTTGCATTTTTTTAGGGTTGTTTTCTTTTGAAGAAGATGACCAGGCTCTGCCCACCCCCACGCACGTCGGCGGCGCTGGTGGTGGTGTGGACCCCACTCCGGTGAGTGTGGGTCCCGCCTGGCCCGTAGTTTTTTAATCTATTTTTTATTAAAATATTCCAAAAAAATGATTTATTTATTTTACATTTAAAATAGCTTCTATGATTAAAAACTTAGTTTTTTAATCGTTTAAATTGTTTTAATTACTTTACAATTCTGGAAAAATGTGAAAATTTTATTTTTAATTTTTCATATATTAAGGGCACTGTGTGGAACAAGAAATAATTTTATGGTAGATTATTTCATTTTTTTGGTATTTTAGAGCATAAAAGATATGTTTTAAATATGTTTTTAATTGCTTAAAATATCCAAAAATGTATATTAATTTTGAAATTAATATGTAGTGTTTAGTACACTGTAAGGGACTCTAAGATAATTTGTGTAAATTATCATATATTTATGGTATTTTAGAGCATATAATTAATGTTTATGGACATTTATTTAATTGCTCAAAATAGCCAAAATACACTATTAATTTTTGTAATTAATACGGGACATAAGGGACACTGTTTTAAGACCATGTAAAATTTTCTGGGACCCATAGATAATTTTTGGTAAATTATCTCAATCATATTAATATTTTAGAGCATATAATTGTGTGTTTTTGAACACATATTAAATTGCTTAAAATATTTTTATTGATCATTAGTTCATTGAATTAACACAATGTGTTTAGAACACTAGTGGTAGCTTGAGAAAATTATTTTAGTAAATTTTCTCCCACTTTGGGACATATTTTAGAGCATATACATTGTGTTGAATACGCAATATTAATTGCTTAAAATATAACTAATTAAAGTTGTTAATTCTTGAATTTAATGTCTAGTGGTTTTGTACACTGATTGGAGACTTGAGAAAATTTTATGAATTATTTCATTTTTTGTTTTGGTATTTTAGAGCATAGAATTTATGCATATGGGCATTTATTTAATTGCTTAAAATAGCCAAAATAGATTATTAATTTTTGAAATTAATATGAGGTGTTTGGAACACCATATTAGATCACTAAAAAAAAAAAAATCCTTGGAGAACAAATTTCCTCAATTTTTTGGTACTTTTGGGAATTTGTTGCTCATAGTTAATTTTGTTTAACTAGATCAATTTATTTTGTTAAATTGATTCAAAGTATTTTTGGGCCTTGATAAATTTTGGAAAATTCTTTATAATGAAAAGTCAGTTTTTCAGTTATTTTATTTTTCCCATGAAGTATTTTAAATGAATTTGTTAATTTAAAAGCCCTTAATGAATTGGTTTTAAAATATGTTTTAAGACCGAAATTTGTGTTAAAATTAGTGAAAAATCCTTAATGAATTGGTTTTAAAATACGTTTTAAGACCGAAATTTGTGTTAAAATTAGTGAAAAATCTAAGATTTTTCATTGATTTTACTTTAGCTTATGGGAGCTATCCGGGCTGTGCAATAATTATTTTCTTGCACATTTTATTATTTTTAGAGGCTTGTTGCATTGTTGGTCATGTTTATGTTACTACTGTTTGTGATTGGATGACCCAAGACCTCTAATCCTCCTCCTTAAATGGTGTGATGGATTAGTCCATTCATTTTTAAATAGACCGGATGAGTGCTTGGTGTATGTGATTAATGCATTAATCTGGATTAATGAATGGACAATTAGTTGACAATTTATAGAGCTTGTGTCCTCACGATGTATGTTTAAGGCTGTTGTTGTATATGTCTATGAACAAAGCATCCCTATTTTTTATGGGTTATAAATGTAATTTGAGGACGAGGGTTTTATTTCTTGTATTGGAAAAGCCTACTTGTAAAGGGATGGTTTTCTTTGTTCATAAATCATAGACTTGAATTACCTTAACATAAGTTCTAAGTTGTCAATCCAGACCCACGTGGGGGTCCATTCGCACTTTTGTTGTATGGCGCACTTTATATCTTGTGGATGATCTTAGATAGGTATTTGTACCATCTAATTGATGTTTGTTTAGAAAAATCAATTATAAAAGGTTTTTCTTGATTTATAAAATTAAGATTTGATTAATGAGCAATAGCGAATTTTTGGTCTTAAATTGTAGAAAGGGGAAAACTCATTTGTAATTGAATTTTAAAACAAACCTTATGAAATGTGCAAATAATAATGTCAATCCCTTGCGCATGTTCTCAAATATTATTCTTCAAATTTTCTGGATTTACAAAAACAAATGTTTTCTGAACCACACTTTGTCGATCTTTATAAAAGTAACAAGTTTAAAAGGGACTAATTTTTGTAATATGGCACTGCAAAGTAACACACCTACAGAGTAAGTACGAGCTTATGGGCTTTAGACTTATTCTATAGTCCAACCCATTAAACCAAATAATGGGCCTCTGGTCCAATTTTATTATAAACCTTGAAAGCCTATGACACTTGGCTCGAGAAGGATCATAGCACGCGCTTTTTGATAAGCAGCATGCACCATGATCTTGTTGGGAAGTATAATTACTTCCCAATAGCCAAAGTATTGTGAGATCAACTCGAATTTGTTTTCAATGGCACATTCACTACTAGATTAAGCATCTAGTTATGAAGTTCGGGAAAGTAAAGGAAACATTCCAAGTACATGATGACTGGACATTTAAGGTCGATGACAGGTATGATTCATGATTTCAGATTACTCGGAACATCTTTACTGGCGAACTGCAGTTTCAGGCTATGATTAGTTCTTTGCCTGATTCTTGAGTCCATAGAAAACAAGTCGTGAACCACAACGAAAATGTTAAATTTTTTGTTTTTTGACATTTTTCGACATGTTGAACTGAATACGGAGCACCAAAAGGTAAGGCGAACTGTATTGCTACACTCTGTACCACAACTTTCATAAGTGGAAGTAAGCGCAAGGCCAGTGGGCCAAAACGCAATGGTAAGGGTAAACTCGCCTAGAGGCAGGGTGGGGCTAGCAAGTTTGCGCCCAAGGCTAACAAGGTGGAAGAGCGCAATCGAGGGCGTTTTTCAATTCGGTGGTAATAGGATGGACATTTTTCGGTGGTAGTGTTACTTGGACATGGTTATCTAGGGATAACTGCTTAAGAATCATTTTAATAAATTCCAGTTTTCTCTGTTATTAATTTATTCTGAGACATGGCATGCTGGACTTGAGCACATAGGATGTGATAAGATGACTTGATTAGCTCGAGAAGCCCTTTTTGGGCCCACTCGCTAAGGTTGACCTACCTATGTGTGAGTCTTGCTTAGTTGGCAAAGCATGCCGAAAGCCCTTTTAGAGAGGCTATTAGAGCTACTCAAGCATTAGAGCTAGTTCACTCAGATATCTGTGGACCTATGGTTGTAAAGGCACGTCATAGCGCCTCTTATTTTCTCACTTTTATAGATGATTTCGCGCGGTATGAGGATCGCGAGTACTTATCTAATCAGTTCAGGGAACTATGTGGGGAAAAAGGGAAAACGCAGATAACTTCCTATTCCAAAAACTCTGCAACAATACGGTGTTGTAGAAAGAAGGAATAGGACATTCCTAGATATGGCTAGGACTATGATGGCGTAAGTCAACCTCCCAATGTGTTTTAGGGAGATGTACTCTTGATTGATGCCTACATACTAGAGTTCCTCTTCTCAGTCAGCTCCTTCTACCCCCTTATGAGCTATGGAAAGGCGAAAAACTCATTTTGGAGCATTTGCGCCCGTGGAGCTCAAGAGGTTATGTTCACTATGCCTCGCATAAGTGCGAGAAACTATGCTTGAGAGCTAGAAAGCATACCTTTATAAGGCATTCTAATAGCTCGACAACCTATGTTATGTATAATGAACAAACGGGTATAAGAATGACAAAAATGGTGCCACATGATATTGAGAATGACTTCTCCAGGGTATTACTAAGAGATATTTTGACCTCTATGAGTTGGAGGATGTTGAAGACAACATACCATCTTTAAGCGAGGGTGGGGAGATTGAGAATCCACATCCAGTAATCGCTGTAAAATGGTACTAGTCTCCAGTCGAGTGGGAATACACCGCTAGACGCTAGTGGGAGTGTACCAGATAGTGGGACTGCACCACTAGGCACTCAAGATTCTCAGGTAGTACACTGTATTGTGATGAGGAAAAAGTTCCTTATCGTTGAGAATCCACATCCAGTAATCACTGTAAAATGGTACTAGTCTCCAGTCGAGTGGGAGTACACTGCTAGATGCTAGTGGGAGTGTACCAGACAGTGGGAGTGCACCACTAGGCACTCACGATTCTCAGGTAGTACACTGTATTGTGATGAGGAAAAAGTTCCTTATCGTTGTTTTAAAATTGAGGAAGACATTTTCATATATGTACAAATGTATGCACAAGTGGATGAGGATGAGCCTGCTTCTTTTGTTGAAGCGTTTTTCTTTGTCTGATGAGGCTTAGTGGATAGTTGCTATGCCAGATGAGATGAGTTCTATGGACGCGAATAAGGTCTGGGAATTAGTTGACATTCCGCCTGTGTGTAAGACTATTGGAGACAAGTATGTTTTTAATATCTAACGCAAGGCAGATGGTTCAATTGACAAGTATTAGGCGTGCCTTGTGGCGATAGTTTGTACCCAGAAAGGATATAGACCATGGAAGCATGTTCTCCCAAAGGGTGAGATCTGACTCCATTTGCCTTATCCTAACAATTGTCGCATATTTAATTTTGGAACTTTTTTAGTTGGATATTTAAACTATTCTTTTCTTAATGGAGAACAAGACGACGAGATAAATATGGATCAGCCCATTGGTGTTGTGACTAAAGGAAATGAGCACAAAAAGTATACCATCTCAAACGTTCCATTTATTATCTCAGGCTAGTGATCATCTAAGCAGTGGTACAATGTGTGTACATAAAGTGGTCCAGTGAAAGTGTTCTAATTCTTTATATGTTGATTAAGTCCTTCTAACTGGGAATGAGATGAGTTCCATTGTCGCCACTTAAGAGTGGTTGTTCTCTCAGTTTGAGATTGAGGACATGGGTGATGCCAACTATGTGCTGGGAGTTTAGATTGTGAGATATTGTTCTCAAAATCTCCTCTGTTAGTCTTGAGGGACTTACAGATATGAGTTCTTGAACATTTTCACATGAAAAGCTTAATTACCTATTGACATCCTAAAAGGGACTCACCTTGATCTTAGATCAATGTCTTAAGAATAATGAGAAGAGGAAACAAATTTCTAGTTTGCCATATGCGTTCGCAGTAGGGAATCTGAAGTATGCTAATGTGTGTACTCGGTCAGATGTCTGCTATACGGTTTGTTTAATTAGTCGTCGCCGTAATAACCCTGGTCCTACCACTAGAGAGTAGTGAAGAGTATCTTGTGATATGTTCGCAGGACTGTGGACCTTGTCTTATGTTGTCCGCAATGGAAGCATAATATGTGGTGTACTCTATAGCGGTTTGAGGAGCTGTTTTGGTTGAAGAGTTTTTGTGGTGGCTAGGCTCTTCACCTCATAGTGATGAGGTTCTGCTTATCTACGGTGATAGCACGTAAGCCTGGGCATATGCGAAAGATTTCAAAAACCATTCTAGCACATGTCACATCTGAGATGTGGTTTGCGCAAAAGGGAATTTGTCTTAAGGCACATCTCCATTGAGGGATTTGATGTGCTTAGACATTTTATTGTGGTATTGAAATTATTTTTCAAGTTTTATTATTAGTTAATAATAAACTAATTGGTTTCCATACATATATGTTTGTTATATGAATGGAATGAATGCACATTTCTTATATGTCACCGGGCTTGAATCGACCTACTCACACGGGTGATTCACCTTGGCGCCGAGATAGCGAACTAGGATATGTGTGTCCATGGTGCTTGGACGGTGAGCAAGATGAGACATTTATGTTCATGGCGCTTAGATAGCTAGCTAGGACATGTGTGTCCATAGCGCTTAGGAGGGGCGACTGTGCTAGAAAACTCAGGTTAGACGTTTTGTGTAATGTCTAGACTAAGATTCGTATGGTGTTACTTGTTTTTCCAAACATAGAGTGACATGCCCATTTTTATGGAAGAAAGCCATAGCATACATTTCATACTGTATGTGCTTTTGCAATCGATTGTGGAGCAGTGAATGGATTCCTCTTCATTGCTGTGTGAGCCACGTAGCATATCCAAGACATTGGTTATCCTACAAACTGGTTGCCTTCACGACTTGAGACTATGTCATGAAGAGGACGCTTGATGACAGCTACTTTAGCATGCTATCCTAGGGCGATGAGATAATTCCATTCTATGGGGTGTGTCTAGGCAAGCGGTCGAGTTAGTCGGATTGACATGTGGGCTCAGGGAAGACCATTCAATAACACACCATGTTTTTTGTGACTCATTAGCAGGCCTGTGACAATCGTATTTTATTACTGATATATCATGAGTACATTACATTGAGGTGGTGCAGCAATTCTTTTCACCGAGGGATTGAGAATGGTGTGTCCGGTGTGGTTGAATCGTCTAAGGCATACACGAGAAGCTTCCGAGTGATGTGTCTTGCTGGTTATGGTGATGATTTGGCATTATACTCCTGTCGCTGTACTTTCTTTTCTTAAGGTCGCACGTTCTATTTCCCTGTATGAAGAGTTGAGAAGTTCCGTTGTGTTGAGAGATTGGTTTTTAGTACCAACTCTATGTGGGTGAGTGGGAGAAGTAACAAATATTGTGGTCGGGCCATAAGGGCACCCACATTATATTGGACTGGGTCCAAAGAGGCTTCGCTTGGACACCAAGTAACGGGCTTTGGAGTCCCAAGCCTTATAGGTTTTATGTGCCTATATATATGCATATATATCACATGGAAAGACCTAATGAGACAGACTTTCAGCAGCCTCTCTCTCCCCCTCACGTTAGTCTCTCTCTCCCTCTCTCTCTCACGGATTTCTATCTCTATAGCACATCACCAAAGGGAGCTTGGGATTTAGCATATGATTGTCATGGGGGTGGCTCAAGTAGCATCCTCTACGACCTAGGCAATGCATAAGAGAGTACATGGAGGCAACATGGAGTAGCAGTTCGTGGATGAAGACGCCGGGCTCGTAACAACACTGTTCTGCTATCCGTCGGGTTATTCCGCTAGGTAATGAACCTATACCCGACTTGTATGCTTGCGTGCATGTTATCAACAATTATGAACAATTTAAAGTTCTTGAGGTTGGTATAATTGGGGGTGTTGAATTAGAGGTCAAGAATGGGTCACCAATGAATCATAATTCAACTCTAGAAGCCATTCCCAGAGAAGAATTAGACTTGCCAAAATTGATGGAAGTGATTGAGCAAGCAACTCATAATTTCACACTAACCCAATTGATAGAAAAAAGGCCCCAAACCCCTGTAAGTCCCAAGGTTGAAGATCTAATAAATTCTGAAGCAATGTTTGAAGTTGATGGACCTTTGCTGAATGTTGGTGTGCAGATTGAGGGTAATAAAGATAGCTTTGTTCAGAAAAAAATTTCATCTATAAAGAAAACTTTAGTAGAGGTTAGTGTGGAAGAGGCCCAAGATTCAAAACAATTGGTTGTTGTAATTTTTGATTAAAAGAGACCAATTGTTGATTGTCAATGTCAGTGAATGAGTTTAGCTCCCAAAAATATGAAACTTGCTTGTTGTAATTTTTGGTTAAAAGAGACCACTTGTTGATTGTTAATTTTAGTGATTGATTCTTGTAATTTTTGGTTAAAAGGGACCACTTGATTGTCAATTTCAGTGAATGAGTTTAGCTCCCAAAAATATGAAACTTGCTTGTTGTAATTTTTGGTTAAAAGAGACCACTTGTTGTTTGTCAATTTCAGTGATTGTTTGTTGTAATTTTTGGTTAAAAGAGACCACTTGATTGTCAATTTCAGTGAATGAGTTTAGCTCCCAAAAATATGAAATTTGCTTCTTGTAATTTTTAGTTAAAAGAGACCACTTGTTGATTGTCAATTTCAGTAAATGATTGTCAAATAGGCTCTGAGAAGCGGCAACAACTATCCATTCTTCCGGTGCAATGACAAGACAGCATTAGACAGTCTCAATTACACAATCCCAGTGATTATGCATATATTTTACACTCCATTAATTATGTCCAAAAATATGCATTAAGGTCACCTTGCAAATAAGTTCACCTTGATAGACAGGTGAGTATGATGAAAGCATTAAGGTCTCCTTGCAAATAAGTTCACCCTGATCTTATAGTGTTCTAATCTAGTTTGCCTATATTTCTCCCTGGTGATACTGACCCTTTCCCATGTAATTCCTTGGATGTCTTTGCCTCTTCTAGCTTGAGCAGCAGAATGGAGAATCATGCCCACTATAATAGAAATGACTAAAGAAAAGAGTAAAATTTTGCAATTGTGAAAAATTTTGCCGAAGTGGGGGAAGTTTGGCCAGAGTCCGATTGCCGTCTGGGGGCCCCACAAAGTCCAATCACCATCCAATGGTCGTCGCCCCTTTTTTCTCTCTCTGTCCTAATGTTTTTTCAGTTTCTCTCTTCTATATATTATATATATCAGTAGTGAAACAAGTGACTTTGGGGCTCTACCCAGTCACGTGCATAATTTGGTCCTCTTTTTAAAAAGTGAAGGTCGCCCTTCCTAGAGACCAACTGTGTATATATATACTCCAATCAAAATTAATTAGGCGCACTGTCGTATGTGTTTTGAAAAGTATTTAAAATACAAAATTTAAGAAGCATAACATTACTTTTACCAAAATGCCGCATACCACCTTTTATTGACTGACTTGTTCACTTGATAATAGTCAGGAATGGCAAAAATTCACACACTGCTCCGCCCTGTTGGATTGGATTTGGAAGATGTGTAATAGGAGTAAGGACGGGTTTAGTAATTGAAAATGATAACTCTATACAAATGGGGCGAGTAGTAACGCATTAAAATATGTTTCACACGCCTAGATTAAAGTGACAATTTACTAAGATACCCTTGTCCTTTATTTGCTAAAATTTCATGACATATGTATTGTAATACCTGCTATTTTCATTGCACTTGTGTATCTCTGTGTTTGTAAATAAGATTCGGGATGTTGGTATTTGTATTTCCTATAGTAGCCTTTTCAATTGATTGGAATTTTTTTTTCAATCGATTGACATATTTTCCTCTTTAATCGATTGAGCTTCCTCAATCGATCGGACTTGTACCGTTTCAATCGATTGAATCATTTTAAGCGATTGAATGTCTGCTGACTTGAATCCTTTACGTGGACCTATTTCAATCGATCGAACCCCCTTTTAATCGTTTAAAACTAACTGAACTTAGCCACCAAGTTTATATTGCATGGCTAAGCTTTGCCTCTCTCCTTCTATATAGATATATATATATATATGTATCATATGCACACTCACGGAGTTGTTGAACTATTGGAAAGAGTTAAAGAGATATACAATACATATATGTACATACCCGTATATATATATATATATATATAAACACAACACCCACACACTCTCTTGGATTGGGAGAAGAATAAGAAGAAGAAGAAGAAGAAGGAGAAGGAGAGAAGACAGAGTAAGGGGCAGAAAGACAGAAAGAAGGAGAAAGAGAAGAGAGAGATCACCCCGAGGAGACCTGTGGCCACCTTATGTCACCAGTGTCACTGACCTTACCGGTGAATGCCTATACTCACTCAGTAGCATAGACATGTAGGTGTATATGTGTTTCGGTAAGAAAGAACAGACTTCGAATGTGCACGGAGTGTTCAGTTCGTCTCTGGGAAGAAGATGCATTCTTAAGCGATTAAACTGGTTTCAATCGATTGAGAACAAGACCATTTCAAAAGATCGAACTGAGTACAATCGATTGAGAATAGGCCCCAGTCAAGTGATAAACAGGTTTCAATCGATTGAAACTTCAATCAATTGAAACTTCAATCAATTAAACATAGCCCAATCGATTAAACTTAACTTTAATCGGTTGATAATGATTTCAATTGATTGAACAGGACAGAATATTAAATGTTTAGTCCGTTTATACCTCATGAACTGTTAAGTTGTTTTATATCATGCCTTGATTGTTGAAGGCAGTATTAGAATAATACACACGTTGAATAATAAGCTTAATGCATTAAATAGTGAAACTATGTGTATAATGATGATATAATGTCGTTAATCGAATTATGAAGCTGACGTGCATGGTAGTGGGTCTATCGACCGCAGAGGTCGATACTATTTTATGTTGGTGCATGTGAATAAGGTCATGAAGATCGTACGATGTCGGGTGTGGAATCCTAGTGACCTGGGATAGGGCAGGGACTACATGTCCAGTTTACATATTATTGGGAGTATGCCCTCAAACCAGTTAGTTTGACTATTGAAAATCATAATTTATTAATCTCTGTCATTTCATGAGATGAATGGTTAGGCTGTTATCCTTAAACATCATTGTATGTAATTCATATGTGTATGAGATTACACATGGGAGATGTGAATTACTATTCCTTGTTGTTTCAAATAAGTCACAGTGGATGATAAGACCGGATAACTTATTAGGTATACACTGTAGCATGATTAACTTCTATATGATAGTGTGGATATACCAATTTTCTTACCCACAACCTTTTTATTTTAAAGTGATTTTTTCAATTTAAAACACAAAACAATGAGTCGCCACTTATTTTTTTTAAATGGAAAATTAAGAAATCATTTTGAAGCAAACTGATCTTTTAAGAAACCAGAGACTTTTAGGTCCGGGGATTATGGAATGAGAGGGGAAGGAGCCCGACAGACTAAAACACCCTCTCATCCTATCTCGCGATAGACCTCTACTTGACATCCTTTTAACCGAATTAATAATCAAAGTGTGTCCTCAACTAATACATATGTATAAATATACATCACAAAAGCATATCTAAATGGTGTAAGATTGCTAATGACAAAATATCATTCAAAAATCACATAATTTCATTTTGCAAGCATCATGGTATGCAATAGGGAACAAGGGAACTTACCAGGATCCAGCCGCGATATTAAACATGCAATGCATACAAATGAAAGAAAATCCTAGAAAAAGAGTCTCTAATTCAAATATACAAATAAAGCAAGACTTATTTCTAAGGTGTCGTTCATGGGGTCGAAAAATCAATAAAAATCAAGAAAGTAAAATAAACTAAAGAGGAGTTCAAGAAATCATACCTTGATAGCGCTACAAAACAAAGGGTTAGTCGAAATATTTTTAAACAAAACACATCATTGAACTCCTAAGTAACAAATCCTAACACAAGGTGAATTCTATTTACAAGTATCAATCTACATAAATGAATGCATATGAACACATGAGTATGAATGAAATAAAGCTATGAACATTTCATTGATTTGGATCATTTAGCCTCTTGTTTTAAGCTTAACTAATCACTTTCAACACATAGTTTAAGTCTTAGGTCATGGAAAGATCATTGGGACCATTGTTTGCAAGATATATCAAAATCATGACAGAATTTTGAAAATTGATGAGAGCAGATCAGAACTTTAAAGAAATAAAAAGCATGCTTCATGTAGTTTGATCCTGATGATTTTTGGACACAAGATGCCTCTGTGTGTCTAGTTTCCATCCCAAAAAGGAAATCAAAGTTTTGATGGTTAGATCTCTAGGAATTAGATAAAAACTAGACATCACTCAGGGACTTACAACTCTCTGTCCAGAGTTTTTGTATGATTTTCTAAAAATAGTAAAAAAATCAGAAATGCTTTGGTCTTTTTAGGGTAGCTTCCTAACACATTAAACTATCTAGAAAAACTTATTTTGGGCTAAGAACACTTGATTAAGGTTCTGATCTGCTTATTTCAAAAGAGTATTACTATTCTGAAACTCTGGACAGATTGTAGTTGTTCCACAAAACTCTTGACCAAACTCCCTAAACATGAAACTTCCTTAAAACAAAAATTGCAGTGGTAGAACTTTGAGTTATAAACACTTTCCCATTGGTTTCATTCAATTCCAACGGTCTGATATTGAACTAAAAATCCTTGATCAAAGGTGGTCATTGAATTCACTACACCGTTTGTTCAAGTTCAACTTAGTTGGATAATTCCAACTACTAAACCATGAAGTTGGGCTTAATCCAAACTACTTCTCCTGCCATTTGATGGTCATTGGAGGCTAAAGACACACACACACACACACATGTAGATTTTAATGAAGTATGAAGAGCTTCACGAAACCTAAGAAAATGATTAACCTAAGCCATAGAGATGACCTTAAACTAAGCTACTTCTCCTACCATTTGATGGTCATTGGAGATTAATGACACTTGAACTTATGGGTTTTAATGAAGTATGAGGAACTTCACAAAACCTCAAAATAATAAGCTCAAACTATGGATGAAGTTTGGACTCATTGACTCAACATACTAAAATCAACCTCAATCCCTTCATGAATCATAAGTTCATAAGAATACTGAGGGATTCTAAACACAAAGATTCAAGTAAGGCATTGAAAGTCTCATGAATCTAGGAAATAAACATAATCAAAGAAAACGGACCAAGGTTTTATTTCAAGATTTATTTAAGCTTTAAACACTAAACCATTTTGATCCAAACTAATGAGATGAAAGCTCAATCACAAAATATATGTGGTGTGTGATGAAATGAGGTAGGAAGAGAGGTTTTGAAAATGTGTAAAAGGTCCTAGGTATCTAAATATTGTGATTGAGTTACTAATAAACTAATTAGTTTAGAGTTTTACATCTAAGTATCCTCAACTTCTTGGCTTCTTTAGGACCTTCCAAGTGATGATCAAACTCTTCTTCCAACTCTACTACTCTTTCTCTATTTAGAAAATTTTGAAGGAGAATCAATATTAGGATGCTAACATTCTAATATTCCCCCCTTAATAATAGGATATACACCTTCTATATATAGGCAATCATTAGGGGGTCTTTTTGGGAAATTCACAGCCAAAACCCTAATTCCCGACGCCTTTTGATGGTATAAACCGACCTACTTTTGGACAGACTGTCACAAAAATATGGCGCTCCCTGGAGATGGAAGCGGCACTCACTGAATGCTGGAACGGCACTCAGTGAATGCCGGCGCGGCATTCTCTGAATGCCGAAACGACACTCATGGAATGCCACGAACAACTCCATGGACTGCCGTCTTTTCAAAATTTTCAAATTTAGTGGCACTTGAAGCATTTTAGCGGCAGTTAATGGATGCTGGTGCAGCTCTCCCTGAATGCCGTTCCGGCTGTTAGGGAGTGCCACAACGGCAGCCAGTGACTGCCGTAAATCTGCCTAAGTGCCGTTTTGCCTCAATTATCCTCTTTCTTTCTTTTTTTGCTTTTTGTTTAGGTTAGAGAGTCTTTCGAAGAGTTTGAATCATCTTTGGAAGTCCTAGGTTGGTCGGACATTGTCATCATCGGATCTTGGAGGTATCACTCCTCTTAACTCGACGTTTGGTCAAAATTGGGGTGTCTACAGTTTGCCCCTCTTCGACGGAGCTCGTGGAGCAACGCAAACCACAAGTGAACGTCGAAGCCTGTGTGAAGACAAGCCTTTGACCAAACAGTCGGGTTCAGGTAAAAACAAAATGCATTGCAAAAAGAAAGCCATCGCGCAACAAAATTCTAATTGGTCGTGCTCCATGATGAGCTGCCTACGTATCCCCTCAAGAATCAGACCAAGACGTAGTTTGGGCAGGAGTCAAGCATACACAAGCACAAGTAATCACACGGATGAATGTACCTATCCTGTCGTGAAGCACATGCTCATGTAATGGTATTTTCAAATAAACTCGACCGAGCAAGTGCCATGTTTACTCTACACCACGTCTTTTCTAGATGTGATGCATATTTCATGATGCGCTTAGCCAGAGAAGATTACCAAATGTTGACTGATGTAAAGATTCATTTGCAAGGGTCGAGAAAATGCATTTCTAACCTCCCAAGACAAGGGTTAATGAAAATTTGTTGCGAGAACCGAGAGCGCAAATCCGTTACTCCTTAAAGGATCAATGTAAATCTGTTACGAGGATCGAGAATATAAATCCGTTATATTCCCAGGACAAGGGTTGACGCAAATCTGTTGCGAGAACCGAGAGTACAAATCTGTTACACCCTAATAGGTTCAGCGTAAATCTGTTACGAGGATCGAGAATATAAATTCGTTATATTCCTAAAACGAGGGTTAACGCAAATCTGTTGCGTGAACCGAGAGTGCAAATCCGTTACATCCTAATAAGATCAGCGTAAATCTGTTACGAGAATCGAGAATATAAATTCGTTATATTCCCAGGATAAGGGTTAACGCAAATCTGTTGCGAGAACCGAGAGTGCAAATCCGTTACACCCTAATAGGATTAACGTAAATTTGTTACGAGGATCGAGAATATAAATCCGTTATATTCCTAAAACGAGGGTTAACGCAAATCTGTTGCGAGAACCGAGAATGCAAATCTGTTACACTCTCAAGATTTTGATCATCGTAAATCTGTTACGAGGATCGAGAATATAAATCCGTTATATTCCTAAAATGAGGGTTAACGCAAACCTGTTTCGAGAATTGAGAATGCAAATCAGTTACACTCTCAAAAATGGGGCAACCATATTTGGATGAATCAGGGGTCGAGTAGACTCAATTTCGTTTCACTTTCAGAATTTTGAAGTACGAAGACTCAAATTTATTTCAATTTTCCAAACTTGGAGTTCACAGACTCAAATTCATTTCAATTTTTGGAGTCAACAAACTCAAATTCAATTTGAATTTTCAAAATTTTAAAGTCCACAGACTTAAATTTATTTCAATTTCAAAATTTGGAGTCCACAGACTCAAATTTATTTCAATTTTTCAAAATTTGGAGTCCACAGACTCAAGTTTATTTCAATTTTCAAAATTTGGAGTCCAAAGACTCGAATTTATTTCAATTTTCCAAGCTTGGAGTTCACAGACTCAAATTCATTTCAATTTTTGGAGTCAACAGACTCAAATTCAATCTCAATTTTCAAAATTTTGAAGTCCACAAACTCAAATTCATTTCAATTTCAAAATTTGGAGTCCACAGAATCAAATTTATTTCAATTTTTCAAAATTTGGAATCCTTAGACTCAAGTTTATTTCAATTTTCAAAATTTAGAGTCCAAAGACTAGAATTTATTTCAATTTTCCAAATTTGGAGTTCACAGACTCAAATTCATTTCAATTTTTGGAGTCAACAGACTCAAATTCAATCTCAATTTTCAAAATTTTGAAGTCCAGAGACTCAAATTCATTTCAATTTCAAAATTCGGAGTCCACAAACTCAAATTTATTTCAATTTTTCAAAATTTAGAGTCCACAGACTCAAGTTTATTTCAATTTTCAAAATTTGGAGTCCAAAGACTCGAATTTATTTCAATTTTGCAAAATCGAGAATTAGTTTGGTCCTGAAAACCATCTTCGACGGTCAAAAGCACGAGGGCAAAATGTTAGGGGTTAAAATTCAATTTTCGAGACCCAATTTGAATTTTGGGGAGAAGATGAAGGGTCTGGTAACCGGCTCAAATGCGGCACACGCTGATTTTTGCGGCAATCCGTGACTGCCGTGCGACACTCACGGAAGGCCGCTGCGGCATTTAGAGAGTGCCGCACGGCACTTCACTAACTGCCGCGCACAAAAATCGAGTGCTGTGTTTGGCGGGCGGTAGTTTATACTGAGAGTTCATTTTCATTTTCATTCATTCTCTCAACCTCTCTCAAATCGAAACCTCTCTGGAGAAATTTTCCCCCATCCCCTCTTTTCTCTTGTATTGATCTACGGTACTCACAGGTTAGTTCTGTTAGATCAAAACTTGGATTATTCTCATTATTTTTATTATTTTTTTGAATTTATTCATGAATCTAACCACAAATTCCTTTTTCTTTTTGACAGGTCATGGCGAGCGGTTCTAGCAGTAGAAAGAAGGCGAAGTACCGTGCCACTCCCAACCCTGACGCTACACTCTTACTCCGGGATCCAGACGAGCATTTATCCGCCCGCGCGTTCAAGCGCGAGTTAAACGTCCCCCTCTCTTTTTTCCTTTTACAATTCTTACGCCGTATGAACTTCGTGAATGCAATATGTAATCAATGCAACTTCAAATGCCTCATTTCAAACGCAAATGCTATGCTTGTAGCACTCTCGAGCGTCTTGAATAATTTAAACGATGCTCATTCAATTTTGTATTCTTTTATCCTATTTCTTACGAACATTTACGAATGCGGGGGCAAGAAAAAATGAATGCTATGCTTATGAATGCTTGGGTGTCCCATCGGTATATGCGCACATTCAGTTTCATTAACTTTTCTCAAAGAATTCTAACTGTGACGTATGCTAATTAAAACCTTGCACATCCCTTAATAAATAATAAACCAGTGCTCTAGGCACTTTCATTATTCATTCATTCATTATTATTGCTTTTTGTTATTCTGCATATGACGACCAAACTTTTCATAAATGCGAAATCCATGCTCGTGAAGTTCTCTCAAAAACTATTTTTATTCACCCGTTCCTCATGGTCACGCCATTCTCAAAACCTATATCTCGAAAAAACGTAGATATTGTTTCATTATTATTTATTATTATTTTATTAGTATTATTTATTTATTTATTTATTTTTCATATATATATATATATATTTTCCCCCTTTTAATTTTATCTTTTTCTTCATATTTTTTTTCTTATTTCTTTCTTATTTACTGCCACCAAATCTTGTGATTCTTTTTTGCAGTTGCAGCCCAAGGTGCTGAAGGGGCACGACAGTCTCGCTCACGGCTTTGAGTGGTATGGGGAGCTAAGTGAGACTGTACAGGGGTTCATCAGGGCTGCAGGTTTTGGAGACTTCGTCAAACTCTTGACAAAGAGCTCCAATGACCTGCGACAGATCCACGCGCTGGCGGAGAGGTGGTGGGATACCAACAACACCTTCCACTTCGACTTTGGGGAGATGACGATGACTTCCTTTGACTTCAGCATGATCACCGGGATCCCAGTCGGAGGAGAGCTCCTACGATATTTGGATGTAGTCACTGAGTGGGATAGGGTGCAGGAGCTACTTGGAGCGGTCTCGAAGGAGCCCTTGGTTATGGCTAAGTGGTTCCTTGACACCTTCAGAGGTCAGCCGGGCTTTACCGACAAGCAGATGGCTCGGGGCTTTTTGATGTACGTGCTGGGGTGCTCCCTGTTGAGCACCAAGGGAGACCGGATCTCTGTGACACTGGTGGGGTCTCTGGAGCGCATGGACCAGATCTACCAGTACAATTGGGCCGGTGCTGGATTGGCCATCTTATATAGGCATATGGGAGAGATATCCCGGGATCACCCGGCCTCCACTGGCGGTTTTTGGAGGGTGTGGGAGGTATGTAACACTTCTCTTTTCATTTATTTTATTTCATTTTCTAATCAATTTTCAAAAGAATGTGATCCTTACACTCCTTTCTTTCTTGTTTTACAGATTCGGTCCCACGAGTATCTTCACATGATGTTGCCTAGGACGCGACCAGCGGACGCCCTCATCACGCCCCAGGGGCTAAAGTGGGCGAAGGACCGGGTGGGGCGTAAGACTGGGGACCAAGACTTTATCTTGTTCAGGAACTTCCTGATGACTTTACGAGTACAACACGTGGAGTGGCAGCCCTGGAGGAACGTGCTTCCCGAGGCTCCTGTCGGGATACGGCAGTCGGGTGGGTACGATCTGATGAGGGTCCTACTGGACAGCCCTGAGGCTAGGGAGTGGTACCTAGGCGAGAGAGTGACTAGGCAGTCGCTGATGGCACCTGACTATTTCGTGCCGCATCCCCCTCCTGCTTCTATGAGGGCCATGGATATGCAGCTTTCCGTGCTACGAAACTGATGAGGAACTTTCCCTTGATGGAAGTGACTCGGGTGAGTCCTCTTTGCTTCTGCACTTTTTCTTCTATATTTGAGTTTCCAAATATTTTGTTATTGATTACATTTCATCTACTTGCAGCCTGTTCCTACTGCGACTCGGGCCCCAGCTTTGCCGCCTTGGGATTGGAGTATCCGGACTGTTTCTCATGGTGAGTAGGTCACGATTGATGTCCCCCGGTACCCTGCAGGCGCTCCCGTCATTCCGTTCTAGTATGATCATGTCCCACGGGACTATGCGGAGGAGGGCCAGCTCTACGCTCATAGTGTTAGAGAGTGGATCCACGGCCGGGAGTGGAGGGTAAGCTTCTAGAATATCCATTCTCAATTCTTGTAAACTTGTTCTGATTTCTTTTAATTTCCCTTCCTCTTCTTCTTCCCCTTTCTTTTATTGGTCGATTTGATCCTTATTCATGCTGACGGGGCGCGAGTGAGCGCCGAGGCTCAGGCGAGAGCTAGGGTAAGTCGAATTGACTTCCTTCGTTCGCACTTCTTTCTTTTTCTCTCCTTTTTTTTGAATTTATTTAAAATAGAAAATGTCACTCACTTTTCTTTTATTCAGGATGATGAGGTTAGGAGACTGACCCTGCGAGTGAGGGAGCTTGAGCAGCGGCTATGGCAGTTTGGATAGATCCCGATGGAGATTATGGAGGAGCTCCTGTGGGTAGCGGCACCAGACGAGGCAGAGGTGGAGGTTGAGGTGTTGGTGGAGGTACCAGCAGTGGCCGAGGCAGAGGCGGCAGTGGTGGTACTAGCGGCGGTCAAGGTGGTGGCAAAGGTGTAGCAAGTGGGACAGAGTTTGAGGAGGAGCCTCTTCGACGTGTCACACGCCAAGCTCGTGGCCGGGGCTGACGGCGTTCTTCTCCATCTTTTATTTTATATTTTTGAGTGTTCATGAGGATACACATACACTGGGATGACTG
This sequence comes from Hydrangea macrophylla, assembly GCA_033977485.1. NCBI lineage: Eukaryota > Viridiplantae > Streptophyta > Magnoliopsida > Cornales > Hydrangeaceae > Hydrangea > Hydrangea macrophylla. The sequence goes on from CM066994.1 coordinate 33,743,245, forward strand.
TATACACACACACACACACCTATTTTGATGATAGCTCTAGGATTGTTGGTAGGATAAGTGTCCGTACACCTTTTATTGACTGCCTTTATGTGCTTTATGACTGCTTTTGTTTTTTCTGTTTTTCTTATTGCTCCCCGTATGCGTGACCATAGCTTGGTCCTTTTATTTTAACCTTGAATGCTTCCATCCTCTTTATTTGTTTAAAATTAATGAATGAATGAATGCACAAATGGATGTATGCGACCATGGCTTGGTCTTGTTTGTACGTGCTGCATGATGCGCATGCTTATATATTCAGTTTTCTGTTTGCAGGTGGGCTGAAAATATTTCAAACAAACCTTGGCCAAAATTAAACTCCAAACGACACTCGGTTAGGCCTTTGCGGCACTCAGTGAATGCCGCAATGGTAGTCAGTGAATGTCGCAATGGCATTCACAGAATGCCGCGCGACACTTCGTTGAGTACAGTCCAACTTTATCGACTATCGCGGATAGGTAAACAACTTTATTCTCCTATTCATACCACTTTCTTCCCCCAATACTCTGCAAAACATCCTTTTCTCTTCTTCACTTCTTCCCATAATGGCCCCCATCAGTTTTGAAATCCTCTTCCCATGGATGGATTCTCTCTCGGGCATTGATAGGCTAAGTTTTGAGTGTTTCAGGCTGAACAACCTCTTCTCTTTCCGACGAATGTTTTTGAATGAAGGCTTGCTTCGAGCTGCGATTCAGTGTTGGGATCCCTCCTTTCATGTCTTTCGCTTCGGTTCCCATGAGGTCTGCCCTTTATTTGAGGAGTTCAGCGCCATACTTCATACCGACCCTTTTGCGAATCTGGTGGTTCCACTGGTGCAGGCGGGCTATGCTCAAGATTTGGCTATCCTACTCCATACGTCGTGGAGTGCTGTGAGCTCTTTTATTCGTGACGGTTATATCGACTTTGAGTGACTTCCTCGGTTTATGCTCCCATGGGAGATCCTTATGACGGCGGATATCAGATTATCCGACGCAGTGAACTATCGATTGCCATGCTCTCTTACTTCCTCTTCCAGTCGTCCTCCGATATCCTCATACCCATTGCCTATGGTCTACGAGAGATGAAGAGTGCTGTCATGCTAGTTCTTGGCGAGACCTTGATAGGATTAGATCAGGCTCATGCCACCGGAGCCATGTTATCTGTGGGAGCCCCTTTTGTCCTGCAGCTTTGGCTCATGGAGCGCTTGGATCTCTTCATGCATCCTTCACACCTTCGTGGGTCATATCCCTACGATCGCATTGAGGTTCATCATTTGATCCGTTCGGATGATGCATGGCTTAATTAGCTCAAAAACCCCTCTTCTAGTGATATTCGATGGTTTTGCCCATATTGGTCTTATTGCTCTATCGTAGTGCGATTTCCTGGGAAGCCTAGTATCTGGTTGCTTGGTTTGCACGCCACTACTTTCTACATTCCCGACCGAGTGGTCCATCAGTATGGATTACTTCAGGATGTTACTAAAGATATTGCTGTGGATTTCACGAGGAGTTCGATCATACGCTCCTCTACTATGAGGGATTTTGTTGAGGCTTGGCATGATAGGGTAGCTGATCCCTTTTGGAGGATTCCTGCTTCGGTCATACCTACTGCTGAGTACCTCTCACAGATTCAGACCCTAGCTGAGAGACTGACTTCATAGACATTTATAGATAAAAGCAATACAGGATGAGTTTCTTGCGCATCTGAATGTGATGTTCTTATTTTGTTTATAGAAAATGTTTTTATGTTAAAAAAGGGGCATGCTTTAGCATGTTTAATCAATGTATTCACTCTTTCAATTTTTCTTTAAGTTATGAAAATTCTCCTTTCAAAATCTCTTTTCGGCTTTTGTTACTTTGCTTTGAATCCTTGCTTGAAGCTTTAATCATCCTATACCATGAATCCTCATTCATTCTTTTATAGTACTTATTTTGATGACCAGGAGATCCAGAGTGGGTTTAGACATTATCTGAGTTCTTCGGTTAAGCAAACGAAGTTTGCCACTAGTTATGGGGCTCTGAAGTGATTCCGAGCAAACGAGAGTTTGCCCCTAGTTTGGCGTAGGCTTCATTTTTTTTATATGGACCGAAGGCTTTTAAGAGCCCGCCTACTTATCCCTAAGTGGGTATTCGATCCACAGTATTTTGGCTTTTTAAGGCTTAGTGGAAAGTGCCTTTTAGGCAATTATTAATGACTGAACCGAGCAGGTTGCCTACGTATCCCCTAGCGAGAATCAGGTCAAGCGTAGTTCATCTAGGTAGGAGGTTTTGAAAGAAGTGGTTTCAAGCAAAGTATTTTTTGAGGCGATCGAGGTTGATTGGTTGTTTGAATTCAACCTCGTCTAGGTCCATGAGATAGGCTGCTCCTCCAGAGAGGAGAGTCTTAATGATGTACGGCCTGACCTAGTTGGGTTTGAATTTTCCTCTGGGGGTTATAAATGGGCACTTTCAGTTCTTTGAGGACCAGGTCACCCTCAGCAAGCTTCCTTGGGCGGACCTTTTTGTTGAAAGCATGAGCTATCCTCTTTTGGTACCCCCGAGTATGGTTTATTGTAGCCAACCTTTTTCTCATCAAGCAACATTAGTTCCTCATACCTCCCTCACATCCATTCTAACTCAGTCACTTCACACTCCATCAAGACTCTCAAAGAAGGTATTTCTACTTCAACTGGAAGAACGGCTTCTATCCCGTAAACCAATGAGTACGGCGTAGCTCCTGTGGATGTTCTTACAGAGGTGCGGTATCCCTATAATGAAAATGGTAACTGATCGGGAGAGAACAGATCCTGTCTATACGCCTTAATTCACGTTTGTTAGTACCTTTTTATCCTGTTTTTGTATATTTTTACTTCGTTTTCTATTTTCTGACAAGATTTGGAAGAAATCAAGTATACCAAGCTAAATAGGGTGAAAAAGCAAGCAGAAAGAAGCTGAAAACAACTGATCGCGCGCGCGACTCGCTTGTGCGAAAACCAAGAAATCGATCGCGCGACCCGCTCGCGCGAGATCCCAGAATTCGCTCGCGGGAACCGCGCGCCCGACCTTCCCAATTACGCGCTCGCACGACCTGTTCGCGCGATCCGTACAAAAATCAAAGTTGCGTATTTCAGTATACTGATTATTCCTGTGCGAACGAAACTGCCTAATTACGTCTGCAAAGCTAAATACAGCAGTTTTAGTGCGTTTCGGGTGAGGAAAGCTTTCAAAAACTTGTTGTAAATCTATATATACCCTATTTTACTTCAATTAAAGGGTTGGCAAATATTATACACACAATATACAACCATACCTTCAGCCATTGAAGAGGGGAAAGCAAGGAGAAGAAGAAGAAGACCAAGGATTTCCATGGCCTCTTCCATCAACTACTTGCCATCTACCACTTCTATGGACAACTAGACTCTAGATCTAGGGTTTCAATGAAACCCTAGCCAAGTAATAGGGTGTATTTTATGTTCTTATTTTAGTTTTATTATGTATGGATGACTGTAATAACCTGCATTTTCATTCATTTGCATTGTCATATTTAATATTTATTGTCCACTTTTATTACAATTCTTATGTGTAAAATTTATTTCTTGCCTGATTTCATGTTTGAAATTCTTATTGGGGTCAAACTGCAATTTTATAAAATTTAGCAACACCTGTGTTAGATTTCAAAACGGTGAAAATGTTTACTTTTAACTCAATCAGTATTTCTATAAAACCAGAAAACCATTTCTTACGTTAAAATGAATTTTCTGTATTTTAGTGACGGACACTGCGCCACGAAAATACCAGTTTATGTCCAAAACTGTCTGCAATGTGCTAAACTTCCACAAATTTTGGAAGCGATGTAAAGCAAAGACATGACATTTGCTTTATTTCTAATTATGGAAACCAATCATTGGATAGGGCCATGTTTGGAAAACAAATACATGTGTGTGTCATTTTTGTGCCAAAAGCTTGGATTGCCAAACATTTTGGGTGTGACCCCTACTAACCTATTTTTGCCCCTTTAGTGCTTGAGAATGTATATATATACGTATGTGAATCTGTGTAATTATATATCACACACACACATCTGTAGTTTTAATAACTAATAGTTAGTAATCAAGGATTTGTAAAACCCAATTTAGTTTGTTAAGTAAGTTCATAAAAAATTTCTTGGCCTCCAAGTTCTTAAGGTCTATATAAACACACATAGAGCTCATATTTCACACTTCACACTTCACTTTCTGCACATTGTTAAACCAAAGAGAATTGAGAGAGATACACAGACAATTTCAGAATTGTAGTGAGAGAAAGCTTTCCACCATAGCCAAGCTTGTTATTTGATTTCTTATTTCTTGGATTCTTTCTCAACAAATTCTCACTCTTAATCAATCTCAGTGAGTATTTTAAACTCACTCTTAAATATAATTCATGCTTAGTTACTACTTGAGTGTATGTAATTGTTAATCTCCATTGATGATCACACGTTGGAATTTCAAAGCTTAGAAACTTGGATTTTTCAAACTTAACCAAAATCCGTTTTTAGAGATGATTATGAAAGATTATACATCATATATACTATGTTTGAAGTTTTAGAGCTTAATTCATTCATATCAAAAAGTATATAAGAAAATTAGTTTTGTGATCTTTTAGTTTTTCATAAAGTTCTTGAGTTATAGATTGATTCATGTAAAAATTTGTTATGGATTCTTAATCCTCATTGAAAAACAAAGAGAAACATATACTATAAGGCTTAGTTAAATTCAGTTTTGAAAATGGGTCAAAAGACCCCTGAAAATCTGAAACAGGGCATTCTCCACGAAGAAGATGAAGCCTCTGCTTCATCTCGTGCCACGATCGCGTGAGTGGCCCTGCGCGAGCGACCTTTCGCGCGAGCGAGCCGCGCGCGCGAGCTGCGTGGTTTCTGGCAGACAAAAAAGGTTTTATATAATAAAATGGAAATAGGCAGGTCGCGCGAGCGAGGATCGCGTGAGAGACCTTTCGCGCGAGCGACCCGCGCGCGCGAGGTGGATTTTTTCAGGCAGAATGAAAGATTTTTGTAATAAAATGAAAATGGGCACATCGCGCGAGCGGCCCGCGCGCGCGACTTCTGGCAGTTTTTGGTTTTTGTGTGTTTTAATATAAGGGACTGTTTGGATTAATTTTAAAGCACTGTTAAGGTTCTGTTTGGGAATTTTATTAAAACAGAATACTATTGGTTATGTTGGAAAAGATTAAACAATGTATTATGACTTATCGATCCCTGTACGTACGTTGTTCCTTTAATTCAGTGAATTCCTTTATGTTTAAGTTTCATGACATACATGTGGAGTCAGTGGTACATGCATATGGGTGTCAGTCAGTGTGGAAAAGAGTAATGGTCAGTATGGAAAAAGTATGAGATTGAGATTGAGATTGAGATTGTGTGGTGGACATTCCCTGGTTATGGTGTACCAAAGTGTGACGTGTTGAGATTGCGGTGAGAGTATCTTTGTAATGCGACGATGGCAAATTTGGACACTCCCTGACGCCCATGGTAGCGTTAAAGTGTGTGACGCCGAACTTGGACACTCCCTGGCACCCATGGTAGTGCTAAAGTGTGGCCTACGGACACTCCCTGATACCCGAGTCTGGATACTGCGTGAGGGTTCCTCCGGTATTTGCATGGCGGTTTAGGTATTCAAAGTGTGAGGCATTGGACACTCCCTGGTACCCCGGACCAAAGTGTGAGGCAAACTGGACATTCCCTAGCACCCCGTTGCTAAAGTGTGGATACCTTAGTGTTTTAAAGATACTGGAGTGAGATAGTGGGTTGTTGTGTTTGTCGAGAGAAAAGAGTCGGTAAGATGAGTGTGGTGCATTGTCTCATACACGATCATATGTTTTAATGAATGAACGACTTTTAAATACTTTCCCCGTTATTTTATAATTGAATTCTTTTCGTGGTGAAACCGTTGATTTTTACAAACTTAAAAAGGAAAAATTTGTAAATGAGTATGTTTTACATTTAAAGTTATGTTTTTAATACTCACCAGCTTCTTGAAGATGACGACGTTGATGCGTCCTGGACATTCTTGTTCAGGCTTTTCAGGTTATAATCAGGAGGAATCTTATAACTATGCTAATTGAGAACGGCTGCTTTTGGAAGAGAAACTGTTATCATCATTGCATATTTAAGTTATATGTTTTAAGTTTTAAACTATATGTTTATAAGGATGACTGTAATAGATGATAAGTTATTGTTTTGTGTTAAGGCGGTCTGTGCCTTAGTTGACCCCGTATCGTAAGATGTAATAAGTTAGTAAAACTTTTGTAAGCCTTGATTGCTTTGCTCTGATTATTATGTTTTGTTATTCGACGTTTGGGACGGAATCGATCCTTCAAACTGTCACAACCTACGGGTCCATAAAGGAAATTAAACGCTTTCCTTATTTATGCTACGTCAGGGCGTGACAATGACAGTTACATGTTCCGAGGATTTTTATAAACAAATCGTGCTTCTATTGATTAAAATCATTACTTTCAAAGTTTATTCTTGTCTTAGATCTATTTTGACTGTAGTGTGCTCAATGATCTATGCTTGCTGTGCTTGTTTAGATTATTTACATGTAATGGTGCTTAAATTGAATTGTGCTATCAAGTATCCGAATAGTCCATGCCTAGATTAGATGGATTATACCACGACCCTAGTTTAGTGTGGGATAATTCGTGCTAACCGAAGATGGATTATGTTGGTGCTTGAACCATAGTTATTTTCTTGACGGAGGAATTGGGCTTGTAGCTACAATTCCCCATTATCATCCAACTTAATAAGCTAAAGTAATTCGTAAATACCCTTATTATGAAGCTAGTGGTGGATTTGCAATCCTAGGTTCCTTAAACTTATTATAAAAACAAACAACTCTAAATTGCTTTCATAATTTAGATTTACTTTTAGTGTTCTTAATTAAATTCAAAATCAAAATCTCGTTTTCTTAATTAGCTAAATTTAGGTTTTTAAAATTAAAGAGCTGTAGTTAATCAATCTCTGTGGGTTCGACCTTTACTTCCACACTACAAATCTTTAGAAAAGTATACTTTTTATATCTTGATATTGACAGCATCAATTTTTGACACCGTTGCCGGGGATTGCATTACTACCTTTAGTTTTAGAATCTTAGTTTAGTTAATTTGTAAATATTAGATTAGGTTTTCTTTTTCTTATTTTTCGTTTTATTTTGAGTTACTAACTTTTCTTTTTATTTTGTAGTTTCTCGAGTCATCAAATTCTAACGTTTCCGGGAGAAATAGCTTAGCGCATCAAAGGAGCTTACGCGAAAAAAATAAAATAAAAAATTTCAAGTAAATTGCTTCTTGTAAAATTCGCTTTAAACCACTGTAAGTCAGGGCGCTGTGACGCAATATTTGCATTAGTTTAGGGTTAATTGCACTGCATTAGCTAGGAAACCCGGGGCGCTGGGCTTGACGCTGTCACTGCATTACCGGATAATTTGCATGCATCATAGTAGTTGAGTGCTTGTTATCTTAGTTGCGTGATTGCTATTTGTTTTATTTTTTATTTTTTATTATTTGAGTCAGTTTTTATTTTAATTTAGTTTTCTTTTAAGTTTATGTTTGGTACGCGTTCAAATAAACCTGAATTACATTCTATCGATCTTGAATTTGAACGTACTTTAAGAGTTAGTAAGTCCACAACCCAAGCTTCTAGAGCTAGGTTGCAAGACGACGAATCAACGCCGATTCCGTCGTCGTTGTTTGAGGCCGAAATTCAAAGTACCCTTACACGGTTAAGGAGAACTCGAACTTTTAAAATCGAACTGATTAAAATGGCTGACGGAAACAACGGAAACAATATGAATAATCTTAATATACGGCCACCTCCTCCACTTAAAGATTACTTTATTCCTACGACTTACACGCCACAAACATATATTGACTTACCGGAGGCGACGACATCTCACTTTGAGATAAAGTCGTCTACCATCTCGCTACTTCCTTCTTTCCATGGCCGTCTAAATGAAGATCCATATCAACACTTAGTAGATTTTCAGGATATATGCTCTACTTTAAAAATCCAAAACTTAACTGATGATGAATTAAAATTGAGGCTCTTTCCATTCTCTTTAAAGGATAAAGCGAAGTATTTGATCCAATCTTTGGAGCCAAACACAATTAGAACATGGGAAGCCTTACACACCGCATTTTTACAAAAGTTTTTCCCTATTATGCGTACGAATCAGATAAGGAAATCTATAACAAATTTTGTGATGCAAGATGGGGAAACACTTTACGACACGTGGGAAAAATTTAAAGAATTATTACGTTCCTGTCCACATCATCAAGTTCCTAAGTGGCAGTTGGTACAGGTTCTCTATGAGGGACTTATTCCCTCAGTCCGTAATACCGTCGACGCTGTTTGTGCGGGTACCTTCCTACACAAAAGTGCCGACGAGGCCTGGAAAATCTTTGAAACATTAAGCGAGAATTCGATGCATCAGGCTGTGTCAGTATGTTCCGAGGGATATCATTCACAACCTAAGAGAGAGGTAAAGTTCGAGTCAAGTCATTCAATTGAAATAAAAGAACTATCTAAAAAACTTGACCGACTTTTAACAATGAACCAATCGACAACCCCACCCGCTCATGAAATTTGTGCTTTATGTTCTGATCCGTCACATTCTATCCTAGCATGTCCATCGGCGAGTCAATTTCCAGAATTCGTGGAGCAACACATTAATTCTAATCAACAATACCCACGAAATAATTATAATTCGACTACTAATAAGCCGGACGCACCATGGAGAAACCATCCTAATTTCTCGTGGAAAAATAATAATAATAATAATAATAATGAGATGAGCAATTTCCCTAACGCTTATAGACCTCAACAATGTCAATACCAACAACCTCCTCCTCCACCTCCACGTAATAATGCATTTGAGGAGAAGGTGTTGGCCTCACTTGAAAGTTTTGGTCCGGTGATCCAGTTAGTACATTCCCACACCCAGTCCATTGCAAAACTGGAGTCCTAAGTGGGACAAATAGTTAACACGCTAAATCGTTTAACTGAGAGTAAGTTTCGAAGTCAACCTATTCCGAACCCTAAGGGATAATACGAGGTGGGTGGTACGAGTGAGCAAGTGAACGTTGTGTCAACTAGGACGACTACTCGAGAGGAAGAAGTTGTTGAGATTTCGAGGGAGGTTATGAGGGATGAAAAAGTTAACTCGATTAAAGAGAGGGGTGAGGACGTGAATCAAAGTAGAAAAGAAAAAGAACCGGTCCCAACTAACTATGTTCCAAAGTTACCTTATCCACCAAACGTTGAGGAACTGTTACATTTGTCTAAGAAAGGGTTAAAAACAGAAGATATACTCGAGGTATTTAAACAAGGTAAAATTAATATTCCATTCCTCGATACTATTAAACAAATTCCCGCTTACGCTAAATGTCTTAAAGACCTTTGCACTCAAAAATGTAAATTGCGCAGTCATACTCCTAAAAAGGTCTTTCTGATGGAAAAAGTAAGTTCTATTTTCCAACACGCTACTCCGAAGTATAAAGATTCAGGTACGCCTATAATTTCATGTGTCATAGGTGACACTATCATCCATAGGGCTCTCCTTGACTTAGGAGCTAGTGTTAACTTTTTACCTTATCACGTCTATAAACAATTAGGACTAGGTGAACTTAAACCTACGACTGCTACAATACAATTAGCGGATTGTTCTATTAAAATACCTAGAGGAATCGTCGAGGACGTCTTAGTTAAAGTTGACAAATGCTATTATCCTGTTGATTTCATGGTCCTTGATACTGAACCTATACTAGATGCTAGGAAGCACACTCCTGTCATTCTAGGTCATCCGTTTTTAGCAACCGCTAACGCACGTATTAACTGTAGGACGGGGGTAATGAAAGTGTCATTTGGGAATATGAATTTGAAATTGAATGTTTTCAACGCTATTGATCAACCACCCAAAGAGGACTACCTATGTGAGGCGGAAAGTGAGGTAAGACGGAGTATTGAACCTAATATAGGAATAAATATGTGTGAGGAAAATAATATGGTTAGTGATGAGCGGACGAATTCGAATAATCTGGAATCTAATGATGAATTTACTCAGAAGGTAAGAAATAGATTTGAACATAATAAAGATGAACCGTCGAATGAATTAATTCAAAGCGACATTCTTTCGGCTTACCACCGGGCTCTTCCTGATATCCTTAGGGGTACACAGTCCGATTTACGGCCTCCTTGAATCTTGAGCTAGAACGGTCTAGCTGAAGGCGTAAAAATTAGCGCTTCTTGGGAGGCAACCCAAGCTTTATTTCGTCCGTTTCTCTTGTTTTTGGGTCTTTTTGAGTCAGTTGTGGTCTTTCTGAACAGGTTTGGGGGTCGGAGTAAATTTATTTTTGGGCTTATATAAAAAAAAATAAAAATAAAATAAAATAAAAAAAAGTACAGAAAAAGAGGAAAAATGGCATCTCGCACGCGCGGCCTGCTCGCGCGAGCCTGCCCCTTCGAGAAAATTTTTAACACTTGTATGATATATAGCCTCAGTATCACCTCGCGCCACAACTCGCGCGCGCGCGAGGGGTTCGCTCGAACGGTCCGCTCGCGCGATCTGGGGACCTAGAAATCTTTCTTTTATAAAATGTTATTCAAGCTTCTGCTTAAACTCGCGGAGGGATTCACGCGCGCGAGGCTCTCTCGCGCGGCCCGCTCGAGCGAGATAGGGTTTTTTGGTTTTCTCTTTTGTTCTCTTCCCTCCTCTATCCATACCTGGTCAGTGATTTTTTTTTTTACTTTCTGTTTGTTCTTTTAGCCCTATTTAGGTTCGTCTGTCTTTGTTTTTATAAGCTCTGTTTGTTTCTTTTATTTTTGTTAAGTCTCTTGATTATAGTTTAGATTCTATTATTCTATTTATTAAAAAAAATAAAAAAAAATTCTAAATATATATATTAGCTGTTATTGTTATTATTCTGTTCTTTTATTCCCTATTGTTAAGTATTAACAGGTAACATTGAACTTTATTGCCATATTCCTTTGTATTCACCTGTTCTATGCTTGTCAAGATCGAGGTAATATTGTTCCTTCTTTACGTACTCTCCTTTCTTTCATTTTATTGTTTCATTGGGGACAATGAAAGGTTTAGGTTTGGGGGTATGCACATTATACTGCAATTTTTTTAAAAGTTTTCAAAAATTTTCGATACTTGTGCTTAAATAAACGATGTTACCTACGGTTTTGCAATCTCAATTTGATACTTCTTATGTAACTATGATTGTTATAGAATGATAAACAAGAGAAGATGTGATTAAACATTTGCTGAAGTCATGATATAATGTTTTAGGTTGTGTATTGTTAGAATCATAGTTTTATATCATAGATTTGCACATAAACCTATGCACTGCACGTAGTCGCTTGAATACATGTTTGATGTGAACTATAATATAATTCAGATTTCTAGATAACACAAGGTGGAGACTAAACCCGGTGAGCTTTTGAGCCTATCTTTTCTTTTTAGAGGGTTATAAATGCATTGTGTTTGTCGAATTTCATTAAAATAACGCATTTACTTGTTGTTTAGTCTCATTATTCTTGTCTTGGTTGATAGTCAAGTTAAAATATTTGTTATCATGCTAAATAATCTTCCGTCGTAAATATTGAAGAACCATATAACTATAGGACATGATTTTAGGCCTTCTTTATTTGCTACTGACCGATAAATGATAAATTTCCTTAGTTCGCCCCTTGAGCTGTTAAAATGCCATTTTTTTTCTTTAATTACCATTATCCTGTTTTTGCTCTAATTTGGCCAACTTGGAGTTCACCCCTGAAAGATTGATCAACTTTTAGTGGTGTTAAGGCGATGTGTGATTGAGAAGAAAAAGAAGATAAGATGATGTTTGGGGTGGTTGCCTTGGTATTCAAGGAATGGTTGTTTCAAAAGCAATGAAAATAAAGGGAAGAAAAAAAAAAGAAAAAAAAAAAGGTTGAAAAAAAAAGAAGAGGAAAGAAATTAAAAATTGAAAGGAATGAAAAGAAGAGAATGAAAAGATGAAAGTTGGTAGAAGAGAAGAATGAAAGAAATCGAACATGCCTTACAATGCCATTCTAAAACTACCTAATGAATCATTTCTATCCTTTTTCACTGCCTGAGCCACATTACAACCTTTAAAAAGTCCTATTTGATCCTATGAAACATGGTTTGGATATATAAACGATGGGAGGGGGATTAAAACATGGTAATGATTAATTTTTCTTGATTATTGGCATCCTATCCATGAGACTACTGTTCTTTCGTGTCATGCGTCTTTTCCGAGTCATATGTGAGCATTTCTCGTTTTGAAAACATATTTTCTTTGCTCTCATATACCCGATAAATTACACATGTTTCTGAGTGTTTCATTTTAGAGTGTAATTAACATTGTGAGATTCGTAGTCGAGACATAGTTAATTGGTTATCCAAAGTATATTCTATGTTCATGACATGCGCGTGTTCATTTGACTACCACATCACACACGTGCAGTTTTATGAGAAACTCTATGGATTTATACGATGCATGTGCTTATGATTGTTTTTTTATGATGTAGGTAGACGTGTGATTCCGTTTCTTCTTGTTCGTTATTCTGTTTCAAATCATCGTTCTATGATAAGGAGTATTGAATATTATGTCCTTTGTTTTTAATAAAACGTTTTAAATTGATAAGTTAATAAAGATAGTTGTGGGTGACTTGTTGATGAGAACCCTCATGAGACTTCACTCGTCTGACTAGGGACACCTAGGGGTTTAAAAGGCTTGTTGCATATGCTAAATGCAATTGCGATCCATGCGAAAATGGAGTAGTATGTTATTAGTAGTTTAGTTTTTATTTTAGTTTTGCTCGAGTACCAGCAAAATGTAGGTTTGGGGGTGTGATCGGGAGAGAACAGATCCTGTCTATACGCCTTAATTCACGTTTGTTAGTACCTTTTTATCCTGTTTTTGTATATTTTTACTTCGTTTTCTATTTTCTGACAGGATTTGGAAGAAATCAAGTATACCAAGCTAAACAGGGTGAAAAAGCAAGCAAAAAGAAGTTGAAAAAAACTGATCGCGCGCGCGACCCGCTCGCGCGAAAACCAAGAAATCGATCGCGCGACCCGATCGCGCGAGATCCCAGAATTCGCTCGCGCGATCCGCGCACGCGACCTTCCCAATTAAGCGCTCGCGCGGCCCGCTCGCGCGATCCGTACAAAAATCAAACTTGCGTATTTCAGTATACTGATGATTCCTGTGCGAACGAAATTGCCTAATTACGTCTGGAAAGCTAAATACAGCAGTTTTAGTGCGTTTCGGGTGAGGAAAGCTTTCAAAAACTTGTTGTAAATCTATATATACCCTATTTTACTTCAATTAAAGGGTTGGCAAATATTATACACACAATATACAACCATACCTTCAGCCATTGAAGAGGGGAAAACAAGGAGAAGAAGAAGAAGACCAAGGATTTCCGTGGCCTCCTCCATCAACTACTTGCCATCTACCACTTCTATGGACAACTAGACTCTAGATCTAGGGTTTCAATGAAATCCTAGCCAAGTAATAGGGTGTATTTTATGTTTTTATTATGTATGGATGACAGTTACATGTTCCGAGGATTTTTATAAACAAATCGTGCTTCTATTGATTAAAATCATTACTTTCAAAGTTTATTCTTGTCTTAGATCTATTTTGACTGTAGTGTGCTCAATTATCTATGCTTGCTGTGCTTGTTTAGATTATTTACATGTAATGGTGCTTAAATTGAATTGTGCTATCAAGTATCCGAATAGTCCATGCTTAGATTAGACGGATTATACCACAACCCTAGTTTAGTGTGGGATGATTCGTGCTAACCGAAGATGGATTATGTTGGTGCTTGAACCATTTTCTTGACGGAGGAATTGGGTTTGTAGCTACAATTCCCCATTATCATCCAACTTAATAAGCTAAAGTAATTTGTAAATACCCTTATTATGAAGCTAGTGGTGGATTTGCAATCCTAGGTTCCTTAAACTTATTATAAAAACAAACAACTCTAAATTGCTTTCATAATTTAGATTTACTTTTATTGTTCTTAATTAAATTCAAAATCAAAATCTCGTTTTCTTAATTAGCTAAATTTAGGTTTTAAAATTAAAAAGCTGTAAATCAATCTCTGTGGGTTCGACCTTTACTTCCACACTACAAATCTTTAGAAAAGTAAAGTATATTTTTTATATCTTGATATTGACAACATCAGTAACTTCTCATGCCAATATTTATATGTATTGGTCATTTTTCCCAAGATTGGTTTAACATTCTTATTTGCCGCTTCTACTGCTCTGTTCGTTTGAGGCCTGTAGGGGTAAGACTGATGGACCGTGATCTTGTACTTTTCTAAGAGTGGGATAACTTTTCCCTGGAAATGGCTACCATGATCCAAAATGAACTCATTTGGGACTCCATATCTACAAATTATGTTCTTTTCTATGAAGCTCACCACGTCTTTAGCCTTTAAAGTGGCATATGACGCTGCCTCTACCCATTTGGTGAAATAATCAATTGCCACAATTATGTATCGGTATCCATTGGATGCCTTTGGAACTATCTCACCGATGATATCAATGTCCCAAATAGAGAAAGGCCACGGTGTGGTCATACTATAGAGCTGGGAAGGTGGGGTATGCATCAGATTTGCATGGATCTGGCACTTGTGGCATCTTCTGACGTACTCGCAACAGTCTTTGTCCAAAGTGGTCCAGTAATACCCCTGCCGAATTATCTTCTTTGCCAGCATATGTCCATTTATGTGGGGTCCACAGACTCCTTCATGTATTTCTTCCATCATTCTCGTAGCCTCCCTTCCATATAAACACTCCAGATTGAACCCGGTATACGACTTCTTCCATAACTTATCTGCATAGATCACAAATTGGACGGAAAACCTTCAGATCGCCTTTTTGTCCTTCTCTGAAACTCCCTTAGGGTATTCTCCTTTCTCAATGAAATTCCAAACATCCACATACCAAGGCAACTCACCCTCTTCCTCCATCACTGCGATCATCTCAAATGACGGTTGGTTTTTGATTTCTATGGATAACGGTATCATGGTGACTCCCGAAGGGATTTGTATCATTGAGGCCAAGGTTGCTAGGGAATCGGCCAACTAGTTTTCTTCATGGGGAAGGTAGTAGAATGATATCTTTTTGAATTGTACTTTTAGGCTCTCTAGGTAGTCATGGTAAGTTCTCAACTTCTCATGCTTCACCCTCCAATCACCTCGTACTTGGGATATGATCAGGTTAGAATCTCCGAAAACGTCGATCCTTCTGACTTGTAGTGCTAAGGCTACTTCCATCCCAATTATGCAAGCCTCGTATTCGGCCGTGTTGTTGGTTGAATTATACTTAAGCTTGACGGCTAATGGGGTAGGTGTTCCATCAGGTGCCATGAGGATGATTCCAACCCCATAGCCTAGTTGGTTGGCGGCTCCATCGAAATACATCTTCCACAGATCCTCTTTCAACTTCATTACCCCTTCGTCGGGAAACTTGAACTCTCATTTTTCCTCAGATTCTATGGCAAGGTTGGCTAGGTATTCAACAACGGCTCTTCCTTTAACAGATTTAGAAGTGACATATCTGATATCGAATTCGGCCAACATCATGGTCCAATGGGAAATTCTACTGGTCAAGACAGGTTTTTTGAATAGGTATTAAGTGGGTCCATTCGGGAGATTAGGACAACGGGAAAGGCCAACATGTAGTGCCTAAGACGACGGGTACACCAGACTAAGACCCAACAGGCTTTTTCTAAAGGTGAGTATTTCAGCTCGTATCCGGTCATCCTCTTGCTCAAATAATAAATGGCTTTTTTCACATGCCCCTCTTCCCCTTCTTGGGCCAACAGGCACCCCATTGAATCCTCGAACACAGAAAGGTACAACAGTAAAGGTCTCCCGGGTGAGGGTGTTGACAGGACAGGTGGGTTTTGGAGGTAGGTTTTAATCTTATCAAAGGCTTGTTGACACAAGGTATCCCATTCGAATTTCTCTCCTTTTCTGAGTAACCTAAACAACGGGTCACAGGTTAAGGTGAGCTTCGAGATGAAACGGCTTATGAACTGTATTCTACCCAGAAATCCCCTTAACTCTTTTTCGTTCTTGGGCGGCTACATTTCGACTATGGCCTTTATCTTGGTCGGGTCCACCTCTATCCCTCTCTGAGTAATGAGAAACCCTAACAACTTTCCGGTAGTGACTCCGAAGGTGCACTTCTGGGGGTTCAACCTCATTCTGAATTCCCTTAACCTCCCGAAGAATTTTCTTAATGCCTCCAAGTGACCTCTCATTTCCTTAGATTTTACAATCATATCGTCCACATACACCTATACCTCCTTATGGATCATGTCGTGTAATAGCGTAGTAGCGGCCCGCTGATAAGTTGCTCCTGTATTTTTGAGCCCAAATGGCATCACCCTATAGCATTATGTCCCCCATGGTGTGATGAAAGTGGTTTTCTCCCTATCTTTGGGCGCCATTAGAATCTGGTTGTACCCTGAGAACCCATCCATAAAAGATAGGAGTTCATGCCCTGCCGTATTGTCCACTAACACATCAATGTGAGGTAAAGGAAAATCGTCCTTAGGGCTAGCTTTGTTTAGATCCCGGAAGTCGACACAGACCCTAACAGGACCATCCTTTTTCAAGACAGGCACTATATTGGCGATCCATTCTAGATACTCGATGACCATTAAGAATCCGGCTCTTAACTGCTTTTCAACTTCCTCTTTGACTTTGAGTGCCCATTCAGGCCTCATTCGCCTCAATTTTTGTTTTACAGTCTTGGAATTGGGGAAGACGGGGATGTGATGTTGGACTATTTATGGATCAATGCCTAGCATATCATTATAAGACCAAGCAAAAACATCTTTGAATTCACTTAATAGTTTGATTAATTCTTTGCTTTCTTCTTTGCTAAGGGTAGAGCTAAAACATTTTGAGGATTATCTTCATTTCCTAGATTGACCGTTCTTAATGATTTTACATGCAGGTTCTTTTTCTTTTTCGATTAACTTTTGCAATTCATCTGGTATTTCATGATCATCACATTCATCATATTCATTAAGCGCATTCGAGTAGGCAGAATTGGTCATGTTTTCCTTGATTTTCTTTAGAGCAATTACAACAGACATAGAAATTGAAAGATGCCTCATTTGGGCCATTACAGACTCTGGGTGTGGGGGATACCTATCACTAGACTCAAAAATCCATTCTTTCTTACTTTCTCCTCCCAGATTGGTGGTGCAGCACTCTTCTAGTTCCCCTGTCTTTGTAATCTCTCCCATTTCTGGCTTTTTGGTCTTTTCCATGTCGTTCTCCCTGCCTTGTATCCCTTCTACCAATCCCTCATCGTGTTCTTTTCCGGCCTTGTCTTCCATGACCCCTTCTTGGCACGTTCCCTTATCTTATGTTCCTTCCTCGCCCAACAGGTTCTTCATGACTGAGTCATCTAGCGCACCAACCCAATCTTTTACAGTAGCTGACTTTATGGGTACCTGTAGGTATGGATCCTGATACTCAGAGAATTCATGGGGGAAGAAGATCTCAAACCCAGGCTTAATACATTTGTCCTTCAGATCTACCTATGGTTCTGGGAAGCCACAAAAGGGGAAATCCTCTCCTTCTTTCACAAAGTACCCATTAAGCGTCTTCAGGTATGGATCCAATGGTGCATTAATTGCCTTATTCTTATCTCTCAGCTCCTTCTTTGACGATTGATAGCCCAGGCCATGAATGTGAGTCTGAGTGGCGATACTTGGAAATTTCGACAGACCCTGATGATTCTTACCCAATCCCATATCTGGGAAGAAACCCATCTTCTTCATGATACCAGCGACCAGTGGACTCGCGTATTGATCGAAATATAATGGTAGAAACTCTCTCAACTTCTCTCCCTCCAACATATTAATGAATTCGAACCCTCCCAGACCTGTTACTTCTTATTGGAATTATACCTCCAAAACCGGCGTGCTCGATGAAGTTTCAGACGGATGAACCCAACTATCCTCGAGAATATCACAGACCTTGCTCTTCCAGACACACTTGACTTTCTGATGAACCGTAGATGGTATGGCGCCCAACTGTATAGCCATGGCCTTCCCAGTAGCAAATTGAAAGAAGCAAGTATGTCGATGACCTGAAATTCAGCTTCCTTTTCCACAGGCCCGATAGCTAAATGAAGGAGAATTATTCCCATGACCGTTCTCTGAGTGTTGTCGTATGCCCTTACCTTTTGCTCAGATGGTACGAACGTTGTTCATTCAAACCTATGCGTTTGGCTGTTCGGAATGGACACACGTTTAGAGCGGATCCGTTGTCAACAAGACAGGCAGGTACAGTATTCCCCAGGCATTCAACAGTGACATACAATGGCTTATTATGAACAGGCCCTTCTGGAGGTAGGTCGTCTGATGAGAAGGTAATAGCCAGAGTCAGAATTCTACTAATCATTCCTACGAGGTCTTCTGGTGTTGCGTCGATGGAAATGTCAGATTGGTTCAAAGCATCCAATACTGCCTACCTGTGATGTTTTGAAGCGATCAGTAAGCCCCAAACAGTGATGTTAGCCTGAGTTTTTTTCAATTATTTCAGGACCCTATCTTCCTCTGCTTCTTCATCTATTTTTCCTTTTTCCTTGTCAAGATCCCTCCCCGGGTGATCTTCCTCTAGTTCGTGCGGCTTGAAGTGTCTGCCTGACTGGGTAAGATGACTGACTTCTTCTCTCATCCTTAAATTGTCGGCCTCTGAAACCCTTCCCAAACTCTCATTTTTGGTTCCCACCTCTTCATCACTCTTGTACCACAAATCATCCTCTATCTGATCTATATTGCCTGTTTCCTGAACCCACTAATCCATATGTTCTGCTTTTTCCTCTTCACATCCCTTTGAAGCACCCTCCAAGGTATAGATTGTCGGATTCTCCATCAGTTGATAAGGCCTTCTTGGTGTCCTAGCCCTAGTGATTAGCCTAGACAGATCGAAGATGGTTTCTTCTATCGCCAAGAAATAGAGGCCTTGCGGTGGTAGTACAACATGGTGGTTTGGTAGTGGATTTCTTGTGACATTCGGAGCTCTGGCGGGTGATTCTGATATCACCTTGTTATCAATTAGATCTTGGATTTCGTGCCTTAGCCTCATGCACTGATCCGTTGAGTGGCCCTTTTGTTGGTGGAATTTGCAAAAGAGATCCCCTTGAAAATTTGGTGGAGGCGAATTTGGTAGAGGTCGAGGTTCCAACGGACGAAGATGCCCTTTCGCTAACAACCTATCGAGAGCAGTTGACAGTGACACTCCCAGATCTGAGAATTTTCTTTGTGCTTTGTCTCCCCCTCTCCTTGGTGTTATGTCAAATTTACTCTCCGGCCCGGTCAGTGCGTTGACATCGGAGGGACAGAATGCCCTCCTGACTGTCCTCCATTGGATCCATAGTTCGGCCTTCTGTACCAGTTTGGTTGTTCCTCCTTTTTTATCACTCCCTCTTGGATTGCATCTTCGATCCGAGTCCCTACATCAAATACTTCAGCAAAACTGTTGATCGACTGGAATCTCATTTTCACTTGATAGACAGGTTGAAGGTTCTTCATCAACATTCGGATCTGGTCTTTCTCGGACGGCCTCTATACCATCTTAGCTGCTTTTGCTCTCCACCTACTCAAATACTCAGCGAATGATTCTTTGTTTCCCTGCCTATTGGTCTCCAAATCTCGGACTGTGACATCCAGGTCCTGATTGTATTGATACTATGCCACGAATGCTTTAATCACTTCTTCCCAGACCCGGGTTTTTCTTGGCTCTAATGTAAGGTACCATGACAGTGCAGCTCCGTTTAATGTTTGCTGGAACAAGACAACCATCATGGTTACGCTCAAACCACTTGGCTGAAAGGCTCCTATGCACATTCAGATATGACTTTGAGGGTTTCCGGTTCCATCAAACTTGTCAAAGACCGGCATTTTGAATCCGGCAAGTAGTACCTCACAAGTGTCAACTCCCTGAGCCTTGCACATTACCCTTTCCAGCTTATCTATCTTCTCGGTCAGTAGCCTCTCTTTCTTAGCTTTCTCCCTTTCCCTGTTGGCCTGCAGTGCATTAGTCCACTGTGCCTCTTGATCATCAAACCAATCTACTTCCCCCCTCGAGGTGGGTCTATAACCAGCGGAATTACAGGTGGTGGTCGGCGATTCAATGCTTCTATCATTCCCATTTGCTCTGCTTGCTGCCTCATTTGCTCTGCTTGTTGTTCTACCGGTGTTCTCAACCTGGCTACTTCCTTGTTGTTCCTTTCTTCTGCCATTTCAATGTCTTCTCTTCTTACTAACCTTGCTGTGGGATCCCTAAACCAGGCTTGATCTGAACTTGATGCTATTTTGCCCCTACAAAAATGTTTCTTTTCTTTTAAAAAAACTTTTATTTGCCTCCTTTTGTCACACTTATATATATTTTTGTTTTAAAAGACCCTTAGTAAAAACCCTTTTTTACGGATGGTTCATATGTCATACGAATGCAATGCATGTGTGTGTGCCTATTCTAAGTGTGTGTGTGTGCCTATTCTATATGCCAAAGAAAAGAAAATCCTAATCCTAACACATAAACACATAAGCACATAAGATCCTCACCCATGTCAAGTGCGCTAACTTCTCCTTTCATTGTGATCTTCACTATCCTCTCAAAGGTTGGATATTCAAAATTTTTCAAAATTCATTTGAAAAGTATTTCTTTAGCTGATGAGATCTTTCAAAAACGATTCTCAGGAATTTTGAATCTTTTATTTAAAAATGAGGATGTGAGAACATATTTTAATAAAGTTTGTTTTGGAATTTTTTAATCAGAAGATAAACTCAAAAGATTTTTCGAAAGGGTGATCGAAAACATTGGGAAAAGATAGTAAAAATCTGTTTGCTTCCAAAGATGGATTTAAAGTTCTTTGGGTAGGTGGATCACATGATCGGATTATCACCGTACTTTCCATGAATTCGGATACATACAAGGTCAATGATGTTTAGCTAAACATGATAGAAGAGATGTAATCTTATAATCAAAATTTAGCATATTCCCAAATATCATGGGACATGAAGAGGAATTGCTCGAAAGTGATTAAGAGTTTACATGTCTCGTATTAAGTGAGCATCGTCATCATCTCAAGTAATCCCTTTCCGGGCATACCAAAACTCCCTAGCATATAACCCTAATCAAGAATTGATTTTCCTAGGATTGAAAGGTTCTACAGAAACTATCGTGCAAAGGTTGGGTTTTGTTCAAATAAGGGACCCTTGACACACACCCGATAGAATGCTTCATATACCAACACATGGTACGAGATCAAGGGTGATCACACAGTCCCATGATGGCTCGACCGACCGGTTTGCCCCGAGCCTCCAAGGTCATAGTTCCGTGCAATCGACTGGCGGGACATGCAAGTGAAATGCAACAGGCACAAAAAGATTAATTAATTTGATTAAAAGGATGTTTTTCAAGTCTAATCCTCGAGTAAACCCAAAATCAAGAAAATCTGGTCCGCGAAACCAGAGATTCTGGGTTCGATCCCCAGCAGATTTGCCAGATTGTGGATATTGCAATTTTCTTACCCACATCCTTTTTATTTTAAAGTGATTTTTTAAATTTAAAACACAAAACAATGAGTCGCCACTTAATTTTTTTTGAAAGGAAAATTAAGAAACCATTTTAAAGCAAACTGATCTTTTAAGAAACCAGAGACTTTCTAGGTCTGGGGATTATGAAATGAGAGGGGAAGGAGACCGGCAGACTAAAACACCCCCTCTCATCCTATCTCGCAATAGGCCTCTACTTGACATCCTTTTAATCGAATTAATAATCAAAGCGTGTCCTTAACTAATACATATGTATAAATATATATCACAAAAGCATGTCTAAATGGTGTAAGATTGCTAATGACAAAATATCATTCAAAAATCACATAATTTCATTTAGCAAGCATCATGGTATGTAATAGGGAACAAGGGAACTTACCCGGGATCCAGCCGCGATATTAAACGTGCAATTCATACAAATGAAAGAAAATCCTAGAAAAAGAGTCTCTAATTCAAATATACAAATAAAGCAAGACTTATTTCTAAGGTGATGTTCATGGGGTCGAAAAATCAATAAAAATCAAGAAATTAAAATAAAATAAAGAAGAGTTCAAGAAATCATACCTTGATAGCGCTACAAAACAAAGGTTAGTTGACATATTTTTAAACAAAACACATCATTGAACTCCTAAGTAACAAATCCTAACACAAGGTGAATTCTATTTACAAGTATCAATCTACATAAATGAATGCACATGAACACATGAGTATGAATGAAATAAAGCTATGAACATTTCATTGATTTGGATCATTTAGCCTTTGGTTTTAAGCTTAACTAATCACTATCAACACATACTTTAAGCCTTAGGTCATGGAAAGATCATTGAGACCATTGTTTGCAAGATATATCAAAATCATGACAGAATTCTGAAAATTACTGAGAGCAGATCAGAACTTTACAGAAATAAAAAGCATGCTTCATGTGGTTTGATCTTGATGATTTTTGGACACAAGATGCCTCTGTGTGTCTAGTCTCCATCCCAAAAATAAAATCATAGTTTCAATGGTTAGATCTCTGGGAATTAGACAAACACTAGACATCACTCAGGGACTTATAACTCTCTGTCCAGAGTTTTTGTATGATTTTCTAAAAATAGTAAAATAATCAGAAATGGTTTGGTCTTTTTAGGGTGGCTTCCTAACACATTAAACTATCTAGAAAAATTTATTTTGGGCCAAGAACACTTGATTAAGGTTCTAAGCTGCTTATTTCAAAAGAGTATTACTGGTCTGAAACTCTGGACAGATTGTAGTTGTTCCACAAAACCCTTAACCAAACCACCCTAAACATGAAACTTCCTTAAAACAAAAATTATAGTGGTAGAACTTTGAGTTATAAACAATTTCCCATTGGTTTCACTCAATTCCAACTATCTGATAATGAACTAAAAATCCTTGATCAAAGGTGGTCATTGAATTCACTACACCGTTTATTCAAGTTCAACTTAGTTGGTTAATTCCAACTACTAAATCATGATGTTGGGCTTAATCCAAACTACTTCTCCTACCATTTGATGGTCATTAGAGGCTAAAGACACACACACACACACACACACACACACACACACATGTAGATTTAATGAAGTATGAAGAGCTTCACGAAATCTAAGAAAAGGATTAGCCTAAGCCATAGAGATGGACTTAAACTAAGCTACTTCTCCTACCATTTGATGGTCATTGGAGATTAATGACACTTGCACTTATGGGTTTTAATGAAGTATGAGGAACTTCACAAAACCTCAAAATAATAAGCTCAAACTATGGATGAAGTTTGGACTCATTGACTCAACATACTAAAATCAACCTCAATCCCTTCATGAATCATAAGTTCATAAGAATACTAAGGGATTCTAAACATAAAGATTCAAGTAAGGCATTGAAAGTCTCATGAATCTAGGAAATAAACATAATCAAAGAAAAGGGACCAAGGTTTTATTTCAAGATTTATTTAAGCTTTAAACACTAAACCATTTTGATCCAAACTAATGAGATGAAAGCTCAATCACAATATATATGTGGTGTGTGATGAAATGAGGTGGGAAGAGAGGTTTTGAAAATGTGTAAAGGGTCCTAGGTATCTAAATATTGTACTAATAAACTAATTAGTTTAGAGTTTTACCTCTAAGTATCCTCAACTTCTTGGCTTCTTTAAGACCTTCCAAGTAATGATCAAACTCTTCTTCCAACTCTACTACTCTTTCTCTTTTTAGAAAATTTTGAAGGAGAATCAATATTGGGATGCTAACATTCGAATATTCTCCCCTTAATAATGGGATATACACCTTCTATATATAGGCAATCATTAGGGGGTCTTTTTGGGAAATTCACAGCCAAAACCCTAATTCCCGCCGCCTTTTGATGGTATAAACCGACCTACTTTTGGACAACTGTCACAAAAATGCGGCACTCCTTGGAGATGGAAGTGGCACTCACTGAATGCCAGAACGACACTCAGTGAATGCCGGCGTGGCATTCTCTGAATGTCGAAACGGCACTCATGGAATGCCCCGGACAACTCCATGGACTGCCGTCTTTTCAGAATTTTCAAATTTAACGACACTTGAAGCATTTTAGCAGTAGTTAATGGATGCCGGTGCGGCTCTCCCTGAATGTTGTTTTGGCAGTTAGGGAGTGCCGCAACGGCAGCCCGTGACTGCCGCAAATCTGTCTAAGTGCCGTTTTGCCTCAATTCTTATCTTTCTTTCTTTTTTTTTTTTGCTTTTTGTTTAGGTTAGAGAGTATTTCGAAGAGTTTGAATCATCTTTGGAAGTCCAGGGTTGGCTGGACATTGTCATCATCGGGTCTTGGAGGTATTATTCCCCTTAATTCGACGTTTGGTCAAAATTGGGATGTCTACAGATAGGGTGATGAATCTCATTCACAAGAGTAGTTGACTTTAAGTTACTATGCTAGTGCATGAGTTGCATTGACGGATTGTGAGTTAAACCTATTGACAAGAAAATCAGTCACAGTTAATAGGAACTCAAACTTATATAAGATACATGTCATTAATCCTGGTATAATAATGGACACAAGCCGTATGCTTGGTTGCTTTGAGTTACCAATCAGTGAGATCTTCAAGATCAACACCTGGGTATCTTGGGTGATCAAGTTTATGGTATTGGGAACATACATTATCAAGATAGAATCTACCCTCTTGTGAAGAGTAGTTCTTTACAACAGAGTAAGTATTCCCTTGAGAATGTCACTGGTTGATTACTGAGAGCTGCGCAACGATGTCAACAAGTTATTGTAGACATGTTTGGTAATTTATGAGTGGTGACTGATACTTGATGAATATAAGATGCATTTATCAATTGGGTAGACAGTATTGTTATTCATGCATCCCAATGATAAATATGAATACTGTAAAGGTAGAGGGACATTAGTGTCATATTATGCAAGGCTAGGAATCGATAATATAAGTGTGATTTTATTCTTATGCACTGGAGTGCAATTATCATTATATAGTGGAGTTAATGATAATTGATTAATTATTATTCCTTAGTTAAGAGTTTAACTAGATGGAATTAATCGTTAATCAAAGCCAGTAATTAGAAACCTAGGGGTCCCACTCTTAGCTCGACGGAATGTTTGGATGCAAGGAGAAAAGGAAAAAAAGGGTACCAGAAACCGGTTTGTGGGACAAAGCGGTTACTAGTTAAAGGCTCTAGAAGGGGATAGGTTCTAGAAATCGATTTGTCCCACAAACTGGTTACTGGGGACAGGTTTCTGTAACCGATTTGTAGGATAAACCGGTGTCTGGTAGGTCGGTTATGAAATCTTATAAATAGAAGGGGATGTGGGCAGAATTAAATAGTTGCGTATTTTCACATTCTAAACGCCCTAGATCTATTTCTAAGTTTCCCTAGACCTCCAAGATTTCTCCTAGAAGGGTTTCCACCAAAACTCTAGGCCTCCATGATCATTCAAGAGACATAGGAGTGAAGATCGCTAGCCTCGGACAATGCTCACTAAAAGAACTTCAGACTGCTCAATACTAATCAAAAGTTGCTAAATTTTGGACACGATGAAGCTGACGTCGAGACGAAGCTGCTGTCAAAAATTCAAGTCAATCAAAGATCGTTTATTCCTCTTGATGGATGCATCTTTGTTGAATGAAGGTTATCGAGATTGAATCATCACAGGAATCGTAGAAGAGTTCTCGAAACGATTCAACAAATCGCAAAGGTTTATCTAACTGTTCATATATATATATATATAAGCATATATATATATATGTGTGTGTGTGTGTGTATGTATATATATTACGTGTAATATAAATGAGAAGTAGATCTAAAATTTTGAACTGTATCATCCCTTCCGCTGTGCACTGGAACCGTTTTTTTTTTCCAACAACTGGTATCAGAGCCATCTCGTTTAAATTACATGTAATAGGATTATGGATTCATGATGAACTAGGGTTTTGGTTTTCTCAAATCTTTTAAAAGAAAATTAGTTTTTCAATCTAAAGATTAATTGGTGTCTACAAAAATATCAAATTTTATTACATTTTAGACCTGATCAGTTTTGGACTGATTAGATGCTGTAGAAGACATTTTCATGCTGATTAAAACTATAACCCCAAAACCTTACAGATTAGATCTGGATGGGTACTAGAAACTGGTTTGTCCGACAAACCGGTTACTGGGTAAGTTACCAGAAACCGGTTTGTAGGACAAACCGGTTACTGGGAAGGGGTCCAAAAATCGGTTTGTCCCACAAACCGGTTTCTGGGTAACAGATTTTGTTTTTTGTGCAGAATTTGTGTTTTAGTTTTAAAATTGTTTTAAAACAGAAATTATTTTATAAAGCAAATTTAGTTTTACATTATAGGTTTGTAGAAACCTAGTTTTAAGTGCATGAATTCGACTTTCTAGAAAACCCTAGATATTTTTTGACAATGTATCGTCATGAAAACACGTGAATTTGATTCATGTATGCTTGCAATTCTGTAACGTTTATACATACATGAGTTGTGATTAATTGCATGCTATATTAGATATAGGATATGTGATTGAATGGATGATTGTATGTCATATATTGTGAATGTATGTCAACTAATCTCTTAAGCAGGAAGCCTTATCTCTCATGGAAAAATTAGATATATTATTTAAATTGTTTAAATTATATTTAGAGTTTGTTTGTGGCATTGTAAAGGGCATTATAGTTCCAGTCCTATGCAAAGAAGAACTATAATGGTTTCTCTAGCCAATTTAGTTATTTACTTTTTCTAGATACTTTGTACGCCTTTTTGGAGGTATAGGATTTTGTAAATATATATTTTGGAGGAGCCACAAGATGGAACCATGAAGCTTAGAGCCATGAAGCTTGAAAGTCTAAGAGATGCAACTATGAAGATAGTGCCATGAGAGAGAAGGGCTTGAATGATTGTGCTTGTTTAATTATTTATTTAATTTTGGCATGATCATAGCTTATGCATGTTTTATATATGTTTGATGTATTGTTTGTGATGCATGAGCATAACCATTAGTATGTCAAAACTAGTTTTCTTTAAATGATAAAAATGGATAAAATGTTTACCAATATTACCATGGATAAGGAAAAATTATTTTGACACATTAATAAATATTAGATATTTATGAAAATGTATAAACTATGGTTTCACAATTAAAAAAATTCCCATTAGTTACTTGTAAGATGAAAATTACTCTGTGTCACAAATTTATTTATGATCATTCCCTTCGGAGGGTATTTTTCATTGATTACAAATGAATAGACTATTATAAAAAATTCTAGTGGAAGAGGGACTTATATTTGGTATAATACCACAGTCTTCCATCACTGGTTCATTGTAAGGTGGATAGAATACTGCGAGTCATAGATTTATCTGTGATCACTCCCTTTGGATAGTATTATATTCACTGGTTACTAGATATAAATTTCCCAAGGATAGAATTAATTGAGACATTATAGAGGGTGACCTCCCCTCGGAGGCGCTACTCGAAGCGGTTGTCATTGAGTTCTATGTGATGGTACACACTAGACTAATAATTTGAATAAGAGTCTCCCCTCGGAGTTTTATTGAAATTAATTAGAGACTAAAAGTTCAGGAGTCATTGACTATTTTGCAAGAGTTTGCATAGTGGATAGTCATAATGGGTGTTTTCCCAATCAAGCTATGGGGTTATGATCTCCCCTCGGAAGCTTAATTTCATGGTTTGATATTTTGAAGACGATTAATGTTTTGGTTAAGGGAATTCTAATGTATCATTTAAATTGTCACGTTTATGATTTCGAATTCTTGATTTCGCTGTATGTGTTTCACATTTTAGATTTCATGATGTCTAGTCCACTTGCTACAACTTTATTTCAGAATAAGCTAATTGGAAATAATTATGTTGAATGGTTGCTTGAGTTGAATGAAATATTAACCGCTGAGAGATATAAGTATGTTATTACCATTCCCTATATGCCACCTCCACACTGTGACACCCCAACAGTCTTTGCGGATCAATATTGGCGGTGGTTAAAAGTTGATGGGAAGGCTCGCTGGTACATATTGGACTCTATGTTTGATATGTTGAAGTAACAACATCTAGCTTTTAGTACTGCCGATGCCATTATGTTGAACCTCAAAGAAATGTTTGGGGAACTGAGCCGAACTGCAAGGTTGAGAGCCTTACAGCTAGCTATGGACACCAAAATATCAAAATGAACCTTAGTTAGAGAGCATGTTTTTAAAATGATCACTTATTTTAAAGTATTGGAAGTTCTGGGTTCCGATATTTGATGGTGAGACTCAAGTTGACATGATCTTGTATTCGTTGCCTACATCATTCACTCAATTCAAATTAGATTTCAAAATGAATAAAAAGATTTTTTTAACGAGTGAATTGATGAGCTCTCTTAAGGAAATGGAGGAGATAGTCAAAGTAGAGTCAAATATTGGGAACATTGAAAAGGCTTCATCTTCTAAGACTAAACCTAAGGGCATAAGTTCGAAGAAGAGGAAGCAAGGCTTTGAGATGGGTAAGCCCGAACCAATTATTGGTAAGAAGGCATGAAAAGGAAAGGGAAAGGTTGATGCTCATCCAAAAGGAAAATGTTTCCATTGCAGTATAGAGGGGCATTGGAAAAGGAACTGTTTTGAATGCTTGGCTGCCAAAGTGCAAGGTACGATCAAATCATAGGTAATTGAAGTAAGTTGTCAAATGGATACTTCAAATACTTGATGCATCAATTTTGAAGTTTCTGACCATATCTGTAATTGTTGTAGGTGTTCAGATAAATCAGATAATGCAATGATTAGAGGATTAAAATTGTTTTTGGGATCTGATGCAAGAAGTTGCGATTAGATTAGTAGTTTTATTTGTAATAAAACTTTGAAGTCATCAGATTTGATTTTAGTTTTGAATTAATGAATAACAGTTATTACTTTGATTCTAGTACTGAAATGGTTGATAAAAGAAGATGTTTTTTTATGTGTGTCTGATAACTTGTCAAGCAAGTATGTTATTGTTTATTCCGGTTTCTCTTAAATTATCTAATGTAGTATTTCAATTGACCCACTGGTGTTTTGCAATCTAAAAGGATAGGACCTTCAAGCTAATCCTCTAAGCCATTGGCATGTTAGATTATGTTAATCTAAATAGGATAGATAGGGTGTGAAGGACGAGATCCTAAACTCATTTGGTTGTCGAAACCACTGCCTATCTGTTAATCCTATTTAGAGGGTAATATAATCATGAGATCTTTTCTTTACAAGATCACATATCCAAAGACTTAGTAGAATTAAGGCATACTAACGTATGCGGATCAATAAACATTAGAGTTGGAAATAGTTATGACTATTTCAGATACTGATACTGATATAGATTTATCTATTGCACTGTAAGCCTCAATACTTTGGAGAAATTCAAAGAATTTTGAAATATGAAGCTGATGATAAAGAATATCATTACCTTTTGATTCGATCGAAATGGTGAGTATCTGTCTAATGAGTTTATTATCCATATGAGAAAAGAATAAGATTCTTTCTCGGTTGCCTGCACCAAGCGTGAATTTATGGAATGGTGTAGCGAAAAGAAGGAACTTGTTTTCTTTTATATATGACTGGGTCATGAGATGAGTTATTTGGAGTTACTGCTACTTTTGATATTTCTCTTTGGAAACTACAATGTATATACTTAATCTGATTCGAAGCAAATCTATCCTATAGGCAACTCCGAAGTTATTGAAAGGATGCAAATCCTATTTCACGGAAACTTTGGATAACGTTGTCTGGCATTCGTGCGCAAGGGAAAGATGAGTGGTTTGGAATTAAGATTGAAAGTATGATACTTTTGTAGGATATCCAAAGAGGAAGATAATTCTTGAGAAAGAAGGAATAAAGGTATTAGTCTCTCAAAAACAATTTATAAATTATTCAAACTAGAATTTACTACGCCTTTATCTATTCCTGCACCGGTACCTCATTGTAGTGGGAGGATTGTTAGCTAAGCTGACAGATTCTTTGAATCTGATCCTTCTAATTACAAATAGGCAATGTTCGATGGAGATTCGGAGCATTGAACCATAAATGTTGAAGTTGGAGAGTTTGTACTCCAATCATGTCCGGGTATTTAGTAAATACTTTTGCCTATAGGGTGTATAAGTGTTTATAAAAGGAAAAGAGGATGATATCGGAAGGTAAAGCAAGGCTATTATAGTTATGCTTGATTCCATTAGAATCCTTTTCTCCATTGCTGTAAATCTCAATTCTGAGATTTTGTAGATAGATGTCAAGATAACTTTTGTGAAAGATAATTTTGACCTGGACACCTGCATACAGTAATCTGATAGTTTCGTGGTTGATGGTGGGGAAGTTTTGGTATGTGAGTTGCATATGTCTGTTGACTTAAGCAAACATACAGAGATATGAATGTCTGGTTTTGACCTTGAAGTCAAAATATTTTAAATTCATCTTAAATAAGGATGTGTCTTGTGTTTACAAGATGTTTCTTGTATAGGAAGTGTGGTGGTAATTATAGTTTCTAAATGTTGATGATATCTTTTATCATTGAGAATGATAAAGGTGTATTGTCAATAGTTGAGGTTAAGTTATTCAGTATACTTGATATTTGTAATCTAGGAGAGGCAAGCTATATTCTATGAACTGTGCTCATTCAAGATCGTAAAGTTGAAGATAATGAGATTATCTCCGACTTCTAATATTGATAAGTTACTGACCAATTTTGACGTAGGAAATTTCTAGATAGGGTTCTGACCCTTGGACTTGTCCCAGTAATCTCTCAGGTCTAGTGTCTTAAGACACAAGGTGAGAGAGGTCGTATGGAAGGTATAACATATGCTTTAGCTGTGGGCAGCCTCATGTATGCGACATTAGGTACTGGACATCTGTTATACCGATAGGGTTGTTTGACAGATATCCAAACTATGTTCAGTTTGATGAACAGTCGTAGAGCATATTCTCAAGGGCTTGAAAAGAACTAGAGGGTATATGCTAGGCTACGGTGTTTTGGACTAAGTTCAAATTAGCCTTGCAGAATTATGATTTTCTAATCAGATTTGGATTTTGAGAAGGTCAAAATCTGGTAGTGTCTTATTACGTCTTTTGTTTGGGGACATAGTACAACATGAAGATGTTGAGGGTACTATAGATCGAGTCAGCTGCTGATCTGGAAGATCCCTTTACAAAACCTTACTAGCTAAGGTTTTTTTTTTGATAAGTCACGTAGACAGTATTTGGTGTTAGAAGTAATGCTAAATGGTTGTTAGTGCAAGTAGGAGTTTTTGGGAGTATACCCTCAAACCAGTTAGTTTGACTATTGAAAATCATAATACATTAATGTATGTCATTTCATGAGATGAATGGTTAGGTTGTTATCCTTAAACATCATTGTATGTAATTCATATATGTATGAGATTATACATAGGAGATGTGAATTACTATTCCTTATTGTTTCAAATAAGTCACAGTGGATGATAAGACCGAATAACTTATCAGGTATACACTATAGCATGATTAACTTCTATATGATAGGGTGATGAATCTCATTTACAAGAGTAGTTGACTCTAAGTTAATATGCTATTGCATGAGTTGCATTGACAGACTGTGAGTTAAACCTATTGACAAGAAAACATGTCACAGTTAATAGGAACTCAAACTTGTATAAGATACATGTCCTTAATCCTGATATAGTAATGGACACAAGCCGTATACTTGGTTGCTTTGAGTTACCAATCAGTGAGGTCTTCAAGATCAACACCTGGGTATCTTGGGTGATCAAGTTTATGGTATTGGGAACATATATTATCAAGATATATGGAATCTACCCTCTTGTGAAGAGTAGTGCTTTACAACAGAGTAAGTATTCCCTTGAGAATGTCACTGGTTGATTACTAAGAGCTGTGCAGCCATGTCAACAAGTTGTTGTAGACATGTTTGGTAATTTATGAGTGGTTACTGGTACTCGAGGAATATAAGATGTATTTATCAATTGGGTAGCTAGACACTATTGTTATTCATATATCCCAATGATAAATACAAATACTGGAAAGGTAGAGGGATATTAGTGTCATATTATGCAAGGCTAGGTATCGCTAATATAAGTGTGGTTTTATTCTTATGCACTGAAGTGCAATTATCATTATATAATGGAGTTAATGATAATTGATTAATTATTATTCCTTAGTTAAGAGTGTAATTAGATGGAATTAATAGTTAATCAGAGCCAGTAATTAAGAACCTAGGGGTCCCACTCTTAGCTCGACGGAATGTTTGGATACAAAGGAGAAAAGGAAAAAAGGGTACCAGAAACCGGTTTGTGGGACAAACCGATTACTGGGTAAAGGTTCTAGAAACTGGTTTTTCCTACAAACCAGTTACTGGGGACAGGTTCTAGAAACTGGTTTGTCCCACAAACCGGTTACTGGGGACTCCCCAGTAACCGGTTTGTCGGTTTGTGGGACAAACTGGTTTCTGGTTGGTCGGTTATTGTCACGACCCATCCCACTACGCGTGGAAATAGGACACGTGGCACGCCACCAAGACTCATCCAAACGTCATATAACTATACGCAGCGGAAAGAACTATAAAACAACCCTGGGTATTTGAAAACTTAGGGAACATTACCCTCTGAGTTTGTAAAATCCATTGAAATCAGAGTTATAAAAAGTTTTGGCCAAAGGAAAATACTTTCAAAAGAATCAGTTTTGAAAACAGGAGTTCAGTCGACTGTCCAGTCGACTGTACTAGGGTCCAGTTGACTTCCCAGTTGACTGGGTTAAGCAGAACTCAAAATGCAACTTACTCAAAAGGGTTCCAGTCGACTGACATGGGGACCTAGTCGACTGCTTTTCCATTAATGGAAGCAGTAGCCAAAATCTACAGTGGTTCAGTCGACTGATCAAGGGTCCAGTCGACTGCTTCTCTCACTATTCACTTTCAGTGCTTCAAATACACGGGGTCCAGTCGACTGACCTTGGGTCCAGTCGACTGCTCCCCTGCTGGCAGCCCTGTGATGAAAATACTATCAACCCATGGTTCTCCACACTAACCACAATCATAACCATAACTGATAATAACTTTCAAAACATAACTACAGACGTTCAAATACAATTTACCATGTTACAGAACAAATCTAAAGATCTATTACATCATATTACAAAATTCCAAATCTTACACCAGTTTTAGGATCTAAAACAAAAACATATACAAAGGTGATTCCCCGGCGTTCATCGGCCTCACTCATCACGCTTCTTCTTATCTTTCTTCTTACCTGCAATGGAGTACATCTCCACTGCTCAGCTATATGCTGAGCGTACAAGTTCTAACATATGCAATATATGATAAAACATGCTTTAATCTCATAAATCATACAATAGTCTCTAGGGAAAAAAATACGCATTCATCCGGTAGCGGCAAGTCCAAGCCTTAAACCGCGATACCAATGGCAAGTCCAAGTCTATCAACCATTGTATCCACAAGTGCCATGGCAAGTCCAAGTCTATCAACCATGCACAGTAGCCGTCGCTACTAAATTCTCAAACATCGGGAAGCTTACTCCGGCATGAATTTGTATAAGACTCCCCTTTGACCCACATAGACAACTCAACGTGCTCGCGTAAATTTAGACATGCTTTTCACAAATTAGCGCGTGCATAATTAACGGGCCTACAATTAACACATGGATTTTGCCCGGATCTCAATTTCGTCGTCGAAATATAAAACATGTAATTCTCTATATTTCATAAGTTAGGACTTCATACCTCGTGCGATTTCCCCCAAACTTTGAAGGATCGACTAGGAGGCTAAATAATCGTCGGATTTCGAATTTGAGAAAATTCCTACAAGTTTATACCTGTTTTTCCCAAAAGTCTAGAATTAAGATTTTTACACAAATTGGCCAAACACGGCCTAAGTGGTATCAAAACAGAGATCTTACCTCCACGAGTTCAAATCTGAAATCTGGAGAAAATCTGACGGACGAACGGTCGTTGATCGGCGTCGCAAAGCCCGTTGGCTCAATCTCCCTTCTCTTTCCTCTCTCTAGATATTTTGAAGTTGTGGATGAGAATGAAATCTCATCCACTTCTATATATAGGCAAACTTCTCGGAAATTACGTTTACCTCCCCGCAAGTTTCTCAAACTTCTAATTAACTCATGAAACTTCTCACACGTTCATTTTATACCTTTACGAGTGAAAACTATAAATTTCAAAAGTTTCCGACTGGGTTTCGTTTGGGTCCAAAATAACGTCCGAAAACTATATTCTGTGGAATCTCTACACAACCTACCTTTTTAATTAACTCTCACGTTCTCACCACAGTTCTCAAAATAATATTACAATATCAAAGATTACCAGAATTATACTACACATGTATAATTACTATTCACAGAAATACCAGATAAAGTCAAATAACATTTAATCATATAAATGCCATTTACTCATGATTATGCAATATGAACTGCCGTGTTCCCGTGTCCTCACTGACAACTTACCGTTGACTCATAGTCAACCTCAACTCAAATTATTAATAACATTAATAATTTCAAAATCTCAAATGATGCATTTTTAAAAATCATAACTTTCTGGAACGGGTGTGACAACTCTCCCCTCCAAAAAGGAAGTTTGTCCCCAAACTTTACCTCATGCGTCGAATAGGTACGGATACTCGTTCCGCATGTCTTCCACATTTTCCCATGTAGCCTCTTCCACCGTATGACTACGCCATAGCACTTTCACCATTGGAATAGTCTTGGTTCTCAAAACTTGTTCTTTGTGATCTAGAATCTCCACTGGTTGTTCCACATAAGTCAAGTCCCCCTGAATTTGCAACGGTTCAGGTACAATGATCTTATTCACATCTGTCATACATCGCCTCAACATCGATACGTGAAATACGTTATGCACATGTTCCAACTCTGATGATAAGGCCAAACGATAAGCCACTGAACCTACTCTCTCTAGGATCGCAAAAGGTCCTATAAATCTTGGATTGAGCTTTCCCCTCTTTCCAAATCGTACAATGCCTTTTGAAGGCGATACTCGCAAGTATACGAAATCTCCCACTTCAAAATTCATCGGTCGTCGTTTCAAGTCTGCATAACTCTTATATCGGCTCTGAGCTACCTTGAGTCGCTCTTGAATCAACTTTACCTTCTCAGTAGTCACCCGTATTAACTCAGGTCCTAACAACTTTCTTTCTCCCACCTCAGTCCAACAAATCGGGGATCGACACTTACGGCCATACAGAGCTTCATACGGTGCCATTCCAATACTCGACTGAAATCCGTTGTTATAAGCAAATTCAATTAACGGCTAGTGGTGCTCCCAATCATTACCAAAATCTAATACACACAATCTCAACATTTCTTCTAAGGTCTGAATCATACGCTCTGACTGTCCGTCGGTCTAAGGATGAAATGCGGTACTGAAACTTAACTTCGTACCCATAGCTTTTTGCAAACTTCCCCAAAACCTTG
Source organism: Hydrangea macrophylla (assembly GCA_033977485.1). NCBI lineage: Eukaryota > Viridiplantae > Streptophyta > Magnoliopsida > Cornales > Hydrangeaceae > Hydrangea > Hydrangea macrophylla. The sequence continues at coordinate 33,778,863 of CM066994.1, forward strand.
ACGTAAAACTACTATCACGATCGGACACAATCACAGCTGGGACTCCATGTAGCCTTACAATCTCTTTCACATACAATTCTGCCAATTTGGACGGTTTAGTCGTCTTGATCGGTAGAAAAATGAGCTGACTTTGTTAATCGGTCAACTATAACCCAAATCTTATCATTCTTATTGATTGATCGTGGAAATCCTGAAACAAAATCCATCGTGATCTCGTCCCACTTCCATTCCGACACTGGCAATGGCTGTAGTAACCCCGCAGGTACTTGTCTCTCTGCTTTAACTTGCTGACATGCCGAACATTCGGATACAAACTTAGCAACTTCACGCTTCATACCCTTCCACCAGAAGTTTTCTCTCAAGTTTCTGTACATCTTATTACTTCCCGGGTGCACTGAATATTTCGTACTATGAGCTTCTTCTAAGAGTCGTTCCTTTATGTCTTTCACATTCGGTACACATAACCGATTTCCAAACTTCAGAATCCCTTGTTCCAATACCAAACCAGATCGCTTTCCCAAAGGTATCTCGTTTCTCATTTTACACAAGTAAACATCGTGAAACTGTTCCCTCTTGATTTCATCAATAATATCTGGGTGTGCCATGATCGTCATCATTAAACCACCACTAGTCTCTGGAATCACATCCAATTCTAAGCGTTCCATCTCTTTTATCAACTCTTTTTGTTGTGTTAGCTCGTCGGCTAAATTCCTCGGTGTCTTCCGGCTTAATGCATCGGCTACTACATTCGCCTTTCCCGGATGGTACTCAATTGAAAGATTGTAATCCTTCATCAATTCCAACCATCTTCGTTGTCTCATGTTCAAGTCCCGTTGGGTGAAAATGTATTTCAAACTCTTATGGTCCGTGAATATCTCACACTTTTCTCTGTGCAAATAGTGTCTCCAAATCTTCAAAGCATGAATTACCGCAGCTAATTCCAGATCATGAGTCGGATAATTAATCTCATGTGTCTTCAACTGTCTAGAAGCATAAGCAATCACTTTACCACCTTGCATAAGCACACATCCCAACCCTTTATGTGAAGCATCACTATAGATTACAAATCCTTCGGTTCCGGGTGGTATTGTCAGAATAGGTGCTCTCGTTAGTCGTGCTTTCAATTCTTGAAAACTGTCTTCACATTCTTGACTCCATTCAAATGTAATTCCTTTCCTCATCAACCTTGTCATAGGTAAAGAAATCTTTGAGAAGTGTTCAATAAAACGGCGGTAGTATCCTTCTAATCCCAAGAAACTTCGAATTTCAGATACGGAAGTCGGTCTTTGCCAATTTGATACAGCTTCTACTTTGTGAGGATCAACTGATACTCCATTCTTGTCAATCACGTGACCAAGAAAAGTAATACTAGGTAACCAAAATTCACATTTCTTAAGTTTTCCAAATAATTGATTCTCTCGCAATCTCTGAAGTATCAACCTCAAGTGATTCTCGTGTTCTATCTCACTCAGTGAATAAACAAGGATATCGTCAATGAATACAATCACAAAGTCATCCAAATAATCTTTGAATACTCGATTCATGAGATCCATGAACGCAGCTGGTGCATTGGTAACTCCAAATGGCATAACTAAGAACTCATAGTGTCCATAACGCGTTCTGAAAGCTGTTTTCTCGACATCTTCGGCCTTCACTTTCAACTGATGATAACCCGATCTCAGGTCTATCTTGGAGAACACTCGTGCCCCACGAAGTTGATCAAATAGGTCATCAATTCTGGGTAGTGGATACTTGTTCTTGATTGTCAATTTGTTCAGTTCTCGATAATCCACACACATTCTCATTGAACCATCTTTCTTCTTTACAAACAACACTGGAGCTCCCCACGGCAAAATACTTGGTCGAATGAAACCCTTGTCAAGTAACTCTTGTAGTTGAAGTTTTAGTTCCTTCAATTCTAGTGGTGCCATTCTATACGGTGCCTTGGATACCGGTCTTGAATCTGGCTTTACCTCAATGGTGAATTCAATTTCTCTCTCAATAAGAACATCTGGTAGATCATCAGGAAAGACGTCTGAATATTCTCTCACTATCGGAATGTCTTCTACTTTGAATTCGGTCGTTGAGACATCGGTCACTGAACATAGGAATCCGTGACATCCCTTTTTCAATAATCTTCCCGCTCGGATAGCTGAAATCAAATACGGCGGCGGTGTAACCCCACTCCCTTGGAAACAAAAGTTCCCATGTACCGGTGATCGAAAATTAACTTCTTTCTGTTCACAATCTATCGTTGCTTGGTTAAGGGCTAACCAATCCATTCCCGGTATCACATCAAAATGATTCACCCCAATCGGTATAAGGTCTACAGTCATCAACTTCTCGCCTAGTTTGATTTCACAGTTCTTATATATAGTAGACGTCACTATCGATTTACTAAGTGGCACAACAATAGACAATTCATATTCTAACAGTGCCGATTTAACATTCAAATGTTCAACAAAAGCATGTGATACAAATGAATGCGTAGATCCCGAGTCAACAAGTATGCGTGCTAAGTGCAAACATACAAGCACCATACCTGAGACTACTGTCTCGGAAGCAGTCACATCTCTTGGGTTCATCTGATATGCTCTTCCTTGACGTTGCTCCGTCCTTTGTCCCCCGTCATTGGACTGTCTAGGCTTCGACCCACTGGAAGCCATAGAACTAGCTCCCTGCTGAGGATACTTCCTCGGGCAATCCCTGGCTTGGTGCCCAAATACTCCACAATCATAACACTTGCCTCTCATATCGGGTGTTGAATTTATACTACCCCCGCCTTGGTTCCTGTTCTGGGGTTTGGTCATGAAACATCGGCCAGAGTGTGGTCGGTTGCAAAGTGAACACAACGGTATGTTACTTGGCGTCCTCCTGAATTCACTGAAACTAGAACCAGAGCCTCTTTGAAACGGCCTCTTGAAAGATCCGCCTTGGTTCCTATCCCCACTCTCATTGCTTCGTTTACCGGATTGATTTTGCCTCGACCTTTCCATTCCACTCTCAGCCACTAACGCCGTTTGTTGTACTGCTGCCACAGTCGAATGCTCGTAGGTTTCCACCCTTAAACGAATATTTTCCCTCAAACCTTCTTCGAATTTCCTTGCTCTATCTTCCTCCTCTGGTACTGAACCCTTGCCAAACCTCAACAACGCATTGTACTTGGAAGTATATTCGGTTACAGTCATATCTCCCTGCTTCAAGTTATCAAATTCTCACTTCTTTGTATTATAGGCGGCTCGCGGAAAGAACCGGCGATTGAATTCTGCCTTGAACCCTTCCCAAGTAATCGGTGCCCCTTGATCTAACACGTTTACCCACCAGTTCTGAGCTTCACCCCTCAATACGTCACTTGCGTTTTCAATCTTCTCCCCATCTGTCATCGGAATAGATCAAAAAATTCGTTCCATGTCCATTATCCAATGTTCTGCCAATGTTGTATCAGGTGTTCCATGAAATTCCATCGGTTTTTTCCGAGTAAACTGTTCAGATATTGATCTCATGCCCCTATTTTCGGGTGCATGTATTACAGTTATTGGTTCCACTTCGATGTGAGGTGTAGGAGGCAGTCGCTCCGCTATATTCCGTATCATTTACCCCATATTTCCCATCATTTCTGCCATTTCGTTCATTCGTCGGGTATGGGGTGATAACTCTCGATCATCCATGATTACAATCCTGTAGTTCTCAACGCATAAACACTATGCATGTACAACAATAACAATAGTATATATGTAAAACAACATCCATATGCATCAAACATCTCTAAGATGTATGAATGCAATTGAAAACATGTGGCAATTCACTCAACACTCCACTCGTCATCGAACGTTCCCAAAGTTTTGTTACCTCTAGCTCTGATACCAATAAATGTCACGACCCATCCCACTACGAGTGGAAATAGGACACGTGGCACGCCACCAAGGCTCATCCAAACGTCATATAACTATACGCAGCGGAAAGAACTATAAAACAACCCTGGGTATTTGAAAACTTAGGGAACATTACCCTCTGAGTTTGTAAAATCCATTGAAATCAGAGTTATAAAAAGTTTTGGCCAAAGGAAAATACTTTCAAAAGAATCAGTTTTGAAAACAGGAGTTCAGTCGACTGTCCAGTCGACTGTACTAGGGTCCAGTCGACTTCCCAGTCGATTGGGTTAAGCAGAACTCAAAATACAACTTACTCAAAAGGGTTCCAGTCGACTGACATGGGGACCCAGTCGACTGCTTTTCCATTAATGGAAGCAGTAGCCAAAATCTACAGTGGTTCAGTCGACTGATCAAGGGTCCAGTCGACTGATCAAGGGTCCAGTCGACTGCTTCTCTCACTATTCACTTTCAGTGCTTCAAATACACGGGGTCCAGTCGACTGACCCTGGGTCCAGTCGACTGCTCCCCTGCTGGCAGCCCTGTGATGAAAATACTATCAACCCATGGTTCTCCACACTAACCACAATCATAACCATAACTGATAATAACTTTCAAAACATAACTACAGACGTTCAAATACAATTTACCATGTTACAGAACAAATCTAAAGATCTATTACATCATATTACAAAATTCCAAATCTTACACCAGTTTTAGGATCTAAAACAAAAACATATACAAAGGTGATTCCCCGGCCTCACTCCACGCACTTCTTCTTGTCTTTCTTCTTACCTGCAATGGAGTACATCTCCACTGCTCAGCTATATGCTGAGCGTACAAGTCTAACATATGCAATATATGACAAAACATGCTTTAATCTCATAAATCATATCAATAGTCTCTAGGGAGAAAAATACGCATTCATCCGGTAGCGGCAAGTCCAAGCCTTAAACCGCGATACCAATGGCAAGTCCAAGTCTATCAACCATTGTATCCACAAGTGCCATGGCAAGTCCAAGTCTATCAACCATGCACAGTAGCCGTCGCTACTAAATTCTCAAACATCGAGAAGCTTACTCCGGCATGAATTTGTATAAGACTCCCCTTTGACCCACATAGACAACTCAACGTGCTCGCGTAAATTTAGACATGCTTTTCACAAATTAGCGCGTGCATAATTAACGGGCCTACAATTAACACATGGATTTTGCCCGGATCTCAATTTCGTCGTCGAAATATAAAACATGTAATTCTCTATATTTCATAAGTTAGGACTTCATACCTCGTGCGATTTCCCCCAAACTTTGAAGGATCGACTAAGAGGCTAAATCGTCGGATTTCGAATTTGAGAAAATTCCTACAAGTTTATACCTGTTTTTCCCAAAAGTCTAGAATTAAGATTTTTACACAAATTGGCCAAACACGGCCTAAGTGGTATCAAAACAGATATCTTACCTCCACGAGTTCAAATCTGAAATCTGGAGAAAATCTGACGGACGAACGGTCGTCGATCGGCGTCGCAAAGCCCGTTGGCTCAATTCCCTTCTCTTTCCTCTCTCTAGATATTTTGAAGTTGTGGATGAGAATGAAATCTCATCCACTTCTATAAATAGGCAAACTTCTCAGAAATTACGTTTACCTCCCCGCAAGTTTCTCAAACTTCTAATTAACTCATGAAACTTCTCACACGTTCATTTTATACCTTTACGAGTGAAAACTATAAATTTCAAAAGTTTCCGACTGGGTTTCGTTTGGGTCCAAAATAACGTCCGAAAACTATATTCTGTGGAATCTCTACACAACCTACCTTTTTAATTAACTCTCACGTTCTCACCACAGTTCTCAAAATAATATTACAATATCAAAGATTACCAGAATTATACTACACAGGTATAATTACTATTCACAGAAATACCAGATAAAGTCAAATAACATTTAATCATATAAATGCCATTTACTCATGATTATGCAATATGAACTGCCGTGTTCCCGTGTCCTCACTGACACCTTACCGTTGACTCATAGTCAACCTCAACTCAAATTATTAATAACATTAATAATTTCAAAATCTCAAATGATGCATTTTTAAAAATCATAACTTTCTGGAACGGGTGTGACAGTTATGAAATCATATAAATAGAAGGGGCTGCAGGCAGAATTAAATAGTTGCATATTTTCACATTCTAAACGCCCTAGATCTATTTATAAGTTTCCCTAGACCTCCTAGCTTTCTCCTAGAAGGGTTTCCACCAAACCCTAGGCCTCCATGATCATTCAAGAGACATAGGAGTGAAGATTGCTAGCCTTGGACAATGCTCACTAAAAGATCTTCGAACTGCTCAATACTAATCGAAAGTTGATGACTTTGGACACGGTGAAGTTGACGTCAAGATGAAGCTGCTATCAAAAATTCAAGTCAATTGGAGATCGTTTAGTCCTCCTAACGGATGCATCTTTGTCGGATGAAGGTTATCGGGATTGAATCATCACAGGAATCGTAGAAGAGTTCTCGAAGCGATTCAACAAATCGTAAAGGTATATCTAACCATTCATATATATATATATATACATATATATATATATATGTGTGTATGTATATATAATACATGTAATATAAACGAGAAGTAGATATAAAATTTTGAATTGTATCATCCCTTCTGCTGCGCACTAGAACCGTTTTTTTCCAACACATATGATACAGTTGGACTGCATGTTGGGTTGGAAAGATTTTTATGATAGGGGACTACGTGTCGAGTTTAGTAAAGTGGGGCGCGGTGGCCTGAACATATCAGGGCATATTGGCCAGAATGTATGATGGCGTGTTGGCCAGAATGTATGAAGGTGTGTTGGCCAGAACGTTTGAGGGCATGTTGGCCGGAAAGCATCGTGGCGTGTTGGCCAGAGTATATCGGGGCATGTTGGCCAGAGTATATCAGGGCGTATTGGCCGAAATGTATCGGGGTGTGTTGGCTAAAGTATATCAGGGCGTATTGGCTGGAGTGTATCAGGGTGTATTGGTCGGAATGTATCAGAGCATATTGGCCTGAAAGTTGGGACTTCGTGTCGAGTTTGTTAGATTGTTTGATATGGGACTACGTGTCTAATTAACGTGTAAGAGAATTGGAACTTTGTGTCAGGTGTGATAAGTTATAACGTATTGGGCTACGTGCGAAATATGGAGCCAAGTGTCCATATTATGTTATGCTTGGGATTGGTTGGGATGATGTTGTAGATACCCCATTTTGTCGGCTATCAGATTTAGGAGACCCATAGCTTGGTGGTTCACAATGATCGAAAAAGACTCGGAAGGACTCCTAAAAGTTAGTTCTATCTCTCGAAATGCTCAGAAAGTGGTACAAATGACAAAAATGCCCCTGAAAGTCCAAACACTCCCAGATTTGGACCGAAAGTTATGGAAAGATGTTGTGTCATAAAGAAAGTCATAAAATGAGTTTTTAAGCAAAATCAGATGAAATCATCAGCTCCTAGAGACCTCCGGAAGTCCCGGAAGTTCTCAGAAAGTCCCCGTTGACTGGTTTGACCAAGGATTAATCAGGTTTGACCAAGGTTTGACCAAAATCGTCCAAATTTACCGAAAAGCTCCGAGATCATTATAGATCATGTGGAAAGTACGAAAACAAATTTAAAAAGAAATCGGATAAAAATGTCAGCTCCCGGGAGCTCCTAGAACTTCCTAGAGGTCCCTAGTTTGACCAGTTTGATCAAAAGTTGACTTTAAAATCGGAGCACTGTAACATTTTTCAAACACTTTTCATGGATACTAGAGGTCAATAGCTTTCCAACGGTATATCGTACATAATTCCAGGATTTAAAACGAATTTATTATGAATTTCCGAAGGTGAAAAAGGTGATCAAAACGGCTTTTATCGTGAATACCGCAAAACATTTCAAAGTGACCTATCTTCGAACTATTTTTTATGTAAAGTAGACTCCATTACCTTTCCAACGGTATATCACAACCTTAGTTTGGAGTTCATAAGCATTTTTTGTGAATTTCGAACGAAATAGGGCCTTTTCGCGAATACCGGAACCTCTGGGGGCCTAAATGGCATTATCTGGACATCATAGGAGGAGTGCCGCCGCGGCACTGGCCCACTGCCTCTGCAGCACAAGCCCAGTGCTGCAACGACACTCTCCTACAGAACAGTCCATTTTTGCAATTTCTTTTGGCGGCACTGCTCCACTGTCGCCGCGGCACTGCTCCACTGCCGCCGCGGCACAGGCCCAGTGCCGTAGCGGCACTCTCCTCTAGAACAGTCCATTTTTGCAATTTCTTTTGGGGACCCAAATTGATTAATTAGAAACCCAAACGACATAGTTCTATGTTAACAGATGTTTGGGACTAGTGGGAGCACATTTAAAATCCCAAACTCCCTCCAAATTAGCCTATTTAAACCCCCCTTGACTTCACATTTTGGGGCCAAGTGCAAAGCTTGGAAAAGATGTAGAGAGAATGAGTGATATGCTTAGAGTTAGAAGTGAGAAATGGAGCTTCCTTCACTGATTTTCTATAGAAAGTGAGTTCCAAACTCAAGTTATGCCATTATCTTTCTATATACTTCACATCTAAACCCTCTCCAACCACCATTCTTGAGCAATCTTGAGTTAGGAAGCTACTTCCATGTCCAAATGTCAACATATATGAGTGAAACACCAGGCTATAAGTCCAATGCATCATTAATCATCAACTATTGATTGTTATTATATGCTTGTTTATATATATGTTCATCTCTCCTTACCTCATTTCTTTTTGATTTTTTTTTTATTTACTTACTAGTCCACCATCATCTAGATGATGACATAAAGTTTGAGGTGAGTGAATCCTTATGGATAGTAGCTCTTGACCTAAAAAACATGTTTGATAGATGATGATTTCAACTTCGATACATTCCTATGTATTCTTGAAGTTGTCTTCAAAATGAAAACAATGCTCTCCAACAATCTTGGAGGTTCTTGATATGAGTTCAATATTGATATTTCAAGTGGTCATAATCTCCATTTAAGTGCTGAAAGTATACTTTCAAAACTCCTATTTCAAAACCCCTTTAAAACCCCCAACATTTTGATTCCAAGAAATAAGCTTTGTTTTACCAAAAATCTTCAAAATAGTGAATGATCTGAGTTCAAAGATTTCTCTAGAATTCAATAATCAAGGTATGATCATGAGACCACTTATAAAGTCTTCTTAACTCATTATAGAACATCCGTGATTTTTGGCTTAGCTTGAAAATACTTGGAATGGTTCAATTTTGACCCAAACATTCCTTCCAGACATTCTATTTTTGCTGTCACAGCAGCTTGGTTGACTTTCAACTTATTTTTCAGAAAACTTTTCCAAAAGGAGTGATCCCAACTCACTTTTCCCTTAACCTTTAATGTCTTAAGGAACTTTATGTATAATATGGGCCTCTACATGTTTTGTTTTCATTTTCTAAGATTTTCTAACATTTCAGTCGATAGTACGAACTCTGTTTCTGAGTAACCTCTATTGTTCATATAATTTCTCTCAATCTGTAATAGTTATTGTAGATTGGATTTTTGGCATGTGTTCTAGACACAATAAGGATGATCTCCACAAAAAAATATGAATTAAAAACATTTCTATCCTCACTTTTCTATTTTCACAAGATGAACTCACTGTTCTGTCCACTATTCATAGCAAGCACGCTTTATTTGTTTTTCTTTGATTGAATGCTCATATGCCTTCCAAATTAGTTCATCTCTTAGAAAATAATTCATAATACATTTGTACATATTCTATGATGATTTCCTTCATGTATTCATGAATATTTTAGACTTCTAAGTCAATTTAGAAAGTCTATGTACACAAACACACTACAACCTTTGCACATTCTAGGATCATACATTGCATCCATGCAAGAATTGGGGTTTTTGTGACCCATAATCTAAGAAGATTATAAGGAATGAACTTGATCACACATCCATGCTTCCCCTTGATCTAATCATTCTTCCTCATCCGTCCCGAGGATTGAGAGGTCATCATTCTAGTATGCTAAGCATATTTTGATCTCTTTGATTATTTGTTTCAAGAACAATCTATGTCACCTCCTAGATTAGGAAAACTTGATTACTTGATATGTGATAAGACGATTTTTCCTAAGTTTATTTGTGTGATCTTTCACTTTACATTGGGTGATATTTGTCTTAGATCTTATGAATGATATCTTATCTTTTGATCTTCCATTTCAATTTTCTTATGAAATTTAATATACTATAATCCACAAATTGTGCAAATTGGCTCAACACTTAATAAAGAAGAAAAAGAAAAATTGACTCTCTTGCTAAAAGAATTCAAAGATGTTTTCACTTGGTCTTATGAGGATATGCCTGGGGTCGATCCCAACATTGTCCAATACTGTATTCCCCTCCTCCCCAATTCTAATCTTGTCAAGCAGAAATTGAGGCGCATGAGACCGAAATGGGTGCTGAAGGTCAAGGAAGAGGTAGAAAAATAGTTCAAGGCAGGGTTCATCATTGTCACAAAGTATCCAAAATTGGTTGCCAACATCCTGCCAGTCCCCAAGAAAGATGGAAAAGTTCGTGTATGCGTCGACTTCTATGATCTAAACAAAGCCAGTCCTAAGGACGACTTCCCGCTTTGCCACATCGATGCCTTGGTAGATAACACCACAGGACATAAGCTACTGTCATTCATGGATGGCTTTTCGGGGTACAATCAGATTCTAATGGCACCAGAAGACCAGGAAAAGATGACATTTACCACATCTTAGGGGACCTACTGCTATAAGGTGATGCCTTTAGAACTCAAGAATGCTGGAGCAACCTACCAAAGAGCTGCCACTACTTTGTTGCATGACATGATTCACAAGGAAGTAGAAGTGTACGTAGATGACATGATCATGAAATTCAAGGATAGAGAAGGGCACTTGGGGCACTGGAAAAGTTTTTCAAAAGATTGCGCAAGTACAAGATGAGGCTGAAACCCAAGAAATGCACTTTCGGTGTGACTTCGGGGAAGCTCCTAGGTTTCTCATCACACAAAGAGGGATAGAGGTCGATCCCTCCAAAATTATGGCAATTCTAGAAATGGCGCCACCACAGAATAAGAAAGAAGTGAGAGAATTCCTTGGGAGGATCCAATTCATCAGCTGCTTTATCTCAAAACTCATGACTACATGTGATCCCTTGTTCCGGTTACTAAGAAAAGGAGAAAAGTTCCAATGGGATGACCAATGCCAAGCCGCATTCAACAAAATAAAAGCCTACCTTCAAAATCTACATGTCCTTTCACCACCTACTCCTCACAAACCCTTGTTTCTTTACCTATCCGTCTCCGAAAATGCAATGGGTTGCATGCTAGCCCAGGAAGGAGAAGAAAATCACTCTGAAAATGCCATATATTACCTTAGCAAGAGGATGATTGGGTATGAGCTCAATTACTCTACCCTCGAAAAAACATGTTGGGCCTTAGTCTGGTGCACCCGCCGATTAAGGTACTACATGCTGGCCTTTCCAATCGTGCTCATATCCCGCATGGATCCTCTAAAATACCTCCTCAAAAAGCCCGCCCTGACTGGTAGTATATCCCGTTGACTACTCCTACTATCTGAATTCGATATCAAATATGTAACGAGCAAATCGGTAAGAGGGAGAACTATAGCTGAGCATCTTGCGAAACACGCTGTTGATTTCGAAGAAAATGGAGATTTCCCGTTCCCAAAAGAATATATCATGGAAATCAAAGAAGTGTAGTGGAAGTTGTACTTTGATGGGGCAGCCAACATGAAAGGTTACGGAGTAGGTATGATTCTAATATCGCCAAATGGGGACCACACCCCACTGGCAGTCAAGCTCAATTATAACTCCACCAATAATACCGCTAAATATGAGGCATGCATCTCAGGGATAGAAGCAGCCATAGAATTAAAAGTTCAAAAGTTGGACATCTTCGGATATTCAAATCTTATTATGTCACAAGCTAGAGGAGAATGGAAGGTAAAAGAAGAGAGGTTGAAGCTATACCATGACCATCTCGATGGACTCAAGAAACAGTTCAAGATCATAACATTCTTTTACCTACCTAGGGAAGAGAATCAGTTAGCTGATTCATTGGCTACCCTAGCCTCCATGATCAAAATTCTTGTGGGAGTCAAAATGATGCTTCTAGTAATTGAGCAGATATACGAACCGTTATTTAGCATAATCGCTGCAATCGAAGAAGAAGAGAATGAAACACTATGGTATCAAGATGTCTGGAACCTTATAGAAAAGGGAGTATACCCCAAGAGTCTACTAAGAAAGATAAAAGAGCAATTCGAAGGTTCACAGCACAGTTCATCATTTACGGGAGAAAATTGTTGAAGAAGGGGTACAATGGTCACAACCTGACTTGCTTGTTCGGGAAGAACGCTAGAAGGATGATGGAAGAAATACATGAAGGGTTATGCAGTCCACACATGAATGATCACATGTTGGCTAAGAAGATTGTAAGGCAAGGGTACTACTGGACAACATTGGAAAAATATTATTGTGAATACGTGAGAAGGTGCCATAAGTACCAGATCCATGCAAACATGATGCATGTACCGCCATCTCTGCTCTATAGTATGACCTCCCCATGGCCATTCTCATATTGGGGAATTGATATCATTGGCGAAATTGTTCCAAAGGCCTCAAACGGGAACCGATACATTTTAGTAGCCATCGACTACTTCACAAAGTGGGTAGAAGCTGCGTCCTACACCAAGTTGGGAGCCAATGAAGTGACCAATCATTGAGGATCATATCAACTTGGGTCTGTGCATCGATGTTGGCACCTAGGGTCTCCAGCTCGTTTAAATAACCAATCATTTTTAAAACATGTTCTTTGACTGGAGTCCCTTCTGACATCTTAGCACTCATTATCTTCTACATGGCTACCTGTCTGGCAGGTCTGCCATGCTCCCCAAACATCTTTTTCAGGAATGTGATAATGTCACTGGCAGAATTGTTCGACTAGAATTGGTGTTGCAACACACCAGCCATTAAGGCCAAAATGTAGCAACGGGCCATTCCATTCGACTTCTTCCATTTATCGAACTAGCATTTGGCAGCTGCCGAAGCATTTGTCACGGGTTCTTCGGGGCATGGGGTGGTGAGGACATATATATGATCCTCCGCAGTTAATACGATGTCAAGGTTTCGTTTCCATTCTGTGTAGTTATTTCCAGTTAACTTGTTTTGAGTGAGTATGGTGGCAAGTGGACTAAATGTAGATCCAGACATTATGATTTATTGTAAAAATCAAAAGAAAAAATAAATATGGATATCAAAATTTGTCAATTTTGAAATAAAAGAATCCTTAAAACTCTTATTTTAAAACCAAAGTTGCCGGAATATCGAAATGAAAGATTAAAGCCTCCGTGTGTTGGTCAATACTCGATCTTTCGATTAATCATGACTTGTCCGTATGCAACTCTTGCAAAACAAGTTATGACTCCCGGACCTTTTTGATCTCTAAGTTTTTGAATAATGCCCCGTATGGGATCCCTTATCCATAGCTTAGCTAGTGTGTACCATTAACTAGGATCCAATCACAACCGCATCAAGTAGAGCCTCCGTGTGGTGGTCACCCTCTAACACGTCTGATTGATCCTATCCATAGGAAGTTCACATCTAGTAACCAATGAGTAGTGTACCCTCCGTGTGGAATGATCACCCCTGACGAGGTGACACAGAATGCACTACTCATCTTACAATGAACCGTTAATGGAAGATCGTGGGTGTTGTAGCAAGACCCTCTCCCACTAGATTTAATAAATAAGGATTTTACTTTTTGAAAAAATTTGTTTCTACACATTACCCATACACATACAATGTTTACTAATGCGTTGAAAATAGTTTTTGAATTTTATTTTAAAAAACTTGTTTTACGTGCATGCAAGTAGTAACAATATAATTAAATGGCAATCACAAACCAAGCACATAAACAAAAAACTAAAATTGAAAACAAAGGCATTCATATGCCTCTATCTCCTATGGCTCTATCTCCATAGAACCTTCTTCTTGGTTTGATCGCCCCCAGCTCCATCTTCATGGACAACAGCTTGCTCCTCCATCTTCATGGATATTCTAAATCTATTACATTGGTCCTATGCTTCTTTCGAAGCTTATAATTTATCTAGAAATGGAAAAACAACAATAAAATAAAAAGGTTAGGGAAACTGGTGCGACTTTCCTTTTTGTAGGATTGAAGTCGCAGCGCCCTTTACATATCCCTTTAAAACCAAACCAAGAATTAAAACAAAGCATACACCAATCTCAAACATTCATACAATAATAAAACTGATCTTGATGACATGGGAGATAGGGGACTAACTTTGCTGCAAAAGGGTTAGTCGTAGACAATCCATGCATATATAACAAATATATATACATTGGAACCCTTAATTGATTCACACAGTATATAAACTCTTTATGCACTAAATTAGAACTCAAAACAACATCTCACTTCTTTGTTTCGATCAATCGACAAAGGTTCGATCGATCAGACCCTTGATCGATTGAACATAGTTCAATCGATTGAACTTTCAGTTTCACAGAAAGGTTTAAAAATCTTTACAGAATAATTAAAAAATTAAAGTATATATTTTAAAATCTTTAAAATAGTAAATTGAACACCTGGACAGAGAATCTCTCTCGATCGATTGAACACCATTCGATCGATCGAATAGAACCAAAGTTCGATCGATCGAAACTAGTTCGATCGCTTGAGAATAGATGAAGTTCGATCGATCGAGACTACTTTGATTAATTGAATCCATCATGCATCCAATGCAATCACAGATTTGTATTCTGCTGCGAAAATACTACAGAAACAGATCTGTGACGATGCAGTTTCGAAAACAGTCCTAAAATCAGCATGCAAATCAAAACTAGTATTCCAAAACGTATCTATAGATCCAAACAAGTGTGACTCTGATACCAATTGAAGGAAAAATAGGTTTAAATTAATTTTAAATGCTCAGTAGAAAGATTAAGTTTAAAAAACTTATTGGTATGCCCGGATCTACTACCAGTTAATTCTATAGATGCGTACAAACAAGAGGGAGAAGAAATATACCTCAGGTCTTGAACCCAATTCTGAAATCTTCAACCTTGGTGATACAACAGCCTCCACTAGCTTGTCTTCACCCTTATGACTCCTGCGGATGCTTTCCGAAGGGACTAGAGATGGTGGGATCTCTAATAAGGAGGATAGGAAGGTTTGGGAAGCCCTAAATAGGTTCTGCAGCTTTCGTATAGGAAAGACGACGACTATTAAACCCTGTTCGCAGCTGCCCTATTTATAGATTTCCAAAACCGACTTTAGCCTTCGACCGATCGAAGTGGCTTTGATCGATCGAACCTGTCTTAACAAGATCCTCATGTGCCTTTCCAAGCATCCTAGCGGTGCTAAGAGTAGGACCTCCTAGGCTCTTTATTGTTGGCTCAGACCAGTTGTTAATTCCCATGATCAAACTCTTTGACCAGCAAACTAATCAACTAGTCAGTTAACATTTACTCCACTATAAAATGATAACTGAACTCTAACGCAAAAGAACATATCTGAGGTGATAGCTAGACTTGTATGGTATACTAATATCCCTCTACCATTAGCATTCGCAATCATATTCAGATAGTCGGATAACTGTCACTGTCAACCTGAATCATGATTACTTCTTTAATTCCTTGAGTCCCATTCACCTCTTATGATTACCAAACATGTTGATAACTACTTATCAACAAGACTGCAGTTCTCAGTAATCAACTTGGTGACATTCTCAAGGGAATGCTTACTCTAAGACAGAGGGTAGATTCTATCTTGACAATATATGTTCACAACCCTATGAACATGACATACCCAAGATACCCAGGTGTTGATCTTCTATAGACCTCACTGATTGGTAAGTCAAAGTAGCCATGTCCACAGTCTGTGTTCATAATCGTCTCAAGATTGAGATCACGTACCTTATACAAGTTATGAGTTCTTATCGACTATTGACAGCCTTAAGCGTCAATAGGAAAACTCAGGTCCGTCAATGCACTATAAGCACTAGCATATTAACTAAGAGATAAACTCTAGTGATTGAGATCCATCACTCCATCCAATGGTAGTTAAACATGCTACAGTGTAAACCTGATGAGATACCTAGTCTCGTCATCCACTGTGACAAGCTCTAAGTATCAAAGAATAATAATTCGTATCTCACTTGTATGTATATCATACATACATAAATTACTTACTATGATACTTAAGGATTAACAATCATCTCATAAAAGAAACATACACAATGAAATGTAAAGATGATATCCATATATTAAAATGTCAATATCTCATACATAAAGTAATGGTTTGAGGGCACAAACCCAACAGCCTTGTCCACGGCCTCGAGTGGTATTTGTCCCTGAACGATACCGTGAAGGGCTATATCAACATAGCCAGCTTCAGAGAGCTCATCCAACTTTTCACCAAGAGCTCCAATGACCTTCGGCAGATCCATGCTCTTGCTGAGTGGTGGTGGGATACCACCAACACCTTCTACTTTGAGTTCGGGGAGATGGCGATGATTTCCCTTGATTTTAGCATAATCATGGGTATCCCATTCGAGGGTCATTGTCTGCGGATGCTAGATAGTGTGACAGAATGGGACCGGGTGCCCGTGCTATTGGGGGTGGTTCTAGATGATCCCCTGGTCATAGCAAAGTGGTTCCTTGACACTTTCAAGGACTAGGAGGGTTTTACGGATGAGCAGATGGCCAAAGCCCTCATCATGTATCTACTAGGGTGCTCTTTGCTGAGCACCAAGGGTGACCAGATTCAAGTTACATTGTTAGTGTCCTTGGAGGAGGTGGACCGGATCTACGAGTATGATTAGACCATTACAGGACTAGCCGTCCTCTATAGGCATATGGGAGAGATTTCTCGAGATCACCCTCCCTCTACTGGCGGCTTTAGGAGAGCTTGGGAGGAATGTACTCTTTCTCCTTTCTCTCTTTCCTTATTCATTTTATTTTATCCTTCGTTTTCTAGATTCTGAACCCCGTATTCTTTTTTAGATCTAGTCCTATGAGTATCTCTACATGATGCCACCCTCGGCATGGGTAGAGCACGCTCTCTTCATGCGCCAGGGTTTGAAGTGGCAGAAGAACCGAGTTACGCGAACGATCGAGACCATTTTTAATTTTAAAACATTTTTCTTAGTCAAATTTCAAATTCAAATACGAGTCGCCACTTTATTTTTTTAGGAAAATTAAGAAACCATTTTTAAAAGAAATCGATCTTTTGCGAAACCAAAGATAATCTGGGTCCGGGGATTATGGAATGAAAGGGAAAGGGGCCCGGCGGACTAAAACACCCCCTTTCATCCTATCTCGTGATAGGCCTCTACTCATCATCCTATTTAATCGAATTAATAATCTAAGCACGCCCTCAACTAATACATAGATATAAGTATACATATCACAAGCATGTTAAAAGGGTGCAAAATTGCTAACGATAAAATATCATTCATAAGCCACATAATTCAAATAGCAAGCAATATGATGTGCACGTAGGGAACTAGAGAACTTACCCGGGATCCAACTGCAAAATGGGAAACGTGCAATGCATACAAAGAATAGAAATCCTAGGAAAAATGTCTCTAATCACATATACACATAAGGCAAGACCTAAGCTAAGGTGTCGCGCATGGAGTCAAAAATCAATAAAATCAACAAATGAAATAAACTAGAGAAAAGATAAGAGGTCATACCTCCAAAGTGCTATAAAACAAAGGTTAGTGCACATGCTTCACATAATAATATGACATCAAATAATCAATCCTAAATCTCTAGCTTAGATCTATTAAGCATGGAAAGAATCGACAAAACTATGAATTCCTTTTGATTAGTTGGAGTTATAGCACGGTGTTATAGATATACAAGTCTCAACTAGGAGCCAATGTAATGTCCATATAGGGATGCTATAATCCCGACATGATCCTAAGGAATCCATGGTTATGTTCAATTTGGTTCAACTAAGTCCAACTTTATCCAATAACTAATCCTAATCATAAGCATCAATGTACATGGATGAATGAATGATTATGAACAAGAATGAGATATAAATTTATTCACTAATTTGGATCACTTAGCCTTTGGATTTAAGCTAAATTATCATTATTCAAAACATGGTTTGGGTCCCAAGACATTAGGAAATCATTCAAGTTGAAATCAATGAGACTAGACAAAAACAGCGACTGTTTTTCCTAAATTACAAATAGCAGACCAAATTTTAAAAGGTAGAAAAACCATACTTCCATCCGTTGGATCTTAATGATTTTTGGATATGATATGACTCTATGAGTCTAGTTGCTAACCCAAAAGGAAAATCAAGGTTTGAACGGTTAGATCTTTGGGAATATGGAAAGCACTAGACATCACTCAGGAATCTGCAACTCTCTGTCCAGAGATCTTGTACGATTTTCTAAAAATAGCAAAAACTGAGAAACACTTAGATCTTTTTAGGGTATCTTCCTAACATATTGAAATACTTAGAAAAAATTATTTTGGGTCAAGAAAGATCAATTAAGGTTCTGATTTATTAATTTTAAAACAGACTTACTGTTCTGAAATTTTGGACAGAGAATTGCTTGCTTTGGAACCATAAGACCAAACCATCTTAGACATGGAATTTCATCAAAACAAAAATTGTAGAGGTACTTAAATGGGTTATGAACATCCTCCAATTGGTCTCATTCAATTCCAATGAACCATGATCCTATAGAAAATCTTTGATCACAATTGGTTTGTGGATTCACTGCACCTTTGTTGGATTAATGTTCATAGTTCAAATCAAACTTGATCCATGATCCTAGAGAGAACTAGGATCAAGTATGATTATGATCATTAGAGTAAATAATGAAACATGAAGAGATTCATAGATTTAGTCTTAATGGATTTCCATCATAGATCTCATAGCAAGAGAATCCTAAGGTCTTACTCAATCTTATGAACTCTTGAATATTCAAGTTCTCTAGATTTCAACAAACAAACTATGAAAACTTACATCTAAATCCTCTCTCAAACATATGATCCTTGAGGAAATTAGAACTATGATATACTATTCTCCTCTCAAATTACTGATCCTTGGAGACTCAATGAGACCTATATTTACTCAAATCTCTATGGAATATAGTATGGATTCCATAAGATTCCTAATAGGGAGATCCAAATCATGAGTTAAGACTTGAATTCAACCAACTATGTGTAGAGATGACCATGATTCACTTTAATCTCCATATGGATCATAGGATCATAGGAAACTAAAGAATCAAACTCAAAGAGACTCAATAAGATATATAAAATCTTATGAATCTTAAGAGAAAAATAGAAATAAAGAATCAAAGTCTTCTTAGAGAAATTGGAACACAAATTCTTCAAAATCAAACTTATCTTAAACCCAAGGCATCAATTGGATCCAAATTAATGAAATGTTATGAGATTCAATCACAAGCTCTAAGTGGTGTGTGATGAAATGAGGTAAGAAGAGAGGTTTTGAAAATGTGTAAAGTTCCTAGAACTATGAACTTGTGATTGAATTTGCCTAATTCTACCAAGGATTGAGAGGTTACCTCTATGACCTCAAGAATTTCTTCAATTTCTTGGGAAGCTCTTCCAAAATCTTCAAGTTCTTCTTCCAATTCTTAAAAAAAAACTGCTCCTTCTTCTCTCAATTCTCTCTCTATTATCTATCTCTCTTGTATCTCTCTAAGATTTTAAGTGAAAAGTTCAAAAGTAAGAGTAAAAGTCCCAATAATGGAGATGAAGGTCTGTTTATATAGACCAACATGACATGGTTAAATGGATAAATTCGGGTGAAAACCCATGTGCAAAGTTTTCTTCTAGAACATGTGAGAAAAGCAGTCTATTACAGTTCGCGACACTCGATGACTGCCTGCGACACCCACTGAGTGCTGGGCGGCACCCACTGAGTGCCAGGTGGCACTCACTTACTATTGGGTGGCACTCAGTGAGTGCCGCCGGCTTTCCCGCGTGCCACGGCTAACATAATTTTTCCCTCTTTTTAATTTTCAGCATATATATTAACATAAACCTAATTTATCTAGTAAAGTACATACTAATGTACTTATATTTGCAATGTACTTTATTAAAATGTACCCATATGCATGGTATACATTCCCATATAATCCTTTTATTTCTTTATTTCTTTTTTTCTTTTTTTCTTTTCTTTTCAAGACTTTTTTTTTCAAATTTTTTTTTTCACTTTCTCCTTATATATATATTTTTTAGAACCCTTTCTTTTCTTCTCTCTCTCTCTCTCTCTCTCTCTTCTTTTTATTTTATATATCTTATTATCATTACTATATATATATATATATATATATATTTTTGAAGGTATTCTCAGACTGATTTCCTCACACGTTCTTCAACGTTCAGGTTTCTCTTGAATACCCAATTTCTCCTTCTTTGATTTTTTTCTTTGATTTTGAAACTCTACTCGAAGAATCTTTGAAGAATTTGAATTCTCTGGAAAATCTTCGAATTACACCGGTCATCTTCATCATTGGTCTTAAGAGGTAACCAATCCCTGGATTTGACGTTTGGTTAAAATCGGGGTGTCTACGATCACCTTTCGTGCCAAGAAGCTGATGAAGAATTTTCCTTTGATGGAGGTGACCCGAGTTGGTATCACACATGATTTCCTTATTTTCCTTCGAATTTATTCATCTGTCTCTTGATTTTATTTCTCTTTTCTTGTAGCCCGTTCATGCTAGAGCAGGACCTCCCCCTCTTTCCTAGTGGGACTAGAGCTTCTCTACGGTACATCTGGGTTAGTAGACCATGACCATTGTCACCCCATATCTTCAGGGTGTTCCTAACATTCCCCTCCATTATGATGATGTCCCTTGAGACTATGCTGAGGAGGGCTTGCTTCAGGCTCACAGCGTGAGACATTGGGTTCAAGGACGCGAGTGGAGGGTAATATTTCAAAACCCTACTCCTTTCTTATTTCTTTTTCAAACCCTGAATGCTTTCGCTACTTATACTTATGTATCTTGACCCTTTGAGAAATTATTTCTTGTCTTTCTGCTTTACTGACTACTCTGAATTACTTTCTGATTCACATATCAACCCATTCTAACTCTAATTTTTCGATTTTCATGCCAACTCATCTCTGTTTCATTCTCATCTCTAACTTTCTGAACTATTATGATTCCTTCTTTTTCAGGCTGATAAAGCTTGGATGGCTACTGAGGCTCAGCTAAGAGCTAAGGTGAATTTTAAATTCTTTTTTAAAATTTTTTGTAACTTCAATTGCTTGATCATTTTTGGATTCATTTTATTTATTCAGGATGAGGAGATCAGGGCTCTGACCCTTTGAGTAAGAGAGTTGGAGCTGCAGCTTGGGGCGGGTCCCAGTGGTACTCATAGAGAAGCTAGTCGAGGTGGGAGCGGAGGTTGTGGAGTGGGCAGATGGGATGGAACATAGAGCGATACTGCTTTGGAGCAGGAGCCCCTCAAGTGCGTCACTCGCTAAGGCCGAGGCCGGGGTTGACCTCTTATCATTTTTTTTTCTTTTTCTCAATGTTTAGGGGAAGAATTATACATTTGAATTACAGTATTTATTATTTACTTTTGGTGACGGCTCTTGGATAGCCGGGTTTATTTTTGGACAGGATAGACATGTGCATGTCTTATTTTGCGGATCAACATTTTTATTCCCATCTACATGCATGCTTTTATTTATCAATGTGACCATGGCTTGGTCGTGCTTTTCTTATTTCTGTGAATGATGCACGTGATGCGAATGATGCATATGTAGTTATTTATATTTTTCTTGCATTTTCTTTGCAGGTTTGGTTAAAATAACAATCAAAACAGGCTTTGGTGGGAAAAGGGCTTCTTATGACACCCAGTGGGGACTGAACAGCACTCAGCGAGTGTCGGTGCAGCAGTCGGCGGCTTCCATGACGGCAATCCCTGACTGCTATAGCGGCACTTGCAGAGTGCTGCTGGGCTCCTTGAGTGCCGCTCGGTGGCTTGGACAGGGATTTTCTTCCTTCTTTTAACCCTTCTCTTTCCAAAACTTCGCAAATACACCATTCTTCTCCCTTTATTCTCTTTTTTAATGGCTCTCCTCGACTCTCAACTCCTTTTTCTTTGGATGGATGACATTACCGGTCTGGATCTTCTCCACTTTTCTAATTTGGTCTCAATCCTCTTAATCCTCTCTGACTTGTACGGCTTGAGGAGGACATTCTTCGTGCAGCCATTCAATGTTGGGATCCCGAGTTCCATGTATTCAAGTTCGACTACTAGGAGGTTACTCCTTTACTCAAGGAGTTCAGTTCTATGCTTCAGTCCGTATTGCGATTTGATTCTCCCCTCCATTTAGGTTGGGTATGTTCAGGACCTCTCGTTACTCCTTGGTTGCACTGGTCCTGCTACGAGATCCTTGATTTTAGATCATGAGATTGACTTCCCACATTTCTTTGCCAGATATTGCCCTACCATGGGCGGGCACTTTGATCACCATTGATGTCGTCAAAATCAAGATATAAAAGTATGCTCTACTTTAAATGATTTGTAGTGTGGAAGTAGAGGTCGAACCCACAGAGATTGAAATACTAAAGCACTTTTAATTTTAAAACCTAAACCTAGTTAATTAAGAAAATAGAATTTTGATTTTGATGTTAATTAAACTAAGAAACTAAGGAAATAAATCTAACTGTGAAAGTGATTAAAAGTTGTTTTGATAAATATGTGTATTGAACCAAGGATTGCAAATCCACCACTAGCTTCATAATAAGGGTATCTATGCATTCATTTAGCTTATTATGTTGGATTATAATGGGGAATCATAGCTACAAGCTCGATCCTCTGTCAAGAAGATAACTACGATTCAAGCATCAATGTAATTCATCTTTGGTTGGCATGGAGTGTCTCACACTAAACTAGGGTTGCGGCACACTCTGTCTGCCCTAGGCATGAACTACTTGACTACTTGATATCACAATTCAAATAAGCACTATTACATGTAAATAATATATACAAGCACATCAAAGATAGACTATTGAGCACATCACTTTCAAAATAGATCTAAGACAAGAATAAACTTTGAAAGCAATGATTTAAGCTATAAAGTACTATTTTATTATTCAAAATCATCAAAATATGTAATCATCATCCATACATAATAAATCTAAAAGAAAAATATAAATAACACTCTATTACTTGGCTAGGGTTACCCTAGATCTCGGTCTAGTTGGCCATAGAATCGAAGATTGGCAAGAGGTTTATGGAGGAGGCCATGGGAATCCTTGGTCTTCTTCTTCTTCTTCTCCTTGCTTTTCCCTCTTCAATGGATATAGTTTCAGTTGTTGAAGGATGTGTATAATATTGTGTAACCCCCAATTTTACTTAAAAGTGTGCATGTATAGATTTGGAACAAGTTTTGGAGGCTTTTCCTAAACCTAATCACACTAAAACTGCTGTATTTACATTTTTGGACGTATCCAGCCAATTCGGATCGCACAGGGCTCTTCAATACATCGAAATATGTGTTTTTGGTTTTTCAAGGGGTCGCATGCACGGGCCACTCACAGGCGATGCTGCAAAATCGCGTGAGAGGGCCGCTCCAGCGAAATTCCCATTTCCAACTTTTTTTCCCCCTGATTTTTTCAACTTCAGCATCCTAGGATAGGAGTATTTCATCTGTATTATTGTTTGTGTGTGTTTTCCTTCATCTTGCGCACTTGAACTATGCCCTAGTCTAATTCCTGGAAAGGATACGTAGGCAGCTCCAGCGACGCACGACCAGCAGCAGCTTCAATTTAGCAGCGTCTACCCAGCATTGCATTGCATTCTTGCTTTCATCATTTCTTGATTTTCTCAACTTTTTAAAAATTTCAATTTTTGTGGACTTTTCTTTTTTCCTAAAACTTCTCAGTATGGTTATTGGGTGCCTTCTGGCTTTGGCACTTACTTGCAGTTCACGTTGTTCACAACAAGCTTTGCCAAAGAGGGGCAAACTGTAGACACCCAATTTTGATCACACTGATAGGATTTAGGGTGGACATCATCTTGGAGGATTCAATGATGAAAAGTACCTTGTGGAAGGTATTGGATTCTACACAATCAAAAGATCAAACTTCGGAAAGTAACTTCAAGCTCAGAAAAGCCCTTTTCCATGCATAAAATCTCGGTTTTGTCAAAAGGAATTCATATTCACTTAGGGTTATATGAACATGAAGTGTTCTAAATGTAGTATTCTAGGTACCCAGAGATTTGATTTCAAAGAAAAACTCGAAATCAATTCACAATGAAAAACAATTTTGGAAAAGAAGTCGTTTGATTTCAAAAAGACGACGAAAGTTCCGGAAGACTTCCGGACTTCAATTGAACTTCAATTCTAATATTTTTATACTGAATTAAACTCAAAAAATTTTCAACGGTACGTAAACGGACGATTTCGGACACTAACAAGCATTTTTGCGAAAATCTGGAAAAGCAGTGCGTGTAATTTTTGAAACAGGGCATGAGGGCAACCGGGGGAGCATGAATAGTAAATGGTGGGTCCCACCTAATCTGCCACCTCACATGTGCCCCTTTCATCGAGCTTTTTAAGTTCTAGACCATTCTAGAGGCTTCCCACTGTGAGAAAATTACCCAGAAACTGTGTTTAGGCACTGAAATGGCCATTTTAACCCTTTTCTGACCTCTAAAATCTCTGTTCTAACCCTTAAACTTAAGAATTAAGTTTTCATAACTCTATATATAGATGCCTTGTATCTCATATGAGATAATCTTGGAATATCCTAGACATAGCATGTATGTGAGATCACAACTTTGAATATAATTAGAATTCAAGAGATTTCTAGAGAGAGAATAGTGAATTATGAATGGAATTCCCTTAAAACTAATCTCAAGATAATAAGATTAGAGAATTGGAGAGTAAATTTGACATCAATTGCCTTCCTTAACTTCCACCATGGATGAGTGCTTGAAGAATTTGAAGAACACTTGAAGAAGAAGATCCTTCAAATCAACTTTGAATACATAATTGAGAATCCTCCAAGAGGTAAACATTCTAGTTCATCTCTAATTCTTACTTTTATATAGATCTATAAGACTTGGATCTAGTTTAGTTTTATTTTCTTAGAACACTCAACTTCTTCCTCTCTGCTCTTCACACACTCACATAGCTAGGTCCAAGTCTTCCTTGATTTTGTTGATAATTCATAAGTAGAGATTGATTTTCACATTGATTTTCAATTTTGATTTTATTCTTTTATTTAGTTTAGATCCATGCATACATGATTATATATATGTATCTATTTTGAATTCTATGATGATTTGGAAGTATGATCTATGAGAATGATGATTCCTATATTGATATATTTCTCTTGATTGTTCCTATTACCTAGAAATCCTATTTAATTTCATCTCCAATAGGATATTTGTAAGTCCCTTTGATCCATGATCTAAAGTTCTTCATAAGATTTTAGGGCTAAATTGATTGGAAATCAAGATAATCAAGTTGATCCATGAGTTTGATCTCTCTAAATAAGCTTAAACCAACACCTAAGATGTTTTCCTCACACTTTAAAATGAATTAGTTTAAAATTCAGCAAAATAGATTGGTTTTGTCCATAGAATTTGGTCCATCAAAACCCATAGTTTAATGGATTTCAAATTTTTTGGGTAAACTTTGATGAATTAGCTTTCATTCGATCCATTTTGAGAATCATTAGGATCTATAAGCTATTTTTAGAAATTATTGCAAAATCGGTTGACAGATTTGAACATAGTTTGTTTTTATTTGAATTTTAGAAAATTTACAATAGTTATCGATGATCTGCTTTGTGGGGATGATTCCTAACTCTTGTAATCTATATGCCGATGTAAAATCGTGAGCATATGATCGAGTTAAGATCGTTTTCTAAGCGTTTGAAGTTGATACAACTATTCTAGAATTTTCTAAGTTTAACTACAATCATGATTATGTATACAAAATGGTCATCACCCAACAACAATAGATGAATAAAACTTGGTTTAGAAATCATCTAGGATAAATGGATGAGAGATTAAAAGCTTAGATCAACTTGATTAACATGATTCATGAACTTCTATTATGTCTTGTATTCCTTTGTCAAATGATACCAAATTTCTAGAATAACAGAGTCAGGTTAAACAATATTTTAGAGACCTTATGATCATCAAATGTCTATGGGGATGAAATAGCTTTCTTGTGACACCAAATAGAGCTTCATATGATTTTTGTTGAATTAATTATGATTTTTACAAGAACAGTGGACTGTCCAGATCCACTGTTCCCAAAACTCTTATTTCTTGTACTTCAAAAATGCTAATGAGGTCCTACTTTTTGAAAAAATTCCCTAAGACATGTATCTAAGTTTCTGTAAAAGGGTTTTAACCCAGCTCATGTTTAAGATCACTTTTGATAGGATTCATTAGAGGTTACTGAATTTGGAAATTTGATTGATGACATCTCCTTCTTGTTTCTCATGCATATCATTTGTTTGCTTGTATTTTTTGCAATGCTTGGGTATTCCCTGATGTCTTAGTGTAGAGAATTGAATGCCGTGAATCCGGACTTCGATTTGGGAGCTTGCCTTGTCTACATGTGACTTAGTGCCCATGTATCATATACTATCTCTACCCCTTTCTCTTAGAATTTTTCTAGGTTTACAACTTTGTTTTCAATGACACAATTCCTTTAGGATAGTCTCCGCTTATGTGCTTGTATGTTAGAGATATCTTATCTAGGATTGTTACATGATTGCATTACACGTTTCCTTTCTTTTGCTTTTTTTTTTTTGCGACTCCGCTTGAGTCAAACTAATGTAAGTCTTCTTGTTCCTTCTTGCATATCATGACATGTTTCCTTTATTTGCATCGGTCCAGGGCGGGACTAGCCACTGTGAGTATACCTCTCTTTTATATTGCATATGCATCCGATTGCTACATGATTTAATCTCTTGAAATGATTTTCATTAGATGTTCTTTTTGCCATGTATATATTACTTAGTATGTTTGAGGAAACAACACCTATTATGAATTAAGAACAAGGATATTTGAATCAAGGCCTACCGTTTGGTAAGGCGAGGAGGGGGGTGCTTTAGTCCTGCTCGGGCTCCTTCCCCTCTCGTACCAAGACCCCCGAACATTGTTTCTAGTGATGAAGGGCGAGTAACCTTATTCAATTTTGGGCGAGTCAAATTTGGTTTCCTAATTCCCGATAAAAAATTAGGTGGCGACTCTTTGTTTCTAGGACTGCGTGAGGAGTTCTAGATCCTTGAAGTATGCTCCTTGGATCCGTCTCGGGACACTGTCAAGGAACGATAGAACTCCCCACCGCCCCCCAACGCGAGTGGTCCACAATTACGTCCGGATAAGTTCGATGGACTAACTGAGCCATGGAAAGCCAAGCAATGGCTATGAGAGATGGAGTTGATATTTGAAGCATTGGAGTACAATGAGCAGGAGAAGCACCATCTTGCTACGTTCCAATTGACTTACGCCGCTGCAGATTGGTGGGAGGCCTTGGGAAACATTCAAGGGCAGATTTCTAGAGAAGTTCTGGAAGATGAGAAGGACCAACAGGAGAAGAATTTCTTGAGTCTAGTTTAGGGATGCTGGACTGTGAAGGAATATACAACTCAGTTCAAGAGATTGTCAAGGTTTGTTCCGCACATGATCGACACACCACAGAAGAAGGTGAAGAGATTTCACTAGGGACTTAGCCATCATCTCAGGCATATGATGGTCAGCCACTTGAATCAGTCTTTTAAAGGAATTGTTAAATTCACTGTGGGATTGAAAAAAGATGCTTATCCAATTCAGCGACAACCATTGAACCGACCTAGTCATCGATGAACTTTCAACAAAGGGGTTTTCAGAATCCGCTATCAAAGAATACTCAATCTATCATTTTTTATTCACTGAATGAGTATTTGGTGATGTTTACGATATCGTAAATTTTGGGCCACCATTGGTATATACACGTATATACACAATTCAAATATCATTCAAATATGCTTAAACTACATTGGGGTGTGAGTTTAAGATACTCACTGTATTAAATTTGGCACAGAATTAAGAACCCAAGAAATTCCATAAGAAAGCTCTGTGCTTGGCTATGGAGGTTCTCTTTCTCTCTCTATGAACTCTCCTCTCCATTCACTGTAATTCTCTTATTCTCTTCTCTGTATTTTCATATTGTAGGTGTGTGTGTGTAGGGAGTACTGAATTGAGAGTTGTGAGAGTGTATTTTGTGTGTCGTGTTGAGCGTAAGTATATGTGTTGAGTTTACAAACTTAGTTGCCAAGTTTATTTTCTGTCTCTTACACAGTGCACAAACACACATACGTAGCACACAAAAATCACACGCATTTGCACTCATTATTCCTAAGCTAGTTTGGTTAGTTCAGTTGATTCAACTGATTAGTTAAGTTAGTTATTTGGTTTAGTTAGCTTAGCAAGCTTTAGGTAAATATCACAAAACATAATCATTAGGGAGAATAAATACTAATGATGTAAAACTGTATTTGATAATTGACTATTTTGGGGCACAATATTTACATGATATCGCAAATAAAAATACTAGTGGTTACAAAATTAAAGTATCGAATTTACAAATAGTAACACAAGTACTATTTGTTATTAAAATAATAATCACCAGGCGTATAATACACAGTATAATAATAAAAATAATAAAAATGGTATTTTATTGAATATATGAAAATTAAAAATTACAGGCTGCTACATTCCAAGAGTGGATTTTGATTCCACCCTAAGATTACCAGGAATCTACATATTTTTCTATGTTTGGTTCATGGATTTCTATCAAATTATGGGCTACACAAGATTTAGAATCCATTCAAAGGTGAAAAATATGATAGATTCTGAGTTTTAGCTTAGAGGTGGCCCAATTTAATATTTTTATAATATCTAAACTAGTCCCTATATATGTAAAAGGTATACATCAGGTTATGAAGTAGTTTTAAACTATTGTAGACTAAACCTGAAAATGTATTAATATCCATGCAAATTACCAAAAATATTTATATGCATACAAAATTGTTTGTTTGTTTGTTTGTTTGATTTTGGGATAGATTTGCATATAAAATTGCTGACTCATGTTTATGTCTAATTGATCATATTTAACTCTTTCTTGATAATTTTTTTATAAACTTTTAGTTTTAAGCTATTATTTTCTTAATCACCCTACAAATTTAGTGATACGACAATTTGAATTTTAGTACATCATTTGTTTTAGCTTCCAAGGGTAGTTTAGGGGCATATTTGGAAAAATCTAAAACAGGATCTGGTTCAACCAAGTCTAATTTTTTTTTAATCTATTTATGTGAGAACCTAGCATGGTGAGTGTCTATTTCTTAGACAAGAGTTCGTGCCTAGCATAATAAATTTCTTAAAATAGGTTCTCTGTCAAACTAACCTACACATAATTCTCACAAGAACCAGATAAAAAGTGGACTTGGACTGGACATGATCCTATTTTAGATATTTCCAAACATTCCCTAGGCATTTAGAAATAACCCTATTTTATTTTTCTTATCCCAATCAAACACTGGATTCTAAATCCAACTAGAATCTACTAGTGAACTAAACATTCTGTAGAGAGTCAGAGACTCAAATTTTTGGTAAACTAATTGTTGATATAATGATTCCTAGCAATAGCTAGGTTGTAAGTAAATCGACTGGACCGATCGGTTTTAAAAAATTGCATGGAATGTAAAAATTGAATCGAATCGAAATTTTACACTAAACGGAATCGATCCGAACCGAAGCCGATTGGTTTCACTGAAAATTGGACCGAACCATTTTCACCCTACCTGATAATAACAATCTAGCTAAAATAATTCATGAACCAAATTAAAATGGTGTAATTAGCTTATCACTAAAATACAGTACATAATTTGACTAATCCTAATTAACCCTTCTTTTAAGTCATAATAACAATACCGCCACGGCAACCACAAGTCCACCCGGTGATGTGCATGGAATAGTTAAAATAGTTAATATATATTTTTATTAAAAAACTTGAAGTATTTTAAAAGAGTAATGATACACTCACAATTTATTGTACAACTTATTTCACAATTGCACTTCCTGATCATTAATTTTGATAGACCTCATGAAAGTCTCACATGAGTCTTGCACTGGATCCAGCGAAATCAATGACCAAAATATACCGTTGTGAAATAGGTTATAGAATAAGTTGTACGTGTAGTATTTTTTATTTCAAAATAGTCATCTTGGAAGCTAGTAGTTCAGAATCTCCTGCACCATTCCAATTTCAATCCAATTTTTTTGAATTTTTAAAGTCTCAGAATTTCAGCACAGCTAATTTTATGCTTTCAAAATTGAAATTTTTCACTCGATTGAGTCAAAATTGGAATTCCCGTTTCAAACTTGCACCCATAATTCGCATCCAATAGAAGTTTTTTGAAAAATTAGAGTGGGGCCCACAATTAAATAGAGGCTTCTCTGAAATTGGTTAGCACTTGATGTGCATTTTCCCACCATACCATATACCGTTGAATGCTACAAGCACCAACCGAATAATCCAAGAATCTAATACATATATTATCTACGTACATATTATATATTATATGTGTATATGTATGTTTAATTCTGCATGTATTCTCATACACCATTTCTGAAAGAAGAAGAAGTCCAACTGTTTGTTCAAAGTCACAGAAAACCAAAGCTCACGGAGTAACTCTTAAACACTATTATAAATTGGAAGATTAGGGGGCAGATTCTATTGATCTCTGCTCATCTCTCTCTCTCTCTCTCTCTCTCTCTCTCTCTCTCTCTCTCTCTCACACACACACACACACACACACACACACATTGAGCATTCATGCGCCGATTCGTAGGTAGAACTCAATTTGCCCTTACCAATGCGAGTAAGGAGGTTTCTTTAGCAAAATCAAGTCGTTCAGGTGCTTCACACTTTGTTCCGATCAAGCCTTGTGTTCATGCCGCCTCCTCTTCGGTTGGGTTTTCAAAAGGTACATATACAAACACACATATATACATGTATACATACACACTCATACACATACAACTACACATACACATACACATACAAATATGCATTAGTACTCATATTGATTATTTGATTGAGACTCCAGGTTGAAGCCACTTGCCTTGAATTGAACCTACTGAAATTCAGGATGAGAAATTATCGAGTAATAGTATGCTTCCAAAAAGTTTTGACAAATATTTTCTCAACACATATGGGAGTGGGATAGCCTAGCTATAATAATTGTGGGACCAATGAAAATCAAGTAGACCCATTGCCACATTTGTTGAGAATAGCGGTGTGTTTCGGCCGGAACGGATCGGAAACACCCCTTTCGGAAAAAATTCCGAAATTTTCGGAAGCCAAAAATGCATTCCGAATTCCGTTCCGAAATTTCGGAAATTCCAAAATTATTTCCGATTCGAAAATTTCGGAATTTCATCATATTCGGAATTTTTCGGAATATTGGGAATATTTTCGGAATTTTTCGGAATATTCGGAATATTCAGAATTCAAGCTTAATGTGATTTCACTTGAGACTTGTAGGCCTTTTATAGAAGCACATCGCATCCCATTTTTTGTGTTTTTTCGATGTGGGATAAACATACTTTTCGGAATATTTCGGAATATTTTCGGAAAAGTTTCAGAAAAATACAATTTCGGAATATGTTCGAAATATTTTCGGAATATTTCGGAATATTTTCAGAAAAGATTCGGAAAGTACAATTTCGGAATATTTTTGGAAATTTTTCGGAATTCTAAAAACAATTCCGATTCCGATCCGATTTTTTTTCGAAAATTTCGGGATTCGGAAATTCGGGATTCGGAAATTCGGAATGCATATTTAGTTGCCAAAATCGGAATTTTTCGGATCGGAATCGGTCGGAATCGGAATTTCTGTTCCAAATGACACCCCTAGTTGAGAACCATGTTTGGGATGCTAACATTACTTAAATTTATATATAGCCAGAGAGATATATGCTTCAAAATTTGTTTTTTTTCCTAATTTGAACCTACTAAAATAAGGAGTAAATAAGAGTGGTGTGAAATTTGTATTTTGATGAGGTTCACAGTATCGATTCACGTGTACAACCAAATTGATGAAAAATGAATTGTTTGGTTAAACTTGCATACAATGAGAAAGATGAATTAGACACAAGTATTGAGCCTAGCTATAGCTAATACAACATTTCAAAATATGAAACGTCAAAGATAGTTGTAAAAGGTCTACTTTATGTTGGGGTTATATCACATGTGGGATAATCCCATTAATTTAGGAATTGTGATTTGACTAAATTCCTATTTTGATTTAGTTTCCTTTGTGATAGAGTTGTATTACTTGTCCAATAAGTAATAGGTTATAAACTCTATATAATGGGATGTTGTATAGGAATTTAGAAAGCCCCTGGTGTACCAAGTTTGGGCTCTCCTCTCATGGAGGTGCATGGTCTAGGGTGAGAGAGTATCAGGTTCTTTAGGTTATTGAGAGTAAGTATACAAAGGGTATAAGGGTTGGATTATGAGATTTAATCCAAAGTATCTTGTACCAATTGTTTATTATCAACAGTAAAAGAATTGGTCTATCAGGTGTGGATATTGGCGGTCATGACAAACCACGTAGAAATCTGTGTTTTTCTTTGGTGTGCTTATTAATTATTGTTTGTGTGTTTCTATGTGTTTATTGGCGGAATTCTATTTCGCGTTTTTAAATTCCCAACAAGTGATATCAGAGTCATGGCGGTCAGATCTATGGTGGGCTGAGCACACGGTTGTAGTTGGATAGTGGCACAGTGATAAGACAACACAAGATGATATTTTTTTTTTGGAAAATCCGATGTAATGTTCGGAGTGGTAGCTTGCGACTTGATGAGTAGGATGGGAACAATCTGATTTTGGATGCAAAGCTAGGATAGGGAAGTTATCTGGTGTGGCAAGGACATTAAATCAAAGCACATTGATTGGTTAGAATTTCAAGGAGCTTAGGAAAGAAGCTATGTTGCTTGGAATTCGAGACAGAGATGATTCCTAAGGTTTTCAGGCGCTGTAGATTCATTGGTGGGTATGGATATATAAAATTCTGTATGGATATTGGAATTTATTTTTCTTGGTGATAGATCCTATATATATTGCAGCAGGTTGGGATCTAGCACCGAAAAATAATATTGATATTACTGTGATTATAGCAGGTTGTGTATGGTGGAGAGGTTCTCACATTCCACTCATACGGGCATTTCTCTTGGGTTGTTAAATTCCTGGTACAGTTAGTATGTGCTTCTGGAGATAATAATTTGATGGGTTCTAAGAAGGCGGTGGCAGACACATGCGCAATCACCCGACATAG
Source organism: Hydrangea macrophylla (assembly GCA_033977485.1). Taxonomy (NCBI): domain Eukaryota; kingdom Viridiplantae; phylum Streptophyta; class Magnoliopsida; order Cornales; family Hydrangeaceae; genus Hydrangea; species Hydrangea macrophylla. Next base: position 33,812,179 of record CM066994.1, read on the forward strand.
CTAATTGTTAGGATACTACACGTAAGAACGTGGATCAAATATTTTTGGAACAGGTTTGCTATTTGGGTGGTGTGATATTGATCCCCAAGTTGCAGAGGAATCTAATATTGTTGCTAAAATCACACACGACGGTTGAGAGATGTGGATGGTTTGTGTCGTCTGGTTAGTAGAGTTGTACTCCTAATTTCTCGATGAAAAATTCTTGCAAGTTGGTGAATGGCTTATTTCACGATTCAGACAATGGCGAGGGGAAATCCTGTCGGAGAGAAAGAGGGACCGAGGTTGTCTCGGGTGAAGGTAATGGATATAATTAACTTTGGGAAACTAAACATGTATTGGCCGCGGTTTAACGAATCGGAGGTGTAGAGACCAAGTTGATTCGGGGTGTGTATGTTGGTACGGAAGACAGTCAATGGTAAACGGTTACAAAGCGGTCAACTTTGTGGGTGCTTCGGTTGACGGGGTACTGTTCATGTGTGATAGAATAATTGAGCAGTTTCCCTACAAGTGATAGAGGGGTGATTGTTGGGGGTTATATCTCATGTGGGATAATCCCATTAATTTAGGGATTGTGATTTGACTAGATTCCTATTGTGATTTGGTTTCCTTTATTATAGAGTTGTATTACTTGTCCAATAAGTAATGGGTTACAAACTCTATATAATGAGACATTGTATAAGAATTTAGAAAGCCCTTGGTGTACCAAGTTTGGGGTCTCCCCTCATGGGGGTGCATGGTCTAGGGTGAGAGAGTAACGGGTTCTTTGGGGTATTGAGAGTAGGTATACAAAGGGTGTGAGGGTTGGATTGTGAGATTTAATCCAAAGTATCTTGTGCCAATTGTTTATTCTCAATAGTAAAAGAACTGGTCTCTCAGTTGTCACAACAAATTTGGTTTTTTGCCACGCGCAACTGCGTGACAAATAATCCACAATCGTGTAACGAATAAAATTTTGCGACGCATTGCTAATATTATTTTTATTAGCGATGCCCCTGCTCATGGCAAATAATCCGCAATCGCGTTGCTAATGAGTTTCTTACTTACCAAAAATGAATGCTTCGTTAAAAGAAGTTATTATTAGTGATGTATTTATACATTGCTAATGGTGAGTATAATTATCAGCCATGATGGATTGCATGGCTAATAAAGTGGTATTTGCCACACAACATAGCATGGCAAATAATATATTAAGTATTTCGGTAATTATCAACAACGCTAACATGCGTTGCTAATAAGGAAGTATTTGCCATGCTACATGGCGTGGCAAATAATCATTTAGTATTTCGAATGAATATCAACCACGCCAATGTGCATGGCAAATAATATTCTGATTGATTATTAGGCAAGCAATAAATGTGCGTCAAAAATACCAATACCAGATTTGAAATATTCTTTTCCTTTTTTTGAATTTTTTTTTATTTGAACTAATAAACTTGTTAAAACTCCAATTCAATAATCAACAATGATTCTAATCTTCATACATTCATTCCAATAATTTGTCGATAATCATACCTAGTCGCAAATTTAAAAACATAGTTATTACAAACCAAAATTTCAAAAGATGTTCAAATACACTAGTACAAAAGCATCGTAAATATGTCTAAGGACAAAAACAGAATAAAAATTGAGAATAAAATCATCCAATGTAGGTACTAGAGCCTCCCAATCTGAAAATAGAAAAGAAAAAAAAGCATCAGTCGTAAAATTTTTATAACAATCAAACCTAAAAATAGGATAGTAAAAAATGATTCACGAATTATTGCGTAACTTGCAAACTGTGTGTAGAAATTACGTGATGTTTGTTCTCGTAACTCTATATGGTCGTGTGAGAGGTGACAGCTTCGATCTAATGCCTCTCCGAGTGTCGAAACTCGTTTCGACCAACTAAAACCTCAAAATTTAGTTATAAAAGGCGTAGGGAGATTATTTTGTCTATTATCGCATAACTTGCAAATTGTGTAAGAATTGCGTGCCGTTTATTCCTGCAAGTCTAGTTAGTCATGTGTGAGGTTTGAGTTCCAATCTCGTGCCTCTCCGAGTGCTGGAACTCGTTTCGACCACCCAAAATCTCAAAATTTAGTTATAAAAGGCCTAGGGAGATAATTTTTCCTATTATCATGTAACTTGCAAAGTGTGTGTAGAAATTTCGTGTCGTTTCTTCTCGCAAGTCTAGTTGGTCGTGTGTGAGGTATGAATTCCGATCTCGTGCCTCTCCGAGTGCCAGAACGCGTTTCGACCACCCAAAATCTCAAATTTTAGTTATAAAAGACCTAGGGAGATTATTTTGCCTATCATTGCGTAACTTGCAAATCGTGTGTAGGAATTACGTGTCGTTTGTTCCCGCAAGTCGAGTTGGTCGTGTGTGAGGTGTGAGTTAAGGTTTCATGCCTCTCCGAGTGCCGTTACTTGTTTCGACCACCTAAAATCTCAAAATTTAGTTATAAAATGCCTAAGGAGATTATTTTGCCTATTATCGTTTAACTTGCAAACTGTGTGTAGGAATTGCGTGCTGTTTGTTCCCCCAAGTCTAGTTGGTCGTGTGTGAGGTATGAGTTCTGGTCTCGTGCCTCTCTGAGTGTCGAAACTTGTTTTTACCACCTAAAACCTCAAAACTTAATTATAAAAGGCCTAAGGAGATTATTTTACGTATTATCGCGTAACCTGCAAACTGTGTGTAGGAATTGCATGTTATTTTTTCCCATTAGTCTAGTTGGTCGTGTATGAGGTGTGGGTTCCGGGTTCTCTGAAACTAGTTTCGACCACCCAAACCCTCGAAACTTAGTTATAATAGGCCTAAGGAGATTATTTTACGTATTATCGCGTAACTTGCAAACCGTGTGAAGGAATTGCTTGCCGTTTGTTCCCGTAAGTCTAGTTGGTCGTTTTATTGAGGTGTGAGTTCTAGTCTCGTGCCTCTCTGAGTGCCAAAACTCGTTTCGACTACCCAAAACCTCAAAACTTAGTTATAAAAAGCCTAAGGAGATTATTTTGTGTATTATCGCATCACTGTCAAACTGTGTGTAGGAATTGCATGTCGTTTGTTCATGCGCATCGTTGCAGATAATAGAAAAACTTTTTGCGGTGCATAAGTGCTTGGCAAATGATTACTCTTGAATAAGAACTTATTTTCCACAAACGAAACACGTGGAAATACAAAGTAAATTATTTACCACGCGCGCATTGTGTTGCAGATAACACTAAAACCATTTGCGACACATATATGCGTGGCAAATAATTACCCTTGACTTTTTCTGGTAAATAGTTTCCACACTTTATAATGCGTCACTGAAAAGTAAGTGCGTCGTAGATAAATAGTATTTGGCATACATTCTGCATGTGCAAATAATGTGCGTCGCTGAAAAGCAAATTTATTGTTAGGGGTGGCAATACGAGTTCTTGTGTCATAATCGTGTCATTAATCGGGTTGTGTACTTTATGTAATACCATCAAAATTTCTAAGTTTAATAAAATAAGCTCCAGTATTTTGTTCGTATTTTCCTGTGTTCTACATATATTATACGTATTTATAAGCTTGCAAACTTAAACTGTAATTTACAAACCCAGACTGACCTTGTCACGTAAACTCGTAAAATCTGTATAAACTAAGACTATACGGCACATAGTTTCAATCAAGGACAAAATCATACAAATATGAAAATGCAAGTACAACATTGGATCCTTGTTAACCACCTTATACCCATGGTACAATTTCCCCTCCCCAAACCCCTCCTCAACCCGTCGGGTATTCAACCACACCCCCAACCGCCGGCACATTCCCCTCCTCCCTCTCAATCAATCCCCTTCCATTTCCTCCATCAAGTCTTATAAGATATGTAAAATTTGCATATATATATATATATATGTATGTGTGTATGCATATGTGTGTTTGTGTATATATAGGATGCCTTAGAGAGAGAGAGAACCACCGAGAGCAAGAAAATAAAAACAAAATGCACCCTCACCATCTCTATGCCTCACCCTCAAACACACATGTACATACCACACACACAAAGCAGAGAAGGAGAAAGAGACGAAGCAAAAGAAGGATGGAGAGAGAGAGAGAGAGAGAGAGAGAGAGAACCTGAGGCTAAGAAAAGAATAAGAGGAGGTAAAGTTACACACCCTTTTGTATATTTTGTACTCTCTAGGCTCACACATACACTTACACGAGCAGCAAAACAGGGCCTTATGCTCTGGTTAAGCCTAGACAGTCATAGGAGCTCCTCACCGCAGCTTAGATTTTCAAATCCAACCAAACAGTCCCTAAGTTGCATCATTGTGACCCCCTTGGTCCCTTTAGTGACCCCAATAGCAGTTCTGCATATGGCGTTCGTATGATAGGATATGCAGACCATTATCTTAATCTTTGGCCGAAACAATAATCTCATGGTTCGAATAGAAAACGATTAAACACAGTCCAAAGGTTGTTCTATGTGATAGAAGAGACCATTCCAGACCTTTTGGCATTGGAATCATCGATTTCCATGGACGGGATGACAATATATGGCCCTTGGAATATTTTTCGGCCACCGATGGCGAAGCCTCGTCGGAGAAGAAGACGACGACCCGGATAACCTTCCGATTATAACAATTGAATATGGGTCGGGTAGGGTTAGGATGTGTGAATAAACAGTTAAGTGGGTAGCGGGTCGGGTTGTTTATTTGATCCATGGGTCTTACAACTTAAGTGAAACGACGCCATTTCGGGTACAGTTCGGGTCGGGCTTAACCCGGGCGATGGGTCACTGGGTTGGACTCTTCTGAGTCTTTATTCGAACTACCCATTTTGCTAAAGGATCGGGTCGATTTGACCCGCGAGTTATTAATCTGGACTCTCTTGAGTTTATAAACGGGCTACCCGTTTGACTTAGGTCGATTCAGGTTCACCCGCGGACCCTGGTTTTATTATTTAGTTATTTAGTTATTTTGTTTTATTAATAAATATGTTTTATATATTTTTAATTGTTTTAAAATATGTAAAATTAATTTTTTGTATCATTTTAAATTCGAGAATATCATATTTTAACAACTATAATGTTCTGAGATTATAATATGTATATCTCATATTTATTATTCCCCTAGTTTTAATAAATAATAATTATTAGCTAAATTATAATAAATAGTTATAAGAAATTACAAATTGTTCCTAATTATTTAAAAATAGTTTTAAATACCAAGATTTAAGTTTTAAATATTCGATTTTATTATTTTAAATAATATACTTACATCCTGTTATTTTATTATATTAATTGCATGTTATACTTATTATTTACTTAGCTTAAATAAATAATAAGAATTAGTTTTAAGTCTAAATAATTAGGTAATAAATGCCTAATGACTATTTTAATTATGTAGAAAATTTGTATTAATTACCCTGAGGCCTAAATGCCTTTGTTTTATAAATTATTATTTATAAAACTCAAAACCTTGGTATCCTTAATTATTTATAAGTAACTGATTGGTTGTATTTTAAATTATTTCAAAATACGAAACGAGTTTCGGAAATTATGAGAAAAATACCACTAACCCATTTTAAGGCCTAATCTATACTGTTATATAAGGGGAGAAGTAGGGGTACCACAAATATTTTACCTAAAAAATATATTTACAAAAATACCAATATGATATCTTTTATAAAAAAAACTCACATAAAAGGGCAAAACTGTAATAATGATACCTAAGAAACTACTTTTAACTTCCTCTCTTATCTTATTCTATTTTCTCTCTCCACTCACATTGTAAGTGGGCCCCAACTAGTATTTAATAAAAATATTTCTATGGACCAAATATATTCTAAAAGATATTTTATAAGTATAGAGCTCCTAAGTCTATTATTATATAAATAGGAATTCGATAATTCGTAGAAAATAAACTATAGCTTACAAAAATACGCGATCAGCTCCTAAATTCCTTGAATGATGTGTAGATCTATCTTCTTAAGTTTAGTAATTTTTTGACTCAGTAAAAAATATAGCTTATTGGTAGGGCCCACACTGGTATAGGAAACCCAACATTTTATATGACAGACTCTGATTTGAGTATAGTGAATGACGTTAGACTCAGAATGATGACAAGATCATCATGTTGAGGTTTAAATACCCATCTGACACAATTACTATTATACCCTTATAAATAGAATGTAGGTTAATCGCCATTCAATGGATTGATATGAATTGTAGGGATCGAGGCTACACTTGTATTCACGAATTCGCATCAAGGTGAGTTGTCCTAACTCACTTGGTATATTATAGAAATACTCTGTGTGTATTATATGAATATCCCGTGTGTCTTGTGCGGGCATATTTAATGAGTATTATGTGTGCGTAAGTTAAAGATGAATTGTTTATATGAAAACACATGTCTAGATAACTATACTCCATGCTTAATTGATAATTGTAGTTATGATTCATGCTTATTATGTTATACGTCACACACTTGCATGAACACTCATATGAACGTAGTCAAGTCATGGTGTCAAAGTTGACGTCTGCATGGTTAATCGAGGAGACTAACCTAATTTTATTGTCACACATGTTAAGTGGACCGCGGTGGTCCGAGTAGTCCAGTCGAATCAATGGTTACACTTGTGATGCTATTGGGCCCTAATAGGCGACGGTAGCTAAAGTACCCATTCGAATCAATTTAGTCAATCACGAGTTGGTGTTTTAAAGCTATTAGGCCCTGATAGGCGACGATAGCAGGAGATCATCATACTCTAAGCTAACGGCGTTACACCGGTAATGTAACAAGTCACACGAGTCAGTTGTAGTGTCTGAAAATTCCAAGGTGACTAAGTAAAGTCGAATATATCGTTGATGCATGGTGTCATTACTATCATTCTTGTTAAAGATCATGCTTATCGAATGTTTAGAACGAGATTTTGTTGCACCTGTATATTATTTGTATTAGGAGTGATCGATTAGGCAAACTCACTTAGCTTCAAAAGCTAACGGCTCTATTGCCCTGGACATATTATGTCTACGTTATAATGAAGAAGCCTATCCAAGCAACTACGAAGATGAATACCCTGATCCTCAAGAGGGAGGCCATGATGAAGGTTACCCTGAGGGGGGCTACTCAGAGGAGTACACTGATAAAGGGCATGGATATGTCAGCTCAACTGAGGAAATCTAGTCTATTATCATACTAGGATTTCCTCTATGCTTTAAAATTATCTTTTTTCTGTTGTAATAACTTAAGTGGCATCGATCGCCCAAACCTATATTTTTGTGGTTTCATTTGGAACTGTTGTAATAGCCTAGTAGCAAACGCCTAAAGTTCCCCCATCCATTAGAACTTTTATAATTCCATCTTATGTTATAACCATGTTAGAATACTTGTAAGGATAGGTCAATCTTATGTAACTAGTCATGGCTCACGGGTTTGGAAAGGGAACTTTTATTTCCCTCTTATTTTCGCTACTCCGAAGCGTGACACTTTGGATTTGATTTGTAGTTTTGAGTCATATTCATCTATAAAAAAACTATTTTAAATTAATCGTATCATGTCGTGTCGTGTTTGAGTTGTCTAAGTAAAACGGGTTATCGTGTCAAAAATATAATTCACCCCTATTTGTTGTAGTGTGTGGATGTAGGCAGTTTTAATGAACCATGTAAAAATCTGTGTTTTTCTTTGGTGTGTTTATTAATTACTATTTGTGTGTTTCTTGGGAGAATTTGATTCCACATTTTTAAATTCCCAACACTTTAGCCATTGGAGCATTTATTTTTTGACGTAATGGTATTAAGTTGATCAAGTTTCTTTTCGTCTATCTATTTTTCAGATATAGAAAATACTCCCTCCGTTCCATAGTAAGTGTCCACTTTTATTTTTCACATTGTTTAAGAAAGTTGTATTATTTTAGTTTTTTTGGTTCATTAAATGGTCATTTTCCAATTTTGCCCTTAGATGTGATGGGTGTTTGACTTTTTGCTTGTTTTGAGGCCACAAATAAATGCTACTTTGTCTTTATTATAAGGGTAGTTTTGGAAAGTAAGTAAAAGTTATATGCCAATTTAGGAAAGTGGACACTTATTGTGGGACATCCAAAAAAGGAAATGTGGACACTTATTATGGGACGGAGGGAGTATATATCTTCACATTAATTAGTGGGGTCTTCATTGCGCTTCGCCTATAGATGTAAGCATATTGCCGAACCACGTATATTTGGTGTCGCTTCGTGTTTTCTGTTCTTTCCTTCATTTTTTCGCATCTTTTCTATATTCATATTAGTGCTCAATTTGTTCACACAAATCTCTTTGTTGGAACTATGTTACAACAAAACGAATTTGATATTTCTGATTAATGCACTGAAGTCATCTGCCAAAACAGTTAAAATTATTTGTTCTCCTTTTTTTTTTTTTTTTTTACAGCAGATATTTGTGATGTGATTTGGAGTTGTAAAAGAAAAAAAAATTCTGAATTTTCTTTTAGGTCTCAAGGTTCAAGATGTGAGTCCATCCTTCATCGGATTCACAACGGTTACAACTACTTCATCTTTGGCTGGGAATCAGGTGGTTCGCGAAGAAAAACTTCAGCCAATCAAATTACTTAATGCATCCGATGACGCGTTTGGAGGAGTAGTTCTAGACATGAAGGATCCAATAGATACGATTGTCTTTGCGAGTTTGCTTAGAGCTTCAATATCCCAGTGGAGGCAACAGGTAGTTAATTACGAAAATTAATTAGTTGGTTTTTCGTTTTTTTTTTTTTTTTTTTTTCCTTGGAAATGAATTTATGAGGATCGATTATATAAAAGATGTTATCTTTTCGAAAGTTATGGTAAAAGAAGAAGAAGTCATTCACATATAAGAAAGATGTTTTTGTGCAGAATGTATAGAGGGTGTTCTTGATTTTGGTATGTATGTTGGGTTGATCAATTTTTTTTGGGTTGATCGAATTTTTAAATACAACCCAAAACATACCAAAACATCAAACAACTTGAAAATTTTGATCAACCCAAAAAAAATTGATCAACCCAACATACATACCAAAATCAAGAACACCCTCTATACATTCTGCACAAAAACAAGTCCCAGAATTTAGCTTCTCTCTCTATCTGAATCTCTCAAACCCTCTTCTCTACCTCTCGCATGTTCACAGATTTGAAGGAGGTTAGAAATGGTCGCTGGTGGTGATGGCCGAAGTCAACGACCTCTCTTTCTTCTTCTTTTTTGGTGGTGGCCTGATTGGGTTTTGATTTTTGTTTTTGGTTTTGATTTCATTGCTTGGGGCCTTGCTGGAGAATTCTTGTGCTGAAGAATGAGAAAATTTAGGGCATTTTGGTCTTTTACAAGTACAGGGGGTGTAAGTGTCACTTTTTCCATTAACTTTAACAGAATTCCTGACGGTGACACTTTACATTTAAGTATAGGGGGTGTTAGTGTCACGTTTTGAACTACAGGGTGTCAAAGTGAAATTGACCCAAAGTACAGGGGGTGTAAATGTAATTAACCCTTTTTTTTTTCCTTGGAAATGAATTTATGAGGATCGATTATATAAAAGATGTTATCTTTTCGAAAGTTATGGTAAAAGAAGAAGAAGTCATTCACATATAAGAAAGATGTATTACATGAAAAATGGTGTACAAAAATATAGAATAGAAAAGTTTTGGTTAACATTCTTGGCTGTTCTCAATAAGAAAATAACTTCTACTCATTGACCAAGCATTTGTATGTAGATTAAAAAGTATGAGTGCTTGAAAACAAATGGTTTGTTGCCATTTCAAATACATGTCATGTTTTTCCCCCTTGTTTTTATTTTTTACTTTTTTCCCGTCATATACATATAGTTGGAGTATGTTTTTACCTTGAAGTTTCCTATCTCTGCATTTCATTTTATTTTATTTTACAGGAAAAGAAGGGTATTTGGATCAAATTGCCTCTTAAACTTGCAAATCTTGTTGCAGCTGCCGTTAAGGTAAAAATATTTTTCTCATTTTGCCATGTTATATTTCATGGACTAAAATTAAGTTATATACATATATATATATATATATATAAATATGTGGGTCAGGCTCTTAAGTGAACAGGGTAGAGAGGACATACCCAGTGAACATATTTTTTTGCCTGAAAAAATTCACGAGTCAGTGGGGCGAGTGCGGGTTAGCAGGTCGATGGGGCAGCCCACGGATTTTTCAGGCAAAAAACAAATATTCACTGGGTATGTTCACTCGGTATGTTCACTCTACTTTGTTCACTTAAGAGCCTGATCGTACATGTATATATATAGATTCTAAAAATTTTGAAATTAGCATAACTAATCATTTGGTCTTATGTTTCATAATAATAATGTTCTACTAATTGTGCAGGAAATTTTTTTGTGCCATCATGCTGAACCAATGTACTTAATGCTTGTATATTGGCTTCCAAAAATTCCTCACACCCTTCTTGCAATTGCATCTCATCGCGCTGGCATTGGTGCTAACGGGGAGGTACATACTCACACACATACACACAATAGTGTCCTATATCGCCGATCAAATAACAGACAGGTTGTGCCATGGGTTTCTGCTCCTCAAACCTCACCTACTTCTACTGAGATCCCTTTCCCTAATTTTCTACTTGCATTAAGGAAAGGTACTCGAAGCTGTACTCAGCATCCACTTTCTAATTTTGTATATTTTCATCGTTTGTCTTTTTCTTTCCGTTGTTTTCTCTCATCATTGTCTTCAGTATCCATTCCTAGCTCATTTCAACAGGCATTGACATCTCCTGGATGGAAATTGGCTATGGATGAAGAGATGAATGCTCTTTATAAGAATCAGACATGGGACCTTACCCCTCTTCCTCCCGGGAAGCAATCTATTGGTTGTCGTTGGGTATACACTGTTAAGTATCATCCTGATGGGTCCGTTGAGAACCTAAAGGCTCAGTTGGTTGCCAAAGGTTACACCCAGACCTATGGTGATGATTACTGTGAGACATTCTCTCCAGTTGCCCGCCATAATTCTGTTAGAGTTTTTATTTCAGTTGCAGTGAGTTATGATTGGCCGTTATACCAGATGGATATAAAGAATACGTTTTTACACGGAGATTTACAGGAAGAAGTGTATATGGCTCAACCACCTGGATATGTCATTCCTGGGAAGGAACGATTAGTATGTCATTTGAGAAAAGCACTGTACGGTTTAAAGCAATCACCACAGGCATGGTTTGATAAGTTCAGCAGTGTTGTCCTGCAGTATGGCTTTCACCGCTCTACTTCGGATCACTCTGTATTCACTCGCAGTTCCCCCCTTGGTATAATTATTTTAATTGTTTATGTGGATGATATAATTATCAGTGGAAGTGACTCAGCAGGTATTGCTGACTTAAAGGTACATTTAAGTAAGCAATTTCACGCAAAGGACTTGGGTCTTCTTCGCTACTTCCTTGGAATAGAGGTTGCTAGATCCAAGGAAGGGATCAGTTTGTGCCAGCAAAAATATGTGATGGACTTGCTCAACGAGACTGGTTTGCTTGGTACTCAATCTGCTGATACTCCAGTGGACCCTACTATGAAATTAGATGGTGAAAAGGGAGAGGTCTTTAAGGATACAGGACGCTATCGAAGGGCGGTTGGAAAGCTGATCTACCTTACTGTAACTCGCCCAGATATTACTTATGCAGTAGGTGTAGTTAGTCAATTTATGCATGCCCCTCGTAAGCCTCATTGGGAGGCTATCTGTCGTATTCTACGGTACCTTAAGGGAGCCCCAGGTAAAGGTTTACTGTATAAGCCATCATCGTCCTTGTTTGTGACTGGATTCTCTAATGCTAATTGGGATGGTAATTGTACTGGTAGGAGATCTACTTCAGGATATTGCATATTTATTGGTAATAACTTGGTTACTTGGCGTAGTAAGAAACAAAATATCGTAGCACGCTCTAGTGCTGAAGCAGAGTATCGTGCCATGGCCCATACTATGTGTGAGATGTTGTGGGTTCGGGCCTTACTTCGTGATATGGGTGTTGATGTGTCATCTCCTATGTCAATTTATTGTGATAACCAGGCAGCTATCTTCATTGCTAATAATCCCGTCTTCCATGAATGGACTAAACACATCAAGGTTGATTGTAATTTCATTCGGGATCTTCTTATGCAAAAGCAAATTACCACTCTTTATGTTCGGTCTGAAGATCAACTTGCTAATACTTTTACCAAGTCCTTGGCCCATTCCATTTTCAAGAACCTATGCTCCAAGCTGGGCATATTTGATCTTTATGCTCCAGCTTGACGGGGAGTGTTAGAGTTCTTATTTTTGTGTTTTGTTTATTTTTTATCTTTAGTTTAGATTGGATATGTTAGTAAGGGCAAAATTGTAATTCTCCAAAGTTTGGTATATTATATTAAGGACTTTTAGTGTGAAGGAATACAACACACTATTATTCTAATTTCTCCTACATTACTTCTCTTCCTCTCTCTAAAACCCTAATATTTTCTCTTTCTACTTCTTCACTTTAAATATATAGGATACAGACACAGCTAGGAAACGACGACTAAAATATTATAGTTTTTTGGTTAATTATACAATGTACCATTCCGTGAGCACTCATATTTTCTAAATTTTCATATATAATCAGAACTTATCAACCACTTTATTAGATTCATACTTTTTACCTCAAAAAATTTAAAATATTCTCAGAGGAGCCACCATATCATGTCCAATCCTGAGTCCGGCCGTGTTGGCCGCTTGTTCAATGAAAAAAAAAAACTAAGACACTTTTTTTTGCTTGTCCAACATGGAAGTGGCACACAAATTAAAGAGCTTGAGCTTCATCACATGTTCAGATGTGCTTGAAATCCATATGTATACTCGAGTAATTATATATTTCATGATTCATAAGGGAGTCTTAACCTCGCTTCCGCTACGTATTTAGGCACGTTGGACATACTTTTCATGCCACCAGCCACGATGACAACATTAATGCCCAATTGAATACTTTGTGCTACAAGAATAGTTGTTGAAATAACCAAAATAAGGAAATACTTAATTACAAATCAGTAACAACAAGAAATTCTATTATCCCCAAGGAGTTAAAAAGCAAAATAATATAAATTAAGATGCACCATGAACATTTCTTTCCTGATGCACAAACTTTGTTAATAGTGGTGCGGACCATTGTATTAGGTATTCTTGCACCTAATGTCACTTGCCTTGCAGGAGCCCTGTCCTAGATTTACACAGAGAACATTCCCAAAGAAAACTTCCTCTACAAGTGATGGGTCCACATTTGCCCTCTTAAGAGCACCTGAAAGTTGAGGAGAGAGAGAGAGAGAGAGAGAGAGAGAGAGAGAGAGAGAGAGAGAGATATTTATGGCCTATTTGGGAACGCTCATAATGAGATGTAGTTTAAGCTCTAATCTTGCCTCATATCTGGTTTCTATAAGAAACAAGGTTATGTTGGTTTGACAAAGAACTGACTTTTAAGAGAGTTATTAAATCTGTACACTCATGCGTAAGAAACGGGCATTCACCAAACACTCGAAATTATAAAACTGGTTCAAGTATGAACCATATAACCGATTCATTGCCTTCCCAAACAACCCTTTAGTATAAAAGAAAATAGAGATCTTGGACAACAGATAAATTCCATCATTTGAACAAAAGAAGGAGGTTGACTTACTTTCAATAGCTACAGATCAAAGCTTGGTAGCTGATAAAGATAAAAGAGAACCAAGAAAGCCACCCATTGGTGTACGTGCAACACCAACTATTGGGATTATGCCCTCAAACCCATTCTTTTTGTATATGACATTAAGCATTTTATATATGGTTATTAGTTTACATTTTATTATGTGTTAATCATGAGATGATTGTTAGTTATCCTTAAGTATCACAGTAGGTAATTCGTGTATGCATGAGATATATATAAATGAGATACGAATTACTATTCTTTGATACTTAGAATTTGTCACAGTGGATGATGAGACTGGATATCTCATCAAGTATACACTTTAGCATGATTAACTACCATTGGATGGAGTGATGAATTTCAATCACTATAGTTTGACTCTTAGTTAATATGCTAGTACTTATAGTGCATTGACGGACCATGAGCTTTCCTACTAACATCTAAAACTGTTACTAGTTGATAGGAACTCATAGCTTATATAAGTTACTTGTTCTTAATCTTGAGACAATTATGGACACAGACTGTGGGTGTGACTGCTTTGACTTACCAATCAGTGAGGTCTTGCAAGATCAATACTTGGGTATCTTGGGTATGTCACATTCATAGGGTTGTGAACATATATTTCCAAGATAGAATCTACCCTATGATAAAGAGTATGCATTCCCTTGAGAATGTCATCAAGTTGATTACTAAGAACTGCAGTCTTGTTGATGAGTAGTTATCAACATGTTTGGTAATCATGAGAGGTGAATGATACTCAATGAATGGAAGATGTAATCATCATTCAGGTTGATAGTAGTAGTTTATCCGACTACCTAAATATGATTACGAATGCTGACGCTAGAGGGACATTAGTACACCATACAACTCTGGTTATCACTTCGGATATGTTCTTTTGCGTTGGAGTGCAGTTATCGTTAACTGATCAGTTGGTTAATTCGCTGATCAAAGAGTTTGATTGTGGGAATTAATGACTAGTCTGAGCCAATAATAAAGAACCTAGAAGGTCCCACTTTTAGCTCTGAAAGAATACTTGAAAAGGCATAAGGGGATGAACCAATCGATTAAAAGAGTTTTAATCGATTGATAATTCAATCAATTGAACAAGATTCAATCGATTGAATGCTGGTTCAGTTCGGTCGATTAAAAAAGTTTCAATCAATTGAAACCTGAAGTCATTTTGGAGACTTATAAATAGTAGGACTTGCGAGACAGAAGTTTTTGCTCGTCGTTTTAAGAGTTCTCAAAGGTCCAGACTATTTAGAAGTTCTCTAGGCCTCTATATCCTCTCTATTAGGCTTCCCACAAACCCTAGCCTCTCCGGGAAGTGTTCAAGGAGTCATAAGGGTGAAGATCATCTAGAAGAAGTTGCTGGACAATAGAGAAACAAGAAAAAAAATTAGAACTGGGTTCAAAACTAAAAGGTATTGTGTTCTATTTTTCTTCCCTACGCATCTATGGAGTAAATAATTAATAGATCCGGCTTGCCAATCGAATTTTCAACTTTGTTTTTCCATTGCGGATTATGTTTAAGTTTTAAATCCATCAATTGGTATCAGAACCACACTTATTTGGATCTATAGATGCATTTTTGGAACACTAGTTTGATTTGCATGTTGCCTTTTAGCATTATTTTTGAAACTGCATCATCACAGATATGTTTTTGCAACAGTTTTATAGAAGGAAACAAATATGTGATTATATTGGATACAAGGGAGTTTCAGCAATTGAAAGTGTTTTAATTTCCATTGATTGGAAGAGTTTCAAATGATTGAACCTTTTCGATCGATTGACACTAGACTGAGTTCAATCGATTGAAGCTTCAATCCATTGATTTGGTCTTCTTTGTCCTAAAGCTTTTATAGTTTAAAAAGTTCTAAAACTGCTTATTTCAACCTTTTAAACCATTCTGGAAATTTTCAAATTAACATATGAACTTTATGTTTCAATCGATTAAACTTGGTTCAATCGATCGAATAAGTTTAATCGATTGAAACTGTTTCAATCGATTGAACTGTGATAGAAAAAAAAAGATGTTGTTTTAAAGTGCTAATCTCTTCATAAAGTGTTTATGGAATATGTGGATCATTTAGGGGTTCCAATAGATACATCTATGTTGTTATATATGCGTGGATGTTTTGTACATCTAACCCTTTTGCAGCAAGATAGACTGTTGTTTTCCATAGCACCATGAACTTTTAATTTAATATTATTTGTGATTGGTGCATTTATTTTGGTTTGGTTATTTAAAGGCACTTTGGACCAAAAAAATTCCAAATTCAATTCTAATTGATTACATATATGAATATTCTAGACACTTTTTTAGAGAGAAGTTAGGGTTCCAAAATTGCATTGGAGTTGTAAAGACCCATTTTTTGCGACCAAAAATTTCCATGAATTGATACATTGAGAGCAATCAAATCAATTTGGTAGAAACTTCATGAATGCAAACCCACTTCCATAAAACCAAACCGAATCTGCATTCATGAAGCTTCTACCAAATTGATTTGGATTGCTCTCAATGTATCAATTCATGGAAATTTTTGTCCACAAAAAATGGGTCTTTGCAACGCCAATGCATTTGGAACCCTAACTTCTCTCTAAAAAATTGTCTAGAATATTCATATATGTAATCAATTAGAATTGGATTTGGAATGTTTTTGTTCCAAACAAAAAGACTTGGCCTTGATTTACCAAATGGGTTTTGAAAGAAGGGAAGAAATTTTGTTGTGGGTTATGATTTAGGAGATGCATTTGGTATTGTACTGTATGGATTGAAATTTTGGATCCAAGATGAAAATTGAAGCTTCCATTAACAAGTATGTGTTATTATTGAAATGTGAGGGGTAGCGAGTGTGAGTTGAGCAAACCTCAGGGGGTCTAGATGATATTTACCCTTAAATTTTGAGAATGAGAGTAAGGGTACTTTAGGCATTTTAAACACATTAATACATTCTCCGTCAATTTCTTTAACGGATAGTTGACGGAGGGTGGATTTGATACTCACTTCAAACCTGGAGGGAGATATGTGTTATTATTGAAACGTGAGGGGTGGCGTCTGTGATCGGGGCAAACCTCAGGGGGTGTAGGTGATATTTACCCTTTATAATATATAGCATCACATCTCTTACATTTTGTCCCTAATGATTATGTTTGGGATATTTTCCTAAAGCTAACTAGCTTAACTAAATTACCTAAACTAACTTGCGTTACCACTTAACTGTATAATCCTAACTGTCCCAACTGACTTAACAATCAATAGAACTAAACTCAAAGGATTTGAGTGTAATGATGAACAACTCATGGTGATTAAGTGTGTTCGTGGTGTACAGTGTTGAGTCCACAAGTGTGTTGGACCCTAAAGCTTCCAAAGGGCATGTATTATATATATATATAGGACTCTCACAGACCCTCAAATGGATATAACTCACAAAACAAACTCTCATTTTCCTCTCATTGTGATCACATTCAAAACACTCACTGACTCTCATTTCTTTCTCTCTCAATTGCACACCCACACAAATCAACACATATACATAATGTATGTCAAAGTTAAAAAAGAAAAATGGAGTAGGAGAGTTCAAAAGCTTAAACTCCAAAGCTAGTGATTTTATTTACGAAGCTTTTATTATGGTTTCTCAGAATTCTTTCCACAGCCCAATCCTGCCAAACTAAGATTCGGTGAGTATTTTGAACCTATTCTGAATGTACTTTATGTCATTACGCACAATCCATGGACTTCGAGAATGAATGAATACGCTAATATATGTATATATAGCCATAGATGTCCAAAATTAGGGGTACCAAAAATATTAACGAAAACGCGATCTGTGAATGAAAAATGTAAGATTAGGACCCGTAGAGGCTTTCAAGTCTTGAATGATAACGGTTGCGACGAACGGTCGATTTTAAGTTTCGTCAACCTTTGGTCTTTCTAATATAAGTTGAACTATGGTCAAATTCAATATTTCAAACTTATAAATTCGTAGTCTCTGTAGAAAAAATGAAGAGAACGATATTTTACAAGCCCTGTTTAGATTAGGTTTGAAAAACTCAAAGTGTAATAGAGAACCCAGTAGCTAGAGGTTGAAGACGACGATCAAAAGAGCTAGAGCTCACTAGAAGAGTTGAGCTGAGCTGAACTCCTTCGGTTCGAGCAAAGATGAACTCCTTTGGCCGAGCTGAGCCGAACTCTTTTGACCGATCTAAGCTAAACTGAACTCCTTTTGGCCGAGCTGAGTTGAACTCCTTAGGCTAAGCTGAGCCGAACTCTTTTGGCTAAACTGAGCTGAGTTAAACTCATTTTGGCCAAGTTGAGTTGAACTCCTTAGGCCAAACTAAGCCGAACTCTTTTGGCCGAGCTGAGCTGAACTCCTTTTGGCCTAGTTGAGATGAACTCCTTTGGCCGAGCTGAGCCGAACTCTTTTGAGCGAGCTGAGCTGAAGTCTTTTGGCCCAGCTGAGCTGAACTCCTTTTAGCCGAGCTGAGCTGAACTCTTTTGGCCGAGCTGAGCCAAACTCCTTTGGCCGAGCTGAGCTAAACTCTTTTGTCCGAGCTGACCTCGTTTGGACAAGCTGAAGAGCTCTTGGTGTACCAAAGTACTATGTCATTAAAACTGTTTTGAAAGAAATTGCTATGATCAAATATTATAACTTGGTTTTTGAATAAATATAACAACACGTTTTAATGTATTATAATTATGCCAAAAAAATCATAAATAAAATAAGTCATACACTTGCATAGTCGAGATGACATATTGGAAAGGGGTCATTTGGTCTCAGAACATGTGTTGTGTGAGAAATAAGTAAAGAGAGGGTGTCTGGGATTGTGTCACATTAATTATCCTAGGCCAACTCAAATATGGCAGGTTAATTAGGAAGGATTGAACCTAGGCAAACTCGTATACGACAGGCCAGTTAAAGTCTTGTGTCACCTTGATTATTCCAGGCTGACTCGGATATGGTAGATTAATTAGGAAGGATTGATCCTAAGTCGACTTGGATACTATACTACCATGTATTTCTATAATGTATAATATGAATAAGACCTTGCATACTTTTTTTAATACTTGTATGAGCCTAGCTTTACCCTTGGTATAATATGGATACCAATCGATTGGCAAGTTTCCCAATCGATTTCCTTATCTTGGATACCAATCGATTACCACTTATACCAATTGATTAGAGCATTTTATACCTAACACCAATCGATTGCCATTTATGCCAATCGATTGGCAGTAGCTCGACAGATTCTCTTGCATTGGCTGGGGTTTGTCCACATGAACACCTAATCCCCTATATATATGTGCCCTTTTCTATGGTTTTTCCTTTTTAGAAAAATAGAGAGAGAGAAAGAAAGAGAGAGGGGAGCTTCTGTGTGTTTATAAATATATACACACACATATATATATCCATATACCCACACACATAGGTTGATTGAAGGAGAATAAGAAGAAGATCAGAAGAAAGAAGAAAGAAAGACAGAAAGACAGAAAAGAAGAAGAGAGGAGGAGAGGGTAGAGAAGAAGAAGAGAGAGAGAGATCCACCATTGAAGCCAAGCTTCAATCATACACCCAAACATCCCCTAGTCACCTAAGGTGAGTTATAAAATCACTTGGTAACACCCTATTGATGTTAAATCATGTTTAAATGAAGAAGAAATGCATAAATCTTGTGTTTCCCATTTTATATATATATATATATGTTGGATTGTCTTCACTATGAAGAAGACGAAGTCCCAATTAATTGGTACTTTTCCCAATCGATTTTCATGAATGAAACCCCAATCGATTGCCATTTTATGCAATCAATTCGCATGGATTGTGATCCAATTGATTGGACTTTTTCCCAATCGATTGTTACTATTTTTATACCAATCAATTGGACCCGTATCCTAGGTCGATCTCCTTTCTTTTCCTTTCAGTCATTGATTGGTAGTTACAAAATGCTATTTTCTTTGTTTAGTTTATAGTATAACTGTTTGGTTATTCATTTACTATTCAGTAATCACTGCATGCTATATTGTTGTAATACGAACGTGATAATGAGTTAATGCAACGTAGGATCATAGTAACAATAAGATTACGGATAATGTTTATAACATTAGATAATGTATCGTTATGAATCCTTTGCAGTTATTTTTCATTTCATTCAATATAGTCAGGTTACATGGGATTGTCATGTATCTATATTAGAGTTGAACTTAAGTAGGTTTGTTAAGATTCGGGAAACTTGCGTGGGTGGGTCTTGGTCGATCATATATTCTTAAAAGCGGTAGACAGATAAAGGTGTCTACGAGTTGCGGTGAACCAGACTGGTAGCTCTAAGATAGCCAGATGATCGAATCATATGTTCTTAAAAGCGGTAGACAGACGATGGTTTTTATGACATGCGGTGGATCGTGATCACTGGTAGACATCGCTAACTCGTGGCATAGAGTGATGTACTGTTGCTTAAAGCGTTATATCCCTGTAGTGCGATAGACTGATCATATGTTCTTAAAAGCTGGGGATGGACTGACGTCGTGTCTATGACATATGGTGAACTTTGCATATGTTCTTAAAAGCGGTGGATGAAGCAATGGTGTATCTACAAAAGTGAACTACTGTTGAGTCTATTCTCCTATCAGAATGTGTTATCAGTCTTAATTTTGTAAGATGTTAGTAATCGAATAATCAGTTTGATTAAAGGAGTTACCCTCACTGAATTTTAATGGTTATTGTTCATAACTTGTAATAACTTCAATAGTTGATATCATGTTGGTATCTAATTCACTCAGCTTTCAAATAAGCTGACGACATTTATGCCACTGGACATTTCTACATTCCAGTGCACCCTGGTTATGACTATACATGTGAAGAACCTGTAGGCGGGGACTACTATGCGGGTGATGATGTCCCTGTAGAGGATTATCCCAACAGAGGTTAGATAGAAGAGGACTACTATGCCGAGGACTACCTCTACGCCAATTGAAGACTAGACTAGATTGTAGTTTAATTATTTTTACCATTTTTTGACCTTTTTTTTTGTAATCAGGCATTTGTTGCCTTAACGCTGTAATTTATTATGTTCTATTTGATTCGAGACTCTGATTGTAATGGATAGTAACTTCTTTTTGACATTATGTCATATCTTTATCCAGAACCTAGATTATAGTCTCTTGATCTCTTTTCCTTATTGTTGTTTAGTACTACGTGGTGTGGACAATCATGTAACTTCACTAGTCGTTGCCTTTAGACCCAAAAAGGAAATTTACTTTTCTCTATTTTTTCCGTTTTGGGGCGTGACAGGATTTTTGGTGTCAGAGCCTAGTTTTTTACCATTTCGCTCACAGATTGTCCCACACCATCTGGTCCTAGAACCTGGAGATTCTATATATGAGTATTAAGATTAGTTCTAACTAAAGGTAGTCTCTTTTCAAGTAGCATGGCACCACCACGCTTCGTTTCAGACGAGTTTAGAGGACACTATGTGTGATCGACGACGAATAGTTGCCGTTTATAGTCCTAAAAATACACTTTGTTAGCCCATTTCATGTAGTTATTAAGTGATTTGTAATAAGTATTCTATATTTTGTAGGTTTTGGAGCTTTAATATGAAAATGCACAAAAATCCAATGATTAGTGGCTTTGGAAGTCATTCTGGGCTCAAAAGATGGTTCCGGTGAAGGATGAATGCAGTAGCAGCCTCGGAAAATTATATTTTTGACAAGTAATACTTCAGATTTGAGAAATTTCTCCAAAGATATAAAATGTAGATCTTTGAGTTACGGACGCGTTGCCGCAAACGGTGAGTCAATCCGAGGTCCGAGTCAAAAGTTATCGCAATTCTACGAAAGTCGCGTAGTGCAGCGAAAAGGACCTCGCGCGAGCGGGTCGCGCGAGCGGCCTGTGCAAAAATCAAAAACACGTATTTTGTTAAATTAAAGTGCCCAGCGAAGGTGGTTTGTGCATATGACGTCCAGATTATAAAATATAGCAGTTTTAGTGCGAATTGACTTAGGAAAGCTTCCTAAATCCTTCCAAACTCTATATAAATCCTATTCTAAATCAAATTTAGATATACAAATCATTACACATCATTATACACATCAATATACAGCCATAATATACATTATTTTCAGTCATTGAAGAGAGAAAAGCAAGGAGAAGAAGAAGAAGACCAAGGATTCCCATGGCCTCCTCCATCAACGTCTTGTTGTTCATCAATTCTATGGCCAACTAAACCTAGATCTAGGGTTTCAATGAAACCCTAGCCAAGTAATAGGGTTTTATTTATGTTTTTATGTTAGTTTTATTATGTATGGATGATGATTACATGTTTAGAGGATTTTTATAAATAAATCGTACTTCTATTGATTAAATCATTATTTTCAAAGTTCATTCTTATCTTAGATCTATTTTGACTGTGATGTGCTCAATGATCTATACTTGCTGTGCTTGTTTAGATTATTTACATGTAATGGTGCTTAAATTGAATTGTGCTATCAAGTATCCGAATAGTCCATGCCTAGATTAGACGGATTATACCACAACCCTAGTTTAGTGTGGGATAATTCGTGCTACCCAAAGATGGATTATGTTGGTGCTTGAACCATAGTTATTTTCTTGACGGAGGAATTGGGCTTGTAGCTACAATTCCCCATTATCATCCAACTTAATAGGCTAAAGTGATTCATAAATATTCCTATTATGAAGCTAGTGGTGGATTTGCAATCCTAGGTTCCCTCTAAATATCTTTAAAACAACTTTAATTGCTTTTATAATTTAGATTTACTTTTATTGTTCTTAGTTTTATTAAAATCAAATCAAAATCTATTTTTCTTAATTAATTAGATTTAGGTTTTAAAATTAAAGCGCAGTAGTTAATCAATCTCTGTGGGTTCGACCTTTACTTCCACACTGCAAATCTTTAGAAAAGTAAAGTATACTTTTATATCTTGATTTTGACAACATCAATTTTTGGCGCCGTTGCCGGGGATTGCATTACTACCTTTAATTTTTTAATCTTAGTTTAGTTAATTCGTAAATATTAGATTAGTTTTTAATCTTCTTATTTTCCGTTTTTGTTTTAAATTACTAACTTGTTCTTTTCTTTTATAGGTTTTCGAGTCATCAAATTCCAACGTTTCCGAGTGGAGTAGCTAATTACATCAAAGGAGCTTACGCAAATAAAATAAATAAAAATTAAGTAAATTGCTCGCTTTAACTTCGCATCCAATCACTGTAAGTCAGGGCGCTGAGACGCAATTACTTGCATTAGTTTAGGGTGAATTGCACTGCATTAGCTAGGAAACCCGGGGCGCTGGGCTTGACGCGGTCATTGCATTACAGGATAATATTCATGCATCATAGTAGTACTGTGTGCTTGCTTGTCGTCTTATTTGCGTGATTGCTATTTGTTTCTTTTGTTTAGTCAGTCTTTGTTTTTAGTTTCTTTTTCTTTATTTTAGTTTATGTTAGGTACACGTTCAAATAAACCAGAATTAAAATCTTTCGATCTTGAACTTGAACGTACCTTAAGAACCAGTAAGTCCACAACCCAAGCTTCTAGAGCTGGGTTGCAAGACGACGAATCAACGCCGATTCCGTCGTCGTTGTTTGAGGTCGAAATTCAAAGTACCCGTAAACGGTTAAGGAGAACTCGAACTTTTAAAATCGAACCGATTAAAATGGCTGACGGAAACAACAGAAATAATATGAATAATCTTAATATACCGCCACCTCCTCCACTTAAAGATTACTTTATTCCTACAACTTATACGCCACAAACTTGTATCGACTTACCGGTGGCGACGACATCTCACTTTGAGATAAAGTCGTCTACCATCTCGCTACTTCCATCTTTCCATGGCCGTCTAAATGAAGATCCATATCAACACTTAGGAGATTTTCAGGATATATGCTCCACTTTGAAAATTCAAAATCTTACTGATGATGAATTAAAATTGCGGCTCTTTCCATTCTCGTTAAAAGATAAAGCTAAATACTGGCTCCAATCTTTGGAGCCAAACACAATTAGTACATGGGAAGCCTTACACACCGCATTTTTACAAAAGTTTTTCCCTATTTTGCGTACGAATCAGATAAGGAAATCCATAACAAACTTTGTGATGCAAGATGGGGAATCACTTTACGACACGTGGGAAAAATTTAAAGAATTATTACGCTCGTGTCCACATCATCAGGTTCCTAAGTGACAGTTAGTACAAGTCTTTTACGAGGGACTTATTCCCTCAGTCCGTAATACTGTTGACGCCGTTTGTGCGGGTACCTTCCTACACAAAAGCGCCGACGAGGCTTGGAAAATTTTTGAAACATTAAGCGAGAACTCGATGCATCAGGCTGTGACGGTATGTTCTGAGGGATACCTTCAACCTAAGCGAGAGGTAAAGTTCGAGTCAAGTCATTCAATTGAAATAAAAGAACTATCTAAAAAACTTGACCGACTTTTAACACTGAACCAAACGATAGCCTCACCAGCTCATGAAATTTGTGCATTATGTTCCGATCCGTCACATTCTATTCTTGCGTGTCCATCAGCGAGTCAATTTCCGGAATTCGTGGAGCAACACATTAATTCTATTCAACAATACCCACAGAATAATTATAATTCGACTAATAATAATCCGGACGCGCCATGGCGAAACCATCCTAACTTCTCGTGGAAAAATAATAATAATAATCCTAATGAGGCGACTAATTTTCCTAATGCATATCGACCTCAGTTTCAACCTAATCAATACTAACAACCGCCTCTTAATCCGAACCCTCCAAGGAGTAACATTTTTTAGGAAAAGGTGTTGGCATCCCTTAATAAAATTGAAACACAAGTACAGGCACAAGCACAAATAGTGCACTCACACACACAATCCATTGCGAAGCTTGAATCCCAAATGGGACAACTAGCTACTGTAGTGAGTCGTAGAAATGAGGGGACGTTGCCTAGTCAAACAATTCAAAACCCTAAGGGACAATATGAGGTTAAGGGGTCGAATGAGCAAGTAAACGCCGTCTCAACTAGGTTGACTACACGAGAGGAAGAGGTAATAGAAATTCTGAATGAGAATGTGAAAGATATGAATATCAACTCTAATACGAAGAAGGGTGAGGACGCGAGCCAAAATAAGAAAGAAAAAGAATCGGTCCCAACAAATTATATTCCGAGAATGCCATATCCACCAAACGTTGAGGGACCGTCACATTTGTCTAAGAAAGGGTCAAAAGTTGAGGATATACTTGAGGTGTTTAAACAAGTTAAAATCAATATTCCATTCCTCGATGCTATTAAACAAATTCCCGCTTACGCTAAATGTTTAAAAGACCTTTGTACTCAAAAGCGCAAATTGCGGAGTCATACTCCGAAAAAGGTCTTCCTCACGGAAAAAGTAAGTTCTATATTTCAACACGCTCCTCCAAAGTATAAAGATCCTGGTACGCCTACTATTTCATGTGTCATAGGTGACACTGTCATTCATAGGGCTCTCATTGACTTAGGTGCGAGTGTTAATCTCTTACCTTATCACGTTTATAAACAACTAGGACTAGGTGCACTTAAACCTACGGCCGCTACAATACAATTAGCGGATCGTTCTATTAAAATCCCTAGAGGAATTGTCGAGGACGTCTTGGTGAAAGTTGATAAATGCTATTATCCTGTCGACTTCATGGTCCTTGACACTGAACCCGTACTAGTTGCTAGGAAGCACACTCCTGTCATTCTAGGTCGTCCATTCTTAGCGACCGCTAACGCTCGTGTTAATTGTCGGATGGGGGTAATGAAAGTGTCATTTGGGAACATGAACTTAAAATTAAACGTCTTTAATGCTATTGATTAACCTCCTAAAGATGATGACTATCTATGTGAGGCGGAAAGTGAGGTAAGACAAACTATTGAATCCAATTACGTAATACCTGTGAGTAATGACAATAATATACTGGAAAATGAGCAGACAAATTTGAATAATTTAGATCCTAATGACGAATTTACCCAAAAGGTGAAGAATCGATTTGAAACCGAAAAGGATGAATCATTGAATGAAGTAATACGAAGCGATATTCTTTCTGCTTTCCACCGACATCCCCCTAATGCCCTAAAGGATACAAAATCTGAGTTACGGCCTCCATAAATCTTGAGCTAGAACGGTCTAGCTAAAGACGTAAAAGATAGCGCTTCTTGGGAGGCAACCCAAGCTTAATTTCCTCGGTTCTCTTTGTTTTTGAGTCGTTTTGGTCAGTCTTAGAGTTTTCTGGACAGGTTTGGGGGTCAGAATTAATTTATTTTAATATTATATACATAATTTTAGCCAAAAAATGGAAAAAACTGAACTCGCACGCGCGGCCCGCTCGCGCGAGGCCTCGCTCGCGCGGTCCGCTGGCGCGAGTTTGTGACTTAGTAGAATTTTCTTTCTTTTTCTTATATGATGCCTCATCTTTTTCTCGCGCCTCATTTCGCGGGCGCGAGGTGGCTCGTTGGCGCAAGATTTTAAAAAAAAAAAAAAAAAAAAAAATTTAGGAATTCGCGCGCGCGACGGCCGCTCGCGCGATTCCTCATTTTCCTGTTTTTTCCCTTTTGTTTTCTATATCCTTCCCCCTACCTATTTTATTTGTGTTTCTTTTCTGTTTTTGTTTATTTGGTTCAGTTTAGTTCGTGTTCGTTGTTTTCCTTATTACATTTATACTTTTTCGTTTTATTTCTTTTCCATTTGCTCGTTTAGTTTAGTTTAGCTTAGTTTTTAGATTTATATTCCATATTTAGGTTTCATTTACTTTTAATATTCTTTTGTTAGTTTCTTTTTATCTAGTATTAACAGGTGGTTCCATTTGGAGCAATTGAACTTTATCGCCATATTCTTATACATTTACCTGTTTGTCATTGTCGAAACTAAGGTACTATCGTTCCTTTCTTACCTACTCTCCTTTCTTTCGTTTTATTGTTTCATTGAGGACAATGAAAGGTTTAGGTTTGGGCGTATGCACTCACACATGCACATTAGTTTATGCAAAATTTTAAAATTTTTCAATAAGTGTGTTTAAATAAACGATGTTACCGACGTTTTTGCAATATCAATTTGATACTTTTTGATAGAGAACTTTGAATTGTTATAGAATGGTAAACAAGGGAAGATGTGATTAAACATTTGCTGAAGTTATGATATGACGTTTTAAGTTATGTATAGTTTGAATCGTAGTTTTATATCATAGATTTGCACATAAACTTATGCACTGCACGTACACTACAAAAAAATATGTCTTTTGTGACGGAAAAAATCCGTCACAAAAAAGGTGAAATTCCGTCACAAAAAGTATTTGTGACGGAATTGCACCTTTTGTGACGGATTTGCGCCTGACACAAGTTAAAGGCGTCACAAAAAATCTGTGTCGGTCAAATTCCGTCACAAAAACGTATTTGTGACGGATTTTGTGTCGGATTTGTGTGTGACACAAAAAATAGTGTCACATATATCTATAATTTGTAACGGTTTAATTGTGTCGACCAAAACCGTCACAATAGTATTTGTGACGGATTAGTGTGCGACACAAATAGTAGTGGCACATTTGATTTGAGGCACTTTATTTGTGTCGACCCAAAACCGTCACAAATCCTATTTGTGACGGTTTTGGACAAATAGTATTTGTGACGGAATAAATAGTGTTTGTGACGAAATTTTAAATAGGGCAATGCTATTGTGAGAAGCTTCTCACATGAGAAGGCGGGTTTTAACCGTAGGATGAGCATCTAGCCTTAAGATTCCCAGGAATCTGGAGAGAATCT
Organism: Hydrangea macrophylla; assembly: GCA_033977485.1. Lineage (NCBI taxonomy): Eukaryota > Viridiplantae > Streptophyta > Magnoliopsida > Cornales > Hydrangeaceae > Hydrangea > Hydrangea macrophylla. The sequence goes on from CM066994.1 coordinate 33,839,568, forward strand.
TAAGGCTAGATGCTCATCTAACGGTTAAAACCCGCCTTCTCACATGAGAAGCTGCTCATAATAGCATTTCCCTTTTAAATATTGTGACCACAATTATTACCAAAACCGTCACAAATATTATTTGTGACGGAAATTTATATATTATCACCAAAATCATTATTACCAAAACCGTCACAAATATTATTTGTGACGGAAGTTTACATAATGTCACTAAATATCATTATTTCTCCATCAAAATAAATTATGCCATACTTATTTTTAACAACAAGAACCACATAAAATTTAAAATCATATTAATTAAAGATAAAACAAGAAACAATAAAGCATACGTTCATACATAATTGTTTCATAGCTGACATTAGTAGAAATAAAATTAAAATGATAACAGTCTAAATAAAGTCATTACATTCATAATTGATTCAATTAAAAATGGCAAATTATACTCTAATCCCTTGCCACAACCTGAAACAAAAAATGAAAGTTCAATTAAAAATATAGTAATGCAACCCCCTAGCAACTTAAAGAGCAAAACAAGACCAAAAATACAAATAAAACACTATCCAAACAAGCAACATGAACAAAAAAAAAAAAGGCCGAAGATTCCTAAAAAAAATCGGCAGAGTTTCCTCTGTTTCTACAACATCCGAAAATTTTCATAAACCTGTGTAAATAAATTTATCACAATCCAAAATCAACATACAACTCTTTGGCACTTTTATGATTTAGCATACTAAATTTCAGCACAAATTTCTTCTCAAAGTTCTACGAACAACATGATGAGTCTAATGTTAGTTCATGCTATACAACAAAAAATCGAAGATCACCAACCCTAATTATGAATGCACCACAACTCACAATTTTCCTTATTAATACAAGATAATCAACCATATTGTTTCACTACATAAAAACATACACTCATACACTACAACTCACAATTATGCCCATCAACACAATTAATAATGAATAGATAATAAACTAGAGCTATTTCTAACAATTTGGTAGTAAACTACATGTACAAAGAAATTACCTCATCATCTTGGTTCGTATCTCCATCAGCCTCAGAGTTTGGACGATGCACACTTGATGAAGTAGGAACCTACAAAAATACAAATATTACATCAAAATTTTGAAAACATTCCAAATTTCTCTATTACAAATATAAGTACAATATTTATATTTGTTACCTGGTTACCGACACTAGATGGGCCATCTCCAACCTGTCGACTCCCTCCCTCTATCCCAGATCGAAACAAATTTATCACTTCAGCAATCCGTGAATCAAGCAATGCATTGACCTTTTCAACTATTCTCTGCTCCAGTTCCATATCTCTAGATCTGGTTTGCGTCCCTGCTCCTGTGCCAACAACAGTCCTCGGAGTGGCCCCTGCCCCGTAAGTCTTAACTCGACCACGAATATCAGGTCCTATGATATCCGTAAATACCTTCTCCTTAAAGGCGGTTGTACGCTCTTCCACTGAAACTGTATCTAGTCGACTTTTCATCTCAGCCTACAATGTTACATATATGAGTTTAGTATACATGAAAAAAATACTATGTCGTTTCAACTTTACCTTTCATTTAACAAAAGAGAGGAAATATATTATAACATATGATAGTTGAAACATACAATCGCAGCAGCAGTCTCTGGAGCTTGCGGGCGACCTTCCTTGGGTTTATGTGTCACAATGAACACATTAACTCGATCGGTCTCTTATCCACGTGCCTCCATCTAATATGTTTATTTTAACAAACAAAATTATAAAAATTTGATTTTTAATAGTAGCAGCAAGTTTAATAATGAATGAGCAACATAAATACCTTATGACTTACCTCATCCCTTACTTGAGCAAGTTTTTTCCTCCCAGTTGTATGATTGAGTACTTGATGTTCACGATTCCTTTTATTTTTCATAGCTATTTCCTATAAAACAAACTAATCATATTTTATGTTTGATATAGAAACTACAATAAAGTAATTAATACCTGAATTGTCTCATTCCCCCAATAAGTTATAAGTTTTTCCCACTGATCAAGCTGGACACGGCTTGGCTTATTCAACAAACGCTCCTCATCCGTGTCGTATTTTTTATAGTAATCATGTTTTACTTGGCCCTTCCAACGTCTCCATAATGCTCCAGCAATGCTTAGACAATTATCTCTGAACTCTAGAGGAGCATCAGTGTTGTCCTTTAAATAAAATTCAATCAAGTTATTTTACATATAAATTTTGAGACAATTATTTTATGTGTCACTAACTGTTACCTTAACCTCAGTCCATATATATTCCAATGCATCCTCTGGCATGTCATCCCATCGCGCGTAATGGAGAGGAACTTGCTCCCCATTTCGTACCATGATTCCAATATGTGTCGCTAATTGTGTAGCAGATTTCCCAATAGCTTGCCCTAGGTCATTAAACACCAAATGAAGCTTTTGATTTGTTCCCCACATCTCCAAACCTTTTGCTACTCCTCTACCTCGCCGTCTGGTAGAAGTGGATCCAGTAACTGAAGTACCTACTCAATAGTGAAATATATATATATATATATAGTTAAAAAAAAAAAAAGATATGCATTCATTTTGTAGAATATCACAATAGTTATAAATATAAAATATGTACCATCAAGCTGAGTGGATTGTGAGGCCTCTGGTTGAGAGCCTATGCTTGTAGAATGGGTATGTTCCTGTGACTGCACATGTACTTGTGTCTGTGTTTGGGGTTGTACCTGTACTTGTGGTTGTGGTTGCACTTGTACCTGTACCTGTGCTCGAGCCCGAGTATAGGGATGTGACTGGGCTTGGGGTTGTACCTCTACTTGTGCCTCGCGCTCCTGCTGGGACTCGGATTGCAAGAAATCTAATATTGTTCTAACACGTGCTTTCTTTGTTCGTGCCATGATATGACTATTGATAAGGAACATATATATAAAAGGTAATTTAATATTCACAATGCATAAAGTTGTAAAAAAATTGAAGAACACATACGGATATGTCATCTCATCATAAACATAGTCATAAAAGTCATCTCATCATAGTCATAAAAGTTATCTCATATAAACATCATCATAAAAGTCATCTCATCATAGTCATAAAAACATCATAATAGCATATCAGTTATCATCATAAATGTCCATTTCATCATTGTCTGGCTGTGCTATAATAGTTTGGTCGACTGTGGTCCCAGTTATTCCTTGTCTCACCCAGGGAACTTCATCATCGTGAATAAAAATAGTTTCATCCATTTCTTGATTGTGAAATGGCTCAACTTGAGGAACTACTCTCATATGTGATGAAGAATCTTTTGGATACATGTCAAACAAATCCCTAAGTGTCATCCGAACAACGACATGCCAGTCTTGCTCAATAGGATCTTGCACATACCAAACCTGCTCTGCTTGGGATGCAAGGATGAAAGGCTCATCAGTTGCCCGATTATTTGGGTATAATGCATGATTAAAGTTCACTAGAGTAAACTTATACTCATCTTCTTTCTTCCCTATTTTGTTATCAACCCAGTTGCACTTGAATAACATGAACTTCTTAGCATTAGTGTAACGGATTTCAACAATATCTGTCAACTCTCCATAAAAGGTAACATCACCACCACGAGGATTCCTGTCCCTTCGACTAGCATAACTCATTGTATGTGATTTAATAGCAACTCCACTATTTTGAGTTCTTCTACTCCTATCATCCTTCTTATACTCGGTTTCCATTTCAATGTCACTCAACTGTTGCAATAACTCTGATCCTGACAACCTTTTGGGCTTGCCTCCATATTCCCGACAACCATCGAAGGACACTCTGTCTTTTCGAAATTTATGTGATGGTTTTAAGAAGCGACGATGACCCATGTAACAATACTTACCACCATTTTTCAACCAGGTAGAACGAGTGTCCTTGTTACAACAAGGACAAGCAAATTCACCTCTTGTGCTCCATCCAGATAAGTTAGCGTATGCAGGAAAGTCATTGATTGTCCACAACAATGCTGCATGCAACTTGAACATCTGGTTGGTTGATGCATCGTAAGTTTGCACTCCCTCATCCCACAATTCCTTCAACTCCTCAACTAGTGGTTGGAGATATACATCAATCTTATTACCTGGTCCTTTTGGACCATCAATAAGCACTGACAAAATGAAGAAAGGTTGCTTCATGCACAACCATGGTGGCAAGTTGTACGGAATGAGCACAACAGGCCATGTGCTGTGAGCAATAGACATTGACCTGAACGGATTGAATCCATCTGATGCTAACCCAAGCCTAACATTCCGACTATCACTAGAAAAAATAGGGTTTCTTTCATCAAAAGTTTTCCACGCAAGAGAGTCTGCAGGATGCCTCTGCACACCATCACTTGGACGTGACTCTACGTGCCATTTCATGAGCGAAGCAGTCTTAGATGACATAAAGTCTCTGCAATCTAGGCTTTAATGGAAAATACCGTACTTGTTTTGCTGGTATTTTTTTACCATCGTTTGGATGGTCATCGAATTTTTTGTATCTTGATTCACCGCAAAACTCACAATTATCAAGTTTCTCCGCCTCGTTGCGAAACAACATACAACTATTGGGGCATGCATCCCATGACTTGTAATTAAAACCCAAGTTAGAGACTATCTTATTGGCTTCATAGAAATTTTTCGGCAATTTTACATTCTCCGAAAATGCCTCATTTAGCAATTCCAACAACATCGTGACAGACTTGTCCGTCCATCCACAAAGAACTTTCATGTGCAAAAGTCGGACAACAAACGAGAGTTTTGTAAACTTTTTACAATCTGGATACAACTCAATCTGCGCATCTTGCATGAGTTTTAAAAAATTTGAAGTTTCTTCATTAGGCCCTGCCATATTATCCATATTTGGAATTCCCATTGCCTCGTGTACCATTTCTTCCATTTCATCTCTAATATCTGAACTCATTGACATGTCAATCTGCTGTTGCTCTCGATTTTGACGTAAAGAAACATGTGATTCTCCATGATAAGTCCATTTCTTATACCTTTCAAGAAATCCCTCTAAGATTATATGTTCTCTCACAACATTTCGTGATTCATAAAAACGATTGGCACACACTTTACATGGACAATAAATATCCGAGTCAGGACACTTATTGGCATATGCAAAATTTAAAAAGTCATCAAGTCCTTTCAAAAATGCCGCTGAAGTCCTAGGTAAACCAATCCAACTTCTATCATCCATGTATACTTTCTTGAACTGTTAACACATAACAAGAATCACAATCACAAAGGGTACAACAATATGTGAGAGAACAAATCTATCAGTGACAAAAGATTTTAGCTATTATGAGTGCATTCAATTCTTTTAAAGTAAACATAACCAGTGAAAATCTGCATTTCAAAATTCTTCATCAAATCTATTTTTATGAAGTACTTTGTTTGATTAACAACTAGCTATTGGATTATTTAAACTTCTAACTTGAATATGCCTAGCATTTCCAAATTCTTCATCAAAGCATATTTTTTAGGAGTTGATGTACAATACCTTGACTCTGTGCTCAAGCGGTTCCAATATTAACTCAAAGAATCTCTTTTACAATACTCGATCAAAGAAGCTTGAAAATCTCCTCGATCCAAAACTCAACTACCCAAACATATGTTCTCTGATGGAAAAAAAGAACATATTAATCATCATAGGAAAAAAGAATTATGAGATGTCTCCACCCCAAGTCTTATAAGAAGAATGAAAAGTTTGATTTTCATGTATTATAACAATTAAGAGATGTCTCCACCCCATTTGTTAGTCCTTTAGAAGTAAAGTTTGATTTTCGAAATCAAACATGAACTGATTTTCATGAACTAATTTTAAAAGGGAAAGTGTGTGTGTGAAAGAGGAGACAGAGAAGATGCTTTGCTTTTTTTTTTTTTTTAATAAAGGGTTTAGCTTTGCTTTGGTTTTATGGTTGCTTTTAAGGAACCTCTGCTACAATAGTTGATCAGAGCAACAAAAAGCATAAATAAAAGTTAATGACTCTAAAAAAAATTTAAAAATAAACATAAAAAATAACTTTTTGAAAAAAGAAAGCAAGCAACAAATTACAAGCTCAAAGGGCTCAAAGGGTAGGAACCATCTCAAAACACATAGGTTTACTTTTGAGGGAAAATTTTCCTGGTGCCCCAAGGGCCCAAACATTGGCAGACGCTAAATATATATATATATATATGGTCTAGCTAAGATGTTCTATACAATGAAAACATGAGTTACTAAAATTTTGAATATGGAAACACCAAGCGGCCTCCAATGTATCATGTATTGAAATCTTGAGTACAACACTTTTGCAACAAAAGGTCCATATAGCAAATATTGTTCCAAATTTACAAAAAAAAAAAAACAATATTTCAGACAACAAATCAACAATATTTATTAGATATATCAAAGCATGGAGATGATATAGATTGACCATATATATAGAGTAATATTTGGGGCACTAACAAATCTCACTAACACTTACTAACACACTCTATCTCTCTCCTAGTGGCACTGTGGGGTCCGCAGTGGACCCCGCAATACCACTAGGAGAGAGATAGAGTGTGTTAGTAAGTGTTAGTGAGATTTGTTTGTGCCCCTAGCATTGCCCATATATATAGCATTCTATCCAATGTATCATGATCTTGAAATCTTGAGTACAACACTTTTGCAACAAAAGGTCCATATAGCAAATACTGTTCCAAATTTACAAAAATATATATATATATATATATATTTCAGACAAAAAATCAACAAAATTTATTAGATATATCAAAGCATGGAGATGATATAGATTGACCACATATATATTTAGCATTCTATTTAATGTATCATGATCTTGAAATCTTGAGTACAACACTTTTGCAACAAAAGGTCCATATAGCAAATACTGTTCCAAATTTACAAAAAAAAAATATTTCAGACAACAAATCAACAATATTTATTAGATATATCAAAGCATGGAGATGATATAGATTGACCATATATATTTAGCATTCTATACCTTGAAGGTGCCCATGTTTTCCCATGGCCAAACTGACAAGGTTGCTGCCATTAACCCAATCTTGATATACAACTATATAGCTAGTTAATATTGACATTGCTGTCACTAGTCATTAGAAAATGTCCAGGTAGTAGCTGCTATAACATCCTAACTATGCACATCATACTTTATCAAAAAAATTCTGGAAATGTTTACCAAGCTAACTTATACATCAAATAAAGTCAGACACAATAACCACTTAAACCAAGTGAGCATGAATCAGGTATACTTAATTAACATCCAATCATTTTAGTTATTCTCTAAACCTCTACAAACTATTTCAGATATAGTATAGAATAGTTGTCCAGAAATTATTTTTAATGATAATTTACTAGAAGATAAGATCTAAATTTGAATTACTTCAATACAAAAAGTCGAAAGCAGGTACAAAAGAACACTTTCAGGAAGATGCGCTTAAAACTTTGGGTTAATTACATTTTTCACCCTGTGGTTAGGTACATTTTCACTTTAACCCATGTGGTTCAACAGTGGACACTTACCTATGTGATTTTGGACTAAAGTAAAACTACTAAGATTTTTCTCTAAATTGCCCCATATGGGGATTAAGTGTTAAAATTAGCCCCATAGAGGAGAGTTTTACTTGTCAATATTAACCCTACACAGGTAGTTACCCACAGAACTAGCTCCACAACGGAGTTAAGTCTTAAAATCACCCCCTCATAGTTTAGTTAAATGACAGCATTATCCCCAAAGAGGGGGTTAACCCTAAAATTAACATCACAAATGGGGTTAAGCTTGGTAATATTTTTGACAAAGTTAGAATTTTCATCAATTTCGAGGAAAACTTAACAGTTTCACTTTAATCCGAAACCACAAGGGGTCAAGTCCACTTATGGACCCCCTGAGTGAAAATAGGCCTAATCACATAGGATAAATATAATTAATCCTAAAACTTTTACTTATGGTTAAAAGTTTTGCACTAAAAATCTAATTTTACATTAATAAATATATGGTTAAGTAAAAAATGTCCTGTCCTATACACAAAAATTGAATGCGTATAACAAATAAGCTTATCCCCACCGGCTACAAAGAAAAAAGAGAATACAAGTACAACAATAACATTTGCTATGACAATCAATGACAAGAAATGAAAAGGCAAGCAATCCCCATTTTACAGAGTTGCCATTATTCATAGGCAAATTACCAGCTAACTGCTACAACATTCTGTGTTCATTTGTTTTTCAAAAAACACAAACAAAAACATAGGACACCTGATCTCCTACAAAGTCCATATTGTGAATAAAATGGAGTCTCTCAAGTGAAAGACTAGAGCTCAACAAAGTCTCTCAAGTGGGTATAGCTAGTTAATAGTGTGAATAAAATGGAGTAATTAAATGGAGTAATACAGTTAGAGCTCCTAATCTATCTCTATCTATATTTTTGGATTGGAGGTCCCCAATCATGACCGAAAGGTAACCACATCAATTTCTATCTATATTTTTAGTCTATATCTAGATTTTTGGATTGGACAGTCCCCAATCAATTTCTATCTATATTTTTGGATTGGATGGCCACAATTGTAACCACATCAAACAAGTTAAACCTCATAAGGAATGAGAACAAAGTGATATGTACGTACCTTAGACGAGAGCAGAGAACGGCGAGCAGAGGCAACGAGCAGAGGAGACCGGCGATGGGTTGCAGTATATGAGAGAGAGAGAGAGAGAGAGAGAGAGAGAGAGAGAGAGAGAGAGAGGCTGAGGGCGGGAGTGAGCTAGGAGAAGAGGGAAAATGGATTTAGGGCATGATGAAGAGGGAAAATGTATTTAGGGCAAATGAGAGGCGGGTTGGGGGGTTTGCAGATTTTTGAGTTTTTGTTTTTGTTTTTTTTTCTTTTTTTCTTTTCATTTATATATAGAAGTCAAACTATTTAACTTATTTTGGTATTGAGCCCCCAATTTTTCCAAGCCTAATATTTTTGTGACGGATAGGTACGTTTCTGTCACAAAAAAAAATATTTGTGTCGGACAGGTACGTTTCCGTCACAAATACAAATTTATTTGTGTCGGATGTGTATGTTTCCGTCACGAATAAATTATCATTTGTGTCGGATATATTTCCGTCACAGAGTCCGTCACAAAAACTTTTTTTGTGACGGATTTTGATCCGTCACAAAAACCTTCGTCACAAAAGGCCCATTTTTTTGTAGTGGTAGTCGCTTGAATACATGTTTGATGTGAACTATAATATGATTCGGATTTCTAGATAACACAAGGTGGAGACTAGACCCGGTGAGCTTTTGAGCCTATCTTTTCTATCTTGAGGGTTATAAATACATCTTGTGTTTGTCAAATTTCATTTAAATAGCGCATCTACTTGTTGTTTAGTCTCATTATTTTTACTTTGATTATTGGCATCCTATCCATGAGACTACTGTTCTTTCATGTCATGCGTCTTTTTCGAGTCATATGTGAGCATTTCTCGTTTTGAAAATATATTTCCTTTAATTCACATATTTTAGAAAAAATTACACCTGTTTCTGAGTGTTTCATTTGAGAGTGTAATTAACATTGTGAGATTCGTAGTCGAGACATAGTTAAATGGTTATCCAAAGTATATTCCAAGTTCAGGTCATGCACGTGTTCATTTGACTACCACATCACACACGTGCAATTGTGTGAGGAACTCTATTGATTTATACGATGCATGTGCTTGAGATTGTTTTTCATGACTTAGGTGGATGTCTCATTACGTTTCTTTATGTTCGTTATTCTATTTCAGATCTTTGTTTTATGATAAGAAGTATTGATTGTTATATTTTTCATTTTTAAATAAAATTCTTTGAATTTATAAGTTAATAAAGATGGTTGTGGGTGACTTGTTGACGAGAACCCTCACGAGACTTCACTCGTCCGACTAGGGACACCTAGGGGTTTAAAAGGCTTGTTGCATATGCTAAATGCAATCGTGATCCATGCGAAAATGGAGTAGTATTTGTAGTAGTAATTTTATTTTTTTGTTCTTTTTGCTCGAGGACTAGCAAAGAGTAGGTTTGGGGGTGTGATCGGCGACGAATAGTTGCCGTTTATAGTCCTAAAAAATACACTTTGTTAGCCCATTTCATGTAGTTATTAAGTGATTTGTAGTAAGTATTCTATATTTTGTAGGTTTTGGAGGTTTAATATGAAAATGCACAAAAATCCAATGATTAGTGGCTTTGGAAGTCATTCTGAGCTCAAAAGATGGTTCCGGTGAAGGATGAATGCAGTAGCAGCCTCGGAAAATTACATTTTTGACAAGTAATACTTCAGATTTGAGAAATTTCTCCAGAGATATAAAATGTAGATCTTTGAGTTACGGACGCGTTGCCGCAAACGGTGAGTCAATCCGAGGTCCGAGTCAAAAGTTATCGCAATTCTACAAAGGTCGCGCAGTGCAGCGAAAAGGACCTCGCGCGAGCGGGTCGCGTGAGCGGCCTGTGCAAAAATAAAAAACACATATTTTGTTAAATTAAAGTGCCCAGCGAAGGTGGTTTGTGCATATGACGTCCAGATTACAAAATATAGCAGTTTTAGTGCGAGTTGACTTAGGAGTTGACTTAGGAAAGCTTCCTAAATCTTTCCAAACTCTATATAAATCCTATTCTAAATCAAATTTAGATATACAAATCATTACACATCATTATACACATCAATATACAGCCATAATATACATTATTTTCAGCCATTGAAGAGAGAAAAGCAAGGAGAAGAAGAAGAAGACTAAGGATTCCCATGGCCTCCTCCATCAACCTCTTACTGTTCATCAATTCTATGGCCAACTAAACCTAGATCTAGGGTTTCAATGAAACCCTAGCCAAGTAATAGGGTTTTATTTATGTTTTTATGTTAGTTTTATTATGTATGGATGATGATTACATGTTTAGAGGATTTTTATAAATAAATCGTACTTCTATTGATTAAATCATTATTTTCAAAGTTCATTCTTGTCTTAGATCTATTTTGACTGTGATGTGCTCAATGATCTATACTTGCTGTGCTTGTTTAGATTATTTACATGTAATGGTGCTTAAATTGAATTGTGCTATCAAGTATCCGAATAGTCCATGCCTAGATTAGACGGATTATACCACAACCCTAGTTTAGTGTGGGATAATTCGTGCTACCCAAAGATGGATTATGTTGGTGCTTGAACCATAGTTATTTTCTTGACGGCGGAATTGGGCTTGTAGCTACAATTCCCCATTATCATCCAACTTAATAGGCTAAAGTGATTCATAAATATTCCTATTATGAAGCTAGTGGTGGATTTGCAATCCTAGGTTCCCTCTAAATATCTTTAAAACAACTTTAATTGCTTTTATAATTTAGATTTACTTTTATTGTTCTTAGTTTTATTAAAATCAAATCAAAATATGTTTTTCTTAATTAATTAGATTTAGGTTTTAAAATTAAAGCGCAGTAGTTAGTCAATCTCTGTGGGTTCGACCTTTACTTCCACACTGCAAATCTTTAGAAAAGTAAAGTATACTTTTATATCTTGATTTTGACAACATCAATGTGTATGAGGGCAGTATCGAGCCAGCAGATCCATAGTACTATGCCTTGAAGGTTAGGCAGAGAACCATCGCAAAGACTAAGCGGGATATGCAAATTGAGTAGTAGAGATTTGGGACCCAGGACCTAGAGGAGATACGCCAAGAGATGATCTACCATAAGGAAACCTCCAAACGCATTGAGGAGGATTCCCTATAGATGCTGCGAGATCGTTCTTCGTATCAGGTTTTACTTGCAGAGATTAGAGAAGTGCCTCCACCTTCCCCTATAGAGCCACCACCCCAGACACCTCCACCACCACCAAAGGAGGACAACGAGGATGAGGATCCGAACGAGGATGAGAGAGATGATGATGGTGAGCCATAGGATGACAACGAGGATATGGAGGATGAGGAGGATAAGAACACCGACGACGATGAGCCAGAGTATGATTCGGAGAAGGACCCAGAGGACCCCTAGGACTCAGCAGGTATGGATGTGCCGGTTGGTGTAGACATTATAGTAGCAAAGGATTATCCGATAGAGGAGGAGGCAATAGCAAATGATGTTGTGGGTGATGACAATGTGGTACCAGTCTTACCAGGCAGAGTTATAGCATAGCTGACAGCAGAGTGGGCTACACAGATGGCTGCACACCCCCAGGGATTTGAGATAGGAATACCAGAGTTAGCCCATGCTATGGCAAAGGTTGAGGCACTTGCAACCACATTTGATGCAGCCCAGGCCGACATTGCAAATGTGGGAGATTTAGGAGTTGTTGTAGAGCATAATGGACCCGATCTACCCGAGGAGGATTTGATGGAGGAGGAGGATTTGATGGAGGAGGAGGACCTGATGGATGATGATGACATAGATGAGGATGATGTTTTGTCCAAGGTTACCCCAGAGGATAAGGCCTCTATCTATGGACCTGACATGGAGCACTTTTGAGTCCAGTACCTTTTGAACTTAGACATTTGCTTTTGACTTCAGGACATGTTGTCCACTTACTTTTGACACTTACATAGACAGCTATTGACCATAGCCTTTTTATATAGGTAGCCACCAGTGGTGGTCTTGTTTATATATTTGTTAGATCTTGTATAGGATCATGTACTATGCGGTACATAGATGATCTGTTGTGTACTCTGCTGTACATCTTTTGGATATATATATATGTGGCAGATCGCTTCTTTTGATTATTTCTGATAACATCTCATTATTTATGTTATGTTGTGATTTAAATTCGTGCTATGTTTCTCGTTGTTTTATTTGTGGTTATTTTCCCAAGAAGCTTGTCAACTAATCGTTAGATCTTTCATAGGTACACCTTACACGGAACATTATGGCTAGGAAAATAAGATATCAAGCCTGACTAAGAGCACCCATTCCTGAGGGTACAATGGTAACATCGGTAACAACCACATTGCTCCTCCGAGGCAGACAGGCGATAAGCTATTGGAACGATTTCGTGACTGGCGACCCGAGAAGTTCGACGGCAGGACAGAATCGTGGAAAGTTGAATAATGGATACGAGAGTTAGAGCTAATCTTTGAAGCCTTAGAATGCAGCGAACTTGACAAGAGACGTTTAGCCGCATATCAACTGACTTACTCTACCGCAGACTGATGGGAGGCCGAGAGAGCCACAATTGGGATCGATGCTACAAGGAGAATGCCTTAGGAAGCATTAAAAACTCGATTTCTTGAGAAGCATTTCCTCGAGGATGAAAGAGACCAACAAGAGAGAAATTTCCTGAGTTTAACTCAAAGGAACTGGACAGTCAGGGAGTATACCACACAATTCGAGCGACATTCCTATTTCATTCTACACATGATACATACCCCGCCAAGAAGGTCAAGTGATTCCATCAAGGACTCAACCCACACCTCTGACACATGATGATAGGCTATCTAGGCCAGTCATTTGAAGGGATTGTTCGTCTTACTTCAAGTTTGAAAAAGGATGCTTACCCTATACAAGGACCACCAGCGAATCGACCTCCACCCAGAACCTTCCAACCAAGGAACTTTCTCGCACAATCATCGAGGAACAATCAGGGATGGAAATCCCTAACTAACAACTACCAAGGAAATAAACGCACATGGGATGGGACAAGGAATCCCCAAGCTAACTTTTCTTGACAACAGAATCAATAGCGAGTACCATCTCAGGCACAGCCCGCCGCCCAACGACAGAACACCAATGGATGATTCAACCGTGGAGTGCCCGGACATATTGCAAGGTATTGCATAGCTCCCAAGACCAACCAATAACTGTAACAAGCCTAGGCACATGAGCAAGGATTGTCGAGCACCTTGTGGAGGCTACTATGGAGCACCTACTCAAGGACAACAAAGATAGATTAGGGTGAATGCCATCATCCCTGACCAAGCTTGTTACAGTTATTGGTTCATGTGACCAGGTACACTCATTTTATTTCACAGTCAAGTTAAAGCTTTGTTTGATATCGGTGCTGACCGTTACTTTATAGCCATTAAGATCGTGCGTGATTTGGGTTTGGTACCCCTAGCACTTGAGCCAACCCTTAGTGTTGTTTCACATTTGGGAGTAACTATTAAGTTAGGTAAGGTGTGCAAGGATTGTCCCCTGACCTTAGAAGATAGAAATCTTCCAGCAAACTTGATAGTCTTGTCAATGTCTGAGCTCGCGCGATCCTAGGAATGGATTGGCTTACTAAGTATGGTGCCATTCTGGATTGTGTTAGTCGAACCATTGTCTTTTCCACACCTAGTTGTCTGCAGATCAAATTTTAGTGCCAACCGTTGAGCGACATGTTTCTTACGAGCTGCTTAGCCGCGATTGAGACTTCAAGCATAGAGCTTACTATTAACCAGATCCCTGTTATCTAAGACTTTGAAGATGTATTTCAAAATATCTTAGGACTTTCACCAAAGAGAGAGACAGACTTCTGCATTGAGCTAATGCACCCGGAACCAGATGGTGCCAACAGAAATGCTAGATTTGAAGAAGCAGGTTCTAGAACTTAAAGACTTAGGTTTTGTTCACCCGATTACGTCACCTTGGGGAGCACCAGTTCTATTTATGAAGAAAAAAGACGGAGAGCTACGACTCTGTATCGACTATAGGGAGCTGAATAAAGTCACGATCAACAATAGATATCCACTTCCCTAGATAGACGACCTGATCGATCAATTACAAGGATTAAGGATATTCTCAAAGATTGATTTGTGTTTAGCTTATCATCAGTTGCTAGTTCGGCCGGAAGATATACCAAAGACTACCTTCAGGATGAGGTACGGACACTACGAGTTTCTAGTGATGTCTTTTGGATTGACCAATGCCCTGGCAGTATTCATGGACTTAATGAATAGAGTATTCAGACCATATCTGGATCAATTCATTATAGTATTCATCGACGACATTCTGATTTACTCAAGGATGGAAGAGGAGCATAAGAAGCATCTGCAGATTGCTCTACAGACTCTCAGAGATAATAATCTGTATGCGAAATTCAGCAAGTGTGAATTATGGCTTTAGGAAGTCAAATTCTTAGGATATGTGATATCAGAGGATGGAATTTCTGTAGACTCATCTAAGATCGATGCAGTCTTGAGTTGGAATAGACTGACCAACGTGACCGAAGTTAGGAGTTTTCTTGGATTGGCTGGATATTACCAGAGATTCGTGGAAGGATTCTCAAATATCGTAGGACCGCTGATAAGTCTGACAAGGAAGGAGACGAAGTATGAATGGACTAACAAGCATAAGGATGCATTTCAGGAATTGAAAGAGAGGCTAACCTCAGCGCCTGTACTTGCAATACCCAAGAGTGGTGAACGATTCATAATCTGCAGTGACGCATCGCACCAAGGACGTGGTGTGTGCTAATACAAGATGGAAATGTTATTGCATACGGATCAAGACAATTAAAATCACATGAGAAGAACTATTCGACGCATGACTTGGAACTAGCCACAATCGTATCTGCCCTAAAAATTTGAAGATACTACTTGTATGGAGAGAAGTTTGATCTGTTCTTGGATCAAAAGAGTTTAAGGTACATGTTCTCTCAAAAGGAGTTGAATATGCGACAGCGAAGATTGATGGAACTACTCAAGGACTATGATTTCTCTTTACAATACCATCCGGGTAAAGCAAACGTTGTAGCTGACGCTTTGAGACGAAGGCCTTGCCTTTTGATTGCTTCAATTTTGATTAGAGAATGGCGAGCATTGTAGATGTCAGTCGGATTCGACTTCGACCAGTGGAATTAGGAGAAGGACAACACTTTCGATGTCTTATCGTGCAACTGACTCTCATCAGCTGTATCTTGGAAGCTCAATAGTCAAATGAGGATTTGAAGTTGTGGTTTGCTAAGATGTCCACAAAAGAACTTGAAATATGGAGTATCAGTACGGACGGAGCATTAAGATGCAAAGGTAGACTCTGTGTGCCAAATAACGGTAGTATCAGGAAGGATATTTTGGATGAAGCATACAAGTCAAGAATGACTGATCGGGAGAGAACTAATCCTAAATATACGCCTTAATGAACATTTGTTAGTACATTTTATCCTGTTTTTGTATATTTTTACTTTGTTTTCTAGTTTCTGACAGGTTTTGGAAGAAATCAACTAAACCAGGCTAAATAGGGTGAAAAAGCAGAAGAAAAGAAGCTGAAAAAGCCAAGTCGCGCGCGCGGCCCGCGCCCGCGAGAATCCCAAAATCGCTCGCGCGAGATCCCCAGAACCGCTCGCGCGATCCGCGCGCGCGAAGGTCCAATTGTCGCGCTCGCGCGATATGTGTAAAAAGCAAAGTTGCTTATTTCAGTGTACTGAAGACTCCTGTGCAAATGAAACTGCAGAATGACGTCCAGATTGTAAATTACATCAGTTTCAGTCCGTTTCGAGTTGTAAAGGCTTCCAAAACTTGTTGTAAATCTATATATACTCTATTTTACTTCAATTAAAGGGTTGGCAATTATTACACACCCATACATACACATTCTACAACCATACTTCCAGCCATTGAAGAGAGGGAAGCAAGGAGAAGAAGAAGAAGACCAAGGGTTTCCATGGCCTCCTCCATCAACTACTTGCCATCTATCACTTCCATGGACGGCTAGATCATAGATCTAGGGTTTCAATGAAGCCCTAGATGAGTAATAGGGTTTTATTTATGTTTTTATTTTAGTTCTATTATGTATGGATGACAGTCACATGTTTAGAGGATTTTTATAAATAAATCGTACTTCTATTGATTAAATCATTACTTTCAGAATTTATTCTTGTCTTAGATCTATTTTGACTGTGATGTGCTCAACGATCTATTCTTGCTGTGCTTGTTTAGGTTGTTTACATGTGATGGTGCTTTATTGATTCGTGCTATCAAGTATCCGAATAGTCCATGCCTAGGTTAGACGGATTAGATCACAACCCTAGTTTAGTGTGAGATAATTCGTGCTACCCGAAGATGGATTATGTTGGTGCTTGAACCATGATTATCTTCTTGTCGGAGGAATTGGGCTTGTAGCTACAATTCCCCATTATCATCCAACGTAATAAGCTAAAGTAATTCATAAATATTCCTATTATGAAGCTAGTGGTGGATTTGCAATCCTAGGTTCCCTTAAACATTATTTAAAACACTTTTAATTGCTTTCATAGTTTAGATCTAGTTTTATTGTTATTAGTTTAATTAAAATCCAACTCAAATCCGTTTTTCTTAGTTAATTAGACTTAGGTTTTAAAATTAAGAGCTGTAGTAATCAATCTTTGTGGGTTCGACTTTTACTTCCACACTGCAAATCATTAGAAAAGTAAAGTATACTTTTATATCTTGATATTGACAATATCATTTTTGGCACCGTTGCCGGGGATTGTATTACTACCTTTAGTTTTAGAATCGTAGTTTAGTTAATTCGTAAATATTAGATTAGGTTTCCTTTTCTTATTTTCCGTTTTGTTTTTAGTTACTAACTTTTTCTTTTATTTTGTAGTCAATGTTTCCGAGTGGAGCAGCTAATTACATCAAAGGAGCTTACGCAAATAAAAATATAAATAAAATTAAATAAATTGCTTCCTTTGGAATTCGCTTTAAACCGCTGTAAGTCAGGGCGCTGCGACGCACTATTTGCATTAGTTTAGGGTTAATTGCACTGCATTAGTTAGGAAACCCGGGGCGCTGGGCTTGACGCGGTCATTGCATTACAGGATAATATTCATGCATCATAGTAGTACTGTGTGCTTGATTGTCGTCTTACTTGCGTGATTGCTATTTGTTTTTTTTGTTAGTTAATTTTTGTTTTTAGTTTACTTTCTTTTAGTTTATGTTAGGTACACGTTCAAATAAACCAGAATTAAAACCTTTTGACGCTGAACTAGAACGTACATTAAGACTCAACAAGTCTTCAAACTTAACTTCTAGAGCTAGGTTTTTAATAGACGACGATTTGACACCGAAACCAACGTCTTTATTTGAATCTGAAATACGTAGTACTCTTACAAGATTAAAGAAACCACGTTTTCATAACATAGAACTGATTAAAATGGCAGACATTGGAAATAATAACGAAAATAACCAAAATAACAACGGAGCTAATATGAATAATTCTAATATCCCTCCACCTCCGCCGCTTAAAGATTATTTTATTCCTACGACTTACACGCCACAAACATGTATTGAATTACCGGAGGCGACGGCATCTCACTTTGAGATAAAGTCGTCTACCATCTCGCTACTTTCATCTTTCCATGGCCGTTTAAATGAAGATCCATATAAACACTTAGGAGATTTTCAAGATATATGTTCTACTTTGAAAATTCAAAATCTTACTGATGATGAATTAAAAATGCGGCTCTTTCCATTCTCATTAAAGGACAAAGCTAAATATTGGCTCCAATCTTTGGAGCCAAACACAATTAGAACATGGGAAGACTTACACACCACATTTTTACAAAAGTTTTTCCCTATTATGCGTACGAATCAGATAAGAAAATCCATAACAAACTTTGTGATGCAAGATGGGGAATCACTCTACGACACGTGGGAAAAATTTAAAGAATTATTACGTTCGTGTCCACATCATCAGGTTCCTAAGTGGCAACTTGTTCAGGTCTTCTATGAGGGGCTTATTCCCTCTGTTAGGAATACCGTCGATGCCGTTTGTGCGGGAACTTTCCTACACAAAAGCGCCGACGAGGCCTGGAAAATATTTGAAACTTTAAGCGAGAATTCGATGCACCAAGCGGTGTCTGTCCGTTCTGAGGGATACCCACAACCTAAGAGGGAGGTAAAATTCGAGTCAAGTCAATCAATTGAAATAAAAGAACTATCTAACAAACTTGACCGACTTTTAACAATGAACCAAACGACAGCCTCACCCGCTCGTGAAATTTGTGCATTATGTTATGATACTTCACATTCGATACTTGCATGTCCATCGGCGAGTCAATTTCCGGAATTCGTGGAGCAACACATTAATTCTATTCAACAATACCCACGAAATAATTATAATGCAACTACTAATAATCCGGATGCGCCATGGAGAAACCATCCTAACTTCTCGTGGAAAAATAATAATAATAATCCTAATGAGGCGACTAATTTTCCTAATGCATATCGACCTCAGTTTCAACCTAATCAATATCAACAACCGCATTCTAATCCGAATCCTTCAAGGGGTAACATTTTTGAGGAAAAGGTGTTGGCATCCCTTAATAAAATTGAAACGCAAGTACAGGCACAAGCACAAATAGTGCACTCTCATACACAATCCATTGCGAAGCTTGAATCCCAAATGGGACAACTAGCTACTGTAGTGAGTCGTAGAAATGAGGGGACGTTGCCTAGTCAAACAATTCAAAACCCTAAGGGACAATATGAGGTTAAGGGGTCAAATGAGCAAGTAAACGCCGTCTCAACTAGGTTGACTACACGAGAGGAAGAGGTAATAGAAATTCTGAATGAGAATGTGAAAGATATGAATATCAACTCTAATAAAGAGAGGGGTGAGGACGTGAATCAAAGTAGAAAAGCCAATGAACCGGTCCCAACAAATTATATTCCAAAGTTACCATATCCACCTAATGTTGAGGAGCCGTCTAATCTTACAAATAAAAAGTCTAAGGTTGAGGATATACTCGAGGTGTTTAAACAAGTCAAAATAAATATTCCTTTCCTCGATGCTATAAAACAAATTCCTGCTTATGCTAAATGTCTAAAAGACCTTTGTACACAAAAACGCAAAATACGCAGTCATACGCCTAAAAAGGTCTTCCTCACGGAAAAAGTAAGTTCAATTTTCCAATACGCTCCTCCGAAATATAAGGATCCAGGTATGCCTACGATTTCATGTGTCATAGGTGACACTATCATTCATCGGGCTCTCCTTGACTTAGGAGCGAGTGTTAACCTTTTACCCTATCACGTCTATAAACAATTAGGACTAGGTGAACTTAAACCTACGGCCGCTACAATACAGTTAGCGGATCGTTCTATTAAAATACCTAGAGGAATCGTCGAAGACGTACTAGTGAAAGTGGATCAATGTTTCTATCCCGTTGATTTTATGGTCCTTGACACTGAACCCGTGCTAGATGCTAGGAAACACACTCCTGTCATTCTTGGTCGTCCATTCTTAGCCACGGCCAACGCACGTGTCAATTGTAGAACAGGGGTAATGAAAGTGTCGTTCGGGAATATAAAATTAAAATTAAATGTTTTTAATGCTGTTGATCAACCTCCCAAAGACGACGATTATCTAGGTGTGGAGGGTAGTGAGGTTAAACGGAATATTGAGCCTAAGAACGTAATAAATATAAGTGCGGGGAGTATTTAGAGGATGATGAGTGGATGAATCCTAATACTTCGGACCCTAATGCTGAATCTACTCGGAAGGTAAGAAATCGATTTGAACATACTGACAAACCATCAATCGAATTAATTCAAAGCGACGTAATTTCTGCTTACCAACGAGCTCTGCCTGACATTCTTAGGGGTACGAAGTCTGATTTACAACCGCCGTAAGTCTTGAGCTAGAACGGTCTAGCTGAAGACGTAAAAGTTAGCGCTTCTTGGGAGGCAACCCAAGCTTTATTTAATTCGTTTTTCTTATTTTTGGTCGTTTTTGGGTCTGTTTGTGTCTGTTTTGGACATTCTGGACAGGTTTGGGGGTTGGAATTAACTTATTTTAATAGTGTATACATAATTTTAACCAAAAAATGGAAAATACCATTCTTGCGCGCGCAGCCCGATGTCTCGCGCGGCCCGCTGGCGCAAGAATGTGCCTTAGTGAAATTTCTTGTTTTCTTTTTGTTTGATGTCTCAGCATTTACTCGCGCCTGATATCGCGGGCGCGAGGAACCTCGCTGGCGCGATTTTCATATTAAAAAAAAAAAAAAAAAAAAAAACCTCGCTGGGGATTCGCGCGCGCGACGGTCGCTCGCGCGACCCCCCATTTCTGCATTTTCTTCTTTTATTTTCTTATATCTTCCTCCCACATCTGTCACATAGTTTTTACTTTTCTGTTTTTGTTTCTTAGGTACTTTTAGATCGAGTCTTTAATTGTTTTCATAATTCTGGTTATGTTTTATTTCCTTTTATAGTTTATTTTCGTGTTGTCTTCATAGTTTTGTTTCTTCTTATAGTTTATTTAGTTTCGTTTAGCTTAGTTATAATTCTTTTAGCTGTTTTTATTATTTTGTCTGTTTAATTTTCTTTTGTTAAGAAGTAACAGGTAACATTGAATTTTATTGCCATATTCCTTTGTGTTCACCTGTTCTAGGCTTGTCAAGATCGAGGTATTATCGTTCCTTCCTTATGTACTCTCATTTCTTTCGTTTTATTGTTTCATTGGGGACAATGAAAGGTTTAGGTTTGGGGGTATGCACACACATGCATATATTATGCACTAATTTTTTGAAAATTTTGAAATAAGTGTGTTTAAATAAACGATGATTACCGACGTTCTTGCAATCTCAATTTGATACTTTTTGTTAGAGAACTTTGATTGTTATAGAATGGTAAACCAGAGAAGATGTGATTAAACATTTGCTGAAGTCATGATGTAACGTTTTAAGTTATGTATTGTTTGAATCGTAGTTTTATATCATAGATTTGCACACTAACTTATGCACTACACGTAGTCGCTTGAATACATGTTTGATGTGAACTATAATATGATTCGGATTTCTAGATAACACATGGTGGAGACTAGACCCTGTGAGATTTTGAGCCTATCTTTTCTGTTTTGAGGGTTATAAATACATTGTGTTTGTCGAATTTCATTGAAATAGCACATTTACTTGTTGTTTAGTCTCATTATTCTTGCTTTGGTTGATAGTCAAGTAAAATCTTTGTTACCATACTAAATAATCTTCTATCGTAAACGTTGAAGAACCATATGACCATAGGAAATGATGGTAGGCCCTCTTTATTTTCCACCGACCGATAAATGAAAAAAAATTTCCTTAGTTGCCCCTTGAGCCGTTAAAATGCCTCTTTTTCTTTGTTCACCATTATCCTCTTTAAAAGCTCCAACTTGATCGACTTGGAGTATACCACTAGAAGAGTGATCAACTTTTAGTAGTATTAAGGCGATGTGTTGATGAAGAAGAATAAAATAAGATGTTATTGGGGTAGTTGCTTGGTATTCAATGCATAGTCATTTGAGAAGCGAGAAAAGAAAAAGGAAAAGAAAAAAATAAAGAAGAGAAGGTTGAAAAAAAAATGAAAGAAAAGAAGAAAAGTGAATGAAAAGGAATGAAGAGAAAGAAAAGATGAAAAGTTTATAGAAGAAGAATGAAAGAGATCGAACATGCCTTACAATGCCATTCGTAAACCTACCCAATTAACCCTTTCTATCCTCTTTCATTACCTGAGCCACGTTACAACCTTTGAAAAGTCCTAATTGATCCTAGAAAACATGGTTTTGATATTTAAACGATGGGAGGGGGATTAAAACATGGTAATGATTATTTTTTCTTGATTGTTGGCATCTTATCCATGAGACTATTGTTCTTTCGTGTTATACGTCTTTTTCGTGTCGTATGTGAGCGTTATTCGTCTTGAAAACATAACTCCTTTGCTCACGTATACTAGAGAAATTACACATGTTTCTGAGTGTTTCATTTTAGAGTGTAATTGACATTGTGAGATTCGTAGTCGAAGGATAGTTTGATGGTTATCCGAGTTATATTCCAAGTTCATGACATGCGCGTGTTCATTTGACTACCATATCACACACGTGCAATTTTATGAGAAATTCTATTGATTTATACGATGCATGTGCTTGAGATTGTTTTTCATAATGTAGGCAGACGTTTGATTCTGTTTCTTCTTGTTCATTATTCTATGTTGAATCATCGTTCTATGATAAGGAGTATTGATTGTTTTGTTTTTCATTTGAATAAAACTTTTTAAAATTTTTTAGGTTAATAAAGATGGTTGTGGGTGACTTGTTGACGAGAACCCTCACGAGACTTCACTCGTCCGACTAGGGACACCTAGGGGTTTAAAAGGCTTATTGCATATGCTAAATGCAATCGTGATCCATACGAAAATGGAATAGATTTTTATTAGTAGTTTTTATTTTAGTTTTGCTCGAGGACTAGCAAAATGTAGGTTTGGGGGTGTGATCGGGAGAGAACTAATCCTAAATATACGCCTTAATGAACATTTGTTAGTACATTTTATCCTGTTTTTGTATATTTTTACTTTGTTTTCTAGTTTCTGACAGGTTTTGGAAGAAATCAACTAAACCAGGCTAAACAGGGTGAAAAGGCAGAAGAAAAGAAGCTGAAAAAGCCAAGTCGCGCGCGCGGCCCGCGCCCGCGAGAATCCCAAAATCGCTCACGCGAGATCCCCAGAACCGCTCGCGCGATCCGCGCGCGCGAAGGTCCAATTATCGCGCTCGCGCGACCCGCTCGCGCGATATGTGTAAAAAGCAAAGTTGCGTATTTCAGTGTACTGAAGACTCCTGTGCAAACGAAACTGCAGAATGACGTCCAGATTGTAAATTACATCAGTTTCAGTCCGTTTCGAGTTGTAAAGGCTTCCAAAACTTGTTGTAAATCTATATATACTCTATTTTACTTCAATTAAAGGGTTGTCAATTATTACACACCCATACATACACATTCTACAACCATACTTCCAGCCATTGAAGAGAGGGAAGCAAGGAGAAGAAGAAGAAGACCAAGGGTTTCCATGGCCTCCTCCATCAACTACTTGCCATCTATCACTTCCATGGACGGCTAGATCATAGATCTAGGGTTTCAATGAAGCCCTAGATGAGTAATAGGGTTTTATTTATGTTTTTATTTTAGTTCTATTATGTATGGATGAGAGTCACATGTTTAGAGGATTTTTATAAATAAATCGTACTTCTATTGATTAAATCATTACTTTCAGAATTTATTCTTGTCTTAGATCTATTTTGACTGTGATGTGCTCAACGATCTATTCTTGCTGTGCTTGTTTAGGTTGTTTACATGTGATGGTGCTTTATTGATTCGTGCTATCAAGTATCTGAATAGTCCGTGCCTAGGTTAGACGGATTAGATCACAACCCTAGTTTAGTGTGAGATAATTCATGCTACCCGAAGATGGATTATGTTGGTGCTTGAACCATGATTATCTTCTTGTCGGAGGAATTGGGCTTGTAGTTACAATTCCCCATTATCATCCAACGTAATAAGCTAAAGCAATTCATAAATATTCCTATTATGAAGCTAGTGGTGGATTTGCAATCCTAGGTTCCCTTAAACATTATTTAAAACACTTTTAATTGCTTTCATAGTTTAGATCTAGTTTTATTGTTATTAGTTTAATTAAAATCCAACTCAAATCCATTTTTCTTAGTTAATTAGACTTAGGTTTTAAAATTAAGAGCTGTAGTAA
Source organism: Hydrangea macrophylla (assembly GCA_033977485.1). NCBI lineage: Eukaryota > Viridiplantae > Streptophyta > Magnoliopsida > Cornales > Hydrangeaceae > Hydrangea > Hydrangea macrophylla. The sequence continues at coordinate 33,863,983 of CM066994.1, forward strand.
TCAATCTCTGTGGGTTCGACCTTTACTTCCACACTGCAAATCATTAGAAAAGTAAAGTATACTTTTATATCTTGATATTGACAACATCAATTTTTGTCCACCCCGGAGGAAACAAGATGTATAAGGACTTAAAGAAGAACTTCTGGTGGGAAGGAATAAAGCAAGAAGTGGCCGAGTATCTCTGCCAATGTCTTATTTGCAAACAAGTGAAGGCAGAACATCAAAACCCGCCTGAACTTCTACAACTGCTACTGATTCCTCAATGGAAATGGGAACACATCACTATGGATTTCATGGTTGGATTACCAAAGTCTCAGCAAAATCACGATGCTATTTGGGTAATAGTAGATCGACTCACCAAGTTGGCACATTTTTTTCCTACAGTATGACTTACCCAATTAAAAGATTGAGTCATATGTATCTGTAGCAAGTTGTGAGACTACACGATGTACATGTCTTAGTAGTTTCAGATCGAGATTCACGCTTCACCACAGAATTTTAGAAGAGCCTTCAGACAGCAATGGGAACTTCACTGAACTTGAGTTCAGCCTTTCATCCATAGACAGACGGTCAGACAGAACGAGTCAATCAAGTGATGCAGGATATGCTGCGAGCCTGTGTCATCAAATTTGAGAGTTCATGGGAGACGCATCTACCTTTGATCAATTATCTACAACAACAGCTATCACATGAGCATAGGGATGGCACTGTTCAAAGCTTTATATAGAAGACCTTGCCGATCACCGTTATGTTGGGCCAAAGTCGGAGATTCTCAACTACTTGGGCTTGAGATAATTTGAGAACCAGCGAGAAGATCTAAATCGTATGAGAGAAGATAAAGACAGCACAATCCAGACACAAGAGCTATGCTGACAAGCGACAGAAAGATCTAGAGTTCGCAGTTGGAGATCATGTACTGCTTAAAGTTTCGCCAGTTCGAGGTATCGTTAGATTCGGACAAAAGAGAGGCAAACTGTCACCACAATTTATCGGACCATTCGAGATCCTAGAATGTGTTGAAAAAGTATCCTATAGACTTGCATTGCCACTAAAGATGTCAGGAGTGCACAACATTTTCCACATCAGCATGTTGAGGAAGTGTGCCCACAACACAGCGCACGAGATCAGTTTTGAAGATATCGAGGTGAACGATAACGTGACATACAACGAAGGACCAGTGTATATTCTAGACCGAGGAATGAAGAAGCTCAAAAATAAGGAGATTTTGCTAGTGAAGATTCAGTGGAAGCACCACGATGAAGGAAAAGCTTCATGGGAATTGGAGTCGGAGATGCAAGAGAAGTTTCCGTTTTTGTTTTAACCCTACTTACTTCAGATTTCGGGGATGAAATCTTTAATGGGTGGTAGATGATATAGTACCCTGTATTTCTGTAATATACAATATGAATAAGACCTTGTATGCTTCTTTTAATACTGGTACGAGCCTAGCTTTACCCTTGGTATAATCTGGATACCAATCGATTGGCAAGTTTCCCAATCGATTTCCCTATCTTGGATACTAATCGATTTCCACTTATACCAATCGATTAGAGCATTTAATACCTAACACCAATTGATTTCCATTTATGCCAATCAATTGGCAGCAGCTGGACAGATTCTCTTGTATTGGCTTGGGTTTGTCCATGTGAACACCTAATCCCCTATATATATGTGCCCTTTTCCAGTGTTTTTCCTTTACAGAAAAACAGAGAGAGAGAGCGAGTGAGTGAGAGAGGGGAGGGGGAGGAGGAGCTTGTGTGTGTTTATACATATATATACACTTATATATATGTATATACACACAAATATGTATATATATAGCCACACACACAGATGGATTAAAGGAGAAGAAGAAGAAGATCAGAAGAAAGAAGAAGGAAAAAAAGAAGAAGATGATATAGTACCCTGTATTTCTGTAATATACAATATGAATAAGACCTTGTATGCTTCTTTTAATACTGGTACGAGCCTAGCTTTACCCTTGGAAAAAAAGAAGAAGAAGATGATATAGTACCCTGTATTTCTGTAATATACAATATGAATAAGACCTTGTATGCTTCTTTTAATACTGGTACGAGCCTAGCTTTACCCTTGGTATAATCTGGATACCAATCGATTGGCAAGTTTCCCAATCGATTGCCCTATCTTGGATACTAATCGATTTCCACTTATACCAATCGATTGGAGCATTTAATACCTAACACCAATTGATTTCCATTTATGCCAATCAATTGGCAGCAGCTGGACAGATTCTCTTGTATTGGCTTGGGTTTGTCTATGTGAACACCTAATCCCCTATATATATGTGCCCTTTTCTAGTGTTTTTCCTTTTCAGAAAAACAGAGAGAGAGAGAGAGAGAGAGAGAGAGGAGGAGGAGGAGCTTGTGTGTGTTTATACATATATATACACTTATATATATATATGCACACAAATATGTATATATAGCCACACACACAGATGGATTAAAGGAGAAGAAGAAGAAGATCAGAAGAAAGAAGAAGGAAAAAAAGAAAGATAGAAAGAAGAAGAGACGAGGAGAAGGCAGAGAAGAAGAGGAGAGAGAGAGAGAGAGAGAGAGAGAGAGAGAGAGAGAGAGAGAGAGAGATCTACCATTGAAGCCAAGCTTCAATCACACACCCAAACACCCCCTAGTCACCTAAGGTGAGTTATAAACTCACTTGGTAACACCCTATTGATGTTAAAGCATGTTTAAATGAAGAAGAAAATCATAAATCATGTATTTCCCATTTTAAATATGCTGGACTGCCTTCACTGTGAAGATGACGAAGTCCCAATCGATTGGTACTTTTCCTAATCAATTACCATGAGTAAGATCCCAATCGATTTCCATTTTATGCAATCAATTGGCATGGATTGTGATCCAATCGATTGGACTTTTTTCCAATCGATTGTTACTATTGTTATACCAATCGATTGGACCCCTGTTCCAATCGATTGGCAGTTATAGAATACTGTTTTTCTTGTTTAGTTTATAGTATAACTGTTTAGTTATTTATTTACTGTTCAGTAATCACTGCATGCTATATCGTTGTAATACGGACATGATAATGAGTTATTGCGACATAGGATGGTAGTAACGATAAGATTACGGACAATGTTTATAACATTATATAACGTATCGTTATGAATCCTTTAGAGTAATTATTCATTTCATTCAATGTAGTTAGGCCACATGGGATTGTCATGTATCTATTTTAGAGATGAACTTAAGTAGGTTTGTTAAGATTCGAGAATCTTGCTTATGTGGGCCTTGGTTGATCATATGTTCTTAAAAGCTATAGACAGACGGAGGTGTCTACGAGTTGCGGTGAACCGGACCATTAGCCCTAAGATAGCCAGATGATCTAATCATATGTTCTTAAAAGCGATAGACAGACGATGGTGTCTATGACATGCGGTGGACCGTGATCACTGGTAAACATCGCTAACTCATGGCATAGAGTGATGTACTATTGCTTAAAGCGTTATATCCCTGTAGTGCGATAGACTGATCATATGTTCTTAAAAGCTGGGGATGGACTGACGTGGTGTCTATGACATGCGGTGGACTGTGCATATGTTCTTAAAAGCGGTGGATGAAGCAATGGTTTATCTATAGAAGTGAACTACTATCGAGTCTGTTCTCCTATCAGAATGTGTTGTCGGTCTTAATTTAGTAAGACGTTAGTAATCGAATAATCGATTTGATTAAAGGAGTTACCCTCACTGAATTTTAATGTTATCGTTCATAACTTGTAATAACTTCAATAGTTGATACCCTGTTAGTATCTAATTCACTCAGCTTTCATTAAGCTGACGGCGTTTATGCCGCTGAACATTTCTACGTTCCAGCGCACCCTGGTTATAACTATACAAGTGAAGAACCTGCAGGCAGGGACTACTATGCCGATGATGATGTCCCTATAGAGGTTTATCCTAACGGAGGTCAGATAGAAGAGAACTACTACACCGAGGACTACCTCTACGCCAATTGAATACTAGGGTAGATTGTAATTTAATTTTCTTTTCCGTTTTTTGACTTTTTTTGTAATCAGACATATGTTGCCTTGACGTTGTAATTTATTATGTTGTATTTGATTCGAGATTCTGATTGTAATAGATAGTAACTTTCTTTTTGACATTATGTCATGTCTTTATCCAAAACCTAGATTATATTCTCGTGATCCCTTTTCCTTATTGTTGTTTAGTACTGCGTGATGTGGACAATCACGTGACTTCACCAATCGTTGCCTTTGGACACAAAAAGGAAATTTAGTTTTCTCTATTTTTGTCGTTTCAGGGCATGACAGATACGGTAGACCAATCAAGTCATGTCTAGGTCGACTCGGATATAGCAAACCGATATAAACCAACGGTCTCGTGCCGGATCAAAAGGAGGAGAATCCGATTTGCCTCCATTGGTTCTGGCAAACTGAATGAGTCGAGAGATTGTGGTCGAGATAAAAGACTCAGTACGATAAGATGGTTACATTGTTCATGCACGGTCTTATATAATTGATTTAACTATTCATTAATTGTTTGTATGCGACGATTGGAATAATGGATTAACCATACTGTAAGGTACTAAATGTAAAGACAGTTAATGTACTTTTATATACATTGTTTGTGTGTTAATTATGTTCACTCGACTTTTATTAGGTGATGACTTATTTTGTCCTAGACACCCAAAATATCCAGGAGATGGCTATGCAGGGTTATACGATTATGCCAACTAGAGAAGTCTACAGAGCTACTTTTATAATTTATTAAAGTTGTAATAAAATATATGAATAATGTTTTAATTTGAATAAGGCGGCTTGTGCTTTAAAAAATACTTTATTTGAAATAATGCAATATTACTAAGTTTGTAATGTTGATTTATATTTTCTTCCCTGCTGCTTTATATACTATATTTTTCTGGTACATGTTAAGTTAAGTACAGGACAAGCGATCCATCACTTGTCATGATCTACGAATCCAAAATGGAAATGAAAATTTTTCCTTATTTTGCTACGCTGGGGCGTGACATTAACTCTTTGAAGTTTAGAGATACGACAATTTGAATTTAGTACATCATTTGTTTCAGCCTCCAAGGGTAGTTTAGGGCCATATTTGGGAAAGTCTAAAACAGAACCTAGTTCAACCAAGTCTAATTTTTTTTATCTAATTATGTGAGAACCTAGTTTGGTGAGTGTCTATTTCTTAGACAAGAGTTCGTGCTTACTCTAATAAATTTCTTAAAATAGGTTATCTGTCAAACTAACCTACACATAATTCTCACAAGACTAGATAAAAAATGGATTTTTGGACTGGACAAGATTTTATTTGGATATTCGCAAATAGGTCCTAGGTATTTAGCAATATCCCTATTTTATTTTTCTTGTCTCAATCAAACACTGGATTCTAAATTCAACTATAATCTACTAGTGAACTAAACACTCTGCACAAACTCAATTTTTTAGTAAACTAATTACCGGTACAATGATTCTTGGTAATAGCTAGGTTGTAAGCAAATCGACCATACCGATCGGTTTTAAAAAATTGCATGCAATGTAAAAATTGAACTGAACCGAAATTTTACTCTAAATGAAATCAATCTGAATCGAAATCGATTGATTTGACTGAAAATTGGACCGAACAATTTTCACCCCTACCTGGTAATCAAAATCTTGCTAAAATAATTCGTGAACTAAATTAAAATGGTGTAATTAGCTTATCACTAAAATACAATACATAATGGGAATTGTTATTTCCACTCCATCATTGAACTAAAGCACTCCTTAGTACCACTCTTAGAGCATGTGGTACCATGTATGTAATGCATGGCATGCATGGTACCACATGATTTAAGAGTGGTACCATGGAGTGCATTGGTTCAATAATGGAGTGACAATAGCATCACCCATACATAATATATATATACATATATATATATATATATATTATATTTTGGGTCGAATATAAAATACATAATCTGACTAATCCTAATTAACCATTCTTTTAAGGCATAACAATACCGCCACGGCAACCACGGTCCACAAGTCCACGCGGTGATGTGCACGGAATACGCAACATTTTAACTGGCAAGTTCACCTTTCAATTTTGACCCCCAAAACTTTCTCCACATGCATGTGTTTACACTTTACACTAAAGAACTTTTCTATATATTTATACTATGGTGGAAATTTGAAACACATGCATGTGTTTACACCAAAGAACTTTCTTTGTTTTTTCGTCCTCATCTTCTTCTCTTTTGGCCTTATTCACTCTTAAGCACCCTTTTTCTCTATTTTGGTGTATTAAACGGTGGAAATTGCAAAAAAAAAAAAAAAAAAAAAAAAAAAAAAAAAAACTGCTATATTAGAGGGTTGATTTTCGAATGCATCAAATCAGAATTGAGATTTTCACAATCGTTTTTTTACCTAAAATACTTGGAACAGAGAAACTCATTCCAAAATTTCATTCCAATTCTAAAAATTTTGGATTTTTATTTATTTTTTTATTTTTATTTTCAGAATTTAAGTTGAAAACAACATAAAGCCTTTTTGGTCATAAAATATGTATACATAGTAATATATATTTTCTCTTTGATGTATATATAATTACATATATTCTTCACTCTTAACCACTTTCTCTTTGATGTATTAAAAGGGGCAAATTGCAAAAAAGCTAATACAATTCCAAAATACAACATAAAATAACATAAAAGCTTTTTATTTATGTCATAAAACAAAACACATATTTATTATAGAAATCAAATACATAATTTTATATATAGATTTATGGAGATAAAATAGATAATATATATTTTGATTAAAATCTCAAAATATTTCAAAATCTAGTAGTTCAGAATCGATCTCTTGCATCATTCCAATTTCAATCTAATTTTTTTGAAATTTTAAAATCTCAGAATTTCAGTTCAACTATTTTATGCGTTCAAAATGGAAAATTTTAACATCGATTTCAGTGGAGATTGGAATTTTCGTTTGAGTAGTGCTACATACACACACTTTTTGACACACTTTTTGACACATAGCTTTAAATGCATGTACCCTGTGTAAAGAATTCAAACAGTACAAGGTACATGTGTTTAAAGCATAATGTGTCAAAAAGTGTGTCAAAAAGTATGTGTACCAAACATTTCCCTTTCCGTTTTAAACTTGTAACCCATATATAATTGGACAATTTCTTATATTTCTATATATATAATTCGCATCCGATAGTAGTTTTTTGAAAAATTAGAGTGGAGCCCACAAATAGGCTTCTCTGAAATTGGTTAGCACTTGATGTGCATTTTCCTACCATACCATATACCGTTGAATGTTACAAGCACCAACCGAATAATCCAAGAATCTAATACATATATTATCTACGTACATATTTTATTTATATATATATATATATAATTATATATGTATGTATGTTTATGCATGTATTCTATCTCGTACACCCTTCATAAAAGAAGAAGAAGTCCAACTGTTTGTTCAAAGTCACAGAAAACCATAGTTCACGGAGTAACTCTTAAACACTAATATAAATTGGCAGAGTAGGGGGCAGATTCTATTGATCTTTGCTCATCTCTCTCTCTCTCTCTCTCTCTCTCTCTCTCTCTCTCTCTCTCTCTCTCTCTCTCTCTCTAACATTGAGCATTCATGCGCCGATTCGTAGTTAGAACTCAATTTGCCCTTACCAATGCGAGTAAGGAGGTTTCTTTAGCAAAATCAAGTAGTTCAGCTGCTTCAAAGTTTGTTCCGATCAAGCCTTGTGTTCATGCGGCCTCCTCTTCGGTTGGGTTTTCAAAAGGTACATATACAGACACACATATATGTACATACATACACACTCATACACATACACCTACACATACACATACAAATATGTATTACTCGTATTGATTGTTTGATTGAGACTCCGGGGTGCAGTTACACCTTGAATTGAACCCACTGAAATTCAATTCAGGAGTGGGAATTGTGCGACCAATGAAAACCAAGTGGACCCATTGTCATATGTGTGTTGGGAATCATGTTTGGGATACAAATTTGAGAAACATAGCATTACTTAAATTTATAGACACAATAACATCCTTCAAAAATAAAAATAATTTTTTTTTTTATATTTCTCCCTAAGTTGAACCTACTAAAATAAGGAGTAAATAAGAGAGCGGTGTGAAATTTGTATTTTGAATGAGGTTCACAATATCGTTCACGTGTACATCCAAATTGATGAAAAATTGTTTGGTTAAACTTACATACAATGAGAAAGATGAATTAGACATAAGTAATGAGCTACATATAGCTAATGCAACACTTCAAAATATTAAATGTCAAAGTTAATTGCAAGGTCTCCTTTAGTCATTGGAGCCTTTTATTTTGAAGTGATGATATTCAGTTGATCAAGTTTCTTTTCGTCTATTTATATGTTTAAGGTATAGAAAAATAATTTATTAACTTGTTGAATACAATAAAATGTGTAGAAGATTTTTTTTTCAATGCAATGTTAAATTATTGGATGACACCACTGAAAGAAATCCTGACTAGGCCACTGAATTTATTCGAGACCGTTGTTGATTTTTCTTGTTCTTATACTATATGGGATTTAATAGTTATTCGATAGGGTTTTTCTTACAATTTTATCTTACAGAGTCACGAGGCCTCTTGGTGTAAGGAATTAAAATGATAATGTGCATATAGAATGACGTGGCAGAGACATGATTGAAATTTGATAATGTTTTAGAATTGTTAGTTTTAATTTACAGTGATTGGACCCAAATATCAGTGTAATTTTCTTTCATGTATATATAATACTCTTTCAGAGGATGACTATGTTACTTAAAAGAACCAATTATTAAAATGGATAAGATTTGGATACAACTTGTCAAAAAGCAAATGATTAACTTTTAAATTGTCAAAAAAATTTAACTGATTGGTAATTCTTCTTAAGAACATATCATTTATGCGTCAGTGACTGCTAAAGGGTCCACAATGCTTGATTGCGTTTGTGTGCATTGAAATAGACTGAATTAGGCCAGGGTGAATCGATAGGTTCGGTGTTTTCAAAAATTTCATACAGTATAAAAATATAATTGAATCGAACCGAATAAAAAATTTACACAAAATTGAACGAAGTCAAAATCAATCAATTTGACTAAAATTATACCGAACCGAATATTTTTCATCCCTAGACTAAATATATGCACTTAGTTTGTACTAGAGATAGAAAGAGGCTTTGTTGGGAATGCATTATGCAATGTCTCGTTTAATCGTACTCTCATTTTTCCATTTGATTTTTATGAACACCAACATAACTGTTGAAAAGGTGACTTGATTACCGCACAAACATTCGGACAGTCCTATAATGCGTTGACACAGGGCCAGTTTTTAAATGATAAAAATTGTTCGAGACCTCAAGCGAATTTTTAAAGAAACCTAAAAATGAAGCATCTATTCTAAGGCTCATAAAATTTGAAGAAAATAAGCCTAAAAATGATAAGTTTCTTAGAAATTAGGAAGAAATTAGAAGAAAATAGGCCTAAATAATAAGTTTCACAGAAATTACGAAGAATTTAGAAGAAAATAGACCTAAAAATGATATGTTTCATAGAAATTAGGAAGAAATTAAAAGAAAATAGGCCTAACTCGCTTTGCCTTAGGGCTGACCCTGCATTGACACTATTTGCGATCCACAGTGCTGGTTGTGAGTTTTGGGGGATCCTATGTGAACTCTAAAATATGGGTCCTAAGGCTATACAGGGGTTCGGGGGTAGTGCTTCTGAGGCAAATTTTTTTGGGTCTACTTATACATAATTATATGTAAAATTGATTTTTTTTTGTCACATCTACAATTGGAATTGGGGGCCCTTTGCGTTAGGGGCCCTAAGCAGTTGCTTACTTTGTTTCTCCCGAGAACCAGCCCTGACAATCCAGTAGGCCGGCACCATTTACTAGCAGTTTGAAGCTCGTTCAAACGGTATGATCAGTCCAGACGATCCTGGTTCCTATTCCTTTTAGGAAATGTTTTGTGTTTCTGGCTCTCGTAGAGTTACTTTAAAAGGCAATTTTGGACTTTTGAGGGCATATTTGCGGGTATTTAGAGGGTTTGGAGTTTCTATTTTATTGGCTCTATTGTGAGATGCCATAACTTCATTTGTACATATCTTCACATTAATTAGTGAGGACTTGGTTGCACTTAGCCTATAGATGTAAGCATATTGCCAAACCACGTATTTTCGGTGTCGCCTTTTGATTTATGTTCTTTCCTTCATTTTCCGTGTCTTTTCTATATTCATATCAAAAAGTCTACGCACACAATCCCTTACACAACGAATTCTACAATAAAGGTTTGTTTGTAAAAAATAATTTGTGAGCCCCACCATATTTGTTGCACATCAGTACCTTTGACTAAAACACAAAAGACTAAAACACAAAAGATCCCCCAAATTCATCTCTTCTTCCACGTTAGGGCTGAGGATTGCCAATTGATTTCTCCTCTTTCAGAGCTTGCAGAGCTCTCTTCTCTGCATCCCTAGCCCATTCGCTGAATCCAAGCCCAAAACCCTAACCCTCCCAGTGTATCGCAGAACCCTAACCCATTCTCAGCCCTAACAGATGCTAAGTAGAAGCCAAAAGATCTCGACCAGCCACCGGCGTCGAGGACCAGCCCCCGGCGAAATATTGTAACCTCTTTTGTGGGTTAACTCTCTCTCTCTCTCTCTCTCTCTCTCTCTCTCTCTGTACATATATATATATATACATATATATACGATCGACCACCAGATTTCAAGCTTGAGGTCAAGCTTGCTTGCATGGGGGATGGATTGTAAGGGCCTACGTGCTTTTTCCCTCCATTTTCCTTTTGTGCTTTTCCTGCTCCTTTTTCCCCTCTTGTTTGGGAACCCTTTTCAGCTTATCCTTCTCTATATAAGGGCTGGTTCACTGTAAGAAATAGGAGGAATGAATAATGTATTGATTTGTAGTTTCTTCTTTGTGGTTGGCACCAGTAATAGGCTTATCATCTCCCTTTTCTCTTTCATTTCTCTTTCAATTTCTCTACTATTTTAGTGTGGTCTTTACAATTGGTATCAGAGCAAGCTTCCGATCACCATGGGAGAGTACCCACAACCTTCAAACCTCCTTTGGAAGAATGAGCTTCAATCAATTATGAAAACCTAATTCGAATCACAAATACAATTGAAGCAATCTAAAATTCTGGGAGAGCTTAGGGCAATGATAGATGAGAAAATCGAAGAAATGAATAGAGAGAGATAGAAGAGACCCATGAGGGTTTTCGGCTCAATCTTCAGCAGATGACTACTGTAGAGATCCGCCGAGAAATGATCCAGTTTCATAACTATTCGGCGCCGAACTTGCCCTCATTTAGTAATCCTCGAACCCTAGAACCTCCTCAATATAATCCACTTCCTGATAGTCACCCAATCCTATTCACACCATTACCACTTCATTCCAACCTCAATCCCCCATCAACACCAATACAATCTCTACAACAAAGCCCTCCTGCAGTGTCCCAACTAATCCAACCACCTCCACCCACAACCACGAACCCAACCCTCCCTACTACATTTCCTCCACAACTAGCGATCCAAACCACATCTCCACCACCACCACAATTTCAGCTCCCTCCTCCAATTACAAAAACACAGTCCCTTCCTCCACCACTCCCTCTATTCACAAAAATAATTCCCAACCAAACCGCTGCTCCTTCTAAATCCAGTCTGAAGACTGATTTTCTAATTTTCAATCATGGAAGCCCCTTAAATGAGAGTTTCAAGAATGATGAGTTCTTCAAATACTACCACATTCCATTTAAGAAGAAGAAGAAATTGAAGTGGAACTTGAGAAGATTTGGGGGAGGAATTGAAATCAAAGAATGTAACGATCACTCACCAGATTTCAAGCTTGAGGTCAAGCTTGTATGCATGGGGGATGGATTGTAAGGACACATGTGTTTTTTCCCTCCTTTTTCCTTTTGTGCTTTTCCCGCCCCTTTTTCCCCCTGTTTGGGAACCCTTTTCAGCCTATCCTTCTCTATATAAGGGCTGGTTCACTGTAAAAAAAAATAGGAGAAATGAAGAATGTATTGATTTGTATTTGCTTCTTTGTGGTTGGCACAAGTAATAGCCTTATCATCTTCCTTTTCTCTTTCAATTTCGCTACTATTTTAGTGTGGTCCTTACACATCTGCCAAAACAGTTGATTTATTATTTTATTTTTTTTAATCTGATATATGTGATGTGATTTGGAGTTATATAAGAAAAAAAAATTCTGAATTTTCTTTTAGGTCTCAAGGTTGAAGATGTGAGTCCATCCTTTATCAGATTAACTTCATCTGTGGCTGGGAATCAGGCGGTTGGCGAAGAAAAATTTCAGCCAATCAAATTACTTAATGCATCCGATGACGCCTTTGGAGGAATAGTTCTAGACATGAAGGATCCAATGGATACGAATGTCTTCGCGAGTTTGCTTAGAGTTTCAATATCCCAATGGAGGCAACAGGTAGGTAATTACGAAAATTAATTTCTTTTTCTTTAATTTTTTCTGCAAAATGAATATATGAGGATGGATCATATAAAAGTTGTTATATATGGTAAAAGAAGAAGTCAATCACATAGAAGAAAGATGTATCACATGAAAAATGGTGTTTACAAAAATATAGAACAGCTAGAGAAGATTTGGTTAATATTCTTGGCTGTTCTGAATAAGAAAATAACTTCTACTCATTGGCCAAGCATTTGCATGTAGAATTGTAGATTAAAAAGTACTCCGTATGTGATAAAACTATAGACATGTTTTGATGCTGGTGCTGGCGCATTAAAGCCATTCTCTTGTGTCGATGCACTTAAGTCATGTCCGACTGATCCGTCTGTCCCAGGTGCAGTGGCTAATAATTAATTTTTCAGTCTGAGTGCTTGAAAACAAATGGTTGTTCCCATTTCAAATATATACCTCTGCAATTTTATTTTATTTTGTTTTGTTTTGCAGGGAAAGAAGGGTATTTGGATCAAATTGCCTCTTGAACTCGCAAATCTTGTTGAAGCTGCCGTTAAGGTAAAAATATTTTTCTCATTTGCCATGTTATCTTTTGATGGACTGATTAAAAAATTAAGTTAATTTTATATCTATAGGTTCTGAAAATTGTTGAAATTAGCATATAACTAGTCATTTGGTTTTATGTTTCATAATAATAATGTTCTATGGATCATGTGCAGGAAGGTTTTTGGTACCATCATGCTGAACCAACATACTTAATGCTTGTATGTTGGCTTCCAAAAACTCCTCACACCCTTCCTGCAAATGCATCTCATCGCGTTGGCATTGGCGCTTTTGTCGTAAACACTAATGGGGAGGTACCAACATACACACACACACACATATATATATATATATATGAGTATATGGGGAGAGGATCTTAAATGCATTGGGTAGAGTGCACTGACCCAGTGCTCTGGCTTTTAAATCTAAAAAAATCTGCGGACTGCCCCGCTAACCCGAGCCCTGTGACCTGACTCGCAGATTTCTTAGACTTAAAAGCTAGTGCACTGGGTCAGTGCACTTAAGATCCTCTCCATATATATATATATATATTGCAAGTTTGCTGCAACCTTAATCATATTTTTATATATATATATATATATATATATTCCCCCACTAAAGGCCTGTTTGGGAATACATAAAACAAGATCATGTTCAGTCCACTCCTATTAAATCTGGTTCATAAGAAAACATCATATTTGTTTGATAAAGAACAAGTGTTAGGAATGATTAGGTTGAATACGGATTCCTATGCACACAACAGGGAATTGACCAAACACTACAATTTATAAAACTAGTTCACTTGTCCGTGAATCACATAACGGTTCTACACCTTACCAAACAGTCTCTCATTTATGTCATTGGAGCATTGAGTAGGTGCTGCTACATTTTGTTGCATGTCGATCATGATGGATTAGTAGGTTTGGTTTATTAACTTGAAATTATTTGCATTTGTTAGGTTTTGGTAGTCCAGGAAAAATATGGAAGATTCAAAGGCAAAGGGTTTTGGAAGTTACCCACTGGGGCTGTTGACGAGGTGTGTAGCTTGCTTTTAAGTGTTTAATTGGTATCTGTTTGGTTTATGAATTTTACGAGAAGGTAATTAAAAAAGGAAAAAAAAATTAAACAAGAAGAAAATTAATTACTCGGTGTTTCTTGCACTTAATTAATGTTTTTCTCCATACTTTAATACTAACATATTAAGTATTTTCAAAATATAACAGGAACTCAAGTAAAGAAAAGGACTTCCAATATTCAAAATTTTTAACCTTCCTAATTTATTTTTCTTCCTCTTTTTCTCAATGTTTTCTTTTCTTTTCTTTTACTAAATCCATGGACCAATCAGAGCATAAATTTTTTTTTCGGAAATATGTTTTTCACGTTGATTGTTTAGTTTTTACTTTTACTCGTAGGGTGAGGATATTTGCCGCGCTGCAATAAGAGAAGTGAAAGAAGAGGCGGGAGTAAGTGCTCACTTCTACAGTTAGTGTACTAATATATACATATGCATGTGCAAAACTTTACACAACATATAACTAACAAAGATTTATTACTTTTCACTTTAGATTGATGCAGAATTTGTGGAAATCCTCGCATTCAGGTAAAAACATGTGCTGTTCACACACACACACACAAACACATACACATACACATACGTACATAGGTCCAACAAATAAAAACACACAAAAGATAATCAACTATGAAAATTTGTGACTATGAGTAAAACGAGTGTTGGGCAATGGTTATATTCCAATTCTATATTTTGGAACCCTAAATGAGAATTAATTACAGGCAAGGTCACAAGTCATTCTTCAACAAGTCGGATTTGTTCTTTGTTTGCATGCTGAGACCACTCTCGTTTGATATTCAGAAGCAAAATTCAGAGATCGAGGATGCAAAGGTAACTCCCGGTAGACTGATTGATTATGAGTTTCATTTTGCTTTTGCGAATATTTCAGTAGTTTCTAATTAACGTATCAAACCAAGTGCTGGATTAATGCATGTTTTCATTTTCCTCCTATAAAGATACATGTGAATTCACCATGTGCAGTGTAAAAAGCTGTAAACAAATTATAAATGGCCACAACCTCATAGGTTTTGATTGTTTATAGTTTCAACATTAATGATACACTTGATGTTAAAATATTTTAGAGGTAAAAACGGTCGATTCGGTTTGATTTTTGTCAGATTTTAGCACTTTAAAATCGACCAAATAGGCTCAGTTCTTTCAATTTTTGGATTCAATTTGATTTTTATTATGAAAGGAATTTTTGAAAAATCGACCGAACCATTCGATCGGTTCAGTTCTGCATTTTTTACTTACACCCCTAAAATATATATATATTCAGGTGTGCGCGCTATGTGTCTTACATCGATATGAAGAAAAAAAATTAATGAAAGAAAGTAAGACATGAATTTTGGTATGTCTAAGCTTGTGGAGTGTCTCACCTGTCAGTCTAACACACTGTTGAAAATAAATATGTGAACTTCGAGAAGGATCTGTGCTTTCGAGGAAGACTTGGAGCATTTTTTTTTCGGAAATGCTAGATGCACAAAAAATATGCACAACCAAATGCACAACTTCTTTAAAATTGTTGGACTTCGTGCTGAAAAGTCTGTACACACAAAAAGACAAAAAAAAGTGGTGTATAGTTTTTTCAGCACGATGTCTAACAATTTTAAACTGGTTGTGCATTTGGTTGTGCATTTTTGTTGTGCATCTAGCATTACTCTTTTTTTAAAGAATGACCTTGACTTCTTGTTTAATAGTTCTACTGTTGTTGCTCTCTAATACTAATACTAATACCCCCTCCCCTTAAAAAATAAAATATTATTATTGTTGTTGCTCTGTAATACTAATACCCCCTCCGCTTAAAAAAAAAATTAATAATAATAAAATAAGTGAATAAAAAATAAAACTAATTTTTCTTCTAATTTTATCTTGCTATAGTGGATGCCACTTGAGGAGTATGCATCCCAACCCTTTGTGCAGAAATATGAGCAATTCAACTACATAGCCAAAATGTGCTTAGCAATGGGAAATAATAATGATGATAATACTGGCTTCTCTGTGCTGCCTACTACAACTAATGGATTTTCTGGTAAAAAGAGTTGTTTATATGTCAGCAACAAGGGTCTGAAGGAGTGTTGATTAGGCACTAAAAAGTATTAATTTGTTGATAGATTCATTTTATGTCAATACATAATAATTCTTTAACCGTTCTTTGAGCATGAATACAAATTAGCAATAAACATTCATTTGAATTAGTCCTTTGTTGGAGATGTTCTTGTACCAAATAAATATAAATACAAGTGGCTGGTTTTTATGGATCAAAGGGTGTTTAAATGTTGAATATTTTTAAAAAGTGGTAATATCAATTTGGGACACACTCAGAGCCCACACAATCTTAGACACTCTAAGGTGGACCAATGAGAAGAGAAAAAGAGGCTATAGGGTCCACTAACAGTGTGGGGTCCATCAAAGTGATGTGAGTGGGACAAGGAAGCACCAGTGCGAATATGGGCACGCGAGTACAAAGACGCGGATAATTCGGCAATTTTCTCAAAATCAAGAGTGCGAGTACGGTGGGGGTACTTATATAAAAATGCTAAAAATATTTTTAATTTAGCATTTATATATTACCATTATACTATATACAAACTATTCTACCACTATTTTTTTTTCTAATTAAGACGCAAAATAAACATAAATTAATTACTTAATAATAAAAAATGTCATTCAACTATCAACAAAATCACAAGCAAGTAAATTAACAGGGTAAATTACACTCACCTCCCCTGAGGTATAGTCTAATTACACGGACCCCCCTTGTATTTTAAAAAATTACATTAACGTCCCTTGAGGTTTGTAATTGAATTGCAATCCTCCCATCCCGTTAGTCAAATGTTAATTGACCAAACAAAATGTTAGTTTTTTTCTAA
This sequence comes from Hydrangea macrophylla, assembly GCA_033977485.1. Lineage (NCBI taxonomy): Eukaryota > Viridiplantae > Streptophyta > Magnoliopsida > Cornales > Hydrangeaceae > Hydrangea > Hydrangea macrophylla. Next base: position 33,880,972 of record CM066994.1, read on the forward strand.
AAAAGACAAGTTTACCCTTCTTTGTCAAAACCATAAGAAAAAAAATTTAAAATAAAAAATGAAAAACCTTTTTTGTTCTCTCTTTCAATACACATACTCCCTCCGTTCCGCAATAAGTGTCCACTTCTATTTTGCACATTGTTTAAGAAAGTTGTATTATTTTAATTTTTTTGATTCATTAAATAATCAATTTCCAATTTTGCCCTTAGATGTGATGGGTGTTTGAATTTTTGCTTCTTTTGAGGCCACAAATAAATGCTATTTTGTTTTATTATAAGGGTAGTTTTGGAAAGTAAGTAAAAATTATATGCCAATTTAAAAAAATGGACACTTATTATGGGACATCCAAAAAAGAAAATATGAACACTTATTATGGAACAGGAAGAGTATAACATATATATATATATATATACTTATATATACACGTATGTGCATACACATATATCCTCACCAAATACAAGAAATACCAGCTTAGGTCACGACACTATCTTCTCCGACACATCTTATTCATTTTCAACTACCCAAACCATGGCCATGCCTTTCCTTCCCCACCATACTAACCCACAAACAAACAACTCCTACTTCAATCTCCGCTCAAGCCACCATGAAAACCATTGACCACACATTGGTAATATATATACATCTGGGTCTTAATTTCAAATTCATTTTTAAATTTGCACGTTTAGTGTAAGAATTGAATATGAGATCTTTCAGTGAGGAATCCTAAAATGAAAACCACCCACCGTACAGATTTCCATCAAGGATTCTTCGCAAATATCATTTTCCAAAAAAATTCCAAAGTTAGCGGTCTGATCTTAATTCCCTAAAATCAAATCATTTTCAAGCTCAAAGTTTCCTTAAAAATGGAGTGGTTTGAGCTTTCTTCAGTCATTTGAACACCATCGACCACTCTTCGAAAAGGATCGGCGGAGTGGGCAACGGTGGCGTGCGACAGTTGCGGGTATGGATGAGGGTGGTTAAGGTCAATTTGTGGCATTGGGTGGTGGTGGGCGACAGTGGCGGCAGGTATGGGTGGTGGTGGGTGACGGCGTCTATGGCAAGGTGGCATTGGCAGTATAGCTGGGTTGGGAGCAGGGCTGCACAAAAAACTCGTTACCCAAAGACCCGATCCGACCCGATTAGGTCAAGTTGGGTCGGGTCTGAAATAAAATGGGCCAGTCCTGGTTCGGGTCCGGTCAAAAGATAAATATTTCGGGTCGGGTCGGGTCTGGTTTGGTCCAGCCAATAAACAAACTGTTTTTGCTAATTAATTGTTTGTTTTGGTGACAAAGTACTCATTTTTCTTTTCATTATATCCATGAATATATAAAACATAACCACTTTATTAATTTGAACTTTTATAGGTTGCACATCATTATATCCATGAATATATAAAACATTATATCCACTTTTCTAATGGTGGTAATTAATTTTCATGACTCTCCACCCTCATCAATTTTTTTAATGGATATATTATACATAGAAGAATAGGTATCCACTAATGAATATTGATGATGCCAAAAATTGGTAAGCAAGATTTATGCAAGAAGACAGCAAAGAGAAGTTTGCGTGTGGTTCGGCCCCGTTAATGAGATGACCTACGTCCACGTGTGCGTCTAAGCGCTTCTCACTAGTAGATGACCGGCGGGCCTGGTGAGCCGACAAAGATGGGCGACACTACCAGTAATACCGGCCGGTGTATGCGTGTAGGTGGTGAGTTCTCTAGCAAGTAAGTATCTGCTTAGAGAAGTAGATTTTCGGATCCCCCTAAGGAGGATAGGTGGGCTCTTTTATAGATGCAAGAGTCCACCCTTACATGGTAAGTTTATTAGATTATGAAGCCTAATCTAATCGCAATAGATTGGTACAATGTTAGGAGAGTTTCCTAAGTGGTTTAGGCAACTACTGATTCTTTCTTGATAGAGTCACAGCCGTATAGGGCAACTATGAGAGATGCCATATACTCCGCGCCTGCCAGGGAATCACCGCGCCTCGTACCCGAGCTGCCGAGCATCCCGGACGGTTATAGCCAAACACCTCGGGAGTGGGCTCCATGCTCCCACTCCGGACTAACCGGGCTATCCGCTGACCACGTGGCGGTGGGACAGTTACGGAATATTTCTGGATGTACCAGCTGCCCCCCATTTTCAAAGTTGAGATGACGCCCTGCCATATGAAATTTGGAAATTAAGAATGTCTTCCAAATACCGACCGGGAAAGGACTGGTCCCCAATCGAAGCCGGGCTGGTTTGTAATGACTCATCGGCATATCGACCGAGAGGTGGCCCGGTAGGACCGGAACCTCAGCGCCACGTGTCCACTAGTTGCTGGTCTGGTTCGGATCCAAAGTTGTCAGTTTAGAAGTAACCGAATCGTCCAGGTGGCAACCGAACCATCACGTCGTGCATTCAATGCTCACGCTTTTTGAGACGACGCCCCACGTGCTCGAAACGACAGTTTCGGCGAGAGAGCATGTCAGCCATCCGATCAAATTTGATCCTAACCGTTCGCGATACTTATATAAGGAGCACCTGTTCAACCTGCTTCTCACTACAAATCGTCAATTAAATCGCCCGAGCAAAGTACTTCGAGTTCCTTCTTCTCCGCTATTGTTGTTCTTCAAGCTTTCATTCCTATCGAATGGCTTCTCATATTGATCTGTCCTCTGATGAAGGGCTCAGGGCCTTCCGAGAGGACTGCCAAATTCCAGACGACGTTGTGGTCCGCCCGTATATTGAGGGGGAGGAAGTAGCCTTCCCCTTCGTCCTCATCAGAAGCTACTTACTTGCTGCTTATTGTGGGATTACGCTTCCCCCTTTCGGTCTCCTTCTGCGATCTGCTTCAAGGGTTATGCATTCCACTCTCCGAGTGCCGCCCGAATGTCGCCCGCCTCCTTTGGGGGATATCAGCGATGAACGAGCGGCTTATGTTGCTCCTTCGTCCCGTCGACGTCGTCAGGTGCTACATCTTAGGCATCGACCATGGGGGTCCTTACTTCCGCCCCAGGACCGAGGGGAGGGACCTTGTCCAAGGTTTGGACTTCCCGAACAAGAACTGGCGGCGGTATCCTTGGGTATTCACTACAACAAAAAACCCTTATTATGACTTTAAAAAAGAGTCATAAATGTATATTTATGACTCTTTTTTAAGCTTTTAAAATAAGTCATAACATTGCAGTCATAAATAAGTTCGAGTTTGTTAAAAAAGTCATAAATAATTATTACTTTTACAACAGTTCTAAAAAAATAGTCATAAAAAATGAGTGCTTTCAAATTGTTTATGACTATTTTTTAATTGATACAGTCATAAATAATCTTCAAAAAAGTCATAAATAGCCTTTTAAAAAAGTCATAAATAATCTTTAAAAAAGTCATAAATAACCCTTTAAAAAAGTCGTAAATAATCTTCAAATTAGTCATAAATAACCATTTAAAAAATCATAAACAATCTTCAAAAAAGTCATAAATAACCTTTAAATAGTCATAAATAATATTTAAAATAGTCATAAATAACCTTCAAAAAGTCATAAATAATCTTTTTATAGTCATAAATAATCTTCAAAACAGTCATAAATAATGACACTATTTATGACTTTAGTAGAACTATTGCTAATTTATGATTGTTTTTTATGAAACAGTCATATATAATATAAAACACATTTAAAGAAAAAAAATATTTTGTTGATAATCCAACAATCAAGATTACACAATTCAAATACATCATCAAAACATGCATGTTACAAATCAACTCAAGAACCATATTCAGATATTATCTTCCTTCCAACCAAAATTTTTCAATAATCAATCTAATAATTAGTTATGTACAAGAAAAATGTAACAGTAACCACTAAGTATGTATTAAACCAACAAACCAATAATGTATATGTAACATTGTTAAAAAAATAAAAATAAATAAATAAATAAATAAAAACAAGATTAGTGTCTATTTAAACTCTTCAATCTCCGCTAGTACATCAACTTATTTGCAATATTTGTTCCATGTAGTCTAACTGTGTAACAATGAAACAAAAATGAAATCAATGTATTAGATTCTATATAACGAGTATATAATTTTCTTAAATTGTAAAAATACAGATTACCTGGAAAAAAGAAAAAATGTTGAAATTTTCAATACTTAAATGTATTCTTGAATGAACTCAATGAACTCAAGTTGAAGTACATTTAGCTCGTGGCTTTCATATTTCACTTTTTAAGACAACTCTTTCATCTGAAAAAGTTCAGGAAAGAATGAGATGTTAAGGATGTATTCCCTCCCCACAACAACACCACCACCACCTCCAACACATATGAAAAAAAAAATTCCACAATTTATGAATCAAAGTAAAACAAGAAGAAGAGAAAATTTGGCGACACATTTACAAAGAATACTATGATAATACCTTTATGTTGATAGATTTGGATGGATTCTCCATTATCACTTTCATGAAAAGTAACATATAGTATCCACATTCATAATTTCCTGATTGCTTTGGTCCCTATGAATAAATGTATAACAAATATTAGACAAACAATAAATTACTGCAATCACAAGTCGTGGTAAAACTAACTTATCTTGGAATGAATGTTGACCTAGAATTTCTAAAACTTTCGACAGAGTCTCCTCTATAAATAGAACCTCCCAAAAATTTCAAACAATGAAAACATACCCAGCAACAATTGAATAACTGCAACATACATTATATCAATACATTAACCATAACATACTAAGTATAATTTAAACAACTACCATTATATCTACCATGTTTTTATTCAGATTTAATTACCTTTACGAATTGCCAAATTGGTTTTGGCCTTCTTTTCCCTTTGAAATTTAAAGCCTGGAGTCCACTTCAAGACAATATTAAAAGTTAAAATTAGATAATAAAGCGTCACTTCAAGACAATATTCTCACACACAACGATTACAACACGAAAAATTATTAGAAAATTCGATGACTAAGCGTCCACAACTTTCTACGATGCAACCACAATAAGAGGTAATTAATTATAATTCAACTTCTAAACGCAAGAATAAAACACCACAAAGTATTTTATTTTATTACACCATATGTTCACCACATCGGCCACCCATCCATGGTCCAGCCTACACATATATCACATGTGTCTCCTAACGTAATACAAACTCCCACTCTGGTCCCAACTCCCATGGGGTATCACTGGGATTTGAGTATACACCGAAAGGCTAGTCCTTACGTTCTTGACGTCAATAAAACAATGTCTAGATACACATGAAATAGACCAACAAGCCGGGCATAAGGCTGAAAATAATGAAGAGACGGGTCATCCACGTAGTCGCCGTCTAATCACACAAGGACGGGTCATCCACGAAGTCGCCGCCTAAAATCATAAGGAGCAGTGGTGAACTCTGAGGATTTTCTATCGTTCATACATCCACGTTTTTCACAAAACTCTACTTCATAAGAGATTCATATATCTCAACTCAAATTTCCATTAAAATTATATTAACAGCTACATGCTCACACAGATTCATAACCCACACAAAATCAGACAGTCATAATTTCACAAAGCTCAACTATACATGAGAACTCATATCTTTCTATGTACAAATAAATTAATTTATATTAACGAACACGAAATCACACAAAAATATGATATAGCAAATACGCTTATTTTAACATTCATAAAACTGCTACTGTAATATGAATTTTTTGCCCAAACGGTGCAGAATTGGGAAAAATATTATTAGACAAAAGTTGTCCAGAATTGCATTTCCTATAGGCTTACGCGAACAGAATCACGAAAACTGTAACGTATGATTTATTAGGAATTATCTACTAAAATCTGATCCGTGAAAATCCCAAATCCGAAAATTGAATAATTGCTCAAATGTATATCCAAGGCTCATCTATAAATCTCAAATCATAACTTCAATCATTGTAAATAAAAACCTAAATCTCATAACCCATAACCATACTAATTTAATAATCTATCCATTTAAATTTCAATCAAACGAGATTGAAAGAAAATAACAAGTTAACTCACCGATTTAGGACTTCAATGTTGATGAAGATTCGCAAAACAATATTTGGGGTTCCTCTTTTCTTCTCTTATTATCTTCTTCTTCTTCTTCTTCTTCTTCTTCTTCTCTCTCTCTCTCTTGACTGCTCTATTTTTCTCATGTCTCTCTTTTCTTTTCTTTTTGTTATCAAAACCCTAGGAGGTATATTATGTATGTATATATGATACACCTACATATATTATAACACAAACACACAAAAGGCTAAAAATCCCGTTTTTTGTCTAGGGGCCTCACAAAAAGGTTTTATATGGGCCCGAAATACATTCCAAAGTTCTAAAATGAGTGACCCAATGGGTGTACATAACCCGGGTACTTAATTTAAATGTTAAAAACACAAATTAACACATTCACGGGCCTTTAATCACTACAAAAAAATAAGGGAGGCTTGGCTTAAGGTCCTTAAAGTTGGGCATAATTGGATTAAAAGACAGTCCATTAACAATAAACTTACTAAGGACAAAAGCCCAGGCCCATTTTTAACCTACATCCACAATATTAAAACATCACTTTTCAAATCCATTTTACTCTTTTCATCAGACCAAACTACCCTTAAAGGAATTGTAAAAATAGTCAAGTCAAACGCCACCAAAGCGTGCCCAACGCGCCCAAATTTTTCCCCACTGCCCAACACGCGCACATGCGCAGGATCACGCCTCCCCAGGCGCGCCTCACGCGCCTCACGCGCTTGCTTTTGTCCAAAGACTGCTCACATGGTGTGAGCATTGTACCATATACTTTTCAATTTCGAAAAAATGTTTTTAAACTTTAAACCTCCATAACTTTTGTTCTACAACTCCATTTTTTGTAAATTTTATACCGTTGGAATCGTGTCGACGAGATCTATAAAACTAGTACCATTGTTGATATGTTTTGAGCAAAAAAAAAAATTCAAAATTTTACATATATAAATAATAAGTGAAAATTTTCACTTAATAAGTAAAATTTCACTAACTACATGAAATATTAAGTGAAATTTCACTAAATATTTATATAGGTTGAAATTTTCTCTATTGTAAGATTTCTTAGTTTAAAAAGGGGCAAATTGAGAGGGGTCGCAAATGCTTTAAGTATAGATTAGGGCCTAGTTTGGCCCCCAAACGGTTTTTAAAAGTAGCTAATGAAATTATTTTAAAGTTGTTTGATAATTTTGTACAAGTAGCACATTACTCTTCAAAAAAACATCATGAAGCCAAAAGGCAACCTTGAGCTTTTAAAAGCTCCATTCTAGAGTTTTAAAATCTCCTCCCAAAAAGCCCTAAGTTCAATTTTTACATATATGAATAATAAGTGAAATTTCACTTATTAAGTGAAATCATTCATATATGTAAAAAAAAATTCAAGTTTTACATATATGAATAATAAGTGAAATTTCACTGAGTACATGAAATATTAAGTGAAATTTCACTTAAAATTTATGGAGGTTGAACTAGTTATGCACTTAATATTTATGTAGTAAACTTGAACTCGACCATCAGATGTTATGATCACTTAATATTTATGGAGATTGAAATATTAAGTGAAAATTCACTTAACATTTATGTCGTAAACTTGAACTGGACCATCAGATGCTATAATTACAAGAAAGAAGAAACATAAGATCGACTTGAGTAAGATTAAGTTGGTAGTTAGTTCATCAAGTAAGGATCTTGTGGAGTAAAGTTAAATACTGCAATTTATAAAGTGTCGTCTTAAACTGGGTCCATTACTGCTCCAATGCCCCAATGTTCAAGTGAGGGAACTGTACTTCTAAGTTCTATTATGCGCATAAATTCGAAGTTAGGAAGTTTGACATAATATCCAGTGAAAAGTGGGACATAATAAGTGAAATTTCACTTATTATTCATACACATAAAAACTTAAAAAAAAATTTTGCTCAAAACATATCAACAATGGTACTAGTTTTGTAGATCTCGTCGACACGATTCCAACGGTATAAAATTTACAAAAAATGGAGTTGTAAAACAAAAGTTATGGAGGTTTAAAGTTTAAAAACATTTTTTCGAAATTAAAAAGTATATGGTACAATGCTCACACCATGTTAGCAGTCTTTGGACAAAAGCAAGCGCGTGAGGCGCGTGGCACGCTTGGGCAGCGTGATCCAGCGCATGTGACGCGCTGACGCGTGTGTTTCAATGTGTATTTTTTTGTCTTTTTATCATTGGCTGGACTTAGTTTCAATGTGTATTTTAAATTGTCTTTAATCCCAATAAAACTCTTTTTAATACCCTTTTCACCAATTTTCCCAAAAAATAAACACATCAATTCTTCAATGACTTGTTCAACTTAAGTTTTTACAACTTAACTCCACCACTTAGCTCTATAAAATTTCACACAATAATTAATGAATAAAATAAATACACACATATAAATAAATAACCATGGTTGTATACACAAAAATTTAGGTTGTCTCATTATTTTGTTTTTTTGAATGAATATTTATATAAAGAAAATACGGGGTGTTATATGTATACCAAGTGAAATTTCATTTAAAATTTTTATATAGCGCACATTTTCCTAATCAAGAATCTTAACTTTAAAAATCTTAAATTATTGTCTTTTTCACTATTTTTCCCAAAAAACAGTACTTTGATTCTAGAATTCAAAGAAAAAGAGTCATAAAAATAAAGAATATTTATGACTACCCAAAAAAGAAGTCATAAAAGTCTTGTTATTTATGACACTTTTCTAAATACTTATTATATATGACACTTTTCACAAACATGTCATAAAAAATCTTATTTTTTATGATAATTTTCAAAAAACTGTCATAAAAAATCTAATATGATTCTTAATAAAATCTAAATTTGTGACACTAAAAGTAACTATCAAGCGTTAATAGTCCAATTTCAAAAAGTAATTTCTTAAAAACTAGTCTCTCAAAGGTCGATTTAAGTGAAATTTCACTTAATATTCATGTAAAGATTTAGTGAAATTTCACATAATATTCGTGTATGCCAAGTAAAATTTCACAAAATATTTTTGTACAGAGGACCTTTCCCTAATCAAGAATCTTAACTTTAAAAATCTTAGCATATTGTCTTTTTTTCACTATTTTTCCCAAAACAGTACTTACGTTTGATTCTAGAATTCAAAGAAAAAGAGTCATAAAAATAAAGAATATTTATGACTACCAAAAAATGAAGTCATAAAAGTTTTATTATTTATGACCATTTTCAAAAAACTGTCATAAAAACTCTTATTATTTATGACTATCTTATTATTTATGACCATTTTAAAAAAAAACTGTCATAAACAATCTTATTATTTATGACTAATAAAAAAAATGGTCGTAAATAAAACACCACTTACCAATCTTATGACTATATTTGCAAAAAGAGTCATATATGTTAGAAAAAAGTATTTGTTATGACTCTTTTTTTAAAATAGTCATTAGCCCAAAATAAAAAAAAGTCATAAAAAGGGTTTTTTCTTGTAGTGATTGGTCGCCAGCAACTGGCTGGAGGATGCCATTATCTGTCCTCCGACAACTTTTGATCCCAACCTCTGCAAACAAACTTTTGCCGCCCTCCGCAGCGTCGCCCCCACTACTGAGGAAACGGAGGCGATTGATCGAGCCATCGAGGCCGGCCTGTCGTTCTCTACTTTGATCGGGGGATCTGCGGACGGTGCGGGCGCCAGACCCTCCTCCGCTGCTCCTGCCTCTGCGGCTTCTGGGTCGCGCCGCTATACCCGTTCCATGGCTACCGGCCCGCGCGTCACAAATAGGGCTGGTGCACCCGAAGGGCTAATTTCTCTTCCCACCAGCAGTGACTCCTCTTCGTCCGGGGACGCAAGCCCGCCACCTGGACCGTCCAGGAAGGGAAAAGAAAAAGAAGTTGGTGAGGGGTCTCCACCTCCGCCAAAGAAAAACCGGGTGGACCCCCCGGTCGTGCCCAGCTCTTGGACCGGCCTTTCCCTCGCTAACCTGGAGGGCCGTCTCCAGGAAGTGGAAAAGATGGGCGACGAGCTGCAGATGGACTCCGCCTTGCGAGGGACTTTCATGCCCTGGAGCTCACCGTAGAGGGGCTGGTGGCGAAGGTGACGGCCCTGGAGGAGGAGGTCAAGGCTCTGAAGGACAGAGGGACTTGAAGGCCTTGATACATATAGATTTTTTTCCTTTTTCTCTTCTTTTCTTTTTTTTCTTTTAAAACCGGGAAGGCTATTATAAATGCCCCCGCGCTCTGTACAGTTCCCATTCCATAGCAATAAATTGGTCCTCGAGGCCCCCTCTTTCTCTCATTATGCTTCTTTAACTGTTTACTGACGCTGCGCTGCGCCGGGTAGCTAATACCCGGCCGGTGCATGAATGTGACTGTGCCCGAGTTACAGCAACCCGGGCTCGGATCATCGCTGCTCTGCCCCAACCAATCGCTAGTCAAGTTAGAACTTGACAATGGTAATGTGATCGTAGCCGAACCAATTGCGGGCCAACTAAACCGTAGTGTCACGCAATTAATGCGCGCGCCTTTTGAGGCAACTCTTCACGTGACCGAAGCGACAGTTTGGGTGGGAACTCGCCTGGACCGCTGGATCCGCTCTGATCTTGGCCGTTCAGGGTCTTTATATACGGAGTAGTTGCCCCATTTCTTGCATCCCTTATCTTCTACCTTCTGCTATCTTTCTTCTTCCCCCTGTCCCTCTTTCACTTCGGAGTGAAGCTGGAGAGAACGAATCTGGTGAGGTTCGAACGGGAGTGGAATTTCTTTCTCCTTAGATTTTGTGCGTTTTTTGAGTCGGGTGGAACTTTAACACATCTGATCCGAGCAGGTGTTCCTTGCGCTGTCTTGGGAGAGTGTTACTTGGTGTTGAGGAGTGCCTACTCATTACCATTCAGGTTAGTAACTCTGCCCCCCCTGTATATCAGGCTTGGGGTTCCCGATCCATACGCAGGTCGTAGTTTGTGTCCGCCCCTTTCCGCCGGAGTGCCAGAGATGGAACACTCCGGCTTCAACTCTGCGTCGAGATCGGAGAGCGAACAGTATCAGTCAGGATCCCTCGATGCCAGTCAGGACCGGCTTTCTGAGTCCCTGACCGATCGTCAAAACGGGGACAACGAGTCCACTCAGGAGGCCCCTGTTGCCTCCGTCTCGAGGGGTTCGGGCGATGAGTTGCCCAGGGGAACAGATCGTATAGTTTTTGCCTGTGAGTCCACCCTTTCTTCGTTGCGTTCCCAAGACCTTCTCCGGATCAGAGAGAGGTACTCTCTTCCTGACGGTTGCGCCCTAGCCGTAAACCCTGGCGGCGTGCACCTTTATCAGCCTGGGTTTGTCACCTTGTTTGAGGATGCCATGATGGCGGGCCTCCGACTACCTCTCCACCGCGTCGTTCAGGGTCTTTATATACGGAGTAGTTGCCCCATTTCTTGCATCCCTTATCTTCTACCTTCTGCTGTCTTTCTTCTTCCCCCTGTCCCTCTTTCACTTTGGAGTGAAGCTGGAGAGAACGAATCTGGTGAGGTTCGAACGGGAGTGGGATTTCTTTCTCCTTAGATTTTGTGCGTTTTTTGAGTCGGGTGGAACTTTAACACATCTGATCCGAGCGGGTGTTCCTTGCGCTATCTTGGGAGAGTGTTACTTGGTGTTGAGGAGTGCCTACTCATTACCATTCAGGTTAGTAACTCTGCCCCCCTGTATATCAGGCTTGGGGTTCCCGATCTATACGCAGGTCGTAGTTTGTGTCCGCCCCTTTCCGCCGGAGTGCCAGAGATGGAACACTCCGGCTTTAACTCTGCGTCGAGATCAGAGAGCGAACAGTATCAGTCAGGATCCCCCGATGCCAGTCAGGACCGGCTTTCTGAGTCCCTGACCGATCGTCAAAACGGGGACAGCGAGTCCACTCAGGAGGCCCCTGTTGCCTCCGTCTCGAGGGGTTCGGGCGATGAGTTGCCCAGGGGAACAGATCATATAGTTTTTGCCTGTGAGTCCACCCTTTCTTCGTTGCGTTCCCAAGACCTTCTCCAGATCAGAGAGAGGTACTCTCTTCCTGACGGTTGCGCCCTAGCCGTAAACCCCGGCGGCGCGCACCTTTATCAGCCTGGGTTTGTCACCTTGTTTGAGGATGCCATGATGGCGGGCCTCCGACTACCTCTCCACCGCGTCGCCCGGGACATCCTGATCTATCTTGATATCGCTCCCGGGCAATTAGCCCCCAACGGATGGAGATTTCTGATGGGGTGTATATCGTTGTGGTCTCAGGTGTTCGGGTACGAGCTTACCCTCCACGAGTTTCTTTGGGCCCACCGACCATTCCCTGTGCACCGGGAAGTGGGGTTTTCTCCTTTTCCGCCGGTCCGGGCAGGAAAATTATCGACAAATGCCCTAGCAACAACAAGGGGTGGAAGGGCAAGTTCTTCCAAGTGTCCACCCTTCGCCTTTGTGACATGGCCCCAGGGACCCAGCTGAGGACATCCTGGGCTGGGGAGTTGAGGGGTAAGACCACCCTTCCGTGTTCGTCCGTTCTTTCGGTTTTTAGGAACGCAATGGCTTGCTAACTGACTTCATTTTTCTGTGCACAGCTGGCTCGACAGAACCTCCCGAAATCTCCAAACTGTGCCAGGCCAGGATCTGGAACCTAGCAGAGTTGCCCACCAGTGTTTGGAACGTATTATCCCGAACAGGGGACTTTGTTGAGACCTATTCCCCTGAGGAACCCGTTCCAGCCCCCAATTTTTCGCCCATCATTCCTGGTGAGTATCCTGGCTACATTATGCGTTAACTTTGTATTTTTTCCTTGCACTTCTGATTGTGCGACCTTGGTTTCTGCAGAAATGGTCCCCAAGCGCAATTTGGACCAGCTGCGGGAGAGACAAGCTGCCGCCGCCGCCGCTACTGCCGCTCGGGCGGCAATCTCCCAAGGAAAGAGGCCAGCCGCCGAGGCCCTGGGTGGCGAGCGCCCGCTCAGGCGTATTCTCCACGGGACAACTAACCGTCCCGACCCTTTGGGGACGTTGGCTCCCCATAGGCCGGCTATTGACGAGCCCGCGCCCAGGGCCGATATTCCGTCGGGTCTGCCCCTGGGCGGGCCTGATGAGGTCCGGGAAAGGCTGAGATCCGTCTTTGTCCCAAGCCAGGTGGAAGCATGCGTCAGGCTATCACCCCAAGGCTTTCAAGGGTGGCTATATAGCATATCCCATCTGGTAAGTGTTCTGTCCTTCTTCAAACATTGGCTCGCTCCCCTTTTTGCCTGCTTAACTGATTTTCATCCTCTTGCCGTAGGTTGGCTGCATGGCTGCGGGATCTGAGTCTGTCCTGTCCTCTCTGACCGGGAAAGTCAGCGCTGTTGAGGCCGCCCTTTCAAAGGAGCGGAAAGAGCTGCAAGTAGCGAAAGCCGCCTTGGCCGTCGAGACGAGTAAGACGAAGTCATTGGCCTTGAGTTTGGGTGCGGCTCAGGCGCACCTAGCAGCGGCTTTGGCCGAACTGGAAGTTTCCAGGGCCCTTACTGCGGCAGCTGAAGTGCAGGCAAAGGCGGCGGCTGAGACACCAGCTGCAGGGGCCTTGGAGGGCGCTTTTAATGACGGCTTCTTCCAGGGCTATGACGATCTGAAGCGGCGGGTAGCCCGGGATCACCCCGAATGGGTCCTCTCGGCCTACGAGGGGATTGACTCGGATTACTGGGATGTCGGTGAAGATCCCATAGCCAGTGACGCTCCTGCGGTTGGTGAAGACCCCAAGGCCATTGCTGAAGCCACAGAACTCGCCCCGAGCGGGGATGTGGGGGACGAAGGACTTGCAGTGCCAGGGGAGCAGACCGGGGAGACCGGGGATGTGGTCAATGTGGAAGACTGACTCCCCGGTTCCTTCTTGTTGTTTTTATTTTATTGCTTGTAGTTTTTTTTTTTTTTTTTTTTTCGGGTAGGCCACTGCAACTGCCCCCCAAGCTTTGTACATCTGTTTTAATTAATGAAAAGGCCCCTGAGGTCATCCTTCCATTAATTTTGTTGTACTGTGCTTTAACTTTTGCTAGTATCCGTATGGCTTTGGCCAACCTAACATCTGCCTTAGCAAATGCTTTAGGACCGTAACCTACAGAACACCTAGTCGAACGATACAATTCCCTGTTTCAGCCTTAATTCCCTTTATCCCCTGCCCCCAAGCATTTTGCTAAGGCGGGAGTATGGGAGTGCGGGAGTAAGTAACCGTAGGGAACCGATCTGGAACATGGGAGGTTGCAGGAGCTTTGAATCGTGCCATCGTCGGCCACCTATGGGCTTGGCCCCGTCGTCGGCTGGGCCTAGGCAAAACTTAATTAATTTCCTATTTTGTAGGTCTGGTACCCTTTTGTCCCCGACTTTCTTGCGAAGGCGGAGGCATGCAGAGGGACGACCATAGGAAACCGACCTGGAACATGGGTGGTTGCAGGGTCCTTTGAAGCTTGCCATCGTCGGCCACCTAGGGGCTTGGCCCCGTCGTCGGCTGGAGCTAGGCAAAACTTAGTTAATTTCCTATTTTGTAGGTCTGGTACCCTTTTGTCCTCGACTTTCTTGTGAAGGCGGGGGCATGCAGAGGGGCGACCATAGAAAACCGACCTGGAACATGGGTGGTTGCAGGGTCCTTTAGCGCCTGGGTTCGGAGCCCGAGGTCTTTTTGGTGCCAATCTGCAATAGTTGCCCGATCAGGGCTACATGAGAAGAACTTATCATACGGTACTAGAATTCCCTAGCCAAATGCTACTGATAATACTTGCGGAGGTGTTGCACGTTCTAAGGATGACTGAGATCGTGCCCGTCCATGTTCTGCAGCCAGTAGGTGCCGGGTCGGTTGACCCGAGTCACGATATACGGTCCTTCCCAATTTGCTCCCAACTTCCCATGGCTTGGAACTCGGGTAGACTGGTTCACTGCCTTAAGGACAAGGTCCCCGACTTGAAAGTTGCGATGCTTCACCTTGCTGTTATAATACCTCGAGACCCTTTGCTTGTAAGCTGCCACCCTGAGATAGGCCTGGTCTCTTCTTTCTTCGACCAGGTCTAGTTCTGTCCTGAGGGCTTCTCCATTGTCTTGGTCACTAAAGGTAGACACCCGGTGTGATGGTAGCCCGAGCTCTGTGGGGACCACCGCCTCAAAACCATAGGTTAAGGAAAATGGGGTTTCGCTAGTAGCCGCCCGGGGTGTGGTGCGGTAGGCCCACAAGAGGGCTGGTAGTTCCTCAGCCCACAGGCCTTTGGCATTCTCAAGCCTCGTCTTGATCGACTGCAGGATCGTGCGGTTGGTCACCTCGGCCTGACCATTAGCTTGTGGATGCTCAGGAGAAGAGTAACGATTCAGTATGCCATAGCCCGAGCAGAACTGTCTAAAGATGGGTGTATCAAATTGTCTTCCATTGTCGCTAATCAGGATTCGTGGAATACCGAACCTGCTAAGGATATTTCTCTCCACAAAATGTTCCATTTTGCGCTCAGTTATCGTTGCCAGGGGTTCGGCCTCCGCCCACTTGGTGAAGTAGTCAACGGCTATCACAGAAAACTTAACCTGCCCTTTTCCCATTAGTAAGGGACCAACAATGTCGATCCCCCATTGGGCGAATGGCCAAGGACTATGCACCGGGGTCTGGAGTTCTCCCGGTTGGTTCATCATGGGAGAGTATCGTTGGCACTTATCACACCTTCGAACGTACTCTTGCAAATCCCGGGCCATGGTTGGCCAATAATATCCTTGTAGTAGGGCCTTTCTTGAGAGTACCCGACCCCCTACATGGTTCCCGCACACACCTTCATGAATTTCATACAGTATCGCTTGAACTTGCGTGGGATGAACGCAGCGGAGGTATGGGATGGTGAACCCCCTCTTATAAAGGACACCGTCGAGAACATGGTATCGTGCCGCCCGATATTTGACCCGCCTTGCTTCCTCTTTTTCATCCGGCAGCCTTCCTGTCGTCAAGAAAGTCACGATTGGATCCATCCAACTGGGTCCCAGAGTGACCGGGTTGACCTCCATTCCCTCTGAGTTGATCACACTTGGCTCGGGTAGGAATTGTATCCTTATCCCGGGTAAGTCTGACTCAGCTGACGAAGCGAGGCGAGCTAGCCTGTCAGCTCGAGTGTTTTCCTCTCTAGGTATCCGATTGATGCAGAATCCTCGGAGCTGGTTGGAAACTGCCCGGACGAGGGCCAAGTAGGCGACCATGCTGTCTTCCCGTGCTTCGTATTCTTGGTTTACTTGATTAACCACGAGTTGGGAGTCGCTGTAGCCCTAGACCTGCTGCGCACTTATTGAGACGGCCAGCTGTAACCCGACCAAGAGGGCTTCGTACTCGGCCTCGTTGTTGGAGGCACGAAACCCAAACCTTAAAGCATATTCGAGTTGGATGCCATCGGGGGTAGTCAAGATGATTCCGGCTCCACTTCCTTGCTGGTTCGAGGAGCCATTGACATGTAATATCCAAGTGGGGATGCCGGCGAGCAATCCGGGCGGTAATGCCGGCGGCTCAGGTTCCTCGACCGGATCTTCTGGATATGTAAACTCGATCAGAAAATCCGCAACGGCTTGTCCCTTGATGGCCGTCCGGGGTCGATAAGTCACCTCAAACTCTTCCAGTTCTAAAGCCCACTTGACGAGCCTTCCGGATGTGTCTGGCCGAGAGAGAATTTTGCGGAGAGGCTGATCGGTCAGTACTACAATGGCATGGGCCTGGAAGTACGGTCGGAGCCTTCGGGCTGAGGTAATGAGGGCGAAGGCCAATTTCTTGATGCGAGAGTATCGGCTTTCTGCCCCTTGCAGCGCTCGGCTGGTGTAGTATACTGGGAAATGTATCCCGTGTTCTTCCCGGATGAGTGCCGAGCTAACCGCCGATGGTGATACTGCCAGGTACAGGAACAGTTCCTCTCCGGTTGTAGGTGTCGACAATAGAGGAGGAGAGGCCAGGTATTTCTTGAGTTCCTGGAATGCTTCCTCGCACTCTTCCGACCATTGAAAAGCTTTGCGGAGAATTTTGAAGAACGGTAGGCACCGGTCAGTTGCTCTGGACACGAATCTGTTCAGTGCGGCCACCCGTCCGGCTAGGCTCTGAACTTCTTTTGTTGACTTAGGTGACCGCATGTTAATGATAGCTTGGATTTTGTCGGGGTTCGCTTCGATTCCCCGTCTGCTGACTAGATGACCGAGGAATTTCCCGGACGAGACCCCAAAGGTGCATTTGACCGGGTTCAACCTCATCCTGAATTTCCTCAAAATGCTGAAGGCCCCGGCCAGATGCTCAAGGTGATCGGGTTCATCCCGGGTTTTGACCAGGAGATCGTCCACGTATACTTCCATGGACTTTCCGATGAGGTCTCTGAACATGAAGTTAACCAGGCGCTGGTATGTAGCCCCTGCATTCTTGAGGCCGAAGGGCATAACTTTGTAACAGTACGTGCCTTGGTCGGTGATGAACGCCGTCTTCTCTTCATCCCCGGGGTACATGCTGATCTGGTTATACCCCGAGTAGGCGTCCATGAACGAGAGGAGTGAGTGGCCTGCCGTTGAGTCGACAAGGAGGTCTATCCTAGGCAACGGATAACAGTCCTTGGGGCAGGCCTTGTTGAGGTCGGTAAAGTCCACACACATCCTCCACTTGCCATTGCTCTTCTTGACCAGGACAACATTGGCCAGCCAATCGGGGTAGTGGACCTCACGGATGGAGTTAGCCTTCAGGAGCTTCTTGACCTCCTCGCTTACTACCGCTTGTCTCTCAGAGGCCATGCCCCTACGTTTCTGCTTCACCGGGCGGCAGTCCGGGCTAACGTTAAGACGATGGGACATTACCCGGGGATCAATCCCGGGCATGTCCTCATGACTCCAAGCGAAAACGTCCTGGTTTTGCCTCAAGAATTAGGTCAACTTTTCCTTCAAGGTAGGCTCCAGTAGTGCGCCTATATTGACCGTGCGATCCGGGTGTTCTGGATCCAGCACAACCTGTTCCAATTCTTCCATAGGCCCTATCGCATCCCTCTGGTCCCGGGGGTCCATTTCTTGGATGTTCAGCGTTTCGGTGACTGCCCCCCGGCGCAACGAACTAACATAACAACTTCGCGCCGTGGTCTGGTCTCCTCGCAAGCATCCGGGTCCTTGAGCAGTTGGGAACTTTACGGTTAAGCTGTATGTGGAGACAACTGCTCGGGCCCTGTTGAGGGTCGGCCTTCCGAGGATGACGTTGTAGGCTGAGGGAGCCTCCACTATCACAAAATTAGTCAGTATGGAAATCTGCTACGGGTAGGTCCCCATGAGAACTGGGAGCTCGATCGTTCCGAGCGGTTGGGTGCTGGAGCCGTTGAATTCGACCAGGGGAGTAGAAACTGGCCGGAGCCGATCCTGGGAGATCCCGAGTTGGTCGAATGCTGCGGTAAACATTATGTCGGACGAGCTACCTGTATCAACCAGTACCCTCTGGACCATATAGTTAGCTATAGAAAGCGTTACTACTAGCGGGTCGTCATGGGGGCAGTGGAGGCCCTGTACATCGTCGGACGAGAACGTCAGCACATCGGTCGGTTAGGAGCCGGCGTATTGGACCTGCCATACATCCGCTCGGGATGCTCGGGCATGCCTCTTCCGTGTCGACTGAGAATCACCTCCGCCAGATGTTCCTCCGGAGATCACGTTAATGTGGCCGAGTGGTGGAGGGGGCTGACCGGGAGCTTGAGCTTCCTGTCGGGGCCGTCTGTCCGTTGTGACAAACTCGGCCAGATGCCCCTGCTCGATCAGCTTCTCGATTTCTATCTTTAACTTGAAGCAATCCTCCGTTTCGTGGCCGTGATCCCTGTGATAACGGAAGAACTTTTCCCGGTTTCTCTTACCGGGTGGGGCTCTGAGTTTAGCTGGCTGCGGAAGCAGCCTCTGTGCCTCTGCGGCGACCATCACCTCATGTATAGGTCGGGAAAGGGGTGTAAAAGCCGTTAGAGGCTGATCTCTAGCATTCCTTTGATCTTGCTTCGGCTTCTTTCCCGGACCCTTCTCCGATCCCTCGCGCTTGCGCTTGGCTTTTGGGGATTCATCTCCCGCCTGGCTGGCGCGTTTCCCCTTCAAAAACTCTTCGGTGTCCATATACTTCCCAACTCTTTCCGAGAGTTCCACCAGGGTTGTCGGTCGATTCCGATGAAAAGACGTGGCCACCTTGGTGTGCTGAACTCCTGAACAGAAGGCCATGATCGCGACCGTCTCATTGAGGTTGCGGATCAGGAGCCTCTGCTGGTTGAAATGATCCACATACTCCCTTAAAGATTTACCCTTTTGCTGCTTGACGGCTAGCAGCTGGGTATCTGGTTGGGATCGGTCTAGCATCCCGACAAACTGGCTGATGAAGAGTTTGCTGAGGGCTTTGAAGTAATCAACCGTTCGGGGCTTCAGGGCATGGAACCACTGTGCGGATGATCCCTTGAGAGTACTAGGGAAGGCCAGACACAGCAGCTCGTCTATCGTAGTGACCAGTGCCATCTGCGCCTTATAAGTGCGGATGTGGTCCACCGGACTCCCCTTGCCGTCATATGAGCTGAGGTGAGGGGGTTTGAACTTCTGCGGAATTGGAAATTGCGTTACCCGGGTAGTGTAGGGCGACTCCGTTTCTGTATTTGTGAGGTCGTGGCCGGACTTGCGGTTCAGCCTCTCAATCTGTTGCTGCAACTCCTCAACCTGGGCCCTGACGTCAGTGTGCCCGGTCCTCCTTTCTGTGTCCGAGTGGTAGGTAGGGTCGGATGACGAGGCCTCATCCTCAAAGTGCATCGACCTCGGGGATAACACTCGGCTGTGGGTCCGGGATAGTCTATGCCTCAGATCCCCCCGGCTCAGGACGGGTGGATCATTGACCGACTCCCGGGCTTTACGTCCTGGCGCTTCTCCCCTCGCAGCTCATCTCCGCTCAATGAGGATCCTGGCATCCTCCACTCGGCGCGCTCGCGCGAGGAATGTACCGAGGTCCTCTCTGCGAGCGCTTAGTAGCATGACTACGCTCTCCCTCCGGATGACGTTCGCGATCTGGTTGGGACACTGGAGCAGATCGGGTTTTTCCGCGCGTCTGAACGGGCCCTTGGCTGGGAGCTCTCTTTTCGGGCCGCTTTTCCGATGAAGGGCTTTTCTCATGGTCCCCAACCGCCTTTTCGTGCTGGGCCATAAGCGCCTCTATTTGCTGTTGCGTCCGGATCTGACCTTCCAAGAGCTGTTCCAGCGCCGCTGTAACATGTTCGGTAGTCACGGAGGTTGCCCGAGGCTCGATCTGCAGGTCCTCCTGACCGGCTGAATTGGCGGTCTTCTTGCCTTTCTTCGGCGGCATGTCGATCAGTCAAAGATTTTTGTTGATGAGGAAACTGCGTCGGTTTCCCACAGACGGCGCCAAACTGATGATGCCAAAAATTGGTAAGCAAGATTTATGCAAGAAGACAGCAAAGAGAAGTTTGCGTGTGGTTCGGTCCCGTTAATGAGATGACCTACGTCCACGTGTGCGTCTAAGCGCTTCTCACTAGCAGATCATCGGCGAGCATGGTGAGCTGACAAAGATGGGCGACACTACCAGTAATACCGGCCGGTGTATGCGTGTAGGTGGTGAGTTCTCTAGCAAGTTAGTATCTGCTTAGAGAAGTAGATTTTCAGATCCCCCTAAGGAGGATAGGTGGGCTCTTTTATAGATGCAAGAGTCCACCCTTACATGGTAAGTTTATTAGATTAGGAAGCCTAATCTAATCGCAA
Source organism: Hydrangea macrophylla (assembly GCA_033977485.1). Classification (NCBI taxonomy): domain Eukaryota; kingdom Viridiplantae; phylum Streptophyta; class Magnoliopsida; order Cornales; family Hydrangeaceae; genus Hydrangea; species Hydrangea macrophylla. Next base: position 33,901,684 of record CM066994.1, read on the forward strand.
TAGATTGGTACAATGTTAGGAGAGTTTCCTAAGTGGTTTAGGCAACTACTGATTCTTTCTTGATAGAGTCACGGCCGTATAGGGCAACTATGAGAGATGCCATATACTCCGCGCCTGCCAGGGAATCACCGCGCCTCGTTCCCGAGCTGCCGAGCATCCCGGACGGTTATAGCCAAACACCTCGGGAGTGGGCTCCATGCTCCCACTCCGGACTAACCGGGCTATCCGCTGACCACGTGGCGGTGGGACAGTTACAGAATATTTCTGGACGTACCAAATATAAATAAAAATACTAATAAAATAAAATATAAGAAAAAATATATATTTTAAAAAAAAAAAAACTGGGTTGTGGCCCAGACCCAACCCGACCCGAACCAAAGTTATTGGGTCGGGTCGGGTCCAAACCTCATCGGTTCGGGTCTGGGTCTCAAAACATGGAACCATTCATAATCGGGTCGGTTCCGGTTCTGTAGGGACCCGACCCGACCCATGTGCAGCCCTAGTTCGGAGGTGTTTGTCAAAGAGAGGTGGAAAAAAAAATGTGGGAGAGGTGGAGAGATGAGCAGAATGGGGCAATTTTCTGCTTTCGTTGACCTTTGACGTGTAACTACAAAAGTAAATGAGGGCAAAATAGTCAATCTACCGGAATCATAACGTTCACAACCATAGCTGACAGGGGAGGTGAGTGTAATTGTTTAAAATACAAGGGAAGTCCATATAATTAGGCCATACCTCAGGGGAGATGAGTGAATTAATATTCCACGTTAACAAACTCTGGCTCAAAAGCACTACAAAGGCACTAAGGCGCATTAAAGCACTCCCTACACACTAAGTATGCGTGCGGTACCATTTTTTAAACACTCGTGCTTCATAAGAGTGAGACGTGTCTAAAGTTGTGTGAGTGAAGCGTGTCTAAAATTTTATTGCCCTTTTAAAAGTAACTCAATGTCTCTTGATTTGGAACCTTTTTGGTGCCATGTTATATTTTTGGGAAAATAATTTATTGCAACGGTTGCATAAATCCTATGTGGTATAATAAGTCAATAATGATTTTTATGAATTCACCTGGCCTCCTCCTGTTTCCAGGGAATCCTTTTCCAATTCAGCGAAAAAAAATTTCAACTCAACAAAAAATTAGAACCTATCATGAGTGGAGATAAAATTGTATATGATATACCAGTTGATACGTACAAAAATATCCAGTCAAAGTCAGTCTCTGCCAACTCAATGAGGAATGCCAAGTCATCCGGTAATGGCCCTCACCTCGCAACCACCCCGGGATGTCCATCTAAGACCGCCCGGCTTGGAACAACAGGCCGGGTAGACGATGCAGACTCCCCCCACAGTGGGCTCAACCCGGGCGCCTCCCGCGACTTTCTCCACATGGTTCCAGATAGTTTCCTATCTTAGCTAGAAGACTGTTTCCTAATCCAATTAGGAAACTCCCATGATTTATGTTAATCAATCCCTATTTGATTACATCGCCTTATCGGGCCACTTGCTTTGTACGAGTGGTCTCTTGTATCTATAAAAGGGACCACTCACCCTCTTAAAAGGGGATTGCATTCTCGTTCTGCAGAATAGCAATATACAATACTCATACTTATATACCCGGTCGGTTTCCAGTAGTACCGCCCTCTCTGTTGATTCACCGAGAACTGCCGATGATTTGTTAGTACAAGTGTTCCGACACACACGTGGACGTAGGTCTCTTAATTAACAGGGCCGAACCATACTCAAACCTCTCTCAATCAATTCTTCTTGCTCTCTTTAACCTACTCTAATTTATCTTACCCAAATTTTGGCATCAATTTGGTGCCGTCTGTAGGAACAGACAGTTTTTCTCCTAAAAATAAATCCGTTACTAATCAACATGCCGTCAAAGAAGGGTAAGAAGACTGCCGCCCCAAAGGGTCAGGCGGATTCACAGCCCGGGCAACCGGCAGCCTCCATGACCTAGGAACAGATTACTGCAGCTCTTGCGCAACTCCTGGAGGGCCAGTATCAAGCTCAGCAGCAAATCGAAGCACTGCTGGCCCGACAGGATAAACCCTCTCAATCCGAGGATCATCTCGGGAACAACACACGTGATCGCATGCCCCTGCGGACTCAACGTTGTGCCCATACAACGCTCATATCCTCTCTGACTTTGGGACGTTCTGGGAATGATGAGCGTAGCTGGGTCCCCGAGCGGCCCCGGTAATTTGCCCGGGCCAACCTAAGCCGGGCGGGAGACACCAGAAAGATTATCAATAGTAGGCATGCCGCCAGAAGGGAGGGGCAATTGGGAATCAGCCCAAGAAGGCCCGGCCAAGAGCCGTGGAGATCTTAGGCACACGATTACTTGGAGTCGAAGTCAGGCCCCATCTCTGAGGACAACGCACTTTGAAGACGAGGCTTCGTCGTCCGACCCGACCTACCGTATAGATACAGAAAGGAGAACTGATCGGGAGGACTTTAAGGCCCGCATCTGCGATCTGCAGAATTAGATTGAGAAGTTGAGTCGCAGGGCAGGTCACAACTACACCAATATTGAAACTGAGTCACCCTTCACAATCCGGATCACAGGATTTCTCACTCCTCGTAAGTTTAAACAACCACATTTTGGCTCTTATGACGGTTCGGGGAGCCCAGTCGATCATGTCCGGACCTACAAGGCTCAAATAGCATTAGCTGCCAACGCTGATGAACTGTTGTGCCTGGCCTTTCGCAGCACCCTCAAAGGGCCGGCCGCGCAATGATTCCACTCACTCAAACCCCGAACGGTCGACGACTTCAAGGCACTCAGCAAGCTCTTCGTCAGCTAGTTCGTGGGAATGCTTGACGATCACAGCCAGATTGGCTATTAAGAAGCGCAAGGAAGAATCCATGAAGGATTATGCTGACCGTTTCAACCAGCAAAAGCTTCAGATCCGCAACCTGAACGAAATGGTCATGATCACAACCTTCTGCTCGGGGGTTCAACACACCAAGGTTACAACATCGTTTCATTATGACCGACTGGCCACCATGGTTGAACTCTCAGAGAGGGTTGGAAAATACATTGACATGGAGGAATTCCTGAAGGCTAAGCACTCAAGCTTTGTGGAGGATGACTCCCCGAAGGGCAAACGGAAGCATGAAGGTTCTGAAAGAGGTTCGGGAAAGAAGCCGAAGTAGGACCAACAGCGGAGCGGTCGGGATCAATCCCCGATTACCTTCACACCACTATCCCAACCTATCCAAGAGGTTAGGGTCACTGCCGAAGCCCAGAGGCTACTCAAGAAGCTGACGAAGATGAAGAGCCCGCCCGAGAAGAGAAATCGGGACAAATATTACCGGTATCACAAAGATCACGGCCACGATATGGAGGATTGCTTCAAGCTTAAGATGGCCATCGAGAAGTAGATCTTTGTTAAAGCAAATTCCTCAAGTATTTCCAATCCTAATGTTACATGCCACTATTGCTTAAGGAAAGGACATGTAAACTACAAGTGTCCAAACAAGAGAAAAATCAAAATGGTATGGATCAAAAAGGGAACAACACCTCCCTTTGCTAACAAAGTTGGACCCAACGAATATTGGGTACCAAAAAGGATCACTTAAGTTTGTATTGTAGGTTTGCCTTAAATCCTCTAGCAAGGATAAATGGTTTTTGGATAGCGGTTGCTCAAGACATATGACCGGAGACAAATCCAAGTTCTCATTTCTTTCTCCAAAGGATGGAGGGAATGTCACATTCGGAGACAACTCTAAAGGAAAGATCATTGGTATAGGTAATATTGGTAAGAATTTCTCCTTAACTATTGAAAATGTACTTCTAGTAGAAGGGCTTAAACATAATTTGCTTAGCATTAGTCAATTGCATGATTAAATATGCTAGTAGTGATAAAATTTTGTTTATTGCTTATAGAGAAGACAATGTGTATACAATTGATTTTGATGATATTTCTTCTCAAAATGTTAAATGTTTTGCCGCTTTGAATGAAACAAGTTGGCTTTGGCATAGAAGATTGGGCCATGCTAGCATTGATTTACTTTCAAACTTATCCAAAAATGAATTGGTTAAAGGTTTGCCAAAAACAAAATTTGTTAAAGATAAAGTTTGTGATGCTTGTCAACTTGGAAAACAAATCAAAACCTCCTTTAAAAAGAAAAAAGGATATTTCCACGTGTAGACCTCTTGAATTACTTCATATGGATTTATTTGGTCCAAATAGAGTTGCTAGCATGAGTGGCAAAGTCTATGCCTTTGTCATTATTGATGATTTCTCTAGATTCTCTTGGGTGTTCTTTCTTACACATAAGGATGAAGCTTATTCTATCTTTGTTAACTTTTGTAAACGTGTTCAAAATGAAAAGGTTACACGATTAACAACATAAGAAGTGATAGAGGCCGAGAATTTGACAATAATGAGATTACTTCGTTTTGTGAAGAAAATGGTTTTGGTCACAATTTTTCGGCACCTAGAACTCCTCAACAAAATGGGGTTGTTGAGAGAAAAAATAGATCTCTTCAAGAAATGGCAAGAACCATGTTAAACGAATTTTCTTTACCAAAGTACTTTTGGGCCGAGGCCACTAGCACTTCATGTTATGTCATTAATCGTGTGGTCATTAGAAACAAGCTCAATAAGACCCCATATGAGCTTTGGAAAGGAAGAAAGCCCAACATAAGTTATTTCAAAGTTCTTGGATGTAAATGCTTTATCTTGAATACCAAGGACAACCTAGGAAAATTTGATGCTAAATCGGATGAAGGCATTTTTCTTGGATATTCTCAAATTAGCAAAGCCTATAGAGTTTTTAATAAAAGGACATTGGTTGTAGAAGAATCAATGCACGTCGTTTTTTATGAAGCAAATCCTTTTAAGAAAATCTTGGATGATGAAAATGTTGTTTCAAAGGATGTTTCAAATGATGTTGAAAACATTGCTTCAAACTCACTACCTCTTGAAAACTCTAAGGAAGAAGCACCTCTTTCCATTGAACCACCTAGAGTGGAAGCAAGAAGTGATCTTCCTTTTGAATGGAAAAATGTGCCTAATCATCCTATTGATCAAATCCTAGGAGATTCTAGTCAAGGTGTAGCTACAAGATCATCTCTTAAAAATATTTGTAATAACTTATCATTTCTATCTCAAATTGAACCTAAGAATTTTGATGAAGCCGAGAACGATGAATATTGGATCTTGGCTATGCAAGAAGAGCTTAATCAATTTGAGAGAAATAAAGTTTGGACTCTTGTTCCTAGACCTAATGATCATACTATAATTGGAACAAAATGGGTTTTTCGAAATAAAATGGATGAGTCCGGCATTGTTGTGAGAAACAAACCCAAGGCTGCAATCAAGAAGAAGGTATAGACTACGAGGAGACTTATGCTCCCGTAGCTAGACTAAAAGCTATTAGGATGCTTCTTGCCTTTGCTTGCCATAAAAATTTCAAACTTTTTCAAATGGATGTGAAAAGTGCTTTTCTAAATGGCTTTATATCCGAGGAAGTCTATGTCAAACAACCCCCAAGTTTTGAAGATCCACATCTTCCCGATCATGTCTTTAAACTAACAAAAGCTTTGTATGGTTTAAAACAAGCTCCACGTGCTTGGCATGATAGATTAAGTAAATATCTTATTGATCTTGGTTTTAAACGAGGAAAAATTGATACTAGTCTTTTCGTTAAAACCTCAAATGAAGATATTTTGCTTGTTCAAATTTACGTGGATGATATTATTTTTGGAGCTACAAATGAAAAGATGTGTGAAGAATTTGCATCATGTATGCAAAATAAATTTGAAATGAGTTTGATGGGGGAGCTTAACTTCTTTCTTGGACTTCAAATAAAACAACTTAAGGAGGGCATTTTTATAAATCAATCCAAGTATATTAAAGATCTTTTGAAAAAATTTGGACTGGGAGGAAGTAAAGTGTTTCAAACTCCTATGAGTTCTACTTTGAAACTTGATAAAGATGAAGCCGGCAAGCCTGTAGATTGTAAGCTTTATCGGGGTATGATTGGTAGTTTATTGTATCTCACTGCAAGTAGACCGGACATCATGTTTAGTGTTTGTATTTGTGCTAGATTTCAAGCTTCACCTAAGGAATCACATGTTATTGCGGTTAAACGTATTTTTCGTTATCTTCTTGGTACTATAGACTTAGGTCTTTGGTATCCAAAAATTACTTCTTTTGAGTTAACAAGCTTTTCGGATGCGGATTTTGCTGGTTGTAAATTAGATCGCAAAAGTACTAGTGGTACATGTCATTTCTTAGGACACTCACTTGTTTCATGGTAACAAAATTCTGTAGCTCTATCTACGGCCGAAGCCGAATATATAGCCGCCGGGAGTTGTTGTGCTCAAGCGCTTTATATGAAACAACAATTAGAAGATTTTGGACTTTATTTTGATCATATTCCAATAAATTATGATAATACTAGTGCCATATGTCTTTCCAAAAATCCCATCCAACATTCAAGGACCAAACACATTGAGATCCGTCATCATTTTATTCGCAATCATGTTCAAAAGGGGGATGTCGATCTTGTTTTCATCGACACCGATCATCAATGGGCCGATTTTTTCACCAAACCTCTTCCCGAAGAACGTTTTAGCATCATACGAAGGGAATTAGGCATGTCTCATTTGTGTGATCTGAGTTAAATTTCACCCTCTAAGCCTCCTAGCTGGTTTTTTCTTCTCTGCTATGTTTTTCTGTCATAAACAGTCGACTAGACTCGCGACTAAGTCGACTGAATCCTTAAACCTTATGCAGTGTGTTGATTCTTCCCTTCTCAGTCGACTGAGGTGTCGACTGTTTCTTCCACTTGTTAGATTCTGCCTTTCGCAGTCGACTGTGGCGTCGACTGTTTCTGTACTTTCTTTTCTTCTGCCCACTTTAGTCGACTGAGGAGTCGACTGAACCTCGTGGTCCCAAACTTTTCTTGCCCTATTTTGGAATACAGTCGACTGTACCCGTGAATCAGTCGATTGGACCACTGTTTGCCCCAAATTTTCTTGCCCTAATTTGGAGTACAGTCGACTGCACACGCGTATCAGTCGACTGTGCCTTCGTTTTCTATATATATACCAGTTCATTCTTTTCAGTTTTGTCTCTGTTCTCTTTCTGCGATTTCTTTCCTCCTCTCTCATCTTTTATATTCTCTCTCATCCTCACCACTCATCCTCACTTTCTTAGTTATCTCTATCGTTCTTCTTAACCACCATTGTCTCCCTTTTATCCTTCCCTCTCTCTCTGTACCTCTATCTCTCTCTCTTGCTACTCTCTGTCGTCCCTCATGGCTCCCAAAACCAAGCGCAAGACTCCCGCTGGTGGGCCTTCCTCTGCTCCTCCGGCGACTAAAGCCAAGCGCTTCCCTACACAAGAGGAACAAGAAAGCTTTGACGAGGTCTTCTCTCACCGTCATGTGGTTTTTGGTAAGATTCTCCATATTCCTTTTTCTAAATCTGCAAATCTTCGTCTAGGATATCTATTGGAACATTTGAGATGGCATCTTTTCTCTAGTTTAAATGAATCGTGTTATCCCACTCTTGTCAAAGAATTTTATTGTAATATGACTCTAGGACATCGTACGGACACTTTTTCCTCTTTTGTTCGTGGTGTCCGAATTAGCCTAAGTCCTGATTCTGTGTCTGTTATTTTTCACATTCCGCTGGGTGACATTAGAGAATATAATATTAATGCTTGGAATCAAGGGCATGGGTTCGACCCTCTCACTGTTTGCCGTCTTATCACCGGCAACAATGAGTTGTCCTACCCTACGAAGCCTAAAGCTTCTGCCCTCACTTTTGAGGCTCGTCTTATCCACCACCTTGTCACCTACACTCTTCTACCCCGTGCCGACGGACGGGATTCGGTCTCATTTTTAGATGAATTCTTGATTTGGTGCATTCTTGAGCACAAATCTTTTGACCTTCCTTGGCTCATTTGTCGCCACATTGGCGAATGCCAAAAGAAATCCAAGACCAGTTCTTTGCCCTACGGCTTTGCTTTGACTGCTATCTTTCGTCACTTCAAAGTTCCTTTGGAAGACGAACTTGATCGTCATGACCCTGCTCCTACTGATTTTTATTCCTCCACTATTCTATCCCTGATGGGATACAAACTCGTAGGTAATGCTTTTGTTCCCAAGGTCACTCCTGATCCCCCTATTGTTCCTCCACCTGTACCTCACCTCTCTGATCCTCAGTCTACCACACCTCCTCCTCGTGCGTCTTCTGCTCCGTCTTCATCATCTACTCCTCCTCCTCCACCTACTATGCATACTGATTCACCTACTCCTGATGTCTTGGAGCAGCTATCCATTCTCTCCGCTCAGGTACTGAGCCTCTCCACCTCCATCACTTCTCTCTCTGCCTCTCACACTCAAGTTATTGAGACGTTGCAAGCCACCTTCTCTTCCTCTCAGCAGGAGGCAGTCGAGATACATCAACGCGCCATCGCATCCTTACGAGCTGATGTTTTGAGATAGGCGGCTCTCTGGATACATTACGCACCTCTACTGCTGCTACTCAAGAGCTTCTTGATCGTCGTCTCGCGTCTCTCCAGGCCTCTCTTGATGATACTCGTGAGGAGATTCGCGTGATCCGGACTCGCTTAGGTATTTGATTTTGTCCTTCGTGAAATAGTGGATGGGGTTCATGGATACATAGTTGATTAAATTAGTTTTTGGCTAACTCTAGACTTACACTTCTTTTGATTTCCATCTTTTGTAGTTTCTTTGACTTGGATGGTCTGATATTTTCTTTTGGTAGTATGTATATGTTGCATTCCTTTTGGACATAGTCAATACAATTTCCTATGTATATGCAAAATTTCTTTACTCAATCTATGATTTTGTTTTAAAAAAATTTTTATCACTCCTTTCTCGCTCGGGAAAATGATGCTAAATGTTTTATCCGGTGATTCCCAACACTTCTCCTACACCCTTGCATCAATTTAGGGGGAGCTTTTAATGATGTCCAAAGGGGGAGAAATAGTTGCCATGTTGCCATGTGTGATCTTATAATTTTTGCCATGTGTAATGATTATGAGTTTTAGTTATTAATTGATTGATTGCAACAAGTTTTTTTAAAAAAATTTGATTTCTTTTCATGAGATAAATAGAATTATCTTCACTTCTTTTACCGTAGGCAACTAGTAGTTTGTCATCATCAAAAAGGGGGAGATTGTTAGCCCAAGGTTTTATTCCATGGTTTTGATGATTAACAAACAGTTAAGTTGCATTTCTAATGGTCTCAAATTGTTTAAGTATGCAGAAAGAAAATCATAAATTCCTGGAATATCCACTGATCATGAACAATCTCCACACATAGAGATTTGAAGAACTTTTGCCCAAAGGATTCTAGCTTATTAAAGAATTATAATGTGAAGATATTGTTTCTAATCTTTTCTAGGTCTCTATGTAAAGCAATTTATCTATGTGAACATCATTCTTAGGGGCTCAATTCATTTCATAAAGGAACCAACCTTTAAACCCAACAAATCTGTTGAAATTGCATAAAAGCAGTCGACTGCTCTCTCGATTCAGTCGACGAGGTTGAACAGACTTGTTATCAAACTAAAATCCAGTCGACTGACCTCCCGACGCAGTCGACTGATCTTATTGTATTTCTAAATGTTTTCAAACATCAGTCGACTGTCCTGGTTTATCCAGTCGACTGAGCTACTACGAAAAACACAGTTGCGGCTAGTTAACTTCATTAATGATGCATTTATTGCTCCCAACCACTTCCAACCGTTGAATCTCTTGGGGAAGCTATAAATACATGTATTTGAACTTCATTAATACCTCTTGATCAATCCAATTGAACTGAATTTATAACATCTACTTTATTGAGCCCTAGTTTGGTGAGATCATAAATACTATTGCTCTAGTCTTCAATTGTATATCTTGAGATCATTCATTGTGAGCCAAAAATCTGTATTTATCCACTCTATTGAGAGAGTTTCTTTTCTTGTAACAATTCCATTCAAAAGAAGGTTGTATTGAGGGTTGATGTAACCCTTGTCCAAGTGAAGAGGTGATTCTTCAATTGGAAGAGATTGTAAGGGTTTGATCTTCACCATAAGAAGATTGAGATAGTGAAATCCTCAAGAGGTGTTCTTGAGGGGTGGAAGTAGGCCGCGGAGTGCGATTGCCGAACCACTTGAAAAATTGGTTTGTTTGTATCTCTTCCTTATCTCTTTACATTATTGTTTGTGTTTGTGTTTAATTTGCTATTAAAACTTTAAAAGGTTAATTTCCACTAAAACCTTATTCACCACCCCTCTAAGGTTTCCACATTGGGCCAACAGTTGCTAAATATCCAAGTCTAAGGCAAGGAAATATGTTCCTTGCTAATAGTTGTTTTTAACAAGGAAATCATGTTTCCTTGCAAATAATATTAACATAAGGCAATGAAATAATTTCCTTGCTAAAGGAGACTTCTAGCAAGGAAAATTTGTTCCCTGCCAATTATATAACTCTAAGACAAGGAAATAATTTCCTTGCTAAAGATTATTTTTAGCAACGAAAATATGATTCGTTGCACATTTTGTTCTCTTAAAAGTAATTCCAACAGTACCTGTGCAATCCAATATTTATTTTTAATCCTATAATATTTCAAAACCTATTCAATTTACAAATATAGAATAATCAATACTTTTCCAACATAACATAACATTAAATATCAAATCAAACATTACACAATTTCATATATCTGAAAAATACATAATAGGTCACCAAAAAAAATCCAACATAATATAACTTTTCATATATCCGACATCCTAGCTACTGAATAGAAAGGTGTACAAAGTTTTAACCCTATAGAGTGAGCGAGCCTAGGTTAAAGGAAGGAAAGCAATTACAACGGGAGTTCACCACTATCTGAAATAACAACTTTGCTTTTGGGAACCCCACTCTGTCTCCCTTGAGCTTCAATCTTGTTCACAACATCCATTCCAGATAGCACTTTGCCAAACATAACATGATGCCCATCCAACCTTCAAACAAAACCCAAGTAGAGGAATGTGAGTTTAAGAGATTCCACAGACATGGCTCTTGATTTGTAAATTTTGAAAAGGAAAATGAACGAAAAACAAGATGAAAAATACTGTCCACTGCATTTTATAGCTTTTTCCCTATACTTAACTGACATTGATAATAAAGATTTTCAAAATATAGTAGGAACTCAATAAAACATAAAAGGGAAGAATTGTGATCCATTGGTGTCTGGTCAGAATTTGCCATTGACAGCAACCCTGTCCTCGGGGAAAAAAATGCAAAAGAAAATAAATTTGTAGCACAAATGAGGGGTATTGAAGTGCATTTGGCATCAAGTAATGCTATGATTCCGAAATTTGGCTCCCAGGTTATGTGGCAGCTAAGTTTTCATTTGAAATTGCTTGAGGTGCTCCCACTGATGTAGGATGCAAATTTGAAAATCATAACATTACTCCTTGACATTTAATCACAAGCCAGCCGTTCAAAATGGCTCTTCCAATGAAGAAAATATTCATGTAATTATACAAGGGCTTACAATTACCTGGACCAGTGTGCTTAAGTTGGAAGTTCTCATCAGCAAATCCTTCACCATATATTGACTCTCCACCACGCCCATCACCACGGGTGAAATCATTCCCTTGGATCATAAAGCTAGGAATGATCCTATGGAATGTGCTCCCTTTGTAATGGAGAGGCTTCCCACTCTTTCCATCTCATTTCTCCCCTACAATAAATACAGATTAACTACATATTGTACCAGCAATGTATAAAAATCGTAACCCTAGTTTAGAGGCTTTGAATCATTTGCAGATTTAAGAAGGAAAAAGAAAAACTTAAGAAAAATGGAAGGAAGTGATTCAAAAAATTCAAAAAAATTAAAATCTCAAGTGGCAACAAAGAGTTTAAAAGAAAAAAAAAAAGGTTATAAACTAAATTGTATAATACTTATAGATAAAAGGCTGCTCAAATGAACTAAAGAAACGAGGCAATCAAAATTCCCCCAAATTTTTCTCAAACCCTAACTCCATGATTTCATGAAACTGATTTCCTTCACAAACTCCATGATTTCATCACAAGTACAGAGAGAGAGAGAGAGTACTCACTATACAAATAGAGGAGTCGCGGCGACAGTGCTGGATCGGCGGCTTTGGCTCTAGTGGCGGCGACAGCGGTACTGTGTCGACGGATCTGGCAATTGCCGTGCTGCATCGGCGACGATGCTGGCGTCGGTGGGGATGTCGGCAGTGTTGGCATCATGAGAGGTTTTGAGAGAGAGAGAGAGAGGGGGAGGAATAAAACCCCTGATCCTCTTTCATAGAGAGTAAAAGGGGGAGAGAACTTCGCTAGTTTAGGGGGGCAAATTGGGGGGAAATGAAAATTTTGTAGTGTCTATTTACAAAATTGGGTTAGTTGTTTTAGTAAGGAAAATGATTCATTGCAAAAAGTGTTTTCCCAAATTTTAGGCAAGGAAGAAATAATTCATTGCTAAATATATACTTTTAGCAAGGGAAAAAAGTTTCATTGCTAAAAATAGGTATTATCAAGGAAAATATTTCCTTGCCAAAAAGTATTTTCACAAATCTTTACTTAACTTTAGGCAAGGAATAACAATTTCCTTTCCAAAACATATTTTTAGCAAGGAATTTGAATTTTCGTTGCCAAATAATTCACTTTAGGCAAGAAAAATGATATTTCCTTGCCAAATACTCCACTTTTTGCAAGGAATTATTATTTCCTTGCCTAACGTGTATGTCTTTCAGTCTTTTAGCAACAAAATTAAATTTTCTTGCAAATGCTATACTATTAGCAAGAAAATTTACCTTTCCTTGCCGAACTTCCTTGCAAAAACTTATTTTTGTTGTAGTGTAATGTCCCGAGCAGGGTCCCGAACGGTTCGCCAAGTTGTACTAATTTTCAACGCTCATCTAATTAGGCATCATATTAGCCTTGGAAATGGGGGGCAACTGATACGTACAAAACTATCCAGTCAAAGTCAGTCTCTGCCAAATCAGCGAGGAATGCCAAATCATTCGGTAATGACCCTCACCTCGCAACCATCTCGGGCTGTCCATCTTAGCTAGAAGACTGTTTCCTAATCTGATTAGGAAACTCCCAAGATTTATGTTAATCAATCCTTATTTGATTACACTGCCTTATTGGGCCGCTTGCTTTGTATGAGTGGTCTCTTATATCTATAAAAGGGACCACTCAACCCCCTTTAAAGGGGGTTGCATTCTCGTTCTGCAGAATAGCAATATACAACTCATACTTATATACCCGGCCAGTTTCCGGTAGTACTGCCCTCTCTGTTGGTTCACCGAGAACCGTCGGTGATCTGCTAGTATAAGTGCTCCGACACACACGTGGACGTAGGTCTCTTAATTAACAGGGTCGAACCACACTCAAATCTCTCTCGTTCAATTCTTCTTACTCTCTTTAACCTGCTCTAATTTATCTTACCTAAATTTTGGCATCATCACTGGTGATACCCAAAATGTACTCATATTTTTTATGTACAATTATCAGTTTGTTTGTATGTAATTGTTGTTCATGCAAATGAGACAACCTAGTCTTCTCATCTTAATTATGGAAAAATTCTATATTACATCTTAGTGGTTTAGGATATATCAATCATACATCCTAGTGGCTGATGCTAAATGATTGTAATTTGTTGCTAAATATTGTACCATTTGAAAAATGAGTTAATTAGTATAAAGTCTAATTTAGTCTAAGATTTTTGCAATAGGCCCATCCCAAGATACATTTTAGTGAGAGGTCCACACACAGATTTTTGGACCGAAATACCCTTTGTATGCACCATATCACTTTCCCCTTCAAATTTCAGTATTTAAACTCCAACCCATTTACCAAAATCAAGCCAAGATTCTAGGGTTTTTCAAAATTCAAAAATCCAATAGATTTGTGGTGAAAAATTAGAAAGAGGAGCAAATCACACATTCTAGCATGGCTACCCATCTCTCTCTCCATGGATGCCCCTGCCTCGGATCCGACATTGTGTTGTGCCTCTGCATGTGCTTCCGCAGCCGCTGTGCTCCGGCGATGCGCCTCCGATCCGCCACTGTGCTCCGCTACCTCTCTCTCTCTCTCTATATATATATATTGTTATATATCTTAAGTCTTTTATCATTGATTTATTATTTTTTTTGTTTTCTTTTGGTGGGATGAACAGATTTGAAACCAAAAAAAAATGGAAACATCTCTTGATGCCACAACAATAAATAAGCAAAATAAGGACACAATGGTGATCGATCGAATAAGGGAAGCCAAGTGTACGTGCCAAAGCAAACAAGAACAGCAATAACATCAATAACATAAGAAGATGAAGAAAGAAAATCAGTGATTGGTCTCCGGTTATGGATGGAGTACTTCCTATTCCTATTCCTCTATCTTGGAACACCTGTCAGAAAACATACACACGCACACACAATAGATACGATTTATAGTGTGAAATTTAACACTATATGTAGGTTGTAGTGTGAAATTTAATACTCATGTTCTTGCTTCAAAGGTTGTGGTACGAAATTGTATACTATGTGAAGTAAAATTGTGAGTTTGTGGATTAGTCTTTAGTTTCAACGGTGAAGTTACTGGTATGTAGGTGCCAAGCACTCTATGTGCTTGAGAAAAGTCCTAAGAGAGTGAAAGGTTTATTTTATGTAAACTAGAGGTTCTTGAGTGATTTTTGGTGTTTGTGTGTATTTTTTAGTACCATCAATAAAATTTCTATTCTTTAAAACAAAAGTTATTGCGAAATTCCTCAGTCTAAAAAATCATGTTCATTTTAATGTGAAATTTAACTCGAATGTGAATGTAAAATTTAATTATGCTAGTGTGAAATTTAACACTCATATTCTTAGTTCTATGTTGTGTTGTGAAATTGTATACTGCTAGTATGTACTAAAATTTCTACTCTTCAAGACTAAGTTATTGCAAAATTCCTCAATTTCAAAAATCATTTTATTCTAGTGTGAAATTTAGCACTCGTGTTCATTCTAGTGTGAAATTTAACACTATTTTTTTTGGTGATATTGATGGATGACTGTTAGATCATCCAAGAATGGTGAAAATGCGAAATTAAAAAAGATCTATGCAAGAATAAACAGAATCTAACGTAGAAAGCCCTACAATCATGGCATTTAGTAACTTCCCAAAATATATGCAAGATTTGTGGGATTTAGTTTGGTAACTTCCCAAAATATATGCAAGATTTTTAGGATTGAGTTTGACCAAAATATACATATCAGCATTGTATATATCATTTAAGGGTAAAATGGTAAAATTATTTATCACTAATTTGGGATTTTGGACTAATCTCTAACAACAATTACAATTATAGGGCCTATTATTATGGAGTACTAATTGGTGGGTCTATTACAATAAATATTAGTAGAATGAGATTTTCCACTAAATTTTTTTTGAAAAATAGTGATTTTGAAAACAGCCTGGTTTTTAAAAAATTTACAACTATTTGGCACCAAAACCACTAGATGGATTATTAAAGATCCTATTAATATGTGGTATGTAATTTGTATGTGATGTATGAGAAATTATTCAATGAGCCCGTCATACCACATGACGTGATGTGACCTTCAAATCTTTTTTTTTTTTTTTCAAATCTAAACCATAAATATACATTCCATTTCCGGTGTATCTTGACAACTAGTTGTCATGATCTCCATTATTGTGGGGTGCATATAGATGGTATAGAGTGAACAAAAATATTATGCACACAATACATTTTATAACATATTTAACAACATGGTTTTAAATGCATGTACCTTGTACTGTGTAAGTAGTGCATAGAAAATTTTGAAAAAATTCAAACAGCACAGAATATAGCACATTATACATTTAAAGCTTTTGTTGTGAAATGTGTTGTATGCCTATCATTTTTGTAAATTGAAAGGTCGCACCACGTTAGTATAATGACAATGACGTGACGTGACGGATTCACCGAAAAAAATCCTATTAATATGTGGTAAGCCATGTTTATGTGTGATGTATAGAGCGAAAACTTTTGACGAAACTCAGGGCTGCGTCGGGAATGCATAAAACTAATTTAGGTGATGTTTTCAACCACCTCCATTGGGCTCCACCCACCATCCCCAACCTTTCTCAGTGCAATTATATCCGATACCAAATCCAATGACACGGGGTCGAAGGGTAATATGGTGGTTTTCCATGACTAGATCCAACATGGACTTAAAATGTGACTTGGACGTCAAAATAGTACTAGCAAGTTTGGTTAAAAGTTAAAACTAAAAGAGTCAAAAGGAAAAAGTGATCATCAAACCTAATCACAGAGGGGCAGGTAACCGGACCTAAGCTACTATTAATTTTGGTAAGGGTAAGTTTGGGACACACTTATTTACATAAGTTTTGGGATACAATTTAAAAGATGTGTCTCTCTCTTTCCTTTCTTGATATTACAATTCAAAAGATATGTGATATCACGAGAGAGATAAACACATCTTTTAAATTATATTCCAAAAATTATGTAAATAGATGTGTCCCAAATATTACCCTTTTGCTAAATGAAGTGTGCTCGATGGCCGATCGTGCCCTTTCGTCGGCACATTGACCAAATTTGTCTAGAATTGTTTTTACTCTTAGCCCACGTTGGACTATTTATAAAAATTACCATTCTACCCTCCTCCCTTCCAACTCCCTTACAGTTAAAGGTGTAAGTAAATCGATCGAACCGATCGGTTTCGGTCAATTTTAAAAAATTCTATGCAGTATAAAATTCCAATTGAATCAAAATTTTACACGAAATCGGTCTGAACAGAACCAAAATCGACCGATTTGACTGAAAATTGGACCGAACTATTTTCACGTCTACTTGCAGATGTAGCATGGGTACTTCATTTAGGTCTCTGTACCCCGTATCGGGTACTTATCGGACACCGACGCTTGATGGACACCCTAGAATACTTACTCGACATTCCAAAAAATGTGTCCGCTTATTTAATTCAATTTTTTTTTTTGTTTTTGTAAATGATTATTGCCCTCTTTTTAGGATTGTAGTTTTGTGCCATTTTTTAGGATGAATTTTTTCTTGTCTTGTTTTGAACTTGTGTTTTTTTAATTATTTGGTAGTGATATCGATGATCTAATGATGTTTAACTATAACAATCTTGTTATGCTTATGGTCTTGTGAATGATTTTGTCATAGTGAAACAATCTTGCTAAAATATTGATCTTCAATGGTAAAATAATCTTGTTATAATACTTATGGTTCTTGTTATGTGACTATTTGGACTTGTTTTTTATTAGCATTATATTATTAATTAAAGGATAAATTACCTTTTACCCCCTTTGTGATTTGCCTCTGTGGCACACACACACACACAACCCCCCCCCCCCCCCCCCCCCCCCCCCCCCCCTGTAGTTTGAAATGTGACACATAACCCCTCCTGTGATTTGTCTCTGTGGCACTTTACCTCTTGTAGTTTGCAATGTAATACATAACCCCCCCTGTGGTTTTCCTTTGTGGCATTTTACCCCCCTATAGCCAAAACAAATTGCTTAAATAACCAAAATGACATCTTTTTTCTTCATCACTCTAATATACATGTTAAACATACAAATGATTGAAAAATTTAGAGCAGTGAGGTCAATTGAAAAAACTAGAGCAGTGATTGTACTAAACATTTTATACTATTGAATTTGCAGTTATAAAAATAATATTTCAAAGAATACAGTAATTTTTATTTTTAATTTGAATTT
The DNA here is from genome assembly GCA_033977485.1 of Hydrangea macrophylla. Classification (NCBI taxonomy): domain Eukaryota; kingdom Viridiplantae; phylum Streptophyta; class Magnoliopsida; order Cornales; family Hydrangeaceae; genus Hydrangea; species Hydrangea macrophylla. Next base: position 33,919,417 of record CM066994.1, read on the forward strand.
TGAATAGATTTTTGGCTACTTTTCTAATAAAGTAATATACTATATATGGGTGAGACTCTTATTTTCTCTCTAGAAAATTATCTGAATTTTTCATTGACCTCACTGCTCTAGGTTTTTCGATCATCTGTATGTGTAACATGTATATTAGAGTGAAAAAGGAGAATATGTCATTTTGGTTATTCAAGCAATTTGTTTTGGCTATAGAGGGGTAAAGTGTCACAAAGGAAAATCATATGGGGATTATGTGTTACATTCCAGACTACAAGGGGGTAAAGTGCCACAAAGGCAAATCACAGGGGGGGTTATGTGTTACATTTCAAACTACAAGAGGGCAATGTGCCAGAGAGGCAGACAACAGAGGGGTAAAAGGTAATTTATCCTTAATTAAAAAATAATACTTTATTCATCGTACCCTAGTCGTACCCCTACCCAACATTTTTATGATTCATCGTACCCCGCTCCTGCATCCAGTCATACCCAGGCCCTACCCTGCTTGGCCTAAGGCCCCACAAATATGGTAAAATTTAAGAGCCTCCAAGTTCCAAACACTTTGACACTAGTATTAGTTTTTCAGCTTAAAGGCCCCCAAACACACTCTTAAGTCTCCTAAATATAAAAGGCTCCAAAATCTTTTTAAGTTCAAAGCCCAACCAAGTAATACTATACCACCCCCAACCATTTATTTATTTATTATTTTTATTTTTTTGATATAGGGACGGGGATGAGGTTAAAATACCGAATCTATGAATTGGAAGGGACTTATAAATGCCAAACTTTGTGCCACTTGAGTTATGTCAACCCCCAATTTTAATTGCCCAAAATTAATGATCGATCATGCCCTAAGCTTTAGTTTGCAAAAAAAAAAAAAAAAAAAACCTACTGAACAAAAAGATTTAGTTTGCAAAAAGCTTTGCTCAATTGTATATGCGAGTTTTTTCTTTTGGTATCGTATGCTAGTTAAATACGTGATTATTTTTGTTGTTTATAATAGTTTGATACCTTAAAATGGTTGATTCGTTCTAATATATAGAGAGTTCCTATTTTAGAAGCTCGTATGAGGCCCCCAAAACTTAGGACCAGCCCTGATCATAGTCGTGTTCCGTATCCGCACCCGTGGTACATAACTTACATCAACTATACGACTGCATCGTCCTCGCCGATTCTAATCAGGTGCTTGACTACCATTCGTCCATCTCTTAATCACTTGCCATTTAATTTTAAGGGAAATCAAAAGCCTTTTTTTTTTTTTTTTTGATAACAACTCAAAAGCCTTTTTAAACTTTATTTGGTTCATAAAATTGTGAGGGAAACAAATTAGTGTAGACAATGGTTTGTCCTCTTCCATTCAAAAAAGGGAAAGAGACCCATAACTATAATGGCATCTAACTTTTATTAAATAAATACATATCATCAATGATTTATTGGTTGATGTAGGTCTTTACAATATAACAAGTTCTCTACTGTCCCAGCAATTATGTTGGTTTAAGTAAGTCGCTAGGACGGTGTTTGAGAAAGTTAAAAATTGATTATGTGTTTTATAAGTAAACCATTTATAAAAATTCAATTATTTTGGTGAGTTTGAGTCTAATAATCTTTCCTAAGATTAATTTTTTCCGTTATCTTTGTTGTCGATCATAGAAATCAGATTTAAAAAAAAAAAAAAAAAAAAAAGAGAGAGATCTGAATTGTCTAAACTTTCCCAAACAGAAATAAGAGAAATAGGGGTACCACAAACAGTGGCGGAGGCAATGTAGGACCAGGGGGGCTAGGCCCTCCCTGAGATTTTGAAAATTAAAATTTTAGCCTAAATTTTTTTTAGTATTTTACATTTAGGCCCCCCCTCAACTATGTTTAGGCCCCCCCTCAAATTATGTTTAGGCCTCCCTCAACTTATGTTTAGGCCCTCAAAGGGGTCCAAGGTCCAATTTAGTGCTATCAACTACATATATATTGATATACTGGTATATACAACTCAAAAAGAAATGCGCCTAAAATTTTAAAAATTACACTTTTAGTGTGATAATTTTGTGCATTTTAGAAATAGACCCCCTTAAAATTTTGAAAGACACTATATAATATTTACGTGTCACCGAATAGACTTATATTATAAGCATATCCCCAAAACATCACAATTATAGACAAGTAGACCCTAAAAAAATTGTCAATTATGTATGAATAGACCCCAAAAAAAAATTTTCGGGGGCGCTGCCCCCGAACCCCCATATAGCCTAGGCCCCCCTGGCCAAAATTTCTGGCTCCGCCCCTGACCACAAATTAACGTTATCTTAGTTGTCATAGACACATGACTGTATATACTAAATATATAAAAGGAGAAATAGGGGTATCACAAATATTTTATCTAAAAAACATGTTTACAAAAATATCAATGTAACATCTTTTTATAAAAGAAAAAAAAATAGACATATAAGGGCAAAACTATCATAATAATACTTAAGAAACTATTTTTAACTTGCTCTCTTATTTTATTCCATTCTCTCTCCACTTAAAGAGTGAGTGTACCCAACTAGCTTATAATATAGATAGAAGAGAAAATTTATTTTCCCAAGTATCAGCACCATTTTTTAGGCCCAAAAGCGTAAGCACATTGATGACTTGTCATAGGCTTTGGATAAAAAAAAAGTACAAAGCTAACAAGGTTCCTACAGCATTACAAACCAACACCGACACTGAAAGGATCTTAATTTGGCCAGACTCAAACAATGAAACCATTTTCAAATAAAAGGATCTTAATTTGGCCACCGACACTGCATTTCCGTCAAATTTTTTTTTTTTTTAACCTCTTTTTGATACAAATATTTACACCATGTCTATCCACACAAATAATGACAAACCAAGCAAGAAAGATAAAAGAAGACCCATTACAAACCAAATTAAGAAAGAAGATCATTACAATAGCCAATAGGGGTATATTACGCTTTGAATCCTTATAGTTTGGGTGTGATGTCATTTTGATCCTTGCAGTTTCAATTTTACCACTTTGGTTTATACAATTTCAGCTTAGATTCAATATATGGAAATTTTCTTCAAACTTTTGACAAAAATAGATCATATAATGCACATGTGAGGCATCATTAGGAGCATAGTGGTAGTCTGGTAGATTATTTAGAAAAAAAAATACTCTTGATACACATATATTGAACCTAAATTTGTCAAAATTTTGTAAAAATATTTGAAGAATTGGACTATATTAAATCTAAAATGAAATTGCAATGACTAAAATGACAAAATTAAAATTGCGAGGACCAATGTGATATCATACCCAAACTACAAGGTGTAAGGTATAATTTAGCCTTACAATAGACTCATTAATTTTGTTTTCAACAAAAGAATTAAAAAAAGAAAAGAAAAGAGAAAGGGTTAATTATATTTTACTCCTTATGGTTATGCTCATTTTTATTTTATCATCTGTGCTTCAAAAGTGGACTCTTAACCATCCTTTGATTTTGGACTAAAGTAAAACTGTTAATATTTCTCTCAAAGTAGTCTCACATGGGGATTATGTATTAAAATTAGTCTCACATAAGAGAGTTTAAGTGTTAAATTAACCCCACACAGGCACTTAACCACAAAATTATTTCCCTATAAGTGGATCAAATGACAGCATTATTCCCACATAGAGGACTAACTCCAAAATTAAATTCACAAGGGGAGTCAAGTGTTAATATTTTTTTGCCCCAAAATCAGTTTTGAGGAAAACCTTAATAATTTTACTTTAGTTTGAAATCCACTTTTGAAGCACGGGGAGTAAATTGAAAATGAACTTAACTATAAGGGAGAAATGTAATTAACAAAAAAAATAGTATTAAATTTGGATTAAAAAAAAAGTACAAAGTTGAAAGGTTCCTAAAGCATAGGCCAGAGTGAAACCGTAATTGAGTAATGTTATTCTCAAATTTTTATTTCATCATAACTTTTCAAATAAGAGTAATACTAGTTACACTTAAATAATATACTTGTTGATGTGAATTTTTAAAATTATTCATCAGTTACCAAATAAAGTTTAATTAAGTTCAAAACTACCACATATCAGCATATGGATAGTTTAGATGTACAAAATCGATATACTTAGCGTTTTCCTCTCTAATGATGTGGCAGTAAAGATAGTTAAATAACTTCCAACTAAATTTTAATTAGTCTCACTATATCAAACCTGACATCACTTCCATATTATTAGGAATCATTTTGGAATAAAAATTTTAAAAGCATACCATTACTCTTTCTAATTTGACCATCGACACTACATTTCAATAATTTTTTTTATTTTTTCCATTTTAATACAAATAATTACACCGTGCCTATACACTAATTACAAACCAAAATATGAAACACAAACGACGACCCATTACAAACCAAAAAAAAAAAAGACTCATTACAAAAAAGACTCATTATTTTTCTTTTCCACAAAAATAAAAATTCAAAACAAAATAAAAAAATAAAAATTTGGATTTGCTATTCCACGTGTCACCATTTCATTGGTTCCCAAAAGGTAATCCATCCAAAAACTTCAAACAAAAGCCAAAGCTCCCAAACACAAACCACAAACCACAGTGATCAATCCTCCACCGTTGATCCGCACAGCCCCATCAACATTAGCCGTCTGATCCGCCGGATCCTCATCGGACATATCCGGCGCCGGAGCTCCGGCATCCTGTACCGTCTCGGTCTTCCCCTTCTTCTTCTTCCCCTTCGGCGCTTTCGGCGCCGGAGCCGGCGGCGCCGCATCAAAAAGTTCTCTCGGCAACAAAACCTTATCAATCTTATAAACTGCCAACGGCTCTTCGTCCACTATAGTCCCCAAAATGGCCGCCGTCACAACCTTCGTCTTCAACGTCACGTCCTCGCCGTCGTTCTGAACCGTAAAATCGTACTTATTAGCTCCGTCTGTAGCCAACGTGTTCATTAATCCATTGCTCGACTTCAGCATCCCCATCGAGTTGTACACTGGAACTCCGTGGTACAACAATAAAGACAATTTGCCTGCGGCAGTCAAGTTCTTGTACTCCGGCATGAAGCCGTTAACCGCTTCGTCGCTGGGACAGAACGCCGTTATCCCACCTGTATTTATATATATATATATATAATGATATATCAGTACATTAATGGACGTCTAATGCCTAAATGTCACAAGTATAGTCATAATAGCCATTTTTGATAAGGTATTTATTTGTGCCCTTCAGAACTTTATGAGAAAATTGTGATGGATGAATTGAGTTTTGAGATAGTAAGTATTTTTACCAATCACAATTAAAATTACGTTAAGTATATACATAGATAAACGGGCTCTATAAGTAGATCCCAATGTACGCCTAATAAGAGAATCTAATTTGTGTTCCTTCTCTATTTTTCTTTTTCTATCTCGTTGTTTTCTTCGGGTTAAATTCTGATTTCAGGACTAACAAGTACTGCAACCTTAGATAGTTTTAAACTTACTACGTTAAAATTAGAAAATTACAATTCGCACTTTATGGAGGAACTAATGCATTCTAAGAAATGCATTAACTACATAATGACGTGTCAATTATACTATAAAGTGTATTAATTTGATTTTGTGGTATGAACAGTAATTCACTAAAATTAACGGTATTCTAATTTCCAATTACTTATCTACATAGTTGTTTAGATTTTTCAAGTAATTTTTCAACCAGTATTATACTGCAGCACCCACCTTGGAGATTGTCAGAAAATGTTTTCTCGGCGTCTGACCCAGTTAAGAGATCTGAAAAGGCTTTACAACCCTGTTTCGACATGATGGTGGTGATGTTCAGGTCGCCGGGTCCGGACGTCGGAGCTTCAGCTTCCGGCGAAGAAATTATATGACTGATGTGAATTACCGAAATGTTGTAGGGCATCTCTTCGATTGATTTGACGAAAACGGAATTGAGAGAACCGTCACCGTCCACTGCCCCAAATGCGACTTTTCCGCCTTTCGAATCGGTGATGTTGACATAGCCGGAGGTACCGGCGGCCTCGCCGGTGGCCTGGAACATGGTGGCGGTGAGGGTGGAGCCGCCGGTGACCTGGTGGAGCTTCTTGGCGCCGAAGTAGTCTGCGAAGACGTGGAGGGAGAGGACGTTCTTGAGGGTGTAGATTGAGAGGTGCTTGGAGAGTAGGTCGGACATGGCGGCGTTGTCGACGGCGCAGACGGTGATGGTGAGGCGGCGGTTGATCTCGGCGGCGAGGTGGGTGACTGTGAGGTAGTGGTTGAAGGTGGAGAATTCTGGGTGTTTAGCGAGGATTTTGGTGATGTTGTGGCCGTGGGTGGAAAATGAGGAGAGAGAGAGGATTAGGAGAGAGAGAGTGAGCGCCAGCGAGAGCTGCATTGTGCCGGCGGCGAGGAATTTGAGGTATTTTGAAGATGGAGAGGGGGAACAAAGGTTTATATGACTGTTTAGGAATGGGGTGTGTAATACATACACGCTTATATACACGCGCACTCACATTGTCACACGCAAAAATAAGGAATATTATGCTTACACCCCCTGTATTTATAGCTTTTTTTTTTACTATGACCCATTATTTGTTCTGTATTTTCAAATAAGATGTCACTTTTAGTAAAATAAAAGGGTAAGGTGCATTTTGCACTATCAAATTATACCCTCTTTGGCACTTTGGTCCCTAAATAATTTATTTTTTCACATTTTTGTCCCTCACCTAATATTTTGTGGCCGTTTGTCCCTCCATCACTTTTAGTGACGAAAAAAATCACTTCCAGTGACGTTAAAAGTGAAGGAGGGGACAAATTGTCGCAAAATATTAGTTGAGGGACCAAAATGTGAAAAAAAATTTATCTAGAGACCACAGTGCCAAATATGGTATGGTTAGAGGGTGCAAATGCATTTAACCCAAATTAAAATATGAGCCTATATAGGATATATATTTAGAAAAGGGTAATACATGGAACATAGGGGTGGCAATCGTGTCGTGTTGGGTCATAATCGTGTCGTGTCATAATCGTGTCGTGTCATAATCGTGTCATTTCTAAACGTGTCAAAAACCTAAACCCATACCCGTTTAATGCAATTCACGTGTCACCTATTTAACCCACCAACCCGCGTACTGAATAAGCCGTTTTCTCGTAACCTTTTTTTTTTCCTTGTATAACATGACATATTTAATAGATTGATTTCATGTAATAAAAAACCAAACATAGAGGGAAAAAAATGAAGAGGCACGATTCCAAGAACACAAGTCTTCCCACCTAATGTACCAACTACCAACAAGTCAACGACAGTAAATGATCAATTGTTCCAAATTTAAACTAATTCAGTACAATATAACAATATCTAACTATTATAAAGGTAGGACTGTAATACTCTTAACTCCACTTTTCCCTCCAAAAAAAATAAAATAATAAAATAAATAAATATTACTTGCTTTTAAAAAAAATGTATTTCAAAAAAAAGTATATTTCCAAAAATACCCTCTATAATCGTGTTAAACGGGTTGACTCAATTAAAACATGACCCAACCCGTTTATTAATCGTGTTAAACGGGTCGACCCGTTTATGACCCATACCCGTATAAGCTAAACCCAAACCCGTTTAATTCGTGTCATATTCGTGTCGTGTTGCCGTGTCGTGTCGAAAATTGCCACCCCTAATGGAACACACTCATTCACACAACTTTTGAGACACAACCCAATAAATCTGTCTATCTCTATCCTGTATCACTGTGGAGTCAACTGACATCACAGGAGAGAGATAGACAACTTCTATAATTAACTTAAGATTAAAATAAATATGAAAACTTCTGTTCCTTTAAGTTTAAAATAAGCATCACTTTTTTCCCCCTTTTTCTTGACCCAAACAAACCCTTAACAAAAATGAGTAATGGGCTTTAAGTGTTTAACCCAAGATAAAATAAAAGAAAACGTACCAAATGATTTGCTCATAATTTTCATTTTTGTGGCTGCTTTTGCAATTTAGTTTTTTTTTTTTTATTCTTTCGTGTTTTAACACTTAAAATGGTAGTACTAATATAGATTATAATTTTGTTTAATCTAATTAATATACCAAGAACAACGGTCAGAAACAAAATAACTTATATTTGGCTGGTATAGCTACATGATTCAAAATTTGGAAGTTCTTCATTTTCCCTGTTTTTTTTTGGCTGTAGACTGACATGGGTTCTATATTGAGAAGTTATTCAGTGAGCCCGTCACGCCACGTCAGCATGCTGACGTGGTGTGACTATCTAATCTTAACCACCCACTTGTCCCCTCCTTTATGGGGGATCATGACAAGTGGTTAGTGAAATTTTAAATTTTAAATCTGTTAGCCACTTGTCATGATCCCCCATAAAGGAGGGGACAAGTGGGTGGTTAAGATTAGATGGTCACACCACGTCAGCATGCTGACGTGGCGTGACGGGCTCACTGAATAATTTCTCGTCTATATTCCATGAGCAATAATGAGGAATAAACAATGGAGGCTTTAAAGGAATAAAGAGAAGGGGCAGAGTACCATCTAAATCCCAGAAATTGACAAATGTATAAAAAAAATATGGAAACATATTTATATTATATTGTATAGCCTATAACCTATTATATAATTTGTAGACAGCAATGTCCTTTAATTTGGAACCAAACGTTCCTTCTCCTCTGGAGAACTCTGTAATCCTCAAAATTTACTTTAATGGACTCACAACTCACAAGTGATGTGTGTGTGAGAGTGAGAGCAAAAGAAATGCCGTTTCAGTCATGGGCCCTAGTGGTGTGAGTGAGTGAGTGTGTATAATTGCCCATATAGCAAAAAAAAAAAAAAAAAGTCATGGGCCCTAGTGTTTCATATCTCCTTGTGCATTGGAAAAAACGTTGATGCTGTGTTTGGTTACATGTATTGATGGAAAAATCTTCATTACATCCGTGCACTTTTAGTTGTACCACTATACAACCAATTTCTAGGTCATAATATGAAATAACAATGTCATTTGTTGTAATTTGGCGACAATGAGTAGTAACTTTTTTCGTTTGCTAATAGTAACAATGTATTGTTTGATAATAACATTGTAAGTTGTTCGTTTGGTAATAGCAATCGGTCATATTAATTGTATAGTGAGTAAAAATCCCAATGAAATGTAACTATTAGTGTATACATATGTATGATACATTCAAATTGCTCGATTGTATTTAAGAATGTTCGTAATTAGTATTGGAGAATAATATAAAATAGGGCCTTCAAAAATCCACTAATCAACCGATGAATAGAACCAATCGGTTACGCTCTCTTGAAACGATACATACTGTCTACGGATAATATCCGATGTAGGAAATTAGCACTCTATCTCCGGATACAGTAACCCGGCCACCTTTACCGTAAACCTATTAAATATGCACAACTTGACTAGACAAAAAACTTGTCCACTAGCTAGTGTCTTTTTTAACCCGACAATATTCCTTAAATGAAATAAATAAATATATATTATGTGTTTGTGAAGTTGGAAACAAAACGAATCATTTGTGTTTCAAAGAAAGGAAAAGCAAAAATGAATCTGTGTATATAATATTTACGGAACTATATGTATGGTATACATGCATATACAAAACTTATTGGTTCAGAGCCAATATGTGACCATACAAAGGGGACATTAAGTAATTGGTGAACTTAACATTTGTAACCGTTGAGTAAAAGCTTGCTTTAGCTCATTTGGTTATTTTTAACAGTTACATAAAATAATGTTTAAAATTATTAACTCCACGCAATAGCTATAATGAAATTTTTTTTTATTTATATTAAAATAATCTTAACAATAGGTATTTAAAATTTGAAATCACTTATTCGAATCAATTTAAATTGACGGGTTAATTTTAGATACACCTCCTGTGATAAGTATGTATTTTATTTTACACCATGCAATTTCAGATGTGTCACAATACTCCATTTGATTTGAACTAATATGTAGGGGTGGCAATCGGGTCGTGTCGGGTCATTATCGTGTCTGTTCATTGTCGTGTCGGGTTATAATCGTGGCATTCTTAACGTGTCATAATCGTGTCGGGTTATAATCGTGCCGGGTCATATACGGGTCACCCGTTTAACCCGTCTAGGGTGTCATCGGTTCAGTTCAGTTCGGTTCAGATCGAATCGAATTTTTATTTTTTTATTTTCGATTTTTTTTCCATGTTTTGAAAACCAACCGAAGTGGTCGGTTCGATCTATTTTGCCAATTTTGGCGATCAGATCAATTTTTTAGTTGTAACTAATTTAAGAAACCCAATCGGTTAGCTCGGTTCGGCTATTCGAAATAATCTTACAACCCTACTAAGAACACTAACAATTCTTCCATCAAATGTATCAATTATTAACACGTACATCTTAAATACCAAAATACTACAAATATAGCAATATCTAATTGTTATAAACTTAACACCCAAGCACATCCACACAAACTGAATAAGAAGAAATATTGTTTTTACTAACAGTATAAAAAAATTTCTTCACTTGTCATCCATCAAGAATCAAGATTAACAGTTGTATTTATTTAATTGACTAATTTGTCTTCCTCCCAATCCAGCAATCCTAGCGGGCTTCAACTCTTTTTTTCCTTTCTTTTTTTTTAATGATTTTTTTTATTTTTATTTTTTATACAATGTTTGATGCATGAATGCTTCCAGGCTCCAGCTTCCTTCGTCCCTTATTAGTAATTAATTATTATTATTTTATTACATTAGTTATTAATTATTATATATAAATTTACTTGTTTGGTAAGTTGGTTACTCTCTTTTTTTTTTTAGCAAAAAAAAAAATAATTTTAGTTTATATATATATATCTATATATTTTTTTTTCTCAAAAAATAAAATTAATAATTTTTTTAAAAAATGTATTTTTTTTTAAAAAAAATTTTATATTACTTTTATTTTAGACTTCCAGATTATTAAAAATTATTTTTAAAACTAAAAAAATATATTTCTCAACTGCACTTAAATACTTAATTGGGTCAAACGGGTTAGACGGATTGACCCGCTTTAACCCGTTTATTAATCGTGTCAAACCGGTCGACTCGTTTATGACATGTGCCCTTAGACAGGTCACCCAAACCCGTTTATTTTCGTGTCGAATTGCCGTGCCGTGTCGAAAATTGTCACCCCTGCTAATATGCAATCATTAGTAAATCATAGGAAGTGTATGAGGAAATGATGTTAACTATAGGATAACTATAGGTGGTGTATCTGTAAATAATCTAAGAATAAAACAAACCTGTAAACTTTTGTCGTAATGGAATTAGTAACAACTAGTCGAACATGCGTGGGAATTTTTCAACAAATAGACATGCACAACAAGTTTAATACCATAAATTCTATCTAATAATTTTAATTTATCTATTTTAACAATAATATATAAATTTGTACAATTAACAGTAAAAACATTCTCAAACTGGATCTTAGAGATTGAAAGGAAAGAGATACACTTACAGAGAACATTTTACAAAGATTTATCACAACTTACAGTCTACTGAATAAAATTCAATTATATTTTAAAAAAATAATAAATAAATAAATAAAATCCAATTATTATGTTATCCCAAAAGTGCCTAAATAAAATAATTTATAGTACATCATAAATATGAAATAGATACACATGGACAATTAGGATATTTGAAAATGAAAAACTAAGATAAATACATTCTAAGGAGAAGGAGATTTACATATTGATGCTTCAATTTCAATTCAGTGCTTGAATTATTCAAATAGCAGGATTACATAGGTAGGATTCCAAACATAATGTATATATTCAAGTCCATGTATCCATTACCTTTAATATCATTATTCTTTCAAGACTACTTTAAAACTAATACATGAATCTATGTAATATATGAATAAACTAAATGCAAAAAATAGATTCAATGAATTTAATTATAGAAAGACATATCTTGTTTGCATGAACCATCTAAATATCTAATAAAAAAACACAAAAAAAAAAATGAGTAAAAAAAAATTGTCACATAGAATATTTGGTGCAAGGAGAGTTGATAATATAGACGCTTATAAAGACTTCATTTGCTTTGGTAATTATATATATATATATATATATATATGCTGAGTAATAGATTTTACATAAGCCAAACTCCACAAGAAGTATTTTGGCGACACATTAAAATTACATAGGCAAATTAAACAAATGCGCTACTAGCCTTGCGAGATATATCTCTAATTGTCAAGACTCGTAATTTTATTATTAAACTTCGTAAAATTTTTATTTTGGGGCATGACAGTAATTATCCCTTAATTAAAATAGAGAATTGTTATTCTCACTCCAAAATTGAACTAATGTACTTCATGATACTAATGACACAGCATGCAGTACTTGTTGGGATATGTATTACATGTGGGATAATCCCATGAATTTAGAGATTATGAATTGGCTAAATTCCTATTGTAATTTGATTTTCTTTGTAATTGAGTTGTATTACTTGTCCAATAAGTAATGAGTTGTAAACTCTATATATAGGGATGCTATATAGCAATTTAGGAAGCCTTAGTGTACCATGTTGAGAGTCTCCCCTCATGGGGGTGCATGGTCTAGGGTGAGAGAGTGAGGGTTATTTAGGTATTGAGAGTGTGGGTATACAAAAGGGTATGGTGGTTGAGTTATAGGATTTAATCCAAAGTGTCTTGTACTACTTGTTTATTCTCAACAGTGAAAGAATGGTCTCTCGGGTGTGGACGTAGGCATGTTTGTCGAACCACATAAAAATCTATGTGTCATTTATTTGATATGCATGTTTAATTGTTGTTCATGTGTGTGTTTATTTGAAGGAATTTGGTTCCGTGTTTTTAAATTCCCATAAATACCATACAATTAATGCATTCCATGAAATACATCGGTTCATCGATGGAGTGCGAATAGAAATTCCCTAAACAATTTCAAAGTTGGTTTAATTATTGTTTTATCAGACACTACACCTTATCGGCTAATTTCTAACGGACATATTTTATGTTTTCTAACGGATATTCCCGTTAGTAATTACTAACAGATATATACGTTAAAAATCATATAAAAAAAAGCATTAGTAATGTGAATTATTTTTATATAATTAAGTAATCTAACGGTTGTACAAATATTAGTAACGTTTTTATTCTTTACAAATATTAAAAATTCGTTAGTATTTTTCTTTGAAAGTAAAAATCTTTAAATAAAATGAGAGGCACTAGCATTTTTGTAATTACAACCCAAAAAATGAAAATACGGTGGCAATTTTGTAAATAAACACAACAAATTTTCACCAAAATTTTCCCACAAAACTTTTCCACCCTAAACCAGAAAATTACTCTCTCTCTTTCCCTTTACTCTCTTGTGGACGCTCCATTTAGGAACCCACTTTGTGGGTTCTATTCCTCTTCCTCTCTCTCACTCCCTCTAGTTCTTATTCCCCTTCTTTTTCTTCTTCTTCTCTATCCCTCAATGATGAACCCTAATCTTAATCACCCCTAGAGCCTCCAACAACCACATGTCGATCGAAGAAAATGTCGTTGTCGCTACTCATCGCCCCGCCATTGTCGCTGCTCCTCACGTCGCCATTGTCTCCTTGCCGATGCCGTCGCCGCTCCTCCTCACGTCGTCGTCCATCATTTCACTTTCACAGCTAGACCTCTGGTAGTCATTCTCTCTCTCTCTCTCTCTTCTATCATCTACATTCTTAGGATTAGAAATTGAAAACAAAAAAGTGGAGAGTTTTCTCTCTCTCTCTCTCTCTCTCTCTCTCTCTCTCTCTCTCTCTCTCTCTCTATCTCTTTAGTTCTATTGTCTAGTCATACAAAGCAAATATGGCCCTAGTCATTATGCTTACATGAAAGGTTTTCTCAGGAAATAGCAGTGCAGATGTATGAATTAGTGAATTCATCAGTTGATTTCTGATACCATGTCACCAAAATCAAAAAGAGAAAGAGGGGGACTGTTTAGGTGATTTGGTTAGGGTTTAATTGGAGGGAAGGTGTGTTTTGGTTTTTGATTTGGAGGAATGATGTTGTTTAGGGTTTCAATTAGGGCCGATTAGGACACATGCACAACTATGAGTCTGAGAGACACTGAGTATGAGGGAGATATAGAGTTATGTTTTTCGAGATGAGAGATTGAGTGAGGGAAAGAAAATGAGAGATTTAATCAGGGAGAGGGAGATTGAGCCAAGGAAAGGACCTCACAAGATTTCATTGTATATCCTATTTTGATTACTAGTCTTAAAGGACCTCACAAGATTTCATTGTATATCCAATAGTTCTCCAATTACCTTGTATATATGGTGTTATGAAAAAATTACCTTGAATTTGATTAATTTCATCATAGTTTATATAGTATCTTAAAGTATGGGACCATTAGATTGATGAAGTGGAAACTAAATGTTTTAAAATTTGATCTTTACTGTCAAGTGGCAATAATTTATGGTTTAAGATTTGATATTTACTATTTAGTGCTCCTGCTTTATTCTAACTTGCAATTACCATTGGTCATGTTAAGACTTGCAATTACTATGTTAATCATTTTGTTAACGCCCCAGAACTATTGGCGTTCTTATTCGTAATTGTTTAAATCTGGATAGATTTCTATTTTATTGACTGATACAAGTTTCTTAGGTACTTTATGAGTTTCAATGTATTTTGAAAACGATTTGTATTTCTATATGTGACCGTTTTGATATGCACATGTTTACAGCTTGAATTTTTTTTTCCTTAATTTGGAATCAACCTATAATGAATGGCAGGTGGCATACCATGTTTTTACAGATGCCACACCATGTTTTACAAAGGCTAAAACATTTGGGAACTAATTTTGGGGAAGCATGGCATTATTTTTATCAATACAAGTTTTACATGGTTTTAGCCAAAAAAAGAAATTAGTAATTATAGCTTTACCTGGGAAAATATTGATGGAACCTAACAGAAGTTACATGGGCAACTAGGCTTGATCAAGTTGATTTAATTTCTGGCTAATTAGTATCATTTATGGCTTGAGCAGATAACAGAATTCAGAATGCGTTGACTATGGCTATAGGTGTATGCTACTCATTTTGCTTTTATTCTTTGGGATGGAGTTAGCTTTGTAACAAAGAGAGGTTTGGACTTCTAAGACTGCTTCTATATTCACATATACATAGTTTTACACGAGTATATATCCACGAGCATTCACATCTTCATTGGAATTCACACACTTGAATATTATTTCTATTCGCATGTTTCTATCCTCAACAAATTTATTTTCCTTGATGATTTTATTTCCTCTTTTGGAGAAAATTCTGAAGTCTTGAATTAACTACAGGTTTTTAAGGTGTTACCATACAATTCATTTTTAAATATTCTGTGGTATAACTTTCCTATTGTTTCCCTTTGATGATATTTCTACTACCCTTTGGTTGACCAAAGCATTTGCTTGCTTTCTACTTGATAGAGGTCACAAGCTTATAGCAGTAGGACCAATGCACTGATGAGATAACCCCAACTTACTGTAATACCCGTAAATTTCTACGTTAATAAAATGAGTCCTCGTATTATTTTTGTTCCGTATTTGTAGAACCATGAATAACTAATACGTACTTATTAATTTAATAACTTAGACTGTAAGTTGCAACCTTGACTGACTCGTCACACTAACTCGTAAAATATATGTAAACCTAGACTGTATAGCACGTGATTTCAAATGACGACCCAACCATACAAATATGGAAATGAGAATATTACCCAAAATGGGTATTGTACTACACAAACCGGCCACCCTAAATCTATTGGGTAAAAACCTTGCCCAAACACCCCTCTCATAATCGCTGGACACTCCCACACACCCCTTCACCATCGACCACTTTCTCCTTCCCTAGTACACCCCCCCTCAATTAGTCTATCCTTTCCATAAGCCTCTACTAGATACACAAGATTTGTGTATATAGATGTGTAGTGTATATATATAACACCAAGGAGGGAGAGCCCAAATAAACCACACCGATATTCCCTCACATTCACTGCTGCCTCTGCCTATTCTCTGCACACACACCTTCTCAGACCATAGAAGAAGAAGAGGAAGCTAGAGAGAGAGGGAGAAGCTGGCCGGAGAAGAATAGAGAGAACCCGAGACTCTATAAGGTAAACCCACGCCCATTGTTTACTTCTACACTCATTGTATACCTCATACGCACACACAGAGCCCCCCATGCTCAAACAAAACAGAGCCTAAAGCTCTGAACCAGCCCAGACAGCCCTGAGAGCTCCTCACCGGAGCTCGATTTTTCAAACATCACCACATGCCCCTCAAATTCATACCAATGCGATCCTTTGGACCTCAGATGAAACCCCTTGTAGCAGCTTTTAATATAAAGCTTGTTTGGGTGGTCATGTAGAGGATTATTCTTCAAAAACCCAAGAAGAATAATCCCCTAGTTCAAACCCTTAACGAGATAACTAGGGCATGGGCTCATAGTATGTGATATAGGGCCCTATTTTTGGTCATTTTGGTGTTGGATTTAGTAATTTACACAGAGAGATGAAGAAGATATGGCCTTTTGAAGTTTTTCGGCGAAAACGCACCTCGCCGGAGAAGAAAGGGAAACGGGTTATATCGTTTACCAATTTTAATTAAAGACGGGTCGGGTCATGGGTTTGGATATGGGTTTGTTTGTTTATATAAATGGTTAATGGACCGGGTTATATTAATTAAAAATTGGTCGAGTTGGATCTTTTAAGTTGGGTTAGGAGCAAAGTGTAAACGTATGATCCATGGGTTCGGGTTTCGAATCGGGCTGGCCCGTGAACCATTTCTAATTATTAATTAGTTGTTTTTATATTTATGATTAATCTATTAATCCTAGTTAGTGCTTTAATATTTTGTTTTAAGAATAATTAACATTTCATTTATTATGTTAATTAGGATTAATATTTACATGTATTAATAATTACTTATTATACATTAATAAAAGTTATAAATAATTATGAATGATTTTTAAATGGTTTTAAAATAGTTTTAAATATTATAAGTAATTTTAAATGATTCCCAAATTAATTTAAAATAGTTTTAAACACTTAGATTAAATTTTAATATTCTGAAAAAGGTATTTTAGATAATACTTTGATATTCTAAAATTTTAAATTAATTACTATATGTTATACTTACTAATTAATTAGCCTAAATTAATAATAAGAATTAGTTTTAAATTAAAATAAATAGGCAATAAATACCTAATGACCATTTTAAAATATAGGGAAACTATATCAACTTTCCCTAAGGCCTAATAGTTTTGTTTTATAAATCATTATTTATAAAGCCCAAATTTTAGTATTCGAATATGATTTAATTATTTATAAAGGACTCGATTGGTTGTTATTTAAATTATTTAAATAACAAACGAATTCCGAAAATTACGAGAAAAATACCACTAGCTTATTTTAAGGTCTCAAATTTAGTAAAAATATTTATAAGGACCAAAGGTCTTCCCAAATTATATTTTGTAAATATAGGACCTCGTAGTCTATTATTGTACGATTAAAACTTCAAAAATTCATAATTAATCAACCGTAGCTCGGAAAAATATGCAGTCAATTCCCAAATTCTTAGAATAATGTCTAAAACTATCCCCTTGAGTTTGGTGACCTTTTGATAGGGTCAAAAATATAGCTCACCTTTAAGGGCCTACACTGGTATAGAAAACCCAGCCTTTTATGTAATGGACTCCGATTTGAGTCTAGTCACTGATGTTAGACTTAGAATGATGTCAGGATCATCATGTTGAGGTTTAGGAATCCATCTGGCACAATTACCATTATACCCCTGTTACTAGTATATATGTTAATCACCGTTCTATGAATTTATATATATTTTAGGGACCGAAGCTACGCTTGTTTTTACGAACCCACATCGAGGTGAGTCGTCCTAACTCACTTGGTATATTATATAACTACTCTTTGTATATTATGTAAATATCCAGTGAGTTCTGTGTGGACATATTTGATGAGTATTGTATATGTGAATGTTAAGAGTTACTGTTTACATGATGAACGCATGATTAGATAGTCATACTCCATGCTTAGTTAATAATGGTTATTATTCATGCTTATTACGTTTTACGAATATTTAATCACATGAACACTCATATAGACATAGTCGAGTCATGATGTCAATATTGACGTCTGCATGATTAGTTGAGGAGATTAACTCAATGTTATTACCATGCATATTTAAGTGGATCGTGGAGGTTCGAGTGGTATAGTCAAATCAACGGGAACAACGATAAATGTTATAGAGGCCCTGCTAGGCGACGATAGCAAAAGTACCCATTTGAATTAATGGAGTAAAGCATGAATTGATAGCTTATACGCTATAGAGCCCTGCTAGGCCATGATAGCAACATATCCATCTAGGTATTGAATACAATGGTTACTACTTGAAATGATATAGGGCCTGTTAGGTGACGATAGCAATATAACCATTATATTCTCCAGGAAAGGTCACGAGGACCTAAGAGTAAAGTGATTACACTCTTTTAAAACCAAAACTGCTATAGGGCCCTGTTAGGCGACGATAGCAACATAATCATTCTATTATAAGCTAACGGCATTACACTGGTAATGTAACAAGTCACATGAGTAAGTAATGTTGTCTGAGTAAGTCGAATATATCAATTCTACATGTTGTCATCACTGTTTCATTTATACTATCATGTCATATGCTTATTAAATGCTTAGTTCAAGAGTGATCGGTTAGACGAACTCACTTAGCTTCAAAAGCTAACGGCTCTTCCTGCCCTGGACATATTACGTGTAGGTTACAATGAAAAAAATCATCAAGGTGACTATGAAGAAGAGTATCTCGATCCTTAAGAAGGGAACTATCAGGAAGGTTACCCTTAGGAAGACTTTTCGGAAGAGTATGTTGATAAAGGGCATGGGTATGCCAGCTAGAAAGAAGATCCTGGCCTATTACCCCATTAAGATTTCCTTTATGCTTTAGAAACTATCTTTTGTTTAATGTAATAATTTAAGCAGCGTTGATCGCCCAAACTTATATTTTGTGATTTTCATTTAGAACTATTGTTATAGCCTAAGTAGCAAAACACTTGAAGTTCCCCATGAATACCATGAGACGTTTTGACATTTCTTACTCTGATATATCCATTTTAGAATTCTTGCATGGACAAGTCAGTCATATATAACTAGTCATGACTCACGAAATCGGAAAGGTAAAATTTTATTTCCCTCGAATTTTCGCTACTCCGGGGCGTGACACTCACTCTTTGAAGGAAATGGAGGTATTTCATTAAACCTACTCATGCTAGATTTCCAGGTTACGAAAATTGAAAATAAAAAATGTAAAACTATATTTCAGCTTGGATTAATTTGATCAGTACGAATTTTTGTGAGAAATGAAAAGAAAAGATAACCAAAGATTTTTCACTGTACATCTTGCCATTTTTGTGTCAACTTAATTTCTCAGTATGCCTCTCTTTGCACATAAAAATTTGGGCTAAAGTTGTAAAGTTTTGAACTTTATATTGCTATAGAGTATTGCTATCCTACTAAATGAAGCATTGTGTTCAATATTAAATACACAAAGAAAGTCCTTCCCATTTCATATCCACCCCTCCTACCATAAATGTTAATGTTTCATTTTGGAGAGGCCTCGGCTCAAGTCTCTTTGTCGACAAGTTGTATATATTTTTATAAGCCTGCAGTCTATTTTTATTCTTCATTGTTGTGAGAGCTTGGTATACATGGTTGGGTCATCCATGTGAGAATCAGATTTGATTTGAAAATAATTATATAAAAGGAGGCATTGGCAAGTTATGCCAACAACTTTGTGAAAAAAATGTCTAAATCATCGAAAATTATCAAGTTTTTTCAACAGCTTTGGGACCGCGATTTGGGCAGGTGGACTTGTTAGTCAGCTCAAGTACTCAGCCAAGATCTGCCCGAAAAGCTTGATTTCAAGAACTTTGCTTTACTTTGCAAGTGTTTGAGTTGTTCTCTGTTTTACTTTGCAAATTTTAATAGTGCACCCTTTTGAATTTCACCTACGTAGATGCCGTGACAAACTGAATTTCTTGATCGTTGCATTTATTTTCAAACCTAAAGACCATTTGTTTCTTATTACACATTGATTGTGTAGAATTTTTAGGTTTCAAGGAAGATGTAGGTATTCTAGTTATCTCATATATTTTTCACACACATTGAGCAGTAATTTGTTTGTACACTATTGCAGTGAAATGATATTATCGGTTTAACTACTACAAATTTTTTGATTCAACCATAGATGGGAAGTTAAAAAGTTATAATGACTACATACTGTTTAGTTATCCTAAAGTACAAAGTAACGACTCAAGCTTCTCTTCTTTTTTATTTATGTTTCTTTAGTAGAGTACTCCTGAATAAGCGAATCTACATCCAATCTATTATTATCACTACAAGAAAAAACCCTTTTTATGACTTTTTTTTTATTTTGGGCTAATGACTATTTTAAAAAAAGAGTCATAACAAATACTTTTTTCTAACATATATGACTCTTTTTGCAAATATAGTCATAAGATTGGTAAGTGGTGTTTTATTTACGACCATTTTTTTATTAGTCATAAATAATAAGATTGTTTATGACAGTTTTTTTAAAATGGTCATAAATAATACGATTTTTTATGACAGTTTTTTTGAAAATGGTCATAAATAATAAGATGGTCATAAATAATAAGAGTTTTTATGACAGTTTTTTTAAAATGGTCATAAATAATAAGAGTTTTTATGACAGTTTTTTAAAAATGGTCATAAATAATAAGACTTTTATGACTTCATTTTTTGGTAGTCATAAATATTCTTTATTTTTATGACTCTTTTTCTTTAAATTCTAGAATCAAACGTAAGTACTGTTTTGGGAAAAATAGTGAAAAAAAGACAGTATGCTAAGATTTTTAAAGTTAAGATTCTTGATTAGGGAAAGGTCCTCTGTACAAAAATATTTTGTGAAATTTTATTTGGCATACACGAATATTATGTGAAATTTCACTAAATCTTTACATGAATATTAAGTGAAATTTCACTTAAATCGACCTTTGAGAGACTAGTTTTTAAGAAATTACTTTTTGAAATTGGACTATTAACACTTGATAGTTACTTTTAGTGTCACAAATTTAGATTTTATAAAGAATCATATTAGATTTTTTATGACAGTTTTTTGAAAATTATCATAAAAAATAAGATTTTTTATGACATGTTTGTGAAAAGTGTCATATATAATAAGTATTTAGAAAAGTGTCATAAATAACAAGACTTTTATGACTTCATTTTTGGGTAGTCATAAATATTCTTTATTTTTATGACTCTTTTTCTTTGAATTCTAGAATCAAAGTACTGTTTTTTGGAAAAAATAGTGAAAAAAGACAATATTTTAAGATTTTTAAAGTTAAGATTCTTGATTAGGAAAATGTGCGCTGTATAAAAATTTTAAATGAAATTTCACTTGGTATACATGTAACACCCCGTATTTTCTTTATATAAATATTCATTTAAAAAATAAAATAATGAGACAACCTAAATTTTTGCGTATACAACCATGATTATTTATTTATATGTGTGTATTTATTTTATTCATTAATTATTGTGTGAAATTTTATAGAGCTAAGTGGTGGAGTTAAGTTGTAAAAACTTAAGTTGAACAAGTCATTGAAGAATTGATGTGTTTATTTTTTTGTAGTGATTATAGGCCCGTGAATGTGTTAATTTGTGTTTTTAACATTTAAATTAAGTACCCGGTTATGTACACCCATTGGGTCACTCATTTTAGAACTTTAGAATGTATTTCGGGCCCATATAAAGCCTTTTTGTGAGACCCCTAGACAAAAAACGGGATTTTTAGCCTTTTGTGTGTTTGTGTTATAATATATGTAGGTGTATCATATATACATACATAATATACCTTCTAGGGTTTTGATAACAAAAAGAAAAGAAAAGAGAGACATGAGAAAAATAGAGCAGTCAAGAGAGAGAGAGAGAGAGAGAGAGAGAGAGAGAGAGAAGAAGAAGAAGAAGAAGAAGATAATAAGAGAAGAAAAGAGGAACCCCAAATATTGTTTTGCGAATCTTCATCAACATTGAAGTCCTAAATCGGTGAGTTAACTTGTTATTTTCTTTCAATCTCGTTTGATTGAAATTTAAATAGATAGATTATTAAATTAGTATGGTTATGGGTTATGAGATTTAGGTTTTTATTTACAATGATTGAAGTTATGATTTAAGATTTATAGATGAGCCTTGGATATACATTTGAGCAATTATTCAATTTTCGGATTTGGGATTTTCACGGATCAGATTTTAGTAGATAATTCCTAATAAATCATACGTTACAGTTTTCGTAATTCTGTTTCGCGTAAGCCTGTAGGAAACACAATTCTGGACAACTTTCGTCTAATGGTATTTTTCCCAATTCTGCACCGTTTGGGCAGAAAATTCATATTACAGTAGCAGTTTTATGAATGTTAAAATAAGCGTATTTGCTATATCATATTTTTGTGTGATTTCGTGTTCGTTAATAAAAATTAATTTATTTGTACATAGAAAGATATGAGTTCTCATGTATAGTTGAGCTTTGTGAAATTATGACTGTGTGATTTTGTGTGGGTTATGAATCTGTGTGAACATGTAGCTGTTAATATAATTTTAACGGAAATTTGAGTTGAGTTATATGAATCTCTTATGAAGTAGAGTTTTGTGAAAAACGTGGATGTATGAACGATAGAAAATCCTTAGAGTTCACCACTGCTCCTTATGATTTTAAGCGGTGACTTTGTGGATGACCCGTCCTTGTGTGATTAGACGGCGACTACGTGGATGACCCGTCTATTCATTATTTTAAGCATTATGCCCGGCTTGTTGGTCTATTTCATGTGTATCTAGACATTGTTTTATTGACGTCAAGAACGTAAGGACTAGCCTTTCGGTGTATACTCAAATCCCAGTGATACCCCATGGGAGTTGGGACCGGAGTGGGAGTTAGTATTACGTTAGGAGACACATGGGATATATGTGTAGGCTGGACCATGGATGGGTGGCCGATGTGGTGAACATAAGGTGTAATAAAATAAAATACTTTGTGGTGTTTTATTCTTGCGTTTAGAAGTTGAATTATAATTAATTACCTCTTATTGTGGTTGCATCGTAGAAAGTTGTGGACGCTTAATCATCGAATTGTCTAATAATTTTTCGTGTTGTAATCGTTGTGTGTGAGAATATTGTCTTGAAGTGATGTTTTATTATCTAATTTTAACTTTTAATATTGTCTTGAAGTGGACTCAAGGCTTTAAATTTCAAAGGGAAAAGAAGGCCAAGTCCAATTTGGCAATTCGTAAAGGTAATTAAATCTGAATAAAAACATGGTAAATATAATGGTAGCTGTTTAAATTATACTTAGTATGTTATGGTTAATGTATTGATATAATGTATGTTGCGGTTATTCAATTGTTGCTGGGTATGTTTTCATTGTTTGAAATTTTTGGGAGGTTCTATTTATAGAGGAGACTCTGTCGAAAGTTTTAGAAATTCTAGGTCAACATTCATTCCAAGATAAGTTAGTTTTACCACGACTTGTGATTGCAGTAATTTATTGTTTGTCTAATATTTGTTATACATTTATTCATAGGGACCAAAGCAACCAGGAAATTATGAATGTGGATACTATATGTTACTTTTCATGAAAGTGATAATGGAGAATCCATCCAAATCTATCAACATAAAGGTATTATCATAGTATTCTTTGTAAATGTGTCGCCAAATTTTCTCTTCTTCTTGTTTTACTTTGATTCATAAATTGTGGAATTTTTTTTTTCATATGTGTTGGAGGTGGTGGTGGTGTTGTTGTGGGGAGGGAATACATCTTTAACATCTCATTCTTTCCTGAACTTTTTCAGATGAAAGAGTTGTCTCAAAAAGTGAAATATGAAAGCCACAAGCTAAATGTACTTCAACTTGAGTTCATTGAGTTCATTCAAGAATACATTTAAGTATTGAAAATTTCAACATTTTTTCATTTTTCCAGGTAATCTATATTTTTACAATTTAAGAAAATTATATACTCGTTATATAGAATCTAATACATTGATTTCATTTTTGTTTCAGTGTTACACAGTTAGACTACATGGAACAAATATTGCAAATAAGTTGATGTACTAGCACTACACCATTCAGTCAATTTTCTAACACAGAGGTTTTTGATTTCCTAACGGTAATTTACCGTTACAAATTTGTAACAGTAAATTTCAGTTAGAAATTTATAAATTCCGTTAGTAATTTTCAATTCTAGCTATTTTAGAATTTTCTAACAATAACAAAATTAATACTAACGGTAAATTACCATTACAAAATTTTACCTAAATTATTTATTTAAAATAAAAGATTAAAAGAAAAGAAAAAAGAAAAACTAAAAACTAAAAACAATGAGGGGGAGTCTTGGGCGGCAAAACCAATTACCATTACACAGGATCTGTGTGTGTGTGTGTGTGTGAGAGAGAGAGAGAGAGAGAGAGAGAGAGAGAAAAGGGGATCGGCTCCCACCGTGGTCCTCCCGTCGCCACCACTCCATTCGTAGTTCTCCCGTCGCCACGACTCAACCATCGTCTTCCCGCCGCCACCACTCCACCATCGTTTTCCCACTGCCACCACAAGACCGTGGTCCTCGTCTTCTCGCGGATCTGGTTGGTTAGTCGTCTCTCTCTCTCTCTCTCTCACACACACACACACACACATCGGATCTGTTTGAAAAACACAAGATCTCTCTCTCTCTCTCTCTCTCTCTTACACACACACACACACACACACACACCAGATCTATTACAAACTAGATCTGAAATCATGCAACTGTTGTTGCGATTGAGTGTGTGTAGCGATTGTGT
This sequence comes from Hydrangea macrophylla, assembly GCA_033977485.1. Classification (NCBI taxonomy): domain Eukaryota; kingdom Viridiplantae; phylum Streptophyta; class Magnoliopsida; order Cornales; family Hydrangeaceae; genus Hydrangea; species Hydrangea macrophylla. The sequence goes on from CM066994.1 coordinate 33,944,276, forward strand.
GCGTGTGTATATTGCGACTCTGTATGTTCTCATATTGTTCTTATCTGGAATCGAGTAATTGAGATTTTTTCTTTGAAGCTTGTTGATTGATCGAAGTAATTTGGTTTTTGAAATTGGGGATTGTGCTTTTCACAGAGTTGACTTGAAAAAGAGGAGATCATTTAGAGGTATGTTCTTTCAATTTTCGTCTGATACACGTAGATTCCTCAATTTTTTTTTGTAGCTTAAAATTGATTTTTATGTTAAAACTGTTTTGAGGGTTGATCTTATCTGTTTACATTATTTAGATAGATAATGATTTAAATGTCTAATTTATACATATCATTACTTGAATTCAATTTTCTAAAACCCAGAAATCATATCCTAAGATTAGTTAACAATATTATTGATATCAAATAGATATAGATGTATGTAACACAGCCCAAACTCACTGAATTCAGTTTCAATATTTGAAAATTTACACAAATGCTACAGTGCTAGGAATTCTACAACACAATTGAGATTCTGCTGCAGAGCTAGGAATTCAACAACAAAATTTACACAGAATGATTGAAGGACTTTGTTTAGAGCATTGACTTTGTAATTCATATTGGGGTTATTTTGAGAGGCACTCCATTTGAAATTTAAAATTTGTTAGTGTGATTCTTACAGATCTATACGCATATCACCAGGGGTAGGTGAAATTTTTTGGATCATAGATTCCAAACAACAGGAAAAGAGCTTTTAACTCCTATCCCTAGTAAATGGATATTTTTCTATTCCAATATCATGATATATCATGTGACATCAAGAGCTTTTAACTCCTATCCCTTGTTCACATATAACATATAAACCACTTTGGGAAGACCATCCATTGTGATTCGTGTGTTGGACACATGTTTTTTTCCTTGCCAAATGTACATGGATTCAAGAAGTTGACTTTGAGTAGTGACAAATTTATATGTATTTTGCCTTGGAGAAGGTACTATTCTTTCTTTTTCTTTTTTGCTTTGCTGGGGAGCACCCAAAACTACAAGCATAAAACCATTATGTGTGTCTATTGCTTTTATTTGATCTTTTCATGTTTCATTTTTTTTTTCATCTTATGGTGGTGACCATTGAGCAGTACATCCTTAAAGTTGGCAAGGGAGTTGCAGCACAATCCATTAGTGGATTTACAACTTTAGATGTGCCTCCACCTCTTGGATATCTAGTAACTTTTACTATTGCTTCTTGTATATATCCTTCGGCTCGCACCAATTGTAACATGATTTTAGTGTGTTCTTAGAGATGAAAATAGCCCCAAATTAGAGCAGAAAATAGCCCCAAACAGCCCCTATTTTGCTGAATTCTTCAGTCCCTAACTAGAGCTCCAAACAGCCCCAAACAACCCATGTTTTTGTTTTAAATGTTTTATTGAATCTTTCAGCCCCTAAATGGGGATGAAAACAGCCCAAAAAGCCCCAATGAACCCCTGTTTTGCTGTAATGTTTTGCTAAAATTCAATGTACTGTTTTCCTGAATTTTTTAACCGCAAACAGCTCATGTTTTGCTGAAATGCTTTGCTCAAATTCAATTTAATGTTTTTTTTTTCTAAATTTTCAGCCCCCAAGGGGAGGGGCCTGGACTGAAACTTTTTTCATTATCCATGTGTTTTTTGTAGTTTGATCAGTGAGAAGAAAGTGAACTCAAGTGAGCGTTTCTCCCAAATAGACTAGGAAAGAATGTGCACTTTTGAACACTAACATTACTGCTTTTGTTTTGCCACTTCATTTCTGATCCCTATTAGAGGGTCTCCATGTGATTATTCATTCCCAGCTCAATTCTTTATATTCTTGTAAACTAATATGATGTTGTATCAATTGTCTTCTATGTTATAAAAGAATAGATCGAAGAATTATGTGCACTTTTGAATTCAGTTGTGTCTTGTTTTAAATCTTATCACGGGTTGTAAAACCTTGTTTGAACTCAGCCTCTATCATTCTTTCCAGCATTTTTAATCTTTTATTGTTTTCACTTTTAGTGTTGTTTAAAATCTGAAATCTTTGCTTTATTCAATTGTTTCAGTTTCAATCAAAAACTCAATTTAAAGTAGTTGATTAAATAGATCGCAGGTGACGTTGTTCGAAGATTTGTGTTCAAAATTAGGATTGCACCCCAGTTGTCTAGGAAAAAACCTATAACAACACATGATTTCCATGTGTATGACTTCTAAGGTCAATGAACCTAGGACCTATTAGTCACTTCTATGTTCATGGCAGGCCTTTATCAGGTTTGCAATTCAAGTGCTTGCTTGGATCAAGAGTCAACTGTTTATCAAGTTTAACAAACAAGGGCCAAATTGATGGTCCTTTAAAAGTAAACTAGATGTAAGAATTCAGGCCAAGCAATTGTTAATGGTTTATTGCTTACTTTCTGAAGCATGGGAGCATTGTTTCCCTTTGAAGCTTCCCCACACAAATCTTGATAATCTTGAAACTTTTGATTGCTGAAATCCACAACCATGTTATTAGTTTTTCTTTTTGGCTCCTTTCTTATATTTGTCTTTGTGGGGTTTTTGCAATGCGTCATCTTTGATTTCTGTGTAGCTCATAAATAGATTCTGGGTTAATTAGACTTTGCACCTTCGTAGTTTACACCCAGCGTCGCTTTATCCCTCATAATTTAATAGTTGACACATCAACGCTGAAGTTTCTATTTGGGGCCATTTGCATCTTCCGTCAGATGACTGGCAACAATTTTGTCAAAAGACGTCAAAATCCTTTTAAATTGGTCAGAATCAGAATGCTGTCAACAATTCTCACAGATTTTGATGGAACGTACAAATTGTCACAAATTATAAACTCCAGGGTCTCAGTGTCAACCTTAAAGGAGGGCAAAGTGATATCGAGTGTAAACTACAAGGGTAAAAAATGTAAATCACAATCTTTTGTTTCTATTGTTTAATCAGAATTGCCTCCATTTCACACTGTCCATTTTCTCAACAGGTGGCTGTGGATACCGGGAATCGGACCACTTCTCTCGTTTGAGATTGTTTTGAAATTGATTTGAATCAAGGAAAGAAAACGAAAGGTCTGTTGAAAACAGATACAGAGTCGCCACTTGGTCTTTAAGGAACCAAGAAACCTAATTTTGACTCACCCAAGCGGATAAGGGCACCGGCCCTTCATAACCAAAGAACTTGGTTCGGGGTTTTGGTACGAGAGAGGAAGGAGCCTTTGTCGCGACTAAAACACCCTCAACTCGCCCCTTCTTTCGACGGGCCTCAATTAGCATCCAAATAATCATCTTATACTATGTTTGGTTCGACAATTAATACTATTGTAGTATATTACATCACATAAGAAAACTTGAAATTGGAAGATCAAAAGATAAGATATCATTCATAAGATCTAAGCCAAATATCATGCAATGTAAAGTGAAGGACCACACAAATAAACCTAGGAAAGATCGTCTAATCATCTATCAAATAATCAAGACTTCCTAATCTAAAGGGGGACATGAATTGTTATTGAAACAAATAAGCAAAGAAATCAAAATATGCTTAGCAAGGCTAGAATGATGCATGTTATTCTTTGATAAAAGAAGACCTCTCAATCCCCGGGACGGATGAGAAAGGATGAATAGATCAAGGGGAAGCATGAACGAGTGATCGAGTTCATTCCTTATAATCTCCTTAGATTAAGAGTTACAAAAACCCCAAATCTTGCATGAATGCAATGTATGTATCTAAAAATGTGCAAAGGTTGTAGTGTGTTTTGTGTACATGGATTTCTAGAATGGCTTAGAAGTCTAAAATGGGCAAGAATGAATGAATGAAATCAACATGGGATGTATACAAATGTAGTATGAACCACTTCCTAAGATATGAACTAATTTGGAATGCATATAAGCCTCAAATCAAAGAATGAAAGTTAAAGTGTACTTGCTGTGAATAGTGGACAGAACAGTAGCATGATCTTTTGGAAATTGAAAAGAGGGGTTAGGAATGTTTTCAATGCATGATTTTTTATGGAGATGTTCCTTATTGTGTCTAGAACACAACCCAAAAGGCCAATCTTGAATAGCTATCACATATTGAGAGAAATTATATAAACAATAGAGGTCACTCAGAAACAGAGTTTGTACTGTCGACTGAAATGTTAGAAAATCTTAGAAAATGAAAAAGAATGATCTAGAGGCCCATTTTATACAGAAAGTTTCCTAAGACATTGAATTTTAAGGGAAAAATAAGTTAGGACCACCCCTTTTGGAAAAGTTTTCTGGACAAGAGGTCGTAAGTTTACCTAGCTGCTGTGACAGCAAAAACAGAATGTTTGGAAGGAATGTTGGGACCCAAATGGACCATTTCCAAGTACTTCCAAGTCAAACCAAAAATCATAGGTGTTCTCCAATGAGTTAGGAAGACTTTCCAAGTGGCCTTGTATCCATATGTTGAGTATTGAGTTCTAGAAAAATCTTTAAACTCAACTCACTCACTGTTTTGACTCATTGTTTTGAAGATTTTGGGGAAAACAAAGTTTTGTTTCTTGAAACCAAATGAGAGGGATTGAGAGGGGTTTTGAAATAGATGTTTTGAAAACATGTTTTCAACACTCAATAAGGATCATAGCCACTTAGAATACCTACATCAAACTCATCATTTAAGAACCTCCAAGATTGTTGGAGAGATTTATTTTATTTTTGGACATAACTTCAATACATTCCAAGAATACCTTGGAAGTATTGAGGTTATGATCATCATCTATCAAACATGTTTTTGAGGTCAAGAGCTACTATCCATAAGGATTCACTCACCCCAAACTTCATGTCATCACTTAGATGATGATGAACTAGTAAGTAAATAAAGAAAAGAAAAAGAAATGAGATAAGGAGAGATGAACATATATATAATCAAAGCAAGTAAATAGCAATCAATAGATGATAATCAATGTGATTTTGGACTTGTAGCTTGGTGTTTCACTCATAGATTTTGACATTTGGACATGGAAGTAGCTTCCTATCTCATGAATGCTCAAGAATGAGGGTTGGAGTGGACTTTGAATGTGAAGTATATAGAAGGATGATGGAAGAAAACAAGAATAAAACTCACTTTCTTATGGAAAATCAATGGGAGAAGCTCCCTTTCTCTCTTCTAAACCTATCTCTATCTCTCTTCTTCTCTACAAGTTTTCAAGCTTTGCACTTGGCTCCCTCTATCTCTCTTCTTCTCTACAAGTTTTCAAGCTTTGCACTTGGCTCCCCCAAAATGAAGAGCAATGGGGGGTTTAAATAGGCCAATTTGGGGTGGTTTTGGGGTTTTAGAAGTACTCCCATTGGTCCCAAACAACTGTGAACATAAAACTATGTCGTTTTGGCTTTCAATTAATCAAATTGGACCCCCAAAAAAATTACAAAAATGGACTCTGCGAGGTTTGAGTGCCGCGGCGGCACTGGGCCAGTGCCGCGGCGGCAGTGGGCCAGTGCCGCGGCAGCACTGCTCCTCAGACGCCCAGAAATTTACGTTTAGGCCCCCAGAGGTTCCGGTATTCGCGAAAAGGCCCTATTTTGTCCAAAATTCACAGAAAATGCATACGAACTCCAAATTAAGGTTGTGATATACCGTTGGAAAGGTAATGGAGTCTACTTTACATAAAAAATAGTTCGGGGATAGGTCACTTTGAAAAGTTTTGCGGTATTCGCGATAAAAGCTGATTTGATCGCCTTTTTCACCTTCAGAAATTCAAAATAAATTCGTTTTAAATCCAGGAATTACGTGCGATATACCGTTGGAAAGCTATTGACCTCTAGTATCCATAAAAAATATTTGAAAATTGTTTCGGTGCCCCGATTCCAAAGTCAAATCTTGGTCAAACTGGTCAAACCTGGGATTCCCGGGAAGTTCTGGGAACCTCCGGGAGCTCCCAGGAGCCGACGTTTTCGCGCGATTCTCTTTTAAAACTCATTTTAATACTTTTCTAATGATTCCGGTGAATTCGGACGATTTCGGTCAAACTTGGTCAAACTTGGTCAAACCTGGTCAAATCTTGGTCAAACCGGTCAATGGGGACTTTCGGGGAACTTCCGGGACTTCCGGGGGTCTCTGGGAGCTGACGATTTCATCCAGTTTTACTTAAAAACTCATTTTATCATTTTTCTTACGACATAGCATGTTTTCAGAACTTTGGGACCAAATCTGGGAGTCTTCGGGCTTTCAGGGGTATTTTGGTCATTCTGAGCATTCTGAGAGATAGAGCTGACTTCCAAGAGTCCTTTTGAGTCTTTTACGATCATTGTGAACCACCAAGCTATGGGTCTCCTAAATCTGATAGCCGACAAAATGGGGTGTCTACAGTGGCACATTTTCATCTTCACCTGTCATTGAATGGTAATTCGCAGAGCATACCGAGCCCACCTCTGGACACATCTCAAGCAGACAGGCTCAAATCAAATAATGTTCTTTTCATACAGCAAGCTGAAACTTCAGCTCATCACGAAGAGAGAGTGAATCCACTGACAATAGATGATAATGAGGATGCTGGGATCAGTCATGATGAAAATGTGGAAAATTTCAAAGTTGATGATGTTAGCGATGCAGTTGAACTCTCTATTGCAGCATCTGAAGCATTAGTCATACATGAAATAGTGAAAAGTGGTTCATCCACAAAATCTTTGCTGGGTTTAGCCATACTTGAAGTTGCCCTTCGGGTAAATCAAGCACGCTTGGAGGGTCCGGAACATAATTTTCAATACCCAAGTGAGGATATTGATTCTTTATCAGACTTGGATGAATCCACTATGAATAATGCATATGAAGATGTGGGGTTATCTATAAGTTGTTTTGATGATTTGTGTGCTAGTGATTCAATAGTATCTCGAGTCGAGGATACTCCCTCGTCAGCATACAATTCCATATGTAATGAAAAGCATATATATGAAGGGCACATGGCTATAGAGGTTGTTGACACTTCTTCAAAACAGAGGTCAAGAGATGTTTTGAATGTAGAATTACAACCAAGAGCGGACTTGGCACTAGAATCTGTTGGTGGTGAGAGAGCTAAGTGTCTTATTACTAATCCAGGTTCAAGTTCAATCCCTTCGTCGGTGGCATGTCTCGACGGTCCCGTGTTGCAACAGTCAGACTTGGCAAATTCTGACGTTCCAGCTACAACTGAGGCAAAAGAATTAGTATTAAGGGCACGTTTTCTATTAACTAGTTGAACTATATGCTTAGTTTTATCATCCATACAACATCTTCACCCTCAACTCCTTACCCGAGAAAGAATTTTGATTTTTGATTTTTGATTTTTGATTTTTGATTTTGATTTTGATTTTATGCAAACTCCCTTAGGCTGTGTGGTTTTCGGATTTAGAGAAGTAAAAGGAAAATGAGAAGGAAAACTATTTCAGTAGTGTTTTTCCTTATTTACCCCTCCATGCTTAAATAACCTTAGAAATTAAAAAACTTCAATATATTATAGGATCTCTAGTAAAGAGGGAAGGAAGTAACTCATTCAAAATGTATAATTTATTTTCCTACCTGTTTAATTTTCCTTCCTCTTTTCCTTTCCTTGCTAGTCAAACAATGAAAAGTACTTTCCTCCGTATTTTCTTTTCCTTTCCTTCACCAAACGTACGATCCAAACAGAGCCGTAGTAAGTTTTACAAGCATAAAAGGGTGAACCAAAATCATATGTAACTATGTATATTTGATTTTGATTCCTTCATATGGTGAATTGAACATTGAGTGAGATAATGCTAGTTTGGCTTGCAGAGAGTTGGTTACGCCACGATGGATACGACTTCGGTTCCGCCTTAGGAAGATGTAAATTCTTCTCCTAGGGATTTAAGTCCTGAAAATTCTGGTGAGTTTCTGCCACCAGTTTCCTTGTGTCACTTTCATCCTCGCTACTTGGAAGATGGTGATGTACTCTTATTTTTCATTTTATTTCCTCCTACAGAAAAAGCTGATAAGCTAACAAATATAGTTCAGGAGAGATTTCAAAGCCGCTGGTTAGGTGGTTGGACACTAAAGGTACTGTATTCTAATCTATCGTTTCTCCAGATAAACCCTTTGTCACTACCTTTTTTATGCATCATGTTTTTGTTGAAGGTATATTCTTTGTATATCAGAAGCTAAAGCCCGATAGGGCTGTTTATCCGGTAAAGTGGGATAGAGGCAATTCTGAACATACCACCTTTAACTTGAAATTTTCTACTGTAACCATTTCTGAGATCCTGTGCTGCTTTTTTATTTTTATTTTTTATTCCTCTTGTTTTCTTTTTTTCACCATCGTTATTTGCCATAATGACTTGTTTCCACAGGCGGCATGGAAGGATTCACACCACATTGATAATTTTTGTTATTATCTAGAATGCAGTTTTGTTTTGTTCTTTGATCACTTTCAGAAGATTCATATAACTTATAGCTGGTACCAGACAGTTGCCCAAGCCTTGGATACGCTATGATGATTGCTAAATATACAGGCTGTGTGCAGATTATCCTGGAAAATTAGCAACTCTAATCCTTGTCAAAATTAACCCCATATAGGCAGTTAACCCCATAGTCCATGAGGAACATAGAATGATAAAAAAAATAGAAATAAAGCCATGAGGAACATGAAGATTGTGTACAGTGTTGTGTTCCAAAATTGGATAAGGCCAATATGAGGAGTTGGAAAGCCTGGGAGAGATAAAGCCAAACAGATGAATACAAGGTTGCAATTGATCCTAACGGCTCTTACCCTTCTTATAATCTCTACTAGGCTGCTAATGTCAATTAACAATGATCATCTATATTACTAGTGAAATAGTTTTCCTTCTCATTTTTCGTTTCTTTTTCTTTTCCCTCTCTAAATCCTCGTATGTTACATATATAGCCTTTTGTTTTCAGTTAATATTAAGGAAGAGCTTGCATTGTGCATAATGTCATGAACAAAGGAGATGTATTTTAGTTGAAGTCCATGACACAAAGAAAACCATCTAGGGTCGAGCTGTAATTCCAATTAATCTCGTCCTTGATAGAAAATCCTGCATGTTAAATCCTACATCTTTTCTAATGAATATATCATGCTTTTATATCTTTTTGTCTCTTAACAATTTGCTATCCGATAGTCCCGCGCTTCTATACTAGTACTACACAGAGTGATAGAGTTCGGTGGTTGTCTGGCCTCTTTACCATGAGGATCATGAATGTGTTGGGAAGGTTCGGCTCTCCAATGGCAATACAATTACATTTGATGAGACGACTCAAATTAAAGGTCCGATTCTCAATTCAACAAGCCTTCACTTCCCTATTGCAGTTTGAATTCCTTTCTTTTAAGATCTAATTTAGTAATATAGAGATAGAAACAAATTATTTGACCTGAAAATATTAATTGGTTAAGCTTCTATGTATTGGGCATCCTTGAGATATATGTTAATATTTCCATATTCACATGAAATATCTTTCTCTCCTCAAATAAACATTGGTCTCATAGGTGTTGCCCATTTATAATTAGGTTCCGTGAATAGCTTTGCTTGACAATCTACTAGGATCTTTACTAGATTGAAAACTAATGCATGCATGTTTGATAGGGATTCATAAAGTCCGAGATTAAAGAAACTATGAAATTCTTATTTCAATATAGTAATAGTGCTTAACTTCTTATTGTAGTTCTTAAAAATGTAGGATATGTACACGTCTAGGATACTTTGACTAACGTAATGAAATTCTTGTTTGTTTCAGCTCAATTTTCTTGCTAAAAAGTTCAGAATGAGTAAAGAAAAGGTTCACATCAATATTGTGGTCATTGATCGAAGTCAACCACCATTGGTCATCTTATCTTCAAGCTTGGTGGTCATTAGACATGTCGACTTTGTAAAATTTCCCATTTGTTTGTTTGTTATTTTAGTTTAGTTTGAGTTTGGATGGATGAACTCTTTAAATTTTAGACATGGTTTGTTAGTTTTGGTTTGGATGAAAAGACATTTTGGATTTTACTTGTTATATTTATTATGGATTATTTTGTCGTGTTTATTAAAGATTGAGCTTGTTATATTTTACATTTAGATTAATTATTTTTTGTAAATTCGATGTGATTGTGATGTTATTGGAGATCATTCGATGTGGTTGTGTTTATTAGGTGCAAATAAAAACTGGGGAGAGATGTGACTGTGTTTAGATTACTAATAGTTTTTTTCCGTTAGAAACGATATTTCTAACGGATTTCAACCGTTAGTATTAGTTGTTTTTACCGTTAGAAATGATGTCTAACGGCAATTTACCGTTAGTAATTCTTTGTTGCTAATGGAAATGTGTTACAAAATTGCTAGATGGCTACCATATTTTAATCCGTTAGAAATGTTATTCCTAATGGCAATTTACCGTTAGTAAATTTAACGAAAGTGTTACAAAATTGTTGGATTACTAACCACATTTTACCGTTAGCAAGAATATTCCTAACGGTAATTTACCGTTAGTAAATATATTTTTCTAACGGTAATTTACCGTTAGAAAATGTGTTAGAAATATTCCCCACACTGTATTTCTAACGGTAAATTACCGTTAGAAAGAATTTTCCTAACGGTAAATTACCGTTAGGAAAGTGGCCCTTTGGTGTAGTGTAGCGGAGATTGAAGAGTTTAAATAGACACTAATCTTGTTTTTATTTATTTATTTATTTATATTTATTTTTAACAATGTTACATATACATTATTGGTTTGTTGGTTTAATACATACTTAGTGGTTACTGTTACATTTTTCTTGTACATAACTAATTATTAGATTGATTATTGAAAAATTTTGGAAGGAAGATAATATCTGAATATGGTTCTTGAGTTGATTTGTAACATGCATGTTTTGATGATGTATTTGAATTGTGTAATCTTGATTGTTGGATTAATCATCAACAAAATATTTTTTTTCTTTAAATGTATTTTATATTATATATGACTGTTTCATAAAAAATAATCATAAATTAGCAATAGTTCTACTAAAGTCATAAATAGTGTCATTATTTATGACTTTTAAAATGTTATTTATGACTGTTTTGAAGATTATTTATGACTATAAAAAGATTATTTATGACTTTTTGAAGGTTATTTATGACTATTTTAAATATTATTTATGACTATTTAAAGGTTATTTATGACTTTTTTTAAGACTGTTTATGACTTTTTAAATGGTTATTTATGACTAATTTGAAGATTATTTACGACTTTTTAAAGGGTTATTTATGACTTTTTTTGAAGATTATTTATGACTTTTTTAAAAGGCTATTTATGACTTTTTAAAAGATTATTTATGACTTTTTAAAAGGCTATTTATGACTTTTTTGAAGATTATTTATGACTGTATCAATTAAAAAATAGTCATAAACAATTTGAAAGCACTCATTTTTTATGACTATTTTTTTAGAACTATTGTAAAAGTAATAATTATTTATGACTTTTTTAACAAACTCGAACTTATTTATGACTGCAATGTTATGACTTATTTTAAAAGCTTAAAAAAGAGTCATAAATATACTTTATGACTCTTTTTTAAAGTCATAATAAGGGTTTTTTTGTTGTAGTGTATATGTGCTAGCACACCCGTTCCAAAATTTCATAGTTTTAAAGTGCATAATTTGAGATTTTGTGGAATTATCAATGTTATTAATAATGTGAGCTGGAGTTGACTGTGAGTCAACGGTGAGGTGTCAGTGGAGACACGGGAACTTGAAAGTTCATATTTCATTGGTATGACTAAATGACATTTATGTGATTTAAATATTATTTGATATATCTGGTATTCTGGTGAATAGTAACTATACATGTGTTGTATAATTTCTGGTAATTTTGATATTGAATTATATTTGAGAACTGTGGTGAGAACGTGAGTGTTACGTGCTTAAAAAGGTAGGTTGTGTAGAGATTTCCACGGAATTTAGTTCTGGATCCTTACTTTAGACCCAAATGGAACTTAGTCGGACACTTTTGTAAATTTTAGTTTTCACTCGTGAAATAACAAAATAGACGTATAAGACGTTTCGTGGGATAATTAGAAGTTTTGAAAACTCTTGGGGAGGTAAACATAATTTACAAATGTTGTGTCTATAAATAGAAAGGACGAGATTTTCATTTCTCACAGCTTTCTAAAAATATCTTGAGAGAGGAGAGAGAAAAGGAGATTTGGTGGCTACGACTTCACGACACCGATCGACAATAGTTCGTCTGTCAGATTTTCTCCAGATTTTACATTTGAACTCCTCGAGGTAAGAGCTTCGATTTGATACCTCTTAGGCTATGTTTAGCAACTTTTTTGAAAAATCTAATTACTAGGGATTTGGGAAAAACTCAGTAAAACTTGTAGGAATCGCGTATAATCCGAGATCCGACATTTATTTGGGCTTCTAGTTGATCCTTTGAAGTTTTGGAGAGATCGCACAAGGTATGAATTCTAGATCTATGAAATATATAGAAATTTCATGTTTTTATTATCGACCTTGATATTTTGGATCCGGAAAAAATTCATGTGTTAATTAGGCCCGTTAATTATGCACGCAACATTACGATAAAAGCATGTATAACTATTTATGTGAGCATGCTATGTGTCTACTTGGGTCAAAGAGGGCTTGGTGCAATTTCATCCGGGGTTGTAAGCTCCTCGAACCTAGAGGATTTGATGATTTGATTGTAGTTGTGTCTGGTATGGAGGAAGGCCTAACCAGGACACGGTACCTGGTATGGAGGAAGGCCCAATCAGTGTACGGGATGTGTGGGAGAGGTGTACCTTCCACGACATCGGTTTCATTTACCGGATGAATGCATACCACTCACCCTAGAGACTATTTCTATGTGTTTTGGATGTTATACCATGAATTGTCGTATAAGCATACATGTAGAATTGTACACTCAACATATAGCTAAGTAGTGGAGATTTACTCCATCGCAGGTGATCAGAGGCGAGGAAAGAAGAAGCGTGAGGAGTGAGGCCGAGGAATGCCGAGGGAACACTCTTGTTTATACTTTGGTTTTTCCATTCCAAACATGTAGTAAGAATTGGAATTTATAATATGTTTTAATAGAATCTTGACTTGGATTAGTACTTGTAATTCCTAATAAACGCTTATGTATAAATATGTTGAATCGTGGTTCATAATCGTGTTATTATTGGGAATTGGTTTGGAGACCCTTGGTTTAGAATGCTACAGAATTGGGTATTTCTGAGATGAATCAGTCGACTGGTCAGTGTTTCAGTCGACTGGACTTCTGTGTTCTTTAGATAGTTCTTTCTGATTTCGAAGGCTCCAGTCGACTAGATGGGTTATCAGTCGACTGTTTCCTGTACGAAAACACCACATTCTACATGCATAGTGCCCAGTCGACTGGACAAGGCACCAGTCGACTGAAAATTTGAGGCCCCAGTCGACTAAGTCCCCGATACAGTCGACTAGACAGGGCTGTTGAACTTTTTATACTTTCTGCTTCAGGTCTCCAGTCGACCGGACCCTCGATCAGTCGACTGAACCCCTATTTCTAAAGCTGAATTCTTTTTGTAACCTTTCTAACTGGACAAAACTTTTTATAACTCTGTTTTTATTGGATTTTACTTATATTTTTCGCTGCATTTTTACTTTAATGGAATTGGACGAGCCTTGGTGGTGTGCCACGTGTCCTATTTCCGCGCGTTAGCAGGATGGGTCGTGACATGTGCTTATCACTGTCTTATTCATGGGAGATTTTTGAACTTAAAAACAAAGTCCTTTTCATTGCAGTACACTATGTTAGCAAATTTTGCCCATTTTCTAAATGGAGTGTTAACATGTACTTCACATGAAAATTCAGTAATGATTATTACCCAACTCCTGTTTAGTTGTTGCAGGGCTTTTACATGACTACATTTTCTGGAGTTGGGTTGCTGATTTGGTGGGTAAGGCTTTGGTTTCATAATTTAAAGATTATTGAAGCTAAGTCCCTTCGTTCCAAATTATTACTATATTGATTGCAGTTGTTTTTTGCTGTTAATGAGCTAAATGTAATGTCCTACAATTGACATAATGTACATGCTGTGTGATTGCTCTGAAAATTGTAGGACGTGAAGTTTTAAGTATGCAATTCAAATGTTTAAAGCTTTGTGAATGGTGAAATACAATTTGTGAACTAAAGTACTTTATCATGTGATCGAATTGTAGGAGAAGAATGGTGTTTGGCTCAAGCTGTCAGTGGAAAAATCTGAGCTTGTTCCTATGGTTAAAAATCTGAGCCCATTATATGGTTAGCATGCTCCCTGCTAATGTTACTCACCAAGCGGGAGTTGAGGGTTTTATGATAAATGACAAAAATGAGGTATGCCTTTTACTACAAAGCCTTGTTTTTTGTCCGACACATTTTATGTCCGTGTCATCTGAAAACCTTTGGGGTTTGTAATTTTTCATGCCGAATTAATTTTCCTTATACATATTTTTTCAAATTCATCTCGATCTCTAGCTATGGTGCAGTATAGCCTATATTCTATATATGTTGAATTCTTGGTATCCTCATTGATTCTAATTTATCTTCAAAAACAACTTTTGCCTCCTAGCAAATGGACTTCATGATTAAGAAAAATTAGAAAGCGTAGTTTGAAAATGCACAATCCAATTCATACGTTCATTCACTTGATTTGTGTAAGCAGTGGAACTTCCAATCCATGATCATGGGCAGCTTTAACTTTGAAAGAGGAGTAAGTCCTCACCGACTCGTAGGAAGTAGTTGCTTAATTGAAGTTTTCTACTCCTTCCAAGAAAAAGTGGAAACCAAAGTCTAGTATAACAAAAGATTGGTTTGTGGATCATGTTACCCATGGTGAGTTAGGAATACCTAGGATTAGGATGTTGATTGTTGACAACTTTGGTGTTCACCAGTTAGTGGGATATCACTTAATAATATAGTGTGGAAAACAATTAACCAGTTTTTGTATGTTTTATTCGATTTTCAGGTAGATGTAGCTATGAAACGTTTGAACAAAACGGATGATTTCGAAGAGCCACTTTCAAGCAATGGTTTATTGAAGTGGAGATTTTTTTTTTCCTTGTGTGTTAGATTAAGTCAAATGTTTGTAAATTGGAATGGAATACCATAAATTGATTGCATGACTACAAAGTCAAATTGGAATGAAAAGTTGATAAATATATAGCTTTTCTTTCTTTCTTTTATCTTCTTTAGTTTTTGCAATGCAAAATTTGAATGATGCAATTCAATTAATTATGCTTGTAAATTAGCTAGGTTCAAATAAAAATTGGGGAGCATATAAATTAAATAATATTTTTTTATATTGTATTAATATTTCTAATGGATACAATTGTTCGAAATCCGTCAGTAGTTTTTTTTTTGTGTGGAAATTATTAACGGATTTATCCCTTAGTAATTCTTTCATAAACCGTTAGTATTCAATACAAATCTTTGAAAAACTAATCGTTAGTAACTAGATTTCTAACGGAAATATCCATAAGAAAAATTAATACGTTAGTAAATTAGCGTTAGTAATATTACTAACGCTAATTTACTAACGGATTGTTAGTAATATTTTTTCCAAAAGTAATGAGGCCATATGTGTAGTGAGAGCAAGTTCTAGTTCCAGATAATTAAAACAGAATATGGCTTCAACTAATATCTTAGACAGAATTTGCAAAGATAAACGTGCACCCTCAGCGTATTCAATTTTTTTCTCTATCTTGGAAGTACTATAGAGGGTTACAATGAAAAGGGTATTAAGTACAAAGTTGTAAGTGCAATTTCTTCAAAAATTAGGGCAGCACTTCAGTGCTATTAAAACAGTGCTGTTAGTGCTGTTTACTCACATAATGAATAATAAAATTGGGCAGTTTTTAAAAAACTGCTTATACAAAAACAGTTTTACTGTTTATTTTGTGAGAAGAACAGCACAAATAGCACTATTTTAACAACACTGAAGTACAGTCCCAAAAATTATATTCTTTTATGTGACATCACAACTGTACAATTTCTACTGTTAGTTGATTATTCTGTGGGTTGCTTGTGGGTCGTACAATAATAAAGATGCAAACAGCAAGGATTACACAGTGTTAATTTCTCAGCATTTTATGAGTTTTTACATAGGTGATAGGACGTCACATCACTTCTCTCACAATTTATATACGTGATTTAGTTGTTCTTATGTATTAAGAAAAAAGACAAGTTTATTTTGTGTGATACGTACAATTAATGGTACCCACCCTAATTTTAAAATGTTTTTCTCTTGACTAAGATGGACCATTAGGGTCCTCTATGATTGATCTCTAATTATTTAAGTGACTTACAGACTGTCTTCATTAATTTTAATACTCCTAGTCACCAAGCAAAACCAAAAGAAGAGCACTCTAACTACCTAGTGAAAAATGTTTAACACCTTTACCAAAAAAAAAAAAAAGAAAAAAGAAAATTGTTTAACACTAAAAAAATTATTTATTTAGCATTGTGATTAGAGCCACACCAAACATGAATTAATCTCTCAATAGTAACTCTCTAATTAATTTTTAATGTTGGCAAAAAAACCTTTTGCGACCCTATATTTTGTATAAAATTTTATTTTGGGCTCTCTAAAATCAATTGTTTCACTTAAGACCTACGATTTCTACATTGGCTTTAGGTGAGGATAACTGATGCCAATTAATTTTAGTTGAGGACAGTTATTGAAGGCCTTTAATGTCATATTTGACCTCAATTGTCCTTAATTAAAATTGATGTATAAAATTTAGAGCCTTAAATAAAACAATTAATTTTATAGGGACCTAAATAAAATTTTGAAAGAAGTACAGTACAAGCTATGGAAAGACGGTTTGGCATTTATTGTTGTAAAATAAGGAGTATTGTTACACCTTACAGTTGATTATGATGTTGCCATTTCTTTTTCACTAATAGTGGTTTTTTGGATAAAGTAATTAAATGTAGATTTTTTTAGTACATGTGGTTAAAGTAGTGGGACAAACGAGTGTCGGTAGCAATGTACAACCGAAGAGTGACAGACTGGCATGAAGGTACCTTATCAGATACAGCCACGTTGACAGCCATATGCTTCCCACCCACTTTCTATTCTTTTTAATTTCCAAAATCATTGGACAATCAAAGAACAGGCTGTTAGGTCATTCATGTTCTATTGTTGTAAATTTGTAATGTACTTTAAGATGCCTGGATGTGAGAGAGAGAGAGAGACAGAGAGCGCAAAGCAATTTAGAAGTGTTGGAGTGAGAGTGAGAGTGAGACCGAGAGCAGGAGTGAGAGTAAAAGGACAATATAAAAACTCAGAAACTGTTTGGGAAGATTGACATTAGTGACAAAGCAATAGTGATTATTATCAAATCAAATTAATCATGTGATAATTGAGATTTATTCACATAACTAGTTTACCTTGACAATAGTGGTAGTCTTTGAGAATACACAAAAATTCTAGTCTCACTAGTATATTTAGTTTTGGGCTTAAATACAAAACATACGCCTGAAGTTTGTCCCTCTCTCATTTTACTTTCTATAGTTTCAATTGCATCAATTTGTTTCCTAAAATTTTTTGTTGGAATGTGTCATCGCATCACGTCTCACATCGGAAGCGGACGACATAGAGGTCTTTCAAATAAGTGTGGGTCCAGACAACACAAGATATAGAAGAGAAGGTACCCTCTTGAACCAGTTTATCCTGAGTAGAGGGCCTCCCCTGCATAGCAAGCCATAGAATAAATGAGTGTCTAGGGATAGCCTTAGACAAAAGCCACTTTTCAGTTACTACTGGCTGTGAGGATCTTCAGAAGTCCCATCCTACTCTGGTACTCAACTTTTCATCTTTATGAACACACCAAAAGACTGAGGCTAAAAAAGGGGGGAACTCCGTCTTATCTTAGAATCTGGTAAATTGATAGAAATCTATATCAGTTGATGAGTGCTTGCCAATTCCAATTCCAAGATTTATCCTGCCTGAACCATTGAAATCGTCCACCCGGCCCATGAATTCTTTAGAGCGGCCGGCAGGCGGGCAAGACAGAATGGGCTGGCACTACCAACCAAGCCAAGCCCTCTCGCCGATAGGCGCTGGTAGCTTACTTCCAAGCTTTTCCTTATATAATAGTTGTGGCCATAGCCCGAAGGAGCCTTTAGCACTTGTACATCAAGTCTAGGCTCCCGTCAAACAATTGAGGCATCTTTTAGGTTAGAGTCGAGAAGGACAAAATCACGTGAACTCATTGTTGGGTTGAGACTATGAGCTCTTCTAGTAGGCTGGCAAGCATGTGGACAATATCTTAAATGGGATTGGGGATGGGCTGACCCACTTTCTAACAGTGGTATCAGAACTAAGACCGTACTAGCGTCGATCGAGGTGGTGATGTTGAAATGTGTTAGCGCATCACATCCTGTATCGAAAGTGGACAAAGTAGAGGTCTTACATATAAGTGTGGGTCTTTCTCAAAGCATTAAAGTCTTTTGGGTTAGAGCCCAGAAGGACAAAATCACGTGGGCCCATTGTTGGGTTGAAACTTTGGGGTCTCTAAGTAGACTGACTGCCATGTGGACAATACCTTTATAAATGGAATTAGGGCTGGGCTGACCCACTTTCTAACAATTTTTAATTAGAAGCAAATATGGTCTAAATGTCCCATTCTGTCAGAAAATTTGATAGTAGAGGTCTTGCATATAAGTGTGGGTCTTTCTCAAAGCATTGAGGTGTCTTTTGGGTTAGAGCCCAGAAGGACAAAAACAAGTGGGCTCGTTGTTGGGTTGAAACTTTGGGGTCTCCAAGTAGATTGACAATCATGTGGACGGTACCTTAAATGGGATTGGGGCTGGGCTGACCCACTTTCTAATAGTTTTTAATTAGAAACAAATATGGTCCAAATGTCCCATTTTGTGAGTGTTTTGGGGGGTTTACTTTTCTTTTCGTTGGGCCTGAAGGTAGAGTTGTTATGTTTGTTGGTCTCAGTTAGATTTTTGCCTCCTAACATATGGGGATTGGTCCTAGGGTCTTAGTGAAATGGGTGTACTTGTTCCTCAGTTCTTGTATTAATTTTATAATGAAATTACTTTTCAAAAACAAATTTTGATACGATTCACCCACTGCTATGCACAATTAAACTGATAAGTGAGTGGGGAGATTGGTGGTGTTTTATTTTTGCCCTTAGAAAGCATGACAGTGCACAGGGGTGTTCAAAAAACCCACTGCCCTAACCTGATCGACCAACCAGACCAAAATTTTTGGGTAATGAATCTAACGGTCGGTGGCCAGGGTAAATATGGAGATACCTCGAAGTTTCAGTTCGGTACACGGGGCTCGAACTCTTACACCCGAACCCGACTGAAACTCAGCCTATAAATACAAAAAAAAAGGCCCCTAAAATCCTATTCTTAACCTAACCCTATTCTCATTTCTCATTCTCTCAGCCCCTCTCTCTAGCTCGTTTCTATCTAGAGTGGACGAGCCTCCACCTCCATGGCTCCACTCCCTCCTCCTCTAGACCTCCACGGCTCTACTCCATCTTCCTCCTCGTTCTCCTCCACTCTCCAGACCTCCACGGCTCCTTCCATCGCAGATCCAAAGCCACCAATAGTAACCACTTACTCCTCCAACCTCCCTCCTCCACAATCAACCCTTCTCCTCCTCCAAATCTCCACAGCCACCACCTCACTCTGCATGAGGATCGCAGATCCACAGCCACCACCATTGATCGCAGACCTCTACCGCTACCATCTCACTACGCCTGAGGATCGCAGATCGTAGATCCACAGCTACCAACCCTCATTCAGGAATTTATTTTCCCTTTATTTTGATCACAGATCTCTCAATGTTATATTGATTTGTTTCAATTTTTTTGTTTTTGTTTTTGTTTTCAAAATTAGATTATCGGCCTACCAGTATGAGAGACCAAGACTGAACTGAAATATGTAGGTAATTTTGTTAATAAGTAGCTATTTTTAATTTTTAATTTTTGATCTCTCAATATCTTGATTTGTTTCAAAATTTTGTGTTTTTGTTTTCAAAATTAGATTATCAGCCTGCTGCCCACTAGACAACAAGACTAGATTAAGATAACATTTTTTATTGAGTACAATGAATTGTAGCCTAGGAGTAAACATAGGTAGAAACTTTTAAATTTAGAAGTATATATATATAAGCTTGATTAAAGTTGCTTGTGATTTGTTCTCATCCTTATTAGTTTTTACTTTTTAGATGGTGATATTGAAAATGCCAATCAAACTACAACCACCGCAATTGGTAGCTATGAAACTATCAATCAAAGTTCAACCCAAGAAGGTACTCCTTTGCCTATAGATACGCCTATGCCCCCAACAGAGGTCTGTGAATCTTAGAAGCCTTCTAATGCCGTGAACACTACTACTGAGCGTCAGGGTAGGAAAAGGTCGATTGTTTGGGAACATTTTAAGAAGCTACCGTGTGCAAAAGGAGATAAACCAAAGGCTACTTATAACTATTGTTGCACGCCATATGCTTATGATACGAAGATTAATGGGGCTAAGTCCTTGTTAACTCACTTTAACTTTCAATATAAAAAAAATCCATTTAGAAAACAAGATACGTCCCAAATGACCTTGGGTTTCAAGACCATCATAGGTGAACACGGTAGTATTTCTCAACTTGTGCCAATGACTTTAGTGTTGATGCATGTAGAAAAGCTCTTGCAAAGTTGGTTGTAAGAATGAGTTTCCATTTCGATTGGTGGAGACTGAGGGGTTTAAGGAGTTTATGCAAGTAGTTCAACCAAAGTGGCTTAAGATCCCTTCTAGGGTTATGATTTCGAGAGATATTTTAGGTCTTTATGCAACCGAGGAGAAAAAGTTGAAAAACAAGCTAATAGGTCAATGCATTCGCCTGACAATCAATACGTGGACTTTGGTTCAAAACTTAAACTACATATGTAAAACCGAGCATTTTATTGATGTCGATTGGAAACTTCACCAGAAAATTCTCAATTTTTGTTTAGTTTTCGATCACAAAGGTGATATAGTTGGTAAGGCAATTGAGGGGTGCTTATTGGATTAGGGAATTGAAAAATTCTTAACAATGACGCTTGATAATGCAAGCTCTAATAATGGTCTTGTTAATTATTTAAAGAGGAAGACTGAAAATAGAAAGGGGACTATATTAGAGCATGAGAACTTGCACATAAGATGTGGAGCGCACATTCTAAACTTAATTATTAATGATGGGTTGAAGGAAATTGATGAATCAATTGTTAAGATCCATAATGTCGTGAGGTATGTGAGGTCATCTCCATCTAGATTGGCTAAATTTAAGTCTTGTGTGGAAATAGAGGGCATTGAAATTAAAAGCTCAGTTTGTTTAGATGTTGCAACTATATGGAATTCAAAATATTTAATGTTGGATAGGGCTGTGCAATTTGAGAAGGCATTTGAACATTTATAGGATGAGGATTTAACATTTTCTTCTCACTTTAGAAGTGATGGAAACAATGATGTTTTAAAATCTAGGGATGCTAGTGGAAGAAATATGTTAGGAGCTCCAGATAGTGAAGATTGAGCTAAAGCTAGGCTATATGTGAAGTTTCTTAAACTTTTTCACAAGGCTACCTTGAATTTTTCGGGTACTTTGTTTGTCACTTCCAATACATTTTATATGGAGATTATTTATATCCAAAATGCAATAAAAAAACTATGTGGAAGTGATAATATAAGTTTGAGACTGATGGCCGAGGGCATGAGACTTAAGTTTGAAAAGTATTGGGGAAGTTTCTCAAAAGTTAATTTTTTAATGTATGTTGCGATTGTAGTTGATCCACTTTATAAATTGGATTATATTGAATATTGTTTTGAGAGAGTATATGAACCAAGCATGGTGAGGGCATTGATGGAGAGAATGATAGAGAAACTAATTATTCTATATGAGTGGTATGAGAAAAATGATCCAAATTCAAGTGTTCAACCACCTTTGAATGATTTAGATGAGGTAATGATTGATGATATGGATGAGGAAGCATCGAAGGCTAATTTTGATTTAGACTTCAAGAGGCGTTTGGTACAACAAAGCAGTAATGTCTCCAAGAATGAATTGGAGAAATACTTGGTAGAGGGTTATAAAATAAATTCTCCAAATTTTGGATTTATTGGGTTGGTGGAGGATTAATTCCACAAAATATCCCATTGTTTCCCAAATAGCTTGACATGTACTAGCTATTTCTGTGTCAACAGTTACCTCGGAGTCTGCATTTAGCACGGGAGGTTGGGTACTCGATCCATTCCGTAGTTCTTTAACGCCAAACATGGTGGAGGCTCTTGTTTGCACACAAGATTGGTGGCAGTCTTCCTCAACCCCCATTAGTATTCGTGATGGAATGGATGATGTAGAATCTTTTGAAATGCTTGAAACAGGTAAATGTTATATCTTATGTTATATCTTATGTTATTATTATTATTATTTTTATTTTTAAAAACATAACTTGTCTAACTACTTGAATTTTTTTAACTTATGCCATATGGAAGTGTCTTGTCCGGAGTCTATTGTCGTTAATGACTAATCATGTTTCTTCATTATGGAGGTAATTGAGTTTTATTTGGACTAATTTTTTTAATTGTTGACTTTCTAATTTCATTTTTTCCTTTAATTGTATTTTTTTTCCCACAGGTATTGTGAAAGTTGGTGAGGTGGTGTATGATTTTTATCGGATTTTAATTAGTAATGTAATATTCTAGACTTCAATTGGTAATTGGTTGACTTGATGTGGTTACTATTTACTAGGAACCACTTGCTTAATTTGTGGACTTAGTTATTTTGCTTTGGATTTATTGCTTTGTCGTGAGAGTTTTATTGGAGATGTAATATTCTAGACTTGTAATTTGGTAGGCTTGATGTGGTTGGATTTGATGTGGCTTAATACTTTGATGTGGTTGGATTTGATGTGGTAATTTATTACTTTACTTAATAATTGATGCGGTTTGATACTTACTTGATGTAGTTTTTTTGGCTCATAGGGTGACGCCATAGCGGGTTTAACTGGATTACACTTGCCCTTTGTTGAACTTCTTGCACTAGTTTATGTAAATTGTAAAACTGGATTGATAAATTTGATAAGTTTGGTTTGCAAGCTTCAATTGGTCCATGGATTAAATGTTTTTGCTCCAAAAAATTAAGGTCATAAACTTCCCTCCCACAACAACATCCCAATAGCTACAAATTCTGGATTTAAAAAAATAAAATAAACAGCCCAATTAGGGCCCAAATCAATAGCCCAATAGCGACAACCCAAACTAAAAGCTCAATAGGGCACCCCGAACCTGACTGAATGCCCCGCCTGAAACCGAGCTCCCCGCCTCGACTGAAATCGACTGACATTGGGTCAGTTTCGACCCCCACCCCAAGGCACCCTGACCACCATCGGTTTGGTCTCCAAAACCCCATACACCCCGACCGAACCAGACCAAGTACACCCCTAACAATGCATAGCATGTGAGTAAGTTCCTTCAACTTCTCTCATAGAATTGGAAATTGGGATCATATTGCTTCAATTTAAAAACTTTAGCGACCAAATTGATACAATACAAACTACAGGGATTAAAAATGAGACAATGACCAAACTTTAAGGGTATATTGTGTAATTAAGCTTTAGTTTTAAAAAAATCAACATTATACTGGTTTGATAAAGAACCTCACTTAGATTGAGGAGTGATGTCATGACCCATCTAACTACGTGGCACGCTACCGAGGCTCATCTAATCCAATTAAAGGTTATAACAGCGGAAAAGAAACTTAAAAGTAACAATGAGTATTCAACTCTTTTGAAAACAATACACTCCAAGTTATAAAATGGGTATAAATTTGAAAAGTTAATAATATTTCAAAACGAGGATAAATATGTTAAAAGTGACCTTAAAGGTACCCTAAGAAGCAATTAGAACATTTAAATAATTTTCTGAAGGGGTACAAATAGGACACATGCAGCAGCATAATTTTTGACCGGTCGAATTGCCCCGTTCGATGGGTAGAATGACCCCCTAGCAGAATCCTTTCCCTTTTTGGCAGAATTTGCCTAAGGATCAAATAACCTCACTTCAAAACATTCATACATGATTCCAATCTTTTCAAACTACATTGAGGCTATAAGAACATACATGAAACTTTGAAAAGAACCGAAAATGAAATAAGTTAAGGTTCGTTTGGTTCAATTTGATACCTCTCACTACCTATTACAAACATTCAAAACCTTACCAAGGTTTCCAAGTTAAGCACGAGTTCTAACTATACAAGATTCATTATTACATCCTTGGAATGGAAAAAAATATACACGGAACGATCCCTGACATTTCCACGTCCTTACTCCTCACGCTTCTTCTTTTCTTTCTTTTTATCAACAGCAATGGAGTAAAACTCCACTGCTCAGCTATATGCTGAGTGCACAATTCTAAACAAATGTGTATATGACATTTCATGTTTTAAAACATCAAAACACATAAAAATAGTCTCTAGGGAGAGAGTTACACATTCATCCGTTAATAGAACCATGAAACCGATGCCGTGGAGGGCCTTCTCCCAACCACTCATCCAAGTGCCCTAGTAGGGTCTTCTCCCAAACCATGCACTATGCCCTGGCAAGACCTTCTCTCAAACCATGCACTGTAGCCATCGCTACAAATCCTCAAACATCGAGGAGCTTACCCCCAGATGAAATGGTACCAACCTCCCTTTGACCCAAATAGACACTTAGCATGCTCATTTAATCACATATACGTGCTTTTCTTGCATATTCACGTGCATAATTAACGGGCCTAATTAATACATGAATTTTGCTCGGATCTCAAAATATCAATTCATATATTTAAAACATGGAAATTTCCTACAAACATAGGTTTAGAATTCATACCTTAAACTATAGTCCTATAACTTCAGGAGAAGTACTAGAGGATCGATTCTACGCCAAATTTATGATTTCAAGTGATTACTACAAGTTTTACATAGTTTTTCCCAAAATTTCCAAAATTAGATTTTCTTAAAAATTAACCAAACAAGGCCCAAGAGATCTCAAATTGAAGCTCTTACCACGAGGAATCTGAATATGAAATTTGATTAAAAGTTGACTAACAGATGATCGTCGTTTGGTGTCGGCAAGCCTAGAGATAAAATCTTCATTTATCTCCCTCTCTTGCCTAAGTTGTTTTTTGAAGATATTTTGAAATTATCTTGACCTTGTCTATATATAGGCACGACTCTCGGGAATTACGTTTAACTTCCCATGAGTTCTCAAAACTTCCAATTATTCCCCAAAATGTCTTAAACATTTAAGTTATCGATTCTCGGGAGAAAATCTATGATTCCTAAAAGTTTTGTCTAAGTTCCGTTTGGGTCTGTATTTATGTTCTAGAAATTATTTTCGTGGAATTTCTAGATAAACTACCTTTTATGCAAAGTATCACTTATGTTAATACTACAACATTCAAAATGATCTTAACCAAGATCAAAACTATCAGAAAGTACACCAAAACATGTATAAGCAACTATTCACATTTACCAAAAATATCAAATAGCATTTAAGTCACATAAATTCCATTTAATCATGTAAATGCCTCATGAAATCCACATTCTTGTGTCCTCAATTAACACTCACCGTTGACCCATAGTCAACCTTATCTCAATTATTAATCAACATTAATAATTTTCAGAAATCAAATATGCATTGAAAAATAAAAGTATTTTTCGAGACTGGTGTGACAACTCTCCCCTCCAAAAAGGTAGTTTATCCCCAAACTTATACCATCTCTTCAAGTTACACAAGCTTCACATAAGTACTTCCAGCATTTGTCTCATCACAATCCACACATCTCTACCAAGATATCACAATCTCATGAGGAAAATAATTCCTCAAGCTCTGAAGGAAAATAAATCCTCAGAGCCCCCGCCTCAATTCGATTGAAGATTCAAACAAAATCCTTGCAATAGCTCGAAGCATCTCGATAAGTACGAACATCCCTACCTGAGTTGAACATACTCAATAGTCAAACCTGACATTAAGTCACATCACGACATCACAGCGTCAACTCACATATGCAATATATATCACATATCATTTTTCCAAAACTCCACGATTTTATCTCGATCACCAAAATAAAGAAAATAACTCATCTCCCATTCACCTATCTTTGTCTTCGACTAATAGTCGTTTACTACACGTCTCAACTGGTTAATAGCCATACACAAAGTGAACCAAAATTGAGTGCTATTATACATACATACCCAGTCGATAAGCCAATGCTTCGACCAACTATTTCATATACTTATAGATTCAATCCCTTATCCTGCTAATCACAAAATATTTGTAGAACGATAACACGTTTCAAATATATCTCATTCCTTATTAAATTCCAATCCTTCTTTCATAACAAATTCAAAAAATGGTGACATCAGTCTGAATGTCTATCACAAGTCGGTAGTGCATTGCAGTAGTACTCTCTCTGTCTCTAATGATTCTTATCTTTTCGTTCTAGTTTAACCAACTTCATACTATACTTCTATCATTCATGCCTCATAAGGTATCAATCAGGTTCTCTATTGAAAATTTTATACCATTCTACTCGTCGAAGCTACCTAATGTCCCAAATCACCCTCATTGAGGTCAAACACACTTGTTATTTGCCTCTTAGATTATGTACTCGAACCATCGTCGATTAACCTAGAATTACATTTTACAATTGATTTAAAACTTTCAACAAAATCAAATACATTTCTCATTAATGTTTTAAAACAACTATTTTGAAATCTCACACAACACATCATCTCTTCCTCATCACAACTAATAGCGAATAACATTGTCAATCCAAAATTGACTTAGTCAATCATACACGTACTACAGAGTTCATCAAAATGTATTCCCATGCTCAGCATGTACCTTGTTTCTGTCTCAAACCTTTAACCATTCACAATCCATTCTATTCACATAGCGTACCCACACCCTGAGTCATTTACTTTTCTGTCGAAGATCCCAACCACAATGCACTCCATTCTCATCTCATACTCTAGTTGTTTACTATACTTTAGTCTATCAGTCTAGGCAGATCTACTACCATTTACATAGTTATACGACTCCTTAAGTCTTTGATGTTTGACTTTCATCTTTACACAAGCCTACACCAATCACACTCTTGTATCTTTTCTCTTACTGAGTTCCTGTCAACCCTTTACACTAAGCATATATTCTTCGTTTAAAATCTCAAGACACCATACCTTATTCAACAATTTAATATTTCATAACTCTAGTCAACCTGATTTAACTCCATTTTAGGCTCTCTAATCCTTTATTTTTGCTATGCGAATCTCAAATCCACTGTTCCTAAATAACCTATTTATCAAGTATTTACACTGTTCTCGCAAACCATCTAAAAATAATCCGATAATTATAAATTCCCATAATGTACTATAGTCTAACTGTGTTCAATAAAATCCGATGCGTCCCAAGCGCTAAGCATACCATATTATTCCACGATGCTTGTCTTCCAAAGTCTTTTTGATGTTTCATCACAATTATCTATTACCACTTTTCTTACTCAAATAAAAGTTATATTTTAAAACATTTTAAAAACGTTTAAAATTTTCTTAGGATAAAATTCGACATTCTTAAAACCTTCCAACCTTGTTGTAGACACCCCATTTTGTCGGCTATTAGATTTAGGAGACCCATAGCTTGGTGGTTCACAATGATCGTAAAGACTCAAAAAGGACTCCTGGAAGTTAGCTCTATCTCTTAGAATGCTCAGAATGACCAAAATACCCCTGAAAGACTGAACGCTCCCGGATTCGGACCAAATGTTCTGGAAACGCGCTATGTTGTAAGAAAAATAATAAAATGAGTTCTAAAGTAAGACCGGATGAAATCGTCGGCTCCCAGAGACCCCCAAAAGTCCCAGAAGTTCCCAGAAAGTCCTCGTTGACCGGTTTGACCAAGGTTTAACCAAGTTTGACCATGGTTTGACCGAAATCGTCCAAATTCGCCGAAAAGTTCCGGGATCATTCTAGATCATGTGAAAAATATTAAAATGAGTTTTAAAAGAAAATCGAACGAAATGTCAGCTCTTGGGAGCTCCCAGAGCTTTCCAGAACTTTTCGGGAATCCCAAATTTGACTAGTTTGACCAAAAGTTGACTTTGAAACTGGAGTACTGTATCATTTTTAAAATATTTTTCATACATACTAGAGGCCAATAGCTTTCCAACAGTATGTCGCACATAATTTTTGGATTTAAAACGAATTTATTATGAATTTCCGAAGGTGAAAAAGGCGATTAAATCGGCTTTTATCGCGAATACCGCAAAACTTTTCAAAGTGACCTATCTTCGAACTATTTTTTTTTATGTAAAGTAGACTCCATTAACTTTCTAGCGGTATATCACAACCTCAATTTGGAGTTTTTATGTATTTTCTGTGAATTTTGGACGAAATAGGGCCTTTTCGCGAATACCAGATTCTCCGCGGCACTGGCCCACTGCCGCCGCAGCACAGGCCTAGTGCCGCCGCGGTACTCTCCTCCAGAATGGTATATTTTTGTAATTTCTTTTGGAGGTTCATTTTGATTAATTGAAAACCAAAACGACGTAGTTCTTTGTTCACAGATGTTTGGGACCAATGTGAGTACTTCTACCCAAAACCACTCCAAATTGGCCTATATAAACCCCCCTTGACTTTTTATTTTGGGGGTGTCAAATGCAAGCTTTGAAAAGTTTTAGAGAGAAAGCTATAGAGATAAGGTTAGAATAGAGAGAAAAGAAGCTTCCTTCTTTGATTTTCAAACAAGAAAGTGAGTTCTAAACTTTGTTTTTACTTCATTACTTCCATTTACTTCATATTCAATACACCCAACCATCATTTTAGAGAGCATTTAAGAGAGAGGAAGCTACTTCCATGTCCAATGTCACCACATATGAGTGAAACACCAAACTATAATTCCAATACATAATGAATATCATCTATTGATTGTTATCTATTTGTTTATTTATATTTGTTCATCTTCTCTTACCTCATTTCTTTTTTTTTTTTTTTTTTTTTCTTCATTTACTTACTAGTCTATTATCATCTAGATGATGACATGAAGTTTGAGGTGAGTGAATCCTTATGAATTGTAGCTCTTGACCTCAAAAACATGTTTGATAGATGATGATTTCAACTTCAATACATTCCTATGTATTCATGAAGTTGTCTTTAAAATGGAAATAATGCTTTCCAATAATCTTGGAGGTTCTTGATGATGAGTTTGATGTTGAAATTTTAAGTGGTTATAATCTTCATTAAGTATTCAAAACCTCTATCTCAAAACCCCTATCTCAAAACCCCCCTCTTAAATCCCTCATTTTGATTTCAAGAAATAAACCTTGTTTTCTCAAAACCTTCAAAACAGTGAGACATTTAACTTCAAAGAATTATTTTGAGTTCAATACTCAATATATTAATGCAAGACCACTTGAAAAGTCTTTCTAACTCATTATAGAACACCCATGGTTTTTGGCTTGACTTGGAAGCACTTGAAAGGGGTCCATTTTTGTCCAAACATTCCTTCCAAACATTCTGCCTCTGCTGTCACAGTAGCTAGGTTGACTTTCAACTTGTTTTACAGAAAACTTTTCCAAAATGAGTGGTCCCAACTTATTTTTTCCTTGAACTTCAATGTCTTAGGGAACTTTCTGTATAATACGGGCCTCTAGATCTTCTGTTTTTATTTTCTAAGATTTTCTAACACTTCAGTCAACAGTACGGACTCTGTTTCTGAGTAACCTCTATTGTTTATATGATTTCTCTCAATATGTGATAGTTATTAAAGATTGTCTTTTTGGGTTATGTTCTAGACACAATAAGGAAGATCTCCATAAAAAAATCGTGCATTGAAAACATTCCTAACCCCTCTTTTCAATTTCTAAAAGATCATGCTATTGTTCTGTCCACTATTCACAGCAAGTATTTTACTTCCATCCTTTGATTTGATGCTTACATGTACTCCAAATTAGCTCATGTCTTAGGAAGTAGTTCATACTATATTTGTACATATCCCATGATGATTTCATTCATTCATTCATGCACGCACATTTTAGTCTTCTAAGTCATTCTAGGAATCCATGAACATAAAACACACTACAACCTTGGCACATTCTAGGATCATACATTGCATCCATGCAAGATTTGAGGATTTTGTGACTCCTAATCTAGGAAGATTATAAGGAATGAGTTGGATCATACGTCCATGCTTCCCCTTTCGATCTAATCATCCTTTCTCATCCATCCCGGGGATTGAGAGATCTTCTTTTCTCAAAGATTAACATGCATCATTCTAGCTTGCTAAGCATCCTTGTTTTCTTTGATTTATTTATTTCAAGAACAATTCATGTCCCCTTTAGATTAGGAAACCTTTATTACTTGATATATGATTAGACGATTTTTTCTAGGTTTATTTGTGTGATCTTTCACTTTTGCATCGTGTGATATTTGGCTTAGATCTTATGAATGATATCTTATCTTTAGATCTTCCATCTTCAAGATTCTCATGTGATGTAATTTACCTATCATAGTATTAATTGTCGAACCAAACATAGTAAAAGATGATTATTTGGATGCTAATTGAGGCCCGTCGAGAGACGGGGCGAGTTGATAGTGTTTTAGTCGTGACAAAGGCTCCTTCCTCTTTCGTACCAAAACGCCGAACCAAGTTCTTTGGTTATGAAGGGCCGGCGCCCTTTATCCGTTTGGGTGAGTCAAATTAGGTTTCTTGGTTCCTTAAAGACCAAGTGGCGACTCTGTATCTGTTTTCAATAGACCTTTTCTTTTCCTTTCAAAACTATTTCAAACAAACAAAGAAGTGGGATTCCGCATGTCCAAAATCGGGCGACTCTGCTGGGGAAATTTATTTTCAAAACAAAATAATACAGAGTTTTGACTCATAAGAAGCATCCTTAAAATCATCTTTTTACTGTGTCTGGTTCACCGCATTGCTCTTCTGCATTTCCCCTCCGACTGTGTCTGAAACGCGACGCTGACATTGTTCAGGTCTTGCTGTGCCAGGGCATGAGTCACCGTTGATACTGTACCTTCCAAGGTATAACAAAAAGAGTAAACACCTCCGTACTGTCTCTCTAACGGTATATTGGAACTCTCGTCAACGGACTCTCTTTGACTAAACCCAGCCTTTGCATATAGATTCTTGTAGAACCTTTCATAGGACTGTTCATTTATCTTTTCAGATAGGACAATGTGATATATCTGTTGTATGCCCTGACGGAATTACCTGCGCGGTGTAGACGCTTATGTGGCACGAGGCAAAATCTCTTTCTTATGATTCCCAAGGGAATCACTCACGTGTGATCACATTGAATTGACCTGCCTAGGCACCATGACAAGGATGTCTGCTCCGTGCTCACAAAGATATACACCGCAAACCTTGTCTATCGGTCTTAAGACATATGAGTGTGAAAACCTACTAGACAGTATGATCACCATCATCACATGCTCCCGCCATATCAACATGTTTCTCCCAGTTACTCTGTCCAGATATAACCACATTAACCAGTTTCTCCCAGAAACTCTGTCCAGATATCCCAGATATAACCGCACTAACCAGTTTCTCCCAGAAACTCTGTCCAAATATCCCAGATATAACCGTATCAACCAGTTTCTCCCAGAAACTCTGTCCAGATATCCCAGATATAACCGTATCAACCAGTTTCTCCCAGAAACTCTGTCCAGATATCCCAGATATAACCATATTAACCAGTTTCTCCCAGAAACTCTATCTAGATATCCCATATATAACCGTATCAACCAGGTTTCTCCCAGAAACTCTGTCCAGATATCCCAGATATAACCGTATCAACCAATTTCTTCCAGAAACTCTGTCCAGATATCCCAGATATAACCGTATCAACCAAGTTTCTCCCAGAAACTCTGTCCAAATCAACCAGAAATGCCCAGTCTCTCCTAGAAGCCTTCATAAAGCCCTGGAAACCCCTGTTATCCCTTGGTGATCATACGGGAAAGTAAAGTTGGCACACTCTATATGGTTAGGACCTTATTTGTTTAACTTCTATCTGTTAGAAATAGGAGCATCATATAGATTAGGGCTTACATCCGCGTGCTTGTCTCATTTGCATACACCATTCCTATCACGCACTGTCTCAGTCAGTCTTACACGAGTCAGTCCACTTCTGTTAACATCACTGTCACTTGTCTATCTAAAGTCATCACTGTCAGAATCTGATACATATCCTCTATCTGTAGGGTCACTATAGATTCTCAAAGCCAGCAACTAGGATCTTCGTCCTGGGTCAGAAATTCAGATAATCGCTTGGTCAGAATTAGCCCAACAAGTTATTTCAGCATGAATCAGGAAGAGCTAGAAAATAAGGTCACCGAATTGGGAGCCACCATAAGCCAGCAATCCGATAGCCTGGCCCAGGTCTTGAAGTTTATGGAAGAATTGAAACAGCAACGACAGCAGTGTCCCCCTAAGTTTCCACCACCACCGTTCAGATTCGTACCGCATCCCGAGAATAATGGAGAAGAAGACTGGTTTCAAGGGGGCCCACCGCTCGCATATGAGAAAAAGTTCCAAGAGAAAATGGACAAAGTCGACAAGCTGGAAAGCGTATTGAGGAAGAGTAAAGGGGTTGATGATTACATGCTAGACTTGGAAGGACTCTTTGAGCCTGTTAAGTTGAAACTGCTGGAAAACTTCAAGATGCCTGCCATTGACCGTTTTTTGATGGAACCGAAAATCCAAAGAGCCATGTAAAGTTGTGTATGAACATTTTTTAATCAATGGGTTGCACTCATGAGCATATCGCAATGCTGTTACCACAAACTCTCACGAAGTCTGCACTGTCATGGTTCCTTACCTTGGAAGCTTCCAAAATTCAGGTATGGGAAGACATCATTCGAATATTCATTGATCACTATTCCTATAATCAAGAGCTGGATATCACAATCAGGGATTTGGAAACTACTCGGCAAAATAGTAATGAATCCTTCACAGCATTTCTGAGTAGATGGAGGAATAAGGTGGCCCAAATGACCCATCGGCCAGTTGAGAAGGAACAGGTGAGAATGCTAATCCGGAACCTGAAACCACTCTACCATGAAAAATTGTTTTATCAGTCCATCTCCACCTTTGAAGAGCTGTTTGAAGTCGGAACTCGAATTGAAGACCCTAGCAGGGAAGGAAAGATCAAGAAGGAAGAGCCTCGAAATACCCCGCTCCCGTCGAACTGCGATATGTCCAAAAGATGCACCTACCACCAAGCCCCTGGCCACAACACTGATGATTGCATGCGCCTTCGCCATGATATCCAAGACCTCATTGACCAGAATATCATTGAGCCACCTCCAAAGCAGCCGCATATCACTCAAAATCCTCTACAAAACCACCAAAATATCAGCCTCATTGAGTCCAACCATGTATCCTTCAACCCTGCTACCTATATCACCCCCTTAGGTTAACCTTTACCCCTCATTGACATCCTATAATTTGTGGGAATTCATCTGATTGAAGGAGGAGACGATGAGTGGCAGCAACAGCTGACTGATGGACAAGATCTATGTGGACACCGGCATTCCACCACTTGTTGGTTTTCGTTTGAAATTTGATTTGGATCAAAGAAAAGAAAAGGTCTGTTGAAAACAGATACAGAGTCGCCACTTGGTCTTTAAGGAACCAAGAAACCTAATTTTGACTCACCCAAACGGATAAAGGGCACCGACCCTTCATAACCAAAGAACTTGGCTCGGGGTTTTGGTACGAGATAAGAAGAAGCCTTTGTCGCGACTCGCCCCGTCTTTCGACGGGCCTCAATTAGCATCCCAATAATCATCTTATACTATGTTTGGTTTGACAAATAATACTATGATAGTATATTACATCACATAAAAAAAATTTGAAATAGAAGATCTAAAGATAAGATATCATTTATAAGATCTAAGCCAAATATCACACAATGCAAAGTGAAAGATCACACAAATAAACCTAGGAAAAATCGTCTAATCATGTATCAAATAATCAAGACTTCCTAATCTAAAGGGGGACATGAATTGTTATTGAAATAAATAAACAAAGAAATCAAAATATGCTTAGCAAGCAAGTATGATGCATGTTAATCTTTAAGAAAAGAAGACCTCTCAATCCCCGGGATGGATGAGAAAGGATGATTAGATCGGGGGAAGCATGAACGTGTGATCAAATTCATTCCTTATAATCTTCTTAGATTAGGAGCCATGAAGGCCCCAAATCTTGCATGGATGCAAGGTATGTATCTAGAATGTGCCAAGGTTGTTGTGTGCTTTGTGTTCATGGATTCCTAGAATGACTTAGAAGTCTATAATGTATATGACTGAATGAATGAAATCATCATGGGATATGTACAAATGTATCATGAACTATTTCCTAAGATATGAGCTAATTTGGAGTTCATGTAAGCATCAAATCAAATAATGAAAGTTAAAATGTGCTTGTTGTGAATAGTGGATAGAACAGTAACTATATATTTTGAAAATTGAAAAGAGGGGCTAGAAATGTTTTCAATGCATGATTTTTTATGGAGATCTTCCTTATTGTGTCTAGAACACAACCCAAAAATCCAATCTTTAATAGCTATCACAGATTGAGAGAAATCATATAAACAATAGAGGTCACTCAGAAACAGAGTCCGTACTGTCGACTGAAATGTTGAAAAATCTTAGAAAATGAAAACGAATGATCTAGAGGCCCATGTTATACAGAAAGTTCCCTAAGACATTGAAGTTTAAGGAAAAAATAAGTTAGGACCACCCCTTTTGTAAAAGTGTTCTGAAAAAGAAGTTGGAAGTGGATCTAGCTGCTGTGATATCAAAAACAGAATGTCTGGAGAAAATGTTTGGATCCAAATGGACCATTTGCAAGTATTTCCAAGTCAAACCAAAAATCATGGGTGTTCTCTAATGAGTTAGGAAGACTTTTCCAAGTGGTCTTACATTCATACATTGAGTATTGAACTCAAAATAATTCCTTGAAGTTAAATGACTCACTATTTTGAGGGTTTTGAGAAAAACAAGGTTTATTTCTTGAAATTAAAATGAGGGGTTTAAGAGGGGGGTTTTGAAATGGGGGTTTTGAAAGTATACTTCCAGAACTTGGATGAACATTCTAACCACTTGGAATATCAATTCCTAACTTATTTCAAGAACTTCCCAAGTATTTGCAAAACATGGTTTTGTTTGGAAACCAAACTCAAGAGTCTATGGGAGTATGATACATGAGAGGATAGATGATACATGATATGATATAGCATGATAAAAGTGGTAAAGAACATGTGCATGCGATATGGGTTCATCTAGATACAAGAGAGTGTTGCATCAAAGTGTGACAGTCAAAAAGTGAAATGCTGTGAATAGTGGACAGACTGTATGCATTACTTTATAACATTATAATGGGAGGTCAAACATGTCTAGGAAAATGTGAAAAAAATCATAGATCATCCTTATTGTGTCTAGAAAATAACCCAAAAGCCAAACCTCAATAGCTATCACAGATTAAAAGAAATAAATTAGAATGTACACATGACTCAGAAACAAAAGCTGCACTGTTGACTGATTTTGTATGATTTTTCATAAATCAAAGAAAGGGTTTATGATGACCCATTATATACCAAAAGTTTCCTAAGACACCGAAGTTTCATAAAAAAAATAGAAAAGGTATATGTACAGTGACGAAAACATCCAGAATAAGTGCAAGAAGTAGGGTGAACATTCTGTGAGAACAGAGGCAGATTATGAATATGAACTTCTCACATCCAAAAAAACTACTTTCGCATCTCTATAATTGATGGGAAAAATTGGAGACAAACTATGATGTCTTAGGAAGATTTTTCAAGTGGTTTCATCATCATAACTCAAGTATTTAATTCAAAACAAATCTTTGAATCTGAACAGCTCACAGTTTTGGATCATTCTTGAAGAAAATGGATTTGGGTTTTGAAATAGAGTTTGAGTTCTTGATTGGGGGTTTTGAAATAGATGTTCAAAGCATGAACTTAAACTCTTGAGATGACCATGTGACCACTTAGAACCTCATCCAACCTTGAATCATCAAAGAACTCCCAATATTATTTGCACAAACATAGTTTTGTTTGAGAATATGACTTCAAGAATACATATGAATGTATTGAAGGTAGTCATCATCCATCAAACATGTCTTTAAGGTCAAGAGCTACTATCCATAAGGATTCACTCTCCTCAAACAACATGTCATCTAGATGATGATGAACAACTAAATAATCAAAGAAAAGTAAAAAAGAAATGAGGTTAAGAGAGAGATGAACATCAAAGTAAACAAGCATTCAAATAGGAATCAATAGTTGATAATCATTGAGATATTGGACTTGTAGCTTGGTGTTTTACTCATATATGGTGACATTTGGACATGGAAGTAGCTTCCTATCTTATGAATACTCATGAATGGTGGTTAAAGAAATGCTTGGATGATTGAAGTTTTGATAAAAAACTCAAGTAAAAAAGAAAAGTCACTTTGATGTAGAAAATAGAAGAAGAAGACTACTTCTTCTCTTTCTCTCTCTATATTTCACTAGAGTTTCTTCCTAAGCTCTCTCTAAGCTTCCATGTCTCTCCTCTAAATGGAAGTAAATGGCTTCTTTTATAGGCAAAGGAGGGGTGGTAAATGGAGTTTTAAAAAGTTTAAAATGCTCTCCCATTGGTCCAAAATAAGCTGGGAACCAAAACTACGTCGTTTTGATTTCTAATATATCAAATTGGACCCCCAAAAGAAATTACAAAAACATACTGTTCTGGGGGAGAGTGCCGCGGCGGCAGTGGGCAGTGCCGCGGCGGCACTGCTCTTCCTTCGTCCAAATAATGCGGTTTAGGCCCCCAGAGGTTCCGGTATTCGCGAAAAGGCCCTATTTCGTCCCAAATTCACAGAAAATGCATACGAACTCCAAATTGAGGTTGTGATATACCGTTGGAAAGGTAATGGAGTCTAATTTACATAAAAAATATTTCAGGGATAGGTCACTTTGAAAAGTTTTGCAGTATTCGCGATAAAAGCCGATTTGATCACCTTTTTCGCCTTCGGGAATTCATAATAGACTCGTTTTAAATCCGGAAATTATGTGCGATATACCATTGGAAAGCTATTGACCTCTAGTATCCATGAAAAATATTTGAAAATTATTACGGTGCCCCGGTTTTAAAGTCAAATTCTGGTCAAACTGGTCAAACCTGGGATTCCTGGGAAGTTCTTGGAACTTCTGGGAGTTCCCAGAGTTGACGTTTTCGCTTGATTTTCTTTTAAAACTTATTTTAATACTCTCCACATGATCTAGAATGATCCCGGTGAATTCAGATGATTTTGGTCAAACTTGGTCAAACTTTGGTCAAACCTGGTCAAACCGGTCAACGGGGACTTTCTGGGAACTTCCGGGACTTCCCGGCGTCTTTGGGAGCTGACGATTTCATCCGATTGTACTTAAAAACTTATTTTATCATTTTTCTTACAATGTAGCATGGTTCTAGAACTTTTGGTCCAAATCTGGGAGCTTTTGGGCTTTCAGGGGTATTTTGGTCATTCTGAGTATTCTGAGAAATAGAACCAACTTCCATGAGTCCTTTTGAGTCTTTTATGATCATTGTGAACCACCAAGCTATGGGTCTCCTAAATCTGATAGCTGACAAAATGGGGTGTCTACAATCTATTCTTCTTCAAAGAACACGATCTAGGGGTGGTGGACCTCAAATGGTATGATCCCAACAATGAAAGCGATGCTTCTATCTGGATTGAGCCAGAGAAATCATTTGTGGGAACAGATTGTGACTAGTTCAAAGAAGATGGGACTGTAGAAGGGCCTACTCCTGCCGAGATTGATCATTTGACTAGGTCAGGCCGTCATTATCAGCCTCCGCAGCCTACCACTGAAGCGATTGAAAAAAGTCCAGTCAAAGACAAGGGAAAGGGAAAAATAGATGAGATCATCGAAGAAGACAATGAATTGATAAAGCAATTGAAGAAAACCCAAGCACATCTCTCGATGTGGGACATCATGTTAACATCCTACAAGCACAGGCAAGCTGTCTTGAATGCCTTGGCATCGACGCTGCACCAGAAGACATGGTGGCTTTCTTGGGCGCACTCATCCCTGACCCAATCATTACATTTTTCGATGAAGACCTGCCGCCGGAAGGGTCTACACATAACAAAGCTTTTTACATCACTGTTGGATGTAAGGGACAGTAGGTGCCATTCTGTCTGGTCGATACGGGCTCTGCCTTAAATGTTTGTGCTCTATGGACTGCCACCGCCTTGGGGGTCAATGTCCTTGACATCATGCCATCTGTGCAATCCGTGAGGGCTTATGACAACACCAAGAGAACTGTGATGGGGACTGTTTTTCTCCAAATCAGAGTAGGATCTTTAGTTAGCACTGAAATCTTTCAAGTTATGAACATACCTGCCTCGTTTAATTTGTTAATCGGGAGGCCCTGTCTGCATGTCAACAAAGCTGTATCATCCACTGTGCATCAAATGATCAAGTACATTCATGAGAAGGAGGTGAAAATCATCCTCGGCAATAATTGGGGTAATGAAGCTTTCCCAAACTACGCTCCCATCTTTGAAATCCAAATACCTGAACTAGAAGAAGGGGAAATCAGGGGATTCTTCATGGAAGAAGTCCACATGATCAATGATGAAGACAGGTTCCCCGAGATCCACTCTGCAGTTGTCAACATTGTCTGCAAAATGAACTACTTCTCTGGAATGAGATTAGGCCGATGCCAGCAAGGGATTCATGAGTTCCCGCAGATCAAAGGGCAACAAGGCACTTTTGGATTGGGGTACAAGCCCACTGAAGAAGACGTCGAGTTACAAAGGCCATGGAAGAAAAGAGTGAGGAGTCTCCCACCATACTGCAAAACCTTGAATGGGAAATTCATCAAAGAAGGGGATGTTTCCCCTATTTTGGGTTCCCAGAACCTTGGATCCATTAGGCCGCTGGAAAAAGGCACCCCAGGCTTGAAATGTTCGCTGACTACGAAAGGCCCCCCTATCAAGATCCGTTCTATCCTGATGAAATTAAGAAAATCCCGGAGGAGGACTGGTTGGAGTATTTGGACACTGAAGCCATTGAGAAGATGTGGGAAGAGTTCACCGAAGAAAAGGAAGAAAAGAGGGCCAAGAGCCAAGATGATCAGATTAAGCCAACTGAGAAGGGTTTGAGCAACCAGGCTGTAGAGTCATCTGTCTCCCTATCCCCTGTTCCCCTAGAGTCTGTACCAGAGTCGGCTGCTGTAAGCCCACCACTGTCTAATGTAATCACTCCACCTGTCATGAATGAAATGAAAGACGATTCTGCTTACTCCTCTATGTCTAATACTTATGAATTCATAGATCCCTCTGAGGATCTCCCAATCGAACTTAAGCAACTAAATGAAAAACCACCTGGTTATGAAATAATCGAAGAAACTTTATTGGCTAACCTAGGTGAAATAGATAATCCACAAATTGTGCAAATTGGCTCAACTCTTAATAAAAAAGAATAAGAAAAATTGACTCTCTTGCTAAAAGAATATAAAGATGTTTTTGCTTGGTCTTACGAGGACATGCCTGGGGTCGATCCCGACATCGTCCAACATCGCATTCCCCTCCTTCCCAATTCTAAACCCGTCAAGCAGAAACTTAGGCGCATGAGACCATAATGGGCACTCAAGGTCAAAGAAGAAGTGAAGAAACAATTCAAGGCAGGGTTCATCATTATTACCAAGTATCTGGAATGGGTTGCCAATATCGTGCCAGTCCCCAAAAAGGATGGAAAAGTTCGTGTGTGCGTCGACTTCCGTGATCTAAACAAAGCCAGTCCTAAGGATGACTTCCCGCTTCCCCACATCGATGTCATAGTGGATAACATCGCAGGATATAAGCTACTGTCATTCATGGATGGCTTTTCGGGGTACAATCAGATTCTAATGGTGCCAGAAGATCGAGAAAAGACGACATTCACCACACCTTGAGGGACCTACTATTATAGGGTAATGCCTTTCGGACTCAAGAACGTTGGAGCAACCTACCAAAGAGCTGCCACCACTCTGCTGCATGACATGATTCACAAGGAAGTAGAAGTGTACGTAGATGACATGATCGTGAAGTCCAAGGACAAAGAAGGACACCTGATGACACTGGAAAAGTTTTTTAAAAGGTTGAGCAAATACAAGATGAGGTTGAATCCAAAGAAATGCACTTTCAGTGTGACCTCCAGTAAGCTCCTGGGTTTTCTCATCACACAAATGGGAATAGAGGTGGATCCCTCTAAGATCATGGCAATCTTAGAAATGGCACCACCACGGAATGAAAAGGAAGTGAGAGGGTTTCTCGGAAGAATCCAATTTATCAGCCGCTTCATCTCCAAACTCACAACTACATGTGATCCTTTGTTCCGATTGCTGAGAAAAGGAGAGAAATTCCAATGGGATGACCAATGCCAAGCCGCTTTCGACAAAATAAAAGCCTACCTTCAAAATCTGCCCGTCCTTTCACCACCCGCTTCTCATAAGCCCTTATTCCTTTACCTATCTGTCTCAGAAAATGCCATGGGTTGCATGCTAGCCCAAAAAGGAGAAGAAAGCCACTCCGAAAAAGCCATATATTACCTTAGCAAGAGGATGGCTAGGTATGAGCTCAACTACTCTACCCTCAAAAAAATATGTTGGGCCTTGGTTTGGTGCACTCGCCGACTGAGACACTATATGCTAGCCTTCCTAGTTGTGCTCATATCCTGCATGGATCCTCTAAAATACCTCCTCGAAAAACCCATCCTGACCGGTCGTATATCCCATTGGTTACTTCTACTGTCCGAATTCGATATCAAGTATGTGACAAGCATATCGGTAAAAGGGAGAACTATAGCTGAACATCTTGCTGAACACACCATTGATTCTGAAGTAAGTGGAGATTTTCCATTCCCGGACGAGAATATCATGGAAATCAAGGAAGAACAGTGGAAGTCGTACTTTGATGGAGCAGCCAACATGAAAGGTGACGGAGTAGGAATTATTCTAGTGTCACCAAATGGGGACCACACCCCACTGGCAGTCAAGCTCAATTATAAGTCCACCAACAACACTGTTGAATATGAGGCATGCATTCTGGGGATGGAAGCAGCCGTAGAACTGAAAGTTCAGAAGTTGGATGTCTTCGGAGATTCAAACCTCATTATATTACAAGCTAGAAGAGAATGGAAAGTAAAAGAAGAAAGGTTAAAGCCCTATCACGATCATCTCGATGGACTCAAGAGACAGTTCAGGAACATCACATTCTTCTACTTGCCAAGGGTAGAGAACCAGCTAGCAGATTCGTTGGCTGCCCTAGCCTCCATGATCAAAATTCCCGTGGGAATCAAAATGATGCCTCTGATAATCGAGCAAAGGTACGAGCCTTTATTCAGCACAATCACCGCAATCGAAGAAGAAGAGGATGAAACACCATGGTACCAAGATGTTTGGGACTTCATAGAAAAGGGAGCGTACCCCCAAGAGTCTACCAAGAAAGACAAAAGGCAATTCGAAGATTCGCAGCGCAATTCATCATTTACGGGGGAAAATTGTTGAAGAAAGGGTACAATGGTCACAACCTGACTTGCTTCTTTGGAAAAAGCTCCCAAAGAATGATGGAAGAAATACACGAAGGGGTGTGCGGTCCACACATGAATGGTCACATGTTGGCCAAGAAGATTATAAGACAAGGTTACTACTGGGCAACATTGGAGAAAGATTGCTGTGAATACGTAAGAAGGTGTCACAAGTGCCTGATCTATGCGAACATGATGCATGTACCGCCATCTCTTCTATACAGCATGACCTCTCCTTGGCCATTCTCAACCTGGGGAATCGATATCATCGGTGAAATCATTCCAAAAGCCTCGAAAAGAAATCGATACATTTTGGTGGCCATTGACTACTTCACAAAATGGGTAGAAGCCGCATCCTACAGCAAGTTGTTTAAAAACATGAAATGGAGATAAAACAAAAATCCCCGCTTAGAAGGCCTCAGTCTTCCTCTTCTTCGTCCTCTGTCGGGCCACCCAGAGTGTACGTCGGTGATGGTCTCCTCCTGCCACCTCTGCACCTTGGCCCAGTCCTCGATGAGCCGGCACCACCCTCGCGATACTATACATAAATAAAAATGAAAGCAATCAGTAGAGAAACAATAAAAAGTACAAAAGCGAAGTCGAGTCAGAAACTTACCAAGGACGCCATCTGACTAGTGGCAAACTATCGCATACCATCCATCAGTCAAGGGCAAAATCAGGGTTAGGACCTCATAACCTTAAGGAGGGCAAAATTAGAGACATACCCGATGGTCTCGCGTGAGAACCAAAGACCGTAAGCTAGCTGCCAAGGCGTGGCCCTCCTCAGCATAACTCCAAGGGACGTTGAGGATGCCTGCTTGCTGGGTGGGATACCCATATGTGACCCGTGGCACCTCCATAACCTGGGGAGAGCCATCTGTACCCAAAACATTAACGGTCCAATCCCAAGGAGGGATAGGATCAGAAACTGGGAGAACCTGTCTCCTGTACATCTCGCGAAGCTGTAGGCACAAAACAAGTTAGGGAAAAGATGAGCCAAAAACATAAGCAATGGATAGAGACAAAAACATAAAAAGAAACTCACGTCCAGGAGTGGGAAGTTGGGCATCAGGAAGCGGCCACGGTAAGCCTCATAGCTGGTCTCAGAGAGAAAGTGATCCTAAACATTAGTACCAGCTAAGGGCGCCAGCAAAGCATCACCAGAAAGGTCATCAGCATCCATCATAGGAGGATCATGAGGGACGCGATACCTCGGACTGCCAACCACCTGCCGAGACACTCGCTCGCCAAGGAACCATTGCCTACTTTTGGTACTTTCCATCAGAAGACGGCAAGAGAAAAGGGGCCTAACCGCCTGTATCTCCTCTGGGATAGCATAGACGACGCGCTCCCAAGGCGTCCAATCAACGCTAGCAGTTGTCAGCCCAGATAAGAAGTTTCTGAGAAGAACAATCCGATGAGCCCTGCTCTTTACCCCGATAACATCCCTCCGCCATCTCAAGCGCCGGGGGAACAAAGGCACAGGAGCCATACCGTCCTCATATTCACCTAATTCATCAGCAGGGGAAGGAGCCAACATCTTCAGGCAATCAAAGCTCCAAAGCTGCGCAGATAAAGAGAAAATAAAAAATGCAAGAAGTACAGAAATCAAAAAGTCGGATGATAAAAGAGGTTGCAATATAAACCTCCCATGCTCACCAGAATCCCCCCGTTGATTTGACATCGCCCCAGGAAACTTCACCCATATGCTTGTAAAGGTGGGCCAGGGCAGCACCACCCCAGTCAT
This sequence comes from Hydrangea macrophylla, assembly GCA_033977485.1. Taxonomy (NCBI): domain Eukaryota; kingdom Viridiplantae; phylum Streptophyta; class Magnoliopsida; order Cornales; family Hydrangeaceae; genus Hydrangea; species Hydrangea macrophylla. The sequence continues at coordinate 33,987,580 of CM066994.1, forward strand.
AAGAGGGGATCTCACCAATGGTTGCCAGATAAAAAAGAAGCCTCAAGCTCACCCGGTCATTCCGTGTCGTGAAGATCGAGCAACCAAGGACATACAGAAGAAATACCTTCAAAAGTTGAGAATTATTCAGGTTGTGATTCTCTCTACCGTAAGCCCGGTAAAGCTAGCCACAAGAAAACTAGTGCCTCTCCAGATTAGGAGGAACAGCCCCAATCAACATCTCGACAGCCTCGGGATCAATCTCGTAGAAGTAATCCAGAATTAGGCACTTCCCGCCAACTCTCAAACCTGTGATCATGAAAAAATCAAAAGGCGTCATTGTCATCTCACCAAATGGCAGGTGGAAAGTATTGGTGGTGTCCCACCATCTCTCAGCAAGAGCATAAAAATACGCCAGATCGTTGGTACTCTTTGAAACTAGGCAGACAAAGCCGCCAAACCCGGCATTGTTTACCATTCTCTTGATGGCAGGCGAGAGTTGGGTGTACCACAGAAAAGCGTGAGTAAGGCTACCATGGCCCTTCAATGTCACTTCTGGCACCTGCACATATCAAAAATGACAAAAAACGAGCACAAAATCACTATTTACGACCCAAAGTCCAACTTCACAAAATCAACATACGAGCACAAACAAGCTTCCAGCAAACTCTAGGTGCACACTACAGTTCATACAACTAGCACAATGCATAAAATTGTCCTAAGCTGTCAAAAGTTTCACATACCAGGCTCGTTAGAGTCGCGGCTGAAAGATGACGTTGGGGGTCCCATAAAATTAAGTCCGGGGTATGGCTCTCAGCTTTCATTCATTCCTTGGCCTTCTTAAACGGTCTCCTTGAACTCGAATCCATGGATCTGCAAGAAAATGGAAGACTAGAACCAAACTTTCTTCTTAAAAAATGGAATAAACCAAAACACTAATTAAAATTCTAATCATGAGGAAAGATTTCTCACCTGAGTGCGCACAAGCTGCGTTTTGACGAATTTTGGCTTCAAAACACCCCAAAATGGCCAAAAATGAGCCTGAAATGCTCAAAAACCCAAGATATACACACATGGAGTCCGGACACCCAGTACCGCCATGGCCCTGGCCAACTGCCGCCATGGAAGTGGCCCAGTGCCCCCACGACACTGCTCCCTGTGGGCCCCACTTTGCTCCGTTTCAGCCCATTTCAGCTCGTTCTGACCCCGTTTTAGCCCGTTCGTGATCCCGTTTAGCTCCGGTGGCCCATTTTAGTCAAGATTTATGAGATTTTATCCCCAGTAAATCCGTTTTAACCCCAAAAAATTCAGTTCATCCCCTGAGGATAAAAAAAAAAATATCAGCTCCCGAAGGCCCAAATCGGCTTTTCGGACCGACCATTGCAAAAGTTTGATCAACCGTGAGAGATTCAGAGATGGGTCCTAGTTCCCGATCAAAAAATAGTTAAGAGAGATTCTCCGAGAATCCTACATCATCCCCTGAGGATAGAAACAGAAAGATATCAGCTCCTGAAGGCCATAGTCGACTTTTCGAACCGACCAATGCAAAGATTTGATCAACCGTGAGAGATTCAGAGATGGGTCCTGGTTCCTGATCAAGAAACAGTTAAAAGAGATTCCCCGAGAGTCCTATATCATCCCCCGAGGATAGAAACATAAAGATATCAGCTCTCGAAAGCCCGAATCAGCTTTTCGGACCGACCAATGCAAAGATTTGATCAACCATGAGAGATTCAGAGATGGGTCCTGGTTTTCGATCAAGAGACAGTTAAGAGAGACTCTTCAAGAATCCTACATCATCCCCTGAGGACAGAAATAAAAAGATACCAGCTCCCGGAGGCCCCTACCGGCCCTCTTGGATTGAGCGCCGGAAGATTTGATCAACCGTGAGAGATTCAGAAATGGGTCCTGGTTCCCGATCAAGAAAAGAGAGATTATCTGAGAGTCCTACGCCATCGCCCGAGGACAAATACAGAAGGATACTAGTTGGCACTATCCCCAGCAGAAAGCAGCAGAAGCATAACTAACTCTCGTATCCAGATTTTGAAGACGAGCACTATCGTTCCACGACTCCGTGTCTCCTGATTATCATGAGCTTTCTCATTTGTCCATTACCATAGCTTTCACACTTATCAGTTATCACAAGATCCCTCAGTCACCTTTGGTTGTCATCCTCTGGGACCCCACGCTCGATTACATTGGTTTACAGAGCACGTCTCTTAGAATTTAAGAAGTTTTCCCTGAGACCCAGAGTCTTCCAAGTCATTGTATCTTTATTCGAGTCGGCCACTTCATCATAGTCGGAGACACGAGCATGGCATAAGTCCACTCGGAGTGGCATACACCCCACAACACCGACTCATACTAAGATCAGAATACTAAACATGATAGGACTCAGGTCGTAATTCATATTACATCCATGCATTGCATATCATCCTCATAACATAGCATTCGCCTGTCTTGTTGTGCATGTGCGATTTGTTCCTTTGTGCCCCGAACTACGTCCTGGTCTGGTTCCCCTTGGGATACGTAGGCAGTTCACGAAGAACACGACCAGCCCTGGCCCCAATATTATGTTTTCTATCATTACATCTTTTGCGACGCTTTTTATCCTAAATCTATAGCCTCCAAAAGGACCTGTCTCTTCAAAGCTTTGGCACTCGCTTGCGACATACGTTGCCACGCAAGTTCATGCTAAAGAGGGGCAAACTATAGACATCCCATTTTGTCGGCTATCAGATTTAGAAGACCCATATCTTGGTGGTTCACAATGATCGTAAAAGACTCAAAAAGGACTCCTGAAAGTTAGTTCTATCTCTCAGAATGCTCAAAATGACCAAAATACCCCCAGAAGTCCCCAGAAAGTTCCCGTTGACCAAGGTTTGACCAAGTTTGACCAAGGTTTGACCGAAATTGTCAAAATTCTTCGAAAAGTTCTGGAATCATTCTAGATCATGTGGAAAATATTAAAATGAGTTTTAAAACAAAATCGAACGAAAACGTCATCTCTTGGGAGCTCCCAGAGGTTTCTAGAACTTCCCGGGAATCCCAAGTTTGACCAGTTTGACCAAAAGTTGACATTGAAACCAGAGTACTGTATCATTTTTCAAATATTTTTCATAGATACTAGAGGACAATAGCTTTCCAATGGTATGTTGCACATAATTTTTGGATTTAAAACGAATTTATTATGAATTTTCGAAGGTGAAAAAGGCGATCAAATCGGCTTTTATCGCGAATACCGCAAAACTTTTCAAAGTGACCTATCTCTAAACTATTTGTTATGTAAAGTAGACTCCACTACCTTTCCAGCGGTATATCACAACCTCAATTTGGAGTTCGTATGCATTTTCTGTAAATTTCGGACGAAATAAGGCCTTTTCGCGAATACCGGAACCTCTGGGGGCCTAAAAAGAATTATTTGGAAGAATGAGGAGCAGTGCCGCAGCGGCACTCTCCTCCAGAATGGTATACTTTTTTAATTTCTTTTGGAGGTTCATTTTGATTAATTGAAAACCAAAACGACAAAATTCTATGTTCACAGATGTTTAGGACCAATGGGAGTACTTCTAAAATCCCAAAACCACCCCAAATTGGCCTATATAAACCCCCCTTGACTTCCTATTTTGGGGATGTAAAATGCAAGCTTTGAAAAGTTTTAGAGAGAAAGTTGTAGAGATATGGTTGGAATAGAGAGAAAAGAAGCTTCCTTCTTTGATTTTCAAACAAGAAAGTGAGTTCTAAACTTTGTTTTTACTTCATTACTTCCATTTACTTCATATTCAATACACCCAACTACCATTTTAGTGAGAATTTAAGAGGGAGGAAGCTACTTCCATGTCCAATGTCACCACATATGAGTGAAACACCAAACTACAAGTCTAATACATCATGAATATCATCTATTGATTGCTATCTATTTGTTTGTTTATATTTGTTCATCTTCTCTTACATCATTTCTTTTTTTTTTTTTTTTTGTTTTCTTTATTTACTTACTAGTTTATCATCATCTAGATGATGACATGAAGTTTGAGGTGAGTGAATCCTTATGGATAGTAGCTCTTGACCTCAAAAACATGTTTGATAGATGATGATTTCAACTTCAATACATTCCTATGTATTCATGAAGTTGTCTTTAAAATGGAAATAATACTTTCCAATAATCTTGGAGGTTCTTGATGATGAGTTTGATGTTGACATTTTAAGTGGTTATAATCTTCATTAAGTATTGAAAATATGTTTTCAAAACCTCTATCTCAAAACCCCCCTCTTAAATCCCTCATATTGATTTCAAGAAATAAACCTTGTTTTCTCAAAACCTTCAAAATAGTGAGTCATTTAACTTCAAAGAATTATTTTGAGTTCAATACTTAATATATGAATGCAAGACCACTTGGAAAGTCTTTCTCACTCATTATAGAACACCCACGGTTTTTGGCTTGACTTGGAAGCACTTGAAAGGGGTCCATTTTTGTCCAAACATTCCTTCCAAATATTCTGCCTCTGTTGTCATAGCAGCTAGGTTGAATTTCAACTTATTTTACAGAAAACTTTTCCAAAACGAGTGGTCCCAACTTATTTTTCCCTTGAACTTCAATGTCTTAGGGAACTTTTTGTATAATATGGGCCTCTAGATCTTCTGTTTTCACTTTCTAAGATTTTCTAACATTTCAGTCGACAGTACTAACTCTGTTTTTGAATAACCTCTATTGTTTATATGATTTCTCTCCATCTGTGATAGTGATTAAAGATGGGCTTTTTGGGTTGTGTTTTAGACACAATAAGGAATATCACCATAAAAAATCATGCATTGAAAACATTCCTATCCCCTCTTTTCAATTTCTAAAAGATCATGCTACTGTTCTGTCCACTATTTACAGCAAGCATACGTTTACTTCCATCCTTTGATTTGATGCTTACATGTACTCCAAATTAGCTCATGTCTTAGGAAGTAGTTCATACTACATTTATACATATCCCATGATGATTTCATTCATTCATTCATTCATGCACGCACATTTTAGACTTCTAAGTCATTCTAGGAATCCATGAACATAAAACACACTACAACCTTGGCACATTCTAGGATCATACATTACATCCATGCAAGATTTGGGGCTTTTGTGACTCCTAATCTTGGAAGATTACAAGGAATGAGTTGGATCATACGTCCATGCTTCCCCTTTCGATCTAATCGTCCTTTCTCATCCATCCCGGGGATTGAGAGATCTTCTTTTCTCAAAGATTAACATGCATCATTCTAGCTTGCTAAACATCCTTGTTTTCTTTGATTTATTTTGTTTCAAGAACAATTCATGTCCCCTTTAGATTAGAAAAACTTTATTACTTGATTTATGATTAGACAATTTTTCCTAGGTTTATTTGTGTGATCTCTCACTTTTGCATCGTGTGATATTTGGCTTAGATCTTATGAATGATATCTTTTCTTTAGATCTTCCATCTTCAAGATTCTTATGTGATGTAGTATTAATTGTCGAACCAAACATAGTAAAAGATTATTATTTGGATGCTAATTGAGGCCCGTTGATTCGAGGTGAAAAGAGCATGTTCATAGCGTATTATATGGTCTTTTATGCATACTTTTATCCCCAAAGTCCCTATATTTAGGTGCATTCTAATAACAATGTTCTTTTTATTGTGTTAATGCTAAATCATATGTTTTTGCGTTGTTTTATAGGTATTAGGATGTAAATCAATGAAGTGGAGCTAAAGAAAGTGATTCTGGTGGATAGAACAACAGAAGCAGCTGAGAAAATGCCAATTTTGACAATGATGACTTCAGATTTGGAAGATTTTCCCAGAGAAATAAAATGTAGATCTTTGAGTTACGGTCGCGTGTCCGCAAACGGGAGGTCAATCCGAGGTCCGAGTAAAAAGTTATGGCCATTCTCCCATCGGTGTGCAGTGCTGTCAAAATCAGAGAAGTTCAAGCGATTGAAGAGAGTTCAATCGATCGAGCCTTCGATCGATCGAACTAAGCTCGATCGATCGAACCTTATTTTCACCCAAAAGTTGCGTAAACTCTGTGGGAACCCTATATATACGTCGTTTTGACGCCAGACGAAGAGAGGACGCTCCAGAACGCAGAAAACAGCAGTTTTAGGGTTAGATTAGGTGTAGATTAGATTAGATTTATGTTTTCTTCCTCCTTTTTCATTGTTTTACTCAAGATTATTGAAGATTGATGTTTATTCCAAGTTTGTTTCAAGTTATTTTCAGATTATTACAGGTTTTTCCTTCCCTTTTCTTTATTTCATTGTTTATTACTTTAGTTACTATGATCGTTATGTTTTACTATTTTTGTACTAGTTTAATCATGTTTCCGTAGTTTAGACGTTGGGAATATGTGTTGAAACATTGATTCCCAGCCTCTGCCATGCAATCTTTAGAAACCTTGGGCTCGATCGATCGAAGATATTTTGATCGATCGAACCAGCCATAGTCAAGCGATCGAAGACATTTCGATCGATTGAAGGATGATGCAGTTCGATCGATCGAGAGCGCTTCGATCGATCGAACTTGTTAATTCCTGAGATGATTCTTTTAAGTATTCCATGACTTTCTGTTTTAGAAATCTGTCATCAAATTGTCCCTATAAGCTCAGTTTGTCACAACAGTTTTTAGAACTTAAAGCCTTAAGGCCTTTTCTTCAATGACTTTTGAAAACCACTTTGAATGCTAACACCATTTAGAGTGCAAGTAATAACCATTGTTTTAAACCGTCTTCCAAGTATTTTAAATCAATTGTGATGATGTAGTCCCGGTCATGAAAGGGCTATTGATTCTTTATCTTTAGAAAAATACGGAATACTGAAAAGGGATGTACTCCATAGAGCGTTAATGAATATGCATGGTAGATGGTTAGGATTAATGTGGATTCTCGTATTTCCAACACCTTTAGTTTATTTATTCAATTAGTTATGTTTCTATATGTTTAGTTTATTATTTAGTTTAATTTAATTAATTAGGATTTTTTAGTACATCTCCAATCATTCATTCTTATTTTCTTTTTCTTTAGGTTATAACTTAGTAGACATTCTTCCTATTCCTTCCCTGTGGGATCGACCTGGACTTCCAGTACTATATTACTTGCACGATCACCTACACTTGGGTGTTGCACAAGAGCGCACAACTATTTAGTCGTGTCAAGTTTTTGGCGCCGTTGCCGGGGAAGGCAACTAGGTTAGAATTTTACTAAGTTATTTCCAATTTTTCTTACTTTTCAAAAAAAAAAAAATCATTGGACTTTTTCTCTCACAAGAAAAAAAAGTTTCTTTTGTTTAAATATTTTGGGTAAACATGTCTTATCCATATTACCCTCCATACAACACAATTACCACGAATGGGTACACATTAGGTAATGAGAACTATACCCCGAGTTGGCAAGCACCCACATATGATGCACATTATCAACCTGAGTGCTACCAATCACCACACTGGGAAAACCATCGTGTTAGTCCCCCATGTTATCAAACGTATAAAGAACCTCCACCTGGAGAGTTCTATCAATCGCAAAGGGGATATAACCAAAATGATAGTGTAGGATATAGTAGTAGTTCCCACGATTACCAAATGCACCAAGACTTTCCTTCTGGGGAGTCTTGCACACAAACACAATGGGAAGAGGACCATTACCAACAACAATGGGGTAAAACTTCATATAGTTATAATGAAGAGAATAACCAAGTTGAGGATAATGGTATGTTAGAATTGCTGCTTAGTGAAATGAAAAGGCTAGAGAGTGCAATTGATAAATTAGGAGCTAGATATCAACAAGCATTTGTTAGCCAACCTTTAGAAGACTATACCAGTCCTTCAACGCTACAACCTGAATTTCAAGACACTAACAATGGAATGGAATTAGAGGACAATGATGGGTTCATACCGAGTGAGGTTAACAACTTATTTGAGAAAGTGATAACCCAACAAGAACTCCAAAACCAAACCATTGAGCATGACGTTGTAGAACCATCTTCTCCTCAACATACAACCCCAGACATCAACTCCTTCACTGCCTGGATAAAACTGCACAATCTCTTTGTCCAGAGCACCTCAATAGATGACATATATAGTGAGGAGAGTTACAAGGATGAGAATGAGGTTTTAAAAGATGACGAGAGTTTAGGTGATTGCACGCAATTAGGAAAGGAAGAGTCCCCTGTTGACTCTACCCCTACCTTTGAAAGTGACCCTAGAGATGACATAATTGAAAAATCTAAATCTGATTTATATTCTTGTGATATTCATGAGCCCTCACCTCTTTCGACCGAAGAGGTGGTGTCACCAAGTTGCCTATCACCTATCCTTGCTATCAATCAAAGCTCTCGTCCTGAGCTTGAATGTTATGTGTACCCCATTCGTGAACAAACAGAATGTGTTGTGGAAGAGGATGGTAAGGATACTAGTACATGTTCTTCACAAAATTTTAACTTTCAAAATTCTTTGAGAGAAGACTTGGAAAATATTGGGCCCACTTTAGATGATCTTAAAATTCAACAAGAAGCTAGCAATCTTCTAGACTGCTTGACCTTCTTGAGTGATTATGACATTGAGGCCCAAATAGATAGCTTTATCCAAGTCCAGTCCAAAACCATGTGCATAGAACAGAAATTCAATTCCTATGATTATATCTCCATAGATTCTGTTCTAGGACAAGCGGAGGGTGGTGAAGCTTCATTAGAACATCACTTCGACCCTGCCCCTTTTATTGAACCATGGCCTCCCCTTGTTTTTAGTATTAAAATAGAGGCTGTTATAGGAAATACCAACACCAAAGATCGTTTCTTGCATATAATTCCTAAAAAGTGTGGTATTCCTTTTATAACTGTCCCAAAAAAATTTGGAAGCCATAGGTTTTGCATCATCTCCTCTGACCTTGAGCCTGACATTAGTTGGGGGGAGTTGCATTTTTATGAGGATCCCAACATTCTTCTCACTGTTAAATTATTTTATTGGGAAGATCCTCAAAAATTTCGGTTGTTAATCTATGATAAAAATCTTGATTAACCGAATTTATTTACTGAGTAGTTGTAGTATATTCTCTATTTTTCCTTGTTGCTACTAATGATTTTGCAGGTAACTTAAAAAAATTGGATATTAATGCCTCGAGGTAACATCCTTCCTTTTCTCGCTTTACTTTACATGTCCATGTGCTTAGTTTAGAACATTGGGGACAATGTTTAGTTTTAGTTGGGGGGAGTGAGTCATTGCATGCCTCGTTTCTTTGTTCTTATGCTTTAAATGTCAATACACCTGCTTAGCAACATGTAACTCAGTAAATTAAAATCTGAAAAAATTTTAAAATTTTTATTTTATTTTATTTTATTTTTTAAAGATAATAAAATGGTTCTTGTATTTCTCTCATAGTTAATGTAGTTAGTTATGATGCATTAGTGTTATTTTCTGTATGTTATTAATATGTGATATACTATGGTAGTTTCTTTACTATCTTAGTTATAGTATATTTTATACTTTTTAATCTTCAAACAACTTTGAGCACGTTGTGACAACCTTGTACTTAGCTAAAATGGATTAGTAAGCATAGTTTAAGTGTCTTGAAAGACAGTAGTAGAGACTAATAACCCAAGTGAGCTTTTGTGCCATTCTTTGTTTTTGAGGGTTTTATAAAATTACTCTTACTTTTTGAAAAGCGTATTCATTCGTTGAAAGTCTCATTTTTCTTCTTCATTTTGACTGATCACTAGAAGAGAACGTTCAGGATTTACCAAACTTTAGAGCTCTTGAATTTACTGAAATGAATTATCCTATTAACTTAGAAGATGATTTAGGCTATCTTTTGACCATACATGGATAATACAGCCTTGGCCTACCTCTATGCTATTCCTTTACTTCACCTCTTGAGCTTATCATAATCGCCTTGTCTTCATAATCCTAAAGTTCATACCAAACTCCAAATTAGGAGTTCAAGCATCAGTTCTTTATTTAGGTGTGATTGGGATGTGTTGCGTTAACAAGAAGTATGTTAGTGTGAATAAGGGAAAGTTGGCAAAGAAAAAATGAAAGAAAAAAAAGAAAAGCATGAAAAGAAAAAAAAAATGCCAATGGTTGTTACAAAAGAAAAAAAAAAGGAATGAAAAGAAGAGTGTGAAAAAAAATAAATAAAAGAAAAGAAGAAGAGAGAGATTGGAGATGTGGGAAGTTTGAAAAGATATAGTAGACATTCCAATCACATCCTTTGACCCAATTGAATATCACGAGCCTTTTTCTTCTTAATCTAACACCTCTTTTTCAAAGTCCTGATGATTTTAAGTAAATTGGATTTGAAGTTAAGGTAATAAGAGAGTTATCCACGGTATCTCGCTCTCCTAGTGAAAAGTATCCTTTCATGAGACTTTTTGTACTAAAATGTCCGTTTTTCTATTTAGATATGAGAAGCATTAGATTCCATTTACATTTACTCTTTATAGCTTCCATATCATGAGTGATAATTATTACACCTAATTCGGAGTGATTTCATATTGAGAGTGTAATCCTAGTGAGAGTTGAGTCAAAATGAACGTCTTGATAGTATCTTAGGTTATGCGAGCTTTGAAATCAAAGTTGTCTATTTTGGTTGTCCATTCACACACGCACTTGAAGATTAATAGGTATGGAACATTCTAATAACTTTGATAATAGATTAACTGTAATGTGTGTGTTGCATTGCTATGGCCTACTAGAGAGTTTCGTGAGATTGTTGAGCTTAACTATATTGCTAAATGAGAGGAAAATTTTCTTGAAAATATTTAAATGAGAACCATTACCATAAACATGAATTTTGTGGGTAGATTCACTGCAAACCCTCACGAGACAACACTCGTCCACTAGGGGGAACCTAGAGGTTTAAAGGCTTATTGCATATGCTAAATGCAATCGCGATTCCTGCGAAAGTGATTTAGGATTTTTACTTTATTTTGTTTTTAATTTTTATAGTTTAAATAAACACTGTTCTAGTTCGCTTCATTGCTAGGGACTAGCAACGAGCTAGTTGGAGGGTGTGATTCGAGGTGAAAAGAGCATGTTCATAGCGTATTATATGGTCTTTTATGCATACTTTTATCCCCAAAGTCCCTATATTTAGGTGCATTCTAATAACAATGTTCTTTTTATTGTGTTAATGCTAAATCATATGTTTTTGCGTTGTTTTATAGGTATTAGGATGTAAATCAATGAAGTGGAGCTAAAGAAAGTGATTCTGGTGGATAGAACAACAGAAGCAGCTGAGAAAATGCCAATTTTGACAATGATGACTTCAGATTTGGAAGATTTTCCCAGAGAAATAAAATGTAGATCTTTGAGTTACGGTCGCGTGTCCGCAAACGGGAGGTCAATCCGAGGTCCGAGTAAAAAGTTATGGCCATTCTCCCATCGGTGTGCAGTGCTGTCAAAATCAGAGAAGTTCAAGCGATTGAAGAGAGTTCAATCGATCGAGCCTTCGATCGATCGAACTAAGCTCGATCGATCGAACCTTATTTTCACCCAAAAGTTGCGTAAACTCTGTGGGAACCCTATATATACGTCGTTTTGACGCCAGACGAAGAGAGGACGCTCCAGAACGCAGAAAACAGCAGTTTTAGGGTTAGATTAGGTGTAGATTAGATTAGATTTATGTTTTCTTCCTCCTTTTTCATTGTTTTACTCAAGATTATTGAAGATTGATGTTTATTCCAAGTTTGTTTCAAGTTATTTTCAGATTATTACAGGTTTTTCCTTCCCTTTTCTTTATTTCATTGTTTATTACTTTAGTTACTATGATCGTTATGTTTTACTATTTTTGTACTAGTTTAATCATGTTTCCGTAGTTTAGACGTTGGGAATATGTGTTGAAACATTGATTCCCAGCCTCTGCCATGCAATCTTTAGAAACCTTGGGCTCGATCGATCGAAGATATTTTGATCGATCGAACCAGCCATAGTCAAGCGATCGAAGACATTTCGATCGATTGAAGGATGATGCAGTTCGATCGATCGAGAGCGCTTCGATCGATCGAACTTGTTAATTCCTGAGATGATTCTTTTAAGTATTCCATGACTTTCTGTTTTAGAAATCTGTCATCAAATTGTCCCTATAAGCTCAGTTTGTCACAACAGTTTTTAGAACTTAAAGCCTTAAGGCCTTTTCTTCAATGACTTTTGAAAACCACTTTGAATGCTAACACCATTTAGAGTGCAAGTAATAACCATTGTTTTAAACCGTCTTCCAAGTATTTTAAATCAATTGTGATGATGTAGTCCCGGTCATGAAAGGGCTATTGATTCTTTATCTTTAGAAAAATACGGAATACTGAAAAGGGATGTACTCCATAGAGCGTTAATGAATATGCATGGTAGATGGTTAGGATTAATGTGGATTCTCGTATTTCCAACACCTTTAGTTTATTTATTCAATTAGTTATGTTTCTATATGTTTAGTTTATTATTTAGTTTAATTTAATTAATTAGGATTTTTTAGTACATCTCCAATCATTCATTCTTATTTTCTTTTTCTTTAGGTTATAACTTAGTAGACATTCTTCCTATTCCTTCCCTGTGGGATCGACCTGGACTTCCAGTACTATATTACTTGCACGATCACCTACACTTGGGTGTTGCACAAGAGCGCACAACTATTTAGTCGTGTCACCCGTCGAGAGACGGGGCGAGTTGACGGTGTTTTAGTCGTGACAAATGCTCCTTCCTCTCTCGTACCAAAACCCCGAACCAAGTTCTTTGGTTATGAAGGGCCGGTGCCCTTTATCCGTTTGGGTGAGTCAAATTAGGTTTCTTGGTTCCTTAAAGACCAAGTGGCGACTCTGTATCTGTTTTCAACAAACCTTTTCTTTTCCTTTCAAAACGATTTCAAACAAACAAAGAGGTGGGATTCCGCGTGTCCACACTTATTGGGACCGAAGACAACTGAGATAGCATTCCATTGTATCTACTATTGCCCCCTAATCTCTTTACATCCATACTATCATATCCAATAATATACTCAACATACTACCAATTCTTCATCACATTCTTACCGTTCCTGTTCACTCACTTATCAAAGCTTCATCTTTCTAATTAATATTTGTACTTCTCTGTATTGACTTACCCAAAGTCTCTTTACTCCTCTATCCTTTCCATAATCGCTCTTGTTCAATATCGTAATACTTGTCGTACTCTGGTGTCTTGTTCGTAACAACTCACATTATACACTCAATGATGTTTTAAAAGCATTAAAAATGTTTTTGTTTTATTTGAAATAATTATCAAGGAAAGCATGAATTAGACATCTTAAAATAACTTTACTGTGACAAAACAGTCCAAGGGCAAAATGGTCATTTATAAAATATGGTTAAATTTTATATCAAAAGATAACTCTTTGAGTCCCAGTTCCAATGCAAAAAATGGCGTGCGAATCTGAATTTTATAGAAAGAGTTATGTCTTTTTCTGTAAAAGTCGACAAAAAATATTTTTGAAATCACTATTTTGGACAGAGGAGTGTTTGACCGGTCGAACTATCCTTTTGGATCGGTCCAAGGACCCTCTAGGACATATTTTTCCCCATTCAACATCTTTAAAAGTTCCCAAACTCACAAGGCATTTGGGGCTACTTCCCAACCATTTTAGAATCACCAAAAAGTGCTCGAAAACATCGAAAACTCATCGAACCATACAACCGTTAGAATTCATGTTTATTGTTATTCGCACTACAACTCTCTGTAATAACAACATTCTCTACAAGATTCCCTATCAAGATCCTCTTATATCTATGATATCAAATATCAACTTGATTTCTCTGAATCTTTTGTCATGTTCAATCAATCATACTTATTTTTTACTCCTAGTCTCATATTCTTACTTCCTTCATTCTATTTCCTTTGACAAACCCCCTCAAAACACCAAAGAATTCTTATTCCTATTAATTTACGTTCATTTATTCTCGATCAAGAAGTTCTATAGTTTCTCCTCTGACCTATCGTCCTTATCGTTACATTTATAAGCTAATAATCATCAACTCTAAGCAACTGCTTCAAAAGTCCATCCTCGACTAAGCTTCCACCAACTGTAGTTTCAACTATCCAAACATCCACTATCAATCCTCTTCTCAGCCACTCATCTGAGGTTAATATTTAAATACCAACTTTTCCACTTATGCAACCCAACCGGTAGCATTCGCTATCGGTCTCACAACCATTCGAACCCAGGTTTAGTTGATAGATTCCTCAACAACCATAATACTCACCACCCGTTGAGATATTCCTCAACCCTTAATACATACCACAAGATAGGTTGAGAGAATCCTCAACCGTTCAATACATATCATAAGATACATTGAGGGATTCCTCAACCATCCAATCGTCTCAATACTACGTCTCAATATCGCACAATAAGTTGAAAGATTCTTCAACTACCCCACATACACGGTATAACACCATAAGATAACCCTGTACGATCACACCATAGATTAACACTGAAAGATAAGGTGAGAGATTCCTTACCTATCCCATACCTGAGCAATATGTGCTGCTGGACTATCTTTTTATCATTAGACCCAACTGCACATATCTATTCCTTCACGTCACGACGTTTAATCCATGTTTGAAACATAACTCTTATCATTCAATCCCAATAGCAAAACTTAACTACGAACAATCACTTCCATCCCCTATGTGAATTATAAAGAAATCTCATCTGACGTTCACTACTCAAACTCCATTCTTGGTTAGATCTCTCAAAGGACATTCGTCACTATTGTTTAAAACATTCACCGATTCGATCAAAAATCATTTTATTTCCTTTAGAACCCAACTGTTCACTATTACCAAGATACCATCTCTCCCATGTGTACCCACACAAGGTCTATGATATCGCATGGAAAACCTCATCTCATCCCATAACTCTACATCTGTATGATTTCCACTGATTCTTAAATATAATACATCTAACAATGTATATCATGCCATGCTATACAAAATGCATGTAAATCATTATGCTATGCAACTCACGTGATTCATCATGTCTCGATATGCACTCGCATGCTATGTCAATTACATATGCATCTCTATACGTGATCTCATACCGTATCATCTCATGACGTTGCCTCTCGTCCCTGCATTGAAGTAAAGCACCACTGCTCAGCTATATGTTGAGTGCACAATTCTAAAAAAATGTGTTTATGATAAATCATGCTTTAAAACATCAAAACACATCAAAATAGTCTCTAGGGAGAGAGTTACGCATTCATCCGGTAATGGAACCATGAAATCGATGTTGTGGAGGGCCTTCTCCCAACAACTCATCCAAGTGCCTTGCTAGGCCTACTTCTAATTAATGCACTGTGCCCTGGCAGGGCTTTCTTCCAAACCATGCACTGTAACCGTCGCTACAAATCCTCAAACATCGAGGAGCTTACCCCCGAATGAAGTTGTACTAATCCCCCCTTTAACCCAAATAGATACATAGAATGCCCATACAATCACATATACATGCTTTTCCTGCATATTCATATGTATAATTAACGGGCCTAATTAATACATGAACTTTACCCGAATATCAAAATATCAAATTGGATATTTAAAACATAGAAATTTCCTATAAATATAGGTTTAGAATTCAAACCTTAAGCTGTAGTCCTATAACTTTAGGACAAGTACTAGAAGACTGATTCTACATCGAATCTCCAATTTCAAGTGATTCTTACAAGTTTTACATAGTTTTCCCCAAATTTTCCAAAATTAGATTTAATTAAAACTTAACTAAACAGGGCCTAAGAGGTATTAAATTGATGCTCTTACCTCGAGGAATCTGAATATGAAATTTGGTTGCAAGTTGACGAACGGATGATCGTCGTTTGGCGTCGGCAAACCCGGAGCTAAAATCTCCCTATACCCCCCTCTCTTGCCTAAGTTGATTTTTGATGATATTTTGAAAGTATCTTGAGCTTGTTTATATATAGACACGACTCTCGAGAATTACGTTTAACTCCCCACGAGTTCTCAAACTTCCAATTATTCCATGAAATGTCTTAAACATCTAAGTTATTCATTCCCGGGTGAAAATCTATAATTCCTAAAAGTTTTTATCTAAGTTCCATTTGGGTCCATAATTACGTTCTAGAAACTATTTTCGTGGAATTTCAAGATAACCAACTTTTTATGCAACATATCACTTACGTTAATACTACAACATTCAAAATAATCTTAGCCAAGATCAAAACTATCAAAAAGTACACCAAAACAGGTATAATCACTATTCACATTTAACAGAAAATATCAAATAACATTTAAGTCACATAAATGTCATTTAATCATGTCAATACCTCATGAATTTCACATTCCCGTGTTCTCGATTGACACTCATCGTTGACCCATAGTCAACCCTATCTCAATTATTAATCAACATCAATAGTTTCCAGAAATCAAATATGCACGGTAAAATAAAAGTATTTTTCCAGGACGGGTGTGACAAGTAGCTCAAATGCAAACAAAAGGATCTCTACCGATCAATTAAATTTGTAGAGACTATCAAATAAACCATATAATAGATTATATGCCTCCCTAAACATTCCCTAACTAAAGATATTTTTGACATTTTTTTACTTTTAATTTAAGTAAAAAACAATAACAAGATTAAAAACTAAAGAACTGTTTGAAAATATTATTATATCACTCCCTCCGTCCCATTTTATGTGTCCCCCTTTCCTTTTTGGAATGTCCCAAAATTATTGTCCACTTTTCTAAATTAGTATACAAATTTTACTTATTTTCTCAAACTACCCTTCCTTATAATCTAGACAAAAACAAAACAAAAAGAAAAGTGCAATGATTAGGGGCATTTGTGGAAAGTAAGTGTAAATTCTTTTTGTCCACTTAAATAGTTGAATTCCTAAAAAAGGACACATAAAATGAGACGGGGGGAGTATTATAATATGGAAGCCTCAAAATGCCACATGTCAAACTAATGGGCAACCAAGACAAATGTATATTGAGGCTTCCCAAATTTATTCTATACATTTTACTTATTCTTAATTTCACCGTTAATTAGGCCCGTTATGTATTTTCTCACCTTATTAATTATAATGCCACTCAATTCAATTTTCAATTCATCCTTAAAAATTTATCCCGTGCATTGCACGGATTGAAAAGCTAGTATATAATATAGACCGACCAAACAGTGGCGAGTCTCTAACCATTGAGCACGTTAGGTGCTCGCCTAAGGCTTCCAATAAGTTAAGGCCCATTTTTTATACACTTCCCTAGTAGTTAAGTAAACATTATTTTCGAGTATTTAATGCTAAAGATTCAGTACTTAGTTTTCAGTTTATTCAAACAGAGTTGTATTCAATCTCTTTTATCATTTTATAAAATGCACACCTTTCACTTTTCTCTCAATAAAGGGTTTGTATAAATCCATCTAACCCCCTATTTCGAGGGGATTCATTCTCCAAGTCAGAAAAGAAAAATTCTTCCAATGTTACAGCCCAGCCCCACAATAGAGGAACCGAAGCCCGTGGCTCGCCGCCAAGGCTACTCCAATTCATTAAAGTTCCCAAAAGAATTAGTTTTAGGAACACGCAGTGGAAAACAAATGAAACATTAAAAAAAAACTAGGACTCCAGTCGACTGCATCTCGTGCCTAGTCGAATGAGACTGGTCCAACAGAAAGTTGATTTTTCAAACATAATCCAGTCGACTATTTCCTATGTCCAGTCGATTGGGGCTTCAAATCTTCAGTCGACTGGTACGGTCCGGTCGACTGAAGTCTAGCCTAGACAAAAATATCTGATTCAGCAACACGACCCAGTCGACTATGTCGATGACCCAGTCGACTGTGTCCCTACAAAACTGATGCAGTGACTTGTGGACAAAAGGGTCCAATTGACTGCACTAACAAACCAGTCAACTATTTTCCAGCAGCAAGGCATTCTGCAGAATTCTCAAGTGTAAAAGCTTTCTGAGTTCAACCAGAGCTTAAATACACACTCTGAACTCATTTTAAAGTGATCATAACTGTATTATAACATTGATAAAAACATAATTACTAGAGATTCCTATCTATTACAAAATCACCAAACCGTTCTACGATTCTAAGTTATATAAAATCCAAAAGTCATGAAATCTATATTACAATATTTCAATTACCAAAACTACGAAAAAAACATAATGAGTCGCCTTCTAGGTGAACTCCCAAATCCACGTGCTCACTTCTGCGATTCCTCGCCGTCATTAACACCTAAAATGGTTATTTGAATAACCACACATATTCAATTTGTTTAAGCTAACGTTTAGTGAATAAAACAACGATGCACATTAATGATAAACATGCTCGCATTCACATCTCTATATTTTATACTAGTCTCTGGAGATCCCACGTATATGTTCCATACTTCCTAATCCGCGACTCTTTACCAATAAGTCCACGAGAAAAGGTAAGACCCACGTTTCTTTTCTTCAAATGTGCGACCTTATGTCTATAACGGCTCCACAACGATGGCTTGATACATGCACTCTTTTTACCCAAATAGCAACTAAACATGCTCAAATACATTTCACCGTGCTATCGACATAATCAAAATATTTCACCGTACAATTGGGCCTACTTATCAATATAGACGCCCAATGTGAACTGCACAATATATATATCTATCCACTAGCACATGCTTTCATATCACAACGTGAATACATGTCAAGAAATCATTCCAAACACATAGTTGAATCACTCACCTCCGATTAACGCTTCTAAAATTCAATCCAAAGAAAACTCGAGCACAAAGATCGTGCAGAAGTCCGTCTAGTACAATTTCTATCGATCAAAAATCCAATTATCAACTTTTTAGAAAAATGCTAGAAAATAAGTTTTCGATAAACTTAGCCAAACAAATCCTAATAGGTATCAAAATGACGGCCTTATCTTGAAGAGTTCGAATACGAACTTTGGTGAAAAACTAATGGACAGAAGTTCGTCGTTTGGCGTCGTGAATATCGAAGAACTAAAATCTCCCTTTTGGCCTCCTCTTGAAACTTAGGTTAGAAGTTTTATGAAAGATCTAAGTCATTTCTATCTATATATAGGCACAACTCTCGAAAATTACGTTTACTTCCCCACAAGTTCTCAAAACTCTTAATCAATTTCTGAAACTTTTTACACAACTAATTCATAGCTTCACGAGTGAAAACTAAAAGTTAGAAAAGTTTTCACCTAAGTTCTCTTTGGTTGCTGAAATGCACTTTCACATGATTTTACGAAATTGGTAATTAGCCTACCAAATTAGTAGCGTTAATTTGTCCTCACCAAGATGCTAAAATTAATAACAGAAATAAATTCTAAACTAGAAAATAATACAGATAGTGAAACACACAAGTAAACATTTAAGGTATTCCACACTGAACGTCTTAAACTCGGAGAGACTTCACAACATTAAAACACTCATTCAACACTGTCTCAAAGGGTTCTCTGACACACACACACTCAAATCGACTCGTGAATCAAAACTCACTCACACATGTGCCAAAATGTACAACACATCACATTATCATACATGACAATATAATGAAATACAAAAGCACAATTACGGGTGTTATATCCAACTTAGCAAAATTTTGAAATCTATGAAAGCAAAAATATGAGAGGGAGATGTGAATAGACAGAGGTGAGAGGTGTGTATTATTTAAACTGAGGGAGTCATCATAAAATAAAAACCGTATATATATACACATGTGTTTCCAATATAGGAGGAATGTTGTTTTCTAGGGGTCCAAGGCGAACTCCTGAATCTGGGCCCCCCTATCCTTGTTAAAAAAAATCTGTATTCAAATATTTAAAATATTTTTTTTCCACTAGAAACTTAAAATTATTTAATTAACTGCAAAATTTTGCCCACGCAAGATATATGTAAACAACTCCAAGACTTTTTTTTAGATGTAATTGGTGCAAGGCCAAAGCACGTAATGATTTTTGCTCAAGTAAATATATGTATATATCTATATATATATGCAAAAATGTTGTCATCACTTGAATATATATATATATATATATATTTTGGACTAACAGGCTTGTAAAAATCTATATATATATACTTTGAGTAATGCTAGATGCACTCTCAAATGCACAACCCTGTTTAAAAATGTTGGACATCGTACTGAAAAATTTGTACACAAAAAAGGGGGTGTGCAGGGTGTGCAAGCTTTTCAGGACAAAGTCTAACATTTTTAAGCAGAGTTGTGCATTTAATTATGCTTTTGAGAGTGCATCTAGCATTACTCATATACTTTTTGGAATTGGAGGTTGGTTTGGGCTTAGCTTGCATAGAGTTTTATATGTGTAAGATGTGGGCCTTTTGGTTTGTTTTGGGGCCCTTTCTAAGACTAGGTTTAAGTAAATTTGTTTTTTTTTTTTTTTTTTTATTTAAGACCCAAACACAAGGATAAAAAGTTTAGACTTAAAAAGAGCCCTCAAATTAAATGATACAGGGGCCTAAATCGGTGGCTTTGCGGGCTTGACACCAGGGTCAGCCCTGGAATGATTGTACTGACTTTACACTTTGGACTGTACTGACTTTACACTTTGGACTTTTTGTGTGTGTCATCATCTAACGGTCCAAAATAATTTTCGATCCTCACCATTTTATTAAATTTAAATTTTAATAAATTAGAACTGCCTCCGCTTTTTACACCTTCCTCTCTCTCTCTCTCTCTCTCTCTCTCTCTCTCTCTCTCTCAACTATTTCTTAATTAGATATGCCTAAATATTAATACTATACTTTTCAAAATAAAAAAATATACGACAAAATTTTAAAATAAAAAGATAATTAATTTTGTTTTAAATTAATTTTAGGGTTGGATATTGTCCATGGACACGGACAACTTTTAGTACATAGATATTGATGCATGCTTTCCCTCTTAAAAGCATTAATACTTCTACGCTTATTTAGACAAAAGTATCTCCCAAAAGATTAAAGTGCTTGCACCTCAACTTATTTATTCATGAATGTGAAGTGACTGCCAGCCTATTTGTCCATCCATTTGTGTTCCCATTTTTCTTTTCTAATTTGCAAAAGTTGATTGGACTTTGGCTTAAGTTGTAGTTTGTTTGTTTTTGTTTTTTTTTTGAATGGTTTGCTATGAGAATGGTATGGGTAGGCAACATGCCAATATGAATGGAACCACTTAAAGGCATAGAAGAAAGGAATTAAGTGGAGAGTGGCCATGTCTCCTGGCTTACCCCCTCTCCCACTGCCATAGACACCTCACACACACAGCAGCGTTGCTGGCACACTTAATGTGTGTCTATACATGTAGATAGATGTTGTCGCACCGCGACGGGAAAAATAGGAGGTTTTTTTAAATATATATATAAGTGTTTTTTTTTTAAAAATGGAAAAAGAAGAATGTGGGGGGAAGTATTTTTTTTGAAGAATAGGCCAAATAGATTTTTCAGAGTCGCCACCTAACTTTGTACGGGTGTTAGGATCCCGATAAAGATACGGAAATATATCTTTATATTTTTACAGTTTGGGAAAGTGGGCCTATATTTTTGACAAGTAAACCAGAGATTTAGAAAGGGGTTCGGGGACTCGGTTATGTCGAGGGAAGGGATTAAGCACCCTCGAACATCCATGACGAAGCATGGTTGCCAAATTGGCGATTTTCATGATAACGGGGCATAAAGATAAAAGAATAAGAATTTACAAAAAAAAAGGAAAGTTATGGCCGCACCCTTTTGGGGTTGCATACGTATCTCGGGTTGAGAATCAGGCCAAACGTAGCTCTAACTTGTTATTTATTATTTTTTTTGAAATTTTTGGTCACGTTTGACCGTGCTCGTGTGTTATAGTGTTTTTGAAAAGTCGGTGTAGCCAGGACGTCGATCACCGTAATCGAGTCCTAGACTTTAACCTTGATTATGTGCCGGAAGTAAGGGTCGGTGCCCATTTGAGTCTCGAACATTCAAGTCGTTAACGTTATTGAACAACGTAACTAATCGAAATGTTCGGTTTTAGAAAGGATTTGAATACCGGAAGTAAGGGTCGGTGCCCGTTTTGAACATTCATATTATCGGCGTTATTGAACAACGGGATAACTTGAAATGTTCATTTTGAAAGAAAGGTTTTTG
Source organism: Hydrangea macrophylla (assembly GCA_033977485.1). Classification (NCBI taxonomy): domain Eukaryota; kingdom Viridiplantae; phylum Streptophyta; class Magnoliopsida; order Cornales; family Hydrangeaceae; genus Hydrangea; species Hydrangea macrophylla. The sequence goes on from CM066994.1 coordinate 34,009,658, forward strand.
AAAGTTACCGGAAGTAAGGGTCGGCGCCCGTTTTGAGTTGATTTAAGGATTTACAACATAGTGAATGTATGATATTTTTTACAGTGATTATGTACATTGAAAGGGATAGTAAGCACAGAAATATTGACATTAATGAAAGACAAGATATAAGAATGTACAATAAGTAGATCCGGCCTACCGGAAAATCAAGTGAACTAGGAGCTAGCCAGTTCACAATGGTAAGGGTCAAGTATTGGCGGCGAACCGACCGTAGTTAGAATCAAGTATTGGCGGCGAACCGACCATAGTTAGAATCAAATATTGGCGGCGAACCGACCGTACAAATTGTTAGATCCGGCCTACCGGAAAATCAAGTGAACTAGGAGCTAGCCAGTTCACAATGGAGAGGGTCAAGTATTGGCGGACGAAGCCGACCATATTAGTTTAAGTAAAAGAAAAAAAATTATTATTCTTTTTATTTATTACATTTACAGCAGATTCGGTATGAAAAAATAAAAGAAAACAGACCATCACCTTGAAAACGGCTCGGAAATGGCTACTTGGCACCCACGTTGAATTTTGGTTTGGAATGGGCCCAAACGGATGTCACCGGTGAGTCCGGAATGGCCGAAAACCCGGAAAATGGTATAAACCGGAGCAAAATCGGTCCGGGCAGACTTCGGGCGGGACCGGCCGACACCAAACTGGCCGGTTTGAGCAGAAATGGGCTTGAAAATGGAGAAACTGCTCCAAACAGCGGAATTTTGCAATTCTGAGCACACGGGTGCGTCCGGAACAGCCAAATTAGCTAGGAACAAGTGTCCGTTCGTTGAAATCTGGACCCGGAATGGAGAAAATTGGGAAAAACCAAAAATGGGGATAAAGTGCCACGTCAGCAGGCCACGTGTCAGTCAAAGACACGTGGCGCCTTCTGATTGGCTGGTCCAAGCTGACGTGGCAGTGACACGTGGAAATGACACGTGGCTAGTCAATATGATGACGTGGCAGTCAATGACACGTGTCAAAGCCTGATTGGTTAATGCATGCTGACGTGGCAGTGACGTGGCAAGACACGTGGCAGATGGCGTGTCAGTCAGTGACACGTGTCACCCTCTGGTTGGGTTGCCAAGTGACGTGGTAGATGACGTGGCAAGACACGTGGCAGAGACACGTGGCAGTCAGTGACACGTGGCACCCTCTGGTTGGTTTGCCAAGTGACGTGGCAGATGACGTGGCATAACACGTGGCAGAGACACGTGGCAGATGACGTGGCTTGTGTGTCACGTGGCAGTTTCTGATTGGTCGGTCAACGCTGACTCAGCGCTGACTGTGTAGCTGCGCGTGGGGGAGGCGGAACGGTGCCGTGGTGGCGCGTGTAGCGCGTGCGGCGGCTTCCGGTGGCCGTTGGGCTCCGGACCACCGCGATCTGGATCGTCTGGTCCAGACGATGGTGGTGGTGGTGGCGGTTTCCTGCGGTGGTGTCCAGAAACGCCGCCGGAGGAGAAACTGTGCTGCGGCGGAGCGTGGGGTGTTTGGGCGGCGCGTGAGGAGGCTGTAGACCTCCTTTGGAGGATCTGAAAAGATGGGTCGATGGGTTTTTTCGATACGAAGCCAACGGTATGGGTGGTGAGACGCAGAAATGCAGTTTAAGGCTCCGTTTGGGTGTTTTTCAGAATCTACAATTCCGGTGACCGGTTGGGTGGTTCGGGGCTGATTTCTGGTACTTTGGTGGCTCCTTAGGATCTGAAACTTTGGGTATTTGTGGGTAAATGATTTACAGAGGTGATGGTGGTCTTAGTTTTGGGCTTGGTGTGGTGGTGGAGATGGTGGAGATGATTTTTGGGTTTTTGGAGCTTTGGGGAAGATAACAATGGTGGAGAGAGAGAGAGAGCTTCCTTTGAGTCTTGGAGAGAGCCCTTTTTTCTTCAAAGTGCAGCACCCATGGGTCCTATTTATAGAGTTTTTTTGGGTTGGGGAAGATCCGGTGCGAACGAGACGCATTTTGAATGCCTACAACCCCCGATCTTGGCCGTTCGGTCTTCCAAAGCTTGTTTTTCCCATCCGGCCGTCCGATTTGAGCGATTCGAAAATATTTAGTCTTCATTTAGCTTTACCGACAAATCCCCACGGTCGGATCGACGATTTCTACTCCCGGGCTCAAAATTGACCGTTTTGCCCCTCCCTATGCTGGTCCTGGACTGCAAAATTAGGGTTGCCGATATCTCTTGATCCGACCGTCGGATCTGACCGATTCAAAGTTCTTTATGCTTGTATCGATATTCTCTTCAAATCTGTACGATTGGATCAGTGATTTCTGCATCTGGGCTCAAAATCGACCGTTTCGCCCTTCTCTACACTGATCCCCGAATCTTGGTCGCTGATATCTCGTGATCCGACCGTCGGATCTGACCGATTCAAAGTCCTTTGCGTTTGTATTGACATTCTTTTCAAATCCGTGCGGTTGGATTAGTGATATCTGCGCCTGAGATCAAAATGACCATTTTGCCCTCTCCTATGCCGATTCTGGACTGTAAAAACCAACAGGCCACCGCTTCTTCCTCTGATTGCCCGTCTGGACCCATTTTCCTTTCCCAGAAGTCATTTCCATGCTTTCTTTGACTTACGGCCGCTTTGACCTGCCTTCGGTTGCCCCGGTCTTGATTCTGACTCATTTTCTGACCTCCCGGTTAGCCGATTCGGGACCCGCGCTGAGCGACGACCGCTGTTTTGAACTTCCGTATGATTGATGACTCTGAATGACCTAGAATGGCCATTAAAACCCTTGTTGGCATCCCCGATGAATTTTCGTCTTTTCCTCGATTTTCGTGCCCGGTGGGCCCCCCTGCACGAGTCAGTTCTCTTTTTCTTTTTATTTTTTATTTTCTTCTTTTTTTTGTATATATATATTTTTTTAAAGGACGGTAAAAATGGGGTGTCTACAGCTGCCCCTCTTTGTCAAGTTTTGCGGAGCAAATCAGGACAAAGATTTCGAGAGACGACCCATTTTTGCCGGATCCTTTTGAAAACATGAGAAAATATGTACAATGGTATGACCGATCTCGAAAAGTGTTCAAGATGCCTACGTATCCTCCGTTAGGAAGAATCAGGTCGGACGTAGTTCGAGTGCAAGTGCCGTAGGGCAAGAAGAGAACGTACCTTGGTGGACGAAAAATGATCGGATGGTGTGGTCGGGCTTCGTAAAAGCTGCCTACGTATCTCCTGTCGGGAGAATCAGACCGGGCGTAGTTCGTAACGAACTTAGAATTTGAGTGTTTTGCCATTTTGAAGCAAAATGAGGGATGCCGCGTTGGGCGAGAGAGGGGGAACACCACGTTCGGTGAACAAAAATTTGCCGTTTTGAAGCAAATGTGAGAGATGCCACGTTGGGCGAGATAGGGAACACCACGTTCGGTGAACAAGAATTTGCCGTTTTGAAGCAAAGGAGAAAGTTGGTGTAATCAAGAAGTGCGAAGCCGCGTAATCTTGAATTCTAACCGAAAATTGAGAAGTGTATTTTAAAAGTGCCGATTCGAAGGCATGCTAGTGGATGCCACGTCGAGCCGAGTTTTGAAAAGAGTTGGTTCGAAGGCATGCTAGTGGATGCCACGTCGAGCCGGGTTTTGAAAAGAGTTGGTTCGAAGGCATGCCAGCGGATGCCACGTCGAGCCGAGTTTTGAAAAGAGCGTCGATTCGAAGGCATACTAGTGGATGCCACGTCGAGTCGGGTTTTTTTGAAAAAGTTGATTCGAAGGCATGCTAGTAGATGCCACGTCGAGCCGGGTTTTTTTTTTTTTTGGAAAAGTTGGTTCGAAGGCGTGCTAGTGGATGCCATGTCGAGCCGGGTTTTGAAAAGAGTGCCGATTCGAAGGCATGCTAGTGGATGCCACATCGCGTCGGATTTTTTGAAAAAGTGCCGATTCGAAGGCATGCTAGTGGATGCCACGTCGAGCCGGGTTTTGAAAAGAGTGCCGATTCGAAGGCATGCTAGTGGATGCCACGTCGAGTCGGAGAGTGAGAAATGTACCTTTCTATCTGAGTTTTGGGATGAGGGTGTGGTCCTCCCGACTGGAAGTTTTTGACTCTGAGAGATTTCTGATGATCCCGAGTCCTTGAATTGATGAACTTTTTTCTGTTAGGAGTTCGTCCCTCCATCGTGTAGCTGGGACTTTCCTGTAAAAGAAGGATATCTGTATGCTCTATCGATGTGTTGGTGAATGATACGCTAGTTTACCGACCTTAGAGGGTTTTGAAAGTTTTTTGCGGAAACCTGGACAGAACCCATCGTGCCAACTGGATATCACATTCTTCGACTTTGTCTAGAGCTTCGCTCGTGTTCGAACGGACCTTTGATCGTAAGTGTAGAGATTCAAATGCTGAAACCTTCGACATGAGGTCCCCTGTTTTTTTTGTTTTTTTTTTATTGAAGCGCGTTTTTACCCTTAGCGCCCTTTCAGGTTTTCGCCAAGTCCGGCTCTGTCATTGTTGCACGTCGGCGCCTTTTCAGGTTTTCACCGCGTCGACAGTTTTGTTTCTTGCCATAGCTTACGTTTTTACTCACGGCGCCCTCGCGGGTTTTCACCATGCCCTTCGGTCTATGCTATTTTATTTTTGGTCTTTAAGTGCGAAGCTCTTTTGTGGAAATGGCGGACGTTGCCTTCCAGAGTTTTGAAAGCTGACCGGTACTTTGATTTCGGCTTTTAGTCAACCGAGTGTGCTTAATATTTGATCAATCAGAGAGGACTTTGTCGGGTTGTAATGAGGGCCAAGGGTGATGGCTGAAAAGAAAAGATGGCATGAAGGCTCAAGTTGGATTCTTTTTTCTTTTCCTTGGGTTTTGGCTGTTACGACCGTTTGATTTTTTTTGTTTTTCTTCGGGGATTATTCTTCTTTTTGTTTTTGAATTCCATGCATTTTGACTCACTCTTTCGTCTTCTTTTTTTTTTCATTATTTGGATTCGAGTGAGTTTCTCTTGTCGGGATTTTGTTGCATGTTCATCAACTTGTTTTTCTCCTTGCCCCGGTATTGAGATACAGTTATTTTGAAAGTATTTGAAATGAACAAAAGGCTCAAAATGGCTGACAAATGGATTTTATTAATTTGTACAGATAGCAGAATTGAAGGCCTCTCTTCATTTTGATCAAAAATCAAGTACACTGGTTTGACATTAAGCATAGAATCTCTTGACCGAGTCAGAATTGATGGGCTCCGGAAACACATCGCCGTCCATTTCAGTCAATATCAGAGCTCCTCCAGACAGTGCTTTCTTGACGATGTACGGGCCCTCCCAGTTGGGGGCGAATTTTCCTTGTGCTTCTTCTTGGAAGGGAAAGATTTTCTTTAGGACCAGGTCGCCCTCCTTGAAATGCCGAGGTCGGACTTTCTTGTTGTAGGCTCGGGCTATCCTCTTCTGGTAGCATTGACCGTGACACAAAGCGGTTAGGCGCTTTTCGTCGATCAGACATAATTGCTCATACCTTTCGCGTACCCATTCAGCTTCTTCCAGCTCGGATTCCATGAGAATCCTTAGCGATGGGATCTCGACTTCAACTGGGATGACGGCCTCCATTCCGTAGACCAGAGAGTAGGGAGTTGCCCCTGTTGATGTTCGGATCGATGTTCGATAGGCCATGAGAGCCAATGGTAGCATTTCGTGCCATGTCTTGTAGTTATCGGACATCTTTCGCATGATCGTCTTGATATTTTTGTTGGCTGCCTCAACTGCCCCATTCATCTTTGGACGGTAAGGTGCGGAATGCCTGTGAGTGATCTGGAATTGCTGACAGAGTTCTTTCATCATGTCATTGTTAAGATTTCTGGCATTATCCGAGATGATGGACTCCGGGAGACCGAATCGGCATATCAGAATGTTCTTGACGAATCTCGTGACGACCTCTTTTGTAACCCGTGCATAAGATTCTGCCTCGACCCACTTTGTGAAGTAATCGATAGCCACCAGTATGAAACGATGACCGTTGGATGATTTCAGAGTGATAGGACCGATGACGTCCATTCCCCACATGGAAAAGGGCCATGGAGCCGTCATAGGATGCAAGTCCCTTGGTGGGGCGTGGATCTGGTCGGCATGGATTTGACATTGACGACACTTCTTTACAAAATTGACGCAGTCGCGCTCTATGGTGAGCCAGAAGTGTCCTGTTCGCATTATCTTCTTGGCAAGCATGAGGCCGCTCATGTGTGGACCGCAAACTCCTCCGTGTACTTTCTCCATTAGGTGATCAGCGGTTGTGGCTGGCACGCATCTAAGTAAGCCCAGATGGTGGTTCCTCCTGTATAGAACGCCACCGCTGAGGAAGAACTGTGAGGAGAGCTTTTGGAGAGTGCGGCGTTCCGCAATATTAGCATTTGGAGGGTACTCTTGCTTTTCCAGGAAGTTGATGATATCGAAATACCACGGCTTGTCGCTTGATCCTTCCCCAATTTGATAACAGTAAGCTGGCCTTGATCTTGCCTCGATGGTCAGAGGCGGAATTTCATCCGAGTTGGGGACTTTGATCATAGATGATAGAGTTGCAAGAGCGTCGCCGAAATCATTCTGATCTCGAGGAATGTGGTTGAACTCGACGTAGTCGAATCCTTGACATAGATCGACTAAGCACCTCCTGTACGGGATGAGTTTGGTGTCTCGCGTGGCGTATTCCTCCGTAGATTGTTTGATGACAAGCTCAGAGTCTCCGAATACTGCCAACCTGTGAATATCCATGTCGAGGGCCAACCTCAAACCTAGGATGCATGCTTCGTATTCCGAGACATTGTTGGTCACGTCGAAGTTCAGTTTACAACAGGCCGGAAAGTGCATTCCGTCTTTTGATATGACAACTGCCCCTGCCCCAGCTCCTTTACTGTTGGATGCTCCGTCGAAGTACATTCGCCATCCATCGAAGTCCTCGCCTTCATTTTCACCGGTAGCAAAAAGGACAGCCTCGTCTGGGAAAGCCGTGTTCATTGGCTCGTAGTTGTCTGCCGGTGATTCTGCAAGTTGATCGGCGATCGCCTGTCCCTTGATGGCCTTTTGAGTGACATAGACGATGTCGAACTCGGTTAGAAGCATCTGCCATTTAGATATCTTCCCAGTCAAGACGGGCCTTTCGAAGATGTACTTGAGTGGATCCATTCGAGCGATCAGATATACCGTATGGCTGAGCAGATAATGACGGAGTCTTGTGGCGGTCCAAGCGAGGGCGCAACAAGTCCGTTCCAGTAGTGAGTATCTGGATTCGCTTTCAGTGAACCTCTTGCTCAAGTAGTAGATAGCATGTTCCTTTCGTCCGGTTTCGTCGTGCTGCCCCAGTACACATCCCATCGAATTATCAAGTACTGACAAGTACAGCAAAATAGGACGTCCTGGCTCTGGTGGAACGAGGACCGGCGGATTCAGGAGATATTTCTTGATTGTTTCGAAAGCGCCCTGACAGTCCTCATTCCATTTTTTGTCGGAGCCTTTCCGGAGCAATTTGAAGATCGGCTCGCACTTGTCTGTGAGTTGTGAGATGAAACGGCTGATGAAATTGATCCGTCCTAGGAATCCCCGAATCTCCTTTTCCTTTGTGGGAGCAGGCATCTCGGTGATTGCTTTGATTTTTCTGGGGTCAATCTCGATGCCGTGTCGACTAACCATGAACCCTAGAAGCTTTCCTGAGGGGACGCCAAAGGCACACTTTGCTGGATTCAACTTGAGTTGGTACTTTCTGAGGCGATCGAAGAGTTTCTTGAGATCGGCCATGTGCTCAGAGGTTCTTTTAGACTTTATGATCATGTCATCGACGTAGACCTCAAGTTCTTGATGCATTATGTCATGGAAAAGCGCGGTCATGGCCCTCTGATAGGTTGCCCCAGCATTTTTAAGCCCGAACGGCATGACTCTATAGCAGAAAGTGCCCCAGGGAGTGATGAAGGCAGTCTTTTCCCTATCTTCCTCGTCCAGCAGGATTTGGTTGTAGCCAGAAAATCCATCCATGAAGGAATAGATCTCGTGCCCGGCTGTGTTGTCAACCAATATGTGGATGTTGGGCAGAGGGAAATCGTCCTTTGGGCTTGCCTTGTTAAGATCCCTGTAGTCGACGCAGACCCGAATGCGACCGTCTTTCTTCGGCACGGGCACCACGTTTGCAAGCCATGTTGGATAGTTCACAACCATGATGAAGCCGGCTTCGAACTGCTTGATTACCTCTTCTTTGACTTTGAGGCTCCACTCTGGCTTTAGTTTCTGCAACTTCTGCTTGATCGGCGTGAATTCCGGCTTGACTGCGAGTTTGTGTGTGACGATGTCAGTGGCTAGGCCTGGCATGTCCTGGTATGACCAAGCAAACACATCCTGATATTCCTTCAAGAATTGAAAGAGTTCGTGCTTGTGCTCCGGTGTGAGTTGATGGCCGATTTTCAGTTCTCGAGGATTCTCGATTGTACCAACATTGATGGTGTCGGCCTCTTCTAAGTTAGGCTTTGGTTTGTCCTCAAGTTCTGATACCATTTTTCCAAGTTCAGAGGGGGTCTCGTCGTCGGAATCAGATTCCTCCTCCATATCCAAATGATTAAAGTCCATTTCCGTTTTCGAGTGATTCTTGACTTGTTCAATTTGTGTGATATCCAGGTGATTAATGAGTTTAGTCACAGATTCCCTGAAATCGATTTTGCAAGAAAAGAAAAAGAGATTCAGAAATAGAGCTTTAAAACAAGGTCAGTAAACTTGAATTTCATTCATTAAACAAAAAGATAGAAGCCTTTTACAAAGATTGTTATTTCTCACTCGGCCGGCTTAAGTCAAGTGAGAACTTTTACAGATATCCTTTTTTTTTACCCAGATGCCCTTTTACACAGCAGAGGGCGGATCTCCCAGTTGTTCAGAGTTTCCTCTGGCTCTAACCGGAGGACCGTTGGCTTGGTGGAGGCTCCTGGCCCAGTGATCATGGCGACATTTTCCTCGAATAGGTCTCGGATACTGCCTGTCGGGACCATGGACGTCCAGTCGATCGTCAGAGTGGGCTGACCTGCCTGGTCAGGGAATATTGTCTCGGCCGGGTGGGGGAAGGTCTCCCGAATGTGTGGAATTGGCCCTCCGATTTTGCGACCGGATCTCTTGTCCTTTCCCCGTCTCTTCTTGTATCCAAGACCGCAGGTGTCCTTCTGACTTGGCAGATCGACCGGCTGTATCTGCCCCTGGTTTGACCTCCCAAGCCCCTTTCCGGGCTCATATCCGAACGTCTTCAATTGCCTGGCCATGTTCAGATGAGCCTGCGAGTATGCAGGCTTTCTTGTTGGTTTCCCTTCCGGAGCGAAGGTGGCAGAGACCAATTCAAAGACTTGGTATGAGGCAGGTTCAGTCTCCTTGCCTGCATTAATATGCGGTAGTGATGGCTTTCCGGATGTGGCAAACTCTCGTTCGCCATGGACGACGACTAGGAGCCCACCGATTGCATATTTAACATTTTGATGCAGGGTGGAGGGAACCGCCCCGGCTGGATGGATCCATGGCCTTCCGAAGAGCATACTATAGGCTGCCGGGATGTCTAGGACCTGGAAGGTGATTTGAAATTCATACGGCCCGATCTCGACTGGCAGGTGGATCATTCCGATTGTCTCCTTTCGAGATCCATCAAATGCCCGGATCACTGTGTTTGACCGTTGTACCTTCTCTGGGTCAATACCCATCCTCTTGATTGTGCTCAGGGGACAAACATTGACTGCTGACCCGTTGTCGACGAGAACCTGACTGAGGATCATTCCGTTGCTTTTTACTGTCAAGTGCAGGGCCTTGTTATGTCCGGTGCCCTCTGGTCCCATCTCCTCATCAGAAAAGGAGATGATGTTGAAGGTGGAGACATTCCCCACAATATCGGCAAACTTGTCGGCCGAGATGCCGTCAGCCACATGGGACTCGTTAAGGACTTTGAGAAAGGCATCTCGGTGAGTCTCGGAGGTCAAAATCAGTGACAGCATGGAAGAGTGGTCTGGAGCCTTCCGTAGTTGCTCGATAATCTGATATTCACTGCGTTTGAGCAGCGTCAAGAATTTCTCCGCCTCTTCGGCCGAAACTGGCAGTTTTGGCGGGCAATCTGTGCGGGCAACTTCGGTCTGGCCTAAGAACCCTTCTGTATTAGAGACCTCCCCCTGGTTGTCTTGGCCTTGGGCCTGATATACCCACGGGATGGCATGAGTATCAGTCACCGGTGGTTGGATGACAGGTAGAGGAGAGTGGAGAATTATCGGGTCAGCAGGAGTGGTGAAGACCTCTAGCAAGGGCTTTACCGGAGCCGGAATGGCTTGAATGCTTTTTTGGATTGTTGGGTCGGGAGCAGAAAGGACTTCCAACAAAGGTCTTATTGGAGTTGGGGTGATCTGGATTCCCCTTTGGATTGTTGGATCGGGAGTGAAGGGGGATTTCGTACCCTTTTGAATTTTCTTCGCGGGAGCGGTGTGGACTTCTTTATCTTCTTGAGTCACCGAGCTGGGAGCGATCGGCTCCGGTGCAGTGAGCACAACAAGCGGAGTAGCAGGAGCGGTATGCAGAGCAAGGCAGGAGAGATTCCTCCTGATAGATTCTGATGGAGAATGGCCGACCCACCTTGGCCGAGGATGCTGATTGATGGCCATTACGGCCCCTTCTTCCTCTACGATCACAGCATTGATCGACCCCCCAGCTTCATGTTGCGGGAGAGGATTATGGGCGATATTGGCCTGTTGCTCAATTGGTTTCACAGCGATTTTCCCGTCGTCTATCAAATCTTGAATTTTATGCTTGAGGGAGAAACAGTCGTCCGTGGAATGCCCCACCATTCCCGAGTGATATTCGCAGCGTCGGCTATGATCATAGGATTTCGGGAGTGGATCGGGCGTCTTCCCAGCTGGGATTAGAGTAATGGCTCCTTGGGCCAGCAGCTTGCTCATGATAGAACTTTGCGATTCAGCTAGCGGTGCAAAGACCCGAGCTCGGTTGAGCTTCTTCCGCTGGAAATTTTCAGTTTTGGCTGGTTGTTGCGGATTCTGATGGTAGCCCTGTTGTTGAGGCGTGAATGGTTGAGGCTGCACCATTGGCTGTTGGTACACGGGCACGGCTTGCTGATATCTCGGAGGAGGTGGAGCCGGCTGCTGGATGAAGTTTACAGGGGCATACTGTCCGGCGTCGGGGTAGACCACAGCCATTTCATTCTCTTTCTTGGGCTTTTTGTAAGAAGACCCTGCCTGACCCTGCTCTGACCCGATCTTGATTTTTCCAGTTTGTATCCCTTCCTCGATTAATTCGCCGTGCTTGATTATCTCGGCGAATGATCGGCCTGTCCCGTTGATGAGCCGGTCATAATAGGGATGCTGCTGGGCGAGTATGAATGCCTCTGTCATCTCAGAGTCGTCCATCGGTGGATGTACTTGGGACCCAATCTCCCTCCAGCGGTGAGCATACTCACGGAATGACTCGCTCGGCTTTTTGTGAATTTTCTCCAGTGATTGCCGTGTTGGAGCGATGTCAGTATTATACCGGTAATGCTGGTAGAAAGTCTTGGTAAGGTCGTCCCATGTAGCGATTTTGGTTTTATCCAAACGGACAAACCACCGTAGAGCTGCCCCAGTCAGGCCTTTAGAGAAGAGATGGACCCTCAGCTTTTCGTCGGTCGCACATGGTCCAAGCTCATCGATGTAAACTCTCAAATGGACGTATGGATCCCCTGATCCATCATATTTTGTTGTTAAGTCTGGCATCTTGAACTTGTCCGGAAATATCTTGCTTGGAGCGACTGTGAGATCAGGAAATGACATCCCTCCGTATGTGTTTGCCCCTTGAATGCTCTGAATTGAGCTTTCCAGTCGCTTCACTTGTTGTGTCAGCAAGCTCATCTCTCCTTCCTTTCTTAACCTTTCTTCCTCGAGGTAGTGATCAACTCCCTCGTTGACCATTATCACTGGCGGAACGGCAGCAGTTTTGGGAGTTGTTGGTCGATTGCCAGCCGGAGGGTCTACGGGGTACACAGATCCTTGGGGGTCTACGGTGTACACACGTCCTGGGGGGACCTGATCATGGACGTCTAAAAGTGGTGAAATTGGTGGAGCAGCACCATTAGGAGCGGGGGTGTTGGCGGCTCTGTCAGAGAGCAAAGCTATGATGGTGGCCATTTGTTTTGACATGTCATTGACTTGTTGCAGGACCTGGAATTCGGGGCTCTGAGCAACTTGTGAGCTTTCTCCGGAGTCGGATGGGGGATCGTCCTGAGCCATTTGTATCCGTCGAAGGTATCCTCTAGTCAAAATAGGGCTGCGGGCCCAATCTTCTGATGCCCCCGGAATTTTGATTTTTTACCCTCCTGTAGACATATGCAAGCATGAGTATGTATAATATGCGCATGAATGATTACGGTCTTTTGCAAACGTGGTTACGTAGTCAGATTATCAAAAACTCGAATTTTTCATTGATGACCAAATCAGGGATAATACAAGGGTTCTTAAAATAAAAGTTGCAGTACATTCCACATGTAAGTCCTAGCAGTATCTAGTCCTACTTGAAATGAACTAAAGTCCCCTTGCGAAAGATCCATCGTCAGCTCTTTGATACAGCCAAGGATTGTTTTCAGCCTGTCATTTTCGACTACCTCTTGTTGAAGTTGCTCATGCAGTGCACCGATCTTTGACTCGGCTTTGGCGAGAATGTCAATCTCTAGCTGGTGGAGCCGGACTTGAGACCTTTGTATGTATGCTCGATGTTGTTCCCTCTCCAAAGTCCTGGCGGCTTCTTCTTGCTCGAGCGCTTCTTCAAGCTGACTGATCCTGGCATGTGCATCTTGAAGGTTGACTTGCAATTGACCATTTTCTTGTTCTATCCGAGTTCGGATAGCTTCTTCTTGATTAAGAGCGGCCCGGAGTCTCTTGATGTGGTTGTTGAATTCTGATTCCTCGGTCCTTGGTCTCTTTGGCTCGATCGGCTAATGCCCCAGTTCTTCTTGTATCCATTCGTCGTACGCAGGTCCCGTACCGGCTAAGTGGTCGGTATGATCTTCATCGGGGTGGACTGAACGCCATTGATTTAATGCCCCACTGTAACGATCCTTAGTGGAGATGTTGTGATCGAAATAGAAGTAGGACATGTCTTCTGTTCGTGGGATGTACTGTGTCCTATTGAATTGTCTGAGCACCCGACCCGGAGCGTACGGCGTTCCTCCGGTCAATCCGATCAACGGGATGAATGAGAGCTCACTGGTTCGGATCCGAACGGATGAGGAAGAACACAACCCCAAATACCACTGTATGCCAGAGTCTTGCAGCTGTGCCAAGTATTTGTACCACTCGGTTTTCCCCTGGACAGGTGATGGTAGCTTGCTGAGTGGCGTAATGATATCTACATTCATAAAATGTTGCACTGGGCGCGGACATTTGATGAGGTGGGATATCATCCATATTTGTAGCAGACCGGCGCTGGCTGTGAAGAACCCCTTACCCTTGTTTCTACAGAAAGTCAGAGTTCGCAAGGTTTCGGCTATAATTGTAGGAATAAAGGTCCGGCCGCTGCGAACTTGTATGATGACATCGATCAGGGTCATGTCAATCTTTCTGTCTTCACGTGGGAATAGCAGGTGGGCCACGAGGCAGAGAGCAAGAACCCACAGTCGATTTTCTGCCCATTCTGATAATGAGCATGAGAAATGATGCTTGCAGAACCCCTCAGGGTCCATAAATCTGTCAAGGTGGAAGCTGATAGGGTAACGCGTGAAGTCCCCTCCCACGGCCTTTTCCAGAATATCTCTTCTCATACCCAAGAAGTCCGCCGTTCGACTCTTGCCGGGTTTAAAGTTCGGCAGTACCGGGTCGCCGGTGATTGTTAATTTGAGCAGCCCGGCGTATTCCTCAATGGTCGGGGTAAGTTCTTGCTCTCCGAAACGGAATACCATGACTGTTGGGTCCCAGAAGGCGACTATTGACTCGAGCATGTGCCTGTCCGTTCTGACTTGGAGTAAAGACCCTAGGAACCCAAAGTGCCTCTGGAATCTTGCTGAATCTTCGAATGACAACTTGTGATACCAAGTGGATAGCCGGAGATCGGTCTCGGTGGCAAAACCCAGCTTTGGCGGTTGACTTGTCATTTTTGAAAAATTCTTGAGTTTGATAATCTGACAAAAGGACCATGTTTGCTCAGATATAATCATTCATGCCTTTGAAAAAAAGTATTGAAAAATTTGAAATGAACTTAAGAGGAGGAAAATTTGTTTTTTTTTTGTTTTTCTGATTTTTTCCTGTTTTTTTTGGATGCCGTGGATGGGATGCGACCATGTGGCGAGGATTTTGAGACCTAATGCAACCTTATTGTTTAAGCTAGGTTCCCGAACCTTCAAACCTCCAGTGCCGGAGCACCTTCTCAGGTTGGTGGTTCGAGCGGGAGAATTTCAGTGCTGGTACCGACGGTAACACCGCAACGGCCACGCCACCTACTCAACTCCCTATCTAATCTTAAGGGTGGTTCCTCGGAACCGGGTTATGAACATGCTCAATGTGTAGTGTGCGTGATAATGCTTGAGCAAAATAAAGTTGGCATTGGCCTTGCAATTTGTTTTTTTGGCATTGGCCGCAAATCCTGTGCAAGCAAAATATTTACAAGACTGAAAAAGAAAGAAAAGAAATTAGTAAAAGAAAATGCCCCGTTAGTATGAAGATCGCCAAAGTAATGGCTTGAGTCCTCTTAAGTTAATCCCCAGCAGAGTCGCCAGCTGTCGCACCGCGACGGGAAAAATAGGAGGTTTTTTTAAATATATATATAAGTGTTTTTTTTTTAAAAATGGAAAAAGAAGAATGTGGGGGGAAGTATTTTTTTTGAAGAATAGGCCAAATAGATTTTTCAGAGTCGCCACCTAACTTTGTACGGGTGTTAGGATCCCGATAAAGATACGGAAATATATCTTTATATTTTTACAGTTTGGGAAAGTGGGCCTATATTTTTGACAAGTAAACCAGAGATTTAGAAAGGGGTTCGGGGACTCGGTTATGTCGAGGGAAGGGATTAAGCACCCTCGAACATCCATGACGAAGCATGGTTGCCAAATTGGCGATTTTCATGATAACGGGGCATAAAGATAAAAGAATAAGAATTTACAAAAAAAAAGGAAAGTTATGGCCGCACCCTTTTGGGGTTGCATACGTATCTCGGGTTGAGAATCAGGCCAAACGTAGCTCTAACTTGTTATTTATTATTTTTTTTGAAATTTTTGGTCACGTTTGACCGTGCTCGTGTGTTATAGTGTTTTTGAAAAGTCGGTGTAGCCAGGACGTCGATCACCGTAATCGAGTCCTAGACTTTAACCTTGATTATGTGCCGGAAGTAAGGGTCGGTGCCCATTTGAGTCTCGAACATTCAAGTCGTTAACGTTATTGAACAACGTAACTAATCGAAATGTTCGGTTTTAGAAAGGATTTGAATACCGGAAGTAAGGGTCGGTGCCCGTTTTGAACATTCATATTATCGGCGTTATTGAACAACGGGATAACTTGAAATGTTCATTTTGAAATAAAGGTTTTTGAAAGTTACCGGAAGTAAGGGTCGGCGCCCGTTTTGAGTTGATTTAAGGATTTACAACATAGTGAATGTATGATATTTTTTACAGTGATTATGTACATTGAAAGGGATAGTAAGCACAGAAATATTGACATTAATGAAAGACAAGATATAAGAATGTACAATAAGTAGATCCGGCCTACCGGAAAATCAAGTGAACTAGGAGCTAGCCAGTTCACAATGGTAAGGGTCAAGTATTGGCGGCGAACCGACCGTAGTTAGAATCAAGTATTGGCGGCGAACCGACCATAGTTAGAATCAAATATTGGCGGCGAACCGACCGTACAAATTGTTAGATCCGGCCTACCGGAAAATCAAGTGAACGAGGAGCTAGCCAGTTCACAATGGAGAGGGTCAAGTATTGGCGGACGAAGCCGACCATATTAGTTTAAGTAAAAGAAAAAAAATTATTATTCTTTTTATTTATTACATTTACAGCAGATTCGGTATGAAAAAATAAAAGAAAACAGACCATCACCTTGAAAACGGCTCGGAAATGGCTACTTGGCGCCCACGTTGAATTTTGGTTTGGAATGGGCCCAAACGGATGTCACCGGTGAGTCCGGAATGGCCGAAAACCCGGAAAATGGTATAAACCGGAGCAAAATCGGTCCGGGCAGACTTCGGGCGGGACCGGCCGACACCAAACTGGCCGGTTTGAGCAGAAATGGGCTTGAAAATGGAGAAACTGCTCCAAACAGCGGAATTTTGCAATTCTGAGCACACGGGTGCGTCCGGAACGGCCAAATTAGCTAGGAACAAGTGTCCGTTCGTTGAAATCTGGACCCGGAATGGAGAAAATTAGGAAAAACCAAAAATGGGGACAAAGTGCCACGTCAGCAGGCCACGTGTCAGTCAAAGACACGTGGCGCCTTCTGATTGGCTGGTCCAAGCTGACGTGGCAGTGACACATGGAAATGACACGTGGCTAGTCAATATGATGACGTGGCAGTCAATGACACGTGTCAAAGCCTAATTGGTTAATGCATGCTGACGTGGCAGTGACGTGGCAAGACACGTGGCAGATGGCGTGTCAGTCAGTGACACGTGTCACCCTCTGGTTGGGTTGCCAAGTGACGTGGTAGATGACGTGGCAAGACACGTGGCAGAGACACGTGGCAGTCAGTGACACGTGGCACCCTCTGGTTGGTTTGCCAAGTGACGTGGCAGATGACGTGGCATAACACGTGGCAGAGACACGTGGCAGATGACGTGGCTTGTGTGTCACGTGGCAGTTTCTGATTGGTCGGTCAACGCTGACTCAGCGCTGACTGTGTAGCTGCGCGTGGGGGAGGCGGAACGGTGCCGTGGTGGCGCGTGTAGCGCGTGCGGCGGCTTCCGGTGGCCGTTGGGCTCCGGACCACCGCGATCTGGATCGTCTGGTCCAGACGATGGTGGTGGTGGTGGCGGTTTCCTGCGGTGGTGTCCAGAAACGCCGCCGGAGGAGAAACTGTGCTGCGGCGGCGCGTGGGGTGTTTGGGCGGCGCGTGAGGAGGCTGTAGACCTCCTTTGGAGGATCTGAAAAGATGGGTCGATGGGTTTTTTCGATACGAAGCCAACGGTATGGGTGGTGAGACGCAGAAATGCAGTTTAAGGCTCCGTTTGGGTGTTTTTCAGAATCTACAATTCCGGTGACCGGTTGGGTGGTTCGGGGCTGATTTCTGGTACTTTGGAGGCTCCTTAGGATCTGAAACTTTGGGTATTTGTGGGTAAATGATTTACAGAGGTGATGGTGGTCTTAGTTTTGGGCTTGGTGTGGTGGTGGAGATGGTGGAGATGATTTTTGGGTTTTTGGAGCTTTGGGGAAGATAACAATGGTGGAGAGAGAGAGAGAGCTTCCTTTGAGTCTTGGAGAGAGCCCTTTTTTCTTCAAAGTGCAGCACCCATGGGTCCTATTTATAGAGTTTTTTTGGGTTGGGGAAGATCCGGTGCGAACGGGACGCATTTTGAATGCCTACAACCCCCGATCTTGGCCGTTCTGTCTTCCAAAGCTTGTTTTTCCCATCCGGCCGTCCGATTTGAGCGATTCGAAAATATTTAGTCTTCATTTAGCTTTACCGACAAATCCCCACGGTCGGATCGGCGATTTCTACTCCCGGGCTCAAAATTGACCGTTTTGCCCCTCCCTATGCTGGTCCTGGACTGCAAAATTAGGGTTGCCGATATCTCTTGATCCGACCGTCGGATCTGACCGATTCAAAGTTCTTTATGCTTGTATCGATATTCTCTTCAAATCTGTACGATTGGATCAGTGATTTCTGCATCTGGGCTCAAAATCGACCGTTTCGCCCTTCTCTACACTGATCCCCGAATCTTGGTCGCTGATATCTCGTGATCCGACCGTCGGATCTGACCGATTCAAAGTCCTTTGCGTTTGTATTGACATTCTTTTCAAATCCGTGCGGTTGGATTAGTGATATCTGCGCCTGAGATCAAAATGACCATTTTGCCCTCTCCTATGCCGATTCTGGACTGTAAAAACCAACAGGCCACCGCTTCTTCCTCTGATTGCCCGTCTGGACCCATTTTCCTTTCCCAGAAGTCATTTCCATGCTTTCTTTGACTTACGGCCGCTTTGACCTGCCTTCGGTTGCCCCGGTCTTGATTCTGACTCATTTTCTGACCTCCCGGTTAGCCGATTCGGGACCCGCGCAGAGCGACGACCGCTGTTTTGAACTTCCGTATGATTGATGACTCTGAATGACCTAGAATGGCCATTAAAACCCTTGTTGGCATCCCCGATGAATTTTCGTCTTTTCCTCGATTTTCGTGCCCGGTGGGCCCCCCTGCACGAGTCAGTTCTCTTTTTCTTTTTATTTTTTATTTTCTTCTTTTTTTTGTATATATTTTTTTTTTAAAGGACGGTAAAAATGGGGTGTCTACAGATGTTATATGATGTTTATGTATTTATACCAGTGGTATGTATTGAGGGTTAAATACAAGTAATATTGAATGCATCGGGGATATCACGTCACTAAATATAAGAGAGCATATTTAGTAAATATAAGAGAGCATATAAGAGAGCATGATATCCCCGATGCATTCAATATGCTCTCTTATATTTAGTGACGTGATCTCATCCATTGCTCACATAGGCCTCTACTGGGTGACATGTGTCAAATTCTAAAAATTATACTAATAATACATAGGCAAAATGAGAATAGATTAGTAAAAGAGTAATATTTGGGGCACTAACAACTTTCACTAACATTTACTAACACACTCTATCTCTCTCCTAGTGGTATTGTGGGGTCCGCAGTGGGCCCCGCAGTACCACTAGGAGAGAGATAGAGTGTGTTAGTAAGTGTTAGTGGAAGTTGTTAGTGCCCCTAGCATTGCCCTTAGTAAAATGGGTGGTGTCCTGGGTTAGCAAATTTGGGTGAGCAAAAATGCTCTCGAAATATAACGTACTAATAGATTATGAGATTTGTGCTTATGTTGATGATATTTTTTCTAGAAATAGGGGGTGCAGATGAATAAATAAAGAGTTTTGATTGAATTGTGATTCCACGTCAGCAAAAATAACCGTTGTAATAAATTTTTTCTCGTTAAATACACGAGATGACGAAGAGAAATTCTAAAAAAAATAAAAATAAAATAAAACCCCTCACTTTTATCTACATTTACATGTACAATAGTCCAAGACTATTTCATGCACTATTTCATGACAATTTTTCACTTCGAATGATCATAACTCTGATTTTTTTGGAAAATTTGATTTATTTTATTTTTTAATTTCACGTTTTTATTTTTAGTTAGGATCTATGCATTAAACTTGTAAATATCACAAATATATTTCGTTTTAAGCAAAATATGTCAAAGCGGCTATTTTGTGCTGTCCCAGGTTTGATAATGGAGGGCTTTTGGTGGTGGAACTCTATAGGTAGTGTCCTGTTGGGCTTTTCAAGCCCAACATTCAAATAGTAACCCCCACCAAATCCACTTGTTAGCTCTTAGTTGGGTTTTCAATGAGGTAGGGAATTCAAAAACAAATTTAAATGAAAATCAGGGCTTTAGGTGGAGACTGACTGAGAGTTTTTGCTCACCCATTTTACTATTTTAGCTTACCCATTTGCTCACCAGGCCTCCACTAAGTGACATGTGTCACACATATCAGTTATTATATTGATAATACTAGGGCAAAATAAGAATGAAATGAGGCACATATAACCTAATGGAGGTCCGAGTGAACAAAAATTGGTGAACTAAAATGCTCTCCCTAAGGTGACCCATTGTTTTTGAACCTTACTATCATATGCGTTTGAAATAAAAATTTGAAAAACCAACTATCTAGAGCAGAAACAAAACAACATTTCATTTTTTTTTCTTCGAAAAATGGTTAATAAAAAAAGAGCCAAAAATGCATGTAAAGAAAAGTACAAGGGACATACCCCCAGGATATACAAAGAGCTCAAAATCTCCCATGTAGTCAGTGGGGGATCCAGAAATAAGGGCTAAGAGGGGCTGTGTACAGAGGTTTAGGATCACACAGAGGTTCAATGGTGGTACCTCCGACATGAAAAGTTTTGGGTTTATTTGTAGTTTTGCCATTCCGTGCAAACTATAATTTTTTTTTGACACTACGTGCTGATTGATTGATGATTATAATTCGTAGCAAGGAAGAATGATAAAACAATTTGAGTTGGATTAAACCGGTAAGTGCAAAAGAGCCCCATACTTTGGGTTGGTCTAAACTGATAAATGAGAAGAAAATGTGTTGAGGCAAATATTTAAGATATGAGTAATATTTGGGGCACTAACAACTTCCACTAACACTTACTAACACACTCTATCTCTCTCCTAGTGGTACTGTGGGGTCCGCAGTGGGCCCCGCAGTACCACTAGGAGAGAGATAGAGTGTGTTAGTAAGTGTTAGTGGAAGTTGTTAGTGCCCCTAGCATTGCCCTTAAGATATATTGGATTAGGATTAGTCCTATACATTATATTTATATATTTATTTTTTTTCCCCCATTTTTTGGGTGATTGGATTACAATTGGACCAACAATTACATATAGAATTTTTACCTTGAGCCTAGCCAAGGTAAAAATGAGCAATTATGCAAACATTGAACTATTTAGTATCAGTTCTGGTCTGGAAAAGGGAAGTGATTTGTAGTACCTCTAAACAGCCTCAAAACAAATGAGTACTACTATGCATTCAAAATTTGTGGTCATGCCCAAATGGAGTGACATCACTTGAACTTCACTAAAATTAACTTCATATTGCCCCATTGCCATTTGCATCCATAGAATTACACAAAACCAATATGGCAATGATAGAAGCAACAAAGAAAGAAAGAGAAAGATGTATATATGATGGCTAACCCAAGCAGATGGAGAATAGTCTCTTTCCCAAATGGGTGAAAATATTGAATTGCAGAGTCAATGACAAAAGCATGATGAACAATTCCTATTGTTTAGAAAGAGCTAGTAAAATTGTCAATGGTATACAATACAAAATACCAAGAATTTCAAGGTTTTTGGAGAGTATATCTTGGAGTCCCGTATGCTACGCGGCTCGCCGGCTACGCTCAACCCAAATGTTGGGAATTGTTTTTAAATGTAAATTGTTTGTCCAGTGGTAATTTAGCCTATCTCAAATATTTTAGTTCAATGCAACTCTAATATTTGTCTATTCCATTTTCTTATCACTTCTCAATTTAATCTAACAATATTTATAAATTACAATGAGCAATCAATCTTTACTATCGAGAACAAGTGAGAAAGAACTAACAAAAAAAAAATGGAAATAAAGAGAAACTAAAAAAATTCGCCTCATGTATTACTTCCAATTGTGAGATCTTACTTACAATTATAGTGCGATGACTTGAATATCACAAGAAATAATTTCACATTGTCCCACCGCCATTTAGATCCATATATTACTCAAAACAAATATGGCAATAATGGAAACAACAAACCACAAATAGAAATGTACATATGTCGGTTGTCCTAATCAAATGGAAAATAGGCTATTTTCTTAGTAAAAACTGAAATTTAGAATTGGAACAATATTATTGGGAAGTAGAATCTGTAAAAAAAAATTTGGGTTGAGTTACGGGTCTCACTATCTTTAACACATTTCACGACTTTGTCCAAATTATGCAAGCAGTTCGTCAAGTTGCCACGTTGTTCCCAGGATAAAACTGTTGGAAAATATAGAAGGATACGGCTATGATACTGATTGAGGCATGCAATGATTGCAGTGTCCTTAAGAACAATTCCGCCCCTCGGAGTTAATGACTCATGCACAAGGTCTTAGCGCTATGCTCTCCGGAATTCAACAATCAGTTTCTTCCAAACGTGCACTCGAATTGGAAGATTATATGAGTGCTCAGAATTGCTCTAAAATAATGAAAAAGGTTTTTTTGAAGAATAGCATAAGAGAGATGAATTTTTTATATATAAAAAATGAGAAGAGAGAATGCTATTTATATTAGACAAATTGCTCAACGGTCATTTTATTAAAAACAGATTTAATAGCCTCCAACGGCCATATGTTTAATACAGGAGTTAATAGATTTAATAGCCTCCAACGGCCATATTTTTAATACAGGATATTAGTCATATCAATGTAAATGACTTTATTTGCATTTTTTGAAATAAAAAGCCCAATGCTCAAATAAGAGGAAACCCAAAATTCCAACAATCCCCCCCTATTTCAAAAATTTAAACAACACATAAAAGAATGGAGCAAGAGAATTCAATGCATCAAAACTGGTGCCTTTAGGGCTATGAACCAGTCCCTAGGAATATAAGAAGTGACTTACAGGGATTTGGTGAAATTTTTTTTTTATGAACCAGAATCCCTTAACGTAAACCAGTCGTCTTATACCCACATTGATTCTCAGAATCTGAGCAACTCCAATCGGTGTGGCACCTCTAGGCCCTACGCCAGTCCTGAATTTTCATAAGTGCTCTAGAAAATTTGTTTACGTTTTCATAGAAAGCGGCCCACTTTCACACTTATATAGGTGAATCCATCAAGTATGTATTGCAATTAAACATACCATCCAAATAATATGGACTATGGAATTCATTAAGAGTTTAACTCAACCTTTACACATTGCAATTGCACTATACACCATAGGAATGGACAACAATATAATCAAGTTATAGTGCAACTTAAATCAACCAATGACTTGTTATTACCCATATGAACCTATTTCTTGGGTTTTCCAATTACATAGGTTGGGTTATTGTTGATTTTTGTTATAGGCATAAGCCCCATTCCCCTCGATGTTTCATACACTAGTTCTCTTCCAAGTGGTTTTGATAAAGAATCGGCCAAATTCACTCCCGACCTTATTAAATTAAGAGATATAATTTTATCTCAAACAGCTGTCTCACAATATTATGTCTTAGGCGTATGCTCCTACTCATGCCATTATAGGATTTAATTATAACCCGGCTTAAATCAGCCTGGTTATCACAATATAAAGAAACCAATGGAACTGGTATATTCCAAATAGGAATATCTGATAAGAAGCTTTTAAGCCACTTATCCTCAATACCAATTTTTTTAAGAGCTACAAACTCATATTCCATTGTTAACTTAGCTGTGCAAGTTTGCTTGGATGACTTCCAAGATACTGCACCTCCACTAAGTGTAAAAATAAATTCACTCATTGAATTTGTCTTATCTGAATCCGAAATCAATTCGCATCACTGATTTTTTAAAATACATCCCAAAAATTTTGGCTAAATTTTGTCCTTGAAAAAACCAAAATTTAATTTCTTTCGAATTTTGAAGTATGCAATACATTTTCAAAAATAAGTTCTTCATTATCTCCGAATATGCAACATTTTCAAAAATAATTTCTTCACAGGGTTGATATTTAACTCTAAGCCTCTAGTACCAAAACATTGGTACTAAGCGAGCCATCAAGTAAAAGTGTAAAACACTTCATTATCTCTTGAAGAGTATTTCTTGTAACAATTGTGCTGTTACACATATGCCTACAAGCACTCAAATTAATTAACCATCCTCCAAAATTTGTCATGAACTTTACTTCCATAAACGTAACCAGAAATGGTTCTTCGGATACATTAGCCTAGGAATAGATTAATGCTTCCATCAATTCTTGACCAAAGAGCTTGATTTATTTTTTCAAAAAACAAATTGATTTGAAATCATTTTATTTGAAGGAGGTTTTATATATCGTCTAAAGCAATTATGTCTATGTGTATCTACGTAGAACTCTTATTGCATAAGCAATCAGAGGTCTAGTACTATGTGTACCATACATTGAACTACCAATAATACAATCACATTTCTTTTGATAATTCATATCATGCTCAAATGTGATTTAATCTAACACTTGACTCAAAATGTGTCCAAAAAGGTTTGCAAAGAAAATTATTAACTCAAAACCTTTTCCAATATAATGATATTGACCATTAGAAACCAATAATAGCTATTGTAATTTTAAATCCACAAAATTACACTAGCTTCATCCAAATCTTTCATATCAAAATAAATTGACAAACATTTATAAAATTAATATTCTTATGTAGACATATCATAACACATGCTCTATCATTGGGTAAATGATAATGTGACGCCCCGCAAAAAAATAAGCGTATTTTCATTGAAAAATTAAATAAATCACATTTGATTCTTTAAAATAAAAATACAAAATTTCTTTAAAACTCCCAGCAGGTCCATATTCTCCACGGATCTCCTATATCATCCTTAACCTTATCTCCCTTCTAGGCTTCGGTTACCGGCACTGCCTGCATCTAAAAACCATACCGGGAAGTATACAATATGACAAGAATAATAAAGGCTCAAAAGGATAATGACAATCAAATACATAGAACGACATCAAATCAATTGACCAGTCTCACAACCCAACTGCTCACACTACCCAAACGCTCATACCAATAGCATCATACCAGGTTCCTCTTGATCACATAGCAAGAGACACCTCACCTCACCTCACCCGTCTCCAGTACGTCGGTCCCTGAGGCCTGTTGGACTGTTGGTAGGTGCTCCTTGCTCATGACCCTTTAGTCCCATAGCACTTAGCAATAAACACATACTCATTGATTCCAAATGAAAACACAACATAACTGCAAAAAGAGTACAAGTAGAGATAACAAAGAAATACTCCGGAGAATTTAGAAAGCATATTGTACACAACCCGGTACCTATAAATGATGTTGAGCAACTCCCAAACACTTCTCTTCTTCTTCTTCTTCTTCTAACTCGAGGTGTATGTATATCTATAATTGTGTATATATATATATATAAATCTCTCTATGTGTGACTCTTTCAAGCTCTCTATGCTAGAAGTGTAGAATGTGTGTGTTTGAGAGAGTATGTGAGTGTATAAATAGCCAAACTTCCACTTGGAGACAATGGCCTAACAATCCACTTATTAACCACTAACTTCTAATTAATTGGTAGTTTATAAGGAATATGCAAGATGATGTAAACATACACTAATGCACCTATAACTCCACTAATATTAGTGTATAAATAATCAAACATAATGGCCTAACAATCTAATTATTAACCACTAACTTCTAATTAATTGGTAGTTTATAAGGAATATGCAAGATGATGTAAACATACACTAATGCACCTATAACTCCACTAATATTAGTGTATAAATAACCAAGCATAATGGCCTAACAACCCACTAACTTCTAATTAATTGGTAGTTTATAAGGAATATGCAAGATGATGTAAACATACACTAATGCACATATAACTCCACTAATATTATAAATAACCAAACATAATGGCCTAACAATCTAATTATTAAAAGAGAAAATATTAGATTTAATTTTAAATATGACTCGAAAAATCTTAACTTCCAACACGAATACCAAATCATTTAATCTCACGCAACTTTTCCCAAAAAAATATATTTTTAGTTCATGACTTATAAAATTGAAAAAAATGACCAAAATACCCCTGTGACCAATTTTCGCTAAAATCGCACACGAAGTCTAAATCGTCAATTTAAACATGAAAACACGGGTTACTACAATCTACCCTCCTTAATAGAGATTTCGTCCCGAAATCTAGAGATAAAAGCATTTGGTAAAAAAAAACTTCGTAAATTTCTTAAAATAATGTTTAAAACAAATATAGCATATTTTGTTTTATAAAATAACAATTTTTTTTTTTTTTTTTAACCTTCTCTGACTCCTCCCAGGCGATGTAGACTATCTAACCTTGACTTAGTCCTACATTTCCGGCTGGAGACAGGCTCTGATACCATTTGTGACGCCCCGCAAAAAAATAAGCGTATTTTCATTGAAAAATTAAATAAATCACATTTGATTCTTTAAAATAAAAATACAAAATTTCTTTAAAACTCCCAGCAGGTCCATATTCTCCACGGATCTCCTATATCATCCTTAACCTTATCTCCCTTCTAGGCTTCGGTTACCGGCACTGCCTGCATCTAAAAACCATACCGGGAAGTATACAATATGACAAGAATAATAAAGGCTCAAAAGGATAATGACAATCAAATACATAGAACGACATCAAATCAATTGACCAGTCTCACAACCCAACTGCTCACACTACCCAAACGCTCATACCAATAGCATCATACCAGGTTCCTCTTGATCACATAGCAAGAGACACCTCACCTCACCTCACCCGTCTCCAGTACGTCGGTCCCTGAGGCCTGTTGGACTGTTGGTAGGTGCTCCTTGCTCATGACCCTTTAGTCCCATAGCACTTAGCAATAAACACATACTCATTGATTCCAAATGAAAACACAACATAACTGCAAAAAGAGTACAAGTAGAGATAACAAAGAAATACTCCGGAGAATTTAGAAAGCATATTGTACACAACCCGGTACCTATAAATGATGTTGAGCAACTCCCAAACACTTCTCTTCTTCTTCTTCTTCTTCTAACTCGAGGTGTATGTATATCTATAATTGTGTATATATATATATATAAATCTCTCTATGTGTGACTCTTTCAAGCTCTCTATGCTAGAAGTGTAGAATGTGTGTGTTTGAGAGAGTATGTGAGTGTATAAATAGCCAAACTTCCACTTGGAGACAATGGCCTAACAATCCACTTATTAACCACTAACTTCTAATTAATTGGTAGTTTATAAGGAATATGCAAGATGATGTAAACATACACTAATGCACCTATAACTCCACTAATATTAGTGTATAAATAATCAAACATAATGGCCTAACAATCTAATTATTAACCACTAACTTCTAATTAATTGGTAGTTTATAAGGAATATGCAAGATGATGTAAACATACACTAATGCACCTATAACTCCACTAATATTAGTGTATAAATAACCAAGCATAATGGCCTAACAACCCACTAACTTCTAATTAATTGGTAGTTTATAAGGAATATGCAAGATGATGTAAACATACACTAATGCACATATAACTCCACTAATATTATAAATAACCAAACATAATGGCCTAACAATCTAATTATTAAAAGAGAAAATATTAGATTTAATTTTAAATATGACTCGAAAAATCTTAACTTCCAACACGAATACCAAATCATTTAATCTCACGCAACTTTTCCCAAAAAAATATATTTTTAGTTCATGACTTATAAAATTGAAAAAAATGACCAAAATACCCCTGTGACCAATTTTCGCTAAAATCGCACACGAAGTCTAAATCGTCAATTTAAACATGAAAACACGGGTTACTACAGATAAAAACATTTGTCACTTTCCTTTTAAAACTCTTTGGAAAATAGTTTAATCAAAATTTTCAAATCACTGGTTGGGTGCCAGTTTTAAAACATATAACAAGTAAACAATTATTCACACTTTTTTCTTATTCGGATCCATAAAACCCTACCGGTTTATCCAAACAATTTTCCACCTCTAATTCTCCATTTAAAATTGCGGTTTTAACACCCATTTGATAAATATTATAAAGTCATGAATATTAGCAACAACTAATAAATTCAAATGGAAGTAAAACAGGGGAATAAGAATCCAAGAATCAACAGTAGCTTCACATAAGGCTCTAGTATGAAAGTTCCTTAGGATTAAAAATCCGAACATAAGCCAAATATCCCAATATCCAAAATTAATAAAACTTAGATTTTATTATTATTATTATTATTAGTTTATTTTTTTATTTTTATTTTTTGTTTAAAATACTCAAAAAGAGTAATTTTGTTTTTGAGAGTTGTACTCTATTAAAATCAAAAATCACACCATTAGTAAAACTTATCCCCAAATATTTGAACCATATTAATTGGATTTCAAAACGAAAAAGATACGCGAATCAAAGTTATTGGGTCAGAATTTTGCAAAGAGGACCACACCCTATAATCTCTCATGCATATCTCAATATGCA
This sequence comes from Hydrangea macrophylla, assembly GCA_033977485.1. Taxonomy (NCBI): domain Eukaryota; kingdom Viridiplantae; phylum Streptophyta; class Magnoliopsida; order Cornales; family Hydrangeaceae; genus Hydrangea; species Hydrangea macrophylla. The sequence continues at coordinate 34,037,515 of CM066994.1, forward strand.
TATCACATTCCAAACACAACAGCCAAGTGATGGTCCACAACCCATCTAATATATATAATAGATATATAATCTATAAATTATAATCCAACATTGAATTGAGGGAGAAGAGAATCCCAAAGACTCCCTTTTTCATAGCTTAAATTAAAGGCACTGTTTGGCATAAAATATGAACTATATTTTCTCCCTGGAGATTTTGGCCCAACACATATAAGAGAAACCAAAAGTATGAATTGAACATTTTAAGTTTTAAAGACTTTCTTTGTAACCACTAATTTAATGGTTTTTAAAAATCTCACTCAATACACATGTAATAAGCTTTGATTTGCATATTGTAACTTACAAATACAAACAGCTAGAACATGATTTGCATTAAAAGTTGGCATGTTGAAACAACCCACCATAATCAGTTTATAACTGTTTAAAATAAACTCAAAAGTTAATGAGTATTAAAGCTAAGTTTAATTGACTAGAGTTTCAATGTTATTTGTCTTAAAATATATGGGCGGCACATGTGAAATTTGCAAACTATATGTCTCGATAAACCAATTAGAAAGTCTATCAAAAGGGAATTAGGCATTGATCCAATTCTGGTCTTGGGCATTGCAACCGAGAGCCAAGTCAATTCATGAAATACATGGTAAGGGTTAAAAAAAAACATTTGTGAATCCTTACCCAATTAGTGTAGACATAATTGCCACTAAAGACACAACTGTATGTTTTCCCAACCGATATACATGAAAAATGTGTATATATCTAACAAGCACTTTTCTATCATTGTATAAGCATACTAATCAAGTAAAACCCAAAAAGTTTTGAAACTATATATCTAATAGCTAATGTGTATATTCACTGATTGAATAAAATGTATAATAACCTATTGCTTGAATGCAAAGCAAGGCGAACCACATTTTGAAACCAAACTGTTTTTTTTTCTTTCTAGAAACTCAGATTCGAAAACACAAAGACTATTACGGCGAACAAATATTAGATTTGCTCAACATGTATAAATATATTATTCTTTAAGAAAAGTCCACTCATATAGTAGGTAAAAGAACATCATGAATTGGATCTTGCATTCTGTAATTTCAGAAAATATATATATTTTCCTTTTTACTTCTACATCTTTAAAAGTGAGAGTCAAATCCAAGTAGCTTATTAGAAACTGATTCAATTTCATGGAAGATATTAAACATCTGAAAATTGTCGAAAATGGAAACTAAAAATAGGAACAGTATTACCGGATCAGTATAAGCCTCTTGACAAACTTGGGTTGAGTCATTTTGCGTCGATCATAGCAGCACTCGAATTGTTCTTAAGATTGTTGGAAAATATAGAAGGATACGGCTATGATACTAATTGAGGCATGCAATGATTTGCACTATCCTTAAGAACAATTCCTCCCCACGAGTCAATGACTCGATGCACAAGGTCTCAGCGCTATGCTCTCTAGGATTCAGCAATCAGTTTCTTCAAAACGTGCACTCAAATTGGAAGATTATATGAGTGCTCAGAATTGCTCCAAAATAATGAAAAAGGTTTTTTTGAAGAATAGCATAACAGAGAGGAATTTTCTATATATAAAAAATGGGAAGAGAGAATGCTATTTATATTAGACAAATTGCCCAACGGTCATTTTATTAAAAACAAATTTAATAGCCTCCAACGGCCATATGTTTAATACAGGAGTTAATAGATTTAATAGCCTCCAATGGCCATATTTTTAATGTAGGATATTAGTCATATCAATATTAATATAGGATATTTTTAATAGATTTAATAGCCTCCAATTAGTATTGATTTCCAATTAGTATTTATTTCCTTCCATTATTACTTGGTTTATTTTGAGTCATGTTGACCATGTTTAATTTCTTATCTATTAGGAGATTTTTTTTCCTTTTTTATGTCTTAGCCTTGTGTATATATACATTGGTAATCATCTAATAAAATATACTTGAATCAGAAAATTGACATGGTATCAGAGCCTCTCTAAGAGAGAGCAAACAATCACCACTCAAGTATCACCACCGCCGACCTCAATCACAACCACTACTACCTGCGGCATCTCCTATACACCACCATTAACTAGCCGCACACCTTTCCATGCCCACCTAGTCCAGCCGTAACCAACGCCACCTGCGGCATCCTTCCAGATCACCACCAGCCAGTTGCGAACCCCCCACATGCCTGCCTAGCCTAGCCGCAACTTCACAAAATCTTTGCCCAACCTAACTGCAGCCCATACTTCAACCTTACCTCAACCACAAGCCCCTATGCTAGCCTAAATCCCAACCGACAGCCTATATACACCCCCCACACCTAACCGACAAACCCTAGACAACCATTGCCTCTTGTTTTGATCACCACATACTCTTTTTTGGCCATTGTTGGTCCTTCTATGGGCCATTGATCAACCATGATTAATTTCTTGGCATCCTATATGGTGCTCTGATTATCCTTTGATATGTTATTGGGTGCTTCAAATTCGTTGCTACCAGTTCCTATTCCCTTCTTTAGTAATTGTGTAGGTATCTCTTGCGGGATGATTTACGATGTCGGATGATCCAGAAAAATCTACTGTCAATTCGCAGCTGCCTCGGAGTGAGAGTATTATTGTTACTCAACCCGATAACCCGAACTTGAAGATCACTGCTTCCCTTTTCAATGGTCAAAATTTCCTGGCATGGTCCCAGTCTGTGACATTGTTTCTTAAGGACAGAGGAAAGATAGGGTACATCAACGGCCAAATCAAAGCACCGAGCACCGAGGATGCCACTTATGATAAATGGGAGATGGAGAACTCCATTGTCATGACTTGGCTGGTACATTCTATGATCACAAAGATAGGGGAAGGTTTTTTGGATATGGCGAGTGCACAAGACATTTGGGAGAACATGGCAAATACCTATTCTAGAAAGGGCAATTCCGCCCAGATATTTGAGTTACGATGGTTAATTAGTCATTTTGAGCAAGGTGAGATGACAGTGTTACGGTTCTTCACATCCCTTTCCACTAGTTGGAAACGCCTTGAACACCTTTTGGACTACAAGCCTATATGTCCCATTGATTCCACTGCCTATGCCAAACTTGTTACTGAAGAGAGAATATTTAAGTTTCTTGAAGGGCTTAAATCTGAGTATGATCTGGTCCATATTCGTATTCTTGGTATGGATCCTTTGCCCTCGCTCCAAGAAGCCTTTGCTTACATACAGAACGAGGAAAGTCGTCGTTCTACCATGCTTCCTCCTCGACCTTCATCTACAGAGAGATCTACTTTAGTTTTAATTCCTCAGCGGGATGGGAACCGTGGTCGTGACATTACGAGTGAGTCTGCTTCATCTGACAAATCTAGGCAGTTTTGTGACTACTGTAATACTAAATATCACACCAGGGAGACATGCTACAAACTTCATGGTTATCCACAAGGTGGTCGAGAGGGCCGTTCTGGTCAGTCTAGGGGCCATGGTGGAGGACGTAGAGGCAACTTTGGGAGTCGTAGGGGTAGTTCTCATGCCCATCATACAGAGGTTATTGATTCCTCCATCTTTGATGATACACCTATGCCTTCATCCACTACATTATCTTCTTCAGAGTTGGAGACTCTTCGCCACTTGATGTCTCGACTGGATACACCTACTACTGCCTCATCATTTTTTGCTCATTCAGGTAACTTAGCTACTTCTGTGAGTGCATTAAATTCTCAATCTAATCACCCTTGGATTATTGATTTCGGGGCATCTTATCATATGACCGATTCTTCTCCTGTGTTTTCAGATTATAAACATATTCAGGATAAGATAAAGTCGAGATTGCTAATGGAATCGTCTCTTCGGTTTCAGGCAAAGGTTTAGTCCGTGTCTCTCCCTCATTGTCTTTATCTTCTATTTTGCATGTTCCTAGCTTTGACAATAACCTCTTATCTATCAGTTGTATTACCTGTGACCAAAATTGTAGTGTCACATTTTTCCCTTCTCATTGTGTATTTCAGGATCTTATCATGAGGAAGACGATTGGCAGTGGTAGAGAGGAAAATGGTCTTTATCTTCTTGAACAACAGGAACAACCTCATCTGGCACATCATGCTGAGTTTAAATCTGGTGATATCATGCTTTGGCATAGACATATAAGACACCCTGCCTTTAGATTACTTCGGTTTTTATTTCTCTCTTTATTATCGAATAAAAATGTATCCACATTTCGGTGTGAAGATTGTGTACTTGGAAAGCACCACCATGCTTCGTTTTATCCCAGTAATAATTAAAGTAATGTTCCATTTTATCTTATTCATTGTGATGTTTGGGGTGCTTCCCGTGTTGTTTCTCTTAAGGGTCATTGGTGGTTTGTCACATTCATTGATGATTGTTCTCATGCTACTTAGGTTTACATGATGAAAGAAAAGTGTGAAGTTCATTCTATCTTTAAAATTTCCATAAAATGGTTTGTACTCAATTTGATGCACGTGTCAAAATTATTCGTTCAAATAATTAGGAGGGGGGAGTATTTTTAATCTGGCCTTGAGGAATTTTTTTGGAGCATGGGATAATTCATCAGTCATCTTGCACTAACACTCCTTAATAGAATGGGGTGGGTGAGTGCAAGAATAGGCATCTCTTAAACACTGCTAGGTCTATGTTATTTTTACCTCAAGCTCCAAAGTCTTTCTAGGGAGAAGCTATCTTAACTGCTGCCTATCTTATCAATAGGTTACCTACTCAAGTACTCAACAAAAAATCTCCGGTTGAAGTCCTTTCTCGACTTTCTTCCTTATTCCCTATCCCTCCTAATTTAGTTGTGTATGTTTTGTTCATAACCATGCTCCAACACAAGGAAAACTTGATCCTCGTGCTATCAAATGTGTATTTGTTGGTTACTCTCCTACATAGAAAGGCTATAAATGTTACCACCCTCCTACCCGAAAGTGGTATGTTTCCATGGATGTCACATTTTTTGAGGAACAATTTTTTTTCACTCCCCAGACACCTCTTCACGGGGAGAATAGACATATAGAAGAGGTACTTGATGGAGTTGAGGTTTTTTACTAGTGATGTACTTGATATTCCTCTGTCGAATGTTCTTGTGTCTAATCGATTTAAGATACTGAGGACTATTGAAATTGAGGATGAAATAGGGGAGGAACCTAGAAGAAGAGGAGGGAACCCAGAAAATGATATAGTATATCAGAGAAGAATTTGGAGGATGAAAGATAAGACCATTGCTCCAGACCCGCCACTCCTATCTCCTTCTTCTGATGAGAACCTAGCTAACTCTAATTCTACTCCTGCTGTTAATTCTTCTGTCATTGATTCTACTCCAGTCATTGATGATTTGGATATTCCGATTGCTAAACGTAAGGGTGTTAGGTCATGTACTAAACACCCTGTATCTAATTTTGTTTCAGATAGTTGTCTCTATCCTTCCCATAATGTTTTTGTGTCCAAACTTGTTTCTGTGTTTGTTCCTAACCATATACAGGATGCACTCACTAATTCCAAATGGAAACATGCTATGATTGAGGAGATGAAAGCTCTTCATAAGAATAGCACCTGTGAATTGTTTGACTTACCTAGAGGTCACAAGACAGTGGGGTGCAAGTAGGTGTTTGCAGTTAAACATAAGGCAGACGGGTCCATTGGAAGATACAAAGCTCAGTTAGTGGCAAAAGGTTTTACACAACCCTATGGGGTGAATTATGAGGAAATATTTGCCCCAGTTGCTAAGATGAATACTATGAGAATTCTTTTATCTCTTGCTGCAAACTTAAATTGGCCTCTTTACCAATTTGATATTAAAAATGAGTTTCTACATAAAGATTTGGCAGAAGAAGTATATATGGACATTCCTCAAGGTTTTGAAGACTCTAAAACCAAAGGGAAGGTTTACAGACTTAAAAAGTCCCTGTATGTACTTAAGCAGTCTCCAAGAGCATGGTTTAAAAGATTCACTGAAGCTATGTTAAAATATGGCTTTGAACAAAGCCAAGGTGATCATACACTATTCATTAGACATTCCCTTATGGGGAATGCCACTGTTCTCATAGTGTATGTGGATGATATTGTCTTGACAGGAGTGTTAGGAAAATTGCGTTCCCAGAATCCGTTGACAGTGCGTATAAGTTGGTACTGCAAAAAATTTCGTGAAATCTATAATAACCCTACAAGGACGGAACTAGGATTACCTTGAACTGTAAAAACGAATTGCTGTAGTAGACGAATAGAGAATACAGGCTCGATAACAGCTCACGATCTTCTACCGTATTCCTCCGCTACCAAAATAACAACCTGAGTGTGGGCTCTATCGAAATCATTTCTGTTTTCTACTCTCCCTCTTTTATGTTCTCTTTTCTATTCCGAGTTATAATACTCTTGATGGAAAAACGCAAACTGAGAGGAGAGCCCAAGCAACATATATATAGGCTACGTAGGGACCATAAGAAGTCAATAAGGAATATGCTTCCTTATGGAATTAGGAAACCCCAATTCGAACTGAATCAGATTCCTATTTTCATAAATTATAATTTATACCACTAAAGAATTATAATTGCACTCCTACCCTTATCTCAAAAATATATTTCGAGCTCCATGTTATTAAATGCTTATTATCTCCCCATGTTAAGATTAGAGATATCCATTAATTAAATATAATTACTGACAATCATATTTAATTAATCTCTTAAAATTCCTTGAGATCTTCTGTTTAACTTATCTGATATGTCGGATACAAAATCCACCTGTAGGTTTTGACATTATCAAAACTTATAAGCTTCTCAAGGGGATATCATCAATCGCAAAAATTGAGACATGGATTCCATCATTAATTTATATCCACCACACAATCAATATTGTCACCCAATCCAATGAGATATTGACCCATTTAAGGATCTCACCCTTTTTAGGGATCAAAGTGTAAATATCAAATGTACGTGTCTATAAATTAACTTAGGATTTAGAGCATAAGCACTCATAATAACCATGAGGTATTAATTAAATTATAAGTTAGTATTAAGGTAATTATCCCAAGTCAGTCCCGTTTAATACACAAAGTGTACCAGCATAGTGAGTTGAAACTATATCATTTCCCGTAGTCAAGACAAACCTACTACAACACCATGCTGCAGTTCTACCGATGGTGTATCCAATTCCATCTAAGACTGTAAACCAAAATCTTACACTCTACAATATCTGATGGTCTGATCTTTCATGTGTAAGCCGAACTCTACACACCAAACCACCTACTATGTAGAATGAGAGACACACATGCATAATATTAAATAAACAATACAATACAAACATTGCCCACACAGATTCTCATTAAAATGGAATAACTGATTTTATTAAATGAATAATAAATTAACTACATAAAGTATGACTTTTAGTATATATATCCCTAATAATCTCCCACTTCGACTCATAGCCATGATGCGACATACCTCACTCCTATCCCTTCTATGTGACTATCAAAAGTCTTGGCCGGTAAGCTCTTGGTGAAAGGATCTGTCAAGTTATTTGCTGATGCTATCTTGGTCACTTTAACATCACCTCTTTGCATGATCTCTCGTATCATGTGATACTTACGCTCAATGTGTTTTCCCTTCTTATGGGCCCTAGGTTCCTTTGAGTTAGCAACCGCTCCGCTATTATCGTAATATAGGGTAATAGCCGATTGTACCGCAGGTACTACTCTTAGATCCATAAGGAAGTTTTTGAGCCAAACAGCCTCCTTAGTGGCTTCTGAAACAGCCATATACTTGGCTTCCATGATAGAATCAGCAATACATGACTGCTTGATACTCTTCTAACTAATGGCTCCACCACCTAGGGTACACATATCCTAAGGTAGACTTTCTGGAATCCCTATCTGACATGAAATCAGAATCTGTGTACCCAATGGGTACAAGACTATCTGCTTGGTAAACTAACATATAGTCTCGAGTCCTTTTTAGGTACTTGAGAATTATTTTCACCGCAGTCCAATGTTCTTGCTCTGGATTAGACGAATATCTACTAACCATGCCAATAGTAAAGCAAATGTTAGGTCTAGTACATAGCATAGTATACATTAGGCTTCCTACTGCCGAGGCATAAGGAACTACCTTCATCTTCTCTATCTCATCAAGTGTCTTAGGACACTTATCCTTAGATAGAGTAATTCTATGTCTAAAGGGAAGGATTCCCTTCTTGGAACCTTATATGCTAAACCTTTGCAAGAATATTGTCGATATAAGTGCCTTGTGATAAGCCCATTATCCTATTCTTGCGATCTCGCATAAGCTTGATCCCTAGGATGTGACCGGCTTCTCCCAAGTCCTTCATATCGAATTGATTGAACAACCATACCCTTACAGAAGATAATACCCCCACATCATTTCTGATTAGCAAGATATCATCCACATATAGTACTAAGAATATCACCATGCTTCCATCATATTTCTTGTACACATAGGATTCATCCGCACATTGATCAAAACCAAAAAACTTGATTGCTTGATCAAAACGGATATTCCAAGACCTAGACGCCTACTTAAGTCCATAAATTGACTTCTTAAGCTTGCACAACATGTGTTCTTGGCCCTTCGCGATGAAGCTGTCCGGTTGAACCATATAGATGCACTCATCAAGATTCTCATTAAGAAATGTTGTCTTAACATCCATTTACCAAATTTCATAATCGAAATGTGCAGCAATGGATAAGGGAATCCGGATAGACTTTAGCATGGCCACCGGCGAAAATTTTTTCTCATAATCGATTCCTTCTTTTTAAGTGAACCCTTTCACAACAAGACTTGCTTTAAAGGTTTTCACCTTACTGTCTGTTCCTCTCTTCTTCTTATAGATCCACTTGTATCCAATGGATTTTATTTCATTGGGTGGTTCTACAAGATCCCGAACTTGATTGGAGTACATAGACTCTATTTTAGACTTCATAGCATTTTGCCAAAGATCTGCATCTTTATCTTGGAATGCTTCATTGTAGTTACAGGGATCGATACCTTGTTCATCAGGGACCTGATCATAAGACTCACTGATGTTGTCAATATCAAGATATAAAAGTATACTTTACTTTTCTAAAGATTTGTAGTGTGGAAGTAAAGGTCGAACCCACAGAGATTGAATTACTACGACTTTTAATTTTAAAACCTAAGTCTAATTAATTATGAAAACGAGATTTTGATTTTGAATTTAATTAAACTAAGAACATAAAAATAAATCTAAACTATGAAAGCAATTTAAATATTTGTTTTAGATAATGTTTAAGGGAACCTAGGATTGCAAATCCACCACTAGCTTCATAATAGGAATATTTATGAATTACTTTAGCTTATTACGTTGGATGATAATGGGGAATTGTAGCTACAAGCCCAATTCCTCCGACAAGAAGATAATCATGGTTCAAGCACCAACATAATCCATCTGCAGTTAGCACGAATTATCCCACACTAAACTAGGGTTGTGATCTAATCCATCTAACCTAGGCATGGACTATTCGGATACTTGATAGCACGAATCAATAAAGCACCATCACATGTAAACAATCTAAACAAGCACAGCAAGAATAGATCATTGAGCACATCACAGTCAAAATAGATCTAAGACAAGAATAAACTTTGAAGGCAATGATTTAATCAATAGAAGCACGATTTATTTATAAAAATCCTCTAAACATGTGACTGTCATCCATACATAATAAAACTAAAATAAAAACATAAATAAAACCCTATTACTCGTCTAGGGCTTCATTGAAACCCTAGATCTACGATCTAGCCGTCCATGGAAGTGATAGATAGCAAGAGGTTGATGGAGGAGGCCATGGAAATCCTTGGTCTTCTTCTTCTCCTTGCTTCCCTCCCTTCAATGGCTGAAAGTGTGTATATATTTCTTGTGTATAATAATGTGTAACCCTTAATTTGAAGTAAAATAAGGTATATATAGATTACAACAAGTTTTTGGAAGCCTTTCTAACTCGAGACGAACTGAAACTGATGTATTTTACAATCTGGACGCAGTTAGGACATCTCGTTTGCACAGGAGTCTTCAGAATACTGAAATACGCAACTTTGCTTTTTCCACATATCGCGCGAGCGGGTCGCGCGAGCGCGACAATTGGGCCTTCGCGCGAGCGGATCGCGCGAGCGATTCTGGGGATCTCGCGCGAGCGGATCGCGCGAGCGATTTCTGGTTTTCGCGGGCGCGGGTCGCGCGCGCGACTTGGCTTTTTCAGCTTCTTTTCTTCTGCTTTTTCATCCTGTTTAGCCTGGTTTAGTTGATTTCTTCCAAAACCTGTCAGAAATTAGAAAACGAAGTAAAAATATACAAAAACAGGATAAAAAGGTACTAACAAATGCTCGTTAAGGCGTATAAATAGGATTTGTTCTCTCCCGATCACTCACCCAAGAACATATACCGGTCAGATTGAATAATAACCCTCCCACTATGACGAGGCACAACCCTTGTCTGTGTATCACTGATATTTCATTGTGAAGATTTTGAGCCTAATACACCATTATCTGCACTCTGTACTAGTTCAAGAACCTGCGTGTTAATGGTTGGTTCGGAATCTACACGAGTTTCAGTAATCCTCCCACTATGACGTGGTAATGGAATATCAATAACTCTTTCTTGTGGTGTTTCTTCTCGTACCGATGGTATCGAAGAAGTATGTGTCAGTGTCTCTCCTCTCATTTCCTCTAGAATAATATAGCTTCTGGGCTTGTGGTCCATAACATAGTCCTCTTCTAAGAATGTGGCATTGGTGCTAACAATAACCTTCTGATCCTAAGGACTATAAACAGACCACCTCTAGTTCCTCTTGGATACCCAACAAAGAAACATACTTCTGTTCTTGATTCCAACTTTTCTGCATTCCCTTTCAGCACATGTGCTGGACTACCCTAGATCCAAACATGCCGCAGTCTAGGCTTTCGTCCAGTCCATAGTTCTGTGGGAGTAGTAGGTACTGACTTAGATGGTACCAAGTTTAGAATGTATGCAGCTGTCTCTAATGCGTGTCCCCAATAGAAAATTGGTAAATCCGAATAACTCATCATAGATCTTACCATGTCCATGAGAGTTCTGTTCCTTTATTCTGCTACACCGTTCAGCTGAGGTATACGGGGTGCAGACAACTGAGATATAATCCCTTGTTTCAATAAGTATTCCCTAAACTCTCCCAAGAGGTACTCTCCACCACGATCAGATTGTAGTGTCTTGATACATTTACCTAGATGCTTCTCCATTTCAACCTTGAAGTCTTTGAATTTCTTAAAGCATTCAGACTTATGCCGCATCAAATAAATGTACCCATACCTTGAGTAATCATCAATGAAAGTGACAAAGTACTCAAATCCCCCTCTTACTTGGGCAGCCATAGGACCACACAAAACAAACCCAACCAGTTCCAATTGCTCTTTTGCTCTATAGCCCTTGGCCGAGAACAGCCTCTTGGTCATTTTACCTTCCAAGCAAGATTCATAGACTGGAAGTGCCTCCACTTCCAATGAACCTAATGCCCTATTTTGAATCAGTCTTTGAATCCTTTTCAAATTAATATGACCAAGGCGTAAGTGCCAAAGATGCATTTCGTTCATCCTCGAAGGTTCTTTTCTCTTAAATGGCAAACTATTTGTGTTATTCAATTCATTAAGTTGCAGTATAGGAGAGACAAGATTTATAATATAAAGATCATCCACCAATTGACCAGAACAAATAAAAAGTTTATTTTCTTTAATAACTACTATTTTATTAAAATGAACTGAATATCCATTCTTTACTAAACTAGAAACTGAAACTAAATTCCTTCTGATAGAAGGTACAAAAAGGCAATTTCTTAATATTATAATCATATCTCTACCAAAACTAAGATGTAGATCTCCTACTGCAACTGCTGCTACTCTCGTAGCATTTCTCATATATTGATAAATCTCTCCATCACTTAGCTGTCGGGTCCCTTGGAAGCCTAGCAAAGAATTGCATACATGATCAGTGGCTCCCGTATCTACACACCAGGTACCTGTAGATCGGACCGCTAAACACGATTCAACAACTAGTAAATGAGATTTACCTTGATTGTTCTATCTGGCGATATAAACGAGATATTGCTTCTTCCAGTGTCCTGGCTGCTTCAAACACAACATTTGGCTTTAGGCTTTTGATCGGCGACGAATAGTTGCCGTTTATAGTTCTAAAAATACGTTTTGTTAGCCCATTTCATGTAGTTATTAGTTATTTTTTAATAAGTATTCTAAATTTTGTAGGATTTGGAGTTTTAACTTGAAAATGCACAAAAATCCAATGATTAGTGGCTTTGAAAGTCATTCTGGGCTCAAACGGTGATTCCGGTGAAAGCTGAATGCAGTAGCAGTCTTGGAAAATCGCATTTTTGACAAAGAATACTTTGGATTTGAGCAATTTCTCCAGAGATATAAAGTGTAGATCTTCGAGTTACGGACGCGTGGTTTCAAACGGCGAGTCAATCCGAGTTTTGAGCAAAACGTTATCACAATTCTACGAATGTCGCGCAGTGCAGCGAAAAGGACCTCGGGCGAGCGGGCCGCGCGAGCAACCTGTGAAAAAACCAAAAATGTGTATTTTATTAAATTAAAGTACCCAGCGAAGGTGGTTTGTGCATATGATGTCCAGAAACGTAAATATAGCTGTTTTAGTACGATTTGGCTTAGGAAAGCTTCCTAAATCCTTCCAAGCTCTATATAAATCCTATTCTAAATCAAATTGGGGGTTACACATCATTACACAACATTATACACAGCCATATACAAAAAAACTCCAGCCATTGAAGAGAGGAAAGCAAGGAGAAGAAGAAGAAGACCAAGGATTCCCATGGCCTCCTCCATCAACCTCTTGCCGTTCATCAATTCCATGGCCAACTAAACCTAGATCTAGGGTTTCAATGAAACCCTAGCCAAGTAATAGGGTGTATTTTATATTTTATTTTAGTTTTATTATGTATGGATGATGATTACATGTTCCGAGGATTTTTATAAATAAATCGTGCTTCTAATTGATTAAATCATCACTTTCAAAGTTTATTCTTGTCTTAGATCTATTTTGACTGTGATGTGCTCAATGATCTATGTTTGCTGTGCTTATATAGGTTATTTACATGTAATGGTGCTTTATTGAATTGTGCTATCAAGTATCCAAATAGTCCATGCCTAGATTAGACGGATTATACCACTACCCTAGTTTAGTGTGGGATAATTCGTGCTAACTGAAGATGGATTATGTTGGTGCTTGAACCATAGTTATTTTCTTGACGGAGGAATTGGGCTTGTAGCTACAATTCCCCATTATCATCCAACTTAATAAGCTAAAGTAATTCGTAAATACCCTTATTATGAAGCTAGTGGTGGATTTGCAATCCTAGGTTCCTTAAACTTATTATAAAAACAAATATTTAATTACTTTCATAATTTAGATTTACTTTTATTATTATTAGTTTAATTAAAATAAAATCAAAATCTGTTTTTCTTAAATTAGCTAAATTTAGGTTTTAAAATTAAAGCGCGGTAGTTAATCAATCTCTGTGGGTTCGACCTTTACTTCCACACTACAAATCTTTAGAAAAGTAAAGTATACTTTTATATCTTGATTCTGACAATATCAATTTTTGGCGCCGTTGCTGGGAATTGCATTACTACCTTTAGTTTTAGAATCTTAGTTTAGTTAATTCATAAATATTAGATTAGGTTTTTCCTTTACTTATTTTTTCGTTGTTGTTTTAAGTTACTAACTTTCCTTCTATTTTTGTAATTTCTTAGGAACTCAAATTCTAACGTTTCCGGGAGGAATAGCTGTGCACATCAAAGGAGCTTACGCGAAAAAAATACAAATAAAATAAAATAAATTGCTTCTTTTGAAATTCGCATCAAATCACTGTAAGTCAGTGAAGTGAGACGCAATTATTTGCATTAGTTTAGGAGTGATTGCTCACGTGCATTAGCTAGGAAACCTGGGGCGCTAGGCTTGACGCGGTCATTGCATTATAGGATAATATTCATGCATCATAGTAGTACTGTGTGCTTGCTTGTTGTCTTACTTGCGTGATTATTTTTTGTTTTTGTTTTTATTTTAGTCAGTCTTTATTTTAGTTTATTTTGTTTTTAGTTTATGTTTGGTACGCGTTCAAATAAACCTGAATTACGTTTTATCGATCTTGAACTTGAACGCACTATAAGAATTAGTAAGTCCGCAACCCAAGCTTCTAGAGCTAGGTTGCAAGATGACGAATCAACTCCGAAACCATCATCGTTGTTTGAGGCCGAAATTCAAAGTACCCTTAAACGGTTAAGGAGAACTCAAACTTTTAAGATCGAACCGATTAAAATGGCTGATGGAAACAACAAAAATAATATGAATAATCTTAATATACCGCCATCTCCTCCACTTAAAGATTACTTTATTCCTACGACTTACATGCCACAAACATGTATCGACTTACCGGAGGCGACGCCATCTCACTTTGAGATAAAGTCGTCTACCATCTCGCTACTTCGTTCTTTCCAGGGCCGTATAAATGAAGATCCACATCAACACTTAGGAGATTTTCAGGATATATGCTCTACTTTGAAAATTCAAAACTTAAATGATGATGAATTAAAATTGCGGCTCTTTCCATTCTCTTTAAAAGATAAAGCGAAGTATTGGCTTCAATCACTTGAGCCAAACACTATAAAAACATGGGAAGCCTTACACACCGCATTTTTACAAAAGTTTTTCCCTATTATGCATACGAATCAGATAAGGAAATCCATAACAAACTTTGTGATGCAAGATGGGGAAACGCTTTATGATACTTGGGAAAAGTTTAAGGAATTATTACGCTCATACCCACATCATCAGGTTCCTAAGTGGCAGTTGGTACAGGTCTTTTACGAGGGACTTATTCCCTTTGTTCATAATACCGTCGATGCCGTTTGTGCGGGTACTTTCCTACACAAAAGTGCCGACGAGGCTTAGAAAATATTTGAAACGTTGAGTGAGAATTCGATGCACCAAGCGGTGTCAGTATGTTCTGAGGGATACCTTCAACCTAAGCGAGAGGTAAAGTTCAAGTCAAGTCATTCAATTGAATTTCAAGAATTAAATAGAAAACTTGACCAACTTATGAGGATGGGAATTAGGTCCACTCTACCTTCTTCAGAAGTATGTACATTATGTTCTGAACCGTCTCATAATATCTTTGCATGTCCTTCTGCATCTCAATTCCCAGAGTTTGTGGAGCAACACATTAATTCTATACAACAATTCCCACGGAATAACTATAATCCTATGCCAAATAATTTTTCTAATACTTATCGACCCCAATTTCAACAAACTCAATACCAACACCTTCCTCCTAATCCTAACCCTCCAAGGGTTAACGCTTTTGAGGAGACAGTGTTGGCATTCCTTAAGAATATCGAAACACAAGTACAAGCACAAGCACAAATAGTTCACTCTCACACACAATCCATTGCGAAGCTTGAATCCCAAATGGGACAAATAGCTACTGCGGTGAGTCGTAGAAACGAGGGGAAGTTGCCTGCGCAAACTATTCAAAACCCTAAGGGACAATACAAAAAGGGGGGGTCGAGTGAGAGCGTGAACGCTGTTTCGACTAGGATGACTACTCGAGATGAGGAAGTTGTTGTAATTCTGGATGAGGTTGAGAAAGATAAAAATATAAATTTGAATAAGGAAAAGGGTGAAGACGTGAGTAGGAAGAGAAAAGAAAATGAACCGGTCCCAACGAATTATATTCTGAGAATGCCATATCCATCAAATGTTGAGGGACCGTCACATTTGTCTAAGAAAGGGTCAAAAATGGAAGATATACTCGAGGTGTTTAAACAAGTTAAAATCAATATTCCATTCCTCGATGCTATTAAACAAATTCCCGCTTACGCTAAATGTCTAAAAGACCTTTGCACGCAAAAGCGCAAGCTGCGCAGTCATACTCCGAAAAAGGTCTTCCTCACGGAAAAAGTAAGTTCTATTTTTCAACACTCACCTCCAAAGTATAAGGATCCTGGTACGCCAACTATTTCATGTGTCATAGGTGACACTATCATTAATAGGGCTCTCCTTGACTTAGGAGCTAGTGTTAATCTCTTACCTTATCACGTCTATAAACAACTAGGACTAGGTGAACTTAAGCCTACGGCCGCTACCATACAATTAGCGGATCGTTCTATTAAAATAACTAGAGGAATCGTCGAGGACGTCATAGTTAAAGTTGACAAATGCTATTATCATGTTGATTTCATGGTCCTTGATACTGAACCCGTACTAGATGCTAGGAAGCACACTCCTGTCATTCTAGGTCGTCCGTTTTTAGCAACCGCTAACGCGCGTGTTAACTGTAGGACGAGGGTAATGAAAGTGTCGTTTGGGAATATGAATTTGAAATTGAATGTTTTCAACGCTTTTGATCAACCTCCCAAAGACGACGATTACCTATGTGAGGCGGAAAGTGAGGTAAGACGGAGTATTGAACCTAATATAGGAATAAATACGTGTGAGGAAAATAATATGGTTAGTGATGAGCGGACGAATTCGAATAATCTGGATCCTAATGATGAATTCACTCGGAAGGTAAGAAATAGATTTGAACATAATAAGGATGATTTGTCAAATGAATTAATCCAAAGCGACATTATTTCTGCTTACCACCGAGCTCTTCCTGATATCCTTAGGGGTACATAGTCCGATTTATGGCCTCCTTGAATCTTGAGCTAGAACGGTCTAGCTGAAGACGTAAAAATTAGCGCTTCTTGGGAGGCAACCCAAGCTTTATTTCGTCTGTTTCTCTTGTTTTTGGGTCTTTTTGAATCAGTTGTGGTCTTTCTGAACAGGTTTGGGGGTCGGAGTACATTTATTTTTGGCTTATCTATAAATAAATAAAAAAGTACAGAAAAAGAGAAAAAATGGCATCTCGCGCGCGCGGCCTGCTCGCGCTAGCCTGCCCCTTAGAGAAATTTTTTTAAAACTTTTATGATATATAGCCTCAGTATCCCCTCGTGCCACAATTCCCGCACGCGAAGGGGTTCGCTCGAGCGGTCCGCTCGTGCGATCTGAGGACTTAGAATTTTTTTTTTTATAAAACGTAAAACAAGCTTCTGCTTAAACTCGCGGAAGGATTCGCGCGCGTGAGGCTCACTCGCGCGGCCCGCTCGCGCGAGGTAGGGTTTTCTGGTTTTTCTCTTTTGTTCTCTTCCCTCCTCTCTCCATACCTGGTCAGTGTTTTTTTTATACTTTCTGTTTGTTCTTTTAGCCCTATTTAGGTTCGCATGTCTTTATTTTTATAAGTTCTGTTTGTTTCTTTTATTTTTATTGAGTCTTTTGATTATAGTTTAGATTCTATTATTCTATTTAAAAAAAAGAATAATAATAAAAATAAAATATAAAATATAAAATAAAAAAATCTAAATATTTAGCTGTTATTGTTATTATTCTGTTCTTTTATTTTCTATTGTTAAGTATTACCAGGTGATTAGTAGCTTCGTTTGGAGCCTGATTGAACTTTCATTCCATATTCCCTTGTGTTCACCTGGTTTGTGAGTGCCGAGATCAAGGTATTATCGTTCCTTTCTTACCTACTCTCCTTTCTTTCGTTTTATTGTTTAATTAGGGACAATGAAAGATTTAGATTTGGGGGTATGCACTCACATTATTATTATTACACTAAAATTTTCAAATGGTTTCGATATTTGTGCTTAAATAAACGATGTTACCGACGTTTTTGCAATATAAATTTGATACTTCTTGTTATAGTACTTGGATTGTTATATAATGGTAAACATGAGAAGATGTGATTAAATATTTACTAAAGTCATGATGCAACGTTTTAGGTCATGTATCATTCGAATCGTAGTTTTATATCATAGATTAGCACACAAACCTATGCACTGCACGTAGTCGCTTGAATACATGTCTGATTTGAACCATAATATGATTCGGATTTCTACATAACACAAGGTGGAGACTAAGCCCGGTGAGGTTTTGAGCCTATCTTTTCTTTTTAGAGGGTTATAAATACATTGTGTTTGTCGAATTTCATTGAAATAACGCATTAACTTGTTGTTTAGTCTCATTATTCTTGTTTTGGTTGATAGTCAAGTTAAAATATTTGTTACCATGCTAAATAATCTTCCGTTGTAAACATTGAAGAACCATATAATCATAGAACATGATTTTAGGCCTTCTTTGTTTACTACTGTCCGATAAATGCTAAAATTTCCTTAGTTCATCCTTTGAGCCATTAAAATGACGTTTTTTTTTCTTTAATTACCATTATCCTGTTTTTGCTCCAATTTGGCCAACTTGGAGTTCACCCCTGAAAGATTGATCAACTTTTAGTGGTGTTAAGGCGATGTGTGATTGAGAAGAAGAAGAAAATAAGATGATGTTTGGGGTGGTTGCCTTGTTATTTATTGAATATTCGTTTCAAAAGCAACGAGGAGGAAAAGAATAAAGAAAAAAAAAAGAGCAATGAAGAAAAAAAATAATGAGGTTAAAAAAAAAGAAAAGAAAAAAAGAAGAGGAAAGAAATTGAAAAATATGCGAAAAGAAGGGAATGAAAAGATGAAAGTTGGTAGAAGAGACGAATGAAAGAAATCGAACATGCCTTACAATGCCATTCTGAAAACTACCTAATGAATCCTGTCTATCCTTTTTCATTGCCTGAGCCATGTTACAACTTTGAAAAGTCCTATTTGATCCTAGGAAACATGGTTTGGATATGAAAACGATGGGAGGGGGATTAAAACATGGTAATGATTAATTTTTCTTGATTGTTAGCATCCTATCCTTGAGACTACTGTTTTTTCGTGTCATGCGTCTTTTTTCAGTCATATGTGAGCATTTCTCGTTTTGAAAACATATTTCCTTTACTCATATATTTTAGAAAAATTACACCTATTTCTGAGTGTTTCATTTGAGAGTGTAATTGACATTGCGAGATTCGTAGTGGAAGCATAGCTAGATGGTCATTCGAGTTATATTCCAAGTTCATGACATACGCGTATTCATTTGACTACCATATCACACACGGCAATTTTATGAGAAAACTCTATTCATTTGTACGATGCATGTGCTTGAGATTGTTTTTCATGACGTAGGTAGACGTTTGATTCCGTTTCTTCTTGTTCGTTATTCTATTTCAAATCATTTTTTTATAATAAGGAGTATTGACTATTAGTTTTTTGTTCTTAATAAAAGTTATTTTAAAATTTACAAGTTAATAAAGATGGTTGTGGCTGACTTGTTGACGAGAACCCTCACGAGACTTCACTCGTCCGACTAGGGACACCTAGAGGTTTAAAAGGCTTGTTGCATATGCTAAATGCAATCGTGATCCATGTGAAAATGGAGTAGTAGTTGTAATGGTAGTAGTTTTATTTTTCTGTTCTTTTTGCTCGAGGACTAGCAAAGAGTAGGTTTGGGGGTGTGATCAGCGACGAATAGTTGCCGTTTATAGTTCAAAAAATACGCTTTGTTAGCCCATTTCATGTAGTTATTAGTTATTTTTTAATAAGTATTCTAAATTTTGTAGGATTTGGAACTTTAACTTGAAAATGCACAAAAATTCAATGATTAGTGGCTTTGGAAGTCATTCTGGGCTCAAACGGTGATTCCGGTGAAAGCTGAATGCAGTAGCAGTCTCGAAAAATTGTATTTTTGACAAAGAATACTTTAGATTTGAGAAACTTCTCCAGAGATATAAAATGTAGATCTTCGAGTTACGGACACGTGGCTTCAAACGGCGAGTCAATCCGAGTTTCGAGCAAAACATTATCGCAATTCTACGAAAGTCGCGCAGTGCAGCGAAAAGGACCTCGCGCGAGCGGGCCGCGCGAGCGACCTGTGAAAAAACCAAAAATGCATATTTTATTAAATTAAAGTGCCCAGCGAAAGTGGTTTGTGCATATGACGTCCAGAAACGTAAATATAGCTGTTTTAGTACGATTTGGCTTAGGAAAGCTTCCTAAATCCTTCCAAACTCTATATAAATCCTATTCTAAATCAAATTGGGGGTTACACATCATTACACAACATTATACACAACCATATACACAAAAACTCCAGCCATTGAAGAGAGGAAAGCAAGGAGAAGAAGAAGAAGACCAAGGATTCCCATGGCCTCCTCCATCAACCTCTTGCCGTTCATCAATTCCATGGCCAACAAAACCTAGATCTAGGGTTTCAATGAAACCCTAGCCAAGTAATAGGGTGTATTTTATGTTTTTATTTTAGTTTTATTATGTATGGATGATGATTACATGTTCCGAGGATTTTTATAAATAAATCGTGCTTCTAATTGATTAAATCATCACTTTCAAAGTTTATTCTTGTCTTAGATCTATTTTGACTGTGATGTGCTCAATGATCTATGTTTGCTGTGCTTATATAGGTTATTTACATGTAATGGTGCTTTATTGAATTGTGCTATCAAGTATCTGAATAGTCCATGCCTAGATTAGACGGATTATACCACAACCCTAGTTTAGTGTGGGATAATTCGTGCTAACCGAAGATGGATTATGTTGGTGCTTGAACCATAGTTATTTTCTTGACGGAGGAATTGAGCTTGTAGCTACAATTCCCTATTATCATCCAACTTAATAAGCTAAAGTAATTCGTAAATACCTTTATTATGAAGCTAGTGGTGGATTTGCAATCCTAGGTTCCTTAAACTTATTATAAAAATAAATATTTAATTACTTTCATAATTTAGATTTACTTTTATTATTATTAGTTTAATTAAAATCAAATCAAAATCTGTTTTCCTTAAATTAGCTAAATTTAGGTTTTAAAATTAAAGCACGATAGTTAGTCAATCTCTGTGGGTTCGACCTTTACTTCCACACTGCAAATCTTTAGAAAAGTAAAGTATACTTTTATATCTTGATTCTGACAACATCAGCTTTCCCGGTTGTCCTCTTGCCTTTGGATTGGCAGAACATTTGACATGGATGCCAAAATGTAACACCGCGCCATCTCATCAGCCTTGACCCATTTTTTGTGAGCCTGGGTTTCCTCAGCGGTTGCCCCCTCACTAGGTTGCTCAGGACATTCTTAAGTAAGCACAAACTTGTACTCTTCAGCAGTTAACACAATATCCAAATTCCTTTTCCAGTCTATATAGTTTGGTCCAGTAAGTTTGTTTTCTTTAATGGATATCATCAATCCCAAAAATTGAGACATAGATTCCATAATTAATTTATATCCACCACACAATCAATATTGCCACCCAATCCAATGAAATAATGACCCATTTAAGGATCTCACCCTTTTAGGGATCAAAGTGTAAATATCATATGTACGTGTCTATAAATTAACTTAGGATTTAGAGCATAAGCACTCATAATAGCCATGAGGTATTGATTATCTTATAAGTAAGTATATAGATAATTACCCCAAGTCGGTCGCGTTTAATACACAAAGTGTACCAGCATAGTGAGTTGAAACTATACCGTTTCCCGTAGTCAAGACAAACCTACTACAACACCATGCTGCAGTTCTACCGATGGTGTGTCCAATTCCA
This sequence comes from Hydrangea macrophylla, assembly GCA_033977485.1. Classification (NCBI taxonomy): domain Eukaryota; kingdom Viridiplantae; phylum Streptophyta; class Magnoliopsida; order Cornales; family Hydrangeaceae; genus Hydrangea; species Hydrangea macrophylla. The sequence goes on from CM066994.1 coordinate 34,059,049, forward strand.
TCTAAGACTGTAAACCAAAATCTTACATTCTACAATATCTGATGGTCTGATATTCCGTGTGTAAGCTAAACTCTACACACCAAACCACCTACTATGTAGAATGAGACACACACATGCATAATATTAAATAAAAAATACAATACAAACATTGCCCACACATATTCTCATAAAAATGGAATAACTGATTTTATTAAATGAATAATAAATTAACTACATAAAGCATGGCTTTTAGTATATATCCCTAACAAGGAGACGATGTGGAAGATATGCAGAAGTTGAAGAAATACCTAGCCGAGGAATTTGAAATAAAAGACTTAGGAAACCTCAAGTACTTTCTAGGGATTGAGGTGGCCAGAAGCAAACAAGGAATCTTTATCTCCCAGAGAAAATATGTTCTTGACCTTCTCCAAGAGACTGGCATGCTTGGGACTAAGGCATGTGATACTCTTATGGAAGCTAATCAGAAGCTAGGGGATCGCACCAATAGAGCAGTAGTTGACAGGGAAAGATACCAGAGATTGGTGGGCAAACTACTATACTTATCACATACTTGTCCAGACATCGCTTTTGCTATAAGTGCTGTTAGTCAGTTCATGGATGCTCCATGAGAATCTCACTACAGTGTTGTTCTTCGAATTCTTAGATATTTGAAGTTAACGCCTGGAAAAGGCTTATTCTTTGGTATACATGGTCATCTTCAGGTGGATGGGTATATAGAAGCAAATTAGGCAGGCTCAGCCATGGATAGGAGATCTACCTCAGGATGTTGCACGTTTATTGGAGGAAATCTTGTTACTTGGTGTAGCAAGAAACAGGCTGTAGTGTCTAGATCAAGTGCTGAAGTAGAATTCCGAGCCATGTCTCAAGGAATTTGTGAATTAATTTGGATAAAAATTTTATTGAGAGATCTTAGACTTGAGCCTACAGATTCTATGAGATTGTACAATGATAATAAAGCAGCCTACAAGATTGCTTACAATCCAGTACAACATGACCAAATTAACTAAGCATGTTGAAATTGACAGACACTTTATCTAGGAAAAATTGAGTAGTGGAGAGATCTGTATTCCATTTGTGAAGTCTTGTGAACAGTTGGTAGATGTTCTCACCAAAGCTCTAGGAAACAAGCCTCATCATTACTATCTGAACAAGCTGGGCATAAGAGACATCTTCGCACTAGCTTGAGGGGGAGTGTTGGCAATTAGTATTTATTTCCAATTAGTATTTATTTCCTTCCATTATTAGTTAGTTTATTTTGGGTCATGTTGACCATGTTTAATTTCTTATTTATTAGGAGATTTTGTTTTCCTTTTTTTTTTTTTATGTCTTAGCCTTGTGTATATATACATTGGTAATCATCTAATAAAATATACTTAAATCATAAAATTGACATAAACTAGAATGCATTAGAGAGATTTTGTATTCCTTTCATATAGTGTATGAAACCCTATTGAATCAAACTCCAAACTTCTCTAATGCTCAAGAACTTGATGAAAACATGTTAGATGATTGAAAAACAAGTTGATTTTTGAAAACTAATCAAGAAAACTCACATTTTGTTGAAGGAAAATGAAGAACTACCTCACTTTCTCTTTTCTCAATAATGCTCTCTAATTTTCTTCCTACAATTTCAACTATCTTCTTCAAGTCCCCTTAAAATGGAAGCCAAAGGGTCTCTTTTATTGGCAAAGATGGGGGTGTAAATGGAATTTTCAAAACATTCCTATTGGTCTAAAATAAGCTGGGAACCAAAACTACGTCATTTTGGTTTCTAAGATTTATGAAAAACTTCCCAAAATTTATCAAAAATTTGGAAATGACTAGGAGGGAGTGCCGTGGAGGCAGTGGTCCAGTGTCGCGGCCATCGGCCCCATCCACCTCAGATGCTTCGTTTAAGTCCCCGGAACTCTTGGATTCGCAAAAATGCCCTATTTCATCAGAAATTCACAAAAAATGCATATGATCTCCAAACTGAGCTTGTGATGTATCGTTGGAAAGGTATTGAAGCCTAATTTCAACAAAAATAGTTCAGAGCCAGGTTACTCTATAAAATTTTGTGGTATTAGCGATAAAGGCTGATTTGATCACCTTTTTCACCTTTGTAAATTCATAATAAATTCAATTTAAGTTCAGAAATAATGTGCAATATACCATTAGAAAGCTATTGACCTCTAGAATGCATGAAAAATATCTAAAAAAAATCACTTTTATTTAAAGTCAAACTTTGGGTCAAACCGATCAAACAATGCAATTTTGGGAAATTTCGGGAAGTTCTGGGAGCTTCCGGAGACTGACGTTTCGTCCGATTTTCTTTTAAAATACTTTTTATGGCTTTTTATATGACATAGTATGGTTTATATGCTTTTGAACCAATTTTAGGGTTTTTGGGTTTTCAGGGTCAGTTTGGTCATTTTCATTGATTCTTGAGCTTTTCGAGAGATGGAGGTAATTTTCAAGAGTCTTTCTGTGCATCTTTTCAATCATTGAGGACTACCATGCAAGTGGACTCCTAAATCTATTTGTCGACAAAAATGGGGGTGTCTACAATATCCCACTCAATATAGAGTTTAGATCTCATTAAGAGTTACATATAACTCATCCTACTATTGCTTCAGGATGTCATGCTTCTAAGGGATGGACTTGGAGCGTAAACCCCATATATATATATATATATAATAGCATGATTTAATTCATATCACTTCATAACTTGTTATTACCCTTTGAACCTAATTCGTGGAATCTCCAGTCTATAGGTTGGGTTACCATCACAAGTGACTCAACTCTCTATCTGTTTTAGTCCCATCCCCTCTAAGGTTTTCCAAACCTTCTCTCGAGCTAACCCTTTTGTCAAAGGATCAGCTATATTATCCTTAAACCGTATAAGATCCACTCTTATAGCTCTAGTAGAGAGAAACTCTCTCACTGTGCTATGCTTATGACGAATCTGTCACCTCTTACTATTATGATAACGATTTTGTACTTTTGCAATAGCCATAGTACTATTCTAGTGGATAAGAACGGTTGGTATCGGTCTCTCCCATAAAGGGGTATCTGACAGGAGACTTCTCAACAAACCTGCTTCCTCACTAGCAATAGCTAGTGCTATTATCTCTGACTCCGTAATGGATTGAGCCAAATAGTTTGTTTCTGAGACTTCCATGAAACCGCGCTCCTAGCAATACTAAACATGTATCCACTGGTGGCCTTGGAATCATCTGAAAGGGTATTCCAAACAGCATCATTTATCCTTCAAGGTTAGCAGTAAACCTCTCGTAATGTAATCCATAGTTCATGGTCTTTTTTAGATTACGCATGACTCTTTCAACAGCATGCCAATGCTCAATACTAGGTCTGCTAGTAAACCTTCACAGTACTCCTACTACATAAGCTATGTTAGGCCTGGTGCAGTCAGTAGCATATCAAAGGCTACCAATAATTCTTGCATAATCAGGCTGTTTAACACTGTCACCAGTGTTCTTGAACAATTTTACACTAGGATCCTATGGAGTACAAGCAGGTTTACAATCAAAGTAATTTTACACTTAAGGATCTTCTCAATATAGTGAGACTGATCCAAAAAAAGTCTCTTTTCAGACCTGCTTATCTTAATTCCAATGATTATATTTGCTTCACCCAAATAATTCATGTCATAGTTTACACATAATAAAGTCTTAACATCATTAACAACATGAATATTTGAGCCAAATATTAACAAGTCATTAACATACACGTATATGATCGTGCAAAGATCATTATCAGCTTTATAATAAACACACTTGTCACTTTCATTAATCCTAAAGCCATTAGACCTAACCAAGTTGTCAAACTTTTCATGCCATTATTTAGGAGCCTGTTTAAGTCCATAAAGAGACTTATCTAATTTTCAAACTTTATTCTCTTGACCAGGGACTGTAAATCCCTCAGGTTGATCCACATAAATTTCTTCGTCGAAATCACCATTTAAGTAATAAGTTTTAACATCCATTTGGTGTACTACCAAATTATACACAACAGCTAAAGCAATAAGAACTCTAATGGAAGTTATTCTCGTGACAGGTAGAACTCTAATTGAAGTCATTCTCGTGACAGGTAAATAAGTAACAAAGAAATCTATATTTTTTTTGTTGCCTATAACCCTTGGCCACAAGGCGAGCCTCATACTTATCAATAGAACCATCAGGTTTCAATTTCTTTTTAAGGATCCACTTACACCCAATCGGTCTACAGTCAGGTAGTAAGTCAACTAGGTGCCAAGTACCATTAGACCAGTCCATCTCATCATTTATGGCTTCTTGCTACAAGCGGCATCCATAGACGACAAAGCCTCTTGGAGGGTATTCGGATCCTACTCGACATTATAAGTATAAAAGTCAAGCCCAAAATCTTTCACGATTCGTGCCCTTTTACTCTTCCTAGGCTCTATCTCATATTTATTAGTCTCTATAGGTTTAGGAACATCACTAGACATTGAGCCCCCACTATTTTTCACTTTAAAAGGAAACTTATTTTTGAAAAAATCAACATTGGTAGATTCTAATATAATGTGAATTTTCAAATCATAAAACCTGCAGGCTTTGCTATTAACGACATATCCAATGAAGACGCACTCATATGCCCTACTTGCCAACTTAGACCTTTTAGGGTCTAAATAGGCACATAAGCTAAACACTCCCAAGTTAAAAAAATAAGACACATTCGATTTCTTATTCTTCCAAAGTTCATATGTGGAGATTTTAGTCTTAGCATTTAGAACTCTATTTAAAACACAAAAAACGGGCAATAAAAGTTCCCCCCATCAATGCGAGGTCTCACCTGATAGTACCGCTACTATCAGTTCGGTGTAAGTCTGATTTTTTCTCTCCGCTTTACCATTCATCTCAGGAGAATATGCCGTTATTTTCTCATGAATAATACCGTGAGTTGTATACAATTAGCATCATATTCACTACTTCTATCACTACAAAATCTCTTAATCTTCCGATTACACTGATTTTCAATTTCAACCATGAAAATTTTGAAAAAGTCTATTGCTTCACTTTTATACTTCATAAGATAAAACAAAAGAATAATTTGAACAATCATCAATTAAAGTGATAAAATATATTTTACCATTTCTGGTTAAAGTACCCTCAAATTCACATATATTAGAATGGATTAAGTCTAAAAGTTCTGATTCCCTAATGACAGACTTATGTGGAGTTTTAGTGATTTTTGCTTGACTATAATATTCACACTTATCAATGACACCCATAGATAATTGAGGAATAAAACCTAAACTATTCATATTTTTAACAAGCGTTTGTTAATGACAAAAATGACCATGCCAAATGTTAAAAGAAAAAAGCATATAAGTAGAAGTAGAACTTTTATTCATCTCAATATTAAGCTTAAACATTCCATTAGTGGCATATCCCTTGCTATAGAAATACAAATTTTAGTAAGGGTAAACAAATCTTCCTCTATAGTTTGGTTAAACCCAGCCTTATTGAGGAGATAGCCTGAAACCAAATTCTTTCTCATCTTTGGAGTATGCAGCACATCCCTTAGGATGACAGTTTTTCCAAAGGTAAACTTTAGCTCTTCCTCACCAGTGCCAGCAACAATTGTGCAATGGGAGTCACGCAGCAACACTCTTTTTTCCTTAGCCTCAGAATAAGTCTTGAACACAGAACGATCATAGCAAACATGATGAGAAGCACCAATGTCTACCCCTTAGATCCACCAATCATATTGATATCAGAGATCATAGCAATTAATTGCTCTTCAGCTAGGTTCGCCAGAGGAGAGGGACAACATTCCAACAGTTCCAAGACATATGACCAGGTTTCCCATAATCCAAGCAACCAAACCAACCAAAACTATCATATCGTGAGGGGGGTAAATTCTTATTATGATTCTGGTACGGATTCTGATTTTGAATATTGTTGTTGCGATTCTTAGATCAATTTTTGTTTCAATTTTGAAATTTTATATTTTGCGATTTGGTTTCAAAACAATAGAAGTTTTATTTTTATTAAAATTTGGAGTGTTCTTGTTGTTGTTAACAACTAGAACCTCCTCTTTCAAATCATTTTTCCTTGTCTCTTCCTCGACTTGAAGGCGAGCAATTAAACTTTCTAAAGAAAATTCTTTAGTATTGTATCAAAGTATATTTTTAAAATCTTTACAACTAGGGGGCAGCTTGTCAAAAATAACAACCACTTGAAATTGATCATCTAATTTCATATACCCTTAGAGATAATCTTGTGAGCAATCTGTTGAGGCTCGTGAGATTGTGCTTCAATAGATTTGTCATCGATCATTTGGAATTTGAAATAGCGACTAATAGAAAATTTCTTGGCCCCAGCTTCCTCTAGGAGTTAAATTTGGTCAGTTTTGGCACTAATCCTCTATTGAACCGACTATGTTGATTTTCTTAGAACAAGAACAGATTTTGACCGAAGTAATAGAGAGTCGGTATGAAACTAACTGTATAAATAACGGTCGGTGGGGTCAATTTCAATTTTTAACATGGACTTGACTTCTCTTTTTTTTATTCCAAAAGAGAGAGATAGAGATAGAGAGAGAGAGAGAGAGAGAGAGAGAGAGAGAGAGAGAGATCTTGAGTCTAAAAAAAACATATGGAGTCACTAAACTCAAAATATGAACAGATTTAACAAACTTCTCAACATAGAATATAAATTTCTCATAGAAGAAATCACTTAACATAGATCTCAAAATAGAATATAAATTTCATAGAAGAAAGTGACTTATTTCTTGTATTCTTCAATGGTGTTTGTCCATGGTGTTGGTGGTGTTCCTCCTTATGGCCAAAATTCGAGAAGACACATGAGGGTGGTGATGAAAAATGCAAAGAGAGGTGTGAATTGTATGATTGACTTTAGAGAGAGAGAGAGAGAGAGAGAGAGAGAGAAAGAAGACTTTTGAGATATATACATATATATATATGTGTGTATGTGTATAAATCTATATGTAGAGGGAGAGAGATAAATAGACCATACCGGTGGACTTGTAGTGTTAGTGGTGAAAAAGTGTTGGCCATGCTGCAGTCGCATGATTGATTAGCATTGAATATTGAATATTCATAAGCTAATTATAGGGCATTTCTACATATTTAAGTCCCAAATTCCCTAAACATAAGTGTATTCTATTATCATGATGAATTCCTAACAATTGTACTAAAACTCGTATGTTTTCATGTCTTTTACAAGATTTGAATGCACTTTATAAAGCGGAGCTGAGACCTGATGCAAAGGAAGGAAGGAAGAAGAACGATGGTGTCGTGGGGTAGAGTACTAGGGTTTTCCTTGAAACAAAAAAGAAGAGAGAGAAAAGGGGCAGAGAAGATGAAGTTAGGGTTTCTTGGATTTGAGTGTTGTTTGAGTCATTGAGAGAGATGAAGGGAGAGGCTGTAAGGGTTTTTACGTTTGTTTGATTAGAGAGAGAAGAAAGGTAAAGAGAGATGGATTTGTTCCCAAAAAAAATAGAGATTTCAAGTTGCTTAGGAAATAGCTATACTTTGGCTTTGGTTAGTGTGAGTGTGGGTCTTGTCCAATAAAGTGGGGTCTGAAATGGCCTTTCTTGGTTGGAGAGAGAGAGAGAGAGATAGAGAGAGAGAGAGACAGAGAGAGAGAAGGACGGAGAGATGAGAGTTTTAGTTTGATTTTTTTACAGAATCTTGATGGAGGGAAGAGTTTTTTTATTGAAAAGTACTGATGATAAGATTCAGACAAATAAAAAAGAGTGAGGAAGTGCTGAGTTTGAGTCTCGAGACAAAAGTAGTACATAAAGCTATCTATCTATCATATAATATATTACATATACAAACCCCTAGAACAACCCCAAAAAATAGCAAAGGCCAAACAGACCCTTAAACTCCTATTCCCTCACCACCGCCTCCGTTGGCGGCTTTGACTTGCTGGGATGATCCAAACAACATCGGTCCGTCCTCGTTAAGACATCCACCGTGGACCCACGCGCTGCCAAAAGCCTTTCACGCACCATCAGTGTGTTCTACACCTCCTGCCGGTGACCACCAGCATAGTGGGAGATCGCCACCACCACCATCCAGCTCATCTGACCTGGACGATCACAGCACCATTGGACCACCCACCAACGTACACTGGAGACCTCCGCTGTAACAACCTGTATTTTTCAACTATGTATATTTCATAAAAATATCAGCTTTTGTATTTATATTGTATTATACAGCTTGAGATAATCAAATAATAATAATAATAAAGAATCAAAGTGTAATTCATTTCATTTTTCAACGAAAATATGCTTTATTTTTGTGGGGCATCACAAATGGTATCAGAGCATGTCCCCAGCCGAAAATGTAGAACTAAGTCGAGGGTGGATAGTCTACATCGCCTGAGAGGAGTCGGAGAAGGTAGAAAAAAAAACATTGTTTTAAGAAAGGTTTTTTTTTTTTTTTTTTTTTTTTTTTTTTTTTTTTTTTGTTTTTAATAGTTATTTAGCAAACATTTTTATCTCTTGATTTCAGGACAAAATCTCTTTTAAGGAAAGTTGAGTGTAGCAACCTGTATTTTTCAACTATGTATATTTCATAAAAATAACACTTTTCATATTTGTACTATTTTACACAGCTCGAGACAATAATAATAATAATAAATGCAATAATAGTATTTTTTTACTATTTATATTATTTTAGATATATTAATTTGGGTATTAATATTGATAGTGAGATGTATATATATGTATTACCCAAACACACACTAACCATTTACTTGGGCACTACCCAACACATGTGCATTTGTGTGGTATATGTGTGTTGTGCATGTGTTCATTTGTATGCTATACATTTGTGTGGTGTATGTGTGTTGTGCATGTGTTCATTTGTTTTCTATACATTTGTGTGGTGTATGTGTGTTTTGCATGTGTTCATTTGTGTGTCTTACAAGTTGTGTGGTGTGCAACATTAAGGACCACATATTGGTGCCCAAGACTTCTAAAGTCTATATATACATATGTATTATTTCACACACAACCCACAACTCATACTATATATACAAACACACACAACTACAGATATATATATATACACCTCGGGTCTGTGGAAGAAAGGAAAAAGAGCTAAGGGTGTGATCAGAAAGGTGGGTAACCAGGTTGTGTACAATATGCTTTCTAAACTCTCCGAAGCAATTCTTTGTTATCTCTACTTGAACTCTTTTTGCAGTTATGTTGTACTTTCATTTGAAATCAATGAGTATATGTTGATTGCTAAGTGCTATGGGACTGAAAGGTCATGAACAAGGAGCACCTACCAATAGTCCAATAGGCTTTAAGGACCAACGTACTGGAGACAGGTGAGGTGAGGTGAGGTGAGGTGAGGAGAGGTGGCTCTTTACTATGTGACCAAGAGGAACCTGGTATGATGCTCTTTGTGTGAGCGGTTGGTTCATGTGATCGGTTGGTTTGTGTGATTGGTCTATTTATTTCATTTCGTTGCACCTTTCGAGCTGATTCGAGGTGAAAAGTGCATGTTTATAGCGTATTATATGGTCCTTTATGCATACTTTTATCCCCAAAGTCCCTATATTTAGGTGCATTCTAATAACAATGTTCTTTTTATTGTGTTAATGCTAAAATATATGTTTTTGCACTATTTTATAGGTATTAGGATGCAAATCAATGAAGTGGAGCTAAAGAAAAGTGATTCTGGTGGATAGAACTACAGAAGCAGCTGAGAAAATGCCAATTTTGACAATGAAGATTTCAGATTTGGAAGATTTTCCCAGAGATATAAAATGTAGATCTTTGAGTTACGGTCGCGTGGTCGCAAACGAGAGGTCAATCCGAGGTCTGAGTGAAAAGTTATGGCCATTCTCCCATCGGTGCGCAGAGCTGTCAAAATCAGAGAGTTCAATCGATTGAAGAAGAGTTCAATCGATCGAACCTTCGATCGATCGAACTAAGCTTGATCGATCGAACTTTATATTCACCCAAAAGTTACGTAAACTCTGTGGGAACCCTATATATAAGTCGTTTTGACGCCAGACGAAGAGGGGACGCTCCAGAACGCGAAAAACAGCAGTTTAGGGTAGTTTTAGGGTTAGATTAGGAGTAGTTTAGGTTAGATTAATCTTCTTCTTCCTCCTTTTCCATTGTAGATTGAAGATTCAAGTTTGTTTCAAGTTTATTCAGATTATATTCAGATTATTTACAGGTTTTTTCTTTCCAATCTATGTTCTTTGATTGTTTATTAGTTTAGATGTTGATGATTGCTTTGTTTTACTATTTCTGCAATAGTTTTATTATGTTTCCGTAGTTTAGAAGTTGGGAATATGTGATGAAACATTGATTCCCAACCTCTGCCATGCAATCTTTAGAAAACCTGAGCTCGATCGATCGAAGGTATTTCGATCGAACGAACCAGAGCCATAGTCAAGCGATCGAAGACATTTCGATCGATTGAAGGATGATACTGTCCGATCGATCGAGAGCGCTTCGATCGATCGAACATGTTAATTCCTGAGATGATTCTTTTAAGTATTCCATGACTTTCTGTTTTAGAAATCTGTCATCAAATTGTCCCAATAAGCTTAGTTTGTCACAATAGTTTTTAGAACTTAAAGCCTTAAGGCCTTTTCTTCAATGACTTTTGAAAACCACGTTGAATGCTAACACCATTTAGAGTGCAAGTAATTACCATTGTTTTAAACCGTCTTTCATGTATTTTAACTCACTTGTGATGATATAGTCCCGGGCATGAAAGGGCTATTGATTCTATATCTTTAGAAAAATACAGAATACTGAAGAGGAATGAACTCCATCGAACGTTAATGAGTATGCATGATAGATGGTTAGGATTAATGTGGATTCTCGTATTTCCAACACCTTTAGTTTATATGTTTAATTAGTTATGTTTCTTTATGTTTTAGTTTATTATTTAGTTTAATTTAATTAATTAGGATTCGTTAGAACCTTCTCTTCTACATTCATCTTTTCTATTTCTTTAGGTTATAACTTGGTAGATATTCTTCCTATTCCTTCCCTGTGGGATCGACCTGGACTTCCAGTACTATATTACTTGCACGATCACCTACACTTGGGTGTTGCACAAGAGCGCACAACTATTTAGTCGTGTCACGAGCCTTTGGTATTCCTGTCATATTGCATACTTTCCAGTGTGGTTTTTAGATGCAGGTAATGCCATTAACCGAAGCCTGGAAGAGAGATAAGGCCAAGGATGATAGAGGAGATCCGTGGAGATTATGGGCCTATTGGGAGTTTTAAAGAAATATTGTACTTTTATTTAAAAATCAAAGTGTAAATCATTTTATTTTTTAATGGAAATACGCTTTGTTTTTGTGGGGTGACACAAATGGTATCATAGCTTGCCTCCAGGGGAAAGTTTCGGACTAAGTCGAGGTTGGATAGTCTATATCGCCTGGGAAGAGTCGGAGAAGGTACAAAAAGAAAAAAGAAAAAAAAAGAACATTGTTTTTTTTAGTTATTTACCAAACATTTTCATCTCTATATTTCAGGACGAAATCTCTTTAAAGGAGGGTTGAGTGTAGCAACCAGTATTTTTCAACTATTTATATTTCATAAAAAAAAAAATTTAGTTTTCATACTTGTATTGCATTATTGTAGACACCCCATTTTTTCAGCTAATAGATTTAGGAGTCCACTAGCATGGTAGTCCTTGATAATTGAAAAGTCGTGCAAAAAGACTTGAAAATCACTTCCATCTCTCGAAAAACTTAGGAATCGGTGAAAATGACCGAAAATGCCACTGAAAGCCCAAAACTCCTAGATTTGATCCGATAGTTCTTGAAACACACTACTCGTAAGAAAAGTGACAAAATGAGTTTTAAAGAAAAATTGGATTAAATTGTCAGCTCCCAAAGACCCCAGAAGTCCCGGAAGTTCCTCGAAATTCCCCATTGACCAGTTTGACAAAAGTTTGACTAAGTTTGACCAAGATTTGACCAAAATCATTCGAATTTGTCCAAAAGTTCTGAGATAATCCTAGATCATGTGAAAAGTACTAAAACAAGTTTTAAAAGAAAATTGGATGAAAACATCAGCTCATGAGAGCTCCCAGAGGTTCCTAGAACTTCTTGGAGGTACCCGGTTTGACCAGTTTAACCAAAAAGTTGACTCATAGACTTGAGCACCGTATCATTTTTAAAACATTTTTCATAGATACTAGAGGTCAATAGATTTCCAATGGTATATCGCACATAATTTCTAGATTTAAAATGAATTTATTATGAATTTTCGAAGGTGAAAAAGGCGATCAAATCGGCTTTTATTGCGAATACCGCAAAACTTTTCAAAGTGACCTATCTTCAAAATATTTTTTATGTAAAGTAGACTCCATTACCTTTCCAACGGTACATCACAAGCTTAGTTTAGAGTTTGTATACATTTTTGTGAATTTCAAACGAAATAGAGCCTTTTCGTGAATACCAGAACCTCTGAGGGGCCTAAATATAATAATTTGGACATTTGAGATATAGTGTCACCACGGCACAAACCCAGTGCCGCCGTGGCACTCTCTCCCCAAAAGTCCATTTTTGTAATTTTATTTTGGGGAGTTTTTCATGAATATTAGAAACCAAAACGATGTAGTTTTGGTTCCCAACTTATTTTGGACCAATGGGAGACCATTTTGAACTTTCTAAAATCCCATTTATCACCCCTCCTTTGCCTATAAAAGAGACCCATTTACTTCTATTTAGAGGAGAGACTTGGAAGCTTAGAGAGAGCTTAGGAAGAAACTCTAGAGAAATATAGAAAGAGAAGAAGTAGTCTTCTTCTTCCATTTTTTCAATCAAAGTGAGTTTTTACTTGAGTTTGCTTTCAAAACTTCAATCATCCAAACAGTTTTTTCACCATCTTCTTGAGCATTAGAGAGGTAGTGGGTGAGCTCCATGTCTATATATACACATATATGAGAGGAATACTTTGCTAGAGTTCCATTCTTGTTCTTAAAAGCTATTGTTATTATCATTATCATTCTCCTTCTTAATTCCATTTCTATTTTCTTTCTTATTTACATTATTGTCATTTATTCTCATCCCCATTTCTATTTTACACTTTATTTGATTACATTTTGTTATCTCTTCTCAATCTCCATTTCTATTTTACACTTTCTTTTATTACATTTTGTCATCGCTTCTTAACTCTTTTTTTTTCTTTTATATTTGATGATTCAAGGTTGGATGAAGTTCTAAGTGGTTACATGGTTATCTCAAGTGTTTAAGTTTATACTTTGAACATCTATTTCAAAACCCACAATCAAGAACTCAAACTCTATTCCAAAACCCAAATCCATTTTCTTCAAGAATGATCCAAAACAATGAGCTGTTCAGGTTCAAATATTTGTTTTGAATTAAATACTTGAGTTATGACTTATGATGATGAAAACTACTTGAAAAATCTCCCTAATACATCACAGTTTGTCCCCAATTTTTCCATTAATTATAGAGATGTGAAAGTACCATTTTTGGATTTTTAAAGTTCATGTAAATAATCTCTCTTTTCTCTCACGGATTGTAGCCTGACTTCTTGCATTTGTTTTCGGATGTTTTCATCACATAACATGGCCTTTTATATTTGAACTTCAATGTGTTAGGAAACTCTCTGTATCTTTTAAGCATCACAAGAGTTGATTTTTTATTTATAAAAAATCATACAAAATCAGTCAACAATTCAGCCTTTGCTTCTGAGTCATGTGTACATTCTGATTTGTTTCTTTCAATATGTGATAGCTATTAGAGTTTAATCTTTTTTTGTGTATTCTAGACATACTAGGGAGACTCTCTGATTTTTTTCACATTTTCTAGGCATGTTTGATCTCCTTTTATGATTTTATAAAGTGATGCATACAGCCTAAACACTATTCATAGCATGCCACTTTTTGACTTTCACACTTTGATGCAGCACTCCCTTGTATCTAGATGAACCCCATCCCATGAACATATTCTTTACCGATCTTAGCATATGGTATCATACCATGTATCATCTATCCTCTCATGTGTCATACTTCCATGGATTCTTGAGTTTGGTTTTCAAATAAAACCATGTCTTGCAAATGCTTTAAGGAATTTTTGAAATGAGTTAGAAATTGATAATCCAAGTGGTTAGAATCTCCATTTGAGTGCTGAAAATATACTCTCAAAACACCCCTTTCAAAACCCTTCTTAAACTCCAAACCTTGGTTTACAAAGATTGAAAAACTTATTTTCCCTAAACCCCAAAACAGTGAGTTGTTCAACTTGGAAATAGTATTCTGATCATCTTACCACCTGGAAAGTCTTCCTGACTCATTAGAGAACACCCAAGATTTATAGTTTGATTTAAAGATACTTGAAAAGGCATCCTTAGTGACCCAAACATTCCTCCCAAACATTCTGTTTTCTATGTCACAGTAGTGTAGTTGACTTACAACTTGTTTTCCAGAAAACTTTTCTGCAACGAGTGGTCCCAACTCATTTTTCCTTTGAACTTCAGTGTCTTAGGAAACTTTCCGCGTAATATGGGCATGTAAATGTTCTGGGTTCATTTTCAAAGAGTTTTCTACATTTCAGTTGACAGTACGGATTCTGTTTCTGAGTATCCTCTCTTATTTATACGATTTCTCTCAATCTGTAACTTCAATCTTGATTTGGCCTTTTGATATATGTTCTAGACATAGTAGGGATGATCTCCATAAAAAAATATGAATTGTGCACACTCCTAACCTCACTTTTCCATTTTTACAAAATCAGTTCACTGTTCTATCCAATATTCACAACAAGCTTGTTTTACTTTCATTCTTTGATTAGATGTTCACATACAATCCAAATTAGCTCATATCTTAGGAAGCAGTTCATACCACATTTGTACATATCCTACAATAACATTCTCCATGCATTCATGCATCTTCTAGACTACTAAATCACTTTAGAAAATCTATGAACACAAACACACTACTACTTTGCACATTCTAGGATCATATATGACACCATGCAAGATTTGGGGCTTTTGTAACTCCTAATCTAAGAAGATCATAAGGAATGAACTTGATCACTCATTCATGCTCCCCCCGATCTAATCTTTCTTTTTCATCCGTCCCGGGGATTGAGAGATCTTCTTTCCTTAAGAATCAACAAGCATACATTCTACATTGCTAAGCATATTTTTTTATTTCTTTTATTATTTGTTTCAAGAACAATCCATGTCCCCTTTAGATTAGAAAACTTGATTACTTGATATGTGATTAGACGATTTTTCCTAGGTTTGTTTGTGTGATCTTTCACTCTTGCATTGTGTGATATTTGGCTTAGATCTTATGAATGATATCTTATCTTTTTATCTTCTATTTCAAGATTCTTATGCAATGTAATATATCTATCATAAACATTAACTGTCGAACCAAACATAGTATAAGATGATTGTTTGGATGCTAATTGAGGCCTGTCAAGAGACGGGGCGAGTTGATGGTGTTTTAGTCGTGACAAAGGCTCATTTCTCTCTTGTACCAAAATCCTGAGCCAAGTTCTTTGGTTATGAAGGGCCATTACCCTTTATCCATTTGGGTGAGTCAAATCGGGTTTCTTGGTTCCTTAAAGACCAAGTGGCCACTCTATATCTGTTTTCACAGACTTTCTTTTAGACTTTTTTCAAATATTTCAAAGGAAAATCAATTCTGAAACCCTGGAAGGGGGTGAACCCCGAAGGCCGTGTGTCCACAACTATACAGCTCGAGGTAATAATAATAATAAATGCAACAATAGTATTTCTTCACTATTTATATTTTTCTAGATATATTAATTTGGGTATTAATATTGGTAGTGAGATGTGTATATATGTATTACCTAAACACACCCTAACCATTTACTTGGGCACTACCCAACCCATGTGCATTTATGTCGTATATGTGTGTTGTGCATGTGTTCATTTGTGTGCTATGCATTTGTGTGGTATATCTATGTTGTCCTTGTATTCATTTGTGTGTCTTGCTAGTTGTGTGGTGTGTGGTGTGTGTGGTGTGCAACATTAAGGACCATATAACCCAACTTGGTCCCCAAGGCTTCTGAATTCTATATATACATATGTATTATTTCATACATAGCTCACAACTCACACTATACACACACACACACAAATACAATTATAGTTTTATATATACACACAATTATCTCTACTTGTACTCTTTTTGCAGTTATGTTGTGCTTTTATTTACAATTAATCAATGAGTATGTGTTGATTGCTAAGTGCTATAGGACTGAAGGGTCGTGAACATGGAGCACCTACCAACTATCCAACATGCCTAGGGACCGACGTACTGGAGACGGTTGAGGTGAGGTGAGGTGAGGTGAGGTGGCTCTTTGCTATGTGACCAAGAGGAATCTGGTATAATGCTCTTTGTGTAAGCGGTTGGTTCGTTTGAGAGGTTGGTTCATTTTGAGCATTTGATATTCCTGTTATATTGTATACTTCCCAGTGTGATTTTTTGATATAGTTAGTGCAGCTAACCGAAGCCTGGAAGGGAGATAAGGCTAAGGATGATATAGGAGATTCGTGGAGAATATCAACCTCTTGGGAGTTTTAAAGAAATATTGTACTTTTATTTTAAAGAATCAAAGTGTAATTCATTTTATTTTTCATTGGAAATACGCTTTATATTGTTGGGCATCATATATGGTATCAGAGCCTGTCCCTAGTCAGAAGTATAGGACTAAGTCGAGATTGGATAGTCTACATCGCTTGGGAGGAGTTGGAGATGATTGAAAAAAAAAACATTGATTTAAGAAAAGTTGTTTTTAGTTATGTACCAAACATTTTTATCTCTAGATTTCGGCCCGACATCTCTTTTAAGGAGGGTAGAGTGTAACAACCTGTATTTTTCAACTATGTATATTTCGTAAAAAAAAAAATCAGTTTTCCTATTTGTATTGTATTATACAGCTCGAGATAATAGTAATAATAAATGCAATAATAGTATTTCTTTACTATTTATGTCTTTCTAGTTATATTAATTTGGGTATTAATATTGGTGGTGAGATGTGTATATATGTATTACCCAAACACACCCTAACCATTTACTTGGGCACTACCCAACCCAAGTGCATTTGTGTGGTGTATATGTGTTGTTCATGTGTTCATTGTGTGCTATGCATTTGTGGGTGTATGTGTGTTGTGCATGCGTTCATTTGTGTGTCTTGGAAGTTGTATGGTGTATGGTGTGTGTGGTATGTAACATTAAGGACCACACAACTCAATTGGTCTCCAAGACTTCTAAAGCTTATATATACATATGTGTTATTTCATACACAACTCATAACTCATACTATATATACACACAATTATAGATATATATATACACCTCGGGTTAGTGGAAGAAAAGAAGAGGTGCTGAGGGTATGATCGGAAAGGTTGGTAAACAGGGTTATGTACAATATGCTTTCTAAATTCTCTGGAGTATTTCTTTGTTATCTTTACTTGTACTTTTTTTGTAGTTATGTTGTCCTTTCATTTGAAATCAATGAGTATGTGTTGATTGTTAAGGGCTATGGGACTGAAGGGTCATGAGCAAGGAGCACCTACCAATAGTCCAATAGGCCTCAAGTACCGATGTACTAGAGACGGGTGAGATCAAGTAAAGTGAGGTGAGGTGAGGTGTCTCTTTGCTATGTGACCAAGAGGAACTTAGTATGATGCTCTTTGTGTGAGCGATTAGTTCGTTTGATTAATTAGTTTGTGTGATTGGTCTATTTATTTTATTTGGCTGTACCTTTCGAGCCTTTGATATTCCTATCATATTGTATACTTCCCGGTGTAGCTTTTGGATGCAGGTAGTGCCGTTAACCAAAGCCTGTGAAGGAGATAAGGCTAAGGATGATATAGGAGATCCGCGGAGAATATTAGCCTGTTGAGAAATTTAAAGAACTGTTGTGCTTTTATTTTAAAGAATCAAATTGTAATTCATTTTTTTTCAATGGAAATACTCTTCATTTTTGCGGGACATCACAAATGGTATCAGAGCCTGTCCCCAACCAAAAGTGTGGGACTAAGTCAAGATTGGATGTCTACATCGCCTAGGAAGAGTCGGAGAAGGTAGGAAAAAAAACACTATTTTAAGAAAAGTTTTTTTTAGTTATTTACCAAACATTTTTATTTGAAGATTTCGGGACAAAATCTTTTTTTATGGAGGGTAGAGTGTAGCAACCTGCATTTTTTTACTATGTATATTTCATAAAAATTTCGGTTTTCATATTTGTACTCTATTATACAGCTCGAGATAATAATAATAATAAATGCAACAATAGTATTTCTTTAGTATTTATATTTTTTTAGATATATTAATTTGGCCGTTAATATTGGTAGTGGGATGTGTATATATGTATTACCCAAACACACCCTAACTATTTACTTGGGCACTACCCAACCCATGTGTATTTGTGTGGTATATGTGTGTTGTGCATGTGTTAATTTGTGTTCTATGTATTTGTGTGGTGTATGTGTGTTGTGCATGTGTTCATTTGTGTGTCTTGCAAGTTGTGTTATGTGTGGTGTGCAATATTAAGGACCACATAACCTAACTTGGTCTCCAAAACTTCTAAAGTCTATATATGCATATGTGTTATTTCATACCCAACTCACAACTCACACTATATATATACATACAATTATAGATATATATACACCTCGGGTTAGTGGAAGAAAAAAGAGGTGCTGAGGGTCTGGTCGGAAAGGTGGGTAAACCGGATTGTGTACAGTATGTTTTCTAAATTCTCCGGAGTATTTCTTTGTTATCTCTACTTGTATTCTTTTGCAATTATGTTGTGCTTTTATTTGGAATCAATGAGTATGTGTTGATTGCTAAGCATTACTGGATTGAATGGTCATGAGCAAGGAGAACCTATCAATGGTCCAACAGGCCTCGGGGACCGACGTACTGGAGACGGGTGAGGTGAGGTGAGGTGAGGTGGCTCTTTGCTATGTGACCAAGAGGAATTTGGTATTGCTCTTTGTGTGAGCGGTTGGTTTGTGTGATTGGTCTATTTATTTGCTTTGGTTTTACTTTTCGAGCCTTTGATATTCCTGTCATATTGTGTACTTCCTGGTGTGTTTTTTTGATTCAGGTAGTGTTGTTAACCGAAGCCTAGAAGGAAGATAAGGCTAAGGATGATATAGGAGATCCGTGGAGAATTAGGGGTTTTAAAGAAATATTGTACTTTTATTTTAAAGAATTAAAGTGTAATTCATTTTATTTTTCAATGGAAATACGCTTTATTTTTATAGGGCGTCACATCTGCACATGGCACCAGGCGCATTTGTACCATGCCCGCGGGCACGCAGTTTGACCATCCAGTGCCTGTTGACACGTGGCTCTTCCAACCAATCATAGGATGCCATGCATCTGGTTAGTTCTAACACCACAATGAGTGGCCCAATCCGGCGCTGCCACTTGTCACCAATGTTAACGCTGTGCCCAACTCGTGCGCACCACCAGTCCAACAGTCTGTTTGATAAACCAATCAGGTCACAACATGTGGCATTGACCTGCCACATGGTAGTGAGACCCACTTTGGGTTTTCTCAGTTTTCAGCATTTCGGGTTCAATTTTCAACAAACATTCAATCCTAGCTAATTTGGTCGTTACGAACGCACCGGTAACCTCAGATTTGGCCAAAACAAACTTTTAAGGATTGTTTGGCTATCCTAAGCTTATTTTAGGCTGTCCGACCAAATTTTGACCCCCGCAGGCCCTGCCTAGCTCAGCCCGGGCCCACTCACCGCCAACTCATGTGCTTTTTGACTAAAATGGTAATCCTGGACGCACAAACAACCTCAGATTCAGCCGATTCTAGCTTTTCGGCACTTTTTCTCTTTCATAAGGAGATTTCTAGCTCTCCCAGCTAGTTCTGACCCCCGCGAGTCTCGCTCAGCTTAGCCCGAACCCATTTCGGCCCGCCGTATGGGTAAATTGACTGTTCTAGCCGACTGGACCCAACCATTACATTCGTTCAGGTTGATTTCATGTTGAAATTTAACTTGGACTTTCCTGGCCGTTCTGGGACGTTTTTCTATCAATGTTCAAAATTCTGTTATATGTAAATAATAACGAGTCTATAAACTTGTCACCATCATGAATTGGCTCAGTCCGAGATCACTTGATTTTTTGGCCAGTCGAACTAGAACGGTTAGATTTATTTTATGTCTTTACTACTTTCTTCCTTACTATTGTACATACTTACTAGTAAATAACGAGTCTATGAACTTGTCACCATCGTTAACTGGCTCAGTCCGAGATCACTTGATTTTTTGGTCAGCTGGACTAGAACTGTTAGATTTACTTTACGTCTTTACTATTTTCCCTAATGTTACTAACTCCTGACTTTACTTACTCATTACGCTACTATCTCGTTAATTTACTAAATCATAACCATACTAAACTTGTAACTATATTATACTACTAAATCCTAAACTGAATTCATTCATCACTTCATGACTATTATCAAATCCCCTCACTGGGCACCGACCCTTACTTTCGGCACTTTTTTTTAAACCACTGGGCACCGACCCTTACTTCCGGCACACTTTTCCAACTGTACTCCAACCCTTACTTCCGGTTACTTTTTCAAAAATTACTGGGCACTGACCCTTACTTCTGGCACACTTTCTTTCAAAACTGTTTAAAAAATTACTACTTTTCCAAAGCTTAAAGTCTAGGACTATACCATACACAGGTTAAAGTCCCTAGCTATACTGACTTTTACTCAAAACACTACTTTAAAACACTTGCACACACACACATATACACACATACACACACACACATATAAAGCACAGAACTACACACGACCTGATTCTTGAGTCGAGATACGTATGCAACCCTTACTAGAGTATGGCCATAACCATTCACTTCTTGATTCTTGTATATATCTCATCTTCCACTTCTCAACATACGCCTCGTTACTATGAAAGCACTAAAATCAACAACAGCATGTCACAGATGCTCGAGTCCAATTTCTTATATACATATTCTACTACTTCTTACTTATGCCCCATTACTATGAAAATCACTAAAGCTGGCAACCGTGTGTCACGGATGCTCGAGGGTGCCTAACACCATCCCTCGACATAATCGATTCCCCGAACTTGTCTTAGGAACCTTAGTTTTGCATGACTATCAAGAGTCACAATTTTAAAGGACCCTACTAGCTTTCTCAAAACTATTTCAAAAGTTAAAGATGAGATCTATTACCATCTTTGTAGGGATCCTAACACCCGTATAAGGTGTGGCGACTCTGAAACTTGTACTTGGCCTTACTCCCACTTTCATGTACCTTCACCTCACTTTTATGTTTTTCGGCATAAACAGTCGCAATCCTCGAAGGGACCACCACCCATTTTCAGAGTGGGTGCGACACCTAACTTCCTCCATGTCATATTTCTTTTGTAGGGTGTCCCAAAGGTCTTTGGCGATTTTACTACTAGAGTAATAATCATAGAGTGCATCAGATAACCCTTTCACAATATAATTTTTACAAAGAAAGTCATTTTTAACCCAAGCTTCTATAGCTCGAATTTGAACCAAAGTGGGGTTCTCGGTCTCAACAGGTTTTTTTAGAATTATTATAAGAATGACTTTTTTCGTAGTTAGAAAGATCATCATTTTCTGTCTCCATCTTTTAAAATGAAGTCCTTCAAACTTAAAAGACTACGGTCAAGGTACTTGGAGGAAGATGAACCATAAATCCATGGCAGAATAAACGTTAGGGTACTGAATGAAGTCCTTCAAACTTAAAAGGCTTGTTTAGAATTGAAACAATATTACCAGGAAGTACAATTTGTAACAATTTTTTTGGGTTGATTCGCGGGTCACTCAAGTTGTGCAAGCAGTTCATCAAGTTGCCATACCCCAGGATAAAACAGCCTAGAATTCACCTCTGTCTCGATTATCTTTGCACATAACTATAATCAGAATACCAAACACCTTTCAGAATAAATTGCTCTGAAGCAAAAAAAAATTCTAGAAGAGAGTATGTTTAGAACAGAGACTGTAATGAAATGGGATAATAAAAACTGGAGGAAGGCTTCTGTATTTGTAGGAAAAAATCAATTTGTTTGGGTTGTAATATTTTAAAACGCTGGACCTTAAATGGGCTGTAACAAATGAATGGTCCAACAGCAATCATTCTGACCATAAAAAAAACGTGAAAAATTTTGAAAAGTTTAAAAATTGTTTCAAATTAGAAAATGTATAAAAGAATGTTCTATAAAAAGATAAAGAACTTGCAAAGCAAGCCCAGCCCAACCCAACCCACACCCACGCCCCCAGCCCAGAATGGAGCAGAGCGAGGTGGGGCAGGGCGATGGTAGCGCGCACGTGTGTGTTTTTATAGATTGGGTCTAGGTCCGCCCCCATCCACAAAATTGGGTACCCCCAAGGGGCCCAACTCTTACACTCAACACACCCTTATATAAGGTCTTTGAAACTCTTCTAATATCTCAATATGGTACAAGAAATAAAAGCTTTGAGTTGGATTTCTTTGAAAAAGAAGTAAAATAAGAGGGAACTTTTAAAAACTTGTCAAAAAGGTTTTCCTCCCTTTTTCTATTACACACCATACATGGGTTCAATATCCCTAATGGGAAAAAACTAAAGTGCAGAGTCGAACACAACGCATGATGAACATTTAAAAATATACTAAGTTTGAGAACCAAATTTGAGATCCAAACTTGAGAAGTATAGCATAATTTATGGTACAAAACTAGATTCGAAAATTTTAAGGCATTTAGAGGATAACACTTGACAGTCCTATGTGATATCTGTAACTAATCACGATAAATACTTTGCATGGGACCACATCCAAGTGTCCACAAATAGTAAGACGTGTGGATATCCATTGTGATTAGGTGTAGACTACCACACAGGACTACCACATGGAAGTCTCTAACCACCCAAAACTTTTCAAAAAAACACCCCTTATTTTCTTGAGTGCATTTTTGCTCACCCATTTTTAGCTTACCCATGGGCCATTGCCTACCCACAAATAATATTTTGACATGTGTCATATTCATGTCCTATCCAGTAATTGTGTTGATAGAATGGGGGCAAAATGGAAGCATAATTTGACAGGTCAAATTATAGTTGGTGGTTAGCAAAAATGCACTCTTCTTTTAGAGTAGACTTTTGTACAGTTCGTTAGAAACTGTTCTGTGTTGTGCCTCTCACAGCACAAATTTCAAAAGCTGATTTTTAAAGTTTAAAAAAATAAAATAAAAAGTAGTTTTTGGATAATGAGATGTTAGATGCACAACACCATCAGTTCCTAAGGAAATGTACTCAAATTGTTTCTTTCTTTTTTTTTTCTTAGAGATTTTTCACATATGTCAATTCAAAAACTTACAAACTTCCACATCCACAAATAATCTATAAAATAGAGTATACATAAAAGTAAACTGCCAAATTACCCATGTATAACAATGATATAAGATTCATCAATAGGTAAAGAAAGCAAAAGGAAAAGGTAGCTTATTTCCCTCTACACAATTAGACATTTTAAGACTCCCTTTGAAAATACAGAATTTTCTTCTACTTTCTTCTCTTGTCTATAATTACAAATTTCTAGTTACCATATCATTACAGGTTACAGTTCTATACTTCTACGCCCTCTCTTTCCAAAATTATACATAAATGAACAAAACCTAGTATCTCTATAATTTTGCATGTTAATTGTAAAACCAAAAATAGAAAATAGGTTAAACAACCTTTCTTTCTTTTTTGGTACAAGGGAAAAACACAAACAAACGGACGATATGGTTCACTCCTTCATTAGCAAGAAAGTCAGCACACACATTCCTCTCTCTGTAAGTATGGTAAATAAAAATATTTCTATATGCAATCAGCCATTTTCAGTCCTCTATAATGGTTGCCTTCGGGTACATACTCCTTTCAGAATCTTTAATGAGTGTGATTGCTGTACGAGAGTCTGATTCAATGAGCACGTTGTACCAATTTCTCTCCCAAGCGAACTTTAGTCCATGCCAAATCCCCCTCAGCTCAACCTCTAAGCTGTAGCAATGATCCAATCTACCCAAGAATCCAGTAACCCAGTTTCCTTGGTCATTCGTGACGAGATGGCCAAAACCACCTGGACCAGGATCCCATCTGTGTTTATTTTCAGCATTATTGCAGGGGAAAACACCTACTTAATAAGTTTAAAAAAAATAGAAGGTGGAGAATTGAAAGAGGCAAATGCATGAGAGAACTCCCTAGACAGGCTTTTGCATTTGGTAATGATGGTATTCGTGCTAGTATCATTGTTATTAAAAACAAGATTATTCCACTCTTTCCATAGGGTCCAGATCGTGGCAATGAAAAGAGTTTTCCAGTCATGCTCAGGATTCATGAACAGATCCTAATTTACCATATTATCTTTGATCCAAACTTTCAGAGGAGCCTCAAAAGAGGCTTGGTACTTTTGGGGTATGTTCAAGACTTCCCACACCCTAAGAGCTTTTGGGCACTCTCTTAGGATATGTAGAGAGATTTCACTCCAGCTATTGCATTTGGGGCAATTCTTATTAGTAGTCATGGCCCTTAGAGGTCTTAGGTAGTTTGAAGGAAGCCTGTCGTGAAGCACAATCCATACAAAGAATCGAATCTTATTGGAATTCTTCGGTTTCCAGATCCAATCCCAATTTTCCTCTCCAGACGATTGTTCAAACCCAAAATAAACAAATAGGCCTTTTGAGAAGAGAACTTCCCATTGCTCGCAGCGCCCCAAGAGGGATAATCAGGGTAAGTTAAAAAATTTAGGAATAGAAGGATTGAAATCCAAAATAAACCTTGGATCCCAGTTCTTATCATTGGTAATAACTTCACTCACTTTAGAGTAGTTGAAAGATTTCATAAAATCCCTATTGAGATAGTCCCTTAAGGGAACCAAACCGCACCACCAGTCAGTCCACAAGTTCACAGTGGTACCATTACCTATGACCCATTTAATAGCTTTATAAATAACATCTTGGGCACTGGTAATGCTCTTCCACACATGTGACTTTGATTTTCTCTTGGACCAAGGGGGTGCTGGTTATTAGTTAGGTGTTTTTCCCTCAAAATCTGAGCCCAAAGGGAGTTGTTATTCGAAAGGACTTTCTAACTAAGCTTAGAAAGAATAGCAAGATTTTTTCCTCTGTTCTTCCTGAGATGCAATTTCCGTCGTTGCTTGCTGGAGCAAACAGTATCCTAGTTTATCAAATGTATCCTTTTCTTATCAGAAGTGTCCCCCCACAAGAAATTTCTATTCAGCCTATCAATTTTGTCATACACTGACACAGGTAATAATTGGTTTGCATCACATAATTAGGGATGGTGGATGAAACAGCTTGAATAAGCATAGCTCTACTTGCAATAGATAGGAGCATACTTTTATAGTTAGCAAGAGTAGCATCGATTTTAGAAATAGTTTTAGAGAAGCCATTTTTTGAAACACGAGAGTGAAGGATAGGGATGCCCAAATATTTTCCCAAATTATCCATGGAACTCATATGGTAAGTAGAACTAATCTCCCTAGCCTTACTTCTAGGGATGTTGGGAGATATATACACCTTGGATTTCTCCAGGTTAATCGTTTGACCAGATAACTAGCAAAACGTATTTAAGGTATCCATTTAAATGAGGTTGTGCAAAAAAAGTTATGGCCTTGATTGTGTCTCAAGTATTACCCATCCAGAATAACTTTACATGGATCCTGCGTAGCACTAGAAAATATAATAAGATTGTCAACGAAGAATAAATAAGATATAGAGGGCCCATTTTTGGAACATTTAATGCCTTTCCATTTACCCCTATTGACTTCCTTATAGATTAAATGGGAGAGACACTCCATCCATATCACAAATATGTAAGGAGATAGCGGGGGAGACCCCTATGACAAATAAAGCTTCAAGGGGTTGTCCGTTCCAAAGGACGGATAGTGAAGAACTTGTAACACAGTTCATAATAAGATGGATAAGGGGGTAGGAAAATTAAAATCCACAAGAGACATTATGATATGAGGAAGTCCCAATTCACACGATCATAAGCATTTTGCAAGTCTGCTCTGAGGAAAATCAGAGTTCGTCATTGAAGAAGCATAAGCTCGATTCAGTTTCTGAACTTCACTTCACTTTGCAAACACTCAATTTCGACGATTCTAGTCCATTTGGTTGTTGAACTTCGCGAATTTTCTATTTAGAAAAGTCAGAAAAATGGTGGAATATTCTCAGGAAAATTAAAATTTCTGATCTCAATTCACAAACCCTGGTGATTGACTTTTGGGAATTTTCGATTTGGAAAAGGGGTGAAAAAGATAGAAATTGTCTAGGCAAAATTGGGGTTTCTGATCTTCAATTCACAAACCGTACATTTCGATGATTCTAGTGAATTTCATGAAGAAAATTCCAAGCAATTATTGAATTTTGGGAATTTTCTGTTTGGAAAAGGCGGGAAAATAACAGAATTTTCCCAGGAAAATTGATTTGGGTTCTGGATCTTCAAATCACAAACCCTTAACAATTTCGAAGACTTCAAGTAAGCTTTTCCACAAAAATTACAAGCGATTGTTGAATTTTTGGGAATTCACTATTTGGAAGGCGGGAAAAGGATGGAATTTTCTCCAGAAAATTGGGTGTAGTTTAGGAATTTTTTCCCTGCTAGGGTTTTGGGGAGCAACGAGTACGGTTCTCTGATTCTAGGAAGACTGGGGGAGTGTTTTGTGTTTAGTAGTGTTGGGCTGTTGGATCGTTTGGTCTAATATCCCATCGTGTATGACACGTGGAGGTTTTTAGGACCATTTATTTGCCAATAAGGGTTGGTTACATGGAAAATTTAAGAAAATACTTTTGCTCACCCAAAATTTGGTACACCAATGCTCACCCAAGCATCCCATTGGCCAATGCAGTGGGGCCCAGGATTAAACAATGTTAAACAACATTTGTTTAATCCTGGGCCCCACTGCATTGGCCAATGGGATGCTTGGGTGAGCATTGGTGTACCAAATTTTGGATGAGCAAAAATGCTCTCAAAATTTAAATGCATTAGATGCTTAGTAGGGTGGTTGTGACTTGTGAGATCCTGACTGTTCAGGACATGCAAAAGGTATGCGTTTAGTTGATTAAAACCAATAGCTAAATATTTTCTCTCGCTTTAAGCGTGTGTATGATTTTTCAGTGAGTTTGATATCGTCATTTAATTGAAAAAGAAGTAAAAAAATTCACTAAAAATTTCAAGTAAAAAAAATTCTACTAAAAATAATCATTGACTGTAGTATATTTCATTAATTAAAGCATTGTTTTCAGTATTACAAATACAATCGTTTTAAATTTTCAGTACTTAAAATTCAGCACTTAATTTTCAGTTTTATCAAACAGAAGCTAAGTAAAAAATTAGCACAAAGGAATAGTTGATTAAAGTTCGTTGAAACATGTAGCATTTGAGAAAATGTTCTCTCTCATTTGAATTATACAAAATGAGAACAGATTAGGGTGTGTTTGGATGACATCTGTGGAAAGCATTCTCGGTAATTGTAATTTCACTATCCTCTTCATTTTAAACTTATATTAACGTTAAAGTCTAATGTTATTTTTAATTTTTTAAAAATTAAGTTTTGTTTCTATTTTAAAGTTGGAAATTTTATTTTATTTACTTTATTTTATTAGTATTAATTTTTTTTTTGCATATGAGGATATTAACTTAGAGTTGATGTAATACCATGCACTTCAATTTTTATAGCAAATCACTTTAGCGACGGAGCAAGAATTTGATCTTAAGGGGTGCACAATCTTACATTGGGTTTGGCCCATACCGTTTTTGTTTTGTTTTGTTTTTATTTATTTTTTTGTTTATTTGTGGTATAAGTACAATAATAAGGGCCGGCCCTTCCTCTTTGACAAGTAGGCCTGGGCTTAATGCCCCCCCATAATAAATAAAAATTGAGGGCCCAATGCTTGGTAGTAATATATAGTATGTTATATCATTTATCAACATTTCATAATACTATTTCAACCCAAAAGGCCCAATAATTCAGCCTCTTCCATCTCTTTTCATAATTTTTTTCATTTCAAAACCCAGTAGCATGTGAGACACAACTCACAATTCTCTCTCTCCACACACACACACTCTCTCTCTCTAACTCTCTCTCTCTCTCTCTCTCTCTCTCTCTCTCGCTCTCTCTCTCTCTCTACGTTCGAACGTCCAAGAGAAACAAACCCTTCTTTGACAGCTTCATTTAGGGTTTTTTTTTTTGGTTCAAAGAATCTAAGTTCAAACAGAGTTACAGAGCCCCAAACTCTCATCCTGGATGAGTCATCCATGGCAGCCCAACCGTGAGCGGTGAGCTAGTATAGAGTACAGAGGCACAGTCGCACAGAGCCCTCATCAGCTCATCCTGTCATCCATTGACCGAACGACTGCCACCATGCCACGGGTTGGCCCCTTCGGCCTTCGCAACTAGCATCACAAGCTGCGAGCGATAACGCAATTGAGGTAATATTTCAGTTTCTCTATGCAAATTTGTTAGTTTTTTCACTCCTTCATTGTGAAGAAATAATCAAAATTGAATTGTGATTTGTGTTTAGGAATTACCTACTTATTATATGGATTAATGATTATGGAATTTAGAAGTTAGAACAAATGTTGATAAGTTGTTTATAAATTATTTGTATTGGGTTGTTATTCTCTGTTGCCATGCCTCCTAGGAAGTATGCTTGCGGGTCCCAAAAAAGAAAGAAAAAACAAGAACTAGAAGCACTTATTCAATCTCAAGCGGGAGTACTAGATAAATTTTTCAGTAACAAAAAACAAGTAGATAATAAAGTTTTAACTGAAAATTTAGTGAATGAGGAAAATGAACATTGAGGTGGGAATGATAACGAAGAACATGAAGATTTTGCAAATGGTGAAAGTGAACATCGAGATGAGAATTGCAATGAAGAACATGGAAATTTGTTGGGGACTCAATCTGGTGAAGCATTGAATGAAGAATATGCTTCTTCAAACATATATGATCCAATAAATTGGTCTAAGATTGATCAATAGATGAGGGACTTGTTAGTAGAAAAAGGTCCTATAAGAGATCATGATGTCAATTTTAAATTTCCGATAGATGAAAGTGATAGACATTTCTCTCCCGTGCATTACATTCAACATTTACCTAATGGAGAGAATAATGACAGAAAATGGCTAGTGTACTCAATTATTGGGGATTTGGTATTTTGCTTTTGTTGCAAATTGTTCAAGAAAGAAGGAAACAAAACACATTTGGCTAACGAAGGAATTAAGGATTGGAAAATTTTTGGTAGAAGGCTTAAATATCATGAAAGAACTGATGAACACATTACTTGCATGAGCTTGTGGGTGGAATTGGAGATGAGAATGCAAAAGAAAAAAACTATTGATGAAAGTGGTCAAGAATATATGAACAAAGAGAGAGAATATTGGAGACAAGTATTACTACGGATACTTATTGTGGTGAAAACACTTGCTAAGAATAATTTAGCATTTCGTAGAGACAATGAGAAGGTTTATCAAGAAAATAATGGCAACTTTTTAAGCCTCATTGAAATGATTGCCGAATTTGATACCGTAATGCAAGAGCATCTTCGACATATTGAAATGCGTGAGATTCATTATCTCTATCTTGGTCACAAAATCCAAAATGAATTGATAGTAATGTTGGCTAATGAGATTAAAGGTACAATTGTTAAAATGATCAAAGGAGCAAAGAACTTTTCAATTATCCTTGATTGTACTGCGGATGTGAGTCATGAAGAACAAATGTCTCTTGTAGTTCGGTGTTTAGATGTTTCAACAAATCCGGCCAATAAAGGTGGAAGAGTTCTTTTTAGAGTTCTTAAAAGTGGATGACACATCGGGGCTTGGACTTTTTACCTAGCTTAAAGATGTATTAGGCACTCTTCAACTTCACATCGATGATGTGAGAGGACAAGGATATGATAATGGATCTAATATGAAGGGAAAACATAAGGGTATACAAAGTAGGCTACTAGAAATCAATCCTAGAGCATTTTATATGCCATGTGGTTGTCATAGTCTTAACCTTGTAGTTTGTGATATGGCCAACTCTAGCTCAAAAGCTATATCCTTTTTCGGAGTGGTTCAACGAATATATTCAATGTTTTCGTCTTCTACAAAGTGGTGGAAAGTTTTCAAAGATCACATTGATGGTCTCACTCTTAAGCCATTGTCACAAACACATTGGGAAAGTCGGGTTAAAAGTGGCAAAGCATTAAGGTATCAAGCTCTACAAATAAGAGATCCTTTAGTTCACTTAGCAAGTACCAGTGAGGATCCCAAAACAAAAAGTGAAGCCGAGTCTCTTGCAACACATGAAATTGAGAATTTTGAATTCCTGCTTGGCATGGTAATTTGGCACAATCTGTTGTTTGTTGTTAGCAAGACCTTGCAAAGTGAAGATATGCATATGGATGTTGCTCTAGATCAATTAAAAGAACTCATTTCCTTTTTAGAAAGTGATAGAGAAACTGGGTTTCAAAAGGCCATGGCTGAAGCGAAAGAAGTTGCTAGTACAATGGAGATTGAATCAATATTTCGTAAAAAAATGAATAATTCGTAGGAAAAAAACAATTTGATGACAATGTTCTTGAAGAGGCTATACAATCACCTGAAGAATCCGTTCGAGTTAATTACTTCTTATATATAGTTGATCAAGCTCTTTCTTCACTTAAGTGTAGGTTTGAACAATTTCAAGCACACGGAGAAACTTTTGGCTTTTTGTTTGATTTGGAGAAGCTGAAATCCATGAATGATGATTCTTTGAAGACTTGTTGTGGCAACCATGAAAATTTTCTAAAACATGACATGCATTCTGATATTGATGGGTGAGACTTGTTTTTAGAATTGAAGGTCTTGAAAGAAGTTCTACCAAAAGAAAAAAAAAGTCAATCGAAGTGCTTAATTATTTGAAAACAATGGAAGGTTGTTTCCCAAGTACATGAATTTCTTATAGAATACTGTTGACTATACCAGTTACAGTCGCTTCTGTAGAAAGAAGCTTCTCAAAGTTGAAATTGATCAAATCATATCTTCGGTCAACCATGTCACAAGAAAGATTGAATGGATTAGCCATGTTATCTATTGAAAAAGATATGATAGAAAAACTTGATTATACAAGCTTAATTAATACGAGTAATTTTGTTGCTAAAAAATGCAAGAAGGATAATATTTCAGTGATTTAAATATTTAGATTAGAATATTTTTGCCTTGTAAAGTGAATTTTTTTTAATTAACTGTATATGTAAGTATTTTTTTGCTTTATATTTGTTTAGTATCTTATGGTAACTAGTTCATAGTAGTATATAGAGGGCCCCGTTTTACTTGTTGGTCTAAGGCCCCCCAAAGCCCAAGACCAACACTGCCAATAATTTTGAGTTTCTATGATTTTAAGAACTGTGTGATTGTTCCATGGGTTTGAGAAGTAAATCATTAGCATTCAAAGACAAAATAATGTCTACATAACTACTTTAAAAAAAATTTGTGTTCAAATGCTTAATTCGGTTTTTTTTTTTAATCGAGTTTTACTTATAAAATAAAGAATCCTTAATCTTTTCAAATGGGACATCTATAATGGATTAAATACTTGAAGCTGATTGAACGAACTATATGTCTATTTGGGTGAGAGACAAAAAATTTAAAGGCCAAAGTGAACTACATAAGGAAAAAAATAAGGAAAATTTTCAGAGGCATAAATGGATACAATATGAACTACATAAGGGAAAAAATAATAATTTAAAAAGTTAAGGGGCTAGTCAATCCTCAGTCCTTATGTGACATTGCCTCTGAATAACTTTCATTCTATCATGTTTTTATCTCCTGTCTTTATCCCTCTGTTGCTTTTTTCCTTCTCTCTATTTCTAATTTATTAATTAATACAGATTCATGTACTTGGATGCTTTAGTTCAAACACACCATGTTAGTAAGTTATAATGTGCATATGTAAATGTATTTGAATACATTGATCCTTGGAGGTGACAGGGTTGCCCATAATGTGGTGAGGCATGTTCCTCTGTTTGAGGACCAACTAGTATGCCTTAATTGTCCTTTCACCATATGTATAGCTGTACACAAAAGAAAATTAGCCAATGATTACACCAAAATAAGCACTTAATGAAAATTGCTTTCCTTAAACTCTATGGCACATAAAAACTCTTGGTTTGCGGATTTAGTAACGGAAAAGAAAAAAATAATAATAATAAGGAAAAATAGAGAAAAATTTAAATTTTTTTTAGTGTTTTCCACCAAATTGTGACAGTAAATTGAGGGAAGAGTTAGAAAATTGATTCACCAACTTCAAATATTTTGATTGTATTTCTACTTCATTTCTGTTTCTTCTCATTTTTTTTACTAACCAATCAATAGTCCTTTGTATTTTCTTTCATGCTTAAAGAGTACTAAAAGTTAAACATTGCAAACATATTTGAGAACATAAGAAAAAATGGTTGGTTTCTAAGATTTAACTCTTGTGTTTGTTCCCATAAAAAAAAACTCTTGTGTTCGTCTTGTGAGTAACTCTACTCAGACAGCTGTTTTTAGCTCACAAGAAATACTTTTTTTAAAAATAAAATAAAAAAAAGATGAAATACACTTTGTATATATCTCGTATATATTGATTTCATAAATATTATTTGGAGCTCTCTATATGATCTATTGAATCCTTTGAGATCTTTGATATTTTTAACCCGATTTTAATTGAAGACAGTTGTTTCTGGACATGATGATTGAGTCCCTCAACTAATTGTCTGTAATTGTTCTCAGTTGAATTTATTTGTGTTGATATCCTTAGGTGATGATAATTTTAATTTAAAGCCTAAAATGAATTGAAGAAAAAGTAAAGGTACCGAAATATATTTGACAAAGTTATTTATTTGTTTATTTATTTTTTTTCTTAAATTTTTTTAACTCATATTCAAACATCTTATAAGTAAACAACGAAATTGACGGTGCTCAAATATTCTATTTTATTTGTTATTTTTGTATATTTTAAAATAAAATTGACTGTGCTGCAAGCTAGCCATGTTAATTAAGTGCATAAAATTCGTTCAGCTTGCTGCTTCATTACTGTTTGTTGTCATATGGAAACTTGTAGTTAAGAAAATATATTCAATGTCTTCTACGTTTGAGGCTTTGTTTGATCATGGATTTAGTAATGTAAATGAAAGAGAAATATAGTTGAAAATATTTTCTTTTATTTTTGGTTAATAAGGAAAACAATGTGAAAAATGCAAAGGAAAAGAATACAACTTGAGAAATAATTAAACATTTTGAATGTTGTGTGTCATTTCACTTCCTTTATTTGTATATTACAATTATACTTTTGAATTTTTTGTTTAAACTTTTTACAGTATTTATACATGGAAAAAAATATTATATGACTAGTTTTCCTTCTTGTTTCCTCTCCATCTTCATTTTCATCTTTAAATTCATAAACCAAACAGAGCCTAAGTTTCAAGTCAGAAGCATTAGATGATGCTCAATGGCAGCAAAAAGTAAAAGCTGATAAAGGAATGCAAGGAGAATTTCATTTTATTACGCTTTGGCCTTTAAACTTTAGTACTTTAATTAATGAGCATCAAGAGCAAAGAAAGGGCCATAGTACAAGGGCTTTATAGTGTATCCAAATTCTATAAGGGCACTTCAGCAAAAAAATTTCTGTAAGGGCAAGGTTTATGAAGGTTCATAAACTTCACAGTTTTTCCAACGCACTGGATCACTTACCTAGTTACCTGTTTGCCAATTACGAGAACTAGTTTTTTTTTTTTTTTTCCTGTTCTTAAAAGACTGGGTAATACAAGAATCAATTTTCTGGCTTAGGAAAGAACTAGATAGTTTGGTGTTTGTATAGCCGCTTTCTTGGTACATACATATATATATATATATATATATAGGAGGTTGTTTGGGTAATAAAAAGAACTCATTCTGTGGTTCAGAAAAGATCCATTTGATCTAAATAGTTCGATATTTTTGTGTATCTACTTAAAATCTTATTTGTAGAAGTCTGTGTTTTAGTTAAAAAGATCTCAAGAATTGTTTCTTTTTTAAGGCGTGAGAGTAATTGGTGTCGACCAACTCAAATAGGATCCAGTCCTAAGAACTGGTCATTTTTCAAAACTAGCAAAAATATTTTTTTCGTAAAAACTACATTAAAGTAGACTTAGGGTATGTTTGATAACTCAATTAAGTACTAAAAATGAAAAGATTCAGCACTTATTCTTTTTCAGTGCGTTTGGTAACGTACCACTTAATTGAAAAAGCAGCCAAAAAACCACTGAAAATTTTAAGTGAAAAATTTCTACTGAAAATAATCATTGAATGCATTCTATTTCAATAGTTGAAGCACTGTTTTCAGTATTACAAATTCAATCACTTAAAATTTTCAGTACTTTAAATCCAACACTTAATTTTCAGCACTTAATTTTCAATTTTATCAAACGCACCCTTAGTTTGAATCTGATCTTTTTTTTTAGCATTCCAAAGAGGCCATAAAACTCTCTCACTCTCTTACTTAAAAGTAACGCAATAACTTATTCTTTATTAAACCAACACAATCCTTATAAACCAGATAGAATTGAAAGGTTTGCACCTAATCAATTTCCAAATCCGTCCCTAAAAGGCTAAAAGTGTAGATTCTACGAACTTATTGTCAACATTTGATTTTTAATCCAGTGAAATTCATATACTATATAAAGAGTAAAGATTTGGGCACAAACACTCGACAAATTAACAAATTACACTAACACTAGTGACAAACTGCCATGTGACAGAGTTGATACATTTTTATCCCCTATGTGACAGCCAACTCTGCCATTTGGCAACCTCTCACTAGTGTTAGTGTAATTTGTTAGTGGAGTGTTCATTACCAAATCTTTACTCTTATACAAAAGGAAAAAATATAGGTACATTAATTACCTTAGCTCATTTTCATGCTATTTTCAGGTTTTGACATGTAATTGATCTAAGTAGATGCCACACATGTATCACACAAGCAAACTAAGAGCTCGTTACCATTTTCTATTTTCTGTTTTCGTTTTTATTTTATTTTTTAAATAAAAACTGTAAACACGTCTGATAAGATTTCTGTTTTTTTTTTTTCTTCACAGAAAACATTTTCACTTTTTGGGCCAAAAACTAAAAACCGAAAATACTGGAGTAGTTGTTTTCGAAATTTAAAAAAAAAAAAAAAAAAAAAAAAGAAGAAGAAGAGAGCGCCTCCTGCACAGTGAAGTGATTAAAGTCGATCACGACTAACCAGCAAACACGTACTCCTACTCGATCAGACATTTTAAAACCTTTCACATGATCACATAATTTTTTTTTTGGAAGTTTCACATGATCACATCATATAGCATTATCAGACTTGAGAGCAAAACTAACTCTCTCTCTCTCTCTCCTCTCTGTCGGCCACATCCCCAAAGCAGTTCTACAATATGAATCATATAATATACACACACCTATACATAATTTCTTTTTTCTCAGAAAGATTCATGTATTAAGAAGCGGAGGGGGAAAACCATTTCCCCATTGATCGAGATTCTTATGAACAAAAACAAAACAAGGATTATCGTTAATAAGGATAGGTCCCGAACGATTACAATTGTAGTCTAACTACTAGTTAGGCTACTCAACATAGTCACACGTGAATTTAGGACAGCGTCTTTGATATGAATTTTTTATTTTTGGATCTATTAATATACTCACTCGATCTCATTTTACGTATCATTTCATTTTTCGTTTTTCGGTTGTCCCAAACTCTTTGTCCCATTTTATGATACTATTACCAATTTATTTTTTGTAATCAATAATATTAACAAACATGTTTTCTGTTTTCATTTATTAAAGAAAAAAACAAAAAAATTGATTTACCTTTTAAGAAAACTAAAAACAGAAAATAAAAAATGCTATCATCCAAGCCCTTATACATTTGGACAATCACACATGCCAAAACAGAATGAAAAGTAACTTATATAATGCACGGATGTCTTGTCTTATACAAAAATACTATTAAAAAACATTATCTATCGAATCAACACAAAATCCGACATTACCAACGATTCAAGTCTTCAAGTAGTATCATCTTAATCTTTCCACAGTGGAGAAGTCAAAGCTTCAATTTCTTCTGGAAGAAATTTTTACCCTCTATATATGTGCGTTTAGTCCGAATGAATGACCTTTGTTAAATTTTTTTATGGGCTATTATGAGACTGTGGGATGAAGCTGGGTTGGATTTATGTGCATGTGTGAAGTGTGTGTGCGTTGTATCCAATCGTAATATAAGTAAAACTCATATAAAAAATAAAAAATAAAAACACAAATTGGACATTGCGGTTAGAAAATAAGAACGAAACCTGATGATAGGGACCAAATCTATTAGGATTAAAAAAAAAAAGCCTTAAAAGTCTGTTTGGAAAAGTTTAAAATTTGACCGAGTCTCTGTCTAAGCTTTACCAAGTTAATATTGGTTGAACAGAACCATTTTTACGGTAGTTATTATACGGGCCATCTCTCCTGTGCAAGAAAAGGATAATTACCAAATATTTAAAAAGGTAATACTTAGAGCACAATCAAAGTTATAACTTTTTTTGTACAATCTTTATTTTGTGTCTATCTCTCTCCTAGTGAGTACTGTGGGATCACTGACACTGTAGGACCCATCAAGAGAGAGATAGACACAAAATGAAGGTTGTGCAAAAAAGATTGTGACTTTGATTGTGCCCCAAGTATTACTCATACTTAAATACTTAAATTTGTAGAAGAGTAATATTTGGGACACAACCTTCATACAACTTTCATACAACCTCCCAAAAGATGTGTCTATCTCTCTCCTGTGATGTCACTGGACTTCACAGTGACACAGGAAAGAGATAGACACATCTTTTGGGGAGGTTGTATGAAAGTTGTATGAAGGTTGTGCCCCAAGTTTTACCCTTTGTAGAATTGACTCACTTATTAACCACATAATCGGTTATTTGTTTCCCAAACAGCCTCTAAACATACAATGAAATCTTGAATAAAAAAAAAAAAAAAACACACACACTCATGCTTCAATCTCAAACCTTGAACACTTGATGGAGCCCATGGATATATCAATCTCAATCAAGTTGTCTTCCTCGTTAACCTCATTAGGCTGCCGGCAAATCAACTCCGGCGAGAAACCTTGAATTTCCTGCTGTAAATTACACTTATACCCTTCTTCTTCTTCTTCTTCTTCAGCATCAACATGGTGCCCACTTGGAAGTGCAATCTCTATCAAACTTTCCTCATCAGATATTGAATCATCAGAGCAATCAGAATCTTCACTTGTGTATGAGTGATCAAAGCTTTCGCATTCAGAATCGGGTGAAATTACCAAATTACCCTCAATCTCACCCACTTCATCTTCTTGATCAGCTTCCTTGTTCTGTACATTGGCCTCATGATCTTTCACTGGTTTGTCCACAAAAAGTGGTTTTTGCTGTGACAATTGGAAAATGGATGTTGAAATGACTAAATTGCCCTCAATCTCACCCACTTCATCTTCTTGATCACCTTCCTTGTTCTGTACATTAGCCTCGTGATTGTTCACTGGGTTGTCCACTAAAAGTGGCTTTTGCTGTGACAATTGGAAAATGGATGTTGAAATGACTAAATTGCCCTCAATCTCACCCACTTCATCTTCTTGATCACTTTCCTTGTTCTGTACATTAGCCTCATGATCTTTCACTGGGTTGTCCACTAATAGTGGCTTTTGCTTTGACAATTGGAAAATGGAAGTTGAAATGACTAAATTGCCCTCAATCTCACCCACTTCATCTTCTTGATCACCTTCCTTGTTCTGTACATTAGCCTCATGATCTTTCACTGGTTTGTCCACTAAAACTGGCTTTTGCTTTGAGAATTTGAAAATGGCAGTTGACAAAATCAAAACCAAGGATGTAAGAAAGATTGATGAGAACCCAAATCCTAAAAAGCCAGAAAATATGAAAAATGGGACAAGAACAACAATCCATGGAAGTGGGTTCGTGGAGAAATATAGAGTGAGAGCCATTTTGAAACTCAAGTACTGTGTTTTTCTAATTCTTAGATCAGATAAAAAGCAAAAAGCTTTATTTATAATATATAAACTGGAAGTGAGAACACTGAAGCAATGGAAAATATGCAATTTCTTTGACAGGTAGAAGTGATATGTAAAATACAGACTTGGAAAGACCATGAAAGCTTTCAGATTTCCAATCTCTGCTGTTGTTCTTGCCCACAAATTCAGGAAAGACAAAAAGGGCAAACCCAGAATCTGCAAATCACCATATGTACATATATATATATATATATAGAGAGAGAGAGAGAGAGAGAGAGAGAGAGAGAGAGAGAGAGAGAGATTATCTGTAAAGGCACGAACAAGTGGGAACAAAAACCCACTTTGAATCTGAGCTGCAATTTGCTTAGAGATTTGAGGAAACAGACA
The DNA here is from genome assembly GCA_033977485.1 of Hydrangea macrophylla. Lineage (NCBI taxonomy): Eukaryota > Viridiplantae > Streptophyta > Magnoliopsida > Cornales > Hydrangeaceae > Hydrangea > Hydrangea macrophylla. The sequence goes on from CM066994.1 coordinate 34,097,535, forward strand.
TAGATGAACTGGTTTTGAAAGAGGTAGCAAATTAAGAAAGAAAGAAAAAAAAAATTGTGATTTTTAATTTGGAAAATGAAACTAAATTACTGGTTGGTTCTTGATCACAGACTCACAGTTCCCAATTGTCCACTGTTCCTAAAAAAAAGCTGGGCTTTAGTTTTCTAAACACCAATCAAGGGAGGGGTGGTCTTACTCTGCAACTGATTTTCTCTTGAAAAAACCCAAAACCCTGGCTTCCCCTGTATATATGTCAATATGTGTATATATATATATATGTACAGTATATCAGAACTTGGAAATGAGAGAAAGCATGTGCAGACCTCTGAGCTCACCACATGGCATTTTTGTTGACTTTTGTGGCTCAATTTGAAATCATTATTTTGTATTTCATCTGTTTCAAAATTGGAGTCTATATTTGGACCTCAATTTTTATGAGGATTAAAATAATAATATAATATACATATGTATGTATGTATATATTTTTGGGATATTAAGTCATAGACCCCTTAAAATTATGTGTTTTAGTAAAAAACTCACGTTTTTTGCAGTTTTATGAAAAGTCCCTCGCTACTTTTCGTATTTGGTAAAAAGCCCCTTCGCTCACAGCTTATGTTATATTATCTGTGAACTTTAAATCATCATTTTGGTCTTTTTGGGTGATTTTTTTTTTGATATCATGTATTTTTTCGAGATCTACGCATTAGACTTGAAAGTTGTACAAAAAAAAGTAATTTAGAACTTCATTTTTCATTTTTATCTTTCAGATATATAATATTATCTGTTTATCTAACAGATAAATTCTTGGGCTTTTTGCGTGATTTTTTTTTTGAATTCATGTATTTATTTGAGATTTACTCATTGGACTTGAAAGTTGTACAAAAAAAAGCAATTTGAAACTTCGTTTTTCATTTTTATCTTTTAGACACAAACAGATAATATTATCTGTTTACACTAACAGATAACATTATATGTCAACTTTAAACCACCATAACTTTATCAATTCTTGGGCTTTTTGGGTGATTTTTTTTTTTTGAATTCATGTATTTCTTTGAGATTTACGCATTGGACTTGAAAGTTGTACAAAAAAAAGCAATTTGAAACTTCGTTTTTCATTTTTATCTTTTAGACACAAACAGATAATACTATCTGTTTACACTAACAGATAATATTATTTGTCAACTTTAAACCAAGATAATTTTATCAATTCTTGGGGTTTTTGCGTGATTTTTTTTTTGATTTCATGTATTTCTTTAAGATCTACGCAGCGGACTTGAAAGTTGTACAAAAAAAAGTAATTTGGAACTTCATTTTTTCATTTTTATCTTTCAGACACAAACAGATAATATCTGTTTACACTAACAGATAATATTTCTTGTCAACTTTAAACCACCATAACTTTATCAATTCTTGGGCTTTTTGGGTAATTTTTTTTTTGATTTCATGTATTTCTTTGAGATCTACGCAATAGGCGTGGAAATTTTACGAAAAAAAAGTTAAATTGCAGCCTAATTTTGAGGTTTTATCTATCTTACAGATAATATTATCTGTTATCTGTGTGTCTAACAGATAATATTATCTGTCAACTTTAAACTACCATAACTTTATCAATTCTTGGATTTTTTGGGTGATTTTTTTTTTGATTTCATGTATTTTTTTAAGATCTATGCATCTATGGTGCCAATTTTACGAAAGAAATATTTTTTTATTATATGTATACGAAAAAAATGCAAATTTTCATATTTATTTGATGTTTGGTTTTTTTTATCCCAGTATTTCATGATCCACATTGAACTTGCTTGATAGATCTCGTTTTGCTGATTTCAAAACATCAAATTTTACGAAAAACGGACTTGTATAACAAAAGTTATAGCAATTTGAGTGTAAAAAGGGCCTAATGTGATAAAGAAAAGTAGCATGGGTTTTAGTTTTGAGGAGTTTTATTTGAGGGGGCTATGGCCGAAGGTCCCTATATTTTTTACAAACATTTTAATCATTACAACAATCTTTTGTGATATTTTTGTCTGATTTTCTTTTAAAATTTATTTTAATACTTTTTTCATAGTCTAGAATAATCTCGGAACTTTTCGGCGAATTTGGATGATTTCGGTCAAACATTGGACAAATCTGGTCAAATCGGTCAACGGGGACTTTCTAGGAACTTCCGAGACTTCCGGGGGTCTCTGGGAGCTGACGATTTCATCTGATTTTGCTTCAAAACTCATTTTTAGTTTTTTTTTTTATGACATAGCATGTTTTCAGAACTTTTGGTCCAAATTCGGGAGTTTTGGGGCTTTCAGGGGCATTTTGGTCATTTGTACCACTTTTTGAGCATTTTAAGAGATAGAACTAATTTTCATGAGTTATTTTTGAGTCTTTTTCAATCATTGTGAACCACCAAGCTATGGGACTCCTAAATCTGATAGCCGACAAAATGGGGTGTCTACAGGATGCTTTAAAAATTTTTACAATTATAGATCACTCTAGATCCACACACTTGAGATCATGACAAACTAGAAGAAGATAGACTAGACCACGACAGAGGTTGACAGACATTGACACAGGATGATGATACTCTTGATACTGAAATAGAAGTTTAGAGGAGAAAACCCAATTCTCCTTAATCTTAATGCGCGTTTTGACGTACTCTTTGCTTTTTATGTGCACTTCTCATCTTAGTATGATAATACTCAGCCGATAAAGTAATGCTTTGAAAATACTCCATGTGGATCTCAATCAATCCTTCGCTTTTTTTGAAATGTGCTTTGAATTAATGCCCTAGCTTATAAATAAGAGACAATTCATTTCAAATGCTTTTCAAAGATATACTTGACGACTCAGGATTTGCTTATAATGTGGAAGGGGGGTACAGGAAAACGATGTTTGCCCCTAGTTGATGGTGATAAATGAAAGTTTGCGTTTGCCCCTAGTGTGGCAATGATATCTCAAGGTTCTGGGCAAACTTGAAAGAAAGTTTGCCCCTAGTTTTTGCAAGGGTCAGGTACCGAGAGCCAAGAAAGCTCGCCTATTTATCCCCAAGTGGGAGTCAGGTCCAAAGTAGTTCGGCCAAGTCTTGAAAGAAGGTATTTGAGATGTGGCTGAGCATTTGAGGAGCAGTGACCGAACCGAGTAGGTTGCCTACGTATCCCCAAGTGGGAATCAGGTCCAGCGTAGTTTCTCGAAGGCTGGAGGTTTTGAAAGAGCAAGGATTCAAGAATTTGGGGACTTTTCAAGCCATGTCATTAGACAGATTTTCTGAAGCAGGTCACTTGTGGTAGTGTTGAAAGAAACTAAACTACCTCTCTTTTTTTTCTTTTCTTTTTTCTTCTTTTTCTTCTTTTTTTTTCTTTGTCTTTGACGGTTGATTCTTTTCACCTTTTCACTAGCCATCCAATTTTACATTTCTCATCATATATGTTTTTGGAGCAAGACTAGCTCTTCAAATCTTTGGACTTACTTAAAGAAATTACAAATCAAAGCTTTGGGATAATTCATGTTCCCGATTTCTCAATCTTCCCCATTCTCCTTTATTTTCTATTCTCTGTAAAGTTTTGACTGTCTAGGATCAGATTCTTGAAAACAACACGCAAATTTTTTTTTTATTTATTATTTTTGATGCACTAACTTTTGCCTAGGCGCCCTTTTGGGTTTTCATCCTAGCGAGCTTCTTTTGATTTTATTTTTGAGACAAGTAGTTTATTTAAAATGTTTGGCTACCATCAAGGCCAAAGTGTACATGGCTTGCAGTTTAGGCAGGTTTGAATGGCTCATTTTTCTGGGCTCAAGGTTTTGAAATGGGAAGATCAGGGAATTAAGCTAGTCCCGAGTTACTATCAAGCATATCTTTTTGAGATTTAAGCAAAAGCATCTCAAGATTCTTAAAGTAAAACTAATCAATTCTTAGCTCTCTTCGGCGTTAATGCAAAATCAACTTTGATCCTTTCAGGATTCTTTTCAATGTAAAAAAAAGTTATCAATAGAGTATTTTTTTCACAATAATCAGAGGAATGACACTTTTTAGCTTACCGATTCATTCATTCATGACAAGGTGCATCAGATCAAGAAAATCAAGATTTCTTTACTTGGAAAGAGAAGGATTACAGCACTTGACTCAAACACAACTTGACGATAAACAGACTCGAAAAAAAGACTCAAAATATAAAATAGACTCGACTGAACTAGACTCGACTTGATCTCAAGTGGAGCGTCACAGTGACTCACTTATTATAATTTTTTAAACATCCCATTTGGCTTCAACAAGCAGCTATTCCAAACATCATTGCAACACTACCCCTTGTAAGCTCTCCCAAGTTCTTCATTCTTCAACAAAGGCTCGAATTCTTTGGCTAATTCCTCGGGCCTTTTGAGGTGGAGGAATGATGATACCCTTTTCGATTAAGTCCTGAATTTCATGTCTAAGCCTCCAGCATCTATTTGTGCTATGCCCACGGCTCTAACGAAAATCGCTATAGTACTCAGTCTTGAAGCCTAATGGAAGTGGATCAGGTTCTGGCTTGGGTTCCAGCTTCTTCAAGTACCCTTCCTCTAGTATTTTTTTCAAATGCGCTGTTTTTGGACATTCCTATCCCAAAAAATTCTATCTTCTCTTCCTTTTGCCCTTGATTCTAGTTTTCCCTTGCAACTCTGATATTCTTTCACCATTGCTGTTGAATTGGTCTCTGTAGACACCCCATTTTGTCGGCTATGAGATTTAGGAGACCCATAGCTTGGTGGTTCAGAATGATCGAAAAAGACTCAAAAAGGACTCTTGGAAGTTAGTTCTCTCTCTCAAAATGCTCAGAATGACCAAAATACACCGGAAAGCTCGGAAACTCCCAGATTTGGGACCAAAAGCTCTGAAAACATACTGCGTTGTAAGAAAAGTGGTAAAAAGAGTTTTAAAACAAAACCATATTAAATCGTCGGCTCCCAGAGACCCCCGGAAGTCCCGGAAGTTCCCAAAAAGTCCCTGTTGATCGGTTTGATCACGGTTTGACCAGGTTTGATCAAAATCATCCAAATTCACCGAAAAGTTCCAAGATCATGCTAGATCATGTGAAAGGTACTAAAATGAGTTTCAAAAGAAAAACATACAAAAACGTTGCCGCTACTACAGGAATCGTTTTTGCTTTCATTTCCTCTGGCTACTATAAAAGTAAATTATTGATTACTATGTACCGATTGAACCAATGACTATTCATGATTCCATAATTGAATCATTTCCATAAGGGTTCCAAATTAGAGGAATGTTATGGTAAAACTTCGTTTGAAACGGTGTGGTAGAAAGCAACGTGCGACTTGAAGGACACAATCCGTTGTGGATTCTTACATCCACCATTTTAGATAGGAACGAAGGTGCTCTTGACTCGACATCGTTTGTTCTGTTCCACCAAAACCCCTCTTTCTTGTTGGGTTATAATGTAATATAGTACATGATGGAGCTCGAGTAGAAAGGGAGCTCCCACAGGTCCCTAGAACTATCTGGAGGTCCCTGATTTGACCAGTTTGATCAAAAGTTAAATTTGAAACCGGAGCACCGTAGTATTTTTCAAATATTTTTCATGGATACTAGAGGTCAATAGCTTTCCAACGGTATATCGCACATAATTTTTGGATTTAAAACGAATTTATTATGAATTTTCGAAGGTGAAAAAGACGATCAAATCAGCTTTTATCATGAATACCGCAAAAATTTTCGAAGTGACCTATCTTCAAACTATTTTTTTTTACAGAAAATAGACTCCATTACCTTTCCAACGATATATCACAAGCTCAGTTTGGAGTTTGTATGCATTTTCTGTGAATTTCGGACGAAATAGGACCTTTTCGCGAATACCGGGACCTCTGGAGGCCTAAAAGAATTATCTGGATGAATGAGGAGCAGTGCCGCTGCGACACTGGCCCACTACCGCCGCGGCATTCTCCTCCAGAGCAATTCATTTTTGTAATTTCTTTTGGGGATCCATTTTGATTAATTAGAAACCAAAACGACGTAGCTGTATGTTTTCAATTGTTTTGGACCAATGGGAGTACTTCTAAAACCCCAAAACCACCCCAAATTGGCCTATGTAAACCCCCCTTGACTTTTCATTTTAGGAGAGTGTCAAATGCAAGCTTTGAAAAGTTTTAGAGAGAAAGTTGTAAAGATAAGGTTAGAATAGAGAGAAAGGAAGCTTCCTTCTTTGATTTTTAATAAGAAAGTGAGTTCTAAACTTTGTTTTTACTTCATTACTTCTATTTACTTCACATTCAATGCACCCAACTACCATTTTAGTGAGTATTTATGAGAGACGAAGCTACTTCCATGTCAAAAGTCACCACATAACCACATATGAGTGAAACATCAATCTACAAGTCCAAAATCATCATGAATATCATCTATTGATTGCTATATACTTGCTTGTTTACTTTGATGTTCATCTCCTCTTATCTCATTCCTTTTTCCTTTTCTTGTTTACTTACTAGTTCATCATCATCTAGATAATGATATGAAGTTTGAGGTGAGTGAATCCTTATGGATAGTAGCTCTTGACCTCAAAAACATGTTTGATAGATGATGATTACAACCTCAATACATTCCCATGTATTCTTGAGGTTATTTCCAAAATGAAAACAATGTCTCCAACAATCTTGGAAGTTCTTGTTATGGGTTCAAATGTTGATATTTCAAGTGGTCATAATCTTCATTTAAGTGCTGAAAATATACTTTCAAAACCCCTCTTTCAAAACCCCTCTAAAACCCCAATAATGGGATTCCATGAAATAAACCTTATTTCTCTCAAATAATCTTCAAAACAGTGAGTTGTTTAATTTCATATAAATTATTATGAGTTCAATACTCAAGGTATGGATGCAAGACCACTTGAAAAGTCTTCCTAACTCATTATAGAACACCCTTGATTTTTGGCTTGACTTGAAAGCTCTTGAAAGGGGTTCATTTTTGTCCAAACATTCTGCCTCTACTGTCACAGTAGCTAGGTTGACTTTCAACTTGTTTCACAGAAAACTCTTCCAAAACGGGTGGTCCTAACTTATTTTTCCCTTTCACTTCAGTGTCTTAGGGAACTTTCTGTATAATATGGGCCTCTAGATGTTTTATTTTAATTTTCTAAGATTTTCTAACATTTCAGTTGACAGTACGGACTCTGTTTCTGAGTAACCTCTATTGTTTTTATGATTTCTCTCAATCTGTAATAGTTATTGAGGATTGGCTTTTTGATATGTGTTCTAGACAATAAGGATGATCTCCATAAAAAAATCATGCATTTAAAACATTCCTAACCCTACTTTTCATTTTCCACAAGATTAAGTCACTGTTCTGTTCACTATTCACAGCAAACATTCTTTTACTTTCATTCTTTAATTTGATGCTTACATGCACTCCAAATTTGTTCATATCTTAGGAAGTAGTCCATACTACATTTGCACATATCCCATGATGATTTCTTCCATGCATTCATTCATCTTTTTAGATTTATAAGTCACTTTAGAAAGTCCATGTACCAAACACACAACAACCTTTGCACATCCTAGGATCATGCATTGCATCCATGCAAGATTTGGGGCTTTTGTCACCCCTAATTTAAGAAGATTTTAAGGAATGAACTTGATCACACGTCCATCTCCCCCTCGATTAATTCTTCCTTTCTCATCCGTCCCGGGGATTGAGAGGTCTTCTTTTCTCAATGTTTAACATGCACCATATTAGCTTGCTAAGCATTTTTTTGATTTCTTTGATTAATTTGTTTCAAGAACAATTCATATCCCCTTAGATTAGAAAACACTTTATTACTTGATATGTGATTAGACGATTTTTCCTAGGTTTGTTTGTGTGATCTTTCACCTTTGAATTGTGTGATAGTTGGCTTAGATCTTATGAATGATATCTTATCTTTTGATCTTCCATTTCAATTTTCTTATGAAATGTAATATACTATCATAGTATTAATTGTCGAACCAAACATAAGTAAAAGATGATTATTTGGATGCTAATTGAGGCCCGTCGAGTTCGATGGGCCAAGTTGAGGGTGTTTTAGCCGTGACAAAGGCTCATTCCTCTCTCGTACCAAAATCCCGAGCCAAGTTCTTTGGTTATGAAAGGCCGGGGCCCTTTATCCGTTTGGGTGAGTCAAATTGGGTTTCTTGGTTTCCTAAAGACTCTGTATATGTTTTTAACATACCTTCATTCTTTCCGTTCAAACCAGTTTCAAAACTAAAAAGGGAAAGCGGGATTCCGCGTGTCCACAATCTAGCGACTCCACTGGGAATTTTTATTTTCAAAATAAAATAATACAGAGGTTTGACTCATAAGAAGCATCCTTAAAATCATCTTTTTGCTGTGTCTGGTTCACCGCATTGCACTCCTGCATTCCCCTCCCCCTGCGACTATGTCTGAAACGCGGCGCTGACATTGTTCAGGTCTTGCTGTGCCAGCGCATAAGTCACTGTTGATACTGTACCTTCCAAGGTATATCAAAAAGAGTAAAAACCTCCGTACTGTCTCTCTGACAGTATATTGGAACTCTCGTCAACGGACCCTTTTTGACTAAACCCAACCTTTTGCATGTAGATTCTTGTAGAACCTTTCATAGGACTGTTCATTTATCTTTTTAGATAGGACAATGTGATATAACTACTGTATGCCCTGACGGGATTACCTGCGTGGTGTAGACGCTTATGTGGCATGAGGCAGAACCTCTTTCTTATGATTCCCAAGGCAATCACTCACATGTGATCACATTGAGTTGACCTACCTAGGCACCATGACAAGGATGTCTGCTCCATGCTCACAAATATATACACCGCAAACCTTGTTTGTCGGTTCTAAGACATAGGAGCATGAAAACCTACTAGACAGTATGATCACCATCATCACATGCTCCTGTCATATGCACCTGTTTCTCCCAGAAACTCTATCCAGATATCCCAGATATAACCTATTTTTCCCAGAAACTCTATCTAGATATCCCAAATATAGCCTGTTTCTTCCAGAAACTCTGTCCAGATATCCCAGATATAACCTGTTTCTCCCAGAAGCTCTGTCCAGGTATCCCAGATTTAACTTGTTTCTCCCGGAAACTCTGTCTAGATATCCCAGATATAACCTGTTTCTCCTGGAAACTCTGTCCAGACTTCCCAAAATGACTTGGAAACCCTGTTAACCCCTGGTGTTCATACTGAAAGGAACGATTAGCACACTCTATATGGATAGAACCTTACTTGTTTAACTGCTATCTATTAGAAATTGGGGCATCACATAGATTAGGGCTTACATCCGCATGCTTGTCTCATCTGCATGCACTGTTCCCATCAGTCTGCACGCACTGTTTCAGTCAGTCTGTACACAAGTCAGTCCACGTCTGTTAACACCACTATTTATCTATCTAAAGTCATTATTGTCAGAACCTGATACGATCTTCTCAAATCTGTAGGGTCACTGTAGATTCTTAAAGTCAACAGTTGTGATCTTCGTCCGGGGTTAGAAATTAAGATAATTGTTTGGTCAGAATCAGCCCAACAAGTTATTTCAACATGTATCAGGAAGAGTTGGAAAACAAGGTCACCGAATTGGGAGTCACCATAAGCCAACAGTCCGACAACCTGGCCCAAGTCTTGAGGTTTATGGAAGAATTGAAACAACAACAATCGCAATATCCACCTGGGTTCCCGCCACCACCAGGTTTCGTGCCACCTCCTCCGCCAGGGTTTGTACCACTTCTTAAGAATAATGGGAAAGAAGACTGGTTTCAAGGGGCCCCGCCGCCCGCATATAAGAAAAAGTTTCAAGAGAAAATGGAAAAATCGACAAACTGGAAAGCGCATTGAGGAAGAGTAAAGGGGTTGATGATCACATGTTAGACTTGGAAGGACTTTTCGAGCCTGTTAAGCTGAAGCTGCCATAAAACTTCAAGATGTCTGCCAAAATGTTGTTCCCACAAACTCTCGCGAAGTCTGCACTGTCATGGTTCCTTAACTTGAAAGCTTCTAAAACTCGGGCATGGGAAGATATAGTCCGAGTCTTCGTCGATCACTATTCCTACAACCAAGAACTTGATGTCACTATCAGGGATTTGGAAACAACTCAGCAGAACAACAATGAATCCTTCACCGCGTTTCTAAGAAGATGGAAGAATAAAGTAGCCCAAATGACCCACCGGCCGATTGAAAAGGAACAGGTGAGGATGTTAATCCAAAATTTGCTGCCGCTCTACCATGAGAAACTGTTTTATCAATCCATCTCCACCTTTGAGGAGTTATTTGAAGTTGGGACTCGAATCAAAGACGCCATAAGGGAAGGAAAGATCAAAAAAGAAGAGCCTCCGAGTTAGTCAAAAAGGCCCAACTACTTCCGCAACCCTCCGGATGTCAATGCCCTTAGCAGTCAACCTATGGCTTACCCTTGTAGGTCGTACCAACCTCCCAACCAAGAAAACTCCCCTAGTCGCCCTTTCCCGAGGAAGCCTCCTCGTAACATTGCCAAATTAGAAATCCCCCTCTCCTCAGCCTTAGATCGCCTCCTCAAAAAGGGCCACCTCCAACTACTCTAGCCTCGAAATACCCCGCTCCTTCTGAACTGCGATATGTTTAAATGGTGTACCTACCACCAAGCCCCTGGCCATAACACTGATGATTGCATGTGCCTCCTCCATGATATCTAAGACCTCATTGACCAGAATATCATTGAACCACCTCCAAAGTAGCCCCATATCACTCAAAATCCTCTACCAAACCTCCAAAATATCAGCCTTATTGAGTCCAACCCTATATCCTTTAACCCTGCTACCTATATCACCCCCTTAGGTCAACCTTTACCCCTTATTGATATCTCGGATTCTGTGGGAATTCATCTAATTGAAGGAGGGGATGATGAGTGGCAGCAATAACTGGCTGATGAGTAAGATCTATTCTTTTTGGAAGAAAACGATCTAGGGCAGTGGACCTCAAATGGTATGATCCCAATAATGAAAGTGATACTTCTATTTGGAACGAGCCGGAAAAACCATTTGTAGGAACATATTATGACTGGTTCAAAGAAGATGGGACTGTAGAAGGGCCTACTCCTACTGAGATTGATCATCTAACTAGATTAGGCCGTCATTATCAGCCTCCGCAGCCTACTACTGAAGTGATCAAGAAAAGTCCGGACAAAGACAAAGGAAAGGGAAAAATGAATGAGATCATCGAAGAAGACAATAAGTTGATAAAGCAGTTGAAGAAAACCCAAGCACATCTCTCGATGTGGGACATCATGGTAACATCCTACAAGCATAGGCAAGCCATGTTGAACGCCTTGGCTGGAATTGAGGTCCCCATCGACGCCTCACCAGAAGACATGGTGGCTTTCTTAGGCGCACTCGCCCCTGACCCAATCATTACCTTTTCTAATGAAGACCTGCCGCCGGAAGGGTCTGCACATAACAAAGTTTGTACATCACTGTTGGATGCAAGGGGCAGCAAATGCCATTCTGTTTGGTCGATACAGGCTCCGCCCTAAATGTTTGTGCTCTAAGGACCACCACCGCCTTGGGGGTCAACATCCAGGACATCACTCTGTTTGTGCAATCCGTGAGGGCTTATGATAACACCAAGAGAAATGTGATGGGGACCGTTTCTCTCCAAATTCGAGTAGGGTCTTTGGTTTGCACTCAACTCTTTCAAGTCATGGATATACCTGCCTCATTCAATTTGCTGATCGGAAGGCCTTGGCTACATGTCAATAAAGCTGTATCATCCATTGTGCACCAAATGATCAAGTACATTCAGGAAAAGAAGGTAAAAATCATCCTCGACAACAGTTGGGGTAATGAAGCCTTTCCAAGCTACGCTCCCATCTTTGAAATCTAAATACCTGAGCTAGAAGAAGGAGAAATCGGAGGATTCTTCATGGAAGAGGTCCACATGATTAGTGATGGAGACAGATTCCTTGAAATCCACTCTGTAGTCGTCAACATCATCCGCAAGATGAACTATTTCCCTGGAATGGGATTGGACTGACGTAAGCAAGGGATCCGTGAGTTCCCTCAAATCAAATGGCAACAAGGCACTTTTGGGTTGGGGTACAAACCTACTGAAGAAGATGTCGAGCTACATAGGCCATGGAAGAAGAGAGTGAGGAGTCTCCCACCATACCGCAAGACCTTGAATGGGCAATTCATCAAAGAAGGGGATGATTTCCCCTATCTTAGGTTCCCTGAACCTTGGATCCATCAGGCCACTGGAAAAAGGCACCCCGGGCTTGAAATCTTTGCTGACTGCGAAAGGCCCCCCTATCAAGATCCGTTCTATCCAGAAAAAGCTATCAAAACCCCAGAGGAAGATTGGTTGAAATACCTGGACACCGAAGCTATCGAAAAAATGTGGGAATAATTTGTTGAGAAAAAGGAAGGAAAGAGGGCCAAGAGCCAAGTCGATCAGATCATGAAAACTGAAGAGGGTCTGAGCAAGCAGGCTGTAGAGTCATCTATCTGTGTCTCACAATTCCCTGTTCCCCCGGAGTCTGTACTTCCAATTATCGAGTCTGTACCAGAGTCGGCTGCTATAAGCCCACCACTGTCTGATGTAATCACTCCACCTGTCATGAATGAAATGAAAAACGATTCTGCTTACTCCTCTGTGTCTAATACTTATGAATGCACAGATCCCTCCGAGGATCTCCCAATCGAACTTAAGCAACTAATTGAAAAACCACCTACTTATGAAATAACAGAAGATACTTTATCGATTAATTTGGGTGAAACAAATAATCCGCAAATTGTGCAAATTGGCTCAACACTTAATAAAGAATAAAAAGAAAAGCTGACTCTTTTGCTAAAAGAATTAAAATATGCTTTTGCTTGGTCTTACGAGGACATGCCTGGGGTCGACCCCGACATCGTCCAACATCATATACCCCTCTTTCCTGATTCTAAACCCGTCAAGCAAAAACTTAGGCGCATGAGACCAGAATGGGTACTCAAGGTCAAAGAAGAGGTAGAAAAATAGTTCAAGGTAGGGTTCATCATTGTTACCGAGTATCTGGAATGGATCGCCAACATCGTGCCAGTCGCCAAGAAGGATGGAAAAGTTCGCGTGTGCATCGACTTCCGTGATCTAAACAAGACAAGTCCAAAGGATGACTTCCCACTACCTCACATTGATGTTTTGGTAGATAACACCGCCGGACACGAACTATTGTCATTCATGGATGGTTTCTCGGGATACAACCAGCTTCTATTGGCTCCGAAAAACTAGGAAAAGATGACATTCACCACACCATAGGGGACTTACTGTTATAGGGTGATGCCTTTAGGACTCAAGAATGCCAGAGCGACCTACCAAAGAGCTGCCACCACTCTGCTGCATGACATGATTCATAAGGAGGTAGAAGTGTATGTAGATGATATGATCTTAAAATCCAGAGATAGAAAGGGATACTTGGAGGCCTTGGAGAAGTTTTTCGAAAGATTGCACAAGTACAAGATGAGGCTAAATCCTAAGAAATGTACTTTTGGTGTGACCACTGGAAAGCTCTTGGGTTACCTCATCACACAAAGGGGGATAGAAGTGGTCCCCTCCAAAATCAAAGCATTTTTAGAAATGGCACTGCCGCAAAATGAGAAAGAAGTACGGGGGTTCCTCGGGAGAATCCAATTCATCAGCCATTTCATCTCCAAGCTCATAACCACATGTGATCCCTTATTCTGACTGCTAAAGAAAGGAGAGAAGTTCCAATGGGATGACCAATGCCAAGTCGCCTTCGATAAAATAAAAACCTACCTCCAAATACCACCTGCCCTTTCATCGCCTACCCCTCATAAGCCTTTGCTTCTTTACCTATCTGTCTCCGAAAATGCCATAGGATGCATGCTAGCCCAAGAAGGAGAAGAAAGCCAAGACATATATTACCTTAGCAAGAGGATGACTGGGTATGAGCTCAACTACTCTACCCTCAAAAAAAATATGTTGGGCCTTGGTTTGGTGCACTCGCCGACTGAGGCACTACATGCTAGCCTTCCCGGTTGTACTCATATCCCGCATGGATCCTCTAAAGCACCTCCTCAAAAAACCCGCCCTGACCTGTCGTATATCCCATTGGTTACTTCTACTGTCCGAATTCAATATCAAGTACATTATAAGAAAATCGGTAAAAGGGAGAACCATAGCTGAACATCTTGCTGAACACGCCATTGATTAAAAAAAAAATGGAGATTTTCCGTTCCTGGACGAGAATATCATGGAAATCAAATAAGAACAGTGGAAGTTGTACTTTGATGGGGCAGCCAACATGAAAAGATACGGAGTAGGTATGATCCTGGTATCACCAAACGGGGACCACACCCCACTGACAGTCAAGCTCAATTATAACCCCACCAACAACACTGTTGAATATGAGGTATGCATTCTGGGGATGGAAGCAGACATAGAACTGAGAGTTCAAAAGTTGGATATCTTCGGAGATTCAAACCTCGTTATATGATTATATCACAAGCTAGAGGAGAATGGAAAGTGAAAGAAGAAAGGTTGAAGCCCTATCATGATCATCGCGATGGACTCAAGTGACAGTTCAAGAACATAACATTTTTCTACTTGCCTAGGGAAGAGAACCAGCTAGCAGATTCGTTGGCTACTTTAGCCTCCATGATCAAAATTCCAGTGGGAGTAAAAATGATGCCTCTAGTGATCGAGCAAAGATACGAACCGTCGTTTAGCATGATCGCCACGATTGAAGAAGAAGAGAACGAAACACCATGGTACCAAGTTGTTTGGGACATCATAGAAAAGGGAGTATATCCTCTAGAATCTTCCGAGAAAGACAAAAGAGCAATTTGAAGGTTCGTAGCACAACTCATCATTTACGGGGAAAATTTGTTGAAGAAAGGGTACAATGGTCACAATCTAACTTGCCTGTTCGGAAAGTGCGCTAGAAGAATGATGGAAGAAATACACGAAGGGGTGTGCGGTCCACACATGAACGGTCACATGCTGGCCAAAAAGATTGTAAGACAAGGATACTATTGGACAACGTTGGAAAAAGATTGTTGCGAATACGTGAGGAGGTGCCACAAGTGCCAAGTCCATGCAAACATGATGCATGTACCGCCATCTCTACTCTATAGTATGACCTCTCCGTGGCCATTCTCGACTTTGGTGGCCATCGACTACTTCACAAAGTGGGTAGAAGCTGCATCTTACACCAAGTTAGGGGCCAAGGAAGTGGCCAAGTTCATCAAGAAGAACCTCATCTGTCACTATGGAGTCCCCCATGAGATCATTTCAGATAATGGTAGTCATTTCAAAGCAAAAGTCAGGGATCTGTTTGAGGAATACAAAATCACTTATCACAAGTCGTCACCATACAGGCCGCAAACTAATGGGGCAGTCGAAGCTGCAAACAAGAATGTCAAGGCCATACACCAGAAGTCGGCTGATACTTACAAAGACTAGCACAAAAAGCTACCGTTTGCACTTTTGGGATACAGAACATCGATAAGGACGTCTACAAGAGCGACTCCTTACTCACTGGTATATGGGATGGAAGCAGTACTTCCAGTCGAGATAGAACAACCATCCCTGCGTGTGATGGCAGAATGTGAAATTTCATAATCCGACTGGTTAAGCTAAAGATACAAAGAGTTGGCTCTCATAGATGAAAAGCATCTAGCCGCGATCGACCATGTCCGAATCTATCAAAAGAGGATAGCCCGTGCTTTCAACAAAAGGGTTTGTCCGAGGAAAATTGTCAAGGGTGACCTTGTTCTTAAGGAACTGCGAGCCCCGATCTTTGATCCACGCGGAAAGTTTAAGCCCAAATGGGTCGGCCCTTATATCGTCAAAGCCATCCTTTCCGGAGGAGCGACCTACCTCATAGATATAGGTCCACCAAAAAAACCCAATTCCTCTCAAGCCTCGCCCTGAACTACGCTCGACCTGATTCCTACATGGAGATAAGTAGGCAACCGCATCGGTTCAGTCGCTTCTCCCAAAAAAATAGCTCAATTCCTCTCAAGCCTCGCCCTGAACTACGCTCGACCAGATTCCCACTCGGGGATACGTAGGCAACCGCATGGGTTCGGTCGACACCATCATAATCAACCCCTTTTCTTTCAAGACTTTGGCCCGAACTACGTTGGACCTGATCCCCGCTCGGGGGTACGTAGGCAGACTTTCAGAAGATAAAAGAAGGATGGCTCGCTAGGTCGAAAATCAGAAAGGATGCCTAGGCAAAAATTAGAGTTAATTCCAAAGTGAGCAATAACAAAAGAGAGAAAAGAGCTCGCTAGGTCACCTAACTGGTGCCTAGGCAAAATTATGAGCATGTGAGAGAAATAAAGTCGCGGTCTTTACCATAACCCAGAAATCACCTTCCACATTAGGGGTAAACTTCGGCCACCCGCCTTGTTTGCCTGAACCTCTTCTAAACTAGGGACAAACGTTGGTCATCTGCCTCGTTTTCCTCACAACCATACATATCCAAAACTAGGGGCAAACTTCAGCCACCCACCTCGTTTGCCTCTAATCGTCCTAGCGTACCCAAACAAGTACCAAAGGCAAACATCTTATCAAAATCATACTACAAATGTTTTCAGAAAGCCAAATGCATAAAATAAGGTTCTCCATGTAACCAAGGTTTCACCAATAAACAAACTTCAAATCTATATAATAAATTAGGAAGGTGTTTGTCTCCCCCCAATGCAAAGATAAAGAAGGGCTGAGATTGAGTTTGGGGGGAGACAAACATCGGCTGAGATTGAGTTTGGATTTCAAAATTCAAAAATTCGCAAAAGACCTCAAGGCCCCCAACTCAGTGCTCTCCCTCATCTTTCTCACGTCTTCCAACAAACCCCTCAAACCCCTTAGATCTTAACCAACGGCTGAGATTCTCTCCCTAAAATGGTCCAGATTTGTGGCAATTCAAATTTTTTTTGACTCTTTCTTTCTTCTCTCTGTCTCACATGGTCACACCCATCTCTCACTCTCTCTCTCTCTCTCTCTCTCTCTCTCTCTCTCTCTCTCTCGCGATAACTCCACCCCACTCCAACCGAGAACTCCACCCCCACAACCGCCTCCGGCATCGACCAACACAGACCACCGCTTCTATATCCCAACTCCTCTTGCTCTCTCTCTCTCTCTCACCGCCACCGCCACCGCCGTCGGGCATCGCCCTCGCAACCACCACCCTCACCAGCGCACGCCGTCGCCTATCGCCGATCCAGCTCTCTCACTGGCTCACTCTCCACCCCTACCCCCCCCCCCCACACACACACACACACTCTCTCTCTCCCTCCGTATCGCTACTACCCGCATCCAATAGGGACGAAGTGGGTTTGTTTGAATTGGAATTCTGATTTTTGATTTAGGGCTTCTTAGTATTAATTGATTTAGGGCTTCTTATGTTTGCTTCTTAGCCATGGAAACCAAATCTAACCACATGGTTTTTGCTTAATTTGTTTCAGTAAACCCAGTTTGTAAGAAGGTGGAGTGCTGTGAAGTGGAAAGAAAAAAAGAAAAGAAAAACTGAAGAGCAGGTGAGTAAGAAAAAACTTTGTGATTCTCAATTATCCATTTCTTGATATTTAGTTGTTTCTGTTTTGATTATCATCTGCCCAACACTATCGCACTAAAGTAGCAGCACCACCACCACAACTGTTTGGCCAGCTCCAAGAGACCACTCTTAGGTACTGGCGTACTGCCCTCTGTCTCTTTTTCCCCTTTACTCTTATTTTGGTTATTCTCTCACCAATTGAAAGATATTTTACATATTCTTCCAAGCATACTGCTCAATCAGACAGGCATTAACATGCCCCGGTTTACTGTATGTTGTTTTCATATACTAATGGCTTTGTGCCATTTTAATTTTTTTGTTTGTGCAGCAATACACTGCCGTATCGGCTGTACTGTCGCTACCATCGCCGTCGTGGTTTCTTCTAACTGGTTAAATTGGGGAATTAGCAAGTGAAGAAGAACATGTTAAAAGTTCTGACTTATACTTGGTGTCCATGTACTGTACGGGTTAGGTGTTGTCCAATTTCATGTGATTTTTTTTGGGGTCTTTTCATTGTGCTGTTGGGATGAGCATTGCTATATGAGAAGATGTTTGGGGTGATTGAAAGGGGTAAATGGTAATGGTCCAACTCATTGTGCCTTTTGAGTTCATTGGTTGTGAAAAGCTTCTAATGGAATAAAATTAAAAGTTAGGAATTTGGGTTTCCAATCTATAATTTTACATTTTGCTTCTAGCTGCTCATGAATTTGTCATTTTTTGTGTTAGGCAAGAAATGACTCTAATGGACTGTACCTCATTTTGTGTTCTGCCCAATATTGCTACGCCTGCATTACCTTTTTTTTTTAATAGATTTGTAGTCATTTGACTCATTACTATTGACATTTCTCAGGTACCCACCCAAGTTTTGCTTTTGTTTAGGCATTATAATGGCCTATTTTGATATGGGTCTGTATGGTTCTCACTTCTCATCCATGTCATTCGTTCTTTCCTTCATTTTTTTTTATAATTTTTTTATGGTTACAAGTGAAGGCTGTCCCTTTTCTATTTATTTTATTTTCTGAATTTACTTCTTTATACCAAATTGTATTTCTTTTAGACTCTTTTTATCTAATATCATCGGCGTAATACAAGGCTAGCTCAAATTGCATAGTTCCACTAATTTTTTTTTGGGTAAATATCACCTAGACCCCTGAGGTTTGCTCTAATCACACTCAGACCCACTCACGTTTTAGTAATATCACCCAGACCCCCTGAGGTTTGAGGCACGTATCACCTAGACCCCCTCCATCAATTCACCATTAAAAAAGTGACGGACTGACATGAATAAATACAAAAAATACCCCTGAAAGTTTGGTCATTGTGTCATTTTAGTCTCTGTAGTTTCAATTGGGTCAATATGGTCCTTGAAGTTTTAAATTGAAGCAATTTGATCCAAATGCCCCATTCTGTGAGAAACTTTGACAGAAATGTGAGGGGTCTAAGTGTGATTAGAGCAAACCATAGGGGGTCTACATAAACTACCATATTTGATAGTGCCATCTTCCTAAGGAAGCCTCCTTCCTAATTAGGTTCATCGATTTGATAGTGCAGTTAGTATTTTCCCATATCCTGTTTTGGGTAATAGGGTTGCTTTCCAAAAAAATTCCCCCAATTTTGGGCTTTTAGAAAGTACAGATGTAAACTTAGCATAGACAAATCAGTGACATATATGTCAAGCAAGTATTCTTATGAACAGATTACATCCCAAGATTCTAGCAAAAATAAAAAAACAAAAGATTACATCCCAAGGAAAAAGCTTCTGATTTTGCTACAGCCACTACACACTTGCTGATGTTGCTCATTGATAATACAAGTGAAAGTTTATGTTCCACCAATTTGTACATTTGATTCAAACATTATTTTGGTCTTCGTATATTCCATTGAATTTGGCTTGATAACATACATTGTGGACAGATTTTTTTTTCTTCGTATTTTACTTTTAATCTTTAAATAGTTTTAAGTCCAAAAGTCTTTGGATTCAACATCACATTCTTCCATTTTTACATGATAATCTGTAATTTGTCATTACAATGATGGGGTCAGAGAGTTGAAAGACGTGTGCTTCTTCATGGTCAAGCCTTCGGTCATCAACTCCGCATGCTTCTTCCCCAAGGATCTACAATTCAAGGTAATTAACTAATTTCTCACAATTGTCGAGCTTACTGATTTAGTGGTTTAAGTTACTAATTGGGAGTTAAAGTATGGTCTATTTTTGTTTGTGAAAATGACTTACACAGTATGTGTATTTTGATTTTTAATTAGCCACAAGTGAGGAAGAAAGAAGAATTCTTCTAAGCCTAATTCACCTTCTTCTTTTCTTTTTTTGCGCCGTGCCTACGGGCACGGGCAATTACTGTGATAGTGATCGTGGTACTTGTGAGCCTGAGATGTTTTGTTTCTATTGATTTTTTCGATTTTGATATTTTGGGATTATAGTGTATCATGGTCTTCTCTCTTTGTTGTTAAAATACACGAGAGATTGTATTCAGTGTTGATAAAACGCATGACATGTTAGAATTTGTCGGTAGTGCCTTCAGGCACGGGTTATATATTATATAAGCAGGGATAAATGAAAACACAAAAAGCTCTTTTAGAAAGCAATCACAAATATCAAAGACACATGGAGGAAAGAAGTAGAATCAGTCAAGTATAGTTTTATTTTGTGTCTTTTATTTCTTCAAAGGTCTTTAAAAGTAGGCTGTTACTCGGCAGGCCCATCCACTGATGAAAGCAGCAATAGTAACAGCTCTGACTCTGGAAGCAAAGATCATCTCAGTAAACCCCTGGGGGACCTCTTGAACTCGCCCATGCTGTCTGGCCAATCGACGAGGATGATAGAAAGAAGTCTTTCTCAGACCCATCAACCACACTCTCTGGTAATCGCAGAGGCTGGTGGTCACAGCATAGAGGCCCCAATGCCCCATAATCCAGCAAATGTAGGCCTCAGATTAAGCACCCATCATGCCAACCCAATCGGCAGAAATGTAATGAGAATGAAGCACGGCCCTGCGGAAGTAAACTAGCGGCACGCTACCAGTCCATAACTGAAGGCGCTCGTAGAGCCAAGCCTATAACACCAAAGGCACCCAGAAAGAAGGAGAGTCCCTTGATTAAAAGCACGATCCAAACCATTCAGAGTTTCGGCCAGAACCATGGCCATGGGGTTCTTACTCAATTTCAGTCCGAGGCACACGTGCACCAAGTCAGGGGAAGTACTCAAGAATAGAAAGTGCGAAGTCATGCATAATATCAAAGCAGCCCCGCGGGTGGGCATCGTATACGCTGGGATTCCCGGGACTAACATACCGGGCAATTATGGAAGCAATGTCGAGAACCTCACCATGAATCAGTCGGCGAGAAATAGCAGTGGAACAATTCAGGTATTCAGCCAGGCCTCGCATAGGACTGGGAGTATCAACAGAAGGGAGAATCAGGTCAGAGTCCGGATCAAAGCCAAGGATAGCACAGAACTCCTTAAACAGGGGGCATATTTCCAGGCCGTTGAAATTGAAGACATGATTTACTGGGTCCCAGTGGGCAATGGCAGCACGCATGAACTCTGTGTTCAGAATCATCTGGCGAAGAAAAAATAGCTCGGTCAGACCGTCGCTGAAGAGGTTGATCCGTTCCACACCATCCGTGATGTTCAGCCAAGCCATGAGTTGGGCGGGATCATACAATGCCATATTTTCTGTCGAGACTCTAGCAAAATTCAAAATTTTGGCAGCACCTCCCTGTTTCACTAACTATCCCACCTGTAAGGCAAACACACTCACTATCACAAAGCTGCTCATTGCAGTAACATCAACAATCACAGTGCACATATACCGTCACACAACCACCAACCAAAACAAGCACACAACTGCGCCTTCAAACCGGAAATTATCCAGCTCGAAAGGCAAAACATCATAATACTCTGTTAAGGGTGATAAATCATCCTACACATCATCCTAAAGATCATCCTACACATTGTCCATTATTCACTACTACAACCCAATTGAAGACGTGAAATGGAGACAAAACAAAAGTCCCCGCTAAGAAGGCCTCAGCCCTCCTCCTCTTCATCCTCTATCGGACCACCCGGAGTGTACGTTGGCGATGGCCTCCTCCTGCCACCCCTGCACCTTGGCCTGGTCCTCGATGAGCCGGCACCACCTCCTCGGCACTGTACACACAAAATAAAAGAAATCAGCCAAGAAACAACAAAAGTATAAAAATATAGTCGAGTCAGAAACTTACCAAGGACGCCATCTGGCTAGTGGCAAACTGTCGCATGCCATCCATCTCAGAGGGTAAAGTCTAGGGTTAGAACCTCATAACTTTAAAGAGCGCAAAATTAGAGACATACTCGGTGGTCTCGCGTAAAGACCAAGGGCCATAAGCTAGCTACCAAGGCATGACCTTCCTCAGCGTAACTCCAAGAAACATTGAGGACGCCCGCTGGCTGAGTAGGATACCCACATGTAACTCGTGGCACCTCCATCACCTGAGGAGAACCATCGGCACCTAGAACATTGACGATCCAATCTCAAGGAGGGATAGGGTCGGGAGCCGGAGGAGCCTGTCTCCTGTACACCTCATGAAACTGTAGGCACAAGACAAGTTAGGAAAAGATGAGTCCAAAAACATAAGTGATAAATAGAGACAAAAAAATGTAAAAAGAAACTCACATCCAGGAGTGGGAAGTTCGGCATCAGGAAGCGACCACGGTATGTCTCATAGCCAGTCTCGGAGTGGATGTGATCCCAAGCATTAGTGCCAGCAAGAGCTGCTAACAGAGCGGCACCAGAAAGGTCACCAGTGTCCATTATAGGAGGATCATGAGGAACAAAATACCTCGAGCTACCAATCGCCTGTCGGGATACTCGCTCGCCAAGGTACCATTTCCTGCCCTCGGTGCTCTCCATCAAGAGGCGACAAGAAGTAAGAGGCCTAACCGCCTGGATCTCCTCAGGAGCCGCATAAGAAACACCCTCCCAAGGCGCCCAGTCAACACTGGCAACTGTCAGCTCAGATAAGAAGTTCCTCAAAAGGACAATCCGATGGGCCCCGCTTTTGACTCCGACAACGTCTCTCTGCCACCTCAAACCCCGAGGAAATAAAGGCACATGAGCCATGCCATCCTCATCCTCACCCGACTCATTAGCAGGGGTAGGGGCCAGCATCTTCAAATACTCAAAGCTCCAAATCTGCATAGGAAGAAAGTGAAAATCAGAAAGTAAAAATAAGAAAGGGCCAAAAGAAAAGGAAAATTCACAGAACATACCTCCCAAACTCGCCAGAATCCTCCAGTAGATTTTATGCCTCCACGAGAGACCTCTCCCATGTACTTATAAAGGTGGGCCAGGGCAGCACAACCCCAATCATAGGAAGGAATCTCGTTAACAGTTGCCAAGCAAGTAAGGAGCTGCTGGCTCACCCGGTCATTCCGTGTAGCAAAAATTGAACAGCCAAGAACGTACAGCAGAAAGGCCCGTAACAACTACCAGTCATTCAGAGTGTGTCTCCCTCTTCCGTAGGCCCGATAAAGCCAGCCACAGGGGAACAGCCCCAATCAGCATCTCGACAGCTTCAGGGTCAATCTTATAGCAATAATCCAAGACTAGGCATTTCTCGCCAACCCTCAAGCCGGTAATCATCAAGAAATTAAAAGACATCATCGTCATCTCACCGAACAGAAGATGGAAGGTATTAGTCGTGTCCCACCACCTTTCAACAAGAGCATAAAAATGGGCCAGTTCATTTATACTATTTGAAACCAGACGGATGAAGTCGCCAAAACCTGCATCATCAACCATCTGCTTAACAGTGGGCGACAGTTGGGTATACCACAGGAAAGCATGGACAAGACTACCATGGCCTTTCAAAGCTACCTTCGGCACCTGTACACACCAAAAAACCCAAAACAGGTACAAAAGTCACTATTCATAGCCCGAATTCAAAACTTCACAAAATTAACATTTGAGCACAAATCGAACTTCTAACGATCTCTAGGTGCACACTACAGCTCACTAAACTAGCACAATGCATAGGAATAGTTCTGAACTACCGAAAGTTTCACATACCTGACGAGCTAGAGCCGCAGCCGAAAGGTGAAGCTGAGGGTCGCGCAAAACCAACTCTGAAGGTTGACTCTCGGCCTTTGCATGTTCCTTGGCTTTCTTGGACGGCCTCTTTAATCTTGAAGCCATGGATCTGCAAAAAATAAAAATGGCAGCTCAACTTTCTTATTGAGATTTTGAAAAAAGTAAAAATCCAATCAAAATTATAATCGTGGGGAAAGATTACTCACCTGAGCATGCACAAACTGCTTTTTGATGGATTTTGGCTCCAAAAATACCCCAATGCGGCACTGCTCCCTGTGGGCCCCGCTTTGCTCTGTTTCAGCTCATTTTGGCCCATTCTGACCAGTTTCAACCCATTTTTGGTTCCGATTAGCTCCGGTGGCCCATTTTAGTCAAAATTTATGAGGTTTTATCCCCAATAGATCCAATTTATCCCCAGCAGATTCAGTTAGTCCCCCGAGGACAAAAACAGAAATATATCATCTCCCGAAAGCCCGAATCGGCTTTTGGACTGACCATTGCAAAGATCTGATCAACCGTGAGAGATTCAGAGATGGGTCCTGGTTCTCGATCAAGAAACAGTGAAGAGAGATTCCCCGAGAGTCCTATACCATCCCCGAGGACAAAAACAGAAAGATATCAGCTCTCGAAGGCCCGAATTGGCTTTTCGGACCGACCACTACAAAGATCTGATCAACCGTGAGAGATTCAGAGATGGGTCCTGGTTCCCGATCAAGAAATGGTTAAGAGAGATTCCTCAAGAGTCCTACACCATCCCTTGAGGACAAAAATAGAAAGATATCGGCTCCCGAAGGCCCGAATTGGCTTTTCGGACCAACCATTATAAAAATCTGATTAACCATGAGAGATTCAAAGATGGGTCCTGGTTCCCGATCAAGAAATAGTTAAGTGAGATTCCCCGAGAGTCCTACACCATCCCCCGAGGAGCCAAATTGGCTTTTTGGACCGACCATCACAAAGATCTTATCAACCGTGAGAGATTCATAGATGGGTCCTGGTTCCCGATCAAGAAACAGTTAAGAGAGATTCCCCGAGAGTCCTACACCATCCCCCGAGGACAAAAGCAGAAAGATATCAGCTCCCAAAAGCCCGAATCGGCTTTTCGGACCAACCATTTCAAAGATCTGATCAACCGTGAGAGATTCAGAGATGGGTCCTGGTTCCCAATCAAGAAGCAGTTAAGAGAGATTCCCTGAGAGTCCTACATCATCCCCCGAGGACAGAAATAGAAGGATGCTAGCTCCTACTATCCCCAGTAGAACCGACTTCCAAAAAAATCGGTCATTCACAACTCCGTGTCCCCTGATTATCATGAGCTTTCTCATCTGTCTATTTTTATAGCTTTCTTACCTATCGGTTATCACGGGATCCCTCGGTCGCCTTTACTTGTCATCCTCTAAAGACCCTACCTTTGATCCGTTTTGCTTACAAAGCACGTTTCTCGAAATTTAAGAAGTTTGCCCTGAGATCCAGAGTCTTCCAAACCGTTGTGTCTTTATCCAAGTCAGCCACTGCATCATAGTCAAAAACACTAGCACTCACTCATACTAGGATCAGAACACTAAACATGATAGGACTCAGGACACATCCATACATTGCATATCATCCTCATAACATAGCATCCGTCTGTCTTGTTGTGCATGTGCGATTTGTTCCTTTGTGCCCCGAACTACATCCTGGTCTGATTCCTTGTGGGATACGTAGGCAGCTCTCGCAGAGCACAACTAGTCCTAGCCCCAGCATCATGTTTCTATCATTGCATCTTTTGCAATGCTTTTTATCCTAAATCTATAGCCTCCAAAAAGACTTGTCTCTTCAAAGATTTGGCATTCGCTTGCGACATGCGTTGCCTCGCAAGTTCATGCCAAAGAGGGGCAAACTATAGACACCCCATTTTGTCGGCTATCAGATTTAGGAGACCCATAGCTTGGTGGTTCACAATGATCGAAAAAAACTCAAAAAGGACTCCTGAAAGTTAGTTCTATCTCTCAAAATGCTCAGAATCAAATACCCCGAAAAACTCAGAAACTCCTAGATTTGGGACCAAAAGCTCTAGAAACATACTACATCGCAAGAAAAGTGGTAAAAAGAGTTTTAAAAGAAAATCAGATGAAATTGTTGGCTCCCAGAGACCCCCGGAAGTCCCGAAAGTTCCCAAAAAGTCCTTGTTGACCGATTTGACCAAGGTTTGACCAGGTTTGACCAAGTTTGACCAAGGTTCCGAGATCATGCTAGATCATGTGAAAGGTACTAAAATGAGTTTCAAAAGAAAAACATACAAAAATGTCAGCTCATGGGAGCTCCCAGAGGTTCCTAGAACTTTCTGAAGGTCCCTGATTTAACCAGTTTGATCAAAAGTTGACTTTGAAACTGGAGTACCGTATCATTTTTCATATATTTTTCATGGATACTAGAGGTCAATAGCTTTCCAACAATATATCGCACATAATTTCTAGATTGAAAATGAATTTATTATGAATTTCAAAAGGTGAAAAGACGATCAAATCGGCTTTTATCGCGAATACCGCAAAACTTTTTGAAGTGACCTATCTCTGAACTATTTTTTTTTATGGAAAATAGACTCCATTACCTTTCCAACAGTATATCACAAGCTCAGTTTGGAGTTCGTATGCATTTTCTGTGAATTTCAGACGAAATAGGGCATTTTCGCAAATATCGGGACCTCTTGGGGCCTAAAAAGAATTATCTGGATGAATGAGGAGTAGTGCCGCCGCGACACTAGCCCACTGCTGTCGCGACACAGGCCCAGTGTTGTCACGGCACTCTCCCCTAGAGCAGTCCATTTTTGCAATTTCTTTTGGGGGTCCATTTTGATTAATTAGAAACCAAAATGACGTAGCTCTATGTTTTCAGTTGTTTGGGACCAATGGGAGTACTTCTAAAACCCCAAAACCACCCCCAAATTGGCCTATATAAACCCCCCTTGACTCCTCATTTTAGGGGGGGTGTCAAATGCAAGCTTTGAAAAGTTTTAGAGAGAAAGTTGTAGAGATAAGGTTAGAATAGAGAGAAAAGAAGCTTTTCTTCTTTGATTTTTAACAAGAAAGTGAGTTCTAAACTTTGTTTTTACTTCATTACTTATATTTACTTCACATTCAATACACCCAACTACCATTTTAGTAAGTATTTATGAGAGATGAAGCTACTTCCATGTCCAAAGTCACCACATATGAGTGAAACACTAAGCTACAAGTCCAAAATCACATTGATTATCATCTATTGATTGTTATTATTTGCTTGTTTATATAAATGTTCATCTCTGCTTACCTCATTTCTTTTTATTTTTCTTTATTTACTTACCAGGTCATCATCATCTAGATGATGATGACATGGTGTTTGAGGTGAGTGAATCCTTATGGATAGTAGCTCTTGACCTCAAAAACATGTTTGATAGATGATGATTACAACCTCAATACATCCCCATGTATTCTTGAGGTTATTTCCAAAATGATATACTTTCAAAACCCCTATTTCAAAACCTCTCTAAAACCCCAATATTGGGATTCCAAGAAATAAACCTTATTTCTCTCAAAAAATCTTCAAAATAGTGAGTTGTTTAATTTCAAAGAATTATTCCGAGTTCAATACTCAAGGTATGGATGCAAGACCACTTGAAAAGTCTTCCTAACTCATTATAGAACCCC
This sequence comes from Hydrangea macrophylla, assembly GCA_033977485.1. NCBI lineage: Eukaryota > Viridiplantae > Streptophyta > Magnoliopsida > Cornales > Hydrangeaceae > Hydrangea > Hydrangea macrophylla. The sequence goes on from CM066994.1 coordinate 34,124,807, forward strand.
CATGATTTTTGGCTTGACTTGAAAGCACTTGAAAGGGGTCCATTTTTGTCCAAACATTATGCCTCTGCTGTCAAAGCAGCTAGGTTGACTTTCAACTTGTTTTACAGAAAACTCTTCCAAAAAGGGTGGTCCTAACTTATTTTCCCTTTCACTTCAATGTCTTAGAGAACTTTCTGTATGGGCTTGTAGATGTTTTGTTTTCAGTTTCTAAGATTTTCTAACATTTCAGTCGACAGTACGGACTCTGTTTCTGAGTAACCTCTATTGTTTATATGATTTCTCTCAATCTGTAATAGTTATTGAGGATTAGCTTTTAGATATGTGTTTTTGACACAATAAGAATGATCTCCATAAAAAATCATGCATTTAAAACATTCCTAACCCTACTTTTCATTTTCCACAAGTTTAAGTCTTTATTCTGTCCACTATTCACAGCAAACATTCTTTTACTTTCATTCTTTGATTTGATGCTTACATGCACTCCAAATTTGTTCATATCGTAGGAAGTAGTCCATACTACATTTGTACATATCCCATGATGATTTCATCCATGCATTCATTCATCTTTTTAGACTTATAAGTCACTTTAGAAAGTCCATGTACACAAACACACAACAACCTTTACACATCCTAGGATCATGCAAAATTTGGGTGTGAACCCTAATCTAAGAAGATTATAAGGAATTAACTTGATCACACGTCCATGCTCCCCCTCGATTAATTCTTTATTTCTCATCCGTCCTGGGGATTGAGAGGTCTTCTTTTCTCAAAGATTAACATGCACCATATTAGCTTGCTAAGCATTTTTTTTTTTAATTTTTTTGATTAATTTGTTTCAAGAACAATTCATGTCCCCTTATATTAGGAAAAATTCTTTACTTAATATGTGATTAAACGATTTTTTTCTAGGTTTGTTTGTGTAATCTTTCACCTTTGCATTGTGTGATATTTGGCTTAGATCTTATAAATGATATCTTATCTTTTGATCTTCCATTTCAATTTTCTTATGAAACGTAATATACTATCATAGTATTAATTGTCGAACCAAACATAAGTAAAAGATGATTATTTGGATGCCAATTGAGGCCCAGTCGAGAGACGGGACGAGTTGAGGGTGTTTTAGTCATGACAAAGGCTCCTTCCTCTCTCGTACCAAAACCCCGAGCCAAGTTCTTTGGTTATGAAAGGCCGGTGCCCTTTATCCATTTGGGTGATTCAAATTGGGTTTCTTGGTTCCCAAAATACCAAGTGGCGACTCTGTATCTGTTTTCAACAGACCTTCATTCTTTCCTTTCAAACCAGTTTCAAAACTAAAAAGGGAAAGCAGGATTCCGCGAGTCCACAGTCTCTTTGGCAATTATGGTTCCAATACATCGATATCATGTAATGGATATTTGTTCAAATGAAGTGGCCCTTTGAACTTTCTCGAAGGCCTTACATTGGGCATATCAAATAATCCCTTCTTATCGAGTTTGTGGTCATCAATTCTTCTACTCTCGCGGGTCATATTCTCCAGTATACCACTCTTGGTGAGTTTATCAAAGGTTTCCTTATCTAGAGTCTTTATCCTGAGACTATCCAATTTCTCAGACCATTTATCATAATTACAAGATGCATGAGGTGGGGTCAGAGGTGTGGTGTCAACCAATTGCTTTATAACATCCTTCATTTTTGCTAGCAGTTCACTGATTTGGTTAATAGTAGATTCCATGGCGGTCATCCTAGCATTTATACATTATTTGAATTCCATCTCTTCTTCTCTACCTCTTACTGTGTAAATCATTGAATCTTTTAGAAGCTCAATAAACATGGCTGGTTGGTCCAATGATGTGATATACACCGTAGGGTCGTAGGATTCAAGCCCTATTTCAATGAAGCTGATATCTCTCGGAGGTGGACACTTTTGATAATCTTGCAGCAAATTCTTGTTGACATCTGGCTGTGTAGGTGGAGGGGTAATGACCATTATCAATTAGATCTTGAATTTCATGTCCGAGCCTCCAACACTTGTTGGTACCATGGCCATGTCCTTGGTGGAAGTTGCAGTATAAATCCATGCTAAAGTTTTGTGGAAGTAGGTCTGGAGTCGGCATCGAATATAACTTCTTCAAGTACTCTCTTTCCAACATTCTTTCCAATGCTGTACTTAGAGACAATCCCAATTCAGAAAACTCCCTCTTTCCTTTTGACTGCCCCTGGTTTTGACTTCCTCTTACCGCAATAGTACTTCGACGCTCTTTCTGAAAAGGGTGAGGAGATAATGCATTGACATCAGCGGGCTGGTGATAGACAGGCCTTCGATTGTTCATGTTCCCTTTCTTGATTATCTTATCCCTGATTACATCTTCGACAAGTGTACATATGTCAAATAGCTGTTCAAATGTCATGATAGACTAGAATCGGAGCTTTTCAAGATACTCAGGCTGCAGGTTCTTGATGATCATTCAGACTTGCTCTTTCTCAATAGGTCTGATCGTCATTTGAGCAGCCTTTGTCCCAATGAGTAAGGAACCCTGCAAAGGATTCCTCATACTCTTGCCTTTCCAGATCTCTTGTAGTAACATCGAATGACTGATTGTATGAGTATTGAGCCATAAATACTCTAGCCAGGGCTTCCCAATCTTTGGCCACAACTGATTCTAAGGTCAAATACCATGACAGTGCTGCCCCACTCAGAGTTCTTTGAAACAACACGACAAAATAGTCAGACCCAATGCCCATGGGCTGTAACACTCCTACATAAAGCCTCAGATGGCTCTTTAGATTTTCAGTTTCGTCGAAGAATTCGATATGAGGCATCTTAAACTTTTCAGGGAGTTTTTCTTTTGGAGCATCACACAGACCTTCTATATCGAACAGATATTTATCAACCTCTTTGCTCTTCCTGATCATACTCTCTAGCTTGTTGATCTTAGCCAACTTGTCCTGAGTTTCCTGATCTAGCTGAACCTTTAGTTGAACTGTCTCCCCAAAGTCTTATCCCTCATGATTCACTGGAGGTAGTGGTGGTGGCAGATTAGTCAACTGGTCAATCATTCTCATCATAGTGGCGAGTTATACCCAATTCTGTTATCTGCTTTGATCTAACGCAGTCTGCATTGCAGCCAACCTGGTTTCTATATCAGCTTCATACATCATCTTTCCAACCCTGACTGATTCGGCTGTTCTTTCCTCAAACCCTGATCTGATCAAACAACTGTTCAGAGCTCTAACATAGGAGGCAGTACAACTCTTTGGTCCTATCTTCTTTTCTGGTTTATTAGGGATTTTCAAATAATCAGGTATTTTATTTTAAAGGAATTTTTCAAAGAATGATATTTACAAAAAGCGAATTGAAAATCATTTCCATTTTCAAAAACATTTTCTAAAATCAAAGAAATCAAGTTCCAAAATTCTGAGGAAAACAATTTTTTCTTTTCAAAAGTATATTAGAGGTGTCACACACGTGAGTCGTATATGCAATGCTCGTGTAGTGCATGCAATGCAGATGAAATACAATCTAATCTAAATGTAATGCACCTTAATCTAGCTTAGACCTAGCATATCAGCATATCAACACATAAGATTCCTTGAGTATGCTAATCATCTTACTAATCCAATCATTTATCCAAGGATTTTGAGCTTTGAAATTCTTGATGGCTCAGTTTTACGAAATTGAATTTTTTTTTATGAAAATCTTGAAAGAAATGGGAAGATTTGTAATTTTTGAAAGCACTTTTGAACCATTAATACATGTGGTATGAAATTGTAATTCTCTAAAATCGGGGTAGGAAATTTGAAATTCTAAAATCTGAGTGAAAAATCTAAAATTGAATCATCAAAGTGTGAAATCATGATTTTTAAAAAATCAAGGTAGGGATTGTGAAATTCTCTAAAATATGGGGAAAATTTGAATTGAATCATCAAAGTTGAAATTCTCTAAAATCTAGGGAGAATTTTGGAAGGATTTTGCGAATAGTGAATTTCAAAGAGAATTTTCAAAAGGGATATTCCCTAAATTTTCAAAAGACTCAGGTTTTTCAAAGAAGTGCTAGTATTTTCAAAATTTTCAAAATTTCAAAGAGAATAATGATTGAATGTTTGGATAAAGACCATACTACTCTAGAAGAATCTACCATACAAGGTTTAATGATGTCTTCGCATACACGTCCTCATCGTCCACATAATCCCTTACGGGCAAACACAAATAAATCATCACATTATCCGAATTAAAAATGATAAACAAGATCCTAATTGAAGGGTTCTATAGAAACTATATGCAAAGGCTGGGTTTTAGTCTTTATGACCGCACACGGTACAAGGCTAACGGTGACTACATGCTACCAAAGTCTCTTGACAAATGGAGGAAAGGGGGCCCTCCACTCACAAGGCAATGATCTCAAGCAGTTACGGTGAAAGAACAATGCAAGTGCAAATGCAGGCAGAAACAACACGATTATCGAATTAATAACAAGGATATTCATCGGCTCAAGTCAAACCCTCGAAGAACAAGAAACCAACGGTTTCATGTTCAGATCCCCAGCAGAGTCTCCAGATTGTGGACCAAATGTGCGCGCTCGACCGTCCTGGCATTTTCCCTTGATAGTGTCCCGGGACGGATCCCAAGGAGTACACTTCAGGGAAAACTAGGACTTCCTCACACGATCCTAGAGACAAAGAGTCGCCACCTAAGTTTTATCGAAAATTAGGAAACCCAAGCTTGACTCGCCCAAAATTGAATAAAGTTACTCGCCCTTCATTACCAGAAACTAGGTTCGGGGGTCTTAGTACGAGAGGGGAAGGAGCCCAAGCAGGACTAAAGCACCCCTTTCTCGCCCTACCGAATGGTAGGCCTTGATTCAAATATCCTTGTTCTTAATTCATAATTAGTGTTATTTCCTCAAACATACTATAAAATGTATACATGTCAAAAAGGGAACATCTAATGAAAATCATTTCAAGAGATTAGATCAAATAGCAGTCGGATGCACATGCAATACAAGGGAGAGGTATACTTACAGTGGTTAGTCCCGCCCGGGACCAATGCAAGTAAAGGAAACATGTCATGATATACAAAGGGAACGAGAGAACTTACATTAAGTTAACTCAAGTGGAGTCGCAAAACCAAAAAAAAAAAATATATAGAAACGTGTAATGCAATCATGCAACAATCCTAGATAACATGTCTCTAATAAATAATCATATAAACGGAGACTAACCTAAAGAAATTTATGTTGTTGAAATAAAGTTGTAATCCTAGAAAAATTCTAAGAGAAGGGATAGAGAATAGTACAAGATACATGGGCACTAAGCCACACGTAGGCGAGGCAAGCTCACGAATCAAAGACAGGATCCATGGCAATCAATTCTCTGCATTAAGACACCAAGGAATACCCAAACATTGTAAAAGCCCAAGAAAAAAATGATATGCATGAAAAGTAAGTAGAAAATGTCATCAATCAAATTTCCAGATTCAGCAACCTCTAATGAATCCTATCAAAAGTGGTCTTAAACATGAGCTGGGTTAAAACCCTTTTACAGAAAGTTAGATACATATCTTAGGGAACTTCTCCAAAAAGTAGAACCTCTTTACCATTTTCAAAGATGGAGAAATAAGGGTTTTGGGAATAGTGGATCAGGACTGTCCACTGTTCTTGTAAAAATCATAATCAATTCTACAAAAATCATGTGAAGCTCTATTTGGTGTCAAAAGAAATCTATTTCACTGTAGTTTATGACACAAATAATTCCATGGATATGTCATGATCTTACGGTTTCTAAAAATTTATTTCAAATAGACTCTGTTATCTAGAAATTTGGTGTCATTTAACAAAAGAATTCAAATCATAATAGAAATTCATGAATCATGTTAATCAAGTTACTCTAAGCTTTTGATCTCTCATCCAATTATCCTAGATGATTTCTAAACCAAGTTATATTCATCAATTGTTGTTAAGTGATCAAGGTATGACCATTTTGTATACATAATCATAATTGTAGTTAAACTTAGAAAATTCCAGAATAGTTGTATCAACTTCAAACGCTTAGAAAATGATCTTAACTCGATCATATCCTCACGATTTTATATTGGCATATAGATATATGAGTTAGGAATCATCCCCAAAAAGCGGAACATCGATAACTACTATAGATTTTCTGAAATTCAAGTACAAAGAGACTATGTTCAAATCTATCAATCGATTTCTCAACAATTTCTAAAAATAGCATATGAATCCTAGAAGTTCTCAAAACGGACCGGATGAAAGCTAATTCATCAAAGTTTATCCAAAAAATTTGAAATCCATCAAACTATGGGTTTTGATGGACCAAATATGATGGACAAAACCAATCTGTTTTGCTGAATTTTATCTAGTTCATTTTAAAATGTGAGGAAAATATCTTAGGTGTTGATTGAAGTTTATTTAGAGATCAAACTCATAGATCCACTTAATTCACATAGTTCCCAATCAATTTAGCCCTCAAGTTCTATGAAGAAATTTTTGGTTATGGATCAAAGGGACTTACAAATATCCTATTGGAGATGAATTTCAATAGAAATTCTAGGTAATAGAAATAATCAAGAGATGGGTATGAACATAGGAATCATCCCTCTCATAGATCATACTTCTAAACCATCATAGAATTAAAAATAGATACAAATATATAATCATGTATGCATGAATCTAAAACTAGAATAAAAATAGGAATCAAAAATAAAAATCAAATTAAAAATCAATCTCTAATTATGAATTATCAACAAAATCAAAGAGATTTGGATCTAGCTATGTGAGTGTGTGAAGAACAAGAGATAAAAAAGATGAGTGTTCTAATAAATAAAATAAAACTAAGCTAGATCCAAATCTTATAGATCTATATATAAAAAGTAGGAATTAGAGATGAATTATAGTGTTCACCTCTTGGAGGAATCTCAATTTTGCAATCAAAGTATTGAAGTCTCCTTCTTCAAGTGTTATTCAAGCACTCATCCATGGAAGTTGGGAGAGACAATTGATGATAAAATCGTAATCTAATTACCCTAAGATAAGTTTATAAAATCTAGAATTCTCTCCTAATTTAAAGGATATCATCCCCTTGCAATAATATTCAATTGTGTACTTAAAGCTTCTTCAAGATATTCCAAGGTGATCTCATATGAGATGTATGAGATCTGTATATAGAATTTTGAAGACTTAGCTCTTAAGTTACAGGGTTAAAATAGGATTTTCAATGATCAGAAAAGGGTTAAAATGGCCATTTCGGTGCCTAACCGCAATTTTCAGGCAATTTCCTCGCAGTGGGAGCCTTCTAGAAGGGTCTAGAACAAAAAAATGTGATGAAAAACACACTTCATAGGTGGCAGTTTTGGTGGGGCCCACCACCCCCTTACCCAAAACTGCCATCTACTATTTGGGTTCCCCTGGTTGCCCACAATCCCCGTTTCAAGTTTCAATTGCACTACTTTTCCAGATTTTTGTAAAAATGCTTTTTGGTCTCCAAAATTGTCCGTTTACGTACCGTTGGAAAGCTGTCTGGTTGAATTTCAGTGTAAAAATTTTCTAGGAAGTTTTGATTGAGAATTGAAGTCCAATTGAAGCCCGGAAGTCCTCCAGAACTTTCATCGTCTTTTTGAAATTGAACGACTTCTTTTCCGAAATTACTTTCAAATGTGCATTGATTTTGAACTTTTCTTTGAAATTGAATCTCTGGATACCTAGAATACTGCGTTTAGAACACTTAATGTTCATATAACCCTGAGTGAATATGAATTCTGAGAGACGATTTTGACAAAACAAGATTTATGCATGGAAAAGGGCTTTTCAGAGCTTGAAGTCACTTTCCGAAGTTTGATCTTTCGATTATATGGAATCCAGTACCTTCCATGGGGTACTTTTCATCATCGAATCCTCCAAGACGTTGACCACCCTAAATCCTATCAGTGTGGTCAAAATTGAGTGTCTATAGTAATGAAAATAATTGACAGCGTAAGGCTTTCAATATAGGAAATAAGAATAGAGTATTCTCATAAGTGAAATAGTCTAAATTCAACCTTTCTGGAATAAGTATGAGGAGAAACAATGAAATAGAGATCAAAACATACTTATAAGGGGTGCTAGGTTTTTGAGTTCATTATATGAACAAAGACGGAGACCTCACTTATAATTTATTTCAAAGGTAATGAACATGCAAAAATTCGTTCAATGAACAAGAAGTTTAGCAGAATGAACTTGCAGTACTTGCAATCAAACTCAAACCCCGAATGGGTTTTCAATAGTCAAGATAATCATGTATACTGAAAGAATGATGACTGAAGAAATTGTCCAATGTTCAAGGAAATTCAAATTTCTCACAAGGAATGGTATTATAATAATCATTTGCAAAGGGTTGAATTAGTATAAAGAATACGATTACTCAATACGGTCCTCATCCAAAATCTATACGGTAAGGCTCGTTCCTATCTGATCGTCTGCAGAGGTTCCTTGTTATGCACTGCTTTTATTGGGTTCATCTATTGGTGTTTAGAAAATCTAGGCATGGTCAGTAAATCGTACTAGCAAGTTTGAATCAGCCGACTTAATAACGACACTAATTCCTGAATCTAAAGCAGTGATTTCAAGGCTTGATACAATCTAATGCAGTTACTGATTCTAGGGTCAATGGATAATCATAGTGCATCTATATCAATTAAATGGTTACTCCTCAAAGGTGGTACTGCATTAAGGGTTGTCTCAAGTGCTTGGGGTACCAAACCCAGGTCATGCAAAAATCTTAGCATCAATACAATAATGGTAGCATTGAATAAAGTTCTAACTTAACGGTCAGATAACGCAAGGGTACCTTCTAGATTACCAAAAATTAATCTTGTCAAAATCAAGATATAAAAGTATACTCTACTTTAAAAGTTTGTAGTGTGGAAGTAGAGGTTGAACCCACAGAGATTGAAATACTAAAGCACTTTATTTTAAAATCTAAACCTAGTCAATTAAGAAAACAGAATTTTGATTTTGATTTTAATTAAACTAACAACGATGAAAATTAATCTAAACTATGAAAGCGATTAAAGATTGTTGTGATAAATAGGTGTATTGAACCTAGGATTGCAAATCCACCACTAGCTTCATAATAAGGGTATCTATGCATTCAATTAACTTATTACATTGGATGATAATGGGGAATCGTAGCTACAAGACCAATTCCTCCACCAAGAAGATAACTACGATTCAAGCACCAACATAATTCATCTTCAGTTGGCATAGAGTGTCTCACACTAAACTAGGGTTGCGGCACACTCCGTCTTTCTTAGGCATGAACTATTCGACTACTTGATATCACAATTCAAATAAGCACCATTACATGTAAATAATCTATACAAGCACAGCAAATATAGATCATTGAGCACATCACATTCAAAATAGATCTAAGACAAGAATAAACTTTAAAAGCAATGATTTAATCAATAGAAGTACGATTTTATTATTCAAAATCCCCTAAACATGTAATCATCATCCATACATAATAAAACTAAAAGAAAAGCATAAAATACACCTCAATACTTGGCTAGGGTTTCATTGAAACCCTAGATCTTGGTCTAAGCGGCCATAGAATCGAGGATTGACAAGAGGTTGATGGAAGAGGCCATGGGAATCCTTGGTCTTCTTCTTCTTCTCCTTGCTTTTGTCTCTTCAATGGCTAAAGTTTTAGTTATGGAAGGATGTGTATAATGTTGTGTATTATTGTGTAACCCCTAATTTGACTTAAAAGAGGATATATATAGATTTGGGTAAGTTTTGGAAGCTTTCCTAAACCGAATCACACTAAAACTGCTTTATTTATGTTTCTGGACGTATTCAGGCAATTCTGTTCGCGTAGGGGCTTCAGCACTTAAAAACACGCAACATTGGATTTTTGTACGGGTCGCGTGAGCGCAATTCTGGAATGTCACGTGAGCAGGCCGCTCGCGCGAGGTGCCTTTTTCTACTTGGTTTGCTTAGTTTTCACACCCTTTTTAGCCTAGAACTCCTGCTTTCTTCTATATCCTGACACAAAATAGAAAATGAAGTAAAAATACACAAAAATAGGATGAAAAGTGCTAACAAATGTGAATTAAGGTGTGTAATTAGGACTTATTCAGTCCCGATCACACCCCTAAACCTACATTTTGCTAGTCCTTGAGCAAAAAGAATAGAAAAATGAAACTACTAATAGAAATCCTACTCCATTGTCATATGAATTGCGATTGCACTTAGCATATGCAACAAGCCTTTTAAACCTCTAGGTGGCCCTAATCGGACGAGTGAAGTCTCATGAGGGTTCTCGTATTTTAAGACACCCACAACTATCTTTATTAACTTGTACATGAAAAGTTTTATTAAAACGATAAACAATCATTCAATACTCCTTATTATAAAACAGTGAATTGAAATAGAATAACGAACAAAAAGAAATGGAGCCAAACGTCCACCTATGTCATGAAAAACAATTCCAAGCACATGCATCGTATAAATCAATAGAGTTTCTCATAAATTTGCACGTGTGTGATGTGGTAGTCAAATGAACACGCACATGTCATGAACTTGGAATATAACTCGAATAACCATCCAACTATGCTTCGTCTACGATACTCATAATGTTAATTACACTCTCAAATGAAATGTTCAGAACATATGTAATCTCTCTAATATATGGGAGCAAAGAAAAAAAAATTTCAAAATGAGAAATGCTCACATATGACTCGTAAAAGACGCATGACACGAAAGAATAGTAATCTCATGGATAGGATGCCAATAGTCAAGAAAAATTAATCGTTATCATATTTTAATCCCCCTCCCATCGTTTACATATCCAAACCATGTTTTTTAGGATCAAATAAGACTTTTCAAAGGTTGTAATGTGGTTCAAGCAATGAAAAAAGATAGAAATGATTCATTAAGTAGTTTTACAGTGGTGTTGTAAGGCATATTCAATTTATTTCATTCATTCTTCTACCAACTTTCATCTTTTCATTCTCTTCTTTTCATATTTTTTAAATTTCTTTCCTCTTCTGATTTTTCTTTTCTTCTTTCAACCTTTTTCTTTTCCTTTTCGTTACTTTTGAAACGATATTCATTGAATACTAAGGCAACTACCCCAAACATCATCTTGTTTTCTTCTTCTCAATAAACGCATCGCCTTATAACCACTAAAAGTTGATCAATCTTTCAATGATAGACTCCAAGTTGGCCAAGTTGGAGCAAAAAAAAGAATCATGGTGATTAAAATAAGAGAGGCACTTTAAAGGCTCAAAGGGGCGAACTAAGGAAATTTTATCAGTTATCTGGATAGGTCAAAGGTCAAAAGGGTGGAAAACAAAGAAGGCCTAAAATCACATCCTAGGGTGATACGGTTCTTCAACGTTTATGACTAAAGATTAATTAGCATCGTAGCAAATATTTTAACTTGACTATCAACCAAAACAAGAATAATGAGACTAAACAACAAGTTAATGCGCTATTCAAAGAAATTCGACAAACACAATGTGTATTTATAACCCTCTAAAAAGAAAAGATAGGCTCAATAGCTCATCGGGTTTAGTCTCCACCATGTGTTATCTAGAAATTCGAATCATATTATAGTTCACATCAAATATGCATACAAGCGACTACGTGCAGTGCATAGATTTATGTGCAAATCTATGATATAAAACTACGATTCGAATGATACATATCATAAAATGTTGCATCATGACTTCAGCAAATGTTTAACCACATCTTCCCTTGTTTACCATTCTATAGCAATCCAAGTTACCTAACAAGAAGTATCGACTCGAGATTGCAAAACCGTTGATAACATCGTTTATTTAAGCACAAGTATAAAAAAAAATTTGAAAAAGTGGTGCATAATAATGTGCATGTGAGTGCATACCCCAAACCTAACCCTTTCATTGTCCCTAATGAAATAATAAAATGAAAGAAAGGAGAGTACATAAGGAAGGAATGATATTACCTTGATCTCAGCAATTACACACCAGGTAAACATATATGAATATGACGATAAAGTTCAATCACTCCAAATGGAGCCACTAATTCACCTATTAATACTCAACAAAAGAAAATAAACAAACAAATGAACAATGATAGCTAATAGAAATATATAATTATGTAATGCAGACCATGGCGTACTTGTTGAGAAACTAAACTAAAATCGAAAGACTCAACGAAAAAAAAATCACAAATAGAACTATCAAAACAAAGAAGGACTCGATCTAAAAGGCGCCTAAGAGAGCAAACAGAAAAGAACACACACATAAGTAAGGTTTGGGAGAAAGAAAAATAAGCAAAAGAGAAAAACACAAAAAATCACCCCTCGCGCGAGCAGAACGCACGAGCAACCGCTTGCGCGCGCGATTCCTCACGCGAGGTATATCTGAGGCTATTTTTAAGGTTCATGAAAAAAATTTCTAAGGCAAAGGATTGCGCGAGTGGGCCACTCGGGCGAATACCCCTCGCATGCGCGACTTAAGGCGCAATCTGAAGCTGAGGGCATGTATAAGAAGTTGAAAATTTTTTCCTAAGGCAAAAACTCGCGCGAGCAGGTCGCACACGACATATTCTCTTTCTCTTTTATCTTCCTTTCAATGTGAGTAAGTTCAAAATAATTGACCCTGACCCCCAAACTTGTCCAGAAAATGAAAAGTTGACTCAAAATGACCCAAAAAGTGTACAAAAATTAGAAAACAGAACGATAAAAGCTTGGGTTGCCTCCCAAGATGCGCTGTCTTTTACGTCTTCAGCTAGACCATTCTAGCTCAAGACTCATAGAGGTCAAAACTTGGACATTGTACCCTTGAAGACATAAGGGATACTCTAGTTGAAAACAGAAATAATGTCGTTATTTGTTAAGTCATTCGATGGTTTCACTTTTTCGGTTTTGAATCGATTCTTGACCTTTTGAGTTTTTGCTATATTGTTCTCCTTACTCACATTTACTTCTTCATCAAGTTCAAACGTTCGCCTAACCTCACTCTCCGCCACCCATGGGTAATCATCATCATTTGGAGACTGTTGAACAGCGTTAAAAATGTTTAATTTAGGTTCATGTTCCCAACCAAACGACACTTTCATTTTCCCCGTTCGATAGTTGACACGAGTGTTAGCAGTTTCTAAGAATGGACGACCAAGAATGACAGGAATGTGTTTCCTAGCATCTAGCATAGGTTCGGTGTCAAGGACCATGAAATCGACAAGATAGTAACATTTGTCGACTTTAACTAGGACGTCCTTGATGATCCCTCTAGGGATTTTGACGGAACGATATGCTAATTGTATAGTAGCAACCGTGGGTTTAAGTTGACCTAATCCTAATTATTTGTAAACCGTGTATGGAAGCAGATTCATGCTCGCACCTAAGTCAAGGAGAGCCCGATGAATGATAGTGTCACCTATGATACATAAATTCATTGGTGTACCGGGATCCTTATACTTTGGAGGAGCGTGTTAGAAGATTGAACTTACTTTTTTCGTAAGGAAGACCTTTTTTGGAATATGACTGCGCAACCTGCGCTTTTGAGTGCATAGGTCTTTAAGACATTTAGCACATGCGGGAATTTGTTTCATAGCGTCGAGGAATGAAATATTTATTTTAACTTGTTTAAATACCTCGAGTATATCTTTAGTTTTTGACCCTTCCTTTGAAAAATGTGACGGTTCCTCAATGTTTGGTGGGAAAGGCATTTTTGGAATATAATCTATCAAGGTCGTTACATACTCTTTATTAATTTGACTCATGTCCTCACTCCTCTGTTGATTTGAGTTTATGTTCATGTCTTTCTCACTTTTATTCGGGCTGTCAACAACTTCCTCTTCCCGAGTAGTTATCCTAGTCGAAACGACATTTATATGCTCACTAGTACCACCCACCTCGTATTGTCCCTTAGGTTTCAAAATAGGTTGACTTGACAACTTACTCTCGGTCAAACGATTTACTGTGTTAGCTATTTGTCCCACTTGGTACTCCATCTTTGCAATGAACTGTGTGTAAGAGTGTACTAACTGGATCACCGAACCAAGACTTTCAAGAAAGGCCAACACTTTCTCCTCAAATGCATTATTACGTGTAGGTGGAGGAGGAGGAGGAGGGTTGGGTTGTGTATATTGATATTGTTGAGACTGATGTTGCCATGCAATGGGAAAGCTAGTTTCAATTTGAGGTCTTTGGGAGGAATACGGACCCTCATTATTTTGAAATCGCCACCCTGTAGACACCCCATTTTGTCGGCTATCAGATTTAGGAGATCCATAGCTTGGTGATTCACAACGATCGAAAAAGACTCAAAAAGGACTCCTGGAAGTTAGTTATATCTCTCAAAATACTCAGAATGACCAAAATACCCCTAAAAGCCCAAAAACTCCCAGATTTGGACCAAAAGTTCTGGAAACATGCTACGTCTCAAGAAAAGTAAGAAAATAAGTTTTAAAGCAAAATTAGATGAAATCATCAACTCCCGGAGACCCCCAGAAGTTCCTGGAAAGTCCCCGTTGACCGGTTTGACCCAAGTTTGACCAATTTTGATCAGGGTTTGACCGAAATCGTCCAAATTCGCCGAAAAGTCCCAAGATCATTCAAGATCACGTGAAAAGTACTAAAATTAGTTTTTTTAAAAAATCGGACAAAAACGTTAACTCCTGAGAGCTCCTAGAGGATCCCAGAACTTCCTGAAGATCCCAGGTTTGATCGATTTGACCCAAAAGTTGACTTTGAAATCAGAGCACCGTGTCATTTTTCAAAAAAATTTTATGGATACTAAAGATCAAAGCTTTTTAACAGTATATCGCACATAATTTCTGAATTCAAAACGAATTTACTATGGATTTCTGAAGGTGAAAAAGTCGATCAAATCTGCTTTTATCGCAAATACCACAAATATTTTCAAAGTAACCTGACTCCAAACTTATTTTTATGAAAAGTAGACTCCATTACCTTTCCAACAGTATATCACAAGCTCAATTTGGAGTTCATATGCATTTTCTGTGAATTTCGGATGAAATAGGGCCTTTTCGCGAATACCGGAACCTCTGTGGGCCTAAACGTAAATTTTTGGGCATCTAAGGAGAAGTGCCGCGATGGCACTAGGCCAGTGCCACCGTAGTGCCGCGGCGGCGCTCAACCCCCGCAGAATCTATTTTTGTAATTTATTTTGGGGGTCCAAATTGAATAATTTAAAGCCAAAACAACGTAGTTTCTTGTTCACGGATGTTTGGGACCAATGGGAGCACTTTGTAAATCCCAAAACCTACCCAAATTGGCCTATATAAACCCCCCTTTGCTCTTCATTTTGGTGGGGAGCCAAGTGCAAAGCTAAAAAAAGTTTTACATAGGAAGAGAGATAGAGATAGGTTTAGAAGAGAGAAAGGGAGTTTCTCTCACTGATTTTCTATAAGAAAGTGATTTCTAATCTTGTTTACTTCCATTACTTCTCTTATACTTCACATTCAAATCCTCCCCAACCACCATTCTTGAGCAATCTTGAGTTAGGAAGCTACTTCCATGTCCAAATGTCAATATCTATGAGTGAAACACTAAGCTATAAGTCCAAAATCACATTGATTATCATCTATTGATCGTTATTATTTGCTTGTTTATATAAATGTTCATCTCTGCTTACCTCATTTCTTTTTATTTTTCTTTATTTACTTACTAGGTCATCATCATCTAGATGATGATGACATGGTGTTTGAGGTGAGTGAATCCTTATGGATAGTAGCTCTTGACCTCAAAAACATGTTTGATAGATGATGATTCCGACTTCAATACTTTCAAAGTATTCTTGAAGTTATGCTCAAATGAAAACAAATCTCCCCAACAATCTTGGAAGTTCTTGACTTGAGTTTGATGTTGGTTTCCCAAGTGGTTCTAATCCCCTTTTAGTGCTAGAAATGTGCTTTCAAAACCCCTCTAAAACCCCCAATAGTTGGATTCCAAGAAACATGCCTTGTTTCACAAAAAAATCTTCAAAACAATGAATGATCTGAGTTCAAAGATTTCTCTAGAACTCAATACTCAAAGGGTGATTACAAGACCACTTGGAAAGTCTTCCTAACTCATTATAGAATACCCATGATTTTTGGCTTGGCTTGAAAACACTTAGAAGGATTCCATTTTGACCCAAACATTCCTTCCAGACATTCTGTATTTGCTGTCACAGCAGCTTGGTTGACTTTCAACTTGTCTTTCAGAAACCTTTTCCAAAAGGAGTGGTCCGAACTCATTTTTCCTTTGACATTAAGTGTCTTAGGAAACTTTCTGTATAATATAGGCCTCTAGATGTTTTGTTTTCATTTTCTAAGATTTTTCAACATTTCAGTCGACAGTACGGGCTCTGTTTCTGAGTAGCCTCTATTGTTTATATGATTTCTCTCAATCTGTAATAGTTATCGTAGATTGGCTTTTTGGTATGTGTTCTAGACACAATGAGTATGATCTCCATAAAAAAAATCATGCATTAAAACATTTCTAACTCCTCTTTTCCATTTTTACAAGATCAACTTACTGTTCTGTCCACTATTCACAGCAACCATACTTTTACTTCCATTCTTTGATTGATGCTCACATGCACTCCAAATTTGTTCACATCTTAGGAAGTAGTCCATACTACATTTCTACATATCTTGTGATGATTTTCTTCATGAATTCATGCACATTTTAGACTTCTAAGTCACTTTAGAAAGTCCATGTATACAAATACACTACAACCTTTGCACATTCTAAGATCATACATTGCATCCATGCAAGATTTGGAGTTTTTGTGACTCCTAATCTATGGAGATTATAAGGAATGAACTTGATCATACGTTCATGCTTTCCCTCGATCTAATCTTCCTTTCTCATCCATCCCAGGGATTAAGAGGTCTTTTTTCTCAAAGATTAACATGCATCATTCTAGCTTGCTAAGCATATTTTAATTTATTTGATTATTTGTTTCAAGAACAACTCATGTCCCCCTTCTAGACTAGGAAAACTTGATTACTTGATACATGATTAGAAGCTTTTTCCTAGGTTGGTTTGTGTGATCCTTCACCTTTGCATTTTGTGATACTTGGCTTAGATCTTTTGAATGATATCTTATCTTTTAATCTTCTATTTTAAGATTCTTATGTGATGTAATATACTATCATAGTATTAATTGTCGAACCAAACATATTATAAGATGATTATTTGGATGCTAATTGAGGCCCGTTAATAGACGAGGCGAGTTGAGGGTGTTTTAGTCGCGACAAAGGCTCCTTCCTCTCTCGTACCAAAACCACGAACCAAGTTCTTTGGTTATGAAGAACCGGTGCCCTTTATCCATTTGGGTGAGTCAAATTGGGTTTCTTGGTTCCCTAAAAACCAAGTGGCGACTCTGTACCTGTTTTCAACTGACCTTTTCTTCAAATCAACTTTGATTTTAAAACTAAAGGAAAATCAATTCCGAAACCCCGGAAACAAGAAACGGGCGTGGGCTCACGGAGGCCGCGTGTCCACACACCCAACATTTGGGTGACTTATTTCCTGAAGGGTTGTGAGCATTTTTCGTAGGAATTGTTGAATAGAGTTAATGTCTGCTCGACAAACTCTGGGCATTGAGAAGCAGAAGGGCATGCAAAGATATTATGAGAAGGTTCAGAACACAATGCACATACTTTGGAAGGAGGGGGATTGGACATATGGCCCATCCTCATGAGTTGGTCAAGGTTTCTAGATAGTTCTTATATTTCAATTGAATGACTTGACTCGAAACGCTCCTCTCGCTTGGGTTTAGGTGGAAGACACCCCTTAGGACGGACGGACACGGCTTGGTGCATGGAGTTTTCTCTTAATGTTTCAAAAAATTTCAAGGCCTCGTCGGCGCTTTTGTGAAGAAATGTCCCCACACAAACAGCATCGACTGTATGATGAATAGAAGGAACAAGTCCCTTATAGAAGATTTGAACTAATTGCCACTTACAGATTTGATGATGGGGACAAGTGCGTAAAATTTTCTTAAATTGCTCCCATGTATCATATAGTGTTTCCCCATCTTGCATCACAAAGGTCATTATAGATTTTCGAATTTGATTTGTATGCGTAGTAGGTAAAAACTTTTGTAAGAACGCAGTATGTAACGCTTTCCATGTTTTGATGGTATTTGGCTCTAGAGATTGGAGCTAATACTTAGCTTTATCTTTTAAGGAAAATGGAAAGAGACGCAATTTAAATTCATCATCAGTCAAATTTTGGATTTTCAATGTAGCACATATATCTTGGAACTCTCCTAAGTGGTGATACCGATTTTCTTTTACACGACCATGGAAAGAAGGAAGGAGCGCGATGGTCGATGACTTTATCTCAAAATGAGATGCCGTCACCTCCCATAACTCTATGCATGATGGTGGTGTATATGTCGTAGGAGTGAAATAGTCTTTTAGCAGAGGAGGTTGAGGTACGTTAGGGTTATTTCTATTATTTATGTTGTTACCGTTGTTTCCAAAGTTAGCCATTGGAATAGGTTTGATGTTATTAGTTCGAGTTTTTCTTAAACGTTTAAGGGTTCTTTGTATTTCGGCCTGAAATAACGATGACGGTTTCGGAGTTGATTCATCATCGAACAACTGAGCTCTAGAAGCTTGCATTGCTGACTTAAAAACTCTCAGGGTACGTTCAAGTTCAGGATCAAAGGAATGTAATTCGGGTTTACTTGAACGCGTACCAAACATAAACTAAAAAAAATGACACTAAGATAAAGACTAACTCAAACAAATAGAAAAGCAACCTCACAAATAAGACAAGAAGCACACAACTACTATGATGCATGAAAGTTATCCTATTATGCAATGATTCGCGTCAAAGCCCAATGACAAGTGACGGATATTGTATATCCTAAAGCGCTAATAAGAGTAATTGTACATGTTTTCCTTCCTAACTATAGATATTTATGCTTACTTCAATACAATTGTGTAAATAGGATGTTACCACTAATATTTGCATAAGAACATTGTTTTGCAGAATAGAAAAGCATAAGGAAAATGAAGTGGATGACGGTGCAATAGAGAAAGCTGATTAGAAGAACAAAGAGAAGAAGATCCTGAATATCGAGCAGGACCAGTCCCAACAAAAGGGCAGGATCGGTCATGACCATGACCGATCGCGAAACACATGCAGGACCGGTCACAGCCAGGACATGTCCTGAAACATAGGCAGGACCGGTCGCGCTCGTCAGAAGTACGAGAATCAGAGATTTTTGGCTTTGAAATTCCTAAACCTATATGTACTAGGATAGATCATACATAAACCATACAATACACATTAGATACAAGTTAGAGAGAAGATATAGGAGACCATAGGGTTCTTAAAACCCGAGTTTTGATTCAAGCAAATATTGGAAGATTGCAAGCTCTACATTGAAGATTTTCTTAATTACAAGTGTTCGATATTCTTCTAATCTAGGTTTTTCTTAGTTCATACTCAGGTTTTACTTCCCAAGTCTGTTTTATGATTGTTTTTATTATGATTTCCATTAATCCAATGCTTAGATTTGATTTTGCCATGTTAGGCTAAACTCTTAGTTAGGAAAGAGCAATGAAACGGTAAAAATCTTGACTTCCATGCATGTTTTCATTGGGCAGCCCTAATTGCAAAGATCAATGGATGTTTGAGTTAACTTTCATAGGACTTTATGTTCTCTGATATGAATACTGTTAACGGGCATGACGTTAATAATTCTTAACTTGAATTTTCAATAGTTTGTGAACTTGCTTCATGGTATTAGTTTAAGATTAGAGTAGTTAATTTATTTTCACGTATCGTAGAGTAGTTTCCACCATGAATCATGCTCATAAAAAATCTGCCCGCACTTCATTAAAAGGGGAAAATTAAAATAGTTTCATATATTTACACCGGTCAAAAGGTATTTTATTATTTTAATTGAACCTATACACTAGAGGCATGACTTTGGATGATTGGGAGTGCAGCATCTCTCCTTAGGCATGGAAGTTAAGGGGTTTGCCGTGGATTTGTGATTTCCTAGCACTTTTCTTATATTTAGAAGTAACGTAATTTAATTTGCTGCATTAATCAATTTTAATTAGTAGTTAATTTACTTAGCTAAATTACCTTAGAAATCCGAATATAGCTATAATTAGTTTGTAGTTTTAATTGGTAAGTAAATTTTCATTAGTTTAAATCACGCCTTTATTTATTCAATAGTCTTAATAATTTTAATAGCTCATACTCGTTTATAATTTTACTTTACTTCGCAAACTAGTTTAAAACTACCTTCGTAAGCATTCATCTTTTCGTTTATTTTTAATACTAATAAATTAAATAGAATTAATCAAATTAAATTATTCATTTCCCTTGGGTTCGACCTAGGCTTACTAGTAATTATATTACTTGAACGAACACCTATACTTGGGTGTAGCATTTAGATGTACACAATTTTATTCGTGTCAAGTTTTTGGCGCCGTTGCCGGGGATAGGCAATTTGCTTAATTTTATTTATTTGTTAGTTTCTTTACTTTACTGTTTTGCGGAACACTACACATTTCATGTCATATCACTCCAACGAAGGAATCTTTCAACAAATACAAGTGATGACATTGATGTCATATAACTCCAATTCTTCTATTAATCCAATAGTTACACCTCAACATTCTAACCCAATGGATGGTTTTCTACCACCCAATCTTAATGGGAACAACGAATAATGGGGAGCATAATCTAGGTCTAAATGATGACATTGAAAGTCAACATAATTTTAATCCTAGAGAGAGGATAGATGATGACACATGTCCATTGCAAGAGTTGTTAGCCCCTGATAGGAACACGATCCCTTCGTGTATAACCATCCCACCACATTATGGAACTTTCCACTTTAAAAATGATATGATTCAACTCTTACCTACATTCCATGGGATGGAAAATGAGAGGGCATATGTGCATTTAAAAGACTTTGAATCTGTGTGCGAAACATTTGCTGACCAAACGTGTCTGCAAGAAATTGTTAGATTAAAATTATTCCCATTTTCTTTAAAAGATAAAGCGAAGGCTTGGCTGTTAACTCTTAGACCAGGCTCAATTAGCACATGGGCTGCTATGCATGAGGAATTTCTTAAAAAAAAATCCTTCCAAAGCATTTAGCTGATGATCTCATGCGACAAATCAAGATCTTTACTCAAAACGATAATAAAACTTTTGGTATAGTCTGGGAATGATTTAAGGATCTACTTTTATCTTGTCCACGTCACGGTTTTGAAAAATGGTGTCTTATGAGTTTCTTTTACGATCTCTAGAATCTAAAAAGTTAGTTCAAATAATGTGTCAAGGATAGTTCATGCATTAACGTGCAAATGAAGCTGAAACATATTTTGCTTGGCTTGCTGAAAATTCACCTCAATGGGAACCACGTGAAGTGACGTACACACCTCCTAGTGAGTCCGATAAAGCTAAGCAAAAGAGTATATTCTTACTTAGGACTGAAGATGAGTTATCAACTAAATATGACAAATTGGCTAAGCAAGTTGAGGCATTAGCAAAAGGAATAACAGAACAACCTAAGTTTATGTGTCAAGAAGACATATGTAGTAATTGTCATACGGTAGGACATCAGGTGTATACATGCCCTAACATACCTGTTTATCAAGAAACACCACCTGTTGATGTTAACGTGATGAATAACTACAAGGGTCCTACGAATGCATATGGGGGTATAATTGGAAGAACCAGCCTAACTTAAATAATTAGAAAATAGGGGCGAATCAAGCACCAGATAGTTTTAATCCGCCGCCCCAATAGAACCAGTTCTTCCAACTGAATCAAAATCAATATCAACCACCTCCTCAACAATATAATCAACAATATAACCCACCGCATCAACCTCCACAACAATAGAATTATCAAGGTAATAATCAGAATAACTCTAATGTTTATGTGCCTCCACACAAGAAAGCACAAGAAAATCCTAGGGATGTAATGATGCAACAAATGGTTCAAGCTATGGGAAAATTACAATTAACTATGGAACGAATAGGTAATCAATTCGAAAGTTATCAAAAGGGAATGTTCCCAGCTCAACCGCAATCTAACCCTAGAGGTCAACCACAAAATAGTGCTTCAAATATAAAATCAGGTAATCATGAACAAGCTAAAACTATATCAACCTTGAGAAGCGGTAAAGTTGTGGAGGAGGGCACCTCTCCTCCTAAAATAGATGAGAATAACAAGGAAAATAATATTGGAGAAGATAATGTGGAAGAAGTAGTAAAAACTGATAGTGATAAGGAAAAATATAAAACCCACCAAGAGGAGAGTGAGAAGCAAGATGATAAGAGAGAAGAAGAGGAAACACTTAAATTCATTCCTCCAGCCCCTTACCCGTAGAGACTTAAAAAGTTCCAAGATGTGAAGCACCAAAAATTTTTGGAACTTTTTAAACAAGTAAGAATTAATCTACCTCTTTTGGATGCTATTAATCATGTGCCTGCTTATGCGAAATACTTAAAGGATTTGTGCAGTGTTAAACATAAGCAGAAAAGAAAGCTTACCTGGCTGATCAGGTTAGTTCAAACATAAAAAATAATCTGCCACCTAAGTTTCTGGCACACGAACAATGACATGTATCATTGGAAACCATAAGATCGACCATACACTTTTAGACTTAGGAGCTATGTTAACCTATTGCCATATTCTGTGTACCAATAGTTAGGATTGGGAGATCTTAAACCAACTAGGATCACATTACAATTAGCAGATAGATCTATTAAACTACCTAGGGGTATTTTGGAAGATGTACTAGTTCGCGTGGACAATTTTATCTTTCCTGTTGACTTCGTGGTACTAGACACAGAACCTGTGCCTACTCTAATTATACAAATCCTTGTGATTTTTGGTAGACGGTTCTTAGCAACAATAGACGTCACTCTCCGCATAAGAATCGGAATACTGACATTGGTTTTTGGTGATATGATGATGAATATTAAAATCTTTTCTAATCCCCATCATAAGTTAGAAGAAGAGGAATTAGAATAAGTAAATTACTTAGACTCGTTAACACAAGAAAGTGTCCAAATTATTAGAGAAAATGAGGAAAGTAATACAAGCGAAGTTACCTTCTTAAATAAGTACCTTAACGATCAAGATGAAGAAGTAATTAGGGAAGCAATGTGGTTAAAGGAGCTCCCTAAGGAGCTCAAGTATGCTTTTCTAGGGGATAATAGTACTTTTCCTATTATAATCTCATCTGCGTTAGAAATGGAACAAGAAGTTTAACTGGAAACCCTGTTAAAACAACATAAAAATGCTTTAGGGTGGAACATAGCTAACCTGAAAGGAATTAGTCCGAACATATGCACACATAAAATATATCTAGAAGATGATGCTAAACCGTCTCATGAGATGCAAAGACGTTTAAACCCTAATATGCAAGAAGTTGTAAAGAAGGAATTAAGCTCTTAGACGTAGGAATAATTTATTCTCTGATAGTCGTTGGGTGAGTCCTACACAAGTTATACCTAAGAAATCGGGAATTACTATAGGGCCCAATGCTGAAGGTGTATTAATTTCTACACGTGTCACTGCTAGTTAGAGAATGTATATTGACTATAGAAAGCTTAACGCTATTAATAGAAAAGACCATTTTTCCCTACCCTTCATGGATCAGATGTTAGAACGCATAGCTGGACACAAATACTACTATTTTTTAGATGGGTATAGTGGTTATAACCAAATTGAGATAGCGCCTAAAGACCAGAAAAGACTACCTTTACGTGTCCATTCAGAAGTTTTGCTTATCGTAGAATGCCGTTTGGATTGTGCAACGCACCTCCGACTTTTCAAAGGTATATGTTGAGCATATTTAGTGACATAGTAGAAAAATATTTAGAGGTCTTTATGGATGATTTCTATATTTTTGTCAAATCATACGAGGAATACCTAAGTAATCTAGAAAAAGTGCTAACTAGATGTGAAGATAGGAACTCAGTTTTGAACTGGGAGAAATGCCATTGCATGGTGACAAGAGGTATTGTACTAGGACATGTCATATCTGAGGACGTAATTCAAGTAGATTATGCTAAGATTGATTTAATCTCAAATTTACCTACTCCTCAGTCTGTTAGAGACATACGTTCGTTCCTAGGTCATGCAGGGTTTTATAGACGCTTTATTCAAAATTTTAGTGCAATCTCGCGACCCCTGCGTAACCTTTTAGCTAAGGATACACCATTTGAATTGACGCCTGAATGTCAATCATCTTTTGATAAACTTAAACAACACCTTACTACTACACCAATAATACAACCCCCAGATTGGAACTTACCTTTTGAGTTAATGTGTGACGCAAGTGATTATGCTATAGGAGCTGTTTTAGGACAACGTAAAGATAAGAAACCATCTATCATCTATTATGCAAGTAAAATGTTAGATGGAGCTCAATTGAATTATTCAACCACAGAAAAAGAATTACTTGCATTGGTTTTTGCACTAGATAAATTTAGATCGTACTTAATAGGGTCACCCATTGATTGTTTCACGGACCGTGCAGCTTTAAAGTATTTGTTATCTACAAAAGATACAAAACCGCGATTAATAAGATGGATTCTACTCTTATAAGAATTTAATATAACTATTAAAGATAAAATAAAAAAAAATAAAAAAAAAGGAGTTGAGAATGTTATAGCAGATCACTTGTCTAGGTTGACATTTGAAGATAAGTGTGTGTGCAAGAATCTCTACCAATTAAAGAATCATTTCCCGATGAGCAACTGTTGGTAGCTACCACTTTGCCGTGGTATGCTGATATTGTTAACTATTTAGTTACTGGGAACATCCTAAGTCACTGGTCCTCTCCTAATAAGAAACGGTTTTTAGCGATAGCAAGACATTTTTTCTTTGATGAACCTTATTTATTTAAATATTGTGCTGACCAGGTAATACAAAATTGCGTGCCAAATGAAGAAATCCAACAAGTCCTACATTTCAGTCACTCCGCCCATTGTGGAGGACATTTTTTAGCTAAGAAAACTGCCATGAAAGTTTTACAACGTTGCCTCTACTGGCCTTCTTTATTTAAAGATTCTTATCTATTTTGTAAAACTTGTGCACATTGCCAAATGTTAGGCAGCTTATCAAGAAGAAATCAAGAACCTTTAATGCCAATTATTACGATAAAATTTTTTTACTGTGGGGGAATTGACTTCTGGGTCCCTTTCCCCCATCCTTCCAATTTGAGTATATTTTATTAGTCGTAGAATATGTCTCTAAAAGGGTGGAGGCGACACCACTAGGAGAAATGACCACAACACTGTCATCGCATTCATTAAAGATAATATACTATCAAGGTTCGGTACGCCGAAGGCAATAATTAGTGATCAAGAATCCCATTTCTATCACAAACCATTCGATATTTTAATGAAGAAATATGTTGTCACTCACAAGGTGTCTACTGCATATCATCCTCAAACGAATGGGCAAGCAGAGCTTGCTAATAGAGAGATAAAACATATCTTGGAGAAAACCGTAAGCTCTAACTAAAAAAATTGGTCTTCACGTCTTTCCGATGCTCTTTGGGCATATAGGACAGCCTTTAAAATCAATTTAGGAATGTCTCCTTATAGTTTAGTATGTGAGAAAGCTTGTCACTTACCTGTTGAGTTAGAACATAAAGCGTATTGGGCAGTTAGGTCCTTAAATTATGATATTCAAGAAGGCGGCGTGTTACGGAAATTACAATTGAGTGAACTTGAAGAAATAAGGAATGATGCGTATGAAAATACAAAAATAAATCAAGCGCGCACTAAGGTTTATCATAATAAAAATCTTCTACGAAAGAGTTTCACACCTGGGCAGAAAGTTTTATTATATGATTCACGATTACATCTTTTCCCGGGTTAATTAAAATCAAGATGGAATGGGTCGTATATAGTCACTAACATTTTTCCACATAGAACGGTTGAAATTGAGAATTCAACAACTAATTAGATTTTTAAAGTAAATGTACATCGACTAAAGCTGTTCTTAGAAGGATTTGAACCAGAGTTAGAGTCAATCCAATTGGATGACCCTGACTACGGTTAACCGTAAAAGCATCAATACGATTACAATTGTTGTATATTAGTAGGTTATCAAAGTAGTCTTTGTTAATTTATTTAACACTTAGTTTTCCTATCTCCCATGATTTGTAGTTGATTTTAGTATCAAACTGAAGGTTATAGTATGTATTTCCTTTTCCACCTCTTTATACCCCATCAGCTTATTCACTGAGGTATTATTCTTAGACCGAGGACTCCATCCCCTACTAGAGATAGGCGACCTATTATGGAGCCACTCACTCCCCCTGGTTCCCCTGCCGCGAGGAGCATTCACTCAGCTGGTAGTGATGACAGTTTCTTTGACGATCTTGGACCGCTACCCGATGACTTTTTCCCGTATTGGGAGACAGAGCCTTTATTGTTGATACCGGGTGTTTTAGATGAGTTGATTCAGCAAGAGATTTCAGAGCGTGGCCCTGACTTAGAACCCACTATCTGTGCACGTGATATGATCTCTCCGCTTCGATTTGCTTCTGCTCCACACAGTACTTCGACTCTGCCTCTGCATCTTCCTACTCTGATTTGAAGGACACTGATATATTCCTTCGAGATGATCCCATGTATGATGATGACCCCATAGTTTATGACTTGCCACCTGGTATCCCTGAGGCAGTTCGTCACCTCATCTGACATCCGGATTGGCCAGTTGAGAATATTGTGAGGTTCTTCGCTCCGTATGAGGGACCTGTGGATGATTTCTACTTTGCACCTTTTGATCTACAGTTTTACCCTGACTGAGAGTTAGCAGATGTGTTTTTCCATCCCGATATTATTGTTGTACCTCCACTTCCTCCCCGGACAATAGAGAGCTATGACGTGTTCTTTATTATTATCATTACATATTCTCGCCATGGGGTGTATGTTCTTTTCCTCTTCATTTTCCAGCCACGTGCTCGTCGTCATTGGCCTCTTTGAATTCTCGATGAGGACATCTTGGTTTTAGTTGGGGGGAGAGAGTGTTTAGATATGAAGTTAGAAAATGGAGGTGTGTTACATTAGGAAATATTGTGGATAATTGGAGATAAGGAAATATTTTGGATAATATAGAAATTTTGATTTTTTTTTTTGAAATATTGAAATATTGTGGATAATAAAGAAATTTCAATCTTGATTTTTTGTTTCATTTTCTAGTTGAGCTCAAAGTTGAGAATTGATTGTACTTTAAGGAGATTTTGAATGATTTGGATAAAAATAGAACTTTATGAGAACATGAATAAAATGAGTATAGTTGGGTTTTAAATGTGCAGTATAGTTTGGTTGTTGGTTATTAGATAAGTGCTGAAATTTTAACTACTGCTGAACAAGGATTCTATCAAAAATGACCAGGATCGGTCCCATTACACACTCAGGACCGGTCGCGGTCATGACCGGTCCCAAAACTTATACGAGACCGGTCGCATCCATGACCGATCGCGAAACTTATACAAAATCGGTCCCACCCTGTAAATTTCTATTATATACGAAAACTTAACTTATCAGTTCATAACTCTCAAAAACACAAAAACGAGAAAAGGCGAACAAGGTGACCCAATTCCCTCAGGGTCTCACGTCTCAAAAATCCTATCAAGGGTAGAATCTACGGGTCGTGATCACTAAAAGTTGGATTGGGAAGTGTGTGCGCTATACTTGGTTACCTCCATCATTCGTTGTTTCGTTTATAGTAGGTATATTGGTTCTTGATTCAACCCCTTTCCAAATCTCCCATGTACATCTTGAATGCACTGGTCTAGAGGTTCTCTTTTCTTGTTCTTTGTAGCTAATTTCAAAAGGAAGTGGTTGATATGGCATCTACGACCCCTTTTTAACAAACCCTAGACCAGGACCGGTCCCACTAGTTGGGCAGGACCGATCATGCCCAACAGAGAGTTTTTGCTTTCTGATTTTTATTATCTTTTCTGTTTTTGTTTGTTTTTGTTATCCAAAGCCATTCTCAATGGGGACCATGTCGGCTAAAGATAAAGAGAAGCCTGTGAATGCCACAATCCCAAACCTGCCCTTAGCCCATGGGTTAAAACACAATGAGGACAAGGCATGGTATGATAAATACTTTAAAAATAGGGTAATAGCAATCGAGCGACACATCGATGGAGCTTATTCCTCAGTATTTTGCCCCTTTTTCCTTGCCAAGTTGCGCATTCAAGGATGGTTGGATTATATGGAGAACGTGAAAATAGTAAATATCATCCTGGTTAGGTTAGCCTCCACCTCCCTGATCAAATGGACGGTTGAACCATTTGTCTACCGAGCCTATGTCTGCCGTACCCCATTCAAACTCTCACCCACCACAGTCTCCCAAGCCATAGGAATTCCCCTTCTCAATAACTACTTCTGTCCACTAGGTGACCCCACTACACTAAATGTCACTGACGATTTCATCTTCTCCACTCTTACAGGAGGCATAACCAAGAAGGCCACAGGTAGCCTCTATAGGAAGGACTTGACCTCTGATTACTTAGGTTTGTATATGGCAATCTACAGTTGTCTTTTCTTTAGCAATCATTTAGAGTGGATGAAATTATGGAAAGCTAGGGTGATATTCGCGGTGGGAACAAACTGGCCTATTTGTCTCTCTCGATGTTTCATGCAGGCGATAGCGGGAAAGTTGAATGTTGAGCTGCCTGAATCAGAGGAAGAAGAGGAGCAAGAAGAAGAGGAGGAAGAAGAGGAGGACAAGCCAGGTACAGAGGAGCAGCCAGAGTAGACCATAGCTGATATTGATGCCGCAGGTAGAGTCGAGGCTGTCAGTTCTTCACGAGGAGGACGACCACCCTCTGCCAGATGAGTAGGGTGAGCTCCTGATGTTCCTACTACAATAGAGTCTTTTGAGAAGGATGTTGATGACTATGACTTGGCCGTTTTTCTATCTTACTCATTTTTGAACCTCTATTCATTTTTGTAATGAACATTGTATATTTTAGATAATGTGGTTATGGTGGATGGATTTCTAGATATTTGGTAACTTTGATGTAATTACATTGTAACTTAGTATTATTGTCTGGGTTTAACTTATGATAGATGATGGCCTGTCTTGGATGATTTCTTTCTTGCCTATGATTGATCTAACATTTTTTGGAACTAAATAAGCATAGGTTATCAATTCGAATTTCACGCGTGCCCTAGGTGATATCTCCCCTTTGTTTAATTTTCATATTTGTACATTGAGGGCAATGCAATATTTAGTTGGGGGGGTGTTATTCATTCTAATTTCATTTCTAAATTCAGTTTACAAATAATTTCATTTCTAAATTCAATTTACAAAAAAAAAAAAAGGAATTTTTTAATTAACTAATAATCAATGAATGAATAAATAATAATAAATGACTAAAAAGGAAATAATGTGACATGATCTTGTACATGCCTAGGCGACCTCCATATCTTGAACACGGGTGTATTATGCTCATAATATTCATTGTTTTGTTTTCCTTTCGTGCACATAGTACGCCATGTTAGCTTGTTTATCATGTAAATTGTGAACTATGTCATGTTTGTTAAATTTCACAAACTTTGAGCACAATGGACAACTTTATGTTAGGTAGAAACTTCTTGTTCTGAATACCCTATAGTGATTTAAAAATGTGCAATAGAGTCTAATAACCCTTTGAGAGCTGTTGCACTATTAGTTTCTTTCGAGAGGAATATATTCAGTTTTAGTCGATTTATTCTTGTGCTATATCTCGTTGATAAACCTCATTTTATTCTCATTTTGATGGATCACTAGATGAGAACATTCAGGACCTATCAAAATTTAAAAATTCTTGGATTACTTAAATGGATAATCTGGGTTACTCGGGTTGAAATAGGTTGATGTTCTTTCGGATTCTATTTAGGATACTCATCCCTTAGAAAGAATTCAGTCACTAATGATCATTCAGGCGAAGAAAGAAGAAAAAAAGAAAGAAAGATATATATATAAATAGACAGGATGATAAGCGACATTCTTCTCTTTCAAGTATTGTGATATATGTTGATTCATGGGTCATTACTGCTAAATATGACTAGCATCTTTTGAGTCGGAGTTGAAAAGAAACGAAAAAAAAAGGAAAAAAATATGGAAAAAGAGATAAAGGAGATAAGTATAAAATATATATATATAAGGAGAAGTTGAAAAGGGACAATGTGATTCATGCTGATAGATTACTCTAGAATTTCGTTCATCGTCACGCTTGTTCTCTATCTATAAATAAAGACCTATGGATTCCGAGTGACTAAGTTTTGAAATAAAGGTGAGAAAAGGATTTTCCGCGATAGGTTGCTCTTCTAGTGTGAAGTATCCCATTCATGAGGTTATTCCACCTAAATATTACCATTTTTCATTTTAGATATACGAGGCATTTGCGTTTCTTTATATTTACTCTTTAAAAGGCTCTATATCATGAGAGAAAGTATATAATACACCCAAAATCTGAGTGAATTCATCTTTAGAGTGTATATCCGGTGAGATTTGAGCTTGAGTCGTATGTTTTAAAGATTGCTATGGTAAATAGAGCTTGAAGTAATGATGAGCATTGTTGTTGTCCATGCACACACACACGTGGGGTTTAGTAAAAACGATATATTTTAATGATTTTTATGATAGATAAGTTGCATAGATACATGTTGTGTGCTATTTAAAGTATAATAGGAATATTATGAAGTGTTCTGCACTTGTGTGCTTGGTAACGGAGGATGAATATGCATGGATATAGATCATGAGTAAGAAGTTTGTGGGTAGCTTTGCTGTAAACCCTCACGAGACAACACTCGTCCTACTAGAGACACCTAGGGGTTTAAAGGCTTGTTGCATGTGTTAAATGCAATCGTGATTCCTACGAAAATGAGTTAGGTTTTGTTTTATTTTTATGTTTTAGTTATATGTAGGTTAAATCCTTTGTTGCATAAATTCACTTCATTACTAGGGACTTGCAATGAGCTAGTTGGGGGGTGTGACAAGTGACGGATATTGTATATCCAGAAGCGCTAATAAGAGTAATTATACATATTTTCCTCCCTAACCATAGATATTTATGCTTACTTCAATACAATTGTATAAATAGGATGTTACCGCTAATATTTGCATAAGAACATTATTTTACAGAATATAAAAGCATAAGGAAAATGAAGTGGATGACGGTGCAAGAGAGAAAGCTGATTAGAAGAACAAAGAGAAGAAGATCCTGAAAATCGAGCAGGTCCGGTCCCAACAAAAGGATAGGACCGGTCATGACCATGACCAGTAGCGAAACACATGCAGGACCGGTTGCAGCCAGGAAACATAGGTAGGACCGGTCGCGCTCGTCAGAATTGCGGGAATCAGAGATTTTCGGCTTTGAAATTCCTAAACCTATATATAATAGGATAGATCATACATAAACGATACAATACACATTAGATATGAGTTAGAGAGAAGATATAGGAGACCCTAGGGTTCTTAAAACCCGAGTTTTGATTCAAGCAAATATTGGAAGATTGCAAGCTCTAGATTGAAGATTTTCTTAATTACAAGTGTTCTATATTCTTCTAATCCAGGTTTTTGTTAGTTTATACTCAGGTTTTACTTTCCAAATCTGTTTTATGATTGCTTTTATTATGGTTTCCATTAATCCAATGCTTAGATTTGATTTCGCCATGTTAGGCTAAACTCTTAGTTAGGAAAGAGCAATGAAACGGTAAAAATCTTGACTTCCATGCACGTTTTCATTGGCAGCCCTAATTCCAAAGTGTTGGCCCAAATATGAAAACCTTAGAGGGGGGGTAAATAAGATTTTAGCGGAAAATAAACCTTTTTAAAACTTAATTGCAAATTAAACATAATCACAAACAATAATGTAAAGAGAGAAGGGAAGAGACACTTGCAAACCGAGTTTTCAAGTGGCTCGGCAATCCGCACACCGCAGCCTACGTCCATCCCTCAAGAACACCTCTTGAGGATTCCTTTAATCTGACCTACTTCACGGGTGCAGATCAAACCATTACAAGAGCCTTCAATCTCTCCCGCAGAAGAACATCTCTTCTTTGCACACAAGGGTTACTAACCCTTACTCTTTATAATTGATTTGGGTACAAATGATAACTCTTTCTCTAGAGTAGATAATACAATGATAGGTCACACAATAACTCCTTAGTGAGTGGATGATACAAATAAAATCTCACTACAATTTACTCTCAAAGAAATGTAAATCAAGAACTAGAGCAAATTGATAAACACACGCAACTAGGGCTCAAATGTGAATGATTAAAAATCAACAAGTTGTGTGATTCAAATAGATGTTTTCCAATGGATTGATCAACATTAAAAGGTTTGGAAAAACATGTATTTATAGGCCAAGAAAGATTATAGCCGTTGGGAGTGGTTGGGGGGAGTAAAAACAATTTTGGAGAGTTTAGAAAACTAGTCGTTAGTGCAATCTGCACGTTTCAATCGACTAGATCGAAGGTTCGGTTGACTAGAAAGTTTAGAACAGAGAAGAGGGCATTCTGTGACAATTCCAGTCGACTGAATAGTGCTCCAGTCGACTGAACATTACCTTCGGTCGACTGGACCCTTCAAAAATCAGTCGACTGGTTTTCTGCTGGTTTGTAGCAGACTGACACCTCTTCACTAAAATAGCCATAACACCCTCTACAAAACTCGTTTTTGCGATCCGTTTGAAGATTCGGAAACTAGATTCAAATACCTTTCAAATCATATAAAACTAGACATCTAATTCCTTACCAATTAGATCACGTTTGCCTTTAAAGATGACCTATCTACACAAAGGTCTTTGTTTTTGACTTAGCCACTTTGAAAGCTTTTGTGAAATGAATTTAATTGAGTGGTCTAAGTAAGTTTAGGTCCTTGAAAGTATTTTATAGTATGAGAGCAAGGATTCTAAGGTCCAATTAAAGTTACTTGAGCCCCTATGAGTGACTAATCAAAATGCTTACAAGTAAATCTAAGTCTTCAACCAAGGATAGAAAAATCTTCAAGTCTTCAAGCTTGATCCTTGTTGAGCTCCATCACTCTTGGGCATCACCATATGCTATCTCATGATCTCAAACAAAGTTAGAACATCTAAATGCATAAATCAAGAGATTGGCATAATGAAAATGACTTGAGAATTGATTCGAATAGATCATTAAGAACATGCAATTATCACTAGATTTTTGTCATCATCAAAACAAACATAAATCATGCCTTAAATAAATTCAAAGCTAACAATTTTCCCCTCTTTGATGATGTCAAAACATGGAATAGAGATATAGGAATTAAAGCACAATAAGAGTCATTTTCATGTTGTCATTCAAAGCAACAAGATATACAAAGTATGAATCCAAGAGTGACAACTTTCAACACTCTCTATTATCATTTTCCTCATTTTTGATTATCTCTCTATTCAATTCTCTATTCAATTTTCCCCTTTTTGACAACAACAAAAAGATTAGGGGTTTGAACTAAAAGTTCCCCCTTAATAAGATACCAAATAAACTAAAGTGAACATAGTAGTATGTTCCACCTCAAAATAAGCAAACATGACATGAACGATACCAATATCGAATACCAAATATGATACTAAAGTAAGCAAAATGATATGTTCCCCCTCAACATATGCATATATGAATAAATACCAATTTTATGATCAAGTTATACATTATTTTCTTAGGAGGATGGATTTACTTATGAACATCAAAACAAGATAATATGATAAGCCAAAACATGATTAGCATTCTACCAAGAGAAATATTAAGACAAATTAATCTATCCTACTCCTACTAGGTTTAAGGTAAGAGATTTTACCATTGTCTAAGTGCCTCTTGGATGCAACATTTGCCAAGGAGGTAGGAGAGGATCCCTTCACAACCCATACTATATTAATTTTCTTTCGAAATGAACATTTATAATTAACATGTCCCTTTTTCATGCAATAATGACAAGTTACTTGGGGGAGGGTCTCATTTGAGATTGATTTTTAACAAAGAAATTCTTGTGAGAATTTTGAGAATTTGAAGTAGAGGATGTGGACTTTACAAAGAAGTTTTTGTATTTCTTTTCCTTATATGTGGGATTAAATCCCAAACCGGCCTTGTCAGAAACACATTTTTGTTTTCCCAAAAGCATATTCAAATTTTGTTCACTTTGGGTAAATTTGGCCAAAGTTTTTGTCAAATCATCCACCTCATTTCTTAATTCAACCTTTTCTTTTTCAATAAATTCATTTGAAGGTTGATTGGTTGAAACAAGCTTTTTTTTTTTCTCAAAATTTCATTTTGAGATTTTAAAACCATCCAATTGCTTTTTCAACTCCAAATTTTCTTTTTCAATCTCATTTGAAGATTGTGCTCTTAAAACATATTTTTTATTTTCAATCTTCAAAGATTCATTTTGGGATTTCAAAATATTTAATTCATTTAAAAGTTTTGAAAAATTCTTTTTAAGAGTTATATATTTGATTCCCAAATTTTCCAACTCCTCATGTAATTCTTCAAATGCACTTTGAAGTTCATCATAATCATGAGATTGAATAATTGAGTTTGGTTTAGAATTTACCCTATTTGCTAGAACTACTTCTTTGTTGCTTGAGTCGTCATCGGATGAGTCACTATCCTAGTCATCCCAAGTGACCTTGATTTCCTTTTTCTTCTTTTCCTCATCTTCTTCATTGACAAATAGGCATACAAAACTTTCTTCTTTCTCTTGCACAAAATCCTCTTTTTGTACTTCTTGTTGATGAGTTAGGTTTCAACATTTCCTATAACATTAACAACTCTTTTTTGCAACTCAAGGATTTGGTTAGTAGCATTATGAATATTTTATAAACATAACCAAATTTCATTAGCATTAGAGCATGAATGAATTTTATTGTATGTGGTATTATCTAAAGCATCATATAGAATTTTCATAGTTCTAAGATTCAATAGAAAATTATTTTGATCACCTTCATGCCATTCAATCATTGGTTTAAGAGAAAAACCATTTTTGACAATGTTCCAAAGATTGTAATAAAGAGAAAGAAAATAAATTTCTATTCTCCTCTTCCAATGATCATACGTATGATCACTCAACAATGGAGGAGTGAAAACACAATAACCTTTTTCAAAAAATGTAGTTTCCATGGATCTTAACTCTAGATTGTAAAATCTTTGAAAATAGAAGAACCAAAGCTCTAATACCAATTGTTGGCCCAAATATGAAAACCTTAGAGGGGGGTGAATAAGGTTTTAACGAAAAATAAACCTTTTTAAAACTTAATTGCAAATTAAACACAATCACAAACAATAATGTAAAGAGAGAAGGGAAGAGATACTTGCAAACTGAGTTTTCAAGTGGCTCGGCAATCCGCACACCGCAGCCTACGTCCATCCCTCAAGAACACCTCTTGAGGATTCCTTTAATCTGACCTACTTCACGGGTGCAGATCAAACCATTACAAGAGCCTTCAATCTCTCCCGCAGAAGAACATCTCTTCTTTGCACACAAGGGTTACTAACCCTTACTCTTTATAATTGATTTGGGTACAAATGATAACTCTCTCTCTAGAGTAGATAATACAATGATTAGACACACAATAACTCCTTAGTGAGTAGATGATACAAATAAAATCTCACTACAATTTACTCTCAAAGAAATGTAAATCAAGAACTAGAGCAAATTGATAAACACACACAACTAGGGCTCAAATGTGAATGATTAAAAATCAACAAGTTGTGTGATTCAAATAGATGTTTTCCAATGGATTGATCAACATTAAAAGGTTTGGAAAAACATGTATTTATAGGCCAAGAAAGATTATAGCCGTTGGGAGTGGTTGGGGGGAGTAAAAACAATTTTGGAGAGTTTAGAAAACTAGTCGTTAGTGCAATCTGCACGTTTCAGTCGACTGGATCGAAGGTTCAGTCAACTAGAAATTTTTTAATAGAGAAAAAGGCATTCTGCGACAATTCCAGTCGACTGAACAGTGCTCCAGTCAACTGAACATTACCTTCGGTCCACTGGACCCTTCAAAAATTAGTCGACTGGTTTTCTACTGGTCTTTGGCAGACTAACACCTCTTCACTAAAACGACCATAACTCCCTCTACAAAACTCATTTTTGCGATTTGTGTGAAGATTCGGAAACTAGTTTCGAATACCTTTCCAACCATATAAAACTCAACATCTAATTCCTTACCAATTAGATTAAGTTTCCCTTTAAAGATGACCTATCTGCGCAAAGGTCTTTGTTTTTTATTTAGCCACTTGAAAGCTTTTGTGAAATGAATTTAATTGAGTGGTCTAAGTATGCTAAGGTCCTTGAAAATATTTTAAAGTATGAGAGCAAGGATTCTAAGGTCCAATTAAAGTTACTTGAGCCCCTATGAGTGATTGATCAAAATGCTTACAAGTAAATTCTAGTCTTCAACCAAGGATAGAAAAATCTTCAAGTCTTTAAGCTTGATCCTTGTTGAGCTCCATCACTCTTGGGCATCACCATATGCTATCTCATGATCTCATACAAAGTTAGAACATCTAAATGCATAAATCAAGATATTAGCACAATAAAAATGACTTGAGAATTGATTGGAATAGAATCATTAAGAACATGCAATTATCACTAGATTTGTCATCATCAAAACAAACATAAATGATGCCTTAAGTAAATTCAAGGCTAACACAAAGATCAATGGATGTTTGAGTAAATATCATAGAATTTTATGTTCTCTGATATGAATAATGTTAACTGGCATGACGTTAATGAATCTTAACTTGAATTTTCAATAGTTTGTGTACTTGCTTCATGGTTTTAGTTTAAGATTAGAGTAGTTAATTTATTTTCAAGCATCGTAGAGTAGTTTCCACCATGAATCATGCTCATAAACAATCTGCCTGCACTTCATTAAAAGGGGAAAATTAAATTACTTTCATATCTTTACACCGGTCAAAAGGTATTTTATTATTTTAATTGAACCTACACACTAGAGGCATGACTTTGGATGATTGGGAGTGCCGCAATTCTCCTTAGGCAGGGCAGTTAAGGGGTTTACCGTGGATTTGTGATTTCCTGGCACTTTTCTTATATTTAGAAGTAACGTAATTTAATTCGCTGCATTAATCAATTTTAATTAGTTGTTAATTTACTAAGCTAAATTACCTTAGAAATCCGAATATAGCTATAATTAATTCGTAGTTTTAGTTGGTAAATAAATTTTCATTAGTTTAAATCACGCCTTTGTTTATTCAATAGTCTTAATAATTTTAATAGCTCATACTCGTTTATAATTTTACTTTACTTCGCAAACTAGTTTAAAACTACCTTCATAAGAAATCATCTTTTCGTTTATTTTTAATACTAATAAATTAAATAGAATTAATCAAACTAAATTAT
Source organism: Hydrangea macrophylla (assembly GCA_033977485.1). Lineage (NCBI taxonomy): Eukaryota > Viridiplantae > Streptophyta > Magnoliopsida > Cornales > Hydrangeaceae > Hydrangea > Hydrangea macrophylla. The sequence continues at coordinate 34,162,178 of CM066994.1, forward strand.
TCATTTCCCTTGGGTTTGACCTAGGCTTACTAGTAATTATTTTACTTGAACGATAACCTATACTTGGGTGTAGCATTTAGAAGCGCACAATTTTATTCGTGTCACCCAGTGCCCTAGGTTTCCTAGTTAATGCACTTGCAAATCAACCATGCATCTCAGCGCCCTAAATTGTAGTGGTTTTGAAGCGAATTTTAAAAGAAGCAATTTACTTGAATTATTTTTTTATTTTAATTTTTTTTAATTGATTCACGTAAGCTGCTTTGATGTGCTAAGCTCTTCCACTCTGAAACGCTAGAATTTGATAACTCGATAAACTAGAAAATAAAAGAAAAAGTTAGTGACTCAAAGCAAAAACGGAAAATAAGAAAAAGAAAACCTAATATAATAAATACGAATTAACTAAACTAAGATTCTAAAACTAATGGTGGTAATTTGCAATCCCCGACAACGGCGCCAAAAATTGATCTTGTCAAAATCAAGATGTAAAAGTATACTCTACTTTAAAAGAATTGTAATGTGTAAGTAGAGGTCAAACCCACAGAGATTGAAATACTAAAGCACTTAATTTTAAAACTTAAACCTAGTTAATTAAGAAAACAGAATTTTGATTTTGATTTTAATTAAACTAACAACGATGAAAATAAATCTAACTATGAAAGCGATTAAAGATTTTTGATAAATAGGTGTATTGAAGCTAGGATTGCAAATCAACCACTAGCTTCCTAATAAGGGTATGTATCTATGCATTCAATTAGCTTATTACATTGGATGATAATGGGAAATCATAGCTACAAGTCCAACTCCTCCGTCAAGAAGATAACTACGATTCAAGTACCAACATAATTCATCTTCGGTTGGCACGGAGTGTCTCACACTAAACTAGGGTTGCAGCACACTCCGTCTTTCCTAGGCATGAACTATTCGACTACTTGATATCACAATTCAAATAAACACCATTACATGCAAATAATCTATACAAGCACATCAAATATAGATCATTGAGCACATCACATTCAAAATAGATCTAAGACAAGAATAAACTGTGAAAGCAATGATTTAATCAATAGAAGTATGATTTTATTATTCAAAATCCCTAAACATGTAATCATCGTCCATACATAATAAATCTAAAAGAAAAAGCATAAAATACACCCCATTACTTGGCTAGGGTTTCATTGAAACCCTAGATCTTGGTCAAAGCGGCCATAGAATCGAGGATTACAAGAGGTTGATAGAGGAGGTCATGGGAATCCTTGGTCTTCTTTTTCTTCTCCTTGCTTTCCTCTCTTCAATGGCTGACGTTTTAGTTATAGAAGGATGTGCATAATGTTGTGTATTATTGTGTAAGCCCTATTTGACTTAAAAGAGGATATGTATAGATTTGGACCAAGTTTTGGAAGCTTTCCTAAACCTAATCGCACTAAAACTGCTTTATTTACGTTTTTGGACATATTCAGGCAATTCGGTTCACGTAGGGGTCTTCAGCACTTAAAAAAATGCAACATTGGATTTTGTACGGGTTGCACGAGTGCGTTTCTGGAATGTAGCGCGCACAAGCCGCTCGCGCGAGGTGGTTTTTTCTGCTTGGCTTGCTTAGTTTTCACACCCTTTTAGCCTGGAACTCCCGCTTTCTTCTATATCCTGACAGAAAATGAAAAATGACGTAAAAATACACAAAAATAGGATAAAAAGTACTAACAAATATGAACTAAGGCGTATAATTATGACTTGTTCACTCCCTATCAATTACGTTGCTCTTTTGTATCAAATTTTGCTTCCTCGGGGATGATGGCGTTCATCTGAACTTGTTCTGGGAACCTTTGAGTTGATTATCTATAGTATCCTTCCTGCATTGATCTGCAGTCCTTGCTCAAGTGACCTCATCTACCACAGTTGTGGCAAGAGCGATTTGTTTGGCAATCGTCTCTAGGAGTTGGGAAGTACTGAGCAACATGCCCAGGTACTTCATAGTTAAAACATCCTTCATAGTTCTAGTGCAGGGTAACGGGTAGTGCTTGAAGGAATGATTCTTGCTATTGTAATCGTTGAAGTTGAGGAAAGGTAGACTAGGACTTCCTTGTTCCATGCCACGTACGCTTGTTCACTTGGAAATTGATCGGGGATTTCCATTCTTTTATATGCCTTAGTGGCTGTGGTTGATTCATCGATTGTGACCTCTGAAATGAGTAGGTGTCCTTTCTAAACTCACAGCCAATCTAACTAATCCCTCCAAAGACTGGTTAAGGTGCTTGATCATTATGTGCCGAAGATGCGAGTTCAGTCCTTGATGAAATCTTTTAACCTTCTTTGGCGGAGTGTCAATCATATGCAGTGCAAAATGGGAGAGGCGCTTGAACTGTATTGTATACTCTCTTAGTGTTCAATTCCCTTGGACCAAGTTCATGAAATTATTCTCCTGTTGATCCTTCTCATCTTCTGGAAAATACTTCTCCGAGAATCTAGCTTTGAACGTCTCCCAGGGCATTCTTCTAGCAGCATCGATTTCGATAGTGGCTCTCTCGGCTTCCCACCAATCGGCGGTGGTGTACGTCAACTGGAATGCAGCCAGGCGTCGCTTGTCGAGCTCACTAAACTCGATAGCTTCAAATATCAATTCCATCTCACGTATTCACTGTTCAGCTTCCCATGGCTCGGTCATGCCGTCAAACTTTTCCAGACGCAGAGCACAAAACCGTTCCAGTAGTTTGTCTCTTGTCTACCTTGGAGGTATGCCTTGGTGGTTGTTACCATTTTTGTTGGTGGTATGATGGGTAGCATGATTGTAGGTATCACCAACGTACTTCATCCGCCGCATGAAAGCCTCAAATATGCCAGTTGGGTCCATACCTTGAGGGATAGGTGCTCCTAGTTGTGCTCGGTTCCTCGTAGGTCCACCATAGTGATTCGTGTGTTGTGTACCTAAAAATATCTATCAATTAGACGTTGATCGTAGAAATACAAATATAGCAGGAAGTAGTCTGCAAATTATAGTAATAGTTATCACATTACTAGCAAAAGAAATCTTTATACAGATAACTGCAAACATACTCAAAGTCAGAACCTATCTCAAGGAATCTTAAGGTCCAAAGTCTAACTATGTAAGACAATCAGTGAGCGCATCAAATACATGACAAACACTGGGCTCTGATACCAAAAATCCTATAACGCCCCGGAGAAGCAAAAATAGAGAAAATAAATTCCTTTTTGGGTCCATAGGCCATGACTGGTGAAGTCATATTATTGTCCACACCTTATAGTTCAAAACATCGAATAATAAAGAGGCAGTAATATATATTCTAAGTTCAACATTGTAGAAATCATGAAGTTACTAATCTATTACAATCAGAGTCTATGGATACATAGAAAAACTAAGGTCTTAAGGCAACATTTGTCGAAAAATAAAATACTAAATAGCTGAAACATAAACATAAGAACCACGGTCTACTCCAGTCTTCAACTATCATAAGTGTAGCCATCTGCATAGTAGTCCCTTCCGTCATAACTATCTTCAGCAAGGTTGTCCTTCGCCTAGTCTTACTCCGAATAGAAGCCTTCATCGTTAGGTCCTACTCCTATAAAATCATAGACTAGATGCACTGGAACATAAGGATGTCCAGCAGCATAAACGCCATCAGCTTATTCAAAGTTGAGTGAGTAACATGCTAACAAGGTATCACAATTAGAAAGTTATTACAAGTTATGAAACAATATAGATTAAGTTCCATAAATAGTATCTTGTCCCCTTATTCAAACTCTTCACGTCGAACCATTAAAACGTCTTCTTATGCAAAGACCAACATACTTTAAGAATTCGATGAACAACTTGATCATAAGATTATTCGGATACACCCATGACCACATTCTACATACGTTAGGACACCGTTGATTGGAGTATATCAATTCATGCCATACCAGGGTTGTACCATTGATTGTTGTCCACATTGGTTAGTACACCGTCACTCAATAGACATCACCCTGAATCACAATATGAACATACCGTTGATTTCAGTCTACATTCGTTAGGACACTGTCAATCAATGTATACCACACTAAGCCACAACTCAAACAGTCAAACCTCCGAGTCAGTGATTGAAGTTCACATACTTTAGGACACCGTCAATCCATGTCTGGCCACGCACAATGATTGTAGTCCACATACTTTAGGACACCATCAACCAATATGCGTCCACGCACGAAGTGTCACCCGTACCCACTTATACCGACCTATAACCAAACTGACTCTTGACACTCCCATGTGGCCAACCCAACAGGATATACTAATCGGAGACTGATTTGATCTACTATCGATGCGTTCGCTTATGTTATTACTAACAATACATTATTCTCCATGCTGCCACATTATGGCTTATCAATATCTCTTCCATTATTACTACAGTACTAATACAGGGCTTTCAGTACAATAAATAAACAACTAAATAGTTCATGATATAATCATCAGGAAATAACAACATGTTGTATCTACCAATCGATTGGGATAAAGATAATAACAATCGATTGGATCCAAACCAATACCAATCGATTGCATAAAAGGCCAATCGATTGGGTCATAACTAATACCAATCGATTAGATAAAATGTCAATCGATTGGGGTCACAATTATCGCAATCGATTGGGAAAAGTACTAATTGATTGGACTACATCCACTTCCCAGAGAATACACATTCCAGACAAAATTACGGGAGGGACGAATTCAATATGTATTTCCTTATTTCGAAACATGTAATATAATCTAACCACGTTACCAAGTGAGTTTAGAACACACCGGAGTATTCGGGTCACTGCGGTGTCCTCGCTGGAGCTTGGGGTGGTTGTTGAGCTTCTCTCTCCTCCTCCTCCTCCTCCTCCTCCTCCTCCTCTCTCTCTCTCTCTCTCTCTCTCTCTCTCTCTCTTCTCTTCTTTTTCTCCCCTTCATCTTCTTCGTCTCCTCTTCTGTCTCTCTTCTCCTCTGTCTCTTGAGAGTGTGTGTGAGGTGTATGTATATATGTGTGTGTGTATATATGGATATATGTATATCTCTCAAACACATAATCAAACACACATATGAAAGAGGAGAGAGGTATATATATGAGAGGGAAACAATTGACAGCCACACAAACCAAACGTAGTGGCCAAGTTCAGCTGCCACCAATCGATTGGGGCGATTGGCACTCGATTGGGCTAGATATTATGATGGAAATTGATTGGAAAAAGGGATAATTGATTGAGAGTGGGTACATGTCATGGAATCAGGTCGACAGATTGGCAATCGATTAGGAAAGATGGCAATCAATTGGCATTCAAAATGTGTCAATCAATTGAGGAAAGGGTCTAATCGATTGGGATCAAGAATTGTCTAATAGAAGGGTAAATGTCATACAAGTATATAGGGACGAATCCCAAGTCTTATTGATTAATTTACACTTCAAAATACAAGGTATTACACCCCTAACATTTTAGTGAATTAAAACTCACTTTTTCAAATATATCCTTATCATTATTATAATACTAATAATGCATACTAACCACAATTAAATATAACCCGCGGGAGTGGGTGTTACAACACTACCTTTCAAGTTTCAACACATATCTCAAGGAAAAAAATGTTAAGTGATCTGTGACCACCACATCATCTATATGACATAGTAATTCTAATCAATGGGGGACATGCATAAGTACAAAAGGACAAATGTAGCAGCTTTACTATTCTGATTTATTGTGCTAAGTATCTCAGATTTTGTGCTAATTAAATTATCGGGCAATGCTAGGGGCACTAACAAATCTCACTAACACTTACTAACACACTCTATCTCTCTCCTAGTGGTACTGCGGGGTCCACTGCGGACCCCACAGTGCCACTAGGAGAGAGATAGAGTGTGTTAGTAAGTGTTAGTGGAATTTGTTAGTGCCCCAAATATTACTCTTAAATTATTATTACATTTTTTTTAACACTAATGACTACCTTCCATTAGTCCAAACTACTATGTTACATGAGTGACTACTGGTCTAGGTATGAGTGATAATCGTGTCATGTCGTGTGATAAACGTGTCGTGTCATAATCGTGCCATGTTATAATCTTGTCATTTTTTAAATGTGTGAAAAATCTAAACCCAAACCTGACTAATGCAATCACACATTACCCATTTAACACGTCTAACAAATGCAATCCACTTGAATAGCAGACCATCTATTGTCTACTTGTTGAAAACGATTTAGCATAGAGTGGTTTAATTGAATCAAATGAATTACTTGAAGTTTGTGCATACAAATCTTCTTGATTTTAAAAATGCAATCGATACAATCTGAAGTTTACAAACTAATAAAGTGATTACAAAGTAAAGTAAAACTTTCCTAATACTAAACTCGTACTGTATTAAAACATTATGAAAAATAAAATATGCAATATATAATGCATGAAAAGAAAAACCTGACCTTGAAAACAATCAAATAATAACAATGACTGCAGTAGAGCATAGTTGCAGAAGTAGATTTCAACGTTCTAACTTGTATACTTATCCCTTGAGTGGAGAGACAATCGGAGAGTATTTAGTGATTGCTAAATTTTTTAGGTGGAATTCAAAATGTTATTAGGTTTTGTCAATGGATTATAGTGTGTAATTCCAAAATGCCCTCACTGAATAGGTACATAATTGAGTTAGACGAGTTAGATGGGTTGATCCAATTAAAACATGACCCAACTCAATTATTAATCGTGTTAAACGGATTGACCCGTTTATGACCCAAATCCGTATAAACTAAACCCAAACTCATTTATCTCGTGTTATGTCATCATGTTTTGTCAAAAATTGTCATTCTTAATCCTTTGGACCACTCAAAAATTTCTCCATAACTAGACCTCTGGGCAGTCCATCTCTGAAATTTCATTAATAATTTAATACCCATCGGCAAATAAATCACCCACTCTCTGTCTCCCTGCAATTCTTTATAGAAAGATTAGAAGCCAGAGAAGACAAGCCCTTCGTCAATTATTCAGCACACGTTTGTTGCAATGGCATGAAAAATACTCTTTCAAACAGGAAGGACTTGGTCATATCTGACTCCTCAGTCCTCAGTTATTAAAATAAGTGTAATGATATGCTTTTTAAATTTAAATTTAAATTTATATTCTAAATAATATGGTATCAATCATAATATAGTGGGTTCATTGAACATTTTAGAGTCACTTCAACATCCTCCTATCAAAATTTAATGATGGAGATTTGAGATTTGAATCTGGGAAGCTTAGCATTACTCTTAAAATAAAGTAAATCAGATCAACAATGCTAGGGTGATAAACACATTTTTACAAATACACTTATCTCTCTCCTCGGTGGAACTGTGGAATCCACTGAAATTATCCAGACCCCACAATGCCACCGAGGAGAGAGTTAGAGTGTGATTGTAAAAAGTGTTTGTCACCCAAACACTACTCAAAGAGGAATGGTAGTCTCCCAAATCAAAATCTCAAATTCACATCCCAAATGATATGGCAGTGGGACCACTATACAGTCACTTCAACGTTCTCTAATTAAAATCTAATGGGCCAACTACCACATCATTTAGGTTGTAAATTTGATATTTAAATTTGAAAAGCATAGCATTACTCAAGGGAAAAGCCTAAAAAAAAAAAAAAAAACAATAACAAAAAACATGTTAAGCATTTGTTTCCTAAATCAAAAGTTTCCAAGCTGGAACCCACTACTCGAAACTCTGTGATTCATGTCCTAGATAAGTTGAACATAAGAGACTTCTTGGATACACTGGAATCAATTATGTGATTTTAAATAGTTACAAGTTTGTGAATGGTTTAAAATGACATTGATTTATTCTTTATCAAATCGACTGAACACTGGAACTGTTAATAGGAATTAATACAAATAAGACTTGATTTGATTCTGTTTTCATCATTTTCAAATCGGCTCCGACACTTGTATGCAGTTCATCTATACATGCAATAATAATGTACTCCGTAATATAAACATACATATCTGTACCTATACATCATGATTCAATGCTTTACTTTAGGTTGCGCCTTTAATGATAGCTTAAAGCATGCTTTGAAAAAGTGATGCTTCTTGTGATCATTTTGGGCCCTTGAATTCTGAAGGGTTTAGTTCCAATGAAAAGGAAAACTTAATTCAAGCAAAATAATGACCAAAACAAGATCATTTATAGGAGTATTTCTTTTTTTTTTTCCCCCTGTTTTAAAGACCTCTGTATGTTTTTTGGTGGCTTGAATTGAACGCGACACTATTTGATAAAAATTGACTCGGTGGTTTCATTCGACTGAATTCGATAATATGGTTGATTAAAATTGCCTGTTTGATTTACCTCGTTTAATAAACGGGTTTACGAGTGTTTGAGAATTGTGAGAGAGAGAGAGAGAGTTGTGCACAGTTTGTTCAATCAACTCTCTCTCTCTCTCTCTCTCTCTCTCTCTCTCTCTCTCTCTCGTGCTGGAATAAGATTTATATCGAATCACGCAAATTGTTGTGTCCTTATTTGCTAGTTTAATTTATTGTTCAATTTCTCTGGGTAATATATTTATTTTCATTTTTATTTTTTATTTTTTTCATGGTCTATCGCAAAATTACTTTGTGATTGCAAAAATTCATTTGCTTTTGATACAACAAGTAAAAATGTGAATAATTATACATTATTCACAAGGTTTACAAGTTTCCCCAACCACCCTTTTTGTTTGGATATCATATTTCAAAAGCTTTACAAGGATTTCCTCAAAGGTTTGGTTCTGACTTTTGGAGTTTTTGTGCTGAGGAATTTTTCTTCCAAGAAAAATATTTTTGGGAAATTATGGCCCACTTTATCATTCTTTTTGAGAGATTAAAATTTTCAGTATTATTAACATTAATTGATTTGAGGGTTAGTAATAGGGAGTGGTTATAATGGATAATTCTATGGACATAATAATCTCTACAGAACTTTTTGTGTACAACTTTAAAAAAAAAAAAAGAAGTGTCTATCTCACTCCTGTGTTACTGTGGAGTTCACTGACATCACATGAGAGATATACACAATTTTTTTAGATTGTGCACAAGTTGTGCACCAAGTTTTATCCGATTATAAGACATGGACATGTGTGATTGTTGCGTCACATCATATTAATATGATAATATGATGTGACAGTCACCCTAAATAACTTCTCGCTTAGATGGGTTATTGCCCCTAAATTTTAGATATATATATATATATATTTTGGGTAAGTAATATATAAATTCTATCCCACAGTTTTTCTCCTAATTTTTTAGTTTACCCTCTCTATTATATTGGCCTACTTTAATCTAATCAACACATTTTCTTCTTATTTATCAATTTAAAGCTTAAAAAAAATTCTCGACTCCACCCTTCATTCAATATAGGATTAAATATATTTTACCTCCTTGTGGTTAAGCATGTTTTCACTTTACCTCTCGTGGTTTAAAAGTGGACACTTAACCCCTCTGTGGTTTTAGACTAAAGTAAAACTATTAAGATTTCCTTCAAAATTAATAAAAATTTCTAAAATTGACCAAAAGTATTAACACTTAACCCCCTCTATGAGGTTAATTTTGGGATTAATTCCATATCTGGGGATAATGCTACCATTTTAAGTTTTTAACCCACATAGGGGCTAAATTTTAACACGTAACCCCTGTGGGGAGTTAATTTTGGAGTTAATTATATATGTGGGGTTAATTTTGGCACAAGCTCTCCTTTTTGGGGCTAGTTTTAACATTAATTCTCATGTGTGGCTATTTTGAGAGAAATCTTAGTAATTTCACTTTAGACCAAAACCATAAGAGAGTTAAGTGTACACTTTTGAACCACAGTAATAAAGTGAAAAGGAGCATAACTGCAAGGGTAAAATGTATTTAGCCCTTGCATACAAAACTACTTTTTCATAGAGAGCATCTCTCTCTAGTTTCTAGAGAGAGAGAGTAAGGATGCCCTAGCCTTAGCAGCCCCCCCCCCCCCTTTGCTTCGGATAGTTTTTTTTAACCAGTCTCTCTCCTCCTTCCTTCATCCTCTACTATCCCCTCTATCCCTCCTTAGAGCAACTCCAATGGATTAGGCAAATGGGCTAGGCAAAATATCAATTTGGCTAGTTGAATAGGAAAATGTCTAACCAGTATACCAAAGTCACTCCAACCACACTAGTCAAATGACTAGCTATTTATTTTGTTTTGCCATTTTTAAATTCAATCAATGACTTGGTCCACATCCCAAACCCAATCAAATTGAAGCACAAATGACCAACTACCATAATCATTGGCACCCTTTTTTTGGCTCTCCAATTGGGAAATAGGCATTTTGGCTCTCCAATTGGGAAAGAGGCATTTTGGCTCATGTGATGGCTTTTTGCATTGGAGACCAAATTTTAGGTTTTGGTTAGACATTTTGGTAGTTGAGGGTTTTGCCTAGGGTGATGGCTCTTCATTTGGAGATGGCCTTAGTAAAGGTTTCTACTTCCTCTGTGAAGTTTTGCTCTTCAATTTGGAAAGTTTTTTTCTGGGATTTTTTGTCCAATTTTTGTTTTCTCTCTTTGTGCAATCCTTTGAGTTCAAGATATTAGATGCTTGGTTAGACTAGTTTTGAAACAGTAGATTAGCTTTGTACATCATTGGGTATGATTGGTGGTTTTGGAGCTCTCTCCTTCTATAATGTTTCTTTTCATGGTGTAGTTTCTACTACTATGGAAGATTTTCAAGTAACTTTGGTTGCTCCCTTTGGTGAAGTTTCTTCACCTTTTTGGGCTTGACTTTCTGTCATCTTCTATCTTTAGGAGGTCTCTACCATCTACAAGAGTGAAGTTGTCCTGGGTTCCAGATCTAGTCACGTGGTTGCCTCTATAGTGTGGTACTAGATTTCTTTTACCGCTTTCGGAGTGATCTCGTTGGCCACTTATGCTTCTTTTACTGTTGTACCTTTTTTTTTTGTGCTCTTGTTGTTCTTGTTGTTACTATTGTTGTTGTTTGTGTTTTCTTTGTAATGTTTGATCTTAGTTCATTTAGTGATCTTTCTCTTTCTGTGTTTGAGAATATTCACTTTATGATTAAGTTTTGTTTGTATTTTTGCTTCTAATTTAATTCATTTGCCTTTTTAACAAAAACCTTTATTACTTTATATGACATCAATACACAGTGGAAGAAATATCAAATATGTTTAGTGCAAATGTGTAGATATTATCAGATTAGTATTTTTGCGCACGTGTGAGGGAGAGAGTTTGAAAAGAGTAAAGATTGAGACACACATAAAGATATAATTTTTGGGACAAGACACATTTTTTGAATTGTGTCCTAGAAATTATATATTGTCCCAGAAATTATATCTTTGGGTGTGTCCCAAGTATTACCCGTTTGAAAAAGATAGGAGAAAATATTAAAAGGGCAAAAAGAAGCACAAAATATTAAAAATGTCCTTTTCAATATCTACACAATCCCTATACATGTGAAGTTAGATGAATAAATCACCCCAGAGAAGTGTTTTTTTTTTCCCTCTTTTCAAAGAATTATCCTCAACCGATGATAACCATTTTTTTTTATATGAGGGAGGGGATGAGGTTCGAACCCCTAATCTATGTATTGGAGATGACTTATATATGTCAAGCTCTTTGCCACTTGAACTTTGCCAACCTATACAACCGTTAATAACCATATTAGGACAAGCATTTGATTTTCGACATATATGTATGAACGAGAGGTACACTCGTATGTCTTAAATTTGACCCTTACAAAAGTTTTGTAATTAGTTCATCATTTAATGACGGAAAATAAAACATTAAAGAAAACATATTTCTTTCTTCATTAATAAGGCTATGTTTGATTTATAGATTTTGTAAAGAAAAGAAAAGGAAAACACTTTTACTTTTTTGGTTAATAAGAAAAAAAAAATGAAAGAAAATTTATAAAATTAAATTTTGTGAGTCAATTGACTCAATTCCTTCCCTTTTTTCCTTAAGTTTTTTTATGTTACTTAGGTATGTAGGAAAATACAAGGGAACCATTTGTGTTTTCTTTACTTTCTACAAATCCGGGAACAAAATAGAGCGTAAGAAGAAAATACTAACAAAAGTAGGAAGGAAATGATATATGATACAAAATATATTAAAAATCTAAATTTTGTGAGTCAACATTCCTCTTTTCTTGATATCCAATTAAATTTTCATTTTTTTTTAGTTATCATTTTTGTTTAATTATGAAAGGAAAACACTGGGAGGAATACTACAAAAATAGTTTTTCGTATCATTTTCTTTTCCATCTCTATATGAATGGAGCCACTGAGAAATAAGAAGAAAGCAAAATTTTTAAGGTAGACTAGATTATAGTTGGATCAACATGAGCATGTATTTTTATTATTTTAATATCTCTATCAGGCTCAATCCTGAGCACATGTGACACATGCTTAGGCTTGGGGCCCATCAAATAAAAGGGCCCCCAAATTGCTCTCCAGTCCTATATATGTACATATGTTGTCTTTGTACGTTTAATTCTTGATACGTACTATTCTAAAAAATACTAATTAATAACTTACAAATCAAACTATAATATATAAATATACTTGCAAATATATGTAAATAGGCTAAAAAAAAAAATTGATTCGGAAGAGCTGCCCCCAAACCCTCATTGTGTAAAAGACCACGGGGTCTACTAATTTCTATGGGGTCCCTAATATCTCAGGACCGGCCCTGGTCTCTGTTGGAGTGCCTGCTCCAAGATTTTTCCTTTGCTTCTGTAAATCAAAAAGCCAAACAGAGCCTAATAATTCAATGAAAAAAACTACGTTTCAAAAAGGACAAATTGGTGCCACTCTTTGGCCATGTGTAATGATGAATTTAATTTGGATTTCAAAGTACTAATTAATCAAGGAATGTCTTTAGCTGTGAATGATGTTTCAACATAGTGGGAGGGGACCATATCTACCTTATCTAAATGCTGATGAATTTGAAAATAAAATCTATACTTTGAATCTAAAGCTATGACTAGTGATTAAATGGTGATGTCATATTCAAGTTAATATCCTTCCTTTCACTACTTAGAAAATTGCAAAATGGTTGTATTTCCGCTATATCAGTTTTTAATTTCTCACAGATTTGTGGATCCAAGGCTCGACCCTGAAACTTCACAAGACCTATCGTGAAGCCCTAAGCACTTGGGTTAAAAAAGGTTGATATCTATGATTTAGACTTGCTTCTCAAAAAGATACTAATTAGTTATATTTTGTTGGGTATAATTTGTATTATTTTAAAATGTAATTGGTCCAATTATGCCTTGCTTTTCATGTTAGAGAATTTAAAATGCCGAATCAATTCCTCCAAATAAACTTACACATTAAAGAAAAGATACAAATTTCTACGTGGTTCGACAAGCACGCCTATGTCCATACTCGAGAGATCCATTCTTTCACTATTAAGTAAAACGTGGTACAAGTTATATGGATTAAATCTCATAACCCAAATACAAAGACCCTTGTACACTCCTCACTCAATACCCTAAAGAACCTGACACTCTCTCACCCTAGACCATGCATCTCCATGAGAGGAGACCCCCAACTTGGTACACCAAGACACTACACCATATGGCCCGATTTGTAACGGGAATATCCGTTACAAAAAATATTTGTAACGGATATACCCGTTACAAATAGGGCGTTGCAAATTTGTAACGGATATTTGTAATGGATATATCCGTTACTAATTAGTAACGGATATTTGTAACGGATATACCCGTTACTAATTCAATTTTAGTAACGGATATATCCATTAGGAATATGTTTAGTAACGGATAGCTGTCCAACTTTTTTTATTTTTGAAAAAAATACTAACGGTTTGTAACGGAATTGTAACGGTTATATCCGTTACTAATTTCCAAAATGCATAAAATTAGTATCGGATTTTGTAACGGATATTCTCGTTACAAATTTTAATTACAAAAAAAAAAATTTGTAATTAATTTATATGCTTCCAAATTTTTAATTGCACCTAATTAACAAGTATATTAATTCATACCAAACACAAAAATAACAAGCTCAATCTATACCGAACACAACAAAATTATTCCATAGTAATCGTTCCAAGAAAATTGTTCACATGTATATATAACTAACAAAATCTCACTACACCAACCTAACCATGTTTGAAGTTTATTAACACTAATCAATCTCATAACACTCGACACTTAGAAATCAAAATCTCTCATGTATCATTCCTCCCAATATCACATATGGTGCTGGAAGGAATTAACCAATCAATCAATCATCATCTTCAACAACCTTGGTGCCTAGGCCCTTGAGTTGTTGTAGAGCTTCTTTCGCATCTTCATCATCATTCCTCTGATGAGCAATGCAAACTCTTACCCACCTTGGGACACTACAGATACCCTTGCTCCAAATGTACTCGTCAAGCTTCATATGCACTCTCACATCCTGTCGTGACCAATGGATTTTTGTGTGAATTTTTTGATCTCCAATATAGCATTTGGAGCCTTCTTCTTGAATGTGCTGTTATTCAAAATAATAGTTCAACTATGGATCACACTCTTGACAACACAAATAAACCACAGATGAGTCGAGATATAAATAAACTACGTTAAGCTTCACATGCACTCTCACAAGTTTCTTTAGGCATGTTTGACGTACGAGTAAGGTATCGTGGCATTCGGATGCACGCTTTACCGTTTCACTACTCCAAACCTAAAAAACTAAGTTTTTTTCAAGTCAAAGTGATGAAAAGTCTTTTTTTTTTAATTACTTGTTAACTGTGATTCCGTTATACATTCCGATAGTTCCCACAAGTTTCTTTAGGCATGTTTGAGGCGCGAGTAAGGTTTTGCGGCATTCAAATAAGCGGTTTGTAGTTTCACTACTCAAAACCTCAAAACTAAGGTTTTTAAAGCCTAAGTGATGAAAAAGTCATTTTTTCGCATTATTTTGTGAACCATGATTCCGTTATGCATTCCGTTAGGTTAAGAAAACCCATGACCAAGAATTTCAAAGTGCAAAATAGTGTGGGATTAAGTTACTTGCTAGTTATTGAGCCCACACTATCAAAAGGCCCAAAGTTATGGAACAATAGTAAGCAACTCAAAGATATCATGATAATACAATTTACAATTGTAATCACTACAATTGGATACATAGATCGAAGCATTCCAGAAGTGTAAATTATAATTCCACATAGCAGCAGCAATTACTCTAGCTAGGTTGAATTAGCAAACCTTAAAGCAAAAAGAATCAGTCATTTGCTCCAGCTTGAATAAGCCTCTCCATGTTGGAAATGTTCCCAAGCATTACAGCCAACATCCATGGCGTCTAATCAGTTTACTTAACACTACTGCAAAAAAAAAAAAATGAATGCAATTTCTTCAAGTGTGCTTTGACCATATGAAAAACGAGAAAAATTAATTACTACCTAAATTTTAATTAGAAAGGGAATAAAACACAATAAGCTACTTTTCCTTAACAAAATTTAAATCAGGCTTCAAGTTATCAGTTGAATAAGACTTCCAAAATCTACAAACCAAATAACTAAATAAGTCATTACTTAATGTTGGTCTTACCTATGCACAGTGTGGCTGCTTCCAGGGACTCTGTTCTCACTCTTGGTGGCCCAAGAATTTAACAATGCACCAAACAATTGCCCCTTAGGATGTAATAAACAACTTTTATGCGCCAAGTAAAATGATACTGTGAGTTTTCTAGGACCTTTTTGAGATGCCCAAATCAATTCTCTGAAATACCAAGTGAGGGTCATCTACACTACAACTACATTGCTAGAAAAATGATTCAAGAACTTCCATAAATTTGAATCAGTTGACTTAAGTAAAAAAACTTGAAGGAATACTAAGACAAGATTGGAGCTCCAAAAATAAGATTGGAAATTGCAATTCTTACCCAAAGCTCCAACCCACAAATTAGGTAGATTAACAGTTGGGCCAAATTGGGTAGCTTGAGTGTCCATTCAATTACTAATGTGGTTTCAAGGTTGCAACAAACAATAATCTCTCTTCCACTTAATATAAAACCAACAAAACCCTCACTTTAGTACTGACCTTAAATGGCTTGATTAACCAAAAGAAAGTTTCAAAATCAACTATTACACTTGAACCTCTAAAGAGATAAACAAACAGTCTATTTTACGAGGCACACATTGAAATAAAGATCTATAGTAGCTTTCCATCAAGGTCTGGGTAAAGCTTACCAAGCTTATAAGTGGTCATTGATGGTAAGGATAACCCAATTCTCAATCACACTACAACTTAAATATACTTGCCCAAATTGAGCATCATCTATTGAAGACGATATATTCCTATATAACTATTAACATGTCTATGGTAGAAAACCATACCGAGAAACCCCTTAAAAAAAATAAAAAGCCTAACAGAGGGCTTATATCAAGCACCTATTGTGCGGGCCCAAAGAAACAAACTTTTTATAACACTTTGAAAACAACAGCCCTGGGCATAAGCAAACACAATATCAAAGGATTGCAAATGAAACCAATACCCATAGAATCAGATTCACTCATCACATTAACTTTCCAAAACAAGTTTAATTAAATTGAAGGCAAAGAAGAAATCAACCGAGCTCATTAGCTGAGATCACCGAGAGTTGTGCATGAGAGTCAAACATGAAAAAAAAACTGAAATAATTAGAAGCCACAATCTACAAAAAATGAAAACAGCCCTCAAAATCTGCTAAGAAGAAATCAACCGAGCTCATTAGCTGAGATCACCGAGAGTTGTGCATGAGAGTCAAACATGAAAAAAAAAACTGAAATAATTAGAAGCCACAATCTACAAAAAATGAAAACAGTCCTCAAAATCTGCACAAAAAAAAAGTATCAAATAATTAGAAGCCAAACATAAAATAAAAACTCACATATTTAGAAGCCCTAAATCAACTCGACAAAAAAATCCCTAATTCAAAATCAGAATACTTAAGAGGCCCTAAATCAAAAACTCATGCACAAAGACCAGAGATGTGTATGTGTGTGTGTGTACATGTAGACAATCGAGAGAGAGAGAGAGAGAGAGAGTGTGTGTGTGTGTGTGTGTGTGTGAACGACTATGTGTTTGTGTCCATGTGAGCAGAGAGTGAGGGAGAAGGAAAGATTAGAGACAGAGAGAGATTACCTGATTTCTAGGGCACAACTGAAACAATCTTTGTTTGAATGAAAACCTTAACCTAATCCACAAGTCTTTCTCATGACCGGCAAAAATTGGCACATATCTGGAATTGGAATCGAAGTTAGTACTTGGTGTGAAGAAGAAAAATGAAGAACTAAATTTATACACAACAAGCACACCCTTTTTCCCTTCCTCCAAACATATTGGGGGTTATATTTAGATCTAGGTTTTAAATTGACACAAAGCAAGCAACACCTTTTTTTACCTGGTGTGAAGAAGAAGAAGGAAGAAGAAGGGGGCTATATTTAGATCTATGGTTGAAATTGACAAAGAAGAAAAAGAAGAAGAAGAAGAAGAAGAAGAATGAAGAATAAGGGGGTACCAGGAGGTCGGCAGCGCTGGCAGCGGTGGTCGCCGGCGTTGGAAGCTTTGGTCGGCATTGAAAGCTGCGCCTGAATCACCTCTTTCTCCCTTTCCACCTTTCTCCCGCCTCCTTTCTCTTTCTCTTTTGTTTTGTCAAAACTTTTGGAGCCCGACGATTTTGTTTTGTTAAAATTCTTTTATTTTTTAGTTTTTTTTTTGGATTAATTTTGTAACGGGTATAAATGTTACAAATATAAATACAACCATTATAACAATTAAGTAACCAAAATAATGGTAGTTGGTAACGGTTTTTAGAAATTTGTAACGGGTATATCCGTTACAAATTAGTAACGGGTATATCCGTTACAAATCATAAAACTTGTTCGTTACAAATCTGCCCATATGGTGTAGTGAGAGCTTTCTAAATTCCTATACAACATCCCCTTATATAGAGTTTACAACTCATTACTTATTAAACAAGTAATACAACTCTATGGCAAAGGAAACCAAATCACAATAGGAATGTAGCCTAATCACAATCCTTAAATTAATGGGAAAAAACACATGTGATATAACCCCAACAATCACTCCCTCTATCATTTGTGGGGAAACTACCCAAGCATTCTATCACACATGACTAGCACCCCCTCAACTGGAACACCCATAGAGTCGACCACTTTGCAGCATCTTTTCATTGACCATCTTCTGTACCAGTATGCACACCCCAAATCAACATGGTCTCAACACCTCCGATTCGTAAAACCATGGCCAATACATGTGCAGCTGCGTAAGTTAACTATGCACATTAACTCCAGAGAAAAGCCTCGATACCTCTTTCTCCCCAACAGGATTTCCCCTTACCATCGTCTGAACCGTGAAATAAATCATTCACCAACTTACAAGAATTTTTCCTTCGAGAACTTGGGAGTACAACTCTACTAATTACACGACACAAACCATCCACACTTCTCTCAACCGTCATGTGTGATTTTAACAACAATGTTAGATTCCTCCGCAACTTTGGGATCAATATCATACCACCCAAATAGCGAACCTGCTCTAAAAAATTTGATCAACATTCCTATGTGCAGTATCCTAACAATTACCTCTGTCGGGTAATGGCGCCTGTATCTGCCACCACCTTCTTGGAACCCATCAAATTATTTTCTCCAGAAGCATATAATTACCGTACCCAGAATCTAACAACCTAAGAGAAATGCCTTGTTCAAGTGGAGTGTGAGGACCCCACCACATTGCACAACCTGCTACAATCACAGTAGGACTGAAATCACCTTTTCCATAGATCATGACCTACTATCTCATCCAATCTAGCACCAAAAAAAAACCGATCTCAAACCATCCAAAATCTCACAAAACTACACCCACCAATGAATCCGCAACGCTTGAAAACCTTAGGAACTATCTCACACTGGATAATTTCCCTTTCTAGTTTTGCGTCCAAATCATAATGCTCCATAACTACTGTTCTACAGCTAAGCTACCCACATACCACGATCACGCCGAACAGTCCTGCTGCTTCACCATTTCTTTTCTTCTATTCTCTCTTTAACCACCGTGCTGCTAACGCCACTGCCCATGCGCCTCTGTCCACCATCATCTGACAAACCATAGCTTTGATACAACTTATTGGAAATTTAAAATGCGGAACCAAATTCCCCCAAATAAAAACACACATATGAACAGTAATTAACATCCACACCAAAGAAAAGACACATATTTCTCCATGGTTCGACAAACACGCCTACGTCCACACCCGAGAAATCCATTCTTTTACTATTGAGTAAAACATGGTACAAGTTACATGTATTAAATCCCATAACCCAAATACAAAGACCCTTGTACACTCTCCACTCAATATCCCAAATAAATTGACGCTCTCTCACCCTAGACCATGCACCCCCCATGAGGGGAGACCCCCAACTTGGTACACCAAGGGCTTCCTAAATTCCTATACAACATTCCCTTATATAGAGTTTGCAACCCATTACTTATTAGACAAGTAATACAACTCTATCACAAAGGAAACCAAATCACAATAGGAATCTAGCCAAATCACAATATCTAAATTAATGGGATTATCCCACATGTGATATAACCCCAACATCTCATAGCCTTATTTACCAGGAAAGTGTTGGGTATGTATATATATGTGTATATATACATATATATATACACAAGTGTGTAGTTTGTAATATTAAAAACAATAAGGAAAGCTTCCTTTTAATTTGAAAAGTGCAGTGATGCTTTATTACTTAATGTGTATGAAAAACATTGGATAATTTACTTTGGTTGTAACTTATTGAGTGCTAGTGAGAATCATAAGATAAAATCTCTTAATAGAGAAAGAGATGAACACGTAAGAAACATTCTGTATAACGTTGTAGATATGTTTGGTGAAGGTTCTCAACTGTTAAAGAGTTGTGACTATTCAAAACGCATCCCTACGTGATAAATAAAGCATCCAGATTTGGAGATTATTTTACACCAGCAAAATCAATCTTCAATATCTTTTCTTTTCCTTGATTGTTAGTTTCAGTTTATAGAGAAATATTAGAAGTTCTCCAAAATTGCTATCTGAAGAATTTAGATCTGCTTTGTTGTATCCTGGAGGAGATTTGTCTTGAACCCATTAGCAAACTCTAAGAGTGGGGGCAAATATCTCCTTTAAGACAGTGTTGATTTCAAGCCTCAAAACTGTATCATCTTCTGATTTCCTTTACCAGATTAATTTGGTCTAACAATTTTAAGGAGATATTATAATGGAAGGAGGATCAGAGATAACAAGAACATATTAAGTGATGATGCCTAAATGTGGGCAAGGTAAAGTAGAGTAGTTTGAAGAGAGAGACAGTGAGAGACCAATTTTTTGTATATGGTTCAACCCTGTTAATGAAGGAACCTACGTCCACGTGTGTGTCTGAGCACGTTCACTATACTGTAAAAAGCCAGTGACCTGTAGTGAACCAACAATAGTTTGGAGCTACCGCAGGTCAGCCAGGCACTATGATGATTGCTATACGGGTGCCATGCAAATTGAAAAGCCGATTCCCATAAAGGAGGTGAGTGGTCTCTTTTATAGATGCAAGAAACCTACTCGTATAAGGAAGCTAATCAGATTAGGTAATACAATCCTGATTAATATGTGATTGACATAAATCAAGTATGTTTCCTAATTGTATTCGGAAACTTTCTACACATTCCATTATCCTTCTAACTTGAGTAGGAATCTATCTGGAACATTTCAGATCATGCCTCGGGGCCTGTGTGAGCTATCCCCATGACGAGTCGTGCCTGCGCGGTCTTCCCGACCTGCTGGTCGGGTCTCGCGCATATACTGCTCGGGATAGAGGCCGAGTAGAACTTCTCGGTAGTTGATTAGAGCCAATTTCAAGCGTATCAGTTGCCCCCAATTTCCAAGGTTGGCTTGATGCTATATTGAGTCAAGTTTGGAAATCTATTGATTGCTCTGGAAAGCAGCCTTGGAACTTCTGAGTCTTGTGAGTTCTCGAGAACTGGCTAAGAACCTAGTTCGGAATCTTTAAGTGCTCAGGAATTGGCCAAGAGTTGAGACTCAGCCTAATTCGAAGTCTTTTGTTTAAGTTAGCTCCCAGGATGGTTATCTTCTACCAGTAAACCTTCATTAAGTTTGTGGATAAAAGAATTTGACCATGTTGGAAAAGCTGACCCAAAGCGTATTGCTTTAGAGTCCTTTTTGTGTTAGCTCCCCAGAATGATTGTCTTCCGTCCAGCAAGCCTTCATCAAGACTATTAGGAGAAGAGTTAGACCATGTTGGTAGAGCCGACCTAAATCGTATTGCTTTAGGATCTTTTTACCCCTCTATCGTGGGCTAACCTAAGAGATTTAGTCATCTCTATTGTTGGTTTGGACCTAAGCGGAGACCCAAAAATGTATGGATTTTAGGAATTTCTTTTGCTCCTCTATCGTGGGCCAACCTAAGAGGATAATTGTTGGAAAGATAGGTTTAAAATATATTTAAACGCGCAGCGGAAAGATTAAGTTACAAAAACTTTATTGGTAGCCCGGATCAGCTACTTATCAATTCTATAGATGAGTAAACAAAAGAGAGAAAAGAGTTATACCTTAGGTCTTGAACCCAATTCTAATTTTCTTCTTCCTTGATGGTGCAGCAACCTCCACTAGGTTGTCTTCACCCTTATGACTCATGTGGATGCTTTTGGAGAGGCTAGAGTTGGTGGGATCTCTAACGGGGAGGATAAGAAGGCTAAGAAAATCCTAAAATAGTTTCTGCAGCTCCCGTATAGAAAAATGATGACTATTTAACTCTGTACTCAGCTGCCATATTTATAGATTTCCAAAACTGACTTTAAGCCTTCGACCGATCGAAGTGGCTTCGATCGATCGAACTTTCGATCGGTTGAACCACTTTCAATCAATCGAACTTGCCTTGACTTTAATTGATCGAAACTCTTTCAATCGATCGAACCTGTCTTGACAAGATCCTCTTGTGCCTTTCTAAGCATCCTCATAGAGCTAAGAGTTGGACCTCCTAGGCTCTTTATTGTTGTGACTCAGACCAGTTGTTAATTCCTATGACCAAACTCTTTGATCAGCAAACTAACCAGCTAGTCAGTTAACGTTTACTCCATTATAAAACGATAACTAAACTCTAATGCAGAAGAATACATCGGAAGCGATAACTAGACTTGTATGGTGTACTAATGTCCCTCTACCATCAGCATTCATAATCATATTCAAGTAGTTGGATAATTGTTACTGTCATCCTGAATCATGATTACTTCTTGTATTCCTTGAGTCCCATTCACCACTCATGATTACCAAACATGTTGATAAGTACTTATCAACAAGACTGCAGTTCTCAGTAATCAACTTGGTGACATTCTCAAGGGAATGCTTACTCTTTAATAGATGGTAGACTCTATCTTGACAATATATGTTCACAATCCTATGAACATAACATACCCAAGATACCCAGGTGTTGATCTTAAAGACCTCACTGATTGGTAAGTTAAAGAGTTATATCCACAGTCTGTGTTCATAATCGTCTCAAGATTGAGAAAAAGTACCTTATACAAGTTATGAGTTCCTATCGACTATTGACAGTCTTAATTGTCAATAGGAAAGCTCAGGTCCGTCAATGCACTATAAGCACTAGTATATTTAACTAAGAGCTATACTCTAGTGATTGAGATTCATCACTCCATCCAATGGTAGTTAATCATGCTACAGTGTAAATCTAATGAGATATCCAGTCTCATCATCCACTGCGACAAATTCTAAGTATCAAAGAATAGTAATTCGTATCTCGCTTGTATGTATCTCATACACACACGAATTACTTACTATAATACTTAAGGATTAAACAATCATCTCATGAAAGACATACATAACAAAATGTAAAGCTGATATCCATATATTAAAATGTTAATGTCTCATACATATAGTAATGGTTTGAGGGCACAAACCCAATAAACTCCCACTTGCACTCATAACCATTCAAGACTACATTTGAGACCTAAACTATCTAGATAACGATCAAAGACCTTCTGTGGAAAGGCCTTTGTAAACGGATTCATAAGATTGTCAGAGGTGGCAATCTTGCTAACAGTCACATCTCCATGTTGAACTTTATCTTGGATTACATGATATTTCCGCTCTACGTGCTTTCCCTTTCCATGGTTCCTTGGCTCCTTGGACTGAGCCACTGTAATAACCTGCATTTTCCTGCATTATCATATTTAAAATTTACATTATCATGATTGCATTATCATATTTAAAATTAATATATATTGTCTGTTTATATGTTAATTTCAATTCTTATGTGAAAAATTTATTTCTTGACTAATCTCATTATTGAAATTACTTTTGGGGTCAAAATGCAATTTTCATAAAAACTGGCAATACCTGTGTTAAATTTCAAATCTGTATTTCAAAACGGTGGAATTATTTCTTTTAAAACTCAAACTGTATTTTTATAAAATCAGAAAACTATTTCTAACATTAAAATGAATTTTCTGTATTTTTGTGATAAACACCGTGTCACGAAAATACTAGTTTAGGTTTAAAACTGTCCGCGCAGTGTTAAACTTCCACAGAATTTTGGGAGTAACTGATTGGACAAATTTCTTTATACCCAATTATTATTGCTAAAGTTTTCCCTTAGGCCTTGTTTGGCAAATGCTTGTAGTATGTGTGTTGTCCTAATGCCATAAGCTTGATTCCCAAACACACCTTGACCCACACCAACTCCACCTACCCTTTCAATTATCAATGGAGCATTATGAATTGCAAGTGTATATTTACACATCATTGCTGCACTTTCTTTGTAATTAGTGGAGATTAATGGAGAATGAGTGGGATGTTAGGCAAATGTTTTCTAAGTGGGAGTTTGAGTATTTATACACCCAACCACACTACACATTCTACACTCCTAACATAGAGAGCTTGAGAGAGTCACATAGAGAGATAATAATTTCAGAATTTGAAGAGCTCAATCCTCCATAGCCAAGCTTGAAATTGGAGATTCTTAATTCTTGTATTTCTTTCTCAACAACTTCTTCAATCTACATCACGGTGAGTATTTCTAACTCACTCAAAATGTAACTCATTCCTTATTTACTGATTTAGGTAGTTAATTTTAACAGTAGCAGAATTTTGTTTTCAGATTTTTATTAGGAAAACGAATGAAATTTAAGGTTCTACCCGCGTTGTCCCAAGCAAAACTCGATTCTGTACACTTTTCGTCTAATGCAATTTTCTCATATTTTGCACCGTTTGGGCAGAAAATGAGGATTACAGTAGCAGAAAAAGTATATTAGAAATTCAATCTAATATTTTCTCTTTTAATTTTAACAGTAGCAGAATTTTGTTTTCAGATTTTTGTTAGGAAAACGAATGAAATTTAAGGTTCTGCCCGCGTTGTCCCAAGCAAAACTCGATTCTGCACACTTTTCGTCTAATGCAATTTTCTCAGATTCTGCACCGTTTGGACAGAAAACGAGGATTTCAGTAGCAGTTTTTAGAATGCTATTAGTTATGTTTAAAATGATTAAGGCAATGAATTACGAATTTTCAATCCCCGTACGCGTATTATTTCTTTAATTCTGTGAATTCCTTTATGTTTAAAGTTTGATGACATTCATGTGGAGTCAGTTGTACATGCATGGTGAGTGTTGGTAGTGTGTAAAAGAGTAATGATAGTGTGGAAAAGAGTAATGATTGTGTGGAAAGAGTATGAGTTTGAGTTGAGTTGTGGTTGTGGTTGTGGTTGTAATTGTGGCTGTGGTTATGGTTGTGGTTGTGGATGTGATTGTGGTTGGAGTTGAAAAAGAGGATGAGGGTGTCTTTGAAATGCGAAGGTGGCAAAAATGGACACTCCCTGACGCCCATGGAAGCGTTAAAGTGTGTGAAGCCGAACTTGGACACTCACTGGCACCCATGGAAGTGCTAAAGTGTGGCCTATAGACACTCCCTGAATGACTCGAGTCTGGATACCTGTGTGGGGGTTGCCCCGGTATTTGCATGGCGGTTAGGGTATTCAAAGTGTGAGGCATTGGACACTCCCTGGTACCCCGGACCAAAGTGTGAGGCAAACTGGACACTCCCTGGCGCCCCGTTGCTAAAGTGTGGCTATCTTAGTATTTCAAAGATACCAGGAGTAGGATAGAGGGTTGTTGGGTTTTTGTCGAGAGAAAAGAGTCGGTTAGATGAGATGGTGCATTGTTCTCATACACGGTCACATATGTGTGAATTTATCTTTTAATTATTGTTGTGGTTGTTTTCTAACAAGCTCTTTATCATAAATATAAACTTGTGGTATTTAAATGGAAATGGGAAAAAGGTAAATGGGCATGTTTTTACATTCAAAGCTATGTTTTTAATACTCACCAGCTTCTTGAAGCTGACGGCGTTGATGCGTCCTGGACATTCGTGTCCAGGCTTTGCAGGTAATAACCAAGAAGAACCTTATGAATATGCAAATTAAGATCTGTTGCTGAGAAGAGATGTTACTTTTATATGCTTTATGATTATGTGTTGATTTGGTTTTGAGGATGACTGTAATAGACTGTAAGTTATTGTTTTATTTTCAAGGCGGTCTGTGCCTTAGTAAACCCTGTACTATAGGATGTAATAAGTTAGAGATTTAATTTTTATAAGCCCAGGTTGCCCTACTCTGATTAATGGTTTTATGTTGTTCGACGTTTTGGGACGGAATCGATCCTTCAAACTGTCGCGACCTACGGGTCCATAAAGGAAATTAAACGCTTTCCATATTTATGCTACGTCGGGGCGTGACAGGATTTGGTGGTATCAGAGCCATAGGTTTTCTAGATTGACCAGGCTCAGTTATTCACGCCATAGATTAGTGACATAGGTTACCCTAAAGTTTTACTAAGCTATACAACCAAGTTCTAGTGTTAGTTTAGTACAGATTACCCTTAGTTCAGAAACTAAAATTCTAAGTTGGTTTTATCATAGAAATGATTACCCGTTTGTCTTGTCACATCGACAAAAATAATAGCAATTTCCATATACCTTCAGACATATCCATTTAGGATTAGCCGAGATAACCATAACTTATGATACCCCTACAGAAAGATAGTAGCCGAGTTTCTAAGGAGTTAAAGCATACCATAGCCCTCATTAATAGCTTAGGCACTGACAAACTTCCTAAGTCAAATCTTGGAAAAGTCAGTATGGCCCACAACCAGAGTCTAGAGGATAAGAATACAACCTCTTTGCTATTAGACAGCCCTAGTTCGAATACGTGTTATATGTACTCAATATATATTTTATTGTATGCTTATGTGATAATACGAGTATGTGTTATAGTGATATATACTACTTTGAAAATTTTCGTCATAGTACTGTTGCATGCATGTTTCTCATTCTACTACCCCTATCATGCATAGAATGGCTGGAAGACCAAGGAGGAACAGAAATCTGATTGAAGGAGCGCCCGAGGCTGCCGACCCCACGGGAATATTTGAAGCTTTTATTAGACGTCTCGAGAGGGTTAGTAATGCGAATGAAAACCAACGAGACCGCCAGACGGGAGATAAGCTGCTGGAAAGATTCCGTGCGCTCAGACCCGAGCAATTTGCGGGTACCACGGATCCCTGGAAGGCGGAGCAATGGTTAAGACAGATGGATCGCATGTTCGAAGCTGTCCAATGCAACGAGATGGACAAGAGGAGATTGGCTACTTTTCAACTGACCGACGCCGCTGCAGATTGGTGGGACTCGGTCATAGCCACTATCGGAAACACAGCTGCGATGGGGATGACGTGGACAGCGTTCAAAGGAAGATTTCTGGAGAAGTACTTCCCGGCTACGGAGAGGCACAGAAGAGAGAAGGAATTCATGGATCTGACGCAAGGAACCAAGACGGTGCAAGAGTATACCACACAGTTTGAGAGGCTGTCACGGTTTGCCCCGCACATGGTTGATACTGAGGAGAAGAAGATCCGGAAGTATAACCAAGGGTTGGCACCGCAGATTCGTCGCCTGACTCTCGGCCACCTAGACAAATCATTTGAAGGACTAGTCGGCCTGGCTACCGACCTGGAAGAGGATGCTCGAGTATACCGTAAACAATTCGAATTCCGACCGCCTCAGAGGGGTAATTTTGGGAATAGACCACCAATGAATCGTACCCAAGGACAGAAGAGGAACTTTGATGGGAGCAAGAAGGCACAAGCTATTACCCATCCGACTCAACCCCGAGTAGGAGAAGGAAGTAGTGGTGTAAAGTGCTTCAACTGTGGCAACCCTGGACATGTGGCTCGGGACTGCAGGGCACCAAGGCGTGCTACTCAGCCAGGAATAGTCTGTTTCAACTGTGGTGAACCAGGTCACATCAGCAGGTTCTGCACTGCCCCTAAGCAAGCAACTTATGGACAACAGAGTCAGACCCGCTTGAATGCTGTTATTCCTGATGCCGCGGGATATGATGGAGCTGAATATGAAGAAGGAGATCATGGAGAAGCTCAACCTGATCAGCAAGCAGTGGAAGGTACATTGACTCTATTTAACTCCCATGTTAGAGTATTATTTGATACGGGTGCTGCTCTCTCATTCATATCTGTTAATACAATTCGGAGATTGGGTATCTTACCTCATCGCTTAGAGAAAGCTTTGAAGGCTACATCACCAATAGGAGCTGCGGTCAGTTTAGGACATGTGTGCAAGGATTGTCCCTTAAGATTAGGAGACCGAGAAATCCCTGCAAGGTTGATCGTCCTATCGATGAAGGAGTTTGACATAATCCTAGGAATGGATTGGCTGTCTCAGAATCAAGTGAAGTTGGATTGTGCGAGGAAGAGAATTACATTCTCCGACAATGAGAATCAACCCTTTGATTTTCAATGTAACCCTTCGGGAGATATGTTCCTCACAAGATGTTTAGCCAACATCGAAGTCGTCAGTACAGAGGTGACAGCATCATCTATACCTGTAGTCAAGGACTTCGAAGAAGTATTTCAAGACATTTCTGGATTACCGCCCGAGAGAAGTATAGAGTTCTGTATTGAGCTTATACCGGGTACCGTACCGATTACCAAGGTTCCCTACAGAATGGCCCCCACAGAACTACTAGAATTGAAGGGACAAGTTCAAGAGCTCGAGAACCTAGGTTTTGTACGTCCAAGTACATCGCCTTGGGGAGCACCGGTGTTATTTGTGAAGAAGAAGGACGGGACGCTCAGGCTGTGTATCGTCTACAGAGATTTGAATCGAGTGACGATCAAGAACAAGTATCCTTTGCCTCGGATCGACGATTTATTTGATCAACTACAAGGAGCTACGATATTTTCCAAGATAGACCTAAGGTCGGGGTATCATCAGTTGAGGGTACGGAAGGAAGACATACCTAAGACTGCTTTCAGAACCCGATATGGTCATTATGAATTTCTGGTGATGCCGTTTGGATTAACGAACGCCCCGGCAGTGTTTATGGATCTAATGAACAGAGTATTCAAGCCTTATTTAGATCAGTTTGTCATCGTCTTTATTGATGATATTTTGATCTATTCTAAGTCAAGAGAAGAACACGAGCAACATCTTCGGATTACGATGCAGACGCTTAAGGACCACCACTTGTATGCCAAGTTCAGTAAGTGTGAGTTCTGGTTGCAAGAAGTGAAATTTTTGGGACACAAGGTGTCATCTCAAGGAATTTCTGTGGATTCGTCCAAGACCGATGCTGTATCCAACTGGGTTAGGCCAAGCAACCCTACAGAAGTTCGGAGTTTTCTTGGACTCGCAGGCTATTACAGGAGATTTGTTGAGGGATTCTCCAAGATAGCTGCACCATTGACTGGGTTGACAAAGAAGAATTTGAAATTCGAATGGACAGAGAAGCATGAGCGAGCCTTTCTAGAGTTGAAAGAGAGACTCACTACCGCACCAGTACTAGCAATACCCAAGCCTGGTGAGAAGTTCACTATCTTTAGTGACGCATCATATTAAGGACTAGGGTGTGTACTTATGCAAGATGACAGAGTTATAGCCTATGGATCCAGGCAGCTGAAGCCGAATGAGTTGAACTATCCTATTCATGATTTGGAGTTGGCAGCAGTGGTTTTTGCACTCAAGATTTGGAGACATTATCTCTACGGTGAGAAGTTTGATTTGTTCTCCGATCACAAGAGCCTAAAATATTTGTTCACACAGAAAGAGTTGAACATGAGGCAACGCAGATGGATGGAGTTGATCAAAGATTACGACTTCACATTGGAATACCACCCTGGTAAAGCTAATGTGGTCGCTGATGCTTTGAGTCGGCAGACTCGTGAGACGATCGCCTCTTTAATGGTTAGAGAATGGCGAGCATTGGAGACGTTGGCGGAGTTCGATGTACAGAGTGCTGAAAGAGGAGAAGGACAACTTTTCGGATGTCTTATCCTACAGCCTGTTCTCATTGACCGCATTATTGGAGCTCAGAAAGAAGATGAGAAGTTTCAATCATGGTTCAAGAAGATGTCAGAGAAGGACTCGACAGAATGGAAAGTGGGAGTCGATGGAGGGTATCGGTGCAGGAATAGATTGTGCGTGCCCGGTGATGGAGAGTTAAGGAAGGATATCCTGGAAGAAGCACATAAATCAAGGTATACAGTTCACCCGGGAGGAACGAAGATGTATAAAGATTTAAAGAGAAATTTCTGGTGGGAAGGCATGAAGAAGGATGTGGCCGAGTTTGTATCCAAGTGTTTGACGTGTCAGCAAGTCAAGGCCGAACATCAGAGACCGTCAGGATTGTTGCAACCACTACCTATTCCTGGTTGGAAGTGGGAGCACATTACGATGGATTTTGTAGTAGGATTGCCCCGGTCGCAGCAGAATCATGACGCTATTTGGGTAATTGTGGATCGACTGACGAAATCAGCCCATTTCATTGCTTATAGTATGACATACCCGGTGGAAAAGATGAGCCGGATGTACATACAACAAGTTGTGCGACTTCACGGTGCACCTGTGTCGATTGTGTCAGACCGTGACGCACGTTTTACTTCTGGATTTTGGGAAAGTCTGCAAGAAGCTATGGGAACTTCACTCAAGATGAGTACTGCGTTTCACCCTCAGACAGATGGGCAAACTGAGCGTGTTAATCAGATCATGGAGGATATGCTTAGGGCTTGTGTGATCGATTTTGAAGAATCTTGGGAGACACACTTGCCATTGGTTGAATTTGCCTACAACAATAGTTATCACGCGAGTATCGGTATGGCTCCGTTCGAAGCACTGTACGGACGACCGTGTCGTTCTCCATTGTGTTGGGCAGAAGTTGGGGACACAGAATTGTTGGGACCGGATTTGGTTAGAGAAACCAACGAGAAGATTTCCTTGGTCAAGGAAAGGATGAGAACCGCTCAGAGTCGGTATAAGAGTTATGCTGATCGACGCCGAAAAGATTTGGAATTCAGTGTTGGAGATCACGTACTTCTTAAGGTTTCACCAACACGAGGAGTAGTACGCTTTGGTCTCAAGAGAGGGAAGTTAGCTCCACGATTTATTGGGCCGTTTGAGATTTTGGAACGTATCGGGAAAGTGGCCTATCAACTGGCGCTACCACCGAAGATGTCTGGGGTTCACAACGTGTTTCACGTGAGTATGTTGAGAAAGTACATACGAGATCCCTCGCATGTGGTTAGTTATGACGACATTGAGACGAGTCATAACGTTTCTTACAAGGAGAGACCGGTGAAGATTCTGGATCAGAGTATCAAGAAGTTAAGAAATAAGGAGATCCCATTGGTGAAGGTTCAGTGGAATCACCATGACGAGAATGAAGCCTCGTGGGAAGTTGAAGCTGATATGAGGAAGAAGTACCCGGAGTTATTTCATGACTAGTTAGTCTTGATTTCGGGGACGAAATCCTGTTTAAGGGAGGAAGGGTGTAATAACCTGCATTTTCCTGCATTATCATATTTAAAATTTACATTATCATGATTGCATTATCATATTTAAAATTAATATATATTGTCTGTTTATATGTTAATTTCAATTCTTATGTGAAAAATTTATTTCTTGACTAATCTCATTATTGAAATTACTTTTGGGGTCAAAATGCAATTTTCATAAAAACTGGCAATACCTGTGTTAAATTTCAAATCTGTATTTCAAAACGGTGGAATTATTTCTTTTAAAACTCAAACTGTATTTTTATAAAATCAGAAAACTATTTCTAACATTAAAATGAATTTTCTGTATTTTTGTGATAAACACCGTGTCACGAAAATACTAGTTTAGGTTTAAAACTGTCCGCGCAGTGTTAAACTTCCACAGAATTTTGGGAGTAACTAATTGGACAAATTTCTTTATACCCAATTATTATTGCTAAAGTTTTCCCTTAGGCCTTGTTTGGCAAATGCTTGTAGTATGTGTGTTGTCCTAATGCCATAAGCTTGATTCCCAAACACACCTTGACCCACACCAACTCCACCTACCCTTTCAATTATCAATGGAGCATTATGAATTGCAAGTGTATATTTACACATCATTGCTGCACTTTCTTTGTAATTAGTGGAGATTAATGGAGAATGAGTGGGATGTTAGGCAAATGTTTTCTAAGTGGGAGTTTGAGTATTTATACACCCAACCACACTACACATTCTACACTCCTAACATAGAGAGCTTGAGAGAGTCACATAGAGAGATAATAATTTCAGAATTTGAAGAGCTCAATCCTCCATAGCCAAGCTTGAAATTGGAGATTCTTAATTCTTGTATTTCTTTCTCAACAACTTCTTCAATCTACATCACGGTGAGTATTTCTAACTCACTCAAAATGTAACTCATTCCTTATTTACTGATTTAGGTAGTTAATTTTAACAGTAGCAGAATTTTGTTTTCAGATTTTTATTAGGAAAACGAATGAAATTTAAGGTTCTACCCGCGTTGTCCCAAGCAAAACTCGATTCTGTACACTTTTCGTCTAATGCAATTTTCTCATATTTTGCACCGTTTGGGCAGAAAATGAGGATTACAGTAGCAGAAAAAGTATATTAGAAATTCAATCTAATATTTTCTCTTTTAATTTTAACAGTAGCAGAATTTTGTTTTCAGATTTTTGTTAGGAAAACGAATGAAATTTAAGGTTCTGCCCGCGTTGTCCCAAGCAAAACTCGATTCTGCACACTTTTCGTCTAATGCAATTTTCTCAGATTCTGCACCGTTTGGACAGAAAACGAGGATTTCAGTAGCAGTTTTTAGAATGCTATTAGTTATGTTTAAAATGATTAAGGCAATGAATTACGAATTTTCAATCCCCGTACGCGTATTATTTCTTTAATTCTGTGAATTCCTTTATGTTTAAAGTTTGATGACATTCATGTGGAGTCAGTTGTACATGCATGGTGAGTGTTGGTAGTGTGTAAAAGAGTAATGATAGTGTGGAAAAGAGTAATGATTGTGTGGAAAGAGTATGAGTTTGAGTTGAGTTGTGGTTGTGGTTGTGGTTGTAATTGTGGCTGTGGTTATGGTTGTGGTTGTGGATGTGATTGTGGTTGGAGTTGAAAAAGAGGATGAGGGTGTCTTTGAAATGCGAAGGTGGCAAAAATGGACACTCCCTGACGCCCATGGAAGCGTTAAAGTGTGTGAAGCCGAACTTGGACACTCACTGGCACCCATGGAAGTGCTAAAGTGTGGCCTATAGACACTCCCTGAATGACTCGAGTCTGGATACCTGTGTGGGGGTTGCCCCGGTATTTGCATGGCGGTTAGGGTATTCAAAGTGTGAGGCATTGGACACTCCCTGGTACCCCGGACCAAAGTGTGAGGCAAATTGGACACTCCCTGGCGCCCCGTTGCTAAAGTGTGGCTATCTTAGTATTTCAAAGATACCAGGAGTAGGATAGAGGGTTGTTGGGTTTTTGTCGAGAGAAAAGAGTCGGTTAGATGAGATGGTGCATTGTTCTCATACACGGTCACATATGTGTGAATTTATCTTTTAATTATTGTTGTGGTTGTTTTCTAACAAGCTCTTTATCATAAATATAAACTTGTGGTATTTAAATGGAAATGGGAAAAAGGTAAATGGGCATGTTTTTACATTCAAAGCTATGTTTTTAATACTCACCAGCTTCTTGAAGCTGACGGCGTTGATGCGTCCTGGACATTCGTGTCCAGGCTTTGCAGGTAATAACCAAGAAGAACCTTATGAATATGCAAATTAAGATCTGTTGCTGAGAAGAGATGTTACTTTTATATGCTTTATGATTATGTGTTGATTTGGTTTTGAGGATGACTGTAATAGACTGTAAGTTATTGTTTTATTTTCAAGGCGGTCTGTGCCTTAGTAAACCCTGTACTATAGGATGTAATAAGTTAGAGATTTAATTTTTATAAGCCCAGGTTGCCCTACTCTGATTAATGGTTTTATGTTGTTCGACGTTTTGGGACGGAATCGATCCTTCAAACTGTCGCGACCTACGGGTCCATAAAGGAAATTAAACGCTTTCCATATTTATGCTACGTCGGGGCGTGACAGCCACTGCCCCACTATTATCGCAGTATAGCGTAATAGGTGACAGCAATATTGGTACCACCCCGAGTTCCATAAGGAACTTTTTGAGCTAAACAGCTTCCTTTGCGGCTTCACAAGCAGCTACATACTCAGTCTCTGTAGTTGAGTCTGTAATGTACTTCTGCTTAATGCTCCTCCAACTAACAGCACCACCTCCCAAGGTAAAGAGATGTCCGGATGTCGAATTCCTCGAATATTTATCTGACATAAAGTCTGAGTCAGTGTATTCTGCTGGAATAAACTCATTACCGTCATACATAAGCATGTAATCTTTAGTCCTTCTCAAGTACTTAAGAATGTGCTTAACGATTGTCCAGTGCTCTAGACCTGGATTCGATTGATACCTGCTGACCATGCCAACGGTAAAGCAGATATCTAGTCTAGTGCATAACATCGGATACATGAGACTTCCCACTACCGAAGCGTAGGGGAACTCCTGCCATGCGATTCCTCTCCTCCTGTGTCTTTGGACACTGGTCCTTGGAGGACGCTAAACCATGCCTAAAAGGTAACAAACCTTTCTTTGAATTGTCCATTGAAAAACTAGTTAGCACCTTATCGCTATAACCAGCTTAAGATAATCCCACTATCTTTTGCTTACGATCCCGAAAGAGCTTTATCCCAAGATTATAGCTCGCCTCTCCTAGATCCTTCATATCGAAAGTACTAGCTAGCCAAACCTTAATCGTTGACAATGCCGCTACATCATTCCCAATGAGTAGAATGTCATCAATGTAAAGAATAAGAAAGGCCACCACTTTTCCTTCACACTTCTTGTATACACAAGGTTCATCTAGATTCTGTATGAAATCAAATGATTTGACTGCTTGGTCAAAATGAATGTTCCAACTCCTGGATGCCTACTTAAGCCCATAAATGAACTTTTGCAACTTGCATACCAAGTTACCTTTCCCACCAGCTATGAACCCTTCTAGTTGCTGCATGTAGATGTCCTCCTCAAGATTGCCATTCAAGGATGCAATCTTGACGTCCATTTTCTAGATCTCATAATCTAGGCATGCAGCAATGGATAGGAGTATTCTGATGGACTTAAGCATGGCTACTTGTGAGAAGGTTTCCTCATAGTCAATGCCCTCCCTCTGAGTATAACCTTTCGCTGCAAGCCTTGCCTTAGAGGTCTTAACCTTTCCATCATATTCTCTTTTCCTCTTTGTAGACCCACTTACAGCCAATGGGTTTAATATTGGCTGAAAAATTCTACAAGATCCCAGACTTGATTGGATCCATAGATTCCAATTCAGCCTTCATAACTTTAACCCAATGAGCTGAGCCTACAGAAGCCATTGCCTCTTCGTACGTGGTAGGATCAGATTCAGATTCTATGGAGACAGCTTCAAAAACTTCTCCTAAGAACATGTATCTGTCAGGCTGGCTAACCATCCTCCCACTACGACGAGGTACCGATGCGGGAATGGGTGAAGAAGTGGTGTTTTCTTGTCTTACATCATTATCAACTGCGGGTAGGACTGAGGGCTCTCCTTTTATCTCTCTCAGATCTATCATTCCCTTAGGTTGATGGATCATGATATAATCATCCTCCAAGAAAATAGCATTCATACTTTCTGTTCTCTTGGATCATAAAAATACCATCCATAAGTACCCTTTGGATACCCTATAAAGTAACATACTTCCGATCTAGAATCCAACTTGCTCATCTTTCCTTTCAGCACATGTGTCAGGAACCCCCATATCAGGAGATGTTGCAAAGAAGGCTTGTACCCAATCCACATCTCCCGTGGTGTCCTGGGAACAAATTTACTTGGTACTAGATTTAGTATGTAAGCAGCAGTTTCCAAAGTGTAACCCCAAAGGAATAATGGCAACTCTGAATAACTCATCATCGACCTAGTTATGTCTGAAAGAGTCTAGTTCCTTCTCTCTGCTACACCATTCTGCTGACGCGTACTAGGTGTAGTCAACTGTGACAGAATCCCATTCTGTATGTGGTGATCAACAAACTCATTAGAGAGGTACTCGCCACCTCAATTAGATCGAATGGCCTTGATATGTCTTCCCAATTGCTTCTCCACTTCAGCCCTAAACTCTTTAAATTTTTCAAAGGCTTCAGACTTGTACTGCATTAGGTACACATATCCATACCTAGAGTGGTCATCAGTAAATGTTATGAAATACTCATAACCACCCCGTGCTCTAATATTTATTGGTCCACATACATTAGTATGAACTAATTCCAATAATGCATTGGTCCTATTGCCCTTTGCAGGAAAGGGCCTTTTGGTCATCTTACCCTCTAAACAAGACTCCCAGACTTCCATTGGTTCGAGAACCAAATCGCCTAAGACCCCTTCTTTGACTAGTCTACTAATCCTATTTAGATTGATATGGCCAAGCCTCATATGCCAAAGCCTTGTTGGATTAGTGGAAGGTTCATTTCTTTTAGATGGTACAGTTACCACTGAGTTATTAAGTCCATACAAGAGTCTTTAGAAATATTGGGAATAATCACATAAAAACTATTTTGATTTAATACCAGAAGACACAAAAGTACCATTTCTTTTGATCACAACTTCAGTTCTGAAATGAAAAGAATAACCTTCGATAAATTTAAAACTGAAATTAAATTACGTCTCATTGAAGGGATGTAAAGTACATCTGATAAAATCAAAACCTTATTGTCTAAGAATTCTAAAGCTACTACTCCTATTGCAACTGCAGAAACAGTTGCACTAGAACCTAGAGTAAGCACAATCTCTCCATCACTACATTTCCTGGTTGATCTAAGCCCTTACAATGAATTACAGATATGGCTAGTTACACCAGAATCAATGCACCAAGTGTTTGAAGTATCTGTTATAAAACTTATTTCAATCACATGTGATTCAATCATACCTTGAACTCTTGTAGCTAAGAATTCTGGACAATTCCTCTTCCAGTGGCCATTCTTATCGCATTAGAAACACTTTCCTTTGCCTTGGTCACCTACCTTCCCCTCACCCAGACCTTTTCCCTTAGATTTTGCAATCTTAGGGGTCGGTCCAATACTTGGACCACCAGTACCAGCTTATTTATTTCCTTTCTTGCCTTTCGACGCAGATCGGGAAGAGGAAGAGCTTTTCTTAACGTTCAAAACGCTGCCCCCAGGTTTGATAACCCCTTCCGCTACCAGTAAAGAACTCTGTATCGATGTTAGCACCCAGGGTCTCCAGTTCGTTTAAATAAGCAATCTTTTTAAAACATGCTCTTTGACTGGAGTCCCTTCCGACATCTTTGCACTCATTATCTTCTGCATGGCAACATGTTTGGCAGGTCTGCATGATCCAAAACATCTCTTTTAGGGATTTGATATTAGCACTGGCAGAATCATTTGACTGGTATTGGTGTTGCAACACATTAACCATAGAGGCCAATATGTGGCAACGAGCCATTCCGTTCGATTTCTTCCACTTTTTGAACTCGCGTCTAACAGCAGCCATAGCATTTACAGTGGGTTCTTCAGGGCATGGGGTGGTAAGGACATATATGTGATCCTCCACAATTAAAAAAATGTCAAGGTTACATTTTTCAGTATAGTTGTTTCCAGTTAACTTGTTCTGAGTGAGTATAATGGCAAGTGGACTAAATGCAGATCCAGACATTATGATTTATTGAAAAAATCAAAAGACAAAATAAATATGGATATCAGAATTTGACAATTTGAAATAAAATAATCCTTAAAACTCTTATTTTAAAACTAAGTCACCGGAATATCAAAACAAAAGAATAAAGCCTCCGTATGGTGATCAATACTCGATCTTTTGATTAATCATGACTTGTCCGCTATGCACCTCTTGCAAAATGAGTTATGACTCTCGAACCTATTTGATCTCTAAGCTTCTGGATAATGCCTTGTGTAGGATCCCTTATCCATATCTTAGCTAGCATATACCATTAACTAGGATCCAATCACAACCGCCTTAAGTAGTGCCTCCGTGTGGTGGTCACCCTCTAACACGTCTGATTGATCCTATTCATAGGAAGTTCACATCTAGTAACCAATGAGTAGTGTACCCTCCGTATGGAATGATTACCCCTGGCGAGGTGACACAGAATGCACTACTCATCTTATAGTGAACCATTAATGGAAGATCGTGAGTGTTATTAATAAGACCCTCTCCCACTAGATTTAATAATTAAGGATTTTACTTTTTAGAAAAATTATTTCTACTCATTGCCCATAGACATCCAATGTCTACTAGTGAGTTAGAACGGTTTTTGAATTTTGTTTTAGAAAATTTATTTTAAGTGTATGCAAGTAGTAACAATGTATAAAACGCCAATCACAAACCAAGCACATAAAACAAAAAACTAAAATTGAAATAAAGGCATTCATATGCCTCTATCTCCCATGGCTCTATCTCCATAGAACCTCCTCTTGATTTGGTCACCTTTGGCTCCATCTTCATGGACTTCGGCTTGCTCTTCTATCTTCATGGGCTTTCTAATTCTATTACATTGGTCCTATGCTTCTTTCGAAACTTACAATTTGTCTAGAAATTGAAAGTACAATAATGAAATAAAATAAAAGGCTAGGGAAACCGGTGCGACATTCCTATTCGTAGGATTGAAGTCGCAGTGCCCTTTACACATGTCTTAAACCAAACCAAAATTAAAACACGCCAATCTTAAACATTTAAATACAACAATTTAAATCGTCAGAACTTGGTGCCATAGGAGATGCTGCAAGAGTACACACAACCACGCACATATATAACAAAATATACGACCATTGGAACTACTAATTTAATTGCATACACCACAAACTCTTTATGGAAGTAATTAATACTCTAACACAACATCTCTGGTTTTCTGTCACAGACTGATTTAAAATTTTTAGAACAGTAAGTAAATAATTTTAAAACCTTTAAAACTGTGAAAAAGACACCTGGACAGATAACTAGTTTCGATTGATCGAAGCTTGTTCGATAGCTCGAAACCTGCATTGGTTCGATCGATCAAAACTCTTTCGATCGATTGAACACAGAGAATTTCAATCGATCGAAACAAGTTCGATCCATCGAAACTATCTTGCATCCAATGCTATCATAGATTTGTTTTCTACTGCAAAACTGCTATAGAAACAGATCTGAGACGATGCAATTTAAAAAATAGCACTAAATACAAACATGCAAATCAAATTAGTATTCTAAAAAGCATCTATAGATCCAAATAAGCGTGGCTCTGATACCAATTGTTAGAAAGATAAGTTTAAAATAAATTTAAACACTTAGTGAAAAGATTAAGTTACAAAATCTTTATTGGTAGCCCGGATCTACTACTTATCAATTCTACAGATGCGTAGACAAAAGAGGGAGAAGAGTTATACCTCAAGTCTTGAACCCAATTCTGATTTTCTTCTTCCTTCATGGTGCAACAACCTCCACTAGGTTGTTTTCACCCTTATGACTCCTGCGGATGCTTTCGGAGAGGCTAGAGTTGGTGGGAACTCTAACAGGGAGGTTAAGAAGGCTAAGAAAACCCTAAAACAGTTTCTGCAGTTCTCGTATAAAAAAAATGATGATTATTTAACTCTGTACTCAGCTGCCCTATTTATATATTTTCAAAACCGACTTTAAGCCTTCAACCGATTGAAGTGGCTTCGATCGATCGAACTTTCGATCAGTTGAACCACTTTTGATCGATCGAACTTGCCTTGACTTCAATTGATCGAAACTCTTTCAATCAATTGAACTTGTCATGACAAGATCCTCTTGTGCCTTTCCAATCATCCTCGTGGAGCTAAGAGTAGGACCTCCTAGACTCTTTATTATTGGCTCAGACTAGTTGTTAATTCCCATGACCAAACTCTTTGATCAACAAACTAACCAGCAGCGTCAGTTAACGTTTATTCCACTATAAAATGATAACTGAACTTCAACGCAAAAGAACATTTCCGAAGTGATAACTAGACTTGTATGGTGTACTAATGTCCCTCTAACATCAGCATTCGTAATCATATTCAGGTAGTTAGATAACTGTTACTGTCATCCTGAATCATGATTACTTCTTGTATTCCTTGAGTCCCATTCACCACTCATGATTACCAAACATGTTGATAACTACTTATCAATAAAACTGCAGTTCTCAGTAATCAACTTAGTGGCATTCTCAAGGGAATGCTTACTCTTTTACAGAGGGTAGATTCTATCTTGACAATATACATTCACAACCCTACAAACATAACATACCCAAGATACCCAGGTGTTGTTCTGTAAGACCTCACTGATTAGTAAGTCAAAGCAGTCATATCCACAATCTGTGTTCATAACCGTCTCAAGATTAAGAACACGTACCTTATACAAGTTATAAGTTCCTATCGACTATTGATAGTCTAAAGTGTTAATAGGAAAGCTCAGGTCCGTCAATGCACTATAAGCACTAGCATATTCATATTTAACTAAGAGCTGTACTCTAGTGATTGAGATTCATCACTCCATCCAATGGTAGTTAATCATGCTATAGTGTAAATCTAATGAGATATCCAGTCTCATCATCCACTGCGACAAATTTTAAGTATCAAAGAATAATAATTCGTATCTCGCTTGTATGTATCTCATACATACATGAATTACTTACTATGATACTTAAGGATTAAACAATCATCTCATGAAAGACATACATAACAAAATGTAAAACTGATATCCATATATTAAAATGTCAATGTCTCATACATATAGTAATGGTTTGAGGGCACAAACCCTACAAATCTCTATCGTCGGTTTGGACCTAAGTGGAGTCGGTGCCTTTAAGTATTGTAGGCGCCCGATTTGTCTAAGAGTTTTACTTAGTTAACCCCATGGCATGTAAATACTCGGTGTGACCTCCTGTAGTTTTTATTCCCTCTTGCCTCCAAGCTTTTGCTGAGGTAGGTGTTGCAGGAACAATTACTGTAGGAGGCCAACCTAGAACATTGGGAGTTCCAAGGTCTTTTGATGCCTCGGGTGTGATCGCGAGGTCTTTCGATGGCTCGGGTATGATCTCGAGGTCTTTTGGTTGCCTCGAGTATGATCCCGAGGTCTTTTGAATGCTCTTTGACAGTCCATGGAGCCTCGTGCTATGATCGGGCAAAAGCAACACTGTAGCTGGGCTCGCTTGGACTGTTATAAAGGTCGAGTCGGGATCCATAGGCTCCTGGCCGCTGTCAATTGGAGGACAGGTCGGGATTGCTAGATCCTGACTAATGTGAACTAGAGGTCGGGTCAGGGCTGCCGGACCCTGACTGTTGTGAGTTGGAAGAACTGCCAGAACTACTGGGCTTCTCCATATTGTTCTTCTTGGGTTGTTCTCGCTTTCGCTTACTATTGTTCTTCCCGGGCTGTTCTTCCAAGGCTATTCTCGCTTTCGATGCCCGGAGCCTCTAGTCTTTAGAAATTCTTCAATTTCAATGTATTTTCTAACCTTCTCCACAAGTTCAACCAAGGTTGTCGATCAATTTCTGTGAAATGATGTGGTGCACTTGGTGTGTTGATGTAATGGCGACTGTCTCATTCAGATTGTGGACTTGAAGCTTCTATCAATTGAACCAATCGGTGTAATCCTTCAACGACTCTCCGCTTTGCTGCCTGACAGTGAGTAGCTGGGTGTCAGGTTGCGGCCGGTCGATCATGCCTATGAACTGGCTAATGAAGTGTTGTTGAGCTCTTTGAAATCTTTGACCAATCAGGGCTTTAGGGAGTGGAACCATTGAGCGGCTGCGCCTTTCAAAGTGCTGGAAAAGGCTAGGCAGTACAGTTCTTCAGCGTTGGTGGCCAGGGCCATTTGAGCCTTGTAGGTCTGCACGTGATCGACCGGGCTTCCCGAGCCGTTATAAGAATCTAGACGAGGATGTTTAAATTTGCGATGGATGGAAAACCTTGTGTTATGGCTGGAGAATGCTGAGTTTATCTCGATATTGATATGAATAGCATCCTGGCCCAGGTCTTTGTCCATGCCATCGATATGTTTCTCTAAATTCTTAATACGGGTCATCAAACTTCCCCGACCGGTATCCAGGACGTTGGTTGGGTCAGTAGAAGAGGCTTCCTTCTCATGGCGGTGCGCTGTCCCCCGGGATCGGGCTAAGCTATGACTTCGGTTGATCGTGTGCCCAATGACACCTTGGTTCTTGACCGAGGGACCCTAGACTATTTTCGTGGCCATACGCTCCTGCCTTTCCTCTCGGGTAGCATGCCTACCGATGATGTCTCTGGCATCCTCAACGCAGGATGGGTTGGCTTGGGCACATTGTCTGGTCAAGATCGGCTCCTGACCGTACGCAACATTCTCGGGCTATTTCCCGGCCACTGGAGGATTGCTTTGCTGGAACAACAGGGCTTTGATCTACTGCTGGGTTTGACGCTGGATCTTCAAGAGCTGTGCAAGGGTTGCAGTGATCTATTTCGGTGTCAAGACTGTTGTAGCCAGAGCCGGCACCGGCGGAACATCCCGGTTGGCCTGTTGCGCAACCTTCTTACCCTTCTTTAGAGTCATGAAAATCAGTTAAGTGATTTGTTTCTAAAAAGCTGTCATTTACCACAGACGACACCAAGCTGATGATGCCTAAATTTGGGCATGGTAAAGTAGAGTAGTTTGAAGAGAAAGACAGTGAGAGACCAGTTTTTTGTATGTGGTTCGGCCCTGTTAATGATAGAACCTACGTCCACGTATATGTCTGAGCATGTTCACTATACTGTAAAAAACTGGTGACATGTGGTGCAGCAATAATAGTCCAGAGCTACCGTAGGTCGGCCGGGCACAATGATGATTGCTATAGGGGTGCTATGTAGATTGAAAAATCGGTCCCCATAAAGGAGGTGCGTGGTCTCTTTTATAGATGCAGGAGACCTACTCGTACAAGAAAACTAATCAGACTAGGTAATACAATCCTGATTAGGATGTGATTGACACAAATCAAGTATGTTTCCTAATTGTATTAGAAAACTTTCTACACATTCCATTATTCTTCTCACTTGAGTAGGAATCTATCTGGAACATTCTGGATCATGCCCCGGGGCCTGTGCGAGCTGTCCCTATGACGAGCCGTGCATGAGTGGTCTTCTCGACCTGTTGGTCGGGTCTCGCGCACATTCCGCTCAGGATAGAGGCTGAGTAGAACCTCTCGGTAGTTGAATAGAGCCAATTTCAGAAGTAATGGCAAAGATAAAGATCATGGTATAACATCTCATCATGCTACTCAATGTCCAGCATTACCAAATCCATGCATGCAACCTATGCAACCACCCCATGCATCTACCTTTATGCCAGGATGCTGAATCCCTGACTGAATAATCATCTTACTAACCATTCTCATATTCATATTCATTTCCGTATCCATTCATCGATATAACAATATCAATCTATATCCATACGTCAATACAATAATACAATGTTGATATTTATACGTCGATACCATAATACTAATATGATATCCATATGTCGATACCATAATACCAATTTAATATCCATACGTCTATACCATAATACCAATCGAAATCACCCGACTAGGTAGTAGGTCCCACGATCCCTTAATAGGGATACTGGTCATCTACACGATACCTCCTATCTTTAAACGATGGAAGCGGCACATCGAACGTCTTCTACGATGTGTATATCCTCACTGCTCATCTACGTGATGAGTATACATTAGGGCACTAGCCGGACGTAATTGTCACCGGTATACTGGATGTCTTCAACAGTGCATACGCATCAATGGACCTCTTCAACAGTGAGAGGCACACTAAGAACTGTAACTGTCCCACGTCTACCCGACTCGACGGCCGTTGATCCCATAGATCCAAAGTACACATATCTCATATTCCATATTAAGGCACAGTTCCCAATTCTCATCATATTCTCTTATCTCTTCATAACACTATCCCATGCATGCTGACCACATATTATGTAATGCTCATGCTCCAGATAACCAGACTACCACATGCTCTGTGTTCAACATAACTACTCATTACTGATTATTAACATGCAATTGTGTTCCATTTTACTATTCAGTTTAAAAATATCAACATATGGAATCATGGTACAACATTTAACCAACTAAACAGTTCATACTATAATCAACAGGGATTAATCATATTCTGTAAAGTTCGATCGATTAAACTCTTTTCAATCGATTGAGGAAAAGTAGTTTCGATCGATTGAAGTCCCTACGATCGACTGGGGAAACAGCAAGTTCGATCGATCAAGAATAGTTCGATCGTTTGAAGAACCAAAAGTTCCATCGATTGAACCAA
Organism: Hydrangea macrophylla; assembly: GCA_033977485.1. Lineage (NCBI taxonomy): Eukaryota > Viridiplantae > Streptophyta > Magnoliopsida > Cornales > Hydrangeaceae > Hydrangea > Hydrangea macrophylla. The sequence continues at coordinate 34,205,949 of CM066994.1, forward strand.
GTTCAATCGCTCGAGAATCATCTTCTACCCAAAAACTGGGCAGAGACGAACAGAGGTTTCGGGGTCACAATATATACTTTCTAAATATACAGAAATCATCATAGAGTCATCTATTGAGTGAGTTAATGAACTCACCTCACTCCGGCGGTCCGATGACGGCGTTCCCAAGCTTGACGACGAAGGCGGCTATGGTGAGTTCCCTCTCTCTCTCCTTCTTCTTTGTCCCTCTTCTCCTCTCTGTCTTTCTCTTTGTCTTCTTCTTCTTCTTCTTCTTCTTCTTCTTCTTCTTCTCTGTCCAAGAATATATATATATATATAAATATCATACATGCATACACACACACTATTATCTGTATATATATACGGAACACACACACACATACACCAACTCTCTCTCTCTTTCCTCTCTAAACTGCCAAACACCCTAGACACACACGAACACACACACACACACATATATATATATATATATGGAGAGAAAAAGAGCAGGTGGAAAACACTGGGATAATAACATGCTCGATCGATTAAAGTTTTGATCGATTGAGAACAGGTCGGTCAAGGTTCGATCGGTTAAAAGGAGTTCAATCGGTTAAGAAAGGGTACACGTCACAGAATCAAGTCGGCAGAGTTTCGATCGATTGAAACGAGTTCGATCGCTTGAGAATACAAAAGTTCAAGCGATCGAGAAGACTTCGATCGATTGAGATAGGTTCTTCACTAAGGGCTCACACAAGTATACAGGGTCTTATTTATATAACCATGTATCCGAAAATACAGGGTATTACACGGGGCAAATATCTCCTTAAAGACAGCGTTGATTTCGCGCCTCAAAGCCGTATACATCGTCTGATTTCCTTCACCAGATTAATTTGGTCCAACAGAAAGATCATATAGAAAAGGTTTAAAATCCCTAGCCTGAAGGTTGCGAGAGGGATTACTTTCTCAAGGTTATCGAAGCGAAATGATGTGTCTAGAGATTAAACGTCAAAAGAAAATCAAAGAAGGAAGAAGAAAAGTAGAGAATAAGGGATGTAAGACGGAGATTTAATAATAAATTCGAAGTTCGGTGTTTTTAAGGATTAAGGGCAACCTAATTACAATCTCTACTACCATAACCCTTTCCAAAGTTGTGCACAAATCTACACCTTCCTATAATTTAATTTGGATTTCAAAGTACTAATCAAGATTAACTTTGAATTTTTTTTCCAAACTTTAAGAGGCCATATCTTTCAATCAACAAATCTTTTTTATTTCTACAATTTATATTTTTGAGATCTACTCGATGAACTAATTCTATGAAACTTCACCTAAGTTTGAATTTTTACTTACGTTGTTATGTGAAAATTCACTTAAACTTGATTTTTGAATGCAAAGTATGATCACACAGTTTTGTAAAATTATTTGGATGAGAAATCTGTTCGTCTCGCATATTTGGATTGCCAAAAGAGGAATTGCGTCTTAAACTTGTTTTCGGGATAAAATTTTAACTTGGTTTGATTCAATCGTATCAGGTGTATTTTTGCCTTGAGAAATGAAAGTCAACAAGTCAAAGGATGTAACTTAACAAATACAATTTATTGTGGGACTTCTTAAAAAGTTGCCAAAAATATTGTCCTTTTAACTTGTGAAATTGGTTGGGAATATTTGGGTCTAAATTACTCTTTCCCTTTTAAAGGTGAAGGATGAAAAAAAATATGCACAAAAACAAAGTAAAGACTCCAAAACTTGGGAAGTAGGACACAAAGAATGGGCCAAGACAAGCCTCATTCCTTGTGAAGGAGAGGCCCATTTAGCGGACCTCACTTTTACATTTACTTTTTGGAGTTTGGAAAAATATTAGACTATTCGGAGAAAATGAATAAAGACATTTTGACTTTAGAAAGTAACTTTACTTAAAAAGGTAAACACAGTTTTTTTTGTTTTTGGCTATTAAAAAAAAACCTCATACAAATTAGGTTTGTAAGAGCATCTCCAAGAAGCTAGTTAGTCAAAAAAGCAAGTCCGGAGGGAGATTTTGAGCTCCAACAGACTAGCTACATGACTAGCCATTATATCTTTTATCTTTTTGACTAGCTAGATTTATCTAGCAAGAAATGACTCTCTATCTTCTCTCTCTAAATCTTAGCCTTTGAATATTTTTCCAATATGATTTGGCATAAATACCAACCATACAAAATGTAATAAAGTAAGATTACTAGATAAATTGAAGAGCACTGCTGGAATTGAATATCAAATAGTGAATAGCTATAACAATTTTTTTATTAAAGTAGCTAGCTGAAATGAATATCATTGTTGGAGTTGCTCTAACATGGTTATTAGTAATGCAATCCATGTTTTTATCTTTAGTTTCATATTGCTATACTAGTTTGCAGATTTTGGCAAGGAAAATGAAATTGTAATATAAAGGAAATAAGTTATTCATTTAGTTACTGTAAAAAAAATGATTTATTTAGTCACTATATTTATTTTAAATACAATCAGGAAAAATAAAAATGGAGGACAGAAGGGAACATACATTTTCATTGTAAATCTTGTCTGCCCTTTCTGCTTTTATGGTTCTTGATTTCTTTTTCTTTTTCTTTTTCTTTTTTATTTTTATTATTTGACAAAAATTTAAGTTTTAACTAAATTCTCAGAAAAGCAAAGAGCAACTATGCTTCTTGTATCAAATTTGGGCTCAAACATGTAGCCAAATCGTGCTTTTGAGGCTCAAAAGTGTTTCAAATTTATCCAATCAAGCCAATAATCTCTACATCTGTAATTAAGGGACCTTTTGGATATACAATTGTGCAAGTAAGCTTATGGTCGGGGACGGATGTAGGAAATTAGAATTGGGGGGCTTGGTAGGGTGAAGAGGTATTGAGTTTACGGGGGGTTGGGGACACCCCGAGGCGATTTTTTTTAATCTATTTATACATAATTTTGTACGGATGAAGGAATTAAAAAACTTAATATTGATTGACATCAAATGTACTACAAAATGACACATTATTTTTACAAATTGAGATCAAAAGGTTAAATGTTTCATACTTGGGAGGAGGTTTAAATGTAAAATAGAGAATTTTTTAATTTGGAAGGGAGGCTTAAGTGTAAAAATATAAGAGTACTTTTTTTAAGGTATGTATGATATTTTTGCAAAAATCAAGGGGGGAGTTGAGTCCCCACTTGCCCTTCTACACATCCATCCCTGCTTATGGCACTAGGGTCAATATATATTTTCAACTATCCATTATTGTCTTTCTTATAAATTTAAAATTACAGTTTCAGGTCAAATGAAAAATGAGCATCTATAATAGAGGGTAAACTTGAAAATTCTCCAGTTAAAGTTACAGTGACTTTTTAAGAGGTCTCTTAAATTTGGAAACATCCCAAAATGAAAAATTAGAATATTGGAGGGAGTATCTGCGTTATGAGTCCAATCGTGTGTTGGAAAAGTGTTTCCAAACAGGAGTATAATTCCTAGTTGAATTCTCCAACTTATGTTACCAATATTAACTGAGTGCCAAGCATACAAAAAGTAAACAACATTAGGTATTAGGTTCAAATCAAATCTTATAATGCCATCCAACTAAAGTACCAGAATAAATCTTCCATAATTTTCTCGACTACAATGATACATATATCTTTATTAATATGCAAACTGAGGATTGTCCAAAATGCTTTGAGCTTATTAATGATTTCTAGTTTGAAAGCAATGGCGAGCAATGGTGAGAACGAGAAGTTATTCCAAAAGAACCGCCAAACCACGTTATTATATTGATATTGTATGACGTTTCACTTATATTGAGCTAAGTGTCATCTAATACTAGGGATACATGTTAAGTAGTGGAAGCATGAATACAATGAAATATTATGAAATCGTATGTCATCACCAACACATATAATAAGGGGTGCACGAAAAATCATATGAGTGGAGGCATCACACTCTGTCAGTACGATCATGTGAAACAAATTTGTCTATATATGAAGATTAATGCTACACTCACACCCACTCATAATCACTTTTAATAGATCTCACAGTATCAGTGAACCTCACAACATACCACCTAGGAGTTAAATTTCAATGCCTTTCATTGTCCACATGGATTATTACAACAGAGATACAATAAGGAGACATGCAAAACTAACTGGTTTGACAGACTTGTACATAATTGTGTAAATGTAACAAAGTTATACATAACAGTAATCCAGACTCTCTATCTCAAATCCTAGATGCTCTCTGTAGAGTTCCATCTTAGTTCGGAGAGGAATCTAGTATCTATTTTATGAACGAAGACAATATTCCACATACAATTCATCGTTTGTGCAGCTCGTAACATAAGCATAATCATTTTTCAAAAATTTCGCTTTGGGTATTTTGAACAGTGAGCCAATGATTTATTTATTTATTTATTTTTATTTTTTATTTTTATTTATTGAAGGGGGGTGTGATTAACTACATTTTATCCTTTTGTGGTTAGGTCCAGTTTCACTTTACCCTCCAGTTTCACTTTACCAAGAGGGTTAATTGTTTTTTTTTTTGGCGCCAACTTTAGAATTTTCATTAATTTTGAGATAAAGCTTAACAGTTTCACTTTAGTACTCTAAAATCACATAAAGATTAAGTGTTCACTTTTAAACTATAAAAAATAAAATAAAACTGTGTCTAATCACAAAAGATAAAATATAATTAACCCCTTTTTTTCCATACACCAATGATTGCAATCAACTATAGTCACTAGAACACAATCTTGCTTCAAGTTGGGTGAAAATGCAACGTGGGACACCACCAAATGTTTAATTTTTTTATTTTGGCTTTCCCTGTCTTCTTCTTTTTTTTTTTTTTTTTTTATCTTCTTGGTACAAACTTTCCCTTGTCTTCTGAATGCTCAAAACATTAATGTGTTTATGACTTCATGTGAAATGGAGGACCATTTTGTGTCACAAAAATTGTCCCATTGTCATATTACTCCATACATTGCCCTCAAAGGTGGGCCCAATTTATAATGAAGCCGACTGTATGGAGATTCTCTCTCCCTGTCATGTCTCCTTCTATTTGATGCCAATGACATCTAACTACCAACCTATTTGTATAGTCTTTCATTTTGATGGTATGGTACAAACAAATAAAAATTCGCCATCCACACACATTTCACTCCAAATTTAAATAAAAATATGTTTTCCCCCAAGCACTATACCCCGGGCCGCCTTGAGAAAAGTCAGTAAAGCGATCGTTTTGGCCCCTAGATATTTAATTAATTTAAGGGTTTCATTTTTGGTACCAACTTTATATTTTTATATTGGGCTCTTATAAAAAAACTCACTATAATCAAGTCTAATAAAGACCTCAACCGAAACTAAAATGATCCAAAATTTTCACATATAAAACTACAAAGCTAAGCCCAAACAACCCTCTACAATAAGACCATATTTTTTACTAGACAATAATTTATTTTACTATTAAAAAAATGATTAATTGAATAACTCATAGTGTGTTACACTTTTTAAAAAAAAATAAAAATAAATCAGTGTATCGAAAAAATGTAAGAAAATTAAGTTTTTCTCAATTCCCCCTATTCCTTTTAGTTTTAGCCCAAACAAACCCTCCAGTTGTAGGTTGTTTTCAATTAATAGCTTGGTTTCAAATTATTGGTTGTTCAAATAAGTATTTAATTATGCTGCAAGTTGTTAGAACATTTTGCAATGTGACATTGAAAACCAATATATAATCATAATTATGTATACGTAAACTCCAAAAAAAAAATCGTCCGGGCAGAACACCCGTATAGCCCCGGGCCCCATTTTAAAAGTTTACTTTGAGCCCCCTAAAGCTTAGAACCAGCCCTGACCATACCATATGTATAAGTGTACGTGATTATACTGATGTGGGCGCCTTTGTAGTATTTAATATTGGGAGAATTAATTAGAAGTTTTTAATAGGGATTGTAATTCAAGAATAGTCTATTCCTTTTTTTTTTTTAAGTGATAAGAGTATCTGCAGTCGGTACAACAAATTTAAACCAAACTTAGCTTAAGTTTATTATACAAGCTATGTGCGCTTGCACTGGTGTACCTCTCAAACGACTCTGTCAAAGCCGTTTGAGACAAAACAGTATCATTTTATACGAAATGTAACATTTATACACAAAAAAAGAAGAAGGCCAAAAGCCCCAAACGGCTCACACTGTGCCGTTTGGTAATTAGACGGCACAGTGTGTGCCGTGTCGGAGATTGTTTAGTGGCACACAGCTTTGTGTGTGCCGTTTGGGCTCTCACGGCACACCATGTGCCGTATGCCAGTGCAACAATGAAACTTAAGCAAACAACAAACTTAAGTTTCACTAAGTTTCTTCCCTTAAGTTTAAGGGTTTATTACACTTTACCCCCTGTGGTTTAAAATTGACTACTTAACCTTCCTGTACTTTTCGAGTAAAATGTTACCGCTAAAATTAGTGACCACTTTACCCGCCTGTGGTTTGGTCTGATGACACTTTACCCCCTTATGGTTTGGTGCGATGACACCTTAACCCCATGTGCTTTCGGAGCAAAGTGTCAAGTTCACACTTTTTTTAGCGGTGACACTTTACCCAAAAGCACAGGGGGTAAAGTGTAATTAACCCTAAGTTTAATGTTTAGTCTGCTTCACTGCAAGTGTACAATGCAAAGTTTCCTTAAGTTTATGGTATGAAACCACCCACTGCAGATGCTCCAAGGACGTTTTTGAATTGTTTGGCATTAAGTTCATTTTTAAACTGAAAGTAAAGTTATTGGAAAATTTGCCCTAATTTTACACACGTTGAATGTGTTGTTCTGCCACCTCAGCATGTGTTTCAAGGCAAATTTTTTGTTTTCAAACTTTAAAATACCATAAATTTCAAACCACAACTCCATATTGAAAGAATTTATATATCCGTAATCTAAAAAAAAAGATATATCAAACAAGATTCATAGTGACTATAAAAAAAAAAAAATAATAATAATAATAATAATAATAAATAATAATAACAAAACATGTCACTGTCAGATAAAATAATATAATGTGGTCTTTGCGAAAGTGACATGTCTATCTTTGAAAAAATATTTTGTCTTTGATGATATATTACTTTTTTTACTTGGACAGTAATGTAAAAGGCATAAACATAGTTTTTTTTTTAGGAGTTATAAATCTTGTTCAAAAATAAAATATAAAGAGTAATGCTATGCTTTCCAAATTTATATTCCAAAAATACTTTCTAAAAGATGTGGTAGTGGGGCCAAATAGATAACTTTCAATCAAAATTCAACTAGTCCCACTGTATTAAACATGACACCACTATCATATCATTTAAAAAACACTTTTAAAATAAAAATTTAGAAAACATAACATTACTCAAATATATATTATTGCCCTCCCTCCATCCCAATCAGCATGTCATTATATAATGATAAGCACACAACTAGTCTGCAAGAAACAAAGACTGTCACATGAGACCCAAATTTATACCATATGACCTTAATTACATCGGAAGTCTTTAGGTAATATTGGTAGATGTTGATGGAAGTTTGCTAATGGTTAGAGATGGATCCAAAGTTTACGGTGCTAATGCTATATGTGAAGATGCTTAGCTAGCCTTGGAGTATAAAATAATTTTGGTTAAATATCACTTACCTCTTCTGAGGTTTGGCCTTAATACACATATCTCTCCTCATATTTTAGGAATTTTACTTACCTCCCTTATTTTTAAACCCTCCCTTTAACAAATCGGTAGAAAATTTAAAAGAATCTAACACTAAAATTTAGATATAAGGGAGGAAAGTGAAATTCCTGAAACGTTAGAGAAGGTATGTGTATTAATAAGGACAAGCCTCAAGAGAGGCAAGTAATATTTACCCAATAATATTTTAGTCATAACGTTTAATAAAGAATGAAAATACAAATTTGTTCTTAAGATATGTCTTTTACACAAAGAGGAGCAAAAAAATAATAAATAAACTTTTGAAAAAAATAGAATTATGTGGTTGTTTACATTTTTGACTTTGACACGGGTAACTAGTCATTTAAAAAAAATTATATAAAAAAATAACCCTTGTGATAGATGGAACTAGGGCTGTTCAAAATTCACTCGTTCATCTGACTCACCCGACCACCTGATTCACCGGTAGTCTTTTTATTGGTTTTTAAACAATGTGGGTAGAGTCATGGGTTTTGAGGGTGGAAACCCGACAGTTTCGGATGGAGTCACGGGTCTAGGGGCCACTACAACAAAAATGAGTTTTTGCAACGAATCTTGGCAATGAAATATGATTTTTCTTGCTAAAAGTATAATATTAGTATAGAAATTCTATTTTGTTGCCAAAGGGTTCAAAGACGTACACATTTGGCAACGAAAGTCATATTTCCTTGCCAAAAGTGAAGTCTTTTGCAACGAAATAGCATTTTCCTTGCCTATAATGAATTCTTCGGCAACGAAATATCAAATTCGTTGCTAAAAGGATTGTTTTGGCAAGGAAAATTCATTTCTTCCCAAAATAAACACTACTAAAAAAATTTCCCCCCAAATTTCCCTCTTAAACATTTCCCACTAGTTTTTGCTGGGGTTTTCAATTTCAATCAATCTCCTATACGCTTGAGTGTATGATACACAAGGCTTTATGATCTGACTTCTAACGGGTGATTGCGTGTGATGAGTAGGAAATTACCCTCACCAAAATTCCCTTGGCAGTACTGAAGCGCACAAGCCAAATAGTGCGAGTTTACTAGATAAACAATCACAAACGGTTTAATAAAATATGAAGATATTTTATTGAATGTTTGGAAAAATAAAACACGACCAAAGAACAAGACTAGAACATGCTCTGATTGTTCAAAGAATTAAAAAGTAAAATAACAAAAGGACAGACTTATTTGTTATGGATGCAGAATAACGAGAACATGAAGGTTTAAATGCTTTGAATGCTATGTTGAATGTTGTTTTGAGTGCTGTTTTTCGAGGTGACACGGAGTGCCCTACATGGTTGGCCTGCTTCCATATTTATAGCGGCCATGAACAATCTTGATAAGGCTAGGACTCCATGACTTGCGCTCCAAGGAAGTTGATTGATTGTAGAATCCTTCCTAATCTCCAACTCTTGTCTTATCTGAACCCTGATTGAATCAATCCCTATATTTTAGGGATTAGTCTTCCGTATCAACTGAGTGTGATCAGATTCCTTTCCCAAACGGACTCTATTTCCTTAAAATCAGGATGACATCACCATGACAGCTGAGAGTGGGACACCTTCCATATTTAGCCCATCGGGCTCACATAATCACATCTTCTAGTCAGATCAGACTTGCAGCTTCCACTACTTGTCACACTTTATGATTTCCTATCCAATGACCGTCTTGTGCGTGCTTATAACCAATCGGGCTCGTGCAACCAGTTTTTACCATCTCCTTCCAGTATGCTATCCGATCGTCCAGTGCGCTGCTACTATCATCCATCAGGCTGACCCTAACAGTAGCTTACACTCCCCACATGCCCGATGAATTTTATCCATGCTTAGCCTCCCAATCGGGCTCCCATACTTGCCATAATGCCCAATTGGTCAGTACACGACCTACTTCACCTATCAGAATCTGCCAAACTTAAGACAATAGCCTTGTCTTCCTGAATCACGTGGTGTTCACCTCTTGAGCCCGATAGGCCTTTGCAATCCCTGGACCGGCCTCTCCGTTCTGCTATAGGCCAGTCACCCTTGAACCCATTTCAACACTCCATTCGGACTCGAAAACCTTTGGCGGTTTTTGGGTGCAAACAATTTGTCATGTAACAAAGGCTAGTTGGAAGGCTATAGCCTATAGGTCATCCCCATTTAACATACGCTAGAAAAGGATTTGACCTCTAAATTTATAACTTGCGGGAAATTTTTAGGTGCGCTCAGTGGATGTGCACACCGTGCTGACAATAGAGAGAAAAAGAGAGAGATGAGGGAAATTAAAGAGAGAAATTATAACTTGACGAGGGAAATTGTAACTTGATGAAGAAATGTTGTAACTTCGATGATATAAAGATTGTAACCTATGACAAAAATGATGGTTTTGCAACCACCATGAGTAAATTTTGTAACGACCTTGAGGAAAGATTGTAACATGATGAGAAAAGATTGTAACCACAATAAGGAAATATTGTAACAAGATGAGGAAAAATTATAATTACCAAAACCACCATAATTTTGGCCCCACCTCATTTCTCTCTTGAGCGCATGGTGCGGTCAAATCACCATGCACACGTAATAGAGGAACCCTAACTTGCTAGCCATTGCTATACATCATAGCAAAAAGGTGGAGAACATGAGGGGTATATTCCATGAACTTATTATTATTCTCTGAATTTTTTTTTATTTTTTTATTATGCATTACACAAAGGGAGGTAATGTTCTCCTAACAAGCTAACCCATAAACCTCCACCTCATGAGACTCAAACTCACAATCACCTACAGGTGTTATGAAATCCCTTACCACTGGGTCATCCATTGGTCTCATTATCCTATAATTTTTCAGTATGTTAAAAGTTTGTTGTATATTGTTGAATCTGATTTTTTAACGACTTAAATTTTTGGAGTAATTGGTAACTGAATATAGAAGACCCCATTATATCCGTGTATTGTATTGCACTCTATTATTAGCCCCATTTCGTTGGAGCTTGTTCTCGCATTCTGTTACATGAGTGCCCCAACTCAACTTTTCACATGCAAGACGGGGTTGCACGTGACGGAGGGTGTTAAAATTTGATATAAATTATTGTGTCCATTCTCTATCAGTTAAAGCCTTTGGAGTAACAGGTAATTTAACACAATAGACCACTTATGAAGAGAATGTTAAATATGAATTTACCCCTACAACAATTTCAAATTATCTTAAAAATCTTCTTCTTCTTCTTCTTCTTTTGTTTATTATTTTTTTTATTTATTTTTTGTTTTTATAGCATATCCCAAAAGAACCAGCACAAGTAAACAGAAGCAAAAAAAATGCGTGAACAATTAAAGCAACACAAGTTTTTTTTAGCCATACTACAAATCTCCCCAATTCCCAATGAAACTGTATGTGGCGTATCTCGTGATTGGGCCGACTGAGGGAGGAAACTGCCAAGATAATTCACAATGGAGATTGCCCTAAAACTTAACGTGACTGCGAAAAGACCCAACAAAAATGTCAGATCAACATAAAAAAAAATGCCAAATCTGATGGAGACAATGTTGGATCTGCATGAATATATCACCAGATCTGAAGAAAAATGCTGCATCTGCGAAGAAGAGTTACCAGATCTAACCGTAGAACAAGAAGAGGAAAGAGATCTAAAATAGAACCCAAACAAAAAAAAACACTAAAGAGAGGGACAAAACCCTCATAAAAAGTGTGTGAGTTCTTTATCCGAGGTGGATAGTGTATGAGGGATGGTATAACACGTAAGCTGGTTAGTGCCAAGTGGAGCAACATGTGATACTATGTGGTAGGTAGATGAGAGTGAGAGTTTGGTACGATAACAATGATAATAATAATAACTGATAGTATAAATATATGTAAATAAGTGGGACTTGGAGAGTGTATGGCTCGAGTGAGAACCAGAGTAGTCCCAAATAAGAGAGAGAGAGAAAGCAGTAGAGGGTTGGTTATCGGTTGGAGACTGGTATATGGGAGGGTGTTGTTCTGTGAGGCTAAAGGAGAGGTAGGTGAAGGTTGAGTAATGGCTGAGAGTTGTGTTTTCGGGGATTTTGGAGAAGGTGATAAGTGTCTTAAGTGCTTAGGATCGCAACTTAAGACTAGGTTAAAGCTTAAACTCTAGGTTGAGCTCGGGTTGTTGGATGTATTGAATGAGGTTGGTATTTATACAGAGTTTGTGAGGTTCTTGGCACAGCTGGGGTGGCTGAGTTGGCATCTTCGGAGTGGTTGCCCTGTTTGAGGTAGGTAGGGATTTAAATGCGTATGCTTAAGGTAGTTGGCATTATTAAATGGGGATGCGGACAAGTCGATGCATTGGGGAGGTAAGACGAGGTATTGTCATATTGCCGTTGTGAGGGTGAGCGGATGCCATTGGTTGGTCAAAGGGAGGGAGACAAAGTGAAGGAGTTCTATAGGTGCAGAAGATGCAGCGAAGGGGGAAGGTGTCAAGGCTTTTCTTATTGGTTCGTCGAGATGTATTGTCACTGGAAACGAAATGGTTTTATTGGTGCAGAAGGTTAAGCATGGAGGCTCTCGAGATCATACTGCTGTGTCTTCCAGAGGGCTAAGCAAGGGTGTGTACCGAAGCTAAAGCCATTGGTGCAGACCCTTAAGCAGAGAGGATATCGAGATCCTGCTATTGGTTTGCAGAATACTCAGCGAGGTTGGAGTGACTGGGCAGGGTGAGAGTCAAAGGTTTCAGCTGGTTGCTAGGATATGGGCTTTTCTAATTGGTTGGGAGGTTAAAAGGGGCAAGGCACGTGATTGGTGGTCACGTGTCTCTCTTTCTCTTTGGGACCAACCCTATCCAGCCTGTGAGGCGTTGAGATAGGGAGGTACCCCTGGTTCTAGCCTCCGAACATGAACTCTCAAGTTCCCAGTGGTCATGGCCACCCTTGGTACTGCTTCCTGACCAAGGGTGAGAAATCCACCAGTGAATGTGCGTTTGTGTTGTAATGAAGTGTTCATTAGGTGCAGAGGAGAGATTCCTTGTAAGCTGGCTTGAGAGCGAGTGGTGACTACAAGCAATGGTTGATTTTGTGGTGAGTGGTCATTCGACGCCATGGCTTAATTGATGACACGGATGGTCATTCGACGCCGTGGCTTTGACTAGCGATCGATGGATTTAAACATCCACGTGTCTAATGGGTGGTGGTGTAACGAGTGGAGAGGGCAGTAGGTGGACTGGGCCCATTTTGCTTTTCTTCACTTTGTTTGGGTGGGCTCAATCGTAATGGGCCTCAGGTGACTGCTCTGGGTGGGCTTTGGAGGGAGCTGCTCGAGGCTGCCCTTTTCAATCGTGGAGCTTCCTAGTGGGCTCTGCGGAGGTGGGCTTTGGGATAGTTACTCTGAGTGAGTTCGGGTAGACATGTGGGTTGGGTATAGCGGGGCCCATCACTTGGTGATGATATTGAATACACTTGGAGTCGTCGTTAACATGTGTTGGTCAAACTTAGTGAGTTGTTAACCAGTACCTACATTAGCCCCCCTGTCCGTATCGTAGGCGTAGAGCGGCTAGGATGCGGGCATAAACCTTGCGTGTCTTTCTGAGATTGTTTTTCTGGTAGTGAATGGACATCTCTTCTTTTGCGGGTGGTACTGGTGTTCTGGTCGCTTTGTTGTCAGTTCGATGGACGTCTCAACTTTTTGTACATAGTACTATCGCCGAATTTGGTGAATAGATTGGTCCAGCAAATATTAGTGTTACCTGCTGTGCATATCCATCATACATTCGTTCCTGTGCTCTATACATAAGTGTAGTAAACCTGTGTGATCCTTTGTAATAGACATACTTATGGCTGACTCCATTTCGTCCCATGTTGTGAGAGGACGTCGCTCTCTGCCCGACTTATTTGGTAACTCGGAAGATGGTTGGAGAGGTGTGAAGGTGCATCACTGGTATGTTGAGTGTTTAGAGCGTGTTTATAATCGTAGGCCTGGTACTTTTGTTAATTTTGGTGATCGCGATCTGGGGCAACAATCTACCTTGCTAAATCATTTGGGGTATGTTTTGGATTATCTGTCGATGGCCACTTTATCCACTAGTGATGAAGATTTGTATTGTGTTTGTTTCCCAAGAGTTCGCATCATGATGGAAGCTGAGCTGCCGGTGCAGTGGTTGCTTCATCATTTGGAAGACATACAGCAGAAATACTTCATTTTTAAGATTGTGCTTCATAGGAAGAGTCTCGATGTTCGTCGCAAGGAGATTTTGCAAGAGATGGAGAAATGTAAGGATATGTTGTTATGGCGTGGAAGACTTTTGAGGCCGGATAGTAGCCAAATAGCTCTCTTTGAGGGTTATGAGGGAGACTTGGTGGGTTTGGAGAGGGATCTGTCATTGATTCAACGAGAGCTTGCGGACGTTGTTGCCAAAGAGCTTCATCTTCGTCCGTTTGTAAACGAGAACGGCCTCCATGAAGATTACGAGCTGGACACCGGGCTTTTTTAACGGAGGGCCCAACTCTGTCCTCCTTGATAAATATAAACAGTAACATATATATATGTATATGTATATATATATAATTTAGTGGGGAGCAGATCCTGTGTGGTGTAGTGTCCTTTCTTTTGTCGCCATGTGGTTAATATAATATGGCACATGTGGCCTTTTGTCCTTATGGAGAATCGCTGTCTTTATATATCTTCATTTCCTTTCTTATTTGTTGTGTGTTTCTTCAGTCTCTCATTTCTATCATCTTCATCGTGCATTATTCTCTTTTTTTTTATTGTGGTGTGACTGGTTTGTTTGTGGAGATGTCTGGAGCTGGATCTTCTGGTGGTTCTTCGTGGGATTTACCCCTGCCGGAGGCGTTTGGGGATGTTGAGGATGGTTGGAGGGGCGTGAAGATGGATCAAAAGTTTCGTGATAGTCTAGAGCAAGTATATCAACGCTATCCCGAAACTTTCATTCGTTTTGGTCAGATTGGTGCCAGATCCCAGTCCGATTTGCTTAGACGTCTTTGCCGAATTTTACGTCGCTTGCGTAAGACGACGTTAGAGGAGGCGGATAGTGATCTTTTTGCTGAGTTGTTGGAACAGGTTCGGAATCTGGTACAGGACAGATTGTCGGTCCACTGGCTGTATTCCCATGTAGAGGAGATGGAGCGTAGATTTGACCTGTTTGAGCCGATGTTGGAACGGCTGGCTGCTTTTGATACTTATTTGGAGTTGGAGAATTCTGTGACTGAGTGTGCACGGACTATGGGGCGTTACGAAAGTATAGTGTGCGGTGGCAAGCGGGTTGGCTCCCTAGATCCGAACACGGTGGAATTTATAGAAATGTATGAAGCGGAGAACAGGCGTTTTTTGGAGTTGAAGCAAGAATACGCGGATGCTAATGTTCGTTTTGAAGCTGCTAGAGCGGCGGTGTCTGTGGTTGAACAGCAAATTCGTGAACTAGGTTTGCATATTAGCTATAAGTTAGATACTGGTCTGTTTGGCTAGTCAGATATTTAGATGTGTTTGAAACCATAGAGTATATGTGTGTATTTTGCTTTACTGAAATTAGGTGAAATATATATATATATGTATATATATGTATGTAATTTAACTGGGTGTTTTCCCATTTGGGCAATGGCGCCAATTATGCAGCGGTGGCGCAGGTCATTACCACGAATCTCGTTGGAGATGGAGATGGGACTCTATGTAATTCTGTATTTATATATATATATATTTTTTTTTTTTCTTTTTTTTTTTACTCCGAGCAGTGGCGGTTTTGTCCACTTTTGCTAACTTAAATAAGTGTAAAGGAGCTGTGGTTTGTAAAAAAAATTTGAAATTTGCTTACTTCGGGTACCCTTAATAGTGTGGGAACTATTATTGCTCGTTGAACATCATCTTGCTGGGCTCTCTTTTTTTTTTTTAAAAAAAAATAATAAATTTAAGAATGAGGGTATTGTACAATGGATAATAACCAGAGGATATGGACTGTGTAGAGGATCAGAGCGTAATTTTGATTCCTTCATGGAGAAAATCTGGCAAAGGTTTAATTTGTACTGGTGCTGTGAGTGATGGGACTGGTGTTCAAAAGCTATCTCAGGTATTAGTTTGAGTTAGTGTCATGCGGTAAGTTTATTAGGAGTGTATCTCTTTTATGTTATGAGGGTGTTGTATATCTTTAGGGGAAAAGAGAGAGAGATCGCGAGAACAGAGAAAGAGGGTGAAAGGGAGAACAAGAGGTAGAGGCTACGCATTCTTGGTTGTTGGGAGCAAGGCTTGGTGGTGGAAACTCCATTGAAGCTCCACAAGGTGTGTATATGTATATATTGTTTCGTTCTCTCTATATAGGTGGATGTATATGTAGGTGTGGTGGCGTGTGGGTTTGGAATTGGGGGTTTGGGGTTTTGTAAGGGTGGTGACTCTTGTTGATTATGGTGGGGAAGGGGAAAGGGAGCTCGGGTGAGGGTTGGGGAGCCGAAGGCAGAGGGAGGGGCCGATGCCCCTTTTTTTTTTTTTTTTGCCGATGGTGAGGTCCGAATGGGCCGGGGAGTTGCGGTGTGTTTCGGGGAAAGGGGCCGATGGGTTGGACGGGGTTCCGGTGGTTGGGGCCGAAGGTTTGGGTAGAAAGGCGCCGAGTTTTGATGTGGTGGGGCTGGGCGGTGTTGGGTTGAATGTTCGATGGTGTGGGCTTTGGTGATGATATAGTGGGACTGGTTGGTCGTCGAATGGGGTTAGGGTATCGGTGATGGGCGTCGTTGGGTGGGTCTGGGGTGACGACAAAATTGTCGTCGATTGGGTGTTAGAAGGAGTGGTCATCATCGATGGTGGTGATCATCGATACAGGTTGTCGATTGTGACGGAATTGATTATTGAGCACAGATTTTGATTTAGGTTTATATGGGATTAGGTCTGGTGGATCGGTGGACTAGTAGCGCTGATTTTGGGAGTTTAGAGTGTGAGCCGATGGCCCGGGTTGGGGGTACACTATCGGTAAGGGACAGTAGTAATAGGAGTGTCGTCGATTGGGGTGACGCTGTCGATGAGGGGGGGGTTTGGCGCATCGGTTATGTTTTGTGGGTGTCGTTAGTGACGGTGGGAGGGGTTGGAGAGGAGTACCCTTTGACAGGAGTTGTCGAATGAGTGGGGGGGGGGGGGGGGGTTTGCTTGACGTGTCGGTGGGTATAGTGGGTTTCGGCGATGATATAGTTGGACCGGGGGTGTCGTCGAATGGGGTTTGGTATGTGTCGAAGAGAGGTTAGCGACAGAGAGGAGAGAGGGCTGGTGGCGACGGCTGCTTCAGCGGCGGTTGGGCAGTGCCGAGTGGGTTGGGGCTAGTAACGGCGCTTCGTGGGTATTTGGGCGGTGGGAGGGGGTGAGTTGGTGATAGCAGAGGCGGCGAGGTCTCGACGAATTTTGTCGATGGGGTGGTGATGGTTGGGTTCGACCGTCGATTGAGATTGTTGGTGGGGTGTGTGGGTGATGACATAGTGGGACTGGTTATAGCGACAGCCTCTCCCTTTTTTTTTTTGGGCTTGTCGAATGGGGTTAGGGTATAGGTGGTGGGTAGTGATGGTATAGAGTGCGGTTCCGTGGGTTGGTGGATGGTGTAACCTTCGGGTGGATAATGGGTCCGGGGTCGGTGACTAGAATTGTCGAATGGGTGGGAGTTTGTCCGTTGACTGGGGTTATCTGGGGCGTCGTTTGGGGTGGTGATGAGGAGTAGTGTCGGAGGTGTCGTCGAATGGGGTTGTCTATGGATAGTGTGGGTGTCGTCGAATGGGGTGATGTTTATGTCGAATGGAATAGTGGGAGGTGCGATTGTGCTGGCAGGAGTAGCGAAGTACCAAGAGTTTTTTTTTTTTTTTTTTTTTTTTTTTTTTGGGGGGGGGGTTTTTTAGTCTGTTAGGACACATCAGTTGTCTAAGTGTTTATACATATATATATATATATATGTACACATATATTGAGTGGAGGAACAAAATAGGAGTTAGTGGGTTAAGGGCGTGGAGATGGGTTGGTGGGCCCCGAAAAGCTAACGACGACACCTTGTTGGTTATTTAGCGATAGTGAGGGCCATCGTAGGGGCTTTACGACGGGTAGCGGGTAATGAGTGGCCTTGGTAGTAAATGTCCCTGTTTTTTTTTTTTTTTAAACATTTGACTTGACGTTGGTGTAATGGAGCTAAAAAAAAAAAAACTATACAAGGGAGCATTTGTACTTATCTGTTTGCGTGTCCAGGTGGAGACGGAGGTTCGTTGCTTGTGCGCCTGTATTGTGGTGGTTGGTGCTCGTATCACTCTTTTGGTGTTTCCATTTACCCGTTGATCTCGGTTGTAGTGGCAGCTGCTTGTGGACGTGTGAAGTAGGGACTGTTATCTTTTACTGTGGGCGTGTTCTTCCTCCGTGGTGAACTTCGGTATGTATTGTTATACGTGTTTATATGTATATGTGTGTGTTTACGTGTGGTGAGTATATTTGCATTGATATTTGCATTTTTTTTTTTTTTAAATGTAGGTGTTATGGCTCCTCGTCTTGGTAAACCTTTGAAGGGCAATTCACAGGTTGCTCCGTCGGTTCCTTCTTTATCTCGGTGGTTTAGGGCGCCGTTCCTTGGTGCTGCAGATGAGTTTTGGGTTCAGGTTGATCATGTGGTTGCGGATTTGGGTGTGGCTTCTCCTTTACCTGTCTTGGGTGAAGATGCTGACCTTGTTGATTCCGCCAAAGTCTTTCGATTTCAAGTTGAGCGTGGGGATTGTCCGTACTCGAATTTGAAGTTTGCTAATAGGCTTTTTCTGAGGGAGGATTGGCAGGAATGGACCGACGCCATTATCCGAGAGTTTGAGGGGCCCCTTAGGCAAGCTCAGATTTATGACTCAGTTATGTGCTGGCGTGATCTTACGAATGTATCTCGGGTGGAGTCGGATATGGTGACATTGATGTCTCGGTGGTGCACTTCTACACATACGTTTATCACTGCTTGGGGTGAATTTACGCCTACCTTAGAGGATGTGTCAGTCTTACTAAAGCTCAGTATTTTGGGGGATATTAATCTGATGACTTATGAGTTAGATGCAGAGGAGAAACACATCGTGAAAGTGCTTGAGGAGGGGCTACGACATTGTCAGAGGGCCTCGGTATTTGATGCTAATACGGGTGCTCGTATTCCTGGACCGGTGAAGGGGAATGGTAAGAAGGCGTATTTCCAAGCATTTATGAGGTATTTTTGGGAGGACCGCCAGCCTGAGAGGTTCGTCTCGGAAGGTGGTACTCGCGATGTCGAGATTGGCTTGATGAATGACTATAGATTGGCTGCCTATTTAGCATGTTGGCTTTCTCGGTGTATTTTTGAGGGATCTCCCGAGCATGGGCCGAGCTTTCGTTGGTTTGGGGTAGCTGCTATTTTATCTAGAGGGAAAGTAGTTCCCCTGGCTGGGCTTTTTCTGGGTTCCTTATATTTACGTCTTCATATGGCAGTGTTGGATATGTCTCGCTCTTTTGGTAGATATGATGTTGCCACGTTTGTATCTATTCCATTTTTGCAGTCGTTCATTTATGAGCGTTATCATCGCGCGTTGGAGATTTCGAATCATCATCGTACAACACCAGAGTATAGAGTATGCCGATGGATCAGTTGTGGGCCACCTGAGCGTTCTCTATCAACGGTGATAGATGATGTTGATTCGTTTGATTGGCGCCCTTATGGTCGGACAGGTCCGGGCTACCGGGCAGGGGTTTCTCCATGGAGCGAGACTGCTGGTAGTCAGGTTTCGGCCGCTGATTTTAGTGGAGCTTCTGTGACTGTGGCCGCTGCGGTGACCGTGCTAGCGTGCCGTTATCTGCCGGCAGTTTGGGAGGTGGGTGGTAGTGTAATGGTGTATCGGCCTGATCGTGTTAGGCGGCAGTTGGGTTTGGATCAAAGCACTCCCTTGGCACGTACTGCTCTATCTCCCGACAGCTTTGCTCGGTGTTGTGCTGGTTTCAGCGATGGGTACTTACGGTTTGGGTGTAATATGGTATTACCACCACTGGGGAGGCGGGGGCGGTGTTTTCCCGATTATGACACTTTCTGGCGGAGTTCTTTGTTAGCTTTTCGCGCATATTGTGAGGGCTCCCCACCTGCCATGGTCATTGGGCAAATTCGTTGTGGCGACGTATCTCTTCGTGCCCGTGCCTCTACTCCTAGGTGTATCGATGATTGGGGTTTGTCGTGTTTCAGGGCTAAAGATATTTCATGGACCGTAACCTCGGATGGCTGGGTTGGTGGGGTGTACGCCGATCCTTTTGGTTCGTCTGCTCAGAAAGCTTTCAAGAAGAAGGCGAATTATGTTGTAGGAAGGGAAACTTTGGAAGAGGTAACAAAAAAAAAAAAAAAAAAAATTATGTCATTGTTTTGTGTAATTTTTTATCATAAGAAGAAAAAAAAAATTTATTATTATTATTATTTTTTTTTTTTAGGTGACAGTGCCAGTGCCATCAGTGCCATCAGTATCTAGTTCGAAAAGGAAGCGATTGCGTAAAGGTGGGGGGTCCAAAGGACCTGCTAGTGCTGGTAATGCTGGTGTTGCTGGTGGGGGTGGGGAGGCTTTGGCGGGTCTGGCTATTCCTTGTGATGACTTGGGTGATATAGAGTTTATTGGTGGTTCTCAAGTGGATCTGTTGATGGAGGAAGTGGTTAGTGCCTCGGATGGCTTATTTCAAGGGAGAGAAACAGTTTTTATGTGTGACTTTAGGGGGGATGATGCTGAGGATGTTGAGGAGGAGGAAGAGGATGGCATTGGTGGCGTTGAAAGCTATGGTGAGGACGAGGGAGAGGAGGAGGTAGCGGGTAGCGGCGTACACCCTTCTGTCTTGGTTTCTTCGTCGGCGCCTTCTGCTTCTGCTTCTGTAATGGCGCCGGCGCCTACTGGTTTTGTTGTTTATGGTCCGTCTGCATCGTCCTCTATTACTTGTCCGTTCGAGCGGCAGGGATTGTTGGCACGGGGTTTTTCTGCTGCAGTTGTGCCTACGCCGCGTGTTTGTGGGGAGTCTGTGCTAACTTCGGCTTTTACTACTTTTCGGGGTGAGGTCAGTTCGGTTGCGACTGCATATATTGGTGTTTCGGAGGGTGGCTTTAGTGATTCTCAGTCCGGTACGCGGCTTTCGAGTGTTGCCACTCTTATTTCTCCGGCTGTTTTTGCCCCGAGGGTTTCCGTGTCGGGGCCTTCTTTTTCGGAGGTTTCGATAATGGATAGCACCGTTGTTTCGGTCTCGGTACCTTTGCCGGTAGCGGTTCCCGTTGGTGATGTTGGTGATATGGCCTCCGATATTATGTGGCGCGGCGTTAGCTGTTCTGTTGGTGATGCAGCCATTTTGGATATGGTTTATGGGCGGTATCCTGGGACATTCGGGTCCATGCTTAACGAGGATACCGCTCCTCGTTTCAAGTCTTTCTTCTGTGGTGTCCTTTCGTTGGTGATGCGATCTTTATGTGGCGTTCGTCTAGGCGACATGGATATGGTGGCCTTTGATGGTATTCTTAAGGAGATTAAGTCGCTTGGTGACTTTTGTGGTTCCGACATAAGGTGGTTGGAGCAGCGTCTTGCTCTGGTTAAATCGTGCTTATTTGTTCGGGGTGCTCAAGTGACGGTGGGATTGTGTGATGGGAAACTTGCAGAGTTAGAAGGAGAAGAGCGGCGATGCGTTGATAGTATGCGGGCGATAGAGGCGGAGATGTCGTCGTTGAGGGCCAGGCTGTTAGTCCATCAATCACAAGGAGAGGCCATCAAGTTGTCGATGACTGAGTTTAGTGAAAAGAGGGAAAGAGTGCTGAAATTGTGTGAGGATGAGCAGTTGCGGTCGACGGTGTCTTCTGACTTGTCCACCGAGGGTTATGTGGTTGGTGATTTGTTCTCAGATGAGGAGATGGCGTTTCTTCATCGACAGTCTTGATGTGGCTCTATTTTATATATATTTTTGTATAGTGACTTTGGTGCTCGTAAGTGGTAAGTGGTTATTACTGACGACAGTTGTATCAGATGTTTGACACTTTTTTTTTGAACGACGGCTCCATCTATTGCTTCTCTATGGTTTTTTTTTTTTTTTTTTAAAAAATGCTATACACGTGTGTTAGAGAAAATGACTTATCTTGTCGTTGACGACACTCTTTTGTCTTTTAGTCCTAGCGATGGGCATCAATTATAATGTATAAAGTATGACTAGTGAACCCGTGATGATTTTGTAAAATAATGTAGAAAGTAAATCACGGGATTTGTACAAATAGGTTAAGGTGTAAACACGTGTTTATGCAACATGGGCAGCTATGCGAGTACTTGACATGTGTCTGTATTGTGTAAGGGTATGTGTTTAGTTTTTTTGTAATATAAAAAGGGGATTGGTCTATCTAAGGCGTGCATAAATATCAATAAGGTAGAGGGCTAAATCATGGCTGACTCTTCACGAGCGTCCAACCTAGGGCCGAGGCAGCCGCGTTTACCGGCGAGATTTGGTGATGCGCCAGGGGGTTGGCGAGGCATCCTTGTACGAGAAGAACTGATCCCTCATTTGGAGAGAGTATACGTGAACTATCCACAGACTTTTATAGGGATAGCCTATATGGATCAACAAGAACGGTTGCTGGCCTGCGGAATGTTAGGTAACGTAATCTTAGATCTGTATAGGACTAACCTTGGTGCCGCCACTTATGACTACATGCAAAATGTGAGAGGAAGTGTTCATGACATGACCACACAGGGACTGCGACTGTTGTGGTTGACGGAGCATCTTGATATGGTAGTATTACTTCGACAATTTGTAGAGGCACGGCGGAGGAGGCAGTTTGAAGAGAGGCAACTTGCTCGGCTAGTGAGAATTATCGGAGAGCTCGAGTGGAGTTGGTGACAACAGCAGGGCAATGGAGGAGAACAGGCGTACCTCGTACAGTGCAACAAGAAGCTCGAGCGCTACGGCTGTAGATCATGGTGAGGGGGAATGTAAGATGTATGAGGATAGATTGGCGAGGTCAAGGATTGTTGAGCAGCGTTCGAGGGCCGGCATTATTACCGATGATGTTGATAATGAAACATTGGTGATTGTAGGTTTGTTTGTGGAGTAAGGGGATGTTTGAGCATAGGGTTGTAATCTAAGGTTTTTTATTTTTTTTTATTTTTTAGTGATGGTTCTAGTTTGCAAGTGTTTTCCCCCCTCTCTTTTTGTGGATATAGTGATAATGTGGCGAATATTTTAAATAAAAGGAAAGTTTTCCATAGAACAGTGTAGTACATGTATGGAAACAACTTTTTCTTAGAAAAATGTAACAAAAACTGAAAAGGCTCAGGCTTGAAACCAAGGTCAAGCTCAAAACAAAGGTCAAAATAACTGAACCACAGAAAGGGAAAACATAAAGAGTTGAGGGCCTAAGCATGGAATAGCTTCAGCCATTGGGTGTTGATAGGTCCAGAAATGGAGGTCTCATCAATTTTCCGGATCCTATAATAGCCGCTGGGGTTGGCTTCTTTGACTTCGTAGGGTCCTTCCCACTGGGGCGTGAATTTGGGCGCCGAGAGACCCCTCATGACGTGTGTAGCTACCTTTAGGACCAAATCTCCCTCCTTAAAGACCCTCGGTCGAACCATAGCATCGTAGGCACGTGCGATTTGCTTCTGATATTTGTAGAGGTTTGATCGTGCTGTGTCTCTATGTTCGTCCAATTGTTCCAACATCATTGGGCGTGGGTCATGCAGAACCTCGCTTTTCATAGCTATCCGTGCGGAGGCCACCACCAATTCTGTAGGTAAAACGGATTCAGCTCCATAGACCAATGAAAATGGGGTTGCTTGAGTTGGTCGCCTTTTCGAGGTCCTGTAGGCCCACAGGGCTAGGGGGAGTTGGTCAGCCCATATCTTTGGACAATCCTTCATCGTTCTGCTCAGGATCTTCAGTAGCATTTTATTAGTGGCTTCTGCTTGACCGTTGCATTTTGGATAATAGGGCGTGGATTTGTGGTGGGTGATGTCGTAGGACAGGAGAAGTTGTCCTACGTGCTTTTTGACGAACGGGGTCCCGTTGTCGGATAAGATCACCTTGGGGATTCCGAAGCGGCATACGATGTGTTCTCGGATGAAGGCTGCCACTGCGGGTCCCACTGCTCTCCTCATCGGAATGGCTTCTACCCATTTGGTGTAAAGTTCTGTCGCTGCAAGAATCCAGATATTGCCTTTTGATGCTGGGGAGATCGGTCCTATGAGGTCGAGGGCCCAAGTATGGAAAGGCCATGGTGTCGATAGTGCTCGTAGATCGACGGCAGGAGCGTGGATTCGATTCCCGTGGATTTGGCAAGGGTAACACCGCTTGACATGGGCCCTCGAATCTTTCTCCATTGTTGGCCAATAGTATCCGAGATCCAAAAGGTGGCGATATAATTTTGTACCTCCTTGATGTTCAAATTCATGTGCCTCGCTTAGGACTTGGTGAGTTTCCCCTCCGGCTAAGCACCGTAACGGTTCTCCGCTGAAGCTGCGTCGAAAGAGCATATCTTCGCGTATGAAGAACTTGGGAGCCTGCTTTCTGATGATTGATGCATCAGCTTTATCGATTGGGAGTGAACCCTCTTTCAAGTAGTTGATGTATGGGCTTCGCCAGTCCGTGATTTGGGTAGTGAAGTTGCATTCTTCCGTATTCGGGGCTTCTTGACACTTCATACATGCTTGATGGATCATCGAAGCTTCTTTGGACATCTCTGGCCAGTAGTATCCTTTTCTTTGCACCATTCTGTACAAACTGATGTCCTTTTCTCCGCAAAAGTGAAGGTGGACCTGGTGGAGGCGGAGTTTACCCTCTTCCTCCCCTATGCATCGCGCTAAAACCCCTGTTGGTGCGCGAAAGTAGAGGTTGTTTCCGAGGAGGGTGAAATTCCTTAGGTCGGATACTGCCAACTTTTCTTCGCGGCTCCGAAGCTGGGCGACAATGGGGGCTCTCCAATCATTAGTTTCTTCGAGGGGTAGCAACTCCAGTACCGTACATGGGAGAGTTCTTTTGATGATCTCGATGTGTGTGGAACCCTCAGGCACATCTATTTTGGAGGCCAGAGTTGCCAGGCTGTCTGGGAAGCGGTTGTCTGATCGCGGCGCATGTTCCACTCGGACTGCTTCAAATTTGTCAAGCAATCTCTGTACGATGGTCCTGTACTCTGCTAATGCTGGCTCTCGTATTGCAAACTCTCCCGAGGTTTGTTTGATAACCAAATTGGAGTCTCCCCTTATGCATAGCTGGTTGACACCCATCTTAGTGGCTGCGAGCAACCCCAAGACCAGTGCCTCATATTCTGACTCATTATTGGAGCATTTGAAGTCAAGCTTATAAGATAAATGGAGTTTGGAACCGTCGATTCGGGACGTCAAGTTGATCCCAGCTCCTCCTCCAAGTGATGTGGAGGAGCCGTCGAAGCTGAGAGTCCACTCACCTAGATCTTCAATGGTCATGGCAGTCTCTAACTCCTCTCCTGGGAGCGCTTCCGAAGGTGGTTCGAAGCTGCCACTCGGGAAATGAGCCAAAAGGTCAGCCAGTGCTTGGCTCTTTATCGCCCTCGGAGTTATACAGGCGATGTCAAATTCTGCCAAGAGAAGGAGCCATCTCGCCATTCGTCCCGAGAGAGCTGGCTTAGATAGGAGGTATCGAAGCGGATCACACCTTGTCACCAAATGTATTACATGGCTGAGGAAGTAGTGCCTGAATTTTTGAGCTGCAAAGGTGAGAGCGAGGCAATGGCGCTCGATGGGTGTGTACCTCACCTCAGCGTCTCGGATCACTCGACTGATGTAGTAAACTGGTTTTTCTTGTCCTTCCACTTCCTGAGCAAGCAATGCTCCTATTGATTTGCATGTCGATGTGAGGTAGAGGAGAAGTGGCTTCCCTTGTATCGGCGCTACCATAGTGGCTGGTGCTGCGAGTGTCCTCTTGACGGCATCAAAAGATTCCTGGTGAACTTGTTCCCATCTGAACTTGACATTTCCTTTCAGTAGATCTCCCAAGGGGTGAGAGGTTTCTGCTAATGCTGGGATGAATCTGCGAAGATAGGACACCCTTTCCATGAATTGTTTCAGTTGCTTTTGGGTGGTTGGTGCAGGCATGTCCATTATTGATTTGGCCTTTGTTGGGTCTAGGTCGATGCCATGGCGGTGGACTACGAACCCCAGGAATTTTCCAGCCGTGACTCGGAAGGCACATTTGAGGGGGTTCATTCGGAGCTTGAATTTTCTGCATCGTTCAAAGACGGCACGGAGGTCGTTTTCATGACCCTTTTCTTGCTTGGATTTTACCACAATGTCGTCCACGTAATCTTCCAAGTTATGATGTAGCATGTCGTGGAAGATGGCCGTCATAGCCCTTTGGTAAGTGGCACCTGCGTTTTTCAACCCAAAGGGCATGACAGTGTAGTAGAAGTTGCCAAATGGGGTACGAAAGGCCGTCTTTTCTGCATCTTCTGGGTCCATCTTAATCTGATTGTATCCGCTGAATCCATCCATGAAGGAAAAATCTTGATGTCCAGATGTGGCGTCGATTAAAGTATCGACATTAGGGAGGGGAAACTCATCTTTTGGACATGCTTTGTTGAGATCCCTAAAGTCGACACATACCCTGATTTGCCCATTCTTCTTTTTCACAGGTACCACGTTCGCCAACCATGTGGGATGCTTGATGGGCTTAATGAACCCTGCTTGAAGGAGTTTCTCCACTTCGACCTTGATCTGGAGCTCGAGTTCGTGACGGAACACTCGGGGAGCTTGTTTTACCGGTCGATGGCCTGGATCAACGTTGAGCTTGTGGGTTACAAGAGTCGTATCCAACCCAGGCATCTGATCGTATGTCCAGGCAAACACGTCGATGTATTCTTGAAGGAGAGAAATCAACTTTTCTCGCTCTTCTGGAATCATGATTTTGGAGATGAAGGTGGTATGGGGTGCCTCTCCCTTGGGGGCAAGGTTCACTTCTTCTACTTCTGGTCCCGCAGTACGGGGTCCATCTTGGAGTGTTTCTGGGGCCGTCTTGGGTTCGGTTGACTCTTGAGCCTCAATGACGTTGCACACAGGGGGCTCAGGATCACGTGGTGGAGTATCTGACCCCGACCCCGCGCACCGTCATAAACAACGATACGCAAATCGTCCATCGGGGAGCTTGATCCGAATACACTCGGGAGAGGTGTCACGGCGGCTTCTGGTGTTTCTCTTTGAGGAAAAATCCTCCTTTAGAGCATCCTCCCATTTCGGAATGGCAAGGGCGCGTGGAGATGCAAGCGGTGTGATTTCTTCTTCGGAGTCCAGGCTATCGAAAAAGTCTGCCTCCGCCATGTGAGCTTCATGAATGCCGAATGGTCGCAGCGTGCCAGCGACGGTGAACACCTTTCTTCATTCGCTCGTGTTAACTTTCCCTTTCATGCATTGATGGTAGGTGGAGGGCACGATGCTGAACTTGTGCATCCATTTTCGCCCCACGAGAAGGTGGTAGGAGGTGTCAGCGTCGATCACATGGAATCTAGCTGGTGCTTGAAATTTTCCAAGGCAGAGTGATGTGGTGACGAACCCAATGGTCTGCCGTACGTCATTGCCGAAGCCCGCAATATCGATGGCTTGCGGGATGAGCTTTTCCTTGGGGATACCGGTGGCTTTGAAGGTTGCTAGCGGCATTATGTTGAGTGAGGCTCCTCCATCGAGCAGGGCCCTTTTGAATTCCACCTCGTGTACGGTTGCTGCCACATATAATGGGCGATTGTGTGGGTGTGGGACTTGTATGTCTGCATCTGTGAAAGTGATCATTGATTCTGCTTCTTGGGTGGCACGTCGTATAGACCCTCCTGAGGCCATGCATGCTTGCTGGTAGGTCTCTGCGACCTGTAGTATAGCCTTGGTGGCCTCGAGTCGTGCCTCTTCGCAGAATCCGACTTGATCGAAGAAACGTTTGAATTTGGTGAGGTCCTTGACCTTTGATGCGGTGAATTCCTTAGTGCCAACGCGTGGTCTGGTTGTGGATGGGCCCTTGGCCGTCGGGTGTATTTCTTCTCCTTCCTCTTCTTCCTCGATGAGCTCGATGAGGGGGGCTGCTACTTGTGCTGGAGCAAATGACTTTTCCTGGATAAACTGGATAAGAGGAGTCGTATGAGGAACCATATGGAAAGAGACCATGTTGACGATCCCTTCGTTGTTCCTTCGAAGTTGGCAAGGTATTTCCTCGGCGGCCTCTGGCTGAGTGGTCGTCACCAGCTCTCCGTTTGCGATCTTCCTGTGGAAGATACCACGGAGGGCCCAACAATCTTTGGTGGCATGCTTTACTATCTGATGATAGGAGCAGTAGTTGTACTTAGCTTTGTCGGCCTCGGTGGGAGGCCTGGCCGGTGGACGAAGGGTGACTACTTCATCCCTTACCCACCTTTTGAGTACGGCCAAAACTTCCCTCATGCTGCAAGGGAAAGGAGCTGGCGCCTCTGTCTGTTCCCTTTTGCGCTTGTTGTCGTTGTATTCCTTATCTCGTTCACTCCTTCGCTCTTCGGTCATAGCGGCGGTTGGATACCGCCGTGGGGGCGGAGGACGAGAATCCCTGCTTGCGCTTGTTCTTGATGACGACACTCTCACGTCTTTAGCCAGATTGCGGGCCGCAACCATTAGGTCCGAAAATGTTGCGAAGGAGTGGTTGATGAGGTGGATTCTGTAATCTCGGAGCATGCCATGAACGCAAAGTTGGACTAGGCTTTCTTCCGTGGTGTTGTCATGACACTCCATAGCTCGATCGCGGAATCTGTCCACGTATTTGACCAAGTTTTCGTTGTCGCCTTGGGCCTCTCTAGACAAAGAGACGGTGGTTACCCTTTCCGTCACACTAAAAAACTTAGCGTGAAACATAGAAGCCAGTTGGAGCCAGGACGTGACAGAACCTGGTTCCAAGTTGGCGTACCAGGTGTATGCTCGATCGGTTAAAGATTTAGAGAACTCTCGGAGACGGAGATTTTCATCTTCACGAAAAGTTCCAAGGCTGTCGAGAAATCTGGCCACGTGTTCTTTTGAGTTTCCTCGTCTTCCATCGTATCGTGCAAAGTGTACGTTACCATATCCTTCCGGGTAAGGGAGGCTGGGCAACTTAAGTGGATAAGGAGGCCGAGTGTCAAGCGGGAGGAGAGGTGACGGAGTCATCATTGCCTTTTCTCTTAAGAGTGATTCGACTTCTGCCAAGGTGACGAAAGTCGTGGGTGGTTGCTTTCCTGTTTGCGTGGTGATGGTAGGTGTTGATTCCTTTAATGGCGTGTGGTGCTGATTGTTGACATCAGATATGTTAACTGATGTCCTGACGATGTTATCCAGCCCGGAGGTGCCGTTTGGGGCAGGTGATGGTCCTTTCTGAGCCATGGCTGCCAAAGTCTCAATGATGAGGCGATTCTGTTCCTCAAGCTTTTGGAGATACTTTTGTTGTCCCTCCATCTGCTCAAGTCGTCGCAGGATATCGAGTTCGACATCTGCAGCGACGGATCCACGCGAATCCTGAGTTTGAGACTGGGCAGGCTCCTCCCTACTGGGGTTAATGCTTAATGGGTTGACATTTGACCCCGTAGGTTGGGCCTTGGACTTTTTGGGGCGTCCAGCCCTACCCTTAGGGGGTTGTTGCTCTCGCTCGCTAACCATGTTTTCGAGTATACCTCCCACTGTGGTCGCCAAAATGTGTGAGTTCTTTATCCGAGGTGGATAGTGTATGAGGGATGGTATAACACGTAAGCTGGTTAGTGCCAAGTGGAGCAACAAGTGATACTATGTGGTAGGTAGATGAGAGTGAGAGTTTGGTACGATAACAATGATAATAATAATAATAACTGATAGTATAAATATATGTAAATAAGTGGGACTTGGAGAGTGTATGGCTCGAGTGAGAACCAGAGTAGTCCCAAATAAGAGAGAGAGAAAGCAGTAGAGGGTTGGTTATCGGTTGGAGACTGGTATATGGGAGGGTGTTGTTCTGTGAGGCTAAAGGAGAGGTAGGTGAAGGTTGAGTAATGGCTGAGAGTTGTGTTTTCGGGGATTTTGGAGAAGGTGATAAGTGTCTTAAGTGCTTAGGATCGCAACTTAAGACTGGGTTAAAGCTTAAACTCTAGGTTGAGCTCGGGTTGTTGGATGTATTGAATGAGGTTGGTATTTATACAGAGTTTGTGAGGTTCTTGGCACAGCTGGGGTGGCTGAGTTGGCATCTTCGGAGTGGTTGCCCTGTTTGAGGTAGGTAGGGATTTAAATGCGTATGCTTAAGGTAGTTGGCATTATTAAATGGGGATGCGGACAAGTCGATGCATTGGGGAGGTAAGACGAGGTATTGTCATATTGCCGTTGTGAGGGTGAGCGGATGCCATTGGTTGGTCAAAGGGAGGGAGACAAAGTGAAGGAGTTCTATAGGTGCAGAAGATGCAGCGAAGGGGGAAGGTGTCAAGGCTTTTCTTATTGGTTCGTCGAGATGTATTGTCACTGGAAACGAAATGGTTTTATTGGTGCAGAAGGTTAAGCATGGAGGCTCTCGAGATCATACTGCTGTGTCTTCCAGAGGGCTAAGCAAGGGTGTGTACCGAAGCTAAAGCCATTGGTGCAGACCCTTAAGCAGAGAGGATATCGAGATCCTGCTATTGGTTTGCAGAATACTCAGCGAGGTTGGAGTGACTGGGCAGGGTGAGAGTCAAAGGTTTCAGCTGGTTGCTAGGATATGGGCTTTTCTAATTGGTTGGGAGGTTAAAAGGGGCAAGGCACGTGATTGGTGGTCACGTGTCTCTCTTTCTCTTTGGGACCAACCCTATCCAGCCTGTGAGGCGTTGAGATAGGGAGGTACCCCTGGTTCTAGCCTCCGAACCATGAACTCTCAAGTTCCCAGTGGTCATGGCCACCCTTGGTACTGCTTCCTGACCAAGGGTGAGAAATCCACCAGTGAATGTGCGTTTGTGTTGTAATGAAGTGTTCATTAGGTGCAGAGGAGAGATTCCTTGTAAGCTGGCTTGAGAGCGAGTGGTGACTACAAGCAATGGTTGATTTTGTGGTGAGTGGTCATTCGACGCCATGGCTTAATTGATGACACGGATGGTCATTCGACGCCGTGGCTTTGACTAGCGATCGATGGATTTAAACATCCACGTGTCTAATGGGTGGTGGTGTAACGAGTGGAGAGGGCAGTAGGTGGACTGGGCCCATTTTGCTTTTCTTCACTTTGTTTGGGTGGGCTCAGTCGTAATGGGCCTCAGGTGACTGCTCTGGGTGGGCTTTGGAGGGAGCTGCTCGAGGCTGCCCTTTTCAATCGTGGAGCTTCCTAGTGGGCTCTACGGAGGTGGGCTTTGGGATAGTTACTCTGAGTGAGTTCGGGTAGACATGTGGGTTGGGTATAGCGGGGCCCATCACTTGGTGATGATATTGAATACACTTGGAGTCGTCGTTAACATGTGTTGGTCAAACTTAGTGAGTTGTTAACCAGTACCTACAAAGAGGAACAAAACCGTCCAAGAGTGGAACAATTAAAAAAGTGACAGAACCAAGGGGTCACCCATGGAGGGGAAGCCCTTGGAAGAAGGGTTGAGTCGTTGACGAATAGGGTTTTTAGAGAGATGTGAGAGCTTTTTCTACAGAGAGGGGAAAAAAAGACTCTAATCTTTTGTAATTACCTTAAGAATCCGTTGCTACGAAAAATAATTGAAGGGTATTGTGCCGATATTAGGCTTTGAAAATTTACATCCAATGTTCTTGAAAAACTACGAAATAAAAACTTTGTATAGGATGGAAATTATGGAATGAATAATTATACAAGACAGTAAACTAACAATAGTCTATTGTCAATTTGAGAATATCACATGTTGAAGTATTGGACAAAAGATATTGTCACTTTTGACAAAAACTCCATTATATTTCTTTCCAAGATATTAAGTATAGTCAAATAAACTTTATGGAATGAATATGGTGAAGTACCTTTTCATGATATTACATACTCATCCACATCCAAAAAGTATCATATTTTGAGGTGGACTAATGAGAAGAGAGATAGAGAGTGTCTGTCTCTTCTCATTGATCCACCTCAACGTGTGAATACTTTTTTGATATAGATGAGTGTGCCCCTAACATTATTGTATTATATATGTGGTGTTTAGCGTAGCTTTTCATTACAAAAGTCCATTTTAATAGTCTATACATTAAGCAAGATCTTACTATCGCACCATCAAGGATACAATTTAAATTCATAGCATTGCTTAGATATCATACCAAATTCAATAGGTATGCGATAAAATAATCACTTTTTAGAATAAAAGATTTTTGTAAATGTAAAAATTGAAGCTATAAAAAAATACATATTAAAAATATACATTTTTACCTTAAAAAAAATTAAATTTTATTAAAGCTATAAAAAGACAATCTAATCAGACGTAATGTAAACAATCACTTATAAGTGAGTATTTGTCTCAAAAAAGCTCCTAAAACATATTTTCCAATAGAAATAGGATTACATACATTTTATCCCCTATGATTAGAAACATTTTTGCTAAACCTCCAATGGTTCAGAAGTTGATGCTTAACCCCTTATAGACTATAGTTGTGACTGAAATGAATCTGTGAAGGTTTTCGTCAAACCTCACAAAAAACACATCTGACCCCCTATTGTTAGATCCATTTTCGTTAGTTACAATTTTTTTTTCATGGTAGTTACAAATTTTCTCTTCAAATTATGTAACACGTGGCTACACTACAGTCTCACATTTCTGTCTCTTATGAAAGCATGGTGTGTGCAAACCAGTAGCGCACCACAAAAATTTTGTCTCAATTAAAGACAAAGAGGTAATTAAGGGTGGGTAATACTTTATACACACTCAAAGACATAATTTTTGGGATACAACCTAGGAGATGTGTCTATCTCTCCTGTGTCACTATAGAATCCAATGGTATTGAGATATATAAATACATCTTTTAGGTTGTGTCCTAAAAATTATGTCTTTAGTTGTCTCCCAATCTTTTACTCATTAAGGACTGGGTGAGAACTTTTCTGTCAGTTGTAGGCTGGCTAGAATTGGACCACTGTAAGAACTGCAGAGAAATTTTTATGGAAAGTGTCTTTGGTAAGTACAGCATTCCATTTTTAACCACTACCATTAGTCCACCAAGAGGGATCTTCCAAACTCATTGGAGAATAAAAATCACTTTTCTTTTTTCAAGCTACTTTTTTTTTTTTTTTTATGTAGAGAGAGAAATAAATTTATGAAGAGAGAGAAGACAAATAAAGCTTTCCTTCAATCAACACAAAGCTGCAAAAACCATGTTACCTGCCTCCTCAGTTAATTCTGGACCGCTTGCTTTATTGGGTCTCTGCAATTTTTGGGTATTTTTCTTTTTCATATACACTCTTAGATTTGATTTGTTCATTTTTTTTAATTTTTTTTTTGGTTACTTTAATCACTATATATGATCATATTTGAAGTGGGTTTCATATAATTGCAGTAATGGGTAATGTTGGTGGCAAGAAATTGGATGAATCTGGCCCCTCTAGAACCAAGAATGAGGAGGAAGAGGAATACATGGACTGTGTTCATGGGGGGGCGCGCGTTAGCTATCATGCGCCTGGTCCATTTCCAGAGTCCATTGTTCAGGCCCCTCCTCATAGTCCTTGGGCTTACCAGTCACATTTGATGTTCACTCCACAGGTCAGGTTTTGCTATACAAGTGTGTCTCTGTGTGTGTGATTATGTACTTGTTTAGAGGAAAGGGTTTTTAGAATATTCTTAATTGCTGCATGTTTTTGGGGAATTTGGTAGTAGTTACAGGGAAATCAAGTTTTGGATTTCATTTGGGCTAATTTTATTGGACTTGTGTGTTCAAAGCATATATGTTCTCTTTGATACTCACTATTTGTTTGATGAAAGTCCAAAGGGACAATCTATTTTCCAATTTTTCAGAGTGCAATTTTGTTCATCACAACCACGCTGATTCTATTTTATCCTTATTTTATTCCTGTTTCAGTAACACAATTACTAAATAGGACACATATCATCATGGTGATGGTGGATGAGCAAAAGCGCACTCAGATTTTTAGTCCTTGGATGAAAATGTAATGCAATTTGTATAATGTGAAGGGGGTATGAAGATGTTTCTACTTTGTGGGCATTATGTTTGATTTATATTATATGTGTCTCCTAGATATATAGACTCGTTTGAGTCATGGATTTAGTTGAGGGTAGGGCAAGAAAACACTATGAAATTTTTATTATTATTTTTTAGTTGGTAAGGAAAACAGAGAGAAAGAGAGAAAAATAAGAACAAAATGAGTATAATGATGACAAATAAAGATTTACTAAAAAATGTCCATGAAGTCAATTTGGTCCATGTCACATTTCAGTCTCTATAGTTTCAATTGTATTAATTTGTTCACTGTAGTTTTAAATTAATGAGTGCCGATAAAAGCACATTCATTTTTTAATTAGGACACTTAAGCTTAAGTTAAAAAATTAGTTTTTTTACCTTTTACTTTATTAGTAAGAGCACCTCACTTATTTTACTACATATTACATTTTACGAATAAACTTAAACAACCCAACTGACAAAAATCAGTGCAAAATAAATTTGAACCACCCCCAACTGACAAAATCAGTGCAACACAGTTCTCGACATACATAACTTAAATCAAAATCCACATCCAAAGAAAATTTGAACTCACTCATAGCCAAAGCAACTAAGGAGATCAACTGAATCAAGCATGGTATGACAGCAATATAACTGTGAAAAATCAAGAACTTGAACCATAGCATGATATTCAATAATACACCATCAGCTCTTGGAACTTGCATGAAGACTGAATATTATTGTATTCTAATAACTTAAATTAACTTAAAAGTCAGAACTGAATAGAACATAGAATAAAAATATATATATATATATATATATTAGAGAGCTAAAACAAATTAATATTGAGGTGATCGCTTCATACTTGCAAAGATTCAGATCCATCTTGCTTTTCTCAACATTTCTCTCAATTATGTAGAGTACAAGATAGAACATATACATGGCACTAGAAAAAAAAAAAAACAAGAAAAACATTTGTTTTCCAGTGCCATGAACAAATTTGTTCTTGTTTTGTTTCGTTCTATCTTGTACTCTACATAGTTGAGAGAAATGTTGAGAAAAACAAATGGTGATGAGAAGGATCTGAATCTTTACAAGCATGAACAGATTGCCTCAATATTAATTTGTTTTATGTCACGACCCAAGTCTCGCTCAGTAAGATATTGTCCGTTTTGGGCCCAAACCCGCACGGATTTGTTCTTGGGTCACTACCCAAAAGGCCTCTTACTAGGGAGACTTGGAACCACACATATATAGCACATTACTTTTCCACACTCAGGCGATGTGGGACGAACTTCCCATAGTGTGTAGCCTGCCAGCACTTAGTGCAGCCACAAAAGCACCTACAGCAGCCCGCCCACAGCACCAGGGTCGTTACATTTCACCCCCCTTAGGGCCCAACGTCCACGTTGGTACACTTCCGGCTGGGTCTAGCTCTGATACCAAACTGTCACGACCCAAGTCTCGCTCAGTAAGATATTGTCCGCTTTGGGCCCAAACCCGCACGGATTTGTTCTTGGGTCACTGACCAAAAGGCCTCGTACTAGGGAGACTTGGAATCACACATTTATAGCACATTACTTTTCCACACCCAGGCGATATGGGACGAACTTCCCATAGTGTGTAGCCTGCCAGCACTTACTGCAACCACAAAGCACCTACAGCAGCCCGCCCACAGTACCAGGGTCGTTACATTTTAGCTCTCTAATATTTTTTTTAATTCTATGTTCTATTCAGTCCTGACTTTTAAGTTAATTCAAGTTATTAGAATATAATAATATTCAATCTTCGTGCTGGTTACAAGAACAGGTAGTGTATTATTGAATATCATGCTATGGTTCAAGTTCTTGATATTTCACAGTTATATTGCTTTCATACTAGTGTTAATGCTTGATTCTGTTGATCTCCTTAGTTGCTATGGCTATGAGGGAGTTCAGATATTTCTTGGAGGTCGGTTTGGATATAAGTTGTGTATATCGAAAACTGTGTTGCACTGATTTTTGTCAATTGAGGATGATTCAAGTTTATTTTGCACTGTTTTTGTCAATTGGGGTGGTTTAAGTTTATTTGTAAAATATAACATGTAGTAAAATTAGTGGGAGCCCTTACTAAAAAAAAAAAAATTAATTAATTAATTTTTTAACTTAAAATTAGGTGCCTTAATTAAAAAATAAATGTGTCTTTATCCGCACTCTTTTTTATTTTTGGCGTTATTTAAGCCCGGAGCAAAATATGAGAAAATAATATTCCTTCTTGTTTTCCTTTCCTTTTCCTTCTCCTCTTCCTTATTTATATCAGGAATGAAAAAGAACACAAGTTTTTGTTAGTTAGTGAGGGAAAGGAAACACAGTAGAAACACTTTTTTGTTTGTTTAATAAGGAAACAATGTTGAAAAGAGGAGAGAAACGAAAATAGGTGATTATATGAAATAATTTTGAATTTGTCACTTTTCTTGTATTTATATTATATTTTGAAATTTGTGATTTTTAGTGCTATTTACTCATGAGGAAAACTCTACGGAGAACACTAGGAAAAAAGTTTTTCTTTCTAGTTTTCCTTTCTTTTTTTCTTTTTTTCCATTTCCTTCTGTAATTCTACTACCAAACAATGCCCAAGAGGGTTTGAATTGAATTTTGGACATGTAAGCAAATGTGCTTCCTTTGAAGGACTTGGGTTTTCTGTGGATTTGGAAGCATAAGTGGAAATTTCTACGAAAGTATTCAAAGGCTATTATTTGCCACGGTGTAGAACCGGTTCAGTGGTTCACAAGTAAATTAATTCTACACATTCAAGTGTTTGATAGAGGCCTTTTATGTGCCTGTGAGTATGTGCTCAACCTAAATTACTTCGTAAATCTGATTCTTTATCAAACAAACGTGATGTTAGTTTTCATTAGAGCAGTACATAAATATGAGTGGAATTGAACCTAGTTCTATTATGTGCAGTGGCAGAGCCAACTTGGGTCCAGGGGGCACGTACCTCCCTCAATTTTTACAATTTATAATTTTACCCTATGTATTTGGTATTATATGCATTTGTGCCCCTCTAAAATTTTTAATTCACCCTTGTAAACTTAGAAATATCACTTTGATCCTTCAACTTTTCTAACTTTCACCCAAATTAACATCTTATTTACTCAATTAGTTTCAAATATTTAATCCCTTATAGATACCCTTTAGAATATATAAAGGATTATTCGTTTTATAAGATTAAACTAGTTTATTAAAAAAAACACAATTTTTTTTTTTTTTGAAAGAATCGTGTAGAGATTTGTTTGTCTGTTTCTAATTATGTTTACTATTCAACCCACTATATGGAATCCGTGAACAACTACACAATTTTTAAAACTCTGAAAATCCAAAATTATAATATCTCTTACCAAAAAAAATCGGATAGGGGCGCTACCACCTAAGATAAAAATCCTGGCTCTGCACCTGAATATGTGTATCCCCAAACGGGCCGTGAGTCTTCATTTCTGTATACAGTTTCCTGCGATTCCTTCACAAAGGCCTGATGAGCTGATGCATATACAAAGTATTGAATCAATACAAAATACAAAAGAGTGTATGCTTTCTGAGAATGGAATATCAACAATGATCACTTGGAGCCATGATGGAGAGCAAGTAGCTGTGGAGGGTTCATGGGATAATTGGAAAAAAAGGTCCATAAATCTTTATTTTCAGTTCCTTAACTCTTTCACATTTTCTCAAAAAACTTATGCTATTAATAGGAGACATGTGACATGTTTGGACTAAAAAGAAAAAAAAACTTCAAAATGCTTTGTATCAGAGAATTCTTGCAGAGATCATCTGGGAAAGATTTCAGTATCATGAAGGTGCTTCAATCGGGTGTTTACCAGTATCGATTTATCGTTGATGGAATTTCGATGTGTGATCCAGATTTGCCACGACTGCGTGATGATATGGGAAATATGTTCAACATTTTGGATTTGCAGGCAAGTTTTTTTTTTTTTTTTAATCCTTTTAACTTGGAATATCATTCAATGAGGAAACTAGTGAATGTGTTTGCGTTTTAATTATGAAACTTAGGGCATGTTTAATAACCATATTAAGTAGTATGAGAATTTCCAGTAACTTACATACTTTCAGTGTGTTTGATAGTGTATAAGGGCTCACCACTTAACTGAAAAAGTAGCCGAAAACATACTGAAAAGTGAAAACTGTGGGTAAAATTGAAAAGTTCTACGGAAAACTTTATAGTAAACGGTTAATTTCATTACTATAAATTCAGTAAGCTTGAAATTTTCGATACTTAATTTTTAGTTTTATCAAAGAGGACTAAGAGCAACTCTAAACCTAGGAACCAAAGGGGTATCCAAAACCAAAAGATGTCGAAATGGCTCATGTCATCCCAAAAACTGTACTCCAAAGGGGGATATCCAAAAGTGGAACCATTTTGGATCTCATGGTTTGAGTATCCAAACTTGTAGTCTTTGGAGATGTTAGTATTTTTGTGGGTTATGGGTCACCCACATAATCTATGGACCGGGTCCAACGGGTTTAGCTTAGGGTCCAAGAAATCCTATGTGGATTATAACTTGGAGTCTAGGGCATGTATATGTGTGTGTTTATTTATATGTGTATAACACACAAACACAACTCTCTACACACAACAAAAAAGTCTCCCTCTCTCTCTCTCTTCGGGTTACTCTGTCTCTCTAGTCAAATCACACTAGGGCTTGGGATTTAGCGCGTGGATACAACGGGGGTGTCTCTAGTAGGCATTCTCACAACCCGTTCGAAGCACAAGAGCGTACACGGAAGCACTAAAGAGTAGCAGTTTGTGGGTATTATCGTCGGGCTCGTAACAACACCGCCAAGATGATCCGTGATCGGGTATATTCCGCAAGGTATGTCCTTTACCCGACCCGTATGCTTGTTTGATGCATATTTACAGGAGAGAAGGTGAGGGGAGCCAAAAAATTTAAGAATATCCTAGCCCTTGATTTTCTATTAAAATAATGGTTAAAGTGAATCAATGGTTGGGGTGTATCAAAATACACAAAATATTAAAACTTCTCCTTTTGGCTACTATGGTTGTAGTATATGAGAGTCATCTGAGTATAGCTAAAACACTATTCAGGGATCCAAATTAGTATTTGGCTACTCAAAATGGCTCCATCATTGGAGATGCTCTAACATTGTTACTATCTTAATTTAGTTATGTACAGTAGATGGATGTTATTTTCAGCATGGCTTTTATTTTTCCACAAATCCAGAAACCATTTGAGTAGCTAAACACAGATATCTGTTGAACTTTTGCTTACTCATGAGTTATTGCTCATGCTATACCATTGGGTTCCTTCAGGATTGTTTTTGGAAATAAGGGCCTGTTTGGGAAATCGGTTCTTAGTATACTTTTAAGTGAGGCATGGACTCCTATGTAACCAAAAAAGAGCTGCACAAACATCAAACTTTTGAAATCAGTTCTTTAGTAAACCACAGAACCGGAGTACTACCCAAACAACCTATATATAATTCTCCTGGCAACTTCATTTCTTGTTACACACATACATTCAAATATAATAATACACTTGCATTTACTTTATGAAAATGGAAAGAGAAATGACAATCTTAATTGCTGTTCTTTTATCATATGTATCTGTAGAGATGTTCTAAAAAAACTGTTTAGCTTTTTTTATTGCTGTCGGAATAGGAGATTTTTCTGTAGAGTGTTTGACAATCTCACTGAAAAAGTAATTTTTCTATACAATTATTGGACAATCATGGTCTTTTACAAAAAGTAACAAAAACTTTTTAGCAAAATGAAAATTTTATTCAAGGGTCTAGTTCACCTTTTTATTTATTTTTTATTTTTTATTTTCGAAAAAACAACGATTAATTTGCTGAGTTTAAAATTATCTCATTATTTTTTTAAAAAGGCGGTAACATGTTGGTTGCCAAAGGGGCACTTATTGGATTGATTGTTGCTATGCAGGATTATGTTCCACAAGTCCTAAACAACATTTTTCATTCTGATTCTCCTCCTTCCCCTATATCAAGCTATGACAACTCATCCTTCAGCACAGAAGATTTTAATCAAAAAATGCCCGAATTGCCCCTACTACTACAACAAACACTAGTGGATCATCCATCGTCTTCCCAAAATAGCCCTGTGTCTCCGGAAAAGTCTTCAGCTGCAGTGTTGAACCATCTGTACATTCAGAAAGGGCATAGTGGTCATTCTGTGTTAGCTCTTAGTTCTACGCAACGATTTCGCAAAAAATATGTGACATTAGTTCTGTACAAGTCTATGAAATAGGTAAAAAAAAAAAAAAAAAGTTGAAATAGTTGTATTGAAATTTTTGGAGTCGTAAATACAATTGCTTTGAGGGGTTAGAACTAAGGTTTGTGTAGATAATTAGAAATAAAAGAGTTTTTGTCATGTAGAGAATATCTATTTGATGTACATTAAGTTTGGATATGACTAACTTCAAATTTTCAAGCTTCATTCATTTGTTAGCTTGACTCTGGATGCCTAAAAAGTCAACTCTGGATAACAATATCCTAACCTTTATCTATTTTTTGTTTGTTATATAAAGTGGCTTGGTTGGGTGAATTCAGGCTGAGCATTCTTAGATGGAGAAATTGTTCCATATGTGTGATGCTTTTTGTGATCCTTTCATTACTATAGACTCGTGTGGGAGTCACAGACTACTCAAATTACAGTGAAATTCACATTCACCCGGGTGTGACAGTCATAAGAGATAATTTCTCTTGTTGAGTTGTGAATTTTTGAAACGTGATTGGTCCACATGTGCATTGTCTATCACATTGATCATTCATGTGACATAATTGTACCGCGTGCTATGTGCCCATGGAAATTGTTTTAAGTGTTGTTTTTTGATTTGCAAAATTTGAATTTATTGAGAGAATATTAACCCTATTTATATGTCAAGCACATGATTTGGTCTTAAGGGTCTCATATCAGCAGCTCATAAGTCACAATGTCTAAAAATTGTGTTTGGTTCACGGAATTAGTGAGGGAAAGAAACCGAAAACATTTTTTTTTATTATTAGGTTAATAAGGATTTAAGGAATAGGCTGAGAAAAAATATGAAGGAAAAGAAAATATGTTTAGAAATAGATAAAGATGAGTAATGCTATGCTTCTCAATTTTTTTTTTCTCAAAAATGCATCCCAAATAATGTGGCAGTGGGGTCAGGTCTACTACAGTGGAGACCAGTTGAATTTTGATTGGAAATTGTTAACCTGACCCTACTGTCACATCATTTGGGATGCACTTTTGGAAATAAAAATTTGGGAACATAACATTACTCGATAAAGATATATCTTTTGTGAGTCACTTCCTTTTTTTTTTCTTAACTTATGATTATATATTATGAATTTTTTTAATTTTAAGTGTTTAAACATGGTGTAACTGGCAACGAAAACACAAAGGAACTTTTTTTCTTGTTTAATTTTTATTTTTTTAATTGTAAACCAAACGAAGCCGTATTCGCAGCATTTGTGATAAAATTTAGATCAATTAAAATAGATTGGGAAGATGAGAGAAATTGAAGAACAAGTTCACACAAAGATATAACGTGGTTCGGCCACGTTGGCCTACTTTCACAACACAGAGTTTAAAGAACTACATCTCTTTCATTCATTTTCTCTTATTTTTTGTTACATTAAACCACTTATATTTATAGGTAGGAGATGTTGGAAATATTTCAGCTTCTACAAAATTGTTAGAAATATTTCCTTGATATGGAAACACAGAAACTATTCTGAGTTACAGTTTAAGGAAAGCAGAAAATTTACAGACTTTGTAGACCAAAGCATAACAAAGAAATTAATCAAGAAAATCAAACCGAGGCCTGTGATTTTCATTCACAGTTTCCTTAAAACAGATTCGCCGCCTCACCGGATGTGCTTGAGGAATTCGTCGGCGTCTGTCTCCTAGGATACAGCGGCTTCTAGCAGTAGTACTTGCACAACGTAGACTGCTCCGGCGAACTTCTTATGTTTTGTGCTCTCTCAGAAAACTCAGGACAGTAGGAGAAGAGAAGAGAAGACTCTGTAATTCGTGTCTTTAGATTGAGGGGAAGCTGAGATATATATAGGATAGTCATATGCCTTTCCATTTTCTGTAACTACAACCTGTTCATCTTGCAACAGTTTAGAAATCCCAAAGGTTTCTGCAATGCAAAACATGTGCAGAAATCCCAAGGGTCTCTCATTACATTTTGGAAAAAACCAAACTTGAGGGGTCTAAAAAGAAATATTCTGTGCGGGCCGCACCCGCACCCGCACCCGCATCCACATCCACGACCACGACCAACACTCATGTTCATGCCTCGGTAAATTTCAACCATAAAATTTTAGTTTTTTAATAAACCAATTCTCATCTTCATGAACCTCCATGATATTTTAAGTATGTGTAAAACTTTAAAACTTTCAAAATAATTGCAACAAAATGGGTTACAAAAATAGCACATATATATATATATATATTTTTCCACATCTAACGAGGCAGAATTTCCCATATACATCTTCTCACCATTAGTCTCTTGGACTTGACTGATCACAGTCTTTGAGTCCACCATCTTATAGCCGAGGAATCTCCCCACTACAAATTTCTTGGACCCAATGTCCTTAGTTTTGTATTTTCTGTCTAAGGACTCCCGCAGTTCCTTAGCAGTGGTCTTAACACTATACACATTACAGAGTGTATCGTGTAAGCCATTCAACACATAATTTCGGCACATAAAGTCCGAGTGCTTCATAGCATCAATAGCTAGCACAACCTCTTGATCTTGTTCTTTCCCATTAAATTTGTCGGGTTTGTCCCCGGAGTTCAACTCTTGTTCATTTTTATTAAATTTATCGGGTTTCTCCCCGAGGTTCACAGGAATCATTTTGATTGAGGGAACTTTAACAATGATCGAACCAATCACCACGGTATTGGTAGCACCATCGGTCGCAACAGAGTTTGCATTCTGATTTTCCATTTCTGAAATTATCACAAGAGAAAAGAAATTAAATCTAATATTTTCCTTTTAATTTTAACAGCAGCAGAATTTCGTTTCCCAAATAATTGATAGAAAACGAATGAATTTTAAGATTCTGCTCGCTTAGCCCCAAGCAAAACGCGATTCTGCACACTTTTCGTCTAATGCAATTTTTTCAGATTCTGCACCGTTTGGCCAGAAAACGAGGATTACAGTAGCAGTTTTTTGTAAAACTGTTTTCAAAAAATCATTTTGTTTTTCCAAATCCAAATCTGTTTTTGTTTTGTAAAATATATAAATCAACTTGAAATTGTCCTATACTAGGAATTGTGGGGGTAGACATATGATGGAGAATACATCATATTGAGTATACTATTTTAGTATATGTGATAGCCTTGGGAGAACCAAGAAGATGGTGGCAATAAGTATTTATTATTTATTTCGGTGATAGCACTAAATACTGCTATGTGAATTTGCCAAAAAGTAAGGATGAAGCCTTGGATAAGTTCATTCTATACAAGACAGAGGTTAAGAATCAACTTGGAAAAAAGATTAAGGTGTTAAGAAGTG
Source organism: Hydrangea macrophylla (assembly GCA_033977485.1). Lineage (NCBI taxonomy): Eukaryota > Viridiplantae > Streptophyta > Magnoliopsida > Cornales > Hydrangeaceae > Hydrangea > Hydrangea macrophylla. Next base: position 34,249,171 of record CM066994.1, read on the forward strand.
ATAGAGGTGGTGAATATGTAGCACCGTATGGTGACTATTGTGCACAAAATGGAATTATTCACCAAACCACTGCACCTTATTCGCCTCCATCAAATGGAGTGGCTGAAAGGAAAAATCGTACCTTAAAAGAAATGATGAATGCGATATTGATAAGTTCTGGATTGCCACAGAACTTGTGGGGGGGAGGCAATTCTCTCTGCAAATTACATTTTAAATAAGGTACCTCGAAAGAAAGTTGATCAAACCCCGTATGAACAGTGGAATGGTCGAAAACCATCCTATAAATTCTTACGAATGTGGGGGTGTCTTGCAAAGGTTCTTGTACCTACTCCTAAGAAAGAAAGGATAGGTCCAAAAACTGATGATTGTTTATTTATTGGCTATGCACATAATAGTAGTGCGTATCGGTTTCTTGTATATAAATCTGAAAACCCAGATATACACAAGAACACGATCATGGAGTCTAGAAATGCGTCGTTCTTTGAGAATATATTTCCTTGTAAAGAGGAATATAGTTCTAAAAAACGCACATTTGAGACTATTGGGGAAACTAATAAAACCCAAGAAGGAAATGTTGATTTTGAGCCTAGACGTGGGAAACGAGCTAGAACCTCAAAATCTTTTGGTCCAAACTTTCTAACTTATGTTATAGAAAGTGAGCCTCAAAGCTATAATGAAGCTATTAGATCACCAGATGGTCCATTGTGGAAAGAAGCAATCAAGAGTGAAATTGATTCTATTCTACAAAATCATACTTGGGAACTGGTAGATCTTCCTCCTGGTTGTAAGCCATTGGGCTACAAATGGATTTAAAAAAAAAAAAAAATGAAGACGGATGGTACTATTGATAAGTATAAAGCAAGGCTTGTCATCAAAGGGTATAGACAAAAGGAGGGTCTAGACTACTTTGATACGTATTCTCCTGTTACGAGAATAACATCCATTCGTATGATTATTGCAATCGCAGAGTTGCGAGGTCTCAAAATACATCAAATCGATGTTAATACTGCCTTCCTTAATGGAGATTTGAATGAAGAAATCTACATGGAACAACCTGAAGGATTTTCTGCTCCAGGGCAAGAAAATAAAGTGTGTAAGCTTGTCAAATCATTGTATGGCTTAAAGCAAGCACCAAAACAGTGGCATGAGAAATTTGACAAAGCTATACTCTCTAGTGGATTTAAAATCAATGAGTGTGATAAATGTGTTTATGTCAAAGACACGAATGAAGGCTATGTCATCTTATGTCTATATGTTGATGATATGCTCATAGTAGGTAGTAATGATAAAATCATTAAATCTACTAAGAAAATATTGAATTCTAAATTTGACATGAAAGATATGGGACTTGCTGATGTTATATTGGGCATCAAGATCTCTAGAAATACTAATGGACTTGTTCTGTCACAGTCACATTATGTAGACAATATCCTAGAGAAGTTCAACAAGTCTGATACTAGTATAGTCAGGACGCCTGTGGACTTAAGTCTACACCTATCTAAGAATACTGGTGAGAGTGTTTCTCAACTAGAATATTCTCAAGTGATATGAAGTTTGATGTACTTAATGAGTTGTACAAGGCCTGACATTGCTTATTCTGTTAGTAGACTAAGTAGATATACTAGTAATCCTAGTACTGAACACTGGAAAGGGATAGTAAGGGTACTGCGGTACTTATGATATACACGTGATCAGGGATTGCACTACATGAGATATCCAGCTGTATTGGAAGGATATAGTGATGCAAACTGGATATCCGATATGAAAGATTCAAAATCTACAAGTGGATATGTTTTCACACTTGGTGGTGCAGCTGTATCATGGAAATCTTCAAAACAAACTTGTATTGCTAGATCGACAATGGAATCTGAATTCATTGCGCTAGACAAGGCAGCTGAAGAGGCTGAATGGCTTCGCCATTTTGTAGAAGATATTCCTAGATGGTCAAAACCTGTGCCAGCTATTTGCATACACTGCGATAGCCAATCTGCTATTGGAAGGGCACAAAGTAATATGTATAATGGTAAGTCTAGACATATTCGTCGTAGACACAATACCATTAAACAACTACTCTCAAGTGGGATTGTCACAATTGACTATGTAAAGTCAAAGGACAACATTGCGGATCCGCTAACCAAAGGGTTAAATCGAGAGTTAGTTAATAAATCATCTAGAGGAATGGGACTAAAGCCTATGACGTTACAAGGGAATGGAATGGAAACCCAACCTAGTTGACTGGAGATCCCAAGATCTAGGTTCAAAGGGACAACCTAATTTCATGTACCTTAAGAGAATCACTGAGAAGAAGTGTTCTTCTACCCATTTCTATGATTCAACAGTGATACCTGCGTGGTGTAAGGGTAAGCTTAGCTTTTAATGACTATGTGCGTTGGTATAACCAAGCGGAGTATAGCAGGATACTCTAAATAGTCACCTATGTGAATGTGAAGTGGGGCCGCTTCTAAAAGAATTTGAGAAAGGCGAAATTCTTTGATAAACATTCACTGAACCAGGCGAGTGTTCAAGGCCAAAATGAACACAAGTGTAAGAACTAAACTATGTTTGGAAAGCTTCTGTGTGATGTCTGTCGGTTGTTTACACTAATGGCAATCAGTTCAAGACTATACGTTCACTGGTCAGCCAGTAAATCTGATAGATTGTCACAAGGGAAGGTTCAAAGCCAAAAGCTACCTATCCTTTGCAGGAGTGATCCGTTGTGTAGTAACCCGTGTTTTCATGTTTAAATTGACGATTTAGACTTCGTGTGCGATTTTAGCGAAAATTGGTCACAGGGGTATTTTGGTCATTTTTCCAATTTTATAAGTCATGAACTAAAAATATATTTTTTTGGGAAAAGTTGCGTGAGATTAAATGATTTGGTATTCGTGTTGGAAATTAAGATTTTTCGAGTCATATTTAAAATTAAATCTAATATTTTCTCTTTTAATTTTAACAGTAGCAGAATTTTGTTTTCAGATTTTTGTTAGGAAAACGAAAGAAATTTAAGGTTCTGCCCGCGTTGTCCCAAGTAAAACTCGATTCTGCACACTTTTCGTCTAATGCAATTTTCTCAGATTCTGCACCGTTTGGGCAGAAAATGAGGATTTCAGTAGCAGTTTTTAGAATGCTACCAATTAATTAAAAGTTAGTGGATTGTTAGGCCAATGTCTCTAAGTGGAGTTATAGGTGCATTAGTGTATGTTTACATCATCTTGCATATTCCTTATAAACTACCAATCAATTAGAAGTTAGTGGATTGTTAGGCCAATGTCTCTAAGTGGAGTTATAGGTGCATTAGTGTATGTTTACATCATCTTGCATATTCCTTATAAACTACCAACTAATTAGAAGTTAGTGGATTGTTAGGCCAATGTCTCTAAGTGGAGTTATAGGTGCATTAGTGTATGTTTACATCATCTTGCATATTCCTTATAAACTACCCATTAATTAGAAGTTAGTGGTTAATAAGTGGATTGTTAGGCCATTGTCTCCAAGTGGAAGCTTGGCTATTTATACACTCAAATACTCTCTCAAACACACACATTCTACACTTCTAGCATAGAGAGCTTGAGAGAGTCACATAGAGAGAGATTTATATATATATATACATACACAATTATAGATATACATACACCTCGAGTTAGAAGAAGAAGAAGAAGAAGAAGAGAAGTGTTTGGGAGTTGCTCAACATCATTTATAGGTACCGGGTTGTGTACAATATGCTTTCTAAATTCTCCGGAGTATTTCTTTGTTATCTCTACTTGTACTCTTTTTGCAGTTATGTTGTGTTTTCATTTGGAATCAATGAGTATGTGTTTATTGCTAAGTGCTATGGGACTAAAGGGTCATGAGCAAGGAGCACCTACCAACAGTCCAACAGGCCTCAGGGACCGACGTACTGGAGACGGGTGAGGTGAGGTGAGGTGTCTCTTGCTATGTGATCAAGAGGAACCTGGTATGATGCTATTGGTATAAGCGTTTGGCTAGTGTGAGCAGTTGGGTTGTGAGTCACGCCCCGCAAAAATAAGCGTATTTCCATTGAAAAATTAAATAAATCACACTTGATTCTTTAAAATAAAAATACAAAATTTCTTTAAAACTCCCAGCAGGTCCATATTCTCCACGGATCTCCTATATCATCCTTAACCTTATCTCCCTTCTAGGCTTCGGTTACCGGCACTGCCTGCATCTAAAAACCATACCGGGAAGTATACAATATGACATGAATAATAAAGGCTCAAAAGGATAATGACAATCAAATACATAGAACGACATCAAATCAATTGACCAGTCTCACAACCCAACTGCTCACACTAGCCAAACGCTCATACCAATAGCATCATACCAGGTTCCTCTTGATCACATAGCAAGAGACACCTCACCTCACCTCACCCGTCTCCAGTACGTCGTTCCCTGAGGCCTGTTGGACTGTTGGTAGGTGCTCCTTGCTCATGACCCTTTAGTCCCATAGCACTTAGCAATAAACACATACTCATTGATTCCAAATGAAAACACAACATAACTGCAAAAAGAGTACAAGTAGAGATAACAAAGAAATACTCCGGAGAATTTAGAAAGCATATTGTACACAACCCGGTACCTATAAATGATGTTGAGCAACTCCCAAACACTTCTCTTCTTCTTCTTCTTCTTCTAACTCGAGGTGTATGTATATCTATAATTGTGTATATATATATATATATATATATAAATCTCTCTATGTGTGACTCTTTCAAGCTCTCTATGCTAGAAGTGTAGAATGTGTGTGTTTGAGAGAGTATGTGAGTGTATAAATAGCCAAGCTTCCACTTGGAGACAATGGCCTAACAATCCACTTATTAACCACTAACTTCAAATTAATGGGTAGTTTATAAGGAATATGCAAGATGATGTAAACATACACTAATGCACCTATAACTCCACTTAGAGACATTGGCCTAACAATCCACTAACTTCTAATTAGTTGGTAGTTTATAAGGAATATGCAAGATGATGTAAACATACACTAATGCACCTATAACTCCACTTAGAGACATTGGCCTAACAATCCACTAACTTCTAATTAATTGGTAGCATTCTAAAAACTGCTACTGAAATCCTCATTTTCTGCCCAAACGGTGCAGAATCTGAGAAAATTGCATTAGACGAAAAGTGTGCAGAATCGAGTTTTACTTGGGACAGCGCGGGCAGAACCTTAAATTTCATTCGTTTTCCTAACAAAAATCTGAAAACAAAATTATGCTACTGTTAAAATTAAAAGAGAAAATATTAGATTGAATTTCTAATATACTCGAAAAATCTTAACTTCCAACACAAATACCAAATCATTTAATCTCACGCAACTTTTCCCAAAAAAAATATATTTTTAGTTCATGACTTATAAGTTTAAAAAAAATGACCAAAATACCCCTGTGACCAATTTTCGCTAAGTGGAGTTATAGGTGCATTAGTGTATGTTTACATCATCTTGCATATTCCTTATAAACTACCAACTAATTAGAAGTTAGTGGATTGTTAGGCCAATGTCTCTAAGTGGAGTTATAGGTGCATTAGTGTATGTTTACATCATCTTGCATATTCCTTATAAACTACCCATTAATTAGAAGTTAGTGGTTAATAAGTGGATTGTTAGGTCATTGTCTCCAAGTGGAAGCTTGGCTATTTATACACTCAAATACTCTTTCAAACACACACATTCTACACTTCTAGCATAGAGAGCTTGAGAGAGTCACATAGAGAGAGATTTATATATATATACACAATTATAGATATACATACACCTCGAGTTAGAAGAAGAAGAAGAAGAAGAAGAGAAGTGTTTGGGAGTTGCTCAACATCATTTATAGGTACCGGGTTGTGTACAATATGCTTTCTAAATTCTCCGGAGTATTTCTTTGTTATCTCTACTTGTACTCTTTTTGCAGTTATGTTGTGTTTTCATTTGGAATCAATGAGTATGTGTTTATTGCTAAGTGCTATGGGACTAAAGGGTCATGAGCAAGGAGCACCTACCAACAGTCCAACAGGCCTCAGGGACCGACGTACTGGAGACGGGTGAGGTGAGGTGAGGTGTCTCTTGCTATGTGATCAAGAGGAACCTGGTATGATGCTATTGGTATGAGCGTTTGGCTAGTGTGAGCAGTTGGGTTGTGAGACTGGTCAATTGATTTGATGTCGTTCTATGTATTTGATTGTCATTATCCTTTTGAGCCTTTATTTTTCATGTCATATTGTATACTTCCCGGTATGGTTTTTAGATGCAGGCAGTGCCGGTAACCGAAGCCTAGAAGGGAGATAAGGTTAAGGATGATATAGGAGATCCGTGGAGAATATGGACCTGCTGGGAGTTTTAAAGAAATTTTGTATTTTTATTTTAAAGAATCAAGTGCGATTTATTTAATTTTTCAATGGAAATACGCTTATTTTTGCGGGGCGTCACAAATGGAAAAATGGACACTCCCTGACGCCCATGGAAGCGTTAAAGTGTGTGAAGCCGAACTTGGACACTCACTGGCACCCATGGAAGTGCTAAAGTGTGGCCTATAGACACTCCCTGAATGACTCGAGTCTGGATACCTGTGTGGGGGTTGCCCCGGTATTTGCATGGCGGTTAGGGTATTCAAAGTGTGAGGCATTGGACACTCCCTGGTACCCCGGACCAAAGTGTGAGGCAAACTGGACACTCCCTGGCGCCCCGTTGCTAAAGTGTGGCTATCTTAGTATTTCAAAGATACCAGGAGTAGGATAGAGGGTTGTTGGGTGTTGTCGAGAGAAAAGAGTCGGATAGATGAGATGGTGCATTGTTCTCATACACGGTCACATATGTGTGAAATTATCTTTTAAATAATGTTGTGGTTGTTTTCTAAAACGAGTTTTTTTATCATAAATATAAACTTGTGGTATTTAAATGGAAATGGGAAAAAGGTAAATGAGTATGTTTTACATTCAGAGTTATGTTTTTAATACTCACCAGCTTCTTGAAGCTGACGGCGTTGATGCGTCCTGGACATTCGTGTTCAGGCTTTGCAGGTTATAATCAGGATGAACCATATGACTATGCTAATTGAGATCAACTGCTGAGAAGAGAATTTACTTTTATATGCTTTATGTTTATGTGCTTTAAGATATAATTTGGTTTTGTAATAAGGATGACTGTAATAGACTTTAAGTTATTGTTTTATTTTAAGGCGGTCTGTGCCTTAGTTAACCCCGTACCATAAGTTGTAATAAGTTAGAAAAATTTTTATGAGCCCTGTTTGCCCTACTCTGATTAATAGTTTTATGTTGTTAGAAGTTTTTGGGACGGAATCGATCCTTCAAACTGTCGCGACCTACGGGTCCATAAAGGAAATTAAACGCTTTCCATATTTATGCTACGTCGGGGCGTGACAGGATTTGGTGGTATCAGAGCCTGTCCCCAGCCGGAAATGTAGGATTAAGTCAAGGTTAGATAGTCTACATCGCCTGGGAGGAGTCAGAGAAGGTTGAAAAAAAAAAAAAAAAAAAAAAATTTGTTATTTTATAAAACAAAATATGCTATATTTGTTTTAAACATTATTTTAAGAAATTTATGAAGTTATTTACCAAATGCTTTTATCTCTAGATTTCGGGACGAAATCTCTATTAAGGAGGGTAGATTGTAGTAACCCGTGTTTTCATGTTTAAATTGACGATTTAGACTTCGTGTGCGATTTTAGCGAAAATTGGTCACAGGGGTATTTTGGTCATTTTTCCAATTTTATAAGTCATGAACTAAAAATATATTTTTTTGGGAAAAGTTGCGTGAGATTAAATGATTTGGTATTCGTGTTGGAAATTAAGATTTTTCGAGTCATATTTAAAATTAAATCTAATATTTTCTCTTTTAATTTTAACAGTAGCAGAATTTTGTTTTCAGATTTTTGTTAGGAAAACGAAAGAAATTTAAGGTTCTGCCCGCGTTGTCCCAAGTAAAACTCGATTCTGCACACTTTTCGTCTAATGCAATTTTCTCAGATTCTGCACCGTTTGGGCAGAAAATGAGGATTTCAGTAGCAGTTTTTAGAATGCTACCAATTAATTAAAAGTTAGTGGATTGTTAGGCCAATGTCTCTAAGTGGAGTTATAGGTGCATTAGTGTATGTTTACATCATCTTGCATATTCCTTATAAACTACCAATCAATTAGAAGTTAGTGGATTGTTAGGCCAATGTCTCTAAGTGGAGTTATAGGTGCATTAGTGTATGTTTACATCATCTTGCATATTCCTTATAAACTACCAACTAATTAGAAGTTAGTGGATTGTTAGGCCAATGTCTCTAAGTGGAGTTATAGGTGCATTAGTGTATGTTTACATCATCTTGCATATTCCTTATAAACTACCCATTAATTAGAAGTTAGTGGTTAATAAGTGGATTGTTAGGCCATTGTCTCCAAGTGGAAGCTTGGCTATTTATACACTCAAATACTCTCTCAAACACACACATTCTACACTTCTAGCATAGAGAGCTTGAGAGAGTCACATAGAGAGAGATTTATATATATATATACATACACAATTATAGATATACATACACCTCGAGTTAGAAGAAGAAGAAGAAGAAGAAGAGAAGTGTTTGGGAGTTGCTCAACATCATTTATAGGTACCGGGTTGTGTACAATATGCTTTCTAAATTCTCCGGAGTATTTCTTTGTTATCTCTACTTGTACTCTTTTTGCAGTTATGTTGTGTTTTCATTTGGAATCAATGAGTATGTGTTTATTGCTAAGTGCTATGGGACTAAAGGGTCATGAGCAAGGAGCACCTACCAACAGTCCAACAGGCCTCAGGGACCGACGTACTGGAGACGGGTGAGGTGAGGTGAGGTGTCTCTTGCTATGTGATCAAGAGGAACCTGGTATGATGCTATTGGTATAAGCGTTTGGCTAGTGTGAGCAGTTGGGTTGTGAGACTGGTCAATTGATTTGATGTCGTTCTATGTATTTGATTGTCATTATCCTTTTGAGCCTTTATTATTCATGTCATATTGTATACTTCCCGGTATGGTTTTTAGATGCAGGCAGTGCCGGTAACCGAAGCCTAGAAGGGAGATAAGGTTAAGGATGATATAGGAGATCCGTGGAGAATATGGACCTGCTGGGAGTTTTAAAGAAATTTTGTATTTTTATTTTAAAGAATCAAGTGTGATTTATTTAATTTTTCAATGGAAATACGCTTATTTTTGCGGGGCGTCACACGTTGTGCTCTCTCTCTTGTCGAGTCATTGTCTCACATCGTTTCGGTTAATTTCATTCATGTGGGGGATTGTTGGATAATATGTGTTTTGGCCATGTTTAAGGGCTAAGAAAAGTGGGACCCACTTAGAGTTTAAGTGGGGTCCTTGTGGATTTGTGTTCTCCTTCATGAGGAGATGAAGTTTGGATATTCACATGTCCAAAAATATTAATGGGTGAATGAGAAATTAAAGGTTAAAGGTTGCCCCATACAAGGAGTTGTTGAAATGAAAGAGGTTCACAACTTGCCTTGTCCCACATAGGAAAACTAGAAGTAGCCTCTAGTGTATTTATAAGGCTACTCATGTTTTGGGTTTGGGCCCCAAGGGGTACCCAGTTTTGTGGAAGGGGGAGGACCTAAGGCCCTTTGAGTTTACTCCACACACGCGCGCCGCCGCCGCCGTCCGTCCGACCGGCCGAGCCGGGCCGTGGTCGCGGGTGCACATAATATTTCTTTTTGGACCCCAGAACTTTTTCAAAGTTGCAAAAGACCTTTGGAATTTCTGTCATACTTAACATGTGACAGAAAATGAAAAGTTTAAGAGTTACAGAACTCCAAGAGGTTGTAGTTACAACCTTTGAAGTTCTTGAACTGCTGTGAATTAATCCACAGATTTATTCCACTCTATCTTATATGCATGAATGAATCTCCTTCAGAAATATACACACATCCAATACAGTTTTTGTATACTGTTCTTCAAAGAGTTCATCTTCATCCTTCCAGTTTCAGAGAGAGAGTCACAGAATATAGTTTGGTTCGCCGGAGCAGTTGTACGTTGTGCTAGTACTGCTGTTAGAAGCCGCTGTATCCTGGGAGACAGACGCCGACGATTCCCTCAAGCACAATCCGGTGAGGCGGCGAATCTGTTTTAAGGAAACTGTGAATAAAATCACAGGCCTCGGTTTGGTTGTTCTTATTTGTGTAGTAGTTTTCCTGTTATTGCTTTGTCTACATATTGTAATTCTGTTTCTGTTCAATTTCTAGTTTTCCAAATTGTAATCCAGAATCTGTTTCTGTTTATTCTATTATATCAATGAAATATTTCCAACAGGAGATAACAAATCATGTCGAGTAGGATGTACCCCAATTAACATAGTCTCTTTCATTCCCGTGGAGAAGGAGAGGGTTCGAATCCCCATATAGGTACTCTAGTTGCTTGCCTCCAGTTATTTTTCAGTCAGAATAAGTGGCCCTTGTTGGGCTTTATTATGGGCCAATGTGGGACTTTGGTGTCGGATTGGGATAGGGGTGTGTGCGTAACCACGGATCCAGGCAAGTATTTAAAAGAGAGAGAGAGAGAGAACAAATCATGTAAACACATATTGAATAACAATAATAACTAATTGTTGAATTTAATGCTCTATTGACTCCATGAGTCACTCTAACCAATCCCACAAATTATTCGAAACTATAATCTTCAACAATTTGGACACAGTGACAAATTCATTAGGCAATGGCTTTGCCTACTGCCAAAGCTAATGGTGGAAGGAGAATTCTATGATATGGACTATAGTGGATAGCTTGTATTATATGCGCTAAATGGGTGACTGAGAGGAAGCTATGGGTAATTAAAGCCGCCACCAAAATGCTGCTAGTCCCAAACATCATATCCAGGTTTGAGAACATTGTACTTAGATCCCAAACATTATATTCAGTTTTCAAAGCATCATACCCAAACCATAATTGTTTAGGTCTCAAAAAATTATACGTACTCAAGTCTGAAAATATTATTACCATATTTAAGTCCCAAAATATTGCACCCATATTTCAAAATATTGTACCAAAATCTCAAAAATATTATGTCAATTTTAGATCGGCAGTGACATATCAACTAAGGTATAGGGAGTATCTGCATAGGTTGGGTATAGGCAAATAGCTTGGCATATATAAGTCTTCTCCAATGTATAGTTTCAAAGTTCGAACCCCATCTCCTCCGGTATATATATACATATATATATATATATATAAAGGTATAGGGAGTATCTCTATCTCATCAATTAATCTTAGTCTTGGATCTTATTTACGATATTTAGAAAAATAAATTTCTTTTATAGATTCTTCCAATTTCGATCTGTGTAAAAAGGTAAACTTATAAACTTAAATTAATAACAAGCACCTCCACCTAATACATCAAGATTCAGATAAGTCAGCTGACTCAGGTCTCTATTTTAAGATTCAAAATCACATTTTAGTGGGGTTTTTTTTAATTTTAAATTAAGTGATATATGTTTTGGTAATCAAATGCACTTAATAGAAGTACGAAAAATTATCCAGTGTTAGTACTTAATTAGGTGGACAAAGGGACTCAATCATTCGGTTGCCTTTTAAATAACTTATGTGTTGCAATTAATATTAGAGTTAAAAGAGTAATTCTTAAAATCATGTATTTATATCTCGAATTTAGTTCAAATAATAATAAAGTAGAGTTAAAATGGAGGTACATCAAGACAGCAAAAATTCTATGAGCCCGTTTTAGCAAAAGTACTTCTGTAAATTGTGATTGCAATTGCACGAAAAAGAACTAGCTTTTGGATGACTTCTCACCAATCACACTTTTCTGCGTTTACTATTGCAATTGGGATGTTAACAAACAAGCAATTGAAATGCTTGTATGGACTCCATAAAAAAAATGCACAAGCTTAAACCGACCAATACCATCTAAAATCAACCTATCAAAACTGAATAGTCAGTTTTAAAACCACTACAAACCTAAAAAAATCGACTGCGAACACCCCTACCCTGAACCCCATGTAAGTGTACCCCCACTAGAATGAAACTATGGCTCATATTTTTAGACAAACATGGCAAGCAGTCATTGACTTTAAATGTGTTATGTGGCTTCTACTTTTGATTTTGATGTGCTTCCTATTTTTGGTATCTTTTATGATACATCCTAGTGGTTTAGTATGCATCCAAGTTAAAATACTTTCTGTATCACTTTGATGTCAAAATATTATAATTTGATGTCAAATTGTTGTAATTCTGGAAATCATTTTATTATTGAAAAAGTCATCTTACTTTTCAAAAACACTTTTTCTCAAACGGGACTATATCCTAGCACAAAATGATCACATTATAGCACTATAATCACTAGAATGTATGATACAATTAAACCGCTCGATGACAATAGAATTTTCCCACCAAGATGTATCATGGAAGAGTAATGATACACCCACACTCATACCCACTTCACACCGAAAATCTCACACTACTCATAATCACTCCTAATGGATCTCACAGTGTCAGTGGACCACACAATGCCACCTAGGAAGTGGACCACATAATATCACCTATGAATTATTGTGAGTGGGTGTGAGATTTTGGATGTTAGTGTAGCATTACTCATTATAGAATTTTCCTCACCATTTATCATAGAATTTTCCCAACAATGATCTATCATAGAATTTTCCCAACCAGGATCTATCATAGATTTTTTCCTATATTTTTAGAGATCCCAAATGTGATCTAGTCGTAGTCTCCAAAAGACATATTTGCCCCTAATTTGACTTCATTCATTATTCACAATGGTGCGTTTTTCTAATCGTTGATGCTCGAGTCCACAAGGGCAAGACAGTCAATATCTTCTAAGTTTGTAATTGTACAGCGACGTTTGGCAATGTCTTTGAAGTTTCCGAATTTTAGCACTTCGAACCCTCCAACTGATAGAACATCAACACATTTCTAATACTTTTTTGGGTAAATTACATTTTACTCCATGTGGTTTGATTTATTCCCTTTAGTTTGAAATATAACACATAATTCTCCTTTAATTTGCCTATGTGGCACTTTACTCCCCTGTAGTCGAAATAAATTGCTTAAATGATCAAAATGACCTATTTTTCTTCATCACTCTAATATACTTGTTACACACACATAGATGATTGAAAAAACCAGAGCAGTGAGGTCAATAAAAAATCCAGACACTAACCACTTCCCTTGTGGCCGGACGGCAAGGCCTCTGGGTGTTATACCCAGAGGTCTCAAGTTCGAAACCCAAGGGGGTGGCCACAGGTGATTCACCCGGACGCCTTGGCCTCGTGGGATTTGTCGAGGTGCGAGCAAGCTAGCCCAGACACCCACGATTACTAAAAAAAAAATCAGACAGTTCTAGAGAGAGAAAATAAGATGTGTAATGTACTGCTTTATTGGAAAAATAGAAAAAAAATCTATTCAAAATAAATAAAAAATAAAAAACCAAAATTATTGTATTCTTTGAAATAGTATTTTCATAACTACAAATTCGATAGTTTAAAATATTTTTGTACAATCACTGTTTGATTTTTTCAATTGATCTCACTGTTCGGGATCTTTTAATCATATGTGTGTGTAATATGTATATTAGAGTGATGAAGAAGAAGATGTCATTTTAGTCATTTAAGCAATTAATTTTGGTTACAGGGGTTCAAGTGCCACAGAGACAAACTACAGGGGATTATGTATTACATTCCAAAGTACATGGGGCAAAATGTCACAGAGGCAAACCACAGGGGTTAAAGGGTAATTTAACCACAACCCCAAATTCCTAAAGACATGAGAGAGAAACTTCTGTCTTCTAGTCTACTCTTATTTTTCTCTTTACACAAGTCTTTCAAGTGTTGTTATATGTTGACCCTTGCTATATATCTTTGATTCAAAGCAATCTATTCTTCAAAACTCAGATTCTTTGAATACCCATTTGGGAATTTGAAGTAATTCATTCTGGGTCCATTAATTTACAGGTTTTGATCAAGTCTTGATCTCAATATTTTCATGGGTTTACCTGCAAAAACCCTCGTTTGAGGGTTTGAAACTAGTGGATGCTTAAATCACTCTCTGGAGACTATTTTGAGGTTTTTGTGCTTTCCCTCTTCTGATTTGATATCTTCTCTACTGGAGTTTTAGATGTTTGATTTGAAAGTATATCAATTTGTTTGAATTTCTGAAGCTGTGTGATACTGTATGTAACTGTATGGCTTTTTATAAGAAACCCAGAATCAAGGATGGGGCTTTACGGCGGCTTTTATCTGTAGTTCTGATTACATTGTTAGGGGTTTTTCTGCTGATTTTTCTTCTCAGAACAAATCCGGGTTCAAATTCAATAACCCAAAATTTGAATGAAAATCAAAGTCCCGAATATGTTTATAATTACTCTCTGATTAGTGCAAAAGTTAGCCTCCTCAAACAGAATGACTTGTCAATTTCATTGGAAAAGAAAAACCAATTGCCCCCAAGAAATTCGGATTTGTTTCCGAAGTTATCCAAGGATCATATAACAATTGTTCTATACGTTCACAATAGAACTCAATATCTCCGGATTGTTGTCGATAGCCTTTCTCGAGTAGAGGGTATAAATGAAACTTTACTGATAGTTAGTCATGATGGGTATTTTGAAGAGATGAACAAGGTTGTGGAAGGTATTAGATTCTGTCAAGTCAAACAAATATTTGCCCCTTATTCACCCCATGTGTTTCGCAATAGCTTTCCCGGTGTTTCGCAAACAGATTGTAAGGGAAAACATGATCCGGTGAAGCAACGTTGTGAAGGGGCAGCAGATCAGTATGGAAATCACCGATCGCCGAAGATTGTTTCGCTAAAGCATCATTGGTGGTGGATGATGAACACAGTTTGGGACGGATTGGAAGAGACTCGTGATCGCCCGGGTCATATTCTTTTTATAGAAGAGGACCATTTTATTTTTCCCAACGCTTATCGTAACATACAGATACTTACAAAACTCAAGCCTAAAAAATGTCCTAATTGCTATGCGGCAAATCTTGCACCGTGTGATGTAAATTCGAGGGGAGAAGGGTGGAACAGTTTGATCGCGGAGAGAATGGGTAATGTGGGTTATGCCTTTAATCGGACAGTTTGGAGGAAGATACACAGAAAAGCTAAAGAGTTTTGTTTCTTTGATGATTATAATTGGGATATAACTATGTGGGCCACGGTTTATCCTTCGTTTGGTGGTCCCGTCTACACGTTGCGTGGGCCTAGGACTAGCGCTGTTCATTTCGGGAAGTGTGGTTTGCATCAAGGCCAGGGAGAGAAATCGAAATCTTCTTGCATTGACAATGGTGTGGTGAATATTCCAGTAGAAGAGATTGACAACGCTGCCAATATCAATTCAGAATGGGGAGTGCACGTGTATGAACATCAAGCGGGGTATCAAGCTGGGTTCAAAGGTTGGGGTGGCTGGGGAGATACAAGGGACCGGGAATTATGTTTGGAATTTGCTAGCATGTATCACATTAGGAGCACACCATCTTCTTCCTGATGAGTTCAGTTTTTGGCATTTTGGATTTCTCAACTCTTTTCACTGTTGAGGTATGAAATTGTTTTGTTGATTTGTTAAAGATGGCATTGTTGTTGTTACAATTTACTGTGTTGTAATATTCTAGAGTTTAGAGATATTTTTGATATTTTGTCGTCCACTACGTTGCTCAAAATGTAACCATATTTTTGATCCCCTGGTTGTATACGCTGTTAACAATTTTGTTGTATGGAATATCGACGTCTTCTTTTGGTTGTCAAATGGCCCTTTGAGTTTACATAGGCTACAGCAAGTTCTTATACTCGGGCTCTGTTTAGTTTGTGGATTTTAGAGTAGGAAAGGAAAACTAGTTCTCGTGTCTTCCTCCAATTGAAGCTTACAAAAAGGAGGGGATCACAAAATTTAAAATTCTAATCCTGTTTTCACTATATGTTCTTTTCCTTACTATTTTTCTCCTTATTTTCGTGATTAACCAAATAAAGAAAAGTTATGTGTGATTTTATTTTGAAATGGATGCCCATATGTCTTTGTTTAAGTTGCGGTGTTGAATCTATCGTGTTTTCTTGTCACAACCTTTACTCGTACTACCTCGGCTCATTACATGACATAACAATCCGAATTGAAGCAGAAACTTGGCTTTGGTACTTGATAGAAGAAAGAGTTCGCTTCCTAGCATCATTCAAGTGTCGTTTCAAATGCATCTTTTAGTTTCATGAAGTTGTGTAATAGGAGTTGGGACTTTGTAGGTTAAAAATTTTAGGTGACTGTTGGTATGTCCCACATCGCCCATTTATCTCCCCTTTGTCCGGTTTATAAGGCTTTAGTTCCCCTCTCCTTAACACCTGGGTTTTAAGGAGTTGAATGGACTGGGCCTTACAAGTGGTATCAGAGCCAGGTTTGTCCCCCATTTCCGTAATCCACGTGTGTGCCTTTGCCACATGTGCGAGGGCATGTTGTCGTCCCACATTGCTTAGATGTGTTGTTGCATGTGCAGTTTGTAAGAACTTAGTTCATCTCTCCTTAACACCTGAGTTTTTAGGAGTTGAATGGACTGGACCTTACAAGAGTGACTAACGAAATTGTAATTGAGTAATAATTGACTTACAGATATATCCAAGTATCTTACTTAAAAACATAATAAGAAACTTTGGAGAAAGAAAACACGGGGAAGAACACTTTTTGTTGTTAGGTTAATGAGCGGAAAAGTGAGGAAAATAAGAAAGGAAAAAAGAAAATAAGATAAAATAAAAAAATAAAAATAAAAAATTAGAAATTTTGATTCGCAAACAAAACAGTGACTAAGGTTACCTCACAAGTGAAATAGTGCAACAAGATTCGACTGGCTAAACCCAATTCGGAAGAGGAAGGCGCTGCAGAGTTACTATCACATCTAGTTACCACTAGTAGTTGTTGAGCATTGAAGATAGTTTAGGCTTGAAATCTGTAATGGCATTGATAGTGTTTGTGGGATTTGTTGAACAGGAGCTTGTTTTTCACATTTTCCAACTACATCTGTTCTTTTTGGAGTTTGATATCGATCTTGTGCCTGCAGTTTGAGCTAGAAGTATAAACATTGGTGATGCACGAGAAATTTTTTTATACCTTCAGGGTACCATGTGGCATTCCTATGTGGATCCTGCAATCAATAGGATTAGCTTATTTGGGTGGGACCCACATTTAGAGGGTATGGAGTCCACCCAAATTAGCTAAACCTATTGGCTACAGGGTACCACACAAGTATGCCAAGTGGTACCCTGAAGGTATACAAAAACTTCTCGTGATGCACACATAGAAGGAAAAGATTACTCACGCACGCGCGCTTGTGTGTGTGTGTGTGTGTGTGTGTGTGTGTGTGTGTGTGTGTGTGTGAGAGAGAGAGAGAGAGAGAGAGAGAGAGAGAGAGAGAGAGAGAGACGCACACGGCCACACGCAGAGATGAGAGTGGGGAATCCTTTGTTTGGATTATGCCCTCAAACTAGTTAGTTATTGTAATCAGACGTCTTTGATTCGTATATTTATGAGCATCTTTGCATATTCAGGTATCTGTAATTCATGAGTTCGAATGTTTTGGTATGTTTATCCATAAACAACATTGTCAGATTCATTTGTGTTAATGAGATTGATACAAGAAAGATATGAATTATCTTCGACAGTTGTTTCAAATTGTCACAATCAATGATAAGAATGGGTAACTTGTCAGATCTAGACTGTAAGACATTAACTCCTATGGGATAGAGTGATGGATTTCATTCATTAGAGTAGTGACTCTAAGTTAATGTGTTAGTGCACTAAATGCATTGACGAACATTGAGTTAAACCTATTAACGATTAACTGTCATAGGTTAATAGGTACTCAAACTTGGATATGACGTATGTTCTCAATCCTGAGATGATTATGAACACGAGCTGTTGACTTGATTACTTTAACTTATTATTCAGTGAGGTCTTCGCAGATCAACACCTAGATATCTTGGGTAGTTAAGTGAATAGTATTGTGAACACTCGTTGTCAAGAAGGATTCTACCATCTTTTAAAGAGTAAGCATTCCCTTGAGAATGTCACGGGGTTAGTTACTGAGAACTGCAGTCTTGTCAGCAAGTCATTGTTGACATGTTCAGTAATTTATGAGAAGTAGTGGCTCAAGGAAAATAAGAATTAATTAACTCCGGGTTGACAGTATAGTTGGTACACTAATCCCGGAGATAATTACGAATACATTTGGTGGAGGAACATCACTGTATTTTTTATGCAAGTCTAGGTTTTATCTTCGGGTAATTATATCTATTAATCTGGAGTTCAATTATTATTATTTAGTGGTATTGATAATAATTAATTAAAATTATTTCCTTAACTTAAGAGTTAAGTTAGTTGAAAACTAGTTTTAATTTAGCCAGAATAGTAGACCCTAGAAGTCCAATCTCTCACTTAAAAAGGTGTTTGGACGCGGGGATAAGATGACTAGGGTAGAGATAGAATTGTAACAAACTCTATACATATGAGGGCATGAGAGGGGGCCGGCCACTTGGTGGCCTTTTCATGCCGTAGCTCTCTCTCTCTCTCTCTCTCTCTCTCTCTCTCTCTCTCATCTCTATAATCATCTTCTCCTTTCCCACATAAACCCTAGCCTCCAAGACAGCATCTAGAAGTCATAGAAGTGAAGGCTGCTAGAAGAGAAGGACACGAAGAGTTCTCGTTTTAGGTTCAGATAATCTTCAAAGGTGAAGTTTTTCTTTTTACTTCTCTTTCAATCATACATATTCGAATAAGAATCTTGATCCGTTTTAAAATGGTTTTTAAACCATGTTTCCGCTGGGATTGGAAACTGTTTGAGGTGGGGGCGAAGACTTCTGCTAATGTTTGGTTTAAGGGAAGAGGGGAAGGAAGAAAATGGGTGGAGGGAAGAGTTGAGGGAATTGCTGAGTAGGATGGCAGAGGCAATGGAGAGTAATTGGGGAGGCATGCCTCTTCCTTCCGGCCTCCCAAATTTCAACCATCCAAAAGTGGACGGATTAGGAGACAGAAAAAGCTTTCCTCATTTTAAGGGTATAGTATACTATTGAAGTGCACAATATTACCTTCTTTCCTTCTCCACTTCCTTCTTGTATAACCAAACACTAGAAGGGAAGACCCTTTTCCTTCCCCTTGGGATATCTATTGCATCCATTCTCTCTTCCCTTTCCTTCCACCGATTTTTCCATTCCTCCTACCAAACATTGCATAGGGACGTAGAACAACCTTGGGAGGTTAAGGATATTGCTACCTACATTGGTTTTATGGTGGGTTTTGATGGTTTTTTGTTATTAAAAAGCTTGTAGTATATGGAAATTTGTTTTGGGCAAAAAAAGGAGGGGGGGGGGGGGGGGTTGTTATTGGCCAAGTTTTCAAACTGACAGCTTGCTAGTTTTTCTGAGGACGCCACTTCAGTATTAAGCCAGATGTTCTAAGATATGATTGGTTCACGTGTTCAAAACATAAGCAACACTTGCACATTTAGACCAATCATATTCCATGAGGATCAATTTTTAATACAGACCGGCAATCTTTGGTCATGAATTTGAGCCGACAAATTTGCAATATATAAATAGTTTAATTTAAAAAATTTCCATTTGAAAAGTTAATAACAATAAAGAAAGTTGTACACAAAATGAACTGTCATGCTACAAAAATCTGGTAGTAACCACATATTGCATATGAAGTTTCATTTTTCTCAATAGACAATTCAAAACAATATATCTCTATAACATGTTATACAAATTGCAAACAGTTAATGGGACATCAAAACAGGCCATTAAAGCATATAATCAGCTTTTGGAACATGCTTTAGTTAAGAGCTAAAGAGTACAGGTAACCCCAAGCCACCGATATCAGGTAAGACTGGGACGCACACTAGAAGACAAGTCCAATTCCGACTGGGCTACTCGGTGGTATTAAATCTATATAGCCTAAGCTTTATGAACAATTCTAAAAAGTACGGATTTGAAATGCTCAACAAAATTCCTAAATATTTTTCAACTTCCTTGATTGCATTCACATCTCTTTCGAGTATTGCTTCATGAAATTAGACATCGGAGGTCTGTTCAAAGCTTACACCATTTAAAGGGTTTTTTTTTTTCCATGTCACCATGGATTTATGTGCCATTGCCAATGTGTCAACTCTCTTTTCAAACAGGGCAGTTTTTGCATTGTGTCATCCCAACTCCAAGCATTGACAATGCTCATCCATCGTAGACTAGGAAGGACGGACTCTTTGGAAAGGCTACCGCACCAGCACTGGGTGTCAGACCGCCGCACCCGTGCTTCCTAGATCGTAGTAGATATTGGAGGAATAAGTAATCACATTAGATACGTGCATCTTGAACCATAATCATCATTTTCACAGCAACATCTTTCCAAACAAAGCAATACCTTCGATGCTTTGTTTATGTCTCGACTAAATAACATGCATTAGCAACCAAACTTAAAGAACCACCTTTTTCCCAAAAAGAAAAAAAGTATGGTTTTTGCTCCTGTACCTGCCATTTAAATATGAAGATCAGATGAAGATCCGGAATAGGCATCTTGGAAGAATAAATCATAGTCCAAAACAAATTGCTCAAGTGATTGCGAAATAATGAAACTCAAATGGAAAACAAAGAAGAGTCTACTCCACGATTAGAATATAATCCAACTATAAATGGGAAATGCTAACTTACAAGTACAAAATAACTAAATAGTGTGCATTTTTAAATCGCACACACCTCATTAAAATGAAGCACTGAAATAATGTTGCAATGAGATAAAGCAAATTACTTTAGTACTTTGATTGCAAAATTACTTTAATGCTTTCACTTTAATGAGGCGACAAGAACTTTTCTTGTCAACTTGAAAGTGAACACAATGTTGTCCTACTACCTCAAGCCCTAATAGTATATCAGACCAACTAGTTGTAAGAACATAGGTGTATAACTCCAAAATCTCATCCTGCTAATTGTCTAAGTACTTGCACAAAATTATAGAATAAAATAAAGGCTTAGTTTAATATCCTGCATTTTAATTGTACTTAAATATTTAATTGACCTTAATTGCACATTTAAATAAGTAGTATGAAAATAGAGGCTAATTTGAAACTTTTCCAAAAAATTAATCACAGTGGTATTTTGATCATTTGCAGCTGTGAAGCTAGACTTTACCATAAATTTGAAAATGAGATTTTTGGACAGAAAGGAGCGTGTGCTCAAATGATTCACTATCTGTGTTTTAAGTTTTGTCATAAGTGGTACAGTTAGTAAAATTTAGCAGCTCTGCGAGTGGTACCACGTGCTTTAGAAGTTGTACCTTACCACTTACTATAAATAGAACACATTAGGGTTTATTTATATTAAGTTGTTGCTACTTCTCTCTCTATATATCTCCTCTCTCTCTCTCTCTCTCTCTCTCTCTCTCTCTCTCTCTCTCTCTTTCTAGGACTTAGAACTTAGGGTTTTGAGCACAAAATCCTCAAGATCATCTAGATCCGTCAATCTCCAAACGAATCCCCGAGCACTAAAGTTGTTCCTTGCAACGAGGAGCACGCGTGGATACAAATTTCAATCTCTCTATACAACTTCTCTCGATTAGGAAAAATCCTAAAACTAAAAAATAGTTTATATAACTCTCTAATATAGCGTATTATATGAAAATTAAGTCTAATCTAGACGACTACTAAGTTTGGAGCACATTTGGTGTGTCAATAATCCAAACCTAGTTTTCTTAAGAATTTGCCTATGTGCTATGTGTTCTTGATGATTATGTGTTTTTCTTCTATGTGATTAAGTTGTTATTATGTGCTTAATTGGAAGTTGAAACCATATCTACAAGCTTTACTTAGAAATTGATAAGTATGTTTAGATTTGTCTTCATATATCTAGTTATACTTGAAGTTATGTGATAATATTATATACTTGTTTAAAATAGCATATTATTGCTCATTTGTATCCCATAGCATGCGATACACATGGCTATGATATTGAGCATGAACACAAGCATAAACACGAATTTCCACTATTGTGATTTTGGGTGAAAGATCTCTATGTGTGAGGCTTGAGATTTAAAAAGCTCCGTGTGTGGGACTTTTGGATTTTAAATATTATAAATACCTCCGCGAGAGGATTTTGATTTTGAAGTTTAGATAATTCCAGTTGTGGGTATGGAATTTGAGGATTGGATCCATTCGGAATGCGATCTCCTAGTCTTCCAAACCATAGGAATTGCAAGCTAAAGACCAGTATGAGGTGGTTAAAGGCCTCCATATCATGGTGGCCCATAGACCAGGTGTTGTATTGAGAGTAAGTGTTTGGAAAATACACGATAGGGCCTACAGGCAACATCTTTTTGCTTCAGCAACAGACCATTACATTCACACATTCATGCATATAAATCACTGTATCATTGAAGTATAAGACTATACGGGCCGTAGTGCTCATGACTTATGTTTTAAACCATTTTCAGGTGAAATGAATACGAGCAAGGTCCTAGAATGATCGGCGTGTTTTACACCTTGTAAAGACCCCGTATGTGGGGGAGTTTTTGTTCTTATGTAATGCGTAGCTTACCATGTGTAACTTAGATCAATTTGAAACCTTCATGCTTAGGTTTGAATTGCAATAGTTACATGCTGAGTATCGCAAGTTATGTAATCTTTTGTTAATTTGGTAATTGGACACTTGTTAGTCCTTTTCTCACTAAACTTGGATCTATGTTAGAAATGGGGCACATGTTATCCCTAACGGTGAAATTGGATCGGATCGGATCGGATCGGTTCAGTTCGATGGTTTTGGGGGTTTTCAAACCGACCAAAACCGATCGATTAGGTTCAGTTTTTCAGTTTTAGGCTTAATTTTTGATTCAGTCTTCAGTTTTCCACTACACCTAGCTTATGAAAATAGACTGAATGGATCGGTTCGGTGGTTCGGTTTGTTCGATTTTTGTTTCACCCATAGTTATCCCCTCATCCTTGACTTACATCTTTGAGTCTTAAAACTAGTTAGGATTCATTTATATTGACATTGGCATGTAATCGTGACATAAGTCATTCTATGTTTTGCGAGATTGCATGTTTTATGTTGTTGTATGAACCACCCATATTCATCTTTAGTAATGTTTGGTTTGAGAAGGTGTTCCTTAGTCATTACTCTCTTTTTACTATGGTTGTGAAATACTTGTATAGTCGTAAAAAAAATTTGTATTATTATGAATGTTATGCTGCAAAATTCTCTACTGCTAAGAAACGTTTGACTGAACGGGGGTCCAGTTGACTGGATTCGTTAAGTTATTGCATCAGTTTTTCCCTGCTTCCAATATAGTCGATTGTACTCCCTTTTTAGTCGACTAGATTTTCCATTTGAGATTTTTGAGCTCTCTGTAAATGTAAAAGTAGTCAACTGGGTGGCACCAGTCGACTAGATTTTCACTGCCTTTTTGTAAACCTGGTTGACTAGACCAATCCTTTTGAAAAATGTGCTCTCTGTATTTTCAAAACCATTCGACCGGACCTACTGTTAGTCGACTGGATTGGTCTTTTTTAAAAAAAAAAAAAAAGGTGTTCTCTGTATCTCAGAAACCAGTCAACTGATGCCCCGATTAGTCGACTGGATCTATAGTATTCAATGTGCTCTAAACATGCTTTAAACAGACTGTTGATTTAGTTATTCACCCTAACCCCCATTTTCAGGATTTGGGGCGTTAAAGAATGGTATCAGAGCTTAACCGGGTTTGAATACTTTGAGACGAAGGGAATTCATTAAACAAATTGTATACGTGCTAAGGGACATCTTATTTGCATTTAACTGTCTTTTTGGCCACTTATTGTTTATATTGATTCGGCCCTTTTTTAATTATGATATTAGCTATGCCGCCGCGTACTAGAGCTTGTGCTCGTGGCTGAGGGACAGGTGGCCGAGAGAGGCTAGTGACCTAGCATCAGTTGCTTCTATTCTGACACGAAGAAGAGGTCGAGGTAGAGTCTGTGGGGGTCCTGGAGGCCGAGGTGTTGTGACAGAAAGTTCTGCCGATTCTTCGAGTCATGCAGAAGTTCCTATAGGACCCTAGTTACTCCAAGCCATGGTGGATGCCATGAGAGACGTTGCGAGAACTATTCGCAATGAGATTCCTCAACCTCCTCCACCCATTCTCCTAGGAAGGACCTGCGGGCATCGACACTCTTGAATCCCGACACTAACCGGTGATGAGGGATTTTGAGCGCCGCAATCTACCTACCTTCGTGAGAGGACCCGATCCAATGGTTGCTAAAGATTAGCTCAAAAGGATCAATCGCATCTTCGTCTATACAAATCTGTAGGAGGATGCCACACGCATTAATGTCGCTTCCTTCATGTTCATCGAAGAAGCTATTCATTGGTGGGACACCATCGTTTCAGCCAACCCTTTGTTTAGGATGACTTGGAGCAGTTTTGAGCGTCTCTTACTAGACAAGTATTTTCCTAGGTCTTTCCATGATGCAAAGAGAACTGAGTTCTTTCAACTCACCCAAGAGGAGATGACGGTATCGGAGTATGATGCTCGATTCTCCGCCTTAGCGAGTTTGCCTCCGTTTAACTCCCCGATGATAAGTTCAAGGCGGCACAGTTTGAAGGCGGTCTAAAGCCTTACATTCAGAAGGGCTTAGCAGCCTTCGATATTACCTACTTCGCGGAAGCTTTGACCCGAGATTTGTCTGTTGAGAGTAAAGACACCCAACTAAAGAAAAATCGTGAAATGATTCCTCTGGTAAAGAATAATAGGGTCGGATCCTCTAATCAACCTTGGAAGAAATAGAAATAAGATCACTCTTTTGCTCTGGCACCTTAACCTCAACACAAATCTTTTCAGTCTAAACAGAAGACTTCCTTTAGAGGTTCTTAGTATCTGAACAAACCCCGTGGAGGAAATTATTCTAATGCGAGACTTGTCATCATTATTGGGATTAGAGCCATTTTACTCGAAACTATTCCTATCCTCCAAATCTGACAAATTCTATGGGATCGACAGCGCTCTGATCACCTCTACCACTACAATTTCCGGCCCCATCCTCTCAGAGTGTCCAGCAGAACTTTGTTAGGGGGGCACATCAAAATCAGGGTAACCGTGGGGGTCATCAATCATAGGCTCAGGTCTACAACTATGCTTTTCCTACTACGATTCTACCAGAAGCAGCGGGATCTTTGGTTATTTTTGGTACGATTCCGTTGTTTAATTCTTGGGCATCCATCTTATTTGAAATGGGTGCATCTCATTCATTCATATCATCCTATTTTGCTATAACATTGGGTTTAAAGGTAGAAAATTTGAATTTTTCCTTGAGTGTAGATACTCCTGTCGGGGATACTATATGTTTAGACTGGGTATGTCGTGGGTGTGTGCTTAATATAGCCGATTGTAGTTTAAGTGTTGACTTGACTCTTATACCCAATTTGGGAGTTGATGTCATCCTTGGGATGGACTTGTTGTTTGTATACCATGCCTCAATCGATTATTTCAAGAGGCAGGTCACTCTTTTTACTCTTGAAGGATAACGCCTTTGATTCAAGGGTGATCACTTAGATCTTTCTTTACCCTCTTCGTCTTTTCATGGTGGTAAGGAGTTCTCTTTGGAATTTCTAGCTAGCTTGGCGGCCATCGAGAGTGAGGCTACTTTTATGGAGTTACCTCATGTGGTTTGCGAGTATCCAGATATGTTTCTAGGAGATCTATCGGGGTTACCACCGGTTCGCTCTATTGAGTTTTCAGTTGACCTTGTACTTGGCACTTTGCCTATTACTATTTACCTATCGTATAGCACTAGCCGAGTTAAAGGAGTTGAAGCTTCAGTTAGAAGACTTTCAACACAAGGGTGTTATTCACCCTAGTGCATTGCCATGGGGAGCTACGGTCCTCTTTGTCAAGAAAGAAGATGGAACACTTCGTCTATGTATCGATTGCCATAAACTAAATTGAGTTACCGTGAAGAACAAGTATCTTTTTCCTAGAATTGACGATCTATGTGACCAACTTCAAGGGCCGAAGTATTTCTTCAAGATCGATCTCCAATCGGGTTATCATCAACTTCGAGTTAGAGATTCAGATATCTCCAAAACAGCTTTTCGGTCTCGATATGGCCACTTTGAATTCTTGATTATGCCTTTTGGGCTAACCAATGCTCTGGTTGCATTTATGGACTTAATGCAACATGTTTTTCACTCATATCTCAATAAGCTTATCATCGTATTTATTGATGACATCCTCATCTACTCACCTTCTTGGGAGCTCCATAAGGAGCATTTGCATATTACTTTACAAACCTTGCGAGAACATCATCTCTTCGGCATACATTCCAAATGTGAGTTTTGGTTATCTAAAGTTAAATTTATTGGACACGTTGTTTCGAGTAATGGTATAATGGTGGATTCCTCTAAGATCGAAGCCATGTTAGATTGGCAATCGCCACAGAACGTGTTTGAGATTCGTAGTGTCATGCCCCGATGTATCATAAATCAGGAAAGCATTTAATTTCCTTTATGGACTCATAGGTCGTGACAAGTGAGAATGACCAATTGTCCATGCAACAGATAACTTAACAACATTTCTAAAGAGAAGGATATTAATAAACATAAAGCTCATGCCTCTAACCAGCATAGTCAAATACTCTAGCTGCTCCTGACCTGAAAAATCTGGACATAGAGTACCAGACGCATCAACGCCGTCAACTTATGCAAGCTGGTAAGCAAAATAAACATATACTCGCAATGTATATATAATCATATATAACAACGGTACAATTTAAACTTTAAAAGCAATTAATTCAAGGTTCCAACTTCAACATAAGTCACAAGGGATGTAGTAAGCAATAAATATGTAATCGTGCATGAACAATGTAATATCTCATCTTACCGACTCTTTTCTCTCGATAAACTCAATTCAACCATCCCATTACCTCAGATACGAGGAATAATATCCGCTCAGTACCTAGGTTGTACACCATACCATCACTTCGGTTACTAAGAATAATATCCGCTCAGTATTCGAAATGCACGCCTCAGATACCAGGAATAATATCTGATCAATATCTGAGTACACTACGTTATCGCCTCAGATACCAGGAATAATATCCGCTCAGTATATGGGTCGATCACAACACTATCGCCTCCAATACCAGGAATAATATCCGCTCGATATTGGGGTTGCACACTACGCTATCGCCTCAGATACCAAGAATAATATCTGCTCAGTATCTGGGTCGATCACAACACTGTCGTCTCCAATACCAGGAATAATATATGCTCGATATTGGAGTTGCACACCATACCATCGCTTCGGATACCAGGAATAATATCCGCTCGATATCCGAAACACACGTCTCAGATACCAGGAATAATATCTGATCGATATCTGAGTCAGTACACAACACTGCCACTCTTTACTCTATTCATGCTTTCTCACACACCATGTATGTCAACTCAACCTTGACCCTACCATGCATGTCAATGTCATGAATCGTAACATCAATCATTAATTATAAATCAGAATACTCGTACGAATATAAGCCTCAGTCTTAATCATCCTTATTAATCCAATTCTTAAACGTAAGCCTTTAAAACAGCATATCTGTCAAATAGTTCCTTAAAATCTTCCAAAACCTTTTCCAAACAGTCCCTTATACAAAAATACACAAACTGCCAAAAACATGCCATGTCGCGCGAGCGATCAGGCCTTTTCTGCGAAATCTGTAAAAATCTCCTTTCTGCCCAAAACTGCCCAGGTCACGTGAGCGAGCCTCGCGCGAGCGGGTCGCGCGCACGAGATGAAGCAAAACCTTTATCTTCTTCGTTTTCTCCCCTGTTTCGATTTTAAAATTGAAAATCTACCCATTTCAGAAATATGTTTCAATCAAGACATGTAATATATGGATCTCTTCAGTTTTTCGCATAGATTAAGAATACACGATCGAATTGAACTAATACAGATTATATCGCTCGATTTTTGCGATTAAAGAAAGAGTGACAAAACTTTAAATCAACAATACGTCACGATACGGATGAATTAAGCCATAGTATTCGAATCGCATCTTAATGGGACAAAGATATTTCATTTTCAATTCACGAAATTGATTTTGGTTGAGTTTCATAAAACTCCAATTTCAAAGCTTCCATGGTTTATCTATATACACACACACACATATATATCTCCATATATACAGAAATATACATATATATATATATACACGTTGGGAATGAGTTTATAATACTCACGGATGTGATTGAACTATAAATTCGGTACTGAGAATTCCGCCGTCAATTCCGTCATTTAGAATTTCTTCCTGTTCTCTCTCTTGATCTAAATATATATATATAAGCAACTGTGTGTATATGTATGTATATATATACAATCTGTTTATGTGTTTGTGTTCTTGAGAGAACAAGGGAGAGTTGAGAGAATTTTAGAGAGATTGAGAGTACGTAGGGAAAGAATGAGAGACTCTGAGAAAATACATACATATATATATATATATATTATGCCCAATTTGGGCTCCAAGCAATAGACAAAAATTATACGGTATGGCTGATCACGTGCTCCCACACCTATATTGCGATATAATCGCAGCTAAAAAATATAAACTGGTATTTTACGATTGAAATTAAAAACACAGAAAACATATTAGTGTAGGAAATAAATTCCTAGTTGCACAAAAAGTATAGTTACAGTTTTCAAATCCATAGAAAGTAATTTTTTATATTTATGAAAATTATGGTTTGAACCCAAAAGAAAATTATAAATAGGAATTAAAATAAAATATTCATATATTAAAGAAAATAAAAATACAGGGTGTTACACTCTACCCACCTTAACAAAGATTTTGCCACAAAATCTGAGCTAACTAGTCCTGGAACAACTCGGGGGTATCTATTCCTCATATCTGACTCTAACTCCCACAACGCTTCTCCCTTGTCATGATGCCTCCACTGAACCATAACCAAAGGAACGTCCCTTCTCCTCAGCTTCTTGATACTCTGGTCAAGAATCCTCACGGGTCTGTCCTTGTAGACAACATTTTGACTAGTCTGAATGTCATCAAAATTTAGCACATGTGAAGGATCCCGTATGTATTTTCTTAACATACTGATATGGAATACATTATGAACACCAGACATCTTCGGTGGCAAGGTGAGTCAATATGCCACTTTCCTAACACGCTCCAGTACCTCGAACGGTCCGATGAAACCAGGTGCCAACTTTCCTCTTTTTTGACCAAAACGTACTATTCCTCGAACGGGTGAAACCTTAAGGAGTACGTGATCTCCGATACTGAACTCCAAATTCTTTCGACGCCGATCCGCATAACTCTTGTATCTACTCTGTGCAGATTTCATTCTTTCCTTGACCAGTGAAATCGTTTTATTTGTTTCCCTCACCAAATATGGTCGCAATAGTTCTGTGTCTCCCACTTCTGCCCAACACAACGGAGATCGACATGGCCGTTCATATAAGGCTTCGAACGGTGCCATCCTAATTCTCGATGGTAGCTGTTGTTATAAGCAAATTCGACCAACGGCAAGTGCGTTTCCCAAGATTCTTCAAAATCGATTGCACAAGCTCTGAGCATATCTTCCATAATCTGATTAACACGCTCGGTTTGCCCATCGGTCTACGAATGGAAAGCAGTCCTCATCCTGAGCGAAGCTCCCATAGCCTTCTGCAAACTTTCCCAAAACCCCGAAGTAAAGTGTGCATCGCGGTCCGATACAATAGACACAGGAGCACCGTGCAGTCGTACCACTTGCTGTAGGTACATCCGAACCATCCTTTCTACTGGGTAAGTCATACTATACGCGATGAAATGTGCAAACTTCGTCAGACGATCCACAATTACCCAAATCGTATCATGATTTTGTTGTGACCGAGGTAGTCCAACCACGAAATCCATGGTTATATGTTCCCACTTCCATCCTGGAACAGGTAAGGGTTGCAACAATCCTGAGGGTCTTTGATGTTCGACCTTCACTTGTTGACAAGTCAAACATTTAGACACGAACTCGGCTACTTCTAGTTTTATTCCTTCCCACTATAAGTTTCTCTTCAGATCCTTATACATCTTTGTTCCTCCTGGGTGCACTGTCAGTCTCGATTTATGTGCTTCCTTGAGAATATCTTTTCTCAAGTCTCCTGAATCTGGCACACACAATCTGTCTCTACACTGTATCCTCCATCGGCCCCAACCTTCCATTCCGTAGGGTCCTTTTCTGACATCTTGATGAACCATACTTGAAATTTCTCGTCTCCCTTTTGGGCCTCGATAATTCGACTTACAAGCATTGGTTGTACCATGAGGCATCCAAAGTGCTGTGCGACACTTCCCTCAGAGATCTGCATATCAAATTCAGCGATTGTCTCTAAGGCTTTCCATTCCCTCATCATCAATGAAGCAATCATTCCTCGAGATTTCCGACTTAGGGTGTTAGCAACTACATTAGCCTTACCAGGGTGGTACTCCAATGTAAAGTCATAGTCCTTAATCAGTTCCATCCACCGATGTTGCCTCATGTTCAGCTTTTTCTGAGTAAACAAATACTTAAGGCTCTTGTGGTCTGAGAACAAATCAAACTTCTCCCCATAGAGGTAGTGTCTCCAGATCTTAAGCGCGAACACGACAGCTGCCAATTCCAAATCATGAGTTGGGTAATTCAATTCATCGGGCTTCAACTGCCGTGAACCATAAGCGATAACCTTTCCGTCTTGCATGAAGACGCATCCCAGTTCTTGATAAGAGGCGTCACTGAAAATAGTGAACTTCTCACCATCCTTTGGTATCGCAAGCACTGGTGCTGTTGTCAGTCTTTCTTTCAATTCCTGAAAAGCGCGTTTATACTTATCAGTCCATTCAAATTTCAAATCTTTCTTAGTTAAACCAGTTAACGGGGCTGCTATCTTTGTCAATCCCTCCACAAATCTCTGATAGTAACCAGCTAGTCCCAAAAACCTTTTGACTTCTGTAGCATTGGTTGGCCGAGTCCAATTCGCAATGAAGACAATAACGAACTGATCTAAGTAGGGCTTGAATACTCTGTTCATCAAGTCCATAAACACAGCTGGAGCATTCGTCATCGCAAACGGCATCACTAAGAACTCATAGTGTCCGTACCTTGTCCTGAAAGTAGTCTTAGGTATGTCATCTTTTCGTACCCTTAACTGATGATACCCCGACCGTAGATCAATCTTGGAAAAGGTCGTGGCTCCTTGCAGTTGATCAAACAGATCGTCTATCTGGGGTAACGGATACTTATTCTTGATAGTAACCTTATTCAGTTCCCGGTAGTCAATACATAATCGCATAGTCCCGTCCTTCTTCTTTACAAATAACACCGGTGCTCCTCACGGTGATGTTCTTGGACGAACAAAGCCCAACTTCTCAAGTTCTTGAACTTGTTCCTTCAGCTCCAGTAGCTCGGTAAGGGCCATTCTGTAGGGAACTTTGGTTATAGGTCGAGTGTTGGGCACCAGTTCCACACAGAATTCTATGTCCCTCTCAGGCGGTAATCCTGAAATGTCTTGGAATTCTTCCTCGAACTCTTTGATCACTGGTATTGATGACACCGTCACTTCTGTACTGACAACTTCGATGTTTGCTAGGCATCTGGTGAGGAACATATCACCCGAAGGGTTACATTGGAAATCAAAGGGTCGATTCCCATTGTCTGCAAATGTAATCCTCTTCCTTGCACAATCCAACTTCGCATGATTCTTTTCGAGTCAATCCATTCCCAGGATTATATCAAATTCCTTCATCGACAGAACCACCAATCTAGCCAAAAGTTCACGGTCTCCTAACCGTAGAGGTCAATCCTTACATACATGTACTAACTTGACAGTGGTCCCGAGTGGTGAGATGGCACTCAAAGCTTCATCTAAACGTTGCAGTATTATACCCAATTTCCGAACAATCTTAACAGATATAAAGGAATGTGTAGCACCTGTGTCAAATAAAACTTTAACATGAGAGTTAAACAAGATTAGAGTACCTTCCACTATTCGCTGTTCGGGCAGTCCCTCCTCATAAGTACCTTCTTCATACCATACTTCTTCATAACCAGCAGCCTTGGGTATAACAGCATGTAGACGGGCATGTTCTTGCTGACCATATTTACCTTTCCTAAGGGCTCTGCAGTCCTTACTCATGTGACCTGGCATACCACAGTTATAGCACACAATATTCGGACGATTGGCACGCCTAGGTATTCTGCAATCTTTAGCCCGGTGACCGGGATTACCACAATTGAAGCAGTTATCGTTGTTGTTCCCTCCTGTTGCTCGAGGCAGATATTGTTGAACTGCCTGTGTATGCTGGGGTTTCTTCCCTCCATCCCAAGTTCTTTTCTGTCTCTGCGGGTACACAGGTTTCTGTCCGAGATAACCTTTCTGCGAATGTCGATTTCCAAATAGTTTCGAATTCTAACAACCATCATTTCCAATCCTGTAGCCAATCTCACAAGAGCTTCAAATGACTGATTCAGGTGCCCCATAGTTAGATGTCAGAGAGACAAGTTGAGACGCGGTGATACTTTTTTGATTTTTTTCTTGGGTGTGTCCATCATATGGGGAGCAAAGCGAGACAACCGTTATGCTAGATTTGGGAAAAAAAAACATTAAATTATACTAGCATTATTCGTAAATACACGTTCTCACCCCCCCCCCCCCCTTAATTTTTTCCTAAATTATTAAGCTCGCCGCCTTTTAGATTATTTTTTTTTTTTAAACTGATGTGTATATGTAATTTTTGAAAAAGTTCGTTGTATTTATAAATGTAAATTCTGAATTTAGTTTACATATTGCTCCATACCTTGTTGATTCAAATAGTTTGTATTTTTCTCTCCTTATATAGTTATCTCATTATCAAAAATGTACAAGAAAATGCCAAAAAAAAATAATAAATAAATAAATAAAAATAAATGTGGACTCGGCCCCTTGCTAGATTCCTGAATCTGTCCCTGCTAATTACCATTTGAGGTTGGCATATTATGTATTTAATCAACTTGCTGCAGGCTGCGCATTTTGCCAGGAGGAGATTGTGCAATTGTTATATTCTCTTTGGCACCGCAGTTGCACTAGGTATTTCCGTATTTGACATTAGAGTGCTCTATCACCAACAAGTGAAGAACCAACTACGAGAATTTGCGTATTCTCTTTTTTACATATAGAAAATTATTGAAAAATTCCTACAAATAACTCTCAAAAGTTTAAAATTCAAATTGGTTTGACCATTTTCTAAAAAGGACAAAAGGAATCTAAGTCAGTGCTCACATGGTATAAGTGCAAGCACCACAGAAGATCCCACGTGGACTTCAAGCGCCTCACGCGCCAGTTGCCTTCAGCCACTCACACCGTGTGAGTGACTGTTCTATATGATATCTATTTCGAAAATGTTTTTTTTTAATTTAAACCTCCATAATTTTTTATCTACAACTCTGTTTCTTACAAATTTTATACCGTTGGAACCGTGTCGATAAGAGCTACAAAACTAGTACTATTCTTGATAACTTTTTAGCAAAGAAAAAAACTCTTATTTTTACATGTCTTGTTCCAAACGAACTAAATAAAATTTTCACATAATCTTGGTGTATGGGTTATTGAATTTTCACTTAACATTCACGTATGCCAAGTTGATATGTTATGAGGAAAAAAAATGTTCATTTTGTTCTTAAAGAGAGTTTTAGTGAAATTTCACAAGAATTTTGCATTTTGTTTAGATTGAAATATGTTTTATAATTATTTGTAAAATTTGATTTTTTTTTTTTTTTTTAACGAAATATGCATTGCAATGTGAAAAAAAAAATTATATAAAAAAAAAGAGAGAGAGAGAGAGAGAGAGTGAAATTTCACTTGGCATACTTGAATATTAAGTTAAATTTCACTAAACTCGTGCATGAACATTAAGTAAAATTTCAATTAAATCGACATTTAAGGGACTTTTTAACAAACTAAGTATTAATTGAACCTTAAACTCTAGAGAGTTGCTTCTAGTGACTTTTGGGATAGTTAGTAAAGTTTCACTTCCCATACAAGAAAACTAAGTGAAGTCTCACTGAATAAGTACACGAATGTTAAGTTTCACTTCAAGTTTTTAAGGAAAAAGACATGTACGGATTCAGTGAATTTTCACTTAATATTTATGTATGCCAAATTTATCTGTTTTGAGGGGAAAAAAAAAAGAGGACAAATTTTAGCAAGAATTCCTGCATTTGTTTTGGTTGAAAATTGTGTTTTATAATTGATTGTGAAATTTGCTATTTTTAACAAAATATGCATTGTTTAAATAAATAAAAAATTCACCATGCATAGATGAATATTTTGTGAAATTTCACTTAACTCGTACATGAACATTAAGTGAAATTTCACTTAACTTGGCATTTGAGAGACTTTTTAACAAATTAATAATCAAACTGGACTTTAAACTCTAGACAGTCACTTCTACTGAAATTTCACTTGGCATACATGAAAATTAAGTGAAATATCACTGATTGCATACAAAAATATTAAGTGAAAATTCAAGTTTTTTAGGAACAACTGAACAAGGCATGTAAAATGTCGTTTTTTTTTTTTTTTGCTCAAAATATATCAACAATTGTACTAATTTTGTAGCTCTCGTCAACACGATTCCAACGGTATAAAATTTGAAAAAAACGAAGTTGTGGATCAAAGGTTTCGGAGATTTAAAGTTTAAAATACATTTTCAAAATGAGAGTTCATATAACACAACCACTCACACGATGTGAGTAGCTTTGGGACACCTCGAGCGCATGTGAGGTGAGGCGTGGGGGAGGCGTTGTTCTGCATCATGGGAGATGTTATGACGCGCACACTTATACCGTGTGAGCACCAGTTGTCAACTTTTTATCCTTTTTGTTAAATATACTTTTAAATTGTCTTTCGACTTAACAATTGTTCCATAATTGACCTTTTCAGTAATTCCCCTTTTACATATCATGCCTATATCGAAATTTATCCCACATGATGTCATTTTCTATATGATTTTATTCAAGATGATATACACGGCATAAATAAGGCCGTTCAAATTCATGGTCGCACAAACAAGCCAATAAGAGATTAGCTAATTTTATACAACGGACGGACAATGCAAAAATTACAAGGTTCTCCACTTTGGATGGAAATTGGGAAAGTTTAGTTGTTTAAGTAGTAGGGAAGTTCTTATCTGAACCAGTTAACAGGAGGTCTGGTTTATACTTTGTTTGGTTTGCAGATTTAGTGGAAGAAAATAAAAGGAAAGAAACCAAAAAAAAAATTTCTTTTGTTTTTTCATCTTCTTTACTTCCATTCCTATTTTCCTCTAGAGCATTTTTGCTCACTCATGACATGTGTCCTATTCCAACAATTAAGTTAATAATGCAGGGGCAAAATGGGAATGGGATGGGACACATATCACTCACTGGAGACCTAGGTGAGCAATTGATGACAAAAAAAAAAATGGGTGAGCAACAATGCTCTCATTTTCCTCATCGTTTGTCTTGTTATGATAACCAACAAGGAAACATGCTTTCTCTTGTGTTTTCTTCTCTTTTGTCTCCCTAGATCAATAAACAAACAGAGCCCTAGGGTACTAGTTTTCCCGGATATAATTTCAAACTAGCATTGGTCTCAGCATCTTCAGGTGAAGGCGTTTGGAAAAGAAACCTTTCAGAAAACATCAATATTTAAAAAAAAAAAAAAAAAAAATTCTGCATTCCTGAATGAATCACAATTGCGGAGTTATAACCCCCCACAAAAACAAGATTAGAAGACAGCAAGAAAATATACCACTTAAAACATAAAAGCTCCCATAGCTTCTCTTAAGTTTTCCAAACTCGAATAGTACCGTCAACTGAGGCAGTTATCATACAGCTTTCTTTTGGGTGATAACTTACACTAGTTACCTGCCATAGAAATAACAACATTATTTTAATTCACTACTTTCACGATATCCAGAAAATAAAGGGCAATCAACAATACACACGACAGATCGAATGCATTTGCACAACTGACAAATTGATAACAATTACATATCCTATTTAGAAAAACTATAAAGCTTACTGCATCAGTGATTGTTGTAATGAAATGGTTTCACTGTAAATATTGAAATAATAAGCTGAGAAAACTGCTCACGGGCCCAAATTCACAGATGCTAAAGGTGATTTTTTTTTTCCCCCATTTGTTTAGATAAATCTAAAGTCATATTGTTAATATTAATATAGTCTAATTATTGACATACATCAGTCATTTTAAGCCTAGCTAGTTGTTGCGCTTGAGCAAATCTTCATACATATAGTCATATAGATGCAAAACAAACAACAATTTACTGAGCTCTAATCATTTGACCCTGAGCAAAGAGTACCCATATGTAAGGAACACATGAATTCAGATTAGACTGGTTACACTTCATAGCATCTCTGTTGAGAAGCATCCACAGATGACGAGCGAATATTATTCAAAGATTGAGATCATAAACAATAAATATATGATTTGTAATCAAAAGTTAAAAGTAAAAAATTGTTCATGTTTTTCATTTTTTTTGAGGGTGGACGAACACTTCTCAATGTTCTACCAAGTCTAATGACGGATAAATATTTAACTTCATACAAATGAGGGAAACATGGGTCTTTTATCTCAAATCAGCTCAACAACCTATATATTTAATTCCCAGAAAATATGGGAAAGTATCCCAAAAGTGACAAATCCATTTCCGAGCACCAGTCTGTTTTAAGATTGTACAAGACAATTCATCAACATGTTAAGAAATCATCAGTAAAAGAAAACTTTACCACGGAGGTATGAGCTCGGAAGCTGGATACAACAGATGCATCGACCAGATCCCAGAAGAAAATATGGCCATCTTCAGATCCACCAGTTACGTGGGCATCAGTGTTTGTAAGGCAACAATCCATTTTGTAAGACTGGTGCAACACAAACCAAAAAGAGAGAGAGGTCACCACACGCAGCTGAAATAGAACTCAAGGCACAGGCAATAATGGAGGAAAATCACAAAAAGTACAGGAATAGATGGATGGAAACCTAAGAGAGTGCACAACCCAATAGTTCGAAAGTATATAGAGTGACATACAAATCCAAAAAACCATTTTAAAGAAGTGCAATATCACAAACTCTACTATTTACAGAAAAATGTTTTTGGCATTTTTTGGTGTTTGGTTGTCCGTAAAGTGTTTTATGCTTAGAAGCAGGAAGTTCTAAAGTGGTCACGACCCACGCTCCCACCTCAGACTCTTGATTCCACGCTTCTTACTAAGAAGCTTGTCGGAACCTCACTCCCATCATGATAGAACCTCTCCCATCACAACCAAGTCTCAAAATTGCTTATAAGTAGATTCAAATTCTTACTGTGCTCAAACACTTTATCGAAGAAATATTTATATGTTAGTACATATGGTTTAAGACTTTCAAAAACAAAATCTATGATCAAAATATCTTATTTCAATTCAAATTCCTCTTCACTAATTAAATATAGAATATATCTATATTTGGACACTTCTTGGACGATCCTAACCTTTGAAACTCTTAAAGTTTAACGCTTGCCCGCCCCCGCTCCCTGCTTCTATGGTTTTACAACAGGAAAATGAAAGTCGCTCAAAATGCAGAAAATGGTCAGAAAACATGACCATTTAGTCAACATGTATGGATGTTAATCTACATAATAAATCAGCTCAGTGTGTGCTGATGAGGACATTTTAATTGCCCAAAATTTTGTTTGGACAAATTATTTTTGGCAAAAAAAAAATGGCAAACTTATTTTAGGCAACTTCCATTTCGTAAAACTTTATTTGGTAAACTTAAGGACTGTTTGGCTAAATGGCTTCTGGCTCAAGGGCTTTTCGCTTAAAAATTGTATTACAAGAATGTTTTGTCAGAATTTATCGGGAAGTGCCCAAGGCATGCAAAATTATCAAGTCCGAAGACACACGGAGTCAGCTATTGGCCGAAGGCACGCATGGTTAGAATTGTTCGGTAGTGTCTTTAGGCACGGTTATACTTATACCTAGTATATGTATATATGCATGATTACACCCATACTTTTTTTTCCCCTCATCAAATATATGTATGTTAATGTGTATATATATATACATATTTGTGCACACATATACATACATATAAAGATACGAGAAAAAATACATGTATATACACATATAAATTTGTACATACAAACCTATATAGATGCATATATTAATTATGATCATGTACATATATTCCCATTTGTATATGTTTCAAAAAACTATATTTAATATACGATAAATTTAAAAAAAAAAAAACTACATCGTCCTTATCAAAGTGCTATAGTTTTGTCAGTTGTCAAATATTTTTAAGTGTCA
This sequence comes from Hydrangea macrophylla, assembly GCA_033977485.1. NCBI lineage: Eukaryota > Viridiplantae > Streptophyta > Magnoliopsida > Cornales > Hydrangeaceae > Hydrangea > Hydrangea macrophylla. The sequence continues at coordinate 34,287,530 of CM066994.1, forward strand.
GCCAAACACGAAATAAGAAGGAAATTGATTTTCTGCATGAAAAATATTTGATATATATATCGGTGTAAATCATTTTACGTTGAAACAAACGAAAACGTAGAGGTATCTGCGCTAACCTTGCAAGTATGGCCTTTATATTCTTGCAATAGCTCACCAGAAGATCTGCCATAAACAAGAACCAGTTAAAGGATAGACAAAGGCAGATATAACGTTTGAAGTCGGAAAATCAGAAATTAAAATTACCTGTCCAGGAGACGTAGAGTAGAATCCAGGCAACTGGCTAATACACAGTTACCATCATTAGAAAGAGAGATACAATTGACGGGTTGCCCCAAGTCATCCGACATTTCTCTAATAAAAAACATCAGACACGTCAGAGAAAGAAAGAGTTAGAGGCAATAGACAACCCTTTTGAAATATCATCCCAGATACTGCATAGGAAGAGTTGGCTCAATTCCTTTGTCACAAGACTACATACCTACCAATTCGAAGGTCAAACGTTCGGACAGTTCCGTCAACACTTCCAGCAATAATCTCAGTTTTTGTTAAACAAACAGACATTACACTATCCAAAAACGTGTCAATGATCTGCATCTCAGGCAGAACTTAAATAGATAAATCAGGGTGAGCAACAAAAGTCACAGAAGAGAGAGAGAGAGAGAGAGAGAGATCAACCTGAATAGGCTCAGTGCTGTGAGATCTGCAGTCCCAAGCACGTAATGAACGATCATAACCTGCTGATACTACCACAGATGCATACTCGTTAAACTTTACAGCATTCACCTGGAAAAGAAAAGGCATTTGAAATTGCATTTGTGGTATATTGAGTTCATGTGTTATAGTGGAGCCCACCTTCAGAGAATGTGATCCCAGAACACCTATGAGAATCGCATGAATGGCCTAGAGCACCTATCAGAAACAAGGATTCATATACATAGTTGGGTCAACCTAATGACTTGCGTGTAGGGGCAAATTTAGACTCCCACCTATGTGTGTCAAGGACCTTTATTATGCACTCCTCTTTCCCCGACATTCCTGACAGTTGTACTGTTGTATGATAACCGTATTCCTAGGAACGGTATTCACTCTCAATGTCAACAACATAGCAATGCAGTGTCATCGTAGACACTATGGAGTAGGGTGCAGGGCTAAGGGTTTGATGGTGTGGTAAAAGAGTGACTCATGAAAAGCGTTGAAAAAGACAATAATGGTCCTTGGAAGAGCTTCATGAGAGTGATAAAGTTAGTCTTGAAGAGTGTTCATGGTGAATGTATGAATGTTCTGTTGAGTATTAGTTTATCATGTTATGTTTATTATTATTATTATTATTATTATTATTATTATTAGCCTAAAGGCATGACTGTAATTGTATGGTTGTCGTGCTAATAAAATAGAGGTAACCTAATCGGTTACCTAGCTTTTGCCCTAATCTAACTTACATGTTCTACTGAGTGGTTACTTGTGGTGAAAGGCATAGAGATTCTCGAGAATGTAATTCAAGTGAAAGAACAAATAGTCTAGAAAGTGATGAAAGTGGGCCATAAGCAGAGGCGGACCGACTATGGGGGCGAGCGGGAACGGCAGCCCCCACTCAGTATTTTGGAAAACAAAAAAAAAAAAGAGAGTATATATGATAGTTTTTGTGAACTATTTGTCAACAACGGAGCTTTTTTTTTAGATTATAATGAGATTTAATGTGAAGAGGAGTATTGGAAACAAGTTTTAACATATTATTTTGTTGTGTTGAGAATATTAGTATCTATTTTGTCGTGTTGTAATACTTGAAAAAAAAAGCCTAAATTTCTTAGTCGTCAGTAGTGGTGTATACGAGCTGAGCTCATGTGTGTTTGAGCTTGGCTTATTTATTAAATGTGCTGGAAATCCATGCTTGAGCTTGGCTTGTTTATTAAACAAGTCAAGCTCTTGTATGCTTGAGGTTGGTTTGTTTATTAAACGAGCCTGAAATTCAAGCTTGATCACTAGCTTTTTCACGAGCCCTCTAAAACTACATAGTTTTATAACAGGTAGACATAAATAATATAAACCAGTATACAAGCCTTTTATCGAGCTTTGTCACGAGCATTGTCATTTAATAGATTTACATATATAGGTCAATATACAAGCCTATAACAAGTCTATTCACGAGCTTTTTCGCGAGCTTTTTCGCGAGTCTTATTCAAACGCGTTCATGAGGTCTATCGAGTCGAGCTCATATGTGAGTTTGACTTGTATATTAAGCGAACCTAAAATCTAGGCTAAAGCTTGGCTTATTTATTAAATGAACCGAGCCGAGCCTTTATTAAACATGTTCGCAAGGGCTTGTTGAGCGGCTCGACTCGTATACAGGCCTAGTCGTCAGCTTTGCCCCCGGTGTATGAAATTCCTGGGTCCACCACAGGCCTTAAGTAAATGGTATTCCATTAGAATGAACGCCAAGAAAGGAAACAATTCAATTTCCCCAAAACTCAAAATAACACTAAGAGGATCACAATATATCAGGATCAATCTAGTTCCAAGCATTTAACCATTCAGTCTCCTTTTTATAAAAGCGTTTAACTTCTTCACCAAGAATAAGACCGTCCTACAATATAAGAATATTATCCCCAAAATATAAGAACTATCCCTAGAACATAGGGATATTAAGCCAAAAACGGTCAAGTGATTACAAAAGACACAATGTGGACCACATGATCCTCCGCCACTCTCTAGAGAGACCAAGGAGGTGCACCACAAGACAGAATATCGCGACAAACCTTGATGAAATTTTTTCTTTAGCCACCAAACCACATTACCTGAGAATCCCGTGAAAACTACGTGACAAGGTCATAAAGGCAAGGCTATCCAACGAGCCAAACCCACTCTTAGGTATGCCCCTAAGCATAATGTCCATAGAATGTAGGGCAAGGTAAAATGTCCTCCAAAGGGTGAGGACTAACGGTACGCTTCGCCTGAAAGAGTGGATTCACTAGAGGTGAATCGGGGCGAGATATACCTTGTTATACATTGTTGTAAAGCCCATACCTCTCCCAAACGAATTTGAATAGTGTCGAGCACCATACATGGCCATACTGGATGACAACTTCTGGGAATAGGTCAAAGTTTTTGTTAGAAAGGATATATTGTTAATTTACAGAAAGCTTAGAGAGGGCTAATTGCCACTCTCCACTTTTATTAATCAGGTGGTAACCCTCATGGGTAAATTACAAGAGTTTAGGTACAAAAATATACCATAAGACAGAGAAAAGAAATAACTCTCAACGCTCCCCCTCAAGCTGGTGCAAAGATATCTCTCATGCCCAGCTTGCTAAGGATGAAGTGAAATTGTCTACTAGCGAGGCCCTTTGTTAGAACATCTGCTAACTGGTCACTGGTTCTCACAAACAGAGTACAAATACACCAACTATTCAATTTCTCTTTGATAAAATGTCTATCGATTTCCACATGTTTCGTTCTGTCGTGCTGAACTGGATTATGGGCAATATCAATAGCAACTTTATTGTCACAGTACAACTTCATAGAGTCCTCTAGTCCAAAACCAATATCTGACAAAATAATTTGAACCCAAAGCAACTCACACACACCTTAGGCCATGGCTCTGAATTCTGCTTCAGCACTAGACCTAACTACTACTGATTGTTTCTTACTCCTCCAAGTTAGCAAATTACCCCCACAACCGTACAATAATCCATGGTTGACCTTCTGTCTGTTATGGAACCGGCTCAACCTGCATCAGTATAGGCCTAAACACCCGTGTGTCCATGTTTTGCAAAACATAATCCTTTCCCTGGTGCTGACTTCAAATACCTCACAATTCGGAGTACAACATCCAGATGGGGTTGCTTAGGATTAAGCATTAACTGACTAACCACGCTAACAGCAAATGCAATATCAGGTGTAGTATGAGCCAAATAAATCAATTTTCCTACCAACCTCTGGTAACTTCCTTTATCAACCAGTTCCCCACTAAGATCATCTCCAAGCTTCACATTTGGATCCATTGGAGTATCCAATGCTTTACTTCCAAGCATGCCAGTCTCCTTGAGTAAGTCCAAAACATACTTTCTCTGAGAGATGAATATCCCCTCCTTGGATCTGGCCACTTCAATTCCCAAGAAGCATTTCAAATTTCCCAAGTCTTTAATTCCAAATTCTTTAGCAAGATATGATTTTAGGCATTTCATCTATTCTAAATCATTCCTGTAAGAACAATGTCATCTACATCGACAATCAAGGCAATCACTTTTCCCTGTGAAGAGTGCTTAATAAAGAGAGTGTGATCACCTTGGCTATGCCTGAAACCATACCTGATCATGGCCTCTGTCAAACCAGGCTCTAGGAGACTATTTGAGACCATACAGAGACTTCTTGAGATAGCACATTTTCCTCTGGTTTTGTCATCCTCAAACACAGGGGGAATATCCATGTGGACTTCTTCTTCTAAGTCTCCATGGAGAAAAGCATTTTTTTCCATCAAATTCATGTAAAGGCCACTCCAAATTAGCTGCTAGTGATAGCAAGATTTTGATCGAATTCATCTTTGCAACTGGGGCAAACGTCTCCTGATAGTCCACTCCATATGTCTGAGTGAAGCCTTTGGCCACTAGCCTGGCTTTATATCTTTCAATTGTCCCATCTGCTCTATGTTTCACTGTAAACACCCACTTGCACCCAACTGTCTCCCACAAGGTAACTCTACTAATTCCCAAGTGTCATTCTCCTTGAGAGCATTCATCCCTTCAACCATAGCAAGTTTCCATTTAGTATCAGCAAGAGCTTCATGTACATGGTTAGAGGCAAAAGAATAATCGAGTTTGGACACAAATGCCCTATACTAAGGAAACAAATGGGTGTAGGAAACAAATTTTGAGATAGGATGATTAGTACATTCCCTAGTACTCTTGCGAAGAGCAATAGGAATGTCTAACTCATGATCCAAAAGAGTAATAGGAGTAGTTGAAGAACTAGTGGTAATAGGAATAGAAGAGGAACTAGGAGTACCTGGATCATCACCACTTGAAAAAGGCAATTGCAGTGGGATTGGAGATGTCATCTTTTCTTCTGTTGCCCCCTATGAAGCACCAACACTTCATTTGAGGTTCGTACCAGTATCGACTCGAGTATCCGACACCGATACGACCCGATACACTCGGGATACATGTCGGATACTCTGTTTTTCAAATCTGTGTATTTTAATTTTTTTTTTTTTACCGATACGTCCTCGACACGCATGGGACACGCAACGCTAGTTTTTTAAAAATAAAAATAAAAAAAATAATAAAAATTGAAATTTCGGGGATTGTAAACAAAAATAAAAGAAAGATGAGGTCTGAAGAAAAAAAAAAAAAAAAACCAAAACATTAGTCTTCAATCTGTTCAAAATTCTATTCGTCGAACAGAGAGAGAGAGAGAGAGAGAGAGAGACGACAGCAGTGACGTTCCTGCAACCCTCACGCCCACCTCCAACAGTCGCGACCCTTACGCCCACCTCCAACTGTCGCGACCCTCACGCCCACCTCCGACAGTCTCGACTCTCACAGGCGACTCTCAGGTTTTTTTTTTTTCCTTCTTCTTCTTCTTCTTCTTCTTCTTCTTCTTCTTCTTCTTCTTTTGTACCTGAAATAAAACATTAGGGTTTTGTTAATTAAGGCTTTTCAATTTACCCTTCTTTTTTTTTTGGATAAACAACCAACAATGGTATGACAGATTGATAGTTGTTGTCTATTAGGTTCTATAAAGCTAACAGTTGTTGTCTATTAGGTTTAGGAACAACTCACAGTAGTATTTAGTATTTAGTAATTAGCAAATATCTTTTGGAACTTGGTTCATGATCACACACTTTTTGGGTCATATACTAGTGGTTAACAAATATCTTTTGGAACTTGCTTGATGTAGATTGACATATTTTTAGGGCCAAGCACATATATTATTAGTAGTTAGCAAATGTGCTTCAAAACTTTGTTGATGAATGCTATTAGCCTATTAATGAAGATGTTTTTGAATTATATTAATTGGCTTTGTTGTTATTGATAATGTCATAATGCGGTTGTGAATCTTGTGATTTATGTGTTTTTATGCCAGTTTTGATTAAACAAGGTAAAATCTATATATTTTACAAAAATATTTTTAAAAAATCGTGTCCCCGACGTATCGTATCATGCTTTTTGAGAAATAGCGTGTTGACGTATTCGAGTCGTGTCGTTTCCGTGTCGCTGTCAGTGCTTCTTAGGTTGCCCCATGTCTTTTCCTCATTCTTTGAGTAGGTATACAGCTCTTTTTCCTTTTCTCCTCCCCCACTTTCCTCTATTATTTCTTCTCTCTCTCTGTTTTCTTCTCTTTCCTCCCCTCTATTTTTCCTTTCCTCCCCCTCTATTCTTTCCTCCCCTTCTTCCTCTTCTCCTATGATAAATGGTGCAGGAGCAGGAACAACCCGAGACTTCTCTTCCCATAACCTACTCTCTCCCTGAATAGTTGGCTGAGAAGACTGGAAGTAGGAAGAATGTTCATCGAAAGTGACATCCATAGACACAACACTTACAAAATGAAGGATGGTAACACTTGTACTCCTTTTGTGTGGGAGAATAACCCACAACGACACATTTAAGGGCTCGAGGATCTAATTTTTTCCAAGTGGGAGAATGATTGTGAACGAATCTAACACAACCAAACACTTTTGAAGGAAAGGAAATATAGAGGATGGATTAGTAAGTTCAATGGGTGATTTCTTACCCAACACGAGTCGGAATGCGGTTGATAAGATAAATAGCAATGAGGACTGCCTCTCCCCATAATGTTTTAGGAACCTGCATTGAAAACATCATAGACCTAGTTGACTCAAACAAATGACGATTTTTCTCTGGCTACACCATTCTACTGAGGGGTATTAGTGCATGAGGTTTGATGGAGCATACCGTGCTCAGAGAAGTACTGCTCCCCATAATGTTTTAGGAACCTGCATTGAAAACATCATAGACCTAGTTGACTCAAACAAATGACGATTTTTCTCTGGCTACACCATTCTACTGAGGGGTATTAGTGCATGAGGTTTGATGGAGCATACCGTGCTCAGAGAAGTACTGCTCCCCCCCCCCCCCCCCCCCCCCCCCCCCCCTTTCCTCTCTTTATCAGACCTAACAATCTTAACAACAGTGTTAAAGTGAGTACAAATCATCTTGTAAAAATTTTTAAAAATGGAGAAGACTGCATTTTTTTCTTTCATCAAATACACCCATGTCGTGCGAGTACAATCATCAATAAAAAGTGACAAACCATTTATAGCCATTCAAAGTAGGAATATGTGATATGTGAAGGGCCCCAAACATCAGTATGTATAATTGAAAAAGGAATCGTACTTTTATTGATACTGGAATCAAAGGTACCACGATGGTGTTTTCCGAGTGCACAAGCCTCACAAGATATCTCATAAACACTTTTATTAGGAACTAAAGCAGGAAACAAAAAACGCAATAAATAAAAAGATGGATGAATCTCCCAAAGAAGAATCTCTCTGAATTATGAGCAACTGGTGTAAACTCTTCATTAGTAGTTCCCTCGGGCAACAGAAAATAGAGACCTTTCTCCTCCCTACCACTGTCAATCGTCTTCTTTGTTGAGAGATCCTGAAAGACACAGTCAGAAGGGAAAAAGGTTACACTGAAATTAAAATCCGAGTAACACGGCTAATAGAAAGAAAATTAGTCGAGAATCGTGGAACATGAAGAACACACGATAATGCAAGTGAACTTGAGACTTTACAACACCTTTACCAGAAATTGAGAAAGAAGTACCATCTGCGGTTCGAACCTTATCTTTCCCTAAACAAGGATTATAAGCCGAATAAATATTGGACAGACTGGTCGTGTAGTCAAAAGCTCCTGAATCAATTATCCATGGTTGTCGAGACTCAATGTATAAGACACTAGAAGAATTAGCAAACATTAACTTTATGAGCAAAAGTAGTTGAAGCACTAGTGGAGGTATCCAGCGTCGGAGAGTCTCAATAGCAGTACTGCTAAGGGAACCAGATCCGAAAGATGGGTGAGAAACAGATACCTCCTCCTAAGGAACATCGGAGCCAGAAGACAAGTTAGCCAGGGGTCCACTACCACGGCCACGACAATATCCACCACTACGACCTCCACGGCCACTACGACCTCGTCCGTGAAGAATCCAACACTTATCACAGGTATGTCCAAGACGATTGCAGTAGTCACATAACGGTATATCATTGTCATCTCCGCCTTCTGAATTAACAAGCCTGTGTGGAACTGGGGTCTTACCACCACGATGGGTGGAGGAGATCAATGCAGAACGCTCAGAGGACTGGGGAAGCATGAATGAGCGACAACTTTCCTCATTCTGAACATGAGCGAAAGCCTCTCTGAGTGTCGGAAGTGGCTCTATGCCAAGTACTCTGCTCTAGCCGGGTCAAGTTCAGGATTAAGGCCAGCAAGGATTAAGGCCTTCAGCCACAAGCCCTTGGACCCTGGACTATGTTTCAAGACCAACACCCCACCCCCTGAACCCTGGTTTGAGTAAATCCATGGTGCATCCACAGTAGACTAGAAGTGAGAGCCTTCTTGTTACTCCACTCGAAAACCCGAACCTAAGAATGACTACTTCTCTCTTCAATGGTCAAAAGTACCTTGCTTGGTCACAATCGGTGACCTTGTTTCTAAAGGGTCGAGGGAAGATGGGATGTATAAACGGTAGGATTAAAGCACAGAGCACAGAGGATGCTGGCTATGATAAGTGGGGGATGGCGAACTCCATTATCATGAACTGGCTTATTCATTTGATGATCCCGGAGATTGGTGAGGGATACTTGGGCATGGAGACTGCTCAAGATATTTGGGAGTCTATGCTTCTACTTATACCCAGAAGGGAAATTATGCACAGGCTTTTGAGTTGAGGCAATCGATTAGACACTCTGAACAGGGAGATATGATTGTTCTTCAGTTCTTCACATCCCTCTCCAACAGTTGGAAATGTCCAGATCACCTTCTGGACTTCAAGCCTATGTGTCCTACAGATTCAGCTGCCTACAGGCTACAGCAAACTTTTAGCGAAAGAGAGGATCTTTAAGTTTCTTGAAGGGCTTAATCCAAAATTTGATCCAATCCGCAACCGTGCCCTTGGGATGAACACATTGCCTTCTCTTCAAGAGACCTTTGCTTTTGTGCAGAATGAGGCGAGGAGTCGTTCTGCAATGCTTCCACTTGCCTCTATCAAGCACTCGACCTTAGTTTCCGTTCCCCAAAAAGATGGGCACAGACAGTCCCTCAGCAGTGATACTACTAGTGAGCTCGCTTCTTCAAATAAGGTCAAGCAATTTTGTGATTATTGTCGTAAGCCCAGGCACACCAGAGAAAAATGTTGGAGCTTCATGGTCGCCTTATTGGAGGATGTGGGGGCCGTTCAGGATCTTCTAGAAGCCATGGGGTAATTCACGAGCTCACCACGCAACACTACAGTATTAGACACTACCGCCCCGCTCCAGTTAACCAGGATGTCTCCACTTCGACTCGGCGTTATTCTCTGCATTCGAGATTGTGGATGCTCTTTGTAGCCTGCAGGCCTGTTGTGCTTCATCTACATCTACATCTACAGGTGCTTCCTTTTCATTTTCCCATTCAGGTAACTTAGTCACTCCAGCGAGAGCTCTTCTATCTCATTCTTCCTTTCCTTAGATTATAGATTCTGGTGCATCTGATCATATGTATGGTCATCTGATATGTTTTCTAACTATAAACCCTATTCAGGTCAGGCAATGTTAAGATTGATGATGGTACTTTTTCTCAGTTTCAGGGAACGATTTAATCCATGCCAATCCTTCCTTGTCATAGTCCTCCGTCTTACATGTTCTTAGTTTCTCCACTAATCTGTTATCTATCAGTTGTGCCACCCATGATTTGAATTGCACTGTAACTTTTTTTCCTTCTCACAGTGCGTTTTAGGATCTTATCACGAGGACAATTGGCAATGGTAGAGTGGAGAATGGCCTTTACATCTTGGATGCGAGAGAACCATTAACACATTATATAGTAGTTTCAGAGAATCAGATTGAAGACGTACAGCTTTGGAACAAACACTTAGGACATCCCTTGTTTCATTTACTTTAGATATCTATTCCCTTCTTGTTTACAGAATAAAATGTTTTTGATTTTAGATGCGAGGCATGTGAACTTGGAAAACATTATAGAGCTTCTTTTGCTCCCAGTTTTAATAAAAGCTTAGCTCCTTTTGCTTTAGTGCACTCGGATGTTTGGGGTCTGAGGCGTTTTGTGTCTTTGAAGGGTTATAGATGGTTTGTTACTTTTATTGATGATTTTCCCATACTACTTGGATTTACATGTTGATAGATAAAAGGGAAGTGTATTTTGTCTTCAAATCTTTCCATCAAATGGTTAGTACACAATTTGGGGAATCTGTCATAGTCTTGTGCTCTGACAATGAGGGTGAGTACATATATTTAGGTCTTGCTCACTATTTTGATTCTAATGGTATTATTCATCAGACTTCTTGCACTGATACCTCTCAACAGAATGGGGTAGCAGAATGCAAAAAACGACACCTGTTAGATATTGCTCGCGCACTGCTTTTCTCGGTTCAAACTTCTAAGTCCTACTGGGGTGAAGCTGTCTTGACGGAAGCGTACCTCATTAATCACTTTGCTACCCATATCTTGAACAAGAAAACTCCAATAGAAGTCCTCTCTAATCCTTCCACATTATTCCCCGTACCTCCGAGTGTCTTTGGGTGTGCTTTGTTCATAAGCAATCTCCCACTCATGGGAAGTTGGATCCTCGTGCCATCAAATGTATGTTCATAGGATATTCTCCCACCGATAAGGGATATAAATGTTATCATCCTCCGTCTAGGAAGTGGTTCATGTCCATGGATGTGACATTTTCTGAGTCTAAATCCTACTTTCTGGACACCCAGTCATCTCTTCAAGGAGAGAAGATGAGTGAGGAAGAGATACCTACATTTACATCCCCATTTACCCTCCTTCATATAGAAAATAGGTGTGAGGAAGAACCACTGAGGGAGGTTGTAAGGAAACAAAGGGAGCCGCTAAGGGAGGTCGAAAAGGAGACCGAGGTTGAAAAGGAGACCGAACAAAGGGTGAAAAAAGGGAAAGAGAAAGAGATCTTAGTATATTCCAAGGGGACATGGAGAAGAAAGACTAAAAAGCCAATCTCTCCTGACCTACCACTGACATCTCCTACAACAAATAAGGATCCATCCATCCAGGTATCCTGATACTTTTGTGTCTCCTGTTTCTCCTTATCATTTTGAGTTAGATGACCTTGATGTTCCCATCGCCGTGTGTAAGGGTGTTAGGTTTTGTACCCAACACCAGATATCTAACTTTGTGCCCTATTTTCACTTGTCTCCCTCTTATAGAGACTTCATTTCCAATCTCCATTCTGTATCTATTTCTAATTGTGTTCGGGAAGCTCTCGATGATCCCAAGTGGAACCATGCGATGATTGAAGAGATGAAAGCTCTTCAAAAAGAAGGGTACTTGGGAATTGACGACTTTACCAAAGGGCCAAAGAACAGTGGTGTGCAAGTGGTTGTATACAGTAAAGCACAGAGTATATGGTTCTATTGAGAGGTACAAAGCCTGGCTTGTTGCAAAGGACTTCACTCAAACTAACGAAGTGGATTATCAGGAGAGGTTTGTACTAGTAGCTAAGATGAACTCGATCAGAATTCTTCTTTCAATCGCAACTAATCTGGATTGGACTCTTCACCAGTTTGATGTGAAGAATGCCTTTCGGGAAGGCATTCTTCACATCAAACTGGTGCTGGAAGTTCCAGCACAGGGATTTGGAGGAAGAGGTGTATATGGACATTGCTCTTGGCTTCGATGACTCTAAGACAAATGGAAAAGTGTGCAAACTCCGGAAGTTCTTGTATGGACTTAAGCAATCCTCAAGGGCTTGGTTTGAGAGGTTCACTCAGGCGACGCTTAGATATGGCTTCAAACAAGGCCATGACGATCACACATTATTCATCAAGCATTCCTCACAGAGCAAAACTACTACTCTTATTATGTACGTTGATGATATTGTGCTTACTGGGGACGACTTGGATGAAATACAACAGTTGAAGAAGTATTTGGCCACAGAGTTTGAAATAAACGATTTGGGAGCTCTGAAGTACTTTCTGGGAATTGAAGTTGCTAGATCCAAACATGGAATTTTTATTCCCTAAGGAAATACATCCTTGACTTGTTGAAGGAGACCGGGATGCTTGGGTGCAGAGCTTGTGCACCCCGATAGAGCAAAATTAGAAACTCAATGATGATACCAGTGGAGAGATGGTTGCAAGGGAAGATATCCGAGACTAGTGGGCAAGCTCATCTCTTCAGGTTGTGTTAGAAAATTATTTGTTATTTTCTCTCTTTTCCTTGGTGTTATTTTATCATTAGGAGGATATTGTAATTGTTTTTTTATCTTCTTGATTAATATATAAAGGGGAAGACTCATTGTCTAACCCTAAGCTTGGATTAACAAAAACTACAAGAGATGGAGAACGTTGATATCATGAACTGGCTTATTCATTAAATGATCCCGGAGATTGGTGAGGTATATTTGGGCACTGCTCAAGATATTTGGGAGTCTGTTGCTTCTACATATTTTCGAAAGGAAAATTATGCACAGATTTATGAGTTGAGGTGATCTATTAGACAATCGGAAAAGGGAGATATGACTATCCATCAATACTTCACATCCCTTTCCAACAGTTGGAAGCGGCTAGATCACCTCCTAGACTACAAGCCCATGCGTCTTACTGATTATGCTGGCTATAACAAACTTTTAACGAAAGAGAGGATTTTCAAGTTCCTTGAAGGACTTAATCCTAAACATGATCCAATCCGCAGTCGTGTTCTTGGTATGGACACATTACCTTCTTTTCAGGAGGCCTTTGCTTATCTACAAAATGAGGAGAGTCCATTCTGCCATACTTCCACCCGCTCCTACTGAGTGCTCACCCTTAATCTTCGTTTCCCAAAGAGATGCGAACAAACAGTCCCGTGGCAGAGATACAACTATTGAGCTTGGTCCTCCGGACAAGGACAAGCTGTTTTGCGATTATTGTCGTAAGCCCAAGCCCACCAGAGAGACGTGTTGGAAGCTTCATGGTTGCCCTACTGGAGGACATGGGGGCAGTTCAGGACCTTTTGGAGGACGTGGTGGTAATTCGCAGGCTCACCCTACTAGAGTATTAGATACTACAGCCCCCGTTCCAGTTGATCATGCTATCTCCACTTCCGATCCGGCATTGTTCTCTTCTTCTGAGGTTGAGGACGCTCTCTCCCGCCGTGCTTCATCGACTATAGGTGCTTACTCTCATTTGCCCATTCAAGTAACCTAGTCACTTTAGCGAGAGCATTCCTATCTCATTCTTCCTTTCATTGAATTATAGACTCTGGTGCATGTGATCGTATGGGTCATCCGATATGTTTTCTGATTAAGTAGAATTTCATTAAAGGAAAAAATATACAAAATAGGGAAAAGGGAAGAGAGGAACACAAAGAAATTACGTGGTTCGGTCCAAAGACCTACATCCACACCTAAAGCCCCCAAGAGACTACATCTTGATATTACTGTATTGAGATACTATTCCAAGTCTCCCAACCCCTATATTTATAGGGTGGAGATGGAGAAAACAATATTACATCCCATAAATCATGGTATCACAATAAGATCAAATTAGATCAAATCTTCCTAATATATATCCCACAATTATACGTGTTACCATAATTGTGGGATTTCCATAATAATATGGTTTCCTACACTCCCCCTCAAGTTGAGGCATAGAAATCTTTTGAAGTGTCCAACTTGAATTTGAAAGCCTCGAAAGATGAGAATTTGAAAGTCTTTGGAAGAATGCTATCGGAAAACACCGGAAACCCGAACAAGAATGGCACTTAATAACACCGGTGGCCGGAATAAGAATGCTCCAGAAAAATGCGAAAGCAAATCCCAAACAAGAATGACACCGGCAAAAAAAAACGGTATCCATACATGCCTTTAACATGCCCTTGGGAAGACAGGTGCAGCACTAACGTTGTGCAAAGAAAAAACACAACACACCGGCTGCACAAGGGTGTTATCCAACCTTCAAAGCAAACACTTGTTGCCATACTCCAAGCAAGAATGGCACCGAAAAACGCTGGTAACCAATGCATGTCATTAACATGCCCTTGGGAAGACGAACCAAACAGACCCTTGGGGACTAAACAATACCCGAAGAGCGAAAGCGAAACAAGGCTTGAACAAAGACTTTATAGGGAAAAAAAAAAAGGGTCGGCTGGAGGTCCGGTGAAGGGGAAGAAGGCTCTGGCGAGTGGAAGGCGATAAAGTCTAAGGCCACAAGGCAGTGAGCGCAAGGGCACGTTTAACAACAGCAGAAGTTTCCAACCACATAATAGGGCTAGCTACAATGCCAAGTAGAATTTTATAAAAGAGTAAAATATACTCCCTCCGTCCCATAATAAGTGTCCACATTTCTTTTTTTGGATGTCCCACAATAAGTGTCCACTTTCCTAAATTGGCATATAGCTTTTACTTACTTTCCAAAACTACCCTTATACTAAAGACAAAGTAGCATTTACTTGTGGCCTCAAAACAAGCAAAAAGTCAAACACCCATCACATCTAAGGGCAAAATTGGAAAGTGACCATTTAATGAACTAAAAAAACTAAAATAATACAACTTTCTTAAGCAATGTGCAAAATAGAAGTGGACACTTATTATGGGACGGAGGGAGTATAAAATAGGGAAGAGGGAAGAGAGGAACACAAAGAAATTACGTGGTTCAGTCCGAAGACCTACATCCACACCCAAAGCCCCCAAAATGCTACATCTTGATATTACTGTATTGAGATACAATTACAAGCCTCCCAACCCCTATATTCATTAGGAGGAGATGGAGAAAACAATATCACATCCCATAAATAATGGGATCAAAATACGATCAAATCATATCAAATCTTCCGAGTATATATCCCACAATTATGGTAACACCATAATTGTGGGATTTACATTCCCATAACAATATGGTTTCCTACACTCCCCCTCAAGTTGAGGCACAGAAATCTTTTGAAGAAGTGTCCAACTTGAACTTGAAAGCCTCGAAAGACGAGAATTTGAAAGTCTTTGGAAGAATGCTCCCGGAAAACACCGGAAACCCAAACAAGAATGGCACTGAAAAACACCGGTGGCTCGAATAAGAATGCTCCCGAAAAACAACGAAAGCAAATCCCAAATCAGAATGGTACCGGAAAAACATCGGTAGCCATGCATACCTTTAACATGCTGTTGGGAAGACACACACACCACTGACGTTGTGCAGAGAAAAGGAGCAGCACACCGACTGCGCAAGGGTGTCATCCAACCTTCTAGTTGCCATACTCCAAGCAAGAATGGCACCGAAAAACACCGGTAACCATTGGGAAGACGCACAAAACATACCCTTAGGGACTGGCCAATCGAAAACCAATACCCAGCAGCAGAAGTTTCCAAACTGATAAGACCATGTAGAATTTTATAAAAGAGTTGAATATAGAAAATAGGGAAGAGGGAAGAAAGGGACACAAAGAAATTATGTGATTCGGTCCGAAGACCTACACCCACACCCAATGCCCCTAAAAGGCTACATCTTGATATTACTGTATTGAGATACAATTACAAGCCTCCCAATCCCTCTATTCATAGGATGGAGATGGAGAAAACAATATCACATGCCATAAATCATGAGATCATAATAAGATCAAATCATATCAAATCTTCCTAATAAATACCCCACGATACGTATTACCATAATTGTGGGATTTACATTCCCATAATAATATGGTTTCGTACCAATTGTAGACTCTATTCATGTCAGGACAAGGTTAAGATTGTTGATGGTACATTTTTCTCAGTTTCAGGGAAAGGTTTAATGCATACCATTCCTTCCTTATTATTGTCATCCGTCTTACATGTTCCTAGTTTTTCCACTAATCTCTTATCTATAAGTCGCGTTACCCGAGATTTGATTTGTAGTGTAACTTTCTTTCTTTCTTACTAAGTGTTTTAGGATCTTATCACGAAGAGTACGATTGACAGTGGTAGAGAGAAAAAT
Source organism: Hydrangea macrophylla (assembly GCA_033977485.1). Lineage (NCBI taxonomy): Eukaryota > Viridiplantae > Streptophyta > Magnoliopsida > Cornales > Hydrangeaceae > Hydrangea > Hydrangea macrophylla. The sequence continues at coordinate 34,303,670 of CM066994.1, forward strand.
GGCCTTTACATCTTAGATGAGGGAGAACCATTGGCACATCACACAGTAGTCTTTAAGAATAAAGTGGAAGACATTTGGCTTTGGCACAAGCGTTTAGGACACTCTTCTTTTCATTTACTTAGACATTTGTTTCCCTCTTGTTTAGCGAATAAAGATGTTTTTGGATTTTCTTCTGAGCCATGTTAACTTGGAAAACATCATAATAGAGCGTTGCACAGTTCCTTTTAATTTAGTGCACTAATGTTTGGAGTCTTTGTCGGTTTGTGTCTTTCTCGAAATTAAGTTATTAAAATTTGAAGCTTTTTGTTGCTTATAAGTTATAATCTACTGCTTGTTTAAATTATTTGCTATAATAGCTACAAAACAAGATCGACAACGTGCGTATTAGATAATATATGATGTAATAGTTGGTATATTGTGTATTGTGATAATCTATTTAGCCAATTTTGTTATTCTTTTTATTTTAGAATTTGTCATTATTTTTCCAGATTTTTTTCAGCCTTAGATATAGTGTATTGTTGGGTATCGCCCGATACCAAGCCGCGGCGCCACTATCTAGTCGTCTCAACGGCCTCCGCGACCGCAACCGATACCGCGACCTTGAACCATGCTTTCATCATGGACTCGTTATATTCCCAACACTACATTCGTATTTACAAAAAGTAAGACGAAACATCCTTTCCTTTTGGACGAAGAAATTTCCAAACACCTAAATACTCTTCTAGAAAAGATTGGTACAAAGACTTTTTTGGCAACACATGAATACTTGTCTTCCTGAAAAATATCCGCTAAACAGTTACAGACTTAACAGTATGACGTAGATTGCCTAAAGTAACAAAATAGCAGAACAGTATTTTGATGTCGAAATCGAATGACTTGTCTCAACGCCAATAAGTCATGCTACTTTCTAAGGAGGACACTAACTTAACTACATCAAACCAAAAGTCAAAATAGATCCACTAAACGGTATAGCACAATTATGACATGAATTGGAACTTCACAAACCTCGCTGTCATGACCTCGAAATTTACGAATTACACGACCAGTTGCGACATCCCAATAAAAGATTTGACGATCACCACCACAAGAACATAGTTTGGAGTTATCCCTACAATGAAATGACATATTACTGATTGTTGGAGAATAAAATTGTTGACTCTTTTGATAAAAGCATGATATCACACCTAAAGAAAGAGAACTGAATAAATAACTGTATGATAGATAAAAATCCCTCATTTAGAAAGAAAAAAAAAAGGCAAGGATTATTTTTCACTTACAACTTGGAGGATGTGTGGTACAGTCGTAGATTAAAAGACTTATGGGACTGGCTACCCAAAAACAAAGGGCTTATGGGACTAAACACAAAATACTCCCGTTAAGATCTGAGAAAAATATTTTGTAGCAAACCTTTCAGGGTAAATTTCTTAATGGTCACTTTGCTATATATAATGATTTTGTATGCTTTCAATTTGAGAATTTCGGGAAAACTCCTCTTTTTTCCAAAAAAAAAATTTATGTTTGTACAACATAAGACAAATACAACCCTTTTTTATTTTAAAGTAATTGACTTACAATTCAAGAATATAGAAGAAACTGCTTTCAAGTAGAATAATTTTGAAATAGATGTTTATCATTCACTAATTACACTAATTACAATAATTCTTGAAGCAAAAACAATTCGTATATACTATAAATTTATAAAACATAATTCGAAATAGGCAGCAAGACAGTGATGTCACTAATGTACAATTACCATATAAAAATAGGAGATGTCATTCCGAGAGAGAGAGAGAGAGAGAGAGAGAGAGAGAGAGAGAGAGTGTGCGTACGGGGAAACATGGACATCGCGGACTTCGCGGCCGTGGGATTTGTAGGTCTTTATGTGGATTCCACGGTGGGGATTCCAGAGGCGTATGGTTCGATCCTTGCCGCAGCTTAGGCAATAATTACCGTCTCCGTTAAACCTAGCTGCCAAAACTGCACCTTCATGCCCCTTGAGCACGTTAGCTTCCTTTCTCGGCAGATCCCCCGTGCTCATCTCTTCTCTCTCCTCCCCCTCCTCGCCTACGCTTCACTGTGACTGTGTGCCCACCAATGTTTTGAAAACCGAATGTCATAATTACGTAATAAATATATATATATATATTCATAAACATTATATAATAAGATAAAGCTAATAATATAAAGAAAAGTACACCAAAAAAAAAAAAAATTATTGTAAGTTCTATTCTCACACTTTCATATAATGATCACAAAACATCTAGACTTCTATAGAGAATCAAAACAAGATATAAAATCACAATTTGGATATACAAATCCAAAAAAAAAAAAAAACCGAATGAAACAACAATCCATAAAAATAAAATAAAAATAAATAAATAAATAAAAAGAATTAAAAAAAATAAAAAATAAAAAAAAAACATAAAAAAAAAACAAAGAATTAAAATAAAAATAAAAAACATAGTGAAGAAAATGACAGGAGATAGTCTTCCACCTTATCAATCAACCAATTTCCATGAGTTTCCAAATAATAATTTCAGAAATTTGTATTTTTTATTTTTGAACAGCATCCCAATTTCACTAATATACTAAACTAAGAAATCTCACTTTGGTACTAAAAAAAATTTTCTAACTTCCAACCAAATAAACATCAGGATTTGACTCAGTTAGCCTCAAATATTTAAATCCTTATTGATATCCCCTTTGAACCTAAAGGATCTAAAAGATTCTTTGTTTTATGAGTAAAACTGGTTAGGGAAAAAATAAATAAAGAGAGAAGAAGAAGAAGAAGAAGAAATTAAGCATGAATAGTTGGCCTTTGAATCTCTTTCGCTCTCTGTTGGCCTCTCAATCTCTCTCTCTCTCTCTCTCTCTCTCTCTCTAGGAAGGCAAAACTCAAAACGGCACACGAGGAAACTCACCTGGAGGAGTAGCCGAATTTGCCGTCGCCGTTGACGTTGTTGTCGCCTGAGTGAGTGCCGATTTGGGTCTGGAAATTCTCTCTGTATTCGATACGTGAATTTTAGTTCAAGGTAGAAGTGAATAATTTGGGGTAGTATTTTAGGGTAAATTACACGAACACCACTAAACTCTAACCAGTTTTAACTAACACCCCTAAACAAAAAATTTTTGAACAAACATCTATGTGAAAATCAGTTACTCCTAACTGTTTGTCAAATCACCAATTTGGCCATATAAACCAAAAAAAGTCCACTCAACGACTCAACCAAACACACAATTGATATCTCTACCCAAAAAATTCAGCCAAACACACATTATTCTATTGTTTCTATTTCCGCAAAATGTACCAAACTATCCTATAACCATACACAACTGTTGCAATAGTTCTCTTTTACTCCCTCGATCTCATCATTTGAAATAGAATTTAACTAATTATTATTTAGGATTAATTAAATCTACCATCTATTGCTAGGTTCAGTTTCACTTTATCCCATGTGCTTTAAATAGACACTTAATTCCCTTGTGACTTAGGACTAAAGTGAAACTATCCAGATTTCTCTCAAAATAGACTCACATGGTGATTAAGGGTTAAAATTATCCCCACATAGGAGAGTTTAAGTGTCAAAATTAACCTCACATAGGCAACTAACCAAAAAATTAGCCCCACAATAGGTTAAATGTTAAAAATAAGACCCAGATAGGTGAGTTAAATGGCAGCATTATCCCCATTTAGGGAATTAATCCCAAAATTAATCTCACAATGGAGGTTAAGTATTAACATTTTTATCCAATTTTACAATTTTTATTAGTTTTCAGAAAAATCTTTACGATTTCACTTTAGTCCAAAACTAGGTTAAGTGCCCAATTTTGAACCACAAGGGAGTAAAATGCAACTGCCCTATTATTTATTTAAATAACTCAATTCTTTTAATCTTTTAATACATGAAATTTAATCTTGGGTTATATTAATCTCTTACCACTAGGAGACCGCTAAAATTACTATCAAAATATTACTATTACAATAAAAAAAAAATTTATAATTTGAAAGTAACCATTGAAATTGTTAGATAAAAAGGCGTGAGCATTAAATACAAATGTACGATATTTAACTATTGACGTTCAGTTGTTTTAATATTAAGTATTTATAGTAATCTATCTATTTAGCAATCTAAAAGCGGGTGAGAGAAGGTTTCACTACTGATACATGTAAACTAGCATTAAATTGCACCTTTTCATATGTGTGAGTATATATATATATATATATATCTAATATCTATATATATGAAAGAAGAAGACTTTTGTTTTGCCACGTGTTATCTACACTATAATATAAAAGAGCCATAGTGGTGTTTCAATTTCAATTTTGTCCTAATTTAGAATTTTTTAAATTGTTTGCTCCTTATATGTAATTTTGCCTTTACTAATACATTGAGATGATATGCCTTGTTTGGCAAAGCGAATTTTGCCTGTATTTGTGTTTGTGCTTTTTTTTTTTTACCCCAAACAAGACATTCAAAAACTAATAGGGTTTGTTTGGCAAATCAGTTATGGCTTTGTTTGTCTTGTTTGTTTCCACTTTTTCCCAAACAAGGCACTAAAATCATGGATCAAAAGTCAACAATTTCGGCTACCTTGTTTGGCAAACTGATTTTGTGCTATATTTTTGTTTTTTTTTTTTTTTTCCCAAACAATGCTTGACACACATATTTGGGATCAAAAGTCAACAATTTCGGTGCCCTATTTGGCAAATCGATTTTGGGCTTTGGTTTTCATTTTTTTATTTTGGTTTTTCCCAAGCAAGGCTTTACACACATATAATTTACACTTAATAAATTTAATTCATTTTTTTTTATAAAATTATTATTTCATACAATTTCATATCTTTTCATACTCATAATAAATATATAATAATAATTATAATACATATATAAGAAATACTTGACAAAGTTAAAAGACAAATTGTAATTTACAATTACTAATACATCTAAAATCATATTTTATCACACACACATACCTATAAATTTAATTCACACACACATACATTCGTTTGCTTTTTAAATTTAATTTCATATCATTTCATACTCCTCATAAATATTTAATAATAATAGATATAATAAATTTAATTCATCATCATAAATATATAATAATAATAATAATAATAATAATACATATATAAGAAATACTTTGTAAAGTGAAAAGACAAATTGTAATTTACAATTACTAATATATGCATCTACAATCATATTTTATTCATACGCATTCCTATAAATTTAATTCACACACACATACACTTCTATCATACACATAATAAATATATATGAAATACTTTGCAAACTTAAAAAAAACAAATTATAATTTACAATTACTTACATACTCATAATAAATATATAATAATAATAGTTTTAATAAATTTAATTAATTTGTTTTTGAAATTTATAATTTCATGCAATTTCATATCATTCCCATAAAAAGGAAAAAAAAAAAAAAAGAAGAAGAACAAATTTGAATAGTTTTTTCAAAATATCATGTGTTATAATGTTAAAACTAAGTTATTACTTTTAAATAACACTTTCAATTGTATGAAATTTATATGTAATTAAACAAAAAAGACAAAAGACAAAAGATGATAAGGTTTTTCAAAATATCACGTGTTTTGATATTAAAAATAAATTATTACTTTTAAACAACAATACTCTCAACTTTATTGTATAAAGTTTATACATAGTTGCATTATTTTTTACAGAGTTCATACAATAAATTGTGGTTAAAAAAATAAATAAATGAAAAGAGAGAAATGCTAAAACAAACAGAAGTGAAAACACTAAAGAAAGATTTGAAAACGAAAAAAAATAAAGAAAAGAAAATATATTTGCTTCCATCCAGGATTATTGAAGCCTTTACGTTTACAACTTTATTTTGTTAGTATTACATATTTAATACGTTTATGATTTAATGTTGTTTGATTTTTTTTTTTTTAGGATTTATTATTGTTTGATTTAATTTTTTTCAAGTGACAAAACTATAAATGCATCAATAATAAATACATCTAATTTATTTTCTAATTTTGACGGACCCGTGCATTGCACAGGCCTGTATCCTAGTTTTCTATAAAATTTTAGTATTTTAAATTTTTTTTTTAACATATTGAATAAATAAACATATCTATATGAGGGAAGGCATGATTTACACGTATCAAATTCAAACCTTATTTTATAGACAAAGATCACACAATCTCTCTCCTCTAAATACGTCCTCTATATCCTCCCCTCTAACTTAAATAACTCTCCTCTAAAATCAAGCACTTCTCTCTCTCTCTCTCTCTCTCTCTCTCTCTCTCTCTCCACCAAAGATCCTGCACATTTATTTTCAAAAAATTTATCTACTTACCCTTTATGGCATTTTTTTTGCATTCAAATCTGTTGTTTTTTTGCATCCATCAAGAAGAGGGAGACATAGCTCGAATTTGGGTTGAAGAAAAGCTGCAAGAAGCAGGATACTAGACCCGATATTTATCAAGCTATTAGTATGGTTAGTCATTATATGTATGATCCAGGTAAGAAGCTAGCATTGGGAAGCTGCAAAATGGGTATTGAGGTTTATCAAGGGTACAAAGGATGTGGGGTTGAGGTTTGAAAAGAATGAAGATGTGGGAAGATTTCTCTTAGGATACGTGGATTCGGACTATGCGGGTGATTTGGATAGGAGACGATCTATTACCTGGTATTTGTTTACTATGGCAAGTGGTCCAGTCAGTTGGAAGTCGACATTGCAATCCACTGTAGCATTGTCTACCATGGTAGCCGAATACATGGCAGTCGCAGAGGCCATGAAGGAGGCTATTTGGTTGTATGGACTGGTTGAAGACTTGGGGATTCATCGAGAGGAGGTGGAGATATTTTTTAGCAAAGAACCAAGTTTATCATGCTAGGACCAAGCATATTGATGTCTGTTTTCATTTTGTACAAGAGATCATTGATGAAGGAAGTATTTTACTCCAAAAGATTATAACGGTTGACAATCCGGCGGATATGTTAACCAAGATGGTAAGTAGGGTCAAGTTCCAACACTGTTTGAACTTGGCCAATATTGTGCACACTTAAATGTGTGTGTTGCCCGGAGCAAGGAGATGGTTGTTTTGATTAGCATGGTGCTCATGCTATGTTGGAGATGGTGGTGATGTTGGATTTGGTTGGGGAAGTTTGTAGCCTGCAAATTTTCGCCAAGGTGGAGATTGTTGGAATAGTGGCTTAATTTGAAGTTTTTTGGACAAAGAAATCGTTGGAAGACATTGCCGCTCGAGTAGACCCCACACCGAGCAAGCATGAGTGTGAGCTCTGTGCGAGATTTTGTTAGTAACTTTCTAAAATGTCGGCCGTTTGGTGTCCCGCTTGTGCGGCATCCGCTCGAGCGGACGAGTAGTTTTTGATAGTAAGTTTTGGGAAGTTCTATACGAATTTGGATTTCTTACTGGTTTTTGGCAAGTCTACTATAAATGCCTAAACCTAGGTTATTGTAAAGGAGTTGGAATTTTGTATCTTTCACCTTTTGACCTAGAGAGCTATTGAAAGGCATTGTAAAGCTTTCTAGACTTGTTTTCACCATCATCATAGTGCATTGATTCGAGTTGCTCCGGGGGTGTAGATGTAGGCTTCATTGGCCGAACCATATGTAAATCAATGTGTCTTGTGTTTGTGATTGGTTTATTATTTTCTTGTCCTTTCTTTCGTGTTTGGATTCATTGCTTATGTTTTGAATCAAGCGCTTTCGCACAACACTGGGGTTACTTTAACATCCTTCAATCAAAATCTAGTGAGTCCACCGCCACATCATTTGAGATGTAGATTTGGGATTTAGATTTGAGAAGCATAGCATTACTTAAACATAATTGCACTACATAGGTATTCATACAAACAAGAGAAAATAAAATTTAACAAATAATATTCTATGCTAGTGCTCATTTACAATAATGCAATGTAAAAAAAAAAAACTAAATGAAATGGTGCACATTAGTATTGTAGAGAGAAAGAGACTTTGCGTAGACAATGGTAGGGCAGGTTCTTAACTCAGCTGACAATGGATGCTCAGTATATGGAGGGCCGGTCCCGAGTATTTGGAGGTCCGGGACGAACTATTAAAAGGGAGGCCCTCATTCGGGGGTTCGGGGGCAGCGCCCCCAAGGCAATTTTTTTGGGGTCTACTTATACATAATTGGCTATTTTTTTAGGGTTTACTTATACATAATTGGCGATTTTTTTGGGATCTACTTATAATATGAGAATCTATTTGTAAAACTTAAATATTGTACGGTGTCTTTCAAAATTCTTGGGAGGCCTATTTCTAAAACTCAACAAATTCTTGAACTAATAGTGTAATTTTTTAAATTCTAGGGGCCTTTGCTTTTGAGTTTTATATGTATGTATATCAATATATATGTAGTTGATGACACTAAATTGGACATTGGGCCCCTTTGGGGCCTAAACATATGTTGAGGAGAGACTTAACATAATTAATGGAGACCTAATGTAAAATGCTAAAAAAAATCTCAAAGTAAAAATGTAATTATGAAAATTTTATGAGGGCCCTTAAAATTTGATAAACTTTGGTGGCCCGGAGCGGTTGCCCCACTGCCCCCCTGTATATGCATGTTTGAGAGAAAGAGACTAACTTGGAGTAATCGATTATGATGAAGGTTCTGATAGAAAGTTTAGAAATTAGAGAGTTGTAGGTTAAAGGTGATAAATGGATAGACGGTTGTGATTTTGAATGCATGTAATGAGGGAAGGATTTGGATAAAGTTTGGAATTTAGAAAGAAATAAAAATTGAAATAGGTTAGAAACGAAAAGGCGGCACTGAAAGGGGATAAGATTATCGCTCACAATCTTAGTTATCAAAATCGGCCCAATAGTTCGACCGTAGAACTGGTGATCCAGATACTAAACCGGTCCGGGTTGACTATCTGACCGGAGAAGGAATAGGCCCGTGTTGGCCTGTGCGACCCGTCCAAACTTTATAATACTATCAATTAAAAATTTGAATATCTTGTTTTTTTTTTATGCCAATAGCTTGTTTATCTATTTCTTAATTCCCGTTGTATTATTAGTGCTTTGGTTCACCAATTCATCTTGCACAATGTACATATATATATACTGTCAGGCTCTAAAGAGGGCGTTCTCTCTTTATTAAAGAGAGGACCTCTGTTTTGGCCATCAGATCGTGTTTAAAAATTGTGAAATGACAACACTATCCTTAATGAAAACACAATCTGACGGTCAAAATACAGGCCCTCTTTTTATTAAAGAGAGGACGCCCTCTTTAGAGAATTTTCGTATATATATATATATATATATTAATATATAGGAAAAATTAATTAAAAGTCCTTGCAAGTAACGCTTTTAAATGAACAGTCCATGCCATTGATGCCAACTTAGTTTAACGCGAGAAGTCCATTCGCTGTAAAATAAATTGGTTAGAAGTCCAAATTTTAAGTTAAAAATACATTTAATGACAGAATTACCCTTGTTAGTTAGATTAATGTGTTACAATACAGCCCCACCCCCTTCTCAAAAAAAAAAATACAGCCCCACCCCTTCTCTCTCCCAATTGCAATCTCTGCTCATTCACTCCCTACACTTCCTTTCTCTAGGGGATCAAGCCACAATCCTCAGCCATGGTCACTGACTCACTGTCAAAGTGAAAGGGCGAAGCACTGTTCATGAAGGTGAGTCAGCAAACCATGATCATGAGTTGCGACTGCAGCAACCAGGATCTAACCTGTTGAAATCAGTGCCATATCCGTACGATGGTGATGATCTCTTAGATTTTGATCTCTCGTCTTGTAATTATCAGTGAAATATATGTGCAACTAAAGTTGGCAAAATAGGGGAGAAAAAAGGCACGTGCTCCTTTGTGGCTTTGGGATTCCATCATTCATGACTCCTAAGGTCAAGTTGTATTTGCATGCTAAGAAGAAAAAAAACCAGTTCATGATGTTCTTGTTGCAAGATTAAAACAGTAACATTTATCAAATGTTACTGACATGTTATTTGGAATCCTTGCGAATGTAACTTTCATATAGGACTCGTTGCGATCCGATAAGTAACGAGAAAGATACAGTGACTTTAAGATGTTTTGGACTAAAAGTGCAGCCAAACAGACCTTTAACCAGATTTGCAGAATTTTTGGAGAAGACGACATTAGTAGCATTTAAATATTTAATTCTGGTTGTGTAGAAGTAAAATATAAGTTGATAGAATGGTTTTGTTGATTGTTCTATGACCCTAAGGTTGGGTGACCAAATTCTATCAACTTATATTTTACTTCTACACAACCAGAATTAAATATTTAAATGCTACTAATGTCAGCCTATAAAAACCATGCATCGTCTTCTCCAAAAATTTACAAATCTGGTTAAAGGTCTGTTTGGCTACGCTTTTAGTCCAAGACTTCTTAAAGTCACTATATCTCTCTGGTTACTTATTGGATCGCAACGAGTCCTATATGAAAGTTGCATGATTTTTCGCAAGGATTCCAAAAATCTAAGTTATATATTCTGAATTTTAATTAAAAATTTTCAGAATTATAAAACCATGACAAATACAAAATCACACTTTTGGGGGTCAAGAACTCAACCAATCACTAAACTGTTTATAGGGGAACTTACTGGGATCATATACTTTCATTTCCAATTAATGGAATTAGTTTTCGTTAACATTTTTTGTACCGCTAATTTTGGACATCCATGGCTATATATACATATATAGGCGTATTCATTCATTTTTGAAGCCCACGGATTGTGTGTAATGACTTAAAGTACATTAAGAGTGAGTTCAAAAGACTCACCGGTTACTAAATTGGGTGGCGTAAGAGACCGAAGAATTTTCGAAAAATCGTAATAAAGCTCCGAGCTAAATCAATGGCTTCTTTGAGCTTCTACTGTGATAATTTTATACCCTTTTCTGTATTTCCTTTCTTTTGATCTCCATATGTTTGTGTGATTGAAATGAGAGAGCAAAGGGAGGGAGCTTTGAAAGTATATCTGAGTGAGCTTTGAAAAATGAATATATGAGTGTGCTTGTGCATTGCTTGTTCTTTGATTGTAATGGGTGTTGTGTTTACATAATGAATTAGTAGTAAGTATGTTTTGTGGCTCACAATGAAGTACACACCTCTCATTTTATTACCACGAAACTTTCATCATTTGAATTCCAATCAGCTATGTATTGTCCACATATAGATCGTCATTGCAATCTAATGATTTGAATTAGTTTGGTTAGTCTGATTAGCCCGGTTTGGTCAATTAGCTAAAAAAATGTCCTACATAAATTCATTAGGGACAAAAATGTAGGCAACGTGATACAGCATTTAATACTTTTTATCCCAAATCATAGGGTAACTTAAGGGCACAGTCCTAAGCACTAATATAATACTCTTAAAATATTACTAAGGATTACAGAATTAAAAACATCATATTTATAAATGTTTACACAAATATTATTTATTTACTCAGACAATATTCCTACTAACGCTAATACACAGTAGTAAAATAAAATTGCATTGAGTTATCAAATTAATAAAATTGCATTCTATTTCCATTTTGTCTTTATATCATTAGTATAATTACTGGAATAGGACATATGTCATCCAGTGGAGACATAAATGACCATTTTTGAGTGAATAAATCCGGCCTAACGAATTAATCCGACGATCGGAGCAGTGAGTGACCCATCCACCCGGTCACTTCACCTGATTAATGCCCGGCCCGGATCTGATAACTACGTCCAAGTTGTCCAACATCGAGAAATGGTATGCCAATGTCATCACAAAAAAATCAGCTGAATATATAATTTCATATTGATTTCCTTCCAAATCTAAAACCCAGGAAAAGGGTATCCCAATTCAATCACCAATAATCCCCACATGAACACTTGCCATCAACGAAATGATGAAACCTATTCGAATCTCGTAATATTATTTGTCGTCCAACAATCTGTGAAATATATCTAAACGCAGAGTGACAGTCGCCGCAAACTCTGATATTTTTCATTATCCTTATCGGCATTTCTGATTTACGAGTGAGAACAAAAGCAACTGCAAGTTTTTCACTATGGTAGCTGAGGAGTTCTTCCTTGTTCTCAAGTTCTAGATCGTAGGGTGCAAATTTAATCTGGGGGACATATCCTAAATCCTTCATTTTTATGCGCAGTTCCTTTAATTTTTCGTAGATTGAATCTTTATCTGGGTGTGATTGGTCTCCGGCTACAAATACGTGCACCCCATCCTTCATTGTCACCCAACTACACCCGGCTTCTTTCTTCACTGCCGCTTCCTTCATGGAAGCCCGTGCCTTCGCGACATCGTCCCATTTACCTCCAAAGGCATACATATTAGAGAGAAGCACATAGTTCACCGCGTTTTGAGGCTCCAATTCCAAAAGCATTTCGGCAGCCCTCTTACCCAAATCAGTTTTTCGACCATATGCTCTTGAACAAGCCCCTAGAACTGTCCTCCAAATAAGAACGTTCGGTTTCATGGGCATTTTAGAAATGAAGTCCTCTATCTTGTCAAGTTGACCCGCCCGCCCAAGAAGATCCACCATACATGAGAAATGCTCAATACGAGGAACCAAGCCGTATACTTCACTCATGGATTCAAAATGCTCAAAACCTTTCTCAACCAATCCGACATGGCTACAAGCTGATAAAACGCCAACATAAGTGACATGATCGGGATTTTGACCTTCTCCCTTCATTTTTTCAAATATCTCTAAAGCTTCATCACCATGTCCATGTCGGGCATACCCAGAAATCATTGAGTTCCAAGAATATACGTTCTTCACGAGCATTTGATAAAAAAATCTTGATGCATAGTCTATTCTTCCACATTTGGAGTACATGTCAACAAGTGCACTCCCAACCACGACGTCGGATTCCAAACAAGCCCTAATCCCACAAGCATGAACTTCCATACCACGCTCCAATGTTGAAACCGAGGCACACGCACTAAGAACGGTGGCGAAGGTGAAGCAATCCAATCTCTGACCCTTTTGCATCATAAGCCAGACCAAATCCACGGCCTTGGGTAAGAGCTCGTTATGTATGTACCCAGAAATCATGGAGTTCCAACTCACATCGTCCCTCCTCTCATACATTCTGCCAAAAACTTTCTCGCACTGATCCATCTCTCCACACTTCCCGTAGCCACAGAGAAGTGCATTCTCAATAACACTGTCCTCCATAACACGGTATTTTAGCACTAACCCATGAACTTGAGGGACCAGTTCATGAACTGAAAGAGACGATATTGCTGTAAGAATGTTAATAAAGGTAACTCTATTGAGATCCCATCCATCTCGCATCATTTCTAAGAAATATCTTATGGCGTCAAAGATACAATCCTCTGAATCAGCAAATGCGCCAATAATAGAATTCCACGAAACATGATCGTGTTCTGGCATTAAGGAGAAGACTTTCTCGGATTCATTTATAGACCGTATATCTGCATATAGAGAGAGAAGGGCATTGGAAACCGAAACGTCCAAATCGAGTCCCAATTTAATCCCTTCACAATGTATCTGCTTGCCCAACCTAACCCAACCCAAGCTCCCACATGAACTCAAAGCACTAATCAATGTGAAATTCGAAGGCAACAATCCAATTCTTCTCATTGTATGGAAGCTAGTGACTGAATCTTCATAAAGCTTGTTCTGGTCGAGACCCGAGATCATAGAGTTCCATGATACCGAATCTTTATCAAGCATAGACCTAAAAACAGAGCAAGCTTCATTAATCGCACCACATTTAGCATACATATTAACAAGTCCATTTCCAACTGCTACCCGGGAATCACTTAACCCAGTTCGGATAACATATGCATGAACCTCTCTACCTTTTCTTCTTCCTTCTTTCGAGACAAAAAATTCGGAAAAAGCACTCAAAAGAACCACATACGAATCAGAGTTTGTCCTGACCAAGTCTTTCATCTGCGAGAATATTTCAGCTGCTTCTTCTCCTCGCTTCTGCCTCACAAATCCAACCATCAACCCGTTCATGGACACTGCGTTTCTCTCACTCATTTGCTCAAATATCTTCTTAGCACTATCTAGCAACCCAAATCTCGCAAACCCACTTACCAATGCACTACCCACGTAAAGATCTTGCAAGAATCCATATTTTTCAATCTTTGCATGTAGTTGCTCTAGCAAACACAAACCAGAACCCATAGAAGAACAAGCTGCAGTTATTAAGCTGCCAAAAGTATACTCACTAGGGTTGAAACTAAACCCCAAACCCTCCTTTTGCATTCTAGAGAAGAGCTCAAATGCAGAAATCAAGTCACCTCTTTGAGCATAAACCGAAATAATAGAATTCCACGATATCGAATTTTTCTTCCGAATTGCGTCAAAAACGCGAAAAGCATGGTCAGCAGAATCCATACAATTCCCATACATTGAAATCAATACATTACAAACTACCATATCAACTGCAAATTGGGTTTTCGAAACCAACCCATGGATTTGCAATCCAATTTTAAGCCCCCAAGATCCCGAAAACAGGCAAGCCCGAAGAGCACTCCCAATAGCATAGTGATTCGGACTAAACCCTTCACAAATCATTTCTCTAAAAAGACTACATGCCTCCATAGCCATGCCATTTTGGGTATACCCCGAGATTAAACAAGCCCAAGTAACAGAATTCCTAACAAGCATTTCATCAAACAGACAATTTGCATAAACCAAAACACCAGTTCTAACATACAAATTAATAAGGGTATTGGACAAAAACAAATCACCCACAAACCCATTTTTGATAATCTGTAAATGAAGCTGTTTTGCATCATCGTAGGAAGAAGAATTTTGCAATCTCTGGACGAGAAATTCGTACGTATCAGAGATTGAAGGCGAAATGTTGATGGGTTCATTGGGAATTGATGAGGATTGTTGGGTTTTGGGTAGGGATTGTGATGCTTTGTAGTGATCGACCAAGTTTTGCAATTGGGACAAATGAGGAGGAAATGATTGGGTAGGAAGATTAAGGTTTTGTGGGTTGAAGAGAGAAGTGTCATGAAAAGGACCAAGTGGGGCAGTGAGTGTACTGAAAATGAAAGCAAGACAGGGACGGTTGAGGATTCGCTTGTATGTTGATACCAGGTTTGTGCTGCGAAGCATTCTCTGTCAGATATGTGTGTGTATATTTATCTATATCTATATATGTTTATGTTTATAGATTCAGTTCATGGCGGAGAGGGGAAAACATTGCCGAGTTAAGTTGATTCGTTTAGTATCCATATAGAAAATCTGCTAATCTATGTGTAAGAAATATGTGGGCTATACGGGCACCCACATACATTGGACCGGGTCCAATGGGCCATGGCTCTTGGAGCCCTAGGGTTTGGATATTATGTGTGTGTATATATATATGATATAAACACAACATATTGGGAGATCCCCTAACATACATAGCAGCCTCTCTCTCTCTCTCTCCCTCTCTCTCTCTCACGGTTCATCTCTCTCTTGGCCATCACCAAAGGAGCCATGGGATTTAGCACGTGATACGTACGAGGACCGCTCTAGTAGTGATCTTCACGACCTACGCGAAGTATAAGAGAGTACACGGAGGCAACATGGAGCAGCAATTCGTGGGTGAAGACGCCGGGCTCGTAACAACACCGTTTGGCGATCCGTCGGGTTATTCCGCTAGGTAAGTGACCTAAACCCGACTCGTATGCTTGCGTGCATATTAATCTACATTGGTATCAGAGCCTATAGGTGTTTGATTCGCCCGTAGATTACCCGAATTGAATCTGCCATTAAAGCTTAACCAAGCTTTTATCAAAACTTTAAAATTTTGATTTTGAAGTGGGTCTAATACAAAACTCCAATAGGGGTCCAAGTTTTTGACATGGTTGTGTCCCATATGGTCCCTAGAGTCCCCCCTATAAGTCCCATGGCTTGATTATCTCATACGGAGAAGAAATCTGAAAACCTAATTTTTGGATATTTTAAAAACGAGATTTTTCAGCAACTTTCAGCCTCTTTTCTGGATGATTTACTCATCCAATCAGGCTATTTTTTGGCTTGATCATGTTCTACTCCGTGAGACCTTTCCAACCATATATAATACGCGTGTTTTGGATCTATATCGAAGGAGATATAAGCCATCAAAGTTGGGGGTCCGCATAGCAAGTTGCTGCGTTTTTTAGGGCTTCTTGGTGAAGAAGAAGACCCAGAAAGGCTTTTCCCACTCGCGCCGGGGAGAGTGGGCTCCACTCGCCGGCCTCCGGTGGTCCGGCGACCATGATTCCGGCGAGTGTGGGTCCCCCTTAGGGTCCCGGTCATTAATATATTTTTTATTAAAATATTCCAGAATAAAAAATAATTATTTTTTAATTAAAACAGTTTCTGGTTATTAAAAATTGTGTTTTTTTTAATAGTTTAAATTGTTTTAAATGCTTTAAAATTCTGGAAAAATGTGGAAAATTATTTTTTTTATTTTTCCTATATTAAGGGCACTGTGTGGGACCTGAAATAATTTTATGGTAAATTGTTTCATTATTTTTGGTATTTTAGAGCATAAAATGTGTGTTATATATATATTTTTAATTGCTTAAAATATCCAAAAAATACTTGTTAATTTTTGAAATTAATATATAGTGTCTAGTACACTGTAAGAGACTCTAAGATAATTTTTGTGTAAATTATCATGTATTTATGGTATTTTAGAGCATATTATTAATGTTTATGGACGTTGATTTAATTGCTTAAAATAGTCATAATACATTATTAATTTTTGTAATTAATATGGGACATAAGGGACACTGTTTTAAGACCATGTAAAATTTTGTGGGACTCAAAGATAATTTTTGGTAAATTATCTCAATCATATTAATATTTTAGAGCATATAATTGTGTGTTTTGGTACACATATTAAATTGCTTAAAATATTTTTACTGATTGTTAGTTCAGAGAATTAACACAATGTGTTTAGAACACTAGGGGTAGCTTGAGAAAATTATTTTAGTGTATTTTCTCGCTCTTTGGGACATATTTTAGAGCATATACATTGTGTTAGATACGCAATATTAATTGCTTAAAATATAACCAATCAAAGTTGTTAATTCTTAAATTTAATGTCTAGTGTTTTTGTACACTAATTGGAGACTTGAGAAAATTTTATGAATTATCTCAATTTTTTGGTATTTTAGAGCATAAAATTTATGCATATGGGCATTTATTTAATTGCTGAAAATAGCCAAAATAGATTATTAATTTTTGAAATTAATATGGGGTGTTTAGAACACCATATTAGACCACTAAAAATTTTTGGAGAACAAATTCTTGAAAAGTTTTGTATTTTTAGGAATTTTGTTGCTCATAGTTAATTTTGTTTAACTAATATCAATTTATTATGTTAAATTGATTCAAAATGTTTTTGGGCCTTGATGAAATTCTGGAAATTTTTATTTATAATGAAAATCTTTTTTTTCAGTTAATTAAATTTTCCATAAGGTTTAAATTAATTTGTTAATTTAAAAGGCCCTCAATAAATTGGTTTTAAATTATTTTTAAGACCTAAAATTGGGTTAAAATTAATGAAAAATTCAGGATTTTTTTTTTCATTGATTTTACTTAGCTTATGGGAGCTATTCGGGCTGTGCAATAATCATTTTATTGTACATTTTATTTTTTAGAGGCTCGCAGCATAGTTGGTCATGTTTATATTACTGTTATTTGTGATTGGTTGACCCTATGACCTCTAATTCCTCCTCCTTCAGTGGAGTGACGGATGAGTCCATTCATTTTATAATGAGACCACATGAGTGCTTGATGTGTGTGATTAATACATTTTAATCTGGCTTAAATGAATGGACAATTAATTGATAATTTATGGAGCTTGTGTCCTCACGATGTATGTTTAAGGTTGTTTTTGTGTATGTATATGAACAAAGCATCCCTATTTTTTATGGGCTATAAATGTAATGTGAGGACGAGTGTTTACATTTCTTGTATTGGAAAAGCCTACTTGTAAAGGGATGGGTTTCTTTGTTCATAAATCATACACTTGAATTACCTTAACATGAGCTCTAAGTTATCAATTCGGACCCACGTGGGGGTCTATGCGCACTTTTGTTGTATGACGCACTTTACATTTTGTGGATGATCTTAGATAGGTAATTGTACCATCTAATTGATGTTTGTTTAGAAAAATCAATTATAAAAGGTTTTTCTTGATTTACAAAATTAAGATTTGATTAATGAGCAATAGCGAATTTTTTGGTCTTAAATTGTAGAAAGGGGAAAACTCATTTGTAATTGGATTTTAAAACAAACCTCATGAAATGTGCAAATAATAATGTCAACCCCTTGCGCATATTCTTCAAATTTTTTGGATTCACAAAAACAAATGTTTTCCAAACCACACTTTGTCGATCTTTATAAAAGCAACAAGTTTAAAAGGGACTAATTTTTTGTAATATGGCACTGCAAAGTAACACACCGATAGAATGAGTAAGAGCTTATGGGCTTTAGGCTTATTCTATAGTCCAACCCATTAAACCGAATAATGGGCTTTCAGCCCAATATCATTATAACCTTAATAGCCTATAATACTTGGCCTGAGAAGGATCATAGCACGCGCTTTGTGATAAGTAGCATGCACCATGATTTTGTTGGGAAGTATATATACTATCCAATAGCCAAAGTATTATGAGATCATCTCAAATTTGTTTTCGATGACACATTCACTACTAGATTAAGCATCTAGTTATGAAGTTCGGGAAAGTAAAGGAAATGTTCCAAGTACACGATGACTGGACATCTAAGGTCGATGACAGGTATGATTCGTGATTTCATAATACTCGGAACATCTTTACTGGCGAACTGCGGTTTCAGGCTATGATTAGTTCTTTGCCTGATTTGCGGGTCCATAGAAAACAAATCATGATCCATAACGGAAATGTTAAATTTTTGGTTTTGACATTTTCTGACATGTTGAGCTGAATACGGAGCGCCAAAAGGTGAGGCGAACCGTATAGCTACACTCTTGACCACTACTTCCATAAGTGGAAGTAGGCGCAAGGCCAGTGGGCCTAAACGCAATGGTAAGGGTAAACCCGCCTAGAGGCAGGGTGGGGCGAGCAAGTTTGCGCCCAAGGCTGACAAGGTGGAAGAGCGCAATCGAGGGCGTTTTTCAGTTCGGTGGTAATAGGATGGACAATTTTGGGTGGTAGTGTTACTAGGACATGGTTATCTAAGGATAACTGCTTAAGAATTATTTTCATAAATTCTAGTTTTCTCTGTTAATTTATTCTGAGACATAGCATGCTAGACTTGAACGCATAGGATGTGATAGGATGACTTGATTGGCTCGAGAAGCCCTTTTGGGCCCACTCGCTAAGGTTGACCTACCTATGTGTGAGTCTTGCTTAGTTGGCAAAGCATGCCGAAAGCCTTTTAGATAGGCTATTAGAGCTACTCAAGTATTAGAACTAGTTCACTCAGATATCTGTGGACCTATGATTGTAAAGGCACGTCATGGCGCCTCTTATTTTCTCACTTTTATAGATGATTTCGCGCGATGTGAGGATCGCGAGTGCTTATCTAATCAGTTCTGGGAATTGTGTGAGGAAAAAGGGGATACGCAGACAACTTTCTGCTCCGAAAACTCCGCAACAATATGGTGTTGCAGAAAGAAGGAATAGGACATTCCTAGATATGGCTAGGACTATGATGGCGCAAGTCAACCTCCCAAAGTTGTTTTGGGAGGATGTACTCTTGATTGCTGCCTACATAGTAGAGTGCCTCTCCTCAGTCAGTTCCTTCTACCCCCTTATGAGCTATGGAAAGGCGAAAACTCATTTCGGAGCATTTGCGCCCGTGGAGCTCAGGAGGCTATGTTCACTATACCTCGCATAAGTGCGAGAAACTACGCTCGAGAGCTAGAAAACATACCTATATAAGGAATTCTAATAGCTCGACAGCCTATGTTACGTATAAAGAACAAACGGGTATAAGAATGACAGAAATGGTGCCACATGATATTGAAAATGACTTCCCCAGATTTGTATTACTAAGAGATATCTTGACCTCTATGAGTTGGAGGATGTTGAAGACAACATACCATCTTTAAGCGAGGGTGGGGAGATTGAGAATCCACATCCAATAATCGCTGTAAAATGGTACTAGTCTCACACCCAAGTGGGAGTACACCGCTAGACGCTAGTGGGAGTGTACCAGATAGTGGGAGTGCACCACTAGCACATCCAATAATCGCTGTAAAATGGTACTAGTCTCACACCCAAGTGGGAGTACACCGCTAGACGCTAGTGGGAGTGTACCAGATAGTGGGAGTGCACCACTAGGCACTCAAGATTCTCAGGTAGTACACTGTATGGTGATGAGGAAAAAGTTCCCTATCACTGTTTTGAAATTGAGGAAGACATTTTCATATGTGTGCAAATGTGTGCACAAGTGGATGAGGATGAGCCTGCTTCTTTTGTTGAAGCGTTTTTCTTCGTCCGCTGAAGCTGAGTGGATAGTTGCTATGCCAGATGAGATGAACTCTATGGACGCGAATAAAGTCTGGGAGTTAGTTGACATTCCGCCTGTGCGTAAGACTATTGGAGACTAGTGTGTTTTTAAAATCTAACGCAAGGCAGATGGTCCAATTGACAAGTATTAGGCGCGCCTTGTGGCGATAGTTGGTACCCAGAGAGGGTATAGACCATGGAAACATGTTCTCCCAAAGGGTGAGATCTGACTTCATTCGCCTTATCCTAGCAATTGTCACATATTTAGTTTTTTGAACCTTTTTAGTTGGATGTTTAAACTGTTCTTTTCTCAATGGAGAACAAGACGACAAGATAAATATGGATCATCCCATTGGTGTTGTGACCAAAGGGAATGAGCGCAAAAGTGTGCTGTCTCAAACGATCTATTTATTATCTCAAATCGTCTAGACAGTGGTACAATGTGTGTACATTAAATGGTCCAAGGAAAGTGTTTTAATTCTTTATATGTTGA
This sequence comes from Hydrangea macrophylla, assembly GCA_033977485.1. Lineage (NCBI taxonomy): Eukaryota > Viridiplantae > Streptophyta > Magnoliopsida > Cornales > Hydrangeaceae > Hydrangea > Hydrangea macrophylla. Next base: position 34,324,648 of record CM066994.1, read on the forward strand.
TGACGTCCTTTTAGCTAGGAATGAGATGAGTTCCATTGTCGCCACTTGAGAGTGGTTGTCCTCTCAGTTTGAGATTGAGGACATGGGTGATTCCAACTATGTGTTGGAAGTTTAGACTGTGAGATATTGTTCTCAGAAGCTCCTCTGTTTGTCTCGAGGGACTTACAAGATGTAGGTTCTTGAACGTTTTCACATGAAAAACTGAAAACCCATAGACATCCCATTTTTTGGGGGACTCACCTTGACCTTAGATCAATGTCTTAAGAATAATGAGAAGAGGAAACAAATGTCCAGTTTTCCATATCCGTCCGCAATAGGGAATCTAAAGTATGCTAATGTGTGTACTCGGTCAGATGTCTGCTATGCGGTTGGTTTAATTAGTCGTTGTCGTAGCAACCATGGTCCTGTCACTAGAGAGTAGTGAAGAGTATCTTGCGATATATTCGCAGGAGTACTGTGGACCTTGCCTTATGCTGTCCGCGATGGAAGCATAATATGTGGTGTGCTCTGCAGTTGTAAGAGAAGCTGTTTTGGTTTAAGAGTTTTTGCAGTGGTTAGGCTCTTTATCTCATAGTGATGAGGTTGTGCTTATCTATGGTGATAACACATAAGCCTGAGCATATGCAAAAGATCTCAAAAATCATTTTAGCACATAGACATTCGTTTTTGTCACATTTTGAGATGTAGTTTGCGCAACAGGAATTTGTCTTGAGGTATATCTCCAATTGGGGATTTGATGTGCTTAGACATTTTATTGTGATATTGACATTATTATTCAAGTTTTTATAAACTAGTTGTTTTCCATATATATATTTGTTATAAGTGGAACGGATGCACATTTCTTATATGTCACCGGGCTTGAATCGACCTGCTCACACGGGTGATTCACCTTGGCGCCGAGATAGCGAACTAGGGCATGCGTGTCCATGGCGCTTAGATGGCGAGCAAGATGAGACATTTGTGTTCATGGCGCTTAGATAGCTAGCTAGGACATGTGTGTCCATAGCGCTTAGAAAGCGAGCTTGAACACTTATATCTACGCAGTATAAGAACAGCGAGCTAGATATAAACCCTATTATTTCTATATGTCGCCTTAGATGGATCTAAGATGAGACCTTATACTTGGTCGAACATAGAGATATCCCACGACTCTATGTAGCCTGTTTACAGCCGAATGTGAGTTTTCAGACGGGCGCTAAGAGGAGCGACTGTGCTGGGAGACTCAGGTTAGACGTTTTGTGTAACGTCTAGACTAAGATTCGTATGGCGTTACTTGTTTTTTCAAACATAGAGTGACATGCCCATTTTTATGGAAGAACGCCATAGCATACATTTCATACTGTATGTGCTTTCGCGATCGACTGTGGAGCAGTGAATGGATTCCTCTTCATTGCTGTGTGAGCCATGTAGCATATCCAAGACATTGGTTATCCTACAAACTAGGTTGCCTTCACGACTTAAGACTATGTCATGAAGAGGACGCTTGATGACAGTTACTTTAGCATGCTATCCTAAGACGATGAGATTATTCCGTTCTATGGGGTGTGTCTGGGCAAGCGGTCAAGTTAGTCGGATTGATATGTGGGCTCAGGGAAGACCATTCAATAACACACCATGTTTTTGTGACTCATTAGCAGGCCTGCGACAATCGTAAATTATTACTGATATGTCATGAGTACATTACATTGAGGTGGTACAGCAATTCTTTTCACCGAGGGATTGAGAATGCTGTGTCCGGTGTGGTTGAATCGTCTAAGGCATACACGAGAAGTTTCCGAGTGATGTGTCTTGCTGGTTATGGTGATGATTTGGCATTACACTCCTGTCGCTGTACTTTCTTTTCGTAAGGTCGCACGTTCTATTTCCCTGTATGAAGAGATGAGAAGTTCTGTTTCGAGAGATTGGTTTTAGAACTAGCCCTATGTGGGTGAGTGGGAGATGTAAGAAATATGTGGGCCATACGGGCACCCACATACATTGGACCGGGTCCAATGGGCCATGGCTCTTGGAGCCCTAGGGTTTGGATATTATGTGTGTGTATATATATATGATATAAACACAACATATTGGGAGATCCCCTAACATACATAGCAGCCTCTCTCTCTCTCTCTCCCTCTCTCTCTCTCACGGTTCATCTCTCTCTTGGCCATCACCAAAGGAGCCATGGGATTTAGCACGTGATACGTACGAGGACCGCTCTAGTAGTGATCTTCACGACCTACGCGAAGTATAAGAGAGTACACGGAGGCAACATGGAGCAGCAATTCGTGGGTGAAGACGCCGGGCTCGTAACAACACCGTTTGGCGATCCGTCGGGTTATTCCGCTAGGTAAGTGACCTAAACCCGACTCGTATGCTTGCGTGCATATTAATCTACACTATGGGACGGCCTAAAGAGCCATGCCAGTGGCAACTGTTACACAAAAGCATTGCCAACGGGCGTAACGGCTACATTGTCCGTATAAGGCCCGTTTGGCAACAACTTATGAGTAATGCTATGCTTCCCAAATCTGAATTCAAAATCCCCATCTCTTATGATGTGGTAGTGGGTTCACTGAATTTTGATTGGAGAATGTTGAAGTGTTGGTCAATGGGCTCACTGGATTTTGATTGGTGTCACAACATTTGGAATGATGATTTGAGATTTGAATTTGGGAAGCATAGCATTACTCACAACTTACATGCCTAAGGATCCTCGAGGCGCTACCATCTCAACAGCACCAATAGGGTCGTGTCATCTCAGTAGCACTATGGGGTGGCAATTGGGTCGTGTCGTGTCAAAATGTCATTTTTAATAGTACAAAACATTTAAACTCAAACCCGAACTTGTGAGATACACATGTTACACATTTAACCCATTTAAGGTTACACGTTTAACCCATTTAACCTGTTTATTTTTATTTTTGGTCAAAGTAACATGCTTAATAAACAGTGTAAATACGCTCTTCATTATTAATATTAACAACAATGCTAGGGGCACAAATAGATCTCATAAATACTTACAACCACAGTCTATCTCTCTCCTGTGTGGCACTGTTGGGTCCCCATAGTGACACCCATGAGAGAGAGACCCCACAGTGCCACCCAGGAGATAGATAGACTGTTTGTTGTAAGTATTTGTGAGATATGTTTGTGCCCCAAATATTACCCTAATATTAATGCTTCTTGATTCCATGTATATAAAAATATGACTTAAATACAAAATATACCCCGGAATCTCTGTCTCATTTTAGTCTCTGTAGCTTCAATTGCATCAATTAGGTCTATGAAGTTTCTAAATAGAAACAGTATGTCAAATGTCTCATTCTGTCAGAAATTTTGACAAATTCACCCACTGCTATGCTAAAGTATGTGATAAGGGTGGAGAGCTTGGTGGTATTCCATTTTTGCCCATAAAAAACGTGGCAATAAATAGCATGTAATTAAATTCTGTCAACTTTTTTCACAGAATTAGACATTTGAACGACATTGTTTCTATTTAAAAACTCCAGGGTTTAAATTAACACACTTGAAATTACAAGGCCTATAAGACAGATTAAACTTGAAGGGTATAAGTTGTGATTAAGCCTAAAAACATTGTAAATAGCATGCATCAATTTAAAGAAACAACATATTTCTTTTTCACAAAAATAATAATAATCCATTTTGAAGTCTCACTAGCGGATGTGAGAAAATCTAAGTGCTTTATAGATTGTTTATACTCATTGGAATTGTACATTTATGTGTCCAATTAAGGTTGATTTTGACAGAAAAATATTACAGAAAATATAGCGGAATGATTTCAAAAACTTTTTAGATCCCCACAGTTGTTGATTAGCTAAACAATTAACTAAAACAACACTATATTTAATCTTTATCTCAAACTCTGAAGTTGAAGATGACACAGTATGCAGTCTTTGTCACCACCGGGCCTTCACCGTTGTTCTCCAACCTTCAGATGCGCAGGAATATGCTAAGAATCTCTCAAACCTGTCACGACCCCAAAATTCGACTTCAAAATTCTGGGCTCGAGACCGGCCTCTAGGCCTCTTCATAATTAAATAGAGCTCTAGCGGAAGCAATCATAGCTTAATTCTGTTTATATATCGAAGTCTACATGAATCTTGAAAATATTATTACATTGAAGGCATAACTCTTCTAAATGTTCTACATATCTAACAATCATCTACTCCTCATTTGCATGAAGAAGATAATCTTTATCTTCTATCAAAATGTTCTGTTCTTCTAAGGGTTCTGTAATAGCCTATCATCGTCACTTCGTCACCTGAAAAGGGTTTTAAAAATATTTGGAGAGTGTGAGCTGAAGGCTCAGTGAATGAACATAACCTTTGAATAATCATTTAAAAGATTTGCATTTTTAGAATAGATAAAATAATAACATTAAAATTTCATGCAATAAAATGACAATATAATGGCATGTTCTATTTGCATGGAGATAACATCTTTACATAAATGTCAAATTACCAACCACCCACTCACACACACGTTCCTTTTATTACATCGCACAGTGATCAAAGGCAACCCTGCAGTCGGGCTCATTTCATCGGTCCAAAGGACCACATCGCATACATAGGCTATACATCGCATACTTAGGCTATACATCGCATACTTAGGCTATACTTTATACTTTGTTGCGGTGGTAATCGGCACTTTAAATAAATGAACATTTTAAATGATGGCATTTCAAAAGATACATGACATTGGCATAAATTGGCACATTTGAAAATAATAAGTTTTGAATGTTAAAACCCTTCCAGGAACCAAGAAAGATGTTCCGAAAATAATTATAGTATTTTGATACTTTACATATTATAGTAAAATTTACTCATTATATATTGAGTTAATATAGAAAGGTAATGAACACTCACATATGGAGTTGAATTAAATACAGGATACGAACACTCACCTTGGTGACTTAGGAATTGACGATGAAACAGTTCCTACATCAATACAGGTAAAAGAAACTAGACATTTAATATCTAATTGTAATCATAGTGTAAAGCTGTAATTAAGGCTTCTCTAGGGTATTCTTGTAAATATGCTAAAACTATGTCAAGACTTCACTATCATGTTCTTAACTCTATACTAAGTTCAACATTACTAACTGGACTCAATTTGGAGTCCGTTGTAGTTCCTACTTCAAAATAGAGTTTCCTACACAAACATAGATTCTACAAATAAGCTGTATTTTAAATAATGTCGAATTGTCTCCAAACTTTTAAATATAATACTAGACGTTATTTTAAGACTATAGGAATTGACGGCATATTTTTCTGAGTTATAGATTATTTATTCCCTAATAATTATAATTTTTAAACTAGCACTTCTTTTATTTATTTGAACCCAAATAAATAATAGGTGGAATACAAATAATAATAATAATAATTTCAGAATATAAGAAGTATCATAAATAATATCTCATAATTTAAAAGTTTAATAATAACCTTTAAACTTATTTTGAAATCATTTAAACAACTTCATGACTATTCATTTAAATAGTAATTACAATACTTATAAATACTAATTAGCTAAACTAGATTATTAAATCTTTAAACATAATTAGTAATATATATAAATAGTATTACTTAATAGCTTATAGTATAAAAATATATTAAACATAGGATTAAACCTAATTAGACTTAACTGAAACAAAATTAACAAATTAATAATTAACTATATGTACCGTACAAATTTACTAATGTATTACACCTAACAAAATCCCATTTAGAACTTCTTCTTCCTCACGATTGTTCTTACTGTGACAGTATATATATATATACATACATATAACACATATTTATCCATAAACACATTTATACCCCTAACTTTCTCACTTCTCAACGAAAATGGGCAAGTCCTATATGAAAATTAATCGTCTCGACGAGCCGGATCTAACTACACAAGTTTGAGGTCTTGAATCTAAGTGTTATGTACGAATTTTTGGATAAACCCGAAAGTGGGTCTAAGGAACAAATCTCAAATTCATGACTATAGACAATGGCTCTCCCAAAGCTGATCATGGGGGAGTCTATTGGGACCTTAATGGTCAGTTTGGTATAAGTTTCATGAAGTTTGGTGGAGATTGATTTTCAAGTTTCCATGGAAGCTCTAAGGGGAGGTCAACCATGGTGGGGCTTAAGGTTGTGTTTGGTTGGGCTCTGTGTGTGTGTGTGGAGTTTATAGAAACACAGAGGAGGTGGAGAGACCATACCTTTTCTCTAATCAGTCCGGCTCTTTCTCCCTCTTCTCTGTTTACTTCTTCTCCTCAATGACTTACTCTCACTCTCTCCCAATCTGTCTATATAGATATTAAATATATATATATATTTATATATAATACCCACTATACATATATATATATATTAATACACCACTAACATATATTTATATATATATATAATATCCACTAACATATATATATATATAATATCCACTAACATATATATATATTTATAATACCCACTACACACCCACGGCATACACACTCACACACTGCACAATTTGGAGATTACCCTATGTGGTTGAGCTCATGCTCCCTCACACACACTGGTAAACATTATACTGTCAATTCTCCAAAATTGGTATTTTTCTTTGACGAAAATAAACGTTTTTTTTTTTTTTTTTTTTTTTGTTAAAAGACGTTCTAATTTTCGGGTCATTACATTCTCCCCTACTTAAAGAAGTTTGGTCCCCAAACTTATCTTATTACGTGCTTGGAAAGGCAATTATAATTTTAGGATAATTTCCAAATTTACAACTCGAAATACGTTAAAATAGTAAAATATTAAAATATTCTAACAGTTAGAAATGAAATTATTACACTAACTAAATAATCAGAATAATCAATTATTGTCACTGTTTTGTAAAGTTATTGTAAGTTGCTCCATTGTCCTAAAATTTAATGGTTCAAAGCTTTAGGATTATAATTTTATAATAGTCTGAATACTTATCAGAATACTATATATATATATATATAAATTCTAAGAGTTTCCTTACACAATCCTTGACATTCTCTTTTTATTGATGATATTTTTTGATACATATAAGAGCGAAAAGAGAACAACAAGAAAACCCTTACATTTCAGAAAGTGCACTTATGTTATTAACAAGGGATAGTATTTCCACAGCTGATTCTTGAACTGATAGTCCAACGTGAGAGTACATTACATAAGAAACGAAGGTAGTGCGAAGGAGGATTTTTTTTTTTTTTTTTTTTTTTTTTGGAATATGAAAAGTTACAATGATACAAATGTACATTTGGATTTTGATGAGTGGGAACAGAGTTCTGCCAACGTGAGGTTTCCTTTCAGATGTTGAATGCTAACGACATCCTACGCGCTTTTCAGCAACCATATAGATCCTATAGTCCGTTCCACAGAACCCTGGGTTAACGTTCTTCAGGACTTACTTCTGAGGACAATACCGTCCTGGGATGCTTACCCTCCCAGTTGCCCTATAAAACAATACCCAAAGGTCCAAACTACATTAAGCTGGTGGAGGGACACGCGTAGTAAGACATGTGGGCTCAATCCCACGCACACTCAACGTACAGGGACTACATCGAAATCGGACCATGATGTTCATTCCATTTTTTTTTTTTATTTTATTTTATTTTTATTTTATTTTTTTATTTTTTTTTTTATTTTTATTATTATTATTTTTTTTTTAGAGCCTTAGTTCTCAGGCTCAAGCCACCTCGCGACCCTTTTTCCTTTTCTTTTAGAGACACGTTGACTCTCAACCATGTCAATTAAACCCAAGAAGGAGCTTTGAGCTAAGTTATTAACAGTGAAGAAAGAGTAAGGATCAGTGGATGGAGTAGGTGCTTTTGATGAACTTGCTTGAAGATTTGGGAGGAGATTTGGATATCTTGGGACCTCTGGTTTTTTCGTTTGCTCCAAGGGAATCCGGGACTTGTTAGATTGTGAGTGTTTAGACCAGCAGGAGCAAGTTGGAGTAACAGAGGTGGTGGGGGCAGGACGAGAGACTAGAGAAATTGCGTCGGGAGTAGCGAGATCCAGTGGTGTTGGAGAGGTTTGGTGGTTGGTGCTAGATTGTAAGGACTGGACTGGAGAAATTGTGTTGGGAACAGCGAGATCCAACAGACTTGGAGAGGTTTGTTGGTTGTTACTAGACAGTAAGGACTGGATCAGATTAGACCAAGGAGAGGTTGTACGAATTTGAGTGACAGGGGAAATACAGGTAGGGCTAGAGATTTCAGAAGAGATTGGAGTAGTTGTGGTGTGAGAAATGAGATTGGAACACTTTCGAGGGTTTTCTATGTCGTGATCTAGATCTACCATGGCATAGTTGAGCCAAGGATCTGGATCAGGCTCTTTGGATTGTTTGGGTGACTCTTCTTTTGATTGAGCTTGAAGTTGTGAGACTTGTTCTTTCGTTTCAAGAACTTGTTGTTCGAGAAAAAGGATGTAAGAAACACAACCCAAAGTGGGATCCTGAAGCCTAGCTGTGGCTTCAAACACAAGGGATTTGATAGTTTGTAGATGATCTTCCTCAGGTACCCTTTCAATAAGGCGTAGAAAATTCCTATATCCGAAAAGGCCGTGAATTGCCTCATAATCCTTCACACTCCCAGCATATTGAAAGTAGGGAGCCAAGGAACAGTCACTTCTGCACCGTCTTCTGTTATACTCGCATGCACCACAACGACTTGTGTTAAAAACCTTCTTAGAAACCATTTTTGGCTTGTTTTAGCTTCCTCTTATTAAGATCTGGGTTGGGTGAGGGGTTTTTTTTTTTTTTTTTTTTTTTTTTTTTTTTTTGGGGGGGGGGGATATGAGTTTCTGCCAAGAGGCAGAAGGAAGAAGAAGAGAAGAAGAAAGAGAGGGGAAGAGGAGAGGAGAGTGAGACAGAGAGATGTTCGTCAAAGAGAGAGAGAGAGAAGGGTGAGAGGGATAGAGAGAAGGGGTCATGGAGGGTTTTTAAAAAGGGGAGGAAGAGAGAGGGGGAGTAGATCCACGCGGGGGAACAGGGAAAAGGAGGGGACAGGTGAGAAAATATAAAGAAAAAGAGAAAGAGAGAGAGGGGGTCATTGAGAGTGACAGAAAGGGAGTGTGCGTCGGTGAGAAAGTCAAAAAGGAGGGAGCAGATGGGAAAGAAAGAAGAGAAAGAGAGAGAGAGCACGTGAAGAGAGAGAGAAAGGCGTCGGTAAGAGTGACAGGAAGAGAGAGAGAGAGAAGCGTCGGTAACGTCGCAGTACACGTGGCATGACACGTGTCAGTTGACGTGGCTTGTATGCCACGTGTCAGATGATGATAGGTCAGTCAACTGCTGAGTCAGCGCTGACTGTTACTTGCGCGTGGGGAGAGTGATACACGTGTAGAGAGTGAGAGCATGTGGAGAGACTGGTGTCTAATGCAAACCTAAATCAGGTCTGGTCCCCTACTCTTCCTATTACTCCGTGTATGTGTGTTTCAACTATTACCATATTTTTACTAATATTTCATGGTTGTGTTCTCCAATCTCTTTTTTTTTTATTTAAATTTATATATTTAAGACACTAGTTTGTACCACACCTAGTAGTTGTGGTTATCAAACACTCTATAACTCTTGATAGATTTACAATGAGTTATGAAACGTCACCTTGGAGTTATTAGTAAAATAGAGTTCATTATCATTGTGTCGTTACGTGTTAATACTATTTCTATTGGTAAATAGAGTTAACATTTCATATAATATTTTTAGTAATGTAAGACTTCTAGCTACATTTAAATTCTAGACTCACGGATAATAAAATTAGATATTTTAGACTAAAAATTCTATATAGGTTCTAGCTGGATATCTTATCTCACTTCCTTTTGTTCTTTCTATACAAAATGAGTCCTATTTCTAGACTTCTGAGCAAGATGATATATAGTCCTAAGCTGTAACTTAAGCTTTCTAACGAAATTTTATGTATCCATATCTTAACCTTAGACTTCCTAATCAAAATTGCACTATGCTCTTCTAGCGGTCCGGAAACTATTGCTCTGATACCAACTGTCACGACCCCAAAATTCGACTTCAAAATTCTGGGCTCGAGACCGGCCTCTAGGCCTCTTCATAATTAAATAGAGCTCTAGCGGAAGCAATCATAGCTTAATTCTGTTTATATATCGAAGTCTACATGAATCTTGAAAATATTATTACATTGAAGGCATAACTCTTCTAAATGTTCTACATATCTAACAATCATCTACTCCTCATTTGCATGAAGAAGATAATCTTTATCTTCTATCAAAATGTTCTGTTCTTCTAAGGGTTCTGTAATAGCCTATCATCGTCACTTCGTCACCTGAAAAGGGTTTTAAAAATATTTGGAGAGTGTGAGCTGAAGGCTCAGTGAATGAACATAACCTTTGAATAATCATTTAAAAGATTTGCATTTTTAGAATAGATAAAATAATAACATTAAAATTTCATGCAATAAAATGACAATATAATGGCATGTTCTATTTGCATGGAGATAACATCTTTACATAAATGTCAAATTACCAACCACCCACTCACACACACGTTCCTTTTATTACATCGCACAGTGATCAAAGGCAACCCTGCAGTCGGGCTCATTTCATCGGTCCAAAGGACCACATCGCATACATAGGCTATACATCGCATACTTAGGCTATACATCGCATACTTAGGCTATACTTTATACTTTGTTGCGGTGGTAATCGGCACTTTAAATAAATGAACATTTTAAATGATGGCATTTCAAAAGATACATGACATTGGCATAAATTGGCACATTTGAAAATAATAAGTTTTGAATGTTAAAACCCTTCCAGGAACCAAGAAAGATGTTCCGAAAATAATTATAGTATTTTGATACTTTACATATTATAGTAAAATTTACTCATTATATATTGAGTTAATATAGAAAGGTAATGAACACTCACATATGGAGTTGAATTAAATACAGGATACGAACACTCACCTTGGTGACTTAGGAATTGACGATGAAACAGTTCCTACATCAATACATGTAAAAGAAACTAGACATTTAATATCTAATTGTAATCATAGTGTAAAGCTGTAATTAAGGCTTCTCTAGGGTATTCTTGTAAATATGCTAAAACTATGTCAAGACTTCACTATCATGTTCTTAACTCTATACTAAGTTCAACATTACTAACTGGACTCAATTTGGAGTCCGTTGTAGTTCCTACTTCAAAATAGAGTTTCCTACACAAACATAGATTCTACAAATAAGCTGTATTTTAAATAATGTCGAATTGTCTCCAAACTTTTAAATATAATACTAGACGTTATTTTAAGACTATAGGAATTGACGGCATATTTTTCTGAGTTATAGATTATTTATTCCCTAATAATTATAATTTTTAAACTAGCACTTCTTTTATTTATTTGAACCCAAATAAATAATAGGTGGAATACAAATAATAATAATAATAATTTCATAATATAAGAAGTATCATAAATAATATCTCATAATTTAAAAGTTTAATAATAACCTTTAAACTTATTTTGAAATCATTTAAACAACTTCATGACTATTCATTTAAATAGTAATTACAATACTTATAAATACTAATTAGCTAAACTAGATTATTAAATCTTTAAACATAATTAGTAATATATATAAATAGTATTACTTAATAGCTTATAGTATAAAAATATATTAAACATAGGATTAAACCTAATTAGACTTAACTGAAACAAAATTAACAAATTAATAATTAACTATATGTACCGTACAAATTTACTAATGTATTACACCTAACAAAATCCCATTTAGAACTTCTTCTTCCTCACGATTGTTCTTACTGTGACAGTATATATATATATACATACATATAACACATATTTATCCATAAACACATTTATACCCCTAACTTTCTCACTTCTCAACGAAAATGGGCAAGTCCTATATGAAAATTAATCGTCTCGACGAGCCGGATCTAACTACACAAGTTTGAGGTCTTGAATCTAAGTGTTATGTACGAATTTTTGGATAAACCCGAAAGTGGGTCTAAGGAACAAATCTCAAATTCATGACTATAGACAATGGCTCTCCCAAAGCTGATCATGGGGGAGTCTATTGGGACCTTAATGGTCAGTTTGGTATAAGTTTCATGAAGTTTGGTGGAGATTGATTTTCAAGTTTCCATGGAAGCTCTAAGGGGAGGTCAACCATGGTGGGGCTTAAGGTTGTGTTTGGTTGGGCTCTGTGTGTGTGTGTGGAGTTTATAGAAACACAGAGGAGGTGGAGAGACCATACCTTTTCTCTAATCAGTCCGGCTCTTTCTCCCTCTTCTCTGTTTACTTCTTCTCCTCAATGACTTACTCTCACTCTCTCCCAATCTGTCTATATAGATATTAAATATATATATATATTTATATATAATACCCACTATACATATATATATATATTAATACACCACTAACATATATTTATATATATATATAATATCCACTAACATATATATATATATATAATATCCACTAACATATATATATATTTATAATACCCACTACACACCCACGGCATACACACTCACACACTGCACAATTTGGAGATTACCCTATGTGGTTGAGCTCATGCTCCCTCACACACACTGGTAAACATTATACTGTCAATTCTCCAAAATTGGTATTTTTCTTTGACGAAAATAAACGTTTTTTTTTTTTTTTTTTTTTTTTTGTTAAAAGACGTTCTAATTTTCGGGTCATTACAAAACCACTCCGGTGTACGTGATTTTTAGTCATGTACGTTAGTTTTTCTTAACAGATATGTTTTATATTTATAAGATATCAATACAGAGATATAGTAGCACTAAATCTCTATCTCTTTAAATTCAAATTAAAAACTAATTTAAAGTTAATATACATTTATCATTATTGAAAGATAAATTATCTATATATCTGTATACAAATAAATATCTGTAATGTACAATTACCATACACAGCTTTATCATGCACCCTACGATTAGGAGCCAACGATGGAATATGATGGTCATCCTTTTTCCTGGCTTCCAATCATATCTTAGTCAATTTGATCAATTCTTAATTTAACTAAGACTGATTAATTACAGACACACCCTACTACAATGCTGTAATTGCACTCAAAGAAAATGGAATTTATACTAAGGCCCAACTCACTAAATTATCTGCAAAATATCCCTCCACGGAAATAAGTAACAGAAGGTAAAATAATAATTGACTATCTACCTTTTGAGTCACCTATTATTTACCACTTTTGAAAACTCTAGTTATCTACTATCGATCACATATGAAAAGACCATACTACCCTTTGGTTTAGAAAAAATCCAACAAAGTACTCAAATTTCTATAATCGAATGAAACTATCCAAAAGTTATCCAACATGGATTCCATATTGAAGATACACGTTCACAAGCCTCATATATTGATCACCCAAAATACCCAGGTATAGATAATAAGATCTCACTATATAGTATAACAAAGTAACTAGTATAAGAGTGCTAATGTAACAACTTGCATTTCCATTTATTTATCTGTATTTGCATTTTATATTTAAAATCAAATTATATTGGCTGTTGTTATTAATTTCGATTCTCATATGTTAAACCTTGTTATTGGTTTTAATTCGTATTTAAAATTATTGTTGGGGCCAAATTGCAAATTCTACAATTTTAGTAATACCTGTGTTAGATTTCAAAACTGCATTTCAAAACGGTGAAAATATTTACTTTTGACTCAATCAGTATTTTTATAAAATCGGAAAACTATTTCTTTCGTTAAAATAAATTTTCTGTATTTTTGTGGTGAACACCGTGCCACGAAAATACCAATTTGTGTTCAAAACTGTCCGCGCCGCGATGAACTTCCACAGATGTTGGAAGTGATGTAAAGCAAGATTTGATATATGCTTTATTGCCATTTATGGCAACTAATCATTGACTTAGGCCTTGTTTGGCATTGCGTTGTGTGAGTGTGTTAACTTAAGACCATAAGCTTAAATTCACAAACACATACAAGTTGATCCCTATACTCCTACTTGGCTCTTGGATGATCTGTAGAGCTATGAGATTGTTCATCAGTGTATATACGTATGTATACGAGCTGTGTTTCTCCTTAGGATTAATTAAAATTGAAAAACAAATCCTTTTGTTGAGTGAACTTGAGAGTTCTTGGAGCCCAAGAATAATATGAGTTCTATATAACTCTCATCCCATTACACACATTCTGCACAATACAAGCACATAGAGTTCTACAAAAAATTTTAGGGAGTAATACATAGAGAGAGCTTGAGAATGGATTGCAGAAAAATATTATAGTGAGAGAAAGCTCACCTCCATAGCCAAGCTTGATTTGGGTTGCTTAATTCTTATATCTTTCTCAACACACACTTCATCTTCTAATCTCAGTGAGTATTTCTAACTCACTCAGAATGTAATTCATCATTGATTTACTGTTTTGTGTAGTTAAATTGTGATCACCATTTTTGAGTTCACGTGGGAAGTTTCATAGCTTTAAAATTATAACTTTTCAAACTCGACCAAAATATGTTTTTGTAGATAATAATGAAAGATTATAGTATATATAGACTATGGTTAAAGTATTAGAGCTCAATTGGTTCCCATGAGAAAGTATATTAGAAATCAAATTTTGACATCTTTTGATTCTTCGTAAAATTTGCGAGTTGCGGAATGATTCGTGTTAAATTGGTCGTAGATTCTTAATCCTTGTTAAAAATCGAAGAGATCCATATATAATAAGGCATGGTAATGTTTAAATTGCAAAATGGGTCAAAAATGGCATCAAAAGCTGAAACAGGGGAATTCTGACGAAGAAGACGAAGCTACTGCCTGAACTCGCGTGCGCGATCGAGCGAGCAGCCCGCGCGCGCGAGGTTGGTTCCAGGCAGAAAGAAAAGTTTTTAAAATAAAATGAAAATTGGGCATATCGCGCGAGCGACCCTTTGCGCGAGTGAGGTAGCTAGTTTTAGGCAGACAGAAAAGATTTTAAAAGAAAACGAAAACTGGGCATATCGTGCGAGCTGCCCGCGCGCGCGACTTCTGACAGTTTCTAGTTTTTGCTTGTCTTGTGTTAAGGAACTATTTGGGTGATGTTTTATGAACTTTTAAAGCTCTATTTGGGAAAATTACTAAAATAGAATCCTATTTGGTTATATTTGGACGATTTAAACGATGTACTACGACTTGTCAATCCCTGTACGCACGCTATTTCTATATTTCAGTGATATACTTTATGTTTAAAGTTTCATGACATACATGTGAAGTCAGTTGTACATGCATGGTGAGTATGAATGTTGGTCAGTGTGGAAAAGAGTAGTGGTCAGTGTGGTATAGAGTGTGTTATTGAGATTGTGTTGTGGACACTCCCTGGTAAGTGAGTACCAAAGTGTGTTGTGATTGAGATTGCGGCGAGAGTGTCTTTGAAATGCGACGGTGGCAAAACTGGACACTCCCTGACGCCCATGGAAGCGTTAAAGTGTGTGACGCCGAACTTGGACGCACCCATGGTAGTGCTAAAGTGTGGCCTACGGACACTCCCTAGTACCCGAGTCTGGATACTGTGTGATGCATTTGCGAGGCGGATTAGGTACTAAAGTGTGAGGCATTGAACATTCCCTGGCACCCCGTGCTAAAGTGTGAGGCAAACTGGACATTCCTTGGCACCCCTGTGCTAAAGTGTGGCTATCGCAGTATTTCAAAGATACTAGTGAGAGAGAGTTGGGTTGTTGTGTTTGTCAAGAGAAAAGAGTCGGTAAGATGAGATGGTGCATTGTTTTCATACACGGTCACATATATGTGAATTATAGTTTTCAAATGATATTATGGTTGTTTTCTAAAATGAACCCTTTACTCTAATGTAAACTTGTTGAACTAAATGGGAATTTGAAAATGGTAAATGAGCATGTCTTACATTCAAAGTTATGTTTTAATACTCACCAGCTTCTTGAAGCTGACGGCGTTGATGCGCCCTGGAGATTCGTGTTCAGACTTTTCAGGTTTTGATCAAGCGGAACATTATGACTACGCTAACTGAGAATGGCTGCTTTTGGAAGACAAAACTGTTATCAATATCCTATGCTTTAGTTTATGAACTATTTTGTAACAAGGATGACTGTAATAGACGATATATATTGTTTTGATTTAAGGTGGTTTGTGCCTCTAGAGACACCCTGCTGTAATAACTATTAAGTTAGAAAAATTTTTGTAAGCCTTGATTGCTCTGCTCTGATTTTTATGTTTTTGTTGTTGACGTTTGGGACGGAATCGATCCTTCAAACTGTCACGACCTACGGGTCCATAAAGGAAATTAAACGCTTTCCTTATTTATGCTACGTCGGGGCGTGACAACTAAGTCCATTTATCTCCTCAGGATTAAGAGTATTTTAAAATTTAATGAACTAGATAAACAAGCAATTTACTACAGTAATCTAGTTAGTGATCATATTCAACGCATTAACCATGCTAACATATAAGTTGTGAGTTTAACCACTCCAATGACAGAGTTATGTTACCCTACCAAGTAGCAACTATATGTTATAGTCGTCCATATGAATTGTCCCAAATTCATACTAATTGTGAGCTAAGTTTCAAGTTGAAAGGAACTGGTGATCACGAACTCGTGTATATGAATTCTCTCCATACATCAAGATCATCTACAATTCAACTTGAGGACGCATCAACAAATTGCTCATGCATTTAAATGATACAGGCATGCCCATAATATGTAATAACAATCAATAATAAAATCAATTTATTAATAATAAATTATCTTAATGAGTGGCTTTAAGGGCATACAATCCCAACAATACCATCATCTATCTAGAGAGAGACAACTCTTCAACTTAAATAGAAACAAGTGCTTTATTTTTAGTTTTTGATATGATGGGGGAGGTTCAAACTTCAAAATAACCAATACCATAGAGGGAACTTAAAGAAATCTCTCTCTCTCTCTCTCTCTCTCTCTCTCTCTCATGGTTTGGACATTTCTTCTACTCATATGTCTTTTTTGGAAGACCCTAAGTCAAGAAAGTAGCACTTGTTTGGTGGCTTCTTAGTCATAAGTGAAATTGATCAATGGGCAAAAGTTCTCAAGCATGTGCAAGACTAGGGGTGTGTTTCGGATGGAACGGATCAGAAATGATTGTTTCGGAAAAAATTCCAAAATTTTCGGAATGTAAAATGCCTTTCCAATGCCAACTTCGAAATTTTGGAATTGACATTTTATATTCCGATTCTGAATTTACGGAAATATAAGAATTTTTGGAATTTTTTTTTAGAAATTTTCGGAATTTCAGAATTTTCAGGCACAAATAAAACAATCAACATATCATTGTTTCAAAATTTGATTAGTTGTTTTTTTGTAAATTGAATTTTAGGACAAAAGTTTTATAATTGTTGTCAAACCCCCATTTTGATACAGAGTATATATGTATTTTTGATATATTCCATTAAAAAAGTCAGAATTTATATTTCGGAATATGTCAGAATTTATCGAAAAAATTCAGAATATTTTTGGATCAGATATTTGGAATTTTCGAAAATTCTAGAACTATTTCGATTCCAATCCGATTTTTTTTTTTTTTTTTAGAATTCTCAGAAATTGGAATTTCAGAATTTGGAATTACTTTATGTTGCAAATATCGAAAATTTTCAGATCTGAATCGGTTGGAATCGGAATTTCCGTTCCAAATAGCACCCCTATGCGAGACCAATGCAAAGTCATATACAATACAACAACATAAATGTGAGGTCTTTGCTAAAACACATATATAGTAGATGGAGAAAAATCTAGCATATTATTCAATCTTAGAAGGATTTCAAATGAGTAAATATGCCACCATGTAGTATTAAAAAATGAAAAATTTATAAGTAAAGGTGGTATATTTAACCCCACCATTTCAAATATGTGTCAATTGCACCCTCTATCATGTATAAAAAGGAAAATTTGGGCTAAGGTTCTTGAGCTAGTGCATTTGTGCACCCAAAGAAAGCTAGTGCATTTGTGCACCCAAAGAAAACTAATAAGATTGAAAATAAATGCAGCCCAATATTTGACATGTTTTTAGGTCTGGCCGGTTTTCCTCTCCTTGGCCTAAGGTCCCTCATTATTTATTTTTAACTTTTGATGACTATTTTACCCCTAGCATAATGTACAATATCTTAACATGCCATTTGTTGATCAGAGACATTCTACGATTTTTGAATTATTTTTTCTCCAAAATTTATATCCAATATTGATTTTTTTTTTGGTAAGGATTCTTTGACTTTCTGATTCCAAATCTACAAAATGTTAACTAAATCGGAGTTGTGGATTAAAAGACATGTGATTTTGAAGTTTAAAAAAGAAAAAAAAAAGGAAAAGAAAACTGACATGCTGGCGTGCACATGATGTAAACTGGGCTTTTTGTCCAATAAAATTTGAGGTACCTTAGGAGTTATAAAAAAAAAAACTAGTTGAACCTATATAATTGGTTTAAAAATGGGGCAATGTTATAGTGAGTTGCTTCTCATCTGAGAAGACGGATTTTAACTATTGGATGAGTATCTAGCCATAAGATTCCCAAGAAACTGGAGATGCATTTATTGCTAGATGCTCATCCAACGGTTAAAACCTGTCTTCTCATATGAGAAGCTTCTCATAATAGACTTACTCTTAAAAATGTACCCAAAGATGTTATACCAAGTGTTCCCAATGAAAAAAAGAAAAGAAAAAAAATGGCCAAAACCCATTAGTATTTGTCAGAATTCTATCAGCATTTCAAACAATTTTTCCAGGGAAAAAAAAAAAGAAAATTGACAGGAAATAGAACCTCAAGTTCTAATGTGTGAATTTAGAAACTATGAGAGGGGAGGAGTGACACCGAGTATAAATTAAGAGAGTGCAAAATGTAATTAAACCCATGAATCAATAATTAAAATAATGATTTGTAACTTGTATAAACTATTGTTTGCTCTGTGTAGTAAATTAAAATCAATGAGTATCTCTTCCCATTGGTCACAAAAGAGTTGTATCCGAGTATATGACTTAAAGGTGGCTGCTAACATAGCTAGTAAATCTCGAGATAGTTGTACAAGACAGCTTGTGAACTTGAGAAGGTGTTTAGGAAAACAAAGAATTAGTTCTATAGTTTATTACTAAACTGATTTTATAAATTTAAGAATTTGGTGAGTGTTCATTTCTTGCAAAAGAGTATGTGCTCAGTGTAATAACACTCTTAAATTGATTTTTTGTCAAACCAGTATTACATTGGTTCTCACAAGAACAAGATAGAAAATAGGATATGGACTGAACGTGATCCAGTTTTAGACTTTCCCAAATAAGCCCTGAATTAAATTTTTAAAAAAATAATAAAAAATAAGCATGTTTTTTGGTTTCACATAATAGCATTTGCAACATAAGGTAGCTCTCTCCTTGTCCATTTATAGTTCTCACCCAACTATGACCAAAGTAGAAGTCACATTTGATTGTTGGGCAAATTACACTTTAGTCTATTAAACTATAACCTATTTTCAATTGAGTCTATAATTTTTTTTTATTTTTTATTTTTTATTTTTATTTTTACAATTGGGTCCTTGAACTTCAAAATTTCATTCAATAATATCCAAATTCTGACACTGTTAGCTTAAACTATTAGAAATTGTCACATACGTTGCGCGTAATGCTTATCTGTCACATGTTAGGTTAAGACAAACACAGGCGTCGGGAGATTGTGAATAGTGCAGAAATTCGCATTCAATCATATCTGAAATCGCGTTCAATCAAATTCAAACACTCATTCGACTAGATCCAAAATTGCATTCAATCATGGAAAAATTGGTGAAAAGAGCATTAAGACAAGCTAAATTAGAATGAAGGACACTTAATAAAACAACTTTATTTTTTCTCTTAATTTTTTTGGACCAAAATATCCTTATCTTCATCATCTAACCTTACTTTCAAACCCTAGCCACCATTGCCACTACCCATGCCTAGCCTTCGGCCACCACCACTTCCACCTCTGGCGACCACCACTACCATCTCCGGTGACCTCCGGCGACCTCCAACGACCTCCGATGATGGCCACTAGCACCTTTGGCGACCATCCACCATAGCCACCACCTATGCCTAACCTTCGGCCACCATCAGTTCTACCTCTGGCGACCTCATACCACCTCCGACGACCGCCACTAGCACCTCCGGCGACCATCACCTATCATCCAACCTTTATTCAACAGTTCTGATCATCTTAAGAGAAATTTCTCTTAAGATCAGTTGCCTGTGGAGATTTGTGTTGGTGGTGGTGGTGGTGGTCGGCGGTGGTAGTGGCAATAGAGGGGGAGGAGAGAGATGGTGGTGGTGGTGTTTATGGAGGAAGAGGAGACAGAAAGTTAGAGAGAGAAGAGAGTTGGTAGTAGTGGCGACGACAACTACAACGGCTCTGGCGATGACGAGAATGGCTCCGGTGGTAGTGGTTGTGATGGTAGTGGCTATGGAGGGAGGATGAGAGAAAGTTAGGGAGAGATGGTAGTTGTGGTAGTGGTGGTGGCTATGGAAGGGGAGGAGAGGGAAAGTTAGAGAGAGAAGAGAGTTGGTGGTAGTGGCGAAGGCGACGGCTCCAGCTCCGGCGACGATAGCTCCGGTGGTGGCTCCGGTGGTGGTGGTGGTTGTGATGGTGGTGGTGTTAGGGATATGTACTAAAAGCCATGCTTTATGTAGTTGATTTATTATTCATTTAATAAAATAAGTTAATCCATTTTGATGAGAATCTGTGTAGTCAATATTTGTATTATATTATTTATTTAATATTATGCATGTGTGTCTTTCATTCTACATAGTAGGTGGTTTGGTGTGTAGAGTTCAGCTTACACACAAAAGATCAGACCATCGAATCTTGTAGAATATAAGATTTAGGTTTAGAGTCTTAGATGGATTGGACACACCATCGGTAGGACTGCAGCATGGTGTTGTAGTAGGTTTGTCTTGACTGCGGGAAACAGTATAGTTTCAACTCATCATGCTGGTACACTTTGTGTATTAAACGAGACCGACTTGGGGTAATTATCTTTATACTGACTTATACGATAATTAATACCTCATGACTATTATGAGTGCTTATGCTCTAAATCCTAAGTTAATTTATAGACACGTACATTTGATATTTACACTTTGATCCCTAAAAGGGTGAGAACCTTAAATGGGTCAATATCTCATTGGATTGGGTGACAATATTAATTGTGTGGTGGATATTAATTAATGATGGAATCCATGTCTCAATTTTGGGATTGATGATATCCTCTTGAGAAAGCTTATAAGTTTTGATTATGTCAAACCCTGCAGGTGGATTTTGTATCTGACATATCAGATAAGTTAAGTAGAGGATCTCAAGGAATTTCAAGAGATTAATTAAATATGATTGTCAGTAATTATATATATATATATATTTAATTAATGGATATCTGTAATCTTAACATGGGGAGATAATAAGAATTTAATAACATGGAGTTCGAAATATATTTTTGAGATAAGGGTAGGAGTGCAATTATAATTCTTTAGTGGTATGAATTATAGTTTATGAAAATAGGAATCTAATTCAGTTCGAATTAGGGTTTCCTAATTCTATAAGGAAGCCTATTCCTTATTGACTTCTTATGGTTTCTATCATAGCCTATATATATGCTGCTTTGGCTCTCTCTTCAGTTTGCGTTTTTCCATTAAGAGTATTATAACTCAGAATAAAAAAGAGGGAATAAAAAGAGAGAGCAGAAACATAAAGGATTTCGAAGGAGCCCACACTCAGTTCGATATTCTGGTAGCAAAGGAATACGGTAGAAGATCGTGAGCTGTTATCGAGTCCGTGTTCGTGAGCTGTTATCGAGTCCGTGTTCTCGATTCGTCTACTACAGCAATCAGTTTTAGCAGTTTAAGGTAACCCTAGTTCCGCCCTTATAGGGTTATGGTAGTTTTCACGTAATTTTTGCAGTACCAACTTATACGCGTTGTCAACGGATTCTGGGAACGCAGTTTCCTAATAGTGGTATCAGAGCAACGTTGATTCTGCGTATGAGTTGGACGCAACCATGTTGTCTAGTAAAACAGATCTTATGCGTGTTTTGATGGATGGATAGAACGTAGAACTGTACTAACCCTTGTTTTGCAGCGTTATTATTCCACTATTATGGTCACTGATTTTGTGTGATTGGATCCCACGATGGTTTTATCCGTGGTTAATATTGTTGTTTTAATATAGCATGTGAACTCTGTTGGCCCGGTATGGAAACCTTAGGGGGGGGGGGGGGGGTGAATAAGGTTTTTAAAACTAATTAAAGGTTTGTTCAAATTATTTGCTCAATTAGGTAAATCACAAATGCAAAGGAAAGAAAAAAATGAAGAGACACTATGCAAACTGATTTTTAGGTGGTTCGGGAAATCGCACGCCGCGCCCTACTTCCACCCCTCAAGAACACCTCTTGAGGATTTCACTATCTCAATCTTCTTAGGGTGAAGATTAAACCCTTACAATCTCTCCAAGGAAGAAAATCCTTTTCACTTGAACTAGGGTTACACCAACCCTTAATACAAACTTCCTTTATAAATAAGATTTGATACAAGAATAAAGACTCTCTCAATAGTGTGGATAAATACAAGATTAAACTCACAATAGATGCTCTCAAGATATACAATTTAAGACTAGAGCAATAGAATTTATGATCTCACCAAACTAGGGCTTAAGGAGTAAATATAATAAAAATCAATTCAAATTGGATTGATCAAAAGGTATTAAATGAAGTTCAAATACATGTATTTATAGCTTCCTTATGATTTCCAACCGTTGGAAGTAGTTGGGAGATTTAAAAGCTTCAATAAATGCAGTTAACTAGCCATTACTGTGTTTATCGCAGTCACTCAGTCGACTGGATATACAGGTCAGTCGACTGAAGTTTAAAAAGCAATCAGAATTTAGCATACTCAGTCGACTGTGTTGAGAGGGCAGTCGACTGGATTGCACAGAGATAACACTTCTGCTTACACAGGTCGACTAAGCAGTCGACTGGTCCATCAGTCGACTGAAACGAATTATCAGTCGACTGCTCTTTGCAGTTTTTCAGGGATTAGTTGGGTTTAAATATGTAGACATTCTTTGAAATAAATTGAGCCCTTGAGAATGATGTTCACATAAATAAATTGCTTACATAGAGTCCTAGACTGATGCTCCAAACAATATTCTTCAACATAGAAAGCTCCATTTGGCTTGAACCCTTTGAGCACGAATCATCATGTCTCTATGTATGGAGAAAGTTCATGACCATGTGAACATTCATTGATGTAAGATATACTTTCTGCAACTTAATCAACTTAAGGTTATTAGAAATTACAACTAAATAGTTTGTTGATCATCAAAATTATCCATTGAAATAATGGAATAACACCTTGGGGCTAACAATCCTTTATAGAGGCATATGATTTGTGTGAATTGAATCCCACACTTGATTGATATGTGGTTAATTTATTGTAAAGAAATGATGGTTTTATCCGTGGTTAATATTGTTGTTTTAATATAGCATGTGAACTCCTTTATGGAGGCATAGGATTTGTGTGAATTGGATCCCACGCTTGATTGATATGTGGTTAGTTTATTGTAAAGAAATAGCATGTGAACTCCTTCATGGAGGCATAGGGTTTATGTAAAATATCTCAAGTAAATCCATGAAGACAGTTCGTGAAGACAGTTTACAAGCAGTTTCAGAAAGCAATCTAGAAGCAGTTTCAGAAGGCTGTTTCAGAAAATAGTTCTGGAAGACAGTTGCTAATGGTAATTCGGATTTAGCTTCTGGAGCACTGCCCCGAAAACCCCGCAGGGGGCGCTGCCCCCTCAACCCCTGCAAGCTGACCGGGCAGCTCGACCCCCGTGCGTAGTGGCGACATAGAGCTAATCCTATTCAATGAAGTTTTCTTCACAAGTGTTGCAGCTTGACCATAATAGTGGGATTCCTATTTTATTGTGGTTTCCTTATTTATGTGTGATTGAATAATTATTATTGTTTCATGTTTAATGAATAGGACAATATGGATAATTGTTCCTAAACCTAATAAAGATGTCTAGCTGCATGTTTAATTTATATTAATTTAAAATGATGGACAATTACATGTGTATTTAGAAATAAAGCTAATTCCATAATTTGAAAACATAAATACTTATTTTCTAAAATCATGATAATAGAATAATTTTATTATCTACACATGTGGGTTTGACAAGTAAGGATGAATTAATCCTTGTCAAGTATTTCATTATTTTTTATTAATTAAATTAAAAGTTTTTCTAGAAATTATAACCCTCAAATTTTTTAAAAATTCTAAGTGGGAGAGGGAATTTATCAAGTATAAATCCCATGGTCTCCATCACTGGTTTGTAGATGATATGATTAATTTTGTGTGATGGCTCTAGTGTCATCCTCCCCATCGGATGTAGTTGATCATAGAATCATCAGTACAAACTTCTTTAAAAGAATATTTTGGGTGATTGTTAGTGTGGGCCACCTCTCCATCAGAGGTGTTCCTCATGGAACTCTTGACCTAGAATTAAGTAATGGTATACACTTAGATATAAATAATAATATCCTCTCCATCTGAGTCACTATTGTTATTTATAGGATCAAAGCAAGTCAGCAGTTTAATTTTACTAGGCAAGGTACATTGCCTGGATAGTAAAATTAAAAGGCAATTGCCTATCTGAACAAATGATGGATAATATATGGCTTCCCATCGAGTCATACTATCACGGTGTATCAGGTTGCTGGCGGATTCTTTTCACATATGGTAGAGGGAACCAATATTTTCAACTCGAATCCATAGTAATTTTTTGCCCAAATGTAATTATTTATATTATGTGATTCTCAGGCTTTTAAATGGGTTCTTTTAATCCACTCGCTGTTATACTTAAAGAAAACAAACTTACAGGACCAAACTATATAGACTGGAAAAGGAATTTGGATATTGTGTTAACTGCTGAAGAGTACAAGTTTGTGCTTACTCAAGAATGTCTTGAGCAACCTGGTGAGGGGGCAACCGCTGAGGAAACCAGGCTCACAAGAAATGGGTCAAGGCTGATGAGATTGCGTGGTGTTACATTTTCGCATCCATGTCAAATGTGCTGCAACATCAGCATCAGTCAATGGCCAGCGCCTATGACATGATGGAGAGCCTCCGAGAGATGTTCGGGGATCAAAGTCGTGCTGCTAGGAAGGTTGCCATGAAAGACTTGATGAACACAACTACAACTGAGGGGACGCCTGTAAGGGATCATGTTCTTAAGATGATCTCTCTTCTTAATGAACTAGAGATCCTTGGAGCTGAAATCGACGGGGAAACCCAGGTCGATATCGTACTCCAGTCACTGCCAGAGTCTTTTAAGCAATTCCGCCTCAATTACAACATGAATAAATTTAAATATACCTTGGCGGAGCTGCTTAAATAACTCCAGGCAGCTGAGGGTCTCAATAGAAAGTCAGGGAGTGCTCTTGTGTTTGAGAAAGGTTTTGCTTCAAAGCCGAAAGACAAAAAGAAAATATAAAAGGCTCAAAAGAAGGCTGCAGGTCCTCCGCCAATCCAAAGGCCAAGAGCAACCGGGAAAGCCTAAAGGCAAATGTTTTGTTTGCAAGCAGCCAGGACACTGGAAGAAGCAATGTCTGGTTATCTCGCCAGACAGAACAATCAAGGTAAATCTCATTTACTAGTTGTTGAATCATGTTTAACGGTCCGATCTACTGGTACCTAGTGTGTAGATACGGGAGCCACTGATCATGTATGCAATTCTTTGCAGGGGTTCCAGGGAACCAGGCAGCTTAGTGATGGAGAGATTTATCTATATATGGGAAATGCTACGAGAGTAGCAGCAGTTGCAGTAGGAGATCTACATCTTAGTTTTGGTAGAGATAGGATTTTAATATTAAGAAATTACCTTTATGTACCTTTCATTAGAAGGAATTTAGTTTTAGTTTCTAGTTTTGTAAAGAATAGATATTCAGTTCATTTGAATAAAGTAGTAGTTATTAAAGAAAATAAACGTTTTAATTGTTCTAGTCAATTGTTGGATGATCTTTATATTGTAAATCATGTCTCTCCTATACTGCAACTTAATGAATTGAATAACACAAATAGTTTGCCATTTAAGAGAAAAGAACCTTCGAGGATGAACCAAACGCATCTTTGGCACCTACACCTTGGTCATATTAATTTGAAAAGGATTCAAAGACTAGTTCAAAATGGGCCATTAAGCTCATTGGAAGTGGAGGCATTTCCAGTCTGTGAATCCTGCTTGGAAGGTTAAATGACCAAGAGGCCGTTCTCGGCCAAGGGCTATAGAGCAAAAGAGCCGTTGGAACTGGTTCACTCTGATTTGTGTGGTCCTATGACTGTCCAAGTAAGAGAGGGATTTGAGTACTTTGTCACTTTCATCGATGATTACTCAAGGTATGGGTACATTTATTTGATGCGACGTAAGTCTGAATGCTTTGAGAAATTCAAAGACTTCAAGGCTAAAACGGAGAAGTGTCTAGGTAAATGTATCAAGACACTACGATCTGATCGTGTACCTCTTGGGAGAGTTTAGGGAATACTTATTAGAACAAGGGGTTACATCCCAGCTGTCTGCACCACGTATGCCTCAGCAGAACGGTGTAGCAGAAAGAATGAACAGGACTTTCATGGACATGGTAAGATCTATGATGAGTTATTCGGATTTACCAATTTCCTTTTGGGGACACGCATTAGAGACAGCTGCACACATTCTAAACTTGGTACCATCTAAGTCAGTACCTACTATTCCCACAGAATTATGGACTGGGCGAAAGCTTAGTCTGTGACATGTTCGGATCTGGGTTAGTCCAGCACATGCATAAAAGTTGGAATCAAGAACAGAAGTATGTTTCTTTGTTGGGTATCCAAGAGGAACTAAAGGTGGTCTGTTTTATAGTCCTAAGGATCAGAAGGTTATTGTTAGCACCAATGCCACATTCTTCGAAGAGGACTATGTTATGGACCACAAGCCCAGAAGCCGTATTGTTCTAGAGGAAATGAGAGGAGAGACACCGACACATACTTCTTTGATACCATCGGTATGAGAAGAAACATCACAAGACAGAGTTATCGATATTCCATTACTGCGTCGTAGTGGAAGGATTATCGAAACTCATGTAGATTCTGAACCAATCATTAACACGCAGGTTTCTGAACTAGTACAGTGCGCAGATAATGGTGTATTAGGTTCAGAATCTTCACAATGAAATATCAGTGATACAGAGACACGGGTTGTGCCTCGTCACAGTGGGAGGATTATCGAAACTCGTGTAGATCCCAAACCAACCATTAACACGCAGGTTCCTGAACCAGTACAGCGTGTAGATAATGGTGTATTAGGTTCAGAATCTTTATAACGAAATATCAGTGATACACAGACAGGGGTTGTGCCTCGTCATAGTGCGAGGGTTATTATTCAACCTGACCGGTATATGTTCTTGGGAGAGTCTTATGATCGGGTCCCTGATGAACAAGGTACCGATCCCTGTAACTACAATGAAGCACTCCAAGATAAAGATGCAGATCTTTGGCAAAAGGCTATGCAGCCTGAAATGGAGTCCATGTACTCCAATCAAGTCTGGGATCTTATAGAACCGCCCAATTAAATAAAACCCATTGGATGTAAGTGGATCTATAAGAAGAAGAGAGGAGCAGACGGTAAGGTGGAAACCTTTAAAGCAAGGCTTGTTGCAAAAGGGTTCACTCAAAAAGAGGGAATCAATTATGAGGAAACCTTTTCGCCGGTGGCCATCCTAAAGTCTATCTGGATTCTCTTATCCATTGCTACACATTTCTATTATGAAATTTGGCAAATGGATGTCAAGACAACATTTCTTAATGGGAATCTTGACGAGTGCATCTATATGATACAACTAGACGGGTTCATTGCAAAGGGTCAAGAACACATGTTGTGCAAGCTTAAGAAGTCCATTTATGGACTTAAGCAGGCATCTAGGTCTTGGAATATCCGCTTTGATCAAGCAATCAAGTCTTTTGGTTTTGATCAATGTGCGGATGAATCTTGTGTGTACAAGAAACATGATGGAAGCATGGTGGTGTTCTTAGTACTATATGTGGATGATATCTTGCTAATCGGAAATGATGTGGGGGTATTATCTTCTGTAAGGGTATGGTTATCCAGTCAGTTCGATATGAAGGACTTGGGAGAAGCCGGTCACATCCTAGGGATCAAGCTTATGCGAGATCGCAAGAATAAGATGTTGGGCTTGTCACAAGGCACTTATATCGACAATATTCTTACAAGGTTTAGCATGCAAGATTCCAAGAAGGGATTCCTTCCCTTCAGACATGAAATTACTCTATCTAAGGATCAGTGTCCTAAGACACTTGATGAGATAGAGAAGATGAAGACAGTTCCTTATGCCTCGGCAGTAAGAAGCCTAATGTATGCTATGCTATGTACTAGACCTGACATCTGCTTTGCTATTGGCATGGTAGTAGATATCAGTCTAATCCAGGGCAAGAACATTGGACTGCAGTGAAAAATATTCTCAAGTACCTGAAAAGGACTCGAGACTATATATTAGTTTACCAAGTAGACAGTCTTGTACCCATTGGGTACACAGATTCTGATTTCATATTAGATAGGGATTCCAGAAAGTCTACCTCAGGATATGTGTTTACCCTAGGAGGTGGAGCCATTAGTTGGAGGAGTATCAAGCAGTCGTGTATTGTTGATTCCGCCATGGAAGCCAAGTATATGGCTGCTTCGGAAGCTGCTAAGGAGACCGTTTGGCTCAGTACCTTCCTTATAGATCTAAGAGTAGTACTTGCGGTATAATCGTCTATTACCCTTTATTGCGATAATAGCAGAGCAGTTGCTAACTCAAAGGAACCTAGGGCAAATAAGAAGGGAAAACACATTGAGCGTAAGTATCACCTGATACGAGAGATCGTGCAAAGAGGTGATGTTGAAGTGACCAAGATAGTATCAGCAAATAACCTGACAGATCCTTTCACCAAGAGCTTACCGGCCAAGACTTTTAATAGTCATGTAGAAGGGATAGGAATGAAGTGTGTCGCATCATGGCTTTGAGTCTAAGTGGGAGATTGTTAGGGATATATACTAAAAGCCACACTTTTGTAGTTGATTTATTATTTATTTAATAAAATCAGTTAATCCATTTTTATGAGAATTTGTGTGGGCAATATTTGTATTATATTGTTTATTTAATATTATACATGTGTGTCTTTCATTCTACATAGTAGGTGGTTTGGTGTGTAGAGTTCAGCTTACACACGGAAGATCAGACCATCGGATCTTGTAGAATATAAGATTTTGGTTTAGAGTCTTAGATGGATTGGACACACCATCGGTAGGAATGCATCATGGTGTTGTAGTAGGTTTGTCTTGACTGCGGGAAACGGCATAGTTTCAACTCACCATGCTGGTATACTTTGTGTATTAAACGAGACCAACTTGGGGTAATTATCTTTATACTGACTTATAAGATAATTAATACCTCATGACTATAATGAGTGCTTATGCTCTAAATCCTAAGTTAATTTATAGACACGTACATTTGATATTTACATTTTGATCCCTAAAAGGGTGAGATCCTTAAATGGGTCAATATCTCATTGGATTGGATGACAATATTAATTGTGTGGTGGATATTAATTAATGATGGAATCCATGTCTCAATTTTGGGATTGATGATATCCCCTTGAGAAAGCTTGTAAGTTTTGATTATGTCAAACCCTGCAGCTGGATTTTGTATCCGACATATTAGATAAGTTAAGTAGAGGATCTCAAGGAATTTTAAGAGATTAATTAAATATGGTTGTCAGTAATTATATTTAATTAATGGATATCTGTAATCTTAACATGGGGAGATAATAAGCATTTAATAACATGGAGCTCAAAATATATTTTTGAGATAAGGGTAGGAGTGTAATTATAATTCTTTAGTGGTATGAATTATAATTTATGAAAATAGGAATCTGATTCAGTTCGAATTAGGGTTTCCTAATTCCATAGGGAAGCCTATTCCTTATTGACTTCTTATGGTCCCTATCGTAGTCTATATATATGCTGCTTTGGCTCTCTCCTCAGTTTGCGTTTTTCCATTAAGAGCATTATAACTCGGAATAAAAAAGAGAGCGTAAAAAGAGAGAGCAGAAACATAAAGGATTTCGAAGGAGCCCACACTCAGTTCGATATTCTGGCAGCAAAGGAATACGGTAGAAGATCGTGAGCTGTTATCGAGTCCGTGTTCTCGATTCGTCTACTACAGCAATCAGTTTTAGCAGTTTAAGGTAACTCTAGTTCCGCCCTTATAGGATTATTGTAGTTTTCACGTAATTTTTACAGTACCAACTTATACGCGCTGTCAACGGATTCTGGGAACGCAGTTTCCTAACAGGTGGCTATGGAGGGAGGAGGAGAGAAGATGGTGGTGGTGGTGGCTATGGAGGGAGAGGAGAGAAGATGGTGGAGTGAGGTGGAGAGAAGATGGTAGCTATGGTGGTGGTGGCTATGGAGGGGGAGGAGAGAGAGATGGTGGTGGTGGTGGTGGCTATAGAGGGGGAGGAGAGAGGAAGTTAGAGAGAGAAGAGAGATGGTGGTGGTGGTCTCTTAGGGTTCCATGGGCATTTTTCTGAAATTTAAAATTTTATAGGACTAGGAGGGAAAGTTAAAATTTTAGAAGATTTTGGAAGGGAAAGTTTTTTTAGAGTGTGTCCTTGTGTGGGTTTTTTATTATGATTTGTCCTTTAGTCCAACTTAGCCCAACCTTAGGGGTCTTACACCAAGTCTCCATTCAATCATATCCAAATCACATCATTTTTTTAGTCATTTACAGTCTCCCATGTTTGTTTTAACCTAACATGTGACAGGTAAGTATTACGCGCAACATACGTGACAATTTCTAATAATTTAAGCTAACAGTGTCAGAATTTGGTTCTGTTCAATGAATTTTTAAAGTTCAAGGACCCAATTGCAAAAAAAAAAAAAGGGTTTGTGGACCCAATTAAAAACAGGTGTATAGTTTAATAGACTAAAGTGTAATTTGCCCTTGACTGTTTGATTTACGAACAAAAGTTCTTAGTCATAAGTAAAATTGATCAAGGGGGCAAAAGTTCTCAAGCACATGCGAGACCAATACAAAGCCATATACAATACAACAACAAAAATGCGAAGTATTTGCTAAAACACATATATAGTAGATGGAGAAAAATCTAGCATATTATTCAATCATACAAGGATTTCAAATGAGTGGGGTTAAATACACAACAATGTAGTATTAAAAGATGAAAAATTTATGAGTAAAGGTGGTGTATTTAGCCCCATCCTTTCAAATTTGTGTCAATTGCACCTCATGTATACAAAGGAGAATTTGGGCTAAGATTCTTGAGCCTGTGCGTCTGTGCACCCAAAGACGGTTTTCCTTTCTTTGGCCTAAGGTCCCTCATTATTTATTTTTAACTTTTGCTGACTATTTTACCCCTAGTATAATGTACAATGTCTTAACATGCCGTTTGTTGATCAGATACGTTCTACGATATTTTATCAATCAATGATTTGTGAGACCGCTCTAATACTACTTGTTAGAAATATTACAAAAAATATAGCGGAAGAATTTCAAAAACTTTCCGAATCTCCACAATTGTTGATTAACCAAACAATTAACTAAAACAACATTATATTTAATATTTATCTCAAACCCTGAAGTTGAAGATAACACGGTATGTAACCTTTGTCACCACCGGACCTTCACCGTTGTTCTCCGACCTTCAGATGCACATGAATATGGTAAGAATCTCCCAAACCACTCAAAGCTCTTGACCTGGTGTATGTGATTTTTAGTCACGTATGTTAGTTTTTCTTAACAGATATGTTTATATTTATAAGGTATCGATACAGAGATACAGTAGCACTAAATCTCTATCTCTTTAAATTCAAATTAAAAACTAATTTAAATTTAATATACATTTATCTTTATTGAAAGATAAATTATATATATATATCTGTATACAAATAAATGTCTGTAATGTAAAAACACCATACACAGCTTTAGCATTAAAAGATAAATTATCTATATATCTGTATACAAATAAATGTCTGTAATGTAAAAACACCAT
This sequence comes from Hydrangea macrophylla, assembly GCA_033977485.1. NCBI lineage: Eukaryota > Viridiplantae > Streptophyta > Magnoliopsida > Cornales > Hydrangeaceae > Hydrangea > Hydrangea macrophylla. The sequence goes on from CM066994.1 coordinate 34,356,784, forward strand.
ACACAGCTTTAACATACACCCTACGGTTAGGAGCCAACGATGTGATATGATGGCCATCCTTTTTCTTAGCTTCCAATCATATCTTTCTCAATCTAATCAATTCTTAATTTAACTAAGACTGATTAATTATAGAAACACTATACTACAATGTTGTAATTGCACTCCAAGAAAATGGAAATTATACTAAGACCCAACTCACTAAATTTATCTGCAAATATATCCCTCGATCCACGTAAATAAGCAACACAAGGTAAAATAATAATTGATTATCTACCTTTTTGGTCCCCTATTATTCATCACTTTTGGAAACTCTAGTTATCTACAATGGATCACATATGAAAAGACCATACTACCCTTTTGCAAATAATTAATATTTAACTATAAATAATACATTTAAAAACTGGTTTAGGAAAAATCCAACAAAATACAAAAATTTCTGTAATCGAATGAAACGATCCAAAAGTTATCCAACATGAATTCCATATTGAAGATACACGTTCACATAACTCATATATTGATCACCCAAAATACCATGGTATAGATCATAAGATCTCACTATATAGTATATCAAAGTAACTAGTATAAGAGTGCTGAGTCCATTTATCTACTCAGGATTAAGAGTATTTTAAAATTTAATGGACTAGATAAACAGGCAATTTAGTGCAGTAATCTAGTTAGCGATCCTATTCAACGCATCAACCACACTAACATATAAGTTGTGAGTTTAACCACTCCAATGACAGAGTTATGTTAACCTACCAAGTAGCAACTATATGTTACAGTCGTCCATATGAATTGTCCCAAATTCATACTAACTGTGAACTAAGTTTCAAGTTGAAAGGAACTGGTGATCACGAACTCGTGCACATGAATCCTCTCCATACATCTAGATCATCTACAATTCAACTTAGAGGACGTATCAACACATTGCTCATGTATTGAAATGATACAGGCATGCCCATAATATGTAATAATAATCAATAATAAAATAAAGGGCAAATTACACTTTAGTCCATCAAACTATACACATGTTTTCAACTATTTTTTTTTCAATTGGGTCCTTAAACTTCAAAAATTCATTCAATCAGACCCAAATTCTGACACTATTAGCTTAAATTATTAGAAATTGTCACGTACATTGTGCGTAATGCTTACCTGTTACATGTTAGGTTAAGACAAGCACAGGAGATTGTGAATGACTAAAAAATTATGCGATTTTTGGGCATGATTAAATGCGATTTTGGATCTAGTCGAATGTGTTTTCGAGTTTGATTGAATGCGATTTCGAATTTGATTGAATGCTAGTTTTCACACTATTCACAATCTCTCATGTTTGTCTTAACCTAACACGTGACAGGTAAGCATTAAACGCAACATATGTGACAATTTCTAATAATTTAAGCAAACAGTGTTAGAGTTTGAGTTTGATTGAATGAATTTTTGAAGTTCAAGAATTCAATAGAAATTTTTTTTTTGAATTTTTGAAGTTTATGGACCCAATTGAAAATAGGTGTATAGTAAATAGGCGTATAGTTTAATAGACTAAAGTGTAATTTGCCCTAAAATCAATTACTTAATAATAAAGTATCTTAACGAGTGGCTTTAAGGGTATACAATCCCAACAATACCATCATCTATCTAGAGAGAGACAACTCTTGAACTTAAATAGAAACAAGTGCTTTATTTTTATTTTTATTTTTTGATATTATGGGAGGAATTCCATAGAGGGAACTTAAAGAAAAATCTCTTTCTCTCTCTCTCATGGTTTGGACATTTCTTCCACTCAAAAGGTCTTTTTTGGAAGACCCCAAGTCAAGCAAGTAGTACTTGTTTGGTGGCTTCTTAGTCACAAGTGAAATTGATCAAGGGGCAAAAGTTCTCAAGCACATGCGAGACTAGAGGGGTGTTTCAGATGAAACGGATTGGAAATGATTGTTTCGGAAAAAAAATTTCAAATTTTCGGAATGTAAAAAACTTTTCCAATGCCAATTTCAAAATTTTGAAATTGGCATTTTATGTTCTGATTCTGAATTTTCGGAAATATCATAATTTTTGGAATTTTTCGAAATCAGAAATTTTTAGAAATATTTCAGAAATTTTTGGAATTTCAAAATTTTCAGGCACAAATAAAACAATCAACATATCATTGTTTCAAAATTTGATTAGTTTATTTTTTGTAAATTGGATTTTAGGACAAAAGTTTCATAATTATTGCCAAACCCCTATTTTGATACAGAGTATATATTTATATATATATATATATATTTATATATATCATTAAAAAAGTCAGAATATATATTTCGGAATATGTCGTAATTTATCGAAAAAAAATCGAAATATTTTCGGATCAGATTTCGGAATTACTTTATGTTGCCAAAATCGAAATTTTTGGGATTGGAATCGGTCGGAATCGGAATTTTTATTCTGCAAGACCAATACAAAGTCATATACAATACAACAACATATATAAATGCGAGGTCTTTGCTAAAACACATATATATTAGATGGAGAAAAATCTAGCATATTTTTCATTCTTAGAAGGATTTCAAATGAGTAAATACATCACCATGTAGTATTAAAAGATGAAAAATTTATGAGTAAAGGTGGTAAATTTGACCCCACCATTTCAAATATGTGTCAATTGCACCCTCTATCATGTATAAAAAGGAAAATTTGGGCTAAGGTTCTTGAGCTAGTGCGTTTGTGCACCCAAAGAAAACTAATAAGATTAAAAATAAATGCAGCCCAATATTTGATATGTTTTTAGGTCCGGCTTGTTTTCCTCTCCTTGGCCTAAGGTCCCTCATTATTTATTTTTACCTTTTGATGATTATTTTACCCCTAGCATAATGTACAATATCTTAACATACCTTTTGCTGATCAGAGACATTCTACGATTTTTGATTTTTTTTTTCTCCAAAATTTATATCCAATATTGATTTTTTTTTTTTAAGGATCTTGACTTTCTGATTCCAAATCTACAAAATGTCATCTAAATCGGAGTAGTGGATTAAAAAATATGTGCTTTTGAAGTTTAAAAAAGAAAAAAGAAAAAGGAAAATAAAACTGACATGCTGGCGTGCACTTGATGTAAAGTGGGCTTTTTGTCCAATAAAATTTGAGGGAACTTAGGAGTTATTGAAAAACTAGTTGAACCTATATAATTGGTTTAAAAATTGTACCCAAAGACGTTATACCAAGTGTTCCCAATGAAGAAAAAAAAAAAAAATCAGAAAAGGAAAAGGTCAAAACCCATTAGTATTTGACAGAATTCTGTCAGCATTTCAAACAACTTTTTATGGCAAAAACAGAAAATTGACAGGAAATAGAACCTCAAGTTCTAATGTGTGAATTTAGAAACTATGAGAGGGGAGGAGTGACACCGAGTATAAATTAAGAGAGTGCAAAATGTAATTAAACCCATGCATCAATAATTAAAATAATGATTTGTAACTTGTATCAACTATTGTTTGCTCGATGTAGTAAATTAAAAGGGAAATGCTATAGTGAGCAGCTTCTCATATGAGAATGTGAGTTTTAATCATTGGATCAGCATCTAGACATAAGATTCCCAGGAATCTGGAGATGCATTTATTACTAAATGTTCATCTAACGGTTAAAACCCGCTTTCTTATATGAGAAGCTTCTTACAATAGACTTGCCCCAATTAAAATCAATGAGTATCTCTTCCCATTGGTTTCAAATTAAGAGTTGTATCTGAGTATATGACTTAAAGGTGGCTGCTAACATAGCTAGTAAATCTCGAGATAGTTGTACAAGACAGCTTGTGAACTTGAGAGGTGTTTAGGAAAACAAAGAACAAGCTCTATAGTTTATAATTGAACTGATTTTATAATTGGCGAGTGTCCATTTCTCACGTAAGAGTCTGTGCCTAGTCTAATAACTCTCTTAAATTGATTCTTTGTCAAACCAATATTACATTGGTTCTCACAAGAACAAGATAGAACATAAGATCCGGACTAAACGTGATCCAGTTTTAGACTTTCCCAAATAGGACTGAGTTAATTTTTGTTTTTAAAAGCTTGTTTTGTTTCACAGAATAGCCTTTGCATCATAAGGTAGCTCTCTTCTTGTCCATTTAGTTCTCAAGCATGACGAAAGTAGAACTTATATTTGACTGCTTGATTTGCGGATTTATAAGTGAAGAAAAAGAGGAAGAGAGAGAAAAAAGATAACGGCAGGTAGAAAGGAAAAATTCCTTACCCATTGTTTTTCTCCAGTACTCTCAAGTTGACTAGAAATTAAAATTTTCTCATTCTATTTGAAAATCACATATATATATATATATATATATGAGAGAGAGAGAGAGAGAGAGAGAGAGAGAGAGAGAGAGAGAGAGAGAGAGAGAGAGAGAGAGAGAGAGAGAGAGAGTCTTCTTCTTCTTTATTTTCATTTTGTTTTCTTTTTGATTCCTATTATTGTCACTTTTTAATTATTTGGTAACCAAACAATAAAATAGTATTTTTCTTGTGTTTTAATTTAATTTTCTTTCTTAAATCAAAGTTAAAGCCTAACAGATTTTATGTCAACAATTGATTCTTGGACTTATAGAATTGAAATTGAGAGAGAGAGAGAGAGAGAGAGAGAGAGAGAGAGAGAGAGAGAGAGAGAGAGAGTCTTCTTCTTCTTTATTTTCATTTTGTTTTCTTTTTGATTCCTATTATTGTCACTCTTTAATTATTTGGTAACCAAACAATAAAATAGTATTTTTCTTGTGTTTTAATTTAATTTTCTTTCTTAAATCAAAGTTAAAGCCTAACAGATTTTATGTCAACAATTGATTCTTGGACTTATAGAATTGAAATTGAGCTCTTTGAGAAATATTCCAAAATTTTCGGAAAAAAAATAAAAATAAAAAACTCATTCCGATATGAACTTTGAGATTTTCGAATTTCAAAATTTCATTCCGATACCAAGATTTTGGAAATTTTGAATTTTGCAGAAAGTTTTGGAATCAGAATTTTTTCTATTTCATTTTTGGGACTTTTAAGTTTAAGTTGGAAATAACATAAAACCTTTGTCATAAACTATGGATGCATACTACTTTGTTTTTTTTTTTTTTTTAATGTATATTGATTATTAAAATTTCAGAATATTTGGAAGGAATACTTGAATCGGAAGTTGATTAGAATATTTCTGAATTTTCAACTCTACATTTATGAATTTAACAGATTTCATAATATCTGTATTCGAAAATAATTTCACAGTCTCAAACTTGAGATTTTTCTTATTGATTTTTGTCGGAATTGTAATTTTTGTCCCAACTTGCACCGTAGCTAATTACAATTTGACGTTAATCACTATTTGCTATGCGCGAAGTGCGCCAAATCATTTGCATAGCAGAAAAGTAAATTTGTAGTGAGAGAGAGAGAGAGAGTGAGAGAGTGAGAGAGATGACAAAATTGTTGGACAACTAGGGACTATTGATAAGAGATTAGAACAATTCTTAGCATAGTACACTTTGAGTTTATTTTGAATTTAGCCCAAGATTCCAATACCATCATCTATCTAGAGAGAGACAACTCTTGAACTTAAATACGAATGCAAGTGGTTTATTTTTATTTATTTTTTATTTTTTTTGATAATATGAAATGGGGTGGTTTAAACTTCAAACCAATACGACAGATGGAACTTAAGAAAATCTCTCTCGTGAATACGTTCTTCCACAAACTTAAGAAAATCTCTCTCGTGGATACGTTCTTCCACAAATTTATTAATTGTCTTCACGTTTGCGACGTGAAGCATATTTGGACATTTCTTTCAATCATATGTCTTTTCCGAAAGACCCCAAGTCAAGCAAGTACTTGCTTGATAGGTGTACTTGGTAGTTTCTTAGTCATAAGTGAAATTGATCAAGGGGCCAAAAGTTCTCAAGCACATGCTAGACCAAATACAACAACATTTAATACGAGGTCTTTGCTAAAACAAATGTATAGTAGATGGAGAAAATTCTAGCATATTATTTAATCTTATCAGGATTTCAAATGGGTGGGGTTAAATACACCATAATGTAGAATTAAAATATGAAAAATTTTCCAGTAAAGGTGGTGTAATAATGTAGAATTAAAATATGAAAAATTTGCGAGTAAAGGTGGTGTATTTAGCCCCACTCTTTCAAAAATTAAACTTAAAAAAGGAAAATTTGGGCTAAAATTCTTGAGATAGTGCATTTGTGCACCCCCCCAAAAAAAAATCATAATAAAAAATAAGAAAAAAATAAATGCAACCCAATATTTGATATGTTTTTAGGTCTGGCCAGTTTTTCTTTTCTTGGCCCAACAGCCTAAGGTCCTTCAGTATTTATTTTTAACTTTTGTTGACTATTTTACCCCTAGTTTAATGTACAATATCTTAACATGCCCTTTGCTGATCAGAGACATTCTACGATTTTTGAATTTTTTTTCTCCAAAATTTTATATCCAATGTTGAATTTGTTTGAAAGATCTCGACTTTCTCATTCCAAATCTACAAAATGTTATCTAAATCGGAGTTGTGGATTGAAAGATGTGAGATTTTGAAGTTTAACAAAGAAAAAAGAAAAAGAAAAAGAAAACGAAAACGAAAACTGAGGCGATGGCGTACACATGATGCAAAGTGGGTTTTTTGTCCAAAACAATTTGAGGGACCTTAGGAGTTCAAGAAAAACTAGTTGAACCAATATAATTGGTTTTAAAAAATGTACCCAAAGACGTTATACCAAGTGTTCCCAGTAAAATAATAATAATAATAAAAAAAGGGGTCAAAATCCATTAGTATTTGTCAGAATTCTGTCAGCATTTCAAACAAATTTTTAGCAAAAAAAAAAAAAAAAAGCAAATTAATTGATAGGAAATAGAACATCAAGTTTTAATGTGTGAATTTAGAAACTATCAGGAGGAGAGGAGTGACACAGAGTGTAATTTGTATAAACTAACCATAAATCAATAATTAAAATATTGATTGTAACTTGTATCAACTATTGTTTGCTAGATGTAGTAAAACCAATTATGAGTATCTCTTCCCATTGGTCACAAAAGAGTTTTATCCGAGTATATGACTTGAAGGTGGCTGGTAACATAGCTAGTAAAATCTCGAGATTGTTGTACAAGATATCTTGTGAACTTGAGAGGGTGTTTGGGAAAATAAAGAACAAGTTCTATAGTTTATAATTGAACTGATTTTACAAATTGGCGAGTGTCCATATCTTGAATAAGAGTACTCTCTGCCCAATCTTATAACTATCTTAAATTGATTCTTTGTTAAACCAACATTCAATTAGTTCTCACAAGAACAAGATAGAAAATAAGACCTATGGACTGAAGGTGATTCACTTTTAGACTTTCCTAAACAAAGCCTTGAGTTAAAATTAACAAAAAAAAAAAAAAGCTTGGTTAATTTGTTTCACAGAATAGCCTTTGCAACATAAGGTAGCTCTCTCGTTGTCCATTTAGTTCTCATATTTGATGTTTGATTTGCGGATTTATAAGTGAAGAAAGAGAGGGGAAGAGAAAAAGAATAAAGAAAACGGCAAGTAGAAAGGAAAATTAAACTACTTACCTATTGTTTTAATTTCTCCAATACTCTCAAGTAAAGAATTAAAAATTTCTCATTATATTTGAAATCAGAGAGAGAGAGAGAGAGAGAGAGAGAGAGAGAGAGAGAGAGAGAGAGAGAGAGAGAGAGAGTTGAAACGTAAATATACAATTTCTATTTTTTTTTTCTTTTTAATTCCTATTATTGTCACTTTTTAATTATTTGGTAACCAAACAATAAAATAGTTTTTTTCTTGTTTTTTTATTTTATTTTATTTTCTTTTCTTTTCTTAAATCCAAGAACCAAACAAAGCCTTACAGATTTTATATCAGCTAAGAGTAGAAAAGATTCTTGGACGTATCGAATTGAATTGAGCTCTTCGAGAAATATTCCACAATTTTCAGAAAAGAAAAGCTAATTCCGATTTGAACTTTGAGATTTTTCTAATTTCAAAAATCCATTCCGTTACCAAGATTTCAAATTTTTTGAATTTTGCAGAAAGTTTTAGAATCAGAATTTTTTCTATTTCCTTTTTGGAATTTTTTAAATTTAAGTTGAAAATAACATAAAACCTTCATATCATAAACTGTATATGCATAATACTTCTTTTTCTTCTTCTTCTTCTTCTTCTTCTTCTTTTTTTTTTTAATGAATTTGATTATTAAAATTTTGAAAATTTTCAGAATATTTGGAATACTTGAATTGGAAGTTGATTAGAATATTTCGTAATTTTCGGTCGAAAAATCTACATTTACGAATTTAACAGATTTCATATTTCTGAATTCGGAAATAATTTTACAGTCCCAAAATTGGGATTTTCTTTTCGATTTTTGTCAGAATTGTAATTTCCGTTCTAACTTGCACCCTAGCTAAGACATTATGAAAATGGTGGTGATGATAGGATTAGAAGTACTCATTTAAAAAAAAAAAAAAAAAAATTCATCAACTGAAAAACCAAAGAAAAAAGTTGTTAAAAAGAGAAATCCTTACACAAATTAAGAAAGAACATAGAAAGGATTAGAACACAAAGGTACAAGTCACATACAAGTACAACCACATAAATTTGATGAGTGATGACTTAAACATGTTAGCACTATGATTCCAAGCCTTATGTTATTATGATCACTTGTTGGGAATGTGCTTTAGCCTCAACTTTGATTCCCTCTTTCATTTTCTTTATAAATTCATCACATTTCTTGTTCAATTCCTCTTTACTCAACACCTCAATTTCTCCTCCTTCCACTTCATCATCACTAAGAAAATCATCCTGATCTAGTTCTTCTTCCCCATGTTGGGAATCCAATAGCCAGTTTTCTATATCTTCGATCGTAACCAAACGCCCAAATTCCTTTCTCTTCTCTCCTTTTCCCTTCTCTTCTTCAAGTTTCTTGAAAACAATTTCCTCTGAAACCTCGGCTTTGACGTCCAGAAATATTTGCTTTATTGACTGGTGATGATCATCGTCCTTTGAGTCGGTACTCGAATGAGAATTTCGAATCAAACCCGAGTTTTTTATAAGAAAAACTAATATTCCATTGCAGAGGAGGAAAATATAGTTTCTGTCTGTGGTGTAGTTGGAGATCTCAATGGAAAATGTGGAAATGCATTGGTTTAAGGAATCGTAAAGGAAAGGAAACAAAGAAAAGATGGAAATAAGGAGGGAAAATATTGATACAGAGAGTAGAATTGTAATTGCTTTCTTTTCTATTGGGTGTTTGAGTGTCTGCATGTCATGTTGCATGATTTTATCCATATAGTTCCCAAAACAGAACTTTTGAGTGAGAGAGGGAATATGACAGAGAGAGAGAGAGAGAGAGAGAGAGAGAGAGAGAGAGAGAGAGAGAGAGAGAGAGAGAGAGAGAGAGGTGTATAGATTGTAGGATTGCTTTTGTACATGCTTGTGAGACATATATACAAGTGTAGAGTCCCTATGTGAACATATAACAGTGCGGAGACTGGATTTCGTTTTCAGTGTGGGCACACTTACATGGGAGCTCGGGGGCAACGCTCTTGGCCAAATATTTTTAAATATGTAAAATATGCTTTTAAACCTTAAAAATTACATAGTTGCTACATGGAATTCACGTGTAGTTGATTAAGAGTCAAAGTGAGATTTTTGATTTTAAAGGGGGTAAATTTAGATAAATTCAACGATTAAAGTGAGATTTTTGAGTTTCAAAAGGATAAATTTAAAAATTCATAAGGGTAACAGCGGGTATAAAAATAAATTTCAAAACTTCAGTGCCCCAACTGAATACATGTCATCAACCAACTACCCTTTTAAGACTAAAATTATGTGGAAGGACAAAGTTAGCATTTGAAGTAAACTTTTTAGCTGTCATGAGTTAATTAGGACCAGCACTAGACAAGTGAGCTCCATTTTGGTTCATTTAAAAGGGCTTTTCATCTTTTATATGCCTTTTTACACCATGATGGTAACTCTTTTATTGAGACAATTGTTTAGGTAGGCATGCTGGTCATTGGTGGGAGAAATTTTAAGGTGCACTATATGTGGCACTTTATAGTCAATGAGAGACCCTATTATTTGTGGGTCTCGGGATAGGGGTCGCACACACAAACACCAAACCCATTCTCAATGACTAAGATATTCAAACGACTGTCACGCGCATGGCACCCTCAAAGTTTCAACACTACGTACCCTACTTTTCTTGGACTAATTAAATTGAATAATTTTCACTTGAATTTTTTCTTGCTAAATAGCGACCAAGGTTTGAAACCCACTTTTTAGAAGTTTATGTATGCATGTATATGTCAATCTAATCGTTTTAATCCAATTGCAAGATCACCATGGCCTTTCAACTATTCGACGTGCCCCTAAGTTAGACGTTTCACCTACATAATTTAATTAGTGAATCTTAAACTAATCAAATTATTATGTTACAGAATTTCTCATAACTAGCTACGTGAAATATTCTATTGACCGAATTTTCAATAAAATATAAAACGGGTTGGACCTAAGACCTAAAATGTCTATTTTACAGGACTTTGACTAATTCCCGTTCATTAATTTGTTTTCACTCTATTTTCTTTTCCTTCTTAATTAATTTTTAAAGTTTTTCTTTGTAATCAAGAAAGCAAATTTTTTTTCTTAGCTTATTATTATTATTTTTATGTTTCGTTGTCTTGTTAAATCCATGAATCTAACATAGCCTTAAGACATAAGTCACTAATCAAAATTTTCTATAATTCTCCAAGAAGTTCAACTTGAATGGTCTCATAAGTGTTGCATATATATATATATATACCAATGAATTAGGGTGGCTATATTTGATGAGCTACCAACACAATTATGAAAGAAATTAATCACACGTTCATGGCCGGCCCAAAAGGGGGGCAAAAGGGGTAATTGCCCCGGGCCACCAAAGGTCACAAAATTTTGAGGGTCTCCATGAAATTTTAATAATTACATTTTTACTTTGAGATTTTTTAGTATTTTATATTTAGGCATTCCCTAAGGCCCAATTGAGTGTCATCAACTACATATATATTGATGTAGATGTATATAAAACTCAAAGGCAAAGGCCCATAGAATTTTAAAAACTACACTTTTAGTGTAAGAATTTTTTGAGTTTTAGAAATACGCCCCTCTAGAATTTTGAAAGACACCATACAATGTTTAAGTTTCACAAATAGACTCACATTATACGTAGACCCTAAAAAAAATCGTCAATTATGTATAAGTAAAGCCTTAAAAAAATTATCAATTATATATAAATAGACCCCCCCCCCCCCCCAAAATTACCTCGGGGGCAGTGCCCCGAACCCCCGTATAAGGGCCTCCTTTTAGTAGTTCGTCTCGGGCCTCTAAATACTCGGGACCAGCCCTGCACACGTTGACGCGAAATTATCCCATGTGACGGGTTTTTGTGCAGTGGATCATCGTAGACAATTTGATCTTGTGGGCCCCACATTGATCCAACGGCTCATGATGATCTGCTTGCGTCTATAAATTTGAATGGGATTATTCATGGATTGTAAATGATTTTAATATAGAAATTCATATTCTTGAATTTGTTCATTAGAAAAATATAGAACCTCACTAGATTTCTCCATACGTGGTCATTCATAGATTCTCTTACGATGATTTCATTAACGAATTTAAGCAAAACTTTTTACAGAGCTACCATTTTCCTACATTAACTCACTCAAGATGATGAATTTCTATAACAAAATACTTGATGAATCATAAATGATCTCATTCAAATTTGTGAATGCGCAAATAACCCATAATAAATCTTTTCATTGATAAAACTACCAATTTAGTCTAGCTGTATCGATCACTCAATTTAGAGCAATGTATTGACTTCCCAACCAATCAACTAATTAGTTGGAAACTCTCATTCAAGCATGAGAAGGTGGTGATCTCAGACCAAACAATTAACAATGAGTGAAGAGAGAGTTAAAAGAGTGTGGTGGGAATAATGGTGCATGGTTTCATAGAAATTAATGTTCTAATTAAAAGCCCAATAATGGTAATAATGTATCACCTGATCAATGTGCTTGTTGTATAGTTATATCTACAAAGATATCCTGGTTTACATATGTGTGCATTTATGTGTGAAAACTCCAAATGTATCCTCCACTTTTCTCTCTACACCCTCACGCTAGCTATTGAGAAGCTATATATGCAGCATATTCTGTTACGTGTACAGGTATAGAAAGAATAGTTGTGGGAGTACTGAGAATTTTTTTCCTTTATAAGGAAAAATGCTTACCTACTAGTAAATGGACAACACTTGGGTGCTTTTCACTCAGTGCTTTTTGTGTTGGGTCTCACTTCTGTGAGAGGAAACAGCACGAAAAGTTCTGAGTGAAAAGCACCCAAGTGTTATCCCTAGTAAATATTCAAAACTAGAAGTTGGCACTTTTTTTTTTTTTTTTTGGACAAAAAATTATGCTACCTAATCAAACTGAGAACATTAATTCCATGTCCAAGAATTTGAATCGAATCTTGAATCCAAGAACACTAATTCCATCGTTCTCGATTTGTAATTGATTTTAATGTATACACTCATCATCTTGAATTTGATTATTGAGAAAAACAGAGAACCTCATTACATTTGTTGTCATTCCTAGGTTCCCTTAGGATGATATAAACTATGATTTTAAGCACACCTTTTGAGAATGATTACAATTTTCCTAAGTGACTTCATTCTAGGTGATGAATTTTAATACCGAAATGCTTTGTAAATTATAAGTGATTTCCATTCAAATTTGGAGACGCGAAAACAGGCCCTAAAGTAATTATGCAAAAAGAGTTAACGTAAATAACTCTATTAATCTCATTGAAAATAATGAGTTAGCAAAAACTTTTATTGTCCATTTAAAATTGAATACATTGTTATCCCACTAGGACACTAGGATGGAGAGATAGCCCTAGATATCAGGCCCAAATCAACATTAGGGTTCTTGTGGATGTGCCCCAACTTAGATCTTATGAGTATAATTGCAGACCAAGCTAGTTGGATTGGGCTTTTTAGGTCCTATTCTAATGAGTTGGGGCATTCTAGTCCTGAAATTTAGATCCGAAATTTGATTCCTGAACGGTTTGATGGTAAAACCACTTAAAATAACTACCAATGAATCATAGGCTATATGCCAATTAGGACCAACTATTGGACGATAAGCTAATGCCATTTAGACTCGGGTTCAATGGCTGTGGAGCAAATGGACCCAAAGTATAGTTTTTGTGTGTGATTCAAACAACCCAACTATTAAGAACTGAGTGAGTGTTCGATTGTTCGAAACACATAAAATTTTGATATAACGGTAACACCATGTTAGTTGTTGCAACGTATTATTAATACATCTATACATTGACTATATATTTGTTTCACCGGTTTAGAGGACCAAATAGGATAAATATTATCCTATCCCTCATTTGGTCAGTCCTACCCAGCGGGTAAAGAAATCCAGACCCGGGGCCTTTGGATGAGACCGGCCGAGGGGAAGCTGGAAAAGGGTTGAAAAAAAAAAATTTGCATGTAACAAATTAAGTTCCATTGAAAATTGGACTGCAAACAAATTTGTTAAAACCTAATTGAGTTTAAAAAGAAAATCATATGGGACACCATAATTTCCAAGTATGTGCCAAACACATGATAGGACCTTTTTTCTTTTTGGGTAAGTTTGCACTTCCAAATCACACATTTTTATTTTACAGACCTGAAATGCACTAGTCATTATATCAAAACAGATGCCCAACACAATTCCAAACTAAAGAGCATCTCAAACAGATTTAGAAGTGGACTGTCAACTACTCTCTCTCTCTCTCTCTCTCTCTCTCTCTCTCTCTCTCTCTCTCTCAAATAGTTTTTAGTAGACGAATCAAGCAAAGTTGAAATAATTCATAATTTTTACCAAGAAATCAATAATTCTATTATCGAAATTCTCATGAATTAATGAACTATCAGACAAGGACGGACGGCGCTAACCTTGTTGGAGGTTTTAGTGTATATGTGTGTATGGCCGATAAACTCCAGTATTGCCTGTGACTGAGTTTCATATAAGAGTAAGACTAATGCTACACTTACTTCACACTCAAAAACTCACAAATGAGTAATGTTTGGGACACCAAAAAAACATTCACTTAAAATTGCTCACAAAAACTTATTGTGTCTATGACAGTCTCTCTCTACTTAGCGAACTCCATAGTACCAGACTACCAGTGGACCTCACTAGGAGAGTTATAGACACAATAAATTTTTGTGAGCAACTTTATGTTGATGTTTTTTTTTTTTTTTTTTTTGTCCCAAGCATTTCTCAAGACAAATTATGGGCGCCTCAGATGACTGAGATGAAGTACACCGTGTTTTCCTTAGCTCCTTCGTAGGGTGTTCACAGTTGGTTTTTTTTTTTTTTTTTTTTTTTGGGTCTTTTGATGGTTTTAAAACCAATTAATCAGTTTCAATAAGTCGGTTTTAGGCGGTGTTGGTTGGTTGAAACTTCAAGAAAATCGACCAATCGGTGTGTGGTCGATTTGGTTTCAGCCGATTTTTAATTTCTCGGCTTTTATGAACACCCCTGGCTCGTTGGGTCTTTCACATCCCTTTTGGTAAAAAAAGATAATATTATATGTTCATAAAAATAAATGCTCTGAGGCTCCAAATTAATTGTTTTTGCACAATTTAACAGTTCAATTAAAATATCTATAAAAAAAATTACAATAACTAAAAAACAAACAACCAAAAAGGCCAAAAAAATGAAAATAAAAAATAGAAGTAAAAAAAAAAAAAAAAAAAGTTATGTTGATATTTTTTTAAACAAATAATATTATCTATTTGGATCAGATTATCTATTTCTCAATGTGAGGCTCAAAATGGAGTACTTAATTTTTGCAAAATTGGCAAGTTAAATGTGTAGATCTCGAAAAAATACATGAAATCAAAAGCAAAAAAAAAACACAAATAGGCTACAATATGAGAAAGTTGTGGCCATTTAAAGTTGATATTTTTTAAACATATAATATTATTTGTTTGGATCAGATTATCTGTATTTGTTTTTTGAGACTCAAATTTGCCTTTTTTTTTTTTTTTGCAAAATCCCCAAGTACAACGCATATATCTCAAAAAAATTATATGAAATAAAAAATAATAATAATAACAAAAATACCCAAAAAGACTAAAATATTATAAAGTTATGAATATTAAAAGTTGACAATATTCAAACAGATAATATTACTGTTTGGATCAAATTATCTATTTCGCTATATGAGACTCAAATTTACCTATTTTTGCAAAATTGAAAAATTCAATGTGTACGTAGATCTTGAAAAAGTACATGAAATCAAAAGGAAAAAATTACCCAAAAATGCCCAAAAAAATGGGAAAATTAAGGTCATCTAAAGTTCACATTTTTCAAACAAATCATATTAGATAATATCACTGAATAACCAATTAAAAAATTGATATTTTTTTCTTCAGAATTTCATATCACATTTAGATGTTTTAAAGATCTCGAGTTCACGGTTTCAAAATATAAATTTTAATAAAAAGTTGTTTGACAATTGGAAGTTATAGAAGTTTATAGTTTCAAGAAAACTAACGAAGACATGACATAACAAACTGAATGGAAAAAAGTGTTTGAAAATAAAAATAAGAAAGCAATAGTTGAATTAGCGACGTCAGCCCGCCCAAGGGCGGAGGTATATATATGATCAGCCGGGCTGTAGCCCTCCCCTAAATCTTGGAATTTTTTTTAGTATATGTGATTTTCTAGCCCAATTGTATTTGAAAAAAAAAAAAAAAAAAAGTATATGTGATATTTTAACCCCAATTACAGTCTAGCCCACCCCAAATTTGAAATTTTTTTAATACATGTGATATTGTAGCCCAAATGTAGTTTAGCACACCCCAATTAAGTGTTCCAAACTCAATTTGACACTGTACTTTGTTGATAAATAAACTCTAAAATGTATGAATATTACCCAAAAAAATAATTTTGTTCTTAAATAGACCCAATTTGACACCATATCTTATCAGTCTGGATCTTAAGCGGGTGTCAAAAGACGGACTTTGGGACGAACCACTTTTAGCGACGAAATTTTTCGTCGCTAAAAATTTTAGCGACGAAAAATTTTGTCGCTAAAAGCGACATTTTCGTCGCTAAAAGTGGTCCGCCCCTTAACACCCGCACCTGATCCTCGCTACATATCTTATTATCAAATATCTATAAATAGACCTCAAAAAAAAAAATTTGGAGACACCCATATAGCTACCATAGCCCCCCCTCTAAAAAAAAATAAAAAATTCCTGACTCCGCCCAAATGCCCACCCGCCTATGTTTTAAGTTATAGTCCATTTCGTAGTAATTGCTCACCTACATTTTAATACGTCGAGTGGTTGGGGCAAATGTGTCTTTAAAATTGATTCCAACTTAAACTTGGACTTAAGACTGAAAAAGCCTAATCTTTACGTCATTATTGGGATAAAAAAAAATTGGGCTGGACTGATAATTGAAAAGTGCAGCGATTTTTAATTAATTTTTCTAGGAAAAAAAAAAGTAGAAGAAGATTAATAAAACACAATGAGACACACAAAACTCCGTGTAACAAAAGGGCCTAATTGGGCAGCTTAAGCTTTGCGATTGTAATAGCTTTGTAATAACTTTTGTCAAAATAAATTTTTTGTTTGGATAATGTGTTGTAAAAGTGGTTATGGTGGAAGAATAGCTTGTTTTAGTATTTGGTTACATAAATGAAAAAGTGATTTGAGTGTTCAAAAGACAATTATGCCCCTGTATTATATTACTATAATACCCAACGGCCACAAAATTAGATTCTATTGAAAATTGGACGGCAAACAAATTTTATAAAAACCTAATTTTATTGAAACCAAATTGAGCTTACAATCAAAAATTTACGAGGCAATGTCAAATCATTATTTCCTCTCAACATAGAAACTATACATTTACCACATTTTTATCCAGGCAATGCTATTGTGAGAAGTTTCTCACATAAGAAGACGAGTTTTAACCGTTTGATGAGCATCTAGCTTTAAGATTCCCAGGAATCTGGAGAGAATCTTATGGCTAGATGCTCATCCAACGGTTAAAACCCGCATTCTCATGTGAGAAGCTTCTCATAATAGCATTACCCTTTTTATCCTAACACATGCCACATGAGTTGCTTTGAGAGTTTTGAGTTGTAAACTTTTAATAAAACATAAAGAGGTAGTGTAAAACAAAAATTGGAAAATCTAATTTTCATATGTTGAATGCATCTTTAGAGTTCATTTTTTAAATTGATCACAGTCGACCACCAATGCAAAAAATAAAAACAAAAACTGAAAATAAAAACCACAATGTTACTGAATACACTAGTCATTATATCAAAACAGTTACCCAATACAAGTCCAAACCAAAGAGCATCTCACTATTAACAACACCCCAAAAGCAGAGATGGTATTGAAGATCACTTCTCAATACTAGTCCAAACCAAAGAGCATCTCGTTTAGAAGAGGAATCTCTCTCTCTCTCTCTCTCTCTCTCTCTCTCTCTCTCTCTCCATTTACTACCAAAAACTAAGTGAACTTGTCTTTTGTGAAATGAAATTTTCATGCTTTGGGATCAGGGAAAAAAAAACACACACTAATACTCTCTCTCTCTCTCTTCATGCTTTGCGATCAGGACAGGAAAAAAAAAACACACACACACACACTAATACTCTCTCTCTCTCTCTCTCTCTCTCTCTCTCTCTCTCTCTCTCTCTCTCTCTCTCTCCATTTACTACCAAAACTAATACTAAAACACAACCATTTACTACCAAAACTAATACTAAAACACAACTATCACCCGTTTCTGAATTTTGATTTCCTAATCAAACATTTCTACTTTATTCAGAGCCGAAGGCACTCCCAATTATAAAAATAGACACTAAAAAGATAGGACCAAACCAAAGAGCATCTCCTCATTAGCAACACTCCAAAAAAAAAAAAAAACAGGAGTATCTAAACACTCATCTCTCTCTCTCTCCGTCTCTCTCTCTCTCTCTCTCTCTCTCTCTCCCTGTGATGGAGCTCCTACTAGCCTCCTTTCCTCTATTCTTCACCTTCCTCTTCTTGTTCAAAATTCTCAAGTATTGGAAGCAACCCAAATCTAAATCTTCCATCTCGAAATTGCCCCCTGGCCCAATGAAGCTGCCTGTCATTGGGAACTTTCACCAATTAACTGGCTCACTACCACATCACTCCTTAAGAGACTTGGCCAAGAAACACGGGCCCATTATGCACCTAAAGCTTGGTGAAGTCTCCACCATAGTCATTTCGTCTCTCAAGGGAGCCAAAGAGGTGATGAAAACCCACGGCCTTAACTTTGCGAGTAGACCAGAAATTCTAGCTGTCAAAATTATGTCATACAATTGTACAAGTATGGCATTCTCCCCCTACGGTGACTATTGGAGGCAACTTGGAAAAATCTGCGTAATCGAGCTCTTATGTGCAAAGCGTGTTGAATCATTTCGATCTCTACGAGAAGAGGAAGTTAGCAGCTTCACTGAATCCATTTCAAAATCCTCGGGAACTGCCATCAATCTTAGCCATGAGATTTTCTCGTTGGCAAATGCAATAACTTCGAGGGCAGCGTTTGGTAAAAAGTGCAAAGATGAAGATATATTCATCTCAGTGATGAAAGCGGTGTCAAAGTTGGCAGGTGGTTTTGATGTACCCGATATAATCCCGTCCCTCAAGTTTCTTCATTTTCTTAGTGGGGTCAAGCCCGTGCTTTGGAGAAAATGCACCAGAGGATAGATAAGATTCTTGATCATATCATCGATGAGCATCGAATGAAAAGGAAAACCATGGTGATGAGCGGTAATACACCAACCGATGAAGATCTGGTTGATGTGCTTCTGAAGGTTCAGGAGAGTGGTGACCTTGAATTTCCTATCACAACAAACAACATTAAAGCCGTTATTCTGGTATGTGTACAAAGATATTTACTCCAATACTTCAAATATGTTTGTGAAACCATGATGTTTAGGGGGAATAAAATACAAGAAATGTTTTAAATAAAATGCTCAGAGACCACTTTCATATTTTATGCATTGAAACATTACTATAGAAAACGTAGGGACTTTTTCTGTCTCTGAATTCCTCTCGGGCAGTATTTGAATTCTAACCCTTCAAGGAAATGATCTTCCAGTCATAGATTTTAAGATTTCTTATTTTGCCTATTCAGACAACTACAGTAATGCCAGTACCTAAGTCAATCTCTTTGATTTTTATTTAAGAGATTTTCACAGCTGGGACTGAGACTTCATCAACCACCATAGAATGGACAATGTCAGAAATGATAAGAAATCCGAGACTAATGGAGAAGGCACAAGCTGAGGTGAGAGAAGCGCTTGGAGAAAAGAACAAATTCAAGAAACAGATATTCAAAACCTCAATTACTTGAAATTGGTTATCAAAGAAACACTTAGGTTATATCTGCCTGCTCCGTTGCTACTTCCAAGAGAAACAAGAGAACGATGTGAAATCAAAGGTTATGAAATACCGATGAAAACTAATGTCATCGTTAACGCGTGGGCCATAGGGAGAGATCCAGAATTTTGGAGCAAGTGCTTTGAACCAGAGAGGTTTGATGGTTCTTCCGTTGATTTTAAAGGCATGAACTTTGAATTTATACCATTTGGAGCTGGTAGAAGGATATGCCCGGGCATATCCTTCGGAAATGCGAATATTGAACTTCCACTCGCCCAACTTTTGTTCTATTTTGACTGGAAATTACCAAATGGAACCAAACTGGAAGAACTAGACATGACGGAAAGTTTTGTACCGAGTTCTAGGAGAAGAAATGGCTTGCACTTGATTGTCACCCCTACATTCCTCTAATTCAAGACAATTGACCGAAAAAGGCTTACACGCATTCATGCTCAAGAGAATTTAAGTGATGTAGTGCAAATCGATGTTATAGCCTTGTCAATCTTTACTTATGAAATGGAATGAGAGCCTAAGTTTAAGTGTCAAAAACTAGACAAACAAAAGGAAACAAACTTCTAATAGTTGATAAAATAAGAAGAGACTTGCTCTAAATGAGATTAACACACACAAGTCAAAGAAGTAACTCCAACCAAGCCAAGGAAGTAATGGTGTGTTTGGAATGACAACTTAAGAAAGCATTCTCACTAAGTAATTACATTATCCTCGTTATCAACTAGGTTTAAAGAGGCATTCCAATACATCGTGTAATTTGTCACGAAAGCAAGTCTTCCTTCGTACTGTTCTTAATTTGGGGTGGTGTTTTACACGTGAGGACATAAGTTGGGGCCTGGGCGTTAATTGAACCCCATGGTCCTCAGCTTCTATTGGGACTAACTCTCACTCATATAAAGTTTCTATCTCTACCTTACTTTCGGTTTGTTCTCTCTCTGTATATAAAATATAAGGTTACTTGCACAAACTTCCTCTGAGGTTTCCCGTAATTACACCGACCTCCCTCGCATTTTGAGAAATTACACGGACCTCCCTTCTCGAAAAACGTTTGGGTAATGTCCATGGCAGAATAAATGAAAGTACTAAATTGCCCCTAAATTAAATTACACAAACCTCCCTCGCATTTTGAGAATAACACGGACGTCCCTTCTCGGTCACATTTGGGTAACGTCCATGACGGAATAAATGAAAGTACTAAACTGCTCCTACATTAAATTACACAAACCTCCCCTGAACTATGGTCTAATTACACAAACCCCCTTGAATTTTGAAAAATTACACGGACCTCCCTTATCACCCACAAAACCCTAACTAGATTTACAGTTTGTGCAAATGTTTTGTTATATCCTCAAATAAACTTTGCTTTTGCTATGAGAAAGGGTTTGGGTTAAACTTTTCATACCACTAGGAAGTATATCTTTCAATTTCTACAAATTCCTTCCAGTTCCAAGATTTGCAATTTCTTCAAGCATTTCTTCAAATTCTCCAATTTCATAATTTAACTTTCTTGGGTCTCGGTTTTTTTTCTTCTTCCACTTATTAGTTTCTATCGTCTATGGATCAAATAATAACAGACATGAAAAGTCAAAAGAATCTGGGTAATCTTCAATTTGGCTTGTTGGAAAAAACTTTCTGGGTTACATGAAACATTGAAGGGACTGTGAAAAATCGTAAGAGTAATATAGTCATTTTGAAAAATGTGGAGATTACAATCACACATCAGGAATTTAAAGCCTTGCTACTCAATATATAAGATCATGGGGCTACTCTACCCATTGCCAATTTGTTTTGGGTTGGATGGTCCAATTCAACATCATATCAGAGCAGGTTATTGTCAGGCCCAGTTTGGCCACATATGCTCCACATTACCCTATCTCAGCAACACGTGTTTGGCTCTTAATCATGCGTGTTGAGATTATAATCCCACATTGGGAATTTAAAGCCATGCTACTAAATATGTAAGATCATGGGGGTACTCCACCCATTGCCAATTGGTTTTGGGTTGGATGCTCCAATTCAACAAAAAAATAAGAGAGATGATTCTAATGTTTGGAAAAATTAATCTTTGTTGAGAGACGTAACAAGGGAGGAAGAAGAAGAGAAAAACAAAAAAAACAAAAAAGCATTTTTGTAATGAGGGAGGTTCGTGTAATTAGGCCATATGTCAAGGGAGAGTTGTGTAATTATTCATATATTTTATTAGGATATGCAATCGTATTTTTGGCATTAGGTAATTTAAAATTGCTGACATTATCAATTTCCGTCAAAGGGGTAGACGGTCCACTAATGACGGGGAGGTGAGTGTAACTGAACCTAAACCTCAAGGAAGGTACGTGTAATTTTTCAAATGGGAGAGGGGTTCGTATAATTAAATCAAACCTAAGGGGAGGTTTGTGTAATTAACCCTAAAACATAGTGATTAAAGGCACAAGGTCCACTTAGGCACAAATGCCTCCCGGAGCCTAAGCGCAAGGCGCAAAAAAAAGTGCGAGCTTGAGAGAAGTAAGGCACACTTTAAAAGAACTTATAAATTAAATATGCTTAAGCAAATATAAGAACTCTGCAATTTACATATACATAGAAATTGCCAAAAACATCAAAGTACTATAAATTTTGACCTATTAACCAATTGGTCAACTAGTAAGTCATCTCCATGATGCTTCATAAAAGTGCCAACCTTAGAATACAACAGTAAAGACCTAATCAAGTATGTAATGCCCTAATGGGTCTTAATATGGGTCCAAAGGTAATAAGAGGTGGGTGATGAGTTGGGTCTAAAGTTAATACTAGTTGGGTATGACTAGTTTCATGCCTAACCAAGTCATTGATGCATCCTTTTATTGCGGCGCAAGCTTTAGGTGAGGTGCAACGGTTGAGCCCACCTGAGCCTTAGGTGCGCCTTTAACAACAGAGCCCTAAAATATATAAATTGTTATACATGTACTATGGGAAAAAAGTCATGTACCAAACGGCGTATAACCCCTGGACCTCTGGAGACTGGAGAGATCAAAATTCAGGCCTTAAAGGCAAATTCACAAAATACAGAAAAGACAAAACCCTCCAAAAGAAAGACCAATTACTCCAAACTGAAAGTGGAGAAAAAGTACATGCTGGTAAATCTGAGAGGCATCACAACAAAAAATGGAAAAAAAAAGAATACCCAAACAAAACATAGGAAACAAACAGAAACTTATAAAAGATAGCAGAAATTAGGCTCATAAAATGTAGGCTTAATGCAAATAGCGTACAGGAACTATGGATCAACTTCATATCAACACAACAGCTCAAGAATCCTCAGCCAAGAAATGATGTCAGAAATTCAAAAGAAAAGTTAAAAGAAGCCGAAATTTGAATCCCGATTAAAGGTAATAAGTGAAGGTAAGAGACTACACTAAGCTCAATGAACTTGCCAAAGAAAACAAAAAGTGAGATTAAACCAGCCAGGCAGGACGTCATTTAAATCTTCAACCACGCCCCAGCTTGTGCAATAAAAGTTTACATTACTTCTGTTCTTGAGCATAAACTTAATGAGACAAAAGTCAATTACTGCACGAAAAGGATTCAAAACTCTATGCAAATACTTCATTAGATTTGGAAGTGCGAAAGAGAATTCAAGTATACGTTACCTTACAAGTCATCTCCAATTTGTTTTCCCTCAATCTCTTGTCTAAATTTGACACTTTTAGCCTTCTCAAGCTCCTCTAGCATAAGGCGTCTAGCTTTGATCTCCTCGTACAACTTTGCAACCAATTCGTCTTTTCCACATCGATGAAGCCCATCAAAAATCTCCGACAAAATACCCAAATCAACAGCCATAGATCTTTCTAACATCTCGTGTAACATCTGGACTGCTCCATCAAAATCCTCATTCTTACAGAAGGTGGATATCAATATGTTACAAGTATGTTCATTTGGATGGCCACCACTTCTTATCATGCTTTTATATAGCTGAAAAGCTCGATCAGCGTTCTTCCTCATGCATTGCCCCCTAATAAGAGCAGAAAAAGTTGATGAGTTAGGTACTAAGTTGTCCTTATCAAGCTCTTTAACAAGATAAGCAGCTTTCCTTGTCTTCCCCTCCTTGCATAGACCCTCAATCAGTGCGTTATAAGTCACTATATCAGACTTAATTCCATTTCTTGACATCTCCTCATGAAACCGACCTCCCATCTCACTATTACCTGTTTGGCTATACGCATATATCAATGTGTTATATGTCACAATATTAGGAGAAACATTCTTGCCTTTCATCTCAGTGAAAAGCTTATTTGCTTCACTTAATTTCCCTCGCCTGCAGAACCCATGTATAAGTGTGTTGTAAGTAACATCATTCGGGTGGCATCCTTTTTTCTCCATTAGATTCTTGAGCTTCAAAGCAAAGCTCAAAAGGCCTCGGTTACAGTGTACACTAATCAAGGTATTGTAAGAAGCAATGGTAGGACTCAAACCCATAGTCTCCATCTCTCTGAACACCTCAACAGCCTTATCCAACTTCCCCGATTTACCAAGAGCACCGAGAACCATATTGATAGTATAGACATTCGGTGAGATCCGAAAACGCCTCATTTCCTTATGAAACGCCAATGCAATATCTACCC
The DNA here is from genome assembly GCA_033977485.1 of Hydrangea macrophylla. Classification (NCBI taxonomy): domain Eukaryota; kingdom Viridiplantae; phylum Streptophyta; class Magnoliopsida; order Cornales; family Hydrangeaceae; genus Hydrangea; species Hydrangea macrophylla. The sequence continues at coordinate 34,380,866 of CM066994.1, forward strand.
GATTTAGATTAATCAACGAACTCATAAACGCATTGCAAGATTCAATAGTCGGGAGAAACCCATAGTCCCTCATGCCACAGAAAGTGTTGGTGGCAATCCTAAGCTTCTTCATATGTGCATACGTTTTAAAGAGGGAGTCGAAAACACGAGGCGAAGAATCACATATTCGGTACGAGTAAAGTATGGCTTCAAAGAGCTTAGAAGGAAAATCCAAAGAACTCGATTCATGGAGTTTTCTCAAAATTGATTCAGCGGACTTAAACTTACTATTCTTAGTGAGAATATGAAGAATTATGGAATGGGTTTCGAGAGTATGCAAATTGGGTTTTTGGAGCTCAACCCAATTGAAGAATTCTAGGGAAAGAACATGGTCCTTTTGAAGCTTCAACAGAATGTGCTTAATTCTAAATGGGGTGAGACCAGACCCTAATTTATCAAGCTTAGCCCAATCAGAATGTACAAGGTGGCTGTGAACTACATTCACAAAATCAAGGTCTTGACCTTTGGGTTCAGGAATTGTTCTATGGGGTATTGGAATTGGATTCCAATTTCTTTTCTTTAAATTCCCAGAAATTATACGTTGAACTAGATTAGGGTTTTTAGTAGACGAATCAAGCAAAGTTGAAATTCGACGAAATTGCAAGTAATTCATAATTTTTACGAAAATAACCAAGAAATCAATAGTTCTGTTTGTTAACGATTACTTCAAAGCTGAGCAATCAGATTGATTCGCATAAATGAACTAACAACAAGGACGGAGTGTCAATCAAATAAGTTCTAGAAAGAACCAAGCAATTGAAATCAACATCAATTCTTTGGCGAGAACGACGCTAACCTTGTTGGAGAGTCTCTACTGTCTGAGGCCCATCGGTGCCGATGCACGGTTATATATGTGTATATATATGGGTATGTGTTACTGTGTATGTGTATGTGTATGTGTGTCCTTGTGTGTGTATGTGTGTCCGATAATCTCCAGTCCAGTGACTCAGTTTCAAATTTCAAATGACATTGAAATTATTTTTATTATTAGGGTAAATTACACAAACCTCACTTGAGGTTTGCCTTAATTACACGGATCTCCCATCTTGTTTTAAAAATTACACAAACCTCCCTCGAGGTTTGAATTAGGTAACAAAACGCCCCCTCCCCTAACGGTCAGTTAGGTTTTTTTACATTAGCCTCCCCTGAAAATTACAATTAGTCCCCCTAATATTATAAAATTGTCATACTAAGCCCCCTTTCTCTTATATTTTTGTGCTAATTCTAAAATCCCTCCTCCCTTCTATGTTTTTGGGTTAATTTTTTTAGCATTAATTTATATCATCTACACAAAATATACACAAAACATATATAAATAGGTCCAAATTTTTTTATCCCCTAACAAACCTCTATCAAGCCCTCCTGTATTAATTTTCTAGATCCGCCCCTGTCCCTATGCTTCAAAAGTGGACAATTAACCCCCTGTGATTGTGGATTAAAATAGAACTGTTATGATTTAAGTCAAAGAGCGTTAACTCCAAAATTAACATCACAAAATGGGTTGAGTTTTTTTTTTGCTGAAAACAAAATGGGTTGAGTGTTTATATTTTTAACCAATTTTAGAATTTTCGTCAATTTTGAGTGAAATCATAACAATTCCATTTTAGTCCACAATCACAGGGGGTTAAGTGTCCACTTTTGAAGCATAGGGACAGGGGCAGATCTAGAAAATTAATACATATGGGGCTTGATAGAGGTTTGTTTGGGGGAAAAAAATTTTTTGGACCTATTTATATGTATTTTGTGTAGATGATATAAATTAATGCTAAAAAAATTAACCCAACAACATAGGAGGGAGGAGGGATTTTATAACTAGAACAAAAATATAAGAGAATGGGGGCTTAGTATGACAATTTTATAATATTAGGGGGGCTAATTGTAATTTTTAGGAGAGGCTAATGTAAAAAAAACTAACGGACCGTTAGGGGAGGGGGCATTTTGTTACCTAATTATAAACCTCGAGGGAGGTCTGTGTAATTTTTGAAACAAGAGGGGAGGTCCGTGTAATTAAGGCAAACTTCAGGGGAGGTTTGTGTAATTTACCCTTATTATTATTATTAATTTTTTTTTTCAAGATTGAGATTATTTGACTTTTTGATAATCGAATTAAGTGCTCAAAATGAAAAAAATTACCACTTATTCTTTTTCAGTGTGTTTGATAATGTACTATTTAATTGAAAAAGAAGTAAAAAAAAATTACTGAAAACTGTAAGTGAAAATTTTCTACTGAAAATAATCATTGAATGCATTCTATTTCAGTAGTTGAAATACTATTCTGACTTTAAAATTGAACTAATGCACTCCATGGTACTATTCACAATTTCACACGTCTTGCAATACCATTAGTCGTTGCATTGTATGGAGTGTATTAGTAATTTAGTTCTTTCATAGAGTGCGAATATCAATTACATTTTTAATTTACACTTTTTGTGTTTGGTAATTGTTTTCTTTTTTCTTTCCTGAAAACGAAAATAAAAATGCTGTCTTTTAAAATGATAATGAAGGTGGGCAAGAAAGCAGTAAAATAAAAAAATTGCTTATAGTTTCAGTTTTCATTTTCATAAAATTAAAGCTAGTTTTAGTTTCTTTAATTCAGAAAATCGAAAATCGTAACCATAATATTACAAAATGAGCCCTAAAGTTTCCATAATTCAGAAAACCGTGAAATCGTAACCACAATGTTATAAAATGAGCCCTAAAGTACTGGATTTGGAGTACTAGGGGTGTCATTTGGAACGAAAATTCCGATTCTGATCCGAAAAATTCCGATTTTGACAACTAAATATGCATTCCGAATTCCGAATTTTCGAATTTCGAAAATTCCAAAAAAATCGGATCGGAAATTCCGAAAAATTTCCGAAAATATTCAGAAATTGTATTTCCGAAACTTTTCCGAAATGTTCTGAAAAATTTCCGAATATATTCTGAAATTGTATTTTTCGAAACTTTTCCGAAAATATTTCAAAATATTCCGAAAATTGTGTTCATCCCACATCGAAAAAACACAAAAAAAAAAATGGGATGTAATGTGCTTCTATAAAAGGCCTACAAGTCTCAAGTGAAATTCCATTAAGCTTGAATTCCGAATATTCCGAAAAACTTCAAAAATATTCCGAATATTCTGAAAAATTCTGAATTTGATAAAATTCCGAAATTTCGGAATCTGAAATAATTTTAGAATTTCCGAAATTTTGGAACAGAATTCGGAATGCATTTTTGGCTTCCAAAAATTTTGAAATTTTTTCCGAAAGGGGTGTTTCCGATCCGTTCCGGTCGAAACATACCCCTAGTGAGTACCCATTTGACCCATTTCCAACATTATTTCAAATTTTGAGCTTCTAGGTAGGCCATCTCCAATGAGAAGTTAATCAGTGAGTCCGTCACACCACATCATCATCGTGATGTGGTGTCACCCTCCCAATTATGTAGCTACATATGGCCTTAAAAGAAGTTTTACATGACTTTTTTAAAATTTGTAAGTAAACATGTCATGTCCACCTTCTTCCAAAAACCACATGTCATTACATAACTGGAGGGTCATACTACGTTAGCATGATGACATGGTGTGACGAGCTCACTGAATGATTTCTCCATGGGGCAGTTTGGGCTGGGCTCGCACAATACATTTAAGGATACCAACCTTGACGCGAGCCTAGTTCAGCACGTCCACATGCCTGAAAATTGTTGCTCAAAACCATTCGTAACCCAAATCATAAAGCCCAAGCCTAGGCTTGACATTCGAAGCCCAAACTCACGAGCCTACCCAAAAGTGCTCAAAATAAATGGTCTGGGCAGAGACTATAGGTTTTGTACATGAGCTTTAGATGGAAAACCCAATAAAAACCCACTTAATAATTGGGCTGAGATGGATTTAATAGAAAACCCCTTCTATAACCATTAAGTTCATCAAAAACACATTTAATAGAAGCCAGCCCCACAATGTGTCACCTGGCACACTCCTCGGATTTCTTTCTTCATCTTCTTTTTATTATATGTTTTTTTCTTTCGATATATATCTATATTATAATTTAGTCACTTGTCCTAAGTGACTAGGATATGACATAGACAACTTTTGCTGATTAGGATGGATGACTTGGCTAGGGTATTTAAAAAAAAAAGGTGAAATCCCCCATTCATCTCTCTCTCTCTCTCCTGCGAACAGATCTAATATGTCAAACCCACCAAAAATCTGGTGTGGTAATAGATCAAAACCCACACCTCTCTCTCTCTCTCTACCCCACCGGGTGTCTGCACCACTTCGCCGCCGCTAACAAACCTACCCCGATCTGCACCCTGCCCCCCCTTCTCTTTCTTTCAAACCCACCACCCGCCGCTGCTGCTTTGCCAGATAATCCGGTCACTGCCTCGAGTTCATGCATCGAGCTGAAATATCAACATTATTTGGTATTCCTTTTCACCAAACCATTATCTATTCTTATCTGGGTTTGAAAAATTTTAACCTTTTCCTTCTCAAATCAAATCGTTAGGTTTTCTGATGAGTTTTTTTTTGTACTTCTTTTGACATTTGAGTTGCAATGCTTCAATTTACTATTTCAGTTGAAAGATGGTTCCTAATATCAATGTTATGTTCCTAACATCAATGTTGATCACTTTTGACATTCCTGCCTTTAATCTGGTTAATTGGTTTGATCTATCCGAGAAAAAAATAATGAGATGGAACTGTTTGATTTCAAAGTGTTCAGATCTATCGATTTGGAATTTTTTTTTTCTACATCAAAAAATAAGAACAGTTTTTTGGAACTGTTATTTGGATTTTTTTTACCGGAATTTTTTTGTTGAACTTTGATAACTTAATTGATCAACAAAAGTCTTGAATTGTTACTGTTTTTCTCAAGTGTTGATCATATCAGTTTTCTAACTTAAGTGTTGATCACTATTTTTTAATCGACTTGATTTGGAACTGTTATTTGGGTTTTTTTTCCCCGATTTTTTGTTGTTGAAGTTTTCTAATTGGTAAAATCTCTCTCCTATTTTGTTGCATTCCTAAAATCTCTCCTAATTATATCATTTTTAATTTTATTTTAATGTCTTTGTATAACATTAGTCTTGAGGAAATTTGATTTCCTTAAGATTATCCCATATTGTTATCTTCCTTAAATCGTTTTCTTTCCTTTTGATCTAGGGCCCATTCCAAAATTGTATTGATAGTCAACAACATAAAAAACAATTAGCAACTGTCACATTTTCTCTCCCTATACTTGCTCTTTCAAAAAAATCTAATATTTCAGTAAACACCTTCTATAATGCCACGTTTCTTATATATATCACTACACCAAAATGGCCGATTTGTCACGGTTTTGAACAGTGACAAAGGCCCTTTGTCACGGTTGTATTCCGTGACATTTTCGGGTGTGACACATAATATTGTCACTGTCCAAAACCGTGACAAATGGCCTTTGTCACGGTTCATTTGTTACACTTTAAAAGTGACATCACTTTCAATTGTCACGGTTTTGTCAGCGTTTTAAACAGTGACAATTTACTTATTTGTCACGGTTATAGACCGTGACATTTTATGTTATTGGTCACATTATTTTGTCACAGTTATTGACCGTGACAATATATGATATTAGTCACAATCTTTGTCACGGTAATGGACTGTGACAATTATTAATAGTGATTCGTATGTAAAAATAATGTCGCGGTTTTCTCTAATTGTCACGATTTAGAACAGTGACAACCATAATTTTTTTTTTTTAAAAAAAATCTTATTTTTGCAATAATTCACCCTATTATTTTTGGTTACTTAAGCAATATAAACACCGGTAACAAATATTGCAATCCAATACAACCTATAATAAACACAAACTGTAAGATCGCCAATAAACAAAATTGCATGCATTATCAGTTTGTTCAAAAAAAAAAAAAAAAAAAAAAACAAACAAACAAACTCAAAACTTTAGCAATCCAAAAATCTAATATAAGATGACAAGCATTACAGAGAATATTATTGTCTAAAATAAATCTATGAAGTTCACAGATAATCGTCATCTTCGTCATACGCCTCTTGGCCCCGTTGCTACGACTTCCAACGCATCTCCTCCTCAATGTTAACATTGTGCAAGGTAGTCTCCTCGCATTCATCTAACTCTTGCACTGATCCCTCATCATTTATTGCCTTGAACTGGTCTACAAGTGTAAAAACAACAAAGACTAAGATTAGCCATTTATGACGCAAGCTTAAAGATCATATTTCAAAGCTACAATTCATTGGCTCCAAAAATCCCATATTACACTTTTCTATAGCTTTTCTTTTTTCCTTCTATTCTTTTGAGTGTGTTTGTGCAACTACCTTCACAGTTTGAAAAAGCCAAAAATAACATTCAATCCCATAATCATGGCAAAATAGTGAAAAAGCTCACAACAAAAATGCAATATTCAAGGAATAATTTTTATTAATCATGAAGTTCCTACTCCAATCATTGTAAAAATTCACAACATAGATGAGAGGCGAATCATTTATGGTTTGATTTATGATAGGCAATCTTATTTTAAATGCTTGTTTAAATGCCAAGTATCAATCTCTACACCTGTAGAAAATAAAGGATCTCATTAGGCATGTCGTTAGAATCGGACTAATAGTATTCAACATTTTACTAGAAAGAATATAAACTAGCACCTGCAAATTCGATCACTACATTTAATATATACACTACACCAAAATGGCCGATTTGTCACACTTATTTTCGCATAGTTTGTCACTGTCTTAAACCGTGACAAGTTTTGTCACGGTCAACAACCGTGACAAATACGACTGTCACTGTTTTAAACAGTGACAAATTTTGTTACGGTTGCTAACCGTGACAAAAAGTGACAAAGAAATAATTTTTTCACTGTTCTGAACTGTGACAAAATTTTGTCAGTGTTTAGGACAGTGACAAAAGAGAATATATATATATATATCAATAATGGTGGAAGGACTTCAACATTCTCCAATAAAAATTAGGTAGGTCCAACTACCACATGTGTTTGAGAACCACTAGGGATACAAAATTTGATAAGCATAGCTTTACTAATTTTAACATTATTAATCATAGATGAAATATAAGGAAAAATACTAGAGAATTAATTTTCTTTTTCGATTCCATTTTTTCTTTTCTTTTCTCTCACTCACCAAATCCATGAACCAAATAAAGCCTAATAGTAATTAGGGTTGATTGTTCATTGTTGATTGAAATTTGTAAAATTTGATATGATGGTAAAACAATTGGGTCACTACAACAAAAATGCCCAAATTTCCTGATCCACAAATTTCCCTCTAAAAATTTTTCCCAAATTTTCCTCTCAAAATGCCCAGTCCCCAGACCACAGGCCATTCCCTCTCTTTCTTGCCAAAATCCTTCCCCCTCTCTCTCTCTCTCTTTTGTGCAAAAGGATTTCCCTCTCTTTCTCGCTTATATCTCTGCGTCCTCTTACCACCGCCAACCCCTCTCTTCCCTCTCAGGCCACCACCGCCACCACAGCGCCATACCCTCACCACCTCTACCACCACAGTGCCGGACCACCACCACATGGTATTCACGACTCCTAACTCCGGCTTCGACCCCTTCTTCTTCTTCCACCAAGCGCAGTCGTCGTCTCATATAGAGAAGAAAAAGAAGAGGGACCAAGCCTTGGCTCGCCGCCCCTTTCTAGCCTTCGCCGTCTCCTAGCTGCCGCTGCCGCCGTCGCCGCTTCTTCCCACCTTTGCCTCGCCGCCGTCGAAGAAAACCCTAGCTCAGAAGGTAAGGATTCCAAGCCCTAGCTTTAGCTCTGATTTAGGTTTCCAAATTCCAAGCCCTAGTACACATCTCTTTCTCCCCCCCTCTCTCTCTCTCTATATATATATGTATACTTATATGGGCTTATTTCACATAGTTGTGTATAAATTTGGTATTGCTGGACATAAATTATGCTTGCTACAGATTTGGGTTTCCTTTGAAAATTGTTGAAATTTCATAATTTTGTTGTAGTAGTTTTCAAATTCTTGGAATGAGCTAACATTTTCTTGAATTTCTTCATACTTTTGGAGAAGGTCCGATTATAGTGGTGGTCTCCTTGCCCATGCTCTCACTCTATCTCGGTAATCTCACTCACATACACACCCAGTACTCTCTTGAAACACATTGTCTGATTTTCATTCCCCCATGTTCTTGATGTTCTTGATTTTACTTTTCACTTCTATTCTTTTTCAGCCAAGCTTCTGGTCTTTAGAAGGGTCCAATGAAAGGGTCCTAAGCCTTGGTTTTAGGAAATTTTTGAGTAACTGATTTCTTCATAAGCATTGATTTCATCTACTATTGTTAGACTTGAAAACTCTTAACTGTTTATTGATTTTATTTCTACATAAGCTCACATCCATCTTTTTTCTTTTACTTTTTATGTTCATTTAATTCAACACCCACAAATCAATATCTTTTGTTTGCTTTTGCAGTGCCTAAGAATGTATCTGGAAAGTTGTAGCTTGATTTAGGTCTCTTAATCGGGTACTAAAAGTCCCTTGATTTTGTTTTTGAAAATTTGATTTTGCATTTTGATTGATAGTTTTTTATTGCATATAAATCATGCTTGGCCTTTCTTCATTGTTTTTCAACCACTAAGTTCTATCTCTAATTTGTTGCAGTATAAGGGCACTTTTTTGACAGTTGTCAAGAATGCTCATGTGGGAATGTCATTTTCTCTCTCTCTCGACTCTTGAGTAAAGTTACCATTTCATATCTGATTTGAGAATTCCACTCAAGAGCTGTTTAATTTAATTGGGCTTTGTTCTTTTTCTGCTTCAAGGATTTCAGGCCACATATGGTTAGAAAATCACTTGCATATTCCATTGTGCTAGTGCCAGAGACCTTTGAAGTTGTGTCTATGCTATCCACTGTGCTAGTATCACTCTTTTGCCTCGTACCTATTCATTGAACCCTTGGTTTATCTACATATGCATAGAGTGAGTGAAGCAACTATTTTTAGATTTTGACAAGCTTAGATAGTGTAAGCTATTTTTAGTTGAAGTTCTCGATAAACAGTGCTATTGAGTCAGTTTAATTTTTTGATTTTGGTATGAAGCAAGGATGACTTTCAGCTAACTCATGTGAATTAGTTTGATTCATTTCGAGTTCTCTCTATAAATTATTGGCATACTTGGACTCACATTGAATTTGGTCAATATTATGTAGAGTTAATAACTTCTCAATATGAATTTTGGAAACACCATTTTAATTGTATTTATCTGATTTTAGTACATCTGGTAATTAAAGTTGATGTAATTTAGTACACCATTTCCTAGTGATCACTTAATTCATTACTTATTGTTGCGTGATCACTTAATTCATTACTTATGATACATCCTAGTGGATTAGGAATTTAGAATGTATCATACATACTAGTGATTTAGGTCCCCAAATGTTATAGCTAGATCCTAATGTGCTTTAACCGGTGCCGAAATGTTGTCACTTTGAAAATTACTTTGCTATTAAAACCAAAGTGGTTTTAAACTACAACATTTTAGCACCTAACTACAACATTTTGGAACATAAATTGGGATGTAAGATACGTCCTAAACCACTAGGATGTATCATAGAAGATATCTTACTTGTAATCTGTCTTGTCTAACTTAGGAAAGTGCCATATATGAATGTATAGAGAGGTTACCCATATGGTAGACAACAAGTTTTTACTTTTAGGTAGGAAAATGAAAAACTGTAGATATATAGGCTGGTATAATACTACACCCTGTGGTTTCTCACTTTCACTTTATTTTATTCATTCAACATCCATTTCTCATGTACATATTTGTAGTACCTTTATCACCCCTAAAGTAGTCTTCTATATAAGTAACATTAATTCATCACCCAACTTTTGATTTACTACATGAACTTCTTGAAAGGTATACGAAATGGATTGTTCTAGGGGTCAGAGATCCAGTTGCTACTGCAATCTCTATAGTGAAGGTACTGTAATAACCTGCATTTTCCTGCATAATCATAATTAAAATTTATTTTCATTATCATTTGCATTATCATATTTAAAATTTAATATATATTGTCTGTTTATATGTTAATTTCGATTCTTATGTGAAAAGTTTAATTCTTGACTAATTGAAATTACTTTTGGGGTCAAAATGCAATTTTCATAAAAACTTATAATACCTGTATTAAAATTCAAAACTGTATTTCAAAACGGTGGAATTATTTCTTTTAAACTCAAACTGTATTTTTTATAAAATCAGAAAACTATTTCTAACGTTAAAATGAATTCTCTGTATTTTTGTGATAAACACCGTGTCACGAAAATACCAGTGTAGGTTTAAAACTGTCCGCGCAGTGTTAAACTTCCACAGAATTTTGGAAGTAAATGATTGAACAAATTTATTTATACTCAATTATGAATGCTGATGCTTTTTCCTTAGGTCTTGTTTGGCAAATGTTGTAGTATGTGTGTTGTCCTTATGCCATAAGCTAGATTACCCAAACACACATTGACCCACCTCATCTCCACCTACCTCTTACTTTCAGTAGTGGAGAATAAAGGGGAGAGTATACACATCATATCTGCACATTCATGGTATTATATGGAGGTTAATGGAGATTGGGTGGAGGGTTAGGCCAATGTTTTCTTAGTGGGTATTTGATTATATATACACCCAACCACACTACACATTCTGCACTTCCATCACAACACATTTCAGAATTCACAGAGAGTTTAGAGAGTGCAGAGAGTTCTTCAATTTCGTAGAGAGAGAGAAGAGCTCAATCCTCCATAGCCAAAGCTTGGAATTCGGGAATTTCGTAATTATATTTCTGTCTCAACAATTTCTTCAATCTATATCACGGTGAGTATTACTAACTCACTCCAAATGTAACTCATTCCTTATTTACTGATTTAGGTAGTTAATTTTAACAGTAGCAGAATTTTGTTTTCAGATTTTTGTTAGGAAAACGAATGAAATTTAAGGTTCTGTCCGCGTTGTCCCAAGTAAAACTCGATTCTGCACACTTTTCGTCTAATGCAATTTTCTCAGATTTTGCACCGTTTGGGCAGAAAATGAGGATTACAGTAGCAGAAAAAGTATATTAGAAATTCAATCTAATATTTTCTCTTTTAATTTTAACAGTAGCAGAATTTTGTTTTCAGATTTTTGTTAGGAAAACGAATGAAATTTAAGGTTCTGTCCGCGTTGTCTCAAGTAAAACTCGATTCTGCACACTTTTCGTCTAATGCAATTTTCTCAGATTCTGCACCGTTTGGACAGAAAACGAGGATTTCAGTAGCAGTTTTTAGAATGCTATTAGTTATGTTTAAAATGATTAAGGCAATGAATTACGAATTTTCAATCCCCGTACGCGTATTATTTCTTTAATTCTGTGAATTCCTTTATGTTTAAAGTTTGATGACATTCATGTGGAATCAGTTGTACATGCATGGTGAGTGTTGGTAGTGTGTAAAAGAGTAATGATAGTGTGGAAAAGAGTAATGATTGTGTGGAAAGAGTATGAGTTTGAGTTGTGGTTGTGGTTGTGGTTGTGGTTGTAATTGTGGCTGTGGTTATGGTTGTGGTTGTGGATGTGATTGTGGTTGGAGTTGAAAAAGAGGATGAGGGTGTCTTTGAAATGCGAAGGTGGCAAAAATGGACACTCCCTGACGCCCATGGAAGCGTTAAAGTGTGTGAAGCCGAACTTGGACACTCACTGGCACCCATGGAAGTGCTAAAGTGTGGCCTATAGACACTCCCTGAATGACTCGAGTCTGGATACCTGTGTGGGGGTTGCCCCGGTATTTGCATGGCGGTTAGGGTATTCAAAGTGTGAGGCATTGGACACTCCCTGGTACCCCGGACCAAAGTGTGAGGCAAACTGGACACTCCCTGGCGCCCCGTTGCTAAAGTGTGGCTATCTTAGTATTTCAAAGATACCAGGAGTAGGATAGAGGGTTGTTGGGTTTTGTCGAGAGAAAAGAGTCGGTTAGATGAGATGGTGCATTGTTCTCATACACGGTCACATATGTGTGAATTTATCTTTTAATTATTGTTGTGGTTGTTTTTCTAACAAGCTCTTTATCATAAATATAAACTTGTGGTATTTAAATGGAAATGGGAAAAAGGTAAATGGGCATGTTTTTACATTCAAAGCTATGTTTTTAATACTCACCAGCTTCTTGAAGCTGACGGCGTTGATGCGTCCTGGACATTCGTGTCTAGGCTTTGCAGGTTATAATCAAGAAGAACCGTATGACTATGCTAATTAAGATCTGTTGCTGAGAAGAGATGTTACCCTTATATGCTTTATGTTTATGTGTTATGATTTGGTTTGTAATAAGGATGACTGTAATAGACTTTAAGTTATTGTTTTATTTCAAGGCGGTCTGTGCCTTAGTAAACCCCGTACTATAGGATGTAATAAGTTAGAAAATTTTTATAAGCCCAGGTTGCCCTACTCTGATTAATGGTTTTATGATGTTCGACGTTTTGGGACGGAATCGATCCTTCAAACTGTCACGACCTACGGGTCCATAAAGGAAATTAAACGCTTTCCATATTTATGCTACGTCGGGGCGTGACAGGATTTGGTGGTATCAGAGCCATAGGTTTTCTAGATTGACCAGGCTCAGTTATTCACGCCATAGATTAGTGACATAGGTTACCCTTAAGTTTTACTAAGCTATACAACCAAGTTCTAGTGTTAGTTTAGTACGGATTACCCTTAGTTCAGAAACTAAAATTCTAAGTTGGTTTTATCATAGAAATGATTACCCGTTTGTCTTGTCACATCGACAAGAATGATAACAATTTCCATATACCTTCAGACATATCCATTTAGGATTAGCCGAGATAACCATAACTTATGATGTACCTTCAGACATATAGTAGCCGAGTTTCTAAGGAGTTAAAGCATACCATAGCCCTCATTAATAGCTTAGGCACTGACCAACTTCCTGAGTAAAATCTCGGAACAGTCAGTATGGCCCACAACCCAGAGTCTAGAGGATAAGAATACGACCTCTTTGCTATTAGACAGCCCTAGTTCGAATACGAGTATTATATGTACTTAATATATATTTTATTGTATGCTTATGTGATAATACGAGTATGTGATATAGTGATAAATACTCCTTTGAAAATTTTCGTCATAGTACTGTTGCATGCATGTTTCTCATTCTACTACCCCTATCATGCATAGAATGGCTGGAAGACCAAGGAGGAACAGAAATCTGATTGAAGGAGCGCCCGAGGCTGCCGACCCCACGGGAATATTTGAAGCTTTTATCAGACGTCTCGAGAGGGTTAGTAATGCGAATGAAAACCAACGAGACCGCCAGACGGGAGATAAGCTGCTGGAGAGATTCCGTGCGCTCAGACCCGAGCAATTTGCGGGTACCACGGATCCCTGGAAGGCAGAACAATGGTTAAGACAGATGGACCGCATGTTTGAAGCTGTCCAATGCAACGAGATGGACAAAAGGAGATTGGCTACTTTTCAACTAACCGACGCCGCTGCAGATTGGTGGGACTCGGTCATAGCCACTATCGGAAACACCGCTGCTATGGGGATGACATGGACGGCGTTCAAAGGGAGATTCCTGGAGAAGTACTTTCCGGCTACGGAGAGGCACAGAAGAGAGAAGGAGTTTATGGATCTGACGCAAGGAACCAAGACGGTGCAAGAGTATACCACACAGTTCGAGAGGCTGTCACGGTTTGCCCCGCACATGGTTGATACTGAGGAGAAGAAGATCCGGAAGTATAACCAAGGGTTGGCACCGCAGATTCGTCGCCTGACTCTCGGCCACCTAGACAAATCGTTTGAAGGACTAGTCGGCCTGGCTACCGACCTGGAAGAAGATGCAAGAGTATACCGTAAACAATTTGAATTCCGACCGCCTCAGAGGGGTAATTTTGGGAATAGACCACCAATGAATCGTACCCAAGGGCAGAAGAGGAACTTTGATGGGAGCAAGAAGGCACAAGCTATTACCCATCCGACTCAACCCCGAGTAGGAGAAGGAAGTAGTGGAGTAAAGTGCTTCAACTGTAGCAATCCTGGACATGTGGCTCGGGACTGCAGGGCACCAAGGCGTGCTGCTCAGCCAGGAATAGTCTGCTTCAACTGTGGTGAACCAGGTCACATCAGCAGGTTCTGCACTGCTCCTAAGCAAGCGACTTATGGACAACAGGGTCAGACCCGCTTGAATGCTGTTATTCCTGATGCCGCGGGTGATGATGGAGCTGCATATGAAGATGGAGATCTTGGAGAAGTTCAACCTGATCAGCAAGCAGTGGAAGGTACATTGACTCTATTTAACTCCCATGTTAGAGTATTATTTGATACGGGTGCTGCTCTTTCATTCATATCCATTAATACAATTCGGAGATTGGGTATCTTACCTCATCGCTTAGAGAAAGCTTTGAAGGCTACATCACCAATAGGAGCTGCGGTCAGTTTAGGACATGTATGCAAGGATTGTCCTCTACGGATTGGAGACCGAGAAATCCCTGCAAGGTTGATCGTCTTATCGATGAAGGAGTTCGACATAATCCTAGGAATGGATTGGCTGTCTCAGAATCAAGTGAAGTTGGATTGCGCGAGGAAGAGAATTACATTCTCCGACAATGAGAATCAACCCTTTGATTTTCAATGTAACCCTTCGGGAGATATGTTCCTCACAAGATGTTTAGCCAACATCGAAGTCGTCAGTACAGAGGTGACAACATCATCTATACCTGTAGTCAAGGACTTCGAAGAAGTATTTCAAGACATTTCTGGATTACCGCCCGAGAGAAGTATAGAGTTCTGTATTGAGCTTATACCGGGTACCGTACCAATTACCAAGGTTCCCTACAGAATGGCCCCCACAGAACTGCTAGAATTAAAGGGACAAGTACAAGAGCTCGAGAACCTAGGTTTTGTACGTCCAAGTACATCGCCTTGGGGAGCACCGGTGTTATTTGTGAAGAAGAAGGACGGGACGCTCAGGCTGTGTATCGACTACAGAGAATTGAATCGAGTGACAATCAAGAACAAGTATCCTTTGCCTCGGATCGACGATTTATTTGATCAACTACAAGGAGCTACGATATTTTCCAAGATAGACCTAAGGTCGGGGTATCATCAGTTGAGGGTACGGAAGGAAGACATACCTAAGACTGCTTTCAGAACCCGATATGGTCATTATGAGTTTCTGGTGATGCCGTTTGGATTAACGAACGCCCCGGCAGTGTTTATGGATTTGATGAACAGAGTATTCAAGCCTTATTTAGATCAGTTTGTCATCGTCTTTATTGATGATATTTTGATCTATTCTAAGTCAAGAGAAGAACACGAGCAACATCTTCGGATTACGATGCAGACGCTTAAGGACCACCACTTGTATGCCAAGTTCAGTAAGTGTGAGTTCTGGTTGCAAGAAGTGAAATTTTTGGGACACAAGGTGTCATCTCAAGGAATTTCTGTGGATTCGTCCAAGACCGATGCTGTATCCAACTGGGTTAGGCCAAGCAACCCTACAGAAGTTCGGAGTTTTCTTGGACTCGCAGGCTATTACAGGAGATTTGTTGAGGGATTCTCCAAGATAGCTGCACCATTGACTGGGTTGACAAAGAAGAATTTGAAATTCGAATGGACAGAGAAGCATGAGCGAGCCTTTCTAGAGTTGAAAGAGAGACTCACTACCGCACCAGTACTAGCAATACCCAAGCCTGGTGAGAAGTTCACTATCTTTAGTGACGCATCATATCAAGGACTAGGGTGTGTACTTATGCAAGATGACAGAGTTATAGCCTATGGATCCAGGCAGCTGAAGCCGAATGAGTTGAACTATCCTATTCATGATTTGGAGTTGGCAGCAGTGGTTTTTGCACTCAAGATTTGGAGACATTATCTCTACGGTGAGAAGTTTGATTTGTTCTCCGATCACAAGAGTCTGAAGTATTTGTTCACACAGAAAGAGTTGAACATGAGGCAGCGCAGATGGATGGAGTTGATCAAAGATTACGACTTCACGTTGGAATACCACCCTGGTAAAGCTAATGTGGTCGCTGATGCTTTGAGTAGGCAGACTCGGGAGACGATCGCCTCCTTAATGGTTAGAGAGTGGCGAGCTTTGGAGACGTTGGTGGAGTTCGATGTACAGAGTGCTGAAAGAGGAGAAGGACAACTTTTTGGATGTCTTATCCTACAGCCTGTTCTTATCAACCGCGTTATTGAAGCTCAGAAAGAAGATGAGAAGTTTCAGACATGGTTTGTAAAAATGTCAGAAAAAGACCCGACCGAATGGAAGGTGGGGAGTGACGGAGGGTATCGATGCAGAGACAGATTATGTGTACCAGATTGTGGGAATTTGAGAAAAGATATTCTGGAAGAAGCACATAAATCAAGGTATACAGTTCACCCGGGAGGAACTAAGATGTATAAAGATTTGAAGAGAAATTTCTGGTGGGAAGGCATGAAGAAGGATGTGGCCGAGTTTGTATCCAAGTGTTTGACGTGTCAGCAAGTCAAGGCCGAACATCAGAGACCGTCAGGATTGTTGCAACCGCTACCTATTCCTGGTTGGAAGTGGGAGCACATTACGATGGATTTTGTAGTAGGATTGCCCCGGTCGCAACAGAATCATGACGCTATTTGGGTAATTGTGGATCGATTGACGAAGTCAGCTCATTTTATTGCTTACAGTATGACATACCCGGTGGAAAAGATGAGCCGGATGTACATACAACAAGTTGTGCGACTTCACGGTGCACCTGTATCGATTGTGTCAGACCGTGACGCACGTTTTACTTCTGGATTTTGGGAAAGTCTGCAAGAAGCTATGGGAACTTCACTCAAGATGAGTACTGCTTTTCACCCTCAGACAGATGGGCAAACTGAGCGTGTTAATCAGATCATGGAGGATATGCTTAGGGCTTGTGTGATCGATTTTGAAGAATCTTGGGAGACACACTTGCCTTTGGTTGAATTTGCCTATAACAATAGTTATCACGCGAGTATCGGTATGGCTCCGTTCGAGGCACTGTACGGACGACCGTGTCGTTCTCCATTGTGTTGGGCAGAAGTTGGTGATACAGAGTTGTTGGGACCGGATTTGGTTAGAGAAACCAACGAGAAGATTTCCTCGGTCAAGGAAAGGATGAGAACCGCTCAGAGCAGGTATAAGAGTTATGCTGATCGGCGCCGGAAAGATCTGGAGTTTAGTGTTGGAGATCACGTACTTCTTAAGGTTTCACCAACACGAGGAGTAGTACGCTTTGGTCTCAAGAGAGGGAAGTTAGCTCCGCGTTTTATTGGACCGTTTGAGATTTTGGAACGTATCGGGAAAGTGGCCTATCAGCTGGCGCTACCACCGAAGATGTCTGGGGTTCACAACGTGTTTCACGTGAGTATGTTGAGGAAATACATACGAGATCCCTCGCACGTGGTTAGTTATGACGACATTGAGACGAGTCATAACGTTTCTTACAAGGAGAGACCTGTGAAGATTTTGGATCAGAGTATCAAGAAGCTGAGGAATAAGGATATCCCGTTGGTGAAGGTTCAGTGGAATCACCACGACGAGAATGAAGCCTCGTGGGAAGTTGAAGCTGATATGAGGAAGAAGTACCCGGAGTTGTTTCATGACTAGTTAGTCTTGATTTCGGGGACGAAATCCTGTTTAAGGGGGGAAGGGTGTAATAACCTGCATTTTCCTGCATAATCATAATTAAAATTTATTTTCATTATCATTTGCATTATCATATTTAAAATTTAATATATATTGTCTGTTTATATGTTAATTTCGATTCTTATGTGAAAAGTTTAATTCTTGACTAATTGAAATTACTTTTGGGGTCAAAATGCAATTTTCATAAAAACTTATAATACCTGTATTAAAATTCAAAACTGTATTTCAAAACGGTGGAATTATTTCTTTTAAACTCAAACTGTATTTTTTATAAAATCAGAAAACTATTTCTAACGTTAAAATGAATTCTCTGTATTTTTGTGATAAACACCGTGTCACGAAAATACCAGTGTAGGTTTAAAACTGTCCGCGCAGTGTTAAACTTCCACAGAATTTTGGAAGTAAATGATTGAACAAATTTATTTATACTCAATTATGAATGCTGATGCTTTTTCCTTAGGTCTTGTTTGGCAAATGTTGTAGTATGTGTGTTGTCCTTATGCCATAAGCTAGATTACCCAAACACACATTGACCCACCTCATCTCCACCTACCTCTTACTTTCAGTAGTGGAGAATAAAGGGGAGAGTATACACATCATATCTGCACATTCATGGTATTATATGGAGGTTAATGGAGATTGGGTGGAGGGTTAGGCCAATGTTTTCTTAGTGGGTATTTGATTATATATACACCCAACCACACTACACATTCTGCACTTCCATCACAACACATTTCAGAATTCACAGAGAGTTTAGAGAGTGCAGAGAGTTCTTCAATTTCGTAGAGAGAGAGAAGAGCTCAATCCTCCATAGCCAAAGCTTGGAATTCGGGAATTTCGTAATTATATTTCTGTCTCAACAATTTCTTCAATCTATATCACGGTGAGTATTACTAACTCACTCCAAATGTAACTCATTCCTTATTTACTGATTTAGGTAGTTAATTTTAACAGTAGCAGAATTTTGTTTTCAGATTTTTGTTAGGAAAACGAATGAAATTTAAGGTTCTGTCCGCGATGTCCCAAGTAAAACTCGATTCTGCACACTTTTCGTCTAATGCAATTTTCTCAGATTTTGCACCGTTTGGGCAGAAAATGAGGATTACAGTAGCAGAAAAAGTATATTAGAAATTCAATCTAATATTTTCTCTTTTAATTTTAACAGTAGCAGAATTTTGTTTTCAGATTTTTGTTAGGAAAACGAATGAAATTTAAGGTTCTGTCCGCGTTGTCTCAAGTAAAACTCGATTCTGCACACTTTTCGTCTAATGCAATTTTCTCAGATTCTGCACCGTTTGGACAGAAAACGAGGATTTCAGTAGCAGTTTTTAGAATGCTATTAGTTATGTTTAAAATGATTAAGGCAATGAATTACGAATTTTCAATCCCCGTACGCGTATTATTTCTTTAATTCTGTGAATTCCTTTATGTTTAAAGTTTGATGACATTCATGTGGAATCAGTTGTACATGCATGGTGAGTGTTGGTAGTGTGTAAAAGAGTAATGATAGTGTGGAAAAGAGTAATGATTGTGTGGAAAGAGTATGAGTTTGAGTTGTGGTTGTGGTTGTGGTTGTGGTTGTAATTGTGGCTGTGGTTATGGTTGTGGTTGTGGATGTGATTGTGGTTGGAGTTGAAAAAGAGGATGAGGGTGTCTTTGAAATGCGAAGGTGGCAAAAATGGACACTCCCTGACGCCCATGGAAGCGTTAAAGTGTGTGAAGCCGAACTTGGACACTCACTGGCACCCATGGAAGTGCTAAAGTGTGGCCTATAGACACTCCCTGAATGACTCGAGTCTGGATACCTGTGTGGGGGTTGCCCCGGTATTTGCATGGCGGTTAGGGTATTCAAAGTGTGAGGCATTGGACACTCCCTGGTACCCCGGACCAAAGTGTGAGGCAAACTGGACACTCCCTGGCGCCCCGTTGCTAAAGTGTGGCTATCTTAGTATTTCAAAGATACCAGGAGTAGGATAGAGGGTTGTTGGGTTTTGTCGAGAGAAAAGAGTCGGTTAGATGAGATGGTGCATTGTTCTCATACACGGTCACATATGTGTGAATTTATCTTTTAATTATTGTTGTGGTTGTTTTTCTAACAAGCTCTTTATCATAAATATAAACTTGTGGTATTTAAATGGAAATGGGAAAAAGGTAAATGGGCATGTTTTTACATTCAAAGCTATGTTTTTAATACTCACCAGCTTCTTGAAGCTGACGGCGTTGATGCGTCCTGGACATTCGTGTCTAGGCTTTGCAGGTTATAATCAAGAAGAACCGTATGACTATGCTAATTAAGATCTGTTGCTGAGAAGAGATGTTACCCTTATATGCTTTATGTTTATGTGTTATGATTTGGTTTGTAATAAGGATGACTGTAATAGACTTTAAGTTATTGTTTTATTTCAAGGCGGTCTGTGCCTTAGTAAACCCCGTACTATAGGATGTAATAAGTTAGAAAATTTTTATAAGCCCAGGTTGCCCTACTCTGATTAATGGTTTTATGATGTTCGACGTTTTGGGACGGAATCGATCCTTCAAACTGTCGCGACCTACGGGTCCATAAAGGAAATTAAACGCTTTCCATATTTATGCTACGTCGGGGCGTGACAGGTACCTCTTCACATAAACTTTGTCAAATTCTATATTGCTTGTCATTCTATGATAATAAGTTTTTTTCAAGTAGTGAATATGTCTGAGACTTGTTTTGTGGTTTTGATATATTTATATATATATATATATATATTTGAGCACCCAGCTGTTTGCCCTCGTGTTTTGCACTTTTTTCATGCTAGCGTACATTTTTTTCAAACATTTATTTATTTATTTATTTATTTATTGTGGATATAGATGTTATTACACCCAGCTGTTAGCACACAACTTTATTTATTTATTTATTTTTTTGTTTCTGATATGATTTTGATTTTTTTTTCCACTGATTTTCTAGGAGGACCAATTGGGGTTTTGAAATGTTGAGCTAGGATTGAAGTTTCAAAGAGTATTTTTTTCCCCTTCGATTAAGATCCAAGCGTCGAAAACGTTGTAGTCTTTCCACTCACTCCAATTTCAAAACCCCAATAGTGAGGAATCCAAATGAGAGGCCCACTATTGAAATTTGTCACGTATTTCGGTCAGTTGGTGAAGAGTTTTTGCACCTTGTACGAGTCTTATATCCTGAATTTAAAACACGCTTGAATGATGTTGTACATCTAGCTGATTGTTTACTAAAGTTACGAATGTCAAGTCATTTATGAAAACTTTACTATCACCTATATGGCCTTTACACGTGGTGTCCAACCATTTCACCTTCCTATACAGGTTGAGTATCATGCCATACTTCAGATATACACTATTGTCAGCTTTATGAGGGTATTGTAAAAGGTAATTTTAACTGATATTAATTGTAAAGGGAGAAAAGTACAACCTCGTAAGGGACGCATATTGCACGGTAACCTCCCTCTTCGGGATTATTTCACAACACACGTGCACTGCACACACGCACAGCAGCGCACAACACATGCACACGTCCAATACTGACTATATATTAAATGTAGTGATCGAATTTGCAGGTGCTAGTTTATATTCTTTCTAGTAAAATGTTGAATACTATTAGTCCGATTCTAACGACATGCCTAATGAGATCCTTTATTTTCTACAGGTGTAGAGATTGATACTTGGCATTTAAACAAGCATTTAAAATAAGATTGCCTATCATAAATCAAATCATAAATGATTCGCCTCTCATCTATGTTGTGAATTTTTACAATGATTGGAGTAGGAACTTCATGATTAATAAAAATTATTCCTTGAATATTGCATTTTTGTTGTGAGCTTTTTCACTATTTTGCCATGATTATGGGATTGAATGTTATTTTCGGCTTTTTCAAACTGTGAAGGTAGTTGCACAAACACACTCAAAAGAATAGAAGGAAAAAAGAAAAGCTATAGAAAAGTGTAATATGGAATTTTTGGAGCCAATGAATTGTAGCTTTGAAATATGATCTTTAAGCTTGCGTCATAAATGGCTAATCTTAGTCTTTGTTGTTTTTACACTTGTAGACCAGTTCAAGGCAATAAATGATGAGGGATCAGTGCAAGAGTTAGATGAATGCGAGGAGACTACCTTGCACAATGTTAACATTGAGGAGGAGATGCGTTGGAAGTCGTAGCAACGGGGCCAAGAGGCGTATGACGAAGATGACGATTATCTGTGAACTTCATAGATTTATTTTAGACAATAATATTCTCTGTAATGCTTGTCATCTTATATTAGATTTTTGGATTGCTAAAGTTTTGAGTTTGTTTGTTTGTTTGTTTGTTTTTTTTTTTTTTTTTTTGAACAAACTGATAATGCATGCAATTTTGTTTATTGGCGATCTTACAGTTTGTGTTTATTATAGGTTGTATTGGATTGCAATATTTGTTACCGGTGTTTATATTGCTTAAGTAACCAAAAATAATAGGGTGAATTATTGCAAAAATAAGATTTTTTTTAAAAAAAAAAATTATGGTTGTCACTGTTCTAAATCGTGACAATTAGAGAAAACCGCGACATTATTTTTACATACGAATCACTATTAATAATTGTCACAGTCCATTACCGTGACAAAGATTGTGACTAATATCATATATTGTCACGGTCAATAACTGTGACAAAATAATGTGACCAATAACATAAAATGTCACGGTCTATAACCGTGACAAATAAGTAAATTGTCACTGTTTAAAACGCTGACAAAACCGTGACAATTGAAAGTGATATGTCACTTTTAAAGTGTAACAAATGAACCGTGACAAAGGCCATTTGTCACGGTTTTGGACAGTAACAATCAACCCTAATTACTATTAGGCTCTTTATTTGGTTCATGGATTTGGTGAGTGAGAGAAAAGAAAAGAAAAAATGGAATCGAAAAAGAAAATTAATTCTCTAGTATTTTTCCTTATATTTCATCTATGATTAATAATGTTAAAATTAGTAAAGCTATGCTTATCAAATTTTGTATCCCTAGTGGTTCTCAAACACATGTGGTAGTTGGGCCTACCTAATTTTTATTGGAGAATGTTGAAGTCCTTCCACCATTATTGATATATATATATATATATTCTCTTTTGTCACTGTCCTAAACACTGACAAAATTTTGTCACAGTTCAGAACAGTGACAATTATTTCTTTGTCACTTTTTGTCACGGTTAGCAACCGTGACAAAAGTTGTCACTGTTTAAAACAGTGACAGTCATATTTGTCAAATATGCGAAAATAAGGTGTAGTTTAAAACAGTGACAAACTATGCGAAAATAAGTGTGACAAATCGGCCATTTTGGTGTAGTGTATATATATAAGGTATTAAACTTTGTTTGACATTTCTTATATAAGCTCTATTTCACATGTATATATAGATATATATATATATATATTTATGGCTTCCTCAATGTAAGTTCATTTTTGTTTTAAACTTTGTTTAAGAGTTAGGTATAGATTGGTCTATTCCATAACATTTGACCCCAATATTTTTTTTTAATTTGTTTTTTTGTTATAAGCCAAAATTTTTTTTTTCCATAGTTCCTTATTTTCTTCGATGACTTTAATCGTAGCAGCATAATTATGATAGATTACATAATTTGGTAATTGATAGGTTTTTGTCCCTAATTCGGTAATTGCTATTTCACCTAACTTTCCCCATTGCCCCCATAATTTAATACTTTCCATAATTACCTTAAATCTACATTTTTCTTCCCATAATTTAGTCCCCATGTTTAAAGATTTCCTTTCAGCCAATTCGAAAGGAAAATATTAGGGGAAAATAATTTCTTCTTATAGTTGTGCCTTCATATTTTTAACTTGATGAATTAATCTTACTTTGTACTATCAACCCGAGAAGTTATTACTAATTGAAAATTTTAATGTAGCTTAAGAGTGCTAACTAACCATATAGTATTGTTTTTGAACAAAGAGTTCTAACTATATGTGGAGGATTGGAAATTAGTGTTCATATAGTGTTGACTCTCCACTAACTATTTGTGAGGGTGTTTGTTGTTGTGATGGAAAAAGTGACGAACAAATCTCAATCTTTGTTTTCTCATATGTAAACTTGATTTCTCCTTACCTTATTTTATTTATGCTTTATGTTTTTTTTACTCATGCTTATCGCCAGCAAAACGGAGGAGAAAGAGCAAAAATATGAAGTCTGCAATGAGTTTAAATCGTGCTGTAATTTATGTATTTGCAGATTTGGATCATTCATCATGGGGGAGAAATAGATGGTCATGGTGTGGATCTTGCCCGGAATTTCTTTATCCACTATGTGCGGTGGAAGCAAAGAGTGTGGTAATTAGTATGTTAAGCTGTGATTAGTCTTTCAATCCTTTTTGGTTATGTATTAATATTTGTGTATGCAAACGTTTGGGTTGTTTTGATACTTAAACTGAAAGTTTGGAACACATATGGTGATCAGTTTTTTTTTTTTAATCTGACATACATTGATCAAGTTTGAATGTCATTTTTTAAATTGTACTATTTTATTTTTGATGAGTATGTTGTTTAATAATGACCGACCATATGTTTTATTTAATGGAACCTCAAAACCTCATGCTTAATTATTAAAGAGTTGAAAATGTGTAGATTCATTTGGCCTTTCGAAATATCTGCTAGATAAAGCTACAAACTTGGCAAATATGATCATTTTTTAATGCAAGCTAATTTTTTTTTTTTAAGTCTATTGGAAATTGAAGTGCACAAGCTTTAGAGAAGGCCTCATCTAATGCTGCAATTTGTCTCTTGCCAAAAGAGAATTTTGGGTAGAATTGAAAATGCTTTTTTGACATTTTATAAAGATTTTATCTTATTTCTTCACACTGTTTTGTGTTAATTTGGAGTCGTTTTACTAATTAGTACAAATTATTCTTGCTTTAGGATATTATGCGGAATGTAGATCTTTTTAGTTTTTTATTCTTGAAAATTCCTTTTTCATGAGATTGTTTACTATTTTACTAGAGGAGTGTCACGCACTTTGTGAGTACAAGTGGGTGGTTGAAGGAAGTTATTTTTAAAAAACCCTTTTGAGATTATATTTTAATACCCTTGTGAAATAATTTTGATTAGAAAACTATAATGGTTATAATGTAATTATTGATGTTAGTAAAAATTCGTTTGGTACCCCTCACTTTCACTTTCTATATTAGTGTAGATTTAGTCGTTGCATTTGGGATGGCCTTTGTGGATTGTTGGGTTGCTCAACTTAGCTTATGGATGTGCATTGTATATGTATAATTAACGATTTTCTGAGTCAGTTGGTGTTTTTAGAATCTGTAGTTGGCATGACATTTTGGACCTTGACATGTTAGTTTTGGGTTGATCAATGTATAAGAAGTTTTCAAGTATATTTGAACTAGGTGCATTAGGAACTAGAAATAATGTAGTAGAGGCAGTGGTGATGATGCAAATTTAAGGGGATAATTGCAAGCATTAATCTGTGCTAATTGCCATGGTCATGGTTGGTCTTTGGGAGAGTGGCGTTGAAATGAAGTAGCAACAGTATATTTTTGCACTTGGGATTTTTTGAAATACCATTTTGTTACTGATTTTGATATTTTTATTTAATACTCAATCTATTTCTTATTTTAACATTTTTTCTACTCTTCCTCAACCATAGGGTTTTAGTATAACCCACAAGAAAAAGAAAACAAAATGCGTACTTTGATTTTTCCTAATTTTGACTCTCTTCTTCTTTTGGTCAGTGTTTTTACATAAAGATAAGACATTCCAATTGATAAACAATGTAAGAGTACCGAATTTGGAACTCAAATCGTTAACCAGTTGTATTACATGGCAAAACTTACGACCATTGCCACATGCAACATGTCGGACATCTGCCTCCACAACTAATCAACTCAGCTTCTTTTTTATTCCCATAATCTCCACTTAGTTGAGGTTACCACCACTGTCAGACATCTGCCCCCACAACTTTTTTTTTTCGATAGTGCCCTCGGGTACGGGTAATATCTAGTATATATATATATATATCTATTATCTATTATCTATCTATCTATTATCTATACTAAAAACGGAGAGTTGGAGCCAAGTTGAATGTGAGATTGCCACGTGTCATTTGAACTTACCTCCTATGAGTTTTCTTCATATTCACATGCACCCCCTCACCTTTTCTCCCCTATCTCTTCATTTGCCCTTATAAATTCTCAATTATTCTCTGTAACAACAAATTCTTAATTAAACGTCTCCCCTTCTAACTCTGTCGACTGATCTCCCGAAATTGGAAGACCCCTCCCTCTCTCGGACGTGCAGTGCTGCCTCCTCCTCCTCCTCTCTCTCTCTCTCTCTCGCTCAACCTTTACGTTTCTCCATGTTCTTCTTCCTCACCATTGTCAACGATCGGTCTCTTTGCCACTACCAATATCAGCACCGGTCGATATCACTCTCTTCCCTCCTTTTACTTTGTTTTGATTTGTGTATTTTAAGTTGTGATTCATCTACCCTTATGGAGTCAATTGGGACTGGTTAGAAACATTTTCTTTTGAGTAAATTAGGTTTTCCTTTCCTGCGTTTCGTCAATGGCTAACAAGTTTATGTATTTTTTATTCCCACTTGATTAGGGTTTTGAATCGATACTTTTAGAAGATCATGGTAAGGTTTCTTGGTTGTTTTACTATATTTTATTTTATGTAAGTTCAATCGATTAACTCAAATAGCTTTTGTTTCAACATAAAATAATTGAATTTGGTTTTTGAGAGGGTGTTCAATTGTTCATAATACCTTCACTCGCAGAAGCGAGGAAATAGTTGTTGGAAATCATGAGTTATTCAAATCTCTTACCTTCATTAGAAATTTCTAATTTCTAATTTCTAATCTAAGGTTGAATGACTCACCCTAATCTTTAAAGGATTTTATGTGCTCTGTTGAAAGATATCTTACTTATTGGTTATTTTTCATGTTCTTTGTCAATAAGTCATTTCAACGTTTGGTTTGATTAAACAATTTGATTAGTTGCGGTTTATAACAATTATTTTTTTAGTTTCATTCATCACATCAGAGGGTCACTTTTTTTTTTTTTGGTTCCCTTTAATTTTTGGTTTCCAAAAGAGATTTTCTCATTGCTATTTTTCCTCTGATATGTTACAAAAAAAAAGGTTGAACACAACGATTTTGAAGTATGACAGATTGGATTAATTTATCAATTTTGTCCAATCTGCTTAAACGTTACATATTTGATTTGTTGTTTGCAAAAGTAATGCGTCCGAAACAAAATACAAATATATATATATATACGGAGAGGATCTTAAGTGAACTGGGTCGAGTGAACTTACCCAGTGAACTGACTTTTAAGCGCAAAAGAACCCGCGGGTTAGCGGGGCGCATGGGTCAGCGGGCAGCCTGTGGATTCTTTTAATTTCAGGCTTAAAAATCAGTTCACTGGGTAAGTTCACTCAACCCATTTCACTTAAGATCCTGGCCGTATATATATATATATATATATACAAAACGAAGGATAAATCAGTGACAAGCCATGGAGGCAACATACTCGCAAGTTGAAGTTACCGGTCGCAGTTCTCAGCCCTTATTGGTATAGTTTATCGCCATGTTCTTCTTTCTGATATTGCTTTTGCATGATTATCTTATTTATGGTTGAAATTTGAAATTTGAAAAACCATATTAAGGCCAATTGTTATTGACGCCTCTCTTTCTGATGGGTTTTGGATAGTTTTCTTTTGGTTGCCTTACTCTAAGAATCATATTGCTTAGGGCTAGGCAGTACATAATTTTATTCTCTTTCTTATGGAGTGCAACAAATTTCAAGAACAACAATTAATTGATTAGGTTAGACATATAATTCATTGATCAAGAGAAAATACTAAACAAAAATCTATATGATTTAAAAAGGAATTCAAAGTCTATATATTTCAAATAAGAAATTATAAGGTGCAACAATTATATTTTACATATTGGACTACTTTTTGCTCTTCAATGTTGAAAGTGTTCTAGAAATCATGTGGCTGCCTATTTCATATTCTTTTGTTAATAGTCTTTAAAGCATATGGAATGGGAAAATATTGTAGGATTTTGGAAAATTTATCTTTTATTTAGCGTCGGGAAAGAAATGTATTCGTAATATTTATGAGTTGTTGCATCACAGGGTTATTTTTTTCTGCTAAATGAATAGTAACTTTATCATGTATATACATCAATATACATATGTATATAATCTGCAAGGAAGGGTGATGAATAGTTTTGTTCACAAAGTTTGTTATCTTTACATATAGTCTAAACCTTTTGGTTCACAACAAAATTGATTTTTCCTTTGGGCAATTATTCTGTAAATTGGGATATTTGTAATGTGCTTACAGAATAATCATTGTGTTCGATGGGTGTTTTTTTTGCAGATTTTAAGTGATATTCAACTTGGTGGATATTTATCATAGCATGTGCTCATGGTTTGTACCCATGTTACTCACTCAGATTTGTTTGGTGTGGTTAGTTAAACTGTGATCTGGAAACTTTGGAAACTTGGTTGCATGAGCAATTTAATTTGAGTATGCTTTTCTTTTCCAAATTTGAATCTCTATCTTGGTTCCCAAATGCTTTACATTTTTTATCGTGAATAAATGCTTTAACAATTGTACGGAATTTGTATAAATCAAATCAGTGATTATTAGTCTATTTCAATAATCTCGAAATTCGAAACTACCTGTTATCCAATAACAACCCAAAATTGGGATCTCGGTAGTGTTCTATTTTTAGCTAAAATTAAATGTCATTAGAAGTTTATTAATATACCGTTTATGTTTTTCTTTCTCCATAGCATCTTACTGTTGGTGATTTAGTCACTCACTTGATGATTCATTGCTGGCTACTTTGAAGGAGTTCTTCTATATGAAATGCTTTATGGATATACACCAATTAGAGGAAAGACAAGGCCTAAGACATTTGCCAATATTCCTCACAAAGACCATAAATTTTCAGGAAGCATTTCAATAATATTTCATTTTATCCTCACCGTACGTGGTATGGAAATGACACCTAGCTATTTCTTCGTCAAGGAAAATTTTGTTATCTTGATGAAGAAGAATAATGATATGCTTCCCAAATGCTTTAACATATGTACCATATACTGTGATAGCGGTTGGTGGTAAATTGGTAATACATAACAATTACACTATCAAAAGAGGCTATAGTAGTTTTAAGGGTCAAAAGGTGCATTTGTGTTGTACCATATTTAATTGTGACTTGAGCTAATTGGCCAGTTCATAAATCTGTATTTGAGGGTGGCTGGGTTAAGGTAGGAGGGTGTTTTGGTGGCTGTTTTTTTGGCTTTGTTTTTTCTTACATGGGTGTAATACTACCATATAATTTGGGGCCTTCATGAATAACAATATTTTGTTGAGTTAGAAAATTCATTACATTTTGGGTAAAATGTACTCTGAATTGGGTCATTGAGCATTTCATGAATTTTTTAAGATTCTACAATAAAATGCATGGATAGGAAAAAGGAACCAGACTCTCTTTTAACGGGAGAAGATCTTTACATGGAAAAAGTAGAAATTGTCTTGATTTCGACCCTGAATCATGTATCACTTCAAAAGATTGTTTTCTATTTCCTTGATGAAATTTTGCAAAATCTTGGCAGAGATCCTTTAATTTTTTCAAATCTTTTGATGTTGTTGAAGATAAAGATTTTTAAAGCAAAAACCTTTTATGTTTACCACATTTATTTCTTCATCTACATGGCTTGATTCAATGTTGATTTGATCCAGAAAATCAAATAAATCTCTTTATTTACCAGTGATGTGCTTCAAGATTGGATCAAGTTAAGAAGTAAAATCAATGATAGAGTTGCTAAAATTCTGAAAAAGATGGGTGACAGTGGGCTCATAGAGGAATTTCGACAAGCAGCCGCTGACAGAGAGTTTGTTGGGAAAAATGTAGCAGGGGAAAGGAGAACAGTATGGTACTATAATTTGTATGACAGAACACTAAACGATTGACATGGTGGAAAATAGTGGATGCGGTAAACCAACAAGTTTACAGATTATCCGTGTGAAATTTAAACTCTTATCTTTATATTTTCAATTCCAGATCTTTATTTTTATTTTGGTTTTTCTGCTGTATCTCTATTTCAGTATACGTAAGTGGAGAAGTGGTGAGATGGCAACTCTAAGACCGATGTCACCATCAAGGTTGCAGCAGTTTCAATTTGGCAAAAAAGTTATTGGTCCATCTCTCAAACTGGTCTCTGAGCCTGTAAGCTCTTCAGGCATTCCCTTCCCAACTGGCATGGCTTATACGTACACATATGTTTCTACTGTATTTAGTGTGACGTAATTAAGCAAAATAATGATATCCTAATAAGAGCTGCCAGTAGAAAGGAGCCACTATAATCCAAAGCACACTTTAGGTAAAGGAGTTATAGATATCCAGTTGTAGAAGTGGTTGGTGGTACTACATACCACTATATGTGGTACAAAATGGTTAACCATTTGGGATCCATATTTGAGGATCATAAATTTATTCTTTTTGAAAAAGCTCTTATTCAGTTTCTTTTTTTTTTTTTTTGAAATTGGAAAATTTCTAGGATCAAGATTGCTGACATTCTTAAGGTTTAGATTTTTCTTACATATTTATACCTGATTTGGAGTATTTTCCTAAGAAAACTGGAAAAAGTTTTAGTGTGGGTGAAAGTTTATTCTTCTTCTTCTTCTTCTTCTTTTTTCTTTCTTTTTTTTTTTTGGGGACATGGACAACAATCTCATTGATATATGATAAGGCAGATCTAGAACCTACGTTTTGCCCCACGTATGCCCTTCTGTGTTCTAAACTCAATGAAAAGCTCTCATCATTCCCATTCAATTAACCTGGTGGAAGAGAAATCACGTTCAAGCGAGGCCTCTAGAATAACTGTCTGAAAGCATTTGAAGGTGGTGACAAAGGGTAAAATCTAGGCAAGTGACCGCTCCAGAACAAGAGTAGGAACGAAGTGATAACGAAAGAATGATCACACTTCATACTCTCATAAATATCCCTTTAGATATTTTGCAAATACATCCAATTAATTTCTTCATTTACTTTGAGGGCTAGATTGTGATTTTACCAAATCCGTTAAGTGTTATTCTTCAAACGTGAGGGGAGTAAGTGTTACCTAGAATTTTCATTGAATGTAGTTGGCTAAGTGAAGTCTTACCCGACTGTGCATTTTGGTGGTTAGATTCTGTTCAGAATTTGAATAAAAATATGTATATATAGATATTAGAAGTCAAGATTTTGGCTCTTAGTGGTAGCAAAAGAACAATGGCTTCATTTTCATTATCTTAAATGTTACATGTTCCCATCTTGCATGTACTTCATATTTAGCTCATCCTCGCGTATTTGGAAGCAGTTTGTAGACTAATAATAATAATAACAATTTGTCGAGGATTAGTAGACATCCTATATTAAAGCAACCATTACCTAATTTTTTGTATTATTTTTTCTGTTTGTTAAGCTGTTATTTGCAGAATTCTATTCACCTCTTTCTCAAACTATTAAAATGTTGATTGTCCTACTTGCACATGGATTCGTACAACACAATTGTAATTGTTCGAGCTTCACATGCTCACGGTTTGATGTTGATTACTTCATTGTTAGGAACTTCTGGACGCTCATTGATGTTGATTACTTCATTGTTAGGAACTTGTGGACTAGAATAAGTGCAATTTATTCTGATGGGTTCCCATAGATATTTAAATATAGTGTATCTATCTTAGTTAGCTGTATTTGGTGGCAAACCATTGATGTGCATCAGCCATCAGTTCATATGCCCAGGGATAGTATCTTTTAGTGATTGAGTAATACTTAAGAGTTAGGACACACTCAAAGACACAACTTTTGGGACACAACTCAAGAGATGTGCAAGAAATGTGTCTATCACACATCTCTTGGGTTGTGTCCTAAATGTTGTGTCTTTGGGTGTGTCCCAAGTATTACCCTTAATGATTATAAGGGTGAAACGTGTACTTCTGAATAGGTATGCGGACTATTGTGAGAGTTTGAATACAAAATTTAAAGTTACGTGCTTTATATTGTAAAATATAACTTTTAAGGATATACTGTTTGACATAGGTAGTATGACTTACTAACATGATTACAGACAATGTTCTCGCGCATCGCGTGGGTTATATGCTAGTACAAAATTAAAAGTCGAGGCTCTATGGCCACAGAGCAATTTCGGAGTGACATGTGGCAGTCAAAGTGTGAAATTTGCTATCTCACTCAAAGTCGGATACCCTCGTCTCTCTCTCTCTTTCTCACTTTCTCTTCGAAGTCTCTCGAGCAATTCGGAGTGACATGTGGTAGTCAAAGTGTGAAATTTGCTATCTCACTCAAAATCAGTTACCCTCGTCTCTCTCTCTCTCTCTTCGAAGTCTTTCTCTAGTCCCTAAATCTGGTTTTGTAGATCGCATCTGCTTAAATTTTGTTAAAAACAAGTTTGTAGAGTGAAAGTTATGACATTTTGATATTTGAAAAATAAAAAAAGTTTTTAAGAAGCGTGTCGTCCTGCTAATGGAGCCCTAAATTAGGTGTGTAGATATAAGGAGAGCCATTTTGGTCCCCAAAGACTGAGTGATTTTTCGGGTTAATAAAAACTCATTGTTTTCCGTATTAACCGATCATCGAAGAATTGTCATTCCTTCATATTTTAAACTCATGCTACGTTTGGTAGGAGGGATGAAAAATTGGAATGAAGGAAAGAGATGAGGGATGTAAGAGGTATCCCTAGAGAAAGGAAGTGAGTATTCCCTCATGTTGTTTGGTTAAACAGGAAAGAAGTAGATAGGAAAGAATGAAATATTTATATTTTACTATTATAACCTTACATTAAATAAAATGTCATTATTTTAAGGACAAAAAAAAGTTAAAAGATAAGAAAAGTCTTTTCTCTCTCCTAATTCGTTTACTTTTGGATGGATTGAAATTTGTGGGTCTGGAGGGAAGTAGCATCCCTCGCCTCTTCCCTTCTCTCATCTCTTCTATATTTCATACCAAACAAGTGGTTTTAACCTCTTCCCTCCTCTTTCCATCCACCGCTTTTCTTCCTTCCCCTCTTCCTCCAAACCAAACATACCATCATTGTTTTCCATGTTAACCGATCAAAGAAAATTTTTGTCTATCATATATATATATATATTTTCTTTTCCCACTAAAAAGGCAAACCAAATAGAACCTAGCTATTCAAAATTTGTGTGTGGCTTTGTGTGTGCCTTAGCCTTCTAGTCCTTCGGCGAATCAAGTTAGCAAGTTAGAGTCATGGTGCTTCAATTTGCCTCCTTTAATGGAAGAAAATAAATAAAAGCCCAAACTTACCGCCCGGGCCATGGAAGCTACCTATTATCGGAAAATTTACACCAAATGTATAAAATCATTGCTACCACACCATTTCTTCAAAGACTTAGCCAAACAATACGATCCCATAATGCACCTAAAATACGATGAAATTAAGGCAATTATCATTTCGTCACCAGAATTGGCCGAAGAGGTTTTAAAGACACACGAGCTCAATTTCGCACAAAGGCCTAGAGTTCTTGCCGTGGACATAGTGGCATACGGTGACTCAGGTATTGTTTTCTCTCCGTACAGAAGTTTTTGGAAGGAAATGCGAAAAATTTTCATTTTGGAAGTCCTAAACACCAAACGCGTCCATTCATTTAGATCGGTGATAGAAGAGGTATGGAATTTTTTGGATTCCATTTTGTTGGCCCAAATATGGAAACCTGGGGGGTGGGGGGGGGGGGGTGAATAAGGTTTTAGCGGAAATTTAACCTTTTTAAAAACTTAATACAAATTAAACACAATCACAAACAATTATGTAAAGAAAGAAGGAAAGAGAAACTTGCAAATCGAGTTTTCAAGTAGTTCGGCAATCCGCACACCGCGGCCTACGTTCACCAGTCAAGAACACCTCTTGAGGATTCGTTTACTCGATCTACTTCACGGGTGTAAACCAAACCGTTACAAGAGCCTTCAATCTCTTCCAAAGAAGAACACCTCTTCATTGCACACAAGGATTACTAACCCTCACTCTTTACAAATAAATTGGGTGGAAATGATAACTCTCTGTCTAGAGTGGATAATACAATGATAGCTCACACAACAACTCCTTAGTGAGTAGATAATACAAACAAAAGCTCACTACAATTTACTCTCTCAAGAATTACAATTAAAATCTAGAGCAAATTGATTTTTCACTCAAACTAGGGCTCAAATGGGAATGATAATTAAACAAGATGTTTGAACGATTTTGTTAATATTTTTTCTTGTTTATAACCCTTAAAAACATCCCTATATAAAGCTTTTGAAAGATTATAGCCATTGGGAGTGGTTGGGGGTGTAAAAATAATTTTTGGAGAGCTTAGAAAACTAGCCATTATGCTGTAATGCGCGTTTCAGTCGACTGAATGAGTGATCCGGTCAACTGGATGAGTGTAGAAGAAGCTGCCAATAAAAGAATAAATTAGTCAACTAATTCATGGTCCAGTCGACTGAAATTTGAACCTTCAGTCGACTGTTTTAGGGTCCAGTCAACGAATCAACTATTTGGGCAGACTATTGGCAGATTGACAGCTCTGTACTAAAACAGCCATAACTCCCTCTACAAAACTTGTTTTTGCGATCTGTTTGAAGATTCGGAAACTAGATTCAAATACCTTTCCAACCATATAAAACTCAACATCTAATTCCTTACTAATTGGATCAAGTTTGACTTTAAAGTTGACCTATCTGCAAAGGGTTCTTGATTTTAACTTAGCCACTTGAAAGCTTTTGTGAAATGAATTTAATTGAGTGGTCTAAGTATGTTTAGGTCCTTGAAAGTATTTTAAAGTATGAGAGCAAGAATCCTCAAGTCTAATTAAAGTTACTTGAGCCCCTATGAGTGATTGATCAAAATGCTTACAAAAAATCCTAGTCTTCAACCAAGGATTAAAATTCTTCAATTCTTCAAGCTTGATCCTTGTTGAGCTCCATCACTCTTGGACTTCACCATATGCTTTCTCACGATCTCAAACAAAGTTAGAACATTTAAGTACATGGATCAAGAGATTAGCATAACAAAAATGACATGATAATTGATTGAAATAGAACCAATGAAAGTATGCAATGATCATTAGATTTGTCATCATCAAAACAAAACAAAAATAATGCCTTAAATAAATTCAAGGCTAACACATTTCTTCTTCCGCTGGGCATCCCATAAATCTAAGTGATAAGATTTTCTCTTTGATGAATGGAATAACTTCAAGGGCGGCATTTGGTGGCAAGTGTAAGAATGCGAAGGAATTCATATTCGTGCTCAAGGATGGAAATAAATTGGCAGGAGGATTTGACATGCTTGATCTTTTCCTTTCCTTGAAATTTCTTCCTTTCCTTAGTAAGATGAAGCCTTTTTTTTTTGTTGAGAAATTGCATGAAAAATTGGATAGAGTTCTTGAAAATATTGTCAATGAGCATAGAGAAAAAAGGGCCAAGGATGATATGTCAGGAGAGGAAGATCTAATTGATGTGCTTCTTAAATTACAGGAGAGTAATGAGCTTGATTTTCCTATCACAATGACTAACATCAAGTCTATCTTACTGGTACGTGTTAATAGAATTTTTGAACTTCTTTGAGGCTCTGTTTGGAAATTGTTGATTCTTCAGTCACTACATCATTTACTTTGCTTTCTAGAATTAAGGCTTTGCTGGTCCCCCTTTAGGTTCATTTGGCTTGGAAATATAGAGAAGAAATTAAAAGGAAAATGAAAGGAAAACTATTTAATTCCCTATTATTTTTCCTAGTGTTTTCCTTCATTCTTCAATAACATTAGAAATTAAATAAAAAAAAATTATGAATTCAAGAAAGGGTGAAGAGAAATGATCCCAAAAAAAAAATCGAAATAAGGTCATTCTCACCTCTTTTTTTTTTCCCTCTCGTTTGATAGACTGTTTTCAGTATCAACCGAACACAGTAAACTATTTTTCTTAATTTTTTATTTTCCTTGCTCTTACTATGTCAATGAAGCTAACTTAACCTTAGTATATTAACAATAGCCTATGAAATGGAAGCAACCATGGCCACTCTAGTGCACCTAATACCATATAAGCTATATGGTCTGAGTATGATATGTTAAGGCTTGTTTAGAATTAGGCTTGTAAATCCTGATGTCCTTAGTTTGGCTATTCCTAGTGTCCAATGGTCTTACTTTATGACTAGAAGGGCCAGGTCCTTTGGCCCGACCTTTGAGGTGTTTCCACATCATCTTAAAAAGTGCGCTTCTATTTTCAACGTTTGGTATATTTAAATACTCATATTGTCGTTGTTTAGGACATCTTCGGTGGAGGGACGGACACTTCAGCAACAACAACCATATGCATGGGCAATGTCAGAAATGGAGAAAACCCAAGGGTACTGGAAAATGCACAATCTGAAGTCTGACAAGTCCTCAAGGGAAAGAAAAGAATCACCGAGGAAGACATTCAAGAACTAACTTACTTGAAACTAGTCGTGAAAGAAACTTTGAGACTACACCCTCGTACTCCACTATCAACAAGAGAATCAAGAGAAAGATGTGAAATTCACGGATACGAAATACCCAAAAAAGCCAAAGTGATTATAAATCTATGGGCAATAGGTAGAGATCCAAACCATTGGTTTGATTCCAATTCTTTTCAACTAGAGAGGTTTCTTGGTTCTTCGGTTAGTTACAATTCTAGTACATTTCGTTTGGTGCTAGTAGAAGAATATGTCCGGGCATATCGTTTTGTGTCGCCACTGTGGAACTTCCATTGGCTCAATTGCTATACCATTTTGATTGAAAAATCCCACCTTGACGAATCCATCTTCTTGGTCAAGTGGTACCACCTTGATCTCTGCAATGGAGAGGTCCTGGGTTCGATTCCCCTTGGGGGAAGTTCTTGCCCCCCATATTTGTGCATTCTGTTGGAACGAGTGGCCCTTGTTGGGCTTTGCTATGGGCTATCGTAGGGTTGTGGGGTGGGGTTGGGTTAGGTTTGTATGCGTGCGTGGGGTGTGTGTGCGTTGTATCTAGCCGTAATCCAGGTAAGACTCAAAAAAATAATAATAATAACAATAAAAATTTAAAATTTATAAAATGTAATCTATTATCGTATAAAAAAGGAGTAGCTCAAATTCATGCGCTTACTTCCCAAGCAGCTTGAATTTTATGGACTGTCAAATATACCCTTGTCTTTATCAAGTGTTATACTATTATACCCCTTATTTTCCTTTCTTTCGGCGCTACATGTGTCCATTAACGATCTCTCTCTGTCTCTCTCGCTTTCTCACCGACTGCTTCTCTCTCTCTCTCTGGTGAGTCGATGTTGTTGGATTTTCCTCCTCTTTCTTTCTCTCTTTTTCTTTCGTTGTCTTCCACTGCTTGAAAGGTCAAATAGCCATTTGACAAATGCAGAGCAAAGACTCAAAAACAAAGATCACCGCTTCAAATCTCTCTCCTACAGCACTGCATAAGAGCGAAATCATGGACATTGAAACTGCTCATCACCGGGGAGTTACTCTGCTTTTCTGCTCTGCAAGCATTTGTGTATGGTATGTTTTTTCAATTTAGGTGTTTCTCAAATTAAGGTTTTTTCCTTTTTCAAATTAGTGTTTTCTCAAATTGAAGTTTTTTTTTTCAAAATTTTCTTGTTGCGATTTTGCTTACTGATTTCTGCCTCTTCTTCTTCTTTTTTTCTTCTTCTTCTTCTTCTTCTTCTTCTTGTTCTTGTTCTTCTTCTTCTTCTCTCTCTCTCTCTCTCTCTCTCTCTCTCTCTCTCTCTCTCTCGCTCTCTCTTTATTATTCTTATTTCAACTATTTGTTTGCCTTCCAAATTCGTTGTTGCCTCTTTTCTTATGGGTTTGCTTTAATTTGTCTAAGGTTTATTCTTTAGCTAATGTTATGCTTATGCTTCCTTTCAATTCGAAACAGAAAGCATGCATTCAGATTTGGCTTTTCAAGCAGAAAGATTTGAGAATTGAAGGGCGAATTATTGTAAGATTTTTTTTTTTAATTTCAATTTTTTCCCCTTCCTGGAAAAGTTCAATCTTTTTACGAATTTCTTTGTGTATTTAGTTGGAGTTTTGAGATGTTTCTTTGTGGGATATGAGGTTATTCATAAGTATACATGCTTATGGGGCTGCCTTGCTCTAATGGTTTTGGGGTGTTTTTCTGAGGTTCTGTTTATATAGGATGATGTTAGGCTAGGTGTTATGAACATTTCTTATATCTGGAAGCTTTCTGAAGAAGT
Source organism: Hydrangea macrophylla (assembly GCA_033977485.1). Classification (NCBI taxonomy): domain Eukaryota; kingdom Viridiplantae; phylum Streptophyta; class Magnoliopsida; order Cornales; family Hydrangeaceae; genus Hydrangea; species Hydrangea macrophylla. The sequence goes on from CM066994.1 coordinate 34,418,829, forward strand.
TTTTCAGGAACTCTTGTCACGCCCCAAAATTCACGACACGTAGATGGGTCAAAGAGTCAAAGAAAGAGGTTAAAGAGGAGAAGAGATCCTACGTGGACCAATCAAACATTGCGAAAACTACGAATGAATCCTACGTGGATTCCAAAGAAAAGTCAAAAAGTCAAAGATTGACCCATGAGGACTAAACGGGTCAAATATGGTCAATCAATATTGTTTTGGTTTTCAATAGAATTTTACAAGAAAGAAACGAGAAGTCCGAATGAGGAAAAGATACACAGATAGAAGTTTGTTTTGAAAGTCACGTTATATAAGTTTTTGAGAGGTTGCAACCAAATGGTCCTTAAGAAATCAAAATTTGTATTTTTTCCATAATAGACTATCCACATGCTAAGTATAAACCTGTATAGGCATACCATAAACTTACCAAAATGACTCAAAGGAACAACGGAACATCTGAACCAACATGAACACGGTTTAAAAAGGATCTAAGTTAAAGGACTAACAAGTGTCCGAATCAACACGAATAACTTATTTAATGTTAACATGCGTCGATAGGCGACTCAAAGTCCCAATTACAAGTCCGATTACATTAAGTCAAAAATTCTAATATTTTCTAAGTAAATGGCTAAACATGTGCCTAAATCAAGTGTTAAGGAATTAAACTACAAGATTCAAATTTATTACAATATCTTCTTAAACAAAACTAGAAGTTTGAAACATTTTCAAAACTATTATTCTTATAGAAAGAAATCTTTAAAGTGTGACGTCACGCGTCGAGTAACTCTTGGGCTAGCTTGCCCCAATTGATAAAACCTGAAAAGCGGTTTGTCGTTTTATGAGAACGACGGCTCGTAGGAAGTATTATAGAGATATACTACAATTTCCATAACTAAAGATAAAATGTGGCGCTATGAATGCCACCGCGGCAAATGCAAGTGAAGAAAGCGCATAGGCCATACATGCTATGAGTATGATCACTCGCCTTGGTACCAGACTGTGAGCCACCCCCTACTGGGAATGTAGCATACCAGCTTTCTGATAGCTAGTCGAATATAAGTTGGAGTTTGGCACGTTCTTAGGTATGTCCACCTTGTCCTCACACACAACCCACATCCGGATTTTTATCACAATTGTCCCTATCCCCTCGTGGGATTTCTCATGCATATGTCATGCCGTGCTATGAGTTTTGCCTATCTGGCTACAATGCTTTGAATCCCTTGATTCCACATGCCAAATGCACACACATATGAATGTCATTGACATTTCTAAATCAAGATTTAATATCATCGGGCATTAATCAACAATTATAAGGACACGTGAACTATGATACTTCAAATTAGTTTCAATAACTTTAAAGAAACATCACAATAAGGTATCTATAACATTAAGAACACTCAATTAATATTCTAACATGCCTTTTTACTTTAAGCACATAATCACATAAGCACTGAAGCATGTAATTTCTCAAATCAACATGCATATATATATATATATATATATTTTAAAACATGCTTTCACCCCAAGATTAAACATATAAGCATATAGACATTTTATCTCAAGTAAGTCCCATAATCATCTAGGCATGCTTTTCAACCCAAGTTAGTAAACAAGTAAGCAACTAAGCAATTAGGGCAATTATAGCAAAAAGTCAAATTTGACATATATATCATTTTAACAAATTTAATTGTTAAGTGGAGTGAGAGATAATATAAACTTAGTCTAACTTCTACAATACCTAATATTCAAACACAAATTAAATCTAGGTATGGATTTTTATAGCATAGCAAGATAATAAATCCTACCTTGGTGTTCTTGAAAAAGAAACACCCAAAATATAGCTCCAATAGAGAGAAAAGAAAACCCAAGTTGTAGAGCTTCAAAACAAGAAAGTAGAGAAAAACCCTTTTCTTCCTTTAGTCTATAGTTTGAGCAAGAGAACACCAAAATAGAAAATGGAAGAACCAATAGGAAGCCCTAGATGAGAGGACCACTTTTGCTTCTAATAGCTATGTTCCAACAATGAGGTTTTGGCTTTTCAAAATGAAGGTGAAGGTTTGAATGGCTATGGAGGTATCTTCCAAACCATAAAGAGAGAGATATAGAGATAGGAAGGAAAAAGAAAAAGAAAAAGAAAAGACAAAGGGAGAGAGAGAGAGTATCCGGATGTAAGGGAGGGGAGGAGAGAGAAATGGGAAGCTTCTCTTGGAAGTAGAGGTGTCAAACCGCCCCGCCCCACTCCGCTACCTTGACGAGTTGGACGAATTTTGACGAGCCACGGGGCGGGTCGGCGAAATAGACGGGACGGGGCGAATTGCCTCGGTAAGGGATATAGGGTGACTCGCCCCAACCCACTAATTCGTGGGTCAACAGGGCGAGGCGAGGCGGGGCGGCTAACTCGCGGGTTGGTTGGCGAATTAGCCCACGAGTTAGCCCGCGGGTTGCTTGTAAAAACTTATTTTTATTTTTAATAAAAAAAATTTCTAAAAAATAGTTTAATAAAACACTTTATTTAAAAATAGTTTGTTGAAAAAAGTATTTGAAAACTAATTTTTTTAAAAAAAATATTTCTTTTCTACTTAAAAGTTTAATAAAATTGTTTATTAATAAATAGTTTATTTGAAAATAATTAAATAAAAATGTTTTATTCACGGGTTGGTGAGGCGGGGCGGGGTGGGTCCGCGAGGCGAGGCGGGTTACGAGGCGAGGCGAGTTGGTGACGAGTTGGTGGGTTAGACGAGCTGGGTCACGGGCGAGTTGTGGGTTGCAAAAATGGAAGTCGACCCGGACCCATACCCAATGAATTGAGTCACGAGCTGGGTTCGTCCACGGGACGGGATGAGTTGCGACTCGCCAAATGGCGAATTGGGGCGGGGCGGGCCAATTCGCCCTATTTGACACCCCTACTTGGAAGCTTGGGAGTTGTTTAATTGGGTGGGGAGTGGGCCCCACAAGTCTCTCACACACAAATATAAGCACAAATATACACACACATGTGCCAAATTAAATGCAAATGCAATACCACAAAACTAAATGTTAGGCATTAAAATGTACAAGTTCAAATTGGGTCCACATATTGGCAACCAATTTACCAATTACCCTTAAAAATTTCAAAACATTACAACTCTTCACTTTGCTTTGTTGACTTACTAGACAAAAGAGCTAATACTCAAATACTTGTTGCTAATTGAGTATAATAATATTTTTATTTGGGTGAAAATTACCAAACTGTAAGGACCAAAATTGAGATTTTTGAGTTTTGAAGGGGCAAATTAAATTTTTTTTTTTTGTGCAAATATGAAGAAGTTAGATTTTCATTTGAGAGTATATGGAGTTTTAGAATCCTAAATCCGCTTTGAATTCAACTTAATACGAATCTTTACTACTTGATTCATCTGAGAAGAACTTTTGGGATGATGAAACTACATTTGAGTAAGCATATAGGGATTCTTTAAGCATAAAAAACTGTGGTGCGTTTTCATGTGGATATTTAGTCTTTGCATGTTTGAAGAGAGAGAGGAGCATGTTTGAAGAGAGAGAGGAGCTCATACATCAACTCCCCCCAGCGGCAGAGCTGTTGATGAAAGAGAGGACATCCATAGGCCAGGGAAGTTGAAATTCGGGTGGCCTTCGGTCTCTCTCATGGGGGATTCTTTGCAAGGCTAGGGCGGAAGGAGCTAAGGGCCAGATGGCCCAGGCCCCCCTAAGATTTTGAAAATTTTATTTTATTTTGAGATTTTTTTAGTATCAACTCTTAACAGTTTCTGGACATACCTCTTGATGGTAGCTTGGGTCCAATACAGAAACATGCTCTCTTTTAATTTTTAAACACTTGACTGGAAAACTTAATTTGAAAACTCTATTTTTGTGAGATTATTTGTCACCTACCGACCATCCATATGGCTGATTCTTAAGATTTTATAAGCATGCTTTGTCTTATTAGCTTAACTCTAGCTAGATGTCGTTATTTTCCCACCTATATAAGAATTTTTAAGCGGACTTTGTGTTAGTTAACTGTAGATGTTGTGATTTTCCCTCCTACACTCGGTCTGATCTCTTTGTTTCTATTACAGTGCCCATGCTTGTTACTTTTTCTTGAGGCTTACAGCTTGATATGCTTTGTGGTATTCAAAGCTTTGTGGTATTCCTTTGTTTGCAGAATTGAGTTATTTATTGTATTTGCTGCATGTCTGTCCAATCGCTCTAGGAATGATACTATGGGGTTTTAATAATTTCCCCTACGTTCATGTTTCGTTGTATAGATTGCCCATGCTTTTGAAGAACCTATAATTTGTCTATGTTGTTTTAAGGCTCTTGTTGTAAGTGCATTTGCAAATTGTACTTTGCTTACTGATTTTTTTCCCATTTGGTTATGTGATGTATGTTTGTGTACGCTAAATGTTGGTCCCTTTGAACACTTATATATAGTTCCTTACTTAAGTAGCAACTTCTTACACAAATATAGGACTACTCACGGCTCACGGGCACCAAGCTACGAAGCACGTAGCCCCCGCAACTAGTCTTATTATATTATAATAATATGAAAGCCTCAAGTGCCACGTGACACAAGGAGAGGCAACGCTAGCAAAATTTTGTAATATTGCTCATTAAATTACTCCAAATACCATTTCTTATTTATTGAATTCCTAATAATTACTCTACTATTTTATTGTGGGAGTTGAATTTGAAATGTTTAAAAATTGAGATTTTGTGTTATCTATCATATTGACAAACTTTAACTATTTATTGCACTTTATGTTATATACCATCATTGTATCCGATAATAGTTGTCCCGTGCATTGCACGGGTTAAAAAAACTAGTTTTCATATAAGAAGGAAGATAAATGACTCACAACATTCAAAATGTTTAATATATTTCTCCACTTATTCTCTTTTCTTTTCTATTTTTCTCTTGTCATTTTTCTTATTATCCAATCAAAGGAAAAAAAAGTTTTCTTCTATGTTTTCTCTTCTTTTCTCTCAGTAAATCCAAGAACCAAACAGACATGGAGAAACATAGTGAGCAAGATAGGAAGGAAAATGAATTACAATGACAAATAAATTTAAAAAATTGAATTTTGTGAGTCACTTTCTGTCTTTCCTTTTTCTTAAGTTAGAATTGTATTCTAAAACTTTACAAATTTTAACGTTATTAGAGTATGGAAAAAATTATAAGGAAAGTAGTTTGTCTTCTTGTTTTTCCTTTTCTTCAAGAATCCACAAACCCAACAAAGCCTTAACCTCACCATTTACTTGCACAAAGGAGTTCCGCAATATCTCACAAACAATTATTGCGACAAGTTCAAGTCCTTTTTCTGTTTCAATCTAGCCCACTTTTCAAGTTAATTTCTATAACTATTTTGACCCCCCCCCCCCCCCCCCCCCCAAAAAAAAAAAAGTTTACTATATGACTATGATGCTTGTGATCATCCCATGTGCATAAGTCAGTCTTATGAGATAATGTGTGCCCCACGTACATGTAATGTATTAAGCGGTGAGCATTCTCTTGATCACATATTCCTTGATGAAACACGCAATTATTTTAGGAAAATGTTATTAGCACTTTAAAAATTACTAAATGCACTGTATAATATACCTCTCAAAGCATGTGGTATCATGCACAATATGCATTAGTCTATAAGTACATTTAGTAATTCATGTAATGTGACCCCTTTAACTTTTGGAGAAGACTAGACTTTGTAGTGGGATTCGGAATAACATGGCAGACTCAAAAGTATAGGTCTATTTTCAGAGAAATTTTAAGGTAACTTCAGGTAACACGTGTCATGCTGATGTTGTATCTTGCAATCAATGGAAGTGAGTTATTTGAGTGAGACACGTGCTCTTACATATAAGAGTCCCATTATTTGTGAGTCCCTAAGTGTGGATCCTATCCAAATAACACACTCCTATTAATTACAGGATCTCGCATTGTAGTTACTAGTGGACACTGTACTAGCCGATCGATTAATTAAGATCAAAACTAAGAATTAGCTAAGATCACTGCCATCTCACGAATTGAAAGTAAGCCAATTTTTAACTTTGATGACTGTCCTTTCCAGCCCTCCATTTGGTAAGAAGAATAAACTTGAAGTGGAATTTAGAATTACATGGAAGAATCAAGTCAATGTTACTATTTGGAACTATAAGTCACAAAAAAAAAAAAAAAAAAACCCCAAGCGCACAGTACTATCAAACTTGCAGCTACCTAACACATTTATTCACATACTTGTGCATAGCATATAATCCTCTCTATAGACCATAATAGCATATCAACTCAGTTTCTTACTCATCAGAAAGTGCTATAGTATCCTAAATTGGAATTATGGGGCCATCTTTGTATTTCTTCATTTTAATGCACTTTCTCTTCTTACTCTTCTGTTTTAAATCTTATTAAATGGACTCACTCTTCTTTCTGTCCCGCAACTGTGCCACGATGACAAAAGCAATGCCTTGTTGCAATTCAAACAAAGCACTTTTCTGTTTTTGTTTTTGTTGTTTTGTTTTTTTGATCAAGAAGTACAAGTTCATTTGTTCCTATTTGCTTCTCAATATGGCTTCCACTCAGGCCACTCACAAATCCGGAAATCATCCTCAAGTCTTTCCAGAACAATTTCCTTCTCAACCACTAGACCTGTCAAGAGCTCCTTCAATCCACTCATTGAGGACACAACAATTACTCTCTCCGTCACCTCTCAAATTTCACCGGTTACTCCCCTCTGCCAGGACTTGAAGTTGTAGCTACCACATGAAGAACACCCTCTTCGTCACGTAACCATCGCCATTTCCACAATCCGGTTAGGCTGAACCCCACCGGTGGGCCAAAGCTCCTCTCTCTTACTTGAGTTTCTCTCAAGGACCTTGATTCTCTCTTCAAGATGCTTTTCTTCTTCGCCATATGTTCCTATTTATATAGATTACCTTTTTCTCTCGAGGACCATGAGTGTAATAGACTAATCAATCTTTACATCTGAAAATTAAAGGAATGAGAATCTGAGCTTAAGTTAAGTGAAAACAAAACCATCAAATGGAAACAGACTTCTAGTAGTTGGAAAAAATGAGAAAAGCTAAGACTTGCTCTAATGAGAAACAAAGCCAAGGAAGTAATGTTGTGTTTGGAATGACAACTTCCGAATGCATTCTCACTAATTGTAATTTCTTTGTCCTCCTCGTTATCTACTTCATTTAAAGATGTATTCTGATACAATTTTTACGCTCTCACAAAATTAAGTCAGTCTTACTTGCTAATTATTAATCCTACACTCCTTAACTCCTATTGCAATTAACTCTCATCAATCCATAATATTATACATACACAACGAAAAAAAAAAAAACATCTACCTAATTCAGTAGAGATAACACCCTCCAAAAGAAAGACCAATTACTTAAAACTAAACATAAAGAACAAGTACATGCATGTAAAACTAAGAGACATAACAAGAATACCATATTAAAACGAAAGAAACAAATCAAAACTTATTAAAAGGATAATAGAAATTTAGGCAAATAAAATGTTAGCTAAATGTGAATCGTATATAGGAACTATCAATGACCTTCAGATTTAGCAAAACATTTCAAGAATCCACACCCAATAAATGAGATTTTTTTACCAAACCCATTAGTTTCATCATCATATTAATTAGACCCATCAACTTTTTAACTTATTTTCAAACCCATCAACTTTGAAAAGTCACCGAAAAAGTCGTGTTTTGAAAACACGGTATTATGTTTGGTATATTGAATAGGTAAAATAAATTCCATATTTGCAAAAATTGTTGAGAAGTCGCCTTTTTTCAAATGACTTTAGAAAAAAATGATTAGGTGAAGTCGTCTTTAGAAAGAAAATATTGGCTTTAAAAAGTTAAAAAATTTAATAAATAAGTTGAAAAGTTGATAGCAGCGTGTGAGATATTAACCAGTCCATTAAATGGATTGGGTCAAAATTTCCAATAAATGATATCAGCATCCAAGTCTCACTTCAATTAAATAAATAACCAAACAAAAATGATAGAGATACACACACATTAACTTTAAATATGTGTACCGGTACATACATTTAAACCACAGTGTATCGTTTGGTGTATCATTTAATATGTATATCTATCATTGTTGATAAGCAAATGCTACGCCCACATCTAAATGAGTAATGCTAGGCATACACACTTTTTTACACACTTTTTGACACAGCTTTAAATGCATGTACGTTATGTTGTGTAAGTGGTGCACAGAAAAGTGTGAAAATTTCAAACAGCATAAGGTACATACATTTAAAGCATAGTGTGTCAAAAAGTGAGTAGAAAAGTGTGTATACCTAGCATTATTGCATCTAAATCCCACATACACACAAACTTGGCTGTCAAATAATTCAAAAGCCATAGAAGCATTAGCAATTTAGCATACACTCTTTTATATGAAACTCATAGCTCACTGGCAAAAAAAAAAAAAAACATAGCTCACTGGCAAATAGCAATGCGGCCAATGCCGGAGCTTATCGGCCATGCGCACACACATAAACACACACACACATACACACACACATAACTATGCATAGGCACAACTAACAAGCCTCGCTGAAAGCGATGGGTGGCCTCAAACAGTGAAGACTCTCCAACAAGGTTAGCGCCGTTCTCTCCTTGCTTGATTATTGGGGACTGTAGAACATGTACAGAACATTCTGATTGCTCAGTTTCATAATCATTAATAAACGGTACTATTGATTTCTGGGTTATTTAGTAAAAATTAATTTCAATTTTGCTTGATTCGTCTGCGAAAAACCCTAATCCAGTTCAACTTATAATTTCTGTTATAAGTATAATTTCTGTTATGATTCGTCTGCGAAAAAGCCTAATCCAGTTCAACTTATAAAGAATATAAATTGGAATCCAATTCCAATACCCAATATATAGAACAATTCCCGAACCCAAGACCCTCGATTATGTCAATGTAGTTCACAGCCACCTAGTTCATTCTGATTGGGCTAAGCTTGTTAAATTAGCGTCTGGTTTAACCCTGTTTAGACTTAAGCACATTCTGTTGAAGGTTCAAAAGGACCGTGTTCTTTCCCGAGAATTCTTCAATTGGGTTGAGCTCCAAAAACCCAATTTGCATACTCTCGATACCCATTCCATAATTCTTCATATTCTCACTGAATTGTAAGTTCAAATCTGCGGAATTGATTTTGAGAAAACTTCATAAATCGAATTCGTTAGATTTTCCATTTAAGCTCTTTGAAGCCCTACTTTATTCATACCGAATGCGTGATTCTTCGTCTTGTGTTTTTGACTCGATTTTTAAAACTTATGCACATATGAAGAAGTTTAGGATTGCCACAAACACTTCTGTGGCATGAGGGATTATGGGTTTCTCCTGATGATTGAATCTTGCAATGCGTTTATGAGATCGTTAATTAATCTAAATCGGGTAGACATTGTGTTGCCGTTTTGTAAGGAAATGAGGCATTTTTGGATCTCACCGAATGTCTATACTATCAATATGGTTCTCAGTGTTCTTGGTAAATCGGGGAAGTTGGATAAGGCTGTTGAGGTGTTCAGAGAGATGGAGACTATGGGTTTTAGCCAATGTTCTAAAAATCGCTAGGCGCTAGTCGGGCGGTGGAGGGGGGCCTAGCGCCTAGGGGCCTAGGCGGACGCCTAGGCGGGGCCTAGGCAGATTTGTTTTATAAACAAAATTAATTATATAATAGATATATATATATATATACGAGTTATGTGGTGTTAATTAAAAATAATTATAGATTTGTGGTTCAAATAATAGATATATATATATATATATATAAAGGTTATGTGGTGTTTTTTGGAAATAAGTAAAGATTATTAATATTTAAAAAGCTATTAGGGATCTCTCTATAATTAACTTAAACCGTAAGTGTATATATATACTAATGTTAGGGTTTTTTTTTCCAAAGAGTCGGACCTAAATAAGACTCTGTAGCATTCTCACCCTAGCCCGCCTAGCACCACCTAGCTCTGCCTAGCCCGCCTAGCACCGCCTAGGCCCCGCCTAGAGGCCAACTAATCCACTGGCCGATTTTCTCAAACGCCTAGGGAAAATTTCGGCGGCCGGGCACCGCCTAGCGCCTAGGCCGATTTTTAGAACACTGGTTTTAGCCTTACCATTGCTTCTTACAATACCTTGATCATTGTACACTGTAATTGAGGCCTTTTGAGCTTTGCTTTGAAGCTCAAGAATCTAATGGAGAAAATAGGATGCCACCCAAATGATGTTACTTACAACACGCTTATACATGGGTTCTGCAAACAAGGGAAACTAAGTGAAGCAAATAAGCTTCTCACTGAGATGAAAAACAAGAATGTTTCTCCTAATACCGTGACATATAACACATTGATATATGCGTATAGCCAAACACATAATAGTCAGATGGGAGGGTTTTTTTTTTTCATGAGGAGATGTCAAGAAATGGAATTAAGTCTGATATAGTGAGGCATCTATGCAAGGAGGGGAAGACAAAGAAAGCTGCTTATCTTGTTAAAGAACTTGATAAGGACAAAACTTAGTACCTAACTCATCAACTTTTTTCTGCACTTATTAGGGGGCAATGCATGAGGAAGAACGCTGATCGAGCTTTTCAGCTATATAAAAGCATGATAAGAAGTGGTTGTCATCCAAATGAACGTACTTATAGGATATTGGTATCCACTTTCTGTGAGAATGAGGATTTTGATGGAGTTGTCCAGATCTTAAATGAGATGTTAGAAAGATCTATGGCTGTGGACTTGGGTATCTTATCTGACCTTTGTGATCGACTTTGCTGATGTGGAAAAGACGAATTTGTCGCAAAGTTCTGCAAGGAGTTGTTAGAAAGATCTATGGCTGTGGACTTGGGTATCTTATCTTATCTCACTTTTTTTTGTTTGTTACAATTTCATTAAGCGTAATGTAGTCTTTTTCCTTTCACTTATTACCCTTATTTGTTCATGGATTTCGTGAGGTAAAAGAAAAGAGAAAGGAAAACAAGTTCCCTCGTGTATTCCCTTGTGTTTTCCTTCATGCTCAAATACAATTAAAAATTAAAAATCTCAAAATTATATTTGAAAAATCTGTACTACTATAGATTCATAGAAACGGAAAGCTGGGGGTGCCAACTTACTTTTTAGAAGCACCCATAATTACAGTAGTACCAATACATTATATTCCCTAGAAAACAAATATTAGAGTAGTTGGTCATTACAATGATCAAAACACAACAAAACCAACTCGAGCACGTCTCCCATATTTAGCCCATACAAACCAAGAGTATGGTTACTTGCAGATTGTTTGGGAAGGAAGATTGCACAAGAATAGGCAAGTCACTCCTACTTTTTGTATGCTACAGTAATAACAATCATGCATCTGATAATTAATGCATGATATATGTAACATTTTCAAAGCTGAAACTTAATTTCTGAACAAGAAGATGAATATAGTTTTGTATTAATGCCATGTGACTCTTCAGACTAGTGAATTTGTTGAATTAGTGTCAAATAAACGCGTGTAACCGGCCGATAGTATGAGTAAAGGAAGGGAAACGACTATCAACATTTAAAATGTTTAATCTATTTCTCAACTTTTCGCTTTTCTTTCCTATTTTCCTCGTTGTTTTCCTTATTAACCGAACCAAGGAGAATGTTTTCCTCTATGTTTTCTTTTCCTTCCCCTCACTAAATCCAAGAACCCAACAAAGCCTTAATAGGGACTCAATTCTCTGCTTCTTGGATAACTTTCACTCTCACTCACTCTCTCTCTCTCTCTCTCTCTCTCTCTCTCTCTCTCTCTCTCTAAGTGAGATCTTGGATGCTGACATGATTTCTTGGGTGAGGATTCTTGACCTGTTTTGTTGAATCTGAAGTTGATTGATAGTTCCTGTGCACGACTTGCTTTTAGCTGATATATAATCTGCCTAATTTTCTGTTATCTTTTATATGTGCGTATTTGTTAGTTGTTACATTCATTTTATTTCGGTATTTTTTTTATCTGTTTTCTGTTGCATGTCTCTCAGATTTACATACATGTACTTGTTCTTTATTTTGCAATTTTGAATAGCTGGTCTTTCTTTTGGCAGGTTTTATCTAATACTGTATTGTGTAAAAATGGTTTTCATACCTGAATTTTGATATCTGCAGTGGACCAGGGATTATGCTCCGTATTGTATGTGATTTCTTTTAAGTACATGGAGAAATATTTATATATTTTCTATACAGAGAGAAAGAAACCCAAAGAACGGTAGAGATGTAGATAAAATCATTGAAACGTTATGGAGTGAGAGTTAATTGCAGTGAAAGTTGAGGAGGATGGGGTTCATTAACTTAAAACAGAAGCAAGTAAGACTTGCTTCCGTGAGAAGTCCGTTTCCTTTATATGAGTAGAGATTGACAAGTCTATTACACTGATTTGCACTTGATGCAGGGCACGTCAAGAAATTGAAATATTGATGAATTTTGAAGGATGAACAATAAAGAAAAAATAAGAAGAAGATAAAAAGTTTTGAAATCCATGAAGACAAGGACTCTTGGAATCCACCAACACCTTAAGCTCTCAAAGAGAAATATCAATTCTTATTCATCATAAACTCTCTAATACGATAAGCTTGGTACCTAATTTATTGTGAAAATAGAAGACTCCTAATCTGGGAAAAAATTCTTAAAATCTAGAACTTCCTAATAGATCAAATCCTTAAAAGATACTTATTCCTAATATATTTGTCCTTAAATGAAAATCTTCTAAAAGTAAATAAATACTAAATAATTAAATTACAATATCCTATTGGATCAAATACTATTATTACAAAAATCTCATTTTGATCCCCATCTGCACTACATTATTTAAGTACTCTTGAACATGTGTTTGCGCAGGCCTTTTTCTGTCACTTGTCTTGAATCAGAGGAATGTAAGGGGTGACGATCAAGTCCAAGTCGTTTATTCTCCTTACGGTTGCTCCAAAAGTTTCTGTCATGTCTAGTTCTTGTGGTTTGATGCCATTCGGGAGTTTCCAATCAAAGTGGGATAAAAGTTGAGCGAGAGGAAGCTCAATATTCGCAATTGCAAATGTTATACCCGGACATATCCTCCTACCAGCTCCAAATGGTATAAATTCGAAGTTCGTCCCTTTGAAATCGATGGAAGAACCATCAAATCTATCAGGTTCAAAGCACTCGGGATTGCTCCAAAATTCCGGATCTCTCCCTATGGCCCACGCATTAACCATGACTTTGGTTTTGATTGGTATTTCATAACCGTTGATTTCACATCGTTCTCTTGTTTCCCTTGGAAATAACAAAGGAGCGGGTGGGTGTAACCTTAGAGTTTCTTTGATAACCAATTTCAGGTAATTGAGTTTTTGAATATCTGTTTCCTGAATTTTTTTCTTTCCTTTAAGCACTTCTCTCACCTCTGCTTGTGCTTTCTCCATTATTCTCGGATTTCTTATCAGTTCCGACATTGCCCATTCTATGGTTGTAGATGAAGTTTCAGTCCCTGCTGTGAACATGTCCTAAATAAAAATCATAGAGATTGAAATTAGGAACTGTAGCTGTCTGAAATAGGCAAAGTGCCCTAATTTTTATTACCGTATATAACTCCCTGAGTCCCACTTCCTATGTTTCCTGTTCACTTCTTGTCCAATCCACATTAGTATGTTTCAATACATAAATACATGAAAGTAGTCTGCTTCTTGAAACTCTGAAATACTAATTCATTCCACCAGAACACAAATTGACTGGTAACAACCGTTGGGCCCTTGTGGGTATTTTTATATGATAATTATTAATGAGAGAGAGAGAGAGAGAGAGAGAGAGAGAGAGAGAGAGAGAGAGAGTGCATTGAATCAAGTTTTTAAGCAAGGAATAGGTGCATTTAGTTCCCCAACCCAAAACCCAAAAAAAAAAAAAAAAGAGGAAAACAGTAACATTCCAAATTGTAATTGCGTTACTATTCTAATTTTTTCCTTGCACAAGTTAGTGTTTGGGTCACTTTTGTGTATTTTTTTCCCTTAAATTTTGCAAGTGCTCCAGTTCTTGAAAATATGCTTAAAGGAAGCCATTTTCATTTGGTTAATAAGATCATAATAGAGTATTATTTCTCATTTAAAACATTTGTTGGATATTGTTTCCCCCGAAACATCCTGGTTCTGTAAACAGTTTTGGAGTACTGGAGTAAATATATATTTGAAGACATACCAGAATAACAGCTTTGACGTTGTTTGTTGTGATAGGAAAGTCAGGGTCACCACTCTCTTGAACCTTCAGAAGCACATCAACGAGATCTTCATCGGTTGGTTTATCACCGCTCATCACCATGGATTCCCTTTTAATGCGATGCTCATCGATGATATGATCGAGAATCTTATCTATCCTCAGGTGTATTTTCTCCAAAGCGGGCTTCACCCCACTAAGAAAGTGAAGAAACTTGAGCGATGGGAATATATCAGGTATGTCAAAACCACCCGCCAACTTTGTCCCCTCTTTCATCAGCGATAGGAATATGTCTCCCTCTTCGCACTTCTTGCCAAAGGCTGCCCTCGAAGTTATTGCATTAGTCAACGAGAAAATCTTATGGCTAAGATTGATGGTGGTTCCTGAGGATTTGGAAATGGATTCGATGAAATGCCAAACCTCCTCTTCTCTTATAGATCTAAACGACTCAACACGCTTTGCACTTAGGAGCTCGATTACGCAGATTTTTCGAAGTTGCCTCCAATAATCACCGTAAGGGGAGAAAAGGATATTTGTACAATTGTATGCCATAATTTTGGCAGCGAGAATTTCTGGCCTGCTGGCGAAGTTGAGGTCATGGGTTTTCATCACCTCTTTTGCTGCCTCGGGAGACGAAATGAGTACGTTGGAGACTTCGCCGAGCTTTAGGTGCATAAAGGGTCCGTGTTTCTTGGCCAAGTCTCTTAGGGAGTGGTGTGGTAATTGGCCAATTAATTGGTGCAAGTTACCGATTAGAGGCAGCTTCTTTGGCCCCGGGGGCAATTTCGGGTTGGAATATTTAGATTTGGGCTGCTTCCAATACGTCAGGATTATGAACAAGAAGAGGAAGGTGAAGAACAGAGGAAAGGAGGCTAGTTGAAGTTCCATCTGGGAGAGAGAGAGAGAGAAGTATAGAGATTGTTTTGTTATTTCTGTTGTAGCCTAAGATTTGGTTTTAGTTGTTTTGAAATTTAATCGATATTTATAGGACTCTTGTTAATGAGGGGATGCTCTTTGGTTTGGTCTTATCTTTGATTATAGTGCTGTAAATAAATACAGTTTTTTTTTTTTTTAAATTTTTAAAATATTTTTTTTGGGGGCCAAAGAAAAGTTGACAGTTATGTACTACCAACTATCAACTAGTCTCTGAGCAAAACAAAACTACCGACTAGTGATAATTTGGTTTTGGTCCTAGTGGGTGATTGACAAACAACTTTTGAAGTCATAAGTGATTATAGATTTCCAAAATCTAAAACCGAATTGTTTGATAAATGAGATTTTGTGATACAATCTTTTGCGATTGAATTATAAAAGCAGAAGTTGTGCTAAACGGGCTCTTAATGTTTTTTTTTTTTTTTGGCCTTGTTATGAGCTATAAAACAAAAGGATGAAAATCTGAATTTATTTTTTCTTCCTTAGGGGCTTTGGGAGAGAGAAAGCTAGTTTTTTGGTCCATAAATGAATTAGTTTTACATTTTGAAGTGTTCGGTAGAGTGTTTTTTTATTTTCTTTTGTTTTATTTTATTTTATATTTATATTTATTGTGTTAGAGTCCGTGCATTTTGAAACCAGCTCCTAACGTCCAAATGTAATATCTTGGGGAGCAAGCCCCAATACAATGGAATGAGTAATGTTTAGGGCACACTATTACACATATAAAAAGTATCTACACTATGAGGTGGATCAATGAAATGAGAGATAAAGACTACGGGATTTACTGTCAGTCTCTTCTCATTAGTCTATCAAGATGTTGATGTTTTTTGGGTGTATAAGGGTGCACCCATAACATTATTAATAATGGAATAGATTAAAATATCTTGGGGAGACATAAGTTGGCAATTTGGCATTGCTCAAGTGGCAAAGAACTTGGCATATATAAGTCCCCTTCAATGCATAGATTTGGAGTTCGAACTTCTATCCCCTCCCAAAAATAAATAAATAAATAAATAAAAATAAAAAATAAAAAATAAAATCTTGGGGAGCAAGGCTAATATAATGGAATAGATTAAGTTTAACCTCGCATTTTAAAAATTATGCAATAGACTAAGCTGAGCCTTGTCTTTATTGATGTTGGTGGAGCAAAATTATTATCTTTTGACTTTACGACCTGCTTGAAAATGTGTATGACTAGTTCAACCTCTCATCTAAAAGAAAGCTAAAAGAATGTAGAACTAATTCATTTATAAACTACAGAAATTGACTACTTATCTTTCTGAACAGCCATTAAATAAGAAACACTCGTCCTGTTTCACAAACCATATTCCAAAAACCATCAAATTAATTATAGGATCTGAGTCAATTATCAGGTCCTCCTATGTTCGGTTGGAAATGGGAAAATTATACATATATATATTTATATAGATTATACTTTCGAGGCATCTACTCAACCATTACAATTTACAACAATAGCTTTACGTACAAGATTGGGCTTTTGTTTTTATTTTTAATGGAATGTTGATGTTAATTGGGCAAGTCATCAAAATCTGACTGAGTCATCAAAATCTGATTGGCTCTTTCCACATATATATAGCATTCAATTTTTTTTAAAGTGTATATATATATATATCCATGAAATCTGTTAAAAAAAATGAAAAAAAATAGGATATATGGTCAGAGAGAGTGTCACCACCCAAGTCTCTCCCAGTAAGATATTGTCTGTTTTGGGCTCAACTCGCACGGATTTTTTCTGGCACAGGCCCACAAGCCAGCCCAAAATGTGTCTTACTAGGTTCCACTATGACCCTCCATATATAGCACATTACCCTTCCTTCCCCAGGCGATGTGGGACGAACTCCCCCTACAGTACACAGCACCAGGGTCGTTACAGAGAGGCAGTTACAGTGAATGTGGGGGAAATTACAATAAAATTGTAGGAGCCTAGGAGGTGTTTATTTATTTATTTATTTTTTTTACTTTTTGAATATTTTTTTTATTTTAAATCTATATACATATATAATCGTATATCTATATACTAGTAAGGGCCCACTCCCAATGCGAGTGGAGAGAACAATTATTTATATTTTTTTTGGTAGTTTTGAAGATGATTTTTGGCAAAATTGGTTTTGTTTTGATAATTTGTATGAGATATTAGTATCATTTTACTTGTATTTTTTTAAAGTAAAACTTAATATTGTAGGTCGGCTTGTCACTAAAAATTTATGACTAGGACAAATAAAGTTGTGACTAGGATTAACAAATTAATGTAGGATTAACAAATTAATGTGATTGGCTGTTTTGTTTGCTTACTCACTCTTTTTTGTTGACTCACCCTCTTGGACAATTATGTGTGACTAAGAGCAACCACAGTGAAGCCGCTACAAGTTACACGCTAAAGTCCTTAGCTTGCCACCACGTGTGCATGGTGCAGTGTGTTTGCTTTAAAGTCTGACCAAAATGTTTGACAAAAACAAAGACACTACAATGGATATGTTTAGTTAAGTGTTAGCCGTTTGGGCTTTACTGATAAATATAGCCGTTGGCATGGATTTACAACCATTCCAATTATTTAAATAATTTATTTTGCCAACTCAACTCACTAACATGCTCGTAACAGTTAGAGGTAATTTAAAATCTGACACTGGGCTCCACACTTTAGCAGTTTCTTTAACAGCACCACTGCAGCACTTTGGTATACACATTAGCTAACATCTTACACTAACAGCTTGCTTCAAATATCCACTGTGGTTGCTCTAAGATTGATTTAATTGGCTAAAAATATGATGAGTGACTCTCACTTTCTCCCTCTCCAAAAATATTTCCCTAGAAATTTGACTAATTCGTAGGCAAACTTAGGATTAATTTTCTTACCCTCCCACTCTTCTCTATTCTCTCTCTTCCCAAACCTAACTCTCATGTTCTCTCTCACCCCCACTGCTGGCCAACATCACTACCCCACCACCATCGCCACACCAAGGACACCACTACCAACTCTTCACCGCTCAAACAGTACGAGGTGTTCAGAGAGATGGAGACTATGGGTTTGGGCCCTACCATTGCTTCTTACAATACTTTGATTAGTGCGCACCTAGGTAGCACCAGTGCGGTTGCAGGGATGCAGGTGCGAGGGATTCACCAATTTTCCAAAAAGTAAGGGTAAGGGTAAGGGTAAGGGTAAGGGTGCGGGTGCGGGTGCGGGTGCGGGGGGAGCACTTGGATAAAATAGAAAAAAATATACTTTCGGATAGTAGTATATGTTGGAAAATATTAAAGATATTGCTAGGATTTTTTGATTGAGGCGTGCTACGGTAGCACTGTCCTTAAGAACAATTCCGCCCCTCGGAGTCAGTGACTCGATGCAGAAGGTCTCAGCGCTATGTTCTCCAGGATTCAGCAATCAGATCTTCCAAACGTGCACACGAATTGGAAGATTATGTGAGCGCTCAGAATAGCTCCAAACTCCATAAAGAATTTTGCAAAAACTTTGAAGAACAAGAAAAATAGAAAAGAAAATGAGAACATAAAATTTTCTATATTTTTTTGGAAGAGAAAAGGAGTCCTTAATATATAGAACAAAAATTGATACACAATGAGAAGTGCAACCTCCCAACATGTATTAAAATGTGTCATCAAACATGTGCAGCCCAACGGCCATTTTATTAAAAACAGATTTAATAACCTCCAACGGCCATATTTTTAATACAGGATTTAATAGCCTCCAACGGCCATATTTTTAATACAGGATATTAGTCATATCAATGTAAATGACTTTGTTTGTATTTTTGTAATAAAAAACTCAATGCCCAAATAAGAGGAAACCCAAAATTCCAACAATCCCCCCTATTTCAAAAATTTAAACAACAAATTAAAGAATGGAGCAAGAGAATTCAATGCATCAGAACTGGTGCCTTTAGGGCTATGAACCAGTCCCTAGGAATATAAGAAGTGACTTACAGGAATTTGGTGAAATAATATTTCTATGAACCAGAATCCCTTAACGTAAACCAGTCGTCTTATACCCACATTGATTCCTCAGAATCTGAGCAACTCTAATCGGTGTGGCACCTCTAGGCCCTGCGCCAGTCCTGAATTTTCATAAGTGCTCTAGAAAACTTGCCTACATTTTCATAGAAAGCGGCCCACTTTCACACTTATATAGGTGAATCCATCAAGTATGTATTGCAATTAAACATACCATCCAAATAATATGGACTATGGAATTCATTAAGAGTTTAACTCAACCTTTACACATTGCAATTGCACTATACACCATAGGAATGGACAACAATATAATCAAGTTATAGTGCATCTCAAATCAACCAATGACTTGTTATTACCCATATGAACCTATTTCTTGGGTTCTCCAATTACATAGGTTGGGTTACCATCATTGTTGATTTTTGTTATAGGCATAAGTCCCATTCCCCTCGATGTTTCATACACTAGTTTTCTCCCTAGTGATTTTGTTAAAGTGTCAGCCAAACTCACTTCTGGCCTTACAAAATTAAGAGAAAATTTTTATCTCAAACAGCTGTCTCACAATATTATGACTTAGGCGTATATGCCTACTCTTGCCTTTATAGGACTTTTTCATAGCTCAGCCTTTTACAGCCTAACTATCTCAATGTTTATTCCAAATAGGAAAATCTGCTAAGAAGCTTTTAAGCCACTCAGCCTCAAAACTAGCTTTCTCAAAAGCTACAACCTCATATTCCATCATTGACTTAGTTATGCAAGTTTTCTTGGACGACTTCCAAGATACTGCACCTCCATTAAGTGTAAAAATAAATTCACTCATTGAACTCGTCTTATCTGAATCCGAAATTCAATTAGCATCACTGATTTTTGAAAATACATACTTTTCTCTAAAAAAAATTTGCATAAAATATGGCCTTGAGAAAACCAAAATTTAAATTCTCTCAAATTTTGAAGTATGCAATACATTTTCAAAAATAAGTTCTTCATTATCTCCGGATATACAACATTTTCAAAAAATGTTTTCTTCACAGGAGTGATATTTAGCTCTAGCTAAGTTACCAAAACATTGGTACTAAGCAAGTCATCAAGTAAAACACTTCATTTTCCCTTGAAGAGTATTTCTTGTAACAATTGTGTTGTTACACATATGCCTACAAGCGCTCAAATTAATTAACCATCCTCCAAAATTTGTTATGAACTTTACTTCCATAAACATAGCCACAAATAGTTCTTCGGACACATTAGCCTAGGAACAAATTGATGTTTTTCCAATTATTGACTAAAGAGCTTGATATGTTTTCAAAATAAAATATTTTGAAATCATTTTGTTTGAAGGAGATTTTATAACACTTGGCTCAAAAAGAGTCTAAAAAGGTTTACAAAGAGAATTATTAACTCAAAACCCTTTTCAACCTCATAAGATTGATCAAGAGAAATACCAGCAGGAGCTCTTGTAATTTTAATCTCTAAAATTACCCTCGTTGCAACCAAAACCTTTCATATCAAAATTAAATCTACATGTAAATATGTCATAACACATACTCTATCACTATGTTTATGATATAAACATATCTCACTTTTATTAATTTTGAAACTATTTGAAACAATAGTTTAATCAAGATTTTCATTTTATTAATACCCAACAATCCTGTGAGTACGTACAAACAAGATATTCTAACCATGTGATGTATCCATATGCTCATGGTGAAAATCCCAACACACCAAATTCTCTCACATATGGTTTACAATCTGAAATCTCAAGCCTATATATATATATATATATCTCACCAGCATTTGGGGCATCCCATACATATATAATATATCATTATATATATATATATATGTAATTATATGTATATATAACTGGTAGACTCTCATTTTTTTTTTACTTGAAAATTCTCCAAAAAAACCATATATGTTACTACTCATTTCTCATTTCTACCAATAGTTGAAATGAGGCTACAAAGAGTAACAGTAGCTTTCTACCTTTTATTGTCAAAAGCATAGCCACTAACATCTTAATTCTCCAACGGTTTAAAATATAAATAGTATTAAATTTTTCTACACACATAGTTGGTCAATGACCATAATAACATATCAACATATCCTTAATCTTTATAATAATAGCCACGGTTACAACACTGTGATTAAAGATGACAATTTGTATTTTAAAATACTTTAAAATATTTTAAAAACCATTAAAATGCGACAAAGCATGAAGAATTAAGTTTCAAGATGCTTGTTATAAACCTCTTAGTCCAACTGCTGATTCATTCCTCACATTGTATCAACAATTGTGTAGGCACGGAGCCGCTATAAACTATCATAAGAAGTATATATAAGCCAAGCCTAAGTTTTAACTGTAGATCACTTAAAGCCATGCATATATGCTTTTCGAAAAGCTTAATATGTGACTGTGTTTTTCTTACACAACGGATCACTATTAAAAGCCATTAAAGTATTGAAGTAAATTTTAAGTCCATAGGATGTAAACAGAAATAACCTTTTTATTTTTTATCCCATGTAGAAAACTCTAAAGGTTAATGAGCCTCACCGCTTAATCAAACCATTTAATATTTCAAATACTAAATTATATATATAAACATATATCTTCACTCCCCGACCAGCACATGACTTGATGGACTTAGTGCTGCCATCAGTAGGAAAAGCTGGATAATTGTTGTATCATTTATTATAAAAATAAATAAATTTTATCATGTACTCTTTCTTAATCTCTCTAGAATAAAACCTGAAACTCATTTACAAACAATATAAATAATTGTGTACACAAAATCTGTTTTATTCCAAACAGTCATACAATATAAAGTATGCATTTGATGTATTTTAAGACAGTGCTACCGTAGCACGCCTCAATCAAAAAATCCTAGCAATATCTTTAATATTTTCCAACAATCTTAAGAACAATTCCGCCCCTCGGAGTCAGTGACTCGATGCAGAAGGTCTCAGCTCTATGTTCTCCAGGATTCAGCAATCAGATCTTCCAAACGTGCACACGAATTGGAAGATTATGTGAGCGCTCAGAATAGCTCCAAACTCCATAAAGAATTTTGCAAAAACTTTGAAGAACAAGAAAAATAGAAAAGAAAATGAGAACATAAAATTTTCTATATTTTTTTGGAAGAGAAAAGGAGTCCTTAATATATAGAACAAAAATTGATACACAATGAGAAGTGCAACCTCCCAACATGTATTAAAATGTGTCATCAAACATGTGCAGCCCAACGGCCATTTTATTAAAAACAGATTTAATAACCTCCAACGGCCATATTTTTAATACAGGATTTAATAGCCTCCAACGGCCATATTTTTAATACAGGATATTAGTCATATCAATGTAAATGACTTTGTTTGTATTTTTGAAATAAAAAACTCAATGCCCAAATAAGAGGAAACCCAAAATTCCAACAGTATATACAAATTATTTTATAACTATTAGTGCATTAGTGCATACCCTAGATAATTGCTATTGTTATTTTCTATTATTTATCTTTTAAACCTCCAAAGTTTTCAAAATTGTATGAAGAACTTGTGTTCTTTTTCAAAACGCTAATAAAAAAATCTAGCCATACTCCAAAAGAACTCAAAGAATCCACGGAGCACCCAGTATGGGTGCGCACTAAGTGCGGGTGCGGCGGCCTTTTCGAAGAGTCTGTGTTTCATAGGTGCACACTGTAGCCTAGGCCTTTTGAGTGTTGCTTTGAAGCTCAAGAATCTAGTGGAGAAAAAAAGATGCCTCCCAAATGATGTTACTTACAACACATTTATATATGGGTTCTGCAAAGAAGGGAAATTGTATGAAACAAATAAGCTTTTCACTGATATGAAAAGCAAGAATGTTTCTCTTAATACTGTGGCATATAACACATTGATATATGCATATCCCCAAACAGGTAATAGTGAGACAGGAGGTTAGCTTCATGAGGAGATGTCAAGAAATGGAATTAAGTTTAATATAGTGACTTATAATACATTGATCGAGGGTCTATAAGGAGGGGAAGACAAAGAAAGCTGCTTATCTTGTTAAAGAACTTGATAAGGAGAACTTAGTACCTAACTTATCAACTTTTTCTGCACTTATTAGGGGGCAATGCATGAGGAAGAATGCTGACCGAACTTTTCAACTATATAAAAGCTTGATAAGAAGTGGTTGTCATCCAAATGAACATACTTATACGATATTGATATCCACCTTCTGTAAGAATGAGGATTATGATGGAGCAGTTCAGATCTTAAACGAGATTTTAGAAAGATCTATGGCTGTTGATTTGGGTACCTTATCTGAGCTTTTTGATGGGCTTCATTGATGTGGAAAAGACGACTTTTGTTGTGAAGTTATGCGAGGAGATTAAAACTAGACGCCTTATGCCAGAGGAGCTTGAGAAGGCTAAAAGTGTCAACTTTAGACAAGAGATTGAGGGAAAAGAAAATGGAGATGACGTGTACCAACTCAAATGAATTATTTGCATAGGGTTCTGAATCGTTTTCATGCATTAATTGACTATTTGTTCATTATATTTTTGCTCGAGAGCAGAAGTAATAGCAACTTTTATTGCACAAGCTAGGACGTGGTTCAAGATTTAAATGGTGTCCTGCCTGGTTGGTAATCTCATTTTTTTGTTTTCTTTTACAATTTCATTAAGCATATGTAGTTTCTTAGGTTCACTTATTACCTTTAATCGAGGCTCAAATTTCTACTTCTTTGATAACTATTCTTTTAAGTGAGCACTTTGATGCTGAAATCATTTCTTGGCTGAGGATTCTTGATCTGAAGTGGATTCATAGTTCCTGTAGGGCTGTACATGATTTTCAATTTAGCTTACATTTTATATGCCTAATTTCTGTTATGTGTTATAAGTTTCTATTTGTTTCCTTCTTTTTTTTTTTTTTTTTTTTTTTTTTTTTTTTTTTTTCCATTTTTTGTTGTGATGCCTCTCAGATTTACATGCATGTGGTTGTTCTTCATGGTCAGTTTTGAGTGATTGGTCTTTATTTTGGAGGGTTTAATCTTTTCTGTATTTCGAAATTTTGGTTTTCAGACCTGAATTTGGATCTCTCCAGAGTTCCAGAGGTTATACTCTGTTTGGTACATGACTTTTTCCCTAGTGGAGGCCCTGACAAAGTGGGTGCCGAAGGTGGCACTGAAAGCGGGGCCCTCTAAACAACGGGAGTTTGAAGGTAGTGCCTCCGAAAAAAAAATGTTGGTCTATTTAACTTATTTGCTGGTATATTTACATGTTATAGTTTGATTTGTGAGTTTTTTTTGGCCATTTTTGAGAATTTGAAGGTTTCACATGTATTCACATTATCTTTTAGTTGATAATAAAAGTCCCCGAGTATAATTTATAAAGTTTGGTAAACGTAAAATAATTTTGTGGACTTTATTACAATGGGATGTATACATTACATACGTTTAATTTTTTAAAAAGATTTGCAACTTCCTAACACTTGAATCAATATATCACCAAGCCAAATCAAACCAAACCTTGTGTCCCTACCAATTGGGGTTTAGGTTGAGCTTTGAAGATTTTCTTAATAGGTGGTTGAGCTTCGAAGTTAAATAGAATTGGGTTCTTTTTTAAAATCAACAAAGACTGTGTAATATAATTGATAACCAAACCAAACTAAACCAAATCAAGCCTTGTGTCCCAATCAATTGGAGTTTAGGTTTTTTTTTTGTTTAGTAGGTGGTTGGGCTTTGAAGTTAACAAGCCATAGAATTGGACCTTTAAAATCTACAAAGACTATGTAGTATATGTAATTTTATTTATTTATTTTGGTTAGAATTGGAGTTTTTTTTTAATGGGGGCCCTGGAAAATTGGAGTTTACAAAGACTATGTAGACTATGTAGGATAAAATGTAGTTACTTAGTGAGAATGCATTCTGAAGTTGTCATTGTAACCACACCATTACATGATACAGCCTTGGCTTGGGTTGGAGTTGTCACTTCTTTGGCATGTGTGTATTAATCTCATTTAGAGCAAGTCTCTTCTTATGTTTTCAACTACTAGAAGTCTGTTTCCATTTGTTTGTTTAGCTTCTGACAATTAAGCTTAAGTTCTTATTCCTTCCATAAGTAAAGATTGACATGGCTATTACATTTATTTGCATTACATCATTTAAGTACCTCTTGAGCATGTATTTGCGTAAGCCTTTTCTCTCAGTTGTCTTGAATCAGAGGAATGTAAGGGGTGACACTCAAGTGCAAGTCATTTTTTCTCCTAACAGTTGAACCAAAAGTTTCCTTCATGTCTAGTTCTTCTGGTTTGATGCCTTTCAGGAGTTCCCAATCAAAGTGGAATAAAAGTTGAGCAAGAGGAAGCTCAATATTCGCATTTGCAAATGTTATGCCCGGACATATCCTCCTACCAGCGCCAAATGGTATAAATTCAAAGTTCATCCCTTTGAAATCAATGGAAGAACCATCAAACCTCTCAGGTTCAAAGCACTCGGGATTGATCCAAAATTCTGGATCTCTCCCTATGGCCCACGCGTTAACGATGACTTTGGTTTTGATTGGTATTTCATAACCGTTGATTTCACATCGTTCTCTTGTTTCTCTTGGAACTAACAAAGTAGCGGGCGGGTGTAACCTTAGAGTTTCTTTGATAACCAATTTCACGTAACTAAGTTTTTGAATATCTGTTTCCTGAATTTTGTTCTTTCCTTTAAGCACTTCTCTCACCTCGGCTTGTGCTCTCGCCATTATTCTCGGATTTCTTATCAGTTCCGACATTGCCCACTCTAGGGTTGTTGATGAAGGCTCACTCCCTGCTGCGAATATGTCCTAAATAAAAAAAGTCAAATAGACTGAAATTATGAACTGTAGCTGTCTGAAATAGGCGAAAATGCCCTAATTTTTATGACCGTTACTGGATAAGTCTCGCTCCCTGCGTTTTCTGTTTGGCCTCTTGTCCAATCCATATTTGTATTTTTTTCAATGCATAAATGTATGAAAGTAGTCTAGTGTTCATTCTACCAGAACACTAGAAGAACCTTGACAAGATAAATTGACTGGCAACAACCGTTTGGCCCTTGTGGGTATTTTTATTTAATAATAATAATAATAGTAATATATATATATATATATGTATATATATATACAGTGGCGGACCTACATGGTCCCCAAGGGTGGCACAGGCCATAATAGTAATGTAATGAGTAATACTTGGGGCACAACCAAAGCCACAACCTTTTTTGCACAACCTTCATTTTGTGTCTATCTCTCTCTTAATGGGCCCCACAGTGCCAGTGACCCCACAGTGCCCAATAGGAGAGAGATAGACACAAAATGGAGATTGTGCAAAAAAAGTTGTGGCTTTGGTTGTGCCCCAAATATTACCCTAATGTAATATATATATATGTGTATATATATATACAGTGGCGGACCTACATGGTCCCCAAGGGTGGCACAGGCCCCACCCGAACTTTTGAAAATTACGGAATCACATGTAATATTTTACAGATTTTACAAATAGGCCCTCCTAAAATTCACACAGGCTCCAAAGACTTCTAAAAATTCTAGATTTACATACAATATTTTATAGATTTAGACAGAGGTCCCCCCTGGACTTTTGAAAATTCTAGATTTATATGTAATATATTACAGGTTTTAGAAATAAGCCCCCTAAAATTACACGATTTACCCCAAACTAGGGGTGTTAAACTAATTTTACAGTTTTACACATAATTGTGTATAAGTAGACCTAAAAAAATTCGCTTCAGGTGCGCTGCCCCCAAACCCCCGTATAGTTTAGGCCCCCTGACCAAAAATCCTGAGTCCGCACCTATATATATATATATAGAGAGAGAGAGAGAGAGAGAGAGAGAGAGAGAGAGTTTTTAAGCAAGAAATAATTTTTTCCTTGTACAAGTTAGTGTTTGGTTCACTTTTCTGTATATATTTTCCCTCGTCTGCGGATGAATAAAATTTTCAAGCGCTCAAAGGAAGCCATTTTCATTTGGTTGAGAGGCTATTAGTATAGTAGAGTATTATTTTTCTCATTAAAACATTTGTGTGATTTTATTTCCCCGCAAAACATCATGGTTATATAAACATATTTGGAGTACTGGATTAAATATATCTGAAGACATACCAGAATAACAGCTTTGAGGTTGTTTGTTGTGATAGGAAAGTCAAGGTCACCACTTTCCTGAACCTTGAGAAGCACATCAACGAGATCTTCATCGGTTGGTTTATCACCGCTCATCACCATGGATTCCCTTTTGATGCGATGGTCATCGACGATATGATCGAGAATCTTATCCATCCTCTGGTGTATGCTCTCCAAAGCGGGCTTGACCCCACTAAGAAAATGAAGAAATTTGAGAGATGGGAACATATCAGGTAAATCAAAACCACCCGCCAACTGCGTCAGCTCTTTCATCACCGATAGGAATTTATCTCCATCTTCGCACTTCTTACCAAACGCTGCCCTCGAAATTATTGCATTAGTCAACGAGAAAAGCTTTTGGCTGAGATTGATGGCAATTCCGGAGGATTTGGAAATGGATTCGATGAAATTCGAAACCTCCTCTTCTCTTATAGATCTAAACGACTCAACGCGCTTTGCACTTAAGAGCACGATTACGCAGATTTTTCGAATTTGCCTCCAATATTCACCGTAAGGAGAGAAAAGGATACTTGTACAATTGTATGCTGTAATTTGGGCAGCGAGAATTTCTGGCCTGCTGGCGAAGTTGAGGTCGTGGGTTTTCATCACCTCTTTGGCTGCCTTGGGAGACGAAATGACTACGACGGAGACTTCGCCGAGCTTTAGGTGCATATAGGGTCCGTATTTCTTGGCCAAGTATGTTAAGGAGCGGTGTGGTAGTGAGCCAATTAAGTTGTGTAAGTTACCGATTAGAGCCAGCTTCATTGGCCCCGGGGGAAATTTTGGGTTGGAATGTGCATATTTGGGTTGCTTCCAATACTTCAGAATTATGAACAATAAGAGGAATGTGCAGAACAGAGGAACCGAGTCTAGTTGACACTCCATCTGTGTGTGTGTGTGTGTTTGTGTGTGTGTGTGTGTGAGAGAGAGAGAGAGAGAGAGATTGTTTTGATACTTCTTTTTTTTTATACTTCTGTTGTAGCCCAAGATTGTTTTGATATTTATAGGACTATTGTTAAAGAGGAGATGCTCTTTGGTTTGGTCTTATTTTTGGCATCTGTTTCTGTGGCTGGGACTGCATTCTTGAATAAAATTCAAATGTACGGTTAGGAAGTCAAAATTTAGAAATGTGGTGATTTTGGTTTTGGTCCTAGCGGGTATTGGCAGCCAATTTTTGAGTTCAGAAGTGATAATAGAATTCATAAATCTAAAATGAAAATGTTAGACAAATTGAATTTTGTGATTCAATCTTTTGCGATTGAATCGCACAAGCAGAAGTTGTATCAAACGGCCCCTTAGTGGTGGTGATAATGATTTTCTTTCTTTTTTCTTTTTGGCCTTGTTAAGAGCTACTATAAAATAAAGAGAGCATTTTTCCTCACTCAAAAAATGGTACACCAATGTCTATCCAAGCATCTCATTGGCCAATGTAATGAGATCCAGAATTAAATAACATTAAACAACATTTGTTTAATTATGAGTCCCACTACATTAGTCAATGGTATGCTTGGGTGAGCATTGGTGTACCATATTTTGGGTGAGCAAAAGTATTTTCTAAAATAAATAAAGATGAAAAGTATCTTAGTTTTTCTTGCTTAGGGGCTGTTTGGGGAGACACTTAGCCAGTTCTTGTGACCACAAATGAACCAGCTCTATATTTTGGAATGTGGTATGTTTGGAAAAGTCTAAACTGGATCTGGTTTAGTCTAAGTCTCAATTTTTATTTATTTGACTAAGCATGCACTACTGTCCCAAAAAATTGGCTGTCAACAAGTATTTGAATTTGTACAATCAATTCACTTATGAACCTCTGAATCAATTATTTGCTCTCCTAGCATCTTGTATTCATAGAACTAATTCAATTATGGATCAGAGTCTCTTCCTTGGCTTTCTAGACAGCGAAAATGAGAGGTTGAACTGAATCTGAAAATGTTTTTATCGATTTTCAAATTGGCCCTTAAAGTCAAAACATTTTGGGTTAAATGTATTTTGTACCCTCAAATTATATCCTGTTTTGCACTTTAGTTCCCAAATAATTTTTTTCGCATTTGGTCCATCAACTAACATTTTGTGGCAGTTTACCCTAGCGTCACTTTTAGCCGTTAAAAGTGATGGAAAAAGCTATTTTAATTGCATATGTACCCTCTGTTTGGGCCATGTTTTTAACAACTGTCATTTTTTCAGTACGTATGAAACTCCAAAAGCTAAATTAAATATTTAACAAATTAGCATCTGTAGTTGCAATTGGCCACAAGCTACTTTGGACACTGCCAAACAGTCCACAAGGGGGTACGTTTGAGCTCTTTGATAGATTTCTGTCTTTTATTGAGCTTTGTTACTTATTGAAGTGTGTTGTACCTCCTCAAGATTTTTTCATGTCTAATAAAATTCCATTTTGATTGACCAAAAAATAAACATGGGACAAATTGAAAAGGTCTAACTATAGGGGGTATATTAATGACCGGCCCAACGGGGGGTCAAAAGGGGCAATCGCCCCCGGCCACCAAAATTTACAAAATTTTGAGGGCTTTCACGAAATTTTCATGATTACATTTTTATTTTAGGATATTTTAGTATTTTACATTTAGGCCTCCTTCAAGGCCCAATTTAGTGTCATCAACTACATAATATTGATATAGACGTCTATAAAAATCAAAAGGAAAGGCCCCTAAAATTTTGAAAATTACACTTTTAGTGTACGAATTTTTTGAGTTTTAGAAATAAGCCCCTCTAGAATTTTGAAAGACACCATACAATGTTTAAGTTTCACAAATACACTCATTTTATATGTAGACCCCAAAAAAATTGTCAATTACGCATAAGTAAATCCTAAAAGAATTATCAATTATGTATAAGTAGACTCCAAAAAATATTGCATCGGAAGCGCTATCCCCAAACCCCCGTATAAGAACCTCTTTTCTAGTGGTTCGTTCTGAGCCTCTAAATACTTTGGGCGGCCCAGGGTGTATATGTGTTGTTTGAGAACGGAGAACTTCCCAAGTGAACTTGGGATAACACAAATAATGGTAGCAATCGTTGGTTTTGCTTGTGAATTTCACTAGGCCCTCAGTTTTTAGTTCTGCATATATTATCAGTGTCCAGTGATATGATTCTTTAAGTATTTAGCGAAATATGCAAAGTAGGGTCGGTTATGAGATTATGAAATTCACATGAGGTCCTAAGTAAATATGAGAAAATAAAATTTTTAGGCCCTTTTTTGGTCCTATTTTTATATACAATACATATATATATAAGGTCCTATTTTTTTTAAGGCCCTATTTCTATATATAATACATGTATTTTGGTCAAACAAGACCTTATTCCAAGGCCAAGAAAATTTTTTTTGGCCCTTCTTTGGTCTTATTTTATATATATTACATGTATATATAAGGCCCTATTTTTTTAATCCCTATTTTGATTCTATTTTTATATATAATACATGAATTTTGGCCAAATAAAACCTTATTCCAATATTAAATAAGTCCTTATTTTTTTAGGCCCCAAGCAGCCGCTGGGGCCGCTTGGCCCAAGCGCCAGCCCTGATGCAAAGTCATATGTTTTTGTGTTTGCACGTGATGGTTTCTTTATCACTCTCTTAAATCAATTAGTGAATATAATTGATAATTGTATAAATCATGAGCTTTCTGAATTTTATAAATCAACTTATGAATAATTAGTAGGACCACTCACTCAGTGAGTGAAGAAAAAAAAAATGGAAGAAAATATCAATCGGGCAGTTTTTTTTTTTTTTTGGATAGTATGAAGATAGTTTTGACAGTTTTAATTAGTTTTGTTTTGATAATTTTATGACAAACTAATAATCTTTTATTTGGATTTTTTTTTTAATAAAACTTAATTGGTTTAATTGTATATATGGGATATAAGTAAAAAAAAAATTAGCACTACTAGACCCACACAGTGAATTACACATTTTTTTTTCACACAGCTTTAAATGCATGTGTCCTATGTTGTATAAGTAGGGCATAAAAAGTGTAAAAATTCAAATAGCAAAAGGTATACGTATTTAAAACTGTGTGTGGAAAAAGTGTGTGGTTCACTATGTGAGTCTAGCATTTTCCGTAAAAAAAAAATAGTAGGTACCCCACCCTTTCCTTTTACTACCTCCGTCGCATTTTAAGTGTCCCTCTTTTTTTTTGGAATGTCCCAAAATTATTACCCACTTTTCTAAATTAGTTTGCGAATTACTTAGTTTCCCAAATTACCCTTCCTTGCAATCAACACTAAAACAAAACAAAAACGAAAGTGCAATGAATATGGACAATTGTGAAAAGTAGGTGTGGACTCTTTTTGTCTCCTTAAATAGTTGAATTCCCATAAAGGAACACATAAAATAAGACGAAAGGAGTATAATAGTACTCCCTCCGTCCCTTTTTTTGAGTCCTATATTCCATTTTGAGATGTCCCAAAATTAGTGTCCACTTTCCTAAATTGGTATGCAATTTTTACTTACTTTCCAAAACTACCCTTCCTTAAAGTCTACACCAAGACAAAACTAAAAAAAATTGTAATAATTAGGGCAATTGTGAAAAGTACGTATAGATTCTTTTTGTCCCTTTAATAAACTGAGTTCCCAAAAATGGACTTAAAAAAAAAGGGGACAGAGGGAGTAATAGATATAGATCAATGTTTTGGAAGTCGAGCCAGACCGTCCAGTTCGACCGATTGGATCTTTCCGATCGGGTTCAAACCGCTAAATCGTTTTTATATTTTAACTGCCCAAAATCGTTGACCCAATGACCCGGACGGTTCAATCGATTAGCCGTTAATCCGGCCACGGTTTTATAAGTAGGGGTGCAACTCGGGCGGGCCAACCCGCGGTCAACCCGAGCCCGGCCCGAAAATTATCGGGCTTGGGCCCACGGTACTTTTACCATGGGCGGGCTTGGGCCAAAAAATTCAAGCCCGAATTCAATTCGGGCCGGGTTTGGGCAAAATTTTGCTAACCCGTGGAACCCGAGCCCGAGCCCGAATTATATTTATGTATTATTTTTTATATTATATTTATATATTATAGTATTTTTTAGTGATAATAATACATTATTAGATATTATTTTAGCACTAAATTAATAAATAAATGTTTTTCTCAAATATTAACAAAAAAAAATTGATTTGAAACTCTACATATTGTTGTTTACATACTAAAATTAAAATTGGTTTGCACCAAAAAAAAAAATTGCGATTCGGGTTCAATTCGGGCTCGGGCTCGGGTTGTAGTACTAATTCACAAACCGGGCTCGGGTTGACATGTACGGGTTTATGTCGGGCTCGGACTCGGGCTTGGTCAGACTTCTTAAATTCGGGCTCGAGCTTGAGCAGAGCCAAAACCCTCTGAATCCCGCCCGAGTTGCACCCCTATTTATAAGACAGATCGGTTGCTTTTCTCCTTTCTCTCTCTTCCTCTTTTCTTTCCAAACCAAATAATTGTGGTAAAAACCAACCTTTAATGATGATGTCTACTATCTAGATGGTAACAGTCCTACACTCCTACCTTTAATGCTATCTACTTTCTAGGCTGTCAGATTATGTTTATGATATATGGAAAGTTGAGGCTTGTGCAAAAGAAATGATATGTTAAGTTGGGAAAAATTTAGGGATGTGATAGGAGCAATTTTAGGGATTGTTTATAGTTAATTGAAAGTGCATATTTATCACATTGTCATTAACGAGTCAAATCCTTTTGTGTTTTGTTCCTTTCTTATATGGAAGGTGCAAAATTAAAATGGAGCGATTTAAGGCATGTTATTGGCTATATAACCAGTTTTGAATATAATTTTCATATATGGATATTGCATAAAATAAATGCAATTGCTTAATGAATGTATTTGTTTCATAAAATTCTTCAAAAAAAAAAAGAAAATACTCCGGGTATTTGTTTCATAAAATAGCAGTTATAAGAGAAACATCAGAGAAGACACACTTCGGACAATAACAGAAATAGTTTTTCTTGCTTAGGGGCTGTTTGGGAATACACATCATATATATATAGTGAAATCAGAAGTTTATCACGTGGTAATTCTGTATTTTTTTCTCACTTTTATACACATACATATATATATATATATATAGCATCGTCTATATCTTAAAATTGTAACAATCCAAAATTCGTTATTATATATTTTTTAATCTAATCTATATGTAATCTAATCTATCTATATGTGTGTATATCTATATTATAAATTAGAACTTTGTCCTACTAGGACAAGTGAGTAGGATAAGAAAATGTGACTTGGATTGCTGAGTTGGAGTGTGCTATCTAGATATATATATATATATATATATACTAGCACTGAATCAAGTAACTAACTCCACATGCCATTCTTAGCCCATGTATTTAATATATTGACAAAAAAAATTGGTCCACACAAATTTTGAAATATCACAACTGAAAAATACAATAGAAAACATCACAGACCAAAAGAGTCAAGTAATTATTTGTTTTAATATTTCCCTTTTTAGGAATGTAAAGTTGAATTGCCATTAGGATTACGATTAAATTATATATAAAAAAATCCTATACCTATTAATATTTGATGTCTCTCTGGGTATCCGGTTAATAAAAAGTATGCTTAGGGTTCTGGACACAAAAATGTTAGGTTTCATTTTAAGCTTTTGGTTAGGTATCAATTTGAGAAAAGGAAAACAAATACATTCTTGGAAAGGAAAAAAAAATCATAGCGTTTAACATCTGAATTTTCAAGTTTTGAATTCTTTTTTAATTACTACGTGTGAGAATGTTACTGTGCGCGTGTGTGTATGTTAAGTGTGTATATGGTATCTCATATCTGAACCACAACTAATATTAAATCGAAAAAAATTACCTCCAAATTATATTAGGAATGTATTAAATAGTAAAAACTTCCAAAATTTTAAAAATATTATCTTTCGTCTAAATTATGACTCCCAATCATAATTTCCAAAATAAAACCTTCCAATTGAATTAGGATTAAGATTGCAATTGACCACCATAACTAATATTAAATTCCAAAAAGTACCTCAAAATCATATTTGGAATGTAATAAATACTAAAAATTCAAGTCCCAAAATTATTGCACGATAAATAAAAGTTTCCATTTAAAGTAGGATGGCCATAATTCCAAAAATAAAAATCCCAATTAAATTAGGATTGCAATTAAATATTTACAAAAAAAAAAAAGAAAAGAAAAGAAAAGGGAATTGCTATGTACACCCAAATTCCTATATTCTAATCATTTTTTTTTTAACAATTTAAAAAAAAATGATTAGAATATAGGAATTTGGGTGTACATAGCAATTCCCAAAAAAAATGCCTAATATTTAAATGCTCTTTTGGTATATTTCCTATCAATAAAAATATGTTTACTCTCCTTAAATTCGAAATTAAATTACTGTTAGGATTAGATTGATTGCCCAAGAGTAACTAACATTAAGTTCCAAACCAGAGCGTCCAAATCATATTAGGAATGTAATAAATAGTAATTACTTTCAATTAACATATGATTAGGATTGCCCACCCCTAACTAACATTAAATCTAAAAAAAGTGCCTACAAATTATATTAGGAATGTAAAAAATTGTAAAAAATTTTCAAGTAACTTAGAATTATGATTATGATTAATATTGTTCACCCATAACTAATGTTCTATTCCAAATATATATATATATATATATGTGTGTGTGTGTATGTACTCTTATTAGGAATGTATTAAATTGTGAAAAATTCAACTAAAAAAATTAACAGTTAAAAATTCAATAAGGACGCCACGTACTTCCAAAAAATTTTAAAAAAAATTTGATTTAATTATAATCATGATTATGATTGCAAATTAATTATAAAAACAAAATCCTACAGCTTATACTTAATTCTCTTTGGATGGATATCTTATAAAAATATGTTTAGTATACTTAGCCTTAGGGTGCTGGACACTAAATCATTAGGTTTCCTTTTAACCTTTTGGTTGGGTATCCATTTAAGGATTTAGATTTATAGAAAGGAAAAAAAAATGCGAGGAATAAATAAAATAAAATAAAAACATAGACATGTTTTTCATCATTAATCAAATCG
The DNA here is from genome assembly GCA_033977485.1 of Hydrangea macrophylla. Taxonomy (NCBI): domain Eukaryota; kingdom Viridiplantae; phylum Streptophyta; class Magnoliopsida; order Cornales; family Hydrangeaceae; genus Hydrangea; species Hydrangea macrophylla. The sequence continues at coordinate 34,454,141 of CM066994.1, forward strand.
TCGTGCACGTTCTCAAATGGAAAGGTGCATTTACGTTGGCGGTTGGGTTGCCCAAAAAAAAAAACAAAACAAAAATATCATCCGGCAAAGAAAATGCCCACTAAAATCTTTTTCTTTATGTTTTTTAAACTGCTACTCTGTAGTTTGACTTGACTCTTAATAATATTATGAATTATTCTGTTTTGAGGTTGTACTATTATCCAATGTATGTATTGTGAGCCTTTTTTATTTTGTTTGTCATGTTGTTGTTGTTTTTGTTGTTGTTGGTTTTTTTTTTAGTTGTGTATGTGTATTTGTTCTTAGAATATACTCAAACAATGTTAGAGCAATTTTCTAATTCTACTAAGTGAAGAAGGCAGGATTCTCAGCCAAAAAAAAAGTGAAGAATTCAGGTGAAGTTAAATAATGGCTGAACGATTGTAAGGTAACTAATAGTTAGTGCCTTTAAGCACGGGCAATATTATCTAGGTGCGGTATTATCTTTGTTGCTTTATAAATTGAGTATCAGTTGCCTTTGTTTAGTTTCTCATGGATTCAAATATATGCATTTCCAATATTTTGGTTGCAATTCTAGGTGCGGTATTTTGAAATTTTTGAAGGACCATGTTCTTCTGTATTTGTTATTAAATACATGTGCAAAAAAAGGTACATATAGTTACTAGCAACATGTGCAAAAAAAGGTAAATTGAGTTAGTTACTAGCCGAACACACATATGATTAGAATTGTTGTTAAAGTGCAGTTAGAGAGGTTGATAAGCTATTGGCACCACATCCATTACTTTACTGATGTTAGATGTGTAATGTTAATGTTAGAGGTTGATGTTAGTTATTGGCACCGCATTCATTACTTTACTTAAAATTCATATCAATTTTAAGTGTCACATGCAGGATTTGAATTGCTCGGTAGTGGCTTTAGCCACGGGCAATATCTAGTATATATATATATATATATTCAAATATACACAAATACATGTAGATACACTTAAATTAATTAATTGAAAAAAAATCATGATGTTATCCATAAAAATAACATGTTTGTACCCAAAAAATTCATTTTTTAAAGTTAAAATTAGTAGAAGCTGATTATGATTTTTAATCAAACTTATGAAACCGATTACAAAATTAGGAACTAAGTGAGTGATTCAAAATTGATAAAACCGAATAAATTTTAAATTCGGATTGACTATGATCGGCCTGCTTCACTAGACCGATTTAGCCAAGGGTAATACTTGGGACACAACCTTCATACAACTTTCATACAACCTTCCCAAAAGATGTTTCTATCTCTTTCCTGTGTCACTGTGGGGTCCAGTGACATCACAGGAGAGAGATAGACACATCTTTTATAGAGATTGTATGAAAATTATATGAAGGTTGTGTCTCAAATATTACTCTTTAGCCAAACACATCTGCCCGATGCTCATGACGTTGTTAATAACCTTGGTAGGTCAACATCAAAGTCTATGAAGTCATTGCATTCAGTGGGGCCCTGTAATTGACTTAGAATTCAAAGAGGATTCAATTGGCAGTAACATTGTTTTCAGCCCGACCGTGCATCTTAGTTCTGTTCGGGGTATTGCTTGATAATTGTTTAGTCTAATTCACTGTAAGAGCTGGTTCACATATTATTTTAGGTGGATTCAGATTACTAGAAATTATAATATCACTAATCATTTTATCAGGAATCTGAATTTTTACAGAATATTTGGTTCAACAATAGAATTCTAGCTGGATTTAGAATCCAATGTTTGGTTGGGTCAAGGAAAATAAAATAAAAATATTGTTAAATACCTAAGCTACCCTTGAAGGCTAAAATAATGTATGAGTTAAAATCAAATTGTCAACCCTCTTAAAATGGAGGGTGATAAAAAAAAGGGAAATTTAGTGAAAAATCCTAAAGAATAAACTTTTTTGGTGCTTGGTCAAAGACGTTTTTAATTTTACTGAACACTCCATCAATACTTAGATGGACAAAACTACCCATTCGCTATTGTACGCGCGTCTTGTAGCTGAATTCATCATTTAACTTTTATTACATGTAGTCACTCACACCGAAGTTGCTTTTTTTTTTTTTTCAAACTTTAAAAATCCATAACTTTCAATCCATAATGTTTTTTTTTTTGCAAAATTTACATTTTTAGAATCTATTCGACCAGATCAATCAAATAAGTACCATTGTCGCTATAAAATTCTGAAAAAAAAAAGTTGTGTGAAATTTCACATAACCTTTTTAAAGTTGTGTGAAATTTCACAGAACTAGCTATTATGTGAAATTTCACAGAACTAGGTATGTGAAATTTGTGAAAAGAAAAAAAGTTATGTGAAATTTCACACAACTGTCTATGTGAAATTTATGAAAAAAAAAGTCATCAAATTTCACTCAACTAGTTATGTGAAATTTGTGAAAATAAAAAGTTATGTGAAATTGCACATAACTTGCCAACAGAAAAAGTCATGTGAAATTTTACATAACTGATTATGTAAAATTTGTGAAAAGAAAAAAGTTATGTGAAATTTTCCACAATTGTCTATGTGAAAGTTGTTAAAAGAAAAAGTCATATGAAATTACACACAACTAGCTATATATGTGAAATTTGTGGAAAAAAAAAAAGTTATGTGAAATTACACATAACTTGCCAACAAAAAAAGTCATGTGAAATTTCACATAACTGATTATATAAAATTTGTTAAAAGTAACTACTACAGTTTATGATTAACATTTAAGATTAAATAGGGGTTACAAAGTGGAACCAAGTTCCAAACGGAACAATCACCCACAAATAGCTAGCCTAATGAGTAATTTCAGTCATGAAAACTCACATAGGCCCACAAACAAACACCTAGAGGGCATAGACTGCCACAAAGCTAGTGTTATCACCTCTGTAATCAATCTGCCCCCTTTTCGAATTAGGTCCCTTCTCGGTCTGAAAATGCAGCAAAATTTGTTGTCAATTTCAGCATCTTCATCAAATCGTCCATCTTCAAACTCGATCTCGGCTAGAAAATTTCCCACGGTGGTGTGCTTTCATCAAATCATGATTGTGTTGTTGAGTTTCATGTGGTAATGGTTACTAGGGTTTAGTTTGTTGAAAAGATAACAGATTTAGGGCTATTTTGGTGACACAAATTGCTTTAATTCGATCAGTCCTCACGTCGCCGGAAGCTTAGTCGGAAGCTACGTCGTCGGAATCTTCATCACTGCTCTCTAACATTCTCTCTCTCTCTCTCTATATATATATATATATATATATTGCCCACAATGAGTGTCTGAACACTAGAAGTGTGTAGAAATATCTAAGGGTATATTGGTCAACATAATATTAAGTTAGAGTGCATTTGTTTATATTTGCCAATGTGGTGCTTGGGCTATGCTCACCCAGGGTGAGCAAATGTGAACTCTTTAAGTACAAGAGTACATGTTTTGTTTAATCGTGAGTCCCACTGTATTGGCCAATGGGGTGCTTGGGTTATGCTCACCCAACCCTTAAATGGGTGAGCAAAAATGCACTCTAACTTAAGAAGCAGTGTACTGAACTAATTAAATCTAATTCTTTTCTCAACTACACAAATAATATATATATATATATATATGTATATTTATATAGATACAATATTATTAATATATCATTTACTAATAGTGTGGTTGTAACTATTGTTAATAAATAATTCATTGATAAAAAACATAACAAACAAATAATGTTTGTATGATGAGTTACCAATTGAGAAGCCAGTTCAGTGTTTTGTTTCTCATACTTGGTCCTACGAGGTCCAGAGTGAATCTTTTTGGCCCCCACAAAATGGATTTTTCCAGGCAATTCTAATTCTATGACACGCAAGACTTCTACATATTTATTACTTGAGGTGGGCTCGGTTTTATGGCCCACATTGATAATCAAGTGGGCTGGGATAAGGATAATGTTATGGGCTTCACAAAGGGCCTGGGCTAGAAGATAACTAACAAAGAATTTCAAAAACTCTGCACTGGGCTACAGCCCAGCTCAGCCCAGTGCTGAGTCCGCCCTTGGATGAGACCAAGGAATTTGTACAACTTATGGAGTTTGGACAACAATTAAAAACGGGATGGGTATTAAACTGTTATACTTTCAAATGAGGTATTTTTCACCAAAATTCTATAAAAAAAAATAATGGTATAAATCTAAAAATCAATGACACATAAAAAATGAGATAAATAGAGTAATTAATATATGAACATGAGTCTAAACTATTACATATAGTTAAAATATATTTGAATAATAACAAAAGATAAATTATATTTTTAAGTATAAAATATGTATAGGTCTAACGTACAAATCACAATATGCCAAATATATAATTATTGTAATATCATATAGACTTTTCAATCATTAACATTTAGCAACCAAAATTTGAATTTAGTCATTAAACTAACATCAAATATAATGTTTCAAGCATAATAAATCATCATAAACAATCTCATCTACCACTCTCTCCATTTTAGAAAATAATAATAATTATAATCATAAATTTCTTCTGATCACAATATTTGTGTGTTAAATAGTCTAATAAAGGCTAGTTTAGGCATTATGAAAATAATAAATTAAAACCCCAGTAATCCTTAGGAATACCACCTCTAAGCTAAGATTTAGAATCCACCCTATTTTCCACCTTTGGGTGGATTCTGAATTCAGTGGGACCCACAATTCATTAAATATTCCATGAACCAAACAAAGATATATTTTAAGATTACTAGTAATCGTCGGGTGGAATCAAAATCCACCCTAAATATCCATGAACCAAACGGGCCGTTATATAATATGGTGAATACATGGCCACGTGGCCATTCAACAAACATGCAGTGCGTGATTTTATAAGTACTTGTGTTCACGCCTCATCGGGTTAGTACCATTTTGGCAGTATCAGTACATGCTGTTTGGTTGATTATCAATATCTCACGATATTAATTCAGCCACTTTGAAAAGTTGGTACAAATTTGGTCAGAGCTATGGGAAGAGTATCAGTCTCTACAAATTCTCTTAAGGGATAAAATTTCAGTGTTGTGATAAGTTAGAACATTATTAGATTTGAAAAAATAATACTATTTTCGTCCTATTTTATGTGTCCATTTTAGTGAATCTAACTATTTAAAGGGATAAAAAGAATCTACATCTACTTTCCACAATTGCCCATAATCATTGCACTTTCTTTTTTTATTTTGTTTTAGTGTTGATTGCAAGGAAGGGTAGTTGGGGAAACTAAGTAAAATTCATAAACTAATTTAGGAAAGTGGACAATAATTTTGGGACATCCCAAAAAGGAAAGATGGACACATAAAATAAGACGGAGTGAGTATTCTTTATATTACTATCTTTTATGAAAAGATATTATCACATATGCATGGAAGCATCATCTATTATGGAAAGATAATATTGGTAGAATATGAGAAACATAATCACATTAATATGGAAGTATCTCTTATTGAGAAATGTAACCCAATCAAGCCACAAGATGGACTACATTCAAGATTTATATTTATATATATACACTTGTATATGTATATATTTAAAAATATGATAACTTTTATCAGATTGGGAAATAAAATCTAATATTTTTTACCAGATAATTGTAAAGGACTTTTATTTGCTTTATCAATGGATTCACAGCTTCATCGGGCTGGTTAATACTTCAGTCGGGCTGCCACCGCAATTGGCCTTAACAATGTATATGGTGCAAATTAGTCAAGCTGGTGGGCACATTAATCATGGCAATTTGAATTGTATCTTGGATTATGTCATTTGCCATACCAGGCCACCTAAACTTTTGATACAATATAAGATATATATATATATATATATTTGAAGATGGAAAACTTTTAGCAATTTATGAAAATAAATTAGTATTTTTTACCCGATTATTATTCATCGGTTATTTTCTACCTTATCTAGAAAATCTCTATGACCGCTACAAATCAGTAGGCAGGCCAAGCAATTATATCACTCTGCGTCATCTCGACACACCGCATTCAAAACATCCAAACAGCAATCTACAATGCATTCTTAGTTTTTCTTAGACTTTCTTATCTTTTTACATTACATTCCTTGAAATTCTTCTTATTTCAATTAAATAAAATCCGCTTTTATTTAATTTCTATTCTCTCTTTCATTATTTGTATGGATTATGCGCTTCTGTACTGTCATAGGACTTTAGGTGAGGGTACTTTCCTACTCACCTCACACAATCGCACTGTTAGAAATTAGATTCTTAAACCTTGTGTATCACTTACACAAGTAATTTAAAAAATTTTATTTTTATTAGTTTGGGTCTACTTCACAAGACTCTAGCACGCCCACCCCAAAAAATAAAAGCAAACACAACACCACTAGCACCACCCAAAAAAAAAAAAAAAACCACCACTTGCAAATTTAGATATACACAAATGCACGTATAAAACTTTTCCGTGCACGGGTTTTGAATTTGTGGCCGGCATCTTAGGTTTGAGCATCAACAATGAGATGGGCTTCGAGAATAACTTAAGAAAACTTAGTTTAAAGTCATTAATGGGGGTGGGTTTGGCTATTGTGTAGAACAGTTGGATGCTCTAACAAAAGAAGTATCAAACAATCTCTCAACTTCACCTCTCTCTCTCTCTCTACATTGTCAAACAAAGTGGGCGCCTGGTCGGTGAACAAAACATCTGCCCTCGCTCTTGATGTGGTCATTGTGGCGCCTTCTTTCACTCTGCTTTCCCTTTCTCTGACAGGATATCTATAGTCTTTCATACGACAAAAGCCAAGAAATGGGGAAAAAGGACAGAAAGATAAAAAAAAAAATTCATTTTGATGCTGAGCTTGTCTTTGTTGGTGGTGAGGTCCGATAATCAACTGTGGGTGTGCACTACAAGAAGAAAAGAGGCTTTTGATTGTGTATTATTCCATGACTGGAATTGACATTGGCGGAGCAAAGTCACTAAGGGCCAAAATGAATATGTATAAAATTGGATCAGATTCTTCAGCCTCGCATTTTTTAAACCGGTTTTAATGAAAATTAGAAATTGTTGTTTTGAAAATAAATCAATTTTAAGTGTGACTTAGTAACATGCATTGGACTCTCCCACAATAAAAAAAGGTAGATACTAAACACCTCAACATGTAGAGTTGGTTTATGAGTAAAGATTGGGGCACATCCAAAGACACAAATTTTGGGACACAACTCAAAATATGTGTCTACATCTCTCCTGTGAAGTCATTGGACCCACAGTGACTTCACATGTGAGATGTAAACACATCTTTTGTATTGTGTTCTAAAAGTTGTGTATTTGGATGTGTCCCAAGTATTACCCTTGATTTATTTATGGGCCACAAAAATTGGCTATTTGTGTATTCGGATGTGTCCCAAGTATTACTCTTGATTTATTTATGGTTACTGTACGTAGGGGTGGGCAAATAGTTCAATTAACCGAAATTCGAACCGAACCGAACTAAAATTTTCATTTCAGTTCAGTTAATTCAGTTAAAAATTTCAGTTCAGTTTCAAACCGAACTAATTTTTTTTTTTCAGTTCGGTTTTCAGTTCTACTCTCTCAAACCGAACCGAACCGAAAAATCGAATTTTTTTTTAGTTTATATATTATTAATATATTTTTATACACAACTATATATATTACAAAAATATAAGTATAATATATATAAGTAAATATAAACATATGTTTTCTTTGTAATATGAAAGAAAATGGGACAAGAAACATATAAAAAGTTGTGAAAATGAAAAAAAAAAAAAAAAAAAGTATAGTTTTTTCAAAATTCGGTTAACCGAATTTCCTAACCGAACCAAACCGAACCGAGTTGACCAAAACCGAATCGAACCGAAATATAATTCAGTTCAGTTTCAGTTCCCATTTCTCCAAACCGAACCGAATTTCTCCAAACCGAACCGAACCGGCCGAATGCCCACCCCTAACTGTATGAAAATAGATTCCATCAATAAGACACAAAAAATCATAGTATAAAAGAGGAATGTCCAAAGAATGTCTAAACTCCTTCTCTTTCACACAAACTTTATAACTTTCACTCTTTTCAAATTTTGACTGACTAAGACCATCTCCAATGGTCATATTATATTTCATGTTATTGTCAAATTATAGCATGATTTTAAAAAATCTCTCTAATAGTATGTCAAAGCTCATGTCAAATTATAGCAATGCTACATCTTGTGCCAAATTTGGCATGACCTTTGGGATTGCTATAATTTGGCATGATATTTGGCACACCATTAGAATTATGTTTTTTAAGGGTCATACTATAATTTAGCACACCAACAAGGCAAAGGTAAAGAATAATATTTCGTTTAACATGTACCATTGAAGCATATATACTAAAACATAGCATTTTAGCACTATAATAATACCAAAATATAAATTAAATATGAAGAAAATAACATTTACCATTACAGATGCTCTAAACACACTCTCTCGCTCTCTCAGTGTCTCTATTCAACATTTAATATAAGACTAGTAAAACTAACTTTCACTCTTTTCAAAATTATGACAATGTAATCAAATGTTTTAATTTTATTCAAACCTGAATACAGTCCAAATCATGGAAACAAATTCCAAAAGTAAGACCGAGCCAAAGAGCTCTTTTTTTTTTGGTAATCGGGGGTGTCCGGGTTAGCTTGCGCGCACCTCGACTAATTCTCCAAGGCCTGGGGTGCCGGGTGAATACTCCAGTGGCCACGCTCCCCATGACTCAAACACTAAATCTCTTGAATACTACATCTAAGAAACTTACCACTCAGCCAAAAGGAACTTGGTTAAACCAAAGAGCATTCCTTATTGAACAATAGACAAAAAAGTCAAAAACTATCTATGGCAAATCTCTATAAATTAAATCAAATCTTAGGTCACGACAAGACTCACAAGAGTATCAAAACAATCGCTAAATTCCCCACTTCCCCTCTCTCTCACCTACATTTAATAAGAAGTCTACTAGAAGTACATAACTATCAACCTTTTCAAAATTTTGATTTCCTAATCAAACACTCACTCTCGTTCTCCATTATATTTTATTTTATTGTATTATTTTTTCTATACTTACCTAAATTATGGTTAGATACACACACAAATTCTTAATCCAACCCAACCCAACCCAACCCAACCCATATATACATGAATTATGATAAAAGTCCTTGTAGAATACTGTAGAAGTAAAAGATCCCTCATTTCAGTTTTTTTAGTACTGTTTCTGTTTGCTTGTAATTATTTATTCGGGCGTGCCAGAGCCTTGTTAGATAGACCCAAACTAATACAGATTTCCTAAAAGCACTTATGTGAGTGATACACAAGGTTTCATGAATCTAAGTTCTAATAGGCGATTGTGCGAATAAGTAGGAAAGTACCCTTATTCTAGGTCCCTAGACAGTGTTGAAGCACACAAGTCTAGCAAGTGATGAAAAGCAGAGAAGAAGAAATTAAATAAAAGCATGTTTTATTTAAATGATGTAAAAGAGAAATTACAATAGAGTAATTAAAATGCTAAGAAAATAAAAGACTATTTTATTTGCCTAAAAGCTAATCCTAAGAATGCTAAGAACGCTGTTGAATGCGGTTTGTCGAAGTGACTCAGGGTGCCTTGACTGCTTGGCCTGCCTGCTGATTTATAGTGGCCATGGAGGTCTTCTAGATAAGGTAGGAAATCTGATGAATAATAATCAGGTAAAACATACCAGATTTTACCTCCATATCTGATCTTGACTTCCATATCTTCAAATATATACATATATATATATATAGGTTGAATTTGGCCCACATTCAGTCTTGGTACGGTTGGCTTCCCCTCCAAGCAAGAGATAACTTCCATAATAAATTGATATTATCTCCAAAAGTGATAATATCACTACACCATATGACCAGATTTCTAACGGACAACTTTTATGCTTTCTAACGGATATATCCGTTAGAAATTACTAACGGATAAATCCGTTAGAAATGAGAAAAATCCGTTGGTAATGACCCTTCATATAGACCAACATTTTTTCTAATGGTTTGAAAAACAATACTAACGGATATATCCGTTAGAAGTTTATGTATGTAAATTAAATATAATAATACACAAAGGAAGAAAAAAAGAAAAATAAAAGTAAAAAGAGGATACAATATCTCCCCAAAAAAATTAGGTGCCCTATTCTTTCAATTCCCCCCAAAAAATTAGGCAAGAGAGATAGAGTGAAAGAGAAGAGATCGGGCTACAACCCTCGCCGGTCCGTCGCCCCTCACCATCGCCCCCGCACTGGTCCGTCGCTACTCTACCGTCGCCCTCTCGATCTCAGCGGGTTAGCGCTCGCTGGCTCGCTCTCTCTCTCTCTCTCTCACACACACACACACATACACACACACATACCAAATCTGGTATTAGACACACAGACAAACACACACCCCATATCTGGTGCAACACACACATGGTCACTGCTGCTGCTTGACTCTTATTAGATCTGGTACTTTTTTGCAAACACAATGGTGGCTGACCGATTTAAATATATTTCTCTCTCTCAGTACCACAGGTACCGTCGACGACGAACCTGCGATGGAGGAGATATGGCACCACTTGTGACAGATACTTATATGTATGTACAGATTCACCTCTCTCTCTCTCTCTCTCTCTCTCTCTCTCTCTCTCTCTCTCTCTCTCAAATTTGTATATATAAATCGGTACATACTGATTCGTATATGTACACATCGAGTTTTATTGGGATTTGTTTTTTTTTTTTTTGGTGTGGGAAGATGTTCATTTAGTCTTTAAGTTAGATAGCCCGAATGTAAATTACACAGAGAGTGAGATTCAATCTGTGTACATCTATGAGACCACAGAGCTTGTTCACAAGAACAAGAATGGTACTTATCAATGGGTTGTCAAGCCCCAGACTGTAAAATACGAGTTCAAGATTGATACCCATGTCGCCAAACTCAGGTTAGCTTCCAAAAATCCTCTTTCATAATCTTAATAACCCATAAAAAAAATTGCACTTGTACAGATATATATATGTTTATTTATTTATATATGTGTGTATATGTATGTTTGTTGTTGTTGTAATTATCAGATTTGGGTGTTGAAATTTCTCATAGGAATCTCTTGGGCTACCAAAAACAAGGTTCAACAAGCCAATTCTCATCTGATTATGAAAATAAGTGTAACTAAAATTGCTTTCCTTCCCTTATTCTCACTAAGTCCGCCAACCAAATTGAGCATTAATGTGATTCATTGAAGACCCCCACCTTCCAAATTCTGATTGTCGCGCGAACTCCCCAAATTTTTTCAGCCTTAGCATGTTTCTTTAGATTCCTTTGCTGTTTCTATCAGCTTTCTACTGCACTTTCTATAGCTTTCTGCTGCACTTTCTTCTCTTTATTCCTTCATGTTTTTTAAACAATAAAGCACCGTCTTAAAAAGGGCCTTAGAAAATGTTGATCCCTTCTTGAAAATGTTTGAATTGTTCATATCTTTATTGATGTAATTTTGAATAGTTCGGTTTTGTCCAATTGGATCAGGTCATTTAGTTATAATTACGTTCAAATGTAGAAGTTTAAAACTCTATTTTTCTTAAATCTGTTGAGTTGGACTCCATGATTAATTTCTTGGTTGTAGAATTTGAGAGCTCAGATCTTATCCATATTGAGGCCCATGTTTGCTTTACATGTATAATGCATTGGTATAGACATAAACATCTTTATAGGTTACATTATTCTTGGGCAGATACAACCTGGAATATCAGGAAAGATCATTTGGTCACAATAGTTTGTTGGTTTGGTGTACTATTAATGTCTCTTAGTTGTAGCTATAATATATTTCTGTCTAATGAAATCCTAGGCTAAAGATACATAATAATTTTCTTTTATTAGTATGAATCATTGTAGATGAAAGAATTGGTGATAATGTCATGATCAAAGATGCTGGACCTTCACGTAAAGTTCTTGTACATGCTTAAAGCTTGTGGTCTGTCGAAACAGGTGACTGTTCCCCTTTTTTTTTATACTCTTATGCGCAAGAAAAAGTAGCCCAATTGATGTTTATGCAAGATATTTACTTTCATTTGTTCCATTGATTAAGGCTTTGCAACGCATAACCTTCCTCTTTTGGGAGAGTATAACTGTCACTAATTCGAGGTGCTAAGCTTGAGGGTCCCAGTGGTAGTCAGCTTGGTAAAAACTGGGGTTTCATCAACTTTTATTTAGTTTTCTCTTTACCTAGAATTAGGTAGCAAATTGGTTTTGTTATTTGTCACGTTGTTTGTTATGTTATGCTATGCTCTAAACAACTACTAGGCTTCAGCTTACCCTTCTATTTCTGTTGGACTAATTACCATCAACCTATAAAGCATGGGTACATATCTAAGATATAAAATAGATGCATGAAGTGCTTATAAGTTATAACCAAAAATTAAATGCATGTATGAAGCTTATTTTGATTAATTTGAGAAAATACTCTGTAACCAAAAATTTAATGCATCTATAAAGCTTTCTTATTTGTTTAGTTACCCAAGAAATTGCGGGGTAGAAAAGTAAATACTAACATTTGGATTCTTCTTCTAATTCCTTTACTCTTGTTCTTTTCTCCCTTTTCTTTTTAATTTACACAAATGAATGTGTCAGCATAGCAGAATGGTTGGGACCTTCATATGCATAATGATAAAGTGCAACTAGCCTAAATTTCAAATTTTTGGGGTTCTTTTATTTAGTTTGTTATTCAGTTCACTCTATGTTTCTGGTAGAGAGAATGGAAGAAGAATATGGATCAATGCTTTCTGCTTCAGCCAACTTCAATTGCCAGTTCTTCTACTTCCTCTTCCAAGCAAAAATATTAATTGTCAACATGGATCATTTGTCCTACGGTATTTGTCAACACTTAACTTTTTGCGCAAATAGTGATGTCCATTTCCAAATGTCAACCAGAAGAGGGAAAAAAAATCAAGTTCTTAATTTAAAATTTGATTTTATAGCCCCAAACTTAGTCTTAATTGTCACAAACTTACTAACCAGTCACCATATTTTTAGATTTTTGTCAGGCTAGTTGCGCTGCCATTGTGGATTCAGGGACATCATTTCTAGCTGGTCCAACTGTCTGTGTTCACCCCTCAAATAGTCAAATGAAATCAAACATGGGTTTGGTTTTCTTTCTTTCATTTCTTTTATGCTCTGCTTGGTTCAGGGATTTATTGCAGGAAAGTTAAAAGAAACAAAACACAGAAAAAACCACAATGGCAAGTTTTCTCCCAAGTGGTTAAGGTAAAAATGTGCTTTCTATTTGTAAATTTGGCATTGTTCAAGTCATGTTTCCTGTATATTTGAATCATTTCTGTTTGAGGTTTTAGCTCTCTTTCTTTGGTAGGTAATAAATGAACCATTTATAATAACACATTATGATTTGGGTTTTAGCCCCTTTTTTTCCCAGTCCCCAGTTAGCCCCTAACAGCCCCCAAACAGACCTTAAATCAGCCCCTATAATCAGTCCAGACAGCCCTTAAACAGCACCCAAATCAGCCCCTAACAGCCCCCAAACAGACCTTAAATCAGCCCCTATAATCAGCCCAGACAGCCCTTAAACAGCACCCAAATCAGCCCTTATAATTATCACACTGTCACACACACACACACGGAGAATTCAGAGAAACACATCTGCATAACTCTCTCCTGAGATGAAGTCATGAGTTTTGAACTGTGGGAATCTTTTAAGCCAATTCACCAAAAAAATGTAGGCATCCTCAGCTAATTTGAACAAAGAATAGGCAAGTCCATAAGGAAAAAAAAAACTCCTCAGAAAATGGTGAATGGTACATTACCCACAAACTCATCATCCAATTTGGTAAGATCAGAGGATGTGTTTGTATAAGAGAACCCAACTCCAATAGGGGATTCCACAAACAGCAAATTGGCAATTGATGAACATCCAGGCCCTTCAACAAACCAAATTAACACAACTTACAAATCATAATGAGATATTTAATCCCAACATTAATATACATGATTGATATATATATATATATATGTATGGCCATAATTAACAGCACCATAGGCAATTGATGAACATCCAGGCCTTTCAACAAACCAAATTAACACAACTTACAAATCATAATGAGATATTTAATCCCAACATTAATATACATGATTGATATATATATATATATATATGTATGGCCATAATTAATTAGGAACTTTCACTTCCAGAATTAGTCATTGAACCTAAGTTAGGTTTAGCTAAGCTCTATTACTAGAGTTTCTTGGATATTTTAATTTGAAACTAGCTTATACTTGTATCGATCTACCATTTCTTGCCAAATCTTAAAAGACATTTTTCAGCCTACTAATTGAATACTTTATCTGGTTTGATTCAGTAGTTGAACTATATGTTTGTTGAACATTATGGACACAATTTCTTAATGTTGCTTGCGATATGTAATTCTCAGACCTACGTTTTTTTTTCACTCTTTCCTGGAATACTGAACAACTGTTAGTGGAAAATACTCTCCAATTTTTTGAAGCTTGCAAATAGAAAGGAGTTTCTGAGTATGATGTTTTTAAGTACATATTGTTGGACTGACAGACTGGTAACTTTACAATGGATACTTTTTGACTTGGAAAATTCAAAGTGTAGGCAAAAAATAATTCGTTCAGCCAACCACAAAATGATTAGGATACAAGGCTTGGTTTGATTTGGTTGAATATGATATGAAATATGCATATTATTATATGTAGGTAGATTGTATTGGTCGTATACAAGGGTGCATGTATGCTGGTTACCAGCACACATCAATGAACAGTTTTGCCACTAACATCCAAGACACTAAAATATTCAAAAACCTTAGACAACCAACTTTTTAAAAAGTTGGGTGACCCTTTTCCATATCTCTTACTAAAGTGCCTCTCTAATCCGGCTTTGAAGTCCGGAAAATTAGCCTACTAAATTCTAGTTTTTTTGGTAGTCACTCTGTACAAGATTGCTCTCCAATTTCAAGTGTTGAGATTGTCTTTTCTACCTCTCTACTTGTAAGTTCATATTCAGTAACACACACACACACATATAATGTTTGTGAAGTTGTAAATTTTCATTAAGTTTTTTATTTTATGTTTTTTCCAGCCAAATACTAATATAAATGTCAAACATGAGAACTACTAGCAACAACAGTGAAGATCAACTCCCAAAAGAAACTGATGGTTTGGAAGTTGATGCAAATTTTGAGAATGCCACTCCACAAAGTGATCACGGGAAATCTAAGAAGGGGCCCACCTATGTAGGTGGCCTGGTTTTGGAGCCAAAGAGAGGTTTATACGACAAGTATATATTGCTTCTGGACTTCAATAGTCTCTACCCTTCCATCATTCAGGTTTATTACCACCCCTATCCTCTGGTTTAATGCATTTGTTCCATTATTTCCCAATTTTTTATTTGCCATCATTGTTTTCACCGAATGGGGACCACCGTTTGGAGGAGAGATCAGATCTTACCCAAGTTGGACCATTTAAATCTGCCTTGGTTCTGTGACTTCTGTCATGGAGGTGCTATACGATCATGCCCTAAGGTTCTGTAATTGGAAATATTAACGATCATGCCCTAAGGTTCTGTGACTTCTGTCATGGAGGTGCTATACGATTTCGATCTCTCTTTTGCTGAGCCTACTTTTTCTGCCTTGTACAACCCAGGAGTATTAGAACACCATGAAATATGGTGCAGGCTGTAAATCTTAGAAATCAATGTGTAGGTTCTATACACATTTCTAATTTGCTTATCACTTTGGAGAAAAAGCACTCAACTTCTTGTCTATCTTGGTAGTTGGTATCAGTGAGACATGATGTCATGCACATGGTGATGTTCACTCCATTTGCTGCATACATTGATGTGTGTTTGATTGTTATCTGCCGGTTCTTTATACTAAAGAAGCCTACACATTGATTTCTAAGATTGGATCATATTGTTAACAATTTATGATTTTGTCTTCTTTTGCTCATTAGATGTGGACCCAATTTCCGTATCCTCTCTTTTTTCTCTCATTTTATATCAGTGTCTGATTTGTTCTATGAAAGTGGGCAGAGAATAGTCATGTACTCATGTTTATCCATCACTTTTACCCATTTTCTATCTCTAAGGTTGTTGACGTTAATTTTCTAAGGCTAAAAGTTTTGCTTTAAAGTTTTTCAGTGTTTGTGATTTAAACCGTTATGTAGAGCTATTGAAAAATGTTTGATATCGGTTACTATGATATTCTTTTTCAGATTGATATGATGATTTAGTATCTGAGAATTGTATGCGGAATGGAGTTTAATTAGTTGAATCTTTTGACTTGTATGAATTGTATATTTCAGCTTCTTCTGATTTCTATTTTCACATGTCTCTAAAGGTTGTCTTGCAAAGTGAAGTGTGCAATCTTGCAAACACTATATTGAATTTTTGTCGTGGGTTTTGAACTTTCTTGTTCGCGCTCGCAACGGTGTCAATATATGGCTGCTATTCCTAAGGTATGCTCTTTATGATTCCAGAGTTGAACTTTTGGAAATATAAATATATATATATATATATTTAATGATCAAATGTTGTTATGTGGCTCGGATCTTATACATATTTGGGAAGATTGAATCCTTTGTTTTGTTTAATATTCATGTTGTTAAATATGTATCTACCATCTAGGATAAAGGAAAGGATTAACCCATTCACATCCAGGTTATTCGAGTTGTCTTCCCAAAGTCAACTACCAAAGAAACATGAGATCATTTTTGTTCACTTATTTTTGGTCTATTGTTACACACTTATACCTTTATTGGATGACATGTGTTCCATTCTAATAATTATTTTGATAGTATAGGGGTAAAATAAAACACATCAATCAATGAAGCCTGAATGAGTAATGATAGACCAAAAATAGGTGAGAAAAAAATTCTCCCAAGAAACATCAGCATTTTTCTCAAGTCATAATAGTGAAAGAAGTGGTCCATAAACAGTATAGTGTTTCCTTTTTGATGTCACCAAAATGGAGAATCTTCTCCACTCAATTCCACCTTGACCTACTCAACTTTATGGAAGATATAGAACAAACAATGTGAGTATATAACGGCCTGTTTGTATAGCAGTAGTCACGAGTATCTTATTCATATTCAACCCAATTACCGACAGTAAATAGCCAAACAACAGTAATAGAATTACTAACTAATTAAAATCTAGGTACCTCAGTACCAATAGTAAGATACTCTTTTGGTGCTGAGGGATATTTCTTTTGGTGATTGAAAGGGAAAACCAAATGAGTTTGTGGGTTTTCAATCAAAGTTGTGGCTTATTCTCCTTTTTGTCCCCTTGCGTCCTTGCTCTTCATATTGCATTTTTCATAGTAGAGTACTCCTGAATAAGTGAATCTACATCTAATCTATTATTATGTACTTATCACTTTCTGATTCATGGGAGACTCATGAACTTAAAAACGAAGTCCTTTTCATTGCAATACATACACTACGTTAGCAAATTTTGTTCGTGGGTTGTTTGGAGTTTCAATAGTTTAACTATATAATTCATTTGATCTTATTGGTATTTTTTTAAAAGTGATTTGTGTTTCTATATTGCAGAGAGAAGAGACTTGACCAATTTTTGATTTGACCAAGGAAGAGTACCAATGCTAGAGAGCCGGTGGGAGTTGGGAAGCGTAAGCATAGTTTGATACGTGCCAGATATTTGGGCAATAAGAAAGTCACATGATTATGAGCTTCATTTTTTTTTTTTGCACCATTTTTTTTTGTAATATTGTCTTGGTTTAGTTTATATTGAGAAACTAAATGATGTAAAAAATATTGTTGATGTTTAATTTAGGCTTGGATGGAATCTTCTTGATATGATTATTATTGATTATATTTGTTGTAGATTGAGCTTGTTATGTGTTTCTTGTAGATTAATTATGCTATTGAATAAGGTGTGAGTGTGAAATGTAAATTAGGTGCAAATAAAAATTTGAAATCGTATAAATAAATAATTTTTTTAGCTTTATGCATTGTTTCTAACGGATATATCCGTTAGTATTTTTTTTTTAATTTTTTGAAAATTACTAACGGATATATCCGTTAGTAATAGTTGACAAACCGTTAGTATTCAATATGAATCTTTTAAAATTAGATGGAAAAAACCGTTAGTAAGTAGCTTTCTAACGGATATATCCGTTAGAATTCCTTTGATTTACTAACGGATTTACTAACGGATATATCCGTTAGTAAAATTAATTTTTCTAACGGATATATCCGTTAGTAAATCCGTTAGTAATATTACTAACGCCAAAATACTAACGGATATAGCCGTTAGTAACATTTATTCTAACGGATATATCCGTTAGTAATGAGACCATATGGTGTAGTGTATTTTGAATATTTTCTTGCCATAACAGATAATATTTGACATTATCTTTTCCATAAGTGATATTCCTTCCTAAATCTGATAATGTAAATAATATCACATTGAGGGTTTGTAGGAATTGACTCTTGCCATAATTGGCCAAATCTGTATCAACTTCTGAACTGGCATAATGGCTTGCCAATCAAGCAGTCCGATGAAACCATAGCTTAGGCTGTGTTGATGAATGATGAGGTGGCGGCTTGAACTGAAAATACCGTCTTTAAGTGAAAAACTTGCTGAGTTGACCATTCTGCTACACCAACCCCTTATCACTTGAATTAATTGATATCGGGCTTGTGCAACTAGACTGGGCCATGAAGTGAGAACCCGAACACCCTGATGACTATGCATTAGCCTAATCGGACATGATTAACCAAAATTCCATGGCAACTTGTCATGGTCGCCAACTCCTTGATAACTCTAAATCGGACAGAAGGTACAATCCTGCAGCCCGATTGAGACAACTTAATGGCCAGCTTGATGGAGTAAATACAATGGAAGCCCGATATGAACTACCAAACAAGGCCTAGGCCGGATTGAATTTGGTCAGTCCGATTACAATGATGCCCGATCAAATGATGATCAGCCCTATTGAATAATGGTGCTAGCCCGATCAACTAGTGGTTAGTCCGACCAACTTTTAACCAATCAGTCATTAATTTTGCAATCGGTCTTATAGTCAAAAATCCATCGGGCTGTCTAATGGATCAAAATACATGTACACCAACCAAACAGTCCGAGTAACATATGTTAATCAGTCCGATCCAAAGGTGATCAGTCCGATTAAATCAACCTGACCAACTTTGAACCAGTCACTTGGCCATTGATTTTGCAATCGGTCTCATGATTCCGATTAAAAAGTTCCAATCGGCCTTTACCAACTTTGACTTAAAAAGTGTATTTTTAGGTGCAAACAATCGCCCCCCTAGCTGTTTAAAATAAAAAAAGCTTGAATTTTGAATAGCCAAATTTATCTAACCCGATTATTCCATAAAGATTGGTATCGGTCTTGCCTATGAGACCGATTGTAATTGTTGCAACCTTTATGTTACGCCCCTCTTTCAAATAAACTGAATGAGGACAAAAGAGGGTGATGTATTTTCTTTCCATCGGGCCCGCCTTGTGTAATACCTCACTGTGTAGCATGACTGAGACATGTAATTACTCTGGAACAACCTCATATAATCGGGCTTCACCACTTAACTGTTACACAAGCACTTTTGACACTACACCATCGGCCTCTATGTCCGATTCAGCATCTCAAGCCTCCTTCCAGCAGTACTTTATTTATTATTATTATTATTCTCTTACCTTCGGTCTTGCGAGTCCGAATAGCACTGTTAGTTAGACCGAATTAATATTTTCACCTTCGGTCTTAATAACTTTTCAGTCTCTTGATAATACCATTGATGCAGAAATAACCACCAAATAATATTCAATTTTTGGTGACATCCACACAGCCATTGTGGATGTAAATTAACAGTAGCAAAATTATTAATTGGCTTAGAATGAAGAATAAAATCGGTCACTATAAGGAGACCGAAAATTTTGAACAACTCCTCAAGGTTGAGTTTCCTCAAAGGAATATGTTCAAAAACTTCATGGACCGAAGTTTCAATAGGTCTTGGTGAAACTTGCCCCCCGAGCGCCAAATCGTCGTTTTCTTCATCATCAAGGGGGTCTTCATCATCGTCCTCCTCATCAACCGGAGGGTCTATGGCCGATACAGGATCACTCGGCCTGCCACACTCTACTGTTTTGGCCTCAACAAAATTGTGAGGCTCATTTAGCATTTGCCCCCCGAGCGCCAAATCGCCGTCTTCAACATCAGGGAGGGGCTCTACGGCCGATATAAGATTATTCGACTCTTTATTTAATTTTTTGCCGTCTTGCCCCCCGAGCGGTTTGGACAGCGTGGAATCAAGATGACCAGAGACATCGGCCTCTTGATTTAGAGTGGTAACATCGGCCTTCTCGGGCCGTTGTCGTGACTTTAAAAATTGTTCGATCTTTTGCTCTTGAGCCTCTAGTATTGACATGCTTGCTTTCTTGCTTTCTTCAAATCGGCTAAGCTTTGCCTGCTGTTCTCTCAAGAACGCCTTCATATCTTCAAGAGCGCGATAAATGTTGTCACAAAGTAGCTTCTTTCGCCAGTCACCGTATAGAAAATCGTCTAGAGACATGAACGAATTTCTCTCGGGCCATCAGCTCCACTTGAAACTTTGAGGAGGCCGATTTCATGATTAAAAAATTGCACGTTGGCCTCAAAATGGTCTATCTCATTATAAAGATGACCAGTTTCATTCCAATATCCATCGTTGTAGAGACGATAGATTTCCTCGCGAGTTAGCGTATTGACTCATTCCGCCAACCAATCTGGTTGTTGTAGAAGTGTAGCCATGCTTCGGTGTATGCATGGCTCATCACTTGGCTGTCCCACCGGGCGTGCCAAAATGTTTGCATGTAATTATTTATTCGGGCGTGCCAGAGCCTTGTTAGATAGACCCAAACTAATAAAGACAAAATTTCCTAAAAGCACTTGTGTGAGTGATACACAAGGTTTCATGAATCTAACTTCTAATAGGCGATTGTGCAAATAAGTAGGAAAGAACCCTTATTCTAGGTCCCTAGACAGTGTTGAAGCACACAAGTCTAGCAAGTGATAAAAAGCAGAGAAGAAGGAATTAAATAAAAGCATGTTTTATTTAATTGATGTAAAAGAGAAATTACAATAGAGTAATTAAAATGCTTAGAAAATAAAAGACTGCTTTATTTGCCTAAAAGCTAATCCTAAGAATGCTAAGAACGTTGTTGAATGCGGTTTGTCGAAGTGACTCGAGGTGCCATGACTGCTTGGTCTGCCTGCTGATTTATAGTGGCCATGGAGGTCTTCTAGATAAGGTAGGAAATCTGATGAATAATAAGCTGGTAAAATATACCAGATTTTACCTCCATATCTGATCTTGACTTCCATATCTTCGAATATATACACACATATATATATATATATATAGGTTGAATCTGGTCCACATTCAGTCTTGGTACGGTTGGCTTCCCCTCCAAGCAAGAGATAACTTCCATAATAAATTGATATTATCTCCAAAAGTGATAATATTTTGAATATTGTCTTGCCATAACAGATAATATTTGACATTATCTTTTCCATGAGTGATATTCCTTCCTAAATCTGATAATGTAAATAATGTCACATTGAGGGTTTGTAGGAATTGACTCTTGCCATAATTAGCCAAATCTGTATCAACTTCTGAACTGGCATAATGGCTTGCCAATCAAGCAGTCCGATGAAACCATAGCTTAGGCTGTGTTGATGAATGATGAGGTGGCAGCTTAAACTGAAAATACCGTGTTTAAGTGGAAAACTTGCTGAGTTGACCATTCTGCTACACCAACCCCTTATCACTTGAATTAATTGACATCGGGCTTGTGCAACTGGACTGGGCCATGAAATGAGAACCCGAACACCCTGATGACTATGCATTAGCCTAATCAGGCATGATTAACCAAAATTCCATGGCAACTTGTCATGGTCGCCAACTCCTTGATAACTCTAAATCAGACAGATGGTACATTCCTTAAGCCCGATTGAGACAACTTGATGGCCATCTTGATGGAGTAAATACAATGGAAGCCCAATATGAACTGCCAAACAAGGCCTAGGCCGGATTGAATTTGGTCAGTCCGATTACAGTGATGCCCGATCAAATGATGATCAGTCCTATTGAGTAATGGTGATAGCCCGATCAACTAGTGGTTAGTCCGACCAACTTTTAACCAATCAGTCATTAATTTTGCAATCAGCCTTATAGTAAAAAATCCATCGGGCTGTCTAATGGATCAAAATACATGCACACCAACCAAACAGTCCGAGTAACATATGTTAATCAGCCCGATCCAAAGGTGATCAGTCCGATTAAATCAACCTGACCAACTTTGAACTAGTCACTTGGCCATTGATTTTGCAATCGGTCTCATGAGTTTGGTTAAAAAGTTCCAATCGGCCTCTACCAACTTTGACTTAAAAAGTGTATTTTTTAGTTCCAAACAGTTTCTTGACTAATATACCCTTTGACTGGATAAATAAAGTACGAAGACATGTCGTTAAAAATAATCTTTTAATATGGTAATCCAAATTTGAATTTGTTATGAATTTTAATACATTTACATATACGGTGAGACTCTTAAGTGAACATGGCAATGAACATGCTTTTTAGCCTAAAATAACCCGCAGGCCGCCCCACTGACCGACGTACTCCACTAACCCGCAAGTTCTTTTAGGCTAAAAAACAGGCTCATTAGGTATGGTTACTCAGCCATGTTCACTTAAGAGCATGACCGCTTACATACACACACACACACATATGTACATTAAGACATTTTTTTCTCCAGAATAATCTTATTTATATGATATACACACACAAATATATATATATATACACACATATATTATACAGAGAGAGATGTAAGTACAATCGAAACTTAGAACTCGAAAGCTTAATCACTGGTGCAAATTTTCAGTCATTTTCATTGTTTTGTTTATTTAGCTTTCTATCTTTTCTTGAATTTTCAATGTGTTTGTTTTTATACTGCATATATGCATCTATGCAACCACACACATAGAGACATGTGTGCTGTTTTTTTTTTTTTTTTTTTGGGTTTTATTTTGCAATGTTTGGTAATTTTTCAAATTTCTCAAGGTAAATGGATTGCTATTTTCTCAAAACGTACTTTGTGAAATTTTCAAGTAGTTTTCTGGAAAAACAAATTTATATTCACAGCATTTTGTACACTTTGGGAAATTTCTCAAATAGTTTTCTGAAAAATTTAGCATTTTAATCATTTGTGAAGTTTCTCAAACAATTTTTTTAAAAAAAACTAAACCTTTTTTTAAATACTTTGTGAAATTTCTCAATCAGTTTTTTTGGAAAAATCAACACTTTGAACATTTTGCGAAATTCTTCAACCACTTTTCAGGGGAAATCAACACTTTTGAACACATTGTGAATTTTCTCATACAGTTTTCGGGAAAAATTGCGTATTTTGAACACTTTGTGAATTTTCTCAAACTGTTTTCTGGAAAGACTCAACTTATTTAAACTCTTTGTGAAGTTTCTCAAACATTCTTTTTTTTCCTGGAAAAATCAACATTTAGAAATTTTGTGGAATTTCCAAAACTCAAAATTTTGGATACTTAAGTGGATTTTCTCAAACAATTGTATGGAAAATTAGTATTTTTGAACACTTTGTTTCATTAACAATATTTACATAGACACTTTAACAATTAATCTCTACAATTAATTTGAAATAGGAATGGAGGGTAACAAATTAGAAAAATGAGAAAGATGAGTAAAACGTCTTAAATTTGGTATTAAATGTATGACAAATATTCATTTTTTATTATTGCATTTAATCAGTAGATATTTAAGAGATATGTTTCTTAATTTCCCTTTTTAATATTGGGGGTATAATATTGGACCAAAAAAAAAGAGACAGAAAAATGACTTTTTAATATAACTGCTTTGGATAGATACCTCGAACTCTGGCCAAACAAGTTCCAGATTTTGGACTTATTAGTTATTAGTTATAACCAAAGAACCCGTAAGTAAAACTAAATCCTGGGTTACTACAAAAGTATAGAAACAATCTCTAAACGTCACTCCTCTCTCTCTTTCTCTCTCTCTCTCATCAACATTTAATAAGAAGAGGGTAATACTTCGGACCACATCACACATTCAAAGACATCTTTAGGACACAATCTCATCAACATTTAATAAGAAGAGGGTAATACTTCGGACCACATCACACATTCAAAGACAACTTTTAGGACACAACCTAAGAGATGTGTCTATATCTCTCCTGTGTCACTGTGGGGTCAAGTGACATTACAGGAGAGATAGACACATCTTTTGGGTTGTATCCCAAAAATTGTGTCTTTGACCGTGTGCCAATCTTTACTCATAAGAAGACTAATAAAAGACACAACTATCACCCTTTTCAAATTTTTGATTTCCTAACCAAACTCTCTCTCTCTCTCTCTCTCTCTCTCTCTCTCTCTCTCTCTCTCTTGATCTTGAACATTTAATATCAACACTAACAAAAATTAGATAACTATCACAGTTTTCAAAATTATTATTTTCTAACCAAACATTAATATTTAATTTTATTCAAACTTGAATGCAGTTCCAACCATAGAAACATGAGTTTTGTGTCAAAATAGTCTTTAATTTCAAACAAATTTTCAATCTAGTCTTCTAGAAAAACAAATTCCCATTATAAGGCTTTTCTTGCCACATCATTTTTGACCAAAGAATGTTGAAAACTACAAAAAAGGAAGTATTGTGTATTGAAAGATTTAGCCGAGAATGAGAATTGAAATCCACAAATCCAATTGCATGAACTAATTCAATCTCCCTAAAAAAAAGAACTAATTCAATCCTTTGAACACATTCTTACGTTGTTTAATTTTTTTTTTTTTGTATTTTTTTTTTGATATGGGGGAGTGTAGACACCCCAATTTTGACCGAACTATTAAACTTAGGGGGGTTTATCTCTAGAAATCAATGATGAATAATGTCCCGACGATTTTCTTCAAGTTCATCGCTTCGACTTCTGAAAAGCTTCAAGTTCCCAAACCTTGCTCCTAATATCCCTAGATTTGGCCAATCACTGACCATCTGTCTTGAGCTCACTGGATCATGGGTTACTTTCTAAAAAAAAATAGAATAGATTGAATAATAATAATTATTATTATATTTTCTAAAAATAACATTGTTTCCTATATTTTATTTAGATTTAAAAAGAAAAAAAAAATATACTATTTGGTAACTCATATGATTAATTTAGATTTAAAATGAAAAATGTGTCTATACATATATATATATATATATAGGAAAAAGAAAATAATAAAAGAAAGTAGCCCATGTGATTTGGAGAATTAGAGATCCCTTGGCATATTCCTTATCTAAGAAATACCCAAAAAGCCCTTTGTTGGGCACTAATCTCCCATGTGTTTTGAAGATGCTCTAGAATGTTCCCTTATTCTAGCCAACTTAAATGCCTTTCAAGTTTATTGGAATTACATAGAAGTGCTATGGAGAATTAGAGATGCCATAGAATATTCCTAACCCACCACAAATTGACCTATCTACCCTTATCTTAGCCCCTAAGATAATGAAAGTCTATAAAAAAACACCATTTTTCTCTCATTTTGGTGGGGGGTTAGACACTTGAATTATATAGAGAAATATTGGGAGAGCTTTAGAGAAAAAAAGATAGAGAGAGAAACTCTACCAATTATTTTACCCAAATCCCAACAAAACTCTACCCAACCATCAAATCAACATTGAAGGAGCTTGAAGCTTGAGGAAGAAGAAGAGGAAAAGCTTGAGGAATTCAACATCTCTACAAGTTTTGAGAAGATCTAGAGGTAAAGCCTTCATATATATATATATATATATAATAATTCAATCACAAGTTCTTAGATCTAAGAACTTTACACATTTTCAAAACCTCTCTTCTTACCCCATTTCATCACACACCACTTAGAACTTGTGATTGAATCTCATAATATTTCATTGATTTGGATCTAATTAATGCCTTGGGTTTGAGATAAATTAGTTTTGAAGAATTTGTGTTCTTAAATAAAACTTTGATTTCCTTTATTTCTATTTCATTCATAAGGTTCATGAGATCTTCCATATCTCATTGAAACTCTTTGAATTTGATTCCTTAGTTTCCTATGATCTTATGATCCATATGGAGATTAAAATGAATCATGATTATAATCTACACATAGTTGGTGAGATGCTAGTATCAACTCATGACTAGGATCTCTTTACTATGAATTTTATGGAATTCATACTATATTCCATGGAGATTAGAATAGATTTGCTTTTTTTAGTCTCCAATGACCATCAAATGGTAGGAGAAATGTTTTAGTTTAAGTCCATCTCTATGGCTTGGACTAATCACTTCCTTGGGTTTTGAGAAGTTCTTCATACTTCATCTAAAACCTACATGTATGTGTGTCTTTATCCTCCAATGACCACCAAGTGGTAGGAGTAATGTTTTGAACTCAAGTTTTGATTCATGAGTTTGAGTTCATTGTTTGGGATTTTGTGAAGTCCATTTCATACTTCATCAAAAATTCATGGGTCTAAAGATGTCCTTAGTTTTCAATGACCATTATATGGTAGAAGAGTTGGTTTAGTTTAAGTCCAACTTCATGATTTAATAGTTGGGGTTAACAAATAAAGTTGAACTAGCAAAAATAAAAACAGTGAGTTCATGAACTGTTTTTGATCAAAGATTTTTAGTTCAAAATCTAACCGTTGAAATCAAGTGAAACCAACGGGAAAGTGTCAGTAACACATTGTTTTACCACTGTAATTTTTGTTTTGGTAAGATTTTATGCTTAGAATGGTTTGATCATGAATTTTGTGAGACAACCACAATCTGTCCAGAATTTCAGAATAATTTCAGAACAGCAAACCGGTTTTAAAATTGATAGATCAGAGCTCTAACAAAGTTTTCATGACCTTTAATAATTGTTTATAAGAACCTTAATGTGTTAGGAAGGTTCCCTAAAAAGAATGAAGCAATTCAGATTTGTTTGCTATTTTTAAAAAATCATACAAGATCTCTGGACAGAAGGTTGTAGAATGCTGAGTGATGTCTAGTGTTTTTCATATTCCCGGAGATCTAACCGTTCAAATCTTGATTTTCTTTTTGGGTTAGAAACTATACTCACAGAGGCATAACATATCCAAAAATCAGTAAGATCCAACCGTTGGAAGTATTTTATTTCTTTTTTTGTAAGATCTGGTCTGCTCTCTATAATTCATAAAAACTGCTACAATTTTTGTCTAATCTTATTTATTTCAACCCAAATGGTCTCTTAATGTCTTAGGACTCAAACCATGTTTTGAATAATGATAATTTAGATTAAACCCAGAGGCTTAGGGATCCAAATTAGTGAATAAATTCATATCTCATTCTTGTTCATATTCGTGCATTCAATTGATACATGATAATATTCATAAGTAGGACTTATCTCTTGTCTTAGTTGAATCTAGTTGAACATGACCTATGATTAATTACTCTTTGATATTATATCTTGTCTAAGGCATGTATACTAACCTTTGTTTTGTAGCGCATTTGAGGTACAACTTCTCGTCCCTTCTCTAGTTTAATTCATTTCTTTGATTTATATTGATTTTCGACTCCATGTGCGACACCTTAGCCTAGGTTTTGCCTTATGTGTATATATGTGTTAGAGACCTTTTCTTAGGATTTCTATTCTCGCATGCATTGCACGTTTAATACTCACAGCTGGATCCCGGGTATGTTCTCTAGTTCTCTATTGCATATCATGTTGCTTGCTACTTGAATTACGTGGCTTATGAATGATATTTTGCCGTTAGCAATTTTACACCATTTCCAACATGCTTGTGTAATGTATATGTACATATGTATTAATTGAGGGCATGCTTAGATTATTAATTTGATTAAAAAGGATGTTGAGTAGAGGCCTATCGCGAGATAGGATGAAAGGGGGTGTTTTAGTCCGCCGGGCTCCTTCCCCTTTCATTCCATAATCCCCGGACCCAGTTTATCTTTGGTTTCGCAAAAGATCAGTTGCTTTAAAATGGTTTCTTAATTTTCCTTTTAAAAATTAAGTGGCGACTCATTTGTTTTTAAAAATTGATTTTGAAAAGTTGTGGGTAAAAGAAAGAAAAACCCTGCGATATATTCACAGGGAGGGAGATGAGGTTCGAACACCGAATCTATGAATTGGAGGGGACTTATATATGCCAAACTCTTTGCAACTTGAGCTATGCCAACCTGTGCAATTTTATTTTGTTATAATTTAATGATATTGGTCGTCTCATATGACCAAGATATAGTACAACATTTTGTTATTTTTGGGTGCAATTCTTTGTTATGCTAGGTCAAACATTTTGTTACCTACTCAAAAGCACTATAGATACATCTAGTTACAATGTTTTGTTATCTTAAGTTCAAAATTTTGTTACTTAAGCAAAATCACTATGGAAACTGATGATGCCAAAAATTAGTAAGATAAATTAAAGTAGTTTAAAGAGAGAGAGACAGTGAGAGACCAGTTTTTTGTATATGGTTCGGCCCTTTTAATGAAGGAATCTACGCCTACATGTGTGTCTGAGCACGTTCACTATAACGTAAAAAAGTCGGGGACTTTTGGTGAACCAACAACAGTTTGGAGCTACCAGAGGTCGAGTGGGCGCGATTGTGATTGCTATAGGGGTTCTATATAGACTGAAAAGTCGATCCATTTCTATGGGAGTGAGTGGTCTCTTTTATAGATGCAAGAGACCTACTCGTACAAGGAAATTAGATAGATTAAGTAATACAATCTGATTTAGGATTAATTGGCATCAATCAAGGGGATTTCCTAATTGGATTAGGAAACAATTTGTACTTTCCATTAGTCTTCTAACTGAGATAGGAGACTGTTTGGGACATTGTGGATCACGCCAGGAGCCTGAGTGAGCTGCCCCTGCGACGAGTTGTGCCTGCGCGGTCTTTCCAACTTGTTGGTCGGGCCTCATGTATATGCCGCTCGGGTAGTCCAGACTGCTCGGGATGGTCATTATCCAAGTAGCAGTTTATGAGCTGGTCGGGATAAACATCGGTTACTGTGCGGAACCGTCCGGTCGTAGAAGAGGGCCAATTTCGGGCATATCAAAAACCATAACAAAGCATTGAGCCCAGAATTATGAAGCATTGTTTCCATGTGATTTTTATAGTAATTTTGCTTAAGTAAAAAAATGTTATCCCATAGTAACAAAATATTGTAACCAAAATAATTAAGTATTGTACATTTTTTGGTCGTATGATACGACGAAACAATTAGGTTATATCATGGAATTCTGTTTGTTTTTGTAGCTTTCTTGTCACGCCCCAACGTAGCATAAATATGGAAAGCGTTTAATTTCCTTTATGGACTCGTAGGTCGCGACAGTTTGAAGGATCGATTCTGTCCCAAACGTCGAACAACAAAAACATATAATTAGAGCAGAGCAATCAAGGCTTACAAATATTTTTCTAACTTATTACATATTACAGCACGGGATCTCTAAAGGCACAAACCGCCTTAAATCAAAACAATAACTTAATATCTATTACAGTTATCCTTATTACAAAACAGTTTATAACTAAAGCATGGAACATTAATAACAGTTTTATCTTCCAAAAGCATCCGTTCTCAGTTTGCATAGTCATAAGGCCCCGCATAGTCATATCCTGAAAAGCATGAACACGAATGTCCAGGGCGCATCAACGCCGTCAGCTTCAAGAAGTTGGTGAGTATTAAAAACATGACTTTGAATGTAAAACATACTCATTTACCTCTTTCCATTTTTCATTAAATTTAACAAGTTTATATTAAAGCAAAGAGGTCATTTTAGGAAACAACCACAATATTATTTGAAAGGTGTAATTCACATACATGTGACCGTGTATGAGAACAATGCACCATCTCATCTTACCGACTCTTTTCTCTCGACAAAATCCAACAACCCACCATCATACACCGGTAACTTTGAAACGCTAAGATAACCACACTTTAGCACAGGGGTGCCAGGGAATGTCCAGTTTGCCTCACACTTTGGTCCGGGGTACCAGGGAGTGTCCATTGCCTCACACTTTGACTACCTAATCCGCCATGCAAATACCGGAGGAACCCTCACGCAGTATCCAGACTCGGGTATCAGGGAGTGTCCGTAGGCCACACTTTAGCACTACCATGGGTGCCAGGGAATGTCCAAGTTCGGCTTCACACACTTTGACGCTACCATGGTCGTCAAGGAGTGTCCAGTTTTGCCACCGTCGCATTTCAAAGACACCCTCGCCGCAATCTCAATCACAACACACTTTGGTACTCACTTACCAGGGAGTGTCCTCATCACAATCTCAACCGCACTCACTATACCACACTGACCATTACCTTTTTCCATACTGACCAATATTCACACTCACTATGCATGTACAACTGACTCAACATGTATGTCATGAAACTTTAAAACATAAGGCAAATTACTGAATTATATAAACGCCGTGTGTACGGGGATTGATAAGTCACAATACATCGTTTTAATCGTTCAAACATAACAAATTAAGATTCTGATTTAATAAATTTCTCAAACAGTACTCAAACTCCTTCATCGATAGGAAAATTAGTCTTGCAGGGATTTCACGGTCTCCTATCCGTAAAGAACAATCCTTGGACATGTGTCCTAATCTAACTGCGGCTCTTAATGGTGAAGTAGCCCTCAAAGCTTTCTCTAAACGATGAGGTAAGATACCCAATCTCCGAATTATATTAACAGATATGAACGAAAGAGCAGCACCCGTATCAAATAAAACTTTAACTTGGGAGTTAAACAGAGTCAATGTACCTTCCACTGCTTGCTGATCCGGTTAAGCTTCTCCATAATCTCTTTCTTCATAAATAGTTCCGTCATATCCAGCAACATCAGGAATAACAGCATTCACGCGAGTCTGACCTTGCTGACCATAAGTCACTTGCTTAGGGCAGTACAGAACTTGCTGATGTGACCTGGTTCACCACAGTTGTAGCAAACTATGCCTTGCTGAGCAGCACGCCTTGGTGCCTCGCATTCTCGAGCCAGATGACTGGGGTTGCCACAGTTGAAACATTTCCCAGTGTTGCTTCCTTCTCCTACCCGGGGCTGAGTCAGATAGGTGATAGCTTGAGTCTTCCTGCTTTCGTTGAAATTCCTCTTCTGCCCTTGGGTACGATTCATTGGTGGTCTATTTCTAAAATTACCCCTCTGAGGTGGTCGGAATTCGAATAGCTTACGGTCCACTCGAGCGTCTTCTTCCAAATCAGTAGCCAAGCCAACCAATCCCTCAAACGACTTATCTAGGTGACCGAGAGTCAGGCGACGAATTTGGGGTGTCAGCCCTTGATTGTACTTACGGATCCTCTTTTCCTCAGTATCCACCATGTGAGGGGCGAACCGAGACAATCTCTCAAACTGTGTGGTGTACTCTTGCACCGACTTGGTTCCTTGAGTCAGGTCCATGAACTCCTTTTCTCTCCTGTGCCTCTCCATAGCCGGGAAATACTTCTCTAGAAATCTCCCCTTGAACGCAGTCCACGTCATTCCCATTGCAGCTCCATTCCCGATAGTAGCTATGACCGAATCCCACCAATCTGCGACAGCATCGGTTAACTGGAAGGTAGCTAACCTCCTCTTATCCATCTCATTGCACTGGATAGCTTCGAACATGCGGTCCATCTGTCTTAACCACTGTTCTGCTTTCCATGATTCCGCGATACCCGCAAACTGCTCAGGTCTGAGCGCACGGAATCTCTCCAGCAGTTTATCTCCAGTCTGGTGGTCTCGTCGGTTATCATTCTGATTACTAACCCTTTCGAGACGTCTGACGAAAGCTTCAAACATTCCTGTGGGATCGGCAGCCTCAGGTGCTCCCTCAATCAAATTCCTGTTCCTCCTTAGTCCTCCAGCCATTCTATGCATGATAGTGATAGCAGAATGAGAAAAATGCATGCAACAGTACTATGAAGCAATTTAAATGACAACAATATTCAAAAGAGTATATTTTATATATAACTTCTTGTCAAGTTGATACAAAAAGCGTGTATGATCAGGTCAATGCCTACCCTATCTATATGGGTTAGGACGTATATGTCCATGCAAGAGTTAATGCCAAAAATGGGGTTATTGCCCTATACTCTAATGCATGTAATTACAGTTTGCAAAAAGAGGTAGAGCTAATAGTCAAAAGTAGTAAATATATACAAAGCGACATCTAAACGGTCAGTCATCGCCATATGTAGCCATCAAAAGGTCAAGCGAGTCGGCCGGATGAAGTCGCTGAACATAAGAGGGGCCTGTCCCAAAATTACAGCTATGTGAGGTCAACAACGAAGCAGGTCCATGGGCATCTGCCTTTGGCAAAGCTAGCTCGAGTGCTAGTGCCTCCTCAAGGTCAACTGCAAAGTCGTCCCAACCTATGCCATCCTCTTCAGCATCCTCGATAATAAGAGCAAGTATAACGTCAGTGTCACCATCATCCTCAACAGCGAGGACGACAGGTGGAGGCATCTCAAGCTGTGCAAGGTGAGCGTGCACAACCTGAACCTCAAGAGGTAAATAGAAGGTATCGCTGTTAACCAAGCGAACCATCTCTACAAGCACTAAGCGCTGGATCTCGATAAAGTACAGGATCTCGAGGCGAGCACGGGACAAGTCGACCAGTCCTAACACATGAATCTGGTGCCAGAGATCTAACTCGACGGTAGCAGCTACACGGTGCCCAATAGTGGTGAAATAAAGTATCGCAGAAGCCGGTACTATCGCTCCCACAGTAACCCAATGCCCTCCAAAAGCGTCAGGTACAAAAAGAGGCTGAGCTGGATCCATACCTGATAAAAAGGTACTAACTTAAATCAGGAAGAGATAATCTTAGGCATTTGGGTTCTGAGTCTATACTCCCTGTCGTATCATCGGGGTGCAAAGCTTAAGCTAACAGATCGTGGAATCGGGTCTAAAATGGTAAACCCTAACCTGGCTAAACTATCTTGAGATAAATGATAACCTGGCTCTGATACCACTAAATCCTGTCACGCCCCGACGTAGCATAAATATGGAAAGCGTTTAATTTCCTTTATGGACCCGTAGGTCGCGACAATTTGAAGGATCGATTCCGTCCCAAACGTCGAACAACAAAAACACATAATCAGAGCAGAGCAATCAAGGCTTACAAATATTTTTCTAACTTATTACATATTACAGCACGGGGTCTCTAAAGGCACAAACCGCCTTAAATCAAAACAATAACTTAATATCTATCATAGTTATCCTTATTACAAAACAGTTTATAACTAAAGCATGGAACATTAATAACAGTTTTATCTTCCAAAAGCAGTCATTCTCAGTTTGCATAGTCATAAGGCCCCGCGTAGTCATATCCTGAAACGCCTGAACACGAATGTCCAGGGCGCATCAACGCCGTCAGCTTCAAGAAGTTGGTGAGTATTAAAAACATGACTTTGAATGTAAAACATACTCATTTACCTCTTTCCATTTTTCATTAAATTTAACAAGTTTATATTAAAGCAAAGAGGTCATTTTAGGAAACAACCACAATATTATTTGAAAGGTGTAATTCACATATATGTGACCGTGTATGAGAACAATGCACCATCTCATCTTACCGACTCTTTTCTCTCGACAAAATCCAACAACCCACCATCATACACCGGTATCTTTGAAATGCTAAGATAACCACACTTTAGCACAGGGGTGCCAGGGAATGTCCAGTTTGCCTCACACTTTGGTCCAGGGTACCAGGGAGTGTCCATTGCCTCACACTTTGACTACCTAATCCGCCATGCAAATACCGGAGGAACCCTCACGTAGTATCCAAACTCGGGTATCAGGGAGTGTCCGTAGGCCACACTTTAGCACTACCATGGGTGCCAGGGAATGTCCAAGTTCGGCTTCATACACTTTGATCCGAAAATACTATTTGTATCAAATATTGTTTCATGAAGATCAAATGTTGTTCTATGATCCGAAAATACTATTAAATTTGCATCAAATATTGTTCCATGAAAATTAAATGTTGTTCCATCATCATAAAATGTTGTTCCATGCAAATCAAATATTGTTCCATGGATCATAAAATGTTATTCTATTTTCGTCAAATGTTGTTCCATGATCAGGAAATGTTGTTCCATTTGCATCAAATATTGTTCCATGAAAACCAAATGTTGTTCCATCATCATAAAATGTTGTTCCATGCAAATCAAATGTTGTTTCATGGATCATCAAATGTTATTCTATTTTCATCAAATGTTGTTCCATGAAAATCAAATGTTATTCCATGATCAGGAAATGTTGTTCCATTGGCATCAAATGTTTTTCCATTAAAATCAAATGTTGTTCTATCATCTTAAAATGTTGTTCCATTTTCATTAAATGTTGTTCCATGCAAATCAAATATTGTTCCATGGATTATCAACTGTTGTTCTATTTGCATCAAATGTTATTCCATGAAAATTAAATATTGTTCCATCATCAAAAAATGTTGTTCCATCATAAAATGTTATTCCATGAAAAACAAATGTTGTTCCATCATCATAAAATATTATTCTATGTTCATAAAATGTTGTTCCATGCAAATCAAATGTTGTTCCATGGATCATCAAATGTTGTTTTATTTTCATCAAATGTTGTTCCATGATCAGGAAATGTTGTTCCATTTGTATCAAATGTTGTTCCATGAAAATCAAATGTTGTTCCATTATCATAAAATGTTGTTCGATTTTCATAAACTGTTATTCAATGCAAATCAAATGTTGTTCCATGGATCATCAACTGTTGTTCTATTTGCATCAAATGTTGTTCCATAAAAATCAAATGTTATTCCATGAAAATCAAATATTGTTCAATGATCATAAAAGTTGTTCCAGTTTAATAAATATTGTTCCATGCAAATAAAATGTTATTCCATGATCAGAAAATATTATTCCATTTTGCATCAAATGTTGTTTCATAAAAATCAAATATTATTTCATGATCAGAAAATGTTGTTCCATTTGCATCAAATGTTGTTCCATGAAAATCAAATGTTATTCCATGTAAATCAAATGTTGTTCCGTGCAAATCAAATGTGGTTCCGTCATCATAAACAAACTGTAATATCAACCAAATCAATAAATCAAACAAAAACTAACTAAAATAAGATGAATAAGAAGAAAGTTAGCTGCTTATTTGAATAAAAATATAAAACTAGTGTTGTTTAGGAAAATATCTATAAGTAGAATTTCAACTTTTGTTTGTGTTTTGTAGTGGAGATATCTTATGCAAGTAGGTGTGTTGAGATCTTGTGCTACTCAGTCAAGTAAAGTTGAATTAGTGTTAGGGATTAACATGACTCAGATTTTATGTAATTAAAACAACTAGCTACCTTAAATCTCATTATTAAGTACCAAGTAGGTATACCAACTGAAAACTTTCAACATTAATTTTATGGAGGGAACACTACAAGAAAATAGGCCTTTTGTGACGACAGGTTTTGTGACGGACACAAATCCGTCACAAAAAACATCTTTGTGACGGATTCTGTAACGTAAATGTATCCATCACAAATATTGTTTTATTCGTGACAGAAACATACCTATCCGTCACAAATAAATTTTAATCATGATGAAAATGTACCTATCTGACACAAATAAATTTTTATTCACGACGAAAACTACCTATCCGATACAAATAATATGTTATTTGTATATGGAAAATAAATAAGGGTACAGAGACCGATTTCCACCTCCCCCCCCCCCCCCCCCACACACACACACACAAATTCATTTTGCCGCCCAAAAGGGCACAGAAATACATTTTTCCCCCCTAATTCATTTCATGCCTCTCTCCCTACTCGGCATTGGTCATGCCTCTCTCTACTCTCCGGCCGCTTTCTACTCTCCAGCGGCTCTCATCTCTTTCTGGTAAATCTCTATCTCTCTCTATCTCTATCTCTATCTCAATCGGTCAGATTATACAGTCCCTCCCTCGTAGATATATATAGATCTATCCGTCCCTCCCTCCCTTGCAAACCCATCTTCGAGCTATTTTCGGTGAAACCCCGGGTAGCTCTTTGCTGGTTCGGATTTTGTCGCTCTGTAGATCAACCCGAGTTGTTACAAGTATGTGATATATCTATGCCCTAGCTTTTCAATATATAGTTTGAATT
This sequence comes from Hydrangea macrophylla, assembly GCA_033977485.1. Lineage (NCBI taxonomy): Eukaryota > Viridiplantae > Streptophyta > Magnoliopsida > Cornales > Hydrangeaceae > Hydrangea > Hydrangea macrophylla. The sequence goes on from CM066994.1 coordinate 34,490,329, forward strand.
ATTTCTTTTTCTTTTACTTTGACACTATGGATGGGAAGGGCATAATAGAAGACATTAAATGCTTAAACTTGACATTAGGCAGTTCCAATCTTGGAGGTTTTTGTATCATATGAAGATAGATTTTGAGGAATATCCGGAGGCCCTGTGAAAAATTTGAGAGTTGGTGAAGGATTTGTAGGAAAAGCTGACCTTATGGTTGTTGCTGCGGATAAATTTATTGCAAATGAATGTTGAACTTGTACAACGTAATAGGATAAAATGTTTGTACACCTACTATTTATGTTCATGTAACACTGAACTTGAACTTATGTTATCCTATTAAGCTTTTGCTTAGCAAAATCTGCCCTTTGGTTACAATAAGTGTCTTGGTTGGCTTGAGAGTTTGATTATGCTTCATTTGCAACCTTAATGAATTATTCACCACTGCATGTACAATTTTAGTGAGTTGATTGGGTTTATCCTGATGGATATTCGCGATTGGAGGGTTACTGCTAGTTTGTAGTCAAGGTGTTTGATGAAATGGTTGTCATAGTGGGTGGAGGTTATTGGATGCTGGTTGTGTAGGCAATAGCATGGGTGTGTTAAATAAGTAATATGTATATTATTCTAGCATATTGGCTTCATAATAAAAGCTGTTCAAAAAAAAAAAGTGGTTAGTGCCTACCTAAAGTAATCATGATTAACAGGAACATCACTTGGGATAAAAATTTAAGATTTAGATTTAAGAACTATAGCATTACTCATTTTACACCCCTTAACCATATTAATGAATTTCTTGTTTTAAGGGCTTAAAACTTGGGGGGGGGGGGGGGGGGGGGGGGGGGGGGAATTATTGGATGATATTGGATCATGGGATACAAAGAAAAGGTCGATAATTTTTCAAAGATCAATGGACTCACGGGAAGCCGGATGTGTGTGATCATTTCACTCTTTCATGTACGGTTTAAACCCTAATCTGGCTTTCTCTTTCTCTTTCTCTCTCTCTCTCTCTATCTCTCTCTCTCTCTCTCCCCCTTCCAATAAGGGTACATTTATGAGCTTTGTAATATATGGGTGTATGTATATATATGTATCTTAGGGATTTATATGTGTTAATTTTGGCGGTAGCTTTTGGATAAAATTGTTAGAAGTTGTTAACCAAACCCAATTCATCTTATTATTGTTTTAATCTTGTTTACTTTAAATTCTGAGTTTGTTCTTGCTACTTTACCTGGGAATAAATATATGCTTCAATGCTTAATTTAGAGCAGTTCAAGTGAAATTTGCGTTTTCAATTTTGTCTTATTTTGATAATTTCATGTCAAAAAATTCAATTTCTTGATTTGATTTGCTGTTGTAAATCTTTAAGTTCAGGATTTGTGCAATTTTTTTATGAACTTTGGGTTTTTTTATGAACTTTGGGTTTTTGTGTATAAGGGTTGGTTGGAAATAGTTAACACCATTCAATAATAATGCTGTGGTGTGATCACTGTGCAAGAGATTTTGAACTGCCACAACTTGACAGTAGCTACTTGTGAGTATATCAATTCATAAATCCAGGGACCTTATTTCTTTATGCTGGTAGATTGAATGTGAAAAAAGATACAGGGTTTAGTTTCTTGAACATTATAGGGTCTGTTTGGGAATGAACAGGCCCAATCTCGATTTTTTCTCTTTTTGTTTTAAAAACCAGTGTTGTGTTGATTCGAGAAAGAGTATATTTTAAAAGCATGATTTTAGATCTCACCTGACGCGGACTCCTATGCAATAGAATATAGTCCATAGAACTGGATCTTGGTTTTTCCAAACAACCCCTTATCTTGCTTGGTTCTCTGTACTTTCTATTTAAAGTGTGTGGAGTTTTATGGATTACATGCATTCTCTAAAAGCTTATCTATTGGTTTAAAAAAAAATGTTTTCTCAGATGTTGTTCACTCTGTGGAAAGGTCATCTTTGAGGTTTTATTTTCAATAGACCCAGCATTTGTGAAAAATGAAGCTGGACAGGTGCGTTCTTTTATTATCATTGTTGTTGTTATCACTCCCATTTTTATTAATTGTATTTGTTTATCCATGGAACATCTATTTAGTGATGTTGAGCATTATTCACTTATTGGCATGATTGTTTTCTCAATGGCTTCAGATCAGATCTTCCTGGACTTGCTTGTGCCATTAATTTATCATGTCTTAAGAGATTATCTTCTTTTTATATCGTTATATTGTCTGTTATAAGAACTTACGAGTCTTGATACGGATCTTATGATTCGATTTGAATAACTCACTAAACGATTTGAATAGGCATGGATAATCTATGAACTGAATTAATTGCGGGTGAATCTTATACTCTACACCCTCCTGCTGCATTATATAATCTTAAGATTCATACAATTCTCGATATTTTCCAATCTTAAAGATTTTTTCCCTTTTTTTTTGGGTGTGTATCTTCTTTTAAGGGGACACCCAAAAAAAAAAGAAGAGATTTCTAACACTCATTAAGCCACTTAGGATTTGTTTATAAAAGACCCAACCATCTTTCTTCCACTTTCTCTTATTTTGGAACATTCATGGGCACACTTTAGAGAGGAACATTTAAAATACCTTTTACTAGAGGCCAACTTGAATTTCATTTCTTTCCCATTTATTTCTATTTAAGTAGAAAAGTCATCTATTAAGACTATAAAGAAGTTTGGAGGTTGGAGCCTTTATTATGTTTTTCAATTTTCACAAGTTTGAAGTCTTAGTATGGTGTTTATCTTTGAATTATCTTTGAAATGGCTTTGAGAATAAAAGGGAAAGAAAGAGGGTGATTATGTGATTTGGTGTTTTTACAAGTTTAAGTTCCTATTTTGGTATTTTGGTGCTTCTCAGTTTGTCACCGTATCTTACGATTCACTATTCGATTCGATTTGCGATTCAGAAAAATGACATTCGATTCACGATACGAATCCCGATTTGATAACTATTGACTAATATGTTTCCATTTCCAAATTACCCAAACAACTACTCTTTAATTACATGATGGGAACAAACTAATACAACAAACCTTAAAAGAGTATGGCATAAATACCCCAACATCCTCCGGGGCCATCTCCATGGAATTCGAAAATAGAAGATGTGAACTATTGAATGGTTCCACACTGTTCCACAAACAAGTCATCAAATAATTATAGAGTAATGCCAGTAGAATTCATGTTGGCAGAAAGTACGAAGGCCACATTTCTTTTACGTTGGTGGGGGTGGGATTGGACTATTAGTCCATGCAAGGATGTGTGCGTTTGTGTTAGTTTGTTTGTGGTCGAGTTAAGACGTACAGGGCAGGTGCCACTCTGAGGACTGTGTTTGGCACAGGAGCAAGGACGCAAACCAGATCTAGAGATATGGAGATGGAGCAGAGAATAGTTGAAAAGCTCAGTGCATTGCTTGATTCACGGATTGCTAAAGTGATAAATTTGTTTCGATCTGGGATAGAGGGAGAGAGTCGACGGGTTGGAGATGGCCCATTTAATGTTGGTAACTAGGTAACAAATATTAATATTGCACTTATATTAATAGAAAAATTTGGAATATTTTTTAAATTTTGATGTAATATTTGTATTTTTGTAGGCTCCTATTTCATCAAGTATGCACCGCCCATACTCTGAGATACGAACCAAGATGATGAGGTAATTTCTTTGTATATGTAGTTTACTGCCAAATTGTTAGATATAGCTCTAGTTTATTACCTATTCATTATTAATTGTGTTGATGAGCATAATTATGAATTGTGTGTGAGTGTATGTTTTTATGTAGTGAACCAATATGGTTGATTATCTTGCATTAATGAGCAGAATTGTGAGTTGTGGTGCATTCACAATTAGGGTTGGTGATCTTCGATTGTTTGTTGTGTAGCATGAACTAACATTAGACTCATCATGTTGTTGGTAGTACTTTGAGATAAAAATTTGTGCTAAAATTAAGTATGCTAGATCATAAAAGTGCCAAAGAATTGTATGTGGATTTTGGGTTGTGATAAATTTATTTACACAGATTTATGAAAATTTTCGGATGTTATAGAAACAGAGGAAACTCTACCGATTTTTTTTAGAAATCTTTGCCTTTTTTTTTGTTCTTGTGTTGCTTGTTTGGATAGTTTTTTATTTGTATTTTTGGCTTGTTTTACTCTTTGGGTTGCTAGGTGATTGCATTATTATATTTTTAATTGAACTTTCATTTTCTGTTTCAGGTTGTTGCGAGGGATTAGAGGATTATAGCATAATTTGCCATTTTTAATTGAATCAATTATGAGCGTAAAGACTTTATTTAGACTATTATCATTTTATTGGTAATAATTGTGGTTACAATATTTAAAATTTTATCACAAACACTATTTATTCAGTCACAAATACGATTTGACCGAAATCGTCACAAATAGTATTTGTAACAGTTTCGGGTCGACACAAATAAAATGCCTCAAATCAAATGTGGCAATACTAAAATAAACCGTCACAAATTAGAAGTATGAGTGACACTATTTTTTGTGTCACACGCAAATCTGACACAAAATTCGTCACAAATACTTTTTTTTTTGACGGAATTTGACCAACACAGACTTTTTGTGACACCCTTAATTTGTGTCGGGCACAAATCCGTCACAAAAAACATATATTTTGGTAGTGGAACAAGTTTATCTATTGGTGGAACAAACATAACATACCTTTGGAACAACTGTTAATGTTCTCAAGAACAAAGTTGTGTTGGGATTAGATATGACTGAGATTTAATGTAATTAAAGGAACTACCCACCCATAATAAATCACTCGAACTTACACATCAAAAGTCAAATTTGCTGACATTGTAAAAGATTTTATACATAAATGTAAATCTCTTAACTTTGTGCCTTGTGGAGGGAACAAGTTTCTCTTAACTAAAGTTAAAGTAGTGTTGGGGATTAATATGAAGAGTGATGCTAGGTGTACACAAATTTGAACACACTTTTGTACACAAATGATTTAAATGCATGTACACTGTGCTGTGTAAGTGGTGTACAAAAAAGTGTGAAAAATTCAAACAACACAAGGTACATGCATTTAAAGCATTTGTGTACAAAAGTGTGTACAAAAGTTGTGTACATCTAGCATTACTCTAATATGAATGAGATTTAATATAATTAAAGCAACTACCTACCTTAAATCCTGTAATTATTAAGTACCACATCAAGTAGGTATTACTAGCTGAAAGCTTCCAACATTAATTTTGTGGAGGGAACAAGTTTCTTTATTGCTGGAATAACCTTAAAATGTTTTTTGAACAACTCTTTATGGTCTTTGGAACAAAGCTGTGTTGGGGAATTAATATGATTGCAATTTAAAATAATTTATGCAACTACATCCCCATAATAAATCACTTATACTTATACATCAAAAATAAAATTTTCTAATATTGTATAAGATTTAATACATAGATGTAAATCTCTTGCATGATTGGCACACAAATCAATCCACGGAGAACAACTATTTGAAACATGGAACAATTGATTCTCACCACAGAACAAACATGTAAAATGGAACAACATTTCATGTGATAGAACAATCGTTCTTGATCAAGGAACAAGCATCACTTCAGAACCGGCCATAGCAAGTTTCCCTTGTATTTATTGTGCATCAGACAACCATCACACCATTTACTGTGCGTCAGATAGCCATCACTTCATCCCCAGCTTTTTCCTTTTTCCTCCACTCCAAGCCTGACAAGTGACAAAGTGGTTTGGCGTATATACACCCAAAAGCAATTATCAAGTGTTCTCTTTTGTCTCTCTTTTTTTCTCATACAAAATGGTGAATTAGGCTCCCAAACAGGTTAATATATGCACATGATAAGGGCAAAATGTCAATTTTTGAAGTTTATACTCACTTTCCGTGTCTTAGTTTCACTTTCCATCTATTTAGACGGAAAAGTTAACAATATTACTTTAGTTTAAAGCATGAGGGGGCAATGTGACACTACATTTCATAGTACAGGGGATAAAATGCATTTACCCCTAAAGAATAATCACTCCAAAAAAGAAAGACTAATTACTCAAAACTAAAAATGACGAACAAGTCCTTGCATGTAACTCTGAGAGACCTAACATCAAAATGTAGAAAAAAAGAATACCAAAACAAAATGAAGGAAACAAATATAAACTTATAAAAGATAACTAAAAATTAGGTAGATAAAATGTGAGCAGAATGCAAATAGTGTACAGGAACTTTAAATTGACTTCAGTCCCTATTAAGGGTAATAAGTGAAGGAAAGATACTTAATTATGCTCAATGAATTGCAACCCCCAAAAAAAAGTTATTATCAACCAGGCCGGTCGTATCTTAAATCTTGAACCACTTACTAGCTAGTGCAATAAAAGTTGCCATTATTTCTGTTCTTGAGCAAAAACAAATGAACAAACAAGTCAATTATGTTGCGAATATGACCTGTAACACACAATGCAAACACACATAGAAAGCAAGAAACAAACAAATCACGACACAAGATATACCTTGTGGTTTGGCTAAATTGCCTACGTCCACAGCCTCTCACACCAGTTCACTATAATCAACAACAGAAAGGATTACAAGTTTTCTCTCTAAAAAAACAGCACTCTACACACTGCGGCTGCACATAGAAGGGGATAATATATCCCACTAGGGTTACACTAAAAATTACTATAATACCCTTGGCCCAAAATAAAATTCGGCGCAATTCAGGCCGTTAACTCCGGGGGCCCGCCACCCGAACCCCCGGTATCGCAGTGGATCAGACTTCACAAACCCAACAATCTCCCACTTGAAGACTGATCTGAGAGAGAAAGAAACAGCTGTCACCTCCATCGAAACAAATAGTGCTGGTGTGAGAAATCATTGTCTTCTAGTCTTGAAGACAAATAGAAGCTGAACATTTCTTCAGCTTCTCCACAGTGACCACCTTGGAAAACATATCTGCAGGATTATCGTTTGTATGAATTTTCTCCAAAGTGAACTGTCCATCCTCCAAAAGAGAGCGAATGAAATGGTACTTGATGTCGATGTGCTTGGTTCTCGAGTGAAAAGCTGAATTCTTTGCAAGATGAATTGTACTTTGACTATCACTGAACAACTTAGAACCCCCCTCTTGTTTCTTACCAATTTCTTTCATAAAATTCCTCAACCATACCATTTCTTTGCACGCCTTAGTGGCTGCCACATACTCTACCTCTGTCGTGGAGATGGTTACAATTTTCTGTAGTCTAGAGACCTAACTGACTGCTGCACTGCCCAAAGTAAACACATACCCTGTAGTGCTCTTCCTGCTGTCAATATCCTCTGCAAAATCTGAATCCACATAGCCCTGAATACGAATATCTGAACCATCATAACATAATGCCACATCTTTAGTGCCTCTAAGGTACCTCAAAATCCACTTAACACCTTCCCAATGCTCCTTCCATGGATCTGCCATAAATCTGCTCACTACTCCCACTGCATGAGCAATGTCTGGCCTTGTACAGACCATAGCATACATCAAGCTGCCTACTGCTGATGCGTAAGGTACTCTAGCCATGTACTTACGGTCTTCATCTGTGACTGTTGCTTGATCTTTGGAAAGTCTGAAGTGACTTGCCAAAGGAGTGCTAACTGGTTTAGCATTTTCCATGTTAAACCTTTTCAGAACCTTGTCAACATATTTTGCCTGTGATAGTTCCAACTTCCTATTTACCCTGTCCCTGCTAATTCTCCTCCCAAGAATTTTCTTTGCATTTCCCAAATCCTTCATAGCAAATTCCTTGGACAACTGTGCCTTGAGATTTGAAATTTCTTCCATTCTTGATCCTGCAACAAGCATATCATCTACATACGAAAGCAATATGAGATACGATGTAGCAAGCTTCTTAAAATAACAGTAATGGTCTGAATGACATCTAGTAAAACTAGCTTTTGCTATAAAAGTGTCAAACTTTCTATACCACTGTCTTTTAGAGACTATTTCAACCCATATAGACTTTTCTTAAGCTTACATACCAGATTCTCTTTCCCTTTCACCACATAGCCTTGTGGTTGATGCATATAAATGTCCTCCTCCAAATCACCATGGAGGAAGGCAGTTTTGACATCCAATTGTTCCAAGTGCAAGTTCTCAGCTGCTACAATACTTAGCATAGATATGATAGTAGAAATTTTAACAACTGGAGAAAAAATTTCTGTGTAGTCAATACCTGGTTTCTGCTGAAACCCTTTTACTACCTACCTTGTCTTGTACCGATTGCTCCCATCAGATTCTTCCTTTATTCTATAAACCCATTTGTTGTGCAAAGCTGACTTCCCCTTTGGCAACTGGACAAGATCCCACGTCTGGTTTGATGAAAAAGAATACATCTCATCATCCATGGCATGCTCCCACTTCTCCCTGGTCTCAACCTGTAAAGCTTCCTCAAAATATTCTGGTTCACCACAATCAGTTAATAACAAAAAATTCATTGAAGGTGAATAGCGTATTACAGGCTTACTAACTCTAGTAAACTTCATCAAACTCTACAAACTATGAATTTTCAATATTCTCCTTTTGATGACCAAGTCTATCTTTGTACAAAACAGATTCATTGAACACAATATCCATACTCCTCACTGTTTTTTGTTTTTCAAAGTCCCACAGTCTATACCCATAACTATCAGTGCCATAGCCAATGAAGTAACACATCCTAGACTTAGGATCATGCTTACCCCTGTTCTTAGGTTCAATGTGTACATAAGCAGTGTAACCAAAAATGCGAAGATGAGAGAGATTTACCTCTTTTCCAGTCCAAGACTCTTCTGGAAAATCACAATTCAAAGCAATTGAAGGTCCCCTGTTGATCAAATACACGGCAGTGTTTACTGCATTAGCCTAGAATTGCTTAGGTAGCCCAACATTTATTCTCATGCTCCTTGCACGCTCTAGGATCGTCCTATTCATGCGCTCAGCCACTCCATTCTGCCTTAGCTTCCTCAGGATTGTTTTTAGTCTTCTAATCCCATTTGAAGCACAATATAACTCAAAGTCATCATCACAGTACTCACCACCATTATCGGACTTGAGACACTTTAGCTTTAACCCTGTCTCATTTTCAACCAAAGCTTTCCAATTCTTGAAAGTACTAAACACATCAGATTTATGCTTTATGAAATACACCCACAATTTTCTAGTAGCATCATCTATGAAAGTGACAAAATAGCGAGAACCACTAAGAGAAGGTACCTTAGATGGTCCCCATACATCAGTATGGACCAGTTCCAATCGTTCTGATTTTGGAGTCCTTGCCACCTTGGTAAAACTGACTTTCTTCTGTTTTCCCAAAATGCAATCTTCACAAAAGTCCAGATCAAGATACTTCAACCCAGGTAGTTTTCCTTCCTTCATCATCACCTTCATTCCTTTCTCACTCATGTGACCAAGTCTTCTATGCCATGTACTAGCATCAATTCCAGACGACGCCACTATTATGCTATTGTAGGTACCCGAGGAGACATAGAGGGTGCCTTCTTTCTTACCACGAGCCAAAACCATGGCCCCTTTGCTCATCTTCCAAGAATCTGTCGTGAATGATGTTACCACTCCACTTCCTGACAACTGCCCAACCGAAATCAAGTTCCTTGTCAAAGTAGGCACATGTCTGACATCTTTCAAATTTAACACTGTCCCATTGGTTTGAGTAATCTACACATCACCCTTCCCAATAATATTACAGGCCTCGTCACCACCTAAATAAACTTTTCTGAAGTTTCCTTGCACATAATTCTTAAGGACATCCATGCGTGGGGTGGCATGGAATGAAGCTCCCGAGTCTACAATCCATGACTCACTGCGAGAGTCTGCTACACAAATCAAGGCATCACTATCCTCATCTTCAGCAATGTTTGCGGTATTCCTACCCCCTTGATTGTTGCCATTCTGCTGCTTTCTCGGATTTTTACAATCTCTCTTGTAGTGCCCTTTTTCACCATAATCCCAGCATTCAGCTGATTTCTTATCACGTCCGCGAGATTTTGATCTCCCTTTTCTCAATTTTGATCTCCCACGAGTACCATTGTTCTAATTTTTATTGTTGCCCCTGTTCAATTTTTTGCCTCTTTTTTCTGCAATTCAATGATGAACCAGAATTGAGTCTTCCCTTGAAGATCTCCTACGAGCTTCTTCTCCAAAAGAAAACCCAGTCACATCTTCAAATTTTAGCACCGAGGACCCGGATGAATTGCTTACTACCACAACCAGTCCATTCCAACTGTCTGGTAAACTTGACAGAAGTAACAAGGCTTTTACCTCATCATCAAATATAATTTTCACAGACTCTAATTGGATTGTTATGGTATTGAACTTGTTCAAATGTTCGGCAACGATAGCATCATCTACCATCTTTAGATTGAACAACTTCTTCATCAAATAGACTTTATTGGATGCAGAGGGCTTTTTGTACATCTTCTCTAGAGCTGCGAACAACCCTGCTGTCATCTTCTCCTTTGCGATGTTCGAAGCATCCGATGGTGACAAACTCAATCGTACGGTTCCTAGGACTTTACGATCTAGTACAGCCCAATCTTCGTCTTTCATATCTGCTGGTTTCGTGCCTTCGATAGGTAGGTATAGATCCTTCTAGTATAGGACATCTTCAATCTGCATCTTCCAGAAAGCAAAGTTCGAACCATTGAACTTCTCAATCTTAACCTTCTATTCCTCTGCCATTGTTAGCCACTAGTCTACAACCTCTTTCTGATACCAATTGTTGCGAATATGACCTGTAACACACAGTGCAAACACATATAGAAAGCAAGAAACAAACAAATCATGACACAAGATATACCCTGTGGTTCGTCCAAATTGCCTACGTCAACAGCCTCTCACACCAGTTCACTATAATCAACGAACAGAAAGGATTGCAAGTTTTCTCTCTAAAAAAACAGCACTCTACACACTGCAGCTGCACATAGAAGGGATAATATGTCCAACTTGGGGGGCCTGCCCCCCCAAAGCCCCAGTATCGGAGTGGATCAGACTTCACAAACCCAACAAATTAATGCACCAAAAGTATTCAAAACTCAAAGCAAATAATATATGCGTCTAAACATGGGGATTTAATTGATTTATGGCACATCAGTATTGAATATTTTCCCCTGTACATGAGATGATATATTGTAATTTAACTGTACTTTTTAATACTAGAACTAATATTACTGAAACTTGTGAAAAGAGAGAAATGAAGAGGGCGGTAAAATTTAAATAGAATAAGCAAATATTTGTCTAAAATGAAACGTAAGAGATGACACACTTGGGACAACATAAATAGTTTTTCCTGCTTGGAGGCAATTTGGGAAGACACTTAGCCAGTGTTTTGTGGTCTATAGATGAACAAGTTCTACATTTTGAAGTGTTTGGTAGATGCCTTTTTTTATTGTTGAGTCTGTGCATATTATATGTTAAAAGTAAAATGTAATAACTTTGCTCCACCAATGTCAATACCAGTCATGGAATAACACACCACCAAATAGGCCGCTCACCACCAATAAAGACAAGCTCAGACTACAGATATCCATGGAAGTCACTGGTGGAGCAAAGTTAGTATGTTTTGAGTTTAAGGGCTGGTTTGAAAATATATAAAATAGGAGCAAATTCAGTTCAACCTCCCTTTTTTTATTTGGTTCTTATGAAAACTATCAATTGTTGTTTTGAAAAAGAACCAATTAAAGTGTGATTTAGTAACATACACGGACTCTCACATAATAATAAGCCTCTACGAAAACTTCGGCCGGTTTGAAAATATATAAAATGGGAGCAGATTCAGTTCAACCTCCCATTTTTTATTTGGTTCTTATGAAAACTATCAATTGTTGTTTTGAAAAAGAACCAATTAAAGTATGATTTGATAACATGCACGGACTCTCACACAATAAACAAGCCTCTACCAAAAACTTCGAAATGTAGAACTAGTTCATTAGGAAGACAATGAGGACAATAGGAAAGAAAAGTGGATAAGTTGAGAAATAAAATTTAACATTTTGAATGTTGTGAGTTATTTCCCTTCCTTAATTCGTATTTTTCAATTATACTTTAGAAATTCTTGATTCTTTCTTGTTTTCCTTTCTCTTTCCTTTTTCCTCACAAAATCCATAAACCAAATAGAGCCTAAGAGTAATAAGTGAAGAAAAAAACCTACATTATGCTCAATGAAATTGCACCCAAAAAAAAATATCACCAATCAGGTAGGACATATCTTAAATCTTCAACCACTTCGCAGTTTGTGCAATAAAAGTTGCTATTTTTTATATTCTCGAGCAAAAAATAATGAACAAACAAGTCAATTAATGAATGAAAAGGATTCAAATTCTAGGTGAACAATGCATTTGACTTGTGAGTTCAAAGAGACTTCGGGTATACATGACCTCACAAGTCATTGCCATTTTCTTTTCCCTGCATCTAATTTGATCTCCTTGCCCAACTTTGCATCCAATTCGTTTTTTTCCACATCAGTGAAGTCCATCACAAAGCTCAGATAAGATACACAGATCAACAATCGTATATCTTTCTAGCATCTCATTTAAGATCAGGATAGCTCCATCAAAATCCTTATTCTTATTAAAAAGTGGATATCAATATCTTATAAGAATGTTCATTTAGATGACCACCACTTCTTATCATGCTTTTATATAGCTGAAAAGTTCGTTCAGCGTTCTTCCTCATGCACTGCCCCCTAATTAGTGCAGAAAAAGTTGACGAGTTAGGTAGTAAGTTGTCCTTATCAAATTTTTTTCAACAAGATAACCAGCTTTCTTTTCCTTCCCCTCCTTGCATAGACGCTCAAACAATGCAGTATAAGTCCCTATATAAGAGTTAATTCCATTTCTTGACATCTCCTCGTGAAGCCGACCTCCCATTTCACTATTACCCACATGCATGGCTATATGCATACATCAATGTGTTATATGTCACAGTATTAGGAGAAACATTCTTGCTTTTCATCTCAGTGAAAAGCTTATTTACTTCATTTAATTTTCCTTCTTTGTAGAACCCATGTATAAGTGTGTTGTAATGTCATCTGGGTGGCATCCTTTCTTTTTCATTACATTTCTGAGCTTCCCAGCAATGCTCAAAAGGCCTCGATTATAGTGTCCACTAATCAAAGCATTGGAAGATGCAATGGTAGAGCCAAAACCCATACTCTCCATCTCTCTGAACACCTCAACAACCTTATCTAGCTTCCCCAATTTACCAAGAGCACCGATAACCATATTGAGAGTATAGACATTTGGTTAGGTCCGAGAGCGCATCATCTCCTTATAAAATACCAATGCAATGTCTACCCACTTTAGATTAATTAACGATGCATTGCAAGATTCAATGGTCAAGACAAACTCATAATCCCTCGTGCCATAGAGAGTGTTGGTGATCCTAAACTTCATCATATATGCATAATTTTAAAGAGGAAGTTAAAAACACAAGGTGAAGAATCACATATCTGGTATGAATAAGGTATGGCTTCAAAGAGCTTAGAAGGAAAATCACCTGAACTCGATTTATAGAGTTTTCTCAAAATCGATTCCGCAGATTTAAACTTACAATTCTTGGTGAGAATATGAATGTCAAATCCTAGAAATTTGAGGTTTTGTGTTAGGGGCATTTTGGTTATTTCACATGTCTACTTAGGGTTTGTTTGGGAAATGATTTATGTTAGTAGGCTTAATGAGTGTTTGGTTTATGACCTGAAAAATCTACTAGAGTAATATATTTATAGCATGACACATGCACATATATGTGTTGTGGGTTATAGTTATATGCTTATTGCCCACAATTTTTCTCTCTTTTACTTCTCTTTTTCTTCACTTTCCTCCTTTTCCTCACTTTTTACTGAGAAATTCTGCAGCCCACAACCACCCAAGTTTCCACCTATTGCATCTATTCCTTCTTTGTTTCTTCACACCTATCACCTCACCTTTTCTCCTATGCAATCCTTACTTCTTCCTTCTTTTTTTCTCACTTTTACACACACTTTTACACACACAAAATCCCAGCACAAGCACCTCCCTTAATATCTCCTTCTACTTTATATTTCTGCCACTTATGTTACATATGACACTTAGAAGGATTTTTTGGAGACACTAGAGTTCATCACTTTAAGCTCATTTTCCACCTTCTTCCCCTCATTTTTAGCTCAAGCTCAAGGAGAGAAGTTATTCCTTTCTTCAAGCTCAACACTTTGGTGCTGTCTTTTATCTCACTGGAGTTGTGGTTTGTTAGTGTTTGTTCAAATACTAGGTAGCATTCTATAGTATAGAAATATACTATCATCTCTATGTTTGTGGTTGATTTGTGTTTAGGGGGATGACATATGCTTACTTTCTACTAAATTCCTTGTTAATCACCTTGACCTTTACTTGTTTATTTGGGAATATGCTCATGTGCCTATATAAAAACATGTCTAAATGTTTTGTTGTTCAAAAGCATGCATACCAAATTTCAAATATGAGATGTTATGCTAAAATCCATGTTTGAGACTTTCATGTCTCAAGTTATGTGTATCACTCATGAAGTTCAACATCCATGGCATGAAGCTTTACGGCTAATTACCATTTTAAAAGATTGATAACTATTGAAAATGGAAAACCTCCTATGTTGGGTAAAAAGATGAAGTAGATAAAAATTTCTAGATATGGGTGTGATTGAGGATCGATAGGAACTCCAAACTTGACCTAGCTATCCATGGGTTGGTCTGCTACACTTTAAATCCAAGTGGCCCATACTTCGATGTTGAGAGTGAGAGCGTTTAGAGATTTTGGATTATATATTGGATAGCCTTAGGGGATTTTTTTATTTACGTTAGTGGATTATGCATTTCATGCCTTGCGGCTCTTGCATTTATGCTAGGCGGTAATTTACGTGCACCGCATCTCAATTTATGAACATGGTGATTATATTACATTTTTATAATGTAGTTCCTATAGCTGTCGAGATCAAAAACCCCCAAACCATTTTTTGGGTGAAAATGATAAAGGAAAAGCACCGATGTAGACGCCTTTTGAAACTGGACTTTGTCGCTTCAAAGACCCCGTCTGTGGGGATTTTATTTCATGTTGTACGTTTGCTTTGGTTAGGTTAGGAAGCATGTTTTGTCAATTTTGGAACTCTAGTGAGTTGGAGAATGTGGGGATTCATATACTTTGTTTTTGAGGGCTAAATGTTGTAATCGAAATCCTCTAATGCTTGGTTTGGAATGTTCAGAAGTTTGGAACATGTTTACTTGGATACCATGTACTACTAGTTTGTTTTAGAAGTTGGAATTACATTATGAAAAGGATTTGAAGCAAACGATACATTAATTCCTGTACAAAGAGCTAAAAGAGGAAAGAGAATAAATCAAGAATAAAAGAGAATTCGTGTGGAATACCAATGGCTCCCTCTTAGGTGTAAGAAATGTTCTTCCTTCGATCATGATTGTTTGAATGGTATTAAAACCAACCAATGATACTCCTTCATATCACCTTGGTATATCTATGACAAAAGCAGCTACTAGAGATTGAAGGTCATTAAAGGAAGGGACAAAGGAAAAGGAAATGTGGAAGTGGCTGGTCCTACTTCTAATCGGTATAATATGGTAAGCTCCTCCATGCCTAGTGTTGAGCCTGTCTTAGTGCAAAATTTCAATTGTCACCAGGATTAATCCTAATATGTCCTCCCCTGCTGTTCGGGATGTCTGTGGAGGTCAGGCTGGACATAGTACAGTTGCTCCTATGGACAACATTTTTGAAGCCCTTACCTTTAATGTTGAGGTGAGTTCGGAGGATTCATAAGAATCAGAGGAGGACTTGGATGATTTTGAGGATGTGTCTCTGATGCCCGAAAGCTCCACATCGTCTAAACAAAGGAAGAAGGAAGCTAAGATGAAGTTAAGAGGAAATCACCATAAGGGTCATCGTTGTCTATAATAAAATTTCTTTGTTCTTTTGCCCTGTACTCATTGTTTATTTGTTTTGGGCTTTGTTTAGCCTCTTGGCTTTGATAGCTAGGTTTGTTTGAGTTGTTATCTGGGTTTTTTTTTTTCCTCATATTCTGCTCCTCTCTTTATTAGCATGCTACTGAGCTTATTGTACTATCCTAGGGTTTTGCCTTGTTCTTTTCATAATTAACCAATTTTCTAGAAAAAACATTTATGAAACATATAGTTTTTATGATGAACAAGTCACTTTAATTCAAGCTTATGCCCACATTTAATTTTATGTAAGAAACTCTAATTTTAGCATTTAATCTTACTTGTGCTTCCAATTTAAGTTTAATGTAAGTTTTACTATTTCAAATGTTAAGATTAAAAGTTGTTTTCAAAAGAGAAACTTTGTTTTGCATAGAAAAGGTCCTCATTCATACTTTTGAAAGGTTTGGATTCAGCCACATATCGACAGCTGGGAGTTTTGACAGAAATTTCATTAGAAAAAACCATTTTGGCCCAGCCGGTAGATGGGCCGGTGGACCGGCACACTAAGTGCATCGACTGGGTGACCGATAGTATGTATGTTTTTGCCGATAGGTGAGCCGGTAGATCAATCGGTCGACAGACTGAAGACAGTCTGTAGAGCATGTGCCAGACCTCATTTCTCAGTGCTTAGTTTTATCAAATTAATTCCATTTCATGTCATTTACGTAAATGTCTTTTAATTTAAGACAATAAATCCATTTGGATTAATAAAAGTATTTTAAAAAATTGATTTCTCAAGAATAAAAAGTCAACATTCCCTCCAAAGAACACATTCCCGATTTTCTACACAGTTCATTTTAAAAACCTTTTGAATTCTCAAGGTTCCATTTCCCATAAAATTTCTTAAAAATCATTTTTTCCACATAAAGGAGCTAAAATAAAACAAAACCAAGACTTTTCAACTCGTAATTCAAAATAATTAAAGTTGTCCCTCTTTGACCCGTTTGGTCAACACTGGGTCAACCATTGACTTTTTAAACTTACCCGGGGACAAACTTTACATTACTAGCTATTACACTTCCAAATTAGTGGATGTCGTTTTACCACCTAAATCTATTTCCGCTCTTTCTCTTATTCTTCTCCCTCTATTTCCCTATCTTTCTATCTTCTTAACGTCGCTCTCGGGTCACGGAATTCGGGGCCTAACAATGAAGAATTAGGCAATGGGTATGCAAATTGGGTTTTTTGGAGCTCAACCCAATTGAAGAATTCTAGGGAAAGAACATGCTCCTTTTGATCTTTCAACAGACTGTGCTTAATTCGAAAAGGGATTAGACCAGACCCCAATTTACCAAACTTAGCCCAATCAGAATGTATACGGTGGCTGTGAACTACATTCACATAATCAAGGGTCTTGACCTTTGGGTTCAGGAATTGTTCTATTGGGTTTTGGAATTGGATTCCAATTTCTATTATTTAAATTCCCAAAAATTATAAGTTGAACTGGATTAGGGTTCTTCGCAGAAGAATCAAGCAAAAAATGAAATTTGACGAAATTGCAAGTAATTCATTATTTTTTCGTTTGGATTGAGAGAAATGGAGAGAAGAGAAGAGAAAGAGTTCTTTCCAGTTATCTCGTTTGGTAATTTAAGCATGGAGAGAAGAGAGGAGAAATGGAGAAAAACTAGGGAGAAAGTGAAGAGAACAGAGCCCACTTTTGTTTCTCTCCAAATCCGAAAGATTCCAAAGAGAAAAGAAGAAAAACTTAATTAAGTAATGTATAAAAGACCAATATGGCCCAACATATTATTATTCCTATATCCCTAATAGAGGATTAAAAAGTAAATTGGTTATAAGTACTTCATTTTCTTTTCCTCTCATGAAAGTTAACCAAACGAGAAAAAGTTGTGTTTCTCTCTTTTCTCTTCTCTCCTCTATAGTCTATCCAAACATGATGAAAACTCAACTTTCTATCTCTTTCTCTTCTCTTCTATTCTCTTGATAAGTTTATCTTCTATTTTCTCCACTTCTCTTAATCCAAACATTCTCTTTTCTCCACTTCTCTTAATCCAAACAAAGTATAAATAACCTAGAAATCAATAGTACTATTTATTAACGATAAGAAACTGAGCAATCAGAATGTTTTGTGCATGTTCTAAAGTCCCCAATAATCAAACAAAGAGAGAACGACGCTAACCTTGTTGAAGAGTCTTCACAGTTTAGAATGTTTGAGGTCCATCGCGTTCACTGAGACTTGCGGATCTCTCTCTCTCTCTCTCTCTCTCTCTCTCTCTCTCTCTTGTGTGTGTGTCAAAAGAGTACAAACTAGTCTTTTGCATAGGTTGTACAACAAATGAATCCTTTGTCAAACAATATAACAACATTTTTTATGTTTGAGAGTTTTAAAAAGGGTTAAATACCCTACGTGGTTAGACCAATTTTTACTTTAACCATTTGTGGTTTAAAAGTGGACACTTAATCCCTCGGTGGTTCGGACTAAAGTGGAACTGTTGAGATTTCTCTAAAAATTGATGAAAATTATAAAAATGGCCAAAAATATTAACACTTAACCCCGTTTGTAAGGTTAATTTTGGAGCTAATCTCCTATGTGGAGATAATGCTGCCATTTAACCTAGCTGTGTAGACTAATTTTTACCCTTAAACTCTCTTACGTGGAGCTAATTTTAATAATTAATCCCCATGTGGGGCTATTTTGAGATAAATATTAGTAGTTCACTTTAGTTTGAAACCACAGGAGGTTAAGTGTCCACTTTTATAGAACAGAGAGGTAAAGTGAAAATGGGCATAATAACAGGGGGTTAAAATATATTTAAAAAAACTATAGAAAATAAGAGAAAATGAGAGAAAGTACCTCACTTTCTCTAACTTTTTCTCGGATTTTTTCTCATTTAGGAGTTTTAGTAGTGAGAGTAGAGTAGAGAAAATAAAAGAAAACTAATCCTTAGTTTCTCTTAATTCTTTTTCTCCAAATCGAACCCCTGAACTTCAAAAATCCATTCAATTAAACCTAAAGTCTGATGCTGTTAGCTTAATCTAACAAAAATTGTCAAGTGAGTTACGCGTAATGCTTACCTGTCATAGGTTAGGTCAAAATAAATGAAGGAGAATATCATGAATAGCTCAAAAACTCGCATTCAATCAGATCCAAAATTGCAGTCAATCAGTCTCAAAATTGCATCATTTTTTGCGCCATTCATAATCTCTTTCATTTGGCTTAACCTAACATGTGACAAGTAAGCATACGCACAACTCACGTTGCAATTTTAGTTAGTTTAAGCCAACGACATCAGGTTTTGGGTCTGATTGAATGAATTTTTGAAGTTCAATAATTCGATTTGTCATGCCCCAGCGTAGTAAAATGAGGAAAATTTTCCATTTCCATTTTGGACCCGTAGGTCATGACAGGTGAGAGATCGCTTGTCCTGTACTTAGCTTAACATGTACCAGAAAACAGAGTATGTAAAGCAGCAAGGGAGAAAATGTAAATAAATATTACAAACTTAATTAATATTACATTGTCTCAAATAAAAGTATTTTCTAAGGCACAAGCCGCCTTATTCAAATTTAAACATTATTCATATCCTTTATTACAACTTTTAATAAATTAAAAATGCAGCTCTATAGACTTCTCTAGCTGGCATTATCGTATAACCTTGCGTAGCCATCTCCTGGGCATTTTGGGTGTCCAGAACAAAATAAAGTCATCAGCTAATGAAAGTCGAGTGAGCAAAATGAACATACAAGCAATGTATATAAAAGCACATTAATTGACTTTACATTTAGTATTTTACAACACTGTTAGTCCATTATTCCAGTCGTCGCATATAAACAACTAATGGACCATTAAATCAATTATATAAAACCGTGCATGAACAATCACTACAACAAAAAACCCTTATTATGACTTAAAAAAAAAAGTCATAAATGCATATTTATGACTTTTTTTTTAAGCTTAAAAAAAAGTCATAACATTGCAGTCATAAATAAGTTCGAGTTTGTTAAAAAAGTCATAAATAATTATTATTTTTACAACAATTTTATAAAAAAAAGTCATAAAAAATGAATGATTTCAAATTATATATGACTATTTTTTAATTGATACAGTCATAAATGATCTTTTTAAAAAGTCATAAACAACCTTTAAAACAGTCATAAATAATTTTCAAAAAAGTCATAAATAACCTTTTAAAAAGTCATAAATAATCTTCAAAAAAGTCATAAATAAAATTTAAATAGTCATAGATAGTCTTCAAAAGAGTCACAAATAACCTTTAAAAAGCCATAAAAAATCTTCAAAAGAGTCATAAATAACCTTTTAATAGTCATAAATAATTGTTAAAAAAATCATAAATAACCTTTAAAAAAGGCATAAATAATCTGTAAAAAGTCATAAATAATCTCACTATTTATGACTTTACTAGAACTGTTGCTAATTTATGATTTGTTTTTTTTTTATGACAAAATCATATATAATGTAAAACGCATTTTAAAAAAATTGTTATTTTGATAATCCAATAATCAAGAATTACACAATTCAGAAACATCAAAACATGTTACACAATTCAGTATATATACATACAAAGCAGCTCAAGAACCATATTCAAATAACATCTTCCTTCCAACCAAAAATTTTCATTCATCAATCTAATAATTAGTCATGTACAAGAAAAATGTAACAGTAAACACTAAGTATGTATTAAAACAACAAATTAATAATGTATATGTAACATTGTTTACAAAAAAAACAAGATTAATATCTATTTAAACTCTTCAATCACCGCTAGTACATCAACTTAATTCCAATATTTGTTCCATGTAGTGTAACTGTATAACACTGACACAAAAACGAAAATCAATGTATTAGATTCTATACAATATGTATACAATTTTCTTAAATTGTATTACCTGAAAAAAAAAAAAAAGAAAAAAAAAAGAAAAAAAAAAAACGAATGAGACGTTTAAGATTTATTCCCTATTCCACCCCTTCCCTATTCCACCCCCCCCCCCCCCTTAGGGGCGGACCCAGGATTTTTGGCCAGGGGGGCCTAGGCTACACGGGGGTTCGGGGGCAGCGCCCCCGAGGCGATTTTTTTTTAGTCTACCTATACATTATTATATGTAAAATGGCAGAATCACATATAGAATTGGTTTACCACCCGTCATTTGGGATAAATCATGTAATTTTAGGGGATCTATATCTAAAACATGTAAAATATTACATGTAAGTATAGAATTTTCAAAAGTACAAGGGGGCCTGTGTCTAAAACTTGTAAAATATTACATGTAAGTCTAGAATTTTCAAAAGTTCAGGGGGAGCCTGTGTGAAATTTAAGAGGATCTATTTCTAAAATCTATAAACTATTACATATAATTTTATAATTTCCAAAAATCCAGGGGGGGCCTGTGCCACCCCTGAATTGCACTTGGGTCAATTTGGGCCCTGCAGTTATAAATTGAAGCAATTTGATCCAAATGTTCAATTCTGTGAGAAAAATTGACAAAATTTGCATACATACTATGCGTTGTCACACTTTTTAAGGGCAAAAATGAAACATTATCAATCTCCTAGCCTGCTTACTAGCATAATTGTGCATAATAGTGGGTAAATTCTGTCAATTTTTCTCACAAAATGGATCGTTTTGGATCAAATTGCTTCAATTTAAAATTGTAGAAACCAAATTGACCCAATTGAAACTACAAGGACTAAAATGACACAATGACTAAACTTTCAAGGGTATGTTTTGTATTTATTTATGTTAATCCGTCACTTTTTTAACGGTGAATTGATGAAGGGGGTCAATGTGATACACACTTCAAACCTCAGAGGGTGTAGGTGATATTACTGAAACATGAGGGAGTTTAAGTATAATTAGAGCAAACCTCAAAGAATCTAAGTGATATTAACCCTTAAAATTAATACATAAGAGTCAGGACAATCCCATGCAACACATTGGCCTTATGCAAGTTCTAATTGCATTTTTCAATTACATAATAATAGTTCAACAGTTTAACATATTAAGTTGTACACTTACATTACCTTGTGGCGAGGCTTTTGCTGCTTCTTCTCTCCCTCCTTAGAATGACATGACTACATCATGTAGCAACATGCATAGATCACATGTTATATATATATATATATATATATATCGTTAATGACAATTGGAAGGTGAGAATAAAAGATATTTAAACCATGAAAACTTAAAACTAAAGAATACTAAGCAAATATTTTTTTTTTCATTCAGGAGTTAATTGCCACAGTCCTAGTGTTTTTTTTTTTTTTATGGTATTCATGAACTGAACTAGGTTCTTCCTACAATAAAATGATTATATGTACCCTGGTTACATGTATGTGCCTACTGGTTGTTTGCATAATATTAATTGTCCCTCTCTAAATGCACTAAGTAAAAAGTGGACTATTTTGAACTTTGATGCATAATCGGAACACTCTATTTAAGAACATTAAAAAATGTTTATATTTTAGATTATGGATACATTGACTATATTCTTAAAGCTAAGTTATCCTACACCTCTGGACAGTCTAGTTTTTTTTTTTCGAAAAATTGAGACAGACACATACTTCTATTTCTTTAGACTTTATTTGGGTTTTAGAATAAGAGACTTGGTTTTCGATGCATTGGAGATTGGTTTGAAACTTGAGTGAACAAAGTGATACATTCATAAATGCAGATCCAAAGTGAAACTCCAATCAAATTATAGTGTATTAAATTATATTTACCCAAAATTTATTCACAAAATCAACAAAGACATTGTAAATTTTTACTTTCATCAATTTAGTAACAGGCTATTGCCTCCTACCTCCATTGCCAGAGCCTCATAAAAAATTAACTTATCAATACAAGGTTCTGCAAAAATATTGATAGTATTTAAATTACATGGAATTGTGACCATGAAGAGGAGGTGGGGATGGAGACGGATCTGAGGATATGCTGTATTTCTATCTATTGTGTCTCAAATCAAACCAAGCAGATTAAAGATAAAGTTTTTGATGATTAAATCAGAAATTGCATATGAAGAAATTGATTGGATTCAATTATCTTTTGTCCTTTCATTGGGGCAGTAAAGCACGAAATTGTTGAGAACAGAGCATGGCCGGCCCAATGGGGGGGCCAGTGGGGCAACCGTCCCGGGCCACCAAAGTTTATTAAATTTTGAGGGCCCTCATAAAATTTTCATAATTACATTTTTACTTTGAGATTTTTTTAGTATTTTACATTAGGTCTCTCTTAATTATGTTAAGTCTCTCCTCAATATATGTTTAGGCCCCAAAGGGGTCCAATGTCCAATTTAGTGTCATCAACTACATATATATTGATATACATACATATAAAACTCAAAAGCAAAGGCTCCTAGAATTTTGAAAATTACACTTTTAGTTCAAGAATTTGTTGAGTTTTAGAAATAGGCCTCCCAAGAATTTTGAAAGACACCGTGCAATATTTAAGTTTTACAAATAGATTCTCATATTATAAGTAGATCCTAAAAAAATCGCCAATTATGTATAAGTAAACCCTAAAAAAATAGCCAATTATGTATAAGTAGACCCCAAAAAAATTGCCTCGGGGGCGCTGCCCCCGAACCCCCGAATAAGGGCCTCCCTTTTAGTAGTTCGTCCCGAGCCTCCAAATACTCGGGACCGGCCCTGGAACAGAGCCGAGGATCGGAAGGCGGCCCTCACGATGGTTCAATTGGAGCTGCCACAATCTTTTTCTCACCAACGACGAAACTGATCGGACTGGAGCTTTGGTAATACTGATCAACGGGCTGCTTCTTCTTTTCCTTGTATAACAACATTGTTACAAACCAAAAATAGAAACAAGAAAAACAAAATCTATCGAGAGAGAGAGAGAGAGAGAGAGAGAGAGAGAGAGGGGAAGGATCTGAATTGTCTTACATTTAGTTTTAGGAGAGAAGGATGGCCAGTACTCTTGCATATTCCATGAAAAATAAATACATAAACTTCTTCTTTTCTCAATTCAAATCTCAGATAACTAATTTTGCTCAGTGTTTCATCACCATTAGATGATCGTATGTTCATATAGAGGAAAATGGTAACATGGACGACCCTATTGAGATGCCAACCGAGTGAGGGGTTTTACCCTAGCTTAGAAAGAAGTGAACAAAGAGATTTCCCTCCATTTCTGCAATAACTGGTCATTTAATTTTTTTAATAAAAAATGGCGCCACTTCTTTTTTCACAAAAGTTTTTGGCGCTTGCTACTTAAGCCAAAATAGTATTTTATTTAGTGCCATATTCTATTTGAAGTATTTTCAAACAATCCCTAAAATTTAAAAAAAAAAAAAAAAAAAACCAATATATATATACAATATGTTCAGTAATTTATTCTCGCGACGACAATACTACCACCAGAAAAATCGTAGAAAAAATCTCTTTTTTTTGGCTCATTTCTAAAACTGTCATGAAAAGTGCCATAAAAGTTGACTCTTTTCGGTGCTTCACATACTGTCATATAAAGTGCCAGAAAAAATCAACTTTTCACAACAGTAACAATATCGTCGGAGTAAATGTCGGAAAAAATCACTTTTCTTGGCAGTTTACATAGTGTCATGATTATCACCTAAAAAACTAATTTTTCTTGCTACTATTTTTACCACCGTTTTGAACCATCGAGAAAAATAATCTTTTTCCACAGTTTTTCTAGCGCCGAAAAATAACTTTCGGGAAAAACCTATTTTCCTGTAGTAACTTTTCTAAATACTTATTATATATGATATGACACTTTTAAAAAACATGTCATAAAAAATCTTATTATTTATGACAATTTCAAAAAACTGTCATAAAACATATGTAATATGATTCGTAGTAAAATCTAAAGTTATAATACTAAAAGTAACTATCAAGTGTTAATAGTTCAATTTAAAAAATAATATTCTTAAAAACTAGTCCCTCAAAGATTGATTTAAGTGAAATTTCACTTTATATTCATGTACAGATTCAGTGAAATTTCACATAATATTCTTGTATGTCAAGTCAAATTTTACTAAATATTTTTGTATGGAGGATCTTTCCCTAATCAAGAATCTTAACTTTAAAAAATCTTAGCAGATTATCTTTTTCACTATTTGTTTTTTCCAAAAACGGTACTTACATTCGATTTTAGAACTCAAAGAAAAAGAGTCATAAAAATAAAGAATATTTATGTCACACCCGTTCCAAAAATTTATAGTTTTATCATGCATAATTGTAAATTGAGAAGTTATCAATGTTAATTGATAATGGTGGATTGAGGTTGACTGTGAGTCAACGGTAAGGTGTCAGTGAGGACACGGGAACATGGAAGTTCATATTGCATTGACATGATTAAATGACATTTATATGACTTAAATGTTATAGGACTTTATCTGGCATTTTGTGAATAGTAATTTTACCTGTATTGGTAAATTGTAGTAATCTTTGATATTGTTATATATCGATTTGAGAACTGTGGTGAGAACGCGAGTGTCACGTTAACTAAAAAGGTAGGTTGTGTGGAGATTCCACAGAATTTAGTTTTCAGACGTTATTTTGGACCAAACGAAACCTAGTCGAAAACTTTTGAAATTTATAGTTTTCACTCGTAAAGTTATTAAATGAACGTGTGCGACGTTTCATGAGTTAATTAGAAGTTTGAGAAACTTGCGGGGAGGTAAACGTGATTTCCGCAAAGTTGCCTATATATAGATGAGGATGAGATTGAAATCTCATCCACAACTCCTAAATATCTAGAGAGAGGAGAGAGAAAGGAGATTTTGTTGCCTCGAGCTTTGCGACGCCGATCGACGACCGTTCGTCCGTCAGATTTTCTCCAGATTTCAGATTTGAACTCGTGGAGGTGAGACCTACGTTTTGATACTACTTAGGCCATGTTTGGCAACTTTTTGTAAAAATCTTAATTCTAGACTTTTGGGAAAAATCAGGTAAAACTTATAGGAATCATACCAAATTCGAAATCCGACGATTATTTATTCCCCTAGACGATCCTTCAAAGTTTGAAGAGATTCGCACGAGGTATGAATTCTAGATCTATGAAATATATGGATTTTCATGTTTTGGACATCACTTTTGATATTCTTGGATCCGGGCGAAATTCATGTGTTAGTTAAGCCCGTTAATTATGCACGCGAAATTATGATAAAAGCACGTATAACTGTTTATGTGAGCATGTTATGTGTCTACTTGGGTCAAAGGGGAGTTTGGTGCAATTTCATTCGGAGTAAGCTCCTCAAACCTTGAGGATTGTGATCTTGTTGGAATTGGAAATTGTGGTTGTGTCTGGATTGGAGGTGGGCCCAACCAGTACACGGTACCTGGTATGGAGGAAGGCCCAACCAGTGTACGAGATGCGTGGGAGAGGTGGGCCTCCTACGGCATCGACCGGATGAATGCGTACCACTCACCCCAGAGACTATTTCTATGTGTTTTAGATGCTTAAACCATGAATTGTCATATAAGCATACATTTAGAATTGTATGCTCAGCATATAGCTGAGCAGTGGAGATGTACTCCATTGCAGGTAAGAAGAAAGACAAGAAGAAGTGTGTGGAGTGAGGCCGATGAACGCCGGGGGATCACCTTTGTAAATGTTTTATTTTAATCCTAAAACTCGTATAAGGATTTGAATATTGTAGTATGTTGTAATAGAAACATAGACTAGTTTCGCAGTATTGTAATCTTGTAATTGAACGCCTGTAACTGTGTTTTGGTATGTTGAAATCAGTTGTGGTTGTGATTGTTGTGGGTTTTGAGTAGTAGGACTTGTTAAATTCCAGCAGGGCTGCCAGCAGAGGAGCAGTCGACTGAACCCCCTGATCAGTCGACTGGATCTCGTGTATTTTGAGATACTGTAAGTGTATATCAGAGAAGCAGTCGACTGAACCCCTTGGGCAGTCGACTGAACACTGTTGACTTTAGCTACTGC
The DNA here is from genome assembly GCA_033977485.1 of Hydrangea macrophylla. Classification (NCBI taxonomy): domain Eukaryota; kingdom Viridiplantae; phylum Streptophyta; class Magnoliopsida; order Cornales; family Hydrangeaceae; genus Hydrangea; species Hydrangea macrophylla. The sequence goes on from CM066994.1 coordinate 34,517,184, forward strand.
TTCCTTTGATTGAAAAGCAGTCGACTGGATCCACAGATCAGCCGACTGGACCTCTTTGCAGTATGATGTATTTTTGGTTCTGCTTAACACAGTCGACGAAGCAGTCGACTGGACCCTAGTGCAGTCGACGGGGCAGTCGACTGAGCCTCTGTTTTCAAAACTAATTTCTTTGAATGTGTTTTCCATGGCCAAAACTTTTTATAACTCTGATTTCAATAGATTTTACAAACACAGAAGGGAACGTTTCCCAAGTTTTAAACTACCATGGTTGTTTTATAGAAGTTCTTTCCGCTGCGTATTATTAGATGATGTTTGGATGAGCCTTGGTGGCGTGCCACGTATCCTATTTCCACGCGTAGTGGGATGGGTCGTGACAATTTATGACTACCAAAAAATGTAGTCATAAACGTCTTGTTATTTATGACACTTTTCTAAATACTTATTACATATGACACTTTTCAAAAATCTATCATAAAAAATCTTATTATTTATGACAAACTTTAAAAAACTGTCATAAAAAATCTAATATGATTCTTAGTAAAATCTAAATTTATGACACTAAAAGTAACTATCAAGTGTACATAGTCCAATTTTAAAAAAAAAATAAAAAATTCTTAAAAACTGGTCCCTCAAAGGTCGATTTAAGCGAAATTTCACTTAAAATTTTTGTACAGAGGACCTTTCCCTAATCAAGAATCTTAATGTTAAAAAAATCTGATCATATTATATTTTCTTACTATTTTTTTTCCAAAAACAGTACTTAAGTTTGATTCTAGAACTCAAAGAAAAAAAGTCATAAAAATAAAAAATATTTATGATTAATCAAATAAAAGGTCATAAATTAAACACCACTTACCAATCTTATGACTATATTTGTAAAAAGAGTCATATATGTTAGACAAAAGTACTTTTTATGACCTTTTTTTTTTTAAATAGTCATTAGCCCAAAATTTTAAAAAGTCATAAAAAGGATTTTTTCTTGTAGTGAATGTAACCATCTCATCTAATTGACTCTTCGTGCATAATTTATCTACATTGGTATCAGAGCCATAAATGTTGTTGATTTGCCCGTATATAACCCAAACGGAATCTGCCATTAAAGCTCTAGCAAGCTTTTCATTTAAAACCTTAAATTCGGTTTCAAGTGGGTCTAATACAAAACTCCAATAGAATGTTAAGATCACAAATTAAAAGAGAAGAATTCAAAATTAAACAAGTATACCTCTGCAATTACTGGTGTAGGCCACTCAAAGCTTCACATATATCTTCAAAATTGGTAAAGAGAAGATACAAAAGACCTTCCTAAATAGCTTGAGCTACTAGCATGTGCGAGCCATGTGAACATACATGTGCATCACATGTCGACCAACTAACTGTGAGCTGGATTTGGAAGCAAGTGTTAAAATAAAAGAAAAGCAAAAGGAAAAGGTAAAACTGGTATCCCTGGATAGGATATCCATTCCAGATATGAGGTAGTTCTAGACTTAACACTCCTGTCCTCTTAAATTCAAACTTGTCCTCAAGTTAGAAAATCTAGAAATTGCTAGCTGAACTCGTCAGCTTCAATCCAAGTGGCTTCTTCCAAGGGCAACCCTGTTAGGAAAATGTGTTCCCAGAATCCATTGACAGCGCGTATAAGTTGGTACTGCAAAAATATTACGTGAAAACTACAATAACCCTACAAGGGCGGAACTAGGGTTACCTTAAACTGCTAAAACGGATTGCTGTAGTAGACGAATCGAGAACATGGGCTCGATAACAGCTCACAATCTTCTACCGTATTCCTTTGCTACCAGAATATCGAACTGAGTATGGGCTCTTTCGAAATCCTTTCTGTTTTCTGCTCTCCCTCTTTTACGCTATCTTTTCTATTCCGAGTTATAATTCTCTATATAGAAAAATGCTAACTGAGGAGAGAGCCAAAGCAGCATATATATAGGCTACGATAGGGACCATAAGAAGTCAATAAGGAATAGGCTTCTTTATGGAATTAGGAAACCCTAATTCGAACTGAATCAGATTCCTATTTTCATAAATTATAATTCATACCACTAAAGATTTATAATTGCACTCCTACCCTTATCTCAAAAATATATTTCGAGCTCCATGTTATTAAATGCTTATTATCTCCCCATGTTAAGATTACAGATATCCATTAATTAAATATAATTACTGACAATCATATTTAATTAATTTCTTAAAATTTCTTGAGATCTTCTGCTTAACTTATCTGATATGTCGGATACAAAATCCACCTGCAGGGTTTGACATAATCAAAACTTATAAGCTTTCTCAAGGGGATATCATCAATCCCAAAATTGAGACATGGATTCCATCATTAATTAATATCCACCACAAAATTAATATTGCCACCCAATCCAATAAGATATTGACCCATTTAAGGATCTCACCCTTTTAGGGATCAAAGTGTAAATATCAAATGTACGTGTCAACAAATTAACTTAGGATTTAGAGCATAAGCACTCATAATAGCCATGAGGTATTAATTATCTTATAAGTCAGTATAAGATAATTACCCTAAGTCAGTCCCGTTTAATACACAAAGTGTACCAGCATAGTGAGTTAAAACTATACCGTTTTCCGTAGTCAAGGCAAATCTACTACAACACCATGTTGCAGTCCTACCGATGGTGTGTCAAATCCCATCTAAGATTGTAAACCAAAATCTTACATTCTATAATATCTGATGGCCTGATCTTCCGTGTGTAAGCTGAGCTCTACACACCAAACCACCTACTATATAGAATGAGAGACACACATGCATAATATTAAATAAATAAATAATATAATACAAACATTGCCCATACAGATTCTCATAAAAAATGGATTAACTGATTTTATTAAATGAATAATAAATCAACTACATAAAGAATGGCTTTTAGTATATATCCCTAACAATCTCCCACTTAGACTCAAAGCCATGATGCGACACATCTCACTCCTATCACATCTACATGACTGTCAAAAGTCTTGGCCGATAAGCTCTTGGTGAAAGGATCTGCCAGGTTATTTGCTGATGCTATCTTGGTCACTTCAACATCACCTCTTTTCACGATCTCTCGTATCAGGTGATACTCATGCTCAATGTGTTTTCCCTTCTTATGGGCCCTTGGTTCCTTTGAGTTAGCAACCGCTCCGCTATTATTGCAATAAAGGGTAGTAGCCAATTGTACCGCAGGTACTACTCTTAGATCCATAAGGAAGTTTCTGAGCTAAACGGACTCCTTAGCGGCTTCCGAAGCAGCCACATACTCGGCTTCCATGGTGGAATCAGCAATACATGACTGCTTGATACTCCTCCAAGTAATGGCTCCACCTCCTAGGGTAAACACATATCCTGAGGTAGACTTTCTGGAATCCCTATCTGACATGAAATCAGAATCTGTGTACCCAATGGGTACAAGACTGTCTGCTTGGTAAACTAACATATAGTCTCGAGTCCTTTTCAGGTACTTGAGAATATTTTTCACTGCAGTCCAATGTTCTTGCCCTGGATTAGACTGATATCTATTAACCATGCCAATAGCAAAGCAGATGTCAGGTCTAGTACATAGCATAGCATACATTAGGCTTCCTACTACTGAGGCATAAGGAACTGCCTTCATCTTCTCTATCTCATCAGGTGTCTTAGGACACTGATCCTTAGATAGAGTAATTCCGTGTCTGAAGGGAAGGAATCCCTTCTTGGAATCTTGCATGCTAAACCTTGCAAGAATATTGTCAATATAAGCGCCTTGTGACAAGCCCAACATCCTATTCTTGCGATCTCGCATAAGCTTGATCCCTAGGATGTGACCGGCTGTAATAATTCAAAATTTTATTAAAGGGTAATTGGGTAATTTTACCTTTTCTATTCTGGACTCTAAATTTATTTGACTGTATTCAAATTTTTGGAGCATGACTATATTAATTATTTTTCCCTTCATATGCTTTAAATAAATAAATAAATAAATAATTTCTGTTAACGTGGGTGTAATTATTTAATTTTGGGTTCACACCATTGGGTCAGACTGTCCATTGGGATACCAAACATTTCATTTTTGAGCAAACTAGCAAAGCGGGACCCACACCAAACCCATATGGTCGGCCGAATGCTCCCATTTGGGAGTCATTCACGTTACTTCTTCCTTTTCTCTCATTCTTCATCTCTTCTTCTCCTCCTTCAAGTTCAAGAGCCAAAGAAACCCAAAAATCTCTACTTCTACTCCATCTCCTTCTACAAGATTTGAAGAGGCGGTCAAGAACAACATCCTCTAGCATCTCTAACCTTCCTAGAGTGGGAAATCATCTCTTGGGTAAGTATTTTGGAAACCCCCAATTTCTAGGGTTTCATTAGTTTTCAAAATTTTGAGTTGTATTGAACTTCTCTTCTCTTTTTATAGTTTCCTTGGAGTGTTTAGAGCATGCCTTAACAATCCTAACCATTTCCTTGGAGTTTCTAGTGTAGGTAAGTTTTCTAGTTTCCTAACAATTTCTAGGATTTGCTAGTTTAAGCTTTTCTATCCTAACTATGAATTGTTCTTGCTTAGAGTGGCCTTCTTGAAGCATCCTTCAAGATCCTAGCACAAGCATTGGAAGCTTTTGGGATTTACTTAACTCTCTTGAATTTTTTTTTCCATTGTTGGAATTTAAAGCTTTGTGAGGTAGATTCTTTGTTGTACCATTTTTTTTATATGTTGTTTGTGGTTAAAATGTATTGAGAAACCTTTATGTGAGAATTTAGACACATGTTTAGGATTTTCCCCAAATGTGAAAAAATTAGGGCTTTAAGCCTAAATGTGATTTTTATGTGCTAAGTGCTCTATGTGTTGATTATGTGATGCTAGATGTGCTTAGGATGCTCCCTTTATGTGTAAAAGCGTGTTAGGACGTTAGTTTAAAAATCCTTGTTAGGAATGCTATATTATGAATTTTAATTCAACTCTTGATGTCCTTGATACATGTTCAACATGCAAGAATTATTGTGTTCACAAATTTGTTGGAGCACCTATAATGTCATTTTAAACATTTCATGCATTGAGGCCAAATCGGCAAGCATTCACGTATCACGACATAAAGGTTTTATTTGAAAAAGAGAGAGAAACCCCATGTGTGGGAATTTCGATTTAAGAAATCCGGACGTGGGTTGTGATGTGAGACAGGGAGAATGACCCTTAGAAACATTCAAACTCCAAACTATATTCGGGTAGCTCCCGGAAGTTGGTATGCTACACTCCATGCGTGGGTGGCTCATAGTCCGGTACTGAGAGAGATGTGCATATGTCACACATGGCCTTGCGGCTTTAAACAATTCATTGTAGCCATGGTGGCGATCCATTGCACCTCATTTCATTTTAATCATGGATAGCATATAGACTTGTTACAACACTGTCTACTTAGCTGTCGTGCTAAGGTACTACGCTACCAACCATTTTGCAGGTGATGTCGATAAGGGCACGAGTGACCCTGGTGTTGTTGCTTTGAAATCCTTTAGTTCTACTTTGAGGACTTATGATTGCTTGAGAAATTGTACAACTCTCTATGTTCATTTTGACATCATAAAGTTTGTAAAAATCTTATACTTTGAAATTTGTTGTTTTTAAGTTTTTATTAAAACTTCTTGAGTTTAAGTGCTTACTTTGTTAAGCTTCAATGAGTTAGCTTCTTTGAGAATCGTTGGTCACGTGTTAGTCCGTGTTTTACTATCATTATTGTTAAACTTGTTGAAGGATTTTTGAATCGTATAATTAAGTCTCAAGTTCGTTAGATCTCTTTTGTTTGAACCCTTGCCAGGTTCACTTTAGCTAAATATGTGGTATGTTTGAGGATGTTGTGAAACTTTGTTGGATTTGTTTTAGCTCAACTCATTTTGTGTTTCAATCCTTATCGGATGAAGCTTCAATTGTTTTAAAGAGTTAACTTCTTCAAATATCTCAAATGTTTTCAAATCTCTCTCCCTCCTTTTTTGTGAAATCTCTTTCGTTGCCTCGTGTTTGTAAATTGTAATCGTTGGATGTTCCGGATAGTTTGTACACGTGTATTATACTATTTTAGACTTGCCTATATCAATTTGGAAGGTTTAAAAGCTTTTAGAACACTTTCTCCCTAAATCTCTCTCCTAATCTCTCCCAATTTCTCCCTCTCCCCTTATTCCTCTCTTTACCTCTTTCACTCCTCGTTTTTAATAAATTTCGAGTACATGAAGTTCCGTTAGGTCTAAACTCGTGTTGTGTATTGTTTAGTACTTGTTTAGACATGTATTGATGTTTAAACTTGAGGATTTAGCATAATTGGGAACATTTCGGAATGCTGTCAAAGTGCTGTCAAACTTGCTGTCAAAAAAAAAAAAAAAAAACTGCTACTGTTATTTAAGTTTTCTGCCCAAACGGTGAGGATTTGGAAAAAATGCCATTTGACAAAGGTTGTGCAGAATCGAATTTTACATGGACCATCGCGGACAGAATGTAAAAATTTCAAAGATACAGTGACTTACGGGAGTTTTAAAATTCAGCAGCTGTCAAAAATGACCTTTTATCAAGTTCATTGTAATTTTTCTCTCTCCTTGATCTAGTGCTTGTCCGGATAGTCTCTTAATTAAATTCTCAAGTGTTTCCACCCTTGTTGGACTCGTTAACATGTAAGTCCATTTTGAATTTACGTATTAGTGAGTCATCCTTGTAGGAAACCCCGTGGGTTTCCAAAGTCGCTTCCGCATTTGAGATTGAGTTTTACTACTTTTCTCTCTACCTTTCCTCTCTCCTCGCGCTTCGGTTTTCGGGGCGTGACAGATTGGTATCAAAGCTAACCGGGTTCAAATACCTAGGTACTATGGGTGTTTTCTTTTGGGTTTATCGCATTTCCGTTTGTGTTTACTCCGTGCCTACTCCTTATTGCATTCTTCGTTTAAGTTGCACATGTTGAGGCGTTGCGATGCCGTGTGGGCATACGTATGTGTTGAGTGCCTTTGGGACTTACGTGCTTACATGTTAAAGAGTTTACATGTTTGATATGCTATTTATGCTAAGTGCTTACATGATAAATGTTTACATGTTCAAGTGCTATGTGTTTCCATTTATGAATCTTTTGCGTTATGTCTTGGTGTGGATATCTGATGATATTTGACTATTGACCGTGAAAGGTTTAAAAGTATATATATGAGGGTTTCCTTGATTGGATTATTCGCTCGACGTACTATGCCTGGTAAGGTTGGTGGTTAGGTGTCGATCAGTGTTTCACACCTAGCTGTATGCTTAAGGATCTCTGTTGTGTTTATAAAATTTACGTTACTTACTATTTCCGTTTACGTTGTTGAGATAGCATGTTTAGGTGTTGCACGCCTACAGGATTATATGTTCACCTGCTTGCATGCTCATGTGGTTTGCATGCTTATAGTAGAATATATTGAGATCATCTACTGTATTATAGATGGAGAAATTTCATTTAAAAAAAAAAAAAACATGTGTATATGTTGTGAGTATATGAAGAGATGCTTTATATGATTTTATAGTATATATTGATAGACCAGTTATGTTATTAACCACAAGTTGGTGTGAGTAGCTTGTTGGGCTATGTTTCGTTAAGTTGTATCTTCGGATCCTTGTAGTTGTGCCTTAGCATTTATTGTTTCCTTTCTTTTAAGATGCATACCTTTGGGTAGCAGCAGAATTGTTTAGTGCTCGGTGCTATTTTTCTTTTGTACCTTGGGTACGTTTTCCTCATTTGTGAGTTCCACATCGTGTTGGAATAATCCTCTCTTTTGTCAGACTATTGTATTTCCCTTTCTGTGAGAGACTCTTCGATAAGTTGTTTGTTGTATCTTGAAATTATCCTTTCAAGCAAATTGCACTCCTCTCTATGGCATGAACTTATTTGTAGGGTTGTAAGTACCTACCTTTTTCAACGTTTGGTTACGTAATTGGTTGATTGATGCTGGAGTGGTTTTTTTTTTCCCCATTCTTCAGGATGAGCTGTGGTTCCTCTCTTCTCGTGAGGACTTTTACGTTTAAATGTCTGTTAGACGTTGCTTTTACTACCTCAAGTAGATTTATTCTTTGAGATGGGTTTTTGCTTGTTGGGTCCCAATCCATTGTATTCATGTTAGACTTTACAGTGAACTATCAGTTTCCCTTCTATATGATTTATTGCATATAAGGAAATTCTGTCATATGAGTTATTGTTGGATCTTGACTCAAGCTTCTTGTTTTAAGCTTAGACTTGTATCGGTTCATTTTTATCGCTTCTTTGTTTGGGTGGGTGTCGTTGGTGAGCATTCTCCGTGACTCTGATATTTGTTTATTTCGAGACCATACTATTGTTAAATGCAGAAGTTTTCCTTGTTTCATTGTGAAACTGTACATCTTGCCAGTTAGTGAAAATTTTCTTCACTAAGCTCTTTATCGTATTTACATAATCTTGCCAAGTATGTTTCTCCTCAAGGTGGTAGAAATTCTTTTCTGTGGTTATAGTTATCGATATTTACCGATTCCTATTTGAACTTCGTTAACATTGGATGGTTAACACTTTGATGATTATTTAGAAACACAAGTTATTTTAGTGTTTCTTCCTTGTGAGCATGTTTGGCTCTTCATTTAGTAATACTTGTTCAAAGTAAATCTACTCCTTGTTTGGTCCTAGTGACCTTTGGCCCTTTTAAGAGTATTGTTTATGCTCGTTCCTAACTTGTTTCGAAAAGAAGTTTTTCATGTGCTTTTGATTTCAAAGTCTTTCGTTGAACGAGCACTTGTACCTTGTCGCCTTGATATTTTTTTTTTGGAAGAGGCGTGATGATTTTCAGTTTCACCGCCCATGGACTTCGAACTTGGGTGTTTCATGGTGTTGTATTAAGATGTCCTTTCCCTTGGACTTCTTGACTATTGGATTGATATTATTCAGCGATCTTGCCTTTTTGAGTTCATCAATCTTGATTGTATTGGGCTCAAGTATGAAAAAATTTTATAACTTCAAACCTTTCCCTAATTGTTGAGGGTAGGTTGATTTGGACGATTTAGTTACCAAGTTCTTCGAGTTGACGGTTTTGCGAACTCGTCATCATCAGACTCCTTGGAAGTATGACCTTGTGCCATGATTTAATTTCTTGTTATTGATAGCCTTGACTGTTGTTTACTAAGGCTAGATCCCTGTGTCGTTGTTTATGAAATAAAAGTTCTTACTTCATACTCGAAAAACTTCCCATTGTCCCTTAAAGGCAAAAATTACTTACACCTTGACTTACTATGATAGTGTCCATAGTAACTTTTGTTGGATTGGTGTGGTTGTTAGTAAGGTGGAATAATTTATTTCTATTTCACGACTTCGAAATTTTATGATTCCTTTGAACCTGTGGGCAATGCCTATTGTTTTAAACGTTATTGTTCCGTAAATCCTATAACTGATCCATAGGGATTCTTTTGCTAATTATCGAGTGGTGTATATTCGATTGTAGTGAGTTTCATTATTTGATCCCGCAGTTTTAACTCTTTTTCCATTGTTGTGACGAAGAGTGCTTCGTTGGACCCATTTTCTCTTGATTCCATGTTAGTGAGAGAAGGGCACATGATTGTATCTCGTTTCATACTAGTGTTCTTTTACTAGTATGTTGATCATTCTATGTTGGAGAGTTAGACCATTTTGGTTCTACATTTATTGTTGATGAACTTAACCGATCGAGTGTATCGTGGTTATGAGCTTTTGAGAGCTGATCGAACCCTTTCTCTTTGAATTCCTACCTTTCGATGGTTTGAATTTTGATGTCATTCATGACAAATTTTCTTTGAGCACTTGGTGCGATCTTGCTAGTTTTATCAGCGAGACTTGTTTTACTTTCTCGTCGTGGGCTTACCGTGGCTTGTGTTTGTGTTAGATCATTTTGATCTTTTGACTTTTTCCTTGCCTTATGCGAAGGAAAAGTGTTGGTGTTCGCTTGTTGTGCGATTGGTTATGGTGGTTGAGGCAACTTCTGTATAGGTTCCCTCCTTCTTGTCGTGAGTTTCTGGTGTGTTTTTCGAAGAGCTTACTTTGGTTATTGCTTATTGGTGACGTGGTTTCACAATAGTTTCTGGCTTGAGGAATGATGTCGGATATTGTTCCTTCTCGTCGAGTGATGTCTTTCAGTTTTGGGATTTGATTCTTGTATATCTCCATCCTTTAAGTAAATCGTTTCGACTTTTGCATCGATTTCTTTGAGTTGTAACGAGTCGCGTAGGCCACAATTTTATTCATGATTCGGTCAAGGGGCATATCCTTTGATATCTTTTGATTTGTTGCGAGTAGCAATGGTTGTTGTGAACTTGTCTGGTATACGTGCGTTCATTTATTCGGTTTATCATCGCTTTGTTGATGATACCCTTGTCCTTGTTCGAAACATATGTATGTGCTGATATTTCATGGTAGTTATGGCTTTGGGCATTGCGGTCCCTTGCCTTGATGTTTCGAAAGCGAGATTTGGGTTTGCTGATTAGAGAGACTGTTTTTGGTTTATCACCAGGAGTTTGTTCTTGGGAATTTAGTATTCCTCGGTTTTATTGACTTACCACCAATATTTGTTTCGATAGACGCTTTTCAGGCCTGTCTTTGTTGTTCTTTTTGAGGATTAGAGTTTTCTGTTTATTCTTGTGGACGAGATGTAATGTCGATTCTTTACAATCTTTTGTATTAGCATTCGTTTGTTACTTTGTGAGATCTTTTCTTTGGCATTATTTAATACAAGCTTGGACCACTCCTTGGGAGTTGATCATATCGTTTAGTCCAGTTTTGAACTCTTGTAAAGGAATCAGGTTACCTAACTTTTGTGACAATTCGTTAACTTTTATCTGTCGATTCATTTCTTTGAAATCCTTGGATCTAGTTGATTGAAATTCAATCTCTTTGTAGAACTTACTTTGAGGCGAATTCGTTGGTTTTCTCGAGTCTTCAAAGTTTTGTTGAGACCCTTGCATTTGGTTATTCAAATGTTTTTCCCCGTGATGTTACTGCACAACAATGCGAATACTTTTCCTGATCCTCACTAGTATTGCTTGAAGCTTAGTAAGGGTTCTTAGAACCAGATTCGATGTTCTATTGGAAATTGTCTTGTTCACTCTTTGGACTTATTGACCTTGGGTTCTGTCCATTTTGGATAACAACTTTTGGTGAGTTGATGCCTTGTACCCTAATGGCGCTTGGCAATTTTGTGCATTTGGTACATTCAATTTGGTTCCTAACATTTTGTGATTTATTCCTTACTCTCGTTAGTTAGTATTGGAAGGATATAGGAATGCCTTGTGAAAACAGCACACTCGGTGCTATAACGTTGATTCTTCGGATCTTGAAATTGTTTCTTGCAGTGATGAAATTTTATTCCATGTCATTGGTTACCCTTCTTCTCGGGTTGGATTTTCAGTTGAGTTTTGGATTCTATCCATTCATTGTTGCTTGTGTTGTGTGTTACATATTGGTCAGTTGTTTGACACCTTGGGGTGAGTTACATCTGCATGTTGTATTCTTTTGATTATGTGGTCCTTTTGTGAGGATCATTTCGGTATTTGACAAATAGTGGTATGAAATTCATTTGTATCCTTGACTTAGTTCGTTTGACGACTAAGAAGAACAAGTTGTCGTTGATGGTTAATATTTGGTACTGTCTATTGACGTTGGAACCGTGTATATTCTTTGAGATTGTTCCTAGTGAGTTTTGGTGACACTTAGTGTTGATGTATTCGCGTAGATCGTTCCCTCTTCGGTTGTTTCCCTTTGTGGTGCATTCGAATTCCGGGACGGAATTCTTTTAAGGGGGGTAGATTGTAATAATTCAAAATTTTATTAAAGGGTAATTGGGTAATTTTACCTTTTCTATTCTGGACTCTAAATTTATTTGACTGTATTTAAATTTTTGGAGCATGACTATATTAATTATTTTTCCCTTCATATGCTTTAAATAAATAAATAAATAAATAATTTCTGTTAACGTGGGTGTAATTATTTAATTTTGGGTTCACACCATTGGGTCAGACTGTCCATTGGGATACCAAACATTTTATTTTTGAGCAAACTAGCAAAGCGGGACCCACACCAAACCCATATGGTCGGCCGAATGCTCCCATTTGGGGGTCAATCACGTTACTTCTTCCTTTTCTCTCATTCTTCATCTCTTCTTCTCCTCCTTCAAGTTCAAGAGCCAAAGAAACCCAAAAATCTCTACTTCTACTCCATCTCCTTCTACAAGATTTGAAGAGGCGGTCAAGAACAACATCCTCTAGCATCTCTAACCTTCCTAGAGTGGGAAATCATCTCTTGGGTAAGTATTTTGGAAACCCCCAATTTCTAGGGTTTCATTAGTTTTCAAAATTTTGAGTTGTATTGAACTTCTCTTCTCTTTTATAGTTTCCTTGGAGTGTTTAGAGCATGCCTTAACAATCCTAACCATTTCCTTGGAGTTTCTAGTGTAGGTAAGTTTTCTAGTTTCCTAACAATTTCTAGGATTTGCTAGTTTAAGCTTTTCTATCCTAACTATGAATTGTTCTTGCTTAGAGTGGCCTTCTTGAAGCATCCTTCAAGATCCTAGCACAAGCATTGGAAGCTTTTGGGATTTACTTAACTCTCTTGAATTTTTTTTCCATTGTTGGAATTTAAAGCTTTGTGAGGTAGATTCTTTGTTGTACCATTTTTTTTATGTGTTGTTTGTGGTTAAAATGTATTGAGAAACCTTTATGTGAGAATTTAGACACATGTTTAGGATTTTCCCCAAATGTGAAAAAATTAGGGCTTTAAGCCTAAATGTGATTTTTATGTGCTAAGTGCTCTATGTGTTGATTATGTGATGCTAGATGTGCTTAGGATGCTCCCTTTATGTGTAAAAGCGTGTTAGGACGTTAGTTTAAAAATCCTTGTTAGGAATGCTATATTATGAATTTTAATTCAACTCTTGATGTCCTTGATACATGTTCAACATGCAAGAATTATTGTGTTCACAAATTTGTTGGAGCACCTATAATGTCATTTTAAACATTTCATGCATTGAGGCCAAATCGGCAAGCATTCACGTATCACGACATAAAGGTTTTATTTGAAAAAGAGAGAGAAACCTGATGTTGTCAATATCAAGATATAAAAAGTATGCTTTTATTTATGCTTTACTTTTCTAAGGATTTGTAGTGTGAAAGTAAAGGTCGAACCCACAGAGATTGATTACTACAGCTCTTAATTTTAAAGCTAAGTCTAATTAATTAAGAAAAACGGCTTTTGATTTGGTTTGAATTAAACTAAATAACAATAAAAATAAATCTAAACTATGAAAGCAATTAAAGTTGTTTTAAATAATATTTAAGGGAACCTAGGATTGCAAATCCACCACTAGCTTCATAATAGGAATATTTATGCATTACTTTAGCTTATTACGTTGGATGAATATGGGGAATTGTAGCTACAAGCCCAATTCCTCCGACAAGAAGATAATCATGGTTCAAGCACCAACATAATCCATCTTCGATTAGCACGAATTATCTCACACTAAACTAGGGTTGTGATCTAATCCGTCTAACCTAGGCATGGACTATTCAGATACTTGATAGCACGAATCAATAAAGCACCATCACATGTAAACAACCTAAACAAGCACAGCAAGAATAGATCGTTGAGCACATCACAGTCAAAATAGATCTAAGACAAGAATAAATTCTGAAAGCAATGATTTAATCAATAGAAGTACGATTTATTTATAAAAATCCTCTAAACATGTGACTGTCATCCATACATAATAAAACTAAAATAAAAACATAAATAAAACCCTATTACTGTCTAGGGCTTCATTGAAACCCTAGATCTATGATCTAGCCGTCCATGGAAGTGATAGATGGCAAGTAGTCGATGGAGGAGGCCATGGAAACCCTTGGTCTTCTTCTTCTTCTCCTTGCTTCCCTCCCTTCAATGGCTGGAAGTATGGTTGTAGAATGTGTGTGTATTAATTGCCAACCCTTCAATTGAAGTAAAATAAGGTATATATAGATTTACAACAAGTTTTGGAAGCCTTTCCAACTCGAAACGGACTGAAACTGATGTAATTTACAATCTGGACGTCATTCTGCAGTTTCGTTTGCACAGGAGTCTTCAGTATACTGAAATACGCAACTTTGGTTTTTACCCATATCGCGCGAGCGGGTCGCGTGAGCGCGACATTTTGGCCTTCGCGCGCGCGGATCGCGCGAGCGATTTTGGGGATCTCGCGCGAGCGATTCTCGGATTTTCGCGGGCGCGGGTCGCGCGCGCGACTTGTCTTTTTCAGCTTCTTTTCTTCTGCTTTTTCACCTTGTTTAGCCTGATATACTTGATTTCTTCCAAAACCTGTCAGAAAATAGAAAACGAAGTAAAAATATACAAAAACAGGATAAAGTGGTCTAACAAATGCATGTTAAGGCATATAATTAGGATTAGTTCTCTCCCGATCAAAACCCCATGTGTGGGAATTTCGATTTAATAAATTCGGACGTGGGTTGTGATGTGAGACAGGGAGAATGACCCTTAGAAACATTCAAACTCCAAACTATATTCGGGTAGCTCCCGGAAGTTGGTATGCTACACTCCATGCGTGGGTGGCTCATAGTCCGGTACTGAGAGAGATGTGCATATGTCACACATGGCCTTGCGGCTTTAAACATTTCATTGTAGCCATGGTGGCGATCCATTGCACCTCATTTCATTTTAATCATGGATTGCATATAGACTTGGTACAACACTGTCTACTTAGCCGTCGTGCTAAGGTACTACGCTACCAACCATTTTGCAGGTGATGTCGATAAGGGCACGAGTGACCCTGGTGTTGTTGCTTTGAAATCCTTTAGTTCTACTTTGAGGACTTATGATTGCTTGAGAAATTGTACAACTCTCTATGTTCATTTTGACATCATAAAGTTTGTAAAAATCTTATACTTTGAAATTTGTTGTTTTTAAGTTTTTATTAAAACTTCTTGAGTTTAAGTGCTTACTTTGTTAAGCTTCAATGAGTTAGCTTCTTTGAGAATCGTTGGTCACGTGTTAGTCCGTGTTTTACTATCATTATTGTTAAACTTGTTGAAGGATTTTTGAATCGTATAATTAAGTCTCAAGTTCGTTAGATCTCTTTTGTTTGAACCCTTGCCAGGTTCACTTTAGCTAAATATGTGGTATGTTTGAGGATGTTGTGAAACTTTGTTGGATTTGTTTTAGCTCAACTCATTTTGTTATTTCAATCCTTATCGGATGAAGCTTCAATTGTTTTAAAGAGTTAACTTCTTCAAATATCTCAAATGTTTTCAAATCTCTCTCCCTCCTTTTTTGTGAAATCTCTTTCGTTGCCTCGTGTTTGTAAATTGTAATCGTTGGATGTTCCGGATAGTTTGTACACGTGTATTATACTATTTTAGACTTGCCTATATCAATTTGGAAGGTTTAAAAGCCTTTAGAACACTTTCTCCCTAAATCTCTCTCCTAATCTCTCCCAATTTCTCCCTCTCCCCTTATTCCTCTCTTTACCTCTTTCACTCCTCGTTTTTAATAAATTTCGAGTACATGAAGTTCCGTTAGGTCTAAACTCGTGTTGTGTATTGTTTAGTACTTGTTTAGACATGTATTGATGTTTAAACTTGAGGATTTAGCATAATTGGGAATATTTCGGAATGCTGTCAAAGTGCTGTCAAACTTGCTGTCAAAAAAAAAAAAAAAACTGCTACTGTTATTTAAGTTTTCTGCCCAAACGGTGAGGATTTGGAAAAAATGCCATTTGACAAAGGTTGTGCAGAATCGAATTTTACATGGACCATCGCGGACAGAATGCAAAAATTTCAAAGATACAGTGACTTACGGGAGTTTTAAAATTCAGCAGCTGTCAAAAATGACCTTTTATCAAGTTCATTGTAATTTTTCTTTCTCTCCTTGATCTAGTGCTTGTCCGGATAGTCTCTTAATTAAATTCTCAAGTGTTTCCACCCTTGTTGGACTCGTTAACATGTAAGTCCATTTTGAATTTACGTATTAGTGAGTCATCCTTGTAGGAAACCCCGTGGGTTTCCAAAGTCGCTTCCGCATTTGAGATTGAGTTTTACTTCTTTTCTCTCTACCTTTCCTCTCTCCTCGCGCTTCGGTTTTCGGGGCGTGACACCGGCTTCTCCCAAGTCCTTCATATCGAATTGACTGGATAACCATACCCTTACAGAAGATAATACCCCCACACTGTTTCCGATTAACAAGATATCATCCACATATAGTACTAAGAACACCACCACTCTTCCATCATGTTTCTTGTACACACAAGATTCATCCGCACATTGATCAAAACCAAAAGACTTGATTGCTTGATCAAAGCGGATATTCCAAGACCTAGATGCCTGCTTAAGTCCATAAATGGACTTCTTAAGCTTGCACAACATGTGTTCTTGGCCCTTCGCAATGAACCCTTTCTAGTTGCATCATATAGATGCACTCGTCAAGATTCCCATTTAGAAATGCTGTCTTGACATCCATTTGCCAAATTTTATAATCGAAATGTGCAGCAATGGATAAGAGAATCCGGATAGACTTTAGCATGGCCACCGTCGAAAAGGTTTCCTCATAATCGATTCCCTCTTTTTGAGTGAACCCTTTTGCAACAAGCCTTGCTTTAAAGGTTTCCACCTTACCGTCTGCTCCTCTCTTCTTCTTATAGATCCACTTACATCCAATGGGTTTTATTTCATTGGGTGGTTCTACAAGATCCCAGACTTGATTAGAGTACATAGACTCCATTTCAGATTTCATAGCCTTTTGCCAAAGATCTTCATCTTTATCATGGAGTGCTTCATTGTAGTTACAGGGGTCGGTACCTTGTTCATCAGGGACCCGATCATAAGACTCTCCCAAGAACATATACCAGTTTGGTTGAATAATAACCCTCCAACTACGACGAGGCACAACCCGTGTCTGTGTATCACTGATATTTCGTTGTGAAGATTCTGAACTTAATACACCATTATCTACACGTTGTACAGGTTCAGGAACCTGCGTGTTAATGGTTGGTTCGGGATCTACACGAGTTTTGATAATCCTCCCACTACGACGTGGTAATGGAATATCGATAACTCTTTCTTGTGGTGTTTCTTCTTGTACCGTTGGTATCGAAGAAGTATATTTTGGTGTCTCTCCTCTCATTTCCTCTAGAACAATACGACTTCTAGACTTGTGGTCCATAACATAGTCCTCTTCTAAGAATGTGGCATTGGTGCTAACAATAACCTTCTGATCCTTAGGACTATAAAACAGACCACCTTTAGTTCCTCTTGGATACCCAATAAAGAAACATACTTCTGTTCTTGATTCCAACTTTTCTGCGTTCCCTTTCAGTACATGTGCTGGACTACCCCAGATCCGAACATGCCGCAGACTAGGCTTTCGCCCAGTCCACAATTTTGTGGGAGTAGTAGGTACTGACTTAGATGGTACCAAGTTTAGAATGTATGCAGCTGTCTCTAATGCGTGTCCCCACAAGGAAATTGGTAAATCTGAGTAACTCATCATAGACCTTACCATATCCATGAGAGTCCTGTTCCTTCTTTCTGCTACACCGTTCTGCTGAGGCATACGGGGTGCAGACAATTGGGATGTAATCCCTTGCTCCAATAAGTATTCCCTAAACTCTCCCAGGAGGTACTCTCCACCACGATCAGATCGTAGTGTCTTGATACATTTACCTAGACGCTTCTCCGTTCCAGCCTTGAAGTCTTTGAATTTCTCAAAGCATTCAGACTTACGCCGCATCAAATAAATGTACCCATACCTTGAGTAATCATCGATGAAAGTGACAAAGTACTCAAATCCCCCTCTTGCTTGGACAGTCATAGGACCACACAAATCAGAGTGAACCAGTTCCAACGGCTCTTTTGCTCTATAGCCCTTGGCTGAGAATGGCCTCTTGGTCATTTTACCTTCTAAGCAGGATTCACAAACTAGAAGTGCCTCCACTTCCAATGAGCCTAATGGCCCATTTTGAACCAGTCTTTGAATCCTTTTCAAATTAATATGCCCAAGGCGTAAGTGCCAAAGATGCGTTTGGTTCATCCTCGAAGGTTCTTTTATCTTTAATGGCAAACTATTTGTGTTATTCAATTCATTAAGTTGCAGTATAGGAGAGATAGGATTTATAATATAAAGATCATCCACCAATTGACCATAACAAATAAAACGTTTATTTTCTTTAATAACTACTACTTTATTAAAATGAACTGAATATCCATTCTTTACTAAACTAGAAACTGAAACTAAATTCCTTCTAATAGAATGTACATAAAAGCAATTTCTTAATATTAAAATCCTATCTCTACCAAAACTAAGATGTAGATCTCCTACTACAACTGCTGCTACTCTCGTAGCATTTCTCATATATAGATAAATCTCTCCATCACTGAGCTGCCTGGTTCCCTAGAACCCGTGTAAAGAATTGCATACATGATCAGTGGCTCCCGTATCTACACACCAGGTACAGGTAGATCGGACCGCTAAACACGATTCAAGAACTAGTAAATGAGATTTACCTTGATTGTTCTGTCTGGCGAGATAAACTGGACATTGCTTCTTCCAGTGTCCTGGCTGCTTGCAAACAAAACATTTGCCTTTAGGCTTTCCCGGTTGTCCTCGTGGCCTTTGGATTGGCAGAGGACCTGCGGCCTTCTTTTGAGCCTTTTTCATTTTCTTCTTGCCTTTCGGCTTTGAAGCAGTACCTTTCTCAAACACAAGAGCACTCCCTAACTTTCTGTTGAGACCCTCAGCTGCCTGGAGTTCTTTAAGCTGCTCTGCCAAAGTATATTTAAATTTATTCATGTTGTAATTGAGGAGGAATTGCTTAAAAGACTCTGGCAGTGACTGGAGTACGATATCGACCTGGGTTTTCCCATCGATTGTAGCTCCAACGATCTCTAGTTCATTAAGAAGAGATATCATCTTAAGAACATGATCCCTTACAAGCATCCCCTCAGCCATGGTTGTGTTCATCAAGTCTTTCATGGCAACCTACCTAGCAGCACGACTTTGATCCCCGAACATCTCTCGGAGGCTCTCCATCATGTCATAGGCGCTGGCCATTGACTGATGCTGATGTTGCAGCACATTTGACATGGATGCCAAAATGTAACACCGCGCCATCTCATCAGCCTTGACCCATTTCTTGTGAGCCTGGGTTTCCTCAGCGGTTGCCCCCTCACCAGGTTGCTCAGGACATTCTTGAGTAAGCACAAACTTGTACTCTTCAGCAGTTAACACAATATCCAAATTCCTTTTCCAGTCTATATAGTTTGGTCTAGTAAGTTTGTTTTCTTTAAGTATAACAGCAAGTGGATTGAAAGTACCCATTTAAAAGCCTGAGAATCACATAACATAAATAATTACGTTTGGGCAAAGATTAATATGGATTCGAGTTGAAAATATTGGTTCCCTCTACCATATTTGAAAGGAATCCGCCAGTAACCTAATACACCGCGAATAGTATGACTCGATGGGAAGCCATATACTATCCATCATTTGTTCAGATAGACAATTGCCTTTTAATTTTACTATCCAGGCAATGTACTTTGCCCAATAAAAATTAAACTGCTGACTTGCTTTGGTCCTATAAATAATAACAGTGACTCAGATGGAGAGGATATTATTATTTATAGCTAAGTGTATACCATCACTTAATTCTAGGTCAAGAGTTCCATGAGGAACACCTCTGATGGAGAGGTGACCCACACCAACAATCACCCAAAACATTTTCTTAAAGAAGTTTGTACTGATGATTCCATGATCAACTACATCCGATAGGGAGGATGACACTAGAGCCATCACACAAAATTAATCATATCATCTACAAACCAGTGATGGAGACCATGGGATTTATACTTGATAAATTCCCTCTCCTACTTAGAAATTTAAAAAAAAAATTAAGGGTTATAATTTTTTTAGAAAAACTTTTAATTTAATTAATAAAAAATAATGGAATACTTGACAAGGATTAATTCATCCTTACTTGTGAAATGCACATGTGTAGATAATAAAATTATTCTATTCTAATGATTTTAGAAAATAAGTACTTATGTTTTCAAATTATAGAATTAGTTTTATTTCTAAATACACATTTAGTTGTCCATCATTTTAAATTAATATAAATTACACATGCAGCTAGACATCTGAAATAGGTCTAGGAACAATTATCCATGTTGTCCTATTCATTAAACATGAAACAATAATAATCATTCAATCACACATAAATAAGGAAACCATAATAAAATAGGAATCCCACTATTATGGTCAAGCTGCAACTCTTGTGAAGAAATCTTCATTGAACCCGATTAGCTCTATGTCGCCACTACCCAACGGGGTTCGAGCTGCCCGGTCAGCTCGCGGGGATCGCTTTCTGAAACCATCAGCAACTGCCTTCTAGAACTGTTTTCTAAAATAGCCTTTAGAAATTGCCTCCAGATTGCTTTCTGAAACTGCTTGTAAACTGTCTTCACGAACTGTCTTCACGGATTTACTTGAGATATATTACACAAACCCTATGCCTCCATAAAGGAGTTCACATGCTATTTCTTTGCAGTAAATTAACCACACATCAATCAAGCGTGGGATCCAATATACACAAATCCTATGCCTCCATAAAGGAGTTCACATGCTATATTAAAACAGCAAAATTAACCACGGATAAAACCATCATGGGATCCAATCACACAAAATCAGTGACCATAATAGCGGAATAAGAACGCTGCAAAACAAGGGTTAGCACAGTTCTACGTTCTATCCATCCATCAAAACACGCATAAGATCTATTTTATTGGACAACATGGTTGCGTCCAACCCATACGCAGAATCAACGTTGCTTTGATACCACTGTTAGGAAACTGCGTTCCCAGAATCCATTGACAGCGTGTATAAGTTGGTACTGCAAAAAAATTACGAGAAAACTACAATAACCCTATAAGGGCGGAACTAGGGTTACCTTAAACTGCTAAAACGGATTGCTATAGTAGACGAATCGAGAACACGGGCTCAATAACAGCTCACGATCTTCTACCGTATTCCTTTACTGCCAGAATATCGAACTGAGTGTGGGCTCTTTCGAAATCCTTTCTATTTTCTGCTCTCCCTCTTTTACGCTCTATTTTCTATTCCGAGTTATAATTCTCTATATAGAAAAACGCTAACTGAGGAGAGAGCCAAAGCAGCATATATATAGGCTACGATAGGGACCATAAGAAGTCAATAAGGAATAGGCTTCCTTATGGAATTAAGAAACCCTAATTCGAACTGAATCACATTCCTATTTCCATAAATTATAATTCATACCACTAAAGAATTATAATTGCACTCCTACCCTTATCTCAAAAATATATTTTGAGCTCCATGTTATTAAATGCTTATTATCTCCCCATGTTAAGATTACAGATATCCATTAATTAAATATAATTACTGACAATCATACTTAATTAATTTCTTAAAATTCCTTGAGATCCTCTGCTTAACTTATCTGATATGTCGGATACAAAATCCACCTGCAGGGTTTGACATAATCAAAACTTATAAGCTTTCTCAAGGGGATATCATCAATCCCAAAATTGAGACATGGATTCCATCATTAATTAATATCCACCACATAATTAATATTGCCACCCAATCTAATGAGATATTGACCCATTTAAGGATCTCACCCTTTTAGGGATCAAAGTGTAAATATCAAATGTACGTGTCTACAAATTAACTTAGGATTTAGAGCATAAGCACTCATAATAGCCATGAGGTATTAATCATCTTATAAGTCAACACAAAGTGTACCAGCATAGTGAGTTGAAACTATACCGTTTTCCGTAGTCAAGACAAACCTACTACAATACCATGCTGCAGTCCTACCGATGGTGTGTCCAATCCCATCTAAGACTGTAAACCAAAATCTTACATTCTATAATATCTGAGGGCCTGATCTTCCGTGTGTAAGCTGAACTCTACACACCAAACCACCTACTATATAGAATGAGAGACACACATGCATAATATTAAATAAATAATATAATACAAACATTGCCCACACAGATTCTCATAAAAAATGGATTAACTGATTTTATTAAATGAATAATAAATCAACTACATAAAGCATGGCTTTTAGTATATATCCCTATCAGTTATCACACGAGTATCGGGATGGCTCTGTTTGAAGCATTATACGGACGACCATGTCGTTCTCTGTTGTGTTGGGCAGAAGTTGGAGATACTGAATGGTTGGGACCAGAATTGGTTAGAGAAGCCAACGAGAAAATTTCTTTGGTCAAGGAAAGGATGAGAACCGCTCAAAGTCGCTATAAGAGTTATGCTGATCAACGCCGAAAAGATTTGGAGTTTAGCGTCGAAGATCACGTACTTCTTAAGGTATCACCGACCCGAGGAGTAGTACGCTTCGGTCTCAAGAGAGGGAAGTCAGCGCCGTGTTTCGTCGGACCATTCGAGATTTTGGAATGTGTCAGAAAAGTGGCATATCGACTGGCACTACCACTGTAGATGTCTGGGGTTCACAATGTATTTCATGTTAGTATGCTGAGAAAGTACATAAGAGACCCCTCGCACGTGGTTAGTTATGACGATATTGAGACGAGTCATAACATTTCTTACAAGGAGAGACCTGTGAAGATTTTGGATCAGAGTATCAAGAAGTTGAGAAACAAGGACATTCTCTTGGTGAAGGTTCAGTGGAATCACCATGACGAGAATGAAGCCTCGTGGGAAGTTGAAGCTAAGATGAGGAAGAAGTACCCGGAGTTGTTTCATGACTAACTAGTCTTGATTTTGTGGACGAAATCCTATTTAAGGGAGGAAGGATGTAACAACCTGCATTTAATTTTAAATTTTGCATTTCATATTTAATTAATGTTCCTGATGTTAACTCAAATTTGTAATGTCTGCTTTTATTTAATTTGCAATTCTCATGTTTAGAACTTTAGTACTTGCTTTATTTCATATTTAAAATTCTTGTTGGGGTCAAACTATAAATTTACAAATTTAAGTCATACCTGTGTTGGATTTCAAAGTCTGTATTTAAAAATGGTGGAAATGTTTTCTTTTAATTCAAACTGTATTTTTATAAAACTAGAAAACCATTTCTTAAGTTAAAATGAATTTTCTGTATTTTTGTGGTGACCACCGCGACGGAAAAATACCAGTTCATGTCCAAAACTGTCCGTGCTGCATGTAACTTCCACAGATTTTGGAAGTGATGTAAAGTTAGATTTGAAATACACATTATTTCCATTTATGGAAACTAATCATTGACTTATGCCTTGTTTGGATTCTACTGTTGGGTATGTGCATTCCTAGTGCCATAAGCTACATTCCCAAACACTTCAACTTTTGACCCCTATTAGCCTACTTGACCCTTCAATTTGTGAGAGTATACATATATACGTATGTATCTGTGTGTGTATATTCTGCAACTGGGATAAATTGAAAAACAAAATAGATTTGTAGAGTGTAGGAGGGAGAACTTGGGCTCCAAGTTAGGAGTTTTGTTTATATACTTGCATACACTCACACACAACTCCCATTCTGCATTCTTTCAACTGAAATTTAGGAAGTGAGAGAGAGAACACAAAGAGAAAAAGAGAGAGCTTGAGAGAAGAGATACATAATTCTAGTGAGAAGAAGCTTCAATCTCCAAAGCCAAAGCTTGGAGTTTGGATCATAAATTCTTGTTTCTTTCTCAACAACTTCCATTATCTTTAGCACAATGAGTATTCTAAACTCACTCTGAATGAAATCCATGCCTATTTACTGGGTGTATTTGCCTAATTGAAAAACCTCAATTGTTGAATTTACATTTGAAACTCCATAGCTTGAAATCAAGATTTTTCAAACTCAACCAAAATCAGTTTTCTTAGATAATTATGAAATATTACATGTTGTAGATGCTATGTTTAAAGTTTTAGAGCTTAATTTGTTCATAGAAGAAAGTATATAAGAAAATTAGTTTGGTCATCTTTTAGTTTTTCATTAAATTCTTGGGCTATGTTTGAAATCATCTTAAATTAGTTGTGGATTCTTAATCCATGTGAAAAACTGGAGAAATCCATATATTACATGTCTTATAAACTTTCAAATTCGAAAATGGGTCAAAAGACCCCCTAATTTCTGAAACAGAACAGTTCTGACGAAGAAGACGAAGACACTGCTGAAACTCGCGCGCGCAATCGCGCGAGCGGCCCGCTCGAGCGAACCCTCACGCGAGTGGACCGCGCGCGCGAGCTATGTGTTTTCTGGCACAAAGAAAAGATTTTTTAAAAGAAAACGAAAATTAGGCAAATCGCGCGAGCGGCCCGCGCGCGCGATCTGTGTGAATTCTGGCAGATAGAAAAGTTTTTTATAATAAAATGAAAATTGGGCATATCGCGCGAGCGGCTCACGCGCGCGACTTCTAACAGTTTCTAAATTTTGCTTATTTTATGTTAAGGAACTGTTTGGGTGATATTTCATGGACTTTTAAAGCTCTGTTTGGGAAATTTACTAAAACAGAAACCTATTTGGTATCCCGCGCGTACGTTGTTCCTATAATTCAGCATTTTATGTTTGTTTAAGTGTCATGACATACATGTGGAGTCAGTTGTATATGCATGGTGTGTGTAAATGTTGGGCAGTATGGAAAAGAGTTATGGTCAGTGTGGAAAAGAGTGTGTGGTTGAGATAGTATTGTGGACACTCCCTGGTAATTGTGTACCAAAGTGTGACGTGTTGGGATTGCGGTGAGAGTATCTTTGTAGTGCGACAGTGGCAAAATTGTACACTCCCTGACGCCCATGGAAGCGTTAAAGTGTGTGACACCGAACTTGGACATTCCCTGGCACCCATGGTAGTGCTAAAGTATGGCCCATGGACACTCCCTGGTACCCGAGTCTGGATACTGCGTGAGGTTACCTCCGGTATTTGCGAGGCGGATTAGGTACTAGAGTGTGAGGCATTGGACACTCCGTGGTACCCCAGACCAAAGTGTGAGGCAAACTGGACATTCCCTGGCACCCCTGTGCTAAAGTGTGGCTATCGGAGTATTACAAGGATACTGGTGTGAGTTAGTAGGTTGTTGTGTTTATCGAGAGAAAAGAGTTGGTAAGATGAGATGGTGCATTGTTTTTCATACACGGTCACATATATGTGAATTAAGGCTTTCAAATGATATTGTGGTTGTTTTCTAAAAATGAACTCTTTACTTGATGTAAACTTGTTGAATTAATTGGGAATTGGAAAATGGTAAATGGGTATGTGTTACATTCAAAGTTATGTTTTTAATACTCACCGACTTCTTGAAGCTGACGGCGTTGATGATTCCTGGACATTCGTGTCTAGGCTTTTCAGGTTATGACCACGCGGGGCCTTATGACTATGCAAACTGAGAACAACTGTTTGATGAAGAGTTTACCTTTATATGTTTTAAGTTAAACTGAATTATGTAATAAGGATGACTGTAATAGGCGATAGATATGGTTTTATTTTAAGGCGGCTTGTGCCTTAGTTGACCCCGTATTGTAATATGTAATAAGGTAGAAAAATATTTACTCTGATTGTTGCTTATTGTTGTTCGACGTTTGGGACGGAATCGATCCTTCAAACTGTCGCGACCTACGGGTCTATAAAGGAAATTAAACGCTTTCCCTATTTATGCTACGTCGAGGTATGACACTGTGTCTCTTCCCATGTAAGATGAGGATATTTCCCCCTAATTGAATTAAATAGGAGGTTGAACATATTCAATTTGGAGGTGAGTTGGGATGCTTCAAGAAGAAATCTGTCATCCCTTTTCTTTTCTTCTTCCTCAAAATTTTTTACATATTCTTTAGTGGCAGGTTGGATTTTTAAGAGATCAGTAGGAATATCAAAGCCATTCCACCATTTTACTTAGAAGGTTCTCTAGGGAATAGAAATTCTAAGATGGTCAATACTATGTTGAATATCCCACTTCCAAATCCATACTAATCTGAATTCTGCAAAGAAGAATAATGTATTTCTTCCAAAAGGGATATTTTCTAAGGAATTTCCCTTGAGAACTGGATATGGTCAAACCATAAAGTGAAAAAATGCAGGAGCTCTCTAGGAACAATACCAATCTCCGGCCCCATTTTTTTCCACCAATGAAAAAACCAGCCGGGAAAGCTGTCAAGACCAGATTATGTAATTTGATCATTGATTACGAAGAGCCAGTCATAAAGGATTCATATAGAGAAAAGCTTTATTCCATGCCTCTATTTAATCCCAATAATTAAATGTTGCCCCATTAATTTTTAAAGTTCTAGCCTGGGAAGGGTTAAGACCCCACTGGTTAGCTTTAATAATTTTAATAATATAACACTTGGAATGTGTTATAGGGGGCTTTTTATCAGTAGGAACGTAATGAAAATGTTCTATTTGAACATATCTCGTTTCTATGAGAATTGCCTCATAAGCAACTCTAGGTTTAGATTCTTGGGTCATGAAGTTATGGTTATTAAGATATCGTTCTTTAAACCCCCAAGTATCTAATTCTAATTTATCATCAACTTTATTGTCCAAGACAAGAAAGTTTTCCAAAAACTATTTATGATGGAAAACAGCATCTTGAATGAGGATGTCCTTGGCAGTAGGTTGCTGTGAAGGACCAGCCTTGTTGGGCTGTCCAGACCCTTTGTTGGGCTGAGAACCCTTAGATGGGTTTTGTTGCTGCTGGCCTTTCCCTTTGTTGGGACGCCTTTGAGGGAACTGAAACCCTCCTTTATTAGGAGGTTGCATACGATTTTTCCTACAAAAATTCCCTGGTTAGAAAATCTGGTAAAGAATTTTGTTCCCCTTAATATATTCAAGCTGGAAATCAAAAGCAGATAATCAGACTACCATCTAGCAAAAATTTACTTAGAAACAAGGTTCTTTACATCTTGTTTTAAGATATGTTTAGTAGCACTGCAATCTATGAGAATAAGAAATGTTTGGTTAAGAAGGTCATCCTAAAAGTTAATGACACACTTAACAATAGAAAACATTTCCTTTTTAATAGTATAATAATTTTTTGAAGATCCTTTCCAGACACCAGAGGTGAATCTGAGAAGTTCTTCTTTATTGGTGTTAGGATTCTTTTGTTTGAGAATTCCCCCATAACCAATATATGAAGCATCTGTTTCAACAATTTTGTCCCATTGGGGATTTGCTAACCCGAGACATGATAATTGTTTGACTCTAAGTTTAATTCTCTGAACTGCTTTAGTATGTTCAGATGTCTATGGTAAAGGATTCTTTTGAAGTCTTTGGTGCAAAAGTGCACAATCATGGGCAAGTTTATTATAATGATTTCCTATGTAATTAAGACTTCCCAAAAATCTTTGTAATTGGGTTTGTCTTTTAATTCATCAGAAAATTTAGAAGCAAATTCAATGCTCCTATCAATGGGAATAATTTTCCCTTTATGAATGTTAAACCCTAGGAATCTGATCTGGGTATTGACAAGATCCATTTTCTGGGCAAATAATACAAGACCATTATGTATGATGATATCTTGTAAAATTTTAAGATGTTTAAAATGCTAATCTATAGATAAGGAAAAAACTAAAATATCATCTATATAAACCAAGCAGAATTATTAAAAAGGAGTAAAAATGTCATTCAAAATATTTTGAAATTCTGAAGGAGCATTTTTTAATCCAAATGGCATGACATTCCATTCATAATGTCCAAAAGGAACAGTGAATGATGTCTTGTATCTATCCTCTTCTTTAATCTGAATTTGCCAATATCCAAATTTTTAATTGAATTTTGAGAAGATAGAAGCTTTATAGAGTCTGTCCAATAAATCCTTTTTATAAGGAATTGGATATCTAATCCATTGTAAGGTATCATTCAGTGGTTTGTAATTAACCACTAATCTGGGTTTGCCTCTTTATTTTTCAGCATTTTTGTTTACATAAAAAGCAGTACAGCTCCAAGGGGAATAACTTTTCCTTATGAGCTTTTTATCTATAAGACTTCGAATTTCTTTTTTACAAAGTTCTAAGTATTCAGAATTCATTTGGCTAGGTCTAGCCTTTGTATGAATCTGAGATCTTTCATCAAAATCAGGCTTATATGGGAGAGAAACAATATGTGTCTTTCTTGTCCAAAAAGCACTGGTTATTTCGCTGCAAACTTTATTTTGAATTTCCTTTTCAAATTATCAATTTTTCTAGAAACATTTGGCATCTTTAATTGATGCTCAATTTGCATGATTCTAGCTTCCTCTTGAAGAAATTCAAGGTGCCTTTCTTTTAAATATAAAAGATTTAATTCATTGACAATTCTTGTCTCTGGTTCTCTTAAAAAAGTAAAAACCAGATCATTATTTTTGTAAGTAGAAAAAATGCCAGTTTGATCAACTTTTATTGGCATTAAAAGCTTTAAGAAAGGAGTTCCCAAAATTACTTGTTGCTGTAAATCCTTAACAAGTAAAAAAGTAGAAGGAATACTAACTCCTTCATTACAAATGTAGACATCAAATAGTTTGAACTGGATATTCATCCTGCTCCCACTGGCTGAGGTTAAAGATTGCATAGTTTTTTCAAAGTATTTAGTAGGTACCATGCCTTCTTGGATGCAGTTTAAATCTGGTCCACTACCAACTAAAGCAATAGCATTGCTAATGGTATATTCTTCCTGGATAACCAGATTAATTTTTATATACCATTTTTAATAAGTAATTTTATTTAGGAGATGTAAATATTGGTCTCCAGAAAGATCTATAGGTGTTTCCTCAATATTTGGGATATCATCACCTATACTAATGGAAGAATTTGGAATAATTATATTATCAATTCTTTCTTCCATTTTAGAAAAAGCATTTGGAGATCTTTTATGTCAAATTTAACCAAATTGATTTCATGTTTTAGATTTTGAACAGTAATATTTTCAACCTTTTCCGTCCTGTTAAAGACTTCCTGAATACTATACTGAGGAATTTTGTAAGAAACTTCTTCAGGCTTGTCTTTTCTAATTTGATTTATGCATAATTGAACTACTTTTCACTCTGAATTCAGGATCAGTAATTTTATCAATTATGTTTAACATTTAACTGTATTCTGTAGTAAGAACATTAATGGTAAGACCATTCATAGTAGCAATGGCTTTCCAGTAATCTACATCTGGACATGTATTAGAACAAGATGGTTGTTCTTTCTCTTTTTGAGAATAGAATCCCTCATCTTCTTCTTCAGGATAATCCTCTTCTTCAGAGATTTCTGAAGAAGTATTTAATAAAATCTTACAGAGTTGTGCTTTTAATCCTTCATCTATTTGCAACTCTGCTAGTTTCTTTTTAGTAGGACACTTGTTAGCCAAATGTCCTACTTTTCCACATTTCCAACTAACCCTTGTCTCTTTTTGTCCAGGACCTTTTACAGGTTTTCTCCTGGGTGGCTTGTTTCTCCTGGGGAGTGGTTTAGGCTTAGTATTACTAGGATTAGGATTTGTATTCCTTCTCCTGATAATGTTCTGATTGCTCTGTCTCTTTTTCTTTTTCATAGGATTGACAGGCATATCATAACCCCATTGTTTACAAAATTCTCCTAGTTCTTGTTTACCAGTGAGGTTTTGTTTTTTTATTTGATACTGTAATTTCATATCATTACAGATACTTAATCTAACTTGGGTACAGACACTTATATGATCTCTCCATAATTCAAACTTGCATATGGAATATTATTTCCATCATGCTGATCACGAAGTCTTTGTCTGACCTTTTCATCAAATAAATGTTTGTCCATCAATAAAACGGGCTTTCCAAAATTCATTATTTGCATCGCTTCTATGCATAACTTTACAAATGAAAACATCCTTATACCATCTGAATTGGGTTAAAGAAGGACATCTTAAATTCATAAGAAGTTCTCTACCCCTTTCATGCCTTTGTGGAGATGATCCAACAAAGTATGTAATGATTGTTTGTACAAATGTAATGGTAGCATCAGGGACCATTGTAAGTTGACCCTTAATTGTTTCTACTTTTACTGCCTTTAAAATTTCATCTCTTTGGGCCACAGTTAGGACATTATCCCACCAACCCTTGTGACATCCTGATAATCCATTAGTAAGTAGGATTGCAGTATTTTTATCATTATTCCCACAATGTTTGCTAATAGTGGCCCACATAAGCATTTTGTTAACAATTTCATAGATTTGGTATTCAGTGAAACCATCTATGTTCCATTCACATAATTCCTTGCCACTATATGAAGCTTGTGGGGTTCTCCAATAACTTTCTTCAAATAGAAGGTCTTGAGGAGAAGCTCTATGATAATAGTATGGTATGACTGAATAATCATATCCAATTTTATTAATTTGAGGAGAAGAAGTATTAAAACTTCTTTCGTTAAAATTACTTTCAGTGAGATGAAAGTTTTTAAATAAATTTTCTGTACTGAAGTTTTCAAAATTTCCTTCTCCTCCATCTTCTCCTGAATCTTACGATTCTGGAGTATTTTTAGAAAGAACATTTAAGGAGACATCTTTAATCTTTTTTGTTAAGAGTTCAATAAACTCTTCTTCCTCTTTTTTGCTTTGAGTTCTGAATTTATTAGCCTAGTAAGGAGGTTTAAAAGTAGCAATTTCAAAAGAAGAAGAACTAGCTTCAGGTTGTTTAATTTCCTGTTGCTTTTTGTGTTCTTTTTCTTGTTCCAGAAGTTTATTTTCCATTCTGGTTAACTGGCCTTCTATTGATACAATCGAAAGATTTGTCCAGTTAATTTGTTTACAAATATGATCATTTGTAATGGCAGTATCTGAAGCTTTGCCTATGTAAGCAGCAGCTTCAATATCTTTGTCATTAACTCTGTAATCTATATGTATAGGAGGAGGATGAGAATTTTCAACAAATCCTTTATCCCCAATAGTCTTCATCTGATTGTACTAATGGTATTAAGTACCTTTTGGGTAGGAAACCATTGGTTAAACCAGTCTATAAACCAAATAATAGTTTGCTTTTGTTCTAAATCTTGATAATACAATTTTTTTTATAAGATCTAGATCCTTTTTATTAAAAATTTTGAAATATTCATGTTGGAACTCTTGGTTTTTCTCCAACATAAATTCTCTATTAATAGCTTTTCATAGAAATGAATTTGGACTAAAATCCATCAAGCATAAACAGAGGTATTATCATGAGAATAAGAGGGATCAAAAGGATCTCTTTTTCCTTATTCTCCTGTTTTTCAGGACCATAAATTCCTTGAGGAATGTTTTGTTCAGAATTAATGAATCCTTTTAAAACATTTTTCTTTCCAAATTCTAGATCTGCTCCAGATCTAAATTAGGTCTGGGCTGATCTGACATAGAATGCCTTAAAGGAGAAGGATAAGAAACTATATAAGGCTTTATAGAAGGAGCTGTACGAAAACTCCTTGTAGAATTACTCCGGTTTAAAGATAATCTACTGAATTGAGTAGGAGTAAAAGAAACTTCAATATCACCATCTTTAGTTTGGGTGATTTGATCTAATTGGGATGAAAGGACTGGTGCAGGTGGGACTGCATTTGGTAAAGTCCAATCAAATGGAAAATTTATTTCATCCCATTTAATAAGTCTAGGGGTAGCAATATTAGTAGTAAGAGCATTGCTGTCTATTGCTACAGTTTTTCCTGGTTCACTTCTTAATACTGCATTAGGGCACAAAGTGCTCATTACTTTGTAATAAATCCTATATGTACCGATTTCAGTGGTTGAGTTTCGCTACTATTAACAGTACTAGTGCCTGGTAAATAATTATAACCTTGAGTTTGAATTTTTAAAGTAGTAGCTTCAAACAAATTTTTATCATGTAAGGAGAGTGTCAAGTTGGGGTTAACATCAAAATAGACAGGACCATGACACAAACTTGTTTGTATGATACCCATAAGAGATGGTACAAAGTCAGTACATCTTGCATCTCTTAGGTATGCCAGAATAGTAGCATTTGATCCTATTAAAGTAAGAGGTTTAAAAGCCACTTGTATACATCCTATGTGAATGTATTTATACTTATCTAAACTTTTTTCAATATCTCTCAGACATAAAAGTGTAAGAGTTTGGTCGTTGTTTTCAAGAATAATATCTTGTTCAATAGTTTTAACATGATCTTTAGATATAAAAGCAAAAGTTCCATTTTTATAAATTTGTGAAGAAGAGATGGACGGAATTGTCCATTGATTAAGTTGTTCCGTTTGATCAAACACAACAAGTTCTGTATTAACAAAATTGGATCTAGATCTTGATGATGATCTAGGTCCAGACTTGGTTGTTCTTTTGAACATTACCAAGATAAGGCAACCTTGGTATATACTATGTCACATATTATGATTATTATCATAAACTTCTATGAGAATTCTTATCGAGTCTGTTCCAGTCAACAGTTGCTATAACCAAACAGCCACTTTTTGGCAAATAGCCCAAGTGTTTGCGACTAACGGAAACTTATGACCCCTAAAGAATTATCACAGTAATTTATTTCAAATCATCATAATAATTCTATAGTATATACCATGGTGACCTCAGAGAATTAGCCACTCATGGCTTTGATATCAAAATACAACAGGATCAATCAAAACTAGATAAGAAGAGAATTTTATTATATAGTCAAACATTGGACTTTACCAAATGCAGTCCTACCTGCACCAGTCCTTTCATCCCAATTAGATCAAATCACCCAAACTAAAGATGGTGATATTGAAGTTATACCAAAATACAACAGGATCAATCAAACCTAGATAAAAAGAGAATTTTATTACTTACTTGTGGGAAACCACTATTACAGAGAGAGGAGGATTACAAGAGAGGAAGGGAGGAGGAACACAGAGAGAGAGGGAGGAAAAACGAGTTGCCTACCCACAGCCTAACCTCTCCAGTTCAAAAGAACCAGAATCAAACCAATGGTTCGGATCTCTACCTATTTCCCATAGATTAATAATCACTTTGGGTTTTTTGGGGTATTTAATACATATATCCGTTAACTTAGCATCTTTCTATTGATTCTCTTATTGATAGTGGAGTACGAGAATGTAGTCTCAGAGTTTATGTTTGGTTATTTGGGTGAGAAAAGAAAAGAAGAGTAAGTCACAAAGTTATGAGAGAAAAAAGAAATGAAAAAGAGAAATGATGGTGGTTTCTTTCATCTTGTTTGAGAGCATTTTAAGAGAGAAAAGAAAGTTACTTTATTTCCTCTTGTTAGCAAGTTGAAAAGAAAAGAAAAGAAAAAAACAGAAAGTTACAATTGTTCCCATCAAGAGCTTCAAGTAATAAAGCCTCTAATGCCTCTTCTTTTCTTTGTTTTAAATCCAAATCAATGAGACGGGAGAGATGGAACTACTAATAAGAAAAGACATGAATAGTCTCTTTTTTTTTTTTACATAAGTAACCTATATTGTATAGTTCTTGTAGTTGTCCTAGGGCAAGATGTAATGAAAAAAATAGTCCCAATTACAATTTACACCCACAAACTATACCTGTATTTTCAATTGGATAAGTTTTTTTTTTGTTCAATCGTGTAGCAACCTGTATTTTCGTGTCCCTAATAATAAATAAAATGTCATTTTCTATTTTATTGGTGTGTACTATTTGTAGTTATGGTATTATTTTTAATACATCAATAATATTTTAACATTTAATAATGCAATGACTTTAAATTTTGTAACCCATTAATAATTTAATTGTATTGTTACTTAAGACTGCACCCCTAAGTTATCCTATAATTTGGGATAAGAACCATTAATAAAATGTAATATCACATCGTTTACATTTTTTTCCCTAATAATTTTATTTGGGACATTTTAATTAGCTAACTGACCAAACTGGACTAACTAGACTGAATTAGCTAACATAACTAATCAAATGAACTGATTAACAGACGACAATCAACCACGTAAGTTTACAGATGCTAAATTAAAGTAATGATTAACATTACATGGTTTGAATTGATAAGAGTAATGTGCCTCATTTCTTACCACATGAATTACTGATTGAAAACTTCAATCATTAAACTTCCATGGATGAGAATATGTGAGGCGTGGACAGATTGTTAAACCACATACCAAACTTAGCTTTTGAGCTTTTCACAAGCCAAGTGAAAATTCTATATAAACAGTGCAACTCAATGCACAAACACACCAAACATACATTGAGTTTTCAAAGTCTCCTCTCTCCATTGCACCCTCTTCCTCATTCTCAATCACTACACATCAATACATAATTGCAAACTCTCAGTAGCTCTCTCTCACTCACTCAATCACAAGCACAGTACAATTCTAGAAATGCTAAGTAGAGAAGGAAAAAAATCATAGTAGGAGCTCTATTGCCATTATAGTTCAAAACTTATATTACAGATATTTACGGAATCTTTCGGTCTCTTAGTCCAGCCACTGCAAAGAACGGTGAGTCTCTT
The DNA here is from genome assembly GCA_033977485.1 of Hydrangea macrophylla. Taxonomy (NCBI): domain Eukaryota; kingdom Viridiplantae; phylum Streptophyta; class Magnoliopsida; order Cornales; family Hydrangeaceae; genus Hydrangea; species Hydrangea macrophylla. The sequence goes on from CM066994.1 coordinate 34,551,562, forward strand.
GAACTCACTCTTAATATACTTTAAGTCATTACGTATAATCCATGGGGTTCGAAAATAAGTGAGTATGTATAGATATGTATATGTAGCCATGGAGGTCCAAAATTAGTGGTACCAAAAATATTAACGAAAACTCATTTTGTAAATCGACAATGAAATATTAGGATCCCAGTTAGTCCCCTTGAAATAGTTTGTTAATTGGTTAGTTCCTTGATCCCAAGGTTGGGAGTTCAATACTTGCTACTTATATATAAGTTTGTAAATTATTATTTTTTTTACATAAAAATAAATAGTAAATAGAATAGTTTACTATGTATAAAATAAGTATTAAAAATACTTCTTGACCCTATTAAATTCTATTTTATTATTGTTAACATGTTGGATGTCATTTAATATAGTTTTGTAAATTATCAAATTATAAAACTAGAAGTTGATATTGTTAATAAATTAATTAGTGGTTGTTTAACTTGTATGTCAATTTTAAAGCATGTACCCTCTACTTTTATATAATTCTGACATTAAGAAGGGGCTTGCAGCTAAATTTGTAATAAAAATTCTATGACTTCGAAAATTACGTTGTCAGTTTCCTAAAATCAAATTTAGATAAATTGGTTTACTTGTTAATCACCTGTTTAAAACAACCACTGTCAGGTTAAAGAATATTACAAATAAAATAAGTCATACACGTGTATAGTCGAGTTGGCATGTTGGTAAGGGGTCGTTTGGGTCGACATATACATCTTGTGAGGAATAAGTAAAGAAAGGGTGTCTTGAATTGTGCCACCTTAATTATTTTAGGACGATTCGGATACGGCAGATTAATTAGGAAGGATTTAGCCCAGGCCGAATTGGATACGGTAGGCCAATCAGAGTCTTGTGTCACCTTAATTATTTCAGGCCGACTCGGATACAGTAGATTAATTAGGAAGGATTGAGCCTAGGTCGATTCGGATACGACAGGCCAATCAGGTCGTGTCCAGGCCGACATACGGTTACGATCTTTGAGCCTCTGTGTACCCTCTTATGCTTCGCATAGGTCTTAGAAGACGCTACAAGAGCAATCCCCATGACAGTCACGTACTAAATTCCCAAGCACTTGGTGATAACTTAGAGAGAGAGGAGAGATGGAGAAAGAGAGAGGCCGACTTTTACATTGTGTGTAAAAGTTGTAGTTTTTGTGTGCTATATACATATATATAGTTACACAAACCCTAGTTGCTCTAGGACTCCAGAGTCCATCCCATTGGATTGCTTTGTACTTTAGCAAGGCCCATTGGACCCAGTACAATATTATGTGGGTGCACCAATGACCCACAATATTTTTTTACACAGGTGAAGGAAATTGGGGATTTAGATCGCAGATTAGATCTTTGTGATTTTACAGGACATGTTAATTTCTTTTCTCTTTTTTTCTTTTTTGGTCAGAGTCAAGTGGTGGGTTGCCCTGTTTCGTTCATGGATTTAGCAAAAGAAAAGTACGGAAGCGCTAAAAGCCCGTTTGTTTTATTATGAATTTTTATGGTGGACTTTGATTTCACTCTAAGATTACCGGTAATCTTTGTATTTTTCCTTGCTTGGTTCATGGATTATTTACACATTTGTGAGCCCTACTAGATTTAGAATCCATCCAAAGGTAGAAAATATGATGGATTCTAAATACTAGGTTAGATATGGTATTCTCAAGTATTACTGGAATTTTGATATATATTTTTGTAATAAACTAAGATTTATAATTGTGAAAGGTATATTTAAGGTTAAATTTTTTTTTTTTTTGTATCTTTCTTATGTGTTTTGTTTGGAAACTGACCCCAATCAGACTTTGTTTGGCTAATGACCTTAATAACTCTTGCATATCCCATGGATTTAATAATCTACATTGTTTAAAAAAAAAAAACAATAAAATTGCCCTAAAATTGAGAATTCATAATTTTAAGTTGATTCAATTGAACTTTTGATACAACCATAATTTTGCTACATTTTGAGTGAATGAGTAATCGATTTTTATTCGATGAAAATTAGAGGTGGATACATGTTTTGTTTCAGAAGATAATTAAGGTTTTGTTATGATTCAAAAATATTTATATGTAATAAAAATTGTTGACTCGTGTTTATATCTCTCTTATTATTTTTAATTCTCTTGATAATGTCCATTCAACTTTTAAGCTTAAGCCATTGTTTTTTTTAATCATCCTCCATATACAGAGACGTGACAATTGAATTTATCATTTGTTTTAGCCTTCAAGGATATCCTAGGTATTTAAGAATGTTCTTATTCCATTTCTCGCCCCAAACAAACACTGGCTTTTAAATCCAGTCAGGATTCCACAGGTGAACCATATACTTTGTAGGGATTCAAATTTCTAATAATGTCATTACTGTTATAATAATTTTTGTTAATCAGAATCTACCTAAAATCGTATGTGAACCAAACACCCCATTAGGAAAATGTTTTCCTTTATTTAAGTTATAAGGCTCTGTTTGGTTCTTGAATTTAGTGAGGAAAAGAAAAGAAAAGAAAACATAGAGAAAAACATTTTCATTATTTGGTTAATGAGTATTTAGCAAGGGAAAAGAAAAGAAACACTAAGGCTCTGTTTGGTTCATGGATTTCATGAGGGAAAAGAAAAGGGAGAGGCAAACAAGAAGGAAATTAGTTCCCTCGTGTATTTCCCCTTGTGTTTTCCTTCATGCTCCAACAAATAAAAAAATTAAGTCCCCTCCTCCTCTAATCAAATAAAAAAATAAAAAAATTTAAGTCCCCTAGGATATTGGTTCGAAGTTCGAACCTCCCCTCCCCTTATCATAAAAATAAAATAAAAAAATCAAAATCCACAATGACAATTTTGGGATTAAATATTCCAATTCTTGGGATTTAAATCTAACCACTTTTTTAAGTTTCTATGACTATGATGCTTGTGATCATCCCATACGCATAAGTCAGTCTCATGAGATAATGTGTTATAGGGGCAAATACACTTTGGTACCCTATACTTTCACCGAAATTTTATTTTGGGCCCTGTACTTCCAATTGTAACACTTAGGGCCCTCTAGTTTCACTTTTGTTTCAATCAAGGACGATTACTAACACCGTTAGCCCAAATGGACGGAAAACCCCACGTGGGGACCACGTGAGCCCATTTAGGCGCCAATTGTAACACTTAGGGCCCTATAGTTTTACTTTTGTTTCAATCAAGGACGATTACTAACACCATTAGCCCAAATGGACTGAAAACCCCACGTGGGGACCACGGGAGCCCATTTAGGCGCCAAATCACCTCAGCTTCTTAATCACTTTCCCTTTTTAACCTAAAATTAGGGCTTGTCATGGTGAAAACTCCCAACTCAGAAGACAAAATGGCGAAATTGAGGATGAATATCGAGAGAAATAGTCACCAACATATTCCTCAACCTTAGATAGGTACCTTTTTCGGAACTCCTCTCACTCTCTTTCTCTCTCTAAAACTCTCTCACTCTTAATTCCCCTCTCTCTCTCTCTCTCTCTCTCTCTCTCTCTCTCTTCGTCCTCTGTGAGAAGTTTGGGGCTTTGATGAGAGAAAGGAAGAAGAAGAATAAGATGGGACGTTCACGCCGCCAGTTAAAAGCGATGCTTCGCAAGAGCTGGCTTCTTAAGATTCGTCATCCTTTTGCTTACTTGTGTTGAGGTTCATGTTATATGTATAGATATATAATTTTCATATGTGGTTTCATGTGGAGTGTAATTGTGATATTAATATGTTTTTCTTTTATTTATTTATTTATTTTTTATGTTTTCTTGTATCATGTGATCCATATGTGTATGTATGGGTGAGGATTCTCACATGGACCAAAGATTATTAAAAGCCTACCTGGGTTAGTTGAATTTCGCAAATTAAGTAATGAATTGCAAAATTTAACAGATAAAAGTGATTATTTTGTAAAATGCAAGTGTTTGGTTAGCTTAATTGTTCAGCGATTTACGGATTTTAAGAAATAAAAGTGACTATTTTGTAAAATAGAAAAAGTAGATTGTTTGAAACAAACAATCACTTCAAGTGTTAAATTTTAAGGAAATTTTTAAGAGATTGAATTTGCAATACTAAAAACAGTATTTCAAGTAATGAAATAAACTATTTTTCAGTAAAAAAAAAAATTCACTTACAGTTTTTAGTGAATTTTTGACTGTTTTTTAATTAAGTAGTGCATTATCAAACACCTAACAACTTTTTAAATATCTCTTAATAAATAAAAGCAATCATTTGGTAAGAGGTAGGTCCCACATTACAACAAATCTAAATTACAGGGACCAAAGTGTATGAAATAATAATCTAGGGCCCAAAGTGAAACTTCGCCAAAACTATAGAGTACCAATATGGAATTAATAAGTAGACATGTGCATTGCACGTGATTTTTCCGTCCAAGTGCACTAACGGTGTTAGTGGCAGGGCCGACATTGCAACGAAATTGAAACTACAGGGCCTTAAGTGTTACAATTGGAAGTACAGGGCCCAAAATAAAATTTCGGTGAAAGTATAGGGTACTAAAGTGTATTTGCCCTTGTGTTATAATATGAGCAGTTTTGCATATGCATTAGGAGTTATTATTACGTACACTAAAATTTTCCAATCTTAAAACATGCAAAAAAAACCTCACAAAAATTCATATTCAAAAAAGGCTCCATTCGTCATATTTTATGCGTTCAGCTTTGAAAGTCCAACTTTTTAAAAGAACATTAATGATAGCATTAACATGCATAAAACTAAGGGCAAGACAATTATGAGCTCCTTTGCAAATGCACAAGCACTGTACAACCGTTGGATTGTCTAAATTGCATCAAGATTGTGAATATTTAATGATTTAATAATATTTTTTATTTACTATCTCAAAACAAAATCTTCGTCCAAAGGCCATAGTATCTACAAAGCTGCTCATAATAGCCTTGCACTAAAACTAATGGTATTATCCCAAAATTAACCTTTCTTGTTCTTTTCACCTTTTATTTATTGTTGGGGTTTACAAAATCAACAAATGGTTAACTTTGGAAAATTACTATTAAACACTCTTAATGGACAATAGTTATGTGACTACCAAGAAAGGAAAGGAGACATAAAATAGGGCGGACCGAGCATATGAGCAGTATAAAAAAAAAAATCACCTCAAGACCGCTGCCCTCGAACCACTGTGCGTGCGACCATATTGGGTAGCGTAATTAGTAACCCTAAATTCAAACTCCCAATTCTACCGCTATGTGTAGAGTCTCACTTATACATATACATATAAAATACTTATATATGACTTATCTTTCTTATCAAATTAAGATACACATGTGTTTGAACATGAGAAATTTAATAATTTGTGACACATCATCAAAAATAACGGTCGTGTTGGATATTTTCTTGTATACATGAGGTGAGGTCATAGTAATTTAACTCTTTGTTATTGCTAGAACTGAAGTTACATAAACTCGCGAAAAGAGTGAAATGAAGAGGCGGTAATATTTACATAGGATGAGATTGATCACTTAGGTCTTTATTGGGTGACACGTGTTCGATTCCAATAAATATCTTGATAATACAGGGGCAAAATGGGAAATCGAATGTGACAGATGTTACCATGTTACCCAGAGACTTGGGTGAGCAAAAATAAGTGAGAAAAAATGCTCTCATATAGTATAAGCAAACATGTCCAAAATGAAACATGAGAGATGACACTATTGGGACAAAAACGAACATAGTATTTTTTTTTTGCTTAGGGGCTGTTTGGGAAGACACATACCAGTTTCCGTGGTCCATAAATAAACTGATTTCTACATTTTAAAATGTTTGTGATAAGACTCTTTTTTTTAAAATTTATTTTTGTGTGTGTGTGTGAGTTCATGCGTAAGATCAAATCACACCTAAAATTTGTTCATTTGTTCTTTTTCAAACCATATAGAATGAGAGGTTGTAATGAAATCGATCCCCTTATATACATTTTCAAACCGGCCCTTAAGGTCAAAAGATAATACTCCAACTTTGTTCCACCAATGAGAATGCCAGTCATGGAACACACCACAAATAAAGATAGGCACGGCTTAGTCTACCACTACAACAATTTGAAAATGAGAGGTTGAACTGAATTTTTCCCAATATATTCGGCTTATTCCAAAGATATTATATTTGGACTTTAAGGGCCGGTTAATTTGAAAAATACACAGGCACTTAACACCCAAAAAAAAAATTGAAATAAAGAAAGAAAAGAGAAGTAAAACTGGTTCATTTATGGACCAAAAAAATTGGCTGTGTCTTCCCAAGCAGCCCCTAAGCAATAAAAACTAATATCATAATTTCATCTTTATTTTATACTTAACCAGCGACCCCCACCACCCCCACCCCCACCCCCCACCCAAATAAAAAAAAAAAAAAAAGAAAACATCACCACCATTAATGGGCCGTTTAGCACAGCTTCCGCTTCAATCGCAAAAAAGATTGTATCACAAAATCCTACTTATCAAACAACTCCGTTTTAGATTTTGGAGTTTGATAATCACTTATGAACTCAAAAGTTGGTTGCCAAACGCTCTGTCCAAAACCCAAATTCACCACTACTTGGTAGTACATAACTGTCACCCTTTTCTTTGACCAAAAAAAAAAACTGGCACCATTTTCTAAATTTTGATCTTCCAAATCAAACATTTGAATTTTTTTTCAGACAATGAATGCAGTCCCAATCATAGAAGCAGATACCAAAAATAAGACCAAACCAAAGAGCATCTCCTCATTAACAATAGTCCTATCACTCTATCAACGTTAAATCTCTTGCTATAAGTAAAACCGAATCATAGGTTACAACAGTACCAATACAATCTCTCTCTCTCTCTCTCTCTCTCTCTCTCTCTCTCTCTCTCTCAGATGGAGCTTCAAACAGCTACAGTTCCTCTGTTCTTCAGCATCCTCTTCTTGTTCATAATTCTAAAGTGTTGGAAACAACCCAAATCTAATAAATATTCCAACCCGAAATTGCCCCCGGGGCCAATGAAGCTGCCTCTAATCGGTAACTTACACCACTTAATTGGCTCACTACCACACCATTCCTTAAGAGACTTGGCCAAGAAACACGGACCCTTTATGCACCTAAAGCTCGGCGAAGTCTCCACCATAGTCATTTCATCTCCTGAGGCAGCAAAAGAGGTGATGAAAACCCATGACCTCAACTTCGCGAGCAGGCCAGAAATTCTCGCTGCCAAAATTATGTCATATGATTGTACAAGTATCGCTTTCTCCCCTTACGGAGAATATTGGAGACAACTTCGAAAAATCTGTGTAATCGAGCTCCTAAGTGCAAAGCGTGTTGAGTCGTTCAGATCTATAAGAGAAGAGGAGGTTTGGAATTTCATCGAATCCATTTCCAAATCCTCGGGAATCGCCATCAATCTTAGCCATAAGATTTTCTCGTTAACTAATGCAATAATTTCGAGGGCAGCGTTTGGTAAGAATTGCGAAGATGGAGATATATTCCTGTCGGAGATCAAAAAGGTGATGAAGTTGGCGGGTGGTTTTGACGTACCTGATATATTCCCATCACTCAAATTTCTTCATTTTCTTAGTGGGGTCAAGCCAGCTTTAGAGAAAATACACCAGAGGATAGATAAGATTCTCGATCATATCATCGATGACCATCACTTGAAAATGGAATCCATGGTGCTGAGCAGTGATAAACCAACCAATGAAGATCTCGTTGATGTGCTTCTGAAGGTTCGGGAGAGTGGTGACTTTGAATTTCCTATCACAACCAACAACGTCAAAGCTGTTATTCTGGTATGTCTTCAAATATATTTACTCCAATACTCCAAACATGTTTATAGAACCATGATGTTTTGGGGGGAAAAATCCAACAAACGTTTTAAATGAGAAACAATAATCTACTATACTAATCTCTCAACCAAAATTTGTAATCCTCTTAACCAAATGAAAATTGCTTCCTTCAAGCAACTTTTCAAGAACAAGAGCACTTGAAACATTTGATTCATCCACAGACGAGGGGGAAAAAAAAATACAGAAAAGTGACCCCAAACACTAACTTGTGTAAGATACAAATTAGGATAGTCACACAAATACAATTGGAATGTTTGATTGTCCTCTTAATTTTTTTTTTTTTTTTGGAGGGTTTTGGAGCCAAATGCACCTATTCCTTGCTTAAAAAAAATTTAGTCAATGCTCTCTATCTCTCTCTCTCTCTCTCTCTCTCTATTATTAATTATGAAATAAAAATATACCCACAAGGGCCCAACAGTTGTTACCAGTCAATTTATTTGTTAAGTTTCTTCTAGTGTCCTGGTGGAATGAATTAGTATTTCAGATGTTCATAAAGCACAGACTACTTTCATATACTTATGCATTGAAACATATTAATATGGATCCGACAAGAAGTCAACAGGAAATGTAGGGACTCAGACTTAAGGAGTTACGTCCATAAAAATTAGGGCATTTTGCATATTTCAGACAGCTACAGTTCTTAATTTCAATCTCTTTGATTTTTATTTAGGACATGTTCACAGCAGGGAGTGAGACTTCATCAACAACCCTAGAATGGGCAATGTCGGAACTAATAAGAAATCCGAGAATAATGGAGAAAGCACAAGCTGAGGTGAGAGAAGTGCTTAAAGGAAAGAACAAAATTCAGGAAACAGATATTCAAAAACTCAATTACCTGAAATTGGTTATCAAAGAAACTCTAAGGTTACACCCGCCTGTTCCTTTGTTACTTCCAAGAGAAACAAGAGAAAGATGTGAAATCAACAGTTATGAAATACCAATCAAAACCAAAGTCATCGTTAATGCGTGGGCCATAGGAAGAGATCCAGATTTTTGGAGCAATCCCGAATGCTTTGAACCCGAGAGGTTTGATGGTTCTTCCATTGATTTCAAAGGGACGAACTTCAAATTTATACCATTTGGGGCTGGTCGGAGGACATGTCCGGGCATAGCATTTGCAATTGCAAATATTGAGCTTCCTCTCGCTCAACTTTTATTCCACTTTGATTGGAAACTCCCGAATGGCATCAAACCAGAAGAACTAGACATGACAGAAACTTTTGGAGGAACTGCTAGGAGAAGAAATGACTTGGACTTGATTGTCACCCCTTACATTCCTCTGATTCAAGACAACTGACAGAAAAAGGCTTGCGCAAAGACATATGTTCAAGAGCATTTATCAAAGTAATAGACTTGTCAATCTTTACTCATAGAAAGGAATGAGAACCTGCGCCTAAGTGAAAAACTAAACCAACAAAATGGAAACGGACTTCTCACCAAAGAAAGGCTTACTTGCTTTTGTTTTAAGTTGGGGATGGTGTTTTTCATGTTAGGACATGAGTAGGGGGTTGACGTACCCCATGCTCCTCAACTTCTATTGCCATTTTCACTCCATAATGTTTCTATGATTCTATCCACATCTATACCGTTATGTCAGTTTCTCTCTCTCTCTCTCTCTCTATATATATATATATATATGTTGGAATGTCCCACATCGCCCATTTATCGCCCCTCTGTGCGGTTTATAAGGCTTTAGGTCCCCTCTCCTTAACACCTGGGTTTTAAGGAGTTGAATGGACTGGGCCTTACAAGTGGTATCACAGCTTGGTTGGGCTTGTCTTCCGGCATGCCGAGTGTCCGGCTGCCGTGGTCCAGGGTATGCCGAGTTTTCGGCTCTTGTGGTTCAGGGGGTGTGTTCGGGGAAAGTTTGTCGCCTCCGAAAATCTCTCTATGGATTGAAGCAGTCTCCTCGTGCTTGGTTTAGCCGTTTCAATGAAGTGGTACTTACTATGGGTTTTATCCGGTGCCACTCAGATCACACCTGTTTTCTTCGTCGTAACTCCCAAGGGAAGTGTATTATTATCTCAGTTTATGTCGATGATATTATTATTACAGGTGACGATGCTTCAGGTATTGTTCAAGTAAAGCATGATCTCGGGGTGTCATTTGATATTAAAGATTTGGGTCCTCTAAGATATTTCCTTGGTATTGAAGTAGCTCGCTCACGCCATGGTATCTCTTTATATCAGCGAAAGTATGCTTTGGATCTCCTTCAGGATACCGGTATGCTTGGGTGTAGACCAGCCTCTTCCCCTATGGATCCAAACGTGAAGCTATCTACTGAGTTGGGGGAGTTATTACCTGATCCCTCAATATATCAGCGCCTTGTGGGTCGTCTCATCTATTTGACGAACACAAGACCGGATTTGACATTTGCTGTTAGTGTTGTGAGTCAGTTTATGCACTCACCTCGGACCTCTCATTTGGATGCTGTGTATCATATTCTCAGATATCTTAAGACCTGTCCGGGTCTTGGTCTGTTCTTTAAGACAGGAATACAGTCAGGTCTTTCCTTTTTTACTGATGCAGATTATGCAGGTTCGAAAAGCGATAGACGTTCCACTTCAGGTTTGTGTATTTTTCGTGGTGATCACCTAATATCGTGGAAAAGCAAAAATGTCACGCCCCGACGTAGCATAAATATGGAAAGCGTTTAATTTCCTTTATGGACCCGTAGGTCGCGACAGTTTGAAGGATCGATTCCGTCCCAAACGTCGAACAACATAAAACCATTAATCAGAGTAGAGCAATCAGGGCTTAGAAAATTTTTTCTAACTTATTACATCTTATGGTACGGGGTCAACTAAGGCACAGACCGCCTTGAAATAAGACAATAACTTAAAGTCTATTACAGTCATCCTTATTACAAAACTAATTCATAACTTAAAGCACATAAACTTAAAGCATATAAAAGTAAATTCTCTTTCCAGCAGTTGTTCTCAATTAGCGTAGTCATAAGGTTCTTCTTGATTATAACCTGCAAAGCCTGAACACGAATGTCCAGGACGCATCAACGCCGTCAGCTTCAAGAAGCTGGTGAGTATTAAAAACATGACTTTGAATGTAAAACATACTCATTTACCTTTTTCCCATTTCCATTTAAAAACCACAAGTTTATATTTAAGATAAAGAGCTCGTTTAGAAAACAAACACAACATTATTTAAAAGATAAATTCACACATATGTGACCGTATATGAGAACGATGCACCATCTCATCTGACCGACTCTTTTCTCTCGACAAAACCCAACAACCCACTATCCTACTCCTGGTATCTTTGAAACACTAAGATAGCCACACTTTAGCAACGGGGCGCCAGGGAGTGTCCAGTTTGCCTCGCACTTTGGTCCGGGGTACCAGGGAGTGTCCATTGCCTCACACTTTGAATACCCTAACCTCCATGCAAATACCGGGGCAACCCCTCACACAGTATCCAGACTCGAGTATCAGGGAGTGTCCGTAGGCCACACTTTAGCACTTCCATGGGTGCCAGTGAGTGTCCAAGTTCGGCGTCACACACTTTAACGCTTCCATGGGCGTCAGGGAGTGTCCATATTTGCCACCTTCGCATTTCAAAGATACCCTCATCCAAAATCTCAACCACAACCACAACCACAACCACAACCACGACCACAACCACAACTACGATCACAACTCAAACTCATACTCTTTCCACACTACCATTACTCTTTTCCACACTGACTAACACCCACATGCATGCACAACAGACTCCATATGAATGTCATGAATTTAATACAGAAATATAAAGTACTGGGAACGATAACCATGGATATACGAGAAGAAATCAAATCTTATATTAAGCAACCGGTGAATTCATCAAAGAATGCTTTAACATACTTTTATTGCTATTAGAAACACAAGTGGGTCTACTTTGAAGTAATGCCATAAAAATGAGTTATAATTTGTATACATGAATTACATATCAACAGAAAGCTCTTTGAGTCTAGTTTCCAACGCTTTAAACCGTGCGCGTTTTCGAGTTTCCTAGAGGAAGTTATGGCCGTTTTACTAAAAGTCGTCAGTGCTGAAAAAGTGCAACCGGTTGGAAAAAAAAATGCAACCGGTTGGAACAAAAGTGCAACCGGTTGGAACAAAAAAAAGTGCAACCGGTTGGAACAAAAGTGCAACCGGTTGGAATCAGCTGTTTCTCCCCTGTTACGAATTTAGAACCTGTTTTTGACCCATTTCTGAAAACTACTTCAACCAAGACATGTAATATATGGATTTCTTCGTTTTTCCGCAAGGATTATGAATACGCGATCGGTTTTAACTAATTTCAATCGTAGCTCTCGGATTTCACGTAAAACCGAGAGGTGACAAAACTTTAAATCAACGGTACGTCGCGATACGGATGAATTAAGCCGTAGTATTCGAACCACAGCTTATTGGGACTAAGATCTTTCATTCCCAATTCACGGAATTGATTTTGGTTAAGTTTGAAAAATTGTGATTTTTGAAGCTCAAGCTTCCATGGACGAATTTAGCAATGGTATTCCAACTATACATACACAAAATCAGTAATTAAGCATAGAATTACATTGGGAGTGAGTTAATAATACTCACTGTGATATAGATTGAAGAAGTTGTTGAGAAAGAAATATAATTACGAATTTCCAAATTCCAAGCTTTGGCTATGGAGGATTGAGCTCTTCTCTCTCTCTATAAAATTTGAAGAACTCTCTGCACTCTCTTATCTCTCTGTGAATTCTGAATTATTCTCTGTGATGGAAGTGCAGAATGTGTAGTGTGGTTGGGTGTATAAATAATCAAACTCCCACTTAGAGACAATGGCCTAACATCCCACTCATAAACCACTATCCTCCATTAATTACAAAGAATGTGCAGAATGATGTGTATCCACTGCACATAAAGCTCCACTGATAATTGCAAGGGGTAGGTGGAGATGACGTGGGTCAAGGTGTGTTTGAGAATTCAAGCTTATGGCATAAGGACAACACACATACTACAAGCATTTGCCAAACAAGGCCTAAGGGAAATCATCAGCAATAATAATTGGGTATAAAGAAATTTGTCCAATCAGTCACTCCCAAAATTCTGTGGAAGTTTAGCACTGCGCGGACAGTTTTGAACCTAAACTGGTATTTTCGTGACACGGTGTTTATCAAAAAAATACAGAAAATTCATTTTAACGTAGGAAGTGATTTTCTGGTTTCATAAAAATACTGATTGACTCCAAAGAAATTATTTTCACCGTCTTTGAAATACAGATTTGAAATTTAACACAAGTGTTGCCAGATTTTATAAAAATCGCATTTTGACCCCAAAAGTAATTTCAATTATGAGATCAGTCAAGAAATAATAATTTTTTTTTTTTTTTTTTACATAAGAATTGAAATTTAAAATAAAAGCAGACAATGAATATTTAATTTTAAATATGACAATGCAAGAAAATGCAGGTTATTACAAAAAAACAGGCAGTTGTCTCCCGTTCTTCTGCTGAAGCAGAGTATCGTGCCATGGCCCAGGGGACATGTGAGCTGCTTTGGCTCCGTTCTATTCTTGATGAGTTGGGGTTTCCTGTGAAGGACTCGTCTACCTTGTTTTGTGATAATAAGTCAGCTATCATGTTGGCATCCGACTCAGTCCTTCATGAGAGAACAAAGCACATTGAAGTTGATATTCACTTTATTCGTGAAAAGGTTAAGTCAGGAGTTATTTCACCAAGGTTTGTTACTTCACGTGAACAAACAGCAGATATGTTCACTAAGTCTATTGGTCCTGGTCTTCTTCAGTTGTCTCTTCACAAGCTCGGGCTAGTCGATATATTCGCCCCAGCTTGAGGGGGAGTGTTGGAATTAAAAGATATTTAGGAGATTTTTATTCTCATAATAATGGGTCATGTTGACCATAGTTATTTTCATTTATTGCATAATAAATATTTGTGCATATACTACCAAAAATAAATTCATGTACAATATGAAGCATAATCCCTAGACTTCTAAAGAGATCAACATTTAGGTATGAAAACCAATTTTACAAAATACAGTAAAGATAAATCCCGCCAAAAGAAAGACCAGTTTCTTAAAACTGAAAACAAAGAACAAATATACATGTATGTAAATCTAAGAGACATGACAACAAAAAATGGATAAAAAGAATACCCAAACAAAACGAATAAAACGAATACAAACATATCAAAGATAATTGACAATTAGCAGTGTTCTAAATATCGGCCTAGGAAACGAAGCCTGGCCGCCGTGATTTTACCATAGGCATTAGGAAAAATCCCCAGAAGATTAGGCGGGGCCCTAGACGGACCTAGGTGGGTCTTGTCAAAAGTGTTTTTTTAAAATGTGGGTGTGACATTGTAATTTTAGTAAAATGATATTAAATTAAATCAATGGTGCTTTTGGAAAAGATGAAAATTTTGAAGTCGATTTTGTATTGGATGAGAATATAGAAGAAGAGGGTGAGGAGTATGAGTTCAAGTCCGATGGAGAGGGAGTATTGGAGGGATATGAAGAAGAAGAGCTTGAAACATAGTTGGTTGATAATGTGAATTTCTTTTATATGAGAATTGTCTCTATATTATTAATTTTGTTTAAAAATAAATTTTCCGACTAAGCCTCTAGTCACTAGGCGGGGCTCCACCGCCCGCCTACCGCCTAGTCATTTTTAGAACATTGCAATTAGGCAGATAAAATGTTAGCTAAATGCAAGTTGCACAGGAACTATCAATCAACTTCAGATTCAACAAAACAGGTCAAGATTCCTCACCCAAAAGGGCTCTCCCACTATGGAGAGCACTTGGTCCTCTTGTTTGTTTGTGTCCCTCCTCAGTGGGGGTTTTGTTCCTCTTTATATGGGTACTGTCCATTAGGGTACTGTCCCTCTCCCTATGTTACCCAGACTTGGCACCAAAGGTGCCGTACCCGTGTCGACGTGGGTATGACAAGGATACCGACATGGGATATGTGTCGGACTTGTTTCGTACCATGTCGGACATGGCTTGCTATCAAAAATATAATCTAAAGAGGAAATTGTTTTCTAGACTCAAGTCTTCTTATCATATTTAGACTATTTTTAAACTATGACCCTATTTTAATAGTATTTAAACTATGACCCTATTTTAAAAGTATTCAAATTAAAATACTTGATTTTTTTTCTTGCATAATATGCAAAACTATTATATAAATTTATAATATTTACTTAAATATAGACATGTCCCCGTACCCGTACCCGTACCCCGTTATGGATCCTTTTTTTGCCAAGTCCCCTTATCCTAATATTTGGGAGTTTGACAAGTCCGACCTCCGGATACATCTACGTACCCGACACTCGTACCCGAGTCTGGGTAACATTGCCCTCTCCATGAGGGTTTTTTTTTTTTTTTTTATGTTTTTTTTTTGTTTTGTTTATTTTGTACCGCTCCCACTTTGGATTTCATTGCTCTGCTTGTTCAACGGTTAGATTCGGCTTCACCTCTTCGTAGATCTAACATTGGATTTTTAGATTTGGTGCTTATTCATACAGATCCGGCGTTGTTTCCTTTAGATCTGGCGTTTGGAAGGATCTTGTAGAAGTTTCGGCGATCTCTCGTGCCACTCTTGTTGGCAATTTTCTCCCTCAGTCGGCTCAGTCGAGCTACACCATAGACTGTTTTATTTGGGATTGGGGAGTTTGCAGTGCGACTGAAGATGTTTGTTTTCTTTAATTTCCATATTTTTTCTTACTTATGTATGTTTTTACTGGTCCTATTGGAATCTGCTTTTATGCAATATAATGTTTCTCTTGCTATAAAAAAAAATCCTCACCCGAGAAATGGTGTCGGCATCTAAGATCTCAATTTAGGGAGAGAGAGAGAAAATTATCCAAGAAGTAAAGAATTGAGTCCCTATTAAGGCTTTAGTGAGGGGAAAGAAAAGAAAACATACGCTCCATTTGTTTCGATGTAAAATATTTTCCGAAAAATGTTCTCACATTTTCCGATGTTTGGTTGCATTAATAGTGACGTAAAATGTTCTACCAAAACAAAAAAAAATTTACACCCTTTCAATGAAAAACGACAATGGCCAAGTCATTTTCCGAAACTCTCTCACATCCCGCAAGTCACTCCTGTCGATCGCGTCATTCAAGAAAGTGGCTTCAAATGAAAATCAAGGAAGATTCCGCATATGCACTTCTCCTTTCCTCTCTCTATATGTATAGGACTGTGTATATACACGATTCTGTATTGCTGTACACTTTATTATTAATTTGCAGACATTTGTTTCTTTTGGCCATGTATTGTCATATTTAGATGTGTTTGTCTATGGATCCTATACTGTTTGTGTGTGTGTATATATACAATATATGCACACATATATACATATACAAAAACATTTGGAGAGGTCACTGAAGGTAACAAATACAAAAAAAGAAAAAAAAAATATGCCCAAAACATATCATTAACTCATTTCTTGTTCCGGAATATGTTTTTAGCCTTTTAGCCAAACACTAGAAAACATAAGAATATCTTTTTTTTTTTTTACATGAGAATGTTTTACATGGAAAATATTTTTCCACGTAAAATGTTTTACGTCAAAACAATAAGAGTGATAGAGGAAAGCATGCATTTTCCTTTATTCGGTTAATAAGGAAAGCAATGAGGAAAATAGGAAAGAATGGAGAAAAAAGTTGAGAAGTAATTAAACATTTTGATTGTTGTTGGTCATTTCCTTTCCTTTATTCATATTTTACAATTACACTTTCAAGATTTTCAAATTTTAATGTTATTTAAGCATGAAGGAAAATACAAGGGAAAACATGAGGGAACTAGTTTTCCTTTTTCTTTTCTTTTAACTCCAGAAATCCATGAACCTATAAGGGTAGTCAGTAAAGAAAAAAGACAACATTATGCATTATGAAATTGCAACAACACAAAAAAAAAGTGAGATCACCAATCAGGCAGGACGTATCTTAAATCTTGAACCACTTGGTAGCTTGTGCAATAAAGTTGCAATTGTTTCTGTTCTCGAGCAAAAACATATTGAACAAACAAGTCATCAACTAATGCATGAAAAGGGTTCAAAATTCTAGGCAAATAATACATTTGATTTGGAAGTGTCAAAGAGATTTCAAGTATACATGACATTACAAGTGTGTTGTAAGTAACATCATTTCAGTGCCATCCTTATTTCTTCATTAGATTTGTAACAAATATTGTGGACAGGCCATACGGGCACCCACATGTTATTGGACTGGGTCCAAAGAGGTTCGGCTTGGACACCAAAGGAACGGGCTTTTTGGGGGTCCAAGCCCATTAGGTTTTTGATATGCCTATATATAGTTATATACATTACACAAAAACCTACATGAGATTAGAATACAATCTCAGCAGCCCCTCTTTCCTCTCTCACGTTAGTCTCTCTCTCTCTCTAACTCACGAATTCTCTCTCTAGCTAATCACCTTGAGGCTTGGGATTTAGATCGTGGCTTTATCGGAGAACGCTCAAGAAGTATTCTCTGCGACTAAACGAGGTATAAGGAAGTGCACGGAGGCAGTGATCTCGTGGTTTACAAAGGGGGTTAATTCGTAACAACGCCGATTTCGATCCAAGTTGAATTATTCCGCTAGGTAACGATCCTATATTCAATTTATATGCATGTGTGTATGCATTTTACATTGGTATCAGAGCCATTAGGACGTTTGTTCGCCTTATCTTGAGCCCAAAACAGATCCACCATTGTTGGATCATGTTTTGAATGTAAAAACGTTCCAAAATCGATTTCAAAGTGGGTCTACTCTTAAACCCTAATATTTTTCGAAATCTTTGATTGGAATATGTTCTTATATGACTATAGAGTCTACCCATAAAGTTTCGTTGCCCAAATATCTCCGTAGAAGGAGAAAACAAAAAACCTAATTTCTGAATTTTTTTTGGCCGAAATTTTTTCCAAACTTTGAACCATTTTTCCGGACGATTGAGACGTTCAATCGGTCTTTTTTTGGCTCAAAACTCAAGTACTCCGCGAAACCTTTCCAACCATATAAAATTTGTCGAAAACGGATAAGAAACGAGTGAGATACGAGCATGCAAAGGTGGAGAGTCGCGCAGCCTAAAAGCTGCGTTTTAGGGTTTCTGGAGGAAGAAGATGACCCTGGTGGGCCACCCCCACGCGCACCGGTGGCGCGTCTGGCGCGTGTGCCGCCGCCGGTGACTGTGGACCGCCCGCTGCGAATGGAGGAGGAGATCCTGACGCTCTCCCTCGATAGTGTCCCAGGACGGATCCCAAGGAGCACACTTCAGGGAAAACTAGGACTTCCTCACGCGATCCTAGAGACAAAGAGTCGCCACCTAATTTTTATCGGGAATTAGGAAACCCAAGTTTGACTCGCCCAAAATTGAATAAGGTTACTCGCCCTTCATTACCAGAAACAAGGTTCGGGGGTCTTGGTACGAGAGGGGAAGGAGCCCAAGCAGGACTAAAGCACCCCCTCCTCGCCCTACCGAATGGTAGGCCTTGATTCAAATATCCTTGTTATTAATTCATAATAGATGTTGTTTCCTCAAACATACTAGATAGGTATATACATGGCAAAAAGAAACATCTAATGAAAATCATTTCAAGAGACTAAATCAAGTAGAAAGCGGATGCTCATGCAATACAAGGGAGAAGTATACTCACAGTGGCTAGTCCCGCCCGGGACCGATGCAAATAAAGTAAACATGTCATGATATGCAAAGGGAACGAGAAGACTTACATTGGTTGACTCAAGCGGAGTTGCGAAAGCAAAAAGAATGGAAACGTGCAATGCAATCATGCAACAATCCTAGATAAGATGTCTCTAACAAATAATCATATAAACGGAGACTTATCCTAAAGGAAATGTGTCGTTGAAATCAAAGTTGTAAACCTAGAAAAATTCTAAGAGAAAGGATAGAGATAGTACACGATACATGGGCACTAAGCCACATGTAGACGAGGCAAACCACAAATCGACGTCCGGGTCCAAGGCACTTAATTCTCTGCACTAAGACACCAAAGAATACCCAAAGCATTGCAAAAATACAAGCAAACAAATGATATGCATGATAAACAAAGAAAACATGTCATCAATCAAATTTCCAGATTCAGCAACCTCTAATGAATCCTATCAAAAGTGGTCTTAAACATGAGCTGGATAAAAACCCTTTTACAGAAAGTTAGATACATGTCTTAGGGAACTTCTCCAAAAAGTGGGACCTCAATATCAATTTTATTGTTTGAGAAATAAATGTTTTAGGAACAGTGGATCAGGACTGTCCACTGTTCTTGTAAAAATCATAATTAAATCTACAAAAATCATATGAAGCTCTATTTGGTGTCAAAAGAAAGCTATTTCATTGTAGTATATGATAAAAATAAACCCATGGACATTCTGTAATCACAAGGTTTCTGAAAAAGTGTTTTAAACAGACTCTGTTATTCTGGAAATTTGGTATCATTTGACAAATGAATGCAAAACATAATAGAAGTATAATAGAAGTTCATGAATCATGTTAACCAAGTTGATTTAAGCTTTTGATCTCTCATCCATTTATCCTAGGTGATTTCTAAACCAAGTTTTATTCATCAATTGTTGTTGAATGATCAAGGTATGACCATTTTGTATACATAATCATATTTGTAATTAAACTTAGAAAATTCCAGAATAGTTGTATCAACTTTAAACGCTTAGAAAACGATCCTAACTCGATCGTATGCTCACGATTTTACATCGGCATATAGATATATGAGTTAGGAATCATCCCCAAAAAGCGGAACGTCGATAACTATTATAGATTTTCTGAAATTCAAGCACAAAGAGACGATGTTCAAATCTGTCAACCGATTTCTCAACAATTTCTAAAAATAGTATATGAATCCTAAAAGCTCTCAAAACGGACCGGATGAAAGCTAATTCATCAAAGTTTACCCAGAAAATTTGAAATCCATCAAACTATGGGTTTTGATGGACCAAATCTAATGGACAAAACCAATCTGCTTTGCTGAATTTTTATCTAGTTCATTTTAAAGTGTGAGGAAAACATTTTAGTGATAGTTGAAGCTTATTAGAGAGATCAAACTCATAGATCAACTTAATTATCATGATTCCCAATCAATTTAGCCCTCAAGTTCTATGAAGAACTTTTAGATCAAGGATCAAAGGGACTTATAAATATCATGTTGGAGATGAAATTCAATAGGAATTCTAGGTAATAGGAATAATCAAGAGATAGGTATGAACATAGAAATCATCCTTCTCATAGATCATATTTCCAAACCATCATGGAATTCAAAATAGATATATGTATATATATATAATCATGTATGCATGAATCTAAACTAAAATTGAAGAATGAAACCAAAATTGAAAATCAAAGTGAAAGACAATCTCTAATTGTAATTTATCAATAAAAATCAAAGAGATTTGGATCTAACTATGTGAGTGTGTGAAGAACATGAGAGGAAGAAGATGAGTGTTCTAATAAGTAGAAATAGAACTAAGTTAGATCCAAATCTTATAGATCTATATATACAAAGTAGGAATTAGAGATGAACTATAGTGTTTACCTCTTGGAGGATTCTCAATTACAAGACCAAAATTGATTTGAAGATCTTCTTCTTCAAGTGTTATTCAAGTGTTCTTCAAGCACTCATCCATGGAAGTTGAGGGAAGCAATTGATGTTCAAATTGTGGTCTAATTAGCCTAAGTTAATCTAAATTCAATTCATAATTTTCTCTCTCTAGAATTCACCTAAATTGAAAGTATATTCAAAGTATACTTATCTCTCTTGTATGTGCTTCTATGTGTGCTTGTATCTCCAAGTATATTCAAGTGTATCTCTTCCAAGTGTCTAGTGTATTAAGATGTGTGATCTCATATGAGATGTATGAGATCTTATATAGAGTTTTGAAGACTTAGCTCTTAAGTTTCAGGGTTAAAACAGGATTTTTAGAGCTTAAAAGAGGGTTAAAATGGCCATTTCGGAGCTTAAACGCAATTTCCAGGCAATTTCCTCGCAGTGGGAAGCTTCTAGAAGGGTCTGGAACTCAAAAAGCTCCGTGGAGGACACAAATGGAAGTGGCGGTTATGGTGGGACCCGCCACCCCCATACCCAAAACCGCCACTTACTATTCTTGCTCCTCTGGTCACCCACAAACCCTGTTTCAAATTTCATGCGCACTGCTTTTCCAGATTTCTGTAAAAATGCTTTTTGGTGTCCGAAATCGTCCGTTTACGTACCGTTGGAAAGCTGTCAGGTTGAATTTCAGTATAAAAATATTTCCAGAGGTTTTATAATGAGAATTGAAGTCCAATTGAAGTCCGGAAGTCCTCCGGAACTTTCGTCGTCTTTTTGAAATCAAATGACGTCTTTTCCAAAATTGCTTTCAAATGTGCGTCGATTTCGAACTTTTCTTTAAAATTGAATCTCTGGATACCTAGAATATTGCGTTTAGAACACTTAATGTTCATATAACCCTGAGAGAATATGAATTCTGAGAGATGATTTTGACAAAACCGGGATTTATCCATGGAAAAGGGCTTTTCTGAGCTTGAAGTCACTTTCCGAAGTCCGATCTTCTGATTGTGTGGAATCCAGTACCTTCCACGGGGTACTTTTCATCATCGAATCCTCCAAGACGTTGTCCACCCTAAATCCTATCAGTGTGGTCAAAATTGGGTGTCTACAGTTTGCCCCTCTTTGGCAGAGCTTGTTGTGAACAACGTGAACTGCAAGTGAGTGCCAAAGCCTTGAAGGCACCCAAATAACCATACTGAGAGGTTTTAGGAAAAACAAAAAATTCGCAAAATCAAGAAATTCAAAATCTGAAAAAAAATCAAGAAATTACAAATGCAAGAATGCAATGCAATGCTGGGTAGAGGCGGCTAAGTTGAAGCTGATGCTGGTCGTGCTCCGCTGGAGCTGCCTACGTATCCTTTCCAGGAATCAGACCAGGGCGTAGTTCAAGCGCGCGAGAAGACGGAAAACAAACAAACAACAACAATGCGGATGAAATGCTCCTATCCTAGGATGCTGGTGCAATATGAAAACATGAAATGTGAAAGTGCTGGAGGAATCATCCTCAAGGGTTCCCTAGATGCAAAATCTAATGCAAAGGATGCAACGACTCTCTCTCACAGTCGAATATGCTAAAGGTATCTTGGATGATTCTCGAGGTTTTTGTCAAAGTTATTCTTCTGATCTTAAGGCTCGTAGGCGTCATCTGTATCCTGGACGACTCTTGAAATAGCGAAGTATCTTGGATGAATTCTGAGTCATGTCAAACAACTGGACGATTGCTGGTGTAGAGTCCTTCTGCTGGGGACGATTACTGATGTAGAGTCCTTCTGCTGGGGACGATTGTTGATGTAGAGTCCTTCTGCTGGGGACGATTGCTGAAATAAGTCCTTCTTCTGTGGACGATTGCTGATGTAGAGTCCTTCTGCTGGGGACGATTGCTGATGTAGAGTCCTTTTGCTGGGGACGATTGCTGGTGTAGAGTCCTTCTGCTGGGGACGATTGCTGATGTAGAGTCCTTCTGCTGGGGACGATTGCTGAAACAGGTCCTTCTTCTGTGGACGATTGCTGATGTAGAGTCCTTTTGCTGGGGACGATTGCTGATGTAGAGTCCTTCTGCTGGGGACGATTGCTGATGTAGAGTCCTTTTGCTGGGGACGATTGCTGATGTAGAGTCCTTCTGCTGGGGACGATTGCTGAAACAGGTCCTTCTTCTGTGGACGATTGCTGATTGTAGAGTCCTTTTGCTGGGGACGATTGCTGATGTAGAGTCCTTCTGCTGGGGACGATTGCTGATGTAGAGTCCTTTTGCTGGGGACGATTGCTGATGTAGAGTCCTTTTGCTGGGGACAAATCTTCTGAAACAGGTCTCTCTGCCGGAGATAAATCTTCTGCTCTTCTGAAACAGGTCCTTCTTCTAGACAAATCTTCTGTAACAGGTCTGGAAACAAGTCTTCTGAAACAGGTCTCTCTGCCGGAGACAAATCTTCTGTTCTTCTGAAACAGGCCCTTTTTCCGAGGACAAATCTTCTGTGGCAGGTCTAGAAACAAATCTTCTGAAACAGGTCTCTCTGCCGGAGACAAATCCTCTGTTCTTCTGAAACAGGCCCTTCTTCTGAGGACAAATCTTCTGTTCTGATGCACGGATTCTGAGAGATACACAAATTCTGAGAGATGACCCTTCTTCTGAGAGCAACCCACGGATACACAATTCTGATTTTGAAAGAAACCCTACATTCTGGAGGCAACCCTGATATGCGATGCTGAGAAATACATGATTCTGAGAGAAACCCTACATTCTGGAGGCAACCCTGGATACACGATTCTGATTCTGAGAGAAACCCTACATTCTGGAGGCAACCCACGATTCTGAGAGAAACCCTACATTCTGAGAGCAACCCACGGATACACGATTCTTGGCATAAACCTTGTATTCTGGAGGCGACCCACGATTCTGATTCTGAGAGAAACCCTACATTCTGGAGGCAACCCACGATTCTGAGAGAAACCCTACATTCTGGAGGCAACCCACGATTCTGAGAGAAACCCTACATTCTGGAGGCAACCCTGGATACGTGATGCTTGGCATAAACCTTGTATTCTGGAGGCGATTTTGATGCTCAAATTCTGAGAGATACCCTTTATCTGGAGGCAACCCGTGGATACATGATGCTTGCGAGAAACTTAATTCTGAAAGTTCTCTACTGGGGAGATCCTATGATTCTGAGAGATGCACGAATTCTGTATACCTTGACAATATCTGGAAATTCTCTGCTTGAGGAGATATCTGAGGTTTCTGGGACGCGAGCACATATTCTGGAGGCCCTGCTGATTCTTTCTGAGACTCATATTGGTGCTTCGACCAACGCAATCATTCTTGCAACACGTCAGGCTTACTCTAACCCTTTCTGAACATCTCGCATTCTGACCCATCTTCTGAAAGTCCTTTCTGGATGTAATTCTCAAGCGACAGTAGACTCAAATGTCCATTTTCTAAGACAACTCATAATCAATCCCAAAACGACGGGAGTTTGCCGTTTCTCGGCCACTTTCAGGCTGCGGTGCCTTTGATTCTTCTCATCTGGGGGACTTTTCTTCAACTCTGAACGGCTTTTACCAAAATTCAAATTCCCATGGGTCCTTTAGACCAATTCCAACAAGTTTCGAGCACTCTTTATGCATCAAGATTGGACCAATCTGTGGTCAAAATAAATTGTGGGGTCAATTTGCAGAGAGTAGAGCTGGTTTAACAAAGGCACAAGTAATATGCGGAAAATGCTGCTGAAGTGCATGTCAAATGCAGAGCATGATCAGTGTTTGATCTAAATCCAACTTTCTTGACGAGGCAGGCCTTCTTGGCAATTCATACATCTAGATCCCAATCTTAAAGCAAAACTCAAATCCTAACTCTTAGGCTGTTCAAGTCTCCTGATGACTTTGACGTGCTTCATAAATCAATTTTAGCAGATATTCATGTAATGCATACAGATCTTGTCTCAATAACAGCTCAACTCAACATCCAAGGCCGGTCTTCTGATCGACACTTCATCTCGACTAGGTTTAATTGATGCAATAACAATGTTTGGAACTTCTACTTGTATCCACCTTCGGATGCTTTGAAAATTTTACAATTATAGATCACTTCGGACCCACACACTCGAGATCACAGACTAGACGACGACAGACTTGACCACGACAAACATTGACACAGGAAGATGACACACTTGACACTGAAATAGAAGTTTGGAGGAGACAACTCAACTTTGCCATTTACATAATGCGCATTTGTCATGTTTGACGTATCTCTTTGCTTTCCTGTGCTCTTCTCATTTTATTGTGATAATACTCAGTTGATAAAATAATGCTTTGAAAATATTCCATATGGATCTCAATCAATCCTTTGCTTTTACCAAAAAGGTGCTTCGAATTAGTGCCTTTAGCTTATAGAATAAGAGACAATTCATTTCAAATGCTTTCAAAAATATACTTGACGGCTTGGGATTCGCTTATAATGTAGAAAGGGTATTGGCAAACGATGTTTGCCCCTAGTTGACAGGGATAAATGAAAGCTTGGGCAAACGCAGTTTGCCCCTAGTGTGGTAGTGATATCTTGAGGTTCTGGGCAAACTTTGAAAGTTTGCCCCTAGTTTGCAAGGTTCAGGGACCGAGAACCAGGGAAGCTCGCCTACTTATCCCCAAGTGGGAATCAGGTCCAAAGTAGTTCGGCTAAGTCTTGAAAGAAGGTATTTGAGATGTGGCTGAGTGTTTCAGGAGCAGTGACCGAACCGAGTAGGTTGCCTACGTATCCCCAAGTGGGAATCAGGTCAAGCGTAGTTCCTCGAAGGCTGGAGGTTTTAAAAGAGCAAGGATTTCAAGAATTGGGGGCTTTTCAAGCCATGTCATCAGACAGATTTTTTTGAAGTAGGTCACTTTTGGTAGCGTTGAAAGAAACTAAACTACCTCTCCCTTTTTTTTTTTTTTTTTTTTTTTTTCTTCTTTCTTTTTCTTTGACGGTTGATTCTTTTCACCTTTTCACTAGCCAGTCAATTTTACATCACTCATCATACAGCAGGATTAGCCCTTCAAATCTTTTAGGCTTACTCAAAGAATTTACAAATCAAAGTTTTGGGACAATTTATGTTCCCGATTTCTTAATCTTCTTCATTCTTCTTTTTTTTTTTTTTTTTTTTTTTTTTTTTCTTCTTTCTTTTCTTTTCTCTCTAAAGTCTTGATTGGCTAGGATCAAGTTCTTGAAAACAACGCGCAAAATTTTCTTTTCTTCTATGCTCTAACTTTTGCCTAGGCGCCCTTTCGGGTTTTCATCCTAGCGAGCTTCTTTTTTCTTTTTGAGAGAAGTAGTTTATTTGAAATGTTTGGCTACCATCAAGGACAAAGAGTACATGGCTTGCAGTTTAGACAGGTTTGAATGACCCATTTTTCTGGGCTCAAGATTTTTGAAGTGGGGAGAAAAGGGAGTTAAGCTAGTCCCGAGTTACTATCAAGCATATCTTTTCAAGATTTGAGCAAAAGCATCTCAAGATTCTTAAAGTAAAACTAATCAATTCTTAGCTTTCTTTGGCATTAGCGCAAAATCAACTTTGATCCTTTCAGGATTCTTTTCAATGCAAAAATTGATCAACAGAGTATTTTTCCACAATAGTCAGAGAAATTACACTTTCAGCTTAGTGATTCATTCATTCATGACTAGGCGCATTAAATCAAGCAAATCAAGTTTTCATTTCATTACTAGAAATAGAAGGATTACAGTACTCGACATAAACTCAAACACAACTTGACGATGGACAGACTCGACAACAAGACTCAAAACAATAGACTCGACTGAACTCAACTCGATCTCAAGTGGAGCGTCACAGTGACTTGCTTTTTCCTTTTTTAAACATCCATTTGGTTTCAACAAACAGCTATTCCAAACATCATCACCCAATCCTCAAACCTTCTAAAGTGCCTTTTCTAATGTCTTTGCTGAATCTGGCTCTGCCTTTCAATCACCCTCTGGATCTCTAGGAAATACTCAATTGATAATTGGATGGAGGCGGGAATTCGTGGAAAAGGTGCCGCAATCCGCTCATGCCATGCAGTAGTGAAAGCAGTAATCAATGAAGACCGCAGAATTGAATCTCTTATAACCCCGATGGCATCCTCAGAAGTGTCCTGTCTACAGCCATACTGCCTGGCTACTCTGTATGGGATGGAAAAAGTGGTAGCATGTAAACCAAGAAGCCATATCCCGCTCCTTCCTGGAAATCTAACAGTAACTGAACAATAATCCCAACGGGCGCAGACCCAACGGATGTCCTCAGTGGTGAGACCGCTTAGCCAAACAAACCAAACCTCAGAGTTGCTGAAAAATCTTCGTACCTTCCTCTGATCTAAAGAAGGGATCCTGCAAAGACCGCGAGGATACACTAATAAACTGAGTCGCTCAAGAAGCCAAGTTTGTAGCACTAAAGGGGCACCAGAAAGCAGTACTGTCCCATCAGTATGTGCCTGATCTAAACCCATTAGAGTTTCTGCTAAGACCAAAATCATAGGGTTTTGTCGGGAACGGAGTCCACAAGCAACTGGTATGAGGGCATGAGATGAGGAAGAAAACAGGAAGTACGAAATCATAGCCAATGTCAAGGCACCCCATCCAGATACAGAATGATCAAAATGTCCTCCCATGGTAGTACAATAGCGAGCAAATAATCGGGGAAAATCAACCTCCTGATCAGAAATCATGGACCGAGCAACAGAAGGAGAACAACCAAGAAGTGATGATAGGTTCTTTACATATCCAGCCTGAATAGTGGGAAGGATCAGATCGGAGTAAGGGCTGAAATCGAGAATGGCACTGAATTCTTCAAATAGTGGTGAGATCTCTTGATATCCAAATCGAAATACATGGAATTCTGGATCCCAACATCGAATGGCGGCACGCATAATATCTTCTTCAAATTTCACATTCCTCAGCTGAAAGAAAGTACTAAGGCCAAAATATCTGAAATGTAGATGATCAATACCGGTGACCTCATCCATCCATGAAAACAAAGCCTGAGGATCAAGAGGAGCCATCTTGTTCGCAATGTTACTTCTTTCTGCTCAAATTCAGGGAGTTCAATCCTTCTACTCTGATTTATTAAGGCTTTTCAAATAATCAGGTATCTTATAAAAAAGTGGATGAAAATTAAAAATAGAAAATCAAAGATGGAAAATCTTTTTCATTTTTCAAAAACATTTTTCTTGAAGAAACCTTTTCAAGTTTCAAAATTCTGAGGAAAACAAATTTTTTCTTTTTGAAAGTATATCAGGGGCGTCGCACTCGTGAGTCGTATATGCAATGCTCGTGTAGTGCATGCAATGCAGATGAAATGCAATCTAATCTAAATGCAATGCACCTTAATCTAGCTTAGACCTAGCATATCAACACATAAGCACATAGGATTCCTTGAGTATGCTAATCACCCTACTAATCCAATCATTATCCAAGGATTTTGAGTTTTGAAATTCTTGATGGTTCAGGTTTGAAAATTGAAATTTTTCATGAAAATCTTTGAAAGAGATGGGGAGATTTGTAATTTTCAAAAGAATTTTTGAACCATCAATGCTTGTGGTGAGAAATCATGATTCTTAAAAATTGAGGTGGGAATTTTGAAATTCTAAGATCTGAGAGGAAGATTTTGAAATTGAATCATCATGATTTCTTGAAGACCAAAGTAAATTTTTTTTTTTTGAAATTCTCTAAAATCTAGGAGAATTTGAAATTGAATCATCAAAGTGTGATCATGATTTCTGGAAATAGGAATTTTGAAATTCTCTAAAATCTAAGGAGAATTTTGGAAAGATTTTGTGAAAGTGAATCTCAAAGCAAATTTTCAAAAGGGATATTCTTGGAATTTTCAAAAGACTTGGGGTTTTTCAAAGAAGTGCTTATAATTTCAAAAATTTTCAAAATTGTCCTCAAATAGTGATTGGATGTTCGGATAAAGACCATACTACCCTAGAGGAATCCACCATACAAGGTTTGATGATGCCTTCGCATACACGTCCTCATCATCCACATAATCCCTTACGGGCAAGCGCAAATAATTCATCACATTGTCCTAATCAAAGATGATAATCAAGATCCTAATTGAAGGGTTCTATAGAAACTATATGCAAAGGCCGGGTTTTAGTCTCATAAAGGGTCCATTAGCAAGCTCAGCGGTGTGGTTGACCGCCTCCCCGAGGGCGTGCCGTTCACACATAGGCTCTATATACCGCACGCGGTACAAGGCTAACGGTGACTACATGCTACCAAAACTCTTGACAAATAGAGGAAAGAGGGCCCTCTATCTTCAAGGCAATGATCTCAAGCAGTCGCGGTGAAAGAACAATGCAAGTGCAAATGCAGGCAGAAACAACATGATTATTGAATTAATAACAAGGATATTCTTTGGCTCAAGTCAAACCCTCGAAGAACAAGAAACCATCGGTTTCATGTTCAAATCCCCAGCAGAGTCGCCAGATTGTGGACCGCCCGCTGCGAATGGAGGAGGAGATCCTGACGCTCTCCCTCGATAGTGTCCCGGGACGGATCCCAAGGAGCACACTTCAGGGAAAACTAGGACTTCCTCACGCGATCCTAGAGACAAAGAGTCGCCACCTAATTTTTATCGGGAATTAGGAAACCCAAGTTTGACTCGCCCAAAATTGAATAAGGTTACTCGCCCTTCATTACCAGAAACAAGGTTCGGGGGTCTTGGTACGAGAGGGGAAGGAGCCCAAGCAGGACTAAAGCACCCCCTCCTCGCCCTACCGAATGGTAGGCCTTGATTCAAATATCCTTGTTATTAATTCATAATAGATGTTGTTTCCTCAAACATACTAGATAGGTATATACATGGCAAAAAGAAACATCTAATGAAAATCATTTCAAGAGACTAAATCAAGTAGAAAGCGGATGCTCATGCAATACAAGGGAGAAGTATACTCACAGTGGCTAGTCCCGCCCGGGACCGATGCAAATAAAGTAAACATGTCATGATATGCAAAGGGAACGAGAAGACTTACATTGGTTGACTCAAGCGGAGTTGCGAAAGCAAAAAGAATGGAAACGTGCAATGCAATCATGCAACAATCCTAGATAAGATGTCTCTAACAAATAATCATATAAACGGAGACTTATCCTAAAGGAAATGTGTCGTTGAAATCAAAGTTGTAAACCTAGAAAAATTCTAAGAGAAAGGATAGAGATAGTACACGATACATGGGCACTAAGCCACATGTAGACGAGGCAAACCACAAATCGACGTCCGGGTCCAAGGCACTTAATTCTCTGCACTAAGACACCAAAGAATACCCAAAGCATTGCAAAAATACAAGCAAACAAATGATATGCATGATAAACAAAGAAAACATGTCATCAATCAAATTTCCAGATTCAGCAACCTCTAATGAATCCTATCAAAAGTGGTCTTAAACATGAGCTGGATAAAAACCCTTTTACAGAAAGTTAGATACATGTCTTAGGGAACTTCTCCAAAAAGTGGGACCTCAATATCAATTTTATTGTTTGAGAAATAAATGTTTTAGGAACAGTGGATCAGGACTGTCCACTGTTCTTGTAAAAATCATAATTAAATCTACAAAAATCATATGAAGCTCTATTTGGTGTCAAAAGAAAGCTATTTCATTGTAGTATATGATAAAAATAAACCCATGGACATTCTGTAATCACAAGGTTTCTGAAAAAGTGTTTTAAACAGACTCTGTTATTCTGGAAATTTGGTATCATTTGACAAATGAATGCAAAACATAATAGAAGTATAATAGAAGTTCATGAATCATGTTAACCAAGTTGATTTAAGCTTTTGATCTCTCATCCATTTATCCTAGGTGATTTCTAAACCAAGTTTTATTCATCAATTGTTGTTGAATGATCAAGGTATGACCATTTTGTATACATAATCATATTTGTAATTAAACTTAGAAAATTCCAGAATAGTTGTATCAACTTTAAACGCTTAGAAAACGATCCTAACTCGATCGTATGCTCACGATTTTACATCGGCATATAGATATATGAGTTAGGAATCATCCCCAAAAAGCGGAACGTCGATAACTATTATAGATTTTCTGAAATTCAAGCACAAAGAGACGATGTTCAAATCTGTCAACCGATTTCTCAACAATTTCTAAAAATAGTATATGAATCCTAAAAGCTCTCAAAACGGACCGGATGAAAGCTAATTCATCAAAGTTTACCCAGAAAATTTGAAATCCATCAAACTATGGGTTTTGATGGACCAAATCTAATGGACAAAACCAATCTGCTTTGCTGAATTTTTATCTAGTTCATTTTAAAGTGTGAGGAAAACATTTTAGTGATAGTTGAAGCTTATTAGAGAGATCAAACTCATAGATCAACTTAATTATCATGATTCCCAATCAATTTAGCCCTCAAGTTCTATGAAGAACTTTTAGATCAAGGATCAAAGGGACTTATAAATATCATGTTGGAGATGAAATTCAATAGGAATTCTAGGTAATAGGAATAATCAAGAGATAGGTATGAACATAGAAATCATCCTTCTCATAGATCATATTTCCAAACCATCATGGAATTCAAAATAGATATATGTATATATATATAATCATGTATGCATGAATCTAAACTAAAATTGAAGAATGAAACCAAAATTGAAAATCAAAGTGAAAGACAATCTCTAATTGTAAATTATCAATAAAAATCAAAGAGATTTGGATCTAACTATGTGAGTGTGTGAAGAACATGAGAGGAAGAAGATGAGTGTTCTAATAAGTAGAAATAGAACTAAGTTAGATCCAAATCTTATAGATCTATATATACAAAGTAGGAATTAGAGATGAACTATAGTGTTTACCTCTTGGAGGATTCTCAATTACAAGACCAAAATTGATTTGAAGATCTTCTTCTTCAAGTGTTATTCAAGTGTTCTTCAAGCACTCATCCATGGAAGTTGAGGGAAGCAATTGATGTTCAAATTGTGGTCTAATTAGCCTAAGTTAATCTAAATTCAATTCATAATTTTCTCTCTCTAGAATTCACCTAAATTGAAAGTATATTCAAAGTATACTTATCTCTCTTGTATGTGCTTCTATGTGTGCTTGTATCTCCAAGTATATTCAAGTGTATCTCTTCCAAGTGTCTAGTGTGTTAAGATGTGTGATCTCATATGAGATGTATGAGATCTTATATAGAGTTTTGAAGACTTAGCTCTTAAGTTTCAGGGTTAAAACAGGATTTTTAGAGCTTAAAAGAGGGTTAAAATGGCCATTTCGGAGCTTAAACGCAATTTCCAGGCAATTTCCTCGCAGTGGGAAGCTTCTAGAAGGGTCTGGAACTCAAAAAGCTCCGTGGAGGACACAAATGGAAGTGGCGGTTATGGTGGGACCCGCCACCCCCATACCCAAAACCGCCACTTACTATTCTTGCTCCTCTGGTCACCCACAAACCCTGTTTCAAATTTCATGCGCACTGCTTTTCCAGATTTCTGTAAAAATGCTTTTTGGTGTCCGAAATCGTCCGTTTACGTACCGTTGGAAAGTTGTCAGGTTGAATTTCAGTATAAAAATATTTCCAGAGGTTTTATAATGAGAATTGAAGTCCAATTGAAGTCCGGAAGTCCTCCGGAACTTTCGTCGTCTTTTTGAAATCAAATGACGTCTTTTCCAAAATTGCTTTCAAATGTGCGTCGATTTCGAACTTTTCTTTAAAATTGAATCTCTGGATACCTAGAATATTGCGTTTAGAACACTTAATGTTCATATAACCCTGAGAGAATATGAATTCTGAGAGATGATTTTGACAAAACCGGGATTTATCCATGGAAAAGGGCTTTTCTGAGCTTGAAGTCACTTTCCGAAGTCCGATCTTCTGATTGTGTGGAATCCAGTACCTTCCACGGGGTACTTTTCATCATCGAATCCTCCAAGACGTTGTCCACCCTAAATCCTATCAGTGTGGTCAAAATTGGGTGTCTACAGCGACACCTCCGGCGAGTGTGGGTCCCATTTTCAGTCTAGTATTTTAATATATTTTTTATAAAAATATTCCAGAATAAAGTTTAATTGTTTTATATTTAAAACAGTTTCTAGTAATTAAAAAATAAGTTTTAAATATTATAAACTGTTTTTAATTGGTTTTAAATTCTGGAAAATTGAGGAAAAATATTTTTTTATTTTTCTTATATTATAGGCACAGAGTGGGACCCAGAGTAATTAGTTAGGCAATTACTCTATTGTTTTTGGTATTTTAGAGCATAAAAGTGCGTTTTTGTGCGCGTTATAAATTGCTTAAAATACCCAATGCATATTATTAATTCTTGAAATTAATATATGGTGTTTCTTACACTGCTGGGGTGTTATGGGACTGTTGCATGCTTATCTCCTAAATTTATGGTATTTTTTGAAGCATTAAATCATGTTTTTGCCATTATTTTAATTGCCTAAAATATCATAAAATATTTATTAATTATTGAAATTAATATTATATGGTTGGGATTCTATTTTGGGCTATGTGAGACTGTTGGGTAGATTCATTCCTTTTAAATATTGTTTTTAAAGGAATTTGTCACATTGTTGTTAAATTGTTGTAGCTAAATCAATTTTATTTAATAAATTGATTATAATTGGATCTATGCTCCCACAAATAATGGAATTTTTTTTTATAATGAAAAATAAGTTTTTCAGGTATTTAAAATTTCCATGTGGACTTTAAATTTTTTTTGGTAATTTAAAGGTCCTTAAAGAATTGGTTTTAAATAAGTTTAAAACCCAAAATTATTTATATAATTGATGAAAAATCTAGGATCTTTCATGATTCTTCCTTAGCTTATGGGAGCTATCCAGGGCTGCATATTTATAATTATTGCAACTTTTAGAGGCTCATTGCATTGTTGGTCACGTTTAATTACTGCTGTTTGTGATTGATTGACCCTATGACCTCTAATTCCTCCTCCTTAAATGGAGTGACGGATGAGTCCAATCATTTTTAAAATAAGACCACATGAGTGCTTGATGTGTGTGATTAATAAATTTTAATCTGGCTTGAATGAATGGACAATTATTGACAATTTATAGAGCTTGTGTCCTCACGATGTATGTTTAAGGTCGTTCTTGTATATGTTTATAAACAAAGCATCCCTATTTTTATTGGGCTATAAATGTAATGTGAGGACGAGAGTTTTGTATTGGAAAAGCCTATTTTGTAAAGGGATGGTTTTCTTTGTTTATATATCATAAACTTGAATTATTTTAGAATGAGCTCTACATTGTCAATTCGGACCCACGTGGGGCCCTTGCGCAATTTTTTGTTGTTGTATGGCGCATTTATACATATTGTGGATGATCTTAGATAGGCTTAACAACCATCTAATTGATATTTGTTTGTAAAATCAGTTATAAAAGTTTTTTCCTTGATTTACAAAATTTGGGATTTGATTAATAAGCAATAGCAAGTTTTTTGGTCTTAAAATTGTAAAAAGGGGAAATATCGTTTATAATTGGATTTTTAAAACAAAAATTTTGAAATGTGCAAATAATAACGTCAAAAACCCTTTCCGCATGTTTTTGAATGTAGAAATGGCTTCAAAGCAAATTGTCGCTGATTTGAACAAAGATAACAAGTTTAATGGGAAAAACTATGACGCATGGCAACGTAGAGTAACCCTCCTGTTAACTGAGGAAGAATTGCTTCCCCATCTAACTCAGTCAATGGTCCAACCCGAATTGCCAGAAAATGGGCCCATGGTCCAATATCGCCGAGACCTTGAAACCTATAATGAATGGATCAAGAAGGATCATCACACGCGCAATATATTGTTAAGCAGCATGAATGATGACCTTCTTGCTGAGTATTTCCAATACTCCAGTGCCAAGGAATTATGGGACCAGCTAAAATTTGCTTTCGGTGGGACAACAACCACTAGGCTCAGGAGCCTGGTGTTGAAGTTCGAGGTGTATCGGAAAGATCCCAAGCAATCGATGACTGAACATCTTAGGACGATGTCTGGTATGATTCGAGATCTTGGTGCTGCGGGGAACATCCTCACTGATGAACAACAGATTCAAGCGGTGATTCGGTCACTGCCTGAAACTTGGGTCCATATGAAGCAAATTTTAACACATAATGATAGTATCAAGAATTTTGCTGATATATCTAAACATGTGGAGCTGGAGGCGGAGCGCTAGGAGGCGAACCGCATTACTGCACTCATGGCAAGAACTTCTATAGGTGGAGGTGAGCGCGGGACTAGTGGGTTCAAGCGCAATGCCAAGAGTAAAAGGGCTCAGAAAAAGGGTGGAGTTAATAAGTTAGCTCCAAAGGCTGATAAACCAAAGAAGCGCAGGGGTAAGAGCGCTGGCAAGAAAAATGCTTCCAAATCAAAATGCTTCAACTGTGGAGGATTGGGACACTTCGCTCGTGAGTGCACTGAGCCGAAGAAGGTAACTTTCCCACCCAACTCTCTCTATTCTTTTGTGAGTTCTCATGTCCTAATCGCTCATTCGCTCCATGATTGGATTGCAGATACAGGAGCAACAAGGCATGTGACTAGAGATCGAGGGGGGTTCGTAGATTATCATAAGATTCCAAGTGGCACCAGTAGGGTATACATGGGGAACGGCACTTGTGAAGAAGCATCGGGAGTAGGTTCATACCAACTTCATTTGCGCACAGGGCGCACATTACTTCTTCATGATGTGCTCTACGTACCCGGAATCCAATATAATCTACTCTCGGTCTTAGCACTTCTTAATTCAGGTTTTATTTTTCAGTTTGGACATGATAAGTTGGATATTGTTTTGGATGGTGTTATTTTTGGACATGGTTTTTTATGGAATAATCTATTTAAAATTGATCTGTTTGATTCCATTTCCTCTACTTCTTTAGTTGCTGATTCAAATAGAAATATTGACTCTGTAACATGGCATGCTAGACTTGGACACATAGGACGTGATAGGATGACTAGATTAGCTCGAGAAGGCCTTCTAGGCCCACTCGCTAGGGTTAACCTACCTACGTGTGAGTCTTGCCTTGCAGGTAAAGCATGCCGTAAGCCTTTTGGTAAGGCTAAAAGAGCTACCCAAGCATTAGAACTTATACTCAGACATATGTGGACCAATGAATGTGAAGGCACGTCATAGCGCCTCTTATTTCCTTACTTTTATCGATGACTTCACGCGA
This sequence comes from Hydrangea macrophylla, assembly GCA_033977485.1. Lineage (NCBI taxonomy): Eukaryota > Viridiplantae > Streptophyta > Magnoliopsida > Cornales > Hydrangeaceae > Hydrangea > Hydrangea macrophylla. Next base: position 34,587,102 of record CM066994.1, read on the forward strand.
TATGGCTATGTCTATTTGATTTCTCGCCGCTATGAAGCTCTAGATTGCTTCAAACGCTTCATAGCAGAGGTTGAGAATCAGCTAGAAAAGTACCTAAAGACTTTTCGGACAGACAGAGGACGCGAGTACTTATCTGATCAGTTCAAGGAACTATGTGAGGAAAAGGGGATACGCAGACAACTAACTATTCCTGGAACTCCGCAACAAAATGGTATTGCAGAAAGAAGGAATAGAACACTTCTAGATATGACTAGATCTATGATGGCGCAAGCTAACCTCCCAATATCATTCTGGGGGGATGCACTTTTAACTGCTGCCTACATACTTAATAGAGTGCCTTCACAGTCAGTTCCTTCCACCCCCTATGAGCTATGGAAAGGCGAAAAGCCCAATTTGGAGCATTTGCGCCCGTGGGGCTCATCAGGATATGTTCACAGTACTTCCCATAAGCATGGGAAACTAGGCCCGAGAGCTAGAAAGCATATCTTCATAAGATATTCTGACAACTCAAAAGGCTATGTTATGTATGGTGAACATCCGGATGGAGGAATGACAGAGATTGAGTCACGTGATGTTGATTTCATTGAGAATGACTTTCCCAATATCGGTGACGCTAAAAGAGATCTTGACCTCTATGAGATGGAGGATGTTGAAGACGTCGTACCATCTTTAGGCGAGGGTGGGGAAATTGAAATTCCACATCCAGTAATCGCCGAAAATGGTACTAGTCTTCACCCGAGTGAGAGTACGCCGCTAGACACTAGTGGGAGTGTACTAGACAGTGGGAGTACACCACTGGACATTCAAGATTCTCAGGTAGCACACCGCAGAAGCAGACGAGGAAAAGTTCCACGTCGACGTTTCGATATTGAGGAAGAAGCTCTCATGTGTACAGTAGATGACGATGAGCCTGCTTCCTATAAGGAAGCGCTTTCTTCTGCTGCCAAATCTCAGTGGATGGTTGCTATGCAAGAGGAGTTGAGCTCTATGGACAAGAATAAAGTCTGAGAGTTAGTTGATATTCCGCCTGACCGTAAGACCATTGGAAACAAGTGGGTTTTCAAAGTCAAGCGTAAGGCAGATGGATCAATTGACAAGTATAAGGCGCGCCTAGTGGCGAAAGGTTATACCCAACGAGAGGGTATAGACCATGGAGACATGTTCTCCCCTGTGGTGAGATTCGCCTCCATACGCCTTATTCTGGCAATCGTCGCACATTTAGACTTAGAACTCTTCCAGATGGATGTCAAAACTGCGTTTCTCAATGGAGAACTAGACGAAGAGATCTATATGGATCAACCTGTTGGTTTTATAACCAAAGGGAATGAGCGCAAAGTGTGCCGTCTCAAGCGATCTATTTATGGTCTCAAGCAATCGTCGAGGCAGTGGTACTTGAGGTTCCATGATTCAATCACCTCTTTTGGTTTTGAGATGATTGAGGAGGACCACTGTGTGTACATCAAACAGTCCAAGAAGAGTATTATGATTCTATCTTTGTACGTCGATGACATCCTTTTAGCTGGAAATGACATGAGTGCCATTGTCGCCACTAAAGAGTGGCTGTCCTCTCAGTTTGAGATAAAGGACATGGGTGAGGCCAACTATGTGTTGGGAGTTAAGATTGTGAGAGATCAGTCAAAGAAACTTCTGTGTTTATCTCAAGAGACTTACTTAAAGAAGGTTCTTGAGCGTTTTCACATGAATAACTCAAAACCCATTAACACTCCAGTTGATAAGGCATTCCACTTGACTTTAGATCATTGTCCTAAGAATGCAGAGGAAAAGGAACAGATGTCCAACGTGCCATATGCATCTGCAATAGGGAGTCTGATGTACGCTATGTTGTGTACTCGTCCAGACATCTGCTATGCGGTGGGTCTAGTTAGTCGTTACCAGAGTAACCCTGGTCCATATCACTGGAGAGCAGTGAAGCGGATCCTGCGATACATTCGCGGGACTATGGATCTTGCCCTTTGTTATCATGGAGGAGATTTGAAGCTGAGAGGATATAGTGATGCTGATTGGGCTAGCGATAAAGATGAACGCAAGTCCACTTCTGGCTACGCATTCACACTTGGAGGTGGAGCAATCTCTTGGTGTAGCAAGAAGCAGTCATGCATCGCACTATCCACGATGGAGTCAGAGTATGTGGCTTGTTCGGCAGCTGTTGAGGAAGCTGTCTGGTTGAGGAGGTTTTTGCGACGCCTAGGCTCTTCGCCTCATGGGGATGAAGCAGTGCTCATTTACAGCGATAGCACATCAGCCTTGGCCTATGCAAAAGACCCCAAGTACCATGGGAAGTCAAAGCACATAGATATCCGCCATCACTACATTTGAGACATGGTTGCGCAAAGGGAAGTTGTCTTGAGGCATATCTCCACTGGCAGTATGGTGGCTGATCCATTGACTAAGCCCATTGCCAGAGATGTTTTTCTGTCCCACATTAGCAGCATGGGACTTCGTAGGATTTGATATGCTTAGACACTTAGCGATAGCACATCAGCCTTGGCCTATGCAAAAGACCCCAAGTACCACGGGAAGTCAAAGCACATAGATATCCGCCATCACTACATTCGAGACATGGTTGCGCAAAGGGAAGTTGTCTTGAGGCATATCTCCACTGGCAGTATGGTGGCTGATCCATTGACTAAGCCCATTGCCAGAGATGTTTTTCTGTCCCACATTAGCAGCATGGGACTTCGTAGGATTTGATATGCTTAGACACTTGTATTGGATTTGACATTATTATTCTTATTATTATCCAGTTAATCATAAATTTGTTGATTTCCATATATATAATTGTTGTATGAATGGAATGAATGCACATTTCTAATATGTCACCGGGCTTGAATCGACCTGCTCACACGGGTGATTCACTTTGGCGCCGAGATAGCGAACTAGGACATGTGTGTCCATGTCGCTTAGATGGCGAGCAAGATGAGACATTTGTGTTCATGGCGCTTAGATAGCTAGCTAGGACATGTGTGTCCATAGCGCTTAGAAAGCGAGCTTGAACACTTATATCTACGCAGTATAAGGACAGCGAGCTAGATATAAATCCTATTTTTCTATATGTCGCCTTAGATGGATCTAAGATGAGACCTTTTACATTTGGTCGTACATAGAGATATCCCACAACTCTATGTAGCCTGTTTACAGCCGAATGTGAATTTTCAGACGGGCGCTAAGAAGAGCGACTGTGCTGGAGACTCAGGTTAGACGTTTTGTGTAACGTCTAGACTAAGATTCGTATGGCGTTACTTGTTTTTCCAAACACAGAGTGACATGCCCATTTTTTTTTTATGGAAGAACGCCATAGCATACATATCATACTGTATGTGCTTTTGCGATCGACTATGGAGCAGTGAATGGATTCCTCTTCATTGCTGTGTGAGCCATGTAGCATATCCAAGATATTGGTTATCCTACAAACTGGTTGCCTTCACGACTTGAGACTATGTCATGAAGAGGACGCTTGATGACAGCTACTTTAGCATGCTATCCTAGAACGAAGAGATAATTCCGTTCTATGGGGCGTGTCTGGGCAAGTGGTTAAGTTAGTCAGATTGGCATGTGGGCTCAGGGAAGACTATTCAATAACACACCATGTTTTGTGACTCATTAGCAGGCCTGCGACAATCGTATTTTGTTACTGATATGTCATGAGTACACTACTTTGAGATGGTGCAGTAATTCTTTTCACCGAGGGATTGAGAATGCTGTGTCCGGTGTGGTTGAATCGTCTAAGGCATACACGAGAAGCTTCCGAGTGATGTGTCTTGCTGGTTATGGTGATGATTTGGCATTACACTCCTGTCGCTGTAGTTTCTTTTCGTAAGGTCGCACGTTCTATTTCCCTGTATGAAGAGTTGAGGAGTTCCGTTGAGTCGAGAGATTGGTTTTAGTATCAATCCTATGTGGGTGAGTGGGAGATGTAACAAATATTGTGGACAGGCCATACGGGCACCCACATGTTATTGGACTGGGTCCAAAGAGGTTCGGCTTGGACACCAAAGGAACGGGCTTTTTGGGGGTCCAAGCCCATTAGGTTTTTGATATGCCTATATATAGTTATATGCATTACACAAAAACCTACATGAGATTAGAATACAATCTCAGCAGCCCCTCTTTCCTCCCTCACGTTAGTCTCTCTCTCTTTAACTCACGAATTCTCTCTCTAGCTAATCACCTTGAGGCTTGGGATTTAGATCGTGGCTTTATCGGAGAACGCTCAAGAAGTATTCTCTGCGACTAAACGAGGTATAAGGAAGTGCACGGAGGCAGTGATCTCGTGGTTTACAAAGGGGGTTCGTAACAACGCCGATTTCGATCCAAGTTGAATTATTCCGCTAGGTAACGATCCTATATTCAACTTATATGCATGTGTGTATGCATTTTACAAGATTCATGAGCTGAAAACCACCGCTCAAAAGGCCTCGGTTACAGTGTCCAGGAATCAAAGTATTGTAAGACGAAATGGTATTTGAACACCTAAACAGCCTTATCTAGCTTCCCCAATTTACCAAGAGCACCGAGAACCGTATTGAAAGTATGGACATTTGGTGAGATCCGAGAATGCTTCATTTCCTTATAAAACCCCAATACAATGTCTACCCGGTTTAGATTTATTAACGAACTCATAAACGCGTTACAAGATTCAATAGTGGGGAGAAACCCATAATCCCTCATGCTGCAGAAAGTGTTGGTGGCAATCCTAAACTTCTTCATATGCGCATAAGTTTTAAAAAGTGAGTCGAAAACACGAGGCAAAGAATCACATATTCCGTAGGAGTAAAGTATGGCTTCAAAAAGCTTAAAACTCGATTCATGGAGTTTTCTCAAAATCGATTCCGCGGATTTAAACTTACGGTTCTTGGTGAGAATCTGAAGAACTATGGAATGGGTTTCGAGAGTATGCAAATTGGGTTTTTGGAGCTCAACCCAATTGAAGAATTCTAAAGAAAGAACATAATCCTTTTGAACCTTCAACAGAATGTACTTAATTCTAAATGGGGTGAGACCAGACCCTAATTTATCAAGCTTAGCCCAATCAGAATCCACTAAGTGGCTGTGAACCACATTCACATAATCAAGGTCTTGACCTTTGGGTTCCGGAATTGTTCTATTGGGTATTGGATTTGGATTCCAATTTCTTCTCTTAAAATACCCAGAAACTATATGTTGAACGAAATTGCAAGTAATTCATAATTTTCCCGAAATAACCCAGAAATCAATAGTTCTCAGATTTGTATGTACTTTCTCAAAATTCTCATAAATGAAACAAACGACAATCAAGTAACCATAATTAACATCCATTCTTTGGCGAGAAAGGCGCTAACCTTGTTGGAGAGTTCACTGTTTCAGCTCCAGGCTGGTACCGATGCATGGTTCTCTCTCTCTCTCTCTCTCTCTCTCTCTCTCTCTCTCTCTCTCTCTCTCTTCCTGTGTGTGTTATGATTTTAAGGCCGATAAGTTCCGGCGTTTGTCCACTGCCAGTGACTGAGTTTCATATAAAAGAATTTAGGGTAACTACACTGTTACCCCTATACTTTGAAGCGTGTTTGAATTGACCCCATATACTTTCAATTCTAATACTTATACCCCTTCCAACGTTCATAAAGATCAAAGACTTACTCCCTCCGTCCCTTTATTTGAGTCCATTTTTGGGAACTCAACTTTTGAAGAGGACAAAAAAAATCTACACCTACTTTCCACTATTGTCCCTAATCATTACAATAACTTTTTTTTTTGTTTTGTCTTGGTGTAGATTTCAATGAATGGTAGTTTTGGAAAGGAAGTAAAAATTGTTTTCTATTTTAGGAAAGTGGACACTAATTTTGGGACATTCCAAAATGAAATATAAGACTCAAAAATAAGGACGGAGGGAGTATTTAATTTACGGATACAACTTTCACACAACTTTCTTAGAAGATGTGTCTATCTCTTTCTTGTGATGTCACTGGACTCCACAGTGACACATGATTACCCTTAATTTACACAATGAAACAGAATTGATAAAGTGACGATTATGCCCACAAGTCCTTTACTTAATTTCATAATAAAACCTTTCTATTCTCTCCCATTACTTAATTTCATAATAAAACGTTTCTATTCTCTCCCATTTTCTTTCTCAGCTTACATACATATCCAAACTTGAGCTAAAGGCGTTATAGGTCAAAAAAAAAAAAAAGGTGTGTGTGTGTGTGTGGGGGGGGGGGGGGGGGGGGGGGGGGGGGGGGCGGGGGGGTTTAGGTCAAAAAAAAAAAAAGAGGGGGGGACATAGTGTTTCAATTACATGGCGAAGTGAGTAGAGGGGATATAAGTGTTTCAATTAAAATCATATGCGGTTAATTCGAACTTGAACTAAAGTTTAAGGGGTGAAAGTGTAAATTTTTTTGCTCAACTTCCATAAAGGTAAATTAGATTCAAAGGCTCATTAAGTGCAACCGACCACATCCCCTCAATCAATCCAATTTAATTGTGTTTTTACCGTACAAAAAGAAAAATCGCTAAAACAGATTTGACTTATTAATGAGTAAAACCTGCAATTTCAATTAGCATTAAAGGGTCCATTACCATTTGAAAAGAACTTTTCATGGTAGTTGGATGCATATTTCTTATTGTTTAGTTGTGTTCTATTTATTGGTTTACTGAGATAGTTTTGTGAATTTCATAAGTGAAATTGACGGTTGCTGTTATGATTTTTGTTATTTGCACAATTTGAATTGTGAAATTTACAACTTAAATTGTGAATTTCACAGATTGAGTTACAAAAATTTGAGCTGGCTTAATAAACATATACTCCCTCCGTCCCATAATAAGTGTCCACATTTTCTTTTTTTGGATGTCCCATAATAAGTGTCCACTTTCCTAAATTAGCATATAGCTTTTACTTACTTTTCAAAACTACCCTTATAATAAAGACAAAGAAGCATTTATTTGTGGTCCCAAAACAAGCAAAAAGTTAAACACCCATCACATCAAAGGGTAAAATTGGAAAGTGACTCTTTAATGAACCAAATAAATTAATATAATACAAATTTCTTAAACATTGTGCAAAAAGAAAATGGACACTTATTATGGGACGGAGGGAGTAATTCACAACGAAAAGTGATGGTCCAGTGAAATTCACAAGCTAAACTTATACTTGTTATCATGATCTTTGTTATTTCCAAACTCACTTGTGAAATTCACAAACAATGTATATACGATGACTCCGAAGAAACCAATCGGTGTAATTTCTATAAATATATAAATATATATGTAAACACATATAAATTGCATCGCAAATTTACATGATCATTTCTCTCATAAAAAATTAAAAAAAATCAAAAGTACTAACTACTAAAAAAAAATTTAATTCTTCTTTATTTCCTTTCAAAGTTGCCTTTTTTTATTTAGCGGCTCTCTTCTTGTAATTCTTCTTTCTCCACGATCTACTCTCTTCTTGTAATTCTTCTTTCTCCACGATCTCACAGGTGTGTGCAAGAATCAATAAATAACACGTTCTAGCATCTTCTTGGCATCACAATCTTTTTTCAAGGGTTCATTCATGAAACTTGTCTCCATAACATGGTACATCCTCGAATTGATTTAGGTCTCCATAACCAGCTATTTTTGGTGCAACTAGTAAAGTGTTGGGAGCAATTAAATCACCAAATTATTGAAGCAACTCTTTACAATGTTTGGTGCAACTTGTATTAAGGAAATTTTTTTTTTAATTTCCGCACAATAGAACCCACATAGACTCACATCACAGTGGAAGTCATCGGAGATAGTTTTCCTGATTAGAGTGCCGCACAATAGCATGACATGGTGACTCGTTGGCGGATTTGTAAAGTGACAAATAGAGCCCCCGAAATTTTAAAAAAGTTTTAGACTTACCCTTAAGAAAAAAAAAATTTACACTAGCCCTAACTAAATTAAAAAAACTCTTGGTTTTTATTAGTATTTGAGCTTTATGTTAATTTTGATACCATTAGCTCATGTCATTTACCTGAAAACATTAAAAGACCCAAAGAAAATCACCGCGGTGGTGCTGCCCCTGAGTCCCCGTAAACTCGGTCACCCTAGATGCAACTTCCTAGCTAATTCTCCCATCTTAGGCCCCAAATTTTAAATTTATACATCCTCCCCTACGTGATTTCACTAACTTCTCAAGACTCATCACACAGAGCAGAATTACTGCTTAGTTTGCAAACTGCAACTACTGATTATTTCAGTCATTCGTTTTGCTTTGCCAATTAATGGTAGATCAATGGGAGGAAGGTATGCGTTTTAAACTATAATGCCCTACAGCATCTACAAGGGTTAGTAGCCAATTTGAATAGCTAAAATGGTAAATGACTTTTTTTTATTTTTATTTTTTGAGAGTAAAAACTTGGCCCTAATGTCTATTTCAAGAGTCATTTACCTATTATTAGGGGAATGGCACGTGTCACAAGGCCGATCTTGAGTTTTGGAGGGCTTTAGGCGAATAACTAGAATGGGGCCCTCTATATACTACTATGAACTAGTTACTATAAGATACTAAACAAGTATAAAGCAAAAAAATATACATGAACTTACATATACCAATTCACGAAGAAGAATTCACTTAATAAGGCAAAAAAATTTTAATCTAAATATTTAATATCACTGAATATTATCCTTCTTGCATTTTTAGCCACAAAATTACTAAAGCTTGTACAATCAAGCTTTTCTATAAAAAAAAAAAAATTTCAATAGATAACATGACTAATCTATTCAATCTTTCTTGTGACATGGTTGATCGAAGATATGATTTGATCAATTTCAACTTTGAGAAGCTTCTTTCTGCGAAAGCGACTATAACTGGTATAGTCAACAGTATTCCATAAGAAATCCATGTATTTGAGAAACAACGTTCCATTGCTTTCAAATAATTAAGCACTTCCATTGACCTTTTTTTGGGGGGTAATTATACTGACCTCCCTCAAGGTTAGGTCTAATTACACTGACCTCCCTTGTGGTTTTCAAAATTACACAGACCTCCCCTGAGTTTAGTATTTAGGTAACAATTTGTCCCTCCGTTATCCTCCGTTAGTAAACTGTTAAATATATTACATAGACCTCCCTTAAGGTTTTTCAAAAGTACACAAACCTCCCCTGACTTTAGTATTTAGGTAACAATTTACCCCCTTTGGTAATAAAAGGCCATAACAAGACATGCTTAGGCCAGCAAATATTTTTGTTAATTTTTTCAAAATACCCTTATAAGCTTTCCAAATTACCCTTATCTCCCTCGAGATTATGTCAAACAACACACACCTCTCTTGTGTGTTTGTTTTAAATTACACTAATCCAGTTAAATTTTAAAATTATTCTTATTTTTCAGACTTTTGTTTTACCGCCGATGCTCATGCTTATTACACCTACAATAAAAGATTTGATTATTACATAAATTTATATACATGAATACATTAGTGGTGATTCGATTTTGGTTTGGCTTTAAATTTAAAACAGATAAGTCATAAACAAAATTAAGAGAGGTGTGTGTTCTTTGAATATTACTCATATATAGATATATATATATTCTAACAAAATTAAGTGTTAGTAATTTTAGGGGCACTAACAACTACAGCAGTACCACTGAGAGAGATATAGAGTGTGTTAGTAAGTGTTAGTGAAAGTTGTTAGTGCCCCTACTAAGACCCATACTGAAATTATCTCAAAATCCATACGATCATAGCAGCATTACTCTCTTTTATTGTATGATACTATGATGAAACTCAGACACTGGCAATGCCGGAGCTTTATCGGCCACACACACACACACAAAAACACACACACACACACGCACATATACACATATAAGTTAGAATTATGCATTGGCACAAGCCTCACTGAAAGCGATGGGGGACCTCAAACAGTGAAGACTCTCCAACAAGGTTAGCGCCGTTCTCGCCAAACAATTGATGTTTATTATGGTTAGTTCATATATGTGAATTTCGAGAAAACTACACAACAACAGAAATTTTAATTTCTGGGTTATGAATTACTTGCAATTTCGTCGAATTTCAACTTTGCTTGATTCGTCTACGTAAAACCCTAATGCAGTTCAACGTATAATTTCTGGGAATTGAAAGAGTAGAAATTGGAATACAATTTCCAATACCCAATAGAACAATTCCTGAACCCATAGGTTATGTCAATGTAGTTCACAGCCACCTAGTTCATTCTGATTGGGCTAAGCTTGATAAATTAAGGTCTGGTCTCACCCCATTTAGAATTAAGCACATTCTGTTGAAGGTTCAAAGGACTCTGTTCTTTCCCTAGAATTCTTCAATTGGGTTGAGCTCCAAAAACCCAATTTGCATACTCTCGAAACCCATTGCATAATTCTTCATATTCTCACCAAGAATCCTAAGTTCAAATCCGCGGAATCGATTTTGAGAAAACTCCATAAATCTCGTTAGATTTTCCTTCTAAGCTCTTTGAAGCCCTACTTTATTCATATCGAATGTCTGATTCTTTGCCTTGTGTTTTTGACACGATTTTTAAAACTTATGCGCATATGAAGAAGTTTAGGATTGCCACAAACACTTTCTGTGGCATGAGGGATTATGGGTTTCTCCTGACTATTGAATCTTGCAATGCCTTTATGAGTTCGTTTATTAATTTAAACCGGGTAGACATTGCATTGGCGTTTTATAAGGAAATGCGGTGTTCTCGGATCTCACCAAATGTCTATACTGTCAAAGTGGTTCTTGGTGCTCTTGGTAAATTGGGGAAGCTGGATAAGGCTGTTGAGGTGTTCAGAGAGATGGAGACTATGGATTTGAGCCCTACCATTGCTTCTTACAATACCTTGATTGGTGTACACTGTAACCGAGGCCTTTTGAGCTTTTTGCTTTGAAGCTCAATAATCTAGTGGAGAAAAAAGGATGCCACCCAAATTATGTTGCTTACAACACATTTATATATGGGTTCTGCAAATAAGGGAAATTGTATGAAACAAATAAGCTTTTCACTGGGATGAAAAGCAAGAATATTTCTTCTAATACTGTGGCATATAACACATTGATATATGCGTATAGCCAAACAGGTAATAGTGAGACGAGAGGTTGGCTTCACGGGGAGATTTCAAGAAATGGTATAAAGTCTGATATAGTGTCTTATAATGCATTGATCGAGGGTCTATGCAAGGAGGGGAAGACAAAGAAAGCTGCATATCTTGTTAAAGAACTTGATAAGGAGAACTTAATACCTAACTTATCAACTTTTTCTGCGCTTATTAGGGGGCAATGCATGAGGAAGAATGCTGACCGACCTTTTCAGCTATATAAAAGCTTGATAAGAAGTGGTTGTCATCCAAATGAACATACCTTTTTTTTTTTTTTTCTTTTTTGATGAACCAAATGAACATACTTATACGATATTGATATCCACCTTTTGTAAGAATGAGGATTATGATGGAGCAGTCCAGATCTTAAACGAGATTTTAGAAAGATCTATGACTGTTGATTTGGGTACTTATCTAAGATTTTTTATGGACTTCACTGATGTGGAAAAGATGAATTTGTTGTGAAGTTGTGCGATGAGATCAAAGCTAGACGCCTTATGCCAGAGGAGCTTGAGAAGGCTAAAAGTGTCAACTTTAGATGAGAGATTAAGGGAAAAGACAATGGAGATGACGCGTACTTGAAGTTTTTTGTCACTTCCAACTCAAATGAATTATTTGCATAGCGTTTTGAATCATTTTCATGCATTAATTGACTATTTGTTCATTATATTTTTGCTCGAGAGCAGAAGTAATAGCAACTTTTATTGCACAAGCTAGGACGTGATTCAAGATTTAAATGGCGCCCTGCCTGGTTGGTAATCGCACTTTTTGTTTTCTTTTACAATTTCACTAACCGTATGTAGTTTCTTAGGGTCACTTATTACCTTTATTCGGGACTCAAATTTCTGCTTCTTTGATAAGTATTCTTTTAAGTGAGCACTTGGATGCAGACATCATTTCTTGGCTGAGGATTCTTGATGTGAAGTCGATTCATAGTTCTGGTACGGCTGTACACGATTTTCATTTTAGCTTACATTTTATATGCCTAATTTCTGTTATGTGTTATAAGTTTCTATTTGCTTCCTTCTTTTTGTTTTGGGATTTATTTTATTTATTTATTTTTTTTGTGATGCCTCTCAGATTTACATGCATGTAGTTGTTCTTCATGGTCAGTTTTGAGTAATTGGTCTTTATTTTGGAGGGTTTAATCTTTTCTGTAGTTCGCAATTTTGGTTTTCAGACCTGAATTTGGATCTCTCCAGAGTTCCAGAGTATACTCCATTTGGTACATGACTTTTTCCCCAGTGGCAACCCTGATAAGGAGGGGGCCCTCTACTAAACAACGGGAGTTCGGGGACAGTGTCCCCGAAAAAAAAAAATTTGTTCGTCTATTTACATGTTATAGTTTGATTTATTATGAGTTCTTTTTGGCCATTTTTGAGAATTTAACGGTTTCACATGTGTACACATTATCTTTAGTTGATAATATAAGTCCCCGAGTATAATTTATAAAGTTTGGCTAACGTAAAATAATTTTGTGGACTTTATTACAATGGGGTGTATACATTACATACGTTTATTTATTATTATTATTATTATTTTTATAAAAATTGTAATTTCTTAACAATTGAATCAATGTATTACCAAGCCAAATCAAACCAAACCTTGTGTCCCTACTAATTGGGGTTTAGGTTGGGCTTTGAAGATTTTTTTTAATAGGTGGTTGAGCTTTAAAGTTAAATCGAATTGGGTTATTTTTTAAAATCTACAAAGACAGTGTAATGTAAGTTATAACCAAACCAATAAACCAAATCAAGCCTTGTGTCCCAATCAATTAGAGGTTAGGTTGGGTTTTGAAGGGTTTTTTTTATAGGTGGTTGGGCTTTGAATAACAAGCCATCTAATTGGACATTTAAAATCTACAGAGGCTATGTAGTATATGTAAATATTTTTTTTATTTATTTATTTTGGGTTGGGGCCTTATAGAATTGGAGTTTTTTTTTTGTTTTTGTTTTTTTTTTTAAAAATGGGGGCCCTGGAAAACTGGGGGCCCAAGGCGACCGTTTTGCTCGCCTTGCCTCAGGACCGACCTTGTTTTTCCCCATAGTACATGTTTAACAATTGATATGTTCTATATATATATATATACAGAGAGAGAGAGAGAGAGAGAGAGAGAGAGAGAGAGAGAGAGAGAGAAGCAAATCGAAAGAAGGGTAGATATGGAGATAGAAACATTAATGAGTGAGTAGTTCCAATAGAAGTTGAGGAGCATGGGGGTTCAGTCAATCCCTAACTCATGTCTTCAAGTGAAAAATACCATCCCTAACTTAAGAGCAGAAGGAAGTAAGACTTGTTTTCGTGACAAAGTCAACATTGTATTAGAATGCATCTTTAAACTGAGTTTATTATGAGGAGGATAAGATGTAGTTACTTAGGGAGAATGCATTCTAAAGTTGTCATTCCAAACACACCATTACATAATACAGTCCTGGCTTGGGTTGGAGTTGTTATTTCTTTGGCATGTGTGTGTTAATCTCATTTAGAGCAAGTCTCTTCTTATGTTTTCAACTACTAGAAGTCTGTTTCCATTTGTTTGTTTAGCTTCTGACAATTAAGCTCAAGTTCTTATTCCTTCCATAAGTAAAGATTGACATGGCTATTACATTTATTTGCATTACATCATTTAAGTACTCTTGAACATGTATTTGCGTAAGCCTTTTCTCTCAGTTGTCTTGAATCAGAGGAATGTAAGGGGTGACACTCAAGTGCAAGTCATTTTTTCTCCTAACAGTTGAACCAAAAGTTTCCTTCATGTCTAGTTCTTCTGGTTTGATGCCTTTCAGGAGTTTCCAATCAAAGTGGAATAAAAGTTGAGCAAGAGGAAGCTCAATATTCGCATTTGCAAATGTTATGCCTGGACATATCCTCCTTCCAGCGCCAAATGGTATAAATTCAAAGTTCTTCCCTTTGAAATCAATGGAAGAACCATCAAACCTCTCAGGTTCAAAGCACTCGGGATTGATCCAAAATTCCGGATCTCTCCCTATGGCCCACGCATTAACGATGACTTTGGTTTTGATTGGTATTTCATAACCGTTGATTTCACATCGTTCTCTTGTTTCTCTTGGAACTAACAAAGTAGCGGGCGGGTGTAACCTTAGAGTTTCTTTGATAACCAATTTCACGTAACTAAGTTTTTGAATATCTGTTTCCTGAATTTTGTTCTTTCCTTTAAGCACTTCTCTCACCTCGGCTTGTGCTTTCTCCATTATTCTCGGATTTCTTATCAGTTCCGACATTGCCCACTCTAGAGTTGTTGATGAAGGCTCACTCCCTGCTGCGAATATGTCCTAAATAAAAAAAGTCAAATAGACTGAAATTATGAACTGTGGCTGTCTGAAATAGGCAAACATGCCCTAATTTTTATGACCGTTACTGGATAAGTCTCGCTCCCTGCGTGTTCTGTTTGGCCTCTTGTCCAATCCATATTTGTATTTTTTTCAATGCATAAATGTATGAAAGTAGTCTAGTGTTCATTCTACCAGAACACTAGAAGAACCTTGACAAGATAAATTGACTGGCAACAACCGTTTGGCCCTTGTGGGTATTTTTATTTAATAATAATAATAGTAATATATATGTATATATATATATATACAGTGGCGGACCTACATGGTCCCCAAGGATGGCACAGGCCCCACCCGAACTTTTGAAAATTACGGAATCACATGTAATATTTTACAGATTTTACAAATAGGCCCTCTTAAAATTCACACAGGCTCCAAAGACTTCTAAAAATTCTAGATTTACATGCAATATTTTATAGATTTAGACAGAGGCCCCCCTGGACTTTTGAAAATTCTAGATTTATATGTAATATATTACAGGTTTTAGAAATAAGCCCCCTAAAATTACACGATTTACCCCAAACTAGGGGTGTTAAACCAATTTTACAGTTTTACACATAATTGTGTATAAGTAGACCTAAAGAAATTCGCTTCAGGTGCGCTGCCCCCAAACACCCGTATAGTTTAGGCCCCCTGACCAAAAATCCTGAATCCACCCCTATATATATATATATATATAGAGAGAGAGAGAGAGAGGGGGAGAGAGAGTTTTTAAGCAAGAAATAATTTTTTCCTTGTACAAGTTAGTGTTTGGGTCACTTTTCTGTATATATTTTCCCTCGTCTGCGGATGAATAAAATTTTCCAGCGCTCAAAGGAAGCCATTTTCATTTGGTTGAGAGGCTATTAGTATAGTAGAGTATTATTTTTTTCATTAAAACATTTGTGTGATTTTATTTCCCCGCAAAACATCATGGTTATATAAACATATTTGGAGTACTGGATTAAATATATCTGAAGACATACCAGAATAACAGCTTTGAGGTTGTTTGTTGTGATAGGAAAGTCAAGGTCACCACTTTCCTGAACCTTCAGAAGCACATCAACGAGATCTTCATTGGTTGGTTTATCACCGCTCATCACCATGGATTCCCTTTTGATGCGATGGTCATCGACGATATGATCGAGAATCTTATCCATCCTCTGGTGTATGCTCTCCATAGCGGGCTTGACCCCACTAAGAAAATGAAGAAATTTGAGAGATGGGAACATATCAGGTAAATCAAAACCACCCGCCAACTGCGTCAGCTCTTTCATCACCGATAGGAATTTATCTCCATCTTCGCACTTCTTACCAAACGCTGCCCTTGAAATTATTGCATTAGTCAACGAGAAAAGCTTTTGGCTAAGATTGATGGCAATTCCGGAGGATTTGGAAATGGATTCGATGAAATTCGAAACCTCCTCTTCTCTTATAGATCTAAACGACTCAACGCGCTTTGCACTTAAGAGCTCGATTACGCAGATTTTTCGAATTTGCCTCCAATATTCTCCGTAAGGAGAGAAAAGGATATTTGTACAATTGTATCCTGCAATTTTGGCAGCGAGAATTTCTGGCCTGCTGGCGAAGTTGAGGTCGTGGGTTTTCATCACCTCTTTGGCTGCCTTGGGAGACGAAATGACTACGACGGAGACTTCGCCGAGCTTTAGGTGCATATAGGGTCCGTATTTCTTGGCCAAGTATGTTAAGGAGCGGTGTGGTAGTGAGCCAATTAAGTTGTGTAAGTTACCAATTAGAGCCAGCTTCATTGGCCCCGGGGGAAATTTTGGGTTGGAATGTGCATATTTGGGTTGCTTCCAATACTTCAGAATTATGAACAATAAGAGGAATGTGCAGAACAGAGGAACTGAGTCTAGTTGAAACTCCATGTGTGTGTGTGTGTGTGTGTGTGTGAGAGAGAGAGAGAGAGAGAGAGAGAGAGAGAGAGAGAGATTGTTTTGATACTTCTTTTTATTATTTTTTTTGATACTTCTGTTGTAGCCCAAGAGTGGTTTTTACTTATTAGAGATTAGAGACTTAACATCGATATTTATAGGACTATTGTTAAAGAGGAGATGCTCTTTGGTTTGGTCTTATTTTTGGCATCTGTTTCTGTGACCGGGACGGCATTCATGTCTGAATAAAATTCAAATGTATGACTAGGAAGTTAAAATTTAGAAATGTGGTGATTTTGGTTTTGGTCCTAGCGGGTACTTGGCAGCCAATTTTTGAGTTCAGAAGTGATTATAGAATGCAGAAATCTAAAATGAAAATGTTTGACAAATTGAATTTTGTGATTCAATCTTTTGCGATTGAATCGCACAAGCAGAAGTTGTATCAAACGGCCCCTTAGCGGTGGTGATAATGAGCTCTGCTATTGAGCTCTGCTACTTGTTAAAGTGTGTTGTACCTCCTCAAGATGTTTTTATGTCTAATAAAACTCCCTTTTGATTGACCAAAAAATTAATGGGGGATAAACTGAAAAGGTCTAACTACAGGGGTGTATATGTGTTGTTTGAGAACTTAACAAGTGAACTTGGGAATAACACAAATAAACATGGGACAAATTGAATTTCACTAGGCCATCAATTTTAAACTTAGTTGTCCGAAGTTATCCTAGAAACCCATCACTAACAATGGGGTGGGGTTGGGTATTGTATAGGACAGTTGAATTTAGCAGAATTTAACTTTTGGTATCATTAAGTTCGAACTATTGTTTAGAGTTGCGCCACAAACAAAGCCATCGGAGACCAAATGGCACAGAGTAAACCGTAGCCCACCCACACGGCACACTGAGTGCCGACCAACTCCACACGATACATAGAGTGTCGTCCCACCATTGTACATGGCACAAAGTGTGCCGCCCCATTGCACACGTCACACTGATTGCCGCACCACACTCACACGGCACAGTGAATGCCGTCTTATTATTCACCCACTGCTAACACCCTCGATCCTGTACAACAACTTACCTTAAATTTGTGTTAAGTTCCACTGTTGCACTGTGGATGCTCTTACAAAAGAAGTATCAAAACAATCTCTAAACTTCACCTCTCTCTCTCTACATTGTCAAACAAAGTGGGCGGCCAACAAAACATCTGCCCTCACTCTCTATGAGGTCATTGTGGCGCCTTCTCTCTCTACAGTGACGAGTATCCATTTTTTGTAAAACGCTGGAGAGAGAGAGAGAGAGTTGAGCGGAGGTGTTAGGGTGTGGTGCTCACACACCCACACACATATAGATCATCAAATACTGATTTTTTTATTTTTATTTTTAATATTATCTGTCTATAAATAGATAATTTATGTATTAGATAGAAATTTTATCTGTCTATGAATAGATCAATTATCTGTAAATAATTTATCTGTTAGAAGTCAATTTATCTGATTGTAGAATTTATATGTAGATAATTTATCTATTAGAAAGATAATACTATCTGTCTATAAACAGATAAATTATTTGTTAGATAATATTTCTGTTAGATAAATCATCTATTTATAGACAGATAACATTAATTTTTTTTTCAATATTTCATGATCTATATGTGTGTGTGGGTGTGTGAGCATCACACCCTAACATCTCCCCTCAACTATCTTTCCAGTTTTTTTTTAAAAAAAATGGACACTTGTTGTAGCCGTGAACAGTCAGTGCGCAAGCTTCGGCAGCAAATTTGAATATTTCTGTTAGATAAATCATCTATTTATAGACAGATAACATTAAATTTTTTTTCAATATTTCATGTGTGTGTGGGTGTGTGAGTATCACACCCTAACATCTCCACTCAACTATCTTTCCAGGTTTTTTTTAAAAAAAAATGGACACTTGTTACGACAAAAGCCAAGATATGCGGAAAAGGGACAGAAAGATAAAATCTTCTTCATTTTGATGCTGAGCTTGTCTTTATTGGTGGTGGAGGTGCGATAATCAACTGTGGGTGTGCACCACAATAAGAAAAATGGCCTGTTTGATTGTGTATAATGCCATGACTGGAATTGACATCGGTGGAGCAAAGTCACTAAGAGCCAGAATGAAAATGTATGAAATTGAATCAGATTCAGTTCAACCTCGCATTTTTTTAACAGGCCGATCTTAATGAAAACTATAAATTGTTGTTTTGAAAAAGAACTAATTTTAAGTGTGACTTAGTAACATGCACGGACTCTTGCACAATAAACACCTCAACATGTAGAACTGATTTATTTATGGGCAACAAAAACTGGCTATGTGTCTTCCCAAACTGCGCCGAAGCAAAAAAAAAATAATATATATATATATATACAAAGATTCTCTAAAGAGGACCACCTCTCTTTATTAAAGAGAGGACCTCTGTTTTAGCCGTTGGATTGTATTTAAAAACTGTGAAATGACAAAACTGCCATTAATGAAAACAAGATCTGACGGCCAAAACAGAGGTCCTCTCTTTAATAAAAAAAGGGCGCCCTCTTTATAACTTGACTGTATATATATATATATATATATCTAAGATAATCTTCATCCTTATTTTATGGCTCTTAACATGATAAAAAAGAATGACAAAAAATATATATCATCACCACCAACGTTAGGGGGCGTTTGACACAACTAACTCTTCTTAGGATTGAATCAAAAAATCTCATTTGTCAAACAATTTCTTTGTAGAACTTGGAGTTCTTTAATTACTTGTGAACTCCAAAAGTTGGTTGCCACACCCTCTTAGACCAAAAACAAAATCACAACTTGGTAGTAATCTAGTATCACCCTTTTTCAGGTTTACATTTCCAAATCAAACATTTCTATTTGTTTAGATTTGAATGCCCTCCCCATTATATGAAATGAGTAAAGGTATGCTTCCAAATTTTTGTATTTCAAATGTGGTTCCTGATACATGTAGAACTACTTTCAATATTGGTGGTGGCACAACTTCAATACCCTCCAATAAAAATTAGATGAGCACAAAACCATATCTATTGAGAATCACGTTTAAGTTACGAATTTGGGAAACATAACATTACTCTATGAAAATAGATTCCATCAATAAGACACCAAAAATCATGGTATAAAAGAGGAATATCTAAAGAATGTCTGACTCTCTCTCTTTCACACAAACTTTACGTTTTTTTCTTTGGTGTCCGAGTTAGTTTGCGCACACCTCGACTAATCTCACGAGACCAGGGCGTTCGGGTGAATCACCTGTGACCACCCCATTAAAATTTGAACTTTGAGACCTTTGAAACCTTGACATCACCACAAGGAAAGTGATTACAAACTTTATAACTTTCACTCTTTTCAAAATTTTGACGGACTAATCGAACACACACTCTCTCGCTATCTCACTGTCTCTCTTCAACATTTAATATAAGACTAGTAAAAAACTATCACCCTTTTCAAAATTATGACATCGTAATCAAATATTTTAATTTTATTCAGACATGAATGCAGTCCAATCATGGAAACACATTCCAAAAGTAAGACCGAACCAAAGAACATAAACCCAAAAAGACAAAAACTATCTATGTCAAATCTCCATAAATTAAACCAAATCTTAGGTTACGACAAGAGTATCAAAACAATCGATAAACAGTAATGTTAGGTGTACACATTTTTGTATATATTTTTTGATATTATTTTATATGTGTGTATTATGTGCTATGTAAGTGGTGTACAGAAAAAATATAAAAAATTCAAACAATATAAGGTACACAAATTTGAAGCACAATATATCAAAAAATATATACAAAAATGTGTACACCTAACATTACTCATCATTAAAACTTCACTTCCCCTCTTTCTCTCTCTCCTCGACATTTAATAAACATTTAATAAGAAGGCTACTAGAAGTACATAACTATCAACCTTTTCAAAATTTTGACTTCCTAATCAAACACACACTTTCTCTCTCTCTCTCCAACATTGGATTTGTTTATTTTATTTAGTTTTATTTTTGTACTTACCTTGAGTTATGGTTGAACACACACAAATCCTTAATCTAATCCAACCCAACATAACCCTTGCCTGAATCATGATAAAAGTCATTGCTGAATACTTTAGAAGTAAGAGATCCTCATTTAAGATTTTTTAGGATTGTTTCTTAACTAATATACCCTTTGACTAGCTAAATAAAGTAAGAAGACATGTCATTAAAAACATTATTTTAATCTGGTAATCCAAAATTGAATTTATTATCAATTTAAAGACTCTTATATGTACGGTAAGACTCTTAAGTGAACAGTGCAGTGAACATGTTTTTTAGCCTAAAAGAACCCGCGGGCTGCCCCACTGTAATACCCGTACCCAGAAAATAGAAGTAGTATTTATTTTTTATGCATTAATTAGTATAGTTAATAGCATGTGATATTTGAGTAAGTTCTAGTTACCCCGATGTGATAAGTGCTTTGATAACGGCACAGTTGGACATATGTGAAATGGGACCCACAGGAGGTCAAGAATAGATAAATTGCATTTATTTGCATTTATGTGATTAAATGAATATTTGTTTAATTGTTTTAATATTTTATTGTTAATTGTGATCTTTTATGGTGCCAATTTGGGTACCCATGTGAGAGCGAATAGGAATATGGTCCATAATTAGTAGGCTAATTAGTAACTTCATAAAATATTTAGGACCACTTTTGGGACCCATACGTGACATAGACACATACTCACTTAGATATTGGGTAGTTAATATAATTATTAGAGGATTTCATAATAGACTTTAGAAAGTAGTGAGGGTGTAAATAAGAATATGGTAAAATTATAACATATCCTCTAATATATGAGGATTGTTAGTCGGTTAGTTAGTAGGCATCAAACTAAAGAAAAAAAAAAGTAACAGAGAGTTAGAAGCTTCAACGAGAGAGAGAAAAATAAAGGGTTTTGCGCCATTTTGTTGCCTTAGCTTCGCCGTACGACCTCTATTTCGCGAACTGAAACCATATTCGGACTCGTAAAGGTAAGAGGATTATTTCTATGTCTTTCTTTTTCAATTTTGGTAATATTTTTTCGCGACTCATTTTAAGGGGTGATACATATATGTGACCTATATATGTAAGAATATCATTGGGAGTACCTAGAGCTAATTTCGCGAAGGAATTTGAGAATTTTTAGCTTATTTTGGATCTATTCGTGAGGTGAGTGTCCTAATCCCAAAATTGGATGTTTAATGTTATTTATTTGTTAGTGAATGCTTAAATTGCTTAATTGTGATTAAGTAGAAAAGCATGTGATTAATTATTATTTAAAAACCTGTCCAAAAATGATGAAATTGCCATGTTGACATGTTGAGTTGCTTATGTGCTTATTTAGGTCAAAGGGTCTCAAGTGATAATCACCATTAGTTAGCCCATATATAAGGGACAGAGAGATGTTGAAATCCTCAGAGAAAAGGGGATAATGGTGACGACCACAGCGAATTGACTACGGTCACAAATATTGAGTCTGATTTCGTTATATACGACAGAAAAAGTGAGAATGACCCAAAATCAAGAGTCCAAAACGATGGTGATTGATTACTTGACACGCCTGCGACCATTTATTGTTGTGAATGCTTAATTGGTGTTATGAATCATTAAATACTCCAATTGCATGATTAGTACCACGTACTCACTAAGCGAAAACTTATTCGATTTTGTGGGTAATGACCACGCAGGTTCGGACGAACACCACAGTCCACAGTGAGAAGCGTTGAAGTGTGGGGGGGGGGGGGGGGGGTGTCTGGGATAGCTCGAGATTATGGTTAATGTTTAATATGTTCATATGTAAATAAGTTTAAATGAGTAGTTACATTCCTAGTGCTTGAATTTTGTAGTTAAGTTTATGTTTTGGTTTTATATTAAATTCTTGTAATATAAATTGTGAATTGAAGTTCTGAAAGTACTTCCAAGTGTTTTGGTGACGTTTTGGTATTTCAATTTTTGTTTAACAGGGGGAATGATACTGTAATAGGGGGAACTCTGTCCAAGTACCATTCGATGGTTTTAAAACTTTATTTTATTTCTTTTATTATTTTGTTTGATAAAAACTATTTTACCCCTGGTATTTATGCTTTAAAATGTTATTTTGGAACGTTATAAAAATTGTCTGGTTTGTTGGCTGAGTTACACGTGTCCTAGCCCGCAGGGGCGGGTTGGCGTGTGACACCTAGTGACCAACGTGCTCCATTGACCCGCAGGTTCTTTTAGCCTAAAAAAACTTGTTCACTAGGTATGGTCACTCAACCCTGTTCACTTAAGAGCTTGACCGCTTATATATACTCACACCCACACACAAATGTACATAAACACTTTTTTCCTCCATAATATTCTTATTTATATGATACACACACACACAAATATATATATATATATATATGTACACATATATTATAGAGAGAGAGATGTAAGTAGAATCGAAACTTAGAACTCGAAAGCTTAAGCATTGGTGCAAATTTTCAGTCATTTTCATTGCATATATAGCTATGTTTAATTATTTTATTTATTTAGCCTTCTATATTTTCTCGGATTTTCAATGTGCTTGTTTTCATACTGCATATATGCATCTATACAACCACACACATAGAGACATGTGTGCTATTTCTTTTCTTTTATTTATTTATTTTTCCCCTTTTTTTGAGTTTTATTTTGTCATGTTTGGTCTCAAAATTTCTCAAGGTAAATAGAATGCTATTTTTTCAAAAACGTATTTTGTGAAATTTTCAAGTAGAGTTTTCTAAAAAAAAACACATTTATACTAACAACATTTTGTACACCTTGGGAAAATTCTCAAACAGTTTTCAGAAAAATTTAGCATTTTAATCATTTGTGAAGTTTCTCAAACAACTTCTAAGAAACTAAACCTTTTTTTAAAATACTTTGTGAAATTTCTCAATCAGTTTTTTTTAAAAAAAAAATCAACACTTTGAACATTTTGCAAAATTCCTCAACCACTTTTTGGGAGAAATCAACACTTTGAACACATTGTGAATTTTCTTAAACAGTTTTCGGGAAAAATTGTGTATCTTGAACACTTTGTGAATTTTCTTAAACAATTTTCTGGAAAAACACAACTTATAATTTAAACTCTTTGTGAAGTTTCTCAAGCATTTTTTTTTCTTGGAAAATCAACATTTAGAACTTTTGTGGAATTTTCAGAACTCAAAATTTTGGATACTTAGTGAATTTTCTGAAACAATTGTATGGAAAATTAGTATTTTTGAACACTTTGTTTCATTAACAATATTTTATACAGACAATTTATCAATTTATCTCTACAATAAATTTGAAATAGGAATGGAGGGTAACAAATTAGAAAAGTGAGAAAGATGAGTAAAATGTCTTAAATTTGGTATTAAATGTATGACAAATATCCATTTTTTATTGCATTTAATCAGTAGATATTTAAGGGATATATGTTTGTTAATTTCCCTTTTTAATATTGGAGGTATATTGGACCAAAAAAATAAAAGAGAGAGAAAAATGACTTTTTAACTGTTTTGGATAGAGATATCCGGGCTCGTGCCAAACAAATTCCAGATTTTGCACTTATAAGTTATAACCAAAGAACCCGCAAGTAAAACAAAATCCTGGGTTACTACAAAAGTATAGAAACAATCTCTAAACATCTCTCTCTCTCTCTCTCTCTCTCTCTCTCTCTCTCATCAACATTATAAGAACACTTCTAAATACACAACTATCACCCTTTTCAAAATTTTGATTTCCTAACCCCTCTCTGATCTCTCTCTCTCTCTCTCTCTCTCCTACTAAAAGACACAACTATCACCCTTTTCAAAATTTTGATTTCCTAACCCCATTCTCTCCCTCTCAAACATTTAATATCAACACTAACAAAAATTACATAACTATCACCGTTTTCAAAATTATCATTTTCTAACCAAACATTAATATTAATTTTATTCAAACTTGAGTGCAGTTCCAACCATAGAAACATGAGTTTTGTGTCAAAAAAGTCTTTAATTTCAAACAAATTTTCAATCTAGCCTTCTAAAAAACAATTTCCCATTATAAGGCTTTTCTTTCCACATCATCTTTGACCAAAGAATGTTGAAAACTATAAAATGGAAGTATTGTGTATAGAAAGATTCAGCCGAGAATGAGAATTGAAATCCACAAATCCAATTGCATGAAGCTAATTCAATCCTTTTGAATATATTCAAACGTTGTTGAATTTTATTTTTTGTTATAATTCAATGATATTGGTCGCCTTATATGACCAAGAGATAGTACAACATTTTGTAACTTTCGGTACAATTTTTTGTTATGCTAGGTTAAACATTTTGTTACCTACTCAAAGCACTATAGAATTACCTGATTACAATATTTTGTTATTCAAAGTACAACATTTTGTTACTTGAGCAAAATCACTATAGAAATCATAACAAAACATTGAACCCAGAATTATGAAACATTGTCCCATAATAACAAAATACTGTAGCCAAAGTAATAAAATATTGTATATTTTTGGGTCGTATGATATGACCAAACAATTAGGTTGTATCATGGAATTCTCTTTGTTTTTGTAGCTTTCCCGTGCACCAAATTGAATCCCCAAAAAAAAAAAAAAGGAAAAAAAAAAAAGAAAAGAAAAAGAATAGAGTATTGTTGTTATAAAATTTGTAAATCAAAATTAGTTCCCAAATAATGTTGTAATGAGCCGTATTAACTAGTACACTGGAACCATCTAATTTTTTCTTGTAAATTACTATTTGAGACCAACTTTGAGGATAGAAATTTATGAAGTATGAGTGGTTCTCAATGTATCTTTAGATTATAATTTTGAACGATATGTTCGTTATATTTATTGGTGAATTATAGTTTTTTGTCCTTCTCTTATCTACCTGACCACCGAAATTGGAGAAATTATTCAGTGAGCCCGTCACGTCACGTCAGCATGTTGATGCGGTGTGACCATCTAATCTTAACCACCCACTTGCCCCCTCCTTTATGGGGGATCATGACAAGTGGCTATCAGATTTAAATTTTAAAATTTCACTAACCACTTGTCATGATCCCCCAAAAAGGAGGGGGCAAGTGGGTGGTTAAAATTAGATGGTCACACCACGTCAGCATGCTGACGTGGCGTGACGGGCTCACTGAATAACTTCTCCCGAAATTGTACAAGGGAAAAAATGACTTTCTTCCAACTAAGGCTCGCTTTGGCCTCACGTGACTTTTTAAAAGTATCTTATGAAATTTATTATTAAGTTGTTAGATAATTTTATACAAGTAAAACATTACTGTTCAAAAAAATTCATGAAACCAAAAAGCAAGCTCTATTCTAGAGCTTTTAAAAGCTCTCCGAAAAAAGTCCTAAGTTCAATTTTTGCAAAGCTCATAAACTAGTTACTAAATGACTTAACATGAAATTGTGCTTTAAAAAGAAGAAGCACCAAAATGGGGGCCAAACTAAGCCTAAGTGATAAATATTGAAAGCAAATGTAAGAAAAAAAAAGGGGCAAATAGCAAATTACACCCCTGTAGTTTAAGGGTTGTGACAATTTGGTCCCTATGGTGACAATTAACACCCTATAGTTTGAAAATTGTGCAAAATCTACCCAATTACAACATAAGCAAGGACACAATGGGAATATCACTTTATTTCCAGCCCAAAATGGCCCTATGTGTCCATAGACCCAGGAGTGTAGTTCAATGGGACCAGAAGCTTATACGGGGGTTTTGGGACAGCGCCCCCACCAGATTTTTTTGAGTAAAAATAGTATAATTTGATGTGATTTTTTGTACAAACTAGTTTATCCCATAAATAATTTATAATTTTTTAAACAATCCGATACACTTAAAGCTCATAATAATCTGATAATATCTTATAATCTTTTAAATCACTTGCTAGTATATCATAATCTTTTAAACAATCTGATGCACTTAAAGCAGGACACGCATTGTCACACAAATATCAAAGTGGAATTGATAAAAAATAATAAAAAATTAAGCTTATAATACAAAATTTCCGTGAAAAAATTATGAGATTGATTAGTTTGTACACAAAAAAAAAAAACATAGAATTATACTAGCTATTTCTCCCCCAAAAAAAAAAAAAAAAAAGTATCAGGTCAAGGCGCCGCCCTCGATCCCCCGTATAAGCTTATGCTCCCACTGAACTATACTTCTGAGTCAGTCCCTGCACATGGGGTCATTTTGGGCCGGGATTAGTGGGATATTCCCATTGTGTCCTTGCTTAATTTGTAATTGGGTGGATTTTTGCACAATTTTCAACTCTAGGGTGTAAATTGCCAAAATTAAAATTGTAGGAACCAAGCTGTCACAATCCTTAAACTATAGGGTGTAAATTGCCAAAATTGAAACTACAGAGACTAAACTATGACAACCCTTAAACTACAGAGGTGTAATTTGTAATTAAGGACTGAACAACATCTAAGAACTCCATTTAGCAAACAATATTGAAACAAAAAATAAACCTAAGTTTTACCATCGTACTAACAAAGCATTAACCTAAAGTTTTCACACGTCAAATGGGACTTGCCATGAGTTAAATGACGTAGACGCAGTGCTTTCAAGTTACAAAAGTCCATTTAAGACAAGCTTGTGTACTGCTACAGTATTCTTGTTGCTATAGTTATGTTGAATCTGGGGATAGGCTTCTAGAAACAACAATATAGGGATACACACCAAACGACACCCTAAATGACACACTGTGTTTTAAATACATGTATTCTGTGTTGTTTGAATTTTTCACACTTTTCTGTGCATCGCTTACACAACACAGGGTACATACATTTAAAGCTTATGTGTCGTTTATTGTGTCATTTGGTGTGTATCCCTATCATTTTTGTTCTAAAAATTGTTTTTGCTGAACTTCAGACCCAACAGACATCAACTCTATATTCTAATGTTGATATTGATACAGACAAGGGTGTAATTTTAGTTTATTCCCACCCTTCTTCCAAATTTGATGGAAAAAAAAATACAAGTAATATTTTATCCCAAGTGTAATTTAGCCCCACCTCCAAATTTGAAATTTTGTTTAATATATATAATATTTAGCCCAAATGTAGTAAAGACTACTCCAATTAACAGTTCAAAACTCAATTTGACACCATACCTTATTGATAAATAGACTCCGTAATGTATAAATATTACCCCAAAAGATAATATTATTATTAAATAGATCCAATTTGACACTTTATCTCATTATCAAATATGTATAAATAGACTAAAAAATAATAAATTCGAAGGACTC
This sequence comes from Hydrangea macrophylla, assembly GCA_033977485.1. Taxonomy (NCBI): domain Eukaryota; kingdom Viridiplantae; phylum Streptophyta; class Magnoliopsida; order Cornales; family Hydrangeaceae; genus Hydrangea; species Hydrangea macrophylla. The sequence goes on from CM066994.1 coordinate 34,614,697, forward strand.
GTAGAGCTTCTTCAGCCCCGCCCCACCAAAAAAGAAAAGGGTATAGTAGGATTTACTCCCTAATCCTAGCTTTTTCTAGAAATAGGTCCTTCCTATATCTGAATTTAGAAATTAGTCTCTAAGTGTTGCTAAAGACATAAATACCCCTATATTATTCTCTCTCTCTCTCTCTCTCTCTCTATATATATATATATATTATTCTCTCTCTTTCTCTCTCTTTGCTAGAGAGAGAAAGAGGAAGAAAGAGAGGGAGAAAGAATAAAGAGGGCAGCAAACCCTCCACCGCCGGCACCACCACATCCAGCCACGCCATCGTCACCCATTCTTGGTCGTTGTTGTTACCACCTTTTAGTCATCCGATCTCTCATTCTTGGACTCATTCCTTTTCTGAATCTGTGAGAGTTTCTTGTTCATTCCAAAGTGAAAATTGAAGCAAACAAATCGGTAGGAGAGTACAGAGCCAATGATGAAGCTTTTGGAGTTTACATACGGATGATTTGATGATGATAATGTTAATGGTTGAAATGGTGGATTCAAAAAGTGACTTGATTAGTTTGCATGATAACAAATCGTGTCAGCAGTTTAATGAGAAATAAAATTTTGAAAAAGATTGATCATATTTCAATTTTTTTTTTATAATTCTCAATGTTTTATCCCTTTTTTGATTGAGGAATTGTTCATCGTTGTTTAGTTAACTAAGAAATTTCATGTCAAAAGAAAATCGATTACTGAAAATTACTTTTAAAAAAATTAGCGAAAAAACATGATATATATATATATATACATACAGAACACTTCTAGTAAGGATGCCCTTACTTTATTAAGTTAAGGACTTCTGTCCCTGCCGTTAGATCGAGTTTTCATTAAAGGTACTGCTGTCATTTCATTTATTAAAATGATGATCTAACGGCTGAAAACAGAAGTCCTTAACTTAATAAAGTAAGGGCGTCCTTACTAGAAGGGTTCTGTATATATATATCTGTTACCACTACACCATAGGGCCAGATTTCTAACGGACAGGTTTTATGATTTCTAACGGATATATCCGTTACTAATTACTAACGGATATATCCGTTAGAAAGAGGTATATATCCGTTAGTAATGACAATACAGTGGCAATTTTGTAAATAAAAAATCAAAAATTAAAGATGCGGTGGCAATTTTGTAAATAAAAACTCAAAAATAAAAAATACGGTGGTAATTTTATAAATAAAACACAATACCAAAATTTTTGCCCAAAATTTTCCCCCTAACATTTCCCCCTAATATTTAACAGATTTAAACTCTATTCAACTTCCACTCTCTAGCCCTAAAAGAGGAGAGATGGAAAGGTGTAGAAGAGAGATGGAAGGACTCCTCCGTCGTCCCCGTTTTCGTTGCCACCGCCGCCTGGTCGACGCCGCCGGTCACAGGTACTCTCTTCTTCTTCTTCTTCTTCTTCCATTCTATCAGTGAACCCATCCCCACAAACCGGGCCCCTCGTATAGATCTACCCGACAAATCTAGCATGGACACACCCCTCCCATCTTTCTCTCTCTCTCTCTCTCTCATCTATATAGCACCAACCCACTGATTTCTCACCACTATTGTCCCTCACACTCAAACCTTCAACAAATTATGGACACCCACCCTTTCTGTACAACCCAAATCGACAGAACTCTTGTTCCTCACGCTCAATATTTGCAATAATAATTTGTGTAGTCTAACCTCAAATGTGCTGTGGGGGGTTTTCAATTTATATTTGCAGCATTATTTTTATGTTCTTTAAGGAAAACATGGGGGAAAAGAAAGTGATTGATGTTTTGACTCTAGCATTTTATCTGATTCTTGTCCTAATCCCCTACCAGACCAACCCGATTCTGCCGATATGTGAATTAATGTGTGAAATTAAGTGAGTTGAGATATAGAGGTGATGATGAGTACTCATGTATATATAGAGGTATGGGTATGGGGTTGGATTCATGCACTTGGGTGGTACTTTCTTGGAAAGTTAGTTGTTCCAGTCCTTGCACTTTCTTCCTCCTCCTTTATTTGTACATACTCTAGTAAAATTGTAGGGTTTTCACTTTCATTTTGGCCCAATTTATCCAACTCTACAGTCATTCAACTGGAAAATAAGCTATAATGGGACAAGAGACTGTTTATGTGTTTTTGTTTTTGAAGCCAATCATAAAGTTACAGAACTATTCTTAGTTGTTAAGAACATGCATGCATACAGAGACATTTGCATAAGAGTCTTCTCTAAATTATTTTGTTCTTTAAAATATTCAATGTATTGTTGATAGTTGATACCACATCATTTCAATTAGTAATTACCTATCAAATGTACATTTTGGTTTGTTGCTTAAGTGTAAACATTTTTTTTTTTGGTAACTTAAAATCTCATATGTAGGGCTAATTTTAACACTTAATTCCCATATGGGGCTATATTTTGATAGAAATATTAGTAGTGTTACTTTAGTCCAAAACCACAAGGGGGTTAAGTATTCACTTTTGAATCGTATGAAGATAAAGTGAAAATGAATCTAATCATAGAGAGGTAAAATGTAATTAACTCTAAAACTTTTTTGGGTGACAAAAGTCCATAATCTGTTAAAGATTCACATTTTAAAGGTTGATCAATTTTATGTAAAGGTTCAACATTAAATAATTTAAGATAGTTATATGTCACCTCCTTGCAGATTAGGTGTTAGTTTATATATACCCTACTCTAAGGTTTAAAAGTATACACTTAACATAAGCATTCTGAGGTGGTGACTAAATTGATGTCATTAAAGATTTTGCTCAAAACAAAAGAAAGTTCAATATTCTATTGGGGTACTGAAATTTATTGACCAAATTTCAATTTTTAATAAATTTCAATTTTTAAATGTTAGTAACAGCTTTAAACTTTTTCATTCTTTTTTTCCCCACCATTTTATTTTAGAGTAAAACTTGGGATACACCCAAATACACAATTTTTGAGACACAACCCAATTAATGTGTCTATTTCTTATTGAAATTTAACACATAGATTTCCCATTAGTTGATGCTATTGCCACTTCATCATTGAACTAAGACACTTTATAGTATTACTCTTAGAACATGTGGTACCATGCATTGCATACATGGTACCACATGCTTGAAGCGTAATACCATGGAGTGCATTAGTTCAATGATATTGGAGTGGCAATAACAATTCCCTTTCTCATTTAATATTACTAAGATCACGGACTGTCAAATTTGAATATGTTAAATATATTTAAAGGCTTATGTGGCAAGTTGGTATATGAAAATTTGACATCTCAAAGTTCCACCTAGTATGTTAAATAATGTATAAGCCTTTTCTTAAGAAAAATACTAATGGCATAAGCCTTTTTCATATGACATTTTTGACTTGCCAAATTCTAACTCAGCATTTGACATATTAGTTGGAGAAGATTGTAATATTAAAACTAGTTTTTATAGGTGCCATGTCATTTTTGAAGGTTAGGGTAGAGATGCTCTTAGTCTCCTTTTAAATGAGATTAAGTGAAAAGGAGTAGTTAGGATAAAATATAATTAACCCAATAATTTTAGCGTAGTGAATATACATATCAATCTATTTCTCTATCGTAATCACAAAAATAAATGAATGTGTGTAAGAGCAATTTTTCCCAAATTTGGGATATTCCAATGGTTATAGGAGTATGTAGAAATTTGTGGACGTCAGGACCCTTTTGGTCTAGTGGCATTAATCTCTCTCCTTCAAGTGGGAGGGGAAGGGTTCCCCTAACTTAGTCAGTGTATGTGTGATGCGCCTGCGAGTGCTTTGCCTTAGCCATTATATAATGATCTGTGATAGCACGATCACACTGCCACAACAAATGTGATACCCTTTCTATAGTATTTGGAATATCTCAACTTTAGAAAGAACTCATAAAAAGTTGTTAGTGTAATAGGTTCTTCATTGCAAGTCAAAAATTGATTTGTTACAATGTATGGAAAAGTGTATTCATCAAATATCACATGCCTGGATATGAAGACTTTTCTTGATGGAGGATGATAGCATATGTATCCTTTGTGAAGGTTGCTATATCCAATGAAAACACAAGGGTAGGTTTTTGGTTGGAACTTGTGTCTATTTTTGTCTTTTAAGTAAGGAAAACATCTGCAACCTAAAACTTTGAGTGAGTCATAGTCAGGTTCTCTTCCATGAAGTTTTGAGAAGGCATTATCCCAATTTAGAACTGAAGTGGGAAGTCTATTGATAAGAAAAACTGCAGTCATGAAGGCTTCTACCCACAAATACAGAGGCAATTGTGCATGAAACATCAAGGTAAGTCCAGTTTCAACTATATGTCTGTGCTTTCTCTCAGCCACACCCTTTTGTTCTGGTGTTCCTGGACATGATGTATGTCTAATTATTCCATTTGAGTCCAAGTAGTTTAGAAACTCTGCTTTGGAAATTTCTCCCCCACCATCACACTAAAATACTTTTACTGGTTTATTATATTGCCTTTCAACCATCTTATGGAACTTAGCAAACACATGAAAGAAATCTGATTTTTTCTTCATTGGATATATCCATGTATACCTAGTGCAATCATCCACAAACACAACATAGAATCTCATTTTTTGAGAAGAAATAACTGGTGCGGGACCCCAAACATCACAATGCAGTTTCATTAAAGGTTCATCAACTCGTAGGGACTGAGATTGAACCATCTCCTACCATTACTTTGTCTAATCCATTGTAGGGACTGAGATTTTGGAGCTTACCTGTTGAGTTTGTCATATGGGAAGTGGCTCCAGAATCTACATATAGGTTGCTATCAATTTGGTCACCTTGCAAAGTTGTTGTTGTAAAGGCTTGAGGGAGATTGTCCTGAGTCTGATATGAGAAATCCCACCTGTAAAAGCATGTCAAGGCTATGTGATTGGTTCGCCCACATATCTGACATGGATTCTCTTGACTGTTGAAGGAAGAAGACTGCATTGTGTTCCTATTTCCAGGAAAGGTGTTCTTATCTTGCTGGTTTGTGCTGTAAATGCCATGTTGTGATCACTTTTTACTACTGATTATCTTGACTGAAGTATACTCGATCTTTATACTGCTGATTTCACTTTTTTCTTTTTCCAGTCAAATCCACGTTTGGAAGCATTTTGGTAATGCAAGAACTGTTAGAAATGGCAATTCAAGGTAATATTCATTTTGTGCTTTAGAATATTGGTCTTCCATGCATGTGTGCATTGGGTTCTTATATGACCAATGTATTGATGTAGTTAGATAAAGATATCAGAAATGATATCAGAAACATTATAAAAACAAAAAGGAACTGAAATAAAAGTAATAATTTTATATTTTGGTTTACCTTATTTTATTTTACTGCCTTTTTTTTGTTACTGTTTTTCTTAGTAGGATAAAACTTCAATTTTCAACTTGTTTTAAATTCTGTTTTGATCCAGACTTCCAGTGCTGCTGAGCCGGCCTTGTGCCACGTCGACTGTGTATTGGGTTGTTCTAGGCTTATTTAGTGGGTGACCACCCCTTCCTCTCATCAGCTTAAACTTGAATGTTACTACATTAATTTTTCGTTTGTATAGCTGAAGTCGATAAAGGTACTACCATGACAGCTGGAAGGAAATGATTGGATTATTTTCAACTGTGGATGCAGAGTAATGGTACACATGTTCTTCTCCTCTATATCTCCTTTTATGTTAGAACTCTTCTAAAATGAATAAACCCCTTGACATGATTATCCTATATCAAAGATACTGATCCTATATTATTACTAATTTCCATGGTAAAACGATGTACACATCTCACTTGATTGTGTACAATTTACCTTAAATCTTATTAGACTTAAACATACTAGCAACCCAGCATATTAGTACTAATCACTTTTCTCTTTGTTGTGGGTTTGTGATAATGATATTCTTTTACTTCTTCAAATATAATAATGTTAGTTTCCCATATCCAATGTGCCTTGGACCTATCTTGGTGTTTTTGTTAAGTATTGACATTGACAGTGGCAGGTCTAGTAAGCATCATGAAGTTTTTGACCAATCTTAGAGTGAGGACACCAATTGACATTGACAGTACGACCTGATGAAGGATGCTACTTGTAAGTAACCATTTGTTTTCCTATGTTTGGTCAAAGTTAGCTTTGCTCGGCTGCTCAGCTGTGTATGTGTGCATATATCTCTCTCTATATAAAAGTGAGTCGTGTGATAGCTACTCCTTATAAAAAGAAAGGACAAATGGTTGTGGGTAAAACATTGTTTTTCCTTGTTTAAGGATTGAAGATGTTCCATAAAGGCGTTTGTTCTGAAGAGCTCCTTTGTAAACTGCGTTAAACTATGTGTCTTGTGTTGCTATTGTTCTTTGAATGCTCTTATGTATATTGGTATGATCATTTGAAACTTGTTGAACATATAAGTAAGTTAATTTCCCTAAATTTCTTGAGATAGCGCAATTCCCAATTGAAAGAGCTTGCTATTAGATTTTTTTCTCCAACTTTTCTCCAGTCATTTGTGCTACGCTTGATCTCTTTAGTCTTTCTATATTTCGTTCATTTTTTGAACTTTCCATTGAACGTTACTCTAAATTTCACATACATGCGTGCAGGTACTTTGTCACGTTGTTCCTTAGTGAAGTTGCGGAAAGAAGGCTTAGATGGTCATGAGAAGATTAAGAGCTATATGTATGTTTAGTTATCCTTTTGAAGCAATGAGACGAGTACTTTCTATTTAGTTTTGTAGTCTATTTTATAATTGATCACGGTGTATTGAATGTTGCAATGTAAGTCCAATGGAATATTTTTGTTGTGTTGGACATGAACGAACGCTTTACTTGTTATGATTAGTTTAGACTATTTTTGTTGTATTGGACATAGATTAGTCTTCTTATTTTGTGTGTTTGGTATAAATTAATATGCTTGTTAATTAGGTGCAAAAATAAAAATAAAAATGGGAAGCATATAAATAATTATTTTTTTTAGATTTCTGCATATTTCTAACGGATATATCCGTTAGTAAATCCGTTAGTAATTTTTTTTTAATTTTTTAGAAATTACTAACGGATATATCCGTTAGTAATATTTGACAAACCGTTAGTAATCATTATCAATCTTTTAAAATTGACTTGGAAAAAACCGTTAGTAAGTAGTTTTCTAACGGATATATCTGTTAGAAATTCTTTGATTTACTAACGGATTTACTAACGGATATATCCGTTAGTAAAATTAATTTTACTAACGGATATATCCGTTAGTAAATCCGTTAGTAATATTACTAACGCTAAAATACTAACGGATATATCCGTTAGTAACATTTATTCTAACGGATATATCCGTTAGTAATGAGGCCATATGGTGTAGTGTACTCACATCTTGTTGGATAGACCTGTTATCCATGTATATGATTCCTTGCTAGAACTAATGGAGATTGTTTATGCGTAATTTCTCAGTTTATTGGATTAGAAATTTCACAAAGGAGTGACAATTTCTCAGTATTTTAATCACAAATTTCACAAAAGAGTGAGAATTTCTCAGTTTTTAATGAGAAATAGGGAATTTCGCAATATTTTAATGAGAAATTTCTCAGGATTAAGAAATTTCTTAATATTTTAATCAGGGATTTCACAAAAGAGTGAGAATTTCTCAGTTTTAAAGTCTACAAAATGTATGAAATAATTTGAATTTCAACTAAAAGATCATGGTGAGCAAATTAAGGAGATCCCTTGAATTAAGGGAACATTATCACATTATCACTTAAGGAGATCCCTTGCATTAAGGGAACATTATCCCACTATCAGTTACTGACATTAACTTCAAATCGATATCTATATATTCATATATAGATACACAAATATACAGTCCAGATCTTAAGTAGGCCTTATGTCACGCCCCGGCGTAACATAAATATGGAAAGTATTTAATTTCCTTTATGGACCCGTAAGTCGCGTAGTTTGAAGGATCGATTCCGTCCCAAACGTCGAAACAAAAAAAATAATATGAATCAGAGTAGAGCAATCAAGGCTTACAAAATTTTTCCAACTTAATAATTATTACAGCACGTGGTTAACTAAAGGCACAACCCGGCTTGAAATAAAATAATATCTATTATCTATTACAGTCTTCCTTATTACAAATTCAGTTCATAACTTAAAATATATGAGAATAAATTCTTCTTCGGGTAGTTATTCTCAGTTCGCATAATCACAGAGTCCAGCCTGATCATAACCTGAAAAGCCTAGACACGAATGTCACTACACCATTTAGCCTCATTACTAATGGATATTTCCGTTAAAAAATATTACTAACGGATATATCCGTTAGTATAGTAGCGTTAGTATATTAGCGTTAGTAAACAAAGGATTTCTAACAGATATATTCGTTAGAAATATACTTACTAGCAGTTGTTTTCCAACTATTCTTAAAAGTTTTATACTAAATACTAACGGTTTGTCAACTATTTCTAACAGATATATCAGTTAATAATTTCCAAAAAAAAATTTAAAAACATACTAACGGATATATCCGTTAGTAATATGCATAAATAAAAAATAATAATTTGTTCATAAGCTTCCCATTTTTTTTTGGCACCTAATTTATAAACATAATTAATTGAATTGCAGCATTAAAATTCGACATAACAAAAATTAAAGAAGAAAAAAGAAAGATAGAAAAGCTATATATTTATCGAAATTCCATTCCAATGGTCATAACAATCAATTTGTGGTATTCCATCACAATTCACAAACATTTGACTGAAGGTAGAAAACAAATTTTCATACATACTTCTCTATCTAGATCAAAATCTCCTTCCGCTTCTAGTACATCCCACACCAACACACATACCTCTCAAATATATCTGAATCTAATACAAAAAAAACTTTGTCCACTTCAATACACCATTGCTTGGAAGTGGCTCTTCAAAGTCATCTCTTTTGTCCAAACGCTTCCCCTAGCTTTCTTTACCTGATATCCGAATAAAACATACATTTTAAGCGAAATGAAACCAATAACTGATTGTAATGAGCTATAAACAATTCTAAGTCATACCAAGTCATGTAGTCGCTGCCAATATTGGATTAGGATAGTAAGAGTCATGGTATAAATAAGCCAATGAATTCCGATAAGGACCCTTGATTTTAATCATGAACATCACATTTTCAATTTTTCAAAAAAGCTAACATAAGAAATCAGTTTCTATTTTCTTCTTAGAAAGACGGAAAATGCATTTGTAAAAGAAAATATCATCTAATTTTAAAGATACCAAGTAAAGGAAAAATAGAGAGAAAAGCAAGATGATAAACACAACTGATTATTACCTTTCAAGCTCATTCATCAAGATGATAAACTTTTATACGAATTCTCATATAAACATAATATTTTACCATAGTATCACAGCGTAAATTTCAAAACATTGCTAGGTACAGTTATGCTTGGTGCTTTTGAAACACAAAAAAAGAACAAATTATAATAGGGATTCATGACTTCAACAAGGTGTAAGGAGAATTGCATCATGGAAACAAAAGTTACTCTTAAGAGGAAGGAGACTGACTTTTATCAAATCTGCTATGTCTAGCATGCTGCTGTATTTTTTGTCAATGTTTCTGGTTCTAATATCGATTACTTCCTCGATTGAATGTCTATAGAGGCAATTTTTGTAGGGTAGCTCAGAGGAGAGAAGAAAGATTAATTGGGTGGCTTGGAACAATGTATTTAAACGTAGAGCAATGTTCTCATTTTGGGTTATCTCTTTCTATGATTGCAGTGCTTATCACTCCGTTTGGTGTGCTCTTTGGTGTGTGTTCATTCGTGATTGAGATTTTTGAGTCGCATGTGTTTATTATGGTTTTGCTATTTCAAGATTTTCACAGCAGGAGTGTTTTTTGTCATTGGTCTTTAGAGTGATCTTCAGCAGGGGATTCGTATGATCTTAGTACAATCCCATGTCTTATTTGGTTACATCTGTGGTGATTTCTGCGCTAATTTGCCTATAAAATTTGGATGCTAATAGGCGGATGTAGATACCCCATTTTGTCGGCTATCAGATTTAGGAGACTCATAGCTTGGTAGTTCACAATGATTGAAAAAAACTCAAAAAGGACTCATGGAAGTTAGTTCTATTACTCTTATGTGCCTATGGTTTATCAACTTTATCGCACCCTACCCACTAACGCCCCAAGAGGTCCACTAGACCAATAATTTGATGGCCCTGCCACATTGGCCCTTAAAATGCTTAAGCCCAAATTGTTAGTAGTAGCCCACTTGGTTCTACATATATCAGACTAACTTTTTATATTTATCCGATGTGGGACAGGATCTCACAATCTCCCCCACTCAGAGACGCGGTGTCCTCGTCGCGTTGGCCCAGTTCTTCCCCTGGCTGGTCGATGTAGAAGCAGATCATTGGAAAACATAGAGCATCCCATAAATATGCACAAGATATACTACCTCGGAACCTCAACCCCTCTCCGGAGCCTCTACTCCTCTGCCACACTGCCCACGGCACCCTTATGGGACTAGGGTTGACTTTGATACCATTTATAACGCCCCAAGAAGTCCACTAGTCCAACAACTTGATAGGCCTACCACATTGGCCCTTAATTAAATGCTTAAGCTCAAGTTGTTAGTAGTAGCCCACTTGGTTCTACATATATTAAATTAACTTTTTATATTTATCTGATGTGGGACGGGATCTCACAAACCATGAGCTCTGAATTAAAAAATAAAAAATTAAAAAATTCTTCAGATTATTAATGGCAATTATACAATCCATTCATTAACAGATAATTCAAAACAACTTCTACTTATTCAATCAATTTAACTAAACTAATTTTAAAGAGCATATTGCATTTTGTCAACTACAACCTATTCTCTCTTGGCACTTGAATAATTCTTACTTATTTACAATGAGTTAACCTGCTGGTAGTGGTTGGTGGTACAATATGTCATTGCATGTGGTACAACTAATTAAATTTGGGATTCAGATTTATGAGACATAGCATTACTCATCGGAATATAGTCAGCAAGATTAACACGTACGGTCCGTTCCGCTAAATGATGACACAATGCCAGGCGTCATTTTTTTTATTTTATTTTAATTTTGATTTGCCCAATTTAATATTGTTCATTGTTCACTTACAAGAATCCAACTGTAAGGGCACGTTTGGTCTGTTTGATGAAGGGACGTGATAGGTTAAGCTGCTTCTCCTACATTTGGCGCAGTCTATCCACTGGATAGAGAAATTCAAAACTCATTTTTTATCTTGAGTTCGTGGGATAATATTATATCATGGGGAAGTAGAAAACATCGGGATAAGAAAATGACTAAAATTATATTAAAAAATATTTAATTATCAAAGATCATATATGTTTGCAAAATCGTAGAACTAATATTTGAAAATATAGAATAATTTTTGAACTATTTAAAAATTCATAAAAATCATAAAATTATTTTTTTGAAAATAGAAAATTATATTTTTAAAATAGAAAAGAATAACTGAAAAAGATAAGAATAAATACAATTTACTATAGTTATTATCTTAAACATTTATAATATCATCTACTCTTATCCGGAACACTGTCAAACGCATAGCATGACTTAAGCTTATCCAGAATTACCTTTCCACTCCTATATTCCTATACAACGTCTTTATTCCACATGCCAAACATGATCTAATATAATGGTACAATTCCTATTGCATGTCCTTTTATGTTGAGATAAATGGTAATCACTTCACAATAAAAAGAGTTACATTTCTTTACACCATCTAATAATAATACAATTCTTATCGGTTTCTTTTTTGTGTTGAGATAAAATATAGTTACTATAAGTCCTACTGTGGAACCTAAAATGTAACAATGAATTCTGAGGTGTAGTTCTCTACTACAGGGCTTCAAGGATTCTTTTGGATTAATTTGTAATCCAAATCAAAGTAATTCAATGGAACCAGATATCTTGAGTTAAAAATAAGAAGTAACATGATATTGAGTTGTTTTAAATTCACACAAGTTTTGTTGGTATACGATAGTATCTATCTATCTACAATAATAGCTACTGTATACAAGTGCAAATTTAAAAAGATTAATTCTCGCAGTAAAGACTCATTATCTAATAAAGTTTTACTTAACATTACCCCTACTTATTCAATTGCTCTTTTTTCTCAACTTACCTCCATAATTACTTCTAGAACTCTCCCAAGATTTTTGTTAATGTTACTTATCTTCATTCTGTGAAAAGACTCATTATCCAATAAAGTCTTACTCCAAGATTACCCCTACTTATTCAATTGGTCTTTTTTTTTTCCTCAACTTCTACCTTCATAATTACTTCTAAAACTCCCCCAAGACTTTTTGTTGATATTGCATATCTTCATTGAAAATATTCAAGGTACTTATCTCTTTTTGTTTACTGACTTTCGAGAAGTTATTCAGTGAGTCCGTCACGCAACATCAGTATGTTGATATAGTATGACCATGTTATCCTAACCACCCACTTACCCCCTACTTCCAGGGAGATCATAACTAGTGGTTAGTAGAGTTTCAAATTTTAAATCTAATAACCACTTGTCATGATTCTCCTAGAAGTAGGGGGAAGTGGGTGGTTGGGATTAAATGGTCACACCACGTCAACAAGCTGACGTGGCATGACAGGCTCACTGAATAATTTCTCCGACTTTCATATTTTTTTTTGTTATGCTTTTATGTTTGATTGATGAGAAATTTTTGAAAAACAAACGAAAAACAAAACGTGCTCTTTGTATGGCATTTTCTTTCTTTTTTTTTTTTTATTTTAAAGAAATCTTTGTATAGCATTTCAAAAGCTGTTTTATGTTCACCCACAGTACTCTTAGAGAAATTTGTTGTTAATTCTATTGTTCTGTGAGCCTAAAGTATTTTTTTTTTTCCTTTTATCACTATACTTTATTGAAGCTACAAGGCACTTGGTATTTGGAAGCTTGTTGAACTTTTTCTCTTCTTATAGAACTTTTTACTCCTAATCCGTCCTCTAAATCAAGAAGCCATGGATCATGTTGTGATTGGATAATCAATTCTCTTGCGATTAATCATTTCATCGAATCAGTTAGTCATAAAACTAAACACAATTAGTCTTTTAACTAGATAATTATTGAAAGAATAAAATGGTGTAATCCAATAAATAAATAAAAGAAAAAAAAACAGCTGAGTTGATACAATATGCATGATTGTCGCATGAAATTCTTTTGGTGTTATTAATCTATGGGTGAATTGTTAACTCCTAATTTCCTTTCGTATCTCATGAATCAGTGTGATATCAATAAAGAAGATACAACGACACTGTAGATTATGCTATTTTATAAAATTTTGTTTTTTTTATAACAAATTTAGCTTGAACTATGCTAAATAATTCTTATATTTACGAAAGTTATTTTGATATATAAAGACATGATATTGCACAACTTTATTATTGAGGGATATTTCTTGTAAAAGTTATTGTGGATATAAATTATGCAACGCACATGTCCACTTTATTAACACTAAGTATTTCACTTCTTATAGATTAACTAACTTTTTAATTGTTTCAATGATACGTTTAGTGACTAAGCGGGCTTTGCTCAAATGATGTGACCACTTTCTTCCTAGTGGGGAGATTGAGGGTTTGACTCCCCTTAGTGGGAGTCTTAGCTTACCCTCTGTTTGTTCTTTAGTCGAAATGAGTGGCCCTTGGTGGGCTTTGTTGTGGAGCTTTGGGGTTGGGTTGAGTTGGGTTTAGGGTGTGTATATATGAAGCTATAATCCAAGTCAGTATAAAAATAAAAAATAAAAAATAAAAAATAAATTGATACATTTACTATTTTGTTTTTCACATATCTATATCTATAATCTATTTATTTATAATCTTTATAAGTGTATCAACCCCTTAAAGTGTTTTAAATTTTTTTCAACATGGTCAATTTTCTTAATAAATATATAATTTGTACTGTATTGTTTTACAATTGTAATTTTTTTCCCCCCCTTCTGGTGCATTAGTTCTAATGAGTCGTAATAAAGCATAAAACCTATTATTTTATTCTTTCGTTTTTTTTTTTTGGGGGGTCTGTTAGATCTAATGAATTCTAATAATCTGTTAGATCTTCAAACTTGTTAGATCTAATGAATTCTAATAAAACGTGACCAATTTTTTTTTTGGTCCCTCTTGTTCTTGATGGACTCTATTTTCCTCATTTGTCTCACGTTTCCAATGTTTATTTTCCTATTGTTTCTAATATATATATATATATATATATATATGGAATCTAAGCATACGTATAAACAATATCTTATCTTATTTATTTATTTATTTGATAATTATAGGGTTCTAAAATAAACTAAAACTATCTTTTCAATTAAAATAATGCTATAATTTTTAAATTTGAATCCCAAGTTGGTTGTCAAATGTTGTCCAATAAACAGTGGCATGTGGTGGAACTAATCACTGTCATAGGATGTGGTAAAACTGTTTAGCCACTTGGGATCCAAATTTAGGATTCAAATTTGGAATGCACAAATTTTTGTCTCTATTGGGTATATTTTCTATTTTTCCATGTTTTGATGTGGATATGTATTTACACTACTACTTATAACTATAGGACTCTAATATATACATATATACTCACACTAATTTAATTTTCCAGGTTCATACTTCCACTTGTTTTTGGGTTAGAAGAGCTAATGATGCTGAAAATTGGTAAGAGAGATTCAGAGAGAGATATTGAGACACAGTCAATTGTATGTGGTTCGGTCCCGTTAATGAGGTGACCTACGTCCACAGGTGCGTCTGAGCGCTTTACTAACAGATCACCGGCGGGTCTGGTGAGCCAACAGTTTGAGCGGCACTACCAGTAAAACCGGCCAGGTGTATGCGTATGAATCAGTGTAAACTGCTATTCTCTAGGTTAAGAATGCGATCCCTTGTAAAGAGGGTAGGTGGTCTCTTTTATATATAGATGTAAGAGTCCACCTGTACATGGTAAGTAATCAGATTTGGAAGCCTAATGTGATTGCAATTAATCTACACAAATTTAAGGGAGTTTCTTAAGTGGTTTAGGAAACTGTTTACCCTTCCTAATCGATTTCTGGCCAGATGAGGAAACTGCTGAGCGGCTTGATTGTCAAACTGCTCCTTGTGGAGAGCTGCTGCGCTGCACGCCCGGGCTGTGTGAATACCCTGAGCGATAATAGTCGATGACCTCGGGATTGGCGGGCCAAAAGCGCCCATTCCGGATAGCCCGGGTCCTTCGCTACTGATGTGGCGGTTTGGCTTTAACAGAATAATTCTGGACGTATCAACTGCCCCCCATTTTCGAAGTTGATGTGATCTCCCATCAGATGAGGTTTGAAAATTAAGATTGCCCCCGAGAGACCGTCCGGCAAAAGGTCGGGGCTCTACCCGGGGTAGGACCGGTCGTAGTGGTCAGCCGGGGTACGGACTGAGCAGTTGCCTTGTGGGCCCGAGTTCTACCTCTGCCACATGTCAACTGGTCACTAGCCTGGTCAGGATCCAACGATGCCAGTGTGTGAAGAACCAAACCCTTTAGTGGTAACCGAACAATCTCGTCAGGCATTTAATGCACGCACCTTTTGAGGCGACACTTCACGTGCCCGAGCGCGACAATTGTCAGCAACTTTGGGCGGGAAGATGTATGAGCCGTTGGATCTGTTCTGATCTGAACCGTCCATAGTTCCTATATAAAGGGTACTTGTTCATTTCTTTCATTCCTGCTGAAGGGAGATTTAATCTACCGAGCAGTTTTGAGAGCAAAGCTTTCCCGATCAAACTTCCCGAGCTCTTTCCCTGCTTTAACTTGCGTAAGTCTTCACTTCCCTTTTCTTAGCGAGTCTGGAGAGGATAAATCTGCTAGGGCTTACCCTAGAGTGGGACTTCTTCTTTTTTAGATTCTGCTTTTTCCTTAGGTCAGGCGGCACGGTTAGCCAACTTAGCCACACAGGTTGTTCCGGGGTAGTTTTGACTGAGTGCTACTTGACCGTTAGGACTTTGTACGTTCTGCCCTTCAGGCTTTTGACTTTTCCCCCTCTGTATTTCAGGCTTGGAGTCCCTGATCCCTACTTAGGTCGTCATCTACATCCTCCTCCTATCGTAGGAACACTAGAGATGAGTCACTCTGATTTTAATTATGCTTCCCGATTGGAAGACGAAGAGGCATTGTCTGGGACCCCTAACACCAGTTTGGACCCTCCTTCTGCTTCCCTGTCGGACCATCACAGTGAGGGTAGGATTCCTACCCGGACCTCTGACGACGAGCCTGACCAGGAGGCCCCGATGGCCTCCGTTTCGTGAGGCTCAGGCGACGAGGCGCCTAGGGAGTCTGATCCCGAGGTAGCATTCGCCTGCGAGTTCATCCCCTTGACCTTGCACGCCAGGGACCTTGGTCGAGTCAGGGATAGGTATGCCGTTTCCGGCGGCAGCTCCTTGTTTGTCCATCCCGGCGGGGCCCACATTCGCCGCCAGGATTTTGTCACTTTATATGAGGACGCCTTCGTGGCGGGCCTTCGCATTCCTCTCCATCCGACCGCCCGGGATGCTCTAATCTACCTTGGGATAGCTCCCGGGCAGTTAGCCCCGAACAGGTGGAGGTTCCTGATGGGGTCCATTTCTTTGTGACCCCAAGTCTTTGGGTATGAGCTCACCCTCCAGGAATTCTTCTGGATCCACCGGCCATTCCAAGTACATGGGGAGGTCGGTTTCTTCTCCCTGGGGGCTCGGTAGGGGAAGAAAAATATTATCAACTGCCCGAGCAATAACATGGGGTAGAAGAGCAAGTTCTTCCAAGTGTCCACCCCCGGGCTCTGTGAGCGAGCCCCAGGGAGTCAACTAAGGACCTCCTGGGCGGGAGAGTTAAAGGGTAAGCATGTCCTTCGCCCATTCCTGTTTCCTTCCAGGCCTTTAGATATGATCACGAAACTAATCACTTCGGCTTGTTTTGCATGGGGGTCGTTCAATCTCCCAAGCATTCCGGAGGATTACGAGGAGAGGATCAGAGGCTTGGTGGAACGGCCCATCAACATTTGGGACGTGCTGACCCGGTCGGGAGACCAAAGAGGTAATCGCCGGCCCGACCAACTCACTGAGGCTCCCATCTTCCCCGCTATCATCCCGGGTAAGAGTTTAATTAACGACTTTGTTTTTGCTTACCCTTCGTCGTCTCTTTGTTTTGGTTACTGACCTTGTGATTGTTTTCCTTTTGTAGAAATGGCCCCCAGGAGAGACCCAGAGCGGTTGAGGGCTCTGCAAGCTGCCGCTGCCGAGCGGATGGCCGCGGCAGGGAAGAGGCCGGCCGTCGTGGCCACCGATAGTGATCGCCCGCTCAGGCAACTCAGGCGCGGCCCACCGACCGACCAGGCTCCCAGGGAGATGTCAACCCCCCGGAGGTGGCAGTGGGGGAGACGTCGGCTCCTCGATTAGATATTCCCTCCGGGACGCTCTTGGAGGAGTCAAGGGAGACCCGTGACAGGGCCAGGCCGTATTTACTCTCGAACCAGGTGGAGAGGTGCGCCAGCATGTCTCCCCAGGTCTTTCAGGGGTGGCTCTACAGCATCTCCCATCTGGTAAGCGACTCTGCCGTACCTTCTGATTTTTGTACGCTTGACTCATTCTACTGGCAATAGTGACCGACCGGATTTTTTTGATTTTTTATAGGTTGGCTGCATGGCTGTCGGAGGTGAGTCTTTCATGCCGGCCCTGGCCGGGTGGGCCACCGCTGCCCAGACTGCCCTGGCTGAGAAAGAGGTTGCCCTGGAGACCAAAGAGAGGGCTTTGACCGTAGAGAAAAATAGGGTCAAGGGCCTAGTTTTGAACCTCGGAGCAGCCCAGGAAGAGTTGGCGGTGGCTCTGGCAGAGCTGGAAACCGAGCGGGCTGGCCGCATGGCGATAGAGGCCCAGGAGAGAGCACTTTTGGAGGCGGCAGCGGCCACTGGTCCCCCGGGGGAGACTTTTGATGACGGTTTCTTCCTCGGGTATGAGGATTTGAAGAGAAGGCTGGCTCGGGACCACCCAGAGTTAGACACCTCTCCTTACCAGGGGGTGGATTCCGATTACTAGGACATGGTTCTTCGTCCTGCTGATAGTGCCACCGCCGAGGCCGAGGGTCCTGCTGTCGCGCCGGAAGGTGCAACCCTCCAGGATGAGTCGGCGGGAGATACCGCTCCAGAGAGAGGGAATGCGGAGACCGAGGAGGTGGCCATTGTTGACGACGTTTGACTCCTCTGTTTCTTTGTATATATATATATATATTTTTTAGGGGGAGGCTACTACAACTGCCCCCAGGCACTGTACAGTTTTTTATTAGTGAAAATGTTCTTGAGACCAACTTTTCCATCAATTGTTTACTGTTTCTGTACTTGTGTGCTTGTGCTTGCCAATTCCCGACCGATTTTTATTTTTAATTGACCGATCTAATTCCTTTCCTCAGCAAATGGTTTTGGATCATAACCGGTAGAACAACTGGTCTTCTTGACCTGTTTGGAAGGTCCCGTCCGGTGTATTATATGAATTTATCCTGTTTTACTGACCGGACGGTTTTTCTCTGGCCTATGTAGGTACTTAGGAATGTTAGGATTCCAAACCCTATTAGTGATCGGTGTGATTTTCTTTTTTAGTCTGGTATCCCCCTACCCCCCAAGCATTTTGCTAAAGCAGGTATCTAGGAGGGGGGAACCATAGGAAACCGACCTGGAACATGGATGGTTGCAGGATCCTTTGAGGCTTGCCATCATCAGCCACCTAGGGGGTTTGCCCCAGTCGTCGGTAGGGCCTAAGCAAAGCCGGTGCCTCGGGGTTAGGCCCGAGGTCTTTTTGTGCCTTGGTTTTGAGCCAAGGTCTTTTGCCTCGAGTGTTGGCCCAAGGTCTTTGTGCAGAATACTGACAAGGGTTGTTTCTTGATGTAAGGTAGGAACCGTTTTATTGCTTTTTTTATTTTGAAAAATCATAATGACTGCTTGAATGGAGCTACAAGTACCCTAACCAGTATTAACCTACCTACATTTAATTACTACTGATAGTACTTTCGGAGATGCTGCACATTCCAAGGGTGAGAAAGGTGACGGCCGTCCAAAGTTTGTAACCAATAGGTGCTCGGGCGGTTTATCCAAGTAACTAGATATGGACCTTCCCAGTTTGGCCCCAACTTTCTGTGGCTTGGGACTTTTGTGGAATAGTTGACGGCTTTAAGTACCAGGTCCCCCGCTAGGAAACTACGATGGTTCACCTTGCTGTTATAGTATCGGGATACTCTCTGCTTGTAGGCTGCCACTTTTAGATACGCCAGGTCTCTTTTCTCCTTTGCTAGGTCGAGCTCTGTCCTAAGGGCATTTTCATTGTCTAGCTCGCTATAATTTGCCACCACCCGGTAGGTAGATAACCCAAGCTCCGTGGGGACAACCGCCTCAAAATCGTAGGTTAAGGAGAACGGCGTCTCGCCTATTGCCGCTCGGGGTGTAGTGCGGTAGGCCCACAGGAGGGTCGGTAGCTCTTCTGCCCATATTCCTTTAGCGCCTTCAAGTCTCGTCTTGATTGACTGAAGAAAAGTCTGGTTTGTCACCTCGGCTTGGCCATTGCCCTAGGGGTGCTCGGGGGACGAGTAATGGTTGGATATCCCATAGCCTGAGCAGAATTACCTGAATACCGGGGTGTCAAATTGTCTACCGTTATCGCTAACCAGAACTCGGGGGATGCCGAACTTGCTCAGGATGTTTCTTTCTAAGAAGCTTTCCATTTTCTTCTCGGTGATCGTTGCCAAGGGCTCAGCCTCCGCCCACTTGGTGAAGTAATCCACGGCTATGACAGCGAACTTGACCTGCCCTTTTCCCATCGGGAGAGGACCAAGTATGTCAATGCCCCACTGAGCGAATAGCCAGGGGCTGAGGATTGGCGTTTGAAGCTCTCCCGGACGGTTGATCATGGGAGAAAACCTTTGGCACGTATCACACTTCTTGACATATTCTTGAAAGTCTCTGGCCATGGTCGGCCAGTAGTATCCTTGTAGCAGGGCTTTGCGCGAGAGTGCCTGGCCTCTAATGTGGTTCCCGCACACCCTGATCGGGAGAGAACAAATCCTATTTATATGTCGTAATTCACATTTGTTAACATATTTTATCCTGTTTTTGTATATTTTTACTTCGTTTTCTATTTTCTGACAGGTTTTGGAAGAAATCAAGTAAACCAAGTTAAATGGGGTGAAAAAGAAGAGCAAAAGAAGCTGAAAAAACCACATCGCGCGCGCGGCCTGCTCGCGTGATCCGCGCGCGTGAGGTCCCAATATCGCGCTCGCGCGGCCGGCTCGCGCGACCTGTGTAAAAATCAAATACGTGTATTTCAGTATTCTGAAGATTCCTACGTGAAAGAAACTGCCTAATTACGTCCAGATTACAAAATATAGCAGTTTTAGTGCGAATTAGATTAGGAAAGCTTCCAAAACTTGTTATAAATCTATATATACCGTATTTTACTTCAATTTAGGGGTTGGCAATTAATATACAACCACACTTTCAGCCATTGAAGGGAGGGAAGCAAGGAGAAGAAGAAGAAGAAGAAGAAGACCAAGGATTCCCATGGCCTCCTCCATCAACTACTTGCCATCTACCGCTTCTATGGACAACTAGACTCTAGATCTAGGGTTTCAATGAAACCCTAGTCAAGTAATAGGGTATTATTTATGTTTTTATTTTAGTTTTATTATGTATGGATGACAGTTACATGTTCCGAGGATTTTATAAATAAATCGTACTTCTATTGATTAAATCATTAATTTCAAAGTTTATTCTTGTCTTAGATCTATTTTGACTGTGATGTGCTCAATGATCTATGCTTGCTGTGCTTGTTTAGATTATTTACATGTAATGGTGCTTAAATTGAATTGTGCTATCAAGTATCCGAATAGTTCATGCCTAGATTAGACGGATTATACCACAACCCTAGTTTAGTGTGGGATAATTCGTGCTAATCGAAGTGGATTATGTTGGTGCTTGAACCATAGTTATTTTCTTGACGGAGGAATTAGGCTTGTAGTTACAATTCCCCATTATCATCCAACTTAATAAGCTAAAGTAATTCGTAAATACCCTTATTATGAAGCTAGTGGTGGATTTGCAATCCTAGGTTCCTTTAAACATATTTATTAAAACACTTTTAAATCGCTTTCATAATTTAGATCTATTTTATTGTTCTTAGTTTAATTAAATTCAAAATCAAAATCTCGTTTTTATAATTAATTAGATTTAGGTTTTAAAATTAAGAGTCGTAGTAATTCAATCTCTGTGGGTTCGACCTTTGCTTTCACTACTACAAATCTTTAGAAAAGTAAAGTATACTTTTTTTATCTTGATATTGACAACATCAATTTTTGGCGCCGTTGCCGGGGATTGCAAATTACTACCTTTAGTTTTAGAATCTTAGTTTAGTTAATTCGTAAATATTAGATTAGGTTTTCTTTTTCTTATTTTTCGTTTTATTTTGAGTCACTAACTTTTCTTTTTATTTTGTAGTTTCTCGAGTCATCAAATTCTAACTTTTCCGGGAGGAATAGCTTAGCACATAAAAGGAGCTTACCCAAAAAAAAAAAAAAAATACAAATAAAATCAAATAAATTGCTTCTTGTGAAACTCGCTTTAAACCACTGTAAGTCAGGGCACTGTGACGCACTATCTGCATTAGTTTAGGGTTATTTGCACTACATTAACTAGGACACCCAGGGCGCTGGAAATTGACGTGGTCACTGCATTACAGGATAATTTACATGCATCACAATAGTTGAGTGCTTGTTATCTTAGTTGCGTGATTGCTATTTGTTTTTTTTTTTTTTTTATTTATTTGAGTCAGTTTTTGTTTTTAGTTTATTTTCTTTTAGTTTATGTTTGGTACGAGTTCAAATAAACCGGAATTAAAATCTTTCGATCTTGAACTTGAACGTACTTTAAGAGTTAGTAAGTCCACAATACAAGCTTCTAGAGCTAGGTTGCAAGACAACGAATCAATGTCGATTTCGTCGTCGTTGTTTGAGGTCGAAATTCAAAATACCCTTAAACGATTAAGGAGAACTCGAAATTTTAAAATTGAACCGATTAAAATGGCTGACGGAAATAATGGAAATAACAATAATAACCCTAATATACCACCACCTCCTCCACTTAAAGATTACTTTATTCCTACGACTTACACGCCATAAGCAGGTATCGAATTACCGGAGGCGACGACATCTCACTTTGAGATGAAGTCGTCTACGATCTCGCTCCTTCCTTCTTTCCATGGCCGTATAAATGAAGACCCTTATCAGCACTTAGGAGATTTTTAGGATATTTGCTCTACGTTAAAAATCCAAAATTTCACTGATGATGAATTAAAACTGCTTCTCTTCCCATTCTCTTTAAAGGATAAAGCGAAGTATTGGCTTCAATCACTTGAGCCAAACACGATTAAAACTTGGGAAGCCTTACATAACGTATTTTTACAAAAGTTTTTCCCAATCACAAGAACTAATCAGATAAGAAAATCTATAACTAATTTTGTGATGCAAGATGGGGACACACCTTATGACACATGGGAGAAATTTAAAGAATTATTACGTTCCTGCCCACATCATCAGGTTCCTAAGTGGTAGTTGGTACAGGTCTTTTACGAGGGACTTATTCCCTCTGTCCGTAATACCGTCGATGCCGTTTGTGTGGGTACCTTCCTACACAAAAGCGCCGACGAGGCCTGGAAAATATTTAAAATGTTGAGTGAGAATTCGATGCACCAAGCGGTGTCGGTACGTTCTGAGGGATACTATCAACCTAAGAGGGAGGTAAAGTTTGAGTCAAGTCACTCAATAGAATTTCAAGAATTAAATAAAAAACTTGACCAACTTATGAGGATGGAAAATAGGTCTACTCCACCCGCTCATGAAGTATGTGCAATATGTTCCGATCCGTCACATTCTATCCTTGCATGCCCATCAGCGTCTCAATTTCTGGAATTCGTGGAGCAACACATTAATTCTATTCAACAATACCCACGAAATAATTATAATTCAACTACTAATAATCCGGACGCACCATGGAGAAACCATCCTAACTTCTCGTGGAAAAATAATACTAATAATCCTAATGAGGTAACTAATTTTCCAAATGCGTATCGGCCACAATTCCAACCCAATCAATACCAACAACCGCCTCATAACCCTATCCCTTCAAGGGGTAATGCTTTTGAGGAGAAAGTGTTGGCGTCCCTTAAGACTATTGAAACGCAAGTTCAAACACAAGCACAAATAGTGCACTCTCACACACAATCCATTGCGAAGCTTGAATCCCAAATGGGACAACTAGCTACTGCGGTGAGTCGTAGAAACGAGGGGAAGTTGCCTGCGCAAACTATTTAAAACCCTAAGGGACAATACGAGAATGGGGGGTCGAGTGAGCAAGTGAATGCCGTTTCGACTAGGATAATTACTCGAGAAGAGGACGTTGTCGTAATTCCAGATGAGGGTGAGAAAAATAAAAATATGAATTTGAATAAAGAAAAGGGTGAGAACGTGGATAGAGTTAGGAAAGAGAATGATCCGGTCCCAACGAATTATATTCCAAGAATGCCATATCCACCAAACGTTGAGGGACCGTCACATTTGTCTAAGAAAGGGTCAAAAATGGAAGATGTACTCGAGGTGTTCAAACAAGTAAAAATTAATATTCCATTCATCGATGCTATTAAACAAATTCCCGCTTACGCGAAATGTCTTAAAGACCTATGCACTCAAAAACGTAAATTGAGTAGTCATACTCCGAAAAATGTCTTTCTCACGGAAAAAGTAAGTTCTATTTTTCAGCACGCTACTCCGAAATATAAATATCCAGGTACGCCTACGATATCATGTATCATAGGTGACACTATTATTCATCGGGCTCTCCTTGACTTAGGAGCTAGTGTTAACCTCTTACCTTATCACGTCTACAAACAATTAGGACTAGGTGAACTTAAACCTACGGCCGCTACAATACAATTAGCGGATCGTTCTATTAAAATCCCTAGAGGAATCGTCGAGGAGGTCTTAGTAAAAGTTGATAAATGTTATTATCCTGTCGATTTTATGGTTCTCGACACTGAGCTCGTACTAGATGCTAGGAAGCACACTCCTGTCATTCTAGGTCGTCCGTTTTTAGCAACCGCTAACCCGCGTGTTAACTGTAGGACGGGGGTAATGAAAGTGTCGTTTGGGAATATGAATTTGAAATTGAATGTTTTCAACGCTATTGATCAACCTCCCAAAGATGACGATTACCTATGTAAGGCGGAAAGTGACGTAAGACGGAGTATTGAACCTAATATAGGAATAAATACGTGTGAGGAAAATAATATGGTTAGTGATGAGCGGACTAATTCGAATAATCTGGACCCTAATGATGAATTCACTCGGAGGGTAGGAAATAGATTTGAACATAATAAGGATGAACCGTCAATTGAATTAATCCAAAGCGACGTTGTTTCTGCTTACCACCGAGCTCTTCCTGATATCCTTAGGGGTACACAGTCCGATTTACGGCCTCCTTGAATCTTGAGCTAGAATGGTCTAGCTGAAGACGTAAAAATTAGCGCTTCTTAGGAGGCAACCCAAGCTTTATTTCGTCTGTTTCTCTTATTTTTGGGTCTTTTTTGAGTCAGTTGTGGTCTTTCTTAACAGGTTTGGGGGTCGGAGTAAATTTATTTTCGACTGATCCACAAAAAAAAAAAGTACAGAAAAAGAGGAAAAATGGCATCTCGCGCGAGCCTGCCCCTTAGAGAAAATTTTTAAAACTTTTATGATATATAGCCTCAGTATCACCTCGCGCCACGATTCGCGCACGCAAGGGGTTCGCTCGAGCGGTCCGCTCGCGCGATCTGGGGACTTAGAAATCTTTCTTTCAAAAAATGTAAAACAAGCTTCTGCTTAAACTTGCGGAGGGATTCGCGCGCGCGAGGCTCGCTCGCGCGGTCCGGGCACGCGAGGTAGGGTTTTCTGGTTTTTCTCTTTTGTTCTCTTCCCTCCTCTCTCCATACCTGGTCAGTAGTTTTTTTTTATACTTTCTGTTTGTTCTTTTAGCCATGTTTAGGTTCGTCTGTCTTTGTTTTTATAAGTTCTGTTTGTTTCTTTTATTTTTGTTAAGTCTCTTGATTATAATTTAGATTCTATTATTCTATTTATTAAAAAAAATAATAATAAAAAAAGAAAAAAGAATAATAGTATAAAAAAAAATCTAAAATAAATCTAAATATTTATATATATATATATATTAGCTGTTATTTTTATTATTATGTTCTTTTATTCTCTATTGGTAAGAAGTAACAGGTAACATTGAACTTTATTGCCACATTCCTTTGTGTTCGCCTGTTCTATGCTTGTCAAGATCGAGGTAATATCGTTCCTTCCTTACGTACTTTCCTTTCTTTCGTTTTATTGTTTCATTGGGGACAATGAAAGGTTTAGGTTTGGGGGTATGCACTCACATGCACAACTTACATGCACATTACACCAAAATTTTGAAAAAAATTTCGATTCTTGTGCTTAAATAAACGATGTCACCTACGATTTTGCAATCTCTAGTCGATACTTCTTGTTATGTAACTTGGATTGTTATAGAATGGTAAATAAGGAAAGATGTGATTAAATATTTACTGAAGTCATGATTCGACGTTTTAGGTCATGTATCGTTCGAATCGTAATTTTATATCATAAATTTGCACACAAACCTATGCATTGCACGTAGTCGCTTGAACACATGTTTGATGTGAACTATAATATGATTCAGATTTCTAGATAACACATGGTGGAGACTAAGCCCAGTGAGCTTTTGAGCCTATCTTTTCTTTTTAGAGGGTTATAAATACATTGTGTTTGTCGAATTTCATTGAAATAGCGCATCTACTTATTGTTTAGTCTCATTTTTCTTGTCTTGGTTGATAGTCAAGTTAAAATATTTGTTACCATACTAAATAATCTTCCGTCGTAAATGTTGAAGAACCATATAACCGTAGGACATGATTTTAGGCCTTCTTTGTTTGCTACTGACCAATAAATGAAAAAAAATTTCCTTAGTTCGTCCTTTGAGTAATTAAAGTGCCATTTTTCTTTAATTACCATTTTACTATTTTTTGCTCCAATTTGGCCAACTTGGAGTTCACCCCTGAAAGATTGATCAACTTTTAGTGGTGTTAAGGCGATGTGTGATTGAGAAGAAGAAGAAAATAAGATGATGTTTGGGGTGGTTGCCTTGTTATTTATTGAATATTCATTTCAAAAGCAACGAGGAGAAAAAGAATAAAGAAAAAAAAGGAGCAATGAAGAAAAAAAATAAGGTTGAAAAAAAAGAGAGAAAAGAAAAAGAAACAGAAGGAGAAAAAATTGAAAAAATATGAAAAGAAGAGAATGAAATGATGAAGTTGGTGGAAGAGATGAATGAAAGTAATTGAACATGCCTTACAATGTCATTTTGAGATTTCCTACCTAACAAATCCTTTCTATCCTTTTTCATTGCCTGAGCCACGTTATAACCTTTGAAAAGTCCTATTTGATCCTAGGAAACATGGTTCGCATATGAAAACGATGGGAGGGGGATTAAAACATAGTAATGATTCATTTTTCTTGATTATTAGCGTCCTATCCAGGAGACTACCGTTCTTTCGTGTCATGCGTCTTTTTCGAGTCATATGTGAGCATTTCTTGTTTTGAAAACATATTTCCTTTACTCACATATTTTAGAAAAATTACACCTGTTTCTGAGTGTTTCATTTGAGAGTGTAATTCATTGTGAGATTCGTAGTCGAGACATAGTTAAATGGTTATCCGAAGTATATTCCATGTTCATGACA
Organism: Hydrangea macrophylla; assembly: GCA_033977485.1. NCBI lineage: Eukaryota > Viridiplantae > Streptophyta > Magnoliopsida > Cornales > Hydrangeaceae > Hydrangea > Hydrangea macrophylla. Next base: position 34,641,520 of record CM066994.1, read on the forward strand.
TACGCGTGTTTATTTGACTACCATATCACACACGTGCAATTTTATGAGAAACTCTATTGATTTATACGTTTCATGTGCTTGAGATTGTTTTTCATGATTTAGGTGGATGTTTCATTATGTTTCTTTATGTTCGTTATTATAGTTCAAATCTTTGTTCTATGATAAAGAGTATTGAATATTATGTTTTTCGTTTTAATAAAAGTTTTTAAATTGATAAGTTAATAAAGATGGTTGTGGGTGACTTGTTGACGAGAACCCTGACGAGACTTCACTCGTCCGACTAGAGGCACCTAGAGGTTTAAAAGGCTTGTTGCATATGCTAAATGCAACCGTGATCCATGCGAAAATGGAATAGATTTTTATTAGTAGTTTAGTTTTATTTTTAGTTTTGCTCGAGGACTAGAAAAATGTAGGTTTGGGGGTGTGATCGGGAGAGAACAAATCCTATTTATATGCCGTAATTCACATTTGTTAACATATTTTATCCTGTTTTTGTATATTTTTACTTCGTTTTCTATTTTCTGACAGGTTTTGGAAGAAATCAAGTAAACCAAGTTAAATGGGGTGAAAAAGCAGAGCAAAAGAAGCTGAAAAAAACCACATCGCGCGCGCGGCTCGCTCGCGCGAAACCCAAGAAATCGCTCGCGCGATCCGCGCGCGCGAGGTCCCAATATCGCGCTCGCGCGACCTGTGTAAAAATCAAATACGTGTATTTCAGTATTCTGAAGATTCCTACGCGAAAGAAACTGCCTAATTACGTCTACATTACAAAATATAGCAGTTTTAGTGCGAATTGGATTAGGAAAGCTTCCAAAACTTGTTGTAAATCTATATATACCCTATTTTACTTCAATTTAGGGGTTGGCAATTAATATACAACCACACTTTCAGCCATTGAAGGGAGGAAAGCAGGGAGAAGAATAAGAAGACCAAGGATTCTCATGGCCTCCTCCATCAACTACTTGCCATCTACCGCTTCTATGGACAACTAGACTCTAGATCTAGGGTTTCAATGAAAACCTAGTCAAGTAATAGGGTATTATTTATGTTTTTATTTTAGTTTTATTATGTATGGATGACAGCTACATGTTCCGAGGATTTTTATAAATAAATCATACTTCTATTGATTAAATCATTACTTTCAAAGTTTATTCTTGTCTTAGATCTATTTTGACTTTGATGTGCTCAATGATCTATGCTTGCTGTGCGTGTTTAGATTATTTACATGTAATGGTGCTTAAATTGAATTGTGCTTAAATTGAATTGTGCTATCAAGTATCCGAATAGTCCATGCCTAGATTAGACGGATTATACCACAATCTTAGTTTAGTGTGGGATAATTCGTGCTAACCGAAGATGGATTATGTTGGTGCTTGAACCATAGTTATTTTCTTGACGGAGGAATTAGGCTTATAGCTATAATTTCCCATTATCATCCAACTTAATAAGCTAAAGTAATTCGTAAATACCCTTATTATGAAGCTAGTGGTGGATTTGCAATCCTAGGTTCCTTTAAACATATTTATAAAAACACTTTTAAATCGCTTTCATAATTTAGATCTATTTTATTGTTCTTAGTTTAATTAAATTCAAAATCAAAATCTCATTTTTATAATTAATTAGATTTAGGTTTTAAAATTAAGAGTCGTAGTAATTCAATCTCTGTGGGTTCAACCTTTGCTTTCACTACTACAAATCTTTAGAAAAGTAAAATATACTTTTTATATCTTGATATTGACAACACCACACCCCTTCATGGATTTCGTGCAACATCCCTTAGACCTGTGCAAGATGGACACATCAGAGATACGGTATGAAAAATCCTCTTTTGTAAAGGATTCCATCAATAATGTGGTATCTTGCCGCTCGGTATTTAACCCGACGGGCTTCCTCCTTACCTTCTGGTAACACGCTTGTTGTCAGAAATGCCATGATTGGGTCCATCCAACTAGGTACTGGGGCGACCGGTTCTACCTCCATGCATTATGAGTTGATCACACTTGGCTCGGGTTGGTACTCTATCCTTATCCCGGGCAAGTCTTGTTGGGTTTGTGCCCTCAAACCATTACTTTATGTATTAGACATTGACCTTTTAATATATGGATATCAGCTTTACATTTCATTATGTATGTTTCTTTCATGAGATGATTGTTTAATCCATAAGTATCATAGTAAGTATTTCGTGTGTGTATGAGATACATACAATGAGATTACGAATTACTTTTCTTTGATACTTAAAGCTTGTCACAGTGGATGATGAGACTGGATATCTCATCAGGTATACACTGTAGCATCATTAACTACCATTGGATGGAGTGATAAATCTCAATCACTAGAGTGTGACTCTTGGTTAATGTGCTAGTGCTTATAGTGCATTGACGGACCTGAGCTTTCCTATTGACACTCAAAGCTGTCAATCAGTCGATAGGAACTCATAACTTGTATAAGGTACGTGTTCTCAATCTTGAGGCGATTATGAACACAGACTGTGGATATGACTGCTTTGACTTACCAATCAGTGAGGTCTACAGAAGATCAACACCTGGGTATCTTGGGTATGTCATGTTCATAGGGTTGTGAACGTATATTGTCAAGATAGAATCTACCCTCTAATTCAGAGTAAGCATTCCCTTGAGAATGTCACCAAGTCGATTACTGAGTACTGCAGTCTTGTTGATAAGAGTTATCAACATGTTTGGTAATCATGAGAGGTGAATGGGACTCAAGGAATACAAGAAGTAATCATGATTCAGGTTGACAGTAACAGTTATCCGACTACCTGAATATGATTACGAATGCTGAAGGTAGAGGGACATTAGTACACCATACAAGTCTAGTTATCGCTTCGGATATGTTCTTTTGCGTTGGAGTTCAGTTATCGTTTTATAGTGGAGTAAACGTTAACTGACCAGTTAGTTAATTTGCTGATCAAAGAGTTTGGTCATGGTAATTAACAAACTAGTCTGAGCCAACAATAAAGAGCCTAGGAGGTCCCACTCTTAGCTCCGCTAGGATGCTTGGAAAGGCAAATGAGGATGATGTTCAGACAGGTTCGATCGATCGAAGTTGTTTCGATCGATTGAAGTCTACAGGTTCGATCGATCGAAGATGGTTCGATCGATCGAATGTTCGATCGATCGAAGGCACTTCGATCGCTCGAGATCTAGGTCGGTTCTGGGAATCTATAAATAGGGCAGCTGCGTTCTGGAAAAGGTTGTTCGTCGTTTTGAATGTCAGAAGCTGCAGAAACTGTTTTGGAGCCCCAAAACCTTCTCTATCCTCTCTAATAGGGTTCCCACCAACCCTAGTCTTTCCGGCAGGCATCCGTAGGAGTCATAAGGGTGAAGATCATCTAGTGGAGGCTGCTGGAAGTTGAAGATCAGAATTGGGTTCAAGACACTAAGGTATAACTCTGTCCCCTCTTGTTCGCATCTGTAGAGTTGACGAGTAGTAGATCAGGGCATGCCAATAAAGTTTCATAACTTGATTTTTCCGCTGCGCGTTTAAACTTTCCATTTAAACCGATTTTTCCTTCATTTGGTATCAGAGCCACGCTCGTTTGGATCTATAGATGCGTTTTTTGGAACACTATTTTGATTTGTATGTTGATTTTAGAACTGTTTTTGAAACTGCTTCGTCACAGATCTGTTTCTGCAGTGTTATCGCAGCAGTATACAAATCTGTGATTGCATTGGATGCAAGATGGGTTCGATCGATCGAAGTAGTCTCGATCGATCGAACTCTCTGTACTCGAGCGATCGAACAGGTTTCGATCGATCGAAACCTTCTGGTGTTCGAGCGATCGAATAGAGTTCGATCGATCGAGACAGACTCTTTGTCAGGATCTTTATTTCACAGTATTAAAGAGTTTTGAAATTAAAAACTTTAATTTTAAAATATTCTGTAAAATTTTCAAATCATTATGTGAAACAGAATGTTCAAGCGATTGAACAATGTTCAATCGATCGAAGGTTCGAGCGATCGAACGGGCTTCGATCGATCGAACTGTGACAGAGAAGTTAGATGCTGTTTTTGAGTTCTGATTCAGTATGTAAAGAGTTTATATACTGTGTGAATCAATTAGGGGTTCCAATAGTTATATTTTTGTTACATATATGCGTGGATGTGTGTTCAACTAACCTTTTGCAGCAAAAGTTAGTCGCTATCTCCCATGGCACCAAGAGCATTTATTTTGTGTTTGAATGTTTTGAGATTGGTGTATTGTTTTAATTTTGTTTGGTTTTAAGGCATATGTAAAGGGCGCTGCGACTTCAATCCTACGAAAAGGAAAGTCGCACCGGTTTCCCTAGCCTTTTATTTTGTTGTTGCTATTTCTATTTCTAGATAAATTGTAAGCTTCAGAAGAGGCATAGGTTCAATGTAATAGAATTAGAAAATCCATGAAGATGGAGCAAGGAGCCGTTGTCCATGAAGATGGAGCTGGAGGCGATCAAACCAAAAAGCAGGTTCTATGAAGATAGAGCCATGGGAGATAGAGGCATCGTTTGGATGTCTTTTATTTCATTTTAGTTTTTTGTTTTATGTGCTTGGTTTGTGATTGGCGTATTATACATTGTTGCATGCACGCAAAACAAGTTTTCTAAAATAAAATTCAAAAACAGTTTTCAACACATTAGTAAACATTAGATGTTTATGGGAAGTGTGTAGAAACAGATTTTCTCAAAAAGCAAAATCCTTTTTACTAAATCTAGTGGGAGAGGGTCTTATTAATTACACCCACGATCTTCCATTAACGGTTCACTGTAAGATGAGTGATGCATTCTGTGTCACCTCGCCAGGGGTGATCATTCCATACGGAGGGTGCATTACTCATTGGTTACTAGATGTGAACTTCTTTTGATAGGATCAATCAGACGTGTTAGAGGGTGACCACCATACGGAGGCGCTACTTGAGACGGTTATGATTGGATCCTAGTTAATGGTACACACTAGCTGAGCTATGGATAAGGGATCCCACACGGGGCATTATTCAGAAACTTAGAGATCAAATAGGTTTGGAAGTCATAACTTGTTTTGCAAGAGTTGCATGGCGGATAAGTTATGATAAATCGAAAGATCGAACATTGACCACCACACGGAGGCTTTATTCTTTCGTTTCGATATTCCGGCGACTTTGTTTTAAAATAAGAGTTTTAAAAGGATTCTTTTATTTCAAACTGTCAAATTCTGATATCCATATTTATTTTGTTTTGATTTTTTTCAGTAAATCATAATGTCTGGATCTGCATTTAGTCCACTTGCCACCATACTCACTCAAAACAAGTTAACTGGAAACAACTACACTGAATGGAAACGTAACCTTGATATTGTGTTAACTGCGGAGGATCACATATATGTCCTCACCACCCCAAGCCCTGAAGAACCCGCGGCAAATGCTTCGACAGCTGCCAGACGCGAGTTCGACAAATGGAAGAAGTCGAATGGAATGGCTCGTTGCTATATTCTGGCCTCAATGGCTGGTGTGTTGCAACATCAATTCCAATCGAATGATTCTGCCAGTGACATTATCACATCCCTGAAAAAGATGTTTGGGGAGCATGGCAGGCCTGCCAGACAGGTAGCTATGCAAAAGATAATGAGTGCAAAGATGTCGGAAGGGACTCCAGTCAAGGAACATGTTTTAAAAATGATTGGTTATTTAAACGAGCTGGAGACCCTAGGTGCCAACATCGATGCACAGACCCAAGTTGATATGATCCTCAATTCGCTGTCGCCTTCATTCGCTCAATTTAAACTTAACTATAATATGAATCAAATGAATTTTTCAATGAGCGAATTGATGAGTTCTCTTTTGGCAGTGGAAGGGGTGATCAAACCTGGGGTCAACGTTTTGAACGTTGAGAAAAGCGCTTCATCTTCCCGATCTGTACCGAAAGGAAAGAAAGGGAAGAAGAAGGCTGGCACTGGTGGTTCAAGTGTTGGACCGGTCCCTAAGATTGCAAAATCTAAGGGAAAAGGTAAAGGCAAAGGGAAGGTGGGTGGCCAAGGCAAAGGAAAGTGTTTCCAATGCGGTGAGAAAGGCCACTGGAAGAGGAACTGTCCAGAATTCTTAGCTACAAGAGTTCAAGGTATGATTGAATCACATGTGATTGAAGTAAGTTTTATAACGGATACTTCAAACACTTGGTGCATTGATTCTGGTGCGACTAACCATATCTGTAATTCATTGCAGGGGTTCAGATCAACCAGGAGGTGCAGTGATGGGGAAATCGTACTTACTCTAGGTTCTAGCGCAACCGTTTCTGCTGTTGCTATAGGAGTCGTAGTTTTAGAATTTCTAGACAATAAAGTTTTGATTTTATCAGATGTACTTTACGTCCCTTCAATGAGACGTAATTTAATTTCAGTTTCAAATTTATCGAATAATGGTTATTCTTTTCATTTTGGAACTGAAGTTGTGATTAAAAGAAATGGTTCTTTTATATGTTCTGGTGTTAAATCAAATGGTTTGTATGTGATTACTCCTAATATTTCTAAAGACTCTAATATGGAACTTAATAACTCAGTGGTAACTGTACCATCTAAAAGAAAGAGATCTTCCACTAATCCAACAAGGCTTTGGCATATGAGGCTTGGTCATATCAATCTAAATAGGATTGGTAGACTAGTCAAAGAAGGGGTCTTAGGCGATTTGGTTCTCGAACCAATGGAAGTCTGCGAGTCTTGTTTAGAGGGTAAGATGACCAAAAGGCCCTTTCCTGCAAAGGGCAATAGAACCAATGCATTGTTGGAATTAGTTCATACTGATGTATGTGGACCAATAAATATTAGAGCAAGGGGTGGTTATGAGTATTTCATAACATTTACCGATGACCACTCCAGGTATGGATATGTGTACCTAATGCAGCACAAGTCTGAAGCCTTTGAAAAGTTCAAAGAGTTTAGGGCTGAAGTGGAGAAGCAATTGGGCACACATATCAAGACCATTCAATCTGATCGAGGTGGCGAGTACCTCTCTAATGAGTTTATTGATCACCTCGTACAGAATGGGATTCTGTCACAGTTGACTGCACCTGGTACGCCTCAGCAAAATGGTGTAGCGGAGAGAAGGAATCGGACTCTTTTAGACATGACTAGGTCGATGATGAGTTATTCTGAGTTGCCATTATTCCTTTGGGGTTATGCTTTGGAAACCGCTGCTTACATACTAAATCTAGTACCAAGCAAATCTGTTCCAAGGACACCACGAGAGATGTGGATTGGGCGCAAGCCTTCTTTGCAACATCTCCGGATATGGGGGTGTCCGGCACATGTGCTGAAAGGAAAGATGAGCAAATTGGATTCTAGATCGGAAGTATGTTACTTTGTGGGTTATCCAAAGGGTACTTATGGATGGTATTTTTATGATCCAAGGGAACAGAAAGTGTTTGTTAGTACAAATGCTGTTTTCTTAGAGAATGATTATATCATGAACCATAAACCTAAGGGAAGGATAGATCTTAGAGAGATAGAAGGAGAGCCCTCAGTCCAACCCGCAGTTAATGACGATATAAATCAAGAAAACACCACTTCTTCACCTATTTTCGCACCTGTACCTCGTCGTAGTAGGAGGATTATCAGCCAGCCTGATAGATACATGTTCTTAGGAGAAGTTTTTGAAGCTGTCCCCATAGAATCTGAATCTGATCCTACCACATACGAAGAGGCAATGGCTGATGTTGATTCAGCTCATTGGGTTAAAGCTATGAAGGCTGAATTGGAATCTATGGATTCTAATCAGGTCTGGGATCTTGTAGAACTTCCAGCCAATATTAAACCCATTGGCTGCAAGTGGGTCTACAAGAGGAAAAGAGGATCTGATGGAAAGGTTGAGACCTTTAAGGCTAGGCTTGTAGCGAAAGGTTATACTCAGAGGGAGGGCATTGACTATGAGGAAACCTTCTCGCCGGTAGCCATGCTCAAGTCCATCAGAATACTCTTATCCATTGCTGCATGCCTAGATTTTGAGATCTGGCAGATGGACGTTAAGACTGCATTCTTGAATGGCAATCTTGAGGAGGACATCTATATGCAACAACCAGAAGGGTTCATAGCTGGTCGGAAAGGTAACTTGGTATGCAAGTTGCAAAAGTCCATTTATGGGCTTAAGCAGGCATCCAGAAGTTGGAACATCCAATTTGACCAAGCAGTCAAGTCGTTTGGTTTCATACAGAATCTGGATGAACCTTGTGTATACAAGAAATGTGAAGGAAAAGTGGTAGTTTTTCTTGTGCTTTACGTTGACGACATTCTACTCATTGGAAATGATGTAGCGGCGCTGTCAACGGTCAAGGTTTGGCTAGCTAGTACTTTCGATATGAAGGATTTAGGAGAGGCGAGCTATATTCTTGGGATAAAGCTTTTTCGAGATCGCAAGCAAAAGATAATGGGATTATCTCAAGCTGGTTATATCGATAAAGTACTAACTAGGTTTTCAATGGATAATTCGAAGAAAGGTTTGTTACCTTTCAGGCATGGTTTAGCGTTCTCCAAGGACCAGTGTCCAAAGACACAGGAGGAGAGGAATCGCATGACAGGAGTTCCCTATGCTTCGGCAGTGGGAAGTCTCATGTATGCGATGTTATGCACTAGACCAGATATCTGCTTTGCTGTTGGCATGGTTAGCAGATATCAGTCGAATCCGAGTCCAGAGCACTGGACAGCCGTTAAGCACATTCTTAAGTACTTGAGAAGGACTAAAGATTACATGCTTATGTACGGTGGTAGTGAGTTAATTCCAGTAGGATACACTGACTCGGACTTTATGTCAGATAAAGATTCGAGAAAGTCGACGTCCGGTCATCTCTTTACCTTGGGAGGTGGTGCTGTCAGTTGGAGGAGCATTAAGCAGAAATGCATTGCAGACTCAACTACAGAAGCTGAGTATGTGGCTGCTTGTGAAGCCGCAAAGGAAGCTGTTTGGCTCAAGAAGTTCCTTATGGAACTCGAGGTGGTACCAGCGTCGCTGTCGCCTATTACGCTTTATTGTGATAATAGTGGGGCAGTGGCTCAGTCCAAGGAGCCAAGGAACCATGGAAAGGGAAAGCACGTAGAGCGGAAATATCATCTTATCCGAGATATTGTTCAACGTGGAGATGTGACTGTCACCAAGATTGCCACAGCTGACAATCTTGCTGATCCGTTTACAAAGGCCTTGCCACAGAAGGTTTTTGATCGTCATCTAGATAGTCTAGGTCTCAGATGTAGTTCTGAATGGTTATGAGTGCAAGTGGGAGTTTGTTGGGTTTGTGCCCTCAAACCATTACTTTATGTATTAGACATTGACCTTTTAATATATGGATATCAGCTTTACATTTCATTATGTATGTTTCTTTCATGAGATGATTGTTTAATCCATAAGTATCATAGTAAGTATTTCGTGTGTGTATGAGATACATACAATGAGATTACGAATTACTTTTCTTTGATACTTAAAGCTTGTCACAGTGGATGATGAGACTGGATATCTCATCAGGTATACACTGTAGCATCATTAACTACCATTGGATGGAGTGATAAATCTCAATCACTAGAGTGTGACTCTTGGTTAATGTGCTAGTGCTTATAGTGCATTGACGGACCTGAGCTTTCCTATTGACACTCAAAGCTGTCAATCAGTCGATAGGAACTCATAACTTGTATAAGGTACGTGTTCTCAATCTTGAGGCGATTATGAACACAGACTGTGGATATGACTGCTTTGACTTACCAATCAGTGAGGTCTACAGAAGATCAACACCTGGGTATCTTGGGTATGTCATGTTCATAGGGTTGTGAACGTATATTGTCAAGATAGAATCTACCCTCTAATTCAGAGTAAGCATTCCCTTGAGAATGTCACCAAGTCGATTACTGAGTACTGCAGTCTTGTTGATAAGAGTTATCAACATGTTTGGTAATCATGAGAGGTGAATGGGACTCAAGGAATACAAGAAGTAATCATGATTCAGGTTGACAGTAACAGTTATCCGACTACCTGAATATGATTACGAATGCTGAAGGTAGAGGGACATTAGTACACCATACAAGTCTAGTTATCGCTTCGGATATGTTCTTTTGCGTTGGAGTTCAGTTATCGTTTTATAGTGGAGTAAACGTTAACTGACCAGTTAGTTAATTTGCTGATCAAAGAGTTTGGTCATGGTAATTAACAAACTAGTCTGAGCCAACAATAAAGAGCCTAGGAGGTCCCACTCTTAGCTCCGCTAGGATGCTTGGAAAGGCAAATGAGGATGATGTTCAGACAGGTTCGATCGATCGAAGTTGTTTCGATCGATTGAAGTCTACAGGTTCGATCGATCGAAGATGGTTCGATCGATCGAATGTTCGATCGATCGAAGGCACTTCGATCGCTCGAGATCTAGGTCGGTTCTGGGAATCTATAAATAGGGCAGCTGCGTTCTGGAAAAGGTTGTTCGTCGTTTTGAATGTCAGAAGCTGCAGAAACTGTTTTGGAGCCCCAAAACCTTCTCTATCCTCTCTAATAGGGTTCCCACCAACCCTAGTCTTTCCGGCAGGCATCCGTAGGAGTCATAAGGGTGAAGATCATCTAGTGGAGGCTGCTGGAAGTTGAAGATCAGAATTGGGTTCAAGACACTAAGGTATAACTCTGCCCCCTCTTGTTCGCATCTGTAGAGTTGACGAGTAGTAGATCAGGGCATGCCAATAAAGTTTCATAACTTGATTTTTCCGCTGCGCGTTTAAACTTTCCATTTAAACCGATTTTTCCTTCAAGTCTGACTCAGAGGATGCGACGAGGCAGGCTAACTGGTCGACTCTAGTGTTCTCCTGCCTCGGTATCTGTGTGACAGAAAACCCCTGAAGCTTATTTGAAACTGCTCGGACAAGGGCTAGATAAGCTATCATATTATCTTCCCGAGCCTCGTACTCTTGATTGACTTTATTTACCACGAGCTGAGAGTCATTGTACCCCTGGACCTGCGGTGCATCCACTGAAGTGGCCAGCTGTAATCCGGCCAAGAGGGCTTCATACTCGGCCTCATTACTGGAGGCTTTGAATCCGAACCTAAGTGCATACTCGAGTTGGATCCCATCGAGTGTGGTTAGGATGATCCCTACTCCACTTCCCTGTTTGTTGGATGATCCGTCTACATAAAGTATCCAGGTTGGGATGTTTGATTGCAAATCGGGCGGTAGGACCGGTGGGTCGAGCTTTTCAACCGGGTCTTCTTGGTATGTGAATTCAACAAGTAAGTCCGCTACTGCCTGTCCCTTGATTGTTGTGCGGGGTCTATAGACCACTTCGAATTCTTCTAACTCCAAGGCCCACTTAACGAGCCTTCCGAACATTTTGGGCCTGCTTAAGATCTTACAGAGGGGCTGATCCTTAAGGACCATGATAACGTGGGCCTGGAAATACAGGCGAAGTCTCCGAGCTGATTTGATGAGGGCGAAGGCGAGCTTTTCAATGCGGGAGTATCTACTTTCTGCACCCTGAAGCACTCAGCTTGTATAGTAGACCAGGAACAGTATCCCGTGCTCTTCTCGAATGAGTGCCGAGCTGACCGCTGAGGGTGACACCGCCAAGTACAAAAACAGCTCCTCACCTGGCACGGGTGTTGAGAGTAGAGGGGGTGACGCCAAATATTTCTTGAGCCCCCGGAATGCCTCCTTGCACTCTTCCGACCACTGAAAAGCCTTGCGGAGGATCTTAAAAAATGGTAAGCACCGATCGGTTGCTCGAGACACGAATCTGTTCAACGCGGCAACCCGTCCGTCCTGACTCTGTACTTCTTTGGTTGACCTGGGCAACCGCATGTTGATGATGGCCTGGATTTTCTCAGAATTTGCCTCGATCCCCTGCCTGCTGACTAGGTGCCCTAAAAACTTTCCGGATGAGACACCAAATGTGCACTTGGTTGGGTTCAACCTCATACCGAATTTCGTCAAAATGCTAAAGGCCCCGGCCAAATGCTCAAGATGGTCAGACTCGTCCCGGCTTTTGACCAGCAGATCGTCAACGTAGACCTCCATTGATTTCCCGATCAAGTCTTTGAACATGTGATTGACCAGGTGTCGATAAGTTACCCCGACGTTTTTTAGGCCGAAGGGCATGACTTTGTAGCTGTAGATCCCCCGATCTGTGATGAACGAGATTTTTTCTTCGTCCCCGGGGTACATGCTAATCTGATTGTACCCAGAGTAGGCGTCCATGAACGAGAGGAGCAAATGACCGGCTGTGGAGTCCACAAGGATATCTATCCTGGGCAGTGGGTAGCAGTACTTGGGGCAGGCTTTGTTCAGATCGGTGAAGTCCACACACATCCTCCACTTCCTGTTGCTTTTCTTGACCAGTAATACGTTTGCTAACCAGTCAGGATAGTGGACCTCTCGGATAGATTTGGCTTTGAGGAGCTTCTCGACCTCCTCGCACACTGCCTTTTGCCTCTCGGGGGCCATGCCCCGTCTCTTCTTCTTCACCGTCCGGGAATCTAAGTTGACATTGAGTAGGTGAGACATTACCCAGGGGTCAATCCCGGGCATGTCCTCATGACACCAAACAAACACATCTTGACTCTGTCGTAGGAACTGAATTAGCTTCTCCCTGAGGCTGGGCTCCAGTTGGGTTCCGATGGTGACCGTTCGGTCGAGGAGTTACGGGTCTAGTATCACCTGTTCCAGATCCCCGATCAGTCCCACTCTGTCCCTTTGATCTCTCGGGTCCATCTCCTGGACATTCAGTGTTTCAGCGATGGCCTCCCGGCGCAAAGAGCTGACATAACAATTTCAAGTGACGGCTTGGTCTCCGCGTAGGCTCCCGGGCCCCTGGGGGGTTGGGAATTTAACCACCAGGCTGTGCGTTGATACAACCGCCCAGGTCTGGTTGAGGATTGGCCTCCTAAGGATGACGTTATACGCAGATGGAGCTTCCACGACCACAAAGCTTGCCAGTACAGATGCCTGCTGAGGGTAGGCTCCCATGAGGACCGGGAGCTCGATGGTACCGAGTGGTTGGGTGATGGATCTGTTGAACCCTACCAAGGGAGTGGCCACCGGTCGAAGCCGGTCCCTGGATATCCCGAGCCGATCGAATGTTGAGATAAACATGATGTCGGAGGAGCTGCCCGTGTCTACCAACACCTTTTTAACCACGTAGTTTGCTACGGAGAGCGTCACCACCAGCGGATCATCATGGGGGTAGTGTAGGTCTAGCATGTCTTCGGATGAGAATGTCAACACATCGGTTGGGGGAGAATGGGTGGATTGGACATGCCAGACATCCGATCGAGATGCCCGGGCATGCCTCTTCCTGGCCCACCGTGAATCCCCTCCGCCTGAAATGCCTCCGGAGATTACATTGATCTGTCCAACGGGTCGTGGTTGCTCGGGGCCCGATTTTCTTGCCGGGGTCGTCTGTCTACCGCCACGAATCCAGCTAGGTGGCCCTGCTCGATCAGCTTCTCAATGGCAATCTTAAGTTTGAAGCAATCCTCTGTGACATGCCCATGGTCTTTGTGGAAGCGGCAGAACTTGTCCCGATTCCTCTTACCGGGTGGGATTTTCAACTTGGCAGGCTCCTGGAGTAGCCTCTGGATCTCTGCGGCGGCCATAACTTCGTGCATTGGCCTGGAAAGAGGGGTAAAGGTAATCGGGGTCTGATCCCGAATGCCTCTCTGCTGATCTTGTCTGGGCTTCTTTCCTGGGCCCTTCTCGGAGCCTTCCCGTTTTCGTTTAGTTTTAGGGGACTCTTCTCCGGTAAAGCTAGCATGCTTGGACTTTAGAAACTCCTCCGTGTCGATGTACTTTTCGACACTCTTTGAGAGTTCCACCAGGGTTGCCGGTCGGTCACGGTGGATTGATGTTGCAACTTTTGTGTGTTGAACCCCTGATCAGAAAGCCATAATTGCGGCTGTTTCATTCAGGTTGCGGATCTGGAGCCTCTACTGATTGAAACGGTCCACGTACTCCTTCAGGGATTCGCCCTTTCACTGCTTGACGGTAAGCAGTTGAGTGTCCGGTTGTGACCAGTCGAGCATCCCCACAAACTGGTTGATGAGGAGCTTGCTCAATGTTTTGAAGTCATTAACCGTTCAGGATTTCAGAGCGTGGAACCATTGTGCGGCTGGACCTTTAAGGGTACTAGGGAAGGCCAGGCACAGTAGCTCGTCGATCGTGGTGACTAGCGCCATCTGGGCCTTGTAAGTTCGGACATGATCCACTGGGCTCCCTGAACCATCATAAGAGCTGAGATGTGGAGATTTGAATTTTCGCGGGATGGGGAATGAGGTGATCTGAGCGGTGTAAGGTGACTCGGTCTCCGTATTAGTATGATCATGGAGGTGATTGCGGCTCAGTTTTTTTGATTTGCTGTTGCAAGTCCTCAATCTGGGCCTTTACATCTCGCTCGGTTCTCCTTTCCATATCTGAGCGGTACGTCGGGTCTGACGATGATGCATCCTCCTCGAAGTGCGTCGCCCTCGGGGATAGAACCCGGCTCCGGCTCCAGGTAATCGTATGCCTAAGATCTCCCCGACTCCGGGCCGGAGGGTCTTTGGTTGATTCCCGGGGCTTTGGCCCTGATCCGTCCCTCCTGGCGGCGCGTCGCCTGTTGATGATGTCTCTGGCATCTTCCACCCGACGACGATTGGTCCGAGCTTGCCGCCTTGTGCGCCTGGGCGCTCTGCTACGGTCATCATCCCGGGCGTGTTCCCAATCCGACGGGGATACCGGCGCAGAGTGGGTATGGTTCCGGACTCTTGCGGGCTCCCAGTCGGGGGCACTCTTCCCGGTCTGGTTCTCTGATTGAGGGCGCTTTTCCTGCAAGGCTTACAGTGCTTCGATTTGCTGCTGGGTTTTCCGTTGGCCTTCCAGAAGTTGCACGAGCGCCGCTGTCATTTGCTCAGAGATCATGGAGGCGGCCTGTTGCTCGAGCTGCAAGTTCTCCTGACCGACCGGAGCAGTATTTTTCTTACCCGTCTTCGGTGGCATGTTGATCAGTCAAGGTATTTGTTGGTGAAAAACTTATCGTTTCCCACAGACGGCGCCAAATTGATGATGCCAAAAATTGGTAAGAGAGATTCAGAGAGAGATATTGAGACACAGTCAGTTGTATGTGGTTCGGCCTCGTTAATGAGGTGACCTACGTCCACGGGTGCGTCTGAGCGCTTTACTAACATATCACTGATAGGCCTGGTGAGCCAACAGTTTGACCGGCACTACCAGTAAAACCGGCCTGGTGTATGCGTATGAATCAGTATAAACTGCTATTCTCTATGTTAAGAATGCGATCCCTTGTAAAGAGGGTAGGTGGTCTCTTTTATAGATGTAAGAGTCCACCTGTACATGGTAAGTAATCAGATTTGGAAGCCTAATCTGATTACAATTAATCTACACAAATTTAGGAGAGTTTCCTAAGTGGTTTAGGAAACCGTTTACCCTTCCTAATCGATTTCTGGCCAGATAAGGAAACTGATGAGCGGCTTGATTGTCAAACTGCACCTTGTGGAGAGCTGCTGCGCTGCACGCCCGGGCTATGTGAATACCCCGAGCGGTAACAGTCGATGACCTCAGGATTGGCGGGCCACAAGCGCCCATTCCGGATAGCCCGGGTCCTTCGCTACTGACGTGGCGGTTTGGCTTTAGCAGAATATTTCTGGACGTATCAAGAGTAATGATACAAAGCTACTTCTAAAAATCATCCAAATTCTATACAAATAAAGGGAGAAATAGACGTTTGCATTTTGCATGTGCTTCATAGTTTTAAAGGGTTTCTCCTTAATCAAATAGTCACGAATATTAACTAACTTGATTGATCATTACGGAGATAACATTCAAGCTATCTATTCCAGGTGATCACTATTCCTTCCTCTTTTATTATTGATACAAACTACTTGTGAATTTCATATGCATTCATTTTTTGCAATTTTATATGTCGTTGCATATCTCGGGCAATTTATTCCACGATTTTTGTAGCAGTATAATTGTTAGAGTATTCAATTGAAAACTTATTTTTAAGCTAAATTTTTTTGGTTTTTAGAATATCCACTACTACTTTGATTTGGTTATCTTCTATGATAAAACATAGTAAAAAAAAAAAAGATTAAATTTGAGGGCATTCTTTTATTTAATCATTTGTCACATTTTCTTTTTTCAATAAATGACTGGTTAATACCTATTTGATAAAAAAAATTATATTTATTTATATAGAAAATCAACATGACACTCATTTGTGCTATAAATTCAATATACTTATAAAACTTTGTATTTACCATAAGAAAATAATTCAACGTTAGACAATTTTCTTAAGTATACACAAATTTCGAAATTAATTTTACAATCCCATAATCAATGTTTTTGCAAATTGGTTTCAGAACTTTCGTTCCAACTTGCACCCATTTTTAAAAAAGTAACACATAAATTTAAAAGAAAACAAATTAAGAAGTATTAATCTGAGTAAGTCACCTCAATACTCAAAAGATATTCTATAACCCACAGAATTTAATATTAGACGTCTGACGTGATTCTTCTAGATTGTAATACTTTTTTAAAAAAATGTGAAGAAATTATTTGTATGAGTAAGTGTTTAGCAAGTTTGTTCCTTCAATTTGTTAATATGTATCCTCATATGCACCAATCACGTGCAAAACACGTAGTGTAAATCTAGTGTGTATATATATATGTACACATATCTCCTGTTGTAGACACCCCATTTTTTCGGCTATCAGATTTAGGAGACCCATAGCTTGGTGGTTCACAATGATCGAAAAAGGACTCAAAAGGACTCTTGGAAGTTGGTTCTATTTCTCAAAATGCTCAGAATGACCAAAATGCCCTTGAAAGCCCAACAGCTCCCAGATTTGGACCAAAAGTTCTGAAAACATACTACATCATAAGAAAAGCGATAAAATGAATTTTTAAGAAAAATCGGATGCAATCGTCAGCTCCGAGAGACCCCCGAAAGTCCCGGAAGTTCCCGGAAAGTCCCCATTGACCGGTTTGACCAAGGTTTGACCAGGTTTGACCAAGGTTTGACCAAGTTTGACCAAAATTGTCCAAAATTTCTAGAATCATTCTAGATCATGTGGTAGGTGTTGAAATGAGTTTAAAAAGAAAATCGAACGAAAACGTCAGCTCCTGGGAGCTCCCAGAAGTTTCCAGAACTTCCCGGGAATCCCAGGTTTGACCAGTTTGACCAAAATTTGACTTTAAAACCGGAGCACCGTAACATTTTTCATGGATACTAGAGGTCAATAGCTTTCCAACGGTATATCGCACATAATTTCTGGATTTAAAACATATTTATTATGAATTTCCGAAGGCGAAAAAGATGATCAAATGGGCTTTTATCGCAAATACCGCAAACCTTTTCAAAGCGGCCCATCCCCGAACTATTTTTTATGAAACGTAGACTCCATTACCTTTCCAACGGTATATCACAACCTCAATTTGGAGTTCGTACGCATTTTCTGCGAATTTCGGACGAAATAGGGTCTTTTCGCGAATACCGGAACTTCAGGGGGCCTAAACAGCATTATCTGGACGAAGGAGGAGCAGTGACACCGCGGCACTGGCCCACTGCCGCCGCGGCACTCCCCTCCAGAATAGTGTATTTTTGTAAATTTTCTTAGGGATTCATTTTGATTATTTGAAAACCAAAACGACGTAGTTTTATGTTCACAGATGTTTGGGACCAATGGGAACACTTCTAAAATCTCAAAACCACCCCAAGTTGGCCTATTTAAACCCCCCATTGCTCTTCATTTTAGGGGGGCCAAGTGCAAAAACTTAAAAAGTTGTAGAGAAGAAGAGAGATAGAGATGGGTTTAGAAGAGAGAAAATGAGCTTCCTCCTACTATTTTGCTATAGAAAGTGAGTTTTAATATTGTTTTCTTCCATTACCTCTCTTATACTTCACATTCCAAACACCCCCAATCACCATTCTTGAGCATTCTTGAGTTAGGAAGTTACTTCCATGTCCAAATGTCAAAATCTATGAGTGAAACACCAAGCTACAAGTCCAAAATCACATTAATTATCATCTATTGATTGTTATTTACTTGCTTGTTCATATTATGTTCATATCTTCTTAATCTCATTTCTTTTTGATTTTCTTTATTTATTTACTAGTTCATCATCATCTAAATGATGACATGAAGTTTGGGGTGAGTGAATCCTTATGGATAGTAGCTCTTGACCTCAAAAATATGTTTGATAGATGATGATCATAACTTCAATACCTCCAAGGTATTCTTGAAGTTATGTTCAAAATAAAAATAAATCTCTCCAACAATCTTGGACGTTCTTGATGATGAGTTTGATGTTGACATTTCAAGTGGCTATAATCTTCATTGAGTATTGAAAATATGCTTTCAAAACATCTACTTCAAAAACCCCTCTTAAAACCCCTCATTTTAATCTCAAGAAAAGAAAACTCTAGTTTTTCCCAAAACTTTCAAAACAGTGAGTCAAAACAGTTCAAAGATTTTTCTAGAACTCAATACTCAACATATGGATGCAAGGCCACTTGGAAAGTCTTCCTAACTCATTGGAGAACACCCATGATATTTGGTTTGACTTGGAAGTACTTGAAAATGGTCCATTTGGACCCAAACATTCCTTCCAGACATTCTGTTTTTGCTGTCACAGCAGCTTGGTCTACTTTCAACTTGTTTTACAGAAAACGTTTCCAAAAGGGGGTGGTCCTAACTTATTTTTTCCTTACACTTCAATGTCTTAGGGAACTGTCTGTATAAAATGGGCCCTTATATCATCTGTTTTCATTTTCTAATATTTTTCAACATTTCAGTCGACAGTACGGACTCTGTTTCTGAGTGACCTCTATTGTTTATATGATTTCTCTCAATCTGTGATAGTTATTAAAGATTGACTTTTTGGGTTGTGTTCTAGACACAATAAGGAAGATCTCCATAAAAAATCATGCACTGAAAACATTCCTAACCCCTCGTTTCAAGTTTCAAAAGATCTAGTTACTGTTCTGTCCACTATTCACAACAAGCACATTTTAACTTTCATTCTTTGATTTGATGCTTATATGCATTCCAAATTAGTTCATATCTTATGAAGTAGTTCATACTACATTTTTACATATCCCATGTTGATTTCACTCATCCATTCATACACATTATAGACTTCTAAGTCATTCTAGGAATCCATGAACACAAAGCACACTACAACCTTGGCACATTCTAGATACATACATTGCATCCATGTAAGATTTGGGGCCTTCATGGCCCCTAATCTAAGAAGATTATAAGGAATGAACTTGATCACACGTTCATGCTTCCCTCGATCTAATCATCCTCTCTCATCCATCCCGGGGATTGAGAGGTCTTCTTTTCTTAAAGATTAACATGCATCATACTAGCTTGCTAAGCATATTTTGATTTCTTTGTTTATTTGTTTCAAGAACAATCCATGTCCCCTTTAGATTAAGGAAACTTAATTACTTGATACATGATTAGACAATTTTTCCTAGGTTTATTTATGTGATCTTTCACTTTACATTGCATGATATTTGACTTAGATCTTATGAATGATATTTTATCTTTAGATCTTCCATTTCAAGTTTCTTATGTGATGTAATATACTATCATAGTATTAATTGTCGAACCAAACATAGTATAAGATGATTATTTGGATGCTAATTGAGGCCAGTCGAAAGACGGGGCGAGTTGAGGGTGTTTTAGTCGCGACAAAGGCTCCTTCCTCTCTCGTACCAAAACCTCGAGCTAAGTTCTTTGGTTATGAAGGGCCGGTGCCTTTTTATCCGTTTGGGTGAGTCAAAATTAGGTTTCTTGGTTCCTTAAAGACCAAGTGGCGACTCTGTATCTGTTTTCAACAGACCTTTTCTTAAACAAGTTTCAAAACAAAAGAGGTGGAATTCCGCGTGTCCACAATCTGGCGACTCTGCTGGGGATTTTTTATTTTAAAACAAAATAATACAGAGGTTTGACTCATAAGAAGCATCCTTAAAATCATCTTTTTACTGTGTTTGATTCACCGCATTGCACTTTGCATTTTCCCCCTTCGACTGTGTCTGAAACGTGGCGCTGACATTGTTCAGGTCTTGCTGTGCCAGGGCACAAGTCACCGTTGATACTGTACCTTCCAAGGTATATCTAAAAGAGTAAAAACCTCCGTACTGTCTCCGTGACGGTATATTGGAACTCTCGTCAACGAACCCTCTTTGACTAAACACAGCATTTGCATATAGATTCCTGTAGAACCTTTCATAGGACTGTTCATTTATCTTTTCAGATAGGACAATGTGATATAACTGCTGTATGCCCTGACGGGATTACCTGAGCGGTGTAGACGCTTATGTGGCACAGAACAGAACCTCTTTCTTATGATCCCCAAGGCAATCACTCACATGTGATCACATTGAGTTAACATGCCTAGGCACCATGATAAGGATGTCTGCTCCATGCTCACAAAGATATACACCGCAAACCTTGTTGGTCGGTCCTTAGACATAGGAGTATGAAAACCTGCTAGACAGTATGATCACTATAACCGTACTAAACCATTTCTCCCAGAAACTCTGTCCAGATATCCCAGATATAACCGTACTAACCTGTTTCTCCTAGAAACTCTATCCAGATATCCCAGATATAACCGTACTAACCCGTTTCTCCCAGAAACTCTGTCCAGATATCCCAAATATAACCGTACTAACCCGTTTCTCCCAGAAACTCTGTCCAGATATCCCAGATATAACCGTACTGACCCGTTTCTCCCAGAAACTCTGTCCAGATATCCCAGATATAATTGCATTAACCAGTTTTTCCCAGAAACCCTGCTCAAGTTTCCCAGAAATACCAGAAACTGTGTCCGGATATCCCAGTTTCTCCAGAAACTCTGTCCAAATCAACCAGAAATGTCCGGTCTCTCCTAGAAGCCCTCCTAAAAACCTGGAAACCCCTGTTATCCCTTGGTGATCCTACTGGAAAGTAAAGTTGGCACACTCTATATGGCTAGGGCCTTATTTTCTTAACCGCTATCTGTTAAAAATAGGAGCATCATATAGAGTAGGGCTTACATCCGCATGCTTGTCTCACATGCATGCACCGTTCCCATCAATTTGCACGCACTGTCTCAATCATTCTTACGCAAGTCAGTCCACGTTTGTTAACACCATTGTCTGTCTAAAGTCATCACTGTCAAGATCTGATCTAGTCCTCTCGAAATCCGTCATGTCAGTATAGATTCCCAAGGTCAGCAGCCGGGATCCTCATCGTGGGTCAGAAGTTTAGATAATCGTTTGATCAGAATCAGTCCGACAGCTTACTTCAGCATGAATCGAGAAGAGTTAGAAAACAAGGTTACCGAGTTGGGAGCAACCATAAGCCAATAGTCTGACAGCCTAGCCCAAGTTCTGAAGTTCATGGAAGAATTGAAACAGCAACGGCAGCAACCTCCGCCTGGGTTTCCACCGCCGGGGTTTGAACCGCCCCTACATGAGAATAATGGGGAGGAATACTGGCTTCAAGGGGTCCCACCATTTGCATATGAGAAGAAGCTCCAAGAGAAAATGGATAAGGTTGACAAGCTAGAAAGTGTACTGAGGAAAAACAAGGGGGTCGATGGTTACATGCTAGACCTGGAAGGCCTCTTTGAGCCTGTTAAGCTGAAACTGCCTGAGACCTTCAAAATGCCTGAAATTGTGACGCCCCGCAAAAATAAGCGTATTTCCATTGAAAAATTAAATAAATCACACTTGATTCTTTAAAATAAAAATACAAAATTTCTTTAAAACTCCCAGCAGGTCCATATTCTCCACGGATCTCCTATATCATCCTTAACCTTATCTCCCTTCTAGGCTTCGATTACCGGTACTGCCTGCATCTAAAAACCATACCGGGAAGTATACAATATGACATGAATAATAAAGGCTCAAAAGGATAATGACAATCAAATACATAGAATGACATCAAATCAATTGACCAGTCTCACAACCCAACTGCTCACACTACCCAAACGCTCATACCAATAGCATCATACCAGGTTCCTCTTGATCACATAGCAAGAGACACCTCACCTCACCTCACCCGTCTCCAGTACGTCGGTCCCTGAGGCCTGTTGGACTGTTGGTAGGTGCTCCTTGCTCATGACCCTTTAGTCCCATAGCACTTAGCAATAAACACATACTCATTGATTCCAAATGAAAACACAACATAACTGCAAAAAGAGTACAAGTAGAGATAACAAAGAAATACTCCGGAGAATTTAGAAAGCATATTGTACACAACCCGGTACCTATAAATGATGTTGAGCAACTCCCAAACACTTCTCTTCTTCTTCTTCTTCTTCTAACTCGAGGTGTATGTATATCTATAATTGTGTATATATATATATATATAAATCTTTCTCTATGTGACTCTCTCAAGCTCTCTATGCTAGAAGTGTAGAATGTGTGTGTTTGAGAGAGTATTTGAGTGTATAAATAGCTAAGCTTCCACTTGGAGACAATGGCCTAACAATCCACTTATTAACCACTAACTTCTAATTAATGGGTAGTTTATAAGGAATATGCAAGATGATGTAAACATACACTAATGCACATATAACTCCACTAATATTAGTGTATAAATAACCAAACATAATGGCCTAACAATCTAATTATTAACCACTAACTTCTAATTAATTGATAGTTTATAAGGAATATGCAAGATGATGTAAACATACACTAATGCACTTATAACTCCACTAATATTAGTGTATAAATAACCAAGCATAATGGCCTAACAACCCACTATCTTCTAATTAATTGGTAGTTTATAAGGAATATGCAAGATGATGTAAACATACACTAATGCACCTATAACTCCACTAATATTATAAATAACCAAACATAATGGCCTAACAATCTAATTATTAAAAGAGAAAATATTAGATTTAATTTCTGATACACTAAAACTGCTACTGTAATCCTCATTTTCTGCCCAAACGGTGCAGAATCTGAGAAAATTGCATTAGACGAAAAGTGTGCAGAATCGAGTTTTGCTTGGGACATCGCGGGTAGAACCTTAAATTTCCTTCGTTTTCCTAACAAAAATCTGAAAATAAAATTCTGCTACTGTTAAAATTAAAAGAGAAAAATATTAGATTTAATTTTAAATATAACTCGAAAAATCTTAACTTCCAACACGAATACCAAATCATTTAATCTCACGCAACTTTTCCCAAAAAAATATATTTTTAGTTCATGACTTATAAAATTAAAAAAATGACCAAAATACCCCTGTGACCAATTTTCGCTAAAATCGCACACGAAGTCTAAATCGTCAATTTAAACATGAAAACACGGGTTACTACAATCTACCCTCCTTAATAGAGATTTCGTCCCGAAATCTAGAGATAAAAGCATTTGGTAAATAACTTCATAAATTTCTTAAAATAATGTTTAAAACAAATATAGCATATTTTGTTTTATAAAATAACAAATTTTTTTTTTTTTTTTTTTTTTTAACCTTCTCTGACTCCTCCCAGGCGATGTAGAGTATCTAACCTTGACTTAGTCCTACATTTCCGGCTGGGGACAGGCTCTGATACCATTTGTGACGCCCCGCAAAAATAAGCGTATTTCCATTGAAAAATTAAATAAATCACACTTGATTCTTTAAAATAAAAATACAAAATTTCTTTAAAACTCCCAGCAGGTCCATATTCTCCACGGATCTCCTATATCATCCTTAACCTTATCTCCCTTCTAGGCTTCGATTACCGGTACTGCCTGCATCTAAAAACCATACCGGGAAGTATACAATATGACATGAATAATAAAGGCTCAAAAGGATAATGACAATCAAATACATAGAATGACATCAAATCAATTGACCAGTCTCACAACCCAACTGCTCACACTACCCAAACGCTCATACCAATAGCATCATACCAGGTTCCTCTTGATCACATAGCAAGAGACACCTCACCTCACCTCACCCGTCTTCAGTACGTCGGTCCCTGAGGCCTGTTGGACTGTTGGTAGGTGCTCCTTGCTCATGACCCTTTAGTCCCATAGCACTTAGCAATAAACACATACTCATTGATTCCAAATGAAAACACAACATAACTGCAAAAAGAGTACAAGTAGAGATAACAAAGAAATACTCCGGAGAATTTAGAAAGCATATTGTACACAACCCGGTACCTATAAATGATGTTGAGCAACTCCCAAACACTTCTCTTCTTCTTCTTCTTCTTCTAACTCGAGGTGTATGTATATCTATAATTGTGTATATATATATATATAAATCTTTCTCTATGTGACTCTCTCAAGCTCTCTATGCTAGAAGTGTAGAATGTGTGTGTTTGAGAGAGTATTTGAGTGTATAAATAGCTAAGCTTCCACTTGGAGACAATGGCCTAACAATCCACTTATTAACCACTAACTTCTAATTAATGGGTAGTTTATAAGGAATATGCAAGATGATGTAAACATACACTAATGCACATATAACTCCACTAATATTAGTGTATAAATAACCAAACATAATGGCCTAACAATCTAATTATTAACCACTAACTTTTAATTAATTGATAGTTTATAAGGAATATGCAAGATGATGTAAACATACACTAATGCACCTATAACTCCACTAATATTAGTGTATAAATAACCAAGCATAATGGCCTAACAACCCACTATCTTCTAATTAATTGGTAGTTTATAAGGAATATGCAAGATGATGTAAACATACACTAATGCACCTATAACTCCACTAATATTATAAATAACCAAACATAATGGCCTAACAATCTAATTATTAAAAGAGAAAATATTAGATTTAATTTCTGATACACTAAAACTGCTACTGTAATCCTCGTTTTCTGCCCAAACGGTGCAGAATCTGAGAAAATTGCATTAGACGAAAAGTGTGCAGAATCAAGTTTTGCTTGGGACAACGCGGGCAGAACCTTAAATTTCCTTCGTTTTCCTAACAAAAATCTGAAAACAAAATTCTGCTACTGTTAAAATTAAAAGAGAAAAATATTAGATTTAATTTTAAATATGACTCGAAAAATCTTAACTTCCAACACGAATACCAAATCATTTAATCTCACGCAACTTTTCCCAAAAAAATATATTTTTAGTTCATGACTTATAAAATTGAAAAAATGACCAAAATACCCCTGTGACCAATTTTCGCTAAAATCGCACACGAAGTCTAAATCGTCAATTTAAACATGAAAACACGGGTTACTACAGAAATTGACCGTTTTGATGGGACTGGGAATCCGAAAAGTCACGTAAAGTTCTGCATGAATGTTTTCCAATCAATGGGCTGCACCCATGAGCACATCGCAATGTTGTTCCCTCAAACCCTCGCCAAAGCCGCTCTATCCTGGTTTCTGACCTTGGAGGTTTCTAAGACTCGGGCTTGGGAAGATATAGTCCAGGCCTTCGTTGATCATTACTCATATAACCAAGAGCTCGATGTCACCATCCGGGATCTGGAGACTACCCGGCAGAACTTCAATGAGTCCTTCGCTGCGTTCTTGCGCAGATGGAGGAACAAAGTGGCCCAAATGACCCGCCGACCAATCGAAAAGGAACAAGTCCGGATGTTGATCAAGAATCTACTGCCGCTGTACCATGAGAAACTCTTCTACCAGTCCATCTCAACATTTGAAGAACTGTTTGAGATTGGGACTAGAATTGAGGATGCAATCAGAGAAGGGAAAATCAAGAATGAAGAATCACAAAGCCAGTCCAAGAGGCCCAACTACTCTCAAAACCCTTCGGATGTCAACGCCCTTAGTAACCAACCCATGGCCTAGTCTCCCCAATCATACCAGCTTATAAACCAAACCAGCTCGCCTAGCCGCCCTTACCAAAATAGGGTACCCCGTGAATTTTCCAAGCTGGATATCTCTCCCTCCGTAGCCTTAGGCCGCCTGCTAAAAAAGGGACACCTCCAACTCCTTCAGCCTCGTGTCGATCCCCCACCACCTAACTGTGACCTGTCCAAACGATGTGCCTACCACCAAGGCCCAGGCCATGACACCGACCGGTGCATACGTCTCCGCCATGATATCCAAGACCTCTTTGATCGAGGAATCATCGAGCTACCACCCATTCAACCTCACGTCACCTAAGCCCATGGCCTATCCTTTCAAATGATCCCTTTAATTGACACCCATGAATGTTGAATCCGTGCAGTGGAGCGATAGTGTTTGGAACTTCTGCTAAAAAAAAAATCAATAATAATAAATGGGTCACAAAGACACTCCATTTGTGACCAAGTCGAGTCTGTTCTATATTTTGAGTCTATTTCAAGTTTGATCTTGTGGTCGAGATTGTCTGTCATCGAGTTGTTGTGAGTTTGTATCGAGTGATGTAATCATTCTCTTGTGATGGAATGAAGTCTCATTTTGCCTAATATGATGTGTGTAATCATAAGTGCATGAATCGCTGAACTGAGAATGTCACTTTTCAAATTACCACGGATATTACTCTGCTAATAAATTTTTGCATCAAACAAAAAAGAACCCTGAAAAGGTCAAAGTCGATTTCACGCTGGCACCGATGAAGAGCCGAGAATTGAATAGTCTTACTTTAAGAATTCAAAGATGCTTTTGCTCAAATCTCGAAAAGACATACTTGGAACTGATTTGGGGCTTGCCCAACACCCTTTTCTACCATTTTAAAGCCTTGAGCCCAGTCCAATCAAGAGCCATACAAACTTGTCCAATGCATACTTTGTCATTGTTGGTAGCCAAACATTTCAATGAGTTTCTTCCCCCTTCAAAAAAAGAGAAAAGCTCGCTAGGTTGAAAACCCGAAAAGGGCACCTAGGCAAAAGTGAGAGCTAAAAAGGTGTTGATTTCCAAAATCTGACCCTAGCTAGTCAAAAGGTTGAAGAAAATTTTGATGAAACAAATGAGAAAATTGTATGCTTCAAGGTACATCATAAGAACGTGCCTAGATCACATTTCCAAAGGCACGGAACAACCACAAAATTCCGAGAGCTGACATGCACATTTCAGAATTCTAAGATTGCGATTGAAAGATCTTGCAAGAATCAATTACATGAAAAGCAAAATTGACTGGCTAGGCAAAAGTGAAAAGGATCAATCCTCAAAATAAAAAGAACAAGAAAGAGAAAAGAAAGGGGGATTGAAACTGAATCCTTTTATTCAAAGCTACCACAAGTGGCTCAAGTTTGAACTTATTTGATGATTGGTTTGAAAAACCCTCATACCCAATTTCTTTCAAGACCTTGCCTTGAACTACGCTCGACCTGATTCCCGCTCGGGTATACGTAGGCAACCACATCGGTTCGGTCACCCCACCTACCTAAAAATCAACCCGCTTCTTTCCGACCATGGCCCGAACTACGTTGGACCTGATCCCCACTTGGGAGTACGTAGGCAGACTTTCAAAAAGAAAAAAAAGGATGGCTCGCTAGGTCAAAAATCCGAAAGGACGCCTAGGCAAAAGTTAGAGCTAAATCCAAGGTGAGCAATAACAAAAGAGAGAAAAGAGCTCGCTAGGTCACCTCACTGGTGCCTAGGCAAAAAGTTATGAGCATTTGAGAGATTAAAGTCATGGTCCTTGTCTCAAGCCAGAAAATGCAATGTTTCAGAATTTTAATAAGGGTAATTGGGTAATTTTGCATGTTCTGTGTGGACTGGTATTTTAATTTACTGTATTTTAATTTTTCAGAGCATGATTAAATTATTTTATTTTGTCTTTCATATGCTTTAGAAATTAATTTCTGTACCCGTGGATGTGTTTATTTAATTTTGGGGTTACACGGTTGGGTCAGACTGTCCATTGGAGTATCAAACATTTCATTTTTTGGGCAAACTAGCAAGTGGGTCCCACCCCACCACCTTAAGTCAGCCGAAATGCTCCTTGGAGCATTTCACGTTTCATTTTTTTTCTTTTTCCTTCTTCCTTCTCCCTTCATTTCACAGTCTCTCTTTTCTTTTCTTCTTCTTCTTCTCTTCCATAGATATAACTCCTTCAATCCTTCTCCAATCTCCAAGAGATTCAAAACCTAACTCAAGATTATCACTCTTAAGCCCTTTTCTTCATTTCTAGGGCTTGGAATCATCTCATTGGTAAGTTTCAAGAAAACCCCCAAATTCTAGGGTTTCAAAGGATTTCACAATATTTGATTTCTCTTCTTATGTTTTTGATTTCTTTGCTTAGGAAAGTGTTTTTGGAGCTCTATGGGTTCTCTCTTTCCCATTGCTTGCAAACATTGAAGCTATTTGGAGTTTGCTAGCTCTCTTGATTTTTCCAATTTTCTTTGGAGCTAAACTTTGAGGTAGATTAATATTGTTTCATTTCCATATGTTGTGCTTGACTAAAATGCTTTGAGTTTATTTTATGCTAGGAGAGAACCTAGATACATGTACTAGGACTTTCCCTCAAAATTATAATGTTAGGATTTTATGCCTAAATATAATTTACATGCTTTGGTTGTGCAAATTGTGATGTTGATGTGTTATATGTGATTAAAATGAAGTGAAGAGAATAATTTAAATACATGCATGAGGTTTCCCCAAAGTTGTAAATTTAGAATTATATGACTTGGTTGTACTAGTTGAAAGTTTGGGGTGTTAAATGTAATTAAAATGAAGTTATGAGAATGATTTAGACGCATGCATTAGGTTTTCCCCAAAGTTGTAAATTTAGGGTTATATGTCTAATTGTGAATTTACATGTTTTGGTTGTTCTATAATTAATTATGTGATGCTAGACGTGCCTAGGATGCTCCCTTTATGTGAAAAAGCATATTAGGACGTTAGTTTAGAAATCCTTGTTAGGAGTGCTATATTATGAATTTTTAATTTAACTCTTGATGTTTTTAATACATGTTCAACATGCAAGAATTATTGTGTTCATTATTTTGTTGGAGCATCTATGTTATCATTTTAAACATTTCATACATTGAGGCCAAATCGGCAAGCATCCACGTATCACGACATAAAGGTTTTATTTGAAAAAGAGAGAAAAACCCCATGTGTGGGAATTTTGGTTTAAGAAATCCGGACGTGGGTTGTGATGTGAGACAGGGAGAATGACCCTTAGAAACATTCAAACTCCAAACTATATTCGGGTAGCTCCCGGAAGTTGGTATGCTACACTCCATGCGTGGGTGGCTCATGGTCCGGTAACGAGAGTGATGTGCATTTGTCATGCATAGCCTTGCGGCTTTAAACATTTCATGGTAGCCATGGTGGCGATTCATTGCACCTCATTTCATTTTAGTCATGGATAGCATATAGATTTGTTACAATGTTGTCTACGAGCCGTCGTTCTCATAAAAACGACAAAACATTTTTCAGGTGAACTTGAAAAGGGCAAATATGGCTCGACGCATAGAAGTTGATGCATTGTGTTCTATTCTGAAGACTCATGCTTAGATATGTACATGGATAGTTCCCATGTGACCTGTAGGCTTTTGAAATATTTGTAATAGTTTAATGTTCTATAAAGAAAATTGTTGTATTACTTTTATTAAACTTCTAAAGTTTGGATTCTATAATTTTGTCATCGGAAGGTCTTGTTGTAAGTTTGATGGACAAGTGTTAGTCCTTTTATTTATGTTATGTAACTATGTTTCCGAGACCGTAGTATTCCTTCTAAGGCTTTATGTTTGTGTGTTAAGTTGAATCCTTGCCGGATTTGGTTGTGTTTGGTTTGTCCTTGCCGGACTCATTGTTCTTTTATTTTGAATCCTTGCCGGATTTGGTTATGTTTATTTTGTCCTTGCCGGACTCTTCGCATTCACATGGAATCCTTGCCGGATTTACACTTTTGCTTTCAAAAGATATGTTTCAAAATCTCTCTCTCCCAATCTCTCCCCTTCTCTTTCTCTTTCTCCTTCTCTTTGATCACTTTCCATTTCTCAAACTTTCTTTTCTTTTGCTTATGTTGGAATTATATTTATTTTTAAAATGTTTCCGAATGTGAAAATACACGTGTGTGTGTGTTTAGAATACATTCCCTCCATATCTCTCCCTATCTCTCCCTAAATCTCTCTCCCTCCCATTATTCCTCTCCTTATCTCTTTCACTTCTCGTTTTCATTAAATTTCGAGTACATGAAGTTCCGTTTGGTCTAGGCACGTGTTATATGTCATTTAGGACTTGTTTAGTCATGTATCGAGGTTTAAAATCGAGAATTTAGCAAAGTTGGGAAGGTTTCGAAAAGCTGCCACAATGCTGTCAAAAACTGCTGTAAAAAAAAAACTGCTACTGTTTTTCTTATTTTCTGCCCAAATGGTGCAGAATTGGAAAAAATGTCATTAGAAGAAAGTTGTGCAGAATCGAATTTTACATGGACCAGCGCGGACAGAATGTAAAATTTTTAAAGATATAGTCACTTACAGATGTTTTAAAATTCAGCAATTATCCAAAAATGGTCCTTTATCATTTTTTTTGTACTCCTTGAACTAGTGCTTGTTCAGATAGACTTTCTATTAAAATTTCAAATGCTTTTACCTTCGTTTGACTCATTGACATGTAAGTCCATTTCGACTTATGTGTTAGTACGTCATCCTTGTAGGAAACCCCGTGGGTTTCCAAAGTCGCTTCCGCATTGTGATTGGATTTTACTTCTTTTTCCTCTATCTTTTCTCTTTCCTCGCGCTTCGGTTTTCGGGGCGTGACAGATTGGTATCAGAGCTAACCGGGTTTGAATACCTAGGGGCTATGGGTGTTTACTTCGGGCTTGTTTCGTTTCCGTCCACGCTTAAGCTTGTTTATTGTTTTCCGTTTATTTCATTGAGGTTTTTCGTTGAGATGATGCGATGCCACGTGGGCATGCGTAGAGGTTGAATTCTTTCGGGACCTATATGGTTACATGTTCAAGGTGTTTACGTGTTTCACATTCAACGTAGTATATGCTTACATGTTAAATGTTTACATACTCCATGGGATGACATTAGTCCTCCTATAAATTGCTTAATGTGGTTAATAATCATTCGATTCCTCATTCGATGCTAATTGTTTTAACTAGGCCGCTATTTACTTTACATAGTGAGATGTTGCATGAGCATTTTTTTTTATTGAGTGAAAGTCTTTGGAACTTTTGTGCTTACGTGCCCAGTTTACATGTTTCATGTCTTACGTGTTATGTGAGTTCATATGAAGTCTACATGCTCTATGTATTGTGTTGTGCATTTCCATTGGCTATAATATAAAGAGTACGTATTTCATGCAAGGCGAGTATAATGTTAGCATGCTTAAGGTTGAATGCCTTCGATGCTAAGTACGTATACACTAAGTGCTTACATGTTAAAGATTACATGTTCCATACCCGATACGCTAAGTGTTTTTATATGATTTCCAACCGTTCTAATATGTATTGATGCATGTTGAGTAATGCGATTCCTTATTGTTGATGAGCATTCTTCTATGTGAATTTGATGTTTATGTTAATGCATACACGTGATATGTGTACATGTTCTACGTGCTATGAGCTTCTCAGTTCCAACATTTATATGTGTTCAGGATACATACCAAATACATTCACGTTTGACGTGCCCTACAGATTGTGTTATAACCGTGCATATTCTCAGTGCTATGTATTCCTATGGGTCATGATCGGCATTGATTAGTATGAATCATGATATAAATTGCTTAAGGTTGCTAGTAATCTATATTGATGTTGATTGCCTTTCCTATACTATCCTGCCGTTTAGGTTAAGTATCGAGTTGATTTACAAAGCAATATGGTATTGTCGTTCGCAAATGTAAATGGAATCATGATGGGAAACGTTTATGTTATATGTGAACATGATTGATGTTGTGAGCTATGTGATCTCATGCTAAGTATGCGTGTCCTCTAAGTAATGTGTGAATTTATGTTTAATCTATTAAGATTCGTGCCTGGTTCACGTGGAACTGTGGCTTGAGTACGTATTTATAATTTGGAGTACCTTGGTACTATTTGAGGAGGATCTTCGAGTAGACGCTGTAGCTTTTCAATCAAATTTAAGTGGGGGTTAGTGTGGACTACACCGACTTTAGAGAATATGTTATGGGACACCCTCAATCGACTGTTTCGTGAACAGTATTTCCCGTTCGTAGTTTGACGAGCTAAGAGGATTGAATTTCTGAAATCTTCGTTAGGGAGCCGTGACAGTTTCTGAGTATGTGGCTAGTCTCATTTTTTATATAACATTGAACAATAGAATGAAGGTAAAAACTTTTGAGAATGGACTTCGTCCAGGCCTACTCACCAACGTGGTTGGATTCAAGTTGAATGTACGTAGTAAAGTGGTTCAGAGAATATTAGTATATGGGTAATTGAGTTTGAATAAAAAATTAGAGAACTTCGTGCACCAATTAAGAATAGTCAGTTGGACCACCCCCAGTTCGTCCACCTTTTCAACAGGCTTGTAGACCACCTTTGTTACTACCACAGCCAACTCCTTCAACTCAGATTTTTGGCCGAGCGTCCCTAGGAGGATAATAAGAATAGTTTAACATTTTTACCGCCGCATCTTCCGTGGGTAATACCGATGCTTCTGTGATCTGAGGTAAGTTGTTCGTGTTTAGTCCAGTGCCACTATGCCTGTAGATATCACCGCATTGCATCCCTTCGGATACCACCTTGTGCATCATCATTGAGTTGAGGAATGAGTCGTTCGGTTCCTACATTGTTAGTTGTTAATTGATACTTTTGTTGGAGGCTTAGTTCCCTTGGATCGAGTGTGTCATGGCTACGAGCTGTGATAGCTGACCA
This sequence comes from Hydrangea macrophylla, assembly GCA_033977485.1. Taxonomy (NCBI): domain Eukaryota; kingdom Viridiplantae; phylum Streptophyta; class Magnoliopsida; order Cornales; family Hydrangeaceae; genus Hydrangea; species Hydrangea macrophylla. The sequence goes on from CM066994.1 coordinate 34,674,212, forward strand.
GTACACCATCTTTGATTTATGATTGTGAGTATGGACTAGTGAGTACTTGCCAATCACTTGTGACTTGTTTCGAGAGGAAGGTAGCTTTTACATTACCATTCGGGAATCTAAGTTGTTTCATGGGTGATCGTATAGAGACTCCGATATATCCACTTCACAGTTGGTATAACTGTAAAAGTCATATTGACTCCTTAAATAGTTTGTTTTGTTTTCCAATGAGAATGGACCAAATTTGATTGAGTTCTCTCCCGTTGTGGGTTAGTACACCGATGTGTTCCCTGAGGATTTGTATGGCTTGTCACCTATCCGTGAGAATTGAGTTGTGTCAGACAAATACCCAGTACTTCATCTAATTTTATGCCGCCGTATTATATGACATCCGCAGGGTTGAAAGAGTTAAAGACTCAGTTGGAGAACTTACAGGTTAGCGATTGCATTTGTCTTAATCAATCTCCGTGGAGAGTACCCATTTTCCTGTGCCAAGAAGATAGATGGTTCGCTTAAGTTGAGTATTGCTTATGACATCGAATCTTGTGACTATAAGAATCAGTAGATCCTTTTGACTAACTTCGTAGTTCAACGTGTTTAGTTTCAAAGATTGATTTGAAATAGAGTTATCACCAGTTGCGCACTAGGGAACGTGAGATTCCTAAGACTACTTTCCGCCCACGTTACTGACATTGTGAATCCCTTGTTATACCATTCAGTTTGACGAACGCACCTGCTGCTTTAGTAGACTTGATAAGTCGTGTGTTTAATCCTCGTCAGGAAAAGTTTGTGATTGAGCACCGATGACTACATATGCTAAATTATCTAAGTGTGAATATTGATTATCCGAGGTAAAAAGTTTCTTGAATACGTCATTTTTGGTAATAGAGTATCCTCAAATCCTTCTAACATTAGGACCATTATAGATTTGCTTTGTATATGAAATTCATGGTTTCTCAAGACTAATAGGTGACTACCATTACTTTGTTGGAAACGTTCCCGTTTGGCAATTAACTTCATTGACTAAAATAGAGGTGAACTTTGTTGAGATGCTTTGGGTGAGAATGTGTTATACCAAAGTTGCAAAACTTGTTTGACTTCGGCACCTGTTCTTGTGAGTATTGAGCGTGAGTTGATTGAACTATACCATATGCTTCCTAAACGTGGATTGAACTACCCATGACTTAGGACTAGGAGACGCCGCATATGAGACATTTCTGACTCAGAGAGACATTAATTTGGGACAATGCCATTGGGTAATTATAACTGTAACTATAAATGTAACTTTGGATGACCTTGAGACAAGAGCGGACTATGACTTGAATTGCATTGCCACCTGAGCTAGGCTAATGTCGTGACCGAGGAGTATGACTATGACATAACTTTCTTACCTGTGCAAGAGTGGAAAATGTTGAGACTCGCGTATACCCTAGAGTATTTACCGGTGCAAGAGTGGAGAATACTTAAACGTTGTGATGACTTTAAGAATTGTGGTTCAGAGACTTTTGCCCAAATTTCTTCGTTTGACTTGAATGTGTAATCGAAAGTTTTGACTTGACGTTGTTAGCAGTACAGAAACTCGATGATGAAACCATTGCCTTGACATACCGTATGCTTAATGGAGACTTAGGACAGGGTTGGACTTTTGGTGACATTAGAGGTTTGAGACCTCGAGACCGAGTATTCATTCCCGTTGCTTGCCGTGGAGATGTATTGAAAGAGTTCCGTCATTCCCATTTTGCCGTACATCTGGGAGGCACAAAGATGTACCATGATTTGCATTGCCAGCATTGGTGGAAAGGGTTAAAGAGATCCATTGTTGAATTTGTTTGATTTGCCAGCAGGTAAAGACCGACACCAGAGAATCACAGGTTTGTTACAACCATTTTCAATTGCTTGTTACAGCATTTCTAAGAACTTTGCATAAGGACAACACTCTTTTAGATCCTTGTAGATCGTTTGGACCACATCTACACGTTCGTTACCATTCAGAGTGACCGACGTCGTAGTTTCCCTTAGTGTGATTCATGTTCGTACGATCGTGAGACGCCGTAGTATATCAGTGTCGATGCATTTAACCGTGATACGAAGGTTGTGTTTCCTTCCTGGAAGAAATTGTAGTAAGTACGGGGTATTCAGCTCCTTCTATTCTGATTGATTTTGGAAAACATGTTGAGAATAGTATTATGACACTTAGTAGTAATTGGGAAGAACAGTTTCTGTTAGCCGAGTTGCATCCAACATCAGTTATCAGAGGGCACCGTTTGAGGCATTGTATGGCCATCCGTGTTGATCTCCTTTGTGTTGGGGTGAGGTAGGTGAGACTATCCTTCATGGTCCTGATATGATTAGAGAGACTTCAGAAAAGATTAAAGTAATTTGTGAGAAGTTGATTTCAGCTCAAAGTCGTCAGAAATCGTATGCCAACCATCATCGTCATCTGCCTGTGTTTGAGATTGCTGTCCTAAGTTACAGCATTTGATCAAGTGGTAAGTTAGTGCTACATTTGTTGAATCGTTTGAAATCCTTGAGAAGATGGCATAGTTATGAAGTCTTCAGTCATTGAGAGTGCACAATGTGTTTCATGTGTAGATACTCAGAGAGATCCTGACCGTCTCACGTGTTTGATTGGACCGTAGTGTCTCTTGGTGAAGACGTATAGTATAAAGAGAAGAACAACCCATTCATACAATTGAGAAGAAAGACCGTGTGTGGTCCATCATGTTAGTAAAGATTCTTTGGTATCATCATAGTATCGTCAAGGTAAGAGTGAAGCGAGGAAAAGTTACCCTCACCTATTCCCGAGTAGTGTAAGCTTCTTGTTGATCGCCTTTCTTCTGCTTTGTTGGCCTAAGGTTTAAGCAAGACGTTGCTCCCTTCTTGCGCTTAGTTGTTCCGAATTCCGGGACGGAATTCTTTTAAGGGGGGTAGACTGTAATGTTTTAGAATTTTAATAAGGGTAATTGGGTAATTTTGCATGTTCTGTGTGGACTGGTATTTTAATTTACTGTATTTAAATTTTTCAGAGCATGATTAAATTATTTTATTTTGTCTTTCATATGCTTTAGAAATTAATTTCTGTACCCGTGGATGTGTTTATTTAATTTTGGGGTTACACGGTTGGGTCAGACTGTCCATTGGAGTATCAAACATTTCATTTTTTGGGCAAACTAGCAAGTGGGTCCCACCCCACCACCTTAAGTCAGCCGAAATGCTCCTTGGAGCATTTCACGTTTCATTTTTTTTTCTTTTTCCTTCTTCCTTCTCCCTTCATTTCACAGTCTCTCTTTTCTTTTCTTCTTCTTCTTCTCTTCCATAGATATAACTCCTTCAATCCTTCTCCAATCTCCAAGAGATTCAAAACCTAACTCAAGATTATCACTCTTAAGCCCTTTTCTTCATTTCTAGGGCTTGGAATCATCTCATTGGTAAGTTTCAAGAAAACCCCCAAATTCTAGGGTTTCAAAGGATTTCACAATATTTGATTTCTCTTCTTATGTTTTTGATTTCTTTGCTTAGGAAAGTGTTTTTGGAGCTCTATGGGTTCTCTCTTTCCCATTGCTTGCAAACATTGAAGCTATTTGGAGTTTGCTAGCTCTCTTGATTTTTCCAATTTTCTTTGGAGCTAAACTTTGAGGTAGATTAATATTGTTTCATTTCCATATGTTGTGCTTGACTAAAATGCTTTGAGTTTATTTTATGCTAGGAGAGAACCTAGATACATGTACTAGGACTTTCCCCCAAAATTATAATGTTAGGATTTTATGCCTAAATATAATTTACATGCTTTGGTTGTGCAAATTGTGATGTTGATGTGTTATATGTGATTAAAATGAAGTGAAGAGAATAATTTAAATACATGCATGAGGTTTCCCCAAAGTTGTAAATTTAGAATTATATGACTTGGTTGTACTAGTTGAAAGTTTGGGGTGTTAAATGTAATTAAAATGAAGTTATGAGAATGATTTAGACGCATGCATTAGGTTTTCCCCAAAGTTGTAAATTTAGGGTTATATGTCTAATTGTGAATTTACATGTTTTGGTTGTTCTATAATTAATTATGTGATGCTAGACGTGCCTAGGATGCTCCCTTTATGTGAAAAAGCATGTTAGGACGTTAGTTTAGAAATCCTTGTTAGGAGTGCTATATTATGAATTTTTAATTTAACTCTTGATGTTTTTAATACATGTTCAACATGCAAGAATTATTGTGTTCATTATTTTGTTGGAGCATCTATGTTATCATTTTAAACATTTCATACATTGAGGCCAAATCGGCAAGCATCCACGTATCACGACATAAAGGTTTTATTTGAAAAAGCGAGAAAAACCCCATGTGTGGGAATTTTGGTTTAAGAAATCCGGACGTGGGTTGTGATGTGAGACAGGGAGAATGACCCTTAGAAACATTCAAACTCCAAACTATATTCGGGTAGCTCCCGGAAGTTGGTATGCTACACTCCATGCGTGGGTGGCTCATGGTCCGGTAACGAGAGTGATGTGCATTTGTCATGCATAGCCTTGCGGCTTTAAACATTTCATGGTAGCCATGGTGGCGATTCATTGCACCTCATTTCATTTTAGTCATGGATAGCATATAGATTTGTTACAATGTTGTCTACGAGCCGTCGTTCTCATAAAAACGACAACATTTTTCAGGTGAACTTGAAAAGGGCAAATATGGCTCGACGCATAGAAGTTGATGCATTGTGTTCTATTCTGAAGACTCATGCTTAGATATGTACATGGATAGTTCCCATGTGACCTGTAGGCTTTTGAAATATTTGTAATAGTTTAATGTTCTATAAAGAAAATTGTTGTATTACTTTTATTAAACTTCTAAAGTTTGGATTCCATAATTTTGTCATCGGAAGGTCTTGTTGTAAGTTTGATGGACAAGTGTTAGTCCTTTTATTTATGTTATGTAACTATGTTTCCGAGACCGTAGTATTCCTTCTAAGGCTTTATGTTTGTGTGTTAAGTTGAATCCTTGCCGGATTTGGTTGTGTTTGGTTTGTCCTTGCCGGACTCATTGTTCTTTTATTTTGAATCCTTGCCGGATTTGGTTATGTTTATTTTGTCCTTGCCGGACTCTTCGCATTCACATGGAATCCTTGCCGGATTTACACTTTTGCTTTCAAAAGAAATGTTTCAAAATCTCTTTCTCCCAATCTCTCCCCTTCTCTTTCTCTTTCTCCTTCTCTTTGATCACTTTCCATTTCTCAAACTTCTTTTCTTTTGCTTATGTTGGAATTATATTTATTTTTAAAATGTTTCCGAATGTGAAAATACACGTGTGTGTGTGTGTGTGTTTAGAATACATTCCCTCTATATCTCTCCCTATCTCTCCCTAAATCTCTCTCCCTCCCATTATTCCTCTCCTTATCTCTTTCACTTCTCGTTTTCATTAAATTTCGAGTACATGAAGTTCTGTTTGGTCTAGGCACGTGTTATATGTCATTTAGGACTTGTTTAGTCATGTATCGAGGTTTAAAATCGAGAATTTAGCAAAGTTGGGAAGGTTTCGAAAAGCTGCCACAATGCTGTCAAAAACTGCTGTAAAAAAAAACTGCTACTGTTTTTCTTATTTGCTGCCCAAATGGTGCAGAATTGGAAAAAATGTCATTAGACGAAAGTTGTGCAAAATCGAATTTTACATGGACTATTGCGAACAGAATGTAAAATTTTTAAAGATATAGTCACTTACAGATGTTTTAAAATTCAGCAATTATCCAAAAATGGTCCTTTATCATTTTTTTTGTACTCCTTGAACTAGTGCTTGTTCGGATAGACTTTCTATTAAAATTTCAAATGCTTTTACCTTCGTTTGACTCATTGACATGTAAGTCCATTTCGACTTATGTGTTAGTACGTCATCCTTGTAGGAAACCCCGTGGGTTTCCAAAGTCGCTTCCGCATTGTGATTGGATTTTACTTCTTTTTCCTCTATCTTTTCTCTTTCCTCGCGCTTCGGTTTTCGGGGCGTGACAGAAAATCACCTTCCACACTAGGGGCAAACTTCGGCTACTCGCCTCGTTTGCCTGAATTCTACTATCTATCCTTCATACAAGGGGAAAACTTCGGTCACCTACCTCGTTTGCCCAAAATCTCAAGCCAAAAAATCACCTTCCACACTAGGGGCAAACTTCGGCTACTCGCCTCGTTTGCCTGAATTCTACTATCTACCCTTCATACAAGGGGCAAACTTCGGTCACCTACTTCGTTTGCCCAAAAACTCCAATAAACCATCATTCCAAACTAGGGGCAAAACTTCGGTCACCCACCTCGTTTGCCTATGAATTCCACTTCATACACCTCAAACTAGGGGCAAACTCTGTTTGCCTAACACGATCCCTTCACACCAAGGGCGAGTTTTTAAGTCACCAAGTTGTTTTGAAAAATTTTAAAATGGAGCATCTTTTATTCTAAAAGCTAAGGCACTAATTCAAAGCACTTCCGGGGAGAAGTAGAGAATTGATTAGATCAATAGGGAGGAATTTTCAAAAACCAGATTTATCAGCAAAGTGCTGACATATCAAGATGAGGAGTGAACATAAAAGATGAGCGGTACATCATTCATGATGAAGGCACATTGGACCGTGGCAATTTGAGAATTTCATGTCCAAATCAATCCTTCTTTGTTTGAGTCAGTAGTAATCTGATCACAAGTGTGTCAGAGATCGAGGTTTCATACAAACTAACCTAACTTTCCTTGTCGTTCCTGTTAAGTCCATTTGTCCTGATGGTCTCAAATGTGTGGGTTAAAGGTGATTCCCAATTATAACAAAAAAAAAACTTTGGAAATAAGCAGAAGTACCAAACATTATTACTACACCAGTCAAGGTCGCAACAGGAGAAGTGTCCCAGGTACAAGTGGCATAAACTCGTAAGTGGTTGCAAACTACGAACCGATAGTTGTTTCTCAAGGTGGCTGATCGGAGGAAATATCGCCATCACCAAGAAACTATTGCTGATGTGTTGATGAAGTGTGTCGATAAGACGTATTGTTGAGGTGTTTTAGGGCCCAAAGTCCAGATGTGTTGATGAGGAGTGTTGATTAGATTTGTTTTAGGGCCCAAAGTCCAGATGTTTTGATCAGATATGTTATTGAGGTGTTTAAGGTTCAAAGTCCAAGTGTGTTGTTGAGGAGGAGCATTAGATGTGTCGAGGAACATCAGAAGAGTTGAGAAGCATTGTTGGAGCATCGAGGAACATCAGAAGAGAGTATTGTTGAAGAGGAGCATCAGGTGTGTTAAAGAGTTAAGGAACATTGTGTGTGTTGAGGAGCATCAGATTTATTGAGGAACATCGGATGTGTTGAGGAGCATCAGAATTATTGAGAAGCATCGTTAAAGAGTTGAGGAACATCAGATGTGTTGAGGAGCATCAGATTTGTTGAGAAGCATCATTGAAGAGTTGAGGAACATCAGATGTGTTGAGGAGCATCAGATTTGTTGAGAAGCGTTGTTGAAGAGTTGAGGAACATCGGATGTGTTGAGGAGCATCAGATTTTTTGAGAAGCGTCGTTGAAGAGTTGAGGAACATCGGATGTGTTGAGGAGCATCAGAGAAGCGTTGTTGAAGAGTTGAGGAACATCGGATGTGTTGAGGAGCATCAGAAGAGTTGAAAAGCATCATTGAAAAGTCGAGGAGCATCGCTAAGATTTGAAGAACACTGAAGCATTGAGAAGCACCGTCAAAGGAACAACATAAGCGCCGTCGAGAATCAAGGATCTTCATTGAAATTTGAGAAGCACCGTTGAGACTTTAAGAGTCACCAGGTCCATAGTATCACGATTAAGGGGAGCACGAGTCAAAAGAGTCACTTCACCCAACACAACAAATTGGCCGTAACATGACACATAGCCCATCGGTCGCGGCACACACAAATCACAAAGCCCAGTAGGAGTGGCAAACACACCATAAGCGTTCTTTTGAGCACCACAGTATCACTTTGAGCACCACGCTCTTCCTTGAGTAAGACCTCTAGGTCGAGCTCCCTCACAAGTCTATTAGTCATAGTGAAGCGTAGATCACCAAGCCCACTGAGAGTGGCAAATACACTGAACACATGTACTAGGACCACAAGCGTTTAAGAACACAATACAGGCACGACACAAGTCCACTCAGAGTGGTACACCCCACAGCACTAGTTCATACTAGGATTAGAACACTAGACATGATAGGACACAATTCATATCACATCCATGCATTGCATATCATACTCATAGCATAGCATCTGCCTGTCTCGTTGTGCATGTGTGATTTACTCCTTTACGCCCTGAACTACGTCTTGGTCTGATTCCCCTTGGGATACGTAGGCTGCTCAGGCAGACCACGACCAGCACTGACCTCAACATCTTTTTTTCATCATTGCATCTTTTGCAACGTTTTTATCCTAAATCTATAGCCTCCAAAAAGTCCTGTCTCTTCAAAAGCTTTGGCACTCGCTTGCGACATGCGTTACCTCGCAAGTTCATGCCAAAGAGGGGCAAACTGTAGACACCCCATTTTGTCGGCTATGAGATTTAGGAGACCCATAGCTTGGTGGTTCACAATGATCGAAAAAGGACTCAAAAGGACTCTTGGAAGTTGGTTCTATTTCTCAAAATGCTCAGAATGACCAAAATGCCTCTAAAAGCCCAAAAGCTCCCAAATTTGGACCAAAAGTTCTGAAAACATACTACGTCGTAAGAAAAGTGATAAAATGAATTTTTAAGAAAAATCGGATGAAATCGTCAGCTCCTAGAGACCCCCGGAAGTCCCGGAAGTTCCCGGAAAGTCCCCGTTGATCGGTTTGACCAAGGTTTGACCAGGTTTGACCAAGTTTGACCGAAATCGTCCAAATTCGCCAGAATCATTCTAGATCATGTGGAAGGTGTTGAAATGAGTTTTAAAAGAAAATCGAGCAAAAACGTCAGCTCTTGGGAGCTCCTAGAAGTTTCCAGAACTTCTCGGGAATCCCAGGTTTGACCAGTTTGACCAAAATTTGACTTTAGAACCAGAGCACCGTAACATTTTTCATGGATACTAGAGGTTAATAGCTTTCCAACGGTATATCGCACATAATTTCTGGATTTAAAACAAATTTATTATGAATTTTCGAAGGCGAAAAAGGCGATCAAATCGGCTTTTATCGCAAATACCGCAAAACTTTTCAAAGCAACCCATCCCCGAATTATTTTTTATGAAAAGTAGACTCCATTACCTTTCCAACGGTATATCACAACCTCAATTTGGAGTTCGTACGCATTTTCTACGAATTTCGGACAAAATAGGGCCTTTTCGCGAATACCGGAACTTCAGGGGGCCTAAACAGCATTATCTGGACGAAGGAGGAGCAGTGCCGCCGCGGCACTCCCCTCCAGAATAGTGTATTTTTGTAAATTTTCTTGGGGATTCATTTTGATTAATTGAAAACCAAAACGACGTAGTTTTATGTTCACAGATGTTTGGGACCAATGGGAACACTTCTAAAATCCCAAAACCACCCCCAAGTTGGCCTATTTAAACCCCCCATTGCTCTTCATTTTAGGGGGGCCAAGTGCAAAAGCTTGAAAAGTTGTAGAGAAGAAGAGAGATAGAGATAGGTTTAGAAGAGAGAAAAGGAGCTTCCTCCTACTATTTTGCTATAGAAAGTGAGTTTTAATATTGTTTTCTTCCATTACCTCTCTTATACTTCACATTCCAAACACCCCCAATCACCATTCTTGAGCATTCTTGAGTTAGGAAGCTACTTCCATGTCCAAATGTCAAAATCTATGAGTGAAACACCAAGCTACAAGTCCAAAATCACATTGATTATCATCTATTGATTGTTATTTACTTGCTTGTTCATATTATGTTCATCTCTTCTTAATCTCATTTCTTTTTTATTTTCTTTATTTATTTACTAGTTCATCATCATCTAAATGATGACATGAAGTTTGGGGTGAGTGAATCCTTATGGATAGTAGCTCTTGACCTCAAAAATATGTTTGATAGATGATGATCATAACTTCAATACCTCCAAGGTATTCTTGAAGTTATGTTCAAAATAAAAATAAATCTCTCCAACAATCTTGGAGGTTCTTGATGAAGTGTTTGATGTTGACATTTCAAGTGGCTATAATCTTCATTGAGTATTGAAAATATGCTTTCAAAACATCTACTTCAAAAACCCCTCTTAAAACCCCTCATTTTAATCTCAAGAAAAGAAAACTCTAGTTTTTCCCAAAACTTTCAAAACAGTGAGTCAAAACAGTGAGTAATCTGAGTTCAAAGATTTTTCTAGAACTCAATACTCAACATATAGATGCGAGGCCACTTGGAAAGCCTTCCTAACTCATTGGAGAACAACCATGATTTTTTGTTTGACTTGGAAGTACTTGAAAATGGTCCATTTGGACCCAAACATTCCTTCCAGACATTCTGTTTTTGCTGTCACAGCAGCTTGGTCTACTTTCAACTTGTTTTACAGAACTATTTTCCAAAAGGGGTGGTCCTAACTTATTTTTCCCTTAAACTTCAATGTCTTAGGGAACTGTTGGTATAAAATGGGCCCCTAGATCATCTGTTTTGCATTTTCTAAGATTTTTCAACATTTCAGTCGACTGTACGGACTCTGTTTCTGAGTGACCTCTATTGTTTATATGATTTCTCTCAATCTGTGATAGTTATTAAATATTAGCTTTTTGGGTTGTGTTCTAGACACAATAAGGAAGATCTCCATAAAAAATCATGCACTGAAAACATTCCTAACCCCTCTTTTCAATTTTCAAAATATCTAGTTACTGTTCTGTCCACTATTCACAGCAAGCACATTTTAACTTTCATTCTTTGATTTGATGCTTATATGCATTCCAAATTAGTTCATATCTTAGGATGTAGTTCATACTACATTTGTACATATCCCATGTTGATTTCACTCATCCATTCATACACATTATAGACTTCTAAGTCATTCTATGGATATGAGGGAACTGATGATGTCAGAATTTAAGAAACACTTGAAATCGGAGGATTCGGTGGAGAACAAGTCTGAATTGGAAAGATACCTAATGGAGAGTTGTGAAGAAGATAGACATGGGTTTCATGTGTTAGAATGGTGGAAGGTTAATTCAAGTAGATATCGTGTCCTTTCCTTAGTTGCACGACATGTGCTTGCAATTCCTGTGTCTACAGTGGCTTCTGAATCCGCATTTAGCACGGGAGGTCGTGTTCTTGATTCCTACCGTAGTTCATTGTCTTCGAGTATGGTTGAGGCCCTCATTTGTGGTCAAGATTGGCTTCGTTCTTCATCCACGCCAATTACCCTTCAAGATGCAATGGAGGAAGTTGAAGAATATGAAAATTTTGAGTCGGGTATTTCTTCTTTATATATTCACTTATTATATTTTTTTGTTACTTGCTATAACCATTGTCATGTTAATTTTATTGTTTTGTTTTGTTTTATTTGTTATGATTTTCCTAGAACTTATGGAGGAAGAAAATCCATTGGAAGGTAACCCTACAACTATTGAAGATGGGGACGATTAATCCTACGTGAGTTCGGTGTCTATTTGATTTTACATATTAAAACTTATCCAAAAGAATATATTGCATAACCTCTCTTTTTTTTTTCTTTCTTATCTTTATTCATTTTGTAGGGTCAATTGTCAAGATAACTTTTGGACAAGATGGATGTGTAATGTATTGGCTAAAGTTTGTTGGACTTTGGGACATTGGATCAAGTTTTATTTTGTGTGTTGTTGCCTTGTTAGACTTGGACTTCTAAACTTTTAAATTTGTTTGATGTTTGGTGTTTGTTGCACTTGGAAGTTTCATTTGTGTTGTTGGATTTATGAACTTGGAAGTTTTATTTTGTGTGTTGGCTAAAGTTTGTTTGAATGGGTGGTATTGAAGTTTAAGCTTGTTTGATATTCATTGTTTTTTTTTAATTAACACTAAGTTTGTTAAAGTATAAGTGTTTGATATTTGAAGTTTAAAATAAGTTAAAATAAGTTTAGTTGGGTTGTAAATTTGTTAAGGCCCAAATTTTATTGTTAGATTTTATAGGCCCAAAAAGAGATGTTAAAGGCCCAAATTATCCAGAAAATTATATTAAAAATGGTCAATAGGCCCAAAGTAGCCCAAAAACAGATTGAGATTTGGGCCCAAAATTAGGCCCATTGAAGAAGCCCAAAAACCGACCGTTTGCACCGAAACTGATCGTTTACAAACCGGTCGGAGAAAACCGACCGCTTCGGTAGTGAAATGAAAACGATTTTGGATTTAGGAAAACCGATTGTCTCGGTTCGGTTAGCTCTATAGCCTAAAAAGCCGACCGAACCGACCGTTTACACCCCTACCATGAACACAAAGCACACTACAACCTTGGCACATTCTAGATACATACATTGCATCCATGTAAGATTTGGGGCCTTCATGGCTCCTAATCTAAGAAGATTATAAGGAATGAACTTGATCACACGTTCATACTTCCCCCGATCTAATCATCCTCTCTCATCCATCCCGGGGATTGAGAGGTCTTCTTTTCTTAAAGATTAACATGCATCATACTAGCTTGCTAAGCATATTTTGATTTCTTTGTTTATTTGTTTCAAGAACAATCCATGTCCCCTTTAAATTAAGGAAACTTAATTACTTGATACATGATTAGACGATTTTTCCTAGGTTTATTTGTGTGATCTTTCACTTTACATTGCATGATATTTGACTTAGATCTTATGAATGATATTTTATCTTTAGATCTTCCATTTTCAAGTTTCTTATGTGATGTAATATACTATTATAGTATTAATTGTCGAACCAAACATAGTATAAGATGATTATTTGGATGCTAATTGAGGCCCGTCGAAAGACGGGGCGAGTTGAGGGTGTTTTAGTCGCGACAAAGGCTCCTTCCTCTCTCGTACCAAAACCCCGAGCCAAGTTCTTTGGTTATGAAGGGCCGGTGCCTTTTTATCCATTTGGGTGATTCAAAATTAGGTTTCTTGGTTCCTTAAAGACCAAGTGGCGACTCTGTATCTGTTTTCAACAGACCTAATTTTCTTTTCCTTTTCAAAACAAGTTTCAAAACAAAAGAGGTGGAATTCCGCGTGTCCACACCTGTACAAAATTTTGACTTCCTAATCAAACACACACACACACTCTCTCTCTCTCTCTCTCTATCTCTCTCTCTCTCCAACATTCAATACCAAGACTGAAAAAAATACAGAACAATCATCCTTTTCAAAATGGCTAATGCTATTGCCAAAGCTAAATATGTTAATCTAGAGCAATTTCTAACACTTACAAAAATTACTAAATATTTAGCTTTGGATTAGCATATTTAGCTTTGGCAATAGCATTAGCCATTTTGAAAAGGATGATTATTCTGTATTTTTGTCAGTCTTGTTATTGAATGTCGAAGAGAGAGAGAGACATTAGTAATTTTTGTAAGTGTTAGAAATTGCTCTGGATTAGCCAGTTTGGCTTTTACAATAGCATTTCCCTTCAAAATTATGACTTCTTAATCAGATGTTTTAACTTTATTCAAACTTGAATGTAGTCCCAATCATAGAAACAGTCAAACAGATTCCAACAATAAGACCAAATCAAAGAGTAGCTCCATTAGCATTGTAGTAACCCGTGTTTTCATGTTTAAATTGACGATTTAGACTTCGTGTGCGATTTTAGCGAAAATTGGTCACAGGGGTATTTTGGTCATTTCTTCAATTTTATAAGTCATGAACTAAAAATATATTTTTTGGAAAAAGTTGCGTGAGATTAAATGATTTGGTATTCGTGTTGGAAGTTAAGATTTTTCGAGTCATATTTAAAATTAAATCTAATATTTTCTCTTTTAATTTTAACAGTAGCAGAATTTTGTTTTCAGATTTTTGTTAAGAAAACGAAGGAAATTTAAGATTTTGCCCGCGTTGTCCCAAGCAAAACTCGATTCTGCACACTTTTTGTCTAATGCAATTTTCTCAGATTCTGCACCGTTTGGGCAGAAAACGAGGATTTCAGTAGCAGTTTTTAGAATGCTACCAATTAATTAGAAGTTAGTGGATTGTTAGGCCAATGTCTCTAAGTGGAGTTATAGGTGCATTAGTGTATGTTTACATCATCTTGCATATTCCTTATAAACTACCAACTAATTAGAAGTTAGTGGATTGTTAGGCCAATGTCTCTAAGTGGAGTTATAGGTGCATCAGTGTATGTTTACATCATCTTGCATATTCCTTATGAACTACCCATTAATTAGAAGTTAGTGGATTGTTAGGCCAATGTCTCTAAGTGGAGTTATATGTGCATTAGTGTATGTTTACATCATCTTGCATATTCCTTATAAACTACCCATTAATTAGAAGTTAGTGGTTAATAAGTGGATTGTTAGGCCATTGTCTCCAAGTGGAAGCTTAGCTATTTATACACTCAAATACTCTCTCAAACACACACATTCTACACTTCTAGCATAGAGAGCTTGAGAGAGTCACATAGAGAGAGATTTATATATATATACACAATTATAGATATACATACACCTCGAGTTAGAAGAAGAAGAAGAAGAAGAGAAGTGTTTGGGAGTTGCTCAACATCATTTATAGGTACCGGGTTGTGTACAATATGCTTTCTAAATTCTCCGGAGTATTTCTTTGTTATCTCTACTTGTACTCTTTTTGCAGTTATGTTGTGTTTTCATTTGGAATCAATGAGTATGTGTTTATTGCTAAGTGCTATGGGACTAAAGGGTCATGAGCAAAGAGCACCTACCAACAGTCCAACAGGCCTCAGGGACCGACGTACTGGAGACGGGTGAGGTGAGGTGAGGTGTCTCTTGCTATGTGATCAAGAGGAACCTGGTATGATGCTATTGGTATGAGCGTTTGGGTAGTGTGAGCAGTTGGGTTGTGAGACTGGTCAATTGATTTGATGTCATTCTATGTATTTGATTGTCATTATCCTTTTGAGCCTTTATTATTCATGTCATATTGTATACTTCCCGGTATGGTTTTTAGATGCAGGCAGTGCCGGTAACCGAAGCCTAGAAGGGAGATAAGGTTAAGGATGATATAGGAGATCCGTGGAGAATATGGACCTGCTGGGAGTTTTAAAGAAATTTTGTATTTTTATTTTAAAGAATCAAGTGTGATTTATTTAATTTTTCAATGGAAATACGCTTATTTTTGCGGGGCGTCACAAGCATAGCCCAAAAAACTACCTATGACACATCACAATAAGTAAAACCAAATCTGAGGTTACAATAGAAGTGTCTAAACAATCTCTAAACTTCACTCCTCCCTCACTCTCTCTCTCTCTCTCTCTCTCTCATTGACATTTAATGAAGACCATCAGAAGTACATAACTATCACCCTTTTTCAAAATTTTGACTTCTTAATCAAACATTAAATATTGTAAGTAGCTTCTCATGTGAGAAAATAACTTTTAACCGTTAGATAAAGATTTGGTCTCATGATAGTAAGTTAAAATATTATTCAATAATTATTTATTCTTCATCCAATAGTGATAGACTGCTTTCTCATATGAGAAGCTACTTATAATATCATTACCCTTTTAATTTTATTTAGACTTGAATGCAGTCCCCATGATAGAAACATATTCCAAAAAAAAAAGGACCAAATCAAACAACATCTCGTCATTAACATAGCCCAAAAACCTATCTATGCCACAATGCAATAAGTAAAACCAAACCTCAAGTTACAATAGAAGCATCAAAACAATCTCTAAACTTCACTCCTCTCTCTCTCTCTCTCTCTCTCTCTCTCTCTCTCACACACACACACACACACTATAATAACCCGAAAATTTAAAACGTATATTAAAATATTAAAAATTTATTTCGTCAAAGAAAAATACCAGATTTGAGATTACAGTATAAATTTTACCTGTGTGTGTGTGCGTGGCTGTGTGAATGACCACATGGGATAATCTCCCATGTGACCAAACAAAATAAGTGGTGCGTGTGTTTTGCTTGTGTGAGCG
This sequence comes from Hydrangea macrophylla, assembly GCA_033977485.1. Lineage (NCBI taxonomy): Eukaryota > Viridiplantae > Streptophyta > Magnoliopsida > Cornales > Hydrangeaceae > Hydrangea > Hydrangea macrophylla. The sequence continues at coordinate 34,690,168 of CM066994.1, forward strand.
TGTGTTTTGCTTATGTGAGCGTGTGTTTTGCTTGTGTGGGCGTGTGTTTTGCTTGTGTGGGCGTGTGTTTTGCAGAGGCCAAGCAAAGAAAAATCTCTATAAATACACACCTCTCACTCTCAATCACTCTAACAACTCTTAACTCTATTTCTCTCAACTCTTCACTGTCTCTCTCCATTCTCTCTCTCTCCCAACTCTATACACACACATATCTAAATTATATATACACATACAAGGAGTAATTGAAACAAGCTTGGACTGCGTTTATATTTCGGATTCTTTGTCTCAAATTGTTTTCGGAGTATTGGTAAGTAATTCGTACATATTATTTTACGTAATAATTAACTTCTATTTGCTGTTTTTAATAGTATATTTATATGGATTAAATAGAATTAGGAACCTCTAGAAAATAGCTCGGTTTAATCCAAAATAGTAGAATTAGTGTAACTCATTACTCCGACCAGCTATAGCTCTCAAATTTTAAGGATGGACTCTTAAAATACCCATGAAACTACCCTTAAAACAGTTTTTGATTTACTTGTACCGTTTGGGTTTTATTAAAGATTCATTCTAAAGGGTAAATTGGTCATTTCGCATTCTGTGATTCGACTTTGCTAAAACCGACTTTCGATTTGGATTCTCCACGAAATTTCACTCAAGATAGACACTGATTTCACTTAAAAAGGTTAAGAAATGAGTGAGTTATGGCCATTAGAAGTTTAGAATTACAATCTGCCAAACAGGGCATTCTGCCCAGTTTATTTCCGAAAATTTCATTTACACCCCTGAAAACTTTAAACGAATGTATAGAGGTCTTCCGATATCGGATTTGATCACGGTTTCGAGCATAGTACTTGTAATATTGTTTATAACAATCTGAGATATAAATTTTACAGTTTTGGAAAATTTCGGTATAATCCCTATATTTTAGTATAATTACATATCAGCCCCAAAACTTTTAAATACATGTTATATTATGTATAAATATCATATTTTAAACATTAATCTTGGACATATTATTTAGACATAAGTATATCATACGAAACTTATTTTTATACATTTTCATATTAATCCTTAATATTAGTTTAAATTACATAAGTGACCCGATTTTTTAAATAGTAGTATTTATCTACACAAAAATAATGATTTTCTTTATTATTTTGGATACATGTTTATGGATAGAATAATAAATATGAAAAATTCAGTTTAAAGATTTCGATTTAATACTTTACGTGTAAAATGACGTTTTTACCCCTAGACTTTAAACGTGTATATTTAATTGTAACGAACTTATAATCGAGTCTAGTCAATAACATTAGTCTTAAAATCACACAAGGATCGTACTGATAAGACTAAAATACATATTTAGTAACATTACGAAATCACCCCTATAAAAAAATAATAATTACAATTTTGCTCCTATGTCTATAAGTTAAACTTAGATGTTAGTTCTTTTACATGTAGGACTTGCGAAGTATCAGATTTCCAGATAAAAATACTAAGTTATCAAGGTGAGTGTTCGTATCCTGTATTTAACTCAACTCCATATGTGAGTGTTCATATCCTTTTTGCTGATTCTACTCCTCACGAGTGGATCTGATTCTACCTTCAGTTATTAATAATATTATATAATTGTTATAATTCATTTTTGGAACATTATCGTTTGGTTCCACTGAAAAAGGGATTATGTTAATATTTGTTATGCCATTGTGCAATTCATTCATTGTTCCCAATGTCAATTACCACTACAACGAACTATAAAGTATAGCCCTAAGTGGTTGGTCCTATTGGGCCCATGTAATGAAGCCCAAGTGGCTGGTCCTTTTGGACCCATGAACCCGACTAGCAGGGTTGCCTTTGATCAATGTGCCATGTAATGAAAGGAACGTGTGTGTGAGTGGGTGGTTGGTAATTTGACATTCATGAAAAGATGACTTTCGTATAAATATTCTTTGAATCTGTTATAATATTTCGTATTCATCATTATTAATATTGTTATCTCTTCTATACAAATCCTCTTTATGATTATTATCCAGGTTTATATTCATTCACTGAGCCTTCTGTTCACACTCTTCAAATGTTTTAAAAACCCTTTTCAGATGACAATGATATGCTTTACGCTGAACCAAATGAAGAACAAGAGATAGCAATAGAAGAAGAAGACCTCTCCTAGATGCCCTGGAAGGATCCCTATTTTAGAAAGTCCCCTTATCGTATTTTAAGCTTTCCTAGAATAAATTCCTTGCTAGTACTGTATTTGAAGGCGTTGTAAGCCTAGAACTCTGTTTGTAAACTTATTAAGTATGGTTTTGAGATTCTACCAACCTCAATTAAATATATTAAATAAATGTTTGTATGCTCCCGCTAGACTCTGTACAGGTTAATGATGACCCACAAGGTCGGTCCCGCACTCAAAATCCACAGATGGATTTTGGGGTCGTGACAGTTGGTATCAGAGCATAAGATTTTAGGGCCGCTAGAAAACATAGAGTAATAAATAAGATTTTCATGTTAGGAGTCATTAATATTAACATCCCTTGTCGTATCATAATAGAATGGTACTAACAAGAGTCGCACTGGTACAGATAGAATGGATCAAGCTACTAATGATCGTTTTGCACGTATTGAAATGATCATGGAAGGACTAGCATACGCTGCTCAAGAGAATGCAAATGGAAACAGTCACAATAGTGATCAAGACAACGGGCAGAAGGAAGTTTTTATCAACATAGAGCGTTTCCAAAAGCTCAAGCCGCCACAGTTCCATGGTAAAGCCGACCCTACTGCAGCTGAGACATGGGTCAGGAAAATGGAAAGGCTTTTCAAGCATTTTCCCTGTACTGAAGAAGAAAAGGTGAGCTATGCCACCTATACTTTTGTCGGTGAAGCCGATCACTGGTGGAGAACCATAGAGGACACTGCAGAAGGAATGACCTGGGAGCAATTTCTAGTTCTCTTTGATGGAATGTACTATCCTTCATCCATAAAAGACCAGAAGGAGAAGGAATTCATGAATCTTAAACAGGGGAACATGACAGTTCTCCAATATGCCACAGAATTCACTTCCTTGTCACGCTTTGCTTACTATCTCATTCCAACGGAAGAGAAAAAGGCAAGGAAATTTGAGAACGGGTTATCACTTCATCTTCGCAGCAAGGTGGAGATGTTTGAATTTCCAACATACAGACAAGTTTATGACCGTGCTCTCAAGGCTGAGAAGACAAATGCCGAGTTCCAACAGAAGCGGAATGTTCCAAATAGGCCAGTAGGAAATCAAGGGAAAGGCCCAACAGGTGTGAAAAGGCCATTCTCTGCAACTGGATCTAATGTTAACAATCAAGTTGGAAGAGCACCATCAAACAACAGGGTTCCATGCAAGGATTGTGGAAAAATGCATGGAGGTGTCTGCCGATATAACTCTGGGTTGTGTTATAGGTGTGGCAATCCAAACCACATGGTTAAAGATTGCCCTAGGAATAAGACAATTGTTCAAGCACCTGTCCCGATCAATCAACATCCTCCGCAGAACCAAGGAGGCCAAGGAAGGAACCAAGGAGGCCAGGGAAGAAACCAACAACGCCAAGGACGTGTATTTGCACTGGTTTCTGAGGAGAATAATAAGGAAGCTAATACGGTGGTGGAAGGTACTATCTCTATATGTAATGTTAATGCTCACACACTTATAGATTCTGGAGCTACGCATTCATTTGTATCACCGTTCTTTGCGTTAAAATTTGCTAAATCTCCGGAACCTTTGAAAAATGAACTATCAGTTGCCATACCTTCTGGTACTTCATTAATTAGTAATCAAGTATACCGATCATGTACAATTATGATTGGTGATGTATCCTTACTCGCCGATCTTATACCACTCGAAATTCGAGGTTTTGATGCTATCTTGGGTATGGACTGGTTATCTTCAGTTCACGCTCATATTGATTGTGCTGCAAAGCAAGTCAATTTCCAAATTCCTGGTCAAGCTAGTTTCTGTTTCAAAGGAAAGGGTGTCGCATCGCCACCCTATCTTGTCTCATCTATGCAAGCAAAGGAAGTAACCTTGGAAGACGTTCATGTGGTGAGAGAATTTCAGGATGTCTTTCCTGAAGATCTACCCAACACTCTCATAGATAGAGAGATTGAATTCACCATCAGTCTTACTACTGGTACTCAACCTATATCGAAGACTCCTTATCGTATGGCTCCCGTGGAGTTAAAAGAGTTGAAGACGCAACTGCAAGAATTATTGGACAAGGGTTTCATCAGACCAAGTACCTCTCCCTGGGGTGCACCGGTCCTTTTTGTAAAGAAGAAGGATGGAACTATGAGACTGTGCATTGACTATCGCGAGTTGAACAAAGTAACAATCAAGAATCGTTATCCTCTCCCAAGGATTGACGATCTGTTCGATCAACTGCAAGGAGCACAAGTATTCTCTAAGATTGACCTGAGATCAGGTTATCATCAATTGAGGGTTAAAGCAGAAGATGTAGAGAAGACGGCTTTTCGTACTCGTTATGGTCATTATGAATTCTTGGTAATGCCCTTTGGCGTTACTAATGCTCCTGCAGCATTCATGGATCTAATGAATCGAGTATTTAAGCCTTATCTCGATGATTTCGTAATCGTATTCATTGATGATATTCTTATATATTCAAAGAGCCTTGAGGACCATGAACGCCATTTGAGAATAGTGTTGCAAACACTAAGAGATCGCCAGTTATATGGGAAGTTCAAGAAATGTGAGTTCTGGCTTCCCAAGATCTCATTCTTAGGGCATGTGATATCTAAAGAAGGTATAATGGTGGACCCACAGAAAATTGAGGCGGTGAAGTCATGGCCCAAGCCAACAACTGTATCTGAAGTGCGTAGTTTCCTAGGTTTGGCTGGCTATTATCGGAGATTTGTTGAGAACTTCTCCAAAATTGCAGGACCTATGACGCAATTAACACAGAAAGGAGTTGTATTTGAATGGACTGAAATTAGAGATAAGTGTTTTCAAGAGTTGAAGAATCGTTTAATTTCAGCACCTATCTTGAACATACCTACCGGAGAAGGAGGATTTGTAATTTACAGTGACGCTTCTTATCAAGGGTTGGGATGTGTTTTAATGCAGCATGGTAAGGTTATTGCTTATGCATCTCGACAACTGAAGATTCATGAGAAGAACTATCCCACCCATGATTTGGAGTTAGCCGCAGTAATTTTTGCGCTAAAGATATGGCGTCACTATCTCTACGGTGAAAGATGTGAAATTTTTACCGATCATAAAAGTTTGAAATATTTGTTCTCTCAAAAGGAGCTGAATATGAGACAACGCAGGTGGTTAGAATTCATGAAAGATTATGATCTTGATATACAATATCACCCTGGAAAAGCTAATGTTGTGGCTGATGCTTTAAGTCGAAAATCTTCTGGAAATGTGGCTTCCATGATCACGTCACAACAACAGTTGATTAATGATTTCGAGAAAATGGAGATTGACGTCACCCCTCATCAATCTCAAGGTTTTCTTACAGCTCTCATCGCAGAACCGACTATTCTTGAAGAGATCAAGAGGTCTCAGATGTCCGATGAGTTCTTAAAAAGGGTTAGTGAAGAAATGCCTGAAGGAAAGAGGCCCGAGTTCCATTTAAAAGATGGAGTGCTCAAATATCAGGGCAGAATTTGTGTTCCAAATATTGTTGAAGTCAAGAGGAAAGTTTTGGATGAGGCACATTCATCTAAGTTCGCTGTTCATCCAGGTGGTACTAAGATGTACCATGACATGAAGAAGTCTTTCTGGTGGCCAAATATGAAAAGAGATATTGCCGAAGCTGTTTCACGTTGCTTGCATTGTCAGAGGGTAAAAATAGAGCATCAACGTCCTGGTGGAACGTTACAGTCGCTTTCTATTCCTGAATGGAAGTGGGAACACATCACCATGGACTTTGTTGTGGGGTTACCCCAATCGGTGAAGAAAAATGATGCTATTTGGGTAGTTGTGGATAGATTGACGAAGTCTGCTCACTTCTTACCGGTCAGAGTCACCTTTTCATCTGAGAAATTGGCAAGGTTGTACATCGCAGAGATCGTTCGACTTCATGGTACACCGGTTTCTATTATTTTGGATCGAGACACTAAGTTTGTGTCACGTTTTTGGAAGGGCTTCCAAGAGGCTATGGGCACTACTCTTAACTTCAGTACAGCTTTTCATCCACAGACGGACGGTCAGTCCGAGCGTGTTATTCAGATTTTGGAAGACATGCTACGACTTACTATTCTGGACTTCCAAGGTAATTGGGAAGAACACTTACCTCTCGTTGAGTTCGCTTACAATAATAGTTTCCAAGCTAGTATCGGCATGGCTCCATATGAAGCATTGTATGGGAGGAAATGTCGATCCCCGGTATGTTGGACCGAAGTTGGAGAGAGGAAAATTATTGGGCCTGAGATCGTACAGTTAACAACTGATAAGATACAACTCATCCGACAACGAATTCAGACTGCTCAGAGTCGAAACAGAAGCTACGCAGATGCTAGACGCAGAGAGCTAGAGTTTCAAGTAGGTGATCACGTATTTCTCAAGGTTTCACCTTCAAAGGGTATTGTTCGTTTTGGAAAGAGAGGAAAACTCCATCCTCGCTTTATTGGACCTTTCGACGTCATCAACAGAGTAGGAGCAGTAGCCTATCGTTTAGCCTTACCGCCAGATCTGTCAAATGTTCACAATGTATTCCACGTTTCTATGCTTCGACCCTATGTCTCAGACTCGAGTCACGTTCTGTCATATGAACCATTAGATGTCCGCGAAGATCTTACCTACGTTGAACAACCAGTTCAGATCATGGATCGACGCGATCAAGTGCTGAGGACCAAGATCATACCGTTAGTCAAAGTTCTATGGAGGAACCACACAGTGGAAGAAGCAACTTGGGAACGTGAGGACGAGATACGCACAAAGTACCCCCATCTATTCACTTTTTAAGGTACGATAAGTTTGGGGACCAAACTTCTTTAAGTAGGAGAGACTATAATAACCCGAAAATTTAAAACGTATATTAAAATATTAAAAATTTATTTCGTCAAAGAAAAATACCAGATTTGAGATTACAGTATAAATTTTACCTGTGTGTGTGTGCGTGGCTGTGTGAATGACCACATGGGATAATCTCCCATGTGACCAAACAAAATAAGTGGTGCGTGTGTTTTGCTTGTGTGAGCGTGTGTTTTGCTTATGTGAGCGTGTGTTTTGCTTGTGTGGGCGTGTGTTTTGCTTGTGTGGGCGTGTGTTTTGCAGAGGCCAAGCAAAGAAAAATCTCTATAAATACACACCTCTCACTCTCAATCACTCTAACAACTCTTAACTCTATTTCTCTCAACTCTTCACTGTCTCTCTCCATTCTCTCTCTCTCCCAACTCTATACACACACATATCTAAATTATATATACACATACAAGGAGTAATTGAAACAAGCTTGGACTGCGTTTATATTTCGGATTCTTTGTCTCAAATTGTTTTCGGAGTATTGGTAAGTAATTCGTACATATTATTTTACGTAATAATTAACTTCTATTTGCTGTTTTTAATAGTATATTTATATGGATTAAATAGAATTAGGAACCTCTAGAAAATAGCTCGGTTTAATCCAAAATAGTAGAATTAGTGTAACTCATTACTCCGACCAGCTATAGCTCTCAAATTTTAAGGATGGACTCTTAAAATACCCATGAAACTACCTTTAAAACAGTTTTTGATTTACTTGTACCGTTTGGGTTTTATTAAAGATTCATTCTAAAGGGTAAATTGGTCATTTCGCATTCTGTGATTCGACTTTGCTAAAACCGACTTTCGATTTGGATTCTCCACGAAATTTCACTCAAGATAGACACTGATTTCACTTAAAAAGGTTAAGAAATGAGTGAGTTATGGCCATTAGAAGTTTAGAATTACAATCTGCCAAACAGGGCATTCTGCCCAGTTTATTTCCGAAAATTTCATTTACACCCCTGAAAACTTTAAACGAATGTATAGAGGTCTTCCGATATCGGATTTGATCACGGTTTCGAGCATAGTACTTGTAATATTGTTTATAACAATCTGAGATATAAATTTTACAGTTTTGGAAAATTTCGGTATAATCCCTATATTTTAGTATAATTACATATCAGCCCCAAAACTTTTAAATACATGTTATATTATGTATAAATATCATATTTTAAACATTAATCTTGGACATATTATTTAGACATAAGTATATCATACGAAACTTATTTTTATACATTTTCATATTAATCCTTAATATTAGTTTAAATTACATAAGTGACCCGATTTTTTAAATAGTAGTATTTATCTACACAAAAATAATGATTTTCTTTATTATTTTGGATACATGTTTATGGATAGAATAATAAATATGAAAAATTCAGTTTAAAGATTTCGATTTAATACTTTACGTGTAAAATGACGTTTTTACCCCTAGACTTTAAACGTGTATATTTAATTGTAACGAACTTATAATCGAGTCTAGTCAATAACATTAGTCTTAAAATCACACAAGGATCGTACTGATAAGACTAAAATACATATTTAGTAACATTACGAAATCACCCCTATAAAAAAATAATAATTACAATTTTGCTCCTATGTCTATAAGTTAAACTTAGATGTTAGTTCTTTTACATGTAGGACTTGCGAAGTATCAGATTTCCAGATAAAAATACTAAGTTATCAAGGTGAGTGTTCGTATCCTGTATTTAACTCAACTCCATATGTGAGTGTTCATATCCTTTTTGCTGATTCTACTCCTCACGAGTGGATCTGATTCTACCTTCAGTTATTAATAATATTATATAATTGTTATAATTCATTTTTGGAACATTATCGTTTGGTTCCACTGAAAAAGGGATTATGTTAATATTTGTTATGCCATTGTGCAATTCATTCATTGTTCCCAATGTCAATTACCACTACAACGAACTATAAAGTATAGCCCTAAGTGGTTGGTCCTATTGGGCCCATGTAATGAAGCCCAAGTGGCTGGTCCTTTTGGACCCATGAACCCGACTAGCAGGGTTGCCTTTGATCAATGTGCCATGTAATGAAAGGAACGTGTGTGTGAGTGGGTGGTTGGTAATTTGACATTCATGAAAAGATGACTTTCGTATAAATATTCTTTGAATCTGTTATAATATTTCGTATTCATCATTATTAATATTGTTATCTCTTCTATACAAATCCTCTTTATGATTATTATCCAGGTTTATATTCATTCACTGAGCCTTCTGCTCACACTCTTCAAATGTTTTAAAAACCCTTTTCAGATGACAATGATATGCTTTACGCTGAACCAAATGAAGAACAAGAGATAGCAATAGAAGAAGAAGACCTCTCCTAGATGCCCTGGAAGGATCCCTATTTTAGAAAGTCCCCTTATCGTATTTTAAGCTTTCCTAGAATAAATTCCTTGCTAGTACTGTATTTGAAGGCGTTGTAAGCCTAGAACTCTGTTTGTAAACTTATTAAGTATGGTTTTGAGATTCTACCAACCTCAATTAAATATATTAAATAAATGTTTGTATGCTCCCGCTAGACTCTGTACAGGTTAATGATGACCCACAAGGTCGGTCCCGCACTCAAAATCCACAGATGGATTTTGGGGTCGTGACACACACACACTGCGACATCTACACCATCATATAAAAGAGCCTTATTTACAATTCAATTGTCCTTATTTGGTAATTTGTTAATTGTTTGCTTTTACCACCTTGCCCCTCTCAAATAATACAATTCCTACATTGATACACTCTTTTGGGTCACTTATGCGATGTTTGGTTTGAGGGAATGGGGAAGGAAGGAGAGGGGTAGATGGAAGAGAGGAGGGAAGATGTTAAAATCACTTGTTTGGTATGATGGAAGAGAGGAGAGAAGGAAAGAGTGGAGGGATGCTACTTCCCTCTGGGCCATAAAATTCAATCCGTCCAAAAGTGGACAGATTAGGAAAGAAAAGGCTTCTCTTATCTTTTGACTTTTTTACCCTTAAAAATAATAACATTTAATTTAATGTAGGGGTATAATAGTAAAATATACAATATTTCATTCTTACCTTCCTCACTTCCTTCATGTTTAACCAAACAAGAGGAGGGAATACTCCCTTCCTTCCCCTAGGGATACCTCTTCCATTCATCATCTCTTCCCTTCCTTCCACTTTTCCATCCTTCCTACCAAACATAGTATTAAGGATTTTGTTTGGGGGTATTTCTGTAAGTTCAAGGAGATAATTAGCGTTAGATCACTTTTCTTAATTTTTTTAATATCAAAAAGAGGATTCAATCAATTTTTGAAAAAAATTTTTTTACCAGAAATGAGGATTCAATCAACCTTAAAAAAATCATAAAAATGAGGTTTCAATCAACTTTTGCTTCAATATTTACAAAAAATGATTGGCACAACCAAGTGTTGCTTGTGTTTTTCTCTTTCTTTTTTTTCCAAACAAGCCACTAAATGGACCAATCAAGAACATATTGATGTGACTGTGAAGTAACCCATATTCATGACACTATCATAAGAGCTATTTTGGCTATGCCATATCTGGCAAACCGATTTTGTGCTTTGTGCTTTGTTTATTGTATTTTGTTAGTTTGTTCGTTGTTGTTGTTGTTCTTTTTTTTTTTTTTTTGTTGTTATTTTGTGTTTCTTGTATTTTTTTTCTTCAAAAAGTAGGGTTGGCATATAAATTGAATTTACGCACATGCTTGTAAATAAAATCGATTGAACACTTTGATATAAATAGAATTTTTTACACATGCCTATGAATGAGAAATTTACTTTAATTACACAATGTTATCAATATTACATACACACTGTCTGCAAATTTAAAGTTACGCCTAGAAATTTGATTTACACACATAACCGATTTTGCAATGTTATCGATATTACACACAATGTCTATAAATTTAATATTACGAAAAGAAATTTGATTTACACACACAACCGATTTTGCAAATATAAAATTAAATTTATAGGCATTGTACAAAAAAAAAAAAAAAACACGCACTGTTACGCCTAGAAATTGATTTACACACACAACCAATTTTGCAATGTTATCGATATTACACACACAATGTCTATAAATTTAATGTTACGCCTAGAAATTTGATTTACACATACAACCAATTTTGCAAATATAAAATTAAATTTATAGGCATTGTACAAAAAAAGAAAAGAAAAGGATAGCCTATAAATTAAATTTAGGCTTGTGTGTGTGATAAAATTAAATTTCTAATTCAAACTATATAATTCAATTTATAGGCATGTGTGTGTGTAATACCAAATAAAATTATATTTATAGCCTATAAATTCAATTTAGGCATGTGTGTGTAATCCAATATTAATTTTTAGCAATTTTATTTTATTAAATTCTATGTTTCTATAAATTAAATTTATAGATATTTGCAGGCATGGGTGTTCAATGCATGAGTGTGTGTAAATTATATTTGCATGTGTGTGTAACTAACAATATGAACATAAAATAAAATTCACAAAGTTAACATTGTAGATTGTGCGTAATATCCAAATATAAAATTAAATTTATAGGCATTGTACAAAAAAAAAACACACACACACACACACACACATATATATATACATACATTTAATTTACACAAAATTGTGCCTGTAAATTTCATTTCATATTTTGACATTATACAATTTAGTTGCTTTTCGTAAGGTGTCTTACTATATTTATGTATTTCAATTATTTTTTTATTTTGATATCACACACGCATGCCTATTACTTTAATTTCATATTTTTATATTACACAAACAATGCATATAAATGAAATGTCATCTTTTGATATTACACACACACACCTATAAATTTAATGTACACATGTTTCGTAATTTAATTTTTATTTGATTTTATTTTAATATTGTCGATTATAGATAATATAAAAATATAAAATTCAATTTATTGGCATGTGTACCTAATATCAAAATAAAAAATAAAATTTAATTAAATTAAATTTTACCATGAGTCCGCGTCTTCCGTAGCCACCCCCAAGTTTTATAAGAACACTACTAGAAAGACATTACTATCACCTTTTTCAAAATTTTGACTTCCTAGAAAAATTCTCTCTCTCTCTCTCTCTCTCTCCACCATTTAGTATCAACACTAATAAAACTACATAAATATCACTCTTTTCAAAGGAACAGACTTTAGTGCTGTTAAGTGTGTGTTGTTGGTATTGTTCCACACACATGAACAGTAAAAACATTGTGAAATTATAATTTTGACCAAACTGTTTTGGTGCTGTTTTCACTGTTCATGTATGTGGAACAAGACCAACAGCACACAGTAAACATCACCAAAGTCTATTCCCTTTTCAAAATTATGACTTCCTAATGAGACATTTTAATTTTACTCAGACTCGAATGCAGCCCCAGTCATAGAAACAAATTCCAAAAATAAGACCAAGTCAAAGAGCATCTCATCATTAACAGTAGCATGACATCTTTCAAAACTCGAAGCAAATAATACAATTGTCAAAGCATGGGAATTAATTGATTTGTGACGCATCAGTTCTTAGTATGTTGAGATAAGGTCAATGTTAATGACGAGATGACTAGAACTAAAATTATAGAAACTCGCAAAAAGAGAGAAATGAAACCCTCTTATGAATGACTGGTTAATACCTATTTAATTAAAAAAAATTAAAAAATAATAAAATAAAATATTAAAAAATATTTAAAAAAACTATTTAAATATATAGAAAATCAACATGACACTCATTTGTGCTATAAATTCAATGTACTTAATAACTTTGTATATACCTTAAGAAAATAATACAACGTCAAACAATTTTCTTACGCATACACAAACTTCGGAACTAATTTTACAATCCCATAATTGTAGTTTCTCGAATTGGTTTCGACCTTCCGTTCCAACTTGCACCCATTTTTAATAAAGTAAGACGTAAATTTAAAAAAAAAATAAGAAGTATTTGAGTAGTATGTCACCTCAATACTCAAAAGATATTCTATAACCCAAACAATTTAATATTAGACGTCTGCCGTGATTCTTCTAGATTGTAATACTTTTAAAAAAAATGTGAAGAAATTATTTGTGCAAGTAAGTGTTTAGCCAGTTTGTTCCTCTAAGATATTAATATGTACCCTCATATACACCAATCACATGCAAAACACATGGTGTAAGAGTAGTGTGTGTGTGTGTATATATATATATATATGCAATACCTCCCGTATAAAAACACACACACACACACTCTCTCTCTCTCTCTCTCTCTCTCTCTCTCTCTCTCTCTCTCATCAACGTTCAATATCAAGACTAACAAAAATACATAACAAACATCATTTTCAAAAGGAAGCAACTTCTGTGCAATTGCTACATCACAATTGTGCTGTTTCTCTCACATTTGCTATAGTAAAATTGCTTTTGTAAAAGATGTTTTTAAAAACTGCCTAATTTTACTGTAGCAAATGTGAGAAAAATAGCACCAACTGTGCTGTAGCAGTTGCTTCCCTTTTCAAAATTATGACTTCGTAATCAGGCATTTTAATTTTATTCAGACCTGAATGTAGTCCCAATCATAAAAATAGATTCCACCAATAAGACCAAATCAAAGAGCAGCTCCATTAGCATAGCTCAAAAAACTGCCTATGACACATCACAATAAGTAAAATCAAATCTCAGGTTACAATAGAAGTATCTAAACAATCTCTAAACTTCACTCCTCTTTCACTCTGTCTCTCTCTCATTGACATTTAATAAGAAGACCACTAGAAGTACATAACTATCACCCTTTCAAAATTTTGACTTCCTAATCAAACATTAAATATTTTAAGCAACTTCTCATGTGAGAAAATAACTTTTAACCATTGAGTGAAAGATTTGGTCTTAAGTTAAAGTATTATTAAATAATTATTTATTCTTCATCCAATGGTGATAGAGTGCTTTCTCACATGAGAAGCTGCTCATAATATCATTACCCTTTTAATTTTATTCAGACATGAATGCATAGAAACAGATTCCAAAAAAAAAAAAGACCAAATCAAAGAATATCGCGTCATTTACATAGCCCATAAACCTATCTATGCCACAATGCAATAAGTAAAACCAAATCTCAGGATACAACAGAAGTATCAAAACAATCTCTAAACTTTACTCCACTCTCTCTCCGACATCTACACCTTCATATAAACGAGCCGTATTTTCAATTCCATTGTCCTTATTTGGTAATTTGTTAATTGTTTGCTTTACCATTTTGCTCTTCTCAAATACTACAATTTCCTACATCTATACACTTTTTTGGGTCATTTAAGGATTTGTTTGGGGGTATTTCTGTAAGTTCAAGGAGATAATTAGCTTTAGATCACTTTTCCTAATTTTTTTAATATCAAAATGAGAATTCGATCAATTTTTTTTTAAAAAAATATTACCAGAATTGAGGATTCAATCAACCTTTGAAAAAAAAATCACCATAAAAATGAGGATTTAATCAACTTTTGTTTCAATATTTACAAAAATTGTTTGACACAACCAAGTGTTGCTTGTGTTTTCCTTCTTTTTTTTCCCCAAACAAGCCACTAAATGGACCAATCAAGAAGTTCAGTGTCTACCATTTTGATACGACTGTGAAGTAACCCACATTCATGATGGCACTATCATAAGAGCTATTTCGGCTATGCCATATTAGGCAAACCGATTTTGTGCTTTTTGCTATGTTTTTTATTTTTATTTTTTGTTAGTTTGTTAGTTTGTATTTTTGTTTGTTTTGTGTTTCTTGTATTTTTTTCTTCAAAAAGTGGGGTTGACAGATAAATTGAATTTACACACATGCTTATCAATATAACTGATTGAACACTTTGATATAAATTGAATTTTATACGCATGCTTATAATGAGAAATTTACTTTTATTACACAATGTTATCGATATTACACACACAATGTCTATAATTTTAAATTTATGCCTAGAAATACACATACAACCGATTTTTCAATGTTATTGAAATTACACACACAATGTCTATAAATTTAATATTACGCCTAGAAATTTGATTTACACACACAACTGATTTTGCAAATATAAAATTAGATTTATAGGCACTGAAAAAAACACACACACACACACACACGCACACACACACACACATACACACACACACACACTATTATGCCTAGAAACTGATTACAGACAACTGATTTTGCAACGTTATATATATTACACACACAATGTTTATAAATTTAATGTTGCGCTTAGAAATTTGATTTACACACAATCGATTTTGTAAATATAAAATTAAATTTATAAGCATTATACAAAAACAAAAAAAGAGAAAAGGATAGCCTATAAATTAAATTTAGGCATGTGTGTAACAAAATTAAATTTCTAATTCAAAATATATAATTCAATTTATAGGCATTAGTGTGTAATACCAAATAAAATTATATTTATAGCCTACAAATTCAATTTAGGCATGTGTGTGTAATCCAATATTAATTTTATCAATTTCATTTTATTACATTTCGATGTGTCTGTAAATTAAATTTATAGATATTTGCACGCATGGGTGTGTGTAAATTATATTTATAGGCATGTGTGTGTAATATCAACAATATGAATATAAAATAAAATCACAAAGTTAATATTGTAGATTGTGAGTAATATCTAAATATAAAATTAAATTTATAGGCATTGTACACACACACACACACACACATATACATTTACTTTACACAGAAATGTGCTTATAAATTTTAGTTCATATTTTGATATTATACAATTTAGTTGCTTTTCGTAAGACGTCTTACTATATGTATGTATTTTAGAAATTTATTTATTTTGATATTACACACGCATGCCTATTACTTTAATTTTATATTTTCGTATTACACACACAATGCCTATAAATGAAATGTCATCTTTTGATATTAAACACACACGCCTATAAATTTAATGTAGACACATGTTTCATAATATAATTTTCATTTGACTTTATATTAATATTGTAGATTGTGAATAATATATATATATATATATAATTCAATTTATCGGCATGTGTATATAATATCAAAATAAAAAATTAAATTTATTTAAATTGAATTTTAGCATGAATCCACGTCTTGCGCGAGCCACCCCTAGTTTTATAAGAAGACTACTAGAAACAGTCGAAAGACATAACTTTCACCCTTTTCAAAATTTTTACTTCCTAGATAAAATTTTCTCTTCTCCTTCTCTCTCTTCACTATTCAGTATCAACACTAATAAAACTATATAAATATCACCATTTTCAAAATTATGACTTCCTAGTAAGACATTTTAATTTTACTCAAGATCCGAATGCTGTCCCAATCATGGAAATAGATTCCAAATATAAGACCAAGTCTCTTCACTATTCAGTATCAACACTAATAAAACTACTATAAATATCACCATTTTCAAAATTATGACTTCCTGATAAGACATTTTAATTTTACTCAAGATCCGAATGCTGTCCCAATCATGGAAATAGATTCCAAATATAAGACCAAGTCAAATAGCATCTCATCATTAACAATAGCCAAAAAGGTTAGATCATCAACCAGGCATGACATCTTTCAAATCTTTCAAAACTCGAATCAAATAATACAAGTGTCAAAGCATGGGAATTACGGAGTAATTGATTTGTGACCCTTCAGTACTTAGGCTTAGTTTGGCCCCATTTTGATGTTTTTTCCTTTTTTAAAGTACAATTTCTTGTTGAATCATTTGATAATTAGTTTATGAACTTTGCAAAAATTGAACTTACGACTTTTTGAGGAGGAGCTTTTAAAAGCTCTACAATGGAGCTTTTAAAAGCTCAATGTTGCTTTTTAGTTTCATAATGTATTTTTGAAGAGTAGTGTATCACTTGTATAAAATTATCAAACAACTTAGTAATAAATTTCATAAGCTCCTTTTAAAAATCCGCATGGGGCCAAACTAAACCTTAATATGTTGAGATAAGATCAATGTTAATGACGAGATGACTAGAACTAAAATTACAGAAACTCGCAAAAAGAGAGAAACGAAGAGAGCGGTAAAATTGTATAGAATAAGCAAATGTTTGTCCAAAATAAAACGTGAGAGATGACACACTTCAGACAATAACATAAATACTGTTTCATGCTTAGGGGCTGTTTGGAAAGACATATGGCCAGTTTTTTGTGATCCATAAATGAACCAGATCTACATTATAAAGGGTTTGGTATAGGCTTTTTTTTAGATACTCGGCAAATTATTAAATCACACTTAAAATTCGTTCTTGTTCTAACTAGCATTAATTGCTAGTTTTCATAAAAATCGGATAAGAAAAATGCGAGCGAGGTTGAACTGATTCTGATCACATTTTGTACATTTTCAAACCAGCCCCTAAAGTCTAAAGATGATAACTTTGCTCCATCAATGTCAGTGCCCGTCATGGAACAACACACCACCAATAAAAACAGACTTAGCTTTGTTTACTACAACAGTTTGAAAATGAGAGGTTGAACTGAATGTGATCCCCTATGTTACATTTTCAAACCGGCCCTTAAATTAAAAATGTTAAAAATTTGCTCCACTAATGTCAATATGGTTCCGAGTAGTTAGGATCTCAGGCATTCCCTCTCTCTGGCCAAATATCTTCAGTCTTTCACAAGACAAAGAGTAATGCTATGTTTCTCAAATCTTAATCCCAAATTTAAATCTCAAATGATTTGACACCGAGCCCACTGAATTTTAATTGGATGATGTTAAAGTTGTCATATCGTTATTGCCAGTGAACCCACTGTCACATCATTTGAGATGAACTGCTATACATTTTGAAACCGGTCGTTAAGGTCATTGTGATGTTGTCATTATTGGTGATGAACTGCGATAATCCATTGTGGGTGAGCACCACGATAAAAAGGCCTGTTTGTTTGGTGAATTATTCCATGAGTGTTACTAACATTTGTAGAGCAAAGTTATTACGTATATTTTGCCTATAAGGGCCGGTTTGAAAATGTATAAAATGGGATCAGATTCAGTCTAACCTTCCATCTTTTTATCCAGTTCTTATGAAAGCTAGCAATTGCTATTTTGAAAAAGAACCAATTCTAAGCGTGATGTATTAACATGCACGGACTTCCACACAATAAAAAGGCCTCTATTAAGAGTAATGCTAGATGCACTCCTAAATGTACAACCAAATGCACAACCCTGCTTAAAAATATTAGACTTCGTGCTGAAAAGCTTACACACCCTGCACACCCCCTTTTTTTTGTACAGACTTTTCAACACGAGGTCTAACATTTTAAAACAAGATTGTGCATTTAGTTGTGCATTTGGGAGTGCATCTAGCATTACTTCAAAATGTAGAACTGGTCACAAAAACTGGTTGTGTCTTCACAAATAGCTTCTAAGCCAAAAAAAAAAAAAAAAAATTAAAAATGAAGATTATCCTCATTTTTATTTTTTTAGCTCTTAACAAGGCCAAAGAGAATAAGGAAAAAAAAAAAAAAAATTCATCACAACCAATGCTAGGGGCCTTTTGGCACAACAGCTTCTACTTCTACAATTCAATCACAAAAGATTGAATTAAAAAATCTCATTTGTCAAACAATTTCGTTGTAGACTTTGAAGTTCTATAACCACATATGAACTCCAAAAATTGGTTGTCAAACACCAGCTAAGACCAAAAACAAAATCACCACTACTTTTTTTTGCTAAGAGAAATTGCCACTACTTCGTAGTACACTATTACCCTTTTCAAGGTTTCGTTTCCACATCAAACATTTCCACCTGAATCCCCCCCCCCCCCCCCCCCCCCCATTATATGAAAACGAGTAATGCTATTTACTTCCAAAATTTTGTTCCTAACATGTGTTGAAACAGAGATTGTAATGGAATGATATTACCAGAAGCTGTAGCCCTTTTGTAACGATTTCTTGGGTTGAGTCGCGGACAATGTCGCTCTCTTTAAGACGTTTCGCGGCTCTGCCCCAAAAATTTGTGCTAGCAGTTCAGAAAGCCCACGCCGTCCCCAGGATAAAGTCAGCCCCAGAATTCGCCTCTGTCTCGAAATTCCTTACACGGAGGAAGATCGGAATACTCTCACCCTTTCAAAACAGTTGCTCGAAAACAGAAAAAATTGAATGATAGAAAATTATTTTTCTCTTCTCTCTTTTGTAAACTGTTGTGTTTTTTCTCTGTTGTGTGTTTTTAAAACGAGAGCAAAAGCTCTGAATAAATAGAAAATATTTATTAGAACGTTGGAGAGAAAAACGTTGGAGAATTAATTGGGAGAAAAAGACCAGGGAGGAAATTGTGGAAAGGGAAACAAATCCCACAGATCATGCCCAAGCCAAAAATAAAAATATATATAGGAGTAGACCAAGGGCCCAAGCCCAACCCACACCCGGCCCGGGGCGGGGCGGCGGTGCGCGTGTGTGTTTTATGGATTGGGTCTAGGTCCTCCCCCATCCACAAAATTGGGTACCCCTAAGGGTCCAACCCTTAGACAACACACATCTATATATATGGCCTTTGAGGTTCCTCTAATTCTCCTATGTGGGACAAGAGTAAAAACTCTAGCTTTTGGTTTCTCTTTGAAAATTGGAGGCAAACAATAGAGCCTTTTGAAAAATTTGACACAAAAGTTTTTCCCTCTCTTTTTTTCATTACACTTTGGCCCAAATCAAACCACATGGGCCCAACAATCCCCCACTGTAATTAAAAAAGATTTAAGTTCATCGAGCAACTGATCATACGACTATGCATAAGTAAAGGTGTTTTACAACTTGAACCTTTACATAGTGATAGTGCTTCCGATTATACTAGAGTAACCGTAGTTTTGAACTTTATATCAGACAACACCACACACACAATCCTACTAGGGTGAAGTTCAAAAAGCCAGCACTTTACGGCCATGTGCTTATATCCCAGTATAGCGAATGCTACTATAGAATATGCCCAAATTTCATAGGAAGCGGCCACACTTCCACATTCGCATAGGTGAGTCTAATAAGGATACTCCTGTAGCTAGGTATCCCACTCCCCATAGAGTTTAGATATCATTAAGAGTTAAAGATAACTCAACCTTCTATCGCTTCAGGATGTCATGCTTCTTAGGGATGGACATGGAGTGTAAACCCCATATTTGTAAATTAGCATGATTCCACTCACATCACTTCATGACTTGTTATTACCCATTGAACCTATTTCTTGGGATCTCCAGTCTATAGGTTGGGTTACCATCACAAGTGAATCAACCATCCGAGGGCTTTAGTCCCATCCCTGTCGAGGTTTTCCAAATCTTCTCTCGTGCTAACCCTTTCGTCAAAGGATCGGCCAAGTTCTCCTCAGACCGCACATAATCCACTCTCACAGTTCCAGTAGAGAGAAACTTTCTAATAGTAATGTGCTTGCGACGTATTTGTCGCTTCTTGCCGTTGTAATAACGGTTCTCAACTTTGGCAATAGCCGCGGTACTATCACAGTGTATTAGGACAGCTGGTATCGGTCTCTCCCATAAAGGGATATCAGATAGTAGGTTTCTTAGCCAACCTGCTTTTTCACTAGCTGAAGCTAGTGCTATCATCTCTGACTCCATCGTGGACTGAGCCAAAATAGTCTGTTTCTTAGACTTCCATGACACTGCGCCTCCAGCAATACAAAAAATGTATCCACTAGTGGCCTTGGAGTCATCTGATAGAGTATTCCAATCAGCATCGCTATATCCTTCAAGGGCAGCGGGAAACTTCTCATAGTGTAATTTTAGGTTCATCGTCCTTTTAAGGTAACGCATCACCCTTTCAATAACATACCAATGCTCCATACTAGGTCTACTAGTAAACCTACATAGTACTCCAACAACATAAGCTATATCAGGCCTAGTGCAATCAATAGAATAACGGAGACTACCAATGATGCTCGCATACTCAGTTTGTCTAACACTGTTACCAGTGTTCTTGAACAACTTTACACTAGGGTCATATGGAGTACATACTGGTTTACAGTTAAAGTAATTGTATTTCTTTAGAATCTTCTCAATGTAATGAGATTGATCTAAAGAAAGTCCCTTTTCAGACCTAGTAATATTAATACCAAGAATTACACTAGCTTCTCTTAAGTCTTTCATATTAAAGTTGGCACATAAGAAAGATTTAACATCATTAATGACATGAATATTTGATCCAAAAATAAGTAAGTCATCCACATATAAGCAAATGATAGTGCAAATGTTGTTTTCAAATTTGTAATAAATACATTTGTCACTTTCATTTATTTTGAAACCATTTGAGATGACTAAACTATCAAATTTATCATGTCATTGTTTAGGAGCTTGTTTCAAACCATAAAGAGATTTATCCAATTTGCAAACTTTATTTTCTTGACCAAAAATAATAAAACCTTCAGGTTGGTCCATATAAATCTCTTCTTCTAATTCACCATTTAAAAATACTGTTTTAACATCCATTTGGTGTACTACTAAATCATGAATAGCAGCTAAAGCAAATAGTACACGAATAGAAGTAATTCTAGTGACCGGTGAATAAGTATCAAAGAAATCAACATTTTCTCTTTGTCTATAACCCTTAGCTACAAGACGTGTCTTATATTTATCTATTGTGCCATCGGGTTTTAATTTCTTTTTAAGAATCCATTTGCAACCTATAGTCTTACAACCAGGTGGCAAATCTACTAAGTGCCAAGTGTTATTGGACTCTAAAGAGTCCATTTCATCATTTATAGCTTCTTTCTAAAAGTCAGCATCTACAGAAGTCAAAGCATCTTGGAGGGTGTTAGGATCCTCCTCTAAGGTGTACGCATAAAAATCAGTCCCAAAATCTTTCACGATTCGGCCTCTTTTACCTCTTCTAGGTTCTAATTCATACTCATTAGGTCCTACTATTCTAGGTTTGTCATGTGATGTCGAACCCCCACTATTTCCCGATTTAAAAGGGAATTTGTTTTCGAAAAAATCATCATTTGATTCAATTATAACATGATTCTTTAAATCAAAAAATTTATAAGCCTTACTATTAACAACATAGCTAATAAAAACACATTCATATGCTCTACTAGCTAATTTTGACCTTTTTGGGTCAGGTATCCGAACATATGCTAAACACCCCCACGTTCTAAAATAATTCACGTTGGGTTTTCTACCTTTCCAAATTTCATAAGGGGAGATATTGGTTTTAGAGTTAGGAACTCTATTAAGCACATAACAGACTGTAAACAATATTTCCCCCCACCAATGAGAGGCTGCTCCAGAACCAAGTAAAATAGTAACTAACAATTCAGTAAAAGTTCTATTTTTTCTTTCAGCTTTTCTATTCATTTCAGGAGAGTAAGGGGCAGTTTTCTCATGAATAATTCCATGCATTTTATACAACTCTATAAATTCATTAGAATCATATTCATGTCATCTGTCACTTTGAAATCTTTTTGTTTTCTTATTAAATTGATTTTCTATTTCATTTAAAAAAAATTTAAACATATCAATTGCTTCATTTTTATTTTTCATAATATAAACGAATGAATAGTTTGAACTGTTATCAATAAAAGTGATAAAATATCTTTTTTGTTATGAATGTGGATGTCTATGAATCCACTAGAGATATTGCTTCACACAATGGAATGTGGATGTCTATGAATCCACTAGAGATATTGCTTCACACAATGGACACTAACCACAAATGGACTTTCACTATACAAAATCATGGCTATATATAGCCATGGTTGTTAGTAGAAAGAACAGAGGGAGAAAGAAAGAAAGGAAAAGAAGAAGGAAAGAAAGAGAGAAAAAAAGAGTGACAAATATCACTTGTGTATTTGAGAAATTAGTGCTTGGGTTGTAAAGGTTCAATCAATAATCAAAGGTGATCCCCCTCCGCAGTGGACGTAGGCAAATTGCCGAACCACCTGAAAATATTGGTGTCATTAATTGCTTATTTGCATGCATATTTATTATTAATTTTATAACACGTTATCAGCACGAGCCTATACCAACTGGGCTCCTCATATCAAATGGTATAGATATTAATATAGATAATATATATCTGTTTAGTTTTCTTTATATATATATATATATATATGTGCACCCTTGAAGAGGTTATAATTTAAACTCCTCTTGATGAGAGGAATTTATTACAATAATTATACATCCTTGAAGAGGTTATAATTTGTATTCATCATTAATGGAAGTGAACAGTCCTTGAAAAGACAATAAATCAGCTTCTTGAAGAAAGTAGTGAATAAATTAAAAACAACTCTTGAAGAAGTTGTAGAGAAAAAAAAAATATATAGTTATACTTATCTCTTGAAAAGGGTAGAATACTTGATAAAAGAGTGGTGGACTATCTCTTGTAGAAGATAAATAATAGTCCTACCAAAGAGGATTTTATTGCAAACTTCTGAAGAAGTTATTATGGATAGTCCTCTAAAAGAAGTCATAAGAAAAAAAAATATAAATAAATAAATAAAATAAATAAATGAACTGCTTGCAAAAGTTGGTTTTATACTCTTAAAGAGTCAGTCTCCTGGGGAGATAATAAATGGACTCCTTAAAAAGTTAGTCTCCTGGGGAGACAATAAAATGACTTCTTAAAGAAGAAGTAAGAAAATTTATCACAGATAAATTAGAGACAACTCCTAAAGGAGTTAATAATAAAAAAAAAAAAAAAAGAAAAAAAGGAGAAAAACAATCACGGGCAGCCCGATTCGAACCGGAGACCGTAGGAATTAAAGATTTTAAGGTCCTTAGTTCCCACCTCTCGGTTACCGCGTGATTGTTTAACCATTATTGAATGAATATATATATATATATATACATATATGCATGTGCATATTATACCCAGCTTCTATAAGCTTCATACTTATAAATATAGACAGGTACGAACTTCTCAAAGGTAAAATATATAACAGATTTGGATATCCATATATAATAAATTTCACTCTCCTTATCTCTAACAATAATGCTTAAATATTTTTTTTATTTATCTAATCCTAAGTGATAATTTATCTTTCTTATATCCTCAGAATTCTGAAATATGGCAAACCTCCAAGCTCTTAAATTTGTTGCCCTTGATATTTCTGGCAATAATTATTTATTTTGGGCAAAAGACATGAAGACTTATCTAATTTCTGAAAATCTTGGAAAAACAATCGATGAGGAAAATGATGCATCCCCACGGGAACAGGCTCAAGCCATGGTCATCATTCGACACCATTTACATGAAGAGCTGAAATATGAGTATCTTATAGTAGATGACCCTTCAGTGCTCTGGAAAAATTTGAGAGAAAGGTATGACCACCAAAATGATGTAATTCTCCCAAAAGCAAGATATGACTGGATAAACCTGAGGATTCAGGATTTCAAAACAGTTTCTGAATACAACTCCGCACTATTTAAAATTACTTCTGTCCTTGAATTGTGTGGAGAAAAGATTACTGATGAAGAAAAATTAGAAAAAACTTATTCTACATTCCACGCCTCGAATATGCTTCTGCAGCAGCAATATCGAGAGCGCAGATTTAAAAAGTATTCAGAACTGATATCTTGTCTCCTTGTGGCTGAACAAAACAATGATTTGCTGATGAAAAATCATCAGTTACGTCCAACCGGTTCCAATCCATTGCCTGAAGTCAATGGAACTACATTCCCTGAAGTGAATGTAAATGTACCTCATAGGCAGAGAGGTGGACGTGGAGGTAGATATAGAAATAGCCAAGGACGATGTCATGGAAGAAATTACAAATGGAACCATGGTGGTCATAACCATAAAAATGCAACACCGTACCACCAAAAGTGGAACAGGAATAAAAGGGGAAAAGGTATTCAAAGACCTCCCAAGAGAGATGATGAACTCTGTTACCGGTGTGGCAAGACAGGGCACTGGGCCCGTCGCTGTGATACGCCAAAACATTTGGTTGATCTCTACCAAGCCACAATAAAGGAAAAGGGTAAAGAGGTAGAGACCCATTTTGCTGACTATGATGGTCCAGTGGATATAACCCATTTGGATATGGCAGATTTCTTCGCAGATTCTGATGGAAAAATTGATCACTTGATTGGTGATGGAAGTGTCCAAAAATGAATAATGCTGTGTGTGTCTACTATAATTTTATGTTGTATTTTGTATGCTAGTATTATGTTGTATTGTGGAGTATGATCTTCTTGTGATGAATAAAAAAATCTATTAATACTTATGAACCTTATTATTTGATAGATTTCAAAGATGAACAGTGAAGATATATGCCTAGTGGATAGTGCAACAACACACACAATTCTTCGTGACAAGAAATATTTCTTGAACTTAAAACTAGCTGAAGCAAATGTGAACACAATATCAGGCACAACAAATCTTATTGAAGGATCTGGAAGGGCTAGCATTGGTTTGTCAAAGGGAACAATAATTCATTCCAATAATGCTTTGTACTCTAGCAAATCCAAAAGAAATTTGCTTAGTGTCAAAGATATCCGCTTAAATGGATATCACATTGAGACCATTACTAAGAATAGTGTAGAATATCTTTGTATTACTTCTCTTGTTTCAAATAAGAAACAGGTCTTGGAGAAACTCCCTGCTCAAGCTTCTGGGTTATATCAAACGACGATTAGAGCAATTGAATCAAATGCTGTGGTAAACCAGAAAAAATCAGATCCAAAAACTTTTGGACTTTGGCATGACCGACTTGGTCACCCTGGAGCAATAATGATGCGAAGAATCATTGAAGGCTCACATGGACATCCTTTAAAAAATCAGAAGATTCTTCTACCAAGTGACAATCCATGTACTGCTTGTTCACAAGGTAAATTAATTATCAGACCATCTCCTTCAAAGATCACTGTGGAATCCCCTACATTTCTAGAACGTGTTCAAGGAGATATATGTGGACCAATTCATCCACCATCTGGGCCATTTTATTACTTCATGGTTCTTATTGATGCATCTACTAGATGGTCACACGTGTGTCTACTCTCATCTCGCAACACTGCATTTGCGAGACTTCTGGCTCAGATAATTCGATTACGAGCACAATTTTCTGATTTTCCTATCAAAACTATACGTCTTGATAATGCTGGGGAGTTCACATCCAAGGCATTTGATGACTATTGCATGTCAATAGGAATTCATGTTGAACATCCCGTTGCTCACGTGCATACACAGAATGGTTTAGCTGAGTCGTTTATCAAACGTCTCAAGTTGGTTGCTAGACCCTTACTTTTGAGAACAAAACTACCTGCATCTGCTTGGGGTCATGCCATATTACATGCTGCATCATTAATTCGGATTAGACCAACTTCTTATCATGAATACTCCCCTTTACAACTTGTATTTGGACAACCACCTAATGTTTCCCATCTACGAGTTTTTGGTTGTGCTGTGCAAGTTCCTATTGCACCCCCACAACGCACAAAAATGGGTCCTCAGAGACGCCTTGGAATTTACGTTGGTTTTGATTCACCATCTATAATAAGATATCTTGAACCCTTAACTGGTGATCTTTTTACTGCACGGTTTGCAGACTGTCATTTTGATGAGACCGTATTCCCACCATTAGGGGGAGAAAAGCTGAAACCTGAAGCTCAGCATAAAATTTCTTGGAATACATTGGCAATGTCTCATCTTGATCCTCGCACCAATCAATGTGAACTTGAAGTTCAAAGGATCATTCATTTGCAAAAGGTTGTAAATCAATTGCCTGATGCATTCACTGATGCAAAGAAAGTGATAAAATCACATATACCGGCTGTAAACACTCCAGCAAGAATTGAAGTCCCAAGAGGACAATCTGGTAGTGCAGCGGTAGATGAGTCTACGGCACGATTGAAACGTGGTAGACCTAGTGGTGCAAAGGATAAGGTTCCTCGGAAGAGAAAAATAAAAGGACATATTAACAAAAGTGGAAACTCATACAGAGATCTCAAAGAGCGCTATAGAAATACTTGATAAATCCAACGTTGGTCAACAGGGTTCCCCTGGAGAGGAACAAGTAGCCCATGAAGAGGCACAAGTATTTGAGAATAAAGAGATCTCGATAAACTATATGTCCACTGGAAATATGTGGGATCGTAATGGCACGGTCATTGATCACATATTTGCCTTTACAGTAGCACTAAACATCACCCAAAGTGATGAGGATCCTGAACCACAAAATGTGGAAGAATGTCGACATAGAATTGATTGGCCAAAGTGGGAAGAGGCCATACAAACTGAGTTAAACTCATTAGAAAAACGGGAAGTGTTTGGGCCTGTAGTCCCTACACCTGAAGATGTAAGTCCCGTTGGGTACAAATGGGTATTTGTACGGAAACGTAATGAGCAAAATGAGATTGTGCGATACAAGGCCCGACTTGTAGCACAAGGTTTCTCACAGAGACCTGGCATCGATTACGATGAAACATATTCCCCGGTAATGGATGCAATTACGTTTCGATTTTTGATAAGTCTATCAATGTCTGAAGGACTTGATATGCGCTTAATGGATGTGGTTACAGCATATTTATATGGATCACTAGATAGTGATATACATATGAAGATCCCTGAAGGATTCAACATGCCCGAAGCATGTAAGTCAAAACCACGAGATATGTACTCTATTAAATTGCAAAGATCTCTATATGGATTAAAGCAATCCGGACGCATGTGGTACAATCGCTTGAGCGAATATCTATTGAAAGAAGGATATATAAATAATGCTATATGTCCATGTGTCTTCATTAAGAGATCAGACTCCGATTTTGCAATCATTGCAGTATATGTTGATGATCTTAATCTTGTTGGCACTCCCAAAGAGCTCACAAAAACTGCTGATTATTTGAAAAGGGAATTTGAGATGAAAGATCTCGGAAAGACAAAATTTTGTCTTGGGTTGCAACTCGAGCATTTCCCTGAAGGAATTCTCTTACATCAATCCTCATATACAGAGAAAGTTTTGAAACGTTTCTATATGGATAATGCTCATCCATTGAGTACTCCTATGGTAGTCCGGTCACTTGATGTAAAGAAGGATCCCTATCGTCCTCGTGATGATAATGAAGAGCTACTTGGTCCTGAAGTACCATATCTGAGCGCTATTGGTGCTCTTATGTATTTGGCAAATTGTACACGACCAGATATCGCTTTTTCTGTCAATCTGCTTGCAAGATTTAGCTCAGCACCAACTCGAAGGCATTGGAATGGTATTAAGCACATATTTCGCTATCTCTCTGGTACAATTGATCTTGGGTTATTTTATCCTAAAAGATCCAAGTCACCATTAATTGGATATGCTGATGCTGGATACCTTTCTGATCCGCACAAAGGTCGATCTCAAACTGGTTATGTATTTACTTGTGGAGATACTGCAATCTCATGGAGATCTGTAAAGCAAACATTGACTGCCACTTCTTCAAATCATTCTGAAATTCTTGCACTACATGAAACCAGTCGTGAATGCATTTGGTTGAGATCAATGATCCAGCATATTCAGGAATCTTGTGCCTTATCTTCGATCAAAGATAAACCGACAACGTTATATGAAGATAATGCTGCATGCATTGCACAAATCAGAGGGGGATTCATCAAAGGAGACAGAACCAAGCACATCTCACCAAAATTCTTCTATACACATGAGCTCCAAAAGAAAGGTGAAATCAATGTTCAACAAATACGTTCTACTGATAATCTCGCAGATTTATTCACAAAAGCACTACCAACTGCAACATTCAAGAAGCTAGTACACAATATTGGAATGCGCAAACTTAAAGAAGTTTCATGTAGCAATTACTCATGTGATAATGAAGGGGAGAAAGTGACTGCTTCATATTATCAATAGATAGACATCCAAGGGGGAGTGTTATGAATGTGGATGTCTATGAATCCACTAGAGATATTGCTTCACACAATGGAATGTGGATGTCTATGAATCCACTAGAGATATTGCTTCACACAATGGACACTAACCACAAATGGACTTTCACTATACAAAATCATGGCTATATATAGCCATAGTTGTTAGTAGAAAGAATAGAGGGAGAAAGAAAGAAAGGAAAAGAAGAAGGAAAGAAAGAGAGAAAAAAAGAGTGACAAATATTACTTGTGTATTTGAGAAATTAGTGCTTGGGTTGTAAAGGTTCAATCAATAATCAAAGGTGATCCCCCTCCGCAGTGGACGTAGGCAAATTGCCGAACCACCTGAAAATATTGGTGTCATTAATTGCTTATTTGCATGCATGTTTATTATTAATTTTATAACATTTTTCCATTTCTTGTTAGAATTCCTTCATATTCACAAATGTCAGAATGAATAAGATCAAGTGGTTCAGATTCCCTAGTGACAGATTTATGAGGGTTTTTTGTGATTTTTGCTTGGCTACAAAATTCACATTTTTCAAAATCATTCAAAGATAGTTCTGGAATATATTCTAAACTACTCATATTTTTCACAAGTCTCTTATTCACATGACATAATCTACCATGCCAGATATTAAAAGAACACACCATATAAGCAGAAGAAGTAATTTTATTATCAACATTTAATTTGAACATTTCTTCAGTTGCATAGCCCTTTCCAACAAACACTCCATTTTTAGTTAAAGTAAAAAGGTCAGCACCAATAGTTTGCATAAAACCAGCCTTGTTGAGAAGATATCCTGAAACAAGATTCTTCCTCATTTCTGGAGTGTGCAAGACATCTTTGAGAATGACTGTCTTTCCAGAAGAAAACTTTAATTCAACTTCTCCAGTACCAGCAACAATAGTGGTGTGGGAATCTCCCAGCAACACTTTCTTGTCCTCAGCTTCAGAATAGGATTTGAACATATTACGGTCACAGCAAACATGGCAAGAAGCACCAGTGTCTACCCACCACCCCTCGGATCCTCCAACAATGTTAACTTCAGAAATCATAGCAACAAGTTGCTCCTCAGTAAGATTTGCTTGAGGAACAACACGACACAGATTTCGACAGTTTCGAGCCATTTGACCGGGTTTGCCACAATTGTAGCAAATGAACAGTCCAGCTTCATTTGTTCCAGAGGGGGGTATATTCTTATTCTGATTTGGCTTCAGATTCTGAATCTGCTTTTTGTTGTTGCGGTTCTTGTTCTGATTCTGGTTTTGAAATTTCATGTTTCTTGCATTTGGTTTCAGAACAACAGAGGTTTTGTTTTTCTTAAAATTTTGAGGTTTCTTGTTGTTGGAAACAACCAGAACCTCTTCTTTCAAATCTTGTTTTCTTGCCTCTTCCTCAATACGAAGGCGTGTAATCAAACTTTCCAAAGAAAATTCTTTTGTTTTGTGTCGTAAAACATTTTTGAAGTCTTTCCAACTTTGGGGAAGCTTGTCAATAATGACAGCTACTTGAAATTGTTCGTTCAAGTCCATGCCTTCAGAGATAATTTCATGGGCAATTTGTTGTAACTCATGGGATTGAACTTCGACAGATTTTTCATATGTCATTTGGTATTTCAAATAGCGGCTCACTGCAAATTTCTTTGCTCCTGCCTCTTCGGTATTATATATTTTTTTAAGGGCTTCCCAAACATGTTTTGCAGTAGTCTCGTTTGAGTAGTAATCATAAAGGTTATCAGAGAGTCCATTCAAAATGTAATTTTTGCAAAGAAAATCATTTTCATCCCAAGTCTGAGACTCTCTGATTTGTGCAAGAGTAGGATTTTCAGAAACATTTGGTTTTTTAGAAGAACAAAAAGATTGCAATTTTTTTGTTGTAAAAAAAAACATCATCTTCATCCTCCACTGTTTAAATTGAAGACCCTCAAACTTAAAGGGTTTGTTGAGGTCAGGGGTAACGGAGAGCATAGTAGAATCCATAGCAGATGAGAACGTCTTAAAATTGTTGAAACAGAGATTGTAATGGAATGATATTACCAGAAGTTGTAGCCCTCTTGTAACGATTTCTTGGGTTGAGTCGCGGACAATATCGCTCTCTTTAAGACATTTCGCGGCTCTGTCCCAAAAATTTGTGCTAGCAGTTCAGAAATGTCACGCCGTCCCCAGGATAAAGTCAGCCCCAGACTTCGCCTCTGTCTCGAAATTCCTTGCACGTAGGAAGATCGGCATACTCTCACCCTTTCAAAACAGTTGCTCAGAAACAGAAAAAATTGAATGATAGAAAGTTATTTTTCTCTTCTCTCTTTTGTAAACTGTTGTGTTTCTTCTCTGTTGTGTGTTTTTAAAACGAGAGCAAAAGCTCTGAATATATAGAAAAGATTTATTAGAACGTTGGAGAGAAAAACGTTGGGGAATTAATTGGGAGAAAAAGACCAGGGAGGAAATTGTGGAAAGGGAAACAAATCCCACAGATCATGCCTAAGTCAAAAGCTACTTGCCTAAATATTTAAATTCCAAAAATAAAAATATATATAGGAGTAGACCAAGGGCCCAAGCCCAACCCACACCCGGCCCGGGGCGGGGCGGCGGCGCGTGTGTGTGTTTTATGGATTGGGTCTAGGTCCTCCCCCATCCACAAAATTGGATACCCCTAAGGGTCCAACCCTTAGACAACACACATTTATATATATGGCCTTTGAGGTTCCTCTAATTCTCCTATGTGGGACAAGAGTAAAAACTCTAGCTTTTGGTTTCTCTTTGAAAATTGGAGGCAAACAAAAGAGCCTTTTGAAAAATTTGACACAAGTTTTTCCCCCTCTTTTTTTCATTACACTTTGGCCCCAATCAAAACACATGGGCCCAACAACATGTGGCAGTGGGACCACTTAAACATCCTCCAATCAAAATCAGGTGGACCCACAACCAAATGAATTGGGAAGCACACTTGGGAAGCATAGCATTACTCTATGAAAACTGATGTCTAAAGAATATCTACACCGTCTCTCTTCAAAATTCAATATCAAGACTAGTAAAACTACATAACTATCACCCTTTTCAAAAATAATTTTATTCCGATCTGAATGCCCAATCATAGAAACAGATTCCCATAAAAAAAAAAAAAAAAAAAAAAAAAGTTGGAAGAAGAAGAAGAGCAAATCAAAGAGCAGCAATAGCCCAGAAAACTCTCTCTCTCTCTCCTCTCTCAAAATAGCCCAGAAAACTCTCTCTCTCTCTCTCTCTCTCTCTCTCTCTCTCTCTCTCTCTCTCTCTCTCCCTCTCTCATGGAGCTTCAACTAGCCTCAGTTCCTTTTTTCAATCTTTAATTATGAATAGGAATGAGAACTTTGAGCTTAAATGGAAACAGACTTCTAATAGTTGAAAAATGATCACAGACTTGCTCTAAATGAGATTAACACACTAAGGAAAGAAGTAACTGAAAACCAAAGCTAAGGAAGACAACTTCAAATGCCTTCTCACTAATTCTAATCACATTATCCTCGTCATTATAAACCTAGTTTCGAGATGCATTCGAATACAACTGTTTACTTTCTCACAAAGCTTCTGTTTTTAAGTTGGGGATGGAGTTCTGGCTTGAGGACATGAGTTGGGGGTTGACTGACCCCTTACTCCTAAACTTCTAATGCTATCAACCCTTGTTCCGTAATGTTTTTGTGGTTCTATGTCCATCTCTACCCTACTTCCAGTTTCTTTCTTCTATATATGAAAAATAATTATACATATATTTATATTGTGCGTACAACCAAAAAAAAAAAAAAAAATTATATATATATATAGTAAAGATGGTACAGAATAAACCCTCCAAAAGAAAGACCAAATACTCAAAACTAAGCATGAAGAACAATTACATACATGTAACTGTGAGCGACCTAACCAAAACAAAACGAAGGAAATAAATACAATCTAGTACAAGAAATAGAATTTTGTTGACTGACCCCTTACTCCTAGGGATGGCAACGGGGCGGGTATGGGACGGGGCCCCCATATCCCGCCCCCGCCCCGCTTCAGTAAACCCTCCCCCCGCCCCCGCCCCGTCCCGCATAATGCCTCCGCCGCCCCCGCCCCCGGGGTCCCCGACCCCG
Source organism: Hydrangea macrophylla (assembly GCA_033977485.1). Lineage (NCBI taxonomy): Eukaryota > Viridiplantae > Streptophyta > Magnoliopsida > Cornales > Hydrangeaceae > Hydrangea > Hydrangea macrophylla. The sequence goes on from CM066994.1 coordinate 34,723,089, forward strand.
ACCCCGACCCCGCCCCCGCCCCGCCCCGCCCCGATTACGATTTTTTTTTTTTTTTTTTGGTACACAAATTGAAAAATCAATTTTTTTAATGCATTTTTTTCCCTAATAGTGCAGTTTTTTTTTAACTTACCCAATTAGTTCCCTAATAGTGTAGTTTTTTTTTTTTAATGATAATACACATAACTATTGAGGGGTAAAAATATAAATACAAGTATATTCGGGGCGGGTTCGGGTTTTTTGACCCTACCCCGCCCCCGCCCCTAACCCGACTCGGGTTTTGAAAACCTCCCCCATACCCGCCCCTAACCCTATTAAGTCCCCCCCATACCCTACCTATTAGGGGCGGGGTGGGGCGGGGAACCCGGAAAACCCGCCCCATTGCCATCCCTACTTACTCCTAAACTTCTCTTGCAATCAACCCTGCTCCGTTATGTTTTTGTGGTTCTATGTCCATCTCTACCCTACTTCCAGTTTCTTTCTTCTATATATGAAAAATAATTATACATATATTTATACTGTGCGTACAACCAAATAAAAAAATTATATACATATATATAGTAAAGATGGTACAGAATAAACCCTCCAAAAGAAAGACCAAATACTCAAAACTAAGCATGAAGAACAATTACATACATGTAACTGTGAGCGACCTAACCAAAACAAAACGAAGGAAATAAATACAATCTAGTACAAGAAATAGAATTTTGGTGATAAGTCCCTATCTACCTTGGTCATGTAGCCATAAGGGCTTCCCCCTTTCTTAGTATAGCAATAGGTCATTGTCCCCAAAATTTGTGTAGCAATAGGTCCTTTTAACTCACTTAATTACCATTTTTATGGACATTTTTACCCTTAGATATAAAGAGAGATTATATATATACATCTATACATATTTATCCACATTTATGTCATTAATGGGTCAAAATCTGTTATGAAAGGTAGTTTATAATGCTATTCCCATGATTTAAGTTATTTTTAAACCCTTAGTGATTGCAAAACAACCTATCTACATGAATCAAGGAATGTTGTGTTTGTTTGAATCTTGACATTGTATATTCCAGCAACGAATTGTTCATAGCTTCAAGAGTTTGAAGATATTACACAGTTTTTTTGACGATCTAGAGATTTGAAGTTCATAATTTTGAGAATACATTTTTTTTTTCTTCCGAGTTTTGATTTCAAGAAAGAACTACGAATCGTTCTTGTTCATCATTTACGGTAAGTGGATTTCATATTCAACGAATTTTTCATGTTGTTTTTCTGGGTTTTTTTTTTTTTTTTTTTTCAAATCTGTATGTTTTTGTATAAGTTATAAATCATTTTCCAGTACAAAAATATTTTTTATAACTCAATATCAAAGGTTTACAAAAAGAATTTTCAATGTTTTCTTGAATGTGAATTTTGACATCCCCATTTCTTTATGAGTAATACTTGGGACACAACCAAAAGACACAATCTTGGGACACAACCTCCATTTTGTGTCTATCTCTCTCCTGACAGGCCCCACAATATCAGTAGACCCCATAGTACCCACTAGGACCACTAGGAGACAGATAGACACAAAATGGAGGTTGTGTCCCAAGGTTGTGTCTTTTGGTTGTGTCCAAAGTATTACTCTTTTTATGTTTATTTTTCACAAGTTATAAATCACTTTCCAGTACCAAAATATATTTTAGAACTCAATATCACTGTTTTGCTAAAAGGATTTTCAATGTTTCTTGATGTCAATGTCTTCGGTGTTTATGTTTGTTTAATTCATGGAAAAGTAATCTTTCTTGAGCTTAGTAAACTGAATGTCGACTTTTTCAAAGTCTGGATGTAAATTTTCTCATCCCCAACGTATAAAATTTCATAACAGCAGTTTGAATGTGAAATTTCACATCCGTAACATGTGAAATTTCATAACAGCAAGTTTTTTTTGTGAATTTTCATTTCGATTTATTATTATTTTTTTTGTGTGTGTTTTGAAGGTTGTGAAATTTCATAATAGTAATTATTTTTTAAAACTTCATACAGTAATTTATTTGTTGAAATTTCATAACAAAAAGTTTATTTTTGTGAATTTTCAATTGAAATTTCATAATAACAAGTCTGATTATGAAATTTCACATCACCAACATGTGAAATTTCATAACAGACAGGAAAAAGAAAGATGTATGGAGATTGTGTCGTCGAAATATGGAGATGGGGTTTGATTTTACTTTAACAGAGTTGAAGTTACAGCTGAAAATTAATTGAATTTCAAACATGATTTTGCAATCAATTACAAGATATAATTGAATCCCAAGATTTTAGGAAAACAATAAACACTAATATATATATATACATATGAATCGTGTATATATAGACAAAAAGGATCTTAAGAGGACCAAAATAGAAGGGCTTTGGAGCGGACCAATTTAGCAACGGTTTTTTCACATTTTGTGACGGTTTTTCGCTCGTCACAAATTTACGACAGTTGAAAAACCGTTGTCCGTCGGACATCCGGATTGTGTATATATATATATATATATAAGTCATTTATTTAGGTAAATCTATTATGGAATAAGGGCAAAAGCGTCTAAATAAAATAGAAGGGACCTATTACTAAGAAAGTTATTAGACCGGACCAATTGCTAGAAAAGCCTAGTAGTTTGGACTTTATACTAAATGACCCTAAAAGATAATAGAAATCTAGGCAGGTAAAATGTGAGCTGAATGCAAATCGTGTACAGGAACTCTGAATCGACTTCAGATTCAACACAATAGGTCAAGAAGCCTCACCCAAGACTGATGTCAGCATCCAAGTGATCAGTTAAAAAAAAAAAATTAAAGTTATCAAAGAAGCAGAGATTTGTGTCCCTATTAAGGGTAATAAGTCAAGGAAATATACTTCGTTAGGCTCAATGAAACAAAAAAAATAAAAATAAAAATTGTTGGATTACCCACCAGGTAGGACGTCTCTTAAATCTTGAACCACTTCATAGCTTGTGAAATAAAAGTTGCCATTATTTCTGCTCTTGAGCAAAAACAAAATGAACAAACAAGTCAATTAACGCACGAAAAGGATTCAAAACTCGAAGCAAATAATACAGGTGTCTAAACATGGGGATTGAATTGATTTGTGACACATCAGTATTGAATATTTTCCCCTATACATAAGATGAGGTATTGTAACTTAACTGTTCTTTTTGACTGCTTGAAATAAAATTACTGAAATTCGCGAAAAGAGAGAAATGAACAGAGCAGTAAAATTTAGACAGAATAATCAAATATTTGTCCAAAATGAAACGCGAGAGATGACATACTTGGGACAACAACATAAATATTTTTTTTTCTGCTTAGGGGCTGTTTGGGAAGACACATCCAGTTTTTTGTGGTCTATAGATAAACCAGTTATACATCTTGAAGTGTTTGGTTGACGCCTTTTTTATTGTCTGAGAGTCTCTGCATATTATTAAAGTAAAAATGTAATAATTTTGCTCCACCAATGTCAATACCAGTCATGGAATAATATACCACCAAATCGGCCCTATTTCAACAGTGGATTATCGCCGCTCACTGCCAATAAATACAAGCTCAGCCTATAGATATTCATGTAAGGCATTGGTGGAGCGAAGTTAGTATATTTTGAGTTTAAGGGCAGGTTTGAAAATATATATAAAACGGCAGAAGATTCAGTTCAACTTCCCATTTTTTTATTCGGTTCTTTGGAAAACTTCAAGTTGTTTTGAAAAAGAACAATTTTAAGTGTGATTTAATAACATGCACGGACTCACACAAAAAAAAGCCTCTAGTAAAAACTTCAAAATGTAGAACTGGTTCATGTATGTACCAAAAAAACTGGCTATGTGTCTTCCAAACAGGCCCTAAGCAAGTAATTAAGATTATCTTCATCTTTATCATATAGCTCTTAACAAGGTCAAAAGGAAAAAGAAAAGAAACAACTCATCACCACCATCGTCAAGGGGCCTTTGGCATGGCAGCTGCTTGTGCGATTCAAATAATTCCGTTGTAGACTTTGGAGTTGTATAATCACTTATGAACTCCAAAAGTTGGTTGCCAAACACCTGCTAAGACCAAAAACAAAATCACCACTACGTGGTAGTAGTACACAAGTATCACCCTTTTTCAAGTTTTCATTTCCAAATCAAACAATTCTATTTTATTCAGACCTGACTAGAAACAGAACACCAAATCAAAACAATAGCCCAAAAACTCTCTATGCCAAATCTCTATAAATAAAACCAAATCTTAGGCAACAACAGAAGTATTAAAACAATCTCTAAACTTCTCTCTCTGTCTCTCTCGCTCTCACTCTCTCAGATGGAGCTTCAACTAGCCCCAGTACCTCTGTTCTTCACGTTCCTCTTCTTGTTCATAATTCTAAAGTATTGGAAGCAACCTAAATCTAAATATTCCAACCCAAAATTGCCCCCGGGGCCAATGAAGCTGCCTCTAATCGGTAACTTACACCAGTTAATTGGCTCACTACCACACCACAGCTTACGAGACTTGGCCAAGAAACACGGACCCTATATGCACCTAAAGCTCGGCGAAGTCTCTACCATAATCATTTCATCTCCCGAGGCAGCCAAAGAGGTGCTGAAAACCCACGACCTCAACTGCGCGAATAGGCCAGAAATGCTCGCTGTCACAATTACGTCATACAATTGCAAAAATCTCATTTTCGCCCCTTACGGTGACTATTGGAGGCAGATTCGAAAAATCTGCATAATCGAGCTCTTAAGTGCAAAGCGTGTCCAATCATTTCGATATATACGAGAGGAGGAGGTTCAGAATTTCATTGAATCCATTTCTAAATCCTCGGGATCTCACATCAATCTCAGCGATAAGATTTTCTCGATGACTAACACAATAACGTCAAGGGCAGCGTTTGGTACAAAGTGCAAAGATGGAGATATATTCATATCAGTGATGAAGGAGGCATTCAAGTTGGCGAGTGGTTTCGATGTACCTGATATGTTCCCATCGCTCAAGTTTCTTCATTTTCTTAGTGGGGTCAAGCCTGCTTCGGAGAGAATGCACAAGAGGCTAGATAACATTCTTGATCGTATTGTCAATGAACATCGAATGAAAAGGGAATCCATGGTGATGAGCAGGGATAAGCTGACCGATGATGATCTCCTTGATGTGCTTTTGAGGGTTCAGGAGAGTGGTGACCTTGAATTTCCTATCACAACCGACAACATCAAAGCTGTTATTCTGGTATGTCTTCAAATACATTTACTCCAAGAAATTTTTTGGGGGAATAAAATCCAAGAAATGGTTTAATTGAGAAATAATACAATACTATTCTAACCTATCAACCAAAATTTGTAATCCGCGAAACCAAATGAAAATGGCTTCCTTTAAGCAACTTTTGAAGAAGAGGAGCACCTAAAAGACATTTGATTCAAATGAGGAAAAAAAAATATAGAAAAGTGACACAAACACTAACTTGTGTAAGCAAAAAAGTAGAATAGTGAAACAAATACAATTTGGAATGTTATTGTGGTCCTTACTATTTCTATGTGCCTATCACCGTGTGAAATGCATAGAATCTTATAGCTTGTCGACTACTCAAAAACACCCACAATAGTCAAACCCCTATTGACATACTCTATAGGTTCATCATAACTCCGGTTAATTTTCATAATTTTAGGGTGAAACTCCCTTAGTTGTAACTTTCTGTCATTTTCTTTGTTAACGAAGTAAAACAACCCCAACGACAAATGAACCTACAGGCAGGGCTTTTCCAGGAGTAGCCCATTTCCCATTACAAATAGGGCAATTCTTTGCATAAAATTAAGGGGCCATCTAAAGGTGACTAAAACACCAAAAATGGGGACAACCCAAGATAATGATAGAGCCAAGAACACTTTCCGGCCAGGACTTACTATAACCAACCTCATATATCCAACTCAATCTTTTACACTACATATAGGGACTTAATTTTTATTAGGTTCAACCACCACCTATTTCGGTACCCTAAAAAATAAGATTAGTTCTCTTATAACAAAAAATACAAAAGATTCAGTACAAACAGATTTTATTTTTGTTACTATTGAATTTTCATATCATCAAAACAAAGTGATGATTATATTATAATGGGGACCCAATTTTCATTGTCAAGTCTCTTTTAGTGTTCTGGTGGAATAAATTATGTCAAATTTTCAAAATGCACAGAGACTGCTTCCATATTTTTATGCATTGAGACATACTAACATGGATTGAACGAGAAGTCAACAGGAAATGTGGGGTCCTTTTCTTTTCCCCTTTGAATTCCACCCGAGCAATGTTTGAATTCCAACCCTTCCAGGAAATGCTCTTACAGAGTTATTGTCCCAAAAGTTAGGGCATTTTGCCTATTCAGACAGCTACAGTTCCTAATTTCAATATCTTTTATTTTTATTTAGGACATGTTCGCAGCAGGGAGTGAGACTTCATCAACAGCCCTAGAATGGGCAATATCAGAACTGACAAGAAATCCGAGAATAATGCAGAAAGCACAAGCTGAGGTGAGAAAAGTGCTTAAAGGAAATATCAAAATTCAGGAAATAGATATTCAAAAACTCAATTACGTGCAATTGGTTATCAAAGAAACTCTAAGGTTACACCCACCTGTACCTTTGTTAGTTCCAAGAGAAACAAGAGAACGATGTGAAATCAACGGTTATGAAATACCGATCAAAACCAAAGTGATCGTTAATGCGTGGGCAATAGGAAGAGATCCAGAATTTTGGAGCAATCCCGAGTGCTTTGAACCCGAGAGGTTTGATGGTACTTCCATTGATTTTAAAGGGACAAACTTCGAATTTATACCATTTGGGGCTGGTCGGAGGATATGTCCGGGCATAACATTTGCAATTGCAAATATTGAGCTTCCTCTCGCTCAATTTTTATTCCACTTTGATTGGAAACTCCCTAATGGCATCAAACCAGAAGAACTAGACATGACAGAAACTTTTGGAGCAACTGCTAGGAGAAGAAATGACTTGGACTTGATTGTCACCCCTTACATTCCTCTGATTCAAGACAACTGACAGAAAAAGCCTTGCGGAAATACATGTTCAAGAGTACTTAAATAATGTTGTGCAAATCAATGTAATAGACTTGTCAATCTTTACTGATAGAAAGGAATAAGTGCCAGTCTTTTATTAATAAAATTCTATTTCCGAATTTAATATCTCTGTGCTTTATTTGTGATTGATGTTCACATAGTCATACTTAGGTGTTCACATACACACTCACGCAACCGTTCACTTAACTGTTTGCATAGTCGTTCACAATGAACGTTTACGTAACCGTACGAGTTGCCGTCAACATTATTATAGTCCACGCGAACTCGACTTCTTAGTTTCGATACGGTATCGGAAATGTACCAGCTGTCCCGAACACGAGCAATACCAATTTTGGCACGTGAACCCAAGGCATGAACTCATCCCCAGGGCTGACATCGCCCTGACCGTCATGGCCCTCACCACCCACATCCACCACATGCTCACACTCCCCCACACCCTCCCCTAAAACCACCAGCCACTACCCCCCATTTCTCTCTTTTTCTTTCATCTCTTGTCAAGCTCACATCTCACACATACACTCAAGCATAGTGACAGCACATGCATGTGCTGGAGAAGAGTTGTTGTATTATCCTATAAGTATATATATATATATATAGAGAGAGAGAGAGAGAGAGAGAGAGAGAGAGAGAGAGAGAGAGAGAGAGAGAGAGAGAGAGCCATTGAAGTTGGCCAAAGCTTGGAGCACACACAAACACCCAAAATTCCACTCAAAGTGAGTAAATGCAGCTTACATTTATTGTGTATAGAGTCATCTTAGAGCCTAAGAGAGCCCATGGATGGTGTGCAAACTCAGTTTTTCAAAAGTGCTCAAAATGGGTTTCAAAAATGGGTTTCTTTTCAAAATTTTTAGAAGCTTACTTTTTGAATGAAAAATGGTTCTTTGGGACCCCATTAAGCTATAAGTCAAACAGTTTTGCTTAACTCGTCTATACGAGGACGTACCATGATTTTAAAGTTTTGCGTTCTTGGTAGTTTTTGCATATTTAGAGCTATCCACGAGTATTGATTGGTGCAAGTTATATTATTCATGATCCTTGTTGAAAATGGGGTAGAATGGAATCTTGTTTGACATGTTTTGGTTAAGTTTTGGAAAGTTGCAAAAATGGTGAAATTAGGGTTTTTCGCGTCTGTCTCAAGGTCGAAGACGACACTCACACGAAAGAGGTGTCGTCCTCGCCTGAGCGAGGTTTTCATGACCCAGACAGGTTGAAAGACCCCCTGCCCAACTTATAGATTTTGACAAAAACTTCAAAATTTTCAAAATCTAACTTGGTTTATACTTGTGTGGATGGTCTATTATGGGAAAAAAATTACTTTTGATTTCAAAGGGACCGTTTGGCTGTAAATCCTCAAAACTTAGATTTATGTAAAATTTCCAAACAAACTTTTACCAATATTTCTTTTACTCAATGGTACTTCACCTTACTATCTTTTAAAACTCCTTTGACCACCAAACAATGTTGATTGACCCTATTTGACCCGTTTGATCCTCATAGGTCAATCTTCGACTTTTTGACTTTTTTTTTGGGAAACACATAGGATTGATTCGTAGTTTTCGCACTGTTTGGTTGGTCCACGTAGGATCTTTCCTCTTCTTTAACCTCATTCTTTGACTCTTTGACCCGTCCACGTGGCCGGGATTTTGGGGCACGACAGATTGATGTGGAATAGTTGGCTCGAGCAAGGCTCACCTGCCTGAGTGAGCCAGACCATGTGCATCTCGCACTGTACATGCTCGAGCGAGGGTCACCTGCTTAGAAATTGGAATTGGTTGCATGAGCCATTCATCTCGCTCGAGCGAGGGTACAGAATGTGAAATTTGTATAATTGAGCTACTACATGTTGTACCTCTGATCTACAGATGAATGTATGCTTCTGCATGTTGTACCTTGGACTTTACTGTTGGATGATGAGTTTCTATATGTTGTACCATGTGCTGTCATGAATGTACATGACTTGGTATGTTGATATTTGGCTAATGGAAAGTTGTCATTAAATTTAGTATGTTGTACCATGTGTAGTAAAGGAAATGCATGTCATAGTCTGTTGTTAGAATGGTCCAAGTATGTTATTGTGGAACGTTATCATGTTGTGCTGATTAGTTGGACGCATCACACATGTATCATGTCATAGTGTTAGTATACATTGTAAGGAGGTATTTTGTGCCATTTGGGCAAGGGTCTTGTGACCGAACGACCTTTAGGGCGGTGGATCTGTGTGGATCAATGACTGCGAGTCAAGGTTCTTGTGAACCGAGAATATTTATGATTAATCAACCATTGGGGCAGTGCATGTTATTTCTTAATTGTTCAAAGAGAGAATAGAGAGAAAGAGAAGGCTTAACCTAATTAGGTTAGCCAACACATATATATTAATCAAAAATACAATTACAAAAATACCCTTAAACCACTAATACTAATACTTATATTCTAACACTCCCCCTCAAGTTGGAGCATAGATATCTATCATGCCCAGCTTGTTACAAAGATCATAGAACGGTCCTCTATTTAGTGCCTTGGTAAGAATGTCTCCTAGTTGATCACTAGACCTAACAAAAGAATTAACAATTTGCTTTCTCATAACCATATCTCTAATAAAATGACAATCAACTTCAATATGTTTGGTCCTCTCATGAAACACTGGATTACTCGCAATGTACATAGCTGCCTGAATATCACAATACATCTTCATAGGTTTACTACTTGCAAATCCCATCTCCTGCAGAGTAGTCTTCACCCATAACAACTCATACGCAGTATGAGCCATAGCTTATACTCGGCCTCTGCACTTGCAACTACATTTTGCTTTTTGCTCTTCCAACTGACTAGATTTCCACCAACAAACATGCAGAATCCTGATACTGAACGTCTATCAAGACTAACTCCTGCCCAACTGGCATCTGAGAAACCAACTATCTCAAGTTATCTGAAGGCTTCAACATTAAGCCTTTACCAGGAGCACCTTTCAAATACCTCAATAGACGACACACTGTCTCCCAATGTGATAACTTGGGACTCTGCATAAACTGACTAACTCCAACAGAGAAGGTTCTATCAGGTCGAGTCACGGTTAAATAATCAACTTACCCACAAGTCTTCTATACCGTCCAACATCATTGAAGTCTTCTCCATCATCTTTACTAAACTTTATATTTGAATCCATTGGAGTGTCAACAGGTTTTGAACCCATCAATCCTGTTTCATCTAGAAGGTCAAGAACATACTTTCTTTGGGATAAGAAAATCCCTTGCTACGACCTTGCTACCTCAATACCCAAAAAATAACGTAGTAGCCCCAAATTCTTCATATGAAAATGCCTACTTAAATGAGACTTCAATAACTGTATACTTTTACTGTCATTGCCAGTAATCACTATATCATGAACAATCGTATTTTCTCACAGTGTCTCACAAAAACTGAATGATCAGAACTAGTTCTTTTCAACCCATATGAACTAGCTACCTGCCTAAGCTTGTCAAACTAGGCCCTTGGAAACTGTTTAAAGCCATAAATGGCTTTCTTCAACCTACATATTTTATGTGACTCCCCCTGAGCAACATACCTAGGAGGTTGCTCCATATCCACTTCCTCTTGTAGGTCACCATGAAGAAAGGCATTATTGATGTCAAGTTGATAAAGAGGCCATCCCTGAGTAACAGCAACAGACAATAAAATGCGAACAGAATTGAGGCGAGCCATAGGGGGAAAAGTTTCAAAGTAAGCAACACCAAAACTCTGAGTGTGCCCTTTAGCCACCAAACGAGCTTTCAACCGTTCAACAGTACCATGAGGATGATACTTAACCACATAAACCCAACGACTAACCTACTACATGTTTCCCAGAAAGATAAGTTAACTCCGACGTACCATTTTTGGACAATGCCAACATCTCATCATCCATAGCACTCTTCCAACCCGGAGAAACCAATGCCTGAGTATGAGAGTGAGGAATAGAGACTAAAGATAAAGCACTAATAAAGGAACGAAGTGGAGAAGATAAATGAGAATATGAGACAACCTTATCAATATGATGTTGAGTATAGAAACGAGTACCTTTTCGAAGAGCGATAGGTAGAGCAGGAGAGTGGAGAACCTTAGCCGAAGTTGATGAAGATGGAGGTGGAGCAGGCAGGTCATCAGTACTGGATGGCTTGTCACGACGGCGATACACCTGCAAGGGAGGAGAACTAGAAGAAGGAGGAATAGGCAAGAGAATAGAGGACGACGGAGCAAGAACATCAACATCTAAGGAAGCACCGGAGGACGAAAAAAAAATGATGTACCTTCAAAGAAGGTAACATCTGCATTAACCACATAACGACGGCTCTGAGGATTCCAGCATTTATAATCCTTTTGAGTGCGAGAATATCCCACAAATACACATTTGGTGGCTCGAGAATCTAATTTATCATGACCAGGAGTAAGAACACAAACAAATGCAACACAACCAAATACAAGTGGTGGTAAGGCAAACAATGACCTATCTGGATAGAGAACAGAATGAGGAATGCCACCACTTAGAATAGATGAAGGCATGCGGTTAATAAGATAATAGGCAGTGAGTACAGCATCGCCCCAAAATTGTTTAGGAACATGCATAAGTAGCATAATAGTTCGGGCAATCTCAAGAAGATGTCTATTTTTTCGCTCAGTGACACCATTCTGTTGTGGAGTATAACCACAAAAGGATTGATGAATTATCCCCTGAGAATCACAATAAGATTGAAGAGGTCCTTTAACATATTCCAAAGCATTATCAAATTGTAAAATACGAATAGTGCAACCAAACTGAGTCATAATATCTTTATGAAACAATTGAAAAATGGAAGAAAGATTTGAGCGTTCTTTCATTAAAAATAACCATGACATCCTAGAACAATCATCCACGAAAGACATAAAATAAGATAAACCTAACAAACACTTATGTCTAGATGGACCCCAAACGTTGGAATGAACCAACTCAAAAGGAGTGGCCCGACGATTATTTTGACGTAAAGGAAAAGACACCCTATGATGCTTACCTAACTGGCAAGCCTCACACTCTAAACTAGACATAGACTTAAATAATGGAAAAATCAACTTCAAGGATTGTAGTGAAGGATGACCCAGACGACAGTGCCATTGATGTGGTGAAACAGCTGTATGTAAAGCCGCCGAATTATTCGTTGTTGAATGTTGTTCCAGGTAATAAAGACCATCCCGCTCACGACCTCCACCAATCATCTTCTTCGAGTTGAGATCCTAAAACACACAATGAGAGGGATAAAATGTTACATAACAGTTTAGAGATTTAGTAAGTTGACTGATCGATAGGAGACTAAAGTAAAATTGAGGAATATAATTGATAGATGACAATGAAAGAGATGAGGTGGGAGAAACATGACCATGACCAATAATAGGACAAGATCGTCCATCAGCTAAAACAACAGAGGGCTGTGTGGGTGGACTAAGCGATTGTATAAATACATTGGACTTACCAGTCATATGTGCGAAAGCTCCTGAGTCGATGACCCATGGTGAAGGAGCAGATGAAGAAAAACATGCAATGTTACCTAATTGTGCAAAACCAGCAGTATTAGACAAGGATAGTTGTTGTTGTTGGACTAAGGCATTGTATTCCTCTCGGGAAAGAGTGATAGACTCATTTGAAGATGTTATGGCAGGTGGAGTAGGAGTACGAACTTCCTGTTGAGACCCAGAAGCATTGTCAGAAGAGAACAAGGCTGGATTAGGCAAGGTCTCCCACGGCTTACCATAGAGATCATAACACCTATCCACAGTATGATTGTCACCCCCACAATGTGTGCAATAAAGAGAACCACGGCCTCAACCAAAATCATGACCACGTCCCAAGGACCTCCTCTTCCTCAATTACCATTAAACATAGGAGGGGAATTGCCAAAGCCACGACCACCGCGACTGCGATTATTACCAGGAAAATTGCCACGACCATGAAAGGCCCCTCTATATCCCGTAGATGTAACAAGTGCAGAATCTTCTTTCCCAACAGGCTCAGAAAGAGGTAGGGGAGGAAGACTCTGTAGTAACACGGAGCACACGAGAATATACATTGCTCAAGGATGGAATACTACCATCACTGGCCAAAAACTGTGACTTAACAGACTGAAGATTCGAATGTAACCCAGATAAGAACTTGGAGACATAAAATTTCTCTCGTTGCTTCTTGATAACGTCAACATTATTAGTGATAGGATGATACCGATTCAACGCATCCATGAGTCCCTTAAATGTACTGTAGTATTCACTAACCGACTTATCACCCTGTTGAAGCAAAAACAAATTTTGATATACCTCATAAACGCAAGAAACATTCTTTTCAATGGAAAACATCTCATGAACAGACTCCCAAATCTCTTTGGCTGAGGACAAGAACATGACATTTGAACACACAGTAGGTTCCATACTATTCCACAACCAGAACATAACCATATAATTCTCAAGACATCCAATCTTCATAATCCTTACTATCCTTAGGAGCAACAGACTCAATATATTTCAACTTCTTCCTACCCCCTAAGGCAACTTTCATAGCTTGAGCCCACAAAAAGTAATTAGACCAATTCAACTTAGTAGTGATAATTTGCATACTCACAACATTGGACGAAGAAATAGGACCTTTTTTGTCAGCCATATCAACAAAAAATAGTAGGAGTATTATACCCAATAACAAAGGAAAAATACTAACAACGAACAAGAAGCAACATCAACATCAATAAATTCAAACGGAACTAACCAATAAGGTCCATAAAGGGACCGAGACAACACGAACGAAGAAACCACCAATCAAAATTGGCTAATCAAGTTCCGATGTATGTGAATATGCTCCCTTGGACGGTTGGAGTTCAAGAAAGTGAAGAAATCAGATCATAAATAGTGCTCGATGAATAGTTACTACATGAACAGTGTTCGATGACCAGTGCCTTCGGTGAATAGTGTTCGATGAACAGTGCCTTCGGTGAATAGTAACTGCGTGAACAGTGCTGCGGCTGTGATGGTAGTGGTGGTGGTGGTGGTGGTGGTGGTGGTGTGCGGCGTAGAGAAACCTATTCGGGTGGCTCTGATACCATGTTCAAAGAGAGAAAGAGAAGGCTTAACCTAATTAGGTTAGCCAACATACATATATATATATATATATTTATCAAAAAACAATCACAAAATACCCTTAAACCACTAATACTAATACTTATATTCTAACATTAATCAACAAGTGGTTGATCATGCGGCCATTGGGACGGTGCAGTACATTACATTATTAATCATACGGCCATTGGGGCGTTACATATTCTGTTCAACAGCCACTTCGGGGATGGAGTGTCCTTGTGACCAAGAATAGTCTTTGATTAATCGGCGATTGGGACGGTGCATGTTATTCTTCATCAATAGCCACTTCGGGGCTGGAGTGTCCTTTGTGACCAAGAATATTCCTGATTAATCGGCAATTGGGACAGTACATTTATTCTTGATGCACACAAGGCTGATCATGCGGCCATTGTGGCGGTGTATATTCTAAACTAATGGCCATGTTGCACTGGGACTCCTCGTAAGTCAGATGTCAGGTTCTTAAGAACCGTAGTGTGGTAATGAGAGTGGATTCGATAACCATAGGAAGTGAAGTGTCTGCATTGACACGCGCTCACACATGAGTAGTATAGAAGTTGTATTTTTCGAAAACACATGTAATTTAATGATACAGTTATAGTGAGATGAACATGTTGATGATTAGAACTAATCGTTATATGTTTATGAAGCATGAGAACTGTTGTTATATATGAATGTTTTTGTATGTGCTTGTGATAACGATTTGAATAAGCTAATAACTGCATCCTAAGATGTATAACCATGTTCGATGATAAGTTGATCTTTGTATATGTTAAGTGTATTGTACATTGTGGTATTAACTGCTCACCAACTTTCACAAGATGACAGACGTTTTATGCCCGAACAATTCAGGTATCGACTACTTGGAGGAGACCGAGCCTGTGTACTAGAAGACTTAGCTCTGTCGTGTAGAGTTTTCCCTTTTTGTATTAAGGCTTAAGTTTTCGGATTATGTACAAATTAAGACTACTTCCATTATCAGCAATGTATGCCATGTATGTATTAAGACCTCATTTTTAGACAAACTGTAATAGTTGGCTTAACATATGATAGGCCTGTTATGTTATATTATGCTAAGTTTAAGCTTCCGCCATATATTTCCTTATAGCATTCGTGTGGTTCTGAGACTGTGGATGATTCGATGCATAGCTTGCCACGACTTACAGTTCAAACGAAAAACCTTTTTCTCAATTTTCGCTATCTGGGGTGTTAAGAACCTGAACTTAGGTAAAAAAAAACTAAACCAACAAATGGAAATGAACTTTTAATACTTGAAAAAATGAGAATAGACTTGCTCTAGATGCGAAACCAAGCCAAGGAAGTAAAGGCGTGTTTAGAATGACAACTTCAGAATGCTTTCTCACTAACTGTAATTACACTTTGCTCCTCATTATTAAGAATTTTAAATATGTATTCTGATACAACTTTAAATTTCTCACGAAAGCAAGTCTTACTTGCTTTTATTTTAAGTTGGGGATAGTGTTTTGCACATTAAGACATGAGTTGGAGGTTGATGAACCCAATGCTCCGCAACTTCTGTAGCAAATAACTCGCACTCCATAATGTTTCTGTGATTCTACCTCCATCTCTATCCTTCTTTCAGTTTCTTTCTCGCATTACATAAAATAAAATAAAAATAAATAAATAATAAAAAAATAATAATAATAATAATAATTTCTAAATTTACACATGTACCAAAAAAAAGCCACATACAAAACGGAGCATTACACCTAGACCTCTAAGAATAAGTACATGCACGTAAATATGAGAGACATACAACTAACAACGGATAAAGAGAATACAATAACAAACACAACGAAGGAAACAAGTAGAAACTTTTAAAAGATAACATAAAATTAGGCAGATAAAAGTTAGTTGAATGCAAATCGTGCACAGGAACTATGAATCGACTTCAGATTCAACCCAATAGGTCAAGAATCGCAAGTAATGATGTCAGCCTAAGAACCACTACTGCGGCATTTTTGGTGAGGCTTTAGTGCGTATGGAGTGCAGACGCGGTTTTAGTGCGCCTTTAGTGCGTGTCGCCTCCATTAGAGTTCTTGGTGAAGTTTGAGTGCGGCTGGAGTGCGGCCACAAGTGCAGCTGGAGTGCGGCGTAGTTCCAGATTCAAAAAAAAAAAAAAAAAAGTACTCGATGCATACCTCGAGTCGTCTTCTTCTACTTGTTCTTTCTTTCTTTCTTCTTCTTCTTCTTCTTCTTCTTCTTCCTCCTCAATGCCTCCTCTGCTCTCTCTCTCTCTCTGCAGCGGCTATAGAAGAAATAAGAGATTGAACCCTAGAATTTTTAATCTGTTTATGTATACATATAAAATATATCGTTTATGTTTATTAATATTATGAATAGACCCCTTAAGTTTTTACAAATATTAAAACCCATCTTTTATGTTTATCAATATTATGAATGGACCCCTTAAGTTTTTACAAACATTAAACTATTTACATTTTATACCACTTGTAATTATTTGAAAATAGCACTAGTAAATGCTATCCTAAAAATAAAATAAAAAATAATAAACAAATAAACAAATAAAAAAAACAAAGAAAAACAACTATATGAATGTGACATAAAAAACATTTTTAATATTTTACATAAGTACCCCTGCCGCACTCGCATTGGTGATTTTGGGAAAATTGTCGAACTCTCCGCACTCGCGTCCCCGCATCCGCACTGGTGCTTCCTAGATGTCAGCATCCAAGATCACACGTTGAAAAAAAAAACTAGTTATCCACGAAGCAGAGAATTGAGTCCCTATTAAGGCTTTGTTTGGTTCTTGGATTTAGTACGGGGAAATAAAAGAAAACACCGAGGAAAACTTTCCCTAGTTCGGTGAATAAGGAAAACAATGAGGACAATAGGAAAGAAAAGAGAATAAGTCGAATGTTGTGAGTCATTTCCCTCCCTTCATTCATATTTTACAATTTATACTTCAGAAAATCTTAACTTTTAATGTTATTTAAGCATGAAGCACAACACAAGGTAAAACATAAGGGAACTAGTTTTCCTTTTTGTTTTCCTTTCTCTTCCCTCTTCCTCACGATAATGATTGCACTACACTTAATGAAGTTGCAAAAAATAAAATAAATAAGAAAACTGAGATTAGGCAGGATGTATCTTAAATCTTGAACCACTATGCAGCTTGTGCAATAAAAGTTGCTATTGTTTGTGTTTTTTGAGCAAAAATATAATGAACCACTAAGTCAATTATTGCATGAAAAGGATTCAAAATTCTAGGCCACTTACACATTTGATTTGGAAGCGACTAAGAGACTTCGAGTATACAGGACCTTACAAGTCGTCGCCATTTTCTTTTCCCTCAATCTCTTGTTTAAAGTAGACACTTTTAGCCTTCCCAAGTTCCTCTGGCATAAGGCGTCTGGCTTTGATCTCCTTGCACAACTTTGCAACCGATTCATCTCCATCACAAAGCTCAAATAAGATACCCAGATCAACAGCCGTATATCTTTCTAAAATCTCGTTTAAGATCAGGATAGCTCCATCAAAATCCTCATTCTTACAAAATGTGGATATCAATATCTTATAAGTATGTTCATTTGGATGACCACCACATATCTTGCTTTTACATAACTGAAAAGCCCGTTCAGAGTTCTTCCACATGCATTGCCCCTTACTAAGCACAGAAAAAGTTCATGAGTTGGGTACTAAGTTGTCCTTATCAAAATTTTTAAACAGATAACCAGCTTTCTTGACCCTCAATAAATGCATTATAAGGCCCTATATAAGACTTAATTCCATTTCTTAACACCTCCTTGTGAAGCCGACCTCACATGTGTTATATGTCACAGTATTAGGAGAAACATTCTTACTTTCATCTCAATGAAAAGCTTATTTGCTTCATTTAATTTACCTTCTTGGCAGAACCCGTGTATAAGTGTGTTGTATTTAAATTTTAACATCATTTGGGTGGCATCCTTTCTTTTCCATTAGAGTCTTGAGCATCAAAGCAACACTTAAAAGGCCTCACTGTCCACTAATCACAGTATTGTAAGACAATGGTAGGGCCCAAACCTATACTCTCCATCTCTCTGAACACGTCAACAACATAGCTTCCCTGATTTACCAAAGGGCACTGATATCCATGCTGAGAGTATGGACAGTTGGTAAGATCCGAGAAAGCCTCACTTCCTTATAAAATGCCAATGCAATGTCTACTCAATTTAGATTAATTAACGAACTCATAAACACATTGCAAGATTCAATAGTCTGGACAAACCCATAATCCCTCAGCCACAGAAAGTGATGGTGGCAATCCTGAACTACATCATATGCGCATAAGTTTTAAAGAGGGAGTAAAAAACAAGAGGTGATCACGTATTCGGTATGTATTAAGTATGGCTTCAAAGAGCTTAGAAGGAAAATCTCACGAACTCGATTCACGGAGTTTTCTCAAAATTGATTCCACAGATTTTAACTTACGGTTCTTGGTGAGAATATGAAGGTAAAATCCCAGAAATTTGAGTCATGAGTTAGGGGCATTTTGTTCATTTCACATGTCTACCTCGGGTTTGTTTGGGAAGTGATTTTATGTTAGTAGGCTTAAGGAGTGTTTGGTTTATGACCTAACAAAAGTCTACTGTAGTTATATATTTATAGCATGATATATGCGTATATATGTGTATTGTGGGGCCCACATGCTATTTATAGTAATAGCCCACAATTCCTCTCTTCTACCTCTCTTTTCCCTTCTCTTTACTCGTCCTTTTCACCACCTTTTGCTGAGAAATTCTGCAGCCCACAACCCCCTAAGTTTCCGCCAATTGCATCCCTTTCCTTCTTTCTTTCCCCCTATCACCTCGCCTTCTCCTATCCAATCTTCAGTCCGTCCTTTTCACACATAAACACATACTTTTACACACACAAAATCCCAGGACAAGCATATCCCTCTATATCTCCTTCTACTTCTCATTTCTGTCACTTATGTTACCTACAACACTTAGAAAAATTCGGCCAATTTTTGGAGACACGAGAGTTCATCACTTCAAGCTCATTTTCCACCCCCTTCCCCTCATTTTTAGCTCAAGCTCAAAGGAGAGAAGTTGTTCCTCTCTTCAAGCTCAACACTTTGGTAGTTTCTTTTCTCTATTGGAGTTGTGGTTTGTTAGTATTTGTTCAAATACTGGGTAGGATTCTATATTATAAAAGTATACTATACTCACTATGTTTGTGGCTGATTTCAATGATTTGTGTTAAGGGGGATGACATACGCTTGCTTACTATAAATTCCTTGTTAATCTCCTTGACCAATACTTGTTTATTTGGGAATATGAAAACATGTCTAAATGTTTTGTAATTCAAAAAGCATGCCTACCAAATTTCAAATATGAGATGTTATGCTAAAATCCATGTCTGAGACTTTCATGTCTCGAGTTATGTCCATCACTCATGAAGCATAGAATCGATGGCATGAAGCCTTACGACTAATTATACTTTTAAAAGACTGAGAATTGTTGAAAACCTCCTATATTGGGGTAAAAAGATGAAGTAGATAAAAATCCGGATATGGGTGTGAGTGAGGATACATAGGAACTCCAATCTTGGCCCAGCTAGCCATGGGTTACTTTAAATCCAATTGGACCATAATCCGGTGTTGAGAGTGAGAGCGTTTTGAGATTTTGGATTATGTATTGGATAGCCTTAGTGACTCCTGTATTTCATACCTTGCGGCTCTTGTATTTATGCCTTGGAGGAAATTCACATGCACCACATCTCATTTCATGAAGTTGGTGATTACAGTACATTTTTATAGTGTAGTTCCAACGGGCAATTGAGACTATAAACCCTCAAACAATTTTTCAGGTGAAAATGATAAAGGAAAAGCACCGATATAGTCGGCTTTTGAAGTTGGACTTCGAAGACCACGCGTGTGGGGATTTCATTTCACGTTATACTTTTGCTTTGGTTAGGTTAGGAAGCATATTTTGTCTACTTTAGAACTCTAGTGAGTTTTTGGAGTGTGAGGACTCAAATACTTTCGTTTTGAGGGCTAAATGTTGTAATCGAAATCCTCTAATGCTTGATTTGGAATGTTCAGAACATGTTTACTTGGATATCCATGTACTACTAGTTTGTTTTAGAAGTTGGAATTACGTTTTGAAACTTATAGTTCTTATGACGAACAAGTCTCACTTCAATTCAAGCTTATGCCCAAATTTACATGTAAGAAACTCTAACTTTAGCATTTAATCTTACATGTGTGTCCTATCTATTATTAAGGCAAGTTTTACCATTTCAAATGTCAAGATTAAAGTTGTTTTCAAAGGAGAAACTTTGCTTTGCATAGAAAAGGTCCTCATTCAAACTTTTAAAAGATTTGGATTTCAGCCATGTATCGAAACTCGAAAGCTGGGAGTTTTGACAGAAATTTCAACAGGAAAACCATTTTTTCCCCAGCTGGTAGATGGGCCGGTTGACCTGCACATTGGGTGCATCGAATGGGCTGACCGGCAGAATGCTTGTTTCTGCCGATAGCTTGTGCCAGACCTCATTTCTCAGCACTCAGTTTTCTCAAAACCTTAATTTCATTTCACGTCATTTAAGTAAATATCTTTTAATTCAAGACATTAACACTCCGTTTGGATTGAGAGAAATGGAGAGAAGAGAAGAGAAAGAGTACCACTTTCTCTCCAGTTATCTCGTTTGGTAATTTAAGTGGGAGAGAGAAGAGAAGAGAAATGGAGAGAAAGCGGGGAGAAAGTGGAGAGAAAAGAGCCCAGTTTTGTTTCCCTCCAAATCGGAAAGATTCCGGAGAGAAAAGAAGAGAAACTTAATTAAATAATGTGTAAAAGACAAATACGCCCCAATATATTATTCCATCTAACATGTATCCCTAACAGAGGATAAAAAAGTAAATTAGTTATAAGTACTTTCTTTTCTTTTCTCTTATGAAAGTTATCCAAACGAGAAAAAGTTATGTTTCTTTTCTTTTCTCTTCTCTCCTCTATTGTCTATCCAAACATGATGGAGAAAACTCAACTTTATCTTCTCTTCTCTTCTCTTCTATTCTCTTGATAAGTTTCTTTTCTCTTCTCTCCACTTCTCTCAATCCAAACGAAGTTACATTTAACTCGTAAATCGAAATAATTATAGTTGTACCTATTTGACCCGTTTGGTCAGCACTGGGTCAACCGTTGATTTTTTTTTAACTTACCCGGGGTCAAACCTTACATTACTTGCTATTAATAAATTACACTTCCAAATTAGTGGATGTACTTTTACCACCTAAGTCTCTTTCCCCTCTTTCTCTTCTTCTTGCTCCTTCTCTTTCCCAATCTTTCTATCTTCTTAACTCGCTCTCAGGTAATGGGATTCAGGGCCCGACAACGAAGAATTATGGAATGGGTATGCAAATTGGGTTTTTTGGAACTCAACCCAATTGCAGAATTATAAGCGAAGAACATGGTCCCTAATTTATCAAGCTTGGCCTAATCAGAATGAATTAGGTGGAGCTGTTGAGGAATTGTTTTATGGGGTATTGGAATTGGATTCCAATTACTACTTTCTTTTTAAATTCCCAGAAACTATACGTTAACCGGATTAGGTTTTTTCAAACACAAATCAACAAAATTGCAAGTAATTCATAATTTTTACTAAATAACCCAGAAATCAAAATAGTTCTGTTTGTTATTAAGAATTAGAAAGCAGAGTAATCAGTTTGTTCTGAACTAATAATCAAAAAAAAGGAGAGAAACAGGCTAACCTTTGTTGGAGAGTCTTCACTGTTTGAGGTCCATCGCGTTCACTGAAGCTGCCGGAAAAACCTCCCATCCCAGTGTCCTCCTTTCTTTGGTTGATAGAGTTTTGGTGATGAGTGGCTCCATGTGCATATTATATATACCAAATAAAACAGTATGTTATGTGTTTTTTTTTGCTCAGAAAGTATTGTTATGTACTTGTCTGATGTCTTTATCGATGGCGAAGACTTCAATATATCCAAGTACTCAAATGTTTTGTAATCTTTATTATAATAAAGAGTAATACTATAAACACTAACACAAAGCATAATACAAAGTAATGAAAGTATAACATATTTTTAAATGTTGTACTCTGTGCACTTTATATTTGGTGTTGTTTGAATTTTTTATATTTTTTTATGCTCTACTTACACAATACATGGTACAGGCATTTAAAACCTTATTATACTTTGTGTTGTACAATATGTTGTGTCTCTAGCATTACTCTACAATAAATGTTTATTACTCCCTCCGTCCCATAATAAGTGTCCACTTCCTTTTTGCACATTGTTTAAGAAAGTTGTATTATATTAGTTTTTTTTATTTATTAAAGGTTCACTTTCCAATTTTACCCTTAGATGTGATGGGTGTTTGACTTTTTGCTTGTTTTGAGACCACAAATAAATGCTACTTTGTCTTTATTATAAGGGTAGTTTTGGAAAGTAAGTAAAAGCTATATGCCAATTCAGGAAAGTGGACACTTATTGTGGGACATCCAAAAAAGGAAATGTGGACACTTATTATGGGACGGAGGGAGTACAATATAAGAAAGAAATGTTTCTATCTCGTGAGATATTTTGATATTGTTGTACTTTTATAAGAAATATTAGTATTAAAAAATGTTACTTTTAAAAAAAGTGTTTGTATCAAATCAAAATTATTTTTGTTTTAATCGTTTGGTAAGAAACATTTACACTTATGGTAAGAGAGCTTTGTACGCATGATAAGAAATAGGGTAATATTTACGGCACAACTTTCATACAACTTTCATACAACCTTCTCAAAAGATGTATCTATCTCTTTCCTGTGTCACTGTGGGGTCCAGTGACATCACAGGAGAGAGATAGACACATCTTTTGAAGAGGTTGTATGAAAATTGTATGAAGGTTGTGTTCCAAATATTACTCTAAGAAATATTTGTACTTGTGATCTTTTGTAAGTGTGATAAGAAATGTCTGTATCCGTGTCCAGTGATTTGGATTTATCATACAACTAAACCACTAACATGTATTTAAGCATTTGCCCTTTCTATAATGTCAAACGCGGTTTCCAAAGGCGGCCTAAGTGTATTAATGGTTGACTACATTTTCTTGCCAGGGTTGGAAAGTGGGAATAGAGAGGTCTTTCAAGCAGGACCCTAACCACCTTTCAAGAATAAAACTTTCAAATTTGTGGTTTAAATTACATGTGGGTATGTTTGGAATGATATCTGTCGAATGCATTTTTATCAATTATAAGTATATCATCATTTTAATTTTACCTATCAAAAAAGTCATCTTTATTTTCAACTCATTTACAAAATACATTTTGATACAGTTTTTGCTTCTTCAAAAAAATAAGTCTGAGTTGGGAGTTGATGGAACCTCATACTCCACTTTTATAACAGATGAGTATCATTTATAATAGAATTCTAACTTCATCTTTGCCATTTTCCCATCTTTTTTCTCTCTTATATTTAATGTAGATATTAAATTATACATGTGCTGTATAAAAATAAAAAATTGTGGGAAAATCCCTACGATGAACTCTCAAAAGTTTAAAACACTAATTGGTTTGACCATTTTCTAAAAAGGACAAAAGGAATCTAAGTCAATGCTCACACGGTATAAGTGCACGCACCATAGAAGATCCCACGTGGCTCCAAGCACCTCGCGCGCCTGCTTCCTTCAGCCAGTGTGAGTGGCTGTACCATATGATATCCATTTCAAAAATATTTTTTTAAACTTTAAACATTAATAACTTTTGATCTACAACTCAGTTTCTTGCAAATTTTATACCGTTGGAATCGTGTCGACAAAAGCTACAAAACTAGTATCATTGTTGATACCTTTTGAGCAAAAGAAAAAAACTTTTATTTTTACATGACATGTTCCAGATGAACCTAATAATATTCGTGCATGGGTTATTGAATTTTTATGTAATATTCACGTATGCCAAGTTGATATGTTGTGAGGAAAAAAAAAACTGATTGTTCACTTTGTTTATAAGGAGAGTTTTAGTGAAATTTCACAAGAATTTTGCATTTGTTTGGGTTGAACAACTACGTTTTACAATTAATTTGTGAAATTTGATTTTTTTTTTTAAACGAAATGTTCGTTGTTGAATATGAAAGAGAAAAAAAAGAGTGAAATTTCACTTGGCATACATGAATATTAAGTGAAATTTTACTTAAATTGACATTTGAGGGACTTTTTAACAAAGTAAATATCAAATTAGACGTTAAACTCTAGAGAGTTACTTCTAGCGACTTTTGGGAAAGTAAGCGAATTTTCACTTGACATACTAAGTGAAATCTCACTGAACGAATACACGAATGTTAAGTTTAACTTCAAGTTTTTTAGGAAGAAGACATTTATGATTCAGTGAATTTTCACTTAATATTTATGTATGCCAAATTTATATGTTTTGAGAAAAAAAATTTAAAAAAAGACGAAGAGCAATAAAGCCATTGCTACCTCATTAAGGCTTAGTTTGGCCCCCATTTTGGTGCTTCTCCTTTTTTAAAGCACAATTTCATGTTAATTCAATTGGTAACTAGTTTATGAGCTTTGCAAAAATTGAATTTAGGGCTTTTTTGGAGAGAGCTTTTAAAAGCTCTAGAATTGAGCTTTAAAAGCTCAAGGTTGCTTTTTAGTTTCATGATATTTTTTTGAAGTGAATTTTCACTTATTAAGTGAAAGTTCACTTATTAATACATGAATATTAAGTTAAAATTCACTTCTTATTACATGAGGGTCTCATAATACCCTAAGCTAATCACCATGAACACAAACTGGGTGAAATTTCATTTAATATTTTTCATGTATTCAGTGAAATTTCACTTAATATTTTATGTATATTACGTGAAATTTCACTTATTATTCATGTATGTAAAAATATGAAAAAAAAAAAAAAAAATTTCTCACAACATATCAACAATGGTACTTGTTTTGTAGCTCTCGTCGACATGATTCCAACGGTATAAAATTTGCGAAAAATGGAGTTATAGGTCAAAAGGTATGAATGTTTAAAGTTTAAAAATATTTTTCGAAATTGGAAATAATACGGTACACTGCTCGCATGGCGCGTGGGGGTGACGGGGCTGAGGGGTTGTGCATGGGAGATATTATGGTGCGCGCACTTATACCGTGCGAGCACCAACTGTCAACTTTTTGTCCTTTTTGTTAAGTATACTTTTAAATTATCTTTAAACTTAACAAGTATTCCATAATTACACTTTTCAATAATTCCCCCCCAAAAAAAGGGATAGTTTGATTTACAACATAGAGCAAAATAATCTTCTGATTTTACATGACATGTGAGGTTTTAGCCTTATCAAACACTGCTGGTAAGGGTAGATAGTTTTTAAATTTGGTCACTTATTTTGAGGTTAAAAAAACTTTACTGTTCATTTTGCACATCTCACAAATTATACATTTAAGAAGTTTGGGTTTTGTTTATTTTATTTTCTAATCAATGGATTTGCATATTTTTCAAGTGATATCCGGTAAATCTCAATCACTCTTTCTTATTCTTCTCTGACTTCTGATATTCTTCTTCTTTCTATTTTATCCCATGTGAAACTAAACCATGCACTGACACTTGTTCAATGTTTGGGACAAATTTCCTCTTGTTCTTTTGCAAAAAGTCTTTTGATGGACACCCTCTTCTTCAAATTTCTACTGATGCTTGTGGCCATCCAACATGCAGAAGTCAATATTATGAGATAATGTGTACCCCATAGCCTAGTTAACGTGTTCAACAGTCAGGATTCTCTTAATCACAGCATTCCCTGAGGAAACCGGCATTATTTAAAAGTCAAAACACATCCTTTAATTTCATCCCTTCAACTTTTGGAGAAGACTGGGCTGTGAAGTGAGATTTGGGATCACATGGAAGACTCAGAAGCGGGGGTCTATTTTCATGGACACCTAAGCTCATATGTGGGTCAATATATACTATCAGCAGTCTCTGTGGGCTGTGGGTGGATAAGCTCATAATGTAAAAATAATGTTTTACATGAATTGTGAGTTAACCAGCTTTGTTGAATTGGAGCATCCAATCCAAAATTAATTGGTAATGGATAGAGTAGTCCCTTGAATTTTATATATTGAGTAGCAAGGTTATAAGTCCCCGATGTGGAACAATCTCAACACACCCAAGCACGTATGGCATGACTGAGAGCCAAACACGTGAATTACTGACATAGGGTGACGTGGAGTACATGTGGACAAATTAGGCCCAACAATAACATGCTCTGATACCATGTTGAATTGGAGCATCCAACCCAAAACCAATTGGCAATGGATGGAGTAGCCCCTTGAATTTATATGTTGAGTAGCAATGTTATAAGTCCCCGATGTGGGACAATCTCAACATACTTGTAAGGTCCAGCCCATTCAACTCCTTAAAACTCAGGTGTTAAGGAGAGGGGAATTAAAGCCTTATAAACCGTACAGAGGGGCCATAAATGGGCGATGTGGGATATTCCAACACACCCCCTGAACCACAGGAGCCAGACAGTCGGCATACCCTGGATCATAGCAGCTGGATACTCGGCACGCCGGAAGACAAGCCTAACCAAGCTTTGATACCACTTGTAAAGCCAAGCCCATTCAACTCCTTAAAACCCAAGTGTTAAGGAGAGGGGAACTAAAGCCTTATAAACCGCACAGAGGGGCCATAAATGGGCGATGGAGACATTCCAACAACCTTATATAACAATTTCATCATATGTACAATAAGATCCTATCCATGAAGCACAGAAACAGACACACCGACATGGATATGACTCGACATGGAAAAGTCGACACGACGAAAGAATCCTTAAAAAATTGTAGGTCAGTACAGAAAAAGTGTTCATAATAAGTGTCGTGTCCATGCGTCGGACTCGACGCGACACGCGACACGTTACCTTCTTAGAAGTGTTGGTGCTTCCTCGGATCCTATAATGTCTTCTAAACCTAACCAACTTCATCATTAACATGATTGATTATTCCAACAAAGCTGAGCCATATGGTGGATTGCTAAGCTTGTTTTGATGAAAAACTAACAATATAATGTGATAAAGCTACTTTGGCCCATTTATCTCTTCAAGCAATCATACCAAACTGAACTTAAGCAATGTTTGAAAATCGGACCCATCGTTAAACCGTACATATGACATAGTTGAAATTGAACTATGATGTCATATTTGTGTAATAAATATTAGCAATAGTTGAATTTAACAAATATAAAAATAAAAAGAAAGCACAATTTCCCCCTTTTTTCCGATTGTACAATCGGTTTTTCCTATTCAACCGCCGATTTTCCAGTGTTCAAAAAATAGAATGTGCTTTAGACTTTTCGGTTTATCGGGCCAAAATATTGCACCGTTTCCTTGATTGATCGACGATTCAACTGGTTGAACTGACCAATCCAATTTCAAAACATTGATCTTAAGTGAGCTTGAGTAATTTAATTTTCCGTTCCACCTAGAGAAATCATTAATTTAGTAAGCCAAGCTCAATAAACCAACGAATAAACCAACGAGGTTCAAAATACGCTAAGACTTGTTTTTCTCAAATTTGGATCGATCATGTGACCAAAGTAGCACCCAATCCGCTGGGATATAATGTCTTGAGGGGCTACAGATGAGTAGCAAAGCAGGGATTGCATGCGGTCCTTCAAATTGTTTAAGTCATAGCCTTACTCAGACCCATTGAAGTTACTATTGGACATCGAGCTAGTCGCCTTACAAAAATTAAAGGCGCTATATATTTTGAGATCATTTTTGCTCACCCATTGCTCATTCAAGCATCCAGTGATTGACATGTATCACATTCCAGTAATTATGGTAAAAATGCAAGGGCAAAATGAGAATAGAATAGGACACATGTCAATCAGTAAAGACTTGAGTGAGCAAAAAAGGAGTAAGCAAAAATATTTTTAAACATTTTGGGCTTCTGCCCCTAGGACCGTAAGGCCTCGTTTGTTTGCCAGATAGGATAAAATGGGTATTCTAAAAAAGTGTAGTTAGTTATCATGGGATAACTAACCACAGGATAAAGCAGTGCAGTATTATTTTTATACTGTGTTTGGTTCGTGCCGGATTATACTGAGGATAAAATTTAATTAGTCCAATACTGTATTTGGATGTCCATGTTATAAGCCTAGATTAATCTATACCTTTCCCAAATTTCCATTCAAGTGAAAAACGACCAAATTGCTAGCAAAATAAGCATTTCTCTATATTACCTACAAACAAAATATCAAATTCACCTGAATAGATTTTTAAGCAATCAAAGTACCTAACAATGGAGTTAATATCCCAAATACTCAAGCTTTTTATTAATTTTCAACAATTTCTAGATATGATTACAATGAAACGAAAGAAAAGAAAAGAAAACGATAGAAATCAATAAAGATTACAATTTATGTACAAAAGTGAAAAAAAAAATCTAGGCATGTCGATGCTCTTTCCCTCCTCTCTGCTCGTATACCTGCAATTAGAAAAGTTTCAGTTAGGAACTTCTACAATCACATGGCCTCACCATCAACAACAAGCTTGCCTAGAGAGAAGAAATTGAAGTAAACCTAACTCAGCAATTACAAAATCATCCATATGAAAAATCCATAGAATCATAAAAATATTATAGATCTAAAACCCTATTTTCAGAAAGAAAAAAAAATGCAGCTTTTTTTAATGGGCATAGCCAGCCAAAGAGAGAAGAAAATAATGATTCAATCGCAGGCTATTGCAAGCATTCTATTGCAACAAATTGTGAGTTATCATTGCTTATGTTCAGTTCAAATACAACACTATTGGAAAGATAAAACCATGCTGGATTTGTAGACATGAAAGATCTCAAGTACCTCATAATTATGATTCCAATTGGAAATATAATTCGCCAACTCACAGGGTTTAATTCAACAAACTTTGCTAATCAATTACAAACTTTGTTACAAACTGTTAGTAACAAACTTGCCTATTTCTAACTTGAATTCAACAAAAATCCCTAGAACTGTGCTAATTAATTACAAAATCTCCAATTGGAGTTTGATGAATATGGTTGGTACTAATTGATGATTATACGACAAGGTAAAGAACAATTCATCATTAATAAAGGTAAATTAATGCTACTATTGATCTCATCATACAAAATCTACTCCCACACTTTTAATCAAGTTAAAAATACATGGCATGTCTCAAATATATAGAATAACGTACCATACTACAACAATCACACACAAATTCGAGATTGGTAAAGACTAATAATCGAACCAATAATATGGGAATTGGTAATAGAGAAAAAATATGTATATATATATCATGTGAATTGATCTAAATAGGAATGACAGAGAGACCCATCATCATCCCTACACTATTTCTATTGTTTTGCCCTAGTGGCTAGTTTCTAAAATCCAAAGGTTTGTAGATCTAACATGAAAACCCTAATTTCGGATCCCTATTTTCAGAAAAATATTCATATAATCTAAAATTTTGAAGATCAATTCAATCTAGGAAACCCTATCTAGATAAATAACAAAGAATTATATAGATATAGCATAGATATAAGGTGGAGAGCACACAAAACTTGTAGATCTAGCTTTTTAATCAAGCTCTTCTACAGAACCAATTTTAGGAAGAAGAAAAAATGCAACCACACCTCTTCCCCAGCGGTAGCGAGATCTTCGTCGGCGTCGTCTGGTGCAGACCGTGAGGGCTTCGTCGGTCGTCGACGGTGAGGTCTCTCCTTCGATTCTTCCTCTCTCTTTCCTTCACTTCTCTCGTCACTTCTCTGGTCTGTTCTCACAATCTGATGAGTTTGTGAAGAAAGAGAGAGAGGAGTTATTTATATAGCAGGGGTAAAGTGGTATTCTCACCACACAGTCCCACTTACTAGTTATCCTCGTGTGATTTAGTACCACGCCCCAGGTGATATTGTTTTATCCCTCTCAATCAGTATAATTTTTAACCACACATCACTATGCCTTGAGTTAATTTATACCAAAAATGTCTAAACAAACACAATATTAATCCGGATTGGACTAAAATAGTCCAACCCGCCTTAGTTATCTGGCAAACAAACGAGCCCTAAGTTTTTAATTCTTGAGCGATATTAAGTGGCTGTCATACCAGCTAGCTAGACAAGGACTAGCCCCTACAATAAAAAGAATCATAAATTTTGGGACATAATTTCCTCTTCTTGAAGTTTATGTCACTATGATGTTTGTGGTCCATCTTATATTTGCACTACTAACGTATTCCAAGGGTAAGGATTGGCAATCAATTTAAACCATCCTTTCAATCCCTTAATTTGGGAAGGAGACTTAAACTTGAAGTAGGATTTGGAATTGCATGGAAGAGTAAAATCAATGTTATTTGGAACTACATGTTAAAAGTATCAAAATTACCAAAATATCCCTCAAAACCCCAAGTGCACTTTACTATCAAGCTTTGAAACTAAAACAGTTGTGCATATACTTGTACACCCAGCCCAGAATCCTATCCGTAATGGACAATGTTAGAGGTACAATTATTTTTACAACTCATTTACAACCATCACTATCTCTCTCCTAAGTGGCACTGGGACTCCACAGTGCCACTTAGGAGAGAGATATATATGGTTGTAAATGAGTTGTAAAAAAATAATTGTACCCCCAACATTACTCATTTGTAAAAGGCTTATAAATTCCCCAGTTTCTTGCTTATCAGAGAGTGCTAAAGTAACCTGAATAAAAACTAGGGTTAAATACATTTTACTTCTCTATGGTTAGGCCCATTTCTACTTTACCCCCTGTGGTTCAAAAGTTGATACTCAACCCCTCTGTGGTTTCGGATCGACTAAAGAGAAAGTGTTAAAATTTTTCTCAAAACTAATGAAAACTTTGAGATTGGCCAAACATATTAACACTTAGCCCCCCTTTGTGAGGTTAATTTTGGGGTTAATCCTCTATGTGAAGATAATGCTGTCATTTAGCCCGTCTAGGTGAGGCTAATTTTTAACACTTAATCCCTATAGGGGGCTAATTTGGGGGTTAACTGCATATGTGCAATTAATTTTTGACACTTTTGCTTTCCCTGTGGGGCTAATTTTAACACTAAATCCCCATATGGGGTATTTTGAGATAAATTTTAATAATTTCACTTTAGTTCAAAACTAAAAGAGGTTAAGTGTCCACTTTTGAACTACAAAGGAGTAAAGTGAAAATGGACCTAACCACAGAGGATAAAATGTAATTAACACTTAAAACTATGGGATCATCTTTGCATTTCTTCACATTAATGCATTTTCTCTTCTAACACTCATGCAGCAACTATACTAGGAACAGATGATGAAAGCTTAGCCTTGTTGCAATTGCAGCACAACTTTTTCATCAACGAATACACTTCCGTCGATTCTTTTGCTTATTCGTAGGTTTTGTCGTGTACCAGAGAAAATGGTGAGTAATTGGTGTTCATGGGATGGAATCAAGTGTGACAACCACATTGGTCATGTGATAGGGCCTCGACCTCAGTAGTAGTTTTATCTAGGGTAAATTACAAGGGCCTCCCCTGAGATTAGGTCAAATTACAGGGACCTCCCTCGTGGTATGCAAAATTACACTGACCCCCCTTCCGTTACACTGACTTCCCTTGTGGTATGCAAAATTACACTAACCTCTCCTGAGGTTTGACAAAATTACACGGACCTCCCATCTAGTTTGAATAATTGAACTCCGAATTGGGTTTTGGGTTTTCATTGTCTGTTGTAATTAGTGGGCTATTTAATTCTTGCAGTTTGGAGATTTTATAGAATAAACATTTGGAGTACAGTTTTGCTCACCCCAAAATTGCTTATCCAACTCTCCCATTGGTTAATAAAAAGTCATAGGTCCCACTACATTAACCAAAGGATGAATTGGATAAGCAATAGGTGAACAATTTTGGAGTGAGCAAAAATGTTTGATCAACCAAATTTATTAATTAATAAAAACAACTATTGAGAAAAAAAACAAATCTTCAAGAAATAAACCAATATGGACATCGAGAAAACATCTTTAAAAAAGGATAAATTGCAAATTACACCCATATAGTTTGAGGGTTGTGACAATTTGGTCCTTGTGGTCTCAATTTTGGCAATTTACACTCTATAGTTTGAAAATTGTGCAAAATCCACCCTTCTACAAAAAAACCAAGGGCACAACTTTCAAAATTGTGCAAAATCCACCCAACTACAAAATTGTTTTTGTTAATTAATGAATTTGGTTGATCAAAATATTTTTGCTCACCCCAAAATTGTTCACCTATTGTTCATCCAATTCTTCATTTGGTTAATGTAGTGGGACCTATGACTTTTTATTAACCAATGGGAGAGTTGGATATGCAATTTTGGGGTGAGCAAAACTGCACTCCAAATGTTTATTCTATAAAATCTCCAAACTGCAAGAATTAAATAGCCCACTAATTACAACAGACAATGAAAACCCAAAACCCAATTCGGAGTTCAATTATTCAAACTAGAGGGGAGGTCCATGTAATTTTGTCAAACCTCAGGGGAGGTCAGTGTAATTTTGCATACCACAAGGGAGGTCAGTGTAACGGAAGGGGGGTCAGTGTTACCCAACTACAAACCTCAAGGGAGGTCAGTGTAATTTTGCATACCACAATGGAGGTCCTTGTAATTTGACCTAACATCAGGGGAGGTTCGTGTAATTTACCCTTTTATCTATGGTACTATCAATTCCAATAGTACTCTTTCGAGGCTAGTCCACCTACAGAGTTTGAATCTCGCCGATAAAACCTTTAATTACTCTCAAATCCCACATGGGATTCACAATCTCTAAAAATTGTACTTAAAGCCCGCCCTGAAAATTTTTAGATAGCCCCATGGTTTATGAGCATTTGAGTTTTGTTCTTGATATTGCAACCCCAACGACAATCCAATCCACCCTAAAACATGTGCCAAATCATAGATTCTAAACAAAAGTAGTTGATACGCCCGAAATTGGCTATACTCTATGACCGAGCAGTTCTACTCAGCAAATGGTCCCTATCCCGACCAAGCTATCCACGGTTCCTTGGATAAGCGCCAACCCGGGCAGTTCGGACTACCTGAGACTTCCCGACCGTGTATCACGGAGCTCGGTTAGGGAAGCTCGGCCTACAGGTTGGGATTGCATTGTCTAGTCATCAAACAGTTCGGGAAGAGTACATCTAACTTATATTTAGTAGCGCATCCCATACTGCTCAGCTCCAGCAATCGAGTCATCACTAGGGCAGAGGCCTCCCGAGTAGTTCATCCACGACCTGACCAATAGGTCGGGCAGATTGCTCAGGCACGGCTCATCACAGGGATAGCTCACTCAGGCCCTAAGCGTGATCCAGAATGTCCCAGACAGTTTCCTATACAAGTTAGAAGACTAATGGAAAGTGCAAATTGTTTCCTAATCCAATTAGGAAACCCCTTTGATTGATGCCAATCAATCCTAAATCAGATTGCATTATTTGATCTGTCTAATTTCCTTGTACGAGTAGGTCTCTTGCATCTATAAAAGAGACCACTCACCCCTATAGGAAGGGATCGACTTTTTAGTCTGCATAGCACCCCTATAGCAATCATCATCGTGCCCGGCCGACCTACAATAGCTCCAGACTATTGTTGGTTCACCATTGGTCACCGGCTTTTTACAGTATAATGAACGTGCTCAGACACACACATGGACGTAGGATCCTTCATTAATAGGGTCGAACCATATACAAACCCGGTCTCACATTATCTCCCCTACTGCTTATGTCTCCTTGATTTGCTTCAATTTATCTTGCCCAAAAATTGCATCATCAGCTTAGCGACGTCTATGGGAAATGACAGATTTCTCAAAAAACAAATCTCTTAGCTGATAGTCATGCCTCCAAAGAAGGGTAAGAAGGCTGTGCAATAGGCTAACCGGGACGTCCCACCGGCCCCGGCAGTCCTGACACCGGAGTAGATCACCACGACTCTAGCACAGCTTCTGGAGGGCCAGTGTTAGACTCAACAGTAGATCGAAGCCCTATTGGACCAACGGAATAATCCACCACCGATCGGGTCATAGCCCATGAACACAGTGCGTTGTCGGGAGCCCATTCGGACTCGACAACATGCCCGGAGGAACCCGAACCGTGTTGGAGACGCAAGGGAAGTCAACGAAAGGCGTGCTGCCCAAGTAGAGAGACAAGATCATATGACCCGGGAATCGGTCTAGGATCGCTCAATCAAGAGCTAAAGTGATTCTAGGAACACGATCAACCAGAGTCATAGCCGAGCCCGATCCTAGAAGACAGCACACCGCGAGGATGAAACCTCTTCCATTGACCCGACCTATGTCCCGAATACTGGTCGGGAATGTGTGGTGGCCCGCATCAAGGATTTAGAGAAACAGATCGATGGAATGGCCAGAAAGCTGGGCCAAAACCCCACTCAGAATCATGCCAACTCCAGACCGAGTCACCGATCTCCAGCCAGATCACGAGGTTTGCCATCCCATGCAAATTTAAACAACCTCATCTTGATTTTTATAATGGCTCGGGAAGCTTGGTCTACCACATCCGGACCTACAAGGCTCAGATGGCCCTGGTCACCAACATCGACGAACTACATTGCTTGGCCTTTCCCAGCTCTTTGAAAAGCCCGACCTCTTAATGGTTTCACTTCCTGAAGCCCCGATTGGTAACGGATTTCAAAGAACTCAGCAAACAGTTCATTAGCCTGTTTATAGGCATGCTTGATCGGCTGCAACCTAACACCCAGCTACTCACTGTCAGACAACTAAGGGGAGAGTCATTGAAGGATTACACCGATCGGTTCTGATCTTGTCAGAATCAAGATATAAAAGTATACTTTACTTTTCAAAGATTTGTAGTGTGGAAGTAAAGGTCGAACCCACAAAGATTGAATTACTAAAGCACTTTAATTTTAAAACCTAGATCTAATTAATTAAGAAAAATGGATTTTGGATTTAATTTGAATTAAACTAATAACAATAAAAGTAAATCTAAATTATGAAAGCAATTAAATATTTATTTTTATAATAAGTTTAAAGAACCTAGGATTGCAAATCCACCACTAGCTTCATAATAAGGGTATTTACGAATTACTTTAGTTTATTAAGTTGGATGATAATGGGGAATTGTAGCTACAAGCCCAATTCCTCCGTCAAGAATATAACTATGGTTCAAGCACCAACATAATCCATCTTCGGTTAGCACGAATTATCCCACACTAAACTAGGGTTGTGGTATAATCCGTCTAATATAGGCATGGACTATTCGGATACTTGATAGCACAATTCAATTTAAGCACCATTACATGTAAATAATCTAAACAAGCACAGCAAGCATAGATCATTGAGCACACTACCATCAAAATAGATCTAAGACAAGAGTAAACGTTGAAAGTAACGATTTAATCAATAAAAGCACGATTTATTAATAAAAATCCTCGGAACATGTAACTGTCATCCATACATAATAAAACTAAAATAAAAACATAAAATACACCCTATTACTTGGCTAGGGTTTCATTGAAACCCTATATCTTGAGTTTAGTTAGCCATCGAATTGATGAACGTCAAGAGGTTGATGGAGGAGGCCATGGGAATCCTTGGTCTTCTTCTTCTTCTCCTTGCTTTCCTCTCTTCAATGGCTGAAGTTTTTAGTTGTATATTGTGTGTATAATAATTGCCAACCCAAGAATTGAATTATAATTGAGTATTTATAGATTTATAACAAGTTTGGAAGCTTTCCTAACCCAATTTCGCACTAAAACTGCTGTATTTAGCTTTCCAGACGTAATTAGGCAGTTTCATTCATGTAGGAGTCTTCAGAATACTGAAATACACGTATTTGGTTTTTACACAGGTCACGCGAGCGGGCCGCGCAAGCGCGATTCTGGGAGGTCGCGCGAACGATTTCCAGGGTTTCGCAAGAGCAGACTGCGCGCGCGATGTGGTTTTTTTTAGCTTCGTTTCTTCTGCTTTTTTACCCCATTTAACTCGGAATCCTTGCTTTTCTCCAAATCCTGACAGAAAGTAGAAAACGAAGTAAAAATATACAAAAATAGGATAAAAAAGCACTAACAAATATGAATTAAGGCGTATAATTAGGATTTGTTCTCACTCGATCACACCCCAAACCTACATTTTGCTAGTCCTCGAGCAAAAAGAACATAAACGAGTCCAACTATAGTCAAACGAGTCCAACTATAGTGGCACTTTTGCCCGATCATAGCACGAGGCTCCACGGCTTGTCAGAGAAAGACCTCGGGATCATACTCGATACATCTAGAAGACCTTGGGATCACACCCGAGGCATCTAGAAGATCTCGGGATCACTCCCGAGGCACCCCAAGACCTCAGGATCACCCCCGAGGCATCAAAAGACCCTGAAACTACCAACGTTCTAGGTCGACCACCTACAGTAATCATTCCTACAACGCCCACCTCAACAAAAGCTTGGGGGGCAAAAGGGAATAAAAACTGCAGGAGGTTACACTGAGCATTTACAGGCCTTAGGGTTAACTAAGTGAAACCCTTAGACAACCTGAGTGCCTACAATACTCAGAGGCACCAACTCCACTTAACTCCAAATCGACGATAGAGGTTATCCTCTTAGGTTGGCCCACGATAGAGGAGTAAAATAAATCCCTAAAATTCATACATTTTTGGGTCTCTGCTTAGGTCCAAACTGACGATAGAGGTTTTCCTCTTCGGTTGGCCCACGATAGAGGAGCAAAAGGACCCTAAAGCAATACGCTTTAGGTCGGATTTTCCAATATGGTCAAGCTCTTCTCCCAACAGTCTTGACGAAGGCTGGCTGGGCAGAAGATAACCATCCTGGGGAGTTAACATAAAAGGACCCTAAAGTAATATGCTTTAGGTCCGCTTTTCCAACATGTTCAAGTTCTTATACCCACAGTCTTGACGAAAGCTAACTAGGTAGAAGACAACCATCCTAGGAGCTAATATTAACAAAAGACTTCGAATTAAGCCAATTCTCAACTCTTAGCAAATTCCCAAGCACTCAGATAATGGCAAGCGGCTTCAAACAGATTTCCAAACTTGAATTAATATAGCATCAAGCCAACCTTGGAAATGGAGGGCAACTGATACGCCCAAAATTGGCTCTACTCTATGACCGAGTGGTTCTACTCAGCAACCGGTCCCTATCCTGACCAAGCTATGCACGGTTCTTTGGATAAGCGCCAGCCCGAGCGGTACAGACTACTTGAGACTTCACAATTGTGTATCACAAAGCTCGGTCAGAGAAGCCCGACCTACAGGTCAGGATAGCATCATCCAGTCATTAAACAGTTTGGGAAGAACACATCTAACTCAGTAGCACATGCCATACTGCTCAGCTCCAACAATTGAGTCATCACCAGGGCAGAGGCCTCCCGAGCACGGCTCATCATAGGGACAGTTCACTCAGGCCCCAAGCATGATCCAGAATGTCCTAGACAGTTTTCTATACAAGTTAGAAGACTAATGGAAAGTGCAAATTGTTTCCTAATCCAATTAGGAAACCCCCTTGATTGATGTCAATCAATCCTAAATCAGATTGTATTACTTAATCTGTCTAATTTACTTCTATGAGTCGATCTCTTGCATCTATAAAAGAGACCACTCACCCCCATAGGAAGGGATCGACTTTTCAGTTTGCATAGCACCCTTATAGCAATCATCGTGCCCGACCGACCTACGGTAGCTCCAGACTATTGTTGGTTCACCACTGGTCACCGAGTTTTTACAGTATAGTGAACGTGCTCAGACACACCTGTGGACGTAAGTTCCTTCATTAATAGGGCCGAACCACATACAAACCCAGTCTCACATTATCTCCCCAACTACTTCTCTCTCCTTGATCTACTTCAATTTATCTTGCCCAAAAATTGCATCATCAGTAGTTAAACTAATATTTATGCAGTTGTTATCCAACTCATCCTAGATATTTGGTCCAATATGTTTTATTCTCACATCTAGCTAAACCTAAGACAAATTGGTTTAAAATGATTCAAAACTTTACAGAAAATTATGCATGGAAATATGTTTAGGTAGGGGCAAAAAAATAACCTTAGGGACACTGCTTCCAAACCTCCGTGTATTTGGCCCCCCAGGTGCAACATCCTGGTTCTAACTTTGCCAAACCCACCAAATTTTGAATTTCTTAATCTGCCCCTGCTCCCGGCCAGTCCCTCCCTGCCTTTTTCCATATTCAGGCAACCTGTCTAGCTTTTTCCAATTGCAGCCCGCCCTCTATGATTTCCTACACAGCCTCGATCTTTCCTACTTAACCCATGGGCTTATCAACCATCTCCCTTGGCTCGTTGTGCGCCCTTTTCTGGGCTTGAGTGCGTATGCACTCGCTAGTTGCAGCTATGACCCTTTCTATTGCACAGAGATTTATGGGCAATCTTTTAGCATTGATTGGTTCCAGTTGATTAGCTTTGTGTGAATTTTGACGACCTTGTTTGTTTCTACTATACCGTGATGTGTGGGCAATTTTTGATGGATTTTTTTATCTTCTACTAGAATCGCTGCCCTTCTTGGTTATTATGGTTGTTGGACTTTTGGTGATATTATTAAGTCCAAGTCTAAGTTCAAGTTGGTCACTTCATAAAAGCTTTCGTGTCACAATTTATGGGACTGCTTCAACATTATCCAATTAAAATCTAGTGGATCTACTACCACATTATTTGAAATTAAGATTCGGAAAGCATATCATTACTCTTATCTTCCCTCTATAGAGGTGTGAGAGTCTTTCTAATTTTTGAGAGAATAACAAATGTCTTGCCGCTTGGTAAAGTTTAGAGTCGGGCCATAAAAGATTAACGTTTGCCATCCTTAACACCAATTGGTTTTAGGTGAGATGGTTGGTGGCTCAGATTTGACTATTATAATTTATGACTTTTTTTTTGGCCAAAGTATAATTTAGCTACAAATAAGAGAATATACAATGTAGCACTTCGGCATCCCAAAGTTCTCTCCTCTTTTTTTTTTTTGGGTAAATTGCACTTTTTATCCTTGTAGTTTGAGGGACGTGATACTTTCAATTTGGACATTTTTGACACTAGAGTTTTATAAGTGTGACAATTTAGTCCATTTAGGTATTTTATAATTAAAGTTAGAACCGTAGTAGTTTAAAGAATTCTACTAAACTCCCCAAAAGTTTTATTAAGTTTAGTATTTTTCTCTTTTCTTTGAGTACCTAAGTATTTTTTAGCACCACCTTCCATCAATCTGAAGCTCCTTAAGGGAGAGAAGCCAATAAACAAGGAAGACATTCACAAATTAGCGTACTTGAAACTAGTCATGAAAGAAACTCTGAGAGTACACTCTCCTGATCTATTATTAGCAAGAGAATCAAGATAAAGCTGAAAAATTAACTAATATAAAACAATAATGCTAGGTGTAC
This sequence comes from Hydrangea macrophylla, assembly GCA_033977485.1. Lineage (NCBI taxonomy): Eukaryota > Viridiplantae > Streptophyta > Magnoliopsida > Cornales > Hydrangeaceae > Hydrangea > Hydrangea macrophylla. Next base: position 34,762,651 of record CM066994.1, read on the forward strand.
ACACTTTTGTACACTTTTTGACACACTACTTTAAATGGTATACCCTGTGCTATGTAAGTGGTGCACAAAAAATTGTGAAAAAGTGTGAAAATTCAAATAGCATAAGGTACATGCATTTAAAGTACAGTGTGTCAAAAAGTGTGTACAAAAGTGTGTACACCTAGCATTATTGGATATAAAATACCCAAGAAAGCTATAATTGTTATAATTCTATGGGAAATCAATAGAGATGAAAAAAACCATTGGGCTTATTCTAATTGTTTTCAACAAGACAGGTTTGTTGGTTCTTCGATTAGTTGCAAAAAGGGCTAATTTCGAGCACATTCCGTTTATTGTAGGTAGAAGAATATGCCCGGGCATATCGTTTCCTGTCGCCACTATACCATTTTGATTGGAAATTCTCGACATGACCGAAGCTGTCGGAAAAACTATGAGGAGAATGGGATGATTTGTATTTGATTCCTATTCCAATGTCCACCTTTCATTGCTTGATGATATTTTTGGTAATGGAATGCACTATATTCATATATCAAATAAAATACCAGTATCTTAATTTTTGTAAAATTTTCTCTATCTATGTCACGCCTCAGAATAACAAAAATAGAGAAAACTAAATTTTCAGTTTGGGTCCATAGGAAATGACGGGTGAATGTCACTAATTATCCATACCACACAGTACCAGTCGACTAATGAATAAGAACAGCAACATAATCAAACTGAATATAATAACAATTGTATCTATTACAAACATCAGAGTGCTCCTCAGGAACCTAACAGGTCCGGAGACAAAATATACCCAAGTGCCCGTTACCAAAAGTTCAACAGAAATAACAGAAATATAAACTGGATGTAACTTCTTCATCTCTAGCTGGTGTAAGGTTAGTCGTCAGTGTAACAGTCTTCTTTGGCATAACTGGCATTAGTGGGGCCACACTCTGCATAATCCCCTTCCGGTTAGTAGCCATCGTCGTACGCATCATCACCAGCATTAAGAGGGGCAGGATAATCTGGACGGGGAATGTCCAGGCAATAACGGCCGTCAACTTACTGAGAGCTGAGTGAATAGAAACTCACAAGGTACCAATGATATAACATAATAACAAGTTATGGAAGTGTATAAGATATAGTGTTACAATAGTATCTTTCTTGATTATCCCAATGTCGTTTACTCAACCCTTATCATATTGTTAATAACAAACTCAGCACGTACTAACCCTTGGAACGGACTTCATTGTAAAACTCCTGGATACACCAATGCTCTGTCTACCGCGTCACCGCAAGTCATAGATACCATCTACCATGTAATACCACAAGTCATAGAGGTCATGTACTGCGTATACCTCAAGTCATAGATAATACGTCAGTCCATCCCCCCGCTTTTAAGAACACATGCACAGTCCACTACATGTCAGGGATTTAATACTTCAAGCATCGATACATCAATTTTATTGCCATGACTTATCATTAGCTACGTATTCTCAACCACCGCAAGTCATAGACACCTTCATTTGTCTACCGTGTTTGAGAATAACTATTTAACCAGCCACTATATGTCATAGACACCTTCATTTATCTACCGCGTTTGGGAAATAGCTCTTCCCGTAATCATCCCAGAACTTAGCAAACCTACCTATTGTTATACCACTAACGATTACATGACAGCCCCATTGTGGCCTAACTACTCTGATTAAAAAGAATGGATATCAGACTCATCATGAACCGCATAGTATCAAACGTTGTCATTTTAATCCATTATTCTTATTCATACTTATCTTTGTTGTCATATTATCCCTGATTAACCCATATTCGCATAATGGAAGTCATAATCGAGAATCGAACCCTTATATAATAAAAAAGAGCAACTAACCATGTTCTGTAATTGCCAATCAATTGGGATAAAAACTATAACAATCGATTGAGAAAAAATGACAATCGGTTGGATCCAAAACCAAGACAATCGATTAGTAACTTCGGCAATCGCTTGGGTTATAATTAATGGCAATCAATTGGAAAATATATCCAATCAATTGGGAGTCAACTGATGTCAATTGATTGGGAAAAGTCCAATCGATTGGTACTTCGTCTTCCCCAACAGATTAGTAAAACAGAATATATTAACGTCTTAAGGATGTATTTAATACCTCTACACATCACCAAAACTTGTAAAAATAATATATTAAATGGACCAAGTGAGTAAAGACTCACCTAGGATGTGTTTGGCTTGGAAAACCTCAAGCTTTTTCTCTCTCCTCTTCTCTGTCTCTCTGTCTACTCTCTGTCTCTGTCTTCTTTCTTCTTCTTCTGGTCGTCTTCTTCTTTCTCTTCTTTCTCTCAGTCCAGAGTGTGTGTGTGTGTGTATGTATATGTTTGTTTGTGTGTATATATTGATATATGTATATATGGGTATATATATATATATGAAATCTCTCCCCCTCTCAAGAAATTTGAACCAAATAAACCCAAGGCATAAACTGAACTGATATATATAGAAATTGAGAGTGCCATGTGTCAAACCACGAAGCAAAGTTAAAAACTTATCTTTATAGATGGCAATCGATTGGAATCAGAAGCAATCGATTGGTTACAGATATTTCATGGTAATCGATTGTGAGTCAAGGCAATCGATTGGTATATGCCACGTAATGAATTCATATCGGCAAGATGTCAATCGATTGGAAAATATGGCAATCGTTTGGTATATAAAAAGTGGCAATCAATTGGAACACAAGGACAATCGATTGGCAACCATAATTTGCCAAATGAAGGGTAAAGGTTATACAGGTATAAATACGAAGTCTTAATATACACTCCAAAAATACAGGGTATTATATCATCCACCACTCGTTAAGGATTTCATCCTCGAAATCGAAAACAACCAAGGTTTAAAACAAAAATGGAAACTTCTCGCGCATCTCCAACTCTAGCTCCCATGAAGCTTCTCCTTCGTTATGATGCTTACACTAGATCTTCACCAGCGGGATCTCCTTGTTTCTGAGCTTCTTGATTCCATGATCGTGAAAAATAGAAAGGAAAAAAAAAACATAGTAGAAATAAACTAATACTTATAAATAAATAAAGCTTGGCTCATTTCGGAAATTAATTAACATAGGGAGTATCATAACGCCTTTGTCGGCGAGAAAGTTTGGCTCAAGTCATTTTAAAAAGTTGGCTCACAAATTGGCTCATTTATCTTTTCAAGCAAGCAATCTTACCAATTAAGCTGATCTTAAGTGAGCTTGAGTAATTTGATTTTCCATACAAAATCTTCAATTTAGTGAGCCAAGCTCAGTAAACCAACAAGGTTCAAGATATGCTCAAACTTCACTCATACTTCTCAACAATCAATCTCAAAAGGAGTAATCCTAATTAAATTAAGCAATTGTCCATTTCCTTATGTTAAATAGTACTACTGCTATGAGCGACTATCCATTTTCTCAAAACTCAAACTCAAACAGACTAGTTCTAAAAAAAATGCCAAGTAAACCAACGAGGTTGAAAAATGCTCAAACTTTGCTCATATTTTTTTTTCAAAAATCGATCTCATACAAGCCTCAAGCTGAACATTTCAATTATAACCAAGTTTGAATGGCTTCGTTTGATTTATAACCAAGCTTTAAATGGAGTACTAGTCCTAATTGACTTAAGCATAGAGTCACAATTACAGATTACAAAAACATAGGTATGTCTTTCAAAAATTGTTACAAGCATTTATTATAACACGTCTAAGTTTCAAAACCTGCTTAGCCTAACAGTTGGAACCGGGAACATCACGGCCCACTTAAATGAAAAACCATTTTTCAAACACCATCAATTAGAGGATCTGAGTCACCTTCACACCAAGTTTGTGAATATTGAGTTGCTACTTTGGGGGCAACTACTCCACCATTACAATCATAGAGATTTTGAATTACATGGAAGACTCAAGTCACTTTATTAGGAATTAAATGCTAAAACAGTCAAAATTTCCAAAATGCCTATCATAGAACCAAGTGTACAACACTAGAATTCTGTCTATTAAAGCTTATCAATAAGCTGGTTTCGGATCATCAGAAAGTGTTAAAATAACCTAAATTGACACTATAGATTCATCTTTGTATTTATTCATTTTCATGAACTTTCTCTTCTTACTCTCTTCTTCTAACATTACAAAAGTGGGATACTCTTCATCTTCTTTGCAGTAAATGTGCCACGATGATGAAAGCTCTGCCTTGTTGCAATTCAAGCAAAGCTTTTTCATCAAGAAGCATGCTTCCAATGTTCTTTTGCTTATCCAAAGGTTTTATCGTGGAGCCCTAAAGGACAAAATGACAATTGCTGCTCATGGGATGGAGTCGAGTGTGATAAGCACAGGGTCATGTGATAGGCCTCGACCTCAGTTGTAGTTTTCTCTATGGTTCCATCAATTCCAATAGTAAGCTATTGATGCTTGTCCACCTTGAGAGTTTAATTAATCTTGCCTATTATGACTTCAATTATTCTCAAATCCTATCTGGCATTCACAATCTCACAAAACTAAAAAGTCTAAATCTTTCCGGATCTTCATTTTTCGTTCAAATCCCATCAAAATTATTAGAACTTCCTAGATTGGCAATTCTTGATCTTTCTTTTAATGTTGATCCATTAAATTCACAGAGTCTTTTGAATCTTGAAAACCCAAGTCTAAGTAATTTGGTTGAAAACTTACCTCCAAGTACTTTATCTAACTAATGTGAACATTTCTTCCATTATACCTAATGCATTGGAAAATTTATCTTCTCTTTCTACTCTTGATCTAGAAGAATGTGGGTTGTTCGGTACTATGCCAAAGGGCATTTCATCACTACCAAATCTGTGCAATCTGAACATTATATTTAATCCAAATCTCTTTGCTTATCTACCGAAATTTTACTATGGTAGTCTCCTCGAGTATTAATACATTGCGGGCACAAGTTTCTCTGGAAAACTACCTGACTCTATTAATATCGATTGCTTGGAAGTGTTTGGTATCAATAATTGCAGCTTTTCGGGTTCGATTCCCTCTTCCATTGATAACCTCAATAAGCTTACTACTCTTGACCTTTCAACCAATCATTTTACAGGTCCAATTCCTTCTTCGATTGGTAACCTCATCCAGCTCACTGTTATTGACCTTTCAACAAATCATTTTACATGTCAAATTCCTTCTTCATTGGCCAATCTATCCCAACTCGATTCTTTTCACTTGATTACAATAAATTCAGCAGTGGCACATTGCCTGAGCTTGGATTGGGAAGTAAACCAAACTCACAAACTTGCAACTGAGGTCGAACAATCTATATATATGGTGTCATCCCATCTTCTCTTCAAAACATGACTCAACTAACTGTTTTGGACATTTCGGAGAACCAACTTACTAGTGAGATTCCATCTTGGCTCGGAAACCTCACCCAATTAACTCAACTTTATCTTAACTAAAATGGTTTTCATGGTCCAATCCCAAAATCAATATTCAAGCTTACCAATAACGCACTTGCTCTAGACTCTAATAACTTGAGTGGCACAATGGACGTAGAGATGTTTCGGTTGCTGAAAATTCTCAATTGTCTCTCCCTCAGAGATAACAATTTGTCTTTGACCACTACAGGGAGTATCTATGGCACTCTTTCGAATTTTATAGGTTTCGACCTTGGTGGTTACAACATAAGTGAGTTTCCAAAGTTCCTACAATATCAAGACCAAATGGAGTGGCTAGAACTTTATAACAACAATTTTCGGGGTCATATACCAAAATGGATATGGAATATAGGTAAACAAACTTTGATAACTATGGACCTAAGTGAGAACTTCCTAAAAGGATTTGAGCAACCTCAGCTTGTTCTTCCATGGCATAGTATGAGGTAGTTAAACCTTGGTTAGAATTTGCTTCAAGGATCACTTTTCATCCTACCATTCACCACCGTTGTTTAATTGTAGCCAATTTACTGATCGAAGAGAATCCGCCATTAATATGCAAGTTAAGTTCTTTATATCTCCTTAACCTGTTAGAAACAACTTGAATGGAACAATCCCTCAGTGTTTGAACACCTTTAATGACTCCCTAACAATGGTGAATTTGCGAAACAATAGTTTGCATGGCACCATTCCTCAAGCATACAACAAGGGATGCAAGTTGAAGGAGATTGTCTTAAGTTACAATCATTTGGATGGACCATTACCAAGATCTTTTGCCAATTGCAAAAAGTTGGAGTATCTTAATATTCAAAATAATCAAATTAATGATATATTTTCATTTTGGCTAGGAACAATCCCAGAGATGAAAATTCCACAGAAAATAGAAGGTTTGTTATCAAAGTTTGATTTCCCTAGGCTTCGGATCATTGACATATCTTGGAATGGTTTTAGTGGTGAGTTACCATTAAAGTACTTCCAAATTTTGAGTGGCATGAAACTTCACGAGGACATAGGAAATTTGAAATATGTAGAGCCAACAAGAGAACTAGATTTTGGGAATTATTACTTGTCAACAAATTTAAGTTTCTCATTGACAATAACGAACAAAGGAAATGACATGTACTATTTCAAGATCCATAGTATCTTCAAAGCCATTGATCTCTCAGGAAACAAATTCAAAGGGAAGATTCCAAAATCGATTGGAGTATTCAAGGGGCTTCAATTGCTCAACCTTTCAAACAATGCTCTTATAGGTATTGTTGTTAGAATCGGTTGACTGATACAAGTTGATTCGACTTTCGTACAGTACGATACACTTCAATATTCCGTACAATTTTGAGCCTTAATTAAAATTTCATGAAACTAGTCTTAAATTGCTATTTTGTTAATTAAAAGTATCATACACATATTTTTATGAGTATTATAAGGACATTTTTTGATTGTTTAAAGAAGTTTATCTTATGACTCATCATTCAATGTGATTCAATACTCATAATTTTGGCAAAACTGATTCTTATTTTGAGAATAAGTTACATATCGTGAGAACCATTTACATGTCCCTTTTCCACATGCCTGGGGAATCTAACATCTCTTGAATCGTTGGACCTTTCTCAAAACATCCTCTCTGGGTATCCCGGCCTCAACAACTAGTACAGCTCAACTTTCTTGAAGTTTTTAATGTCTCCCACAACCATCTCACTGAGCCAATACCTCAAGGAAATCAATTCGGGACATTTGAAAATAGCTCATTTGATGGAATTTCAGGATTGTGTGGGGAACCTTTGTCAAAGAAATGTGGTATTTTGATCGGATTAACATCACCTACTTCGACCTTCAAAGACGAAGATTCAGAATTTCCTAGTATGTAGTGCTTCTTATAACCATTTTCTTGTGCAATAAGACATTCTATATGTTATGTACTTAAATTAAGTGTTTATGAATGTACTGGTAGGGATCAATGCCAATTCTCTTAGTATGAAAAGGGTTGTTTACTTCTCTTATTTTTCGGTGAAAATATTGAATTAGAGTCCTCACATTAATGTTGGTTATGTAGAAATAAATGGCAATCTCCATCTACACAATGGCAGATTTAGCATACTATCCTTAGAAAACTTCAAACTGAACTTCCGAGATTGGTCAGTTGAAATTCTCATCCATTTTGAGATTAGTTGGTGCAATAGCAGAATGGGCGGCATCTAAGCCTTGTTTGATTTATGGATTAAGTGAAGTAAAGGAAAGGAAAACACTAATGACAATAGTTTTATTGGTTTGGTTAATAAGAAAAATGGTGAGAAAAATAGGAAGAAAATGAAAATATGGTCAGAAAAAAGACACTTTGAATTTTTTGAGTCACAATCCCTCCTTTTCTCAAAAAGTTATTTACTACTTTTTTTTTTTATTACAATGGAAGGGGGTAGGGTCGAATACTCGACCTATGCAATGGAGGATTAGGCCCTACTCGCCAAACGTGCTATACTTACTTTGCTAGGTTACATTTATACATTGAAAATTGCAAAGTTTATAAGATTAGCCCCCCCAGAATTATAAAATTTCTACACTATCCTCCCAAAATATTGGTTTGGCTAAAATAAAATTTAATATGTAATATGTTGTCCCAATTGTAATCCTATCAATACAAAAATTGGAAAAAAAAATTCTTATATGTAAGATATTGTCCCATTTGTAATATAGCACATCGTAAATAAGTGGCTCAACATAGCTTCTTCTCACTCCAACCCAAATTATATTAGTATCATTTCGAACCTTACAATTTACAATTACCAATCCATCTATCTATTATATATATATATAAAGTTCAAGGCCAAAAGCCTTCTATAAGGCTATCCACGTGGCCTATCTCTCCTCACTCTAAAAATCCAATGTGGCTATAAATCCTCTTCAATCTGGCTTCTTCTGTATCCTACATGGCCTCAATCTTCCAGAGGCAGCTCTTCCCCTTCCTCTTCCTCTTCCTCAATCTCTCAAGTAACAGATCCCTGTATTAATTTGACTGCCTTCTCGCCTACCTCACTTACAAACTTCAAAGTGCCTTTTCATTTCTCTACCGGATTGCGACCCACAAATCAACATAGATATAAACAGATCCGATCAACATAGGAGTACATGCTTGACTCTTCCAGAGGTGTCTTTTCCTCTTCCAACACGGCTCTTGCCTTTTCCACTTTTCCAACCTTTCACAATTTCAATTACAAATAGTTGAGTTTTAGGAAAAACTCTCTCCATCCCAAGCCAAACGATTTCAGAAAACCCTCATGGAAAAGTTGCCGCCGCCGAGAACAAGAAGCCGAGAATGTTGATGAGAACAAGAGGAATAAGATGCCGCTTTAAGGCATGAGGAGAGACAGAAAAGCTACAATCTGATCACGAGCAACCACAATCAAAATCAAGAATTAGAAGCCTGTGAAGTCGATGAAGCTTCATTCAACTCCCTTCTTTCCTTAGTTGGGATTTTCCCTTTTTATGTGCCCATGTAATCTCTCTTTCTGCACATTTATATGTATATATATGTATGTACATCTATAGATTTGGAATATCTTTTAATTGTGTGGTTATATTGACATCTAGTGTAATTTTTTGTAAATTGGAAAATGGATTAGGGATTTGGGCATTGGTCAGGTGCTGCTCTTATATATATATATATGTAATACACGTATACATATATATATATATAATAAATTGTTAATCTAAATCCTAGCCCAAAAACTCCCTTCCTCTTCACTATAGTCCTCCATCAAACTGAGAGAGAAGATAGATCAAGAGAGAGGAGAAAGAAAGAGAAAAAAAATAAAAAAAGTCAAAAGAAAAAACTTCTTTTGAAAAGCATCAGCCATCACGTGGGTGTGTTGGATTTTCAAGGAATCCAATGTGGACAATGCTTCAGTGTGGCAGACTCATGCAAATGAAGCATTTTCGGTAATTTTTGTTAGCTCTATTGTTGTTTGTACAGCAGGGGTGTTCCATCATATGGACCTCTATCTTTTGGATTTGTGTTTTAAACTTTACAATTCTTCCAATTATCTCACTATATATTGCTGTGTTTTTATGTTGGCCAAAATTACATGTTGTAATCGCTAAATGTCATATACTCATAACATATGAAAAATGATAACATTCTAAATCTTTTTAAGCATGGATGTTATGTTAGGATTTTTTTTTCCCAGAATTTTAACATTGTAAGGTGTTCATTTCGTATAATTAGGTGTTCTATTTTTCCCCCTCATTCTGTTATATATATCATCACTTTTAACTCTTTTTGTCTTAAGTTTTTAATTTCAAACTTTTTTTGGATTAATTTTTCTTCCCCGTGCAACGCACGGGGTGGTCAACTAGTTTCTATAATTAAAGGAGAACTATTTTCTCTCCTATGAACAATCCACTTGGCATTTTATATTTTTTTCCCCTTTTTTCCACATCATTTCCTAAATTTCCCATGTGGCATGTTCTCACTTCTTCTTTTTCTTTTTTCATTTTTCTTTTCTCGTTTTTTGGTTTGATTTTATTTTATATTCCATAATAAAGACCCAAAGTCCTTCTATCTTCTTCTCTCCATTCAATTACTCTTATTCTTCTTAAAGTTCTCTCACATTTGCAGAATGTATCTAATTTAATATATAGAAATATATGATTTGGTCCCTAATTATGGGCATTATAGAAATTGATCCTTACTTGATTTGGTTTACAGAAATTAATCCTTAATTTGCAATAGAAATCAATAATTAGTCCCTATTCCTAAATAGTTAGTTCAATTATGGACCATTATACCCTTGTGATATATATATACATAACTGATTATATGTATACACATATATGCAAAAATGTGAAATTCAAAAAAGTCTAAATAAGGTAGTTAATAAATGGAGAGGATTTATAGGATATCATGGATAATGTGTTGTATCCCAAAAATTATGCTGATTTGTGTTTCAAAAAAGAGCATTTTAAATCTGCATGTAAACATGGTTAATTGTTTCTCATCACAAAAATAACAAATAATCTTGCGTGGAAGTTTAAAGGTTGAAGAAAAAGGTGAGAATTTCTGTAAACAGTGTGAGAAATTGACATAATTGTAATTAATTTCACATATCGTATGAAAGGTTCTTCATTTTGTTTTCCATTAAAATCATGGAATGTAATCATCCACATTATAAATTGTACTGTGAAAATTACTTGTCCTCAGTTGTTAACATTTGTTTGTGATTGTAGGGATAAATATCATCAATGGAGAACCAGATTTTTGCATTTTGCGAGTATTGTGGGGAGATTGCTGCTTACACAATTCCAAATTATGCAACATTTTTTGGATCTTGTCAGATTTCTCGATGAGAAATGGTCATTCATGGATGTAGATAAATTGTCTCTAAGGTATGGAAATCCTGGGTATAGCAAGTGTATGCTGGAGGCTGAAGTGGACATGTCCACCATGATCATGGTTTGTACGCATATGAATGTAAATCGTGTTGACATCGAGGTAAATGTAAGGGTGTCTAAAGATGATATGAATGGATCAGAGTTTGGCAAATGTAAGGGTACAGATCGAAATGACTGTAATGGTACTTGGTCGTTGCATGTTGCAGATGATCATGATGATGAACCTAATTTTTTTGCTCATCAGGAGGAGTTGTTGATGGGAACTCAGTGGAGTTTGGGCATTCAAGATGAGGGAAAGAAGTTTGAGGAGGTCCGGTAGAGTTTCGTAAAGCACTTTATAAGTTTTCCATAGAAGTTGGTTTTGAATTCAAGTATTTGAAGAATGATAAATAGCGTGTGGTTGCTGTTTGTAAATTCTGTGATGACAAGGGTTGTCAATGGTGTATTTATGCGGCTAGGTCGGCGAGCAATGGATTCTTTTATATACAGAAGTTCAACAAGCAACGTACTTGTTGGTCAGTTGTTCGCAAATCTTATCATCCTTGTGTTACTTCAAAGTTGGTGGGTGATTTGATGGAAGACAGGATTCAGAATGAGCCCTTGTTCCCTCCAGTTAAGATAATCGGGGAGATGAAGGACATATATGGTCTTGATGTTAAATATTTTCAGGCATGGTTCGGCGTTGAAAATGCTAAGAGTAATATATATGGAGACCACTCTGAGTCGTTTGATCAGTTAAGATGGTATTTTGAGGAGGCTCGGAGGGTGAATCCTGGAAGCCATCTTGTTCTTGACGTGAGTCTATTGACGAACAGGTTTAGACGATGTTTTGTGTCATTTGCAGCTTGTGTCAATGGGTTTAGATACATTAGACCACTAATATTTCTAGATGAGACATTTTTGAAAGGACAACATAGAGGCGTATTGCTGGGCGCAACATGTAAAACAACCAACAAAGGTATAAAATATGCTGTTATTTTAGAAAGAATGTGATATAGAATTTTATTGGGAATAGCATAAAATTGTTTAAATAAAGTGACAATTTTACATATTTGTACGGGAAATTGACATAATATTTTAATAAATATTGATTTCACCATACTTCGTTGATATATATCACATCTGTACGTATCTGTTGGGGGACTTGAATAGTAATTATAGAAGCAGAATGATAGAATTTCGTTGATATCAATTCTTATTGTGATATTTTATGCATAGTTGTGAAAATATTGATTTTGGCCGTTAGTTTATTTTACTTTTATTTTTTGTTGGCAGAAGTGTACAACCTTGCATTTGCTGTAGTGAGTGCTAAGAATAAAGACAATTAGGAATGGTTTTTGAATGAGTTGAAATCTATAGTGGACACTAGTTGAAGAATTACTTTCATTTCGGATAGGCACATTGGCATCGTTGAAGGTATAAAGAAAATTTTCCCGAATGATTACCATGGTTATTGCTTGTTTCACATGAAGTACAACATGATGGACAAGCTTAAAAAGGTTGATTCGAAGCTTCGTAGTCGGCTTATTTTCATGATGACTGAATATGCATATGCACCTGATTACCAGTCATATCTCGAAAAGTGAAATTGTTTGGTGAACGGGGGGGAGATAAGGTGGTTGATTTTTTGAAGGATGTACCAGTTCAGAACTGGTGCAATACTTTTTTTGTTGGTCAAAGATATGGTGAGATGTCTTCTAGTGTTGTGGAGGCATGGAATAAAATGATTGACGAAGCACGCCAAATGCCCATTACTAGTATGATTGACAATATACGGATGCAAATAATGAAGAGTAGGGCGCACATGACAAAATAGTGCAAAAGTTGGAGAAGTGCTCTTGTGCCTTTGATGCATGATCGATTGCAGGAAGCGTTAGACGAAGGCAAGACATGGCGTATTAGCTCTTCTAGTGAGTTTTTGTTTGAGGTGCACTGTGAACCGTCGATGTTTGTCAATATTGGTCAAAGGATTTGCAAGTGTGGCAAGTGGCAGGAGCATGGATTCCCATGTTCTCATGCTGCATCTATTCTTAATAGAAGTAGCCATTTGTCTGGGAAGGTGATTTTGGATTATATCGAGCCATATTTCTTAACTAGTTATTATGAACTTGCGGTTTTTGAGCCTATTCACCCAATTATGACATTTGGTAGGATAGACAGTCACATCTGATGGATTTATTTTACCTCCTGTTACTAGGAAGCGTCCTGGTAGACCTAAGAAGAAGAGGATATATCCCATCTAGGGGAGAGAATATGTGGGGTGTCAAGTGTAGTAGATGTGGTGAGAAGAAGAGACACAATAGGAAATCACGCAGGGAAGTGATAAAGAATTGATGTTCTTGCTTGTTAATGCTTATGAATAATGATTTGTTAGTGTTGGATATTTGTTGGATTAATGTTAATTTATCAGTAAGAAATTAGCAAGTGTTTTAATTTGTTATGGAAATATTATATTGTATTTAGTCTACCTTTTATTTTTCATAAATTTTCTATTTTTGTGTTAATTTTGCATAGATTCGTCACATAAAAGTAGTTGGATATGGTAATACAGTAGTTGAGATTTGGTTGCAAAAGTTTAAGTTTTGTTTAGTGTATAATTTCACACAACATTGTTAATATTTCACATAATATTGTCAGAAAAACGCACAATTCTATGAGAAATTCAAACAATATTGTGAGAATTTGATACAAAAAGAGTTCAAAAAAGGTGGCCCGAATACTATGCATTCTGGCCCTATATCCTCTGCAGCAAGATGGTATATTACAATCAATTTGGAACAATTGTGAATCTATCTCGTACTTCTACTATAATATTCACCCAAATTTTTTTTTCACAATCTAGCACCTTTGCACAAAAAATTCACTGTTATGGTACTTGTATTACAGAATTATGCGGTTACTTGTCAAAAAACCAATATTGCCTGCTTCCCACAAAACCAAAATATCTTCTACCGTAGAACTGTCTACGTAAAACTTCTCGCAACTTTCATCGGTTCGTGCCCTCCTTTGTGTACGAACGCCCTAGTGTGTTTAGGAAGTCGTGAACTATCCTTGCCATACCCGTCACTGGGATGTTGTGAAATATCCTTGCCATCAACTCATATACAATAACTCCGCATTCAAGGGCACCCTGTAGTTGCTGAGGTGAGCCAATAACATCCTCGACTTCAAACTCAAGGTCTTGGGTGTCGATAGGAATCCTGCCCTCTGAATGTAGATGTTTATAGTGAGCAGACACAGTTTTTTTTTGCAAGATTAACATATTTAATATCAAGGTAATTTTCAATTTTATACCAAATCAAAAGGCATGGATTGGCAGCAGTAATATGTGATGTTTACCATTTCAATTGCATCTTATATATATGGATCGGTGATCCCAGGAACTTGTGATTGCAATGAGTTGAAGAACATCCACTTTGATGTGTAGCTGTCATACACACCTAGTGTCCAATGCTTAGACCTGGGACCTTCGCCTTGAGACAGAAGAGGAAAGTGCTTGAATCGAGCAGGCTGATTCCTGTTTCCTAAGAAAGGATTTACTAGATTGTTTAGAGCATGATTGTCCTTCTTACGAACCCAATCCTGTTAGTTTAAATGTTATTGAATAGTCTATTATCAAACATTAAAGGGAAAAATTAAAACATAGTGAGTTTAAACTATGTTCAGTGTAAAATTTCAGACAACATTGTGAATATTTCACATAATATTGTCAAAAATTCGTACAATTCAATGAGAAATTGGAACAATATAGTTTTGATTCCACACAATAAAAATCGAAAAAGTGGGTGCTGGAATAAAGGGAAGCGTCATTGATTACATACCAGCACTAAGCTGGGGAAAATGAATGATTTGTCAGATTATATGGGTGTTGATGCCTGTTTCACCCTTTCTGTTTGTTTGCTCATCAGAACATTAGCATAACAGTCAATGTCCTTCAAATAGTAAAATTAAGCAGGAAATTTTGTGAGAATTTCTAGTAGTTATTAACATTGAAACATGAATTTCACATATTTTGAATAATTTGTTGTATTTTTCAGTGTAGTATTGTTAGATGACTTACACCGCATGAGATCTCTCTCATGAGAATGATATCGCACACGTCGGGTAGTGTGAGTTGCTCATCCGAATCAAGTTTGTTGTAGCAAGGTGTGCTAGTGGATGTAAACAATTGTTAGCTAAAATTAGATATTTTCCATCAAACAAGTTGTGATTGTGAGTTACAACGTATGAAATTTAAATAACATGTATACTTACGTTGGTCCATTGGCGGTGAAAGTCTGTTTGATGTGTTGCTTGTCATTTATACTTAGGCGACTGTACACAAGTGACTCTTCCGACAATGTGTAAAGCATATCGTATGCTTGGATGCTTTCAATGTTTATTTCGAGAACATTAGTGGGTTTTGACGACTGCTGTATTTTCTTCTGCTTTTTTTCAACAAATTTTTTGTCCTTTCCCTTATCATCCAAATTTTTTGATTTGTCCAAAATGAACCAACTCTTTACTGCCACCCTCATTTTCTTTTTCGGCTCCCTTTTTGTTCTTTTGATAGTAATCAATCTTTTCTCCCTTTTTCTGTGGGTTTGTTTTCCTTTTCAAATGCTTTAACCAATCTTCTTTTTTTTCTTCTTATTCTCAACAAATTCTTCTGGTTTATCAATATGCACACCTGAATTGAAAGCCTTCCTATTTTCAGTCTCATTATGTTCTTTATATGATGCAGCAATATAAGGCATTCCCTATGTATTTCTTCGCCTCTTTGGCCTTAATTGCGGACTGTAGTTGTATTCAATTTTTCTTCATAGGCTTCCTCTTGCTCCGATTCCTTGTCACTACTCAATTTTTCACCCCTTTTGTTGGTTGTTTTTCCTGTGATTTTTAGATTTCAACGAAGTCATTAAGTAATATATTTGTGTGTATAAAGTGGAAAATTGTCAGTATTCAGTGCAAAATTTGATAAATATAGTGAGAAATTTTATGTACAAAATGTGAAATTTATATACACGTTGAGTAACTTGAAGTGCCAGTTTGTCAAACATATGTTACCTTCGGATTTGGTAAATGTATTCTGCCTTGTTTCCGAAGTATTAACCTTGATGTGTAATACCTGTAATTTTTATTATATTTTATTAATATAATTTCCAGTCCCAAACAGTAATTATAAGATTTTCACTGCCATTAAATATTATTTTTTTTAAACCCATAATTATACCCGTGTTGGCCAACCATGTGTGTACCCTAAACCAACCCCCCAAACAACCCTTAGCATTTGTGTGGGTGTGTGCCGACTTGAGTAAGTGAGTGAGTGCTTGTGTGAGTGACAAGTGTTGGGTGAGGTGTTGGCTAGTGTGTAGGGGTAAGGGTGAGGTGTTGGGTGCATAAATTGTGTGAGTGACAAGTGTTGGGTGAGGTGTTGGCTAGTGTGTAGGGGTAAGGGTGAGGTGTTGTGTGCATAAATTGTGTGAGTGACAAGTGTAGGGTGAGGTGTATGAATGTGTGGAGAGTGTAGTGTATTTGTATGCATGTGTGTCTTGTGTGTGCTGTGTGTGGCGTGTGGCAGTGTGTGTAGAGATGCATGTGTGTGTGTTGTTTGTATTATATTTATATAATATGTGTGTGTGTAATATATATATACATATATTATATAAACCCAATCCCCCTCCCCTATAAATAAGGGCTCCCATTTGGGTTTAGAAGAAAGAAAAAAAAATAGAGGGAGAGTTAGCCGAGAGAAAAGAAAAGGAAAAGAAAGGAAGCTTACCCCTTGTGTCACATCGCGACCTTAAACCCACGGTGAGTTCCTAACTCACTTGGTATATTAGATTATGTCCGTGTTATTATTTTATTAGTATTATTACTCTAGAAAATCTTGTGCCTAACATGTGGTGTCCCTAATCTAGGTCCATATTATGATTTCTATTATTATTGTTATTATGGTTACTACTATTTATTGTTATTATTATTATCTTGTTAGTTAACCATTAAAACTCATATTTTAACATGTGGTGTCCCTAACCCAGGTCCATATTATAATTGTTGTTATTATAATAATATTTATTATTATTATTATATTATTATTTTTCGCTTATTATTATTATGGTTCAGTTAACCACGTGATTAGTATATGTACCTGAACATATTAAATATCCGTTTTATTATCCCATTAATAATAATGATATTATTATTGTTATTATTATTATTATTATTATTATTATTATTATTATGGATGTAACTTCAGCTTTTAATATGTTATACCCTGAACACATTATTCCACTATTATTATTAATATTATTACTAATATTAATAATATTATTGCTAATATTATTGTTATCACCTTCCAGTTAACCTCATGTTAATATGTTGCACCCCGAACATATTATCTCCGTTATTATTATTATTATTATTATTACTATTTATGTTCGTTATTATTATCAGTCGGGTTAACTCCATGTTAACGTGTGGTAATTAGTTCTGTTTATTATTATTATTTATTTCGGTTAGCCTCATGCTTCAACATACAATACTACGAGTTTCGGATCCGTACTTTATTTCAAGAATAAAATATTACATGTTTAATTAACTTGTACCTCGTGCATAACATATGATACACCTCATGTAGAAGTCGGTGTCGTAACGTCAAGTCGACGTGTACGAGTATAGAGTTGAACGGTCGCGGAGACCAAGTTCGTATACATTTGGAGGTACGTGTAAGTCGACCGCGGAGGTCTGAAAGTTGATACGTAGTGAGTTGGTACTGTCAAATGGAATTACAGGATCGCATGCCGGTGATGATTGCTACTATGGCCACAGAGAGGCAAACACGATAGCAAAGTAACCATGTTGATAAGAATACATCGAGAAATGAATAAACACGGTTAGTCTGTAAGGCGAGATTACTACTACAGTCGCGACGACCAACGATAGTAAAGTAACCGTTTCGCAAACCGGCGACGATATTCATAAGGCAAGGTTCCGAGGACCTAGAGTACATGGTTAGCTTGTAAAGCGAGATTACTACTATGGCCACGGAGGGGCAGACAACGATAGTAAAGTAACCATAGCTCGACCCACTGGGCGAGTCACTCTAAGCCAACGGCGTTACACTGGTAATGTAACAAAGTTAAGTAAGTCGGAGGTTAAGTCGAGTGAAGTCGAATATATCGACGATGCATAGTTTCATGCACGGTCTAATTATAATTCATTCAATCGTCGTAACCAGCCGTTGTGTACTTTTGAATACATATTTTATATTAGGAGTGTTCGGTTAGAACGCTCACTTAGCTTTTATTAAAGCTAACGGCATACTACGCCCTGGACATTCCCATGTCTAGACTATACAGGATATGATTGTCCAGAAGAGGACTATCTGGAAGGAGCCTACGAAGGGGAAGCCTACTATGCTGAAGGTCACGGCTACGCCAGTTAGAGGCGCGGCTTCAAGAAAGAAGACTTAGTTGTTCTTTATAGACTTTTGTCCTTTCGTGCTAATAAGTTGTAAACGGCGTCTAACGCCTTAAGCTCTTTTGTTCTTTATCTTTTGATAAACTACAAACTCTGATGTAATAGCTAGTAATCGGTTGATGTATATATTCAGTTTGCGCTTCCGTTTGAAATTACTCTTTTATTTATCTAGTGTTTGTGGACAATCAGTTAACGTAACTGGTCATGGCTTACGGACCCAGAAAGGAAAATTTTATTTCCTGCTAATTTCTGCTGCTCCGGGGCGTGACATGATGCCACATTTGATGTAGTACTATGGGGGTCCTTCAGTACAACCTAATATCTTGGAAAAGTGAGAATTTGGTTGACTAATATGAGTAATTGTTTTTTTCAAGACAACCATGGTTTACCTGCACTTGCTGTGGGGTACTATACTTCAGCAGTTGAAAGTCAACACTTGAAGGATCTATTACGGATTCCATGATGTGTTCTACCTATTTAGCAAGGATTTGGTATGGTTAGTAAATAGCAACAGAATTGAATATGTGGGTTAATATAATATAAGTATTGATATAAATGTGCAAATCTGTAGGGTTGTTTAATACCTGCTGTGTTGTTGAAATACCCCGCAACTTCCTCAATTCCAATTTTAAGCTTTCAATGTGTTTCTGCTTTGTTGCCAACTCAGACTGCAAAGCACTCATTATCTCTTTCTCTCCTTTGCTAACTTCTTCCAACTGAATTTTCAGACATTCATTGTTTTTCTATAATGTTTCAACTCCCAAGTCTGGGTTGTTGTATTTGGAACAAGCTTCACTGTCGACATAGTCTACTAGATTTTGATATTTGACTTGCAAAGCTTCATACTCCTGATTAATATCAACCATTGGGGCGTTGTCCTCGAATTCATTGCCTCGTTCAGCCTATACTTGTTCAGGTTCAATTAGTGGATTTTCTTCATTAGAACTGTTAGCCTTAAGGTATATTAAGGCATATTTAATTATGTTTTGATGATGTCAAATATGCTATGATAATTACATGATTCATATTGATTCATTCTTTGTTATTATCATAGTCATTTTTATGCTCATATGTAATCTCATGTATTAATATTGTATCAATGTTTTAACATCTTTGCGTGCATGAGATTTAATTGATGTAGATCAAGATTACAAGGAGCTCAACAAGGATCAAGCTTGAAGACTTGAAGATATTTCATCCTTGGTTGAAGTCTAGGACCATCATTGTAAGGCATCTTGATCTCACACTCTTAGGGGCTCAAACAAATGCTAAAAGTTAAAGTTTTGGAAACAAATTTTAAATGGATCATCTTTAAATCAATGCCCCAACCAATTAGAAAATAATTAGATGTTGAGTTTTATATGGTTGGAAATGTATTTGAATCTAGTTTCCAAAACATCAAACGGATCGAAAATCCGAGTTTTGTAGAGGGAGTTATGGCCTTTTTAGTGGAGATGTGTCAGGCTGTCAAACTGGGAAGGGCAGTCGACTGAGGGCCCGATGCAGTCGACTGAAGTGAGCAGAATGCAAACAGAACCCTCTGTAAACACATTCCAGTCGACTGCTTCAAGGACCAATCGACTGCTTCATGTTCCAGTCGACTGAAGCGACCTGAAAAGGCATAACGGCTAGTTTTTAAAGGGGCTTTTAATTACCAAACATGCCACCAACGGCTATAATCTTCCAAGGCCTATAAATACATGTTTTCCCAAGCTATTTAGTGTTGTGATTTTGATTGGAAAACATAGTATTCATCACACATCTCTTTGATCTTTAAACTTTAACATTTGAGCCCTAGTTGTGTGAGTTTATCAATTTGCTCAAATCTTTCATCTGTATTTCTTGAGAGAGCAAAATTGTAGTGAGCTTTAATTGTATTATCCACTCTACATAGAGAGTTATCATTTGTATTCAATTCAATTTGTAAAGGTTGAGGGTTAGTAACCCTTGTGTGCAAAGAAGAGGTGTTCTTCTTTGGGAGAGATTGAAGGCTCTTGTAACGGTTTGGTGCACACCCGTAAGTGCTCCGGGAAACGGTTTGGTCTACACCCGTAAGTAGATCAGATTAAGGAATCCTCAAGAGGTGTTCTTGAGGGGTGGGCGTAGGCCGCGGGGTGCGATTGCCGAACCACTTGAAAAATCGGTTTGCAAGTTTTTCTTCCCTTCTCTCTTTACATTATTGTTTGTGTTTGCATTTAATTTGCAATTAAGTATTTTAAAAAGGTTAATTTTCGCTAAAACCTTATTCACCCCCCCTCTAAGGTTTCCATATTTGGGCCAACAAGAACTTTCCCTTACATGTATGATGTTCCGCACTAGCTACTCCACCAGGCTGTTGACGAAGTTTGCGGCGGGTTCATTGTCAGATGGTGAAGAACATCCAATGTCATCTAACCCAAGATGTTGACTTCTTTTGGACACGTTTTGTTCGCTCTCTGCAGAAATCTTTTCAAATTGGATGTCATCTCCCTTAATTAACATTTTGAATATTGGGACTGGCACTGTACGATCAACTATCCTGCACAGATACGGCACATATTCTACTTCCTCCGACAGACTTTTCTCCAATGGGACATAATCCACCTGCATACGTACACGGACAGTTGTGAATATCTGAAAATAATATGTAAAATTCTCACTTTGTTGATTTTTTATACCTGGAGTGTTGATATGGAATTGGCTCTAAGCTTGTTATTTATCTTTATCAAGTCCCACTTGATGAAACGGGGAATTTCTGATTTTGACGGTCTTGATGCCTTTGTTTTTTCATCTGGATCTTTCTGGCCTGGGTTTAAGTCCTTCAAGTGCTCAACTAGCCATAACTGTGCAAACAGTTATGTTGTTACAAGGATAAGTGAGAAATTCCAATGAAAAATTGGAAATGTAAAAACATTTAATTTCGATATGTCCTTGAATACATTCGAATGTTGTATCGTCAGAATAAATGATAATGGATCAATTTTACATTATGAAGTGAGAAATTTAATGGAAAATTCCCCAACAAATATACATTCAAATCGCAATGAAACAGATTATGTATTGTGCAATATATAATATAGATTATCTCATGAAAATGTGAGAAATTCATTAAACTTTTACTTTTTTTAACAGAGTGTGTGGTTGTTACTTACAGAAGGGTTGTGTACCTGGTAACCTTCGACGGGTCTTCGTTAGATTTACCTATAGTGTTCATCAGTTCTTGCACTATTGCTTTATTCTAATTATATTCCCGCATGGTTTTTATGTCCTCCACATATTGGAGGAATCCCCATTTCACTCTTTCGCCGCCGGCCTCGAAAAAGAATTTTCTTATTAGGAGTAGACAAAGCATCCGAACGACATCTTGAACATCATCGATTGTGTCACCTGCAATGGCTTCTTTGATTATCCTCTTCAACTTAGAACATTTTATGTCATTATCACCTAATAATCTCCTTCTAACAAATCCCGTGTCCACCTTAGTCTTTGGGGTGTAAGTCAAATCAATTTTCCTGTCACCATTTATAATCCCAAAAATCAACGATATATCATTTGGGGTGAATGGTCACGTAAGCATTGTTGATTTTGAATGCTTTCTCCTTTGCTCTATAACGATCAAGGATTCGAATGGTCAAGTCTGTATGCTTGCGATGGTATTGCACCCTTTTCTGAATAAATGCCTCGATAAGGTGCCAGAAGGGGGTCTTCTGCTGCTCTGTAATGTGGGTTTCCCGTAAAATGATTTCGTCCATTAGTTTACCAACTGCTATCAAGCTACATCGGAATTTAGGGTCTGTGATAATGTCAAATAATCACTCAATATCAGTGACAAATCCCCTAATTGTTTTGATAAAATTATCAAAACATACATAACTCTATAATTCTATTTTGGAACTAATATGATGCAATTTCTCCTAAACAGTTTGGAACTATTTTGTATTTGTTTTTGCAAAAAAAGTGAGAAGTTCTTACAAAAAGATGGGAGATTCAACAAAAACAACAGATACATTATTCATATCACAGCCCAATAAAAGTGAGAAATTCTCACAAAATATAAACTACGAAACATTAAATTACAAAGCGATTTGGGAAATTTTGAAGAGCATGGACTGCATATACATATGTTAACCAGTCAAAGTTTCAATATATACAAAATGAAACTAATATGATGCAATTTCTCATAAACAGTTTGGAACTATTTTGTATTTGTTTTTGCAGAAAAAGTGAGAAGTTCTTACAAAAAGATGGGAGATTCAACAAAAACAACAGATACATTATTCATATCATAGCCCAATAAAAGTGAGAAATTCTCACAAAATATAAACTACGAAACATTAAATTACAAATCGATTTGGGAAATTTTGAAGAGTATGGACTGCATGTAGATACGTTAACCAGTCAAAGTTTCAACATATACAAAATGAAGAGTAAAAAATTCACACAAAATTCTTAATGTGGAATTAGTGTGTGGTAATGAAAAAAAAAACAGAGGATTGAGAAAATTGCACAAAGTTCCATACTCTATTTTAGTGTTAGAACTTCACATTACATACAAAGTTCATCAACAATCTGAATATTCATGTAAAAAAAGTGAGAAATCTTGTAAAGTTCAAACAATTACAGAATCAATTTTCGTATATGTAATGTATGGTATGTCTCAATGAGACTAAATAATTAGAAATTTTGATGTTTTAGATGCATTTACAAGCATGTTTTTTTTGGGCGATTCTGAAAAACAAAAAAAGAAGAGAAACGTCATATTATCGCCCAAAAAAAAGGTGAGAAATTGGCTATTTCTATAATCGACCTTAAAAAATCGAGAAATTTAAATTACCGCTTCCATTGCTCGTCGCCATCTTCGCCGAACGCCGTCAATTGAACTGGAAGTAGAAAAGAGTAACGTTCAGTGAAGGAAATCACTAGAAAATAGTGGGAAATTTGGAGGAAAAAAAGGGAAGAAAGACGCAGTAACACTTACGAAAGTGGGTTTGATCGTCTTTCTCTTTCAGAATGATACTCAATATTGGATTTTTGGAGACCCTAGAAGATGCGAGAGCTTTCAAGCGAGAAAAATGGATACTATCAGAGCAAGTGTTTTGCGGGAGAGATTTTCTCACAAATTCTCGGCCTTGATATACGTGACTGATGTCCATCATTTTAAAGTTTTGAACAACGCTGGAATGTAGGAAGGTGCATATATGCGCGCTATATAGGTTCTGGGTTTTTTTTGTCATTTCCTATGGATAGGGGCTTATTTCTAGATTCCATTTAAAAAATGGCTTATTTGTAGTTGTATGCCTAATTTAGGACTATTTACTAAATTACCCTTTAGTATACTCTATTATATCATGATTTTTATAGCATGACTCTTCTTCTACTTTGCTTTTATTGAAAATTGTCGCTTTCTTATTCTCCTGAACTCCTTCATATTTATTTATATTTGCACAATTATCTTTTTTTGTCTTCCCTCAAACTCATGTGGACTCTCTTTCATTGCTAAGCATTATATCCTGATCAATTCTTCAGTGGTACTTTTCTCGAATCTTTCATTTTTTTAATTGGAGACGATGAATGATTCTGATATTGTTATTATGTGTTGTGTTTAGATCAATTGGTGATATAGTCACATAATGATTC
Organism: Hydrangea macrophylla; assembly: GCA_033977485.1. NCBI lineage: Eukaryota > Viridiplantae > Streptophyta > Magnoliopsida > Cornales > Hydrangeaceae > Hydrangea > Hydrangea macrophylla. Next base: position 34,786,522 of record CM066994.1, read on the forward strand.
TGATATTATTATTTATTTATTTTGGATAGATAATCATATATTTTTTATGAACCCAAAGCAAAATTTTGATTGGGTTTACCCTTTGGGTGCTGTAATCGACGAAAAGCTTTTGATGAACCAAAAGCATGAATTGAGTGAATTCAAACAACACCAATGAGATGTTTTTGCTATCTAAGGGAGCATAATGGAATAATAGTACACCAAAATACTGGTAAACTGTTGACAATTCCTTAATCATCAGATGTTTTCGACTGGGCGAGTAGTTTTTATGTGTTTAGATTAGTTGGTGATATTCTGTTTTCTTCCTAATGTTTAGTTTTATTTTTTATTTTTTTTTAAACATGATGCTTCTTAGAAATTAAAATGTTAAATTATTCAAAGAAAGCCTTACTTTTATAGCTCATTTTTTTTTTGTTTTGTTGTTGCAGCTTCTGGCCGCTTCCATGTTGGTTCCGTTTGGCTTCCAATAAAGAATATCTCTAGATATAGGTTCTGAATTATGAAGTTTCCAAACAACTACTTGAAATGGCTAGGTACCTCTTACTTATTTGTTTTAGTTGGCATTTTCTTATCTTTGATTAAAATAGTTCTATTCCATTAAACTCCTTTTAAGACCTAAAATAAGGCTTTTCATATATCACACAATAGCCTTTACTCCTTTTTAAGTCCCTAAAAAAGTCTTTTGGTATATACAATTTACAAATATAGCCATTTGAAATCGGATTATATGTTATATAAGAGCTTTAAATAGCAGTTACATCATAATTTTAAACTAATGACTTGTAGTAGATAATTGAGAAAAAGGACTAGGAACATGGAGAAAGCACCAACAACTTGTAGCCGTTGTACTTCTTTGTATAAAAATGCAGTCCCAGTATTTTCACTATCATATTTATTTTGTTTGCTCATTTATATATTTATATCTTCTTTTCTCATTCTTTTATGTACTATCATTGTATTTATCATTTTTTTTTTTTAGAGTTTTTAATTTCTCCTTCTTCTTCTTTTTCTTCTTCTTCTTCTTCTTTTTTTTAATGAATTTTTCTTTCTTGTGTATTGCACGGGGTATCGACTAGTTAGTCCTTATTATCGGAAAAGAATTTATAATCTAAATGCAGGGGCATTACAAATAGAATCAAAAAAATTACCTTCGGGTTGTTGCCCCCAAACCCGGGCCCCGTATTGTTCTAGCCAAAATTCCTGAATCCGCCAATGACATTGAGGAAACATACAAGAGAAAGCACAAGAGAACAAGAAAGATCTACTAAGTTTCCTTCTTGTTTTCCTCTAGACAAGCAAATCAAACAAAGCCCAAAAGTTATGGTGAGCATATTTACTTTCTTCTGGTCGTCTATTCTGCTTCTGCTGTCTTATTTTTCTATACACTAGCACCAAGATCTGATGTCTTACGTTGTTGTCTTGTTTCTGGACTATTTGATTTCAGGGAAATTAAACAATCTTCAACCTAATCATAATTCATGAAGAAACCAAAGAGTAAAGCACCAGAAAGAAAGAGAAGACTAGCCCGTAATATTATGCTTTCTAAATTTGAATTTCAATTTGATTCTCAGATACTCTGTCGGCTGTAACATATGCAATAAAAGGTATGCTATAAATGTTAATAACATATGAGAATTACATTTGTGAAGTAGAACATTTTTTGTATAGTAAATGGACGGCTTTGGTCCAATTTGTAAGAATAATGCTATTCTTCTAATAAATTTGAATCCCAAATTTGGCAAATCCACCTAAAAATTAGGTTCAATTGGACCCATATTATTGAAGCGTCATACATACATCAGCATGCAGACGTAGTGTAACGCTCTCACTAAATAATTCTCGAATTTTAGGCCAAAATATTCTAAAAAGTATTGATCTTTGTTAAATAACTTGAGTGGCATGGTAAATAATATCCACTTCGTTATTTTCTTCATAAATTAAAGCGTTAATTACATTTTACCCTCTGTGGTCAGACTCATTTTTACTTTACCCCCTATACTTTAAAAGTTGTTGACATTTACCCCTTGTGGTTTCGGAGTAAAGTGAAACTGTAAAGATTTCTCTCAAAATAGACCCACACAGGGATTAATGTTAAAATTAATTAACTCCTCATAGGCAGTTAAAACCCCAAAATTAGCCTCATAAAAGAGGTGGGTGCTAAAAATTAGCCCTAGATAGTTGGGTTAAATGGTAGGATTATCTCCACACACGGGTTTTGTTCCAAAATTAACCTCACAAAGGGGGTTAAGTGTTAATATTTTTGGCCAATTTTAAAATTTCCATCAGTTTTGAGGAAAATCTTTACAGTTTCATTTTAGTCCAAAACCACAGGGGGTAAATGTTCACTTTTGAAGTACAAGGAGGTAAAGTGAAAATAAGCCTAACCACAGAGGGATAAAATATAATTAACCCTAAATTAAAAACTACCTTTAGTACTTACCTTAAACAAAGGCATGGGGTGGTCATAACGTAACATGTGTGATTGGTGTGTCACTCCACGTTAGCATCATTATGTGTTGTGAGAGTCACAAAATAAACTTCTCCACTGACAATAGGAGCTAGAAAAGGGTAAAAGAAAAACTAAATTGGTTTTCAATTATATAATAAGCATCCACCCATTTGGATTTCAATTGGATAAGGATCCTGCAAGTCAATTTCTGTTATATATTTACGATTGGAAAATACAGGCAACTCGATGTGAATTCCATTTTTGTTTGTCAAACTACACTTTTGGCATGTGGAGAAGATCAAGTTTTATTTATTTATTTTTTGGTTGAGATAATGTTCATGCATGCTGATTGCTGATCAATTTTACCCATTTTTATTTAGTTATTTATTTTTTCTTTTGACAGCTGCAGATTGTACAACGGACTTCAAAGTATTATCTCCAAAGCCTGAAGGTCGGATTTGTTAAGATGGATCCAGAAAGTGCTGGTTTTATGTCTAGGGTCACTTCAAGGCCAATTTGTACCACAATTATGTTAATCGAGCCATGGGTGTTGGACCATAGTTTCGTAGGCATTATATATAGAAGACTGCCGACCATATTAGATTACTCTCTTATATTCTTTTTCATTTTTGGTGTGACAAGAATGTTGAATATCCATGCAGTTGAGAATTAATTGTCTTTGAACACGAGTAATGCTATTCTCCCCAGATTTATCTCCCAAATTTGGTTTTTAAAATGGCTCAATAGTTGTACCACATGATGTCACAATATATGGCTCAAGTTTGGGAAGCATAGCATTATTCTCTTGAATATATATATATATATATATATGCAATTGTTGAATGCACCTTTAACTCTAATCTAAGTGTAAATAAATATGCACGTAAGTATACTAGTCGGGTATAGGTTCGTTACCTAGCGGAATAGTCCGACGGATCGCCGAATGGTGTTGTTACGAGCCCGGCTTCTTCACCCACGAACTGCTGCTCCATGTTGCCTCCGTGTACTCTCTTATGCATCGCCTAGATCATAGAGGACGCTTCTTGAGCCATCCCCATGACATCACGCGCTAGATCCCAAGCCCTTGTGGTGATAGGCTAGAGAGAGAAACCGTGAATGAGAGAGAGAGAGACTGAGATTTTGTCTCCTTAAGTTTTCAATGTGTAATACACACACATATATATAAGCACAATGAAAACCTAACAGGCTTGGGATTCCAAAGCCCGTAACTTGGTGTCCAAGCCATGTCTTATTGGACCCAGTCCAATAACATGTGGGTACCCGTATGGCCCGACCACAATATGTGTTACATCTCCCACTCACCCACATAGGGTTAGTTCTAAAACTAATCTCTCAACACAACGGAATTTCTCATCTCTTCATACAGGAAAATAGAACGTGCGACCTTACGAAAAGAAAGTATAGCGACAGGAGTGTAATGCCAAATCATCACCATAACCAGCAAGACACATCACTCGGAAGCTTCTCGTGTATGCCTTAGACGATTCAATCACACCAGATACAGCATTCTCAATCCCTCGGTGAAAAGAAGTGCTGCACCACCTCAATGTAATGTACTCATGACATATCAGTAACAAATTACGATTGTCGCAGGCCTGCTAATGAGTCACAAAAACATGGTGTGTTATTAAATGGTCTTCCCTGAGCCCACATGTCAATCCAACTAACTTGACCGCTTGCCCAGACACGCCCCATAGAACAGAATTGTCTCGTCGTCCTAAGATAGCATGCTAAAGTAGCTGTCATCAAGCGTCATCTTCATGACATAGTCTCAAGTCGTGAAGGCAACCAGTTTGTAGGATAACCAATGTCTTGGATATGCTACATGGCTCACACAGCAATGAAGAGGAATCCATTCACTGCTCCACAATCGATCGCAAAAGCACATACAGTATGAAATGTATGCTATGGCGTTCTTCCATAAAAATGGGCATGTCACTTTGTGTTTGGAAAACAAGTAATGCCATACGAATCTTAGTCTAGACGTTACACAAAACGTCTAACCTGAGTTTTCCAGCACAGTCGCCACTCCTGGCGCCCATCTGAAAACTCACATTCGGCTATAAACAGGCTACATAGAGTCGTGGGATATCTCTATGTTCGACCAAGTATAAGGTCTCATATTAGATCCATCTAAGGCGACATATAGAAATAATAGGGTTTAGATCTAGCTCGCTGTTCTTATACTGCGTAGATATAAGTGTTCAAGCTCGCTTTCTAAGCGCTATGGACACACATGTCCTAGCTAGCTATCTAAGCGCCATGAACATATGTCTCATCTTGCTCGCCATCTAAGCGCCATGGACACGCATGCCCTAGTTCGCTATCTCGGCGCCAAGGTGAATCACCCGTGTGAGCAGGTCGATTCAAGCCCGGTGACATTTAAGAAATGTGCATTCATTCCATTCATATAACAAACATATATGTATGGAAACCAATTAGTTTATTATTAACTGATAATAATACTTGAATAATAATGTCAATGCTACAATAAAATGTCTAAGCACATCAAATCCCCCAACGGAGATGTGCCTTAAGATAACTTCCCTTTGCGCAAACCACATCTCAAATGTGACACGTGCTAGAATGGTTTTTGAAATCTTTCGCATATGTTCAGACTTACGTGCTATCACCGTAGATGAGCACATCCTCATCACTATGAGGTGAAGAGCTAGCCACTACAAAAACTCTTCAACCAAAATAGCTCCTCAAACCGCTGTAGAGCACACCACATATTATGCTTCAATTGCGGACAGCATAAGGCAAGGTCCACAGTCCTGCGAATATATCGCAAGATACTCTTCACTACTCTCTAGTGGTAGGACTAGGGTTGCTACGGCAGCGACTAATTAAACCAACCGCATAGCAGACATCTGACCGAGTACACACATTAGCATACTTCAGATTCCCTATTGCGGACGCATATGGCAAACTGGACATTTGTTTCCTCTTCTCATTATTCTTAAGACATTGATCAAAGGTCGAGTGAGTCCCCAAAAAATAGGATGTCTATGGGTTTTTAGTTTTTCATGTAAAAACGTTCAAGAACCTATATCTTGTAAGTCCCTCGAGACAAACAGAGGAGCTTCTGAGAACAATATCTCACAGTCTAAACTTCCAACGCATAGTTGGAATCACCCATGTCCTCAATCTCAAACTGAGAGGACAACCACTCTCAAGTGGCGACAATGGAACTCATCTCGCTCCCAGCTATCAACATACAAAGAATTAGAACACTTTTCTTAGATCGTTTAATGTACACACATTGTACCACTGCCTAGACGATTGTTAACTTGAGATAATAAATAGATCGTTTGAGACAACACACTTTTTGCGCTCATTCCCTTTGGTCACAACACCAATGGGATGATCCATATTTATCTCGTCGTCTTGTTCTCCATTGAGAAAAGGATAGTTTAAACATCCAACCAAAAAAGGTTCAAAAACTAAATATGCGACAATTGCTAGGATAAGGCGAATGGAATCAGATCTCACCCTTTGGGAGAACATGTTTCCATGGTCTATACCCTCTCTGGGTACAAACAATCGCCTCAAGGCGCGCCTAATACTTGTCAATTGAACCATCTGCCTTGCGTTAGATTTTGAAAACACACTTGTCTCCAATAGTCCTACGCACAAGCAGAATGTCAACTAACTCCCAGACCTTTCCAGACCTTATTCGCATCCATAGAGCTCATCTCATCTGGCATGGAAACTATCCACTCAGCTTCAGCAGACGAAGAAAAATGCTTCAACAAAAGAAGCAGGCTCATCCTCATCCACTTGTGCACACATTTGCACACATATGAAAATGTCTTCATCAATTTCAAAACAGCGATAGGGAACTTTTTCCTCATCACCATACAGTGTACTACCTGAGAATCTTGAGTGCCTAGTGGTGCACTCCCACTATCTGGTACACTCTCACTAGCGTCTAGCGGTGTACTCCCACTCGTGTGAAGACTAGTACCATTTTACAGTGATTATTGGATGTGGATTCTCAATCTCCCCACCCTCGCTTAAAGATGGTATGTTGTCTTCAACATCCTCCAACTCATAGAGGTCAAGATATCTCTTAGTAATACAAATCTGAGGAAGTTATTCTCAATATCATGTGGCACAATTTCTGTCATTCCTATACCCATTTGTTCATTACACGTGACATAGCCTATCGAGCTATTAGAATACCTTTTATAGGTACACTTTCCAGCTCTTGAGCATAGTTTCTCGTACTTATACGAGGTATAGTAAACATAACCTCCTAAGCTCGACAGGCGCAATATCGCCTTTCCATAGCTCATAAGGAGGTAGAGGGAAGCGACTGAGAGGGGGCACTCTAGTATGTAGGCAGCAAACAAGAGTACATCCCCCTAAAACAACATTGGGAGGTTGACTTGCGCCATCATAGTCCTAGCCATATCTAGGAATGTCTTATTCCTTCTTTCTACAACACCATATTGTTGCGGAGTTTCTGGAACAGAAAAGTTGTCTGCGTTTCCCCTTTTTCCTCACATAGTTCCCAGAACTGATTAGATAAATACTCGCGATCCTCACATCACGCGAAATCATCTATAAAAGTGAGAAAATAAGAGGCGCCATGACGTGCCTTTACAACCACAGGTCCACAGATATCTGAGTGAACAAGCTCTAATGCTTGAGTAGCTCTAATAGCCTCTCTAAAAGGCTTTCGACATGCATTGTCAACTAAGCAAGACTCACACATAGGCAGGTCAACCTCAGCGAGTAGGCCCAAAAAGGGCTTCTCGAGCTAATCAAGTCATCCTATTACATCCTATGCATTCAAGTCCATCATGTCATGTCTCAGAATAAATGAATAACAGAGGGAACTAGAATAATATAAAACAACTCTTAAGTAGTTATCACTAGATAACCATGTCCTCGTAACACTACCACCAAAAAGCATCCATCCTATTTATACCGAACTGGAGAACACCCTCGATTGCGCTCTTTCACCTTGTTAGCCTTGGGCGCAAACTTGCTGGCCCCACCCTGCCTCTAGGCGGGTTTACCCTTACCATTGCGTTTAGGCCCACTGGCCTTGCGCTTACTTCCACTTATGAAAGTAGTGATCAAGAGTGTAGTTATACGGTTTGCCTCACCTTTTGGCGCTTCGTATTCAGCTCAACATGTCGGAAAATGTCAAAAACAAAAAAATTTAACATTTCCGTTGTGGATCATGATTTGTTTTCTATGGACCCGCGAATCAGGCAAAGAACTAATCATAGCCTGAAACTGCAGTTCGCCAGTAAAGATGTTCCGAGTATTCTGAAATCACGAATCATACCTGTCATCGACCTTAGATGTCCAGTCATCGTGTACTTGGAACGTTTCCTTTACTTTCCCGAACTTCATAACTAGATGCTTAATCTAGTAGTGAATGTGCCATTGAAAACAAATTTGAGCTGATCTCATAATACTTTGGCTATTGGGTAGTACATATGCTTCCCAACAAGATCATGGTGCATGCTGCTTATCACAAAGCGCGTGCTATGATCCTTCTCGAGCCAACTATTATAGGCTATTAAGGTTAAAATGATATTGGACCGGAGGCCCATTATTCGGTTTAATGGGTTGGACCATAGAATAAGCATAAAGCCCATAAGCTCTCACTCATTCTATGGTATGTTACTTTGCAGTGCCATATTATAAAAAATTAGTCCCTTTTAAACTTGTTGCTTTTATAAAAATTGACAAAGTGTGGTTTGGAAAACATTTGTTTTAGTGAATCCAAAAATTTGAAGAATAATATTTGAGAACATCCGCAAGGGATTGACATTATTCACTACAACAAAAATGGGCTTTAGCGACGAAACATGGCGACGAAATTTAAATTTCGTCGCCAAAAGTATAGTTTTAGCGATAAAATTAAATTTTGTCGCCTAAGAGGCTGAAAAAATCATAAATTTGGCGACGAAATTCTGTTTCGTCGCCTAAAGTGTCAATTTTGGCGACGAAATTATATTTTGTTGCCTAAAGTGATGTCTATGGCGACGAAATATTATTTCGTCGCCAAAAGTGATGCCTATGGCGACGAAATATAAATTCGTCGCCTAAAGTGAGTTCTAATGTGATGTCTTTGGCGACGAAATATTATTTTGTCGCCAAAAGTGATGCCTATGGCGACGAAATTTTAATTCGTCGCCAAAAGTGAGTTATAGTGTGATGTCTATGGCGACGAAATATTATTTCGTCGCCAAAAGTGATACCTATGACGACGAAATATTAATTCGTCGCCAAAAGTGAGTTCTAGTGTGATGTCTATGGCGACGAAATATTTCGTCGCCAAAAGTGATGTCTATGGCGACGAAACATTATTTCGTCGCCAAAGTAAGTTCTATTGTGATGTCTATGGCGACGAAATATTATTTCGTCGCCAAAAGTGATACCTATGGCGACGAAATTTTAATTCGTCGCCTAAAGTGAGTTCTAATGTGATGTCTATGGCGACGAAATATTATTTCGTCGCCAAAAGTGATGCCTATGGCGACGAAATAATAATTCGTCGCCAAAAGTGAGTTCTAGTGTGATGTCAATAGCGACGAAATAATATTTCGTCGCCAAAAGTGATGCCTATGGCGATGAAAAATTATTTCGTCGCCAAAAGTGAGTTCTAATGTGATGTCTATGGCGACGAAGTATTATTTCGTCGCCTAAAGTGAGTGATAAAAATTTCCATTTACAAACTGGTCAATGGCGACGAAAAATAATTTCGTCGCCTAAAGTGATCTATGGCAACGAAATATTATTTCGTCGCATAAAGTGAGTGATAAAAAATTCCATTTTCAAAGTGGTGTCTATGGCGACGAAAAATTATTTCGTCGCCTAAAGTGAGTACTATTTTTTTTCAATTTAATCTGAGCTAGTAATTTGACTTTATTTTAATGCATTTAAAATTCAAAACGGATATTAATGGATTTAAGACTCAGCTATATTTCAATTTTTATTTATTTTGGAGTGTGTCGAGTAGGGGTGGGCATACTTCGGGTTAACCCGAAAAACCGACACGAACCCAAAAATTTTAACGCGTTTCGATTCGGATAAAAATTGAACCGAACTTATTTCAGTTCGAAATTGAACTGCATTAATTAGTTTGGTTCGATTTTCGTTAGGGGAAATAGGTTCGATTCAAAACTGAATATCCGAACTTTTAGGAGTTATATAAAAACATGTTGAGGAATTAGGGTTCATATCAAAAACCAAACTCTCATCTCTCAGACAGTCAGAGATGACTCAATCTCTCAGACCCCTCTGAAGTCCTGAACAGCTAAACCCTCAAGGGCATTAACTCACCCAAACCTCACTCCTTCCTCCTCTTGGCGACGGCGACGGCAACAGTGACAGCGACGGCGATGGCGTGGCTCAGTCTCGGCACGATTTCTATTATGGGTGGTGTCAAATTGCTATTACAGTTTCAGATCTTTATATCTGGTTTTAGATTGTAGTAGATCTGAGCATTTCTCTTTCGACTTTTTTTATTATTGTTTATATTTGGTTAAGAATTTTCGTTTCTCTTCCTTGTTGAGCAGATTAGTTCACTAAGGACATCTGTGTATTGTATTGTATTTGTATAGGTACACATATCTTTTGATTACTTAGAGGATCTTTGGATCTGGAAGGTGGGTTGTTTATTATTTTGAATATGAGTTCTTATCGATCTGATGATACTTGTTCTTAATTAGTGTTTGATGTAATATGTGTATATATGTGTTTGTATATCAGTTCTCACTTAGTAGGCTGCCCCAAAAAGAAAGGGAGAGAGAGAGAAGGGGAAAAAAAATTTATTTCGGTTTAATTTCAATCCGAGCTTTCGAACTGGAACCCGAATTTTTATTTCAAACCCAAACTATATTTTTGAACTTTGTTTCAGTTCGGATTTTGGTAAAAAAAAAAAAAAAGGGAAAAAAGAAAAAAGCCAACCCGAACCCCAACAACCCGACCCGAACTTGTTGGTTCGAACCTGAACTATTCGATTGCCCACCCCTAGTGTCGAGGACGAGTTTTTGCTTGTCATTTTGCTTGTCCACGCCGGCGATGCCCACCACCACTTGCCGCCTCTTGTCGTATCTCTCCGCTGCTCTCTGCTATCTTGCTGCCTCTCTAGGTCTCTCTGTCTCTCAATCTCTCTATTTCAAACCAATGTAAAATGTATGTATATATGGTCTGGATTGTTTTAGTTTTGTGGGTGGTTGAAACTTTGATGATTTTAGTTTCTTCCCTTTTCTATATCAACTGAACCAAAATTATTTGATGTATACATGCCACTTCTCTTCCCACATACATGCCTTGTTTATTAAATTTGTATTTTAACGGAAATTGGATTTTTAGGGTTTGTATCTCAAAAGGATTGATTCATTTTAAGTTGAAAGTTACTAATTAATTTAGAGTTTAAACTGACTGAGACTTCCATTTTCTTCAGTAATTAGTATGGAAATAATGGAAGTCAGGACTGAATTAGCTATGTATTGCAATCAACTGATTCTAAATTGAAAATCCAACGTCCATATTATATTGCAAGTAATATAACATCATTTTACTAATTAATAGAACATCATATTGCAATAATTATTATTACTATATCTATTTATGCATCCATTGCTACATAATGTTAGAGATCTCAAAATAAAGTCAATATTGAAACTATGTTTTGCAAGAATCTAAAATAGGATGAGCAAACTTCTAGAATTAATACATATATGTATGTATGATCCCTCATTTTTTTTCTAATGTATATCTACTTTGAATAATGCTATAATTTTCAAAAAAATTGTTTTATCACAAATGTAATTCTCAACACGCGCGTGTGCCAATAAGATTACTTTCAACAATGGTGGGACCACTCTAACATCCTCCAATGAAAATCAAGTGGGTCCACTGTCGTATGTGTTGGGAGTCACATTTGGGATATTAATTTTGGAATCATAGCATTACTGTATCTATGTGATACAACTATTAAAATATTTGGGAACCAATTTTGAATTCAACATTTTGTTTTTATTGGTTATTTTTTTAATATGTAGCTTGAATAATACAATGATTTCCAAATTTCTCAAAACGTGTGACAATGAGATCACCTTCAACAATGGTGGGACCACTTTAACATCCTCGAATAAAAATCAAGTAGACCCATTGCCATATGTGTTAGGAGTCACATTTACAATACAAATTTGGGAAGCATAATATTAATCCTGATTTAATCCTGAATTCCACTGCATTAACTAATAGAAGAGTTAGAGGAGCAATGAGTGAGCAATTTTGGGTGAGTAAAATTTTTTTTTTTCAAAACACCAAGGAGCAAACCCCTTAGTTCTCTGTGCGCGCGCCCAATTTGAATTTTATTACAAATCCCTAATTTCAAAACCCCAATTTTACTACCTCTACCCCATTCTCTCTCTCCTTCAGCACGATTCACAACCCCCGCGCACCCCCCCCCCCCCCTTCAAACCGGACCACCTACTGTGGCCACCACCAACCACCGTCGGCACCCATGATCTGCTCACGCGGAGCCACGATTGGCGACCGGACCACCACCAAGGCAACCTCCATTTTCCATGGTATTCTCTCTCTCTCTCTCTCTCTCTCTCTCTCTCTCTCTCTCTCCACGATCTGCTCCTTCGCAGGACCACCACCGAGGCACCGACCACCAACCTCTATTTCTATTTCTCTATTTCACACGGAGATACAAGCACGGGCACACACCACTGAATAGCTATTTCAATTTTATTTCTAATTATCTGGGTTTAGAAGGAACATAGGTAGTTTTGTAAATCTAAGAGGTAATTTTATCCAAACCCAATCTGGGTTTTGTGAATCTGTGATTTCATTGGTGTTTTATTCTTAAATTTTTTGGTGTTTGAAATCATGGCTTCATTGTTCTATATATATATGTATATACACGTATGTATATATATATATATTTTTTGGTGTCTAACCTCAAACAACCATTAAAATGCACATGGGTAGGGGTCTAATCTAACAATATGATTTGAGCTGCACCTTCTATGGTAGCTTATGTGGGGGCTATTTGTGGCTGCTATATATAATCATGTTATTAACTATCCACTAGTGGGGGCTGTTTGTGGCTGCTATATGTGACCATGTTCTATTAAATTGGACCACATATTAGGTGTCTAACAAGTTGTTTAACAAGTTTGGATCCGATACAAGGTGTCAAAGGCACCATCTACATTTCATAAGCTATGCTAATTTCTCATTTTTCTTTCGAACTGATACCAATATATAAGTTATTCAGTTTTTGAGCTTTATAATTGAAACCTATCCAATATTGGGTCCTTATTGGCTTGTGGTTTTACAGTTTGTAAAGGAAAAATTCTTAAGACTGTAAATATATCATTCTTAAGAATTCTTGAGACTATCACATTTTATTTTTCATATATAAGCTAAGGTTGTAGTGGAAAACATATGCTTTATAAAAGATCAAATGTGAGTGATTTTATTCTTCAGTGTGATAATGTGAGTGATTTACTTTTATGGACACTTTCTTAGAGTTTAAAAAATTTGGTGAAAAGTCTCAAAAGATCTAATGACTTCCCTCTTTGCTAAACACAAAGAATGCAAATCAGTTACAATATATAGTCAATTTACTGCTGATAAAATAAAAAATAAAAAAAGTAGTCATTGATCATCATTTTGACCCTTTTTTTTTTCTAAACTTGTCTAGCTTCTTCATCATGCTGCGAGAGATGAACATATGGATGTTATCATGTTGTTGCTGGCAACCAAGGCTTCTCCTCTTCTTGGTCACTTTTTTTTTCTTCCCCCTTTTGACTTTTTGGGGCTTTTAATTAGTTTACATGTATATGATTCTTCAGCTGGGTTTTTAGATTGTGGCAATCATGTTGATTTAGGCGAGGAACTAGATGGGCTCAAATCTAAATTGCTTTACTGCTTCAATTGACAATTTGAACCACAAAAACATGCAAAATAATTTAAACTAAATACACAATTTCTTCTATTCTCTATTATTAATTGATTCATGTTTGTTTTTTCTTTGATGGTTCTATGTAGATTACAATCCCAAGAGTCACGATCGCCGTGTGCCATTTGAAAAATAGACTTGAACCGGCTAGAATTTCGCAGAGGTGTATTTTCATCTCCATATGCATAGATGTTTGTATATACGTATACATTTTCTTTGGTCAATTATAGCCAATACATTCGATTATGAGTTAAACTTCTGAGTTTGAAGCCTACATTCTTTGGCTGCATATTTGGTGCTATATATCTCCTTTTGTTCTCAATCTGTGTAGCATTCTCCAAAACCACACATGATTTGTTCTCTATTTGTTTTTTTTTTTTTTTTGGGTTGCTTTCTAAACGTTTTGGCTTCTCAGTCTTTGCAGCAATTATGAATAGTGAGTTTATGTGCCTTCTTTCATTATTAAAGCAATATTAGTATTTGTTTTCTAAACAACGACTCCCTCTGTCCCATTTTATGTGTCCCCCTTTCCTTTTTGGGATGTTCCAAAATTAGTCCACTTTCCTAAATTAGTATGCAAATTTTACTGATTTTCCCAAGCTACCCTTCCATATAATCTAGACAAAAGCAAAACAAAACGAAAAGTGCAATGAAAAGGGGCAGTTGTAAAAAGTAAGTGTAGATCTTTTTGTCCCCTTAAATAGTTGGATTCCCCAAAAGCGACACATAAAATGGGACGGAGGGAGTAGTTGTTTATTAAAAAAGATAAAAGATCAATATGGTTTTCATAAAAATCTAACACGAATAGGAATGGTTAAGACCAGTCACAAGTGAACCACTTCTATAAATTTAAGTGTTTGGTAAATGGTAATATTTTGGACATGAGTCTGTTCCCCGTCTAAGAAATTTGTTAAAACTGGTTCTTTGTTGAGCCACTAAAATCTTAGTACTCACAAAAACTAGATTGACAATGAGCTTTGTAGCGAACCACATCCTATTTTAATATTTCCATTCAACCCACAACCAAAAGATAGAATAACATATAATGTCTGAAAGCAGTTCTGTTAAGTTGTTATCAGAATAGATGTAAGACTTGTGATCGGTTTTGAAAATTTTTAGAAGTTTGACTGATCTAAAACATGGACTTGATTGGCATACAGGAAGAGAATACAACAGAGATTAGCTTTGGACCAAGGAGTTTGCCCCATATACATGGAATTCTCAGATGATGCTAAAGAAATGTTTGCACATGCTTTGGATCTGTTGCAGGTAAGGTTTCATTGAACTATTCATTAGTTACCTATATGTGGTAATTGCCATGTATGAATAGGTTCTTTTTATTTTTTGGTGACGATATGAATATCCTCATAAATTGGATCAGAGCAAACTTCTTTCCCTTTTGTGGTCCGCCAGAGACAGTCATAACCATCTATGGTAGCGTATATATGCTTTCTTGGCTTTGAGCTTGTGAAGTGACAGATGATTAATTGAAGAGTCCTTTTGGTCAGAACACTTGTTTAGGTTGGACTTAAGGTCAAAATATTGTTTAGGTTGGATCCATGTTAGTTGGGTCATTGTTAATAATTAAACTAATCTCTTTGTTCAAGTAGTAGATTATGAAATGTGGAAAGGTCCTAAATTAATTCTTTTTGGGGTTTTCGTTCTACTAGATTAACGGACTGAATTAAAACATAAAATTAAAACTAGTGAAACTAAAGTAATGCAAGGAAATATAAAAGAAATAAAACTAGATTAAACAACTACTTGTTTAAACTAAAGCTTAATGATATCTAAGTAGGAAGTAAGCAAACTTACAATTTAACTAAGTTAAACTAAAGCAACAAATTAACAAGAATACAAAATATAGTGAATTAAACTTACTATGAACTTAATTTAAATACTAACATACAAAAATATGAACTAATAAGCTAAATATAGTGAGCCTATATGTGATATTTGACAGAAAATAACTTCTTCAATCCATATAAACAAAGTACGGGCAGATTTGACATCCTTAGGTTTGAAAAATCTATGTTTTTGGAATTTGGGGGGGGGGGGGGGAGGGGTGAAACGGTAAACCGTCAATCCGAAGGTCATGAAACTTAACTCGCACCTCAAGCAAGACAAAAGAAACTTGTGGGAACAAACGGAATGCAAAATAGACTTCCGGTTATCACATAACGCAAAAAAAAAAAGGTTTTGACATCCTTAAAAAGCTATGTTTTGGGGGTTTGGAGGGTGAAACGATAAGTCGTCGAACCTATGGACATGAAACTTAACTCGTACCTCAACATGACAAAAGAAAGTTGTGGGAACACATGGAAAGAAAAACGGACTTGCAGTTATCATATAGCGCGAAAAAAAATAAATTTTGACATACTTAGGCTTGAAAAAGCTATGTTTTTGGGGTTTGGGGGGAGTGAAACTGTAAACCGTCAATCTAAAGGACATGAAACTTAGCTCGCACATTAAACACGACAAAAGGAACTTCTAGGAACAAACGGAATGCAAAACACACTTACGGTTATCAAATAACGCAAAAAAAATCAATTTTGACATACTTAGGCTTGAAAAAGCTATGTTTTTTGGGGTTTGGGGGGGTGACACGGTAAACCGTCAATCCAAAGGACATGAAACTTAACTAGCACCTCAAACACGCCAAAAGAAAGTTGTGGGAACACACGAAAAGCAAAACGGACTTCCAATTATCACAAAACGTGAAAAAAAAAATAAGTTTAGACATTCTTAGGCTTGAAAAAACAATGTTTTGGAGTTTGGGGGGAATGAAATGGTTAACCGTTGGTCCAAAGGACATGAAACGTAACTAGTACCTCAAACACACCAAAAGAAACTTGTGGGAACAAATGGAATGCAAAACGGACTTCTAGTTACCACACAACACGGAAAAAAATAAGTTTTGACATACTTAGGCTTGAAAAAGTAATGTTTTGGGGGTTTGGAGGGGTGAAACCTTAAACCGTCATTCGAAGGACATGAAACTTAACTCGCACATCCAACATGACAAAATAAAGTTGTGGGAACACATGGATAGCAAAACAGACTTACGGTTATCACATAACGCGAAAAAAATATGTTTTGACATAATTAAGCTTGAAAAAGCTATGTTTTGGGGGTTGGGGGGGGGGGGGGGGTGTGTGAAACGGTAAATCGTCTATCCGAAGGACATGAAACTTAACTCGTAACTCAAACACGACATAAGAAACTTGTGGTAATAAACGGAATGCAAAACGGACTTTCGGTTATCACATAACTCGAAAAAAAAACCAGCTTTTGACATACTTAGGCTTGATCCGAAGGACATGAACTTAACTCGTATTTCAAACACGACAAAACAAAGTTGTGGGAACAAACAGAAAGCAAAACGGACTTCCGGTTACCACATAACGTGAAAAAAAATAAGTTTTGACATACTTAGGCTTGAAAAACTATATTTTGGGGTTGGAGGGGGGGGGGGGGGGGGGGGTGGGGGTTGAAACGGTAAACCGTCGATCCGAAGAACATGAAACTTAACTCGCAGCTCAAACACGACATAAGAAACTTGTGGGAACAAACAGAATGCAAAACAAACTTCTGGTTATCAAATAACGCGAAAAAAAAATAAGTTTTGACATCCTTAAGCTTGAAAAAGCTATGTTTTTGGGCTTTGGAGGGTGAAACGGTAAACCGTCAATCCTATGAACATGAAACTTAACTCGCATCTCAAACACGACAAAAGAAACTTGTGGGAACAAAACGGAATGCAAAATGGACTTCCGGTTAACAAATAACGCGAAAAAAAATCATTTTTGACATACTTAAGCTTGAAAAAGCTATGTTTTGGGGGTTTGGGGGGTGAAACGGTAAACCATCGATCTGAAGGATATGAAACTTAACTCGCACTTCAAAGTACATTATCAATCATTTAAATTAGTATCTTCATCAGTTAGGATTAATTCTTCAACATCATCACAATACTCCGTTAATGTTTCATCTTTGATGGCTGAAAACTCAACTTCTAATTACTTTAAATTTCACATATTTTATGTTCGTGCACTAACTTAAAAGATACTAATGCAATCTATTGGTTTCATGCAGATTGTGTGTGGATATGGTGGATTGGTAGATAGTCGACCACATCTTATTACTTTTTGTTATGTAATCTAACAATTTGTTATGTAGTGAACAATGATGTGGATATCATGGATGGGTATATAGTCGGACACATGTTACTTTTGTTGTGTAGTCTAACAATTTTTTATGTAGTGAACAATGTGCTAATTCTTTTGTTAATCTTTAGTTTTTTTGTTGGGTACGTGAACAATTAACGATATTACTTTTTGTTGTTTAATGAAGTTACTCAGAAACATTAAGACTTTTTATGTTTAATATGATTGTCTCTTTTTGTTTTGAAAATTATTGTGATAAACAGGAACTAACAAGATTATAGTATATTCAAATAATTCTATTTATTAGAATATATGTTTGGCGACAAAATTATTTCGTCGCCATTGCATATGATGAAAATGAATTGGCGACAAATATTTTTCGTCGCTAATACAACCAAATCTTTTTATATGTTTGGCGACAAAATAATTTCGTCGCCATTGCATATGATGAAAATGAATTGGCGACGAAATTTTTTCGTCGCTAATACAAGCAAACCATTTTATGCATTTCGCGACAAAATTATTTCGTCGCCATTGCATATGTTGAAAATGAATTGGCGACAAAAATAATTCGTCGCCATTGCATATGATGAATTGGCGATGAAATTTTTTCGTCGCTAATGCAAAATTACTACAATCTAAATGACTCCTTTGGCGACAAAATGCGCATCAATGGCGACGAAAATTGTGATCAATAGCGACGAAATTATTTCGTCGCCATTTTTATCTATGGCGACAAAAGATAAATTTCGTCGCCAAGGGCCTTTGGCGACAAGGCAAAGGCGACAAAATTGGCGACGAAATTTTTTCGTCGCTAAAGCCTTTAGCGACGAAAAATGGACTTTTGGCGACGAAATCTATTTGTCGCCAAAGCACATTTTTGTTGTAGTGATTATTTGCACATTTCATAAGGTTTGTTTTAAAATCTAATTACAAATGAGTTTTCCCCTTTCTACAATTTAAGACCAAAAATTTGCTATTGTTCATTAATCAAATCTTAATTTTGTAAATCAAGAAAAACCTTTTATAATTGATTTTTCTAAACAAAAATCAATTAGATGATACAATTACCTATCTAAGATCATCCACAAAATGTAAAGTGCGCCATACAACAAAAGTGCGCATGGACCGTCACGTGGGTCCGAATTGACAACTTAGAGCTCATGTTAAGGTAATTCAAGTGTATGATTTATGAACAAAGAAAACCATCCCTTTACAAGTAGGCTTTTTCAATACAAGAAATAAAACCCTCGTCCTCACATTACATTTATAGCCAAAAAAAAAAATATAGGGATGCTTTGTTCATATACATACACAGAAACAACCTTAAACATACATCGTGAGGACACAAGCTCTTTAATTGTCAATTATTGTCCATTCATTTAAGCCAGATTAAAATGTATTAATCACACACATCAAGCACTCATGTGGTCTTATTATAAAATGAATGGACTCATCCGTCACTCCACTTAAGGAGGAGGAATTAGAGGTCATAGGGTCAACCAATCACAAACAACAGTAATTAAACGTGACCAACAATGCAATGAGCCTCTAAAAATAATAAATTGTGCAATAAAATTATCATTGCACAGCTCGGATAGCTCCCATAAGCTAAGTAAAATCAATGAAAAAAATCCTAAATTTTTCATTAATTTTAACCTAATTTTTAAGTCTTAAAACATAATTTAAAACCAATTTATTAAGGGCCCTTTAAATTAACAATTAATTTAAAACCTTATGGAAAATATAATTAATTGAAAAACTGATTTTTCATTATAAATAAAAATTTCCGGAATTTCACCAAGGCCCAAAAATTTTTTGAATCAATTTAACATAATAAATTGATCTAGTTAAACGAAATTAACTATGAGCAACAAAAATTCCCCAAAAATACAAAATTTCAAGAAATTTGTTCTCCAAAAATTTTCAGTGGTCTAATATGGTGTTCCAAACACCCCATATTAATTTCAAAATTAATAATCTATTTTGACTATTTTAAGCAATTAAATAAATGCCCATATGCATAAATTTTATGCTCTAAAATACCAAAACAAAAATGAGATAATTCATAAAATTTTCTCAAGTCTCCAATTAGTGTACAAAACACACTAGACATTTAATTCAAGAATTAACAACTTTAATTGGTTATATTTTAAGCAATTTATATTGCATACTCAACACAATATATATGCTCTAAAATATGTCCCAAAGAGCGAGAAAATATACTAAAATAATTTTCTCAAGCTACCACTAGTGTTCTAAACACATTTTGTTAATTCTTTGAACTAACAATCAATAAAAGATATTTTAAGCAATTTAATACGCGTACAAAAACACACAATTATATGCTCTAAAATATTAATATGATTGAGATAATTTACCAAAAATTATCTATGGATCTCTCAAAATTTTACATGGTCTAAAACAGTGTCTCTTATGTCCCATATTAATTTCAAAAATTAATAATGTATTATGGCTAATTTAAGCAATTAAATAAACGTCCATAAACATTAATTATATGCTCTAAAATACCATAAATACATGATAATTTACACAAAAATTATCTTAGAGTCCCTTACAGTGTACTACACACTCTAGATTAATTTAAAAAATTAATATGCATTTTTGGATATTTTAAGCAATTAAAAAACATATTTAAAACATATCTTTTATGCTCTAAAACACAAAAAATAATGAAATAATCTACCATAAAATTATTTCTGGTCCCACACAATGTCCTTAATATAGGAAAAATTAAAAAATAAATTTTCATATTTTTCCAGAATATTAAAGCAATTAAACATATTTAAACTATTTAAAAAACTTTAGTTTGTTGATAACCAAAAAACTGATTAATTATCTTAAAAAAAACTAATAGGGAGTTTGTTTCAACAAACCACATACATAAACACTGCGGGCCCATGGCCCAATTATCTGTGCGTTGTGAGAATATCCAAACAAGGCCAATACCACACATGACTCATGAGTCACATGAGTCATGACTCATGACCAAGCATGGGCCCACACAAAAAAAAAAAACAAGTGTGCACAGAAGTATAACACAATTAACTTGGATATGGGCCACACGTGCCACATGCGTGAATGGACCCCACTCGGAAATCGTTTCATCTTCTCCACTTTGCAAAAAAGCGCAGCCCTTTGGCTGCTCGGCACGCAATTTTTGCGGGCTTGCCATAGCTTCATTTTAAGCCGAAAAACTACAAATCATATATCATTGGAAAGCTCTCGAAGAGTAGTACAGATTAATATCAAGAAACAAGCCAATCGGATTTGTGTAACTTTAAAAAAAAACTTAAAGATAAGCTTAAAAAAAATTCATTTTTAATGGAAGCAATGGCTACGGTTTATGATATCTCACTCGTTTCAGATAATCAGTCCATGAGACTAATAGGGGGGACTCTAGGGATCATATGGGACACAACCATATCAAAAATTTTGACCCCTATTGGAGTTTTGTATTAGATCCACTTCAAAATCAAATTTTCAACGTTTTGATAGAAAAGCTTGAAAAACTCCAATGGTAGATTCGTCTTGAGTGATTAAACGGGCGAATCAATAACCTGTTGGCTCTGATACCAATGTAAATAAATATGCACGCAAGCATACGAGTCGGGTATAGGTTCGTTACCTAGCGGAATAGCTCGACGGATCGCCGAATGGTGTTGTTACGAGCCCGGCTTCTTCACCCACGAACTGCTGCTCCATGTTGCCTCTGTGTACTCTCTTATGCATCGCCTAGGTCATAGAGGACTCTTCTTGAGCCATTCCCATGACATCACGCGCTAGATCCCAAGCCCTTGTGGTGATAGGCTAGAGAGAGAAACCGTGAATGAGAGAGAGAGAGAGACTGAGATTTTGTCTCCTTAGGTTTTCAATGTGTAATACCACACATATATATAAGCACAATGAAAACCTAACAGGCTTGGGATTCCAAAGCCCGTAACTTGGTGTCCAAGCCATGTCTTATTGGACCCAGTCCAATAACATGTGGGGGCGTATGGCCCGACCACAATATGTGTTACACTAAGAAAAGAAACCATGTCCTTTCAGCACAAAAAAAAAAGAAGAAAAAAGAAAAGAAACCATGCAGAAGCTTATAGTGAAGAAGTTTGAACAGTAGATCCCTTATTCTTAAAATTGATTTATGTATGCACAGAAGGCTCTCTTTATTAATTCTTCTTCCATCTTGTGGTTGTGTCTACCTTACATTGGTTCTTGTTTTTGAAATCCACACATTGGAAAATTAACCTTGTTTGTGATGGTTCGGGCATTTCTTTTTCTTCTATTTGTGATTAGTTTGTGCATGTATAGTATATGACAGTGCGTTTAATGGCTGTTGTACATATGGTTGCTGCTTCAAAGACATTTTAGTAATTGATATTTGCTCTTTATTGTGACGTTTGGAGCCAAATGAGCTATTTGCTAAGATACAATTTTATATTTGAAAGTTGTTAATAGTATTGAGGCACTTAGGAAACACAAAAAGTTGTTTTCCTTCTTTTCATTTCCTCTCCTGTTGGGTATGGCTCATATTGTAATGGATCCGTTACAGTAGACCCCATGGCGGAGTCATGTGCGGTATGGACTAGTCGGGTGGGGGTGCGGGGGGTGTAGCCCCCCGCGGTACGGTATGGGTATTTTGGGGATTTTGCCATGTACCTATAGGAGATATATATGATGTAACCCTAAATCGTTATTGATAGTGGAAATTTCAGGCTCTCCGGTGTGGACGTAGGCACATTGCCGAACCACGTGATAATTCTCTGTGTCTCTTTAATCTTTCTGTTTTTCATATATTGTTTGCGTCTGATTGTTTCGATCCAACAATTGGTATCGGAGCCAAGGTTAATCGTCTCAACAATGGTGAATACTTCGATCTCAAAGTTTGATGTGGAGAAGTTTGATGGAACTTCAAACTTCGGTCTTTGGCAGCGAAGGGTGAAAGATCTATTGGTGCAGCAGGGTCTGGTTAGGGCATTCTATGGTAAGTCGAAGAAGCCTGCAAGTATGTCTGACTAGGATTGGGAAGATCTGGAATTGAAGGCGGTCAGTACCATTCGTTTTTGTCTTGCAGATTCGGTTAGTATCACGTTCTGGATGAAGATTCTCCTGTTGGAATATGGACGAAACTGGAGAGCAGGTATATGTCGAAATCCCTCACAAATAAACTGTTTCTTAAGCAAAAGTTGTATGGGCTTAAGATGGCAGAGGGTTCAGATTTGGCGCAGCATATCAAAGTTTTCAACCAAATTATCAGTGATCTCTTGAGAATTGAGGTCAAGTTTGATGACGAAGATAAAGCATTAATTCTTCTTAGTTCTCTTCCTATTTCTTATGAACATCTGGTTACAACCCTGTTATGGGGAAAGGAGACTATGGAGTTAGAGGATGTTACATCAGCTTTGTTGGCTTTCAACCAACGGAAACAGAATACTGAAGGGTTTCAGGGAGAAGGGCTGGTAGCAAAGGGTAATCAGGCTCGTGGAAGAAGTAAGAATAGAGGGAATCGATCTGGTAGGAATAAGTCTAGATCGAAATCAAGGGAAAAGTGGTTGAAGAATATTGAATGTTACAAGTGTCATGATAAGGGGCATATGAAGAGAGATTGTCCAGAGTTGAAGAATAATGAGAAGAAGAAGGACAACGGAAAAGGGAAAGCCACTACTTCAGCGAATGTGGTGGAGGATGGTTCGGACTGTAGTGATGGAGACATGCTTTCTGTGTTATCGGCAACTGATCGCTTCAAGGATGATTGGATTCTGGATGTTCGTATCATATGTGTCCACATGAGGGCTGGTTTGATACCTACAGGTCAGTAAATTGTGGTAATGTTGTCATGGGTAATGATGCATCTTGTAAAGTCATTGGTATTGGCACCATTAAAATTAAAATGTTTGATGGTGTTGTAAGGACTTTGGGTGATGTGAGACACATTCCAGATTTAAGGAAGAATCTAATTTCTTTGGTAACCTTGGACTCCAATGGCTGTGTGTTTAAATCAGAAGGGGGAGTCTTGAAGGTAGTCAATGGGGCTATGGTTTTGATGAAGGGTCAGAAGGTTGCAGGAAATATCTACAAGTTGACAGGAAGCACGATTGTAGGTGGAGCTGCAGCAACAACTTCAGCAGAATCTAGTACTGATGATACTTTATTGTGGCATATGAGACTTGGTCACATGAGTGAGCGAGGTATGCTGGAGCTTCATAAGAGAAATCTATTGAAGGGAGTAAAATCATGCTAACTGGATTTCTGCAAATATTGTGTACTTGGAAAACAGTTCAAGACAGCTACTCACAGCAGTAAGGGTATTCTTGACTATGTTCATTCGGATGTTTGGGGGCAGTAAGAGTTCAATCAAAGGGTGGATCTTATTACTTTGTAATTTTCATAGATGATTACTCGAGGAAGGTCTGGGTCTACTTCATGAAGCACAAATCTAAAACTTGTGCTTAGTTCAGACTATGGAAGACAGAGGTAGAGAAACAAACAGGAAGACAGATTAAGTGCCTCAGAACGGATAATTGTACAGAGTACAAGGATTCACAATTTTTGAAGTTTTGTGAGGAGCATGGGATCAAGAGACATTTTACAGTTCGGAGAACACCACAACAGAATGGTGTTGCAGAGAGGATGAACAGAACTATAGTAGAGAAAGCAAGGTGTTTAAGACTGAATGTTGATCTACCCAAGAGTTTTTGGGCTGAAGCAGTGAGTATGGCATGCTACATCATTAATAGATCACCTAGAGCAATGCTTGATGGCAAGGTAGAAGAAGAGGTATGGACAGAGAAGGAGGTTGATTACTCTATGATGAGGGTATTCGGGTGTCCTAGTTATGTTCATATCCCGAGTGAGGAGAGGTCAAAGTTAGACCCAAAATCAAAGAAGTGCATCTTTCTTGGATACGAAAAAGGGGTGAAAGGGTATAAGCTTTGGGATCCTGAAACTCAGAAGGTGGTCATTAGCAGAGATGTAGTGTTTGATGAAAACTCAATGTTGAGAACTTCTTTAGAAGATCAGAAGCATCAGTCAGAGGAGAATAGCAACAACAAACAGGTCATAGAGGTGGAGCTTGATGCAGACAAAGAAAATAGTATCCAGCCAATAGAGGAGCATCATAGCATAGCCACAGACAGGCCCAGACGCACGACGAAACCACCAGCTAGGTATGATGATTTTGTTTCTTTTGCACTTATCACTAGTGAAGGAGAACCTTCAACTTATCAGGAGGCAATTACTTGTCAAGAGAGGGATAAGTGGGTGGAGGCCATGGTAGAAGAAACTCAGTCACTACACAAGAATAAGACTTGGGATTTGGTGGAACTTCCTGAGGGAAAGAGGGCAATCGGGTGCAAGTGGGTCTACAAGAAAAAGGAAGCAGTATCAGAAAAGGAAGGGCAGAGGTTCAAGGCAAGGCTGGTAGCAAAAAGGGTACTCACAAAGGAAAGGGGTTGATTACAATGAGGTTTTCTCTCCAGTGGTTAAGCACACTTCCATCCGGTCGGTGCTTGCGTTAGTAGCTAATTATGATATGGAGTTGGAGCAGCTAGATGTGAAGACTGCTTTCCTTCATGGTGATTTGGAGGAGCACATCTTCATGGAGCAGCCAGAGGGGTTCAAGCAACCAGAATCAGAACATCTTGTTTGTAAACTGAAGAAGTCTCTGTACGGGCTGAAGCAGTCTCCAAGGCAGTGGTACAAGAAGTTTGATTCCTACATGATTCAGATTGGCTACAGACGTTGTGAGTATGATTGTTGTGTTTACTTTAGGGTTCTTGATGATGGTTCTTTCATTTTCTTGATGATGTATGTTGATGATATGTTAATTGCTGCTAAGTGTGTGAAAGAGATTGTTAGATTGAAATCATTGCTTGGTAGAGAGTTTGAAATGAAAGACTTGGGTGCAGCTAAGAAAATTCTTGGCATGGAAATTCGGAGAGACCGAAGGGCTGGAAAGTTATGGGTTTCTCAAGAAAAGTATGTGAAAAAGGTACTGGAGATGTTTAGTATGAGTGATACTAAACCAGTTTGTACACCATTGGAAAATCATTTCAGGTTGTCTGCTAGTCAATGCCCGAAGACAGAAGCAGAAATTGAAGATATGTCTAAGGTACCGTATGCCAATGTTGTAGGTTGTTTGATGTATGCGATGGTTTGCACTAGACCTGATTTGGCACATGCAGTCAGCACAGTTAGCAAATATATGTTAAATCTAGGGAGAGAGCATTGGAAGGCTGTGAAGTGGATTTTTAGATATTTGCAAGGGACTGCAAATTATGGCATTATATTTCAGAGACAGCAGGATTCTATTTCAGTTGTGGGGTATGTAGATGCAGATTACGTAGGCGATCTGGATGACAGGAGGTCTATGACAGGTTATGTGTTTACACTAGCGGCCGGGAGGACCTATATGTTGGAAGTCTACTTTACAGTCTACTGTGGCACTATCTACAACTGAATCAGAATATATGGCAGCAGCTGAGGCTGCAAAAGAAGCATTGTGGTTAAAGGGTTTAGTCAAGGAACTTGGTGTTGGTCAAGGTGGAGTTCAGTTGCATTGTGATAGTCAGAGTGCCATTTATTTGGAGAAGAACTAGGTGTATCATGCAAGAACTAAGCATATAGATGTGAGGTTCCACAAGATAAGGGAATTGGCTTCTACTGGTGATATTATTTTGGAAAAGATTCATACGACGGAAAATGCTGCTGATATGTTGACAAAGCCCGTTACAACAGAAAAGTTCAAGCATTGCTTGGACTTGATCAATGTCTCTTGCTGTTGAAGAGGAGGAGTACCCCCTACCCTTTATTAGTTCAAGGTGGAGCATGTAATAGTGATCTTCAAGGTGGCTTTTATTCTTGTAATGGGTCTGTTACAGTAGGCCCAAGAGTCAAGGGGAGGGCCCTGGGGTCCATGGCGGAGTCATGTGTGGTATGGACTAGTCGGGTGGGGGGTGCGGGGGGCATAGCCCCCCGCGGTACGATATGGGCATTTTGGGGATTTTGCCATGTATCTATAGGAGATATATATGATGTAACCCTAAATCGTTATTGATAGTGGAAATTTCAGGCTCTCCGGTGTGGACGTAGGCACATTGCCGAACCACGTGATAATTTTCTGTGTCTCTTTAATCTTTCTGTTTTTCATATATTATTTGCGTGTGATTGTTTCGATCCAACATCTCCAAATACGCAAACCAAATAGAGACTAAAAGTTATCGCAAAGATATTTACTTTTTGCTATATTATGTTTCTGTGCACCACTGGAGAACAAGAAAGATCCACCTTGCCCAATTTCTGGACCAAAAAATTCAAAATAAGGAAAATAAAACAATTATATCTAACATATCTTCAAACAACAGGTAAGCTCATTCATGAGCGTGGGGACGATAAATATATATCCCGATTCTCGACTATGATTTGATTTCTAATACTTTTGTCTCTTATATCATATGCCATAATAGGTGGTATCATCAACCAGTTTCACAACATGTAGTATAATTGTTAATTTCAACTTTATAACATTACTATTTTACCCTTATGAGATTGGTTTCCCCCGCCCCTATTTTTTCTTCTCTCTCCTCTGTCTTAATAGATATTTTTTTTTGTCATAGAAGTTCATGTATTAGATTCAACAATTACATTTATTTCAAAGGTATGTCAGTGGTAGAGGTGTCAAACGGGCCGGGTTGGCCCGGCCCGGCCCGCTTTTTTCGGGCTAAAAGCCCGGCCCGGCCCGCCACAAGGCCCGGCCCGCTAGGCCCGGTTCACATACCCCGGGCCGGGGTGGACACACATTCTTCCGTCCATGGCCCGGCCCGAAATGAAGAAAATGCCCGGCCCGGCCCGAAGCCCACCACGGTTTAAGACCAAAAGTTGAAGGAAGCCCGCTAGCCCGTCCGGCCCGGCCCGATGTCCGGCCAGCTAGGCCCGGGCCACCGGTCCGGGGCGGACACCCCCCCTCCCTTCCCAAGCCCGGCCCGGCCCGGCCCGGCCCGATTTTAGGTGAAACCCGGCCCGGCCCGGCCCGAAGCCCGGTCAAGCCCGCTTTGACCGAGCCCGGCCCGGCCCGTTTGACACCACTAGTCAGTGGCCATGCATACAAACTCAACATCTTTATATTACAATAAACAAATGCTTGAATTCTAACTAAATAAATATCCATATTGCTGTTAACGTGCTCTTAGAAAAAAAAAAAAAAAAAAGAGACTGTTGGACCAGCAGGGTCCCACCAGAATTGAAATCCCTTGCAAAAAATGAAGCATCCATGTCTTTTGAGAAACACCCTCTTCTTTAAGTTTCTATGACTGTGATGCTTGTGATCATCCCTTTTGTTTAAAGTATACTTTCATCTTAATTCATTTGGTATTTAGTTTATGAGTTTTGCAAAAATTGAATCTAAGGTTTGTTTTTTTTAGGGGAGCTTTTAAAAGCTCCAGGTTGCTTTTAGGTTTCATGATATTTTTTTGAAGAGCAATGTATCACTTGAACAAAATTATCAAATAACTTAATAATAAATTTCATAAGCTACTTTTAAAAAGTCACGTGGGGGTCAAATTAAGCCTTAGTCTTATGAGATAATATGTGCCCTACAGGGTTGTATTTTCATCAGAGAAAAAGGTAACTTAAGAGTACACGATACATTTTTTCTGGGTCCTATCTAAATAATCCATTCTAGTTAATTGACTGCAATCTGCTGGGTACCACATTGAAATTTAAAATGATTCACAAAATTCAGAATTTATAATTTTCTTTTCATCTTATATCTTTTCCTCTTTATTTCCTCGTTTTCCTTAAAGAAAGTAAAGGGTTTCCTCTATGTTCTATTTTCTCTTCTCTTCCTAAATCCATGAACCAAACACAGCGTGAGAAATTACCATATACGTCAAGTAAAGTAGTTTCTTTAAACACTTAATTTGATCCCATTGTGTTCGAAATATGTTCAAACTTGACTCGTTTATCCTACCAATCAATATCGAAGGATTGTCTAAACCAAACTCAACTCAATTCAACCAAAGCCTGGTCTCAGAATATATGGGAGTCTAAACCAAACTATACATTCCTGCTTAAAAATTAATGACTTTGCAAATCACTTTGATCATCCAGGCTCATACATGCAGAATAAATGACTTGGCAAATCACAAACAATTATTGTAAAAAATGTTCAACTCCTTTTTTGTTCTCATATTATATAACGTTTAGGAAAAAAAAAAAAAGGCCGTTGAACCATCCATTTTTTGGGATTTCAATTATGGGACACAATTCCCCCCCTGTTCTTTTACTAAACACCCTCCTTTTCAAGTTTCTATGACTATGATCCTTGTCATCATCCAAATGCACAACTCAATCTTATGAAATAATGTGTACCCCACAGCCACAGGTAATGCATTCAATACATATCGTACTAAGTCTTTCTTACCCATTTGTATCTCATACTGGTTTTAACTCTTGGGTTATCTCAAAGGCTCCGTTTGGTTTGCAAAATTAGAGAAGAAAAAAAAAAGGAAAGGAAAACAAGAAGGGAAAGTAGTTATGCTCTATCAACATTAGGAATCAAAAATTTTCAAAATAAAATTATAAAGTAAGAAAAAGAAAATATATGAGAAATGATGCGCAAAATTCAAAATGTGTATTTTGTTTTGCTTTCTATTTTCCTCACCGTTTTCCTTATTAACCAATCAAAATGAAAAGGTTACTCTATGTTTTCTTTTCTTTTTCCTTACTAAATCCATGAACCAAAACAAAGCCTAAGTGGCTGTCATACCATCAAGCTATAATTTCATGGAAAACTCAAGTCATTGTTATTTGGACTACATGTTAAAAGTGCTAAAATTACAAAACTACCCTTCAAAAAATACAAGCACATATACCTGGCCAGCCTAGAATCCTGTCTATAAAAGGCCTTGTAAATTCCCCAGTTTCTTGTTCATCATAAAGTGCGAAAGTTACTCAAATGGACACTATGAGATCATCTTTGTATTTCTTTATTTTAATGCACTTGTTCTTCTTCCTCTCATGTTCTAATTTTACTAAACTGGCTCACTTTTCGTCTTCGTTGCAGCAAATGTGCCATGAGGATGAAAGCTCTGCCTTGTTGCAATTCAAGCGAAGCTTTTTCATCAACAAGTCCGCTTCCCAATGTTCTTATGCTTATCCAAAGGTTTTATCGTGGAGTCTTGAAGGAGAAAATGGTAATTGCTGCTCATGGGATGGAGTCGAGTGTGACAACCACACCGGTCATGTGATAGGCCTCGACCTCAGTTGCAGTTTACTCTATGGTTCAATTAATTCCGGTAGTACTCTTTTCAGGCTTGTCCACCTTCAGATTCTTGATCTATCCTTTAACCACTTTAATTACTCTCAAATCCCTTCTGAGATTCGCAATCTTGCAATGTTAAAAAGTCTGAATCTATCAGGATCATCATTTTTTGGGCAAATTCCATCAGAATTATTAGAGCTTCCCCAGTTGGCTTTTCTTGATCTGTCTTTAAATGTTGATCCATATACACAGAGTCTCTTGAAACTCGAAAAACCAAGTTTGAGTAATCTAGTTGAAAAATTAAGAAACCTCCAAGTACTTTGTCTGAGTTATGTCAACATATCTTCAACTGTACCTGAAACCATGGCAAATTTGTCTTCCCTTTCTGCTCTTTATCTAAGAGATTGTGGTCTGTTTGGTAATTTCCCAAGTGGCATTTTTTCACTACCAAAATTGCGTTTTCTGAGCGTGCATTTCAATCCAAATCTCACCGGATTTTTACCAAAATTTCAGCGTGGTAGTCTCATGGAGGATTTAAGACTCGCCAACACGAGTTTCACTGGAAAACTTCCCAAATCTATTGGTAATCTTGAGTACTTGAAATGGCTGGATATGAGTAATTGTCACTTTTTAGGTGAAATCCCTTTTTCTGTTGGTAATCTCATCAATCTCACTTATTTTAACATTTCAACAAATCAATTTATAGGCCAAATCCCTTCTCCTGTTGGAAGCCTCATTAAGCTCATTGTTCTTGACCTTTCAGCAAATCATTTCACCGGTGAAATCTCTTCTTCATTGGCTAATCTAACCCAACTCTATTTCTTATCACTTGCTTACAACAATTTCAGCAGCGGCACATGGTCTTGGATTGGGAAGCAAACCAAACTCGCATACTTACACCTGCGGACGAACAATCTATATGGTGTTATCCCATCTTCTCTTCAAAATATGACCCAACTAACTTTGTTGGACCTTTCATATAATCACCTTATTGGTGAGATTCCATCTTGGCTCGGAAACCTCACCCAATTAACTGTGCTTGGTCTTTCCCAAAATGGCTTGCACGGTCCAATCCCAAAATCAATATTCAAGCTCTCCAATCTTACCGTACTTGATCTATATAAAAATAACTTGAATGGCACAATGGAAGTAGAGATGTTTCTGATGTTCAAGAATCTCACTTTTCTCGAACTAACCGATAACATGTTGTCATTGATCACCACGGGGAGTATCAATGGTACTCTACCACAGTTTAAGTTTTTAGGACTCGGGGGGTGCAACTTAAGTGAGTTCCTAAAGTTCCTACGATATCAAAGCCAAATGGAGTGGCTAGACCTTGCTGACAACAATCTTCGCGGACATATACCGAATTGGGTATGGAATATTCAAACTTTGACAACTTTGCTGCTATATTCAAACTTCTTAACAGGAGAAATTCCACCATTAATATGCAAGTTGAGTTCTCTATCCAACCTTGACCTGTCAAACAACTCCTTGAATGGAACACTCCCACAGTGTATGAGCAACTTCAGTGACTCCCTATCAATAATGATTTTGCAAGACAACAGTTTTCATGGCACAATTCCCCAACCATACAATAATGGAAGCAATTTGAAGGTGATTGACTTGAGTCAAAATCATTTGGAGGGTCCAGTACCAAGATCTTTGGCCAATTGCAAAATGTTAAAGTATCTTAATCTTGGAAACAATCAATTTAATGACATTTTTCCATTTTGGTTTGGAACAATCCCAGAGATGAAGATTATGGATCTCAAATCTAATCAATTCCATGGTGACATAGAAGGTCCATTATCAAAGTTAGATTTCCCTAAGCTTCAGATCTTAGACATATCTTGGAATGGCTTTAGTGGTGAGTTACCATTAAAGTACTTTCAAATTTGGAGTGCAATGAAAGTTCAGGAGGATGTAGGAAAGTCGAATTATTTAGAGACACCAATAAAACAACATTATAGTAATTATACCATAGGCGGAAATTTTAGTAACTCTATGAGAATCACAAACAAAAGAGCTGACATGTTTTATTACAAGATCCAAAGTGACTTCAAAGCCATTGATCTCTCAGGCAACAAGTTTAAAGGGAGTATTCCAGAATTGATTGGAGTACTCAAGGGGCTTCAGCTGCTCAACCTTTCGAATAATGCTCTTACAGGTATTATTTTTAGTTACATTCGATTGATACGGGTCCATTGGACCCCTTAAAATTAAGTGTATTAGTTAGAAACTACGATTTGGCCATTTTTAAAACCCCTAGCTACTTTTTGAATTTGGTGAAAAGCCCCTCACTGGAACAGAGAAATGGCTAAGGCAATATTATCTGTCAACTTATAAATACCATAACTCACTCGTTTATTTAGCCTATTTGAGTGATTTTTTTTTTATTTCATGTATTTCTTTGAGATCTACGCAACGAAGTTAAAAATTGTACAAAAGAAAATAATTTGGAACCTCAGTTTTTTTTTTTATCTGCCAAAACGAATGTTATTATCTGTTTTGATAGATAATATTATCTGTCAATTTTAAGCCACCATAACACACCCGTTTTTTTTAGCCTTTTTGAGTGATTTTTTTTTTTTTTTGTTCAAGATCTACACAATGGAACTGAAAATTGTACAAAATAAAGTAATTTAGAACCTCATTTTTTGATTTCATCTATCAAAACAGAACAGATGTTATTAATATTATCTATCAACTTTAAACCACCATAACTCACTCTTTTTTTTAGCCTTTTGAGTGGTCTTTTCTTTCTTTCTTTGATTTCATGTATTTTTTTTCGAGATCTATATAATGGAGTTGAAAATTGTACAAAAGAAAGTAATTTGGAATCTTATTTTTCAATTTTATCTGTCAAAACAGATGATACTATCTGTTTTGATAGATGAGATGAATATTATCTGTCAACTTTAAACCACCATAGCTCACTCGTTTTTTTAGCCTTTTTGAGTGATTTATTTTTTGATTTCATATATTTCTTTGAGATTTATGCAATGGAGTTGAAAGTTGTACAAAAGAAAGTAATTTGGAACATCATTTTTTGATTTTATCTGTCAAAATAGATGATATTATCTGTTTTGACATGTCAACTTTAAACCACCATAACTCACTAGCTTTTTTTTTTATAGCCTTTTTGAGTTATTTTTTTTTATTTCATGTATTTTTTTCGAGATCTACGCAATGGAGTTAAAAAATTGTACAAAAGAAAGTAATTTAGAATCTCATTTTTTTATTTAATCTATCAAAACAGATAATGTTATCTGTTTTGACAATTTTAAACCACCATAACTCACTCGTTTTTTTAGCCTTTTTGAGTGATTTATTTTTATTCCTTGTATATTTTTCGAGATATATGCACCTATGGAGCTAATTTTATGAAAGGAATGTGTTTATTTTATATTTATGCAAAAAAAAACATAGTTTTCATATTTGTTTAGTTTTTAGTTTTTTTTCCCCTAGTATTTAATGGTCGATATTGGTCTCGATTGATAGCTCTCATTTTGCTAATTCCAAAACATCAAACTGTACAAAAAAAAAAAAAAAGGACTTGTAGAACAAAAGTACAACAATTTGAAGTTGTTTAGGCATAAAAAGGACCCAATGAGTCAAAGAAAAGTAGCATGAATTTTTGCTTTGATAGGTTTTATTTGAGGGGGCTATAGCCGCAGTCCCCCATCATAAAATATGCACGTGTTTGGCCCTTCTAAGCAAGTCTAGTCATATATACGTGAGGGGGCATGCATGTTAAGACTATGAATACTTTAGTTATACATTCCCTAACAACTTAAGCTTTAAGAGTAAATCGGTGTTAACAACTTTAAAAATTCTAATTTTTCTGTGGAAAGCTTTCGACATTTTGAGTTTTAATTTTACATCAAAGTAGTAAAAAATTTAGGTTTTGTTCATTTCAAGTATTGTGCATGTGTTTTTACAAGCACCCAATGCATTTATTTGATTTTCTTATTTTCTAAAAAGAGTTAATCTAACGACTCACAATTCAATATGAATCAAGATTCACACTTTTGACAAACCTATTCGCAATTTGACAACGATTTATAGGTCTGATTCCCACATCCTTGGAGAGCCTTACTGCACTTGAATCATTGGACCTTTCCCAAAATGAGCTCTCAGGACATATCCCTGAGCAACTAGTCAAGCTCACATTTCTTGCAGTTTTTAATGTCTCCCATAACCATCTCACCGGGCCGATACCACGAGGAAATCAATTTGGTACATTCGAAAACAACTCATTTGATGGAAATTCAGGGTTATGTGGAGAACCTTTATCGAAGAAATGTGGGAATACAATAGAATTACCTTCACCCACTTCAACCTTCGAAGATGAGGATTCGGATTTTCCCTATAAACTAGACTGGATCATCATAAGCTTGGGTTATCTAGTTGGGATAGTTGTCGGGGTCATTGTTGGGAACATTC
The DNA here is from genome assembly GCA_033977485.1 of Hydrangea macrophylla. NCBI lineage: Eukaryota > Viridiplantae > Streptophyta > Magnoliopsida > Cornales > Hydrangeaceae > Hydrangea > Hydrangea macrophylla. Next base: position 34,820,844 of record CM066994.1, read on the forward strand.
TGACTAAGAGATATCAATTTTGGTTTGTTCAAAAAATTTGGAAAGCCACCAAAATGGAAAAGAGCGAAAAAGGGGGCCAAAGAAACTAAATTAGAGTAGCCCATTTTTATTCATGGATTGGCACCCATGTTGACTTTTTCTGGAAGAGATCAAAAGAACTTTGTATATCCTAGTCTTTTAAGTATTTGCAAGTGTCTTTACTTTGTATCTCTATGTAGTCCTTCATAATCATAACTTTTTCTTATGCACTTGGACATTAGTTATGTCATGTACTTTATTGGGTTGTATAAATGAACTGGTAGGGGTTAAATTTTCAATTATGAAAAGAGCTGCGCGCATTCTTTACCCCTTTTTTTCGGTGAAAATATAAAAGTAGAATCCTAACAATATTGGTGTTGTGAGGGTGGGCATCCCAAGATCAATTCACATTAAGATAATTCACACGAAACTAATAGCAAGAGCAAGATAGAATACACAACAAGAATAATCAACACAAGAAAAGATTTCAACGTAGTTAAGCCAATCATGCCTACATCACCCCCAAGGAACGACTACTCTTTTATTGATCAACAATGATTTCAAGCCACTATCAACTCTCACTCTATACACTTTTCTGAGTTCTCTCACACATGAATGGAATTTTATATTATAACTTACCTAGTATTAAGCCTCTATCCGGGCTAACCACTTGAGCTGTCAAGAGCTCTTGCACATCACGAGGACATATCAATTACTCTCTTCGTCAGCTCTCAGGATCCACTAGTTACTCTCCCTCTACCAGGGATCGACACTGTGGTCGTAGCCACCACTTTTATATTTGCTCTGAGTTTTCTTTCTCTCTAGAGATATACCAAAAGGAAACATATCCCTCACATGGTGAGCTTAGAGCCACACATCTTTCTTGGTGGCCAATGACTACACAAATTATCTCCACCATATATAGGTTCCGATTTATATACAATACCTTGCCTAATCCTAGTAGAAGTAGATTACCCACATGGTAAGCCTTCTCCACAAAGAAACTTCCATTGCAAGTAATCTCATACAAATAGGAAGCTTATGTCCTATGGAAACTATCCCAAGTACCTCTCCCACTCAGACTTGGAAAGTAGATTCTCGCACATAATCATTTTTTTCGCTCCAGTGGCTCACTCGGGTGGAGCCTCGCTTGCACGGCACCTAAGCGAGTGAAATTTCTATCTCCAAAGCTTCATAACCTCCCCCGAGCAACTCGCTCGAGCTAGATTCCAGTATGAGAAATTTAAGCCAAACTCCAATAGTTGGTTGTACAGAAACAACAATCTTCATCTACACAATGGCATAGTTATCAAAACCGACCCAAAGATTAACCCGGTGATGTGACAAGAAAGGTGGATGGGTCGACGGTTCAACCGTCGGTTTAATTGACTTGGACAAGATTAATTTAATGGTAATTAAAAATTTAATAATAATAAAGTTACAAAAAAAGTTTGACTTATAGCATAATAGAAGTTCCTTAATTTCAAAAAAAAATATGGTAAGATAATTTGTCCATTCAAAGATATACTAAAGTATAACTTTTTTTTCCCCTCAATCTAACCATTAGCAATAAAATATTAAGAATGAAGAAAGTTTGGTAATTTTTAAAATTCTCACAAAAAGAGCAACTATCATGTAATTATCAACCATTTAGATAAAAAATTTGCAAAATAAGTCTTGCTCTAATGAAAATATATATACATTGTGCAAGATGTTGATGAACTAGAACACTAATTATACAAAATGGGAATTCGGTAATTGTTGTGTGGAAACGAGATAATCAAAGGATCAAAACAATCACGTAAATTAAGAAATCCAAACCAAACACAAGAATACAAAATATACACGGTTTAGCAAATTGCCTAACTACGAAGGAGGAGCCAATGAATCCACTATACATAATATGAAATATAATCACTAGTTCACTCAATTCTCCAAGCAATGCTCTTGAAAAATCTCTATAAAACTAACCAACAAGACATAAAGAGGGATGACCTCTCCTTCCTTTCCCTAGGGATACCTATTCCATCCTTCCATTCTTCCCTTTCATACCACTTTTTTCTATCATCTTTCCAAACATAGCATAAGGACAAAACCTTTGTTCGTTTTCAGCTATAAACAAAAATGGTGAGAAAATTTGGAAGAAAGGAAATAGTAACTAAAATATTAGACATTTTTAGTTGTGTGAGTTACATGATCCCTTATTCTTTTTCCCTGAAGTTACAACTATTATCTATATATTTTTAGTGTCATTCAAGTGTTGATTTAAACACAAGCTAAAACACGAGAGAATTGCTTTTCTTTCTTGTTTTCTTTTTCTTTTTCTTTTTCTCAGTTAAAACATAAACAAAAGTGAATCTAATAGTTATGGTAACTGTATTTACTTTTTGTTGGTTTTTTTTGGTCTCATAGTTCTGTTCAACTCCTTTACATCATAGGGAACAAGAAAGATCTAAATTGCCCTTTTTTTTTTAAATACTCTAATTAAATCCTAAGATATCTTCAAAACAACAATAGCAAATCATAGTGAAATGCTATTAAAGTAGTCATATCAGAAGCATATATAAATAGGAGAATTCTTTGGTACACCCAAGTGGTTTGGGTGTACCTACAACATAATGGTTTTAGTTAAAAATGATTGTTCCTGATAAAGAATATTTATTCCATGATAAGAAACATTTGTTTCCATCAAACCACCCAAAACAAATGAAATGTTTCTGATTGTGGAACAAATATTTCCTATCGGGAACAATCATTTCACACTCAAAACCACTATGTTGTAGGTACACCCAAACCATTTGGGTGTACCGACAAGTTTTCCATATAAATGAACAATGCATGAGTTTCTCATTAAATATATCGATCCAATCACATTTTAATTTTAGTGAAGTCAAAATTTAATTCAAATTATGAGAATTCATAAAGAAACCTATAAGAATGAGATGAGGAGAGAGAATAGTCAATATTAAATGCAATTGGATACATGTCATATCTATAATGTAATAATATATTTGAATGTTGTGGTATAATTAGAAAAATAATACTATTAATTAGTGATATACCATGTGATCACCAAAATCTATTGCATTCAATACCTTTTCATGAGAGACAAAATAACACACAACCATAATACAGAGAGAGAGAGAGAGAGAGAGAGAGAGAGAGAGAGAGAGAGAGAGAGTGTGTGTGTGTGTGTGTGTGTGTGTTCTGACTGAAGAAAACAATACACCCCTAATTAACCAAATAAAGGAAAATTTTTTCCTTTCTTTTCTCAGAAAATCCAAGAACCAAACAAAGCTAAATGATTTGCCATACAATAATAGGTGTTATCATCAATTACTGCCATTATATTGGTATAACTGTTGAAATGTTTGAAAACCAAATCATAGCTTTAAATTTGTAAGCATATCATTATTTGTAGAGTAAATGTATAAGAGTAATGCTATGCTTCTCAAATTCAAATTCCAAATTCCAAATTTGGTCTTCAAATGTTTTGTTGTACCATTTGTCATGACATGTGATACCATCGACCACTGAAACAACATGTGATACAACTATTAAACCATCAAAATCAGATTTGGCAAGCTCAACATTATTCTATAAATAGGATGGACCTAGGATTGGGCTTAATTTTAGGAGTGGTTATTCAATGAGACCTTCACAACTCGTCATTACGTAGACGTGATGTGATGCTCCAATCACCAAGTATCATGTATCTTCGAAAAATAAGGGTACATGACAAGTAGTGAAGATATGACATATTGCTTAGAGTCGGCAATTACTTTTTCAGATCTACTCAAAAAATAAGGGTCACATAGACCTATATTATCCAGGTGTCACACCATGTCAGCAGGATAAACTTGATGTGACAGTCTCACAAAATAATTCTCCAATTTACGCCAAAACACATAAAAGCATTGATTGGCATGAGAAATTATTTTGTGGAACCTAACACCAAGTTATCAAATTGACGTGGGGGTAACTATCACATCCCCACTTTTGGACAGCCTAAGTATTCAATCAAGAGCATATCTAGACTAATATTCAATCGCCCAAAATTCGGGAATGAAATATCTGTAATAACCTGCATTTCCATTTAATTTTAAATTACATTTTCATATTTAATTGGTAATTGCATTGTCATATTTAATTTCATTTGGTATTGACTGCTTCATTTAATTACATTTCCCATGTTCTAAATTTTATTTCTTGATTTATTGTAAGTTAAGAATGTTGTTGGGGTTAAATTGTAATTTTTATAAAGATAGTGATACCAGTATGGATTTCAAAATCTGTATTTCAAAACGGTGAAAATAACTTCTATTGACTCAATCAGTATTTTTATAAAACCAAAAAATCACTTCCTTCGTTAAAATGAATTTCCTGTATTTTTGTGGTGACCACCGCGCCCCGAAAATACCAGTTTATGTTCAAAACTGTCCATGTTGTGTTTAACTTCCACAGATTTTGGAAGTGACCGATTTAGACATTTGCTTTATTTCCAATTATGGCAACTCATCATTGTCTTGTACCTTGTTTGGGAATGCTTAGTGTATATATGTATTCCTAAGGTCATAAGTTGTTTTTCCCAAACAACCCAATTGACCCCTACTAACCTATAACACCCTTTCAATCCTTCTACAGTTGAATTATATACATTCACGTATGAATTTAGTTATAGAAAACCATGTTTAGGCTATGCATTCTTTAGTTATCCTAACTAAGTTAGAATTAAGAGTAATGGTAGAGTAAACTTGAAACAACTTGGGCACCAAGTTGTAGTGTTATTATTTATAACTCACAAGCTGCACAATTGCCATTACACAACTGAATTTCAGAACATTAGAGAGAATACAGAGAGTTCTACAGATTTTATTTTAGAGAGAGAGAACTTTAATCACCATAGCCAAGCTTGGATTAATTTCTTATTTGAACTCATCTTTCTCAACAATCTCTCTATACTAAACCAAAGTGAGTATTCTAAACTCACTAAGAATGTAATTTCATGTCTATTTACTGTGTGTTTGTTTAATTTGGTAATACACCATTGTTGATCCTACGTATGAAATTCATAGCTTGAAATCAAAATTTTCAAACCTTAATCTAAATTCGTTTTTAGAGATGAATATGGAAGATTATAGTATGTATTGACTATGTTTGATGTATTGAAGCTTAATTCATTCATATGGAAAAGTATATAAGAAAATGAATTTTGACATGTTTTGGTTTTTCATAAAATTGGAGAGTTATGGTTAGTATCATGTTAAATTAACCATAGATTCTTAATCCTTGTTGAAAAACAAAGAGATCCATATATAATAGGACATACACACTTACAGAACTGAAATGGGTCAAAAAGGACCCCTGTTTGCTGAACCAGAGCAGTTCCTGCGGAGAAGATGAAGCCTCAGCTTCATCTCGCGCCACGATCGCGCGCGCGAGAATCGCGCGAGCGGCCCGCGCGAGCGACCCCTCGCGCGAGCGACCCGCGCGCGCGAGGTAGGCTTTCCCAGGCAGACGTAAGAGTTTATATATATATATTTGAAAATTGGCTGGTCGCGCGAGCGAGGGTCGCGCGAGAACCCCTTCGCGCGAGCGATCCGCGCGCGCGACCTTGCTTTCCTCAGGCAGACAGAAAAGTTTATTAATAAAGGAAAAATGGGCTTATCGCGCGAGCGGCCCGCGCGAGCGACCCCTCGCGCGAGCGACCCGCGCGCGCGAGGTGTTGCAGTTTCTGCTTTTGTCTGTTTTTCTGTTAAGGGACTGTTTGGATGAAATTTATATACTGTTAAGGCTCTGTTTGGGAATTTAGTTGATCAGAACTCTATTTGGTTGTGTTTCAATGATTAAAACATTGTAGTATGACTCGTTGATCCCCGTACGCGTGTTGTTCCTTTAATTCAGCATTTTTGTTTTCATTTAAGTGCATACCATTCATGTGGGTCAGTGGTACATGCATTGGGTGTCAGTCTGTGTGGGAAAGAGTAATGGTAGTGTGGAAAGAGTATGAGTTGTGGTTGTGGTTGTGGCTGTGTTTGTGGTCGTGGTTGTGGTTGAGTATGAGTTTGTGGTTGTGGTCGTGGTTGTGGTTGCGATTGTGGAAGAGGGTATCTTTGAAATGCGACGGTGGCAAATAAGGACACTCCCTGACGCCCATGGAAGCGTTAAAGTGTGTGAAGCCGAACTCGGACATTCCCTGGCACCCATGGTAGTGCTAAAGTGTGGCCTACGGACACTCCCTGATAACTCGAGTCTGGATACTGTGTGAGGGGTTGCCCCGGTATTTGCATGGCGGTTAGGGTATTCAAAGTGTGAGGCATTGGACACTCCCTGGTACCCCGGACCAAAGTGTGAGGCAAACTGGACACTCCCTGGCGCCCCGTTGCTAAAGTGTGGCTATCTGAGTGTTTCAAAGATACCAGGAGTAGGATAGTGGGTTGTTGTGGCTGTCGAGAGAAAAGAGTCGGCAAGATGAGTGTGGTGCATTGTTCCTCATACACGGTCTCATCTGTGTAAATTTACCCTCTTTGAATAATGTTGTGGATGTTTTTCTAAACAAGCTCTTTAATCATAATTATAAACTTGTAGATTTAAATGGGAATTGGAAAAAGGTAAGTTGGTATGTTTTACATTCAAAGTCATGTTTTTAATACTCACCAGCTTCTTGAAGCTGACGACGTTGATGCGTCCTGGACATTCGTGTTCAGGCTTTTCAGGTTTTAACCAGGAGGAAACATATGACTACGCTAATTGAAGTGGCTGCTGTTGGAATAAAGAAACTGTTTATTTTATGCATTAAGTTTATTTGTTTGAGTTTTAAACTGTTTTGTTTTAAGGATGACTGTAACAGACTCTAAGTTATTATCTTATTTTCAAGGCGGTTTGTGCCTTAGTTGACCCCGGTTTATAAGATGTAATAAGATAGAAAATTTTTGTAAGCCTTGATTGCTTTACTCTGATTATTATGTTTTGTTGTTTGACGTTTGGGACGGACTCGATCCTTCAAACTGTCGCGACCTACGGGTCCATAAAGGAAATTAAACGCTTTCCTTATTTATGCTACGTCGGGGCGTGACAGGATTTAGTGGTATCAGAGCCAGGTTATTATTTATCACAAGATAGTTTAGCCAGGTTAGGGTTTACCAGTATAGACCCGATTCCACATTCCATTAAGTGTTACACACCCGATGATACGACAGGGAGGATAGACTCAGAATCCAAACGCCTAAGATTATTCTGTTCTGACTTTAAGTAGTACCTTTTCAGGTATGGATCCAGCTCCCCCACTTTATGTACCAGACAGGTTCGGAGGACACTTCGTGTTACCTGGGGCAGTGATCCCAGCTTTTCTTGACCTATATCAGGCGGCCGTAGAGCAGTTGGCCGAAACGACGGTAGTATCTGAGGTTTGGCACCAGGTCCACGTGGTAGGCCTAGTTGACCTGACCCGTATCCGTTTTGAGCTTCGATATTTCGCAGAGGCTCAGCGTCTAGTTTTGGTCGAGATTCTGCGGTTGGTCGATAGCGATGCTTTCTACCTTCCCCTCGAGATCCAGATCGTGCATGCCCACCTGGCTCAGTTGGAGATGCCTCTGCCGGTGGTACCCATTGCTGAGGACGATGCAGAGGTTGTCCACGTGGTCCCAGTAGGTGGGGAGATCTTAGAGGACGGCATAGGTCTGGACGATCTTGCCGCTGAGCTCGAGGCTGAGCTAGCACTTGAGCTAGCCCTGCCTGAGGAGATGGTAGATGAGGCGGATGCTCCTGTACCTGCTTCATCGTCCACCTCTCACAGCTATGACGGGGTTGGACCGTTCGTTGTTCAGCGTTTTCGCCCTGTCGATTCGCTAGATCTCCTGATGGCCGCTTATGGAGATGATTGACATTTTAGTTACGACTTGTACATATTAACTACTTTTAACTATTAGCTCTGTCTCTTTTTGCAACTGTAATTACATGCATTAGAGTGTAGGGCAATGACCCCATTTTTGTAACATTAACTCTTGCATGCGTCCTGACCCATGCAGATAGGGTAGGCATTGATCTGACCATACATGCTTTTTGTATCTACTTGGCAGAAGTTATATATATATAAGATATACTCTTTTGAATGTTGTTGTCATTTAAATTACTTCATAACACTGTTGCATGCATGTTTCTCATTCTACTACCACTATCATGCATAGAATGGCTGGAGGAGTCAGGAGGAACAGGAACCTGATCGAGGGAGCGCCCGAAGCTGCCGATCCTACAGGGATGTTTGAAGCATTTATCAGACGGTTAGAAAGGATCGGTAATACGAACGACAATCGAAGAGACCGTCAAACGGGAGACAAGTTGCTAGAAAGATTCCGTGCTCTAAGGCCCAAACAGTTTGCGGGTACCGCAGAACCCTAGAAAGCGGAACAGTGGTTGAGACAGATGGACCGAATGTTTGAAGCTGTCCAATGTAACGAGATAGACAAGAGAAGATTGGCTACGTTTCAGCTGACCGATGCTGCCGCAGATTGGTGGGATTCGGTCATAGCTACTATCGGGAATGGAGCTGCAACGGGAATGACGTGGACTGCGTTCAAGGGGAGATTTTTGGAGAAGTACTTCCCGGCTACAGAGAGGCACAGAAGAGAAAAGGAATTCATGGATCTGACGCAAGGAACCAAGTCGGTGCAAGAGTACACCACACAGTTTGAAAGACTGTCTCGGTTTGCTCCACACCTGGTCGATACCGAGGAGAAGAAGATCCGCAAGTATAATCAAGGCCTGACACCGCAGATTCGCCGCTTGACTCTCGGCCACTTGGATAAATCGTTTGAAGGACTTGTTGGTTTGGCTACTGATCTGGAAGAGGATGCTCGAGTAAGCCGAAAACAATTTGAATTCCGACCGCCTCAAAGGGGTAATTTTGGGAATAGACCACCAATGAACCGTACCCAAGGGCAGAAGAGGAATTTCGACGGAAGCAAGAAGACCCAGGCTATTACCTATCCGACTCAACCCCGAGTAGGAGAAGGAAGTAGTAGTGGAAAGTGTTTCAACTGTGGCAACCCTGGTCATGTGGCCCGTGATTGTTGGGCACCAAGGCGTGCTACTCAGCAAGGGATAGTCTGCTTCAACTGTGGTGAACCAGGTCACATCAGCAGGTTCTGTACTGCTCCTAAGTAGGTGACTTATGGTCAACAGGGTCAGACTCGCTTGAATGTCGTTATCCCTGATGCCGCTGGATATGATGGAACTGCGTATGAAGAAGGAAATTATGGAGAAGCCCAACCTGATCAGCAAGCAGTAGAAGGTACATTAACTCTGTTTAACTCCCATGTTAAAGTGTTATTTGATACGGGTGCTGCTCTTTCGTTCATATCTGTTAATACAATTCGAAGATTGGGTATTTTACCTCATCACTTAGAGAAAGCTTTGAAGGCTACTTCGCCACTAGGAGCTGCAGTCAGATTAGGACACGTGTGCAAGGATTGCCCCTTACGGTTAGGAGACCGTGAAATCCCTGCTAGGTTGATTGTCCTATCAATGAAGGAGTTTGACATAATCCTAGGAATGGATTGGCTCTCTCAGAATCAAGTGAAGTTGGATTGTGCGAGGAAGAGAATTACATTCCCCGACTATGAGAATCAACCCTTTGATTTTCAATGTAACCCTACGGGAGATATGTTCCTCACGAGATGCTTAGCCAACATCGAAGTCGTCAGTACAGAGGTGACAGCGTCATCTATACCTGTAGTCAAGGACTTCGAAGAAGTGTTTGAAGACGTTTCTGGTCTACCGCCCGAAAGAAGTATAGAGTTCTGTATTGAACTTATACCGGGTACCGTACCGATCACCAAGGTTCCCTACAGAATGGCCCCCACAGAACTATTGGAATTGAAGGAACAAGTTCAAGAGCTCGAGAACCTAGGTTTTGTACGCCCAAGTACATCGCCTTGGGGAGCACCGGTGTTATTCGCAAAGAAAAAGGACGGGACACTTAGACTGTGTATCGACTACAGAGAACTGAACCGTGTGACTATCAAGAACAAGTATCCCTTGCCTCGGATTGACGATTTGTTTGATCAACTACAAGGAGCTACGACATTTTCCAAGATAGACCTTAGGTCGGGATATCATCAGTTGAGGGTACGAAAGGAAGACATACCTAAGACTGCTTTCAGAACCCGATATGGTCATTATGAATTCCTGGTAATGCCGTTTGGAATGACGAACGCCCCGGCAGTGTTTATGGATTTGATGAACAGAGTGTTCAAGCCTTATTTAGATCAGTTTGTCATCGTCTTTATTGATGATATTTTGATCTATTCTAAGTCAAGAGAAGAACACGAGCAACATCTACGGATTGCGATGCAGACGCTCAAAGACCATCAGTTGTGTGCCAAGTTCAGTAAGTGTGAGTTCTGGTTGCAAGAAGTGAAATTTCTGGGACACAAGGTGTCATCTCAAGGAATTTCAGTGGATTCATCCAAGACCGTTGCTGTATCGAACTGGGTTAGACCGAGCAACCCTACAGAAGTTCGGAGCTTTCTTGGACTCGCAGGCTATTACAGGAGATTCGTTGAGGGATTCTCAAAAATAGCAGCACCTTTAACTGGGTTGACGAAGAAGAATTTGAAGTTCGAATGGACAGAGAAGCATGAGCGAGCCTTTCTAGAGTTGAAAGAGAGACTCACTACCGCACCAGTACTAGCAATACCCAAGCCTGAGGAGAAGTTCACTATCTTTAGTGACGCATCATATCAAGGGTTAGGGTGTGTACTTATGCAAGATGGCAGGGTGATCGCCTATGGATCCAGACAGCTGAAGCCGAATGAGTTGAACTATCCCATTCATGATTTGGAATTGGCGGCAGTAGTTTTCGCACTCAAGATTTGGAGACACTATCTCTACGGTGAGAAGTTTGATTTGTTCTCTGATCACAAGAGCCTAAAGTACTTGTTCACACAGAAAGAGTTGAACATGAGGCAGCGCAGATGGATGGAGCTGATTAAAGATTATGACTTCACGTTAGAATACCACCCGGGTAAAGCTAATGTGGTTGCTGATGCCCTGAGTCGACAGACTCGTGAGACGATCGCCTCCTTAATGGTTAGAGAGTGGCGAGCTTTGGAGACGTTGGCGGAATTCGATGTACAGAGTGCTGAAGAAGGAGAAGGACAATTGTTCGGATGTCTTATCCTGCAGCCTGTTCTTATCGACCGCATCATTGGAGCTCAGAAAGAAGATGAGAAGTTTCAGGCATGGTTCGTGAAGATGTCAGAAAAAGACCCGACAGAATGGAAAGTGGGAGTCGATGGAGGATATCGGTGCAGGAATAGATTATGTGTGCCAGGTAATGAAGAGTTAAGGAAGGATATCCTGGAAGAAGCACATAAGTCGAGATATACAGTTCACCCGGGAGGAACGAAGATGTACAAAGATCTGAAGAGAAATTTCTGGTGGGAAGGTATGAAGAAAGACGTGGCCGAATTTGTATCCAAGTGTTTGACATGTCAGCAAGTCAAGGCCGAACACCAGAGACCGTCAGGATTGTTGCAACCGCTACCTATTCCTGGTTGGAAGTGGGAGCACATTACAATGGATTTTGTAATAGGATTACCTCGATCGCAGCAAAATCATGACGCCATTTGGGTAATCGTAGATCGATTGACGAAGTCAGCTCACTTCATCGCTTATAGTATGACATACCCGGTAGAGAAGATGAGCCGGATGTACATACAACAAGTTGTGCGACTTCACGGTGCACCTGTGTCGATTGTGTCAGACCGTGACGCACGTTTTACCTCTGGATTTTGGGAAAGTCTGCAAGAAGCTATGGGAACCTCGCTCAAGATGAGCACTGCTTTTCACCCTCAGACAGATGGGCAAACTGAGCGCGTTAATCAGATCATGGAGGATATGCTCAGGGCTTGTGTGATCGATTTTGAAGAATCTTGGGAGACACACTTGCCGTTGGTTGAATTCGCCTATAACAACAGTTATCACGCGAGTATCGGTATGGCTCCGTTCGAAGCATTGTACGGACGACCATGTCGTTCCCCATTGTGTTGGGCAGAGGTTGGGGACTCAAATTGTTGGGACCAGATTTGGTAAGAGAAACCAATGAGAAGATTACTTTGGTCAAGGAGAGGATGAGAACCGCTCAGAGCCGGTATAAGAGTTATGCTGATCGACGCCGGAAGGATTTGGAGTTTAGTGTTGGAGATCACGTACTCCTTAAGGTTTCACCAACCCGAGGAGTGGTACGTTTTGGTCTCAAGAGAGGAAAGTTAGCTCCGCGTTTCATCGGACCGTTTGAGATTTTGGAACGTGTCGGGAAAGTAGCTTATCGACTGGCGCTACCACCAAAGATGTCTGGGGTTCACAACGTGTTTCACGTGAGTATGTTAAGGAAGTACATACGAGACCCCTCACATGTGGTTAGTTATGACGATATTGAGACAAGTCATAACGTTTCTTACAAGGAAAGGCCCGTGAAGATTTTGGATCAGAGTATCAAGAAGTTGAGGAATAAAGATATCCCGTTGGTGAAGGTTCAGTGGAATCACCATGACGAGAACGAAGCCTCGTGGGAAGTTGAAGCTGATATGAGGAAGAAGTACCCGGAGTTATTTCAGGACTAGTCAGTCTTGATTTCGAGGGCGAAATCCTATTTAAGGGAGGAAGGGTGTAATAACCTGCATTTCCATTTAATTTTAAATTACATTTTCATATTTAATTGGTAATTGCATTGTCATATTTAATTTCATTTGGTATTGACTGCTTCATTTAATTACATTTCCCATGTTCTAAATTTTATTTCTTGATTTATTGTAAGTTAAGAATGTTGTTGGGGTTAAATTGTAATTTTTATAAAGATAGTGATACCAGTATGGATTTCAAAATCTGTATTTCAAAACGGTGAAAATAACTTCTATTGACTCAATCAGTATTTTTATAAAACCAGAAAATCACTTCCTTCGTTAAAATGAATTTCCTGTATTTTTGTGGTGACCACCGCGCCCCGAAAATACCAGTTTATGTTCAAAACTGTCCATGTTGTGTTTAACTTCCACAGATTTTGGAAGTGACCGATTTAGACATTTGCTTTATTTCCAATTATGGCAACTCATCATTGTCTTGTACCTTGTTTGGGAATGCTTAGTGTATATATGTATTCCTAAGGTCATAATTTGTTTTTCCCAAACAACCCAATTGACCCCTACTAACCTATAACACCCTTTCAATCCTTCTACAGTTGAATTATATACATTCACGTATGAATTTAGTTATAGAAAACCATGTTTAGGCTATGCATTCTTTAGTTATCCTAACTAAGTTAGAATTAAGAGTAATGGTAGAGTAAACTTGAAACAACTTGGGCACCAAGTTGTAGTGTTATTATTTATAACTCACAAGCTGCACAATTGCCATTACACAACTGAATTTCAGAACATTAGAGAGAATACAGAGAGTTCTACAGATTTTATTTTAGAGAGAGAGAACTTCAATCACCATAGCCAAGCTTGGATTAATTTCTTATTTGAACTCATCTTTCTCAACAATCTCTCTATACTAAACCAAAGTGAGTATTCTAAACTCACTAAGAATGTAATTTCATGTCTATTTACTGTGTGTTTGTTTAATTTGGTAATACACCATTGTTGATCCTACGTATGAAATTCATAGCTTGAAATCAAGATTTTCAAACCTTAATCTAAATTCGTTTTTAGAGATGAATATGGAAGATTATAGTATGTATTGACTATGTTTGATGTATTGAAGCTTAATTCATTCATATGGAAAAGTATATAAGAAAATGAATTTTGACATGTTTTGGTTTTTCATAAAATTGGAGAGTTATGGTTAGTATCATGTTAAATTAACCATAGATTCTTAATCCTTGTTGAAAAACAAAGAGATCCATATATAATAGGACATACACACTTACAGAACTGAAATGGGTCAAAAAGGACCCCTGTTTGCTGAACCAGAGCAGTTCCTGCGGAGAAGATGAAGCCTCAGCTTCATCTCGCGCCACGATCGCGCGCGCGAGAATCGCGCGAGCGGCCCGCGCGAGCGACCCCTCGCGCGAGCGACCCGCGCGCGCGAGGTAGGCTTTCCCAGGCAGACGTAAGAGTTTATATATATATTTGAAAATTGGCTGGTCGCGCGAGCGAGGGTCGCGCGAGAACCCCTTCGCGCGAGCGATCCGCGCGCGCGACCTTGCTTTCCTCAGGCAGACAGAAAAGTTTATTAATAAAGGAAAAATGGGCTTATCGCGCGAGCGGCCCGCGCGAGCGACCCCTCGCGCGAGCGACCCGCGCGCGCGAGGTGTTGCAGTTTCTGCTTTTGTCTGTTTTTCTGTTAAGGGACTGTTTGGATGAAATTTATATACTGTTAAGGCTCTGTTTGGGAATTTAGTTGATCAGAACTCTATTTGGTTGTGTTTCAATGATTAAAACATTGTAGTATGACTCGTTGATCCCCGTACGCGTGTTGTTCCTTTAATTCAGCATTTTTGTTTTCATTTAAGTGCATACCATTCATGTGGGTCAGTGGTACATGCATTGGGTGTCAGTCTGTGTGGGAAAGAGTAATGGTAGTGTGGAAAGAGTATGAGTTGTGGTTGTGGTTGTGGCTGTGTTTGTGGTCGTGGTTGTGGTTGAGTATGAGTTTGTGGTTGTGGTCGTGGTTGTGGTTGCGATTGTGGAAGAGGGTATCTTTGAAATGCGACGGTGGCAAATAAGGACACTCCCTGACGCCCATGGAAGCGTTAAAGTGTGTGAAGCCGAACTCGGACATTCCCTGGCACCCATGGTAGTGCTAAAGTGTGGCCTACGGACACTCCCTGATAACTCGAGTCTGGATACTGTGTGAGGGGTTGCCCCGGTATTTGCATGGCGGTTAGGGTATTCAAAGTGTGAGGCATTGGACACTCCCTGGTACCCCGGACCAAAGTGTGAGGCAAACTGGACACTCCCTGGCGCCCCGTTGCTAAAGTGTGGCTATCTGAGTGTTTCAAAGATACCAGGAGTAGGATAGTGGGTTGTTGTGGCTGTCGAGAGAAAAGAGTCGGCAAGATGAGTGTGGTGCATTGTTCCTCATACACGGTCTCATCTGTGTAAATTTACCCTCTTTGAATAATGTTGTGGATGTTTTTCTAAACAAGCTCTTTAATCATAATTATAAACTTGTAGATTTAAATGGGAATTGGAAAAAGGTAAGTTGGTATGTTTTACATTCAAAGTCATGTTTTTAATACTCACCAGCTTCTTGAAGCTGACGACGTTGATGCGTCCTGGACATTCGTGTTCAGGCTTTTCAGGTTTTAACCAGGAGGAAACATATGACTACGCTAATTGAAGTGGCTGCTGTTGGAATAAAGAAACTGTTTATTTTATGCATTAAGTTTATTTGTTTGAGTTTTAAACTGTTTTGTTTTAAGGATGACTGTAACAGACTCTAAGTTATTATCTTATTTTCAAGGCGGTTTGTGCCTTAGTTGACCCCGGTTTATAAGATGTAATAAGATAGAAAATTTTTGTAAGCCTTGATTGCTTTACTCTGATTATTATGTTTTGTTGTTTGACGTTTGGGACGGACTCGATCCTTCAAACTGTCGCGACCTACGGGTCCATAAAGGAAATTAAACGCTTTCCTTATTTATGCTACGTCGGGGCGTGACAATATCAGTCTATCCAATAGAGAGAATTATTGAAAACGAGATCTCATTAAAACTATGTTGTAGCAACCTGTATTTTTGCTTCCCTAATAATAAATAAAACGTCAGTTCTTATTTGATTAACATGTATTATTTTTAGTTGTGGTATGATTTGTATAAACAAATAATAACTAAGTTATTAAATTTAAATATAATGCCAATTTTATTTTACTACGGTGTATAATTTTAATAGGTGATATTATTTCCATAAATAAGTTGTACTTGTATTATTAGTTATTAACCCAGTAACATTAATTTTGTAACCCTTTTGTAATTTTAATTATGTTAACATTGATTAAGACGGCGGTCCTAAGTTACCCTATGATTGGGGATTAAGCCATTAGTAAAACATTGTATCACATTGCTTATAACACTTTGGGTCTCTAATAATTATGTTGGGGTATTTTCCTAGACTACCCGAACCAACTGCACTAACCAAACTAACTTAACTGAACCAAACTGATTAACAGACCCAACTGTATTATTGATTGAACTGACTGCAATCAATCAAGCTCATAGATGTAATTTTATCTTCCAATTTCTTAGTCTCAATTTGTAGTAACAGTGTGTAATTTGATGTGTAATTGTCACTAGTTAGTAGCAACTTTTCTAATATATTATTTGGCAATAATAATGCCATTTAGCTGTTATTTTTAGATGCCATTTGTTGCTACACTTTCGTATTTTTATATTATTAGCTTATATCATCTGTGCAAAAATACGCATATATAAACACAAAAAAAATCATTTAGTGGATGTTGCCCCCAAATCCCTGTAAACTTGGCCACCAACAAAATTTACTTCCTAATTTCGCACCTGCAAAGTCACCCCAACTTTAAATTTCTGGATCGGCCCAAGCAAACAACCTTACCAAGCTGATCTTAAGTGAGCCAAGCCCGAAAAACCAAAATGTGCTCAAACTTTAGTCGTATTTCTCAAAAATCAATCTCCAATGGGCCTCCAGCCGAACCATTCATGTCGGGAGCCTTAGTGTAAGGTCCCTAAGGTTGGGCTAAGTTGGACTAAGGACAAGCCATAATCAAAAACCCACACAAGGACACACTCTAAAAAAACTTTCCCTCCCAAAATCTTCTAAAATTTAAACTTTCCCCCTTAGTCCTATAAAATTTTAAATTTCACTCTTAATGGCAAAATTGCCCATGGAACCCTAAGAGACCACCACCACCATCTCTCTTCTCTCTCTAATGTTAATGTCTCCACCTCCCTCCATAGCCACCACCATCACAACCACTACCATCGGAGCAACCACCAGAGCCATCCTCGTCGTCGTCGTCGCCGCCGTCGCCACTACTACCAACTCTCTTCTCTCTCTAACTTTCTCTCTCCTCCCCCTCGATAGCCACCACCACCACCATCTCTCTCTCCACCCCTTCCATTGCCACCACCATCACCGGTCACCACCACCACCACCACCAACACAAATCTCCACGGCCAAATGATCTTAAGAGAAATTTCTCTTAAGATAGTTAGAACTGTTGAGTGAAGGTGGGATGATAGGTGATGGTCGCCGGAGGTGCTAGTGGCGGTCGTCAGAGGTCTTATGAAGTCGTCAGAGGTGGAAGTGGTGGTGGCCAGAGGTTAGGCATGGGTGGTGGAAATGGTGGATGGTCGCCGGAGGTCGTCGGAGATGGTAGTGGTGGTGGCCGGAGGTGGAAGTGGTGGTGGTGGCCGGAGGCTAGGCATGGGTAGTGACAATGGTGGCTAGGGTTTGATATTAAGGTTAGATGATGAAGATGAGGATATTTTGGTACAAAAAAAAAAAAAAATTAGGAGTAAAAATCAAGTTGTTTTGTTAAGTGTCATTCATTCGAATTTCACTTGTCTTAATGCCTTTTCACTAATTTTCCCAAAAATAAATAGGAAATTAACAAACAAGCCGAGTTGGAATGGGTAATGACCTTCTTATTAGTAAAACACAATATAGAATTAGAAAACATTAGAAAACAAAATTACAGAATCACAAACACATGCAATGCAAAAAAGGAAAAAAAAAAACCGCAGATTTTATAATCGCTTTCGTACAGAATTCAATTGCCGGGTCTCTTAAGTTCATATGCTGCCACTTTCACATTGATAGCAAGTCTGTTGAAAATGATATATATTAAAAAAAAAAAGAGCGATTTAGTCAAAACAGCTTGTTTAAGAACTTTTTTGGTATTTGATTCACTCAACAAATTAGTGTAATAAAAACTCCATATAATTTTTTTTTGGACAAAATTGCTCAAGTCTTTAAACTCAGGCATTTTGATAAAACTGGGACAACGTGACTTTACTAACAAACTTTTCAAAAAAAATTTCCAAACTTTGAAAATTCATACTTTTGATCTAGAAATTATTTTTTTGTAAAATTAACATTTTCGGAACCTACTCGACAAGATCTATCAAACAAGTACCATTGTCATTATGAAATTCTAGAAAAGAAAAGTTATGTGAAATTTCACACTGAAAAAAGTTTTGTGAAATTTCAAATGACTTTTTCTGTGTAAAATTTTGTTCCAGAAAGAAGTTATATGAAATTTCACACTGGAAAAAGTTATGTGAAATTTCACACTATTTTTTTTAGTGTGAAATTTCACACAACGAGTAAAGCACAAAAATTTCTCTCAAACAAACCCTAAATTAACCCACTTGTTTGCAATAATGGTTATGTGAAATTTTACGCAACTTTTTTTCTTGTGAATAGCTTAAAATTTCACATAACCTTTTTCACACAACAAATTTCACATAACTCTTGTTTAACCCAATCAGAGTTTGAGCTCATTAACATGTGTTCCTTAGGGGAGCATTCTCCAAACTTTCCTATATCCCCAATTTTGAAGCTTCTGGAACAATTTTCTTCAAAATGCTTTGTCGGGCTATACGAAATTTGTTCAAACTCTAAACTATTGATCATTGCATGTTCAAATCTCCACCAAAATAGATGGGACTGCTGATTTTAAAAATGATTTGTTTTCTTTCCACAGTGTGTGTTCTTAAAACTAAATTTTTAGGAATGTTAATGAATTGGTTTAGCTTCGGTGGCGTGCCATGGGCTCCGGTTCTACTATTTATGGGACCGAGCTATGACAGCTATATTTCCCAAATTTCTATCCCAAATTCTTATCAGAGATAATGCAGTAGTGGGACACTGTGAGGTTATTTCAACATCCTCCAATCAAAATCCAGTGATCCCACAACCACATCATTTGAGATAGAAATTTGGGAAGCATAGCATTACTCAATGCTATTGCCAAAGCAAAATTGGCTAATCCTGAGTATTTTTGTCGCGGATTTAGTCAATTAAAAATTTTGTAAGTATTAGAAATTGCGTGGCAGATTTAGTCAATTAGAAATTATGTAAAGTATTAGAAATTAATCAAACGCTATTGCCAAAGTGAAATTGGCTAATCCATTTTCAATTTAAATGAGGGTAAAATTAGAAAGGAGGTGAAAATTGTGTATAGACTTTTCAAAAATCGACATAATTTTGGGACATTCCAAAATAGAATGTTGGACTCTAATTTGGGACATTCCAAAATAGAATGTTGGACTCTAATTTGGGACATTCCAAATACCTCATGATTCCAAACTTTTAGACAACCTTTAAGAATTTTAAGTTTCCCTGCAAGAGGGAGAGCTAAATCTTGACAATTGGCCATATCCAACAAACTGGATTTGACTAACTTTGAAAAGAGTAATGATTCGTGCACATAAATTGTGCACATAAAGATCTAAGTCATTCATTTTAGTAGATCCCATGTGTGCAGAGATGGACCCCACCAAAATAAATGATCCAGATCTTTATGTGCACACTTTATGTGCACATTTTATGTGCACATACCGTAACCCTTTGAAAATTGGGGGTGTTTAAACCATGTGTCAAAAAATTTGAAAGGACGAGGATCCCAATCCACCTCATCAGATACTAGGAAAATAGGATAAGAGTAATACGACAGACACAATATATTGCACAACACAAAGCACAATAGAGCTTTAAATGCCTGTATCCTGTGCTGTGTAAGTGGTGCATAGAAAAGTGTGTAAAATTCAAACAGCACAAGGTACAAGGCATTTAAAACCCTGTTGTGCTTTATATTTATATTATGCAATGTGTTGTGTCTGTGACAATACTCAAAAGGACATTGGTCTAAAAGCACTCTCTTAAGTCCTTTTTGGGACAGACTAGACAACTTTTGAAACCATTCTGTGGTGATCAAGAATCTGTCTTCTTTTTGCACCCGAACCAAACCAAGTAAATTTTGTGCCGCTAAGGGGGCATTTCCCATCTATTTGAGCTGCAGCCCTTCATTTCTCCAGGTGCACAAACCGCATTAAAATCCCCTACAAAACACGAAGGCCTAGTAGATATGTTTTAAGATCAAGCAAAACATCCCATACAACTTCGTTTCTATTTCCAAACACAGGGCATAGATATTTCACAAAGGCACAATAAAAATCCTCCTCTTTCCAACGACCCCGTAATCCATATACATGTAACCAATTATTAGCTGCCATAAAACCTTCCAAGACAAAAAGCATCTTTTCTCCAAACAATGCCCAAACCCCCTGATAAACCCATCGCTTGAAATGAAACAAAATCGAAATCATCACAACCCCAAATGAGACGCCATTTTCCCCTATCAAAATTTTGAATCTTAATTAGTTTCCTGAAACACTACCATGTCAATATTGTTTTGCTTAATCACTTTCCCGATCACCTTACATTTTTTCGGCCTTGCAAGGCCCCCAACATTCCAAGAAAGAATCTTCATAAAAACAAAAAGATAAAGATAAAGATAAAGATACAAACCTCAAGATAAACGAAAGTACCTAGGCAGCAAGTACTTCCACCCTTTTGCCCGGCCAGCTGTTCCTTTCCCAATTTGTGTTCAACAAGGATATTAGCAATTTTTGAAATAGTATCCTCCTCATCACAAGAAACCTCCGGCCCCATTTCATTTCCTAGATTAAAAACAGCTTTAGCTTCTTCCATACTCAAAAAATTTCGGCACTCAAAGTCCCCATCCGATAATGATGCATTCACCACTACTGGTCCCCTGTTCACGGTCTTAGGGAAGTCGTTTTTCTTCTTATTTTTCCTCTTTCTTCTAAAAAAACCTTTGAGCACGAAGCATTGCAACATTCATCAATAAGTTTCCATTTCTTGTTCTTTTGTTGAAGAATGTTATCCAATTGAAACTTGTGAGCTGGCGCTTCATCCAGAATGTCTGTTTGGGTCGAATTTAAGATTACTCTTATCTTTAGAACCATCAAACGAAGTCTCATAAACCTTAAGACCCAAATCACTCTCAACATTAGTTGGACTTGAGCCTAGCCTAGAAGAAAATCTAGAAGTTGGGAATGTCACAACCCAGCCCAACAATGTTCTTATGACCCAAATCTATATCAATTGCTAAAAAAGCCATAGGATCGAGGTTGGGACGCACATTCTGAATGTCCTTGCATTACAAACACGTGATATTCCTGATCTCCCTACACGGTGACCCATGGATCGAGGAATCAGCAGGCGCCTTTACCTTGAAAGTTGGAACCCTCATCGTCGTTTGAAAAAACCACCCTATTCATGATGATAGGAGCCCCCAAATTACTGTTTTCTAAGGTTATCTTTTCCAATAAAAACCTGTACCATCATTTCTTCTAACCCCATCAATATTTGCCACCTCATCAAAGAGGCTGACTTTGGAACTAGCAGGAAGGAAAAATTTCAGTAAAGTTCTTTCAGTGTGGTTGGTGCTCTCACATGAACACTAAAAGCAGTTTGGACAAAATTGTAATTTTATATTGTTTTTATTGTTCATGTGAGGGGAATAGTACAAACTACACCGAAGCCATACCGAATCAACTGTACCAAAGTTGTGTCCTAGCAGGAATAGGTATTCCAAAACTGGCATGAACCCTTTGAGTCTTGTACCGGAGAAGTTAGGCGATGATGTCGGAGAAAGACCAGCACTGCCACAGCCATAACCCAAATCACCAACATTCACAAAATCTTCATCCGTTTCTTGGACCCTAGTCTTGAAAATTTTCCCATTAACCATGAAATGAATAATTTCATCAATCCTATTCACAACGGAAATAGCGGACAGGACCATCCGATATTCAAAGTATTCAGCTTCATAGTATCAACATCCAGAGCCAAAAAAATCCCCCATAACTCTATAATATTTGCAAGAGATTCCACTAACCATGCATTGATGGGGACACCAGTGCATTTCAACCATGCACACCTAGTACAAGATAAGAATTTGGCGTTCCAACTAGTTATCTTAACAAACCACCTTTTGAGTTGTAACCAACACTCATTTTCAAAATCTTTTGCTCCTTCCGTTCCATATTAATAGTCCATTTTTGGAATTCCAACTTATTAAGGGAACTCATCATTACATGAAACAAATCATGTTTCTTCCCAAATTGTCCTTTATGAAAGAGCTTTCATCTTAACTAGTAAGAGTAAAATTGGAAAAGTACGGAATAACATACATTGACTTTTCAAAGATGTATAAACACAATTTTGAGACATCCCAAAATGAAAAAATGGACTATGAATATTGGACGGGGGGAAACATTCAAGCATGAGAAAAGGACAAAACAAAAGCATTTCTCCTCAGAGCCTTAACTGAAATCCCAAAAAACCCTTCTTGATGGAAGTAATCGTCTAGATAATCCTTTACTCTGTTTAATAATAGGGATAACATCCCCATCCTTGCCTATATGCTTCACCGCCTTTCGCTCATCCATCTTTTGGCCTTTAGCCCTTTCGTCCTTACAGGTATCCAGAGACGCCATATTAACTCCAAGACAATTTTAAAGCAACCATACACCATTACACAATTTCACAGCTTCTAGGGAAATCTCCTTTCTTTTCAAATCTCACAAATTCAAATTTCTTACCGCTACTATTCTTATTTGGATGAGGACATCAACGACTCTTCCGAACTGGTAAAAAATGCCACCTAACCAAGAAAAATCCACACTATCCGGGGTGTTGTTCACATGAAGTTCTATGGTTAATTTCCCCATGATCCCTATGATTGGCTTCTTTGCCGCTTCCATGTGATCTCACGTTTTTGAACTGTATAAAGCTTAGGCGATCTTCTTTCCTTTATAGCGGTCCACCCATCCTCACCTCGTGAATCTTGACCAAAGTTAGGAAGCTTTTCATGCATCTTGAAACACATTGCTTCTGGTATTTTCACGGTAGGGTCCGTGCTTTGCAACATACTCTGCCTTTTCCTACTCCGCAAGTGCATTATAGCCTACCCTCAAAGTATCCACATGCCAATCCATGGATCAATCGCTCCTTCTCTTACCCTTCATCGATCTTGGATACAAAACTCCATCCTCCCAGAAATCCCTCGGCATATCTCACCTAAACGGTTTACCTGTTGACATATCAACGGCAATTTTTATAAAAATCTAATTATGGTATCTTTTGTTTTTTAATGAAAGAAGAGATTTAGTTCTTCACATCAGCTAGTAGCCTAATTTACGTGTATCTAGCATTACTCTCTCTCTCTCTCTCTCTATTTAAATTCTTAAAGGCCTTAAATTTCAGAGTGAAATTAATTGAAAGAGTCAAATTTCCAATATATTTAAATCATCAACTCTTGTTTTAGCAACAGGGGCTATTGTGGCTATTTTCAGATCTATTTAGGGCTGAAAAATTCAGCAAAACAGGGGCTATTGGGGATATTTTCAGATCTATGTAGGGTCTGAATTTAGTAGAGAGAGAGAGAGAGAGAGAGAGAGAGAGAAGGAGATGGAGACAGATAAAGATAACATTTCTTCAGCAAAAAAAAAAAGATAGAGATATTACCGATGCCTATTTATGTCCGGCAGTGTCCGATTACGGAAGTCAGTGGAGTGTTGGTGCGGTGGGCGTGTATCCTGTAAAGAGAATGTGAGAGGAGGAGAAAGTAGAGAGAGAGTATGTGAGATTGTGGGTTTTCCCCAATTCGTAGATTTCCTACACTTACACAAACACACACAGTCGCACGCACACACTGAAACACAATCACATACATACACACACAATTACATACAATTGTACACAATATTCTCACACATACACAAAATCGCAAGTACAATTACACGCACTGAAACACAATTGCGCACACACACACACAGAGAGAAGCTGACTGGCAGTGTCCAGTGGTTGTGTCGTTGCAGGCGGTGCTCTGATGGTGAGAGAGTGTGTACATCTGAGTGAAGAGAGGATAGAGAGATTCTGGCAGAGAGGAGAGGACGGGTGGGTGGGTGGGTGGGTGTCAGACATATGGGAGAGGGTGAGGAGATAGAGAAAGGCTGAAGAAGATCGGATGGCTGAAAGTGTCTCAAATTAGTAGATGGTCAAGATCTGTTTTGGCTGTTGTGGAGATGATATCACTTAATGTTGTGCTAAGTCTAGTAATCCTCAGATGAAGATCCTATTTCAGAACAGTTATTGCATGATTGCTTATGACCATCTAGCAATTGCCTCAGACCACCATTACCTATGCCTCCAATTTTAAATCCAATATTGAATCAACTTCTTTAAAATGCAGCAGCTTTTACAGCAAATAGACATATAATTCAGTAAAAGAATTCAATACTTCATTTTTTTTTTTCTTTTCTTTTTCTGCAGATTTTTCAACAAGCAAACATTTGGCCTTGAACAAAGACAAACTTATAATATCATTTGGCCTCAAATTTAATATATATATATATATATATAAATAGGGAGATGCAAGTATAGTTGAAAAGAAGAAATATCAATTGGGTTCCTTTGATTCTTGAGTACAAAATAGAATCAAAGAAAAAATATACAACCTCGATTCGATCTGCCAAAACCGATTCGTATATACACACTACAGACAAATCACCTGTCGATCCGAGCCAAAACACTTTCAGGTGACATATTTATCACTACTGGAAATACTAAATTCATACAGGATAATGGTATATATATTAAATAAAAGAAGGGCAATGCTAGGGGCACTAACAACTTCTACTAACACTTACTAACACACTCTATCTCTCTCCTAATGGTACTGCGGGGCCCACTGCGGACCCCACAGTACCACTAGGAGAGAGATAGAGTGTGTTAGTAAGTGTTAGTGAAAGTTGTTAGTGCCCCAAATATTACTCATAAAAGAAATCAATTGTTTTGAGTAAAATTAAATGCAAGCAAAATGTACTAAGCAAATCTCTGTGTGTGTACTATGCATAAACAAAATAATCAATCTAAAACACTCTGTTTAAATCTCTACTGTACAGGGGAGCTTGAACATCTAGTCTTCTTGATTTATAGTTAACCAAATATATGCAATGTTTCATCTGTTATTTTAAAACAGAGATCTAAATTTACAGAGCGAAAGGGAAAGTACAAAGGTGAATATGAAGCAAATTAGGCCCTTGTTTGGCAAGGATTATGGGATCGTGATTGACAGAAGTTAGTTACCTTCATTATGTACTTGGGGTTTTGAATCCTGATCACTCTAACATGAACTATATGTTTCTGTTTTTTCTCCTTTCAGAAAAACAGTGTTCTAAAACTCGGCCTAGGCGGTCCCCCGTCGCCCGGAGTTTCCCCTAGGCATTTGTAAAATCGCCTAATTTGCTAGACAGGGTCCTAGTCTGGGTTAGGCGTCTGTGTAGAACTTGTTTATAAATTAAATATGTGTTAATTATTTAATTTTTTTTAGTTCAAAACTTGTTTATATCAGTGTATGTGTGTGTATCTGTGACTGTGTGTGTATAATGTGTGTTAACTTTTTTTTTTTATAATTATTTCAGAACTTGTTTATATAAGTGTATATGTGTGTATCAGTGGCTGTGTGTGTATAATGTGTGTTAATTTTTTTTATTTAAGGTTTTTTATTTATTCAGTGGTTGAGTGTGCATAATGTGTGTTAATTTTTTTTAATATTAGAATTGTCTCTATATTATTAATTTTGTTTTAAAATAATTTTTCCGCCTAGGCCCTAGGCCCCCCTCCACCGACCGACTAGCACCTAGCGAGTTTTAAAACATTGCAAAAAACACAAACAAACTACAGTCAACTCAAAAGCTCTTGGTCGTCACAATCCACCCTCCTTAAGGGCCACACGACCAAGAGCTAATACTCCTAAGGCAGGATGGCCAAGATGGGTGAGGTGCAAGGGCGGGCCCAAAGAGGGTAAAAGGGGGGCTCAAGCCCCCCCTGATTTTTGGAAAGTTATAGGTTTACACTTAAGAAAAACAGGTTTTTATAGTTAAGTTCCCCTAAAAATTATAAAAGGCCCCCTACCATTATAAAATTATCATACTAAGCCCCCTCTCTTATGCTTTTGTGCTAATTATAAAAAATATATAGAATATATATATATATATATAAACAGGTCCAAAATATACACAAAAATATATAAATAAGTCAAAAATATGTATAAATAGGTCTAAAATATACAGAAAAAAATGTATAAATGTGTCAAAAATATGCATAAAAAGTCCAAAATATGTATAAATATGTCAAAAAAAATTTTTTCCCAAGGGTAGTCCCCGTACTCAAGCCCCCCTTGAATTGGTTTTCTAGATCTGACCCTGATGAGGTGAGGTTGGGTGTGGGGGCTTGTCCTACATTGCCTGGGGTGAAGTTCCTGGACTAGTTTATAAGGATTAATCGCCCTTCTATATGCAACAAGGCCTTTTAAAACCGTGAGGGAGCTAAACATGAAAGAACTTCACAGTTAAGCGTGCTGCTGCCAGAGCAGTACCAAGGATGGGTGACCCCCTGGGAAGTTCTTTGTGTTTAGGCCCAAAGCGGACAATATTGTTGCTAGATGGGGAGGTGGGTCATTACAGTATCAGCCATATATGGTCCCAATTTGCGGTGATGTCCCCATAATTTTGACGACTCTTTTCATATAAAATGACTAGTAATTGCAGGCACGGTTGCAAAAAAAAAAAAAAAAAAGATGCATTTGTCCAAGCCTGTATTATTAAAACTTATTCAAAATCTCATTCCAACACTCCCAAATATATATATATATATATTTATATACTTCTACTTCTACTTCCCGGCTAGCAACCCCAATCCGTGACCTGCACGTTACAATA
Organism: Hydrangea macrophylla; assembly: GCA_033977485.1. NCBI lineage: Eukaryota > Viridiplantae > Streptophyta > Magnoliopsida > Cornales > Hydrangeaceae > Hydrangea > Hydrangea macrophylla. Next base: position 34,847,659 of record CM066994.1, read on the forward strand.
ACAAGCATAATTACTACAGCAATTAACAGTTGAATAAGAAGATAATATGGTAAAAGACATTTCAACTTTAAGATGTCGATCATAGAAATTAAAAAAACAAAAAACAAAAATAGACCCATTATTTAAAAGACCCGAAACTTTAAAAGTTCATTTTTTTCCTGATCAAGGTGTCCGAACTCCGAAGGTTCACAGTAGCCAACAATCAAAGGTTCTTATTCTTGGTAAAATTGATTACTTAACAACATAAAGAAAACATGTGATAAATGCAAAAAATGAACTCCATTAACTCTGATTCCAATGTGATAAAACGCAAAAAATGAATCTTTTACGTAGTTAAATCAACACGATAAATGCAAAAATTGAACCTTTTCCAATACCCCAAAACACAGACATAAGTTAAATTGGCATAAGAAGTTGAATAAACTTTCTCAGACTCTAGCTAGACGACCTCCAAAAAAAGAGAACTTTTGAAAAATCAGCAAAATACATCTAAATGGACCCTATACACCCAGAGAATCAGAATCTTCCAGCTAATTTGGTTGTCCTAACAATGAAGGAATTTGATGTGATATTAGGAATCGACTGGCTCACTAAGTATCACGCTAAGTTGGACTGTGTTAAGAAGAGTATTACTTTTTCGGTACCTGGAGGTCAACTTTTTGAATTCCAGTATAACCCTATGAGTGATACATTCCTCACCAATTGCCTAGCTAACATCGAGACTGTCAGTACGGAAGTGGCTATCTCATCGATACCCATAGTCAGAGACTTTGAGGATGTTTTTCAGGATATCTTTGGGCTACCACCTAAGAGAGAGATAGATTTCTACATTGATCTAGTGCCAAGCACTATCCCTATATCCAAAGCACCTTACAGAATGGCCCCTATAGAAATGCTGGAGCTCAAGAAAAAAGTTCAAGAACTTGTGGATCTAGGATTTGTGGGCCCATGTACATCACCCTGGGGAGCACCAGTGTTATTCGTGAAGAAGAAGGATGGATCACTTTGATTGTGCATTGACTATAGAGAATTGAATAAAGTCACCATCAAGAACAAGTATCCTTTACCCTGAATAGATGATCTATTTAATCAATTACAAGGAGCTACGATCTTTTCTAATACGGTCAGGATACCATCAGTTACTCGTACGACCCGAGGATGTACCAAAGACAGCTTTCAAAACAAGGTATGGTCACTATGAGTTCCTGGTAATGTCTTTTGGATTAACGAATGCTTCAGCAGTGTTCATGGATCTGATGAACAGAGTGTTCAGGCCTTACTTGGATAAATCATCATAGTCTTCATTGATGATATCTTGATCTATTCAAGGATAGCAGAAGAATATGAACAACATTTGCGACTTACATTTCAAACACTTTAAAGTCATCATTTATATACGAAGTTCAGTAAGTATGAGTTTTGGCTTCAAGAGGTGAAATTCCTAGGGCATGTGGTCTCACAACAAGGAATTACAGTAGATTCATCAAAGACTGATGCTGTTTCAAATTGGACTTGACCAACCAATCCTACAGAAGTCAGAAGTTTCCTTGGACTTACGGGTTACTATTGGAGATTGGTAGAAGGATTTTCAAAAATAGCAGCCTCTCTGACTAGTTTGACTAAGAAAGATGTGAAGTTTGAATGGAATGATAAGCGTGAGCAGGCTTTTCAGGAATTGAAAGAAAGACTTACCACGGCACCAGTACTAGCAATACCAAGAGATGGCGAGAAGTTTTCTATTTTTAGTGATGCATCCTATCAAGGATTGGGATGTGTACTTATGCAAGACGGCAATGTTATTGCTTATGGTTCAAGGCAATTGAAGCCAAATTAATTAAACTACCCGACTCATGATTTGGAATTAGCAGTAGTAGTGTTTGCTCTTAAGATCTGGAGACACTATCTATATGGAGAGAAGTTTGATTTGTTCTCCGATCATAAGAGTCTGAAGTATTTATTTACTCAGAAAGAGCTAAATATGAGGCAACGTCGATGGATGGAATTGATTAAGGACTATGACTTCACGTTAGAATACCACCCTGGTAAAGCTAATGTAGTCGCAGATGCCTTAAGTCGAAAACCTCGAGGAATGGTTGCATCTCTAATGGTTAGAGAATGGAAAGCTTTGGAAACGATAGCTGAATTTGATGTTCAAGTGTCTACAGAAGGCGAAGGACAACACTTTGGATGTCTTGTAGTGCAACCGACACTTATCAGTCGTATTTTGGAAGCGCAAAAGAAAGACTCCAATCTTCAACTGTGGTTTCAGAAAATGTCAGCAAAGGACCCAGAGGAATGGAAAATTGGGACCGATGGAGCACTCCGGTGCATGAATAGATTATGTATGACCAACACAGACAGTCTAAGAAAGGATATTCTCGAAGAAGCACACAGGTCGAGATTGACAGTTCATCCAGGAGGAACAAAAATGTACAAGGACCTGAAGAAAAATTTCTGGTGGGAAGGAATGAAAAGGGATGTAGCCGAGTTTGTGTCTAAATGTTTGACTTGTCAATAAGTGAAAGCCGAACATCAAAGACCCTTAGGACTTTTGAAACCCCTACCGGTTCCAGGTTGAAAATGGGAGCACATCACGATGGACTTTGTAGTTGGATTGCCTAGGACACAACAGCACCACGATGCTATTTGGTTAATTGTGGATCATTTGGCGAAGTCCGCTCACTTCATCGCTTGTAGTATGACCTATCCTGTAGAGAAGATGAGTAGGATGTACATTCAGTAAGTTGTACGACTACACGGAGTACCAGTGTCTATTGTATCAGATCGCGATTCACGGTTTACTTCAGGATTCTTGGAAAGTCTTCAAGAAGCTTTAGGAACTTCATTGAGTTTAAGTACTGCTTTTCATGCACAGACCGATGGACAAACTGAACGCACCAATCAGGTTATGGAAGATATGCTCAGGGCATGTGTTATAGACTTTGAGAGTTCATTGGAAACACACCTTCCATTGATTGAATTTGCATACAACAACAGTTACCATTCAAGTATAGGGATGGCCCCATTTGAAGCATTGTATGGACGGCCGTGTCGATCCCCGCTTTGTTGGGAAGAGGTTGGAGACAAAGAGCTGTTGGGACCAGGCTTGGTTAGAGAGACCAACGAGAAGATCACAGTTGTGAAAGACATGATGCGTGCCGCACAGAGTAGACAAAAGAGCTACACAGATAAACATAGAAAGGACAAAGAGTTTGCTGTCAGAGATCATGTGTGCTCTTGAAAGTTTCACCAATTCGAGGAGTAGTACGTTTTGGACAAAAGAGAGGTAAGTTGTCGCCTCGATTCATTGGACCATTTGAGATACTGGAACGTGTTGGGAAAGTAGCATATCGACTGGCATTGCCACCAAAGATGTCTGGGGTACATAATGTCTTTCACATCAGCATGTTGTGGGAATACAAGGGAGATCCTTCACACGCAATTGACTTCAATGACATAGAGATCCATGACAATGTCACCTATAGAGAGAGACCTGTGCGTATTCTAGATCACAGTACGAAGAAACTGCGGAGCAAAGACATTCCTCTAGTGAAAGTTCAGTGGAAGTATCATGATGAGAATGAGGCATCTTGGGAGTTAGAATCAGAAATGAGAACTAAGTACCCAGAGTTGTTTCAAGATTAGTCAGCTTAGATTCCGGGATGGAATCCCTATTAAGGAGGGAGTGATGTAGCAACCTGTATTTTCTCATCCCTATAAATAAATAAAAATGTCAATTTTATTCCATTAATGTGTATTATTCTTTTAGTTGTGATAATCTTTTCATAAATATTTGGTACTAGTATTCTTAATTTGATAACTCAATTTCATTTTATTTTACTACTGTTTATTAACGTTAGTAGTAATATTGTCTGAATAAATAAATAATATTTGTGTTAACATTTATTAATACAATACCTTAAAATTTTGTAACCCCTTAATAATTTTATTATATTGATACTTAAGACTGCGCCCCTAAGTTACCCTATGATTTGGGATAAGAACCATTAATAAAATATATTATCACGTCGTCTGCATTTTTGTCCCTAATGATTTGATTTGGGACATTTTAATTAGCTAACTGACCAAACCAGACTAACTAGACTGAATTAACTAACATAACTGATTGACGGACGTCAATTAGCCGCGTAGCTTATCTCACTGTTAGTGAATTCACATGGTTTAGGATTAGTAAGGTGTGTGCTTCATTATTACCACAAAACAAACTTACATGTTGGAGGTCCATGCGTCATATTCATGTGGTTAATATAGGAGATGTATGTGCATCCATTTTAGCCACATGCCAAACTTACCTCATCACTTGAATTGGCTATATAAGGATACATGGAGCCAAATCTCTCAGTAAGCTTCCTCTCATTTGATCTCTCCCACCATTGCTATCCCTCTCACTCCTCTTTTGATCTCTCACTCTCAGTCACTCACTCACAAGCACAGTACAATTCTAGAAGTGCTAAGTAGAAAAGGAAGAACATCACAGTAGGAGCTCTATTGCCATTATAGCTCAAAACTTATATTACGGATATTTACGGAATCTTTCGGTCTCTTAGTCCAACCACTACGAAGAACGGTGAGTCTCTTGAACCTACTCTTAATGCACTTTAAGTCATTACGCATAATCCATGGGATTCGAAAATAAGTGAGTATGTATAGATGTATATATATGTAGCCATGGAGGTCCAAATTTAGCGGTACCAAAAATGTTAACAAAAACTTATTCTGTAAATTGACAATGAAATATTAGGATCCCAATTAGTACCCCTTGAAATAGTTTGTTGATTGGTTAGTTCCTTGACCCCAAGGTTGGGAGTTCAATACTTGTTACTTACATATAAGTGTGTAACTTGTTATTTTTAACAAAAAAATAATTAATAAATATATTAGTTTACTATGTATAACATAAGTATTAAAAATACTCATTGACCCTATTAAATTCTATATTATTATTGTTAACATGTTGGAGGTCATATTTATATAGTTTTATAATTTATCAAATTATAAAACTAAGACTTGATATTGTTAATAAATTAATTAGTGGTTATTTAACTAATATTTTTATTATTTCAAAATACTTTGGTACTTCTAAATTTATGGAAAAATAGCATAATTGTATTTTAATGCCTTGTTTTTATTAAAAATAATGTCAAAGCATGTACCATCTACTTTTATATGATTCTGACATTAAAAAGGGCCTTATGGTTAAATTTGTATAATATTTTATTCTTCTAAAATTTATAATAAAAATTACATGACTCTGAAAATTACGCCGCCAGTTTCCTAAAATCAGATTCGGATAAATTGGTTTACTTGATAATAATCACATGTTTAAAAGAACGAATGCCATGTTAAAGAAAATCGTAAATAAAATAAGTCATACACATGCATAGTCGAGTTGACATGTTGGTAAGGGGTCGTTTGGGTCGACATATACATCTTGTGAGAAATAAGTAAAGAAAGGGTGTCTTGAGTTGTGTTACCTTAATTATTCTAGGCTGATTCGGATATGGTAGATTAATTAGGAAGGATTGAGCCCAGGCCGACTCGGATACGGTAGGCCAGTATGATGAGATGGTTTTCATTGTTCATGCACGGTCTTATATAATTGATTTAACGGTTCATTAATTGATTATATACAACGACTAGAATAATGGACTAACAGCACTGTAAAATACTGAATGTAAAGACAGTTAATGTGCTTTTATATACATTGCTTGTGTGTTCATTATGCTCACTCGGCTTTCATTAGCTGATGAATTTATTTTGTCCTGGACACCCAAAATGTCCAGGAGATGGCTATGCAGGGTTATATGATTATGCCAGCTAGAGAAGTCTGCAGAGCTGCTTTTATAATTTATTAAAGTTGTAATAAATGATATGAATAATGTTTTAATTTGAATAAGGCGGCTTGTGCCTTAAGAAACACTTTCATTGAGACAATGTAATATTAATTAAGTTTGTAATGTTGATCTATGTTTTCTTCCCTGTTGTTTTATATACTCTATTTTTTGGTACATGTTAAGCTAAGTACAGGACAAGCGATCCCTCACCTGTCATAACCTACGGGTCCAAAATGGAAATGAAATTTTTTTCTTATTTTGCTACGCTGGGGCGTGACACTCTTGGACTTCACCATATGCTATCTCATGATCTCAAACAAAGTTAGAACATCTAAATGCATAAATCAAGAGATTAGCACAATAAAAATGACTTGATTATTGATTGGAATAGAATCATTAAGAACATGCAATTATCATTAGATTTGTCATCATCAAAATAAACATAAATAATGCCTTAAATAAATTCAAAGCTAACAAAAGTGTTCCATCCTTCTTCTTCACAAACAAAATTGGTGCTCCCCAAGATGACGTACTTGGACGAACGAATCCTAAATCTTCGGGTTCCTGAACTTGCTTCTTCAACTCCAACATCTTAGTTGGAGCCATCCTATATGGAGTCTTAGATATCGACAACGTACCAGGTACTAGTTCCACATAGAAGTCTATTTCTCTCTTTGGTGGAAGTCCTTTAATATCCTAGAATACATCTATGAAATCTGGTACGGTAAAAATCTGATCCATCATTGGTTCCGTACTCGTACTCCTGATTGTAGTTAAACCACTCATGAGGAATAGGTCACTTGTTGACTGACACTGAAATCTAATCTTCGGTCGTCCTTGTATTTGAAATACAATAGTCCTAGTAGGGCAATCCAAATTGGCACCATAATTAGTCAACCAATCCATCCCTAGGATAATGTCAAACTCTGACATTGACAGAACTATTAATTCTGTTGGAAGGTTCATATCTCCTAAGGTCAATGGGTAATCTTTGTATACTTTACCTAGTTTAACAATCACTCCCAATGGTGACATAGCATTAAGTGCTGGCTCAAGTGTCTGGGGTTCTAAACCCAATTGACACACCATCTTAATAACAATAAACGAACGTGCAACTCTAGTATCAAATAAAGCTTTAACTTGACTGTGAAAGAGTACAAGCGTACCTTCTAAATGTTGGTGCTCATCAGCATTAAAGCCTGCTTCCTCTAGGATGATAGAATTCATCCTAGTCTAATCTGGGGGTCCTTGGATTCCTTGAACTAAAGCCCCATAGTATCCTCCTCGTGGTGCACGACAATCCCTGCTCAAATGTACCGGCTTACTGTAATTTCGGCAGATAGTATCCATTCGGCGATTACCTCTGGGGGCTGTGCAGAACTTGGCAATGTGTCCTGGCTTTTCACAATTAAAACATCCTTCGTTATTACTTGGAGGGGCTGTTAGCAGCACCTGAGGCTGTGGTTCTTGTTGGCGATATTGGTGGGGTTGAGAATAACCTTACTGAGTCTTCCTGATTCCCTCCAGGTTCTCTTTTTCCCTTGAAAACTAACCTGAGGTCTCCAACCCTGGGTATTCCTTGGTGGTTGGTTTTGGAAACTCTACTGTTGAAAACCTCTGGATGACTGATGTCGATTTATCTGTGGTCGCTGTGTTGGATAAGCATCCTTTTCTAATCCTACAGCAAATCTGACGATCCCCTCAAATGACTAATTCAGATGACCAACCATCATATGTCTGAAGTAGGGTTTCAATCCTTGCTGAAATCTCTTCACCTTCTTCTGTGGAGTGTCTATTATATGTTGAGCATATCGAGTTAGACGCTCAAACTGTGTTATGTTTCCTATACAGTCCATCCTCCTTGGACTAGATTGAGAAAATTCTTCTCCTATTGATCTCTTTCATCTTCTGGGAAGTACTTTTCCAGAAATCTTTCTTTAAACATTTCCCATGGCATCGCCCTTGCAGCATTTATCCTAATAGTAACTTGTTCAGCTTCCCACCAATCTGCAGCGGCATAGGTGAGCTAAAAAATAGCAAGGCGATGCATCTCTTGATCACTGCATTCTAACACTTCAAAGATCAATTGATCAATCTCTCTTATCCACTGTTCAGCTTTCCATGGTTCTGTTAATCCATCAAACTTCTCAAGAAGTAACCCACAAAAATTTGCTAGTAGTTTGTCTCCCGTCTTTCTTTGCTGAAACGATGCAATTGAGGGTTAAATAGGTCGTTGATTAGTAGCATGTTTGTAGGTGTTGCCTACATGTTCCATTCTCTTCATAAAAGCTTTGAAAACTCTGGATGGGTCCATTCCTTCTAGAATAGGTGCTCCAATTTGTGCTTGATGATTTCTCAAGGATACTACCAAAGTAATTTGGACATGTTTGATAGATTAAAAAGGGGTTTGATCAGTTAAAGTAGGGACCATGTCATAAATTCATGTTGGTAGGGTTTCGATCGATTGAACAAGATTTGATTGCTTGAACTTTAGAAATGTTCGATCACTCGAAAGGTCTTCGATCGGTCGAAGATAGAATTTCAAGTAGGGTCAAAGGAAGTATACATAATCTCCTTGTATAAATAATTATTGAAAATACAGGGTATTACATCATTGTAGGCTCCATCACCTGCATTAATAGGGATATGGTAGTCTGGACGGGGAATGTCCAGGCATAAACATCGTCAGCTTACTTCAGCTGAGTGAGTAGAAACTCCCATAGTATCATAGGTGTAAAATCCTTACCAGTTATGCACGATATAAAGTAGTGATACTAATAATATCTTTCCTTTTTTTATTCAGACTCCTCATTAATCCAATTTTATCATCTTCTACCCCAAGACTAACTGTACCATTCCCGCCTGACTATCCCAAACTGATTATATCATCACGACATACTAGTGCTCTTGTTCATTGCTTTTAAGAACTCTTATTATTCACCGCTTTTAAGAACTCTTGTGAGCACCATACATCACTCTCATTTAACAACTAGACTATGGACGCACCATTACTCTTGTTCACTACTTTTAAGAACGCTTACGAGTATCGTCCGTTCATAATCAATACGCATTTGTACTCTTGTTCACCGCATTAACGCTTTTAAGAACTCTTACGAGTACAATACATAATGCCCACATCCCAAGCAGATGTGCTCAATCCCTGACACTGACATACTGTACCGACTGACATACTTGTACAAAAAATTCTAATATTCCACTGACTCAATCACCAGACTATCCAACGTTACCCACCGTTTTATCTCAAACCTCATCTTGTTATCGCGTCATATCATTACTACCGTTCGAAACCCTACAACGTCACTCACCATATTATCTCAATCTCATTATCATATCCCATTACCTTTGTAATCTCTAATATCACATAATAGGAACATGGAACGTCAATGCAAATAGTTAAGCATTATGAATTATAAATTTAAAATAAACATCCATGTTCTGTTAAGGTTCGATCGATTAAATTATGCTCGATCAATTGAAGAAAGTAAAGTTTGATCGATTGAAGTGAAGGTGGTCTCAATCAATTGAAGTCATTTCGATCGGTTGAGACTCAGTGTGTTCGATCGATTGAACTGTGTTCGATCACTCAAACTTCGTCTTCTCCAGCAATTCTAGACAGTTAACGTCCAGAGATGCTAGGGGGTGTTTGGGTCATCATTAAAACGTCCAAAATATGTAAACATCATACAAATGCTTCCAAATGAGTTTGGAACTCATCGAAAGTTGCTAAGGTACATTTGGCAATGTCAAGCTTCAAGAAGCTCCTCCAATGGCCTCCTCTTCTCTCTCTCTGCGCTTCTCTCCTTCTCTGTCTCCTTCTCTATCTCCTTCTTCTTCTTCTCCTTCTCTTCCTCTCACTCTCGTTCTCACAAAGTGTATATATAGTATGAGTGTATATATGTATGGATGTGAGTATATATATATATATATTTATCAAAACACAAGCACACAAACTCTCTCTCTCAATTCTGGTTCTCCAAACACACTACACACAAGAATACAATGTATATATAGAGGGGATGGCGGTGCAGGTGGCAAGGTTTACGCAGAAACTGGTATATCTAATAACATAAGTGTGATTGATCGAAGCTACTTTGATCGCTCGAAAGTGATTCAGCCAGGTTTATCGATTGTAAAAGGGATTTGATCAATTAAAGTAGGGACCATGTCATAAATTTAAGTCGGTAGGGTTTCGATCACTTGAACATGGTTTGATCGCTTGAACTTAGAAATTCTTGATCGCTTGAAAGAGGTTCGATTGATCGATCGAAAGTGAAATTTCAAGTATAATCAAAGGAAGTATATAGAATCTCTTTGTATTACTAATTACAGAAAATACAGGGTATTACAGTTCTGGATACACTGACAGGGTCCATTTGGTATGAATCTATTTGTAAAATGACTATTTTGCCCTTCACACTTCAAAATACCATAACGTATTAAGATTAAACTAGTATTGAACGTCGTCAGAGCTTGCGAGCTCATATTAAGATGAAGAACATTTTGGGGACGTACAAGTATATGTATATGTATATATATATATGGTAAAAATGACCAAATTACCCTTGGGGCTTACTTTTAATATGTTAACATTGTTAAAGTATTAAAATAATATAGGGTGACTTACACTAAGGTTATTCGACATTCTAAATCCAATGAATTGGTCTATTTGGCCTGAATACATAAGGGCAAAATGATTATTTTACTCTTATAAATTCAATGCCATAACTTGATAGGATTAAATTAAAATGCCTAAAAAGTATATAGATCATAAAATGATCAATTCTTGTTAAATCTTAACAAGTTATGAATTCCAAATATATAAGGGAAAAATAGTCATTTTACAAATATATTCATGCAAATATACCACACAATTAGATTCAAAACGTCGAAAAATCTCGAGCTAGGTCACTCTGTGTTATTTGAAGACTTTAACAATGTTAACTTCTTATATTCAAATCCCAAGGGCAATTTGGTCATTTTATCAAATATACTTTTTAGGTCACAAATGTTCTTCATCTTAAATATGAGCTCACAGGCTCTGACAATGTTTAATTATAGTTTAGTCTTAACAAGTTATGGTATTTTGAAGTTTTAAGGGCAAAATAATCATTTTATAAATATATTCAAGCCAAATGGACCCTACCATTGGATCCAAAACGTCAAAAAATCCAGAGCTAGGTCACTCCATATTATTTGACGACTTTAACTATGTTAACTCCTTATATGTAAGCCCCCAGGGCAATTTGGTCATTTTACAATCTATATTTTTAAGTTCCAAAATGTTCTTCATAATAATATGAGTTCACATGCTTTGACGATATTAAATTCTGATTTTATTTTAACAAGTTATGGCATTTTAAGTTTTAAGGGCAAAATAGTCATTTTACAAATATATTCAAGCCAAATGGACCCTACCATTGGATCCAAAATGTCAAAAAACCTCGAGATAGGTCCCTTTGTATTATTTGAAGACTTTAACAATGTTAACTTTATATATGGAAACCCCAAGGGCAATTTGGTCATTTTATTATATATATATACTTTTTAGGTCCCAAATATTCTTTATCTTAAATATGAGCTCACAGACTCTGACGATGCTCAATTTTAGTTTAGTCTTAACAAGTTATGGCATTTTAAAATTTGAAGGATAAAATAGTGATTTTACAAATATATTCAGGTCAAATGGATTCTACCATTGGATCCTGAATATCGGAAAAGCTTGGGGTAGGTGACTCAGTATTATTTGAAGATCTAAACAATGTTAACTTCTTATATGTAAACTCCAAGGGCAATTTGGTCATTTTACCACATATATATATATTTGCTTTTTAGCTCCCCAAATGGTCTTAATATTAGAATGAGTTCATAGGCTCTGATGACGTTCAATTCTAGTTTAGTCTTAATAAGTTATGGCATTTTGAAGTATGAAGGGCAAAATAGTCATTTTATAAATAGATTCAGACCAAATGGATCCCGCCATTAAATCTAGAACCTCGAATAACTTTCGGGTATGTCACCTTGTGTTATTTGAAGACTTGATTTTTTTAATTTATTAAATGTCAGATCTAAGGGCAATTTGGTCATTTTGCGATTATATATTTTTTGGTCCAGCAATTTTTTTTTGTATGAGTTCATAAGTTCTGACGACATTCAATTTTGGTTTAATCTTAAACAGTTATGGCTTTTAAAATTTGTAAGAGCAAAATAGTAATTTTTTATACCAAAATCGATTTTTCTTTTTTTGGAAACTACTTATTTTTGTTTTCATTTTTGGTCCCTTTTTTAAAATTGTTTTTGAAAAAACCAAACAAAATTAAGTTTACCAAATGCTTTTTTTATTGCCATTTTAAAAAAAAATGAAAACAAAAACAAAAAACACCAAAACGAAATGGTTATCAAACAGACCCTAAATAACTGAGTAATTTTTTGGGCACAAAAGAATCTCTAAAAAACAACCCACATAAATTTTACATGTCTATCTCTCTCCTGTGTAGATCCCACAGTGTTAGCAAACCCCCACCAAAAAAGAGAGAGATACATTATAATTTATGTATCTTATATTGGAAAATTATATATATATATTTGAAACTAGCAAACAGGTCCGAAGTAACACTTGATGAAAACAGAAGGAAAAGGAAATAAAACCCAAAAAAAAAAAACTAGAAACACAATTACAACAAATACAATTGGAAAACCAGAAAACTAAAATAGAAATGCAAACCAAGGCCTGTGATTTACACAGTTTCCTTAAAACAGATTCGGCACCTAACCAGAAGTGCTTGAGGATTTCTTCGGTGTCCGTCTCCCAGGATACAGCGGCAACAACGGTTGACAAGCACGGTATGCAACCATTCCAGCGAACCAACTATGCTTATAACTCTCTCATATAAATTTCTGAGGAGAAAGCTCAGAATATATAGGACTAAGGGGAGAGAGCATTCATTGGATGTACATTATGTATCTGTAGATTCATTCATGTATGTACATTATGCATCTATAGATTCATCCATGTATGTACATTATCCATGTATATACATTATATATCTCTAGATTCATTCATGTATAAACATGATTCATCTCTGAATTCAGTCATGTAAGTACCTGATTCATCTATGGAATCATTCATGTATGCACATTATTCATCCATGTATGTGCATTATCTATGAATGAACATTATGCATCTATAGATTCATTCATGTATGAACATGATTCATCTATAGATTTTTTCATGCATGTACATTGTCCATATATGTACATTATCTATATGTATTCAATGGATTAATTTCTCATTCACTCGACAATGATCTTGGACATGTAAATATCCAAAGTTCATCTCCTTATGGAGCAGAACACGAATCTACAAAGACCTCATTCAAACTCTAAATGGGTCCCACATTTATTTGACCTCAAATATGGCCAAAACCAATTTTTATCCAACAATCCCCCACATGCATGAAATTAATTGAAAACAATGTGAGACACCAGAGACTCAGAAAGAGAGAGCACAATGGATCACTCCTGCAAAGAGATAGGTAGCTTTTGGCTTTGAACCTTCCCTTGTGATAGTCTATCAGATTTACTGGCGGATCACTGAACATGAAGTCTTGAACTACTGATTGCCGTTAGTGTAAATAACCAACAAACCTCACACAGGGGCTTTCCATAACATAGTTTAGTTCTTACATTTGTGTTCATTTTGGCCTTGAACACTCATCTGGTTCAGTGAATGTTTATCAAAGAATTTTGCCTATCTCAAATTTTTTTAGAAGCGGCCCCACTTCACATTCACATAGGTGATTTATTTAGAGTATCCTACTATACTCTGCTTGGCTATACTAATGCACATAGTCATTAAAAGCTAAGCTTATTCTCTACCCATGCAGTTATCACTGTTGTATCATAGAAATGGATAGGAGAGTATTTTTTCCTCAGTGATTCTCTTAAGTTACATGAAATTAGGTTGTCCCTTTGAACCTAGATCTTGGGATCTCTAGTCAACTAGGTTGGGTTTCCATTTCGGTGACTTGTAATGTCATAGGCTTTAGTTCCATTCCTTTTGATGATTTATTAACTAACTCTCGATTTAACCCTTTGGTTAGCGGATCCGCAATATTGTCCTTTGACTTTACCTAGTCAATAGTGACATCCCCACTTGAGTATTGTTGTTTTATGGTATTGTGTCTTCGACGAATATGTCTTGACTTACCATTATACATATTACTTTGTGCCCTTCCAATTGTAGACTGGCTATCGCAATGTATGCAAATTGCTGGCACTGGTTTTGACCATCTCGGAATATCTTCTACAAAATGGCGAAGCCATTCAGCTTCTTCCGCTGCCTTGTTTAGCACAATGAATTTCGACTCCATTGTCGGTCTAGCTATACAAGTCTGTTTTGAAGACTTCTATAAAATAGCTGCACTAGCAAGTGTAAAAACATAACCACTTGTAGACTTTGAATCTTTCATATCTGATATCCAGTTTGCATCACTGTATCCTTCTAATATAGCTGGATATCTCATATAGTATAACCCATGATCACGAGTGTAACGTAAGTACCACAGTACTGTCACTATCCCTTTCCAGTGTTCATTTCCTAGATTACTAGTGTATCTACTCAGTTTACTAGCTGAATAAGCAATGTCAGGCCTTGTACAACTCATCAAGTACATCAAGATTCCTATCACTCGAGAATATTCCAGCTGAGAAACACTCTCACCGGTATTCTTACATAGGAGTAGACTTAAGTCCACAGGCGTTCTGGCTACACTCGTATCAGACTTGTTGAACTTCTCTAAAATCTTGTCTACATAATGTGATTGTGACAAATTAAACAAGGCCATTTGATTTCTAGAGATCTTGATGCCTAATATAACATCAGCAAGTCCCATATCTTTCATGTCAAATTTTGAATTCAACAATTTCTTAGTTTAGGTAATAATTTTATCATTACTTCCCACAATGAGCATGTCATCAACATAAAGACACAAGATGACATAGCCATCATTGGTGTCTTTGACATAAACGCATTTGTCACACTCATTGATCTTAAATCCACTATAAATCATAGCTTTGTCAAATTTCTCATGCCATTGTTTAGGAGCCTGCTTTAAGTCATACAATGATTTGACAAGCTTGTACACTTTCTTTTCTTGCCCTAGAGCAGTAAACCCTCTCTGGTTGTTCCATGTAGATTTCTTCATTCAAATTTCCATTAAGAAATGCAGTCTGAACATCCATTTGATGTATTTCAAGATTTCGCAGAATTGCAATGATCATTTGAATGGATGTTATTCTCGTAACAGGAGAATATGTATCAAAGTAGTCTAGACCCTCCTTTTGTCTATACCCTTTAATCACAAGCCTTGCCTTATACTCATCAATAGTGGCATTTGTTTTCATTTTCCTCTACGATGTACAACCGTTCTAGCAAACCAACTATGTTTGTTACTCTCTCAGGAATGAATATTGGAAGGAAAGAACTCTTGTTTTTTTTGACTATCAATTTCTGAGGAGAAAGCTCAGAATATATAGGACTAAGGGGATAGAGGATTCATTGGATGCACATTATGTATCTGTGGATTCATCTATGTATGTACATTATGCATCTATAGATTCATCATGTATGTACATTATCCATGTATATATATTATGCATCTATAGATTCATTTATGTATGAACATGATTCATCTATGAATTCAGTCATGTATGTACATGATTCATCTATGGATTCATTCATGTATGTACATGCTTCATCCATATATGTGCATTATCCATGAATGTACATTATGCATCTATAGATTCATTCATGTATGAACATGATTCATCTATAGATTTATTCATGTATGTACGTTGTCCATATATGTTCATTATCTATATGTATTCAATGGATTAATTTCTCATTCACTCAACAATGATTTTGGACATGTAAATAGCCAAAGTTCATCTCCTGGTGGAGGAGAACACAAACCCAGAAAGACCCCGTTCAAACTCTAAATGGGTCCCACATTTATTTGACCTCAAACATGGCCGAAACCAATTTTTATCCAACAATCTCTCACATGAATGAAATTAATCGAAAACAATGTGAGACACTAGAGACTCGGAAAGAGAGAGCACAACGGATCACTCCTACAAAGAGATAGGTAGCTTTTGGCCTTAAACCTTCCCTTGTGATAGTCTATCAAATATACTAGCGGATCAGTGAATGTGAAGTCTTGAACTGATTGCCATTAGCGTAAACAACCAACAAACCTCACACAGAAGCTTTCCTTAACATAGTTTAGTTCTAACACTTGTGTTCATTTTGGCCACTCGCCTGGTTCAGTGAATGTTTATTAAAGAATTTTCCTATCTCAAATCCTTTTAGAAGTGGCCCCACTTCACATTCACATAGGTAACTTATTTAGAGTATCCTGCTATACTCAGCTCGGCTATACCTTGTTTTCATTTTCCTCTTAAAAATCTATTTATACCCCAAAGGCTTACATCCAGGAGGCAGATCAACTAGTTCCCAAGTATGGTTTTGTAAGATGGAATCAATTTCACTCTTGATTGCTTCTTTCCATCATAGAGCCTCTGGTGATCTTATAGCTTCATCATAGCTTTGAGGCTCACTTTCTAACAGATAGGTTAGAAAGTCTGGACCAAAGGACTTTGATGTTCTAACCCTTTTTCCACGTCTAGGTTCAACATCAACATTCTTTTCTTGGGTTTTACTACTTTCCCCAACAGTCTCAAACGTGCATTTTTCAGAACTAAATTCCTCTTTACAAGGAAATACATTCTCAAAGAACGATGCATTTCTAGACTCCATGATTATGTTCTTGTGTGTATCTGGGTTTTTAGATTTGTGTACAAGAAACCGATACGTACTGCTATTATGTGCATAGCCAATAAATAAACTTTCAACTGTTTTTGGACCTATCCTTTCTTTCTTAGGAGTAGGTACAAGAACCTTTGCAAGACACCCCCACATTCGTAAGAATTGATAGGAAGGTTTTCGACCATCTACTGTTCATATGGGGTTTGATCAACTTTCTTTCAAGGTACCTTATTTAAAATATAATTTGCAGAGAGAATTGCCTCCCCCCACAAGTTTTGTGGCAATCCAGAACTTATTAACATAGCATTCATCATTTCCTTTAAGGTACGATTTTTCGTTTCAGCAATTCCATTTGATGGAGGCGAATAAGGCGCAGTGGTTTGGTGAATAATTCTGTGTTGTGCACAATACTCACCATACAGTGCTACATATTCACCACCCCTGTCACTGCTTAACACCTTAATCCTTTTGCTTAGTTGATTTTCAACCTCCGTCTTGTATAGAATGAACTTATCCAAAGCTTCATCCTTACTTTTTAGCAAATACACATAACAATACTTAGTGCAGTCATCAACAAAAGTAATAAAATACTTATTACCACCTCTTGATTGATACATCAGTGTGGATTAATTCCAATGGTTCGGTGCTTCTTTCTATTGATTGAAATGAAGTCTTTGTTAACTTTGCTTTAACACAAGTTTCACATTTATAATTTGTATCAATATGAATTGAAAGCTGGGTATGTGGTCTAATTTAATTAATCTTTGCAGAGAATTAAAATTAACATGTCCTAGTCTACCATGCCACAAATTGGAAGATTCAAGCAAGTGAGCAGAAGAAGTACTCATTTTATTGATATTGTTATTCGGTACAATGGTCATTACATTACGCTTTACTACAAGAAAATTGACTTTTAGTGACGAAAATTTTTGTCGCTAAAAGTCAGATTTTTGTCACTAAAGGTCTTTTGTCGCATGTTCGTCGCTAATTCCTCGTCGGGAAAGGTCTTTCGCGACAAAATCAAATTTCGTCACCAAAGAGTAACATTTAGCGACGATATTTTTCATCGCGAAAAGTGTATTTTTCCCAACAAACCAAGTTTTGTCACGAAAGAGTCCTACTATTAGCGACGAAATTTTATCGCTAAAAGTACCCTTTAGTGACGAATATTTCATCGAAAAAAGTGCATTTTTCCCAACGAACCAAATTTCGTCACGAAAGAGTCATACTATTAGCGATGAAATTTCGTCACTAAAAGTACCCTTTAGTGACAAAATATTTCGTCGGGAAAAATGTATTTTTCCTAACGAACCAAATTTCGTCGCTAAAAGTACCCTTTAGTGACAAAATGATTTGTCACTAAAGGTTACTAATTGCCCATGAAATCTTTTCGTCGCTAATAATATACTATTATTAACGAAATATTTCGTTGCTAAAAGTAACTAATTGCTAACAAAATCAATTTGTCACTAATAGTATACTTTTACCGACGAAATTTTTCGTCACTAAATGTCAAAAGATAAATGTGAATTAGACCATTTGTGATGAAATATTTCGTCACTAAAGGAGTATGTCATTTTTTGAGAATATATTGGATTTTCATACCAATTATTTTTTCCTAATACATTTTGATGAAAAAATTTATTGCAATAGTAATAAATGCGAATCTTAAAAGTTTCGAAAACATTAATCTTTTTCATCATCTTCAAATAACCTGCTAGTACAATATTTACGCATCATAAACCATTGAACATCGAGATATTGCAAAATAAATTTACTAGATTCAATACCAATACACCATCCAAATATCATTAAACAAACGTAAAACTCAAACATTATCTATTTGCATTTTATTCATCTACAACAATTGCATAATGTAAATATATAAAAGTTCCAATTAATTCGTGAACAAGGACCAAAGTTATAATTGAAAGAGTAAAAACAAAAACAAAACAAATAATAGCTCCATATAGTTGTACCATAATGACCAAAGTTAACAATCAGCACTAGTAATCAATCTGCAAAATTAAACGAACTAAAAAGAGTTAATTAGTTGTGAAAAAAGAGGACATGCACAAACATAAGCACAGAGAGAAATGAGAACAAATATCCATAAGCCCAATCATTCATTGGCATTGACAACAAGGTAAATTGATATCTAGACAAATGGAAGAAGAAACATGAATGGAGTTACCTGCCAAAAGCATTCCTAAGAGACGAAATACTTGAAGACTTTCTGAATATATTCTTGTCCTATTTCCTAAGAACAAAAACAAAGAAAAGAATAATATGTTAAAACTCAAAAGTATAGCATTCTGAGTCGCTGACCCTTTGTGGACAAATCAAATACTTAACAAATAGACTTCCAAACTAGATTTACCATTATATCTTGTAACGCATGCATGGGTTCTAAGAGGAAAAGACATGTAACTAGAAAAAGCAAATACAATAAATTGTGACATTTTAAAACGGAAAAAAGAACTCCTAAAGTGGAGCTAAGGGAGTAATAATAAAAACCTGAGAACCTACTATTGCATTCAGCAAACACTTACCAAAGTACATGTTTTTTTGGCTGCAGAAGTAGTTACAAACATATATATATATACAAAGATTCTCTAAAGAGGGCGCCCTCTATTTATTAAAGAGAGGGCTTCTGTTTTATCCGTTGGATCGTGTTTAAAAATGGTAAAATGACAAAGTTGCCCTTAATGAAAACACGATCCGACGGCCAAAACAGAGGCCCTCTCTTTAATAAAGAGAGGGCGTCATCTTTAGAGCCTGACTGTATATATATATATATATGTGTGTGGAAACACAACTATTTGTCACTATTTATATAGAGTAATGCTATGCTTTAAAATTTTGTATTCCAAATGTATCCCAAACACATGTGATAGTGGGCCCACTTGATTTTGATTGGAGGATGTTGAAGTGGCCCACCATTATTGAAAATTTGAAAGTGAAACCACTACCACATATGTTTGGGATCCATTTGGGCTACAAAATATGAGATGCATAACATTAATCATTCATATATGTAGTATATATACAATATAAATATATATGTATATATATATCGTTACATATATATGCAACGAATTGATTTCTTTGTGTAAGTACATAACAAAGAATTCATAATGCAAAACATAATTGTACTTGTACATAACAAGGAATTGACTTAACCAAGAATATTTAGTCTAGAATATATATACCCACCTAAACAATAAAATAGGTACTTCACACCTTTTCCAAAACAAATTGATCTTTTATTGGGTTTCAACTTTCAAGTTTGATACAACCAACAATACAATATCAAACCTAGTAATTGGTGACATTTACCATTGACAGAAGGCAAATGAATGACTGCATGTCACAAATATACGGGTTCCATCCAAAACACATTATCACATAAAGTAAGGAAATTATGGCAATTTTCTCGAAAAGGACACTGGTAGCGACATAGAGTTCCAATTAACTCACGGTTTCAAAATTAATGGGATCCATTTCCTTGAGCTACTGCATAAGGCTACTGCACATGACCTTTAGTGGCTGGATCATAAACACTCCCAATGAAGCTATAAACTTCAGCAAAATCTGGTCTTCCTGCAAAACGTACGCAAAGTGACACACTGTACCACCAATGCTTTGCAGTTGCATGAGATAAGTATCTAAAAAGAAATATAAGGGAAGTACTATGAATCCGAGTTAATGAAGGAGGTTTCCCCTGCTTAAAATGAAATAAAAAGGAATAATTGGAAGTACTGCTTCTTTCCTAATTAAGGAGGTTTCCCCTACTTTTTGCTGATAAAAAAACCTTATCATTAAAAAAAAAACATATCCACCGAGAGAATCCCAAGGATAGAATCCGAATTGATTGTCGCCAATGAAATTCCCTGAATTAGAAGCTTTCACACTGAAACGTACAAAACGAGAAGAGAAATGTGGGCGGAAAGGCGAGAATTTGGAGAGTGAAGTGAGAGAGGAGGAGGAGGTTTCTTTAGAGTGAGAAAGAGGTGTGAAAGAGGAAGAGAAGGAAGAGAAGCATAGAGCTTTGTGTCCTGTCTAAAATATTAAAGCAGCTATGATGCTTTCAGCCTATTGTTTTAACATAATCATCTTTTGGAATAAGAGTTTTTTTAAAAGCTACAAGCTGGAGCTTCTTAACAACCTAATTTTTTTTTTTATCTTTAAAAAGTTGTGAAAAGCTAGTCCAAAGTCATAGCCTTTTTAATGGTCACTTGTAAGTGATTGTTGACCCCAAAAAAGCTATATCCCAAATGGTCTCTAAGCCTACAGAGCTATGAAAATCAAATGAGAAAACATAAATCAGCTTGCAGATACTTGTACCAAGCACAAGAATTTGAGTCTCACCAAGAGTCATATAATTGCTCAGAATTAAGGTAACTCCATGCTTAAGAGGAGAGAACAGACCTTTGAGTTTCATTTATCGTATCTTAATGCTAGTAACTCTATACTACCATTTTCATAGCTATTTTCTGGTGAGGGTCATAACCTATAAGTTCAAAGTCGACTGCCTCAAAGTAGTCTATATCCTTTTTCTTAGGATTGATCTTCAAAACCTGCATATCAAGAATATTCCATAAAAAGAAAGATCACAAGAAATAAGGAAAAGTACAACAATTTTTGACAAAAATTTTTTGTCGACAAAAGTAAACAATTCCCGACAAAGTGTTTCGTCATGAAAGGGTCAACTATTCCCCAAGAAATATTTCATTACTAATAGTAAAACAATTACCGATGAAACAATTTTGTCACCAATGGTTAAAATTCCCGGTGAAATTATTTTGTCACGAAAGTTTAAACAATTCCCGGCGAAATATTTCGTCACTAATAGTAAAACAATTACCGACGAAACAATTTTGTCACTAATTGTAACAATTCCCGACGAAAGTTTTTCGTCACGAAAGGGTTAACAATTCCCTACGAAATATTTCGTCACTAAAAGTAAAACAATTATCGACGAAAGTGTTTCGTCACCAATGGTCACAATTCCCGACAAAAAATTTTGTCACGAAAGGGTTAACAATTCCCAACGAAATATTTCGTCACTAAAAGTAAAACAATTACCGATGAAAGTATTTCGTCATTAATTGCTACAATTACCGACGAAAATATTTCGTCACGAAAGGGTAAACAATTCCTGACGAAATATTTCGTTACTAAAAGTAAAACAATTACCGACGAAAGAATTTCATCACCAATTGATATTGTTTCGTCGCCTAAAATTTTCCCACCAAATTTTTTGCGGGGGAAATTTCCCGCCATCTATTAGCGATGAACTAGTGACAAAATGAATTTTCGTCGGTAATTGTTCGACTTTTTCCTGCGAAACCAATATTCGCAGGATTATCTTTCCTTGACCTTCCACATCAGAAGAGGCTGAGTTGCCCATGAACATTTTCTTACCATTATTCATTAGCTCGAAGGAAGTGAACATTGCTTTGTCAGAGCATATGTGGAGAGTGGCACCGGTGTCTATCCAGCATTCCTTTGGGTTTGAACCTACCAAGTTTACTTCAGAGAGCACAACTGACATATTAATTTTAGAAACATCCCTCGAAATATAGTCTAATTCTGCCATATTAGCCTCTTGATTTTTCTTGAATTTCTTTTATAGCAGACGACACTCAGAAGCACGGTGTCCAGTCTTACCACAGTTGTAGCATTTCCCTTAAAACTGAAATTTAGGCTTCTTGGAGATACTATCTTTTGGCCCCATTTGGACCCTTTGCCAGAAGAAGATTTTTTCTTCATACTTGAATTTTGACCATGCTCAACTACATTAGCCTAGGCCACAATATTAATTCCCATTTTCTTGTCAGCTCCTTTGTTGTCTTCCTCAATCCGGAGCCTGACAATGAGATCTTCAATCTTTATCTCCTTTCGCTTGTGCTTTACGTAGTTCTTGAAGTCCTTCTAAGCAAGTGGCAGCTTTTCGATAATGGCAACAACTTGGAAGGTTTCACTAAAGGTCATCCCTTCAGCATGGATTTCATGCAAGATAACTTGCAGCTCCTGAATTTGACTGATCATAGTCTTTAAGTCCACCATTTTATAGTCGAGGAATCTCCCCACTATAAACTTTTTTGACCCGACATCCTCAGTTTTTTATTTTCTGTCTAAGGACTCCCACAGTTCCTTAGCAGAGGTCTTAACATTAAACACATTATAGAGTGTATCGTGCAAGCCATTCAACACATAGTTTCGGCACAGTAAGTCTGAGTGTTTCCAAGCATCAATGGCAGAGGCCACTTGTAAGGCAGACTCTCGATCTTGTTCGTTCTCATTTTAAACAGGAGCATGCTCCTTCAAGAACCTCGCAAGGTTCAAGGTGGTAAGATAAAATAGCATCTTTTGCTGCCATCTTTTGAAATCCACTCCATTGAATTTCTCGAGTTTCTCCCCGTGGTTCACAGGAACCGTTTGGACTGAAGGAACCTTCACAGGAACCAAACCAATCATAACAATGTTAGTCTTTTCACCATTAGCACCGTCGGTGTTCACACCATCATTTCCAGTTTCCATTTTTGCAATTATCATCAAAGGAGATTAGGAAAAACTAAATCCAAAAACAAAAAAGAAGGATTGAATTCTTCCCTTATGATTCTGTCACAATTTTGTAAAAGAAAATAGTTTTGAAGCTTCTCTAACATGTCCATTACGAGCTTTAATTTGGACTTGGTTTGAAGCATCTGACATAAAAGTGAGTTTAGAGAGTCCACTACGGTTTCTCTTATAGAAGATTTAGTGACATTAATTAGTACAACCATTTTTTTTAAATAAAAAAAGAAGGTTCCATTTAATAGTGGCAATTGGTGTTAAAATTATCATGTGAGGTATCAATATGATATGTATACCTCTCCTTCTTCTATTTGTATATATATCGAAGGGTCCCTTCTTAATATTTCTGCAATCCTACACTTCATACAAGTTATACAACTTCAAACATATTACATACAAGACAAGGGGGGGGGGGGGGGGGGAGAGAGAGAGAGAGAGAGAGAGAGAGAGAGAGAGAGTACAATCATAAGGACAAGGAGGAGCGGTTATGTTGTCTTTGTCCTATCAACAAATCCATTGTTGGCCACACTGGGAAGAGCTGAGAATAGGTGTGGAGCGTTGGAAAATTATGTATATAGATGCTACTAAAAGTATAGCTCTTTAGTTATACACCCCTTGTCGATTTATATAGGGTCTAATACACCAAAAATTGGCTCTACTTTAAGACTGAGCTGTTCTACTCTGCAATCGGTCCCTATCCTGACCAAGTCATGCATGGTTCCTTGGATGAGCGCCAGCCCGGGCGGCCCAGACTATATGAGAGGCAGAGGCCTCTTGAGCGGTTTATCCACGACCCGACCAACAAGTCGGGAAAATTGCGTAGGTATAGCTCATCGCAGGGACAGCTCACTCAGGCTCCAGGCTTGATCCAGAATGTCCCAGACAGTTTCCAATATAATTTAAAAGACTAATGGAAAGGGCAAATTGTTTTCTAATCCAATTAGGAAACCCCCTTGATATTACTTAGGGTCCGTTTGATAAAACTGAAGATTAAGTACTGAAAATTAAGTGCTGAATTTTAAGTACTGAAAATTTTAAGTGATTGAATTTGCAATACTGAAAACAGTTTATCAATTACTGAAATAGATTGCATTCAGTGAATATTTTCAGTAGAAATTTTTCACTTAAAGTTTTCAGTGATTTTTTGGCTGCTTTTTCAATTAAGTGGTACATTATCAAATGCACTGGAAAAAATTATGTGCAGAAAATTTTCATTTTCACCACTTAATTGGGTTATCAAACACACCCTTAATCTGTCTAATTTCCTTGTATGAGTAGGTCTCTTGTATCTATAAAAGAGACCACTCACCCCCATAGAAAGGAATCAACTTTTCAGTCTATACAGCACCTCTATAGCAATCATAATCGTGCCCGGCTGACATCTAGTAGCTCTAAACTATTGTTGGTTCACCCAAAGTCCCTAGCTTTTTTACAGTATAGTGAACATGCTTAGACACACACGTGGACATAGGTTTCTTCATTAGCAGAGCCGAACCACATACAAATCCTGTCTCACATTCTCTCTCACTATTTTTTCATTAATCTGCTCTAATTTATCTTGCCCAAAAATTGCATCAACAACTTGGCTTCGTTTGTGGGAATCGACAGATTTCTCGAAGAACAAATCTCTTAGCTGATAATCATACCACCGAAGAAGGGCAAGAAGACTGCCCACCAAACTAGTCAGGCAGATCCGACAGTCCCGATGCCGGCAACAGCTGTCCCCACCCCAGAGCAAGCTAACACAGTTCTTGTGCAGCTCTTGGAGGGCCAGCATCAAACTAAACGGCAGATTGAAGTCCTACTGACCCAGTAAAGCAATCCTCTAGTGGCCGGGAAATAGCCCGGAAAATTGCGCATGGTCGGGAACCGATCTTGACCATGCAAAGTACCTGAGCCAACCCGTCCCTCGTTGAGGATGCCAGAGATCAACGGTAGGCGTGTTGCCCGAGAGGAGAATTAGGAGCGCATAGCCCGGGAATCAGTCCAGGGTCACTCAGCCAAGAGTCGAGGTCATCTTAGGCACACGATCAGCTGGAGTCATAGCCGAGCCCGATCCTAGGGGGCAGTACACCGCTATGGGAAGGAAGCCTCTTTAACTAACTCGACCTGTGTCCCGGATACCGGTCAGGAAGGTGTGGTGGCTCGTATCAAGAATTTGGAGAAACAAATTGACGGCATGACCAAAAACCTGGGCCAGGATGCTACTTATATCAATACCGAGATAGAGTCACCATTCTTCAGGCAAATCACGAGGTTTGCCCTCTAGCACAAATTTAAACAACCTCGTCTAGATTCTTACAATGGCTCTAGAAGCCAGGTCGACCACATCCGGACCTATAAGGCTCAGATGGCCCTGACCACCAACGCCGACAAACTGTATTGTCAGGCCTTCCCCAGCACTTTGAAAGGCCCGTTCGTGCAATGGTTCTACTCCCTTAAATCCCAATTGATGAAAGATTTCAAGTAACTAAGCAAGCAGTTCATCAACCAGTTCATCGGTATGCATGAACAGCCAAATCATGACATACAATTGCTGACTGTTAGGAAAACGAATAATGAATCCCTTAAGGAGTTCACCTACCGGTTCAACTAGGAGAAGCTCAGGATCTATGTTCTTGATGAAACCGTCGTAATTACAACCTTTTGCTCGGGAATTCAACACACTAAGGGCGCCACATCATTTTACAGAAACTGACCGAAAACTTGGTTGAACTCGCTGAGAGGGTTGGAAAGTATGTTGACACTGAAGAATTTCTAAAGACCAAAGACCCCGGACACGTAAACGACGAGCCTTCAAGAAATAAACGGAAGCAAAATCAGCCCGAGAGAAGCAACACAAAGAAGCTGGATTGTTCTGGCAGTTCCTCTAGTTCACAGCGATCCGGTTCCAGCAGCCCCGACCTGACTTTAAGTTCACATCAGTCTGGGTTTAGCAACCCTGACCCGACCTCCAATTCGCAGCAATCAGGATCCAGTGATCCTAACCTTGCCTCCAGCTCAGAGTAGAGAGGAGCTCAAACTGCCAAAAGGCACCTACAAAGATTCGGATCGCCTATCAACTCCTCGTCGATCCTTGAAACACACCCAAAAGACCTCGGGTTCAACTTCTGAGGCACCAAAAAGACCTCTGGTTTAACTCCTAAGGTGCTAAAAAGACCTCAGGCTCAACTTCGAGGCAACCAAAGACCACTGTTACGCAGTTGGCAAAAGACCTCGGGACCACACCCGAGACATCAAAAGACCTCGGGATCACACCCGAGGTAGAGAAAGACCCTGGAACTATCAACATTCTAGGTTGGCTACCTACAGTAATTGTTCCCGCAACAATTGCCTCAGCAAAAGCTTAACAAGAAGTCACACCGAGTATTTACAGGCCTTGGGATTAACTGAGTGAGACTCTTAGAGAACCCGAGGGCCTATAATCTTCAGAGGCATAAACTCCACTTAGGCCCAAACCAACAATAGAGGTGACTGAATCCTCTTAGGTTGGCCCACGATAGAGGAGTAAAAGAAATCCCTCAAATCTATACGTTTTGGGTCTCCGCTTAAGTCCAAACCGATGATAGAGGTGACTAAATCCTCCTAGGTTGGCCCACGATGGAGGAGTAAAAAAAGGACCCAAAAGAAAAATGCTTTAGGTTGGCTTCACTAGCATGGTCAAACTCTTCTCCCAACAGTCTTGACGAAGGATCGTTGGGCAGGAGATAACCATCCTGGGGAGTTGGCATAAAAAGGACCCTAAAGCAACACGCTTTAGGTCGACTTTTCCAACATGGTAAACTTCTTTTACCCACAACCTTGACGAAGGTTTACGGGTAGAAGATGACCATCCTGGGAGCTAACTCAAACAATAGACTTCAAATTAGGCCAAGCCTCAACTCTTAGCCAATTCCTGAGCACTCAGATAATGGCAAATGGCATCAAACAGATTTCCAAATTTGCCCCAATATAGCATCCATCCAGCCATGGAAATGGGGGAAAACTGATGCACCCAAAATTGGCTCTACTTCAAGATCGAGCAGTTCTACTCAACAACCGATCCCTATCCCGACCAAGTCATGCACGGTTCCTTGGATAAGCACCAGCCCGGGCGGCCCAGACTATCTAAGAGACAGAGGCCTCTCGAGTGGTTTATCCACGACCCGACCAATAGATCGGTAAGATCATGCAAGCACAGCTCATCGTAGGGATAGGTCACTCAGGCTCCAGGCATGATCCAGAATGTCCCAGACAGTTTCCTATACAAGTTAGAAGACTAATGGAAAGTGCAAATTGTTTCATAATCCAATTAGAAAACCCCCGTGATTGATGCCAATCAATCCTAAATCTGATTGTATTATTTAATCTATCTAATTTCCTTGTATGAGTAGGTCTCTTGCATCTATAAGAGAGACCACTCACCCCCTAGAACTTTTCAGTCTATACAGCACCTCTATAGCAATCATAATCGTGCCCGGCCGGCCTCTGGTAGCTCCAAACTATTGTTGGTTCACCAAAAGTCCCCAACTTTTTTACAGTATAGTGAACATGCTCAGACATACACGTGGACATAGGTTCCTTCATTAACAGAGCCGAACTACATACAAACATGGTCTCACATTCTCTCACTATTTCTCTCTCCTTAATCTGCTCTAATTTATCTTACCCAAAAATTGCATCATCAGGGTCTTTCTACCTTTTCTGTACAAAAACTCCCTGGCATTAATTCGCGCACAACAATTAAAAGATGGGATATATAAAAAGAGAAATGCTAGGTACACTTAAATGAGATATCTACACTATCTGCTGATGTGTCGTGGCAGTTTTGATATTAATTGGAACTTTATTTGGTAACTGATGAATAGTTTTGGAAATCCACATCAACAAGTGGATAGTTTAGGTGTATCTAGCATTACTCTATAAAAAAACGTTTCAAAATGTAAAGCCCAAGAAGCTATAAAATATCCACAATCTTAGGGGAGTCGAATTAGAATTGTTATTCTCCTAAAAAAAATCAGACTCTTTATCTCTTCATCAAATTTTTTTGATTTGTATTGGGAAATATGATGAACAACACCACCACCATATTCCAATTTCTTTGTCTGTCTGATTATCAAGCTTTACACGATCTAGATAAAATGATATTGGGAAAGAAATGATATACTTTGGAAAACTTTCTTTCTTAGGGTTTTTGAATTTCACATAAGCTCAAATCTATTAAATGGTTAGTGAAAATAAAAAAAAACATATATATCAAGGCATTCCAAAATTCACAAAAAGTATGCGTGTTTTGAATTTTGAATGCATTGTGAAATTAACATAGCTGAGACTGTGAGTATTTTGGATTCTGAACTTTGACAAAATTTTGATTGTTGGGATTTTTTAAAAATTACAGAAGCCTAACTAGTTGAATTTTTCATAAAGCTCATTGAAGATGTATATTACACTATCTAGACATTCAACTCAACAAATATTGATTTGTTACGTTATTGAAAATTCACAAAATCCCATCCTGTTGAATGTTTTGTTAGAACCACAAAACATATGTGAAATATATCATCCAAACCTTTGAGTCCACCTTCAATGTTTTGTTAGCGCCTCAGAGTGCTCCATGCTTAATTGGTCTGAGCTCGTCACCTTCAATGTCAAGCACTGCTCCTACTGCGGCAAACCATCATTTTGGTGAGAGGATAAAGAGACTGAATATTGAGAGCATTATCGTTCACTTCTAGTGTTGTCCTCATGATTGTAATCTCTCTCTCTCTTTCTCTCTCTCTCTCTCTCTCTCTCTCTCTCTCCTACTTGTAATATATATGTTTGAAATTGTATCAAAGGAAGGATGCATGAATTATGAATATTGCAGAGGGAGCCTCTTATTTGTATATATGTAGAGAGAGGTGCACATTTTTCTGGATATAGCACTGGTCTATATACTAATTTTAATCTCAAACAACAAATCAATAGAGATCAATTTAGTTTTGAAAAGATCAATCCTCCACTCCACCATCTTGTAGAACACATAAATCCGTTAGAAAAACTTTTCATAGGAAAAGTTGTCAATCTCAAAATAGCTTTCAACCCCAAAATAGTGTTGATAAACAAAATAACTTTTCCAAAGATTGTCTGCAAAAATGAAAATTTAAAAATGAGGGACTTTAGTTAAAAAAAATGTGAAAATAGGTGTAATTTTGTGCTGTCTTTTTGGCCTTATTGATACAACCTCAATGACCTTAATAAACCCAATTTTCCCGATTTAAATTTTGTCACTACGAAATGGCATGACACATAAAAAGTTAGTACTAAATGACACTAAATTTTACAAAGAGTAATTAATGCTATGTTTTTCAAATTTTGTATCCTAAATGTTTTCCAAATACTATATAACAGTGGGCTCCATTGGATTATGATTGGAGGATGTTGAAGTGGTCTCACCGTTATTGTAAATTATTCCAACTTCTACATGTATTTGAGAAAGATTTGGAATACAAAATTTGGGGAGTATAATATTACACTCTTATACAAACTAGCAATTTGTTACTATGAATTGGTACCTAAAAACTGATTGTAGGACAGTAAGAAAGTAATCAAAGTATTGTAAAATTTCCCAAGATGGAAAGATAGCCAAACACCCCACTGTCGGTAGATTAACACATGAAACACTCTTATGCTTTCTCAGAAAATTTTGTCTCAAAACTATCTAGCTCTCCGCCATACGCTATAGTAGTTTTGATGATTATCCCTATTAAAGACAGTAAATTAAAATAAACACAATTTTGTGAAGGGATTGATCAGGCAAAGCCAGCGAATATCATCACAACATTGTGCGAAATACATTTGAGAAATATTATGGATAAGTTACAATGATTTCTAGAAAATGTCTACAAAATTAGAATGGTACTCAAAGAAGAAAGATGGTGATATGCCCCAAAAATATCAGCCCAATGATAGACCGATAAGTGGAGCTCAAGAATGGGTCAATCCCATGACCTTAGCCCATGACTAACCATTAGTGATCATGGAGGAGAAAATAATGTGCATAATCCCACAATTATAGTCCATACAAGGGGTAGTCTAGGAGAAAATATTGGCTATAACGGTAATGCCATGTCACCAATCTTACATGGTGTCACAAGCCAATCACTTGCTCTGAATGTGTCAAAGTGGCATATGAGTCATTTAATTGCCACCTCATCAGTTACACTAACAGAGGAGAGTTAACTTAATGTCGTTAGCAACACAGTTTAGACGTCAATCTCGCCTTCCAAAATTTTTTGCCAATTTTTCTCTTTCTTCTCTTTTCTCCATCACCACGTTTCACCATCACCACACCAAAACCTTATCGTGCAAGGCCACACGCATCGGAGCACTGTAGATGATCATGTGTGTCCATAGTCATCATCTAATCTACCTTTTGCATCCTTATTCGGTGGGCATTCTATAATATTACTTTTAGCCAAGGATCTAAATTTTGTTTCGTTTCGGTAGAAACAACCGAAATATTTCAGTTTCGTCGGCCACCGACACGAAACAGTAGAGGAATCTCAAAATTCCAGGGTCTCGACAAGTTAGAGAGTTTCCATGTGTTTCGGTCGAAACAATACGAAACATTTTTGTTTCGACCAAAACATTCACGTGATTCGACAGGGCTAGAAAAAGAGGTGGAATCAAAATGATTCAAGAAGAGAAATTCGGGGGAAATAATTAAAGAAGACAAATTTGGGGGAGAGGTGCCGAATCTGTGCATAAAAAACATACTTGGTTCAGATCTAATTCAGGTTAGCTTGAAGTAATGTTTCCACAAGTTTCTTAGTGTTTCCAATTTTTTTCGGTGTTTCCACATGTTTCCAAAACGTTTCCGTTTCCGGGAACACTGAAACACTACACCAAAATGAAATTTTGATCCTTGCTTTTAGCTTCCATTAGCCTTTTGTATTGACTAATAATTTAATCGTATACTGAGTAGTTGTAGGTTATTATTATAAATTGTATTGATTTTTTTATGTTGTGAATCATATCATGAAAATTGTATCGCACATGTGACCAATGATCACTGTCACTGCATATGGTTCAAATGTTCAGCCATTTGGAAGCCAAATTTGGGATTTTAGTTTAGGAATTACGCATATATATCATTATCTTTTATTTTTTCCTCACAATCTGTTTTTCTCTACTTTTTTTTTTGGAGGGACTATGATAATCTGACCATATTTGGCAAAGAGTAATGCTATGCTTCCCAAATTTCTATCCCAAAAGTGCTTTCCAAATGAAGTTGTTTCTCAATAAATTGTATTCATCTAAGATCAATTGTTGCATAATGTAGGTACCAGTTTTTATTTCAAACCCAAACTAAGAGATGTCATCCGTTGATTTACTCAATAATGAAAGAGTTGAATCTGATCAAATCTTTTCAAGTGGGAATAACATTGCGGGTAATTCTTAGTGCTTCTTACAATCTTGAAAATGCTATACCAACATTATACGTTGTAACATTTTCTTATTGTTAATTTCATTCAAACTTGTATGATTAACAGATACTAGTGTTGACGAGAATGAAGATGATGGGCTTAAAATTGGAATGAAAGTTCATAGTGAAGATGAAGCGTATAAACTCTATTACGAATATGCTATATGGAAGGGATTTAATGTTTGAAAAGGGAACACACGTCGTGGACAAGATGGAAGTATTCGACAGAGAGAATATTTGTGTTCCAATGCAGGACATTTTGATGGTGATTCATCTGAACCAAAAAAAATTAGAAGATTGGTGAGACGACAGGTTGTAATGCTTTTATTCGATTTACAATAGTAGATGGAGTTTGGGAGATAAGTCATTATAATAAAGAGCATAACCATGAGTTTATTGCAGCAGACGAAGTGCATTTTTTAAAAGTAAATAGAAATATAGATGCTGCAAATGCAAATGTTATAAGCTCCATGGTAGATGCAGGAATTGGAGGGACAAAGACATACTCATATTTGTCAAAAGACGCAGGTGTTGTTGATAATGTTGGTTTTACAAAGCGAGACTGTCAAAATTTTATTAATAAAAAGAAAATGAACTTGATTGAAAAAGGAGATGCTCAAAGTGTGATGACTTACTTTAAGCATTGCCTAGCTGAAGACCTCATGTTTTTTCATAGTGAAGAATTGGATGAGGATGGTCGACTTGGAAAATTCTGTTGGAGGGATGGAAGATCGAAATTGGATTATGATTGCTTTGGTAATGTTGTGGTATTTGATACCACATATCGAACAAACAGGTATAATATGATTTTTGCACCTTTTGTAGGTATCAATCATCATAGGAAGAATATATTTTTTGCTTGTGCATTCCTTTTAGATGAGACTACTGATACATTTATTTGGTTGTTTGAGACTTTCCTTGAAGCAATGGGAAATCAACAACCAAAGACTATAGTCACTGATCAATGCCAAGCAATGGCGAATGCTATTAAGAAAGTGTTCCCAAAAACATGCCATTGTCTTTGTTCATGGCACATTTCAAAAAATGCAATGCAAAAAATTGGGAGCTTGTATGCAAATTTTGAATTCAAGAGTTTATTTAATAAATGTTTGTATGATTGTAGTACAGAAGCTAAATCCGATTCGACATGGAGTGATATGATTGAGAGGTTTAATCTTACTGACAACAAATGGCTAAAGACACTTTATGGACTTAGAGAAAAGTGGTGTCCTGCTTTTAGTCTAGGCAATTTCACTGCTCTCATGAAATCCACTCAAAGAAGTGAAAGCATGAATAGCGTTCTTCATAAAATGTCATGTAAGACTATGAACTTAACAGAGTTTGTGCATCATTATGAGGAACAATGTGAGAAGATGCGACTTGAGGAAAAACATGAAGATTTTCGTTGCAAACATGGTACAGTACAAATTCATGTGAAAGGTAGTAAAATATTGGTACAAGCCGCTGATGTTTACACAATTAGTATATACTATTTTTTTTCTACTGAATTTGTCTCGAGTTTAACTGTCCACCTAGAACAAGTTTCCAATGTCGATACACATTATACTTATCATCTCTTCGAAGAAAGTTGCAATAGGTATCAAATTGTGAAATTCGATTCCTCTAGTTGCAACATTGTGTGTTCTTGTAAGATGTTTGAATCATTGGGTTGGTTGTGTCGTCATGCACTTAAGGTATTGAATATGTGGTGTATTGCAAAGATACCTTCTCAGTACATTTTAACTAGATGGACAAAACATGCAAAAAAAGGAAAGCTTTTTCATCAACACAGAGAAACTTTCGTGAAGAAAAAAATCACCATTCGTAGTAGAGAGAAATAACTTGATGCAACAGGTCTATCGTAGTATCAATCATTTGGTCATGACTGCTGAAGGAAAACGTGTGGCAGAAAAGAAACTTACTGAACTATGGGAGGAAGCTAAAAAGCTAATGGAATTTGGTGATCTAAATAAAGATAATGATGACTTACTTTGTGCTAAGTCCTCTCTTGGAACTTCAAGTGATCATGTTTCTGTTGATGATGTGGTAGTATTAAATCCCCCACATGTGAGGGAAAAAGGAGTAACAAATGCTCAGATAAAAAGTTGCTTGGAAAAGAAAAGACGTAAGCATAAAAATGCTATCCAAGTGTTAAAGCCTAATCACATTGAAACTGGTAAGAAATTTACATACATATGCTATTCCTTTCTTTTCCTATAATAATGTTGAATAATCACATATTTTTGGTGGCTTTTTTTTTTCTTGCTCCTTTCTTTTGTTTGTGTTTTTTTTTCCAGGACAAAGCACACATGTAGCAGATTCTTTATATAACTCCCGTGTTGCACCACATAATCCTCTACTTTTCCATCCACTAGTCAATTCATATGGTTATCATAATTTTAGTTCAAATTCGGACACTGTTATACCCTCCTTCAGCTTTAGTAGCTTGCGTCAATGTGATGAGCAAATGCCATATCTTAGTCAGGTGATGTATCTAAAAACTATAAACTTTTTTGGGTCACAATTTTTGGTTTAGGTTCCTCGGATTTACATTTTTTCCCCTCATTGCAGATTCTTGATTCTTTGTTAGAGGGTTCACTTATGCAGGGCAAGAGTGGATAGCTCACTTGTACAAGATGAAGAATGCATTTTATGTTGCTAATTTTACAAAGAATCCATTTTTATGGCTGATTTTGCTCTCAATTTGATAAGTGAACAAGTTAGTTTGCTAAGGCTTTATTTTATCTAGTGATTTATGGAACTGTAGAACTTTGTTGTTGGTTATGGATCTTTTTTTATAAGTTTTAGCTGAAGGTTCTACAATTTCTTTGAACCACTTTAATTTAAGGTCTTCCCTTTCTACAGTTTCTGTATGGCTGTCCACAAAATTTTATGTGAACAAAGCCAAACAAAGTCAAATACAAATTTTAGTGCATCTTTTAGTTTCAATACCACTTTTATCTTCTTGTGATGAATTACAATATTTTGAGACTAACTTAGTAGTATATTGACATTGATGTATGAGGCAAAAAAACAGAGTCACATAGAAAGATTACCTGCTCACAAAGCCAACCACAAATATCACTTAAGCCAACAACACAAACACATTAAGTGCACAAAAAGGCCATAGCCTTCCACTCGAATTACAACAAAGCCAACAAAAAAATGAAACTAGAAGCAATACACATCCCCAATAACAAAAAAATAATAAAAAAAGCCAACCAACAAACACCCAACAAGATCATAAATTTCTGCGAGGAAACAAACAAGGTCCTAAAAGCTTGCACTTGCCCAGTACGAGTTTGATAGCCATTTACTAATTCAGTTTTGATGGGACAACATATTTACAAACATATATACACATATACACATATACATATATATATATGTATGTATTTATATTTATGTAGTTTTGTATATGCAAAAGTCAGATCACATATATATATACAGATGTATGTAGTTTTAGGTTTTTAGCCGAAAAGAGGGAGAAAAGAGAAAAGAGAAAAGAGGAAAATTGGCGGAAGGTTGAAAAGTTGAAATAAAGATAGATGTCTACTGTCTAAACTATGTTGCTAACGACGTTAAGTTAACTCTCCTCTATTAGTGTAACTGATGAGGAGGCAATTAAATGACTTAGATGCCACTTCGACACAATCAGAGCAAGTGATTGGCTTGTGACACCATGTCGGATTGGTGACATGGCGTCACCGTTATAGCCAATATTTTCTCGTAGTCTAGCCCATGACTGCATAGTGGAGTAGTGGAAGAGTGCTCCTAGAAAAGCGTAGACAGTTAAGCCTCAAGCCCTATATATGCACAGCTCAAGCTCATGAAAAAGGTACTCAATTTCCTCGGATATTCTCTCATACTCAAACTCCATCTAAGACTAACTTAGTCATCGGAGGAGGCTCAGGGGTCCAAACCCCCTTTGGGGCCTTTCTTTTTCCTTTTTATGGGTCATCATTTAGAGGGATTCTCTTTGGTAGTTCAGTTCTTCCAGTCCAGGTAGAATTCAGATAAACCATTTTAGGCAACATCAGTTGGCATCGTCTGTGAGAAACGAGATTAATTGCTATGTTTCTCACCAACTTCATTGAAACCCGATTGCTGGTTTTCTCTCTTTTTTCTTGAACAACATATCCTATCAGATTTTATACAATCTGGGGTAGCGCTCAAGTATACCCCGGAAGAAGGGACAAAATCCCTATTGAATCTTATCATCTACTCTACTGCTTCTTCAATAAAGAGATAAGTCTACCAAACCACCCTTTTTACTACTATCCATAATGATGAA
Source organism: Hydrangea macrophylla (assembly GCA_033977485.1). Taxonomy (NCBI): domain Eukaryota; kingdom Viridiplantae; phylum Streptophyta; class Magnoliopsida; order Cornales; family Hydrangeaceae; genus Hydrangea; species Hydrangea macrophylla. The sequence continues at coordinate 34,883,682 of CM066994.1, forward strand.
TAAAGGTCAAGATCTCAAATATATATCTATTACTATACAATAAGAAGACAGCACCTTAATAAGCAAGCATGTCAAATTTTATGAACTTCCAAAATTGTCCATGTCCAATTTTTGTACTTCTCGATTATACCCTTGGTTGAAAATGTAAACCCCTGAAATACCAAAAACTCCAAAAGTTGTTTATGGTTTTGGTGAACTAGTTGGTTATGAACTTCCACTTTTGCCCTTCACTATACCATAATTACTCATACATCCATCTATATGTCATAATGATATATTGATTTGTGTGAGGGTAAATCTGTCATTTTAGACAAATAAGTACATTCAAGTCAGCTTTTGAAATTTTATTTAATATAATAATAAGGTTTCAATCAACAATCTTGTGTCTAATTACATTTGGATCAATAATTTTTGGAATATTTATTATTCACTTGAAAAAAAGTAAAAAAAAGTGGCTATTTTAGTGGCTATTTAGGAATTGGTCACTAATATTTACAATTTGGTCAACTTCTTCTCTCAAATGAGGTTTGAATCAACAATCTTGTGTCTAATTACATTTGGGTCAACAATTTTTGGATATTTATTATTCACTTCAAAAAAAGTAAAAAAAAAAAGTGGCTATTTTAGTGGCTATTTAGGAATTGGTCACTAATAGTCACATTTTGGTCTACTTCTTCTCTAAAATTTAAGTTTTGAGATATTTATACCTCACTTTAAAAAATGTCAAATAAAGTGGCTATTTTAGAGGCTATTTATAACTCTGCCTGGGTTGTTTCAACACTGCCGGTCCCAAGCCCGGATAAAAGAGGAGGGTTAGTGCGTTAGGCAGCTCGACAGCCAGCACGTAAAAAAACCGTCGGATCCTTATGATATGAATCCAAATATGAATACTCGTGTAAATGCTAGGGCGTTCCCTTCAAGCGACGCGTTGCGCGTGCCTTCGGGTGTTTCAGAAAATGTGCAAGGGGCACCGCATCGACGCCCGGGTGCGATGTTAAATAAGCAAGGGTTCCCGCGCTCATCTGGACCACCGCGGGTAAAGAAGCTAGTCCAGAACTATAGGCTTAGGTTAGCAACTTGGAATATAGGAACCTGAACAGGTAAAGCTATGGAACTAGTAGACACTATGATTAGAAGGAAGGTTAATGTAGTATGTTTACAAGAAACAAAGTGGGTTGGAGAGAAAACTAAGGAGGTAGAAAAGACCGGGTATAAGATATTCTATACAGGAAAAGATAGGCATAGAAATGGTGTCAGAATCGTGGTTGACAAGAACCTCAAGGATAAAGTTGTGACAGTCACGAGGAAAGGAGACAGAATATTGCTTATCAAACTGGTAGTTGGAGTGGATATAATTAATGTGATTAGTGCATACGTGCCCCAAGTAGGATTGGATGATCACACTAAAAGACAATTCTGGGATGAGTTGGATGCTTTAATGCAAGAAATACCGGGAGGAGAGAAGATAATTGTAGGTGGAGATTTTAATGGCCATGTAGGCAAAGATATAACTGGATGTGAGAGGGTGCATGGGGGGGTATGGTTTTGGAGATCAGAATGAGGCAGGGGTGAGTATTTTAGATTTCGCAGTAGCATATGATCTTGTAGTAGCAAACACATTTTTTAAAAAGAGGGAAGAACACTTGATAACCTTTAAGAGTGGATCTAATAGAAGCCAGATTGATTTGTTCCTTGTGAGAAAGGCAGACCGCTTAGCATGTAAAGACTGTAAGGTCATCCCAGGAAGTGTTTAACATCTCAACATAGACTTACTATTTTAGATATCCATATAAAAGGACAATGTCGTACTAGAAAAGACCCTATAAAACCGCGAACTAGGTTGTGGAACCTTAAAGGCGATAAACTAGCACTATTCCAAGAGAGAATGTATGCAGAAGCACCTTGGAATTTGGAATATGGAACCAATACTATGTGGGATAGAATGGCAAGGTGCATCACGAGAATATCGAAGGAGGTCCTCGGAGAGTCGAAGGGAAGAGAGTTGGCTTCTAAAGATACTTGGTGGTGGAATGAAGAGGTACAAGCTGCAGTAAAAACCAAAAGGATTACTTTAAGAAGTGGCAAAATGATAGAAGTGAGAAACACTTCAAAAGCTATAAATGTGCAAATAAGGAGGTTAAAAGGACAGTTAGAGTTGCTAAAATGGAAGCGTATGACGCCTTCTACACCAAACTAGACACTAGAGAGGGAGAAAAATGTATTTATAAGCTTGCTAAGTCGAGAGAAAGGAAAACAAGAGACATTAATCAGGTTAAGTGTACAAAAAGCGATGACTCTAGGGTATTAGTGAACGATGAAGAGATTAAGGAAAGGTGGAAGAGCTATTTTGAGAAGTTGCTGAATAAAAAACATATGGATAACACAATGGAAGAAGAAACTAGAAGTTACGATGAAACTAGAGAATACATATTCTATCGGAGAATAAGGAAGTTTGAGGTGGATTTTGCTTTGAAGAAGATGAAACCCAACAAGGCCTTAGGACCAGAGGGGATCCCCATTGAGGTTTGGAAATGCTTGGGAGATGTGGGGGCATCTTGGCTTACAAAAGCTTTTAATAGGATTTTAATGACTAGAAAAATGCCTGATGAGTGGAGGAAGAGCATCCTAGTGCCTATATATAAGAGTAAAGGAGATGTACAACAATGCAACAACTATAGAGGTATTAAGTTGATGAGCCATACTATGAAGCTATGGGAGAGAGTGATGGAGCATCGCTTAAGAGGCGCAACATCAGTGTCAGAAAATCAGTTTGGATTTATGCCTGGGAGATCAACTATGGAAGCAATTTATTTACTTAGAAGACTAATGGAAAAGTATAGAGAGAAGAAAAAAGATCTACATATGGTTTTTATTGATTTAGAGAAAGCTTATGATAGAGTGCCTAAAGATTTAATTTGGTGGGTGCTAGAGAAGAAAGGAGTGACCAAGGGTTATATTGACGTGGTGAAGGATATGTATGATGAAGCGGGTACTACAATTAGATCACCAGCCGGAGAAACAAGCAAATTCCCAATTACCGTAGGCCTACACCAGGGGTCGGCCTTGAGCCCTTATTTGTTCGCCCTAATTATGGATGAATTGACTAGACACATTCAAGATGAGGTCCCATGGTGTATGCTGTTCGCAGATGATATTTTTTTGGTTGATGAGACTAAAAGGGAACTCAACACTAAACTAGAAGCTTGGAGAGAAGCACTGGAGACTAAGGGGCTAAAGATAAGTAGGACGAAAACATAATACATGGAATGTACTTTTAGCAACAGTGGAAGTAGAAACAACGAAGTAGTGAAGATCGAAGATCATGAGATCCCAAAGAGGGAACACTTTCGCTATCTAGGTTCAATGATCAGTAGAGACGGAGAGATTGGTGATGGCGTGACCCATAGAATTAAAGTGGGCTGGCTTAAGTGGAAGAGTGTTTCTGGAGTATTATGTGATCAGAGAATACCAGCAAAGTTGAAAGAAAAATTTTATTGGACAGCTATTAGGCCAGCTATGCTCTACGGGACAGAGTGTTGGGCAACTAAGAAACAACACATTAGCAAAGTGAGTGTAGCGGAGATGAGGATGCTAAGATGGATGTGTGGTAAGACTAGGAAAGATAGAATTAGAAATGAGTACATCCGAGAGACTGTAGGAGTGACACATATTGAGGACAAATTGAGGGAGAATAGACTTAGATGGTTCGGCCATGTGCAACGAAGACCTGTAGATGTACCTGTGCGAAAGAGTGATAAGATTGTAGTGCTTGGAATGGTTAAAGGGAGAGGTAGACCTAAACTGACTTGGGAATATGTAGTGCAACAAGATATGAATATATATAATTTAAATGAGCATATAGCTCTTGATCGTGCAGAATGGAGAAAAAGGATTCATATAGCCGACCCCAATTGATTGGGACACAAGGCTTGGTTTGGTTTGGTTTTAGAGGCTATTTATGAATTGGTCACTAATATTTACATTTTGGTCAACTTCATCCTTGAAATATAGGATTTATAGATTGTATTCGAATATCAATTAAGGTCTATAAACGTATACATGTCCTTTTAAAGGGGAAATACCCTACTTGTGTTATATATTTGAAGTGATGCTTTATTAGCCATCTTTACTACTCATTTACAACATAGTCAGAATTATCAACTTCTTCAGTAGGAAGAGTTTTAGATAAAATAGCTACATTTACAACTTCCTATTTAACCGTTTTAACATCTCATTATACCCTTTTAACAATCACTTAACCACACAAAATGACAATTAAATTTCCCACGCGTTATACACTTTTAACAATAACTTGAGCATACGAAACGACACAATTAAATTTCCCGCGCGTTGCTCCAACTAGTATATATATATATATTTCATCCACACTTTTACAAGTGCATATCTGGCCATGTCTACTAGTACGAGAATTGAAATATTTTATGAGCACTTTTTATTTTATTTTCTTTCCTCAATGCTGCAAAAAGGAAAAAGCTTAATTTATGGCATCAATTCCACATCTTGACAAAATCAAGAGCTTGACTGGTCCATATTATTGTTGAATAGAGGGAATGATTTGTTGGACTAGGCTTGCAATGGGGCAGATTCAATCTTAGCCATAGGATTATTGGTGGAAATTACATCGTATATGGTTGTATATATACATACATGTATATCCATATAACTCTGAAAAAGTCTGATTTGGTTGTTTAAGATCTGAAAAAGGGAACATGATTTCCTGCAAATATATTTCCAACACATATACTTGTATACTTACATATTGTTCGCACCCAAAAAACCGTCAATGGTTTTTGAGTCCGAATTGAGTGGGGCTGACGGAAGGAGAGGCCGGACTAAGCAATCAATGACTCATCGGACTCGGGTATAGCTGTGAGACCAATGAGAGACGATTGGGTAAGGTAAGTAGAGCCCGGTTGAAAGATTGAACATGGGTGAGGATCATCGGACTGAGGAAACATAACCTAGGGCGTTGACAGCCCGATGATATAAGACATGAAGCTTAATCGGACATCGTGAAGAGTAACAGTCTGATTGGCTATGGGCGGTGGCTATTGGGCATAAAGGAATGCATGGAAGCTGATAGAGCCCGATTCATCCAGGAGGAGCAATGATGAGGCCGATTGATGATGGAGAAGGCGGTGCTGTTCACAGCTGGCAGGATGACATCATCATCGAAAGTTTTTAGAAACAAGTCCGTTTAGGACAGAATCTGATCATGGCCAGCTGGATTGAGGCGTCTGATCCCTAAATTAAAGGGATTAATTCAATTAAGTTCTGGATAAGGTAGGAGTTATTGATATAGAAGGACTTTCTTCAAACAGTCAATCAATTAAGCAGCTTAGGGCGCAAGTTAAGGAATCCTAGTCCAAATAGAAATCAGTTGAGGCCGCTATAAATAAGAGGCAGGCCATCCAAGCAAAGGACTCCGCGTCTCTCTCGAAACAGCATTCACAGCATTCAGAGTATTCATCACATTCGCAGCATTCAAAGCACTTTATCCAAGTCTTTGTTTTTTCAGCTTTAGTAGCAATTAGGTCCGTCCTTTTTGTTATTTTTCTTCTTTTTGTTCTTTTGAATATTCAGCCTTTTCTGGTGTGTTCTTGAGATCTGTTTAGTTTTTCCAGGCATTTAATAAAAATCTGTTTTTATTAAACCGTTTGTGATTTTGTTTACCTGTTAAACTTGATACTTTTTAGCTTGTGCGCTTCAGTACTGCTAAAGGACTTACAGTGAGGGTACTTTCTTACTCACTATACACAATCACCCGTTTAGAAGTTAGATTCATCAAAGCCTTGTGTATCACTGACACAAGCAGATAGGAAATTAGTTTGCACGCTCACACACACACACACACACACACACACACACACACACACACACACACACACCGAACCACTGACTGGTTCTGGCACGCCCGCGCAAATTACAGCAAACATTTTTGGCACGCCCGGTGGGACCCACAATGTCTGATCATGCCTCCGAAGAAAGACAAGCAGACGACAAAGAACAGCCAGGACGATCCTCCTACAGACCAACCGATGGAGGAGAGCACCGGCCATTCTCCACAAGATGGCAGCGTTACTCTAGAGGCAATTTCAGAAGCCATGAGGGCTAACGTTGAACCCATGTGGCAGGAGTACAACGCGCTCATAGGCTCTATGGGTAACCTCAAATCGGTCATGAATCAAATGGTCGATATCCATAAAAGTTAGGCTGAGCTGGTTCATGAAACCAGGACCACCCACATAAAGTTGGACTGCCTGACGGAAGCAATCGGAAGGCTGGTTGAAACCTATAAGGCCGGAAGTAGAGGAGAACAGGTCAACGGTTCGGGCTCCGGTACCTTGCTTGAGTTCGATAAGCCGAAAGGCTCACCATATGTCTGTCCGAACCTAAAGGATGGTAACGGCTCAGGCAAGCAATCCGAGTCACAGACCGGCATGGCTGGTGGAGTGGTGGTCACCGATACCAACGGATCGGCGACACCAGGTTTTGGTGGAGCTACAGGCCATACTGAAAGTTCAGTCGGCCACACACAACCACCAGGAAATGGCCATGGGGGGCAGATGAACAACGGTGGATTCTCGACCCATCAGACCCATAACAACCAACAGCACAGACCACCGCCGTTGGTACCCCCGATAAGGAATGTCCAGCCCGTAGCTCAACCCATCAATAGGGAGGAGCTGGTAGCGGCCATACACGAGGAGTATGGCCCGTTTATGCGAAGACTGGAAAGGCCGACTTACAGACGGCCATACCCCCCTGAAATTGACCAAGCCATATTTCCTCAGGGGTATAAAGTACCAAATTTCACTCTATTTTCTGGAGAGAGTAAACAGTCTTCAGTTGAGCACATTGGCCGTTTTATTGTTCAATGCGGCCATGTGGGTCATAGTGACCCATTAAAGTTAAGACTATTCCCAAACTCGCTAACGGGCATGGCGTTTTTGTGGTACGTTAATCTCCCAGCCAATTCGGTGTTAACTTGGCAAGGGATGGAGGAGTTATTTCACGGCCAGTTCTATAGGACTGAGCCTGAGACATCATTGGCAGATTTGTCAAGGATGATGCAACTAGTAGGAGAGACCGTGGAAACCTACATAGCCCGTTTTCGAAAGGCAAAATATCGATGCAAGACAGTTTTGCCCGAGGAAGAGTATGCAAAAATGGCCATGGGGGGCATGTCCTTTGAGCTTCGCAAGAGGTTTGAGGGAACTGACTTCCGTGACCTATTCGAGCTTGCCACATGGGCCGGTCGTTACGAACGTATCCTTTTGGATGAGCAGGAGAAGAAGAACTCTTCCAAGGGAACGTATTATAAAGATACCAATTACGAGGTCCACTTGGCAAAGTGCTACCTTGAAACAGAATGCGATATGGCCGAGTTGATTTACAAACGGCCAATCGTATGCAACGCCTTGAACAAGCCTGTTAATAATAACGCCACTGCAAAGAAAATGGCGTTTGAGGCGGGGAAAAACTATACTTTCGATATAACAATGGCTGATCAAATATTCGATGCCCTGTTGGCCGATAAAGTGATCAAGCTAAGTGAAGGTCATCGGATCCCAAAGGCCGATAACATAAAAAATAAAGAGTACTGTAAATGGTACAATTCTTGGAAGCACTCTACTAATAATTGTGTTGTTTTTTGCAATTTCATATAGGAAAACGTCGAGAAGGGAGTCTTCAAATTCTCGGACAAAGCAATGGGGATCGATTCGAATCCTTTTCCTCAGATTACGGGCACAAACATGGTGATGCCCGATCTAACCAAGCTTTCAAGGCCGAGACCGAAGATAGACTTGTCTGACGAGGAGTTTGTGCCAAAACAAAGGGAGGGTAAACAAATCGCTATTTCGGCCACCGATGGGCCGAAGGTGACAATATATGACCTCCAAAAGAGCTATCAAGAACGTAAGGCAGAAGCACATAAGGCCGAGGAAGAAACGGCGGAATCCAGTACGGATAATCTGATAGCCGATCTACGGCGACAGTTGGAATTCATCGAACAAGGCCTTTGCCCGAGGTGCAAGGCTGACGTTAAGAAGGAAGTCTCGAGCCCGAGTAAGAGGCCGAGAAGCTATGAACATCGGGAATCAAGCCCGAGAAGGCCCGTACATAAGAGATTGTCAATACCATGGCAAGGTCAGACCAAGCCCGAGTGTAGGGCAAAACATCCGTTGGTACAGCAAGTCGGCCAATGCGAATCTGGCCGACTGGGGGCAAGAAGTTCCCGGGCAATCCCAAGGCCTCGGATGCAAGCAACAACTTCTGGCAGGAGCCCGAGGATGGTGCTACCACCTCGGGTAGAAGATCAAAAGTGGCATAGGGCTGAACACTCTAAATTCCCAGCACGGCCACAATATAGCAAGTCCCAAAAAAGGAGGTATCAGAGAATGAGACAGGCCGAGCGAGAGCGTCAGAATCAGGCTGAAAACCCTCCTGCTCCCACAGAGCTCAAGGTGGCCGATAACCAAGGACTCTCTACGAGGGCGATACGCGTTGCCACTGAACACCCAAGGGAAGGAGTCCGACAAGAAAAATCACAGGAAGAAGATAGAGTTACATCGGACAAAATGAGTGTAGAGTCCGGTGGAGATCTGTCGGACTCAAGTTTTTTGCCAATACAATTCGGGACTATCCCATTAGGCTTGTCATCCAACATGGTGTTTACGCTGCCCATGTCCTTCATGGCCAAGCCGGACCAGCCATCGGCCATGGAGGGGGATATAGTAGAAGGCCTAGCTAAGGACTCGGCCGTGATGGAAGATATCTTTTGGAACGGGGGAGAGACCGTTAAGCCTAAAGTGGTGGAAGCCAAGAGTAAAAATATAGACGCCACCGATAATCAGACCGATTGGCCCAAGATTACTATCTTAAGGCCGAAAGGACAACAGACTGAGGAAGGAGTGAAAACCAGACCAGTTAAAGTGGTGTTTGAAAAGCCAACACACCAGATGTCCCAACATCTGAAGCCTTTGTATGTAAAAGGACACATTGAGGGCATCCCAATAAACAAGATTCTTGTTGATGGGGGGTCCACTATCAACATCATGCCTCAAATTATGTTAAGGATTTTGCAGAAATCTGAGTCGGAGCTGATTTCGACCAAAATAAATGTCCAGAGCTTCACGGGGGCACCTTAAAAAACAAAGGGTATCCTACCACTGGAGCTGACCGTAGGCAGTAAAATGGTCATGACTGCTTTTTTCATTGTGGAAACCTCAGCGGCCTACAATGCTTTACTAGGTCGAGATTGGATCCACCCGAATTACTGCATTCCTTCCACGTTCCATCAATTGTTGATTTTCTGGAGAGGTGATGAGGTGGAAGTGGTTGGGGCAGACACCAAGCCATTTGTAGCCCGGGTGCAGACGACCGATGCTGTCTTGTATGAAGATGACATTGGGCCAGTTAAGTTGCTGGGGTGCAACAAAATGGGAAGACCTAATTCAGCGACCTTCCTTAAAGGAAGTTCGTCAGACATCAAAGCATATTTCCATAATCTCAGTCGGACAGAAGAATCAAGGCTGATTGAGATCGTTGAACAATAAGATATCCATGGGGAATCCGATGATTGAAGAACATAAGCTGCTGGCCTTGAGGGCCAGCATTACCAGGTGGTGTTCATACATGGCCGACCGAAGATTGGAAATCGGCCCTTGTGACGGAATGATCAATCTGGCTGATTGTATCTACGAAGAAGAAGCGCCAAAGGAAGAAGAGATTCAGATAGATGAGTTGGAAGCGGCCACGGCGAAGCTGGACGATCTAAAGGCCGATGTCCAAGACCCTCTCTTGGAAGTCAACCTAGGCAAGGAAGGAGAGCATAAACCTACCTATGTAAGTCAGATGCTGGAGCCTCAGTGTCTGGCCGAGTTGATTGCTCTCCTACATAAGTACAAAGATTGTTTTGCCTGGGAATATGACGAGATGCCTGGTTTATCAAGAGAGCTGGTGGAACACCGATTGCTGATTAAACCGGGCTTCAGGCCATTCAAGCAGCTACCTCGGTGCATGTCACCGGAGGTAACACTAAAGGTGAAAGAAGAAATCGAGAGATTACTGGACGCCGGTTTTATTCGGACAGCCCGATACGTTGAATGGGTCTCGAATATGGTGCCAGTGGCGAAGAAGAATGGGAAGCTGATGGTCTGCATTGACTTCAGGAACTTAAACTTAGCTACCCCAAAAGATGAGTATCCCATGCCTATGGCCGATCAGTTAATCGATTCGGCCGCTGAACATAAAATCTTATCGTTTATGGACGGGCATTCGGGGTATAACCAGATTTACATCGCCGAAGAGGATGTCCTGAAGACTGCTTTTCGGTGCCCGGGGGCAATTGGAACCTTTGAGTGGGTTGTCATGCCTTTCGGGCTTAAGAACGCTGGAGCCACCTATCAACAGGCAATGAATTCAATCTTCCATGACATGATCGGACAGTTTATGGAGGTTTACATAGATGATGTGGTGGTGAAGTCAGGAGGTTACGCCGACCATTTGGGGGATTTGGAAAAAGCATTTGAAAGAATGCGGGCTCACGGACTTAAGATGAACCCTCTCAAGTGTGCATTCGGTGTAACTGCAGGGAACTTCTTAGGTTTCCTTGTACATAAAAGGGGAATAGAGATTGACAAAAATAAGGCTCGGGCTATCCAGGCAGCAAAGCCTCCTGCTAATAAGAAGGAACTTCAGAGATTGCTCGGACATATCAATTTCTTAAGAAGATTCATATCAAATTGCGCAGGGAAGACCCAAGTATGGACCCCATTATTGAAGATCAAGACCGACGAAGACTTCAAATGGGAAGACAGCCATCAACAAGCATTTGAAGGAATCAAGTAGTATTTGTCTACTCCCCCAGTATTAATGCCACCCAAGAAGGGTAGGTACCTAAAATTGTATATATCGGCCTCTGACTCCTCTATAGGAAGTATGCTAGCTCAAGACAATGAGCAAGGCAACGAGCAGGCCGTTTACTATTTAAGTAGAATCTTGACTCCAATCGAGCAGCGCTATGCACCGATTGAGAAGTTATGCTTGGCTTTGTATTTTTCTTCACAAAAGTTAAGAACATATATGCTTCCTGTTTCAACTTATATAATATGTCAAACTGATGTGATAAAATATATGTTGTCAAGACCAATCATGAGAGGCCGAATTGGGAAATGGACCTTGGCCTTGATGGAATTTGCCATCCAATACCGATCGCAGCAATCGGTGAAAGGCCAGGCCATAGCCAATTTCTTGGCCGATCACCCAGATCTTACTAATTTGGGTGAACTGCCTCTTACACCCAAGGTCCTGAGCACATCCTTAGTCCCATGGACTTTAATCTTTGACGGTTCTAAAAACGCAGAAGGTGCTAGGGCAGGTGTGGTGATTGTATCACCCAAGTACAAAAAGACAAAAATATCTTTTCGGCTCAATTTCAAATGCACTAATAATCAGGCCGAGTACGAAGCACTTATCATCGGACTAGAGATACTCCTTGAAATGGGGGCATCGTTCGTGCACATCAAGGGAGACTCAAGGTTGGTGATCGGACAGATAGCCGGAGAGTTTCAGATAAGAAGTTGGGAGCTATGCCCGTTCCACGCAGTTGCTACTCAGCTCATGGAGGCATTTGATGACATTAGCGTGAGCTATATCCCAAGAACAACAAATACTGAGGCCGATAAGTTGGCAAAAATAGGATCAGCCTCATCTTCCCAGAAGAGTGCAGAAGACCAACTCATCACGGTTCATGTACGATCACTCCCGTCCGTTGCAAAGAGAGGTTGGTATGCTACTGCCAATTCGGTCTTGATGGAGGATGACGATTGGAGAATCCCCATCATTGAATACCTGAATCACCCAAATGTCAGGGTAGACCGAAGAGTCAGGTTGTTTGCTGTCCGATTCGTGGTGCTCAACGGAGAATTATTCAAGAAACCGATCGGTGATGACGTGGTCCTGAGGTGTCTGGGAAAGAAGCAGGCCATGCAGGTTATGGCCGAGGTACACGAAGGGATATGTGGGGCACATCATGCCGGTACCAAGATGAAGTGGTTACTGAGGAGGTATAATTATTACTGGCCCATCATGTTGAAAGAGTGTATCAGCTATGCTAAGGGTTGTCAACCGTGTCAGAAGCATGTTCCGATCCAACATGTGTCGGCCAAAGAGTTGCAACCCATAATCAAACCGTGGCCGTTTAGGGGATGGGCGATGGATTTAATTGGCAAAGTCCTACCGCCATCATCGGGCCAGCATTGTTTCATAATAGTGGCTACGGACTACTTCACCAAGTGTGCCAAAGCCATACCTTGTAGGACGGTGACACAAGCTACTGTCATAAAATTCATTAAGGAACACATTATCCATAGGTTCGGCCTTCCAGAAATAATCACGGCCGACCAAGGATCAGTGTTTACTGGGACGAAAACATCGGCCTTTGCAGAAAGTAGGGGAATTAAAATTCTCAATTCTACGCCCTATTATGCACAGGCTAATGGGCAGGCAGAATCCACTAATAAGATCCTTAAGGGGATCATTGAAAAAATGATTGTGGAAAATCCTAGGGAATGGGACAAGCTCTTGTCTGAAGCATTATGGGCTTATCGGACATCTAAAAGGTCAAGTATTGGGGTTACACCGTTCATGCTGACCTACGGGCATGACGCGATGTTACCTATGGAAGTAAGAGTCCGATCGGCTAGAAGGGCTTTACAGAATCAGCTTGAGCCCGTCGAGTATATAGAGGCTATGATAGCTGAATTGGAAGGGCTTGATGAAATGAGGCTGACGGCCTTGGATTCGTTAAAAGTACAAAAACAACGGGCCGCCCGAGCTTACAATAAGAGGGTGAAGGAGAATCTTTTTGCACGGATGATTTGGTATGGAAGGCCGTGTTACCTATTGGAGACAAGGATAATCGTTACGGTAAATGGTCGGTCAATTGGGAAGGCCCATTCATCTTCCACCAAGTCAAAGGAGGAGGTGCTTATAGGCTTCGTGAATTAGATAGAACTGTTCATGTCCGATTAATCAATGGTCAGCATTTAAAGTCTTATTATCCTACGTTATGGGAGACCATTGATCTGGATTATAAACTAAATCCTGGGTTGGAATATGATCAGTTGATAAACTATGAGCCTGATGAGCCCAAATGATTTTGATAAAGCGTTGTTTTTGTATTAATAGGCTGAGCACAGTTTACTTACAAAATACAAAAAAAAAAGTAGAGGCCGACCCAAAATTCCTAAGCTTAGTCTTCAAGTCCTCCCAGGTTTTGATGGCTCCAGACCGATCCCGTTTGGCCTTTTCTAGCTTTTGGGCCCATGCCCGGGATATCGAAACACTGGCTTGCAGCTGATCGCTGCACTTTTGGGCATCGCCACCGAGTGAAGAAAGGGCTTCATCGATTTTCCCAAGGGCGGCGTTGTTGGTGACGACCTCGGCCTCACATTGGGCAAGCTGAGCCTTTAGTGGCGCAATACAGTTCTGCAGCCAAGAGTCCCTTGCAAGAACCTGAGCCCGAGAGGCCTTCCCCGCTTCAAACTTGGCTTTGGCCCCTTCCAAGAACTTTAATGCCTTCTGCCGGGAGCCCAAATGAAGCTCTGCATCAGCTTGAATTTTCAAGGCCGAGCGATCCATGAGACGGGCACTGGGGAGTCTCTCTTTTATTTCAAGGAGCAATGATAGTTGCCCATCTGAAAGAGAAGGATCGGCCATAAGGGTGTTCAAGGCTACGTCAACATCAGCAGCAGCAGGAAGGTTGGAGAGTTCTTGATCAGCTAGCCCGAAGAGAAGGTCCTTGGCTTGTTGAAGGAGGGAAGGTGAGACTGCTTCGGGCTCCAAGGGGCCAAGGTCAAAAGCTCCCAGATCCAGGCCTGAGAAGAAGTCGTTGAAAGGGATGATTGGCACTAGACCTGTGGGATCGGCCTGGTCAAGAGAATGAAAGTCAGACGTAGTCTTTAAAATTTTATGAAAAAAAGTAAAGTACACTGCAATACCTGGGTATGAGGACTAAGTGGTCGAGATCGCTTCGCGGATCTCGGTCTCACTGGGTTGCGAAGATGTTGGCTGAGAAGGAGATTGAGCCAACCCCGAAGAAGAAGAAACGTTGCCAGTCTCTTCCCCTGGACTGATAGAGGCCTCCGTCACTTGTAAGACTTCGGCCTCTGGGACTGCGCCCGGATTATCGGCACCAGCCTGAAGGGCAGATTCTTCAGGAGGATTGACGTCGGCCACTACCGGTTCCGCTATTGTGTCAACAGGAGATCTGGTGGCTGCAGGAGGAGTAGCCTGATCTACCTCATCCCCAGCTGCCTCTGTGGTAGTTCCAGCACCTGCCGCTTCTTCAGTGCTGGATGAAAGGACGACTTGCTCAGGAGCTTGGCTGATATGAGCAAGGTCTTCATCTCCACTGGAAGGAGTCAGAGGAGGCACGATGTGGAGAGGCATAACCCTCACAACTCACTCTAGATAGGACGTTGCAGACGCCGGTGATGTAGGGAGAGTTGGAGGAAGAGTTTGAGTTAGATCCTCTCCTGAGTCTTCATCAACGAGCTGCAAAACAAAGGGTTAGCACTGAATGAAGGAAGATCGGGCTTGGTTATGAAAAGATGACTAAAATCTAACCTGAGTAGCGGCCGGTGCTGTTTTTTGTTTCTTCTGAGAAGGACCTTTGCCCGGAGCTGGTTTGCGGGCCGGTCTCTTGGCTATTTGCTTGCGCCTGACTGGAGCCGCCGTCGGGACAGGAGCATCGGCCTCAGTGGCCGATGATGCAGTAAAAGGCACAAGGGCCTCAGCAGCAGTGCCTGGAAAAATGTTGTGTTCCCGTTCACCCCACCACTGGGTGAATTCCTCTGACACCATTGGCCAGGCGGAGAAGGGTGTGAAGTTGAATGCCGCTTTGAGCCGGTCGGACCTTTCTATTATTTTCTTCACCTGCCCGTCATTAACGATGAGGCCGCGTTCCACCCAGTCAACATTGACAGTAATGCCAGGGGAAACGGGCACGAGTTGTGTAAGCCCGAATTGGAGGGCGTATAGAGGAGCGAAGTAATATTCGGCCCCGCATTTATTATTGGCCGACGGGATGCTCGGGCTAAAAATAATGTCTCTAGCTACTAAGTAGCTAGAGAAGATCTCATTGTAAGTGGACTGGGTGCCCGAACCCCAGTTGGAAGGATTATTGGAAAGCTGAAGGAAAGAAGAAAATTGAAGAGAAAAGAATGGGGTAAAGAGGTTGATATCCCGAGGGGAGCAACCTTGGTAATAGAAAGTAAAACACTCCTCGAAGGAGTGGGAAGAAGGAGTTACATCCATAAACTGGAAAGCAGAGATGGGAACATCGGCCACTTGACGGATAGTGGGTTGAAGCTCCGGGAAATAAGAATGTAGCCAGAGTTGGAGGACCCATATCAGACTCCCACCAGCACCGAAGCCCGAATTGACAAAATCTGTGATGCCTCGGACAAGGTGCGCCCAAACCAGTGTAGCCATGGCCAAGGGTTGCCCCAAGGCAAGAGCCAAGGCCAAGGTTGTGTACTCTTTAGTAATGGCTTGGCTGGCCGAGCAGAAGAGATATTTGTTGAGCCAATAGATGAGGAAGGCGGTGTGTTCTGCATCGGACACCGCCATATCATCTGCCCCAATGCAGGCAGTCAGAAAGCCTCCAAAGGCTATAATCGGCCTGTGAGAAACGGCCCCGTCCCTGACAATTGCTTGTTGAGGATAGGCGAAGCTGGCCGTCCCAATGTCAAGCCCGGGAATGATTTCTTGTCCATGAGGGCGAAGGCCGAGCATATAACTGATATCTTTGACGGTGGGAGCCATTGGTCCGCAACAGAAAAGGAAGTCGTTGCAAGAAGAAGACCAGAATAATAAAGCTGACAGAAGAAGAGGTCGGTCTATCTGTATTCGAGACCGACTGAGCATTATGGCATCATAAATGCCCGTTTGCTTCCAAACACCGGCCTTAGAGGCCGAAACCCTGGTCACCCACTTGTCCCAGTCTGCAGCGGGGGTCGGCCATCCCCGAATTGGCTGGTTAGCACTTTGAACTTTGTCCCAGTGAGCAGGGACTTGAAGGAATGCTTCATTCTCAATCGGGGGGAAAAAAGGAAGAAAAGCCGCCGGAGGGTGGCCAAGAAACGCCGCTCCTAAGCCCGGTGCGACGGGAGAACCATCAGAGGAGTTGTAGGGGGTGAGAATCAGTGGAGATCTCGGCGGCATGAGCTTTGGCAAGGGTCCTAACCTCTCTACATCGGTTTTGCGGCGGAGGTGGTCTGCGAAGGATTTCTTTCCTTTGGAGGTAGCCGGAGCAGTTTTAGGAGCCATGTTTGTATCGAAGAGGAAAGGTCGCCGGAAAAGATGGAGGTATAGAGAGAGAAGCTCTGTTTTTGCTTGAATTCTAGAGAGAGAGTAAGAATGCTGTGAATGTGGTAAGGAGTTTCAAAAGTTTGGCGGTTAAATATCACGATGCTGTAATCATGGTGCATTAAATGAGGAGTGACTGGTGGGATTCTCTATAATCTGACAGTTGTTGCATGCTTGATGCGTGGCCAGTTTAAAATTCAAAATGTCACATCAATCAAGGCGGGACGTTTGATATGACCTTTTGGGGGGCAATTGTTTGCACCCAAAAAACCGTCAATGGTTTTTGAACCCGAATTGAGTGGGGCTGACGGAAGGAGAGGCCGGACTAAGCAATCAATGACTCATCGGACTCGGGTGTAGCTGTGAGACCAATGAGAGGCGATTGGGTAAGGTAAGTAGAGCCCGATTGAAAGATTGAACATGGGTGAGGATCATCGGACTAAGGAAACATAACCTAGGGCGTTGACAGCCCGATGATATAAGACAGGAAGCTTAATCGGACATCGTGAAGAGTAACAGTCCGATTGGCTATGGGCAGTGGCTATTGGGCATGAAGGAATGCATGGAAACTGATAGAGCCCGATTCATCCAGGAGGAGCAATGATGAGGTCGATTGATGATGGAGAAGGCGGTGCTGTTCACAGCTGGCAGGATGACGTCATCATCGAAAGTTTTTAGAAACAAGTCCGTTTAGGACAGAATCTGATCATGGCCAGCTGGATTGAGGCGTCTGATCCCTAAATTAAAGGGATTAATTCAATTATGTTCTGGATAAGGTAGGAGTTATTGATATAGAAGGACTTTCTTCAAACAGTCAATCAATTAAGCAGCTTGGGGCGCAAGTTAAGGAATCCTAGTCCAAATAGAAATCAGTTGAGGCCGCTATAAATAAGAGGCAGGCCATCCAAGCAAAGGACTCCGCGTCTCTCTCGAAACAGCATTCACAGCATTCAGAGTATTCAGCACATTCGCAGCATTCAAAGCACTTTCTCCAAGTCTTTGTTTTTTCAGCTTTAGTAGCAATTAGGTCCGTCCTTTTTGTTATTTTTCTTCTTTTTGTTCTTTTGAATATTCAGCCTTTTTTGGTGTGTTCTTGAGATCTATTTAGTTTTTCCAGGCATTTAATTAAAATCTATTTTTATTAAACCGTTTGTGATTTTGTTTACCTGTTAAACTTGATACTTTTTAGTTTGTGCGCTTCAGTACTGCTAAAGGGCTTACAGTGAGGGTACTTTCCTACTCACTATACACAATCACCCATTTAGAAGTTAGATTCATCAAAGCCTTGTGTATCACTGACACAAGCAGATAGGAAATTAGTTTGCACGCTCACACACACACACACACACACCGAACCAGTGACTGGTTCTGGCACGCCCGCGCAAATTACAGCAAACACATATATATAGAGGACCACCTCCAGTGAGAAGGGTAAAAACTAGTTCCGCTCATATTGAGTAGTGCAAAACTTCTTACTGCATATGTATGTTGTCCGTGGCATTACTCGTTCACTCTGAATTGAAGTACTTATAATGCTAGCCTCATGCATACTACTCTATATATTATGATAACTGCGTCAATACATTAAATGTCTATACTCCCAAGTCTAATTGGCTATAGATTGGTATTGAACTGAACGCTTTATTTGATTGAGCTTTATTGATCATTGAACGTTCAAGTCTATCTTTAGTAAGAATATTCTATTGGTGTTACGGTTTATTACCTTTTCTATACAAAATGACTTGGCTCAATAACAGGGCACATCTTATTCAAACGGGTCGTGCCCTGTGCTTATCGTTTTGATCTTATTTAGATCAGGCATATTTAGACCATATTATGGAGATCTTATTCAAACTCTGTGGGCATATCTTGCTCGAGCTAAAATTGCTGCCTGAGATTTTATAAAGTCACAATCTATTTACTTGGACCTTCTCTAGCTTATCTGATCAAGACAAAGCACATCCCAAGCTCATTATTGAAAGCTAATTCAAACCAGCTTCTCTTCGCGGGTTCCCCTCACATCGAGCTAGGCCACTGAAAGTATCCTGAATCGACTATGTCCTGACCTTAGTATATAGATCTCATTCAAGACCAAATATGTTGTGGGATTATTATTCAGATCCTATTCCCTTTGACATGCTCAAAAGCTTGTGATCTCCCTCATATCAGGATTAAGTCATATCATATTCTTTCAGAGCTAAAGCAAAACATGATCGGAGCCAATTATTTTTCCAACATCATTTTTCAAGTTTCCTTCATGGTGGGGCATTACGCTCAAGTGCCTCAGATTGGGTCACCCTAACATTGGATTTTTATCAGAGCTTATACACGAATCTTACTGTCAAGATTTATCTCACTCAGATTTGGATATGAGCAGCACACTCAGTACAACTATAAATCAGGCCATCTTCACGTGCTCCTCTCATATCAAGCTTCCACATCAAAAGTGTCTTGGATCGACCACCTCCCGGGCTTATTCTACATATCTTATTGAAGATCGAATCTTATGCCAGATCAAAATTATTTATTCGGGGAGTCCGATTATCAGCAGATCTCATTAACAATTTATTCAGGTCAAGATCATCGTTCAAATCAGATTTGCTTAGAACTTAACATTCAGAACAAATTTTTATCAGAGCTTATTATCTCTAGATCGGGGACTTATTACTCATATGGTGCATTTGTGCTTTAAACCATGACTATAAGTATTTATGCATTTATTTACTTATTTAATCCCCTTCTACAATAACTGGCAAAATGTGTTCATGTAGATAGCTTAGGATCTATAATCAAATCTATAAGAACAAAAAGAGATTTGGCAATTTAGATCTTGAGGTGCCAGCTCAAAATAACCTCCTAAGCATCAAATCAGAATCTAGAAGAAGTCAGGATTCAAGCATCTTTTCATTTAGCTCAAAGTTCATAACAGCACGAGCAGACCTAAAAGCCAAGGCTACAATAAAGCCTAAAGTGCAAAAGGCCTGAACGACCCGAAATTCATCTCAGGCATGACCTAAGGGTCCAAAAGAAACACCTAATTTCAGCTCGAGTAACATCTCAAGACCAAGCATCACGAGTGTAAAAGCTTCGAGCTCATTACAGCTCGAGCACATTCTAAGGCTAAGCGTCACGGGTGTAAATGCTCTGAGTTTATTACAACTCGAGCACACCCAAAGATAAAGTGTCACGGATCCAAAAGCTCTGAGCTCAATACAGCTCGAGCACACCCTAAGGCCAAGCGTCACGGGTGTAAAACCTCTGAGCTCATTACAGCTCGAGCACACCCAAAGACCAACCGTCACCGGTGCAAAAGCTCCGAGTTCATTATAGCTCAAGCACACCCAAATACCTAGTATCACGGGTCCAAGAGCTCCGAGCTCCTTATAGCTTGAGCACGCCCAAAGACTAAGTGTCATAGGCAAACTTAGCCTTAACTCGGGCAAGACTTAAAAACCTTAGGCTACAATAAAGCCCAAGTGTCACAGGTCTAAAGAAAGACTTGGGAACAACTCAGGCACGACCTAAAAACCTTAGACTACAATAAAGCCTAAGTGTCACAGGTCTCCAAAAAAAAAAAAAAAAAAAAAAAACGTCGGACAAACCTGAAACTCTTAGGCTATAATAAAGCACAAGTGTCGTAAGCCTTCAAAAGCCCCGAGTTCGTCACAGCTCGAGAAAATCCAAAAGACATGAGCTACAATAAAGCACAAGTGTCGTAAGCCTTCAAAAGTCCCGAGTTCGTCACAGCTTGGGAAAATCCAAAAGACCTGAGCTACAATAAAGACCAAGTGTCGCAGAGTTCGTCCCAGATGATCTAAGAAACTTTTAATAACTACAAAAAAGTTAAATTCTCGAGTATCACTACTAAGTTTGTCTCCAAAAAAAGATATGTCCCAAAAATATCAGCCAATCATCTACCGACAAGTGGAGCCCAAGAATGGGTCAACCTCATTACCTTAGCCCATGACTAGCGTTAGTGATCATGGTGGGAGAAAATGATGTGCATAATCCCACAAGTATAGCCCAAACAAGGGGTAGTCTAGCCCATGACTGCATAGTGGAGTAGTGGGAGTAGTGCTCCAAGAAAAGCGTAGACTGTTAAGCCTCAAACCCTATATATGCATAGCTCAAGCTCATGAAAAAGGTACACAATTCTTCCCTCTGATATTCTCTCATACTCAAACTCCATCTAAGACTAACTTAGTCATTGGAGGAGGCTCAGCGGTCCAAACCCCCCTTTGTGGCCTTTCTTTTGCCTTTTTGCAAGTCATCATTTAGAGGGATTCTCTCTGGTAGTCCAGTTCTTCCAGTCCAGGTAGAATTCAGATCAAGCATTTTAGGCAACATAAGATGGAAATGGAAGTATGAGTAGACTAGATAGACAAGCAAAAAAAAGAAAAAAAAAAAGATATTAATTAGCACAATCACACACAGGGGCAGACCCACTTTCAGGAAAAAAACATGTTATATATGATAGTTTCAAAAAATATGTGGACTTTTTTTAAAGATTTTTTGTTAATTCGGGGGCATTTTGTAAAGAGTAATGATATTCTTCCCAAATTTCTATCCCAAAAGTGCTTTTCAAATGATGTGGCAGTGGGGCCAAGTCATATACTGTGGGATCAATTCAATTTTGATTGGAAGTTGTTTTCAAATGATGTGGCAGTGGAGCCAAGTCATATGTCGTCTGTTCGACATGCTCAAAAGCTAGTGATCTCCCTCATATCACGATTAAGTCATATCATATTCTTTCAGAGCTAAAGCAAAACATGATCAGAGCTGTTTGCACCTAAAAAAATACACTTTTTAAGTCAAAGTTTGATAAGGCTGATTGAAGTATTTTAATCGGACTATAAGACCGATGGCAAAATTAATGGCTATGTGACTGGTTCAAAGTTGGTAAGACCGAATGGGTTTTTTATCGGGCTGATCACGATCGGACTGATCACCGCTTTAATCGGGCTTGTTCGGACTGACCATGTGTGTTTGCGTGTCAAGCATTTAAACACGGTGGGCCACCCCTTGACATCAGTTTGGCAATGCATGGAGTACATCTTATAACAGTTAGCCATCGAGCATAATGACGCGGCCATCGGGCACGTGTGTGAATGGCAGTATGGGTCTCGTGTAGTTTTATTTGTGCCATTTGATTTATGATGTAAGTATATGGTGGGTCCAAGGACAAGTCAAAATGATTTGATGTTAAGCAAAAGCCAAATTGGCTTTTATTTATTCCATCGGACACAAGAGCTGAAGAAGTTGGCATGGTTGTGCCATCGGGCATGCCTTGTACCATCGGGCTGTTCATCATTCATAAAGTCATATGGTGGGCCATTCGTGAATGATGAGAGGTTTATGTGCCCACGTCACTTAAGGGAGTCTGGACTATATTTTAGTCAAACATACTAATCTAGTTAGGCATTGATTTCGTAGCTTTTAGTTGCCCAATGGAAACAAATTGTGGTGGGCCACGTCATATGGCAATCTATCATCAGCCTGAGTCCTTATTCAGCCCGTTTGGTATTTCATAATCTGCTACTTATTAGGGATCACTTTATAATCTCCTTGAATATACAGTGATATATACAATATTATCACTTTATCATACTATGGAAATATATTATCAGATTTTCCAAATGGAAAGGTAATATTGTTTGATCAGGAAAGTGTATCTTTTTGCTTCCAAGTGAAGTCAGTCGAATCTATACCATATTCGGACCAGGTTCAAGAGACATATATACAGCTATATATATATTCGAAAAGATATGGAAGTTTCACCAGATAATTATGGAAGCTTCAAGTCAGATATTATCTACAGATATGGAAGAAATCTGGTATTTTTTACCATATAATATTTAGCAGATATTACTTGCCTTTTCTTGATCAGTCTAGGCCGCTATAAATCAACAGGCAAGCCAAGCTATCAAGGCACTCCGCGTCACCTCGACATATGCATCCAAAAAAGCATTCTTAGCAATCTAAGAATTCTTATTATTTTTCTTAGGCTTTCTTAGCTTTTAATTACATTCTTGTAATTTCTTTTCTTTTTAATTAAATAAAAGTCCATTTTATTTAATTTCTTTTCTTCATCACTTGCTAGACTTGTGTGCTTCAACACTGTCTAGGGACCTAGAATAAGGGTACTTTCCTACTTATTCGCATAATCGCCTGTTATAAGTTAGATTCATGAAACCTTGTGTATCAATCACACAAGTGCTTTTAGGAAATTTTGTCTATATTGGTTTGGGTCTACCTAACAAGGCTCTGGCATGCCCGAATAAATAAATACTACAAACATTTTTGGCACGCCCGGTGGGACCGCCAAGTGATGAGCCATGCACACACCGAAGCATGGCTACACTTTTACAACAACCAGATTGGTTGGCAGAATGAGTCAATACGCCAACTTCGCGAAGAAATCTATCGTCTCTACAACGATGGATATTGGAATGAAACCGGTCATCTTTACAATGAGATAGACCGTTTTGAGGCCGACATGCGATTTTTTAATCAGGAAATCGGCCTCCTCAAAACTTCGAGTGGAGCTGATGAACCGCCGCCCGAGGGAAATTCGTTCATGTCTCTAGACGATTTTCTGTACGGTGACTGGTGAAAGAAGCTACTTTGTGACAACATTCATCGTGCTCTTGAAGATTGAAGGCGTTCTCGAGAGAACAACATGCAAAGCTTAGCCGATTTGAAGAAGGCACGAAAGCAAGCCTGGCAATACTAGAGGCTCAAGGGCAAAAGATCGAACTATTTTTAAAGTCACGACAACGGCCCGAGGCTAACGTTACCACTCTAAATCAAGAGACCGGTGTCTCTGGTCATCTTGATTCCACGATGTCCAAACCGCTCGAGGGGCAAGACGGCAAAAAAAATAAATAAAGAGCCAAATAATCTTATTTCGGCCATAGAGCTCCTCACCGACATTGAAGAAGACGATGAAGCGCCCGGGGGGCAATTCAAGACGAGCCTCAAAATTCTATTGAGGCCGAAAGGGCGAAAAGCGACAGGCCGAGTGATCTGGTATCGGCCATAGGGCATCCCGTTAGTGAGGAAGACGATGATGAAGACCTCCTTGTTGATGAAGAAATCGGTGATGAACCGCTCGGGGGGCAAGCTTCGCCGAGACCGATTGATTCTAAATCAGTCTATGAAGTTTTTGAAAATATTTCTTTGAGGAAACTCAGCCTCAAGGAATTGTTCAATTTTTTTGGTCTTGTAATAGTGACCGATTATATTCTCCATTTTAAGCCAATTAATAATTTGGCTTGGGTTGATCTACACCCAGGTGGCTGTGTGGATGTCACCAAAAACTAGCTGTTATTTGGTGGATCCTGCTGCAACAGTGGTACTATCGAGGAAGACTGAAGTACT
This sequence comes from Hydrangea macrophylla, assembly GCA_033977485.1. Taxonomy (NCBI): domain Eukaryota; kingdom Viridiplantae; phylum Streptophyta; class Magnoliopsida; order Cornales; family Hydrangeaceae; genus Hydrangea; species Hydrangea macrophylla. The sequence continues at coordinate 34,907,460 of CM066994.1, forward strand.
AAAGGCTGAGGCTGAAGTCACTGAACAAATAAAATTTGGACTGTCTTACCAGACCGAAGAAGAGAAAAGAAAAAAAATAAAATTAATAAAAGGTAATGATGAAAGGAAGCTTTGAATGCGAAATCGGACGTATAGGCCGATGGAGCACGAGTACTTAACTGGTGTTGAATGTGTATGGGTGCCCGATAGTGGTTCAAAGGCAATCGGTCTGAAGGGGGCCCTATTTTTCAAACACAGCTTCGAGTCCCACTATGCAAAGGAGTTTTGTTTACTAGGCTTCAAAGATGAGGTGATGATGGTGGTAGGCCCATACTTCAAGAGAGTTGGTCATCCGTTTTGAAATCTAAGGTGCGGATGTGATTCACCAAGTCTATGGGATTACAAGCTTGTCTACTAACTTCATCGGTCCGAGCAGTAAGTTCAATATGATTGGTGATGATGTCCGATCATCGGTCTGTTGAAAAACATGGCTATTCAAAATTCACTTGTTTTCATTTTAAACAGCCAGGAGGGACATTGTTTACACCTAAAAAATACACTTTTTAAGTCAAAGTTTGATAAGGCCGATTAATGTATTTTAATCGGACTATAAGACCGATGGCAAAATTAATGGCTATGTGACTGGTTCAAAGTTGGTAAGACCGAATTGGTTTTTTATCGGGCTGATCACGATCGGACTGATCACCGCTTTAATCGGGCTTGTTCGGACTGACCATGTGTGTTTGCGTGTCAATCATTTAAACACGGTAGGCCACACCTTGACATCAGTTTGGCAATGCATGGAGTACATCTCATAACAGTTAGCCATCAGGCATAATGCCGCGACCATCGGGCACATGTGTGAATGGCAGTATGGGTCTCGTGTGGTTTTATTAGTGCCATTTGATTTATGATGTAAGTATATGGTGGGCCCAAGGACAAGTCAAAATGATTTGATGCTAAGCAAAAACCAAATTGGCTTTTATTTATTCCATCGGACACAAGAGCTGAAGAAGTTGGAATGCTTGTGCCATCGGGCATGCCTTGCACCATCGGGCTGTTCATCATTCATAAAGTCATATGGTGGGCCATTCGTGAATGATGAGAGGTTTATGTGCCCACGTCACTTAAGGGAGTCTGGACTATATTTTAGTTAAACATACTAATCTAGTTAGGCATTGATTTCGCAGCTTTTAGTTGCCCAATGGAAACAAATTGTGGTGGGCCACGTCATATGGCAATCTATCATCAGCCTGAGTCCTTATTCAGCCCGTTTGGTATTTCATAATCTGCTACTTATTAGGGATCACTTTATAATCTCCTTGAATATGCGGTGATATATACAATATTATCACTTTATCAGACTATGGAAATATATTATCAGATTTGCCAAATGGAAAGGTAATATTGTTTGATCAGGAAAGTGTATCTTTTTGCTTCCAAGTGAAGTCAGTCGAATCTATACCATATTCGGACCAGGTTCAAGAGACATATATACAGCTATATATATTCGAAGAGATATGAAAGTTTCACTAGATAATTATGGAAGATTCAAGTCAGATATTATCTACAGATATGGAAGAAATCTGGTATTTTTTACCAGATTATATTTAGCAGATATTACTTGCCTTATCTTGATCAGTCTAGGCCGCTATAAATCAACAGGCAGGCCAAGCTATCAAGGCACTCCGCGTCACCTCAACAAATGCATCCAAAAAAGCATTCTTAGCACTCTAAGCATTCTTATTTTTTTTCTTAGGCTTTCTTAGCTTTGAATTACATTATTGTAATTTCTTTTCTTTTTAATTAAATAAAAGTCCATTTTATTTAATTTCTTTTCTTCATCACTTGCTAGACTTGTGTGCTTCAACACTGTCTAGGAACCTAGAATAAGGGTACTTTCCTACTTATTCGCACAATCGCCTGTTATAAGTTAGATTCATGAAACCTTGTGTATCACTCACACAAGTGCTTTTAGTAAAATTTTGTATTTATTGGTTTGGGTCTGCCTAACAAGGCTCTGGCACGCCCGAATAAATAAATACAGCAAATAAGAGCCAATTATTTTCCAACATCATTTTTCAAGTTTCCTTCACGGCGGGGTATTACGCCCAAGTGCCTCAGATTGGGTCGCCCTAACCTTGGATTTTTATTAGAGCTTATACACGAATCTTACTGTCAAGATTTATCTCACTCAGATTTGTATATGAGCAGCACACTCAGTGCAACTATAAATCAAGCCTTCTTCACGGGCTCCTCTCATATATATCAAGCTTTCACATCAAAAGTGTCTTGGATCGACCACTTCCTGGGCTTATGCTACATATCTTATTGAAGATTGGATCTTATGCCATATCAAAATTATTTATTCGGGGAGTCCGATTATCTGCAGATCTCAATAACAATTTATTCAGGTCAAGATCATCGTTCAAATCAGATTTGCTTAGAACTTAACATTCAGAACAAAATTTTATCAAAGCTTATTATCTCTCTAGATCAGGACTTATTACTCATATGGTGCATTTGTGCTTTAAACCATGACTGTAAGTATTTATTTATTTATTTACTTACTTAATCCCCTTTTACAATATCTGGCAAAATATGTTCATGTAGATAGCTCAGGATCTATAATCAAATGTATAAGAACAAAAAGAGATTTGGCAATTTAGATCTTGAGGTGTCAGCTCAAAATAACCACCTAAGCATCAAATTAGAATCTAGAAGAAGTCAGGATTCAAGCATCTTCTCATTTAGCTCAAAGTTCATTACAGCTCGAGCAGACCTAAAAGCCAAGGCTGCACTAAAGCCTAAAGTGCAAAAGGCCTAAAAGACCCGGAATTCAGCTCAGACATGACCTAAGGGTCCAAAAGAAAGACCTAATTTCAGCTCAGGTAACACCCCAAGACCAAGCGTCACGAGTGTAAAAGCTTTGAGCTCATTACAATTCGAGCACACCCTAAGGCCAAGCATCACGGGTATAAAAAGCTCTGAGTTCATTACAGCTCAAGCACACCCAAAATATCAAGTGTCACGGATCCAAAAGCTCCGAGCTCATTACAGCTCGAGCATACCCTAAGGCCAAGTGTCACGGGTGTAAAAGCTCCGAGCTCATTAAAGCTCGAGCACACCAAAAGACCAAGCGTCACGGGTCCAAAAGCTTCGAGCTCATTACAGCTCGAGCACACCCTAAGGCCAAGCATCACGGGTGTAAAAGCTCTGAGCTCATTACAGCTCGAGCATACCCAAAGACAAAAATTCACGGGTCCAAAAGCTCCGAGCTCATTATAGCTCGAGCACACCCTAAGGCCAAGCGTCACGGGTCCAAGAGCTCCGAGCTCATTACAGCTCGAGCACACCCAAATACCTAGTGTCACGGTCGAGGAGCTCCGAGCTCCTTATAACTTGAGCATGACCAAAGACTAAGTGTCATAGGAAGACTGAGCCTTAACTCGGGCAAGACCTAAAAACCTTAGGCTACAATAAAGCCCAAGTGTCATAGGTCCAAAAGAAAGACTTGAATACAACTCAGGCTAGACCTAAAAACCTTAGGCTAAAATAAAGCCTAAGTGTCATAGGTCTCAAAAACAAAAACCCCTCAAACTCTTAGGCTATAATAAAGCACAGGTGTCGTAAGCCTTCAAAAGTCCCGAATCCGTCACAGCTCAGGAAAATCCAAAAGACCTGAGCTACAATAAAGCCCAAGTGTCGCAGAGTTCACCCCATACGATCTAATAAACTTTTAATAACTACAAAAAAGTTAAATTCTCGGTATCACTACTAAGTTTGTCTCCCAAGAAAGATATGCCCCAAAAATATCAGCCCAATCATCTACTGACAAGTGGAGCCCAAGAATGGGTCAATCTCATGACCATAGCCCATGACTAGCCGTTAGTGATCATGTAGAGATAAAATGATGTGCATAATCCCACAATTATAGCCCAAACAATTAAGGGATAGTCTAGCCCATGACTGCATAGTGGAGTAGTGGGAATAGTGCTCCTAGAAAAGCGTAGACTGTTAAGCCTCAAGCCCTCTATATGCATAGCTCAAGCTCATGAAAAGGTACACAATTCTTCCCTCTGATATTCTCTCGTACTCAAACTCCATCTAAGACTAACTTAGTCATTGGAGGAGGCTCTGGGGTCCGAACCCCATTTTGTGGCCTTTCTTTTGCCTTTTTGCAGGTCATCATTTAGAGAGATTCTCTTTGGTACTCTTGTTCTTCCAGTCCAGGTAGAATTCAGATTAACCATTTTGGGCAACATCAGATGGAAATGGAAGTATGAGCAGACTAGATAGACAAGTAAAAAAAGGAAAAAAAAAAAAATATTAATTAGCACAAACACACACAGGGGCAGACCCACTTTCAGGAAAAAAAACAGGTTATATATGATAGTTTCAAAAAATAAGAGGACTTTTGTTAAGATTTTCTGTTAATTCGGGGGTTTTTTGTAAAGAGCAATGACATGCTTCCCAAATTTCTATCCCAAAAGTGCTTTCCAAATGATGTGACAGTGGGGTCAAGTGATATACTGTAGGACAGTTGAATTTTGATCGATTGGAAGTTGTTTACCTTACCCCACTGACAGGTCAATTGAGAAACACTTTTAAAATAGAAATTTGGGAAGCATATCATTACTCTTTTGTAAATTTTAGAACTTTGACACGGTTTTAATTGACAACTTGTTCCCACACTTAATTTTATAATATTATATATTGTGTGTATATATGTATGTGTTATATAATAAAATACCAAAAAGTAAAACAAAGACCACCTAGAGTTCCCTAGTTTTCCACAAGGCATTTTCTAAAAATAAAAAATAAAAACTGTTCCCATGCAGATGAAGTTTGAAGTTTCGAAGTTCTCGAAAGACTCAAATGTCCCATATCCACCATTAACCTCCTCTTGCTCCTGTTTAGCCAAAAAAAAAAAACTCCCCATACTCCTTTTTCTTGAGATAGACAAAAATCACACAGAATTTCCAATCCCCTATATATACACGAAACTTGTGAAAAAAATCACATAAAATTATATTATTTCTACAAAAAAAAAAAAAAAAAATTGGTCGAGGATGCTGCCTCCGAACCCCTGTAAAAACATTATCTCCACTGAATTAAAATTCTGAGTCTACCACCGAACACACATGTATACATATAGATTATATTAAAAGCACAAGCAAAAATAGATAGAATATATTGAAAGTACAAGCTTCCTTATTATAGCTGCGGTGTTACAACCTTTATTTATTGCACTAGCACATACATACACACATATATAGCTAATATGAAGAAGTGGTTATTGTGTTAACGTTGGCCTTGGCAAAGGAAAACGGATAAGCTTCATCACTGGGATCATTGAGACACAAACGTCGAACTCCATTGGGGTCGAAGAAAATGCCAAGGTACCCGCATTGAACTTCACAGGTTTTACACACTGAGGAGCAGGACATAATCTTGTAGTCAATATCCAATGACGTCCCAGTTTCCTTCTCAATCTTAAACCAGTTACTCAAAGTGTTAGGACCTGGGTTTCCTAAAAGAGGTTCGGTCGTCACGCAAAATCGTCCGATTGTTTGATCAAACTCACCAAACTTCCACATGAAATAGCGCGAACGACAGTATAACGGGCCCAAGAACACGATGTTGAGGTTGGTTTGAGTTTGAACCACTTTATCCTCGGGGATGTTCCAAGGAGTGAAGATGACTGGTCGACCTCTTTCCACATCGGAAGGCTCTTGGATCACGGACGGGGGACAGAGACCTCCATTTATATTCATGCCCGTTGTGAGTCCACCGCCTTTGCCAGGCCATATAATATTTGGTGGTGGTAATATATAGTACTCCTCACCTGCTATGACCGCTTTGCCTTCATTGTCAAGCACTGCATCATGTGCGGCCAGCAATTGATTTGCTGAGAGAACAAAGACAAGGAATGAGAGCATTACCAGCACCTCTATTGTCTTCATGATTGTACGTAGTCTCTCTCTCTCTCTCTCTCTCTCTCTCTCTCTCTCTCAATATGTTTGAAGTTGTATGAAATGTTGGATGGAAAAATATTACCGAGGGAGCATTCAATTTATGGACAGAGAGAGGGAGAGATGGAATGCATATATGCTGTATGACACCTAATTAAGGATGCGTTCTAGAATTTTTCAAGATACATGGCCAAAAGGGGCAACCGTCTGGGTTATCAAATTTCACAAAATTTTGAGGGATTTTATAAAATTTTTATAATTATATTTTTATTTTGAGATTTTTAGTATTTTACATATAGGTCTCTTTCAAAGCTCAATTTAGTGTCATCAACTATATATTTATATTGATAAACATGTATATAAAACTCAAAATCAAAGGCCCTAGAATTTTGAAAATTACACTTTTACTGTAAGAATTTATTTAGTTTTAGAAATAGGCCTCTCTAGAATTTTGAAAGATATCATACAATGTTTAAGTTGCACAAATAGACTCATATTAAAAGTAGACCACAAAAAAATCGCTAATTATGTATAATTATACCCTAAAAAAACTGCTAATTATGTACAACGCCCCCGAATCCCTTTACAAGGTCCTCTCTTTTAGTAGTTCGTCTCAGGCTTCCAAATACGCGGGACCGGCCCTGTCAAAATAAGAGAGATAGCCGAACAACCCATTATTGGCCTTTTAGTTCCTAAAGTTTAAGATGAGTCGCACTTTAGTCCATCCATGACTTTTTGCTATGAAAATTTCACTTTTAGTGACAAATGATTTCGTCACTAAAATGCTATAAGGACGTAAGTGGCACATTTGTGAAACTTTAAGGACCAAAGTACAAAATTTGAAACATTAGAGTACAAAGTAAAAAGAGTAAAATACCCAAACTTTAAGGGTGCAAAGTACAATTAGTCATATATATTTATATTTGCAGTATACTTAAGGGACCAATCTTGCGAAGCCAACCATCAGGGTCGGCCCTTCAATTTCGGGGCCTAAGCGCCCGAGGTGAAATTATATATATATATATATATATATTGTCATATTTGCGAGTAGATTTTTTTTTTTTTTTTGTATTTTGCGATTCTTATTTCTTCGGAAATAACTTTTGTTATTTGAGTTACAACATTTTGTTATCATAGGTAACAAGCCAAAATAGTAGATTAGCATTATTAAAAGGGGTGATAAATAATAATAATGATAATAGTTTTATCGTTGAATTGGCATTATTATAATTGGAGTAAGATCATCACATTTTAGCAAGTCAAAATCTAAGTAAATATTTAAGTTGTGGAATTCGATCAATTTTCAATGTGTCACTCGTGAAATTATTATTGAAGATGTTGGACCACCAAATTACCGGAATCCAAAATTCAAATGTACTGGCTTTCTTCACACTAGAGGAGTGTCACTCATTATGTGAGTGCAAGAGAAAGAAAGTGGGTTTGGGTAGTTGAAGGAAGTTATTTTTTTTTTTAAAAAGAAGTTATTATTTTAGAAAATTTTGAAATGACATTTTAATACTTTGTGAAAAAATTTGTATTTGGAAATTGTATAGGTTTTATTGTAATTATTGGTTTAAGAGAAACTTTTTTTGATACCCCTTCCTTTCACTTTCTATATTAGTATAGATATGCTAGTACAAAGGTTTTTTTTGACTTTATTGTCATTATTAATAATTTAATGGGGATAATTATCAAAACTAATGGAGCCTATGACAATGAGATGGAAAGTTTGAGGTAAAATTCTCCAGAACTCTGGGACAACAATAATTGATGAGCATTGTTGTCTTTTTCTTTTGTCATAGGCCAAGAAAGTTTGAAGTAAAATTCTCCAGAACTCTCAATAATTGATGAGCATTGTCGTCTTTTTCTTTTGTCATAGGCCAGTCTTAATTTCTTTTTCTTTTCTTTGTCTTTTTTTTTTTTTCCTTTTGTTTTGCTGTAAAAAATAAATGCTGCAAATTTTGTAATACAGTTGTCAACTAATTAATCGCAAATCTCACATCGATTTAAAACTAACTATAACAAGAGGTGGAAAGAAATACTTTGTTACATTTATAGATGATAGTAGTAGATATTGTTATATTTACTTAGTTCTAAAGATGAAACAATAGATATGTTTTAGATATATTAGCTGAAATTGAAAATCATTTATCTAAAACAATAAAATGAGTTATATCGGATAGAGGATGTGAATATGATTCAACTCCACTAACTAAGTATTGTGCTAACAATGGGATTATTCATGCAATAACTGCGCCATAGGCCAGTCTCAATTTCTTTTCTTTTCTTTCTTTTCTTTCTTTTCTTTTGTTTTGCTGTAAAAAATAAATGCTAAAAATTTTACTATACAGTTGTCAACTAATTAATCGCAAATCTCACAATTCTCTGAGTTCGTTTGGCTGTGAAAAATAAATGCCGAAAAAGTTTACTATACTCTGGTTGTTTTGTTTCTTTTGGGGGCCTTTGTACTTTGAAAATTTTCTTACATTTTAATGAGAAAAAAAAATTTTAAAAAAAATTTGTTCCTTGTGTGATGAAGAAAACCTTACAAGTGATAAGCTAATAACCACATAAATAGAGTGTTAAGGGAGTGTAGGCAGCCTCAGAGCAAGAAATTATTCAATAAGAAAAAGACATAAGACGTTATTACACTGATGTGGTGTGATACCCCAAATATATGGGTTCACGTGACCCCTATATTTAGGCGCACATAACAAATAGTTGTTGACTTGATGCAATTACTCAAGTTCCCAGTACTTTGTCATGTGCCTCCGAATTTTTTTGCAATAAATTTTTTTGGTCCCATCCTATTAACTAGACATTCCACATTATTAGTAAAATTTGTTTGTAAGATTTTGTGCCCAAAACTTTTTTTTTTTGAACGGCAAATTTCATGAATAAAGAAATCATAAAGCAAAAAAGCATGGCTAAAGACATGCACCATAGGAATAGAACCCAAAAAACACCCAAAAAATCGCAAAACCACGTTATTTTATATACATGTATATATATGAATATACAAAGATTCTCTAAAGAGGACCACCTCTCTTTATTAAAGAGAGGACCTCTGTTTTGGTCGTTGGATTGTGTTTAAAAATTGTGAAATGACAAAACTGTCATTAATGAAAACACGATCCGACGGCTAAAACAGAGGTCCTCTCTTTAATAAAAAAAGACGCCCTCTTTATAGTCTGACTGATATATATATATATATATTTATATGCTTGTAGGTACTATTAATACGCACCCCTATTAGAATTACATAATCTCCCATATACGGGATTTATATGGTAAAAATGGATTAGTAGTCCATTGTGGGATAAACATATTGAACCTTACAAGTGGCAATCTACATTGATCCATGTAGCGCCTATTTTTAGGGAACACAAAACGAGTAGTTGCTAACTTCATGCAACCACTCAAGTCCGGCCAACTGTTTGCCATGAACCCCCTACATTATGAGAAATTATTTAACGAGTCCGTCACACTACGTCATCATGTTGACGAAGTATGACGTCCTAATAACTTAGGGACATGTGGCCACTAAAATGAAATGATGTGATAACAAATTATAACCCCCTATTTCCGGGGTACTTCTTCCCCCACTTGTCAATATCTCTAAATTTTGGTGGCCACATAATCCCATGTTATTTGGACATCACACCGCGACAGTATGATGACATGACGTAACAAGCTCACTGAATAACTTCTTCTATATTATTGGAGAATCATGAGTAGTGGAACTTATTGAAAATGTTGGACCACAATTGTTCGAATCGTTTAACACATTAGTGGTGTGATAGTTGAATAAAGCCAACTGATGTGTTAAACGATTAGATCAATTATCATGTGTTAATCGTGTTATCTTATTGAAGATGTTGGACCACCACACTATTCATCCGTACAATAATGTTTAATAGTTGGCTAGCTTGGCTTCATTCACATAACTACACATTTATTTACATTTTTGGATCCAATGTATCAAATTTGGGATCATATCTATAATCTATATATAAAGTTATCATGTGTGTTTATCGTGTAATCTTATTGAAGATGTTGGACCACCACACTACCCCATTCAATAATCAAATGTACTAATCATCAGTACAATAATGTTTAATAGTTGGCTTTATTCACATGACTACACATTTATTTACATTTTTTGATCCAATGTATCAAATTTGGGATCATATTTATTATCTATCTATCTATCTATTACTAGAACTAAAAGTAAGATTATTTTCCCTCTCCTAAGTTTTGTCACATGACATCTCTCATATTTTTTCTTTTGTTCGTATTTGGCATTCCTTGTTTTTTTTTTCTTTCTTTGTTTTTTTTTTTTTTTTTCTTTTCTTTGTTGGGTGATTTATATAGTAAATGACTCTTTAAATAAAACTTTTAACTTGCCAACTTTTGATACCCCGGGCAATGCACGGGCTACATCGTGCATCAATTATCAATTATTTCTCATAAAAATGCAATTCGAAATTAAAATTTCATTATAATATATAAATATAAATAATACTATTATAACAATTTGTATGAGATTATTAAATAGAGTTTGCCACACTTGATAAAATCACGGAAGTATTATCTGTTAAAAAAAATTCACCAAAAAAAAGAGTTAAAAAGAAAAAAATAAAGGTGACCTTATTGCTCTCTCTCCCATTCTGATCAGAAAAATGCTGAAGTCATTGTTAATGACATGTAAAGAGGATATATGTAATGAGTAGTTCTTACCTCTAATTTCAAATCCATCATTGAAGAGAAAGTAGGTTGTGTTTGGCTGATGGTCCTGAAAGTGAAAAATGAATTTGGGAGTGGAGTTTACATACTTGTACATGCCTTATTGCCACAAATCTCATGGTAACAGTCTCTATCACTGCACAGGGAAGGTCTAAACATCATTCTCGGAAAAATAAAAATTTAAGCAGAAGTAATGGAAAACAAGGAAGGAAATACAAACGCAAAAGAAGTTGCCATCAAAACATACCTCAGTGAAAAACTCATAAGCTGCTGAAGCTCTAAGGTCCAATGACAAACTGACACCTCTTAATAGCATATGAGGCTGCTAAATCCATATTGAAGAAAGCAGAGCTAAAAACTCTTCCAAGTTCCGAGAACACTATATATTTCAAAGTGTGTCCAAGTACCAATAACAATTGGATTAATTTTCGTGCCATCAAAGATATCCAAAACCAAGATATGCTTCAAAATTTTTTATTCATTTCAATAATCACTGTTGTTGCAAATGTGAAATAATCCAATGAATTTTGGTTTAATACATTAGAAGACCAGAAAGATAAGTAAATGAGGGGTACAATTTCCAAGATGTTTCTCCATAAAATTATATGTGCTTGCATGTAGAAGATTCACAGTCACTATGATTGTGGTCATAGACAATCATACTTAGCAGCCACCTAGGAGAGAGAAATAGCAAGGAATGAGAGATATATGCCACAAAGGATTTTTTTAGAAGGTGATGTGGATGGTTGTGGAGGCTTCATTTACTTTAGTCTTTATATATAACTAGTCGTATCTATACCCATATTGTTTTTATTAAAAAAAATGGTCAAAGGTAATACATTGGAAACAAATAAACAATGAATAAAAATATAGTAAAAGCACACCACATACACCTGTTAACCAACGCCCACAGAAAGGAAATAACTATAATGAGAGCATCCAAAGGGTAGAGTGACCAAGAACCACACAGTTTGGTAAAACTTATGAACAAAAGGATTGAAAATCAACATAAGCACATCTACTACGAAGAAAATTAAAATTTAAACTGGTTGTGGTTGATAAAAGAATTGTAACAAACAAAGTGAAATCGCCACATGATTTGTATTTTGTATCTCCTAAAATGTCACTTCATCATTTGCCGTTTATTAGGATGTATAGATATGAATATGTAATCAAATGAAGGCAAAAAGAAAAAGTTTCGTAGATCAAAGTTGCCAGAAAGGTGGGTCACTGCCAGAAATCTAATTTAGCCAGAGGATGAAAAAAAAAATGAAGGAAAAAAAATGGAGTTAGAAGAGTTTTTTATCCATAGAAGAGAATAAATTTTAGCCAAATCACCCACATCTACTCTGCTTTACATTCTAATCCAATTTGCACCTTTAACACAGAGACTTAAGTACTGAAATCAAAACCCACAAAACAGATATTCTAATAAGCCAAAAAAGCTCTAAGAGACCTAAGAATATATCCATGTGATCCAACATAGTGATCAAGCAATAAGTTTTCACACAGTATCAATATTCGGCCAGGGAGTGATTCCATTAAGCTGTTGGAGGCGGATTTGATGTCGTGCCCCACAAGAGTAAACGGGCTCCCTAGAAAAGATCCCAACTCGACAATTGCATACTCAACCATAGCCGATCCACAATAATCTTAACATAAACACCATTTATTTCGATTTCATATTTACCCAATTCTGAGAGTAAGGATATAAGCATTCATCATTTGCCTTGAACTAAAGATTTTGTAATAGATAGCTTGCTAGAAATGTATCAAACTGGTTTTGAGGCTTAGGGAATGGAGGTATATATATATATACACTACTAACCCATAAAGTATGAAAATACGAAATTTTCAAAAGACTCTTGAACTGTTCAGTGCATCACACCAACACTCTTGAATTGTTCAGTGCAATAAACCGAGAATCACAATTATGACATGCCAAAGGTCATGTAAAATCGATATAAAAGAACTTGAGGGCGTTTGAATTTCCAATGATTTGAAATCAATTAAATGCAACACTTTCTGAAACATATTAATTAATGGAGATCCACACAAAAGAAGTGATTGAGCTTTCAAAGAACTGAATGTCCAAAGGCAAGGCTGTGAAACTTTGAGTCGTGCGAGAGTTGTGAGGCCTTGGCACATAGTTATTTCATGTTTTGAATGTTCCCAGGTGACCTTTCAACTTAAAAAAAATAATAATAAATAAAAAAATGGAAAAATAGCAAATAATAGAAAAATCTAGAAAGAAATATGAGGGTGCCACATAGGAAATTGGGAGGAAGGAAAAGGGTGCCACTTGGCATAGCTTAGAGAAGGCTTTTGGCCTTGTCTTTTATATATATATAATAGACTAGTCGTTACCCCGTACTACGCACGGGTTGTATAACTCATGCATTTTACCAGTTGAACCTCATCATGTCATGAAACATCGTGTCCAGAAATGATATCATTTAACTTTTGTTTGGATTTTATAATTCCAGAAATGTCACTGTAACTTCATTGTATCCATTTTTTAATTAGATTACTTACAACCATAAATTGTTCAAACAAAACATTGAAAAGTACTCATCCTGTCCCATTTTTTGTTGAGTCCTAGCCTTCTTCTGCAACCAAACACATAATCAGCACTTCCTGGGTTTTTTTTTTTTTGTTTTTCTTACTTTCTTCTCCTTCCTCAGCGATTCAGTAAGCACATCCAAGGCATGCTTCTTCTAGAGATCTTCTAATTCTTCGCCACACCAATCACAAAATACACGGCGTTCATCAAAATCTAAAGTGAATTCTCCATGTGAGCATTCACTTTCGTCAAACAAATATCGAGTAGGCTCCTCATGCATTTCCATATCAGACAAAGGTGAATCATTGTAGATGTCTACCACAAGGTAAGGCCTTGACGATGGGCAGTGGCAAGGCATATGCCCATTTAAGCCGCATACCGCACACGGAAACTGGAGATGTGAAAGTTAATGTTTACGTCACCTTAATATTAATATTGAAAATAAGAAACCAATATGCTCGCAATTTGGTGGTTGCAGTTGTTATTTTTGAAACTAACCTGCACGGGATCTACTTCGGTGAGTTCTAACCGGCTTGAACATGTCTCACGATGGCATTTCAGGAACGAATGGTTATGAAGAATCTTAACACCATGACAATTGGGAACATCACATCGTATGTTTAATGATGGGCATGTACGCTCAGTATGCCCAATAATATGACAAGGCTGGCATATTTCACTCATCTGCAAGATGCATAATTAGTCGAGGGTAAAAATCTCTTCATCGATGTATAATTATTGGAAAATTTCTTGTACAATATAAGCAACATTCTTGGTTTTTTTTTTTGGTAAATAGTATCGTTGTACCAGTATAGTGTTTAATCAACCACTATGCTGTAACTTCAATGGTCAATTACATTGATGAATCTAATTTATTTGCAATACTGATAATTCAACCATAAAATGTAGAATTAATTTGGCAATATAATTATATATGTCAAGTAATGTGTTGAATAGGAAGGCCTGATAGGTTTGATCGACCACAAAAGTCCACTCCATATGAAAGCAAAACTGTTGCATTTAGGCATAGACTGAAGATTAATATAAGATAATGCAATAGTCATTGTTAAATCACAACTCCATAAATACAATTCAGAGGAGTCATTGCGGAAATTAGTTGGATGTAGTTCACATAGATATTGCAACAATCATTGTGGAATCACATCTCCACAGATCGTTAAGAAGGAGAAATTAAAGTTGACACAACATGGAAAACTGAGAAAAAAAAATCTAAAACTTCTAAAACTTCTAGAATTTGCATGGTCTTTATTAGTAGACAGTTCTTTTTAAGTGTCGTATAAGTGATTTAAATTGTAGTTATAGAAGGGAAATTTTACCCGCACGGTGCTTCTAAAAATAAGGTCTTATTGTTGTAACCCACTGTAGATTTAACCTATCCCACCCTCAATGCTATTTAGCGGTGAGAGAGATTAGAACTGTGTGGAAACTGGAATTTGAGGCCTGGAGGGAAAGAAGAAGAAGGTGTACATTAAAAGGGGGTTTTTTATAAACATAGGCTTTTGGATATTTGATGTTTTCGTATCGTCAAATAAATTATACATTAAGCTAAGAAGCTTTAGACTTCGTGACTGTAAACACATTCACTGTTGCCGCCATGTTAACACATTTTATGAGTTCTTTTTGGGTCCTGACCCGTGTGTAGTTTTACAACAAATTGATAAATAGCATAATTGTGATGACAACCACAAGAGTGCTGCCAAATGGGGCCTTATGTATTTTGTGGTGTTTTAATGATTTATTTGTAGGAACAATCACTTTTCATGTACACAACTATGTATGCATGTGTATTCAAGTGTGTGTTCATAGATCTCTCGTTGTTTGCATAGAGACAAACAAAACAATTGCACCCGGTGTTTTATTTTTTTTTTGGTTGCTGTAACTATTAAGAAAAGTAGAAGATTAAAAAATTGATTATGTATACTCACCGGCCAACACAACAAAAGCCTCAAAGAATAATCTTCAAAGCTACCAAAGAATAAATAAAATTTTCAAAATTAAAAAGCAGTATCACAAAAATCATCTGTCATTCATGAAAGAACCAAAAAATTACTATGAAATAAAATAAAAAGCAACATGCATGAACAAAATAAAGTTGAGAACTTTTTATATTTCATGAAGGTGATGGTGGTATTATTTTCCTTAACTTATCTATGTGTTGACAGATGGTGGCTGCTAGATATGTAAAATTATTATTTTTACATTGCCTAAACAGACTCTTTTGATAGATTATTTTTAATTAAAAGAAAACATGAAAATCATATTTTTTTTACATTACCTAAGCAAACTCTTTTGATAGATGATCTTTTCTCCTTTTTTTTTTCCAAACAGTAACTAATTGAAGCTGACGTTTGTGCATCAGTCCATAGGACATTCATTCTTGAAGAATATCAAGTCATAAATAAAAAATCAACCATGAGTGTAGGAAAGAGATTTGAAACAGATTTGGGGGTTTAATTTTGGAGGAACATTCTTGAAGTTGCATAGACGGGTATTTTAAGAGGTAAATGATCAAATAATGACAAACACACCTCTGGTGTAGCTTTCTGCAGTTTTTTTCTGTGTGCAGTTTTTTTTGCCTACTGCTTGTTCTTGAGATTTCGGTCTAGGGTGCCTTTTTTGGGGGTGGGGTGGCTTTTGGTTGCAATACTCATTGCCTTTGTCCATTTTAATAATAACTGGTTATACAACTAAAGCACCTACACAAACTAAGACCAACTTTGGGCATTCCAATAGAAAATTTTGAGTTCTTCTCAAATTAATGAATAAAACCCAACAGGTAGGGAATAAATCATCGTTAATACAAATATTAATTCTTAAAGAGATTGAAGTGTAAGTAAAAGATTACAAAAAGGTCACTTAAAAGGGGATTTACAATATGCATTTTAAGAGGTAAATGATCAAATAATGACAAATCACACCTCTAGTGTAGCTTTCTGCAGATTTTTGTGTGTGCAGTTTTTTTGCCTATTGCTTGTTCTTGAGATTTTGGTTTAGGGTGACTTTTTTGGGGGTTGGCAGCTTTTATGGGGTGCCTTTTGGTTGCATTACTCATTGGCTTTTTCCATTTTAAAAAATAAATGGTTATACAACTAAAGCAACTACACAAACAAAGGCCAACTTTGGGCATTCCAATAGAAAATTTTGAGTTCTTCTCAAATTAATGAATAAAACCCAACGGGTAGGGAATAAATCATTGTTAATGCAAATATTAATTATTAAAGAGATTGTAGTGTAATTAAAAGATTACATAGAGATCACTTAAAAGGGATTACCATTATGCATTTTAAGAGGTAAATGATCAAATAATGACAATTCACACCTTTGGTGTAGCTTTCTGCAGATTTTTGTGTGTGCAGTTTTTTTTTTGCCTACTGCTTGTTCTTGAGATTTTGGTCTAGTGTGCCTTTTTTGGGGGTTGGCAGCTTTTATGGTGTTCCTTTTGGTTGCATTACTCACTGGCTTTGTCCATTTTAATAATAAATGGTTATACAACTAAAGCAATTACACCAACAAAGACCAACTTTGGGCATTCAAATAGCAAATTGTGATTTCTTCTCAAATTAATGAATAAAACCCAACGGGTAGGGAATAAATCATCGTTAATGCAATTATTAATTCTTAAAGAGATTATGTTTAGCATATATTACTTGCCTTATCTTGATCAGTCTAGGCCGCTATAAATCAACAGGCAGGCCAAGCTATCAATGCACTCCGCGTCACCTCGACAAATGCATCCAAAAAAGCATTCTTAGCACTCTAAGCATTCTTATTATTTTTCTTAGGCTTTCATAGCTTTTAACCACATTCTTGTAATTTCTTTTCTTTTTAATTAAATAGAAGTCCATTTTATTTAATTTCTTTTCTTCATCACTTGCTAGACTTGTGTGCTTCAACACTGTCTAGGGACCTAGAATAAGGGTACTTTCCTACTTATTCGCACAATCGCCTGTTATAAGTTAGATTCATGAAACCTTGTGTATCACTCACACAAGTGCTTTTAGGAAATTTTGTCTTTAATGGTTTGGGTCTACCTAACAAGGCTCTGGCACGCCCGAATAAATATATACAACAAACATTTTTGGCACGCCCGGTGGGACCGCCAAGTGATGAGCCATGCACACACCGAAGCATGGCTACACTTTTATAACAACCAGATTGGTTGGCGGAATGAGTCAATTCGCCAACTTCGCGAAGAAATCTATCGTCTCTACAACGATGGATATTGGAATGAAACCGGTCATCTTTAGAATGAGGATAGACCATTTTGAGGCTGACATGCGATTTTTTAATTAGGAAATCAGCCTCCTCAAAGCTTCGAGTGGAGCTGATGAACCGCCGCCTGAGGGAAATTCGTTCATGTCTCTAGACGATTTTCTATACGGTGACTGGTGAAAGAAGCTACTTTGTGACAACATTCATCGTGCTCTTGAAGATATGAAGGCGTTCTCGATATAACAACAGTCAAAGCTTGGCCGATTTGAAGAAGGCATGAAAGCAAGCCTGGCAATACTAGAGGCCCAAGGGCAAAAGATCGAACAATTTTTAAAGTCACGACAGCGGCCCGAGGCCGATGTTACCACTCTAAATCAAGAGACCGGTGTCTCTGGTCATCTTGACTCCACGCTGTCCAAACCGCTCGGGGGGCAAGATGGCAAAAAAAATAAATAAAGAGCCGAATAATCTTATTTCGGCCATAGAGCTCCTCACCGACATTGAAGAAGACGATGAAGCGCCCGGGGGGCAAATTCAAGACGAGCCTCAAAATTCTGTTGAGGCTGAAAGGGCGGAAAGTGACAGGCCGAGTGATCTGGTATCGGCCATAGGGCATCCCGTTAGTGAGGGGGACGATGATGAAGACCCCCTTGTTGATGAAGAAATCGGTGATGAACCGCTCAGGGGGC
Organism: Hydrangea macrophylla; assembly: GCA_033977485.1. Lineage (NCBI taxonomy): Eukaryota > Viridiplantae > Streptophyta > Magnoliopsida > Cornales > Hydrangeaceae > Hydrangea > Hydrangea macrophylla. The sequence continues at coordinate 34,925,645 of CM066994.1, forward strand.
TTCGCCGAGACCGATTGATTCTAAATCGGTCTATGAAGTTTTTGAAAATATTTCTTTGAGGAAACTCAGCCTCAAGGAATTGTTAAATTTTTTCGGTCTTGTAATAGTGACCGATTATATTCTCCATTTTAAGCCAATTAATTATTTGGCTTGAGTTGATCTACATCCACAGTGGCTGTGTGGATGTCACCAAAAACTAGCTGTTATTTGGTGGATCCTGCTGCAACAGTGGTACTATCGAGGAAGACTGAAGTACTAAAGACTGAGACTGAAGTCACTGAACAAATAAAATTCGGACTGTCTTACCAGACCGAAGAAGAGAAAAGAAAAAAAATATAATAAATAAAAGGTAATGCTGAAAGGAAGCTTTGAATGCGAAATCGGACGTATAGGCCGATGGGAGCACGAGTACTTAACTGGTGTTGATTGTGTATGGGTGCCCGATAGTGGTTCTAAGGCAATCGGTCTGAAGGGGGCCCTGTTTTTCAAACACAACTTCGAGTCCCACTATGCAAAGGAGTCTTGCCCAAAAATTGCATCATCAGATTGGCGTCATCTGTGGGAATCAACAGATTTCTCGAATAACAAATCTCTTAGCTGATAATCATGCCGCCGAAGAAGGGCAAGACGACTGCCTACCAAACTAATCAGGCAGATCCGACAGTCCTGATGCCGCCAGCAGCTGTCCTCATCCCAGAGCAATATACCGTAGTTCTTGTATAGCTCTTGGAGGGCCAGAGTCAAACTCAACGGAAGATTGAAGCCCTGCTGGCCCAACAAAGCAATACTCTAGTGGCCGGGAAATAGCCCGGGAACATTGCACATGGTCGGGAACCAATCTTGACCAGACAACGTGGCCGAGCCAACCCGTCCCGCGTTGTGGATGCCAGAGACATCAACAGTAGGTGTGCTGCCCGAGAGGAGAGGCAAGAGCGCATAGCCCGGGAATCGGTCCAGGGTCACTCGGCTAAGAACCGAGGTGATATTAGGCACAGGATCAACCAGAGCCATAGCCGAGCCCGAGCGCGATCCCAAGGGGCAGCATACCACCATGAGAAGGAAGCCTCTTTCACTGACCCGACCTGCGGTCGGATACCGGTCGGGAAGGTGTGGTGGCTCGGATCAAGAATTTGGAGAAACAGATTGGCGACATGACCAAAACCTAGGCTAGCATGCTACTTATATCGATACCGACACAGAGTCACCATTCTTCAGCCAAATCACGAGGTTTTCCCTTTTGCACAAATTTAAACAACCTCGTCTAGATTCTTACTACGGCTCTGGAAGCCCGGTCGACCGCGTCCGGACCTACAAGGCTCAGATGGCCCAGGCCACCAATGCCGACAAACTACATTGCCTGGCCTTTCCCAACATTTTGAAAGGCCCGTCCGTGCAATGGTTCTACTCCCTGAAACCCTGATCGGTGAAAGATTTCAAGCAACTAAGTAAGCAGTTCATCAACCGGTTCATCGGTATGCATGAACGACCAAAGCCTGACATACAATTGCTGACTTTCAAACAAACGAATAATGAATCCCTCAAGGAGTTCATCCACCGGTTCAACTAGGAGGAGTTCATCCACCACCTGACATACAATTGCTGACTTTCAGACAAACCGTAGCAATTACAGCCTTTTGCTCGGGAGTTCAACACACCAAGTGTGCCACGTAGTTTCACAGAATTTGACCAAAAATTGGTTGAACTCGCTAAGAGGGTTGGAAAGTATGTTGACACTGAAGAATTTCTAAAGACCAAAGACCCCGGGCACGTAAGCGACGAGCCTTCAAGAAATAAGTAGAAGCAAGATCAACCCGAGAGAAGTAACGCAAAGAAGCTCGATAGTTCCGGCAGTTCCTCTAGTTCACAGAGATCCTAGTCCGGCAGCCCCAACATGACTTCCAGTTCACATCGGTCTGGGTTTGGCAGCCCCAACCCGAGCTCCAGTTCGCACCAATCAGTATCCAGTGATCCCAACCTTGCCTCTAGCACAGAGTAGACAAGAGCTCAGACTACCAAAGGGCTCCTACAAAGATTCGGATCGCCTTTTAACTCCTCGTCAATCCGCGGAGCACATCATAAAAAAGACCTCGGGCTCAACTCCCGAGGCGCCAAAAAGACCTTGGGTTTAACTCTCGAGGCGCTAAAAAGACCTCCGGCTCAACCCCGAGGCAACCAAAGACCATTGTTATGCAGTTGGCAAAAGACCTCGGGACCACACTTGAGTCATCAAAAGACCTCGGGATCACACCCGTGGCACAGAAAGACCCTGGAACTATCAACGTTCTAGGTTGGCTGCCTAAAGCAATTATTCTCGCAACTACTTCCATAGCAAAAGCTTGGGGGTAAGTCGGAATAAAAACTATAAGAAGTCACACCTAGTATTTACACTTGGGATTAACTAAGTGAGACTCTTCGATAACCCGAGGGCCTACAATATTCAGAGGCATAAACTCCATTTAGGCCTAAACCAACAATAGAGGTGCTTGAATCCTCTTAGGTTGGCCCATGATAGAGGAGTAAAAGAAATCCTTAAAATGCATACGTTTTGGGTCTCCGCTTAAGTCCAAAATGACGATAGAGCTGACTAAATCCTCTTAAGTTGGCCCACTAAAAAAAGGACCCTAAAGAAAAACGCATTAAGTCGGCTCCACCAGCATGGTCCAACTCTTCTCCCCACAGTCTTGACGAAGGCTCGTTGGGCAGGAGATAACCATCGTGGGGAGTTAGCATAAAAAGGACCCTAAAGCAACACACTTAGGTAGGCTTTTCCAACATGGTAAAATTCTTTTACCCACAACCTTGATGAAGGTTTACGGGCAGAAGATGACCATCCTAGGAGCTAACTCAAACAAATGACATCGAATTAGGCCAAGCCTCAACTCTTAGCTAATTCCCGAGCACTCAAATAATGGCAAGCGGCATCAAACAGATTTCTAAATTTGCACCAATATAGCATCCAAAAGCCTTGGAAATGGTGGGCAACTGATACACCCAAATTGGCTCTACTTCAAGACCGAGCAGTTCTACTCAGCAATCGGTCCCTATCCCGACCAAGTCATGCACGATTCCTTGGATAAGCACCAGCCCTGGCGGCCCGGACTATCTGAGAGGCAGAGGCCTCCCGAGCAGTACATCCACGACCCGACTAATAGATCAGGAAGATCACACAGGCACAGCTCCGCTTAGGGATAGGTCACTCAGGCTCCAAGCGTGATCAAGAGTGTCCCAGACAGTTTCCTATACAAGTTAGAAGACTAATGGAAAGTGCAAATTATTTCCTAATCCAATTAGAAAACCCCCTTGATTTATGCCAATCAATCCTAAATCAGATTGCATTACTTAAGCTATCTAATTTCCTTGTATGAGTCGGTCTCTTATATCTATAAAAGAGACCACTCACCCCCATAGAAAGTAATCAACTTTTCAGTCTATACAGCACTTCTATACCATTCATAATTGTTCCCCCCTGTATCTAGTAGCTCTAAACTGTTGTTAGTTCACCAAAAGTCTCTAGCTTTTTTTACAGTATAGTGAACATGCTCAGACACACACGTGGACATAGGTTCCTTCATTCACAGAGCTGAACCACATACAAACTCGATCGCACATTCTCTCTCACCGTTTCTCTCTCCCTAATCTGCTCTAATTTATCTTGCCCAAAAATTGCATCATCAGCTTGGCGTCATCTGTGGGAATCGACAGATTTCCTGAATAACAAATCTCTTAACTGATAATCATGCCGCCGAAGAAAGGCAAGAAGATTGCCTACCAAACTAATCAGGCGGATCCGACAGTCCCAATGCCGGCAGCAGCTGTCCTCACCCTAGAGCAATATACCGCAGATCTTGTATAGCTCTTGGAGGGCCAAAGTCAAACTCAACGGCATATTGAAGCCCTGATAGCCTAACAAAGTAATCCTCTAGTGGCCGGGAAATAGCCCGGGAACATTGCACACGGTCGGGAACCGATCTTGACCAGACAACGTGGCCGATCCAACCCGTCCCACGTTGAGGATGCCAGAGACATCAACGGTAGGTGTGCTGCGCGAGAGGAGAGGCAGGAGCGCATAGCCCGGGAATCAGTCTAGGGTCACTCGGCTAAGAATCGAGGTGATCTTACGCACACGATCAGCCAGAGTCATAGCCGATCCCGAGCCCGATCCCAGGGGGCAGTATACTGCCATGAGAAGAAAGCCTCTTTCACTGGCCCGACCTGCGCCCCGAATACCGGTCGGGAAGGTATGGTGGCTCGTATCAAGAATTTGGACAAACAGATCGACGACATGACCAAAACCTAGGCAAGGATGCTACTTTTATCAATACCGACACAGAGTCACCATTCTTCGGCCAAATCATGAGGTTTTACCTCTTGCACAAATTTAAACAACCTCGTCTAGATTCTTACAACGGCTCTGGAAGCCCGATCGACCGCATCCGGACCTACAAGGCTCAGATGGCCCTGACCACCAATGCCGACAAACGATATTGCCTGGCCTTCTCCATCATTTTGAAAGGCCCGTCCGTGCAATGGTTCTACTCCCTGAAACCCCGATCGGTGAAAGATTTCAAGCAACGAAGCAAGCAGTTCATCAACCAGTTCATTGATATGCATGAACGACTAAAGCCTGACATACAATTGCTGACTGTCAGACAAACGAATAATGAATCCCTCAAGGAGTTCACCCATCGATTCAACTAGGAGAAGCTCGGGATCTATGATCTTGATGAAATCGTAGCAATTACAGCCTTCTGCTCGGGAGTTCAACACACCAAGTGTGCCACGTAGTTTCACAGAAACTGACCAAAAATTGGTTGAACTCGCTAAGAGGGTTGGAAAGTATGTTGACACTGAAGAATTTCTAAAGACCAAAGACCCCAGGGACGTAAGCGATGAGCCTTCAAGAAATACGCGGAAGCGAGATCAACCCGAGAGAAGCAACGCAAAGAAGCTCGATAGTTCTGACAGTTCCTTTAGTTCACAGCGATCCTAGTCCGGCAGCCCCAACATGACTTCCAGTTCACATCGGTCTGGGTTTGGCAGCCCCGACCCGAGCTCCAGTTCGCAGCAATCAGTATCCAGTGATCCCAACCTTGCCTCTAGCTCAGAGTAAACAAGAGCTCAGACTGCTAAAGGGCTCCTACAAAGATTCGGATCGCCTATCAACTCCTCGTCAATCCGCGGAGCACATCATAAAGACCTGGGGTTCAACTCCTGAGGCACCAAAAAGACCTTGGGTTCAACTCCCGAGGCGCTAAAAAGACCTCCATCTAAACCCCGAGGCAACCAAAGACCACTTTTACGCAGTTGGCAAAAGATCTCGGGACCACACTCGAGCCATCAAAAGACCTCGGGATCATACCCGAGGCACAGAAATACCCTGGAACTATCAACGTTCTAGGTTGGCTGCCTAAAGCAATTATTCTCACAACTACTACCTTAGCAAAAGCTTGGGGGGTAAGACGGAATAAAAACTATAAGAAGTCACACCGAGTATTTACAGGCCTTGGGGTTAACTAAGTGTGACTCTTAGATAACTTGAGGGCCTACAATATTCAGCGGCATAAACTCCATTTAGGCCTAAACCAACAATAGAGGTGCTTGAATCCTCTTAGGTTGGCCCACGATAGAGGAGTAAATGAAATCCTTAAAATCCATACATTTTGGGTCTCCGCTTAAGTCCAAACCGATGATAGAGGTGACTAAATCCTCTTAGGTTGGCCCACGATACAGGAGTAAAAATAGGACCCTAAAGAAAAATGCTTTAGGTCGTCTCCACCAGCATGGTCAAACTCTTCTCCCAATAGTCTTGACGAAGGCTCGTTGGGCAGGAGATAACCATCATGGGGAGTTAGCATAAAAAGGACCCTAAAGCAACACGCTTTAGGTCAGCTTTTCCAACATGGTAAAATTCTTTTACCCACAACCTTGATGAAGGTTTACGGGCATAAGATGACCATCTTAGGAGCTAACTCAAACAAAAGACTTCGAATTCGGCCAACCCTCAACTCTTAGCTAATTCCCGAGCATTCAGATAATGGCAAGAGGCATCAAACAGATTTCTAAATTTTCCCCAATATAGCATCTAGAAGCCTTGGAAATGGTGGGCAACTGATACAACCAAAATTGGCTCTACTTCAAGACCAAGCGGTTCTACTCAGTAATCGGTCCGTATCCCGACCAAGTCATGCACGATCCTTTAGATAAGCACCAGCCCGGGCGGCCCGGACTATCTGAGAGGCAGAGGCCTCCTGAGCAGTACATCCATGACCCGACTAATAGATCGGGAAGATCACATAGGCACAGCTCTTCGCAGGGACAGGTCACTCTGGCTCCAGGTGTGATCCAGAATGTCCCAGACAGTTTCCTATACAAGTTAGAAGACTAATGGAAAGTGCAAATTGTTTCCTAATCTAATTAGAAAACCCCCTTGATATATGCCAATCAATCCTAAATCAGATTGCATTACTTAATCTATCTAATTTCCTTGTGTGAGTCGGTCTCATATATCTATAAAAGATACCACTCACCCCCATAGAAAGTAATCAACCTTTCAGTCTATACAGCACCTCTATACCATTCATAAATGTTCCTCCCTATATCTAGTAGCTCTAAACTATTGTTAGTTCACCAAAAGTCCCCAGCTTTTTTACATTATAGTGAACATGTTCAGACACACACGTGGACATTGGTTCCTTTATTAACAGAGCTGAACCACATACAAACTCGGTCTTACATTCTCTCTCAGTGTTTCTCTCTCCCTAATCTGCTCTAATTTATCTTGCCCAAAAATTGCATCATCAGCTTGGAATCGTCTGTGGAAATCGACATATTTCTCGAATAACAAATCTCTTAGCTGATAATCATGCCGCCGAAGAAGGGCAAGAAGACTGCCTACCAAACTAATTAGGCGGATCCGACAGTCCCAATGCCGGTAGCAGCTGTCCCCACCCTAAAGCAATATACCGCAGATCTTGTGTAGCTCTTGGAGGGCCAAAGTCAAACTCAATGGCAGATTGAAGCCCTGCTAGCCCAACAAAGTAATCCTCCAGTGGCCGGGAAATAGCCCGGGAACATTGCACACGGTCGGGAACCAATCTTGACCAGACAACGTGGCCGAGCCAACCAGTCCCGCGTTGAGGATGCCAGAGACATCAACGGTCGGTGTGCTACCCGAGAGGAGAGGCAGGAGCGCATACCCCAGGAAACGATCCTGGGTCACTCAGCAAAGAACCGAGGTGAGCTTAGGCACACGATCAGCCAGAGTCTTAGCCCAGCCCGAGCCCGAGCCCGAGCCCGAGCCTGAGCCCGAGCCTGATCCCAGGGGGCAGCACACCGCCATGAGAAAGAAGCCTCTTTCACTGACCCGACCTGCGGCCCGGATACCGGTCAGGAAGGTGTGGTGGCTCGAATCAAGAATTTGGAAAAATAGGTCGACGACATGACCAAACCTAGGCTAGGATGCTACTTATATCAATACCGACATAGAGTCACCATTCTTCAACCAAATCACGAGGTTTTCCCTCTTGCACAAATTTAAACAACCTCGTCTAGATTCTTACAACGGCTTTGGAAGCACAGTCGACCGCGTCCGGACCTACAAGGCTCAGATGGCCCTGGCCACCAATGCCGACAAACGATATTGCCTGGCCTTCCCCAGCATTTTAAAAGGCCCGTCCGTGCAATGGTTCTACTCCCTGAAACCCCGATCAGTGAAAGATTTTAAGCAACTAAACAAGCAGTTTATCAACCAGTTCATCGGTATGCATGAATGACCAAACCCTGACATACAATTGCTGACTGTCAGACAAACGAATAATGAATCCCTCAAGGAGTTCACCCACCGGTTCAACTAGCAGAAGCTCGGGATCTATGATCTTGATGAAATCATAGCAATTACAACCTTTTGCTCAGGAGTTCAACACACCAAGTGTTCCACGTAGTTTCACAGAAACTGACCAAAAATTGGTTGAACTCGCTAAGAGGGTTGGAAAGTATGTTGACACTGAAGAATTTCTAAAGACCAAAGACCCCAGGCATGTAAGCGACGAGCCTTCAAGAAATAAGCGGAAGCGAGATCAACCCGAGAGAAGCAATGTAAAGAAGCTCGATAGTTCTGGCAGTTCCTCTAGTTCACAGCGATCCGCGTCCGGCAGCCCCAACATGACTTTCAGTTCACATCGGTCTAGGTTTGGCAGCCCCGACCCAAGCTCCAGTTTGTAGCAATCAGGATCCAGTGATCCCAACCTTGCCTCCAGCTCAGAGTAGACAAGAGCTCAGATTGCCAAAGGGCTCCTATAAAGATTCGGATCGCCTATTAACTCCTCGTCAATCCGTGGAGCACATCAAAAAGACCTCAGGTTTAACTCCCAATGCGCCAAAAAGACCTTGGGTTCAACTCCCGAGGCGCTAAAAAGACATCTGGATCAACCCTGAGGCAACCAAAGACCATTGTTATGCAAATGGAAAAAGACCTTGGGACCACACTCGAGGCATTAAAAGACCTCGGGATCACACCCGAGGCACAAAAATACCCTGGAACCATCAACGTTCTAGGTTCGCTGCCTAAAGTAATTATTCTCGCAACTACTGCCATACCAAAAGCTTGGGTGGTAAGACGGAATAAAAACTATAAGAAGTCACACCGAGTATTTACAAGCCTTGGGGTTAACTAAGTGAGACTCTTAGATAACCTGAGGGCATACAATATTTAGAGGTATAAACTCCATTTAGGCCTAAACCAACAATAGAGGTGATTGAATCCTCTTAGGTTGGCCTACGATAGAGGAGTAAAAGAAATCCTTAAAATCCATACGTTTTGGGTCTCCGCTTAAGTCCAAACTGACGATAGAGGTGACTAAATCCTCTTAGGTTGGTCCACGATAGAGGTGTAAAAAAAGGACCCTAAAGAAAAATGCTTTAAATCGGCTCCACCAGCATGGTCAAACTCTTCTCCCAACAGTCTTGACGAAGGCTCGTTGGGCAGGAGATAACCATCGTGGGGAGTTAGCATAAAAAGGACTCTAAAGCAACACACTTTAGGTCAGCTTTTCCAACATGGGAAAATTCTTTTACTCACAACCTTGATGAATTACGGGCAGAAGATGACCATCCTACGAGCTAACTCAAACAAAAGACTTCGAATTAGGCCAAGCCTCAACTCTTAGCTAATTCCCGAGCACTCAGATAATGGCAAGCGGCATCAATTAGATTTCCAAATTTGCCCTAATATAGCATCCAGCAGCCTTGGAAATGGTGGGCAACTGATACACCCAAAATTGGCTCTACTTTAAGACCGAACGGTTCTACTCAGCAATCGGTCCCTATCCCGACCAAGTCATGCATGATTCCTTGGATAAGCACCAGCCCGGACGGCCTGGACTATCTGAGAGGCTGAGGCCTCCCGAGCGGTACATTCACGACCCGACTAACAGATCGGGAAGATCGCACAGGCACAGCTCGTCGCAGGGGCAGGTCACTCAGGCTCCAAGCGTGATCCAGAATGTCCCAGACAGTTTCCTATACAAGTTAGAAGACTAATAAAAAGTGTAAATTATTTCCTAATCCAATTAGAAAACCCCATTGATTTATGCCAATCAATCCTAAATCAGATTGTATTACTTAATCTATCTAATTTCCTTCTATGAGTAGGTTTCTTGCATCTGTAAAAGAGACCATTCACCCTCTTAGAACTTTTCAGTCTATGCAGCACCTCTATAGCCATCATAATCGTGCCCGGCAGATCTCTGGTAGCTCCAAACTGTTGTACGTTGGTTCACCAAAAGTCCCCAATTTTTTTTACAGTATAGTGAACGTGTTTAAACATACACGTGGACGTAGGTTCCTTCATTAATAGAGCCGAACTACATACAAACCTGGTCTCACATTCTCTCACTGTTTCTCTCTCCTTAATCTGCTTTAATTTACTTACCCAAAAATCGCATCATCAAGGTCTTTCTACCTTTTCTGTACGAAAATTCCCCGGCATTCATTCGCGCACAACAATTAAAAGACGGGATATATAAAAAAAGAAATGCTAGGTACACCTAAATGAGATATCTAAACTATCTGCTTATGTGACGTGGCAGTTTTGATATTAATTGGAACTTTATTTGGCAACTGATGAATAGTTTTAAAAATCCACATCAACGGATGGATAGTTTAGGTGTATCTAAGCATTACTCTATAAAAAAATGTTTCAAATGTAAAGCCTAAGAAGCTATAAATCATCCACAATCTTAGGGGAGTAATCTTTATTCTCCTAAAAAAAATCAGACTCTTTATCTCTTCATCAAATTATTTTGACTTTCCTTTTTGATTTGTATTGGGAAAAAACTCCTAATTTTGGTTGAATCTCAACTTTCTAGCATGGATGAAATTTTGTGTGCTTTGGTCTCTTTGAACAACACCACCACCATATTCCAATTTCTTTGTCCGTCTGATTATCAAGCTTTACACGATCTAGATAAAACGATATTGGGAAAGAAATGATATACTTAGGAAAACTTTCTTTCTTAGGGTTTTTGAATTTCACAAAAGCTCAAATCTATTAAATGGTTAGTGGAAAAAAAAAAAACATACTCCTTCCGTCCCTTGTTTTGAGTCCTATATTTCATTTTGGGATGTCCCAACAAATTAGTGTCCACTTTCCTAAATTGGTATGAAATTTTCACCCACTTTCCAAAACTATCCTTCCTTGAAATCTACACCAAGACAAAACCAAAAAAGTTATTGTAATGATTAAGGGTAATTGTGGAAAGTAAGTGTAGATTCTTTTTATCCCCTTAATAAGTTGAGTTCCCAAAGGTGGACTCAAAAAAAGGGACGGAGCGAGTACATATTAAGGCATTCCAAAATTCACAAAAAGTATGCGTTCTTTGAATTTTGAATGCATTGTGAAATTAACATAACTGAGACTGTGAGTATTTTGGATTCTGAACTTTGACAAAATTTTGATTGTTGGAATTTTTTAAAAATTACAGAAGCCTAACTAGTTGAATATTTCGTAAAGCTCATTGAAGATGTATATTACACCATCTGGACATTCAACTCAACAAATATTGATTTGTTACGTTTTTGAAAATTCACAAAATCCCAACCTGTTGAATGTGTTTTAGAACCACAAAACATATGTGAAATATATCATCCAAACCTTTGAGTCCACCACCAGAGCCTCGGAGTACTGGTAATATGCAGTACTTCATGCTTAATTGGTCTGAGGTCGTCACCTTCAATGTCAAGCACTGCTGAGAGCATTATCGTTCACTTCTAGTGTTGTCCTCATGATTGTAATCTCTCTCTCTCTCTCTCTCTCTCTCTCTCTCTCCTACTTGTAATATATATGTTTGAAATTGTATCAAAGGAAGGATGCATGAATTATGAATATTGCAGAGGGAGCCTCCTATTTGTGTATATAGAGAGAGAGGTGCACATTTTATTGATATAGCACTGGTCTATATACTAATTTTAATCTCAAACAACAAATCAATAGAGATCAATTTAGTTTTGAAAAGATCAATCCTCCACTCCACCATCTTGTAGAACACATAAATCCATTAGAAAAACTTTTCATAGGAAAATTTGTCAATCTCAAAATAGCTTTCAACCCCAAAATAGTGTTGATAAACAAAATAACTTTTCCAAAGATTTAGTCTGCAAAAATGAAAATTTAAAAATGAGGGACTTTAGTTTAAAAAAAAATGTGAAATTAGGTGTAATTTTGGGCTGTCCTTTTGGCCTTATTGACACAACCTCAAGGACCTTAATTAACCCAATTTTCCCTGTTTAAATTTTGTTACTACAAAATGGCATGACACATAAAAAGTTTGTACTAAATGACACTAAATTTTACAAAGAGTAATTAATGCTATGTTTTTCAAATTTTGTATCCTTAATGCTTCCCAAATATATATAACAGTGGGTCCATTGGATTATGATTGGAGAATATTGAAGTGATCTCACCATTATTGTAAATTGTTCCAACTTCTACATGTATTTGAGAAAGATTTGGGATACAAAATTTGGAGATTATAACATTACACTCTTATACAACTAATAATTTGTTAGTATGAATTGGTACCTAAAAACTGATTGTAGGACAGTAAGAAAGTAATCAAAGTATTGTAAAATTTCCCAAGACGGAAAGATTAGCGAAACACCCCACTGTGGGTAGATTAACACATGACACTCTCTTATGCTTTCTCAGAAAATTTTGTCTCAAAACTATCTAGCTCTCCGTCATACGCTATAGTAGTTTTCATGATTATCCCTGTTAAAGACAATAAATTCAAAATAAACATTAATTTGTGAAGGGATTGACCAGGCAAATTAAGCCAGCGAATATCATCACAACATTGTACGAAATACACTTGAGAAATATTATGGATAAGTTACAATGATTTCTAGAACATGTCTACAAAATTAGAATGGTACTCAAAGAAGAAGATGGTGGTATGCCCCAAAAATATCAGCCAAATGATCAACCGACAAGTGGAGCTCAAGAATGGGTCAATCCCATGACCTTAGCCCATGACTAGCCATTATTGATCATGGAGGGAGAAAGTGATGTGCATAATCCCACAATTATAGCCCAAACATGGAGTAGTTGTCAAGACCCAAATTTTCATTATTAAAATTCGTAAACTATCAGCATATTTTTATGTTTTAGCCAATCAACCTTAGACATGTGTTAAAACATCATTGGTCTTTCACCTAACTAACTAATTTACATGCAAATGAGCTAATTAGGAGAGTTTTTCCCAACACAACCATAACTCCTTTATCATCAAACGGATGTATTTGCACATATTACATATCTATATCACACACACTATATAAATGTTAAAACTTCAATTAATGAAGCATACCTTCATTACACCCCGTTAATATGTTTTTGTTTCTACTAATGTTTCTTTAGTTATTAAACCGATTCATTTACTATCTTTGCTTCATTTACTAATACACGCAAAAGTTAATGTGATACAACCTCACCTCACATTATAAAAAGCAAAGAGAGACATACGTATTTGCTCAGCTCATGAAAAGAGAGAGATAGGAAGTTAAAGGGAGAGAGAAGTATTTATGAGAAAGAGAATGTGTGTGTTTTAGGAGAAAAGCAGAGAGTTCATAAGAGTTCGTCATAAATTCATATGTGCTCTAAAAGTTGGTCATATTGAGGATAAAATACTAGACTAGTGGTGGTGGTTCTGGTGGTGAAGGAAGTTACACCCAATTACAGATTTCAAACTCCATCACAGTGAGTGGGTAAATTTCTTTTCCAAAATTTTCTCATGCAATTTTTAATATGTACCTTCTATATCTAATTTTATAATCTGTATTAGACCCTTAAGCCTTCTCAAAGCTTAAACCTTGAGTTAGGTCAAACAGACCCTGAATTGCCATTAATGGCAAATTCAAGTTCCAAAGCTAACTTAATTTTTGGGATACATAAAAAGGGCATTTTTGGTATTTCAAAAATATGTAACTTCAAAAATATGAAAAATCATTATAAATTATTTCCTACTATTTCGTAAATTTTGGTGAATTTTTGGACATCATTTGGTATTTATTTCAATTTCGAATTTATTAAACGCCTATAGAATATGAATTTCTAACATTAAAATTACTTTTAAAATTTTGTAAAATCTGAAAAATAAATGGTCAGTACCTTTGTGACCAGAATAATATTTAGAATATTTAGACACTAACTTTTTAAGTTTTTTTTGGAGACTGAAATTTTACCACTAATTCTGAAGCACAAATTACGATAGAAAAAACTATATAATTTTCATAGAATATTGTAATGAACTCGGATTCAACCCTAGTCAATGGTGTTACTTTTGTAAAAATGCAAGGACCATTTTAGTAAGGAAAAACCCTGTTTTCGTAAAAATTATGAGAATACCCCTAAAACCTACAATTACCATTTTACCCCTATGCTTTGAAATTAGACTAAATGACAGGTTTTATAAACATTTTGTGTAGGACTTGAAGGTTAATTTCAAAAGAAATTCTTTAACCACCTAAACTACCGAGGTGAGTGATCGTATTTCCTTTTTACTGATTCAACTCCTCACGGGTGAATCTTGTCCTATTACTTGAACAAGCTTTATTTCAATTATGAAATCGTTCTTACATTTGTTCTAGAACACTTCAATTCGTTCCATTGAAAGAGGTTACCTTATTTGATGTTATTGTAAGTTCTATATTTCTTTGATTCCAGTGTCAATTACCACCATTCTACTTGATTATATATTAGTTCTATTAAGAACTTATGAGCCCTTATGTGGGATGATCCATATTGGATCTACGAGTGGCCCAAAGTTGGCCGACCCTCCTTATTGGGTCTACGAGTGCTTCTGATCAGTTAGCTATTGCAGTATATGTATATGTATGAGTACGTGAATGGGTGGTTGGTAATCTGTCCTTCTAAAAATGTATTCGTTATACCTGTCCTGATGATATTCTACTCTCTTGATATATCGATTGTTATGTTTATCTTGTTTACCGTTGATATACATATTTCTCTTTATGTTCATCATCCAGGATTACGATTATTTTACTGAGTCTTCTACTCACACTCTCCAAATCTGTCTAACCCCTTTCAGGTGATGAAAAGTATAAGAAGGTGGGAGATAACCTGGTTGAGGAAGACATATAGAAGAAGAAGAACTTAAAATACTAGCTACCTAGTTAAATAATATGAGTAATTCCAATGGAATTCTCAAAGGCAATATTTAAAGGCTCAAGTTAGCCAATCATAATATTATGTAATAAATTTGGAATGACTTGTAATATTATGGTCTTCATGACCTATATTTGTAATAAAATTTAATTATGTTGATTCCGCTAGTCTCTGAACAAGTTATGAGGCCTTAGTGGCCGGTCACGCACCTTAAATCCACCAATTGGGTTTTGGGGCGTGACAAGCTTGGTATCAGAGCAATAGTTCTAGGGCCGTTAGAAAGCCTGACTATTTAGTAGGACCGTACGCTAAATACCTAAACTTAGGTCAATTCTATTTGGATATAAATATAAGGTAAGAAATACTACTAATTACATTATTGTTATGTAGTCAGAGAAGTACTAACATGGAGTAAGCTAAACCAACATGGATGAAGCAGCGAATGCTAGATTTGAACGTGTCGAACAAATCATCGAAGGACTGGCATATGCTGCCCAAGATAGAGTAGCTAATTCTGAGGATAGTGGCAATGGAAGTAAAAATAATGGACACCGGGGACTGCAGATAACGGTGGAACAATTTCAGAAACTACGACCACCAACTTTTGATGGTAGTGCAGACCCTACTAAGGCTGAAGCATGGGTTCGTCGGATGGAAAAGATTTTCAAAGTCTTTCCATGTCCCGAAGAAGAGAAAGTGAAGTATGCCACCTTTACTTTTGTAGGAGAGGCGGATCATTGTGGACTACAATGGAGGAAAGTGAGCCCGAGATGAGCTGGCAACAATTCTTGGAGGTATTCTATGGTATGTACTTCCCAGACTCTATGAAGGATCAGAAGGCTAAGGATTTCATAAACCTGAAGCAAAGAAACATGACGGTGCTCCAATATGCTACGGAGTTCTCTACCTTATCCCGTTTTACCATGTATCTAATCCCTACAGAGGAGAAAAAGGCAAATAAATTTGAAGATGCCCTGCAAATCCACATACGCAGTAAGGTGGAAATGTTCAAACTCAAGTTATACAAGGAGGTGCTGGACCGTGCTCTTGTGGCTGAAAGAACAAGCTTGGAACTTCAGAAAAATAGAGACAATTTTAAAAGACAATCAAGTAACCAGGGAAAAGGACAAGGAATTACCAAAAGACAGTTCACGGGAACGTCTAGTGCAGGTTCTAACTCTCAGAACAAGAGTAGACCACAGGGTGGAACCATACCTCCATGCAAAACATGTGGGAAGATGCATTGGGGTATCTGTCGACTGAGTGCAGGAGCATGCTACAAGTGTGGGGAAATTGGTCATATGATCCGAGAATGCCCAACGTGGAAGACTGGGAAGGAAGTTGTACCAGTTGCCACCCCAACCAACCAACGTCCGGCTCAAAATCAGGGGAACCAAGGGAAGAATCAACAACGCCAGGGGTGTGTATTTGCCTTAGTCCCAAGTGGCGAGGCTACAACTGATACTGTGGTGGCAGGTACTATTTCTATTTGTGGTATTGATGCTCGTACGCTTATGGACTCAGGATCTACTCATTCATTTGTATCACTATATTTTGCCTCAAAATTCAATGAGACACCAGAGCCTTTAGGTTATGACCTATCCGTCGTTACTCCCTCTGGAAATTCTATGATTGGTACCTTAGTGTATCGATCCTGCAACATCATAATAAGTAATGTGCCATTACTTGTAGACCTGATACCTTTAGAGATTCAAGGTTTTGATGTCATCTTAGGCATGGATTGGTTATCTTCAGTATATGCTACTATCGATTGCGTTACAAAGAGAGTCATTTTCCAAATTCCTGATCGACCAGACTTTTCTTTTGAAGGAAATGGTACAATGTTACCGCCTACGTGTCTTATCTCTTCCATGAAAGCCAATGAATTACT
The DNA here is from genome assembly GCA_033977485.1 of Hydrangea macrophylla. NCBI lineage: Eukaryota > Viridiplantae > Streptophyta > Magnoliopsida > Cornales > Hydrangeaceae > Hydrangea > Hydrangea macrophylla. The sequence goes on from CM066994.1 coordinate 34,942,216, forward strand.
TAGGAAAGGATGTCAAGGTTATCTCTGTACCATTCTAGAAGATTCACCTGTAGAAGTAACTCTGGAAGATATCCAAGTGGTAAGGGAATTTCCAGATGTCTTTCCAGATGACTTGCCCAACATTCTGATCGATAGAGAAATTGAATTCACTATTGATCTCGTTCCACATACCCAACCAATATCGAAGACCCCTTATCGTATGGCTCCAGTGGAACTGACAGAGTTAAAAGCGCAATTACAAGAATTGTTGGATAAAGGTTTTATTAGACCTAGCACTTCTCCCTGGGGTGCACCTGTCCTATTTGTGAAGAAGAAAGATGGACTATGAGGTTATGTGTCGATTACCGCGAGTTGAACAAGGTAACGATAAAGAATAGATATCCTCTTCCAAGGATTAACGATCTATTCGATCAATTACAAGGAGCATAAGTGTTCTCAAAGATTGACCTGAGATCAGGTTACCATCAATTGAAGATTAAAGCAAAAGATGTAGAAAAGACAGCATTTTGAACTCGATATGGTCATTACGAATTCCTAGTAATGCCTTTTGGTATTACCAATGCTCCTGCTGCATTCATGGATTTGATGAATCGAGTGTTTAAACCCCATCTCGATGATTTTGTAATAGTATTCATCGATGATATCCTTATCTATTCTAAGAGTCTTGAGGAGCATGAACGTCATTTGAGGATGGTACTACACACATTGAGAGATCGTCAACTATTTGCCAAATTCAAGAAATGTGAGTTCTGGCTTATAAAGATTTCTTTCTTGGGGTATGTGATCTCAAAAGAAGGCATATCAGTTGACCCACAAAAGGTGGTGGCGATCATGTCTTGGCCGAGACCAACAACTGTGACAGAAGTACGTAGTTTTCTAGGTTTGGCGGGATATTACCAGAGATTTGTCAAAGACTTTTCCAAGATAGCTGGGCCAATGACTCAATTGACGTAGAAGTGCATACCTTTTGAATGGACTGATGATCGTGAGCAATGTTTCCAAGAGTTGAAGAATAGATTGGTTTATGCACCAATTTTAAGCATACCTACTGGACAAGGTGGGTTCGTGATCTATAGTGATGCTTCCCATCGAGGGTTGGGATGTGTTCTAATGCAACATGGTAAAGTTATTGCATATGCATCCCGACAGCTCAAAATTCATGAAAAGAACTACCCTACACACGACTTGGAACTAGCCGCTGTGGTGTTCGCCTTAAAGATTTGGCGTCATTACCTATATGGTGAAAGATGTAAGATTTTCACCGATCACAAGAGTTTAAAGTATCTATTCTCTCAGAAGGAACTGAATATGAGGCAACAAAGATGGCTTGAGTTGATGAAAGACTACGATCTTGATATCTAATACCATCCCGGCAAGGCTAATGTTGTAGCTGATGCTTTAAGTCGAAAATCTTCAGGAAATCTGGCTTACTTGCTCACTACACAACAACAATTGATCAAAGACTTTGAAAGATTAGAAATAGAAGTTACCTCTCGTCATTACGACGGTATATTAGCAGCTCTTGTTACACAACCAACAGTCATCGATGAGGTGAAAGAAGCTCAAATGCAAGACGACTACCTAAACAAGATTTCTAAGGAGATACTAGAAGGGAAGAGACCTGAATTTACATCATGAGACGGTATTCTACTATATCGAGGTCGTATCTATGTACCAAACCTTCCTGAGATTTAGAGAAAAGTAATGGAAGAAGCACATTCTTCTAAATTTGCAGTACACCCAGGTAGTACTAAACTGTACCAAGATATGAAAAAATACTTATGGTGGCTCAACATGAAAAGAGAGATCGTTGACTTTGTATCACGTTGTCTGCATTATCAACAAGTTAAGGCAGAGCATCAACGACCGGGTGGAGTTCTTCAATCACTTCCTATCCCAGAGTGGAAATGGGAGCATATCACCATGGACCTTGTAGTTGGATTACCATGATCTTCGAACCAAAATGATGCTATTTGGGTAATTGTTGACAGATTAACAAAATCAGCTCATTTTCTACCAGTAAAAGTCACTCATTCACTAAAGAAGTTAGCAGCATTGTATATTAATGAGATTATCAGGCTTCATGGTACACTGATTACTGTAGTTTCTGATAGAGATCCAAGATTTGTATCATGATTTTGGAAGAGTTTACAAAGAGCTTTGGGAACTACTCTTAACTTCAGCACCGCTTTTCACCCTCAAACGGATGGACAATCTGAGCGAGTAATTCAAATTTTGGAGGATATGCTTCGACTTAGTGTTCTAGATTTCAGAGGTAGCTGGGAAGAACACCTATCTTTAGTAGAATTTGCATATAATAACAGTTTTCAAGCTAGCATTGGCATGGCACCGTATGAAGCACTTTATGGAAGAAAGTGTCGATCTCCTATATGTTGGACCGAGGTTGGTGAAAGAAAAATTTTGGGACCAGAGATTGTTTAGCTAACGACAGAAAAGATTCAACTCATTCGTCAACGGCTTCAAATAGCACAAAGCAGGCACAAGAGTTATGCAGATACACATAGAAGAGATCTAGAGTTTGAGAAAGGTGATCATGTGTTTCTCGAAGTTTCACCTTCAAAGGGCATAGTTCGTTTTGGCAGGAAGGGTAAACTCAATCCTCGTTATATTGGACCGTTTGAAATCTTAGATCGAGTTGGAGCTGTAGCTTATCGTTTGGCGTTACCTCCGGATCTCTTTAACGTTCATAACGTATTTCATGTGTCTATGCTTCGTCGTTATATATCAGATCCCAGCCATGTATTAGCCTACGAACCTTTGGATGTGCGAGAAGATCTTACCTACGTGGAACAACCGGTTCAAATTCTGGATCATCGTGACCAAGTTCTGAGGACTAAGGTCATTCCGTTAGTTAAGGTCCTTTGGCGAAATCACGTAGTAGAAGAAGCTACGTGGGAAAGAGAAGATGAGATGCAAACCAAATACCCACAACTTTTCAATTAATAAGGTAAGTTAAGTTTGTGGACCAAACTTTCTCAAGTAGGGGAGAATGTCAAGACCCAAATTTTCATTATTAAAATTCGTAAACTATCAGCATATTTTTATGTTTTAGCCAATCAACCTTAGACATGTGTTAAAACATCATTGGTCTTTCACCTAACTAACTAATTTACATGCAAATGAGCTAATTAGGAGAGTTTTTCCCAACACAACCATAACTCCTTTATCATCAAACGGATGTATTTGCACATATTACATATCTATATCACACACACTATATAAATGTTAAAACTTCAATTAATGAAGCATACCTTCATTACACCCCGTTAATATGTTTTTGTTTCTACTAATGTTTCTTTAGTTATTAAACCGATTCATTTACTATCTTTGCTTCATTTACTAATACACGTGAAAGTTAATGTGATACAACATCACCTCACATTATAAAAAGCAAAGAGAGACATACGTATTTGCTCAGCTCATGAAAAGAGAGAGTTAGGGAGTTAAAGGGAGAGAGAAGTATTTATGAGAAAGAGAATGTGTGTGTTTTAGGAGAAAAGCAGAGAGTTCAAGAGAGTTCGTCATAAATTCATATGTGCTCTAAAAGTTGGTCATATTAAGGATAAAATACTAGACTAGTGGTGGTGGTTCTGGTGGTGAAGGAAGTTACACCCAATTACAGATTTCAAACTCCATCACAATCAGTGGGTAAATTTCTTTTCCAAAATTTTCTCATGCAATTTTTAATATGTACCTTCTATATCTACTTTTATAATCTGTATTAGACCCTTAAGCCTTCTCAAAGCTTAAACCTTGAGTTAGGTCAAGCAGACCCTGAATTGCCATTAATGGCAAATTCAAGTTCCAAAGCTAACTTAATTTTTGGGATACATAAAAAGGGCATTTTGGTATTTCAAAAATATGTAACTTCAAAAATATAAAAAATCATTATAAATTATTTCCTACTATTTCGTAAATTTTGGTGAATTTTGGACATCATTTGGTATTTATTTCAATTTTGAATTTATTAAACGCCTATAGAATATGAATTTCTAACATTAAAACTACTTTTAAAATTTTGTAAACTCTGAAAAATAAATGGTCAATACCTTTGTGACCAGAATAATATTTAGAATATTTAGACACTAACTTTTTAAGTTTTTTTTGGAGACTGAAATTTTACCACTAATTCTGAAGCACAAATTACTATAGAAAAAACTATATAATTTTTATAGAATATTGTAATGAACTCGGATTCAACCCTAGTCAATGGTGTTACTTTTGTAAAAATGCAAGGACCATTTTAGTAAGGAAAAACCCTGTTTTCGTAAAAATTATGAGAATACCCCTAAAACCTACAATTACCATTTTACCCCTATGCTTTGAAATTAGACTAAATGACAGGTTTTATAAACATTTTGTGTAGGACTTGAAGGTTAATTTCAAAAGAAATTCTTTAACCACCTAAACTACCGAGGTGAGTGATCATATTTCCTTTTTACTGATTCAACTCCTCACGGGTGAATCTTGTCCTATTACTTGAACAAGTTTTATTTCAATTATGAAATCGTTCTTACATTTGTTCTAGAACACTTCAATTCGTTCCATTGAAAGAGGTTACCTTATTTGATGTTATTGTAAGTTCTATATTTCTTTGATTCTAGTGTCAATTACCACCATTCTACTTGATTATATATTAGTTCTATTAAGAACTTATGAGCCCCTATGTGGGATGATTCATATTGGATCTACGAGTGGCCCAAAGTTGGCCGACCCTCCTTATTGGGTCTACGAGTGCCTCTGATCAGTTAGCTATTGCAGTATATGTATATGTATGAATACGTGAATGGGTGGTTGGTAATCTGGCCTTCTAAAAATGCATTCGTTATACCTGTCCTGATGATATTCTACTCTCTTGATATATCGATTGTTATGTTTATCTTGTTTACCGTTGATATACAGATTTCTCTTTATGTTCATCATCCAGGATTACGATTATTTCACTGAGTCTTCTACTCACACTCTCCAAATCTGTCTAACCCCTTTCAGGTGATGAATAGTATAAGAAGGTGGGAGATAACCTGGTTGAGGAAGACATATAGAAGAAGAAGAACTTAAAATACTAGCTACCTAGTTAAATAATATGAGTAATTCCAATGGAATTCTCAAAGGCAATATTTAAAGGCTCAAGTTAGCCAATCATAATATTATGTAATAAATTTGGAATGACTTGTAATATTATGGTCTTCATGACCTATATTTGTAATAAAATTTAATTATGTTGCTTCCGCTAGTCTCTGAACAAGTTATGAGGCCTTGGTGGCCGGTCACGCACCTTAAATCCACCAATTGGGTTTTGGGGCGTGACAGTAGTCTAGCCCATGACTGCATAGTGGAGTAGTGGAAGTAGTGCTCCTAGAAAAGCGTAAACAGTTAAGCCTTGAGCCCTATATATGCACAGCTCAAGCTCATGAAAAAGGTACACAATTCTTTCCTCTGATATTCTCTCATACTCAAACTCCATCTAAGACTAACTCAGGTCATCATTTAGAGGGATTCTCTCTGGTAGTCCAGTTCTTCAAGTTTAGGTAGAATTCAGATCAACCATTTTAGGCAACATCAGTTGGCGCCGTCGGTGAGAAACGAGATTAATTGCTGTGTTTCTCACCAACTTCATTGAAATCCGATTGCTGGTTTTCTCTCTTTTTTCTCGAACAACATATCCTATCAGATTTTAGCAAAACAAAAAAAAAAAACCATATCCTATCAGATTTTAGACAATCTGGGGTAGCGCTCAAGTACACCCTGGAAGAAGGGACAAACTCCCTGGTGAATCTTATCATCTACTCTGCTGCTTCCTCAATAAAGAGATAAGTCTGCCAAACCACCCTTTTTACTGCTATCCATAATAATGATGAATAAATGTTAAGATCTCAAATATATATCTATTACTCCCTCCGTCCCATTTTATGAGTCTATTATTCCATTTTGGGATGTCCCAAAATTGTGTCCACTTTCCTAAATTTTATGTATAATTTTTACTTACTTTCCAAAACTATCCCTCCTTGAAATCTACACCAAGACAAAATTTTAAAAGTTGTTGTAATGATTAGGGGCAATTGTGAAAAGTATGTGTAGATTCTTTTGTCCCCTTAATAAGTTGAGTTCCCAAAGATGGACTCACAAAATGGGACGGAGGGAGTACTATAATAAGAAGACAGCACCTAAATAACCAATCATGTAAAATTTTATGAACTTTCAAAATTGTCCATGCCCAATTTTTGTACTTCTCGATTATATTTTTGGTTGAAAATGTAAACCCCTGAAATACCAAAAACTCCAAAAGTTGCTTACGGTTTTGGTGAACTGGTCGGTTATGAACTTATTCTTTTGCCCTTCACTACACCGTAATTACTCATACATCTATCTATATGTCATAAGGATATATTGATTTGTGTGAGGGTAAATCTGTCATTTTAGATAAATAAGTACATTCAAGTCACCTTTTGAAATTTTATTTAATATGATACGAGGTTTCAATCAACAATTTTGTGTCTATTTACATTTGGGTCAACAATTTTTATGATATTTATTATTCATTTGAAAAAAGGCGAAAAAAAAGTGGCTATTTTAGTGGCTATTTAGATTTGGTCACTAATATTTACAATTTGGTCAACTTTTTCTCTCAAATGAGGTTTGAATCAACAATCTTGTGTCTAATTACATTTGGGTCAATAATTTTTGAAATATTTATTATTCACTTCAAACAAGTCAAAAAAGTGGCTGTTTAGGAATTGGTCACTAATTTTTACAATTTGGTCAACTTCTTCTCTCAAATTTAAGATTCATATATTTTAATATGTGTAATTGCATTTGCATCAATAAATTTTGGGATATTTATTATTCACTTAAAAAAAGAAAAAAAAATGGCTATTTTAGTGGCTATTTAGGAATTGGTCACTAATATTCACATTTTGGTCTACTTCTACTCTAAAATTTAAGTTTTGGGATATTTATACTTCACTTCAAAAAATGTCAAATAAAGTGGCGATTTTAGTGACTATTTATGAATTAGTCGCTAATATTTAATTTTTGGTCAACTTCATCCTTGAAATTTAGGATTTATAGATTGTATTCGAATATCAATTAAGATCTACAAACACATTCATGTCATTTTTAGGGGAAATACCATATTTGTGTCATATATTTTAAGTGATGCTTTGTTAGATACATTTACTATTCATTTACAAGATAGTCAGAATTATCAACTTCTTCCGTAAGAAGAGTTTTAGATAAAATAATTACATTTACAATTTCCTACTTAACCATTTTAACATCTTATTATACACTTTTAACAATCACTTAACCACACAAAACGACACAATTAAATTTCATGCGCGTTATACTCTGGCACAATACGCGGGCCTCCAACTAGTATATATATATATATATATATATTTCATACACACTTTTACCAGTGCATATCAGGCCATGCCTACTAGTACGAGAATTGAAATATTGCATGAGCACTTTTTATTTACTTGTCTTTCCTCAATGCCGCAAAAAGGAAAAGCTTAATTTATGGCATCAATTCCACATCTAAACAAAATCAAGAGCTTGACTGGTCCATATTATTGTTGGACAGAGGGAATGATTTGTTGGACTAGGCTTGCAATAGGACAAATTCAATCTTAGCCATAGTATTATTGGTGGAAATTATATCGTATATGGTTATATATATACATACATATATATATATATACATATATACATATATCTGTGTGTATGAACGAACCGGCCTGATCATGAAGTTTTGAGACCTAGTTTTTCTCCTATAAACTAGAAATTTCTTTTCAAATGAAATTGTTTCAGATTGGAGTGTTTTCGCCCTCTTCGGCCAAAAAGTTTCATAAACCACTTTTCCTTTGGCAAACTTGTTAGGAATCAGCCCAAATATACAAAGATCAAACCATTGATCAATTGGTATTACCCAGAATTGGGATTTGTTCCTAAAAATTATCTTATTTTTATGCATACAATATTTTATTAAAATCACACGCTATATGCATCATGTTCAAAAAGCTTGTTGGTTTAAAATTGATGTGGAATACTCACTTACTTTGGCTTGATTACACTGCCACACTTACATTTATGGAGGTCAGTGTTATATATAAATATGTACGTGTGTTGTACAGAGTTGACAGGATTTCTTCTGCCTATATTATAAATGAGTGAACCGCAGCCCTTTGACCAAAAAAAAAACCGCAGCCCCACTTTCAATAATAAAACATTAGTTCACAATATCTTTCCTAGATTGGTATTTTTAATTGTTCAGTACCAAGATAATTCGTACAGTTCTTGAATGAACATCACACTATGGTACGATCGAGATCGATCAACGTCTGATTTGGCTGTTTAAGATCTGAAAAAAAGGGATCACGATTTCCTATTGTAAGACATATTGTGGTCGGGCCATACGGGTATCCACATGTTATTGGACTGGGTCCAATAAGACCTGGCTTAGACACTAAGTTACGGGCTTTGGAGTCCCAAGCCTGTTAGGTTTTCATTGTGCTTATATATATGTGTATGTACATTGAAAACCTAAGAAGACATAAAATATCAGTCTCTCTCTCTATCTCACGCAGTCTCTCTCTCTCTCTCTCCCCACGGTTTCTCTCTCTAGCCTATCACCACAAGGGCTTGGGATCTAGCGCGTGACTGTCATGGGGATGGCTCAAGAAGCGTCCTCTACGACCTAGGCGATGCACAAGAGAGTACACGGAGGCAACATGGAAAGCAGTTAGTGGGTGTTTGCACCTAAAAAATACATTTTTTTTAAGTCAAAATTGGTAGAGGCCGATTGAGATTTTCAATCGGACTCATGAGACCGATTGCAAAATAGGGACCAAGTGATTGGTTCAAAGCTGGTCGAACTGACCACAATCGGACTGCCAATCAAGTTCATTCGGACTGATACATGTGACCATCGGGCAGGATGCTATTGGGTCGTTGTTGGAAGGATTATGGAGGGCCACCCCCTTTTATCGGGCTTTACTTGAGGTTGATGTTTAATTCGGACTGGCCAAATGTTTAATCGGGCTGCCTATGTTCATTTGGTCATATGACCATTTAATAATGATTGTGTTTGGTACTCATTCAGCTTGGGTTATTTTATTGACCAACATAGTTGGACAGTAATTTGGTAGGCCACCCTAGCGTCATGGCAGGGCCGGTCCTGGGGGGAAGCAGAGCAAGCGATCGCTTGGGGCCCCCAATTTTTAAGGGCCCCCAATTAAAATTAACCCTATTTTATATATAAGCCCATGTTTGTAAACCCTTGTATGCATAATTGTACAAGGGCCCCCATTTTCGAAGTTCGCTTAGGGCCCCCCAAAAGTCAGGAACGGCCCTGCGTCATGGTCAGATATCATTTGGATTGCCATCTCATATAACATCACTACGACCACTTTAATCTTGGATTGACTTATCAATTTAGCAACTGGCCATGTATTCTCACGGTGGGGCCATGCCATAATTGATGGCCATTAATATGTTATGGATTACTTTTGTCCATGAGGCTGCTTCCATCGGGCTAAACTATGTTTGGTCGCTACTTTGATTCGGCCAACTTTGGAAAGATGTGGTGGGTCACGTATGGAAAGAATATCAATCCCTACAAATTCTCAAGGGATAATATTTTTGTATAATGGAAGTATTATCTATTATAGAAAGATAGCATTTTGATATTATCACTTAAGGAAGGATATTATCACTTTGGGAGATAATATCAGAATATTATTGTATATATATATGTATTACTTGCTTATAAAGTCAGCCGAATACAGACCAAATTCGGTTCAGATTCCAGATATATATATATATATATTTCAAGATATGGAAGTCAATAGCAGTTTATGGAAGAAATCTGGTATTTTTACCAGATTATTATTCATTGCAGATATTTATTGCCTTATCTCAATCAGTCCGGGCCGTTATAAATCAGCAGGCTGGCCAAGCTATCAAGGCACCCTGCGTCACTTCGACAACCGCATCCAAAAAGCATTCAACATGCATTCTTAATTTTTTAGGCAAATAAAAAGCATCCTTTTTATTTTTCTTAGGCTTTCTTAGCTTTTAATTACTTCTTGTAATTTCTTTTCTATTTATTAAATAAAAGTCTATTTTATTTAATATCTCTTTCATCGCTAGTATGGCTTGTGCGCTTCAGTACTGCCATAGGACTTTTGGTGAGGGTACTTTCCTACTCGCCTCACATAGTCGTTTTGTTAGAAGTCAGATTCATTAAGCCTTGTGTATCACTCACACAAGCACTTAGGAAATTAGTTTGCACTAGCGAACCATTATTGGTTCTGGCACGCCCGCGCAAATTACAGCAAACAATTTGGCACGCCCGGTGGGACAGCCTAGTGATGAGCCATGCATACACCGAAGCATGGCTACACTTCTACAACAACCAGATTGGTTGGCGAAATGAGTCAATACGCCAACTTCGTGAAGAAATCTATCGTCTCTACAACGATGGATATTGGAATGAAACTGGTCATCTTTACAATGAGATAGACCGTTTTGAGGCCGACATGCGATTTTTTAATCAAGAAATCGGCCTCCTCAAAGCTTCGAGTTGAGCTAATGAACCGCCGCCCAAGGGAAATTCGTTCATGTCTCTAGACGAGTTTCTATACGGTGACTGGCGAAAGAATCTAGTTTGTGACAACATTCTTCGTGCTCTTGAAGATATAAAGGCGCACTCGAGAGAACAGCAGGCAAAGCTTGGCCGGTTTGAAGAAGACACGAAAGCAAGCCTGGCAATACTAGAGGCTCAAGGGCAAAAGATCGAGCAATTTTTAAAGTCACGACAACGGCCCGAGAAGGCCGATGTTACCACGTTAAATAAAGAGACCGATGTCTCTGGTCATCTTGATTCCATGCTGTCCAAGCCACTCGGGGGGCAAGACGGCGAAAAAATAGATAAAGAGCCGAAAAAATTTATATCGGCCATAAACCGTCCTGACGTTGAAGAAGACGAAGAAGCGCTCGGGGGGCAAATTCAAGACGAGCCTCACAATTCTATTGAGGCCGAAGAAGAAGAAGAGTGTGATATGCCGAGTGATCCCACATCGGCCATAGAGCCTCCTAGTGATGAGGAGGACGATGATGAAGACCCTCTTATTGATGAAGAAATCGGCGATGAAGGGCTCGGGGGGCAAGCTGCGCCGAGACCGATTGATGCTAAATCGGTCCATGAAGTTTTTAAACATATTCCTTTGAGGAAATTCAGCCTCAAGGAATTATTCAATTTTTTCGGTCTCTTTATAGTGACCGATTATTATTTGTATTTTAAGCCAATTAATTATTTGGCTTGGATTGATCTACATCCACGTTGGCTGAGTGGATGTCACCAAAAACTTACGGTTATTTGGTGGCTATTTCTGAAACAATGGTATTATCAAAAGACTGAAAAGGAACTGAAGACCGGACTGAATTAATTCAGTCAATAGTGCTATTCGCACTCACAAGGCCGAAAGCAAGAATAATAATAATAAATAAAGTGATGCCAGAAGGATGCTTAGGATGCTGAATCGGACATAGAGGGCGATGGTGTATTGTCAGAAGTGCTTGTGTAAACGGTCTCTTGGCCAAGCCCGATGTTAGTCCAAAGGTAATCGGTCTCATGGGCAAGCCCGATACGGTGAGAAAAGTAATCGGTCTCTAGATAAATATGGCCATTCAAAATTTCACTTGCTTTTATTTTAAACGGCCAGGGGGGCAATTGTTTGCACCTAAAAAATACATTTTTTAAATTCAAAATTGGTAGAGGCCGATTGGATCTTTTCAAATCGGACTATGAGACCGATTGTAAAAATTAATGGCCAAGTGATTGGTTTAAAGGTGGTGGGGCCAGATGACTTTTAGATTATCTTGTATTTGCTCGGACTGACACATATTTTCAATCGGACTGCCTCATCAGCCTGAGTTATTATCATAGCCCGATGCCTTTTCGTGTATCAATTGGAGCCATTACTGTAGTGGCTTTGGCATCTTCAGTGACCTTTAATTAATTTGGGCCCAATGTTGGTTCTAAATACAATTCGGACTTTGGCAGGCTGAGTCAGACTGGTGAGCCAGTGTAGTGCCCGATTACTAAGTAAATGAAGGGCCACGTGTTATCCCGTCCTCTACCAAGTTCTAGGTTGGTGGCCACGTGTTCAACCAAAGTGACATTGTGTTATTAGGACTAAAGCCTTCATTTGGGAATTGGACACACAAGCTAAGCATAATTCCATGATTATGAATGGTGGGACCCATTGGTTGACAAAGTCCTAACATTAAGAACACATGGCCTTTAATGCACTGTCTCCAGCTAAGCATTGTTTGGTGTTGCTTCTATCAATCGGGCTGAAGCGTTGATAGTGCCGTCAAGCTCCCTTGGACGGAAGAATTTGGTTTGATTCAACCACTTTAGAAAGTTGATACAGATTTGGTCATTTTTGGGAAGTATATCACCCTACAAACTCTCAATGTGATAATATTATCTTAATGGGAAATATTATCACTTAAGGAAAGATAATATTTCAAGATATTATCTGATTTGGGAGATAATATTATCGCTTTATTGTGCATATCTTTTACTTGGAGGGGAAGCAAGACGTACAAGGCCAACATGTGGACCACATTCAATATATACATACGCATATATATATATATATATTTCGCAGATATGGAAGGTTTCAAGATATAGCAGATATTATCAGTTTATGGAAATAAACTGGTATTTTTTACCAGATAATGGTTCATCAGTTATTTCCTACCTTATCTAGGAGACCTCCATGGCCGCTATAAATCAACAGGCAGGCCAAGCTATCAATTCACTCCGCGTCTCTTCGACAAAAGCATCCCAATGCATTCTACAAAGCATTCTTAGTTTTTAGGCAAAATAAAAACATCCTTTTTATTTTCTTAGGCTTTCCTAGCTTTTAATTACATCTTTGTAATTTTTCTTTTCTTCTACAATTAAATAAAAATGCTATTTTTATTTAATTTCTTTATTGTTCATCACTTGCTAGACTTGTATGCTTCAATACTGTCTAGGGACTACAGGCCAAGGGGTACTTTCCTACTTGGCCATCACAATCGCCTATTAGAAGTTAGATTTTCAAACCTCGTGTATCACTCACACAAGTGATTTAGGAAATTTTGTTTTATTAGTTTGGGTCTACCTCACAAGGCTCTGGCAAGCCCGAACCAAAATTACAAGCAAACAATTTCGCACGCCCGGTGGGACAACCAGGTGATGAGCCATGCACACCGCGAAGCATGGCTACAGTTCTACCACGATCAGATTCGTTGGAGGAACGAAAAAATAAGCCATTTTCATGGTTTAATTTATCGGTTTAAGGACCGATATGATGATGAGATCGGTCATCTTTACAAAGATATTGACCGTTTTAAGGCCGATATACAGTTCTTTAACAATGAAATCGGTCTCCTTCTTGCCGTAAGTGAAGCAGAAGAACTACCACCTAATGAAAAATTTTTCATGACAATGAAGGAATTTCTAGACGGTGGTTGGAGGAATAAACCAAGCGGTTTGTCAGATTTACCGCTCGGGGGGCAAGCTCTAAACGAGCCTCACAATTCTGTTGAGGCCGAAAAGGAAGAGTTTGATAGGCCGAGTGATCATATTTCGGTTGAAGACCCTTTTGAGGCTATAATCGAGGTAGCTCACCGAATCAAACATGCATGGGAGGATTTTCCAAAGGCCGTTTGTGAACAATTGAAGGCCAAAGGGATCAATTTTTTAAAGCTAAACAATCCTGTGTCGGCCATAGACCCTCCCATTAGTGAGGAGGACGACGACGAAGACTCTCCCGTTGATGAGGAAATCCGCGATGAAACGCTCGGGGGGCAAGCTCCAAAGAGACCGATTGATTTTAAATCGGTCCAAGAATTTTTTCAACAACTTTCTTTGAGGAAATTAACCCTTGAGGAGTTGTTTAAATTTTTTGGCATTTTTATTGTCAAAAGATTTTTTTATTTTAAGCCAATTAATTATTTGACTTGGGTTGATTTACATCCACGGTGGCTGTGTGGATGTCATCAAAAACTAACTGTAGTTTGGTGGCTACTTTTGCACCAATGGTATTATCAAAAGATTGAAAAAGTACTAAAGACCGAAGGAAAAAGCAATTAATTCGGTTAATACACTGTTCTGCTGAGATATTAGGCTGAGAAAAAAAAAAATCAGACTGCTACTGATCAGTTGTGCTAGTCTGTAATGCCGATGGACAAGGTGGTGTTGGGAAACTGACTGATTAAGGCGGCACGTGATGGTGGAGCCCACTTCCCTGTTTTACTGAGTCAAAATGTGTGCATGACAATGATGGCATGAAGTACTGTTTCAATGGTGTTGCTAATTGAGACTTAGTCCATTTGTGGGGTGAGTATTATGTCAAAATTGGTGGGCCCAAGTACAAGACAGTCAATTATGCATTTTTTCATGTGACTGCTGCAAGGTTAAAAGAGTTGGTAAGGCCCACGGTATGGCAATTTACATGAGGCATAATGGCACTCATGCAGTGGCAGTACTCACGGTCAACTTGGCAGTCCGAATACGTTGCGATAGAAGTCCATCGGTCTCATGGCCAAGCTCGATAGAGGTCTAAAGGTAATCGGGTTGAAGGTAAAATTTGGCTATTCAAAATTCACTTGCTTTCATTTCAAACAGCCAGGGGGGCAATTGTTTGCACCTAAAAAATACATTTTTTTTAAAGTCAAAATTGGTAGAGGCCGATTGAGATTTTCAATCGGACTCATGAGACCGATTGCAAAATAGGGACCAAGTGATTGGTTCAAAGCTGGTCGAACTGACCACAATCGGACTGCCAATCAAGTTCATTCGGACTGATACATGTGACCATCGGGCAGGATGATATTGGGTCGTTGTTGGAAGGATTATGGAGGGCCACCCCCTTTTATCGGGCTTTACTTGAGGTTGATGTTTAATTCGGACTGGCCAAATGTTTAATCGGGCTGCCTATGTTCATTTGGTCATATGACCATTTAATAAGGATTGTGTTGGTACTCATTCAGCTTGGGTTATTTTATTGACCAACATAGTTGGACAGTAATTTGGTAGGCCACCCTAGCGTCATGGTCAGATATCATTTGGATTGCCATCTCATATAACATCACTACGACCACTTTAATCTTGGATTGACTTATCAATTTAGCAACTGGCCATGTATTCTCACGGTGGGGCCATGCCATAATTGATGGCCATTAATATGTTATGGATTACTTTTGTCCATGAGGCTGCTTCCATCGGGCTAAACTATGTTTGGTCGCTACTTTGATTCGGCCAACTTTGGAAAGATGTGGTGGGTCACGTATGGAAAGAATATCAATCCCTGCAAATTCTCAAGGGATAATATTTTTGTATAATGGAAGTATTATCTATTATAGAAAGATAGTATTTTGATATTATCACTTAAGGAAGGATATTATCACTTTGGGAGATAATATCAGAATATTATTGTATATGTCACGCCCCGACGTAGCATAAATATGGAAAGCGTTTAATTTCCTTTATGGACCCGTAGGTCGCGACAGTTTGAAGGATCGATTCCGTCCCAAAACGTCGAACATCATAAACCATTAATCAGAGTAGGGCAACCTGGGCTTATAAAAATTTTCTAACTTATTACATCCTATAGTACAGGGTTTACTAAGGCACAGACCGCCTTGAAATAAAACAATAACTTAAAGTCTATTACAGTCATCCTTATTACAAACCAAATCATAACACATAAACATAAAGCATATAAGGGTAACATCTCTTCTCAGCAACAGATCTTAATTAGCATAGTCATACGGTTCTTCTTGATTATAACCTGCAAAGCCTAGACACGAATGTCCAGGACGCATCAACGCCGTCAGCTTCAAGAAGCTGGTGAGTATTAAAAACATAGCTTTGAATGTAAAAACATGCCCATTTACCTTTTTCCCATTTCCATTTAAATACCACAAGTTTATATTTATGATAAAGAGCTTGTTAGAAAAACAACCACAACAATAATTAAAAGATAAATTCACACATATGTGACCGTGTATGAGAACAATGCACCATCTCATCTAACCGACTCTTTTCTCTCGACAAAACCCAACAACCCTCTATCCTACTCCTGGTATCTTTGAAATACTAAGATAGCCACACTTTAGCAACGGGGCGCCAGGGAGTGTCCAGTTTGCCTCACACTTTGGTCCGGGGTACCAGGGAGTGTCCAATGCCTCACACTTTGAATACCCTAACCGCCATGCAAATACCGGGGCAACCCCCACACAGGTATCCAGACTCGAGTCATTCAGGGAGTGTCTATAGGCCACACTTTAGCACTTCCATGGGTGCCAGTGAGTGTCCAAGTTCGGCTTCACACACTTTAACGCTTCCATGGGCGTCAGGGAGTGTCCATTTTTGCCACCTTCGTATTTCAAAGACACCCTCATCCTCTTTTTCAACTCCAACCACAATCACATACACAACCACAACCATAACCACAGCCACAATTACAACCACAACCACAACCACAACCACAACTCAAACTCATACTCTTTCCACACAATCATTACTCTTTTCCACACTATCATTACTCTTTTACACACTACCAACACTCACCATGCATGTACAACTGACTCCACATGAATGTCATCAAACTTTAAACATAAAGGAATTCACAGAATTAAAGAAATAATACGCGTACGGGGATTGAAAATTCGTAATTCATTGCCTTAATCATTTTAAACATAACTGATAGCATTCTAAAAACTGCTACTGAAATCCTCGTTTTCTGTCCAAACGGTGCAGAATCTGAGAAAATTGCATTAGACGAAAAGTGTGCAGAATCGAGTTTTGCTTGGGACAACGCGGGCAGAACCTTAAATTTCATTCGTTTTCCTAACAAAAATCTGAAAACAAAATTCTGCTACTGTTAAAATTAAAAGAGAAAATATTAGATTGAATTTCTAATATACTTTTTCTGCTACTGTAATCCTCATTTTCTGCCCAAACGGTGCAAAATCTGAAAACATTGCATTAGACGAAAAGTGTGCAGAATCGAGTTTTACTTGGGACAACGCGGGCAGAACCTTAAATTTCATTCGTTTTCCTAACAAAAATCTGAAAACAAAATTCTGCTACTGTTAAAATTAACTACCTAAATCAGTAAATAAGGAATGAGTTACATTTGGAGTGAGTTAGTAATACTCACCGTGATATAGATTGAAGAAATTGTTGAGACAGAAATATAATTACGAAATTCCCGAATTCCAAGCTTTGGCTATGGAGGATTGAGCTCTTCTCTCTCTCTACGAAATTGAAGAACTCTCTGCACTCTCTAAACTCTCTGTGAATTCTGAAATGTGTTGTGATGGAAGTGCAGAATGTGTAGTGTGGTTGGGTGTATATATAATCAAATACCCACTAAGAAAACATTGGCCTAACCCTCCACCCAATCTCCATTAACCTCCATATAATACCATGAATGTGCAGATATGATGTGTATACTCTCCCCTTTATTCTCCACTACTGAAAGTAAGAGGTAGGTGGAGATGAGGTGGGTCAATGTGTGTTTGGGTAATCTAGCTTATGGCATAAGGACAACACACATACTACAACATTTGCCAAACAAGACCTAAGGGAAAAGCATCAGCATTCATAATTGAGTATAAATAAATTTGTTCAATCATTTACTTCCAAAATTCTGTGGAAGTTTAACACTGGACAGTTTTAAACCTACACTGGTATTTTCGTGACACGGTGTTTATCACAAAAATACAGAGAATTCATTTTAACGTTAGAAATAGTTTTCTGATTTTATAAAAATACAGTTTGAGTTTAAAAGAAATAATTCCACCGTTTTGAAATACAGTTTTGAATTTTAACACAGGTATTGCAAGTTTTTATGAAAATTGCATTTTGACCCCAAAAGTAATTTCAATTAGTCAAGAATTAAACTTTTCACATAAGAATCGAAATTAACATATAAACAGACAATATTTATTAAATTTTAAATATGATAATGCAAATGATAATGAAAATAAATTTTAATTATGATCATGCAGGAAAATGCAGGTTATTACACCCTTCCCCCCTTAAACAGGATTTCGTCCCCGAAATCAAGACTAACTAGTCATGAAACAACTCCGGGTACTTCTTCCTCATATCAGCTTCAACTTCCCACGAGGCTTCATTCTCGTCGTGGTGATTCCACTGAACCTTCACCAACGGAATATCCTTATTCCTCAGCTTCTTGATACTCTGATCCAAAATCTTCGCAGGTCTCTCCTTGTAAGAAACGCTATGACTCGTCTCAATGTCGTCATAACTAACCACATGCGAGGGATCTCGTATGTATTTCCTCAACATACTCACGTGAAACACGTTGTGAACCCCAGACATCTTTGGTGGTAACGCCAGTTGATAGGCCACTTTCCCGATACGTTCCAAAATCTCAAACGGTCCAATGAAACGCGGAGCTAACTTCCCTCTCTTGAGACCAAAACGTACTACTCCTCGTGTTGGTGAAACCTTAAGAAGTACGTGATCTCCCACACTAAACTCCAGATCTTTTCGGCGTCGATCAGCATAACTCTTATACCGGCTCTGAGCGGTTCTCATCCTTTCTTTGACCAAGGAAATCTTCTCGTTGGTTTCTCTAACCAAATCTGGTCCCAACAATTCTGTGTCCCCAACCTCTGCCCAACACAATGGAGAACGACATGGTCGTCTGTACAGTGCTTCGAACGGAGCCATACCGATACTCGTATGATAACTATTGTTATAGGCAAATTCAACCAACGGCAAGTGTGTCTCCCAAGATTCTTCAAAATCGATCACACAAGCCCTAAGCATATCTTCCATGATCTGATTCACACGCTCAGTTTGTCCATCTGTCTGAGGGTGAAAAGCAGTACTCATCTTAAGCGAAGTTCCCATAGCTTCTTGCAGACTTTCCCAAAATCCAGAAGTAAAACGTGCATCACGGTCTGACACAATCGATACAGGTGCACCGTGAAGTCGCACAACTTGTTGTATGTACATCCGGCTCATCTTTTCCACCGGGTATGTCATACTGTAAGCAATAAAATGAGCTGACTTCATCAATCGATCCACAATTACCCAAATAGCGTCATGATTCTGCTGTGATCGAGGCAATCCTACTACAAAATCCATCGTTATATGCTCCCACTTCCAACCAGGAATAGGTAGCGGTTGCAACAATCCTGACGGTCTCTGATGTTCGGCCTTGACTTGCTGACACGTCAAACACTTGGATACAAACTCGGCCACATCCTTCTTCATGCCTTCCCACCAGAAATTCCTCTTCAAATCTTTGTACATCTTCGTTCCTCCCGGGTGAACTGTATACCTTGATTTATGTGCTTCTTCCAGGATATCCTTCCTTAACTCTCCATCACCGGGCACGCACAATCTATTCCTGCACCGATACCCTCTATCGATTCCCACCTTCCATTCTGTCGGGTCCTTCTCTGACATCTTTATGAACCATGATTGAAACTTCTCATCTTCTTTCTGAGCTCCAATAATGCGGTCAATGAGAACAGGCTGTAGGATAAGACATCCGAAAAGTTGTCCTTCTCCTCTTTCAGCACTCTGTACATCAAACTCTGCCAACGTCTCCAATGCTCGCCATTCTCTCACCATTAAGGAGGCGATCGTCTCACGAGTCTGCCGACTCAAAGCATCAGCGACCACATTAGCTTTACCAGGGTGGTATTCCAATGTGAAGTCATAATCTTTGATCAACTCCATCCATCTGCGCTGCCTCATGTTCAACTCTTTCTGTGTGAACAAATACTTCAGACTCTTGTGATCGGAGAACAAATCAAACTTCTCACCGTAGAGATAATGTCTCCAAATCTTGAGTGCAAATACCACTGCTGCCAACTCCAAATCATGAATAGGATAGTTCAACTCATTCGGCTTCAGCTGTCTAGATCCATAGGCTATAACTTTACCATCTTGCATAAGTACACACCCTAGTCCTTGATATGAGGCGTCACTAAAGATAGTGAACTTCTCACCAGGCTTGGGTATTGCTAGTACTGGTGCGGTAGTGAGTCTCTCTTTCAACTCTAGAAAGGCTCGCTCGTGCCTCTCTGTCCATTCGAATTTCAAATTCTTCTTCGTCAATCCAGTCAATGGTGCGGCTATTTTAGAGAATCCTTCAACAAATCTTCTGTAATAGCCTGCGAGTCCAAGAAAACTCCGAACTTCTGTAGGGTTGCTTGGCCTAACCCAGTTGGATACAGCATCGGTCTTGGACGAATCCACAGAAATTCCTTGAGATGACACCTTGTGTCCCAAAAATTTCACTTCTTGCAACCAAAACTCACACTTACTGAACTTGGCATACAAGTGGTGGTCCTTAAGCGTCTGCATCGTAATCCGAAGATGTTGCTCGTGTTCTTCTCTTGACTTAGAATAGATCAAAATATCATCAATAAAGACGATGACAAACTGATCTAAATAAGGCTTGAACACTCTGTTCATCAGATCCATAAACACTGCCGGGGCGTTCGTCAATCCAAACGGCATCACCAGAAATTCATAATGACCATATCGGGTTCTGAAAGCAGTCTTAGGTATGTCTTCCTTCCGTACCCTCAACTGATGATATCCCGACCTAAGGTCTATCTTGGAAAATATCGTAGCTCCTTGTAGTTGATCAAATAAATCGTCAATCCGAGGTAAAGGATACTTGTTCTTGATCGTCACTCGATTCAATTCTCTGTAGTCGATACACAGCCTGAGCGTCCCGTCCTTCTTCTTCACAAATAACACCGGTGCTCCCCAAGGCGATGTACTTGGACGTACAAAACCTAGGTTCTCGAGCTCTTGAACTTGTCCCTTCAATTCTAGTAGTTCTGTGGGGGCCATTCTGTAGGGAACCTTGGTAATCGGTACGGTACCCGGTATAAGCTCAATACAGAACTCTATACTTCTCTCGGGCGGTAATCCAGAAATGTCTTGAAATACTTCTTCGAAGTCCTTGACTACAGGTATAGATGATGTTGTCACCTCTGTACTGACGACTTCGATGTTGGCTAAACATCTTGTGAGGAACATATCTCCCGAAGGGTTACATTGAAAATCAAAGGGTTGATTCTCATTGTCGGAGAATGTAATTCTCTTCCTCGCACAATCCAACTTCACTTGATTCTGAGACAGCCAATCCATTCCTAGGATTATGTCAAACTCCTTCATCGATAGGACGATCAACCTTGCAGGGATTTCTTGGTCACCTAATCTTAAGGGACAATCCTTGCACACATGTCCTAAACTGACCGCAGCTCCTATTGGTGATGTAGCCTTCAAAGCTTTCTCTAAGCGATGAGGTAAGATACCCAATCTCCGAATTGTATTAACAGATATGAATGATAGAGCAGCACCCGTATCAAATAATACTCTAACATGGGAGTTAAATAGAGTCAATGTACCTTCCACTGCTTGCTGATCAGGTTGAGCTTCTCCATGATCTCCTTCTTCATATTCAGCTCCATCATATCCCGCGGCATCAGGAATAACAGCATTCAAGCGAGTCTGACTTTGTTGTCCATAAGTTGCTTGCTTAGGGGCAGTGCAGAACCTGCTGATGTGACCTGGTTCACCACAGTTGAAACAGACTATTCCTGGCTGAGCAGCACGCCTTGGTGCCTTGCAGTCCCGAGCCACATGTCCAGGGTTGCCACAGTTGAAGCACTTTACGCCACTACTTCCTTCTCCTACTCGGGGTTGAGTCGGATAGGTAATAGCTTGTGCCTTCTTGCTTCCGTCAAAGTTCCTCTTCTGCCCTTGGGTACGATTCATTGGTGGTCTATTCCCAAAATTACCCCTCTGAGGCGGTCGGAATTCAAATTGTTTGCGATATACTCGAGCATCTTCTTCCAGATCGGTAGCCAGGCCAACTAGTCCTTCAAACGTCTTGTCTAGATGGCCGAGAGTCAGGCGACGAATCTGCGGTGCCAACCCTTGGTTATACTTCCGGATCTTCTTCTCCTCAGTATCAACCATGTGCGGGGCAAACCGTGACAGCCTCTCGAACTGTGTGGTATACTCTTGCACCGTCTTGGTTCCTTGCGTCAGATCCATAAATTCCTTCTCTCTTCTGTGCCTCTCCGTAGCCGGAAAGTACTTCTCCAGGAATCTCCCTTTGAACGCCGTCCATGTCATCCCCATAGCAGCGGTGTTTCCGATAGTGGCTATGACCGAGTCCCACCAATCTGCAGCGGCGTCGGTTAGTTGAAAAGTAGCCAATCTCCTTTTGTCCATCTCGTTGCATTGGACAGCTTCAAACATGCGGTCCATCTGTCTTAACCATTGTTCTGCCTTCCAGGGATCCGTGGTACCCGCAAATTGCTCGGGTCTGAGCGCACGGAATCTCTCTAGCAGCTTAACTCCCGTCTGGCGGTCTCGTTGGTTTTCATTCGCATTACTAACCCTCTCGAGACGTCTGATAAAAGCTTCAAATATTCCCGTGGGGTCGGCAGCCTCGGGCGCTCCTTCAATCAGATTTCTGTTCCTCCTTGGTCTTCCAGCCATTCTATGCATGATAGGGGTAGTAGAATGAGAAACATGCATGCAACAGTACTATGACAAAAATTTTCAAAATAGTATATATCACTATATCACATACTCGTATTATCACATAAGCATACAATAAAATATATATTAAGTACATATAACACGTATTCGAACTAGAGCTGTCTAATAGTAAAGAGGTTGTATTCTTATCCTCTAGACTCTGGTTGTGGGCCATACTGACTATTCTGAGATTTGACTCAGGAAGTTGGTCAGTGCCTAAGCTATTAATGAGGGCTATGGTATGCTTTAACTCCTTAGAAACTCGGCTACTATATGTCTGTAGGGGCATCGTAAAATATGGCTATCTCGGCTAATCCTAAATGGATATGTCTGAAGGTATATGGAAATTGCTATCATTCTTGTCGATGTGACAAGACAAACGGGTAATCATTTCTATGATAAAACCAACTTAGAATTTTAGTTTCTGAACTAAGGGTAATCCGTACTAAACTAAAACTAGAACTTGGTTATATAGCTTAGTAAAACTTAAGGGTAACCTATGTCACTAATCTATGGCGTGAAAAACTGAGCCTGGTCAATCTAGAAAACCTATGGCTCTGATACCACCAAATCCTGTCACGCCCCGACGTAGCATAAATATGGAAAGCGTTTAATTTCCTTTATGGACCCGTAGGTCGCGACAGTTTGAAGGATCGATTCCGTCCCAAAACGTCGAACATCATAAACCATTAATCAGAGTAGGGCAACCTGGGCTTATAAAAATTTTCTAACTTATTACATCCTATAGTACAGGGTTTACTAAGGCACAGACCGCCTTGAAATAAAACAATAACTTAAAGTCTATTACAGTCATCCTTATTACAAACCAAATCATAACACATAAACATAAAGCATATAAGGGTAACATCTCTTCTCAGCAACAGATCTTAATTAGCATAGTCATACGGTTCTTCTTGATTATAACCTGCAAAGCCTAGACACGAATGTCCAGGACGCATCAACGCCGTCAGCTTCAAGAAGCTGGTGAGTATTAAAAACATAGCTTTGAATGTAAAAACATGCCCATTTACCTTTTTCCCATTTCCATTTAAATACCACAAGTTTATATTTATGATAAAGAGCTTGTTAGAAAAATAACCACAACAATAATTAAAAGATAAATTCACACATATGTGACCGTGTATGAGAACAATGCACCATCTCATCTAACCGACTCTTTTCTCTCGACAAAACCCAACAACCCTCTATCCTACTCCTGGTATCTTTGAAATACTAAGATAGCCACACTTTAGCAACGGGGCGCCAGGGAGTGTCCAGTTTGCCTCACACTTTGGTCCGGGGTACCAGGGAGTGTCCAATGCCTCACACTTTGAATACCCTAACCGCCATGCAAATACCGGGGCAACCCCCACACAGGTATCCAGACTCGAGTCATTCAGGGAGTGTCTATAGGCCACACTTTAGCACTTCCATGGGTGCCAGTGAGTGTCCAAGTTCGGCTTCACACACTTTAACGCTTCCATGGGCGTCAGGGAGTGTCCATTTTTGCCACCTTCGTATTTCAAAGACACCCTCATCCTCTTTTTCAACTCCAACCACAATCACATACACAACCACAACCATAACCACAGCCACAATTACAACCACAACCACAACCACAACCACAACTCAAACTCATACTCTTTCCACACAATCATTACTCTTTTCCACACTATCATTACTCTTTTACACACTACCAACACTCACCATGCATGTACAACTGACTCCACATGAATGTCATCAAACTTTAAACATAAAGGAATTCACAGAATTAAAGAAATAATACGCGTACGGGGATTGAAAATTCGTAATTCATTGCCTTAATCATTTTAAACATAACTGATAGCATTCTAAAAACTGCTACTGAAATCCTCGTTTTCTGTCCAAACGGTGCAGAATCTGAGAAAATTGCATTAGACGAAAAGTGTGCAGAATCGAGTTTTGCTTGGGACAACGCGGGCAGAACCTTAAATTTCATTCGTTTTCCTAACAAAAATCTGAAAACAAAATTCTGCTACTGTTAAAATTAAAAGAGAAAATATTAGATTGAATTTCTAATATACTTTTTCTGCTACTGTAATCCTCATTTTCTGCCCAAACGGTGCAAAATCTGAAAAAATTGCATTAGACGAAAAGTGTGCAGAATCGAGTTTTACTTGGGACAACGCGGGCAGAACCTTAAATTTCATTCGTTTTCCTAACAAAAATCTGAAAACAAAATTCTGCTACTGTTAAAATTAACTACCTAAATCAGTAAATAAGGAATGAGTTACATTTGGAGTGAGTTAGTAATACTCACCGTGATATAGATTGAAGAAATTGTTGAGACAGAAATATAATTACGAAATTCCCGAATTCCAAGCTTTGGCTATGGAGGATTGAGCTCTTCTCTCTCTCTACGAAATTGAAGAACTCTCTGCACTCTCTAAACTCTCTGTGAATTCTGAAATGTGTTGTGATGGAAGTGCAGAATGTGTAGTGTGGTTGGGTGTATATATAATCAAATACCCACTAAGAAAACATTGGCCTAACCCTCCACCCAATCTCCATTAACCTCCATATAATACCATGAATGTGCAGATATGATGTGTATACTCTCCCCTTTATTCTCCACTACTGAAAGTAAGAGGTAGGTGGAGATGAGGTGGGTCAATGTGTGTTTGGGTAATCTAGCTTATGGCATAAGGACAACACACATACTACAACATTTGCCAAACAAGACCTAAGGGAAAAGCATCAGCATTCATAATTGAGTATAAATAAATTTGTTCAATCATTTACTTCCAAAATTCTGTGGAAGTTTAACACTGGACAGTTTTAAACCTACACTGGTATTTTCGTGACACGGTGTTTATCACAAAAATACAGAGAATTCATTTTAACGTTAGAAATAGTTTTCTGATTTTATAAAAATACAGTTTGAGTTTAAAAGAAATAATTCCACCGTTTTGAAATACAGTTTTGAATTTTAACACAGGTATTGCAAGTTTTTATGAAAATTGCATTTTGACCCCAAAAGTAATTTCAATTAGTCAAGAATTAAACTTTTCACATAAGAATCGAAATTAACATATAAACAGACAATATTTATTAAATTTTAAATATGATAATGCAAATGATAATGAAAATAAATTTTAATTATGATCATGCAGGAAAATGCAGGTTATTACAGTATATATATGTATTACTTGCTTATAAAGTCAGCCGAATACAGACCAAATTCGGTTCAGATTCCAGATATATATATATATATATATATTTCAAGATATGGAAGTCAATAGCAGTTTATGGAAGAAATCTGGTATTTTTACCAGATTATTATTCATTGCAGATATTTATTGCCTTATCTCAATCAGTCCGGGCCGCTATAAATCAGCAGGCTGGCCAAGCTATCAAGGCACCCTGTGTCACTTCGACAACCGCATCCAAAAAGCATTCAACATGCATTCTTAATTTTTTAGGCAAATAAAAAGCATCCTTTTTACTTTTCTTAGGCTTTCTTAGCTTTTAATTACTTCTTGTAATTTCTTTTCTATTTATTAAATAAAAGTCTATTTTATTTAAAATCTCTTTCATCGCTTGTATGGCTTGTGCGCTTCAGTACTGCCATAGGACTTTTGGTGAGGGTACTTTCCTACTCGCCTCACATAGTCGTTTTGTTAGAAGTCAGATTCATTAAGCCTTGTGTATCACTCACACAAGCACTTAGGAAATTAGTTTGCACTAGCGAACCATTATTGGTTCTGGCAGGCCCGCGCAAATTACAGCAAACAGTGGGTGAAGTCGCTGGGCTCGTAACAACACTGTTCGGCGATCCGTCGGGCTATTCCGCTAGGTAACGAACCTATACCCGACTCGTATGCTTGCGTGCATATTTATCTACATTGGTATCAGAGCCTGTAGGTGTTTGATTCGCCCGCAGATCACCCAAATTGAATCTGCCATTAAAGCTTAACCAAGCTTTTTTCAAAACTTTGAAAATTTGATTTTAAAGTGGGTCTACATCGAAACTCCAATAGGGGTCCCAATTTTTTACATGATTGTGTCCCATATGGTCCCTAGAGTCTTTCCATAAAGTCTCATGGCCTGATTATCTCAAACGAGTGAGATATTGCAAAATCTAACTTTTTGGATCAATAAAAATGATTTTTTTTTTCCAACTTTGATCCAATTTTTAGGAAGATTTACTCGATCAATGTCTCTGTTTTTTGGTTCACAGTTCAAGTACTCCGTGAGATCTTTCCAACCATATAAAATTTGTAAAATTTGGATCAATATTGAAGAAGATACGAGCTTGCAAAGTTGGGGGGGCGCGCAGATTTTGCTGCAACTTTTTTTTAGGGTTTTTGGTGAAGAAGAAGACCCAGCAGGGCCTCGCCCACTCGCGCCGGGGAGAGTGGGACCCATTCGCCGTCCTACGGTGGTCCGGCGACTATGATTCCGGCGAGTGTAGGTCCCCCTCGGGGTCTCGGTCCTTAACATATTTTTTAAATATATTTTTCAAAAACATTTTTTAATTATTTAATAATTAAAACAGTTTCTGGTTATTAAAATAAATAGTTTTAATGTTTTAATCTGTTTTAATTGCTTTAAAATTCTGGAAAAATGTGAAAATTTAATTTTTTATTTCTCCTATCTTATGGACACTATGTGGGACCAGAAATAATTTTGTGGTAAATTATTTCATTGAATTTTTGTATTTTTTAGCATAAAATATATGTTTTATATATGTTTTTAATTGCTTAAAATATCCAAAATGAATATTAATTTTTGAAATTAATGTATAGTGTCTAGGACACTGTAAGGGACTATGAGATAATTTTTGGGTAAATTATCATATATTTATGGTATTTTAGAGCATATAATTAATGTTTATGGACATTTATTAATTGCTTAAACTAGCCAAAATACACTATTAATTTTTGTAATTAATGTGGGACATAAGGGACACTGTTTTAAGACCATGTAAAATTTTGTGGGACCCACGGGTAATTTTTGGTAAATTATCTCAATCATATTAATATTTTAGAGCATATAATTGTGTGTTTTTGTACACATATTAAATTGCTTGAAATATTTTTATTGATTATTAGTTCAGGAAATTAACACAATGTGTTTAGAATACAAGTGGTAGCTTGAGAAAATTATTTTAGTGTATTTTCTCGCTCTTTGGGACGTATTTTAGAGCATATATGTTGTGTTGAGTATGCAATATTAATTGCTTAAAATATAACCAATTAAAGTTGTTAATTCTTGAATTTAATGTCTAGTGTGTTTTGTACACTGATAGGAGACTTGAGAAAATTTTATAAATTATCTCATTTTTTGTTTGGTATTTTAGAGCATAAAATTTATGCTTTTGGGCATTTATTTAATTGCTTAAAATAGCCAAAATAGATTATTAATTTTTAAAATTAATATGGGGTGTTTGGAATACCATATTAGACCACTGAAAATCTTTGGAGAACAAATTCTTGAAATTTTTGTATTTTTGGGAATTTGTTGCTCATAGTTAATTTTGTTTAACTAGATTAATTTATTTTGTTAAATTGATTCAAAATCTTTTTGGGCCTTGATAAATTTTGGAAAATTCTTTCTAATGAAAAGTCAGTTTTTCAGTTATTTATTTTTTTCATGAAGCATTTTAAATTAATTTGTTAATTTTAAAGCCCTTAATGAATTGGTTTTAAAATCTGTTTTAAGACCAAAATTTGTGTTAAAAATAGTGAAAAATCTAGGATTTTTCGTTGATTTTACTTTAGTTTATGGGAGCTATCCGAGCTGTGCAGTAATTATTTTATTGCACATTTTATTATTTTTAGAGGCTCGTTGCATTGTTGGTTGTCACAGCCCGGTCCCACAATAGCGAAACCGGAGCCCGTGGCACGCCACCGAGGCTCTTCCTACTCATTTCAAAGTTGTAGCAGCGGAAAATAAACTTTAAATATAACAAATAGTAGTCGTTCCTTTGAAACAATATACCCGAAGTTGGTAAAATCCATATAAATTTGAAAACGTAATTATATTCTGAAACGAATGAATTTATATTCAAAGGGATCCCAAAGGTGCCCTAACAACCAATCAAAACATTTAAATAAGTTGCGAAAGGGGTATAAAAAGTTTTCATGCAGGGGTCATTTCGACCGGTCGAGATGTCCCTTTCGACCGGTCGGATGACCCTCGGCAATAATCCTTCACAGCAGAGGGTACTTCGACCGGTCGAACTGTCCCTTTCGACCGGTCGAATGACCCTCTGACAGCAATCCTTCTTGCACAAGGAAATTGCCTAAGGTCAAACGACCCTTGCGACCGCAAACTATCTCAACATTAATACAAGATATAAAGTCGACAAGTAAAACATTTCAAACCGTGAACTCTAGGTTCATGTACATGATATCTTAAACAACCCAAACCATGCTTTCAAAGTCAAAACAAAACGTAGTAATTCCTTACAGGATTTGGAAC
Source organism: Hydrangea macrophylla (assembly GCA_033977485.1). Lineage (NCBI taxonomy): Eukaryota > Viridiplantae > Streptophyta > Magnoliopsida > Cornales > Hydrangeaceae > Hydrangea > Hydrangea macrophylla. Next base: position 34,971,326 of record CM066994.1, read on the forward strand.
TAAAATAAAACGTTTACAAGACGACTCTCCGTTCTATTACAAGTCCCTTAACAACCCAAATGAAATAGACTATCCGATTACAAAATCACGAGATTAAAGCATTGAGTTGCCTTCTAAGCGAACTCCCAAAACCCACGTGCTCATATCTTCGATTCCTCGCCAGCATTTACACCTGAAATGGTTATTTGAATAACCACACATATTTCGATTTGTTTAAGCTAAAGCTTAGTGAATAAAACAACATATGCACATGAATGATAAACATGTCCGCATTCACATCTCTACATTTCATACTAGTCGCGGGAGACTCACGTGCCCGTCCATATTCCCAATCCGCGACTCCTCGCCAATAAGTCCACGCGAAAGGGTAAGACCCACGATTCTTTTCTTCAATCGTGCGACCTTAATGCCTATATCGGCTCCACAAAAATGGCACGGTGACCACGTGCTCCTTCTGACCCACATAAGCAACTTAACATGCTCAAATACATATCACCATGCTCGCGGTATTAAAAACATATCACCGTGCTATTGAGCCTACTTATCAATATAAATGCCCAATATAAACTACACAATATATCTCTAGGAATTAATACATGCTATTCAAACATAACATGAATACATGTCAAGAAATCATTCCAAAACATAGTTGAATCACTCACCTCCGATTTACGCTCCTATTATTCAATCTGAAGAAAACCCGTGCACAAAGAACGTGCAGAAGTCCGTCTAGTACAATTCCTATGGATCAGAATTCCATTTACCAACTTTTATGAAAAATTCTAGAAAACAACTTTTTGAAAAACTTGGCCAAACAAGTCCTAACATATATCAAAACGAAGCTCTTACCTCGAGGAGCTCGAATATGAAATCTAGGAGAAAACAAACTGACGGAAAGTCGTCGTTTGGCGTCGCAAAGCTCTAAGCTCCCAAAATCTCCCTATGGCCTCCTTTCTTGAACTTTAGGTTAAACTTATAAAAATATGGAAGTCATCACTTCCTATTTATAGGCAAAACTCTCGGGAATTACGTTTACCTCCCCACGAGTTTCCGAACTCCTAATTAGTCTCTGAAACTTTCTATACAACTTATTCATAGCTTTACGAGTGAAACTTCAAAATTATAAAAGTTTCCGACTAAGTTTCGTTTGGTCGCTAAAACGCGAATTTCTACACGACGTTTCCGATGTTGCTAATTAGCCTACCAAATTAATAGCGTGTTCATTCGTTCTCACCAGGATACTGAAACTAACAGTAGATATAAATTCTAAAACAGAAAATAATACAGATATTGAAATACACAGGTAAACATTTATTTCCAGATAAACATTTAAAGTATTCCTCAGTGACCGTCTCATACTCGAAGAGACTTCACTAGCAATAAATCCTCAATTACCACAGTTTCAAAGGGTTCTCTAATACAGACACCCAAATCAACTCGTGAGTCAAAACTCACTCAACCATGTATCATAGGACACGCCATATCACATTATCATGCATGACAATATGATACAAATGCAATAACACAAATGTGGGTGTTATAATACTCTCCCCCTTAAAAGAAGTTTGTCCCCAAACTTATACCTCATGTCTCGAAAAGGTGCGGATACTGAGTACGCATCTCATCTTCTATCTCCCATGTCATCTCTTCCGTAGTTTGACTACGCCATAACACTTTCACTTTCGACATTACTTTATTTCGTAAGACTTGATCCTTCCTGTCTAAGATTTCTACCGGATACGCGACATACGTTAAATCACTCTGAATCTCATTCGATGTCGGAGTCATTACTTGATCCCTATCTTCCACTAATTGTTTGCGTAACAATGATACATGAAACACGTTATGAACTTGAGCATACTCGCTTGGCAAGTTCAAACGATAAGCTACGGGTCCAACCTTTCCAATGATTTCAAAAGGTCCTACATACCTCGGATTGAGCTTCCCGTATCTACCAAATCTGGTTATCCCCTTTGAAGGTGACACCTTCAAATACACTAAGTCTCCTACATCAAATTCCAACGGTCGTCTGCGCTTGTCGGCATAACTCTTATACCTACTCTGGGCTGTCAGTAACCGTTGTCTAATTACCTTTATCTTATCCGTCGTCTCTTGTACAATTTTCGGTCCTTCAATCTTTCTTTCTCCCACCTCTGTCCAACTAATCGGTGAACGACATACACGACCATATAAAGCTTCATAAGGAGCCATTCCAATACTCGACTGAAAACTGTTGTTATATGCAAACTCAATTAACGGTAGGTGGTCTTCCCAATCACCTTGAAAATCAAGTACACATAGCCTAAGCATGTCTTCCAAAATCTGGATTACTCTCTCTGATTGACCATCGGTCTGAGGATGAAAAGCTGTACTAAAGTGCAATTTGGTACCCATTGCTTCTTGCAAGGCTCTCCAAAACTTCGATGTAAAACTACTATCCCTATCAGAAACGATAGAAACTGGGATACCATGTAGTCTCACAATCTCGCGAATATACAACTTAGCTAACGTCATTGGCTTAGTTGTTCGAAGCGGTAGGAAGTGTGACAACTTCGTCAAACGATCAACAATCACCCAAATAATAGTGTTCGATCTCTTCGACCTCGGAAACCCACTAACAAAATCCATTGTTATGTGCTCCCATTTCCACTCAGCTATCGGTAACGGTTGTAACAATCCTGAAGGTACTTGGCGTTCGGCCTTTACTTGTTGACAACTAGTACAATGTGAAACATATCGTGCTATTTCCCTCTTCATTCCCGGCCACCAATAAACATGTCTCAAGTCTCTATACATCTTGGTGCTTCCTGGATGAACGGTATACTTCGTATTGTGTGCTTCCTCTAGGATGTTCCGTTTCAACTCTTTCTCACTAGGTACACAAATTCTACCCCTCAATCTCAACACATTGTTCTCAAACGTGAATCCCGGTTGTTTGCCCATTGGAATCTCATCACAAATCTTCTTCAAAGCCACGTCTTGAAGTTGTTTCTCCGTGATCTCGTGAATCAAGAGTGGTTGTGCCACAATCGTCGACATCAATCCACCTTTAATCCTCGGAATCACCTCAAGCTCCATATTCTCCATATCTCGTATCAATTCTTTCTGAGAAGTCAAATCTGATGCGGTATTGGTTGGTACTTTGCGACTAAGAGCATCGGCGACAACATTCGCCTTGCCCGGATGATACTGAATTGACAAGTCATAGTCCTTCATCAACTCTAACCATCTCCTTTGCCTCATGTTCAAATCTCGTTGTGTAAACAGGTACTTCAAACTCTTATGATCCGTGTAGATCTCACATTTCTCCCCGTATAGGTAATGACGCCAAATCTTCAATGCAAAAATCACAGCGGCCAATTCTAGATCATGAGTTGGATAATTCTTCTCGTGCGGTCTAAGTTGTCTCGACGCATACGCAATAACTTTATCACCTTGCATAAGGACGCAACCTAAACCTCGATATGAAGCATCACTGTAAACGATAAACCCTTCAGTCCCTGATGGAACGGCTAAAATTGGTGCTTTCACTAGTCGACCTTTCAACTCTTGAAAACTTTCTTCACATTCTGGACTCCAAACAAAAGCAATATCTTTCCTCATTAACTGTGTCATCGGCATTGCTATACGCGAAAAGTCTTTCACAAATCTCCGATAATACCCAGCTAATCCTAGGAAACTTCTGATGTCTGTCACATTCGTTGGTCTCGCCCAGTTGGTAACTGCTTCTATCTTCTGAGGGTCTACAGAAATTCCCTTCGCCGACACTATATGTCCAAGGAAAGCTATCTCGGTCAACCAAAACTCACACTTCTTCAATTTGCCGAATAATCTCTTTTCACGCAATCGTTGTAAAGCTAATCGCAAATGATGCTCGTGATCTTCTACGCTTTTGGAGTAGATTAGGATGTCATCTATGAACACGATAACGAACTCATCTAAATAATCTTTGAAGACACGGTTCATTAAGTCCATGAAAGCAGCTGGTGCATTAGTCACTCCAAATGGCATAACCAAAAATTCAAAGTGACCATATCGAGTCCTGAAAGCTGTCTTCTCAACATCTTCCTCTTTGACTTTCAACTGATGGTAACCGGATCTCAAGTCGATCTTCGAAAATACCTGAGCCCCTTGTAACTGATCAAACAAGTCATCTATTCGCGGCAACGGATACTTGTTCTTGACGGTCAACTTATTTAACTCTCGGTAGTCGATGCACATGCGCATTGTTCCATCTTTCTTCTTCACAAACAAGACTGGAGCTCCCCATGGTGAAACACTCGGTCGGATAAAACCCTTCTCCAACAGTTCTTCTAACTGAACTTTCAATTCTTTCAACTCTATCGGTGCCATTCGGTACGGTGCTTTGGATACCGGTTGTGACCCTGGTACTACTTCTATCGTGAACTCAAGCTCTCTTTCAATCAATACGTCGGGTAACTCATCGGGAAAAACATCTGGAAATTCTCGAACTACTGAAATGTCTTCTATTAGTGGTCCAAGAACTCGCGTGTCGACAATTGAACATAAGAAACCCGAATAACCCTTCTTCAACATCTTACTTGCTTGAATCGCCGATATCAAGTACGGCGGTACGATCACTCCCTTACCCTGAAAAGTAAACTCTTCTCGTCCTGACGGATAGAAACTAACCCGTTTCTGTTCACAATCGATTCTGGCTTGATTAACCGACAACCAATCCATACCCAAAATAACATCAAAGTAATTCACTGTCAACGGAATCAAATCAACGCTCAAGACTTTATCACCTATCTTGATCTCACATGACTTGAATATCGAAGAAGTAACTAGTGGTTCACTACTAGGCAATGATACACACAAGTCATATCCTAGCGGTTCTGACTTAACAGTTAGATGCTTAACAAAATCACGTGATACAAATGAATGCGTCGAGCCAGAATCCATAAGTATACGTGCAGGATACGAACAAATAGGAAGAATACCTGACACGACGGTATCATCCGTATTCCCCGGCCTAAGCTGGAAGTATCGTCCTTGTTGTTGCGCGACTCCTTTCCCTTTATCCACTCGAGGTTCTACCCTTGATCCGCTTGGCACACTCGATGCCCCAGTACTCATTCCTGGTTGTCTCTTACTCGGACAGTTCTTTGCTATGTGTCCCGGTTATCCACACTCAAAACATTTTCCTCTCGTTTCTGGGTTATAGCTCTTGGCATTCGAGGTTGTGTTTGGTGTAGTCGAACTTGCGTTCAAAGGACAATTCCTAGACACATGCCCCAATTGTTTACAAATATAGCAAGTGATCAATTGATAGCAGGTTCCTCTGTGTCGCAGGTTACATGTCGGACACAACGGTCTCGGGTCTCCCATGAACGTACTCCCTCCTTGGCTACTCATATTCGATCCCAAACTTTGCGTAAATGGTTTCTTCGCATTCCCTTGACTCTTACCCCGACTGTCATTTGCTCTCTTCCCTTGTTGTCCCTGTCGATATCTGTCGACACTTTTCTCAGCAATACGGGCAGCTTCCTCAACGAGAGAAACGGTCGGGTGTTGTAACATGTCCACACGGCCACGGATATTCTCTCTAAGCCCTTCCTCAAACTTACGAGCTTTATCCCTATCAGTCGGAACGGTAGTTTTCCCAAATCGTAACAAGCCATTGAAACGAGAAACATACTCACCTACGGTCATATCTCCCTGAACCAAACTCGCAAACTCTTGACGTTTCTGAGTATAAGCAGATTGTGGAAAGAAACGTTTGTTGAATTCTTCTTTAAATGCTTCCCACGTAGTTGGCTTCCCTTGTTCAAGCACGTTGTTCCACCAATCCAATGCTTCGCCCATCAACGTATCGGATGCGCATAAAATTTTCTCCTCATCGGTACATATTACCTGACGAAAATGTCTTTCCATGTCCATCATCCAATGATCGGCCAAATCTATGTCAACTTGCCCATGATACAACGTTGGTTTTCGCTTATGAAACTGTTCTACAATTGTGTGTTGAGGTCGCGGTGTCGATGGTGCATTGACATAACGAATTTCCACTTGTGGAGGCTGAACGTTCATCTGTTCCCTCTCACTTACCGCTTGTATGAAACTTCCCACCATATTCACTATTTGGTCCATCCGCGAATGCGGTGATAATTCTCTTGGTGGATCAGCCATAACTTTTCAAATATTTCTCCTGTTGAGTTCAATGTATAATGACCATGCATGCTATGCCACAATATAGATATATGTGCACAGTTCATCACAATCAACAAATGCTAATGCATGAATCATTTCTACAATGATAACCATTTTCTTTACAATTACACACTCCACTCGACGTCACTCAGCATATATAACGTCACTCGTTCCCAAGGCTCTAAACTTAAGCTCTGATACCACTAAATGTCACAGCCCGGTCCCACAATAGCGGAACCGGAGCCCGTGGCACGCCACCGAGGCTCTTCCTACTCATTTCAAAGTTGTAGCAGCGGAAAATAAACTTTAAATATAACAAATAGTAGTCGTTCCTTTGAAACAATATACCCGAAGTTGGTAAAATCCATATAAATTTGAAAACGTAATTATATTCTGAAACGAATGAATTTATATTCAAAGGGATCCCAAAGGTGCCCTAACAACCAATCAAAACATTTAAATAAGTTGCGAAAGGGGTATAAAAAGTTTTCATGCAGGGGTCATTTCGACCGGTCGAGATGTCCCTTTCGACCGGTCGGATGACCCTCGGCAATAATCCTTCACAGCAGAGGGTACTTCGACCGGTCGAACTGTCCCTTTCGACCGGTCGAATGACCCTCTGACAGCAATCCTTCTTGCACAAGGAAATTGCCTAAGGTCAAACGACCCTTGCGACCGCAAACTATCTCAACATTAATACAAGATATAAAGTCGACAAGTAAAACATTTCAAACCGTGAACTCTAGGTTCATGTACATGATATCTTAAACAACCCAAACCATGCTTTCAAAGTCAAAACAAAACGTAGTAATTCCTTACAGGATTTGGAACTAAAATAAAACGTTTACAAGACGACTCTCCGTTCTATTACAAGTCCCTTAACAACCCAAATGAAATAGACTATCCGATTACAAAATCACGAGATTAAAGCATTGAGTTGCCTTCTAAGCGAACTCCCAAAACCCACGTGCTCATATCTTCGATTCCTCGCCAGCATTTACACCTGAAATGGTTATTTGAATAACCACACATATTTCGATTTGTTTAAGCTAAAGCTTAGTGAATAAAACAACATATGCACATGAATGATAAACATGTCCGCATTCACATCTCTACATTTCATACTAGTCGCGGGAGACTCACGTGCCCGTCCATATTCCCAATCCGCGACTCCTCGCCAATAAGTCCATGCGAAAGGGTAAGACCCACGATTCTTTTCTTCAATCGTGCGACCTTAATGCCTATATCGGCTCCACAAAAATGGCACGGTGACCACGTGCTCCTTCTGACCCACATAAGCAACTTAACATGCTCAAATACATATCACCATGCTCGCGGTAATAAAAACATATCACCGTGCTATTGAGCCTACTTATCAATATAAATGCCCAATATAAACTACACAATATATCTCTAGGAATTAATACATGCTATTCAAACATAACATGAATACATGTCAAGAAATCATTCCAAAACATAGTTGAATCACTCACCTCCGATTTACGCTCCTATTATTCAATCTGAAGAAAACCCGTGCACAAAGAACGTGCAGAAGTCCGTCTAGTACAATTCCTATGGATCAGAATTCCATTTACCAACTTTTATGAAAAATTCTAGAAAACAACTTTTTGAAAAACTTGGCCAAACAAGTCCTAACATATATCAAAACGAAGCTCTTACCTCGAGGAGCTCGAATATGAAATCTAGGAGAAAACAAACTGACGGAAAGTCGTCGTTTGGCGTCGCAAAGCTCTAAGCTCCCAAAATCTCCCTATGGCCTCCTTTCTTGAACTTTAGGTTAAACTTATAAAAATATGGAAGTCATCACTTCCTATTTATAGGCAAAACTCTCTGGAATTACGTTTACCTCCCCACGAGTTTCCGAACTCCTAATTAGTCTCTGAAACTTTCTATACAACTTATTCATAGCTTTACGAGTGAAACTTCAAAATTATAAAAGTTTCCGACTAAGTTTCGTTTGGTCGCTAAAACGCGAATTTCTACACGACGTTTCCGATGTTGCTAATTAGCCTACCAAATTAATAGCGTGTTCATTCGTTCTCACCAGGATACTGAAACTAACAGTAGATATAAATTCTAAAACAGAAAATAATACAGATATTGAAATACACAGGTAAACATTTATTTCCAGATAAACATTTAAAGTATTCCTCAATGACCGTCTCATACTCGAAGAGACTTCACTAGCAATAAATCCTCAATTACCACAGTTTCAAAGGGTTCTCTAATACAGACACCCAAATCAACTCGTGAGTCAAAACTCACTCAACCATGTGTCATAGGACACGCCATATCACATTATCATGCATGACAATATGATACAAATGCAATAACACAAATGTGGGTGTTATATTGGTCATGTTTATATTACTGCTGTTTGTGATTGGATGACCCGAGACCTCTAATCCTCCTCCTTAAATGGTGTGATGGATTAGTCCATTCATTGTTAAATAGACCGCATGAGTGCTTGGTGTATGTGATTAATGCATTAATCTGGATTAATGAATGGACAATTAATTGACAATTTATGGAGCTTGTGTCCTCACGATGTATGTTTAAGGTTGTTCTTGTATATGTTTATGAACAAAGCATCCCTATTTTTTATGGGCTATAAATGTAATGTGAGAACGAGGGTTTTATTTCTTGTATTGGAAAAGCCTACTTGTAAAGGGATGGTTTTCTTTGTTCATAAATCATACACTTGAATTACCTTAACATGAGCCCTAAGTTGTCAATTCGAACCCACGTGGGGGTTCATGCGCACTTTTGTTGTATGGGGCACTTTATATTTTGTGGATGATCTTAGATAGATAATTGTACCATCTAATTGATGTTTGTTTAGAAAAATCAATTATAAAAGGTTTTTCTTGATTTACAAAATTAAGATTTGATTAATGAGCAATAGCGATTTTTTTGGTCTTAAATTGTAGAAAGGGGAAAACTCATTTGTAATTGACTTTTAAAACAAACCTTAGGAAATGTGCAAATAATAATGTCAATCCCTTGCGCATGTTCTCAAATATCATTCTTCAAAATTTTTTTTGGATTCACAAAAACAAATGTTTCCAAACCACACTTTGTCGATCTTTATAAAAGTAACAAGTTTAAAAGGAATTAATTTTTTGTAATATGGCACTGCAAAGTAATACACCGATAGAATGAGTAAGAGCTTATGAGCTTTATGCTTATTTTATGGTCCAACCCATTAAACCGAATAATGGGCCTCTGGCCCAATATCATTATAACCTTAATAGCCTATAATACTTGGCTCGAGAATCATAGCACGCGCTTTGTGATAAGCAGCATGCACCATGATCTTGTTAGAAAGTATATGTACTACCCAATAGCCAAAGTATTATGAGATCAGCTCAAATTTGTTTTCGATGGCACATTCACTACTAGATTAAGCATCTAGTTATGAAGTTCGGGAAAGTAAAGGAAACGTTCCAAGTACACGATGACTGGACATCTAAGGTCGATGACAGGTGTGATTCGTGATTTCAGAATACTCGGAACATCTTTACTGGCAAACTGCAGTTTCAGGTTATGATTAGTTCTTTGCCTGATTCGCGGATCCATAGAAAACAAATCATGATCCACAAAGGAAATGTTAAATTTTTTATTTTGACATTTTCTGACATGTTGAGCTGAATACGGAGCGCCAAAAAGGTAAGGCAAACCGTATAGTTATACTCTTGACCACGACTTCCATAAGTGGAAGTAAGCGCAAGGCCAGTGGGCCTAAACGCAATGGTAAGGGTAAACCCGCTTGGAGGCAGGGTGGGGCCAGCAAGTTTGCGCCCAAGGCTAACAAGGTGGAAGAGCGCAATCGAGGTCGTTCTCCAGTTCGGTATTAATAGGATGGATACTTTTTTGTGGTAGTGTTACTAGGACATGGTTATCTAGGGATAACTACTTAAGAGTTGTTTTATATAATTATAGTTTCCTCTGTTATTAATTTATTCTGAGACATGTCATGCTAGACTTGAACGCATAGGATGTAATAGGATGACTTGATTAGCTCGAGAAGCCCTTTTGAGCCCACTCGCTAAGGTTGACCTACCTATGTGTGAGTCTTGCTTAGTTGGCAAAGCATGCCGAAAGCCTTTTAGAGAGGCTATTAGAGCTACTCAAGCATTAGAGCTAGTTCACTCAAATATCTGTGGACCTGTGGTTGTAAAGGCACGTCATGGCACCTCATATTTTCTCACTTTTATAGATGATTTCGCGCGATGTGAGGATCGCGAGTATTTATCTAATCAGTTCTGGGAACTATGTGAGGAAAAAGGGGAAACGCAGACAACTTTTCTGTTCCGAAAACTCCGCAACAATATGGTGTTGTAGAAATAAGGAATAAGACATTCCTAGATATGGCTAGGACTGTGATGGCGCAAGTAAAGCTCCCAAAGTTGTTTTGGGGGGATGTACTATTGATTGCTGCCTACATACTAGAGTGCCTCTTCTCAGTCAATTCCCTCTACCCCCCTTATGAGCTATGGAAAGGCGAAAAGCTCATTTTAGAGCATTTGCTCGTGAAGCTCAGGAGGTCATGTTCACTATACCTCATATAAGTGCGAGAAACTATGCTCAAGAGTTGGAAAGTATACCTTTATAAGGTGTTCTAATAGCTCGACAGCCTATGCTATGTATAATGAACAAACGGGTATAGGAATGACAAATGGTGCCACAAGATATTGAGAATGACTTCCCCAGATTTGTATTACTAAGAGATATCTTGACCTCTATGAGTTGGAGGATGTTGAAGACAACATACCATCTTTAAGCGAGGGTGGGGAGATTGAGAATCCACATCCAATAATCGCTGTAAAATGGTACTAGTCTTCACCCGAGTGGGAGTACACCGCTAGACGCTAGTGGGAGTGTACCAGATAGTGGGAGTGCACCACTAGGCACTCAAGATTCTCAGGTAGTACACTGTATGGTGATGAGGAAAAAGTTCCCTATCGCTGTTTTGAAATTGAGGAAGACATTTTCATATGTGTGTAAATGTGTGCACAAGTGGATGAGGATGAGCCTGCTTCTTTTGTTGAAGCGTTTTTCTTCGTCTGCTGAAGCTGAGTGGATAGTTGCCATGCCAGATGATATGAGCTCTATGGACGCGAATAAGGTCTGGGAGTTAGTTGACATTCCGCTTGTGCGTAGGACTATTGGAGACAAGTGTGTTTTCAAAATCTAACGCAAGGCAGATGGTTCAATTGACAAGTATTAGGCGCGCCTTGTGGCGATAGTTTGTACCCAGAGAGGGTATAGACCATGGAAACATGTTCTCCCAAAGGGTGAGATCTGACTCCATTCGCCTTATCCTAGCAATTGTCGCATATTTAGTTTTTGAACCTTTTTAGTTGGATGTTTAAACTGTTCTTTTCTCAATGGAGAACAAGACGACGAGATAGATATGGATCATCCCATTGGTGTTGTGACCAAAGGGAATGAGCGCAAAAGTGTGCTGTCTCAAACGATCTATTTATTATCTCAAATCGTCTAGGTAGTGGTACAATGTGTGTACATTAAATGGTCCAAGGAAAGTGTTTTAATTCTTTATATGTTGATGACGTCCTTTTAGATGGGAATGAGATGAGTTCCATTGTCGTCACTTGAGAGTGGTTGTCCTCTCAGTTTGAGATTGAGGACATGGGTGATTCCAACTATGTGTTGGAAGTTTAGACTGTGAGATATTGTTCTCAGAAGCTCCTCTGTTTGTCTCGAGTGACTTACAAGATGTAGGTTCTTGAACGTTTTCACATGAAAAACTGAAAACCCATAGACATCCCATTTTTGGGGGACTCACCTTGACCTTAGATCAATGTCTTAAGAATAATGAGAAGAGGAAACAAATGTCCAGTTTGCCATATCCATCCGCAATAGGGAGTCTAAAGTATGCTAATGTGTGTACTCGGTCAGATTTCTGCTATGCGGTTGGTTTAATTAGTCGTTGCCGTAGCAACCATGGTCCTGTCACTAGAGAGTAGTGAAGAGTATCTTTCGATGTGTTCACAGGAGGACTGTGGACCTTGCCTTATGCTGTCCGCTATAGAAGCATAATATGTGGTGTGCTCTGCAGCTATTAGAGAAGCTATTTTGGTTTAAGAGTTTTTGCAGTGGCTAGGCTCTTTATCTCATAGTGATGAGGTTGTGCTTATCTATGGTGATAACACATAAGCCTGAGCATATGCAAAAGATCTCAAAAAATTATTTTTGCACATGGACATTCGTTTTTGTCACATTTTGAGATGTAGTTTGCGCAAAGGGAATTTGTCTTGAGGCATATCTCCAATTGGGGATTTGATGTGCTTAGACATTTTATTGTGATATTGACATTATTATTCAAGTTTTTGTAAACTAGTTGGTTTCCATATATATATTTGTTATAAGTGGAACGAATGAACATTTCTTATATGTCACCGGGCTTGAATCGACCTGCTCACACGGGTGATTCACCTTGGCGCCGAGATAGCGAACTAGGACATGCATGTCCATGGCGCTTAGATGGCGAGCAAGATGAGACATGTGTTCACGGCGCTTAGATAGCTAGCTAGGACATGTGTGTCCATAACGCTTAGAAAGCGAGCTTGAACACTTATATCTACACAGTATAAGAATAGCGAGCTATATATAAACCCTATTATTTCTATATGTCGCCTTAGATGGATCTAAGATGAGACCTTATACTTGGTCAAACATAGAGATATCCCACGACTCTATGTAGCCTGTTTATAGCCGAATGTGAGTTTTCAGACGGGCGCCAGGAGTGGAGACTGTGCTGGAAAACTCTGGTTAGACGTTTTGTGTAACGTTTAGACTAAGATTCGTACGGCATTACTTGTTTTCCAAACATAGAATGACATGCCCATTTTTATGGAAGAACGCCATAGCATACATATCGTACTGTATGTGCTTTCGCGATCGACTGTGGAGCAGTGAATGGATTTCACTTCATTGCTGTGTGAGCCATGTAGCATATCCAAGACATTGGTTATCCTACAAACTGGTTGCCTTCACGACTTGAGACTATGTCATGAAGAGGACGCTTGATGACAGTTACTTTAGCATGCTATCCTAGGACGATGAGATTATTCCGTTCTATGGGGTGTGTATGGGCAAGCGATCAAGTTAGTCGGATTGACATGTGGGCTCAGGGAAGACCATTCAATAACACACCATATTTTTGTGACTCATTAGTAGGCCTGCGATAATCGTATTTTGTTACTGATATGTCATGAGTACATTACATTGAGGTGGTGTAGCAATTCTTTTCACCGAGGGATTGAGAATGCTGTGTTCGGTGTGGTTGAATCGTCTAAGGCATACACGAGAAGCTTCCGAGTGATGTGTCTTGCTGGTTATGGTGATGATTTGGCATTACACTCCTGTCGTTGTACTTTCTTTTCGTAAGGTCGCACGTTCTATTTCCCTGTATGAAGAGGTGAGAAATTCCGTTGTATTGAGAGATTAGTTTTAGAACTAACCCTATGTGGGTGAGTGAGAGATGTAAGACATATTGTGGTCGGGCCATACGGGCACCCACATGTTATTGGACTGGGTCCAATAAGACCTGGCTTGGACACTAAGTTACGGGCTTTGGAGTCCCAAGTCTGTTAGGTTTTCATTGTGCTTATATATATGTGTATGTACATTGAAAACCTAAGGAGACATAAAATCTCAGTCTCTCTCTCTTTATCTCACGTAGTCTCTCTCTCTCTCTCTCTCCCCTCGGTTTCTCTCTATAGCCTATCACCACAAGGGCTTGGGATCTAGCGCGTGACTGTCATGGGGATGGCACAAGAAGCGTCCTCTACGACCTAGGCGATGCATAAGAGAGTACACGGAGGCAACATGGAGCAGCAGTTAGTGGGTGAAGTCGCCGGGCTCGTAACAACACCGTTCGGCGATCCGTCGGGCTATTCCGCTAGGTAACGAACCTATACCCGACTCATATGCTTGCGTGCATATTTATCTACACTTACAATATATTTCCAACACATATACTTGTATACTTACATATATATAGAGGACCACCTCCAGTGAGAAGGGTAAAAACTAGTTCCGCTCATATTGAGCAGTGCAAAACTTCTTACTGCATATGTATGTTTTTTTTTTTTTTTTTGGTAATCGGGGGTGTTGGACCAGCTTGCGCGCACCTCGACTAATCCCCCGAGGCCTGGAGGCGCCGGGTGAATACTCCAGTGGCCACGCTCCCCCCATGACTCGAACACTAAACCTCTTGGGTAGTACACCCAAGAAGCTTACCACTCGGCCACAAGAGACTTGATTACTGCATATGTATGTTGTCCGTGGCATTACTCGTTCACTCTGAATTGAAGTACTTATAATGTTAGCCTCATGCATACTACTCTATATATTATGATAACTGCATCAATACATTAAATGTCTATACTCCCCAGGATAATTGGCTATAGATTGGTATTGAACTGAACGCTTTATTTGAGTGAGCTTTATTGATCATTGAACGTTCAAGTCTATCTTTAGTAAGAATATTCTATTGGTGTTACAGTTTATTGCCTTTTCTAGACAAAATGACTTGGCTCAATAACAGGGCTCAATCTTAATCAAACGGGTCGTGCCCCGTGCTTATCGTCTTGATCTTATTCAGATCAACCATATTTAGACCATATTATGTAGATCTTATTCAAACTCTGTGGGCATATCTCGCTCGAGCTGAAATTGCTGCCTGAGATTTTATAAAGTCACAATTTATTTAGGCTTAGTTTGGCCCCCACGTGGTGCTTCTCCTTTTTTAAAGCACAATTTAATGTTAATTCATTTGGTAACTAGTTTATGAGCTTTGTAAAAATTGAACTTAGGGCTTTTTTGGAGGGAGCTTTTAAAAGCCCAAGGTTTCTTTTTAGTTTCATGATGTCTTTTTGAAGAATAATGTGTCACTTGTATAAAATTATCAAAGAACTTAGTAATAAATTTCATAAGCTCCTTTTAAAAAGTCACATGGGGCCAGCCTTACTTGGACCTTCTCTAGCTTATCTGATCAAGACAAGGCATATCCTAAGCTCATTATTGAAAGCTAATTCAAACCAGCTCCTCTTCGCGGGCTCCCCTCTCATCGAGTTAGCCCACTGAAAGTATCTTGAATCGACTATGTCCTGATCTTATTATGTAGAACTCATTCAAGACCGAATATGTTGTGGGATTATTAGTCAGATCCTATTCCCGTTTGACATGCTCCAAAGCTTGTGATCTCCCTCATATCAGGATTCACTACAAGAAATGTTGCATTTAGTGGCAATAATTTTAGTAGTAGCTAATATTTTATGATGTAGATTTTTCTCACGTTAAAAGAGGTTGCTACTAAAATATACCAAGCGGGGTTTTGAATCACGAAAAACCAAAGTCATGACTCAAATGGTGTGAATAATATGCTGGCGGGAAAAAAAATTTAGTTGCCGCCAATTTGGCGGAAATATTTAATAGCAATACTCATACATGTTGTCTGTAAAAGGTGTAGACAATTATTGCCTCATTTGTATCATGACTATGGCTTAGTTTGGCTCCACGTGGCTTTTTAAAAGGAGCTTATAAATTTATTACTAAGTTGTTTGATAATTTTATACAAGTGACAAATTACTCTTGAAAAAGATATCATGAAATCAAAAGGCAACCTTGAGCTTTTAAAAGCTCCATTTTAGAGCTTTTAAAAGCTCTACAAAAAAAAAACCCTAAGTTCAATTTTTATGAAATTCATAAATTATTTACCAAATGAATTAACGTGAAATTGTAATTAAAAAAAAACACCAAAATGGGGTTTAGTTGACACTTAAAAAGAAAAAAAAAATTGTTTAATATAAATTGACCCATTTTTGTATACTCCTACACAACAGGCCAAAGCGAGCTTCAATTCTGAGATTTCATTATCTCAATTGATAACCAGGGAGGTCTTCATCCGTTGCACACACTTTCCTAGTGATCGATGTAGTGGGTGCGATATGGTGCGGTGCGGTGTTCTTTGTGAAGCATCAAGCCCCATTACTTCTTCCCTTATTTTCGGTCTTCTTCACGGGGCCACTATCGACACATTTTCTTTATTCATTGGACCAATTGGCGCTGAAGCTGGTTCTGGTAAGTTTCTCGTACAGTATTCAAAGTGTGTAGGTTAGTCTATTTGGTATTATTTTCCACAAAAGCCAATTTCTTAAATTACGGTTTGTATATACACATTTTTTTATTTTTTATTTTACATTGGAGGACATACATGTTTTCTAGATGCAATTCTTTCCACAATTTACCCTGTATTTGTCATTTTGTGTTAGTGGGTTACCCCTTGAAAGGAGATGCTTCTTTGGTTTCTGTAGTGTATTATAAATGCATGTGGTAATGTGGTTCACCCCAGGGGCCTTACAAATCTCTCACTATATATCTCCGAGTCTCTCTTTAATAAAGTAGAGTAAGTTTGAGCTCATTATGACTACACTTAATCGTATTTTTTTAACAATTAAATTCTCAATTCTAAATAATTATCAGGTTGGATAGATTACTTGATTTATAACCATGCTTTTATTTTATATTTTATGTTCTTCATATTTTTTGAGGATGATTATGGTGCTTTGTTCACAAAATTGTGTTCTCTGTTTCTGTTGTCTTATTCGTTTACTTTGTAGTATTTTTAGCTTTATTTTTTCCTTGGGCTATTGATCTGCTTTTGTTGCTGTTGGTCTTTGTTTGGGCTTCATTGAGGTGAGTTTCTCTTGATCTATATGTGTTTTTCCATCTCATTGGATATATATACACATCTGTCGCTAAGTATATATATCCCTATATATATGTTTGTTGTTAAAGAAATGCAATCTATCTAATTTTCTTTTGAAGTCAACCCCAAAAATTGGCCACCCAGCTTTGGTTTTTAGTAAGAAATTCAATTGACTATTATTAGAATCTTAACTTAATTGTCATTTTAGAATTAAAAATCGTGTTCTAGATTCATCTCATTCACTTTTTTGCTAGTTACAAATAAAAGCAAGTACAATTTTTTGATTGCTCCCAAACTAGTACTAGGCTATGTTTGGTTTGTGGTAATCGCTTCGAAGAATTCAAAATTAGTTGCTTAGATTTCTCTATGACACAGTGTTAGAGGCTTGAATTTGAATGAGTTATTTTTCTTTGCGTTTTATGGGAAGCAAAAGCGATATCAGAGGTAGTTTTATGTGTTGGAATTAAGGAAGTTTAGGGATTTTATTTCTTTCTTTATAAGGTCATGTTGACCAAATTATATTATTTGATTTCTCCTTAATTGCTTTTTATTTTCTTTCCATTCTTAATCATCTTGTAAATATATATATACAGTGAGGGTGAATAAAGTTTGAATTATCCTTTAGATCTGTGGCATGCCCGTTTAGGACATGTAAATTTTCAGTATTTATGTTGGTTGTTTCCTCCATTAAATAAAGCTTGCAAAGATTTTCATTTTAAATGTGTGGTTTGTGAATTGTCAAAACATACACGCACCTCTTATATTCCTCGCATGCACTGAGCACCTTGTGCTTTTGATCTTATTCATTCTGATATTTGGGGCCCTTCACCTACCATGGCCCTGTCACATCATCGATATTATGTCACATTTATTGATGATTACACCCGTTGTACTTGGGTTTATCTTCTGGAAAAAAAATCTGAAGTTTTTTCTTGCTTTCGAAATTTTTTACAGATGGTTAAAACCCAATTTCAAACTATTGTATGCAACATTCGGTATGATAATGGCCGAGAATATATTACTGATGAGTTTAGGGCTGCTCTTAACAAGGATGGGATCCTCCAACAACTTACATGTCCCTATACTCCTGAACAAAATGGTGTGGCAGAACGAAAGAACCGCCATATCATGTCTGTGGTTCGATGTCTTTTGTGTGGTATGGGTGTTCTTAAGTATTTTTGGGATATGGCTGTCCTCACTGCCACGTATCTAATAAATCGTACCCCGAGTCGTGTCCTTCTTGGGAAATCACCCCTTCATGTCCTTAAGCCTGGTAGTACTCTTTTCCCAATTGTGCCACGTGTTTTCGGCTGTACTTGCTTTGTTCAAAATAAAAGCCCTACTCGCACCAAACTGGATAATAAGGCTGTTCGTTGTGTTTTCCTAGGATACTCATCCATGTCAAAAGGTTATCGATGTTATGATCCTCTCACACGTCATTTCTATAACTCTTTGGATGTTACGTTTCTCGAAACTGTCCCTTTTTATCCAGGCTCGTCACCCCCAGCGTCTGTAGACCCTGTTGTGGAGGATATGTCTGTTCAACCGCGTCCTGTTCCAGTCTTTGAGTCATTGCCGCCTGTTATTTCTCATGCTCCATTGCAGGTGTATTCTCGACGCCAACACGCTCCTGCTCCCCCTCCAGCTTCTTCTCCGGAATCAGGTATCCCCTCTCCTCCTTTAGCTTCTACTCCTTCTCCTGCTAATGTTCCTGATACTATTCCTGATATTACTCTTGATACTGTTCCCCCCCCCCCCCCCCCCCTTCCCCTCGTTATCCCACTCGTGTTTGTAGGCCCCCTTCCCGGTTTCTTATTTCCCAAAGTACTAACCATCCCATTTCCAAGTATATTTCTTATCAGGGATTGTCAAGTGCTTTTTCATCCTTCATTAGTGCAGTTGATTCAGTTCCCATTCCTCGTTCTGTTCTTGAGGCTCTTCAGAATCCTAAATGGGTGGCTGCTATGGAAGCAGAAATGAGTGCTCTTCAGGGCAATCAGACGTGGGATCTTGTGGCTCTCCCAGCTGGTGAGCGCACCGTTGGGTGTAAGTGGGTCTTCAGTGTTAAATATTTGGCGGATGGTTCTATTGATCGTTATAAAGCCCGGTTGGTTGCTAAGGGTTTTACGCAGGTTCCTGGTAAGGACTTTGGTGCTACCTTTGCTCCTGTGGCTAAGTTAACCACAGTTCGTCTTCTTGTGTCGCTTGCTGCATCTTACTCTTGGCCTCTTCATCAGCTAGATGTGAAGAATGCATTTCTTAATGGTGATCTGTCTGAAACCATTTATATGGATCCGCCGCCTGGTTTTCGGGCTCAGGGGGAGTATTCGGGGAAAGTATGTCGTCTCCGAAAATCTCTCTATGGTTTGAAACAGTCTCCCCGAGCATGGTTTCAATGTTTCAGCAATGTGGTACTTACTATGGGATTTATTCGGTGTCATTCTGACCATACCTGCTTTATTCGCCGTAATTCCCAAGGCCAGTGTCTTATTATCTCGATTTATGTTGATGATATTATTATTACAGGTGATGATGCATCAGGTATTTTTCAAGTGAAGCGTGATCTTGGGGTATCCTTTAATATTAAGGATTTGGGTCCTTTGAGGTACTTTCTGGGCATTGAGGTGGCTCGGTCTCGTCAAGATATCTCCTTATCTCAGCGGAAGTATGCTCTTGATCTCCTTCAGGATACGGGCATGCTTGGGTGTAGACCGGTCTCTTCACCTATGGATCCAAATCTAAAGTTATCCACCGAGTTGGGTGAGTTACTTCCTGATCCCTCGGTTTATCAGCGTCTTGTGGGACGTCTCATTTATTTGACGAATACTAGACCGGATCTGACATTTGCGGTTAGTGTTGTGAGCCAGTTCATGCACTCACCTCGTACTTCGCATTTGGATGTTGTGTATCATATTCTTCGCTATCTTAAGACCTGTCCTGGTCTTGGTCTATTCTTTCAAACAGGAGCACAGTCAGGTCTCTCCTGTTTTACAGATGCTGATTATGCAGGATCGAAAAGTGATAGACGCTCTACTTCTGGTTTGTGCACGTTTCGTGGTAATCATCTTATATCCTGGAAAAGCAAGAAACAAGCAGTGGTCTCGCGTTCTTCAGCCGAAGCAGAGTATCGTGCTATGGCTCAGGGGACTTGTGAGCTACTCTGGCTTCGGTCTCTTCTGGATGAGTTAGGGTTCCCAGTGATGGACTCATCCAGTCTCTTCTGTGATAATAAGTCTGCTATTATGTTATCATCTGATTCTGTCCTCCATGAGAGAACAAAGCATATAGAAGTTGATATCCATTTTATTCGTGAGAAAGTTCAATCAGGGGTTATCTCCCCTAGCTTTGTTCCCTCACAAGAACAAACCGCGGATATGTTCACTAAGTCTGTTGGTCCGGGTCTCCTTCAGTCATCTCTTCGCAAGCTAGGGCTCATCGATATCTTCGCCCCAGCTTGAGGGGGAGTGTTGGAATTAAGGAAGTTTAGTGATTTTATTTCTTTCTTTATAAGGTCATGTTGACCAAATTATATTATTTGATTTCTCCTTAATTGCTTTTTATTTTCTTTCCATTCTTAATCATCTTGTAAATATATATATACAGTGAGGGTGAATAAAGTTTGAATTATCCTTTCTCAAAACTCTTTTTTACGTAATGACCTTTTTTCATTAATTGCTTTGTCTTTACAAACTAATTGGAGAAAAAACATGGTGTAAAATTCAAACTTTTACTTATTTTCTTTTGTGATGCAATTAATTGTATTTTATATACGAAGACTCTTTGCCGAGCATACGTTAAATTTTCCATTAATTTGGGCAAGGGTTGATGGTATGGACTTTTCATGATATTGATTGTATTGTAATAGTGTGCTACAAGCTAGTGGAAATAATTCTTTTAACTATTTTGTATTCCCTAACAAGGGTTTTTTTTGCCGAAGGACTCCGTCCTAAGAGTTTTTGTATCTTAAATGTTTATTTCTTGCACTTTAACTTTCTTGTTCACTTTGTTTTATTCCAGTTTTTCTTAGAGCTTCTATGATTTTAGTTGTTGATCTTAACATACAAACAGAATAGTTTCAATTTTATGGCTCCTAGTGATGCATAAGTTTGTAACTTTGAAAAATACCAAGTTATTTCAAGGTTATCAATTTTTGCACCTAGGATATGCAAATTAATTTTGGAAACTACAATGGTTGCATTTTATTCCAGGTTCATAACTTTGCCACCCATGTGGGAAAATAAGTTACCATTGGGTGTCAAATTGAATAACAATTTTTGCTTGTACTTTATCAAGGTTGTTAGCGTGATTATTTTATCTTCTACACATATGCCATAAATAAAAACTATGCATCTATATATATATATATACAAAGATTCTCTAAAGAGGGCCACCTCTCTTTATTAAAGAGAGGGCCTTTGTTTTAGCCGTCAGATTGTGTTTAAAAACTGTGAAATGGCAAAACTGCCCTTAATGAAAATACGATCCAACGGCCAAAACAGAAGCCCTCTCTTTAATAAAAAGAGGGCGCCCTCTTTAGAGCCTGACTGTATATATATATATATATATATGTATGTATTAGTGACTCTTGAATCCATCATATATAAGAGAGAAGGGCCCTCTGCCTGTAACTTATACCCATCAAAATTGTACTTAGGATAGCAATTCACAAGTCTCTTTGTATGGATAATTATTCTTATGGGTTGATCCTTTGATATAACTTAGAAGTGATTTTAATATTTTGTGGACATCTTTTAGCTTAGTTGTTCCTTAAGTATAGTAATTTGTAAGAATATGCTATGCTTTCCAAATTTTGTATCCCAAATGATTCCCAAACACGTGGGAGAGCGGAACCACTTGATTTTGATTGGAGGATATTGAAGTGGTCTTACCATTATTGAAGGTGGTTCCACTGCCAAACAATTTTGGGAATCATTTGGGATAAAAAAATTTGGAGAGCATATATAGCATTGCTTTTTTTATAAAAAAAATTCTCTGCTACATCTCTTCTTCTTTTTCTTTTTTCTTTTTTCTTTTTTTCAATTGTAGATCTCCATCATTAAGTGTTCAGTGTTAGCTAGACTATTGTCTTAGAGCACTCTTTTTATTAAGAAAGCTCTTACGTTTGGTTCCTTTTTACTTCACATTTTGATACCACTTTTAATCTTGTTGCTATTTTGTACATTGCTCTTTGACAAATTTTGGTAAAACACATAATCCTGCTAGTATTAAAACTGGATTAAATAACAACAATTCTATTTGGCATATTTTCAATTGTTTTTAAGGAATTATACTTCTTCTATTGTACTATTTGCTACTTATTAGTTTTACTAGCGTTTCGCTACATTCTTCAATTCAACTATAACTAATTAAGTATTTAAGAACAAGTAAATTTTTAAAATTTCTGAACTTGTTTTGTTTTTGGTGATCTCTTCATTCTTTCACTCAATTGTTTTAGATAGTTCTTATCTTTTGTCGGACTCTATTGCTATTTGTTATTGATTTTGCTTGGCTCCAACCCTTAATTCACAAAAAAAAAAAAAAAAAAAAAAACCTATTTCCTTAACTATTTTGTTTGGCAATCGATTTATATAACTATTTTCCTTAACTATTCAAACGGTTCTAGTTCTTTTACGATTCTAGCTATGTTGTACATTTTGGTGTATTTAGCCTATTATCTTGTATTTTTTTTAATGGGATGGAATTGGAAGATTGATTACCATGACAAGGCATTTTAATATGTTTTTGCATATTTCTGTTTGCTTTTCGTAGTGATGACTTTATGTAAATGCGAACTAACAATATACTTAATGCAAATGGTGTATGTTAGTCCTAATGGCAGGTAGAAGTAGCCAAGGCAGAGCTGGACTTCCTTAGGGATAGAGAAACATACATCAGATGATGGGCTTTCGAACACCACTAGGATTGAGTCACCACCTATTGTAGAGCATGTTTTCGTAAACGAAATTGGTATGCTTACTGTGGTTCTGACTTTGTTGGCTTTACTTCAAAACAAAAAAAAATGGTTGTCTTTATAGGCAATTATGAATTGAACAGGGGCACAAACATCTATGAAAAGAGGTCGTGGGATGACCAAGGGTATTGCGCTTGCAAAGAAGAGGCGTGCTGGAGAAAAGCTTTATGTGGACATTCCACGTTATCTTTGGCGAGCCGTTGGAACAAATTCTCAAGAGCTAATAACGGAATAAGGTATTATTGTGAGACAAATGGCTACACTCCAGTATGACAAATGGAAGAACATTCCTGGAGATGATAAGAAGAAGATGTGGCAATCATTGAGAGTATGTCTTTTACCATCCATAGACTAACTTATAATACAAATTGATTTTCATTCCGTAGTTCATTTTTTCCATTACGCAGTGTTGTTCAATTGTTGCTTGAAGACTTGACTTAGAATATCTTATGGCATTATTGTTTCTTGATGTTAGGGCTTTGGAACTTCTTGCTGGTTGTATTTACTAATTACTTTGTTGTTTGAATCATGTTCGACGTGCTACTTATATGTTATATAACCTTTTTTCATTCTAGATCCTATAGTTTTATACATTTTTAACCTTCACTATAGTTTGATGCAAACGTATAACATATTTGATGCATATTTGTCTCTAGTATAGTTCATTTTTTGGTTTTTGAGAAAGTTTATAAACTTAATTAGTTCTTTTTTCAGATTGTTGTGGTGGTTTGTCCTTCTCTTTTGAGTGGCACATGGATATTTGACATCATGTATACTACATTAATTACATATACTCCCTCCGTCCCATTTTATGTGTCCATCTTGAGGAATCCAACTATTTAAGGGAACAAAAAGAATCTACACCTACTTTCCACAATTGCCCATAATCATTGCACGTTTTTTTGTTTTGTTTTTGGTGTTAATTGCAAGGAAGGGTAGTTTGGGAAACTAAGTAAATTTTGCATACTACTTTAAGAAAGTGGACAACAATTTTGGGACATCCTAAAAAGGAAAAATGGACACATAAAATGGGACGGAGGGAGTAATATATATTTGAAATATTCAAAAATTAGTCCGTATACAATTTGGCTTGGGATTGAAATCAACTACTTGAATGAAAACAAGAATTGATTAATGCTTATTAGTTGGGATTGGAAATAAAGTTGGAAACTTAGCTTAAGATTTGCTAGGACTAAAAATGAAACTTGTACGGAAATTAAGTTGGAAATTTAACTTTAGATTTGCTGGAATTAACTATTTTTCAGTAGATTGAATTTTAAGAACAAGTTTAAATTGCCATTGCAGCAAAAGTTTGCTCTCCAAGAGGAGCCTCACGTCCAAAGTGCTCTGTATAGGCAATTGAATACTCAATACATATCATATCATTATAGGCTGCACAAACAACACTATCTTGCACATCAAACTAATGAGATGAGATTGCAAAATCGCCCATCAGGGATTAGTCAAAATGACTAGGAGCATCTTGTTAGACATTTTGGATCTGATGATTTAAGGTAATATGCTATTTCTATGCATATTTGTATTTTATAATTTACACCTATCTATTTTTTTTCCTTTTCAAATTAAGTAGAAGGTTAGCAAGAGAAAGAAAAAAAATTGGGAAAAGCAAAAGATTGGTCACGTTGCCGGGATGAAGGTTTTGCGAGGACCAGCTATTGAAGGTTTATTTCAATCCCAAGCCAAATTGTAATTTGAATGGATTTCGAAAATAAGTTATGTACTTTTTCTACATCTAGAACTGTTTGCTGCTAGTTGCACATACTTTAGCACTTAGATTTGTTTCTTAATGGAGGATTGACAAGTTAAAAGCTTTTATGCTTTTGAAAGAAATCTACTGTTGCGTCGTCTTTCTATTATAGTCATTTGTTATTGATCACAAATAATTGCAATTCCAAAATTTCTAACTTGATTGCAATTTCAACCACTTAGCTTCATCCATTATTCTGTTATATTCTATATTCCTAACCCAACAGTCTCATTGCTAAATTTATTGGTTTTCAGTCATTAATTCCAAACTTCTCACTATAAATGAGTTGTTGGTAGAATTCTTGCTACACTTACAATTATACATAAATGTAGAGTTCTCGAAATATACATATGTACATCAGGCTTTTTTTGAATATTTAACAACTATAACTTTTTGTGTTTGTACGGAGATATAGTTTTTGTGGTATATTTAGTGTTCCATGGTCTTTACATAGTTTTGACACACTTAAAGTAAGCCTAAATGACTAGTTAGTTTGAGATGCTATTGTAGCACATGTAATAGTTTGACTAATAACCATTGCATTGCTTTGGAAATAATTAATATGGGAAAGATTGTCATAAAGACTTTTTAATGTAGGAAAAACTTGAAACTATAGAATCTCATCCCATAGAGGAGGGTGCTACTCCAATGACCGAGGATGAGAGATTTGTGCAAGTTCTCGGACCAGAATGATCGGGACAGATACGCGGTTGTGGAGCTGGTCCTAAGATTACTCAATTTGGAGCACGTCAACAAAACTACCAAGCACAACTTGAAAAGGAGAATGAAGAGTTTAGGAGACAAGCCGAGGTAGACAGGGCGCAATTGGAATTGTTGGAAAAGGAACATAATGATATAGCATCAAGACTATAGTTCCTTGCTTCTCAGTTATCCTCACAAGCTGCAATCCACTCGCAACTTGCAGCTATGCTTGATCAGTTTAGGGAGTCAGGACAGATACATGTGCCCCCCTCCTAACAAGGTAACAACTCTAGCTATTTCTTGAGTTGAAATTCGTAGTTCGTCATGATACGGACAGAGAAATTCTTGGTTTACTTCAGATTAATTCATATTAAATTTTGCAATGGACTTGTTTTTACATGTTGCGGTTTTTTTTATGTGGTACTGATGTAACCATTTGTTTTATTTGTAGGTTTGAGACACTTGAAGTCTACATATTTCAAAACTATAAATCAAGAGCCATTTTTGTACAACTCAAGGCCTTATCATGACTACTATTTTTGTGTATTCAGATGCCTTTTATTATGACCTGTGACTTCTGGTTTTTGATGTCCTAATCCTACTAATTAGGATTCTATTGTATGCTCAGGGTGTCTTGTAATTATGAATACCTAGTACTTTGTTTTGTATATATATTCTAAGGCTTTTAGATAAGAATTTTTGTATACAAATCATTTGGGCTTATTAATGTATTTTGGTATTTGGTAATGTAATGACACTATGCATCTTGTCTTCAGTGATATTGTGATGAAATTTGGAGGTAATTATTATATAATATATACCAAAAAAGGCAAAAATGCATACAGTTTGCAGTGACAAAATAAAGTCATCACAAGTAGGTTATTTAGTGACAAGAATGAGTACTAAGGATTGCCACTAAATTTTTTAGGATATATTACAATTGTGACTGTAGGTGAGACACCAAGATACTTGTGTTTTATACTCACAACAATTCTCGTGACTGAAGGACAATTTAGTCTCAATGAGTTTTGTGTCACAAAGCTATAATATTCAGTGACATTGTTTACTATTACTAAAGAAATATTTTAGTGTCTACATCCTTATTGCCACAAAAAGTTTGACTGTTGGTGACAATAATCTGGTTGCCACTAAAAGTTATTTTTTGCCATAATTTTGAGTTGTGACTAAATATCTAGACATTAGTGGCAATAAATTAAAGTTTGTCACAAAAACTTGTAGTCAAGGTACAATTAATCACAACTCAGTGGCAACTGCTTTTATTGCCACTATAGTTTTTAGTGACAAAAAATGGGGTTTTAGTGGCAATATTTTCTGCCACTAAAAACCGATTTTCTTGTAGTGATATTAAGTCATATCATATTGTTTTAGAGCTAAAGAAGAACATGATCAGAGCCAATTATTTTTCCAACATCATTTTTCAAGTTTCCTTCACAATGGGGTATTACGCTCAAGCGCCTCAGATTAGGTCGCCCTAACCTTGGATTTTTATCAGAGCGTATACACGAATCTTAGTGTCAAGATTTATCTCACCCAGATTTGTATATGAGTTGCACACTCAGTGTAACTATAAATTAGGCCCCTTTTCACGGGCTCCTCTCATATCAAGCTTCAACATCAAAAGTGTCTCGGATCGACCACCTCTCTGACTTATTCTACATATCTTATTCAAGATCGGATCTTATGCCAGATCAAAATTTGTTATTCGGGGAGTCTGATTATCAGCAGATCTCACTAACATTTTATTTAGGTCAAGATCATCGTTCAAATCAGATTTGCTCAGAACTTAACAATCAGAACAATTTTTTATCAGAGCATATTATCTCTCTAGATCGGGACTTATTACTCATCTGGTGCATTTATGCTTTAAACCATGACTGTAAGTATTTATTTATTTATTTACTTACTTAATCCCCTTCTACAATATTTGGCAAAATATGTTCATGTAGATAGCTCAGGATCTATAATCACATCTGTAAGAATAAAAAGAGATTTAGCAATTTAGATCTTGAGGTGCCAGCTCAAAATAACCTCCTAAGCATCAAATCAGAATCTAGAAGAAGTCAGGATTCAAGCATCTTCTCATTTAGCTCAAAGTTCTTTACAGCTCAAGCAGACCTAAAAGCCAAGGCTACAATAAAGCCTAAAGTGCAAAAGGCGGCCAGAATTCAACTCAGGCATGACCTAAGGGTCCAAAAGAAAGACCTAATTTCAGCTCGAATAACACCCCAACACCAAGCGTCACGGGTGTAAAAGCATCGAGCTCATTACAGCTCGAGCACACCCTAAGGCCAAGCGTTACGGGTGTAAAAGCTCTGAGTTCATTATAGCTCGAGCACACCCAAAGATCACGTGTCACGGATCCAAAAGCTCCGAGTTCATTACAGCTCGAGCATACCCTAAGGCTAAGCGTCACGGGTGTAAAAGCTCCGAGCTCATTAAAGCTCGAGCACACCCAAAGACTAAGCGTCACGGGGCCAAAAGCTCCGTGCTCATTACAGCTCGAGCACACCCTAAGGTCAAGCGTCACGGGTGTAAAAGCTCTGAGCGCATTACAGCTCGAGCACACCCAAAGACCAAGCATCACGGGTCCAAAAGCTCTGAGCTCATTACAGCTCGAGCACACCCTAAGGCCAAGCGTCACTGGTCCAAGAGCTCCGAGCTCATTACAACACGAGCACCCCAAATACCTAGCTCACGGGTCCAAGAGCTCCGAGCTCCTTATAGCTTTAGCATGCCCAAAGACTAAGTGTCATAGGAAGACTGAGCCTTAACTTGGGCAAGACCTAAAAACCTTAGGCTACAATAAAGCCCAAGTGTCATAGGTCCAAAAGAAAGACTGAGTACAACACAGGCACAACCTAAATACCTTAGGCTACAATAAAGCCTAAGTGTCCCAGGTCTTAAAAAAAAAAAAAAAAAAAAAACCTCGGGCAATCCTGAAACTCTTAGGCTATAATAAAGCACAAGTGTAGTAAGCCTTCAAAAGTCCCGAGTTCGTCACAGCTCGGGAAAATCCAAAAGACCTGAGCTACAGTAAAGCCCAAGTGTCGCAGAGTTCATACCAGACGATCTAAGAAACTTTTAATAACTACAAAAAAGTTAAATTCTTGGGTATCACTACTAAGTTTGTCCCCAAAAAAGATATGCCCAAAAAATATCAGCCCAATCATCTACCGACAAGTGGAGCCCAAGAATGGGTCAACCCCATGACCTTAGCCCATATATGACTAGCCATTAGTGATCATGGAGGGAGAAAATGATGTGCATAATCACACAATTATAGCCCAAACAAGGTGTAGTCTAGCCCATGACTGCATAGTAGAGTAGTGGGAGTAGTGCTCCTAGAAAAGCGTAGACTATTAAGCTTCAAGCCCTATCTATGCACAGCTCAAGCTCATGAAAAAGGTGCACAATTCTTCCCTCTGATATTCTCTTATACTCAAACTCCATTTAAGACTAACTTAGTCATCGGAGGTGGCTCAAGGGTCCAAACCCCCCTTTGTGGCCTTTCTTTTGCCTTTTTGCAGGTCATTATTTAGAGGGATTCTCTCTGGTAGTCCAGTTCTTGCAGTCCAAGTAGAATTCAGATCAACCATTTTAGGCAATATCAAATGGAAATGGAAGTGTGAGCAGACTAGATAGACAAGTAAAAAAAGAAAAAAAAGATATTAATTAGCACTAGCACAAGCACACACAGGGGCAGACCCACTTTCAGGAAAATAATAGGTTATATATGATAGTTTCAAAAAATGTGGACTTTTATTAAGATTTTCTGTTGATTCGGGGGCTTGTTGTAAAGAGTAATGATATGCTTTCTAAATTTCTATCCCAAAAATGCTTTCCAAATGATGTAGCAGTGGGACGAAGTCATATGCTGTGGGACCAGTTGAATTTTGATTGGAAGTTGTATACCTTACCCCACTGATAGGTCAATTGGGAAACACTCTTAAAATAGAAATTTGAAAAATATAGCATTACTCTTTTATAAATTTTGGAACTTTGACACGGTTTTACTTGACAACTTGTTCCACACTTAATTTTATAATATTATATATTGTGTGTATATATGTACGTGTTATATAATGAAATACCAAAAAGTAAAACAAAAGCCACCTAGAGTTCCCTAGTTTTCCACAAGGCATTTTCTAAAAAAATAAATAAAAAAATTCCCACGCAGATGAAGTTTGAAGTTTTGCAGAAGTTCTCGAAAGACTCAAAGCTCATATATCCACCATTAACTTGCTCTTGCTCCTGTTTAGCCAAAAAAAAAAAATACTCCTCGTACTCCTTTTTCTTGCGATAGACAAAAATCACACAGATTTTCCAATCCCCTATACATACACGAAACTTGTGACAAAAATCAGATAAAAGTATATGATTTCTACAAAAAAAAAAAATTCAAATGGGGGCGCTTCGTGCAGACCCCCATACAAGCATTATCTCCACTGAATTAAAATTTTGAATCCGTCACTGAATACACATATATATACATATAGAATATATTAAAAGTACAAGCAAAAATAGATAGAATATATTGAAAGTACAAGCTTCCTTATTTTATTGCTGCGGTGTTACAACCTTTATTTATTGCACAAGCACATACATACACATATATATATATATATATATGAAACTGTGGAAGTACAGGCTTCCCTAATTGCATGCATAATTAAGCTAATATGAAGAAGTAGTTATTGGGTCAAAGTTGGCCTTGGCAAAGGAAAACGGAGAAGATTCAGCACTGACATCATTTACACACACACGTCGAACTCCATTGGGGTCGAAGAAAATATCAAGATCCCCGCATTGAACTTCACAGGTTTCACACGCTGAGGAGCAGTACACAATCTTATAGTCAATATTGAATGACGTCCCAGCTTCCTTCTCAATCTTAAACCATTCCTTACGCAAAATGACAGGACCTGGCCCACCTGGGTATTCTAAAAGAGGTTCAGTCGTCACGCAAAATCGTCCGATTGTTTGATCAAACTCACCAAGCTTCCACCTGAAATAGCGCGCACCACAGTATAACGGGCCCGAGAACACGATGTTGAGTTTGGTTTGAGTTTGAACCACTTTATCCTCAGGGGTGTTCCAAGGAGTGAAGATGACTGGTCGACCTCTTTCCACATCGAAAGGCTCTTGGACCACGGCCGGGGGACAGAGAGCTCCATTTATATTAATGCCCGTTGTGAGTCCACCGCCTTTGCCAGGCATTATATTTGGTGGTAATATATGGTACTCCTTACCTGCAATGACCGCTTCGCCTTTATTGTCAAGCACTGCATCATGTGCGGCCAGCAATTGATTTGCTGACAGAACAAAGACAAGGAATGAGATCATTACCAGTACCCCTGTTGTCTTCATGATTGTACGTTCTCTCTCTCTCTCTCTTGTATTATGTTTGAGGTTGTATGAAATGTTGGATGGAAAAATATTGCCAAGGGAGCTTTCTATTTATAGAGAGAGAGGGAGGTGCATATATGTTGTATGGAGAAGTTTTTGTGTACCTCAATCTAGCGTTTATGTGGTGTCTCACATTTAATGAGATAACACCACATAAGTTTTTGTGGTGGATTTTATTGTTCGCATAACACACTTTTATTGGGTACGGGATATCAAGTGGCATGTTATGTGATACCTTACTCATGCTGTATGACATGTAATTAAGGATGTGTTCTAGAATTTTTCAAGATACATGGCCGGTCAAAGGGGGCAAACGGGGCCATCTCCCCAGGTCATTAAAGTTCACAAAATTTTGAGCATCTTTATGAAATTTGCTAAATTACATTTTTTATTTAAATTTTTTAGTATTTCACATTTAGGTCACTCCCAAGGCTCAATTTAGTGTCATCAACTATATATATATTGATATACATATATATAACTCAAAATCGAAGGCCCTAGAATTTTAAAATTTATACTTTAATTTTAGTGTAAGAATTTTTTTAGTTTTAGAAATAGGCTACTAGCTCTAGAATTTTGAAACATACAATACAATGTTTAAGTTTCACAAATAGACTTATATTATAAGTAGACCCCAAAAAAATTGCCAATTATGTATAAGTAAACACTAAAAAAATTGCCAATTATATATAAGTAGACCCCAAAAAAATCACCTCGGGGTGCTGGCCCCGAAACCCCGTATAAGGGCCTGCCTTTTAGTAGTTCGTCCAGGGTCTCTAAATACTCGGGACCGACCCTGTCATAATAAGAGAGACAGCCGAACATCCCATTATTGGTCCTTTAGTTCCTAAAGTTTATGAGTCGCACTATACTCCATTCATGACTTTTTGTTACGAAATTTCACTTTTAGTGACAAATGATTTCGTCACTAAAATGCTATAAGGACTTAAGTGGCACATTTGTGAAACTTCAAGGACCACAGTATAAAATTTGAAATTTTAGAGTGTAAAGTGTAAAATCACCCAAACTTTAAGGGTGCAAAGTACAATTAGTCCTATATATTTATATTTGCACTATACTTAAGGACCACTCTTGCAAAGCCAACGATCAGGGCCAGCCCTTCAATTTGGGGCCCTAAGCGCCTCGAGGTGATATTTTTTTCTCGGTTAGATTTTTTTGTATTTTCCGATTCTTATTTCTCCATAAATAACTTTTGTAATTTGGGTTACAATTTTTCGTTATTCCAGGTAACAAATTTTGGTAACAAGCCAAAATAGTTGGGGTGGCAGTCGGATCGTTTCGGGTCATAATCGTGTGGGTCATTATCATGTCGAGTTATAATTGTGTCGGGTCATAATCGTGTCATTCTTAATGTGTCATAATCATGTCAGATTATAATCGTGTCGGGTCATACATGGGTCACCCGTTTAACCCGTGTAGGGTGTCATCGGTTCGGTTCAGTTCGAATTTTTTTTTTATTTTTTTGTTTTTGGTTTTTTTTTTCTTCACTTTTTGTAAACCAACCGAAGTGGTCGGTTCGGTCAATTTTTCGACTTTTGGTTGATTTTTCCATCTTGGGCCGTCGGATCGATTTTTTAGTTGTAGGTAATTTTAAGAAAATCGACTAGTTAGCTCGGTTTGGTTATTCAAAAAAAGCCTACAGCCTTGCTAAAAACACAAACAAGTCTTCCCATCAAATGCATCAATTATGAACACGTATTACATAAAATCTTAAATACTAAAATATTATAAATATAACAATATCCAACTATTATAAACCTATTAGTTCTTAATTATTATTTTTTTATTACATTAGTTATTAATTATTATATATAGATTTACCTGTTTGGTAAGTTAGTAATTACTCTTTTTTATTTTGCTTTGGGAGCAAAAAAAAAAAAAACAACTTTAGTTTATATTTTTTTAAAAAAATAATAGTAAATATTTTATATATATATATTTTTTATTACATTAGTTATCAATCATTATATATAGATTTACTTGTTTGGTAAGTTGGTAATTACTCCTTTTTTTTTTCTGCTTTGGGAGCCAAAAAAAAAATTATATTTTGGCTTATTTTTTTTTAAAAAATAAATACTTTTTTTTTAATTCTTATTTATATTATTTGTATTTTAGATTTTCATATTATTAAAAATTATTTTTAGAACTAAAAAAAATGCCTCAACTGCACTTAAAAACTTAATCGGGTCAAACGGGTTAGACGGGTTGACCCGCTTAAACCCAGGGCCGGCCCTTGGGCCAGCGGCACGGGCGGTCGCTTGAGGCCTCCAAAAATAAGAGTTTGTTTGGCCTTGGAATAAGGCCTTCTTTGACCAAAATTCATGTATTATATATAAAAATAGGACCTTAGATATACATGCATTATATATAAAAAAAATAGGACAAAAAGTAAGGAATTGTTTGGCCAAAATACATGTATTATATATAAAAATAGGGTAAAATAGGGCCTAAAAAAATAGTATCTTATATATACATGTATTATATATAAAAATATGACCAAAAAAGGGACCTAAATTTTTTTTTTTTTTCATGTTTGCTTGGGGCCTCATGTGAATTTCACAATCTCAGGGCCAGCCCTGCTTAAACCCGTTTATTAATCGTGTTAAACGGGTCGACTCGTTTATGACTCGTGCCCTTATACAGGTCACCCAATTAAACCCCGTTTATTTTCGTGTCAGGTTGCCGTGTCGGTTCTAAAATTGCCACCCCTACAAAATAGTAGATTAGTATTATTAAAAGGGGGTGATAAATAATAATAATAGTAGTATCGTTGAAATGACATTATTATAAGGAGCGACTGACCGTAGGTCCCTACGTTAGACCATAATAGGGGATAGATCCCTACGTTTTTTTCCTTACCAAAGGTCCTTGTGATTTTCAGTGGACGAAAATGTCCACTTTCCTTATGTTCAACAATTGCACTACACATATATCACCTCAGCCCATAATTTAAGGAAGTTAGTTATTTTTTGTTTTCCAAACTTTAAATTGTCATAACTTCTAAACTACAAATTATTTTTTCATAAACATTAGATATTCGTAATCTACAAAACAAGATCTATCAAACAAGATCTATAGTGTTGGATAATATGTGTTTTGGCCATGTTTAAGGGCTAATAAAAGTGGGACCCACTTAGAGTTTAAGTGGGGTCCTTGTGGATTTGTGTTCTCCTCCATGAGGAGATGAAGTTTGGATATTCACATGTCCAAAACTATTGATGGGTGAATGAGAAATTAATGATTAAAGGTTGCCCCTTACAAGGAGTTGTTGAAATGAAAGAGGTTCACAACTTGCCTTGTCCTACATAGGAAAACTAGAAGTAGCCTTTAGTGTATTTATAAGGCTACTTCATGTTTTGGGTTTGGGCCTCAAGGGGTACCCAATTTTGTGGAAGGGGGAGGACCTAATGCCCTTTGGGTTTACTCCACGCGCACAGGCCGCCGCTGCCGTCCGGCCGGGGCAGGCCGGTTCGTGGGTGTGGGTGTGGGTGCATTTTAGACACCTCAAGTTTTGGCTTTTTCTATATCTGTATTTAGAGACCCTTGTAATTTCTGCACATGTTTAACATTGCAGAAACCTTTGGGATTTCTGAAAGAGTTACAGAAACTGAAAAGACTTTGTGATAAATCACAGGTTAAATTCGTCCATTATATCCCCTATATGGAATGTATCTCTTCCTTAGTTGATACACAAACTTTTGCTCCTCCTTCCAGTTCTAGTTTCAGAGAGAGAGACACACAGAACATAGTTGGTTCGCCAGAGCAGTCACACACCGTGCTTGGTGACTGCTAGTAACCGCTGTATCCTGGGAAAAAGACGCCGGGAAAGATATCCTCAAGCACTTCTGGTGAGGTGGCGAATCTGTTTTAAGGAAATTGTGAAATATCACAGGCCTCGGTTTGATCTTATTTTGTTGTAGTTTTCCAGTTATTGCTTTCTGTTTACATATTGTAATTCTGTTTCTGTTTAAGTTCTATTTTCCAGTTTGTAATCCAGAATCTTTTTCTGTTTTCCAATTGTATCAATGTAATTTTTGCAACAATCTTAAAACAGATTCGATACATCTTATAAAACAAAAGCAGATTCGATTTTGGAAAAACAGAAATTATTTTTGAAAATCAGTTTTACAAAAAACTGATACTGTAATCCTCGTTTTCTGCCCAAACGATGCAGAATCATGGAAAATAGTTTTAGACGGAAAGTGTGCAGAATCGCATTTTTCTTGGAACTCGCGAGCAGAATCTTAAAATTCCTTCATTTTTTTAACAAAAATCTGAAAACGAAATTCTGCTACTGTTAAAAAAATAAGAGGAGGAAAAAATAAAATATTAGATTTAATTTATTTTCTCATTTGATAATATTTCAGAAATGGCAAATGAGACTGTAACACCGATGGTACTGGCTCCAACACCGTGGTGATTGGCTCCATACCTGTGAAGGTTCCCTCAATCCAAACAGCTCCTGTGAACCACGGGGAAAAACCCGAGAAGTTTAAGGGTGTGGATTTCAAGAGGTGGCAGCAAAAGATGTTGTTCTACCTTATCACCTTGAACCTTGCGAGGTTCTTGAAGGAAGAGGCTCCTGTGCCTAATGAAAATGAACAAGACCGAGAGGTTGTGCTAGCTATTGATGCTTGGAAGCACTCGGACTTTCTGTGCCGAAATTATGTGTTGAATGACCTACACGACACACTCTATAATGTGTATAGTGTTAAGACCACTGCTAAGGAACTGTGGGAGTCCTTAAACAGAAAGTACAAAACCGAGGATGCCGGGCCAAAGAAATTTATAGACTCAAGGACTGTGATCAGTCAAGTCCAAGAGGCTAATATGACGGAGTTAGATTTTATCTCAAGGGATGTCTCTGGCATTATTCTGTCTGCTGTGGTCTCTGAAGTGAACTTGGTGGATTCAAACCCAAGGGAATAGTGGATAGACACTGGTGCTACTCGCCACATATGTTCCGACAAAGCTATGTTCACTTCCTTCGAACCAATTACAAGTGCTGAGAAGATGTATATGGGAAATTCTGCTTCCTCGAATGTTGAAGGCCAAGGGAAAATAATTCTGAAAATGACTTCAGAAAAGGAGCTAACTCTTAACAATGTCCTTTATGTACCAGAAATTGGCAAGAATTTGGTATCCGGATCTCTCCTAAGCAAGCATGGCTTCCGAATGGTCTTTGAGTCAGACAAGGTGGTGTTGACCAAAGTGGAAATGTATGTGGGGAAGGGGTATATGTGTAATGAGATGTTCAAACTTAATGTAGCAACTGTATTCCCAAAAGTTAATAAAATGAGTAACTCTTCTGTTTACTTGCTTGAGTCTTCCAATTTGTGGCATGGTAGACTAGGACATGTTAATTTTAATTCTTTGTGAAGATTAATTAAATTAGTCCACATACCAAACTTTCATATTGATGCAAGTTATAGATGTGAAACTTGTGTTTAAGCAAAGTTAACAAAGACTTCATTTCAATCAATTGAAAGAAGCACTGAACCTCTGGAATTAATCCACACTGATGTATGTGATTTAAAAATAGTTCAATCTAGAGGTGGCAATAAGTATTTTATTACTTTTGTTGATGATTGCTGATCGGGAGAGAACTGATCCTATTTATACGCCTTAACGAGCATTTGTTAGACCATTTTATCCTATTTTTGTATATTTTTACTCCGTTTTCTAGTTTCTGACAGGTTTTGGAAGAAATCAACTAAACCAGGATAAACAGGGTGAAAAAGCAGAAGAAAAGAAGCTGAAAAATCCAAGTCGCGCGCGCGACCCGCGCCCGCAAAATCCGAGAATCGCTCGCGCGATCCGCTCGCGCGAGAACCCCAGAATCGTTCGCGCGATCCGCGCGCGCGAAGGCCCAAACGTCGCGCTCGCGCGACCCGCTCGCGCGATATGGGTAAAAACCAATGTTGCGTATTTCAGTATACTGAAGACTCCTGTGCAAACGAAACTGCAGAATGACGTCCAGATTGTAAATTACATCAGTTTCAGTCCGTTTCGAGTTGTAAAGGCTTCCAAAACTTGTTGTAAATCTATATAAACTCTATTTTACTTCAATTAGAGGGTTGGCAATTAATATACACACATTCTACAACCATACTTCCAGCCATTGAAGAGAGGGAAGCAAGGAGAAGAAGAAGAAGACCAAGGGTTTCCATGGCCTCCTCCATCAACTACTTGCTATCTATCACTTCCATGGACGGCTAGATCATTGATCTAGGGTTTCAATGAAGCCCTAGACGAGTAATAGGGTTTTATTTATGTATTTATTTTGGTTTTATTATGTATGGATGACAGTCACATGTTTAGAGGATTTTTATAAATAAATCGTACTACTATTGATTAAATCATTGCTTTCAGAATTTACTCTTGTCTTAGATCTATTTTGACTGTGATGTGCTCAACGATCTATTCTTGCTGTGCTTGTTTAGATTGTTTACATGTGATGGTGCTTTATTGATTCGTGCTATCAAGTATCCGAATAGTCCATGCCTAGGTTAGACGGATTAGATCACAACCCTAGTTTAGTGTGAGATAATTCGTGCTAACCGAAGATGGATTATGTTGGTGCTTGAACCATGATTATCTTCTTGACGGAGGAATTGGGCTTGTAGCTACAATTCCCCATTATCATCCAACTTAGTAAACTAAAGTAATTCATAAATATTCCTATTATGAAGCTAGTGGTGGATTTGTAATCCTAGGTTCCCTTAAATATTATTCAAAACAACTTTAATTGCTTTCATAGTTTAGACTTATTTTTATTGTTATTTAGGTTAATTCAAATCAAATCAAAATCCGTTTTTCTTAATTAATTAGACGTAGGTTTTAAAATTAAGAGCTGTAGTAATCAATCTCTGTGGGTTCGACCTTTACTTCCACACTGCAAATCCTTTGAAAAGTAAAGAATACTTTTATATCTTGATACTGACAACATCAATTTTTGGCGCCGTTGCCGGGGATTGCATTACTACCTTTAGTTTTATAATCTTAGTTTAGTTAATTTGTAAATATTAGGTTAGTTTTTATTTTTCTTATTTTCCGTTTTGTTTTTAGTTACTAACTTTTTCTTTTATTTTGTAGTCAACGTTTCCGAGTGGAGCAGCTAATTACATCAAAGGAGCTTACGAAAATAAAAAAATAAATAAAATTAAATGAATTGCTTCCTTTGGAATTCGCTTTAAACCGCTGTAAGTCAGGGCGCTGTGACGCATTATTTGCATTAGTTTAGGGTTAATTGCACTGCATTAGCTAGGAAACCCGGGGCGCTGGGCTTGACGCGGTCATTGCATTACAGGATAATTTGCATGCATCATAGTAGTTGAGTGCTTGTTATCTTATTTGCGTGATTGCTAATTGTTTCTTTTGTTGAGTCAGTTTTTGTTTTTAGTTTACTTTGTTTTAGTTTATGTTAGGTACACGTTCAAACAAACCGGAATTAAAACCTTTTGACTCTGAACTTGAACGTACATTAAGACTTCACAAGTCTTCAAACTTAACTTCTAGAGCTAGGTTCTTAATAGACGACGATTTGACACCAAAACCAACGTCTTTATTTGAATCTGAAATACGTAGTACTCTTCAAAGACTAAAGAAACCACGCTTTCATAACATAGAACCGATTAAAATGGCAGACATTGGAAATAATAACGACAACAACCAAGATAACAACGGAGCTAATATGAATAATCCTAATATACCTCCACCTCCGCCGCTTAAAGATTATTTTATTCCTACGACTTACACGCCACAAACATGTATTGAATTACCGGAGGCGACGGCATCTCACTTTGAGATAAAATCGTCTACCATCTCGCTACTTCCGTCTTTCCATGGCCGTTTAAATGAAGATCCATATAAGCACTTAGGAGATTTTCAAGATATATGTTCTACTTTGAAAATTCAAAACTTAACTGATGATGAATTAAAAATGCGACTCTTTCCATTCTCATTAAAAGACAAAGCTAAATATTGGCTCCAATCTTTGGAGCCAAACACTATTAGAACATGGGAAGACTTACACACCGCATTTTTACAAAAGTTTTTCCCTATTATGCGTACAAACCAGATAAGGAAATCCATAACCAATTTTGTAATGCAAGATGGGGAATCACTTTATGATACATGGGAGAAATTTAAAGAATTATTACGCTCGTGCCCACATCATCAAGTCCCTAAGTGGCAACTTGTTCAGGTCTTCTATGAGGGGCTTATTCCCTCTGTTAGGAATACCGTCGATGCCGTTTGTGCGGGAACTTTCCTACACAAAAGCGCCGACGAGGCCTGGAAAATATTTGAAACTTTAAGCGAGAATTCGATGCACCAAGCGGTGTCTGTCCGTTCTGAGGGATACCCACAACCTAAGAGGGAGGTAAAATTCGACTCAAGTCAATCACTTGAAATAAAAGAACTATCTAACAAACTTGACCGACTTTTAACGATGAACCAAACGACAGCCCCACCCGCTCGTGAAATCTGTGCATTATGTTCCGATCCTTCACATTCGATACTTGCATGTCCATCGGCGAGTCAATTTCCGGAATTCGTGGAGCAACACATTAATTCTATTCAACAATACCCACGAAATAATTATAATGCAACTACTAATAATCCGGATGCGCCATGGAGAAACCATCCTAACTTCTCGTGGAAAAATAACAATAATAATCCTAACGAGGCGACTAATTTTCCTAATGCGTATCGACCTCAGTTTCAACCTAATCAATACCCACACCCGCCTCCTAATTCGAATCCTCCAAGGGGTAACATTTTTGAGGAAAAGGTGTTGGCGTCCCTTAAGACTATTGAAACGCAAGTACAGGCACAAGCACAAATAGTGCACTCTCATACACAATCCATTGCGAAGCTTGAATCCCAAATGGGACAACTAGCTACTGTAGTGAGTCGTAGAAACGAGGGGACGTTGCCTAGTCAAACAATCCAAAATCCTAAGGGACAATATGAGGTTAAGGGGTCGAATGAACAAGTAAACGCCGTCTCAAC
This sequence comes from Hydrangea macrophylla, assembly GCA_033977485.1. Lineage (NCBI taxonomy): Eukaryota > Viridiplantae > Streptophyta > Magnoliopsida > Cornales > Hydrangeaceae > Hydrangea > Hydrangea macrophylla. The sequence continues at coordinate 35,011,163 of CM066994.1, forward strand.
TAGGTTGACTACACGAGAGGAAGAGGTAATAGAAATTCCGAATAAGAATGTGAAAGATATGAATAGCAACTCTAATACGACGAAGGGTGAGGACGTGAGCCAAAATAATAAAGAAAAAGAATCGGTCCCAACGAATTATACTCCGAGAATGCCATATCCACCTAATGTTGAGGAGCCGTCTAATCTTACAAATAAAAAGTCTAAGGTTGAGGATATACTCGAGGTGTTTAAACAAGTTAAAATAAATATTTCATTCCTCGACGCTATAAAACAAATTCCTGCTTATGCTAAATGTTTAAAAGACCTATGTACGCAAAAGCGAAAAATACGCAGTCACACTCCGAAAAAGGTCTTCCTCACGGAAAAAGTAAGCTCTATATTCCAACACGCTCCTCCAAAATATAAAGATCCAGGTACGCCTACGATTTCATGTGTCATAGGTGACACTATCGTTCATAGGGCTCTCCTTGACTTAGGAGCGAGTGTTAACCTTTTACCCTATCACGTCTATAAACAATTAGGATTAGGTGAACTCAAGCCTACGGCAGCTACTATTCAGTTAGCGGATCGTTCTGTCAAAATACCTAGAGGAATCGTCGAAGACGTGCTAGTAAAAGTTGATCAATGTTTCTATCCTGTAGATTTTATGGTCCTTGACACCGAACCGGTGCTAGATGCTAGGAAACATACTCCTGTCATCTTAGGTCGTCCATTCTTAGCCACGGCCAACGCACGTGTCAATTGTAGAACAGGAGTGATGAAAGTGTCGTTCGGGAATATAAAACTAAAATTAAATGTTTTTAATGCTGTTGATCAACCTCCTAAAGACGATGATTATCTAGGTGTGGAGGGTAGTGAGGTTAAACGGAATATTGAGCCTAAGAACATAATAAATATAGATGCGGGGAATAATATAGAGGATGATGAGTGGATGAACCCTAATCCTTCGGACCCTAATGCTGAATCTACTCAGAAGGTAAGAAATCGATTTGAACATACTGACAAAACCTTAATCGAACTAATTCAAAGCGACGTGATTTCTACTTACCATCGAGCTCTGCCTGACATTCTTAGGGGTACGAAGTCGGATTTTCAACCTCCGTAAGTCTTGTGCTAGAACGGTCTAGCTGAAGACGTAAAAGAAAGCGCTTCTTGGGAGGCAACCCAAGCTTTATGTTGTCCGTTCCTTTGATTTTTGGATGTTTTTGAGTCGTTTTGGTCAGTTTGTGAGCAGTCTGGATAGGTTTGGGGGTTGGAATTAATTTACTTTAGTAATATATACATAATTTTGGTAAAAAAAATGAAAAATACCAAACTCGCGCGCGCGGCCCGCTCGCGCGAGACGTCGCTCGCGCGGCCCGCTGGCGCGAGTTTGCCCCTTAACGTTTTTCTTTGCTTTTCTTTATTATGAGTCCTCAGGTTCTCCTCGCGCCTGGAATCGCGGGCGCGAGGTACCTCGCTCGTGCGGAAGAATAAAAAAAAAAAAAAAAAAAATTCTGGGAATTCGCGCGCTCGACGGCCGCTCGCGCGGACCGCTCGCGTGATTTCCCCATTTTCCTGTTTTTCCCTTTTGTATCCTATATGTTTCCCCCTACCTATTTTCTTTGTGTTTCTTTTCTGTTTTTGTTTATTTGATTCAGTTTAGTTCAAGTTAGTCGTTGTTTTCCTTATTACATTTATACTTTTTCGTTTTATTTCTTTTCCTTTTGCTAGTTTAGTTTAGTTTAGCTTAGTTTTTAGATTTATATTCCATATTTAGGTTTCATTTACTTTTAATATTCTTTTGTTTAGTTTCTTTTTATCTAGTATTAACAGGTACCATTGCATTTTATTGCCATATTCCTTTGTGTTCACCTGTTCTAGGCTTGTCAAAGATCGAGGTTCTATCGTTCCTTCCTTATGTACTCTCCTTTCTTTCATGTTATTGTTTCATTGGGGACAATGAAAGGTTTAGGTTTGGGGGTATGAACACACATGCACATTAGTTATGCAAAATTTTAAAAAAATTTCAATAAGTGTGTTTAAATAAACGATGTTACTTACGGTTTTTGTAATATCAATTTGATACTTCTTGTTCAATAACTTTGAATTGTTATAGAATGGTGAATAAGAGAGTATGTGATTAAACACTTGCTAAAGTTATGATATAATGTTTTAAGTTATGTATTGTTTGAATCGTAGTTTTATATCATAGATTTGCACACAAAAACATATGCACTGCACGTAGTCGCTTGAATACATGTTAGTTGTGAACTATAATATGATTCGGATTTCTAGATAACACATGGTGGAGACTAGACCCTGTGAGATTTTGAGCCTATCTTTTCTATTTTGAGGGTTATAAATACATCTTGTGTTTGTCGAATTTCATTGAAATAGCGCATCTATTTGTTGTTTAGTCTCATTATTCTTGTTTTGGTTAATAGTCAAGTTAAAATCTTTGTTACCATGCTAAATAATCTTCCGTCGTACATATTGAAGAACCGTATTACCATAGGACATGATTTTAGGCCTTCTTTGTTTATTACCGGCCGATAAAAGATAAAATTTCCTTAGTTCGCCCCTTTGAGCCGTTACAATGCCTCTTTTTCTTTGTTCACCATTATCCTCTTTAAAAGCTCCAACTTGATCAACTTGGAGTATACCACTGGAAGAGTGATCAACTTTTAGTAGTATTAAGGCGATGTGTTGAAAAGGAGGAAGAAAATAAGATGCTATTGGGGTAGTTGCTTGGTATTCAATAATCATGTGAGAAGCAAGAAAAGAAAAAGGAAAAAGAAAACAAAATAAAGAAGAAGAAGGTTGAAAAATATATGAATGAGAAGAAGAGAATGAAAAGATGAAAGTTTGTAGAAGAAGAATGAAAGAAGATCGAACATGCCTTACAATGCCATTCTAAACCTACCCAATTAATCCGTTCTATCATTTTCCATTACCTGAGCCACGTTACAACCTTTGAAAAGTCCTATTTGATCCTAGGAAACATGGTTTGGATTTATAAATGATGGGAGGGGATTAAAACATGGTAATGATTAATTTTTCTTGATTGATTGGCATCTTATCCATGAGACTACTGTTCTTTCGTGTCATGCGTCTTTTTCGAGTCATATGTGAGCATTTCTCGTTTTGAAAACATATTTCCTTTAGCTCGCATATACTAGATAAAATTATACCTGTTTCTGAGTGTTTTATTTTAGAGTGTAATTCATTGTGAGATTCGTAGTCGAGACATAGTTAAATGGTTATCCGAAGTATATTCCAAGTTCATGACAAGCGCGTGTTCATTTGACTACCTCATCACACACGTGCAATTTTATGAGAAATTCTATTGATTTATACGATGCATGTGCTTGAGATTGTTCTTCATGATATAGATAGATGTTTGATTATGTTTCTTTATGTTCATTATTCTATTCGAATCATTGTTTTATAATAAGGAGTATTGAATATTATGTTTTTCGTTTTTAATAAAACTTTTTAAATTAATAAGTTAATAAAGATGGTTGTGGGTGACTTGTTGACGAGAACCCTCACGAGACTTCACTCGTCCGACTAGGGACACCTAGGGGTTTAAAAGGCTTGTTGCATAAGCTAAATGCAATCGTGATCCATACGAAAATGGAATAGATTTTTATTAGTAGTTTTTATTTTAGTTTTGCTCGAGGACTAGCAAAATGTAGGTTTGGGGGTGTGATCGGGAGAGAACTGATCCTATTTATACGCCTTAACGAGCATTTGTTAGACCATTTTATCCTATTTTTGTATATTTTTACTCCGTTTTCTAGTTTCTGACAGGTTTTGGAAGAAATCAACTAAACCAGGATAAACAGGGTGAAAAAGCAGAAGAAAAGAAGCTGAAAAATCCAAGTCGCGCGCGCGACCCGCGCCCGCAAAATCCGAGAATCGCTCGCGCGATCCGCTCGCGCGAGAACCCCAGAATCGTTCGCGCGATCCGCGCGCGCGAAGGCCCAAACGTCGCGCTCGCGCGACCCGCTCGCGCGATATGGGTAAAAACCAATGTTGCGTATTTCAGTATACTGAAGACTCCTGTGCAAACGAAACTGCAGAATGACGTCCAGATTGTAAATTACATCAGTTTCAGTCCGTTTCGAGTTGTAAAGGCTTCCAAAACTTGTTGTAAATCTATATAAACTCTATTTTACTTCAATTAGAGGGTTGGCAATTAATATACACACATTCTACAACCATACTTCCAGCCATTGAAGAGAGGGAAGCAAGGAGAAGAAGAAGAAGACCAAGGGTTTCCATGGCCTCCTCCATCAACTACTTGCTATCTATCACTTCCATGGACGGCTAGATCATTGATCTAGGGTTTCAATGAAGCCCTAGACGAGTAATAGGGTTTTATTTATGTATTTATTTTGGTTTTATTATGTATGGATGACAGTCACATGTTTAGAGGATTTTTATAAATAAATCGTACTACTATTGATTAAATCATTGCTTTCAGAATTTACTCTTGTCTTAGATCTATTTTGACTGTGATGTGCTCAACGATCTATTCTTGCTGTGCTTGTTTAGATTGTTTACATGTGATGGTGCTTTATTGATTCGTGCTATCAAGTATCCGAATAGTCCATGCCTAGGTTAGACGGATTAGATCACAACCCTAGTTTAGTGTGAGATAATTCGTGCTAACCGAAGATGGATTATGTTGGTGCTTGAACCATGATTATCTTCTTGACGGAGGAATTGGGCTTGTAGCTACAATTCCCCATTATCATCCAACTTAGTAAACTAAAGTAATTCATAAATATTCCTATTATGAAGCTAGTGGTGGATTTGTAATCCTAGGTTCCCTTAAATATTATTCAAAACAACTTTAATTGCTTTCATAGTTTAGACTTATTTTTATTGTTATTTAGGTTAATTCAAATCAAATCAAAATCCGTTTTTCTTAATTAATTAGACGTAGGTTTTAAAATTAAGAGCTGTAGTAATCAATCTCTGTGGGTTCGACCTTTACTTCCACACTGCAAATCCTTTGAAAAGTAAAGAATACTTTTATATCTTGATACTGACAACATCAATTGCACTAAATACTGTTATGTGTATTTGCTAAAAAGTAAGGATGAAGCTTTGGATAAGTTCATTCTATACCAGACAGAGGTTGAGAATCAACTAAGTAAAAAGATTAAGGTGTTGAGAAGTGATAGGGGTGGTGAATATGTAGCGCTATATGGTGAGTTTTGTGCACAAAATGGAATTATTCACCAAACCACCGCACCTTATTCGCCTCCATCAAATGGAGTTGCTGAACAGAAAAATCGTACCTTAAAAAAAATGATGAATGCTATGTTAATAAGTTCTGGATTGCCACAGAACTTATGGGGGAAGGCAATTCTCTCCGCAAATTATATTTTAAATAAGGTAACTCGAAAGAAAGTTGATCAAACCCGGTATGAACAATGGAATGGTCGAAAACCTTCCTACAAGTTCTTACGAATGTGGGGGTGTCTTGCAAAGGTTCTTGTACCTACTCCTAAGAAAGAAAGGATAGGTCCAAAAACTGTTGATTGTTTATTTATTGGCTATGCACATAACAATAGTGCGTATCGGTTTCTTGTACATAAATCTGAAAACCCAGATATACACAAGAACACAATAATGGAGTCTAGAAATACGTCTTTCTTTGATAATACATTTCCTTGTAAAGAGGAATATAGTTCTAAAAAACGCACATTTGAGACTATTGGGAAAACTGGTAAAACCCAAGAAGAAACTGTTGATATTGATCCTAGACGTGGGAAACGAGCTAGAACCTCAAAATTGTTTGGTCCAGACTTTCTAACTTATGTTATAGAAAGTGAGCCTCAGAGCTATAATGAAGCTATTAGATCACCAGATGGTCCATTGTGGAAAGAAGCAATCAAGAGTGAAATTGATTCTATCCTACAAAACCATACTTGGGAACTGGTAGATCTTCCTCCTGGTTGTAAGCCGTTGGGCTACAAATGGATTTTCAAAAGGAAAATGAAGACGGATAGTACTATTGATAAGTATAAAGTAAGGCTTGTCATCAAAGGGTATAGACAGAAGGAGGGTCTAGACTACTTTGATACGTATTCTCCTGTTACGAGAATAATATTCATTCGTATGATTATTGCGATCGCAGCATTGCAAGATCTCGAAATACATCAAATGGATGTTAAGACTGCCTTCCTTAATGGAGATTTGAATGAAGAAATCTACATGGAACAACCTGAAGGATTCTCTGCTCCAGGGCAAGAAAATAAAGTGTGTAAGTTTGTCAAATCATTGTATGACTTAAAGCAAGCTCCAAAACAATAGCATGAAAAATTTGACAAAGCTATACTCTCTAGTAGATTTAAAATCAATGAGTGTGATAAATGTGTTAATGTCAAAGACAAAATTGAAGGCTATGTCATCTTATGTCTTTATGTTGATGACATGATCATAGTGGGTAGTAATGATAAGATCATTAAATCTACTAAGAAAATGTTGAATTCTAAATTTGACATGAAAGATATGGGACTTGCTGATGTTATACTGGGCATCAATATCTCTAGAAATACTAATGGACTTGTTCTGTCTGAAGGAAAAACCGGTTTAAATTAAGTTTTAAACGCGCAGCGGAAATAGGTCAAGTTATAAAAACTTTTGGCATCCCAGGATCTACTACTCGTCAATTCCATAGATACGTGCAAAGGGGTGCAAGAGTTATACCTTAGTGTCTTGAACCCAATTCTGATTTTCTTCTTCCTTAGTGATGCAGCAGCCTCCACTAGGTTGTCTTCACCCTTATGTCTCCTACGGATACCTACCGGAAAGACTAGAGACGGTGGGATCTCTAATAGGGAGGAAGGAGAAGGTTTTGGGGCTCTAAAACAGTTTCTGCAGCTTCTGACGTTCAAAACGACGAACAACTTTTTCCAGAACGCAGCTGCCCTATTTATAGATTTCCAGAACCGACCTAAGCTTCGACCGATCGAAGTGACTTCGATCGATCTAACCTTAGATCGATCGAACCATTCTCGATCGATCGAACCTGCCATGACTTCAATCGATCGAACATACTTCAATCGATCGAACTTGTCTTGACAGCTTCCTCAAGTGTCTTTCCAAGCATCCTGGCGGAGCTAAGAGTGGGACCTCCTAGGCTCTTTATTGTTGGCTCAGACCAGTTTGTTAATCACCATGACCAAACTCTTTGATCAGCAAACTAACTAACTGGTCAGTTAACGTTTACTCCACTATAAAACGATAACTGAACTCCAACGCAAAAGAACATATCCGAAGCGATGACTAGACTTGTATGGTGTACTAATGTCCCTCTACCGTCAGCATTCGTAATCATATTCAGGTAGTCGGATAACTGTTACTGTCAACCTGAATCATGATTACTTCTTATATTCCTTGAGTCCCATTCACCTCTCATGATTACCAAACATGTTGATAACTCTTATCAACAAGACTGCAGTACTCAGTAATCAACTTGGTGACATTCTCAAGGGAATGCTTACTCTGAATCAGAGGGTAGATTCTATCTTGACAATATATGTTTACAACCCTATGAACATGACATACCCAAGATACCCAGGTGTTGATCTTTTATAGACCTCACTGATTGGTAAGTCAAAGCAGTCATATCCACAGTCTGTGTTCATAATCGTCTCAAGATTAAGAACATGTACCTTATACAAGTTATGAGTTCCTATTGACTGTTTGACAGTCTTGAGTGTCAACAGGAAAGCTCAGGTCCGTCAATGCACTATAAGCACTAGCATATCAACTAAGAGTAACACTCTAGTGATTGAGATTAATCACTCCATCCAATGGTAGTCAATCATGCTACAGTTTAGACCTGATGAGATATTCAGTCTCATCATCCACTGTGACAAGCTTTAAGTATCAAAGAATAGTAATTCGTATCTCACTTGTATATATCTCATACATACACGAATTACTTACTATGATACTTATGGATTAAACAATCATCTCATGAAAGGAACATACATAATGTAAAACTGATATCCATATATTAAAATGCTAATGTCTCATACATAAAGTAATGGTTTGAGAGCACAAACCCAACAAACTCCCACTTGCACTCATAACCATTCAGAACTACATCTAAGACCTAGACTATCTAGATGACGATCAAAGACCTTCTGTGGCAAGGCCTTTGTAAACGGATCAGCAAGATTGTCAGCTGTGGCAATCTTGGTGACAGTCACATCTCCACGTTGAACAATATCTCGGATAAGATGATATTTCCGCTCTACGTGATTTCCCTTCCCGTGGTTCCTTGGCTCCTTGGACTGAGCCACTGCCCCACTATTATCACAATAAAGCATAATAGGTGACAGCGACGCTGGTACCACCTCGAGTTCCATAAGGAACTTCTTGAGCCAAACAGCTTCCTTTGCGGCTTCACAAGCAGCCACATACTCAGCTTCTGTAGTTGAGTCTGCAATGCATTTCTGCTTAATGCTCCTCCAACTAACAGCACCACCTCCCAAGGTAAAAAGATGTCCGGATGTCGACTTCCTCGAATCTTTATCTGACATAAAATCCGAGTCAGTGTATCCTACTGGAATTAACTCACTACCACCGTACATAAGCATGTAATCTTTAGTCCTTCTCAAGTACTTAAGAATGTGCTTAACGGCTGTCCAGTGCTCTGGACCTGGATTCGATTGATATCTACTAACCATGCCAACGGCAAAGCAGATATCTGGTCTAGTGCATAACATCGCATACATGAGACTTCCCACTGCCGAGGCATAGGAAATTCCTGCCATGCGATTCCTCTCCTCCTGTGTCTTTGGACACTGGTCCTTGGAGAACGCTAAACCATGCCTGAAAGGTAACAAACCTTTCTTCGAATTATCCATAGAAAACCTAGTTAGCACTTTATCGATATAACCAGCTTGAGATAATCCCATTATCTTTCGCTTACGATCCCGAAAGAGCTTTATCCCTAGAATATAGCTCGCCTCTCCTAGATCCTTCATATCGAAAGTACTAGCTAGCCAAATCTTGACCGTTGACAATGCTGCTACATCATTTCCAATGAGTAGAATGTCGTCAACATAAAGCACAAGAAAAGCCACCACTTTCCCTTCACACTTCTTGTACACACAAGGTTCATCCAGATTCTGTATGAAACCAAACGACTTGACCGGTTGGTCAAATCGAATGTTCCAGCTTCTGGATGCTTGCTTAAGACCATAAATGGACTTTTACAACTTGCATACCAAGTTACCTTTCCGACCAGCTATGAACCCTTCTGGTTGTTGCATATAGATGTCCTCCTCAAGATTGCCATTCAAGAATGCAGTCTTGACGTCCATCTGCCAGATTTCATAATCTAGGCATGCAGCAATGGATAAGAGTATTCTGATGGACTTGAGGATGGCCATAGGCGAGAAGGTTTCCTCATAGTCAATGCCCTCCCTCTGAGTATAACCTTTCGCTACAAGCCTAGCCTTAAAGGTCTCAACCTTTCCATCAGATCCTCTTTTCGTCTTGTAGACCCACTTACAACCAATGGGTTTAATATTGGCTGGAAGCTCTACAAGATCCCAGACCTGATTAGAATCCATAGATTCCAATTCAGCCTTCATAGCTTTAATCCAATGAGATGAGTCTTCATCAGCCATTGCCTCTTCATATGTGGCAGGATCAGATTCAGATTCTATGGAGACAGCTTTAAAAACTTCTCCTAAGAACATGTATCTATCAGGCTGGCTGATAATCCTCCTACTACGACGAGGTACCGGTACGGAAATGGATGAAGAAGTGGTATTTTCTTTATTTATATCGTTATCAACTGCGGGTAGGACTGAGGGCTCTCCTTCTGTTTCTCTCAGATCTATCCTTCCCTTAGGTTTATGGTTCATGATATAATCATCTTCTAAGAAAACAGCATTTGTACTAACAAATACTTTCTATTCTCTTGGATCATTAAAATACCATCCGTAAGTACCCTTTGGATACCCTACGAAGTAACATACTTCCGATCTAGAATCCAACTTGCTCATCTTTCCTTTTAGCACATGTGCCGGACACCCCTATATCCGGAGATGTTGCAAAGAAGGCTTGAGCCCAATCCACATCTCTCGTGGTGTCCTGGGAACAAATTTGCTTGGTACTAGATTTAGTATGTACGCAGCGGTTTCCAAAGCATAACCCCAAAGGAACAATGGCAACTCAGAATAACTCATCATCGACCTAGTCATGTCTAAAAGAGTCCGATTCCTTCTCTCCGCTACACCGTTCTGCTGAGGTGTACCAGGTGCAGTCAACTGTGACAGAATCCCATTCTGTACGAGGTGATCAATAAACTCATTAGAGAGATACTCGCCACCTCGATCAGATCGAATGGCCTTGATATGTGTGCCCAATTGCTTTTCCACTTCAGCCCTAAACTCTTTGAACTTTTCAAAGGCTTCAGACTTGTGCTGCATTAGGTACACATATCCATACCTAGAGTGGTCATCGGTAAATGTTATGAAATACTCATAACCACCCCTTGCTCTAATATTTATTGGTCCACACACATCAGTATGAACTAATTCCAACAATGCATTGGTCCTATTGCCCTTTGCGAGAAAGGGCCTTTTGGTCATCTTACCCTCTAAACAAGACTCACAGACTTCCATTGGTTCGAGAACCAAATCGCCTACGATCCCTTCTTTGACTAGTCTGCCAATCCTATTTAGATTGATATGGCCAAGCCTCATGTGCCAAAGCCTTGTTGGATTAGTGGAAGGTCTCTTTCTTTTAGATGGTATACTAACCACTGAGTTATTAAGTTCCATGCAAGAGTCTTTAGAAATATTGGGAGTAATCACATACAAACCATTTGATTTAACACCAGAACATATAAAAGAACTATTTCTTTTAATCACAACTTCAGTTCCAAAATGAAAAGAATAACCATTATTCAATAAATTAGAAACTGAAATTAAATTACGTCTCATTGAAGGGACGTAAAGTACATCTGATAAAATCAAATTTTTATTGTCTAGAAATTCTAAAACTACGACTCCTATAGCAACCGCAGAAACGGTTGCGCTAGAACCTAGAGTAAGTACGATTTCCCCATCACTGCACCTCCTGGTTGATCTGAACCCCTGCAATGAATTACAGATATGGTTAGTCGCACCAGAATCAATGCACCAAGTGTTTGAAGTATCCGTTATAAAACTTACTTCAATCACATGTGATTCAATCATACCTTGAACTCTTGTAGCTAAGAATTCTGGACAGTTCCTCTTCCAGTGGCCTTTCTCACCGCATTGGAAACACTTTCCTTTGCCTTGGCCACCGACCTTCCCTTTGCCCTTACCTTTTCCCTTAGATTTTGCAATCTTAGGGACTGGTCCAACACTTGAACCACCAGTGCTAGCTTTCTTCTTCCCTTTCTTTCCTTTCTGCACAGATCGGGAGGAGGAAGCGCTTTTCTCAACGTTCAAAACGTTGACCCCAGGTTTGATCACCCCTTTCGCTGCCAAAAGAGAACTCATCAATTCGCTCATTGAAAAATTCATTTGATTCATATTATAGTTAAGTTTAAATTGAGCGAATGAAGGCGACAGCGAATTAAGGATCATATCAACTTGGGTCTGTGCATCGATGTTGGCACCTAGGGTCTCCAGCTCGTTTAAATAACCAATCATTTTTAAAACATGTTCCTTGACTGGAGTCCCTTCCGACATCTTTGCACTCATTATCTTTTGCATGGCTACCTGTCTGGCAGGCCTGCCATGCTCCCCAAACATCTTTTTCAGGGATGTGATAATGTCACTGGCAGAATCATTCGATTGGAATTGGTGTTGCAATACACCAGCCATTGAGGCCAGAATATAGCAACGAGCCATTCCATTCGACTTCTTCCATTTGTCGAACTCGCGTCTGGCAGCTGCCGAAGCATTTGCTGCGGGTTCTTCGGGGCATGGGGTGGTGAGGACATATATGTGATCCTCCGCAGTTAACACGATGTCAAGGTTACGTTTCCATTCAGTGTAGTTGTTTCCAGTTAACTTGTTTTGAGTGAGTATGGTGGCAAGTGGACTAACTGCAGATCCAGACATTATGATTTACTGTAAAAATCAAAAGACAAAATAAATATGGATATCAGAATTTGACATTTTGAAATAAAAGAATCCTTAAAACTCTTATTTTAAAACAAAGTCGACGGAATATCGAAACAAAAGAATAAAGCCTCCGTGTGGTGGTCAATGTTCGATCTTTCGATTTATCATAACTTATCCGCTATGCAACTCTTGCAAAACAAGTTATGACTCCCGAACCTATTTGATCTCTAAGTTTCTAAATAATGCCTCGTGTGGGATCCCTTATTCATAGCTTAGCTAGTGTGTACCATTAACTAGGATCCAATCACAACCGTCTCAAGTAGCGCCTCCGTGTGGTGGTCACCCTCTAACACGTCTGATTGATCCTATCCAAAGGAAGTTCACATCTAGTAGCCAATGAGTAATGCACCCTCCGTATGGAATGATCACCCCTGGCGAGGTGACACAGAATGCACCACTCATCTTACAGTGAACCATTAATGGAAGATCGTGGGTGTATTTAATAAGACCCTCTCCCACTAGATTTAATAAAAAGGATTTTGCTTTTGGAAAAAATGTTTCCATTCATTACCCATAAACACCCAATGTTTACTAATGCATGGAAACGGTTTTTGAACTTTATTTTAGAAAACTTGTTTTATGTGAATGCAAGTAGTAACAATATAATTAAATGCCAATCACAAACCAAGCACATAAAACAAAAAACTAAAATTGAAAATTAAGACATTCAAACGATGCCTCTATCTTCCATGGCTCTATCTCCATAGAACCTGCTCTTGGTTTGGTCGCCTCCACCTCCATCTTCATGGACAACGGCTCCTTGCTCCATCTTCATGGATTTTTCTAATTCTATTACATTGGTCCTATGCTTCTCTCGAAGCTTACAATTTATCTAGAAATAGAAATAGCTACAAATAAAATAAAAGGCTAGGGAAACCGGTGCGACTTTCCTTTTCGTAGGATTGAAGTCGCAGCGCCCTTTACATATGCCTTAAAACCAAACCAATAATAAAAATAATATACACCAATCTTAAACAATTAAATACAAAATTTAAAAGTCTTGGTGCCATGGGAGATAGCAACTAAACTTAGCTGCAAGAAGGTTAGTCGAACACACATCTATGCATATATAACAAATATATGTAACTATTGGAACCCCTAATTGATTCACACAGTATATAAACTCTTTACATACTAAATTAGAACTCAAAATAGTATCTATCTTCTCTGTCATAGTTCGATCGATCGAAGACCATTCGATCGCTCGACACCTCGATCGATCGAACACTGTTCAATCGCTTGAACATTCTGTTTCACAGAATGACTTAAAAATTTTTCAGAAATAATTTAAAATTAAAGTATAATTTAAAAAACCTTTAAAACTGTGAACATAACACTTGGACAGAGAATCTGTCTCGATCGATCGATCACTATTCGATCGGTAGAACACCAGACGGCTTCGATCGATCGAAACAAGTTCGATCGCTTGAGAACAGAGGATGTTTGATCGATCAAAACAACTTTGATCGATCGAACCCACCTTGCATCCTATGCAATCACAGATTTGTATTCTGCTGCGATAACACTGCAGAAACAGATCTGTGATGATGCAGTTTCAAAAACAGTTCTAAAATCAATATGCAAATCAAAACTAGTGTTCCAAAACGCATCTATAGATCCAAACGAGCCTGGCTCTGATACCAATTGAAGGAAAAACCGGTTTAAATTAAGTTTTAAATGCGCAACGGAAATAGGTCAAGTTATAAAAACTTTTGGCATCCCAGGATCTACTACTCGTCAATTCCATAGATACGTGCAAAAGGGTGCAAGAGTTATACCTTAGTGTCTTGAACCCAATTCTGATTTTCTTCTTCCTTGGTGATGCAGCAGCCTCCACTAGGTTGTCTTCACCCTTATGTCTCCTACAGATACCTATCGGAAAGACTAGAGATGGTGGGATCTCTAATAGGGAAGAAGGAGAAGGTTTTGGGGCTCTAAAACAGTTTCTGCAGCTTCTGACGTTCAAAACGACGAACAACTTTTTCCAGAACGCAGCTGCCCTATTTATAGATTTCCAGAACCGACCTAAGCTTCGACCGATCGAAGTGACTTCGATCGATCTAACCTTAGATCGATCGAACCATTCTCGATCGATCGAACCTGCCATGACTTCAATCGATCGAACATACTTCAATCGATCGAACTTGTCTTGACAGCTTCCTCAAGTGTCTTTCCAAGCATCCTGGCGGAGCTAAGAGTGGGACCTCCTAGGCTCTTTATTGTTGGCTCAGACCAGTTTGTTAATCACCATGACCAAACTCTTTGATCAGCAAACTAACTAACTGGTCAGTTAACGTTTACTCCACTATAAAACGATAACTGAACTCCAACGCAAAAGAACATATCCGAAGCGATGACTAGACTTGTATGGTGTACTAATGTCCCTCTACCGTCAGCATTCGTAATCATATTCAGGTAGTCGGATAACTGTTACTGTCAACCTGAATCATGATTACTTCTTATATTCCTTGAGTCCCATTCACCTCTCATGATTACCAAACATGTTGATAACTCTTATCAACAAGACTGCAGTACTCAGTAATCAACTTGGTGACATTCTCAAGGGAATGCTTACTCTGAATCAGAGGGTAGATTCTATCTTGACAATATATGTTCACAACCCTATGAACATGACATACCCAAGATACCCAGGTGTTGATCTTTTATAGACCTCACTGATTTGTAAGTCAAAGCAGTCATATCCACAGTCTGTGTTCATAATCGTCTCAAGATTAAGAACACGTACCTTATACAAGTTATGAGTTCCTATTGACTGTTTGACAGTCTTGAGTGTCAACAGGAAAGCTCAGGTCAGTCAATGCACTATAAGCACTAGCATATCAACTAAGAGTAACACTCTAGTGATTGAGATTAATCACTCCATCCAATGGTAGTCAATCATGCTACAGTGTAGACCTGATGAGATATCCAGTCTCATCATCCACTGTGACAATCTTTAAGTATCAAAGAATAGTAATTCGTATCTCACTTGTATATATCTCATACATACACGAATTACTTACTATGATACTTATGGATTAAACAATCATCTCATGAAAGGAACATACATAATGTAAAACTGATATCCATGTATTAAAATGCTAATGTCTCATACATAAAGTAATGGTTTGAGAGCACAAACCCAACACTGTCATAGTCACATTATGTAGACAAGATTCTAGAGAAGTTCAACAAGTCTGATACTAGTGTAGCCAGGACGCCTGTGCACTTAAGTCTACACCTATCTAATAATACTGGTGAGAGTGTTTCTCAACTAGTATATTCTCGAGTCATAGGAAGTTTGATGTACCTAATGAGTTGTACAAGGCCTGACATTGCTTATTCCGTTAGTAGACTGAGTAGATACACTAGTAATCCTAGTGCTGAACACTGGAAAGGGATAGTACGGGTACTGCGGTACTTACGATATACACGTGATCAGGGATTGCACTACATGAGATATCCAGCTGTATTGGAAGGATACAGTGATGCAAACTGGATATCCGATATGAAAGATTCAAAATCTACAAGTGGATATGTTTTCATACTTGGTGGTGCAGCTGTACATGGAAATCTTCAAAACAAACTTGTATTGCTAGATCGACAATGGAATCTGAATTCATTGCATTAGACAAGGCAGTTGAAGGGGCTGAATGGCTTTGCCATTTTGTAGAAGATATTCCTAGATGGTCAAAACCTGTGCCAGCTATTTGCATACACTACGATAGCCAATCTACTATTGGAAGGGCACAAGTAATATGTATAATGATAAGTCTAGACATATTCGTCGTAGACACAATACCATTAAACAACTACTCTCAAGTGGGATTTCACAATTGACTATGTAAAGTCAAAGGACAATATTGCGGATTCGCTAACCAAAGGGTTAAATCGAGAGTTAGTTAATAAATCATCTAGAGGAATGTGACTCAAGCCTATGACGTTACAAGGGAATGGAATGGAAACCCAACCTAGTTGACTGGAGATCCCAAGATCTAGGTTCAAAGGGACAACCTAATTTTATGTACCTTAAGAGAATCATTGAGAAAAAATGTTCTTCTGCCCATTTCTATGATTCAACAGTGATACCTGCATAGTGTGAGGGTAAGCTTAGCTTTTAATGACTGTGTGTGTTGGTATAACCAAGCTGAGTATAGCAGGATACTCTAAATAGTCACCTATGTGAATGAAGTAGGGCCGCTTCTAAAAGAATTTGAGAAAGGCAAAATTGTTTGATAAACATTCACTGAACCAGGCGAGTGTTCAAGGCCAAAATGAACACAAGTGTAAGAACTAAACTATGTTTGGAAAGCTCCTGTGTGAGGTCTGTTGGTTGTTTACACTAACGACAATCAGTTCAAGACTACACGTTCACTGGTCAGCCAGTAAATCTGATAGATTGTCACAAGGGAAGGTTCAAAGCCAAAAGCTACCTATCCTTTGGAGGAGTGATCCGTTGTGCTCTCTCTTGTCGAGTCTACGCTGTCTCACATCGTTTCGATTAATTTCATTCATGTGGGGGATTGTTGGATAATTTGTGTTTTGGCCATGTTTAAGGGCTAATAAAAGTGGGACCCACTTAGAGTTTAAGTGGGGTCCTTATGGATTTGTGTTCTCCTCCATGAGGAGATGAAGTTTGGATATTCACATGTCCAAAACTATTGATGGGTGAATGAGAAATTAATGATTAAAGGTTGCCCCTTACAAGGAGTTGTTGAAATGAAAGAGGTTTACAACTTGCCTTGTCCCACATGGGAAAACTAGAAGTAGCCTTTAGTGTATTTATAAGGCTACTTCATGTTTTGGGTTTGGGCCCTAAGGGGTACCCAGTTTTGTGGAAGGGGAAGGACCTAAGGCCCTTTGGGTTTACTCCACACACGCGTGCGCGGACGCCGCTGTCCGTCCGACCGGCCGGGCCGGGTCGGGGTCGGGGTCGGGGTCATGGGTCGTGGGTGCAGCCCGCACAGAATATTTTTTTTTAGACCCGTCAAGTTTTGGCTTTTTCTATTTCTGTATTGAGAGACCCTTAGAATTTCTGCACATGTTTAACATTGCAGAAACCTTTGGGATTTCTGAAAGAGTTACAGAAACTGAAAAGACTTTGTGATAAATCACAGGTTAAATTCGTCCATTATATCCCCTATATTGAATGTATCTCTTCCTTAGTTGATACACAAACTTTTGCTCCTCCTTCTAGTTCCAATTTCAGAGAGAGAGAGACACAGAACATAGTTGGTTCGCTAGAGCAGTCACACACCGTGCTTGGTGAGTGCTCGTGGCCGCTGTATCCTGGGAGACAGATGCCGAAAAAGATATCCTCAAGCACTTCTGGTGAGGCGGCGAATCTGTTTTAAGGAAACTGTGAAATATCACATGCCTCGGTTTGATCTTATTTTGTTGTAGTTTTCCAGTTATTGCTTTCTGTTTACATATTGTAATTCTGTTTCTGTTCAAGTTCTATTTTTCCAGTTTGTAATCCAGAATCTGTTTCTGTTTTCCAATTGTATCAATGTAATTTTTTCAACGCATAGTGCCTATAAAAAAAAAAAAAAAAAAAAAAGAAAATCGAAATCTTTAAGTGCTGCCTAGGTGCAAAATATTAACATGAGACAGTAACATGATACTATCGACAGTAACATTCCTTCAAATTGATCAAACAATTTCAAAATTATGGCAATTTTATCATAAGATACTGCTTTTACAATACTTTTCAAATAAATACAGTAACATTATAAAAAACTAAACGATTTTACAAAAATAATAACATCATTGTTGCAATTTGCAAAATTATGGCCATTTAGTAGATGTTACTGTCTTTAAAAACTATCTCCATACAAAAAATAGTAACATACCATTAAAGATTAGCAACATGTTATTGAACAAAGAAGCAGTAACATATCGTCAACAATAATATTTCTTCAAATTGACCTAATAATCACAAAATTATTGCTAATTTTCAAATGTTACTGCCCAACTAAAGACAGTAACATATCATCAAATGCAAAAAATAAAATAAAATAAAAATAAAAAAATTCAAGGGTAGTATCATGTCACTGTCGCAAAAGAGACAGTGACATTACGTTACGTTATAGTGGTCTGACGGTAACATGAATATTTTTTTTTAACACATTTTTTCATAGTCACCATGGATCTTGTTTGATAGATTTTTCCTTCTAGATTACAAATATATAAATTTTATTGAAAATAAAGTTGTGGTTTGAAAGTTATGGCATTTTAAAGTTTGAAAAAAAATACTTCCTTGAAAAACGTGCTGAGGTGGCAAAACTGAAACAACTTCCTATATATGTAATCAGAGCAAATTTGCCAATAGCCAGACTTTTCAGTTTAAAAGTGGACTTAAAGTGATAAAATTTAAAAAACGTTGTTTTTTCCTCCTTAAAAAAAAAGAGACTGGACTAATCACCATTAACAGTCCATTCGAGGGACTGTTAATTAATTTTTCCTTATTATAATTAGAGTAAGATAATCATATTTTAGCAAGTCAAAATCTAAGTAAAAATTTAAGTTGTGGAATTCGATCAATTTTCAATGTGTGTCACTCGGAAAATCATTATTGAAGATGTTGGACCACCAAATTGCCGGAATCCAAAATTCAAATGTACTCGCTTTCTTCACATATGCCAGTACAAAGGTTTTTTTTTACTTTATTGTCATTATTAATAATTTAATAGGGATAATTATCAAAACTAATGGAGCCTATGACAATGAGATGGAAAGTTTGAGGTAGAATTCTCCGGAACTCTGGGACAACAATTATCATGAGTTAATCGTGTAACTTGTTGAAAATGTTGAACCACAATTGATCGAATCGTTTAACACAATAGTGGTGTGATAGTTGAACAAAGCCAACTGATGTGTTAAACGATTAGATCAATTATCATGTGTTAATCGTGTAATCTTATTGAAGATGTTGGACCACCACACTACCCCATTCATTAATCAAACAGTAATACTTGAGACACAACCTTCATACAACTTTCATACAGCCTCCTCAAAAGATGTGTCTATCTCTTTCCTGTGTCACAGTGGGGTCCAGTGACATCACAGGAGAGAGATAGACACATCTTTTGGAGAGGTTGTATGAAAATTGTATAAAAGTTGTATCCCAAATATTACTCTTAATCAAATGACTACGCATCCGTACAATAATGTTTAATAGTTGGCTTCATTCACATAACTACACATTTATTTAGATTTTTTGATCCAATGTATCAAATTTGGGATCATATCTATAATCTATGTATAAAGTTATCATGTGTTTATCGTGTAATCTTATTGAAGATGTTGGACCACCACACTACCCCATTCAAAAATCAAAATGTACTACTCATCCATACAATAATGTTTAATAGTTGGCTTTATGCACATGACTACACATTTATTTACATTTTTTGATCCAATCATGTATCAAATTTGGGACATGTCTATTATGTATCTATTTATTAGAGCTAAAAGCAAGACTATTTTCCTTGCTTTAAGTCATGTCATATGGCATTTCTCATCTTTTCTTTTAATCCTATGTGGCATTCCTTTTTTTTTTTTCTTTTTCTTTTTTTTCTTTGTTGGGTGATTTATATACTAAATGACTCTTCAACTTGCCAAATTAAACTTTTAACTTGCCAAATTTTTCACTCAGAATTTAACAACTCTCTGTCCAGAGATTTTGTGTGATTTTCTAAAAATAGTAAAAGATCTAAATTGCTTCATTCTTTGTAAGAGATCTTATTAACACATTAAACTTCGTAAAAAAATTTATTTAAAGTAAAAAATGTTTGTTAAAGCTCTGATAAATTCAAATCAAAACTGACTTACAATTCTGAAATTTTGGATAGAGAGTAGCTAGTTTACAAATTCTAAGAACAAACTATCCTAAACATGGAATCTCATCAAAACAAAAACTTCACTGGTGGATTTTTGTGTTATGAACACTTTCCAATTGGTCGCATTCAATTCCAACGGATCATGATTTAATTAAAAATCCTTGATCAAAATTGGTTTATGAATTCACTGCACCATTGTTGAGTTCATCATTTTTGGTTAAATCTATCAACCAAAGCATAGAGGTTGACTCATCCTATCACGGCCCATCCCGCTAACGTGCAGAAACAGGACACGTGGCATGCCATCAAGGCTTAACCAGTTCATTAAAGTGTGACTAATAGCAGAAACATAAGTCAAATCCTTAGAAAATCAGAGTTCTAAAAAGTTTTGCCAAAAGGAAAACTTAGAGGAACAATTCAGTTTTCAAAACAGAGGTCCAGTCGACTGATCGAGGGCCCAGTTGACTGGGGACCTGAGCAGAAAGGTTTTCAAACAATAACAGCCCATCGACTGGTGCCAATACAGTCGACTGTTGCCTGAAATAATCAGTTGACAAAAGTTGTCCGGTCGACTGGTACTCTATTCAAGTAGAAAGTCATGTTCTGGGATCCCATCCAGTCGACTATTTTATCAACCCAGTCGACTGATTCCCAAACATAACAAAGCAGTGGCTAAAAAGGTAAAGTGGTCCAGTAGACTGAAAAGCGATCCAGTCGACTGATGTTGGCACTATTCACTTTCAGTGTTTAAAACAACACAGGATCCAGTCGACTGATCTAGGGTCCAGTCGGCTGATCCTCTGTTAGGTAGCCCTGTTTTGTGCTATCACAACCCATGCTTCTCCAAACCAAAAACAACCACAACCAAAACTGAATTGCAACATTTTAAAACATAACTACAAGTGTTCGAATACAAAGATACGGTACCACCAACTAACTCTCAAGGTTCTATTACAACATATTTTACAAATTCCAAAACCTTACACAAGTTTGAGAGAAAGAACAAAGGTTATAAACAAGTGACCTCATCATCTCATCAGCCTCACTTCTCACGCTTCTTCTTGTCTTTTTTCTTACCTGCAATAGAATCTCCACTACTCAGCTATATGCTGAGTGCACAAGTTCTAACATATGCAATATATGACAAAACATGCCTTAATCTCACAATTCATTACCAAATAGTCTCTAGGGAAAAAGATACGCATTCATCCGGTAGCGGCAAGTCCAAGTCTTAAACCACGATGCCAATGGCAAGTCCAAGTCTATCAACCATTGCATCCCCAAGTGCCATAGCAAGTCCAAGTCTATTAACCATGCACAGTAGCCGTCGCTACTAAATTCCCAAACATCAAGAAGCTTATTCCGGCATGAAATTGCATAAATCTCCCCTTTGACCCATATTGACAACTTAACGTGCTCGCGTAAAAGTAGACATGCTTTTCACATCGCGTGCATGATTAACGGGCCTAAGATTAACACATCGATTTTGCCCGGATCTCAATTTCGTCGTCGAAATCTAAAACACGTATATTTCTATATTTCATAGGTTAGGACTTCATACCTCGTGCGACTCTCTTAAAACTTTAAAGGATCGACTAAAGGGCCAATTAAACGTCGGATCTCGAATCTCAGGCGATTCCTACAAGTTTTACTGGATTTTTCGCAAGAGTCTAGAAATTAGATTTTTTACAAAAGTGAGCCAAACATGGCCTAATGACTATCAAAACATAGGTTTTACCTCCACGAGTTTAAATCTCAAATCTGGAGAAAATCTGACGGACGAAAGGTCGCCAATCGTCGTCACAAAACCCGTGGCAACAAATCTCCTTTTCTCTCTCCTCTCTCAAGATATTATATGAGTTTTGCCAATAATACGAACTCACCCTCAACTATTTATAGGTAAACTTCTCAAAAATCGCATTTTCCATCCCGCGAGTTCTCCAAACTTCTAGTTAACTCTTGAAATGTCGCGTACGTCCATTTTATGTCTTTACGAGTGAAAATTATAAATTACAAAAGTTTTCGACTAAGTCTCGTTTGGGTCCAAAATCGCGTCCGAAAGCTAAATTCTGTGAAATCTCTACACAACCTACCTTTTATATAACGTGTCACTCACGTTCTCACTACAGTTCTCAAAATTCTATACAATAATATCAAAATTACCAGAATTTACTCTACACAGGTAAATTTACTATTCATCAACAATACCAGAAAGTCATATAACATTTAAATCACATAAATGTTATTTAAACGTGCCAAAATAAAATGAACTACCATGTTGTGGATACCGGCATTTGGGCCCACTTGCAACTTTTCAAAACATTTTTTCAAATTCAAATTCAAATACACGAAGAGTCGTCACTTAATTTTTAGGAAAATTAAGAAACCATTTTCAAAAGCAACCGATCTTTTGCGAAACCAAAGATAATCTGAGTCCGGGGATTATGGAATGAAAGGGGAAGGAGCCCGACGGACTAAAACACCCCCTTTCATCCTATCTCGTGATAGGCCTCTACTCATCATCCTATTTAATCGAATTATTAATCTAAGCATGCCCTCAACTAATACATATATATATATAAATAATACATTACACAAGCATATTGAAAAGGGTGCAAGATTGCTAACGACAAAATATCATTCATAAGCCACATAGTTCAAATAGCAAGCAAGATGATGTGCAAATAGGGAACTAGGAAACTTACCCGGGATCCAGCTGCGAATTTAAACGTGCAATGCATACATATAAAATAAACCTAAAAAGGTCTCTAACGCATATAAACACATAAGGCAAGACCTAGTCTAAGGTGTCGCGCATGGAGTCGAAAATCAATAAAATCAACAAATGAAATAAACTAGAGAAGAGATGAGAAATTGTACCTCAAATGCGCTACAAAACAAAGATTATTCCACATGCTTCAAATAATAGCATATCAAACAATCAATCATAATCCTCTAGCTTAGATCTATTAAGCATGAAATCCAACTTTATCCAATAGCTAGTTCTAATCATAAGCATTGATGTACATGAATGAATGGATGAATATGAACAAGAATAAGATATGGATTTATTCACTAATTTGGATCACTTAGCCTATGGATTTAAGCTAAATTATCATTATTCAAAACATGATTTGGGTCCCAAGACATTAGGGAACCATTTAAGTTAAAATCAATGAGAATAGACAAAACAGTGACTGTTTTTCCTAAATTACAGAGAGCAGACCAGATTTTAAAAAGTAGAAAAACCATACTTCCAACGGTTGGATCTTAATGCTTTTTGGATATGATATGCCTCTGTGAGTCTCGTTTATAATCCAAAAAGAAAATCAATGTTCGAACGGTTAGATCTCTGGGAATATGGAAAACACTAGACATCACTCAGGAATCTGCAACTCTCTGTCCAGGGATCTTGTACGATTTTCTAAAAATAGCAAAAAAATGAGAAACACTTAGATCTTTTTAGGGTATCTCCCTAACACATTGAGGTACTTAGAAAAAATTATTAGAGATCCGGGAAACTCCATTAAGGTTCTAATTTATGAATTTCAAAATGGACTTACTGTTCTGAAATTTTGGATAGAGAGTTGAATGTTTTGAAATCATAAGACCAAACCATTTTAGGCATGGAATCACAGAGGTACTTAAATGGGTTATGAACATCCTCCAATTGGTCTCATCCATTTCCAATGAATCATGACCCTATAAAAGATCTTTGATCACGATTGGTTTATGGATTCACTGCACCTTTGTTAAGTTGATGGTCATAGTTTAAAACCAACTTGATCCACGATTAATGGGACAAATAATGAAGTAGGGAGAAACCCCTAGATTTAACCTTGATGGATTACTATCATAGATCACATAGTTGGAGATCTAGCAAGAGAATCCTAAGGTCGTACTTGATCTCATGAATTTTGAATACAAATTATGAAAATCTACATCTACTTCCTCTCTCAAACATATGATCCTTGAGGAATATAGATCCATGAAACCTTATTCTCCTCTCAAATTATTGGTCCTTGGAGAATATAGTCATTTTATTATTTCTCCTACCAAGTTAATGGTCCTTGGAGACAAAATAACATCCCAACTACATAAACCTCTATGGAATATAACATGAATTCCATGAGATTTTTAGTAAGGAGATTTCAAACCATGGGCCAAAACTTAAATTCAACAAACTACATGTAGAGATGATCATAATCCACTTTAATCCCCATATAAATCATAAGATCATAGGGAATTAGAGGATCAAACTCAAAGAAATCTAATGAGATATTGAAGATCTCATAAATTTCTTTGAGAAGAATATAAACAAAAGAAAGGAAATCAAAGGTTATTTGAATATTTCAAGTCAAAACTCTTTTATTCATAAATCCAAAGCTCTAATCCAAATTAATGAAACACCATGATATTCAATCACAAATTCTAAGTGGTGTGTGTTGAAATGAGATAGGAAGAGAGGTTTTGAAAATGTGTAAAAGTCCTAGATCTAAGAATTTGTGATTGAATTGCCTAATTCTACCAAGTGATTGAGAGGTTACCTCCAAGACCTCAAAGATTTCTCCTATTCCTTGTGAAATGCTTCCAAGAATCTTCAAGTTCTTCTCCAAATTCTTCAAGTTCTTCTAAAAAATTCTTCAATTCTTCTTCCAATTCTCTCTCTATTATATCTCTCTCTAGTGAAATTTTTTTAAAGTAAGAGTAAAAGTCCCCATGAAGAAGATGAAGGCCTCTTTATATAGACCAACACATCAAGGTTAAATGGGTAAATTCGGATGGAAACCCATGTGCAAAGTTTTCTTCTAGAACATGTGAGAAAAGCAGTCTGTTACAGCTAGCGGCACTCGATGGCTGCTGGCGGCATTCACTGAATGCCGGGCGGCACTCAGTGAGTGACTGAGTGCCGCCGACTTTTTCGCGTGCCGGGGCTAATAGAATTTTGCCCTCTTTTTAATTTTCAAAACCTACGGTACCACAGTCTTAATTATTAGCAAAGTATATACTAATATACTTACATATGTAGTGTACTTTATTAAGATACACCTATATGCATGGTATATTTTTATTTATTTCTTTTTATTTCTCTTTTCTTCTTTTTTTTTTCTTTTGAAATTTTTTTTTCTTCTTTTTTCTTTTGAAAACTTTTTTTGAATAAAAATTTTTAGACTGATTTTTCCACATGTTCTTCAACGTTCGAGTTTCCCCCGGGTACCCAATTTCACTCTCTTTCTCTTATTTATTTTGATTTTTTCTTTGATTTTGAAACTTTTCTTGAAGTATCCATGAAGAATTTGAATTCTCTGGGAAATCTTCAAATTTTACCGGCCTTTGTCATCATCGATCTTCTAGAGGTAACCAATCCCTGGATTTGACATTTGGTCAAAATCGGGGTGTCTACAGTTTGCCCTTCTTCGGCAAAGCTTGTAAAGCAACGCGTATCACAAGTGAATGTCGAAGCCTGTGTGAAAGGCAAACCTTTGACCAAGCTGTCGAATCCAGGTAAAAACAAAAGTGCGTTGCAAAAGAAGTCAGGCGCACAGAGGGCTAAAAGCTGGTCGTGCTCAATGGTGAGCTGCCTACGTATCCCATCGGGAATCAGACCAGGACGTAGTTCGGGCAAAGGACAACTCCTAAGCACAAATAAACACACGGATGAATGCACCTATCCTATCATGATGCACGTGCTCAAACAAATTTGTGATCCATGTTCTCAAGTTAAATGACTTAGGACAATGCTACTCCTTATAGTGGCAAAACATACCTTTTTGTCTCAAAATTCTTCTATGCCGATGACGTCCTATCTTGGGAAAGTCGCTACTGTCATTTTTACGAGAATGACGATCGGCTAAGATGCGCTTCGCGTCTTATACTCCGGTGCCGAGTCAGGTGGTATGCTGAAAGACTAAGATGCACTTTTGCGTCTTATACTCTGGTGTCTTCTAAGAAATGAGATGTTTTGCAGAAAAGTCAGAATTGCTCCAGATTCAATGATCCCAGATTGCAAAAAGTCATAATCGCTCCAGATTCAATGACCCCAACGATCGTACAAAAGTCAGAATCGCTCCAGATTCAATGACCCCAGATAGCAGAAAAGTCAGAATCTCTCCAGATTCAATGACCCCAGGTAGCAGAAAAGTCAGAATCGCTCCAGATTCAATGACCCCAGATAGCAGAAAAGTCAGAATTGCTCCAGATTCAATGACCCCAGATAGCAGAAAAGTCAGAATCGCTCCAGATTCAATGACCCTAGATAGCAGAAAAGTCAGAATCGCTCCAGATTCAATGACCCCAAAGATTACAGAAAAGTCAGAATCGTTCCAGATTCAATGACCCCAAAGATTGCAGAAAAGTCAGAATCGTTCCAGATTCAATGACCCCAGATAGCAGAAAAGTCAGAATCGCTCCAGATTCAATGACCCCAAAGATTGCAGAAAAGTCAGAATCGCTCCAGATTCAATGACCCCAGATCGCAGAAAAGTCAGAATCGCTACAGATTCAATGACCCCAAAGATCGCAGAAAAATCAGAATCGCTCCAGATTCAATGACCCTAAATAGCAAAAAAGCCAAAATCGCTCTAGATTCAATGACCCCAGATAGGAGAAAAAGTCAGAATCGCTCCAGATTCAATGACTCCAAAGAGCCGAAAGGACAGAATCACTCCAGATTCAATGACCCCAAAGAGCAGAAAAGTCAGAATTGCTCCAGATTCAATGACCCCAAAGAGCCAAAGGGTCAGAATCACTCCAGATTCAATGACCCCAAAGAGCAGAAAAGTCAGAATCGCTCTAGATTCAACGACCCCAAAGATCGCAGAAAAGTCAGAATCGTTCCAGATTCAATGACCCCAATGATCGTAAAAAAGAAGCTTGGTATTGCTAGGGTAAATCCCCTTTCTTTTTCTTTTTTCAGAACAGTCATGTGGACTTAACAATCCGTTCTCTATTTAAAAAAAAAAAAAAGAACTGGAGTCGCACGGACTCGAAAATTCATTTTTCTATTTTCAAAGATTTGGAGTCGCGCAGACTCGAAAATTCATTTTCTATTTCAAAGCTCGGGAGTCTTGCAGACTCAAAAAAAATTCATTTTCTATTTCAAAGATTTGGAGTCTCACAGACTAAAAAAATTCATTTTCTATTTCAAAGCTCGGGAGTCTCGCAGACTAAAAAATTCATTTTCTATTTTAAAGCTCGGGAGTCTCACAGACTCAAAAATTCATTTTCTATTTCAAAGATCTGGATTATGCCTATATTTTTTTTTGCTTTGATTGGTGACACATAGACTGTGATAGACGACTTATGGCAAGACCGCGGATTAGATCGGTAAATCATAGGCTGCGATAGACGACTTATGCCAAGACCGAGGATTTAATCGGTAACTCATAGGCTGCGATAGACGACTTATGCCAAGACCGAGGATTTGATCGGTAACTCATAGGCTGCGATAGACGACTTATGCCAAGACCGAGGATTTGATTGGTAACTCATAGGCTGCGATAGATGACTTATGCCAAGACCGATGATTTGATCGGTAACTCATAGACTGCGATAGACGACTTATGCCAAGACCGAGGATTGATCAGAGCTGGTCCAGCCTCAAAAGATCTGCCTTGGGGCTATTCTAGCTCAAGATAAGTTTATGTGCTTATCATTTCGGATTGATCTTTATTTTTTAAAAAATTTCCTTTTGATAGATTGCTTTCTATGAACAGCAGTTTGGGTGATTCGGGCAAGAAGAGGAAGAAGTATGAGCCATTTCTTCCACAACAACCCCACTTTTATACTT
The DNA here is from genome assembly GCA_033977485.1 of Hydrangea macrophylla. Classification (NCBI taxonomy): domain Eukaryota; kingdom Viridiplantae; phylum Streptophyta; class Magnoliopsida; order Cornales; family Hydrangeaceae; genus Hydrangea; species Hydrangea macrophylla. Next base: position 35,038,939 of record CM066994.1, read on the forward strand.
ATTGATTTCCTTTTTGATTATGGACAAATCCAAAGGCTTTCTAGTTCATCCGATGATAAGCTTGTACGGCTTGGAGCCTGATCTGCTGAGGATGTTCACTTGCTTTTACTCTCTCTGAAGATATTACTCGACCTTTATTCGATTTCCATGGCGGAGTGGGATCTGAACTCCTGACCTCCATGCTTATTACCCTTCTTTTGGAGTTTCCAACTCTTGTTGATCCATCTGAGGAATGCATCTTTAAGACGGTAGACTCAAACTGAGTAAAGACACACATTTTTTCAAATTTGTGACCAATTCTGCATTCTTTTCTTTGCGCTTTTCTGATTATATTATTTTTAGAGAATCATCATCTCGTAGTATTCTTTCATTGTATCTTCCTTTACAATTGACTTTAAGGTAATGAGGAATTCTTCTTTTCAATGTTTCTTTCCATCTTAAATCAATTTCAGATTTATGCATGAAAACTTTAACTTTTAATCTCAAGAACTTTCAGGATGTCCAAACTTGATCCTTATTTGGAAAGCCAGTAAACCCAGAGATATCTTATTTGGCAAACAATAGTTTGCCCCTAGTTGATAGGGGGCTTGGAAGTGCTGGGCAAACGAAGTTTGCCCCTGGTTTAAGGGAGGTGATGCGGCCTTTGGGCAAACGATAGGTTGCCCCTAGTTTTCAAGGTAATTTCATGAACTGGGTGGGTTTCTTCTTTGGACCGAGGGCCTTGTGAGACCCGCCTACTTATCCCCGAATGGGCATCAGGTCCTATAGTAGTTTGGTAGAGGCCTGAAAGAAGTGCAATGATTGACTGTGTGTGTAGTTGTGACCGAACCTTGCAGGCTGCCTACGTATCCCTGAATGGGAATCAGGTCAAAACGTAGTTCATCAACTCTGGAGGTTTTGAAAGAATAAGGCTTTCAAGAATTGGTGGGCTTTTCGAGCCATGTTTTCATTTGGGTTCAATGAGTGCCCTTCCTGGGTAGATTTTCTGAAACAGATTCCTTGTGGCAGCTTTAGAACAAGATGATGAGAAAATGAACTACTTCTCCCTTTTATGCATTTTTTCTTTTCCTCTTTTCTTTTTTTTTTTCTTCTTTCCCTTTTTTTTTGTTTTGTGGCGGTTGATTCTTTTCACCTTATCACTAGCCAGTCAATCTTTACAACTCTCATAACACATCATGTTTAAATCATACTCTACCATACTCATAAAGCAATAGCAACCCTCCAAATCACTCTTTATTTTTCTTAAAGATACTTTTGCATTGTTATAGGCCCACTTAGCCATAAGCCTCTCACAAAATTTTGATACTAATTGATACTTTCAAATCTCTCTTTCCAATTTCAATTTCTCTTCTTTGTTGAGAGCAACACAAAACCTTTGATAATTCATGTACTTTGAAGTACTCAAGAATTTATTTATTCTCTGCTTTTTCTCTTTTTTTTTTCTTTTCTCTACCTCACTATCTCTTATTCTCTTCATGATTTTGACTGGCTAGGATTCGGATCTTGAAATCAACACGCATCTTATTTTGCTCTAATTCTTGCCTAGGCGCCCTTTCGGGTTTTCATCCTAGCGAGCTCCCTTTTCTTTTCTTTTTTTCTTTTTCTTTTTCTTTTTCTTTTCTTTTTCTTTCTCTTTTCTTTTTTTTTTTTCCTTTCTTTGTTTGTCTTTTTTTTTTCTTTCGTTGTCTTTCTTTTTTTTTAAGAAGAAGAAGTTCATTCAAGATATCTAGCTACCATTAAGGACCATGTTCATGGCTTTGGACTATGAGTCCACCTTTTAGGCTTGGTATAAAGGGGGTAATGTGGGATAATTTCTGAATTCATTCTGGCACATCATCATAGGACCATGCAAAGCATCCTTGTATTCTTTTAGCAATGAGATCAATTTTATGCTTTTATCTTTATTGAGTGAAATATGGAAAGAATCACTTCGAGAATCTTCTTCATTTTCTAAGTCAAATGCCAAGGTTTCCTCAATGATTTTGCATGTAGGTTCCTTTATTTTTTTTCACAGTTATTAAGCGCTACCAAGTAAGCAGAATCAATCACATTTTCGTTGATAGCGGAAATTTAAAAGCTTGGCTCATATTGGCCATTACAGACTTCCGGGGTAGGGGAAATTTTATCACTAGACTCGAGGACCTATTGGCAAATCTCCTGGTTCTATCTCTCCTCCATTTTCCGACTTCTCCTTCCTTGCTTCATTTCCCTTGACCTCTTCCTTCAGTATTTCTCTCATCTGTTCTTTCCCAATCTTCACTTCTATGATCTTCTTTGGACCACTCTCCTCGGTCTTACTGCCTTCTTCATTAAAAAGGTTCCTCATAGACAGACCATCCAGTACACAAATCCATTCTTAGACAGAAATTGGTTTTGTGGGTGCTTGTAGGTACGGATCTGCATAGTCAGCGAATTCATGAAAGAAAGAGATCTCAGACCCTTGCTCCAAGTATTTATCTTTGTAGTTCACCCATGGCTCTGGAAAGCCGCAGTAGGGGAAATCTCCTCCTTTCTTAATGAAGTATTCATGCGACGCCTGACCTTCTTCTTTTTCTTCAGGATCCTTCCCTTTTCCTTTTTCCGAATCGTTCTTCTCAGCATGATTGATCACTTCCTCAGCATTTCCCTCTTCTCCCTCTTCGGACCACAGACCGTCTGTGTCACTATACACCTCCTCATCCCAAATGGAGTCATTAGTAGGATTGTTTGGATCCCACCAATTGATTTGGATGATTCCATTGTCCATATCTTCCTCAAATGCTTGTTCTTCTTCTCCTCCTATCAGACAATCCTCTTCTTCGACTACTATAAGGCATATCTTCTGATCTTCTGGGAATTTATAAGCTTTGGTAGCTTGTCCTACTGGTATGATCAACACAGACGGATCAAAGACCTCCCTCCCAACATCTAAGAGATTAATGTTCCGTGGTGGTGGTATAGCATGATGATTAGGGAGCGGGTTCCGGGTCACATGCGGTCGAGCTGCAGGCGGAGGGGAAATGGTCTTATTATCGATCAAATCTTGTACTTCATGCCTTAACCTCATACATCGGTCAGTTGTATGGCCATGAGCTTGGTGAAATTCACAATAGAGGCTTGTATTGAAACCTGGTGGAAGTGGATAAGGCATTGGTTTTGGATCTAGAGGCTTGAGATATCCTTTTTCCTTTAATCGCTTGAGAACGGTAGTTAGAGAAACCCCTAAATCCGTGAAGCGATGGAGCTGTCCTTCCAACTTTGGTCTCGATGCACCCCCTATTTTTGAAAAATTCTGCCCTTCTTCCGGCTGGCTTAGAACATTAACATCAGTTGCCACCTGATTTCCAACATTCTCCCCATAGAATGGTCTTCTAGGGCGATGCCCTTGGGAATCTTCTCTTTTGATCTTTCCGTCTTTAATGGCGTCTTCTATCCTTGTCCCAATTTCAAACAACTCAGCAAAGGTATGAATACATTGATACATTAGTTTATCCTGGTAAACACTCTGCAGGTTCTTGATCAAAATCCGTATATCTTCTTTCTCTGATGGCTGCTGGGTCATTTTTGCAGCTTTCCCCCTCCATCGCGCCAGGAATTTAGCAAATCACTCTGTATTCTCTTGTGTGGTTGTTTCCAGATCCCTCACAGTTACATCGAGTTCTTGGTTGTAATCATATTGGATGACAAAGGCTTTCACTACTTCCTCCCATATGCGACTTTTGCTTGGCTCTAATGTGAAATACCAGGATAAAGCTGCCCCAGTCAGAGTTTGTTGAAACAGCATGGCCATCATGGCAGGACTCAGGCCACTTGGTTGAAAGGCCCCGATGCACATCCTCACGTGGTTTCTGGGGTTGCCAGAACCATCAAACTTATCGATCTCAGGCATCTTGAAACCGGTTGGAAATTTTTCTTGAGCTCCCTCAAACAAACCCTCTAGCTCTAGTAGATAGCTATCAACCCCATTGGATTTGCGGACAACTTTCTCTAGCTTTTCCACCTTCTCCTTCATCTCGATACGCTCTTTCTCAGCTTTCTCAATTTTCTCTCTCTCTGCCCTGGGTATATCAGCTCTAGGTGGTTCTGGATCCTCAAACCATTCGTCTTCTACACCCCAAAAAGGTGGAGGAGGAGGGTCGATTATCGGTGGATCAATTACCGGCCTCTGACGGTTCAATGTTTCCAACATGGCCATCATTTGGTCCATCCTCTCTTTCAACTGTGCTATTTCTACAGCGTGTTGTTCATGATCCATTTCTCTTTCTATCTCTGGCTCTCTTCGTACTAACCTTGCACTCGAATCCCTGACCCAAACTGTCCTGGCGTTCGATGCTATCTTGCCTACAACCACTTTTTATTTTTAATCAATTTTCAAACAACTTTATTTATTTTGAAAATGCTTGGTAGAATTCTTATAAATGGCTCATATGTCATGCGGATGCGATGCATGTGTGTGTGTGTGTGTGCCTATTCTATATGACAAAGAAAAGAAAATTCTAATCCTAACACATAAACACATAAGCACATAAAATCCTCATCCATTTTGAGTGTGCTAATTTCTCCTTTCATTGTGATCCTCTTTACCCCTTCAAAATTTGAAAATTTTTGAATTTTTGAAATTCATTTGGCAAGCATTTCCCTAGATGATGGGATCTTTCAAAATTCTTAAGGAGCTTTCCTTTGAAGGCAACATTTCTGAACAAAAGATGATTGGGTTGAAACTTTGCTTTGAAATTCATTTGAAAAGCATTTCTTTATTTGGGGAGATCTCTCAAATATAATTCTCAAGAATTTTGGATTATATTCCTCAACCAAAAGGTGATTGGGTCAAAATTTTGCTTTTAAAAGCGTTTCTTTGGTGAAACTTTTCAAAAAAATTTTGGGTTGTTCCTTCAAAGATGGTTGACCTGAGATTTTAATCAAAAAGTGAATTCCAAAGATTTTTGAAAGAGTGATTGAATGCCTTGGAATAAAGATAGCAAATATCTATTTGCTTCCAAAGACGTATTTAAAATTCTTTGGGTAGGAGGATCACATGATCAGATTGTTGTCGTACTTTTCATGAATTCGGATGCATACAAGGTCAATGATGCTTAGCTAGCAAGATGTAAGAGATGTAATCTTATAATCAAGATTCAGCATGTTCCCAAATGTCGTGGGACATGAGAAGGAATTGCTAAAAGGTGATGAAAAGGTTACACATATTTCATCAAGCAAGCATCGTCATCATCTCAAATAAATCCCTTTCGGGCATACAAAACTCTCTAGCACATAATCCTAATCAAGAATTAATTTCCTAAGATCGAAAGGTTCTATAGAAGCTACCATGCAAAGGCCGGGTTTTGGTCAAATAAGGGACCCTTGACACACACCCGATAGGATGCTTCATATAACAAAACATGGTACGAGATCAAGGGTGATCACACAGTCCCATGATGACTTGACCGACCGGGTTACCCCGAGCCTCCAAGGTCATAGTTTCGTGCAATCGATTGGCGAGACATGCAAGTGAAATGCAACGGGCACACAAAAATTAATTAATTCAATTAAAAGGAACCCAAAATCAGAAATTCTGGTCCGCGAAATCAGAGATTCTGGGTTCGATCCCCAGCAGAGTCGCCAGATTGTGGATACCGGCATTTGGGCCCACTTGCAACTTTTCAAAACATTTTTTCAAATTCAAATCCAAATACATGAAGAGTCGCCACTTAATTTTTTAGAAAAATTAAGAAACCATTTTCAAAAGCAACCGATCTTTTGCGAAACCAAAGATAATCTGAGTCCGGGGATTATGGAATGAAAGGGGAAGGAGCCCGACGGACTAAAACACCCCCTTTCATCCTATCTCGTGATAGGCCTCTACTCATCATCCTATTTAATCGAATTATTAATCTAAGCATGCCCTCAACTAATACATATATATATATATATAAATAATACATTACACAAGCATGTTGAAAAGGGTGCAAGATTGCTAACGACAAAATATCATTCATAAGCCACATAGTTCAAATAGCAAGCAAGATGATGTGCAAATATGGAACTAGGAAACTTACCCGGGATCCAGCTGCGAATTTAAACGTGCAATGCATACATATAAAATAAACCTAAAAAGGTCTCTAACTCATATAAACACATAAGGCAAGACCTAGTCTAAGGTGTCGCGCATGGAGTCGAAAATCAATAAAATCAACAAATGAAATAAACTAGAGAAGAGATGAGAAATTGTACCTCAAATGCGCTACAAAACAAAGATTAGTCCACATGCTTCAAATAATATGATATCAAACAATCAATCATAATCCTCTAGCTTAGATCTATTAAGCATGAAATCCAACTTTATCAAATAGCTAGTTCTAATCATAAGCATTGATGTACATGAATGAATGGATGAATATAAACAAGAATAAGATATGGATTTATTCACTAATTTGGCAATCACTTAGCCTCTGAATTTAAACTAAATTATCATTATTCAAAACATGATTTGGGTCCCAAGACATTAGGGAACCATTTAAGTTAAAATCAATGAGAATAGACAAAACAGTGACTGTTTTTCCTAAATTACAGAGAGCAGTCCAGATTTTAAAAAGTAGAAAAACCATACTTCCAACGGTTGGATCTTAATGATTTTTGGATATGATATGCCTCTGTGAGTCTAGTTTATAATCCACAAAGAAAATCAATGTTTGAATAGTTAGATCTCTGGGAATATGGAAAACACTAGACATCACTCAGGAATCTACAACTCTCTATCCAGAGATCTTGTACGATTTTCTAAATATAGTAAAAAAATGAGAAACACTTAGATCTTTTTAGGGTATCTCCCTAACACATTGAGGTACTTAGAAAAAATTATTAGAGACCCGGGAAACTCCATTAAGGTTCTGATTTATGAATTTCAAAATGGACTTATTGTTCTGAAATCTTGGACAGAGAGTTGCATGTTTTGAAATCATAAGACCAAACCATCTTAGGCAAGGAATTTCATCAAAACAAAAAATCACAGAGGTACCTCAAATTGGTCTCATCCATTTCCAATGAATCATGACCCTATAAAAAATCTTTGATCACGATTGGTTTATGGATTCACTGCACCTTTGTTAAGTTGATGTTCATAGTTTAAAACCAACTTGATCCATGATTATTGGGACAAATAATAAAGTAGGGAGAAACCCTTAGATTTAACCTTGATGGATTCCTATCATAGATCACATAGTTGGAGATCTAGCAAGAGAATCCTAAGGTCTTACTTGATCTCATGAATTTTGAATACAAATTATGAAAATCTACATCTACTTCCTCTCTCAAAGATATGATCCTTGAGGAATATAGATCCATGAAACCTTATTCTCCTCTCAAATTAATGGTCCTTGGAGAATATAGAGTCATTTTATTATTTCTCCTACCAAGTTAATGGTCCTTGGAGACAAAATAACATCCCAACTACATAAACCTCTATGGAATATATCATGAATTCCATGAGATTTTTAGTAAGGAGGTTTCAAACCATGGGCCAAAACTTAAATTCAACAAACTACATGTAGAGATGATCATAATCCACTTTAATCCCCATATAAATCATAAGATCATAGGGAATTAGAGGATCAAACTCAAAGAAATCTAATGAGATATTGAAGATCTCATAAATTTCTTTGAGAAGAATATAAACAAAAGAAAGGAAAACAAAGGTTATTTGAATATTTCAAGTCAAAACTCTTTTATTCATAAATCCAAAGCTCTAATCTAAATTAATGAAACACCATGATATTCAATCACAAATTCTAAGTGGTGTGTGATGAAATGAGATAGGAAGAGAGGTTTTGAAAATATGTAAAAGTCCTAGATCTAAGAATTTGTGATTGAATTGCCTAATTCTACCAAGTGATTGAGAGGTTACCTCCAAGACCTCAAAGATTTCTTCTATTCCTTGTGAAATGCTTCCAAGAATCTTCAAGTTCTTCTCCAAATTCTTCAAGTTCTTCTAAAAAATTCTTCAATTCTTCTTCCAATTCTCTCTCTATTATATCTCTCTCTAGTGAAATTTTTTGAAAGTAAGAGTAAAAGTCCCTATGAAGAAGATGAAGGCCTCTTTATATAGACCAACACATCAAGGTTAAATGGGTAAATTCGGGTGGAAACCCATGTGCAAAGTTTTCTTCTAGAACATGTGAGAAAAGAAGTCTATTACAGCTAACGGCACTCGATGGCTGCCGGCGGGCACTCGCTGAATGCCGGGCGGCACTCGCTGAATGCCGGGCGGCACTACGGCTTTTTCGCGTGCTGGGGGTAACAGAGTTTTGCCCTCTTTTTAATTTTCAAAACCTACAGTACCACAATCTTAATTATTAGCAAAGTATATACTAATATACTTACATATGTAGTATACATTATTAAGATACACCTATATGCATGGTATATTTTTATTTATTTCTTTTTATTTCTCTTTTCTTCTTTTTTTTTCTTCTTTTTTCTTTTGAAAACTTTTTTTGAATAAAAATTTTTAGACTGATTTTCCCACATGTTCTTCAACATTCGGGTTTCCCCCGGGTACCTAATTTCACTCTCTTTCTCTTATTTATTTTGATTTTTTCTTTGATTTTGAAACTTTTCTTGAAGAATCCTTGAATAATTTGAATTCTCTGGAAAATCTTTGAATTTTATTGGTCTTTGTCATCATCGGTCTTCTAGAGGTAACCAATCCCTGGATTTAATATTTGGTCAAAATTGGGGTGTCTACAGTGGCTAAAAAGGTACAGTGGTCCAGTCGACTGAAAAGCGATCCAGTCGACTGATGTTGCCACTATTCACTTTCAGTGTTTAAAACAACACAGGATCCAGTCGACTGATCTAGGGTCCAGTCGACTGATCCTCTGTTGGGTAGCCCTATTTTGTGCTATCACAACCCATGCTTCTCCAAACTAAAAACAACAACAACCAAAACTGAATTGCAACATTTTAAAACATAACTACAAGTGTTCGAATACAAAGATACGGTACCACCAACTAACTCTCAAGGTTCTATTACAACATATTTTACAAATTCCAAAACCTTACACAAGTTTGGGAGAAAGAACAAAGGTTATAAACAAGTGACCCCATCGTCTCATCGGCCTCACTTCTCACGCTTCTTCTTGTCTTTCTTCTTACCTGCAATAGAATCTCCACTGCTCAGCTATATGCTGAGTGCACAAGTTTTAACATATGCAATATATGACAAAACATGCCTTAATCTCACAATTCATTATCAAATAGTCTCTAGGGAAAAAGATACGCATTCATCCGGTAGCGGCAAGTCCAAGTCTTAAACCACGATGCCAATGGCAAGTCCAAGTCTATCAACCATTGCATCCCCAAGTGCCATAGCAAGTCCAAGTCTATTAACCGTGCACAATAGCCGTCGCTACTAAATTCTCAAACATCAAGAAGCTTATTCCGGCATGAAATTGCATAAATCTCCCCTTTGACCCATATTGACAACTTAACGTGCTTGCGTAAAAGTAGACATGCTTTTCACATTATATCGCGTGCATGATTAACGGGCCTAAGATTAACACATGGATTTTGCCCGGATCTCAATTTTGTCGTCAAAATCTAAAACATGTATATTTCTATATTTCATAGGTTAGGGCTTCATACCTCGTGCGACTCTCTTCAAACTTTAAAGGATCGACTAAAGGGCCAATCAAACGTCGGATCTCGAATCTCAGGCGATTCCTACAAGTTTTACTGGATTTTCCGCAAAAGTCTAGAAATTAGATTTTTTACAAAAGTGAGCCAAACATGGCCTAATGACTATCAAAACATAGGTCTTACCTCCACGAGTTCAAATCTCAAATCTGGAGAAAATTTGACGGACGAAAGGTCGCCGATCGTCGCCACAAAGCCCGTGGCAACAAATCTCCTTTTCTCTCTCCTCTCTCAAGATATTATATGAGTTTTGCCAATAATACAAGCTCACCCTCAACTATTTATAGGTAAACTTCTTGAAATTCGCATTTTCCACCCCGCGAGTTCTCAAAACTTCTAGTTAACTCTTGAAATGTCGCGTACGTCCATTTTATGTCTTTACGAGTGAAAATTATAAATTACAAAAGTTTTCGACTAAGTCTCGTTTGGGTCCAAAATCGCGTCCGAAAGCTAAATTCTGTGAAATCTTTACACAACCTACCTTTTATATAACGTGTCACACATGTTCTCACTATAGTTCTCAAAATGCTATACAACAATATCAAAATTACCAGAATTTATTCTACACTGGTAAATTTACTATTCATCAACAATACCAGAAAGTCATATAACATTTAAATCACATAAATGTCATTTAAACGTGCCAAAATAAAATGAACTACCATGTTCCCGTGTCCTCACTGACACCTTACCGTTGACTCACAGTCAACCTCATCAGCATTATCAACTGACATTGATAAACTCACAAATGCTCAAGTTATGCATTTTAAAACCATGAAATTTTGAAATGGGTGTGATAACTCTCCCCTACAAAAAGGAAGTTTGTCCCCAAACTTATACCTCATTGGTTGAAAAGTTACAGATACGCATTCCTCATGTCTTCCTCATTTTCACATATAGCTTCTTACGCCGTATGGCTACGCCATAATACTTTCACCATTGGAATTGTCTTATTTCTCAAAACTTGCTCTTTTCGATCTAGAATCTTTATCAGCTATTCCACATAAGTCAAGTCTTCCTGAATCTGTAACAGCTCAGGTACAATGATCTTACTCGTATCTGTTATACAACGTCTCAACATAGATACATGAAATACATTATGTACATGCTCCAATTCTGACGAAAGAGCTAATAGATAAGCCATTAGTCCTACTCTCTCTAGGATCTCAAATGGTCCTACAAATCTCAGATTAAGTTATCCCCACTTTTTGAATCGTACAATGCCCTTCAAAGGCGATACTCGTAAGTAGACAAAGGCTCCCACTTCAAATACCATAAGTCGTTGCTTAGAGTCCGCATAGCACTTATAACAGCTCTGAGCTACCTTAAGTAGCTCTTGAATTAACTTCACCTTCTCAGTATTCACTTGTATTAGCTCAGGTCCTAATAACTTTCTTTCTCCAACCTCGGTCCAACAAACCGACGATCGACATTTACAGCTATACAAAACTACATATGGTGCCATTCTGATGCTTGAATGAAAACCATTATTGTAAGCAAATTCAATTAACAACGAGTGTTTCTCCTAATCACTTCTGAAATCTAGGACACAAAGTCTTAACATATCTTCTAATGTCTGAATCATACGCTCTGACTGTCTATCAGTCTGAGGATGTAATGTGGTACTGAAACTCAACTTGGTACCCATAGCCTTTTGCAAACTTCTCCAGAATCTCAATGTAAACTACTATCATGATCCAATACAATCACTATCGGAACCCATTGTAGTCTTACAATCTCCTTCACATACAACTCAGCTAACTTCGAAGGTTTAGTCGTCTTGATTGGTAGAAAATGTGATGACTTTGTTAATCGATCAACTATCACCCAAATCTTGTCATTCTTGTTAGATGATCGTGAAAATCCAGAAACAAAATCCATCGTGATCACATCCCATTTCCACTCTGACACTAGTAATGGTAATAGAAACCCTGTAGGTACTTGTCTCTCTACTTTCACTTGCTGACATGTTGAACACTCAGAAACATACTTAGCAATTTCATGCTTGATATCTTTCCCCCAAAAGTTCTCTTGCAAATTCTGGTACATCTTGTTACTTCCCGGATGCACTGAATATCTAGTACTATGCGCTTCTTCCAAAATTCTCTCTTTTAAGCCTTTCACATTCGGTACACATAATCAATTTTCAAGTTTCAATGTTCCTTGTTCCAATACAAAATCAGGTCGCTTTCCTAAAGGTATCTCGTCTCTCATTTTGCACAGGCAAACATAGTTAAACTGTTCCCTCTTAATCTCATCAATAATATTAGGGTATGCTATAATCGCCATCATTAGGCCACCATTTATCTCTAGAATTACATCCAACTCAAAACGTTCCATTTCCTCGATCAATTCCTTTTGACTAGTTAGCTCGTCATCTAGGTTCCTTGGCGTCTTCCAGCTTATCGCATCGGCTACTACGTTAGCCTTCCCTAGATGATACTCTATTGAAAGATCGTAATCCTTCATTGATTTTAACCACCTTTTCTGTCTCATGTTCAAGTCTCGTTGTGTGAACAGGTATTTCAAACTCTTGTGGTCTGTGAAGATATCACATTTCTCCCCATATAGGTAATGTCTCCAAATCTTCAAGGCATGAATTACCGCATCCAATTTGAGATCGTGAGTTGGGTAATTAACCTCATGTGTCTTTAACTTTCTAGACGCATAGGCAATCACATTACTACCTTGCATAAGCACACATCCCAATCCTTGATGTGAAGCATCACTATAGATCTAAAACCCCTCGACTCCAGATGGTATTGTCATGATAGGTGCCCTTGTTAACCTCGACTTCAACTCCTGAAAATTGTCTTCACATTCTTGAATCCATTCAAAGGTAACCCCTTTCCTCATCAACCTTGTCATAGGTAATGAAATCTTCGAGAAGTGCTCAATTAAACGGCGGTAGTATCCCGCTAATCCCAAGAAACTTTGAATTTCATATACGGATGTTGGTCTTTGCCAACTAGACACAGCTTCTACTTTGTGAGGATCAACTGAAACCCCGTTCTTATCAATCACATGACCAAGAAAAGTAATGCTAGGTAGGCAGAATTCGCATTTCTTAAACTTCCCGAACAGTTGCTTCTCTCGCGATCTCTGAAGTATCAACCTCAAGTGGTTCTCGTGTTCTGTCTCACTCGGTGAATAAACAAGAATATCGTCAATGAACACTATTACAAAATCGTCCAAGTAGTCTTTAAAGACTCAGTTCATAAGATCCATGAATGCAGTTGGTACATTCGTAACTCCAAATGGCATGACTAGGAACTCATAATGTCCGTAGCGTGTTCTGAAAGCTATTTTCTCAACATCTACAGCCATTACTTTCAACTGATGATAGCCCGTTCTCAAATCTATCTTGGAAAACACTTGTGCTCCATGAAGTTGATCAAATAGGTCATCAATTCTCGGCGATACTTGTTCTTAATTGTCAACTTATTTAGTTCTCAATAATCTACCCACATACGCATTTAACCGTTTATTCTTAATTGTCAACTTATTTAGTTCTCGATAATCTACACACATACACATTGAATCGTCTTTTTTCTTCACAAATAACACTGGAGCTCCCCACGACGATATGCTAGGTCGAATGAAGCCTTTGTCAAGTAGTTCATGTAGTTAAACTTTCAGCTCTTTCAGTTCCACGGGTGCCATTCTATATGGTGATTTCGATACTGGCCTTGAGTCTGGCATAACCTCAATAGTGAACTCAATCTCCCTCTCAATCAGAACATCTGGTAAGTCTTCTGGAAATACATCTGGATACTCTCGTACTCCTGGAATATCCTCTACTTTCAATTCAGTTGTCGAAGTATCAATTATTGAACATAGGAATCCCTGACATCCCTTCATCAATAGTTTACCCACTCGAATGGCTAAAATCAAGTACGGTGGCAGTGTAACCCCATTCCCTTAGAAACAAAAGTTCCCATACACCGGTGATAAAAAATTAACTTCTTTCCGGTAACAGTCTATGGTAGCTTGGTTAAGAGCTAACCAATCTATTCCCAATACCACATTGAAATGGTTCACAACGATCGGTATAAGGTCTACATTCATCAACTTCTCATCTAGTTTGATCTCATAGTTCTTGTATATAGTAGACGTCGTTATTGTTTTACTATGTGGTATGGAAATAGGAAATTCATATCCTAACGGTGTCAATTTAACATTCAAATGTTCAACAAAGGCATGCGATACAAATGAATGCGTAGATCCTGAGTCAATAGGTATGCGTGCTAAGTGCGAACATACAAGCACCATACCTGAGACCACTGTCTCTGAAGCAGCCATATCTCCTAGGTTCATCTGGTATGCTCTCCCTTGATGTTGCTCTGTCCTTTGTCCCCCATCGTTAGACTATCTAGGCTTCAACCCACTAGAAACCATTGAACTAGTTCCTTGCTAAGAATGCTTCCTCGGGCAATTTCTAGATTGTTGTCCAACCAACCCACAGTCATAACATTTGCCCCTCGTATCTGGTGCCAAGCTAGCATTATTCATTCCTTGAGATTTGTTCTAGAAGTTCGTCATAAAACATCGATCGATATGTGGTATATTGCAAAGTGAACACAACGGTATATTACCTGGCGTCCTCCTGAAATCACTGAAACTAGAACCAGAGCCTCTTTGAAACGGCCTCTTGAAAGATCCTCCTTGGTTCCTATCACCACCTTCATCCCACTCTCGGTCACAAGCTCCGTTTGTTGCACTGCTGCCACAGTCGAGTGCTCGTAGGTCTCCACCCTCAAATAAATGTTTTTCCTTAAACCTCCTTCAAATGTCCTTGCTCTATCATCCTCGGCCAACACAGACCCCTTTCCAAATCTCAGCAAAGCATTATACTTTGAGGTGTATTCTATCACAATCATCTCCCCTTGTCAAAGATTATCGAACTCTCTCTTCTTCGCATTAAGAGCAGCCCTTGGAAAGAATCATCGATTAAACTCTACTTTGAAATCCTCCCAAGTTATCGGTGCTCCCTGATCTAGGACGTTCACCTACCAATTCTGGGCCTCACCTCTAAGTATATCACTAGCGTTCTCAATCTTTTCCCTATCGGTCATCGGGATAGATCAAGATATTCTTTCCATATCCATAATCCAGTGTTCTGCTAGCGTCGTGTCTGATGTCCTATGGAACTCTTTCGGTTTTTTCCTAGCAAATTATTCAGATATTAATCTCATTCCCCGAATCTCAGGCACTGGTACCACGACTATCGGTGCTGGCTCAAATGGAGGTGTGAGAGGAAATCGCTCTGCTATATTCCATATCATATCTCCCATGTTTCCAATCATTTTGGTCATTTCATTCATACATCGGGTATGCGGCGATAAGTCACCGTCAGTCATGCTTATAATCCTGTATATCTCGATGCATAAATAGTATGCATGCACAATAATATTTATAACATATATGTACAACAACATACATATGCATCAAACATCTCTACCATGTATGGATGCACTCTATAACACATGTCAATTCATTCAACACTCTATTCGTCGTCGAACGTTCCCAAAGTTTTGTTTCCTATAGCTTTGATACCAATAAATTTCATGACCCATCCGGCTAACGTGCGGAAATAGGACATGTGGCATGCCATTAAGACTTAACCAGCTCATTAAAGTGTGACTAACAGCGGAAACATAAGTCAAATCCTTATAAAATCATGGTTATAAAAAGTTTTGCCCATTCGAGGAACAATTCAGTTTTGAAAACAGAGGTCCAGTCGACTGATCGAGGGCCCAGTCGACTGGGTACCTAAAGCAGAAAGGTTTTCAAATAATAACAGCCCATCTAATTGATTGTATTGGTGACTCGGTCGACTGGTGCCTTAAATAATCAGTTGACTGAAGTTGTCCGGTCGACTGGCACTCTATTCAAGCAGAAAGTTATGTTCTGGGATCCCATCCAGTCAACTATTTTATCAACCCAGTCGACTGATTCCCAAACATAACAAAGCAGTGGCTAAAAAGGTACAGTGGTGCAGTCGACTGAAAAGCTATCCAATCGACTGATGTTGCCACTACTCACTTTCAATGTTTAAAACAACACATGATCTAGTCGACTGATCTAGGGTCCAATCAATTGATCCTCTGCTAGGCAGCCCTGTTTTGTGCTATCACAACCCATGCTTCTCCAAACCAAAAACAACCACAACCAAAACTGAATTGCAACATTTTAAAACATAACTACAGGTGTTCGAATACAAAGATACGATACCACCAACTAACTCTCAAGGTTCTATTAAAACATATTTTACACTAACTCCCTAGGTTCTACTACAACATATTTTACAAATTCCAAAACCTTACACAAGTTTGGGAGAAAAGAACAAAAGTTATAAACAAGTGACCCTATCGTCTCATCGGCCTCACTCCTCACACTTCTTCTTGTCTTTCTTCTTACCTGTAATGGAGTAAATCTCCACTGCTCAGCTATATGCTGAGTGCACAAGTTCTAACATATGCAATATATGACAAATTATGCCTTAATCTCACAATTCATAACAAATAGTCTCTAGGGAGAAAGATACGCATTCATCCGGTACCGGCAGGTCCAAGTCTTAAACAGCGATGCCAATGGCAAATCCAAGTCTATCAACCATTGCATCCCCAAGTTCCATGGCAAGTCTAAGTCTATCAACCACGCACAGTAGCCATCGCTACTAAATTCTCAAACATCGAGAAGCTTATTCTGGCATGAAATTGCATAAATCTCCCCTTTGACCCATATTGACAACTTAACATGCTTGCGTAAAAGTGGACATGCTTTTCACATTATATCGCGTGCATAATTAATGGGCCTAAGATTAACACATGAATTTTGCTCGGATTTCAATTTCGTAGTCAAAATCTAAAACATGTATATTCCTATATTTCATAGGTTAGGACTTCATAACTCTTGCGATTCTCTTTAAACTTTGAAGGATCGACTAAAGGGCCAATTAAACGTCAGATCTCGAATCTCAGGCGATTCCTACAAGTTTTGCAGGGTTTTTCCAAAAAGTCTGGAAATTAGATTTTTTACAAAAGTGAGCCAAACATGGCCTAATGACTATCAAAACATAGGTCTTACCTCCACGAGATCAAATCTCAAATTTGGAGAAAATCTGACGGACGAAAGGTCGCCGATCGTCGTCGCAAAGCCCGTGGCAACAAATCTCCATTTCTCTCTCCTCTCTCAAGATATTATATGAGTTTTGCCAATAATGCAAACTCACCCTTAACTATTTATAGGTGAACTTCTCAAAAATCGCTCTTACTACAACACGAGTTCTCAAAACTTCTAGTTAACTTTTGAAACTTCGCGTACGTCCATTTTATGTCTTTAGGAGTGAAAATTTTAAATGACAAAAGTTTTCGACTAAGTCTCGTTTGGGTCCAAAATCGTTTCCGAAAGCTAAATTCTGTGAAATCTCTACACAACCTACCTTTTATATTACGTGTCACTCACGTTCTCACCATAATTCTCAAAATGCTATACAATAATATCAAAATTATGAGAATTTACTCTACACAGGTAAATTTACTATATATCAACAATACCAAAAAGTCAAATAAAATTTAAATCCCATCAATATCATTTAAACGTGCCAAAACAAAATGAACTACCATGTTCCCGTGTCCTCACTGACACCTTACCGTTGACTCACAGTCAACCACATCACCATTATCAACTGACATTGATAAACTCACAAATGCTCAAGTTATGCATTTAAAAACCATGAAATTTTGGAACGGGTGTGACAACTCTCCCCTCCAAAAAGGAAGTTTGCCCCTAAACTTATACCTCCTTGGTTAAAAAGGTACGGATATTCATTCCTCATGTCTTCCTCATTTTCCCATGTAGCTTCTTGCACCGTATGGCTGTGCCATAATACTTTTAGCATTGGAATTATCTTAGTTCTCAAAACTTGCTCTTTTCGATCTAAAATCTCTATCGATTGTTCCACATAAGTCAAGTATTCCTGAATTTATAACGGCTCAGGTATAATGATCTTACTCGTATTTGTCATACAACGTCCCAACATAGATACATGAAATAGATTATGTATATGCTCCAATTCTGATGAAAGAGCTAATTGATAAGACACCGGTCCTACTCTCTCTAGGATTTCAACTGGTCCTACGAATCTCAAATTAAGCTTTCCCCTCTTTTCGAATCATACAATGCCCTTTGAAGGCGATACTTATAATTAGACAAACTCTCCCACTTCAAATACCATAACTCGTCGCTTAGAGTCCGCATAGCTCTTATAACGGCTCTTAGCTACCTTAATGAGCTCTTGAATTAACTTCACCTTCTCAGTAGTCACCTGTATTAGCTCAGGTCCTAAAAACTTTCTTTCTTCAATCTCGGTCCAACAAACCGGTGATCGACATTTATGGCCATACAAAGCTTCGTACGTTGCCATTCCGATACTTGACTGAAAACCATTGTTGTAAGCAAATTCAATTAATGGCAAGTGTTTCTCCCAATCACTCCCGAAATCTAGGACACAAAGTCTTAACATATCTTCTAATGTGTAAATCATATACTCTGACTATCCATCGGTCTGAGGATGAAATGCGGTACTAAAACTCAACTTGGTACCCATAGCCTTTTGCAAACTTCTTCAGAACCTCGATATAAAACTACTATCACGATCTGATATAATCACTGCCGGAACCCCGTGTAGTCTTACAATCTCCTTCACATACAACTCAGCTAACTTCGAAGGTTTAGTCGTCTTGATTGGTAGAAAATACGCTGACTTTGTTAATCGGTCAACTATCACCCAAATCTTGTCATTCTTGTTAGATGATCGTGAAAATCCAAAAGCAAAATTCATCATGATCTCATCCCACTTTCACTCTGACATTAGTAACGGTTGTTGAAACCCTGCAGGTACTTGTCTCTCTGCTTTCACTTGCTGACATGCTGAACACTCAGAAACATACTTAGCAATTTCATGCTTGATACCTTTCCACCAAAAGTTCTCACAAATTCTGGTTTATCTTGTTACTTCCCGAATGCACTAAAGATCTAGTACTATGCGCTTCTTCCAAAATTCTCTCTTTCAAGCCTTTCACATTCGGTACACATAATCGATTTTCAAGTTTCAATGTTCCTTATTCCAATACAAAATCAGGTCACTTTTCCAAAGGTATCTCATCTCTCATTTTGCACAGGTAAACATCGTTAAACTGTTCCTTCTTAATCTCATCAATAATATTAGGGTGTGCTATAATCGCCATCATTAGGCCACCATTTGTCTCTGGAATTACATCCAACTCTAAACGTTCTATTTCCTCGACCAATTCCTTTTGACTAGTTAGCTCGTCGGCTAAGTTCCTTAGCGTCTTTCAGCTTAACGCATTGGCTACTGTGTTATCCTTCCCCGGATGATACTCTATTAAAAGATCATAATCCTTCATTAATTCTAACCTCTTTCTCTGTCTCATGTTCAGGTCTTGTTGTGTGAATAGGTATTTCAAACTCTTGTAGTCTGTGAAGATTTCACATTTTTCCCCATATAGGTAATGTCTCCAAATCTTCAAGGCATGAATTATCGCAGCCAATTCGAGATCGTGAGTCGAGTAATTTCCTATAATGTTTAATGGTACTATTTAAGATATTGACCGTTAATCGATCTAACATAACTTTCACCATCAATATCCATCAAGTGATAAGCACCACCCTGAATGAATTTTTCAACAAGAAAAGGACCTTCCCAATTCACAGACCATTTGCCTCATCGGGTATTTTAGTCCCCGATGAACAAAACAACCTTCCAAACTAAACAACCAATATAGAATGATTTAGCCTTAACCCTTTTGTTGTATGCCCTGGTAGCCCGATTCTTTTGGACTATTAAGCAATCCAAAGCATTTAATCGGACTTCATCTAACTCTTCCAACTCTACAATCATAGCCTCATTATATCCAGCAGGCTCTAAGTTATTCTGTAAGACTCTTCTGGCAGATCGGACTGTCACCTTTGTAGGTGACAAGCGGGGGTATTTGTAAAATACAACCGCGCTAAAAGAAGAAAATGTACTAAATTATTTCACAATTCCTTCATTTATCTGCAATTTGAATTACAATGTTAGTTTGTACACAATTTGATTAAACTATGATAAGTTGTTTGTTTTAGCTGTAGTTTGTGCAGATTACTGTTGCTGTGTGAAGAATTGGATGAGAAAGATAAAAGGAAGTGCTGAATTTTAATGAAGAAAAGTACAGGATGAAAAGTGAACCTCGATCGATTGAAGACCATTCGATCGATCGAAGGTTCGATCGATCGATCGATCGATAGAAGCTCAAGCGCTCGAATATCCCAGAGTTAGATCGATCAAGAATGTTCGATCGATCGAACATAACTTTTATCAGATTTTACGCGCACGCAGCAGAAACGGGATTTTAACCCTAGCATTAGGTTTTTAGTATAAATATTCGTATTGTATACGTCCATAAGGACGCCCACTTGACTTTTATCAGTTTTTATAGAGAGAGAGAAGAGTTTTCTTTTTGTTCTTGTAGTTTTTCCATTGATTCTTGGTAGTGTAGCTTGGATTCTCTTGGTTTAATCAAAGTTTATCATTCCAGGTTACTTCTTTATTGTTTACATACATTCTGCATGTAGTTTATAGTAGTATAATCTGTTAAATACATAGTTTTGCATGCTAGACAAGTTAACACCATTAGTTTTCTTAGTTTTCATGACTAAAACACAAACAAACAAGACTTTAATGAACTTTTACATTAAAAACGCATCTATGACACTCCAGACTATGTCTGAGTAGTCTCCAGGTTGGGAGATCACGATGAAACCGTGATCTCAAGCCTCTGCCATGCAGCAGAATAATTCTTGTGTTCGATCGATTGAGAAAGCTCGATCGATCGGAATAGAGATACAGTCAATCGATCGAAGTCAGTTCGATCGATCGAGGGATGAAGAAGTCCGATCGATCGAACTCTCTGATTCTTGAGGACATTCTATGCAGTATTCCTAGACTTTTTGCTTTACTGATTTGTTATCAAATTGTCCCCAAACGCTCAGTTTGTCAAAACAGTCTGTGAACTTTAAGCCTTGAGGCATTTTTCTTCAATATATTTTGCAAACCACCCTCAATGCTAACACCATTGTAGGTGCGAGTCTAAACTATTGTTTTAAACTGCTTTCATGTATTTCAAATTTAATTGTGATGACATAGTCTCGGTCATGAAAGGACTATAGATTCTTTATCCTAAGAGAAATACGGAATACTGTAGAGAGTGTACTCCATTGAGCTTCAACGTAACTGCATGGTAGATGGCTAGGTCGCGGTGGATTCGTGTGATCCCAACATTCCTTTTTTATTAAGAAAAACATTTTAAATTATCGCTTTAAATTGTTTGTTAGTCGTTAGATTAATTTAGTTTAATTGTCTTGTCTTTAGTAGTTAATAAACCGTGGGACTTCGTGTTCTACATTTCTTGAAAACATTGATTTTTTATTTCCCTTTTTGAGATTAATCTAAGTTTTTAATTTAACACCTTCCCTGTGGGATCGACCTGGACTTAACCAGATTACTACTTGCACGATTACCTACACTTGGGTATAGCACATAAGCGCACACAAAAAAATTCTCGTGTCAGTAGGTAACACCGGATCGTGACCATAAGTTAGCATGAATGGAGTAACCCTTGTGCTGGACCTCTTAGATGTCCGATATGCCCAAAGAGCCTCAAACAAGAAAGCATCCCAACTCCTAGTGTTTTTTTTCACTATTTTTTCAATAATATTAATAACAGTCTTGTTTGTGGCCTCATCTTGACCGTTTGCCTGTACTGCTGTGCATAATAAGGGGTAGAATTTTAAATTTTAATTCCCCTGCTTTCAACAAAAGCCGATGTTTTAACCCCCTGTGGACACTATCCCTTGGTTAGCCGTGATGGATTCAGGAAGACCAAATCGGTGTATTATATGTTCATCAATGAACTTTATTATTGTCGCCTATGAGACCTATCTTACTAGTATTACCTCAACCCACTTGGTAAAGTAATCGGTCACTATAATAATAAAGAAGTGCTGACTAGAGGAAGGCAGATATACCTTACCTATCAGATCCATGGCCCATCCCCTGAATAGCCAAGGCTTAATGATTGGTTGATGATGTTTTTTGGCCGGGATCCTTTGAATTAGTTCATGCTTCTGACTATCCTAACATCCTTTAGCATAGTCAATGCAATCATTGAGCATAGTTTACCAGTATTAACAATACCTCCTAATTAGCCATTTCATTTTGATCCCTGCTTGGTGAGCTCCATAAATACCTTCGTGAACCTTGGCCATAACTTGCATTGCCTCTCTCTTACCTAAGAATTTTAGGATAACATTGTCCCTGATTACTTTTTTGAACAATTCTCTATCAATCAACACAAATCGGACAGAAAATGTCCTTGTTTTTCTGTTAGCTCCCATTGATGGATGGGTTAGGAAGTTTACAATCTGGGTCCTCCAATCTTCGTCTTCTTCTAGAATAGAGTAAGTTTTAGAGAACATCCCCCTTTGTCATACTGATGACATGGCCCTGAGTTGAGCAGTGATCAACTTTCCTTCCAAGTCAAAAGTTGGCTTGGCTCCTTACCCTACCTTGTCCATATGGTCAGCCCTGAAATTACATTCCCTTAGCATGTGGCTGATGTGTACGTCATCGAATTCGGCCATGAGCTGAATTACGATTGAATGGAAAGGACATAATTCCCAACTTCTGGTTTTGAAATCCCCTATCTGACCAATTACTAAATTAGAATCTCCTTTAATGTGAATTGAGGATGCTTTCATTTTTAATAAAATTTCCAAACCGATTATGAGGGCTTCATATTCAGCTTGGTTATTTGAACATTCAAAATAAAGTTTGAAAGACATTTTAGTTCTTCGATTCCGAGGGGATTTGATTACAATTCCAATACCAGCCCCTTATGCATTCTTGGATCCATCAAATATTAATGTCCAAGGCATTAAGGCTATACAGGGGACCGACAAAGGAGTGACCGATTCATTTACTAAGGCTCAATCGGTACACTTGGGTGATCTGCACAGAAATTGGCAATTGCCTGGCCTTTGACCAATTTCTGCGGTCTAAATTGGAATAAAAATTCCATAAGAGCCAGTGATACCGATTTGACCACTCATGATAGGTCTAGACAACATGTATTTAATAACATATGTTTGACAAACAGTATAAGTCAACACAAGCAACATGTATATCCTTAATTTCTGAGAGGAAAAATATAAGGCTAAACAAAGTTTTGGGATTGGAGAGTATCTTTGCTTGATTGGTGTTAAAGCTCTACTTAAATAATACATAGCTTGTTCTTTTCCTAGCTGATTATCTTGTATTAACATGCTCCCTATTGACTTCTTTGCCGCTGATATGTAAAGCTTCAAATTCTGACCTTTCCTTGGCATCATAAGTACTGGAGGAGTTGACAAATATTGCTTGATGTCTTCAAAAGCCTGTTGATGTTGCTTCTCCCATCAGAATGGCTCACTGGCCTTAATCTTCAACAGTGAAGAGAAGACATGGGTCTTTCCAGCACAGTTAGAGATGAACCTCCTGAGGAAGTTTATCTGACCGAGTAGCCTCTATATTTCTTTCTTTGTTGTCGGGGATTGAGCAGCTTGGATCACTTTGGCTTTATTCTTATTAATCTCGATCCCTCTATGATGGACCAAGAATCCAACAAAATTCCCAGCAGACGCCCCGAATGTACACGTAAGGGGGTTCATCTTCAGCTTATGGGCCCTCACTCTCTAGAATGCTTTCTCAGGATCAACCAATTGTTTGAACTTGGCTGGGGATTTAATAACAACATCGTCAATATAGAATTCTATGAAATGGCCAATCATGTCATAGAAGATAGAGTTCATGGCCCTCTGATAAATAGCCCCTGCATTCTTTAACCCAAATGGCATGACCACCCACTCGAACGTACCGATTGCTCCTGGGCATCGGAAAGTCGTTTATATAGATTTGATTAAACCCTGAGTGCCCATCCATGATGGACAAGATTTGATGGCTGCCCATTGCATCATTAATTGATCGGCCATTGGCATAGGGTATTCATCTTTTGGAGTAGCCAAGTTTAGATTTTCGAAGTCGATGCAAACTCTTAACTTGCCATTATATTTTACAACTAGAACAACGTTTGATAACCATTCCACATAGCTTACAGTCCGAATAAAGCCAGCCTTCATAAGTCTCTTAATTTTCTCTTTAACCTTTAAAGTGACTTCTAGAGACATCCTCCTCGGTAGCTGCTTGAATGGTCTGTACCCATCCCGAATTGGTAATTGGTATTCCACTAATTCCCTAGACAATCCAGGCATCTCATCGTAATCCTAAGCAAAACAGTCTCTATATTGCCTAAGAAGTCCAATTAGATTTGATTGGAAGTCGGGCTCCAGTGTTTGGCTAACAAACGTGGGCTTGTGTTCCATTTCATCTCGTAGATTTACTTCTAAGAGTGGGTCTTGCACATCAGCTTTTAAGTCATCTAACTTGGCAGAAGCCGATTGTAGTTCATCCAATTGGATAGCATCCTCATGAGCAAATTCTTCCTCGTAAACGCAATCGGCCAGATTTGCCGATGTTACTTCAGGGTTGAACTGTGCTCTCCTATCGGCTAGATAAGCATACTATTGGCCCAAAAGTAATCCTTAAAGGGGGGTGAATAAGATTACTAATAATTAATGGCAAATTAAAAACTAAGCAAGCATAATATCAAATTAAAATAGCACGTAAAGAGAGAAGGGAAAGAAACACTTACAAACCAAGTTTTTCAAGTGATTTAGCATTCCGCAATCCGCGGCCTACGTCCACCACTCAAGAACACCTCTTGAGGATTCCACTAAACAATACTCTTTGGGTGAAGATCAAACCTCTCCTTACAAGTTCTTCTTGAACTCCTTTACACCTCCTATGAAGAAACCCTTCACTTGGAGCAAGGGTTATACCGACCCTCTTTACAACTTCAACGATAAAAGATTGTCTGATTACAACTAAAATAACACTCTCTCTTAAAGTAGATGGAAACAATAAACAGCTCTCTTTAAATGCTTTAAAGGAATTACAATGAATAACTAGAGCAAGTAGAATGAATCTCACACAACTGGGGCTTAAATCTTTTATTACAAATGATGAGTATTCAATTAATGTATTAAGTGTCCAACAACCAAATTTAATTGAGTAAAAATACTCTCACTTGAAAATCAAAATGTTTGAGGTAGTTGGGGGCATTTAATGCTAAAGCAAAACCCTAGAAAAAGAGCCGTTACTATTTCTGCATAGTAATCCAGTCGATTGGGCTTGCGGTCCAGTTGACTGCATTTCAAATTTAATGAAATGCGCCATTAAGACAGTCGACTGGATGAGGGGTCTGATCAACTGAAAGTGGTGAGGAAGAACCTCTATTTTCCTATAGAAACCAGTCGATTGTTTTTCATCTAACGGTAGACTGAACCTTGAAGGGTCCAATTGACTGGGGAATATGTCAAGTCGACTATTTTTCTTGTGAAAAGTAGTTTTCTTGTTTTGCTTCTTTTACCAGAGTTTTAAGCCCTTGTTCTTTAAGAAATAATATAACTAACTTCATATAGAGCCCTATCAATACAAATGAAATGATCTTCCAATAAGCTTCCCTTTAAATATGCATCAAGTTTATAAAGCTCTATTTGGACACAAAACTTAAGATAAATATAAGTACTCAACTTCATAGTTTGTTAATCATCAAAATTACTTAAGGTATAACCCTTGGGGCTAACACATACACTCTGGCCAGACTGGCTTTGACTTCTAGCTCCTTATTAATTTTCAAAAATTGTGGCTCCATTAAGGAAACTTTCTTCATCAGCCACAGTCGGTGTCATTCCAGATATCCGACCTATTTCTTCATATAACTTCTTCACATTTGACATTTGGTGTTTATCAAATGTGTAGTCACTCGGTCTTCCATGTATGCTTAGTCCAAACATTTTAACCAGACTAATGTGTTCTTCATATAACAATGCATCAGTGTCGTGGACTTTTGCCACAAAGGGTTTGTTATCACCCAACACTACTTTGGCGTCCTCCCTGTTCTAAAAAACTAAGAGCTGATGGAGAGTGGATGGTAGGCAAAAATTAGGATGTCCAATCATGCCCGAGTAGTGCATTATATGCTGCGGAGGATTCAACCACAAAGAAAGCTATCAATGAGGTTTTGGATCCAACCCTGAGCTCAACTGGGAGTATGCCCTTGGTCCTTGAAGGAACACCTAATGAACATTTAACTCGGTAAGAATCATGTCATCCTTACTTTTCTGTAGGATTCTCAACATAGTTTAGGGCATCACATTAATGGCTAACCCTCTATCGCTCAGAACACTATTAATAGGGAGTCCATCAATGTGAGCCTTGATGTACAATGGTTTTAAATGCTGAGATATTTGAATCAATGGTTTTTCAACTACCACCTTGACAGGCTTTACTGACTGGCTATCATCATTCTATTCTTTCTTTGGTCTCAAAATAGTGATTTTTGGCTTTTGAATTTGCTTATCAGCCTCATCAACATTTTGCTGGTGGCTTGCACCACTATCAGTTATGCCACTTTCTGGACTCGCTCTTCATTAATACTCGCAGTTAGTTGATCTTGTCTTCAACATCGCCATTCATGACCAATGACTGGCCTGGTTTGGCCTTGAAGGTCATGGGCAATGTATACACTATATTAACCGAGAAGTCCCTTGGCATGTAACCGAATTGTAGAAATCAATTAACTTGATCAGTCTCACTAGAGTCTGATTTGTGGTTTTCTGACTTAGTCCCTTCTGTCAATTCAAGGGCTGCAGGGCCTTTCATCTTCATGAATTCTACACTGGGAGTAACTTCCTTTCCTTTAGTTTTATCTCGAGAAACTTCCACTTGGGAGCTTATCATCATTCTTGAAGAAGATGTTATCTTTGAAGAATCAGTTACCTTCAGATTTGGGACTTGTAAAATCTTAATCGATTTTGACTTTTCTTTGTAATATCTCTATTCCCAATCCTTGGCTGCTTTCTTCATTCTCTGATATCGCCTAATTTGAGTCGTCGTAGGCTGATAAGTTTTTGGTTGAGAAAATTTGGGATGCTCCAACCTATGCCAAGGACCAGGCATCATAACTGGTGGCACCACTTGTGGATATCGCAGGTTATTTCTTTTACCCACAGCTTTTCAAAATCAATTTCTAAAAACAAATGAGTCGCCACTTAATTTTTAAAAGGAAAATTAAGAAACCATTTTAAAGCAAACTGATCTTTTGTGAAACCAAAGATAAACTGGGTCCGGGGATTATGGAATGAAAGGGGAAGGAGCCCGACGGACTAAAACACCCCCTTTCATCCTATCTCGCGATAGGCCTCTACTCAACATCCTTTTTAATCAAATTAATAATCTAAGCATGCCCTCAATTAATACATATATACATATACATTACACAAGCATGTTGGAAATGGTGTAAAATCGCTAATGGCAAAATATCATTCATAAGCCACGTAATTCAAGTAGCAAACAACATGATATGCAATAGAGAACTAGAGAACATACCTGGGATCCAGCCGCGAAATGGAAACGTGCAATGCATACACAAAATACAAAGCCTAAGAAAAGGTCTCTAATTCACATATTCACATATTCACATAAGGCAAGACCTAAGCTAAGGTGTCACACATGGAGTCGAAAATCAATTCAAAAATCAACGAAATGAATTAAACTAGAGAAGGGATGAAAAATTGTACCTCAAATGCGCTACAAGACAAAGGTTAGTACACATGCCTTAGACAAGATATAATATCAAAGAGTAATTAATCCTAAGTCATGTTCAACTAGATTCAACTAAGACAAGAGATAAGTCCTACTTATGAATATTACCATGTATGCATGAATATGAACAAGAATGAGATATGAATTTATTCACTAATTTAGATCCCTAAGCCTCTGGGTTTAATCTAAATTATCATTATTCAAAACATGGTTTGAGTCCTAAGACATTAAGAGACCATTTGAGTTGAAATAAATAAGATTAGACAAAAATAGTAGCAGTTTTTTATGAATTACAAAGAGCAGACCAGATGTTCAAATATAGGCATAAAATAATTGCAATGGTTGGATCTGAATGATTTGTGGATATGTTATGCCTCTGTGAGTCTAGTTTCTAACCCAAAAAGAAAATCAAGGTTTGAACGGTTAGATCTCCGGGAATATAGAAAATACTAGACCTCACTCAGGATTTTACAACTCTCTGTCCAGAGATCTTGTATGATTTTTTAAAAATAGCAAACAAATCTGAATTGCTTCATTCTTTTTAGGGAACCTTCCTAACACATTAAAGTTCTTATAAAAAATTATTAGAGGTCATGAAAACTTGGTTAGATCTCTGATCTATCAATTTTAAAATCAATTTGCTGTTCTGAAACTGTTCTGAAATTCTGGACAGATTGTGGTTGTCTCACAAAACTCATGATCAAACCATTCTAAGTTTAAAATCTTACCAAAACAAGAATTACAGTGGTAAAACAATGTATTATTGACACTTTTCCGTTGGTTTCACTTGATTTCAACGGTTAGATTTTGAACTAAAAATCTTTGATCGAAAACAGTTTGTGAGCCCACTGTTTTCATTTTGCTAGTTCAACTTTGTTGATTGGCCTCAACTATTAGATCATAACGTTGGGCTTAAACCAAATCATTTCTTCTACCATTTAATGGTCATTGAAGCCTAAGGACCTCTTTAGACTTATGGACTTTTAATGAAGTATGAAATGGACTTCACAAAATCCCAAACAATGACCTCAAACTTATGGACCAAAACTTGAGTTCAAATCATTACTCCTACCACTTGGTGGTCATTGGAGGCTAAAGACACACATACATGTAGGTTTTGGATGAAGTATGAAGAACTTCCAAAAACCCAAGGAAGAGGTTAGTCTAAGCCATAGAGATGGTCTTAAACTTAAAATATTTCTCCTACCATTTGATGGTCATTGGAGACTAAAGGAAAACAAATCCACATAAACCTCCATGGGATATAGCATGAATCCCCACAAGATTTTTAATGAGGAGATTTCAAGTCATGAACTAAGACTTGAACTCAACCAACTATGTGTAGAGATGATCATAATCCACTTTAATCCCCATATAAATCATAAGATCATAGGGAATTAGAGGACCAAACTCAAAGAAATCTAATGAGATATTGAAGATCTCATAGATTTCTTGAGAAGAATACAAACAAAATAAAGGAAATCATAATATTATTTGAAAATTTCAAGTTAAAACTCTTTTATTCATAAATCCAAAGCTCTATTTTGGATCCAAATTAATGAAATATTATGAAATTCAATCACAAGTTCTAAGTGATGTGTGATGAAATGGGGTAGGAAGAGAGGTTTTGAAAATGTGTAAAATTTCCTAGAACTATGAACTTGTGATTGAATTATTATTATATATATATAGATTTGAAGGCTTTACCTCTAGATCTTCTCAAAACTTGTAGAGATGTTGAATTCCTCAAGCTTTTCCTATTCTTCTTCCTCAAGCTTCAAGCTCCTTCAATGGTGATTTGATGGTTGGGTAGAGTTTTGGTGGGATTTGGGTAAAATAATTGGTAGAGTTTCTCTCTCTATATTTCTTTCCTTTAAAGCTCTCCCAATATTTTTTCTATACCATTCAAGTGTCTCTCCCAAAATGAGAGAAATGGGTTTTTTTTATAGACTTTCATTATCTTAGGGGCCAAGATAAGGGTAGATAGGTCAATTTGGGGTGGGTTAGGAATATTCTATGGCATCTCTAACTCTCCATGGCACTTCTATGTAATTCCAAGAAACTTGAAGGACATTTAAGTTGACTAGAATAAAGGAACATTCTAGAGCATCTTCAAAGCACATGGGAGATTAGTGCCCAACAAAGGGCTTTTTGGGTATTTACTTTGGATTAGGAATATGCCAAGGAATCTCTAACTCTCCAAATCATATGGGATACTTTCTTTTATTATTTTCCTTTTCTTATATATATATATATATGTATAGACACATTTTTCATTTTAAATCTAAATTAATCATATGAGTCATCAAATAGTATCTTTTTCTTCTTTTTGTTTTTCTTTTTGAATCTAAAAAAATGAGAAACAATGTTATTTTTATAAAATATCATTATTATTATTATTATTTAATCTATTCCATTTTTTTAGAAAGTAACCCATGATCTAGTGAGCTCGAGACAGATGGTTAGTGATTGGCCAAATCTAGGGATATTAGGAGCAAGTTTTGGGAGCTTGAAGCTTTTCAGAAGTCGAAGCGATGAACTTGAAGAAAATCGTCGGGACATTAGTCATCATTGGTTTCTAGAGGTAAATCCCCCCTAAGTTTAATAGTTCGGTCAAAATTGGGGTGTCTACACCACCATTCTGGATTCTCGGTCTATTATGACGGAGTTGTCAATGCCCTTTTTCTTTGTGGCATGGTAATTGTTACTTGATCTCTTTTTTGAGTAGTCTTTCCTTCGATATTCATGCTTGGGGAAAGCTAAACATTCTCGAACTGGCCTTTGAGGAGGACTAGGTGGTCGATTTATAACATTTCTCGACCTCTTGCTTGGTCCATCATCTTCAGTGTTAATAGATGTTTTGCATTTTGAGCAAAGTCCCTCTTCTATTAGCTCAAGCTACTGCCTTATCTCCATTAATAGCTGCTTTGTAGACTTATACCCCTAATTGGCCGTTGCGGCCGATTCCTTTTGTTTTCCTTCCTTGTATGTCTTCTTCAGATCATGTATATCTATAACAATCGTTTTCTCTGGCCTGCTGGAGGATTCGTCCTCGATGTCTCTAAATCGACTTTGATTCTTGGCTTTAGGATCTTGGAGAGATCAGAGGTAACCATGTTTGATCCTACCACAATAGGGAACGGATTGGCATCAACTCCCATTGGCTTGTC
Organism: Hydrangea macrophylla; assembly: GCA_033977485.1. Taxonomy (NCBI): domain Eukaryota; kingdom Viridiplantae; phylum Streptophyta; class Magnoliopsida; order Cornales; family Hydrangeaceae; genus Hydrangea; species Hydrangea macrophylla. The sequence goes on from CM066994.1 coordinate 35,069,602, forward strand.
TAAAAACTTGAGAATGCCCTTCTGTTGGGTTTATGCCATCAAACCATTACTTTATGCTTGAGACATTGACATTTTAATATATGGATATCAACTTTACATTTTATCGTGTATGTTTCTGTCATGAGATGATTGTTAATCCTTAAGTATTATAGTATTCGTGTATATATGAGATACATCTAAGTGAGATACGAATTACTATTCTTTGATACATAGAAATTGTCACAGTGGATGATGAGACTAGATATCTCATCAGGCTTACACTGTAGCATGATTAACTACCATTGGATGGAGTGATGAATCTCAATCACTAGAGTATAACTCTTAGTTAATATGCTAGTGCTTATAGTGCATTGACGAACCAGAGTTTTCCTATTGACACTTAAGATTGTCAACAGTTGATAGGAACTCATAGCTTGTATAAGGTAAGTATTCTCAATCTTGAGATGGCTACGAACACAAACTGTGGATATAGCTGCTTTGACTTACCAATTAGTGAGGTCTTAGAGATCAACACCTGGGTATCTTGGGTATGTCATGTTCACAGGGTTGTGAACATATATTGTCAAGATAGAATCTACCCTCTGATGAAGAGTAAGCATTCCCTTGAGAATGTCACCAAGTTGATTACTGAGAACTAGAGTCTTGTTTTTAAGTAGTTATCAACATGTTAGGTAATCATGAGTGGTGAATGGGACTCAAGGAATATAAGAAGTAATCATGATTCAGGTTGACAGTAACAGTTATCCGACTACTTGAATATGATTATGAATGCTGATGGTAGAGGGACATTAGTACACCATACAAGTCTAGTTATTGCTTCAGATTTGTTCTTTTACGTTGGAGTTCAGTTATCGTTTTATAGTGGAGTAAACGTTAACTGATCAGTTGATTAGTTTGCTGACCAAAGAGTTTGATCATCAGAATTAACAACTAGTCTAAGCCAACAATAAAGAGTAAGAGGTCCCACTCTTAGCTCCACTAGGACGCCTGGAAAGGCACAAGAGGATCTTGTCAAGACGGTTCGATCGATAGAAAGAGTTTCGATCGATTGAAGTCTAGACAGGTTCGATCGATCGAAATACTTCAATCGATCGAAGCCACTTCGATCAATCAAAGGCTTAAAGTCAGTTTGAAAATCTATAAATAGGGCAACTATGTACATAATTTAATAATCATCATTTTATCACCCAGAAATCTGTAGAAACTATTTAGGGTTCCCAAACCTTTTCTATCCTCCATATTAGAGATCCCATCATCTCTAGCCTCTCCGGAAGTGTTCAAAGGAGACATAGGAGTGAAGACAATCTAGTGGAGGCTGCTACACCATCGAGGAAGAAGATTATTAGAATTGGGTTCAAGACTGTTAGGTATAAACTCTTCTCCCTCTTGCATATACGCATCTATAGAATTGATGAGTAGTAGATCCAGGCTACCAATAAAGTTTTCGAACTTTGTCTTTCCGCTGCGTGTTTAAAGAAATAATTTTAAACCTATTTTCCCTACACCTTTTCCACGTTGCTTTGTATCACATTACGAAAGACAACATAGTTATTAGTTGCATGGCGCCATGAGTTATTCCATTTACAAAATTCCTTGCCCTTTAGATCTTCGGCCTTAGGGTTTTTATGGTCGTCACTAAGCTGAATTAATTTTTCAGCTAATAGGGCATCAAACATTTGGTCGACGTTAGTTGTATCAAACGAATAATTTTTTATGACTTTAAAAGCCTATTTCTTTGCCCCCGAGTCCTTATTGCCATCGGTTGGCTTTTGTAGGGCTTTGCATAGACTGGATAATTACACACCAGTTCGGCCATATCTACGTCACCAATTTCTAAGTCACAATCGGTCACATGGACTTCAAAGTTTAGGTCCTTGTAATAGTCCCTTTTGATGAGTTTTTCATCTCCTACTCATCTAGAAGGATTCTCTCATATCTAGTGGCTCTTGTAGCTAACTCAAACAGATCCCTGAACTGCATTCCCTCAAACTTCTTACGAAGTTCAAAGTTTAGGCCGATAGTGGCCATTTTGACAAATTCTTCTTCAGGAATGGCCACTTTGCATCGGAACTTCAATTTCCTAAAGCACCTGATGAAATCTTCAGGTGACTCCCAGCTTTGCTAGTGTAATCGGGAGAGGTCAGCCATAGACACCTCAGGTTCAGTCCTGTAGAACTGGCAGTGGAACATATCTTCCATTTGTAACCCGTTTTAGACTGAATCTTGTAGCAAATTAACATACCATGTGAATGCCACACCAGTCAAGGAGTTTGGGAAAGGCCTCATCTTGAGGTCATTATTACCCCCAAGATGACCACACTGAATAATAAAACGACCGATATGCTTAATCGTTGATTGTTCGCCATCTTCAGTAATTAGAGTGAAATTAGGGACCTTATAACCTTGTGGGATTTCCACTCGGTCTATACGGTTGGGGTATGGCCACCGATAAGTCAGCCTTCCCACTTTTCTCAGAATAAGACCATGTTCCTCATAGATGGCCTCCAATAATTGCTCCCTATTTGTCACGCCCCGGCGTAGCAAAATAAGGAAAAAAAATTTCATTTCCGTTTTGGACCCGTAGGTCATGACAGTTGGTGGATCGCTTGTCCTGTACTTAGCTTAACATGTACCAGAAAACAGAGTAATATAAAGCAACAGGGAAGTTAATATTAAACATATTACAACTTCAAATGATATTACATTGTCCTTTAATAAAACATCCCTAAGGCACAAACGCCTTATTCAAATCAAAAGCATTATCCATATCATTATTATAACTTTATTTAAATTATAAAAATAGCGCTGCAGGCTCCTCTAGCTGGCATAATCATATTGCCCTGCACAATCATTTCCTGAACATTTTGGATGTTCAGGACAAAATAAAGTCATCAGCTAATGAAAGCCGAGTGAGTATAACGAACACACAAGCAATGTATATAAAAGTACATTAACAGTTATTATAAATGTATGGTACCTTAGGGTACGATTAATCCATTATTCCAATCATCGCATGATAATAATTAATAACAGCTTGAGTAATGAATAATTAAGACCGTGCATGCACAATAAGACCATCTCATCTCACTAACTCTTTTATCTCGATCACAATCTCTTGACTCATTCGGTTCACCTAGAACCATTCGGCACAATGCCGTTAGTTTAGAAGGTCTGTCGATATGCTTACCGTCTTTAAGTTGACTGGGACATACCTAGACGTTCAAGGTTACAAAAACCTGTGGAAATGCCTTAATTAATCTACCGTATCTGAAGCGGCCTAGAATAATTAAAGCTACCACCAGACTGACCTACCGTATCAAAAGCGGCCTGGGCTCAGCCCTCTTAATTAATCTACCGTATCTGAAGCGGCCTGGAATAATTAAGGCTATCACAAGACTCTGATTGACCTACCGTATCAAAAGCGGCCTGGGCTCAATCCTTCTTAATTAACCTACCGTATCTCAAGCGGCCTGGGATAATTAAGGTTACCCGTCCCGAGACATTCTCACAACATATATGCTGACCAACGACCCCTTTCCATACATGCCAACTCGACTATGCAATGTGTAACTTATTATATTTACTATTTTCTTTAATAGGGCAGTGGTTGTTTAAACTCGTAATTATCATCAAGTAAACCAATTTATCTCAGTTTGATTTTTAGGAAGCTGACGGCGTAATTTTAGGAGTCATAGAATTTTTATTACAAATTCCAAAAGATAAAAACAGCATATAAATTTAGCCATGAGGCCCTTCTTAATGACATAAATACATAAAAGTATATGGTACATGCTTTGACATTATTTTTAATAAAGACAACACATCAAAATATAATTTCCTCTATTTTTTTCAAAACTTTGGAAGTATCATAGGCATTTGAAATAATTAAAAATACTAATTTAATAACCACTAATTAATTTATTAAAAATACCAAGTTCTTGTTTTATAAATTGGTAAATTACAAAACTATACAAAATGACCTCCAACATGTGAACAATAATATAAAATTTTATAGAGTCAACAAGTATTTTTAATACTCATTTTATACATAGTAATTAATTTATCATTTGTTTAACACAAATAAATAATAAATATACTTTAGCATTACTAAGAAAATTTTCATAAAATAATAAATATTATTTAATATCATTTTTGAAATAAAAATATACTTTAATAATTTAAAACATAATTTAGGAATTATTTACATTTAAAACAAGTATTTATAAATTTTTTTATCCATGTAAAAAAAATATAACTTATGTATAGATTACAAGAAGGGTTGAACCACTAACTTCTAAGTTGGAAAATAACCTAGTAACCATTCTGCCAACTTATGCTTTAGTAATCAACTACTAGAATTAAATATTTAAATACTACTAATCTTAGCCCATTAAACACTATGTAGCCAACAAGGCTTGATCCCTCAACCTTAGGGTCAAGGATCAAAGCACCAAACCAATCTTTCAACGTAATTCTTACTTTTTAAATCACCAGAATTAAATACTTAAATAAGTCATTCCAGGTATCAAAAAAATTAACTACAACACAATATGTAGCCAATAAGATTTGATCTCCCAACCTTGAGGGGGTCAAGAACTCAACCAATTAACAAACTGTTTATAGGGGAACTTAATGGGACCATATACTTTCATTTCCAATTTACAGAATTTGTTTCCGTTAACATTTTCGGTACCGCTAATTTTGGACCTCCATGACTATATATACATATATAGGCGTCTATACATAGTTTCGATACCCCAGGCTTGTGTGTAATGACAAATACTACATTATGAGTGGGTTCGAGAGACTCACCGAGCGTTAGCTTGGGCGGGGCGACTTGCCGAAGAAAGACGGAAATTCCGTAAAAATAAAAGCTTCAAGCTTGGAATGGCTATGGTTCCTTGAGCTTGTTAGAGCTTACTGCAACTTATTTCCTTGCTGTGATATACCTTGATTTCCAGAAATGGAAATGTGCTTGTGTGTGAGAGTGAGTAAGAGAGTAATGGAGCTTGGGAGGTTTATGTGGGTATGTTGGTATATATATATAATCCGAGAGAGAGAGGAAGAAGAGCTTGAGACTTTTAATGCTCTCTGTGAGAGGAGTTGCAATTAAGTGTGTGTGGGTATAATGCTAATGCTAAGAGAAATGCCTTGCAAGTGTGCACATTCTTATAAGCTAGGTGATCAACATTATCCATCTTGCAAGTTGCAAGTGCAATCTATGAATGTAATGATTTTGAGAATATTGTTACAGTTATGTGATTGATGCAGTCACTTCAATAATTCATCTGGTTAGTTAATCAGTTTGATTAGTTAGTCCAGTTAGGTTGGTCTGGGTAGTCTAGAAAAATACCCCAAATAAATATTAGGGACCAAAAATGTAATCAACGTGATTAATATTTTATTAATAGTTTTAATCCCAAATTATAGGGTAACTTAGGGGCACAGTCTTAAGCAAAATTAGTTCAAATGAAATTACTAACGGGTCACAAAATTAATGTTATATAATTATAATAAATCAACATAAGTATTTTTCATTTATGGAATTAATACTACAATTAAAAATAACACATAGCATCAAAGTAAAATGGCATTGTATTAATAACTAATAACACGAGTATTATTTAATAATTAGAATAATACCCCAACTAAAAATTGACAAATAGTAAATAAATAAAAACTAACATATCTTATTTATTATTAGGGGCGCGAAAATACAGGTTGCTACATCACTCCCCCCTTAATAGAGATTTCATCCCGAAATATAAGTTGGCTAGTCTTGAAACAACTCCGGGTACTTAGTTCTCATTTCTGACTCCAATTCCCAAGACGCTTCATTCTCATCGTGATGCTTCCACTGAACTTTCACTAGAGGAATATCCTTGTTCTGCTGCTTCTTCATGCTGTGATCCAGAATGCATGTAGGTCTCTCCCTGTAGGTGACATTCTCGTGGATCTCTATGTCGTTGAAATCAATAGTGTGTGAAGGTTCTCCCTTGTATTCCCTCAACATACTGATATGGAAGACATTGTGTACCCCAGACATCTTTGGTGGCAACGCGAGTCGATAGGCTACTTTTCCCACATGCTCCAGAATCTCAAACGGTCCAATGAAACGAGGTGACAACTTACCTCTCTTCTGACCAAATCGAACAACTCCACGAATTGGTGAAACTTTCAAAAGTACGTGATCTCCAACAGTGAACTCTTTATCCTTTCTATGCTTATCGGCGTAGCTCTTCTGTCTACTCTGTGCGGTACGCATCATCTCTTTCACAACTGCTATCTTCTCGTTGGTTTCCCTAACCAAGTCTGGCCCTAACAGTTCTTTATCTCCAATCTCTGCCCAACAGAGCGGGGATCGACACGGTCGTCCATACAATGCTTCGAATGGAGCCATTCCTATACTTGAATGGTAGCTGTTGTTATAAGCAAATTCGATCAATGGAAGGTGTGTTTCCCACAAACTTTCAAAGTCTATAACACATGCCCTGAGCATATCCTCCATAACTTGATTGGTGCGTTTGGTCTGTTCATCGGTCTGTGGATGAAAAGCAGTACTTAAACTTAATGAGGTTCCCAAAGCTTCTTGAAGACTTTCCCAGAATCCTGAAGTAAACTGTGAATCGCGATCTGATATGATAGACACCGGTACTCCGTGTAGTCGTACAACTTGTTGAAGATATATTCTACTCATCTTCTCTACTGGATAAGTCATGCTATAAGCGATGAAATGAGCGGACTTTGTCAAACGATCCACAATCACCCAAATAGCATCGTGGTGTTGTTGTGTTCGGGGCAATCCAACTACAAAATCCATTGTGATGTGTTCCCACTTTTAACCTGGAACAGGTAGGGGTTGTAAAAGTCCTAAGGGTCTTTGATCTTCGGCTTTCACTTGTTGACAAGTCAAACACTTAGACACAAACTCGTCTACATCCCTTTTCATTCCTTCCCACCAGAAATTTCTCTTTAGATCCTTATACATTTTAGTTCCTCCTAGATGAACTGTCAATCTAGACCTGTGTGCCTCTTCGAGAATATCCTTCCTTAGTCCATCCGTGTTGGTCACACATAATCTACCACTGCACCGGAGTGCCCCATCGGTCCCAATTTTCCATTCCTCTGGGTCCTTTGCCGACATTTTCTGAAACCATAGTTGAAGATCGGCGTCTTTCTGTTGAGCTTCCAAAATACAATTTATAAGTGTCGGTTGCACTACAAGACATCCAAAGTGTTGTCCTTTACCCTCTGTAGAAACCTGAACATCGAATTCAGCTATAGTTTCCAAGGCTTTCCATTCTCTAACCATAAGAGATGCAACTATACCTCGAGGTTTCTGACTTAAGGCATCTGCGACTACATTAGCTTTACCAGGGTGGTATTCTAATGTAAAGTCATAGTCCTTAATCAATTCCATCCATCGACGTTGTCTCATGTTCAGCTCCTTCTGAGTAAACAAATACTTCAGACTCTTGTGATCGGAGAACAAATCAAACTTCTCTCCATATAGATAGTGCCTCCAGATCTTGAGAGCAAATACTACTGCTGCCAATTCTAGGTCGTGAGTTGGGTAGTTTAATTCATTCGACTTCAACTGCCTTGAACCATAAGCAATAACCTTGCCATCTTGCATAAGTACACATCCCAATCCTTGATACGATGCATCACTGAAAATAGAGAACTTCTCGCCATCTCTTGGTATTGCTAATACTGGTGCTGTGGTGAGTCTTGCTTTCAATTCTTGAAAAGCCTGTTCACGCTTATCATTCCATTCGAACTTCACATCCTTCTTAGTCAAACCAGTTAGAGGAGCTGCTATCTTTGAAAATCCTTCTACGAATCTCTGATAATAACCTGCGAGTCCAAGAAAGCTTCTGACTTTTGTAGGATTGGTTGGTCGAGTCCAATTTGAAACAGCATCAGTCTTCGATGAATCTACGGCGATTCCTTGTTGTGAGACCACATGCCCTAGAAATTTTACCTCTTGTAAACAAAACTCACACTTACTGAACTTCGCATATAAGTGATGACTCTGAAGTGTCTGCATTGCGATTCGCAAGTGTTGCTCATGTTCCTCCTTGGTCTTTGAATAGATCAAGATGTCATCAATGAAGACAATGATGAATTGATCTAAGTAAGGCCTGAACACTCTGTTCATCAGATCCATGAACACAGCCGGGGCATTAGTTAATCCAACGACATTACCAAAAACTCATAGTGACCGTACCTTATTCTGAAAGCTGTCTTTGGTACATCCTCAGGTCGTACGAGTAACTGATGGTATCCTGATCGTAGATCTATCTTGGAAAAGATCATAGCACCTTGTAATTGATCAAATAGATCATCTATTCGGGGTAGAGGATACTTGTTCTTGATGGTGACTTTGTTCAACTCTCTGTAGTCGATGCACAGTCGAAGTGATTCGTCCTTCTTCTTTACGAATAACACTGGTGCTCCCCAGGGTGATGTACTTGGATGTATAAATCCCAGATCTTCAAGTTCTTGAACTTGTTTCTTTAGTTCCAGCATTTCTATAGGGGCCATTCTGTAAGGTGCTTTGGATATTGGGATAGTGCCAGGCACTAGATCAATGCAGAAATCAATCTCCCTCTTAGGTGGCAACCCAGAGATATCCTGAAACACATCCTCAAAGTCTCTGACTATGGGTATCGAAGAGATAACCACTTCTGTACTGACCACCTTGATGTTTGCTAAACAGTTGGTGAGGAACGTATCACTCATAGGGTTACACTGGAATTCAAAAGATTGACCTCTAGGTACTGAAAAAGTAATACTCTTCTTAACACAGTCCAACTTAGCATGATATTTAGTGAGCCAGTCAATTCCTAATATCACATCAAATTCCTTCATTGATAGGACAACCAAATTAGCTGGAAGATTTTGATTCTCTAGGTGTACAGGGCAATTCTTGCATGCATGTTTTAGTACGACAGTAGCCCCTAACGGTGAGACAGCATTCAATACTACGTCTAACCTCTGAGGTAATATACGTACATTTGGAAGAATTTTGGCAGCAATAAAAGAGTGTGTGGCACCCGTGTCAAATAAGACTTTCACACGATGATTATAAAGTGTTAAAGTACCTTCCATGACTTGCTGCTCTGGTTGTTCTTCATATTGGGTTCCTCCATACCCAGCTTCATCATAACTACCTTCTTCATATCCTGCGGCATCAGGAATGATTGCATTCAGTTGGGCCTGTCCCTGTTGACCATAGCTTCCTCCTTTGGGGGCACGACAACGTTGGCTGATATGACCAGTCTTGCCATAGTTATAGCACACCACATCCTGACGACCATTGCGCCTTGGTGCCTTATAGTCTCGAGATATGTGACCGGGTATACCACAATTAAAACAATTATTGGTACTCCCTCCTGCACCCAATTGTGGCTGAGTCTGATATGGAGCTGGACGAGGTTTCCGATTTCCATCAAAAGTCCTCTTCTGACCTTGATTTCGATATGGTTGTCTGTTCCCAAGATTACCCTTCTGCGGTGGGTGAAATTCAAATTGCTTGCGGTTTGATCGCATGTCCTCTTCCAGTTCGGTGGCCAGTCCCACAAGAGATTCGAATGTCTTGTCCAAGTGCCCGATAGTCATACGACGAATAGGCGGTGCTAACCCTTGATTATATTTTCGGATTCTCTTTTCCTTTGTATCCACCATGTGTGGAGCAAATCGGGATAGCCTCTCAAACTGAGTCGTGTACTCTTGCACAGACTTGTTTCCTTGGATCAGGTCCATGAATTCCCTTTTGCGCTTGTGCCTCTCGGTTACCGGGAAATACTTCTTCAAGAATTTCTTCCTGAAAGTAACCCATGTCATAGCTTTAACAGCATCTTCTCCCATGGTGGCTTTGACAGCTTCCCACCAGTCTGCAGCAGCATATGTCAACTGAAATGTTGCCAGTCTCTTCTTCTCCTGATCAGTACAATCCATTATTTCAAAGATATGATCCATCTGCCTCAGCCATTGTTCGGCTTTCCATGGTTCAGCAGTGCCAGCAAATTGTTCTGGTTGCAAGGCACGGAACCTCTCCAACCGGTTATCCCCCGTTTAACGGACCGAGACTTCATTCCTCTGATTGTTGCCATTCCTATTGTTGGCGATATTTAGGTCTCCAATTCGTTCGATCCTCCGAACAAATGCCTCAAACATACCGGTCGGATCGACCGCTGGTGGTGCTCCTTTAATTGCATTGCGGTTCCTGGGACTCCTTCTTGCCATAGTTACAACTTAAATCCTGATAGTACAATAAGGTTAGCAATTAAGCAATTATGAGAAGGAATACGAGTATCAATACGAGGTTTCAAAAATATTCTATATATATCTTTTGTAAGCAGTTACACATATCATGTTAAGTTAATGCTTCTATCTAGCCAAAAGATGAGATTTTTGGGACTAACAGTCCGATGTACAAAATGTGGGAGTCATTGTCCCGTATGCATTCTAATGCTAACTTATAATATCCGATAAGACAAAAAGTAGGACTACTTAGTCCAATATTTACAACATGCTTGCAAACATAGAGCTAAACACGCCTACTGGGGGCCACGGGACCTGCGGCGTCAAACTCCAAAACGGTGCATCGGGTGGTCAGTACTACTCTCAGCATCAGACACTGGAGGTGGAGCACCATCCATGTCCATGGGGTCTACGGGTAGCGCTGGGGGTGGCTCAGGTGCCTCAACGTCATGAAGCTCGAGCTCAAATCCATCTAGGACTACCTCGACTCCTCCCAGCTCCATAGGGGCAGTCATAGCAGCCTCAGGTACAACTGTCACTGGAGCTACAACTGGTAGTGGAGCAACCTGAAGTGATAGGTGCAACTGTACCATCTCCATCTCTACAGGTAGGTAGAGGTCAGGGGTAAGAATCCTTCTAATCCTCTCCTCTACTATCAGCCTATCGGCCTGGGCCTGATAGAAGGCCTCTAACTGAACTCGGTGGAGGTCCACCATCCCCTCGGTGTGAATGGCTCTCCAAATACTGTTTTCCACGCTAACATTAGCCTGGAACTGAATCAGGGTAAGATAGATCTCTAAGTCGTGCGACGCTATCCCGTCTAGGCCAATCACATGTCCGCCAAAATCATCGGGTACGAGATATGGGTCCATGCTGATAACCTGACAAAAGCAAACTATCTTATATCAGGGCTAATCTTAATACATCTGGATGTCGGATCCTAAGTACGGAGGACACTCGACTATGCCTATACTTTTGCTATCACAACCTGTGTCTAGGCTTAAGCCTAATTATACAACCAAGGCTCTGATACCAAAAATCCTGTCACGCCCCGACGTAGCAAAATAAGGAAAAAAAATTTCATTTCCGTTTTGGACCCGTAGGTCATGACAGTTGGTGGATCGCTTGTCCTGTACTTAGCTTAACATGTACCAGAAAACAGAGTAATATAAAGCAACAGGGAAGTTAATATTAAACATATTACAACTTCAAATGATATTACATTGTCCTTTAATAAAACATCCCTAAGGCACAAGCACCTTATTCAAATCAAAAGCATTATCCATATCATTATTACAACTTTATTTAAATTATAAAAATAGCGCTGCAGGCTCCTCTAGCTGGCATAATCATATTGCCCTGCACAATCATTTCCTGAACATTTTGGATGTTCAGGACAAAATAAAGTCATCAGCTAATGAAAGCCGAGTGAGTATAACGAACACACAAGCAATGTATATAAAAGTACATTAACAGTTATTATAAATGTATGGTACCTTAGGGTACGATTAATCCATTATTCCAATCATCGCATGATAATAATTAATAACAGCTTGAGTAATGAATAATTAAGACCGTGCATGCACAATAAGACCATCTCATCTCACTAACTCTTTTATCTCGATTACAATCTCTTGACTCATTCGGTTCACCTAGAACCATCCGACACAATGCCGTTAGTTTAGAAGGTCTGTCGATATGCCTACCATCTTTAAGTTGACTGGGACATACCTAGACGTTCAAGGTTACAATAACCTGTGGAAATGCCTTAATTAATCTACCGTATCTGAAGCGGCCTGGAATAATTTAAAGCTACCACCAGACTGACCTACCGTATCAAAAGCGGCCTGGGCTCAGCCCTCTTAATTAATCTACCGTATCTGAAGTGGCCTGGAATAATTAAGGCTATCACAAAACTCTGATTGACCTACCGTATCAAAAGTGGCCTGGGCTCAATCCTTCTTAATTAACCTACCGTATCTCAAGCGGCCAGGGATAATTAAGGTTACCCGTCCCGAGACATTCTCACAACATATATGCTGACCAACGACCCCTTTCCATACATGCCAACTCGACTATGCAATGTGTAACTTATTCTATTTACTATTTTCTTTAACAGGGCAGTGGTTGTTTAAACTCGTAATTATCATCAAGTAAACCAATTTATCTCAGTTTGATTTTTAGGAAGCTGACGGCGTAATTTTAGGAGTCATAGAATTTTTATTACAAATTCCAGAAGATAAAAACAGCATATAAATTTAGCCATGAGGCCCTTCTTAATGACATAAATACATAAAAGTATAGGGTACATGCTTTGACATTATTTTTAATAAAGACAACACATCAAAATATAATTTCCTCTATTTTTTTCAAGACTTTGGAAGTATCATAGGCATTTGAAATAATTAAAAATACTAATTTAATAACCACTAATTAATTTATTAAAAATACCAAGTTCTTGTTTTATAAATTGGTAAATTACAAAACTATACAAAATGACCTCCAACATGTGAACAATAATACAAAATTTTATAGAGTCAATAAGTATTTTTAATACTCATTTTATACATAGTAATTAATTTATCATTTATTTAACACAAATAAATAATAAATATACTTTAGCATTACTAAGAAAATTTTCATAAAATAATAAATATTATTTAATATCATTTTCGAAATAAAAATATACTATAATAATTTAAAACATAATTTAGGAATTATTTACATTTAAAACAAGTATTTATAAATTTTTTTATCCATGTAAAAAAAATATAACTAATGTATAGATTACAAGAAGGGTTGAACCCCTAACTTTTAAGTTGGAAAATAACCTAGTAACCATTCTACCAACTTATGCTTTAGTAATCAACTACTAGAATTAAATATTTAAATACTACTAATCTTAGCCCATTAAACACATGTACAAAGAAAAATACTATGTAGCCAACAAGGCTTGATCCCTCAACCTTAGGGTCAAGGATCAAAGCACCAAACCAATCTTTCAACCTAATTCTTACTATTTAAACCACCAGAATTAAATACTTAAATAAGTCATTCCAGGTATCAAAAAAATTAACTACAACACAGTATGTAGCCAATAAGATTTGATCTCCCAACCTTGAGGTTGGGGAACAATACCCCAAACCATTCTGCCAGCTTGTGTTTTACAGAATTAAATATTAAAAACACTAATATCAGTATATTAAACTAATACATCGTCTTCTCCAAAAAAATTCTGCAACTCTGGTTAAGGGCCTGTTTGGTTATGCTTTTATTTTAGGAATTCTTAAAGTCACTATATCTTTCTCGTTACTTATCGGATTGTGACGAGTTCTATATGAAAGTTGCTCGATTTTTCGCAAGGATTCCAAAAATCTACATTATATATCCTGAATTTTACTTTAAAATTTCCAGATTTCTATATTCGTGGCAAAAACGAAATTCCACTTTTGGGGGTCAAGAACTCAACCAATTAACAAACTATTTATAGGGGAACTGTAGTGTCACACCAGTTCCAAAAATTTCATGGTTTTAATATGCATATTCAGATTTTGTGGATTATCAATGTTAGTTGATAATGGTGGATTGAGGTTGACTGTGAGTCAACGATAAGGTGTCAGTGAGGACACGGGAACATGGAAGTTCATATTGCATAATCATGAGTAAATGACATTTATATGATTTAAATGTTATTTGACCTTATCTGGTATTTCTATGAATAGTAATTATACCTGTGTAGTATAATTCTGGTAAATTTGGATATGATAGTATCATTTTGAGAACTGTGGTGAGAACGTGAGAGATACGTTAATTAAAAAGGTAGGTTGTGTAGAGATTTCACAGAATATAGTTTTCGGACGTTATTTTGGACCCAAACGAAACCTAGTCGAAAACTTTTGGAATTTATAATATTCACTCGTAAAGTTATAAAATGGATGTGCGCAAAGTTTCGAGAACAAATTAGAAGTTTGAAGAACTCGTGGGGAGGTAAACGTAATTTCCAGAACTTTTGTCTATATATAGATGAGGATGAGATTCATTCTCATCCAAACTTTCCAAAATATCTAGAGAGAGGAGAGAGAAGGGAGATTTGGAGCCAACGGGCTTTGCGACGCCGATCGACGACTGTTCGTCCGTCAGATTTTCTCCAGATTTCAGATTTGAACTCGTGGAGGTAAGATCTACGTTTTGATACCACTTAGGCCGTGTTTGGCCAAGTTTTGTAAAGATCTTAATTTTAGACTTTTGGGAAAAATAGGTATAAACTTGTAGGAATTTTCTCAAATTCGAAATCCGACGATTATTTAGCCTCTTAGTCGATCCTTCAAAGTTTGGGAGAAATCGCACGAGGTATGAAGTTCTAACTTGTGAAATATAGGGAAATACATGTTTTATATTTCGACGACGAAATTGTGATCCGGGCGAAATCCATGTATAAATTGTAAGCCCGTTAACTATGCACGCGCTAAATTGTGAAAAGCATGTCTAAATTTATGCGAGCACGTTAAGTTGTCTATGTGGGTCAAAGGGGAGTCTTATACAAATTCATGCCGGAGTAAGCTTCTCGATGTTTGAGAATTTAGTAGCGACGGCTACTGTGCATGGTTGATAGACTTGGACTTGCCATGGCACTTGTGGATACAATGATTGATAGACTTGGACTTGCCATTGGTATCGCGGTTTAAGGCTTGGACTTGCCGCTACCGGTTGAATGCGTATTTTTCTCCCTAGAGACTATTGTATGATTATGAGATTAAAGCATGGTTTGTCATATATTGTACATGTTAGACTTGTATGCTCAGCATATAGCTGAGTAGTGGAGATGTACTCCATTGCAGGTAAAAAGAAAGACAAGAAGAAGCGTGAGGAGTAAGGACGTTAAGGAACGCCGGGGGAATCACACTTGTATATGTTTTTGTTTTAATCCTAAACTTGTGTAAGGATTCGAATATTGTATACGTTGTAATAGATCCTTGGATTAGCTTTGTAATATGGTAATTCTGTACTTGAACGTCTGTAATTGTGTTTTATACGTTGAAAATCAGTTATGGTTGGGATTGTGGTTGGTATAGAGAGGCATGAGTTGTTAAATTTCATCACAAGGCTGCCAGCAGGGGAGCAGTCGACTGGACCCAGGGTCAGTCGACTGGATCTCGTGTGTTTGAGACACTGAAGGTGAATAGTAAGAGAAGCAGTCGACTGGACCCTTTGTCAGTCGACTGAACACTCTAGATTTTTGGCTACTGCTTCTAGAAATGGAAAATCAGTCGACTGAGTTCCCATACCAGTCGACTGGACCTCTGTGTTATTTACTGCATTTTGGGTTCTGCTTAACCCAGTCGACTGGGCAGTCGACTGGACCTCTGTTGAGGATTTAGGGTTTTAGTTTCTGCCAGGCACAGTCGACTGGACCCTAGTACAGTCGACTGGACAGTCGACTGAACCCCTTTTTTCAAAACTTATTCTTTTGAATGTGTTTTCTATTGAACCAAAACTTTTTATAACTCTGATTTCAATTCAAGGGTAATGTTTCCTAAAGTTTTAAATACCCGGGTTGTTTTTAAGAATCTTTCCGCTGCGTATAATTATATTGATGTTTGGATGAGCCTTGGTGGCGTGCCACGTGTCCTATTTCCACGCGTAGTGGGATGGGTCGTGACATTTAGTGGTATCAGAGCTAGAGGTAACAAAACTTTGGGAACGTTCGACGACGAGTGGAGTGTTGAGTGAATTGCCACATGTTTTAAATTGCATCCATACATATTAGAGATGTTTGATGCATATGTATGTTGTTTTACATACATGATATTGTTATTGTTGTACATGCATAGTGTTTATGCATTGAGAACTACAGGATTGTAATCATAGATGACCGAGAGTTATCACCCTATACCCGACGAATGAATGAAATGGCAGAGATGATGGGGAATATGGGGGAAATGATACGGAATATAGCGGAGCGACTGCCTCCCACACCTCACATTGAAGTGGAACCAATAACTGTAGTAAATGCACCCGAAAATAGGGGTATGAGATCAATATCTGAACAGTTTACTCGAAAGAAACCAATGGAATTTCATGGAACCCCCGATCCAACGCTCGCAGAACATTGGATAATGGACATGGAACGAATCTTCCGATCTATCCCGATGACCGATAGGGAGAAGATGGAAAATGCAAGTGATGTACTGAAGGGTGAAGCCCAGAACTGGTGGGTAAATGTACTAGATCAAGGGGCACCGATTACTTGGGAAGGGTTCAAGGCAGAATTCAATCGCCGGTTCTTTCCGCGTGTCGCCTACAATGCAAAGAAGCAAGAATTTGATAACTTGAAGCAGGGAGATATGACTGTAACCGATTATACTTCTAAGTACAATGCGTTGTTGAGGTTTAGCAAGGGTTCAGTACCAGAGGAGGAAGATAGAGCAAGGAAATTCGAAGAAGGCTTGAGGGAAAATATTCGTTTAAGGGTGGAAACCTACG
Source organism: Hydrangea macrophylla (assembly GCA_033977485.1). Taxonomy (NCBI): domain Eukaryota; kingdom Viridiplantae; phylum Streptophyta; class Magnoliopsida; order Cornales; family Hydrangeaceae; genus Hydrangea; species Hydrangea macrophylla. The sequence continues at coordinate 35,086,354 of CM066994.1, forward strand.
AACATTCGACTGTGGCAGCAGTACAACAAACGGCGCTAGTGGCCGAGAGTGGAATGGAAAGGTCGAGGCAGAGTCAGCACGGAAAACGAAGCAATGAGAGTGGAGATAGGAACCAAGGTGGATCTTTCAAGAGGCCATTTCAATGAGGCTCTGGTTCTTATTCCAGTGATTTCAGGAGAACGCCAAGTAGCATACCGTTGTGTTCGCTTTGCAACAGACCACACTCAGGCCGATGTTTCATGACCAAACCCCAGAACAGGAACCAAGGCGGGGGTAGTATAAATTCAACACCCGACATGAGAGGCAAGTGTTATGATTGTGGAGTATTTGGGCACCAAGCCAGGGATTGCCCGAGGAAGTTTCTTCAGCAAGGAGCTAGTTCTATGGCTTCCAGTGGGTCCAAGCCTAGACAGTCCAATGACGGGGGACAAAGGACGGAGCAACGTCAAGGAAGAGCATATCAGATGAACCCAGGAGATGTGGCTGCTTCCGAGACAGTTGTCTCAGGTATGGTGCTTGTATGTTCGCACTTAGCACGCATACTTGTTGACTCGGGATCTACGCATTCATTTGTATCACATGCTTTTGTTGAACATTTGAATGTTAAATCGGCACCGTTAGGATATGAATTGTCTATTGCTGTGCCACTTAGTAAATCGATAGTGACGTCTACTATATATAAGAACTGTGAAATCAAACTAGGCGAGAAGTTGATGACCGTAGACCTTATACCGATTGGGGTGAATCATTTTGATGTGATACTGGGAATGGATTGGTTAGCCCTTAACCAAGCTACGATAGATTGTGAACGGAAAGAAGTTAATTTTCGATCACCGGTACATGGGAACTTTTGTTTCCAAGGGAGTGGGGTTACACCGCCGCCGTATTTGATTTCAGCTATCCGGGCGGGAAGATTATTGAAAAAGGGATGTCACGGATTCCTATGTTCAGTGACCGATGTCTCAGCGACCGAATTCAAAGTAGAAGACATTCCGATAGTGCGAGAATATTTAGATGTCTTTCCTAATGATCTACCAGATGTTCTTATTGAGAGAGAAATTGAATTCACCATTGAGGTAAAGCCAGACTCAAGACAGGTATTCAAGGCACCGTATAAAATGACACCACTAGAATTGAAGGAACTGAAGGTTCAACTACAGGAGCTACTTGATAAAGGTTTCATTCAACCAAGTATTTTGCCGTGGGGAGCTCCAGTATTGTTTGTAAAGAAGAAAGACGGTTCAATGCGTATGTGTGTAGATTACCGAGAACTAAACAAGTTAACGATTAAGAATAAGTACCCGTTGCCCAGAATTGATGACTTATTTGATCAACTTCGTGGGGCACAAGTGTTCTCCAAGATAGACCTGAGATCGGGTTATCATCAATTGAAAGTGAAGGCCGAAGATGTCGAGAAAACAGCTTTTAGAACGCGTTATGGACACTATGAGTTCTTAGTTATGCCATTTGGAGTTACCAATGCACCAGCCGCGTTCATGGATCTTATGAATCGAGTATTCAAAGATTATTTGGATGACTTTGTGATTGTATTCATTGACGATATCCTTGTTTATTCGCCAAGTGAGATAGAACATGAGAACCACTTGAAGTTGATACTTCAGAGATTGCGAGAGAAGCAACTATTTGGAAAACTTAAAAAATGTGAATTTTGGTTACCCAGTATTACTTTTCTTGGTCACGTAATTGACAAGAATGGAGTATCAGTTGATCCTCACAAAGTAGAAGCTGTATCAAATTGGCAAAGACCGACTTCCGTATCCGAAATTCAAAGTTTCTTGGGATTAGCGGGATACTACCGCCGTTTTATTGAACATTTCTCGAAGATTTCATTGCCAATGATAAAGTTAATGAGAAAAGGTGTTACATTTGAATGGAGTCAGGAATGTGAAGACAGTTTCTAAGAATTGAAAGCACGACTAACGAGAGCACCTATCCTGACAATACCATCCGGAACCGAGGGGTTTGTGATCTATAGTGATGCTTCACACAAAGGGTTGGGATGCGTGTTGATGCAAAGGGGTAAAGTGATTGCTTATGCTTCTAGACAGTTGAAGACACATGAGATTAATTTTTCGACTCATGATCTGGAATTAGCTGCAGTAATTCATGCCTTGAAGATTTGGAGACATTATTTGTACGGAGAAAAGTGTGAGATATTCACAGACCACAAGAGTTTGAAATATATTTTCACCCAACGGGACTTGAACATGAGACAGCGAAGATGGTTGGAGTTAATGAAGGATTATGATCTTTCGATTGAGTACCATCCGGGGAAGGCGAATGTAGTAGCCGATGCATTAAGCCGGAAGACGCCGAGGAATTTAGCCGATGAGCTAACACACCAAAAGGAGTTGATAAACGAGATGGAACGTTTAGAATTGGATGTGATTCCAGGGACCAACGATGGCTTGATGATGGCGATTGTAGCACACCCAGATATTATTGTGGAGATCAAGAAAGAATAATTTAACGATGTCTATTTGTGCAGAATGAGAGGTGAGATATCTTTGGGAAAGCGACCTGGTTTTGTATTAGAATAAGGAACGTTGAAACTGGGAAATCAATTATGTGTACCGAATGTGAAAGACTTGAAAGAGAGAATTTTAGAAGAAGCTCATAGTACAAAATATTCAGTGCACCCGGGAAGTAATAAGATGTACCGGAACTTACGAGAAAATTTCTGGTGGAAGGGTATGAAGCATGAAGTAGCTAAGTTTGTATCTGAATGTTCGGCATGTCAACAGGTTAAAGCTGAGAGACAAGTACCCGCGGGATTATTACAACCTTTACCAATGTCAGAATGGAAGTGGGACGAGATCACGATGGATTTTGTTTTAGGATTTCCACGATCATGTAATAAGAATGATAAGATTTGGGTTATAGTTGACCGTTTAACAAAGTCAGCTCATTTTCTACCGATCAAGACGACTAAACCATCCAAGTTGGCAGAATTGTATGTGAAAGAGATTGTAAGACTACATGGAGTTCCAGCTGTGATTGTATCAGATCGTGATAGTAGTTTTACGTCAAGATTTTGGGGAAGTTTGCAAGAAGCTATGGGTACGAAATTGAGTTTCAGTACTGTATTTCATTCTCAGACCGATGGACAGTCAGAGCGTATGATTCAGACCTTAGAAGATATGTTGAGATTGTATGTATTAGACTTTGGGAGTGATTGGGAGCACCACTTGCCATTAATTGAATTTGCGTATAACAATGAATTTCAATCGAGTATTGGTATGGCACCATATGAAGCTTTGTATGGCCATAAATGTTGATCACCGGTTTGTTGAACCAAAGTTGGAGAAAGGAAGTTGTTAGGACCTGAGTTAATACAGGTGACTACCGAAAAGGTGAAGTTGATTCAAGAGCGACTCAAGGTAGCTCAGAGCCGATATAAGAGTTATGCAGACTCTAAACGACGACCGATAAATTTTGAAGTTGGAGATTTTGTATACTTGAGAACATCGCCTTCGAAAGGCATTGTACGATTTAGAAAGAGGGGAAAGCTCAATCCGAGATTCATAGGTCCTTTTGAGATCCTAGAAAGAGTAGGTCCAGTGGCTTATCGTTTGGCCTTGTCATCAGAGTTGGAACATGTACATAACGTATTTCACGTATCGATGTTGAGGCGATGTATGACAGATGCGAATAAGATCATTGTACCTGAACCGCTGCAGATTCAGGGGGACTTGACTTATGTTGAACACCCTGTAGAGATCTTGGACCGCAAAGAACAGGTTTTGAGAACCAAGACTATTCCAATGCTGAAAGTGCTATGGCGTAGTCATACCGTGGAAGAGGCTACATGGGAAAGTAAGGAAGACATGAGGAATGAGTATCCATACTTATTCGACGCATGAGGTAAAGTTTGGGGACAAACTTCCTTTCTGGAGGGAAGAGTTGTCACACCCGTTTCAAAAATTTCATGGTTTTAATATGCATATTCAGATTTTGTGGATTATCAATGTTAGTTGATAATGGTGGATTGAGGTTGACTGTGAGTCAACGGTAAGGTGTCAGTGAGGACACGGGAACATGGAAGTTCATATTGCATAATCATGAGTAAATGACATTTATATGATTTAAATGTTATTTGACCTTATCTGGTATTTCTATGAATAGTAATTATACCTGTGTAGTATAATTCTGGTAAATTTGGATATGATAGTATCATTTTGAGAACTGTGGTGAGAACGTGAGAGATACGTTAATTAAAAAGGTAGGTTGTGTAGAGATTTCACAGAATATAGTTTTCGGACGTTATTTTGGACCCAAACGAAACCTAGTCGAAAACTTTTGGAATTTATAATATTCACTCGTAAAGTTATAAAATGGATGTGCGCAAAGTTTCGAGAACAAATTAGAAGTTTGAAGAACTCGTGGGGAGGTAAATGTAATTTCCAGAACTTTTGTCTATATATAGATGAGGATGAGATTCATTCTCATCCAAACTTTCCAAAATATCTAGAGAGAGGAGAGAGAAGGGAGATTTGGAGCCAACGGGCTTTGCGACGCCGATCGACGACTGTTCGTCCGTCAGATTTTCTCCAGATTTCAGATTTGAACTCGTGGAGGTAAGATCTACGTTTTGATACCACTTAGGCCGTGTTTGGCCAAGTTTTGTAAAGATCTTAATTTTAGACTTTTGGGAAAAATAGGTATAAACTTGTAGGAATTTTCTCAAATTCGAAATCCGACAATTATTTAGTCTCCTAGTCGATCCTTCAAAGTTTGGGGGAAATCGCACGAGGTATGAAGTTCTAACTTGTGAAATATAGAGAAATACATGTTTTATATTTCGACGACGAAATTGTGATCCGGGCGAAATCCATGTATAAATTGTAAGCCCGTTAATTATGCACGCGCTAAATTGTGAAAAGCATGTCTAAATTTATGCGAGCACGTTAAGTTGTCTATGTGGGTCAAAGGGGAGTCTTATACAAATTCATGCCGGAGTAAGCTTCTCGATGTTTGAGAATTTAGTAGCAACGGCTACTGTGCATGGTTGATAGACTTGGACTTGCCATGGCACTTGTGGATACAATGGTTGATAGACTTGGACTTGCCATTGGTATCGCGGTTTAAGGCTTGGACTTGCCGCTACCGGATGAATGCGTATTTTTCTCCCTAGAGACTATTGTATGATTATGAGATTAAAGCATGGTTTGTCATATATTGTACATGTTAGACTTGTATGCTCAGCATATAGCTGAGTAGTGGAGATGTACTCCATTGCAGGTAAAAAGAAAGACAAGAAGAAGCGTGAGGAGTGAGGACGTTAAGGAACGCCGGGGGAATCACACTTGTATATGTTTTTGTTTTAATCCTAAACTTGTGTAAGGATTCGAATATTGTATACGTTGTAATAGATCCTTGGATTAGCTTTGTAATATGGTAATTCTGTAATTGAACTTCTGTAATTGTGTTTTATACGTTGAAAATCAGTTATGGTTGGGATTGTGGTTGGTATAGAGAGGCATGAGTTGTTAAATTTCATCACAGGGCTGCCAGCAGGGGAGCAGTCGACTGGACCCAGGGTCAGTCGACTGGATCTCGTGTGTTTGAGACACTGAAGGTGAATAGTAAGGGAAGCAGTCGACTGGACCCTTTGTCAGTCGACTGAACACTCTAGATTTTTGGCTACTGCTTCTAGAAATGGAAAATCAGTCGACTGAGTTCCCATACCAGTCGACTGGACCTCTGTGTTATTTACTGCATTTTGGGTTCTGCTTAACCCAGTCGACTGGGCAGTCGACTGGACCTCTGTTGAGGATTTAGGGTTTTAGTTTCTGCCAGGCACAGCCGACTGGACCCTAGTACAGTCGACTGGACAGTCGACTGAACCCCTGTTTTCAAAACTGATTCTTTTGAATGTGTTTTCTATTGAACCAAAACTTTTTATAACTTTGATTTCAATTCAAGGGTAATGTTTCCTAAAGTTTTAAATACCCGGGTTGTTTTTAAGAATCTTTCCGCTGCGTATAATTATATTGATGTTTGGATGAGCCTTGGTGGCGTGCCACATGTCCTATTTCCACGCGTAGTGGGATGGGTTGTGACATGTAGACACCCCAATTTTGACCGACCGCCGAATTTAAGAGAGTGTCACCTCCGTATCCGATGATGACAAGGACCGGAAGATTCGAAGTATTCCAAGCTCTTCAGAAAATCCTCTAAACGCGATAAAATTTCACAGAAAGAAGAAAAAACCAGGTATTTAGGAGAAATCAGGTATAAAACACAATTTTCGGAAAAGATCTTCAAAAATAAATTGCTTTGAGAAAAAGGAAGACCTAAAAAGGGGAAGTTCTTTAAAAAATGGCACACGGCAGATTTCCGCGGCATTCAGTGAATGCCGAGCGGCACTCACTAAGTGCCGAACGGCATTCAGTGAGTGCCGGCCCGGCACTTACTGAGTGCCGCCAACATTTTCTGACTGCCGTTTGCTTTTAAAGTCCGTATTTTGCAGTGCAATACGTATGTGTATGCGGATAAAAACAAAAAACTGATAAAGTAAGACCGACAAAAACGCGGCAACCCATTAATTGTCGCAGCATTTGATGAGAGCCGTGCGGCAATCACGCAGTGCCGCAGCGGCAGTCATGGAGTGCCGCAGCGGCAGTCACGGACTGCCGCACATCTTTTTGGACTGCCGCCCTGGGCAGCAGTCTGCCTAATTTCAGAAAGTACGTATTGTACCACCAAATGAGAGATTTATACCTGTTTTTTGCTCCGAAATTCACTGAAAATACTTGGTAATTTTGCCTATAAAAGAGAAGGGATCTTCCTTGGAAGAGGAGGGGTGAGAATACAACAAGAGAGAACTACCACTACATCAACATATTTTGGGAGAGAAAAGAGAGAGTTTAGAGAACTATAGAGAAGAGTTTGGAAGATCTTCAAAAAAGAGAAACTTTGAGGATAGTTGGAGGTGATCCTCTAACCATAAGTTGTTTATTTGCATTCTTTCTTTTGAATCCTCAAACTATTTTGGTTTCTTTGCTTCATTTCTTTTATTGTTCATACTTCCTTCTTGAGACTCTTAGAGATCCTCAATATCTCTCTTGAAATCTCTTGAATATGATCTTTTGAATCCCATGTAAGCTTATGCTTCACATGGGAGTCAAAGTTTGATCATCACTTTATTTTATAAGCAAATAGATGGATCCAAGTCCATACTTATGACTTGGGTCCTCTAAACTTGATGTCTTAGAGAATCCTTTCCATATTCTTTTGAGACTCATGAGTTTTAGTCATGTCTTGATCTCCAATGACCATCAAATGGTAGGAGAAGTGGTTTGGTTTAAACCCAACTTCATGGTTTGATAGTTGGAGTTACCAAATAAAAGTTGAACTTGACAAATGAAAACAGTGAGTTCACAAACTGTTTTTGATCAAAGATTTTTAGTTCGAAATCTAACCGTTGCAATCAAGTGAAACCAACGGGAGAGTGTCAATAACACAATATTCTACCACTGAAATTTTTGTTTTAAGGTGGTTCCATGTTTAAAATGGTTTGGTCATGAGTTTTGTGAAGTAACAATAATCTGCCCAGAATTTCAGAACAGCAAGTCCATTTTGAAATTCATAAATCAGAATTCTAATGGAGTTTTTGGGGTCTCTAATAATTTTTTCTAGGTACCTTAATATGTTAGGAAGATCCCCTAAAAAGATCTAAGTGTTTCTCATCTTTTTGCTAGTTTTAAAAAATCAAACAATATCTCTGGACAGAGAGTTGTACATCTCTGAGTGATGTCTGGTTCTTGTCCTTTTCCCAGAGATCTAACCGTTGAAACATTGATTTTCTTTTTGATTTGGAAGCTAGACTCACAGAGGCATCTTGTGTCCAAAATTCACCTACGTCAAACCATGGGAGACATGCTTTTTCGTTTTTTAAAGTGCTGGTCTTCTCTCTGCAATTTTCAAAATATTATGACACATTTGACCAACTTTGTAAATAATGGCCCAAATGATTCTCCTATGACTTAGGGCTTAAACCATATCTTAATAATGATAATTTAGCTTAAATCCAGAGGCTAAGTGACCCAAATTAGTGAATAAATCTATGTCTTATTCTTGTTCACATTCATTCATTTATGTACATTAATGCTCATAATTAGAACTAGTAATTGGATAAAGTTGGATTTCATTGCTTGCTAGATATAAGCTAGAGAATTAGGATTGATTGTTTGATATCATATTACTATGTGAAGCATGTGGACTAACCTTTTGTTTTGTAGCGCTATTAAGGTATGACTTCTAGGACTCTTCTTTAGTTTATCTTAATTTCTTGATTTTATTGATTTTTCGACTTAATGCGCGACACCTTAGAATTAGGTTTTGCCTTATGTGTATATGTGATTAGAGACTCTTTTTTAGGATTTTCTTTTTTTTGCATTCATTGCACGTTTAAATATCGCTGCTGGATCCCAGGTAAGTTCTCTTGTTCCTTATTGCATATCATATTGCTTTCTACTTGAAATATGTGGTTTATGAATGATATTTTGTCATTAGTAATTTTACACCCTTTGGACATGCTTTTGTGATGTATATGTATATATATTAGTTGAGGGCGTGCTTAGATTAATAAATTTGATTAAAAGGATGTTGAGTAGAGGCCTATCACAAGATAGGATGAGAGAGGGTGTTTTAGTCTGACGGGCTCCTTCCTCTCTCATTCCATAATCCCCGGACCTAGTTAATCTTTGGTTTCGCAAACGATCAGTTTCCTTTCAAAATGGTTTCTTAATTTTTTCCTTTTAAAAATTAAGTGGCGACTCATTTGTTTTTGAAATTGATTTTGAAAAAGAATTTTGAAAGAAAAGCTGTGGGTAAGAAAAATGCGATATCCACAATCTGGCGACTCTGCTGGGGATCGAACCCAGAATCTCTGGTTTCGCAGACCAGGCATTTTCTGATTTTGGGTTCACTTGAGGATTAGACTTGAAAAATGTCCCTTTAATCGAATTAATTAATCTTTGTGTGCCTGTTGCATTTCACTTGCATGTCCAGCCAGTCGATTGCACGGAACTATGACCTTGGAGGCTCGGGGCAACCCGGTCGGTCAAGTCATCATGGGGCTGTGTGATCACCCTTGATCTCGTACCATGATTTGGTATATGAAGCATCCTATCGGATGTGTGTCAAGGGTCCCTTATTTGACCAAAACCCAGCCTGTGTATGATAGTTTCTGTAGAACCTTTCAATCTTAGGAAATCAATTCTTGATTAGGTTTTATATGCTAGGGAGTTTTGTTTGCCCGGAGGGGATTATTTGAGATGATGACGATACTTGCTTGATGAAAGATATATAATCTTTTAATCACCTTTTAGCAAATTCTCCTCATGTTCTGCGACATTTGGAGAACATGCCGAACCTTGATTATAAGATTGTATTTCTTATATCATGTCTAGTTGAGCATCATTGACCTTGTATGTATCCAAATTCATGGAAAGTACGGTGATAATCCGGTCATGTGATCCCCCTACCCAAAGGTTTTTCTCAAGGTTTTCGATTACCTTTTCAAAAAATATTTTCCTCTTTTCAATTAAAAATTCCCAAATTACCCTTGTTAAGGCATATTTCACTTGATCATCTTCAAAATAAAAATTAAAAAATCCTTGAAAATTATTTTGGTAGAAGAATGTTCTCAAAAAGCACTCTCAAGAATTGTTTTCAAAAGCCTTTTTTTAACTACTCAAACAAAACACAAAAAATGCTTTTCAAATAGATTTTGAAAATTTTGAAATAACCAACCTCTGAGAAGGTAGTGAGGATCACATTGAGAGGAGGCATCAGCGCACTTGACATGGAGGAGGATTTATGTGCTTATGTGTTTTATGTGTTAAGATTAGGTTTTTTTGTTTCTTTGGCATATAGATAGGCACACACGCACACATGCATTGCATCCGCATGACATGCGTTAAAATAAAAGAGAGGGTTTTCACTTTACCAAAAATCTTTTAAAATAAAAATACGTGGGTTTTAAAACAAAATTAAACCTGTTTGTAGGGGCAAAGATAGCATCGAGTTCAGATTCAACCTGGTTTAGGGGATGTCACGCCCCGGAGTAGCATAAATAGAGAAAAATAAATTTCCTTTATGGGTCCATAGGGAATGACAAGTGAAAGTCACTGATAATCCACACCACACAGTACTAGTCCAAACAGGAACAGTAAAACAACTGAAATATAAACACGGTTCTATCTATTACAAACATCAGAGTACGGTCCACAGGATCACAACAGGTCTGGAGACAACATATGCCCAAGTACCCGTTAACTACAAAGTACAACAGTAAAAGGAAAAGTAGTAATATAACTACTATCTATCTTCAGGTCTTCAGCTAGCGTACGGATAGGCGTCAGCATAACTGGCATCAGTGGGGCCATTCTCTACGTAACTCCCTTCAGGGTAATCGTTATCGCCATGAGTTCCGTCATCTGCATTGTAAAGGACAGGATAGTCTGGACGGGGAATGTCCAGGCAATAAAGGCCGTCAGCTTGTTGAAAGCTGAGTGAGCACTAACTAACACAGTCTCATAGAAATGACATAATCACCATTATGAACAATAGATGACAGTGATACTAAATATATTCCTCATTCTTTTATTCAGACATATCATAAATCGATTCTTATCGACTCCCACTCTAAGACTGATTTCACAATACCCAACTGACTATCTCGAACTGATTATATCAGCACAACATACCAGTGCTCTTGTTCACCGCTATACCGCTTTTAAGAACTCTTGCGAGCACCCATACATCGTTCTCATATAACGACTGGTCCATGGATATACCCATACTCTTGTTCACCGCTTTTAAGAACTCTTACTGTTCACCGCTTTTAAGAACGCTTGCGAGTACGATACATACACAGCTCTGGTAAATATAAACCATGGATGTGCCACAATTACTCTTGTTCACCGCTTTTAAGAACTCTTACTGTTCACCACTTTTAAGAACGCTTGCGAGTACTGTGCACCCATAATTCTCACGATCCTGATCAAATCCTTGACATACACTTATCGGATTTAACCTGAGCGAATCATCAGCTCGACTCACACAACCTTGAACATACAATCCTCTTACTGACTCATTTCTCACTTATCCAATACTACCCAGTATTATCATCTCAAACTTACTATGTTATCGCGTCGTACTATTTCTAGCGTTTCGAACCCGACTACGTTACTCACCATGTTATCTCAATCTCGTTATCGTATCCCATTACCTCCGTAATCCATAGTATCGCATAATAGGAATATGGAACAGCAATTAAACAACTACGCATTATGAATTATAAACTGAAAGGAATACATTCATGTTCTGCTAGGTTCGATCGATTGAAGTCATCTCGATCGCTCGAAGAATGTGCTGTTCGATCGATTGAAGTCTTCTCGATCGATCGAAATGAAGGTAGTCTCGATCGATTGAAGTCATTTCGATCGATTGAGACTTAGTGATGTTCGATCGATTGAACTCAGTTCGATCGGTCGAACTTCGTCTTCTACAGATTCTGCCAGTGAACGTGCAGAATGTGTTAGGGGGTGTTTGGGTTATAATTAATACGTCCAGAATATGTAAAACATCATAACTAAGATACCGAGTGAGTTTGGAACTCACCAAAAGTCGTTAAGGGCGCGTTTGGGTAAGCTTTAGCTCCGAAGCTTTAATGGCGGCCTCTTTCTCTCTTGCTTGTCTCTGTCTCTCTCTTTCTCTGTCTCCTTCTCTCTCTTCTTTTTCCTTCTTCTTCTTCTTTTCCTCTTCTTCTCCTCTGCTGAGTGTATATATATATAGATATGTGTGTGTGTATATATATATAGATATATGGAGGTATGTGTATAATATATACCCAAGCATACACACTCTCAACTCTCTCTTAAGCACAAGGTTCAGCAAACACATAACATACACGAATGCAGTGTATATATAGAGAGGGTGGGGGTGCAGGTGGCAGCATTTGCGCAGAAACTGGTATTCTGATATTTCTATTCTCGATCGATCGAAGGATGCTCGATCGATCGAACTCAGATCGGTCAGTTAGATCGATTGAAAAAGGGTTTGATCGATTGAAGTGGGGACCACGTATTTAATTTATGTCGGTAGGGTTTTCGATCGCTCGAAAAGGGTTCGATCGCTTGAACTGAAGGGTCTCGATCGCTCGAACTAGCTTCGATCGATCGAAGATTGAATTTCATGAATGGTCAATTGAAGTATATAGAATCTCTCTGCATTAAATATTTATTAAAAATACGGGGTATTACATCATCCACCACCCAACAAAAGATTTCGTCCTCGAAATCAGAAACATACAAGGTTAAACAAAAATGGAAACTTCTCACGCATCTCTGACTCTAGTTCCCATGAAGCTTCTCCTTCATCATGATGCTTCCACTGAATCTTGACTAATGGAATCTCCTTATTCCTGAGCTTCTTGACTCCATGATCTAAAATGCGAATTGGTCCTTCGTTGAACGTAACATTGTCGTTGACTTCAATCTCCTCAAAGTTGATCTCGTGTGCTGGGTTATGAACACATTTCCTCAGCATACTGATGTGGAAAACGTTGTGCACTCCTGACATCTTCGGGGGCAATGCTAGGCGATAAGCAACTTTTCCCACACGCTCTAGAATCTCGAACGGTCCGATGAATCGTGGCGATAATTTGCCCCTCTTCTGACCAAATCTGACGATGCCTCGAACAGGCGAAACCTTGAGTAGCACATGATCTCCAACGGCAAACTCTAAATCTTTGCGTCGCTTGTCAGCATAACTTTTGTGTCGGGTCTGAGCTGTCTTCATCTTCTCACGTACAATCTGAATCTTCTCACTAGTCTCTCGTATCATCTCTGGCCCAAGAAGTTGAGTATCCCCGACTTCAGCCCAACATAACGGTGATCGGCAAGGTCTTCCGTACAAAGCTTCGAACGGCGCCATTCCTATGCTCGAATGATAACTGTTGTTGTAAGCAAATTCTATCAGAGGTAAGTGTGTCTCCCAAGAATTTTCAAAATCAATGACACAAGCACGTAACATGTCCTCCATTACTTGATTAACTTTCTCCGTCTGTCCATCGGTCTGTGGATGAAAAGCTGAACTCAAGTTCAAAGTTGTTCCCATCGCTGTCTGGAGACTCTTCCAAAACTCTGCAGTAAAGCGCGAATCTCGGTCTGACACAATAGATACAGGCACTCCATGTAATCGTACAACATGTTGTAGATACATTCGGCTCAAACGTTCTACTGAGTACGTCATGCTATAGGCAATAAAATGTGCTGTCTTCGTAAGTCGATCCACGATTACCCATATAGCATCGTGATTCTGCTGTGACTTCGGCAATCCTACCACGAAATCCATGGTTATGTGTTCCCATTTCCATTGAGGAATAGGTAACGGTTGTAGAAATCCAGGTGGTTTATGATGTTCTGCCTTTACTTGTTTACAAGTAAGACATTGAGAAACATATTCAGCCACTTCTCGCTTCATTCCTTCCCACCAAAAATTTCTCTTCAAGTCCTTGTACATCTTTGTACCTCCTGGATGAATCGTCATCCGTGATTTATGAGCTTCATCCAATATGTCCTTCCGGAGATTTTCTTTGTCAGGTACACAGAGTCTATCTTTACATCGTAAAGCTCCATCTGTACTAACACTCCAGATCTCAGGTTCTTTTGCTGTCATCTTGGTGAACCATAACTTCAAATCCTCTGCTGTCTGTTGAGCTTCTATGATACGGCTGATCAATGTTGGTTATACCATCAGACATCCAAAATGTTGTCTTTCCCTTGGTTCCACTGGCTGAAACTTGAATTCGGCTAAAACTTCCAATGCTTTCCATTCTCGAATTAGCAATGCAGCAATCACTAGTCGAGGTTTACGGCTCAAAGCATCTGCTACGATATTTGCTTTACCCGGATGGTATTGCAATGAAAAGTCATAGTCCTTGAGTAACTCCATCCATCTTCGTTGTCGCATGTTCAACTCCTTTTGAGAGAACAAATACTTCAGGCTCTTATGATCGGAAAACAGATCAAACTTTTCTCCATAGAGATAGTGTCTCCAAATCTTCAAGGCAAACACTATTGCTGCCAATTCCAGGTCATGCGTCGGATAATTCTTCTCGTGTACCTTCAATTGTCTTGATCCGTAGGCGATAACATTCCCGTCTTGCATCAGTACACAACCCAATCCCTGGTGCGATGCGTCACTGTAAATCACATACCTTTCTCCACTCTTAGGTATCGCAAGTACCGGTGCAGAAGTCAATTTCTCTTTTAACTCCTGAAATGCATCCTCATGCTTGTCCGTCCATTCATACTTCGTCTCCTTCCTTGTTAAATTCGTCAGTGGTCCTGCTAACTTAGAAAATCCTTCTACGAATCTTCTGTAATATCCTGCTAATCCAAGAAAACTTCTGACCTCTGTCGCATTGGTCGGTCTGTTCCAACTTAAGACTGCATCAATCTTAGATGAGTCCACAGAAATACCGTCCTGAGATATAACATGTCCCAAGAATTTGACTTCCCGTAGCCAAAACTCACACTTGCTGAATTTTGCATACAACTTGCTATCTCGAAGTGTCTGCAAGGCAATCTGTAAATGCTCCTCGTGATCCTCTTCTGTCTTTGAGTAGATCAGTATATCATCAATGAACACTATAATGAATTGATCCAGATATGGTTTGAATACTCTATTCATTAAGTCCATAAATACTGCTGGCGCATTCGTCAATCCAAAAGGCATAACTAGAAACTCGTAATGCCCGTATCTTGTCCTGAATGCAGTCTTCGATACATCCTCTGGTCGAACTAACAGTTGGTGGTATCCTGAACGTAAATCGATCTTGGAAAAGATCCTAGATCCTTGTAACTGGTCGAATAGGTCGTCTATCCGAGGAAGTGGATATCTATTCTTGATCGTAACCTTGTTCAACTCCCTGTAGTCTATACAGAGTCGAAGTGTTCCATCCTTCTTCTTTACAAACAGAACTGGTGCTCCCCAAGGTGACGTACTCGGGCGAACGAAACCTAAGTCTTCAAGCTCTTGAACTTGCTTCTTTAGTTCTAACATCTCAGTTGGTGCCATCCTATATGGAGTCTTGGAAATCGGCAATGTACCAGGTACTAATTCCACACAGAAGTCTATTTCTCTTTTCGGTGGGAGTCCTTTAATATCCTGAAATACATCTTGAAAGTCTTGCACACTAGGAATCTGATCCATCGTGAGCTCTGTACTTGTACTCCCAATCGTAGCCAAACTACTCGTAAGAAACATGTCGCTCGTCGGCTGACACTGAAATCTAATCGTCGGCCTTCCTTGTCTTGGAAATACAATCGTCTTAGTAGGGCAATCCAAATTAGCACTATACTTAGTCAACCAATCCATTCCTAGGATAATGTCGAACTCGGACATTGACAGAACTACCAAGTCTGCTGGAAGATTCCTATCTCCCAAAGTCAATGGGCAATCTTTACACACTTTACTCAACTTAACTGCCACTCCCAAAGGTGACACAACATTCAGTGTTGACTCAAGTGTCTGGGGTTCTAATCCCAATTGACGCACAATCTTAACGGCAATAAATGAACGTACGGCTCCAGTATCAAATAAAACTTTAACTGGACTATGAAAGAGTACAAGCGTACCTTCCAAATGTTGCTGCTCATCAGCGTTAAAGCCTGCTTCTCTTGGAATGATAGCATTCATCCTTGTCTGATCTGGAGGTCCTTGTATCCCTTGAATTGATGCTCCATAATATCCTCCTTGTGGTGCACGACAATCCTTGCTCAAGTGCCCTGGCTTGTTGCAATTCCGACAGACCATATCCATTATGCGATTAACTCTAGGGGCTGTACAGAATCTGGCAACGTGCCCTGGCTTTCCGCAATTAAAACATCCTCCACTATTGCTTGGCGGCGCTGTCAGTAGTGCCTGCGGTTGTGATCCTTGCTGGCGATATTGTTGGGGTCGAGTATAGCCCTGTTGTGGCTTTCTGGTTCCTTCCCAGGTTCTCTTATTCCCTTGGGAATTACTCTGAGGTCTCCAACCTTGGGTATTCCTGGGTGGCAAGTTATGGAAATTCCTCTGTTGAAAACTTCTAGATGACTGAGATCGATTCATCTGTGGTTGTTGTGCTGGATAAGCATCCTTTTCCAACCCTGCTGCAAATCTGATAATCTCTTCAAATGATTGATTCAGATGACCAACCATCATATGTCTGAGATGGGGATTCAATCCTTGGTGAAATCTCTTCACCTTCTTCTGTGGCGTGTCTATCATATGCTGAGCAAATCTGGATAGACGCTCAAACTGTGTTGTATATTCCCTGACATTCCATCCTCCTTGTACCAAATTGAGAAAGTTCCTTTCCTGTTGATCTCTCTCATCCTCTGGGAAATACTTCTCCAAAAATCATCCTTTGAATGTCTCCCATGGCATAGCTTTAGCAGCATCGATCCCAATAGTGGCTCGCTCGGCTTCCCACCAATCTGCGGCGGCATAAGTGAGCTGAAAAGTAGCAAGGCGACGCTTCTCTTGTTCGCTGCATTCCAATGCTTCAAATATCAACTCCATTTCTCTTATCCATTGTTCCGCTTTCCATGGTTCTGTTAGTCCATCGAACTTCTCAGGACGTAACCCACGAAAATTTGCTAACAACTTATCTCCAGTCTGTCTTGGTGGCGGGGGTGCAAAAGGTCTCTGGTGGGTGGAGTGATTATAAGTATCCCCCACATGCTCCATCCTCTGCATGAAAGCTTCGAAAATTCCCGTCGGATCCATCCCTTCCGGAATAGGTGCTCCATTACGCGCTTGGTGATTTCTCAAGGGTCCTACCATGATGATAACGAGTATTGCCTACAAGAGACATATTGATCAGCTGAAAGTCTTCTCGTAGAAACGAAACCAAGATAGAACGCGAAGTAACAAGAACTAACAGTTCTACAAAGCAACACATCAATCAACCAACAATCAATATCAAAAGTACTGCTCGTATATATATAGATATCAAAAGATGTACCATGGAGTACACAGTAACCATACCATGTACCACGTGGGACAAGGCTAAAACAGTACTAAGGTCAACTACTACTGTCTATACAAAGCTATGGTCAAATAGCTATCTCTCAATCTCCCAAAAATCTAGTGGACAACATGTCCTGATAAAACTAACAAAAACTAAGCCCTGCAGGTCCTGACTCAAAAGTCTTCAGCGTCTGATCCTGCTGGTGGTGCCTCGTCCTCTGAATCAATCTCCATCTCCTCGAGTGGGTCATCCTCAACTGGTGCAACAAGATCTCCGACTACAACTCCTATATCCCAATCCTCTACTATCTCTGCATCATCATCCTCTATACCGTCTGCTATCGCATGATTTGCGACATCGACTGCTACTGCGGCGAATCCATCAGCTATATCAAGAGCTCCCGCTATGGCTGCCTCTCCCATAACAAAATCTGCTGGCTGTGCGACCATTTGAGCTATCCATCCTACTGCCATATCGGCCATAGCTGCCATATGCATAATGGGTCCAGCTGGTATCTGAAGCACAACTGGTGCCTCTGGCACAACTACCTCCTCATCGGGCGCATCCTCATCTACTACTATGTCTGCCTCAACAGCCTCTGGGTCTGGTACTGGATCCTCTGGCTCCTCGGGGTCATCCTCAGGCTCATCATCATCTGCATCATCTGCATGCTCATCCTCTACTAGGTCCTCGTCATCTATCGGCTCCTCCTCTCCATCTCCGTCTATGTCCTCATCGGTATGCTCATCCTCAGGCTCCAGGTCCTCATCCTCCTAAATCGGCTCAGGCTCTGGAACTGGTACATCGGGTACCGGCGATGGTGGTGGTGTTGCTGGCACTGGTGCAACTACAGGCTCTGGTGGTGTAGTAACCCGTGTTTTCATGTTTAAATTGACGATTTAGACTTCGTGTGCGATTTTAGCGAAAATTGGTCACAGGGGTATTTTGGTCATTTTTTTAATTTTATAAGTCATGAACTAAAAATATATTTTTTTGGGAAAAGTTGCGTGAGATTAAATGATTTGGTATTCGTGTTGGAAGTTAAGATTTTTCGAGTCATATTTAAAATTAAATCTAATATTTTCTCTTTTAATTTTAACAGTAGCAGAATTTTGTTTTCAGATTTTTGTTAGGAAAACGAAGGAAATTTAAGATTCTGCCCGCGTTGTCCCAAGCAAAACTCGATTCTGCACATTTTTCGTCTAATGCAATTTTCTCAGATTCTGCACCGTTTGGGCAGAAAACGAGGATTACAGTAGCAGTTTTAGTGTATCAGAAATTAAATCTAATATTTTCTCTTTGAATAATTAGATTGTTAGGCCATTATGTTTGGTTATTTATAATATTAGTGGAGTTATATGTGCATTAGTGTATGTTTACATCATCTTGCATATTCCTTATAAACTACCAATTAATTAGAAGTTAGTGGGTTGTTAGGCCATTATGCTTGGTTATTTATACACTAATATTAGTGGAGTTATAGGTGCATTAGTGTATGTTTACATCATCTTGCATATTCATTTTAAACTACCAATTAATTAGAAGTTGGTGGTTAATAATTAGATTGTTAGGCCATTATGTTTGGTTATTTATAATATTAGTGGAGTTATAGGTGCATTAGTGTATGTTTACATCATCTTGCATATTCCTTATAAACTACCAATTAATTAGAAGTTAGTGGTTAATAATTAGATTATTAGGCCATTATGCTTGGTTATTTATACACTAATATTAGTGGAGTTATAGGTGCATTAGTGTATGTTTACATCATCTTGCATATTCCTTATAAACTACCAATTAATTAGAAGTTAGTGGTTAATAAGTGGATTGTTAGGCCATTGTCTCCAAGTGGAAGCTTGGCTATTTATACACTCAAATACTCTCTCAAACACACACATTCTACACTTCTAGCATAGAGAGCTTGAGAGAGTCACATAGAGAGAGATTTATATATATATACACAATTATAGATATACATACACCTCGAGTTAGAAGAAGAAGAAGAAGAGAAGTGTTTGGGAGTTGCTCAACATCATTTATAGGTACCGGGTTGTGTACAATATGCTTTCTAAATTCTCCGGAGTATTTCTTTGTTATCTCTACTTGTACTCTTTTTGCAGTTATGTTGTGTTTTCATTTGGAATCAATGAGTATGTGTTTATTGCTAAGTGCTATGGGACTAAAGGGTCATGAGCAAGGAGCACCTACCAACAGTCCAACAGGCCTCAGGGACCGACGTACTGGAGACGGGTGAGGTGAGGTGAGGTGTCTCTTGCTATGTGATCAAGAGGAACCTGGTATGAGCGTTTGGGTAGTGTGAGCAGTTGGCTTGTGAGACTGGTCAATTGATTTGATGTCATTCTATGTATTTGATTGTCATTATCCTTTTGAGCCTTTATTATTCATGTCATATTGTATACTTCCCGGTATGGTTTTTAGATGCAGGCAGTGCCGGTAACCGAAGCCTAGAAGGGAGATAAGGTTAAGGATGATATAGGAGATCCGTGGAGAATATGGACCTGCTGGGAGTTTTAAAGAAATTTTGTATTTTTATTTTAAAGAATCAAGTGTGATTTATTTAATTTTTCAATGGAAATACGCTTATTTTTGCGGGGCGTCACAAATGGTATCAGAGCCTGTCCCCAGCCGGAAATGTAGGACTAAGTCAAGGTTAGATAGTCTACATCGCCTGGGAGGAGTCAGAGAAAGTTGAAAAAAAAAAAAAAAAAAAAAATTTTTTTGTTATTTTATAAAACAAAATATGCTAGATTTGTTTTAAACATTATTTTAAGAAATTTATGAAATTATTTACCAAATGCTTTTATCTCTAGATTTCGGGACGAAATCTCTATTAAGGAGGGTAGATTGTAGTAACCCGTGTTTTCATGTTTAAATTGACGATTTAGACTTCGTGTGCGATTTTAGCGAAAATTGGTCACAGGGGTATTTTGGTCATTTTTTTAATTTTATAAGTCATGAACTAAAAATATATTTTTTTGGGAAAAGTTGCGTGAGATTAAATGATTTGGTATTCGTGTTGGAAGTTAAGATTTTTCGAGTCATATTTAAAATTAAATCTAATATTTTCTCTTTTAATTTTAACAGTAGCAGAATTTTGTTTTCAGATTTTTGTTAGGAAAACGAAGGAAATTTAAGATTCTGCCCGCGTTGTCCCAAGCAAAACTCGATTCTGCACATTTTTCGTCTAATGCAATTTTCTCAGATTCTGCACCGTTTGGGCAGAAAACGAGGATTACAGTAGCAGTTTTAGTGTATCAGAAATTAAATCTAATATTTTCTCTTTGAATAATTAGATTGTTAGGCCATTATGTTTGGTTATTTATAATATTAGTGGAGTTATATGTGCATTAGTGTATGTTTACATCATCTTGCATATTCCTTATAAACTACCAATTAATTAGAAGTTAGTGGGTTGTTAGGCCATTATGCTTGGTTATTTATACACTAATATTAGTGGAGTTATAGGTGCATTAGTGTATGTTTACATCATCTTGCATATTCATTTTAAACTACCAATTAATTAGAAGTTGGTGGTTAATAATTAGATTGTTAGGCCATTATGTTTGGTTATTTATAATATTAGTGGAGTTATAGGTGCATTAGTGTATGTTTACATCATCTTGCATATTCCTTATAAACTACCAATTAATTAGAAGTTAGTGGTTAATAATTAGATTATTAGGCCATTATGCTTGGTTATTTATACACTAATATTAGTGGAGTTATAGGTGCATTAGTGTATGTTTACATCATCTTGCATATTCCTTATAAACTACCAATTAATTAGAAGTTAGTGGTTAATAAGTGGATTGTTAGGCCATTGTCTCCAAGTGGAAGCTTGGCTATTTATACACTCAAATACTCTCTCAAACACACACATTCTACACTTCTAGCATAGAGAGCTTGAGAGAGTCACATAGAGAGAGATTTATATATATATACACAATTATAGATATACATACACCTCGAGTTAGAAGAAGAAGAAGAAGAGAAGTGTTTGGGAGTTGCTCAACATCATTTATAGGTACCGGGTTGTGTACAATATGCTTTCTAAATTCTCCGGAGTATTTCTTTGTTATCTCTACTTGTACTCTTTTTGCAGTTATGTTGTGTTTTCATTTGGAATCAATGAGTATGTGTTTATTGCTAAGTGCTATGGGACTAAAGGGTCATGAGCAAGGAGCACCTACCAACAGTCCAACAGGCCTCAGGGACCGACGTACTGGAGACGGGTGAGGTGAGGTGAGGTGTCTCTTGCTATGTGATCAAGAGGAACCTGGTATGAGCGTTTGGGTAGTGTGAGCAGTTGGCTTGTGAGACTGGTCAATTGATTTGATGTCATTCTATGTATTTGATTGTCATTATCCTTTTGAGCCTTTATTATTCATGTCATATTGTATACTTCCCGGTATGGTTTTTAGATGCAGGCAGTGCCGGTAACCGAAGCCTAGAAGGGAGATAAGGTTAAGGATGATATAGGAGATCCGTGGAGAATATGGACCTGCTGGGAGTTTTAAAGAAATTTTGTATTTTTATTTTAAAGAATCAAGTGTGATTTATTTAATTTTTCAATGGAAATACGCTTATTTTTGCGGGGCGTCACAGGTGGACCGGCTACAATAGCTCTCAACTCAATCTCATCCATCTCGGGCTTACTCTGAACTAACCGTAATATCTCCTGGCAAATGTCTCTACCAATCCTCGCAGTATGGTAAGCATCCATACGCATCTGCGTCGGGTGAGTCCTCTCTGTCACATAAAGTGCTCTCCACATGTCCTCCTCCAAATGTCTACTAGCTATCTGGCACACACGCTCACGATAAAACTCTGGGTCAGCTGGCTCCACGGTATCCCCATGGATCACGTGTCCTCCATAAGCATCGGTAACAAACTGATGAAACTCTGGATCCATGCTATCATGCAAAGGAAAACTATCTATCGTCAGGAAGACGAACTTATCTTATACTCATATCTCATCTCAAGAAAATCTTAAATACTAGAACCAGATGGTGTGGAATCCATCAGTGAACGACAATATCAGAACCTAACCGTAATATAACCAGGTGTTCTGATACCAAAAACCCTGTCACGCCCCGGAGTAGCATAAATAGAGAAAAATAAATTTCCTTTATGGGTCCATAGGGAATGACAAGTGAAAGTCACTGATAATCCACACCACACAGTACTAGTCCAAACAGGAACAGTAAAACAACTGAAATATAAACACGGTTCTATCTATTACAAACATCAGAGTACGGTCCACAGGATCACAACAGGTCTGGAGACAACATATGCCCAAGTACCCGTTAACTACAAAGTACAACAGTAAAAGGAAAAGTAGTAATATAACTACTATCTATCTTCAGGTCTTCAGCTAGCGTACGGATAGGCGTCAGCATAACTGGCATCAGTGGGGCCATTCTCTACGTAACTCCCTTCAGGGTAATCGTTATCGCCATGAGTTCCGTCATCTGCATTGTAAAGGACAGGATAGTCTGGACGGGGAATGTCCAGGCAATAAAGGCCGTCAGCTTGTTGAAAGCTGAGTGAGCACTAACTAACACAGTCTCATAGAAATGACATAATCACCATTATGAACAATAGATGACAGTGATACTAAATATATTCCTCATTCTTTTATTCAGACATATCATAAATCGATTCTTATCGACTCCCACTCTAAGACTGATTTCACAATACCCAACTGACTATCTCGAACTGATTATATCAGCACAACATACCAGTGCTCTTGTTCACCGCTATACCGCTTTTAAGAACTCTTGCGAGCACCCATACATCGTTCTCATATAACGACTGGTCCATGGATATACCCATACTCTTGTTCACCGCTTTTAAGAACTCTTACTGTTCACCGCTTTTAAGAACGCTTGCGAGTACGATACATACACAGCTCTGGTAAATATAAACCATGGATGTGCCACAATTACTCTTGTTCACCGCTTTTAAGAACTCTTACTGTTCACCGCTTTTAAGAACGCTTGCGAGTACTGTGCACCCATAATTCTCACGATCCTGATCAAATCCTTGACATACACTTATCGGATTTAACCTGAGCGAATCATCAGCTCGACTCACACAACCTTGAACATACAATCCTCTTACTGACTCATTTCTCACTTATCCAATACTACCCAGTATTATCATCTCAAACTTACTATGTTATCGCGTCGTACTATTTCTAGCGTTTCGAACCCGACTACGTTACTCACCATGTTATCTCAATCTCGTTATCGTATCCCATTACCTCCGTAATCCATAGTATCGCATAATAGGAATATGGAACAGCAATTAAACAACTACGCATTATGAATTATAAACTGAAAGGAATACATTCATGTTCTGCTAGGTTCGATCGATTGAAGTCATCTCGATCGCTCGAAGAATGTGCTGTTCGATCGATTGAAGTCTTCTCGATCGATCGAAATGAAGGTAGTCTCGATCGATTGAAGTCATTTTGATCGATTGAGACTTAGTGATGTTCGATCGATTGAACTCAGTTCGATCGGTCGAACTTCGTCTTCTACAGATTCTGCCAGTGAACGTGCAGAATGTGTTAGGGGGTGTTTGGGTTATAATTAATACGTCCAGAATATGTAAAACATCATAACTAAGATACCGAGTGAGTTTGGAACTCACCAAAAGTCGTTAAGGGCGCGTTTGGGTAAGCTTTAGCTCCGAAGCTTTAATGGCGGCCTCTTTCTCTCTTGCTTGTCTCTGTCTCTCTCTTTCTCTGTCTCCTTCTCTCTCTTCTTTTTCCTTCTTCTTCTTCTTTTCCTCTTCTTCTCCTCTGCTGAGTGTATATATATATAGATATGTGTGTGTGTATATATATATAGATATATGGAGGTATGTGTATAATATATACCCAAGCATACACACTCTCAACTCTCTCTTAAGCACAAGGTTCAGCAAACACATAACATACACGAATGCAGTGTATATATAGAGAGGGTGGGGGTGCAGGTGGCAGCATTTGCGCAGAAACTGGTATTCTGATATTTCTATTCTCGATCGATCGAAGGATGCTCGATCGATCGAACTCAGATCGGTCAGTTAGATCGATTGAAAAAGGGTTTGATCGATTGAAGTGGGGACCACGTATTTAATTTATGTCGGTAGGGTTTTTGATCGCTCGAAAAGGGTTCGATCGCTTGAACTGAAGGGTCTCGATCGCTCGAACTAGCTTCGATCGATCGAAGATTGAATTTCATGAATGGTCAATTGAAGTATATAGAATCTCTCTGCATTAAATATTTATTAAAAATACGGGGTATTACAGGGGACCCACAGCAAGACTGATAAGAAGAGAAGACTTCGAGATGGCAGAGAAAAGAGATACTGGAGAAGTGGCAAAATTAAGAACACTAGTAGAGCAACAAGCTGAACAGATGAGGAGGCAAGCCGAGAATATGAATTGTATGATGGTTATGATAGAAGCAATAGCGCGTCCACCACCTGTTGTAGATCTACCAGTCATAAACCCACCGAACCCGGATCCGCCTATCAGAGAAGAAGTTTGGTTTGATGATCTAGAGATGCCGAGAACCGAAGCGCTCAGGGTAGAAAAAGAGAAGAAAGAAAGGGAAAAGACTGAGAAGGAGAGGCTTATGGCAGAGAAAATCGAGAAGCTTGAAAGGGTCGTACGAAAGGCTCAAGGGGTCGACACTTATTTGCTGGAGCTAGAGGGTTTGTACGAAGGGGCTTGTGAGGTACTGCCCGCCGGTTTCAAAATGCCTGTCTTCGATAAATTTGATGGCACAGGCAACCCCCGCAGTCACGTCCGAATGTGCATAGCAGCTTTTCAGCCTAGTGGACTGAGCACTACCATGATGGCTGTCCTGTTTCAGCAAACCTTGACAGGAGCTGCTCTATCGTGGTACCTCACACTACACCATATGGACCAATTTCTAACGGACATGTTTTAAGCTTTCTAACGGATATATCCGTTGCTAATTTCTAACGGATATATCCGTTAGTAATGACCATTCATATTGACTTATATTTTTACTAACGGTTTGAAAAACAATACTAACGGATATATCCGTTAGAATTTTTTATACCGAAATTAAATGTAATAATACAAAAAAGGAGGGAAAAAGAAAAAGAAAAGTAGAAAGAGGATACAAATATTACCCTAGCCAAATATTCGGTGCCCTAATTCTTTCCCCCCAAAAAACACAAAAGAGACAAGAGACACGACAAGAAAAAATCCTTTTTATGACTATTTATAATTTTTATTTAATGACTATTTTAAAAAAAATAGTCATAAAAAATATTTTTTATAACATATATGACTACTTTTATATTTATAGTCATAAGATTGATAAGTGGTTTTTAATTTATGACTTCATTTTTGAGTAGTCATAAATATTTTTATTTTTATGACACTTTTTGTATGAGTTATAAAATCAAACCTAAGTAATATTTTAGTTATGACTACTATTTTTTTTTTTGAAAAGTACTTTATTTATGACTACTTATTTAGGAAGAAAATTTATTTCTTTTAGAATACTTACTTTTTCTAGAATTTATTGACTATTTTTTTTT
This sequence comes from Hydrangea macrophylla, assembly GCA_033977485.1. Lineage (NCBI taxonomy): Eukaryota > Viridiplantae > Streptophyta > Magnoliopsida > Cornales > Hydrangeaceae > Hydrangea > Hydrangea macrophylla. Next base: position 35,111,996 of record CM066994.1, read on the forward strand.
CTGTCAGTACACCAAGTGAATATTATACTCCATGCCACATCGGATGAAATTCCATATTAGTTGGTGGAGTGCAGTTTTGCTCATCCAAAATTGTTCATCCTTCTCTCTCATTGGCTAAATACAATAAGGCCCAGTACTTTACACCATTAGTTAATTCTCATTTAATACTAGACCTCACTGCATTAGCCAATAGGAAAGTAGGACGAACAAAAAGTGAGCAATTTTAGGGTGGACAAAAATGTATTCTAGTTGGCGGTTTTAGTCACCCATACTCCATGTCACATGAGATAAAATCCCATTATAGTGACCTGATGTTAGTCACGTGGGTGACTTATTAAACTAAGGCAGGCTATAAGCCATTTTTTTTTTTTTTGCGAAAAAAATGTAGGCTTTAATTTAAGCCTTTTGAAGCATCAGGTCACAAACACAACAAAGAAAAAAAAAATAGAGGTTCTTGTTTGAGGCGGGAAGCTTCCCGCTAAGGGAAAATTTCTGGAACGAAATTAGTGATCCCTCTTCCCTCTCACTCGAATTTCAGCAACCCTAGATCCCTCGTTCCTGTCCTCTTTCTCTCTCTACCTAAAGAACACGTTCCTCTTGCCCTAACTTCTATACTGAGAGACGTTGAACCGCCACTTTCTTTCTTCGTTGAACCCTTCTACATCAGTCTCGGGATGGGCAATAGAAAACTTGGCTGATAAAGGGGACACCTTCTACATCATCCTCATCAACTCTCACTCCCATCACCAGTCTCGCGACCTTCTCTGGTCCAACTCTGGTTCCTGTAAGTTTATAAACATATATATAGATGGATGTTTTTCATAAATTAACTTGTTTTTTTTTTTTTTTTAATTTAGCTTATTAAATCTGATGGAGTAATGTTGGGTTTTCAGGCCTAATTCCATTGACAGAGTTTCGGCAACCAGAGACCATAAAGAAGTACGATAGAAACAGGTCTTTTCCCAAAAAAATTTAATTTTTTTTATTCTTATTCGTTTTTTTTTTGTGGGGGGGGGGGGGGGGGGGGGGGGATTAGAGCTTTCAACATTTAGATTTATAAATGTCTATATTATATATATAAAAATAAAAAATAAATTGGATATGAATTAATGTAGGTGAACATTGTTACTAAGGTGTACTAGGGAGATGCGAGAGAGAAGCTGTAGTTTCCATATCTCACTAAACTTGCTCAGGTTGGTTTCTTTTATATTATTCCAAATATTCCAATGTTAGTTCATGTTGTCTATTGCTAAATCTGTACGTCTTTGATGATTCCATTTGTATGATTGTACCAATTTTTTGAATTCAAATTTAGATTTGATTTCATCTAGTACTCGTAAGAGTTCATTGATTATGGCTTATTAAATCATAAAATTCAAAATTACTACCTGTTTGGATCGATATTTATTAAATCATATACTGGTGGATTTTTTTTTTTGCAAAAGTGTGGATTGCCAGTGATAATCAATGATTAAAATTAGCATTACTTGATTGCTATATCAAACTATGGTATTTAGATTTAGTTTGAGTGATTTGATTGTCATAATGCTGCTTATAGTTCATGGTTCGGGAATTGATTTTCAGAATGCTAGATCTTGATTTAAAAGTTTGATAATCTTTCACATGATATAATTCCAGAGAAATTTTATACTTTCATCGCGTCGCATCGCATCTACTGCATAATCTGTGGTTCCCTGTCCGAACAGATGTCAGTAGTTTTATTTTAATACTAAATAAGCTTACTTGTTTGATAAATTGTAAATGACCACATACCAGAGATAATTTGATCCAAATTGTTGTTATTACTTGTTAGCAGTCAAATGTGCAAGTGTGTTACACAGGAGAAAAGTGCGTACATTGGCTATAGTGGGTATCCTGGCTTATTGTATGCTGGTTTCACATCTTATATTTTACGTATAAGGACCTCATTTAAAAAAAAATTCATTTTCGGGTGTGATCTGGTCTATGTTAGTTAGCTGACACCTACTTCGCAACCACAAATACACAGATTCTTTCTGTGTAATCCTACAAAAGAGTGGATATAACTGCTTTTATGTTTTTTAAAGGGATTTCTTGGCGAAAGGACAAACAGCGTCCACGATATGAACACAGGAAAAGTAACTAATTGAAGTTTATAGCTATATTAAAGTGCAAAATTAAGCCGCTTTATTGTTTTCATATTTTTCCCTTTCTATTTCAGTATTTCCTACAGCTTCAAGTTCATTGATAACAAAGATTTAAGTTAAGTAGAACTTTGAAAGGAATGGAAGGAAGAAGAATGAGTGAGAGATAAATGGAAGTCGGCCATACGGCCTACATCCATGGCACAATGTCCATGATGATTGCATCTCTTATTCCTTTTCCTTCAAATTGCTTCAATGCAATGATGTCCTATACATAAGCTTTAATTGCAATTAGGTTAATTATTAATTTTGGTATTCACTTATTGGGATTATATGATTGAACCATTGCACAATTTATTAAATTGAGAGAATCAAGTCACGTTTGATTAGATGTGATGTTTGTTTCAGTTGAACAATATATCTGACAGCTCTCTCTTCTTCAACCCTAGATTAATACTTTATTCGTCTTACCCTAGCTGTACCCGTACCCAACATTTTTGGATTCCCCGTACTCACGTACCCATGTCACGTATAAGTACCCGTGTGCCATGCTACATACTTGTAGATGGTCAGAGATAATGGGGTAATTTTGGTGGAAGGGCAGGCCCAGACTGACAAAATGCTTTTTTATGAAATGATTCTAAGTTCTGACAAATGAAAATTGATTCAGTGTATTTTTTTGGAGTATTGCATTATAGTTTGGATATATGGGCCTATTGAAAGATGGTGGCAGTTTTGTTGTTTTCATTTCCATAGACTAGAAAAAGTGGTATATACAATGTAGCGCACGTGCACAGCACAGTAGATTGTATTGGCAGACAAAGTGTATAAAATCGCTATTTTTATGTCATGTTGCCATCCAGGTTGTATTGGGGCTGTCATCAGGTATCATCTTTATTTGTGTATAGAGAATTTCTTATGTAGATTTATTTAATTACTAGTAGACTTTACACAAAATTAGGCCGAGATCTGTGGTACAATTGTCCTTGGGTTGAGTGCTAGTTAAGCGCCCATTAGCAAATAGTTAAGTGTTACCAAACTGATAATCTCATGTACTTTTCAAGTAGAGTCTGTACGCAGACCTTTTTAAGGACAGAAGCTGTTTATTATTTGGATTTTTCAACTACTTCCATGAAATAAAATCATAGTGATCCACTATTAGTGTTCTAGCTCATCTGGGAGTTATGTTATGGTTTGAAGATGCCAATGGTGGTGAGTTATTTTATCTATGGATTCAAATAATCTATTATCTATATATAAAGGCTGAGGCAAATGAAGTCTCCACAGCCTTCCACCTCAGCTTCCCAACTCCTCTAAAAAAAATCCTACATGGCATCTAAACATGATTCATTGCTCTCTCTCTGCTTCGCTCTCTCATTCATAGACTCCTCTCTTTTGCCTTTTCCTCTTTCAAGCCCTTTTCCCTTCTCTGAATGACTATTCTCCTCCAGTAGCTCAAAAGACCAAACGCCTCTTCTCTCTCTTCTTAACCTTTCAGTTTTCTCTTCTTCACGAAGCCAATATTCTCAAACACGTGTTGCCCCATGTCAAAGATTGGTATTCTAAACAAAGTCTATAGTTCCAATAGGAGCCACGACTCCTGAAGATTGAAGAATACATTTTCTTTTCTTTTTTTTCCTTTTTTTAATAGTTATTTTTGTATGGGCTTTGTTTGTTTAATTTTTCAATTCACATACTGATTAGTTTTGGGGGTTGCAATTCTGCATTTTAAGGTTTTTCTAATTGTCTTCTCTGATTGCATTGCCCAATCCAAAAAGATATTAGGGCTTGAAATTAATTTGAAGGGTGGAGGATTTGCATTATCAATGCCCTCTGAATTCATGAAATGGGTTGCTGCAATGGAGGATCACGGAAGAGAGAACTTACATACCGAGCTCAACGCCGATTTCATCTCCGGCAACGCTCTCTCTAGGTCCCTCTTGCAAAACCTGACTTCGGTTTTCTAAGGTGCACACACACACACACACACACACACACACACACACACATACACATACATTTATATTATTTGTTGATTTACTTCTAATGCCCTCTATGATTACCACATGACTAGAATCCCTCCCAGTTTAAGGGCGACACCACTATACGGCGGGAATCTCTCTCACTCTTTGTGTGAAGTATATATATCTCATGTGAATCTATGTATATATATATTTTGTGAATCATTGCTGGAGTCAGTTCTAAGATGGTACATTTTTTATACCTTAAATTGTTAATCCTCTCTCTACATCTATTTCTAATGTTATTGTTTTTAATACCTGTGTTTCAATTTCATTGTTTTTGGGGTTTTTAATCTTTCCCACAAAAATACATGAACTCTCACTATACATTTCTCTCCGTTGGCAATGCATGCCCCCCCTCTCTTAGGGCAGCCATTGATAGTTTTTTGTTTCCCCTTTTTTTTGGTAGGGTATTGGAGCTTTGGATATACAAGCAATGATCATTCAAGAAGGCCCGTATGAGTTCAAAAATTGGAGGTATGAATAAAATTCATGACTTTTTATTTTCACTTCATTCTCAGAGTGAGTATATTTTTGGGTTTATTCTGTATTTTGGCCATACATTTCAACTGAAAACCCAAATTGTAGAGTGTAAAAATATATTCATCAAATGTTTTTGTATATTTTTGGGTTCGTTGTCCTTTATTTCTGAGATAATGTTCTTTCAAAAACATTTAATGGGTGGTTGAAAAACCCAAAGTAAAAGAGTGTAGTTCTAGAAATTTAATATGCTTGCCCATGTTTTAGAAATTGTTTGTTGAAGTATTAGGAAAGAAAAAAGGGTAACGTTCTTTCAAAAATATTTAATGGGTGGTCTCAAAGTTTCATAATGTGTGTGTATGTGTCTCTTCTCATTTTATCTTCTTTCTTAATTGTTTGTATGCCTTTACAATGTCTTCTCATTTTTTTTGGCAGCTGACCCTCTCTTGCAAATTTACAACTCTGAGTAATTTATAGGTATGAAATTTGTTCAACTCTAAATGTATCAAAGAGAGTTGGGTCCTTGACACTAACAATAATTTGTCAATTTCATATATTTAACTAGGTAAAAGAGAGAAGAAGAAACAACATATACAGTTTAGTGCTATTTTTCTTTGACAACAGGGTTAGGAGATTTAAAAAAATAAAAGCACTACAAAAGAATTGACATTGTATCATCAGTACAAAAGAGTCAAAAGTTGAGGGCCCTCTTATCACTTTCACAATGTTGTTTGTCAAAATTGCAAATGCCCTTGATTCATGATTAAATTTTATTCAAGCCATTTAAAAATATATATATATTAAATAAATGTATATAAAGAGAGAGATCTGTCATATATACCTACAATTTGAATATTAATCTAAGTGAGGACATATATATATATATATATAAGGCTTATCTAATCTGTGTTATTTATAGGACTCCATTTTAAGAGTTTCCTTCATATGTCCAAAAACATAGGGCCGACCATGGCTGATTGTTTGGGAGGGTAGTGGCTAGAAAAATAAAAACTACGTGTTGGACAAGATAGAATAGCAATAAAAGTTCATATTTTGGAGTCCATTTACGGTCTCATGAACTCCCAAGTCCCAACAAATTTAAAATTTGAAACTTCCTAGAGCCAACTTGATTTTCTAGGGAGTTTCAAATTCTATGTTCGTTAAACCTTCCTTGGTTTTCTAATGCTTTACTTTTCAAGTCACTAGCATGGGAAACAGTTTATATTAGAATTTTTTAGTCAAAAACTATTTTATGTTAGCATGATTCAATTATTTTGTTTGTGCAGATCTTGAATCAGACTCCAAATGTTAAAAAAAAATTATGTTTTTGATAAATGGTAGTGAAGGGTCTTGATTTTTGATAAATGTTATTTGATGGTAGTGAAGGGTCTCGGTCCGATTTCAATCCATTGCACACTGCTGCAAGTCAATGTGACCAAGGTAATGGTCTGATTTCATAAATTTTTTTCCTCCCTAACCGTCTAGATGTGATAACCTTGAATTTACAAGCTCTAACTTGTGTTGAAGGATTGAAGAAACAAAATGTACATAGAAAAGAGAAAAACAAAATTGTTGTATTATACAATTCAATTAAATTAGAACCATGGACTGCTAGAATAAGAATAATTTAAGAAGTTTGGGGAAAGGTTAGTCTGAAAACAAGTTCAAAGTCTGACATTTTGCACAAATTGCGAAGTGTCCAGAAATAAGGCAAGGTTGATTATTGTCAACTCACAACCACATGGGCATATGAGAGTATTTTTTAAGATTAGTTATAACATATTGACACAACTAAAGAACTGCTGGAGGGTTTATAGTAAGGGGAGGGTTAACACCAGAAAACACACATAAATTACATAGAGATGAACTAAAGATCCTGTCACTTTCATTTGTCAATATGCTATTGTTAATTAGTTATTGTTCCTTTGAGAGAATTGCGTGACCGAACCTTATTGTTAAGTACATAAAAAGTTTAATCTGTATTTCAAGAACCAATTTAGTATTTGCATTTGTTTATTGAGTAATGCTGTGCTTCCCAAATTTTACTTTCCCTTGCCATTTATTGGGGATCAGTTGACCTTTCATCACATTTGCTCAGTCTGTGCAGGACACACCTACACAGCAACTAGGTAAACAACTGCATACAACAAAAACTTATCAACCGAAAGAGAGCAATCCAAACCCACGGCAAAAATATTATTCATCACACTATCCCAATATGCCTGGGCTACTTTTTTTTTTTTAATATTGTTGCCTGGGCTGCTTCACCAATATGCATGGTTAGACTGACAAGGTTAACAGGAACTGAGGGTTACCCTAGTGGTCACGACATGTGCTATCACACCATGCATGAAAGGCTTTTGATAAATCAGCATCGAACGTCATATCGCTGACAGTTAAAACTACATATGATCCACTGGAAGGGTTTTCACACGAGCAGAGGAGCATGAACCTTTTCTTGCAGCTTGGGCTGAGAAGAATTCTCCGCATTGGAATACAAGAAGCTTTAGTGATAAACTCTTTAGAGTTTCTGATTCTCAAAGATCAAAATATCAAATCATATCGACCCATTGTAACTTTTGTATTATTCTATGCTCTCAAATTCAATTGCTGTTGATTCTAAGGACTAAAAGAGATGTCCTTGCTTTAGTCTATTCAAGGGTTGCCAGAAGGTGCTCTTAGGCGCATTATTTTAACTGCATCAGGTGGGGCTTTTAGGTACCAGAGCGAGTCGTGCCAGGAAGGACAAAGCTCCTCTTTTGCCCTCTGAACCTTACCAGTGAGCTTAAGCTAGGTTCTTGGCTGATTATATTGAAAAAAAGGTATGACACACATATAATCATTTGTCTTAGTTTTGAATTTTTTAAATTGGGTCCTGAATGACTATTTCCTTATTCTTTTTCCTATTTTGAAAGATGATTAGCTTTCAGAATTCTAGAGTGTTTCTGAATGATCTAAGTTATTTTTTCAGCTTAAAGCAGATCCAATTAATGAAAAAGCTATGAAGTAAGTCGTTGCATATGTAAGGCTTTTTCTGCTTAGTAAGTCATTGCTTTTAAGCCATCTCGGGCTGAATGGAATGTTAGAACCAAACAAACTTATTTTTCTTTTTTCTTTTTTCTTTTTTCTTTTTTTTTTCGGGTGCAAAAAAACTTTTGTTCTCTCAGACCATGAATATTGATATAAAAACTAATAAAGAGTTAAAATACAAAGCTCTAAAAAGCTTGAACATTGTAACTGATTTACTAGGAAGAAGTATCGTTTGGGTTGAATATGAGGCAAAAATACATCTCTGTTTGATTACTGGGTAGTGACTGGTTCAATCAACTAATTGTAAACACATATATGTGAATGATCTATGTTTTCTTGACCTTTTGATGCACTGATGTTTTCAATTTAATGTTGGCAGTATTTAACTCAGATTTCTCTTATTGGCATAGAGAGTATTCACTTTTGGCGGAGGAAGGAGTGAAGGCAGCAAGGGCATGAAGTCCTTAGTAAGTAATCTCCCTCACTATTTTTTCTCCTTTCTTGTATTCTTGAAATTTCTAGAAAACATTGAAAAGAGTTATTTCAAGAACCTGTGGGAGAGGGCCGGGTAGGATATTCCATTTACATCATCGGAAAGGCAGAGTCACATGGGGTCCCCCCCCTCCCCCACACACACACAGCTTTTGAGATATCTCAGATGCTATATAAGAGATACGACATGCAGTGGTTTGTGGCAATTAGCAAGTAACATGGGCACAAGTTAAAGTGAAGCTTATGTTGTATTTTCTTAGGTTTCTAAAAACTTTGTACATCCATAATGTTAGAATATATTAACAGATTTATTTAATCCTTTAAAGCTCGCGATCACTTGCAAGCTCGCGAGATTTGAGCTCGTGAGCAAGCTCGCGATCTCATGAAAAAGCTTGCGAACAAGCTCGGCTCGGCTCGTGTCCACCCCTAATGAGGATCTTCATCATTGTTGTAGTTCTCCCTGTTCTAACCCTTGATTGGTTAGTTTCTTCCTAAACAATTAGAAGTTTTTTCCTATTATTCTTCTAAAGGCAATTTTCTAACTTTCTTTTGACTTCTTTATTATATTGGAAACTGTTGAATCACATTCTAAACATGCTCTTAATCCAGGAATAATTGAAAATGGAGAATGTATTATGAAATTTCCAAACACGCCCTTAATCCATGTTTGTTCATCTCGTCTACTTTAGTTTATTGAAGAAGATTCAAAACAAGTTGACTTATTATGCTTTAAGTCTCATTTTTTGTTTTACGAATGAATATTAGCATATTACAGCCTGTGAATTTGGTGAAACATTTCAGTGATTCCATGGTGGGAGGAACTTAGGAGACCAAAAGCCACCCAGTTGCTTTGATATCCACAAACTATGAGCAAAAGTTCTATTGAAGTGCAAGCTTTGTGATGAAGAGCAACTCATTTGTCCACATCTTGTAGAAAGAAAGAGAACTAGGCTACTTTGCAGTAAGTTTAGTATTGTTAGTGTCAGGCTTGTCGGCTAAAGTAGTTGAATTGGTCTTTAAATTTCAGACATGCTTTGTTTGATAGTTTAGGTTTGAATGTACGAGCTCCTTAAATTTAAGATATTGTTAGATTGAGCTTGTTGGTTAAGACATGTATGAACTCTTTACTTGTTACGATAATTATGGATTATTTTTGTTGTGTTGGGTATAGATATGTTGGTTAGACATGGATGAATGGTTTACATATAAGTAATATTTGGGGCACTAACAACATCCACTAACACTTACTAACACACTCTATCTCTCTCCTAGTGGCACTGTGGGGTCCGCAGTGGACCCCGCTGTACTACTAGGAGAGAGATAGAGTGTGTTAGTACGTGTTAGTGGATGTTGTTAATGCCCCTAGCATTGCCCTTTACATATTATGTTTACTTTCGATTATTTTTTATTGTGTTGGATATAGATTAATCTTGTAATTTTTTGTGTTTGGCATAGATTAATATGCTTGTTAATTAGGTACAAAAATATATATATATATGGGAAGCATTTAAATAAATAATATTTTTTTCGATTTATGCATATTTCTAACGGATATATCCGTTAGTAAATCTGTTAGTATTTTTTAATTTTTTGGAAATTACTAACGGATAATAGTTGGCAAACCGTTAGTATTCAATATAAATCTTTTAAAATTAGCTGGAAAAAATCGTTAGTAAGTAGGTTTCTAACGGATATATCCGTTAGAAATCTTTGATTTACTAACGGACTTACTAACGGATATATCCGTTAGTAAAATTAATTTTTCTAACGGATATATCCGTTAGTAAATCCGTTAGTAATATTACTAACGCTAAAATACTAACAGATATATCCGTTAGTAATATTTATTCTAACGGATATATCCGTTAGTAATGTGGCCATATGGTGTAGTGTCACACTTGAGCCAAGCAAAACCAGAGTTTGGGAAGAAGTCGTAAAATCATTTGTGGCCCAGTATGAGTACAACCAAGACCTGGACGTCACTGTCCGAGATCTAGAAACAACGAGGCAAGGGAACAAAGAATCATTTGCTGAGTATCTGAGTCGATGGAGAGGGAAAGTCGCGAAGATGGTACAGAGACCATCAGAAAAAGACCAAATCCAAATGTTGATGAAAAACCTGCAGCCAGTTTATCAGGAGAAGATAAGGTTTCAGTCAATCAACACTTTTGTCGAGGTGTTTGATGTGGGAACAAGGATTGAAGATGCGATTCAGGAAGGAGTGATCAAGAAAGAAGAACAACCGAACCGGTATCGGAGGCCCAGTTATGGATCAAATGGAGGGCATTCGGGGGGTCACTCTGGCCCCACCGATGTCAATGCACTTAGCGAGCCGGAGAGAAAATTCGATATCACCAGAAACCATCCAAGAGGAGGAGGAGATAAGCCACCAAGAAAATTCTCAGATCTGGGAGTATCATTGTCAACCGCTCTTGACAGGCTGTTAGCGAAGGGGCATCTCCGTCAGTTGGAACCACGACCTCTGCCAAGTCTGCTTCTGCCAAATTTCCAAGGGGACCTCTTCTGCAAATTTCATCAGCAGAAGGCCATTCAACGGACCGGTGCATGAGGCTAAGGCATGAAATCCAAGACCTCATCGACAATAAAGTGATATCCGAACCGCCTGTCAAAACCCCTAATGTCACCAAGAATCCTCTGCCAAACCATCGTGCTGTGCCGCCGCGGGACCTTTATTTCTTGGGGATAGAAGAAGCAACCTTTGATCCATCTAGGCTAATCACTAAGTCTGGGGCACCGAGAAGACCATACCTGCTGCCTAAGGACTCAACGATCTGTGCTTTGGAGGATCAGCTAGGGGAAAATGAAATGGGGAAGTCAAATTGGTGGATCCAAGAGAGCGACGATCAAGACGTGAGCCGGGTGGAGGATGACCTTTGGTACGAAAGCGACAAGGAAGCAGAGGTGTTAGAGAGTACTTTGAAAGATAATTCAGAAACCGATAATCTATGGATGAGAGAAGAAGTCAGTCACTTGATCCGGTCAGGCAGACACTTCAAGCCGCATGAGCTAGAGGAAGATCACCCCGGGAAAGATCTGGACAAGGGAAAGGGTAAAGTTGATGAAGAAGCAGGGGAAGACAGGGTCCTGAAACAGTTGAAAAAGACCCAGGCTAACATCACTGTTTGGGGGTTGCTGATTGCCTCCAAACGTCATAGGCAGGCAGTTCTAGATGCTCTAAACCAATCTGATGTGTCAATAGACACCACTCCGGAGGACCTCATAGGGCTGATTGGCAAAATTCCAGCTTCAGCTATTACTTTCTCATCAAATGATCTGCCTCCGGGAGGACCCGTGCTCAACAAGCCTTTGTACATTACAGTCGAATGTCTGGGAAACACTGTGCCTGCTTGTCTCGTTGACAACGGATCTGCTCTAAATGTGTGTCCCTTCCGTACAGCCAAGCGAATGGGCTTAGATGAATCTTTCTTTGTGTCATCCCAGCAAAAGGTCAGGGCATATGACAACACCCAGAGAGTAGTCATGGGTATCATCTTTCTTAATCTTGCTATTGGACCAATGGATAAAGAAGCTGAATTCCAAATCATCAATATCCCTGCCTCCTTCAATCTACTGCTAGGGAGGCCGTGGTTGGATAGCTTGGGTGCCATACCATCCACCATACACCAAAAGGTTAAATGCGTTTGGAAAGGTCAGATCCGCGACATTTTCAGAGACAGCTGGGTTCGTCTGTCTGAAGCATCATCAAGCGCACCGGTTCTAGAAATACTAATGCAAGAAGAAGAAACAAAAATGGGAGGGTTCGAGTTTATCAGCGTGTTGGAAGAAGAAAAGCCGAGAGAGTTTCTACCGCTCCATTTTGATCAGCATGCCAGTCCAGTGGTCGCAGTGATCATGAAGAAGATGGGCTTCTTTCCGGGATTGGGATTGGGAAAGAACCTTCAAGGCCTGCCTGAGTTTCCAAAAATCCCTACTCAGACTCACACTCACGGCCTGGGGTATCAGCCAACGAAGAAGGAACTAAGGGCAAAGAAGAAGGCTTTCGATGCGCCGCTAGACCCTTACCTCAAAACGCTCAATGGGTACTTCGTAAAGGAAGGAGAAGATTTCCCCTTCTGTGGCTTCCCGAAGCCTTGGATGGACCAGAAGGACGAAAGTCTAAAGCCGGGGTTTGAGATCTTTTTCTCTCATGAATTCTCCAAGTACAAAGATCCGTTTCTGCAAATGCCTGAAAAGTCTGCTGCCGTCAACGATTGGGTTGGTGTACTGGATGGACCGGTTATACAGAATCTGTTGAGCGAGGAAGGGGTAAAAGCCGAAGGAAAAGGGAAAGAAGACAAGGGCCTGGAAGTCAAGGTCGAAGAAGGGAGTGATGAGGATGCGCCGGAAGAGGAGTCGAAGCCAGGAAAGGAAGAAAAGACGGAATCCGAAGGGCTGCCAGGTTGTAGCACTATGGAACTCAAGCAGGGAATCAACAAAGAGTGGGTTTTTGAGTCTAGTGATAAGTATCCCCCTCACCCAGAGTCTGTAATGGCCCAAATGAGGCGTCTTACTATTGCTATGTCTGTTGTAATCACTCCTAACAAAATCAGTAAAAGTATGACTGATTCTGCCTACTCGAATGCGCTTAATGAATGTGATGAATGTGATGATCATGGAATACCTAATGAATTGCAAAAGTTAATTGAAAAAGAATCTGCATGTAAAATCATTGAGGACACTCTAACGATTAATCTAGGAAATGAAAATAATCCTCAAAATGTCTTTATCGGCTCAACACTTAGCAATGAAGAAAGCAAAGAACTAATCAATCTATTAAATGAATTCAAAGATGTTTTTGCATGGTCTTATAATGATATGCCAGGTATTGATCCAAAGATAGTCCAGCACCACATCCCTCTCTTTCCCAATTCAAAACCCATAAAACAGAAATTGAGGCGAATGAGGCCAGAATGGGCACTTAAAGTAAAAGAGGAGGTTGAAAATCAACTAAAGGCTGGATTCTTGATGGTCACCGAGTATCCAGAGTGGATTGCCAACATTGTACCTGTCCCAAAGAAGGATGGTCGTGTTAGGGTTTGCGTTGACTTTCGAGATTTAAACAAGGCAAGCCCTAAAGACGATTTCCCATTACCCCACATCGATGTATTGGTCGATAACACTGTGGGACATGAGCTTCTATCTTTCATGGATGGATTCTCTGGGTATAATCAAATCCTCATGGCACCCGAGGATAGGGAGAAAACCACGTTCATCACTCCGTGGGGGACATATTGCTATAGGGTCATGCCATTCGGACTTAAGAATGCAGGTGCGACCTATCAAAGGGCTGCCACCACTTTACTGCACGACATGATCCACAAAGAGGTGGAGGTGTATGTGGACAATATGATTGTGAAGTCCAAAGAGAGGGGAGGGCACCTAGAGGCTTTGAGAAAATTCTTTGGGAGATTGAGGGAGTTTAAGATGAGGCTAAACCCGCAGAAATGTACCTTCGGAGTTACCACAGGGAAGTTGTTAGGGTTCCTTATTACCCAAAGGGGGATCGAAGTAGACCCAACCAAGATAAAAGCTATAACCGAAATGAACCCACCAAAAAATGAGAAGGAACTAAGAGGGTTCTTGGGGAGAATACAGTTCATCAGCCGCTTCATTTCCAAACTCACCTTGACCTGTGACCCATTGTTCAAACTGCTTAGAAAAGGAGAAAAGTTCAAATGGGACACCCTTTGACAACAAGCCTTCGACAAAATCAAAACCTACCTCCAGAACCCCCTGTCCTATCACCACCATCACCCGGGAAACCTTTGTTGCTTTATCTCTCCGTATCCGAAGATTCGATGGGGTGTATGTTGGCCCAAGAAGGAGAAGAGGGGCACGTGGAGAAGGCCATTTATTACTTGAGCAAAAGAATGATCGGATATGAGTTGAAGTACTCGCCCTTGGAAAAAGCCTGTTGGGCCTTAGTCTGGTGTACCCGTCGTCTTCGCCACTACATGCTAGCATTCCCTGTGATCCTGATATCCCGAATGGACCCACTAAAATATCTATTCGAAAAACCCGTCTTAACCAGTAGGATTTCCCGTTGGACCATGATGCTGGCTGAGTTCGATATCAAATATGTCACTGCCAAGTCCGTGAAAGGGAGGGTTGTCGCTGAGTTTTTAGCCGATCTCGCTGTAGAATCCGAGGACGAAGGAGAATTCAGGTTCCCGGATGAGGGAATAATGGAGGTAAAGGAGGAGTTGTGGAAAATGTACTTCGATGGGGCAGCCAACCAATTAGGTTACGGAGTTGGAATCATTCTCATAGCACCCGATGGGACCCCTACCCCATTAGCTGTCAAACTCAAATACAACTCAACCAACAATACCACGGAGTACGAAGCCTGCATAATTGGGATGGAAACGGCCTTGGCTTTGAAAGTCGGACGGATTGATGCCTTCGGAGATTCCAATTTGATCATATCCCAGGTCCGGGGAGATTGGAAGGTAAAGCATGAGAAACTGAGACCTTACCATGATTATCTGGAAAGTCTGAAAGCACAATTCTAAAAGATTTCTTTTTACTACCTCCCTCATGAAGAAAACCAACTAGCCGACTCATTGGCTACCTTGGCCTCGATGATCCAAATCCCCTCCAAAACTACCATGATCCCGCTATCCATAGAAGTAAGGAAACAATCGTCGTTTAAAATGGTCGCGGCCGTGGAAGACGAAGAGGAAGTACCGTGGTATGAGGATGTGTGGAAGTTCATTAAAGAAGGAGAATACCCCAAAGGAGCCTCAGAAAAGGATAGAAAGGCAATTCGGCGGTTCGCCGTTCAATTTGTGATCTATGCAGATAAGCTATGGAAGAAATCCTACACCGGGTACAATCTAGAGTGCCTATATAGAAGGGAAGCTAAGAGAATGATGGAAGAAATACATGAGGGAGTATGTAGGCCCTACATGAATGGGCACATGCTAGCGAAGAAGATCATCCGACAAGGATACTATTGGACAACCTTGGACAAAGACTGTTGTGAATATGTCAGAAGGTGTCACAAATGCCAGATTCATGCAAATCTAATGCACACTCCGCCGTCACAGCTTTATAGCATGACCACCCCTTGGCCGTTCTCCGTATGGGGGATCGACATCATTGGTGAGATAGTTCCAAGGGCTTCCAATGGGCACCAGTACATAATCGTGGCGATTGATTATTTTACAAAATGGGTAGAGGCAGCCTCGTATGCAACTTTGAAAGCCAAAGATGTGGTGAGTTTCATCGAGAAAAACATAATCTGCAGATATGGGGTCCCGAATGAGTTTATCTCCGATCATGGCAGTCATTTCCAGGGGGAAGTTATCCCACTCTTGTAAAGGTATAAGATCACTCGTCACCAATCATCCCCGTATAGGCCTCAGACGAATGGAGCAGTAGAAGCGGCAAACAAAAATGTTAAGGCAATCCTGGGGAAAACGACGGATACATATAAGGATTGGCATGAAAAGCTGCCATTTGCTTTGTGGGGATACCGGACCTCGGTCAGAACTTCAACGGGTGCTACGCCGTATTCATTGGTCTATGGGATGGAAGCTGTTCTCCCAATCGAGGTTGAAATACCCTCTCTTAGGGTTTTGGCGGAATGCGAGGTCCCCGAATCAGAATGGGTACAAGGAAGATATGAAGAGTTGATGCTACTCGATGAGAAAAGGTTGGCAGCGATAAACCATACTCGGGGATATCAAAAGAGGATAGCCCGTGCTTTCAACAAAAAGGTCCGCCCTAGGAAGCTTGCTGAGGGTGACCTGGTCCTCAAAGAACTGAAAGTGCCTGTTTATGACCCCAGAGGAAAATTCAAACCCAACTGGGTCGGGCCGTACATCATTAAGACTCTCCTTTCCGGAGGAGCAGCTTATCTCATGGACCTGGACGGAGTTGAATTTAAACAACCAATTAACCTCGATCGCTTCAAGAAGTATTTTGCTTGAAACCTTTCTTTTCAAAGCCTCCTACCTTGATGAACTACGCTTGACCTGATTCCCGCTAGGGGATACGTAGGCAACCTACTCGGTTCGGTCGTCAAAAATAAAACCGCCCGAGCGGCGTTCTTCTTCAAGCCTAAAACCGAACTACTCGGGACCTGACGCCCACTCGGGGATAAGTAGGCGGGCTCTCCAAAGTCCTCGGTCCACTCAAAAAAAAAAACTGTGCTAAACTAGGGGCAAACTGGCGTTTGCCCAGAACTACTTCAAAGCCCTGAAACCAGGGGCAAACTTCATTTGCCATTCGAAGAACCGAGATATCTGCTTGAAACCCGTCTTTGGATCTCCTGACTATCAAGATACGTACTATAAAGAAACAAATGAGAGTTCATGGTATAGAAAGAATAAAGCTTTAAGCAAAATTCAAAGCAAGGTGAAGAGCCGAGAAAAGACATTTAAAAGGAGAATTCTTCATAAAAAGATTAATTGAAGGGGTGAACACTTTGATTGAACATGACAAACATTTTTTGAAAAAAAAAAAAAAGGGAAAACACATTCAAAAGCGTAAACAAAGACTAGGCAGGGTCTGTCAGAAAGTTTTGTAAAATGGCAAGCTTTTCCTTGTTTTCCTCTTCTTTATTATGCATGTGTCCGTCAAGCTCGCCTCGCATCCAAGGCTTGGATCTGTAGGAGATACTCGGTAGTAGGCACAGTTAGAGCAGGAACCCTCGGGAACGGAGCAGCCATTCTGCTGTGCCAAGCCTCCATGAAAGCCTTCACAATAGAAGGGCGCAAAGGGGATCCCCTGGTGAAATCAGCAGTCATGGGTTCAGTAGCATCTTGCAAAAGTCCAAACTGACGGACGACTCGGTCAGGAATGTAGAAAGTAGTGGCATGCAAACCCGGTAGCCAGAGGCCAGGTCGCCCGGGAAGGCGTACAGCAACAGAGCGACAGATCCACGATGGACAAACCCAGCAAATGTCACTATAAGAGAGGCCCTGAAGCCAACCAAGCCACGCGTCGGCGGAATGAAACAAGCTATGAATCTCCATGCGGTCATAAGGAACTGACCCACGGAGATGGGAAGCATGTATGAAGAGGTCCAGACGCTCCATGAGCCAAATTTGCAAAACAAAAGGTGCCTCGGCGGATAACATGACCCCAGTAGCATGAGCATGGCCCAATCCAATCAGAGTTTCACCAAGGACTAGCATAACAGCACTTTTCATCTCCCGCAAGCCACAGGCAGTGGGTATAAGTGCGTCAGAAGATGACTGAAATAGGAAGTAAGAAAACATGGCAATTGACAGAGCACTATGTCAGATGATCTGGTACTCACCATTGAAAGGGTCCCTCGTGGGAGCATAAACGGGAGCAAGGCGCTCAAAATCAATCTGCCTGTCATAAATAAAGGAGCCCGCCGCATTTCGAGATGTGCGGAGAAGAGTGGCTAAGTCCCAGACATACCCGGCTTGAATCTGAGGGACCATCAATTCAGCAGAAGGATCCGTGTGAAGAATGACACTAAACTCCTCAAATAAGGGGCAAATCTCCTGAGAGCCGAAACGAAAGACATTGAGAGCGGGATCCCAACATTGGATGGCGGCACGAAGTAGATCCTCATTTAGATTCATCTGTTGGAAAGAGAAGAGATCGTTTAGTCTGAAGCACTCAAAATTGAGCTTGTCAATACCAGAGAGAGTATCCATCCATGGAAAGAGGATTTGAGAACTGATGGGGGCCATTTAAGAGGAAAATGGAAAGAAAAGAGAAGTATTTTGCGGAGCTTTGAGAAAGAAGGGGTATAAATAGAAGAATAAGGCTGTCTACCTACCCGCGGCACTCGATAAAGTGCAGCGGCACTCGATGAAGTGCCGCGCGGCAGTCCGTGAATGCCGTAGCGGCACTTACTGACTGCCGCGCGGCTCTCACTGAGTGTCGTGGAGACCTAACCGAGTGCCGTTCCAAGTTTTTCACTGGCCAGGGTTTGTTTGTAACACGATCAGCCCACCTGCAAACAGAAAACTAGATAGAAAAACAATAAAACGTGCGCATCATGCAGCACGTGCAAATACATTCATTCATTCATTTCATTCATTTGTACATATAGATAAAGGAAATAGAAGCATTCAAGATAAAAATAAAGACGGGACCAAGCCATGATCCCACATACGGCAAGAGATGGACCAAGCTATGGACACACATACGGTAAATGTCAATAAAGAAGCAACAATATAATAATAGAGGTATCCAAAGTGCCAATCCTACTGGCTATCACGAAGCCATCACCAAAATAAAACATGTATATACAATCATCAAATAAAGTGTAAGACCTCTCAAAACACTCAAAAGAAAAAGGAAAAGAGAGAAAGAAATATGATCAACCCCGGCCCCGGCTGCGAGTCTGGCGAGTCATACGCCTGAGAGGCTCCTCCTCCGACTCTGTCCCGCTGCCTCTGCCACTCCCTCCGCGTCCGCTGCTTCCACCGCCTCTGCCTCTGCCACCGCTAGTGCCCTCGCCTCCGCCTCCACCACGCCCAGCACCGATACCTCCGGGGGCATCGCTGAGGGGGATGCCGAACTGCTGGAGCCTCTGCTGGAGCTGCCCCACCTGCTGGGACAGGATCCTATTCTCCTCCATCTGAAATAAAAAAGGGATAAGTCCAGGAAGTGTTGAAAAGGCAAATGAAATACTAAGAATAAAAGGGTGCAAAGATCATACCTGGGCTCTCAATTGGGTCGCAGCAGTCGCTCGAGCCCCCTCAGCCTGAAAAACAAGAATCAAGAATAAAGAAGAAGCAATCAAAGTCAAAATGAGAGGCGGGGAGAAGTCCCTTACCATCCACTCTCGCCCGAGGACCCACTGTCACACGCTGTGGGCATACGCCAAGCCCTCCTCCGCGTAGGCACGCGGGACGACGTCATAATGGATAAGAATATTGGGGGCGCCCCGTGATAGTCGGGGGATCGTCGTCAAGTGAGGCTCGCCAAATGAAACGGTAGGCATGGTCCAGTCCCACTCAGGCAGGGCAGGAGGACGAGTGGTGGCGGGAACGGGCTGCAAACAATAGGAATAAAGCATAAATAATAAAGAATGAAAGACAATTCATAAAAGGGTTGAAGGAATCATACTCACCCGAGTCACTTCCATCAGAGGGAAGTTCGGCATCAGCTTAGCGGCACGGAACGCCGCATATCCAGTAGGAGGGTCCACAAAGTCATGAATGCCCAAACCTAGAAGAGCAACCGTAAACTCGCTACCCTGGAGAGTGTCCGTGGCTCTCATAGAGATGGGAGGAGAGAACGGCACGAAGAATCCAGGAGCCACTAGTGACTGCCTGGTCACCCTCTCTCCTAGGTACCACGCCTTGCCCTCTGGCCCACAAAGGAGTCGCCTCGTCGGGTCATACCCGGTCGACTCTCGGATCCCCACACGAGCCTCAGGTAGCACCCTGAGCCACGGCTGCCAGTGGACATGCTCCTCCCGTAGGTTCGTCAGGAAGTTCCTGAACGAAACGAAATCGTGGGCCCCGGTCTTCTGCCCAACCCTGTCCTTCGCCCATTTCAGCCCCTGGGGCATGATAAGGGCGTCAGCGTCACGCGTCTCTGGAGACATCATGCGTAGATACTCGTGGGACCAAATCTGCAATATAAGAAAGAATGAAAAGGGGGGGGGGGGTTTAGTCTCTAAATTTGAATAAATTTCTGAAAGCATAAAAAGCAATGAAATATAGAAGAGGCATACCTCCCACGCCCTCCAATAACCGCTGGTGGAGGCCGGCCTGTCCCGGGAGATGTCACTCATATGCCTGTACAGGATAGATAACCCCGCACAAGCCCAATCATACTCCTCAACCCGGTCCAGGTGCTCCAGGGACGCCACCAGGGACACAGAAATCCGATCACCCTTGGTGCTCAACAAGGAGTACCCCAGCATGTACATAAGGAAGCCTCTGGCCATCTGCTCGTCCGTAAAATCTGGTTTGCCCCGGAACGTGTCCATGAACCATCGAGCCGTGACCAAAGCCTCATCCGGGACCACCCCCAACAAGGGCTCTACCTGGTCCCACTCTCGGTCCGTCAGATATCGCAATCGCTCTCCACCAAAGGCTATCCCGGTGATCATGGAAAAGTCCAACGGCGTCATCGTCATCTCGCCAAATGAGAAGTGGAATGTGCTCGTAGTATCCCACCACCGCTCAGCAAGGGCATGGATCTGTCTCAAATCATTGGAGCACTTCGTCAAAAGTTTGACGAAGTCTCCAAATCCCGCCGCGTGTACCAAGGCCCTCACCGGCCCACTCAACTGCGTGTACCACTCGTAACTGTGGGCAAGGCTGTCATGCCTCTTCAGCACTTTGGGCTGCAGCTACAAGAAAGAACCACAAGTTCTGATGTCAGTAACCGAGTAAAAGAAAAGGCAAAATAAAAAAGGATAATGTTCTAGAGAGAGAAAAAGTTTCAAAGTATACATATATATAAATTTGTGAAAGTCTAAAGCAAATTCGGGTTCAAAGAGGCATTAGTTTCAATACAGGTTCACAAGTACCTAAATTGAGTGGGAATGATAAAATTCACAAGGGAATGTTTGAAAAAGTATTGCGCTCGTGAAATCTAAAAATAATAAATAAAGGACAGGAGAATTTAAACATAACATTCGTTTTACAAGAAGTTTTGAAGTTTATAAGAAAATAAAAATTCCTTAAAGAAGGGCATGGGATAAAGCGATCAAGGACGCTCGGGGGCGCCACGAGCACGACATTCGGAACAGGGTATCTAAGTTGTGACAATTCTATGTTACATTCACATAGAAAAGGTAATGCGAGAAAGAAATACGAGAAATAAGTGAGAGGGGAGCGTTTACCTCGCGCTTAAATGCGCGGACCGATAAATGCTCGTCCGGATCCCGGAGCAGGAGCGTAGCATCTGGATGATGGGTGGCCGTGTACTTGGCCTTCTTCTTCCTCCCTGAATCACTCGCCATAATTTGTCAAATAGAAAGAGAAATCTACACGTTAGATTCATAAAAGTTCAGAAAAACAATGAAATAATAGGGATTAATCAAGTCTTGATCGAGTAGGACTAACCTGAATAAGTCCTGGCTAGAGCAATACGAGCAGAAGAGAGGTAGAAAAATTTTTTCCAGAGAGATTTCGAGGTGAAGAGAGTTGAGAGAATGAGAAAAATGAAATGAAACTCTCGGTTTTAGCCACTGCCGCTCAAGCGCGGCACTCGGTTTTCCGTGCGCGGCAGTCAGTACACTGCCGGGCGGCACTCGCTGACTGTCGCAACGGCACTCCGTGAGTGCCGCACGGCAGTCATGAACTACCGCGTAAAACCATGTGTGTCGCGGTTAAGGCGGTTCAAGGATACTCATTTTCCAAAAATTCAAACCAAGTCTCGAAAATTGAATTTGAGGCCCCCAAAATTTGCCCTCATTACACTTTTCGCCCTCGGGATCATTTTTAGGTACACATTGACTACAAATTTCAAAATTTAAGAGTATGTATGGGCCCATGGGCCCCAAATTTTTGAAAATTGAAGATATTCGAGCCCGTGGGCTCCCAATTCTGGAAATTGGAAATATTCTCGGTTCTCGCAACAGACTTGCGTTAACCCTCATTTTGAGAATATAACAGATTTATATTCTCGGTTCTCGCAACAGATTTGCGTTGACCCTCATTTTTCGAATATAACGGATTTATATTCCCGGTTCTCGCAACAGATCTGCGTTAACCCTCGTTTTTTGAATATAACGGATTTATATTCCCGGTTCTCGCAACAGATTTACGTTAATCCCCGTTTTGAGAGTATAACAGATTTATATTCTCAGTTCTCGCAACAGATTTGTGATAGCCCTCCTCGGTTCTCGCAACAGATTTGCGATAGCCCCCATTTTTGGAGAATATAACAGATTTATATTCTCGGTTCTCGCAACAGATTTGCGTTAATCCCCGTTTTTAGAGTATAACAGATTTATATTCTCGGTTCTCGCAACAGATTTGCATTAATCCCCATTTTTGGAGTATAACAAATTTATATTCTCGGTTCTCGCAACAGATTTGCAATAGCCCCCATTTTTGGAGAATATAACAGATTTATATTCTCGGTTCTCTCAACAGATTTGTGACAGCCCCCGTTTTTGGAGAATATAACAGATTTATATCCTCGGTTCTCGCAACAGATTTGCGATAGCCCCCGTTTTTGGAATATAACAGATTTACATTCCCCCTGAGATCAAATCGAAAGATCATGACCCCTGCAAGAGATCTTCGCATTGGTCACTAAATTAGGTGATCTTCCCTAACTAACACGTCACACAAAGGCGTAAGGGAGACATGATGAGCATGGTGCTTGTATAACCGGGTCAATTCGGAAAATACCATTGCATGGCACTTGCATCACGATAAGATAGGCGCATTCATCCGTATGGTCACTTGTGCTTGTGTATGTTTAGCTCCTGCCTGAACTACGTCTTGGTCTGATTCCTGATGGGATACGTAGGCAGCTCACCGATGAGCACGACCAACATGAACCGTTTGTGAAGCTTTTTTTTTGTTGCGACGCGTAGTTTTTGTTTTGCCTAAATTTGACAGCTTGGTCAAAGGCTTGTCTTCACACAGGCTTTGACATTCGCTTATGGGACGCGTCGCCCCACAAGCTCTGTCAAAGAGGGGCAAACTGTAGACACCCCAATTTTGACCGACCACCGAATTTAGGAGAGTGTCACCTCCGTATCCGATGATGACAAGGACCGGAAGTTTCGAAGTATTCCAAACTCTTCAGAAAATCCTCTAAACGCGATAAAATTTCACAGAAAGAAGAAAAAACCAGGTATTTAGGAGAAATCAGGTATAAAACACAATTTTCGGAAAAGATCTTCAAAAATAAATTGCTTTGAGAAAAAGGAAGACCTAAAAAGGAGAAGTTCTGCAAAAAAACGGCACACGAAAGATTTCCGCGGCATTCAGTGAATGCTGAGCGGCACTCACTAAGTGCCGAACGACATTCAGTGAGTGCCGGCCCGGCACTTACTGAGTGCCGCCAACATTTTCTGACTACCGTTTGCTTTTAAAGTCCGTATTTTGCAGTGCAATACGTAGGTGTATGCGGATAAAAACAAAAAACTGATAAAGTAAGACTGACAAAAACGCGATAACCCATTAATTGTCGCGGCATTTGATGAGAGCCGTGAGGCAATCACGCAGTGCCGGAGCGGCAGTCATGGAGTGCCGCAGCGGCAGTCGACTGCCACACATCTTTTTGGACTGCCGCCCTGGGCAGCAGTCTGCCTAATTTCAGAAAGTACGCATTGTACCACCAAATGAGAGATTTACACCTGTTTTTTGCTGTGAAATTCACTGAAAATACTTGGTAATTTTGCCTATAAAAGAGAAGGGATCTTCCTTGGAAGAGGAGGGGTGAGAATACAACAAGGGAGAACTACCACTACATCAACATATTTTGGGAGAGAAAAGAGAGAGTTTAGAGAACTATAGAGAAGAGTTTGGAAGATCTTCAAAAAAGAGAAACTTTGAGGATAGTTGGAGGTGATCCTCTAACCATAAGTTGTTTATTTGCATTCTTTCTTTTGAATCCTCAAACTATTTTGTTTTCTTTGCTTCATTTCTTTTATTGTTCATACTTCCTTCTTGAGACTCTTAGAGATCCTCAATATATCTCTTGAAATCTCTTGAATATGATCTTTTGAATCCCATGTAAGCTTATGCTTCACATGGGAGTCAAAGTTTGATCATCACTTTATTTTATAAGCAAATAGATGGATCCAAGTCCATACTTATGACTTGGGTCCTCTAAACTTGATGTCTTAGAGAATCCTTTCCATATTCTTTTGAGACTCATGAGTTTTAGTCATGTCTTGATCTCCAATGACCATCAAATGGTAGGAGAAGTGGTTTGGTTTAAACCCAACTTCATGGTTTGATAGTTAGAGTTACCAAATAAAAGTTGAACTTGACAAATGAAAATAGTGAGTTCACAAACTGTTTTTGATCAAAGATTTTTAGTTCGAAATCTAACCGTTGAAATCAAGTGAAACCAACGGGAGAGTGTCAATAACACAATATTCTACCACTGTAATTTTTATTTTAAGGTGGTTCCATGTTTAAAATAGTTTGGTTATGAGTTTTGTGAAGTAACAATAATCTGCCCAGAATTTCAGAACAGCAAGTCCATTTTGAAATTCATAAATCAGAATTCTAATGGAGTTTTTGGGGTCTCTAATAATTTTTTCTGGGTACCTTAATGTGTTAGGAAGATCCCCTAAAAAGATCTAAGTGTTTCTCATCTTTTTGCTATTTTTAAAAAATCAAACAATATCTCTGGACAGAGAGTTGTACATCTCTGAGTGATGTCTGGTTCTTGTCCTTTTCCCAGAGATCTAACCGTTGAAACCTTGATTTTCTTTTTGATTTGGAAACTAGACTCACAGAGGCATCTTGTGTCCAAAATTCACCGACATCAAACCATGGGAAACATGCTTTTTCGTTTTTTAAAGTGCTGGTCTGCTCTTTGCAATTTTCAGAATTTTATGACACATTTGACCAACTTTGTAAATAATGGCCCAAATGATTCTCCTATGACTTAGGGCTTAAACCATATCTTAATAATGATAATTTAGCTTAAATCCAGAGGCTAAGTGACCCAAATCAGTGAATAAATCTATGTCTTATTCTTGTTCACATCCATTCATTTATGTACATTAATGCTCATAATTAGAACTAGTAATTGGATAAAGTTGGATTTCATTGCTTGCTAGATATAAGCTAGAGAATTAGGATTGATTGTTTGATATCATATTACTATGTGAAGCATGTGGACTAACCTTTTGTCTTGTAGCACTATTAAGGTATGACTTCTAGGACTCCTCTTTAGTTTATCTTAATTTCTTGATTTTATTGATTTTTTGACTTAATGCGCGACACCTTAGAATTAGGTTTTGCCTTATGTGTATATGTGATTAGAGACTCTTTTTTAGGATTTTCTTTTGTTTGCATGCATTGCATGTTTAAATATCGTTGCTGGATCCCGGGTAAGTTCTCTTGTTCCTTATTGCATATCATATTGCTTGCTACTTGAAATATGTGGTTTATGAATGATATTTTTTCATTAGCAATTTTACACCCTTTGGACATGCTTTTGTGATGTATATGTATATGTATTAGTTGAGGGCGTGCTTAGATTAATAAATTTGATTAAAAGGATGTTGAGTAGAGGCCTATCACAAGATAGGATGAGAGAGGGTGTTTTAGTCTGACGGGCTCCTTCATCTCTCATTCCATAATCCCCGGACCTAGTTAACCTTTGGTTTCGCAAACGATCAGTTTCCTTTCAAAATGGTTTCTTAATTTTTTCCTTTTAAAAATTAAGTGGCGACTCATTTGTTTTTGAAATTGATTTTGAAAAAGAATTTTGAAAGAAAAGATGTGGGTAAGAAAAATGCGATATCCACAGGAACTTAATGGGACCATATACTTTCATTTCCAATTTACAGAATTTGTTTCCGTTAACATTTTCGGTACTGGTAATTTTGGACCTCCATGGCTATATATACATATATAGGCGTCTATACATAGTTTCGATACCCCAGGCTTGTGTGTAATGACAAATACTACATTATGAGTGGGTTCGAGAGACTCACCGAGCGTTAGCTTGGGTGGCGCGACTTGCCGAAGAAAGACGGAAATTCCGTAAAAATAAAAGCTTCAAGCTTGGAATGGCTATGGTTCCTTGAGCTTCTTAGAGCTTACTGCAACTTATTTCCTTGCTGTGATATACCTTGATTTCCAGAAATGGAAATGTGCTTGTGTGTGAGAGTGAGTAAGAGAGTAATGGAGCTTGGGAGGTATATGTGGGTATGTTGGTATATATATATAATCCGAGAGAGAGAGGAAAAAGAGCTTGAGACTTTTAATGCTCTCTGTGAGAGTTGTTGCAATTAAGTGTGTGTGGGTATAATGCTAATGCTAAGAGAAATGCCTTGCAAGTGTGCACATTCTTATAAGCTAGGTGATCAACATTATCCATCTTGCAAGTTCCAAGTGCAATCTATGAATGTAATGATTTCAAGAATATTGTTACAGTTATGTGATTGATGCAGTCACTTCAATAATTCATCTGGTTAGTTAATCAGTTTGATCAGTTAGTCCAGTTAGGTTGGTCTGGGTAGTCTAGAAAAATAGCCCAAATAAATATTAGGGACCAAAAATGTAATCAACGTGATTAATATTTTATTAATAGTTTTAATCCCAAATTATAGGGTGACTTAGGGGCACAGTCTTAAGCAAAATTAGTTCAAATGAAATTACTAACGGGTCACAAAATTAATGTTATATAATTATAATAAATCAACATAAGTATTTTTCATTTATGGAATTAATACTACAATTAAAAATAGCACATAGCAGCAAAGTAAAATGGCATTGTATTAATAACTAATAACACGAGTATTATTTAATAATTAGAATAATACCCCAACTAAAAATTGACAAATAGTAAATAAATAAAAACTAACATCTCTTATTTATTATTAGGGGCGCGAAAATACAGGTTGCTACACTATTAATCGGCGCGTACTGTATTGGTGGCACCACCAGTGGTGGTGGTTGTTGTCCGATTACATTTTGGTGTGGCCAAAAGGGTTGTCCCTATGACTAATGGCCCAACTGTTGTTCAAACACAGGCTTGTAGTGTTGGCTATAGTTTTGTTGAGCATTAGCCAATCGGCCATCATGATCGAATGCAGCAGTTTCTGGCCTTTGTGATGATGGGCCACTTTGACTGCCATTGCCTTGGCTGACAGTCGGCCTTGTCCCCAAGTTTTGTGGGGCCCATCAATTTTCTTCCCTTTGTTGGGGATAGGACCGACATCACTATTTCTCCTTAGAGGGATAATGAACTTCTCACATTTTGATAAGTCCAAATGGCTTTGTACAGGAGCCTCTTCCTAAACTGAGGGTAATGGAGTAGTCCTTGTATTCATGGCATTTATCTTTTCAGACAAATCCATAATTGCTTTTGTTGGACAGTCCTAGCTTTGTTGGCCTGTTTTCAAGAGCTCATGGCTACTCTTAATCAAGATGAATGAATGTTCATCCCTTTCTGTGTTTCATTTGCCCTGCTCTATCAAAGGGGTTAAGTGACGTGACAGTTCATCTGAAGAAAACTTCAGACTGTCTTGACCTTCTTGGTCAACTAATTCATATTCAGACCCTTCATGTGGGGGGTCTTCTTGGTTAACAGACTCAGAAGTCTGGTCTTCTTGCGTACCATGACTTATCACTTTAGGTCCCACCGGGCGTGCCAAAAATGTTCACTGTAAGTTGGGTTTGGTGCTTGGGCATGCCAGAATCCTCTAGGATTCAGTGTGTGTGTGTGTGTGTGTGTGTGTGTGTGTGTGTGTGTGTGTGTGTATGTTTGTGTATGTGTCTCTGTGTGTGGTTGTGAGCCAGTAATCTATGTGGTGTGAGTTGATTTGACTTGGAAACAGGCGATTATGTATAACGAACAAGAATTAAACTTACTAAAAATCCTCAAACAGTGTTGAACCACACAAGTTTGATAAATGCCAAAATCATGTAGGAAATACCTCAAATGTTGCACCGAACTTCATTTCCATTGATATAATGAGATTACAGATGTGAGAACTTGGAAAGATACAAAAACTACTGAAAAAGTTCTGGAAACCAAGGTATTCAAGCTATGGAACTGTGTAAAAAGGGTAAAATCTAAACTACTGGGTGCTGTTGAATGCTTTTTGAATGCTGGTTTCGAGTGAGTTTTTACGAGAGAGCTTTTCGAGGCCCCAACACTAGTATGTATAGCTCTGGCTTGGAAACAATTGCTCTGGACGTGTTTTCAAAATTTTCGGACCCACTACCCACATTCTAGATACCCACGTTCTGGATCCACGTGTTTAAAACGTAACTGCCTTCCATCGGTCAACATGGTCTGATATTGATCCTTTGATTTGGACACCTAGGTGTTACTATCTTCATCTCGGGTCTCCTTTGCAGGCTGATTGGTTGGACACATTCTTTGATGATTTGGATTGATATTTTCCATTACATTGGTCCGATGTTGATTTAACTAATTTTGTTCTGATATCGGTCTACTGCTCCAGACTACGATCAATCCTTGAGTCATGTTGACTTAGGGTCCAACTCCTCAGAGTTTAGGGTTAAGGCTTTCTATTCTTGGCATGTTTGGACCTCGATGGCCTAATGGGCCCAGCAGATTTTAGGTGTCAAACAGGTAACTAACAAAGTTCGATCTTATACTATAGGGACAAGAAAACTTACTTATCGCCAACACATGTTAGTGCCTCTTCTGTGGCGCAGCTAGGAAGGGCAACCAGAGCAGCAGATCGAGCACTATGGTTTACTAAGGACTTGATTAATACAGTGACAGGAAAGAAATCAGCTACCTGATATTCATTTTTAATCTAGATATGAAAGTGTCACAACTCCAATGAGCAAGGTTCATATAAGGATCTACGAGCCGCTCCCAATACTTGGGATTTATAGTTGCTTTTCGTACCAAGTTTTGCATACAAAAGGAACATCCAATAAAAATGATTGAATTCCCACTCTCCTAAACACATTAGCTAGCCAAACTATCCGTGTTTAACTCTTCCCACTTCCTCCTCCTACCATTTGTACAAATTAAAAAAGTCTAAACATGCGAATTTCATAACCATAAAGAGGGAAGAAAAAGAGAGAGAGAGAGAAAGAGAGAGCGAGAGAGAGAGAGAGAGTGAGAGAGGGGAGATAAAATACATTTTAGTACCCTCTAAATATACCAAAGTTTCACTTTGGGCACTACTTTTCAGTTGAAACACTTTGGCCCTCGATTTATATATGATCGTTAACATTGTAAATAAAATATATAACGGAATGGACAAAATAGATGACTTAAAATGAAACTTATGTGTATTTACAGGGTAATAAAATGTTTTCAAACCTTAATAACTTTTGTGTATTTACATGTTAATAAAGTGATTCAAGCCTTAAATGTTTTGAGCCACATGGTTCATTCAGTCAATTTCTTTACAACATTAACCATTGTCCATAATCAGTGGCAGAATTTGTATTTGGGGGGGGGGGGGTTCTAATCCATTGGCCCATGGTTTATCAAAATGGGTGTTATATTGTATATAGGCATATGAATCACTTTTCAAAAGAGTAATGCTATGCTTTCCAATTTTGAATCCCAAAGTTGGTTCTTAAATGGCATAACAATTGCACCAAATATTTTGGTAGTGATTGATGGTACCACATGTCATATGTATGTTTATACAACTGACAATACATTTAGGAACCAAATTTGGGATTCATATTTGGGAAGCCTAGTGTTATTATTTTCTAGAAGTTAATATTTTCGAGGGCCAATACATAAATTAATTCCACAATTCTACAAATTACATGTACATAATTACACTTTTAAAAAATTTTGCAGGGGCCGAGGGCTTCGGGCCTCTACATGGCTCCGACCCTGCTTAATTGACACTCTTTATTGATTAAGGGCCCAAAGTGTTGAAATTTAAAATGCAGTGCCCATAGTGAAAATAATTTATAATTACCCGGTATTAAAAAAATTTTTAGCAGCACAAAAAAAAAAAAAAAAAAAAAAAAACTAAGGCTCACACCCTACACGGATGAGAACAAGAGAAGAAAAGAAGGTGTTGAATTTTTCCATCTTAAAATGGTGACCAAAAGGTTTCAAATTGTAAACCAGGATCATGAAAAAACCTCAAATATATATCACATACCCTCCCACGGTGGGGGTTTGTATGCTAGTGAAGGTTGTATGAATGGCATATTTGTTAGAATACAATAGAAAATCAAATTCAAGAAAAATGTTCTAAATCCATATTGTGTTGGCCTAGTTTTTCATTTCAGAGAGAACTGAAGAAGGTCCCCACCACTTGGCTTTCGTTTATATGTCTTAAAACTTGGCATGAAGAAGTGACATCCATATGTGAGGCAATTAAAACAATTCATGTCAGCAAGAAAAACCCAAAGATACATATAAGTGCCAAAATTAATCTTATTAGGGCTCAAATTTTCTTGAGTTTGTTCGATTTTTCTCCAAAAATTAACACCTTTGACAGTCAATGCATGTGTTAATGATCATTCTCAACTGATATCAAATAAAAAATGATGATCTAAAGTGATGCAGTTGAAATAAAGGGGACATATGTATATGCAGAGAGTTTAGAATGGTTTGGGATTACATGATGCAGGGGCGGACCTACCTCGGGACCAAGGGGGGCCATGGCCCTGCATAATTTTAGAATTATTTTTGTACTTACATGTAATTTTTCAAAATATTTTGTACCTCTGTGGAATTTTGAAAATTTATACTCTTGGCCCTTACAAAATTTTGAAAAACTTTTGATACATGTATGTAATTTTATACAATCATTCCAAAATTTTTGAAAATGTCAATATGTATACGTAATTTTATAAATTTAGCCTAACTTAAATTGTTTTTTTACCATTAATCAGTTTCACAAGCTACAGCATGCAGTCAATCAGTATTGTCAAAAAAGTGATATACAAAAAAATTTGCTGAAAAATATGAATAAATAAACCTAAAAAATTTCGCCTCGGTAGCAGCTTATTCTATTTTGGCCACCCCAACTACAAATTTCTAAATCCGCCATTGATTACATGTCATTCGAATAATCGTGATAATGAATACTTTTCCCAAGTGGACTGGTTGGTTTCCCTTGGGTTCTAATGCAGCCGAATTGATCAATTCAGAAGCCTAAAAAGAAACTAAATAAGAGCTACCAATTACTTGAATGGTTTAAAAACTAAATAGCATGATCATATTTTCCCGATTCAGACGACTAAAAAAAGTCAATGATTTCAAGAGTTTAGAATCGAACTGCGCTTTTATTTTCAGATTTTTTTTTGGAATTTTATTCGAAAACATAATTTCCGTTCGGTTTCATCCGAATATCAGCCCTACATCAGCCCATTTCTCAAGTAGCATCAAGTTTAAGCTAACTACCAAAAAAATCAACTAATTTCAAACCACAATCAAATTGGACTAATTTCCTCGCAATCAAATTTTTGGTTCCTCAAATGTATCAACTTAGATCTCACATAGGCCAAGTTCCCCAATAGAATCAAGTTTAAGCTGACCCCCCAAAAAAAAAACTGACTTAAAACCACAATCAAATTGTGTCTAATTTCCTTACAATAGACATAGTTTACTCTGTACTACCGTAATGAGGTTTCATTAGTAGAATACATACCGAAACAAAGACATTAATTAACTGTTTGGTTGTACACAAAATTGAGAATTGATCTATTTAAAATGAGTACATTTATGTATGAACCCATTTATAGGTGTTTGCTTGTTGAAATGAACCAATTACAAAAATCAACAAATTTGGACTTACTATACAAAATCAGAATTAGATCATTTTATCTAAAACCTAAAATAGCCTAATTTAAAAATGAGACTGAGTTCATTCACATCTAGCCCTAATTGAAACCAATAACCATGAAACCCATCCCTCCATATCCACCAGCAATAAGTGGATTTGGGTTGACCTAAATTCCTTGTGCGGGTTAATGTAGGCTGACTTTGGAAAATGACTATTTTGCTATTAAAACTTTAAAATGTCCTAACTTGTTAAAATTAAACCAGAATTCCATACTGTCAGGGTCTATGAGCTCGTATTAATATAAAGAACATTTTGAGAACTAAAAAACTACAGATATTGCAAAATGACTATTTTGCCCTTGAAGCTTCAAAATGTCATAACTTGTTAAGATTAAACCGGAATTGAATACTGTTGGGGCTTGTGAGTTCACATTAATATGAAGAACATTTTGAGACTTAAAAAGTACATATATCGTAAAATGACCAAATTGCCCTTAGAGATTCTAGGGTTTACCAATGATGGAATATGAGAAAAATACAAAACAAATTGAAAAGGGGTTGGAGAGAACAAGGGTTTAGTGGATTACCCTGGGTCTTAGGCCCTTGGGATTCTGAAACGATCATGTGTCAAGATTATTAAATATATTTTTTTGTGGTCGCAATATACATCAGTAGTAGTGGTTAGTATGTTAAGGGGTAGGCCTGGCAAATGGGCGGGCTCGGGCGGGTTGGGGTCGGGTCGGGTCGGGCTGAGACGGGCCGGGTTTAGACGGGCCTATATGTGCTGCCAGGCCGGGATGGGTCGGGTATGGCTCATTAACCCGTTAATTGTCGGGTAGGGTATGACCCCTATTTTTTTTCCCACCCTGGTTTTCTGCAAATGCTTGATACGCTTGTTTGGCTAATCAAAAAGTAAATAAAAAATTGCTATTGCTCTAGCCATAACAAGACACAAACCCAGAAACAACATGGAATTTTATTTTTTGAAAACAACTTAAAAAAAAAAAAAAAAACCATAAAAAGTAGAAATTGAAAAACTTCAAACAAAATTTCCACAAAATGAGTTGATTCCAAGTCTGAAAACTTGATTTTAGAAACCAAGGAAACAAAAAGGAAAATCATAAAAATCACATTGAGACACAAACCCATTAAATTACTGAGATTTACCATAGCTAGTAGCATCATCTTCAAAAAAAACCTTTACCCTCACAATCAAAGTAGCCATATTTCTTGAATATATGCTTTTCCCTTTTCTATTTTGTAGTCCTAAGATGAGAGAGAGAGAATTGAAAAGAAATAATCTTAATCTGGGTAGGTGAAGAGACTAAGAGAGAGAGAGAGAGAGAGAGAGAGAGAGAGGGAGAAGAGGGGCGTCAGGTCACTGGTGTAGAGGAAGAGAGAAATGACTTAGCTTTATTAGTTTATTTATTTGGTTGCTTGTTCACGGGCTATTAACTTGGGCCCGCCAAAGCCCGATTCTTTGCTCAAGTGTTATATGCAAACCCGAAATCAACCCGCTTTAGAAATATTACTAGCCCGACTTCATATACTTTTGGGCTATTTTGGGTGGGCTCTAAGGGGCGGGCTGGATTTGCCAGCCCTAGTAAGGGGTGAGTAAGCATGGAAATTTGCTCCAGTCCGCGGGCGGCCAGGGAAGTGCTGTACGAAAATAAGCCTGAAACCCAACCCGTCCATACATCGAGCAAGGCTCGTCCAAGCCCATAAACTTTTGGGTGGACTAT
Source organism: Hydrangea macrophylla (assembly GCA_033977485.1). Lineage (NCBI taxonomy): Eukaryota > Viridiplantae > Streptophyta > Magnoliopsida > Cornales > Hydrangeaceae > Hydrangea > Hydrangea macrophylla. The sequence goes on from CM066994.1 coordinate 35,145,254, forward strand.
GGGTCCCTCCATTAGACTTTTGGGTGGACTATGGGTCCCTCCATTAGACTTTTGGGTGGACTATGGGTCCCTCTATTCAAAGTCTGACTCGAAGCCCAAGCCCGCTACAAACCCTTTGGCCCGCCCAAACCACTCGGCCCAACCTGTTCCCCATCCTAAACAGTGATAATTTTTAGAAAATACGAACCAAACCAAACCAAACCAAGCCAAGCCTTGTGTCCCAATCAATTGGGGTCGGCTATATGAATCCTTTTTCTCCATTCTGCACGATCAAGAGCTATATGCTCATTTAAATTATACATATTCATATCTTGTTGCACTACATATTCCCAAGTCAGTCTACGTCTACCTCTCCCTCTAACCATTCCAGGTACTACGATCTTATCACTCTTTCGCACAGGTGCATCTATAGGTCTTCGTTGCACATAGCTGAACCATCTAAGTCTATTCTCCCTCAACTTGCCCTCAATATGTGTCACTCCTACAGTCTCTTGGATGTACTCATTTCTAATTCTATCTTTCCTAGTCTTACCACACATCCATCTTAGCATCCTCATCTCCGCTACACTCACTTTGCTAATGTGTTGTTTCTTAGTTGCTCAACACTCTGTCCCGTAGAGCATAGCTGGCCTAATAGCTGTCCTATAAAATTTTCCTTTCAATTTTGCTGGTATTCTCCGATCACATAATACTCCAGAAGCACTCCTCCACTTAAGCCAGCCCACTTTAATTCTATGGGTCACGTCATCACCAATCTCTCCGTCTTTACTGATCATTGAACCTAGATAGAGAAAGTGTTCCCTCTTTGGGATCTCATGATCTTCGATCTTCACTGCTTCTTTGTCTCTACTTCCACTGTTTCTAAAAGTACATTCCATGTATTCTATTTTCGTCCTACTTATCTTTAGCCCCTTAGTCTCTAGTGCTTCTCTCCAAGCTTCTAGTTTAGTGTTGAGTCCCCTTTTAGTCTCATCAACCAAGACAATATCATCTACGAACAACATACACCATGGGACCTCATCTTGAATGTGTCTAGTCAATTCATCCATAATTAGGGGGAACAAATAAGGGCTCAAGGCCGACCCTTGGTGCAGGCCTACGGTAATTGGGAATTCGCTTATTTCTCCGGCTGGTGATCTAATTGTAGTAACCGCTTCATCATACATATCCTTCACCACGTCAATATAACCCTTGGTCACTCCTTTCTTCTCTAGCACCCACCAAATTAAATCTCTAGGCACTCTATCATAAGCTTTCTCTAAATCAATAAAAACCATATGTAGATCTTTTTTCTTCTCTCTATACTTTTCCATTAGTCTTATAAGTAAATAAATTGCTTCCATAGTTGATCTCCCAGGCATAAATCCAAACTGATTTTCTGACACTGATGTTGTGCCTCTTAAGCGATGCTCCATAACTCTCTCCCATAGCTTCATAGTATGGCTCATCAACCAAATACCTCTATAGTTGTTGCATTGTTGTACATCTCCTTTACTCTTATATACAGGCACTAGGATGCTCTTCCTCCACTCATCAGGCATTTTTCTAGTCATTAAAATCCTATTAAAAGCTTTTGTAAGCCAAGATGCCCCCACATCTCCCAAGCATTTCCAAACCTCAATGGGGATCCTATCTGGTCCTAAGGCCTTGTTGGATTTCATCTTCTTCAAAGCAAAATCCACCTCAAACTTCCTTATTCTCCGATAGAATCTGTATTCTCTAGTTTCATTGTAACTTCCAGTTTCTTCTTCCATTGTGTTATCCATATGTTTTTCATTCAGCAACTTCTCAAAATAGCTCTTCCACCTTTCCTTAATCTCTTCGTCGTTCACTAATACCCTAGAGTCATCGCTTTTTATACACTTAACCTGATTAATGTCTCTTGTTTTCCTTTCTCTCGACTTAGCAAGCTTATAAATACATTTTTCTCCCTCTCTAGTGTCTAGTTTGGTGTAGAAGGCGTCATAGGCTTCCATTTTAGCAACTCTAACTGTCCTTTTAACCTCCTTATTTGCACATTTATAGCTTTTGAAGTGTTCCTCACTTCTATCATTTTGCCACTTCTTAAAGCAATCCTTTTTGGTTTTTACTGCAGCTTGTACCTCTTCATTCCACACACACATAAGAAGTCAAGAACCATCCACACATGACTAGCTAGGTAGCCAAAGGCCCACAACTACATAAACTTTCATGCATATTCTCCCCCATAATGTAACTTTCTATAACACTTGATTCAATCAATATTTGTCTAATAAATATATTTTTATTTCATTTGCTTATTGTTGCAAACGAATAATTGTAAAAACAGTTAAGCCCGAAGCCTGAGCATGGGGCCCCAAGTCCATCCTTCTAGGGCCTTTGGACGGATTTAAGGTTTTCAATTCCCAAGCCCGGTCCAATCAACATCTCCAAGCCCATCAACGGCCTGCTTACCAACGATTGGGCCGAGCCAGGCCAGTTTTCCATGCCTAGTCGGGGTGGGCTTGGTCAAGACTTAAACTAGTGACCAGATGAGTATGGGCACTAGCCTGCACCGATTCCACGCGGGCAGTACCACATCTGGTGGATCGAATGATCAACATTAAACATGTAGTAGAACTATATACATGTACAGTCAAGCTCTAAAGTTCTAAAGAGGGCGCACTCTCCTTATTAAAGAGAGGGTTTCTGTTTTGACCGTTAGATTGTGTTTTCATTAATGGCAGTTTTGTCATTTTACAGTTTTTAAACACAATCCGACGGCCAAAAAAGAGGCCCTCTCTTTAATAAAGAGAGGTGGCCCTCTTTAAAAAATCTTTGTATACATATATATATATATATAAATGTACTAATGAACAGAAATACTTTACATTTTTATCAATCGAAGAACTTTTATTTAACTTTTTTCTTTAGAACTTAGAGTTTTAAAAGTTTTGTGTACCACTTTTTTATTTGTATTGTATCCATGCCATAAGAGTCCTACAACTGAATAACAACCCTTGTGCATTTTATTTTCCCTTCACAATTGCTATTTTATAGTGGATGACAATTCCTATTTTTTTGACACTATGAGTCCCCACTGTTTACCTTCAAGTTTCAATTTTGTGTGTTCGGATGGTTTTTTCTTGTTTTGTTAGACTCCAGAATAAACTAAATCTATTGGGTTTTTTCCTTTTTGTTGGACTCTTTTTCTTTTTTCTTTTTTATTTTTTATTTTTTATAACTTTATGATTCTTGGTAATCAAATCCACCTAAAATAATCTATGAACCAAACGGGCCATAATTATTTTACACTTTTATCAATCGGTGCACTTTCACTTAAGTAATTTTCTTAGAGTTTTAACAACTTTCGTAAACTTGTTGAACAATATTGAGGTGGCATGTAGTCGGGGGAATCCAATTGCAATCACGAGGCCTCATTCATGGTCTGCGCCCCCTCTGGGTGTATTTAAATTTAATGTTGACGGAGCGGCCAGGGGGAAACCGGGCCCGGCTGGGATCGGCGGCGTCCTAAGGGACCATGAGGGAAGAGTGAAATATGTTTTCTCAAGTCCGGTGGGATGGGCTGACTCAAATGTAGCTGAATTCCTGGCCATCCTGGAGGCTCTAAGAGTTTGGTCCACTGTACGACGCATGTCCATTGCACTAATTATTGAAAGTGACTCTACGGTTGCAATTTCATGGGCATCGAGCGCGGATTATTGGAATTGGAAGTACATCTTTCTCTTCAATGAGCTTCAGAATCTCTTGAGTGACAGTTTGTCTCATAACTTAATTAGTTTCAAACATGTAAACAAGGAAAGGAATTCTTTCGCAGACATACTAGCAAAATCGGCAATTGATAGAGAGGATCCTTTTGTTGCATGGATATAAGTGACGGTCAAGCCTCGTTCCTGTCGGGTGGTGTCTTTTGGAGTGTTTCCAGTGTAGCGGCTGCTATGGTCTCGGGGGGTTTTTTGTTTTGTCCCCGGGGGTGGTTACAGTTTAGGTTTTTCGGTGGTGCTTACAGTTTTTAGTGGCTTTTGAGTTTTTTGGGCATTGTGGCTGAATTCCCACGGCTAGTGAGTGCTGGAAATCATTGCCAATCGACAAGTGGATGTGTGTTATGTGGTTAGTCCTGCTCTGATGGTGGTTCCTGAGCGTTTCTCTGCTGTGGTTCATAGAGTATAGATTACAGTGCAGTTCAACAGGGGGTATTTCTGGATTCTGGGTGACAATTCTGTCTGATCCGGAGACGTTGTAGTGTTTATTCTTCTATTCTCTGTCGGGGACTGCTCTGTAGTGTTCAATAGCGTGGTTTATGCCCTGGCTTTGTGAAGGGCTGTGAGTTACACTTGAGGATTGTTTGTAGTGCATTTCAGATTTGGTGCTCTGGGTGATGCTAAATCTTGATTCGGTAGGCCTGTTTCGTTTTTATCCTTCGTCTACCTGTTCAATGGTGTAGCGCGGAGAATGGTTAAGCAGATGCGGGTCAAGGTCCTATAGGCCGGGTTGTGGCGCTTTTATTGATTGCTCGTTGGGGTAATTCTCTTGCAAAATATAGTCTGAATGTTTCTCAAGAGCAACTTGGTGGGCGGGGTTTTGTTTTGCACAGTTGTTCAGGTTTGCTGGTAGTTTTGTTAAAGTGGAGTGGGTTCGGTCTTAATGGGTCTTCTACAGTTTTTTGGTGGATATTATTGGCATATATTCGGCATTTTATTGGTGCCTTGTGCTATCATTCTGTTTTGGTGTTGGTAGAAGAGTTGGTTTTATTGCTGTCTATTTTCTCTGCTCTTGGGTGGTTCCTTTCTGAAACTCTTAAAAGGGAGTGTTTCAATTTGGAACCTCCAGCTGTGGTTTTCGGGGCTGTTTCTTAGTCTCCATTTTTTGGTTGAAATTGTTATTTGCGAGGCTTATCGCTTTGTTTTGTCTTTATCAATGATTGGTGCTGTTCAAAATAAAAATAAAAGCCAGTTTTTGAGCTCAGATGGGGCAGGTCAAATCGTATTCCCTTCCTATGGATCAGGATGGGATGGGAGCTGCGGCTTGGATTCACTGATAAGGTGCTGCTAATGGATAGGCAAGCTGGATTTTCAATGGTGGATAAATCAATGGCTAGGCTGAATGCTCTATGACGCATTCCCACGAGGCAAGGCTGAGCTATCAGGATGTGCTACTGTGTGCTCTTGAAGTTTGGTGCTGTGCGCTGGGTAGTAATGGTTGTGGTGCCTATAGTTAATTCAAGGGCCCATTGGTTCAGCTTTGCTACTGTTGGTTTGTGGGCTTTTATGGTGTTGCTTTGTTTCAAGCTAGTTTTGGAATGTAACTACTATGGTATGGGGGGTTTGTCTTTGGACTTTTGTCCAGTAATCAAATTTCCTTTGCTGATCAAAAATCGGATTGCGTTTTGGTGGAGTAACGGTGGGTGGTTGAATGTTTTTGACAATTTGGCTGGAGGGAATTGGATTACTGGCAATTCAAGCTCACTACACGAGTCTCAAGCAGCCTCCTGCAACTATTTTGATCCAATTGCAAAATGTGGCGAACTTAAGGGAGCCAATGCTTAGCTTCTCGTTGTTGCTCTCTTGGTGGCTGTTGGCACTGCCGGAATAAAAGCAGCTGTACCAGCTCACCCTGCTGATTAATTTGTCGAGACAGATCCACGAGAAGTGATACAAAGGATAGTTTGGTTTTCAAGGTGATAGTGCCATTACTGAATCATTCAGGGTAATAGAAAGTTTAATTTTCCTGAAGACCCTACAGAGCTTTTTTTTTTTTTTTTTTTTTTTTGAGATCAATATGGGCAAAGTGGCTGCAATAGTAGTAGAGTTTGTACTTCACAGAGATGGCTACAGTTGGGCTTGGAGTTTTGCTCCCAAATTTGTTAATCCATTTGGATGGCTGTTTTTTTAGTCCCATTGGAGTATTTTGGCAGGTCATTTTGCTCTCAGTGGTCATTAGTCTTGGTTCATGTATTTCTTGCTGGTTTTTTGGGTCTGTGTTTTGGGTTTTTTAGGGGTTTTTTGGGGCTTTTGGGGTGATTTGCTCCCTGGTTCTCCTAATGAAAGTCTTCATGGGACAAGGCTTTTCATTTAGGGATCCTGGGTAAGCTTTGGGGTTTTGGGGGGTTTTTAGTATATGAGTGGATATATTGTAATTATGGGTTCTTGGCTCATTGATTTCTTTTATGATATTAGCCGTTCAAAAAAAAAAAAAAAAACAACTTTCGTAAACCACTTTTTTTTTTTTTGGGGTCCGTCCATGAGAGAACTTTTTTTTTTTTTTTTCCTGCTTTGGATATATTATGTTATATACATTATATACAATCCCTATTATTTTACAACTCCTTTATATTAATGACATTCGACATTAATCCTTTGTATTACAACTCCTTCCAAACAACTCATGTTCCCATCGGAATAAATAAATAAAAAAAGTCAATCACACTTTAGGTGATGATTGGTTTCCAAAAAATATATATATATATATATATAGTTGGAATCACAGTTTTTTTTTTAATTATTTTTTTATTTTTACACTCCCCCTACTTTTGACCAAGGTTGGTTTTTTTCTTTTTTTCTTTTTTTTCCCTTTTATTTTGGACTAACATTTGGTTTCCTTTTTCTTTTTCTTTTTCTTCTTTCTTGGGGGATAAATTACAGTAACACCCCCTCAAATATGACTCTTTTTCAAATACGTTCCTAAAGTATAAAACTTGACAAGCTAACTCCCCTCAACTATTGCATTTTTCTCTAAAACCCCTTCCATTAGAATTCCGTCCCAAAAAAATAATATTTTTTCTAATCATGTGAGCAACATATGATACAAACGATTAACAACATGATATCTATTTGTCCATCTTTCGAGCCATTGGAAATTTTAGGACAAAATTATCCTTTGTTACATAAATAGCCCTTTGTTGTACACCAAATTTTAGGCAATTTTGTTTTAAAAATTTCAACGTTTCAAAGAAGAGACAAAAATGTTATATTGTTAACACTTTTACATTGGTAACATAATACAAAAGTAATCAATTTTTTACTACAACCTTAGTGAAAAGTTATAATAGTTGATGGGGTCAATTTGTTGAGTTTCATAGTTGATTGATAAAAGTCATAGTTTTAAGGGGTGTTAGTGAAATTACCCCTCCTTTTTTGTTTTTTTTTTTGTGGACTCCATGGTGGGTTATATAAATGGTGGATTAGTAACTATACTCCTATTTCCAATTTCTTAGTAGAATGGGATTCTTTTTACACTCACGAAGTTTAAAATTTTCATCTTCCAATCATAAATCTAGCATTCAACCTCCAGTTAATACAAATATTTGAGAGCTAATCCATCTAAAAACTCGCATTTAGTCAACAGCTAATTAATAATAGAATTTTAGTAATTGAAGACATTTGGGTAAAGTTCCTTATTTGTGGTTTGTTAGATTCCTCTCACAATTGTGAGACCCTGACAGAAGAAAAAAATAACTTAAACATCATTTTTTTTCATTCTGAGACCCACTGTTGTGAGACTGTGAGAGGGAACCTAATGAACCACGCTTAAGGAACTTTACCCAAGTATGTTCCTTTAGTAATTGTGTAACAATTTTTTGCGTCTTTAATTAAAGTGGACCATAATGGATTAATTGAGCATTGGATCATTGGATGGAACAAAGTCCAATCTAGAAATTAATAAAGGAATTTGTGTACTAGAAATTAATTATGTAGAAGAATAACATAAATTCACAAGCCTCCTAGTCCCAGGTTTACTTTAGGCCCTATTTGTTAGACATTATTTTAGTTCTCTCTCTCTCTCTCTCTCTCTCTCTCTCTCTCTCTCTCTCTCTCTCTCTCTCTCTCTCTCTCTCTTAAAATAAAGTTTTACTTGTTAATGGATTGCATTAATTTTGGACTAGAAGACTAATGATAGTGTAAAAAAAAAATCTACTGGTATTGTCTAATTTCTATTATACGTCTCCACTTCCCAAGTTCTAGCTTTGGACGTTTTTTCTACACTTTAAGATTCACAAACCAGTCCACTCTTTGTGTTCTCTTAATAATATGCTATGGTGAACTAAACACGATTGATCTTTATACAAGTGTGCACTTTCAAGCTTTGTATTGAAGGTAATTATTATTCCTTACTCTTCTATTCATTCATTCAACTTACTTATGAATGTCATTCTAATTACTAGTAATTAATGTAATGTTTTCAATAACCTAATGGTCAAAATGAAAACAAAAAACTATGACTTACAGTAACATTAGTCCCCTTCTTATGAGCAAGTCCTCACTTTTTTTTTTTTTAAGTAAAGTTTTACATGTTAATGGATTGTATTAATTTTGGACTAGAAGACTAATGATAGTATAAAAAAAAACCTACTGGTATTGTCTAATTTCTATTATACGTCTCCACTTCCCAAGTTCTAGCCTTGGACGCTTTTTCTACACTTTACGATTCATAAATCAGTCTACTCTTCGTGTTCTCTTAATAACGTGCTATGGTGAACTAAACACGATTGATCTTTACACAAGTGTGCACTTTCAAGCTTTGTATTGAAGGTAATTATTATTCCTTACTCTTCTATTCATTCATTCAACTTACTTATTAATTTCATTCTCATTACTATTAATGTAATGTTTTCAATAACCTAATGGTCAAAATGAAAATAGAAAACTATGAGTTATAGTAACATTAGTCCCCTTCTCATGAGGAAGTCCTCGCTTTGATAAAGTAAGGACTTCTATTTATAGTCATCGGATCCAGTTTTTACTAAGGGTACTAAAGTAATTTCACAGACAGAAAACTGTACCCAACAACTCCTGATATCAATTCTTATAGTATTACATCACTCTTTTTAATGACTCTTGATTTGTTTTCTTCTTCTTCTTCTTCTTCTTCTTCTTCTTCTTCTTCCTTTTTTCTTTTTTTTGAAGCTCTATGATGGGTTACTCATGATTTTGTTTATTCCACACCAACAATAATATACGTAACTTCTATCAGACCTATTTTTGGTAAGATATGTATTCAAAAAATTTTAGTAGTCAATATCAACCACTTGATGATTTGGTTACCCATTTAACAAAGAGTGCATTTTTCTCCCTCTTGCTAATCCAACACTACCATGCTGACATGTGTCCTATTCCATTTCCATTCTACCCATGTGTTTAGCAACACAATTTTCGAATGTAAAACTTAATTGAGCATTTTTCTTTATGAAAATTTACTATTGTTATCTTTATTAACAATAATTCGTATAATTGTTATCATTGTTTAAGTTCCACAAGAAACATAGGAAGTTCGACATATTTAGCTTGTGATGATGACCAATTAAGTGGTGAAAATAAAAATTTTAAGGACAAGTTTTTTTTACTGTACATGTGATAATGTACCACTTAATTGAAAAAGCAGCCAAAAATCCATTGAAAATCTTAATTGAAAAAATTCGACAGGAAATAATCACTAATTGCACTCTATTTCAATACTTGAAACACTCATGTGTTATGCACAGCAAATTCAACTGCTTAAATTTCCAGTACTTAAAATTTAACACTTAATTTTTAATTTTATCAAATTAATGGACCCCCCTTAGGCCCTTTTTAGCTCATGAACAAAGGAAAATGTTTCCTTAGTATTTCCGTGTTTTTCCTATCCCTCAATACGTGCACCAAAAAGAGCCTAAAAGTCTCTTTCGATATAGATTATCAATACATTTTCAATAATTTTAGGACTTTAAATTAAATTAAAACTACCATCCTATTGGTTTTTTCTATTTTGGTCTTGGTGGATTCTATTTTTTTTTCCTTCTTCAATCATGTTTCAATATCTTTTCTCTTTTTCTAGGTGAACTCTATGGATAAGCAATTACTTTCTAATATCAATTCACGTTATAATTTTTTTTTCTTATGTGATTCTTTCAATTATGTTGACAATAGAGAATTTTCAAGTCATACAGCATAAAGAGTTTGACCATCTTGAACGTAGAGGCCTCCCTAAATCTTTTTTGTAGGAATCAAAGTTTAATATATATATATAATATATAAAAGAAAGCTAGATCATGATCGATTTGTAACTTATTTTTAATTAGAATTACATATGAAATAATTTTATAGTTCAATAAATTACTATACAAATTAATGTCACGGTAAATGAAATACTAACTTATATGGTCATGCAATAAATAAATAGTCATTATTAAGTAATGAGCAAAGAAAATAGTATATTCAAAATATTAAAGATGATGTCAGGAAGAATTATAGTTATGACATGTGGTAACAATTAAATAGCAACATAGAAAAATTATTATTGAACAAATAAACAAGTGGTCTAAGAAGAATAATTCAACAGTATTTATTATTTTTTACCCTATAAATTGATTGTTGTATGTGTTTTGTGTATCTTTATTATTGTGGAAGTTGTATGAATTTTTCTTCTTCTTCTTCTTCTTCTTCGTCTTCTTCTTCTTCTTCTTCTTCTTCTTCTTCTTTTTTAACCTAATTTAAGTGTTTTTTCTTTTATTTTTGTCTTAATGTTCCTAATTAGTTTTTAGACGGGCACCACTCACATGCAATGCACGTGCGTTTAACTAGTGTATATATTCATATATATTCAAATCAGTGTACTATAGAAAGCAATCTATGTAAGTGTTGATGTTGAAATAAATTAATTGTAATTGCTGGTGTTGTACATTTACATAAATTAATTGTTTGGATTAATTAGATTTTATCCCCTGTGATCTACATTCACATTACTGTCTGCTTCAGAAAGTGGACACTTAGTCCCATATGTTTTTGAACTAAAGTGAAACTATTAAAATTTCTGTAAACAAAAAACCTAACACGGGGATTTAGTATTAAAATTAGTACCACATAGGAGAGTTTAAGTGTCAAAATTAACCTCACATATGTACTTAACCCCAAAATTAGCCCCACAATGGGCTAGGAGTAAAAAATTATCCACTCATGGGCGGGTAAAATGACAACATTATCCTCCATTATAATTAAATTCTTGCCCGAACGCAAAAGCAATATCCAATCCAAACGGTCCCTATCCAAAACATATATTCTTTCATATAGAAAGCCAGCACACCAATACCAATACACAAGCTCATAAGGCAATAATTCACTTTTACATAGAAACACAAGTAATATTGTCAAACATTGCTCTTCTAATTCTAGAAATCCCAAGTAATTTCAACAATCCAAGTCTCAATCTGACCAGTCATCACCATAAAACTCAGAAGGCAAAAATGATAAATTAGATATATCAGACCACAGGTCTCCGACTCTTGAACCCTCATACATGAACACTGGAATATTCGAAGCTAACTTTAATATCTCATCATCACCCTCGAAACCTTTGCAGTCCCTAACATCAAGTGTCACAAGTTCTTTGCAGCCCTTCAAAATAATTAACAGATTCACTCTTTCAAGGATTGCACCCCTCAGAATCAAATACTTTATGTTCGGCAATGAGGTGACTATAGCCGATGCTTCATCGTCGTGCATATTCGCTCTTGGAAGGATTAGACCGAAGAAGTTCTTGCAGTGAATGCTGATTTGAGCAAGGATTTCTTTCATATTGAAACTGTTTCGAAATCCAAGCACCTCCAAATGCTTCCATTTGCTCATGAGGCTCGGGAGTTTGGACATAAGGTGACATGGTTGACCGTCAAGTAGCAACAAAGCCTCCAATGCAGGACATCTGGAGATAAAAATGTGCACTTGGAACTGTCTTTAGTATTTGGGCATTTCAATTAAGACTACATTTAATTGCATGCATTTATTTAATATTGCATTTGTGAAAAGCTCTCTAATTTCAAACTAATCACCACAGACTTCTACAAAAGATGTCATTACAAACATTTTGAAGGAACATGATTGAGACTAGGGTATATATATAGTTACATTCGTGTGCATGTGGGTATGTGTCCAGGGTTGGACTTAAGAAAATTCATGAATCTTAGGACAGTGGTCAGTGGGTGAATGGCATAAATAAATCTACATTGTTCTCATGTTTCAAAATAAGATAGCGTATTCTTTGTAAAATAAGATTTTTAGCAAAAGCCTTATTTTGAAGGAACATTATTGAGACTACGGTATATGTATATATATATATCTTATATAAGTAGCTAACATGCTTATTAGTGTGTCCAACTAGAAGTGTAGGTCATACTTGTTAGAAAATGGACAAAATTTCTCAGATTTGGGTAGGCCCGCTCGAGCAGGAATTCTCGAGCGAGGCAAGCGCTAGGCTCTGGCAATTTGGTTGGAATTATTTGTAAAAGCCACTGGAATGATTTGGCGCGATGGTCGCTTGCACCAGACGGTGTTTTTTGAGGAATGTCAAGAGTGATCGCCCGAGCGAGGTCTCGCTCGAGCGGGCCGCTCAAGTGACTTACTGTTCTGCAGACGCATTTCAGTGCAAAAGGAGGGTTTCCTATTCCTATTGGGTTGTTATGGATGAAGATGTTTCCTATTATTATAAAAAACCTTTGGGAGATATCTTGGTGGACAAGGATTACCATATTCTATGTTACCCGGACCCTTTATAATTCATAGAGTACCCGTACCCGATCCGACTCCGACACCCGGATAAGGGTACTTCTCTTTCCGATCCTTCAAAATAGTGTAAATCTTTAAAATTGGACGAACCTGACACCCATACTCGAGTCTGTACCCGACACCCATACCTGAGTCTGGGTAACATAGACCATATTGGAATCCTTGTAGAACTAGGATTTATGTTTTCTATAAATATAGGACTAAACCCATTGGAATAGGTGATCATAATAGAGAAGAGAGGTGAAGATCCAATTGAGAGAAGAAGAAGAGAGATTCTCACACATTGTATTTTCCTAGAGAAGATAAAAACAGTATAAAAAGAGTGAGGAAAAGCAATAGAGAGAGAGGTGAGGGAGTGGTTGTCTTGTTGGGTTTATTATCAATAAAGATGAGTCATCTTTGCCTATATTCTTTTGCTTACTTTTCTATTTGTTTTGTTCGTGTAATTGTGTTGTGATTGTCATGATCCACAAGGGAGAGGTCTTGGGCGGGTATATTGTTCATACACGACATATATCCCAACATTACTTCCGATACCCAAGTCGAGTGCACTTCACCATAATTTTTATATAATAAAAATGTTCATGTAACAGAGATGCACATTATCTACATATTCACAAGTGTGTCAACAACTAGCTAGTAAGTCGAAATAAGTGTGTTGCAATTGGCAAACAACCGAGTATAGTTGGGAAAAAAAATTAACGAAAAAAATTAAAAAAAAATAAGGGCCCGATTGGTAACGTTTCTAGTTTTCAAGTTTTTAAATTTTGAAAACGGAAACCAATTTTTGTTTTCTTTTTATAGAAACGAAAAATAAAACCTAAAAACCATTTTTTTTTGTTTTTCGTTTTATTTATTTATTTTTTATTTTGGCCCAAAGATTGAAACAATTACCCAACCCGTTTTTAGTTTTCGAGTTTTAAATAAAGGAAACGAGTACCAAACAGGTTATCAGTTTTTGTTTTCAGAAAATTGAAAACAAACATTGAAAACTGAAAATCACAAAGTTACCAAATTTTCCAAGTCAGAGACAAAATTAAATGGGTTGGGAAAGTTAACAAAAGTATGTGCTTATATATTATGCACGAAAAGAAAGCGTACAGGTACATCACACCTCACATGTTTGTAAGTTCAATCCCACATTGTTTAAATGTCTCTCTATGTGTGAAAAAACAATTTAGTAGGGACGATAAAACTTACCCATCAGCTACACAAGTCAGTGCCTCTTCTGTGGTGCAGAAGGGAAGGGACAACAGAGTAGTAGATCGAGCACTACGCTTTACTATAGACTTGATTATTGCAGTACTAGAGACGCAACTATCTACTTGATATTCATCCCTTAATCTAGATGCGAAGGAGCTATACTGCCAAGGCTCAGGGTCCAGTTCAGGAAATTCGACCCGCTTCCAACATTGGGGACTTTGAGTCGCTTTGTACCAAGATTTGCATACAAAAGGAATATCCAATAACAATGATTCCAATCCCACTCTCCCAAACACGTTCGCCAAACAATCCATGTTCAACTCTTCCCACCTTTGTCCTCCTTCCATCTGTACAATGTGTATAGTCAGACAATGTGAATTTCATAACTATAAAGAAGAATCTTTTTGAAAGAAAAACAAAAAGTAACTAAGCACGCGCAAGGAATTCAAGAAATTGATACAAATCCATATAATGTTGGACTAATTCTTCATTCAATAGTAAATTGGAAAAGACCCCACCTTTTGTATCTTCTTGAACTATCTTATAACTTGGCATGTCAAAATGGCCGTCCACAACATATCAAAGAACTCCTAAAAAAAAAACTCAATTACTAAGCGTTCTTTAGTGAACCAATATATGTTTTCGAACGAGAAATGACACACGAAGGAAAACAATCTTGTGTTAGCTTCAAATAACATTAAGAGTTAAAACATTGTTGTAACGTAAGAAGTAAGGGAGGACATTGACTCACAAATATAAAAAAATCAAATAAATAATATCATTTATCTCCTGCTATATTTTCTCTTCTTTCTATTTCACTCACTATTTTGCTTGGTAACCAAACAAAGGAAAGCTTTGTCCTTTCTTTCTCTCCCGAAATTCATAAACCATACAGAGCCTTAAGAATGAAAATATGCAAATTGATTTTACCTAACAAAAATGACATCTGCAAGAATGGCACTAAGCATTACTTAACTATGGACCTTCTTAGACTAATGAAAATAAAAAGAAAGCCACTCCTTTCAATTCCACCCATAACCATCTCTTAGACCATGAGTTAAATACATTGCACATGCCAAATAAGAATTCAACTAGTCAACAATTTGAGTAGAAATATAAACTAATTGGGATGTAGAGATAATGAACCAAATTGGTAGCAAGAGAGAAATTGAGCATTATATAATTCAGCCATCTATGGAGGAAGAAATTAAGATAAGGGTAAATGGGAGATACCAGGGAAACGGAAAACAGATAACAAAGAAAGCACATTTTTTCTTTGCGATAATGAAAGAGTGAGAAAAATAGGAAGTAAGAAAAGGTGAAAAGTAAACAAACTTTCCAATTTGTTCCTCTTGTTTTTTCTTCCCCCTTAAATAACTCTTTTTATTTTTATATATAAAAACTCTTCAGCCGAATGTTATCCAAGGATGACGGAAAACTGTAGGGAAATATCTTCTTTTTTTTTTTTTTTTTTTTTTTTTTTTTTTCTCTTTTCCTTTTTCCTTCTCTAGATCACAAACCAAACAGAGCCTAAAGTATCTGGAATAATCATAAGTTCTCCCTAAAGAATCAATCAAAATGCCACTTCAATGAAGCCAACTAAATTGGTAAGTTTTGGTAAGAATATTTACAAAGTCATGATTTCAGTCAAACTAAAACATTCATAATTGATTCTCAGAAAAAAAAAAAAAAAAAACCATTTGTAATTGACTACCAAGCATTATGGGGAAAAAAAATTATTAGAAAAATAACGAAATCAAATAAAGCCTGGTATCTCAATCAATTGGGGTCAGCTATATGAATTCTTTTTCTCCATTCCGCACGGTTAAGAGCTATATGCTCCATTACATTAAGTCATGTATATAAAAGATAGGGGGTTAATCAAGAGCTATATGCTCCAAATAGATGAGAGGATGGGATTAGTAAAAAGATTGGAGTTGTCAATTGTTCTGCAAAATGATCTAACAAAGAAATTCCCATGTAGATCAAACTTCCAAAGTAAGTGATCTCGTGCGTGTTCTCTGAATGGGAATTGCTGAAGCAAATTATGTAGCGCATTCCATTTCTCTAATTCCCAGTCAAAGAATCTACTTCTCAATTGAATGTTCCACACCCTCTGGCCATTCACCCATGAACCCATTTCAGCAATCGAGCCTATCTTATTGATAGCTAAAGCAAAAATGCGAGGGAACTATAGTTTCAATTCAAAATCACCCAACCATTTATCGTCCCAACAAGCTAAGATTTCTAACTTTTCTACGATAGGAGTGTAAACGGTTGGTTTGGATCGGTTATGTCAACTGGTAGGAACTTAAGTTTTTAGAGCAACTAGTATCTCAACAACCTTCAACAATCAATCTGTTAACAATCATCTCTCAATTAATCAATTAAAAAACCTAAAAAGAGAACTGAACTAGTTATAGCATGATCATCTTTTCTCAAATCAAACGATGAAAAAAAAATCAATGATTTCAAGGGTTCAATATACAAGAATTCCGAAACACTCAATAACATATTTTTGGTTCCTAAATGTATCAACTGAGATCTCTCACTAGCCCATTCGCAGTAACATCAAGTTTAAGCTCACCACTAAAACGACTAATTTCAAAAACCACAATCAAATTGGACTAATTTCCCTACAATTAATAGATATAATTTTCTATGTTCTACTGTAATGAAGTTTCATTAGTATAGAATATATACTAAAACAAAGAGAATGTTGTGATACACCTAATAGGAACCATTCTCTAGCATGTGAGGTACATTGTTGGTGAAATAAAATATAATACCGGTGGTAAACATTGTTACCATGTAAGAGGTTCAGAACAATTGCTTAAATACATTATTTGTCTGAGTAAGTCACACAAATAAATTTTACAACACAATCCACAAACACCATAATGTGTCTATCTCTCTCCTATGTGGATCACACAGTATCAGTGGACCCCATCAGGAGAGAGATATACACATTGTGGTGTTTGTGGATTTTGTTTGTGAGATTTGTTTGTGCCTGAAGACTTGCTCATATTTTTATCATGAAAGAACCTCTCATGATCTCATTTGTAAATATGAGTGCAAGTTATAGATTCTTTAACATGGGCGAGGAGAGAGATGATTTTTGTTATTTAAGAGGCTTTGAATGGAGAGCGTGATACGAACAAATCCGGTTTGGAAGAGAGGAGAAAGAGGGATAACACTATTGGATACAAAGAGAGAACAAAGACTAGATAGAGAGAGTAAGGAAGAAGAATAATATTCTTGATCAAAGTTCTATATCTGACTATTCCCAACCTGGCTATATATAAGCCTTCCAATCAACTACTAATGCATGTAATAAGGGAACCCAAAGGAGGAGAAGCCGCCCGAGTAGACCGCCCGGGTGAACAAGGGAACGAGAGACTTCTGTTGGACATTCTAGAATGTCGCCCACAAGTGAAGCCGCCAGAGCAGGCACCGCACGGGCAGGCTACGGGCAGCAGCAGCAGAAACGCTTGTTTCCAATTAGGTTTAGGTTTCCTTATGAGAGTGTTTTCTATTCCTATTAGGTTTCTTGTAGAGAAAGATTTCCTATTGTTAATAGGACTAGGATTGATGTTTCTATATATATATATATAGAACAACATCCTAGGGAGAAGGAGATCCCAATTCTAGAGAGAGAAGAGAGAGTCCCACACAATTGTATTTTCCTAAGAGAAAAGAGAGACTCTAGAAAAAGAGTGAAAAAAAAACAATAGAGAAGAGAAAGGTGAGGGATAGGTTGTCTTGTAGGGTTGATTATCATAGAGAGAAGTTGTCTTTGCCTTAATTCTTTTGCTTGTCTTTTCTATTGCCTTGCTCGTGTGATTGTTTTGTGATTGTCGTGACCACACAAGGAGAGGTCTTGGGCGGGTATATTGCTTGATCACCAATTATATCCCCATCAAGTGGTGTCAGAACCAGGTTCGTGGTTCCATGGCAACTACAAACAACCCGATGGGTGATGCATGGATCGCGATAGAGAAGTTCGATGGCAAAAAGAATTTCAACCTCTGGAAGGTGTGGATGAAGGATGCCTTGGTTCAACAAGGTGTTGCATAAGCTTTATATGGCCAAGCTAATAAACCTGTCAGGATGACCGATGGAGATTGGGACCGGAGAAACTCAAGAGCCGTAAGCACCATACGCTTGAGTTTGGATGATGATGTGGTGTATGCCGTTATTGAAGAGACCTCGGCAGAAGCGATGTGGAAAAGCAAGAGGATCTTTACATGGGAAAGAACTTCACCAACCGGTTAGTATTGATGCAGGTGCTGTGCTTGTTCAAGGAGGAGGAGGAGGAGGATGACCTTAAAGGTCACATCGGCGATTTCAACAAGTTGATGGTCGACTTATCCAATGTAGGTGTAAAACTTGACGATGAAGACAAGGCGATTATTTTATTAACCTCTGTAAAGTCTTCTCACTCGCAGTTATTTAGCACAATGCTCTACGGGAGAGATACTATTACCTTGGAGCAAGGGAAGACGGCCTTATTCTTATGCGAAAAGATGGATAAGAAAGAAAAAACGAAGGAGGAAGCGCAAGCCCTTGTTGCTCGCAACGAGAAGAAGAAGAATTGGCGAGGCAAGAAAACCAGTAGAGGAGGTGGTGGTGAGGAGCATGAGATACTCGACCGTGGAAGGAGAGAGAGTGTTACGGTTGTGGCAAAATTGGTCACATGTCTTTTGACTGTCCTCAAAGGAAGAAGGGTGCTGCTGTAAATGGAAAGGATGAGGGGAGAATTAATGTCGTTTATGATGATGCCATGCCAATTGCAAGTGAAGAGAAGAGGGCAAATGAATTGTTGCTTGATTCGGTGTATTTTTCCCATATTTGTTCACATAAAGAGTGGTTCTCGTCCTACCAACTGATGGAGGGAAAAGTCTTTATGGGTAACAACATAAGTGAAGAGGTGAAGGGAATTGGCACTGTTGTGACAAGACTACCAATGGATTGACAAGGCTGCCAAACGATGTCTGCCATGTTCCAGGCTTGAATAGGAACGTAATCTCTTTGGGTGTGTTGGACTCGAAGGATGCTCCATTACAGTGGGTAAAGGCCTGATGAGGGTGAAGAGGGATACTAGGGTTATGCTGATGGGTAGAAAGGTTGGGAACTTGTATATCCTTTTGGGAAATACAATGGTGAGCGGAGTAGTCACTAAGGAGGTGAAGAAGACATGGGAACCGGTGAAGAAGACTCCAACAACAACCTTAGTGACTCCAACCGTTTCTACAAGAGGTGAAGATGCTAGTCACAGCAATGAGGCCAAGTTTATGCGTCATTCCCATGGAGAAGGAGAGAAGAAGAGTTGGGCAATCGTGTGATGTTCCCAAGAAGATGATGAGAGGAGATGTTGGGCATTCGTACGTTGCTCCCATGGCAATGGTGAGAAGAGATGTCGGGCTAAAGTCCAAGCCCAAGGTGGTGACAACTACCATGATGAAGATGATGATGTGGGCGACTGCCTTGATGTAGCTTCAAGATTTCTTAACTCCATAGATGATGAGGATTTGATAAACATCAAGTCTACATATAGATGATGACAGAGAGGTGGTAAAGACGACAAGGAGATGAGGATTGATAAATAACCCGAAGACAACAAAGCCGATGATGATGATGAGATTTTCGTCAAGGTGAAGAATGTTGGGTTTGTGACAAAAACTCATAAGAAGACGACGACAAAGATGAAGACAAGAAGCCAAAGGAGGAAAATTCGCCCGAGCGCACTGCCCGGGCGGATATGGGAACGAGAGACTTCTATTGGACATTCTGGAATGTCGCTCAAAGGGGAAGCCGCCCGGGCGGGCCGCCCGAGTGGGCACAAGCAGCAGCAGCAGAAACGCTTGTTTCTAATTAGGTTTAGGTTTCCTTATGAGTGTGTTTCCTATTCCTATTAGGTTTCTTGTAGAGAAAGAGTTCCTATTGTTAATAGGACTAGGATTGATGTTTCTATATGTATAGAACTACATCCTAGGGAAAAGGAGATCCCAATTCTAGAGAGAGAAGAGAGAATCCCACACAATTGTATTTTCCTTAGAGAAGAGAGAGACTCTAGAAAAAAAGTGAGGAAAAACAATAGAGAAGAGAGAGGTGAGGGATAGATTGTCTTGTAAGGTTTATTATCAATAGAGAGAAGTTGTCTTTGCCTTAATTCTTTTGCTTGTCTTTTCTATTGCCTTGTTCGTGTGATTGTTTTGTGATTGTCGTGACCACACAAGGAGAGGTCATGGGCGGGTATATTGCTTGATTACCAGTTATATCCCCAACAGTAACATGATTGCCTAACTATAACAAAATATGTCTGCTAGATATAATGCTAGTGGAAGGTGATGCCAACCACTCACTCTCACGTAATGGCTCACTCCACATGTTGCATGGCTAGTGTGAGACTAGTGCATGGTTTGCACATATCAATCCATCCCCCTTAGAATGACATTGTCCTCAAGGTCATTGTACCAAATAGAATATTCCCTCCGGCACCGAAAGTAGGGGTTGGGCTATGGAGCGGTGGTGTACTGGCGGTGATGGCTTGCTGGTGGAGGGCTATGCGCTTGAACTCAAAGTATTGTTCATCTCGGTAAATCCATCCAGTGGGATCTTCACTAGTGAACTTGGGAAAAATCAATTTGTGGTTGGACTGGGGTCGTGGTTTAGAGGCAGCGGTGGGACTGCCATGGGGTTGGGGGGCCAATGGAATAGGGGGCACCGGAGGCGAACGGGTTGACATCGATGGGGTCGGAAACAAGGTTTTGGGGCCGATCGCCTAGTAAGGCTTGTAATTCGACAAGAATCAATTGCAAGGTGTGAATAACTTGGCTAAAGTGGTCGAAACTCCACTCATGAGGGGTTAGGCTTTCACTAACTTCATTGCGGAACTCAGGGTCAAATTCTCCATTACGGCTCTGATATCACAAATGAGATCAAATTTGGTTCGGAAGAGAAGAGAAAGAGAGATAACACTGTTGAGCAGAGAGAATAAAGAATATATACAGAGAGTAAGGAAGAAGGATATTATTCTTGATCAAAGTTCTTCATTTGACTATTCCAAACCGGGCTATATATAAGCCTTACAACCAACCACTAATGCATGCAATAATGGAACATGGGGTAGTGCCTAATTACAAGGGAACATGATTGCCTAACTACAAGGAAATATGTGTGTTGGATATAATGCTAGTGGAAGGTAATGCCAACCACCCATTCTCAAGTGATGGCCCACTCCACATGTTGCATGGTCAGTGAGAGACTAGTCATGGTTTGCACGTACCAGAGAGATCCTCACATTATTTATTAAGTGAGTGATTACTGTCCCAACTAACAAACTGATATGTAGAAGAGCAAAACGTGTCACTCTAAGATTCTTCCTAGACTAAACTCTCCGCTTTTATTTATAGGAATGGATGGATGGATAAATTAGTAACTCAGGGTCGGTCCTGAGAAATCGAGAGTCCTAAGTGAGATTTGAAGACAGGGCCCCTTTAAGCAAGCCTCCGAAGCTAATTTTTTAGGTCTATTTTCACATATCTACAAGTATAATTATATGTTATACATAAAAGAAAGCCTTATTTCTTTAGTTGTCGTCTAGCGAAGCTGCGAAGTGGGACTTTTCATTGAAGATTGGGCCTTTAGCTTGAGTTGCATAGAGTTTGATAGACCGAAAGATAGAGAGAGAATATGTTTGAACTCTGTTTGTTTTTTCTAAATGATACTCCCTCCATCCCACTTTGTTTTATTTCTTTTAGCCGTCCCAAAACTAGTGATCACTTTGACTATTAAATGCATATATTTCATTCACTTTCCAACACTACCATTCTTAAATTTGATACATAAAGTACTTTGTAAGGGGGAAAAAATTACTTGTAAGGTTTAGATAAATGGGTAGATTTGAGAAAATACAAAAACATTAATGCAAGACAATGCATTGTATACGAAGATAATCATATAAAATGGGACGGAGGGAGTATTATATAAATGTGGGAAGTTGGACTTTTGGGTTTTAGTGATAATTGGGCTTTTAGTTTTTTCATGGAAGTTGAAACGTCACTTAAGGTAACCTAAAGGTCCTGAACGGATTGGATTTTTGTTTGTTAACATATCCATACATGGGCTTATAAGGAAGTATATTTTAGTTGGGCCCTTTAGAATTTGGGGTCCCAAGCAATTGCTTGTGTTGTTTGGGGACAGGGTCGGCCCTGTAGTATCTTGACATGGTATCAAATCAACACCTTGTTTGTAAGAGGTCTTAGGTTCGAGGTTTGGGTCAGACATGAGGGAGAGTACGTGTTAGAGTTTGATATAAATTGTTGGATCCATTCTCAAACAGCCTAAGCATTTATAGTAACTAATGATTTAACATGGAATCATGATAACTTTAAGTTAGACTCGAACAGGGTATCAAATAACAAAGTGCAATTAATATTCACACAATGCAAGCAAAGATACTCGAACCTATACCTCCCATAAACAAAGTTACTCCCAAAAGTAGGGGTGGCAATTTTTGACCCGACACGAAAATAATTAAATAGGTTTGAGCGACATGTATATGGGCACGGGTCATAAACGAGTCGACCCATTTGACACGATTAATAAACGGGTTGGGTCACACTTTAAGCGGGTCATCCGTCTAATCTGTTTGACCCGATTAGGTGCAGTTGGAGCATTTTTTTTTAGTTCGAAAAATATTTTTTAATAATCTGGGGGTCTAAAATACAAATAAAATATAAACTACAACTAAAAAACCAATCCAACTGCCCAAATTGGCAAAATCGACCGAACGACAACCGACCACTTCGGTTGGTTTTCAAAACATGAAAAAACCGGAAAAAAAAAAATCAAATCGAGTCGAACCGAATTGAACTGACGAACTGAACTGATGACACTCCTACATGGGTTAGACGGGTTAAACGGGTGACCCGTGTATTGTCGACACGTTTATGTCCCAACACGATTATGACACGTTTAATACTAAAATGATTATAACACGACACGATTATAACCCGACACGATTATGACCTCACACGACCCAATTGCCACCCCTACCCAAAAACATAAGGTGTTAGAAAATCCTATACCTCCTACAAACAAGTTTACTCCCAAAAATATAACCAAAATCAAATTCTACGTTTTACCCAAGGGGTAATTCTAGGGGTGTTCAAAAAATCGACTAAACCGAACCGACCGACCGAAACCGACCGAACCGGACCGAAATTTTCGGTGTATTGGTGCATCGGTCGGAGCTCGGTTCTGCACTCTAAAAAATTGATACTTCGGTTCGGCGCGCGGTTCCTACATTTTCTGAACCGAAACCGACCGAACCCGACCGAATGATATACTTCCTTAAAAAAAAAACCTAGACCTAAACATATACTCAAAAAATTACTCTACTGACTCTCTCACACACGTTTCCCTCTCTCTCTAAAATCTAACCTAACCTAACATTTTCTCTCCTCTTGCGATTTGCAAGCCCCAAAATCCTCCCGCCGCCTCCACCACTTGCCACCACCACACACTGCCTACACCATTCTTTCTTCTCCATTGATCTCCCATGGAACCACTACCACCCACACTCGATCAGTCACCACACGTACTACAACTGCGATCATCATCATTACCCTCAGCGGATCAGTCCACCGCCACAAAATCTCCGATCTTCATCATCTCCATCATAATCTCCACCAGTCTCCGATCATCATCTCCATCATCTCAATCATTGATACTCTAGCTACCACCACTTCCTCACTTCTCTCACCATACGAAACCCTAGCCGCCATTGTGAAGGTCACCATCCAACGAAGCACAGCTCGCCGTCGTGAAGGTCACCATCAATCCTATGCAGATCTACCACCATCAAAGGTCAGAAACCCTAATTTTATTGTGTGATTGAGTTGCTTTTGTTTATGAATTTGTGTGACTCTCTTGCCTACTTCTCCTTCAAATCGTGTTTATGAATTTTTTTTTCAAAGTTCAAACCACCACCGCCACCACCAACAGCTAGATCCATCACCACCACCCTCAGATTCACCATAACCACCTCTAATCCACCACCACCCCGAACCACCCCGACCACCCCGACCGAAACCGACTACACCGAAACCGACCACCCCGAACTCCCCGCCGGTCAGTTTTGGTTTCCAACCCCGCCACCCCGACCACTTCGGTTCGGCGCGAAATCTTCCTCCACCCCGACCGAAACCGACCGATGAACACCCCTAGGTAATTCTATGATACGAACGGATAAATTTTTTTTTTATTTTTTATTTTTCTTGGGAACAACTTTTGTTACAGGAGAAACAATATTTTGATATCCCGAGAACAAAACTTTGTTACCAAAGAAGTGAACAAATTTTGTTACTATTGTGGGGCATAAGATTTGACTAAATTTTATTGCGAAAATTTTATGCCAGCATAATAAAATATTAGTTCCTCAAATAACAAAAGGAGAGCATTTTTGCTCACCCAAAATTTGGTACACCAATGCTCACCCAAGCATCCCATTGGCCAATGCAGTGGGGTCCAAGATTAAATAAATGTTGTTTAATATTGTTTAATCCTGAGCCCCACTGCATTGGTCAATGGGATGCTTGAGTGAGCATTAGTATACCAAATTTTGGGTGAGCAAAAGTATTTTCTAACAAAAGTTATTAAAAAAATAAAATAAAATAAACAAACAAAACAAAAAAACAGGGACGTATCACATTCTCTGGATTTTGAGAAAAATACAAAAATATGAGAGGGGATTCCAGAGAGAGAGAGGGAATATGCTTCTATTTGATACTATATATATATATATAGTGAGAGAGAGAGAGAGAGAGAGAGAGAGAGAGAGACAGAGAGTGTTTAGTGGATCACCTTGGGTCTTTGGGGCTTCTTGAGAGATACAATCTGAAATATATAGAGGGTCAGATAATCAAATACTGTTAATTGATAGTCACCAGATCGAAACGAATTATGTGAAGATTTAAGATCAAATGATAAAAGATTAAAAGTTCAATATCAATAGAAACACTATACAATCAAGATTGATAGAAAGCAATCTAAACAAGTGTATATGAATTGGAAATCATGTGATAATAAACCATTTATACACGAATACATATATGGCAAAGAATTAATCAACCTGTGAAAACGGATGGAAATTGAGACCCCGGCCTTGAATTCTCTGATTCTGATCTGATCTCTCCAGCAATCAACAAAAGCTACTAGACAGTGTATCTTTATCTGTCTGTAGGAGAGAGACTCAGCTTTTGGACAATTTTAATTAGGAAAAGTGCATTTTTACTCCCTTTTACTTTGAGTCACCTTTATATATTTTGTAAAATATTAAAGAATCCTATGTACTTTCAACTAAAGTGAAAGTCTAAGATTTTTGTTAAAATAAACAGAAAGTGTTTAAAATTCACTAATCCCACCAAACAGTAATTAAAAAAAAATCATTTTTCCCCACTTTGACCCTTGTTCAAGTGCCTATATATGAGGATTGAATTATGGAATTTCTACACTATCCTCCAAAAATATTGGTTTGGCTAAAATAAAATTTAATATGGAATATGTTGTCCCAATTGTAATCCTATCAATAAAAGCTGGAAAAATAAATTCTTATATATAAGATATTGGCCCATTTATGATATAGCACATCCTAAATATTTGGCTCAACGTAGCTTCTTCTCACTCTAACCCAAATTATATTACTATCATTTCGAACCTTACAAATTACAATTAACAATCTATTCTATTACTACAATTAAAAGGAGAACTATTTCTCTCCTATGAACAATGCCGCTTGGCATTTTATATTTTTTTCCCTTTTTTCCACATCATTTCCTAAATTTCCCATGTGGCATGTTCTCACTTCTTCTTTTTTTTTTTCGTTTTTTTTTGTTTGGATTGTATTTTATATTCCTAAAGTCTCTCGATCTATCTTCTCACCTCTATTCAATTACTCTTATTCTTCTTAACGTTCTCTCACATTTGCAGAATGTATCCAATTAATACACTCTATTATATCATGACTTTTATAGCATGATGACTCTTCTTCTGCTTTGCTTTTATTGAAAATTGTCACTTTCTTATTCTCCATAACTCCTTCATATTTATATTTGCACAATTATCTTTTTCATTTTCTCTCAAACTCATGTGGACTCTCTTTCATTCCTAAGCATTATACCCTGATCAATTCTTCAATGGTACTTTTCTCGAATCTTTCCTATTCCAATTATTATATGTTTTCCTTTTTACAATTTCATTTTTTTAATTGGAGACAATGAATGATTATGATATTATTATTATGTGTTTGTTTAGATTAGTAGCTGATATAGTCACATAATGATTCTGACATTATTATTTACTAGCATGCATCCCGCGCAATGCGCGGGTACAGGTGAGTAAATTGTTTATATAAAAATTCATAAAATACTGGTGATTAATATTGTTATGGGTCAAGAATTGTGGAAATTAGCAAGAGAAAGAAATACGACTACATCGCAGTAGGAGTGTACATAATCCGAAGGCCTATCCGAACAAAATAAGGTCTGAATAAGAGTATGGACTCGTAGGGAAAAGTTAGACCCTTAATTTCACCAAATGCTTTCAATAATTCAAAGCATAATTCATAGGAAGTAGCAATTCAAAACATTGTAAAATCTTCAGGCAAAGCAAAATGCATGATACAACACATTGACTGATGGACTTGAACATATGAATGCGAGATGCACCATATTTGGCATTTTGATTTAGAAAGCACCAATTGCCCAAAAGAGGGGTGAAATTTGGAAACAACGTAACAAATCCAAAGACGCAGCACCCGAACCCAAATCGTAGTGTCTGTAGCTTTTTAGAAATTTTGGCTATATTATAACTAATTAAACGATGATCATCATCACAAGCAAAAGAATCCATTTTTGCACTCAAGAAAATGTTGTAGCTGCTTATATCAAGTAACTAACTCACAAAATAGTGTTCTTATGGCTGCTCATGTCCTCCTAAACTTTTATAGAAGAAAGGTTAAAACCAAAAAAAATTATTGTTGGAAATTTAACTCCTACAGGCTACAACCCAAGGGTTGTTTGAGAATTCCCTACACTAAATTCTAGATTAATTTGTTTTACACCGTATCTGACTTCTTCATCCTGTTTTCTTTATTCTTATTTTTCACTTTTATTATATACTTCCTTCTGTTGTAACTTTGTCAGAAACTCATTGCTTAGAAGAAACTGGAAAGTTGTTTTATTCAATCGAACATTATGTGTCTAGAGATGATCCATGTAAATGATCAAGGAAGCTTTGATTTTTCATCTATTCCATTACATAGAAATGCTAAATATCCAACTCTATTAAGTACCTTTCAAATTAATGCCTAAACTCAAGTCAATAATCAACACCCACTGCCTTCCCACGATTGAAGTAGATTTTTCCTTGTTGAACTAGTGTTTGATGTCTCATACTCATCATTCTTGAGAGCAAAAGTTTATCGATACATACTCAACCTTCACTCTTAATAATATATATATATATATATATATCTCCAATGAAAACGCATAAAAAAAATTAAAAAACTTAAGATAAAAAAAATCTAAAATGAATAAGGAAGTTTGCTTACCTTGACTTCAGAGAAAGGAAGTTGCTTTTTTTGTGTACGTATGTGCCTGCATGATTAAGAGAGTTCTTGAATGTTCAGACAGTGAGTGCCTCTGTGCCATTGCCGACGGGAAATCTCTTGGCGTCCTCGAGTCGATTCGCAAATTCATAGTGAGGATTTTGCAGAGAGAACAACTACCAAAAACAAATGAGAATGATGAGGATGAGCTTATATGATTACTATCTTTCACTAAGTTGCCTTATCGAGTTTTGATAGAATTCTTAATGATCGTGGAAGATCAGATGATCAATCTAGATAAGTTCGTTCAAGAACTTGAACAGCCCCCTACTTCTCTCTCTTGTATTAATTTTTGTTTCTCTCTAATTTACATTGAAATTGAGAGAGAGAGAGAGAGAGAGAGAGAGAGAGAGAGAGAGAGAGAGAGACGATTCAATTAGCAGATACAAAACGCTTAATCTTAAGGCACTTAAATGAAATTGACAGGTGTTGTTCTCTTGTTAAATTTTGCTAGAACTCTCTGCTATTAGTATATACTATTAGATTAGATTAGATTAGATTAGATATGAACAAAAAAATATGGGCTGAATATTTTTTAGTGCTTCAAAAATATGAACTTACAACGATAGCAAGTTACTGAACTAATCACTTCTCATCTTACATGTATGGAAGTCTGCCAAATCTTGTTAAATAAAATAAACACTCTTGTTAAATTTTGCTAGAACTCTCCGCTATTAGTATGTACTATTAGATTAGATTAGATATGAACAACGAAAAAATATGGGCTGAATACCTTTTAGTGCTTCAAAAATATGAACTTACAAAGATAGCAAGTTATTGAACTAATCACTTCTAATCTTAATTACATGTATGGAAGTCTGCCTAATCTTGTTAAATAAAATAAACACTCACATTCTCCAATAACAAACTTAACTTTGATACAGACAAACAAATAGTATATGAAATAACTAATCTCACGAGGCCTCTTGCAAATGCCTAGATTTGAAAATTTGTAAAAACTAGTCGACAGCCCGTGCAATGCACGGGGAAAAAAAATTTCAAAATTAAAATGATAGAAATAATAAACATAAAACCAAAAGAGTTGCTATTTAAAAAAATAAAAAAAGGGATAAAAATGATGATAAGATATAGAAGAATTAGAAAAAGAAGAAACAAAGACGCTAGTGTATTTAATGGTATGCAACAACTGCAACATTATTTAGTTATTTTATTTTTTGTTTGGGTAAATTGGAAGTTGTACAAAACTTAAAAGAGGTACAGCATATTGGGGAGACCACTGCAATTCAAAAACCGAGCTAACTTTAAAACTGCACAAAGTCTTCATCTGCACAACAACCAAGGCCTATATCCTATACTGGACACTACCAAAGAAAAACAAAAACCAACTAACAAAAATTAGGAGAAACTAAAGATCTCTAGTTAATACCCCAAAACATGGCAATTTCCCAGTTTGTTGAGTTATGCTCCATAGCACCTTCCTCCACCAATGAGTTGTAGCCTGAACCATAAAATTAATATCACCCAAAATCAGCTCTCTCTTCCTTGAAAAATCTTATATTCCTCTCCTTGCATAGTAGTGCCTTTATATAAATATATCTACGTGTATAATGTATATATATTACCTACTAAGGCAGCATGATCAATTCCTCCAAGATGATTTAAACCGCAGTCATTGTGCATTGTGTAATCCGATAATCGACTGTGGTTGTTTTGGAGAATTGGATCAGACTTGAACAGCTAAAAAATCCTTGGCTGTGGATTTGGAGGTGAGTTTTGGGAGGATTTATAAAGAAATTGTAATATATACTGTATTGCTAAAGATTCATTGGTTAGGGTTATGGAAGACGAAGAGTGAAAGTCACATTGAGTTGGGTTAGGGGAGGAATTGTAATGTATTATGTATTCTTAAAGAAGGGGAAGTGGATGGTTGTTACATATATCTACGTAATTTTAAAAAAGAAAAAAGAAAAGAAGTAAAAAGGAAAAAAAAAAAAAAGAGAGATTAATATGTGTATATATATATCCATTTTGAGAGAGAGAGAGAGAGAAAATATGAGGAAGATAAAAGGGATGGAAATAAATGAGGAAAGAAAAATGACATTAATATAGAGAGAGAATAAATGGGCGGGGCATGTAGATAAATGAGGAAGAATAGCTTTTATCTATCTATTAGTATATACTGAGAGGGAGTAAATGGGGGAGAGTAAAATGAACATTTAATATAGAGAGAGTAAATTGGGGAGAGAGAAATGGATGGACAGCTAATCCAAAGAGAGAGAACCGTAGGAGTGAGAAAAAAGAAATAAAGAAGAGAGAGAGAGAATATCAAGGAGATAAAAAGGTCTAAAAATAAATAAACCAACCATTTGATATAATGCATTCACTTATATTATTGGAGGAATGGAGGAGAGAGACAGAGTAATGGCTAAAGAGGGAAAGAGGAGGAAATGACACATAGGCTCAAAGATGTGAGGAGAAAGGGCCACATAGGCGCCACATGGATCAATGTGGGAAGGCTTTTGGCCTTGAGTTTTGTATATATATATATATAATAGATACGAACAGGAGAAATACTTTCTTTTATAAGCAAAAGAAAAGAAAATAAGACAATGTTAACAAAAAGATTTGGAAATATTTTCAAGTTATATTTGTTGATAAAACTCTCAAAAAACAATCAACCTATTAGCATTCTAAAAAAATGCATGAGATAATGTAAGTCAATGTAACAATCAGCTATAAGATTACAAAAAAATAACATCAAGAATAAAGATGAATTCCAAAGTTTTTCCCAACTTCTTATTACATTGTACCACATTTTTGTTCCGAGAGCACTTTTGCTCACCCAAATTTGGTTCACCATTGCTCACTCATGCCTTTAGTGTCTGACATGTGTCTCATACAAAGGCAAAATGGGAATGAATGGGCACACATGCCAGGCAGTAAAGGCATGAGTGAGCAATGGTGAACCAAATTTGGGTGAGCAAAAGTGCTCTCTTTTGTTCCAACACTATGAAAAGATTTCGTATGCTGAATTTGTGATCCTACCTCCAAAAGCAACCACCCGTAGGATGTCTGGTGCAATTACCAACCAACTACCATGAAAATTTGGAAACTAAACTAACTAGTCACTTAGAACAAATTATCACAATAATGTGCTTAATCATGTTTTATACATCAAAATGTAAATAGTTGAACTATCCTATATGCTAAAAGGATATGTAGGAATGGATACTTAAATTGCCATTTGATAAACTATACACACAAACTATATAAATAAATAAAAGAAAAAGAGAGAAGAAACCTTTGAAGTGGATTACAGTTCGTATCCACATTATGAAACGAAGTATTGAAACTTTAACAATGATCAAAAAGCAGTCTAAAAATTTGAACAAATTCAAGTAAATCAAGGACCAACTTTGCACACAAACAATACATCAAACTTCTAATGTGCATTAGCAAATAAACCCCACAAAACAACCAAGAGTGCATCACCCAAATCCCCCAAACAACACCTAAGGGCCAAAAATACAGAGCAATAATAAAAAAAAACACAATAATTCAACTAAGCCAAGGAAGAAATATACCTTATGGATTTAGAGAACAAACCTGATATTGCTCCAAAGATACATTCTTGATGATAACCGAAGTTGTGATGGTGGCAAATGGGCATATAAATGAGTAAAAACTTGAAGCAATGTCTTCTCATCCCCGCAAACGTTATTGGTCAATTGAAACCACTAAATGTAGAGACATTTGAAGAGGTGAGAAATGGGAAAAACTTCTTGAACGCACAAAGGACTGGCTGTGTGTACAAACAATGTTAGAGAGAGAAAATAGTTAAGACTCCTCAATATAAACCTAGTGAATGCAGAGTGAAGGGTAAAAGTATGTATGAGAGAGAGAGAGAGAGAGAGAGAGAGAGAGAGAGAGAGAGAGAGAGATGCATTCAATTAACTGGAAAATTGGAAAGTCTTCAACGCTAAAATAGAGAATGTAGAGAGAGTTTGACATTAACCACTCTTCAATACAATTTGTTGAAGGGAGAGAGAGAAGTTATTTTATTAATTCAGGGGAGAGGAACTGCTTCAACGCAGTAGCCAGTGATTTTAATGCCTCTAACACGTGGTGCATCCTTAGCGATTGTAAGGGAATACTCTCAGCTTTTAGTATTTTAAAAAGATTTATTTTGGATAGTTGGTGCTATAATCATATATTGTTTATAACCCTGTTGGAATTAGGAGATAATGTCGCAATCTTTCTATATTGAGTATTCTATTTATGGGTCATGTTGACCAACTTTATTTTTGGTTTTATTACTTTCCTTTTATACTTTCACAACTTAGTGTATATATTGATTGAGAATGTAAATAACAAATTAAGTTTTCCCAAATCCTTTTTGGTATCAGAGCAAAACCCTAACCTTAACATCGCCCACCACCACTGCTGCACCACCCACCACCACTTGCCGCAACACCCACCACCCTCTTGCACCCTCGGCGCAACTAGGCATAGCCCCCAGCCCAGTCGTCAACCACTCTCAGCACTGGCTTGGACTTGTAGCTTTTTCGACAGCTCCTTCTCCCCTTCACGGGCATCCTTGTGATGATTTAAGAGCCTTTCATGCTCCTTTGTCGTCTTGTCGAGTAACCACGTCTTCGGTTACCCCAGTCTAAGTCTACTACTGTCAACAAGCTATCCACCACCTTGTCTCACCTTAGTCTTTGAATTTATCCTCCCAACGCTGCCATGGGTGATCCTATTAAGTCCAATGCTACTGCTCGTCTGGATCTCTCTCATCCAACTACGGCTCAACGAGTTACTAGTATTCTCTTGAACGGCAAAAATTTTCATGGATGGTCCAATTCCCTTCGTCTGTACCTTGGCGGCAAACGGAAGATTGGTTGGTTACTTGGCAAGGTACTCAACTGGAGGAAACTGATGCTATGTATGATGAATGGTTCTCCGATTATTGTACTATTTTGGGGTGGATGTTTAATTCGATGGAGGATCCGATATATCACATGTTTATGTATCACTCTACTATTTATGGGCTTTGGACGGCATTGACGAAGATGTATGCTCATGCTCACTCCGATTCACAAGTCTTTGAACTTTACCAGGATATCTCTCATGCCTCTCAGGCTTCTCTGGGACATTCTGTATCCAAGTTCTTTAGCTATCTGCAGACCCGGTGGGAAAAATTAGATCAATATGAGCCCATCAGTGATTTTCCTAATGATGGTGACGTTGAAGTCAAACGTCTCGATCGTCGGCATACCTATCAATTTTTTATGGGCCTAAAATCAGAGTTTGAGGCCTCACGTACCCAGATTCTAAACACTGTTCTTATGTCCTCGTTATTTGAGGCTTTTGCTACTGTTGAGGGAGATGAGCGTTGTCGTCGTCTTTTGTCATCGTCATCCGTGACTGTCCCTTCAGCTTCTGATCAGATGGCTTTTGCTGTTCACTCAGGTCAGCATCCTCATTCAGGCTCCCGTCATACTATTGGTGCTTCCTCGGATCCTCGTCCTACCGGCAACCGTCCATATTGCCAGCACTATCGTGTGCCCGGTCCCATTATTGATCGGTGTTTTTATCTCCATCCCAGATTAAAGCAGTAATATAATAAGGCTCGGGCTTCTGGGCGTGGAAGGGGTGCCCCTCGTACCGGTGTGATCGTTGAAATGACTCCACCTCCATCTGATTATGCAAAGCTTCAGTCTCAAATCGCGCAGCTTCAGTCATATTTGGGCCTTGGTACCTTCTCATCCGCCTCCAAATCTATAATTATTATTGCAACAGGCCCTCCTACAGGTACTCCTACTGCTCTCCATAGTAAGTTAGCTAATCCCACGCGGATTCTAGATTCTGGTGCTAATAATCACATGACTGGTGAGTCTTCTATATTTGTCTCTCCTTGTACATCTATTGATGAGTCGGTCCGTATTACCGATGGTTCCTTTGTTTCTGTTCATAGTCGGGGTAATGTTTATTTGTCTTCTGATATTACTCTCATTGGTTTATTATATCCCTAACTTCACCTACAATCTTTTATCTGCTAATCGTCTTACCAAAGACCATAATTGTGCTGCTGTGTTCTTACCTAGTTGTTGCTACTTACAGGACCTGACTTCGAACAAGATTTTTGGCAAGGGGTATGAGCGTGATGGCCTCTACTACTTCGGTGCTCCTGTGTTTTCTAGTCTGCAAGCTACCATTTTACCTAGTTCTAATCAGTCTATTTTACTGGATTCTCATAAATATGTGTTTAATCTTAAAACTCTAGATTTGTGGCATGCTCGCCTCGGACATGCAAATTTCCAGTATTTGCGTTGGTTGTTTCCTAATTTGAATAAAGCTTGCAAGGATTTTAATTTTAAATGTGTAGTTTGTGAATTGTCTAAACATACTCGTATCTCGTATATTCCTCGCATGCATAGAGCACCTAGTGCATTTGATCTTATTCATTCTGATATACGGGGCCCTTCACCTGTTATGGCCTTATCTCAGCACCGCTATTATGTCACTTTCATTGATGATCACACTCGTTGCACTTGGGTTTATCTTATGAAGAAAAAATCTAAGGTTTTTTCTCACTTTAAAATTTTTCTTAAAATGGTAAAAACTCAATATAATACTATTGTACATAATATCCGATCTAATAATGGTCGCAAGTACATCACTGATGAGTTTAGGGCTACCCTTAACAAAGATGGGATACTTCAACAACTTACCTGTCCCTATACCCCTAAACAAAATGGTGTGGCGGAGCGCAAGAATCGCCACATCATGGCAGTTGTTCATTGTCTCTTGTGTGGTATGAATGTCCCTAAATATATTTGGCACATGGCTGTCCTTACTACCACATATCTTACTAATCGCACTCCCAACCGTGTTCTGGCTGGGAAAGCTCCCATCCAGGTCCTCAAGCCTTCCAGCACTCTTTTCTCTATTTTACCTCGTGTTTTTGGGTGCACTTGCTTTGTTCAAAATAGGAGTCCTACCAAAACAAAACTAGATAATAAATTAGTTTGCTGTGTGTTTTTGGGGTACTCATCTATGTCGAAGGGATATCGGTGCTATGATCCGGTTACTCGTCATTTATATCATTCTTTGGATGTTACTTTTCTGGAAACTGTTCCATTCTTTCTAGGATCTTCTCCTTCAGAAACTGCACCGGTGGAGCCTACTGTGGTAGATGACTCTATTCTGCCTCCCCCTGTTCCTATTCTTGACTCCACCAATGAGTCCTTACCACTTGTTATCACAGGTGATCCTTTACAAGTTTACTCTTGCCGTCCGCGCCCCTCTGTCCTCTTGCCATCGTCTTCTCTGGATTCAGGTAACTCTCCTTCTCCTTTATCTCCTATTGTTCCTACCCCTGCTGATTTTCCTCGTTATCCTACTCGTGTTCATCGCCCCTCCCGCTCGTTTTCTTCTATCTAACAATACTAATCATCCTATCTCTAAGTATATTTCTTATCAGGGCTTATCTGCTTCCTACAACTCTTTTCTCAGTCAGGTTGATTCGGTCTCCATTCCTCGTTCCAATCATGAGGTCCTCCAGAATCCTAAGTGGGTTGCTGCCATAGAAGCAGAAATGAGTGCCCTTCAGGGTAATCAGACATGGGAGCTTGTTGATCTTTCTGCCGGTGAGCGTACTGTTGGTTGTAAATGGGTCTTTAGTCTAAAGTATTTGGCAGATGGGTCCCTTGATCGGTACAAGACTCGATTGGTTGCTAAGGGGTTTACACAGGTGCCTGGTAAGGATTTAGGTGCCACTTTTGGTCCAGCGGCAAAGTTAACTATGGTCCGTCTCCCGGTCTCGTTAGTTGCCTCTTATTCTTGGCCTCTACACCAGCTTGATGTTAAGAACGCTTTTCTTAACGATGATCTATCTCAGACGATTTATATGGATCCACCACCTGGTTTTCGGCCTTAGAGGGAGTGTTCTGGGAAAGTTTGTCGCCTCCGCAAATCTTTTTATGGGCTTAAGCAATCTCCTCATGCTTGGTTTAGTCGTTTTAGTGATGTGGTCCTTGGTATGGGATTTACTCGACGTCTGTCTGATCACACGTGTTTTATTCATCGTCAGCCTCAAGGGAAATGTACTATTATCTCAGTTTATGTGGACGATATCATTATTACTGACGATGATGTTCCTGGTATTGCTCAAGTAAAGCATGATCTGGGTGTGTCATTTGATGTTAAGGATTTGGACCTCCTCCGTTATTTTCTTGGTATTGAGGTTGCTAGGTCTCGACGAGGTATCTGGTTATCTCAGAGAAAGTATTTTCTTGATCTTCTTCAGAACATGGGTATGCTTGGGTGTAGGCCTGCCTCTTCTCCAATGGACCCAAACCTTAAACTGACTGCAGAAATGGGAGACTTGTTACCAAATCCTTCAGTGTACCAACGTCTTGTGGGTCGTCTCATATATCTGACGAACACAAGATCTGTCCTGTCTCATTTAGATGCTGTCTACCATATCCTTCGATACCTCAAGACCTGTCCTGGTCTTGGGCAGTTCTTTACAGTAAGAGCACAGTCTGGTCTCTCTTGTTTCATAGATGTAGATTATGCAGGCTCTAGGGGTGACCGTCGTTCTACTTCTGGCTTCTGTACTTTTCGTGGTAATCATATTATCTCCTGGAAAAGTAAGAAGCAAGCTATTGTTTCACGCTCATCTACTGAAGCTGAGTATCGTGCTATGGCTTAGGGCACGTGTGAGATTCTATGACTTCGGTCTCTACTAAGTGAGTTGGGTTTTCCGGTAGCAGAATCATCTACCTTGTTCTGTGATATATAATAAATCTGCCATCCTATTATCTTCAGACTCTGTCCTTCATGAGAGAACTAAGCATGTGGAGGTTGACATCTACTTCATTCGAGAGAAAGTTCAGTCTGGTGTTATTTTTCCAAGCTTTGTTTTCTCATCCAATCAAACCGCTAGTATATTTACCAAGTCTCTTGGTCCAACACTTCTTCAATCTTATTTTGGCAAGCTGGGTCTCGTTAATGTCTTCGCTCCAGCTTGAGGGCGAGTGTTGAAATTAGGAGATAATATCACAATCTTTCTATATTGAGTATTCTATTTATGGGTCATGTTGACCAACTTTATTTTTGGTTTTATTGCTTTCCTTTTATACTTTCACAACTTAGTGTATATATTGATTTAGAATGTAATAAAAAATTAAGTTTTCCCAAATCCTTTTAAACCCAAAGCAAAATTTTGATTGGGTTTTTTTACCCTTTGGGTGCTGCAATCGTAAAGCTTTTGATGAACCAAAGCATGAATTGAGTGGGTTAGCATTTGTTGTTTGAATTCAATCAACACCAATGAGATGTTTTTGCTATAAAAGGGATCATAATGGAATAATAGGACACCAAAATACTGGTAAGCTGTTGACAATTCCTTAATCATCAGATGTTTTAGACTGGACAAGTAGTTTTATGTGTTTAGACTAGT
This sequence comes from Hydrangea macrophylla, assembly GCA_033977485.1. Lineage (NCBI taxonomy): Eukaryota > Viridiplantae > Streptophyta > Magnoliopsida > Cornales > Hydrangeaceae > Hydrangea > Hydrangea macrophylla. The sequence continues at coordinate 35,182,068 of CM066994.1, forward strand.
TGAAAACATTCCTTTTTCTACCTAATGTTTAGTTTTTTTGTTTTTTAAAACATGGTGCTTCTTAGAAAAATGGTACATATTCAAAGGAAGTCTTACTTTTAAAGCTCATATTTTAGTTTTGATATTGCAGCTTCTGGCTACTTCCATGTTGGTACCATTTGGCTTCCAACAAAGAATATCTCTAGATATAGGTTCTAAATTATGAAGTTTCCAAACAACTATTTGAAATGGCTAGTTACCTCTTATTTGTTTTAGTTGGCATTTTCTTTTCTTTTTTTCTTTGATTAAAATAGTTCAATCCCTTTAACCCCTTTTAAGTCTTAAAATAAGGCTTTTCGTATATCACTCAATAGCCTTTATTCCTGAATCCACCACTGGCAATGACATAGGAAGAAAAAAAGAAAAGAAAACATACAAGCTAAAGCACAAGAGAACAAGAAAGATCTGCTGGGTTTCCTTCTTGTTTTCCTCTCGACAATCAATCAAACAGAGCCTAACAATCATGGTGAGCATATTACTTTCTGTTGGTCTTATTTTTATGTACACCAACACCAAGATCTGATGTTTTATGTTGTTGTCTTGTTTCTAGACTATTTGATTTCAAGGAAATTAAAGACTCTTCAATCTAATGATAATTCATGAAGAAATCAAAGCGTAAAGCACCAGAAAGAGAAGACGAGCTCGTAATATTGTGCTTTCCAAGTTTGATTCTCAGATACTTTATCGGTTGTAACATATGCAATAAAAGGTATGCTATAAATGTTAAAACATATTTTAACTAAATTTGTGAAGCATAACATTTTTTGTGTAGTAAATGGACGGCTTTGGTCAAATTTTAAGAATAATGCTATTCTCTCCTAAGTTTGAATCACAAATTTTGTTATCAAATGCTTTGTCAATTTTACCATATATATAGGTATATGGTACCACCGATCATTACCAGTCTACCAAAACATGTTGTACGACTGTTAAGCTATTTGGATTGAAATTTAGAAGTATGGCATTATTCTATATTAAATGGGATGGACTGGATTGGGCTCAACTTTAGGAGAATTTATTCAGTGAGACTGTCATAGCACATCATTACGCTTACGTGGTGTGATGCCCCAATCACCAACAGTCATTGACCTAAAAAAAGGGATACAACATGAGCATTTGAGACATGACATGTTGTTTAAAGTCCGCAATAATTTGTCAAATCCACCAAAAAAATTAGGACCAATTAGACCCATATTATTGAAGTGTCATACATATGTCAGCATGATCACGTAGTGTAACGATCTCACAAAATAATTCTCGAAGCCAAAAAATTCTAAAATGTACTGATTGATCTTTGTTAAATAACTTGATCAGTGGCATGGGAAATAATATCCACTTCGTTATTTTCTTCATAAATTAAAAGGTTAATTATATTTTACCTCCTGTGATTAGGCTTATTTTTACTTTACCCCCAGTACTTTAAAATTGGACATTTAGCTCCCATTGATTTCAGACTAAAGTGAAACTGTAAAGATTTCTCTCAAAATAGCCCCACACAAGGATTAATGTTAAAATTAGCTCTACGAACGAGAGTTTAAGTGTCAAAATTAATTTCACATAGGCAGTTAACCCCAAAATTAGCCTTATAAAGGAGCTGGGTGGTAAAAACTAACCCTAGATAGTTGGGTTAAATGGTAGCGTTATCCCACATAGGGGTTTTGTTCCAAAATTAACCTCACAAAGGGGGTTAAGTGTTAATATTTTTGGCCAATTTTATAAATTTCTTCAGTTTTGGGAGAAATCTTTATAGTTTCACTTTAGCCCAAAACTAGAGGGGGGTAAATGTCTACTTTTAAAGTACAAGGGGTAAAGTGAAAATAGACCTAACCATAGACCTAACCACAGTGGATAAATTAAAAACTACTTGTATTACTTAACTTAAACAAAGGGACATGGAGTGGTCATAACATATAAACATGTATGATCGTTGTGTCACTCAACATCAGAATCATTACGTGGTGTGAGAGTCACACAAAAGAACTTATCCACTGACAATAGGAGCTAGAAAGCTTTCTAATATGCTATCAAAATTTCAACCAAAAAAAAAACAGCTTTCTTTATGGTTGAAAATCTTTTCCTTCGTACCATTATGAAACAAAGAACCGATGTTACTGTAGTTAGGATTGTTAGAAAATTGAATGATAAATTGGAATTTAGTGTTGTATATGGGTTTTGCCAAACAACCCCTTATTCGAATGTTTGTGACTGTTGACGAACAGTCTCCTTTCGAAGGGTTGTGACTGTTGACAAACAGTCTTTTGGAACCTATATATATGGGTCTACTCCATTCATTTTAGAATGACTTATATAGAGTTCATGTGTATATATCTAGAGTGTGTTAGTGTCTGAGAGAGTACAAACACAAGTATGGTTCGCTGGAACCTTATTATTTGAAGTGTTTCTATAGTAAGGGGGAGATCGTTGTATCCTGGGAGACAAATACCACAAATCCGAGAGCACCAATGCGGGACATAATTGTCTTAAGGACATAGTGTCAAACACTAGACTCGGTCTAATAGTCCGTATTGCATCTAAACCAGGTTCTGTTTTATTTACTGTATTTATTTAAGTGTTCTTGACTTCAGATTTATACACATATATACATCCAATATATTTTGGTTAACAATCTTAAGACAATTATTTGGTGCATATTATTTTTCAGATGAGTTTAGGTTTTCTATAAATCTGGAAATTGCATTATATTCGGTTGAAATAATTTGGAAACTCATTTTGTTTAGAATTTGAAATCTGTCAATCTACAAATTTGATTCTGTGGGTTCTCTAGTAACAGTGGTTCCTATGTTTACTTTCAAATCTCCATGTTCAATGATTACGTTATTATTCAAACTGATACGTATATGTGAAGTACGTGAACTAATTGAATGTGAATGTGGGTTCTACAATTGATTCCATTAATGAACACTATTGATTCATATGTGTATAGGAAACTGGTTCTAATGCAATGTTCATCATTAGTTCATTACCAGATTTTAATTCAAAAAAAATAGATTTATTTTGGAACACCGAACCGTATGGCCTCGATTTTGGAACCGTCATGTTTGTTTTTCTATCTTTGTAGAAGATGCCTACGTTGTTTCACTTCACTAACTTACTTCAGAAATAGATTACGTTAGTGTTGATGTGTATAACTATTGTAATAAATGGAATCGTCTTTGACCAAATATTAAGTAGGCATTGAAACCTTATTCCATTGGAAATTCATTGGTGAGAAAATTGTTGAACCGTCATATCTATACCCAAACGAGACTTGCAGTTTGTCTTGTTTCATCAGGCTTGCTTTATATATATAGAAATAATATAATTTATTCATGTTTGCATAATACATATATATGATGTTAGAATGGTTGCATATGTGATTACAAAAATTGCCACTTAGTGATTAAAATCATTCTTTTGTTTGTTTTCCACAAACTGGTCATATATGCTTTGGAATTCCAAGTTTCAAAATAAAAAAATAAATAAAAAATATTCCTGTTTGAGAGTTAGAATCGATTTCAAAATTTGGTTCAATCTTAGAGTTGTCTTCCACAATGTGAAATAATAAAAGTGAAGTATGATTTCAAACGTTATGAATTTTGCAAGGTGTACCAGTTGCAAACTTTATGAATTTGGGACATGACCCTCAACTTAATTGGAATTGTAGTATGATTTCAATTCTTGAGTAATTTTTCAGTTAAACCCTCTCAGTTACTAAAATTGGACAATTTGCCTCCAAACTTTTACTAGTATTTATGTTTAATCTATACTTACAAATGTCGGGTAGTGATAAAATCTCATGATCGCTATACTTACAAATGTGGGGTAGATACATGTTGAATAATATATGAATAGTTATTTATTCTTCATCAATTTTTTACAACCATGAAAATTTTTAATTTAGTATCTGGTATAACATATTTAAGTGTTGTATGCCTATAATTGAAAATTTATGAAGGTTCATGAATATGAGGGTTAGTTCATGATAAACAAAGTCACGTGATCTAGGATATTTTTAAAAATGTGGGGGCAATGTTAAAATGCTCGTATTTACATGTGATCACCGATACTTGCAAATGTGGGGGAAAATATATGTTGAACTCAATATTTTGCAAGTATAAGGAAAAACTTTTAGGCGCATAGATTTAATTCCATTGTGAATTTATTGTGCTCATATGATTTAATTATATTGATAGACTTGGAGATAAACCAAGATGGTTAAATGTGGCAACTCAAGAAATTAGTCAAAAGGACTATGAGGTTCACATTGGGACTTAAAGCTAATGGTTTTAAGATGAGCAAATATAAAATGAAATTTTTTATGTTAAAAAATTGTGAAGTAGATGGTGTAGGCCTGAGTAATCACTTTATAGATTAAAACAAGCGCCAAAATAATGGCTTGAGAAAAATTGACAATGTTGTAGTGCCAATTGTGTATGTCTACAGACCACATAGTATGCTCTGGAAGTCATAGTCACTTAGGTTTGTGAGATACACTCTGATCTATTGATCGTGTTGCACAAGATATCCACGTGTACTTTAAGGGTATAGTAATGTTAATTAGATTTTTGATTCAAAAGAGTACTCGATATCCATAAGTGGATACGTCATTACACTTGATGGTGTAGCCATGTATTGGAAATTCTCTACATAGAATTGCATTGCCTGATCAACAATAGAATTTATTAGTTTAGAGAAAGAAAGAGAAGAAGCAGAGTGGCTTCGCCTTTACTTAAAGGATATTCCACGTTGGACAAAATTTGGGCCTGCAATTTTAATCCATTATGGTATCCAATCGACAATTGGGAAGGCACGGAGAAGTGTGGTAAGTCTCGACACATTCATCGAAGATAGATACCATAAAGCAGTTGATCTCGAACAGAATTATCTCCTTAGACTATATAAAGTCAAAAGATAATGAAGTGGATTCACTAACTAAAAGTTTAATTAGAGATCAAATAAACTGCTTATCGAGAGGAATGGGACTAAAGCCTATATCTTAAAAGTCATCATAATGGCAACCCAACCTAGCTGACTGGAGATCCCAAGATCTAGGTTCAATGGGATAACCAAATTGTGCGTGACTTAAATTGTATCACTGGAGAGATATTTCTCTACCCATTCCTGTGATAAATAGAAAGTGATGCATGTAGAAAGTCTTAGGATAGGCTTTGCTTTTAATGATTCCTATATCTTGGAAATTTAAGTGGAGTATAGCAGGATGCTCTTAATAGGAAATCACCTATATGAGTGTGAAATGTGGCCGCTTCTATGAGAATTGTAAAGGCTTAGATTCTCTAATAGCACTCATGAATACCAGGAGTTGTTCAGGGCCAAAATGAACACAATCGTGAGAATCGAAAGTGTTCGGAGTGATACTGTGTGAGTTCTATTGTCTAGGTTTACACCAAAGCATGAACAGTTCAAGACATCGCGTTCACTGTTTAGCCGAGTAAATCCGATAGTTTTTCACTACATAAGGTTCAAGGCCAAAAGCTACCTATCCCGATACAGTGTCTTTCCACTGTACTTTCTCTAGTGTGTCTGTATTTGTTTGCATGTTGTATAGACAATTTTTCATTCATGTGGGGGATTGTTGGATAATTGAATGATAAATTGGAATTTAGTGTTGTATATGGGTTTTGCCAAACAACCCCTTATTCGAATGTTTGTGACTGTTGACGAATAGTCTCCTTTCGAAGGGTTGTGACTGTCGACAAACAGTCTTTTGGAACCTATATATGGGTCTACTCCATTCATTTTAGAATGATTTATATAGAGTTCATTTGTATATATCTAGAGTGTGTTAGTGTCTGAGAGAGTACAAACACAAGTATGGTTCGCTGGAATCTTATTATTTGAAGTGCTTCTATAGTAAGGGAAGATCGTTGTATCCTGGGAGACAAATGCCACAAATCCGTGAGCACCAATGCGGGGCATAATTGTCCTAAGGACATAGTGTCAAACACTAGACTCGGTCTAATAGTCCGTATTGCATCTAAACCAGGTTCTGTTTTATTTACTGTATTTATTTAAGTGTTCTTGACTTCAGATTTATACACATATATACATCCCAATATATTTTGGTTAACAAGGGGCTGATGGAATAAGGGGCAAAGGGTTCAAGTCTCCTAAGATTTTTAAACATTATTACATTTACCTATAAAAATATAATATTTACTCTTAAGCCCCCCAAATGAAAATTTTTCACGTACGTAATGTAGGGATTATATCACATGTGGGATAATTTCATAGATTTAAGGATTGTTGATTTGGCTAGATTTCTATTGTGATAAGTTTTCTTTGTGATAGAGTTTTATTTGGAGTACAGCTCTGGTTTCTTCTTAGACAATGAATGGTTGGAAGCTCAATAAAGGAAGATTGACTATAGGAATTTAGGAAGCCCTTGGTGTTGGGGGTGTCCTCTCATGGGGGTGCATGGTCTAGGGAGAGAGAGTGAGAATTCTTTGAAGTATTGAGAGTGAGTGTACAAGGGGTTTAAGGGTTAGTTTATGGGATTTATTTCACTGTATCTTGTACCGAATTAATTTATTCTCAATAGTGAAAGAACAGTTCTCTCGGGTGTTTACGTAGGCAATGTTTGGCCAAACTACGTAGAAATCTGTGTTTTATTTGGTGTGCGTGTTTATTACTGTTTGTGTATTTTTGTGCGTTTATTGGGGGAATTATGTTCAAGGTATTAAACTCCCAACATCCTTCAATCAAAATTCAATGGACTCACCACCACATCATTTGGGATGAGGATTTGAGATTTGAATTTGGGAAACTAACAAAAAATTTCCCTCGAGAAGTTGCGATTTGTTAAGATGGATCCAGAGAGTGTTGGTTTTATGGCTATGGAGACCTGATCACCAGAATGTCATGCAGCTTGAAGGTCGGGTCACTTCAAGGTCAATTTGTAGATCGTAATCGATCTATGCTTCAACCACAATTATGTTAATGGCGCCACAGATTTGTAACTTCTCCTTTAGATTAATTATTTTTGAACATGAGTAATGCTATTGTTCTCAAATTTAGCTCCCAAATATGGTTTCTAAATTGGCTCAATAGTTGTACTACATAATGTCACAATAACTCAAGTTTAGAAAGCATGCACTGACCCAACCTTGCCTATGCGCAGGGTAGGCAATGGCCTCAGGCCCCACAAATGTGATAAAATTTAAAGTTCCGAACACTTTGATACTTGTAGTATTAGCTTTTTAGCTTAAAGGACCCAAACACAAGTACTCTCCTAAATATAAAAAGGCCTCAAAATCTTTTTAAGCCCAAAACCCAAACGTAGTAATACTACACCAACCCCCAATTTTAAACGCCCAAAATTAATGATGGATACATGCCATGCCCTAAGCTTTAGTTTGGCAAAAAAAAAAAAAAAAACCATTGAACAACTTCTTAGTTAATAATTTTATATGCGATTTTTTTTTTTTTTGGTATCATATGGTAGTGAAATGCTTCAGTGGAGCAGTTTCGTGATTATTTTTGTTGTTTATAATAGCTTAATACCTTATAATGGTTGGTTCGCACTAATATATAGAAGGCCCGATATTAGAAGCTCGCCTAAGACCCTCAAAAACTCATGGCCGGCCCTCGGGAACCATAGCATTAATATTCTCTAGAAACTCTATGCTAAGAAAGAAACTTGAACAGTGGATGGGGCTCTTTAAATTGATTTGCGCGCAGAAGATTCTTTATTTCTTCTTCAATCTACAATGGTTATTCTTCATCTTTTCAATCTTGTGGTTAATTGTGTCTACCTAATCACATTGGTTCTTGTTTTTGAAATCCACACATTTAGACTGTAGGACCATAGTTTGGTAGGCATTATAGAAGACTGCCAATCATATTAGATTACTCTCCTGGATTCTTTTTCTTTTTTGGTGTGACAAGAATTTTATATATGAGTACAATGCTATTTCTTCTAATTCGATCTACAATGATTCTTCTTCTTCTTTTCAATCTTTGTTTTTCTAATCCACACATTTAGACCGTGGAGAAACTCTTCCAATCCACTCAAATATGACATTCCGTTCCTAACCTTTGGTCCAATTTGAAGGTTGATGTTTCCATATTAGATTTATGGTTAAATTACACTTTAGTACCCTGTATGTAATTTGTACGAAGTTTGATTTTGGGCCATCTAATTTCAAGTGCATCACTTAGGTCCCTCTAGTTTTGAATTGTTTTCAATGTAGGCCCTACCTCTAAATCCGCTAGTTTAACTTGACGGCGCACTCATATGTCTTAAAAACTCCAGGGCCCAAAGTGAAACTTCTCTGAAATTATAGGGTCCAAAGTAAAATTTTGCCTAAACTCCAGGGTCTAAAGTGAAACTTCACCCAAACTATAGGGCACAAAAATGTGAGTTTTTCCTCGAGTTGCATTAACGAAGTTAGAGACAGTGCATACGTTGAAACCAATTCAAAACCACGGAGACCAAAGTGGTACAATTGAAACAATAGAGCCCAAAGTGAAATTTTGCCCAATTTACATGGTACTAAAATGTAATTTACCCTAGATTTACTGTTCAAACATACATTTTGACAACTCATGGTGTTCTTCGCAAAAAAACCGTTCAATCTCATTATAGAGTAACCATACCAGGCACCTACAAACACAATACCCACACTTACCACGTGCATTGCATGTGGCTTCCCCCCTAGTTGGAGTTACACTAAACAAATGCTTTAATTCTAACATGGCTTAAACAACACTTTAATATCCAATGCTTATACCCAAATTTTACTTTGGGCCCTTTACTTTTAATTGCAATACTTTGGGCCCTATAGTTTCAGTATTGTTTCAATTAAGGACAACTTACAACACCATCAGAAAAAAAAGACGGAAAAACTCATTTTGGCACCAAAATATGCGAGCCTTTTAAGTTTTCCTCTATTTAACAGAACATGTGTACATATACTTATATACATACGCTATACATATATGACCAACAAAGAAAATAGAGAAACAGAGAGAGCAAGACCCAGAAATAGGGCAAAGTCAAGTGATGGCAACATCTAACAACTTCACTCAATTGATTGGAATAGGGAAGTACTACTGTGATTGTGGGCGATGGGCTAAAACTTAAAAGACACAGATGTTTTGGCTCTAAAATGAGCTTTTTTGTCCTTTTCTCTGACGGTGTTATAAATTGTCTTTAATTAAAGTAATACTAAAACTATAAGACCCAAAGTGTTACAATTAAAAATAAAATGCCCAAATTAAATTTAGGTATAAATACAGAGTACTAAAGTATTTTTAAGCCTTCTAACAAAATACATATCCATATTGCTGTGAACTCTTACAAAAAAAAAAAAAAGTGGCTGTCGAACCAGCAGGGTACAAATGTATTGAACTGTTTGAACATCCCTTCCTAAAAATGAAACATCCATTTCTTGGGAATATTCAAATCCAAAGATTCTCTAAAGAGGGCCACCTCTCTTTATTAAAGGGAGGACCTTTATTTTGACCGTCAGATTATGTTTAAAAACTGTGAAATGACAAAACTGTCATTAATGAAAACACAATCCGACGGCTAAAACAGAAGTCCTCTCTTTATTAAAAAGAGGGCGCCCTCTTTAGAGCCTGACTGTATTCAAATCTATCATCTCAATTGTGGGACACAATTTTCAATTGTTCTTTTGCAGTTTGTCTTTTGCTAAACTCCCTCTTTTTCAAGTTTCTATGACTATGATGCTTGTTAGATCATCCCTTATGCAAGAGTTAGAGTGTGTTTGATAATTCAATTAAATGATAAAAATGAAAACTTTTAGCACTTATTTTTTTAAGTGAATTTGACAACGCACCACTTAATTGAAAAAACAGTAAAAAAATCACTGAAAACTTTAAGTAAAAAATTTATACTGAAAATAATTCCTGAGTGCAGTCTATTTTAGTACTTGTAAAACTGTTTTCAGTATTGCAAGATAAATCGCTTAAATTTTTTGCACTTAATTTAGCACATAATTTTCAGAACTTAATTTCAATTTTATCAAACACACCATTAGTCTTATGCACCAGTCAGTCTTATGAGATAACTAGTACGTACCCGTGCCCGCGGGCACGGCGAAAAAAAATGCGGAGTATAATGAGTTCAAGATAATTAGGCTGTAAATTTGCTAGCAAAAAAAAATAATAATAACCATGCACTTCTTTCGCCAAAATCACATATCTTCGGCAAATGATAACTTTGTGTGTCTTCGGCACACAAATTTATGCTCAAAAACTTTTTTAAACAATAGAATTGTTGAGAAATAATTGAACATTTATTGGATAATGCCCACACGTACTGGTAATTCGATGTCAAGAAGTTAGGTAGCAGTGTCATTTTTAAACTAATGAACATTTTAAACGAACATGCAAATCAAATTCATCTTAAAGGGTCGGTTTTATGAGTACTTTTTAAAACCGAAAAGGAAAAAAAAAAAAGAAAAAAAAACTTTTTAAAGAACATTTACGTTTTCACTCTCCTCAATCTTTCTGCAAAAGACTTAATAAAAAAGGGAAAATTCTCAATTCCATATTCTCTTATAGAGACATGAATTTTTTTTTTTTTGAAAGATTGAAAGATAATGAAAAGTAATGTAAATAAGCCAAGAACCCCATGAACTCTAAAAAATATGCCAGTAGTAATTGAAGCAAAGAATAGAAAATTCATAGACTTGTTTTTGGCTCCCAAACAAACTTCACAATTTCACACACCGGGTTTTCCACAAAAAAAAAAAAAAAAAAAAAAAAACAATTTCCCTCTCGAAATGCTGGCTTCTTCATTCTCACCGTTGGTTTCCCTTGCTTTTGGCTCCCAAATAGTCCTCTCCAAAAGCTGCTAAATTAACTCTATAACTATTGAAGCTTAACCCAAAATCATACTTCAGAAGTTTGTATTTTTAACAGAGAAGTGATATATATTACCTTCCATTGGACTAATCATTTCCTGCTATTCAAAAACAACATGCCTGTAACCAAAAATCGGTGGTTGTCCAGCCCTACAATTCAGAAATTTCGTTAGAAATTACCAAGAAAAAGATGGAGTTTTAGTGATGTAGATGTTCATATAAAGGTTTGCATGTGCGTAAGTGTGCTAATCATGTAGTATCTTCAATCTTATTCATTATGCTTTTGATATTATTAAAAGCATAAAATATATCACACAGACACAAACACACGTCCACATGCATAAAATATCACCCAATTGGATGGATGTATTAAAGAACATGGAATTGATACAAAAATTAATTTCTGTCAGGATTTTTTTTTTTTTTTTTAAGACTACTACCGAAAGGGAAAAAAATACACATTCACTGTTAAATCTCTACAAACACACCCAATTGCTTATTCTGCGAAAAAAATCCTCTTTAGAATATGACAAACCAGAATCAGTGTATGACACACAAATTGTAGGTTTTTTGATATCTCAATTAAAAAAAATCACTGTGTGTACACATCTCTTTGCTTTTTGTTTGATTCTTAGCCTACAATACAACATAGGAAAATGTTCAGTCTTAACATGATCTTATCATGTGGGGCTTGACCTATTGCTTGGGGAAAATGTTCTGGACACTGGTTTTAAAAATAAAAACAAAAAAACAAAACAAAAAAAAAAATTGAAATCATACACATGCACATACAAAACATACACATATCTGGCCGAGAGGTAATGAAGTTTTGCAGCAAAGAGAAACCAATGGTGATAGTGAGAGAGAGAGAGAGATTGAGAGGAATTGAGTGTGACCAAAGAGAGAGAGAGAGAGAGAGATTGCACTAATTGAACAAAGTTTAAAAAAAATCTGTAGAACGTGGGTGACTGTTTTTGATATATGGTGAGGTAGTGGGTTAACCCATGATTGTCTATAGCAATCACATGTTTTTTTATGGTGGACAAATAATCCAATGGTAAAAAATATCTAAATGTGTCTCAACGGTTGAGATTAAAAATTGCTAAATTAGGTGGATCCCACACCGCCCTCCCTTATTATATAGATGTGTGCCCCACAGGAATATATTCAACGGTCAGAATTCTCTTGATCACAATATTCATTGATGAAAGGCCGAATTATTTCGAACCCAACCGTTTTACCACTTGTCACTTCGGGAGAATACTGGATTTTGAATTGGGATTGGAATCACATGAAGACTCAAAAGTGGAGGTCAATTTTCACATAAATTTTTAAGTAACTTGAGGGTATCACTCAAAACTGGAGGTCTTAGGCAAGTTGAGAGTATCATCATAGCATACTAATATGAATTATATCCAAATAATCCACTAATGTTGGTTGTGGGCTCCACATTGAATTTACTACCGGGCTTCGACAGTATGAGGCAAAGACATACCAACCACTAGATCACTCTAAAGGGCATGAGAAGCTGATTCTTCAGACTTTCAAATCTTTTGATAATATTTCTCCAAAACTGTGTAACATTATGAAATGATCATAAAACTACCCAACCACACAACTATTTGAATGAATCAACTATGTAAACTTACAAATTTTCCAATTCACATTTTCAACTATCAACTATCAAAATTATGCACAAATTCTCAATTCACCTATTACCCAATTCACATATTCACAAATTCATTAAATAAAAAATTCACAAATTTGAAACAAGCTCTAGTTTGAAAACAAATTCTAAACCCTGATACATACAAAAATGTTCAGTGAAAGCAAAGCTCATCCACCATACCAAGGAGTCCCAGATCATGCAGGGACCGACCATGTCCCTCCCACAGTTAACCCGAGCGGTACACCCAGTGTTATCAACACCCGACCAATAGGTCGCGAACGCTACCGGGTTTGGTTCACCACGGGCACGGCACAGCCAAGCCCACGAGACACGCCCCGGACTATTCCAGACAGTTTCCTATACAAGTTAGAAGATCGACGAGTGGAAAGTGAAGATTATTTCCTAATCCAATTAGGAAAATCCCACGATTTGTTCCAATCAATCCCAATCGGATTGTATTGCCTAATCAATTTACTTGCCTTGTATGAGGAGGTTTCTTAAACTATAAAAGAAACCCCTCACCCCCATAGAAGGGGATCGTAAACTTATCTTACCCGGATATACTTTAGGCAGCCGATCTCTGGTAGCTCCATTGCCTTTGTTGATTCACCAAAGACCCCCGGTGATTTGATATTATAGTGCAATTGCTCCAACACACACGTGGACGTAGGTCTCTTCATTGATAGTGTCGAACCACACACAAATTTCCCAATTCACATATTCAACTATCAACTATCAACATAATACACAAATTCCCAATTCACATATTACCCTATTCACAAATTCATTAAATAAAAAATTCGCAAATTTCCCAATTGAAACAAGCCCTAGTTTGAAAACAAATTCTAAACCCTAATCAACAAATTATATCTTGAAAGCTCACAAAGATTACTTGAATCAACAAAACTTAACGGTGTTGGCGGAATCACATTCGCAAAAGGGATAGAGGTGACTTAAACTCCCGGCCTTGTTCCCGCCTCCCTGTTCACCTGACGCTGGGCATCGCTAGGGGTGAAAGCGGTTTGGTTCTATTGGATGCAATTTTTAGTTAAACCGATTGGTTTAGGTTCTCAGTTCGATTTAGTGTAAATTTTTGTTTTGGTTCGGTTTCACACTACATGAAGTTTTTGAAAACCAACCAAACCGATCGGTTCGGTCAGTCTGGTCAATTATGTTACACCCATAGATCGACGTCGCATGCGACTCTAGTCGCTGTCGTTGCCTGACTGTCACCTGAAGTCTCCCTTCTCACTTTCATCACGCACATGTTTTACTTAAATTTGGGTGTTTGGTGGGGGGTGGGTAAAATTTTAATGAGTAATTCTTTGGTGAGAACTCTCACATATCCTCCTAAAAGATGTGTCTATCTCTCTTCTGTATCACTGTGGGGTCCAGTGACATCATAGGAGAGATAGACACATCTTTTTAGGAGGTTATATGGAAGTTGTCACCAAAGAATTACTCAATTTTAATTCTCAAAATTCCTGGAGGACCTGGGACAACCCCGATCCCTGCTTATGGTTATGGACTTAGTGAATGAAAAAAAAGGGAAATGGAAAAAAAGAAGATAAGCTACTCTTGTGTTTTCCTTCATGCTCAAACAAATTAAGAATCAAGAATTTCTAAAATAAAATCATTATGCAAGAAAAAGTAAGGGAAATGACTCACAAAATTAAAAACATATCTATTTTTTTTCCTTTCTAGTTTCCTCGTAAGAAAAAAGAAGGGAAATGATTTAGAAGGGACTTATAAGTTTGAGTAATGCTATGCTTCCCAAAATCAAATCTCAAATTTTCATCTAAACTGATGTGGCATCAATCAAAATCTAGTGGGCCAACTGACCACTGTGGGGTCACTTCAACATCCTTCAATCAAAATTCAGTAGACTCACTACCACATCATTTGAAATAGGAATTTGAGATTTGAATTTAGGAAATTGACAGAATCTTTCCCTCGAGAAGGTGTGATTTGTTAAGATGGATACAGAGAGTGTTGGTTTTATGGCTATGAAGACTTGATCACCAGAATGTCATGAAGCTTGAAGGTCGGGTCACTTCAAGGTCCATTTGTACATTGTAATCGATCTATGCTTCAACCACAATTATGTTAATGGAGCCACAGATTTGTGCCTTCTCCGTTAGATTTATTGTTTTTGAACATGAGTAATGCTATTCTTCTCAAATTTACCTCCTGATACGCCCAAAATTGGCTCTACTCTATCACCTGGCAGTTCTATTCAATGACCGGCCCCTATCCCGACTAGGTCATGCTACGTAGCATCATCCTGAGCGGTCTGGACTACTTGAGACATCCCGAGCAGTGTATACACGAAGCCCGACCAACATGTCGGGAATACCGTGCAGGCACAGCTCGTCGCAAGGACAACTCACCTAGGCCCCAAGGCATGATCCAGAATATTCTAAATAGTTTCCTACTCAAGTTTAAGACTAAAGGCATGTATGGAAAGTTTCCTAATACAAATAGGAAACTCACTTGATTTATATGAATCACATCCTAATTAGTGTTGGATTACTTAATCTTCCTAATTTTCTTGTATGAGTAGGTCTCTTGCATCTATAAAAGAGACCACTCACTCCTATAGAATGAGGGAACTTTTCAGTCTATACAGCAACTCTATAGCAATTAGCACCGTGCCGGGCCGACCTACGGTAGCTCCAAACCATTGTTGGTCCACCACAGGTCGCTTGCTTTTTACAATATAGTGAACGTGCTCAGACACACACATGGACGTAGGTTCCTTCATTAGTAGGGCCGAATGACGTACAAAAAATCGGTCTTTCACTGTCTTTCTCTCCTTAATCTGCTCTATTTATCTCTAACCAAATTTTGGCATCATCAGCTTGGCGCCATCTGTGGGAATCGACAGATTTCTCAAAACACAAATCACTTAACTGATTGTCATGCCTCTGAAGAAGGGTAAGAAGGCTGCACAACAGGCCGACTGGGATGTTCTGCCGGCCCCAGCGTCCACCGCAGCGGTCTTGACACTGGAGTAGATCGCCACGACCATCGTACAACTTGTGAAGGTCCAGCGTCAAACCCATCACCAGATCGAAGCCCTGTTAGGCCAACAAAGCAATCCTCTAGTGGCCAGGAAGCAGTCCGAGAACGTTGCGCACGGTCGGGAACCGATCTTGACCAGACAGCGTGCCCGAGCCAACCAGTCACATGCTAAAGACGCAGAGACACCAACGGTAGACGTGCTACCAGAGAGGAGAGGCAGGAGTATATGGCCCGAGAATCGGTCCAGGGTCACTCAGTCAAGAGCCGAGGTGATCTTAGGCTCACGATCAACTGGAGTCATAGTCAAATTGGATCCCAGGGGACAGCACACCGTCATAAGAAGGAAGCCTCCTCCACTAACCCGACCTGCTACCCGGATACCTGTAGGGAAGGTGTGGTGGCTCGTATGAAGAATTTGGAGAAATAGATCAACGGCCTGGCCAAAGACCTGGGCCGGAATGCTACTCATATTAATACCGAGATAGAGTTACCGTTCTCCAGCCGAATCACAAGGTTTACCCTCCTCCGCAAATTTAAACAACCTTGTCTAGAGTCTTACAACGGCTCTGGAAGCCCGGCCGACCATATCCGGATCTACAAGGCTCAGATGGCCTTAGCCACCAACACCGACGAACTGTATTGCCTGGCCTTCCCTAGTACTTTGAAAGGCCCGGTCGCACAATGGTTCTACTCCTTGAGACCCTGATCGGTCAATGATTTCAAGCAACTAAGCAAGCAGTTCAACAACCAGCTCATCGGTATGCATGAACGGCCAAAGCCTGATATACAGCTGCTGACTGTCAGGCAAAGGAATAATGAGTCCATCAAGGAGTTCACCAACCGGTTCAACCGGGAGAAGCTCGTATGATCTTGACGAAACCGTCGCAATTACGGCCTTCTGCTTGAGAGTTCAACACACCAAGTGCGCCACGTTGTTTCACTAAAACCGACCAAAAACCTTGGTTGAACTCGCAGAGACGATCAGAAAGTATGTTAACACAGAAGAATTTCTAAAGACCGAAGACCCCTAGCATGTAAGCGACGAAACGTCAAGAAAAAAGCGAAAGCGAGATCAGCCCAAGGTTCGGGCAGTTCATTTAGTTCACATATCTCTGAGTCCGGCAGCCCCGACTCGACCTCCAGTTTGCAGTACTCAGGATCCAGTGATCCCGACCTTGCCTCCATTAGAATAATCAGGAGCCCAGTGATCCCGACCCGACCTCCTGTCTCCAATAGACCAGTCAAGTCCAATTGGAATGGTACTTTCTCCCGACCATAGAACAAAGCTCAAATTGCCAAAGGGTTACTCCAAAGATTCGGATCACCTATTGACTCCTTGTTGATCCCTGGAGCACAAGGGAAAGACCTCGAGTTCAACTCCTGAGGCACTAAAAAGACCTCAGGCTCAACCCTGAGGCAACCAAAGACCACTGTTACGCAGTTGGCAAAAGACCTGGGGATCACTCCCGAGGCACCCAAAAGACCTCGAGATCACACACGAGGCAGCAAACAGACCTCGCGATCACCCACGAGGCATCGATTTTGCTTATGTCCATAACCTACGATGGGGGCAAATCCCCCCAGGTGGTTGATGATAGAAAACTTTAAAAGACCTTGGAAATACCAACATTCTAGGTCGGTTACCTACAGTCATAGTCTCTACAGACCCCCATCTTAGCAAAAGCTTGGGGGCAAGAAAAACAGGCAATCACACCAGGTATTTACAGGCCTTGGGGTTAATTAAGTCAAACTCTTAGACAACCCGAATGCCTACAATACTCAGAGGCACCAGCTTCACTTAGGTCCAAACCAACGATAGAGGAAATCCTCTTAGGTTGGCTTACGATAGAGGATCAAAAGGGCCCTAAAGCGACACGCTTTAGGTCGGTTCCACCAACATGGTCAAGCTCTTCTCCCAACAATCTTGACGAATGTTTGCTGGGCAGAAAATAACTATCCTAGGGAGTTAACATAAAAGGACCCTAAAGCCATATGCTTTAGGTCGGCTTTTCCAACATGGTAAAATTCTTTTGCCCATAACCTTGACGAAGGTTTACTGGTAGAAGATGACCATCCTGGGGGCTAACTCAAGCAAAAGACTCCGAATTAGGTCGAGTCTCAACTCTTGGCCAATTCCCGAGCACTCAAAGGTTCCGCACAAGGCTAAGTCTCAACTCTCAGCCAGTTC
The DNA here is from genome assembly GCA_033977485.1 of Hydrangea macrophylla. Classification (NCBI taxonomy): domain Eukaryota; kingdom Viridiplantae; phylum Streptophyta; class Magnoliopsida; order Cornales; family Hydrangeaceae; genus Hydrangea; species Hydrangea macrophylla. The sequence goes on from CM066994.1 coordinate 35,199,838, forward strand.
TTGAGGACTCACAAGACTCAGAAGCTCCAAGGCAACTTTCCCGATCAGTTCCAAACTTGACTCGATATAGCATCAAGTCAACTTTGGAAATGGGGGACAACTGATACGCTCAAAATTGACTCTACTCTATGACCTTTCTATTTTATTCAATGACCGGCCCTATCCCGACCAGGTCATGCTACTTAGCATCATCCTGAGCGGTCTGGACTACCTGAGACATCCCGATCAGTGTATACATGAAGCCTGACCAACATGTCGTGAAGATCGCGCAGGAACAACTCGTCGCAGGGATAGCTCACCCCAAGCCTTGAGGCAAGATCCAAAATATTCCAAATAGTTTCCTACTCAAGTTAAAAGACTAATGGCATGTATGGAAAGTTTCCTAATACAAATCAGGAACTCACTTGATTTATATCATTCACATCCTAATCAGGGTTGGATTACTTAATCTGCCCAATTTCCTTGTACGAGTAAGTCTCTTGCATCTATAAAAGAGACCACTCGCCCCCACAGAAGGGGGGAACTTTACAGTCTATACGGCACCTCTATAGCAATTATCACCATGCCCGACTGACCTACGGTAGCTCCAAACCATTGTTGGTCCACCACAGGTCGCCGACTCTTTACAATATAGTGAACGTGCTCAAACACACATGTGGACGTAGGTTCCTTCATTAACTGGGCCGAACCACATACAAAAAACTAGTCTCTCACTATCTCTCTTTCCTTAAGCTGCTCTATTTATCTCTAACCAAATTTTGGCATCATCACCTCCCAAATTTGGTTCTCAAATTGGCTCAATAATTATACTACATAATGTCACAATAGCTCAAGTGCAGGAAGCATAGGCCCAGGCGTGTCTATAGGTAGGGCAAGCAATGGCCTAAGGACCCACAAATGTGGTAAAATTTAAGGGCCCCACAAGTTTCGAACACTTTGATACTTATAGTATTAGCTTTTTAGCTTAAAGGTCCCAAACACAAGTACTCTCCTAAATATAAAAAGGCGCCAAAATCTTTTTAAGCCCAAAGCTGAAACGCAGTAATATTACAACAGCCTCTAATCTTAACGGCCCAAAATTAACCATCGATACATGCCCTAAGCTTTAGTTTACCAAAAAAAAAACTACTGAACAACTTCTTAGTTAATAATTTTATATGCGAGCTTTTTTTTTTTTTGGTATCATATTCTTGTAGCACCCAGAATTTTCTAGAAATTCCACGTAGGAATATAAGATTAGTGACAGATGACGTCACCATGGTACGGCTACAGAAGGTCCATTAGGATGACCATAGTTGGAGTCCTTATTAGGATCCTTAGTAATCGTCTTGACAACGACTACATTGATTCGAATCTAGTGCCTATTAGAATAGACGTAACCCCGACGCGCATAGTTTCTAAGTTAGAAACTATAGACGTACTTGAACTTAGGCTTGCTCATAGCCCCGTTAATAGCTACATCTATACCTGTCTTCATTTTCACTGCTGTATACGCAAACTGAGACACTGGCACTTGCCTTAAGTACACAACCCGAGAAATGGGACCCATACTGTCACCACCTCATTAGTTTCCCTTGATCTATCCTTAGACAGGTTTAAACTTAGACTCGAACTGTGTTTGGCGATCTAGACTGACCTAGCACGTTGACCCGTAGAATCTGTATTAATTCAGATGGCATTTGCACGTAAACTGAGATGTGGGCCCTACTACTGCCATGTGGCAGCCATGTGACCACCACCCCACCACGTGGCAATCATGCACACACCATCCATAACACTTGGCAACCAACCTCATGACACTTGTCAACCTCACCCATTTCTTTATATATATATATACTCCATGTACACACACACACATGTATACACACGTACATTCTCTGCACACACACATCTGCCCAGCAGATTCTAGAGAGAGAGACCCGAGAGTGAGAGAGACCTGTTGATTTCATCGATTTTTATTGAGAAACGAGGGAGATATAGAGAGAGAAAGATTTTCCGGCAAGCCGCGACTTTCCGGCGACGCCAGTTCGCCGGAGAAGATGAAGGAACCCGTTTGGGTTTCGGGTTATAACAAGCGGGTCGGAGTCGGGTCTGGGTTGGGTTAGAATAAGTGTGTAAGTGGTTTAGGGTAGCGGGTCGGGTTGGGTTTAAATAACCCGTGGGCCTTTTAAGTAGGACGACGCCATTTTGGGCGTCGGGTTGGAGTTCGGGTCGGGCTGGGCAAATGGGTGGGTCAGCCTGAGAGTGCAAATGGGTAAGAGTCTGGGTTTGGTTCGGACCGAGTAGGACCCGTGGGTCCTTTAAGTCTAACGGCGTCATTTTGATGCCAGGTCTAGCTTGGGGCGGGTTCGGGTATTATGTTTGGGTCGTGTTGTGTCTATGAATGGTGTTGGGTTTGGGTCAGGTTGGTTCGGGTGTGGGTCAATGGTTTGGATTAGTTTGTGTGTAGAGGTGGGTTTCGGGCTCGGGTCAAGTTCAACCTGAATGGGTTCTCGGGTTGGGTTTGCGTGAGTGTATAACTAGGTAGTCCGTTTAGGATTTGGTTGAGTCGGGTCTGACCCAACAGGTCGCACCTTTGGGTTTCTTTGAGGGTGTAAATGGGTAACCCGTTTACCCATGGGTCGGTTCGGGTTGACCCATCGGGTCTGAGAATATATTATTATTATTATTATTATTATTATGATTAGTTTTAATTAGTATAAAAGGTTTTTAATTGTTTTAATAATTATAAATGATTTATAATTATACCATTAAGGTTTTATATTATAGAATATTATTTTAATATTCTATATACCATTATTATATTATAAATGTTATATATATTTTATTATTTATATGGTTAATATAAATAATAAAATATCAATTTTAAATAGTTAATAAATACCTATATGTATTTATAAATTTCTAGAAAATTAGGGTAATAACCCTGGGACTATTTTAGTACATAGTGTAAGTTATAAAGCTATAATATTATAGTCTAATATTTTTAATAATTAATAAGGAGCTATTTTATGAGTATATTAATTATTAAAAATACCAAACGAGCTCCGAAAATTATGAGATAAATACTAGTGGTGTATTTTAATATCTAGTATTTAATAAAAATACTTCTAAGTACTGATTTCTTTGTATAATTATAATTACATATTTAAATCCCGTTTCGGGTATTTTCTGGTATATATTATCTTCAATAATTCATAATAAATAATCCAGGACTCCAAAAATTACGCGGTCAGTTCCCAGAGTCTTAGAATAATGTCTAGAACATTTCCGTAAAGTTTGGTGACTTTTCGACTCGGTCGAAAATACAGCTTGTCTTTTAGGGCCTGCATTAGTGTATTAAGCCCTGCATATTACCTCGTAAAACGTGACGGACTCCGATTTGAGTCTAGTCAATGGCGTTGGACTTAGAATAACACGTAGATCACTACCTTGAGGTTTATAACCTCATTTGGTAAAATTACCACTTAACCCCTATAATTGTACTCATACATTATTGTCGTTTCTTCCGTTTATTATTGTAGAACTTGACGGTTATCCACTTTTCGAGGATCGGTGACTCGAGGTGAGTTTCCTAACCTCACTCTAATCCTAATAAGATTAATATAAGATGTTTAAAAGTTACCTATATTATATTTTGTATAAGTGATATGCTGATTTATGATGTCACGTGTATTTCCAATAATTGTAAGACTATGCAAAGCATGATATGGTAGTGCTATCGCATACGTGAGCATGTCAAAGGTTTTATCTATATGTTTATCGGTATCAAATCCATGTTATGTGATCCATGCCCTATATGTTACGTTTCTGCTGCTAACTGTTAAATACACGTTTTACGATGTTGTTGACTGGAATAAATACGCATGCTATGATAATAATAAAGAGAATGAAAGTTGTTTTGTATATGGGTATCGGGAGTGGATTCACTTGCATTTCATGTCATGTGTTAGCATGCATTGTATGAGAAAGAGAGGTGTTTGATGATAATGTGAATGAGATGAGATGTGAATGTAAAAGAGATGTGATGTCTGGATCCTATGGATCAACGGCTGACAAACTGGGTGGACATGAACGGTTAGGGTTCCTAGCGCGCCTCTCGCTGTTGAAGACATCCGGTGATGCGCATACGTGGTTGAAGACATCCCATGTATCGTTGAAGACGTCCGACTAGTGCTCTAATATACTTCTCAGCCGTGTAGACGACCGGTGAGAGTATACACATGGTTGAAGACGTCCCATGTGCCAGTTTCATTGTTTACAGATATTGTGTGCCGTGAAGACGTCCGGTGGCCTATCAAGGGATGAGTATGAATTGGCTGTGATAGCATGTTATCATCCTTGACATGCTGCGTGTTGTCAAGTGGATGAGAAAGAGAAAGTGAATGACGAGATTGAAGTGATTTAGTTTTGGAAAGTTTTGGTTTTAAAATAAAATGGTTTTGAAAAATATCTGTTTTAAAAGCAAGTGTCTATGAAAAGAGTTGGGAATGAGTCTTATTGATCATGCATTTGCATGCACGAGTTTATAATAAGGAGAATGTATTCTATGATGTTATGATAATCTGTTTACCTGTTTTGTTGAAACATCTGCTATGCCCGTGGTGAGAATGCGTCTTTTGATAAGAGATTAACCATACCTTAAAGTACTAAACTATGACGTGAGTTGAGAGATGTTCTGTATTTACTGATTATTGTGCGGTTAAGACTCTCACTCAGCCTTGTTCCAAGGCAGACGGCATGTTACGCCCTGGGCATTCGTATGCTCAGAGTGTTGCAGGTTTGGAGATAGATAGAAGAGTTCAGGATGCAGTATTGTGGAGCCAAGGAGAATAAAGCCTTGTCCAAGACCTGATAGACAGTTTCTCAAGTTTTAAGATTATGTAAATTATTTAGTATGGCCCCTTGTATTAAGATTGAAGATATTGTAACCCTTGTTTAATTTCCGCTGCTGTATTTATACTCTGATAAGTTTATATCGTGCTTATGCCCTAGCATTTTCCCTTATGATTGTATGGTGCGGAGTTAGAAGGACAGGACGGTTAACAAACTAGTCACGTGTCTACGGACCCATAATGGAAAATTTTTATTTTTCCTATTTTTGGCTTACTCCGGGGCGTGACAATTCTAGTTAAATGCCTCATTAGAGCTGGTTCGTGATTATTTTTGTTATTTATAATAGTTCGATACCTTATAATGGTTGGTTCGTATTAATACATAGAGGGTCCTATATTAGAAGCTCGCTTAGGGTCCCCCAAAACCTCATGGCCGGCCCTAGGGAACCATAGCATTATTCTCTGGAACATATGTAATTGTTGAATGCACCTTTAACTATATGCTAAAAAAGAAACCAGAAGCTTACAATTAAGAAATTTGAATAGTGGATCCCTTCTTTAAACTGATTTACGCTCAGAAGGCTCTCTTTATTTCTTCTTCGATCTACAATGGTTAATCTTCATCTTTTTAATCTTGTGGTTGCATTTACCTTACATTGGTTCTTGTTTTTGAAATCCAAACATTTAGACTGTAGGACCATAGTTTGGTAGGCATTATAGAAGTCTGCCAATCATATTAGATTACTCTCTTGGATTATTTTTCTATTTTGGTGTGACAAGAATGTTAAATATCCATATAGTTAAGAATTAATTATTTTTGAACATATGAGTAATGCTATTCTTCCCAAATATACCTCCCAATTCAATTAATTTACGCTGCGCATAAGGGTCTCTTTATTTCTTCTAATTCGATCTACAATGATTATTCTTCCTCTTTTCAATCTTTGCTTTTTAAATCTACACATTTAGATTGTGGAGAAACACTTCCAATCCACTCAAATATGAAGTTCCCTTCCTAACCTTGTTTGTGATGGTTCTATATGTGATTAGTTTGTCCATGTATATAATATGACAGTGACTTTTGGTGCAATTTGAAGGTTGATATCTCCATATTAGATTTATGGTTAAAATACACTTTAGTACCCCTGTAGTTAATTTGTACAAAGTTTGACGTTGGACCTTATAATTTCAATTGTAGCATTTTGGCCCCTCTAGTTTTGAATTATTTTTAATGTAGGCCCTACCTCTAACGTCGCTAGTGTAACTTGATGATGCATTCATATGTCTTAAAAACTCTAGGGTCCAAAGTGAAACTTTTTCGGAAACTCTAGAGCCCAAAGTGAAACTTCGCCTAAACTCCAGGGCCCAAATTAAAACTTCACCCAAATTATAGGGCACAAAAATGTGAGCTTTTCGTCAAGTTGCACTAACAGAGTTAGAGGCAGTGCCTATATTGAAATCAATTCAAAACTATAGGGACCAAAGTGGTACAATTGAAACTAATGGGCCCAAAGTGAAATTTTGCCCAATTTACATGGTACTATAATGTAATTTACCCAAGATTTATTGTTCGTATAAAATTAATTTTTTTGACTGGTGTCACAGGACCCCTGTGACTGGGGTTAGTAGAGAAATACCCATTTTCGGATTAGTAGTTAGTAACACACACGGACAAACGGGGCGCAAAAGCAGAGGGCGCTCATTAAAGAAACACTAACTAATGCGGCCCTAAGATTCGAACCCACAACCGCCCAATTGGATCTCAGCAGGGTGAGGTGGTTGTTCAAACATACATTTTTGACAACTCGTGATGTTCTTCACAAAAAAACTGTTCAATTTCATAAGCGAGTAACCATACAATGCACCTACAAACACAATACCCACACTTACCACGTGCATTGCCCGTTGCTTCCCCCCTAGTTGTAGTTACACTAAACAAATGCTTTAATTCTAACAAAATAAATATCCATATTGCTGTTAACTCTTACCAAAAAAAAAAAGTGGCTGCTGAACCAGTAGGTACACATGTATTGAAGATCCCTTCCAAAAAATGAAACATCCATTTCTTGGGATATTCAAATCTATCATATCAATTGTGGGACACAATTGACACTTTTTCTTTTGTAGTTTGTCTTTTGCTAAACTCCCTCTTCTTCAAGTTTCTATGAATATGATGCTTGTGAGATCATCCCTTATGCAAGAGTTAGTCTTATCACCAGTCAGTCTTATGAGATAATATGTGCCCACATGAATGTATTCAACGGTCAAGATTCTCTTGATCACAATATTCCTTCATGAAATGCTGAATATTTCATACCCATCCCTTTTACACTTGTAAATTTGGGAGAATACTAGATTTTGTATTGGGATTGAATTGTGAATATATCAAATAATCAAGAGAACAACAAAGGGAAAAGAGAAAAGAGAGCTAGAGTTTCTCATAACACAAAATCTAGAAATACAAGAGACAATAATAATATATCTAGGTAAACAGAATTGCCCTAATGTAAAGTAAAAGACTAAACTACCCTAAAGCTAAATAAAACTAATTTTAATAGCTAACTCTAATACCCCCCCCCCCCCCCCCCCCCCCCTCAAACTCACGATGCTGCAGCTAGAAGCATAGAGAGTTTGCCAACTAAAAAACGAAAACGCTGAATCAGATGTAACTTTATAAACAAATTAGCAATCTGTGTGGAAGAAGAAACAAAAGGCAAAGTGATAGCTCCGTGCTTAATGTGATGAAGAGTAATGTGACAATCTCTATATGCCTGGTCCTCTCATGGAGAACTGAATTGTGAGCAATCTAAATAGCACTCTTATTATCACAATACATAGGTGAAGGGCGAGGAAGAGAGATACCCATATCTGTAAGTAGCCGTTGTAACCAAATAACCTCACGGGTAGTCGAAGCTATAACACGATACTCAGCTTCTGTGGAAGACACAGAAACAACATCTTGCTTCTTGCTCTTCTAAGAAATGAGAGAATTACCCAGAACTATACAAAATCCAGTGTCAGACTTGCAATCTATAGGATCACCGGCCCAATCAGCATTAGAGTATGCACGCAGTTCTAAGGAAGAAGATAACGAAAGTAAAAGACTTTAAAACCGAGTGCCCTTCAAGTACCTCAAAATACGATGAACAACAGCCTAATGCACTATAGTTGGGGAAGTAACAAATTGACTAACAACAGAACATCATGGGAAATATCTGGACGAGTAATAATAAGATAAACCAAGCTACCAACAAAAGTCCGATATAAGGTAGGATCAGGCAAAGGAATGCCATTAGAAGGGGAAAGACAAACATTAAGCTCCAAAGGGGTATCAACAATCTTATTATTAGTGAGGCAAGCACGCTCAAGAATGTCACCTGTATACTTAGACTGAGAAAGAAGATGACCTTTTGGAGAAAAGGCTACTTCAATCCCCAAAAAATAATGGAGTGGACCTAAGTCCTTCATTTCAAAACAATGAGCTAATTCAGACTTCAACACTGCAATCCCATCAACATAATCACCAGTAATAATCATGTCATCAACATACAAAGAAAGCATAATACGACCAGCAGTGGTACATCTGATAAAAAGAGCTGAATCATACTCACTCGAGGAAAACCCAAATGAGGTAATCACAGTGGAAAACTTCTCAAACCAAGTTCGAGGGGCTTGTTTAAGACCATATAAGGCTTTCTTAAGCCTGCAAACTTCACCAGGAGCATGAGGAACACAGGGAAGGGGAACCATATAAACCTCCTCTTGGAGGTCTCCATTCAAGAAAGCATTTTTAACATCCATCTGAGTTATATGCCACTGACGAACAGAAGCAACTGCAATAAGAGTACGAACAGTAGTCATTTTAGCATTAGGAGCAAAAGTCTCCTCGTAAACCATACCATACTGCTGGGAAAAACCCTTGGCAACCAATCTTGATTTGTATCGCTCAACAGACCCATCTAACTTGGTTTTGATTTTATAAACTCAATATGAACCAATAGCGCGCTTACTAGAAGTTAAGAGAACGAAACTCCAGGTGTATGTCTTATAGAATGTAGAGAGTTCCTCTTTCGTAGCATGTTGCCAAAGAGGATCAAGACCAGCCTCTTTATAGGACAGAGGCTCAGAGAGATCTTGAACGGAAGCTAAAAAAGAAGCAAAAGAATCTGAATAACAAGAATAAACAAAATCAGGTGATTGAGTGGACTTACGAGTGTGACCATGATAGCGAGGAGGTTCCACAGCCTCAATAGGTGCTTGGGTGGCCTTTGGAAAGGAGGTAGCATCAGGCGGCAAGGTACCAGTATTAGCAGAAGTAGAACGATGAGGTGAGACAATATCAGTGGTGCATGAGGCTCGAAAGGGCACACTATCAGTATCATCAGAGAATTGTCAAGATGGATGAGATCAGATTTAGTCAACTTATGATGATTATCAGGAATAGAAAAAAAGGGTATATGCTCAACAAACACAACATGGTGAGAGACATATAATTTCTTAGTAACTGGGTTAAAGCAACGATATCCCTTCTGACCCTCACCATAACCTAGAAAAACACAAATAACAGACTTTGGTGACAATTTGGTACACTCTACACGAGGTCGAAGGGCAAAATAAGTACAACCAAACACCTTTAAGGAAGAATAATTAGGAGCATGACCATACAATTTTTCAAAAGGTGACAGACCTGAGCATTGAGAGGATGAAATTTTATTAATCAGATTGACAATAATAAGGATAGCCTCTCCCCAAAAATCACTAGGGACATATGCATATAATAAAATAGAGCGAGCAGTTTCAACAATATGCCGATATTTCCTTTCAACAACACCATTTTGTTCAGGAGTGTTTGTACAAGAGGACTGGTGAATAGTTCCATCTAAAGCAATCAACTCACAAAATTTATGATAGGTATACTCTCCACCTAAATCACATCTAAAACATTTGATGACAGTAGAATGTTGAGTTTTGACAAAAGCACCAAAGGTATTGTAAATATCAAAAAAGTCTGAACGATGTTTCATAAGATAGACCCAACAGTAACGAGTGCAATCATCAATAAATGATACATAATATCGAAACCCCCCCTCTTGTAGTAACAGGAAAGGGTCCCCACACATAAGAATGAACTAAATCAAATGGTGCAAGAGAATAAGAAATACTTCTATTAAAAGGTAAAGCTGAAAATTTTGCTAGCTTACAACCACTACAATCAGAATACTCTTCTTGGACTGTTTGATGTACACACAGTGGTCCTCCTCAATCATCTCAAAACCAAAAGAGGTGATTGAATCATGGAACCTCAAGTACCACTGCCTCGACGATTGCTTGAGTCCATAAATAGATCGCTTGAGACGGCACACTTTGCGCTCATTCCCTTTGGTTATAAAACCAACAGGTTGATCCATATAGATCTCTTTGTCTAGTTCTCCATTGAGAAACGCAGTTTTGACATCCATCTGGAAGAGTTCTAAGTCTAAATGTGCGACGATTGCTAGAATAAGGCGTATGGAGGCAAATCTCACCACAGGGGAGAACGTGTCTCCATGGTCTATACCCTCTCGTTGGGTATAACCTTTCGCCACTAGGCGCGCCTTATACTTGTCAATTGATCCATCTGCCTTACGCTTGACTTTGAAAACCCACTTGTTTCCAATGGTCTTACGGTCAGGCGGAATATCAACTAACTCCCAGACTTTATTCTTGTCCATAGAGCTCAACTCCTCTTGCATAGCAACCATCCACTGAGATTTGGCAGCAGAAGAAAGCGCTTCCTTATAGGAAGCAGGCTCATCGTCATCTACTGTACACATGAGAGCTTCTTCCTCAATATCAAAACGCCGACGTGGAACTCTTCCTCGTCTGCTTCTGCGGTGCGCTACCTGAGAATCTTGAATGTCCAGTGGTGTACTCCCACTGTCTGGTACACTCCCACTAGTGTCTAGCGGTGTACTCCCACTCGGCTGAAGACTAGTACCATTTTCAGCGATTACTGGATGTGGAATTTCCCCACCCTCGCCTAAAGATGGTACGACATCTTCAACATCCTCCATTTCGTAGAGGTCAAGATCTCTCTTAGCGTCACCGATATTAGGGAAGTCACTCTCAATGAAATCAACATCACGTGACTCAATTTCTGTCATTCCTCCATCCGGATGTTCACCATACATAACATAGCCTTTTGAGCTGTCAGAATATCTTATGAAGATATGCTTTCTAGCTCGCGGGCCTAGTTTCCCATGCTTATGGGAAGTACTGTGAACATATCCTGATGAGCCCCACGGGCGCAAATGCTCCAAATTGGGCTTTTCGCCTTTCCATAGCTCATAGGGGGTGGAAGGAACTGACTGTGAAGGCACTCTATTAAGTATGTAGGCAGCAGTTAAAAGTGCATCCCCCCAGAATGATATTGGGAGGTTAGCTTGCGCCATCATAGATCTAGTCATATCTAGAAGTGTTCTATTCCTTCTTTCTGCAACACCATTTTGTTGCGGAGTTCCAGGAATAGTTAGTTGTCTGCGTATCCCCTTTTCCTCACACAGTTCCTTGAACTGATCAGATAAGTACTCGCGTCCTCTGTCTGTTCGAAAAGTCTTTAGGGACTTTTCTAGCTGATTCTCAACCTCTGCTACGAAGCGTTTGAAACAATCTAGAGCTTCATAGCGGCGAGAAATCAAATAGACATAGCCATATCGCGTGTAGTCATCGATAAAAGTAAGGAAATAAGAGGCGCCATGACGTGCCTTTACAACCATAGGGCCACAGATATTTGAGTGGACTAGCTCTAATGCTTGAGTAGCTCTAATAGCCTATCTAAAAGGCTTTCAGCATGATTTGCCAACTAAGCAAGACTCACACATAGATAGGTCAACCTTAGCGAGTGGGCCCAAAAGGGCTTCTCGAGCTAATCAAGTCATCCTATCACATCCTATGCGTTCAAGTCTAGCATGACATGTCTCAGAATAAATGAACTAATAGAGAAAACTAGAATTTATGAAAACAATTCTTAAGCAGTTATCCTTAGATAACCATGTCCTAGTAACACTACCACCCAAAAATGTCCATCCTATTACCACCGAGCTGAAAAACGTCCTCGATTGCGTTCTTCCACCTTGTTAGCCTTGGGCGCAAACTTGCTAGCCCCACCCTGCCTCTAGGCGGGTTTACCCTTACCATTGCGTTTAGGCCCACTAGCCTTGCACTTACTTCCACTTATGGAAGTAGTGGTCAAGAGTATAGCTATACGGTTCGCCTCACCTTTTTGGCGCTCCATATTCAGCTCAACTTGTCAGAAATGTCAAAACCAAAAATTTAACATTTCCGTTGTGGATCTTGATTTGTTTTCTATGGACCCGCGAATCAGGCAAAGAACTAATCATAGCCTGAAACTGCAGTTCGTCAGTAAAGATGTTCCGAGTATTCTGAAATCACGAATCATACCTGTCATCGACCTTAGATGTCCAGTCATCGTGTACTTGGAACGTTTTCTTTACTTTCCCGAAGTTCATAACTAGATGCTCAATCTAGTAGTGAATGTGCCATCGAAAACAAATTTGAGCTGATCTCGTAATACTTTGGCTATTGGGTAGTACATATACTTCCCAACAAGATCATAGTGCATGCTGCTTATCACAAAGCGCGTGCTTTGATCCTTCTCGAGCCAAGTATTATAGGCTATTAAGGTTATAATGATATTGGGCCGGAGACCCATTATTCAGTTTAATGGGTTGGACCATAGAATAAGCATAAAGCCCATAAGCTCTTACTCATTCTATCGGTGTGTTACTTTGCAGTGCCATATTACAAAAAAAAATTAGTCCCTTTTATACTTGTTACTTTTATAAAGATCGACAAAGCTTGATTTGGAAAAACATTTGTTTTTGTGAATCCAAAAAATTTGAAGAATAATATTTGAGAACATGCGCAAGGGATTGACATTATTATTTGCACATTTCATAAGGTTTGTTTTAAAATCCAATTACAAATAAGTTTTTCCCTTTCTACAATTTAAGACCAAAAAATTCGCTATTGCTCATTAATCAAATCTTAATTTTGTAAATCAAGAAAAACCTTTTATAATTGATTTTTCTAAACAAACATCAATTAGATGGTACAATTACCTATCTAAGATCATCCACAAAATGTAAAGTGCGCCATACAACAAAAGTGCGCATGGTCCCCCACGTGGGTCCGAATTGACAACTTAGAGCTCATGTTAAGGTAATTCAAGTGTATGATTTATGAACAAAGAAAACCATCCCTTTACAAGTAGGTTTTTCCAATACAAGAAATAAAACCCTCGTCCTCACATTACATTTATAGCCCATAAAAAATAGGGATGCTTTGTTCATAAACATATACAAGAACAGCCTTAAACATACATCGTGAGGACACAAGCTCTATAAATTGTCAATTATTGTCCATTCATTTAAGCTAGATTAAAATATATCAATCACACACATCAAGCACTCATGTGGTCTTATTTTTTTAAAAAATGAATGGACTCATCCGTCACTCCACTTAAGGAGGAGGAATTAGAGGTCATAGGGTCAATCAATCACAAACAGCAGTAATTAAACATGACCAATAATGCAATGAGCCTCTAAAAGTTGCAATAAAAAATAAATTTGCAGCCCCGGATAGCTCCCATAAGCTAAGGAAGAATTATGAAAAATCCTAGATTTTTCATCAATTATTTAAATAATTTGGGTTTTAAACGTATTTAAAACCAATTCTTTAAGCACCTTTAAATTACCAAGAATAATTTAAAGTTCACATGAAAATTTTAAAATACCTGAAAAACTTATTTTTCATTATAAAAAATTCCATTATTTATGGGAGCATAAATCCAATATCAATCAATTTATTAAGTAAAATTGATTTTTGATAAAACTATTTAACAATAGTATGACAAATTCCTTAAAAAAATAATATTTAAAAGGAATGAATCTTTCCATCAGTCTCACATGGCCCAAAACAGTGTCCCAACCAAATAATATTAATTTTAATAATTAATAAACAAATATGGATATTTTAAGCAATTAAAAAATGCCCAAAAAACACAATTTAATGCCCTAAAATATCATAAACATTGGAGATAAGCATGCAACAGTCCCACAACACCCCAAGCAGTGTTAAAAACACCACATATTAATTCCAAGAATTAATAATATTCATTGGGTATTTTAAGCAATTTAAAACGCGCACATTAACGCATTTTTATGCTCTAAAATACCAAAAACAATGGAGTAATTTCTCAAGAAATTATTCTGGGTCCCACTCAGTGCCCTTAACATAGGAAAAATTAAAAATAAATTTTTCACATTTTTCCAGAATATTAAAGTAATTAAAACTGATTTAAATAATTAAAAAACTTAGTTTTAATACACAAAAACTGTTTTAATTACAAAACAAATAATTTACTTTTCCATAAACATAATTACAAAATATATTATAGACCGGGACCCAGAGGGGGACCCACACTCGCCGGACCCGACGTCGCCGGACCATTACTCACCGGCGAGTGGACCCCACTCTCCGGCGTGTGACTGGGGATGCCGGGTCATCTTCAACCTTAGAAAACCCTAAAAAACGCAGCTTTTTGCTGCGCGACCCCCCAACTTTGCACGCTTATATCTCCCTCGTCTGTGATCCGTTTTGGATAAACTTTATATGGTTGGAAAGATCGCGTGGAGTACTTGATGTTTGAACCAAAAAACTGACTGATTGCACGTCTAAATCATCCAGAAAAGTGGTTCAAAGTTTGGAAAAAATTTCGGCCAAAATTTTTTCAGAAATTAGATTTTGAGTTTTCTCCTTCTACGGAGATATTTGGGCCATGAAACTTTATGGGTAGACTCCATAGACATGTTAGAACATATCCCAATCAAAAATTTCGAAAATTATTAGGGTTAACACGAAGACCCATTTTGAAATTTGATTTTGTAAGCTTTTAACACAAAAACAATGTCCACCCATGGTGGATCTGTTTTGGGCTGAAGTTTAGGTGAACAAACGTCCTAATGGCTCTGATACCAATGTAGATAATATGCACGCAAGCATATGAGTCGGGTTTAGGTCACTTACCTAGCGGAATAACCCAACGGATCGCCGAACGGTGTTGTTACGAGCCCGGCGTCTTCACCCATGAACTGCTTCTCCATGTTGCCTCCGTGTACCCTCTTGTGCTCCGCATAGGTCGTGAAGATCACTACTAGAGCGGTCCTCGTACGTATCACGTGCTAAATCCCATGGCTCCTTTGGTGATGGCCAAGAGAGAGAAACCGTAGGGAGAGAGAGATAGAGAGGCTACTGTGATATTAGGGATGATCAAATATGTGTGTTTATATCATATATATATACACACATAATAACCAAACCCTAGGGCTCCATAAACCTAAGCCCATTGGACCCGGTCCAATGTATGCGGGTGCCCATATGGCCCACATATTTCTTACAGTACAAATTAAAAAAGTCTAAACATGCGAATTTCATAACCATAAAGAAGAAAGAAAAAGAGAGAGAGAGAGAGAAAGAGAGAGCGAGAGAGAGAGAGAGAGTGAGAGAGGGGAGATAAAATACATTTTAGTACCCTCTAAATATACCAAAGTTTCACTTTGGGCACTACTTTTCAGTTGAAACACTTTGGCCCTCGATTTATATATGATCGTTAACATTGTAAATAAAATATATAACGGAATGGACAAAATAGATGACTTAAAATGAAACTTATGTGTATTTACAGGGTAATAAAATGTTTTCAAACCTTAATAACTTTTGTGTATTTACATGTTAATAAAGTGATTCAAGCCTTAAATGTTTTGAGCCACATGGTTCATTCAGTCAATTTCTTTACAACATTAACCATTGTCCATAATCAGTGGCAGTGCCAGGAATTTGAATTTGTATTTGGGGGGGGGGGGGGGAGGGGTTTCTAATCCATTGGCCCATGGTTTATCAAAATGGGTGTTATATTGTATATATATGAATCACTTTTCAAAAGAGTAATGCTATGCTTTCCAATTTTGAATCCCAAAGTTGGTTCTTAAATGGCATAACAATTGCACCAAATGTTTTGGTAGTGATTGATGGTACCACATGTCATATGTATGTTTATACAACTGACAATACATTTAGGAACCAAATTTGGGATTCATATTTGGGAAGCCTAGTGTTATTCTTTTCTAGAAGTTAATATTTTCGAGGGCCAATACATAAATTAATTCCACAATTCTACAAATTACATGTACATAATTACACTTTTAAAAAATTTTGCAGGGGCCGAGGGCTTCGGGCCTCTACATGGCTCCGACCCTGCTTAATTGACACTCTTTATTGATTAAGGGCCCAAAGTGTTGAAATTTAAAATGCAGTGCCCATAGTGAAAATAATTTATAATTACCCGGTATTAAAATTTTTTTTAGCACAAAAAAAAAAAAAAAAAAAAAAAAAAAGACTAAGGCTCACACCCTACACGGATGAGAACAAGAGAAGAAAAGAAGGTGTTGAATTTTTCCATCTTAAAATGGTGACCAAAAGGTTTCAAATTGTAAACCAGGATCATGAAAAAACCTCAAATATATATCACATACCCTCCCACGGTGGGGGTTTGTATGCTAGTGAAGGTTGTATAAATGGCATATTTGTCAGAATACAATAGAAAATCAAATTCAAGAAAAATGTTCTAAATCCATATTGTGTTGGCCTAGTTTTTCATTTCAGAGAGAACTGAAGAAGGTCCCCACCACTTGGCTTTCGTTTATATGTCTTAAAACTTGGCATGAAGAAGTGACATCCATATGTGAGGCGATTAAAACAATTCATGTCTAGATCTTACACAATCAAGAAACTCATAGAGCTGTTAAGTTGAACTGTAATATATGTCAGCAAGAAAAACCCAAAGATACATATAAGTGCAAAATTAATCTTATTAGGGCTCAAATTTTCTTGAGTTTGCTCGATTTTTCTCCAAAAATTAACACCTTTGACAGTCAATGCATGTGTTAATGATCATTCTCAACTGAAATCAAATAAAAAATGATGATCTAAAGTGATGCAGTTGAAATAAAGGGGACATATGTATATGCAGAGAGTTTAGAATGGTTTGGGATTACGTGATGCAGGGGCGGACCTACCTCGGGACCAAGGGGGCCATGGCCCTGCATAATTTTAGAATTATTTTTGTACTTACATGTAATTTTTTAAAATATTTTGTACCTCTGTGGAATTTTGAAAATTTATACTCTTGGCCCTTACAAAATTTTGAAAAACTTTTGATACATGTATGTAATTTTATGCAATCATTCCAAAATTTTTGAAAATGTCAATATGTATACGTAATTTTATAAATTTAGCCTAACTTAAATTGTTTTTTTACCATTAATCAGTTTCACAAGCTACAGCATACAGTTAATCAGTATTGTCAAAAAAGTGATATACAAAAAAATTTGCTGAAAAATATGAATAAATAAACCTAAAAAATTTCGCCTCGGTGGTAGCTTATTCTATTTTGGCCCCCCCCAACTACAAATTTCTAAATCCGCCATTAATTACATGTCATTCGAATAATCGTGATAATGAATACTTTTCCCAAGTGGACTGGTTGGTTTCCCTTGGGTTCTAATGCAGCCGAATTGATCAATTCAGAAGCCTAAAAAGAAACTAAATAAGAGCTACCAATTACTTGAATGGTTTAAAAACTAAATAGCATGATCATATTTTCCCGATTCAGACGACTAAAAAAAGTCAATGATTTCAAGAGTTTAGAATCGAACTGCGCTTTTATTTTCAGATTTTTTTTTGGAATTTTATTCGAAAACATAATTTCCGTTCGGTTTCATCCGAATATCAGCCCTACATCAGCCCATTTCTCAAGTAGCATCAAGTTTAAGCTAACTACCAAAAAAATCAACTAATTTCAAACCACAATCAAATTGGACTAATTTCCTCGCAATCAAATTTTTGGTTCCTCAAATGTATTAACTTAGATCTCACATAGGCCAAGTTCCCCAATAGAATCAAGTTTAAGCTGACCCCCCAAAAAAAAAACTGACTTAAAACCACAATCAAATTGTGTCTAATTTCCT
This sequence comes from Hydrangea macrophylla, assembly GCA_033977485.1. Classification (NCBI taxonomy): domain Eukaryota; kingdom Viridiplantae; phylum Streptophyta; class Magnoliopsida; order Cornales; family Hydrangeaceae; genus Hydrangea; species Hydrangea macrophylla. Next base: position 35,217,758 of record CM066994.1, read on the forward strand.
TACAATAGACATAGTTTACTCTGTACTACCGTAATGAGGTTTCATTAGTAGTAGAATACATACCGAAACAAAGACATTAATTAACTGTTTGGTTGTTCACAAAATTGAGAATTGATCTATTTAAAATGAGTACATTTATGTATGAACCCATTTATAGGTATTTGCTTGTTGAAATAAACCAATTACAAAAATCAACAAATTTGGACTTACTATACAAAATCAGAATTAGATCATTTTATCTAAAACCTAAAATAGCCTAATTTAAAAATGAGACTGAGTTCATTCACATCTAGCCCTAATTGAAACCAATAACCATGAAACCCATCCCTCCATATCCACCAGCAATAAGTGGATTTGGGTTGACCTAAATTCCTTGTGCGGGTTAATGTAGGCTGACTTTGGAAAATGACTATTTTGCTATTAAAACTTTAAAATGTCCTAACTTGTTAAAATTAAACCAGAATTCCATACTGTCAGGGTCTATGAGCTCGTATTAATATAAAGAACATTTTGAGAACTAAAAAACTACAGATATTGCAAAATGACTATTTTGCCCTTGAAGCTTCAAAATGTCATAACTTGTTAAGATTAAACCGGAATTGAATACTGTTGGGGCTTGTGAGTTCACATTAATATGAAGAACATTTTGAGACTTAAAAAGTACATATATCGTAAAATGACCAAATTGCCCTTAGAGATTCTAGGGTTTACCAATGATGGAATATGAGAAAAATACAAAACAAATTGAAAAGGGGTTGGAGAGAACAAGGGTTTAGTGGATTACCCTGGGTCTTAGGCCCTTGGGATTCTGAAACGATCATGTGTCAAGATTATTAAATATATTTTTTTGTGGTCGCAATATACATCAGTAGTAGTGGTTAGTATGTTAAGGGGTAGGCCTGGCAAATGGGCGGGCTCGGGCGGGTTGGGGTCGGGTCGGGTCGGGCTGAGACGGGCCAGGTTTAGACGGGCCTATATGTGCTGCCAGGCCGGGATGGGTCGGGTATGGCTCATTAACCCGTTAATTGTCGGGTAGGGTATGACCCCTATTTTTTTTCCCACCCTGGTTTTCTGCAAATGCTTGATACGCTTGTTTGGCTAATCAAAAAGTAAATAAAAAATTGCTATTGCTCTAGCCATAACAAGACACAAACCTAGAAACAACATGGAATTTTATTTTTTGAAAACAACTTAAAAAAAAAAAAAACAACCATAAAAAGTAGAAATTGAAAAACTTCAAACAAAATTTCCACAAAATGATCGAGTTGATTCCAAGTCTGAAAACTTGATTTTAGAAACCAAGGAAACAAAAAGGAAAATCATAAAAATCACATTGAGACACAAACCCATTAAATTACTGAGATTCACCATAGCTAGTAGCATCATCTTCAAAAAAAACCCTTACCCTCACAATCAAAGTAGCCATATTTCTTGAATATATGCTTTTCCCTTTTCTATTTTGTAGTCCTAAGATGAGAGAGAGAGAATTGAAAAGAAATAATCTTAATCTGGGTAGGTGAAGAGACTAAGAGAGAGAGAGAGAGAGAGAGAGGGAGAAGAGGGGCGTCAGGTCACTGGTGTAGAGGAAGAGAGAAATGACTTTGCTTTATTAGTTTATTTATTTGGTTGCTTGTTCACGGGCTATTAACTTGGGCCCGCCAAAGCCCGATTCTTTGCTCAAGTGTTATATGCAAACCCGAAATCAACCCGCTTTAGAAATATTACTAGCCCGACTTCATATACTTTCGGGCTATTTTGGGTGGGCTCTAAGGGGCGGGCTGGATTTGCCAGCCCTAGTAAGGGGTGAGTAAGCATGGAAATTTGCTCCAGTCCGCGGGCGGCCAGGGAAGTGCTGTACGAAAATAAGCCTGAAACCCAACCCGTCCATACATCGAGCAAGGCTCGTCCAAGCCCATAAACTTTTGGGTGGACTATGGGTCCCTCCATTAGACTTTTGGGTGGACTATGGGTCCCTCCATTCAAAGTCTGACTCGAAGCCCAAGCCCGCTACAAACCCTTTGGCCCGCCCAAACCACTCGGCCCAACCTGTTCCCCATCCTAAACAGTGATAATTTTTAGAAAATACAAACCAAACCAAACCAAACCAAGCCAAGCCTTGTGTCCCAATCAATTGGGGTCGGCTATATGAATCCTTTTTCTCCATTCTGCACGATCAAGAGCTATATGCTCATTTAAATTATACATATTCATATCTTGTTGCACTACATATTCCCAAGTCAGTCTACGTCTACCTCTCCCTCTAACCATTCCAGGTACTACGATCTTATCACTCTTTCGCACAGGTGCATCTATAGGTCTTCGTTGCACATAGCTGAACCATCTAAGTCTATTCTCCCTCAACTTGTCCTCAATATGTGTCACTCCTACAGTCTCTTGGATGTACTCATTTCTAATTCTATCTTTCCTAGTCTTACCACACATCCATCTTAGCATCCTCATCTCCGCTACACTCACTTTGCTAATGTGTTGTTTCTTAGTTGCTCAACACTCTGTCCCGTAGAGCATAGCTGGCCTAATAGCTGTCCTATAAAATTTTCCTTTCAATTTTGCTGGTATTCTCCGATCACATAATACTCCAGAAGCACTCCTCCACTTAAGCCAGCCCACTTTAATTCTATGGGTCACGTCATCACCAATCTCTCCGTCTTTACTGATCATTGAACCTAGATAGAGAAAGTGTTCCCTCTTTGGGATCTCATGATCTTCGATCTTCACTGCTTCGTTGTCTCTACTTCCACTGTTTCTAAAAGTACATTCCATGTATTCTGTTTTCGTCCTACTTATCTTTAGCCCCTTAGTCTCTAGTGCTTCTCTCCAAGCTTCTAGTTTAGTGTTGAGTCCCCTTTTAGTCTCATCAACCAAGACAATATCATCTACGAACAACATACACCATGGGACCTCATCTTGAATGTGTCTAGTCAATTCATCCATAATTAGGGCGAACAAATAAGGGCTCAAGGCCGACCCTTGGTGCAGGCCTACGGTAATTGGGAATTCGCTTATTTCTCCGGCTGGTGATCTAATTGTAGTAACCGCTTCATCATACATATCCTTCACCACGTCAATATAACCCTTGGTCACTCCTTTCTTCTCTAGCACCCACCAAATTAAATCTCTAGGCACTCTATCATAAGCTTTCTCTAAATCAATAAAAACCATATGTAGATCTTTTTTCTTCTCTCTATACTTTTCCATTAGTCTTATAAGTAAATAAATTGCTTCCATAGTTGATCTCCCAGGCATAAATCCAAACTGATTTTCTGACACTGATGTTGTGCCTCTTAAGCGATGCTCCATAACTCTCTCCCATAGCTTCATAGTATGGCTCATCAACCAAATACCTCTATAGTTGTTGCATTGTTGTACATCTCCTTTACTCTTATATACAGGCACTAGGATGCTCTTCCTCCACTCATCAGGCATTTTTCTAGTCATTAAAATCCTATTAAAAGCTTTTGTAAGCCAAGATGCCCCCACATCTCCCAAGCATTTCCAAACCTCAATGGGGATCCTATCTGGTCCTAAGGCCTTGTTGGATTTCATCTTCTTCAAAGCAAAATCCACCTCAAACTTCCTTATTCTCCGATAGAATCTGTATTCTCTAGTTTCATTGTAACTTCCAGTTTCTTCTTCCATTGTGTTATCCATATGTTTTTCATTCAACAACTTCTCAAAATAGCTCTTCCACCTTTCCTTAATCTCTTCGTCGTTCACTAATACCCTAGAGTCATCGCTTTTTATACACTTAACCTGATTAATGTCTCTTGTTTTCCTTTCTCTCGACTTAGCAAGCTTATAAATACATTTTTCTCCCTCTCTAGTGTCTAGTTTGGTGTAGAAGGCGTCATAGGCTTCCATTTTAGCAACTCTAACTGTCCTTTTAACCTCCTTATTTGCACATTTATAGCTTTTGAAGTGTTCCTCACTTCTATCATTTTGCCACTTCTTAAAGCAATCCTTTTTGGTTTTTACTGCAGCTTGTACCTCTTCATTCCACACACACATAAGAAGTCAAGAACCATCCACACATGACTAGCTAGGTAGCCAAAGGCCCACAACTACATAAACTTTCATGCATATTCTCCCCCATAATGTAACTTTCTATAACACTTGATTCAATCAATATTTGTCTAATAAATATATTTTTATTTCATTTGCTTATTGTTGCAAACGAATAATTGTAAAAACAGTTAAGCCCGAAGCCTGAGCATGGGTCCCCAAGTCCATCCTTCTAGGGCCTTTGGACGGATTTAAGGTTATCAATTCCCAAGCCCGGTCCAATCAACATCTCCAAGCCCATCAACGGCCTGCTTACCAACGATTGGGCCGAGCCAGGCCAGTTTTCCATGCCTAGTCGGGGTGGGCTTGGTCAAGACTTAAACTAGTGACCAGATGAGTATGGGCACTAGCCTGCACCGATTCCACGCGGGCAGTACCACATCTGGTGGATCGAATGATCAACATTAAACATGTAGTAGAACTATATACATGTACAGTCAAGCTCTAAAGTTCTAAAGAGGGCGCACTCTCCTTATTAAAGAGAGGGTTTCTGTTTTGACCGTTAGATTGTGTTTTCATTAATGGCAGTTTTGTCAATTTACAGTTTTTAAACACAATCCGACGGCCAAAAAAGAGGCCCTCTCTTTAATAAAGAGAGGTGGCCCTCTTTAAAAAATCTTTGTATACATATATATATATATATATAAATGTACTAATGAACAGAAATACTTTACATTTTTATCAATCGAAGAACTTTTATTTAACTTTTTTCTTTAGAACTTAGAGTTTTAAAAGTTTTGTGTACCACTTTTTTATTTGTATTGTATCCATGCCATAAGAGTCCTACAACTGAATAACAACCCTTGTGCATTTTATTTTCCCTTCACAATTGCTATTTTATAGTGGATGACAATTCCTATTTTTTTGACACTATGAGTCCCCACTGTTTACCTTCAAGTTTCAATTTTGTGTGTTCGGATGGTTTTTTCTTGTTTTGTTAGACTCCAGAATAAACTAAATCTATTGGGTTTTTTCCTTTTTGTTGGACTCTTTTTCTTTTTTCTTTTTTATTTTTTATTTTTTATAACTTTATGATTCTTGGTAATCAAATCCACCTAAAATAATCTATGAACCAAACGGGCCATAATTATTTTACACTTTTATCAATCGGTGCACTTTCACTTAAGTAATTTTCTTAGAGTTTTAACAACTTTCGTAAACCACTTTTTTTTTTTTTGGGGTCCGTCCATGAGAGAACTTTTTTTTTTTCCTGCTTTGGATATATTATGTTATATATATACATTATATACAATCCCTATTATTTTACAACTCCTTTATATTAATGACATTCGACATTAATCCTTTGTATTACAACTCCTTCCAAACAACTCATGTTCCCATCGGAATAAATAAATAAAAAAAGTCAATCACACTTTAGGTGATGATTGGTTTCCAAAAAAAATATATATATATATAGTTGGAATCACAGTTTTTTTTTTAATTATTTTTTTATTTTTACACTCCCCCTACTTTTGACCAAGGTTGGTTTTTTTTTTTTTTTCTTTTTTTTTTTCCCTTTTATTTTGGACTAACATTTGGTTTCCTTTTTCTTTTTCTTTTTCTTCTTTCTTGGGGGATAAATTACAGTAACACCCCCTCAAATATGACTCTTTTTCAAATACGTTCCTAAAGTATAAAACTTGACAAGCTAACTCCCCTCAACTATTGCATTTTTCTCTAAAACCCCTTCCATTAGAATTCCGTCCCAAAAAAATAATATTTTTTCTAATCATGTGAGCAACATATGATACAAACGATTAACAACATGATATCTATTTGTCCATCTTTCGAGCCATTGGAAATTTTAGGACAAAATTATCCTTTGTTACATAAATAGCCCTTTGTTGTACACCAAATTTTAGGCAATTTTGTTTTTAAAATTTCAACGTTTCAAAGAAGAGACAAAAATGTTATATTGTTAACACTTTTACATTGGTAACATAATACAAAAGTAATCAATTTTTTACTACAACCTTAGTGAAAAGTTATAATAGTTGATGGGGTCAATTTGTTGAGTTTCATAGTTGATTGATAAAAGTCATAGTTTTAAGGGGTGTTAGTGAAATTACCCCTCCTTTTTTGTTTTTTTTTTTTGTGGACTCCATGGTGGGTTATATAAATGGTGGATTAGTAACTATACTCCTATTTCCAATTTCTTAGTAGAATGGGATTCTTTTTACACTCACGAAGTTTAAAATTTTCATCTTCCAATCATAAATCTAGCATTCAACCTCCAGTTAATACAAATATTTGAGAGCTAATCCATCTAAAAACTCGCATTTAGTCAACAGCTAATTAATAATAGAATTTTAGTAATTGAAGACATTTGGGTAAAGTTCCTTATTTGTGGTTTGTTAGATTCCTCTCACAATTGTGAGACCCTGACAGAAGAAAAAAATAATTTAAACATCATTTTTTTTCATTCTGAGACCCACTGTTGTGAGACTGTGAGAGGGAACCTAATGAACCACGCTTAAGGAACTTTACCCAAGTATGTTCCTTTAGTAATTGTGTAACAATTTTTTGCGTCTTTAATTAAAGTGGACCATAATGGATTAATTGAGTATTGGATCATTGGATGGAACAAAGTCCAATCTAGAAATTAATAAAGGAATTTGTGTACTAGAAATTAATTATGTAGAAGAATAACATAAATTCACAAGCCTCCTAGTCCCAGGTTTACTTTAGGCCCTATTTGTTAGACATTATTTTAGTTCTCTCTCTCTCTCTCTCTCTCTCTCTCTCTCTCTCTCTCTCTCTCTCTCTCTCTCTCTTAAAATAAAGTTTTACTTGTTAATGGATTGCATTAATTTTGGACTAGAAGACTAATGATAGTGTAAAAAAAAAATCTACTGGTATTGTCTAATTTCTATTATACGTCTCCACTTCCCAAGTTCTAGCTTTGGACGTTTTTTCTACACTTTAAGATTCACAAACCAGTCCACTCTTTGTGTTCTCTTAATAATATGCTATGGTGAACTAAACACGATTGATCTTTATACAAGTGTGCACTTTCAAGCTTTGTATTGAAGGTAATTATTATTCCTTACTCTTCTATTCATTCATTCAACTTACTTATGAATGTCATTCTAATTACTAGTAATTAATGTAATGTTTTCAATAACCTAATGGTCAAAATGAAAACAAAAAACTATGACTTACAGTAACATTAGTCCCCTTCTTATGAGCAAGTCCTCGCTTTTTTTTTTTTAAGTAAAGTTTTACATGTTAATGGATTGTATTAATTTTGGACTAGAAGACTAATGATAGTATAAAAAAAAAACCTACTGGTATTGTCTAATTTCTATTATACGTCTCCACTTCCCAAGTTCTAGCCTTGGACGCTTTTTCTACACTTTACGATTCATAAATCAGTCTACTCTTCGTGTTCTCTTAATAACGTGCTATGGTGAACTAAACACGATTGATCTTTACACAAGTGTGCACTTTCAAGCTTTGTATTGAAGGTAATTATTATTCCTTACTCTTCTATTCATTCATTCAACTTACTTATTAATTTCATTCTCATTACTATTAATGTAATGTTTTCAATAACCTAATGGTCAAAATGAAAATAGAAAACTATGAGTTATAGTAACATTAGTCCCCTTCTCATGAGGAAGTCCTCGCTTTGATAAAGTAAGGACTTCTATTTATAGTCATCGGATCCAGTTTTTACTAAGGGTACTAAAGTAATTTCACAGACAGAAAACTGTACCCAACAACTCCTGATATCAATTCTTATAGTATTACATCACTCTTTTTAATGACTCTTGATTTGTTTTCTTCTTCTTCTTCTTCTTCTTCTTCTTCCTTTTTTCTTTTTTTTGAAGCTCTATGATGGGTTACTCATGATTTTGTTTATTCCACACCAACAATAATATACGTAACTTCTATCAGACCTATTTTTGGTAAGATATGTATTCAAAAAATTTTAGTAGTCAATATCAACCACTTGATGATTTGGTTACCCATTTAACAAAGAGTGCATTTTTCTCCCTCTTGCTAATCCAACACTACCATGCTGACATGTGTCCTATTCCATTTCCATTCTACCCATGTGTTTAGCAACACAATTTTCGAATGTAAAACTTAATTGAGAATTTTTCTTTATGAAAATTTACTATTGTTATCTTTATTAACAATAATTCGTATAATTGTTATCATTGTTTAAGTTCCACAAGAAACATAGGAAGTTCGACATATTTAGCTTGTGATGATGACCAATTAAGTGGTGAAAATAAAAATTTTAAGGACAAGTTTTTTTTACTGTACATGTGATAATGTACCACTTAATTGAAAAAGCAGCCAAAAATCCATTGAAAATCTTAATTGAAAAAATTCGACAGGAAATAATCACTAATTGCACTCTATTTCAATACTTGAAACACTCATGTGTTATGCACAGCAAATTCAACTGCTTAAATTTCCAGTACTTAAAATTTAACACTTAATTTTTAATTTTATCAAATTAATGGACCCCCCTTAGGCCCTTTTTAGCTCATGAACAAAGGAAAATGTTTCCTTAGTATTTCCGTGTTTTTCGTATCCCTCAATACGTGCACCAAAAAGAGCCTAAAAGTCTCTTTCGATATAGATTATCAATACATTCTCAATAATTTTAGGACTTTAAATTAAATTAAAACTACCATCCTATTGGTTTTTTCTATTTTGGTCTTGGTGGATTCTATTTTTTTTTCCTTCTTCAATCATGTTTCAATATCTTTTCTCTTTCTCTAGGTGAACTCTATGGATAAGCAATTACTTTCTAATATCAATTCACGTTATAATTTTTTTTTCTTATGTGATTCTTTCAATTATGTTGACAATAGAGAATTTTCAAGTCATACAGCATAAAGAGTTTGACCATCTTGAACGTAGAGGCCTCCCTAAATCCTTTTTGTAGGAATCAAAGTTTAATATATATATATATATAATATATAAAAGAAAGCTAGATCATGATCGATTTGTAACTTATTTTTAATTAGAATTACATATGAAATAATTTTATAGTTCAATAAATTACTATACAAATTAACGTCACGGTAAATGAAATACTAACTTATATGGTCATGCAATAAATAAATAGTCATTATTAAGTAATGAGCAAAGAAAATAGTATATTCAAAATATTAAAGATGATGTCAGGAAGAATTATAGTTATGACATGTGGTAACAATTAAATAGCAACATAGAAAAATTATTATTGAACAAATAAACAAGTGGTCTAAGAAGAATAATTCAACAGTATTTATTATTTTTTACCCTATAAATTGATTGTTGTATGTGTTTTGTGTATCTTTATTATTGTGGAAGTTGTATGAATTTTTCTTCTTCTTCTTCTTCTTCTTCTTCGTCTTCTTCTTCTTCTTCTTCTTCTTCTTCTTCTTCTTCTTTTTTAACCTAATTTAAGTGTTTTTTTTTTTTTTTTGTCTTAATGTTCCTAATTAGTTTTTAGACGGGCACCACTCACATGCAATGCACGTGCGTTTAACTAGTGTATATATTCATATATATTCAAATCAGTGTACTATAGAAAGCAATCTATGTAAGTGTTGATGTTGAAATAAATTAATTGTAATTGCTGGTGTTGTACATTTACATAAATTAATTGTTTGGATTAATTAGATTTTATCCCCTGTGATCTACATTCACATTACTGTCTGCTTCAGAAAGTGGACACTTAGTCCCATATGTTTTTGAACTAAAGTGAAACTATTAAAATTTCTGTAAACAAAAAACCTTACACGGGGATTTAGTATTAAAATTAGTACCACATAGGAGAGTTTAAGTGTCAAAATTAACCTCACATATGTACTTAACCCCAAAATTAGCCCCACAATGGGCTAGGAGTAAAAAATTATCCACTCATGGGCGGGTAAAATGACAACATTATCCTCCATTATAATTAAATTCTTGCCCGAACGCAAAAGCAATATTCAATCCAAACGGTCCCTATCCAAAACATATATTCTTTCATATAGAAAGCCAGCACACCAATACCAATACACAAGCTCATAAGGCAATAATTCACTTTTACATAGAAACACAAGTAATATTGTCAAACATTGCTCTTCTAATTCTAGAAATCCCAAGTAATTTCAACAATCCAAGTCTCAATCTGACCAGTCATCACCATAAAACTCAGAAGGCAATAATGATAAATTAGATATATCAGACCACAGGTCTCCGACTCTTGAACCCTCATACATGAACACTGGAATATTCGAAGCTAACTTTAATATCTCATCATCACCCTCGAAACCTTTGCAGTCCCTAACATCAAGTGTCACAAGTTCTTTGCAGCCCTTCAAAATAATTAACAGATTCACTCTTTCAAGGGTTGCACCCCTCAGAATCAAATACTTTATGTTCGGCAATGAGGTGACTATAGCCGATGCTTCATCGTCGTGCATATTCGCTCCTGGAAGGATTAGACCGAAGAAGTTCTTGCAGTGAATGCTGATTTGAGCAAGGATTTCTTTCATATCGAAACTGTTTCGAAATCCAAGCACCTCCAAATGCTTCCATTTGCTCACAAGGCTCGGGAGTTTGGACATAAGGTGACATGGTTGACCGTCAAGTAGCAACAAAACCTCCAATGCAGGACATCTGGAGATAAAAATGTGCACTTATATTAGGAATTGTCTTTAGTATTTGGGCATTTCAATTAAGACTAAATTTAATTGCATACATTTATTTAATATTGCATTTGTGAAAAGCTCTCTAATTTCAAACTAATTACTATAGACTTCTACAAAAGATGTCATTACAAACATTTTGAAGGAACATGATTGAGACTAGGGTATATATATAGGTATCGCTCGAGTGACTTACTGTTCTGCAGACGAATTTCAGTGCAAAAGGAGAGTTTCCTATTCCTATTGGGTTTCTTATTGATGAAGATGTTTCCTATATTAATAGAAGACCTTTGGGAGATAACTTGGTGGACAAAGGATTACCATATTGGAGTCCTTGTAGAACTAGGGTTTATGTTTTCTATAAATATAGGACTAAACCCATTGGAATAGGTGATCATAATAGAGAAGCTAGAGAGGTGAAATCCAATTGAGAGAAGAAGAAGAGAGATTCCCACACATTGTATTTTCCTAGAGAAGAAGAAACTCTATAAAAAGAGTGAGGAAAAGCAATAGAGAGAGAGAGAGGTGAGGGAGTGGTTGTCTTGTTGGGTTTATTATCAATAAAGATGAGTCGACATGTTGGGTTTATTTTCTATTTGTTTTGTTCGTGTAATTGTGCTGTGATTGTCGTGGTCCACAAGGGAGAGGTCTTGGACGGGTATATTTCATACATGGTATATATCGCAACAATACTTCCTATACCCCATGTCGAGTGCTCTTCACCATATTTTTTTATATAATAAAATTGTTCATGTAACAGAGATGCACATTATATACATATTCACAAGTGTGTCAACTAGTAAGTCGAAATAAGTGTATTGCAATTGACAAACAACTGAGTACAGTTGGAAAAAAATTAAATAAGGGAAAAAATTTAAAAATAAGGGCCCGTTTGGTAACGTTTCAAGTTTTCAGGTTTTTAAATTTTGAAAACGGAAACCAATTTTTTGTTTTCTTTTTATAGAAACGAAAAATGAAAACTGAAAACCATATTTTTTTTTTGTTTTTTCGTTTATTTATTTATTTTTATTTTGGCCCAAAGATTGAAACAATTACCCAAACCCGCTTTCGGTTTTTGAGCTTTAAATAATGGAAACGAGTACCAAACACGTTATCAACTTTTGTTTTCAGAAAATTGAAAACAAGAAAATTGAAATTCGCAACATTACCAAACTTTCCAAGTTAGAGACAAAATTAAATGGGGTTGGGAAAGCTAACAAAAGTATGTGCTTATGTACTATGCACGAAAAGAAAGCGTACACGTACATCTCACCTCACATGTTTGTAAGTTCAATCCCACGTTGTTTTAAATGTCTCTCTATGTATGAAAAAACAATTTAACAGGGATGATAAAACTTACCCATCAGCAACACAAGTCAGTGCTTCTTCTGTGGTGCAGAAGGGAAGGGACAACAGATCGAGTAGTAGATCGAGCACTACGTTTTACTACAGACTTGATTATTGCAGTACTAGAAACGCAACTATCTACTTGATATTCGTCCCTTAATCTAGATGCGAAGGAGCTATACTGCCAAGGCTCAGGGTCCAGTTCAGGAAATTCGACCCGCTTCCAACATTGGGGAATTTGAGTCGCTTTGTACCAAGATTTGCATACAAAAGGAACATCCAATAACAATGATTCCAATCCCACTCTCCCAAACACGTTCGCCAAACAATCCATGTTCAACTCTTCCCACCTTTGTCCTCCTTCCATCTGTACAATGTGTATAGTCAGACAATGTGAATTTCATTACTATAAAGAAGAATCTTTTTGAAAGAAAAACAAAAAGTAACTAAGCACGTGCAAGGAATTCAAGAAATTGATACAAATCCATATTATGTTGGACTAATTCTTCATTCAATAGTAAATTGGAAAAGACCCCACCTTTTGTATCTTCTTGAACTATCTTATAACTTGGCATGTCAAAATGGCCGTCCACAACATATCAAAGAACTCCTAAAAAAAAAAAACTCAATTACTAAGCGTTCTTTAGTGAACCAATATATGTTTTCGAGCGAGAAATGACACACGAAGGAAAACAATCTTGTGTTAGGGAGGACATTGACTCACAAATATAAAAAAAATCAAATAAATAATATCATTTATCTCCTCCTATGTTTTCTCTTCTTTCTATTTCACTCACTATTTTGCTTGGTTACCAAACAAAGAAAAGCGTTGTCCTTTCTTTCTCTCCCAAAATTCATAAACCATACAGAGCCTTAGGAATGAAAATATGCAAATTGATTTTACCTAACAAAAATGACATCTGCAAGAATGGCACTAAGCATTACTTAACTATGGATCTTCTTAGACTTAATGAAAATAAAAAGAAACCCACTCCTTTCAATTCAACCCATAACCATCTCTTAGACCATGAGTTAAATACATTGCACATGCCAAATAAGAATTCAACTTGTCAACAATTTGAGTAGAAATATAAACTAACTGGGATGTAGTGATATTGAACCAAATTGGTAGCAAGAGAGAAATTGAGCATTATATAATTCAGCCATCTATGGAGGAAGAAATTAAGAAAAAGGTAAATGGGAGATACCAGGGAAACGGAAAACAGATAACAAAGAAGGCACATTTTTTCTTTGCGATAATGAAAGAGTGAGAAAAATAGGAAGTAAGAAAAGGTGAAAAGTAAACAAACTTTCCAATTTGTTCCTCTTGTGTTTTTTCCCCCCTTAAATAACTATTTTTATTTTTATATATAAAAACTCTTCAGCCGAATGTTATCCAAGGATGGCGGAAAACTGTAGGGAAATGTCTTCTTCTTTTTTTTTTTTTTTCTCTTTTCCTTTTTCCTTCTCTAGATCACAAACCAAACAGTGCCTAAAGTATCTGGAATAATCATAAGTTCTCCCTAAATAATCAATCAAAATGCCACTTCAATGAAGCCAACTAAATTGGTAAGTTTTGGTAAGAATATTTACAAAGTCAAGATTTCAGTCAAACTAAAACATTCATAATTGATTCTCAGAAAAAAAAAAAAAAAAAACCATTTGTAATTGACTACCAAGCATTATGGGGGAAAAAAATTTATTAGAAAACTAACAAAATCAAACAAAGACTGGTATCTCAATCAATTGGGGTCAGCTACATGAATTCTTTTTCTCCATTCCGCACGGTTAAGAGCTATATGCTTCATTACATTAAGTCATGTACATAAAAGATAGGGGGTTAATCAAGAGCTATATGCTCCAAATAGATGAGAGGATGGGATTAGTAAAAAGATTGGAGTTGTCAAATGTTCTGCAAAATGATCTAACAGAGAAATTCCCATGTAGATCAAACTTCCAAATTAAGTGATCTCATGCGTGTTCTCTGAAAGGGTATTGCTGAAGCAAATTATGTAGCGCATTCCATTTCTCTAATTCCCAGTCAAAGAATCTACTTCTCAATTGAATGTTCCCCTTTGGCCATTCACCCATGAATCCATTTCAGCTATCGAGCCTATTTTATTGATAGCTAAAGCAAAAATGCGAAGGAACTATAGTTTCAGTTCAAAATCACCCAACCACTTATCGTCCCAACAAGCTAAGATTTCTAACTTTTCTACGATAGGAGTGTAAACGGTTGGTTTGAATCGGTTATATCAACTGGTAGGAACTTAAGTTTTTAGAGCAACTAGTATCTCAACAACCTTCAACAATCAATCTGTTAACGATCATCTCCAAATTAATCAATTAAAAAACCTAAAAAGAGAACGGAACTAGTTATAGCATGATCATCTTTTCTCAAATCAAACGATGAAAAAAAAATCAATGATTTCAAGGGTTCAATATACAAGAATTTTGAAACACTCAATAACATATTTTTGGTTCCTAAATGTATCAACTGAGATCTCTCACTAGCCCATTCGCAGTAACATCAAGTTTAAGCTCACCACTAAAACGACTAATTTCAAACCACAATCAAATTGGACTAATTTCCCTACAATTAATAGATATAATTTTCTATGTTCTACTGTAATGAAGTTTCATTAGTATAGAATATATACTAAAACAAAGAGAATGTTGTGATACACCTAATAGGAACCATTCTCTAACATGTGAGGTACATTGTTGGTGAAATAAAATTTAATACCGGTGGTAAACATTGTTACCATGTAAGAGGTTCAGAACAATTGCTTAAATACATTATTTGTTTGAGTAAGTCGCACGAATAAATTTTACAACACAATCCACAAACACCATAATGTGTCTATCTCTCTCCTATGTGGATCACACAGTATCAGTGGACCCCATCAGGAGAGAGATAGAGACATTGTGGTGTTTGTGGATTGTGTTTGCGAGATTTGTTTGTGCCTGAAGACTTACTCATATTTTTATCATGAAAGAATCTCTCATGATCTCATTTGTAAATATGAGTGCAAGTTATAGATTCTTTAACATGGGTGAAGAGAGAGATGATTTTTGTTATTTAAGAGGCTTTGAATGGAGAGAGTGATACGATCAAATCCGATTTGGAAGAGAGGAGAAAGAGGGATAACACTATTGAATACAAAGAGAGAACAAAGACTACATAGAGAGAGTAAGGAAGAAGAATAATATTCTTGATCAAAGTTCTATATCTGACTATTCCCAACCTGGCTATATATAAGCCTTCCAATCAACTACTAATGCATGTAATAAGGGAACATGGGGTAGTGCCTTGTTACAACTGTTGAGTTTGTGAAAAAAAACTCATAAGAATACGAAGATGAAGACAAAGATGAAGACAAGAAGCCAAAGGAGGAGAAGCCGCCCGAGTAGACCGCCCGGGAGAACAAGTGAACGAGAGACTTCTGTTGGACATTCTGGAATGTCGCCCACAAGTGAAGCCGCCAGAGCAGGCACCGCCTGGGCAGGCTACGGGCAGCAGCAGCAGAAACGCTTGTTTCAAATTAGGTTTAGGTTTCCTTATGAGAGTGTTTTCTATTCCTATTAGATTTCTTGTAGAGAAAGAGTTCCTATTGTCAATAGGACTAGGATTGATGTTTCTATATATATATATAGAACTACATCCTAGGGAGAAGGAGATCCCAATTTTAGAGAGAGAAGAGAGAGTCCCACACAATTGTATTTTCCTAAGAGAAAAGAGAGACTCTAGAAAAAAAGAGTGAGAAAAAACAATAGAGAAGAGAGAGGTGAGGGATAGGTTGTCATGTAGGGTTTATTATCATAGACAGAAGTTGTCTTTGCCTTAATTCTTTTGCTTGTCTTTTCTATTGCCTTGCTCGTGTGATTGTTTGTGATTGTCGTGACCACACAAGGAGAGGTCTTGGGCCGGTAAATTGCTTGATCACCAATTATATCCCCATCAAGTGGTGTCAGAGCCAGGTTCGTGGTTCCATGGCAACTAGAAACAACCCGATGGGTGATGCATGGATCGCGATAGAGAAGTTCGATGGCAAAAGGAATTTCAACCTCTGGAAGGTGTGGATGAAGGATGCCTTGGTTCAACAAGGTGTTGCATAAGCTTTATATGGCAAAGCTAATAAACCTATCAGGATGACCGTTGGAGATTGGGACTGGAGAAACTCAAGAGCCGTAAGCACCATACACTTGAGTTTGGATGATGATGTGGTGTATGCCGTTATTGAAGAGACCTCGGCAGAAGCGATGTGGAAGAAGCAAGAGGATCTTTACATGGGAAAGAACTTCAACAACCGGTTAGTATTGATGCAGGTGCTGTGCTTGTTCAAGGAGGAGGAGGAGGATGACCTTAAAGGTCACATCGATGATTTCAACAAGTTGATGGTCGACTTATCCAATGTAGGTGTAAAACTTGACGATGAAGACAAGGCGATTATTTTATTAACCTCTGTACAGTCTTCTCACCCGCAGTTATTTAGCACAATGCTCTACGGGAGAGATACTATTACCTTGGAGCAAGGGAAGATGGCCTTGTTCTTATGTGAAAAGATGGATAAGAAAGAAAAGATGAAGGAGGAAGCGCAAGCCCTTGTTGCTCGCAACGAGAAGAAGAAGAATTGGCGAGGCAAGAAAACCAGTAGAGGAGGTGGTGGTGAAGGAGCATGAGATACTCGACCGTGGAAGGAGAGAGAGTGTTACGGTTGTGGCAAAATTGGTCACATGTCTTTTGACTGTCCTCAAAGGAAGAAGGGTGCTGCTGTAAATGGAAAGGATGAGGGGAGAATTAATGTCGTTTATGATGATGCCATGCCAATTGCAGGTGAAGAGAAGAGGGCGAATGAATTGTTGCTTGATTTGGTGTGTTTTTCCCATATTTGTTCACATAAAGAGTGGTTCTCGTCCTATCAACTGATGGAGGGAAAAGTCTTTATGGGTATCAACACAAGTGAGGAGGTGAAGGGAATTGGCACTGTTGTGACAAGACTACCAATGGCTTGACAAGGCTGCCAAACAATGTCTGCCATATTCCAGGCTTGAATAGGAACGTAATCTCTTTGGGTGTGTTGGACTCGAAGGGATGCTCCATTGCAGTGGGTAAAGGCCTGATGAAGGTGAAGAGGGATACTAGGGTTATACTGATGGGTAGAAAGGTTGGGAACTTATATATCCGTTTGGGAAATACAATGGTGAGCGGAGTAGTCACTAAGGAGGTGAAGAAGACATGGGAACCGGTGAAGAAGGCTCCAACAACAATCTTAGTGACTCCAACCATTTCTACAAGAGGTGAAGATGCTAGTCATAGCAATGAGGCCAAGTTTATGCGTCATTCCCATGGAGATGGCGAGAAGAAGAGTTGGGCAATCGTGTGATGTTCCCAAGAAGATGATGAGAGAAGATGTTGGGCATTCGTACGTTGCTCCCATGGCAATGGTGAGAAGAGATGTCGGGCTAAAGTCCAAGCCCAAGGTGGTGACGACTACCATGATGAAGATGATGATGTGGGCGACGGCCTTGATGTAGCTTCAAGATTTCTTAACTCCATAGATGATGAGGATTTGAGAAACATCAAGTCTACATATAGATGATGACAGAGAGGTGGCAAAGACGACGAGGAGATGAGGATTGATAAATAACCCGAAGACAACAAAGGCGATGATGATGATGAGATTTTCGTCAAGGTGAAGAATGTTGGGTTTGTGACAAAAACTCATAAGAAGACGACGACAAAGATGAAGACAAGAAGCCAAAGGAGGAAAATTCGCCCGAGCGGACTGCCCAGGCAGACATGGGAACGAGAGACTTCTATTGGACATTCTGGAATGTCGCTCAAAGGGGAAGCCGCCCGGGCGGGCCGCCCGAGTGGGCACAAGCACCCGCAGCAAAAACGCTTGTTTCTAATTAGGTTTAGGTTTCCTTATGAGAGTGTTTCCTATTCCTATTAGGTTTCTTGTAGAGAAAGAGTTCCTATTGTTAATAGGACTAAGATTGATGTTTCTATATATAGAATTACATCCTAGGGAAAAGGAGATTCTAATTATAGAGAGAGAAGAGAGAATCCCACACAATTGTATTTTCCTTAGAGAAGAGAGAGACTCTAGAAAAAAAGTGAGGAAAAACAATAGAGAAGAGAGAGGTGAGGGATAGATTGTCTTGTAAGGTTTATTATCAATAGAGAGAAGTTGTCTTTGCCTTAATTCTTTTGCTTGTCTTTTCTATTGCCTTGTTCGTGTGATTGTTTTGTGATTGTCGTGAACACACAAGGAGAGGTCGTGGGCGGGTATATTGCTTGATTACCAGTTATATCCCCAACAGTAACATGATTGCCCAACTATAACAAAATATGTCTGCTAGATATAATGCTAGTGGAAGGTGATGCTAACCACTCACTCTCACGTAATGACTCACTCCACATGTTGCATGGCTAGTGTGAGACTAGTGCATGGTTTGCACATATCAATCCATCCCCCTTAGAATGACATTGTGCTCAAGGTCATTGTACCAAATAGAATATTCCCTCCGGCACCGAAAGTAGGGGTTGGGCTATGGAGCGGTGGTGTACTGGCGGTGATGGCTTGCTGGTGGAGGGCTATGCGCTTGAACTCAAAGTATTGTTCATCTCGGTAAATCCATCCAGTGGGATCTTCACTAGTGAACTTGGGAAAAATCAATTTGTGGTTGGACTGGGGTCGTGGTTTAGAGGCAGCGGTGGGGCTGGCCATGGGGTTGGGGGGCCAATGGAATAGGGGGCACCGGTGGCGAACGGGTTGACATCGATGGGGTCAGAAACAAGGTTTTGGGGCCGATCACCTGGTAAGGCTTGTAATTCGACAAGAATCAATTGCAAGGTGTGAATAACTTGGTTAAAGTGGTCGAAACTCCACTCATGAGGGGTTAGGCTTTCACTAACTTCATTGCGGAACTCAGGGTCAGATTCTCCATGGGTGTCCATGTGATCTTACGGCTCTGATATCACAAATGAGATCAAATTCGGTTTGGAAGAGAAGAGAAAGAGAGATAACACTGTTGAGCAGAGAGAATAAAGAATATATAGAGAGAGTAAGGAAGAAGGATATTATTCTTGATCAAAGTTCTTCATTTGACTATTCCAAACTGGGCTATATATAAGCCTTACAATCAACCACTAATGCATGCAATAATGGAACATGGGGTAGTGCCTAATTACAAGGGAACATGATTGCCTAGCTACAAGGAAATATGTGTGTTGGATATAATGCTAGTGGAAGGTAATGCCAACCACCCATTCTCAAGTGATGGCCCACTCCACATGTTGCATGGTCAGTGAGAGACTAGTCATGGTTTGCACGTACCAGAGAGATCCTCACATTATTTATTAAGTGAGTGATTACTGTCCCAACTAACAAACTGATATGTAGAAGAGCAAAATGTGTCACTCTAAGATTCTTCCTAGACTAAACTCTCCGCTTTTATTTATAGGAATGGATGGATGGATAAATTAGTAACTCAGGGTCGGTCCTGAGAAATCGGGAGTCCTAAGTGAGATTTGAAGACGGGGCCCCTTTAAGCAAGCCTCCGAAGCTAATTTTTTAGGTCTATTTTCACATATCTACAAGTATAATTATATGTTATACATTAAATGAAAGCTTTATTTCTTTAGTTGTCGTCCAGCGAAGCTGCGAAGTGGGACTTTTCATTGAAGATTGGGCCTTTAGCTTGAGTTGCATAGAGTTTGATAGATCGAAAGATAGAGAGAGAATATGTTTGAACTCTGTTTGTTTTTTCTAAATGATACTCTCTCCATCCCACTTTGTTTGATTACTTTTAGCCGTCCCAAAACTAGTGATCACTTTGACTATTAAATGCATATATTTCATTCACTTTCCAACACTATCATTCTTAAATTTGATACATAAAGTACTTGGTAAGGGGGAAAAAATTACTTGTAAGGTTTAGATAAAGGGGTAGATTTGAGAAAATACAAAAACATTAATGCAAGACAATGCATTGTATACGAAGATAATCATATAAAATGGGACGGTGGGAGTATTATATAAATGTGTTGGTTGGGCATAGTGGGAAGTTGGACTTTTGGGTTTTAGTGATAATTGGGCTTTTAGTTTTTGCATGGACGTTGAAACGTCACTTAAGGTAACCTAAAGGTCTTGAACGGATTGGATTTTTGTTTGTTAACATATCCATACATGGGCTTATAAGGAAGTATATTTTAGTTGGGCCCTTTAGAATTTGGGGTCCCAAGCAATTGCTTGCGTTGTTTGGGGACAGGGTCGGCCCTGTAGTATCTTGACATGATATCAAATCAACGCCTTGTTTGTGAGAGGTCTTAGGTTCGAGGTTTGGGTCAGACATGAGGGAGAGTACGTGTTAGAGTTTGATATAAATTGTTGGATCCATTCCCAAATAGCCTAAGCATTTATAGTAACTAATGATTTAACATGGAATCATGATAACTTTAAGTTAGACTCGAACATGGTATCAAATAACAAAGTGCAATTAATATTCACACAATGCAAGCAAAGATACTCGAACCTATACCTCCCCATAAACAAAGTTACTCCCAAAAGTAGGGGTGGCAATTTTTTACCCGACACAAAACTAAACAGGTTTGAGTGAACCTGTATATGGGCACGGGTCATAAACGAGTCGACCCGTTTGACACGATTAATAAATGGGTTGGGTCACACTTTAAGCGGGTCATCCGTCTAATCCGTTTGACCCGATTAGGTGCAGTTGGAGCATTTTTTTTTAGTTCGAAAAATATTTTTTAATAATCTGGGGGTCTAAAATACAAATAAAATATAAACTACAACTAAAAAACCAATCCAACTGCCAAAATTGGCAAAATCGACCGAACCGACAACCGACCACTTCGGTTGGTTTTCAAAATATGAAAAAACCGGAAAAAAAAATTTGAATCGAGTCGAACCGAATTGATCTGGCGAACTGAACTGATGACACTCATACATGGGTTAGACGGGTTAAACGGGTGACCCGAGTATTGTCGACACGTTTATGTCCCGACAGGATTATGACACGTTTAATAATGAAATGATTGTGACACGACACGATTATGACCCGACACGATTATGACCTGACACGACCCGATTGCCACCTCTACCCAAAAGCATAAGGTGTTAGAAAATCCTATACCTCCTACAAACAAGTTTACTCCCAAAAATATAAGCAAAATCAAATTCTACTTTTTACCCAAGGGGTAATTCTATGATACGAACGGATAAATTTTTTTTTTATTTTTTATTTTTCTTTGAGAATAACTTTTGTTACAGTAGAAACAACATTTTGATATCCCGAGAACAAAATTTTGTTACCAAAGAAGTGAACAAATTTTGTTACTATTGTGGGGCATAAGATTTGACCAAATTTTATTGCGAAAATTTTATGCCAGAATAATAAAATATTAGTTCCTCAAATAACAAAAGTTATTAAAAAAATTAAAATAAAATAAACAAACAAAACAAAACAAAAAAACAGGGACGTATCACATACTCTGGATTTTGAGAAAAACACAAAAATATGAGAGGGGATTCCAGAGAGAGAGAGAGAGAGAGGGACTATGATTCTATTTGATACTATATATATATATATAGTGAGAGAGAGAGAGAGAGTGTTTAGTGGATCACCTTGGGTCTTTGGGGCTTCCTGAGAGATACAATCTGAAATATATAGAGGGTCAGATAATCAAATACTGTAAATTGATAGTCACCAGATCGAAACGAATTATGTGAAGATTTAAGATCAAATGATAAAAGATTAAAAGTTCAATATCAATAGAAACACTATACAATCAAGATTGATAGAAAGCAATCTAAACAAGTGTATATGAATTGAAAATCATGTGATAATAAACCATGTATACACGAATACATACATGGCAAAGAATTAATCAACCTGTGAAAACTGATGGAAATTGAGACCCCGGCCTTGAATTCTCTGATTCTGATCTGATCTCTCCAGCAATCAACAAAAGCTACTAGACAGTGTATCTTTATCTCTGTAGGAGAGAGACTCAGCTTTTGGACAATTTTAATTAGGAAAAGTTCATTTTACTCCCTTTTACCTTTACACTTGTTCAAATCACCTTTATATATTTTGTAAAATATTAAAGAATCTTATGTACTTTCAACTAAAGTGAAAGCGTAATCCAGCAATCAACAAAAGCTACTACAGTGTATCTTTATCTCTGTAGGAGAGAGACTCAGCTTTTGGACAATTTTAATTAGGAAAAGTGCATTTTACTCGCTTTTACTTTGACACTTGTTCAAGTCACCTATATATATTTTATAAAATATTAAGAAATCCTATGTACTTTCAACGAAAGTGAAAGTCTTAAGATTTTCTGTTAAAATAAACAGAAAGTGTTTAAAATTCACTAATCCCGTCAAACAGCGATTAAAAAAAAATCATTTTTCCCCCCTATACTTTGACCCTTATTCAAGTGCCTATATATGAGGATTGAATTATGGAATTTCTACACTATCCTCCAAAAATATTGGTTTGGCTAAAATAAAATTTAATATATGGAATATGTTGTCCCAATTGTAATCCTATCAATAAAAGCTGGAAAAATAATTTCTTAGATGGAAGATATTGGCCCATTTATGATATAGCACATCCTAAATATTTGGCTCAACGTAGCTTCTTCTCACTCTAACCCAAATTATATTACTATCATTTCGAACCTTACAAATTACAATTAACAATCTATTCTATTACTACAATTAAAAGGAGAACTATTTCTCTCCTATGAACAATGCCACTTGGCATTTTATATTTTTTTTCCCTTTTTTCCACATCATTTCCTAAATTTCCCATGTGGCATGTTCTCACTTTTTCCTTTTTTTTTTCTTTTTTTTTTTGTTTGGATTGTATTTTATATTCCTAAAGTCTCTCTATCTTCTCACCTCTATTCAATTACTCTTATTCTTCTTAACGTTCTCTCACATTTGCAGACTGTATCCAATTAATACACTATTATATCATGACTTTTATAGCATGATGACTCTTCTTCTGCTTTGCTTTTATTGAAAATTGTCACTTTCTTATTCTCCATATCTCCTTCATATTTATTTATATTTGCACAATTATCTTTTTCATTTTCTCTCAAACTCATGTGGACTCTCTTTCATTCCTAAGCATTTTACCCTGATCAATTCTTCAATGGTACTTTTCTCGAATCTTTCATATTCCAATTATTATATGTTTTCCTTTTTACAATTCCATTTTTTTAATTGGAGACGATGAATGATTATGATATTATTATTATGTGTTTGTTTAGATTAGTAGCTGTCACATAATGATTCTGACATTATTATTTATTTATTTTGGATAGTTGGTGCTATAATCATATATTTTTTATAACCCTCTTGGAATTAGGAGATAATGTCTCAATCTTTCTATATTGAGTATTCTATTTATGGGTCATGTTGACTAACTTTATTTTTGGTTTTATTACTTTCCTTTTATACTTTCACAACTTAGTGTATATATTGATTGAGAATGTAAATAACAAATTAAGTTTTCCCAAATCCTTTTTGGTATCAGAGGAAAACCCTAACCTTAACATCGCCCACCACCACTGCTACACCACCCCCACCACCACTTGCTGCAACACTCACCACCCACTTGCACCCTCGGCGCAACCAGGCGTAGCCCCCAGCCCAGTCGCCAACCACTCTCGGCACTGGCTTGGACCTGCAGCTTTTTCGGCTGCTCCTTCTCCCCTTCACGGGCATCCTTGTGATGATTTAAGAGCCTTTCATGCTCCTTTGTCGTCTTGTCGGGTAACCACGTCTTCGGTTACCCCAGTCTAAGTCTGCTACTGTCAACAAGCTGTCCACCACCTTGTCTCACCTTGGTCTTTGAATTTATCCTCCCAACGCTGCCATGGGTGATCCAATTAAGTCCAATGCTACTCCTCGTCTGGATCTCTCTCATCCAACTCCGGCTCAACGAGTTGCTAGTATTCTCTTGAATGGCAAAAATTTTCATGGATGGTCCAATTCCCTTCGTCTGTACCTTGGCGGCAAACGGAAGATTGGTTGGTTACTTGGCAAGGTTCCTCAACTGGAGGAAACTGATGCTAAGTATGATGAATGGTTCTCCGATTATTGTACTATTTTGGGGTGGATGTTTAATTCGATGGAGGAGCCGATATATCACATGTTTATGTATCACTCTACTGTTTATGGGCTTTGGACGGCATTGACGAAGATGTATGCTCATGCTCACTCCAATTCATGAGTCTTTGAACTTTACCAGGACATCTCTCATGCCTCTCAGGCTTCTCTGGGATATTCTGTATCCAAGTTCTTTAGCTATCTGCAGACCCGGTGGGAAAAATTAGATCAATATGAGCCCATCAGTGATTTTTCTAATGATGGTGACGTTGAAGTCAAACGTCTCGATCGTCGGCATACCTATCAATTTTTTATGGGCCTAAAACCAGAGTTTGAGGCCTTACGTACCCAGATTCTAAACACTGTTCCTATGTCCTCATTATTTGAGGCTTTTACTACTGTTGAGGGAGATGAGCGTTGTCGTCGTCTTTTGTCATCGTCATTTGTGACTGTCCCTTCAGCTTCTGATCAGATGGTTTTTGCTGTTCACTCAGGTCAGCATCCTCATTCAGGCTCCCGTCATACTATTGGTACTCCTACAGGCCCTCCTACAGGTACTCCTACTACTCTCCATAGTAAGTTAGCTAATCCCACGTGGATTCTAGATTCTGGTGCTAATAATCACATAACTGGTGAGTCTTCTATATTTGTCTCTCCTTATACATCTATTGATGAGTCGGTCCGTATTACCGATGGTTCCTTTGTTTCTGTTCATAGTCGGGGTAATGTTTATTTGTCTTCTGATATTACTCTCTCATTGGTTTATTATATCCCTAACTTCACCTACAATCTTTTATCTGTTAATCGTCTTACCAAAGACCATAATTGTATTATTGTGTTCTTACCTAGTTGTTGCTACTTACAGGACCTGACTTCGAACAAGATTTTTGGCAAGGGGTATGAGCATGATGGCCTCTACTACTTCGATGCTCCTGTGTTTTCCAGTCTTCAAGCTACCATTTTACCTAGTTCTAATCAGTCTATTTTACTGGATTCTCATAAATATGTGTTTAATCTTAAAACTCTAGATTTGTGGCATGCTCGCCTCGGACATGCAAATTTCCAGTATTTGCGTTGGTTGTTTCCTAATTTGAATAAAGCTTGCAAGGATTTTAATTTTAAATGTGTAGTTTGTGAATTGTCTAAACATACTCGTACCTCGTATATTCCTCGTATGCATAGAGCACCTAGTGCATTTGATCTTATTCATTCTGATATACGGGGCCCTTCACCTGTTATGGCCTTATCTCAGCACCGCTATTATGTCACTTTCATTGATGATTACACTCGTTGCACTTGGGTTTATCTTATGAAGAAAAAATCTAAGGTTTTTTCTCACTTTAAAAACTTTCTTCAAATGATTAAAACTCAATATAATACTATTGTACGTAATATCCGATCTAATAATGATCGCGAGTACATCACTGATGAGTTTAGGGCTACCCTTAACAAAGATGGGATACTTCAACGACTTACCTGTCCTTATACCCCTGAACAAAATGGTGTGGCGGAAAGCAAGAATCGCCACATCATGGCAGTTGTTCGTTGTCTCTTGTGTAGTATGAATGTCGCTAAATATTTTTGGCACATGGCTGTCCTTACTACCACATATCTTACTAATCGCACTCCCAACTGTGTTCTGGCTGGGAAAGCTCCCCTCCAGATCCTCAAGCCTTCCAGCACTCTTTTCTCTATTTTACCTCGTGTTTTTGGGTGCACTTGCTTTGTTCAAAATAGGAGTCCTACCAAAACAAAACTAGATAATAAATCAGTTCGCTGTGTGTTTTTGGGGTACTCATCTATGTCGAAGGGATATCGGTGCTATGATCTGGTTCCTCGTTATTTATATCATTCTTTGGATGTTACTTTTCTGGAAACTGTTCCATTCTTTCTAGGATCTTCTCCTTCAAAAACTACACCGGTGGAGCCTGCTGTGGTAGATGACTCTATTCTGCCTCGCCCTGTTCCTATTCTTGACTCCACCAATGAGTCCTTACCACCTGTTATCACAGGTGATCCTTTACAGGTTTACTCTTTCCGTCCGCGCCCCTCTGCCCTCTTGCCATCGTCTTCTCCGGATTCAAGTAACTCTCCTTCTCCTTTATCTACTGTTGCTCCTACCCTTGCTGATCTTCCTCGTTATCCTACTCGTGTTCATCGCCCCCCCCCCCCCCTCCCCGCTCGTTTTCTTCTATCTAACAATACTAATCATCCTATCTCTAAGTATATTTCTTATCAGGGCTTATCTGCTTCCTACAACTCTTTTCTCAGTCAGGTTGATTTGGTCTCCATTTCTCGTTCCATTCATGAAGCCCTCCAGAATCCTAAGTGGGTCGCTGGCATAGAAGCAGAAATGAGTGCCCTTCAGGGTAATCAGACAAGGGAGCTTGTTGATTTTTCTGCCGGTGAGCGTATTATTGGTTGTAAATGGGTCTTTAGTCTAAAGTATTTGGCAGATGGGTCCCTTGATCGGTACAAGACTCGATTGGTTGCTAAGGGGTTTACACAGGTGCCTGGTAAGGATTTAGGTGCCACTTTTGGTCCAGCGGCAAAGTTAACTATGGTCCGTCTCCCGGTCTTGTTAGCTGCCTCTTATTCTTGGCCTTTACACCAGCTTGATGTTAAGAACGCTTTTCTTAACGGTGATCTATCTCAGACGATTTATATGGATCCACCACCTGGTTTTCAGCCTCAGGGGGAGTGTTCTGGGAAAGTCTATCGCCTCCGCAAATCTCTTTACGGGCTTAAGCAATCTCCTCGTGCTTGGTTTAGTCGTTTTAGTGATGTGGTCCTTGGTATGGGATTTACTCGATGTCAGTCTGATCACACGTGTTTTATTCGTCGTCAGCCTCAAGAGAAATGTACTATTATCTCAATTTATGTGGACGATATCATTATTACTGGCGATGATGTTCCTGGTATTGCTCAAGTAAAGCATGATTTGGGTGTGTCATTTGATGTTAAGGATTTGGGCCTGCTCCGTTATTTTCTTGGTATTGAGGTTGCTAGGTCTCGACGAGGTATCTCGTTATCTCAGAGAAAGTATTCTCTTGATCTTCTTCAGGACATGGATATGCTTGGGTGTAGGCCTGCCTCTTCTCCGATGGACCCAAACCTTAAACTGACTGCAGAAATGGGAGACTTGTTACCAGATCCTTCAGTGTACCAACGTCTTGTGGGTCGTCTCATATATATGACGAACACAATACCTATCCTGTCTCATTTAGATGCTGTCTACCATATCCTTCGATACCTCAAGACCTGTCTTGGTCTTGGGCAGTTCTTTACAGTAGGAGCACAGTCTGGTCTCTTCTGTTTTACATATGCAGATTATGCAGGCTCTAGGAGTGATCGACGTTCTACTTCTGTCTTCTGTACTTTTTGTGGTAATCATCTTATCTCCTGGAAAAGTAAGAAGCAAGCTGTTGTTTCACGCTCATCTACTGAAGCTGAGTACCGTGCTATGGCTTAGGGCACGTGTGAGATTCTATGACTTCGGTCTCTACTAAGTAAGTTGGGTTTTCTGGTAGCAGAATCATCTACCTTATTCTGTGATAATAAATCTGCCATCCTATTATCTTCAGACTCTGTCCTTCATGAGAGAACTAAGCATGTGGAGGTTGACATCCACTTCATTCGAGAGAAAGTTCAGTCTGGTGTTATTTCTCCAAGCTTTGTTTTCTCATCCAATCAAACCGCTGATATATTTACCAAGTCTGTTGGTCCAACACTTCTTCAGTCTTATTTTGGCAAGCTGGGTCTCATTAATGTCTTCACTCCAGCTTGAGGGCGAGTGTTGGAATTAGGAGATAATATCACAATCTTTCTATATTGAGTATTCTATTTATGGGTCATGTTGACCAACTTTATTTTTGGTTTTATTGCTTTCCTTTTATACTTTCACAACTTAGTGTATGTATTGATTGAGAATGTAATAACAAATTAAGTTTTCCCAAATCCTTTTAAACCCAAAGCAAAATTTTGATTGGGTTTTTTACCCTTTGGGTGCTACAATCGTAAAGCTTTTGATGAACCAAAGCATGAATTGAGTGGGTTAGCATTTGTTGTTTGAATTCAAACAACACCAATGAGATGTTTTTGCTATAAAAGGGATCATAATGGAATAATAGGACACCAAAATACTGGTAAGCTGTTGACAATTTCTTAATCATCAGATGTTTTAGACTGGACGAGTAGTTTTATGTGTTTAGACCGGTTGAAAACATTCCGTTTTCTTCCTAATGTCTAGTTTTTTTGTTTTTAAAAACATGGTGCTTCTTAGAAAAATGGTAAATATTCAAAGGAAGTCTTACTTTTAAAGCTCATATTTTAGTTTTGCTATTGCAGCTTCTGGCTACTTCTATGTTGGTACTATTTGGCTTCCAACAAAGAATATCTCTAGATATAGGTTCTAAATTATGAAGTTTCCAAACAACTATTTGAAATGGCTAGTTACATCTTATTTGTTTTAGTTGGCATTTTCTTTTTCTTTTTTCTTTGATTAAAATATTTCAATCCCTTTAACCCCTTTTAAGTCTTAAAATAAGGCTTTTCGTATATCACACAATAGCCTTTATTCCTGAATCCACCACTGGCAATGGCATAGGAAGAAAAAAAGAAAAGAAAACATACAAGCTAAAGCACAAGAGAACAAGAAAGATCTGCTGGGTTCCCTTCTTGTTTTCCTCTCGACAATCAAATCAAACAGAGCCTAACAATCATGGTGAGCATATTACTTTCTGTTGGTCTTATTTTTATGTACACCAACACCAAGATCTGATGTTTTATGTTGTTGTCTTGTTTCTGGACTATTTGATTTTAAGGAAATTAAACACTCTTCAATCTAATGATAATTCATGAAGAAACCAAAGCGTAAAGCACCAGAAAGAGAAGACGAGCTCGTAATATTGTGCTTTCCAAGTTTGATTCTCAGATACTTTATCGGTTGTAACATATGCAATAAAAGGTATGCTATAAATGTTAAAACATATATTAACTAAATTTGTGAAGCATAACATTTTTTGTGTAGTAAATGGACGGCTTTGGTCAAATTTTAATAATAATGCTATTCTCTCCTAAGTTTGAATCACAAATTTGGTTATCAAATGCTTTGTCAATTTTACCATATATAGGTATATGGTACCACCGATCTTTACCAGTCTATCAAAACATGTTGTACGACTGTTAAGCTATTTGGATTCAAATTTAGAAGTATGACATTATTCTATATTAAATGGGATGGACTAGATTGGGCTCAACTTTAGGAGAATTTATTCAGTGAGACTGTCACAGCACATCATTACGCTTACGTGGTGTGATGCCCCAATCACCAACAGTCATTGACCTAGAAAAAGGGATACAGCACGAGCATTTGAGACATGACATGTTGCTTAAAGTCCGCAATAATTTGTCAAATCCACCAAAAAAATTATGACCAATTAGACCCATATTATTGAAGTGTCATACTTACGTTAGCATGATCACGTAGTGTAACGATCTCACAAAATAATTCTCGAAGCCAAAAAATTCTAAAATGTACTGATTGATCTTTGTTAAATAACTTGATCAGTGGCATGGGAAATAATATCCACTTCGTTATTTTCTTCATAAATTAAAAGGTTAATTATATTTTACCTCCTGTGATTAGGCTTATTTTTACTTTACCCCCAGTACGTTAAAATTGGACATTTAGCCCCCATTGATTTCAGACTAAAGTGAAACTGTAAAGATTTCTCTCAAAATAGCCCCACACAAGGATTAATGTTAAAATTAGCACTACGAACGAGAGTTTAAGTGTCAAAATTAATTTCACATAGGCAGTTAACCCCAAAATTAGCCTTATAAAGGAGCTGGGTGGTAAAAATTAGCCCTAGATAGTTGGGTTAAATGGTAGCGTTATCCCACATAGGGGTTTTGTTCCAAAATTAACCTCACAAAGGGGGTTAAGTGTTAATAGTTTTGGCCAGTTTTATAATTTTCTTCGGTTTTGGGAGAAATCTTTATAGTTTCACTTTAGTCCAAAACTAGAGGGGGGGTAAATGTTCACTTTTGAAGTACAGGGGCTAAAGTGAAAATAGACCTAACCATAGACCTAACCACAGTGGATAAATTAAAAACTACTTGTATTACTTAACTTAAACAAAGGGACATGGAGTGGTCATAACATATAAACATGTGTGATCGGTGTGTCACTCAACATCAGAATCATTACGTGGTGTGAGAGTCACACAAAAGAACTTATCCACTGACAATAGGAGCTAGAAAGCTTTCTAATATGCTATCAAAATTTCAACCAGAAAAAAAAGCTCTCTTTATGGTTGAAAATCTTTTTCCTTTGTACCATTATGAAACAAAGAACCGATGTTACTGTAGTTAGGATTGTTAGAAAATTGAATGATAAATTGGAATTTAGTGTTGTATATGGGTTTTGCCAAACAACCCCTTATTCGAATGTTTGTGACTGTTGACGAACAGTCTCCTTTCGAAGGGTTGTGACTGTTGACAAACAGTCTTTTGGAACCTATATATATGGGTCTACTCCATTCATTTTAGAATGATTTATATAAAGTTCATGTGTATATATCTGAGAGAGTACAAACACAAGTATGGTTCGCTGAAACCTTATTATTTGGAGTGTTTCTATAGTAAGGGGGAGATCGTTGTATCCTGGGAGACAAATGCCACAAATCCGTGAGCACCAATGCGGGGCATAATTGTCTTAAGGACATAGTGTCAAACACTAGACTCGGTCTAATAGTCCGTATTGCATCTAAACCAGGTTCTGTTTTATTTACTGTATTTATTTAAGTGTTCTTGACTTCATATTTATACACATATATACATCCCAATATATTTTGGTTAACAATCTTAAGACAATTATTTGGTGCATATTATTTTTCAGATGAGTTTGGGTTTTCTATAAATCTGGAAATTGCATTATATTCGGTTGAAATAATTTGAAAACTCATTTTGTTTAGAATTTGAAATCTGTCAATCTACAAATTTGATTCTGTGGGTTCTCTAGTAACAGTGGTTCCTATGTTTACTTTCAAATCTCCATGTTCAATGATTAGGTTATTATTCAAACTGATACGTATATGTGAAGTACGTGAACTAATTGAATGTGAATGTGGGTTCTACAATTGATTCCATCGTTCGAATCAACACCAATGAACACTATTGATTCATATGTGTATAGGAAACTGGTTCTAATGCAATGTTCATCATCAGTTCATTACCATATTTTAATTCAAAAAAATAGATTTATTTTGGAACACCGAACCGTATGGCCTCGATTTTGGAACCGTCATGTATGTTTTTCTGTCTTTGTAGAAGATGCCTACGTTGTTTCACTTCACTAACTTACTTCAGAAATAGATTACGTGTGTATAACTATTGTAATAAATGGAATCATCTTTGACCAAATATTAAGCAGGCATTGAGTCCTTATTCCATTGGAAATTCATTGGTGAGAAAATTGTTGAACCGTCATATCTATACCCAAACGAGACTTGCAATTTGTCTTGTTTCATCAGGCTTGCTTTATATATATAGAAATAATATAATTTATTCATGTTTGCATAATACATATATATGATGTTAGAATGGTTGCATATGTGATTACAAAAATTGCCACTTAGTGATTAAAATCATTCTTTTGTTTGTTTTCCACAAACTGGTCATACATGCTTTGGAATTCTAAGTTTCGAAATCCAAAAAAAAATAAAAAATATTCCTGTTTGAGAGTTAGAATCGATTTCAAAATTTTGTTCAATCTTAGAGTTGTCTTCCACAATGTGAAATAATAAAAGTGAAGTATGATTTCAAACGTTATGAATTTTGCAAGGTGTACCAGTTGCAAACTTTATGAATTTGGGACATGACCCTCAACTTAATTGGAATTGTAGTATGATTTCAATTCTTGAGTAATTTTTAAGTTAAACCGCCTCAGTTACTAAAATTAGACAATTTGCCTCCAAACTTTTACTAGTATTTATGTTTAATCTATACTTACAAATGTCGGGTAGTGATAAAATCTCATGATCGCTATACTTACAAATATGGGGGTAGATACATGTTGAATAATATATGAATAGTTATTTATTCTTCATCAATTTTTTACAACCATGAAATTTTTTAATATAGTATCTGGTATAACATATTTAAGTGTTGTATGCCTATAATTGAAAATTTATGAAGGTTCATGAATATGAGGGTTAGTTCATGATAAACAAAGTCACGTGATCTAGGATATTTAAAAAAATGTGGGGGTAATGTTAAAATGCTCGTATTTACATGTGATCACTGATACTTGCAAATGTGGGGGAAAATATATGTTGAACTTAATATTTTGCAAGTATAAGGAAAAAAATTTAGGCGTATAGATTTAATTCCATTGTGAATTTATTGTGCTCATATGATTTAATTATATTGACAGACTTGGAGATAAACCAAGATGGTTGAATGTGGCAACTCAAGAAATTAGTCAAAAGGACTATGAGGTTCACATTGGGACTTAAAGCTAATGGTTTTAAGATGAGAAAATATAAAATGAAAATTTTATGTTAAAAAATTGTGAAGTAGATGGTGTAGGCCTAAGTAATCAATTTATAGATTAAAACAAGCGCCAAAATAATGACTTGAGAAAAATTGACAATGTTGTAGTGCCAATTGTGTATGTCTACAGACCACATAGTATGCTCTGGAAGACATAGTCACTTAGGTTTGTGAGATACACTCTGATCTATTGATCGTGTTGCACAAGATATCCACATGTACTTTAAGGGTATAGTAATGTTAATTAGATTTTTGATTCAAAAAAGTACTTGATATCCATAAGTGGATACATCATTACACTTGATGGTGTAGCCATGCATTGGAAATTCTCTACATAGAATTGCATTGCCTGATCAACAATAGAATTTATTAGTTTAGAGAAAGAAAGAGAAGAAGCAGAGTGGCTTCGCCATTACTTAAAGGATATTCCACGTTGGACAAAATTTGGGCCTACAATTTTAATCCGTTGTGGTATCCAATCGACAATTGGGAAGGCACGGAGAAGTGTGGTAAGTCTCGACACATTCGTTGAAGATATATACCGTAAAGCAGTTGATCTCGAATGGAATTATCCCCTTAGACTGTATAAAGTCAAAAGATAATGAAGTGGATTCACTAACTAAAAGTTTAATTAGAGATCAAATAAACTGCTTATCGAGAGGAATGGGACTAAAGCCTATATCTTAAAAGTCATCATAATGGCAACCCAACCTAGCTGACTGGAGATCCCAAGATCTAGGTTCAATGGGACAACCGAATTGTGCGTGACTTAAATTGTATCACTGGAGAGATATTTCTCTACCCATTCCTATGATAAATAGAAAGTGATGCTTATAGAAAGTCTTAGGATAAGCTTTGCTTTTAATGATTCCTATATCTTGGAAATCTAAGTGGAGTATAGCAGGATGCTCTTAATAGGAAATCACCTACATGAGTGTGAAATGTGGCCACTTCTATGAGAATTGTAAAAGCTTAGATTCTCTAATAGCACTCATGAATACCAGGAGTTGTTCAGGGCCAAAATGAACACAACCGTGAGAACCGAAAGTGTTCGGAGTGATACTGTGTGAGTTCTATTGTCTAGGTTTACACCAAAGCATGAACAGTTCAAGACATTGCATTCACTGTTTAGCCGAGTAAATCCGATAGTTCTTCACTACGGAAGGTTCAAGGCCAAAAGCTACCTATCCCGATGCAGTGTCTTTCCACTGTACTCTCTCTAGTGTGTCTGTATTTGTTTGCATGTTGTATAGACAATTTTTCATTCATGTGGGGGATTGTTGGATAATTGAATGATAAATTGGAATTTAGTGTTGTATATGGGTTTTTCCAAACAACCCCTTATTCGAATGTTTGTGACTGTTGACGAACAGTCTCCTTTCGAAGGGTTGTGACTGTTGACAAACAGTCTTTTGGAACCTATATATATGGGTCTACTCCATTCATTTTAGAATGATTTATATAGAGTTCATGTGTATATATCTAGAGTGTGTTAGTGTCTGAGAGAGTACAAACACAAGTATGGTTCGCTGGAATCTTATTATTTGAAGTGCTTCTATAGTAAGGGAAGATCGTTGTATCCTGGGAGACAAATGCAACAAATCCGTGAGCAATAATGCGGGGCATAATTGTCTTAAGGATATAGTGTCAAACACTAGACTCGGTCTAATAGTCCGTATTGCATCTAAACCTGGTTCTGATTTATTTACTGTATTTATTTAAGTGTTCTTGACTTCAGATTTATACACATATATACATCCCAATATATTTTGGTTAACACGGGGCTGATGGAATAAGGGGCAAAGGGTTCAAGTCTCCTAAGATTTTTAAACATTATTACATTTACTTATAAAAATATAATATTTACTCTTAAGCCCCCCAAATGAAAATTTTTCACGTACGTAATGTAGGGATTATATCACATGTGGGATAATTTCATAGATTTAGGGATTGTTGATTTGGCTAGATTTCTATTGTGATAAGTTTTCTTTGTGATAGAGTACTTTTATTTGGAGTACAGCTCTGGTTTCTTGTTAGACATTGAATGGTTGGAAGCTCAATAAAGGAATATGGACTATAGGAATTTAGGAAGCCCTTGGTGTTGGGGGTGTCCTCTCATGGGGGTGCATGGTCTAGGGAGAGAGAGTGAGAATTCTTTGAAGTATTGAGAGTGAGTGTACAAGGGGTTTAAGGGTTAGTTTATGGGATTTATTTCAATGTTTCTTGTACCAAATTAATTTAATCTCAATAGTGAAAGAACAGTTCTCTCGGGTGTTTACGTAGGCAATGTTTGGCCAAATCACGTAGAAATCTGTGTTTTCTTTCGTGTGCGTGTTTATTACTGTTTGTGTATTTTTGTGCGTTTATTGGGGGAATTAGGTTCAAGGTATTAAACTCCCAACATCCTTCAATCAAAATTCAATGGACTCACTACCACATCATTTGGGATGAGGATTTGAGATTTGAATTTGGGAAACTAACAAAAATTTTCCCTCGAGAAGTTGTGATTTGTTAAGATGGATCCAGAGAGTGTTGGTTTTATGGCTATGGAGACCTGATCACTAGAATGTCATGCAGCTTGAAGGTCGGGTCACTTCAAGGTCAATTTGTAGATCGTAATCGATCTATGCTTCAACCACAATTATGTTAATGGCGCCACAGATTTGTAACTTCTCCTTTAGATTAATTGTTTTTGAACATGAGTAATGCTATTCTTCTCAAATTTAGCTCCCAAATATGGTTTCTAAATTGGCTCAATAGTTGTACTACATAATGTCACAATAACTCAAGCTTGGGAAGCATGCACAGATCATAGCCAGGGTAGGCAATGGCCTCAGGCCCCACAAATGTGATAAAATTTAAAGTTCTGAACACTTTGATACTTGTAGTAATAGCTTTTTAGCTTAAAGGACCCAAACACAAGTACTCTCCTAAATATAAAAAGGCCTCAAAATCTTTTTAAGCCCAAAACCCAAACGTAGTAATACTACACCAACCCCCAATTTCAAACGCCCAAAATTAATGATGGATACATGCCATGCCCTAAGCTTTAGTTTGCCAAAAAAAAAAAAAAAAACCATTGAACAACTTCTTAGTTAATAATTTTATATGCTGAGTTTTTTTTTTTTTTTTTGGTATCATATGGTAGTGAAATGCTTCAGTAGAGCTGTTTCGTGATTATTTTTGTTGTTTATAATAGCTTAATACCTTATAGTGGTTGGTTCGCACTAATATATAGAGGGCCTGATATTAGAAGCTCGCCTAGGACCCCCAAAAACTCATGGCCGGCCCTGGGGAACCATAGCATTAATATTCTCTAGAAACTCTATGCTAGAAAGAAACCATGAAGCTTATAATTAAGAAATTTGAACAGTGGATGGGGCTCTTTAAATTGATTTGCGCGCAGGAGACTCTTTATTTCTTCTTCAATCTACAATGGTTATTCTTCATCTTTTCAATCTTGTGGTTAATTGTGTCTACCTAATCACATTGGTTCTTGTTTTTGAAATCCACACATTTAGACTGTAGGACCATAGTTAATTTGGTAGGCATTATAGAAGACTGCCAATCATATTAGATTACTCTCCTGGATTCTTTTTCTTTTTTGGTGTGACAAGAATTTTATATATGAGTACAATGCTATTTCTTCTAATTCGATCTACAATGATTATTCTTCTTCTTTTCAATCTTTGTTTTTCAAATCCACAAATATGACATTCCGTTCCGAACCTTGTTTGTGAATAGTTTGTGCATGTATAGTATATGACAGTGAGTTTAATGGCTATCGTACTTATGGTTGCTCCTTCAAAGACATTATTAATTGATATTTGCTCTTCTTGTGACCTTTGGTCCAATTTGAAGGTTGATATTTGCATATTAGATTTATGGTTAAATTACACTTTAGTACCCTGTATGTAATTTGTACGAAGTTTGATTTTGGGCCATTTAATTTCAAGTGCATCACTTTGGTTCCTCTAGTTTTGAATTGTTTTCAATGTAGGCCTTACCTCTAAATCCGCTAGTTTAACTTGACAGCGCACTCATATGTCTTAAAAACTCCAGGGCCCAAAGTGAAACTTCTCTGAAATTCTAGGGCCCAAAGTAAAATTTTGCCTAAACTCCAGGGTCCAAAGTGAAACTTCACCCAAACTATAGGGCACAAAAATGTGAGTTTTTCCTCGAGTTGCACTAACAAAGTTAGAGACAGTGCATACGTTAAAACCAATTCAAAACCACGGAGACCAAAGTGGTACAATTGAAACTATAGAGCCCAAAGTAAAATTTCGCCCAATTTACATGGAACTAAAATGTAATTTACCCTAGATTTACTGTTCAAACATACATTTTGACAACTCATGATGTTCTTGTTCTTCGCAAAAAACCGTTCAATCTCATTATGGAGTAACCATACCAGACACCTACAAACACAATACCCACACTTACCACGTGCATTGCATGTGGCTTCCCCCTAGTTGGAGTTACACTAAACAAATGCTTTAATTCTAACATGGCTTAAAAAACACTTTAATATCCTATGCTTATACCCAAATTTTACTTTGGGCCCTTTACTTTTAATTGCAATACTTTGGGCCCTATAGTTTTAGTATTGTTTCAATTAAGGACAACTTGCAACACCATCAGAAAAAAAAGACAAAAAAGCTCATTTTGACGCCAAAATATACGAGCCTTTTAAGTTTTCCTCCATTTAACAGAACATGTGTACATATACTTATATACATACGATATACATATATGACCAACAAAGAAAATAGTGAAACAGAGAGAGCAAGACCCAGAAATAGGGCAAAGTCAAGTGATGGCAACATCTAACAACTTCACTCAATTGATTGGAACAGGGAAGTACTATTGTGATTGTGGGCGATGGGCTAAAACTTAAAAGACATATGTTTTGGCTCTAAAATGAGCTTTTTTGTCCTTTTCTCCTGACGGTGTTACAAATTATCCTTAATTAAAGCAATACTAAAACTATAAGACCCAAAGTATTACAATTAAAAATAAAAGACCCAAAATAAATTTAGATATAAATACAGAGTACTAAAGTATTTTTAAGTCTTCTAACAAAATACATATCCATATTGCTGTGAACTCTTACAAAAAAAAAATAAAAAAATAAAAAAAGTGGCTGTCGAACCAGCAGGGTACACATGTATTGAACTGTTTGAACATCCCTTCCTAAAAATAAAACATCCATTTCTTGGGAATATTCAAATCTATCATCTCAATTGTGGGACACAATTTCCAATTGTTCTTTTGCAGTTTGTCTTTTGCTAAACTCCCTATTTTTCAAGTTTCTACGACTATGATGCTTGTTAGATCATCCTTATGCAAGAGTTAGGGTTAGGGATGGCAATTCTCCCATTTAGATCGGGCCCTGCCCCGTCCCGTCCCTAATGAGCAGGGTTTGGGGAAGAGTCAATAGGGTTAGGGGCGGATTTGGGATAGAATTTTAAAATCCGATCCGGGTTCGGGGCGGGTTCGGGGTGGGTATCAAAAACCCGTTAACCCCCGATTATATATATAGAAATAGAGAACAAGAAGTTTAAATATTGTCCCACATCGAAAGTTTATCTGTGAAGTATGAACTTCTTCTTCTATAAATAGAGTTCACTGCCACAATCATTCTTCAGATCACGTGGAGCTGAAAATTGCTTTAATGTGCATTGGGCTCCGTGGGAAATTAGTTAAAAATTGCTTAAAGTGCTTGAATGCACATGCTTCTGACAGTGTAAATCTACAAATTAAAAGTCAGGTTGATTATAATTCTTGACACGTGGACTAAGCATAGCCATACGTTGATATGTAGTGTCCGAATAATGAGAAGTGGAGCAAATTTTGACTAGTTTCGGGGTGGTGAGGCGGGGTCGGGGGCATATCACGCAGACGGGGTCGGGTATGGAACCAGCAATATCTAGGCCGGGGCGGGGTCGGGAAATG
This sequence comes from Hydrangea macrophylla, assembly GCA_033977485.1. Lineage (NCBI taxonomy): Eukaryota > Viridiplantae > Streptophyta > Magnoliopsida > Cornales > Hydrangeaceae > Hydrangea > Hydrangea macrophylla. The sequence goes on from CM066994.1 coordinate 35,256,489, forward strand.
GTACCCCCGTCCCATACCCGCCCCGTTGCCATCCCTAGTTAGGGTGTGTTTGATAATTCAATTAAATAATAAAAATAAAATTTTTTAGCATTTATTTTTTTCAGTGAATTTGATAATGTACCACTTAATTGAAAAAACAGTCAAAAAATCACTGAAAACTTTAAGTAAAAAATTTCTACTGAAAATAATCCCTGAGTGCAGTCTATTTTAGTACTTGTAAAACTGTTTTCAGTATTACAAGATAAATCGCTTAAATTTTTTGCACTTAATTTAACACATAATTTTTAGTACTTAATTTCAGTTTTATCAAACACACCCTTAGTCTTATGCACCAGTCAGTCTTATGAGATAATGTGTGCCCCCACAGGAATATATTCAACGGTCAGAATTCTCTTGATCACAATATTCATTGATGAAAGGCCGAATTATTTCGAACCCAACCCTTTTACCACTTGTCACTTCGGGAGAATACTGGATTTTGAATTGGGATTGGAATCACATGAAGACTCAAAAGTGGAGGTCAATTTTCACATAAATTTTAAGTAACTTGAGGGTATCACTCAAAACTGGATGTCTTAGGCAAGTTGAGGGTATCATCGTAGCATACTAATATGAATTATATCCAAATAATCCACTAATGTTGGTTGTGAGCTCCACATTGAATTTAATACCGGGCTTCGACAGTATGAGGCAAAGACCTACCAACCACTAGATCACTCTAAAGGGCATGAGAAGCTGATTCTTCAGACTTTCAAATCTTTTGATAATATTTCTCCAAAACTGTGTAACATTATGAAATGATCATAAAACTACCCAACCACACAACTATTTGAATGAATCAACTATGTAAACTTACAAATTTTCCAATTCACAATTTCAACTATCAACTATCAAAATTATGCACAAATTCTCGATTCACCTATTACCCTATTCACATATTCACAAATTCATTAAATAAAAAATTCACAAATTTCCCAATTGAAACAAGCTCTAGTTTGAAAACAAATTCTAAACCACTACAACAAAAATGTGTTTAGGCGACAAAACATGGCGAGGACATATAAATTTCCTCGCCAAAAGTATAGTTTTGACGAGAAAATTATATTTTGTCGCCAAAAAGCCTGAAAGGCACGCACATTTGGCGATAAAAGTCTTATTTCCTCGCCTAAAGTGTCAATATAGATGAGAAAAATAAATTTTCTCGCCAAAAGTAAGTCTCTGGCGACAAAATATTATTTTCCTCGCTAATAGTGAAGTCTCTGGCAACAAAAAATAAATTTCCTCGCCTAAAGTGTCAATTTTGACGAGAAAATTATATTTTCTCGCCTAAAGTGAAGTCCTTGGCGACGAAATATAATTTTTCTCGCCTAAGAAACACTACACCATATGGGCAAATTTGTAACAGGCAAGTTTTATGATTTGTAACGGGTATACCCGTTACTAATTTGTAACGGATATATCCGTTACAAATTTAGAAAAACCGTTACTAATTACCATTATTTTGGTTACTTAATTTTTGTAACGGGTGTATTTATATTTGTAACGTTTATATCTGTTACAAAATTGATCCCAAAATAAAAAATCAATAATGAAATAATGTTTACAATAGAAACCATCGGGCTCTATTTTGGGTTTTTACTTTTCATAAAACTGAGAAAGGAGGGAGAGAGAGAGAGAGAGAGGAGAAAGGGGGAAACCCTAGATCTACACTGCCGAGCTCCTGCCGCTGACCAACCAAAGCAGCCGCCGACCTCGTTGGGGTAACATTATTCTTCTTCTTCTTCTTATGTGCTTCTTCTTCTTCTTCCTCTTCTTATTCTATTGTTATGGTTTATTTTTTTGTTGCAGATTTGATATCACTGCTGCAATCATTAAATAGGGCGAAGTATGGAGCTTTTCACGACTCGATTTCTTGGTTTTCTTCGATTTTAGGTACAAATTTTGAGTACCCAGTTCGTGATTTAGTTTGATTTTGGCTTGTTATTGGGTCTAAAACCTGAAATTTTATGTTTTTTTTTTTTGGTTATCAGATTGACCCATCTCACTGGTTGGGATTTATGCTGGGGCAGTACTTGACACTGTAAAAGGGGCTTCTTATAATCGCACTCTTACCCCTGATATACAGAACTCCTATTTCCACACATTCTCTCCATCTCTCTCTCTCTCTCTCTCTCCCTCTCTCTCATACACACACACACACATCGTCTTCCACTTCCCTGTTGGTCTTTACAAACTACGAAGCATCAAGCCATAACATCTTACCCTTATTTTCTCCATTCAAGAGCGGCACATTCTCTATCATCATCGAGACAACAAGTCGGTTCAGTAAGTTCCTTTAACATTGTTCAACACATCTAGGTTAGTTTATTATGTAATGTCTTTTGCATAAGCCAAATTCACCGACTTTAGGTTTGATTCAAAGCAAAACTCTAAGTTTGGAGGACATGGAATTTGCTCTGGTCATAGTTCTTTCAGTTATATACCATTTGTTTTTCAAATTGCATTTATGGATTCCAGATTTGATCTTGCTCGTTTCTTCATTTTGTGGGAAAAAGTTTACATGGTGTTTTCTACTTTTATTGCTTTTCTATTTGTTTTGAGATTTTATTGGGTGATCTGGGTTTGTCTGGATCTGTTATTGATGTCTTTTCCTGCTGTGTTTTTCTGTTTGGGGGTGGGACCCTGACCATGTTTGTTCAGGTCCTTGCACTACAGATGTTTGTAGTTTTGCCTAATTGAGAGGCTTTGCATAAGCGGTTAGAGGGCCTGGGTGTGCTTTGGACACTAGTCATTCCTGTGTCTGTAGCTTTGATTTGGTAAGTGTCTTTCCCCTTGTATTCCTTTAAATCAATGAAATCCTTCTACTGTTCCCCCACCCCAAACCCCACAAGGGCCACAACCAAAAAAAAAAAAAAAAAAATTAATCCTCAGAATTTGCGTTAGGTTTACCATAGTGGATTGGAAGAGCTGTCATGTTTGATTTTGTTGCTATATTTACAAAATGCATGTGGTATGTGGGTCACCCACCATCCTTAGGAATTACTCCCTAACTCTGTATCTCTCTCTACTCTATTAAGTTTGACTTCATTATTTCTCCACTTTATATCACAACACGTATATACATATTTATTTTGTTGGATTATTACTTGGTGTATTTTTCTAGTACTTTTAAAGGATGATTATGGTGCTTTTCATTGATAGGAATGGGTTCTCTATTGCTATAGACTTATATTTATTTCCTGGGATTTTGTTCTTGTTAATTTTATGAGGAAGCCTTACTTTTGTTTTGGATATTTGTGTTTTACATTGTTTATTGTTCTTCTGAAATTATGTATATAAATAACTGGTTTGTTTTTTTAATTTGATTGAAGGCTTTTTTTTTTTATTTTTTAGTTTTTACTTAGATTGAGGGATCTACTTGTAGGGCAAATTTCTTGACTACCAACTGTTCGTTGAAATGTCCCACTAGAAACTAGAGTGTACCAAGTTAAAAGTGAATGCCAACAAGGCTAGGCTTACTAAGCTATTATCTTATATACAAATATATAGATACACCTATATATATAATCATCCAAATATACATATATATATATATATATAGAATTTGAGGAGCAATAATAATAAAACTTGAAAACAGAGTTGGAATGATTGAGGTAATAATTGGGAAAAGAAAGAAACTGAGGAATGAACTACCTGAGAGCAAGTTCTCCAAATCATTCTGGTTTGGGTAATCTAGATGTTGAGTTTCTATTTATTTATAGTTTGTCAGCAATTTGTTCAAATCATTTTGCTTGGCCTTCTTTGATGTGTCTATTGTGAATTTTATGGTTCTTAATCTTTCTATCTATTTTGGGTGAAATTAGGCTTGATTAAAATTTCAAATTTTTGATTTTTTCCCTCGAGGAAATTGCATGCATCTGATTGAAATTCCTCAATAGCTAATTCAATTTGAAGAATTCTCATGAAATGAACAAGAGAGAGTGATTATTACTAACTTGATAATTGAAATAGAGAATTTGGCTAGACAAAGCTATGGCAGCCAACCAAATTGAAGCCATAGGAGACCGATTCTTAGAGGAGATAGCCATGATTTACAGTGGGAATCTGCAGTTTGTGAGAGAAAACTGATAGAATATGAAGTTTTGATATATTCTTATGGTTATGAAATTGAATTACTAAACAACTATAATCATGAACTTCATTCTTGTCATGTGTCACTTAGATGTCAGAAAAATTCAAAGACTAGATGCTCTCATTTGTACCTTTAGCGATAGGTGATTATAGTTGCGTAAATCCCGTGTTTATTATTGGTGCCTATTATGCACCATTTCCACAATAATACTTCTTATACTTTGATGATTGTGTTAATGTTTAGTCATTTTGGGGATGTACGTGGCAGGGATATAAAGTTTCTAAGTTTGACTGCATTTAATGTATCATAGCCTGTTGAAAAGCCATACAATTTGTGCAATAGCTTTGGTTGAAGGTGATTAGGCCCCAATCAATCTTCAAAGATGATATAATTATAGATTCTTATTTTTTGATAATGTTTGGCTCCAGGTATATATTGCAAATATATATGGCTGCAATGAATATAATTTGCTTTTACCAACAATTAAAAGTATACATGTAATTGATTTGAACAACTTATCTTTGTAAGTATATTATAGTAAATGAATGTCTACTTTTTCTTTCAACGACCTCACTGTTAAGATGTTTAAGTGAGCTTCTGCCAAAAAAAAAAGAACCAGAATTTATAACAACCAGCTAACAACTAAAGTGAATGAAATATGGGAAATGGATAAGCTCATTCTTGACTCTCTTTGATGATTATGTGCTGTGTTTTAAATCACGAGTTACTGATTTAATTTCCATGAAACCTCTGGACCATCCCTGCTTGTATTTAACATTGTACTCAAATTGTTTTTCGTAGGATATCAGTCTTGCGGATTTAGAGAAAGAGAAGAGCTCGTCTTTTATCAAGGCGTTGGAGGAAAGTTAAAAAACCCAAGCAGAGAACAAGTAAGTTTGCCTCTTTGGAGCTTCTCATGTTCCTTCTGCGATTCCTTAATTTGCCACATTCACAACTAGGAATCTTTTACCTGATATGCAAACACATTTTCTAATGAGAGACTTAACTTTCTTTCATTTGGCTTCATATGAAATTTCATTGTATTCTCTTCACTGCCACGTTTCAATTAACTTAAAAATGGTAACCAAATTCACATCCTCAACGGTAAAATTAACAAAACAACATGAGACCATAATCTAGATGTAATTATGGTTTATTTTAATTTTCCCTGTTTACTTATTTATTTATTTTGCTTGTGATTTAGGATCTGCAATACATTAGAGTCTACAAAGTTGTTAAACAATCAACTACTTCAAAAAAAAAAAAAAAACATCTGGCAAAGACGTGGTTTGAACACATAATTTCTTCGTTATGATCCCGTGTTGGCAATCCACGACTCCATGAGCACCCCTTTCCAAGCACGATTTTCAAAGTGCTCGAATTTTTCTTATTTCCCAAATTGCCCTCCAACATTGCGGCTGCTTTTAAAATTGCAAATTGCGGCTGTTTCAATTTGGTTGAAGTGATGATATGTATTAGAAATTACATATAGGTCAATAAAAATAGTTAATTATATAATATTTACGTATAGGTCAATTTTATTTCTTTACGAATTTGTCTAAATTTCCAAACTGCCCTTTGCAACCATAATTACAATTGATTTCAAAAAGGGTCAACAAAAATGACTACTTACATAGGCCTTTTCAACCATAATTACAATTGATTTCAAAAAGGGTCAACAAAAATGACTACTTACATAGGCCTTTGCAACCATAATTACAATTGGCTTCAAAAAGAGTTAACAAAAATGACTACTACATGTCAATTTTTGTAAGACAAAACTAACTTTTGCAAGCATAATTACAATTGACTTTAAAAAGGGTCAACAAAAATGGCTACTTACATAATATTTTTTTAATGGTTAATTAGGCACAAACACTCCATAAATGAACTTCAATAATGAAATTCAAAGTGCTCGAATCTTTCGTATTTCCCAAATTGCCCTCCAACATTGCGGCTGCTTTTAAAATTGCAAATTGCGGCTGTTTCAATTTGGTTGAAGTGATGATATGTATTAGAAATTACATATAGGTCAATAAAATTAATTAGTTAATTATATAATATTTACATATAGGTCAATTTTATTTCTTTACGAATTTGTCTAAATTTCCAAACTGCCCTTTGCAACCATAATTACAATTGATTTCAAAAAGGGTCAACAAAAATGACTACTTACATAGGCCTTTGCAACCATAATTACAATTGATTTCAAAAAGGGTCAACAAAAATGACTACTTACATAGGCCTTTGCAACCATAATTACAATTGGCTTCAAAAAGAGTTAACAAAAATGACTACTACAGGTCAATTTTTGTAAGACAAAACTAACTTTTGCAACCATAATTACAATTGACTTTAAAAAGGGTCAACAAAAATGGCTACTTACATAATATTTTGTTAATGGTTAATTGGGCACAAGCACTCCATAAATGAACTTCAATAATCAAATTCTCTAATATTAGGTGCTGCTCGAATCTTTAATATTACCCAAATTACCCCTGCTTTACTATACCCAAATTACCCCTGCTATATATCACTTGTATATATACTTCTATATATATATACACACATGTGCGTATCTATCAAATTTCCCCAAATTCCCAAATCGTCCTTTACAACCATAATTATAATTGGCTTCAAAAAGAGTCAGCAAAAATAGTTAATTGTATAATCTTTACATTTAGGTCAATTTTATTTCTTTACGAATTTGTCTAAATTTCCACACTGCCCTTTGCAACTATAATTACAATTGATTTCAAAAAGGGTCAACAAAAATGACTACTTACATAGCCCTTTGCAACCATAATTACAATTGGCTTAGAAAAGAGTTAACAAAAATGACTACTACAGGTGCTGTCCTATTTTTAAGAGACATTTGACGGGCACGTGCAAAGCACGTGCTACCACACTAGTATATATATATAAAACTAGCAAAAATTCTATGATAACTCCTAGACTAGTGGTTTTGAATGTATCATAATTTGTCCATACCTATTGTTTGTGTCCCAAAATTTTGTAGCTAGGTCCCAAAGTATTGTAAATTTGAAAACTACATTGCTTTTCAAAAAGCGAAGTGGTTTTCAAAGTTACAACATGTTGGGACCTACTTACATCATTTGGGACCTAACTACAACATTTTGGGACCCAAGTTGGGATGTACCATACATCCTACTATCCTAGCTATCTATTTGTTCAAAAGAAAAAGGGAAAACTGCATTTTACCCCCCTGTACTTTGATCATTGTTCAAATCACCCCATGATCACTTAAATAAAAGGGCACCGTTTAATTCTATATAGTAGTAATAATTAAATTTGATATGCTACTTTTTTTTCTTTTGCATACCAAACTTAATTATTGCTATTATGGAATCCACACCCAAAAAAAACCAACAATGGAAAAACAAACTTGACCAGAAAAAAAAAAAAGAAAAGAAAAAAGAAAAGAAGAAAAGAAAAGAAGAGTAAACCAATCCATTTGGTTTGTAAGAGTACCACGCCAAAATAAATGGAAACCAATTAATTTATCAAGTTGGTTTAGGAGAGTCCTATTGGTGGATTCTTAAGTCTAGAACTTTGAAGTTTGATCCAAATACAAAATACAAAATAATAAAAAGTAGGGCTCTTATGGATAGACTAAAAAAAAAAAGTTGTATACCCAACTTATTAAAACTATAAAATTATAAGAGAAATCGCTTAAATAACTTACAACATACAAAATAATAAAAAGTAGGGCTCTCATGGATGGACTTAAAAAAAAAGTGGTATATCAAACTTATTAAAACTATAAAACTATAAGAGAAATTGTTTTAAGTAAAAGTGTACCGATTGATAAAAGTGCAAAACACTTAAGGTCATCGATACACATGTATACATATATATATATATATATATACTAGCAATGGGTTTAAGCTTTAACAATGTACCACGAAAAGTTATACTGACACCTACTCAGCACTTATTAACACGTATTATTATAAGCCAATACATCATATACAGTTGAATTATAAAAAAAATGGAAATAACCCTACACAACCATATACTTTTATAGGTCCTAGTACAAGCTAACCTAAACATGCTCTAAATCATCTGATTTTTTATTTGAGAAGAAGATAGGATTGCGTCTAATTAAACACTTAGAATGGAGGGGGTTGCAAATAGCTACACACAAATTAATGATAATAAAAGCAATAAATATACGATTGAAGCATATTTCAATAGAAGAATCGAATAATAAGTCAAAAATTCACATACAATAGATAGAGAAAACCAAGATGAATCATAATCCATGTGATCAAGTGGTATCACCTTCTTTTTTCCAATGGGGAGGGGAGGGGTTCAACTGTCCCTAGTGGAGAGTCATTGCCCCTATTTGTTCTTCAGTAAGTGTGTGACCTTTATTGGACTTTGTTATGGACCATTGAGGGGCCATAGGGATGAGTTGGGTAGGAGTGTGTGTGTCCAGCTATAATCCATGTAAGTAAAAAAAAAAAAAAAAAGATGAATATCTCTAAAAAAATTACTGATAATAAAATTCATACCTTAATAGAAGAATTGCACGAAGAACCATATAGTAGTTGTGAAAGTCTTGGAGAAATTTTAGAGAGAATACTAAAAACAAATTACTTCTATACATTCTTTTATATGTGCTGTCAACAATTACATGAAACTTCTTTTATGTTAATAAGAATCATGAAAAGTAATCTTTTGAGTGAAGTGAGATTTCAAATCTTGACATAAAAAGTTAACTTCAACATAACAAACAAATTGATGGTCTAAACTTTGTGGACGCCAAAGGATTAGAAGTGCATATCTCTTGTTAACAGAATTAACTGAGCTGTAAAATTCACGCTTTCTAATTTTCATTGGACAGTTTGTTCTGGGAAACTCTAGTATGATACCATGTGTTTGTGTGGAAAGCAAAGTGATTTTTATTCCCTGTGTTGACTTCTAAACGTTGTCTTTAACTATCGGAAAAAAGAGAACTTCTAACATGCTCTATAATTATCAAAGTATGTGATTGTTCTGTTGGCGGTTCTATGGCTCTTACAAGATGCCAGTTAGGTGTTCTCCCCCTATATCCCTCTCACTACTCTGCATAAGCGGGATCTCCGTGGTTAATGACTTATTTATTTTTTGCAGAAAGGAATTTTATTTCACTGATTCAAGGTGGGATATCTTTCACAGGTTCACAAAAAATAACAAAGAAAAGGACATAAACCCTCAAAAAAATTTGAAAACAGTTTGTGGAAACAGTTTGTTTTCAAACCAAAACCAACCTTGGCCGTCCGATTGAAGCTTAAGATTCAATCCTAGCCTTACAATGTTTGTCTCTCACATATACCGGTCAAATCAACACCTTCCTTGCTTATTATATAGATTGCAAGCTTCTCAATGAGCATTCAAATTGTTTCACTCATTAAACAAATTTGTCTCTTTTTCAATGTCGTATTGCAGAATGTCACAACCCATTAACAAAGAATGGATGTATGAAAACAATAGAGTTGGGCCGCTATATACAAATGGGGTTGAAGAGTTTCTTGAATTTGCGTGCGCAAACATTGCTGATGGGTTCACAACTTTGCCTTGCCCTTGTGTAAAGTGTCGAAATGGGGCACGACATAAACCATTGGATGTCAGAAACCATCTCGTTAGGAATGGTATAGATAGGCGATATTCTGTATGGGCTTTGCATGGTGAAAAGCCATATACGAATTTGATACATCATCCACCAGTAGAAGATGTTCATCGAGAAAACATTGAAGAAGAAAACATCGAGGTTGGAGGGCTTGGAATGGAGAATCTTATTGACGTTTCTTACGGAATCCAGAACGAACCTCCTGAAGATGATGGCAGAGGCCAGGATGGAGTCTCAGAAGAACCATATGTCGGTAATGAGAGATACAATGAATATAAAAGATTATCAACTGAGAAATTGTACCCTTCATGTGAGGGCCCTGAGACAACTCTTTCTGCGATTGTGGAACTACACAACATTAAGAAGCAATTTGGTTGGTCGGGAAATAGTGTCACGGCACTTTTGTCCATCCTAAAAAGGTGGCTCCCAAAAGAAAACACTTTACCAGAGAAGTATCCACACATGAAGAGTATGATGAAAGACTTGGGGATGAAGGCAAACTTTATTCATGCATGTGTGAATAATTGTGTTTTGTATTGGGAGACTAATGAAGATAAGGAGCAATGTCCTCAATGTGGAGAACCGAGATATTCTGTGAGAACAAAGAAGGGGGGGAGAGTTTGCAAAGAACCTTTGAAAGTATTGAGACATTTTCCTTTGATTCCAAGACTTGTGAGATTATATACTATACCATGGATAGCGCACGAGATGACATGGCACAATCGATCGAAGAGATCATCAGATTATTTGCGGCATCCATCTGATTCTCCTCAATGGGGAATGTTTAAGAATAAATGGCCAGAATTTGCTGAAGAAGGGCGCAACGTTTGGCTTGCAATTGCTACCGATGGGTTTAATCCTCGTGGTATTCAGTCATCTAGTTATAGTTGTTGGCCAGTCATCACGGTGCCTTATAATCTCCCACCTTCATTGTGCATGAAACGAGAGTTCCAAATGCTTTCTTTGCTAATTCCTGGGCCAAAGGCACCGGGTCAAGACATTGATGTTTTTCTTCAACCTCTAGTACAAGAGTTGAAGCAGCTATGGGAAAAAGGAGTGCCAGCTTTTGACATGTACAATAAGCAACCTTTTACGTTGAAAGCTATGCTAATGTGGGGGATTCATGATTTTCCTGCGTATGGTAATTTATCTGGGTGTGTAACACATGGTTATAAAGCATGTCCTGTTTGTGGAGATGACACTCAATCCATCCGACTAGGTCACAGTAAGAAAATAGTTTACACAAACTACCGTATCTTCCTTAGCATGGATCACCCGTTTAGGAATGGTAGGTGTTCGGGGTATAGGTCAATTGAACATAAACATCCCCCTCTTCGGTTAAATGGAGATGCACTTTTAGAGAAGTTATGGCAGATAAAGTACACTCCTGGCAAGATCCCAAAAGTTTTGGGTAGGAAAAGGAAGACGTGCAATGAGGATGATGGTGGTGGTAATGTTGAACCTACAGAGGCATGGTATAAAAGGTCCATCTTGTTTAACTTGGAATACTGGAGCTCGCATCAAGTTCGACATGTTCTTGATGTGATGCACACCGAGAAGAATGTGGCGGAGCATTTAATTAGCACAATCCTTGGTGATAAAATCAAAACAAAAGACACAATAAATGCACGTTTGGATATGAAGGATCTTGGCATACACAGTGGCCAGTGGATGAGAGTAGATGACAACACAGGTAGTCAGATAAAACCAAAAGCATCATTTCAGTTGGATAAAAATGATAAAGAACAATTTTGCCAAATCTTGAAAGAATTGAAGCTTCCTACTAGTTTTTCATCTAACCTGAGCAACATTGTAACTCTTAACCCACCGAGTTTGCATTCATTGAAGTCGCATGATTATCATGTTATTGTTGCATATTTGTTGCCCGTATTGCTTCAACATGCCTTTCCAAAATATCGAGATTTGCGCAGAGCTATCCAACAGGTGAGCTTATTCTTTAACCTATTATGCTCAAAAGTCCTAATTCGCAAGGATATCCAAAAAGCCAAATACATGGTTGCAGAGGCATTGTGTGTGTTGGAAAAACATTTTCCACCATCATTTTTTGATATTAGTATCCACCTCATGGTGCATCTAGCTGATGAAGCATTGATCTGTGGCCCTACCGGACCTCGGTGGATGTATCCTTTTGAGCGGTAAACTTTTTTTTTTCTTGTAGTACAATTCCATACATACACTTTTGGCTTGTTAATGGCTTTATTAACTTACACATCTATATATACGAATAGGCAAATGAAGGAATTTAAAGACATACCTAGCAATAAGAGGTATATTGAAGGATCCATTGCGGAGTCATATGTTGTTGGAGAATCCGTTAGATATTGCATGGAGTACATGCCAAACCCACTCGATGGGAATCATAAACGTACTCGTGAAGTCTTTTTAGAGGAAAACGGCGAGTTCTCTGATGAAGGGCCTTTGCTCGACAGTTATAATGTAAAGTTGGAACCTAAACAATTTCAACAAATACGTCGATGGGTATTATTTCGCCTTGACGTTGCCGGACTCGAAGAATACTACAGGTTCGAATTAGCTAGAACATATTTATTGAAATACACATCTATAATTACTAATATCAAAACTTGTATCTATAAATTTCAGTGAGTATAAAGCAATTTTGGAATCCACTTGTTGTGGTAAAGGAAAGGGGATTACAAAGACAGAAGTAGAGTTACAAACTGATTTCATCGATTGGTTACATAAAAAGGTATCCTTTCATTAACAAACATGGTTAAAATATGTCCTTAGTTAGGTTCAAAATTGTCCTTAATTATGAGTTTGTTTCCATTACACAGTTGGTATCTTCTGGGGAGACGGAGACGAAGGCTGTTTTGTGGCGTTTAGTTCAAGGGCCTTCCCACACGGTTAAAACATACAAAAAGTACCGCGTTAATGGTTTTGTATTTTCTCCCAAGTATCACGATGACACTGTTGTCACACAAGATAGCGGTGTTTGTATGAAGGCATGGACTAAGTTTAGGGCTAAGAAAAGTGATAAAAGGCTCAAGGATACTTGGACTATGTGGTATGGGGTTATCAAACAAATAATGGAGTTGGACTATATAATATTTAAAGAGGTAGTGTTTTATTGCGATTGGGTAAAGGTGGAGGACAAGACCAATGGTTGTAAACTCTGCCCTAACTCTAACTTAGTTATGGTAAATTTGGACAAGTTAAAGAGTGTCAGTAGCGAGCTAGATGAGCCCGTCATTCTCGCTTCCGAGGCGAGTCAAGTCTTCTATTCGCAAGATATTAGAAATCCCAATTGGTGGGTGGTTATACATTCACCGAAGAGATTGACCAAGCGAGTAGATGAGTTAGAGATACCAATGGTCTTCCAACATACTCTTGAAGACCAACCTCATTTGGAAAGCCTGTTGAAGTTGCAGGACTCTACCTAGCTTTTGGTTCTTGCATTAATTCCTACGAGTGTTGATAATGTACTAGTTTTTGGATTGTAATACTTTATTGTAAATCTTTCATTAATAGCTTTTGGATTGTACTAGTTTTTGGATTGTACTAGTTTTTGCATTAATAGCTTTTGGTTCTTGCATTAATTGCTTCTTGAGATTGTAATACTTTTATTACTTGTAAAACATTCCTTTTGTTAGCTAATATTGCTCGTGAATTAACGCATTCTTTTGAAATTATAGGCATTCAAAATTATGTCAACAAGTGCAGGAAATTCAAACCCAAGTTCATCCCAACCTTCTTCTTCAAGAATCAAAGGCCCAAAGGGAAAAATGAAAGTCACAATTGAAGCTGACGGGTCTGTTGTGGGTGAATACGCAAAGGTATGGAGTTCTCGTACGGGTGATTTTGTGAGATCTTACATTCCAGTTAGGTACAAAGATATTAGATCAGTCCCAAAGAACTTCAAAGATGATGTTTGGAATGCTTTGATGGTAAACTTTTGTTTGTATACTCTTTCGTTAATTAGTTGTTTTAGTTATTTTATTTACGTGTAATATTATACATTAATACTTTTTTTGTTGTACTATTAGGTTGAATTTGAATTAGATGTTCCACCAGATGTGGCTCGCCCATTGGCAGAGAAGTCGTGGCCCCAAAAATTTAGGTCTCACAAAAGTACCTTGCGGGCCCTTTTGAGGAATAGTGATCCAACACAAGTTGAGCCAATTGGTATTGATCCAAATCATTGGAAAAAATTTGTGGAAAATGAGAGTGATCCAAAAAAGAAGGAGCAAATTGTTACAAACAGTAACAATCGAAAAAAATTGGATTATTCCCATTGTCTTGGGCGTCGTTCCTACGCCCAGAAACAATACTTAATGGTTTGTATCATTTCTTACACTTTTGTTTTGTTTTTTAACAACTATTGTTTTTATCTAACTCACTAAATTTCAATGTCTAGCAACAACAAAATCCTGAAAAACAAGTTCGTCGTGTAGACAAATGGCTAGCGGCACATGAGCATAGTGATGGGACTGTGTTGGAGAGTGCTAAGGGTAGATATGTGAGTGATATATTTGATTGATAATTTGTTACTTTAAATTTTAGCATGATTTTTTTTATTTATTTTAATATTACAAGTTTCACATTTGTATACTTTAGGATGAAGTAAAGGCGGCTGAAAATAGAAGAAAAACCAAAAGCTTGACTGACGAGGCATGTAATGATATGTGTGAAGACCTTGACAGTGATGAGTTAGCAGAAGTATTTGGGAAAGAAACCAAAGGAGGGGTTCGTGCTGTGGGTACTCATGTCTCTAAGAAGCAACTAATTCAACTTGGGGTGGCAAAATCCAAAATTGAACAAAAAGGTAAAGCAAATGAAGAAGCTTCCTCATTCAAAGAAGAAATCATCGCAAGACTTAACAATTTTGAGGATGCAATGATGTCTTTTTTTTCGAAAGCATCCAATGTGAGTACTCCGCCATTGGTGTCTACGCCCCTAAGTGATCATGGATCAAATTCTGTTAGTCGTCCTACTCATTTAGGTCAAAACTTGAGTCATGTTTTTGCCACGACAGACGTTCCAAATTCTTCTCATTCTATGCCTACTCCCACCGACAAACCCCCGGTTATTTTACTTGACAAATTTGGGAATGAATTAGCAAAAGGATATGTTGTGACAGATGCTCATGCTAATATGTGTCACTCCAAACAAGTTGGTCTTGCGGAGAAGAAAGTTTATATTGAGGAAGTGATTGATCCCAATGCTCGTGTGTGGGACCCTCCTCAAGGTGGCTACGAAACTTTGGCGGGTTATGTTCAAGGGGGATTTGTGATTTGGCTCGAGGGTTGGTTAAAGCATGTTTGACTTCGTCCAACTTAGTTTCTATAACTCTTTAAATTTCGGATATGGTTTGTTATAGTTAGTTTAAGTTTTTGTTGGATGGACTCTTTAATATGAGACGGTTAAATTGTGCTTCTTGGTTAGATATGGTCGGATGACCTCTTGACTTATAATGATTAGTATGGATTATGTTGGGTATGAATTATGGATTATATTTGTGGGTTTGGCATGGATTATGTTTGTTCTTATTTGGTATAGATTTGAGCTTGTTATTTTTGTTTTTCATATGGATTATTATGTTTGCTAATTAGGTGGGAAAAAAAAATGGGAAGCATATAAATAAATTATTAATTGTATATTTCATTAAATTAGTAACGGATATATCCGTTACAAAATCCGTTACTAATTCGACTTTTGTAACGGATATATCCGCTACAACATCCGTTACTAATTCAACTTTTGTGACGGATATATCCGTTACAACATCCGTTACCAATTCGACTTTGGTAACGGATATATCCGTTACAAGTTCCGTTACCAATTCGACTTTAGTAACGGATATATCCATTACAACATCTGTTACTAATTCGACTTTAGTAACGGATATATCCATTACAAAATCCGTTACTAATTCGACTTTAGTAACGGATATATCCATTACAACATCCGTTACTAATTCGACTTTAGCAACGGCTATAGCCGTTACAAAATCTGTTACAAAAAATTAATTAGTAACGGATATAAGTGTTACAAAGTCCGTTACGATTCATTTGCAACGCCAATTTTGTAACGGAAAATATCCGTTACTATTATTATTTGTAACGGAAATACCCGTTACAAATTGCGCAGTATGGTGTAGTGAAAGTTCAAAAAATAATATTTTTCCCCTTTTATTTGGTGACGAAATCTATTTCCCCGCCAATAGTGTCAAAGGTGGTGAGGAACTATAATTTCCATGCCAAAAGTAAAGTTATTACGACGAAAGTACTTTTTTTCCTCACCTAAAGTGTGTGTTTTGGCGTCTAAAGTGAAGTCCTTGGTGATGAAACTAATTTTCTCCGCCTAAAGTGAGGTCTAAAAATCTATTTTCCCATTTCTTTGGCGACGAAATAAATTTCTTGCCAAATTCTCAATGATGGCGAGGAAATATACAATTTTCTCCCCAATAGTGTTATATTTGGGCATAACATTAAGTCTAAAAAAAATAGTGAGAAATATTATTTGGTGACAAAGTACATTTTCTCGCCAAAACAGGTTTAAAATTCACTGAACTAGAGGTTCCAACAGTAATTTGAGCTTCTTTTTAAGCTGACATCTATTTTTTTTTTTAAAAAAAATTAAATTTTAGCAAGTAATTTGACTATAGTTTAATGCATTTAAAATTAAAATGGGATAGGTTATCAAAAAAAAAAAATTTAAAATGGGATAGTTATGAAAAGCTTCTTTATAATATTTTGTTATTTATTTATTTATTTATTTGAGTAATGATATGCAATATAGTGGGACCAATTAAATTTTGATTGGAAGTTGTCTGCCTGGTCCCACTGCCACATCATTTGAGAAGCACTCTTGGGATAGAAATTTGGGAAGTATAGCATTACTCTATTAATTTTGGAGTGTATTGAGTAGAAGTTTTTACTTGTAATTTTTACGAATGAAAATCATTGAAAAATGAAAGAAAGTGTCAAAATTGACTGTACAAAGGCAATGAAACCCAAAATTAGCCCCCATAGAGATTAAGTGTTAAAAATTAGCCCCACATAGGTGGGCTAAATGACAACATTATTTTCACATAGAGGATTAACCCCAAAATTAACCTCACAAACGGGGCTAAATATTAATATGTTTGGTCAATTTATGAGTTTTCATCAGTTTTGAGAAAAATCTTAACAATTTCACTTTTGTCAGAAACCACAAGGAGTTAAGTGTCCACTTTTGAACCACAAGGGGTTAAGTGTCCACTTTTGAACCACATAGAGTAAAGTGAAAATGGACCTAAACATAGGGGTAAAATTTATTTAACCTTATTATAAACATCAATACAAAAGCAACAATGATAGGCATACACACCAAACGACACACTGTGCTTTAAATGCATGTACTCTATGCTGTTTGAATTTTTTTACACTTTTATGTGTATCACTAACACAGCACAGGGTACATACATTTAAAGCTGATGTGTGATTTAGTGTGTGGTCTAGTGTGTATCCCTATCATTTTTTATACAAAAAATCTCACTTTGAAGTCCTAACCATTCTTTACCCAAAAAAAGTCTTAACCATTGGAAGTATAAACACTCCTAGCCAAATAAGAGGCCAAAAGACCCTACACTCCAATACCAACGTTTCCAACAGAGGAAACAAAGAACGCCCCCAAATCTATCAAACCTATACCCAGTGGCTAACCCCCAAAATACAATCTGAAGACAAGGTTTCTAGTTTTTTTATTTCTATTACGTTTAATTTATCTTTTGTTTTTCTTCAATCAAATACACAATTCAAATAAATCCTTCAAATTTCAACACATTTTGGTAAGAAACCAGATTTTCTCTCCTAAAGGGAAGATTGCATTAAATCCCACAATGCGCGCGAAATCTGAGTTTGATGATATCTCTTTCCCGCTCGTCTCTGTGAATATACAATTGACGACCAAACCCAACCCATATCAAGGCCTCTTGCACGAGAGACGATCCTACCACGCCGCTGACCGTACCTCACCGCACCACCGACGTCGACCACCTTGCTGCTCTGCCATTTCTCTCTTCCATCAACTGTATGTTTCCCCTTCTCTCTCTGTATGTATGCACATATATTAATCAAGGAACCAGTTTGATTCTATAATTGTTTTCTATTCATCTATATTCATAGTGATATGAACACTGTGATTAGGGTTCTGATTAGGTTCGAACAATTTTAAAAGAATTTGTCTTGACCAATTTTCTGCCCTATTTGTAGTAGAAATTAACAAGGTTGTTGCTTTGATTGGAGAATAATGGAAACGATGTAGACATTTTTGTCACGCCCCGACGTAGCATAAATAAGCAAAGCGTTTAATTTCCTTTATGGACCCGTAGGTCGCGACAGTTTGAAGGATCGATTCCGTCCCAAACGTCTAACAACAAAAATAATAATCAGAGCAGAGCAATCAAGGCTTATAAAATTTTTCTAACTTATTACATATTACAGCACGGGGTCATCTAAAGGCACAGACCGCCTTAAAATAAAACAATAACTTAGTGTCTATTACAGTCATCCTTATAAAACAAACAGTTTAAAACTTAAAACATATAACTTAAAGCATATAATCAATAAACAATTTTCTCATTCCAAAGGCAGCCATTCTCAGTTAGCGTAGTCATAAGGTCCTTCCTGATCATAACCTGAAAAGCCTGAACACGAATATCCAGGACGCATCAACGTCGTCAGCTTCAAGAAGCTGGTGAGTATTAAAAACATAGCTTTGAATGTAAATCATACCCATTTACCTTTTTCATTTTTCAATTTGTAAAAATCAATAGTTTGACCATAGAGAGAATTTAATTTGTAAAACAATGAGGAACATGTTGAAAGTCATTCATTCATAAAGCATATGATCGTGTATGAGACAATGCACCACACTCATCTTGCCGACTCTTTTCTCTCGACAGACACAACAACCCACTATCTTACTCCTGGTATCTTTGAAACACAAAGATAGCCACACTTTAGCAACGGGGCGCCAGGGAGTGTCCAGTTTGCCTCACACTTTGGTCCGGGGTACCAGGGAGTGTCCATTGCCTCACACTTTGAATACCTAAACCGCCATGCAAATACCGGAGCAACCTCACGCAGTATCTAGACTCGGGTGTCAGGGAGTGTCCGTAGGCCACACTTTAGCACTACCATGGGTGCCAGTGAGTGTCCAAGTTCGGCGTCACACACTTTAACACTTCCATGGGCGTCAGGGAGTGTCCATATTTGCCACCGTCGCATTTCAAAGATACCCTCACCGCAATCTCAACCACAACCGCAATCTCAATCTCAACCACCAACACAATCTCAATCTCAATCTCATACTCTTTCCACACTACCATTACTCTTTTCCACACTGACTGACACCCACATGCATGTACCGCTGACTCCATATGAATGACATGGACTTAAACATAAAGTAAATCGCTGAATTAAAGGAATAACGCACGTACGGGGATTGATAACTTGTAATTCATTGTTTTGATCATTTAAACATAACCAAAAAGGATTCTGCTTTAGTAAATTTCCCAAACAGTACACAAACAGTATATAAATTTTATCCCAAACAGACCCTTATCACAAAATAAGCAAAACTGGAAACTGCCAGAGGTCGCGCGCGCGATATGCCTAATTTTCATTTTATATATAAACTTTTCTGTCTGCCTGAACAAGCCAAGGTCGCACGCGAGGATCGCTCGCGCGAAAGGTCCCTCGCGCGACCCTCGCTCGCGCGACCTGCCTAAATTTCATTATATATATATAAACTCTTCTGTCTGCCTGGAGAAACGAGGATCGCGCGCGCGGTCCGCTCGCGCGAGTGGTCGCTCGCGCGGTCCGCTCGCGCGATCTTCGCGCGCGCGATCGTGGCGCGAGTTTTTACTGAGGCTTCATCTTCTTCGCAGAAACTGCTCTGTTTCAGATTTCAGGGTCTAATTTGACCCATTTTCAATTCTAGAACCTCCTAGGCCTTATTATATATGATTCTCTTTGTTTTTCAATAAGGATTAAGAATCCAAAACCAATTTAACATGATTCAATCTATAGCTCTCCCATTTTATGAAATTTTAATAGATGACAAAATTTCATTTTCCCTTTCAACCAATCATTTTACAGATCCAATTCCTTCTCCTCTTGGTAACCTCGTCTAGCTCACTGTTTTTGACCTTTCTACAAATCATTTTACTAGTCAAATTCCTTCTTCATTGGCCAATCTAACCCAACTCGATTTCTTTTCACTTGATTACAATAAATTCAGCAGTGGCACATTGCCTGATCTTGGATTGGGAAGCAAACCAAACTCACAAACTTGTAACTGAGGTCGAACAATCTACATATATGGTGTCATCCCATCTTCTCTTCAAAACATCACTCAACTAATTATTTTGGACCTTTCGGAGAACCAACTTATTGGTGAGATTCCATCTTGGCTCGGAAACCTCACCCAATTAACTCTACCTTATCTTAACCAAAATGGTTTTCATGGTCTAATCCCAAAATCAATATTCAAACTTACCAATCTTACCACACTTGCTCTAGACTCCAATAACTTTAGTGGCACAATGGAAGTAGAGATGTTTTTCTTGCTAAAAAATCTCAATTATCTCTCCCTAAGCGATAACAAGTTGTCTTTGACCACTACCGGGAGTATCTATGGCACTCTTCGTACGTTTAGAGTTTCGTACAGTACTGAATTTGTGAAACAATAGTTTGCATGGCACTATTCCTCAAGCATACAACAAGGGTTCCAAGTTGAAGGAGATTGTCTTAAGTTACAATAATTTGGATGGACCACTACCAAGATCTTTGGCCAATTGCAAAAAGTTAGAGTATCTTAATATTCGAAATAATCAAATTAACGATATTTTTCCATTTTGGCAAGGAACAATCCCAGAGATGAAGATTTTGGGTCTCAAATATAATCAATTCCACGGTAAAATAGAAGGTCCGTTATCAAAGTTTGATTTCCTTAAGCATTGGATCATTGACATATCTTGGAATGGTTTTAGTGTGAGTTACCATTAAAGTACTTCCAAATTTGGAGTGGCATGAAACTTCACGAGGACTTATGTACGAAATTTGAAATATGCAAAGCCAACACGAGAACTGGATTTTGGGAATTATTACTTGTCAACAAATTTAAGTTTCTCATTGACAATAACGAACAAAGGAAATGAGATGTACTATTTCAAGATCCATAGTATCTTCAAAGCCATTGATCTCTCAAGAAACAAATTCAAAGGGAAGATTCCAAAATCGATTGGAGTACTCTAGGGGCTTCAATTGCTCAACCTTTCAAACAATGCTCTTACAGGTATTGTTGTTAGAATCGGTCGACTGATACAAGTTGATTCGAGTTTCGTACAATACGATACGCTTCAATATTCTGTAATTTTGAGCCTTAATTAGCATTTTATGAAACTAGTCTTAACTTGCTATTTTGTTAATTAAAAGTATCAGACATATGTTTTTATGAGTATTATAAGTATATTTTTTGATTTTTTGATTGTCTAAAAGAAGTGTATCTTCTGACTCATGATTCAATGTGATCAATACTCGTAATTTTGGAAAACTGATTCTTGTTTTGAGAATAAGATACATATCATAAGAATCATTTACAGATCCCTTGCCCACATCCGTAAGGAATCTAACATCTCTTGAATCATTGGACCTTTCTCTAAACAACCTTTCTGGAGATATCCCTCAGCAACTAGCTAGTACAACTCAACTTTCTTGAAGTATTTAATGTCTCCCATAACCATCTCACCGGGCCGATACCTCAAGGAAATCAATTCGGGACATTCGAAAATAGCTCATTTGATGGAAATTCAGGATTGTGTGGGGAACCTTTGTCAAAGAAATGTGGGATTTCGGTCGAATTACCATCACCTACTTCGACCTTCAAAGATGAAGACTCGGAATTTCCTAGTAAACTTGACTGGATTTTTATGAGCGTGTATTATCTAAGTGGTACAGTTGTTGGAGTACCTGTTGGCCACATTGTGACCACGAGGTATCATGTTTGGTTTGTAAGAAAGTTTGGAAAGCAGCCGAAATGGAAAAGGGCAAAAAAAGGGGGGCGAAGAATCTTAATTCAAGTACCCCACTTTTCTTCATGGATTTGTGCCTACGAAAACGTTTTCTGAAGGATATCAAATTAAATAAATTTCAGACTCGTGTTTCATTCACGTATATGTTAATCTTTGAAGTATATATATATGCATAGATCTTTATTTTGTATAACTCTGTAGTGCTTCTTCGAACATTTTTCTTGTGCAATAAGACATTCTGTATGTCATGTACTTACATTAAGTGTTTATGAATGTACTGGTAGGGTTCAATTCCAATTCTCTAAATATGAAAAGGGTTGTTTACTTCTCTTATCTATCGGTGAAAATATTGAATTAGAGTCCTCACAATGTTGGTTGTGTAGAATGGCAATCTCCATCAACACAATGGCAGATTAAGCATATTATCCTTAGAAACCTTCAAACTGAACACCCGAGATTGGTCAGTTGAAATTCTCATCCATTTTGAGATTAGTTCGTGCAATATAGCAGCTTGGGCGGCAGCTAAGCCTTGTTTGGTTTGTGGATTAAGTGAAGTAAAGGAAAGGAAAACACTAATGATAACAGTTTTCTTGGTTTGGTTAATAAGAAAAACAGTGAGAAAAATAGGAAGAAAATGAAAATATGGTCAGAAAAAAAGACACTTTAAATTTTTTGAGTCACAATCCCTCCTTTTCACAAAAATTTATTTATTATTATTTTTATTACAATGGAAGGAGCAGGGGTCGAATACTCGACCTATGCAATGGAGGATTAGGCCCTACTCGCCAAATGAACTATACTTACTTTACTTGGTTTGGCGAAAATAAAATTTTAGTATGAAATATGTTGTCCCAATTGTAATCCAATCAATACAAAAGCTGAAAAAATAAATTCTTATATATAAGATATTGGCCCATTTGTAATATAGTACATTCTAAATATTTGGCTCAACGTAGCTTCTTCTCACGCCAACCCAAATTATATTACTATCATTTCGAACCTTACAAATTACAATTACCAATCTATCTATTACTATAATTAAAAGGAGAACTATTTCCTCTCCTATGAACCATGCCACTTGGCATTTTAATTTTTTTTTTCCTTTTTTCCACATCATTTCCTAAATTTCTCAAGTGGCATGTTCTCACTTCTTCTTTTCTTTTTTCGTTTTTCGTTTTTCTTTTTTCTTTTGATTTCATTTTATATTCCATAACAAAAACCCAAAGTATCTCTATTTTTTCACCTCCATTCAATTACTCTTATTATTCTTAAAGTTCTCTCACATTTGCAGAATGTATCTAATTTAATATACTCTATTATATCATGACTTTTATAGCATGAATCTTCTTCTGCTTTACTTTTTTTTTTAAATTGTTGCTTTCTTATTCTCCTGAACTCCTTCATATTTATTTACATTTGCATAATTGTCTTTTTCGTCTTCTCTCAAACTCATGTGGACTCTCTTTCATTGCTAAGCATTATATCCTGATCAATTCTTCAATGGTACTTTTCTTGAATGTTTCATTTTCCAATTATTATACGAGTATTGCTACAGGCACCGATCAGGTGCACCGAAATGGTGCATCGAACGATCAGTGCCTTCCATTTCGGTGGGCCTCACGCATAATGAATCTACTATTATTATTTATTTATTTTGGATAGTTGGTGCTATAATCATATATTTTTTATAAACCCAAAGCAAAATTTTGAATGGGTTTTTGACCTTTTGGGTGCTGTAATCGTAAAGCTTTTGATGAACCAAAAGCATGAATTGAGTGGGTTGGCATTTGTTGTTTGAATTCAAACAACACCAATGAGATGTTTTCGCTATAAAAAGGGAGCATAATGGAATAATATATAGTACACCAAAATACTGGTGAGCTGTTGACAATTCCTTAATGTTTAGTACACCAAAATAATATATAGACTGGACGAGTAGTTTTATGTGTTTAGATCAGTTGGTAATATTCCGTTTTCTTCCTAATGTTTAGTTTTATTTTTTATTTTTTATTTTTTATTTTTTATTTTACACATGGCGCTTCTTAGAAAAATGTTAAATTATTCAAAGTCAGTCTTACTTTTAAAGCTCATGTTTTAGTTTTGCTGTTGCAGCTTCTGCCTAATTCCATGTTGGTCCTAATTCCATGTTGGTTCCATTTGGCTTCCAACAAAAAGAATATCTCTAGATATAGGTTATAAGTTATGAAGTATCCAAACAACTACTTGAAATGGCTAGGTACCACTTACTTGTTTTAGTTGGCAGTTTCTTTTTTTCTTTTTTTTTTCTTTGATTAAAATAGTTCAATCCCTTTAAACTCCTTTTAAGTCTTAAAAAAAGGCTTTTAGTATATCACACAAAAGCATTTACTCCTTTTTAAGTCCCTAAAAAGGTCTATTGGTATATGCAAGTTAGAAATATAGCCATTTGAAATTCGGTTATATGTTATATAAAAGCTTTAAATACCAGTTACAAAATTTTCATTCTCATACAAGCTAGTCCTTATTATTGGAAAAGAAGGTATAATTTACACGCAAGGGCATTACAAATTGACTCCAAAAAATTACCTTGAGGGTTGTTGCCCCAAAATTCCCGACCCCGTATTGTTCTAGCCAATATTCCTGAATCCGCCACTAGCATTGAGGAAACATACAAGCTCATGGGTGGACCCAGGTTATGTTCAGGGGTGGCACAGGCCACCCTGAGTTTTTGAAAATTACAAAATTACATGTAATAATTTATAGATTTTGGAAATGGGCCCTCTTAAATTTCACAAAGGCCCTCCCTGGACTTCTAAAAATTCTAAATTTACATGTACTATTTTACAAGTTTGAGACACAGGCCCCCCGCACTTTTGAAAATTCTAGACTTACATATAATATTTTACAAGTTTTACACATAGGTCCCCTAAAATTACATGATTTACCCCAAATTAGGGGTGTTAAACCAATTTTACATACAATTTTATCATTTTACATATAATTACACATAGGTAGACCCAAAAAAATTTGCCTCGGGGGTGCTGCCCCCGAACCCCCGTATAGTATAGGCCCCCCCCTGACCCAAAATCCTGGGTCCGCCCCTGTACAAGCTAATGCACAAGAGAACAAGAAAGATTTGCTAGGTTTCCTTCTTGTTTTTCTCTCGACAAGCAAACCAATCAGATCCTAACAATTATGGTGAGCATATTACTTTCTGTTGGTCTTATTTTTATGGACTAAAGTCAAACTGTAAAGATTTATCTTAAAATAGTCCCACATAGGGATTAAGTGTTAAAATTAGCTCTACGAATGAGAGTTTAAGTGTCAAAATTCACTCTACATAGACAGTTAACCCCAAAATTAGTCTCATAAAGGAGCTGAGTGCTAAAAATTAGCCCTAGATAGTTGTCTTAAATGGTAGCATTATCCCCACATAGGGGTTTTGTCCCAAAATTAACCTCATAGGGAGTTAAGTGTTAATATTTTTGGTCAATTTTAGAATTTTCTTCAGTTTTGGGAGAAATCCTTACAGTTTTACTTTAGTTCAAAACTAGAGAGGGGTAAATGTTCACTTTTGAAGTACAGGGGGTAAAGTGAAAATAGACCTAACCACAGTGGGTGAATTAAAAACTACTTGTAGTACTTAACTTAAACAAAGGGACATGGAGTAGTCATAACATATAAACATGTGTGATTGGTGTGTCACTCCACATCAGCATTATTACGTGGGGTGAGAGTCACACAAAATAACTTATCCACTGACAATAGGAGCTAGAAAGCATTCTTATATGCTATCAAAATTTCAACCAAAAAAAAAAAAAAATTCTTATTTGCTTGAAAATCTTTTTCCTTCGCACCATTATAAAACAAAGAACCGATGTTACTGTAGTTAGGGGCGGATGGAAGAAGGGGCAAGGGTTCAAGTCTCTTAAGACTTTTAAACATTACTACATTTGCCTATAAAAATATAATATTTACTCTTTAAGCCCCCAAATGAAATAAATTCGTGTACATAATGTAGCGATTATATCACATATGGGATAATCCCATAGTTTTAGGGATTGCTGATTTGACTAGATTCCTATTGTGATAAGTTTTCTTTGTGCTAGAGTTTCATTTAGAGTATAGCTCTAGTTTTTTGTTGGACAATGAATGGTTGGAAACTCAATAAAAGAAGATGGACTATAGGAATTTAGGAAGCCCTTGGTGTGCTAAGTTGGGGGTCTCCTTGTTAGTAGTATGCCCTAAAAACCAATTAGATTGGAGTAGTATTTTAGGAATATTACATTGTAATAACAGTTTCATATTAATAAAGGGCAAGATTATTATTTATCATTATTGTTGTTTAACTTTTATATGATATGTCCATAGAATTAAAGTTGAGAAGGTATATATGTACTTAAAGAGTTAAGGAACAAGACCATATACTTCTCAGTTGCTTTATTCTAAAATTGTTCTTAGTCGTAGGATTATTAAATTGGGCATTTGATAATCCGGTTAGACTAACATGTGCCATGTTTATTTTATATGATAAAATATGACTAGTCTTAAGTCATCAGTGTGGGGACACTAGAGCAGACATATTGGTGCTTGTTATAGAACAAGTTCACTGAACATGATCAACTATTAGGAAAATCCAAATGGAGTTTTATTTATCTATCAATGGATTGTTCTTAGTTACAGTGGTACAAGTAATCCTTAGACCTGAGACATTACTACTGTCTTGTGTATGAGTTATTATGCTTTAACGTACACGGTGTTTATGTTTTAATCAAAAGCATATTCATGTACTGTTGGGTATAGTAAGTTATACATGGAGACATGTGAATGTACAACAAGGAATCTATCACTCTCAAGTGCGAGAGTGAATGTCCTATGTGATCTTCTATGATATATCTCAAGTAAAGCTCTCTGGCCAGGGCAGGGTGAGAATTAGAAAGAGTTTTCTAATTTCACCAAATAGAGAAATATCAATTAGTTCGAGAACATATAATTAAATCTGGGTTTGATAATATGGCCATTACCCAAGAGATTTAATTGGGACATTGTTTGATAGAAGGATTGAATTGTATGGTAACTGTTAACGGAAAAGTTCACTATTTTTCAGACTGTCTGGGTGTGTCATGATATACTGCTAGGTGTCACTCATGACTAGTAGAAGCCCAGAAATAATAAATATTAATATTAATTATTTCTACAAGGGAGAATTAGAAGATGTTCTAATTTAAATAAATTAGAAAGGGGTTCTAATTGTAATACTTTAAAGTATTAGTACCTACTACCAGATTAGTATGAACCTAAGGGGTCACACACAAAAGAGCAATGTATAATTGGAAGAAGATGTGAGGGTCTACTTGATATTAAGTTGTTAATATGGAAGTAGTATAATAATATTATTAGTTTACATTTGATTTATGAAAGTCTTCTAATCAAATATAGTTTCCTAATTAGATTAGGAAAGGGACTTATAGCATTATTATATATATGAGGCATGGGAAATAATATTAAGGCTAGCACACATAAGTTTTTCCCAACTAAAAACTCCTCCCCTAACATATCCGTACAGTCATATATATATATATATATATATTGTGACATTGTTTATTGTTCTTCAATTTTGTTGAAGAAAATTAAAAGCTTCTTCCAATTCGTGATTTGCTCGTGTGGATACTTTTAGAGATCGGACGCTTGGACGATTTGGTGAACTGTTCGTGGGACGAATCAGATTCAATATTTTGTAAAGCACGCTTCAAGGGTAACTATTCGATTAACCCCCTATGGATGTTATATGTATTTTGTATACATCGTAGACTTGATCATGGGTTTAAGGAAACCATTAAAATTTTTGTTTTCCGCTGCGCGAACCTTTAAGGGTTCCACTTGGTTTTCTTTCACTCCTCTTATGGGGGTGCATGGTCTAAGGCGAGAGAGTGAGGGTTCTCTGGGGTATTGAGAGTGAGTGTACAAGGGGTGTAAAGGTTAGTTTATGGGATTTAATTCAATATTTCTTGTACCGAATTAATTTATTCTCAATAGTGAAAGAACGGTTCTCTCGGGTGTAGACGTAGGCAATGTTTGGCCAAACCACGTAGAAATCTGTGTTTTCTTTAGTGTGCGTGTTTATTACTATTTGTGTATTTCTGTGTGTTTATTGGGAGAATTTGGTTATGGGTATTAAACTCCCAACACGTACGTAAGCCCCCCAAAACTAAGAAAACTCCTTGTATTTGAGGCTTTGTGTTAATTTTTATAATATTAACTTATATCTTCTACTCAAAAAAATGTATAAATAGAGCTAAATGAAATTTATTGAAGAACAAAAGGAAAAGAAAACATTAATCACTTCTCCCTACTTTAGGTACTAAGAAAAATAGTGAAAAAAGAAAATGAATTGAATGATGAAAGAATTATTTAAATTTTACATTTATGTCCGTTTTCCTTTTATTGATGTCTAATAAAATTTGTGTATATAAAATAAAACACTAGGTATTTTTGTTTTCCTTCACTAATATTTTTGACACATTGTTCTTTCCTTTTTATTTTCATTCTCTGTTAGGTAAATTCATGATTCTAGGGCCTTACCTGCCTGCCACATGCACCTCTTGAAAACTTTGTAGGAGTGCCTCAAGTCTTGAAATGTACCAGATTCACGGATTTCGCTTGTCCTCCCTTGAGCAATCTTCCTGGATTGCCACGTATTCCAGTGGAATATTGAGAAAGAGGAGCTGTTTCTAAAATAATTGTAAAAATACTACTTAATTATTAAAATAGGGTAGTTTTTAACTTAAAGACAGAACTCGAGTAAGTCGTCTTTAGTAAGATGACTTCATAATTTATCTGATTCAATCAGTCTGACGCATGCTCTGATTAGCAAGATAAAATTAGTAGGGTATACTTTTATTAAATTCGTTTTTTCTAACACTGACTTTAAAGTTGTCTTTAGTAAGACCGACTTTAATCAGTCCTTTGATTTTCCTAGATATAAAGTCGGTGTTACTAAAATCGACATCATTAATGCCGACCTTATTGAGGATGACTTACTCAGATTTTGTCTTCAAGTTAAAAATCACCCTACTTTAATAATTAATTTTTTTCCCAACAATTATTGTGGAAACAACTCAGAGAGAGAGAGAGAGAGAGAGAGAGAGAGAGGGATTTAGCCTAAAGTATAAAGTGAACTTAATTGCATAAAATTTTCAATTTTCATGTTTCTTATCTTAATCTTTCTGAATGATCCACAATTTTCTAGTTTCTTAGTCGAAATTTTCTTATTTGGAGTGTGATTAATCTAGTCATTTACTTTTATTTTTGTACATGAATAGTACTGAGTTTTTGTGTAAAGGGCTGCAATAACTGTACGCCACATTGTGTTCTCTCAATTTCAGAAATGCACTGCTAAAGATTTTCATGAATCTTTGCATTAATACCATTTTAGGTATGAAATTTTCAAAACTTGAAGTTATTTGTTGAGGACATTGAGTTTTCCTTCTAATCAATTTCTTCTGTCCAATGCAACTCTTTGGTTTTTTGTGCTAAGAGTTTTTAGTTCTGTTGAATATGCTATGGTTCCCAACTAACGTCACTCAAAAAACAATTTGCAATGACAATCCTTCACCATGGATCGTCACAATTAAAATTGAGCCCAACCCAAAAAGTAGAAATTATTTAGAAACACGTGCTGGGCCTCAACAAGAATTTTAGATCTTTTTACCAACTCAAGATGATAACAATCAGGGACTCCTAAGCAATCTAATACGTAGGAAGAACAGGGTAAAAGGAAACTGACAAAATTATAGTTTTGGCGTGTGTAGATGATCAAGTTTTATATATTTATTTTTTTGGTTGAGATAATGTTCACGTTGCTCAATTTTATCCTTTCTTTTTTACAGCTGCTATTGAATTCAATGATTTAGATTGGACAAGGCCAGGGACTTAATAAGTTTGAGTAATGCTATGTTTTCCAAATTTAAATCTCAAATTTTCATCTCAAATGATGTGGCATCAATCAAAATCGAGTGGATCAACTTACCACTGTGGGATCATTTCAACATCCTTCAATCAAAATTCAGTGGACTCACTGCCACATCATTTAGGATGGGGATTTGAGATTTGAATTTGGGAAATTGACAAAAGTTTCCCTCGAGAAGGTGCGATTTGTTAAGATGGATTCAGAGAGTGTTGGTTTTATGGCTATGGAGACCCGATCACCAGAATGTCATGCAGCTTGAAGGTCGGGTCACTTGTACATTGTATTCGATCTATGCTTCAACCACAATTATGTTAATGGAGCCACGGATTTGTGCCTTCTCCTTTAGATTAATTGTTTTTGAACACGACTAAGGCTATTCTTCTCAAATTTACCTCTCAAATTTGATTCCCAAATTGGCTCAATAATTATACCACATAATGTCACAATAGCTCAAGTTCAGGAAGCACAGGCCCCGGCCCGCCTATAGGCAGGGTAGGTAATGGCTTAAGGCCCAACAAATGTGGTACGGAGTAATATTTAAGGGCCCCACAAGTTCCAAACACTTTGATACTTGTAGACTTGTAGTATAAGGTTTTTAGCTTAAAGGCCCTAAACACAAGTACTCTCCTAAATATAAAAAAGCCCCAAAATCTTTTTAAGCCAAAGCCCAAACGTAGTAATACTACACCAGCCCCCAATCTTAACCGCCCAAAATTAGCTATGGATACATGCCCTAAGCTTTAGTTTGCAAAAAAAAAAAAAACCACTGAACAACTTCTTAGGGCTCGCATGGTAACATTTTCTGTTTTGAGTTTTCAGTTTTTTAAAAACGAAAACCAGTTTTGGTTTTTTTTTTTTTTTTGAAAAAAAAACGAAAACTTGTTTGGTAACATTGATGATTTTTTTTTTTTTAAAAACAAAAACAGGAAACTCAAAACGACTTTTTGGTGTTTTCATTTTTTACCCAAAATTTGAAAACGTTTTTTAAAAACAAAAAAACAAAAATGTTACCAAACGAGTTTTCAATTTTCGTTTTCTAAAAAACGAAAATAAAAACAGAAAACAGAAAACAGAAAACAACAACGTTACCAAACGAGCCCTTAGTTAATACTTTTATATGTAAGTTTTTTTTTTTTTTTTTTTTGTATCATATGCTAGTTAAATGCTTCATTAGAGCTGGTTCGTGATTATTTGTGTTATTTATGATAACTTGATACCTTATAATGGTTGGTTCGTACTAATATATAGAGGGCCCTATATTAGAAGCTCGCCTATGGCCCCCAAAATCTCATGGCCGGCCTTGGGGAACCATAGCATTATTCTCTGGAACATATGTAATTGTTGAATGCACCTTTAACCCTATGCTAAAAAAAAAAAAACCAGAAGCTTACAATTAAGAAATTTGAACAGTGGATCCCTTCTTTAAACTGATTTACGCGCAGAGGGCTATCTTTATTTCTTCTTCGATCTACAATGGTTATTCTTCATCTTTTGAATCTTGTGGTTGTGTCTACCTTACATTGGTTCTTGTTTTTGAAATCCACACATTTAGACTGTAGGACCATAGTTTGGTAGGCATTATAGAAGACAGCCAATCATATTAGATTGCTCTCTTGGATTCTTTTTCTTTTTTGGTGTGACAAGAATGTCAAATACAGTTAAGAATTAGTTGTTTTTGAACATATGAGCAATGCTATTCTTCCCAAATTTACCTCCTAATTCAATTGATTTACGCTGCGCAGAAGGGTCTCTTTATTTCTTCTAATTCGATCTACAATGATTATTCTTCCTCTTTTCAATCTTTGTTTTTTTAAATCCACACATTTAGACTGTGGAGAAACTCTTCCAATCCACTCAAATATGACATTCCCTTCCTAACCTTGTTTGTGATGGTTCTATTTGTGATTAGTTTGTGGATATAGAATTTGACAGTGACTTTTTCGTCCAATTTGAAGGTTGATATTCCCATATTGGATTTAATGTAAAATTACACTTTAGTACCCTGTAGTTAATATGTACGAAGTTTGATATTAGACCCTCTAATTTCAATTGCAACGCTTTGGTCCCTCTAGTTTTGAATTGTTTTTAATGTAGGCCCTACCTCTAAATTCGCTAGTGTAACTTGACGACGCACTCATATGTCTTAAAAACTCCAGAGCCTAAAGTAAAACTTCTCCGAAACACTACGGCCCAAGGTGAAACTTCACCCAAATTATAGGGCACAAAATTGTGAGTTTTTCGTCACGTTGCATTAACGGAGTTTGAGGCAGTGCCTACATTGAAATCAATTCAAAACTACAGGGACCAAAGTGGTACAATTGAAGCTAAAGAGCCCAAAGTGAAATTTCGCCCAATTTACATGGTGTACTAAAATGTAATTTACCCTAGATTTATTGTTCATACATTTTTTTTTTGACTGGTGTCACAGAGCCCTGTGACTGGGGGTTAGTAGAGAAATACTCATTCTCGGATTAGCAATTAGTAACATACACACACACAAACGAGACGCGAAAACACAGGGGAGCCAAAGCCCTCATTAAAGAAACCATCCAATTCGAGGTATGGGTTTTGGCCATCTTAACTAAGTGAGATAGTTGTTCAAACATACATTTTGACAACTCATGATTTTCTTCGCAAAAAAAAAAAACCGTTCAATCTCATTAGAGAGTAATCATACCATGCACCTACAAACACAATACCCACACTTACCACGTGCATTGCACATGGCTTCCCCCCTAGTTGTAGTTACACTAAACAAATCCTTTAATTCTAACAAAATACATATCCATATTGCTGTGAACTCTTACAAAAATAAAAACAAATAAAAAGTGGGTGTTGAACCAGCAGGTACACATGTATTGAACATCCCTTCCAAAAAATGAAACATCCATTTCTTGGGATATTCAAATCTATCATATCAATTGTGGAACACAATTTCCTCTTTTTCTTATGCAGTTTGTCTTTTGCTAAACTCCCTCTTCTTCAAGTTTCTATGACTATGATGCTTGTGACATCATCCCTTATGCAAGAGTTAGTCTTATGCACCAGTTAGTCTTATGAGATAATATGTGCCCCACAGGAATTTATTCAACGGTCAGATTCTCTTGATCACAATATTCCTTGATGAAATGCCTAATCAAACCCATCCCTTCTACCACTTGTAACTTCGGGAGAATACTGGATTTTGAATTGAGATTGGAATCAGATGAAGACTCAAAAGTGGAGGTCAATTTTCACATAAATTTTTAGGCAACTTGAGGGTATCACTCAAACCTGGAGGTCAATTTTCAGAGAAATTTTTAGGCAACTTGAGGGTATCATCGTAGCATACTAATGTAAATTCTATCCAAATAATCCACTAATATTGGCTGCGGATTCCACATTGAATTTACTAGCGGGCTTCGACCGTATGAGGCTGTTGTTAAGATTGTACCTAAAATTCCATTATTGCAATTGTTTCCTAATTATGATTCGATTCCTTAATTGGTGGTTTCCTTATCTGGTAGTTTCCTTATCAAATAAGAATTCATTTGATGGTGGAAGTTACCTATTTTATATAGGAATGTTTGTGAGAGTATTCCTTATTGTACCATGCTTACCATAGGAGTAAATCCTACTACAACTAGGATTGAGACTCTACAATCTATATAAATATAGGGCTTATTCAAGGGATTTGATACACCCACAATCTACATACACAAGAGAAGGCTGCAAACTAGTGAGGGAGAGATTAGTTTTTAGCAATTGTGTGTGTCATATAACTTGATTGGAGAGTTATACACGTGAGGTCTTGAGTATTTGTAATCTTCACATTGGTCGAGGTGATCGCCTTTGCACGTGGACGTATGCATTGTTGGGCCGAACCACATTTAAATCTCGGTGTGTTGGTTTGTTTGATTTTCTTTCTTGGTTGTGTCGTTCTTGTTCCATTTATCTCCATCTTTGTGGGTGTGATTTTCATGTTGTGATTGTGAACCCATTCCCAACAAGTGGTATCAGAGCTCGGTTGAGAATCCATGGCAATTGGAGATAGTTTGCTTGATGATATGCGATTGCAATAGAAATGTTCGATGGCAAGAAGAATTTCAGTATGTGGCAAGTGCTTATGAAGGACGGCTTGGTGCAACAAGCTATAGAGGATGCATTGTGCAGTGAAGATCAAGCTAGAACTCGGAAAGGATGACCGACAAGATGTGGAAGAGGATTAACTCTAAAGCCGTCAGCACCATGTGTCTTAGTTTGGTAGACGATGTGGTGTACGATGTTTGGGGGAGACTTCTACAAAAGATTTGTGGGAAAAGTTTGAGGATCTCTATTTAGGGAAGAACTTCACCAACTGTCTTATGTTGAAGCAAGAGTTGTACTTTTTGGGGAAATCATGTCTAATCTCCCTGCAGGATCTGTAAGAAATCAATGCAAGAATGAAAGAAAATACTGAACATTCATTTTTACATGGTTCGGCCAATAATGCCTATGTCCACACCGTTGCAGAGTTACATTTTTCTTTTGGGTTTCAAAAAGAGTTGCAATCACTGTTTGTAGCCTTAAGAAAGTGTACTTATAGCCTATACAAGTTTCCTAACGAAATAGCTTTCTAAACTAATTAGGAAAAAGAAATCCGTTGCAGATCCCTAATCCCGTCCGGCGGCCCACTCGGTCGGGTTACCTGGCAGGTGATATTCCAGTAAGTTCTTGGCTAAACTCACTCC
The DNA here is from genome assembly GCA_033977485.1 of Hydrangea macrophylla. Taxonomy (NCBI): domain Eukaryota; kingdom Viridiplantae; phylum Streptophyta; class Magnoliopsida; order Cornales; family Hydrangeaceae; genus Hydrangea; species Hydrangea macrophylla. The sequence continues at coordinate 35,290,971 of CM066994.1, forward strand.
CAAACTCGCCCCGTGCCAGTTCGGGTGATGCCCGCCCGAGCAGTCCACCCCGGTCTGCAATGCCTTGCCCAGACTCCTTTTCTTCTTGCGAATAGAATCTCTACCGAAACTATCCCAGAGCTCTTGGGATTAGGCTCTACCATTCCTATCAATCTCCCACTTGGAGACTAATCACACTGCTGTAACACATAACATAAACCCTTCTCAAAGCAACAATCACACCCTCTACAACATTTCTTCAAGTCCTATGCTTGAAGACCAACTGAAGTTCCACATAACTTCAGTTTATCAATGGTCACCGCCTTTGTCAACGGTCACCGCCTTTGTCAACATTTCCTCCGAATTCTGACTCCCACTAATCTTCTCAAGAGATAGTACCCCATCATCCAAGAGAGACCGTATAAAGTGATACCTCAATTGAATATGCTTTGTACTAGAATGGAAAGCTGAATTCTTCGCTAGATGAATAGCACTTTGACGGTCACAATTCAAAACACTATTTCCACGCTCCTTCCCCACTTCCTTCAAGAACCTTTATAGCCAAATCATCTCCTTGCTTGCCTCTGTCACGGTAACATACTCTGCTTCAGTAGTGGAGGGAGCTACGATCTTCTGTAATTGAGACACCCAACTGATAGTCGTACCACCTAAAGTATAAGCATACCATGTTGTACTCTTTCTGTTGTTCATATTACCCGCCAAATTCGCGTCTACATAGCCTTGCAGTACTATATTTGTTCCTTTGAAATAAAGAGATATCTACGAAGTGCCCCTCAAATACCTGAGAACCCACTTCAATGCCTCCCAATGCTTCTTGCCCGGATTACTCCTGTACCTACTCACAACTCCCACTGCATGTGCAATGTTTGGACGTGTAATACCATGACATACATGAGGCTCCCAATTGTCGAAGCGTGTGGAACTCTTTCCATATACTTCTCTTCTTCCTCGATTTCTAGACATTGCTCCTTTGATAGCCTAAAGTGACAAGCCATAGGAGAACATACTGGTTTTGCATCTCCCATGCTAAACTTGCTAAGCACCACCTTCACGTATTCTTCTTGTGACAATTTCAACGTACCCTCTTCTCTATCCCTGCTAATCCTCATCCCTAGGATTTGTTTAGCTTCGCCCAAATCTTTCATCGCAAAGTGTTCGGACAGCTAACTCTTCAAATTGATTATATCATGAATGCTTGATCCTACTAACAACATATCATCAACATACAAGAGCAAAATGATGAAATCACTCCCAAACTTCTTCACATAACAATAATGATCTGCTTGACACCTTCCTTTTGCTGAAACGTTTTTACCACCAATCTCGCCTTATAGCGATTGTTACCATCGTGCTCTTCTTTTAACCTATAAACCCATTTGTTGTGAAGTGCCTTCTTGCCCTTGGGTAACTTAGTAAGTTCCAATGTCTTATGTGACATGAGTGAGTCCATCTCGTCTTTCATGGCTAACTTCCACTTGACCGAACCATCCACTTGTAGAGATTCTTCATAACTTTCCGGTTTACCACTATTTGTCAATAACAAATAATGCGAAGATGGAGAATACCTCTGTGTAGGTCTGGAGACTCTGGAAGACCGCCTCACCGTGGAATCCGGTGTGACCGGCTCTTGCCGCGGAACTGTTTTTCCTGGTGTGTTCTCATCCCCAAAATCTTCAATTTCTGAGGGCCCCTCTTGGTCAAAATACCCAGGCTTCTCAACTTGAGCTTCTGTGCTGCTTGACTCTGTACCCATCCTATCCTTGTACATCACATTCTCATTGAATACGACATCCTTGCTTCTAATGATTTTTCAATTTTGGTCATCCCAAAACCGATACCCGAACTCATCCGTGCCATAACCAATAAAAATGCACTTCCTGGATTAGGGTCTAGCTTGCTCCTAGCTTCAGAATCAATATACACATATGAAACACAACCAACCACACACAAATAAAAAAGATTTACCTCTTTCCCGCTCCAGACCTCCTCCGGTAACCTCCTATCCAAGGGAACTGATGGGCCATGATTGATAAGATGTGCAGCCGTGCTAACTGCATCTGCCCAAAACATCTTGGGTGGTCCTGAAGGTATCGTCATACTTCTGGCCCGTTCATTCAAAGTTCTGTTCATTGGCAATGCCATTTTTCTACGGGGTCCTTGGAATAGTCTTCTCCATCCTAATTCCGTTATTTGAACAAAACATAATGATCCCTGTCTTTGTATTCCCCTCCATTGTCGAATCTAATGCACTTAACCTTCAAACCCGTTTCATTCTCCACCAAGGCTTTCCACTTCTTAAAAGTGCAAAAGATATCTGATTTATTCTTCAAAAAATAAACCCATACCTTCCGAGAAGATAGTCAATGAAAGTCACATAGTACTTCGAGCCTCCAAGTGATGAAATGTAGATGGACCCCATACATCGGTATGAATAAGCTTTAGCTTCTCCTTCTTCAAACTTCTCACAGTCTTTGAAAAACTCACATTCCTCTGTTTCCCGAAGATACAACATAAGTCAATCTCCACAAATTTTAGGCCTTGTAGCTTTTTCCTTTGACTGTAGAACTTTCATCCTCTTTTCGTTCAGGTGTCCAAGTCTGCAGTGCCATAGATTTGACTCATTGCTCGACTAAGCAACCGATATGGCATCTCTACTCCCTGCGGTCACATAGAGAGTGCCCTTCCTTTTACCCCAAGCCTGTACCACGGCCCCCTTGGTAACCTTCTAATCATCATTAGAAAACGTTATAGTGCATCCCACACTAGCAAGTTGGCTCACAGAAATCAAATTCCTCTGTAAGCATGGCACATGCCTAACATCATTCAATTTCCATGCCGCCCCATTGGGTAGCTTCACAATCATCAAATCCTTACCAATAATCCCCAAGATAAACCCCCCCAAAGTTACCACAAACATAGTCCTCTATGACCTCCATGTTCGATGTAGCATAAAAAGAGGCTCTCGAATCTACAACCCAAGATCCTGCCTGAGTATCAAGCGACAAAATAAGAGCATCTTCAATGTCACTAGTCACTGCATTTTAAGAATCCTGCTCCTCATTCTTCCCTTTTCCCTTATCATCCATCTTCGTGCGACAGTCTCTACTAAAATGACCCTTCTTTCCACAGTTCCAACATTCTACATCGGTGGCCTTTACTGTTCCTTTGGACCTCCCCCTCCTTGATTTTAATATTCCCCAGTTCGCATTCCTCCCCGGTGCTCTCCCTCTATTATCTATATTCAATGTTGACCCAGATGACTCACTCGACTCTCTCTTCCGAATTTTTTTCGCTAAGATCCAAGTCACGGACATCACCATACTTCAACATATTACTTCCGAAAGCATTGCTAACAGTTGTGAGAGTCCCATTCCAACTATCTGGCAAAGATGACAATAAAAGCAGAGCCCTGATATCATCATCGAATTCAATACCAACCAAACTCAATTGTATGGTTACAATATTGAATTTATTAAGATGATCTGCTAAAGATGCACCTTCTCCCATATGTAAGGTAAAAAGACGTCGCATCAAAATATACCTTATTGGAAGCCGAGGGTTTCTCATACATGCTGGACAAAGCGGTCATGAGACTCTTTGTCGTCTTTTCCATCGCAATATTAAAGGCAATGTTGCGAGTCAACGTTAATCGGATCACACCTAGGGCTTGTCGGTCTAACAACGCCCAATCCTTATCTTTAATTCCTTTTGGTATTTGTCCTGAAAGAGGAGCATAGGCTTTCTTCTGATAAAGATAATTCTCTATCTACATCTTCCAAAATTTGAAGTATGTACCATCGAACTTGTCGATCTTTACTTTTCCTTCTTCTGCCATCGCTCTCATCGGAACCAAAAGATCTGATACCAGTTTTTGGGGTCCCCACAGGATCTATAAGAAATCAATGCAAGAACGAAATAAAATAATAAACAATCACATACACAAACACCAAATTTCTACGTGGTTCGGCCAATAAAGCCTACGTCCACATCGTTACAGAGTTGTATTTTTCTTTAGGGATTCAAAGAGAGTTGCAATCACTATTTACAGCCTTAGGAAAGTGTATTTATAGCCAATACAAGTTTCCTAACGAAATAGATTCCTAAACCAATTAGGAAAAAGAAATCTGCTGCAGATCCCCGATCCTGCCCAGGCGACCTATTCGGGTGGCGGCGGGTTGCCTAGCGGGCAATATTCTAGTAAGTTCCAGGCTAAACTCGTTACCAAACTCCCTCGTGCCCGCTCTGGTGATGCCCACCCAAGCAGTCCGCACCGGGAAGCAATGCCTTGCCCAGACTCCTTTTCTCCTTGCAAATAGAAGCTCAACCGAAGCTATCCCCGAGCTCTTGGGATTAGGCTCCACCGTTCCTATTAGTACTTCTTCAGGCGGAAAGAAGGTGTTTATCTTCAAGCCCATATAGGTGAGTTTAACAAGTTATTGTGCGAGTTATCCAACGTTGGCTTCAAACTAGACAACGAGGACAAAGCTGTCATTCTCCTTACGTTAGTAAAATCTACCCATAATCAATTATTCAATACATTGTTGTATGGGAGAGATACCACAATGGTGGAACATGTGAAAAAAGCTCTATTCTCTAGCACTGGTTACACAAGAGAGGTCAAGGCATGGGAATAAAAATTCTAGTGGGGGCAGTAGTGGAGGAGCGCGACATAGAACTCCTATGAAGGACAAGGAGTGTTATTATTATGAAGAGAAGGGTCACTTTATTCCAGTTTGCCAAGCAAAGAAGGATAATAGAGGTGTCGCTTCAAACGTGTTGGAACATTCGGATGAAGATGTCATAGAAGTCATGACAACTATAGAGGAGGAGAAAAAAATCGCGGATTGGGTTCTTGATTCAACTTGTTTTGCTCACTTATGTTCGTACATGGATTGGTTCTCGTCCTACAAACCGATGGAGGGAAAAGTCTATATGGTGAACAACACAGTTGGAGAAATCAAGGGTGTTGGAACCGTTCGAATCAAGACTTTAAATTTGACAAGGCTTTTAACAGATGTGCTTCATGTTCTGGGTTTGAAGAGAAACGCAATTTCCTTAGGAATGTTGGATTCCAAAGGATGCTCGTTTATCGCGAAGAGAGGCTTCATGAAGATGAAGCGGGATTCTTGTATAATGTTCTTAGGAAAGAAGGTTTGAATTTTGTACATTTTGTTGGGAAGTACAGATTTTGGAAATGTCACGAAGATTAAGAGGGTGTGGAAGTTGGTGAGGAAATCTATTGAGGGAATAGATGACGAGGCTCCAACAACTTCGGTGATGACAACTTCTACTCAAGGTGAAGATGACCACAATAGCTAAGTGGGGCCCATGCATTTCTTGTTTGATGATGTTGGTGATCTGAAGTTCATGGGGGATGTGAACTTGAGTAATGGTGTAGCTGAATAGCTTGGGGGATGGCAAAGGTGATGCACTATCCATGTGGAAGTTGAAGATTACAAGAGGAAGACTCTGAGGACTGATGGGAAGGAATATGAGGCAAGGTGAAGATTGTTAGGATTGTGCCTAAAATTTCATTAGTGCAATTGTTTCCTAATTATGATTTGATTCCTTATTAGGTGGTTTCCTTATGAAATAAGGATTCCTTTGATGGTGGAAGTTGCCTATTCTATATAGGAATGTTTGTGAGAGTATTCCTTGTAGTACAAGACTTACCATAGGGGTAAATCCTGCTACAACTAGGACTGGGACTCTATAATCTATATAAATATAGGGCTAACTCAAGGGATTTGATACACCCATAATCTACATACACAAGAAAAGGCTGCAAACTAGTGAGGGAGAGATTAGTTTCTAGTAATTGTGTGTGTCATATAACTTGGTTGGAGAGTTATGCACGTGAGGTCTTGAGTACTTGTAATCTTCATATTAATCATGGTAATCGCCTTTGCATGTGGACGTATGCAATGTTGGGTCAAACCACATTCAAATCTTGGTGTGTGGTTTGCTTGATTTTCTTTTGTAGTTGTGTCGTTCTTGTTCTATTTATCTCCATCTTTGTGGGTGTGGTTTTCTTGTTGTGATTGTACCAGCCACTAGATCACTCTAAAGGGAACAAGAAGTTGATTCTCTAGTCTTTACAATCTTTTGATAATATTTCTCCGTAATAGTGTAACATTATAAAATGATTATACAACTACCCAACGACACAACTATTTGAATGAATCAACTATGTAAATTTACAAATTTCTCAATTCACATATTCAACTATCAACTATCCAAAAAATACACAAATTCCCAATTCACATATTCACAAATTCAGAAAATAAAAATTCACAAATTTCCCAATTGAAACAAGCCCCAGTTTGAAAACAAATTCTAACTAATCAACAAATCATAGCTTGAAAACTCACAAAGATGACTCGAATCAACAAAACTTAATGCTATCGGCGGAATCACATTCGTGCAAGGAATAGAGGTGACTTAAACTCCCAACCTTTCTCCCACCTCTCCATTCACCAGCCGCCGAACGTCACTAGCTAGGTTCTCGATTGACTTTACTGTAAATCACATTCAGTTCGGTTCGGTTCAATGCAATTTTTAGTCAAATCGATTGGTTTAGGTTCTCAATTGAGTTTAGTGTAAATTTTTGTTTTGGTTCGTTTTACACTACACAAAGTTTTTAAAAACTGACCGAACCGATCAGTTCGGTCAGTTATGTTACACCCCTAGACATCTCGTGCGACACCAATCGCCAGTCGTTGCTTGACTGTCGCCTGAAGTCTCCCTCCTCTCCCTTTTCTCTTTCATCACGTACATGTTTAACTTATTTTTGGGTCAAGGGGGGTGACAAAATTTTAATTCTCAAAATTCCAGGGGAACCTAGCTAGTGAATGAAAGGAAAAGGAAAATGGAAAACAAGAAGAAAAGCTAGTTCTCTTGTGTTTTCCTTCATGCTCAAACAAATTAAGAATCAAGAATTTCTAAAATAAAATCTTTAAGTAAGAAAAAAGAAGGGAAATGACTCACAAAATATATTTTGTTTTCCTTTCTAGTTTTCTCATCGTTTTCCTTATTGACTAATCAAATGAAAATACTTTCCTCTTTACTTACATTTATGATGCACACAAAATAGCCAGAGTATCCATTACTCATGACCGACCATTCCGACCCAACCTACCCGAGGTCCAGACCAGAGGATTCAAGCCATATAGTCATCCAGAGACTGACTATCATGAGCCAGGCCGGCCTTGTCAGGAAAAGACGCCGACCCCCGGGTCGGGATACAGCGCTCGAGTAGACTCCTCCTTAGCAGAATAGTCCTAGTCCAACTCAGTCAGCTCTACAATATTAAGTATAACATAGCGCAGACTCAGTGACTCCTAGAAAAATTGCCAACTAGAGTCGACTTAATCTAGGACTGCTAGGATAAGGAAACAGTCATCCAATCACTCTCTTTAATCAACTAGGGCACCCAGCTTGTTATAGGAAATCCTTTGTACTATAAAAAAAGGGTCTCCTCTCATTCTAAAAGGATCCGACTTTCACATCCCTAGCCCCTAGAGCCTCACAACCAGTTTCTTCCTCTCTCTCCTTAAGGTTATGAATCCCTAGTCAACTAAAATCTCAATAGAATACTACAAACAGTTGTGTACGATAGTCCTTGATAGTTCTAGTCCACTGTTGGATCATCAATGCTCCTTCACTAAACTCTATAAATAATTTTCTATGTAGTGGAATCACTGACACACACACACACTACATGTGAACGTAGGTTGCTTAGTTAATAGCGACGAACCACATACATATCTTGTCTCTCTCTTTTTTACATTCACTGTATCTCAAATACTCAACCTGACCCGTTGAACTAAGTCCAACATCATAAATTTCTCTTCTTTTACTAAATCGATGAACAAAGCTTAGGTGGTTGTCATACCAGCAAGCTAGACAAATTCTTTAAAGAATCTTTAATTTCGGGACATAATTTTGTCTTGTTAGTTTCTTGAAGATGTGACTACGATGTTTGTGGTCCATCATACACTTGTACAGGTAACATATTCCAAGGTTAAGAACTGCAATTAATTTAAACCATTTAATTCGAGAAGTGGACTTAACTTGAAGTGGAATTTGGAGTTACATGGAAGACTTAGGTCAATGTTATTTGAAACTACATGAAAAAGTGTTAAAATTACAAAATGCTTCTTAAAAAACCCAAGTGCACAGTAATATTAGGCTTGAAGCTAACAACACATTTGTGGCTATAATTGTGTCTTGCCTAGAATCTGTCTATCAAAGGATTATAAATTCTACAGTTTCTTGTTCTTCATCCGAAAGTGCTAAAGTAACCTAAATTGACACTAGAGGGTCATTCTTAGCAAAAAACAAAAATAAAAAAAAAGACACTAGAGGGTCATCTTTATACTTCTTCATTTTAATAAGACACCTGTTGATGTAGATAACTAAAGCTCTCCTTTAATCACAAGACAAAAGAACTTAAAATTAGACTTTATTTTGAAAATGAATTGACACATCAACAAGTAAACAATTTAGGTATCTAGTTATAATTTTTTAATCACAATGGGAATAGGATGGGGGTCGAAAACTTAACCTATGCAATGGAGGGGAGTAAAAGACCCAACTCGAATCCAAGTGAGACACATGCTCACTTTGCTAAGATACATTTTTATCTTTGAAAATTGTTAATGGTATTGAGGCACTGAGGAAACACAAGAATTAAAATATGGGAGCTTCGGCCATAGCCCCCTCAAATAAAACTCTTCAAAGCTAAAACACATGCTACTTTTCTTTACCGCATTAGGCCCTTTTTACACTCAAATTGCTATAACTTTTGTTATACAAATCCGTTTTTCGTAAAATTTGATGTTTTGTAATCAGCAAAATGAGATCTATCAAACAAATTCATTATTGACCATGAAATATTGGGGGAAAAAAAAACCTAAACATCAAACAACTTAACATTAACCATTGATAAGGTAAGGACCTAGACGTACTGGCAGTTGTTCCACCCAGAGCAACTCATCAGTGGCAAAGAAGATACAATCAACAATTTTGCTACTGGGCATTACACAAGTAAGATATCTTAATTTAGATTCTCCAAATTAACATATATATACATATACACACAGACATCTACAATTTGAGTTTGATGATTGTATCAATTTCACAGTTGGGAACGAGGTTGTGGATTTGTACCTCATCGGACTCGCAAACTTGCGGACACCTATAGTAATTTTAATGAGGCCTTTTCATTAACAGATCAGGTAGGATATTTTATAGAACTAGTAGAGCCATATCAGTACCAAAAACAGTCCATGTCCAAAAATAGCAGCGAAAACAAGGCGTAGTAGCATCAAACAGCCCACAAAACCATCTCAGAAAAGCAAAAGGTGAACTATGAGACCCCAAAATTGAGCTTGGTGTTGCCTCCATGCATTCCCAAGTACTCCTCTATCCTTGGTTTGTACCCATTCTTGAACCACCTTGCTTCTACAAAATATGACTCACAAAGACTGCCCACTCAAATAGAGGAAATTCCAGCAGCAACTCGAGCAATAGGTACCAAAAAAATATATTTCTTTCGAACAATTGGCATCATAGATGCATAGATCTTGAAAAAAAATACATGAAATCAAAATATAAATCACCCAAAAAACCCAAGAATTGAGAAAGCTATGGTAGTTTAAAGTTGACAGGTAATATTATCTGTTAACAGATAATATTATCTGTTAGATAAAACCTCAAAATCAGGCTACAGCTTAACTTGTTTTTGTAAAATTTCCACGCCCATTGCGTAGTTCTCAAAGAAATGCATGAAATCAAAAAAAAAAAAAAAAAATCACCCAAAAAGCCCAAGAATTGAGAAAGTTATGATGATTTAAAGTTGACAAATAATATTATCTGTCAGTGTCCAATGCGTAGATCTCGAAAAAATACATGATATCGAAAAATAAAATCAACCAAAAAGGCCAAAAAACGAGTGAGTTATGGTGGTTTAAAGTTCACCGATAATATTATCTGTGATAATATTATCTGTGAGCAGAGGGGCTTTTTACCAAATACGAAAAGTGGCGAGGGACTTTTCACAAAATTGCAAAAAACGTGGGTTTTTGACTAAAATATATCATTTTAAAGGGCCTATGACCTAATATCCCTTAAAATATAGGATAACTGGTTTTCCTTCATTTTTTTTTTCCTCTCCAAATATGCAAACTAAATAGAGACTAAAAGTTATCCCGGACATATTTACGTTTTGCTGGTTGTCTCCTGTGTTTCAGCTATATTATGTTTTTGTGCACCACTTGCTCCAAAAAGAATTAAGGAAGTTCCACCTTGTCCAATTTTCTGGACCAAAAAAATTAGAAATAAAGAAAATAGAACAATTAAATCTAGAGTAAAGATTGGGACACACCCAAAGACACAACTTTTGGGACACAATTCAAGAGATGTGTCTTTCTCTCTCCTGTGATGTTACTGGACCACAGTGACACAGGAGAGAGATAGTCACATCTCTTGAGTTGTGTGCCAAAAATTGTGCCTTTGGGGTGTGTCCCAAGTATTACCCTTAAATCTAACATATATTCAAACCACAGCTAAGCTCGTCCATGAGCGTGAGGACCGTTAAATATAGATCTCAACATAATTACGATTTGATTTAAAATTTGGTTCCAAATGCTTTTGTCTGTTGTATAATATGCCAAAATAGGTGGTATCATCAACCAGTTTTACAACATATAGTATAATTGTTAATTACAACTATTTAAGAATACTATTACGCCCTTGCCCTTAAATTTCTATAGGACTATTTTTGCCCTTATGAGACTGGTGGTTTTTTTTTCTTTTTTTCTTTCTTTTCTTTTCTTTATCCTCTCTGTCTTTATGTGTATATAAATGTATATATTTGTCATAAAAGTTCATGTATTAGATTAAATAATTACATTTATTTCAAGGGTAATGTAAGTATCCATGCATTCAACCTCAATTTCTTTATATTACACTAAACCAATGCTTGAATTCTAACTAAATAAAAATCCATATTGTTGTTAACTCTTAGAAAAATCAAAAAGAGACTGTTGAACCAGCAGGGTACACAAGAATTGAAAATCCCTTCCAAAAATGAAACATTCATTTCTTGGGAATATTCCAACCTATCATGTCAATTGTTGGACACAATTTTCTCTTGTTCTTTTGCCCTTTGTCTTTTGGGAAACACCCTCTTCTTCAAGTTTCTATGACTATGATACTTGTGATCATCCCTTATGCTCCACAGGATTGGATTGTATTCAACAGTTAGGATTCTCTTGATCACAATATTTCTTGATGAAACTAGCAATTATTTTAAACCCATCCCTTTCATCCCTCCTAACTTTTGGAAAAGACTGGACTTTTAGAAAGAGGTAACTTAAGAGTACACAAGGTGTTTTTTCTGGGCGTATCAAAATAAGAATACATTTTTGTTCATCCTATAATTGATTATTTTTTGCTCACATTTTTCTCTCGTGGGCTAGTGTAGTGAAATTTAATATTAAATGAGAATTAAATAATGGAGTAAAGTACTAGACCCCACTGCATTAACCAATATGAGCAAATAGTGAACAATTTTAGGGTGACTAAAACTGCACTCTCAAAATAATCAATTCTAGTTAAATGGTTGCAACCTGCGGAATACCACATTGAAATTTTTAGATAATTAACTTGAGGATACAAGTGGTACAGTGACTTGGTTTCTGTAACTAATGAGAGTGGGTTATTGTGGTGGGTGGGACTCATGCTCCTATATATATAGCCTTACTATTTGTGGTCTCGAGATGTGGGACCTATCCAAATAACTCACTTACGTTTGCTGCAGCCTGCAGGTTATTACAATGAAGTTACTACTGGACACCGGGCCAGTAGCATAATAATAATTACATGCACCGCCTATTTTGGGCTTTGAACCAAATACCTAATAGCCACCAAATCACTTGAAAGTAAGCCAGTTTTTCAATTGGACGACTATCCACAATAATTACAGAATATGTCTGTCTAAGTTTTTCTGATCCATTTGTTTCTCACATCAGTTTTAACTCTTAGGGAAATCATGAAAGTTCCGTTTGGCTTGGAGATTTAGAGATGAAAAGAAAAACTAGTTTTCTTATAATTAAATTACACAATAAGATAAAAAAGAAGGAAATAACTCACAAAATTCAAAATGTATATTCTGTTGTCCTTTCTATTTTTCTCATCGTTTTCCTTATTAACCAGTCAAATGAAATGGTTCTCCTTCATGTTTTGTTTTCTTTTCCCTTACTAAAAATCAGAACCAAAACCAACTCTAAGTCCGGAATTTGGGGACATGAACTGGCAATCAATTAAACAACCCTTTCAATCCCTTAATTACGTAAGTAGACTTTAACTTAAGTCAAGCAATTGTTATTTGGCACTACATATTAAAACTACCAATATAGCCCTAAGAGCACCCCAAATGTACAATACTAAACGCCTGGCAATCAATTCATGATTTGATTCACGATTTCACAACAATTAATTTATAGGTCCCATACCCACATCCTTAGGGAACCTAACAAAACTTGAATCATTGGACCTTTTCTCAAAACGAGCTCTCAAGAGAGATCCCTCAGCAACTATTACAGCTCACAGTTCTTGCAGTTTTCAATGTCTCCCATAACCATCTCATCGGGCCTATACCAAAATGAAATCAATTTGGTACATTTGGAAACAGCTCATTTGACAAAAAATCAGGACTATGTGGAGACCCTTCGTCAAAAAAATGTGGAAATTTGGTGGAATTATCATCACCTATAGTTTGACCTTCGAAGATGTAGATTCGGGGTTTTCCTGGTAAACTCAATTGGGTTATCATAAGCTTGGGTTACCTAAGTGGTACAGTTGTTGGCCACATTGTGACCAGAGATGTCATGTTTGGTTTGAAAGAAAATTTGGAAGGCAGCCAAAATTGAAAAGAATGAGAAAAAAGGGGCAAAGAAACTGAATTCAAGTAGCCCATTTTTGTTAATCGATTTGAGCCTATGTATACTTTATCTGGAGGAATTTTAGACCCACATGGAGGTTTTTTTCGCTATCTTATAGTTTCTACGCACTTTTTTTGTGTACTTGGACATTCTCTATGACACGCATACACAGAGAAGATTAAGAATCTGTAATTTCTTTGAGAATGTCACAATCAATTTATTTTGTAAATAGCAACGAAAAGAGAGAACTTACCTGAAGATATTCAAAGCTCGCTCATCGATGTAAATATCGGTCCTCATAAAGAATAATGCACAAGTTATGTCTCATTAGATATCTCGGGATAATAAAGATTTGATTAATGGTAAATCAAACATTCTTTCAATTTATGCGTAGAGGGTGATTGTATTGGTCATTTGTACAATATTAAGCTAATCACATTTCACAGACGTGACTGTTTCTTCAATGTGCATCATAGTGTAAAATTATTTCAAATGTTGCCTTCAGTTTTAAGAGTATATTCACATAGTTTAAACTAGTTCTGAGTTATGGAGAAAAGTTAGAAAACTTTAATGAGTTATGAAGGACTTTGAAGCTGATTAGATTTACTTATTTGTACTCTAACAATTTCATCATTAACATCATCAATTGATTATTCATCGTATTGGGTTGCTAAGTTTTAACTAGAAAAAAATTGATTATTCCAACAACCTCAAACTTCACTCGTTTTTACTAGAAAAAATCAATAGAAATTTATGCGAAAGTCTCTAGAAGTAACTACTTAGAGTTAAAAATCTAATTTGATTCTTAGTTTGTCAAAAAGTCCCTCAAATATCAAGTTAAGTGAAATTTCATTTAATACTCATGTACAGGTTCAGTGAAATTTCACTTAATATTCATGTATGCAAATGGAAATTTCACTTAATATTTTTGTATGGAGTAATCAAGAATCTTAATAGACCTTTAACTAAAAAAAAATCTTATACTAATGTCCTTCACAACTAATTGCCCCAAAAATCAGTCTCAACCGGGCTCTAGCCGAACTGTCCGTTTCTGGGGTTTGAATAGCTTAGTTTAATTTATGTCCAAGTTTTAAATGGCCTAGTCCTAATTAACTTAAGCATAAAGTCACACTTGCAGATTGCATTAACATAGGGCTATCTTTCACCCACCTTACAAGCAATTACATTATTGTAGGAAGTCCAACTCTTTCTCTTTCAATCTAGTTCCCTTGATGTTATCATGGATTGAACCACTAAGTCTCACAGGTGGAACTAGGAACATCACGGCCCCACTTCATTGAAAAACCAAGTTTCAAAAACCCATCAGTTATTTGGATTTGACTGTGACTTCAATTGCAGGGAACTAGGAACATCACTTTGTTTCTGAAAAATGAAGGGAAAAAAATGTTTTGTGCTACTCAACCATGCTACTAAAAATGAATATTGGTAATTAAGTCTCCCTGCCTAGGTGTATTTGTTTGAATTTACCTTAATATAATTCCCCTTGTTCCGACGAGGTTCATCCAAAAAAAAAAAAAAATTACAACAAACAAATGCTCAAATTCTACATAACACATCTCTCTCTCTCTCTCTCTCTCTCTCTCTCTCTCTCTCTCTCTCTCTCTCTCTCTCATCAAAATTGGGTTTCCCTACATTAGTGTCTTTTCTCTACACTTGTGGCTCACATTAGTTTTAACTCTTGGGATATCATCAATTGGCTGTCATTAATATTCTACAAGCTAGCTACACAAGGACTGGACCACTTCCACAAAAGAATCATCAAGGAGTGGAACCCTTCCGCAACATTTCTTCCACTTCTGTAGGAAGACTTGACATGTAGTGGGATTTGGAATTGCATGCAAGGCTCAAGTCAATGTTATTAGGAATGCTAAAGTGTCAAAATTACAAAAATACCCCAACTATACAGTAGTATCAGGCTTGATGCTAGAACACATTTGTGGACATACTTGCAGTGGTGGATCCAGGAATCTTGATCAGGGGGCTGTGTAAGAACTTAGAGTCACATGGGGTTCGGGGGTAGCGCCCTGAGGTAAATTTTTTTTGGGTCTATTTGTAATTAGGCAAATATATTACATATATTAAGTTTTTTTTAAAAAAATTTTGGGAGAATGAAGTATAGTTGGGCCAACATATTACATATAAAATCCTTTTTTTTAAGCCTAACTAATATTTTTTGGAAACTATATAGTAAGTTTAATTATTTTGGGGTGGGAGCCACTGCCCCCCTTGCCACCCCTGCATCCGCCACTGCATACTTGTGCCTAGCCTAGAATCTGTCTATAAAAGGCCTTGTAAATTCCCCAGTTTCATGTTCATCACAAAGCGCTAAAGTTACACAAATGGACACAATGGGATCATCTTTGTATTTCTTTATTTCAATGCACTTTTTCTTCTTCCTCTCCTGTTCTAATTTTACCAAACTGGCTCACTCTTCGTCTGCGATGCAGCAACTGTGCCATAGTGATGAAAGCTCTGCCTTGTTGCAATTCAAGCAAAGCTTTTTCATCAATAAATACGCTTCCCAATATTGTTCTTCTGCTTATCCAAAGGTATTATCATGGAGCCTTGAAGGAGAAAACGGCAATTGCTGCTCATGGGATGGGGTCGAGTGTGACAACCACACCGGTCATGTGATAGGCCTCGACCTCAGTTGCAGTTTACTCTATGGTTCAATCAATTCCAGTAGTACCCTTTTCAAGCTTGTCCACCTTCAGAGTCTTGATCTATCCTTTAACCACTTTAATTACTCTCAAATCCCTTCTGAGATTCGCAATCTTGCAAAGTTAAAAAGTCTAAATCTATCAGCATCGTCATTTTTCGGGCAAGTCCCATCAGAATTATTAGAGCTTCCCAAGTTGGCATTTCTTGATCTTCATTTCAATGTTGACCCATTTTATCGCAGTCTCTTGAAACTTGAAAAACCAAGTCTGAGTAATTTAGTTGAAAACTTAACAAACCTTCAAGTACTTGGTCTCAGTGGTGTGAACATATCTTCAACTGTACCTGAAACCATGGCAAATTTGTCTTCCCTTTCTGCTCTTTATCTACAAGATTGTGGTCTGTTTGGTAATTTCCCAAGTGGCATTTTTTCACTACCAAACTTGCGAAATCTGAGCGTTCGATTTAATCCATATCTCACTGGATATTTACCAGAATTTCAGCGTGGTAGTCTCATGGAGATTTTAGTACTCACCAGCACGAGTTTCACTGGGAAACTTCCCAAATCTATTGGTAATCTTGAGTACTTGAAATGGCTGGACATGAGTAATTGTCATTTTTCAGGTCAAATCCCTTCTTCTGTTGGTAATCTCATCAATCTCACTTATTTTAACATTTCAACAAATCATTTTTCAGGTCAAATCCCTTTTTCTATCGGTAATCTCATCAATCTCACTTATTTTGACATTTCAACCAATCATTTTATAGGCCTAGTCCCTTCTTCTGTTGGTAATCTCATCAATCTCACTTATTTTAACCTTGCGGCAAATCATTTTATAGGCCAAATCCCATTGTCTGTTGGTAATCTCACCAAGCTCACTGTTCTTGACCTTGCGGCAAATCATTTTATTGGACAAATCCCTTTTTCTGTTGGTAATCTCATCAACCTCTCTTATTTTAACCTTGCAGAAAATCATTTTATAGGCCAAATCCCTTTGTCTGTTGGTAATCTCACCAAGCTTACTGTTCTTGACCTTGCGGCAAATCATTTTATAGGTCAAATCCCTTTTTCTGTTGGTAATCTCATCAAGCTCACTTATTTTAACATTTCAACAAATCATTTTATTGGCCAACTCCCTTCTCCTGTTGGAAGCCTCACTAAACTCACTGTTCTTGACCTTTCAGCAAATCATTTCACTGGTGAAATCCCTTCTTCATTGGCTAATCTAACCCAACTCTATATCTTATCACTTGCTTACAACAATTTCAGTAGTGGTACATGGTCTTGGATTGGGAAGCAAACCAAACTCGTATACTTATACCTGCGGACGAACAATTTGTATGGTGTCATCCCATATTGTCTTCAAAACATGACTCAGCTAACCAATTTGGACCTTTCAGATAATCATCTTATTGGTGAGATTCCATCTTGGCTTGGAAACCTCACCCAATTAACTAAGCTTTATCTTTACCAAAATGTTTTCCACGGTCCAATCCCAAAATCAATATTCAAGCTCTCCAATCTTACCGCACTGTCTCTATATAGCAATAACTTAAATGGCACAATGGAAGTAGAGATGTTTCTGATGTTCAAGAATCTCACTCTTCTCGAACTACACGATAACAAGTTGTCATTGATCACCACGGGGAGTATCAATGGTACACTACCGCAGTTTAAGCTTCTAGATCTCTGGGGGTGCAACTTAAGTGAGTTCCCGAGGTTCCTACGATATCAAAGCCAAATGGAGTGGCTAGAACTTGGTGGCAACAATCTTCACGGACATATACCGAATTGGGTATGGAATATAGGTAAAAGAACTTTGACAACTTTGGATCTAAGTTCAAATTTCCTAACAGGAGAGATTCCACCATTAATATGCGAGTTGAGTTCTCTATCTAACCTTGTCCTATCGCACAACTCCTTGAATGGAACACTTCCACAGTGTATGAGCAACTTCAGTGACTCCCTATCAATAATGCTTTTGGGATACAACAATTTCCATGGCACAATTCCCCAACCATACAATAATGGAAGCAATTTGGAGGTGATTGACTTAAGTCAAAATCATTTGGAGGGTCCAGTACCAACATCTTTGGCCAATTGCAAAATGTTAGAGTATCTTAATCTTGGAAACAATCAATTCAATGACACTTTTCCATTTTGGCTTGGAACCATCCCAGAGATGAAGATTCTGGATCTCAAATCTAATCAATTCCATGGTGAAATAGAAGGTCCATTATCCAAGTTTGATTTCCCTAAGCTTCGGATCTTGGACATATCTTGGAATGGCTTTAGTGGTGAGTTACCAGTAAAGTACTTCCAAATTTGGAGTGAAATGAAATTTCAGGGGGACATAGAAAAGTCGAAATATATAGAGACACCAATAAAACAACATAGTATTATTACCATGCCCATAAATTTTAGTAACTGGATGAGAATCACGAACAAAGGAGCTGACATGTTATATTACAAGATCCAAAGTGACTTCAAAGCCATTGATCTCTCAGGCAACAAGTTTAAAGGGAGTATTCCAGAATTGATTGGAGTACTCAAGGGGCTTCGGTTGCTCAACCTTTCGAATAATGATCTTACAGGTAATATAAACCTTTCGAATAATGATCTTACAGGTAATATTATTGTTATTTACATTCGATTGATACGGGTTGATTTGAGATTCATACAATTCGATATGCTTTTTAATTTAATATCCATAATTTTGACTTTGTTGAGAGTATAAATAGTACAGTGACACCCTCTCAAATAGCTTAAGCTTTTAGGCATCGTTTGTTTTGTTTTACAGGACTAAGGGCTGGATAGGGGATAGGACTATTAGTTAATTTTAATTCAATAGTTCAGTGTTTGGTTTCGTCACCTTGCACTGGACTATTAGTCATTTTTAACTAAATTGTCCCCCAAATGGGCCACTATTTTATCCCATGGGAGGTTAGTATTAATAGTGCCTCAAATAGTGAAGGGGAGAAGTAATCCCCCTAATCCTTTCCAATGAAACAAACGTGGCCTTAGAGTATATGGTTGTCTACAAAGAATCAGAGTAGGCGAAGGTCCTATGGCTAAAATATATGGTTACCTATCGTTAATCCTTGCCATCACCCTAATTTATAAAAGGGATATTAGATCATATGCCCTTAAAATTAAGTGTATTACTCAAAAATCCATACGATTTGGTAATTTTTTTAAAAGCCCCTTGCTACTTTTTGAATTTGGTGAAAAGCCCCTCACTGGAACAGAAAAATAGCTAAGGCAATGTTATCTAGCAATTTTAAATCACCATAACTTGCTCGTTTTTTTTAGCATTTTTGAGTGATTTTTTTTATTTCATATATTTCTTCGAGATCTACGCAATGGAGTTAAAAATTATACAAAAGAAAGTAATTTGGAGCCTCAGTTTTTTTTATTTTATCTATCAAAACAGATGATATTATTTATTTTGACAGATGAGATTAATGTTAACTTTCAACTTTAAACCACCATAACTCACTCGTTATTTTAGCCTTTTTGAGTGATTTATTTTTAATTTCATGTATTTTTTTCGAGATCTACATAATGGAGTTGAAATTGCACAAAGATTGTAATTTGGAACCTGATTTTTTTTATTTTATCTGTAAAAATAGATGATATTAATATTATCAGCCAACTTTAAACCTCCAGAGCTCACTCGTTTTTTTAGACTTTTTGAATGATTATTTATTTATTTATTTGATGTATTTCTTTGAGATTTACGAAATGGAGTTGAAAGTCGTACAAAAGAAAGTAATTTAGAACCTCAGTTTTTAGTGTATCTGTCAAAATTGATAATATTATCTGTTTTTGACAGATAATATTAATATTATTAGTCACTTTAAACCACCATAACTCACTCGTTTTTTAGCCCTTTTGAGTGATTTTTTTTATTCATGTATTTATTCGAGATCTACGCAATGGAGTTGAAAATTGTACAAAAGAAATTAATTTGGAACCTTTTTTTTTTTTTTTTTTTTATCTGTCAAAACAGATAATATTATCTGTCAACTTTAAACCACCATCACTCAGTCGTTTTTTTTAGTTTTTTTGAGTGATTTTTTTTATTCCCTCTATTTTTTCGAGATCTATGAACCTTTGATGCCAATTGTATGAAAGAAATATGTTTGTATTTTTTTATTTTTTATTTTAATATTTATGCAAAAAAATTACAGTTTTTCATATTTGCTTAGTTTTTAGTTTTTTTTCCCTAATTTTTCATCGCCAATATTAATCTCAATTGATAGATCTCATTTTGCTAATTCTATTATACCAATTTTTATGAAAAACAGACTTGTAGAACAAAAGTCACAGCAATTTGAAGTTGTTTAGGCATAAGAAGGACCTAATAAGTTAAAGAAAAGTAGCATGGGTTTAATCTTTGAAGGGTTTTATTTGAGGGGGCTATGGCCGAAGCCCCTTTTATAAAATATGCACGTGTTTGGCCCTTCAAAGAAAGTCTTACCATACATGAGGGGGCATGCATGTTAAGAGTATGAATAGTTTAATTATACTTTCTCTAACAACTTAAGATTTTAGAGTAGATGGGTGCATGTTAACAACTTTTAAAATTTTAATTTTTCTGTGGAAAGCTTTCGACATTTTGAGCTTTAAATTTACATGAAAGTAGTATAAAATTACTGTTTTATTCATTTAAAGTATTGTGCATGCGTTTTAACAAGTATCAAATGCATTTATTTGATTTTCTTATTTTCTAAAAGGAGTTCATTTAACGACTCACAATTCAATATGAATCAAGGATTCATACTTTTGACAAAACTATTCACAATTGGACAACGATTTAATTTATAGGTCCAATTCCCACATCCTTGAGGAACCTTACTGCACTTGAATCATTGGACCTTTCCCAAAATGAGCTCTCAGGACATATCCCTGAGCAACTAGTCCAGCTCACATTTCTTGTAGTTTTTAATGTCTGCCATAACCATCTCACCGGACCGATACCACGAGGAAATCAATTTGGTACATTCGAAAACAACTCATTTGATGGAAATTTAGGGTTATGTGGAGAACCTTTGTCGAAGAAATGTGGGAATTCTGTAGAATTGCCATCACCCACTTCAACCTTTGAAGATGAGGATTCGGATTTTCCCAGTAAACTAGATTGGATCATCATGAGCTTGGGTTATCTAAGTGGGACAATTGTCGGGATCATTGTTGGGAACATTCTGACCAAGAGATATCATTTTTGGTTTGTTCGAAAATTTGGAAAGCCACCAAAGTGGAAAAAGGCGAAAAAAGGGGGCCAAAGAAATTGAATTAGAGTAGCCCATTTTTATTTGTGGATTGGCACCTATGTTGACTTTTTCTGGAGGAGATCAAAAGAACTTTGTATATCATAGTCTTTTAAGCAAATACACGTACTGTCTTTACTTTGTATCTCCATGTAGTGCTTCTTCATAATCATGCCTTTTTCTTATGCACTTAGACATTAGCTATGTCATGTACTTTATTTGGGTCTATGAATGCACTGGTAGGGGTTAATTTTTCAATTATGAAAAGAGATGCATTCTTTTTTTTTTTTTTTCATTTTTATTCGGTGAAAATGTAGAAGTAGAATCCTCACAATGTTGGTGTTGTACGGGTGGGCACCCCAAGATCAATTCACATTCAAGATAATTCACACGAAACTAATGGCAAGACCAAGATAGAATATACAACAAGAATAATAAACACAAGATAAGATTTCATAGTGGTTCGACAAATATTCATGCTTACATCCACCCCCAAGGAACGACTACTCTTTTATTGATCAACAATGATTACAAGCCACTATCAACTCTCACTCTAAACACTTTTTCTGAGTTGTCTCACACATGAATGGACATTTAGATTCTAACCCACCTAGTATAAAGCCTCCATCTGGGCTAACCACTTGAGTTGCTGATTACTCTCTCCGTCACCTCTCAAGAGTCACCGGTTACTCTCCTCCACCAAGGATCGATATCATGTCCATAGCCACAACTTTTACATTCACTCTGAGTTTTCTTTCTCTCTATAGATATACCAAAAGGCGACATCCCTCACATGGTGAGCCCAGAGCCACACACCTTTCTTGGTGAGCCAATGACCAAACGAATTTTCTCCACCATATATAGGTTCGGATTTATATAGAATACCTTTCCTAATCCTGGTAGAAGTAGATTACCAACATGGTAAGCCTTCTCCACAAAGAAACTTCCATTGCAAGTAATCTCATACAAATCGGAAGCCTATGTCCCGTGGAAACTAATCCAAATACCTCTCCCACTCAGATTAGGAAAGCTGATTCTCGCACATAATCACTCTTTTTTGCTCCAGTGGCTCGCTCGTGTGGAGCCTTGCTTGCGTTGCACCCAAGCGAGTGGAATTTCTATCTCCAAAGCTTCACAACCTCGCCCGAGCAGCTCGCTCGAGCTAGATTCTAGTATAAGAAATCTAAGCCAAATTCCAGGTGGATGGGTCACCGGTTCAACCGTCGGTTTAATTGACTTGTACCAGATTAATTTAGTGGTAATTAAAAATTTATTAATAAAAAGTTACAAAAAAATTTTGTCTTATAACATAATAGAAGTTCCTTTCAAAAAAAATGGTCAGATAATCTGTCCATCAAAGATATACTAAAGTGTAACTTTTTTTTTTCCCCACAATCTAACCAGTAGCAACAAAATATAAAGAATGAAGAAGGTTTGATAATTTTTGAAATTCTAACAAAAAGACAACCTATCATGTAATTATCAACCATTCCGATAAAAAAATTGCAAAATCAGTCTAGCTTTGATGAAAATATATACACATTGTGCAAGATGTTGATGAACTAGGACACAAATTATACAAAATGGGAATTCGGTAATTGTTGTGCGGAAGCGTGATAATCAAAGGATTAAAACAATCAAGAAAATTAAGAAATCCAAACCAAACACAAGAAAACAAAATATACATGGTTTAGCAAACTGCCTAATTGCGAAGGAAGAACCAATGAATCCACTATATGTAATATGGAATATAATCACTAGTTCACTAAATTCTCCAAGAGATACTCTTGAAAAACCACTCTACAACTAAGAAACAAATTATCTTTAACCTCTATAAATCCTAGTAGGAACAAGACTACCCATATGATAATATTTTTCCACCAAGAAACTTAAATCCTAGTAGGAGCAAGACGACCCACATAGTAATACTTCTCCACCAAGAAACCAGTCTTGCAAGTAATCCCATGCAAATAGGAAACCTTCTAGCTTGTCCAAAATTGAAACAAACTTCAACAGTAATAGATATAAAACAATCCAAATTGACAGAATTACAAAATCTGGAAGTTCTTTAAAATTCGGCCGTGTTGCACAGGTCACAGTTCAATCGATCGGGTCTTTTCCTTCTGGTCATATATTAAACCCCAAACAAATTTAGTGTTTGGTTCAGGATTTCTCCAATCAGGCTAGTTTCAATTACTATGCACATTAAGCATTTCGTCCTTGAAATCTCCAAACTGAACCTTGAGTTGTGTGAGTTACATGATCCCTTCTTCTTTTTCCCTTAAGTTAAAACTATTATCAACATATTTTTAGTGTCATTCAAGCATTGATTTTAACACAAGCTAAAACACGAGAGAATTACTTTTCTTTATTGTTTTCCTTCTTTTTCTCGGTAAAAACTTAAATCAAAGTGAACCTAATATTTATGGTGACCGTATTTACTATTTGTTGGGTTTTTTTATTTATTTTTTTTTTTTGTCTTATAGTCCTGTTCAACTCCTTTACATCAAAGGGAACAAGAACGATCTAAATTGCCCATATTTTTATTAAAATGCTCTAATCAAATCCTAAGATATCTTCAAATCAACAACAACAAATCATAGTGTAATGCAATTAAATTAGTCATATTAGAAACATGTATAAATAGGAGAATTCTTTGGTACACCTAAGTGGTTTGGGTGTACCTACAGTGAATATATCAACTAATCAAGAGGACAACAAAGGGAAAAGAGAAAAGAGAGCTAGGGTTTCTCATAACATGAAATCAGAATGAATGAATAATAAAAGAAAAGAGACTATAAGTAAATAAATAGGCACACAGTATTACCCTAAATAAAGTAAAAGACTAAACTACCCTAAAAGCTAAATATAAGTACTCTAATATCCCCCCTCAAAACTCACAATGTTGCAGGTAGAAGCATAGAGAGTTTGCCAACCAAAAAATGAAAACGCTGAATTGGATGGACTTTGTAAATGAATCAGCAATCTGTGCGGAAAAAGAAACAAAAGGCAAAGTGATAGCTCCATGCTTAAGGTGATGACGAGTGATATGACAATCAATCTCTATATGCTTGGTCCTCTCATGAAAACTGAATTGTGAGCAATCTGAATAGCACTCTTATTGTCACAACACAGAGGAGAAGGGCAGGGAAGAGAGACACCCATATCTGTAAGTAGCCAATGTAACCAAACAACCTCACGGGTAGTCAAAGCCATAGCACGATACTCAGCTTCTGTGGAAGACACAGCAACAACATCTTGCTTCTTGCTCTTCCAAGAAATGAGAGAATCACCCAAAAATTTATAAAATCCAGTAATAGATTTGCGATCTGTAGGATCACCGGCCCAATGAACATCAGAATATGCACGCAGCTCCAAGGAAGAAGATGAGGAAAGTAAAAGAGTTTGAAACCGAGTGCCCCTCAAGTACCTCAGAATACGATGAACAGCAGCTTAGTGAACTACAGTAGGGGAACCAATATCCAGAAGAGTCATAGTGAGATACACCAAGCTACCAATAATAGAGCGATATAAAGTAGGATCGGGCAAAGGATGCTATCAGAAGAGGAAAGGCGAGCATTAAGCTCCAAAGGGGTATCAACAATCTTACTATCAGTGAGGCGAGCACGCTCAAGAATGTCACCTGTGTACTTAGATTGAGAGAGAAGACAACCTTTTGGAGAAATAGCTACTTCAATCCCCAAAAAATAACGTAGTGGACCTAAGTCCTTCATTTTAAAACAACGAGCTAATTAAGAATTCAACACAGCAATCCCATTAACATCTTCACTAGTAATAATCATGTCATCAGCATACAAAGAAAGCATAATACGACCAGCAGTGGTACACCTGATAAAGAGAGCTAAATCATACTCACTCGAGGAAAACCCAAATGAGGTAATCATAGTGGAAAACTTCTCAAACCAAGCTTGAGGGGCTTGTTTAAGGCCATATAAGGCTTTCTTAAGCCTGCAAACTTTACCAGGACCATGAGGAACACCTAGAGGAGGAACCATATGAACCTCCTCTTGGAGGTCTTTATTCAAGAAAGCATTTTTAACATCCATCTAAGCTATATTCCACTGACGAACAGATGCAAATGCAATAAGAGTACGAATACTAGTCATTTTAGCAATAGGAGCAAAAGTCTCCTTGTAATCCATACCATACTGTTGGGAAAAACCCTTGGCAACCAATCTTGCTTTATACTGCTCAACAGACCCATTTGACTTAGTTTTGATTTTATAAACCCAACGAGAACCAATAGCATTCTTACCAGAAGGTAAGGGAACCAAACTCCAAGTATCTATCTTATACAGTGTAGAGAGTTCCTATGTCATAGCCTGCTGCCAAAGAGGATGAAGTGCCTCTTTATGGGATAGAGGCTCAGAGAGATCATGAACTGAGGCTAAAAAGGAAGCAAAAGAATCCGAATAACAAGAATAAACAAAATAAGGTGATTGAGTGGACTTACGAGTGCGAGAAGGATAGCGAGAAGAAGGTTCCACAGACTCAGCAGGTGCTTGGGTGGCCTCAGGAGGAGAGGTAGCATAAGGCGGCAAGGTACCAGTATTAGTAGAAGTAGAACCATGAGGTAAAACAATATCAATGGTGCTACGGACTCGAGAGGACAAACTATCAGTATCATCAGAGAACGAGTCAAGATGGATGAGATCAGATTTAGTCAACTCATGGTGATTATCAAGAATAGAAAAAAAGGGTATGTGCTCAAGAAACACAACATGGCGAGAGATATATAGTTTCTTAGTAACTGGTTAAAGCAACAATATCCCTTCTAACCCCCACCATAACCTACAAAAACACAAATAGCATACTTTGGTGATAATTTGGTGCGCTCTACACGAGGTGAAGGACAAAACAAGTACAACCAAAAACTTTTAAAAAAGAATAATCGGGAGCATTCCCATACAATTTTTCAAAAGGTGACAGACGTGAGCAGTGAGAGGATGGAATTTTATTAATCAAATTGATAGCAGTAAAGACAGCCTGTCCCCAAAAATCACTAGGGACATATACAAATAATAAAAGAGAGCGAGCATTTTCAACAGTATGCCGATGTTTCCTTTCAGCACTACCATTTTACTCAGGAGTGTCAGTACAAGAGGACTGGTGAATAGTTCCATCTAAAGCAAGCAACTCACAAAATTTATGATATGTATACTCTCCACCTAAATCACATCTAAAATATTAGACGACAGCAAACTGTTGATTTTTGACAAAAGCACGAAATGTATTGTAAAATATCAAAGAAGCCTGAACGACATTTCATAAGATAAACCCAATAGTAACGAGTACAATCATCAATAAATGATAAGTATACTCTCCACCTAAATCACATCTAAAACATTTGATGACATCAGAATGTTGAGTTTGACAAAAGCACGAAACGTATTGTAAATGTCAAAGAAGTCTGAACAACATTTCATAAGATAAACCCAACAATAACAAGTGCAATTATCAATAAATGATACATAATATCGAGACTCTCCCTCTTATAGTAACAGGAGAGGATCCCCACACATCAGAATGAACTAAATCAAATGGTGCAAGAGAATAAGAAATACTTCTTTTAAAGGGTAAAGCTTAAAATTTTGCCAGCTTACAACCACTATAATCAGAAATGTCATGAGTTTGTAAGTCTCCAATTTTTTCTGTAGAAGTTAAATATTTTAAACGAGAGGCTGAAACATGACCAAGGCGAGAATGCCATAAATAAAAACTAGAATAAGATGAACTCAAACGAAAGGATGACAAGCCAACACTAGAGGCTGTAATCACTGGTACATTGAGCTTATCCAAGATGTATAATCCCCCTTGCCTACAGCCTGTCCCAATCAGCATCTGAGATTGCGGATCCTGCACGGGACAAAAAGTAGAAGAAAAAGAGACTAAGGGTGCGTTTGATAATACTGAAAATTAAGTACTGAAAATTAAGTGCTGAATTTTAAGTACTGAAAATTTTAAGCGTTTGAAGTTTTATTCCTTAAAACAGTGTTTCAACTATTAAAGTAGAATGCATTCAGTGATTATTTTCTGTAGAAAATTTTCACTTTAAGTTTTCTGTGGTTTTGGAGCTACTTTTTCAATTAAGTGGTATGTTATCAATCGCACTGAAAAAGAATAAGTGCTGAATCTTTTCATTTTCAGCACTTAATCGGGTGATCAAACACGCCCTAAGTCATCATAAAGCTGACCAACAGAAACAAGATTCGTAGTAAGATTGGGAATGTGGTAAACACTAGAGAGAGATACATGAGGTGTGAGAATAACCCAACACCTATTAATGGCATGGAAGTACCATCAGTAGTCATAACATGCAAAGAAGAAGTAGGACATAAGAAAGCAAAAAAGGACAAGTTAGGTGACATATGATTAGAAGCTCCAGAGTCCATGACCCAAATACCTGAGGACATACCTGAAGACATACCAAGAGAAGAGGTGGACATAGCATATGGTTGTGTGGAAAGGAACTTCTAAAATTGCTCAGCAAGGGAGGTCATGGACATAATGTATGGGGTAGGGGATGGGGATGGGGATGGGGATGGGGAAGGGGAACCGGGTCTAAATGAGTCTGATGGTGGTACAACTGCAACAGTGTTAGGCTGTGGAGGCCTATATGAATGCTGCTGAGATTGGTTGTCAGATTTCTAATGAGAAGGCTGAGTTTGCTGCTGTTGTGGTGCTCGACAATATAAGGGCTGGTTATTGCTATTGGGCTAGTTTGCTCGACCCAACCTAGGACACTGAGCCTTCCAATGACCCTTTTCCTTAAATTAGCTACATACATCATTACCAACTCTCGAGTAAGGCTTATTTTGATTGGTGTATGGTGGCCGAAAGGGGCTGCTAAAACATATGGAGTAGAGTCGGGGAGAATTCCCTTTCTGGATTGAGTCTTGAGACTTATTTCCTCGGTACTAACTCATAGACAACAGAATGAACGGACAAAAGGAGGCTACGATGGAGAATGGACCCACGAAGGCCCTCAAAATCATCACGTAGGGCCATCAAAAACTGAACCAGACATTTTTCCTCCCTTCTAGCGATATATGGTGCAAACGCCCGCAATTCGGGCTACTCCGTAAGAGCTAACTGATCCCAAAGATTTGTCATTGTAGAATAGATATCCTAAATACTAAAATTTTTTGTTCAAGGACCGAATGTCACACTCTAATTGGTACCTTTTCGTAAAATTGGACTGTGTAAATAATTTGGCCAAATGATCCCATACCTCATTTGCATATTCAAACTTTGCCAATTGTATACCTATCGAGGGAGCAACGGAGTTGTTGATCCAAGTAATGATTTTTGAATTATTTGTTTCCCAAACATCTAGCAATTCCACAAATTTACTAGCCTTTTCATTCTTAGGTTTACTAAAATCCCCATTGATGCAACCCCACATCTTCTCCCTTCAGAAAATTTTTCATCACATAATTCCAATATGCATTGTTCTTTCCATCAAGTTCAACACTAATCGCTTGAAGCAAATCATCTCTTTCACCAGACATTACGAAAATGAAGCAATCAAATAACACAAAACAAACGAGCCAAAATCAAAGACATATCCAAAAAGACGAACCAGAATTAGTGACAGATCAAAAAATAAATGCAAATCAGTGCGAGATCCATAAATGAAACCGAATCAGCGAGAAATCCAAAAATGAACCAGAATCATCCGAAATATATATATTTATTTTTACGTGAATGGGATTCGAACCTGATCTAATACCATGTGAATATATCAACTAATCAAGAGAACAACAAAGGGAAAGGAGAAAAGAGAGCTAGCGTTTTTCATAGCATGAAATCAGAATGAATGAATAATAAAAGAAAAGAAGCTATAAGTATATAACTAGGCATACGATATTACCCTAAATAAACGAAGAGGCTAAACTACCCTAAAAGCTAAATATCAATACTCTAATACCTACAACATAATGGTTTTAGTTAAAAATGATTATTCTCGATAAAGAACATTTGTTATATGATAAGAAACATTTGTTCCCATCAAACCACCCAAAACAAATGAAATGTTTCTGATAGTAGAGCAAATATTTCCTATCGGGAACAATCATTTCATACTCAAAACCACTATGTTGTAGGCACACCCAAACCATTTGGTTTACGTTAAGACTCCATCATAAAGTTTAAAAATCGCAGAGAGCTTAAATATATTAAACACTTTTAAACAATTGCAGTTCGTTTTTGCAATTAAACTTCAAGGTGCTATATAAATGGATACCTCAGTATACCAAAGTTAAGACTCCATCGTAAAGTAGATCTAATTTTCATGATGCTTCAATTTCCCACTTTTCTTTTCCTCTTCACATTGCTACTCTTCCTTTTCACAACCCTCTAGTCCCACCATTTCTCATTCGTCCAAAGTGGACGGATTAAGAGAGGGAAGAGGTTTTTACCCCTTCTTTGACTTTTCATCCCTCAACATTAAAAAAATAAAATTTAAATTAAAAAAAAATCATCCTTTTGTTATATACATACACAAGTAGCAAAAAAAAATGATATTCAAATTTTTTTTTCGCATCATTTTGTTCTTATTTGACCAACCAAACCAAAAAAAAAAAAGAAATGTATACATACACTAGTGTGTTACTCGCACGCAGTAGCACCCGTTTAGATTCTATTTTTATAAATGCTTATTCTCTGAATTCTAATTTTATGTAATATACATTTACTCAACAATTCGTACATGAGCATGTAGGTTTCCTCTCTAAGATGGGAAAAAACAATGCTTCCACTTCTACAAGTTTGCCTATGTCTTTACTTTTGTTGGAAACACTTTTACTTATTATCAAATTGTGATTTTGTGCAATTAATTTTGCAGATGTGGAACATCAAAACCAATGTGTACCAACATTTTATAAGTACTCTATAAAGTTTGACAACGTTCAATTTTAAACCTATTGTTGAGTTTTTTTTAAAAAAAATTATTGTATTAAATTTTCAAGCCACAAAGTTGACTGAAATATAATTATTTAAATGAAATTGTACTGAAGACCAAAGAGCCAAAATATTGTAGGTTGATTTTCAAATTCGTATACATAAATTATTCTGTGGGTTCTAATTTTATGTAGCATTTCATAAATTTAAAAGTCATGAACCAAATTTATAAACGTCAACTTTTGTTATAAATATTTGCTACAAACGTCCTGTAAAAGATTGAAATTTTATAAATTTTAAAGAATCAATGCAAATTTTAAATTTTGTTGTTGGCAAGATTATGATTTTTAATTTTGTTGGCTTTTAATGTTGTAGAAATGTTTCACAATATTAAATTTTAACCCTATTGTTTATATTTATTAAAATTATTGTGTACAATTTATGACAAAAATGTAATTATTCATATGAAATGGTATCCAAGACCAAATAGCTGAAATATAGCAGATTGATTTTGAAATTTGTATTCAAAAATTTTGACAAAATTCATTAAAAAGTTGGCTTAAATGTAAATAGCCGCAATAAATTTGACTGGAAATTAATTTTAGAAGTAAAAGTTGACCAACATGTAATTAGTCAGCATATTGTGAACCTAAATGTAATTAGACATAATACAGTTAATTCACTTGTAAATAGTCGCAATAAAGTTGACTAGACTATAATTAAAAAGTTGACCAAAATATAATTAGTCGTCATAATTTTTGTATTTGTAATTCACGAGAAACACAAGGGCATAAGCGAAAGTTTATATTTTTTGACCTGCTTGCTTATGTGTTCTTATAGTATAGTAGTTATGAAAATAAATTTGTGAGAAGGCCCCCTTCTCTTCGCTTCCATCCCTGTTCCCTTCCCTTCTTTTTACTTTTCCTCCCTCTTAGCAATCGTACGTAGCATTGATGTTTGTTACAAATATATCGATGTAGACAACAAAATTTTATTATCTCACTACTATCCAATTAATCAAGATGGACAAAATAATTCTTGATTAGTCAAGTCAAAAGCCATACCAAAAGTGGGTCCCAACAGTAACTCCCTAATTGGACCCATTTTAAAGGCTTGGGTCACGCCAAATTCAAGTGGTCAAATCTACTAAGATACTTGGACCCATATTATCGCATGTCAAATTTATAATGGCGGAAGCATTACCAAACCAAATCAAGCCTTGTGTCCCAATCAATTGGGGTCGGTTGTATGAATCATTTTTCTCCATTCTGTATAATCAAGAGCAATATGATCATTTAGATTATATACATTCATATCTTGTTGCACTACATACTCACATGCCAATCTAGGTCTGCCCCTCCCTCTAACCATTCTAAGCACTACGATCCTATCACTCTTTCGTACAGGTGCGTCTATAGGTCTTCGTTGCACATGGCCAAACCATCCAAGTCTCATCTCCCTCAACTTATCCTCAATCTGTGACACTCCTACAGTCTCTCGAATGTACTCATTTATAATTCTATCTTTCCTAGTCTTACCGCACATCCATCTTAGCATCCTAGTTGCCCAACACTCTGTCCCGTAGAGCATAGATGGCCTAATAGCTGTCCTATAAACTTTTCCTTTTCAATTTTGTTGGTATTCTCCCATCAAATTATACTCCAGAAGTGCTCATCCATTTTAGTCATCCTACTTTAATTCTGTGGGCCACGTCATCACGAATCTCTCCATCTCTAGTGATCATTGAACTTAGATTGTGAAAGTGTTCCCTCTTTGGGATCTTAAATCTTTGATCTTCATTGCTTCATGGTCTCTACTTCTACTATTACTAGGACTACATTCCATGTATTTTGTTTTCGTCATACTTATCCTAGCCATTTTGTCCCCAGTGCTTCTCTCTAAGCTTTCAGTTTAGTGTTGAGTCTCCCTTTAGTCTCATCAACCAAGATAATATCATCTGCAGACAGCATACACCATGGGACCTCATCTTGGATGTGTTTAGTCAATTCATACATAATTAGGATGAATAAATAAGGGCTCAAGGCTGCCCCTTGGTGTAGGCCTACTGTAATTGAGAATTCGCTTGTTTCTCCAGTCGGTTATCTAGTTATAGTAGCGGCTTCATCATACATATCCTTCACCACATCAATATAAGCCTTGGTCACTCTCTTCTTTTCTAGCACCCAACAGATTAAATCTATGGGCAACCTATCATAAGCATTCTCTAAATCAATAAAAACCATATGTAGATCTTTTTCTTCTCTCTATACTTTTCAATTAGTCTCCTCAATAAATAAATTGCTTCCATAGTTGACCTTCCAAACATAAATCCAAACTGATTTTCTGACACTGGTGATGTGCCTCCTAATTGATGCTCCATCACTCTTTCCCACAGCTTCATAGTATGGCGATCATCAACTTAATACCTGTATAGTTGTTGCATTGTTGCACATCTCATTTATTTTTATATGTAGGTACTAAAATGTTCTTCCTCCTCTCATCAAACATTTTTCTAGTCATTAAAATCATATTAAAAACTTTTGTAAGCCAAGATGCCCTCACATATCCCAAGCATTTCCAAACCTCAATGGGGATCCCATTTGCTCCTAAGGCCTTGTTGCGTTTCATCTTCTTCATAGCAAATTCTACCTCAAACTTCCTTATTCTCCGATAGAATCTGTATTCTCTAGTTTCATTGTAACTACCAGTTTCTTCTTCAATTGTGTTATCATATTTTTTCATTCATCAACTTCTCAAAAATAGCTCTTCCACCTTTCTTTAATCTCTTTGTCATTCACTAAAACCCTGGAGTCATCACTTTTTATGCACTTAACCTGATTAATGTCTCTTGTTTTCCTTACTCTCGACTTAGCTAGCTTTTAAATACATTTTTCTCCCTCTCTAGTGTCTTCCTTTGTGTAGAAGTTGCCATAGGCTATCATAATGGCAACTCTAACTGTCCTTTTAACCTCTTTATTTGCACATTTATAGCTCTTGATGTTTTTTCCACTTCTATCATTTTGTCACTTCTTAAAGACATAATAGGGGTAAAACGTTTTTACTAAAAAAATGTTTTCATTATATGTTTTCATTATATATAGCGTGGTTATAACGTTTTCATTATATGTTTTCATTATATATAGCATTTTCATTATATGTTTTCATTCTGATTAGGGCTAAGAACGCCACTGGGGATATGTTTTCATTATATATAGCGTGGTTACAAATTACGTTATTAATATTTTTCCTACATACAGTTTTTTTTAAAAACTAAAAAAAAAAAGGAAACAAAAAAAAAAAAATTAAACTTAATGGCGTGGTTTGCAAAACCGCCACTAGTATTTTCAAAAACTAATTTTTCTGAATTTCCATAAAATGTTTTTTTTTTGGAAATGGGAAAAAAATCAATTATTAATAGCGTGTTTTGTAAAAACGCCATTTATAACAGCATTTTTTGCAATAACGTTGTTTCTATGAGTAGCGTGTTTTGCAATAACGCCATTATAATGGCGTTTTTAGTAAAAAGTTTTACCCCTATTATGTCTTTAAGTTAAAACAGGCCCTAGTTTAATAATTAAGTTTTTTAGGGGCAATATTTGTGGAAACAGCTCGTTATTTGGCACTACATATTAAAACTACCAATATACCCCTAAGAGCACCCAAATGTACAATACTAAACGCCTGGCAATCAATTCATGATTTGATTCACGATTTCACAACAATTAATTTATAGGTCCCAAACCCACATCCTTAGGGAACCTAACAAAACTTGAATCATTGGACCTTTTCTCAAAACGAGCTCTCAAGAGAGATCGCTCAGCAACTATTACAGCTCACATTTCTTGCAGTTTTCAATGTCTCCCATAACCATCTCATCAGGCCTATACCAAAATGAAATCAATTTGGTACATTTGGGAACAGCTCATTTGACAAAAATTCAGGACTATGTGGAGACCCTTCGTAAAAAAAAAGTGGAAATTTGGTGGAATTACCATAACCTATAGTTTGACCTTCGAAGATGAAGATTCGGGGTTTTCCTGGTAAACTCAATTGGGTTATCATAAGCTTGGGTTACCTAAGTGGTACAGTTGTTGGCCACATTGTGATCAGAGATGTCATGTTTGGTTTGAAAGAAAATTTGGAATGCAGCCAAAATTGAAAAGAATAAGAAAAAAGGGGCAAAGAAACTGAATTCAAGTAGCCCATTTTTGTTCATGGATTTGAGCCTATGTATACTTTATCTGGAGGAATTTTAGACACACATGGAGGTTTTTTTCGCTATCTATTAGTTTCTACGCACTTTTTTTTGTGTACTTGGACATTCTCTATGACACGCATACACAGAGAAGATTAAGAATCTGTAATTTCATTGAGAATGTCACAATCTATTTTTTTGTAAATAGCAACGAAAAGAGAGAACTTACCTGAAGATATTCAAAGTTAAGTTCACTCATCGATGTAAATACCGGTCCTCATAAAGAATGATGCACAAGTTATGTCTCATTAGATATCTTCGGTACAATCAAGATTTGATTAATGGTAAATCAAACATTCTTTCAATTTATGCGTAGAGGGTGATTGTATTGGTCATTTGTACAATATTAAGCTAATCACATTTCACCGATGTGACTGTTTCTTCAATATGCATCATAGTGTAAAATTATTTCAAATGTTGCCTTCAGTTTTAAGAGTATATTCACATAGTTTAAACTAGTTCTGAGTTATGGAGAAAAGTTAGAAAACTTTAATGAGTTATGAAGGACTTTGAAGCTGATTAGATTTACTTATTTGTACTCTAAGAGGAATTCTAGAAGTAGATATCTCACGTATACTTACTCTAGATAATTTTTCGTTATTTTAGCAGTATACTTACTCTCTTTAAAGAGGAATTCTAGAAGTAGATATTTACTCTCCTTTTGGACACCTAGTAACGTACACTTGCTATATGTAATTATTACGTCCTAAAATTTCTCTATCTATCCCACGATTTGGGTATTACATTGACTGGGATGTCTTTTTCCATATAATGTTATCATTGCCTATAAAACCTATGATCAATATTGAATATATACATATAAACAATTGTCCACGGCGGGACCAAGAGACAGATACATATACAGAGAGTTTGAAAGGCAGTGAAAATAATTCTTGTGTTAATATTTCATTGTGTATTCGGGCAGTACAGAATTTTTGTGGGATTATTCGGTGTAGTTCATTTCTATTCAGTTAGTGCATAAAACTAAATAGAAATATCAAAGTGTGTTGGGCTGTTGTATCTTGGGGGTTGACCACCATCCTGTGCACCGGTGAGAAGACCGAGGAGGCGCGAAATCAACCTTAAAGAGAACGACCTGGTCCGCGCCTCGGCCCGTTACTGAATTGGACTTCCACTATCAAAGCTTTTTGGCACAGTTTCTCAACAATTTTAAGGTTGAATTAGCCTCATGGAAGCCAATCAGCATACTGCTTCTGTCAGCGACAACAGTCACAATCGCCCTTTCCGGTTCGAAGGTCAATTCTTCAAGCGCTGGAAAACCAAGATGATGTTCTACCTGTCTCTACTGAAGGTTGCATTTGTTCTTGATGAACCAAACCCGAGGGACTTGGATATGCTAGAACCCGCAAAATCTCATCAAGCACAAAAATGGGAAGCTGCTGATTTCAACTGCAAAAATTACATCCTCAATGGGCTTTCAGACGAGCTTTACGATTTCTATGCCGAGTTGCTAACGGCTGCCGATGTTTGGAATGCACTTCAAAAGAAATACGACATTGAAGAGGCCGGTGCGAAAAAATACGCTGTAAGTCGTTATTTAAAATATCAAATGGTAGATGAAAAATCAGTCGTCTCACAGTGCCATGAACTTCAGAAAATAGTTCATGAAATTCTTTCAGAGGGGATGAAAATAGATGAACAATTCCAAGTCGCAGTTTTAATTGATAAACTGCCCCCCTCTTGGAAGGACTTCAGGAACTCCTTAAGGCACAAGTCGAAGTCCTAGTGGAAAAAGAGGGGGGCAGTTTATCTATAGATTGAATTTGAAGGAATTTTGACACGTGGTGGAAAAAGATATTTTATTACATTTATTGATGACTCTTCAAAATACACATATGTATATCTTTTGAAAAATAAAAATGATGCTTTTGATGCTTTTAAGGTTTATTTAAATGAAGTTCAAAATCAATTTGAAAGAAAAATTAAAAGGCTTAGAACCGATAGAGGCACGGAATATGGAGAAAGAGAATTTAGTAATTTTTTAGAATCCCACGGTATTATTCATGAAACTACAGCTCCTTATTCGCCTGAAATGAATGGTGTAGCCGAACGTAAAAATAGGATTTTTACAGAACTTGTTGTTGCTTTACTTGTGAGTTCTGGAGCTCCCTCTAATCTTTGGGGAGAAGCTTTATTAACTGTTTGTTATGTTTTAAACAGAGTTCCCCACTCTAAAACAAAAATTACTCCATTTGAACTTTGGAAAAATAGAAAGCCAAATTTAAATTATTTTCGAGTTTGGGGCTGTTTGGCATATGTTAGACTTCCTGATCCTAAGAGGCATAAACTTGCTAGTAGAGCTGTAGAATGTGCATTTTTGGGATATGCTTATAATAGTAAAGCTTACAGATTTTTAGACGTAAAAAATAATGTTATATTTGAGTCTATTGATGTTGATTTTTATGAAGATAGATTTCCTTTTAAATCAAGAGATAGTGGGGGTTCCCAACCTCCTATTTTCGTCCCTTCTCGACCCATTGATTCTAGGGTGCATGATAGAAATAATAACATAGAATCTGAACCTCGTAGAAGTAAGAGAGCTAAGCTCTCAAAAGACTTTGGACCCGATTTTTATACATTTAATCTGGAAGGAGATCCCTCTTGTTTAGAGGATGCTCTTAATTCTTCAGAAGCCAATTTTTGGAAAGAAGCCATTCAAGATGAGATGGACTCTATTACATCCAACCGTACTTGGGAACTTGTTGATTTACCACCTGGGTGTAAAACCATAGGTAGTAAATGGGTCCTTAAAAAGAAACTTAAACCCGATGGTTCTATTGAAAAATACAAAGCTAGATTAGTAGCTAAGGGGTTTAAACAAAAGGAAAATATTGACTTTTTTGATACATATTCTCCAGTTACTCGTATTACTTATATTAGAGTTTTATTAGCTGTTGCTGCTATTCATGATTTATATATTCATCAAATGGATGTTAAAATAGCTTTTTTAAATGGAGAATTAGAGGAGGAAATTTATTTGGATCAACCTGAGGGTTTTATTGATCCGAACAATAAAAATAAAGTTTGTAAGCTAATTAAATCATTATATGGTTTAAAACAGGCACCCAAACAGTGGCATGAAAAATTTGATCAAACTATTATTTCAAATGGTTTCAAAATTAATGAAAGTGACAAATGTATTTATTATAAATACAATGATGGAGTATGTGTTATGATATGTCTATATGTGGATGATTTATTAATTTTTGGTTCCACTTTAGAGATTATAAAAGAGACCAAAAATTTCTTGTCACTTAATTTTGATATGAAAGATTTGGGTGAGGCCAATGTAATTTTGGGGATAAAAATTACAAGAACACCTATTGGCATTTCTATTGATCAATCTCATTATATTGAAAAAGTTTTAAAAAAATATAATTATTTTGATTCCAAGCCTGTTTGTACTCCTTTTGATCCGAGCATTAAATTATTTCCTAATAAGAGCGACCTGGTCCGCGCCTTAGCCCGTTACTGAATTGGACTTCCACTATCAAAGCTTTTTGGCACAGTTTCTCAACAATTCCCCTTGTTCCGACGAGGTTCATCCAAAAAATAAAAAATTACAACAAACAAATGCTCAAATTCTACATAACACATCTCTCTCTCTCTCTCTCTCTCTCCCACATCAAAATTGGGTTTCCCTACATTAGTGTCTTTTCTCTACATTTGTGTCTCACATTAGTTTTAATTCTTGGGATATCATCAATTGGCTGTCATTAATATTCTACAAGCTAGCTACACAAGGACTGGACCACTTCCACAAAAGAATCATCAAGGAGTGGACCCCTTCCGTAACATTTCTTCCACTTCTGTAGGAAGACTTGACATGTAGTGGGATTTGAAATTGCATGCAAGGCTCAAGTCAATGTTATTAGGAATGCTAAAGTGTCAAAATTACAAAAATACCCCAACTATACAGTAGTATCAGGCTTGATGCTAGAACACATTTGTGGACATACTTGCAGTGGCGGATCCAGGAATCTTGATCAGGGGGCTGTGTAAGAACTTAGAGTCACATGGGGGTTCGGGGGTAGCGCTCTGAGGTAAATTTTTTTTGGGTCTATTTGTAATTAGGCCAATATCTTACATATAATAAGTTTTTTTTAAAAAAATTTTGAGAGAGAAAAGTATAGTTGGGTCAACATATTACATATAAAATTCTTTTTTTAAGCCTAACTAATATTTTTTGAGAGCTTTATAATAAGTTTAATTATTTTGGGGTGGGGGCCACTGCCCCCTTGCCACCCCTGCATCCGCCACTGCATACTTGTGCCTAGCCTAGAATCTGTCTATAAAAGGCCTTGTAAATTCCCCAGTTTCATGTTCATCATAAAGCACTAAAGTTACACAAATGGACCTTTCTCAAAACAAGCTCTCAAGTGAGATCCCTCAGCAACTAGTACATCTCACATTTTTTGCAGTTGTCAATGTCTCCCATAACCAACTCATCGGGCCTAGCTATACGACATTGAAATCAATTTGGTACATTTGGAAACAGCTCATTTGACAAAAATTCAGGACTAATGGAGAACCTTTGTAAAAAAAAATGTGAAAATTTGGTGGAATTACCATCACCTAGTTTGACCTTCGACGATGAAGATTCGGGGTTTTCCACTTAAACTCAATTGGATTATCATAAGCTTGGGTTACCTAAGTGGTACAATTATAGGGGTAGTTGTTGGCCACAATGTCACCACGAGATACCATGTTTGGTTTGTAAGAAATTTTGGAAAGTAGCCAAAATTGAAAAGGGTGAGAAAAAAAGGGGAAGAAACTGAATTCGAGTAGCCAATTTTTGTTCATGGATTTAAGCCTATGTATACTTTATCTGGAGGAATTTTAGACCTACATGGAGGTTTTTTCCGCTATCTATTAATGAGTTATGTCTCGTTAAATATCTTGGTACAATCAAGATTTAATTAGTGGTAAATCAAACATTCTTTCAATTTGTACGTACTATATATAAATTTTAATTGTATTGATCATTTGTACAATATTAAGCTAGTCACATTTCACCGAGCTGACTGTTTCTTCAACATCCACTTAGTTTTAAACGAATTCTGAGTTATGGAAAAAACTAGTGAGTTATGACAGGCTTTGAAGCTAATTAGATTTGCTTATTTGTACCTCAACAATTTCATCATTAACATGATCGATTATTCCAACCACCCTATTGGGTTGCTAAGATTTTACTAGAAAAATTGATTATTCCAACAACCTCAAACTTCACTCGTTTTCACTAGAGTTTAAAGACTAATTTGACTCTTAGTTTGTTAAAACGTTCCTCAAATCTCGAGTTAAGTGAAATTTCACTTAACATTCACGTATACAAAAGAAAATTTCACTTAACATTTTTGTATGGAGTAATCAAAAATCTTAATAGTCTTTAACTAAAAAAGATCTTGTACTAATGTCCTTCACAAATAATTGCCCCAAAAATCAGTCTCAACCTAGCCTCTAGCCGAACTGTCCGTTTCTGGGGTTTGAATAGCTTAGTTTCATTTATGTCCAAGTTTTAAATAACATAGAGTCACACTTGCAGATTGCAAAAACATAGGGCTATATTTTACCCACCTTAACAAGCAATTGGAGCAGGTGGAACTAGGAACATCACGGCCCCACTTCATTGAAAACCAAGTTTCAAAAACCCATCAGTTATATATTTGGATCTGAAAAATGAAGGGAAAAATAAGTTTTATGCTACTCAACCATGCATTCAAAATACCCACCTCTGCTACTAAAAATGAATATTAGTAATTACGTCCCCCTGCCTAGGTGTATTCGTTCAATTTTACCTTTATATAATTCCTCTCCTTTCGTCAAGGTTCATCAAAATTTTTTTTTTTTTTTTTTAAATTACAACAAACAAATGCTCAAATTCTACATAACACATCTCTCTCTCTCTCTGTCTTATCAAAACTAGCAATTGCCCCTGCCCATAGGCACGACGCAAAAAAAAGAAAAAAGAAAAAAAAAAAAAAAGAAAAAAAAAGAAAAAGAAGGTAATTTAGCGTTTAATAGCATTTCTCAAACTAAATACCAATTTTTAAAGATGTATCAATAAAGAGCTAAGCAATGAGAAACGAATTTGAAATAGTTAAGTGATTTTAGTTTATTTGGTTTGTACCATAAACTTTAAATGCAACCCAATAAATTCCATTACTAAGATTTTTAATTAAAAAAGGGACAATGTCATTGTTAAGACTTAGAATTTAGGAGTGTTTGGCTGCGAAGACTGCAAAATCAAAAATCTTATGAACCCAAGAAGTAAGCTAATAGTTTCTCAATCCCCATATATTACGACCACGTTTTTCAGTCACCCCCATAAAAAAAAAATTAATAAATAAATAAAAAAAAAAGAAAAAAATAACCTAAACAAAAACAAAGTGTACATCTCTACACAACAAATGGATTGCCTATGAACCCAAGAAGTAAGCTAATAGATTCTCAAATGATTTGCAGCCATCTAATATCACAGGTCGATAAGAACTCAACCCCAAACCATTGAGTTTCAACATTTTCCATACCTAGCTCTTCCCTTTCCCAGATTTCTTCGGAAAAAAAAAATTTAATAGAAACCAAAAAACACAATAAACACAAACTCAAACACAACTAAACAATTAAGAAACAACAGATGATAAGTTTAAGAAAATGTTGTATGTTAAACTATTATTATTTAAATGAAAAAAAAATTCCAAACATGGACTAACACAAGAAGAAGAAGAAGAAGTAGAAGAAGAAGCTAAAAATCGAAGAGAAACAATGCCATCTCTACTCTGTAGGCAATTCTATGTACCAAACAAAATAAATAATAAGAGGGGAATAAACATATTTAGGCCCTACATAGAAGTAAACATATATCTGTATCTTCAATTTGTCATTTACTGGGAATAATTTTCTACTCAATCATGGAATAATTTTGGTTGGACATACGATGATATGTGGAATTCTTTATTAATTTTCGTCTTGGTCAAATCTTTATTAATTTACACTGGTTGTTTTTGTATAATTGATATGATTATCTTTGGTCAATTAAGAGTAATTATGGGTTAGACACATGGGAATAGACAAAGTGGGAAGAAGAGAAAGAGAGAGGGTGTATATATATATATATATAAATCTAAAAGTATTAAAAAATCACTGAGAGCGCCACATGGCAGAAGTAAAATCTTTTGCTTTTCCCTACATTCGTGTCTTTCCTATCCATTTGTGCCTCACATTAGTTATAACTCTTGGGATATCATCAATTGGCTGTTAATATTAATATATACCAGCAAGCTACACTAAGGACCGGACCACTTCCACAAAAGAATATTCATCAAGGAGTGGACCCTTTCCGTAACCTTTCTTCCACTACTGCAGGAAAATTTGACTTGTAGTGGGATCTGAAAATGCAAGACTCAAGTCAATGTTATTAGGAATGCTAAAGTGTCAAAATTACAAAAATACCCCTAGTATACGGTACTATCCGGCTTGAAGCTAGAACACATTTGTGGACATACTTGTGCCTATCCTAGAATACTGTCTATAAAAGGCCTTGTAAATTCCCCAGTTTCTTGTTCATCGTAAAGTGCTAAAGTTACCCAAATGGACACTATGGGATCATCTTTGTATTTCTTTATTTTAATGCACTTTTTCTTCTTCGTCTCCTGTTTTAATTTTACTAAACTGGCTCACTCTTCGTCTTCGTTTCAGCAACTGTGCAATTCAAGCAAAGCTTTTTCATCAATAAATATGCTTCCCAATATTGTTCTTCTGCTTATCCAAAGGTTTTATCATGGAGCCTAGAAGGAGAAAACGGCAATTGCTGCTCATGGGATGGGGTCGAGTGTGACAACCACACCGGTCATGTGATAGGCCTCGACCTCAGTTGCAGTTTACTCTATGGTTCAATCAATTCCAGTAGTACCCTTTTCAGGCTTGTCCACCTTCAGAGTCTTGATCTATCCTTTAACCACTTTAATTACTCTCAAATCCCTTCTGAGATTCGCAATCTTGCAAAGTTAAAAAGTTTAAATCTATCAGCATCGTCATTTTTCGGGCAAGTCCCATCAGAATTATTAGAGCTTCCCAAGTTGGCATTTCTTGATCTTCATTTCAATGTTGACCCATTTTATCGCAGTCTCTTGAAACTTGAAAAACCAAGTCTGAGTAATTTAGTTGAAAACTTAACAAACCTTCAAGTACTTGGTCTCAATTATGTGAACATATCTTCAACTGTACCTGAAACCATGGCAAATTTGTCTTCCCTTTCTGCTCTTTATCTACAAGATTGTGGTCTGTTTGGTAATTTCCCAAGTGGCATTTTTTCACTACCAAACTTGCGAAATCTGAGCGTTCGATTTAATCCATATCTCACCGGATATTTACCAGAATTTCAGCGTGGTAGTCTCATGGAGATTTTAGTACTCACCAGCACGAGTTTCACTGGGAAACTTCCCAAATCTATTGGTAATCTGGAGTACTTGAAATGGCTGGACATGAGTAATTGTCATTTTTCAGGTCAAATCCCTTATTGTGTTGGTAATCTCATCAATCTCACTTATTTTAACCTTGCGGCAAATCATTTTATAGGCCAAATCCCATTGTCTGTTGGTAATCTCACCAAGCTCACTGTTCTTGACCTAGCGGCAAATCATTTTATAGGACAAATCCCTTTTTTTGTTGGTAATCTCATCAACCTCTCTTATTTTAACCTTGCAGAAAATCATTTTATAGGCCAAATCCCTTTGTCTGTTGTTAATCTCACCAAGCTTACTTTTTTTAACATTTCAACAAATCATTTTATCGGCCAACTCCCTTCTCCTGTTGGAAGCCTCATTAAACTCACTGTTCTTGACCTTTCAGCAAATCATTTCACTGGTGAAATCCCTTCTTCATTGGCTAATCTAACCCAACTCTATATCTTATCACTTGGTCACAACAATTTCAGTAGCGGTACATGGTCTTGGATTGGGAAGCAAACCAAACTCGCATACTTATACCTGGGGACGAACAATTTGTTTGGTGTCATCCCATATTGTCTTCAAAACATGACTCAACTAACCTATTTGGACCTTTCAGATAATCATATTATTGGTGAGATTCCATCTTGGCTCGGAAACCTCACCCAATTAACTGTGCTTCATCTTTTCCAAAATGGTTTGCACGGTCCAATCCCAAAATCAATATTCAAGCTCAACAATCTTACTTGGCTTTATCTATATTTGAATAACTTGAATGACACAATGGAAGTAGAGATGTTTCTGATGTTAAAAAATCTCACTTTTCTCCAATTAACCGGTAACATGTTGTCATTGATCACCACGGGGAGTATCAATGGTACTCTACCGCAGTTTAAGCTTTTAGGACTCCAAGGGTGCAACTTAAGTGAGTTCCCGAAGTTCCTGCGATATCAAAGCCAAATGGAGTGGCTAGAGCTTGGTGGCAACAATCTTCGCGGACACATACCAAATTGGGTATGGAATATAGGTAAAAGAACTTTGACAACTTTGGATCTAAGTTCAAACTTCCTAACAGGAGAGATTCCACCATTAATCTGCAAGTGGAGTTCTCTGTCTAACCTTGCCCTATCGTACAACTCCTTGAATGGAACACTCCCACAATGTATGAGCAACTTCAGTGACTCCCTGTCAATAATGCTTTTGGAACACAACAGTTTCCATGGAACAATTCCCCAGCCATACAACAATGGAAGCAATTTGAAGGTGATGGACTTAAGTCAAAATCATTTGGATGGGCAAGTGCCAAGATCTTTGGCCAATTGCAAAATGTTAGAGTATCTCAATCTTGGAAACAATCAATTTAATGACATTTTTCCATTTTGGCTTGGAACAATCCCAGAGATGAAGATTCTGGATCTCAAGTCTAATCAATTCCATGGTGAAATAGAAGGTCCATTATCAAATTTTGATTTCCCTAAGCTTCGGATCTTGGACATATCTTGGAATGGCTTTAGTGGTGAGTTACCATTAAAGTACTTCCAAATTTGGAGTGAAATGAAAGTTCAGGGGGACATAGAAAAGTCGAAATATTTAGAGACACCAATAAAACAACATACTATTTATATCCCGCCCATGAATTTTAGTAACTCTATGAGAATCACGAACAAAGGAGCTGACATGATTTATGACAAGATCCAAAGTGACTTCAAAGCCGTTGATCTCTCAGGCAACAAGTTTAAAGGGAGTATTCCAGAATTGATTGGAGTACTCAAGGGGCTTCGGTTGCTCAACCTTTCGAATAATGCTCTTACAGGTAATATTATTGTTAGTTACATTTGATTGATACTGGTTGATTTGAGATTCATACAATTTGATACGCTTTTTAATTTAATATCCATAATTTTGACTTTGTTAAGAGTATAAATACTTTAGTAACATCCTCTCTAACAGCTTAAATTTTTAGAGTATATATATAGTTGTCTACAAGGAATCAGAGCAGACGAAGTTCTATGGTTAAAATATATGATTGTCTAACGTTAGTCATTGCCATGACCCTAATATATAAAAGGAATATTAGGTCATATA
Organism: Hydrangea macrophylla; assembly: GCA_033977485.1. Classification (NCBI taxonomy): domain Eukaryota; kingdom Viridiplantae; phylum Streptophyta; class Magnoliopsida; order Cornales; family Hydrangeaceae; genus Hydrangea; species Hydrangea macrophylla. Next base: position 35,335,598 of record CM066994.1, read on the forward strand.
CCCCTTAAAATTAAGTGTCACACGATGTGGCTATTTTTTTAAAAGCCCCTCGCTAGAACAGAAAAATAGCTAAGGCAATATATATTATCTGTCAACTTTACACCACCATAACTCGCTCTTTTTTTTTTTTTTACTTTTTTGATTGTTTTTTTTTTTTCATATGTTTCTTCGAGATCTACGCAATGTAGTTGAAAATTGTACAAAAGAAAGTAATTGGGAACCTCAGTTTTTGATTTATCTATATCTATCGAAACAGATGATATTATCTGTCAACTTTAAACCACCATAACTCACTCGTTTTTTAGCCTTTTCGAGTGATTTTTTTTTTTTGTCGAGATCTACGCAATGGAGTTGAAATTGTACAAAAGAGAGTACTTTGGAACCTCATTTTTTGATTTTATCTGTCAAAACATATGTTATCTGTTTTGACAGATGAGATTAATATTATCTGTCAATTTCAAACCACTATAACTCGCTCGTTTTTTAGCCTTTTTGAGTGATTTTTTTTTTGTTTCATGTATTTTTTTCAAGATCTACGAAATGGAGTTGAAACTTGTATAAAAGAAAACAATTTGGAACTTCGTTTTTTGATTTATCTGTTTATTAATATTATCTGTGAACTTTAAACCACCATAACTCACTCACTTTTTAGCCTGTTTGAGTTTATTTTTTATTTTGATTCCCTATATTTTTTCGAGATCTATGTACCTATGGTGTCAATTTTATGAAAGTAATATGTTTTTTGTTTTATTTATGCAAAAAAAATACAGTTTTTCATATTTATTTAGTTTTTAGTTTTTTTTCTCAGTATTTCATGGTCATTGTTGATCTCAATTGATAGATCTCATTTTGCTGATTCCAAAACATCAAATTTTACGAAAAACGGACTTGTAGATCAAAAGTTAGAGGAATGTGAAGTTGTTTAGGCATAAAAATGACCTAATGAGTTAAAGAAAAGTAGCATGGGTTTTAGCATTGAAGGGTTTTATTTTAGGGAGCTATGGCCGAAGCCCCCTTTATAAAATATGCACGTGTATGGCCCTTCAAAGGCATGCATGTTAAGAGTATGAATACTTTAATTAGTTATACCTTCTCTAACAACCTAAGCTTTAAGAGTAGATGGGCGCATGTTAACAACTTTAAAAATTCTAATTTTTCTGTGGAAAGTTTTCAACATGTTGAGCTTTAATTTTACATGAAAGTAGTATAAAATTACTATTTTGTTCATTTCAAGTATTGTGCATGTGTTTTTAAAGTACCAAATGCATTTATTTGATTTTCTTATTTTCTAGAAGGAGTTCATCTAACGACTCACAATTCAATATGAATCAAGATTTACTCTTTTGACAAACCTATTCACAATTTGACAACGATTTATAGGTCCAATTCCCACATCCTTGGGGAACCTTACCGCACTTGAATCGTTGGACCTTTCCCAAAATGAGCTCTCAGGACATATCCCTGAGCAGCTAGTCAAGCTCACATTTCTTGCAGTTTTTAATGTCTCCCATAACCATCTCACCGGGCCGATACCACGAGGAAATCAATTTGGTACATTCGAAAACAACTCATTTGATGGAAATTCAGGGTTATGTGGAGAACCTTTGTCGAAGAAATGTGGGAATACAGTAGAATTACCATCACCCACTTCAACCTTTGAAGATGAAGATTCGGATTTTCCCAGTAAACTAGACTGGATCATCATAAGCTTGGGTTATCTAGGTGGGACAGTTGTCGGGGTCATTGTTGGGAACATTCTGACCAAGAGACATCATTTTTGGTTCGTTCCAAAATTTGGAAAGCCACCAAAATGGAAAAGGGCGAAAAAAGGGGGCCAAAGAAACTGAATTAGAGTAGCCCATTTTTATTCATGGATTGGCACCTATGTTGACTTTTTCTGGAGGAGATCAAAAGAACTTTGTATATCCTAATCTTTTAAGTATATGTGAGTGTCTTTATTTTGTATCTCTATGTAGTGCTTCTTCCTACCTTTTGCTTATGCACTTGGACATTTTCTATGTCTTGTACTTTATTTGGGTCTATCAATGCACTGATAGGGGTTAATTTTTCAATTTTGAAAAGAGCTGCATTCTTTTCCTTTTTTTTCATTTTTTTCGGTGAAAATATAGAAGTAGAATCCTCACAATGTTGGTGTTGTACGGGGTCTGTCACACCCCGATGTAGCAAAAATATAGAAAAATTTTAATTTCCTTTTTGGACCCGTAGGCTGCTACAGGTGAGAGTAACCAATTGTCCATAATATAACTAAACAGTAATGCTAAAGTAGAGTAAATGGAAAGTGGGGATAAGTAGAACTTAATAGTCCATTCCCAAACTTAACTAAACTTATTACATCATAATATCTTAGGCACTTAAAGTAAAACATACGAGTACCATAGTATAATCTTCTCCACAGAGCTCTTGTCTCTAACTAGCATAGTTGTAGTCCTCAGCATCCTCAATTCCTGGGAAGTCTGGACAATTTGGATATTTAGGGCATAAAACACCATCAGCTAATGGAAGTCAAGTGAATATAATAAACAGGCACACACAATGTATATAAAGCATACTTAAAGCCATCGCGCGTGGTTCAACATCTTAAAATGCAGTTAATCGCTTATTCCAAGGCACTGTTTAATAACAAATAGGATACAGATCTGTTAATATATGTATATACGTCTAGATACATTAGATTTGCACTACACTGTCTAGGTTCAATGTATGTACTACATTGTACTACTCTTGTACTTTTCATTTCCTTATTTTGTCTTCTCTTGTCCTGTATATGTCATGCCCCATAGTAGCGAAAATAGAGAAAATTAATTCCTTTTTGGACTCGTATGCCACGACAGATGAAAGTCATCACATTGTCTATAAACCAAGCCTATTCATCAGAGTAATGAATCAAACCACGCGTTTGGAATATCTAAGTTCAACATATATAAGTCAGAGTTTAATACTAAACTATTATAAACCTTAAGTATTTGCGAAAACATAAATAAAGTATTATGGCAACACATGCCGATTACAAACTTGTACTATTACAAAGTCTCTAAAACATAAACAATAGCACAGCTTCAAGTCTTCATCATAGTAGGCCTCCTCCTCATAGCCTTCTGCTAGGTACTCTTTCCCTGTATTCTCATAACCTTGGCCAACTGGACCTAGGATATCTAGCGGCATAAAACTCCGTCAGCTACTAAAGCTGAGTGAATGTAAATACTTACAGAGTATCGATAGATATGCAGTATATATAACACAACATCATTAAAGATCTTCTCATCGTTCACATTCATGTATGCACCACTTACTATATAACAACTGACATCGTCCTAGCTAATCCAAAACATAACATGGACTCTTGGATCCACATTTCGCACGTAGCTCCTATTTCATAATTACTCAACTCATGTCTTGAACCACACTTTACTAAAGATCACTTTTCGATACATTCTGGCCAACACGCCCCAATACATCCTCGTTCCATGATGTATCCCTCTTAGCCTCAATCATGGACTAAAGTGACATATCCCTTAGCCTCTATCGGATCTCCTGTCTTGGTTTTGGGCTAAGGTGATATTCCTTTAGTCTCTATCGGTCTAAGGGCTAACGTGACCGTATCCCTTAGTCTCTATCGGATCTTCCGTCTCAGTCTTGGACTAAGGTGACATTCTGTTAGCCTCTATTGGACCAAGGTGCTAGCCACATTACAGTTCCCACAATACGTATCCCTTATCCTCTATTGCACTTCCCTGTCCCGGTCATGGACAAAAATGATACCACTAGTATATCCCTTAGCCTCGGTCATGGACTAAAGTGACATATCCCTTAGCCTCTATTGGATCTCCCACCTCAGTCATGGAACAATCCCAGAGATGAAGATTCTGGATCTCAAATCTAATCAATTCCATGGTGAAATAGAAGGTCCATCATCAAAGTTTGGTTTCCCTAAGCTTCGGATCTTTGATATATCTTGGAATGGCTTTAGCGGTGAGTTACCATTAAAGTACTTTCAAATATGGAGTGAAATAAAAGTTTAGGAGGTCGTGGGAAAGTCAAATTATTTAGAGACACCAATAAAACAACATAATATCATAGCCGGAAATTTTAGAAACTCAATGAGAATCACGAAAAAGGAGCTGACATGTTTTATTACAAGATCCAAGGTGACTTCAAAGTCGTTGATCTCTCAGGCAACAAGTTTAAAGGGAGTATTCTAGAATTGATTGGAGTACTCAAGGGGCTTCAGATGCTCAACCTTTCGAATAATGCTCTTACAGGTATAATTTTTTGTTACATTCGATTGATACGGGTTGATTTGAGATTCATACAATTCGATAAGCTTTTTAATTTAATGTCGATAATTTTGAGTTTATTGAGAGAATAAATACTTTAGTTACACCCTCTTTAATAGGTTAAGTTTTTGGAGTATATGGTTGTCGACACGCAATCATAGCAGGCGAAGGTCCTATGGTTAAAATATATAGTAGTCTAACGTTAATCCTTGCCATCACCTTAATTTATAAAAGGGATGTTAGGTCATAGACCCCTTAAAATTAAGTGTATTAGTAAAAATCTCACACGATTTGGCCATATTTTAAAAAGCCCCTCGTTACTTTTTGAATTTGGTGAAAAGCCCCTCTGGAACAAAGAAATGGCTAAGGCAATATTATCTATCAACTTTAAACTATCATAACTCACTCGCTTTTTTTAGCCTTTTCGAGTGAATTTTTTTTAATTTCATTTATTTCTTCAAGATCTACGCATCAAAGTTGAAAATTGTACAAAAGAAAGTAATTTGGAATCTCAATTTTTTATTTCATCTGTCAAAATAGATGCTGTTAAGAGCCTGACAAAAAAACATGTTCACTGGGTAAGTTCACTCAACCCTGTTCTCTTAAGAGCCTGACCGTCAAAATAGATATTATTGTTTTGATAGATGAGATTAATAGTATCTGTCATCTGTCAACTTTAAACCACCATAACTCACTCATTTATAGCCTTTTTGAGTGATTTTTTTTGGGAATTGCTATGTACACCGCTAATTTTGCTATGTACACCACTCTACTTTATAAAAGTGGGAATTTTTTGAAGAAAAATGAGTAGAATAAAGGAATTTGGGTGTACATAGCAAATACATGGGTGTACATAGCAATTCCCTTTTTTCCTTTGATTTCATGTATTTTTTCGAGATCTACGTAATGGAGTTGAAAATTGTACAAACGAAAGTAATTTGGAACCTCATTTTTTTTTGTCAACTTTAAACCACCATAACTCACTTCCTTTTTAGACTTTTTGAGTGATTTATTTTTTGATTTCATGTATTTCTTTGAGATCTGTGCAATAGAGTTGAAAGTTGTACAAAAGAAAGTAATTTAGAACCTCATTTTTTGATTTTATCTGTCAAAACATATGATGTTATCTGTTTTGACATGTCAACTTTAAATTACCATAACTCGCTCACTTTTTTAGCCTTTTTGAGTGATTTTGTTTTTGATTTCCTGTATTTCTTCAAGATCTAAGCAATGGAGTTGAAAATCATACAAAAGAAAGTAATTCGGAGCCTCAATTTTTTTTATCTGTCAAAACAGATTATATTATCTACAACTTTAAACCACCACGACTCACTCGTTTTTTAGTCTTTTTGAGTGACTTTTTTTTATTCCCTATATTTTTTCGAGATCTATGCACCTATGGTGCTAATTTTATGAAAGGAATGTGTTTTTGTTATATTTATGTAAAAAAAAAAAATACAATTTTTCATATTTGTTTAGTTATTAGTTTTTTTCCCTAGCATTTCATGGTCAGTATTGATCTCGGTTGATAGATCTCATTTTGATGATTCTAAAATATCAAATTTTACGGAAAAAAACGGACTTGTAGAACAAAAGTTTCAGCAATTTGAAATTGTTTAGACATGAAAAGGATCTAATCAATTAAAGAAAAGTAGCATGGGTTTTTTTAGCTTTGAATGGTTTTATTTTAGGGGGCTATGGCCGAAAGCCCCTTCCTCCCATGAAAGTCTGGTCATATGTGAGCGGGCATGCATGTTAAGAGTATGAATACTTTAGTTATGCATTCTCTAACAACTTAAAGCTTTAAGAGTAGAAGAGTGTTAAGAATTTTAAAAATTCTAATTTTTCTGTGGAAAGCTTTGGACAGTTTGAGCTTTAATTTTACATCAAAGTAGTATAAAATCATTGTTTTGTTCATTTCAAGTATTGTGCATATGTTTTTACAAGTACCCAATGCATTTATTTGATTTTCTTATTTTCTAAAAGGAGTTGATCTAACGACTTACAATTCAATATGAATCAAGATTCATACTTTTGACAGACCTATTCACAATTTGACAACGATTTATAGGTCTAATTTCCTCATCCTTGGGATACCTTAGTGCACTTGAATCGTTCGACCTTTCCCAACATGAGCTCTCAGGACATATCCCTGAGCAACTAGTCCAGCTCACATTTCTTGCAGTTTTTAATGTCTCCCATAACCATCTCACTGGGCCGATACCACGAGAAAATCAATTTGGTACATTTGAAAATAACTCATTTGAAGGAAATTTAGGGTTATGTGGAGAACCTTTATCGAGGAAATGTCGAAATACAGTAAAATTATCATCACCCACTTCAACCTTCAAAGATGAGGATTTGAATTTTACCAGTAAACTAGACTGGATTATCATAAGCTTGGGTTATCTAGGTGGACAGTTTTCAGGGTCATTGTTGGGAACATTCTGACCAAGAGATATCATTTTTGGTTCGTTCAAAAATTTGTAAAGCCACCAAAATGGAAAAGTGCAAAAAAAGGGGGCCAAAGAAACTGAATTGGAGTAGCCCATTTTTATTCGTGGATTAGCACCCATGTTGACTTTTTCTAGAGAAGAATAAAAGAACTTTGTATGTCCTATTCTTTTGAGTATATGAAAGTGTCTTTACTTTGTATCTTGTTGGGAATGGGCCCACAATCACAACAAGAAAAACCACACCCACAATTATGGAGATAAATAGAACAAGAACGACACAACCACGAAAGGAAAATCTAGCAAACCAACACAACAAGATTTAAATGTGGTTCGGCCCTACAATGGCTACATCCACGTGCAAAGGCGATCTTATCAATCCCTTGAGTAAGCTCTATATTTACATAGATTGTAGAGTCCTAATCCTAGTTGTTGTATGATTTACCCCTGTGGTAAGTCTTGTACAATAAGGAATACTCTCACAAACATTCCTATATAAAATAGGTAACTTACACCATCAAAGCAATCCTTATTTGATAAGGAAACCACCAAATAAGGAATCGAATCATAATTAGGAAATAACTTCACTAATGGAATTTTAGGCACAATCCTAACAATCTTCACCTTAGCTCAAATTCCTTCCCATCAGTACTCAGAGTCTTCCTCTTGTAATCTTCAACTTCCACATCGATAGTGCATCGCCTTTGCCATCCTCCAAGCTATTCAGCTACACCATTACTCAAGTTCACATCCCCCATGAACTTGAGATCACCAATGTCATCAAACACGAAATGCACGAGCTCCACTTTGCTATTGTGGTCGTCTTCAATTTGAGTAGAAGTTGTTATCACCGAAGTTATTGGAGCCTCATCATTTATTCCCTCAATAGATTTCCCCATCGGCTTCCTGTTGGGGAAAAAAATACGAAAATCCCCAATATTAGGAGTAAGACTTCCTAGACCCTTGTCTAGTGTAAATTAAATAGGAACAAAAATATATATATATATATATATATCCAAGCCACAATGGATAATTTCCTTTAACCACAATCAAGCACAAACAATATAATAATAAGGAACCTAAGCAAGAAATAAATAGACACCAAGATTTATGTGGAAAAACCTCCAATGGAGAGGGAAAAAACCACAGAGCAACTCCGAGTAATTCCACTATGTAAAATAAGGAATACAAATATTCTCTCAAGTTTTTGTCCTAAACTTGAGGTATTCAATCAACTAGAGGGAGTACAAGGGTTATCTCTTAGGGTTAGAAAACCCAAAGGAAATCACCAAATAAACTAAACATAAGTTTCTTCAAAATCACACAATTTCAGAATAGCCAAACAAGCCCTTGCTGGCCGTCTTCTCCTTCTCCTCTAGTCGCACCGCACAAACACCAGGATCTCTCTCTCTCTGTTTTTCTTAATGTATGCACATAACCTAAATAAGGTTCATAGCATCTCTTTTTGTTTTATTGATTAGCTAAATGAATAAAACAAGCAGCATGGCCCACGGGCCCACAATGACTAGAATAAGGTATAACAAGTCAAAGCCCATTATATAAAATCTCATGTGTATAGAAACACATGGTATACCCAACAAATCTCCCCGTCTATACACATGAGAGGAGGGAACACCCAAACCTTGACCCCTCAATTGGAGTCCATTCCGGCTAGAGCTTTACAAAGCTCAAGCTTCTCTCTTGTAACACCCTCAGTCATCATGTCAAAAGGATTCTTCTCTGTATGAATTTTTTTCAATTTCATTTCCTGTTTTTCTATCACCTCACGAATCCAGTGGTAATGGACATCAATATGTTTTGTGCAGGAGTGATACATAGCATTCTTGCTCAAGTCCATAGCACTCTGGCTATCACAATGAATCACATACTCATCTTGCTTCAAATCCAACTCTTGGAGAAATCGTTTCATCTATAACATCTCTTTCCCTGCTTCAGTAGCAATGATATACTCATCTTCAGTGGTAGACAAGGCAACACATTTTTGCAACTTGAACTGCCATGAGACAGCTCCCCCAGCAAAAGTAAACAAAACCCGAAATAGACTTTCGATCATCAATGTCCCCTGCCATATCTGAATCTGCAAACCCTTCCAATACTGGTTTTGAACCCCTAAACCATAAACACAAACTTGATGTACCCTTCAAGTAACGAAGAATCCACTTGACTGCTTCCCAATGCTCTCTTCCGGGATTTAAAAGAAATCTGCTCACAACACCCACAGCATGAGCAATATCAGGCTGTGTACTGACCATCGCATACATAAGACTCCTACTACCGAGGAGTAAGGAACAACTTCCATTTCTTCTCTTCCTTATCGGGTAGAGGGACACAAACTTTTACTTAGCTTAAAGTGACTCGCCAAAGGAGTGCTAACTGGCTTAGCATCTCTCATATTGAACTTTTCAAGCACCCATTCAATGTATTTCTCCTGTGATAACCATATCTTCTTGGCTTCCCTGTCACGAACAATCTACATACCCAAAATCTGTCATGCCGGGCCTAAGTCCTTCATATCAAAGGACTTGAACAACTCTCCTTTAAGCCTGTGAATCATATTAACACCTTGTCCAATAACAAGCATATCATCAACATAAAGCAAAAGGATAATAAAGTTACCATCCGGGAATTTCTGCACATAAACACACTGATCTGTAGTGGTTCTCTTGAACCCATGACCCACCATGAATGAGTCGAATTTCTTGTACCACTGTCTCAGAGCTTGCTTAAGGCCATAGAGACTTATCTTCAACTTGCAAACCAAGTGCTCTTTCCCCTTAACTTCAAAACCCTCTGGTTGTACCATATAAATCTCTTCTTCCAAATCACCATGAATGAAGGCAGTCTTCACATCTAGCTGCTCAAGCTCAAGATCCATGCTAGCTACTAAACCCAAAGCCACTCGAATAGAACTCATCTTCACCACTGGTGAAATAATCTCATCAAAATCAATGTCATACTTATGCCCAAAGCCCTTGACAACTAAACGAACCTTGTACTTTAGTAGCTTGTCACCATCCTTCTTCAACTTGAACACCCATTTGTTTCTCAATGCTTTTCTGCCCTTAGGAAGATCAATCAACTCATAAGTATTGTTCATATGTAAGGAATTCATCTCATCTTGCATAGCCTGTACCCAACTGCCTCTGTCTTTGTGAGTCTAAACTTCCTCAAAACTCTCTGACTCCCCCTTATCTGTAAGCAAAATATACTCAGAACTAGAATACATGACTGATGGCATGTGCTCTCTAGTCGATCTCCTGACTTGAGGCACTGTAATCTCTGGTTGAGGGGGCTGCTCCCCCTGCTCAAAACCCTCTGTATCTGACACATCATCATCATCCCCAAATTCTGGAATATTTATAACTGGCTCATACTGTACTTCTCCCCCATCTGTGGCACCCTGTGATGTGGAAGGAACTGCTGTGAGGTCTGGAGCACTACTCGCTCTAGGCTGTGGAGGTTTCTCAAAATCTGCCAAAGTCTGATGCTCGTGAAAAATCACGTCTCTACTTCTGATCACCTTTTTATTTTCTGGATCCCACAACCTGTACCATAACTCTGCATCTCCATAACCAAAAAAGATACATGGAGTAGCTTTATCATCAAGCTTAGATCTCTGCTCCTTAGCAACATGTACAAATGCCATGCACCCAAACACCCTCAGATAAGAGTATGAAATATCACCACCAGTCCATACCTTCTCTAGAATATCAAATTCTAAAGGAGCTGAGGGAGACCTATTAATCAAGTAGCAAGTTATGCGAACTGCTTCACTCCAAAATGACTTAGGCAGCTTAGCCATTCATAACATGCATCTGACTCTCTCTACAATAGTGCGATTCATCCTCTCGGCCACACCATTTTGTTGTAGGGTACGTGGAACTGTCCTCTCATGCCGTATATCGTGACCTGCACAATATGCTTCAAACTCTTTTGAAGTGTACTCTCCCCCGCTATCAGTACGAAGGCACTTCAAAGGTTTTCCTATCTCTCTTTCCACCATGGCATAGAACCTCTGAAAATGCTGAAAAACCTGGTCTTTTGTTTTCAGAAAATACACCCACACGTTACGTGAAGCATCATCAATAAAAGTAAGAAAGTATTTATTTCCGCCCAATGACTCCACCTCAATGGGACCACAAATATCAGAATAAACCATATCAAGCAACTTGGTTTTTTTTTACTAGAAGCATGAAAGAAAACACTATGGTGCTTACCAAATAAGCAATAATCACAAGGGTTAATAACTGTACCTTTGGCAAAGGGAATGAGGGACTTCTTTGCCAGAATCTGCAACCCTTTTTCACTCATGTGTGCCAACCGCCTGTTCCACAAATTTGGTGAAGACTCATCCTCAACTACATTGAGCCTTCTTGAACACACCTTCACATGAGTCTTGTACAAAGTACAATAAAGTTCCCCTTTTGCAACAACTAGGGACCCTTTAGTGAGTTTCCACTTTCCGCTTCCAAAATAGTTATCATAACCCATTTTATCTTAGTTCAACACCAGAAATCAAATTTAACCGTAAATTAGGAACATGTCGAGCATCCTTCAATGTCAAAGTGCAACCCAGGCTAGTTCGAATACACACGTCACCTATCCCCTCAATCTTGGAATAGCTGGTATTACCCATCTTCACAGTACCAAATTCACCGACTTTGTACGAAGTGAAGAACTCTCTCCTAAGAGTAGCATGGTAGGAGGCGGTTGTATCAACAACCCACTCAACATCACTATCTATAACATGTAGGTACTCCTCATCTCCAAATGAGAGTACCACCACATCCTCAGAAACTGTAGTTGTAGTATTCTTGTCTTCTGACTTTTTCTTAGTATTACCCTGTTTCTGATCTCTCTTACGAATTCTATAATTTTTGCTCATGTGGTCTTCCTTGTTATAATAATAGCATAATAAACCTCCTCTAGTCAGTGACTTGCCTCTGCCGTTCTTGGACTTACTACGATCTTTAGATCCTTTCCAAGACCCTCTATTCGGATTCCTACCCCTGTTCTCCGTGACAAGAGCATGTGTCTGATCTGTACCCATACCCTTTCACCTGGCTTCCTCGTTAAATATGTTGTCTTTAACAATCTCCAAAGTCAGCTTACCATTGGGAGCTGAATTACTAAGAGACACAACCAACGTCTCCCAACTATCAGGCAAAGAACTCAATAATAACAAAGCTTGAAATTCATCATCTAAATTCATCTTCATCGTAGCCAATTGATTAACTACACTCTGAAAGTCACTCAAGTGCTCGGCAACGGAATTCCCATCTTTGAATTTCAAGTTCACAAGCCTTCGAATCAAGAAAGCTTTGTTCTGCGTGGTCTTCCTCTCATACATATACTCTAATTTTTTTCCATAAACTCTGTGCATTAACTTCTTAGGCAACGTGGTAAAACACGGTATGATCAACCCACTGTCTAATTTGACCCACTATCTTTCGATTTAATTTTACCCAATCCATATCGGACATAGCTGTAGGCTTGGTCGTATCACCCTCAATAGGATTATACAAATCCTTACAATAAAGGATGTCCTCTATTCGTGGTTTCCAAATTGCATAATTTGAATCTGTGAGCTTAATCATTGAATTTGATGATTCTTCCATTTAATTACACAAGACAATAAATAACAATTGGGTAACTTAATATATCGTCCTAATATATGCATCTAACTAGAAATATGCCCTTTTTAAAAACGAATCTAGAAATTAGTCCCTTGCCTAATTTGAGGACTAAAATACCCCCATATCACTTTTATAGAAATGTATATATATGTATAACTATATATGGTAATTGATTTATCATCATTTACTCCACAATCCATACATGTACATATATAAACTGATTTACATATGATAAATCAATTACCATATATAGTTAAAAACTGAGAAAATATCTCCATATAAAGTCCACTAGCACCAAGAAATTTCTCACAAGCTCTTGATAAATTCGCACTACGTATTCAGAACTTCATACTTAAAAACTGAGAAAATTATCAATGAGATTGCACTAAAATAGTGTGAAATTGCTCACTATATTAGCTAAGTATTGAAAATAGTGAGAATTTTATATTTTAATGTGTATAACAATGAAAAATTTCTCACTTATACTAGAAGGGTAGAACAACCCTCTTTTTAAAACAAAAATAAGCATACAAATAGAGAGGATTTGATGAGAAATTTATCAATAATTAGCAATTTTTTAGAAGAATTCAAAGAAAAAAAATTCACACCTTTTAAATTGATATGACGAGTAATTCTAACAAAATAAAAACAAAATTCTCACTTTTTAATGCAAATTTCTCACTTTTAGGTGAGAAATTCTCACTTTTCGAAGATAAATTCTCACTTCTCTCTCTATACCAGAACTCCAGAATGTGCTTCACTCGAATTTCTGATATGTGATTCTCTTTCTTGCATCAATCTGTGTCGAGAACTCTGGCCCTCAAGTTTCTCATTCTCATCCATCTGTGTCGAGAACTCAGACCTCCAAAGATGGCCCGTAACTCTCTAAATCGTCAACTCCAGTGACGGCATCAGCGTCAATCAAAAGGTAAGGTTGATTGGTAGTGGCCACTGAAAACTGGTTGAGGAGCTTCTTCAATGGTTTGTAATAACAGAGAAATTTATCCCTCCATTCGGGTATGGCTGCTTCAATATGCATTGGAAACTCCTTCCCAAACTTCATCTCAACGATGATGATGATGATTATGAGTATAATCCTTTGTGGGATTGTATTTTACAGAGAGAGAGAGAGAGAGAATTGAAAAGAGAGGGAGAGATAAGATCTATGGAGTTATCAGACACTTCTCTCTCTCTCTCTCTCTCTCTCTCTCTCTCTCTCTATATATATATATATATATATAAATATAAATATATAGATAGATAGTTGTTTGGGGTTTAAATTTGAAACCCCTAAATTCGAGTCTTTGTTACTTTATATATATACAGTCCGGATTTTAAGGGGACCTTAAAAAACGGACTGTGTAAAAAGTGAGAATTTCTCACAAAAAAGTGAGAATCGTGTAAAAAGTGAGAAATTTATTTTCTCATATATATGTGTGTATCTAACGAAGGGCATATTGGTCCATAAAATCTCTTCAAATTGGAAAAAGGGACTAAATATTGATTATCTTCCAAAATCAGGGACTAATTACTATACATGCAATATGACTATGATCAATTTCTATTAATTGTCCAAAATAGGGACTAAATCTTATATTTCTAATAACAATTAACCTTAGCTCTGATACCACTTTGTTGGGGAAAAAATGTGAAAATCCCCAATACTAGGAGTAACACTTCCTAACCCTTGTCTAGTGTAAATTTAATACGAACAAAAAAAATAATAACATCCAGGCCACAATGGATAATTTCCTTTCACCACAATCAAGCACAAACAATATAATAATAAGGCACCCAAGCAAGAAATAAATAGACACCAAGATTTATGTGGAAAAACCCTCCAATGGAGAGGGAAAAAACCACAGGGCAACTCCGAGTAATTCCACTATGAAAAATAAGGAATACAATTGTTCTCTCAAGTTTTTGCCCTAAACTTGAGGTATTCAATCAACTAGAGAGAGTACAAGGGTTACCTCTTAGGGTTAGAAAGCCTAAAGGAAATCACCAAATAAACTAAACATAAGTTTCTTCAAAATCACACAATTTCGGAATAGCCAAACAAGCCCTTGCTGGTCGTCTTCTCCTTCTCCTCTAGTCGCGCCGAACAAGCACCAGGATCTCTCTTTCTCTATTTTTCTTAATGTCTGCGCAGAACCTAAATAAGGTTCATAGCATCTCTTTTTGTTTTATTGATTAGCTAAATGAATAAAACAAGCAGCATGGCCCACGGGCCCACAATGACTAGAATAAGGTATAACAAGTCAAAGCCCATTAAATAAAATCTCATGTGTATAGAAACACATGGTATACCCAACAGTTCCACACCCTCTAATTCTTCGTGATATCTCCAAAATCTGTACTTCCCAACAAAACGTACAAATTTCCAATCTTCTTTTCCAAAAACATTATACGAGAATCCTGCTTCACCTTCATGAAGCCTCTCTTTGAGACAAATGAGCATCCTTTGGAATCCAACATTCCCAAGGAAATTATGTTTCTCTTCAAACCTGGAACATAAAGCACATCTATCAAAAGCCTTGTAAACCCATTTGAAGTCTTGATTCGAACAGTTCCAACACCCTTGATTTCTCCAACTGTGTTTTTCGCCATATAAATTTTTCCCTCCATCAGTTTGTAGGACGAGAACCAATCTATATGCGAACACAAGTGAGCAAAACCTGAATCAAGAACCCAATTCGCGGTTTTCTTCTCCTCCTATGTAATTGTCATGACGTCTATGAGATCTTCATCCGAATGTTCCAACACGTTTGCAGCGGTACCACTATTATCCTTCTTTGCTGGGCAATCTCGCATAAAGTGACCCTTCTCTCCATAATAGTAACACTCCTTATCCTTCATAGGAGTTCTATGTCGTGCTCCTCCACTACCGCCTCCACTAAAGTTCTTCTTCCCTTGCCTTGGCCTCTCTTGTGTAACAAGTGCTTGTGCATCTTCCAACTTTTCCTCTTTGTTATCCATCTTCTCGCTAGATAATAGAGCTTTCTTCACCTTTTCCATCGTTATGGTATCTCTCCCATACAATAATGTATTGAATAATTGATTATGGTTAGATTTTACCGGCGTAAGGAGAGTGATAGCTTGTCCTCATCGTCTAGTTTGAAGCCAATGTTGGATAACTCGTACAATAACTTGTTAAACTCACCTATATGGGCTTGAAGATCAACTCCTTCTTTCCGCCTAAAGGAGTACAACTCTTGCTTCAATATGAGATGGTTGGTAAAGTTCTTTCCCAAATAGAGATCCTCAAGTCCCACAAAGTTTTGCGGAGGTCTCTACCATGACGTCATACACCATATCGTCCACCAAACTAAGTCGCATGGTGCTAACAGCTTTAGAGTAAATTCTCTTCCACATCTTGTTGATCATCCATTCCGGCTTGTTATCTTCACCGCACAATGCATCCTCTTTACCTTGTTGCACCAAGGCATCCTTCATACACACTTGCCACATGCTGAAATTCTTCTTGCCAATCGAACTTTTCTATTGCCATTCGCATATCCCCAAGCGAACTATCTCCAACTACCATGGATTTTCAACCTGAACTCTGATACCACTTGTTGGGAATGGGCCCACAATCACAACAAGAAAAACCACACCCACAATTATGGAGATAAATAGAACAAGAACGACACAACCACGAAAGAAAAATCAAGCAAACCAACATAACAAGATTTAAATGTGGTTCGGCCTAACAATGGCTACGTCCACGTGCAAAGGCAATCACCTCGATTAATATGAAAATTACATGCACTCAAGACCTCATGTATATAACTCTCCAACCAAGTTATATGATACACACAATTGCTAGAAACTAATCTCTCCCTCACTAGTTTGCAGCCCTCTCTTGTGTATGTAGAATGTGGGTTTGTAGAAGATTTCCAACCAATCTTATCAATCCCTTGAGTAAGCTCTATATTTATATAGATTGTAGAGTCCTAATCCTAGTTGTAGTATGATTAACCCCTATGGTAAGTCTTGTACAACAAGGAATACTCTCACAAACATTCCTATATAAAATAGGTAACTTCCACCATCAAAGGAATCCTTATTTGATAAGGAAACCACCAAATAAGGAATCAAATCATAATTAGGAAATAACTTCACTAATGGAATTTTAGGCACAATCCTAACAGTATCTCTATGTAGTGCTTTCTTCGTAGTCATATCATTTTCTTATGCACTTGGACATTAGCTATGTCATGTACTTTATTTGGGTGTATAAATGCACTGGTAGGGGTTAATTGTTCAATTATGAAAAGAGCTACTTTCTTTTCCTATTTTTCATTTTTTTCGGTCAAAATGTAGAAGTAGAATCCTCACAATATTGGTGTTGTGCGGGTGGGCTCCCCAAGATCAATTCACATTCAAGATAATTCACACGAAACTAATAGCAAGAGGAAGATAGGATACGCAACAACAATAATCAACACAAGAAAAGATTTAAACGTGGTTCGGCCAATCATGCCTACATCCAACCCAAAGGAACGACTACTCTTTTATTGATCAACAATGATTACAAGCCACTATCAACTCTCACTCTAAACACTTTTTCTGAGTTCGAATGGATATTTATATTCTAACTCACCTAGTATAAAGCCTTTATCCGGGCTAACCACTTGAGCTGTCAAGAGCTCTTGCACATGAGGACATACCGATTACTCTCTCCGTTACCTCTTAGGATTCATCGATTACTCTCCTTT
Source organism: Hydrangea macrophylla (assembly GCA_033977485.1). Classification (NCBI taxonomy): domain Eukaryota; kingdom Viridiplantae; phylum Streptophyta; class Magnoliopsida; order Cornales; family Hydrangeaceae; genus Hydrangea; species Hydrangea macrophylla. The sequence goes on from CM066994.1 coordinate 35,352,724, forward strand.
CCACCAAGGATCGACACTACGGCTGTAGCCACCACTTTTATATTCGCTTTGAGTTTTCTTTCTCTCTATAGATATACCAGAAGGACACATATCCCTCACATGGTGAGCCAAGAGCCAAACACCTTTCTTGGTGAGCCAATGACCATACAAATTATCTCCACCATATCTACGTTCTGATTTATATAGAATACCTTGCCTAATCCTAGTAGAAGTAGATTACCTACATGGTAAGCCTTCTCCACTAAGAAACTTCCATTGCAAGTAATCTCATACAAATAGAAAATGTATGTCCTGTGGAAACTATCCCAAATACCTCCCCCCACTCAGATTAGGAAAGTTGATTCTCGCACATCATCATCGTTTTCACTCCAGTTACTTGCTCAGGTGGAGCCTCGCTTGCGCGGCACCCAAGCGAGTGGAATTTCTGTCTCCAAAGCTTCACAACCTCGTCCGAGCAGCTCGCTTGAGCTAGATTCTAGTATGAGAATTTAAGCCAAATTCCAATAGTTGGTTATAGAGAAATGACAATCCTCATCCTCACAATGGCATAGTTAGCAAAACTGACCCGAAGATTAGCATGGAGCCGTGACCAGGTAGATGGGTCGCTAGTTCGACCGTCGGTTTAATTGACTTCGACTAGATTAATTTAATGGTAATTAAAAATTTAATAATCATAAAGTTACAAAAAAAGTTTGACTTATAGCAAAATAGAAGTTCCTTTCAAAAAAATATGGTCAGATAATTTGTTCATTCAAATATATACTAAAGTATAACTTTTTTCCCACAATCTAACCATTAGCAATAAAATATTAAGAACGAAGAAGGTTTGTTAATTATTAAATTCTCACAAAAAGAGCAACTATCATGTAATTGTCAACCATTCAGATAAAAAATTTGCAAACTAAGTCTAGCTCTAATTAAAATATATACACATTGTGCAAGATGTTGATGAGCTAGGACAGTAATTATACAAAATGGGAATTCGGTAATTGTTGTGCGGAAGAGAGTTAATCAAAGGATCAAAACAATCAGGTAAATTAAGAAATCCAAACCAAACACAAGAACACAAAATATACACGGTTTAGCAAATTGCCTAACTACGAAGGAGGAACCAAAGAATCCACTATACGTAATATGGAATATAATCACTAGCTCACTCAATTCTCCAAGAAGTACTTGAAAAACCTCTCTAAACTAACCAGTAAGTTATCTTTAGGCTCTCAATTATTTCAACCTTTACCACCAGTTGGGCCCAAGTACCGGTTGAATCGAAGCTCTACACTCTTACCCGAGTCTTTCTCAAGGACCTTGATTTTCTCTCTAGTTTCAAGATACTCTTATTCTTCACCATAGCTCCCTATGGAATACCTTACTAAATCCTAGTAGGAATAGCACTACCCAGATGATAATACTTATCCACCAAGAAACCTAAATCCTAGTAGGAGTAAGACTACTCACATAGTAATACTTCTCCACCAAGAAACATCCCTTGCAAGTAATCCCATACAATTAGAAAATATTCTAGCCTGTCCAAAATTGAAACAAAGTACTTCAACAATAATCGATATAAAATAATCCAAATTAATAGAATTATAAATCTGGAGGTTCTTTAAAATTCGGCCGTGTTGCACGGGTCACAGTTCAACCGATCGGGTCTCACAAACCAACCTGTGCCTCTTCCTTCTGGTCATATATTCAACCCCATACAGATTTAGTGTTCGGCTCAGGATTTCTCTAGTCATTGATTACTATGCACAATGGTAGATTCAGGATTTCGTCCTTAAAATCTCTAAACTGAACCTCGAAGATTGATACCTAAATTATCCTTCTTTGTTTGCTATAATGGAAGAAGGAAGGGAGAGGAAGAGATGAGGGATGCCTTTCCCCTTCATGCCCACAAATTTGAATCTGTCCAAAAGTGGATGAGTTGTGAGAAAGAAAAGGTTTCTCTAATCTTTTGACATTTTAATTTGCCATTCAATAACATCTTAATAATGTCAGGGTATAATAGTAAATTACCCAATACTCCTTCCTCTCCTTCCTTCCAATTTAACTAGACATAAAGAGGGAAGACCTCTCCTTCCTTTCCCCAGGGATACCTATTCCATCCCCCCATTCTTCCCTTCATTCCACTTTTTTCCATCATCTTTCCAAACATAGCATAAGGATAAAACTTTTGTTGTTTTCGGTTACGAACAAAAACGGTGAGAAAATTAGAAAGAAAAGGAAATAGTAACTAAAATATCATACATTTTGAGTTGTGTGAGTTACATGATCCCTTCCTCTTTTTTTCCTTAAGTTGCAACTATTACCTATACATTTTTAGTGCCATTCAAGTGTTGATTTAAACACAAGCTAAAACAAGAGAGAATTACTTTTCTTTTTCTATTTCTTTTTCTTAGTAAAAACGTAAACCAAAGTGAACCTAATAGTTATGGTAACCGTATTTGCATTTTGTCCTTTTTTTTTGGTCTTACAGTTATATTCAACTCGTTTACATCATAAGGAACAAGAAAGATCTAAATTGCCCATATTTTTTTTAAATACTCTAATTAAATCCTAAAATATCTTCAAAACAACAATAGTAAATCATAGTATAATATAATTAAAGTAGTCATATCAGAAGCATGTATAAATAGGATAATTCTTCGGTACACCCAAGTGGTTTGGGTGTACCTACAACAAAATGGTTTTAGTAAAAAATGATCGTTCCCGATAATGAACATTTGTTCCATGATAAGAAACATTTGTTCCCGTCAAATCACCCAAAACAAATGAAATGTTTCTAATTGCGGAACAAATATTTCCAATCGGGAACAATCAATTCACACTCAAAACCACTATGTTGTAGGTACGCCCAAACCATTTGGGTGTACCGAAGAGTTTTCCATATAAATGAACAATGCATGAGTTTCTCGTTAAATATATCGACCCATTCACTTTTTAATTTCATTGAAGTCAAAATACAATTCAAATTATGAGAATTCATTAAGAAGCCTACAAGAATGAGATGAGGAGAGAGAGGAGTCAATATTAAATGCAATTGGATACATGTCATATCTATAACGTACTAAAATATTTGAATGTTGTGGTATAATTAGTAAAAGAATACTGTTAATTAGTGATACCATGTGATCACCAAATCTATTGCATTGAATACTTTTTCATGGGAGAGAAAATAACACATGACCATAATACACAGAGAGAGAGAGAGAGAGAGAGAGAGAGAGAGAGAGAGAGAGAGAGAGAGAATTCTGATTGGAGAGAACAATACACCACTAATTAACCAAATAAAGGAAAATGTTTTTCTTTCTTTTCTCTCACAAAAAAAAGCTAAATGTTTTGCCATGCAATAACAGGTGCTATCATCAATTAATGCCATTGTATTGGTATAACTGTTGAAATAGTTGAAAACCAAATCTTAGATTTAAATTTAGAAGCATATCATTATTTGTAGAGTAAAATAGGTAGAATGGGTCATATGTAAGAGTAATGCTATGCTTCTCAAATTCGAATTCAAAATTTGGTCCTCAAATGTTTTGTTGTGCCATTTGTCGTGATATGTGATACCACTGACACAACATGTGATACAACTATTAAACCATCAATATCATATTTGGCAAGATAAACATTATTCTATAAATAGGATGAACCCAGGATTGGGCTCAATTTTAGGAGTGGTTATTCAATGAGACCTTTACAACTCATCATTACGTAGACGTGATGTGACGCTCGAATCACCAAGAGTCATGTATCTTCGAAAAATAAGGGTACATGACAAGTACTAAAGACATGACAAATCTACTAAAAAAAGAGTCACTTATACCCATATAATCCAAGTGGCATACCATTTCAGCAGGTTAACTTGATGTGACAGTCTCACAAAATAATTCTCCAATTTTAGGCCAAAACACAGAAAAGCATTGATTAGCATCAGAAATTATTTTGTGGAACCTAACACCAAGTTATCAAACTGACGTGGGGGTAACTGTCATACCCCCACTTTTGGACAACCGAAGTATTCAATCAAGAGCATATCTAGACTAATATTCAACTGCCCAAAATTCAAAAATGAAATTTCAACCCATCCAATAGAGAGAATTATTGAAAACGAGGTCTCTTTAAGAAAATGTCCATAGGCTTTATTGAACAAAACTAATTTCATTAAGATAACTGTTTTCCAAACACTTCTATATAAGATTACAACAATTTTAAAAAAATAATCAATTTACAATTATAATAGGAATACACTCTTTACAAAATCTTGGATAGAGCTACTACACACGTACCAATACCCAACATACAACTGATACCTCTTTACACGATCTCAAATAATGGCTCACAATGCCAAAAAAAATACATAAAGTACAACATCATGAAATAACCTATCATCTATAGACTTATTTGTAAACCAAATAATAAAATCTTCAATCTTCCACACATATACTAGCTCTACCTGACAATCCAATCAACTAATCCTGCACAATATATCCGACTACGCTCCACAAAGAAACACCCAAATACACAACACACTCGGGTCAGTATACTTATACTGGTATAAGTTCATCAAAAAATATAGAAACCGTCGTAGGGATCCATTAGGTCCCACAGACTTCTAATCACATAGAAATAACTGTTCAATATATGCTATGAGGTCAGAATAGTAGTTCCACACTCATATCGGGATAGAAAGGTTGTAATGCCCTGTATTTTTAGAATGTTTTAAATAAATAAGACTTTATATTAATTCTTACCCTAATTGATTACCCTTGTGCCCCAATCGATTGCCACTTTTTGCATACCAATTGATTGCTATCTTTCTCAATCGATTGCCATCCTGCCGACCTGAATTCATTACGTGGCATATAATAATCGATTACCCTTGACTCACAATCGATTGCTATAAAATATCTATAACCAATCGATTGCTTTTACTTCTAATCAATTGGCATCTGCAGAGATAAGTTTTCTACTTTGATTCGTGTGTTGACACATGGCACTCTCAATTTCTATATACCAGTTCATTTATTGCCTTGGGTCTATTTCGGTCAGTTGGTTTAGAGAAAGAAAGAGAGAGAGTATAGACTCATATATACACACATCCATACATATATCCATATATACATATATATACACAACCATACACAAACACACTCTGCTGGATAGAGAGAAGAAGAGAGACGAGTAGGAAGAAGAGCAGAGAAAGAAGAAGGGAAAAGAAGAGACAGAGAGAAATAGAGAAAGAGAAGAGGGAAAGAGAAAAGGAGAGAGAAAGCTTGAAGTTTCAAGCCAAACATACCCCACACATATCTAGGTGAGTTCTAAACTCACTTGGACTCACTATGATGTTTTTACAAGCTTTGATATGGATTAGACGTATTCAGTACGTCCTTAAAATATTTACATATACTGATTTACGTTTCTACTGGGGAAGACGAAGTACTAACCGATTGAACTTTTCCCAATCGATTGTCATCAATTGAGTCCCAATCATTAGATAGATTACCAATTGATTGCCATTATTTGTAACCCAATCGATTGCCAAAGTTAATAATTGATTGACATTGATTTGGATCTAATCGATTGACATGTTTCCCTATTAGATTGTTATAGTTTTTACCCCAATTGATTGGACCCTTGTCCCAATCGATTGGCATTAGCAAAACATGGATTGATTCTTTGGTTTATTATATAAAGGGTTCGATCATTCGATTCTCGATTCGGACTTCCAGTATACGATTATGGGTGGATCAGGGATAATGTGACAACAAAGATAAGTACGATTAAGAATAACAGGATAGCGTGATAATGATAGATGCTACGTGGTTCATGTATGAATTCGGTATCCGTTCATTTCAATCAGAGTAGTCAGGCCACAATGGGATGTCATGTATCAATCCTAGTACAAAACTTAGATAGGTCTTGATAAGTTTCTGGGAAGTTGTACGTGGGTGGACGCTTGGTCATATTATGCCCTTAACAAGCGGTGGACAGTGAAATGTCCTTAACGAGCAGTGGGATGGACCAAGTAGTTCTAAGATAGCCAGGGGATCTATGTTATATCCTCAACGAACGGTGGACGAGTTATGTCCTTAACGAGCGGTGGATGGGAGATCACTGGTAAATGTTGCTAAGTCGTGACAATAGAATGATATCCCATTATTCGAAGCATTGTATCCATAACATGCGGCGGTCAGAGAATATGTACTCTATGTTGTCAACCGCAGTAGACAGAGCATTGGTGTATCTAGGAATATTACAATCAGATATGTGTCTTATGAGTCAGTGTCTATAGGTATTTGTATAATAAGACGTGGATTCAAGTAACGTAGGGTTGAATAAAGAAAAGATATTACTTAGTAGAACTATATCTTATGACTTTCATAACTTGTTATTACATTATATAAGTGGTACCTTGTGAGTTTTTATTCACTCAACACTCAACCGTTATTTTCTGGACATTCCCTATCCAAACTACCTTGTTCCTATTAATGCAGGTGATGGAGCTGGTGATGATAGCTACTACCCGGAGGAAGAGTGTGCCGAGGGTGTCCCTACCAGGGATGGTTATACCAAGGGAGATTACTACACTGATGATGACATTTATGCCAGCTGAAGAACTAGATAGTTATTAGTTTTATTTATGTTGAACTTTATTAGTTAAACGGGTACTTGGGCATATGTTGCTTTCAGACCTATTATGTTCCTGTGGAGGACTTTGATGTTATCGTAATAGTTAGGATTTTCGTATTATATTCAATTTGATATTATTGCTATTCTTGTTGCTTCTAATTGATTAGTACTATGTGGTGTAGACAATTAGTGACATACACCAGCCATTCCCTATGGACCCGAAAAGGAAATTTATTTTTCTCTATTTTTGCTGCTCTGGGGCGTGACATGATTTTTGGTATCAGAGGCCCAGGTTGAATACTTTTGTTCACTATTCATTCCACTCAATCTGGTCCTAGTATTTAAGATTCCCTGAGATGATATATGAGTTTAAGATAAATTCGTCCTTCTGATGATAGTTGGTTTCCTTTGTAGGATAGGATGGATCCAGAGTTCTACCTATTTGTGCATGATTCTTTTGGTGGACATGTTATTCATGGTGACACAGTAGAGCCAGCCATACCAGAGATATACCAGAGTCACATTCGCCAGACCCCTAGTCATTATTTGAAGGAGAGGATATAGACTTCTCCCTATGTTGTGGGCACGACGCACCCGATGAAGATACGCATGAATGTATATCAATACACTATAACCCGAGCAGCCATATACCAGGAGATGGCTAGATTGATTCAGAGTAAGCCAGAGGTAGACGAGATTGAGTTGTGAGCTATTATAACCGGGCTTGTTCCGCCAAAGCCTGCAGCTGCACTAGCACCGGCAGCCCCACCATACTAGAACCCAATGTACCAATGCCAAAGCCAGAGCCAATACAGGGGAGTGAGGACCCAGCAGACGGTGACGATGATGATGAGTTGGAGGATGACCCGGAGGAGCTAGAGTATGTTCCCGATGAGGAGCCAGAGCCAGAACCAGAGCTTGAGCTTGAGCCAGAGGACCCAGTACAGGAGCCAGAGGACCTCAAGGCCATTGAGGCAGATATCGTGACTAGAGAGGATGACACAGTGGTAGAGGGAGATGTGATTATGAAGATAGTAGAGAAGGATGTTCTTGACGAGGAGGTAGTTATGCCGAAGGTACCCGTTATGCCTGAGTTACCAACTGGACCTATAGTGCATATGGCAGCCATGGTCAATATGGTAGTAAGATGGATAGCTGAGATGGTCGGACAGCTAGCTTGATTTATTATAGGAGAGGCTGCATTAATAGGGCGTTAGACATAGCTGATGGATCTGTTGTAGTAGCCGTCAACGTCGCTAATCAGGCGATGATGGCAGACATGGTAGAGGATGCAGATGTAGAGATAGTTGAGGATTGGGATATCGGAGTTGTAGTCAGAGTGTCCTCAAGTACAACACCAATAGCCACTCCGGCGCCAATTCCCGTGGGGCATCACTGGAATTGGAAATATGCCACAAAGGTTAGTCATTTATGCTACGACATTGTCAAATATATAAGTGTCTAGATACACATGAAATAGACATTGAAGCCGAGCATAAGGCTTACAATAAAACACTCAGAGGGTCATATCCTGGACGATATGCCCGATTATCCCCATTTCCGGGATAACCCAAATAACACAATAAGAGGTAATGTTGAACACTAAGGGATTTCATAACGTCTAACGTCTTATAAAACTTTACATGGTTCTGGAATAACCACGTTACTTGTTCATAAACACATATCTATAGTTTGCAATAACCCCCAAGTTATGATAATTCAAATAAAATTCGCCATCAACTAATCTTCAAATTTACATACTCAAATCTCATTAAAAAAAATTTGCTGCTGCACTTTAATTTTCTGCCCAAGCAGTACAGATTCATCCATAACTCAAAGAACTAAAGTTGTGCAAAATCGTATTTCCTACAGGTCACGGTGATAGAATAATAGAATAATCAACTTATGAATTATTTAGATTTTTTCTCTCAACAGATCTGAGCTTATTTAATTGAAACCAAATATCAACAAAATAAATCTCAAAGTTTAAATTCAATAACAACGAATGTACATATCTATAAATACACCTATATATGCATTATCCAACATGATTTCTTGAATCATCTTCTGATTTACCCAACTTATTCTAATTGACGATAAATCGTAATGAAAACAAATGAGATCTCAGACTTTGAATCGACAACGAATGAAGGCATGAATGAACTGAGCGATGCTCTAGAACCTCTTCCTCTGTGCGTCGTCACACACACACACACACACACACACACACACACACACACTCTCTCTCTCTCTCTCTCTCTCTCTCTCTCTCTCTCTCTCCTTGGTGGCTATGATTTAATTTGAGTGTGTCAATGTGTGTGTTTTTAGGAGAAAATCATGTTAAGGTTTAGGAACATTCTATCTAGGTATATCTATGTCCATCTAAATAAATCTTGAATTTAGGCTTATGGGCTCTCAAAAAGGCTTTATATAGGGGTTCCAAATGCAACATAATACACACAAAACACTAGCCCAATACCCATGAAACAAACACTCAATTTTCATGTTAAACACACTACTTGACAGATTCACAGGTGTACAAACACTACCCAAAAATACCACGTACACCAACTCTTCAATTATGCAAAATAATAATACACTACACTAATCTACCGTAACCATATTGAATTAAATACTGCATTCAATTAAATAATGTGGCAACAAATTAATTCTTCCAACATCAAAATATATAAGAAAATTGTTGGGTTTGTGCCCTAAAACCATTACTTTATGTATGAGACATTGACTCTTTAATTTATGGATATCATCTTTACATTTCATTGTGTATGTTTCTTTCATGAGATGATTGTTAATCCTTAAGTGTCATAGTAAGCAATTCATGTATGTATGAGATACATACAAGTGAGATACGAATTACTATTCTTTGATACTTAGAATTTGTCACAATGGATGATGAGACTGGATATCTCATCAAGTATACATTGTAGCATGATTAACTACCATTGGATGGAGTGATTAATCTCAATCACTAGAGTGTAACTCTTAGTTAATATGCTAGTGCTCATGGTGCATTGATGGACCTGAGCTTTCCTATTGACATTTAAGGATGTCAATAGTCGATAGGAACTCATAACTTGCATAAGGTACGTGCTCTCAATCTTGAGATGATTATGAACATAGACTGTGGATATGGCTGCTTTGACTTACCAATCAGTGAGGTCTTAAAGATCAATACCTGGGTATCTTGGGTATGTCATGTTCATAGGGTTGTGAACATCTATTGTCAAGATAGAATCTACCTTCTGATAAAAAGTAAGCATTCCCTTGAGAATGTCACCAAGTTGATTACTGAGTACTACAGTCTTGTTGATAAGAGTTATCAACATATTTGGTAATCATATGGGGTGAATAGGACTCAAGGAATACAAGAAGTAATCATGATTCAGGTTGACAGTAATCGTTATCTGACTACCTGAATATGATTACGAATGCTGATGGTAGAGGAACATTAGTAAACCATGCAAGTCTAGTTATCGCTTCGGATATGTTCTTTTGCGTTGGAGTTCAGTTATCATTTTATAGTGGAGTAAACATTAACTGATCTGTTGGTTGGTTTGCTGATCGAAGAGTTTGGTCATGAGAACTAACGACTGGTCTAAGCCAACAATAAAGAGCCTAGGAGGTCCCACTCTTAGCTCCATTAGGATTCTTGGAAAGGCACAAGAGGATCTTGTCAAGGCAGGTTCGATCGATCGATCGAAAGTGTCTCAATCGATTGAAGTCTTGACAAGTTTGATCGATTGACGAACCTTCAATCGATCGAGACCACTTTGATCGATCAAAGGCTTAAAGTCAGTTTTAGAAATCTATAAATAGGGCAGCTGCGTACAGAGTTTGACGATCGTCACTTTTCTATACGAGAGCAGCAAAAACTATTTTAGGGTTTTCTTGGCCTTCTTATCCTCCACGTTAGAGTTCCCTCCAACTCTAGCCTCTCCGAAAGCATCTGTAGGAGTTATAAGGGTGAAGACAACCTAGTAAAGGCTGCTGCACCATCAAGGAAGAAGAAAATCAGAATTGGGTTCAAGACCTGAGGTATAATCTCTTATCCCTCTCATGTATATGCATCTATAAAGTTAATTGGTAGTAGATCCGGGTCACCAATAACATTTTTGAACTTTGTCTTTTCGCTGCTCATTTAAAATAATTTTAAACCTAATTGTTCTTCAATTGGTATCAGAGCCTTGCTTATTTCGATCTATAGATGCATTTTGGAATGCTAGTTTGATTTGCATGTTAGTATTTAGTGCTATTTTTTAAACTACATCATCAAAGATCTGTTTCTGTAGCAGTTTCGCAGCCAAAGACAAATTTGTGATGGCATTGGATGCATGGCAGCTTCGATCGATTGAACTTATTTTGGTCGATTAAAACTGTCTGCGTTCGATCGATTGATAGAGTTTCGATCGATCAAACCAATGCAGGCTTCGATCGATCGAGGTTGCTTCGATCGATCAAAACTAGTTATTTGTCCAGATGTTCTTTTTATAATTTTTAAAAGTTTCAAAATTACCTGCTTACTGTTCTGAAAATTTTAAATCAGTTTGTGATAGAAAACCAGTGATGCTGTTTTATTGTTCTAATTACTTCCATAAAGAGTTTATGGTACCTGCGAATAAAGTAGTGATTCCAATGGTTATATATATTGTTATATATATATATATATGTGTGGTTGTGTGTATGACTAACCCTTTGCAGTAAGATTAGTCCACTATCTCCCATGGCACCAAGTCCCTTTTAAATTCTATAATTAAATGTTTGAGATTGGTGTATGTTGTATTTATTTGGTTTGGTTTTAAGGTATGTGTAAAGTGCGCTGCGACTTCAATCCTATGAAAAGGAAAGTCGCACCGATTTCTCTAGCCTTTTACTTTATTGTTGTTTTTCTACTTTTAGATAAATTATAAGCTTCGAAAGAAGCATATGACCAATGTAATAGAATTAGAAAGTCCATGAAGATGGAAGAGAAGCCATTGTCCATGAAGATGGAGCCGGAGGCGACCAAACCAATAGGAGGTTCTATGGAGATAGAGCCATGGGAGATAGAGGCATATGAATGCCTTGATTTCAATTTTAGTTTTTTGTTTATGTGCTAGATTTGTGATTGGCATTTTATAAATTGTTACTACTTGCATGCACTTAAAACAAGTTTTCTAAAATAAAATTCAAAAACCGTTTCAACGCATTAGTAAACATTGGATGTTTATGGGTAATGTGTAGAAACAAATTTTCCAAAAGCAAAATCCTTAACTATTAAATCTAGTGGGAGAGGGACTTATTATTATAACTCCCACGACCTTCCATTAATGGTTCACTGTAAGATGAGTAGTGCATTCTGTGTCACCTTGCCAGAGGTGATCATTCCATACGGAGGGTACATTACTCATTGGTTACTTGATGTGAACTTCTTATGGATAGGATCAGTTAGACGTGTTAGAGGGTGACCACCACACGGAGGCACTACTTGAGGCTGTTGTAATTGGATCCTAGTAATGGTACACACTAGCTGATCTATGGATAAGGGATCCCACACGGGGCATTATTCAGAAACTTAGAGATCAAATAGGATCGGGAGTCATAACTTGTTTTAAAAAGGTTGCATAGCGTACAAGTCATGATAAATCAAAAGATCGAATATTGACTGCCACACAAAGGCTTTATTCTTTTGTTTCAATATTCCGGCGACTTTTGTTTTAAAATAAGACTTTTAAGGATTCTTTTATTTCAAATTGTCAAATTCTGATATCCATATTTATTTTGTCTCTTTGATTTTTCAGTAATCATAATGTCTGGATCTGCATTTAGCCCACTTGCCACTATACTCACTTAGAATAAGTTAACTGGAAATAAATACACAGAATGTAAACGTAATCTTGACATCATTTTAACTATGGAGGATCACATATATATCCTCACCACCCCAAGCCCTGAAGAACCCGCTATAAATGCTACGGCTGCTGCTAGATGCGAGTTCGATAAATGAAAGAAGTCGAATGGGATGGCTCGTTGCTACATATTGGCCTCAATGGCAGGTGCACTGCAACATCAACTCCAGTCGAATGATTCTGCCAGTGCCAATATCAAATCCTTAAAAGAGATGTTTGGGGAGCATGGTATTCCTGCCGGATATATTGTCATGCAGAAGATAATGAGTGTAAAGATGTCAGAAGGGACTCCAGTCATAGAACATATTTTAAAAATAATTGGTTATTTGAACGAACTGGAGACTTTGGGAGCCAACATCGACGCACAGACCCAAGTTGATATGATCCTCAATTCATTGTCGCCATCATTCACTCAATTTAAACTTAACTATAATATGAATCAAATGAATTTTTCAATGAGTGAATTAATGAGTTCTTTACTGGCAGCGGAAGGGGTGATCAAACCTGGGGGCAATGTTCTGAATATTGAGAAAAGATCTTCCTCTTCTCGATCTACACCAAAAGGTAAGAAAGGGAAGAAGGGTGGCACTGGTGGTCCAAGTGTTGGACCAGTCCCTAAGATTGCAAAATCTAAGGAAAAAGGTAAGGGTAAAGGGAAGGTAGGTGGCCAAGGAAAGGGAAAGTGTTTCCAATGCGGTGAGAAGGGCCACTAGAAGAGGAGCTGTCCAGAATTCTTAGCTACAAGAGTTCAATGTATGATTGAATCACATGTGATTAAAGTAGGTTTTATAACGGATACTTCAAACACTTGGTGAATTGATTCTGGTGTGGGTAACCATATCTGTAATTCATTGCAGGGGTTCAGATCAACCAAGAAATACAGTGATGGAAAAGTGGTGCTGACTCTGGTATCTAGCGTAATCGTTTCTGCAGTTGCAGTAGGAGTAGTAGCTTTAGAATTTTTAGACAATAAGGTTTTGATTTTATCAGATGTACTTTACGTCCCTTCAATGAAACTTAATTTAATTTCAGTTTCTAATTTATCAAATAAAGGTTATTCTTTTCATTTTGGAATTGAAGTTGTGATCAAAAGAAATGGTTCTTTTGTGTGTTCTGGTGTTAAATCAAATGGTTTGTATGTGATTACTTCCAATGTTTCTAATGACTCTTGTATGAAACTTAATAACTCAGTGGTAACTGTACCATCTAAAAGAAAAAAAACCTTCCATTAATCCAATAAGGCTTTGCCATATGAGGCTTCACCATATTAATCTAAATAGGATTGGCAGACAAGTCAAAGAAGGGGTTTTAGGTGATTTGGTTCTCGAACCAATAGAAGTCTGCGAGTCTTGTTTAGAGGGAAAGATGACCAAAAGGCCCGTTCCCGCAAAGGGCAATAGGACCAATGCATTGTTGAAATTAGATCATATTGATTTGTGTGGACCAATAAATATTAGAGCAAGGGGTTGGTTATGAGTATTTTATAACATTTACTGATGACCACTCTAGGTATGGATATGTGTACCTAATGCAGCACAAGTCTGAAGCCTTTAAAAAGTTCAAAGAGTTTAGGGCTGAAGTGGAGAATCAATTGGGCACACATATCACAGCCATTCAATTTGATCGAGGTGGCGAGTACCTCTCTAATGAGTTTATTGATCACCTCGTACAGAATGGGATTCTGTCACAGTTAGCTGCACCTAGTATGCCTCATCAAAATGGTGTAGCGGAGAGAAGGAACCGAACTCTTTTAGACGTGACTAGGTCGATGATGAGTTATTCCGAGTTACCATTATTCCTTTGGGGTTATGCTTTGGAAGTCGCTACATACATACTAAATCTAGTACCTAGCAAATCTGTTCCTAGGACACCATGGGAGATGCGGATTGGGCGTAAGCCTTTTTTACAACATCTCTGGATATGGGGGTGTCCGGCACATGTGCTGAAAGGAAAGATGAGCAAATTGGATTCTAGATAGGAAGTATGTTATTTTGTAGGGTATCCAAAGGGTACTTATGGATGGCATTTTTATGATCCAAGATAATAGAAAGTATTTGTTAGTACAAATGTTATTTTTTTGGAGGATGATTATATCATGAACCATAAACCTAAGGGAAGGATAGATCTTAAAGTGATAAAAGGAGAGCCCTTAGTCCTACCCGCAGTTCATGATGATGTAAGACAAGAAAATATTACTTCTTCGCCCATTTTCGCACTGGTACTTCGTCGTAGTGGAAGGATTATCAGCCAGCAAGATAGATATATGTTCTTAGGAGAAGTTTTTTAAGCTGTCTCCATAGAAACTGAATCTAATCCTGCCACATACGAAGAGGCAATGGCTGATGTTGTTTCAGCTCATTGGATTAAAGCTATAAAGGCTGAATTAGAGTCTATGTATTCTAATCAGGTCTGGGATCTTGTAGAACTTCCAGCCAATATTAAACCCATTGGCTGTAAGTGGGTCTATAAGAGGAAAAAGAGGATCTAATGGAAAGATTGAGACCTTTAAGGCAAGGCTTGTAGTGAAAGGTTATACTCAGAGGGAGGGCATTGACGATGAGGAAACCTTCTTGCCGGTAGCCATGATCAAGTCTATCAGGATACTCTTATCTATTACTGCATGCCTAGATTATGAGATCTGGCAGATGGACGTTAATACTGCATTCTTGAATGGCAATCTTGAGGAGGACATCTATATGCAACAACCAGAAGGGTTCATAGCTGGTGGGAAAGGTAACTTGGTATGCAAGTTACAAAAGTCCATTTATGGGCTTAAGAAAGCATCCAGAATTTGGAACATTCGTTTTGACCAAGCAGTCAAAACGTTTGGTTTCATTTAGAATCTGGATGAGCCTTGTGTATACAAGAAGTGTGAAGGGAAAGTGGTGGCTTTTCTTGTTCTTTATGTTGACGACATTCTACTCATTGGAAATGATGTAGCGGCGTTGTCAACGGTTAAGGGTTGGCTAGTTAGTACTTTCGATATGAAGGATCTAGGAGAGGCGAACTATATTCTTGGGATAAAGCTCTTTCGGGATCGTAAGCGAAAGATAATAGGATTATCTCAAGCTGGTTATATCGATAAGGTGCTAATTAGGTTTTCCATGGACAATTCGAAGAAAGATTTATGGCCTTTTAAATATGGTTTAGCGTTCTCCAAGGACCAGTGTCCAAAGACTCATGAGGAGAAGAATCGCATGGCAGGAGTTCCCTATGCTTCGATAGTGGGAAGTCTCATGTATGCGATGTTATGCACTAGACCAGATATCTGCTTTGCCATAAGCATGGTTAGCAGGTATCAGTCGAATCCTGGTCCAGAGCACTGGACGGCCATTAAGCACTAGACGGCCGTTAAGCACATTCTTAAGTACTTGAGAAGAACTAAAGATTACATGCTTATATATGGCAAAAGTGAGTTAATTCCAGTAGGATACACTGACTCAGACTTTATGTCAGATAAAGATTCGAAGAAGTCAACATCCGGACATCTCTTTACCTTAGAGGTGGTGATGTTAGTTGGAGGAGCATTAAGCAGAAATGCATTGCAGACTCAACTACAGAAGCTGAGTGTGTGGCTGCTTGTGAAGCCATAAAGGAAGTTGTTTGGCTCAGGAAGTTCCTCATGGAACTCAAGGTGGTACCAATGTAATTATCACCTATTATGCTATACTGCGATAATAGTAGGGCAGTGGCTCAGTCCAATGAGCCAAGAAACCACGGAAAGGGAAAGAACGTAGAGCGGAAATATCACCTGATCCGAGATATTGCTCAACGTGGAGAAGTGACTATCACCAAGATTGCCACTGCTGACAATCTTGCGAATCCGTTTACAAAGTCCTTTCCACAGAAGGTCTTTGATAGTCATCTAGATAGTCTAGGTTTTAGATGTAGTCCTGAATGGTTATGAGTGCAAGTGGGAGCTTGTTGGGTTTGTGCCCGCAAACCATTACTTTATGTATGAGATATTGACACTTTAATATATGAATATCAGCTTTACATTTCATTGTGTATGTTTCTTTCACGAGATGATTGTTAATCCTTAAGTATCATAGTAAGCAACTCGTGTATGTATGAGATATATACAAGTGAGATACGAATTACTATTCTTTGATACATAGAATTTGTCACAGTGGATGATGAGACTGGATATCTCATCAAGTATACACTATAGCATGATTAACTACCATTGGATGGAGTGATTAATCTCAATCACTAGAGTGTAACTCTTAGTTAATATGATAGTGCTTATGGTGCATTGACGGACCTAAGCTTTCTTATTGACATTTAAGGCTGTCAACAGTCGATAGGAACTCATAACTTGCATATAGTACGTGTTCTCAATCTTGAGACGATTATGAACACAGACTGTGGATATAGCTGCTTTGACTTACCAATTAGTGAGATCTTAAAGATCAACACCTGGGTATCTTGGGTATGTCATGTTCATACGGTTGTGAACATCTATTGTCAAGATAGAATCTACCCTCTGATAAAAAGTATGCATTCCCTTGAGAATGTCACCAAGTTGATTACTGAGTACTACAGTCTTGTTGATAAAAGTTATCAACATGTTTGGTAATCATATGGGGTGAATAGGACTTAGGGAATACAAGAAGTAATCATGATTCAGGTTGACAGTAATTGTTATCTGACTACCTGAATATGATTACGAATGTTAATGGTAGAGGAACATTAGTAAACCAGGCAAGTCTAGTTATTGCTTCGGATATGTTCTTTTGCGTTGGAGTTCAGTTATCATTTTATAGTGGAGTAAACGTTAACTGATCTGTTGGTTGGTTTACTGATTGAAGAGTTTGGTCATGGGAACTAACGACTGGTCTGAGCCAACAATAAAGAGCCTAGGAGGTCCCACTCTTAGCTCCGTTAGGATTCTTGGAAAGCCACAAGAGGATCTTGTCAAGGCAGGTTCGATCGATCGATCGAAAGTGTCTCAATCGATTGAAGTCTAGACAAGTTCGATCGATTGACGAACCTTAAATCGATAGAGGCCACTTCGATCGATCAAAGGCTTAAAGTCATTTTTGGAAATCTATAAATAAGGCAGCTGCATACAGAGTTTGATGATTGTCATTTTTCTATACGAGAGTTGCAAAAACTATTTTAGGGTTTTCTTGGCCTTCTTATCCTCCACGTTAGAGTTCCTACCAACTCTAGCCTCTCTGGAAGCAACCGCAGGAGTCATAAGGGTGAAGACAACCTAGTAAAGGCTGCTGTACCATCAAGGAAGAAGAAAATCAGAATTGGGGTCAAGACCTTATGTATAATCTCTTCTTCCTCTTATGTATACGCATCTATAGAGTTAATAAGTAGTAGATCTGGGTCACCAATAAAGTTTTTGAACTTTGTCTTTCCGCTGCGCGTTTAAAATAATTTTAAACCTAACTTTCCTTCCAAAATTACACGGTGTTACAGCAACGTCCCAGTCATATCTACTCATGTAATGAATCAATATCCACTTTCTTATTCTTTAAAAATTAAAACTACACGTGTTTGCCGTAAACAAAAGGGATAGTTATAAGAAGTGGTTATATATAACACCTGGATAAGTGCAATTGGTGCGGCGCTGCACATTAACTTAATGACATATTGTGACAGTCACAATTAATAACTTTTTTTAGTGATAGTAGGTGGGAATGTGGAGTCTAATTCCATCAGAATTGTTTCCAAGGTGTTTCCAATCAACGGAGAAGGAATCAAAGAATTCGGGCTTGATCAGGTAAGCCACCCGTATAAGCACTTTGATGTGTGCGATCATCAAAATGAAGAAAGTGGATTGATCATCTTTATGAAAAGAGATTGCATGGTCCAATCCCAAAATCAATGTTCAAGCTAGCCAATCTGCACACACTTCAACTACACTTTAATAACGTGAATGGCACAATGGAAGTAGATATGTTTCTCATGCTAAAAAATCTCATTATTCTCAACCTAAGCAGTAACAATTTGTCATTGCTCACCATGGGGAGTACCAATGATACTCTTCCTCAGTTGAAGTTTTTCAGACTTAGTCGATGCAAATTAAGTGAGTTCTCAAAGTTTCTACCATAACAAGACCATATGGAGTGACTAGAACTTGGTTTCAACAATCATTCCGGTCATATACCAAAATGGACAGGGAATATAGGTAAAGAAACTTTGAACACAATAAGGCTAGATGAAAACTTCCTAACGGGATTTGAGCAACCTCTGCTTGTTCTACCATGGCGTAGTCTAAGGTGTTTAGACCTTCGTGGAAACTTGCTTCAGGATCACTTCCCATCCCACCATTCACCACCTTCCTTTATTTAATCTCCAACAATTAACTGACCGAAGAGATTCCACCATTAATCCGCAAGGTGTTTAGACCTCTCGAATAACAACTTGAATGGAACAGTCCTGCAATGTTTGAGTAACTTTAGTAACTCCCTTACAATATTGCATTTGCGAAACAATAGTTTGCAAGGCACCATTCCTGAAGGATATAATAATGGAAGCAATTTGAAGGAGATTGACTTGAGTCAAAATCATTTGGATGGACCAATACCAAGATATTTTGCCAATTGCAAAATGTTAAGAGTATGTTAACCTTGGAAACAATCAAGTTAATGACATTTTTTCATTTTTGGCTTGGAACAATTCCAGAGCTGGAGATTTTGGCACTCAGATCTAATCAATTGCACGATAAAGTAAAAGGTCCATTAACGAATTTTAATTTCCCTAAGCTTCGAATCGTTGACATCTCTTGGAATAGTTTTAGTGGTGAGTTACCAGTGAAGTACTTCCAAATTTGGAGTGACATAAAAGTTCAAGAGGACATACGAAATGTTAGGATTGTGACTAAAATTCCATTAGTGGAATTGTCTCCTAATTATAATTTGATTCCTTATTTGGTGTTTTCCTTATCAAATAAGGATTCCTTTGATGGTGGAAGTTACCTTTTTTATATAGCAATATTTGTGAGAGTATTCCTTGTTGCATAAATATAGGGGTAAATCCTACTATTAGGATTGGGACTTTACAGTCTATGTAAATATAGGGCTAACTCTAGGGATTTAACATACCCACATTCTACATACACAAGAGAGGGCTGCAAATTAGTGAGGGAGATATTAGTTTCTAGCAATTGTGTGTCATATAACTTGGTTGGAGAGTTATACACATGAGGTCTTGAGTACTTGTAATCTTCGTATTAATCATAGTGATCGCCTTTGCACGTGGATGTAGGCATTGTTGGGCCGAACCACATTTAAATATTGTTGTGTTGGTTTGCTTAATTTTTCTTTCGTGGTTGTGTCGTTCTTGTTCTATTTATCTCCATCTTTGTGGTTGTGGTTTTCTTGTTGTGATTGTGGGCCCATTTCCTAACACGTAAGGCAAAATACGAAGAGATAAAAAGAGAACTGCAAATTACTCCTGGTCGTAGATTATATTCAGACATTGAGAATTACAACCAAAGGAAATGAATTGGTTTATGACCAAATCCAAAGTGTCTTCAAATGCATTGTTTTCTTAGGCAACAAATTCAAATGGAAGATTCCAGAATCTGTTGGACTACTCAAGGGGTTTCATTTGCTAAACCTTTCTAACATTGCTCTTACAGGTACTGTTGTTCGATTCCGTCTACTAATACGCGTTGATTCTAGTTTCATGCGAGTATATTTTTATAATTTGCTATTGTCTCAAAACAAAACCTCTAGAGCCCTCTCTCTTTCTAGAAACCTCCAGAGCCATCCTCCTTGTTTACGCCTGTACGAGCTCTATCATGGCTTTTCCATGGGAGAGCCTGGTTCTTGTTTTTGTTTTTTTGGTCTCTTCTTTGGAGAGGTTGTCCCCCTTTGAGGGGTTTTGTCCCTCTTTGAGAGTTTGTCCCCTCTTGTAGGGGTTTGGTGTGTTTTTTTCTTACTCTTTTCTTGGGTTCTCCGGCGAGATCCTTCGATTTCATGGGTTCTGTGCCTTGATCCAGCTCTCTTTCCTCTAGATCTACCATTTTTTGTTAGATTTGGCGATTGCATGGGTTCTGGGTTGTGGGGTCGGTGTTCTTGGGGTGATCCTCGTTGGTGGGTGTTTATTCGGCAGTTTCGCCTCAGCCCCAGCTTGGTAGCGGTGCCACAGTTCGAGAGATCTTTGGATTTGGGAGACTACGGTGCGGCTTCAGAAGATTTTTCTGCGTTTGTTTTCTTGTTTCTGCTATTTTGTTGTTTCCTTGCTTGCTTCTTGTTTTCTTTCTTCTGTTGCTGTACTGGTTCCATTTGGAATCCGATTGTCTGTTGTAATGAAATGTTGAATGCTATTCTGAAAAAAAAAAAAAAAAAAAAAAAAAAAAAAAAAAAAAAAAAAAACCTTATTCACGATTTGACAATAATTTACAGGTCCTATGCCCACATCCTTAGGGAACCTAAGTACTGCACAAGAATTATTGGACTATTCTCACTACAAACTCTCAGGATATCTCTCAACAACTAGTACAACTCACCTTTCGTGAAGTTTTTAATGTCTCCCACAACCGTCTCACCAGGCCTATAGCACGAGGAAATCAATTTGGTACGTTCGAAAATAGCTCAATTAATGGAAATTCAGTATTATGTGGAGAACCTTTGTCAAAGAAATGTGGGATTTTGTTGGAATTACCAGCACCCACTTTGGCCTTCGAAGATGAAGATTCAGAATTTCCTAGTAAACTCGATTAGCTTGGGTTATCTAAGTGGTACAGTTGTTGGCCACGTTTTGACCACGAGGTATCCTGCTTGGTTTGTAAGAAAAATTGGAATGCAGGCAAAATTCGGGTAGCCCTTTTTTCTTCATGGATTTGTGCCTACGTAGACACTTTATGAAAGAGATCAAAATAATTATCAAACTCGGATGGAGTTACTTTCGAGTATGTGTTATTAGTCTTTGAAGTATATGCATAAGTCTTAATTTTGTGTCTCTATTTAGTGCTTCTTCTTAAATTTTTCTTGTGCACTTGGATATTCTCTGTCATGTTGTTACTTTTTGTGTATGAATGTACCGGTTGGGGTCAATGCCAATTTTCCAAATATGAAAATGCCAATTTTCCTTTTCTTTTTTTAATGGTAAAATTATAGATGTAGAGTCCCTATAATTGCAATCTCCATAAGCATAATGTCTTTGAATCTTTAAATTGGACCTCGGAGCTTTGACCAGTTGAAATTTCTCACCATTTTGAGATTAGTTAGTGCAATAGCAGATTGGGTCGTAACTAAGGTTATGTTGGGTTCATGGATTTAGTGAAGTAAAGCATAGGAAAACACTAAGATCGAACAACTGTTTTCTTGGTTCAACTAACAAGGAAAACAGAGAAAGAAATAGGAAGAAAAGAAAGTATAGCATGAAATAAATTTTACATTTTTAATTTTGTGAGTCACATCCCTCTTTTTTTTTCCTTGGATTCCAAATATATCTTGAAAATTATTAATGGCATTGATATCCAAGCTAAGAGCAACTCCAACCTACCTACCAAATACACTACCAAAGTTATAAAATGATAGCTCTTCAAATTTCACCCACTCCAACGCATAGCTAAAAGGTCTACCAAAAAATGAAAAAGCCATTTGTATTATCATATTTGAAATCTCAAATGACTTTTGTCAAATGAGGGCCCCATGCACTGACAAACAAGACAAAATCCACATAGGCTATATTTTGGATACTTTCCGCAGGATCCAACGAGGGCCCATGCCATGTGTCACGTTCAACGGCTATTTTTTTTTCCCTTAAGACTTTCAACGGCTGTTTGTTTTTTTGCTCCTTCAACATTTCGTTCACAATTTTCTATCCTTTTTTCCTCCTTCAATGACTATTTTTTTTGTGCTTTTTTTTTATTATCTTCTCTAAATACACGAACCCTAGATGCGTATCACCAAAAGGGCTATGTTGCTCACTAACCAAATTAGCAGGAAAATTTTTTGGGTATTGATTCCGTTGTTGATCCCGAACCGCCCAGTGTGTTTAGTTTTGTTGGAAAAATCATTCTTCCACCACTACTTCAAGCGATCCAATTGTTGCCGATCAACAGAAATGTCCTTCACATCAACTTCATTCGAAGCCATGAATCTAGGAAGCGAGTTTCGCTCTGAAAATAACTGATGCAGTGCATAAGCTAAAGATGAGAAGGGTGTTAATGAACAACCTTCTTTAACCTATTAATTGTCGTAAAAATGCCTAGAACAAGGCTCTACTTCCGTTGATTCACACAAAATACCATAAAGTAGGCTTCATTCGTCTTGTTGATTCCATAGAATGCCAAGAATAATTGAAAAAGACAAAAGAGAAATAATCTCTCTAAATAATTCAATTGTCAGAAACTACCTGGTTTACATCATGTCACCGGACTAATATTGTATGATGTTCCAAATTGGAATGTATGTTTTATCCTAAACCACTAGGATGTATCATAGCAGATCCCTTGTTACTACTGCTCAAGTGTAATGGTTTTTTTTTTTTTTGGGAACAACATGTTGGAAATTGAAGGATGAAACTATGAATTTTTTTTTTTGGTTGAGGCGTGCAATGTATTGCACTATCCTTAAGAACAATTCCGCCCCTCTAAGTCAGTAACTCGATGCACAAGGTCACAGTGCTATATTCTCCAGGATTCAGCAACCAACTCTTCCAAACATGCACTTGAATTGGAAGAGTAAAGTGAGTACTCAGATTTTGCTCCAAAAAATATAGAGAAGAACAGAAAAGAGGATTGATTTTGTTGTATTTTTCTGGAAGAGTGTGATCAAGTATATATAGTAAAACATTTTAAGATACTAATGACTCTCCAACAGTCATATTATAAAATAAATAATGACTCCACCAGTCATATAAGATTTAATACACACTCCACCCCTATGCGCGAAGGTACAATTCGAGGTGCATTCGTGTCCGCAGAACGTGCACGCGTAAGTCTCGAAATTCAAGCCAAATTGGTGTCCCAAATTTTGGGATTTGCACCCCCCCTGCGTGCGCGTGAGAGAGCCTCTCTAGTATATAATCTCACAATGCTTAGAAGGATAAATCATATATAAGGAGTAAAACTCCCTTGTGTTTAAACAATGTGGGATCCTTGTTAAATCACACTTTAGGCTAGAGTTTGGGTTTTTGAAATAAAGAGGCCCATGGCCCAAAGCTTTGTTTTAAATTAAAAGGTCTAACAACTAAATGTTATATCCCAATGAAATTGTTATAACACATATAACCCACAAGTAATCCAACAATCCCCCTCTATTTCAAAAATTCAAACGACGAATAAAAAGAACTGGAGCAATAAGAAAAATCAATGCATCAGAACTGGTGCCTTTAGGGCTATGAACCAGTCCCTGGGGATATAAGAAGTGATATTACAGGAATTTGGTGAAATAACATTTTTATGAACCATAATCTCTTATTGTAAATCAATCGTCTTACACCCACATTGATTCCTCAGAATCTAAGTAACTCTAATCGATGTGGCGCCTCTAGGCCCTGGGCCTATCCTGATTTTTTATAAGTGCTCTAGAAAACTTGCCTAAGTTTTCATAGAAAGCGGCCCGCTTTCACACTTATATAGGTGAATCCATCAAGTGTGTATTGCAATTAAACATACCATCCAAATAATATAGACTATGAATTTCATTAAGAATTTAACTCAACCTTTACACATTGTAATTGCACTATACACCATAGGAATGGACAAAAGATAATTAAATTATAGTGCATCTCAAATCAACCAATGACTTGTTATTACCCATATGAACCTATTTCTTGGGTTCTCCAATTACATAGGTTGGGTTACCATCATTGTTGATTTTTGTTATAGGCATAAGCCCCATTCCTCTCGATGTTTCATACACTAGTTTTCTCCCTAGTGGTTTTGTTAAAGGGTCAGCCAAATAAACTTCTGACCTTACAAAATTAAGAGATATTACTCCATCATCAAGCAGCTGCCTCACAATATTGTGTCTTAGGCGTATATGCTTACTCTTGCCATTATAGGACTTATTCATAGCTCAACGAATGGCGGCCTGGCTATCACAGTGTAAAGATACCAATGGAACTGGCTTATTCCAAATAGGAACATCTGCTAAGAAGTTTCTTAACCACTCAGCCTCGGTACCAGCTTTCTCAAGAGCCACAAACTCCGATTCCATCGTTGACTTAGCTGTGCAAGTTTGCTTAGACGACTTCCAAGAAACTGCACCTCCACTAAGCGTAAAGATAAACCCACTAGTTGATTTCGTCTCATCTGAATCTGAAATCCAGTTAGGATCGCTATATCCTTCTAAAACTGCAGGCAAACCAGAATACATTAATCCATAATTATTTGTTCCTTTCAAATATTTAAGTATTCTGTTTAAAACTGTCCAATGCTCTCTGTGTGGACTTTGAGTATAGCGACTTAACCTACTAACCGCATATGCAATGTCAGGACGAGTACAATTCATCAAGTACATTAAACTACCAATGACTTGTGCATACTCGTTCTGAGAAATACTAGCTTCTTTATTCTTCTTTAATTTAGAATTAGCATCATATGGAGTAGAAACAGATTTACAATCAAAATGATCAAATTTCTTTAAAATTTTCTCCACATAATGCTCTTGTGAGAGCATAATCCCTCTATTAGATTTTCTGATTTTAATACCAAGTATAAAATCTGCCTCACCCATATCTTTCATATCAAAGCTAGAAGAAAGAAACTTTTTAGTTTCAATCACAACATCTAGATTAGTACCCATAATAAGCATGTCATCAACATATAGGCAGATAATAACACTAACATAGCCATCAAATTTACTATAGACACATTTATCTGCCTCATTGATCAAAAAATCATTAGATAATAAAACTTGATCAAATTTTTCATGCCATTGTTTTGGTGCTTGTTTAAGACCATACAAAAATTTCACAAGTTTACAAACTTTATATTCATAACCAGAAACAACATATCCTTCCGGTTGATCCATATAAATTTCTTCATTCAAATCACCATTTAAAAAAGCTATTTTAACATCCATTTTATGAATTACCAAGTTATGAATAGCAGCTAAAGCAATTAAAATTTGAATAGAAGAAATTCAAGCTACAGGAGCAAAAGTATCAAAATAATCAATATCTTTCTTTTGTGAATATCCTTTAGCTACCAATCTAGCTTTATACTTATCAATGGACCCATATGGTTTAAGCTTCTTTTTAAAAATACATTTGCATCCAATAGCTTTAGAACCAGGAGGTAGGTCCACTAACTTCCAAGTATGATTAGATAAAATAGACTCTAATTCATTGTTAATAGCTTCTTTCCAAAAAGTTGAATCATGAGAAGTAATAGCTTGTGTGTAAGTAAGAGGATCATCTTCAATAAGAAAAGTATAAAAATCATCTCCTAGATTTGTTTCTTTTCTAGCCCTTTTACTCCTTCTCAATTCAACTTCAACATTTTCATTATCAACAGATTCATCCAAAGAAGCAATTTCAGGTACATGAGCAATTTTATCTACACGAGTTTTTAAAGGGAAAACATGCTCAAAAAAAGTCTGCATTCTTAGATTCAACTATTGTATTAGGATCCATAACATCACTTTTAACAACTAAGAATCTATAAGCAGCACTATTACAAGCATAACCAATAAACATACAATCAAAAATTTTAGAACCAATTTTCCTCTTTTTAGGTTCAGGTAATAAAACCTTAGCTAAACAACCCCAAACTTTTAAATACTTTAAATCTGGTGCATAACCTTTCCATAACTCATAAGGTGTTGTACCTGTTTTCTTAAAAGGTACTCTATTTTGAATAAAGCATGCAGATAAAATGGCTTCTCCCCATAAATTAGGAGGAGCTCCAGAACTAATCAACAAAGCATTCATCATTTCTTTTAAAGTTCTATTTTTCCTTTCGGCTACCCCATTAGAGGCAGGAGAGTAAGGAAGTGTAGTCTCATGTATAATACCATGTTTCTCACAAAAATCACTAAGTAGTCCATCTTCATATTCTTCTCCTCTATCGGACCTAAGCCTTTTTATCTTTTTATTCAACTGATTTTCAACTTCTGATTTATATTTAATAAACACATCACATGCTTCATCTT
This sequence comes from Hydrangea macrophylla, assembly GCA_033977485.1. Taxonomy (NCBI): domain Eukaryota; kingdom Viridiplantae; phylum Streptophyta; class Magnoliopsida; order Cornales; family Hydrangeaceae; genus Hydrangea; species Hydrangea macrophylla. The sequence goes on from CM066994.1 coordinate 35,379,335, forward strand.
TATATCGAAGTAAATATAAAACAGTATATCTAGAGTAGTCATCTACAAAAATAATATAATATTTTTTACCACCTTTAGTCATCGTATTTTTTAAGTCACCTAAGTCATAATGAATTAATCCTAACAATTCAGATTCTCTTTCCACAGATTTGCAAGACTTCTTTGTTGATTTGGATTCAACACATATTTCACATTTCACATTATTAGAATCTGTCATGTTATGAATTAATCCTAATTCTTTCATTTTTTTAATATAAGACATATTCACATGTCCTAGTCTAGCATGCCACAAATCAAAAGAGTCCACCATATAAGCAGAAGAAGATGCGATATCATTAACGACATTAAGGACATTCAAAATAAACAGTCCTTGGTACAGTACCCCTTACCAATAAATATGCCATTCTTAATCATAACTATTTTATCGGACTAAAAAATAAGCTTAATTCCAACCTTACCAAGCAAAGCAACAGACACCAAATTAGCACGAATATTAGGAACATGTAACACATCACTAAGAGAGGGTTTTTCCTGAAGTGAGTTTAAGAAAAACTTTCCCTTTACCAACCACTCGGTGCAGCAGAAGAATCTTCTATAAAAACTTGCTCTTCACCATTTTTAAGAGGAGTATATGAGTTGAAGGCATTTCTGTCTCCACAAATGTGTCATGTTGCTCCAGAATCAATGACCCAATCCTTGGAAGTGGCTGCCATAAGGACTTGTGAAATAACAGCAGCTATGATACCTCCATCGTTTGCTTCTACCAAATTTGCCTTAGGAGGAGGAAGAGGCCCCTTTCTGAATTTACATTGGGAGGCATAGTGACCTGAGTTTCCACAAACAAAACAATTTCCTTTCTTCTTGAAAGAAGGAGGAGTAGGAGCTTGGAAGCTCTGATTAGTCTTATTTTTTATTAAATTTAGAAAAATTATTTTTTTCCTTTGAAATTTTGTTGGGAACGAAATTGAGGTTTGTTTGAACCACCCTCTATCAAATTAGTCTTGGAAGCAATTTCCTTAGCAAGATTAGCCTTGTCCCTAAGCCTATTCTTTTCTTCAATACGAATGTGGACAATAACATCTTCAAGTGTCATGTGCTTCCTCTTGTGTGTAAGATTATTTTTATAATCTTTCCATGACTCCAGCAACCTCTCAATAAGAAATCCGGCAATAAAAGTTTCGGGCAAAGTGATTTCTTCAATTTTGAGATCATTGACAAGAACGTGAAAATCATGTATTTGGGATTAAACATCTTTTTCTTCATTCATTTGAAAATTTGAAAAATTGCCTATGGCATACTTTTGATTTCCAACATCTTCTAGTATATATTTTTTATGTAACAAATCCCAAATTTCTTCCGCATTTTTATAGTTGTAATATATGTCATACAATTCATTAGAGAGGGTGCTAAGAATTGTATGACGACATATTTTGTTACCTTTCTCCCAAATTGGAAAATTCTGCTCATATTCTTCGGACCCAAGGATCGGTTGCTTTTCTGTCAGAATTTGCGCCAAGTTGTGCACGTTCAAAGTGGAACGCACCTTTTGTTGCCAACGCTTGAAACATGTACCATCGAAGCGATAAATCTTGGAAACATCAGGCAGTGACTTCGTAGCAATCATAGCAGCATCCATATTGTTCTTAAGATTGTTAGAAAGTGAAGGATGAAACTATGATTTTTTTTTTTTTGTTGAGGCGTGCAATGTATTGCACTGTCCTTAAGAACAATTCCGCCCCTCTAAGTCAGTGACTCGATGCACAAGGTCACAGCGCTATGTTCCCCAGGATTCAGTAACCAGCTCTTCCAAACATGCACTTGAATTGGAAGAGTAAAGTGAGTACTCAGAATTTGCTCCAGAAAATATAGAGAAGAACAGAAAAGAGGATTGGTTTTGTTGTATTTTTCTGGAAGAGTGTGATCAAGTATACATAGTAAAATTTTTTAGGATACTAATGACTCTCCAATAGTCATATATATTACTCCCTCCGTCCCATAATAAGTGTCCACATTTCCTTTTTTGGATGTCCCACAATAAGTGTCCACTTTCCTAAATTGGTATATAGCCTTTACTTGCTTTCCAAAACTACCCTTATAATAAAGACAAAGTAGCATTTATTTGTGGTCCCAAAACAAACAAAAAGTCAAACACCCATCACATCTAAGGGTAAAATTGGAAAGTGACTCTTTAATGAACCAAAAAAATTAATATAATACAACTTTCTTAAACATTGTGCAAAATGGAAGTGGACACTTATTATGGGACGGAGAGAGTATAAAATAAATAATGACTCCAACAGTCATATTGGATTTAATACACACTCCAACAATCATATATAAAATAAATAATGACTCCAACAGTCATATATAGGATTTAGCAGAAATGCTCTATATAGCATCATTTAGCATGTGCAGAAATGCTCTAACAGTAAAAAAATATTTAATACTTGTTGAAAAACGTGACAGTACCACCCCTATGCGTGAAGGTACAATTCGAGGTGCATTCGTGTCCGCAGGACGTGCAAGTCTCGAAATTCAAGCCAAATTGGTGTTCCAAATTTAGGATTTGCACACACACCCCCCCCCCCCTGCGCACGCGTGAGAGAGCCTCTCTAGTGTATAATCTTATAATGCTTAGAAGGATATATCATATATAAGGAGTAAAACTCCCTTGTGTTTAAACAATGTGGGATCCTTGTCAAATCACACTTTAGGCTAGAGTTTGGGTTTTTGAAATAAAGAGGCCCATGGCCCAAAGCTTTGTTTTAAATTAAAAGGTCTAACAACTAAATGTTATATCCCAATGAAATTGTTATAACCCATATAACCCACAAGTAATCCAACACAACATAATGTTAACATAGATAAATAAAAACACATGTAATCGCTTTTATTTTATTTTTTATATACATATATATATATATATATATATTTATTTATTTATCAGGATTATAGTTGTACACACCAATTGGGCAAAGTCCGCTTGGTACACATGTAATAGTTAATCCCACAATGAAATACAATATATAAATGTAGTAGAAGGGGTTAATGCGTTGATTTTCTACGTAATGTACTTAATTTGTTTATAATCTATGAGTGTACTTGGTGTGTGTGTGGATGTGTGTGTGTGTGTTTGTGTTGGGGGGGGGGGGGGGGGGGGGGGTGTGTGTGGTTGTTAATTTCGATTTTCCAAATATTAAAAGGATTTTTTTTCTTTCCACTTTTCCGTGAAATTGCAAATTAAAGTATATTGTCCTTGGAATCTCTAAACTAAATCTCCGAGACTCATCCATTTTGAGGTTAGTTACTGCAATACAATGTTTTTAAAACTGGACCGGTCCTTGAACCGGAAAGGTGACCGGTTCACGGGTTGATTGGTTCAACCGACCGGTCCGGACGGTTGAACCATGACGTCATAAATATTAATAATAATTAAAAATATAAAAAATATATATAAAAAACAAAAAAAAAAATACAAAAAACGACCGGTTCCCAGTTCAACTACCAGTTTTACCGGTTCTACCGTAAATTCTACTGGTTTTCAAAAATTCGAACAGTTTGACCATTATTCCCGGTTCCTGGTTCAAATCGGTTCATTCGCGGTTTCGGTCGACGGTTCAACCGGTTCGACCGAGCGGTTCGGTCCGATTTTTAAAACAGTGCTGCAATACCACAAATAGCATATTGGGTGGCAGCTAAGGCTCTGTATGGGAAGTATAGCATTTGAGAGGATTTTTGTCCATGAAAAGTAGAATAAATAAAAGATGAAAAGTGGTGATCTCACTACTCATTCATGGAATTCTTGGATGACCAAATTTTGGATAATCTAAAATGCTCTTGCATTAAATACGTATTGTTGCAAATTTGGGCAGGTCAACCCCAAGACAGTTAGCCCGTATAGCAAATGGGCGGGTTGGTTCATATTAAATGAGATGGGCTGGGCTCAATGTTAGGCCAAAAAATCACTAAGTATTGATCTTTGTTAAATGTTAGGAGAAATTACAATGATCTCTCTTGAGATATCTGACAAATGCAAGAATTTTTTCTGTGTTTTTAAATTTACACTAGCTTCCCTTATGTTTATAGTTACGTGACAGTTATCTCCCTTTTGTTTGTCAACACTGAGTGGACCATTAGCTTTGGTGTTATATTTGTTAAAAATGTCTGTTTTACCCTTAACAAGAATCATAGAATATTAAGAATCCAAAATTATTAAACTCTCTCTATCCATCTCTTCTCTCTTCAACATTCTGGGTATTGACGTTGAAAGTTTCATCTACCCTACCACATGAACACTCAATTAACCACACCAAAACTCCAAATTATATAGTCAACACACATCAATATTCCCAAAATCGCCAAGACCTCCATTAAAGAAACCAAAATTGCACATACATAATCACACATGCATGTGTTTCGGTGTTTTCATAGAAAGAGAGAGGAAGACGATTTCTGTTATAGGATTTTGTGAATTTGATATGGTTTACTGAATAGTAACCATGACCATTAAAGAGAAGATTAGAGGGAGACAAAGACGACAAGTAAACCTAAAACTCTAGCCCAGTCGAAACATCACCAAATTATTTGGAGATTCAAGGTTATTAACATACTTCTTCTCTCCCTATTTGTATGAAGCATGTATATATTATGTATATAAATATTATATGTGTGTCTATGTTCAGATCTTAATTATTCTAGGGTCATATTAGTGTGTTTAATAGAATTTATTTTTTAACTAAGGAGTAAAGTAGTAAAATTGCCAGTAAATTAAACTAACGTTGTTAAGCAAAATGTTATGGCAAGGGAGGTGAGTGTAATTTTTAAAAATACAGGGGGTCTCTGTATTTGTCAGATACTTTAAGAGAGGTCAATGTAATTTGCCCTAAATAATAGCACTCTAGTGGCAAGAGAAATTATTTAGTGAAGCCTTCCCATCCAGTCAAGTTAATGCGGTATGACTTTCCAATCATGTCTATTCATAGAGTAATGCTATGGTTTCTAACTTCTTTTTTTTTTTACCAAAAAGTGTTTCCCAACACATGTGGCACTGAGACCCACTTCATTATTGGTAGGACCACTTCAACATTAACCAATTAAAATCAACTGGGTCCACTACCACATGTGTTGGGAAACACTTTTAGAAAAACAAAAATTTGGGAAGCTTAACATTAGTCCTATTCATATTTTGAAAAATATCCACTTTGTTAATATCTACACTATCTATCTACACTACAAAAGAGGCTTAGAGTGGTTTCAATTTCAATTTTGTCCAATTTTGGTATTTCTTGATTTGTTTGAAATGACAGTTTTACCCTTACTTTTATCTTTTGTTCCATTTTCCTTCAATGATTACTTTGAGTTTTTGTCCTTGTGTGAGGGTAGGTTGGTCAATTCACCCACAAAATAACCCTTATTATTATTAGGTTTAACTTTTAAAATTAAATTATTCTAGAAATGACGATCCAATCAACTTTTCAACCAATAATTATATTTACAATTTGATTCAACGTTTAAAATTATTTAATCTACAAGTGATTATTCAATCAACTTTTCAAGCAATAATTACAAATATTTACAATTTGGATCATAACACCCAAAAGTCAACAAATTGTAGGTTGTGCCTTGTTTGGCACAACATCTTTTGGCTTTGTGGTTTGTATGGTTTTTCGTTCTTCCCAAACAAGTCACTAAATTGTTTGGTTTTATTTTGTTTTGTTTGATTTTTTTATTTTTTTGAGTTTTCCCAAATAAACCACTAACACTAACAAGGCACATGCAAGTATGCAACACAACACGAATTGGGCTATGCCTTGTTTGGTTTTGTTTTGATTTGTTTTTCTTTTTTTGGTTTTCCCGAACAAAGCACCAACATTTGTTTGTGTTTTTTGTACTGTTTCTTTGAATTACCGAATAAGCTTTAGATAACTTTTATAAATTAATGCTTATTTGGCAAGGCTTGTTTGAGACTTTAAGGCAACTTTTTAAGGAATTTTTAAATTACCAAGCAAGTCTTCAGTCACTTTTCTAAAACAAGTCTTAGATTACTTTTGAAATTTTATGCTTGTTTGGCAAGACTTGTTTGAGCCTTAAGATAACTTTTAAGGAATCTTATAATTACCAAACAAGCCTTAAGTTACTTTTGTAAATTATCTTTTGGTATGTGTGTGTGTGTGTGTGTGTGTATGTATATATATATATATGTATACATATTATAATTTATTTTATTTATGTGTTTAAAGTGTGTACAATTAGAAATCGAATTACCAAATTACCCTTTTGTTAAATAGAATTATCAAAATACCATTTTGCCTTTTGTGATTACTCTTGTGTGTATATATATATACATATATTATTTTATTATTTATTATTTTATTATTTTATTAAAATTACCATTTTGCCTTTTGTAAAGTACCCTTTGTCAAAGTTTAAAGTGTGTATAATTATAAATTGAAAAACCAAATTACCCATTTGTTAAATTGAATTACCAAATTACTCTTTTGTTTGTTGTAAATTACCCTTTTGTATATGTGTGTATATGTATATATACATTTTATAATTTATTATTATTATTATTATTACTATTATTATTATTATTATTATTCATGTATTTAAAGTGTGTACAATTATAAATTGAATTATCAAATTGTTCTTTTTTCCTTTTGAAAACTACCCTTGTATGTATATATATATACATATGTTGTTTTATTATATTATATACATATTGAATATATTATATACTAAAATTGAATAAAAGCGTGTACAATTACAAATTGCAGAACCAAATTACTCTTATGTCTTATGCAAATTACCCTTTGTTTCTATGCCTTAAAGAAAAGTGCTTAAAGTTCAATGTTTACAATTACTCCGTATAAATTCCCGTTTGTTAAATTGAATTACCAAAAACCCTTTTATTATATTACAATATATATATTGAATAATCTAATTACCCTAATACTTTTTACAAATTATCATTTTGTTAAATCAAATTACCAAATTAACTTTTTGTCTTTCATAAATTACCCTTTTGTATATACGAGTGTGCGTGCTTGTGTGTGTGTGTGTGTGTGTGTGTGTGTGTGTGTGTGTGTGTGTGTGTGCATATATATATGTATTTTTTTTTATCTATACGTTAAAGAAAAGAGTCTAGCTAAAAGTTTAAAGTATGTACAATTATAAATTGAATAATCAGCTTACCCTTAAGCCTTTTGTAAATTATTCTTTTGTTAAATCGAATTACCAAATTACCTTTTTGCCTTTTTTATATTACCTTTTTGTATATATGTATGTTTATATATACATATACATATATAGATATTTATTATCTATACGTTAGAAAAAGAGCCTTAAACTGTAGGTTAACATCAATTAATATAGTTGTTGTTAAACTTTATTTTCTAACACCATCTTAAGAATTAATAAAACTTATTTCTCTTTCTTGTCCACATTAAAAAATATATATGCATTGTATTTTTTTTCTATAAAATCTAACGCCGGTGCATTACACGGGCCGTCTTCCTAGTCTACTTTAAAGAAATGGATAGTTAGAGAGAGTAATTATAACATATGGACATGTGTGACTGGTGTGTTACTCCACAGCATGATAATATTATGTGACAGAGCCACATTGAATAACTTCTTGGGTGGAGCAATAAAGCTTTTTTATGCTTGAAAGTGTTTGTATTGGCTTCCAACAAGTACAAAGCAAATACCATGGTTCAGTAATAGGAACAAATGTTATTCTGCCAATTTTAATGGTTGGGCTTTGATTGGTTCATAAAATAAAATAAAAAGTAATAAAATTAAAAATAAAAAACCCTATATCTGGAAGATTTTTTTGTTACAAATTTCAACTCATTTTCCTCTATCATGATTTTCAAATGTTTTTGAGAATTCTTCTAGGGTACAAAAGGATTTTGTTTTCCTTCCATTTTTCTCTCTACTTTATATAATTTTCTCTACTAAATTCACAAACCAAACAAAGCATTAAGTTCCATTTGAAAAAGAAAAGAAAAAGGAAAATAAAACAAAATTTTCGGTATTTTTCTCAAAATTTTTATCTATGCTTTAAAATGAAAATAGTTTAAACTAAGTACTTTTTAAGAAAAGAGGTAGAAAAGTGACTCATAAAATTTATAATTCTCAACTTATTTCCAATTGTATATTTTTTTCGGACAAATTTTTTTTTTGTCAGATTGTTTAGCTTATTAACCAAATAAATAAACAAAGTATTTTCCTCTATTTACTCTTTCTTTCATAACTAAATACGTGAACAAGATAGCAGCTACAAAAACAATTGATTTTTGGGGAAGGCATGGCTTTAATTAAAGGATGGGGCTTAGACTTAGTTTGGCCCCTATTTTGGTGCTTTCTTTTTTAAAGCACAATTTCATATTAATTTATTTGGTAACTAGTTTATGAGCTTTGCAAAATTTGAACTTAGGGTTTTTTTAGGGAGCTTTTAAAAGCTTTATAATAGAGCTTTTAAAAGCTCAAGGTTATTTTTTAGTTTTATGATATCTTTTTGAAGAGTAGTGTGTCACTTGTATAAAATTATGGGTAAAAAGCATTTTGCACCCCTAATGTATATACCGTTTTGGACTTTGTACCCTAATGTTTCAATTTTCTCAAACTGGCCCTTAATGTATATAGCGAATTACAATGTAGCCCTTCCGTCAGAATTTCTGTTAAAAACTAACGGAAACTCGCCCATGTGCTAGTCATGTGACTTATTTAAGGTATTTTAGTCATTCACCATAAATTAAAAGCATTTTCCACCCTTAATGTTTGGTTCATTTGGCGATTTGCACCCTTAATGTTTTGTAATTCGTTTGGACAAGTTTTATTTTTAGTTTTATGAAGAAAAAAAAAAAAAAAAAGGTGTTCCGACAAAATTTTTGGGTGCCTCTACTGCTACCCATTAATAATAGTAAGAGGACTAATCAAAATAAAATGAAACAAATCTAAAGTTATCTAACATTTCCGAATTAGAATTTTAAATAAACTCTAATTCTAAAAGGGTGGAGATAAATCCACCACATTTTTTTGCTAAATTCACCACCTTTTGAGAGTACAATATTTGCTTTTACCTTACATATTTTAGGTTATATGTATCTGCGCGCGTCCCCTCAATTTTTGATTTTTTTTTTTTCTTTTGCCCTATCTATATGTATAATTTTTTAATCGCAATGGGAATTAGTGTTGATTCAAAGAAGTGTTACAACCAGTTGCGGAGCCATGATATGAGCATGGGGTGGCTTCGGGCAGCGTCCTTGACTTATTCTTCTTCTTCTTCTTCTTTTTTTTTTTTTTAGAAACTGTACCTTTGAGCTTAAAAATTTGCATCATTATTCCGTGAGTTTTAGAATTACCTAAAGACAAACAATTAAATCTCTTTATTTTTATTTTATAAAAAGAATCATATGTGTTATTGTAATACCCGTAAAATTTCTATCAATAATGAAATGAGTCGCCGTATTTTTATTATAATTCCAGAGACCCGAACTTATACATAGGCGTAATTATACTATTAATTACTCGGACTGTAAATCTTAAACCCAGACTGGCTTGCACACTAGTATACTTACCCGACCTATTACCCAAACACCCCCTAAGAACTCACCTAAAACCATCTAACCCACAGAATTCACAAGGCTGTGATTACACCCCGCGTGGAGATTTCGTGCATGAGTGGAATTGTGAATATATCGGACCATTGAGAGAGAGAGGAACGGACGAACTAAGCAAGCTCCCACGCCGGCTCTTCTCTCCAAGCATAGTCATTTCAGTCAGTGGAGAAGATGGTTGCGTGTGTGTGTGCATGTATAAGTTTGGATGGGTTAGTGTATATGTATGTATCACCGAGAGTTGAGGGTGAGAGAACATACACACTGCCTCCCCATATTCACATGCTCTGTCCCTTACCACCACACACACACACCCCACCGGAGAAGCAGCAAGGAGAGGAAGAAAGAAAAGGAGAACCGCCGGAGACGCCGGAGAAGAGAAAGAGAGGACCCGAGGCTTGGTAACACCCCCTCCCCTCCCCCCCCCCCCCCCCCCCCCCCCCCCCCCCCCCCTCATTGTAATTTATGTACATTCTATACACTCATACACACTCACACACCCTCCCTGGACCCTCACAAGAAAACCAAACAGAGCCTTAGGCTCCGAAAATGGCAAATCTGCCATTAAAGAGCCCACACCAGAGCTCATTTTCCCAAACACCACTATGACCTTTAAAAGCTAGACCAAACAAATCCTTAGGCTCCCAGGAAGACCCCCTATGAACGGCCTGAAGCCTGGACCCCGTTTGGACGGCCATGCATGGAATTATTCTTTCAAAACCGAAAAAGAATAATGCCTTGGTAGGAACCCAAAACGAATAAACCATGGAACCAGCTCCTAGTATGTGATAGAGGAGCCCAAACCGGACCCATTGGCATTGGAATTAGCAATTTTGTGAAGAGACGGCGAAGATATGGCCGTTTGAAGCTTTCCGGCCAAAATCGGGCTCGCCGGAGAAGACGCGACCCGTGGGTCTTCGGGTTATATCATTTACCCGATTGGGTCGGGTCCTGGGTCACGGGTATGGGTTTAGGTGCTAGTTTAAGTGGGTATGGGTTCGGGTTATATTAATATAGTGGGTAACGGGTCGGATCTTTTAAGTTGGATCATCCCTAGTGTGTAAACGGGCGACCCGTGGATACGGGTTTGGATCTGGGTTGGCCTACGGGTTTTCTGTTAATTATAATTAAATGTTTTATATTACTAATTATTCTGTTAATTATAATTAGTGTGTTAATAGTCTGTTTTAATAAGGATTAGTATTTATTAATTAAGATTAGTATATAAATATTATTTAGTATTAATAAATAATTATAAATGGTTTTAAAATTTGTTTTAAAAATCCAATAAAGGTTTCAATAATACTATATATTATATTTTAATAAATTGTAATATTATTTTTATAATATGCTTATAATCTGAAAATATGAACTATTATTATCATATGATATATTTATTATTTATTGATTCAAATAAATAATAAGTAAATATTTTTAAATTAAAATAAACAGGTAATAAATACCTAATGACCCCTTTTCAAGAATAGGAAAATTATATTAAATTTTCCTAAGGTCTAGTACCTCTATGTTGTAAATTATTATTTACAAAACCCTAGCTTTAATATTTTAATAATTATTAATTACTTATAAAATATCCGTTTGGTTGTATTTTAATTATTTAAAATACCAAACGAGCCCCAAAAATTACGAGAAAAATACTACTAGCCTAATTTAAGGTCTAGTATTTAATAAAAATATTTATAAGGATCAAATATCTCCCTAAATCATAATAAATTATGGGGACCCGCAGTCTATTATTAGACGTTTTAAACTTCAGAAATTCATAATAAATAACCCGTAGCTCAGAAAAATACGTGGTCAGTTCCTAGAGTCTTAGAATAATGTCTAGAATATTCTCTTAAAGTTTGGTGACCTTTTTGACACGGTCAAAAATACAGTTTATCTTTAAGGCCCAAACTGGTATAGAAAACCCAGCCTTTTATGCGACGGACTCCGATTTGAGTTTAGTCAATGACGTTGGACTCAGAATGATGTCTAGATCATCATGTTGAGGTTTAGGAACCCACCCGGCACAATTACCATTATGCCCTTGGTTCTAATGCGCCTATTAATCAACGTTCTACGTGTTTATATACTTTGTAGGAACCGCTACGCTTGTTTTCACACAACCGCTTCGAGGTGAGTCGTCCTAACTCACTTGGTATATTATAGAATTATTCTTTGATCATATATGTATATCTAGTACGTCCTGTGTGGACGATACTGATAAGTATTAGTTATGTGGACGTGATATTGATGCTTATATAATGAATGCATGTTAGTTAACTATACTCCATGCTTAGTTAATAATCGATGATATTCTTGTTTATCATGATTTCTGTTTTTATAGTCACATGAGCATTCATATGAACATGGTCGACTCTTGATGTCAACATTGACGTCTGCATGCTTAGTCACGGGGACTAACCCAGTCATATCAATATATACATTGAATGGACCGCGGTGGTCTGAGTGGTACAGTCAAGTAAATGGGAACAACGATGAAACTACTATAGGGCCCTGCTAGGCGACGATAGCCAGAGTTTCCATTGAAATCATTGAAGTTATGCATGAACTGATGATTGATACGCTATAGGGCCCTGCTAGGCGACGATAGCAATGTATCCATCAGAATACAATAGTTACCTTTCAAATGCTATAGGGTCCTGCTAGGCGACGATAGCGCTGTAACTATTCTATTCTCCCGGTAAGGTCACGAGGACCTAAGAGTCCAATGATTACACTCTTTTTAAAACTAAAATTTGCTATAGGGCCCTGCTAGGCGACGATAGCAACGTAATCATTCTACTCTGAGCTAACGGCGTTACACTGGTAATGTAACAAGTCACATGAGTCGGTTGTGGTGTCCATGGTCGAGTTAAAATCGAATATATCGACAATGCATTGTGTCGTCATTTTACCATGTCATATACCTATTTAATGTTAGTTCAAGATATTGTTATACTTGTATATCCAAAATTTTATTAGGAGTGATTGGTTAAGACGATTTCACTTAGCTTCAAAAGATAACGGCTCTTTCCCTACCCTGGACATTCACGTCTAGGTTATAATGACGAGAACTATCAAGGTAACAATGAAGATGCATATAACTATGCTCAGGCTGGGAACTATCAGGAAGGTGATCCTGAGACAGACTATCAAGAAGAACTTGATAACGAGGGTTACGGGTTTGCCAGTTAGAAAGAGGACCCTGGCCTACTTCTGCATTAAGACTACTCTTATGTTTTAACTATCTTTTGATTGATGTAATATTTAAGTGGCGTAAATCGCCCAAATCTATCTTTTGTGGTTTTCATTTGGAACTGTTGTAATAGCTTAAGTAGCAAAACTCTTTAAGTTCCCCCATGAATACCATTAGACGCTTTCGTAAATTTCCTTACTCTGATACACATGTTTTGTTAGTATGTTGCACGGACAGGTCAGTTTTATGTAACTCGTCATTCCCTACGGGTCCAGAAAGGAAATTTAAAATTTTTCCTATTTTTGGCTACTCCAGGGCGTGACAGTTATTTCTTCTTTTATTTTTAACACTAGTTTCACCTACAAAACAAGGAATCTTTAGAAGTTTAGGATCATAGTGAAAAAAATTTGTGGATCAATAAATGACTTTGATCCATAAATTTCACTATGATCCTAAACTTCTAAAGATTCTTTGTTTTGTAGGTGAAACTAGTGTTAAAAATAAAAGAAGAAATAACACACATGGTCATTTTTATATAAAATAATAATAATAAAAATAATAATAAATGAAGAGATTTAATTGTTTGTCTTTGGGTAATTCTAAAACTCACGGAATAATGATACAATTTTTTTAAAGCCGAAAGGTACAGTATTTCAAAAAAAAAAAAAAAAAGAAGAATAATAGGTCAAGGATGCTGCCCCAAGCCACCCCCAAGCTCAAATCATGGCTCTGCCACTAGTTGTAACACTTCTGTGAATCAACACTAATTCCCATTGCGATTAAAATATATATATATATATATATAGGGCAAAAGAAAAAAAAAATCAAAAGTTGAGGGGACGCAGATACATATAACCTAAAATACGTAAGGTAAAAGTAAATAATATATATACTCTCAAAAGGTGGTGAATTTAGCAAAAAAATGTGGTGGATTTAGCCCTACCCTTTTAGAATTAGAGTTTATTTAAAATTCCAATTAGGAAAGGTTGGATAACTTTAGATTTGTTTCATTTTATTTGGATTAGTCCTCTTACTATTATTAATGGGTAGCAATAGAGGCGCCCAAAAATTATGTCGGAACACCTTTTTTTCATAAAAATAAATAAAACTTGTCCAAACAAACTAAACATTAAGGGTGCAAATCGTCAAATGAACCAAACATCAAGGGTGCAAAATATTATGGTGAATGACTAAAATACCCTTAAATAAGTCACATGACTAGCACATGGGTGAGTTTTCGTTAGCTTTTAACAGAAATTCTGACAGAAGGGCTACATTGTAACTCGCTATATACATTAAGGGCCATTTTGAAAAAATTGAAACATTAGGGTGCAAAGTCCAAAACGGTATATACATTAGGGGTGCAGAATGCATTTTACCCTAAAATTATCAAACAACTCAGTAATAAATTTTATAAGCCCCTTTTAAAAAGCTACGTGAGGGCCAAACTAAGCATTAATTAGTACACCATCTTTTTTTTGTTAAATAGACAACATTCACTCTCACATTTTCTATCTTTTAACACTACAAGGTGATGTATCTAATCTAATATATATATATATGAAAATAGAGGATTTCACTTTTGCCAAGCGTCATTTTATATGAATTTTTACTATTTTAAATTTATTTATTTATACCTATTTAATATAGATTAGACACATCACACGTCTATACAAGGGAGGGCGTGATTTATGGTATCAAATTCTCAAGTTAATACTATCAAATTCTCAAGTTAATACTGAAATAAAGATCTGTCCCCTCCCCTCACTCAAATCACTCCTCTAAAATCACCCATATAATTATAAAAAAAAATGATCTTTTCCTCTTTTAGAGATCTCACCTCTATTCTCTTCCGTTTTCTCTCTCACTCTCACCCCCTTACTCTCACATCTGTGTGCATGTTCCCACCAACATGATCTCCTCGGCTTTTTCATGTTGGGGTTTTTGGAAACCTCTTCAGCTTCTTCTTCTTCTCTTCTTCCCACAACTCACTAAGGTAACTATCTCTCTACCTTCTTTGTACACACACACACACACAGACTTCTCTCTGTTTTTGATTTTTTTTTTTTCAAAATCTGTGATTGATTCCAATCTGACTTTCTGAACTCTTTTATTCTTTCTTATTGATAGGATAAGTAATACCCTTTTTTTTCTCTCTCTGAGGGAGATATTGAATATTTTGAATATGTAATTTTTACTTTTTTTATTGGGGATTTTGTATTAATCTTTTTATCATGTGATTTATTTCTTAGTTCCTTCATTAGTGGTTTGAGTTCTAGGTCGAAGAATGTAATTGCTATTGGAAATATGGGTACTAGGGTTCATAGCTACATTTGGAGCCTTCTTGGTAAGTGCTTTTAAAATATATATATATATATATATGTATATAATGAGTCAATGGAGTTGGAGAATTTTACCAACTAAAGTATCCTTTGTGCTATCTGATTCTTATATTTAGAGTCGATATTTTCTCTGACTAACAATTCGCATTTCTAATTTTTAATTTCTGGCTTGACCCCATTGACGGATCATTTGGCATAAATTAATGAGTGTAATTTTACTCACCCCAAAATTGTTCACTTTGGCTCACCTTCATTTCTCATTGGCTAATGCAGTGGGCCCAGTATTTTACACCATTAATTAATTTTAATTTAATCATAGGTCGCACTGCATTAGCCAATGAGAGGAGAGTGAGCAAAGGTGATCAATTTTGGGTGAGCAAAAATGTATTCTAAATTAATTGAATACTTCCAACATCCATAGTTTGTCTAACCTTTGAATTCAAAATTCTATACTTTTTTTTTTTTAATTCATTAATATGCATGAAGTTATTGACTTTAGGGATGGTTTGGGATGTAGATATCTGCTAAGAAGTAATGCAGCACATCCATCCCACACACATCACCTCTAGCCGCCTCCATGCACCACTGATGCTGGGATTATGTGGTTCTCAAGAAGGTTTTAGTTCCTGGGATGATGCTAAATAAGAGGACTAAATTCAGGATTTGGTAAATATCAAGGAAGTATTTGTGTGCATACAATCACTATGGATGTTTTGCCTTAAGAGACAAGGTGATATAAAAAGTATTGTTGGGTTGATCCTACTAACCTCACAAACTAATATTTGAAGTTAATTTTATTTCAAACTCAGGATTTAGTGTTTGTTTTGTGGATTTAGCAAATGAAATGAAAAAAGGATGATAAAATTATAGATGAAGGAAACATAGTTTATGGTGTTTTTCTCTGCTTTTATTTTATTCTTTCTAATTTAAGGAAGGTTAGAAACTAATTTTATTCAACTACCCACAATATAATGAAGAAAATGAGAAATTTTCATTTGCTGAAAGCCTGAAACTTCATTTACTTTTCTTTTTTGCATCATGCCCATGGCGGCTTCGGTGAAAAGGAGTTTTTTTGTAAGTATTGTTTTAAGAAAAATGATTTGACTATATCTATGTATAATGTGCATATATCTTGCGTGCATATATCTCGCAGGCATATCACGCACATACATTTACAGGGATTGTTGGATTTTAGCTGAACTCCTTATTTTATGCCTTATAAAGATTACTCTTGCATATTTCAAGTTGGCTAGCCAAAGATTTGCGTATCTATCACATTAATATCATTAATTAGCATTACTCATCCACACCCAATTACCCTTTTCTCTCTATCTAATTTTTGGAAAAATTTTCCTTCTATCCCTTATCTCTCTCTCTCTCTCTCTCTCTCTCTCTCACACACACACACACACACACATACACACACACACACATCTTTTGATTTCTATATTTAGGAACCTCTTGAAGGGAAAACTTTTGAATGTACGTGTGATGCATGGATCACTTGGCAATTTTGTTTTTCTTTCAATATTTTTATTGTAGTTTCTTCAGTGTTAGTGCGCATAGTGACAGAGCATATGAGTTTTTAAATTGATTGATTTTTACCATAATCAACCCAATCAATTTTTTTTTGCTCAGCATAAAATTACTATTATTCATCATGGACTACCCATGGAACAAAGGATCAACTCTTACAATTGAAGCCAAGAAGCACCGGCCTTGCAAAAAAATTACAAACAGCTTTTGGCTATGGAACTTTTCTGGCTTAACATTTCTCTTTGCATTAACATGAATCTATATTTATATGTTGATTGTTAACATTCTACTGGAAAATAGTTAGTTTTTTTTTCTAGATTTTGCAATTCATGGTGCTCTTTTACTTCCCTAGAAAATAAGATTTTTTCTTCCTATGCTTGAGAACATCTAGGCCGTGTTTGGCAGACCGGATAAGGGGTTCGGATTGGATAACTTTTATCCAATCTGGTGTTTGGCGCGTGCTTCGGATTGGATAATTTTATCCCAAGTAGCTCTTTTATCCCAAAAAGTGTAGGATAACTAATACCAAGGGGGGGGTTGGTATTACATCGGATTTGATAGGGTAGGATATCTCATGGGATAAAAAGCAAAAAAAAAAAAACGCGAAGCTCTGGAGAAAACAAGGGACGATAGAGAGAGAGAAGAAGAGAAGACAGCCAAGGCTCTTCCCCTCGCGCCGCCCAATCAGTCCATCCTCCAGCCTTCTCCTTCCTCTCCGGCGATCTCCGGCGATCTCCGGCCTTCTCCTCCCCTCCGGTAAGGTACTTTATTTTTTCAGATCTACAAAAAAAATTAATTTTTTTTCATTTTTGAAAAACATATTTGGAACACATGTTTGAATATCATGTTGATTTTTTCTTTTCTTTCACAGATCTGAGATCTATGGTCGTTATTCGTTTTTTTTTTCCCCTTCCTCTACTGAACATGTGTGTTTGGATCTGTGTGTGTTTCTTCTGATCTGTGTGTGTTTTTGGCCTCTTGCTGCATCTTGCTTTTTTCTTTCTAATTTTTTTTTCCTTTCTATAGAGTAGAACATTCTTAGATAGAGTATTCTTAGAAACATTCGACTGCCAAAAATCGAAATATTTGTTAGATATGTTATATACTCAAATATGACCATCTTGCAATCATGACTTGTTTTAGAGAGACAAGAAAGGCTAGTGACCTGAGAACCACATTGGAATTGGATTGATGGATCCCTGGGTGATAGAACTTTACTGAAATTTTTCAAACCCACATACTCCATAATGGCATTCAAATTTGACCAAGTTATGTATGTAACCTACATGTATTTGTGTGTCTACATATATATATATATATATATCAGTAGGGAAACTTACATTGACCTAAAAAAGAGATGATTACAGATATATATATATATATATGAAAATTCAGTGAAGGCAATGAAGACATATGATAGAATAGTTGAATTTCTACCTAATTTTTTTCCCTTGCTTGGAATTCAATTACTAAATTACTACTTTAGCTTAGTCCACATGTATTTGAGTGATTTGTCAACCAAAATAGGGTCACACATCTTTAATTAGAGGCAAGAAGAAAAAGGATAGAATAGTTGAATTTCTACTTCATTTTTTTCCCTTACTAATTTACTACTTTAGATTGAAAAAAAAGTATTTGAGTGCTTTGTCAACAAAAATATGGTCACACGTTAGAGACAAGAAGAAAAAGGATAGAATAGTTGAATTTCTATTTCATTTTTTTTCCATTGCTTGGAATGACATTATTAATTTACTACTTTAGCTTGATAAAAAGGTATTTGAATGATTTGTCAACCAAAATAGGGTCACACATCTTTAATTAGAGGCAAGAAGAAAAAAGATAGAATAGTTGAATATCTACTTCATTTTTTTTCCCTTACTAATTTACTACTTTAGATTGATAAAAAAGTATCTGAGTGCTTTGTCAACAAAAATATGGTCACACGTATTTACTTAGAGACAAGAAGAAAAAGGATAGAATAGTTGAATTTCTATTTCATTTTTTTTCCCTTGCTTGGAATGACATTACTTCCACTTATTTGATTATTAGAGATGGATTTTGAAGAAGAAGAAGAGATTGAAGCATACATTATATTGGAGGAAATGTACAATCAAATGATGCTTATGGTTGTTATGATCATGGTAATGATGTACGCTACAATCCATAGACACTATCAAAAGTTTTGTTTAAGGGATCGTACATTCGTTAGGCATGAAACGCGCGTAGAAGAAATAGATCGACTTATACGTGGAAGTGATGTAACATGCATTGAACAACTTAGAATGGATAGGCATACATTTGCTATGTTGTGTGAACTACTTCGTACAAGTGGGAGATTGAAAATAGATGGAGAAGTTGGGGTAGAGGAGCAAGTGGCTATGTTTCTGCATATCCTAGCTCATCATGTTAAAAATCGTGTAACCAAGTTTAAATTTCGTCGTTCGGGAGAAACAGTTAGTAGGTACTTTAATGCAGTGCTAAATGCAGTCTTACGATTGCAAGGTGTCTTGCTTAGAACTCCAGATCCTATATCGAATGATTGCACTGATGAGAGATGGAGATGGTTTAAGGTATGCCATTGGTTATTAAAATGTGATTATATTAGCATTCTATGGGTTTTGTATATTAATATCTGAACTAGTTTGAATGATGTAGAATTGTTTAGGGGCATTAGATGGAACCTATATCAAAGTGAATGTTCCTGAGATTGTTAAACCAAGATACAGAACAAGGAAAGGGGACATTGCGATGAACGTGTTGGGAGTATGTTCACGAGATATGCAAATCATATATGTACTTCCGGGGTGGGAGGGATCAGCTGCAGATTCTAGGATACTGCGCGATGCAGTTACTAGAAGGAATGGACTAAAGGTCCCTACGGGTGAGATTTTTTTTTTTTGGGGAAAGTATTTTCTTCATATTCATTTGTATACAAATGGCGATGGATTTTTTTTAATTTATTTATTTTAATCACGCATATTATAGGTTACTACTATCTTGTTGATGCTGGGTATACAAATGGCGATGGATTTCTTGCCCCGTATAGAACCACTCGCTATCATTTGTCTGAGTGGAGGGAAGGGTCATTGGCACCAGCGACGCATGAGGAGTTCTTTAATATGAAACATTCGGCTGCTAGGAACGTCATAGAAAGATGTTTTGGACTACTTAAGTTAAGGTGGGCTATTCTTAGAAGTCCTTCATATTATCCAGTCAAAACACACTCCCGAATAATCATAGCATGTTGTTTACTACACAACCTCATTCGACGCGAGATGCCAACAGACCCACTAGAAATGCTACTAGATACCCATACTGGTCAAAATATCACTGAATTGGATGCAATAACACAAGTGGAAACCTCGGATGCATGGAGTCAGTGGAGGGACACCTTAGCGAGAGCAATGTTTGATGAGTGGAGAGCTAGGAGAGGCCAATAGTGATTATTGTTGTATTTTCTCTTGTTGCATTTTATTGTTGGACTATTTTATTTGGGAATGTTGTTGAACCTTGAAAATGTATTTGTTTTATTATTGGACTATTGTATTTTGGATTATCGTTGGATGATGTTGTGTTTAATTTGGATAATGTTGTGGTTAATGTTAGAGATGGATAGTGAAATGGATACTAGTCAATCCAAGGAAAAGGGAAAAGAGACTTCTCGACGTATTTGGACAAAAACTGAAGAAACTGCATTACTTGACATATTAGAAGACTTGGTTAAAACAGGGGGTAAGGCCGATAATGGTCAATTTAAGCCTGGATCTAATGCAAAGATCTACAACCAACTTCATATTGTTCTTCCTGGCTGTGGTTTGAAAATACACCCACACATTGATTCTAAAATAAAGGCAATGAAGATCGAATATCATACAATTTCCGACATGTTAATGGTGGAAACTGGATTTGGTTGGAATCCTGATTTGAAATGTGTTGAAGTCGAAACCGATGACATATGGAACAAGTATTTGAAGGTACTAGATTTATGTTTTTTTTTCTTTTTTATTGGATTAGTCTATAGTTTTTTTATTTGAAGTCCTCAATGATTTGAACTTTATATTGTAGAAAGCGCCTAGGGCCAAGGGATATCGAAACAAGCCTGTGCCAAACTTTGATAGGTATGCCTTTATTTTTGGAAAGGATCGTGCTACTGGTGAGGGAGCAGAAGGCCCTGCAGATGCTGTTGAGAATTTAGAAGCTGAGGGAAACAACGAGACAGGAGTAGATGAGATGAATACATCTACTTCCGTGACTCAAGCAGCAAAATCTAATCCTTCTTCTAGAAAAAGGGTCAGGAATAGTGATTCACTTGCAACATCGATGAAGGAGATGAGATCAATGATTGAATTATGTGTTGGGAGTATGGATAAAAGAATGGGTGATGTTGCAGAAAGGCTTGGTCAAGCTAAAGATTTGTCAAAGGATAGAAGAAGAATTATTGAGGAGTTGCAGAAGATGACCGCATTAACTCCTCGTGATCAAATAGCTGTGGCTAGGAAGATTGGCGAGCGGCCTGACTACGTTGATCTATTTTTCAGTGCCAATGATGAATACAAACAAGAGTTTGTTGCAATGTTGCTTGAGGAGGGGTTATGAACTTCGCTATCATTTGGATTAATATCTGGACTATGTTTTTTTATTTGGATGACTGTTTAGACTATGTTTTTTTTTTTATTTGGATGACTATTTATTTGGATGACTGTTTAGACTATGTTTTTTTTTATTTGGATGCCTATTTAGACTATGTTTTTTTTTATTTGGATGACTATTTGAACTATGTTTTTTTTTTATTTGGATGACTATTTAGACTATGTTTTGTTTATTGTTGTGTTCAACTGACTTATTATTTGAGACTTGTTTAGATGGCTAGTGACAAAGTTTACGTTGTCTTTGTCGGTCGAGTTCCTGGAATTTATCATACTTGGGCAGAATGTCAAATGCAAGTCCACAATTATAGTGGAAATTCTTATAAGTCATTCAAGACCTATGCTGAAGCTGAAAAGGCATACATTCTTCATCATGGCCGATGGAACAGAGTTAAAGAAACAACAGGTGTAACTACAACTACGGTTACACAAGAAGAGCTTCCACAATCATCTTCAACCAACCAACAATTGCATCCAAGTCCAACCTCAAATGTGATGTGGATTAATGGTTTTTTATTTGGGCTTATTGTTGGTTCAATTGTTACGGCTGTGATTGTCCGTATTTTATTCTAGATTGACTATCTATTGTGTTATGTTATGTACTTGTACTTGTACTTGTGACTCTAGTTTCATCTTTTGAATTGTAATCATCTATAGATATGGTTAATGAACAATGTCGTGGTAATTAAATGTTTCAAATTTGCAAGTCTAGTTGTTTTTTTTATTTTTTTATTTTTATTTATTATTTAGGGAAAATTGGAAGTCTATTTTTTAATGTTTTTAAATCCATATTTACAATTTCTGTGATAAATACAATAAACTACTTCTAAAAAAATATATCCGACAGTTTTATCCGGAGACAGTACCAAACACAGGATAAGGATATAAACAGCTTATCCGACAGTTTTATCCAGACAGTACCAAACACAGGACAACATAACAGTTTATCCGACAGGATTACTAATCCAGTCCGATCCTGCCTTATCCTATCCAATCCGACAGTTTTATCCGGTCTGCCAAACGAGGCCCTAAGGAACAACTTGAATTGCTTGGAGAAGGTCCAAAAACATGGCAAACTACTACTTTGGAATTGATGTGCATGTACATTCTTTCTTTGCATTTGGGAAAAAGGTGTAATGATAAGGTGTAATGATAATTTATTGGAGAAATCTCTCTTTTTTTTAATAAATCATTTTCTCAATTATCCCGTGCATTTAAAAAAAATATCCCGTGCATTGCACGGGGTTACAACTAGTTTAGTAATAAAGATAGTGTATTTAACCCATTCCTAATTAATTAAATAGGTGCCCACGAGAGAGTTGGAAGAAAAATTATCAAACAATGACTTTTGGCTCCGTGTAGATAACACTAGTTTTTAACACAACGTATTATTATTATTATTATTCTTATTATTCTCAGCCAAAAAAAAAAATATGATGACACTTTTTATGTTGAATTAAGATAAGAATTTCCTTTTCAAAGGTAACCCATAATTAACAAAGAACTCCCATCCACCCCTATCTTCTCACTGCAAAAAGAAGAGTATGTAGAAACTATACAAACATTTCAAGCTAGAAAAATTTCTAGGCCATGAGAGCTTAGGGTTAGGAAAGCAGTTAGAGGGTCCCCCATCCCAACTCCGCCCAATCGTCATTCTGAAAAACTTCAAAGCACAATTGAAGTGGAAATGTGTTTAGCAAATTTAAAACGAGTAATGATGATAGAAGAGGAAATGAAAACAATATTGTTTAAGATAATTAACACAATTTTAAATATTCACACTGCAAACCCAAAAGTCAGAGCTAGGATTTAAAAAAAAAAAAATCATTTACATCAACATGTCATGTCTACTTCACTTGCCCAAGTGCATTGAAGATATATCTATTTTTATTACATACAACCAAACAATACAAAATTACAAACTAACAAGCAATAAAAGGCAAACAAAAGAAGACTTGGAAAACAAAACATGAAAACAGAACAAGAGTTTTAAATCCAATGTTAGAGACCAGGATGGAATAGCTAGTGGCACATGTAGTAGATCGACTAAAAAGATAAATGGCCATGGACAATTAGGGGTTCTTTTATAATAATTTATTGCTGAAAGTACTTTTTAGCAATATAAAGGAAAAGAATTTGCTAAAAGTACTTATTTTATTTTAGTTCGTTTGGCAATGTATCACTTAATTGAAAAAGTAGTCAAAAACCTACTAAAACTTTCTAAATAAAACATCTCTTCTTCAAAAAAAAATCACTGAACGCGTTCTATTAAGTACTTGAAACACTACTTTTGTACTGTCATTCAATAACAAAAATTTTTTAAAAAATTATTCAGGATTTAAATTTCAGTGTTTAATTTTCAAGATATAATTTTTAATTGTATCAAATGGGGCCTTATTTTCGCAATAACTTACATCCAAACGATGGAGTACTACTCAATTTAATGGTCTATTAATTCAATCATTCAAGAGTAATGCTATGCTTGGTAAATTTTGTATCTCATACACATTTTGACTGTGAGAGTCGTGAGACCACCTTCAATAATAATAGAACTACTTCAACATCTCCTAATAAAAGTCAAGTGAATCATCTACCACATTTATTAAGAATCACCTTTTTTTAAGAAAAATTTAAAAAGCATAGAATTAGTCATTGCTCAAAACAAAGTTACATTCACCATTCATTGATCTTTTTACTATCAGGGCCAGGCACTAATTTATTATGAGTAATGTTAGGCATATTTTGAAATTCACACTAAATTTGACACCTAGCTTTAAATGCATGTAGCATGTGTTGCGTAAGTGGTACACAGAAATTAAGTGTGAAAAATTCACACAGCACAATATGCATACATTTAAAGCATAAGATGTCAAATTCAGTATGAATTTCAAAGTATACTTAGCATTACTCAATTATTATTGTCTTGATGGGTTTGCACATTGAAATCTGAATCACTGTTTAAGGACAGAAAAGAATTGTTTGACTTTTAGTACGCGACACATGTTTTACAACAACAACGAAGTACATATAATAGACGTTGAGGGAGTGAGTGAAAAAAATGTGTAAATTTTGCGGACTTTTCGGATTCGTTTGTAAGCTTGCAGTTATCAAATTCCTCCCACCAAGAATCCAGACCTGTCCTCCTCTAATGCATCCAACAAACAAGTCCAACACAGTACACAACAACCATCTATGACACCTTCCTCAGATTCTCTCTCTCTTCACACACACACACACATACACATATTTCTGGCAAGAGAGAATAAGTATGCTAACCTACTGAAGGGTTGTGTATTTAGGAACAGTTTGGAAGGCAAAATCGGTTAGGCGGTTCACAAATGAAGTGCTAATTAAGTGTTGTGTATGGGCCTTTTGTTCGTAGTAGAGTCCGTGCTTAATCCAAAATCACTCTTAAAATTGGTTCTTAAAATTTCTACATGATGTTAGGTTTTAAAAGCTAGATAGAAATAATTGTGAGACTAAACTTGGTCCTGTGTTTTTATATTCCCACACAGACCTTTATCATATTGTACACTTAATCCCACAGTTCCTATCCAACTAAGGGGTATTTTGATAATTTGGGCACATAGAATGTAGTTCTAATTTTATGTTGCTGATGGGAGCGGCTATCATTTTATTTTGTACTCTTCTTATGTAGGAGGATGATTCTTTTCAATATTCTATTTTTCTTGTGTCTGCATATTTCTCATATAAAAAAATAATAACAAAAAATAAGCATATGTTTTCAGGAAAAAAAATAAAATTTAAAAATCCTTGCCACATCGCTACAATGAGACACTCTCTCTAGGGCATAATTAGGTTAGTGTCTTATTTTAAAGAGGTGATAAAGGATACATTTTTTGTCCATTTAAACTTTTTTAAAAAAAAAATTATTATACTCTACACATTTTACACATAGGGAAATAATGCTATCTCAACTTATAATCTCGCACCAGACTCAAAACCATAATAATTACAGAGAGATAGAATCCCTTTACAATTGGTCTTTTTTTCTTTCTTTTTTTTTTTTTTTGAAAAAAGAAAAGATTTTTTTTATCCATTTAAATTTGAACACAATATTATATTATAATTTCGATATAATAGAGGTGTATATATATATATATTGGAGCTCTTCTTATGAGGGATCTCTCATTTTATTAAAATGAGGACTTCTAATCCTGACCATTAGAGATCATTTAATCAATGCAGTAAAAGTGAAATTTACTGTACAGTCCAACAACTAGAATTAGAAATCGTCATTTTAATAAAATGAGAGATCCTTCAAAAGAAGCTTTCCTTATATATATATATATATATACAAAATATGTGTGTGCCCACTTGTGTGTGTTTGTGTATAATGAGTGGGGTAGTCCTCTAGACTAGAGAGACCTTTAAGGTTCTAATGTCAATTCTAAGTTCTATTTTAAAATGATATTTATACGTGCTTTCTGTCCCATAGGAGGATGGGCCTTTCGGCTTGGGAACCAAAATTCAACACCATATGACAACCAAATGGGTACTGTCTAATTCTGACCATGATCTTCAACGTATCCATTTGCTTTGGTTCGACTCCAAGTTGCATTATTGCTTGAGAAGAAATACACACATGATGAGGAAAATGGAAATATCCTATTCGCACTTTAAAAATCAACCAATGTACTTTATTGTACTACTCTGATAATATATTGTACTATGCATTTAATGTAGTTTATAAAATGTATTAAGTAATCAATGGAGGCGAATAACATTGCTCTAAGAAAAATGGTATGATATATCCTGAGTTTTGTAGTGGTTTTAGTGTTTTTAAAATATAAAAAAAATTCTTCTAAAAGGTTCTCAACTTCGCCAAACTAATTCGTCTACCCCATAAGTCCCACACCACAAGCCCCATAAAATGTTAAGAGAGGGGCAAGCCTCTCCCATGGGAGTTGTCACACCCAAAATTCGAATGTTAGGCCTTTGGTGAGAATATTCAAAATTTTACCCGGCTACTTGCATCGGAAGTGGTTTAGTGGTTTTAGTACTTATATGTTGTAATTTTGAGCTAAATAACTAACACTTGCAACAAAACAAGTTATTTCAAAATCAATGTACCTTTGCAAAGAGAACATAGATTGTTTGGTGCAAAGCTGGATCTTAGGCTTCTCAACCTGCCACACCAATTCACCTGTAATTAAAAAAAAAAAGGTCTTAAAGTATGGTAATTTTCAAAGTTACATCTATTTGACATCAATTGGAGCCAAAATCTTAGAACTTGAGATGTATTGTACATCCTAAACCACTAAAATGTATTATAAATGATCATATACACTGATATAGTAATACGACTTTTTTTGGTTTTATAGGAGCAAAATAATGTAACAATATTCCATCATTCTGTTTAGCTATTTGATCAACTTAAAAGGAGATAAAAGACTAAAAATAACAATGATTGAAAAATGATTTGTTAGTGGAACCACATAAAATAACTTTTTCGACAGGTGGTCCACATAAAAAAAAAAAAAAATAGGTTCTCAATGTTACATCATTTGATAAACTAAATTTGATATCCAAATTTAAAAATAGTAACATTATTCAAAAAAAAAAAAAAAAAACCACACCCAGGTGTAAATTTTGTGTATCGAGACTTAGAATTGAGCTATTCGAATGATTATCAACTTTCTCTATGCGAGTCCAGCGGAAAAATAAAATTAACAAAAAATGCACGAAATCTTCATGGCTGGGATGGCCTGAGTCACAAAAGTTTATTAAATTTTGAAGACTCAAAATTTTTATAATTACATTTACTTTGAGATTTTTTTAGTATTTTACATTTAGGCCCCCCCCCCCCCCCCCCCCCAATTATGTTTAGACCTCCCCTCAACTTATGTTTAGGCCTCCCAAAAGAGGCCCAATTTAGTGCCATACTACCATCAGCTACATATATAGAGGGAGAGAGAGTGAGCCAATACTATAAATTGTGTATTGAATGGTGCGATGAAACCTTACAATTAGTAGTCTTTATATAGGCCAAGAGACAATCCCAAAAGGAAAAGAAAAGTACATAGGCTAGTAGTACAACTAGTAGTACAAACTGGTAGTACAATATATCTAGACAGTAAGTATAGTAAGATACAATAGGTATAAGAATGTAGACAATGTATTCTAACATTATTCTAACAGCCCCCCTCAAACTCAAATTGGTAGAATGGAAACCAACTTGAGTTTGGAAACTAAATCCTGAACACGTCCCGGTGGATGAGTTTTGGTGAATACGTTAGCAGTCTGATCGATGGAGGAGACTGGGTTAAGTCGAATGGTACCACAAGAAAGATGATGACAAACAAAATGACAGTCGATCTCAATGTGTTTTGTACGTTCATGAAAGACATCATTATGAGCAATTTGAACGGCACTTTGATTGTTGCAACTGATGGTTGTAGCAGTTGGATGATTGACCCCCATGTCCTCAAGTAACCAGTGTAGCCAGAGAAGTTCTTGAGTGGTATCAGGAAGGCCACGATATTCAGCTTCTGTACTAGATCGGGCAACAACAGTTTGCTTCTTACTACGCTAGGAGATGAGAGAGTCACCCAAGAAGAAGCAATACCCAGTGGTGGAACGACGATCAGTAGGATCTCCTGCCTTGTCTGCATCTGAGTAGGCGCGTAGCTCAAGAGAGGAGTGAGCAGAGAAGTGGATGCCATGAAATAAGGTCCCTTTGATGTACCTAAAAATGGGGAGAACTGCTGCATAATGAGTAGAACGAGGAGCAGATAGAAATTGGCTTACAATATGGACAATATAGGAGATATCAGGTCTACTAACTGTCAGATAAACGAGATTTCCAACAAGTTGACAGTATAGAGTAGGATCATCTAAGGGTATACCATCCATAGGAGTGAGCCTACAGTTAGGCTCGAGAGGAGTGGTACTAGTCTTGCTGCCTGTAAGTCCTGCCCGTGTAAGTAAATCTGAGGCATACTTGGCTTGAGAGAGATAATATCCGTTGGAACTAGAAGTGATCTCAAGGCTCAGAAAATAGTTAAGTTTACCGAGATCTTTCATTTCAACATGTTGGCTAAGATGGGTTTTGAGATCCAGGATTCCACATGTATCATCTCCTGTGATAATCATGTCATCCACATAGAGGAGAAGCAGAATAATGCCCCGGTCAGTTTTGCGGATGAAAAGAGCTGAATTATATGAGCTGCCTGTGAACCCAAAGCGTTCAACAGTGGTGCTAAACTTTCCAAACCAAGCCCGAGGAGCTTACTTGAGACCATATAGAGCTCGGCGGAGCTTGCAAACTTGATGAGGATGATGATGATAACCAGGAGGAGGACGTATATAAACTTCTTCAGTGAGGTCACCATTGAGGAAGGCATTTTTGACATCCATTTGGAATAAGTCCCAACGGCGAACTGCAACAACTGCAATGAAGTTGCGAACAGAGGTACGAGCAACGGGGTCAAATGTTTCCTCATAATCAATCCCATACTCCTGAGTAAAGCCCTTGGCTACTAGGCGGGCTTTATAGTGATCAATGGATCCATCTGAGTGAGTTTTGATCTTGTAAACCCGCTTGCATCCCATAGCATTCTTGCCACTTGGCAAGTCCACCATATCCCATGTGTGATTTTGTTTAGGTGCCCGCAATTCATCATCCATTGCTTTCTGCCAAAGAGGATTAGATTTGGCCTCATGGTAAGATTGAGGCTCATGATGAGAGAGAATTGTAGAAAAACAATAGTAATCCTGAAGATGAATTGGAGGAGTTTTTACTCGATCGCTACGTCTAGGAAGAGGGTCTGATGCAGACCCATCAGATAGAGTAGGAAGTTCAGTAGAGACTGTGGTGGACAAATCAGATGAAGAGTATGTAGATGTGGATGTAGGTAGAGGGGCAGGCAAAGATGTTGATTCAGAGTGAGAACTTGTATCAGGGGTGTCGGGAAATAAATCTACTGAGGGGTCAGTGAAGTAGAAAGGAGTACTGGCAGGAGATAGATGAAACTGGGACATGGATGAGAACATTTTGTGTTCCCAAAAGACAGCATGGCGAGACATACGAAGACGTTTGGAGTGAGGGCAATTGACAAGGTAAACAATCAATATTTTCGACTTTAATTGAACCTAACTGACCACTTGACGCTAAGAATTTTAACCGACTTGGCGAAACATGACCTAAACGAGAGTGCTAGAGGTGAAAAGGTGATACGGACGATACTGAAGCTGCAGTTTGAGTTGGTGAAATGAAGTGAGATGGAATATGGAGATTGTTAAGTTCAAATAATCGTCCTATTTTACGACCTGTCCCAAGAGTATAGCCCATTTTGGATCTTGTACTAGACATCCAGAATTAGAGAAAGAGACAATAAGTTCGAGTTAACACAATTGGCCAACAGATATGAGATTTAAAGTGAGTTTAGGAATAAGTAAGTGTCAGGGAGAGATGTGTGAGTGGTGGAGACTTGCCCTATGTGACTGACGTTCATATGGGAACCATCAGTTGTGTGTATGGATGGTGCATTGAGAGTAGAATGTTTGGTAGAAAATGTAGTGGGATCAGAGGTCATATGGTTACATCAACCAGAGTCAAAGAACCAAGAAAATGTACCTGGGACAACAGATAGAGCAGTAGGAGACATGTTACCAGAATTGTCAAGAACTCGTTTGATGATGTCCGCAAGGAGGGAAACAGAGATGGATGAAGGGGTAGACGACTTAGAAGATGATGACCCCTTGGTAGAAATAGCAGTGGATGATGATGAACAATCTCAGGACCGATTATCCTGTAAATATCTTGTAGGATTCTCGTTGCAATCATCAAGATAGTGCCCTGGTCCACGCTTGTGACAGAAAGTACACACGCTGATAGGACAATGCAATAGAATATGTCCTGGTTTATGACAGTATCTGCAGTAGGGATCCATAAGAGGCTCCATGATGTGTAACAATAGCCTGAGAGTGGTAGAATTGATCTGTGTGGCGGTGGTTGGGTGGTGATCTGACGGAGGGAGCCTGGATGACGAAGTGGCAGTCGAGCAATAGAGACAGCCGGGTGGTGGTGACCGGTTGGCAGAGGTGGTGATCGAGCGGCAAAGGCGGTGACAGCGGCAGAGCCCAAGTTGAGGTGGCGAGGTGACCGGAAGGAGGATGTCGGGCAGGATAGATGTGGATGGTGGTAGCCGGGGCAGCGAAGGTGACCAGGCTGAGGCGGCACGATTACGAACTTGAGACAACTACAAGAAGTATTTCTGATGTGGAGGATCCACTATTGTGGCAACCACAAAGCATACTTTCCTTTTAAGAGGTCACCGGGAGGAGGAAGAGGCCACCAGGAACTTATAACTCTGATACCATGTTAGAATATATAAGAGAGAGGGAGAGAGAGCGAGACAATACTATGAATTGTGCATTGAATAGTGTGATGAAACCTTAGAATGAGTAGCCTTTATATAGACCAAGAGAGAATCCTAAAAGGGAAAGAAAAGTACCTAGGCTAGTAGTACAACTAATAGTACAACTGGTAGTATAATGTATCTAGACAGTAAGTATAGTAAGATATAATAGGTACAAGAATGTAGACAATGTATTCTAACATTATTCTAACAATGTTGATATACATATATATAAAACTCAAAAGCAAAGGCCCTTTGAATTTTGAAAATTACTCTTTGAGTGCAAGAATTTTTTGAGTTTTAGAAATAGGCACCCCTAGAATTTTGAAAGACACCATCTAATATTTTAGTTTCACAAATAGATTTATATTATAAGTAGACCCTAAAAATTTGCCTATTATGTATAAGTAGATCCTAAAAAAAATTGTCAATTATGTATAAGTAGACTTCAAAAAAATTGTCTCAAAAGGGCTGCCTCGAACCCCCGTATAGGAATCTCCATTTTAATAGTTCGTCCTAAAATTTCAAATGCTCAAGATCGGCCCTGTTGGGAAGATTAGATGAATGTAGTCTTGCCTGCAAATAAGAAAAGTATGTTATCATCAAAGCTAAGAATTGAGTTTGATCAACCTAGAATCAAATGATATGTAGTGGAATTGAATTTCATCAATAGAAAAGAAGCATGTTATCATTGTGGATTGAAACTCTTGCCTTGATTGGAATCTTTTTTCCCTTCCTTTAAAATTTGGCCTTTTCAAATGGAATTTTCGTGGGAGAATCCAAAATTTCTTGCCACTTCAATATATTCTACAGTTGCAATAAATTCTAAAGTACATTTTTCTTCTAACGCATATTTTTTAGGCTAAAAAACACTTTGGTACCCTGTACTTATAGTGAAATTTCACTTTGGGCCCTACATTTTTAATTGTACCACTTTGGGCCCTCAATTTACAAATTTGTTTCAATCAAGGACAATCCTTAACGGCGTTAAAAAAGACTAACAGAATGGACTTCATGGAGTTTCAATTTAGGCCATGTACTTATAGCAGAGTTTCACTTTGGGCCCTATATTTATAGCGAAGTTTCACTTTGAGCCCTGTACTTTTAGCGAAGTTTCACTTTGGGCCCTCCATATAGTCCATTCTGTTATGCTTTTTAATGCCGTTAACGATTGTCCTTAATTGAAACAAGTTTGTAAATTGAGGGCCCAAAGTGTTGTAATTAAAAATGTAGGGCCCAAAGTGAAATTTCGCTATAAATACAGGGTACTAAATTGTTTTTTTAGCCTATTTTTTATTGCAAAGGGAACGAGTGGGATACCCAAACACTTTATGTAATAGACGGGGCTTAAGAGTTAAGACCTAGCTCGGTGATAACGAGCTATATCCAGTGACGGACCTAAGTAATACCCAGGGGTGGCATACCTAGGGGTGGCACAGGCCCCCCTGAACTTTTAGAAATTATGTAACCACACATAATAGATTACAGATTTTATAAATAGATCCTCCTAAAATTCATACAGGCCTCTCTAGACTTTTAAAATTCTTGATTTACACACAACATTTTATAGGTTTTAGACACAAGCCCCCCTGGACTTTTGAAAATTCTAGATTTTTATGTAATACTAGTATATTACAAGTTTTAGAAATAGACCCCCTAAAATTACATGATTTACCTCAAATTAGGGGTGTTAAATCAATTTTATAGTTTTACACATAATAGTGTACAAGTAGACCTAAAAAAATTCACCTCGGGGGTACTACCCCTTAACCTCTGTATAATTTAGGTCCCCTCTGACCAAAAATCTTGAATCCGCCCGTGGCCATATCCACCTTGCAATTTCTAGCATATTTAATTTAGCAAAACTCTGAAAGAAAAATGCTTTTCAAATACCAATTACTCCGTACCAGTTTTGATGATCCAAGAAACACTAGTTAGGACTACGTACTTCAAAGTTCAAACTCATTAAGAAACTCAAATATAAACAAGTTACTAAAGATTGTGCTTGGATCCTCGGCAGCGTAAATATATACATATATATATATAGTCAGGCTCTAGAAAAGGCGCCCTCTTTTTATGAAAGAGATGATTTTTGTTTTGACCGTCGGATTGTGTTTAAAAACTGTAAAATAACAACACCGCCCTTAATGAAAATACGATCCGATCGTCAAAACAAAGGCCCTCTCTATAGAATTTTCGTATATATATATATATATATATCTACTCATGTTTCAAAAATCTAACTTATTATTTTTATTTTTAAATTTAGTATAATTTCTCTCTCTCTTTAACAAATCGTTAAAAAATTTAAGAAAATCTCGCACAAAAATTCAAAAATGAGAAAGATAAGTAAAATCCTAAAACGTGAAAAGAGATATGCGTATTAAAAATAAACCACAAAGAAGAAGGCATGTGATATTTACCCGTATAGAGTTGCAGACCATGCAAAAAGCTAAACTCTAAACACTTTGCAACGTTCATGACTTCACAACGGACCTCTTTACATGAATCAATCAATAAAAAATGCATCGAAGTGTGCAAACAACAAACAACAGTTTTTGATTGACCCGAAAACCCAAATAAACAAATAATTCACTGTTTCGTTTCCAGTTCTTTCCCTTTGGATCTTTTCCTTTGGCTTCTCTCCCTTCCACCCTCGATACCCCACCTCCTCTTTCTCTCTCTAAAACTCAACCCCCCCCCCCCCCCCCCCTACTCTCTCTCTCTCTCTCTCGATATCTAAGTCAAAACCCATCTCGCTCTTCAAATACCCACAATGAATTATGAATGTCTCCCCCAGTTTCACTCTGTACATAAAATCTCATAGAAATCACAACATTTGCATCAATGGCGACATAGAAACCTCCTCTCTCTCTCTCTAAACTCTCCCTCTCTATCCCTAACTCAAAGCCCAACTCAACCTACCAATACCCACATACCCTCCATTGATTCTCCCCCATTTTCACTCTGTAAATCAAATCTCACAGAAATCTCAACATTTCCATCAATGGCGATATAAAAACCTCCTCTCTCTCTCTCTCTCTAACTCAAAACCCATCTACCTCAACAAACACCCACCATCAATTTCACTCTGTAAATCAAATCTCATACAAATTTACAACATTTGGGTCATAATGGTGGGGCCCAATTTTTGTATCAATGATGATATAGATATACTTATAGAGATACTGAAGCGACTCGATGGCCGGTCACTCGGCGTCGCCGCCTGTGTCTGCCGCCTCTGGCTCTCGATGGCCCGCAACGACTCTCTCTGGGAGCACCTCTGCTTCCGCCACGTGTCTCCGCCGCAATCCGGCATCGGCGGCGTGGTGGCGGCGTTAGGTGGGTACCGGCGGCTCTACATGGTTTGTTTACGGCCGGTGTTGAGTCGACTCGGGAAGCTGGAGTTGGGAGATGGTGGCTCGGACCGAGTCAGGCGGGTCTGGACTCGGCACGAGGTGGAGCTCTCTCTCTCTCTCTTCTGTGTTGATTACTATGAGAGGTTGGGTGGTGCGAAACATGATGATGCGTCCGCATCGTCGCTCATGTTCCTGTGCAAGCCTGTGAACGTTTGATTGATTGACTGACTGTTGACCTTTAACTTGATAAGAGATGGAGGAGGCAAACAACGACGTCGTTGAGTATACAAAGCTAATTAGTAGCTGAGACATTCATTTCATTTTTTATTTATTTTGTTCTCTTTGACTTCTTATTATTTATTGCTGGATTCGTTGAATAAAATTATGCATTGTATTAGTTCAATTTAGTTCTAAATTATCTCTTCCAAAAAACCTTCTAGCACCCATCTTAGTGGTTTTGTATGTACCATATATATATATATATATATATATATTTCTTGACTAGCGGCACAGCTCACAAGGCCCCTCCCTGTGACCGAGAGTTAATAATTAGTAAAACACACACGCAATGGAGACTCTTAAGGCACAGGGGAGCCAAAAATCACATTAAAGTTAACTTCCTAACGCAGCTCCCAGGATTCGAACCCATAAGCACTCATTTGTACGTTGTGGATCTTGGCCATCTCACCAAAAATGTGTTGGTTTGTAACATATATTCTAAGTCATAACATTTCGACAAAAACGAAATATATTTTATATAGATATCTTGGGATAATGTTCACATTATAACTTAGATGCAAAATATAGTTACTTTGAAAACACCTTTCTTTGAAAATCACTACTTGTCAAACCATACCGTATTTTAGCACAAAAATGACTAAAAATGTATTCCACTATACATAAACACTACTTGGGTGTATATAATCCTCTTGTAGATATGCTCAAGAGTGAAAGGAATTGATGAAGTGGGGGAAGAAGGTATACTAGAGAAAATTAATAAAGATATGTCTTTGGTTTTATCTTGGAAAATAATAAGGAAATGATGAAGAAAAGAAGAGCAAATTGTGTATTTTATTGTTATATGTAACAAAATTATGGTTTTCATTAATGAAAAAAAAAGAGTCAAAAGAAGAGGAAAACTTCTTTCCTCTCCAAATAATCCAATTTCTACAGATGAGAAATGATGAGTTTGAACTAAGACCTTCGTCCTAACTTTCTCTCCCCTTCTCCACTCTTCCAAGAATGATTTTTTTTTTTTTTTTTTCCCTCTTCCCTCTCATTTTTTTTCCTTCATTTGTTCTTTCACATCGAACCTACCTAAAGCATTCCAATATAGCTTAAACCTATGATGAGTCATAAATCTACCTTCTTTCTTTCTTTTTTAAATAATGATATCATGATGATGAGGTTTCTAAATTTTCATTACAAATTTGCAAATTTGGTTTCAATATATATAAAAAAAAACAATGTGGTTTTACATTCCATTACAATGTAACTACCTGATTTTATTTGAATGTGAGCAGACTGCTGCTATATGTATTGGAAAAAAATTCAAACAAAAATTCAATAGTCACAGAATTACTCTCTTTTTCAAGGTCTGAATTGATATAGTTAAAGTGGATGGAATTTGGAGGAAGAGGACATGAGAGTACAGTCAATCGTATGGGAAAATGAATATAAATAGCTTAGCTGGCTATGTTGGCTATGATTGTGAAAATTCATTCACTTCTGTGTTGTTGCTGCAATTAAATTCTAAAATCTTTGTCCATACTCAGCTACATGTAGGTTGCATGTCAAATTTGGAAGAACACTCAAATTGAATCATCACCCACTTTTCTCATTTCTAATTAACATAATAGCTTTTAGCAACCAAAAGAATGACCTTTTAATGGGCTTTTTCGGATTGTTTAAAATGGGATCTCATTCACTTTAAGTTTTACTTTTTAGGATAAATTACACGGACCTCCCCTGAGGTATGCAAAATTAAACTGATCTCCCTTGAGGTTTATAGTTTGGTGACACTTTCCTCCCTTCTGTCAGTCAACCATGAGTTAACTCTGAACTCTTTGGTTAAAATTTTCCAATGTGACAAGTTTACCCTTCTCTCTCTCTCTCTCTCTCCCTCCCTCCCTCCCATCCATATTTGCAAAATTCACCACTACACATTCACTGTTCACCGTTTCTATCACCAACACCACCACGACTAAATCT
Source organism: Hydrangea macrophylla (assembly GCA_033977485.1). NCBI lineage: Eukaryota > Viridiplantae > Streptophyta > Magnoliopsida > Cornales > Hydrangeaceae > Hydrangea > Hydrangea macrophylla. Next base: position 35,415,637 of record CM066994.1, read on the forward strand.
CCCTAATGCAAAATCAAATTTACATATACAGAGAATATCAAGAACCCAAATGAAATCTCGGCAACATACCCAATATCATGAACCCAATGCGGTCGATTTGAGCAATCACAGATTTGTATGTGTATGATTCAACCCATTTCTTCTTGATTGTTTTTTTCCCCTCTTTCAACCTTTGAGGAATCTCCCATTAAGCCCATAAAATCATGAAGCTCAATTGGAGACCCAAATTCATACCCCAATGTAGCCGGCAATTTGAGATCGCAAAGGGCATCCATGAACCTTAAATTGCCATCATAATCGTCATGTTGAAGACCACTGACACAGCTTCCATGTTGCTGATGAATGGGTATGTTGTTGTTGTTGAAGGAGGTTCGATAATGGTGGAAATCATAGAGACAGATATGATGGATTTGAGAGAGAGAGTGTGAGATGACCAATTTACATGCATATAGATATACATTTACATGTTATACATAAGTATATACACATATGTGTATATATAAATACCTAACTCTAGGGTTGCAGTGGGTGGTACCATTAGTGTGGTGGGAAAGTGAACGGTAAAACACAAACTCTGTCTTGAGAGAGAGAGAGAGAGAGAGAGAGAGAGAGAGGACACAAAATGGGATTTTAGCTAGAGAGAGAGGGGAAAGATGATTTGTTGGCGGCCAGCGATGGCAGGTATCGGTTGTGCCAGTGATGGTGATTCACAGTAGTTATTTTTTAAGAGGGATTTGAGTTGGTGATGCTCCATACACAGAGATGGGGAAGATTAAGAGAATGGTAGAATAGTAAATCAAATATTCCATTCACTCTTGTCTCCCATCAAAGTTTGACAAGGGAGGTCAGTGTAATTTTGCATACCACAAGGGAGGTCACTATATTTTGATCGTACCTCAGGGGTGGTCCGTGTAATTTACCCTACTTTTTATCTGATTCTAGCTTATGAGAACAAAAGTTGTGTTGGTTAGACAAATAACCAGTTTCAAGATAGTTATCAAACTGTGAAAAGACTCCTCTGCAAGGAAGGGACAATCACCAAACACTTAAATTTATTGAACCAGTTTGCTTATATATGAACCACAGAACCCGTTATTTACTTTTCCAAATAGCCCATTAACGTTAACTTTTGAATATGCTAATTATGTATCAAGAAGTGATTTACTATTGTGACAGAGTGCTCTGAAATGAATTTTTGGTAAGTGGTAACAAATAAAGCATGAAAACAAATAGAGAAAAAATAGCAATCACACAAATGAATACCAAACATACATGGTTGGAGAACACACTTACAAGTTACAACCATAGTGCAAAACACAATGTAGAAACCCAATGTACAAAGAATATTTTGTTAGAAAAATTTTATTGATATAATTGAAGATAAACAGAAACAGATTCTGAATTACAACTTATGAAAACAGGAAAGTTACAAAAAATATAAACAAAGCAGAAACTAAAAATTGATCGAACCGAGGCTTGTGATATTTCACAGTTTCCTTAAAACAGATTCGCCGCCTCACCAGAAGTGCTCAAGGATCTCTGGCGTCTGTCACTCAAGATACAGCGGTAGCTAACAGCCGACAAGCACGGTGTGCGACTGCTCCGACGAACCAACTATGTCTGTGACTCTCTCTCTGGAAATTTGGAGATCTGGAAGGAGGAACTCGTGAAGAACATTCTGGAGGTGTGTGTTTAGGCTGAGGGAGAGTTGGGGAATATATAGGATGATCATTAGCCTTTTCAATTTTTGTAACTACAACCTGTTCACTTCTTGCAACAGTTTAGAAATCCCAAAGGTTTCTGTAATGCAAAACATGTGCAGAAATTCCAAGGGTCTCTCAATACATAAATTGTAATACCTTAACTTGAGGGGTCTAAAAAGAAATACTGTGTATGGGTCGCACCGCACCCACACCCACGACCCCGACCCGACCCGGCTCGGCTCAATCGGCTGGTCTGACGGACGAACATCGGCGGCGGTGCGCACGTGTGCACCCAAAGGGCCTTAGGTCTTCCCCCTTCCACAAAACTAGATACCCCTTGGGGCCCCAACCCAAAACATGAAGTAGTCTTATAATACACTAAAGACTTCTTCTAGTTTTCCAATATGGGACAATGCAATATGCGAACCTTTTCTATTTCAACAACTCCTTGTAAGGGGCAACCTTTGAGCATTAATTTCTCATTCACCCATCAATAGTTTTGGACATGTGACATCTTATCATGGAGGAGAACACAAATCCACAAGGACCCCACTCAAACTCTAAGTGGGTCCCACTTTTATTAGCCCTTGAACATAGCCAAAACACACATACATATATGTATATATCCAACAATCCCTCACATGAATGAAATTAATCGAAATGATATGAGACAGCGTAGACTTAACAAGAGAGAGCGCACAACGGATCACTCCTGCAATAGGACAGGTAGTTGTTTGGCTTTGAACCTTCCCTTGTGATAATCTATCAGATTTACTGGCTGACCAGTGAACGTGTAGTCTTGAACTGATTACCGTTAGTGTAAACAACCGACAGACCTCACACAGGAGCTCTCCAAACATAGTTTAGTTCTTACACTTGTGTTCAATTTGGCCTTGAACGCTCTCCTGGTTCAGTGAATGTTTATCAAAGAATTTCGCCTTTCTCAAATTCTTTTAGAAGCGGCCCCACTTCACATTCACATTGGTGACTTATTTAGAGTATCCTGCTATACTCCGCTTGGTTATACCAATGCACATAGTCATTAAAAGCTAAGCTTACCCTCACACTATGTAGGTATCACTATTGTATCATAGGAATGGGCAAAAAAAACATTTCTCCTCAGTGACTCTCCTAAGGCACATAAAATTACGTTGTCCCTTTGAACATAGATCTTGGGATCTCCAGTTAACTAGGTTGGATTTCCATTCCGGTACCTTGTAATGTCATAGGCTTTAGTCCCATTCCTCTAGATAAGTTATTAACTAACTCTCGATTCAACCCTTTAGTTAGCGGATTCGCAATATTGTCCTTTAACTTTACATAGTCAATCGTGACAATACCATTTGAGAGTAGTTGTTTAATGGTATTGTGTCTATGACGAATATGTCTAGACTTACCATTATACATATTACTTTGTGCCCTTCCAATAGCAGATTGGCTATCGCAGTGTATGCATATAGCTGGCACAGGTTTTGACCATCTAGAAATATCTTCTACAAAATAGCGAAGCTATTCAGCCTCTTCAGTTGCCTTGTCTAGCGCAATGAATTCAGATTCCATTGTTGATCTAGCAATACAAGTTTGTTTTGAAGATTTCCATGACATAATTGCACCACCAAGCGTAAAACATATCCACTAGTAGATTTTGAATCTTTCATATTGGATATCCAGTTTGCATCACTATATCCTTCCAATACAGCTGGATATCTCATGTAGTACAATCTCTGATCACGTGTATATCGTAAGTACCGCAGTACCCTTACTATCCCTTTCTAGTGTTCAGCACTAGGATTACTAGTATATCTACTCAGTCTACTAACTTAATAAGCAATGTTAGGCCTTGTACAACTCATTAGGTACATCAAACTTCCTATCACTCGAGAATATTCTAATAGAGAAACACTCTCACCAGCATTCTTAGATAGGTGTAGATATTAAGTCCACAGGCGTCTTAGCTACACTTGTATCAGACTTGTTGAACTTTTCTAGAATCTTGTCTACATAATGTGACTGTGATAAAACAAGTCCATTAGTATTTCTAGAGATCTTGATGCCCAATAACATCAGCAAGTCCCATATCTTTCATGTCAAATTTAGAATTCAACATTTTCTTAGTACATTTAATGATCTTATCATTACTACCCACTATGAGCATGTCATCGACATATAGACATAAGATGACATAGCCTTCATTCGTGTCTTTGACATAAACACATTTATCACACTCATTGATTTTAAATCCACTAGAGAGTATAGCTTTGTCAAATTTTTCATGCCATTGTTTTGGAGCTTGCTTTAAGCTATACAATGATTTGACAAGCTTACACACTTTATTTTCTTACCCTGGAGCAGAAAATCCTTCAGGTTGTTCCATGTAGATTTCTTCATTCAAATCTCCATTAAAGAAGGCAGTCTTAACATCCATTTGATGTATTTCGAGATCTCGCAAAGCTGCGATCACAATAATCATACGAATGGATGTTATTCTCGTAACAGGAGAATACGTATCAAAGTAGTCTAGACCCTCCTTTTGTCTATTCCCTTTAATGAAAAGCCTTGCCTTATACTTATCAATAGTACCATCCGTCTTCATTTTCTTTTTAAAAATCCATTTGTAACCCAATGGCATACAACTAGGAAGAAGATCTACCAGTTCCCGAGTATGGTTTTGTAGGTTAGAATCAATTTCACTCTTGATTGCTTCTTTCCATAATGGACCATCTGGTGATCTAATAGCTTCATTATAGCTTTGAGGCTCACTTTCTATAACATAAGTTAGAAAGTCTGGACCAAATGATTTTGAGGTCCTAGCTCGTTTCCCATGTCTAGGCTCAACATCAACATTCTCTTATTGTGTTTTACTACTTTTCCCAACAGTCTCAAATGTGCGTTTTTTAGAACTATATTCCTCTTTATAAGGAAATATATTCTCAAAGAACGATGCATTTCTAGACTCCATGATCATGTTCTTGTGTATATCTAGGTTTTCAAATTTATGTACAAGAAACCGATATGCACTACTATTATGTGCATAGCCAATAAATAAACAATCAACAGTTTTTGGACATATCCTCTCTTTCTTAGGAGTAGGTACAAGAACCTTTACAAGACACCCCCACATTCGTAAGAACTTATAGGAAGGTTTTCGACCATTCTACTGTTTATACGGGGTTTGATCAACTTTCTTTCAAGGTACCTTATTTAAAATGTAATTTGCAGAGAGAATTGCCTCCCCCCACAAGTTCTGTGGCAATCCAGAACTGATTAACATAGCATTCATCATTTCTTTTAAGGTACGATTTTTTCATTCAACAACTCCATTTGATGGAGGCGAATAAGGTGCAATGGTTTGGTGAATAATTCCATTTTGTGCAGAATAGTCATCATACGGTGCTACATATTCACCACCTCTATCACTTCTTAACACCTTAATCTTTTTGCCAAGTTGACTCTCAACCTCTGTCTTGTGTAGAATGAACTTATCCAAAGCTTCATCCTTACTTTTTAGCAAATACACATAACAACATTTAGTGTAATCATCAACAAAAGTAATAAAATACTTTTTGCCACCTCTAGATTGAACCATTTTTAAATCACAAACATCAGTGTGAATCAGACCTAATGGTTCGGTGCTTCTTTCAACTGATTGAAACGAAGTCTTCGTTAATTTTGCTTCAACACAAGTTTTACATTTCTCACTTGTGTCAATATGGAAGTTTGGTATGTGGTCTAATTTAATTAATCTTCACAAAGAATTAAATTAACATGTCCTAGTCTACCATGCCACAAATTGGAAGACTCAAGCAAGTAAACAGAAGAGGTACTCATTTTATTAATCTTTGGGAATACAGTCGTTATATTAAGTTTGAACATCCCATTACACATATACCCCTTCCCCACATACATTCCCGCTTTGGTCAGCACCACCTTATCTAACTCAAAGACCATTCGAAAGCCATGCTTGCTTAAGAGAGATTCAGATACCAAATTCTTGCAAATTTTTGGTACATAAAGGACATTGTTGAGAGTCAGCGCCTTTCCTGAAGTCATCATCAAAATCATTTTCCCATGGCCTTCAACATCCGAGGAAGCAGAATTTCCCATATACATCTTCTCATCACTTGTAATTGGTTCGAAGGAAGTGAACATAGCTTTGTCGAAGCATATGTGGCGAGTAGCACCAATGTCTATCCACCACTCCCTTGGGTTTAAATCCACCAAGTTCACTTCAGAGACCACAGCAGACAGATTAATGTCAGATACATCCCTTGAGATAGAATCTAACTCCATCATATTAGCCTGATTATTCTTGACTTTCTTTTGTGGCAGATGACATTCAGAAGCACGGTGTCCAGTTTTGCCACAGTTGTAGCACTTTCCTTGAAACTGAAATTTAGGCTTCTTGGCGATACCACCTTTTGGCCCCATTTTGTGCCCTTTGCCAGAAGGAAATTTCTTCTTCCCATGTGAACTTTGACTATGCTCAACCATATTAGTCTTGGCCCCAAAATTCCCCAAATTCCTGTCAGCCCCTTTGTTGTCTTCTTCAATTCGAAGCCTGACGATGAGATCTTCAATCTTCATCTCCTTTCGCTTGTGCTTCAAATAGTTCTTGAAGTTCTTCCAAGCAGGGGGTAGCTTTTCAATTATAGCAGCAAATTGAAAAGTTTCGCTCAAGGTCATCCCTTCAGCATGGATTTCATGCAAGATTACTTGCAGCTCCTGAACTTGACTGATCAAAGTCTTCGAGTCCACCTTTTTATAGTCGAAGAATCTCCCAACCACAAACTTCTTAGACCCAGCGTCCTCAGTTTTGTATTTTCTGTCTAAGGACTCCAACAATTCCTTAGCAATGGTCGTGACGCTATACACATTATGGAGTGTATCGTGTAAGGCATTCAAGACATAGTTTCGGCACAAAAAGTCCGAGTGCTTCCAAGCATCACTAGCTAGCACAACTTCTCGATCTTGCTCGTTGTCGTTAGGAACAGGAGCATCTTCCTTCAAGAACCTCGCAAGATTCAAGGTAGTAAGGTAGAATAGCATCTTTTGCTGCCATCTCTTGAAATCCACACCATTAAATTTTTTTGGTTTCTCCCCGTAGTTCACAGGAATCGTTTGGATTGAGGGAACCTTCACAGGGATCGAACCAATCACCACAGTGTTGGAGCCAGTAGCACCGTCGGTTGCTACAGGGTTCGCAGTAGTGTTCACAGTCTCATTTTCCATTTCTGAAAATATTAACAAAGGAGAAAAAGAAATTAAATCTAATACTATTTTTTCTTCCTCTTATTTTTAACAGTGGCAGAATTTTCTTTTCAAATAATTATTAGGAAAACAAGGGAATTTGAAGATTCCACATGGTCCCAGGTAAAACACGATTCTGCACACCTTTCGTCTAATGGTATTTTCCCTGATTCTGCACCATTTGGGCAGAAACTGAGAATCAGTAGCAGTTTTTTGTATTCCTCAAACCAAACAATTTTACTGTTTTTCAAAAGTAATTTTGTTTTTCCAAACCCGAATCTATTTTGTTTTTAAAAATATATAAAATAAATCTGTTTTAAGATTGTTAGAAAAATTTTATTGATGTAATCGAAGATAACCAGAAACAGATTCTGAATTACAACTTATGAAAATAGGAAAGTTACAGAAAATATAAACAAAGCAAAAACTAAAAATTGATCAAACCGAGGCCTGTGATATTTCACAGTTTCCTTAAAACAGATTCGCCACCTCACCAGAAGTGCATGAAGATCTCCGGGGTCTGTCTCCCATGATACAGTGGTAGCTAACAGCCGACAAGCACGGTGTGCGACTGCTCCTGCGAACCAACTATATCTGTGACTCTCTGTTTGTAAATTTGGAGAACTGGAAGGAGGAACTCGTGAAGAATAGTTTGGAGGTGTGTGTTTAGACTGAGGGAGAGTTGGGGAGTATATAAGATGATCATTAGCCTTTTCAATTTCCGTAACTACAACCTGTTCACTTCCTGCAGCAGTTTAGAAATCCCATAGGTTTCTGTAATGCAAAACATGAGTCGAAATTCCAAGGGTCTCTCAATACAGAAATTCTAATACCAAAACTTGAGGGGTCTAAAAAGAAATATTGTGTGTGGGTCGCACCTACACCCGTACCCCCAACCTGACCCGGCCAGGCCGGTCGGACGGACGGCGGTAGTGTGCGCACGCGCGCGTGTGCGCTTGTGTACCCAAAGGGCCTTAGGTCCTCCCCCTTCCACAAAACTGGGTAGCCCTTGGGGCCCAAACCCAAAACATGAAGTAGCCTTATAAATACACTAAAGACTTCTTCTAGTTTTCCTATGTGGGACAAGGCAAGTTGTGAACCTTTTCCATTTCAACAACTCCTTGTAAGGGGCAACCTTTGAGCATTAATTTCTCATTCACCCATCAATAGTTTTGGACATGTGAATATCCAAACTTCATCTCCTCATGAAAGAGAACACAAATCCACAAGGACCCCACTCAAACTCTAAGTGGATCCCACTTTTATTAGCCCTTGAACATGGCCAAAACACACACATATATATATATATATATCCAACATATTTCAAATAAATTCTCAAAATAAAACTCTCTTTCTCAATAGCCAAAACAAATACTCCCAACTCTGTCACTCATACAAATATGTTCTCTAAACTGCTCATAACACTCTCTGAATCATCTACATTAAGGGCTCAATTTATAAGGAACCAAAATCAAGTCCTAGAGAAAGAGAATATGGAGGCCGATCTATCACCAAGCGCGCAGCCATCGAAGGTGTACATTTCCTAGACCACAAAATTCCACCACTGTCTGATCCACTGTTGAACAAGTATCAAACGGTCTTTTGGAGAGCATCTTACAACAAAATCACTATAGCGTCAATTGCCCACTTTGGAGAGCATCTTTTGACAAAATCATTATAGCGATGGAATGCCCAAAGGGGCACATCTGTCGTTACTTATTAAGGTGGGAATACAAGACGTAAACCAACACTTAATAGTTGGTCGGAATGTATTTCAAAATGGTCATTCCAAGCATACCCTAATATACCAAGAATAATGTTTAAATGATTATCTATAAATGGCTATGTTTGGCTATTGGCACTCTGGAGATATTTTTGGTGTTATAGAACAGAGAAGATCTTGAACCATGACGCTATTTAGAGGTCTAAATATTGAAGACTGGAAATGCAACATAAAATCTGCTGATTTTTTTTCCCTTAAGTTGGTTGCATATTTTAATTTGTTGGAATTAGAATTAGTTAGCATAATTTTCAGCTTTTATTTTTGGTCATGTTGACCCAATTTTTTTTCTCTTTTATTGTGTTTTATTTCCTTCCATATTTAAGCTCTAGGATGTGTGTGTATATATATATTGTGCATAACTGGACAATAAAATCATCTCATTCTCATCTTCCTATTTGGTATCAGAGCCAACACCAAACCCTAGCTAAAACCACCACACCACCATCATCGACCACCTTCTCCCCTCTTCTCTCTCGCCTAACCCTCGTCGACCCTCATCTACCCCAGCCGAACCAAGCCAGAACTACCAGCCCCTACCGGCGCACACAGCCCCCCTCCCCTCACCTTCGCAGCCTGTCCGGCTGCTATCCGTCCCCATGGGTCTCTCTGTAATGTCTTAAGAGCCTTCGTGCTCTCTCTCGTCATCGTCGGGTAACCTAGTGTCCGGTTACCCATGTCTCGTCTAGCAGGACATTTTCTCTTAATGCGTTTGGTGCGATCCACTAGTCGTTAGTTAATCTTCTATTTTTCCTTTGAGGCTTCTCTCATTTGCTCCCATGGCTGATCCTTCAAAGATTGTCACTACTACTACTCCCATTGTTGCTTGCTCAGATCTCTCTCTGTCACATCCGATAATCGCCCAATGGGTCGCAAGTGTTCTGCTGAATAACAAAAATTTTCAGGATTGGTCCAACTCTCTTCACCTCTATCTTGAAGGCAAACGAAAGATCGGGTGGTTACTTGGTAAAGAGGTGAAATCCGCTGAAATGGATTCTCAGTACGATGAATGGTTTACAGATAATTGTCATTTTGGGATGGATGTTCAATTCAATAGAGGAGCGAGTCTATACTATGTTTATATATCACACCATCGTTCATGGACTGTAAAATGTCTTGAACAAAATGTATGCCCATGCTCAATCTGACTTACGCATTTTTGAACTCTACCGGGATATCTCTCATGCTTCTCAAGCCGGCTTGGGACTCTCTATTTCTGATTACTTTGGCTACCTATAGACTAAGTGGGAGGAGTTAGCCCAGTATGAGCCCATCAGTGACTTCCCTAATGATGATGATGTTGACATCAAGCGCCTTAATCATCGTCATCTATATCAGTTTTTGATGGGCCTACAGCCCAAGTTCGAGGCTCTTCGTACTCAGATTATGAATGCTATACCTATGCCCTTTTTATTTGAGGCATTTGCTACCATTGAGGGTAATGAGAGGCATTGTCGTATTTTATCTCCACCTCCTATGACTGGGCATACTCCTAAGGTTCCTAAACAGGTAGCCTTTACTTCATGTTCAAGCTCGAGCCCTCCGTTTGGTGCTCCTTTAGGTCCCTGTCCTACTTTTGGTGCCTCTCCAAGCCCCCATCCCTCTGGTAATCGTCCCTATTGTTAGCACTATCATCATCTTGGTCATATCATCGATCGTTACTTCAGTCTCCATCCAGAATTAAAACAACAATACTCTGAGAACCATGCTGCTGGTCATGGGAGGGGTGCCCCTTGTATTGGTGTAGTGGTTAAGATGGTTCCGTCTCAACCTGATTATAGTCAGCTTCAATCTCAGATTGCACAGCTTCAGTCACACTTGGAGCTGGGTGCTTCTTCCTCATCTCCTGGTCCCACTATTTTTCTTACTACAGGTATTCTTATTGCTCTTCATGGTAAGTTAGACCATCCCACCTAGATTTTGGGTTTTGGTACAAATAATCATTTGACTGGTGAGCCTTCTCTTTTTGCTTCTCTTTTTACTCCCATTGATCAGTCTGTCTGTATTGCCAATGGGTCCTCTATTTTCATCCGGAGTTAGGGTGATGACCAATTATCTCCATACATCACCCTTTCCACTGTGTACTTTGTTCCTAATTTTGTCTATAATCTTCTCTATGTCAATCGCATTGCAAAGGATCATAATTGTGCTATTGTGTTCCCGACTCTTGTTATTTGCAGGACCTAAATTCAAAGAAGATTTTTGGCAGAGGGTATTAGCGTGATGGACTCTACTACTTTGGTGATCCATTGTCTTCAAGGGAGTCCTCCTCTAGCCTACAAGCCTCAGTTTTGCTAGTTCCCAATAATGTTGTTTTACCAGAATCAAATGAATATGTTTTTTTCCTTCAAACATTAGACTTGTGACATGCTCGTTTAGGACATGCAAATTTTCAATATTTATTATGGTTGTTTCCTCCACTTAATAAAGCTTGCAAGGATTTTAATTTTAAATGTGTGGTTTGTGAATTATCCAAACGTACACGCACTTCTTATATTCTCCGCATGCAAGGGCACCTAGTGCCTTTGATCTTAACTATTTAGATATTTGAGGACCTTTACATGTTACTAATCTATCTCAACTCCGATATTATGTCACGTTTATTGATGACTATACTCTTTGTACTTGGGTTTATCTGATGAAAGAAAAATCTAAAGTTTTTACTCACTTTAGAAATTTTCTACAAATTGTTTAAACTCAATTTCATGCTATTTTTCATAATATTTGGTCTGAAAATGGTAGGGAGTATATAATAGATGAACTTAGGTCAGAACTTAATAAATGTGGGATTCTTCAAAAACTTACTTGTCCATACACCCCTGAATAGAATAATGTAGCAGAGCGTAAAAATTGTCATATTATGTCTGTGTTTAGGTATCTCCTATGTGGTATGGGAGTCCCTAAGTGTTTTTGGTACATGGCTGTTCTCACTGCTACTTATCTTATAAATCATACCCCTAGTCGTGTTTTCTAGGGATAAACTCCTCTCCATACTTAACTGGATTGTACCCTCTTTCCTATTGTCCCCTTGTGCATTTGGGTGTACCTATTTTGTTCAAAATAGGAATCCTACATGGACTAAACTTGATGCCAAGGAAATTTGGTGTGTCTTCTTAGAGTATTCATCCATGTCTAAAGTGTGTAGATGCTATGACCCAATCATTCATCACTTTTTCCACTCTTTGGATGTAACTTTTTTGGAAAATGTTCTATTTTTCACAGGTACTGCTCCACCTTCCTCGACAGTTACCGTAGAGCTTACTGTTGATGATATTTCTGTTCTTCCATGCCCAATGCCTATTCTTGAGATCTCTAATGTCTCCTTGCCTCTGGTTATTACCACTGAACCCTCACAGGTACATACTCATCGTCTACGCTCTCCTGACCCTCTACCGACTTCTTCTCTAGACTCAGGTATCTCGCTTTCTCCTTTAGTTCTTGATGTTGTTTTCCTCCACTATCCTACGGGTATTCGTCGCCCCCCTTCTTGCTTTCTTCTTTCCAGTAGTACTAACCACTCCAAAAATATTTCTTATCAGAGACTGTCCAATTCTTTCCACTCATTTGGTAGTGCAGTTGATCGGTCTCCATTCCTTGTTCTTGTAGGGAAAATAGGTTTCAAAAACTTATTTATATGCATAGTGGAAAAACAAAGTTTAAAAACTTTTGGTATGCCCAAATCTACTACTTATCAATTCCATAGATGCGTAGAACAAGAGGGAGAGAACATGATACCTTTAGGTCTTGAAGCCAATTCTGACTTTGTCCTTCCCCTTTAGTGTGCAGTAGTAACCTCTAAGAGACCTTCACCCTTATGTCTCCTTGAATGCTACCGAATAGACTAGAGTTGGTGGGAACCTTAATAGAGAGGATAAGAAGGCTTTGGGAAACCCTAAAATAGTTTCTGCAGCGGTGGAATAACAAAAACGACGTTCACCAAAATTCTGCACGCAGCTACCCTATTTATAGATTCCCAAACCGACTATAGTTTTGTAACACCCGTACCCGGAGAATGGGTGAATTATTGTGTTAATATGCATTAATTAGTATAATTAGTGTATAAAATGGATTAAGGGGAGGCTTGGACTCGCTCGTGGAAAAAGGTGTTCAGAAAAGGACACCAAATGGAAAAGTCCCCAGTGAGGAGGGACAGGTATTGAAATGGAACCCAGCGAAGGGTAAAATGGTAATTTGCATTTTAAATGATTAATTGCATTTTATGTGTTTATATGAATATTTGTTTACATGCTTTCATATTACATGTTGATATATGTGTAGCATTTGGTGTTATAAGGGTATAATTGAAATAGATTTAAAATTTGTAGGTGCGATAGCAATTTCACAAAATATGTGGGACCCACGTTGGGACCCATGCGGAACTTAGACAAACACTCATTAGATAATTGGGTAGTTAATAGAATGTTTGGGGGATTTCATAATAAGAACTTAAGAAATTTTAGGGGTGTAAATGAAAAAAAGGAAAATTGAGGTTGGGACACCTCACATACATGCATATGGAGGTGTCAAGATTGAGAGAGACTCTCAATTTACAGCAGAATCAAAAGAAAACAAAGAGAACCCGGGAGAGAAAGACTAGCTCGAGACGCCGACACCGTTTTTACGCCGTTCCGTCGCCGCCGTTCGTCAGATTCGCGAACCGAAGCCGTTTTCAGACTCGTGGAGGTGAGACGAATGTTTCTATACCCTTAATTTCTGTTTAAATTGTCGGATTTTGGTAGCCCATATTTGACGGTGAGACGTCGTCTACCGAATTCTTGTAGGATTCATTGTGGTGTAGGAATTGAGCTAAAATTGGTGAAATTCAGCACACCTCTAGCTTGAATTTGGGTAAAATCTGTGAATAAGGTGAGTTTTCTAGCCTAAAAATGATTGTGTTTAATGTGTTCAAGGCTTCAAGTGGTGTTAGAGATATTAATCCTTGTTTAGAAGCTATTATATTGTTGGATTGATAATTTCATATCAATTTTATGAGAATTATGTGTTGATACATGTATATGTGCTTATATGTCTATGTGGTAGTCAATGAGCACCGGGGAAATGGTTCATTATTGGGAGTAATAAGGGTGGTGAAGAGGAAGAATCCGATAAATACGGAAGTCCAAGAAATAGAAGTGGCCACGGGACCAAGGAAGGTCTTCAGGTCTGAATGAACCATATAACTGGTGACTCGGCGACTACGGTTGTGTTTTTATGTGTTAATTATAGCATTGCACGTGTTAAACATTCAGTCATGTTAGAATGCTCACTAAGCAAATTGCTTAAGAAAACCGTTTTCCTATTTCTATTGTGGTACATAACAACCACCGCAGGTACGGAGCAATACCCGGAGGAAGTGACGTGCTCGGGATTGGGAAAGAGATTTGGGTATTGTAATTATGTTTATAACTTGTAATATAGTATAACTTGTGAGTTAGTATCCTTGACTTGTGAATTAAAGTCTTGACTTGTGGATGGGAGAGATGGGGGAGATTTGTGCCCCATGCTTGTGAACTTCTTTTGAACTTGTAAAATGATGTAAATTATGGTTCCTTTTATGTTGGTGTTCATACTTGGGTTGTTGGAAATGAATTTGGATCATAACTATGTATTTGGAAGTGAAAAGTAGAACCCATGTATAATCTCTTTTGTTTTGCTCAAATGGTGCAAGTTAGTAATTAAGACCATCTTGACAAGTTCGGATGTGCCACTACTATTTTAAACATGTTTCCTTAGTGTTTACAATGCTAGCTACAACCTTGAGTTGATTCCCAACAAGTTTCATGAATTTTGAATGAGAATTGAGTTTCAAAGTTTAAAAGATCGTTGTATTTCAAATAAAATGAGTTCTTAGTGGATTTGATCAAATTGTGAATATGATTCTAGGATCCATGCTTAACTTGAGTTTAGACATGTTTAGAAATGTGTTGGAATTGATTTCCCAATGTTTCATAATGTTTCCATGTGATTTGGTTGTATTTTGGTAAGTTAAAACTTGTTTTGACAGCACAAAAAAATTTAGCAGCAGAATTGTGAAGGGATCGATCTGCGATTTGTGAAGGGATCGATCCGCCCTTTTTAGGGAACATTCTGCGAGAGCCTCATATAAATGGATCGATCCGCGATTTATGAAGGGATCGATCCGCTTTGTATTTTTCCCTAGACGTCCATTTTTACGGAAACATGCATAACCTTTTCTATAAAACTCGGATTCACGTACCGTTTGTTGCGTTGGAACCGGGACTCAAAAATCTAACTTTTGGTATAAAAATTTTACATACTTTCTTAATGACCATTTTGCCCTTGGGGGTTGTTTTGTCAACCTAAAGTTCTTTAAAGTGATTTTATTCACCTTTCCTTCTAATTAGTGTATATTTTGGGTGCGGTTATTCTTGTTACACATGTCCTAATCCACCGGGGCGGGTTGGGGTGTGACAATTTTTGGTATCAGAGCAATAGGCTAGAGCCTTTGGGGACGAGAGACGTATACGACGCGTAGTGTGCACACAACGACACGTAGTTGCATAACATGCATACATGTTTACTTAGCATGTTTTAATGTCGATAAGCATGCCATGTGTTTATTTAAAACTAATGTGCATGTGTGTACTACATGTGGGTGCCAGGCATTATGTCTGGAGGTGACACCTCAAACCGAATGGAACGGGTTGAAAGAGCAATCGAAGGGTTGGTACGAGTTGCCGAAACTCATGTGGTCGAAGAAAGGCCGGTGCAAGGGAATCCAAACCCGAGGGAGGAAGTCGTCACTATTTTTAAATTCCATAAACAAAAGCCGACCATATTCCGTGGGGAAGCCGACCCGATGAAGGCAAATTTCTGGATCTCAGATATGGAGAAGATCTTCCGAGTGCTACCATGTACTGAGGAACAAAAAGTGATATTTGCTGCAGATACATTAAAAGATGAAGCGCAATATTGGTGGCGTACTAAGCTAGGTTCGGGTCAACCGACTACCTGGGAACAATTCCTTGAGATATTCAACGAACAGTACTTCCCAGAATCATTTGGGGATCAGAAGGCTCAAGAATTCATGGAATTAGTGCAAGGGGGAAAGTCAGTGCGTGAATATTCAACACAATTTACAAGTTTGGCAAGGTTTCCTGGGGATATTGTAACAACCGAAAAAGTGAAGGCAAGAAAGTTTGTAGCAGGACTCCGGGGAGATATCCGAGGGCGAGTGACTGTATTCCGGCCAGCGACCTATGCTAAGGCACTGGATATAGCCTCTATTGCTGAAAGAGACCTTGGGTATACTTCAAACATGCCACCACCACTGAGTTAACAAAGTAAACGACCAGGATCAAGTCAGTTTAGCGGACAAGGTAGTGCAAAGAGGCAGGGTTCAGGAGGATCATCGGTTAGTATCGGCAGTGGTTCTGGTGGAAACAAACCAAGATGTCAAATTTGTTAGAAGTTTCATTGGGGCCGGTGCAATCAACTTCTAAATCCAATCATTTGCAATAGTTGCCGACAACCGGGACACATTGCTAGAAACTGTCCAAATCAGAATATAGATATGAGGGGTCGATGCTTCACTTGTAAGGAATTGGGACATCAAGCTAAGGATTGTCCAACCAAGAGTCAGGGAGCTTCTGGTTCTGGTTCATATACAGCTACTGCCATTACACCAAGGACTACTCAACCTCCGAGGAGAGAGCAACGAGAGGTAAGATCATTTCAACTCAGGCCGGGAGATACTGCTTCTGTCGACACTATTGTCTCAGGTATGGTTCCCATTTGCTCACATCTAGCAAATGTACTTATAGATTAGGGATCCACACACTCATTCGTGTCACACCACTTTGCTAAACATTTAGATAAACCATTAGAGTTCCTAAACTATGATTTATCTGTCGCGATACCGTTGGGGGCTCCGTTGGTTTGTTCGGGTGTGTTTAGAAAGTGTGAGATTAATGTGAATGGTAAAGAGTTAACTGTTGATTTGGTACCGTTAGTAATTCAGCACTTCGATGTTATATTGGGTATGGATTGGTTAGCGGCTAATCATGCTAATATTGATTGTAACACTAAAGGAGTAGCGTTCCGTATTCTGAATCAAGATGAGTTTTATTTTCAAGGTAAGGGTGTTGTGTCACCGCCGTATATAGTGTCGGCTATTGAAGCATGTCGTTTGTTGAAGAAAGGTTGTCGAGGGTTCTTGTGTAGTATTCTGGATACTAAGGGTAATGGTTTAAAACTTGAGGATATTCCGATAGTTAGAGAATTTCCGAATGTGTTTCTAGAAGAGTTACCTAGTGTATTGATTGATCGAGAAATTGAATTTGGTATTGATGTTATGCCGGGAACCCAACCAATTTCACGAGCGCCATATCGAATGGCACCAATTGAGTTGAAAGAGTTAAATATACAGTTGCAAGAGTTGCTAGACAAGGGTTTTATCCGACCTAGTGTGTCTCCGTGGGGTGCACCGGTACTATTTGTGAAGAAGAAGGATGGTACAATGTGGATGTGTATTGACTATCGAGAGATCAATAAGGTAACCATCAAGAACAAGTACCCGTTGCCACGTATCGACGATCTATTTGATCAGCTTCAAGGGGCTCAGGTATTTTCGAAGGTAGACTTGAGATCGGGATACCACCAATTGAAAGTCAAAGCAGAGGATGTAGAGAAGACTGCCTTTAGGACTCGCTACGGGCACTATGAATTTCTAGTGATGCCATTTGGGGTTACTAATGCGCCAGCCGCCTTCATGGATTTGATGAACCGTGTATTCAAATCGTATTTGGATGAGTTCGTTATTGTATTCATTGATGATATTCTCATTTATTCTAAGAGTCCATATGAGCATGAACAACACTTGAGGTTGGTTCTACAGCGATTACGGGAAAAATAGTTGTTTGGAAAATTGAAGAAAAGCGAGTTTTGGTTGACGTGTGTCACTTTTCTGGGGCATGTGATCTCTAAAGAAGGTATTTCTGTAGACCCACAGAAGATTGAAGCCGTTATGAATTGGTCAAGGCCGATAAATGTATTCGAGATTCGAAGTTTCTTGGGGTTAGCTGGATATTATAGAAGATTTGTTAAAGATTTCTCTAAAATCGCAACTCCAATGACGAAGCTGATGAGAAAAGATGTACCATTTGAGTGGAACAAGGAATGTGAAGATTGTTTTGTAGCATTGAAGAAAAAGTTGACTACGGCACCAATACTTATAATTCCAACAAGTACTGGGAATTTCAGAATTTACAGTGAGGCTTCTCACCAAGGCTTGGGATGTGTATTAACACAAGACGACAAGGTGATAGCGTATGCTTCGCGACAGTTGAGACCTCACGAGAAGAATTACCCAACACATGACTTGGAGTTAGCGGCGGTAATTTTTGCGTTAAAGATTTGGAGACATTATCTATACGGGGAAACTTGTGAAATCTTCACCGATCATAAAAGTTTAAAATACTTATTCACTCAGAGGGACCTTAACATGCGACAGAGAAGGTGGTTGGAGCTTATGAAAGACTACGACTTGAAGATTCAATATCACCCGGGGAAGGCCAATGTAGTGGCCGATGCCTTGAGTCGTAAATCATCGAAAAACTTAGCTTATGCCTTGACTGGACAGGAAAAGTTGATGAAGGAATTTGAACAATTGAAGCTTGAGGTAGTTCCTAAAATTAGAGGTGGTTTAATGGCTGCGATCGTGGCACAGCCAAGTTTAATTGGTGAAATCAAGACTACTCAGCTCTTAGATTCAGAATTCAAGAAGATTGTGGATGAATTACCAGAGGGGAGAAGGCCAGAATTCAGTTTCCAAGATGGTGTTCTAAAATACATCAATCGGTTATGTGTTCCTAAAGTTGGTGATTTGAGAGACAAAGTTATGGAAGAAGCTCACAACACCAGATATTCAGTACATCCGGGAAGTACCAAAATGTACAGAGACTTGCGAGAAATTTATTGGTGGAGTGGTATGAAGCGGGAAGTCGCAGAATTTGTATCTAAATGTATGACGTGTCAGAGGGTGAAACTGGAACATCAACGACCTGGAGGAGAGTTGCATCTTCTAGAGATACTAGAATGGAAGTGGGAGCATATCACAATTGATTTTGTTTTGGGATTTCCAAAATCGCAAAAGTCAAATGATAGCATCTGGGTGATTGTAGACCGGTTGACTAAGTCAGCCCATTTCTTACCAATCAAGACCAAAGATCCATCAAAACTTGCTGAGATTTATATCAGAGAGATTATACGGCTTCATGGAGCACCGGTTTCGATAGTGTCGGACCGTGATACCCGATTCGTATCAAGATTTTGGGAGAGTTTACAGAGGGCTATGGGGACAGCTTTACATTTTAGCACTGCTTTTCATCCACAGACCGATGGTCAGTCCGAAAGGGTGATTCAAATTCTGGAAGATATGTTGAGAGTTTGTGTAATGGACTTCAAGGCCGATTGGGAGAGTCATTTGCCTTTAGTCGAGTTCTCTTATAACAACAACTTTCAAACTAGCATTGGAATGGCGCCTTATGAGGCACTGTATGGTAGAAAGTGTAGATCGCCGGTGTGTTGGACAGAAGTTGGAGAGAAACAACTTTTGGGACCAGAGATAGTGCAAATTACTACTGACAAGATCAAATTGATTAAATAGCGATTGCAAATGGCTCAGAGTCGTTATAAAAGCTATGTGGATACGGGTAGAAGACCGTTGGAATTTGAGGTGGGTGATTATGTGTTTTTGAAAGTATCGCCTTCAAAAGGCATAGCACGTTTTGGTAAGCGAGGTAAGCTTAGTCTGAGATATGTTGGACCATATTTGATTCTTAATCGAGTAGGACCATTAGCTTATCGGTTAGAGCTGCCACAAGAATTAGAGAATGTTTATAATGTGTTTCACGTGTCGATGCTTCGACGTTATGTGCCGGATTCCAAACATGTTATCATTCCGAAACCGTTAGAGATTCGGGAAGATTTAACTTACGTGGAACATCCAGTAAAAATTCTTGATAGGAAGGATCAAGTGTTGAGGACCAAAGTGATTCCCTTGGTGATGGTTCAATGGCGAAGCCATTCAGTGGAAGAGGCTACTTGGGAGCTGGAGGATGAGATCCGAGCCAAGTACCCGCATCTCTTCAATTCTTGAGGTAAGAGTAAGTTTGGGGACCAAACTCCTTTTTAGGGAGGGAGAAATGTAACACCCGTACCCGGAGAACGGGTGAATTATTGTGTTAATATGCATTAATTAGTATAATTAGTGTATAAAATGGATTAAGGGGAGGCTTGGACTCGCCCGTGGAAAAAGGTGTTCAGAAAAGGACACCAAATGGAAAAGTCCCCGGTGAGAAGGGACAGGTATTGAAATGGAACCCAGCGAAGGGTAAAATGTTAATTTGCATTTTAAATGATTAAATGCATTTTATGTGTTTATATGAATATTTGTTTACATGCTTTCATATTACATGTTGATATATGGTAGCATTTGGTGTTATAAGTGTATAATTGAAATAGATTTAAAATTTGTAGGTGCCATAGCAATTTTACAAAATATATGGGACCCACGTTGGGACCCATGCGGAACTTAGACAAACACTCATTAGATAATTGGGTAGTTAATAGAATGTTTGGGGGATTTCATAATAAGAACTTAAGAAATTTTGGGGGTGTAAATGAAAAAAAGGAAAATTGAGGTTGGGACACCTCACATACATGCATATGGAGGTGTCAAGATTGAGAGAGTCTCTCAATTTACAGCAGAATCAAAAGAAAACAAAGAGAGCCCGGGAGAGAAAGACGAGCTCGAGACGCCGACACCGTTTTAACGCCGTTCCGTCGCCGCCGTTCGTCGGATTCGCGAACCGAAGCCGTTTTCGGACTCGTGGAGGTGAGACGAACGTTTCTATACCCTTAATTTCTGTTTAAATTGTCGGATTTTGGAAGCCCATTGATCGGCGACGAATAGTTGCCGTTTATAGTCCTAAAAATACGCTTTGTTAGCCCATTTCATGTAATTATTAAGTGATTTTTAATAAGTATTCTATATTTTGTAGGTTTTGGAGCTTTAATATGAAAATGCATAAAAATCCAATGATTAGTGGCTTTGGAAGTCATTCTGGGCTTAAAAGATGATTCCGGTGAAGGATGAACGCAGTAACAGCCTCGGAAAATTGCATTTTTGACAAATAATACTTCAGATTTGAGAAATTTCTCCAGAGATATAAAATGTAGATCTTCGAGTTACGGACGCGTGGCCGCAAACGGTGAGTCAATCCGAGGTTCGAGTCAAAAGTTATCGCAATTCTACGAAAGTGGTGCAGAGCAGCGAAAAATCTGAGAAATTTCTGGAAAAAGCCCAGGTCGCTGGAGCGACCCGCGCGCGCGACCCGCTCGCGCGACCCGCGCGAGCGACCCTTTGAAAAAGTCAAACTTGTGTATTTTGAAGCCCTGAAGAGCCCTGTGCGATCCGAATTGGTTAATTACGTCCAGAAACGTAAAAACAGCAGTTTTAGCGCGATTTGACTTAGGAAAGCTTCCTAAATCCTTCCAAACTCTATACAAATCCTATTCTAAATCAAATTTAAAGATACAAATCATTACACATCATTATACACATCAATATACAGCCATATTATACATTATTTTCAGCCATTTTGAAGGGAGAAAAGCAAGGAGAAGAAGAAGAAGACCAAGGATTCCCATGGCCTCCTCCATCAACCTCTTGCCATCTACCGCTTCTATGGACAACTAGATCTTAGATCTAGGGTTTCAATGAAGCCCTAGACGAGTAATAGGGTTTTATTTATGTTTTATTTCAGTTTTATTATGTATGGATGACAGTCACATGTTCAGAGGATTTTTATAAATAAATCGTACTTCTATTGATTAAATCATTGCTTTCAAAGTTTATTCTTGTCTTAGATCTATTTTGACTGTGATGTGCTCAACGATCTATTCTTGCTGTGCTTGTTTAGATTGTTTACATGTGATGGTGCTTTATTGATTCGTGCTATCAAGTATCCGAATAGTCCATGCCTAGGTTAGATGGATTAGATCACAACCCTAGTTTAGTGTGGGATAATTCATGCTAACCGCAGATGGATTATGTTGGTGCTTGAACCATGATTATCTTCTTGTAGGAGGAATTGGGCTTGTAGCTACAATTCCCCATTATCATCCAACGTAATAAGCTAAAGTAATTCATAAATATTCCTATTATGAAGCTAGTGGTGGATTTGCAATCCTAGGTTTCCTTAAACATTATTTAAAATAAATATTTTAATTGCTTTCATAGTTTAGATTTATTTTTATGTTCTTAGTTTAATTCAAATTAAAATCAAATCCGTTTTCATAATTAACTAAATTTAGGTTTTAAAATTAAGTTGCTGTAGTACATCAATCTCTGTGGGTTCGACCTTTACTTCCACACTGCAAATCTTTTGAAAAGTAAAGAATACTTTTATATCTTGATACTGACAACATCAATTTTTGGCGCCGTTGCCGGGGATTGCATTGCTACCCTTAGTTTTATAATCGTAGTTTAGTTAATTCGTAAATATTAGATTAGGTTTTCTTTTTCTTATTTTTCGTTTTTGTTTTTAGTTACTAACTTGTTCTTTTATTTTGTAGTCAACGTTTTCGAGTGGAGCAGCTAAGCACATCAAAGGAGCTTACGCAAATAAAAACAAAAATAAAATAAAATAAATTGCTCGCTTTAACTAGCTTTAAACCACTGTAAGTCAGGGCGCTGTGACGCACTATTTGCATTAGTTTAGGGTTAATTGCACTGCATTAGCTAGGAAACCCGGGGCGCTGGGCTTGACGCGGTCATTGCATTACAGGATAATTTGCATGCATCACAGTAGTTGAGTGCTTGTTATCTTAGTTGTGTGATTGCTATTTGTTTGTTTTATTATTTGAGTCAGTTTTTGTTTTTAGTTTACTTTCTTTTAGTTTATGTTAGGTACACGTTCAAATAAACCGGAATTACAACATTTTGACTCTGAACTTGAACGTACATTAAGACTTAACAAGTCTTTAAACTTAACGTCTAGAACAACGTTTTTAATAGACGACGATTTGACACCAAAACCAACGTCTTTATTTGAATCCGAAATTCGTAATACCCTTACAAGACTAAAGAAACCACGCTTTAAAAACATAGAACCTATTAAAATGGCAGACATTGGAAATAACAATAACAACCAAAATAACAATGGAAATAATCTTAATATACCGCCACCTCCTCCACTTAAAGATTATTTTATTCCTACGACTTACACGCCACAAACATGTATTGATTTACCGGAGGCGACGGCATCTCACTTTGAGATAAAGTCGTCTACGATCTCGCTACTTCCGTCTTTCCATGGCCGTCTAAATGAAGACCCTTACCAACACTTAGGAGATTTCCAAGATATATGCTCTACTTTGAAAATCCAAAACTTAACTGATGATGAATTGAAATTGCGGCTCTTTCCATTTTCTTTAAGAGACAAAGCTAAGTATTGGCTTCAATCACTTGAGCCAAACACGATTAAAACATGGGAAGCCTTACACACCGCATTTTTACAAAAGTTTTTTCCTATTATGCGTACGAATCAAATACGGAAATCTATAACTAATTTTGTTATGCAAGATGGGGAAACACTTTATGACACTTGGGAAAAATTTAAAGAATTACTACGCTCGTGTCCACATCATCAGGTTCCTAAGTGGCAACTTGTTCAAGTCTTCTACGAAGGGCTTATTCCCTCGGTTAGGAATACCGTCGATGCCGTTTGTGCGGGAACTTTCCTACACAAAAGCGCCGATGAGGCTTGGAAAATATTTGAAACTTTGAGCGAGAATTCGATGCACCAAGCGGTGTCTGTCCGTTCTATGGGATACCTTCAACCTAAGCGAGAGGTGACAGTTGAGTCAAGTCAGTCAATGCAAATACAAGAATTAAATAGAAAACTTGACCGACTGATGCAAATGAACAAAACGTCTAATCCACCCTCTTCAGAAGTATGTGCATTATGTTCCGAACCGTCCCATAATATCTTTGCATGTCCTTCTGCATCTCAATATCCGGAATTTGTGGAACAACAAGTTAATTCTATGCAACAATTCCCACAAAATAATTATACTCCTAGGTCGACTAATTTTCCTAGTACGTACCGACCCCAATATCAACAAGGTCAATACCAACAACCTCCTCCTCCACCTCCACGTAATAATGCATTTGAGGAGAAGGTGTTGGCCTCACTTGAAAATTTTGGGTCAGTAATTCAATTAGTGCACTCTCACACTCAGTCTATCGCAAAGCTCGAATCCCAAATGGGACAAGTAGTTAATACATTAAACCGTTTGACTGAGAGTAAGTTGCCCAGTCAACCTACTCAGCAACCTAAGGGGCAATATGCAGTGGGAAGTGTGAGTGAGAGCGTGAACGCTGTTTCGACTAGGACGACTATTCGAGATGAGGAAGTGGTTGTAATTCCGGATGGGGGTGAGAAAAATAAAAATTTAAATTTGAATAAAGAAAAAAATGAAGACGTGGATAAAAATAAAAAAGATAAAGAACCGGTCCTAACGAATTATATTCCGAAAATGCCATATCCACCAAACATTGAGGAACCATCTAATTTTTCAAAGAAAAAATCAAAAACTGAGGATATACTCGAGGTGTTTAAACAAGTTAAAATCAATATTCCATTCCTCGATGCGATAAAACAAATTCCCGCTTATGCTAAATGTTTAAAAGACCTATGTACGCAAAAACGCAAAATACGGAGTCATACTCCTAAAAAGGTCTTCCTCACGGAAAAAGTAAGTTCTATTTTTCAACACGCTCCTCCGAAGTATAAGGATCCTGGTACGCCTACGATTTCATGTGTCATAGGTGACACTATTATTCATAGGGCTCTCCTTGACTTAGGAGCAAGTGTTAATCTCTTACCCTATCATGTCTATAAACAACTAGGTCTAGGTGAACTTAAACCTACGGCCGCTACTATTCAATTAGCGGATCGTTCTGTTAAAGTACCTAGGGGAATCGTCGAAGACGTGCTAGTAAAAGTTGATCAATGTTTCTATCCTGTAGATTTTATGGTCCTTGACACCGAACCGGTGCTAGATGCTAGAAAATACACTCCTGTTATTCTTGGTCGTCCATTCTTAGCCACGGCTAACGCACGTGTCAATTGTAGAACAGGGGTGATGAAAGTGTCGTTCGGGAATATAAAATTAAAATTAAATATTTTTAATGCTGTTGATCAACCTCCCAAAGACGATGATTTTCTAGGTGTGGAGGGTAGTGAGGTTAAACGGAATATTGAACTTACTAAAGTAATAAATATAAGTGCGGGGAATAATTTAGAGGATGATGAGTGGATGAATCCTAATACCTCGAACCCTAATGCTGAATCTACTCGGAAGGTAAGGAATCGATTTGAACATACTAACAAACCGTCAATCGAAGTAATTCAAAACGACGTGATTTCTGATTACCACCGAGCTGTCCCTATGGCCTTAAGAGGTATAAACTCTGATTTACGACCTCCTTGAATCGTGAGCTAGAACGGTCTAGCTAAAGACGTAAAAGATAGCGCTTCTTGGGAGGCAACCCAAGCTTAATTTCGTCGGTTTTCTTTGTTTTTGGTATGTTTTTGGGTTGTTTTGGTTTGTTTTTGAGTTTCTGAACAGGTTTGGGGGTTGGAATAAAGTTATTTTTAATTTATATGCATAAAATAAGTGAACCAAGAGGAAAAACCATTCTCGCGCGCGCGGCCCGCTCGCGCGAGACATCGCTCGCGCGGCTCGCTGGCGCGAGAATGTGACTTAGTGGAATTTTCTTTCTTTTTCTTAGTTGATACCTCAGTTTTTCCTCGCGTCTGATTTCGCGGGCGCGAGGCAGCTCGCTCGCGCGAGAGATTAAAAAAAAAATATATCAGATATCGCGTGCGCGACGGCCGCGCGAAATATATCAGATATCGCGTGCGCGACGGCCGCTCGCGCGGACCGCTCGCGCGATTCCCCGTTTTCTTGATGTTTTCTTTTGTTGTCTTACCTATTTCCTCCCCACCTGATCAGGTAGTTTTTACGTTTCTGTTTTTGTTTATTAGGTCATTTTAGATCGAGTTAGTTGTTGTTTTCCTTGTTACATTTATACTTTTCCGTTTTATTCCGGTTGTTCGTTTCAGTTTAACTTCGATTAGTTTATCGGTTTATATTTTATATTTTGGTTTCATTTACTTTTAATATTCTTTTGTTAGTTTCTTTTCGTTTATCTAGTATTAACAGGTACATTTGAACTTTATCGCCATATTTTTATACATTTACCTGTTCTATGCTTGCCGAGATCGAGGTACTATCGTTCCTTCCTTACCTACTCTCTGTTCTTTCATTTTGTTGTTTCATTGGGGACAATGAATGGTTTAGGTTTGGGGGTATGCACTCACACATGCACATTATTTTATGCAAAAATTTTAAAAAATTTTTCAATAAGTGTGTTGAAATAAACGATGTTACCGACGTTTTTGCAATATCAATTTGATACTTTTTGATAGAGAACTTTGAATTGTTATAGAATGGTAAACATGAGAATATGTGATTAAATATTTACTGAAGTTATGATGCGATGTTCTAGGATATGTATCGTTCGAATCATAGTGTTATATCATAGATTTGCACACAAACTTATGCACTGCACGTAGTCATTTGAATACATGTTTAATGTGAACTATAATATGATTCGTATTTCTAGATAACACAAGGTGGAGACTAAACCCGGTGAGGTTTTGAGCCTATCTTTTCTTTTTAGAGGGTTATAAATACATTGTGTTTGTCGAATTTCATTGAAATAGCGCATTAACTTGTTGTTTAGTCTCATTATTCTTGTTTTGGTTAATA
The DNA here is from genome assembly GCA_033977485.1 of Hydrangea macrophylla. Classification (NCBI taxonomy): domain Eukaryota; kingdom Viridiplantae; phylum Streptophyta; class Magnoliopsida; order Cornales; family Hydrangeaceae; genus Hydrangea; species Hydrangea macrophylla. The sequence goes on from CM066994.1 coordinate 35,442,232, forward strand.
GTTAAGTTAAAATATTTGTTACCATGCTAAATAATCTTCCGTCGTAAACATTGAAGAACCATATAACCATAGGACATGATTTTAGGCCCTCTTTGTTTACTGCCGATCGATAAATGATAATTTTCCTTAGTTCGCCCTTTGAGCCATTAAAATGCCATCTTTTTCTTCAATTACCATTATCCTGTGTTTGCTCCAACTTGACCAACTTGGAGTTCACCACTGAAAGATTCGTCACCTTTTAGTGTTGATAAGGCGATGTGTTGTATAAGAAGAAGAAGAAAATAAGATGCTATTGGGATAGTTGCTTTGTATTTTGATGATTACTTATGCAAAAAGCAACGAAAGGAAAGGAAAAGATTGAAAAAATAAAGAAGAAGAAGGTTGATAAAAAAAAAATGAAAAAAATGAAAAAAAAAAAATGAAAGAAATATGAAAAAGAAGAGAATGAAAAGATGAAGTTGGTAGAAGAGATGAATGAAATAAATCGAACATGCCTTACATTGCCATTCTAAAACTACCTAATGAATCTTTTTAATCCTTTTTCGTTACCTGAGCCACATTACAACCGTTGAAAAGTCCTATTTGATCCTAGGAAACATGGTTTGGATATGAAAACGATGGGAGGGGGATTAAAACATTGTCATGATTAATTTTTCTTGATTGTTGGCATCTTATCCATGAGACTATTGTTCTTTCGTGTTATGCGTCTTTTTCGTGTCGTATGTGAGCGTTATTCGTCTTGAAAACATAATTCTTTTGCTCACGTATACTAGAGAAATTACACATGTTTCTGAGTGTTTCATTTTAGAGTGTAATTAACATTGTGAGATTCGTAGTCGAGACATAGTTAGATGGTCATCCGAGTTATATTCCAAGTTCATGACATGCGCGTGTTCATTTGACTACCATATCACACACGTGCAATTTTACGAGAAACTCTATTGATTTATACGATGCATGTGCTTGAGATTGTTTTTCATGACTTAGGTGGATGTTTCATTATGTTTCTTTATGTTCGTTATTCTATTTCGAATCATCGTTCTATGATAAGAAGTATTGATAGTTTTGTTTTTCATTTTTAATAAAACTTTTTAAATTCACAAGTTAATAAAGATGGTTGTGGGTGACTTGTTGACGAGAACCCTCACGAGACTTCACTCGTCCTACTAGGGACACCTAGGGGTTTAAAAGGCTTGTTGCATATGCTAAATGCGATCGTGATCCATACGAAAATGGAGTAGTATTTGTAGCATAGTAGTATTTATTTTTATGTTTTTCTTTGCTCGAGGACTAGCAAAGTGTAGGTTTGGGGGTGTGATCGGCGACGAATAGTTGCCGTTTATAGTCCTAAAAATACGCTTTGTTAGCCCATTTCATGTAATTATTAAGTGATTTTTAATAAGTATTCTATATTTTGTAGGTTTTGGAGCTTTAATATGAAAATGCATAAAAATCCAATGATTAGTGGCTTTGGAAGTCATTCTGGGCTTAAAAGATGATTCCGGTGAAGGATGAACGCAGTAACAGCCTCGGAAAATTGCATTTTTGACAAATAATACTTCAGATTTGAGAAATTTCTCCAGAGATATAAAATGTAGATCTTCGAGTTACGGACGCGTGGCCGCAAACGGTGAGTCAATCCGAGGTTCGAGTCAAAAGTTATCGCAATTCTACGAAAGTGGTGCAGAGCAGCGAAAAATCTGAGAAATTTCTGGAAAAAGCCCAGGTCGCTGGAGCGACCCGCGCGCGCGACCCGCTCGCGCGACCCGCGCGAGCGACCCTTTGAAAAAGTCAAACTTGTGTATTTTGAAGCCCTGAAGAGCCCTGTGTGATCCGAATTGGTTAATTACGTCCAGAAACGTAAAAACAGCAGTTTTAGCGCGATTTGACTTAGGAAAGCTTCCTAAATCCTTCCAAACTCTATACAAATCCTATTCTAAATCAAATTTAAAGATACAAATCATTACACATCATTATACACATCAATATACAGCCATATTATACATTATTTTCAGCCATTTTGAAGGGAGAAAAGCAAGGAGAAGAAGAAGAAGACCAAGGATTCCCATGGCCTCCTCCATCAACCTCTTGCCATCTACCGCTTCTATGGACAACTAGATCTTAGATCTAGGGTTTCAATGAAGCCCTAGACGAGTAATAGGGTTTTATTTATGTTTTATTTCAGTTTTATTATGTATGGATGACAGTCACATGTTCAGAGGATTTTTATAAATAAATCGTACTTCTATTGATTAAATCATTGCTTTCAAAGTTTATTCTTGTCTTAGATCTATTTTGACTGTGATGTGCTCAACGATCTATTCTTGCTGTGCTTGTTTAGATTGTTTACATGTGATGGTGCTTTATTGATTCGTGCTATCAAGTATCCGAATAGTCCATGCCTAGGTTAGATGGATTAGATCACAACCCTAGTTTAGTGTGGGATAATTCATGCTAACCGCAGATGGATTATGTTGGTGCTTGAACCATGATTATCTTCTTGTAGGAGGAATTGGGCTTGTAGCTACAATTCCCCATTATCATCCAACGTAATAAGCTAAAGTAATTCATAAATATTCCTATTATGAAGCTAGTGGTGGATTTGCAATCCTAGGTTTCCTTAAACATTATTTAAAATAAATATTTTAATTGCTTTCATAGTTTAGATTTATTTTTATGTTCTTAGTTTAATTCAAATTAAAATCAAATCCGTTTTCATAATTAACTAAATTTAGGTTTTAAAATTAAGTTGCTGTAGTACATCAATCTCTGTGGGTTCGACCTTTACTTCCACACTGCAAATCTTTTGAAAAGTAAAGAATACTTTTATATCTTGATACTGACAACATCACCCATATTTGACGGTGAGACGTCGTCTACCGAATTCTTGTAGGATTCATTGTGGTGTAGGAATTGAGCTAAAATTGGTGAAATTCAGCACACCTCTAGCTTGAATTTGGGTAAAATCTGTGAATAAGGTGAGTTTTCTAGCCTAAAAATGATTGTGTTTAATGTGTTCAAGGCTTCAAGTGGTGTTAGAGATATTAATTCTTGTTTAGAGGCTATTATATTGTTGGATTGATAATTTCATATCAATTTTATGAGAATTATGTGTTGATACATGTATATGTGCTTATATGTCTATGTGGTAGTCAATGAGCACCGGGGAAATGGTTCATTGTTAGGAGTAATAAGGGTGGTGAAGAGGAAGAATCCGATAAATACGGAAGTCCAAGGAATAGAAGTGGCCACGGGACCAAGGGAGGTCTTCGGGTCTGAATGAACCATATAACCGGTGACTCGGCGACTACGGTTGTGTTTTTATGTGTTAATTATTGCATTTCACGTGTTAATCATTCAGTCATGTTAGAATGATCACTAAGCAAATTGCTTAAGAAAACCGTTTTCCTATTTCTGTTGTGGTACATAACAACCACCGCAGGTACGGAGCAATACCCAGAGAGGAAGTGACGTGCTCGGGATTGGGAAAGAGATTTGGGTCTTGTAATTATGTTTATAACTTGTAATATAGTATAACTTGTGGGTTAGTATCCTTGACTTGTGAATTAAAGTCTTGACTTGTGGATGGGAGAGATGGGGGAGATTTGTGCCCCATGCTTGTGAACTTCTTTTGAACTTGTAAAATGATGTAAATTATGGTTCATTTTATGTTGGTGTTCATACTTGGGTTGTTGGAAATGAATTTGGATCATAACTATGTATTTGGAAGTGAAAAGTAGAACCCATGTATAATCTCTTTTGTTTTGCTCAAATGGTGCAAGTTAGTAATTAAGACCATCTCGACAAGTTTGGATGTGTCACTACTGTTTTAAACATGTTTCCTTAGTGTTTACAATGCTAGCTACAACCTTGAGTTGATTCCCAACAAGTTTCATGAATTTTGAATGAGAATTGAGTTTCAAAGTTTAAAAGATCGTTGTATTTCAAATAAAATGAGTTCTTAGTGGATTTGATCAAATTGTGAATATGATTCTATGATCCATGCTTAACTTGAGTTTAGACATGTTTAGAAATGTGTTGGAATTGATTTCCCAAAGTTTCATAATGTTTCCATGTGATTTGGTTGTGTTTTGGTAAGTTAAAACTTGTTTTGACAGCACAAAAAAATTTAGCAGCAGAATTGTGAAGGGATCGATCCGCGATTTGTGAAGGGATCGATTCGCCCTTTTTAGGGAACATTCTGTGAGAGCCTCATATAAATGGATTGATCCGCGATTTATGAAGGGATCGATCCGCTTTGAATTTTTCCCTGGACGTCCATTTTTACGGAAACGTGCATAACATTTTCTATAAAACTCGGATTCACGCGCCGTTTGTTGCGTTGGAACCGGGACTCAAAAATCTAAATTTTGGTATAAAAATTTTACATACTTTCTTAATGACCATTTTGCCCTTGGGGGCTGTTTTGTCAACCTAAAGTTCTTTAAAGTGATTTTATTCACCTTTCATTCTGATTAGTGTATATTTTGGGTGCGGTTATTCTTGTTACACATGTCCTAATCCACCGGGGCGGGTTGGGGTGTGACAAGTTTCGATCGATCGAAACATGTTCGATCGATCGAACTGAACCAGAGTTCAATCGATCGAAAGAATTCGATCGATCAAACCTTCAATCGATTGAAAACTGTTCAATCGATTGAACATGATTGAAACTCTTTCAATCCATTAGTTCATCATCCTCATTTGCCTTTCTAAGCATTCTTGCGGAGCTAAGAGTGGGACCTCCTAGGTTCTTATTTACTGGCTCTGATTAATTATTATTCCATCTAGTTAATACTTTTTAACGAAGGAATCAATAGTTAATCAATTATCGTTAATGCCACTATAAAATGATAATTATACTTCAGTGCATAAGAACAAAATCACACATACATAAGCGATTACTAGACTTGTATAATATGATACGGATGTCCCTCTACCAGATGGTATTCGTACTTATCATTGGGATGTATGTTTTAAGATACTATCAACCCAATAGATAGATACATCTTATATTCCTCGAGTATCATTCACTACGCTTGGATTACCAAACATGTCAACAAAACACTTTGTTGACAAGGCTGGCCAGCTCTTGGTAATCATTCCTAGTGACATTCTCGAGGGAATACTTACTCTTCATTTTACAGAAGAGGGTAGAATTTTATCTTGACAATATATATTCCCAATGTTGGATACCTGATCACCCAAGATACCCAAGTGTTGATCTTGCAAGACCTCACTAATTGGTACTTCAAAACAACCAAGCACACAACTTGTGTCCAAATTATCTCAGGATTTTGGACATGTATCCCTATACAAGTTTTGAGTTCCTACTAACGATGACAGCGGTTAGGTGTCAATAGGTTTAACTCAGGTTCGTCAGTGCACCACGTGCACTAGCATATTAACCAAGAGTCAAAGACTCTTATGAATGAGATTCATCATTCTACCCCGTAGACGTTAATCATGCTACAGTATATATCTGATAAGTTATCCAAAGTTATCATCCACTGTGACTCATTTGAAACAACAAGGATTTATGATTCATATCTCACATGTGTAATCACATACACAAATGAATCACTTACAATGATGTTTAAGGATTTCAGTCTAATAGTCATCTCATGAACTAACATATATAAATGCATTGTGATATTCCATTATCCAACTAACTGGTTTGAGGGCATATTCCCAACAAACTCCCACTTGCACTCATAACCATATAGTGTTAAAACTAATATCAACATTATCTATATGACTTATCAAAATCCTTAACCCGTAAGGTTTTGCATAGGGACCTCGATGATTGTCGACTGAAACAATCCATAGTAGAACATCTTCATGTTACATTATATCCCAAGACAAAAGGACATCACCAGACATGTATCCAGGAAAGTCAATTTCGAACATTGTCCAAAACACCATCATATAGTATATATCTACTAGTTCTTTTCAAGCCTTAGAGAATATAGACTTTATGATAGTTCAGGGGAATGAAATTTTATTTGGACTGATATCTATTAACAACCTCAACAGTATAACCGATATCCCATACCTAACATCGCATATAAGGTTTATCAATAGCAAAGGCTTATGATATACCTTTTATGCGACCTCTTTCATCTTGCATCCTAATATGCAAGTCTTGAAAGAGCATAGGTCATGTTCAAAAGGTGAATAACCTTTATTGAGATATTCTACATTGAATCTGATGGGAAAAATAGGTTTAAAAATTATTTTAAACACGCAGCGGAAAGATTAAGCTTCATAAACTTTACTGGTAGCCCAGATCTACTACTCGTTAACTCTATAGATGCGTAAAAGAGAGGGGACAAGAATTATACCTCATGGTCTTGAACCCAATTCTGAATTCTCTGACTTCCAGCAGCTTCCACTTTATGGTCTTCACTCGTATGACTCCTACGGATGCTCTCGGAGAGGCTAGGGTTGGTGGGAATCCTAATAGAGAGGACGGAGTAGGTATGGGAACCTAAAACAGTTTCTATAGCTACTGTTATGATAAATGGTCGAACTCAGATTTCTGGACGTAGCTGCCCTATTTATAGATTCCCAGAACCGACCTAACATTCAAGCGATCGAACCTGCAATCGATCGAATCAATCGAATGACCTTCGATCGATCGAACCTGTCTAGACTTCAATCGATCAAGACTCTTTCGATCGATCGAACCTGTCTTGACAAGATCCTCATATGCCTTTCCAAGCATCCTAACGGAGCTAAGATTGGGACCTCCTAAGCTCTTTATTGTTGGCTCAGACCAGATGTTAATTACCATGATCAAACTCTTTGATCAGCAAACTAACTAACTGACCAGTTAACTTTTATTCCACTATAAAATGATAACTGAACTCCAACACAAAAGAACATATCCGAAACGATAACTAGACTTGTATGGTGTACTAATGTCCCTCTACCATCAGCGTTCGTAATCATATTCAGGTAGTCGGATAAATGGTTATCGTCAACCTGAATCATGATTACTTCTTGTATTCCTTGAGTCCCATTCACCACTCATGATTACCAAATATGTTGATAACTACTTATCAACAAGACTGCAGTTCTCAGTAATCAACTTGGTGACATTCTCAAGGGAATGCTTACTCTTTAACAGAGGGCAGATTCTATCTTGACAATATATGTTCACAACCCTATGAACATGACATACCCAAGATACCCATGTGTTGATCTTTTATAGACCTCACTAATTGGTAAGTCAAAGCAGTCATATCCACAGTCTGTGTTCATAATCGTCTCAAGATTGAGAACACATCACTTATACAAGTTATGAGTTCCTATCGACTGTTGACAAACTTAAGTGTCAATAGGAAAGCTCAGGTCCGTCAATGCAATATAAGCACTAGCATATCAACTAAGAGCTATACTCTAGTGATTGAGATTCATCACTCCATCCAATGGTAGTTAATCATGCTACAGTGTAAACCTGATGAGATATCCAATCTCATAATTCACTGTGACAAATTCTAAGTATCAAAGAATAGTAATTCATATATCACTTGTACATATCTCATACACACACGAGTTACTTACTATGATGCTTGAGGATTAACAATCATCTCATGAAAGAAACATACATAATGAAATGTAAAACTTGTATCCATATATTAAAATGTCAATGTCTCATACATAAGGTAATGGTTTGAGGGCATAAACCAAACAAACTCCCACTTGCACTCTTAACCATTCAAGACTACATCTGAGACCTAAACTATCTAGATGACGATCAAAGACATTCTATGGTATGGCCTTTGTAAACAAATCCGCAAGACTATCAGCGGTGGCAATCTTGGCGATAGTCACATCTCCACATTGAACAATATCTCAGATTAGATGATATTTTTCTCTACGTGCTTTCCCTTTTTGTGGTTCCTTGGCTCCTTGTACTGAGCCACTGCCCCACTATTATCGCAGTATAGCGTAATAGGTGAGAGCGACGCTGGTAACATCCCGAGTTCCATAAGGAACTTCTTGAGCCAAACAGCTTCCTTTGCGGCTTCACATGCAGCCACATACTTAGCTTCTGTAGTTGAGTTTGTAATGCATTTCTACTTTATGCTTCTCCAACTAACAGCACAACCTTCTAAGGTAAAGAGATGTCCAGATGTCGACTTCCTCGAATCTTTATCTGGCATAAAGTCTGAGTCAGTGTATCCTACTAGAATTAACTCATCACTGTCGTACATAAGCATGTAATCTTTAGTCCTTCTCATGTACTTAAGAATGTGCTTAATGGCTCTCCAGTGCTCTGGACCTAGATTCGATTGATATCTACTAACAATGCCAACAGCAAAGCAGATATCTGGTCTAGTGCATAACATCGCGTACATGAGACTTCCCACTGTCGAAGCATAGGGAACTCCTTGCCATGCGATTCCTCTCCTCCTGTGTCTTTGGACTCTGGTCCTTGGAGAACGCTAAACCATGCCTGAAAGGTAATAAACCTTTCTTCGAATTGCCCATTAAAAACCTAGTTAGCACCTTATCGATATAACCAGCTTGAGATAATCCTATTATCTTTCGCTTACGATCCCGAAAGAGTTTATCCCAAGAATATAGCTTGCCTCTCCTAGATCCTTCATATCAAAAGTACTAGTTAGCCAAACCTTAATAGTTGACAACGCCGCTGCATCATTCCCAATGAGTATAATGTCGTCAACATAGAGAATAAGAAAAGCTACCACTTTTCCTTCACATTTCTTGCATGTATACACTAGGCTCATCCAGATTATGTATGAAACCAAACGACTTGACCGCTTGGTCAAAACGTACGTTCCAACTCCTGGATGCTTGCTTAAGTCCATAAATGGACTTTTGCAACTTGCATACCAAGTTACCTTTCCCACCAACTATGAACCCTTCTGGTTGCTGCATATAGATGTCCTCCTCAAGATTTCCATTCAAGAATGCAGTCTTGACGTCCATCTGCCAGATCTTATATTCTAAGCATGCAACAAAGGATAAGAGTATTCTGATGAACTTGATCATGGCTACCGGCGAGAAGGTTTCCTCATAGTCAATGCCCTCCCTCTGAGTATAACATTTCACTATAAGCCTAGCCTTATGTTAGGGACATATATACTAAAAGCCATGCTTTATGTAGTTGATTTATTATTCATTTAATAAAATCAGTTAATCCAATTTTACGAGAATCTGTGTGGGCAATGTTTGTATTATATTGTTTATTTAATATTATGCATCTGTGTCTTTCATTCCACATAGTAGGTGGTTTGGTGTGTAGAGTTCGGCTTATACACGGAAGATCATACCATCAGATCTTGTAGAATGTAAGATTTTGGTTTACAATCTTAGATGGATTGGACACACCATCGGTAGGACTGCAGCATGGTATTGTAGTAGGTTTGTCTTGACTACGGGAAACGGTATAGTTTCAACTCACCATGCTGGTACACTTTGTGTATTAAACGGGACCGAGTTGGGGTAATTATCTTTATACTGACTTATAAGATAATTAATAACTCATGACTATTATGAGTGCTTATGCTCTAAATCCTAAGTTAATTTATAGACACGTACATTTGATATTTACACTTTGATCCCTAAAAGGGTGAGATCCTTAAATGGGTCAATATCTCATTGGATTGGGTGACAATTGGATTGGGTGACAATATTAATTGTGTGGTGGATATTAATTAATGATGGAATCCATGTCTCAATTTTGGTATTGATGATATCCCCTTGAGAAAGCTTATAAGTTTTGATTATATCAAACCCTGCAGGTGGATTTTGTATCCGACATATCAGATAAGTTAAGCGGAGGATCTCAAGGAATTTTAAGAGATTAATTAAATATGATTGTCAGTAATTATATTTAATTAATGGATATCTGTAATCTTAACATGGGGAGATAATAAGCATTTAATAACATGGAGCTCGAAATATATTTTTGAGATAAGGGTAGGAGTGCAATTATAATTCTTTAGTGGTATGAATTATAATTTATGGAAATAGGAATCTGATTCAGTTCGAATTGGGGTTTTCTAATTCCATAAGGAAGCATATTCCTTATTGACTTCTTATATTCCCTATCGTAGCCTATATATATGTTGCTTTGGCTCTCTCCTCAGTTTGCGTTTTTCCATCAAGAGCATTATAACTCGGAATAGAAAAGAGAGCGTAAAAAGAGAGAGCAGAAACATAAAGGACTTTGAAGGAGCCCACACTCAATTTGATATTCTGGCAGCAAAGGAATACGGTAGAAGATCGTGAGCTGCTATCGAGCCCGTGTTCTCGATTCGTCTACTACAATAATCCATTTTAGCAGTTTAAGGTAACCTTAGTTCCGCCCTTGTAGGGTTATTGTAGTTTTCACATAATTTTTGCAGTACCAACTTATATGCACTGTCAATGGATTCTGGGAACGCAGTTTCCTAACACCTTAAAGGTCTCAACCTTTCCATTAGATCCTCTTTTCCTCTAGTAGACCCATTTATAGCCAATGGATTTAATATTGGCTGGAAGCTCTACAAGATCCCAAACCTTATTAGAATCCATAGATTCCAATTTAGTCTTCATAGCTTTAACCCAATAAGATGTCTACATCAGCCATTGCCTCTTCATATGTAGTAGGATCATATTCAGATTCTATGGAGACTGCTTCAACAAACTTCTCCTGAGAACATGTATCTGTCAGGCTGGCTTACCATCCTCCCACTATGACAAGGTACCAGTGCGAGAACGGGTGAAGAAGTGGTATTTTCTTGTGTTACATCATTATTAACTGCGGGTAGGACTGAGGGCTCTCCTTCTATCTCTCTAAGATCTATCCTTTCCTTAGGTTTATGGTTCATGATATAATCATCCTCAAAGAAAACAGCATTTTTACTAACAAATACTTTCTCTTATCTTGAATCATAAAAATACCATCCATAAGTACCCTTTGGATACCCTACAAAGTAACATACTTCTGATCTAGAATCCAACTTGCTCATCTTTCCTCTCAGCACATGTGTCGGATACCCCCATATCCAGAGATGTTGCAAAGAAGGCTTGCGCCCAATCCACATCTCCTGTGGTGTCCTGGGAATAGATTTCTTAGTGCTAGATTTAGTATGTATGCAGCTGTTTCCAAAGCATAACCCCAAAGGAATAATGGCAACTCCGAAGTTCATCATCGACCTAATCATGTCTAAAAGAGTCCGATTCCTTCTCTCCGCTACACCATTCTGCTAAGGCGTACCAGGTGAAGTCAACTGCGATAGAATCCCATTCTATACGAGGTGATCAATAAACTCATTAGAGAGGTACTCGCCACCTCGATAAGATCGAATGGTCTTGATATGTGTGCCTAATTGCTTCTCCACTTCAGTCCTAAACTCTTTGAACTTTTCAAAGGCTTCAAACTTGTGCTACATTAGGTACACATATCCATACCTGGAGTGGTCATCAGTAAATGTTATGAAGTACTCATACCCACCCCTTGCTTTAATATTTATTGGTCCACACACATCAGTATGAACTAATTACAACAATGCATTGGTCCTATTTTCCTTTGCTGGAAAGGGTCTTTTGGTCATCTTACCCTCTAAGCAAGACTCGTAGACTTCCATTGGTTTATAACCAAATTGCCTAAAACCCCTTCTTTGACTAGTTTGCCGATCCTATTTAGATTGATATGGCTAAGCCTCATATGCTAAAGCCTTATTGGATTAGTGGAAGGTTTCTTTCTTTTAGTTGGTACAGTTACCACTGAGTTATGAAGTTCCATACAAGAGTCTTTAGAAATGTTAGGAGTAATCATATACAAACCATTTGATTTTATACCAGAACACACAAAAGAACCATTTCTTTTTATCACAACTTCAGTTCCAAAATGAATAGAATAACAATTATTCGATAAATTAGAAACTGAAATTAAATTACGTCTCATTAATGGGACATAAAGTACATCTGATAAAATCAAAACTTTATTATCTAAAAATTCTGAAGCTACTACTCCTATAGCAACTGCAGAAACAGTTGTGCTAGAACCTAGAGTAAGTATGATCTCCCCATTACTACACCTCCTGGTTGATCTGAACCCCTGTAGTGAATTACAGATATGCTTAGTCGCACCAGAATCAATGCACCAAGTGTTTGAAGTATCCGTTATAAAACTTACTTCAATCACATGTGATTCTATCATACCTTGAACTCTTATAGCTAAGAATTCTGGACAGTTCCTCTTCCAATGGCCCTTCTCACCGCATTGGAAACACTTTCCTTTGCCTTGGCCACCCACCTTCCCTTTGCCCTTACCTTTTCCCTTAGATTTTGCAATCGTAAGGATCGGTCCAAAACTTGGACCGCCAGTGCCAGCTTTCTTCTTCCCTTTCTTGCCTTTCGGCTAGGGGTGTGTTTCGGCCGGAACAGATCGGAAACACCCCTTTCGGAAAAAATTCCAAAATTTTCGGAAGCCAAAAATGCATTCCGAATTCTGTTAAGAAATTTCGGAAATTCCAAAATTATTTCCGATTCCGAAATTTTGGAATTTTTGGAATTTTCGGAATTTCATCAGATTCAGAATTTTTCGGAATAATCGGAATGTTTTCGGAATTTTTCGGAATATTCGGAATTCAAGCTTAATGGGATTTCACTTGAGACTTGTAGATCTTTTATAGAAGCACATTACATCCCATTTTTTGTGTTTTTTCGATGTGGGATGAACACAATTTTCGGAATATTTCAGAATATTTTCGGAAAAGTTTCGGAAAATACAATTTCGGAATATATTCGGAAATTTTTCATAAGATTTTCGGAAAATACAATTTCAGAATATTTTCGAAAATTTTTCGGAATTTTCAGAATTCTAAAAACAATTCCGATTCCAATCTGATTTTTTTCGGAATTTTCGGAATTCAGAAATTCGGAATTCGGAAATTCGGAATGCATATTTAGTTACCAAAATCGGAAATTTTCGGATCGGAATCGGTCGGAATCAGAATTTCCATTCCAAATGACACCCCTACTTTCGGCGTAGATCGGAAGGAGGAAGAGCTTTTCTCAACATTCAAAACGTTGCCCCTAGGTTTGATCACTCCTTCTGCTGCCATCAATTCACTCATTGAGAAATTCATTTGATTCATATTATAGTTAAGTTTAAATTGAGTGAATAACGGCGGCAGCGAATTGAGGATCATATCAACTTGGTTTTTTGCATCGATGTTGGTTCCCAAGGTCTCCAATTCATTTAAATAACCAATCATTTTTAAAACATGCTCTTTGACTGGAGTCCCTTCCGACATCTTACCACTCATTATCTTCTACATGGTAACTTGTGTGACAGGTCTGTCATGATCCCCAAATATTTCTTTTAGGGATTTGATAATGGTACTAGCAGAATCATTCAACTGGTATTGGTGTTGCAATACATTAGCCATCGAGGCCAATATATAACAACGAGCCATCCCATTCGACTTCTTCCACTTGTCGAACTCGCGTCTAGCAGCAGTCGAAGCATTTGTAGCGGGTTCTTCGGGGCATGGGGTGGTGAGGACATATATGTGATCCTCCATGGTTAAAATAATGTCAAGGTTTCGTTTTCATTCTGTGTAGTTATTTCCAGTTAACTTGTTCTGAGTGAGTATAGTGGCAAGTGGACTAAATGCAGATCCAGACATTATGATTTTCTGAAAAAATCAAAAGACAAAATAAATATGGATATCAGAATTTGACAGTTTGAAATAAAAAAATCCTTAAAACTCTTATTTTAAAACGAAGTCGCCGGAATATCAAATCAAAAGAGTAAAGCCTCCGTGTGGCGGTCAATACTCGATCTTTCGATTTATCATGACTTGTCTGCTATGCAACTCTTGCAAAACATGTTATGACTCCCGAACCTATTTGATCTCTAAGTTTCTAAATAATGCCCCGTGTGGGATCCCTTATCCATAGCTTAGCTAATGTATACCATTAACTAGGATCCAATCACAACCGCCTCAAGTAGCGCCTTCGTGTGGTGGTCACCCTCTAACACGTCTGATTGATCCTATCCATAGGAAGTTCACATCTAGTAACCAATGAGTAGAGTACCCTCCGTATAGAATGATCACCCCTGGCGAGGTGACACAGAATGCACTACTCATCTTACAGTGAACCGTTAATGGAAGATCGTGGGTGTTATAAATAAGACCCTCTCCCACTAGATTTGATGGTTAAGGATTTTGCCTTTTAGAAAAAATTGTTTCCACACATTACCCAGAAACATCTAATGTTTACTAATGCGTTGAAATAGTTTTTTGAATTTTATTTTAGAAAACTTATTTTATGTGCATGAAAGTAGTAAGAATATAATTAAATGCCAATCATAAACCAGGCACATAAAACAAAAAACTAAAATGAAATAAAGGAGGCATTCATATGCCTCTATCTCCCATGGCTCTATCTTCATAGAACCTCCTTCTTGATTTGATAGCCTCTAGCTCCATCTTCATGGACAATGGCTTGCTCCTCCATCTTCATGGAATTTCTAATTCTATTATATTGGTTTTATGCTTCTTTCGAAGCTTACAATTTATCTAGAAAAATAAATAGCAATAAAAGAATAAAAGGCTAGGGATTCCGGTGCGACTTTCCTTTTCGTAGGATTGAAGTCGCAGCCTCATTTATACATGCCTTAAAACCAAACCAATAATTTAAATATAACAATCATCAATCACAAACAATTAAATACAAAATAAAATATTTGTTGATGATCGGTGCCATGGGAGATAACAGACTAGTCTTGCAGCAAAAGGGTTAGTCGTATGAACATCAATGCATATGTAACAAATATATGTAACTATTGGAGTCCCTAATTGATTCACACAGTACATAAACTCTTTACGTATTGAATTGGAACTTAAACAGCATCTTAGTTCTCTGTCACACTTTAATCGATCAAAAGAGTTTCGATATGTTCAATCGATTGAACTTTCAGTTTCACAGAATGATTTGAAAAAATTTACAGAATTTACAGGATAATACAAAATTAAAGTAAATAATTTTAAAATCTTTTAAAACTGTGAACAGAACACATGGATAGAGAAGCAGTCTTGATCGATCGAACCCCATTCAATCGATCAAACAAAACAAAGTTCGATCGATCGAAACCAGTTCGATCGCTTGAGAACAGAGAGGTGCAATCAATCGAACATACTTCGATCAATCAAACCCACCATGCATTCGATGCAATCACAGATTAGTATTCTGTTGCGAGACTGCTGCAGAAACAGATCTGTGACGATGCAGTTTCAAAAACAGTTCTAAAATCAACATGCAAATAAAAACTAGTATTCCAAAACGCATCTATAGATCCAAACAAGTGTGGCTCTGATACCAATTGATGGAAAAAACAGGTTTAAAAATTATTTTAAACACGTAGCAGAAAGATTAAGTTTCATAAACTTTATGGGTAGCCCAGATCTACTACTCGTTAACTCCATAGATGCGTACAAGAGAGGGGACAAGAATTATACCTCACGGTCTTGATCCCAATTCTGAAATCTCTGACTTCTAGCAACTTCCACTAGATAGTCTTCACTCTTATGACTCCTACGGATGCTCTTAGAGAGGCTAGAATTGGTGGGAACCCTAATAGAGAGGACGTAGTAGGTTTGGGAACCTAAAGTAGTTTCTACAGCTTCTGGTATGATAAATCGTCGAACTCGGATTTCTGGATGCAGCTACCCTATTTATAGATTCCCAGAACTGACCTAACGTTCAAGCGATCGAAGTGGATTCGATCGATCGAACCTGCAATCGATCGAACGACCTTCGATCGATCGAACCTGTCTAAACTTCAATCGATCGAGACTCTTTTGATCGATAGAATCTGTTTTGACAAGATCCTCACATGCCTTTCCAAGCATCCTAACGGAGCTAAGAGTGGGACCTCCTAGGCTCTTTATTGTTGCTTAAACTAGATGTTAATTACCATGATCAAACTCTTTGATCAGCAAACTAACCAATTGATCAGTTAACGTTTACTCCACTAAAAACGAAAACTGAACTCCAATGCAAAAGAACATATCAGAAATGATAACTAGACTTGTTTGGTGTACTAATGTCCCTTTACCACCAACATTCATAATCATATTCAGGTAGTCGAATAAACGGTTACTGTCAACCTGAATTATGATTACTTCTTATATTCCTTGAGTCCCATTCACCACTCATGATTACCAAACATGTTGATAACTACTTATCAACAAGACTGCAGTTCTCAGTAATCAACTTGGTGACATTCTCAAGGGAATGCTTACTCTTTAACAGAGGGCAGATTCTATCTTGACAATATATGTTCACAACCCTATGAACATGACATACCTAAAATACCTAGGTGTTGATCTTTTATAGACCTCATTGATTGGTAAGTCAAAGTAGTCATATCCACAGTCTGTGTTCATAATCGTTTCAAGATTGAGAACACGTACCTTATACAAGTTATGAGTTCCTATCGACTGTTGATAGTCTTAAGTGTCAATAGGAAAGCTCTGGTCCGTCAATGCACTATAAGCACTAGGATATCAACTAAGAACTATACTCTAGTGATTGAGATTCATCACTCCATCCAATGGTAATTAATCATGCTATAGTGTAAACCTGATGAGATATCCAGTCTCATCATCCACTGTGACAAATTCTAAGTATCAAAGAATCGTAATTCGTATCTCACTTGTATATATCTCATACACACACGAATTACTTACTATGATGCTTAAGGATTAACATTCATCTCATGAAAGAAACATACATAATGAAATGTAAAATTGATATCCATATATTAAAATGTCAATGTCTCATTCATAAAGTAATGGTTTGAGGGCAAAAACCCAATAGAATCTTGCCAATAACTTTCCGATATAGAAGTTTGAGATAATCTCATTATCTTAACTTTTTGATCTTGAATGAGCATAATCCAAACACTATAGCTCGCCTCACTGAAATCACAAATGTCAAGTATATTGAAAAAACCTAACCTCAACCATTGATAACACTACTTTAACTTCTTACAATGATAAAAATGCCATCAATACGAGGAACCATAATCACCACCATACTTCCTTTGCACAAGGATCCTTTCATCCAATTAAGCCACATCCCCATACTTTAGACGAATCCAAAGTATTTTGACCAACATGTCAAAATAGATGTCCTTATCTCTAGATGATTACTTAAGTCAGCAGACTTATGCAAATCGCATACCAAAGCTTCCTTATCACAAAACTTCAATGTACGAGAGGATTTCAGCAATGCTGAGAATTCACCCACTATAATGAAGTACCAATGTAGGAACAGATGAAGAGGTAGTCAATTTTAGTTCTAGATGATTTATAGATTGCTTTGAGATATAAATAACTTTACTCTTATCTTTCCTTTGCAAATATCAGTTTCCTACCAACTTTTGTTTTCTCTATAACACTACAAAAGTATTATACTTCTAATCTAATTCCAAAAGGCATATCCTCCCTTTATACCAAAGTGTTAAACAACCTTATCCAAGGTTTTCATGAGAAAGAAGTCACATCCTTCTTACAACTTTGGGGATGTCTATCGGAAAGATTTTCTTTTGAATAAGGTCCAGTACATGCATTGCAGCTCCACCGAGAAAAATAAGGAACAATAGTAACTCTAAATAACTTATCTCATGACCTAGTCATATCTAAAAGAAAACAGTTCTTTCTACCTACTACACCATCTCGTGGAGGCGCACTAGGTGCAGATGATCTAGAAAGAATCTCATTCTTATCTCTTATAGACAATAAACACATTAGACAGATACTTACCATTTTGATCAAATCAAAAGCAATTATATTATTTTCCCAATTACTCTTCATTCCAAACCTTTTGAATTTCTTCAAAAGATTGAGGATGAACATGCAATAGGTAAATCTATGTCAATATCTAGAGTCGCCAAAACTATTTTGTAACTCTAATGTTTATTGGCCCACATACATGAGTATACTCTAATTCTAATAAGTCCTTGGTCGTGTGATCTTTCAAAAGAAAAATCACCTGATCATATTACCCTCTAAATAGGATTGACAAACAGGCAGTGGTCTCAGCAACCAAAAGAGTTTAGGATCCAATCCTTCACTCCCATTTGTCCTATTTAAATTTAATATGATCTAACCTCTAAACCAAAAATTTATAGAGAATTCGTTAAAGGTGCTATCCTTTTAGATGGTAAAATACCCATGAGTTATTTCAATACTACATTAGATAATATATGAGAAACAAGAGTAAATAGGTAGCTGGGGGAAGTAAATACAAGAGAACTTGAGAAACCTAAGAGAGAAAAGAGAGGATACAATGAAAGGCTGCTGAAATCAAGATAATCCCCCTAAAAAAAACCTAAGTTACACTTATATATCAAAACCCAAAATGGCAAACTTGTAATACAAAAGAGAAGAAATCTGGGGGCCTTTGACCTGTCGAACAAGGACCTTCGACCGGTCGAATGCTCACTGCATGACCACTGCTTTAAATATCCTCCTATCTTGCGTGTCGATCGTAGAATCGCCATATCTTTTACCTCGGACCTTGGATTGATGTGAAATTTGGTTTCACACGAAGCTAACTTGACGAACTACATTAACTTTTCTTGAAGTGGCTTCTCAAATCATGATCTTCGACACCCAAATTAGGATAGAATTTGGAGCTTTAGCGCTAATCTTGAAATAGAAATCTCATTTTCACAAGCATGACTTTTTTTTTTTTTACCTATAAAACAACCAAGAAACCCACATAAATAATGTAAGAGACAAAAACAAGGGTTACATGGTAAAAGTGCATAAACGGTGTGCTTAGAAGCTCCAGGAATGGTATTTTGCACAAAAATAAGACATCAAGAAAGCAAAATGCGAGTCTAATCATCTACTTATTTCTTTTCCATTGTCCAAAAACAAAAGTTTACATTCAGAAAATAAATTCAGACAGTCACTTGGAGAAAAAAAACAGCTAGCCTAGTAATTAGGATATGTTTGGGAATGTTTAGAGTAGGATCTTTGTCTGTTCAAAACTCACTTTGCATATGATATTTGTGAGAATCAAGTTCATATTGGTTAAATTAAAATTCAGTTTTAAGAGAGTTATATGATTGTGCACAAGCTCTTATTCAAGAAATAGACATTGACAAAACACTTAAATTTATCTAGGTTCTATGTTCGAATCTCCCTCCTCCCCATTGTAATAAAAAAAAATACTTAAATTTGTAGAACCGGTTATTTTCTGGATCATCAATGTTCAAATAACAAAAGTTTTAATTATTATAGTATAGGAACATCTATTATTGAAGTAGGAAACTAGACATAAATCCATCCCTACCAAAGATTTTTGAATTAGGCCCAACTTAAAAAATATATATATACATACATATGTATATATATATATAATCTTGTGAAATCCCCAATTTGGTGTAAAATTCTAGACGATTTTACCCATATATATATATATATATATAAATATACATATATATACACATTATGTTATTTATGGTAATACAACTAGGATATTTAATATATGTGATTTTTGGTTATGCACATCCCTTATTGTGGAGTTATTTTTGGAACAAATAGTTAGCATGTTTATAGGTTTATACGATGGATTGAGAGGTCAAATTGCAGTGGACTCTTTTGTATTTCGTGTACAACCATTCTCTCTGCATTCATCCATTTATCCATTCATAATAGTAACTTCATCTTCTCCACTTCATCTAGTGTGAAATTTAACACTATTACAAGTTAAGTTCGATTTCACCTAGTGTGAAATTTAACACTATGACAAATTTACTTCATATAGTGTTAAATTTGATACTGCTATACTAGATTTACTTTTATCACAAATTCATTTGCACCACAACCTTGAAAGCAAAAACATGAGTGTTAAATTTCACACTACAACCCTTGACCCACAACCTTTGAAACACAACATAGTATACAATTTTGCACCACAACCTTTTAACCAAAAAAATGAGTGTTAAATTTTACACTACAACCTTTGAACAACACAACATATTATATAATTTCGCACCACAACCTTTTGAACAAAAAACATGAGTGTTAAATTTCACACTAGAAATGTTAAATTTCACACTAGAGTAATTAAATTTTACACTCATATTCGAGTTAAATTTCATACTAGAATGAACATGATTTTTGAGACTGGGGAATTTTGCAATAACTTTTTTTTTTTTGAAGAGTACAAATTTTATTGATGGTACTAAGAAATACACCCCAAACATCGAAAATCACTCAAGAACTTTCAGATTACATATATAAAATCATTCAAAAATAAACCTTTCACTCTCTTAGGACTTTTTTCAAGCACATGGAGTGCTTGACACCTACATACCAGTAACTTCACCCTTGAAACTAAAGACTAATCTACAAAACTCACAATTGCAAAAACAACATCTATTACATTCGATTCCACAAAACTTACAATTGCAAAAACTCACAACGGTTGAAAGTATGCATTATGATTTACGACAAAGTGATCCAATAAAATACATGCCATCTAGAAAAGAATAATTGCAAAAGCTTCAAGGTCGTGGCTACGGCAGCAATAAGGATTGAACGTCGACGACTTCGCCAGCAATGATGGGGACGTAATCTGAAATGGGGTTGTAATTTGGGTATGGTGAAGATCTGGCGGGCTTGATGGCTAGATCCAAGGTTGTGCTCGTGTAGCCACCGGGCCATGACCGGATTTGTGCGTCGACGGCGATGACAATGGTTGCGTCGGCAATGAAGATGGTCATGTCGGAGATGGGGTTAGGGACTGTGTATCGCTGGAGAGAGAGAATGATTTAGAGAAAGAATGTATTTTTTTCAACCTAAATCTTCATTTTCTATGTTTTTACCACCAATCTGTTGAATTATTCAAATTTGAAACACCTTGTTTTTTGCCTTGATTTGGGGGAATGGCCGAATGGGTAGTTAGGCATTAATGAGGGAGGTTGGTTTAAATGTTGGGGTTTGAAAGTGAGAGATAATATCCTGCGCACGAAGGGTATTTTTGGGTCAAAAATATGTGTGTGGACCTCAGACTAACATATTTACTGAGCTGGACCTATTGGAATAAACTTATACTAGAATGGACTTTATATTAATTAACCCTTATCGAAGCAATGCTGACTTTTGTGAAAATTATGCATAGTACTGATAAAAAAATAAAAATGAAAATAAAATCAGAAACCATGCACACTATTATAACAATGACCCTATAGATTGGTAACCACCCAAGATAAAAGAAACCAAGTGAGTCTCTTTCTTTAAACATAAACGCATAATTTGGCCAAAAAAAGGTATGCGTGCAATCATGCATAAAATTAAAGTTGAAGAGTTCACCCAAAAGAAAGGCTCAAATTATTATTATAAACAGCTTTAGTAGAAGTGATTCCTATTCCAGATCTAGGGTTCTCTGACCACCAAAGAATCAGTGTGATAACTACTCATAAGTTAAAACATTATTCATATTTTTGACAAAGAACTCTTCTTTAATTGTAATTTGAATAATCATAAGAAGCATCGAATAACATTGATTCAAAAGCTTAAGCTATTAGAGAAAGAGTCCAACAATTGAACATCCTCCCTCACATGTAACTCCGACTTGTACATGGAGCTGCAACAACTAAACAAACCAAACTCCATTATAAGGGAGACAACTGATAACGCATGTGCAAATAAATTGAACTCAAAACCTGTCATAAATAATCTCTAATACTATGTTAATTCGCCAACTATTTTAAAAGTGTAAGCTCTTAGAGAATAAGCTCAACAATGTGCATCAAGCTTGGTCACCTTTGAGGTATGTCATAAATACAAGACGGTGATTTTTAAAAAGACGTTAAAAATTTATGTAATTATGATATATCTCAATACAAGTCAATGTAATTAATTGAACATCATTTGACAAGGGAGAAATGAAAGAAAACAGCTAATAGTAACAAAAATAAAATAAAGACAGCTAATAACTCAACATTTGTCAAGTGGGCATGAAAAATGGGTTTTTACTAGCATTTTTGAGTTACATAACTCAAAATTTTTAGCTACATCCAAAATTTTCTATGGCCACTCATTGGACTGTGAATTATAGTAGCCCAATAACAACACATGATCCACTTGTAGTCTATGACCACACATTTGAATGAAATATAATTGTTTAATGATTATCTTTTTCTAATAGTTGTTTAGTGATTTTCTATAAGAAACCCTAACAAGGTTCATTTTTCCCATAACCAAACAACTACAAGTAATGTCATGCTTTTTAAATATGTATATCAAATGTGTTTTTCAATACATACTAGTCAATTTGATTTTTATTAGAAAATTACCATTGAAAGTTATTAAAGTGATTTCACTATTATTGAAGTTGTTCGCATTACCACTTACACCGAAAAATACATTTAAAATACAAAATTTGATAATTATAGTATAACTCCACTTTTCACTACAACCAAACACATCCAATTATTATTATTTTTTTTTATACTAACCAAACACATCCATTTATGTAGGAAAAAAAAAAAAAGAAAAGAAAAAAGAAAAAGAAAAAGAAAAAAAGGGTATGCGTATCACGCACACCTGCGCACCTTTGGTTCGCCTCCGTATTAAATACTGTATTAAACCGAGTTTACTTTCACTGGGTAACCATTTCATTATCATATTTTTAACACTAAATTTCTGGTCGGCGATTGACCGGATCTCCACTTTCTCGCCGCCGTTGGCCGCCGGTAACCACCGGAGTCTGACCCACACAAACCCTTTTCACTGATTTGCTATAAGAACCCTAATTTACCCTTTTTGTAGTCCCATCCTCTGTATAATTACCCTTTTTTGTGTGTTTTGTAGCTCAACTTTACATATTTACCAAACTGGTCCTTTTGATTTTCTTGAGATCTGAAGCCACCTTGCCGATCTACGAAGATTTTGGAATCTGGGTTGTGTTCAGTTCTCTGTTTGATTCGAATCTCAGTAAGTTTCAGTTCGATTATGTTTTTTTTACAGAGTTTGAATTTGACCTAGAAATGTAATTGAGAAATTGACTTTTTGGGTGTGAACTGTTAAATTTTAGCTCTATGGCCTTTTATTAGCTGCGATCTCTGTTAATTTTGGATTTGAAGTTGAATCGGTGGTTTTAGGTATTTTTATGAACTGGTTTTCTCATTTTTTGCTAAAGTTTTGATCTCAGATTGAAGTTTTCTAGTCCGAATTGAAATTACTTCAAGCTATCGGAGTGTTTGTTGATCTAATTTTATGAATTGGTTCAGTTCCAGCTTTAAGTTCTAGTTTTAGAATCATCTATTTTGGCTTTGTTTTTGGCTTTAATTGATAAATTTAGTGTAGTTTCTTTATTTTGAGTACTGTTATGAACCGATTTTTCATTTCATCCCTATAATATGCACCCCCATAAAAAAGTCTATGTGAAGAAGTTGATATGTAAACTGTGAGAATAATGCTGTACTTCCAAAATTTGAATCCCAAATATGGTTCCCAAATGCATTAGCAGTTGTACAGCATGCTGTGGCAGTGGTTGGTAGTACCACATACAGAATGCGGTGCAACAGATAAAGCATTTAGGAACCAAATTTGGGATTCAAATTGGGGGAGCATAGCATTACTCAAATGGTAAAATTGAAGCTTGTTTTCTTTAGAATGTTTTTGCATTCATCATTCTAGTTGGTGTGGTGTGATCTGACCTAGAAGAACTTGGTTCTCTGTGCCAAAGTGATTCCTAGTTTTGTATTAAAAAAAAAAATCCATGAGTGTTGATGTTGATTATTAATCATGTGAAGCTTGACACTAAAACACTTCAATATTCTCAACAAATGTTTGCAGGGATGTGTGGCAAAATTTCGAATTCTAGTCTGACTTCAACAATTAAGAATCTTGGGCTTGCCATGGATTTATTTTAAGAAACTTGGGCAGTTGAAGTTTTGAGTCGTATGGAATCAAACAAAGAGGAGGCCCTTCGGGCTAAAGAGAATGCCAAAAAGCTATTTGCTGAGAAAAACTACGTGGGTGCAAAGAGTTTCGCTTTAAAGGCTCAAACATTCTATCCAGAACTAGAGGGTATATCTCAAATGGTGGCTACATTTGAAGTTTATATTGCCTCTGAGGCTAAAATTAATGGAGAAACCAATTTCTATTCCATTCTTGGATTGCACCCATCTGCAAACATGGCTAAATTGAAGAAACAATACAAGAAAATGGCAGCTTTGCTTCATCCCGATAAGAACAAAAGTGTTGGGGCTGATGGTGCATTCCAGCTTGTCTTAGAAGCGTGGACTCTATTGTCTGATAGTAATAAAAGAAGCTCTTATGATCTTAGGAGAACCAATCAATTGTCTTCGGTTCATATTGGTGGGACCACAGGTTTCAACTACTCGTCAAACTCCACGGTTTCACATACTAGGCTCGATACGTTCTGGACTGTGTGTACTTCTTGTCAAATTCAGTACGAGTATCTTCGAAAATATTTGAATAAGAGACTTTCCTGTAAAAATTGCCGGGGGGTTTTCATTGCGGTGGAAACAGGAGCACCCCCCGTGAGTGGTTCGTTCCCTTATTGCCCTTGGCCATCTGTTCCTGATAATGGGTATAATGGTCATCTACCTAATGGAGTCACATATGTCCCAAACGCTGCTATATGTTATAATGGAAATGGGGTCTCGGCATTTCAGTGGAATTCTTATCATGGAGCTTCTGGAGTGGTGGCTCCCAATGGATTCACTGTTAACTCTGGCTATGATATTCCTCGGGGAAATGGAAATATCAAGGGAAGGAAAGCAAATGGAAGAACGCATATGAAAAGTACTGTGGTTGATGTTCATGTGGGACCCAAGGTACTAACCGGCTATAATGAACCTAAGAAAAGGAAAGTTGATGTGGGAGGCACTTCACAAAACCGGAATCAAGCAATGGCAAAAACAGAAGATGTTAGAGTGGTGAATGGAAATGGAAATACCAAACAGAACTCTAAGCTTTTGAATCAAAACGAGATTCCAACCAGAACTTGTTCGGCTGCCCCTGCATTTGATGCTAGAAAGTTGTTAATTGATAAAGCAAGAACCGAAATCCGTAAGAAGCTGGAAGAAATAAGATTGGCTTCAATTGAGAAGAACAAAAAAGTGGATATTGTATCTGGAAACTCCATTGAAGGACCTACTAAAGCAGGTTTGGGGGGTTCTGGTAATCACTCAGAGCTTAAGAAAGTTGGGTCAATGTCAATAACGGTTCCGGACTCCGATTTCCACGATTTTGACAAGGATAGAGCTGAGGAATGCTTCAAGCCAAAGCAAATATGGGCTCTATATGATGAAGATGGGATGCCTCGCTTGTATTGTCTGATCCGCCAAGTGATTTCAGTTAACCCGTTCAAAATTCATATAACTTATTTGAACTCCAAAACCGATAGCGAATTTGGATTAGTGAATTGGCTTGATTCGGGTTTTACCAAATCTCTTGGAAATTTCAGGGCGTGGCACTCCGAAACTGTTGACCAAGTCAATATCTTCTCTCACCTTCTAAAGAGAGAGAAGGCTGGTAGGGGAGGTTGTGTGAGAATTTATCCCAAGAGTGGAGACATTTGGGCTTTGTACCGGAATTGGTCACCGGATTGGAACAGAATGACTCCAGACAATGTGAAGAACCAGTATGAGATGGTGGAAGTTCTTGATGATTACTCTGAAGAGCTCGGTGTTTGTGTCGCTCCTTTGGTTAAATTAGATAGATACAAGACAGTGTATCAGCGGAACACAAATAAGGATGCAGTTAGGTGGATCCCGAGAAGAGAGATGTTACGGTTTTCACACCAGGTGCCATCTTCATTGCTTGAGGGACACTCACAAAACTTGCCGGATGGTTGTTGGGATCTAGACCCGGCTGCAACTCCCGAAGAGCTTCTTCAGGCGGTAACTGAAGTGAAGGCCGAGGAAGAACAGCTAAGTCTTGATGAAAAGTAAGCTCGGGAGGTCCTCTTGGTTATTGTTTTAACACTGTTAGGGCCTGTTTGGGAATGCTTAAAATAGGATCAGGTCTCACTTTTTATAGTATTATGCTGGTTCGATATAGAACCAATTCTTCAGTTATTTTTAAGTCGGACACAGGTACTATTTAGAACCGGATTTTTTCTGGACAACAGAGCCGGATTCTTGTATTACCAAAACAGCCTCTTAGAGATTCAAAACGGACAGATATGATACATAGCAATGGCGAATTCTCAGAGAATTAGATCGCGGGGGCGGATCACAAGCTGATCCTACAGCATTAACCCCCAGATTGTTTTAGAGAGTCCTACATTTACTTGGCAATTTGTACTTGCAATCCCAGATTCATTTGAGTGTTTGTACACGGAATTGTGTCTCAGTCTTTGGGAGTTTCTGACATTGTGTGTTTTTAGTTGAGGATGCTACTTCAAGGTCAGTAATTTGAGCCAAAATGGTTAATTTAACTATTTTATTCAACCAAATTTACATCATGATATTGTAGAATTTTCCTAGATAAAAGAGAGTTGATGACCTAAAAATCTCACTTGTAGCTGAGCAGTAATGTTTGGCATATCCCAATTTTATGTGTGCCTCACCTGTTTGGAAATGCATAAAATATGATCAGCTTCATATTATTCCCTTTTTTTTTTTTTTTTTATCGGATGGGATGATCGGGTTCATATCCAATCATACTTTTATTTATAGGATTATTTGGGAAAGCTAAGAACTGATTCTGTGGTTTATAAAGTGAACATGTTCTACAAGCTCAAGAGTTTGGTGAGTGACAATTTCTTATACAGGAGATTTGGTTTTTTTTTTTTTTTTTTATAAACCAACATTATCTTGGTTTTTGTACGAATCAAATAAAAAGTGAAACATGGACTGAACGTGATCTAGTTTTTGACTTTTCCATACCCTTTCCCATACAGACCCTTTGGAACTAGTTCTTGGGTATAAGTAAAACATGGTCCCACTGTGTGTAAACAAAAGTTAGTACACAAACGCATTCCTATTTAGAACCCCTTTTTTCCCCTGAAGAATACTGTATTACACGATTGGCAAAGATTCGAAACTGTCTTTGGTTTGCTTTGAATGGAAGATTTTTTTTTTTGCTGAAGGCTTTGAATGGAAGACGTTTAAGCCTCTCTTTTTCTTTTTCTTTTCTGGGTCTGAGCTGAATCTGATGCTTAAGCCCCTCTCTCTCTCTCTCTCTCTCTCTCTCTCTTTTGCTCAATAACTAAAATTTCATTAATGAAAATCATATCTTACAAAGAAAATCAAGCAAATAACATAAATAAAGAAAAGCAGAGCAAGCAAAAGCAAAACAACCAAATGTACGATAGTCAATAAATAAAAAAAAAACATAAACGACCACAAGAAACACTCTGCCAGTTGAATCTAATGCTTAAGCCTTTTTTTTTTTTTTTTTTCTCTTCCTCTTCTTAAGCCTGTCGTAATATGAATAACTCTGAAAAGGATGAGCTACCGAAGCATGTTAAATTAGCTAGATTACATCGTCGTCATCATCATCTCTCTCTCTCTCTCTCTCTCTCTCTCTCTCTCACACACACACACACACACACACACCCCTAGTTACTAATCAGTTATCAACTCAAAGGAAAAATAGAAAAAAAAAAAAGAAAGAAAAGACAGGAATGAACTTATTGCTTCAACACTAGAAGATTTTATTGTACTAATATCAGGTTATTAGCAACACATCATTTAATAGAATCAGAAATTCATAATCAAATATTTTATGATTGAAGTATCTAAAATGAATTGGTACATCTAAATAGAAGGGCGTTTCTTGTAGTGTACCTTGTACATTTTTTAAAGAGATCTCTAACCCCAATTAAGGAGAAAACAAATTAAATTTGGTATTTTTTAAATAATAAAAATATTATTCGAATGATATTTTTGTTCTGTTGAGGCCGCAAACGGAACCCATACAATCAGTTATGTTGTTAGCCAAGTTCTAAACATTCCAATGTTGATAATATTCTTATATTTCAGGTTCTAAATCCAATTAGCAAGTCTTTGATTTTCATAGAGCAATGTTATACTTCTCAAATTTTGAGTTCTAAATTATGGTTTTCAATATACAATGGCATAGCCTAGAAATAATTTTAGAGGTGTCGATCAATAACTTAGCTCCTGTTTGATAAAACGGAAAACTAAAACTAGGTACCGAAAAAAAATTTGAATCTATTGAATTTGTAATACTGAAAACAAAGTTTCGCATATTGTATATAGATTGCATCACGGACTTTTTTTTATGAAAATTTTTTACTAGCAGTTTTCAGTAGGTTTTTAGCTTCTTTTTTTTTTTTAGTAAAATGATACATTATAAAAGGCACTGGAAAAATAACTAATGAAACATTTTATTTCCAGTGCTTATTGGGTTATCAAACACACGCTTAGTATCGTAACAAAAAATATGTTTGTTGAGTATGGGTTTAAATTTAACTTATAACCAAGTCAAATGAACCCTTAAATGACAAAAATGACATCCTTCTCTTTATTTGGCTTTCATTTCTGTGGTGTCATTTGTGGAAGACTAGAGACAATACATGTAAAATTACATGTAAAAAAATTTGATTGGGTTCGCTTGAATCCACTATTCACCATGTGGCCCTGTCACTGTCAACATATGTGGCAACGGGTCCACTTGATTTTAATTGAAAGACGTTGAAAAGAGTCACCTGTATTAGAAACCACTTTGGGATTCAAAATTTGGGAAGCTTAACATTAATCTTTCACAAAAACTAGTAAATGAGAATGAGTAATGCTATGCATCCCAAATTTCTATCCCAAAAGTACTTTTCAAATGATGTGGTTGTAGGGTCAGGTCTAATACAGTAGGACTAGTTGCATTTGATGGAAAATTGTTTACCTGGACCCACTGTCACATCGTTTGGAAAATACTTTTGAGATAGAAATTTGGGAATCCTATAGCATTAGAGTAAAATCTCCACACATCTTTATATTTTATATTCACAACCCACAAAAGTGTGCATATCTCTCTCCTGTGTCACTATAGAGTCTACTGACATCACAAGATGACACAAGAGAGATAGACACACTTTTGTGAATTGTGAATCAAAAATTGTATAAAAATTGTGAGTAAAGTATTACTCTTAGCATTACTCAATTAGAATAGTGCCTTTCATCAACCTCACAAAGGCTTCTCAAATTTTGAATCCTAAAATTAATTTGTGAAAATTTATCACCGAATTGTCATAATTTGTTCCAATTTAAAGCGAGAATCAGGAAACGACGTCGTATAATAGCTAATAGGGTATTAGGGATGTTGGTGAGTTGGGCCCGTTGGGGTCCTTGGGGACGAGTTCAGTCTCTTGGATACCCAAATAAGCTTTACTCCTATGAACAACAAGAAAAAGAAAGTCAAAACAGTGAGAAGAACAATGGATCCTCTTCTCTGGCACAAAATTGCTGCTCTTTCTGGTGCGCTCTCTCTCTCTCTCTCTCTCAAACACTCAAATTTTGAAATTCTATATATCTACACATAAGTTGTATGCATATGTAAATTGTCTTATGAGGTTTCCATTTGATGCATTTGACAAAACCCATATTTTGAAAAACCAAAACTAATAATGAAAACTTTGTTCCAGGAATTGCGGCGCTTGGGTTGGGAACATATGGTGCCCATGGATTCAAACCCAAAAACCCATCTTACAAAGATGTACTTCCTAATTTTTTTTTCCCCCTTTTTTTTATCTATTTATTTGTTCTTTCATCTATTTATTTATCTTTGATTTCAAGAAGAAACCTAACTCAATTTTTTCTTAACAATTGGGTAATGGAAGGTTTGGCACACTGCTTCTCTCTACCATTTAGTTCACACAGCCGCCCTGGTTGCTGCCCCCATCACCAAAAATCCCAATATTGTAAGTCCCATTTCTCAATTCATTTTCACTATATCTCAATCACATATACATACATCTATATGTATATTTATGTAGGCACCTATGTTTCTATGTATTCTCGTAGTTGACTTTTTTTTTCTTTGGTATTTCTTCTTGTATTGTGTTTTAGTTTGGAGGACTTTTGACTACAGGAATTCTTGCTTTCTCTGGGACGTAAGTGACATTTTATGTTCCTTCTTGTTCATTCTATTGAATTGGGTATTCTTGCAAGCTTGTAGATATCTCCAAATTATTGAGAATCTCTCAATCAAAAACTTGGCGTCTATGCTTGAATTTGGAATAGGATTCTTCTTGTCATGTTTTAGAGCTGAAGATATGCTAAGATTCTTGTAGTGTAGTATATTCTCAACTAAAGATAACTAAATCTGCACATATTTGTGCATTTGGGTAAAGCATATTGCTATCTGAAACAATGCCAAAATGATTTCTTTTTTGGTTAATTATCATTTCACCCCTTGTTGTTAGCGCGTTTTTCAGTTTCCCGTTTCGAATATGTCACTAATACGGTAAATACCCGTTGCTTTGGACTAATGTGCAATCGTTGGTAAATCTTTTAAATCTAACGGGTCAGAGTTTGCATATGGGGTGATCTGAAAAACACGCTAATCACAAAGGGTGCATCCGTTACTAACCGAAGAATAAAAAGAGCTATGCAGACTTTGGTCCTGTTAAATTTAACAGACATATTAACACTTTCGTATTAGTCCAAACTGCAGGAGGTATTAGTGACACGTGTGAAACTAGACAGGGCAAACTGAAGAATGCGCTAACCATTCGAGAGGTGGGGGTGTATAAGCCTTTTTTTCCTAGTTGAGAAGTCCTGATAATCACTCTTTGCCTAGAGTAGTTTGGTTGCTTATCTGAATTTATTGCCTGGTGGGTGTTCAATAGGATCTTATAAGTCCTAATTTCTTTCTGAACTTACTTTAATACTAGTGTGGTGAGCGATGTTACCTGGACTCTCCTACTACCCCCCAGTACCCGATCCCCGTGTCCGACCCCCGTACCCAATTCTGACACTCGGATCTTCCGCAGGTGATGTTGAAAAGATAAGAAGAAGCTCAAAATTGTGTGCAAAGAGGTTTCTAACTATTGATATTAAGAAACATAATATGTTTATACGTTCAGAAGGTGTCCCCATACCCGTATCCAACATTTAGACACATGTCCCCGGATCCTAAAATTTGGATTTAGAGGAGCTCCGACACCTAGATACACACCCGCACCTGCCATCCATACCCGAGTCGGGGAAATATAGGTGGTGACTGGTGAGAAAGGAAACTAAAGGCAATAGCATAAACCATCTTTTTATAGAATGCCCGAGTCCCCTAATTGGATAGGTACTATTAATTTGAATCAGATTAAGACCTGCCATGGTAGCCCAGTTGGAATAAAACTTGCTTGGAATGAACTGTAAATCCAGAAGTGATGAGTTTGACTCCTCCTAGTGTGAAGCATGTGTTAACCAATATTAACGGATTGCGGATTGTTGCTAGAATTGAGGTTTACACATTAGGGAGCTCCCACATCATAAAAAATTGTATGTATATTTATACATGAAAATGTTTGAAGAAATTATCTCCAGCTATGTTTTTTGTGCTGAGTTTATTTGATTGAAAGGTAAAAGAACTCAAGTGAGCTATGGGATTTTGCAGGTGTTATGCTGTGGCATATCTTGAAGACAGAAAGTACTCTAAGGTAGCCCCATTTGGTGGATTTGCATTTATTGCTGCTTGGGCTAGCTTACTTTTCTAGGATGTATTTCTGCTTTTCTCAGAGAGTAAGTTCTAATCGCATGTTCATAGAATCAACAGAACCTGAATAAGTTTCTTGAGCTCAGACGGTGGTATTGCAAATTCTTGTTATATTTCTTGTCCAATTTGATTTGCTACTTACTGGGTTCTTTTTCAGTGTAAATATCGTGTGTAATATGACGATCCTTGTGAAATATGTTGGCCGATGTTGAAATGTTTTAAACGTTTACGTTAGGTTACTGGTTGCAAGCAATTTTATTGTGCATAATTGGGGGTAGGTTTGCGATTGTGTCATTTGTATGGGCTTGAAGATTTGGAGGTGCACAGATTGGGTCTGTCAATTTAAGCTCTATTTGGTTCATAGGTTTAGTGATGGAAAGGAAAAGAAAACGAGATGGAAAGTTTTCCTTGGCTTGATTATCAAGGGAAATAGTGAGAAAAATAGGAACGAAAATAAAATAAAGTGGTAAATAAATTAGAAGTTCTAAGATTGTACGTCACCTCCCTTTTCCTGAGGTCACTTTCCTCCCTTTTTTCCTTATGTTATTTAAGTATGGACGAAAACACAAAAGAAAAAATAAAATAAGGGTGCTAGTTTTCCTTCTTGTTTTCCTTTCCCTCTTCCTTTTCTGCAATGAATCCGCAAACCAAAATTGTATATGCTTAGCCGCTTAGGGGCTGTTTTAAAAGGTCTATTTACAAATTCAAGTGTTTGGTAGATGGCTTTTTATGTAGCATTTTGTGCCAAATCTAGAGCAAGTTATTTCTTAAACCAACACAATGCTGGTTTTTGTTACCAAAAAAAAAAAAAAAAAGCCAATGAGTCTAATCCTAATCCTATTATGCATTCCGAAACACGCCCTTAATTCATCGACCCTTTGGACATGTATGCGTAATTTGGTTGCTTGGAGTTGGCCATAATGCTCTGTTTGGTTTGCGGAATGTAGGGAGAGAAAAAGAAATGAGAGGGAAACGAGAATGAAAAATCATTTTCCTAGTATTCTCTTAATGCTCCGATCGGGGTATGAACTCATATTGGCAAGAGTTATATAATCTGCAGGCAAACAATTAATCTAAACTTCATGAATATATTCTACACACAGAAAAACAGGAAAAGAGTGACAATACGATTTTCAGATAGACAACACTTTACCGCTTATCTACGTGGATCAATCGTGCTACAGAACAACACCCTATCTATCCAAGAAAAAAAATGTAATAACATGATTTCTAGATGGACAACGCTTCCGTTAGTTTTCTTCGGTACATAAGATGTTCTGTAGCACGATTGGTCCAAATGTGCACGTGTTGCTTATGTGGAGCACATGTGGGCCAATTGTGCTACAGAACAACAATGTGTGTACCCAAAGAAAAGTAGCAAAGTGCTTTCTTTTACATATTTAAATACCAAGTGACATGATAGCTAGACAATTCACCATTGATACTTAAATTATCTGTAGCTTGAATTGTTCAAATTTGAAAATCATAGCATTACTCATCTAAGGAAAAGTAAAACAAAAGGATCTGTTTAAGAATGCTTAAAATAGGATCGTGTTTACATCAAGTCTCGTTATTATATAGACTGTTATAGTGGTTTATCAAAGAATCAATTTTT
This sequence comes from Hydrangea macrophylla, assembly GCA_033977485.1. NCBI lineage: Eukaryota > Viridiplantae > Streptophyta > Magnoliopsida > Cornales > Hydrangeaceae > Hydrangea > Hydrangea macrophylla. The sequence goes on from CM066994.1 coordinate 35,475,553, forward strand.
GGTACATTTTTAAATCAAACATGAACTACTACGTACCTAAAAAGTAGTTATACAAACACAAAAATATCTAAAAGAACCGTAGAATCGATTTCTATGTTACCCATACAGCCTCAAAGAATAAAGTAAAAGAACAAGAACAAGGTGATTTTGCACACCGCACAATTGTCTGACCGGAAATAAAGCTTTTAGTAAAGTTCAATTGTTAAAAGGATGTCATTAAAATTTAAGACCAAACATGATTTAAAGGACCTCGCATGGGCTAATTGGTTGCATTCATCAATTGTTTTTATTATTTTATTATTTATTTATTTATTAAAATTTTTTTTTTGGAGAATCAATGCTGTCATAAAAGTTGGTCAAACTTGTCTTTACAAAACGGGAACTACTTAGGCTTAGTTTGGCTCCCACGCGGCTTTTTAAAGTAGCTCATGAAATTTATTATTAAGTTATTTTATAATTTTGTTCAAGTTACACATTACACTTAAAAAAAAAAAAAATTCATGAAACCAAAAAGCAAGCTTGAACTTTTAAAAGCTTCCCCCAAAAAAGCCCTAAGTTCAATTTTTGCAAAGCTCATAAACTAGTTACTAAATGAATTATTATCAAATGGTGCTTTAAAAAAGAAGAAGCAGCAAAATGGGGGCCAAACTAAACCTTAGTGCGGGCACACCAAACTGTGTATTTTTTCAATTGAATCAAATGGTTGGCTCATAGTTTTGCCAAATTATGAATCCTCTTTAATTTTAGAAACTCACCCAAATTCTCAAATTTCCCATAATATTGTTGGTCTATTTATACAAGTTTATATATATAAACAGTACGACGGATCATATCTTGAAATAGTATAACCACACCTACTTAACTGTACAGTGTTCTAAGTCTAACTCTTTAATCAGTAAATTTAGCCACGTCGGACCACACTGAGTGGGACTAACAATACTTGAATGGTTGAGATTGAAGTATGAGAAATGGAAGGTCCCTCTTAAAATGGAGAGCATCTAGTTTTGTCCCCCTTTTTTATTCAGCACCATCCTTGGTGCATATGGTAATTGTTGGGATCCTAATTTTGAAGCGTAAAATGACTTGAAAACAAAGGCTCAAATATATTGAAGTACAAACTATTATAAAATGCGAAACTTTAAGCACTCAATTTTACATCGATTTCAATTGAGTACAATTGAGTCCAATTACCTTTAATTGAGGACAATCACGGAATGCCTTCAACTGTCTGTCAACGATTGTCCTCACTTGGAATCAAGTTAAAATTGAGGGCCTTAACTTCCACAATTTATAATTAAAGGTCCAAAGTGAAATTTTGCGGAATACAGAGACTATTAAAATGTATTTTAGCTCGAAAAAAAAGAAGAAGGAAGGGTGGTTGTTGATTTCTTGGTGTTCTTACTTGGATCAAGCTCTGTGGTCATGGAAGCACCATTGAAGTAGCAATTTGCTCCTTTGTGCTTCAACTTCTGATAGTAATTGTTGAAAGTATAAGAGGCATAGTCTCTCACAGCATTTGTATAATAGCAAAGTTTGGTTCATCTGAATTTTGGTGCAATCTGCACGTCCACTCCCTTGCTCATACTATGCTTCTAAAGTTTTTGTAAAGATTGCAGGAAAAAGAATTAGACAACAAAGCTAGAAAAAAAAAAAATTATGTGTGAAATTGTGGGTAAATCAATTGTTTTTGGTTCACTATGGTTGCTTTGCAATGTAGAGGCTGTTTGGCAATAACTTTTAGAGTTCAAAAGTGATTATAGAAGTTCAAAAGGCTAAAATAAAATAGTTTGACAAATCAGCTTCTACGATTCAATCGCAGAAAAATGTGAGTCAATTGCAAAAAATTGCAATTGGCCTAAAGCTACCTTGGGCAGCTTTTGACCAAAAGCAGTTTTCATTTTATTCGCAGAGCATAAGTTGTTGCCATATGGCCCATACGGGCCCTAAGGGTACGTTTGCCAAGATAGTTTTTAGTCAATCAAAGTTTTCTCTAAACATGGTAGAGAAAACTCAACTTTCTCTTTTCTTCTTTTAATGAGTTTCTCTTCTCTCTTCTCCATTTCTCTCAATCCAAACAGAGTCTAAGGGTGCGTTTGGATGTCCACAAAATTGTGAATTAGGCTATTTAGGATGAGCCCATTATATATTAGCCCAGCTTTTTTGCGACTGAGTCACAGAAGTTTAGATTGCCATACTGTTTTATGATAGCTTATGGAGTTCCATAATCCCTTAAAGCTGTTGCCAAACGGGACAAAACATAGCTTGAATGTGTATAGGGCAGATATAGATAGAGGAGAACAAATCTTGACTATAAATTTGGCAAAAGCTAGGAGTTTTTTATTGTTTAATTACACTTTGTGATGATGAAAAGCTTTTTATCTCACTTCAATGAACTAAATTATATGTATCTGATGGGAAAATAACTCAATTGGGCAATGTTACTTTACATGAACAGCAGAGCAAGCAAATATCTAAGCAAAACAGTCAACATACTGTGTGTGTGTGTGTGTGTTAGAGAGAGAGAGAGAGAAGATTGGCCTATCTGTATCAGAATTGTCATGGGCACAGATGTTTAGCTATATATATAATGTAACAGAAGCTAAAAGAAAAGTTCACACTTCTCAGTAGTTCTGTTAGCAATTTAAAAGGTTAATTACAGATATACCCCTATGATTAGCGCGTTTTTCACTTTTGCCTTCTGTAGATTCAAATATTTCACTAGTTCTACCTGTGGTTTGGATTAATGTGCGATCATTACTAATTCTGTTGAATTTACAGGGAACTTTAGTGTGCATAGTAATTATGTTCTTGGATTATTACAGATACACTCCCTACGATCAGCGCGTATTTTTCGGTACAACCCCCATGCAGGCTCTGCTCCGTTAAATTTAACAGATTTATTAACGATTGCATATTAGTCCAAGTACTCCAAACCAAATGGGATATTATGAGTGGCATTTTTGCAACTATAGGGGTAAGTAAACTGAAAACTGCTAACTACAGGTGGTATACCTGTAATTGACCCATGTCCAAGTCCTTATAATGGTTTAAGGTGTAATTATGGACCATAAATCCTATAAAGAGAACTTCATATGTGTGTGCGTGTGTGTGTGCGTGTGTGCGTGCGTGTGTGCGTGTGTGCGTGCGTGTGTACCTAATGACCATTACAAAATGGAGTTTTAAGGGGTGTGAAGCAACAAAAACAACAAACCACATCTGATACATGCATCCCCAAGAATTTACTTCATTGATTATTACCCAAATACAACAAACACAATGAAACGACAATCTGTCAAAGAGTTTTTGACAGAAAACTCACTAACCATGAAAAAAATCTGAATCTCTTTACTTACAATTACATTTTTACCTCTTCCTATTTGCCTATCCAAACAACTCCTACAACAAAATCAGCAAGAGAGCCAACAGAGAATGAAGCCTCAGAAATTACAAAAGTCCATACCAACCTCAGCTGCAAATGGCAGCAGAAAATCACCATAAGGCTCAGAAAACTTCAACTCCAAATCATGCTCATTTCTTGGAGGTGCAAGCGAGGCAAAACACATAGAACACACGAAAAACGGTGTTTTTGAGTCCGTACTGTCAATTCCACAGCAACGTTCATGCTGCCAAACCTCACACACGTCACACGCTACCATCCTCTCCCCACCATCGTCCATCGCTCCACACTCGCATCTAACCCTCCAATATTTGGGCCCACCTTCTTTAGTCAACTCACCACTCCAATCAATCCCTTTTCCTCTCACACAAACTTCAGAAATCCCCGAATATCCCAAATCCAAATTTTTTAATTCAAACTCCCTCACTTCGAAATTTTCCATACCACAATATGTGTCCCTCATTGCAGATTCTATTGCCTCTTTAATTTCTTCAGCATTAGCATTTAGTGGAACTAAAATCAACTCACCGGCTGGTAAATCTCTCGTTAACTCAGATTCTAACTCGTTCCAACTTGGCATAACTCGGCAAAGCAATCTCAGCCATTGATCATCCTCTTCATGTTTTAACGACCACTCTTTTGAATAATGCTTGCTGTGCAAAACTGTCCTACTCGCCCACCCAATCAATTCCGAATCTGGGTAATCACCCAATAGTACATATGAATATATATATATATAAGCTATATCGCTGTATATATCATATGCTGCCTGTAGAGCTGGTTCTGGAGTTTGCCTAGTACCTATTTCGGGTTCTGGTTCACTTCCCAAAACTCTGTCATCGAGTTCACGAATTGACTATTCGAAATTCCCAGTTTCTTGATTAACATTGCGAACAACAATGTGATTTCCAACACTTACATTGTTTAAGGATTTGATTACAAAATTTACTAAACCCGTGTCACGAACATGTTTCCTAGAAGATTCTCGGAGTTCATGTCTAGGAATTCCACCGCTGCCAACCTTCCTTGTAGTACATCAAAAATTGCCTTTTTTCCTTGTTCTACTCTGTTACTAGACCATCTGCTTTCCCTTTTATCAACAACATTAGCAAAATCTTTTGATTTATCATCTTTTCCCTTAGCGAAATGCTTTACTTTCTTGGATTTTGTGGGCAGAGAATTTCCAGTGGTGTCCGTAACCGATTTTCTCTTTCCAAGAGAAAATGACTTGAGGGTAAGCATAAATCTGAGAAGATCTCCGACTGTGATCAAATGGGTTTCACTCAAATCTCTGTAAAAACAAATGATTCTATCAACTTCTTTCATATTATCCGAACTACAGACAATCTGGTCAAGCGCGATAGAGCTGAGAATTTCAATTGCCTTATCATACTTATATTGATTCACTCCGAAACTCCCACAACAGAATTTGTAGCCCCATCTGCCAAACCAGGCGTGACCATACGTAACTCCATAGAGCAACCGAAGATCCATCAAATGCTTCTTCGACTCATCCTCAACTGAGATTTTTCTGTAAACCAAACATGTACATACATAAATGTATTTCCCATTATTCATTTCTCTCATAAACTAAGAGTCACTTGAAATTTAATAATCTCATTCTTCTTTTATGACGAATCTTGAAGTAAATTCCGTCACATTGAATGCATCTATTCAGAATTTTTGATAAATATGAGAATTCACTATATTCCTTCTTAAACACAAAAATCAATAGTTTTAAGCAACATTTTGAAAATGAGCATATTTTCAGTAATGTAACTAACTATTCGAGATCATCATGTTTTTAGCTAAAAATGTATGTAGCCTAAACTGGCCCTACATGTTTATATTGAGTGGGATTGTGCTACCTGGTTCGGAGATTTGTGCAGATTCGGTCCCAGAGATCCATGATCTCTCTGCCGCGGAGATAACTGGACCCTCCTTCAATGCCATTGATACGGAGAAGATGACCAGACCCATTACAGTGAATCACCCCATGTAGCAGATGAGTTTGAATTTCAAGTACATCATTTTCCAAAGGGCTATTCCATCCATTCTCTCCTGGGATTATCATATGATACCTTCGTTTAGATACAAAATGATGACTCCAACCTGAAAAAGACTCAAAAATCCCAACTTCTAATTAATGAACGTGAAAAACCCAAATTGAATTTGTTGAAATCCAATTGGAAAATCATAGTCCAGTAGATATTTCAGATGATGAAATTAGAATGCTCAACTTCTGAATCAGAAAACAATTAGTATAGGGATTTATATTTCAGAAATCAAAAAATCATAACCCAAAACTTGAATTCCAACCTTGGCTACAAAACTAGAAATCCTGAAACAAATCTACAAAAACCCAATTGAGAACCGAATCTAAATCACAATCCCCAATTCAATATATATATATACTAGCAACAGGAGCACACGCAACGTATTATTTGAACTTAAAAACTAAATATATATATATATATTTGCGGACATATTTTTTAAAAATATTTTACTTCGTTAAAGAAAACATAACTCAATAATTCCAAAGAAATTGGGTAGATGTCCCCACTTGTTTTGTTCCAAAATGTTGGGATCATGATCATGAGGAATAGATGATGCGCGAAATGCACAATTGAAGGAGAAAGAAAAATAAAAGAAAAAAGTTTAACGTTGTACTCTAAGCAATGCTATACTTCTCAAATTTGAATTCAAGACTTGATTCCCAAACCATTATGTCTGTTGTGCTAAATACAATGGATGTGATACCACGGATCACATAACATTTGGTACAAAAAAGGTTTAACTATTAGGAATCAAACATATATGAAATTATAAGTCGGTAAACAAAGCATTACTCTTTTAACTTTCTTTTGCCCAATTTCCATTAAACTTTTTGTTGTCAAATCCACGTGATCCAAGACAACATGATTTTTCATTTCTTTGTCTGGAGGCTGGAATGTGAAATTTGTTTGGCTCTTGTCCAAATATATGTCACCATTACTGTCCTCACCTAGCCCCACTTCTCTCACTTTCATTCCAAACACCCCATCATCACCTTTATCTCTCTCTAATTAAGCACTGCCCAACATCCACCGCCATCACCCTCATCTATCGAAACCCACCATCGCAGACGTCAATAAATTCACCATATGCAGATCCTTATTCAACAAATAAATTGCAAACTATCAAGACCCATGTTTTATGTTAAAGAGTTTATCAGAAGTCAAACACTCATCTCAAACAAACACATTAACTAAATAAAGATAGAGAGAGGAGGGGTGAAAGTTCTAGTTTTTTTTTGTAATTCAATGAATTTGTTTATACCCTTTTTTTTATTAGAAACCTATGAATTAGTCCTTCATTTGGCCCCTAAAATAGCTTATGTCCAACTTGATTGGTGTGATAAGAAATTGAACCCTTTATTTAAAAGTACTTTAATAATTAGTCCTTTCCCCAATATTCTGATATGTGATTTGGACGTATATGCCCTTAGTTTGTTAATTGATGTATATATTTTGAAAGTAGACTATTAGTAGAGAGCATTATATACGTTGCTGAATTTTAGGCCTGTTATAAATGTGATAATGAGTGAGTGGCTAAATTCTAGGATAGTGGAGTTAAGTGACCTTAAAACATGCGGATCTCCATAAAAGTATGCTAAAATCCTGGTTTTTGAAATTTGAAAGGATTTATTTGGCTGGATATTTGTTCAGACTTTAAACGTTGTTTGTTTTGTAAATCTGCTACAGCACAAAAATTAGATCAGAAAATGTATTGTTGTTGTCCATTTTGTTGATCAGATCTGGGACTGTCAATGGTTTGAATTTTCTCACCCGTTTCACTGTGATGAAATTGGTGTGAATATTTTTGTACTTGAGTGTTTTTGTTTGTTAAAGATGGAGAATGATATTTCTATGATTTGTTCTTTTGGAGGTGAAGATGTTGTCGTTCCTGTGTCAGAGCATATGTGTTATTCGGAACTGGCATGTCTTATATCTGGCAGGTGGCCCGTTGTCAATCAAGATGAGATGACGCTAACGTATAGAATTGCTGGATACAGCAAGTGTATGTTAGCTGGTGATGGTGATATAGAAAAAATGGTTATATTGTGTAGACAAATGAGAGTTTGCCGGTGGATGTGCAAGTTACAGTCATGGAGACTGATAATGATTTATTTGAGGTGGAAGAGGACGTGTCTCCTAATTATTGTCGTTCTATGCAGGTGGTGGATGATATTTACGAGGAGCCAAATTTTTATGTTCATCGGCAGCATATGTTGATGGGGTCAGTGTGGAGTACATGTATCCAAGAGGAAGGACAAAAATTTGAAGGAGGTGTGGTAGAGTTTCGTCAAGCTTTGTGTAAATTTTCAATTGAAATTGGGTTTCAGTTTAAGTATGTGAAGAATGATAAGCAGAGAGTTACGGCTGTTTGCAAATATCGAGAAGATAAGGGTTGCAAATGGCGCATTCATGCTTCGAAGGAGTCAGTTAATGGATTCTTTTATATTTGAACGTTTGAGAAGGTTCATACATGTGGATCTGTAATTCGTAAATCTAAACATCCGCGAGTGACTTCAAAGTTGGTTGGTGATCTTATTGAGGAGAAAATTCGTCGTGAACCTTTGTTTGAGCCGGTTAAAGTAATTGGTGATATTAAGGAAAGATATGGACTTGATATCAAATATCATCATGCTTGGTTTGGTGTTGAAAACGCTAGAAAGAGTATCTACGGGGACCATTTCTCATCATTTGATAACCTTAGATGGTATTTTGAGGAGTGTGGCAGGGTTAATCCGGGGAGTCACCTTGTGTTGGATGTGGATCAGACTAATAGAAGATTTAAACGATGTTTTTGTTTCGTTTGCTGCTTGCATAAATGGGTTTAAGTACATTAGACCTATGATATTTTTGGATGGAACATTTCTGAAGGGGCGTCATAGAGGTGCTTTGCTGGGTGCCTCTTGCAAAACTGCTGATCAAGGTTAGTTGTACTTAATATGTTGTTGTGTAGTTATTGTTGTAAATAATGTCAAATGTATTGCTTGGATGAATTGTATGTAAGATCAGTGGAATGGAATTTTAATAAAGTAAAAACAATGTAAATTTCACGTTTAATTCAAACGGGATCAACATAAATAAAACAGTGTGAAAATTGAATTCTAGTTACAGACGGTGAGAAATTTTGTAAAACTATGTGAAAATTACATTTTAGATAGAAACGGTGAGAACATTGGAAAAAAAACTATGTGAAAGTGAATATCTGATAGAAATGGTGCGAAGAAAAAAAAACTATGTGAAAATTGCTTCTTTTGTAGAAACGGTGAGAAATTTGTCTTATAGAAATGGTGTGCAATTTGAAAAAAAAACTATGTTAAAATTGCATCTTTGGTAGAAACGGGGAGAAATGTGCTGGAAAATTTTTATAAGCACATGCTTTCTGGAAATGGTGAGTATTTTCTTTGACAGTGTGAAATTTTGGTTGTCATAAGCAGTGTGATATTTTGTAAAACAGTTTGCAATTTCTATTTTTCTTGCCTTTTTTGTAGTGCATTATTTATCATTAATGACTATATTATTTTTAACAGAGGTGTTCAATCTTGCATTTGCGGTTGTTGGTTTTGAGGACAAGGAAAACTGGCTTTGGTTTTTAGGAGAATTGTAATTGATTATTGGTAATTCTCGGAAGACCACGTTTATTTCTGATAGGCACCCAGGTATTATTGAAGGAATAAACACTGTTTTTCCAAATCATTTCCACAGTTTCTGTTTGTTCCACATGAAGTATAATTTAATGGACAAGTTGAAAGGTTTAAACTCTAAGTTTCGTAGTCGAATGGTATATTTGATGTCTGAGTGCGCATATGCACCTGACTTTGATAGCTACTTTGAAAAGTTTGATTTGTTGGTGAAAGAGGGTGGACAGAGAGTGTGTGATTTTTTGAGTGGTATTCCCGTACAGAATTGGTGTAATGCGTTCTTCAGAGGACAGAGGTATGGTGAGATGTCTTCTAGTTTAGTTGAGTCTTGGAATAAAATGATAAAGGAGGCACGTCACATGCCTATAACTAGCATGATAGATAGTATACGGATTAAAACTATGAAGGACATGACGATAATGAGAAATCAGTGCAAAAAATGGAATGATGTTTTATGTCCGGAGAAGCATCAACGTTTGCAACTTGCTTTAGATGAAGGGAGGACATGGAGAGTAAGTTCTGCAAGTGAGTATTTGTATGAAGTTCACTGCGAGCCGTCAATGGTGGTGAACATTGGCTTGCGGATTTGTTCTTGTGGTAAGTGGCAGCAAGATGGTTTTCCTTGTGCACATGCGGTTGTTGTTCTAAATTGTAGTAGTAATGAAACCGGCAAGGATTTGTTTGAATATATTGAGCCGTATTTTTCAAAAGATATTATGAATTATCTGTTTTGGAGGCAATTCACCCAGTTTCAACATTTGGTAGGCGCGAGATTGCTTCAAAATTGGTTGAAATTCTACCCCCGATTAGTAGGAAGCAACCAGGCAGGCCCAAGAAGAAGAGGATTCCATCTAGGGGTGAATACTTGTGCACAATTAGATGTGGAAGATGCGGGAAGAAAGCGCGGCATAATCGGAAGTCATGTAGGGAAGTGATTTGTACTTGAGTTTGACAAGTGTTGTGAATGTAATAAAGTTATTATGCTTCTTTTAAATATTTTGTCTTTTTTATTTATGTAGTTTAAATTACTATTGTGGCTATATGTTTTTTTATGTTTAGTGTGTTATGTGAAACCTTTGAATTGTATTTGGTGTCTTTGGTATTGGATAAATTACAATGACTGATGTTGGTGGCATGTTTCTATTTTTTATTTGTCATGCTATGCTATATATATATATATATATTTTTGTTTTTTCAAATAAATATCTCTTTTGTTCGATGTTGTTGTAATGTCACACTGTTTGATTATTATGACTTACTACCTAAATATTGTCATTAAATTCTTGTTCATATAAATTGATTATAGAATATGACAAAGTTCACAGTCTGTGAATCTGTAGTACATTTATTATTTATGTGTCAAGTGCTAAAGTGTTAATGTGGAATATTGGTAAATTGTTTCTATATCAATATTCAGTTGTTGATTTCATATAGAATATTTTAGTGTTTTCCATCAATATTCAGTCACTGAGTTTGTGTGGGTTATTTTTCAATCTAGTAAACTGACACTACATCTGTCTTGTGTAGTGAAATTTTGCTAATAAGTGTTGCCATAAAACATGTCATGGGCTGTGTACAAAGTTATGGTTTGCTGTAAACTGAATTTTTGTTCTAGTTATTGACAAAACAAATTACAACTCAAGTATTAAACTTCTTCATTGTTAATAAAAAAAAGTAACAATTAAATATAAACTTGCAAAAATATTATTAACAGAATCAAAGTGCTATACAATATCTGGTAAACATATGATGCCTTTGTTGTGCACGAGTTGATGATTGAAATATATATATATGTACAACCAGTCATTTGTTAAACAGTTGTTCACCAAAATATAGTAACCAGCACAAATGAAAAACTAGCAAAAATAATTATAATAGTTTCATTTTCAACAATATCTGCTGAGATTGAGAGATCTATTCAATCTTGTAGCAACTGAAAAAGTCTTGCTTCTTGAAGTGCACTGTAGGATTCTTTTGTCCACGAACGACCTAGTGTGTTCAGCAGTGCATGTACCAATCCAGCTCGTGTTGCTGTTGCATTACTTGTTGGATGCTGTTTGTTGCGGAGGGTTATATTTGCCATTATGTCGCACACTATAACCCCACAGTCGACAGTGCCTGGGTCTTGCTGGGGTGAATTGATTATATTTTGTATCAAGACATCCTTTGTTTCAGCTTTTGATTCAACTTTCCCTTGTGGTTGTCTCAACTCCTCTGATTTAGCATGTTTTGTGATGTAGTTGCTCTACAAAACACAGTGTATATATAGCAAGTTTATTTGTGTTATATTCAATTAATTAGTATGGTAAATGTGTTTAGTGTTTACCAAATTAATCATCCCTGGCAAGTATTTGTCCTTTATTCCTTTAGTTCTTGGTCTCATTGAATTGAAGTAGCTCCATTTTGACTCCAATGTGTCTAACACCCCAAGTGTCCAATGCTGACCATACCTTGAATCGCTTCGATGTAGCAATGGGAAGATTTTGTACCTGTATTCTCCGCAATCATTTTCAATGTGTGGCTTGATGAATTCATTCAAAGCTTCTTGGTCACCATCTTCGACCCATGGCTATAGGTTTAAAAGTTAGTATGTAATTGAATATACTGTTAGTATTTCATTGTGAGTGTCAAAGGTGTACCAAGCACAAACTGTGGAAAATGAATGATTTGTTGTTCTTTTGGTTGGCTACTTTATCAGAATGTCTGGTCAGTTGCATTTCCATTAGGTAATCCGCGAAGCAGTTGATCACCTAAAAGGAGTGAAGATTAGTAATTTGGGTCATCAAATGTTTGATTGTAGTATACCATAATAATGGTGTTATATTCTGTTAAACAAGGAAAGAAAAATTTCTATTTAATTGTCAGTGGATTCAGTAGTTAATGAACTTACATTACTTGAAATTTCTTTCAATAGCAACATTGAACAAATATCTGCAAGTGTTACACTGTCAATCTCATCCTCTCTAGTGTACACTGTAGTGCTGTGATAACAAGACATTTATTAGTTTTAAAGTGTAAAATTAGTAGTGGTGTAAAAATTTAGTAACGGGCATATTAATTGACATACCAAAGAGTTGAATCTGCATTGAGTATTTCATTCAGTAATAGCTTGTCCTCTTCTTGCAGGTGTTTGTAGACATCTGACTTCTCCCACAATGACTTCAATACTTTGAAATCTTTGAACTTATCAAAATCAATGTCATCTACATCGATTGGATCATCGATTTTACCAGATTTTGTAGTTGGCTCCTTCTGCTCAGTTGTTTGTTGTGCATCAACAACCTTTTGATCTGTTTTTGCCTTTTTTTTCCTTCTCCAATCGGAGTAAAGGTATGGTGATTTGTGTGCTGCCTTCCTCTTCCTCATCCGAAGGTTCCTAACGAATGAGCTAGTTCTTCGGTGACTTCCTCTAAGTTTCACTTTCTTATGCACTCTTGTTGAAGGAGTTTTCATGAGCTTTGGCAGTCAGTTTCACTTGTTGATTGCTTTCCAAACTGCATCAAAAGATATGAAAAGTGGAATTTAAATCTAATTCATTACAAAAAAATGGGAAGTATAAAAAGATGGGAATTATATAGTCTGCGAAATTAGACGATATTCAGCAATGGGTAGTAGGTGCTAAATGTATTATATATTTGAAATTGTCTATCAATTTAGTTAGTATAGGAGTCAACAATATAACAATATATAATGTGATGTATTTGCAATCTACACTGAATACCTTTTGCTTGATATCATGTATTGTTTTCTGCAGTTCTATTACCAGGGATCGCTCTTTCTCCAACTCATTCCTTAAATTGTCGATTTCTTGTTCCTTCACTGTCAGATTTAACTCATATGCATTGACAGAATCCTCCTTTTTCTGCTTCAACTCTTCTTTGAGTTTTATGACTTCTTTTTCTAGACTTGTAGCAACATCTGAAAAGAAGCTACTGTCACGGACCAATTTCTTTATGATGGTTCTGGGATTTTTGTCATCTGTTTGTCGTTCTTCAAAGAACGAACGACCAGTCCCGTCACTAGGAGGTGAGTCATCAAGTATCCCTATTCCAGTAGTATTGACATTTTTGGGTGTCATGAGCTTTTCTTCATCAAACGAGAGACATTTAGCCAGATTATCCATTACTGCCTCTGACCTTTGTTGATCAATTGAAGTTAACTTTTCTGGACTACAAAATAGGTGCTTTTTCCACATGTCGTCTAGGATTTCCTGGGTTGAAGGCTCCATTCTCTGTGTTGTAGTTGTTGTATCATCTGGGTTTGTTTTTTCTTTTGTTTGTGATTCCACATTTATGATCTCACACATCAAGTTCTTATTTGTTGATGAATCAATATTTACATATGTGGAAGAAACATCATGTATCTCTTTTTCTCCATTGATTGAGGTTGACTGCCACCATGGTGTATGTGTTGTTTCCTTTCCTTCTATACCTTCGCTCTCATCTGCACCATATGCATTCCCTTTTCCTGATAATGTCTCCTCACTGTCAGCAGCAATCTTGTTGTTGATGTTTCCATCACATTCACTATTTGTGCTCATCTCATCAACTCTTACAGCAGCCTCTGACATTTTTGGTGTAAAATTCCTGAAGGGTGGAACAGTATTTGATGGATCCTGCAGTCTTTCTAACGTCTCGCTGATATCCGTTGGAATAACCTGGTTGTTAACAAATTGTTAGCATAGTAGAATTTAATTGCAACTTTTAGTGTCTAATGTAATAATGGATTAGATGTATAATTTTTAATTTTTGTGTTGCTTAGTGATAATAGTTTTGTACCTCGTTGTCCTGTAATTCTGCCAATTCCCTTATTCGTAGATGCCTATGTAGCTTAATCAAGTCCCATTTGATGAAACGAGGTATATTGCTGTAGTCTGGCTTCGAGCGACTTTGACTTTGATCATTTTTGTATTCGTCTGCAAAACATTTCAAATGCTCGCATAGCCATATCTGCAATGTATAATTATATTATTTTAGTTGGTGAGTAAATTGATATACACTGTATCTTATAACAATAATATGCATATATACCTGAAGTAGTGTTGTGCATGCAGTAACATTTGATGCTTCGATGTTTGCCTTGCTTATTGAAGTCTGCAATTCGTTTAATATAGCTTCACACCAATTGTAATCACGCATTGATTCTATGTCCTCTATGTATAAAATGAAACCCCACTTAACTCTGTCCCCCCTGTGGCGAACAATACTTTAGAGCACACCAACAAGCACAATAATCGAACTGTGTCTTCTATGTCATCTTGGGTTCTCCCAGAAGCTGCTTCATGGATAATTGCACTAATTTTTGAAACATTTATCTGGGGATCATCTGGAAACCGTCTGGTTATGAATCCAGAGTATACCCTCTGAGAGTATGTTAGGTCTATCGCTTTAGTACCATTAATAATCTCAAATATTAGAGACACGTCCTCAGATGTTATTCTCATTTCTCTTGTCCCCAAAGTGAATGTCTTATTTTCTGGATTGTACTGTTCAATCATTTGCAGTGTTGCACTGTCGTACTTTCTTCGGTATGGGACTCTATTTGATATGAACGCCTCATATAAATGCCAGAATGGGGTCTTCTGCAATTCATTGATGTGTTCTGGGCGTAATTTCAGTTCGTCAATTTCAGTCCCAAATCCTTGCAATGTGCAACGAATTTTCTTCCCTCGTGGCAGTTTCCACTTTTTTTGGGGGCCAGGCTTTGAAGCTTTTGCTGATATAAAAGCGTATAATTAGTAGTTAAAAGCGTTAAAGTCTGTTTGGTAGTTTAGTGTTAATTTTCTTATGAACCAATTCATACAAGTGTGGATTACATCTAAAAGAATGAAACCTCAATGAAGTGATGAGGTTATTTAGTGGAATTGGCTCAATATTTTAGTAATTCAAAATCATGGACCAAAGGTTGTGTTTTGGTGAAGAATTTAATTGTGCTAAATGTCAATTAATAGTTAAAATCATGAAGGACTAATTCATAGGTTTCTATAAAATCAAAGTGTGGATAATAAAGGTGAGATATTTGGGTATTTAGTATACAGCCAAGATACAAAACATAAATCGAGTAAACAATGTTTTCCACAATTAGAGCTATCACAATTTCGCTGTTTAGTTATTCATATTATGGTAAGTGGTGGTCATGATAGTGTTGGAATGGTTTAAAATTGTGTCAGAATTGTGTCTTCTCTACAACAAGTGACTTCAAACCCTAATGTATTAATATTATAACTATTTACTGTATCATGGACATATCTATATGGAACGTAATTAATGATCGATCCTGAATTCAAATCGTATATATGATGATATAGATAACAAATTTCGTACCTTTTTTCCCCATCGTTAGTAGCAAGGATGGATCAGAACTTTGTATTCTCCAGTTGAAATTGCATATCGTGTTCTTCAGCGATATATACACCACAATAGAAGATCAGTAGAAGTATTAGGGTGAGAAATTTCTTTCAAACAAACCACTGATGTTGGAACGATTTTTAATGTGTTGATTTTCAATATGATGGGAGAGTTTTTAGGAGTTGATGCCGTTGTTTATCGCAGTTTTGGATATTTGAATTTAAATCCCTAAAATTTTGTCCAGTAATAGCGATAACATTGAAGTTTGCTTGATTTGAACTGAATGAGTGCAACATAGTTTCAACGCGGGAACCGTAGTTAAAGGGGCAGTTTTGTCCAAAAATTATGTGAGGGACCTAATTTTAATTTCAGTTATGAATAGGACTTATTATTAAAAGGAGCACTAGATTTGGACTAAATATTAACTAACCCTTTTTTTATTTAATTTTTTTGCTCTCTCTCTCTCTCTCTGTGTAAATTTTGCAGAACAATCCCTCTGCAGTGTTTCAGTTGCTTCTTCTATTGTCTTTGATAGTTATTCAATCTCTTGCTGCCTTGCTGTGTCTCTTCATTGAATGCATAGAATATTTGTCTTTTTCTATTCTTGAACAAAAGTCGTGAGATTGACAATGACAGGTACATACCTTGAGTTCAGTAATCTCATTTTGAATTTCCAGTCTTGTCAACACCCCCTACAAAGAACAAACCACATTAATTCAATATAAAAGAAACGATTTGACCAAAAAAAAAAATATATATATATATATAAGAAACGACAGAAATTGGAGAGGAAAAAGAGAGGGTTGTGAAAGATGATGGGAAGCGTGTCAGAAATGAAGCAGAGGAATGTTGCTTCCTAATAACAGAGGGATTGGATTTGAATTACTGTCGACGGTTGCTAAAGTGAATGGTGAGACGGTTTTTTGGAAGTTTTTACTGGAGAAGTGAGGCGTGTGTATTGTAAGTCAGTTGCAAAATGTGAAATGACAATATGGTACTCCTAAGGTAATTTTTGTGTGCAATATAGTATATTGGTTTCATTGTAAATATTAGTGATGGAAAAAAGAGAGAGGGTACCCCTACTTCTCCCTTTATATAATAGTATAGATAGTATAGATATATATATATATATATATTGGCCTAAACCCCATTTGAGAAATTGAATTGAAAATCAAATTGAAACCGAATTAACCCTACCCAGTACAAACCCAAATTTCTAATAGAAATATACAATTTGGTCCCTAAATATGGCCATTAATAGCAATTGATCCTGACTTGATTTGGTGTATAGAAATTAATCCTTAATTTGCAATAGAAATCAATAATTAGTCCCTATTCCTAAATGGTTAGTATAAATCCGGACCATTATACCCTTGACATACATATATATATATATATATACAGTTATGGGAAACATGTTTTTAGGAAATAATGGATAAGAGAATTAATATCCCAAAAATCAAGGGATTTCGGTTATTAACAGTGTAATGTGAGAATTTTTCACTTTTTTTTTCCTTTGTATATTCCGAAAACTTCCAAAATTGTGTTATATGCAGTTTTGGAAAACATATTTTTAGGAGATCGTGTACAAGGGAATTAATATCCCTAAAATTAGGGATTTTCGATTTAACAGAATGATGTGAGAATTTCTCACTTTTTTGTGCAAAATTTCTCACTAATTTCATTTACATAACATATTATCTATTGATTCCAGTCTATGCAAGTGAGAAATTTCTCACTAATTTAATTTACATATGATGTGGAAAAGCATAATCGTAGTAAATCAAATTTTCTATAACAAAATATAAGAAGTATAAATCAAACTGCAAGAAACTTCTTACTAGTTTTTATTGATTTTTAATATGCTTTTGAGCAATTTCTCACTGAATTAATATCCCTAAAATCAAGGGATTTCGGATTTAACAGAGTAATGTGATAATTTCTCTCTCTCTCTCTCTCTCTCTCTCTCTCTCTCTCTCTCTCTCTCTCTCTCTCTCTCTTTGTTTGTACTGCTTTGTATATTCAAAAAACTTCCAAAATTGTGTTATATGCAGTTTTGGGAAACGTATTTTTAGGAGATCATGGATAATGAAATTAATGTCCCTATAATCAAGGGATTTTCAGTTTAAGAAAGTGATGTGGGAATTTCTCATTTTTTTGTGAGAAATTTCTCACTGATTTCATTTACATAACACATTATCTATTGATTACAGTCTATACAAGTGAAAAAATTCTCACTAATTTAATCTACATACAACGAGGAAGTAATTTCTTACAGCCTATATAAGTGAGACATTTCTCACTAATTTCACTACATAACAAATGAGCAATTTATTACAACCTATAAAAGTGAGAAATTTCTCACTAACTTCATGTACATAACAAGTGAGGAATTTCTTACAGCCTATATAATAAAAAGATCCTCATCAATACTATATGTATGTATACAAACGGTTCGGATCTTAAGCGGGCCTTAAAAACCGGACTTAAAGAAATTTCAAAAGTGAGAAATTTCAAAAAATGATAAATTCACATATTTTTGTGAGAATTTTTCACTTTTTACACAGTTCGGACTGTGTATACAAATTCATGGAAGTGAGTAAATCTATGGCACAACCATCGATGAATGCATCAAATCCATGAGCCAATTCGGAGTGATCGTCTTCTGTATCGTTTCGCGATCGGTTGATTTTGTTGATGATGGGTTGCAAATTTGAAACCTTACTTTTCACTCGCATTTCCGAGAACAAAGATGAAATCGAATTTTCGCGCCTAAAACGATCCAATTCCTGTGAGATATTTTGATTTTTTTTTCTCTCCCGAACTAGTGAGTAATTTGTCCACAGAGTGGTCACCGGCGGAGAGGGATGGCCGTAGATGGTGGTGCATGGTTGATTTAGGTGAAGGGAGGTAGAAAGGGGAGGAGGAGGAAGGTGGTGGGTGGTCGCCGATGGCGGTGGAGGGGTTGCCACCCTCTCTTTCTTCTTTCTCCTTCTCTGTCTTCATCTTTCTCTCTCTAGCAGATTTTCTCTCTCTCTCTCTCTATATATATATATAGACAGTCCGGCTCTTAAGTTACCTTAAAAAACAGACTGTGTAAAAAGTGAGAATTTCTCACAAAAAAGTGGGAAGCGTGTTAAAAGTGAGAAATTCCCTGATTTGAATTTAAAACCCAGATTTTATGTGGATATATATATATATACGGGGGCAGTTTTGTCCTTAAAATACTATAGGGACCTATTTCTAGATTCATTTAAAAAAGGGGCATATTTCTAGTTAAATGCATATATTAGGACTATATATTAAATTACCCAATTTCTAATTACGGAATTTGAAAATCTCAAACTGAATTTCTTGAAACCCAATTGGGAAATCATAGAACACTAGATATTTCAGAACATCAAATTATTGGAATTCTCAATTTCATCACTATTCATAGCTTGGAATCATAGAACAATTGGTATGGGGTTTTATATTTCAGAAAGCAAAATCTTAATCTAAAACTCCAATTCCAATATTAACTACAAAAACTCAATTGAGAAATTGAATTACAAAAAAACTCAATTAAATACAAAAAATCTTATATATTTGCATAAACCCATTTGAGAAATTGAATTGATAATCAAATCAAAACCCGAATTAACTCTCACCGGAGCAGACACAGTTTTTACAGAGAGGTTGCTTGGAGTGTTCAACTGATTCTTCAACTGCGTACAAAGGAATTCGAAGGTCTCTGTTGTCTTTCAGAACCAAATAGGTGAGCCATATGGGCATTCCTTGAACTGTGTAATCTTCAATCTCTGAACATTCTCTTAGGAAGACTCTAATGTTGTCTCGAAATGGACCCATGGGATTGATTGGATAGTTCCTGCCAGCAAATGATCCGAATTCGTATTGTTTCTCTCTCTGTTTCCTCTTCTTTTGAGCTGTAGAGGTCTTCATCGCCATGGTTATTAGAGAGAGAGAGAGAGAGAGAGAGAGAGAGAGAGAGAAGGGCGCTCTGTTTCGTCTTAATTTCTAGATTTGAATTTGAATTAGCTAACGAGCCGACCCTACGGCTTGGTTATTATTCCACTTAATCAAGCCGCTAACCGAGCCTTTACCGTTATTTGCCTTCAAAATCAAATACACGTTTTTGACCGTTTTATTCTCCACCTTGTTTGGTTCAAAAGTTGGGAAAATTATGATAGAGAGAAATGTGAGGTTGTGCAGCAAGGTTTGTTTGATGAGGAAAATTATAATTTTAAGACAAAAAATTATAACTTGATGAGGAAAATTGTAGCTTTGATGACAAAAATTGTAATCACCTTAAGAAAAAGCTATAACCGATGTAAAAAGAATTGTAACCATCATAAAGAAAAATAAAAAAATAAAAATTGTAGCAAATGTGGTTTTTTGTAACCACAGTGACAAAAAAAATGTAACACTATAATGAAAAATTGTAACTAACAGAACCACCATACAAAACTAACTTAATTTCTGTTTTCTACCAAAAAACAGTGTTTCTCTCTCTAGCGCGCATGCTGCGAGCTATCCATCATGCGCGCATTAGAGAAGTTTTCCTATGAATGTGTTTTGTGTATATATGCATAGGGTTTGGTATGGAAGTGAGTTTAGGATTTGTTGAGGTAGGAGCTGTAAAAGGGTAACTTTTTTTTTTTGAGATTTCTATTATTCATTTGTCCTTATCAGTCATTTTCTATTGCGGTATAGTTGTAATGAAATATTAAATGGCCAGATATGAAGAGCAAAATAGTCGGGTTGTAATAGAATTACCCTTTAAAAAACAAATAGGGGTATAGAGTAAAATAGACGGGTGTGGATAGAATTTCCCTTTAAGAAAGCTTAGGCAAATTCTGTATACACCCACCTCATTTACTCAGTACAACCACTTACTCTATACACCCCACACATGTATTAAAATTAAAATAAATTCCTCTTTACACTCACCTAGCATTCCAAAAATAACCCTAGAAAAATTTCAATACACACTTATTTTTCTCTCTACAACTACTAACTCTCTACACCGACCTTCCATATTCATCTCTCTTTATAATGGTTTAGGGTTTGTGGTTTTAGGTTGAACAAGAAATGGAGTGCATTATCTGATGTTGGGATTGTGGAGCCTAATTCCATGGGGGAAAGTTTTTAAAGGTGTTTCCAATCAAAGGAGAAGAAATCGAAGAATTGCTCGGGCGAGCCACCTGAGTGGACATGGTGACGTGCGAGATCATCAAAAAGAAGAAAGTGAACTGGAATCTCGCTCGATCAAGGAGTCGCTCGAGCGAGACGCGCAGTTTAAGTATTTGTTTCCTATTTCGATTTTGAAATTGTGTAGGTTTAGGGAACTGTATAAATTTTATGTATTCCAGTTTTCATTGTATTATGTATGTCTGGAAACACCACCATGGTGCAACTCAATTGAAAGATCACTTAGAGCCCCTTTGTAACCCTTGAGCATAAAAATACTCTGCAAGGTGTGGACGCAGCCCAATTTGGGGTGAACCACTTAGAAATCTGCATGTCTGTATGCATGATTATTTTCTGGTTTACTTTTGCTTGTTCGCACATCCTTGGGAAGAGGATTTAATTGTTCCACACTTGTTGATCAAATTCCCCAACATTCGAAAACCAATTCTAGGACGGATGAGGAAATGAAAGTGACACAACGAGCAATTTTTGATGATTTATTAATAGTAGAGTAAATTGAGTTAGTGATTAAAAAGGTTATATCTCAAGCGACGATTTCTTTGTAGACGATGACGACCTTCTTGACTTCTCTAGAGGAGATATTGTAGGGCAACCATGAACAAGAATCACTTTGTATGATCTGGAAACAAAAAGGGGGAGAATATAAATGAATCAATAGCAATCCGTTGATAGGAATTATTCATAAGAACAAAATAAGTACGTGCAGATAGAATCCACCTGGAATATTTTATTAGTGTGAGTAATTTTTTGCCAATACTGCCTTTCTTTTAGGTTTAAAATTAATGTTACATCAAAATGAAAGCTGAGAGGGTTATCAAATAGTACTTTTAAAATGAGACATCCAAAAATGGAACAAATGATACTGTGATTGGGGGGTTGGGATCCTTAGCAGCCAAAGTGCTGCCCCAAATGGGAGTCGAGGATTCTCAGTCATAATTGGGACAAAGTGAGTCCTACTAAACTGATGTCTGTTGTACTCAAATTGCAAATCTAGCATTACCAAAACTATCATTATATTGCTTTTTATTGTTAAAACTTCATTATATGGATCATCCTAAGTGAGCGATTTCACGTATCTAGAGGAATTTGTCTGATGACCTTAATCGTGGAATTCCAAGAAAAAGATTATCCGAAAAGAAATAATGCAATATAACTACAAAGAAATTTTCATTTGACCAATCATGGGAATGAATACAATCAATTGGTGCAAATACAGTGGATTAGAGCACAAAAAGTAACTAGTTTATTTCATTTGGAACATAGAGACCAAAAACGCAGACTACATTTTCAACTATAGATGTGGTCATTCCGTACAATTAAGACTGCCTTCATGAGCAAATGTTTGAAACAAATATGGGATCCCCTGAAACATCAAATCCTTAAAATTTTCACTCTCTGGATTATAAGAAACCAAAAAAGCACCATTGTGCTCAAGTAAAACCTCACCATTCTTCAAAAGGCATAGAATTTGAATGGATTTCGGTCCTAAAGTACTCCTCCGAAAAAGTCTAGATATTGAACATTTTAACCCATGAGTCTCTAATAGGATATTCCTTCATAACCCAAACCTCCAATTTTCCACCATTGCGACGCTTAGGCTATAAAAAGAAACCCTCCAAGAGCTACCAAATGATAGTAAAGACAAATTGAGGTACCAAAATCAGGTTTCGGGACCTCTATAAATTTCTCATCAGATAGGTCAAAAGAAACTATGATTTTGGCATTAGCTCCATTGTAACTACCCAATTGACTGAACCAATGAAGCCTCCCTCCCATTCACCAAAATTCCTGACGATTGTGGATCCAATTGATAAGGTGTTTTTCCAATACTTCTCCATCTAGTGCTGCCAAGGCTAAATATTTGAATTTCTGAATTTGGATAGTCATGAATATTGTAATAGCATATCTTAATTACCTTGTACTCATTGGTAATTGGATGGTACCCAAATCCAAACACAACTTTTTCTTCTTGACATTGTATAGGTTTAGGTAGCTCTTTGCAGTACCTAGTAAAAGGGTTGTACATATACATTGTGTCGTTGTACATAATATCATATAAGCATAATAGGCCATTACATGAGCCAGCCTCTGACATAAAACTCAGGCATAGTAGTACAGAAAGGGGTATGAATCTCTCGAACTCTCTCTCCGTCTTCTTGATCAGTAAAATCAACAAAGTAAAATTGGTTTTGAACTGGATACTCACAGTGAAAAATGAGACATGGTTGTTTTTAGAAGTTCTCAAGAACTGCAATTTAACAAGATTTGAGTCATATGACAACGTTCTCCACGATTTGCATGCGTACCTGAATTGCAAGAGAGATGATACGTGTAGTCTTGAGAGTATGTCCACCGCGATATCTCGTGGTAGATTATTCATATCATTTCTAGGTTGATCTTCTTCTTCTTCTTCTTGTAGCTTGCACTTTCTTTTCTTGCTTTATTTCTCCATAGCCAAATCCATAGTGGAAAACCACAAGGAAGAAAGTAAAACAAGAATAGCTTATTAATTTCACATAAAGAGCTAGCTTTCGGGGAAAATAAAATAGAACTATAGAAGACTTTGATAAAGAACAAATTATTTAATATCAATTAGTGATTGAGAAAACAAGTACATTATGATCTGTGGGGTCCACTGTTGAACAATTTTCTTTGAAAATGTAGCTTTCCATCCTTTTCCTAGAGAAAAAGTGTGATGGTTGTGCAATATCTGAACCGTCCAATTGAGTATATAGGATGTAAAAGATTTCTGCCATTTTGGTCTATCCCTTAGAAAACTAGAAATAGCTTTCAAAACACATGCATGTCACCGCTGTTTTTTTTAATAAAATAACAAATGAAGATTCGAAATAATTGACAATTAAATGACTATTATATTTGCCAGAAATTAGCCAGCAAGAGTCACCTTGGTTCTTATAATCTGATTCTTAATGTCCCTGTCACTAGTCACTAGTGTAATTAACTCTATTTTTCACAGGGTAATGTTATGCTTCTCAAACTTTGTATCCCGAATGGTTATCAATTATGCGGTAGTGGTTCACTGGATTTTGATTTTGATTTTGATTGGAGGATATTGAAGTGATCCATATCAAAAGTGGTCTCACTATCACATGTATTTGGAAATATTTAAGATATAAAATTTGAAAAGCATAACAGTGATCTTACAGATTTATTGAGACGACTACAGTACTGATTCGTAAGAGAAACCCAAATAAAAGTTCACACTTCTCTGTAGTTTTGTTAGCATGTAGCAAGCAAAAGTATGAATATGGGATCAACCAGTACTTTGTCTCCCACCTAAGCTGTCTTTACTCTTAACGACAAATTTTATTTAGGCTCCTTTTGATAACCATTTCATTTTTTTGTTTTCATTTTTTAGTTTTTGTGTTAGAAATTTTTGTGTTCATTTTAAAAAATGAAAATAAAATTTGTGTTTGGTAACTTTGTTTTGTTTTTTAAAAAGAGAGAACAAAAACAAAAAAAAAAAAATGTGTTTGGTAAACAAAATTTTATAACTACTTAGTAAAATAACTATTTTGCCCTTTAAACTTTAAAATGTCATAACTTGTTTAAAAAAATCAGAATTTAAGATCGTCAAAGTATATAAGCTCATATTATTATGAAAACCATTTTGGAATCTAAAAAATATATACATCGTAAAATGACCAAATTGCCCTTGAGGCTTACATATAAGAAGTTAACATTGAAAATCTTCAAATAATACGGAGTCACCTACCCCAATGTTTTTCGACGTTCTAGATCCAATAGTAGGGTCCATTTGGCCTGAACATATTTGTAAAATGACTATTTTGCCCTTCAAATTTCAAAATGTCATAACTTATTAAGACTAAACTAGAATTGAACGCCGTCAGAGTCTGTGAGCTCATATTTAAGATAAAGAACATTTGGAATCTAAAAAGTGCATATATGGTAAATTAACCAAATTGCCCTTGTGGTTTACATATACGAAGTTAATATTGTTAAAGTCTTCAAATAATACAGAGTGGCATACCCCGAGGTTTTTCGACGTTCTGGACTCAATGGTAGGGTCCATTTGGCCTGAATATATTTATAAAATGACTATTTTGCCATTAAAACTTTAAAATGCCATAACTTGTTAAAATAAAATCAGAATTTAACGTCATCAAAGCCTATGAACTCATATTATTATGAAGAACATTTTGGAACCTAAAAAGTATATAGATTGTAAAATGACCAAATTGCCCTTGGGGTTTACATATAAGAAGTTAACATTGTTAAAGTCGTCAAATAATACGGAGTGACCTAACCTTAGGTTTTTTTACGTTCTGGATCCAATGGTAGGGTCCATTTGGTATGAATCTATTTGTAAAATAACTATTTTGCCCTTCAAACTTCAAAATGCCATAACGTATTAAGACTAAACTAGAATTGAACGTCGTCAGAGCTATGTATATATATATGGTAAAATGATCAAATTACCCTTGGGGCTTACTTGTAATAAGTTAACATTGTTAAAGTATTAAAATAATGCGGGGTGGCTTACACTAAGGTTATTCGACATTCGAAGTCCAATGGAGGGGTCTATTTGGCCTGAATACATAGTCATTTTACAAAGATATTCGTGCAAATATACCCCGCCATTAGATTCAGAACGTCGAAAAATCTCGGGCTTGGTCACTCTGTATTATTTGAAGACTTTAACAATGTTAACTTCTTATATTTAAGTCCCAAGGGCAATTTGGTCATTTTACGATCTACATACTTTTTAGGTCACAAATGTTCTTCATCTTAAATATGAGCTCACAGGCTCTGATGGTGTTTAATTATAGTTTAGCCTTAACAAGTTATGGCATTTTGATGTTTGAAGGGCAAAATAGTCATTTTACAAATATGTTTAGGCCAAATGGACCTTACCATTGGATCCATAATGTCGAAAAACCTAGGGATAGGTCACTCCGTATTATTTGACGACTTAAACAATGTTAACTTCTTATATGTAAGCTCCAAGGGCAATTTGGTCATTTTACGATCAATATCATTTTTTAGGTTCCAAAATGTTCTTCATAATAATATGATTTCACAGGCTTTGACGACGTTAAACTCTGATTTTATTTTAACCAGTTATGGCATTTTAAAGTTGAAGGGCAAAATAGTCATTTTATAAATATCTTCAGGCCAAATGGACCCTACCATTGGATCTAGAACATCGAAAAACCTCGGGGTAGGTTACTCTGTATTATTTGAAGACTTTAAGAATGTTAACTTCGTATATGTAGACCTCAAGGGTATTTGGTCATTTTACCATATATTTACTTTTTAGGTCCCAAATGTTATTTATCTTAAATATGAGTTCACAGGCTCTGACGGCGTTCAATTCTAGTTTGGTCTTAACAAGCTATGGCATTTTGAAATTCGAAGGGTAAAATAGTCATTTTACAAAAATATTCAGGCCAAATGGACCCTACCATTGCATCCAAAACGTCAAAAAACTTAGGGTAGGTCACTCTGTATTATTTGAAGACTTTAACAATGTTAACTTCGTATATGTAAACCCCAAGGGCAATTTGGTCATTTTACCATATATGTACTTTTTAGGTCCCAAATATTCTTTATTTTAAATATTGAGCTCATAGGCTCTGACGATATTCAATTCTAGTTTAGTCTTAACAAGTTATGGCATTTTGAAGTATGAATGGCAAAATAGTCATTTTACAAATAGATTCAGACCAAATAGACTCTGCCATTAAATCCAGAACCTTGAATAACTTTTGGGTATGACACCTTGTGTTATTTGAAGACTTGATTTTTTTAATTTATTAAATGAAAAATCTAAGGGCAATTTGGTCATTTTGCGATTATGTACTTTTTTTGTCCCAGCAAAAATATATATATATATATATATATATTTGTATGAGTTCATAAGTTCTGACGACATTCAATTTTAGTTTAATCTTAAATAGTTATGGCTTTTAAAATTTGTAAGGACAAAATAGTAATTTTGGATACCAAAATCGATTTTGCTTTTTTTGGAAACTACTTATTTTTGTTTTCATTTCTTGTCCCTTTTTTAAAATTGTTTTTGAAAAAAAAAAAACAAAATTTAGTATACCAAACGCTTTTTTTATTGCCGTTTTCAAAAAAATGAAAAAAAAAAAAAAAAAAAAAAAACCAAAACGAAATAGTTATCAAACAGACCCTTAATATTTAAATGTTAATACAGATATACGCTTGTGAGAAATATAACTTGAATAGAGAGTTGTGGTTCCCAGTAGGGGTGGGCATTCGGTCGGTTCGGTTCGGTTTGAGATATTTCGGTTCGGTTTTGTTCGGTTCGGTTTGGGAAATAAGGAACTGAAACTGAACTGAAATATATTTCGGTTAATTCGGTTCGGTGACTGAAATAATATTTCGGTTAACCGAAATAAAAAAAATATTTATTTATTTATTTAATATTTTTTTTTAATCACATGCATTAGATATCATTCTATTTCTATATATAAAACATAAGCCTTAAAAACCGAAAATCGCATACAAAAAAAATAAAAAATAGTAAATTCCAATTATACACCATGACATATCACATATGGACACATTAATAATTATGACATATAGTCATATAGACATTGTTGCATAATTAACTCATGTTGATAAGTCACAAGACAAAAGAAAACTAAAATAAATAAAGAAAACAAAAGAAATTAAAGATAAAACCCTTTACCCTCCTCAATATATCGGTTATCAAAAAAAATGAAAAGAAAGATAAAACCCTCCTCAATATATCGGTTATCAAAACAAAAAAAAAAAAGAAAGATAAAACCCTCCTCTTAGCTATTTAATATCTCAAGTACTTATTAAATCATGAAAACAATTAAAAGGGGGGGGGGGGGGGGGGGGAAACACCCGTATTCCACAATCCCACAAGATTTATATACACCACTTTTATACTACTATGTATATATTATGATCCACAGAAAACAATAAAGCCAAGTAAAAAGAAGAAGAAGATGAAATCAAACCAGATCGTTGGGACTTGGGAGGGAGAAGGGTCGCTGGTCGCCGGAGGGAGAGCCGAGAGGAGAGGAGGTCTCCGTGAGGAGGGAGAGCGGCGAGAGGAGAGGAGGTCGCCGTGAGGAGGGAGAGCGGCGAGAGCCGAGAGGAGAGGAGGTCGCCGTGAAAGAGGGGTCCGAGAAGAGCAGAGCCGCAGAGGAGAGGAGGTCGCCGGAGGCCGTTCGTGAGGAGCAGAGCCACAGACTCCAGAGGATGTGGTGATGTGCGGCGGCTGGGAAAGGAAATGGGAATCTCAAAGACTCAAAATGACTGAATGAGTTTAGGCCCTTTAGGGTTTTATCATTTATGTGTATTATATATATATATATATATAATATAAAACATACTTTAATAATAATTCGGTTCGGTTCGGTTCGGTTCGGTTTGAAACCTTGATACCGAAAACCGAACTATAATATTTAATTCAGTTCAGTTTCTAACCGAACCGAAAATTTAAACCGAATTAACCGAACTATATTATAAATTTCAGTTCGGTTCGGTTCGAATTTCGGTTAACCGAACTATTTACCCACCCCTAGTTCCCAGAAAGATAGCCCTTTGTCAGACCTTCTAAAGTTTGGAAAAACATCATGAGTAGTATTATAGATACACCAAGCTTCAACAAGTGGGTAGGTTTTGATAGTTGCCGATGGACATTGGGTTGGGTGATGGAAAGGTCGATTTTCTTCTGGAAAGATAAATGGGTTTGTGATAGGCCGCTGAAATCTGAATTCCCTAGATTGTTTTTGGGAGCTTCTGCCATATCCCCTCAAATAAAACTCTTCAAAGTTAAAACACATTACTTTTTTTTTTAATCGTATTAGGCCATTTTTACACTCAAATTGCTATAACTTTTATAATACAAGTCCGTTTTTCATAAAATTTGATGTTTTGAAATCAGCAAAATGAGATCTATCAAACGAGTTCAATATTGATCATGAAATACTGGGACAAAAAAAAAAAACTAAACATCAAACAAATATGAAAAATTGCATTTTTTTGCATACATATAATAAAAACATATTTCTTTCGTACAATTGGCACCATAGATGCATATCTTAAAAAAAATATACGAAATAAAAAAAAAATCACCAAAAAAACCCAAGAATTGAGAAAGTTATGGTAGTTTAAAGTTCACAGATAATATTATCTGTTAGACACACAGATACAGATAATATAATCAGTAAAACTTCAAAATCAGGCTACAACTTAACTTTTTTCATAAAATTTTCACACCTATTGTGTAGATCTCAAAAAATACATGAAATCAAAAAAAAAAAAAAAAAAATTACCCAAAAAGTCCAAGAATTGAGAAAGTTATGGTGGTTTAAAGTTGACAAATAATATTATCTGTTAGTGTCAACAGATAATATTATATGTCTGAAAGATAAAAATGAAAAACGAAGTTCCAAATTACTTTCTTTTTTTTTTGTACAATTTTCAAGTCCAATGCGTAGATCTCGAAAAAAATACATGATGTCAAAAAAAAAAATCACCCAAAAAGACAAAAAAAAAAAAAAAAACGAGTAAGTTATGATGATTGAAAGTTCACAGATAATATAATATTATCTGTAAGAGAAGGGGCTTTTCACTGAATACGAAAAGTAGCGAGAGACTTTTCACAAAACTGCAAAAAACGTGGATTTTTGACTAAAACACTTCATTTTAAGGGGCCCATGACCTAATATCCCATTGTTTTTTTTCCCCAAAAAAAGGGTTAATCAAATAAAAGAGCCAAGCGGCAACTATAAAGAATACAAGGGACATACCCAGGATATACAATGAGCACAAAAGCTTGAAAACTATGCTATTATGGGATGGGAGTCTATCTTATGCCAGAAGCAAAGAGAGACACCCATCCCAACAGGAAATACTAACAACATCTATTACGGCCCTTAGAGCGATTTCCGCTAAACTTCATCTTAGCTTCCTTTTTCTTCTGTCTTCGAAATGGTGAAGTAGCTGACCTGGTGCCTTCGGAATCAATATGGAACTTATCGTTTCGAAGAAATCTAATTCAGTGGAAATTGAAGAAAAATCAAAAATAGGAAATATATATTGGCTGGAGTAAAAATTGTTCCTAATAAACTCGATAAATTGGTGTGGTGTGGTGTGGTGTGGAAATACAAATGGAATCTTCTCTGTCAAAGATTGTTACATGCTTATAGAGGGGGAAAAAATTATCCGTTATGCCCTTGGTCAAATATTCTTTGGAAAATCAAAGCCCCTCTTAAAGTGTTGTGTTTTTTGTGGCTTGCAACTCTGGAAAAAAATTCCCACAAAGTCGTCCTTTCTTATACATAGAGGTGTGTCAATAGTCGATGATGACCTTTTTTGCCCCTGGTGTGAGAAAGTGGTGGAGTCCAGTAATCACGTGGTTATTCTTTGTCCATGGATCTGGTCTGTTTGGTGCAAGATATGCAAGTGGTGGAAGGTTACTTGGGTGTCACACTCCGATTTTTGGAAAGTCAAATAATCAGCATAGAACTAAATTTAGCCTACTATTCGACTGCCCAACTATCAGAGTGAACATCACGAAGCCCATCCTAATAAAACTTTTTAATGGAAATAGATGTTCTTAAAAACCTGATTAAAACATTTGTAATAAATCTCCATTTATGTTTTTAAAACTAAACCACCACATTTCCATTTAAAAAAAAAAACACTCACGCGGTTCCGAAAATTCTCAAATATATTTGATTAAAGCTACAACTACTAAATCACTTATATTTGAGAATTTTCGGAACCGCGTGAGTGTTTTTTTTTATAAATGGAAATACGGTGGTTTAGTTTTAAAAACATAAATAGAGATTTATTACAAATGTTTTAGTCAGGTTTTTAAGAACATCTATTTCCATTAAAAAGTTTTATTAGGATGGGCTTCGTAGTGTTCACTCTGATAGTTGGGCAGTCAAATAGTAGGCTAGATTTAGTTCTATGCTGATTATTTGGCTTTTCAAAAATCGGGGTGTGACAATTTGGTTAGCTTAGCGAGTCTAGGTGATCCTCGGAGTGTGGACTAGAGGTTGGTCAGAGCTATAGGTCGCGATTTATTTGGGTTTCGGGTTATGTGTACTTATGTATATATTATCCATGTGTTGCCTACATATTATTTAATTATTTTCAATCGATTAATTGCATAACTTTCCGAGCCTATCATTACATGTTAATTTGTTGAAATCATTTACTATATTATGAGTCGCATATTAGTGCATGCATATTTTGTGACATGTTGGAGAAGTAACGGGGAGTTGGAGTTTTGAACAAGCAATGGAATTCTGGCGTGATATCGATTTATCTATTAGCCTGTGTGAGGGTGTCACTCTCGGTGTTTTGGAAATTGAATATTAGTCTGGATACATGCTCTGGATTAAATATTTGGTTGTCCAAAAATCGGGGTGTGACATTGGGTATCTTCGATGGATATTAAATCCTGGTTGCTCCAATGAGATGGTTTTTCAACCTGCAATGATCATAAGGAATGGTGGAGGTCGGTTGGTGCAACTGCAATATGGTCAATCTGGCTGGCGAGGAATGAGGTGGTTTTTAAGAGAAAAAAAAATGGAAAGTTGATGTAATTGTTGACCTTATCAAAATTCGTTCGTACCATTGGGTGCAAGCTTTGGATGCTAATTTTATCAATTCATTCAATGAATGGAGTGAGGACCCACGCAGATTTCATAAAAGGATTAATAGAAAATCAAGTAATCCTAGAAGCGGAGTCCCCGTTGGGAATGCCCACCCTCTGGTTTGTTAAATATTAATGTGGATGGGTCGGCTTGGGGGAAACCAGGGATGGCTGGTTGTGGTGGAGTATGTAGAGGAGACTCGGGTGTTATCGTGGGAATTTTCTTTGGTCCCCTTCGGGTTCTTGACTCTAATGTTGCTGAGGTTTTTGCTATATCGCATGCGCTGAATTTCTTTATGTCCTATGAATGGGTTAGTTGCAAAGGAGTGATTGTGGATAGGGGTGATAACAAAAACCGAAAAATCGAAAACCGACCGAAACCGATTGTCTAAAAAACCGATTGGTCGGTTTATACAATGTATGTACAAGCTAAAACCAACCGAAAAACCGACCAAAACCGAAAAAACCGACCAAAACCGAGCCTATTGGTCGGTTTTGAAAACCACAAAAAACCGAAAAAACCGACCGAAACCGACCGCTAACACCCCTAATTGTGGAGTCAGACTCGAAAATCGCTATCTCATGGGTTCTTAATCCAGTCTCTCCGTTTATACCATAAAATATAATTCTAATATATTACTATATTTTTATATAGTATAGTTATTGTAACTATGTGGCTTGCCATGGAAGCCACTTGGAAGTTATTTACAGAACACTTGGCATCGTAGGAGTGTATCAAAAGTGGTCACTTGAAGATCAATGGTGGCTAAAGTGGAAGTCATTTTGGAGAGAGCTTCTCTTGGAAGAAACGCATGTGTAATTGAATTTGAATTGGTAGTTAATGTAATAGGAGGGAAATATTCAAATTCAAATGTGTAGTTATAGGCTTTCTCTATAAATACTTGTATGGTACTCCTTTGTAAGGGTCCTTGACCAAAAAACAAACATTTCAACATTATGTAATCCTTTTCATTTGGCCACCATGGCTATTACTTTACTTTACATTAGTTTAGTTTTAGTTTAGTGTTCCTTCACACATTTTCTTTCCTTTAATGCAATTCTTAGGAGTAGTTATAGAATAGTTCTACCACTTCGAAGGTATCCTTCGAACTCTCACTTCTCTTCTTCTTCTTCTTCCTCTTCTTTTTAGTATTTCATCTCACACGATAGAAGTCCTTTTAATTAAGGCATCGAACGTCACCACAATCTCCCTGGTGAGGCGCAGTTTGGATATCAATTACACTAACACATTGGCAACTTGCTTGCCTGGCACGCTCGCACTTATATAAATTTTTCAACCAAACATTTTTGGCACGCGCCGGTGGGACACAAGTGTTAAGATGAATTTTGAAGAGTTGAATGTTTTACCCTCTTCAACACCATATTTTGGTGATAACAATTTCGAATGGTTGTATGTTTTACCACCAACATCATATTATAATGATCAAAAATGGTTCACTGATTTTATTCCATTATTGGAACAAGTAAAGGACCAATTATTTATTTTAGAAAATGAATTTCACAAAATGGCTCGAGGGGTGTCAACTATTCTTCAAAATTATGAGCCAATGAATGAAAATAAATTGATTGTGAATAATCTTCAAAATCCTTTAATGGTGGAAATAAAAAATTCACAATCACCCTCATCACCCATATTGGTTAATCAACTAAGTGTTTGTGGTGAAAATACACACGGGGGGGTCCATTTTACAACCAAGTATGGTTGAGAATCATGAACCAACTTTTGTTCATGAATTCGAGTTTTTCAACATTACTATACAAAGTGTTAAAATCTATGAATTATTCAAGCCATCCATGGCTTTAGTTGGTCAATACCCACTTTGGCTTTGTGGTGCTCATCAAAATTGGGATATGACCATGTGGTTATTCTATTGGCAGTATTTGTGTGTATATATATATATATATATAAAAGGGAATAGGGGATATGAAAATGAAGAACAAAGAACGAGATAGAAGATGGCTTGCAAAGGCTGTAATTCACGGAATTCGTGTGTTATTTACTTACATTGCAGGCAGTAGACACCTTTGTTGTCAAGGAGAAGATTCCAAAAATACAAGTTTCCACCATAGGCTTGGATTGTAAATTTCTAGTGCCGGTGTCATTATGGCTTCGAAGTTTCTTTTCCTACATACTTTTGTTCTTCTAGCCTATGTAAATGGTGATGTATATAGTTGGTGTTGGGTCAATTTATGGTTTACCAACAATATTGGTGTGATTTGGATTCAACTGCAGGAGCGGTTCGAGTGGAGTAACCAATGGTGGTGTTGGATTCGAAATGCCACTTTATTTTGGTTAATGCCTTCTGACCTATCTTTTTTAATCAATTGGCTCACCCCAATTGCTTTAGTTTACTGATTTGGTGTGTTCAAATACCATATTTATCAGAGAGGAATTTAAGTTTTAGGCCTCCTATATATGGTGGTGATTTTACTTAACAAGTTTGCTGGCATGTTTTTCACGTTTAATTCAAAAGTTTATTTGATTGCTGATGCATGCACCAATGGTTGATCATTCAAATGGTGGTATTTATGAGAACTCTTATATAGGCTTTGAAGCAAGTTTAAATGCATTATTTAGTGCTCAAAACAACTATATTGGCTTCGAATTAGTCTAAAGCCATATTTTGGTGTTCAAAGCTCTTACTTTGGCTTCAAAACAAATTAAAAATAATTTATTTTATATTCGAAGTTATTTTATTGCCTTCGAATTAAGTTTAAAGCCATTTTTTGGTGTGGTGTTTAAAGTTAATCTATTGGTTTTGAACCAAATTAAAAACAGTTTATATTGTGTTCAAGGCTTTTATTTTGGCTTCGAAGCAAAAAATTAAAGTCCTTTATTTGTGCTCGAACCCCCTATATTTACTTCGAATATAGTTTTAAGCCATCATTTTATGATCAAATCTTGTTCATTGGCTTTGGAGCAACTTTGAAGCCATTGTTTTGTGTTCGAAGCCTTCAAATTGGCTTCGAGGCAAGTTTAAAGCCATTATTTGGTGTTCGAAGCTATTACTTTTGTAATACCCCGTATTTTATTTTCGCTTTTTAATAATAAAAAAATATACCATATTTAAAATTTGAGCAGTATATTTTACCTGTGTGTGTGTATCATAGCGTGAGCTCAACTCACCCAAGAACCACCCTTGTTAAAGTTGGTGTCCACTCAAGTTAGTGCACAGTGGGTGCATGTGTACCTATATGCACTATGTGTTTAGTGCTCAAGCTTTTTGATTATATAAACACACCAACACCTCATACCAACTCACCTAAAGCTCTCATCAGTCTCTCATTCTCTCCACTACCTCTCTATCTCGGGGACACACACACACTCATGCAACTACTTATATACATACATAAGTTCTCACTCATTCCAGTGAGTAATTGAACAATCAAGGCTTGGTTCATTTGTTTTGATTTCTTTGTCTCTCTCTCTCTCTTGCAGCCTTTCATCACACACACACATATATTGATCCACACCCATATAGTTATATATATTCACACATATACATATATATTCAGAGAGTGGAGAAAGTGATCAACATTATTTTTAAGGTACGGGGTTGTGTACAATATGCTCTTAAATCTCCGGAGTATTTTCTTTGTCATCCCTATTTGTACTCTTTTTGATTTATGTTGTCTTTTTATTGGAATCCATGTCTTTTTGGTTATATGTTATTATAATATTATTTTGGCTAAGTGCTATGGGACTAAAGGGTCATGAGTAAGGAGCACCTACCAATAGTCCAACAGGCCTCAGGGACCGAGGAATGGAGACGGGTGAGGTGAGGTGAGGTGGCTCTTTACTATGTGACCAAGAGGAACCTGGTATGATGCTCTTGTGGGTGAGCGGGTAAAATTGTGTGAAGAGGTGGGTTGAGTGATTGGTCTATTTTATTTGATCCCAGCAATTTTTATGTCGTCGTGGTTGTTCATTGTACTTTTAAGCCTTTATTATTCCTGTCATATTGTATACTTCCCCGTGTGTTATTTTAGATGCAGGTACCATTGGTAGCAGTCAAATTGGAGCACATTAGAGTACCGTGTGGGTTCGAGTTATTTGGGTCCTAACCATGTAAATGAATTTAAATGTAATTTTGGGCACTCAAATGTAATTCATTTTATTTATTTTTAATAAAAATACCCTTTATTTTTGCGGGGCGTTACAAATGGTATCAGAGCCTGTACCCAGCCGGAAATGTAGGACTTAGTTCCACATCGCCTGGGGGAATCAATGAGGGTAGTACTATTTATTTGTACTATTTGGATTTTTTTTTTGTCTATATAAAAAAAAAAAAAAAAAAAAAAAAAATCTTTTGAAATTTCAAGTTGTTTGTCAAAATATTTATACTTTAATTTCGCGGACGAAATTCTTTTAAGGAGGGTAGAGTGTAATACCCCGTATTTTATTTTCGCTTTTTAATAATAAAAAAATATACCATATTTAAAATTTGAGCAGTATATTTTACCTGTGTGTGTGTATCATAGCGTGAGCTCAACTCACCCAAGAACCACCCTTGTTAAAGTTGGTGTCCACTCAAGTTAGTGCACAGTGGGTGCATGTGTACCTATATGCACTATGTGTTTAGTGCTCAAGCTTTTTGATTATATAAACACACCAACACCTCATACCAACTCACCTAAAGCTCTCATCAGTCTCTCATTCTCTCCACTACCTCTCTATCTCGGGGACACACACACACTCATGCAACTACTTATATACATACATAAGTTCTCACTCATTCCAGTGAGTAATTGAACAATCAAGGCTTGGTTCATTTGTTTTGATTTCTTTGTCTCTCTCTCTCTCTTGCAGCCTTTCATCACACACACACATATATTGATCCACACCCATATAGTTATATATATTCACACATATACATATATATTCAGAGAGTGGAGAAAGTGATCAACATTATTTTTAAGGTACGGGGTTGTGTACAATATGCTCTTAAATCTCCGGAGTATTTTCTTTGTCATCCCTATTTGTACTCTTTTTGATTTATGTTGTCTTTTTATTGGAATCCATGTCTTTTTGGTTATATGTTATTATAATATTATTTTGGCTAAGTGCTATGGGACTAAAGGGTCATGAGTAAGGAGCACCTACCAATAGTCCAACAGGCCTCAGGGACCGAGGAATGGAGACGGGTGAGGTGAGGTGAGGTGGCTCTTTACTATGTGACCAAGAGGAACCTGGTATGATGCTCTTGTGGGTGAGCGGGTAAAATTGTGTGAAGAGGTGGGTTGAGTGATTGGTCTATTTTATTTGATCCCAGCAATTTTTATGTCGTCGTGGTTGTTCATTGTACTTTTAAGCCTTTATTATTCCTGTCATATTGTATACTTCCCCGTGTGTTATTTTAGATGCAGGTACCATTGGTAGCAGTCAAATTGGAGCACATTAGAGTACCGTGTGGGTTCGAGTTATTTGGGTCCTAACCATGTAAATGAATTTAAATGTAATTTTGGGCACTCAAATGTAATTCATTTTATTTATTTTTAATAAAAATACCCTTTATTTTTGCGGGGCGTTACAAATGGTATCAGAGCCTGTACCCAGCCGGAAATGTAGGACTTAGTTCCACATCGCCTGGGGGAATCAATGAGGGTAGTACTATTTATTTGTACTATTTGGATTTTTTTTTTGTCTATATAAAAAAAAAAAAAAAAAAAAAAAAAAAATCTTTTGAAATTTCAAGTTGTTTGTCAAAATATTTATACTTTAATTTCGCGGACGAAATTCTTTTAAGGAGGGTAGAGTGTAATACCCCGTATTTTATTTTCGCTTTTTAATAATAAAAAAATATACCATATTTAAAATTTGAGCAGTATATTTTACCTGTGTGTGTGTATCATAGCGTGAGCTCAACTCACCCAAGAACCACCCTTGTTAAAGTTGGTGTCCACTCAAGTTAGTGCACAGTGGGTGCATGTGTACCTATATGCACTATGTGTTTAGTGCTCAAGCTTTTTGATTATATAAACACACCAACACCTCATACCAACTCACCTAAAGCTCTCATCAGTCTCTCATTCTCTCCACTACCTCTCTATCTCGGGGACACACACACACTCATGCAACTACTTATATACATACATAAGTTCTCACTCATTCCAGTGAGTAATTGAACAATCAAGGCTTGGTTCATTTGTTTTGATTTCTTTGTCTCTCTCTCTCTCTTGCAGCCTTTCATCACACACACACATATATTGATCCACACCCATATAGTTATATATATTCACACATATACATATATATTCAGAGAGTGGAGAAAGTGATCAACATTATTTTTAAGGTACGGGGTTGTGTACAATATGCTCTTAAATCTCCGGAGTATTTTCTTTGTCATCCCTATTTGTACTCTTTTTGATTTATGTTGTCTTTTTATTGGAATCCATGTCTTTTTGGTTATATGTTATTATAATATTATTTTGGCTAAGTGCTATGGGACTAAAGGGTCATGAGTAAGG
Organism: Hydrangea macrophylla; assembly: GCA_033977485.1. NCBI lineage: Eukaryota > Viridiplantae > Streptophyta > Magnoliopsida > Cornales > Hydrangeaceae > Hydrangea > Hydrangea macrophylla. Next base: position 35,513,346 of record CM066994.1, read on the forward strand.
AGCACCTACCAATAGTCCAACAGGCCTCAGGGACCGAGGAATGGAGACGGGTGAGGTGAGGTGAGGTGGCTCTTTACTATGTGACCAAGAGGAACCTGGTATGATGCTCTTGTGGGTGAGCGGGTAAAATTGTGTGAAGAGGTGGGTTGAGTGATTGGTCTATTTTATTTGATCCCAGCAATTTTTATGTCGTCGTGGTTGTTCATTGTACTTTTAAGCCTTTATTATTCCTGTCATATTGTATACTTCCCCGTGTGTTATTTTAGATGCAGGTACCATTGGTAGCAGTCAAATTGGAGCACATTAGAGTACCGTGTGGGTTCGAGTTATTTGGGTCCTAACCATGTAAATGAATTTAAATGTAATTTTGGGCACTCAAATGTAATTCATTTTATTTATTTTTAATAAAAATACCCTTTATTTTTGCGGGGCGTTACAAATGGTATCAGAGCCTGTACCCAGCCGGAAATGTAGGACTTAGTTCCACATCGCCTGGGGGAATCAATGAGGGTAGTACTATTTATTTGTACTATTTGGATTTTTTTTTTGTCTATATAAAAAAAAAAAAAAAAAAAAAAAAATCTTTTGAAATTTCAAGTTGTTTGTCAAAATATTTATACTTTAATTTCGCGGACGAAATTCTTTTAAGGAGGGTAGAGTGTAATACCCCGTATTTTATTTTCGCTTTTTAATAATAAAAAAATATACCATATTTAAAATTTGAGCAGTATATTTTACCTGTGTGTGTGTATCATAGCGTGAGCTCAACTCACCCAAGAACCACCCTTGTTAAAGTTGGTGTCCACTCAAGTTAGTGCACAGTGGGTGCATGTGTACCTATATGCACTATGTGTTTAGTGCTCAAGCTTTTTGATTATATAAACACACCAACACCTCATACCAACTCACCTAAAGCTCTCATCAGTCTCTCATTCTCTCCACTACCTCTCTATCTCGGGGACACACACACACTCATGCAACTACTTATATACATACATAAGTTCTCACTCATTCCAGTGAGTAATTGAACAATCAAGGCTTGGTTCATTTGTTTTGATTTCTTTGTCTCTCTCTCTCTCTTGCAGCCTTTCATCACACACACACATATATTGATCCACACCCATATAGTTATATATATTCACACATATACATATATATTCAGAGAGTGGAGAAAGTGATCAACATTATTTTTAAGGTACGGGGTTGTGTACAATATGCTCTTAAATCTCCGGAGTATTTTCTTTGTCATCCCTATTTGTACTCTTTTTGATTTATGTTGTCTTTTTATTGGAATCCATGTCTTTTTGGTTATATGTTATTATAATATTATTTTGGCTAAGTGCTATGGGACTAAAGGGTCATGAGTAAGGAGCACCTACCAATAGTCCAACAGGCCTCAGGGACCGAGGAATGGAGACGGGTGAGGTGAGGTGAGGTGGCTCTTTACTATGTGACCAAGAGGAACCTGGTATGATGCTCTTGTGGGTGAGCGGGTAAAATTGTGTGAAGAGGTGGGTTGAGTGATTGGTCTATTTTATTTGATCCCAGCAATTTTTATGTCGTCGTGGTTGTTCATTGTACTTTTAAGCCTTTATTATTCCTGTCATATTGTATACTTCCCCGTGTGTTATTTTAGATGCAGGTACCATTGGTAGCAGTCAAATTGGAGCACATTAGAGTACCGTGTGGGTTCGAGTTATTTGGGTCCTAACCATGTAAATGAATTTAAATGTAATTTTGGGCACTCAAATGTAATTCATTTTATTTATTTTTAATAAAAATACCCTTTATTTTTGCGGGGCGTTACAAATGGTATCAGAGCCTGTACCCAGCCGGAAATGTAGGACTTAGTTCCACATCGCCTGGGGGAATCAATGAGGGTAGTACTATTTATTTGTACTATTTGGATTTTTTTTTTGTCTATATAAAAAAAAAAAAAAAAAAAAAAAAAATCTTTTGAAATTTCAAGTTGTTTGTCAAAATATTTATACTTTAATTTCGCGGACGAAATTCTTTTAAGGAGGGTAGAGTGTAATACCCCGTATTTTATTTTCGCTTTTTAATAATAAAAAAATATACCATATTTAAAATTTGAGCAGTATATTTTACCTGTGTGTGTGTATCATAGCGTGAGCTCAACTCACCCAAGAACCACCCTTGTTAAAGTTGGTGTCCACTCAAGTTAGTGCACAGTGGGTGCATGTGTACCTATATGCACTATGTGTTTAGTGCTCAAGCTTTTTGATTATATAAACACACCAACACCTCATACCAACTCACCTAAAGCTCTCATCAGTCTCTCATTCTCTCCACTACCTCTCTATCTCGGGGACACACACACACTCATGCAACTACTTATATACATACATAAGTTCTCACTCATTCCAGTGAGTAATTGAACAATCAAGGCTTGGTTCATTTGTTTTGATTTCTTTGTCTCTCTCTCTCTCTTGCAGCCTTTCATCACACACACACATATATTGATCCACACCCATATAGTTATATATATTCACACATATACATATATATTCAGAGAGTGGAGAAAGTGATCAACATTATTTTTAAGGTACGGGGTTGTGTACAATATGCTCTTAAATCTCCGGAGTATTTTCTTTGTCATCCCTATTTGTACTCTTTTTGATTTATGTTGTCTTTTTATTGGAATCCATGTCTTTTTGGTTATATGTTATTATAATATTATTTTGGCTAAGTGCTATGGGACTAAAGGGTCATGAGTAAGGAGCACCTACCAATAGTCCAACAGGCCTCAGGGACCGAGGAATGGAGACGGGTGAGGTGAGGTGAGGTGGCTCTTTACTATGTGACCAAGAGGAACCTGGTATGATGCTCTTGTGGGTGAGCGGGTAAAATTGTGTGAAGAGGTGGGTTGAGTGATTGGTCTATTTTATTTGATCCCAGCAATTTTTATGTCGTCGTGGTTGTTCATTGTACTTTTAAGCCTTTATTATTCCTGTCATATTGTATACTTCCCCGTGTGTTATTTTAGATGCAGGTACCATTGGTAGCAGTCAAATTGGAGCACATTAGAGTACCGTGTGGGTTCGAGTTATTTGGGTCCTAACCATGTAAATGAATTTAAATGTAATTTTGGGCACTCAAATGTAATTCATTTTATTTATTTTTAATAAAAATACCCTTTATTTTTGCGGGGCGTTACAACTTTGGCTTCGAAAGCAAATTTAAAAAAAATTTATTTTGTACTCGAGGCTATTGTGTTGGCTTCGAATCCAGTTTAAAACCATCATTTTGTAAGGAATTAAAATGTTTTATCTTAACCGATTGCATTCTGATTTCGGTTGTTGATTTGTGTTTATCGGACTGGAGAGACCGATGCAACTAGTCGGTCTATTTTGACCGAAAGGATGGAGTTCATACTGCTACTAAGATTAATGGGACACAACTATTTGGATGTTTTGGAAATAATGTGGGCCCAAAAGTTTGTGAAAGGAAAGCTTGAAGTTGAATTGATTTTACTTCGAAGGTAACTTTGGATTAACATCAGTTAACTTGTCAAGCCAACAGATTATAATTTAATCTGTATCAGTTTGGGTCTTGAATAAAATTCGTGCTAGAAAAGTACTATAATCACATTTTACTCATTTGAAGATGAGAAGTTGATCACTCTAGGTTGATCGAATCAGTTGGCTAGATCTAGAGTTGTTTCCAAAAAAATTGTTAATTTAATACTTAATTATTAAACCGGGGTGTTTTGAAACTTAAAGACATAAACAGAGTAAATCGTTTTTACGGATAACGACTTTATAGAGTCGTTTTTAGTAAAAACGAGTTTATATTTAAAATCGGTTTTAGTAATACCGATTTTAAGTAAATCCTTTTTTATTTTCTACGAGAAAATAGTATTTTCTGGAAAAAAGAAAAATGGTTATAAGTCGTCTTTACAAATGACGACTTATGAAAAGTCGGTTTTAGTAAAAACGATTATATAGAGTCGTCATTACCAAAAACGACTTTAACTAAAAATCGGTTTTACTAATACCGACTTTAGTAGTCTCTGTAAAAGTGATTGGACATTTCTGACGAGTGATGTGAAATCAGTCGGTATTACCAAAGACAATTCATAAGTCGTATTTTGTAATCACGACTTTTACTTAAAATCGGTTTTAGCATAAACGACTTTAAGTTAGAGTCGTTTTTAACAAATACGACTTTAGTTAAAGTCGTGATTAATAAAGACGACTTTTAAGTCGGTTCATTCCTTCCATTCTCGTTTTTTTGGTTCAGAGCTCTTCTCTCTCTCTCTCTCAGACGATATCTCTCTCTCTCTCTCAGACGATTCAGAGCTCTCTCTCTCTCTCTCTCTCTCAGACGATATCTCTCTCTCCGGGCTCTCTCTCTCTCTCTCCGGGCTCTCTCTCTCTCTCTCCGACGATATATATCTCTCTTACTTCCGACGATATCTCTCTTTCCGACGAGGTATGTATATATATATATATATGTATATTTTGATATGTATATACATATAGATGTATATGTATATGTATAAGTATAAATTAATTACATTGACATTACCCTTTTATGCAACCCGTTGTTAATAATTTATTAGTTTGTTAATTAATTCAATTTGCCGCTTGTATATTTTATTTTTTTCATATGAATTTATTATGATTGATTGTTACTTTAGTTAGGGTTACCTTCAGTTAATTGAGCTCTGTTTGGTTTGTTTGGTTTATTAACTAGTTATAGCCCGAAGCGAAAAAAATTAAATAAAATAAAAATAAATTAACACTTTAAAAGATCATTAGAATTTGGAATCATTCTAGTTCAAAATGAAGAAGAAAATTAAAAAATAAAAATAAAAAAATTAATATTGCAATGATGTTATTAATTTTACAAAGAAGAAGAAAATTAAAAAAAAATTAATATTGCAATGATGTTATTAATTTTACAAAGAAGAAGAAAATAAAAAAAAAAATTTAATATTGCAATGATGTTATTAATTTTTCTTTCCTTTTGAAATTTTGATGTGTTATTTAAATTTCAAACTGGTAAGTTTTATAAAGGGTTAATTTGTAAATGTATAATTAATGCAGTTTAGATGACGCGTCCGCGGCGTGGTCCTATAGACCCATCTGTCCTGACTTTACAGTCGACCCACATATCGCACGATATATGGGAGCATCCCAGGGTATGTAAAAACTATATCTATATATATATATGTTATTTTGTACCAATATATTAAGTTCACAAATCTAACAAAATGTACCAATATATTAAGTTCACAAATCTAACAAAATTTATGCTATTGCAGGATTACGATGAGTTTGTTACAGTACGCAGATCTGATTACAGGCTATGGGTGTGGGGCGTCGATTCACGGTTGATGCCTTATTTGATGCGTGCTGGATTCTATGGAGTTTTCCGCGTCGGCTGGATCCAGTGCGATCACGCCCTCATCAGTGCATTACTTGAGAGGTGGCGTCAGGAGACCCACACCTTTCATCTACCGGTAGGTGAGGCGACCGTCACACTTGAGGACGTCGCTGTGTTGTGGGGTCTGCCTGTTGACGGAGAGCCAGTCACGTGCAGGGTTGAGTCACGTAGCATCGCGGACTGGCAGGCTCTCTGTTTGGAGCTTCTGGGTGCAGCACCACCCCCTGAGAGGTTAGACCACGGCAGGATATATCTCACCTGGATAGCCGAGCATTTGGAGGCTATGCCGGCAGGAGTCTTGCCAGTCCAGACACTTGAGCAGTATGCTCGTGCTGCCATATTGTGGCTGCTTGGAGGTCTCTTGTTATCCGATACATCGGATAACAAGGGTAAGTTGATGTACCTTCCATTGCTACGTGATTTGGACGCATGTGGCCGCATGAGCTGGGGATCAGCCATATTGGCGTGGTTGTACCGATGCTTGTGTCGGTCATCCCGTATGCATGTGTGCGACATTGCCGGTCCAGTTACGTTATTGCAGGTATGGTTTAATAACTCATTAAGTAGACCCCATTTATATAAATAAATAATAATAACAAAAAAAATTGAGAACATATTAATTATGATGCATCTTGTTGTTGTAGATGTGGGCATGGGAGCGTATACCGTCGATTAGGCCGGGCTTGTCCAGCATTGCTCCCATTGGTTTTCAGCCGCTCCAGGCTCATCCGGATCTTCCCATTGGGCCGCGTGGGTGCAGGTATTAGTGCGTGTTCCATTCAATTATGTTAAAATATATGATTTGTAGAGTACCTAATCAAATTTTATTTTCGTTTATTTGTTTAGGTGGACGGTTCCGTTGGAGCTACGTACCATTAGCACTCACGTGCGTCGGGTACACAGAGATCAGCTGGACCTGTTGGATGAGGCCCATTTTGAGTGGCGGCCATACTTAGTGGAGCCGCCTGGTTACGTGCTGCCTGATGCGTACCAGGTTGGACGCGAGTTATGGAGAGCTCGCACGCCATTGATCTGTATAGACACTGTTGAGTGGCACGTACCCGATAGGGTCGTTCGACAGTTCGGATTCCGACAGACAGTCCCAGATCCGGTCGACACATCACGGCGCCTACATGGTATAGATCGACGCGGACGGGCATCGCAGGATTGGACTGTGTTCCACCGGGAGTATATTCAGATGTGGGCATCCCGGAGGACCTCTATTGTCGGGGGTGATATAGTAGACATGCGCATGGAGTCCACCGATCCTTACATGCGGTGGTATCACCGGATTACAGTTTTACAGGTCGGACACATAGAGAGAGCGCAGACCGGTTTCCACGGAGGAGGATCTACCGTTGAGCTGCTGGTACGTATGTAAATTAACTAAATTGTTTATATTTTATTAGTTTTTTAGACCGACCACAGGTTGCTTGTCTTACATTTGTATTCTTTTAGGTTCGCACTATTAGTACGGTGTTTCGGAGTGCGCAGACCAGCTTACAGCAGTATAGTGGTCATGACTGTGGTCATCATGCTACGCTTCAGGGGATTGTTACATCATGTGCTGAGGTACTACAGCAGATACATTCGTCGATATCTCCTTCAGTTGGCACATCATCTGACGCCCCTAGCACTAGCAGGACAGTCCCAGACCCCGACGCCCCTAGCACTAGCAGGACAGCCCCAGTCCCCGACCCTTTATTTGATGACCTATCACAGTTTCAGGGATCAGACCTGTCACATCTTCTTGATGATATTCCGATAGATGATATGTTTGTTTTGTTTGGTACGGTACCACCCCCTCCATCTACCACCACCCCCATCATACGACCCGTGGCCCCAGTAGCCACCCATCCTGCATCTACCACCACTACCACCACCACCACCACCATACCTACCATCGCCACCACCCCCCTCATACCACCCGTGGCCCCAGTAGCCACCCATCCTGCATCTACCACCACTACCACCACCACCATACCTACCATCGCCACCACCCCCCTCATACGACCCGTGGCCCCAGTAGCCACCCATCCTGCATCTACCACCACTACCACCACCACCATACCTACCTCACTAGTCACCCCCCTCGCATATACCATCGCCACCACCCCCCTCATACGACCCGTGGCCCCACTAGCCACCCACCCCGCATATGCTACCACCACCAGACCATCGCTTACCCCCATACCACTGGCTACCCCCATAGCTACCCCCCTGGCAGCTATAGAAGATACTGATATGGGCGAGGCGTTGACCCAGGTTCATGTTGACCCGACTACCACCACTGCCACCATCACCATACCACCGACCATGCCGACCCATTTACCACACGATGCAGATGCAGATATGGGGGAGGTGACACAGATTGCTGTTGGTGGAGTAGTGGGTCGTGGGAGAGGGCGTGGGAGAGGAGGGCGTGGGAGAGGAGGGCGTGGGAGAGGTCCCTCGATGAGACGTCGTGGGAGACATGTTGCTTTTGCTACACCGGCAGCAGTTGAGGCGGGTCCCTCGCAGCCATCCCATGTTGCTCCAGATATTGGGACGGGGGCAGCAGACGCCAGTTCTTCGATTCCGACCCAGGTTGATTCAGATACACAGTTGGGTCAGGAGCCGGAGTCTGAGATTGTTGTAGATACACAGTTGGGCCCAAATGTGGGCCATGAGCAGCCGTCCCTACCTGCTACAGATACCGTTGCAGCATCAGAGCCAGGTTCCTCGCAGTCGGCCCAGGTTGCACCAGAGACACAGGTGCCACCAGATGTGGCCCCAGATGTTGATGAGGATGCGGATGAGGTTGATGAGGATGCGGATGAGGGAGAGCGGAGAGGTAGACCTAGGAGGATTATTGTTCCACGAGGGTGTGGAACATAGATATTTTCCTTTGAAAATTGGTGTTTTGTACATTTGTTATATTTTGGTAAAGGTATGTTGTTTTGTACATTTGTATGTACTTATGTTTTGTACCTTTGTATGTACTTATGCTTCAATTAAATTGCACTTACAAAATTGTTGGGACAAGTATAGAATTGGCAATTAGGGTTCTTCTTCTTACATCACAATATTTACGAAAAGTTGTATTTATTAATTAAAAATGGATTACACACCACTACTTTACATTGCAGAAAAAAAAAAGACACTACATAGATGGATTAAGAAAAATGAAAAAAAATATGAAAAAAAAACAACAAAAACAGACACGTTAACAACATAAAGATAAAAGACATATCCGAAAAACAAAGGCCACTTAAAATTCATTCATCATCAAATCCTATGACATTCTGAATATTGCTGAGAGTTATATCCAATTTTCCATCGCAAGGAGGTGAACGCCATACGACTACACTAGTTAGGATCAATGCGACACCTGGAACGATCTTTCCTTGCCATTTTTCATCCTCAAATATCCCACGATCCATCTTACCACAGATCTTTCCCGTGTGATCCTTAATAACACAGAGGTAAATGTCGTTAAGAAAATCATTACGATCTATCTTGGTCAAGCTTTCCAACACCCCTACGATACGATCTGCCAGCCAAGGGCCATTATGTGGTACTAATGTCTGGATGGGACACCAGTCTCCCATGTCTAAATACCCACAATTGATGACTTTCAACCAAGGGTTCTTCCGGAATGTATCGTCCTCCGTGAGATGTTGTTGTAAAGCCCTTCGGAGAAAACTGGTCGGGCCGGGGATGTGCCTCATGGGAGCTCGTGATGAATTACCTCGGGATGAACCACCTCTTTCCATCTGCTAGGGCAGGGAGTTTGCAATAATATCTTAGATTGGTTAGGTACATCCTTAGAGTTAAAGAATCCATTATATATAGGGCATACACTGCAAGTCTTAATGTATGTATGGCGTTAGACGTTGCGAGTTGTCAAGTCATGTGACAGAAGTCAGTGAGTGCTCTGAAGTCAGTGAGTTGTTAAATAAGGCATCAGAAGTCAGTGAGTTGTCAAGTCATATGTGCGACGTCAGATGCAATGAGTGTTCTGAAGTCATCTGCCTTACGCAAGTGAGTTGTCAAGTCAGGCGTATTAAATCTGTGAGTTGTCAAATCAAGCATCCGAAGTCAGTGAGTTATCTAATATTAGTGTGTTGTCAGATTTACCATTACCTTTCCAGTTTGTATACAAAAATCTCAGCATGAACTTAATTTAAGAGAGCTAAACGATCATTATGATTAAAAATCCATACATTTAAGGGAAAAGAACAACATAAAATCACAAAACTCAAGTTACATATGAATATTAGAATCAGCAACAACTCGTGGTTGTGCTGGACACCGGCGTCGATCATGACCAGTTACCTTACAAATACTACATTGTTTGGGCACACGGGTCCTGGGTACATCCATGTCACTGTGGATACGTGCAGACTGGGGACGACCTGGCCTTATCACACGCCGAGTGTTTTCATTCGGTAGCAAGACAGGTACGTTAATTGCTGGCCAATAGTCCTCGTGCTCCAAGGGGTGGAAATTGCTCTCCCAAGTACGAATAAAAAATTCCATGCTATATTCTTTTGCTACAAACTGGAAAGAATCTAGTCCTTGATTCGTTGTTACAGCCAATATGTGCGAGCATGGATATCTATATATATCTCTCCTCCCACAAGAGCAATAACCCAAATTGAGTCGCACGACCTGCCGGTTACCCCCACTTGTTTGACTCCTCCGTGTGATAACTTGGAACTCCCCTGTGGACCTATTAAGTGAAAATTTTGAAAAAGTTAAATTATTAACAGTGATTAGGTTGTTTTCAAAAGCTAAATAAGTGTTGTAAGTGAAAATTTAGTAATGAAAAATACCTGTCATACGCCTGTAACTCGTGGGTATTAGCTTTCTTTTGTTCTTTATCAAGTTCATCTACCACATGCTTCGTGAAGATACGCCCATCTCTTAACCATTTCTGCACGGTTAACTTTCCTTCGTCAAAATATTGCACAAGCCGGTAAAATATGAGTTGGACGCATGCAGTTATTGGGAGAGCACGGGCCCCCTTCAGTACTGAGTTAAATCCTTCGACGTGGTTAGTGGTTATGATACCCCAACGGTGACCACCATCATTCGCCAGAGACCACTGCTCTGAGGGTACACGTTCTAACCAACGCCGTGCATTGGTATCTATTTTTCCAATATTATCCATATCACGGTTGAACTTCCTAATCTGATGCTTGATCCCAGCTAACCAAAGTAGGTCCTTCAACAGGGTATTCTTGAATTTCTTGTGGAAGTTGCACTGAAAGTGTCTTAAACAAAATCGATGATACGCATTGGGCTCACGCCACTCAGTTAATCTCTGAACTGCACTGATTATAGCAGTGTGTCGGTCAGATATTAGGCATATGCCCTGCCTACCACGGACAACATACGTACTTAGGTTCCTTAGGAACCATGACCAACTAGCAAGGGTCTCTTCATCAATAATTGCAAATGCAAGAGGAAATATCTTGTTATCAGCGTTTATCCCCATAGCTACAAGAATCTTGCCTTTGTATTTGCCATTAATATGGGTCCCATCGACACAAATTACTGGACGACAATGAGTAAACCCGTCAATTGAAGGTTTGAAGGCCCAAAACAAGTATTGGAACATGACCACATCATGGGTGTCCGTAGAATTCGTTTTCCATTGCACCACTGTCCCAGGGTTGTATTTTTGAAGAGCTGACATAAATCTAGGCAATTTTCTATAAGACTCGTCCCAGTCTCCAAAAACCATCTCTATAGCTTTTTTCCTCGCACGCCATGCCTTTTTGTACGAGATTGTGAATTTCTGACTTTCTTTCACCTTTTCAATGACCAAACTGATTTTCATACATGGATCATGTTGCACATAACCCATGATTAATTTCGCTATAAGATTCATATCTAGGTTAACGTGGTCCTGGCTATTGTGCGGGTACACACAGTGGTGGTCGCCGTTATACTGTGTAATTTGAAAACCACTAGTCATTAATTTTTTTGTAGCCCGCAAGCGCCATGTGCACCCATTTTTGCACTGCACCACCCAAAGTTTTGGAGTTGTTTCAACTACCTTGTATTGTCGGTCATTCTTTGTATGATAAAACTTTACGCATTCTTGGAGATGCTGCTTATCTCTGAATGTCATTTTCTTCTTTAACTCAACTTTTTCAGAGTCCCATATTGGAAAAGTACGATTGCTGTCACGAGTAGTAACTTCACAACCCTCATACCCCTCGTCAAGGTCAGTGAAGAAAGGTACTGGATTGTGAAGATCTTGTACATGAGGGGGAGATGGAGTTAGGACACTCTGCCCACCCACTGTTTCTCCTTCTGCATCAGAATATGAACCACCCATCATCGCCTCTTCCTCTTCTTCTTCCTCCTCTAATGGATATTCTGTGTGCGCACCGGCGCTGTCTGCAGTCATATCTTGAGCATTGTCCTCAAGTCTTACCAGCTGCTCAACCGGATTCATATACCCTTCATCTGTTGACATCGTTTCACGTAGATTCTGGCTACTAAAGTCATAACCGCTCTCAAAGTTTGGAGTCCTGATGCTAGGACCTGCACTTTGAAAGTTCGGAGTCCTGAAGCTAGGACCTGCACTTTGAAAGTTTGGAGTGCTACAACTAGGACCTTCATTTACATGAACTTCTGACAGATTGTTGTATCTTCCGTACGACTCCGAGTAATGTGAGCTTCTTTGATATCCATCAAAATTGTGGCCGTAGTCTTCGTTTAAATTAAACGGGGACAAACAAGGGGACTCAACATTAAAGTTTTCGGGCCCTTGTGTCAGCAGTCGAGCAAACGGTCCAGATTGTATCCTTTGCGGCACGGGTCTTAGAACATGATGGACCTTCTCGATATACACCTCAACACATCTTACTGCCGAAAACAATGAAGGAATATGAAGTACCTTATCTAATATCGAATCATCCACTATGGAAAGAGCCATGTAATTCATGACAGCTCCGTATTGGTTGACTGGAAATCTACAAGTGAATTTCAAATCGACAATTTCACCTTCACAGATTACTTTATGATATACCAACTGAACTAACTCAGACAGGGTTGTTCCGTGATTCACTTCTTGAATATCCTTAGCTGGAATATTGTATTTAACACCTCCTTCATTGTGATCCATTATCATACTACCCCCCCCAATAAAATGCAATAAATGTTGACATCATATAAGGAAGAAAATTTTAGAGAAGAAACCACGAACAGATAAGAAGACAGAGAAGAATAGAAAGAAAGAAGAAGACGTAAAATATTGAGCAAAGAGAACGCAATGAGAAAGTCAGAAGATCCGTAATATACACAAACTTCCTAAAGTCGTTTTTACTAAAACCGACTTTAGGGTGGCAGACTGGCATTTGATTGACAACACTCTTATCACACAGAGTATTTGTCATAAAATCGGTTTTACTAAAACCGACTTTAGGAAAAGTCGTAATTAGTAAAACCGACTTTAAAATCGTTTTTGGTAAAACCGACTTTATGCTGACAAAAAGCTGCGTGATTGAACAACACTCTGAATCTCTGATGGTAGATGTCATTTCCTAAATAAGTCGTGTTTACCAAGGACGACTACTAAAGTCGGTATTAGTAAAACCGATTTTTAGTTAAAGTCGTTTTTGGTAATGACGACTCTATATAATCGTTTTTACTAAAACCGACTTTTCATAAGTCGTTATTTGTAAAGACGACTTATAACCATTTTTCTTTTTTCCAGAAAATACTATTTTCTCGTAGAAAATAAAAAAAGGATTTACTTAAAATCGGTATTACTAAAACCGATTTTAAATATAAACTCGTTTTTACTAAAAACGACTCTATAAAGTCGTTATCCGTAAAAACGATTTACTCTGTTTATGTCTTTAAGTTTCAAAACACCCCGGTTTAATAATTAAGTATTAAATTAACAATTTTTTTGGAAACAACTCGCTAGATCTACTGGGTCATATATGACATGCAAACTGGTTACAAGTTTACACCAAGAGTTCATTCGATTGGTGATATACCAATAGTGATTGGTTAAATGGAAGTATATTTGAAGATACTTTTTATTGGCTTCAAAGTCATTCAAAAATAATTTACTTTATTCGAAGCTTCCTTTTTGGCTTCGAAGCCGGTTTAAAGTGGTTTATGTTGTATTCGAGACTATTGTATTGGCTTCGAAGTTACTGCAAAGTTACTATATTGCCCACGAATGCTACTTGTTGTGTTGGCTGCAAAGCATTATATTATTTTATGGAAATAAAGAAATTGGTTCTTCAAAAATTACGTATGCTTCATTTTCAAAGAACCAGGGGGCTTATGTTTATATCATAAAATATAATTCTAATATGTTACTATATTTTTATATAGTATAGTTATTGTAACTATGTGGCTTGCCATGGAAGCCACTTGGAAGTTATTTGCAGGACACTTGGCATCGTAGGTGTGTATCAAAAGTGGTCACTTGAAGATCAATGGTGGCTAAAGTGGAAGTCATTTTTAGAGGGAGCTTCTCTTGGAAGAAACACATGTGTAATTGAATTTGAATTGGTAGTTAATGTAATAGGAGGGAAATATTCAAATTCAAATGGGTAGTTATAGGCTTTCTCTATAAATACTTGTATGGTACTCCTTTGTAAGGGTCCTTGACCAAAAAACAAACATTTCAACATTATGTAATCATTTTCATTTGGCCACCATGGCTATTACTTTACTTTACATTAGCTTAGTTTTAGTTTAGTGTTCCTTCACACATTTTCTTTCCTTTAATGCAATTCTTAGGAGTAGTTATAGAATAGTTCAACCACTTCGAAGGTATCCTTCGAACTCTCACTTCTCTTCTTCTTCTTCTTCTTCTTCTTCTTCTTTTTAGTATTTCATCTCACACGATAGAAGTCCTTTTAATTAAGGCATCGAACGTCACCACAATCTCCCTGGTGAGGCGCAGTTTGAATATCAATTGCACTAACACATTGGCAACTTGCTTGCCTGGCACGCTCGCACTTATATAAATTTTCCAACCAAACACTCTCGCCCATGGAATTTACGGAGATATTGGAATGAAATTGACTCTTGCATCAATAGTATTGGGAATGTCTCCTTCTCTAATATTTAAAGAGAAGCAAATCATTGTGCTGACTACTTGGCCAAATTGGGGTCTCAACAAGGGATTTTTTTGAGGCTTGGTGGTAAATTTTTTTTGCCCTTTAGAGTCTAGACTGGTTTTTGGGTGCGTTTGGTCATTTGGTAGGGGTCTTGTGTGCGAGTATATATGTCTTCCTTACTTTATTTGTTTTTCTGTGGTTGTGCTTGTTTGGTGAGTGCTTTTATTGGTTTGTGTCTTGATTTTAGTGTGAGTTGTTTATTTCAGAAGTGTGCTCCTTTTGGGATCTCGTCTGGGTGTGGGTAGAGCTAGGGGGCGCTTCCTATTGTGTGGTGGATGTTCTGGATGTCCTGAATGTATTGCAGTTTGTCTGTAGTCTGGGCCTTGTTCGAGTGGGTGGATGTCTTCTATGGTTTTGAGTCTCCGTTGGCCGAGTTGTGAGGTGTTTGTGGCCCCCGGTTTTAGCTCTGATCTTGGTTAGGTGAGAGGTGATGAAGTAGAGTTGTGTTCTGAAATTTGGGTGTTTTGTTAATATCAACTTCTGGGCTGGTTTTAATTTGAATCGTGAGGCATGAGGCCGGCGCCGGGTTTTGCATGTTTAGCTCCGTTAAACTTAAACTGATTTATCAACGATTGCATATTAGTCCAAACACAAAGGGTTGTCCTAGCTGTTTTTAGAATATAGGGATAAACTGAAAAACGCTCTAACTATAGGCGATGTATTTGTAGTGTTTTTTTTTTTTTTTTTTAATTTTTCCATGTTTAAATTCATATAATGGTGTAATTTTTGGACCATTGCAAACTGTGTGTCCCTATTGCAGATTCTATTGCTTCTTTGATTTCATCAGCATTAGCATTTTGTGGGCCTAAAATTAACTCACCGGGTGGTAATTCTCTCGATAGCTCAGTTTCTAACTCACTCAAACTTGGCATAACTCGGCAAATCAATCTCATCCTTTGATCATCTTCTTCATGTTTCAATGGCCACTCTTACGAATAATGCCCACCCAAGTAATTCGGATACACAGAAAGCTATATCGCTATTTATTCAAATGTTTCCTGTATTTCAGGTTCTGGTTCATTTGCCAGAACTATCACTGAGTCCATGAATTGTGTGTATTCAGAAATCGCAGTTAGCGGATTAACATCGCGAACAACAATGTGATTGCCAACAATTACATTATTTAAGGATTTAATCACGAAAATCAGTTGTTTTATTTCATTCGGAACATAGAGACAAAAATAGGGAGTTCACTTTTACGTATAGATTGTGGTCATTCAATCCAATTAAGGCTGCCTTCATGAACAACTGTTTGAAACCAATCTGGCATTCCCTGAAATCCCAAAATCTTAAATTCTTCACTTTCTGGATTATAAGAAACCAAACGTCCACCTTTATACTCGAGTAAAACCTCACCATTGTCCAAAAGGCACAGTACATGAACCACTTTTCGTCTTAAAGTACTCCTCCGAAAGCGTTTATGTGTTTTCAATCCCAACTTTGGCGAAAAAGCCCCGATATTGAACACTTTAACCCATGACTCTTTAACATTATATTCCTTCATAACCCAAATCTCCAGTTTTTCGTTACTACATTTCACGGCAGCACAAAGACACCCTCCAAGAGCTGCTAAATGATAGGATCCCCAATTTAAGATACCAAAATCAGGCATCGGGACCTCTCTAAATTCTTCGTCTGATAGATCAAAAGAAATTATGATTATGCCATTAACTCCACTATATGTACCAAATCCACTAACCCAATTAAGCCTCCCACTCACTTGAACTCCTGTTGACCGTGGATCAAGCTGATAAGGCGCTTTTCCAATACTTTTCCATCTGGTGCCACCAAGCCTAAATATTTGAACCTCCGAATTCGAGGAGTCATAAAATTTGTGTCTATACCGATGAAAGTGTGTCACAATTCTAGAATAGCTTATCTTAACTACCTTGTACTCATTGGTCATTGGATGAAACCCAAATCCAAACTCAGCTGCTCTTTCTTTTTCTGGGAACTGCAGAGGTTTAGGTAACTCTTTGCAGTCCCTTGTAAAAGGGTTGTATATGTGCATTGAATCGATGTGTAGAGTATCAGATAAGCATAATAGGCCATTACATGAGCCGATGACATAAAACTCATGCATAGCAGCAGAGAAAGGGGTATGAATCTTTCGGACTCTCTCTCCGTCTTCTTGATTAGCAAAATCAACAAAGTAAAGCTGGTTTTGACTTGGATGGTTATAGTGAAAGATTAGACATGGGTTGTTCTTAGCGGTTCTTGAGAAGTGCAATTTAACAAGATTCGGGTTATATGACAATGTTTTCCACGATTTGCACGCGTACCTGAATTGCATGAGAGATGATACAGGAAGTCTCGAGAGTATGTCCTCCGCGATATCACATGGAAGATTATTCATCAGATTTCTTGGTTTGTCTTCTTCTTCTAGCTTGCACTTTCTTTCCATGCTTTGTGACTCCATAGCCAAATCCATGGTGGAAAACCAGAAGCAAGAAAGCTTTCTAAGTAATGAAAAATAAAGAGCTTTGGGAAAGATAAACATCTAAAACTTTGATAAAGAACAAATTACTCATTACCATCAGAGAATGAGAAAACAAGAAGTGTCTGTTTTGTGGGTTCCACTATCAAACAATTTTCTTTGAAAATGTACTTTTCCATCAACAGCGTTATGTTTTTGGAAAATCTTAACCGTCCAGTTGAGTATATCTGATGTAGAAAATGTAATTAAAGTATAGATGATTACAAATTGATGTGAAGATCGATATATATTGATTATAGTACTGATAGTGACATTAATCTAAGAGTGACAAAGGTGACTCTTTCATTCAGATTTCTAGCAATTATAATATACTCGTCGTAATTTGTGAGGGCACAAACATTTAGCAACATTTATACTCAACAGAAGCCAAATAGAAGTTCACCCTTCTCAGTAATTTTGTTAGCATGTAGTAAAAGTAAGAATATTATGTAGCGGTCACATGGGAACAACTAGTAATTTGTCTCTACCTAAGCTATCTTTATTCTAACAAGAAGTTTTATGCAACGTTTAGAAGGTTAATTAGAGATATATCGTGGTGATTAGCTTGGTTTTCCATTTTCCCCATGTAGTTTCTAATATGTCACTAATAGCTTCTGTGATTTGGACTAATGTGCAACTGTTAGCAATTACGTTGAATTTAAGGGGACAAAAGTCTACATAGTTATTTTATTCTTGGATTCAGACACACTTCTTATGGTTAGCGCATTTTTTAAGATACATCCCCTTTGCAGGCCCTGCTCCGTAAATTTAACAGATTTATTAACGATAGCATATTAGTCCAAATATCGGGTATTAATGGCATTTTTTTACACCACAGGGATAGATTGAAAAAAAAAAAAAAAGTACTTAACTATACTCGGTGTATCTGTACATATTTAATTCTTATAATAGTTTAAGGTGTATTTTTGGACCATCAATCTTATAAAGAGAACTACAATATGTGGTGTGCCGTGTGTGTGTGAATCTTAAAAAACACAATGAAGCTACAATCTGTCAAAGAGTTTCTGACAGAAAACTCACTAACCATGAAAAAAAACAAAAAAAAAAAAAAAAAACACAAAAACACAAAAAACAAAAAAACAAAAAATCTGAATCTGTTTACTTTCAATTGCATTTGTGCCTCTTCCTATTTGCCTATCCAAACAACTCCTAAAACAAAATCAGAAAGAGAACTAACAGAGAATTGAAGCCTCAAAAGCCACACTTCGTATACCAATTCACTGCTCCAATCAATCCCTTTCCCTCTCACACAAACTTCTGAAATCCCTGAAAAAGGAAATCCCAAATCCAAAATTTCCACTTCAAACTCATTCACTTCGAAAATTTCCAAACCACAATATGTGTCCCTCATTGCACATTCTATCTGCTTCTTTAATTTAGTGGAGCTAAAATCAACACACCGGGAGGTAAATCTCTCGTTAACTTGAATTCTAACTCGTTCAAACTTGGCATAACTCCGCTAATCAATCTCAGTGATTGATCGTTCTCTTCACGTTTCAATGGCCACTCTTTTGAACAGTGCTTGCTGTCCAAAACTGTCCTACTTGCCCACCCAAGTAATTTGGGATCTGGGTAATCACCGAATAGAACATTCGAATATATATATATATATATATCTAAGCTATACTGCTGTATAGAACATTCGAATATATAGAACAGTGCTTGCTGTCCAAAACTCTCCTACTTGCCTGCAGATCTGGTGCTGGAAGTTGATCTGTCCTTATTAAAGGGCTAAATATTCAATGCAACGGTTGCATTTAGTGACGTGGTATAACTAACCAATAAAATTCTTTTATTTATACATCTGATCCCCTATTTTCATGGGAATTATCCCTCCATATCAGCACATTTTTAAAATATGTGAGAGATGATACATGATGACATGGGATCCCCGTTGTATTCAAAATTTACTCTTATTTCGGGTTCTGGTTCATTTCCCTAAACTCTATAACTGAGTTCTTGAATTGTGTAATCGAAAATCCCTGGTTCATTTCCAACAATTACATTTTTTTAAGGATTTTATTTCAAAATCAACTAAATCCGTGTCACGAACTTGTTTCCTATCAAATTATCGTAGTTCGTGTCTAGGAAATCCACAATTGCCAACCTTTCTTGATTCCATCTCTTTTAATTAGTACATCAAAAATTGCACTTTTTTTGCTAGTTTTAATCGTTTACTAGACCATCTGCTTTCCTTTTTGTCAACAACAATCGCAAAATCTTTATTTTTATCGTGTTCTACGTTTTCCAAACGCTTGGCTTTTCAGCGACGCCACTACCTCCAGACACCACCGCGCCATGCCACTGCCACAACCAGGCCACCACCGCACGGCCGGCACAACCCTTGGGCCGGGTCACCACCACCCCCACACCACACCACACCATCGAACCACACCACGGCTGGCTCAAAATTAAAGGTTATAGTTTATTCCTGAAAAACCTTTCATCGAGAGCTTGATTCCATCTCTTTTTCCAATTGTTTGTTCTTCCGATTTCCGTTTGGTTTGATACTAAAATAGAATAGAATTGAATTGGAGAGAATAGAAACGAAAAGAAATAAATAGAATTGATTTGCAATTCTAATTCCCATGTTTGGTTAGGAAGAGAAATGAAATGAAATGAAATGAATCATGGTTATTTATTATATTGCCATAAAATGAGGAGGTGTGAAGTATAGAGGGGTAAGTTTGGTATATCACATTGTTTCACTTAAAGTGAAAGCATTTATCACCAAATCCTATCAAAAGTGATATGATTTGTTTTTGGGCTAAAACAAGAACCGGTAAGAATTGGCTAGAATTGAAAATCAATTCTTTTGTCAAACCAAACACAAGATTTGTCACAAATAAGAATTACAAATCAATTCGTTTCTAGTTTGGTATACCAAACAAGGGCTTTTTAGTATTTGCAATTTTTTTTTTTGGGTAGGAGCGCCTAAGCTGCTTTGGGTAAATCTTTGGAACCAAAGTTGTTTACACTTTACACACATCTCTTCTTTATTTTATCAATTTTTTTACACGACAGTTGAGATTTAGAATAATGTTATGGCTCTCAAATTTGAATTTCAAATTTTGCTCTCACATTTTAATGGAAGTTGTTTGGGAACCAAATTTGAATGATTATGTCACATTAAGATAGTAGCTTGAATTTACTTGACAGAGAACATCCAGCTCTTCATAGTCTATTGAGCTTGCATTATTGTCTTGGTGCAGTTTTATTAAGCAGGAAAACACGTGAACTAAATTTTAACAAATCAGTTTTTTTTTTTTTTGTAATGGAGGAGGGAGATGAGGTTTGAACCCCGAACCTATGCATTGGAGGGGATGTCAAGGTCTTTGCCACTTGAACTATGACTAACCTGATGGATCCTTGGATCGTTACAAAACTCGTTTGGTTGCCCTGGGGAATTGGCAAGAGTATGGTATTAACTATGAGGAAACATTTGCTCCTATTGCCAAAATGACAACCGTTCACACCGTGATTGTCTTGGCCACTTCTTCAAATGGATGTCAAAAACGCGTTTTTACACGGTGATCTTAAAGAAGTTTACATGAAAATTCCTCTTGGAGTCACAAGTACTTCAAATCAGATGTATGTTATCTCCGACCTCTCTTTATAGCCTTAAACAGGCACCGCAAGCCTAGTTTGAAAAGTTCGGCAAGACTCTCTATCAATTTGCTTTTATTCAAAGTAAAAATGATCCTTCTATGTTTCTTCGCCGTAGTGAAAATGGTATCGTAGTTCTACTTGTTTATGTGATGACACCATTATCACTGGAACAGATACTTTTGGCATATCCGAACTCCAAGCTTCTTTGCACTTTTCCTTCCACATGAAAGATTTGGGACCTCTCACATATTTTCTAGGACTTGAAGTACATAGGTCAGCTCAGGGAATATTCATTAATCCGCACAAGTATACTCAAGATTTGATTGCTTTGGTGGGACTAGAGAACTCGACTCCAGTGGATACTCATCTTGAAATTAATGTAAAATATACCAAAGATGATGGGCATCTACTATCTAATCCTACAATATATCGTCAGCTTGTCGGGAGCTTGGTATACTTCACAATCACTAGACCGGATATCTCTTATGCAGTTAACTTGATGAGTCAGTTTATGCATCATCCTAGACATCTTCATCTAGCAGCTGTGAAACGAATCATTCGCTATTAACTTGATACACCAAAGCATGGGTTATTTTACAAAGCTGGTTCTTCCCTTCAACTTGCAACTTATAGTGACGCTGACTGAGTAGGGTGTCAACATTCTCGTCTATCCACAACCTGCTGGTGTATGTATCTTGATGATGCCCTTGTATCATGAAAATTTAAGAAACAAGAAAGAGTTTCAAAATCTTCCACTGAAGTTGAAAATTGAACCATGTCTTCTGCTTGCTCTGAAATCATTTGCCTTCATCATCTTCTATTTGAACTAGGCTTCCTTATGCAAACTCCTACTCCTCTACATGCTGATAACACAAGTGCCATACGGATTACAGCAAATCCAACCCTTCATGAACGAACTAAACACATCGAGGTGGACTGCCACTACATTCGAGAAGCCTATGCAGATCATGTCCTTACACTGCCTCATATATCCACAGAATTTCAAAATGCAGATTTTTTCTCAAAAGCCTTGACCAAGAATCGTCATCAGCTCTTGGTTGACAAATTGATACTTGTTGATTCACCAGCATCAATTTGAGGGGGGGTGTCAGAGTTGGTCAAATCACATGCCAAATATAGATGATTGATTGAATCATTGCCAAATAGAGATGATTGACTGTATCATAGGATTGATTGCAATCACCTTGTAATCAGGCCATTAGTTTTAATTACTCAATCTTAGGGATATGCTAGCTGTAAATATTCTCTGTAATTAGTATAAGAAAGATGTCATCCTACAGAAAAGAATATAATCTTTTCCAGAAAATATATCTATCTTATCTGCTTTGTCACACAAGTCCCTCAATGCCCACAACAAAGCCCTCCATCAAAAAAACGAATTGGTTCCATATCTTAGAGTTTAGACTGTATGTTATTGTTCCATATCTTAGAATGTATTTTGTTCCAGCAAAAAAAAGAGTTGTTTATTTTATTATTTTTTTCTATGCATGTTATGGTTCTCATTAATATTGTTTTTTATAACAGCAAAAAGAATTTTATTAGGAGGCCAAACAGGCCAAAGAGATACAACTAAGCCAACCAAAGAGGTTCCGGGAGAAATCCCCACAAAAACAAAAAGACAGACCTATTGGCCCGAAATGGAAACCTTAGAGAGGGGTGAATAAGGTTTTAGCGGAAAATTAACCTTTTAAAAACTTAATACAAAATTAAACACAATCACAAACAATAAAGTAAAGACAGAAGGACAGACACTTGCAAACCGAGTTTTCTTTTCAAGTGCTTTGGCAAACCGCACACCACGGTCTACGTCCACCCCTCAAGAATATCTCTTGAGGATTCCTTTAATCAATCTACTTTACAGGTGTAGACCAAACCATTACAAGAGCCTTCATTCTCTTCCAAAGAAGAACACCTCTTCTTTGCACACAATGGTTACTAACCCTCACTCTTTTCAAATGATTGAAATACAAATTGAACTCTCTCTCCCTAGAGTGGATGGATACAATTATAGCTCACACAACAACTCCTTAGTGAGTGGATAATGCAAATGAAAGCTCACTACAATTTGCTCTCTCAAGAATTACAATTGAAATCTAGAGCAAATTAATTTTTCACTCAAACTAGGGTTCAAATAGAAATGATGATTAACCAAGTTGTTTGAATGATTTTTCTATTGTTCATTCTTGTTTATAACCGTTAAAAACATCCCTACATATATCTTTTGAAAGATTATAGCCGTTGGGAGTGAAAGAGGTGTAAAAGCAATTTTTGGAGAGTTTAAAAAACTAGCCGTTATGCAGTTCTGCGCGATCTAGTCGACTGGAAGGTTTATACCGGAGAAAAGACATTCTATGTGAAATCCAATCAACTAAACAGTACCTCCGGTCGACTGAGCAGTACCTCCGATCGACTGGACATGAAATTTTGCAGTCGATTGGTTTTTCCTGTTTTTCACAGACTGACACCTCTTTACTAAAACGGCCATAACTCCCTCTACAAAATTTGTCTTTGCGATCCTTTTGAAGATTCAAAAACTAGATTCAAATAACTTTCCAACCATCTAAAACTCAACATCTAGTTCCTTACCAATTAGATCAGGTTTGCCTTTAAAGATGACCCATCTGTAAAGGGTACTTGATTTTGACTTAGCCACTTGAAAACTTTTGTGAAATGAATTTAATTGAGTGGTTTAAGCATGTTTAGGTCCTTGAAAGTATTTTAAAGTATGAGAGCAAGGATCCTAAAGTCCAATAATAGTTACTTGAGCCCCTATGAGTGATTGATCAAAATGCTTACAAGTAAATCCTCGTCTTCAACCAAGGATGAAAAGTCTTCAAGTCTTCAAGCTTGATCCTTGTTGAGCTCCATCACTCTTGGACTTCAACATATGTTATCTCATGATCTCAAACAAAGTTAGAACATTTAAATGTATAAATCAAGAGATTAGCACAATGAAAATGACTTGATAATTGATTGGAATAGAACCATTAAGAGCATATAATTATCACAAGATTTGTCATCATCAAAACTAACATAAATAATGCCTTAAAGAAATTTAAGGCTAACAATTTCCCCATTTTTGATGATGTCAAAACATGCAATAGAGATATAGCAATTAAAGCACAATAAGAATCATTTTCATGTTGTCATTCAAAGTAACAAGATATACAAAGTATGAATCCAAGAATGATAACTTTCTAAAAATCTCTATTATCATTTTTCCTTTATTTTTAGAGGTCTCTATACTATCATTATCCCAATTTTTACATCTCTATCAATTTTCCCCTTTTTGACAACAACAAAAGACTGGGGTTTTGAACTAAAAGTTCCCCCTCAAGATAAGCGAACATGTCATGGAGGCAACATAATCATACCAAATTACTAAATACCAAATATGATACCAAATACCAAGATACAAAATTAACTAAAGTAAACATAATGATATGTTCCCCCTCAACATATGCATATATATATATATATATAAATAAATACCAATCATAAGATCAAAATTATGCATTATTTCCTTAGGAGGATGGAATAGCTATGAACATCAAAATAAAATAACTTGATAAACCAAACATGATTAATATGCTATCAAAATCAAGAGAAATATCAACACAAATTAATCTATCCTACTCCTACTAGGCTTAAGTTAAGAGATTTAACCATTGCCTAAGCGCCTCTTGGATGTAACGTTTGCCAAGGAGGTAGATTCTTTCACAATCTAAAACATGTTAATTTTATTTCGAAATGAACATTTATAATTAACATGCTCATTTTTCATGCAATAATGACAAGTTACATGGGGAAGGGTCTCATTTGAGATTGATGCCTTAACAAAGAAATTCTTGTGAGAATTTTGAGAATTTGAAATAGAAGGTATAGACTTTACAAAGAAGCTTTTGTACTTCTTTTCCTTGCATGTGGGATTAAATCCCAAACCAGCTTTGTCAAAAACACATTTTTGCTTTCCCAAAAGCATATTCAAATTTTATTCACCTTATGTGAATTTTGCCAAAGTTTTTGTCAAATCATCCACCTCCTTTCTCAATTCAACCTTTTCTTTTTCAATAGATTCACTTGAAGGTTGATTGGTTGAAACAAGTTTTTCTTTTCTCAAAATTTCATTTTGAGATTTTTAATCATCCAATTGCCTTTTCAACTCCAAATTTTCTTTTTCAAGCTCATTTGAAGATTGTGCTCTTGAAACGTGTTTTTCATTTTCAATCTTCAAAGATTCATTTTGCGATTTCAAATTTTTAACTCATTTGAAAGCATTGAAAAGTCCTTTTTAAGAGAAATATATTTGATTCCCAAATTTTCCAACTTCTTACGTAACTCCTCAAATGCAAATTGAAGCTCATTATAGTTAGGAGATTCAATAATAGATGTAGGATTAGAGTTTACCATATTCTCTTGTGCACCTTCTTGGTAACATGAGTCATCATCGGATGAGTCATCATCATCCCAAGTGGCCTCTTTTGCCATTTTTTTCATTCTCATCATCTTCATTTGCAAATAGGCACACTCTTTCCTCTTCACACATTTGGTTATTAGTAATACAAAAATTTTCTAAACATAACCAAATTTCATTTGCACTACAGCATGAACGAATTCTATTATATTCATTTGGGTCTAAACCGCAATATAATAAATTCATTGCCATAGCATTCATTTTAATGAGTTTCTTATCGGCATCATTATACTCATTTTCCTTTTTTAGAATAGAAATACCATTTACAATTTTTGTAGGAAGATGAGGCCCTTTGACCAATATTTGCCATAAATCAAAATCTTGAGAAATCATATAGATTCTCATTCTATTTTTCCAATAAGCAAAATTTGATCCATTAAAATACGGTGGTCTATGTGCCGATTGACCCTCACTATAAGAGATGCGAGAAGTGTTAGTTTTCATTTGGATCTTAACTCAAATTTTTGAAAAACTTTTGAAAATAGAATAGCCGAGGCTCTGATACCAATTATTGGCCTGAAATGGAAACCTTAGAGGAGGGGGGGTGAATAAGGTTTTAGTAGAAAATTAACCTTTTAAAAACTTAATACAAAATTAAACACAATCACAAACAATAAAGTAAAGACAGAAGGGAAGAGACACTTGCAAACCGAGTTTTCAAGTGGTTCGACAATCCGCACACCGAGGCCTACGTCCACCCCTCAAGAACACTTCTTAAGGATTCCTTTAATCGATCTACTTCACGGGTGTGGACCAAACCGTTACAAGAGCTTTCAATCTCTTCCAAAGAAGAACACCTCTTCTTTGCACATAAGAGTTACTAACCCTCACTCTTTACAAATGATTGAAATACAAATTGAACTCTCTTTCTTTAGAGTGGATGGATACAATTATAGCTCACACAACAACTCCTTAGTGAGTGGATAATACAAATGAAAACTCACTACAATTTTCTCTCTCAATAATTACAATTGAAATCAGAGCAAATAGATTTTTCACTCAAACTAGGGCTCAAATAGAAATGATGATTAACCAAGTTGTTTGAATGATTTTGCTAATGTTCTTTCTTTTTATAACCCTTAAAAACATCCCTATATATAGCTTTTGAAAGATTATAGTCGTTGGGAGTGAAAGGGGGTGTAAAAGCAATTTTTGGAGAGTTTAGAAAACTAGCCGTTATGCAGTTTTGCGCGATCCAGTCGACTATATCAAAGGTTCGGTCAACTGGAAAGTTTAGACCAGAGAAAAGACATTCTGTGTTAAATCCAGTCGACTGAACAGTACCTCCAGTTGACTAGACATGAAATTTTCAGTCGACTGGTTTTTCCTGTTTTTCGCAGACGACACATCTTTACTAAAACGGCCATAACTCCCTCTACAAAATTTGTCTTTGCGATCCGTTTGAAGATTCGGAAATTAGATTCAAATAGCTTTCCAACCATCTAAAACTCAACATCTAGTTCCTTACCAATTAGATCAGGTTTGCCTTTAAAGATGACCCATCTGCAAAGGGTATTTGATTTTGACTTAGCCACTTGAAAACTTTTGTGAAATGAATTTAATTGAGTGGTTTAAGCATGTTTAGGTCCTTAACAGTATTTTAAAGTATGAGAGCAAGGATCCTAAAGTCCAATAATAGTTACTTGAGCCCCTATGAGTGATTGATCAAATGCTTACAAGTAAATCCTAGTCTTCAGCCAAGGATGAAAAGTCTTCAAGGCTTCAAGCTTGATCCTTGTTGAGCTTCATCACTCTTGGACTTCACCATATGCTATCTCATGATCTCAAACAAAGTTAGAATATTTAAATGCATAAATCAAGAGATTAGCACAATGAAAATGACTTGATAATTGATTGGAATAAAACCAATAAGAGCATGCAATTATCACAAGATTTGTCATCATCAAAACAAACATAAATAATGCCTTAAAGAAATTCAAAGCTAACAGGACCCATAAAGCAAGCAAGAGCTCACACCAACACCACAACGGCCCTAAGCCCAGAAAAAGAAGCCAAAAGCACACTCAAAACAAAACTGAGAAACAAAAAGAAAAACCGACACAGCCCAATAACAACAAAATAAAAAACCAAAATTGCCCCATCAAAAAACACAGGCACTCAGGCTTACAGAAACTCGGCCAAAAACAAGCAAACATGGCTTCTTAAGCAACAAAAAGACCAACAACCCAATCTACACGCAAAGCCAAAACAACAAATCCTAACCCACGAAAACCACCCCCCAAACCACCACTTACAGACACCCAGAGCACCTCCACAAGCACTGCCACAACCAAGTTAGGATCCAAATGGGCTCTCTCAAATTCGTCCCAATCCCTATTTTCCAATTCCTCCAGTCTCGAAACAATCTCCCTTCATCGCCATAAAAGGACAAACCTAAAGCTTGTCCAAGCTTCCACATTTCAAAAGCCTCTCCAAGAGTCACCTCATTACGATTTCTAAAGGCTCCATCCGAGATCGAACCCACTGTACCCACCTCTAACAAAGAACAAGCCTCATCTATCGACAATCCATCTTTTTTCATTTCACTCTAATTAACAGTGGTATTTACTTTAGGTTTGAAATTATTCCTCCATCGAATACCCTCCCTACAGGTGTCAAAAATTAAGTCAAGAGCTTTTCTTCTTCTAACCCATTTTTTTAATTCTCGCTTCTTTGACCTGATTTTGAACCTCAAAAACATTATCTTCATCCGACTCAACATCCGCTTCCCATTTCGACGCTTCATTATCAAGCTAACCCCCAACAACAACATTAATAACCCTAACCTCATCTCTATTAGGCTCTCCAAAGTCAATGTCAAAGTCTCCCCCTTTAAGGGCAGACCTTGGAGTTTCAGGGACCACAAGGCTAGACAGAGATTTATTTGTAAGATCTGGCTTAGAAGACTCCAAATGATGTCCTGCCGAGTGAGATTTAACAACAAAATATTCACAAACCTTTTCATTCCCCTCCACTTTGCTAGCATCCAAGGACTAGGATTGTTTTTTAGATGTTACTTGTTCAATTTTTTTTTCCAAAAACACAGGGGAGCATGTTAGTTACTCTTACTAGGTTGTGTTTAGTGAATTCACATGTTTGGTTCTAAAGCGTATTTTTCCATATTGAATTCCTTTTTTATGAGTGATACCATGGTTGGTAAGAGAGTTGCTTTACTTTTTTATAAATGGCATAATTATATGCTTTAGCCGATCCCAATTGATTGGAACACAAGGCTTTGGTTTGGTTTGGTCATAGTTCTATGCTTTCACCTTTTAATTGGGTAATTACTACTTTAATGTGCACATTATATCAGTTTCTTGGAATCTTATGTAACTACTA
This sequence comes from Hydrangea macrophylla, assembly GCA_033977485.1. Classification (NCBI taxonomy): domain Eukaryota; kingdom Viridiplantae; phylum Streptophyta; class Magnoliopsida; order Cornales; family Hydrangeaceae; genus Hydrangea; species Hydrangea macrophylla. Next base: position 35,541,841 of record CM066994.1, read on the forward strand.
TGACAAAGGGTGTATTTCGAATTGGGAAACTTTTAAGATCCCAATCTCTAATGTGGGACTTTTGGTGTTCAAATACATTGTGTTTCTTTCTTTTGTATTACAGGTACCAAGAAAATAAGGGTTCTTTTTTTTTTTTTTCTTTCTCATTGTTATTGACTGCACAAGTCCATAAGGTATGTGGGGTTAGATGGTACTAATGGTTGGGAGGGTAGTGGCTAGAAAAATACTTGCTTCAAATTTTTAAGTCATATATTCATCAATTATTTAGCCAATAATGTGGCATTTCGCTGTGATTTGGGACATGGGTTAAAGTGGTGGATAGGAGCATTGAATTTTTGTTTTTGGTGGTTCGAGCATTTGTATTGTCATTGATGTTGGTAATTTAAGAACTGGATTGCAACTCTTTTATTTTGTTTTGCAAAACTAAGATCAATTTGCTTTCTATTCCAAATATCTCAGTGTTGAATGTGGTATAATTTAAATCTATGACTTCGTATGATGGTTTACATGCTCCAAGTTTATGTAGATGAAGCTATAGTCACAATCACTATAGATGAGTTTTTCTTAAAGAACACATGAAAAGATCTAAATCATGTAGAATCTCCAATGTTTGTTTATGAACATATTTTTATTTCTCACCCTATTTGTCAAGGAAGCTCTATAAGATGTGGAAACATGTAAGTTATGCAAAATGTCAAAAGTGCTTTAGCATAATCTTGACTTGGTTTAATTTTAATTTTCCTTGATTTGCAATTTGCAATTTAGTTAAAAGGAGAAAGATGACAGTTTCAATGCATCAGGATATAGATAAGCATGCCATAGTTTTTGCGACTTCAACAAAATGTACACATTTACTTTTATGGCCATGTCCAGGGGCGGACGGTAAGAGGTAAAACTGTAAACGTAGATCTAAATTTGTATGAGCTTTCAGGTGAATGATTTCTTTGTTATCAAGGTAAAAGTGGAACTCCCTTTTTGTTTTCTTGACATGCCAATGTTTGCACTCTTTGTTCTTGAAGAACAACAATATTCATTATTGGGCCTCTTTTGGTAGTGGGTTACAAATTCTTAAGGCTACAAAGATCAAAAATTAGAAACAATTCAGTGCAAGGGTGAATCATGTTATTAAGTGTCAGCTCTATTGGTATGACTGTGATTGCCATAATCTTTTTCCGGATTTGAACAATTTGTGTGTTGGTGTATAAGTGCACTTCGTATTGGATGGAAATTGCTTTTTGTGATGATCTGGCAATTTGTGTTTATAGGTTATCGTATTGGATTGCATTTGTGTTTTGTGGTGATATTACAATTTGTGTTTATATTGTGTCAGGTACCAAAAGTAATAGTGTGAATTCTTACAAAAACAAATTTTTTTTTCCTTTCAGAATTGTCACCATAATAAGCCTTGACAATTAGAGAACACTATGACAATTTTTTTAGACAATCTAGTCAAAAAAACACTTACAATTGTCACCATTTTGAGCAATGACTATTATATGTACATTTGTCACTGTTGGAAACAGTGGCAAAAAGGTGACAATTGGAAGGGAGATACACCTTTAAAGGTTACCAAAACCGGTAAAACGAATGGTGACAAAGAGTAATTGACACCGTTTTTTACAGTGACAAATATATTTGCCACGCTACAAAATGTCAAGGTTTGGAACGGTGACAAAGGGACTTTGTCACTATTTTAAACGGTGACAATTCGGCTATTCTGGTTTAGTGTTTTGCTGGAAATGTGTAGAATTTCTAATGCTTTCTTCAACGCTCCTTTGGGTTTGAGGATTTAGAGAAGGGAAAAAAAAACAAGAAGAAAAACTATTTCCCCAGTGTTCTCCTCAATGTTTAAATGACATTAGATGTTAAAGAATTTCAAAATGAAATAAAAACTTGACAAAAGAGGAGGAAATTGACTCTCAATATTCAGAATTTGTTATTTACGTTTCCCCCTATATACTTTTCCTCCTTATTGTTCTTATTGTTTTCCTCATTAACCAAAGAAAAGAAAGTGCTTCCCTTGGACTCACATGCAAAGTAAAGGGCCTTAATCAACACTTGAATTTGTAGAACCAGTTCACCGGTAAAGCACAAAACTGTTCTATCCCCAAGTCTGTTATCTTGACAAAATGGTTTGTGATACTCTTGAGACAACTACTAAATCATCCCTATAATGGCTTTATTGAGTACACAAAATCATACTTGGAATGAACAAAAGCATTCGCAAGCAAACTTGCCCTAAGAAACCCAACAAAGATCATAATCATTCTCATACAATACTTTCCTCCTCTACTAGTCAAATTCTACCAGCTTACCGAGTTACGTTTATTTATTTTATTAAAATATTTGAAGATTACTATTTTATCCTCACTAAATTTTTACCATGACTATTTTACCCTTATAAGATAAACATTTTTCTCTTCTCTGTCTTATAGAGTAGATAAAATAATTACATTTATTTGAAGGATATACACTAAACAAATGCAAGAATTCTACATAACACGTATTCATATTCCTGTTAACTCTTGGGAAAATAAAAAAGTGGATGTTGAACCAGCAAGGTACACAAGAAATGAACCTCCCTTCCAAAATTCTTGGGAGTCAAATCTACCATGTCAATTTTGGGACACAATTTCCTCTTGTTCTTTTGCACACAGTCTTTTGCTAAATACCATATTCCTTAAGTTTCTAAGACGATGATGCTTGTGATCATCCCATATACATGAGTTAAGTCTTATGAGATGATGTGTGCCCCATTGGAATGCATTCGATGGTAAGGGTTCTCTTGATCACAATATTCCTGGATGAAACTTGGAATTATTTTAGACCCATCCTTTACACGCCTTTTAACTTTTGGAGAAGACTTTACTTTTGAAGTGGGATTTGGAATCATCTTGGAAGACAAGTGGAGGTCTTTTTTCAGAGAAATTTCTAGGTAACTTGAGGGCACACATGGATAGGACTGGACCCTTCTAGAAAAGAATCATCAATTTTGGGATGTCTATGGCTTGAGACGTCACTGGATAGAGCCGCTCGAGTGAGGATGTGAAGTTGTGCTTGCGCACAGTGGGAGTTATGGTGAGATTTAAGTTTCCAAATCACTCGAATGAGGTAATTACATTAATTAGATTTTCTAATTCATTTAGGAAAAAAATTTCAACTTCATAAAAGATTTGGACGATTTAGGGCTTTAAAAGGGGACCCTAGAGCACCTTTTTGAAGACTAAAGAGAGAGACCAAGAGTGAGACATTTAGGAGAGCCTTTTGTCAGAGATACCCAAAGTGTGTGTGTGTGTGTGTGTGTGTGTGTGTGTGTGTGTGTGTGTGTGAGAGAGAGAGAGAGAGAGAGAGAGAGAGGGGGGGGGGGGGGAGAGAGAGAGAAAGAGGGGAATTTATGTGTGTTTGGCTATTGGGGTGCTCCCAATTTAAGAGCGCTTCTTCATATAGTGTAATTATTCATCATGCTTCGCCCATGGACGTAGGCAAGTTTGCCAATCCACGTATATTTGTGTGTCTCTTTGTGATTGTTGTTCTTATCATTGTTTTCCGTGTTTTATCTACGGATTCGTGTATTGGTGTCACACCCGTTCCGAGAAAATAAAATGTTTTAACATGCATAATTGAAAATTTGAAAATTATTAATGTCGATTGATAATTATGGAAGTGGTTGATGGGAATCAACAGGAAGTGTCAGTGGAGGACACGGTAGTCGAAAAATTGACCTAAGTGCTTCGTTTTGATACCTCTCAGGCCTTATTTGGCTTAGTTTTCTGAAAATATAATTCTAGGAATTTTGGGAAAAGCCATGTATAACTTATAGGAATCGCGTATAATCAGAGATCCGACGTTTAATCGGGCCTCTAGTTAATCCTTCAAAGTTATAGGGCGATCGCACGAGGTATGAATTCTAAGCCTATGAATTATAGAAAATTACATGTTTTAGATATCTAACTTGATATTTTGGATCCAGGCAAAATTCATGTATTAAGTAGGCTCGTTAATTATGCACGTGAAACTGCAATAAAAGCACGTCTATATGATTATATGAGCATGTTATGCGATTATGTGGGTCAAAGAGGGGTTTAGTGCAATTTCATCCTGGGTAAGCTCCTCGAAGTTTGAGGATTGTGATATCGATAGTTGTTGTACCTGGTTTGGAGGAAGGCCCAGCCAGGGCACTGGGTGCGTGGAAGAGGAAGGCCTTCCACGGCATCAATCTTGTTTACCGGATGAAAAAGTAGCACTCTCCCTAGAGACTAATTTGATGTGGTTGATGTCTTAAAGCATGAATTATAATATAAGCATATGTTTAGAATTATGCACTCAGCATATAGCTGAGCAGTGGAGCTTTACTCCATTGCAGGTGAAAAGAAGAAAGGGAAGAAGAAGCGAGAAGAGTGAGGCCGATGGGACAATGGGAGAGTCCTTGTACATGTTTTTGTATCTACTCCATTCCAACGTTGTAATAACTGCTCCAAGGAATTAGAACTATGTTTTATTTTAACTTGGAAATCCCGAAATAGATGTGTAGTAATTGTAATCCGTAGTAAAACTCTAGTATTTATGTTTGGTGGAGTTGTAATACAGTTAAGGCTATTTCAGAATGCATTTGGTAGGTGTATTTAATCCTTGATTGAGTTTGGATAACCTTAGACTTGAAATTGTGTAGAATATGTTACAGCAGGGGAAAACAATCGACTGGGCTGTGACCACAGTCGACTGGACCCACTTGTTAAACAAAATTTCTTCCCAAATTTAGAAAAACCATTCAACTGGTTTATTTGTTTCAGTCAACTGGATTGTGTTCCAAAACATGTCATTCTACTGAATCATTCCAGTCAACCGAACAGGTACCAGTCGACTGAGAAATTGAAACCCAAGTTGACTGAGTCACTGACATAGTCGACTGGATTGGGTGTTGAGTCGTATACTCTTTGTAATTGACCTAACAGTCGACTGGGTCCCCGATACAGTTGACTGGATTACTATTTTCAAAACTAATTTCTTCCTTAAGTGTTTTTAAATGAGAAAAACTTTTTATAACTCTGATTTTTATAATCCATAGAATCTTTGGGAGTGGTTTTATCACAGTTGTATTCATATTTATTCTACTGCTATGTTGGAATTGATTTGGATGAGCCTTGGTGGCATGCCACGTGTCCTATTTTCTTGCGTAGCGGGATGGGTCATGACATTTATTGGTATCAAAGCTAGAGGTAACAAAACTTTAGGAACGTGCGATGACGAGTGGAGGGTTTGAGTGCTTTGGCATATACTTTAGAATGCATTCACATGTAGAGATGATTGATGCATATAGTGTGTTGATATACATACATGATTATATTTATTATCATACATGTATAGTGTTTATGCATTGAGATTTACAGGATTGTACAATCATAAGTGACGGTGACCAAGATCTATTGCCACGTACTCGACGATTGAACCACATAACCGAAATGATCGGAAACATCGGAGACTTGGTTCGGAATTTAACAGAGCGGTTACCTCCAACACCTCCATTCGAGGCAGAACCGATAGCATGGTACATGCACCAGAGAATAGGGGTGGATGATCTGTGTCAGAATAGTTCACTAGAAAGAAATCAATGGAATTTCATAGAACGTCTAACACGACACTAGCGGAACACTGGGTCATGGATATGGAGAGAATTTTCAGGTCTATCCCGATGTCCGATACACTAAAGATTGAGAATGCAAGTAATGTGCTGAAGGGTAAATCTCAGAATTGGTGGGTGAACATCTTAGATCATGGGGCATCGATAACCTGAGAAGGGTTCAGGGTGGAGTTTAATCGTCGATTCTTTCCAAGGGCCACGCACAATGCGAAAAAGAGAGTGTTTGATAATCTCAGATAGGGAGACATGATTGTAACCGAATATACTTCCAAGTACAATGCATTATTGAGATTCGGAAAGGGTTCAGTGCCAGAGGAGGAGGATAGAGCAAGAAAATTTGAAGAAGGACTAAGAGAGAATAGCTAGTTGAGAGTAGAGACATATGAACATTCAACCGTTGCAGCGGTACAACAAACAACGCTTGTAGCCGAAAGTGGAATGGAGAGATCGAGACAGAATCAGTAAGGCAATTGAGGTTATGAGAGTAGTGATCGAAACCAGGGTGGATCATTTAAGAGACCTTGCGCGAGAGGATCTAGCATTAGTCCCGGTTTCACTGGACAAGGGAAATCAATGAGTACTATACCAATGTGTCCACTCTGTAACCGAGCACACACAAGCCGATGTTTTATGACCAATTTCTAAAAAAAAATTCAAGGGTCAAGCGAAACAAGTTTCTTACCCTATTCGCAAATCAAGTGTTTTGATTGTGGTACCTTAGGACATGGAGCGAAGGATTGTCCAAGGAAGCGCGCACAAGGAGCGAGTTCTATGGCTTCAAGTGGTTCGAAACCTATGCAGTCTAATGAAAGGAGGCAGGGGATAGAGCAGCGCAAGGGGAGATCATTCCAAATGAATTTGGAGATATGGCTGCTACGGATACAATAGTTTTAGGTATGGTGCCTATATGTTCACATCTTGCATGCATACTCATTGATTCGGGATCTACACATTCATTTGTGTCGCATCATTTTGTTGAACATTTGAATGTTAGATCGGTACCTTTAGGATATGAATTATCCATTGCCGTACCCCTTAGCAAGTCGGTAGTAACATCTACGATATACAAGAATTGTGAGATCAGATTATGTGAGAAGTCGATGACAGTATACCTTATACCGATTATCGTGAGCCATTTTGACGGGATATTAAGAATGAATTGGTTATCTCTTAACCAAACCACAATAGACTGTGAACGGAAAAAGGTTAATTTTCGATCACCAGTGCATGGGAACTTTTGTTTTCAAGGGAGTGGGGTTACACCGCCACCGTATTTGATTTCGACTATTTGAGCCGGTAAGTTGTTAAAGAAGGGATGTCATGGATTTCTTTGCTCAATAATTGACACTTCGGCGACTGAATTGAAAGTAGAAGACATTCCAATAGTACGAGAGTATCCGGATGCATTCCTAGATGACTTTCTAGATGTTCTTATCGAGAGGGAGAGTGAGTTCACCATTGAGATAATGCCAGACTCAAGACCCGTATCGAAAGCACCGTATAGAATGACACCTGTGGAATTGAAAGAATTGGAAATCTAACTATAAGAGCTACTTGACAAAGGGCTCATTCGCCTTAGTATATCACAGTGGGAGCTCTAGTATTATTTGTAAAGAAGAAAGATGGTTCAATGCGAATGTGTGTTGACTATCGAGAACTAAACAAGTTGACAATCAAGAACAAATATTCGTTGCCTAGAATCGATGACCTATTCAATCAACTTCGTGGAGCACAAGCATTTTCAAAGATAGATTTGAGATCGAGTTATCATCAGTTGAAAGTAAAGGTTAAATATGTCGAGAAGACAGCTTTTAGAACGTGCTACAGACACTACGAGTTCCTAGTCATGCCATTTAGGGTTACAAATGCACCAGCCGCATTCATGGATCTTATGAATCGAGTCTTCAAGGACTACTTAGATGACTTTGTGATCGTATTCATCGACATCATTCTTATTTATTCGCCGAGTGAGATAGAGCACGAAAAACATTTGAGACTTATACTTCAGAGATTGCGGGAGAAGCAACTGTTTGAAAATTTTAAAAAGTGTGAATTCTGGCTACCCAGTATTTCTTTTCTTAGTCATGTAATTGACAAGAATGATGTCTCAATTGATCCTCACAAAGTTAAAGCCGTATCTAATTGGCAAAGACCGACATTCGTATCTGAAATTTGAAGTTTCTTAGGATTAGCAGGATACTACTGCCGTTTCATTGAGAATTTTTCAAAGATTTCATTGCCTATGACAAAGTTGATGAGGAAGGGCATAACATTTGAATGGAGTTCAGAATGTGAAGATAATTTTCAAAAGTTAAAGTCACGTTTGACAAGAGCACCTATCTTTATGATACCAACCAAAATTGAGGGATTTGTAATATATAGTGATGCTTCACATCAAGGGTTGGGGTGTGTACTTATGTAAAGTGGCAAGATGATTGCCTACGCGTCAAGACAGTTGAAAACACATGAGGTCAATTATCCGACTCATGACCTTGAATTGGCCGTGGTAATCTATGCTTTGAAGATTTGGAGGCACTACTTGTATGGGGAAAAGTGTAAGATCTTCACAAATCACAAGAGTTTGAAGTACATATTTACTCAACGAGACTTGAATATGAGACAGAGGAAATGGATAGAGTTGATGAAGGATTACGATCTTTCGATTGAGTATCACCCAGGGAAGGCTAATGTAGTAACCGACGCTTTAAGCCGGAAGACGACAGGAAATTTAGCCGATGAGCTAACCAAGCAACAGGAATTGGTCAAGGAGATAGAACATTTAAAGTTAGATGTAATTCCAGAGAGGAATGGTGGTTTAATGATGGCCATCATAGCTCACCCAGACATCATAGATAAATCAAGGCAGAACAATTTAATGACTTTTACTTGTGTAAAATGAGAGCTGAAATACCTTTGGAAAATCGACTGGGTTTTACTTTGGAACAAGGAATATTGATGTTTGGCAACCCCTTGTGTGTACCCAATGTAAAAGACTTGAAAGAATGAATTTTAGACGAGGCACATAGTACTAAGTATTTGGTTCATCCAGGAAGTAACAAGATGTACCAAAACTTGCGAGAGAACTTTTGGTGGAGAGGAATGAAGCGGGAAGTTGCTAAGTATGTTTTAGAGTGTTCGGCATGTTAACAAGTAAAACTAGAGAGACAAGTACCTGTGGGACTACTACAACCATTACCAGTGTCAAAGTGGAAATGGGATGAGATCACGGTGGATTTTGTTTCTAGATTTCCACGATTGCCTAACAAGAACGATAAGATTTGGGTTATAGTTGACCGATTAACAAAGTCAGCTCATTTTCTACCGATCAAGATGACTAAGCCTTTGAGGATAGCAGAGTTGTATGTGAAAGAGATTGTAAGACTACACTGAGTTCCAGCAGTAATTATATCAGATCGTGATAGTAGTTTTACATCGATATTTTGGGCAAGTTTACAAAAGGCTATGGGTATCAAGTTCATTTTTAGTACTGCTTTTCATCCTCAGACTAACGGACTGTCAGAGTTAATGATTCAGACGCTAGAGGATATGCTTCGATCGTGTGTTCTAGACTTTGGAAGTGATTGGAAGAAACACTTACTATTAATTGAATTCAGTTACAACAATGGGGTTTGAGTCGAGCATTAGGATGGCACCTTATGAAGCGTTGTATGGGCATAAGTGTCGATCACCGATTTTTTGGACCAAGGTTGGGAAAAGAAGGTTAATAGGACCAGAGATAATACAGTTGACTACGGAAAAGGTGAAGCTGATCCAAGAGTGACTTAAGGTAGCTCAAAATCGTTATAAGAGCTATGCGGACTCTAAACGACGACCGATGGCATTTGAGGTAGGAGACTTTGTGTATTTGAAAAGTATCGCCTTCGAAAGGCATAGTCTGATTCGGGAAGCGGGGGAAGCTTAACCCAAGGTTTGTAGGACCATTTGAGTTCCTAGAGAGGGTAGGATCAGTGGCTTACCGACTAGCCTTGTCATCGGAGTTGGCACTTGTGCACAACGTGTTTCACGTGTCTATGTTGAGACGATGTATGATGGATATGAGTAACATCATTGTACCAGCGCCATCACAGATCCAAGAAGATTTGACCTACATAGAGTATCCAATAGAGATATTGGATCAAAAAGAGCAAGTATTGACAACGAAGACAATTCCGATGGTGAAAGTATTATAGCATAGTCATACGGTTGAGGAAGCTACGTGGGAGAACAAGGAAGAGATGAGGAATGAGTATCCATATCTTTTCGATGCATGATGTATAAGTTTGGGGACAAACTTCTTTTTTGGAGGGGAGAGTTGTCACACCTGTTCCGGGAAAATCAAATGTTTTAACATGCATAATTGAATTATTGAGAATTATTAATGTCGATTAATAATTGTGGAAGTGATTGACGGGAGTCAATGGAAAGTGTCAGTGGAGGACACGGTAGTCAGAAAATCAAGAGGACGTAACACAGTTTAAATGACATTTATGTGATTAAATATTATTTGCTTTATTGGTATTCATGAATATTGAAATTACCTGTGTATTGTAATTTTTAATAGGTTTAATCCTGTGTAGAATCAGTTTGATGGTTTTAACGATAACCAATAGGATGCGTTGCATAAAAGGTAGGTTATCTAGAGATTCCACAGAAATTAGTTTTCGAACGTAATTACGGCGACAAACGGAACTTAAGCGAAAACTTTTATAATTTATAGTTTTCACTAGTGAAGTAATAAAATGGACGTGTGCGATGTTTCAGAGGATAATTAGAAGATTTGAGAACTCGTGGGGAGGTAAATGTAATTCCGAAAAGTTGAGCCTATAAATAGAGGTGGCAAGATATTTTCTCATTTACAACTTTTCAAATTGAAATCAAAAGAGGGGTTTTGAAGCTTAGAGCTTGCCTACACAAATCAACGTCCGTTTGTTCCTCAGTTTTTCTTCAAATTCTAGATTTGAACTCCTTGAGGTAAGGGCTTCGTTTTGATACCTCTTAGGCATTTTTTGGTTTAGTTTTTCGAAAGTCTAATTTTAGGAATTTTGGGGAAAACCATGTATAACTTATAGGAATCGCATATAATCGGAGATCCGACGTTCAATTGGGCATTTAGTTAATCCTTCAAAGTTATAGGGCGATCGCACGAGGTATGAATTCTATGGATTCTAGGAAATTACATGTTTTAGATATCCGACTTGATATTTTGGATCTGGGCAAAATTCATGTATTAAGTAGGCCCGTTAATTATGCACGTGAAACTGCGATAAAAGCACGTCTATATGATTATATGAGAATGTTATATGTTTATGTGGGTCAAAGGGAGGTTTGGTGCAATTTCATCAGCGGTTAAGCTCCTCGAAGTTTGAGGATTGTGATATCGATAGTTGTTGTGTCTGGTTTGGAAGAACGCCCAACTAGGGCACTGGGTGCGTGGAAGAGGAAGGCCTTCCACGGCATCAATCTCGTTTACTGGATGGAAAAGTACCACTCTCCCTAGAGACTAATTTGATGTGATTGATGTCCTAAAGCATGAATTGTCATATAAACATATGTTTAGAATTGTGCACTCAGTATATAGCTAAGCAGTGGATCTTTACTCCATTGCAGGTGAAAAGAAGAAAGGGAAGAAGAAGCCAGAAGAGTGAGGCCGGTGGGACAACGGGAGAGTCCTTGTACATGTTTTTGTGTCTACTCCATTCCAATGTTGTAATAATTGCTCCAAGGAATTAGAACTATGTTTTATTTTAACTTAGAAATCCCGGAATGGATGTGTAGTATTTGTAATCCGTAGTAAAACTCTGGTATTTATGTTTTGTGGAGTTGTAATACAGTTAAGGGTATTTCCGAATTCGTTTGGTATGTGTATTTAATCCTTGATTGAGTTTGGATAACCTTAGACTTGAAATTGTGTAGAAATTGCAGCAGCAGGGGAAAACAGTCGACTAGGTCGTGACCATAGTCGACTGGGCCCACTTGTTAAACGAAATTTCTTCCTAGATTTAGAAAAACCAGTCGACTGGTTTATTTGTTTTGGTCGACTAGATTGTATTCCAAAATATGTCACTCTGCTGAATCTTTCCAGTCGACCGAACAGGTATCAGTCAACTAAGAAATTGAGACCCCAGTCGATTGAGTCCTCGACACAGTCGACTGTATTGGGCTATTGAGTTGTATACTCTCTGTAATTGACCTAACAGTCGACTGGGTCCCCAACACAGTCGACTGGATTACTATTTTCAAAACTGATTTCTTCCTTAAGTTTTCAAATGAGAAAAACTTTTTATTACTCTGATTTTTATAATCCATAGAATATTTGGGAGTGGTTTTATGACCGTTGTATTAATATTTATTCCGTTGCTATGTTGGAATTGGTTTGGATGAGCCTTGGCGGCATGCCACGAATCCTATTTTCAAGCGTAGCGAGATGGGTCGTGACAATTAGTGGTCTTGTCCACAACAAATGGTACCGTAACATATTGGACTTTCTATGTCCGTTTTCAACATTGACCCTGTTTGTTATTGCTTATTTGACCATTTTAAGCAGTTCTGGTGGCCCAAACTGCTTATTGATCTGTTTGTTTCACCAAAAACATAAGCAGATTGGGTCTAAAAAGCAGTTTGACAATAAGCAGGTAGGGGGGTGCTTTTCAAGATTATCTCTATATTTGATCAATTCACAGCATATTAACCAAACACCCAAACCGTAATAAGCAGTTCTAATTTTAAGCAGTTCTACCAATCACGATAAAGATCGCATAAGCATAAGCACAGACAAACAGGCTCATTGTCCCATGTATTACCGCTTTTTACCACTGGGCCACCCCATCCTTTGCCCTTTGGTCAAGTTAATCATTCGCCTCCTCCATGTGTTGCTGGAAATAAGTAGAATTTCTAATGATTTCCTTAAGTCTCTGTTTGGTTTGAGAATGTAGACAAAGAAAAGAAAAGGGCAAGGAAAACAAGAAATAGAACTATCTCCCTTATGTTTTCCATAGTGTTCTCCTCCATGTTTCAATGACAGAAATTAAAAATTTTCAAAATAAAATAAAAACTTAAGAAAAGATGAGGGAAATTGACTTAGAAAATTTAGAATTTATAATTTTCTCTTCAAGCTATATTCTTTTCATAAAATTCAGAAAGCTATTGCCTTTTTTGAATTAAAACTTCTTAAAATTACAATTTTACGCTTACCCTTAAAATTTTTAACTTGACTATTTTAGCCTTATGAGATTACTATTTTTTTCTCCTCTCTTTCTTCGAGATTTTTTTTATTGATTTCATAAATGTTCACGTATTAGATTAAACAATTACATTTATTTTAATAATATATCAGTACCTACACATGCACCCTCAACTTCTTTATATTTTTTGAAGCTTGTTTCAATTTTAGACAAGCTGAAAGGATTCCTAATTGTATAGGATAAATTGCAAGGGAGATTTTTTGGTGGAGAAGTATTACAATGTGTGCAGTCTTACTCCTACTAGGATTTAGGTTTCTTGGTGGAGAAGTATTACCATGTGGGTAGTTTTACTCCTACAAGGATTTAGCAAGGTATTCTATATAAATATGGAGCTATGGTGAAGAAGAAGAGTACCTTGAAACTAGAGAGAAAATCAAGGTTCTTGATAGAGACTCAACAAATAGAATCAGAGCCAGGTTGGGTTGGGATCACTAAATTGCGAAGATGACTAGCACAAAGTTCATTGTGGTTATGGTCTCAGGAGGAGTCTTAGAAGCCAAGTGGAGCTTTGGATGGGACATTTGTGTCTCATGGAACGCAGGTTAGTACTCTGATTTATCGCGTTGAAGGGAGTTCTTAGTCATTCTCGGATGGGAAGCATAGATTCAAGTGAGTCTAGTCAATGGGACGATGAAGCATCAAAATGGTGGTGCACTCCTACCAATAAAGTAGGTGCGTGGTAGTACCTTGGCTAAGGTATCATAGTGGAGCAGTCTTCAACAGGACAGGATCGGCCTTGAGATTGTGAAATTCACATGAGGCCCTAAGCGAACATGAGACGAAAATCTTTTTAGGCCCTTTTTTGGTCTTATTTTTATAAAAAATATATGTATTTTGGTCAAATAAGGCCTTGTTCCAAGGCCAAGAAAATTTTTTTAGGCCCCTTTTTGTCCTATTTTTCTATATAATATATGTATATATAAGGCCCTATTTTTATATATAATACATGTATTTTGGTCAAACAAAGCCTTATTCCAAGGCCAAGAAAAATTTTTTAGGCCAATTTTTGGTCCTATTTTTATATACAATACATGTATATATAAGGCCCTATTTTTTTAGGCCCTATTTTTATATATAATACATGAATTTTGGCCAAACAAGGCCTTATTCCAAGGCCAAACAAATTCTTATTTTTTGAGGCCCCAAGCAGCCGCTTGGGCCGCTTAGCCCAAGGGCCAGCCCTGGTCTTCAAGGTGGCTTGTGCAAAAGTTGAACCAATAGAGAGATGGGAAATGCTTGGTACACACATTTTTTAACACACTTTTTGACACACTATGCTTTAAACACATGTACTTTGTGCTGTTTGAATTTTTCACACTTTTCTGTGCACCGCTTACATAGCACAAGGTACATGCATTTAAAGTTGTGTGTCAAAAAGTGTGTGTATGTAGCACTACTCTAGAGAGATTGTTGAGGTTTGTTTTAATTTTTTGGCAAGCTGAAAGGATTCCTAATTGTAAAGGATTACTTGCAAGGGAGGTTTCTTGGTGCAGAAGTATTACCATATGAGTAGTCTTAGGGTGTGTTTGATAAAACTGATCAAAATTAAGTACTGAAAATTAAGTGCTGAAAATAGTGTTTTAAGTACTGAAATAGAATGCATTCAATCAATAGTTTCAGCAGAAATTTTTCGCTTAAAGTTTCAGTGAATTTTTGGCTGCGTTTTCAATTAAGTGGTACATTTTCAAACGCACTAAAAAGAAATAAGTGCTGAAAATTTTCATTTTCACCACTTAATTGGGTTGTCAAACATATCCTTACTTCTACTAGGGTTTAGATTTCTTGGTGGAGAAGCATTACCATGTGGGTAGTCTTACTCGGTTACTCCTACTAGGATTTAGCAAGGTATTCTATATAAGTAGGGAGCTATGGTGAAGAAGAATAGTATCTTGAAACTAGAGAGAAAATCAAGATCCTTGAGAGAGTTTCAAGTAAGAGAGACGAGCTTTGACTCACTCATGGGCTTGAGCCCACCAGGTGGTAAAGGTTGTTGAAACAATTGAGAGCTCATAGATAACTTGTTAGGTTAATCTTGGTGAGATTTCAAGAGTGTTTCTTGAAGAGTTGAGCGAATTAGTGATTGTATTCCATATTGCATATAGTGGATTCATTGGTAACTCCTCCGCGGTTAGACATTTAGCTGAATCGTGTATATTTTGTGTTCTTGTGTTTGATTTAGATTTCTTTGTTTGATTATTTTGATCCGATGATTATATCGCTTATGCACAACAATACATATATATATATATATACGGTCAGGCTCTAGAGTGAATATGGTAGAATGAACATACCCAGTGAACATTTGTTTTTGCCTGAAAAAATCCACGGGCTGCCCCACTGACCCACATTCGCCCCACTGACCCGTGGATTTTTTCAGGCAAAAAAAAATGTTCACTGGGTATGTTCACTCTACCCTGTTCATTGTAGAACCTGATCGTATATATATATTTTATTTTTTTTGAACAGTAAAAATTTTATTGATAAAATCGAGAGATACACCCAAGCTTCATTACCCAACCAAGGCCCTTAAAAAGAACCCAAAAAATACATTAATAGACCCATCAAGGTACCCCAGCCCTCACTTGGGAATTTTCACAAACATAGGGATTGCTTGACACATATAAACAAGTAACTCACCTTCCAATCTGTGGCTAACACACATAACTCCCAAATGTGAAGAAAAAACCCAAAAACAATCCACCCAATCAAAGCCAAACAATAAAAACCAACCAATGAGACCACATCCCAGCCGTAAAACACTAATAATTCACCATTAATCAGTATGTGATAAGCCCAAACCCTCAATTCACTAGAGACAAGTTTCCTCATGAATCCTTCAGACTATGAAAGACAACAAACAATATTATACACAACAATGTTACACCAATCCCAATGAATCCTTCCCTATGAAGTACGAGAACGGATACTCCGACACGGATATGACACGACATGGGGACCACGACAAAATCCTACAAATTTTCACGTCGACCAAGGATGGAGCCAGGAAGTTTCACGTGGGGGGGCCATATTTTGCTGCTAGTACAAAGGTTCACACGGGATTTTTGGGGGCAATATGTAATTTTTTAGGGTATATTTATACATATTTTTCTTCCCCTATAGCACCAATTTATGGGGAGGTCAAATAAAAAACAAAAAAAAACATAAGCCTAATTTATACCCATTTAGTCAAATGATTATCTATGAAATCATTTGGATCTAAGGGTTAACCATAATAGAAGCACTAGAACCCCTTGAGCATCTTTGAGAGGCTTATATATGGATTTTCATATCTAAATCTTTCCTTATTTGAAGAGACGACGACGACGGTGATTTATGCAAAAATAATTTATGGAATCATTCATAAATAATGAGGGTACTCTAAATTTGCTCAGATACTCTCTCTCTCTATATATATATATATGTATATATATGTGTGTGTACACATATATAGATCTTTGAAAATAAGAAGAAGAAGAAAATTGAGCGAGACAAGAGTTGAGAGTAGTTAATGAAAGAACCGCAGGTGAGGAAGTAGGCTAGGTAGGTTGAGTCTATTTTGTCTTTTTACTTTTAAAGAAATTGTTTGGTAAGGTTGGGTTCACTGTAACTATTTAGAGTAGCCAATCACATTAACTGCTTTATTGGAGGGGCCAATCACATTAACTTCTCTAACTGGAGGGGCCAAACGACATTAACTTCCTCTAAAAATTCAATTTCCACACACCTACACTATATAATTTTTTAAATTCAAGGGGGGCTGTGGCCCCTGCCTCTCTCTCTTATGCTCCGCCTCTGACGTCGACACTACAGAAAAAGTGTCTGTGAGGTATCGCGTCTTTTCGTCAGACATGCACGATACAACACACAACATGTTACCTCCTTATAAGTACCCGTGCTTCCTAGATCCTTTCGCACAACAATATTACACCAAACAAATGCTCGAATTCTAACATTATACATATTTATATTAATGTTAAGTCTTAGAAAAATTGAAAAGTGGTTGTTCAACCAGCAAGGTATATTTAGGTACTTAAATCTACCATATCAATGAAACGTCTATTTCTTGGGATTTAAATCTACCATATCAATTTTGGGACATAATTTTCTTTTGTTCTCTTGCAGATAGTCTTTTGCTAGACATCGTAGCTCTCCTTCAACTTTCTAGGACTATCATGTTTGTGATCATCCCCATGCAGAAGTCAGTCTCGTGCGATAATGTGTGCCCCACAGGTAATGTAAGCGGTCAGGATTCACTTGATCACAATATTCCTTGATGAAACTAGAAATAACTTTAAGCCCATCCTTTTTCATCATTTTTAACTTTTAGCGTAGACTTGACTTGAAGTGGGATTTGGAATCACATTGAAGAGTTAAAAGTGGAGGCCTATTTGAGAGAAATTTTTAAATACATTGGGGTATCACTAGGGATATTGACATGGGGTGTTTGTTGCAGCTTATAAGTTGACTTTTTCAGTTTACAGTTTATTATAAGTTTAAGCTGCATCAAACAGGGTTTAGTTTAGAACTTATTTGAAGAAGAAAACAATTTAAAAGTGGAAAATAACTAACTTATCAAAAACAGGGTTTTAGATGCTTTTGAAATTATAACTTCTCAGCTTATTTTTAAGCTACAACAAATGGGGCCATGATATCCTGTGATAGCTTTTGTCTAGTCTTAATTCCACGTATAGGATGTTTCCGAGTATGTTTCTAAACAAGAGAAGAAGAATCATAAAACAAGGGGCTCGCTCGGGCGAGCACAGTGTGAGCGCAGCCCGTCGCATGAGGAAGGTGCGGGAAAAGGAACAAAACTTTCTGAGATCTTGCTCGCTCAGAAGCTTGCTCAAGCGAGGTCCCGCTCAAGCGGCCTGCTCGAGCGAGATGCGCAATTTTCAGTTTACTTATCTGTTTAGAAATATAATTTCGTAGAGAAACTTGTATATACTATGCATGTTTCTTACTTAGTCTGTATCACCACTCTCTTGAAAACTCTAGATCATAGCAAAACTCTACAACAGTGTGAAAGTAGCCCAATTTGGAGTGAACCACGTCGAAATATTGAGTTTCTTGTGTGATGTTCTTTATTTTCTTTCGGTCTTGCATATTCTCACAGGTCTTGGAGGGGAATTGGACTTGATTTTCCAACACCCTTCAGTAATGGAAGTGGGTTAATTGGGTGGCACCCACGCTACTCTATATAAGGGTCCCATTATTTGTGATCCTAAGGTGTGGGACCTATCCAAATAATCTACTCTCATTGGCTACAAGGCACCACATTGAAGTTATTAGTGGACACCGCTAGTAGCATGATAATAATTACAGGCACTGTCCATTTCGGCTATGACCCTAGGATCTACTAGCCACCAAATGATTTGAAAGCAAGGATGGATCTAGGGGGGGGGGGTCGATTTGGGAAAAAATACTTAATTATACTAGTATTATTCGTAAATACGTGTTCTCGCCCCCCCTAAATTTTTTTCTAAATTATAAAGCTCGCCCCCCCTTAGATTTTTTTAAAAAAACTAATGTGTATATGTGATTTTTGAAAAAGTTTAGTGTATTTATAAATCTAAATTCTGAATTTAGTTTACAAATTGCTCCATACATTGTTGATTCAAATTGTTTGTAATTTTCTCTCCTTATATAGTTATCTCATTATTAAAAATGTATAAGTAAACGCCAAAAAATTTTCTTTCGGGGGCGCTGCCCCCAAACCCCCGTATGTTTTCGCCCCCCCTAAACTAGATTCCTGGATCCGTTCCTGTTTGAAAGTAAGCCAATTTCTCACTTCGACAAAGCAATCGCAGTAATTACATACTCCTTTCGTCCCAAAATTATTGTCACACTTTCGGACTCCAACTTTTTAAGGGAACATAATTACTGCATGTTTAGAATTTTTATTTTTCAAAATTGCCCCTCATAATTATTGCATATCTTTTTTTTGTCTTTTTGACGTTTGATGTAATTTTAAGGGTCAAATGCATTTTGCACCCTCAAAATTATACCCTGTTTGGTACTTTGGTCTCTAAGCAAATTGTTTTTCGCATTTTGGTCCCTCAACTTACATTTTGTGGCAGTTTTCCCATTCCGTCACTTTTAACGTCACTTTTGGCGTCACTAAAAGTGAATTTTTTCGTCACTAAATATGACGGAGGGGGCAAACTGCCACAAAATGTTAGTTGGGGGACCAAAATGAGAAAAAAAAATTGTATAGGGACCAAAGTGTCAAACAGGTTATAGTTTGAGGGTGCAAAATACATTTACCCTAAATTTAATTTGAAAAATGGTAAAAGAGGAAGTTTGCAAATATTTAGTTTTGACTTTTCAAATAAGACAATTATTTTAGGATATCCTAAAATGGAAAGTGTGACAATAATTTCGGAACAGAGTGAGTAAAATGCATATCCCACTATGTCTTTCTTATCATTTGCGTCACATGTTAGAGTTTTTTTTTTTTTTTTGAAAGCAAATTGAATTTCATTAATATAAGGGTAAAATATGTTAGCAAAAATTGTATTGATATTCAACAGATAGATACTTCGAATACAATTGATGAAAACAGAAGCAGCACAAAATTAATCTGATAATCAAAATTGGAACTGCCAATAGAAATCAGAATTACAGAGAAAAAAAATAGAAACTGGAAACAAAATATCAAACCGAGGCCTGTGATATGTACACAGTTTCCTTAAAACAGATTCGCCGCCTCACCAAAAGTGCTCGAGAATATCTCCGGCGTCTGTCTCCCAGGATACAGTGGCAATTAGCAGTCGACAAGCACGGTGTTCGACTCCTCCAGCGAACCACCAATGGCTATAACTCTCTCTTTGGAAAATTGAGAAACTAGAGGAAGGAACTAAAGAATAGTCTCTAAAAAACTATGTATGGACTAAGGAGGAGAAAGGGGATTTATTGGCCGAATTATCAGTGAATAAATTCATAGTCCTTCCAATTTCTGTAACCTTTCACTATTTAATTCCTACACCAGTTCAGAAATCCCAAATGTCTTTGGAGTAAATTTCTATAATGCAAAACATTTGCAGAAATTCTAAGATTCACTCTCAACTTTGTATATACAGAATTTGGAAACCTGAAAATTGAGAGGTCCAAAAAGAAATACTGTACAGGTCGCACCCGCACCCGCGACCACGACCCGACCCGGCTCGGCTCGGCTCGGCTCGGCTTGGCACGGCACGGCCGAACAGACGACGGTGGCGGCGCGCTAGCGCGAGTGTGGAGTAAACCTAATAGGCCTTAGGTCCTTCCCATTCCACAAAAGTGGGTACCCCTTGGGGCCCAAACCCATAGCTTGGAGTAGCTTTATAAATGCACTAGAAACTCATTCTAATTTTCCTATGTGGGACAAGGTAAATTGTGAACCTTTTCCATTTCAACAACTCCTTGTAAGGGGCAACCTTTGAGCATTAATTTCTTATTCACCCAACAATGTTTTTGGACATGTGAATATCCAAACTTCATCTCCTCATGGAGGAGAACACAAAATCACAAGGACCCCACTCAAACTCTAAGTAGATCCCACTTCTAGTACTATAGGCCTTAAACATGGCCAAAATCACATATTTATCTAACAATCCCCCACATGAATGAAATTAATCGAAACGATGTGAGACAACATAGACTCGATAAAAGAGAGCACAATGGATCACTCCTGCAACAGGAAAGGTAGCTTTTGACTTTGAACCTTCCCTCATGATAATCTATCAGATTTACTAGCCGTACCAGTGAATGTATAGTCTTGAACTTATTGCCGTTAGTGTAAACAAATGACAGATCTCGCGCAGGAGTCTTCCAAACCATAGTTTAGTTCTTGCAATTGTGTTTATTTTGGCCTTAAACACTCGCCTGGTTCAGTGAATGTTTAGAAAAGAATTTTGCCTTTCTCAAATTCTTTTAGAATCGGCCCTACTTCTCATTAACATAGGTGACTTGTTTAGAGTATCCTGCTATCCTCCGCTTGGCAATACCAACACACATAGTCATTAAAAGCTAAGCTTATCCTCAAACCATGCAGGTATCACTGTTGTATCATTGAAATGGGCAGGAGAGCATTTCTCCTCAGTGATTCTCTTAAGGTACATGAAATTAGGTTGTCCCTTTGAACCTAGGTCTTGGGATCTCCAGTCAACTAGGTTGGGTTTCCATTCCGGTACCTTGTATTGTCATAGGCTTTAGTCCCATTCCTTAGATGATTTATTAACTAACTCTCGATTTAACCCTTTGGTTAGCCGATTCGCAATATTGTCCTTTGACTTTATATAGTCAATCGTGACAACCCACTTGAGAGTAGTTGTTTTATGGTATTGTGTCTTCGACGAATTTGCTTGACATACCATTTTACATATTACTTTGTGCCCTTCCAATAGCAGACTGGCTATCGTAGTGCATGCAAATTGCTGGCACTGGTTTTGACCACCTCGGAATGTCTTCTACAAAATGGCGAAGCCATTCAACTTCTTCTGTTGTCTTGTCTAGTGTAATGAATTCCGACTCCATTGTCGATCTAGCTATACAAGTTTGTTTTGAAGACTTCCATGAAATAGCTGCACTACCAAGTGTAAAAACATATCCACTTGTAGACTTTGAATCTTTCATATTGATACCCAGTTTGCATCACTATATCCTTCCAATATAGCTGGATATCTCATATAGTGTAACCCATGATCACGAGTGTAACGTAAGTACCGGAGTACTCTCACAATCCCTTTCTAGTGTTCATTTCCTGGATTACTAGTGTATCTACTCAGTTTACTAACTGAATAAGCAATGTCAGGCCTTGTACAACTCATCAAGTTCATCAAGCTTCCTATCACTTGAGAATATTTCAATTGAGAAACACTCTCACAAGTATTCTTAGATAGGTGTAGACTGAAGTCCACAGGCATCCTGGCTACACTCGTATCAGACTTGTTGAACTTCTCTAGAATCTTGTCTACATAATGTGACTGTGACAAAATAAGGCCATTTGTATTTCTAGAGATCTTGATGCCCAATATAACATCATCAAGTCCCATATCTTTCATGTCAAATTTAGAATTCAACATTTTCTTAGTTGAGGTAATAATTTTATCATTACTTCGCACAATGAGCATGTCATCAACATATAAACACAAGATGACATAGCCATCATTGATGTATTTGACATAAATGCATTTGTCATACTCATTGATCTTAAATCCACTAGAAATCATAGCTTTGTCAAATTTCTCATGCCATTGTTTAGGAGCTTGCTTTAAGCCATACAATGATTTGACAAGCTTTCACACTTTCTCTTCTTGCCCTGGAGCTGAAAACCCTTCGGGTTGTTCCATGTAGATTTATTCATTCAAATCTCCATTAAGAAATGCAGTCTTAACATCTATTTGATGTATTTTGAGATTTTGCAGAGCTGCAATTGCAATAATCATTCGAATGGATGTTATTATCATAATAGGAGAATATGTATCAAAGTATTCCAGACCCTCCTTTTGTCTATACCCTTTAATCACTAGCCTTGCCTTATACTTATCAATAGTGCCATCCGTTTTCATTTTCCTCTTGAAAATCCATTTGTACCCCAAAGGCTTACATCCAGGAGACAGATCAACCAGTTCCCAAGTATGGTTTTGTAAGATGGAATCAATTTCACTCTTGATTGCTTCTTTCCATAATGGACCCTCTAGTGATCTTATAGCTTCATCATAGCTTTGAGGCTCACTTTCTAACAGATAGGTTAGAAAGTCTGGACCAAATGATTTTGATGTTCTAACCCTTTTTCCACGTCTAGGCTCAACATCAACATTCTCTTCTTGGGTTTTACTACTTTTCCCAACAGTCTCAAATGTGCATTTTTTAGAACTATATTCCTCTTTACAAGGAAATACATTCTCAAGGAACGACGCATTTCTAGACTCCATGATCGTGTTCTTGTGTATATCTGGGTTTTCAGATTTGTGTACAAGAAACCGATCCGCACTGCTATTATGTGCATAGCCAATAAATAAACAATCAACATTTTTTGGACCTATCCTTTCTTTCTTAGGAGTAGGTACAAGAACCTTTGCAAGATACCCCCATATTTGTAAGAATTTATAAGAAGGTTTTTGACCATTCCACTATTCATACGGGGTTTGATCAACTTTCTTTCGAGGTACCTTATTTAAAATGTAATTTGTAGAGAGAATTTCTTCCCCCCACAAGTTCTGTGGCAATCCAGAACTTATTAATATAGCATTCATCATTTCCTTTAAGGTACGATTTTTCTTTTCAGCAACTCTATTTGATGGAGGCGAATAAGGCGCAGTGGTTTGGTGAATAATTCTGTGTTGTGCACAGTATTCACCATACGGTGCTACATATTCACCACCTCTGTCACTTCTTAACATCTTAATTTTTTTTGCTTAGTTGATTTTCAACCTCTGTCTTGTATAGAATGAACTTATCCAAAGCTTCATCATTACTTTTTAGCAAATACACATAACAATATTTAGTGCAATCATCAACAAAAGCAATAAATTACTTATTGCCACCTCTTGATTGAACCATTTTTTAAGTCACATACATCAGTGTGGATTAATTGCAATGGTTCGGTGCTTCTTTCTATTGATTGAAATGAAGTCTTTGTTAACTTTGCTTCAACACAAGTTTCACATTTATAACTTGTATCAATATGAAAGCTAGGTATGTGGTCTAATTTAATTAATCTTCAAAAAGAATTAAACTTAACATGTCCTAGTCTACTATGCCACAAATTGGAAGACTCAACCAAGTAAGCGGAAGAGGTACTCTTTTTATTGATTTTGTAATTCGGTACAATGGTCATTACATTAAGCTTAAACAGCCCATCACTCATGTACCCCTTTCCCACATACATCCCAGTTTTAGTCAGCACCACCTTGTCTGACTCAAAAACCATTCGGAAGCAATGCTTTCT
This sequence comes from Hydrangea macrophylla, assembly GCA_033977485.1. Taxonomy (NCBI): domain Eukaryota; kingdom Viridiplantae; phylum Streptophyta; class Magnoliopsida; order Cornales; family Hydrangeaceae; genus Hydrangea; species Hydrangea macrophylla. Next base: position 35,565,650 of record CM066994.1, read on the forward strand.
CAGAAGAGAACCAGACACCAGGTTCTTGCGAATTTCAGGCACATATAGGACATTGTTCAAAGTTAGCTCTTTCCCTGAAGTCATCTTCAGAATTATCTTTCCTTGACCTTCCACATCAGAGGAGGCTGAGTTGCCATGAACATTTTCTCACCATTATTCATTGGCTTGAAGGAAGTGAACATTGCTTTGTCAAAGCATATGTGGCGAGTGGCACCAGTGTCTATCCACCATTCCTTTGGGTTTTAACCCACCAAGTTCACTTCAGACACCACAGCTGACAGATTTATTTCAGAAACATCCCTCGAGATATAGTCTAATTCTACCATGTTAGCCTGTTGATTTTTCTTGAATTTCTTTTGTGGAAGACGACACTCAGAAGTACGATGTCCAGTTTTACCACAGTTGTTGCATTTCCCTTGAAACTGAAATTTCGGCTTCTTAGAGATACCACCTTTTGGCCCCATTTTGGACCCTTTGCCCCCATTTTGGACCCTTTGCCAGAAGAAGATTTTTTCTTCACACTTGAACTTTGACCACGCTCAACCACATTAGCCTTGGCCACAATATTATTTCCCACTTTCCTGTTAGCCCTTTTGTTGTCTTCCTCAATTCGAAGTCTAACAATCAGATCTTCAATTTTCATCTCCTTTCCCTTGTGCTTTAGGTAGTTCTTGAAGTCCTTCCAAGCAGGGGGCAGTTTCTCAATAATGGCAGCAACCTGAAAGGTTTCACTTAAGATCATCCCTTCAGCATGGATTTCATGCAAGATCACTTGCAGCTCCCAAACTTGATTGATCACAGTCTTTGAGTCCACCATTTTATAGACAAGGAATCTCCCGACTACAAACTTTTTTGACCCGGCATCCTCAGTTTTGTATTTTCTGTCTAAGGATCCTCACAGTTCCTTAGCAGTGGTCTTAACACTATACACATTATAGAGTGTATCGTGCAAGCCATTCAACACATAGTTTTGGCACAGGAAGTCTGAGTGATTCCAAGCATCAATGGCTAACACAACTTCCCGATCTTGTTCGTTCTCATTTGGAACAGTAGCATCTTCCTTCAAGAACCTTGCAAGGTTCAAAGTGGTAAGATAAAGTAGCATCTTTTGCTACCATCTTTTGAAATCCACTCCATTGAATTTTTCGGGTTTCTCCCTGTGGTTCATAGGAACCGTTCGGATTGAGGGAACCTTCATAGCGATCGAACCAATCACCACGGTGTCAGAACCAGTAGCACCGTCAGTCGTAGCAGGGTTCACAGTCTCATTCCCAGTTGTTGCCATTTCTGAAAATATTATCAAAGTAAAAATTAAACCCACAACAAGAAAAGATTGAATACTTTCCTTATGATTATTTTCAAAACTGAATGTGAAAATAAACTTTGTTTAAATTTTTTTTTTCCTTTGAGACAACCTACTTCTGTTTGACAGTTAAATTAAATTTTTTTTTTTAAATACAATCTGTTTTAAGATTGTTAGCAAAAATTGTATTGATATTCAACAGATAGATACTTCAAATACAGTTGATGAAAATAGAAGTAGCACATAATAAATTTGATATTAAAAATTGGAACTACCAATAGAAATCAGAATTACCGGGAAAAAAAAAAGAAACTGGAAACAAAATATCAAACCGAGGCCTGTGATATGTACATAGTTTCCTTAAAATAGATCCGCTGCCTCAACAGAAGTGCTCGAGTATATCTCCGGCATCTATCTCCCAGGATACAGCGGCAATTAGCAGTCAACAAGCATGGTGTTCAACTGCTCCAGCGAACCAACTATGTCTGTAACTCTCTCTCTCTCTAGAAAATTGAGAAACTGGAGGAAGGAACTGAAGAACAGTCTCTAAAAAACTATGTATGGACTGAGGAGGAGAAAGGGGATTTATTGGACGAATTATCAATGAATAAATTCATAGTCCTTTCAATTTCTGTAACCTTTCACTGTTTAATTTCTGCACCAGTTCAGAAATCCCAAAAGTCTGTGGAGTAAATTTCTGTTATGCAAAACATGTGCAGAAATTCCAAGAGTCACTCTCAACTTTGTATATACAGAAATTGAAAACCTGGAAGAAGTTGAGGGGTCCAAAACAGAAATACTGCGCAGGCCACACCCACGACCACGGCTTGGCACAGCCGGACGGAAGGACGACGGTGGCGGCACGCGCGCGTGTGTGGAGTAAACCCAATAGGCCTTAGGTCCTTCTCCTTCTACAATAGTGGGTACCCCTTGGGGGCCCAAACCCATAGCTTGGAGTAGCTTTATGAATGCACTAGAAACTCCTTCTAATTTTCCTATATGGGACAAGGTAAATTGTGAACCTTTTCCATTTCAACAACTCCTTGTAAGGGGAAACCTTTGAGCATTAATTTCTTATTCACCCAACAATGTTTTTGGACATGTGAATATCCAAAGTTCATCTCCTCTTGGAGGAGAACACAAAATCACAAAGAACGCACTCAAACTCTAAGTGGGTTCCACTTCTATTAGGCCTTAAACATGGCCAAAATCACATATTTATCTAACAAAATACATTTTGCACCCTCAAACTTTGGCACTTTGGTCTCTCAACAATTTTTTTTGGGCATTTTGGTCCCTCAACTAACGTTTCGTGGCACTTTGCCCCTTTGCACTTTTAGTCGTTGAAAGTGATAGGAAAAGTTGGGTTAATTACATATACACCTCATGTACTTGAACCGTACTTTGCACCTTGTACTTCAATCGTATCACTAATATCCTTTCTACTCTGGACTAAATTGAAAATTAGTTATATAAATTTAATGAGCAAAGCCTACTCAGGCTTTGTTTGGCAACAACTTTTGAAGTCCACTAAAAATTATGAAACCCCAAAAGCTAAAATAAAACATTTAACAAAATAGCCTCTGTAATTGCAATTAAGCTACCTTCACTACAACAAATATGTTTTTTTGTGATGCACACAATTTGTCGCGCACAAACGGGTCACAAAAGAACGTTATTTGTGACACGTTTCGTATTTGTGACACACTTATAGATGTCGCAAAAAATTTTGGTTGACCAATTACTGTAACTTACTTGTTACGCACATACATGCCACAAATAAGAAGTCTACTATTCGTGACGCATATAATGTACCACAAATAAAATCCCTACTCTTTCTGCAACATCTGTGCACTACAAATAATAAACTTGGGCTCTCAAAATTTCCACAGTCTCTCTCTCTCTCTCCCTCTCTCCCTCTTGCGTCTCTTTGGCCTCTTATATGATGTTGAAAAAAATCCTCCCCACACCAAAACCTTTCCCTCCCTATCTTTCAGTCTCTTCACTCCCAGACTCTCTCTCTCACTCTCTCTATATCTCTCACCAAGTAGGCATGTATAGGAGCTGAGCCAAGCCTGCTCGCGAGTTTCTCACGAGATTCAAGTAGGGGTGTATAGGAGCTGAGCCAAGCCTGCTCGTGAGTTTTCTCACTAGATTGTGAGCTCGAATGAGCCGAGTTTTCAAGTGTTCGTGAGCTTTCTTGCAAGCTTTTTAATGAGCTTTTTCGGGCGCCCTTTTAAACTACATAGTTTAATAATAAAACAATCATTTATCAATCCTTTTTACGAGATATGTCATATTTTCTCTAAAATTATGTAGTTTTATAATAAATAATGAGGGTACTCTAAATTTGCTCGATCTTCTCTCTCTCTGTCTATATATATGTACAAATATATAGATCTTTGTCGCTAAAAGTTTTTTTGGTCGCTACAATTGTTTTTGTTGGTTGCTAACAGCCCCTTAAATATATATAAAGAGTAATGCTATGGGTCCAAATTTTTTCCCCAAAAAATGTTTCCCATTACATGTGGCAGTGGGCACCTCTTCACTAATGGTAGGACCATTTCAATATCAACTAATCAAAATCAACTGGGCCCATTGCCACATGTGTTGGGAAACACTTTTTGGAAAAAAAAATTGGAAAGCATAGCATTATTCATATATAAAAGTCACTATGCAAGCTCTTTATCAAACCGATTAATGAGCTTTTTCACGAGATTGCTCACGAGCCTTAATCGACCATGTTCACGAGCTCAAATGAGAGAGTCGAGCTTAGCCTTTATCGAGCTGAGTTTTGAGCCCTTGTTGAGCGGCTCAGCTCGTTTACACCCTATCACAAACTCATCAACTTCTCTCACCTGAAACATTCCTCTCTCCTCTCACCACGACCCGACCCCCACCATCGACCGACACCACCGGAACCCCTTAGCTCGATCCTACGTCTCTCAGAATCTCTCTCCCTCTTGCCAAAAAAATGCAGGTTAGGGTTTCAGAATCCTTTGCGTATATTAGATCACTCATCTTTTTCTATCTATTTTTTTCCCTCCTTTTCACGAGGGCTCCATTGGAAACAATATGGAAAGCACAGCAATATGGGGTACCTTTTTTCAATCGATTGAAATATAGGGTCATTGTTTGAGAAATTTATAACTTCATTCTCTTCCCTGTCAATGTGTTTGGTTATTTTTTTCCTCCGTGTTTTTCGATGAACAACGCTAAGCTTTCTGTCAATGTGGTTGCTGATGTGGTTTTCAATGCTGAGTAAAACGAAGTCTTGACTAGAGAGCTAGCAGAGGATGAACACTCTATTGTTGGATTTTTGGGTAAAGCCTGATTTTCAAGTTTGTATTTCATTTCTCTATTTTCCTGCTATTTAACCTACATTAAATTGTGGGTTCGAAACAATAGAAGCTTAGGTTACAATAGGTGTACATTTTCTTTCTGAAAACTCATGTCTTTCTCCATTTTTACTGTTCATGAAAACAATTTTGATTTGATGTGTTGTCAAAACATAAGTTGTATTGGTACCGGAATTGAAGAGGCTGGCTTTGTGTTGGTGTGTTTGCATTTGTTTGTGCTAAATGTTTATTTTGGAGATGCTTCTTACTCTTTCTTTATTTTCTCGAGTCTTTGTATGTTCTAAATGTTTGTGCACATTGCCTGTTTGATAAAATGCTTCAATGGGATAAGATTGTTTAGGTTTCATATGGTTCCAAACTGTTTAAGTTTCAATATTAGTTCAACATATACGTAAAGAATACATTAGAATACATATGATTAGGCTCCATTAGAATACATATTTCTGGATAAAAAAAATTAAGGTGTTGAACCACTGATCCTTACAAGCCCCCAACCAGACATAACCGATCTTTACAAATTCAGTTTCTTTTGCTTGCTTACTCTATGCTTCCCAAATGGATTAGCAGTTGTACCACATGCTGTGGCACTAATCAGTGGTACCACATGGCATGTGATACAACTAACCAAGCATTTTGTTCGGTGATTGAAAAATAGATATTGATAATTGAAAATGAATATAAATTAACAGATCAATGTATTTTCCAACAGATGTTTCCTTTTCATAAGAAAGGTTAATTTTGCAGAAATTTTAATTATTAATTTATTTTCGTTTTCTTTTTTGCTCTTTGTTAAGTTACCAACTACTCCAAAAGCTTAAGCTGTTAGAGAATGGGTGTAGAAACCCATAATTTTTAAAGGGTATTTCGGTAATTTTGGATCAATGTGGGTTTTGATTTGGGACAGTGTAATTTAAATTTTGATACTTGTTGGAATCACTGGTTGGTTATTGGGTCACAAGTGTGTGTATGTATGTGTGAGTGTGCTTGTGTTGTGTGTGAGTGTAACACCCAACCACCCCTCTCTATTTTTTGACTTTGGAGACACAAAACCTAAAGTTACACTCAACCTCCATCCCCTCCCACTCTCTCTCTCTCTCTCTCTCTCTATCTCTCTCTCTTCTTTCTTTTTTTTTTCTTTCTTTCTCTCTCTATCTATCTCTCTCTCTCACTTATGGTTAGGAGATCAAATCTCCATGGAAGCTTAGAGCTTCAAGCTCAATTTTGAAGACCATCAAGCCATATTTGGAGCAAGGCTATTAGAGGCAAAATTGTTCCCCTTGCCAAGAGCTTCCTATTTATTGTGTTTCTTGCTCAAGAACTCAAGAGGTAATTTATGTTATATCTTGATACACCATTGTTCTCAATCGTAAGTTGGGTTTATGTAACTAGGTGTTGATACCTTGTAGGATATGGTTATGTTAATGTTTTCCCCTTTAGATTTCTTTGGTGAGAGTATTTTCTCAAATAATCAAGAGGTAGATTTCATTGTTTAAATGCACTCTTCAAGAGGTAGATTTCATTGTTTAAGTGCTATGTGTAGGATTAGAGATGGTTCAAACTAATCTTATTTAATTTCTTCCTACATGAATGCTATTTGATTAGTTGCTCTTATATGTTTTGTTGACTACTTGCTTAACCTAAATGCTAAGTGAGCATGCGATTAATTAAATTACTTCTTATTGTCAATAAATTCTTTAATGCCTAAGATAATATTTATGCCCTACATGAATTTCTTGATTTATTTGCTTGGATATTATGATTCACCATGTCCATTTCATAATATTGAGATCATAGAAATAACATTGTTAAGGCATAATCTTTTAGTAGCATTTCATATTCGCCAAGTCAGCAAAGCATTCATAACATTGGCATGGGAGTATGATATTGTTAGAATTCCCACGATTGGGGAATGTATATTGAAATCCCCATTTGGGGATAATGGTTTAGTGAATTCCGAAAGCGGGTGTGAAGTGAGGAAAGTTGTTTGTGATCCTTATTACATTCAAAAATCCAAGGTCATATTCGGTTAGCTACTGGAGATCTTGTATGCTACACTCAAGTTGGAGTAGCTGCATACGGTGTTGAGAGTGAGTAATTATGGAAATTGAGTTGGGAATGTCTCACGGTTTGGCCATTCGGTTAATTGCATTGCCACGGTGGCAAAACATTACACCGCATGTCATAGCATGATTTTAGAAGTAGTAGTATTTCTACAATGTTTTCTACTGAGCCGTCGTGCTTAATGAATTTATAAATATATATATATAAAAAGGGGGGGCAGCCCGGTACAGGAAGCTCCCGTAGTGCGGGGTCCGGGGAAGGGTCGGACCACATTGGGTCCGAGGTTTGTTTGAAGATTCCTTACGAGGAAGTCTTATGTTTTGAAAAGAAATCGTTTCTTTGTTGTAGCTCATGGTAGAAGCATTGTTATACTTGTAATCCTTTATCTTAATCGTGGATTTGAATTGCAAGGATTTTCATTTATTTCATTGTAGATGTTATTGGGCATGTTTAGCCCTTGCTTTAGCGACTTATTCATTTTGGGCAATGTTAACTTGAACTTGTAGCTATATACCATTTGATTCCTTGTTGAATGTATTATGAATCTAATTTGAAGCCTTACACCACTATGTGGTTGCTTCTTGTTAATTGTGCTGCCCGGTCAACTGGATATTTTTAGGTGCTCTTTCCGGTCAACCGGATATTGTTTTTGTGCTCTGTCCGGTCAATCGGATATTTTTGGGCTTGCTGTCCGGTTGACTAGCCTGGTGTGTTTCTTTTTCAAATAACTTTGTTTCATGGTTTTGACTTAGAAAATATTTTCGAAAACTAATTTAGATTATACTTAGCCTATAGATATCAAGGGAAAGTTACTACTTTCTATTTCTTAAGGACTGTTTGGTTGTAAATTTCCAAAAGCTTATATTATTGTAAACTTTCAAAGTGAACTCAAACCTTCGTTTCTTTTCTCAAATGGGGCTTCACCGGACTGTCTTTTAAACTCGTTTTAAAACCAAAACTATGTTGATTGACCCTATTTGACCTGTTTGGTCCTCGTGGGTCAATTCTTGACTTTTGACTTTTCTTTGGAATCCACGTAGGATTCCCCTTTGCTTCCGCCTTCTGGATTGGTCCACGTTGGACTATATCAAGCTTCAACACCCTCCCTCACATGCAACCCCGACTTGCACGTGGAGAGCAAACAAACTAAAGTCCATCATAGTGGAGACAAATAACAAATTGAAAAAATGCACAACAAAGCGGGGATGGAGAGTCGAATCCAGGTCCTCCCACAAACAAGGCTCTGATACCATGTTAAGTTACCAACTACTCCAAAAGCTTAAGCTGTTAGAGAATGGGCCCAACATTGTACATCAAGCTTCAACACTCTTTATAGCATTCAATCCCAATTAAGAAGGTAACTGACAGAAAATCACATATGTTCAAAATATTTTTCCTTCATATATTTTGAAAATTAAACAACTGGACCAAACAATTCGTTGGAGTTGGACTCATGTCAAATACATGAACGCGCTCTAAATAACTTTCAAGAATCTGTAGATGCTTTTGATTTTATTTTGTTGCAGGTATGATTATTCAAGATATAGACAGTCCACTGGAAAGGTATCAAATTTTTGTTTTTAGATTAATTTTGAAGAAAATCTTTAGTTGTAACTTGATACTTTAGCAGTGAACTTATTGTGTCTTTTTTCTAGATATCTTGACAATTTTTTAATATCTGATGCTCCACCATAGGTAAGTAGCCTCTTAAAAGTGTGTTTCTTGACTTGAGTTGCTTTTAGGCCAACAGGTATAAGCTTTAAGAATGTCCGCAATTGGTGGTACTAAGTGGAAATGACATGGGTGATAATGTGGTAGACGCAAGTCTGATATATATACCCAAGTCTATGCTAGTGAACACTATTTAAACATTTCTCATATTGAATGTCTAATATTCTGCAAAAAAATGTAAAAATTTCTAAGTCAGAGGGTGTTCTCTGCAGTCTAAAGTTGCACATATTGAATAGTGCTAGACAAGGCTATTGTGTAGTATTAAAAGTTAATAATGCATACAAATTTGTAGATTTATTGAAAACATGTTTTATTTCATGCTTTGGGTTGAATTGGAAATGTTTGAGTTTTTCTATTTTCATAAAGCTAAAGGTTTCTAATTTGGTAACCTTGAGCAATATTTGGTTACCTCATAATTCTAGCATGACTACTACATTGTTTTTATTTATGTGATTTTAAGTCTCTTCATGTGATCTCAGGATTTGTTTGATTTTATTTCTTGCACATTTGAGTGAACTCTCTCTAAGCTTAGAAAAAAATTGGGTTGATTTGTTGTTTAAGTCTATGATTATGTTTAAACCAAAAAGAGCATCACTTTATTAAACTTTTAGCACCATTGATTTTTGCTCGGACCAAGCTCGTTTTGAAGTTAGTAGATAACATGGTATTCTAATCAAATGAGTTATGCTTTCATACTTCTTTGTGTTTCCAGGCTAGGCTATATTGTTGTTACGATTTGAACTCGAGGAAGCGGGGAAGATAATTTCTAGTTCTCTACAAAGTGCGATTTTTTTATTACTCCTTCAATTGAAATTAGTTTGTTCACGCTGTAACTATTGTTCGCTATGTACCCCTCTCGGTATCCTTAAGGAGTTTGGAAAGGTTAAACCGATCAGGTTCTGTCCCACTCACTACTAAATTTCGATACAGTTCTTAAGAAAATCAACATTATGAACTTGTTTTAAGACTAAATATAAAGTGGATTGACTCCCACATAATTAGAGGGCAATTATAAAAATATAACTATATAGAACCATTTCGTCTATAAATCACACAAGTCGGTTTTGAGCCTTCCCAAATGTCGCTTGTTGTAGTGAAAATCCTTCTGCAATCTGGAGAGCTTCTCAGATTCTTAAAAAATCCCATTACACTTGGGCTAGAAAAGACTAAGTTTTAGGGGTTTTGAGGGAAACCGCCGATCCGAACGCCATGAAACCTAACTCGTACTTCAAACACACCTAATGAAAGGTAGGAACAAACGGAATGCAAAACGGACTCTCGGTTCACAAGTTACGCAAAAAAACTTAATTTTTCATTCACTTGGGCTTAAGTTATTTTGAGGGGTGAAACGGTAAACTGCCGACCCGAACGCCATGAAACCTAACTCGCATCTCAAACACGTTTAATGAAAGTTGTAGGAAAAAAAGTAATGCTAATGGGACTCCCAGTTATCAAGTTACGCGTCACGAGCTATTTTTATTTCATTTACCTAGTTAGACTTCAAACTAAATAAGCTTGCGTAGTAGTCATCTCCAGCGTAGCCTCCGTCATCGTAGGCTCCATCCACGTGGCCCCTATCCATGTATGCATCACCTGCATACTCATAACCCTGGCCAGCTGGACGTTGAATATCCAGCGGCATAAAACGCCGTCAGCTACGAAAGCCGAGTGAATGCAAATACTAACAGAGTATCTACCGATATGTAGCATATGACAACAACATCAATAAAAAGGATCATCTCATCGTTCGTATGCATGTATGCACCAATCCAAGATATAATACGGACGTCATCCCTTTTTCCATCTAGCACGTAGCCCAACGCCTCATGACTCAGTTATCCTCGACACGTGGTCTCACACATAACATAGACTCTTGGGTCCACATTAATCAGACACGTAATCCCATACCTACGGTCTGTTCACTCTTGACATGCAGTCTCACATATAACATAGACTCTTGGGTCCACATTAATCAGACACGTAGTCCCATACCTACGGTCTGTTCACTCTTGACACGCAGTCTCACACATAACATAGACTCTTGGGTCCACATTAATCAGACACGTAGTCCCATACCTACGGTCTGTTCACTCTTGACATGCAGTCTCACATATAACATAGACTCTTGGGTCCACATTAATCAGACACGTAGTCCCATACCTACGGTCTGTTCACTCTTGACACGCAGTCTCACACATAACATAGACTCTTGGGTCCACATTAATCAGACACGTAGTCCCATACCTACGGTCTGTTCACTCTTGACACGCAGTCTCACACATAACATAGACTCTTGGGTCCACATTAATCAGACACGTAGTCCCATACCTACGGTCTGTTTACTCTTGACACGCAGTCCCAACGTTTCGGCCAACCCGCCCTGACATGGTTACTACGACACATAGCCCTTATATGATACAACACGTAGCAATTATTATCGTACACAGCTCATATCACAGCACACAGCTCTATTATTTCTCAGCACACAGCACTATTGTTTCTCAGCACACAGCACTTTTGTTACTCAGCACACAGCACTTTTGTTTCTCAGCACACAGCACTATTGTTACTCAGCACACATCACTTTTGTTTCTCAGCACACATCACTTTTGTTTCTCAGCACACAGCACTATTGTTACTCAGCACACAGCACTTTTGTTTCTCAGCACACAGCACTATTGTTTCTCAGCACACAGCACTATTGTTACTCAGCACACAGCACTTTTGTTACTCAGCACACAGCACTTTTGTTACTCAGCACACAGCACTTTTGTTTCTCAGCACACAGCACTATTGTTTCTCAGCACACGGCACTATTGTTTCTCAGAACATTACGGCCACCTGCCCCAATACATAATACTCAACACGAAGTCCTACTGCTATAGCCTCCCATATCCGACACGTAGTCCAACTCTATCATACGTCGACCAGACACGAAGTCCCGAACCTGTCCCAGCACTTGGGATTCCACACTCAATTATCATACGGTCTTAGTGACCGCATTCACGCGCACCCATAAATAGTATCGACCTCTGCGGTCGATAGACCCACTAATATGCACGTCGGCTTCTCAAACTCGTCATTATCTCATATATATCAAAAGGATATAACAATACAAGGAAAATACAGGGTATTACACATCACAACATTCAAACCAAAACTAGAATGAAATATTAGGCATCGTGTATGATTCTAGTAAAAATAGGGCACAGGGGTATTTTGGTCATTTTCCAGTTTTGTACGTCCACAACCGAATTTTATAAAAGTTCCGTGAGATTAAATAAATAAGTATTCATGTTGGAAGTTAAGAGTTTTCGATCCTCATTAAGAATCCATCTCGATTCTAGTCGTATTTGAAAATAGCAGTTTATCGTATTTATACCGTATTTGAAAACCAGAATACTGTATTTATACTATATTATAATATTGTATTTATACCGTATTATACTATATCAGAATACCCTATTTATACCGTATTATACTATATCAGAATACCCTATTTATACCGTATTATACTATATCAGAATACCGTATTTATACGTACAAAAAAATATAAATACGTAATATAATACGTATACACATCACATAATCATAATCATATGTTCATAACAAAGTGTAATATAAATAGCTGAGTGAGTTGGAGACTCACCTAAATTCGCAGAATAATAATGCCGAGAAGACCCGAAGAATCTTCGAATATAAAATTCCGGCTTCAAATAGCGTTCTTGGTGTTCCTGGTGTACTAGGTGTGTTCTTGGTGTTCTTGGTGTTTGTGTGTGCGTTCTTGGTGTTCTTGGTGTTTGTGTGTGTGTTCTTGGTGTTCTTGGTGTTTGTGTGTGTGTTCTTGGTGTACTAGGTGTGTTCTTGGTGTTTGTGTGTGCGTTCTTGGTGTTCTTGGTGTTTGTGTGTGCGTTCTTGGTGTTTGTGTGTGTGTTGAAGATGTGTAAGTATTAGGATGACTTCTCAACCTCATAAGTCTAACCATAAAATGTAATGGAATGGTCCCATATATATAGGAACCAAGGAGGGACCTCACCTTGCAATTTACCAAGAGTTAAAGGTTCAACGGATAATTATTTCCTTAGGGCATGTTTGGTTGGAAAATCATAACTGGTCCAAATATACCAGATATTCACAAATCTGCTAAATTTCTGTTTCTAAAAATTCTGAAAATTTATAAACGAGTTCTATAAATACTGAATATTATAATAACATAAAAACACTATTCATCTTGGGAAATAAATATTTAAAAATAGCGGGTATTACAACGTACTATTTGTGGAGCACTCTAATGTGTCACAAATACTACATATACTACTGAAAAAGTATCTGTGGCGCACACAAAGGCGTCACAAATACTAGTATTTATGACGCATTTCATGCACCACTAATATATTATAGATATGGTGAATTTTATTTGTGACACTAGTTATGTGTCACAAACAATGATAAACAGTTAAAGTGATTGCGTATTTGTGATGTATATGCACATCACAAAAGGTCACTAGTTCTGACGCGTAAAGTGCGTCACGAATACTACTCTTATTTGTGGGCATGTGCCACACATATCTAGTATTCATGACAGTTTAATTGTGACGATGTCATCTATTATTTGTGATGCGTTGACCGCATCATAAAAGATGGCATTATTTGTGACGCGTTGACCGCGTCACGAAATATTATTTGCGACTAGTAATTTTGTGACACTCGTGCGATGCGTTCACCACTTTTCTTGTGATTAATTAAATAAAATAAAAATAAATAAAAAGAAGCTGTCAAACGATCCACAAGGGGTATTGTTGAGCTATTTAATAGTTAGATTTCTGTCTTTTATGGAATTCCGCTACTTGTTGTAGTGTGTTGTATCTCCTCATAGTTTTTCCATGTCTAATAAAACACTCTTTTGATTAACCAAAAAATAAAACAAGGGACAAAGTAAAAATGTTTAACTACAGGTGGCGTATATGTAATTAACTTTTTTAGATTATTATTATTATTATTTTGGCTTTTTCCGTCACTTTTAACGGCTAAAAGTGGCAGAAGGGGGAAACTGCTACAAAATGTTAGTTGAGGGACCAAAATACCAAAAAAAATTGTTTAGGGTCCTGAATTTTTTAAGGGTTAATTACATTTTACCCCCTGTGGTTAGAGCTATTTTCACTTTACCCCCCTATGGTTCAAAAGTGGACACTTAACCCCCCTGTGTTTTGGACTAAAGTGAAACTATTAAGATTTGTCTCAAACTAGGCCCACATGGGGATTAAGTGTTAAAATTAGTCCCAAATAAGAAAGTTTACATGTCAAAATTAATCTCACATAGGCAGTTAACCCCAAAATTGGCACCCACAAGGGGTTAAGGGTTAAAAATCAGCCCATGATAGGTGGGTCATTTGGCAACATTATCCCCATATAGGGGGTTAACCCCAAAATTAACCTCACAAAGGGGGTTAAGGGTTAATATTTTTTTGCCAATTTCAAAATTTTCATCAATTTTGAGATTGTGACAGTTTCACTTTAGTCCGAAATCTAAGGGGCTTAAGTGTCCACTTTTGAATCACAGGGGGCTAAAGCGAAAATGGGCTTAACTACAGCCACAGGGAGGTAAAATGTAATTAACCTGGAGTGCCATAATTGAGAGGCGCATCTTAAGAGAGCGCCACGTGTACAAATGGGGGTACAAATTTATTGGGCCTTAATGGACAGGGCGTGTTGGACTCTTGGGATAAGAGGTTAGGTAGGTAATTAGATTATTGGGCTAAAACACAGTCAGGCCAGAAGCACGATAGACTAAGGCCCAGATCAAAGGAGAGGAGGAGCCTTGCGTATACCCTCCCAGGGTACGATGAACCACTTAGGTGTTGGAAGGAATACACAATCTGGCATGACCCAGAAATACGCGAGTAGAGGAGCACGACATGGACCGTTGAAAAAGGGGAATTGGGAGAAGTTATAAAGGGATAGAAGGTACAACAGAGAAGATGGTATGAATCTTTTCTTTTTCTCTCTTTCTTAGATCATACATAGAAAAACTAATCTAATTTGATCGTCAGAGGAGATTCAGGGTATAACCCCCTTGAATTTTTATTTTCTACTTTTTAGATTGCCAGTGAAACAGAAGATAAGAAGATGGACTGAGCCTTGAAGCTGGTCAGAGATGTACATCCACGAAGTGAGGACTAGTAACAAATTTGGGGAGCATCAGTTGGCACCATCTGTGGGAAAGACGTGCTTTGGTTCTCAGATTTAAAGAAATCTAACCCTAAGTATTGCAGTACACATGAGAGAAATCGAGACACACGAAATGGATGGTGAGCAGAGGAAGACTCTGAACCCGGTAGATCTTGAGGTTCAAATAACCGACCAGTCTAGTGAAAGCCAGGCGATTCCCAGCCAAATGGAGGCCATGATGCAGCAAATCAAATCCCTCACAGAAATTGTAGAGGTACTGGTCAGGCAGCAAGCTAGCTAGGTGTCGGCTCCTGTAGGTCCAGAAACTAAGGATTTAAGTCAGAAGGATCAGTACGTACAGCACAGTATTGATCCACCAGTTCACAGAAATGGAGGAGCAAAAGAGGATATGGCCGAGTCAAAGGATAATGATAGGGCAGATTTGAAGAGTGAAACCTTACAAGAGGCAGATCAAGAATGGAAGTTAATCCTGGGACTTATGGAGCCCCCTTTTGCTAACCAAATCATGATGGAGCAGTTACCAAAGAAGATCATCCTGCCTAAAGTAAAGCCCTATGACGGAAAGGCTGACCCTACTGAGCACTTATGTCACTACCAGCATGCTATGGCTTTGCATGATTGAAGTGAGGCCCTATTGTGCAGAGTGTTCTTGAAACACCCTCATGGGTGCAGCCCTATCATGGTTCAGGAGACTACCCCCAAGTCAATTTCCTCTTTTACTATGTTAGCAACAAGGTTCGTTAATCGCTCTATCACAAGCCGAAAGCTCAAGAAAGGGCTAGACCACCTTCTCACCATAAAGCAACTGAAGGGTGAATCATTAAGAGATTATATAACCCGATTTAATGCTGAACTCGTTAGCGTTGATGGATGTGAGGGAGGATTTGCTATTGCAGCGCTGAGGGCAGGTCTCCAGCCTAGATTGTTTTGGAAGTCTATCACCTAAAAACCACCCCTGGATAATTCAGATCTCCTAGTGAGAGCTCAAAAGTACATATCTCTCGAGGAGATAGACATAGCCCAAAGAGATAGCAAGCTATTGGTGGAACTAAGAGAAAGTTCTAGAGGAATAAAGAAGGACCGGAAGAAGAGAAGATCGTTGGATCATTCAGAGAGAAGAACGACTCGTAATAGGGAAAGGTCTCCAAGATCAGCCCATTACACGCCTCTTAAAGCATCACTTTCTCAAATTTTGAGACAAGTCAAAGGCAAAGAGCACCTGAACTGGCCTGGAAAATTGAAAGCTGAGCGACGAAATCGTGATCGAGGTAAGTATTATGACTTCCATAAAGACCATGGTCACACCACGGACAAATGTCGAATCCTGAAGAGGGAAGTTGAAGAACTGATTCGAAGGGGTCGGCTTAGGGAGTACATTGGGAAGAATGACCGAACTGTTTCTAGGATAGATCTAGCTAGTAAAAAACATACCAAAGAGAGCCAGGATAGCTTGAAGTGGATCAACCACCTCAACCCAACGTTATATACTCAATTCATGGTTGTACGAGGGATTCTGGATATTCGAATCAGGCTAGGAAACGCTTTTCCTGAGAAGTCCAGTGGGAGCCTACCTGAATTCTCAGTATGGAACAGAGGTTAAAAACCCTGACCGCACGAATAACTTTTGGGGATGAAGACTTGGTGGGGGTGCACGTTCCTCATGCTGACGCATTGGTTGTAACTCTTTTCATCGCCCATTATGATGTAAGGAGAATTCTAATTGATAACAGAAGCAACATCAATGTTATTTTTCTACATGCCTTGGATAAGATGGACATCGATCACGGACAGATGAGGGGTTCAACAGGGAAAATCACAGGATTCAGCGGTGAGGTCGCTGAACCAGTTGGTGAGATCAGATTACCTGTTACCATTGGTAAGGCAACTAATTACTTGTCTGGATTAGAGGAGTTTTCGGTGATAAATGCCCCATCCCTATATAATGCTATCATGGGACGTAAATGGCTTCATAAGCTCATCCTTAGAGGTGAAGTAGTAACCATCAGAGGAGATCAGAAAGTATCTCGGGAGTGTCATGCTGCATCCTCCAGGAATGTCAGGGAAAAATAGCAATTACAGCATCAGGTAGGCTAAGCAAGTCAAGAGCAAGTGGAAGGAGAGAATTCTGAATAGATACCGCCTGAAATTCGAGATGACCGACCTGAGTGTCTCAAACTAGGAGAAGATTTGGAAGAAGTTAATCTAGAAAGTGGAGATCGTGAAAGGAGAATAAAGATCAGAGCTCGTGTCACGGGCACTCTCAGGGAGGAATTAGTTCAGTTCTTGACAAAGCATCAGCATGTTTTTGCTTGGTCTACAAAGGATCTGGTAGGAACAGACCCGAATATAATTTCGCATCATCTTATGGATATCCAAGGAACCCACCGCTCTGTGAGAAAAGGAAGAATTTTGCAGCAGAAAGGCATGAGGTCATAAATACAGAGGTGGATCAATTATTGGAAGTTGGACATATTAAAGAGGTGCATTACCCAGAGTGGTTGGCTAATACAGTGGTAGTACCCAAGAAAGGAGGCAAGTGGAGGGTTTGTGTGGATTACATAGATCTCAATAAAGCCTGCCCCAAAGACAGTTTCCCGATCCTGAAGATAGATCGACTAGTCGATGTAACTATAAGGAATGATCTACTCACTTTCATGGATGCATATTTAGGGTACAATCAGATCCGGATGCATCGAGGCGATGAAGAAAAGACCTCTTTTACTACGAAAAGGGGACTTTATTGTTATCAGGTCATGACATTCGGATTGAAAAATGCTGGTGCTACATACCAGAGGTTGGTCAATGGAATATTCAACCGTCAAATTGGGAAAACAATGGAAATTTATATTGATGACATGCTGGTCAAAATTAAGATCAAGACAGACCACATAGAGCATCTAAGGGAGACCTTTAGTATACTCGAAAGGTATGACCTAAAGCTCAATCCAGCCAAATGCATATTTGGAGTTTCAGCGGGCAAGTTCTTGGGTTTTTGGTATCCGAAAGGGGAATTGAAGCAAATCCAAATCAGATCAGAGCTCTTCGGGAGATGAGATCGCCTCGAAATAGAAGGAAGTCTAGGTCCTCGATGGGAGGCTTGCAACCCTGAATAGGTTCATTTTGAAGGCCTCTGATAATTGCTTACCTTTCTTTAAGGCGCTCAAAGAAAGTAAGGATTTCGAGTGGACAGAGGACTGTGAGGAGGCATTCCAAAGTTTGAAGACTTACTTGGGGAGCCCAGTGATGTTAAGTACTCTTGTCAAGGGAGAGGATCTTTTCCTCTATTTGGGAACTTTAAGTCACGCGATCAGTTTAGCTTTGCTAAGGTCTGACTCGGGAGTCCAAAGGCCCATTTACTACACCAGCAAGATGCTTTTGGAGAATGAACGGAGGTACCCCGAACTTGAAAAACTTACATTTGCTTTACTAATCTCAGCACGTAAATTACGACCTTATTTCCAAGCACACACTATAGTGGTACCAACTGCACATCCACTTAGGTCTGTCTTGCATAGACCCGACACTTCAGGCCAACTTTTAAAATGGGTTATCGAGCTAGGGGAATTTGACATTAAATTCAGTTCCAGAACTACTATCAAGGCTCAGGCCCTAGCAGATTTCATTGCTGAATTCCAGGAGGAGCCCTATGACGAAACCCAACGTGAAGATCCTTTGGAGCCGAAAACATGGATATTATATATGGATAGAGCTTCCAGCCAAAAAAGGAGTGGAGTAGGTATAGTACTCCATGCATCGGATCATTCCACAATTGAAAGAGCAGTGACTTTTGCCTTCAAATCCTCAAATAATGAGGCAGAGTATGAAGCCTTGATCATCGGGCTACAAATGGCTAAGTTGTGTGGGGCTAACTATATAGAAGCCAGATGTGATTCCCAATTAGTGGTGGAACAGATGAAAGGCAGCTTTGAGGTAAAAGACGATAGGATGAGGTCATACAATCAAATTACACAAAGATTAGCCGAACAATTCATCAGCTTCACAATAACAAAAATATCTGGAGAAGAAAATTCTCGAGCTGATGCTTTGTCGAAATTGGCGTTAGCATTGGATTTTGGATCTGAAACGGATGTCAAAGTCAGAATTCAGGAAAAGCCAAGCATCTTCCAAGCTTCACGAGTGTACGTAGCAGGCTTAGATGATTACAGAGACACTTGGATCTCACCTATTTACGCATATATCACTGAAGGGGCATTACCAGAGGACAAGCTACTGGCTCGAAAATTGAAGCTCAAATCTGCAAGGTACATCATTTATGAAGGAATCATGTATAGGAGATCTTTTACACAGCCTCTGCTACGATGCCTAACCCCCTATCAGAGTAATTACGTACTTCAAGAAATCCATGAGGGCATATATAGGAATCATTTGGGATCACGCTTATTAGCACATCAATCCCTGATGCTGGGTTACTTTTGGCCAAATATGAGGGAAGACGCTCAGCAACTGGTTAAAAAATGTGTGAGGTGTCAAAAATTTGCCAATTATAAGCATAGTCCAGGCATGCCCATTACACCAATCACTAGCCCGTGGCCGTTTATACAATGGGGGATGGATATTGTAGGACCCCTACCTAGGGTAATTGGGAAAAAGAAGTTTGTGGTTATTGCAGTGGATTATTTTACTAAATGGGGTGAGGCAGAAGCACTCATGAAGATCGGGCAAAATGAAATGAAGAACTTTGCATGGAAGAACATTATATGCCGTTTTGGCATCCCATAAGTGATAATAACAGATAATGGCACACAATTCAAAGGGGGAATATTTCAAGATTTTTGTAAAGGGCTTAGCATCAGTCATCATTTTTCATCTCCTGGGCACCCACAAGCTAATGGGCAAGCTGAAGTGACGAACCGTTCCATAATTGAGGCCATGAAGAAAAGGCTAGATGAAGCTAAAGGAAATTGGTAGCATGAACTCCCAGGAATACTATGGGCATATAGAACTACAAAAAAAAACCCCAACGGGGGAGTCACCCTTTACTTTGGCATACGAGACAGAGGCAGCCCTTCCCGTAGAAATTGGAATTCCCTCAGCACGGGTGGAGCATTATATGTCATCCCAGAATGATCAAGCTATCAAAGTCAATCTAGATCTACTTGAGGGAACACGTGATCAGGCTTTGGTAAGAATGGCAGCATATCAGGAAAGAATATCTAGGTATTACAATCAAGGGGTCAAACCTGTATATTTTTAGTTGGTGATTTGGTTTTGAGAAGAGTTTTTCCTAACACTAAAGAGCCATGTTCTGGAAAATTAAATGCAAATTGGGAAGGACCTTATAGGGTCATTCGATTCAACAGACCTGGCACTTATTGGTTAGAAGATATGGAACATAAAGAAGTACCCAGGCCTTGGAACCCGGAGTACCTCAGAAGATACTTGCATTAGCTTGGTAGCCTGCTAAAATTTCTTTTCTTTTTTGTAAATACGCAAATTCCTTCTTTCCTTGTAAATACGCAATTTCCCTTTTTTCTTGTAAATATGCAAGTCTATTTTTAACAATGTGGAAAACCTTTTTTAGTAAGATCTCAGATCTGAGTGTATGAGGTTGAAAAATCCTGAGCATCAAAGAGCTAAGGCAAAACTATAAGATCTCAAACCATGTCTGAGTTTATGAGGTTGAAAAAGCCTGAGCATCAAAGAGTTGAGGCAAAATCGTAAGATCTCAGACCATGTCTGAGTGTATGAGGTTGAAAAAGCCTGAGCATCAAAGAGCTAAGGCAAAACCGTAAGATCTCATACCATGTCTGAGTGTATGAGGTTGAAAAAGCCTGAGCATCAAAGAGCTGAGGCAAAAACCATAGGATCTCAGACCATGTTTGAGTGTATGAGGTTGAAAAGGCCTGAGAATCAAAGACCTAAGGAAAAACCGTAAGATCTCAGACCATGTCTGAGTGTATGAGGTTGAAAAAACCTGAGCATCACAGAGCTAAGGCAAAGCCGTAAGATCTCAGACCATGTCTGAGTGTATGAGGTTGAAAAAAGCTTAAAGTTGAGGCAAAATCATAAGATCTCAGATCATGTCTGAGAGCATAAAGTTCACAAAACGTAAACACTTGAGAACACAAGAAAAATGTATAAGGCTCAAAAGATCTATGTTCTATTAAATCAAAAAGCTTCAGCAGTCTGCTAAAATAGGAATTACATGAGTGTGAACCATTTCCTTTTCTACAGAAATCGTAGAGTCTCCATAGTAAGTACAAAAGTTTGGATTGGGAAAGTATAACCCCTAAAAAAAAATATGGCGCGGGGGTAGTTTAGGAAGGATCAACGGAGTAGGGAAGATCTACACTGGTGGAGGAGAGTGGAACCACTCCTCTTGGAATCTCCGCGTTTACAACATGTGAGGCTTCTTCCACTTCAGGCTCAAAATCTAGGTCTACCTAATTAATGTCAAAATCAGGAAGCACTTGTCTTAGGCGAGCTAAAATGTCCTCGCGGCAAGCTTCCCATCCTCTGTCATAATCACCTTGAGCAATGATCTTGTCAAAATCAAGATATAAAAGTATACTCTACTTTAAAAGATTTGTAGTGCAGAAGTAGAGGTCGAATCCACAGAGATTGAAATACTTTAATTTTAAAACCTAAACTTAGTAAATTAAGAAAATAGAATTTTGATTTTGATTTTAATTAAACTAAGAAACTAAGAAAATAAATCTAAACTATGAAAGTAATTAAAAGTTGTTTTGATAAATATGTGTATGGAACCCAGGTTTGCAAATCCACCGCTAGCTTCATAATATGGGTATCTATGCATTCAATTAGCTCATTACGTTGGATGATAATGGGGAATTGTAGCTACAAGCCCAATTCCTTTGTCAAGAAGATAACCACGATTCAAGCATCAATATAATTCATATTCGGTTGGCACGGAGTGTCTCGCACTAAACTAGGGTAGCGGAACACTCCATCTTTCCTAGGCATGAACTATTCGACTACTTGATATCATAATTCAAATAAGCACTATTACATGTAAATTATCCATACAAGCACAGCAAATATAGACTATTGAGCACATCACATCCAAAATAGATCTAAGACAAGATTAGATTTTGAATCTAACGATTTAATCAATGAATACGATTTTATTAATTAAAATCCACTAAACAAGGAATCATCATTTATACATAATAAAATTAAAAGAAAAACATAAAATACACCCTATTACTTGCCTAGGGTTTCATTGAAACCCTAGATATAGGTCTAGGCGGCCATAGAATCGAGGACTGGCAAGAGGTTGATGGAGGAGGCCAAGGGATTCTTGGTCTTCTTCTTCTTCTCCTTGCTTCTCCCTCTTCAATGGCTGAAGTTTTTAGTTGTTGAAGGATGCGTGTAATGTTGTGTAACCCCAAAATTGATTTAGATTAGGATTTATATAGATTTTGGAAGGATTAGGAGGCTTTTCTAAACCTAATCGCACTAAAACTGTCATACTTACGTTTTAAGAAATCGTATGCACAAATCACCTTCGTTGGGCACTCTAATTTGACGAAATACGCGTTTTTGGTTTTTTCACAGGTCGCTCGCGCGGCCCGGTCGTGCGAGGTACTTTTCACTACTCTGCGTAACTTTTGTAGAATTGCGATAACTTTTTGTTCGGACCTCGGATTGACTCGCCGTTTATGGCCATGCGTCCGTAACGCGAAGATCTACATTTTATGTCTCTGGAGAAATTTCTCAAATCTAAAGTCTTCATTGTTAAATATGCAATTTACCGAGGCTGCTACTGTCTCCAGCTTTCACCGGGATCACCTTCTGACCACAGAACGTCTTCCAAAGCCACTAATCATTGAATTTTAGTGCATTTTCAAGTTAAAGCTCCAAAACCTACAAAATATACAATACTTATTAAAAAACAACTAATAACTAAATGAAATGGGCTAACAAAGCGTAACTTTTGGACTATAAATGGGAACTATTCGTCACCGTTCACACCCCCAAACTACACTTTGCTAGTCCTCGAGCAAAGAAAAACATAAAAATAAAACTAAAGTACCATTAAAATATCCTAACTCACTGTCGCAGGGAACGCAATTGCATTTAGCACATGCAACAAGCCTTTTAAACCCCTAGGTGTTCCTTTTAGGACGAGTGAAGTCTCGTGAGGATTCTCGTCGAATAAGACACCCACAACCATCTTTATTTCATTATACATTTAAAAAGTTTCATTAAAAATGAAAAACATAATATTCAATACTCTTTATCATAAAACAATGATTTAAAATAGAATAATGAACAAAAGAAACGAAACCAAACGTCCACCTACGTCATGAAAAACAATCCCAAGCACATTGCATCATATAAATCAATAGAGTTTCTCATAAAATTGCACGTGTGTGATGTGGTAGTCAAATGAACACGCGCATGTCATGAACTTGGAATATAACTCAGATAACCATCCAACTATGCTTTGACTACAAATCTCACAATGTTAATTACACTCTCAATTGAAACGCTCAGAACATGTGTAATCTCTCTAGTATATGGGAGCAAAGGAAATATATTTTCAAAATGAGAAATGTTCACATATGAATCGAAAAAGACGCATGACACGAAAGAACAGTAGTCTCATGGATAGGATGTCAAAAGTCAAGAAAAATTAATCGTTACCATGTTTTAATCCCCCTCCCATCGTTTACATATCCAAACCATGTTTTCTAAGATTTAATAGTACTTTTCAAAGGTTGTAGTATGGCTCAGGCAATGAAAAAGGATAGAACGGATTCATCAAGTTATCTTCATAATGGCATTGTAAGGCATATTCAATTTCTTTCATTCATTCTTCTACCAACTTTCATCTTTTCATTCTCTTCTTTTCATATTTTTTTAATTTCTTTCCTGTTTTTTTTTTCCTTCCTTCTTTCAACCTTTTTCTTTTCCTTTTCGTTACTTTTGAAACGAATATTCATTGAATACCAAGCCAACTACCCCAAACATCATCTTGTTTTCTTCTTCTTCTTAATCAACACATCACCTTATCACCACTAAAAGTTGATCAATCTTTCAGTGGTAAACTCTAAGTTGGCCAAGTTGGAGCAAAAAAAAAGGATCTTGGTGATTAAATAAAGAGAGGCACTTTAATGGCTCAAAGGGGCGAACTAAGAAAATTTTATTATTTATCTGGGTAGGTCAAAGGTCAAATGGGTGGAAAACAAAGAAGACCAAAAATTATGTCCTAGCGTGATACGGCTCTTCAACGTTTACAACGGAAGATTATTTAGCATGGTAACAAATATTTTAACTCGACTACCAACCAAAACAAGGATACTGAGACTCATCAACGAGTAGATCCGCTATTTCAATGAAATTCGACAAACACAAAATGCATTTATAACCCTCTAAAAAGAAAAGATAGGCTCAAAAGCTCACTAGGTCTGGTCTCCACACTATGTGTTATCTAGAAATCCGAATGATATCATAGTTCACATCAAACATGTATTCAAGCGACTACATGCAGTGCATAGGTTTGTGTGCAAATCTATGATATAAAACTACGATTCAAACGAAACATATCCTAAATGTCGCATCATGCTTTTAGCAAATGTTTAACCACATATTCTCATATTTACCATTCTATAACAATCCAAGTTACATAACAAGAAGTATCGACTCGAGATTGCAAAAACATCTGTAACATCGTCTATTTAAGCACAAATATTGAAAAAAATTTTGAAAAATTGGTGCATAATGATGTGGATGTGAGTGCATACCCCCAAACCTAAACATTTCATTGTCCCCAATGAAACAATAAAACCAAAGAAAGGAAAGTACGAAACGAAGGAACGATATTACCTCGATCTCGGCAATCACAAACCAGGTAAACGAACATGAATATGGCAATAAAGTTCAATTGCTCCAAATGGAGCTACTAATTCACCTGTCAATACTTGACAAAAGAAAATAAACAAACAAAAGAACAATGATAGCCAATAGAAATATATATATATGTAATACAGACTGTGGCATACTTGTTGAGAAACTAAACTAAAACCGAAAGACTCAACGAAAATAAAAAAAGAACAAGCACAAATGGAACTATCAAAACAAAGAAGGACTCGATCTAAAAGGGGCCTAAGAGAGCAAACAGAAAAAAAAAAAAAAAAAAAAAAAAAAAAGAAAACAAACAAACAAACAAACAAACACATAAACAAGGTTTGGGAGAAAGAAGAAGAGAACAAAAGAGAAAATTACAAAGATCCCTCCTTCGTGCGAGCGGGTCGCGCGAGTAACCCATCACGCGCGCGATTCCTCGGGCAAGGAAATACTGAGAACTACTTTATTAAAAAAAAAAAAAAAAAACTTAAAAATTTTCTAAATCCAAACTTGCGCGTGCGAGCGACTTCTCGCGCGAGCGAGTCGCCCATTTTTCTCTGTTGTGTCTTAGAAAGTTAAATGAATTCAAGATAAAAAGACTACGACCCCCAAACCTGTCCAGAACTAAAAACAAAACTGACTCAAAACTACCAAAGAGTGTACAAAAATGAGAAAACGGAATGGTAAAAGCTTGGGTTGCCTCCCAAGAAGCACTATTTTTTTACATCTTCAGCTAGACCATTCTAAGCTCAAGACTTATGAAGGTCAAAACTCAGACATTATGCCCTTATTAACATGAGGAAGACCACAGTTGAAGACCGAAATAATATCTTTATGAGTTAATTCATTTGACGATTCTCCCTTATCATGTTGAAATCGATTTTTCAACTTTCGAGTAAATTCCTTGTTAGGTTCGGATTATTCTTCGTCCGCTCATTACTCACTATATTTTTCTCCTTACTCACATTTATTTCTTTATTAGGTTCAATAGTTTATCTAACCTCACTATCCGTCACACATGGGTAATCATCATCATTGGGAGGTTGATCAACAACGTTAAAAATGTTTAATTTTAGGTTCATGTTACCAAACGATACTTTCATTACCCCCGTTCCACAGTTGACACGCGCATTAGCCGTGGCTAAGAATGGACGACCAGAATGACAGGAGTGTATTTTCTAGCATCTATCACCAGTTCAGTATCAAGTACCATGAAATTGACAGGATAATAGCATTTGTCGACTTTAACTAGGACGTCTTCAATAATTCGTCTAGGGATTTTGACGGAACGATCTGCTAATTATATAGTAGCGGCCGTGAGTTTAAGTTCACCTAGACCTAATTGTTTATAAATCGTGTATGGCAAATGGTTCACACTCGCCCCTAAGTCAAGGAGAGCCTAATGAATGACAGTGTTACCTATGATACATGAAATCGTTGGTGTTCAGGGATCCTTATATTTTGGAGGAGCGTGTTGAAAAATCGAACTTACTTTTTCAGTGAGGAAGACCTTTTTAGGAATATGACTGCGCAACTTGCGCTTTTGAGTGCATAGGTCTTTAAGACATTTAGCATAAGCGGGAATTTGTTTAATAGCGTCAAGGAATGGAATATTCATTTTCACTTGTTTGAACACCTCGAGTATATCTTCAGTTTTCTTTGAAAATGAGACAGTTCATCAATGTTTGGTGGGAAAGGAATTTTCAGAACATAATTAGTTGGGACCGGTTTATTTTCTTTCCTAATTCTACTCCTGTCCTCACCCTTCTCTTGATTTGAATTAATGTTCACATCTTTTAAATCATCTCTCGGAATCTCTATAACTTCTTCCTCTTGTGTAGTCATCCTAGTCGAGACGGCGTTTACTTGCTCACTCGTAGCCTCAATCTCATATTGTCCCTTAGGGTTTTGAATAGTTTGACTAGGCAACTTACCCTCGTTTCTACGACTCACCACATTAGCTAGTTGTCCCAACTCAAGCTTCGCAATGGATTGTGTGTGAGAGTGCACGATTTATTCTTGTGCTTGCACTTGCGTTTCGATATTCTTAAGGGACACCAACACCTTCTCCTCAAAAGCGTTATCCCTTGGAGGGTTAGGATTAGGAGGGGGGTGTTGGTATTGACTTTGTTGAAAGTGGGGTCGGTAAGTATTAGACAAATTAGTCATCTCATTATTATTATTAGATCTCCACGAGAAGTTAGGATGACTTCTGCATGGGGTATCCAGATTGTTCGTCGTAGGATTATAATTCTTTCATGGGAATTGTTGAATAGAGTGTATGTGTTGTTCCACGAATTCTAAAAAGTGAGACTCCGATGGGCATGCAAGTGTAGAATGCGAAGGATCGGAACATATTTGGCAAATTTCATAAGACGGTGAACCCGACGTTTGGTTCATCATCATAAATCGGTCTAGTTTCTTAGATAGTTCTTGACATTCAATTGAATGACTTGACTCGAACTGCTCCTCTCTCTTAGGTTGAGGGGGAAGGCACCCCTCAGGACGTACTGACACGGCTTGATGCATCAAGTTTTCACTTAATGTTTCAAAAAATTTCCATGACTCGTCGGCGCTTTTGTGTAGGAAGGTACCCGCACAAACGGCATCGACGGTATTACGAACAGAGGGAACAAGTCCCTCATAGAAGATCTGCACCAATTGCCACTTAGGAATTTGAAGATGTGGGCAACAGCGCAATAATTCTTTAAATTGTTCCCAAGCGTCATAGAGCGTTTCCCCATCTTGCATCACAAAGTTCATTATGGATTTTCTTATTTGATTAGTTCTTGTGATGGGGAAATTTTTTTTGTAAAAATGCGGTATGTAATGCTTCCCATGTTCTGATAGTGTTTGGCTCAAGAGATTGGAGCCAATACTTAGCTTTATCTTTTAAGGAGAATGGGAAAAGACACAATTTTAATTCATCATCAGTTAGATTTTGGATTTTCAATGTAGAGCATATGTCTTGGAACTCTCCTAAGTGATGATAAGGATCTTCTTTAATACGGCCATGGAATGAAGGGAGTAGCGCGATGGTAGATGACTTTATTTCAAAGTGAGATGCCGTCACCTCCGGTAATTCGATACATGCTTGTGGCGTGTAGGCCGTAGGAATGAAATAATCTTTTAAGGGAGGCGGTTGAGATATATTAGGATTATTTCTGTTATTTCCGAAGTTGGCCATCGGAATCGGTTCTATGTTATTGACGCGTGTTTTCGTTAGTCGTTTAAGGGGTACTTTGTATTTCAAACTCAAATAAAGACGACAATTTCAGAGTTGATTCGTCGTCTAACATCAATCGAGCTCTAGAAGCTTGGGTTGAGGACCTACTGACTCTTAGGGCACGTTCAAGTTCAAGATCGAAAGAATGTAATTCGGGTGTATTTGAACGCGTACCAAATATAAACTAAAAAAAATGACACTAAGATAAAGACTGACTCAAACAAATACGAAAAGCAACCACACAAATAAGACAACAAGCACACAACTACTATGAAAGTTATCCTGTTATGCAGTGCTTCGCATCAAAGCCCAGCGCCCTGGGTTTCCTAGCAAATGAAAGTACAACTCACCCCTAAACTAATGCGAATAGTGCGTCTCAGCACCTTGACTTACAGTGGTTTGAAGCAAATTTAAAAGGAAGTGATTTACTTGAATTATTGCTTTTTTTTTTTAATTGACTCGCATAAGCTCCTTTGATGTGCTAAGCTCTTCCATTCCGAAATGCTAGAATTTGATGACTCAAGAAACTACAAAACAAAAGGAAAAGTTGGTGACTTAAAAAAAACGGAAAATAAGAAAAAGAAAACCTAATCTAATATTTACGAATTAACTAAACTAAGATTCTAAAACTGAAGGTAGTAATTTGCAATCCCCGGCAACGGCGCCAAAAATTGATCTTGTCAAAATCAAGGTATAAAAGTATACTCTACTTTAAAAGATTTGTAGTGTGGAAGTAGAGGTCGAACCCATAGAGATTGAAATACTAAAGCACTTTAATTTTAAAATCTAAACCTAGTAAATTAAGAAAATAGTTTTTTGCTTTTGATTTTAATTAAATTAAGAAACTAAGAAAATAAATCTAAACTATGAAAGCAATTAAAAGTTGTTTTGATAAATATGTGTATGGAACCCAGGATTGCAAATCCACCGCTAGCTTCATAATATGGGTATCTATGCATTCAATTAGCTCATTACGTTGGATGATAATGGGGAATTGTAGCTACAAGCCCAATTCCTTTGTCAAGAAGATAACCACGATTCAAGCATCAATATAATTCATATTCGGTTGGCACGGAGTGTCTCGCACTAAACTAGGGTAGCAGCACACTCCGTCTTTTCTAGGCATGAACTATTCGACTACTTGATATCATAATTCAAATAAGCACTATTACATGTAAATTATCCATACAAGCACAGCAAATATAGACTATTGAGCACATCACATCCAAAATAGATCTAAGACAAGATTAGATTTTGAATCTAACGATTTAATCAATGAATACGATTTTATTAATTAAAATCCACTAAACATGGAATCATCATTTATACATAATAAAATTAAAAGAAAAACATAAAATATACCCTATTACTTGGCTAGGGTTTCATTGAAACCTAGATATAGGTCTAGGCGGCCATAGAATCGAGGATTGGCAAGAGGTTGATGGAGGAAGCCATGGAAATTCTTGGTCTTCTTCTTCTTCTCCTTGCTTCTCCCTCTTCAATGGCTGAAGTTTTTAGTTGTTGAAGGATGTGTGTAATGTTGTATAACCCCAAAATTGATTTAGAATAGGATTTATATAATTTTGGAAGGATTAAGAGGCTTTTCTAAGCCTAATCGCACTAAAACTATCGTATTTACGTTTCTGGACATTGTATGCACAAATCACCTTCACTGGGCACTCTAATTTGGCAAAATACACATTTTTTGGTTTTTTCACAGGTCGCTCGCGTGGCCCGCTCGCGCGAGGTATTTTTCACTACTCTGCGCAACTTTCGTAGAATTACGATAACTTTTTGCTCAGACCTCGGATTGACTCACCATTTGCTGCCACGCGTTCATAACTCGAAGATCTACATTTTATATCTTTGGAGAAATTTCTCAAATCTAAAGTCTTCATTGTCAAAAATGCAATTTACCGAGACTGCTACTGTCTCTAGCTTTCACCAGAATCACCTTTTGAGCACAGAACGTCTTCCAAAGCCACTAATCATTGAATTATAGTGTATTTTCAAGTTAAAGCTCCAAAACCTATAAAATATACAATACTTATTAAAAAACAACTAATAACTAAATGAAATGGGCTAACAAAGTGTTATTTTAGGTCTATAAACGGGAACTATTCGTCGTCGATCAAGCAAAACCAACACCCAGTTCTGTGAGTTCTGCCTTCTTTTCATTGAAGTAGGCCTCAGCCGCTTTTCGATTTTCCAGCTCCATCTGACTTTGAAGTTCTTCTATTTTCTTAATATCTTATAACCTAGCCTCTTGCTCCAAGCGAAGTTCCCGATCCGAGCGATCGGCCCGAGCTCTGGCATCTGATAACAAAGAGTTAGAAGTGGCCAAGGCTGTGTTGACTTTCTCAAGGTCAGCTTGAAGTTTGTCAGCTCGAGATATTTCCTCGGATGTCTTCATTACTTGAGTTTCCAATTGCTTCTCAAGATCATCACTCTCGCAATTCAGCCTGGCAAGAGCACACTGCATGTATGTGGCCTGTGAAAATCATAGTTCTTTGTCAATAATTCTAATAAGATAAACAATGAGTTATATCATGGAATTAAAAGACTAATACGACCTTAACCATGAACTCAGCACACTTGAGAGTCATCTTTAGAGCATCGCTAGGCTTCACTTGGGTGGGTAAGTTCTTAGCGGCTTGGTCCCAAAGAGATGTGATGTACTTATGGAGCGAACCTAGAGCCCATGCAAGAGCAGACGGGTCCATGCCTTTGCTATTCTCCATCACCGACCCGAGGTCAAGTCCCAACTGGGCCCCCTATGGTGGAAGATGTGGAGATTGTTGGGGAGAAAAAGAGTAGGTTAATGATGGCTAAGTACCAAGAACAGAGGTTGTATTGGGAAGATTGAGAGGGAAAATGATCTGGTCTTCCTCTTTGACAAATGGATCGATCTCATCAAGAAGTCTCCTTCGAGAAACAGCATTAGATGGACTTTCAGAGGTTTGAGTTGGCAACCCTGATTTAGGCCCGATCCTTTGTCTCTTTTTTCGTGTAAGAATAACTCCAGACGCTTGAGCGCGGATCTCGTTCATAGGGATTAATCCAGCTCCCACGAGTGATTGAGAAGTAAAGATATTTTTGCGAAGGTGAATATCAGGGACCAACCAAACCTTGATCCTTTCAGCTCGATCTAGTGTTAGGAGAGCGCGAACTCTGGTCTCCGAAGCTGTGCAAAAATATAGGGTGATTAGATCCAAGGTAACAAACACTTTAGGAAAATAAGTGAAATCCCACATTTAAAAGGGATAGGTATGTCTCTTACGAGGACTTCTAAACATCCTGGGAATATTGCCGATGTTACCTCTAATAAAAAAGTATTTTTCTTTCCAACGTTTATGGGAGGTGGGCAGGTCCTGGATAGTTTGGTAAGTTCTTTCGCCTAAAATGTAATAACCAGTCCCAGGCTTGTACTT
Organism: Hydrangea macrophylla; assembly: GCA_033977485.1. Lineage (NCBI taxonomy): Eukaryota > Viridiplantae > Streptophyta > Magnoliopsida > Cornales > Hydrangeaceae > Hydrangea > Hydrangea macrophylla. Next base: position 35,596,784 of record CM066994.1, read on the forward strand.
AAGTTGAAGGGCTGACCTAAGGAGGCCCATGTTAAGATTAATCCCATTGTTATGAGCCAAGATCAGCCCCCCAATCAACATCAGCCAACCATTGGGCGCAAGTTGTGCAGGACAGAGGTGATAATATTGAAGGACGTGACAGAAAAAGGGGTGGAGAGGGAGTCTCACCCCCAAGACTAAGAAAATGAGTATAGAAGGCAATCTCCCTGGGTTGGGGGCGATAAACAACTTTGTTTGGTTCTGGTATCCTACAATCTAGGTTGGAAGGAACAGAAAATTTCTTTTTTATCCTCTCAAGTTCCCTTAAAGTGAGAACGGATACTTCACTCGGTCCAAAGGGTGCAATGGGGCACCTCTGAGAGGTTTGGGCATTTAATTCCATTCCTTCGACTATAACAGTGCTCCTTGGTTCAAGCAAGAGTGGCTCAGAGGACTGAGCTTCTTGTTCCCCCATAGAAGATTGGGAAGGACAGATGTGCTCTAAAATCTCTACACTCTCGGTTTGAGACGAAGACATAGTGTTCAACAGTAAAAGCAAAAAAGAGAAAAAGAAGAAAGAAACTTACCTAAATGATAAGGCGGGGGTTGATTTGCAGGACAAGAATCTCAATCCAACGCTGTAAGGGGACGGTGATTGAGTGAACTAAAACAAAGAAAAAGATGTCTGAATAAATTTGAAAAGTTTTTGTCTCTCTTCTTTGAATACCCCTCCAAAATGACGGTTCAATTCATCATCCATCGGAACGCGTGAGATAGACACGCCTCCTGCTAAGCTTCTTTTCAATTGCCTTGATTCAACGGTTGGAATCAAGACTGAGGGGGGGAGTAGCTGGAATGCCATAATTAAGAGGCACATCTTAAGAGAGCGCCACGTGTACAAACGGAGGTACCAATTTATTGGGCCTTAATGGACAGGGCGTGTTGAACTCTTGGGATAAGAGGTTAGGTAGGTAATTAGATTATTGGGCTAAAACTCAGTCAGGCCCAGAAGCACGATAAACTAAGGCCCAAATCAAAGGAGAGCAGGAGCCTTGCGTATACCTTCCTGGGGCACGATGAACCACTTAGGTGTTGGAAGGAATACACGATCTGGCATGACCCAGAAATACGCGAGCAGAGGAGCACGACATGGACCGTTGAAAAAGGGGAATTAGGAGAAGTTATAAAGGGATAGAAGGTACAACAGAGAAGATGGTATGAATCTTTTCTTTTTCTCTCTTTCTTAGATCATACATAGAAAAACTAATCTAATTTGATCGTCAGAGGAGTTTCAGGGTATAACCCCCTTGAATCTTTCTTTTCTACTTTTTAGATTGGCAGCGAAACAGGAGATAAGAAGATGGACTGAGCCTTGAAGCTGGGTCAGAGATGTACATTCACGAAGTGAGGACTAGTAACAAATTTGGGTAGCATCATAACCCTTAAAATATTTCAGGAGCACACATGCATACAAGATACAAAACAATACATTTGAAAAGTTGAGGGGAGAAACTTTTCAATCATAAAAGACTTTTTTGCAATATCACAGTCCTTTTCCGCTCTTTCAATCTAGCCCTCACAATCAACATGGAAATGGAGTCTGGACAACTGAACCTAACAGGTGGATCCAGGAACATGACCCGTTTTAAAGATATAATTTTCAAACCCTATCCATTGTAGGATCTGAGTGACTTCTACAGAATTTAATTGCCTTTTGACACCAACTCTGTAATCACAAAATGTGTTTTGTTCTACACTTGATGCAACTACTCAGCAATTCCTATATTGACATATTGGTTCCACAAAATCATACTTATGCGTTTGGGTTTATAAGTAAATGGGTTGTGCAAGGTCAAGTGTTTATGTAAACACTCAATTTATGCATAGGAGTTCATGCCCAATCTGTTGGGAATTAAAAAACACGAAACCAAATTCCCCCAAGTAAACACACACACACATGAACAGTAATTAAACATGCACACCAAAGAAAAGATATACATATTTCTACGTGGTTCGGCCAAACATCTGCCTACGTCTACACCCGAGAGATCCATTCTTTCACTATTGAGAAAAATATGGTACAAGTTACATGGATTAAATCCCATAACCCAAATACAAGACCCTTGTACATTCCCCACTCAATATCCCAATGAACCTGACACAATTAATCATTGTAACATAGAGAAATCACAGAGATAAAGAAATACCCATCCCTACCTCACATCCCTATCATTGTGAACAATCTTCACAGAAAACCCCAATGATTAATATCTCTCTCACTCTAGACCATGCACCCCCATGAGGGGAGACCCCCAAATTTGATACACCAAGGGCTTACCTAAATTCCTATACAACATCCCTATATAGAGTTTATGACCCATTACTTGTTAAACAAGTAATACAACTCTATCAAGGAAACCAAATCATAATAGGAATCTAGCCAAAACACAATCCCTAAATTATGGGATTGTCCCACATGTGATATAATCCCAGCAATTACCCCTCTATCGCTTATAGGGAAACTGTCCAATCAATCTATCATACGTGATCAGCACTCCCTCAACCGGAGCACCCACAAAACTAACGACTTTGTAACCGTTTTCCATTGACCGTCTTCCGTACCAGCGTGCACACCCCGAATCAATATGGTCTCAAGACCTCCGATTCGTCAAACTGCAGCCAATACATGTGCAGTAATCCCGAGTTAATTATACCCATTAACTCCACCAGAGAAGAGCCTCGACCCCTCTTTCTCCCCAACAAGATTTCCCCTCACCATCGTTAGAACCATGAACAAACCAACCACGCACTCACTTATATAAGATTTTTCATCGAGGACTTGGGAGTACAACTCTACCAACTAGATGACATAAACCATCCACACTTCTCTCAACCGCTATGTGTGATTTCAGCAACAATATTAGATTCCTCCGCAACTTTGGGATCAATATCACACCACCCAAATAACGAACCTGCTCCAAAAATATTTGATCAACGTTCCTACGTGCAATATCCTAACAATGACCTCTGTCGGGTAATTGCGCCTATGTCTTCCCACACCTTCTTGGAACCCATCAAATTATTTTCTCCAGAAGTACATACTTACCATACCTGAAATCTAACAGCCCAAGAGAAATGCCCATATGAATGAAATGTGAGAACCTCTACACCATACGCAACCTGCTACAATCACAATAGCATCAAAATTATTTTTCTGATCTAGATCCCAACCTGCTGTAATATATATAGGATCTATCACCAAGAAAAATAAATTCCAATCCGTGCAAGATTTCATAAATTCGCGCCAACAAATGAATATGCAGCACTCAAAAACCTTAGCAACCATCTCTGACCCAAATTCCAAGCAACATAGCTTATCCTCACAAGCTCCTTGAAATTCCAACCAATCATGATTCAAGTTTCGCTACACCATGCCACGTGGAATAATTTACCATGACAAACTTCAAAAAAAAATAAATCTGAAGCCTATCATTCACGAGACCACGACCATGACCACGGTCACCACGCTACGAACATGTTCACCTGTTCCTTTTTTTTCTTCATCATATGTTATCTTTTAACCACCGTGTTGCTAATCTCCACTGTCACCATGCGCCTCTGTCACTATAATCTGACCACCATAGCTCTGCCTTTGACCACTATGGATCTACAAACCTTGGCTTTGATACCACTTGGGAATTTAAAAACGCCGAACCAAATTCCCCCAAATAAACACACACACATGAACAGTAATTAAACATGCACACCAAAGAAAAGATACACAGATTTCTACGTGGTTTGGCCAAACACCTGCCTACATTCACACCCGAGAGATCCATTCTTTCACTATTGAGTAAAATATGGTACAAGTTACATAGATTTAATCCCATAATCCAAATACAAGACCCTTGTACATTCCCCACTCAATACCCCAATGAACCTGACACAATTAATCATTGTAACATAGAGAAATCACAGAGATAAAGAAATACCCATCCCTACCTCACATCCCTATCATTGTGAACAATCTTTACAGAAAACCCCAATGATTAATATCTCTCTCACCCTAGACCATGCACCCCATGAAGGGAGACCCCAACTTGATACACCAAGGGCTTACCTAAATTTCTATACAATATCCCTATATATAGAGTTTATGACCCATTACTTGTTAGACAAGTAATACAACTCTATCAAGGAAACCAAATCATAATAGGAATCTAGTCAAAACACAATCCCTAAATTAATGGGATTGTCCCATATGTGATATAATCCCAACATAATCTAAACCCCAATTTGGCAATACACAAAATAGGAACAAGTTCAGTTTCACTCCTATAAATATCTAGTTCTTACGAAAACTAACATTATGCTAGTTTGATAAAGAACTAGTGTTAGGAGTAAATTTAGGTTCACCACGGACTCCCATGCAAACAAAAGGGTATCTACCAAATGCTAGAATCTATAGAACCAACTAGTATCATGCCTTCCCAAACAGCCTTAATATTTCTGTTTCAATTGTTACTTTGTCAAACCAACATAACCTTGATTTGTATAAACACTAGATAAAGTTAGACTTGGTATTGAACAAGATCCTATTTTAAGCATTCGAAATAAGCCCTAAAAAATGTAACAAAGATCAAAATCAATAAACCTCTCTCACACATAAAAGGTTACGACTTGCGAGGAGAGATACTCATCATGTGGAATACAGAGTACAATGAAGAGAGAAAAGAAATGAAGAAAAAGGATGATGGTTTCTTTACTTTTGTTTTGGGGTTTAGGAGAGAAAAGAAAGTTACTTTCTGTCGTCATGTTTGGAAATTCAAAAGAAATGAAAAGAAAGACAAAGAACATTACCATTCTACCAAATAATTTAAAGGGAAGAACTATTTCAGTGGGATACAAAAAGAGAAATGCGAGGCACACAACACATTCCACAACAAGGCTTTAAATGCATGTACCCCGTACTGTGTAAGTGGTGCATAGAAAAGTGTGAAAAATTCAAACATAAAGCCTTGTTGTGGAATGTGTTGTGTGCCTAGCATTTTTGATACAAAAATTGAGAGCATTTTTGCTCACCCATGCCCTCACTGGGTGACATGTGTCCTATTTTATTCTCATTTTGCCTCTGTATTATCAACATAATTACTGAAAGGATGAAAATAAGGTGAGCAAATAAGGGTGAGCAAAAATGCTCTAAAAAAATTGATATTCATAAAATAATGGTGCGTGTTATGATAGTTTCATTAATCCAACTTTTCTTCTATCATTTTCTACCCAATTTGGAGACTAAGGGTATTTGAGAAAAAGTGAGGACTAATTTTCTCATTCGTTTCTCTCAGTAAAACTCTTAGTGAAAGAAAGATAGAGAAAGTGAAGGTGTATATTTAATAAGTCTGCTTTCGTCCTTCGCTAATCAACGGTGTCAACTTACCGTCAATTCTTTTTGGTAAAAAACTATTTGAAAAATGAGTTTACGTTTAACCTTCCTTTACCTTTCACTTTTTTAGAATGTCTATTTTTGTCCTTATCAAATGACTATTTTCCACTATTGGGACAAATATGTCCCCTGTTCTTTTGCAAAAAGTCTTTTTGGTGGACACCCACTTCTTGATCAAGTTTCTATGACTATGATGCTTGTGGCCATCCACATGCACAAGAATCTTATGAGACATGTGATCAGAATTCTCTTGATCACATCATTCCCTGGTGTCACTGGCAATTATTAAAACACATCCTTTTTATCCTTTCAAGTAGGATATGAAATCACATGCATGGAAGACTTATGAAGTCAATATATTATCAACAAGGGTAATACTTGGGACACACTCAAAGACATAATTTTTGGGACACAATTCAAGAGATGTGTCTATATCTCTCCTGTGACACAACTATTGGAACATAACCCAAGAGATGTGTCTATATCAACAGGGGTAATACTTCACACCCAAAGACACAACTTTTGGGACATAACCCAAGAGATGTGTCTATCTCTCTCCTGTCACTGTGGGGTCGAGTGACATGACAGGAGAGATATAGACACATCTTTTGGGTTGTGTCCCAAAAGTTGTGTCTATAGGTGTGTCCCAATCTTTACTCTATCAACATATTTCCTATCTTATAAATTTATTTTCCGTTCCCTGTGGGTTCAACCTGGTCCTACCAGAACTTTATTACTTGTACGATCACCTACACTTGGGTGTTGATAAGAATTAGGATGTCGTCATGTACCAATAGATATTAGAGCACGGGGTGGTTATGAGTATTTCATTACATTTACTGATGACCATTCTAGGAATGGATAAGTGCGCCTAATGCAGCACAAATCTGAAGCTTTTGAAAAGTTCAAAGAGTTTAGGGCTAAAGTGGAAAAGTAATTGGGCACACATATCAAGGCCATTCGATCTGATCGAGGTGGCGAGTTACTCTCTAATGAGTTTATTGATCACCTCATATAGAATGGGATTCTGTCATAGTTGACTGCACCTGGTACGCCTCAGCAGAATGGTGTAGCGGAGAGAAGGAATCGGACTCTTTTAGACATGACTAGGTTGATGATGAGTTATTCGGAGTTGTCATTATTCCTTTGGGGTTATGCCTTGGAAACCGCTGTGTACATACTAAATCTAGTACTAAGAAAATGTGTTCCCAGGACACCACAGGAGATGTGGATTGGGCGCAAGCCTTCTTTGCAACATCTCTGGATATGGGGGTGTCCGGCTCATGTGCTGAAAGGAAGAGCAAATTGGACTCTAGATCGGAAGTATGTTATTTCGTAGGCTATCCAAAGGGTACTTATGGATGGTATTTTTATGATCCAAGAGAACAGAAAGTGTTCTTTAGTACAAATGTTGTTTTCTGGGAGGATGATTATATCATGAACCATAAACATAAGGGAAGGATAGATCTTAAAGAGATAAAAGGCGAGCCCTCAATCCTACCCGCAGTTGATAACGATGTAAGACAAGAAAATACCATTTCTTCACCCAATTCTGCACCGGTACCTCATTGTAGTCGGAGGATTATTAGCCAGGCTGACAGATACATGTTCTTAGGAGAAGTTTTTAAAGCTGTCTTCATAGAATCTGAATCTGATCCTGCCACATACGAAGAGGCAATGGTTGATGTCGATTCAACTCATTGGATTAAAGCTATTAAAGCTCAATTGGCGTCTATAGATTCCAATTAGGTCTGGGATCTTGTAGAACTTCCAGCCAATATTAAACCCATTGGTTGTAAGTGGGTCTACAAGAGGAAAAGAGGATCTGATGGGAAGGTTGAAACCTTCAAGGCTAGGCTTGTAGTGAAAGGTTATACTCAGAGGAAGGGCATCGACTATAAGGAAACCTTCTCACCAGTAGCCATGCTTAAGTCCATCAGGATACTCTTATCCATTGCTGCATACCTAGATAATGAGATCTGGCAGATGGACGTCAAGACTGCATTCTTGAATGGAAATCTTGAGGAGGACATCTATACGCAACAACCAGAATGATTCATAGCTGGTGGGAAAGGTAACTTGGTATGCAAGTTGCAAAAGTCCATTTATGGACTCAAGCAGGCATCCAGGAGTTGGAACATCCAATTTGACCAAGCGGTCAAGTCATTTGGTTTCATACAGAACCTGGATGAACCTTGTGTATACAAGAAGTGTGAAGGGAAGTGGTAGCTTTTCTTGTGATTTACGTTGATGACATTCTACTTATTGGAAATGATGTAGCGGCATTGTCAACGGTTAAGGTTTAGCTGGCTAGTACTTTCGATATGAAGGATCTAGGAGAGGCGAGCTATATCCTTGGGATAAAGCTCTTTCGAGATTGTAAGTAAAAGATAATGGGATTATCTCAAGTTGGTTATATCGATAAGGTGTAACTAGATTTCAATGGATAATTTGAAGAAAGATTTGTTACCTTTCAAGCATGGTCTAGCGTTCTCCAAGGACCAGTGTCCAAAGATACAAGAGGAGAGGAATCGCATGGCAGGAATTCCCTATGCTTTGGAAGTGGGAAGTCTCATATATGCGATGTTATGCACTAGAGCAGATATCTGCTTTGCCGTAGGCATGGTCAGCAGGTATCAATCGAATCCAGGTCCAGAACATTGGACAGCCGTTACGCACATTCTTAAGTACTTGAGAAGGACTAAAGATTACATGCTTATGTACGGCGGCAGTGAGTTAATTCCAGCAGGATACACTGACTCGGACTTTATGTCAGATAAAGATTCGAGGAAGTCGACATTCGGACATCTCTTTACCTTGGGAGGTGGTACTGTTAGTTAGAGGAGCATTAAGCAGAAATGCATTACAGACTCAACTACAAAAGTTGAGTATGTGGCTGCTTGTGAAGCGGCAAAAGAAGCTGTTTGGCTCAAGAAGTTCCTCATGGAACTCAAGGTGGTACTAGTGTCATTGTCATCTATTACACTATACTGTGATAATAGTGGGGCAGTGGCTTAGTCCAAAGAGCCAAGGAACCACGAAAAGGGAAAGCACGTAGAGCGGAAATATCATCTAATTCGAGATATTGTTCAACGTGGAGATGTGACTGTCACCAAGATTGCCACCGCTGTCAATTTTGCAGATCCGTTTACAAAGGCCTTTCCACAGAAGGTCTTTCATCGTCATCTAGATAGTCTAGGTCTTAGATGTAATCCTGAATGGTTATGAGTACAAGTGGGAGTTTGTTGGATTTGTGACCTCAAATCATTACTTCATGTATGAGACATTGACATTTTAATATATGGATATTAGCTTTACATTTCATTATGTATATTTATTTCATGAGATAATAGTTAATCCTTAAGTATCATAGGAAGTAATTCGTGTGTGCATGAGATACACACAAGTGAGATACGAATTACTATTCTTTGATACTTAGAATATGTCACAATGGATGATGAGACTGGATATCTCATCAGGTTTACGTTGTAGCATGATTAACTACCATTGGATGTAGTGATGAATCTCAATCACTGGAGTATATCTCTTAGTTAATATGCTAGTGCTTATAGTGCATTGATGGACCTGAGCTTTCCTATTGACACTTAAGACTGTCAACAGTCGATAGGAACTCATAACTTGTATATGGTACGTGTTCTCAATCTTGAGACGATTATAAACACAGACTGTGGATATGGCTACTTTGACTTACCAATCAGTGAGATCTATAAAAGATCAACACCTGGGTATCTTGGGTATGTCATGTTCATAGGGTTGTGAACATATATTGTCTAGATAGAATCTAGCCTCTAATAAAGAGTAAGCATTCCTTTGAGAATGTAACCAAGTTGATTACTGAGAACTGCAGTCTTGTTGATAAGTAGTTATCAACATATTTGGTAATCATGAGAGGTGAATGGGTCTCAAGGAGTACAAGAAGTAATCATGATTCAGCTTGATAGTAATAGTTGTCCGACTACCTGAATATAATTACGAATGTTGATGGTAGAGGGACATTAGTACACCATACAAGTCTAGTTATCGTTTCGGATATGTTCTTTTGAGTTGGAGTTCAGATATCGTTTTATAGTGGAGTAAACGTTAACTGATCAGTTGGTTAGTTTGCTGATCAAAGAGTTTGATCATGGTAATTAACTACTGGTCTGAGCCAACAATAAAGAGCCTGGGAGGTTCCACTCTTAGCTCTGCTAGGATGCTTGGAAAGGCACATGAGGATGATGTCAAGACAGGTTCGATCGATCGAAAGAGTTTCGATCGATTGAAGTCAAGGCAAGTTCGATCGATCGAACATTTTTCGATCGATCGAAGTCACCTCAATCGATTGAAAGTAAGGTCGGTTCTAGGAATCTATAAACAGGGCAGCTGCGTCCAGGAAAAAGGGTTCGTCATTTTAATATACCAGTAGTTGCTGAAACTATTTTATGCTTCCCAAACCATCTCTATCCTCTCTATTAGGGTTCCCACCAACCCTAGCCTTTTCGGGAAGCATCCATAGGAGTCATAAGGGTGAAGACAACCTAGTGGAGTCTGCTACACCATCAAGGAAGAAGAGAATCAATTGGGTTCAAGATCGTAAGGTATAATCTCTTCGCCCTCCTTTGTATGCGCATCTATTGAGTTAACGAGTAGTAGATCCGGGAGTACCAATAAAGTTTTGAACTTTGTCTTTCCACTGCGCATTTAAAATAATTTAAAACCTATTTTTCCTTCAGTTGGATCATCAATCCTCCTTCACTAAACTCTATAAATAGTTTTCTATATAGTGGAATCACTGACACACACACCCCACATGTGGACATAGGCTGCTTAGCTAATAGGGCCGAACCATATATATATCTTGTCTATCTCTATCTCTCTCTCTTTCTCTCTTTTACATTCACTGTATCTCAAAAACTCAACCCGACCCCTTACACTAAATCCAGCATCATAAATTTTTTTTCTTTTACTAAATCCATGAACAAAGCTTAGGTGGCTGTCATACCAGCAAGTAAAGAATCTTTAATTTCGGGACATAATTTGGTCTTGTTAGTTTCTTGAAGATGTGACTACGATGTTTGTGGTCCATCATACACGTGTACAGGTAACATATTCCAAGGTTAAGAACAACAATTAATTTAAACCATCCTTTTAATCCCTTAATTCGGGACGAAGACTTGACTTGAAGTGGAATTTGGAGTTACATGGAAAACTCAAGTCAATGTTATTTGGAACTACATGATAAAAGTGATAAAATTACAAAAATGCTTCTAAAAAAACCCAAATGCACAATACTATTAGGCTTGAAGATAACAACACAATTGTGCATATACGTGTGTCTAGCCTAGAATCCTGTCTATCAAAGGCTTATAAATTCTACAATTTCTTGCTCATCATCAGAAAGTGCTAAAGTAACCTAAATTGACACTAGGGGGTCATTTTTATACTTCTTCATTATAATAAGTCACTTGTTAATGTGGATAACTAAAGCTCTCCTTTAATTACAAGACAAAAGAACTTTAAATTAGATTTTATTTTGAAATTGCCTTTGATACACCAGCAAGTAAACAATTTAGCTGTCTAATTACAGTTTTTAATAACAAAGGAAAGAGGGTGGGGGTCGAAAACTTAACCTATGCAATAGAGGGGTGTAAGACCCAGCTCGGAGCCAAATAAGCTATGCTCACTTTCCTAAGATACATTATTATCTTTGAAAATTGTTAATGGTATTGAGGCACTGAGGAGACACAAAAGTTAAAACACAAGAAAACTGGTTTTTCTTCCTCTTTTTTTTTTCCTCTCCATATACGCAAACCAAATAGAGACTAAAAGTTATCGCAGACATCTTTATTTTTTTCTGTTTGTCTCGTGTGTTTATGCTATATTATGTTTCTGTGCACCACTTGCTCCAAAGAGAACAAGAAAGATCCACCTTGCCCTTTCTGGACCAAAAAATTAGAAATAAAGAAAATAAAACAATTATATCTAACATATCTTCAAACAACAGCTAAGCTCTTGTTCATGAGCGTGAGGACCGTTAAGTATATATATATCTCGATTCTCGACATGCGTAATTATGATTTGATTTCAAATTTGGTTCTAAATGATTTTGTCTATTGTATCATATGCCATAATAGGTGGTATCATCAACCAATTCCACAACTTGTAGTGTAATTGTTAAGTTCAACTTTTTAAGAATACTATTGCATCCTTGCCCTTAAATTTCTAACTTACTATTTTACCCTTATGAGATTGAATTTTTATAGTTTTCCTTTTGCTTTTTTCATTTTCTTCTCCTCTCTGTCTTAATAGATATACATTTTTTTTGTCATAAAAGTTCATGTATTAGAATAAACAATTACATTTATTTCAAAGGTATGTCAATACCCATGCATTCAACTTCAACTTCTTTATATTACACTAAACAAATGCTAGAATTCTAACTATATAAATATCCATATTGCTGTTAACTGTTAGAAAAATCAAAAAGAGACTAGCAGGGTACACAAGAATTGAAATCCCTTCCAAAAAATGAAACATCCATTTCTTGGGAATAGTCAATCTATCATGTCAATCGGGACACAATTTCCTCTTGTTCTTTTGTGGTTTGTCTTTCGGTAAACACCCTCTTCTTCAAGTTTCTATGACTATGATGCTTGTGATCATCCCTTTAGCACGACTTAGTCTTATGAGATAATGTGTGCCCAAACAGGATTGTATTCAACGGTCAGGATTCTCTTTAACACAATATTCCTTGATGAAACTAGCAATTATTTTAGGCTAATGCTAATGTCAAAGCATGAAGTACTAATGCCAAAGCAATCCGTTAGAACTTTCTAACGCTTAGGCCACGTTTGTTTCACGGGATTGGGGGTAGGATTAAGAGGGATTGGACTAATAGTCCATTTTAATTGAATAGTCCGGTGTTTGAGTGCGCTTAAAAGGAAGGGATTAATAATCCTTTTTAACTAAACAGTCCCCCATATGCGGGACTATCTAATCCCAGGGGGAGTGTGGTATAAATAGTCCCATAGGACTAATAATTAAAATAGACTAATTGTCCAGTCCTGAGCTTGGCAGCCAAACGTGGCCTTAAAGTCTAACCGTTAGATATTCCTAACGGATTGTTTTGGCATTAGCATATGTAGCTTTGGCATTAGCATTAGCCTTATTTTAAACCCATCCTTTTTCATCCCTTCTAACTTTTGGAAAAGACTGAACTTTCAACTGGGATTTGGAATCACATGGAAGACGAGGCAATTTTGTTTTCTAGATCTCATCTAAATAATCCATTCTAGTTAATTGGCTGCAACCTGCCGGGTACAACATCGAAATTTCTAGATAACTTGAGGCTACAAGTGGTATGCTGATATGGTTCCTGTAACTAATGGGAGTGGGTTATTGGGGTGGGATTCACGCTCCTACATACATAGCCCTATTTAAAATCAAAAAATGCCAAAATATCATTGTAAGTAAGAAAAAAGAAAAGAAAAAACAAAAGAGAAATGACTCACGAAATTCAAAATGTATATTTTGTTTCTCAACTTATTTTGTTTCTCTTTCAATTTTCCTCGCCGTTTTCTAGAAAAATTGGGAAAAAGTCTAAAATTGACTAAAATTTTGGAAAAAGACTAAAATTGAAGTGGGATTTGGAATAACGTGGAAGACTCAAGTCAATGTTGTTTGGAACTACATGCTAAATGTGCGGATAATTATTCTCTTTCAATTTTCAGTCTCCAAAACCAATGCATCTCTGAAACTCAATTTATTTCTCTTTTCTGGACATCAGTGGCCAAAAATAATACTGTAATAATAATAATAGTAATAATAATAACTACTCTAACAATAATAACAAACTAGTTTCGTCAGTTAATTGCAATGACCAATTTCATAGTGTTCTCCTCCATGTTTTGATGACATTATAAATTAAAAATTTTCAAAATAAAGTAAAACTTGAGAAAAGAGGAGGGAAACAAAATTCAGAATTTATAATTTTCTATTCATCTTATATCTTTATTTCCTCCTGGTTTTCCTTAAAGAAAGCTAGTAAAGGGTTTTCCTCTCTGTTCTATTTTCTCTTATCTTCCTAAATCCATGACCAAACAAGCCTAAGGAGTTACCATATACGTCAAGTTAAGTAGTTTCCTTAAAGACTTAATTTGATCCCATGTATTAGAAATATGTTCAAACTTGACTCGTTTATCCTATCAATCTCGAACGATTGTCTAAACCGAACTCAACTCAATTCGATCATGTCTGGTATCAGAATATATGGGAGTTTAAACCAAACTATACATTCCTTCTTAATTTTTGAGTAGGTTGGTTTGATCTATATAATCTAAATTTCATGTGGAGTAGTGCTAATTGCTTTGATCATCCAATCAAAAAGTGGCTGTTGAACCTCCCTTCCCAAAAACTGAAACATCCATTTTTCGGGATTTCAATTATGGGACACAATTTCCCCCCTGTTCTTTTACTAAACACCCTCTTTTTCAAGTTTCTATGACTATGATCCTTGTCATCATCCCATATGCACAACTCAATCTTATGAAATAATGTGTACCCTACAGCCACAGGTAATGCATTCAATACATATCGCACTATGTCTTTCTTATCCATTTGTATCTCATATTAGTTTTAACTCTTGGGTTATCTCAAGGCTCCATTTGGTTTGCAAAATTAGAGAAGAAAAAAAAAAACTGCGAAAAGAAAAACAAGAAAGAAAAGTAGTTATGCTCTATCAACATTAGGAATCAATATTTTCCAAAATAAAATTATAAAGTAAGAAAAAGAATATAGATGAGAAAAGACGCACAAAATTCAAAATGTACATTTTGTTTTCCTTTCTATTTTCCTCGACGTCGTTCTCCTTAATAACCAATCAAAATGAAAATGTTCCTCTATATTTTCTTTTTTTTTTTTCCTTACTAAATCCATGAACCAAAACAAAACCTAAGTGGCTGTCATATCATCAAGCTAGACAAGTTCCATAAAAAAAAATACTCAATTTCGGGATATAATTTAAGCCATCCTCTCAATCCTTTAATTTGGGTCGAAGACTTAACTTGAAGTGGGTTTGGAATTACATGAAAAGCTTTTTTTTTTCCCTCTATTATGCTACAATTTTATGGAAACTCAAGTCATTGTTTTTTTTTTCTCGGAAAAAGGGTAAATTTGATCAAAGAAAAAAAGCCAAAAAAACGAGTATAGACTATAAGGGGTATACCCCAAAATAATACAATAAAGCTCAAAGAAACATGCATCGAAGCATCTAAGCTATGAAAACTGAATGTTATCTTGATACCAAACAAAAAAACATGGGTAAATTGAAAATTACACTCCTATAGTTTGAGGGTTGTGATAGTTTGGTCATTGTGGTTTCAATTTTAGCAATTTACACCCTATAGTTTGAAAATTGTGCAAAATCCACTCAATTACACAAAAAAGCAAGGGCACAATGGAAATGTCACATTATTTCCAGCCAAAAATGACGCCAAGTGCAAGGGCAGATCCAGGAGTTAGGAGTGTAGTTCAGTGGGAGCATGAGCTTATACAGGGATTCGGGGGCAGCACCCCGACCCGTGTTTTTTTTTTTTTGGAGAAATAGTGTAATTCTATGGTTTTTTTTTAATGCTACAAACTAATCTATTCCATAATTCTTTCACAAAAATTTTGCTTAATTAGTTATTTATATTTACCAATTTCACTTTGATATTTGTGTGGTCATGTCCAGCTTGAAATGTATCAGATTATTTAAAAGATTAGATATTATCATATGGTTTAAAAGACTATAAGAAATTATCAGATGATAAGCTTTAAGTGTATCAAATTATTTAAAAGATTATAAGTTATTTATGGGATAGATTAGTTTGTACAAAAAATCACATAGAACCAAACTGTCACAACCATTAAACTATAGAGGTGTAATTTGCAATTTACCCAAACGACATTGTAAACACAAGACCCAACCAGTCATCCACATCATGAGCCCACTCAAAAACCATCCTTCCACGCAACGCATAGCTTGAAACATGTGCATTGACTTTGCAGGCTGAAGAAGAATGTGCAGATCAATGCAACACAAGTGTATTTGGAGAAGACTGGACTTTGAAGTTGGATTTGATATCACATGGGGGACTCAAATGTGGAGGTATAATTTTAGAGAAATTTCTCTCTCTTCTGGTGCACAACTTAAAAGATGTGTCTATCTCTCTCCTATATCATTGTGGGATCCACTGACATCACAGAAGAGAGATAAACACATTTTTTGAATTGTGTCCCAAAAGTTGTGTGAATGGGTGTGTCCCAAACTTTACCCATGGGTGGATATGCCCATTATTTTAGAGTTAGAAGAAGGGAGACCAATAATACATAGCAATACCAAGAAAAATAAAAATAAAAATAAAAAATTAAAGAAGAAGGGAGACACCAATAATACAAATTTTTTATTTTTTGTTTCATCCAAAACTAGAGCATAATTACACTGTACTCAAACCCGGGGAAAATAATAAAATTTACAGCATACATATATAGATAATCAGTCTTAAATAGCATGAATGTAAGACTGCATATTTACTAGTGCAGATTTACTGAATTAATACCCTTACAAAAAAAAAAAAATTAAGTGTACGGTACTATCGAGTTGGAGACTAGTTACCATATTAATAAATGCGTGTGTAGTTGTGCCAAGACTATAATTCTCTGTCTATAAAAAGCTTATCAATTGCTAAATAGAGTACTTACATAGACATAATGGAGTCTTCTTTGTATTTCTTCATTTCAATACACCTTCTCTTCTTGATCTCCTGTTCTAACCTCACTGTAGGGACTCACTCTTCTTCTTCTTCTTCCTTGCATCACATGTGCCATGATGAGGAAAGCTCTTCTTTGATACAATTCAAGCAAAGCTTCCTCATTGACAAGTCCGCTTCCGGCTATTCTAATGCTTATCCAAAGGTGTCTTCTTGGACCATTGAGGAAGATTGCTGCTCATGGGATGGAATCGAATGTGACAACCGCACCGGTCATGTGATAGGTCTCGACCTCAGTAGTAGTTTTCTGTATGGTTCTATCAACTCCAATAGTACCCTTTTCAATCTTGTTCATCTTCAGAGTCTCAACCTCGCTGATAACAACTTTAATTATTCTCAAATTCCATCTGGGATTCGCCATCTCTCTAGGCTAACAAGTCTAGATCTTTCTGGATCTCAATTTTCCGGTCAAATCCCATCAGAATTACTAGAACTTTCCAAATTGGCTTTTCTTGATCTTTGTTGCAATGTTGATCCAGAGGGCACAGTCCGTCTCTTGGAACTTGAAAACCCAAGTCTGGGTGATTTAGTCGAAAACTTAACAAAACTGCAATTACTTAATCTCATTTTTGTCAACATACCTTCAACTGTCCCTCAAACCATGGCAAATTTGTCCTCCATTTCTGATCTTGGTCTAAGAGGCTGTGGGTTGTTCGGTAATTTTCCGAGTGAAATTTTCTTACTACCGAACCTACAAACTCTTAGTGTTCGGTTTAATCCAAATCTAATTGGAGTTCTACCTGAATTTCCCCGTGGAAGTCCCATGAAAGTTCTAAAACTCGGTGGCACGAATTTCTCAGGAAAACTACCCGAGTCTATTGGCAATCTTGATTATTTGAATGAGCTGGATATCAAAAATTGCAGCTTTTCGGGTTTAATTCCTCCTTCTGTTGGTAACCTCATTGAGCTCACCCTTCTCGACCTTACAGACAACTATTTTGTGGGTCAAATACCTACTTCATTATCTAATCTAACCCAACTCACCTTCTTATCACTTTCATTCAATAATTTCAGCAGTACTGGCACGTTTTCATGGATTGAGAAGCAAATGAAACTCACAAGGTTGGAAGTCAGCGGGAACAATTTAAACGGTTTCATACCATCTTTTCTTCAGAACATGACTCAACTAACCTATTTGGACCTCTCGGAAAATCAACTTACCGATAAAATCCCATCTTGGTTTGGAAACCTCACCCAACTAACCAAACTTTATCTTAATTCAAACCAATTCAGTGGTCCAATCCCAGAATCAATGTTCAACCTCGCGAATCTTACCTCACTTTCTCTATTTTCCAACAACTTGAGTGGCACATTGGAAGTGGAGAAATTTCTCAAACTCAAAAATCTCTTTCAACTCCAACTATCGGATAACATATTATCATTGCTCACCACAGGGAGTATAAATTCTTCTCTTCCGAAGTTCCAGCTTTTAGGACTCAATTCTTGCAATTTAAGTGAGTTCCCAAAGTTCCTACAATATCAAGACCAAATTGTATGGTTATCGCTTGCTTCTAATAATCTTCGCGGTCAAATACCAAAATGGATTTTCAATGTAGGTAAAAAAACTTTGGTTTCTCTAGAGCTATCTTCAAATTTCTTAACGGGATTTGAACTCTCTCCACTTGTTCTTCCATGGGATAATCTCGGGTTTTTATTCCTTAGTTCTAATTTAATGCAAGGTTCGCTTCCAATCCCACCACTCTCAACCTTCCTTTATCTAATCTCCAACAATTCTATAACCGGAGAAATCCCGCCATTAATCTGCAAGTTGAGATCTTTATATGCTCTTAACCTCGCAAATAACCACTTGAATGGAACAATCCCCGAGTGTTTGAGCAACTTCAGCGTCTCTCTAACCATACTAGCTTTGCAAAACAACAACTTGAGTGGGACCATTCCTCAAACATACAACAAAGGAAGCAATTTAAAAGTGATTAACTTAAGTCAAAATCAGTTGGATGGACCGGTACCAAAATCTTTATCCAATTGCAAAATGTTGGACACTTTAGATCTTGGAAATAATCATATAAGTGATATTTTTCCGTTTTGGCTTGGAGTTCTTCCAGAAATGAAGATTCTGGTTCTTAGACATAACAAATTCTATGGTACTGTGGATGGTCCATTAACGGTTTTTGATTTCCCAAAGCTTCGAATCATTGACATCTCTTCGAATGGTTTTAGTGGTGAGTTACCATTAAAGTACTTCCCAATTTTGAGTGCCATGAAAGTTCAGGATGACATGGGAAAGTCAAAATATGTAGAGACAAGAGGACAGATGCATGTTGGGAATTTTTATTTTGCCAACTATTTTAGTCACACAATGACAATAACGAACAAAGGAAATGAAATGTTCTACAACAAGATTCAAAGTGTGTTCAAAGTCATGGATCTCTCGGGCAACAATTTCAAAGGAAAGATTCCAGAATCCATTGGAGTACTCAAGGGGCTGCAATCACTCAATCTTTCGAACAATGCTCTTACAGGTAATTGTTGTTAAAATTCTGTACAAAATCCAATATTTTTGAGTTTGATACAGTATAATATGATTCAAAATTCATAATTTTGAACCTCAAAGTTTTAAGTGAAAAACTTTCAACATTTTGAGCCTTGATATATATGAAACTTGTTTTAAATTGTTGTTTTGTTCATTTGAAGTGTCGAGTAGATGTTTTTATGCGTGTATAACATACATACTTATAAATTCTTAGTTTCTTAAAAAAAGCACCTTACAAATCACGATTCGATACATTTCAGAATTATGGCAAACCAATTCATGATTCGATTCACGATTTGACAATAATTTACAGGTCCCATACCCACATCCTTAGGGAACCTGACAAATCTTGAAACATTGGACCTTTCTCAAAACGAGCTCTCGGGAGATATCCCTCAGCAATTAGTACAGCTCACATTTCTTGCAGTTTTCAATGTCTCCCATAACCATCTCACCGGGCGCATACCAAAAGGAAATCAATTTGGTACATTTGGAAACAGCTCATTTGATGAAAATTCAGGTTTATGTGGAGAACCTCTGTCGAAGAAATGTGAAAATTTGGTAGAATTACCATCACCTAATTTGGCCTTCAAAGATGAAGATTCGGATTTTCCTAGTAAACTAGACTGGATTATCATAAGCTTGGGTTATCTAAGTGGTACAGTTGTGGGGGTAGTTTTTGGGCACATTGTGACCACGAGGTATCATGTTTGGTTTGTAAGAAAATTTGGAAAGCAGCCTAAATGGAAAAGGGTGAGAAAAATGGGGCGAAGAAATTGAGTTCGAGTAGCCCATTTTTGTTCCTGTATTTGTGCCTATGTAGACTTTTTCTGGGGGAGGACTTTTAGACCCACATGGAGTTTTTTCCACTATCTATTAGTTTGGAATATAACTTTTAATTATGTATTCAGTTAAAGTGCTTCTTCGCACTTTTTTCGTGTGTAAAAGATTAAGAATCTGTGAACTTATTACCTAAAGATATTCAAAGCTCGCTCATCGATGTAAATATCGTTCCTCTTAAAGAATAATGCATGAGTGTCACGTTAAATATCTCGGTGCAATCACGATTTGATTTGTGGTAAATCAAACATTATTTCAATTAGTGCCTGGAGGGTGATTGTGTTGAACATTTGTGCAATACTAAAGCTAATCACATTTCACTGAGCTGACTATTTCTACAATATGCAGCGTAGTGTAAAATTATTTCAAATTTTGCCTTATATAGCTTTAAAAAATTCTGAGTTATGGAGAAAATTTAATGAGTTATGACAGGCTTTGAAGCTAATTAGAATCACTTATTTTCACCTCAAGAATTTCATCAGTAACATGATCGATTATTCCTACCACCGTAGTGGGTTGCTAAGGGTTCGCATGGTAACGTTTTACTGTTTTCAAATTTTTTTTTAAACGAAAACCAGTTTTTGTTTTTTCTTTAAAAAAAAAATTGAAAACAAAAAAACTTGTTTGGTAATATTGTTGATCTGAAAAAGTAATGAAAACAATGCATTTGGTTAAGGTATAAAGTCAAATCTAATTTCCACAAAAAAAATATATGGATATCTGTTTATATGTGGTTCTTAAATGCGTTACCAATTGTACTAGTTGGAATAGTATGTGGTATCACCAACCACTGTCATAGCGTGTAATACAACTATAAAAATATTTGGGATTCAAATTGGGAACAAAATAGATTTTTAATGTGACTCATATGCGAGAGAAATTATTTGAGCTTGTAACAACTAATCGCATGCAACGTTAAATCAATAGCATAAGAAATTATCCCATGAGTCCGTCACATGGTAAGACGGGCTATTGTGGAGCGTTGATCTTGTGGAAATTATTCCCGAGAAGTACAAAAAACTTGCATCTTAAAGTGCAAAGGAATTCATATCGGTCCGCAAGGATTGAAATGAATCGGCTGAATTGACATGCTTGATCTTTTCCCTTCCGTGAAAGTTTTCCTTATACGCAAATTGTCATCATAAGAATTCATCAAAAACTTGTAAATCCTAAAATTGAAAATAAAAGAAAATAAACGTTATGAACTTGCTATCATTCCATGCTCCAAAGATTAAAGAATGTACAATTGTTCTTGCCAATTTTCATATTTTGAAAGCATTGTATGGTGCCTCATTGCTTATGCCCTCAAGTATATCTTTTTCAAATAGATTGAACACATTGAATGAACATGCAAATTAATTTGTGAAAGAGAATAGAACTGTCTAAATGGATGAAGAATATTACAAACTTGACAACCCTTCTCTTATTTTGCCTTTGTTTTAGTGGGGTTCAAATAGTAAAGACTTATTTTTAGATCATAAATTAAAATACTGCATAATTTTTTTTTTTTTAATCAAGTTTCAGTGGGTTCACTAGAAACCACTCTCCTGTATGTGGCACTGCCACTGTCATGACTAGCTACTACACTTGCTTTTCTCTCTAAGAAAGGCTTTGCTTGCTCCCATATGGCTCTGTTTGGTTTGTGGATGTAGAAAAGAAACACAGTGCTTTCCTCCATTCCTATAACACTAAAATTACAAACTTTCAATGTATAACAAGAACTTCAGAATAGATCTGAAAAATTCAGAACATGCAATTTATTTTTACCTTATTTTGTATTTCCTTTCCTCAATATATCTATGAACCAAACAGATGGCAGATATAGAAGCGATTATCCTAGTCCCAGCTGTAGTGCACCTCATAATAAGTTGTTAGTGAAATTGCACTAAATAAAGAAAAGTACAATTAATAAAATAGAATTGGAACTGAGTAATACACAAAACCAATCAGGCCGAGGCACGGGTACCTCGCCCCTCTATGGTTAGAAAAGCCTTGGAACCGGTGCAGTGGACCTCTTCTTTGGCTTCTTCCCTCCAGGATACAACGGCCCAACTGTTTCGTCGTTTGACTCCGATCAACTCTGCACAAGTGATTGATCAGCCGAAAGCTCCACCAAATAAAACCCTCCTTAATTTGACCTTAAACTCTCTCCATAATTGTGTATTTAATTTGTCTTCTCTTTTGTGTCTTTGAGTTGTTCAGTTGGATGTGTCCGAATGAACAAGAGGAATGGCCTATTTATAGCTGCCTAATATCTTACAAGCATTTAATGAACAAGAGGTATACAAATACAAGCTATAGTTTAATTTATGCAGTGTACAACGGCCCAACTGTTTCTTTGTGTTTTTTTCATTTTCTTCAATGAGTCCGCGAACCAAATAAAGCCTTAGTGGACGGGAATAGAAGGAAATCACAAAAGGAAGAAAGTAGGGAAGAAAACTAAAAAGTAATAATGTTTTCTCCTCTACTCAACTGACATTAGAAACTGAAACATTCTTAAAAATGCTGAAAATCAAGAAAGAGGGAAAGGATTTGAAATAAAAAACCAAATGGAGCTTGCGGTTGTTGATAATTTCTTTTCTAATAACAAATTTCTAAGGTTTTTGTTATCCATGCCTGCATGGTGCATGATGTTGCTAGTCAAAGCTTATCAAGGATGATCACCATTATGTGGAAAGAGAAATGCCTCATAATTGTCCTGTTTGCTTTGAGGTACATAGAAAATAGAGACCAAAACACATTCTATTATTATTTACCCAAAAACATGTTTAAAGAAATGTTTTGATTCTCAAAGTAACACATGTTCTTGGATTTTGGTTGTGGACCATTACTATTGTTTGATTACAATCCTAGTTTAGTCTCTCTCTCTCTCTCTCTCTCTCTCTCTCTCTCTCTCTCTCTCTCTCTTTAATACTTTTTCCTTTCTCCTATGTGATGTTTGGCTAGGAAAATGTAAAACACAAAATTTAATTCAACATTGACTCTATTAGAGTCTACTATTACTGCATGTGCTTACGACCTGATATATAGTAAGATCTATGGCAAGATTCATGGAGATTTACAGCTTTCAAAATGGTTTTTGAAACTGGGGGTATGCATATGCATTTTTCTAATAAGACCAAACTAAATGAATTTTTTTATTACATTTCCTCTCTCTTTAGCATTTTGGGATGGAGATTACTCCAAAGGAGCTTCAGCTTGATGAAGGGACATCCAAATTTTTGGGATGAAGGGCCTTAATTATTTTTTATTTTTTTATGGTGTTTTCATTTTTAAAAACCATCTACTGATTGATTTGGGTTTTGGCTTTTCCTTTGTGCAAGTGTTGGATTATTTGTTTCCTTTACTTTTGCTTGAATTCATTTCATACTTTCAGTTTGGTATTCATTTCTCCCACCTATATCAGTGAACCTGTATTGAACAAAGAAAAGGCATGTAGGAGCTTGAGCCAAGAAAAGGTATTTAAAAACCCAAGTTGCTTTGTAGTTCAATAAATTAGCCTATTGAACTTATTTTTAGGGCTATGCTTTGCTTAAAAAGAGCCATTCATGTGTAAGATGTATTGTTAATTAAACTAAGAATTGAAATTTGCCACATCCCTAAAGAATAATGCTATGCTTCCCAAATATGAATTCCGAATTTGGTTCCTAAATGGATTTGTACCACATGTGGTAGTGATCCTATATTGATTCAGCATCTTCTCATTGTGCTTCCTTCAGTTTTTATGCTTTTTTCTCTGCTCCTTTTTCTCATTGCGCTTCTAATTCATTTCAGTTTTAAGGACCTATTCTAAATTTTTGTATGATTGAAAGGTACTTGAACGAGAGGAAACAGTTTGGAGCTCCATTGGCTGCTTTCCAAAACAACCAGCAGAAATTGGTTCACATGTTGGGTAATGTTCAAGCAATTATTCTTATTGGGTGGCGCCTTTGCAAATTGTATGAGAAAGGGAAAAATGACTCCTGGTCATGCTAGCTTGGGAAAGTAGTTTTTTTATTTATTAAGTGAGTTGTTACATGTAATACTAGGGGAAGTACACGTGCAAGGCACGTGCCCATCCGTGAAAATTGGTACTAATAAAGCATAATTGAGTATAAGAATAAGTTTACCAAAAAAAACAATGTTGCCTTAAACACTTGAGCACTTGACTTGTATAGCTAGAAAAAATTACAATAATATGGATTTGATGGGTTATATTATTTTTAGCCCCAATCATCCCCAAAACAGTCCCCAATCAGCCCCAACACAGTCCCCAATCAGCCCCTTAACAGCCCCTATCAACTCCTAAATTCGTTTGGTTTTACCTTTTTCAGTTTGTCGGTTCTATTGATAATTCTTTTCACCGTCTAATTTTGGTGTTTGATAGGCTTAATAAACCTTTTCTGAAAAAAGAAAAAGATAGGCTTTATAAGCCTCATTGTGTTTGATAGGCTTATGGTCAATAATTGATGTGGGTCATGATCAATAATTGAGTTGTTTGGATTAGAGTCCTTGAATAGTTATTTTGTATTATCTCTCTTGTGTGTATGTTATTTATTTATTTAATTTTCAAGGTGATCAGAATGTAAGTTTCTTATCCTACACTATTAATTAGTTTCTTAGAGTCCTTGAATAGCTACTTGGATGGGGTTGTGCAAAGTAGGGTAATCACATGAACTACACTTTTATTGTTCAAGTTCTGATTTCTGGTTCAGGTTGTGCAATGGAAATTGGATGATCAAAATGCAAGCAAACTGAATGAGTACCAAGCAACTTATCAGGTATACCTCAGCTTATGTATTGACTTCACTACGGATCCTTTTAAGTTGTGATCAACTCGTTCGATAACACCATAGTATTTGATTCTCCGATAACCATTTCTATGTTTTTTGAAATGACAAAATTCATGAATTCAAGCATCATTCTTAATATTTGCATAGTTTTGTCGTGGAACCATTGAAGATTGTGTTTTCGTAGTTAAAATACTATACTGAAATTTGAATGCAATGATTGCATTCAAATACACTCAAACATAAGGAGTGTGCCCTGATTGGTGCACCCTACATGCATCCTGCCAATTAGACCTGTATCCACTCTTGAGCCACTACCAGTCATGCCAACGTATATAATTCCATAGCAGCCCAAAATCAACCAATGGTCCACAGGACACGGATGATGCAGCATGAACACAAGTGATGCTTTAAAATCATACATTGCCCAATTAACAAACCAAGCTATACCACTTTAGGAGAATCAAAAACAATAACAAGCTTTTATGGGAATGCATTAGTATTCCCAATCGCTAAAGCACCTCCTAACAAGGTCAAATTCATAAGACAAAAGTCCACCCTTACACAGAGACCAAATGAAAACCTCTCTCACTGCTATGAAGATGCCAGCAGATCTGAAAGGCCAAAATAAAACACACGCGACTCGAATTCCCAATCATGAAAGAACACACACACACACACACACACACACCAAAACACACACCAAATGCAGTAATAAGCACTCCAAACTCATAAAGAAATCAACCCGAAATAAGAACGAACGCCAAACATATCCCTTCCCTCCCTCCACGCATACACACAAAGTTACAGTCATTGCGACTTCATTATACCAGTAGTTTATAACAGTACCAAGCACAAAATCCCTACTAGTGAAACCCCCTATAATCGAATACACAACACTCATGAATCACCTCTTTATTCAAACATTAACATAAGAAGAACGAAGAAATACTGAACACCCCTTACATCGGATTATGACCCAACATAAACCCAACTTACACTCCCACTATATTGAAAACTTGTAGAACCTAACACTCCCAACTTCAATCCAATAAAATGGACTCCCCAAACCTAATAGATTTTTTTTAGTACAAACTTACCTCACTCCCATATCACTGAATCCTCCTTCCTGCTTCTATACAGACCACACCACCATTGTATCATTTCTACCCACCCCCATCTTTGCTAACGAGTCTGCCAATCCATTCCCACTTCTTAATGTATGGACAAAGGAAATTCGACCAATTCTTGCCACAAAATTTTGAATCTCGTTCAACTATATAGACCACACCACCATTGTATCATTTCTACCCACCCCCATCTTTGCTAATGAGTCTGCCAATCCATTCCCACTTCTTAATGTATGGACAAAGGAAATTCGACTAATTCTTGCCACAAAATTTTGAATATCATTCAGCAAAAACCCGTGCTTCCAGCAACCCGTACCATCACCAGAAACCCATGAAAGAACCACCTTAGAATCACTTTCAATGGTAACTAGAATATTTCTAGTCCAATCCTTTTCGACAATTAGAGCAACAGCCTCATGTATTGCAGCTAATTCAGCAAGATTAGAATCAGCCAATATGTATCGTAATGCTTATAAAGGCTCTTTTTGCATCTTCCGATTTATTTGTTTGCAAAACATTGTTTTTTTTTAACCTCCATGATGCACAAACTTCTCACAATATAATATTATTTTGTGGCAATATTTCAAATCACTTCTTTCCTACTAGTTTTGTCGTCGTCAGTTTGTAACCATCGGCATTAAGTTGTTTTTCAGTTTTAAAGTGGTTTCAATTTTTGAACAAGTTGTGTTGATGAAGCTATACTTGAGCGCGGCCGAATTATGTCCCTCGTGAAGCATAAAATTTTTCTTTTCTACTGCCTTTGCATTTTAAGCATTTGTTTCGAATTGTGTCACTTATGAAATATGCATGACTCATCTGTGGTTTATTTCTGTTGACAAGAGTGTGATCCATAGTTGAACTATTATTTTGAATAACAGCACATTCAAGAAGAATGCTCCGAATGCCAACACGAGATCAGAAAATTCGCAAAAAAATCATTGGTCGCGACAAAGGATGTGAGAGTGCATGTGAAGCTTAACAAGTACACTTGGAGCAGAGGTATCTGTAGTGTCCCAAGGCGGATAAGAGTTTGAATTGCTCGTAAGAGGAATGATGATGAAGATACGAAAGAAGAGCTCTACAAGAGCTCAAGGGCCTAGGCACCAAGGTTGTTGAAGAAGATGATTGATTGGTCAATTCCTTCCAGCACCATATGTGATATTGGGAGGAATGATACATGAGAATTATGTTTTCCAAGTGTTGAGTGTTATGAGATTGGTGTTATTTAACTTTAAACATGTTAGGTTGGTGTAGTGAGATCTTGTTGGTTATACATGTATGGACGATTTTCATGTTACGATTAGTATGGAATAATTTTGTTGTGTTCAGTATAGATTGAGCTTGTTATTTTAGTGTTTGGTATGAATTATTATGCTTGTAAATTAGATACAAATAAAAATTGTGGAGCATATAAATTAATTTTGTTTTTATATTTTATTAAAATTTGTAACGGGTATATCCGTTACAAAATCCATTACTATTTTTATGCATTTTGAAAATTGTAACGGATATAACCGTTACTAATTCGTTACAAACCGTTAGTATTTTTTTCAAAAAAGCAAAAAAGTTGGATACCTATCCGTTAGTAAACTAGTTTGTAACGGGTATAATCGTTACAAAAATTTTATTAGTAACGGGTATATCCGTTACAAATATATATTACTAATTAGTAACGGATATATCAGTTACAAAAATCCGTCACAAATGGCAAAATTGTAACGGGTATATCCGTTACAAATAATTTTTGTAACAGATATTCCCATTACAAATTCGGCCATATGGTGTAGTGGAGATAAGTGATACGATTACAAGAACCAAACGAGCATATTATGAATTATATTAATCTCATTATTTGGATAATGGTGGATTCTTGGTAATTGTATTATATGTTCGTTGATACCTTTGCTATGTCCGTGTGAGCGACGTCAACCGATAAGAGATAAACCGCGTCCTAAGATGAAAAGTAATGACGTGAGATGAGTTATTGGTTTATGTGTATTGGTAGTTAATACAGTTATACGCTCACTTAGCTTTGTTGCAAAGCTGATGGCATATTACGCTTGGACAATCCAATGTACAGACTTCCTTGCAGGTTGGTTAGAGAACATAAGTCAAATAGCAGTGGAAAACATAAGTCAAATTCATTAAAAATCAAAGTTATAAAAAAAGTTTTGGCCCAATGACAAACTTCCAAAAGAATCCATTTTGAAAACCAGCGATCCAGTCGACTGTGGCGGGGACCCAGTCGACTGGAGGTTAAAAACAGAAAGTATTAAAGTCCAAAGGCCCTGTCCAGTCGACTGGAGCCTCAAATCTTCAGTCGACTGGTACCTTGTCCGGTCGACTGGACACTATTCAAGCAGAACGTTGTGTTTTCATGCAGAAACTAGTCGACTGATGCCC
Source organism: Hydrangea macrophylla (assembly GCA_033977485.1). NCBI lineage: Eukaryota > Viridiplantae > Streptophyta > Magnoliopsida > Cornales > Hydrangeaceae > Hydrangea > Hydrangea macrophylla. Next base: position 35,624,650 of record CM066994.1, read on the forward strand.
CCCCCCCCCCCCCCCCCCCTTCAGTCGACGAAAGACTGTGAAAACTGAAGGAAAATTTATGGAAATCATGTGTCACGCCCCGAAAACCGAAGCGCGAGGAAAGAGGAAAGATAGAGAGAAAAGAAGTAAAACTCAATCACAAATGCGGAAGCGACTTTGGAAACCCACGGGGATTCCTACAAGGATGACTTACTAATACATAAATCCAAAATGGACTTACATGTTAACGAGTCCAACAAAGATGAAAGCATTTGATAATCAAATTAAAAGACTAACCGGACAAGCTCTAGTTCAAGGGGAGAAAGAAAAATACAATAAATTTGATAAAGGATCATTTTTGGATAGTTGCTAAATTTTAAAACATTCGTAAGTAGCTGTGTCTTTGAAATTTTCACATTCTGTCCGCGCCGGGCCATGTAAAATACGATTCTGCACAACTTTTGTCAAATAGCATTTTTTTACCAATTCCTCACCGTTTGGGAAGAAAACTGAAATAAAAGTAGCAGTTTTTTTTTACAACATTTTGAAATATCCCCAATTATGTTAAATCCTCAAGTTTAAACATCAATACATGACAAAACAAGTCCTAAACAACATACAACACGAGTTTAGAGCAAACGGAAGTTCATGCACTCGAAATTTATTAAAAACGAGAAGTGAAAGAGATAAAGAGAAGAAGGGGAGAGGGAGAGATTGGGAGAGAGATATACGGAGAGATAGGGAGAGAGACAGAGGGAAGGTATTCTAAACACACACACACACGTGTATTTTACATTCGGAAATATTTTTAAAATATATATATAATTCCAACTGTAGGAAATATGTGGGCTATACGGGCACCCACATATCATTGGACCGGGTCCAATGGGTTTTGGCTCTTGGAGACCTAGGGTGTGTGCCTATATATATGTATATTGCACACATAGTTAGGGTTGCCTATAGCACACCCTATGAGATACAACTGCCCTCTCACTCTCTCTCTCCCCTCTCTTTCACGGTATTCTCTCTCTTGGCCATCACCATTGGAGCTATGGGATTTAGCGCGTGACTGTCATGGGGATTGCTCCAGTAGCGTCTTCTACGACCTATGCGGAGCACAAGAGGGTACACGGAAGCGATGTAGGTGCAGCAGGTTCATGGTTCTTGATTGGGCTCGTAACAACACCGTTCAGCGATCTGTTGGCTTATTCCACTAGGTAAGTGACCTAAACCCGACTAGTATGCTTGCGTGCATATTTATTTACATTGGTATCAGAGCTTATAGGTTGTTGATTCGCCCGTAGATCACCCGATTTGAATCTGCCATTAAAGCTTCAAACAAGCTTTTATCAAAACTTTGAAAATTTGATTTTAAAGTGGGTCTACATCAAAACTCCAATAAGGGTCCGATTTTTTAACATGGGTGTGTCCTTATGGTCCCTAGAGTCCCCCCTATGAATCTCATGGACTGAAATCTCCGATGTGGGAGAAAATCAAAACCCTTTTTTTATCTATAAAATCAATAAATTTTGCAGAAAATTTGGGCTATATTTCCAACAGTGTTTCGCATCCAAACATACAATATTATTACATATTTGAAAACTAGGCCATGTGGGCTTTCAAATCATACATAATACATAATTTTTGGATCAAAAACATGGTCGCAGCAACCTTGCAAAGACAGCCGCGCACAGTCTAGGGCTACTGCTGCTATTCTTCTTCATAAGGAAGATGATGAATCTGCATTGTGAATGCATGTGGCCCAAATTGCATGCTATGGAGTTTTCATTTTTTTTTAGGCATGAAGTGGGGTCCACTCGATGTACAAGGCTGGCCACTTGCACGTGTGTGCGTGCTAGGCAATGGAGGGCCCATTTTGTGAGGGTGTGCTCTGTGCCATGGACCATGGTTGATTAATTGTTTTTTTGTTTTATTACATTAACAACTCCTAAACTTTATTACTTATTAAAACAGCCCACATGGTTATCATATTGAGTTTTAAAACATTTTTGAAATTCAAGAAAATTTTGTAAAAAAAAAGGGATTCTAAGATATTTTTCGTGTAAATTATCATGTATTTTTAATATTTTAGAGCATATAATTTATGCCTTTGGGCATTTATTTAATTGCTTAAAATAGCCAAAATACACTATTAATTTTTGTAATTAATGTGGGACATAAGGGACATTGTTTTGAACCATATAAAATTTTGTGAGATCCATAGATAATTTTTGGTAAGTTATATGAATCATATTAATATTTTAGAGCATATAATTGTGTGTTTTTGTACACATATTAAATTGCTTAAAATATTTTTATTGATTATTAGTTCAGGGAATTAACACAATGTGTTTAGAACACTAGTGATGGCTTGAGAAAATTATTTTAGTGTATTTTCTCGCTCTTTGGGACATATTTTAGAGCATATATATTGTGTTGAGTATACAATATTAATTGCTTAAAATATAACCAATTAAAGTTGTTAATTCTTGAATTTAATGTCTAGTGTTTTTTTTTTTTATACACTAATTGGAGACTTGAGAAAATTTTATGAATTATCTCATTTTTGTTTTGGTATTTTAGAGCATAAAATTTATGTATATGGGCATTTATTTAATTGCTTAAAATAGACAAAATAGATTATCAATTTTTGAAATTAATATGGGGTGTTTGGAACACCATATAAGACCACTAAAAATCTTTGGAGAACAATTTCTTGAAAATTTTTGTATTTTTTTTGGGAATTTTGTTGCTCATAGTTAATTTTGTTTAACTAAATCAATTTATTTCGTTAAATTGATTCAAAATATTTTTGTGCCTTGATGAAATTCTGGAAATTTTTATTTATAATGAAAAATCCGTTTTTCAGTTAATTAAATTTTTCCATAAGGTTTTAAATTAATTGTTAATTTAAGAGGCCCTTAATAAATTGGTTTTAAAATATGTTTTGAGACCGAAAATTGTGTTAAAATTAGTGAAAAATTTAGGATTTTTCATTGATTTTACTTTAGCTTATGGGAGGAGCTATCCGGGCTTTGCAATAATTATTTTATTGCACATTTTATTATTATTAGAGGCTCGTTGCATTGTTGGTCATGTTTATATTACTGTTGTTTGTGAATGGATGACACAAGACCTCTAATCCTCCTCCTTAAATGGTGTGATGGATTAGTCCATTCATTTTTAAATAGACCGCATGAGTGCTTGGTGTATGTGATTAATGCATTAATCTGGATTAATGAATGGACAATTAATTGACAACTTATGGAGTTTGTGTCCTCACGATGTATGTTTAAGGCTGCTCTTGTATATGTTTATGAACAAAGCATCCCTATTTTTTATGGGCTATAAATGTAATGTGAGGACGAGGGTTTTATTTCTTGTATTGGAAAAGCCTACTTGTAAAGGGATGGTTTTCTTTGTTCATAAATTATACACTTAAATTACCTTAACATGAGCTCTAAGGTGTCAATTCGAACCCACGTGGGGGTCCATGCGCACTTTTGTTGTATGGCGCACTTTATATCTTGTGGATGATCTTAGATAGGTAATTGTACCATCTAATTGATGTTTGTTTAGAAAAATCAATTATAAAAGGTTTTTCTTGATTTACAAAATTAAGATTTGATTAATGAGCAATAGCGAATTTTTTTGTCTTAAATTGTAGAAAAAGGGAAAACTCATTTGTAATTGGATTTCAAAACAAACCTTATGAAATGTGCAAATAATAATGTCAATCCCTTGCGCATGTTCTCAAATATTATTCTTCAAATTTTTTTTGGATTCACAAAAACAAATGTTTTCCAAACCACACTTTGTCGATCTTTATAAAAGTAACAAGTTTAAAAAGGACTAATTTTTGTAATATGGCACTGCAAAGTAACACACCGATAGAATGAGTAAGAGTTTATGGGCTTTAGGCTTATTCTATGGTCCAACCCATTAAACCGAATAATGGGCCTCCGACCCAATATCATTATAACCTTAATAGCCTATAATACTTGGCTCGGAAAGGATCATAGCACGCGCTTTGTGATAAGCAGCTTGCACCATGATCTTGTTGGGAAGAATATGTACTACCCAATAGCCAAAGTATTATGAGATCAGCTCTAATTTTGTTTTCGATAGCACATTCACTACTAGATTAAGCATCAAGTTATGAAGTTCGGGAAAGTAAAGGAAACGTTCCAAGTACTCGATGACTGGACTTCTAAGGTCGATGACAGGTATGATTCATGATTTCAGAATACTCGGAGCATCTTTACTGGCGAACTGCAGTTTCAGGCTATGATTAGTTCTTTGCCTGATTCGCGGGTCCATAGAAAACAAATCATGATCCACAACAGAAATGTTAAATTTTTGGTTTTGACATTTTCTGACATGTTGAGCTGAATACGAAGCGCCAAAAAGGTGAGGCAAACCGTATAGCTACACTCTTGACCACTATTTTCATAATTGGAAGTAAGCGCAAGGCCAGTGGGCCTAAACACAATGGTAAGGGTAAACCCACCTAGAGGCAGGGTGGGGCCAGCAAGTTTGCGTCCAAGGCTAACAAGGTAGAAGAGTGCAATCGAGGGTTTTTTTCAGTTCGGTGGTAATAGGATGGACATTTTTGGGTGGTAGTGTTACTTGGACATGGTTATCTAGGGATAACTGCTTAAGAATTATTTCATAAATTTTGGTTTCCTCTGTCATTCATTTATTCTGAGACAAAGCATGCTAGACTTGAACGCATAGGATGTGATAAGATGACTTGATTAGCTCGAGAAGCCCTTTTGGGCCCACTCGCTAAGGTTGACCTACCTATGTGTGAGTCTTGCTTAGTTGGCAAAGCATGCCGAAAGCCTTTTAGAGAGGCTATTAGAGCTAGTTCACTAAAATATCTGTGGACCTATGGTTGTAAAGACACGTCATGGCGCATCTTATTTTCTCACTTTTATAGATGATTTTACGCGATGTGAGGATCGTGAGTATTTATCTAATCAGTTCTGGGAACTATGTGAGGAAAAAGGTGAAACGCAGATAACTTTCTGTTCTGGAAACTCCGCAAAAATATGGTGTTGCAGAAAGAAGGAATAGGACATTCCTAGATATGGCTAGGACTATGATGGAGCAAGTCAACCTACCAAAGTTGTTTTGGGGGGATGTACTCTTGATTGCTACCTACATACTAGAGTGCATCTTCTTAGTCAATTCCCTCTACCCCCTTGTGAGCTATGCAAAGGTGAAAAAGCTCATTTTGGAGCAGTTGCGCTCGTGGAGATCAGGAGGTTATGTTCACTATACCTAGCATAAGTGCGAGAAACTACGCCTGAGAGCTAGAGAGCATTCCTTTATAAGGTATTCTAATAGCTCGAAAGGCGATGTTACGTATAATGAACAACAGGGTATAGGAACAGAAAAGGTGTCACATGATATTGAGAATGACTTCCCTAAGTTGGTAGTACTAAGAGATATCTTGACCTCTATGAGTTGGAGGATGTTGCAGACAACATACCATCTTTAAGCGAGGGTGGGGAGATTGAGATTCCACATCCAGTGATCGCTGAAAAATTGTACTAGTCTCCACCCGAGTGGGAGTACACCGCTAGACGCTAGTGGAAGTGTACCAGATAGTGGGAGTGCACCACTAGGCAGTCATGATTCTCAGGTAGCACACTGTATGGTGATGAGGAAAAAGTTCCCTATCGCTGTTTTGAAATTGAAGAAGACATTTTCATATGTGTGCAAATGTGTGCACAAGTGGATGAGGATGAGCCTGCTTCTTTTTGTTGAAGCATTTTTCTTCATCTGCTGAAGCTGAGTGGATAGTTGCTATGCCAGATGAGATGAGCTCTATGGACGCAAATAAAGTCTGGGAGTTAGTTGACATTCCGTATGTGCGTAAGACTATTGGAGATAAGTATGTTTTCAAAATCTAACGCAAGGAAGATGGTTCAATTGACAAGTATTAGGCGCGCCTTGTGGCGATAGTTTGTGCCCAGAGAGGGTATAGACCATGGAAACATGTTCTCCCAAAGGGTGAGATCTGACTCCATTCGCCTTATCCTAGCAATTGTCGCATATTTAGTTTTTTGAACCTTTGTAGTTGGATGTTTAAACTGTTCTTTTCTCAATGGAGAACAAGACGACGAGATAAATATTGATCATCCCATTGGTGTTGTGACTAAAGGGAATGAGCACAAAAGTGTGTTGTCTCAAACAATCCATTTATTATCTCAAGTTAACAATCGTCTAGGCAGTGGTACAATGTGTGTACATTAAATGATCCAAGGAAAGTGTTCTAATTATTTATATGTTGATGACGTCCTTTTAGCAGGGAATGAGATGAGTTCCATTATCGCCACTTGAGATTGGTTGTCCTCTCAGTTTGAGATTGAGGACATGGGTGATTCCAACTATGTGTTGGAAGTTTAGACTATGAAATATTATTCTCAGAAGCTTCTCTGTTTGTCTCGAGGGACTTACAAGATGTAGGTTCTTGAACGTTTTCACATGAAAAAACTAAAAACCCATAGACATCCCATTTTTTGGGGACTCACCTTGACCTTAGATCAATGTCTTAAGAATAATGAGAAGAAGAAACAAATGTCCAGTTTGCCATATGCATCCACAATAGGAAATCTGAAGTATGCTAATGTGTGTACTCGGTCAGATGTCTGCTATGCGGTTGGTTTAATTAGTCGTTGTCGTAGCAACCATGGTCCTGTCACTAGAGAGTAGTGAAGAGTATCTTGTGATATGTTCTGCAAGAGTACTGTGGACCTTGCCTTATGTTGTCCACGATGGAAGCATAATATGTGGTGTGCTCTGCAGCTGTTAGAGAAGCTGTTTTGGTTGAAGAGTTTTTGCAGTGACTAGGCTATTTATCTCATATTGATGAGTTTGTGCTCATCGAAGGTGATAGCACGTAAGCCTGAGCATATGCAAAAGATTTCAAAAACCATTCTAGCACGTGTCACATTTAAGATGTGATTTGCGCAAAGGGAAGTTGTCTTAAGGCACATCTTCATTGGGGGTTTTGATGTGCTTAGACATTTTATTGTGGTATTGACATTATTATTCAAGTTTTATTATCAGTTAATAATAAACTAATTGGTTTCCATACATATATGTTTGTTATATGAATGGAATGAATGCACATTTCTTATATGTCACCGGGCTTCAATGGACCTGCTCACACGGGTGATTCACCTTGGCGCCGAGATAGTGAACTAGGACATGCGTGTCCATAGCGCTTAGATGGCGAGCAAGATGAGACATATGTGTTCATGGCGCTTAGATAGCTAGCTAGGACATGTGTGTCCATAGCGCTTAGAAAGCGAGCTTGAACACTTATATCTACGCAGTATAAGAACAGCGAGCTAGATATAAACCCTATTATCTCTATATGTCACCTTAGATAGAGCTAAGATGAGACCTTTTGTATTTGGTCGAACATTGAGAGATCCCATGACTCTATGTAGCCTGTTTATAGCCGAATGTGAGTTTTTAGACAGACGTCAGGAGTGGCGACTATGCTGGAAAACTTAGGTTAGACGTTTTGTGTAACGTCTAGACTAAGATTCGTATGGCGTTACTTGTTTTCCAAACACAGAGTGACATGCCCATTTTTATGGAAGAACGTCATAGTATACATTTCATATTGTATGTGCTTTTGCGATCGATTGTGGAGCAGTGAATGGATTCCTCTTCATTACTGTGTGAGCCACGTAGCATATCCAAGACATTGGTTATCTTAAAAACTGGTTGCCTTCACGACTTGAGATTATGTCATGAAGAGGACGTTTGATGACAGCTACATTAGCTTGCTATCCTAGGACGAAAATACAATTCCGTTCTATGGGGCGTGTCTGGGCAAGCGGCCAAGTTAGTCAGATTGACATGTGGGCTTAGGGAAGACCATTCAATAATACACCATGTTTTTGCGACTCATTAGCAGGCCTGCGACAATCGTATTTTGTTATTGATATGTCATGAGTACATTACATTGAGGTGGTGCAGCAATTCTTTTCACCGAGGGACTGAGAATGATGTGCCCGGTGTGGTTGAATCGTCTAAGGCATACACGAGAAGCTTCTGAGTGATGTGTCTTGCTAGTTATGGTGATGATTTGGCATTATACTCCTGTCACTATACTTTCTTTTCGTAAGGTCGCACGTTCTATTTTCCTGTATGAAGAGATGAGAAGTTCGATCTGTTTTGAGAGATTGGTTTTAGTACTAGCCCTATGTGGGTGAGTGGGAGATGTAGGAAATACGTGGGTCATACGGGCATCCACATATCATTGGACCGGGTCCAATGGGCTTTGGCTCTTGGAGACCTAGGGTGTGTGCCTATATATATGTATATTGCACACATAGCTAGGGTTGCCTCTAGCACACCCTATGAGATATAACTGCCCTCTCTCTCTCTCTCTCCCCTCTCTCTCACGGTATTCTCTCTCTTGGCCATCACCATTGGAGTTATGGGATTTAGCGCGTGACTATCATGGGGATTGCTCCAGTAGCGTCTTCTACGACCTATGCGGAGCACAAGAGGGTACACGGAAGCGATGTAGGTGCAGCAGGTTCGTGGTTCTTGATTGGGCTCGTAACAACAACGTTCGGCGATCCGTTGGGTTATTCCGCTAGGTAAGTGACCTAAACCCGACTAGTATGCTTGCGTGCATATTTATTTATACCAACATAAGTAAAAGGAAAGAATATTTGAGAAATGGAAAGAGATCAAAGAGTGGGATGAAAAGAAAGAGAATGAGGGAGATTTGGAACGTTTAGATGTTTGAAACCTTGTCGGAATTAAAGAGGGGTTTGATCCGGCAAGGATCCAAGTACAAAACGAACTAAACTACAACAAATGAGATCTCATAAAAGCAACCACCCAAACCAATCCGGCAAGGATCCAAACACAAGGGAAAAACAAACTGTGGACATGTAAGTCAAAAAGACAAGAACTTAAAGAGGTTCAAAGACCTCGGAAAGTAAATCAGTCATCATAAAGTGAGCTTAACAATTGAAAGAAATAACCATGAAAGCAAGGGCTAACACTTGTCCCATTAAAATCAAAGAAGCTTCTTAAATACAAGAAATGAGAGCTTAAGCTCACGAAATTTTTGTAAAACCTTAATACTCTAAGTTTTCAAAGCATTAAACATTTACAATCTTCCAAAACGACTGAATCAACAAGTGAGCTATTCATATACATAACTAAGCACGAGTCTTTAAAATAGAACAAAATGTCTCAAAGTCTACGCGTCGGGCCACATGTGCCCTTTTCCTTATCAAGCTCACCTGGAAAAAAAAAAGTTTTGTCGTTTTTATGAGAACGGCGGCTCGTAGAAAATATTATAACAAGTCTATATGTTATCCGTGACTAAAATGAAATGAGGTGCAATGAATCGCCACCACGGCTTCAATGAAATGATTAGAGCCTCAAGGCTATGCATGATATATGAACATCTCTCTCGTTACCGGACTATGAGCCACCCACGCATGGAGTGTAGCATACCAACTTTCGGGATATACCCGAATATAGTTGGAGTTTGAATGTTTCTAAGGGTCATTCTCCCTGTCTCACATCACAACCCATATCCGGATTTTCTTAAATCAAATTCCCTCGCATGGGGTTTTTCTCTCTTTTTCAAACAAACATTTATGTCGTGATACATGAATACTTGCCGATTAGGTCTCAATGCATGTAATGTTTAAAATGACATTATGGATTATCCACTACAATAAATTAAGCAATAATATTTCTAGTCCATTAGACATAATATCAAGGGTCTCAAAGAATGTAGTGAATTTTCATAATTTGACATTCCTAACGGTAATTTCTAAACTAACGTCCTAGCATGCTTTTTCACATAAAGGGAGCATCCTAAGCACATATAGCATCACATAATCAAGTTTAATACAACCAAAGCATGTAATCCACAATTTGGCATACAACATGTGGACACGCGGAATTCTGCTTTCCTTTTGTTTTGAAACTGCTTTAAAAAGGAAAAGAATGAAGGTCTGTTGAAAACAGATACAGAGTCGTCACTTGGTCTTTAAGGAACCAAGAAACCTAATTTTGACTCACCCAAACTTATAAGGGCACCATCCTTTCATAACCAAAGAACTTGGCTCGGGGTTTTGGTACGAGAGAGAAAGGAGCCTTTGTCACGACTAAAACACCCTCAACTCGCCCCGTCTCTCGACGGGCCTCAATTAGCATCCAAATAAACATCTTATACTATGTTTGGTTCGACAGTGAATATTTATGATAGGTATATTACATCACATAAGAATCTTGAAATGGAAGATCAAAAGATAAGATATCATTCATAAGATCTAAGCCAAGTATCACACAATGCAAAGTAAAAGATCACACGAACAACCCTAGGAAAAATCGTCTAATCAAGTATCAAGTAATAAAGTTTTCCTAATCTAAGGAGACATGAAGTGTTCTTGAAACAAATAAACAAAAATGATCAAAAAATATGCTTAGCAAGCTAGAATGATGCATGTTAATCTTTGAGGAAAGAAGACCTCTCAATCCCCAGAACGGATGAGAAAGGAAGATTAGATCGAGGGAAGCATGAACATGCGATCGAATTCATTCCTTGCAATCTTCTTAGATTAGGAGTCACAAAAACCCCAAATCTTGCATGGATGCAATGCATGGCCTTAGAATGTGCCAAGGTTGTAGTGTGTTTGTGTACATGAGTTTTCTAAAGTGACTTAGAAGTCTAGAAGATGAGTGAATGCATGGGGGAAATCATAATGGGATATGTACAAATATGGTATGGACCACTTCCTAGGATATGAACTAATTTGAAGTACATATCAGCATTAAATCAAAGGATGGAAGTAAAAGTATACTTGCTGTGAATAGTAGACAGAACAGTGACTTGATCTTGTGGAAATTGAAAAGTAGCGTTAGAAATGTTTTCAATACATGATTTTTTATGGAGACCATCCTTATTGTGTCTAGAACACAAATCAAAAATCCAATCTTCAATAACTATTACAGATTGAGAGAAATCATATAAAAATAGAGGTTACTCAGAAATAGAGTCCGTATTGTCGACTGAAATGTTGAAAACTCCTAAAAAATGAAAACAAAACATTTGGAGGCCCACATTATACAAAAAGTTCCATAAGACATTGAAGTTCAAGGGAAAAATCATTTGGCACCACACTTTTTGGAACGGTTTTCTGGAATACAAGTTGAAAGTCAACCAAGCTGCTGTGACAACAAAAATAGAATATCTGGAGAGAATGTTTGGACCAAAATGGAATTCTTCCAAGTGTTTTCAGGCCAAGCCAAAAATCATGGGTGTTCTATAATGAGTTAGGAAGACTTTCCAAGTGGTCTTGTATCCGTACATTGAGTATTGAGTTCTAAAGAAATCTTTGAACTCGGATCATTCACTGTTTTGAAGATTTCTTGAGAAAGCAAGGGTATTATTTTTTGAAATAAAAAAGAGGGGTTTATGAGGGGTTTTGAAATAGAGGTTTTGAAAGTATATTTTCAGCATTTAAATGCAAGTTATGACCACTTGAAATATCAATATTGAACTCATATCAAGAACCTCCAAGATTGTTGGAAAGCATTGTTTCCATTTGACCATAACTTCAAGAATACTTTGGAAGTATTGAAGTTGGAATCATCATCTATCAAACATATTTTTGAGGTCAAGAGCTACTATCCATAAGGATTCACTCACCTCAAACACCATGTCATCATCTAGATGATGATGAACTAGTAATTAATCAAAGAAAATTTGAGAAGAAATGGGGGAAGAAGAGATGAATATATATATATATAAACAATCAAGTAAATAGCAATCAATAGATGATAATCAATGTGATATTAGACTTGTAGCTTGGTGTCTCACTCATAGATATTGAAATTTAGACATGGAAGTAGCTTCCTAACTCAAGAATGCTCAAGCATGGTGATTGTGGAGGACTTGAATGTGAAATATAAGAGAAGTAATGGAAGAAAACAAGATTAAAACTCACTTTCTTATAGAAAATCAGTGGGAGAAGCTCCCTTTCCTTTTTCTAAACCTATCTCTATCTCTCTTTCTCTCTACAACTTTTATGACCTTTTCACTTGGCCCCCCAAAATGAAGATCAAAGGGGGGTTTATATAGGCCAATTTGGGGTGGTTTTGGGATTTAGAAAGTGCTCTCATTGGTTCCAAACATCTATGAACATAAAACTACATCGTTTTGGTCTTCAATTATTCAATTTGGGCCCCCAAAATAAATTACAAAAATGGACTTTGCAGGGGTTGAGTGTCACCGCGGCACTGGCCCAGTGCCGTCATGGCACTACTCCTCAGATGCCCAAAAATTTGTATTTAGGCCCCCAGAGGTTCCGGTATTCGCGAAAAGGCCCTATTTCGTCTGAAATTCACAGAAAATGCGTATGAACTCCAAACTGAGGTTGTGATATACCGTTGGAAAGGTAATAGAGTCTACTTTACATAAAAAAAATAGTTCAGAGATAGGTCACTTTGAAAAGTTTTGCGGTATTCGCGATAAAAGCCGATTTGATCGTCTTTTTTACCTTCAGAAATTCATAATAAATTCGTTTTAAATCCAGGAATTATGTGCGATATACCATTGGAAAGCTATTGACCTCTAGTATTCATGAAAAATGTTTGAAAAATGATACGATGCTCCGGTTTTAAAGTCAACTTTTGGTCAAACTAGTCAAACCAGTGACCTCTAGGAAGTTCTAGGAACCTCTAGGAGCTCCCGAGAGCTGACGTTTTTATCCAATTTTCTTTTAAAACTTGTTTTAGTACTTTCCACATGATCTAGAATGAACTCGGAGCTTTTCGGCAAATTTGGACGATTTTGGTCAAACTTGGTCAAACATGGTCAATCCTTGGTCAAACCGGTCAACGGGGACTTTCCGAGAACTTCTGAGACTTCCGGGGGTCTGTGGGAGCTGACGATTCCATCTGATTTTGCTTCAAAACTTATTTTTAGTATTTTTTATGACGTAGCATGTTTCCAGAACTTTCGGTCTAAATTTGGGAGTTTTTGGGCTTTCAGGGGTATTTTGGTCATTCTGAGTATTTGACAGATAGGACTAACTTCCAAGAGTCCTTTTTGAGTTTTTTCGATCATTGTGAACCACCAAGCTGTGAGTCTCCTAAATCTGATAGCCGACAAAATGGGGTGTCTACACAACCCTAAATTTACAACTTTGGGGAAAAACTAATGCATGTGTCCAATTTATTCTCCTAACATCATTCTAATCATATTTAATACCCCAAGATCACAACTTGTTCAACCAAAGCATATAATCCACATTTAGGCAAAATAATCCCAACATTACAACTTTGGGGAAAATCCTAATACATGTATCTAAGTTCTTTCCTAGCACATATAAATGAACTCAAAACACCTCAGACAAGTATAACATATGGAAATGAAACAATGTATATCTACCTCAATGAAGATTTTCCAAAATAAATGGAAACCACCCAACATGCAAGAAAATCCAAGAAGGCTCCAATGACTCCAAGTAGTGGAAGAGAGAAGTCCAAGATAGCCCAAGTACCCCTTCAAAGCAAAAACCCCTCAAGATTTTCCATGGATGAAATCTAGGTTTTCAAACTCGATGAAATTCGGATAGACTAGGTAAATGAACAAAAAATGGATATTTGAGGGTACCTCTAGATAGCTCTTGAAATTCTAAGACTAAAATGTGAAATAGCAAAACTCACAAAAATCACTTTTTAGGGGTCTATTGGAAGCTTGAAGATGAGAATCCATGGAGGTTTTTGTGTATACCCAATATACATATAGAGAGGAGGAAAAGAAGAGAGAGAGAAAGAAAAGAAAAAAAAAATTAAAGTGAGGAGAGAGAGAGAGAGAGAGAGAGAGAGAGGAATGGTCGGCTCTTTATGGGGGGTGGGGCCCACAATTTGTCTTGGTCTTTGCTTTGTCTTGTTTGACTAGAAGTAGAATATAGCATGTGTGTATGTGTGTGGTCTAGTTTTACACACCCAATTTAAAACATGTACCCACTTTAACACTAAGATGATAATAAAATATATATATATATATATAATAAAAATAAATAAAACAAAATAAGAAAATAAAATCAATAGATAAATAAATAAATTAGTATAGTGATACAAGTTAAGATAAATTTAAATGCTACACCAAATTAATTAACGGCTCACACATAAGCATTTAAATACAGTTTTACCCTTATTAAAATTTTTGAGTTATGACATCATGTGTCTAGTCGACTGGGTTGGAGACTCAGTCGACTGATTTCCCTCAAATCTGCCCAATTTGCAGCAATCTCAAACCAAAGTTCACCAACCCAAACACCAACATTAACATCAATAATTTCCTTCTTTCAAAACATGGATTACATGAGTTCTTACAAGAGATTACAATATTACAGAACTATTCCAAGATTCGATTACAACATGTTAAAAATTCAAAGTTCTTATTACAAGTTCGGAATGAAAACAAAAGTATAAACAAGGTGATGATTCCCCGGCGTTCCTCGACCTCACTCCTCACGCCTTTTCTTCCCTTTCTTCTTATCACCTGCAATGGAGTAAAGCTCCACTGCTCAGCTATATGCTGAGTGTACAAATTCTAACATATGCACATATGATAAAACATGCCTTAATCTCATATGTCACATTAATAGTCTCTAGGGAGAAAAATACGCATTCATCCGGTAGTGGCAAGTCCAAGTCTATCAACCATTTCATCCCCAAGTGTCACGGCAAGTCCAAGTCTATCAACCATGCACAGTAGTCATCGCTACTAAATTCTCAAACATCGAGAAGCTTATTCCGGTATGAAATTGTATAAATCCCCCTTTTGACCCATATAAACAACTCAACGTGCTCCCGTAAAAGTTAGACATGATTTTCACATTCAAGCGCGTGCATAATTAACGGGCCTACAATTAATACATGAATTTTGCCCGAATCACAATTTCGTCGTCGAAACCAAAACATGATTATTTCCTATATAACATAAGTTAGAACTTCATACCTCATTCTAATTCTTTCAAACTTTAAAGGATTAACAAGGAAGCAAAATAAACGTTGGATCTTCGATTTCAGGTGATTCCTACAAGTTTACAGGGGTTTTTCCCAAATTCCTAGAAATTAGCTTTTCGAAAAAAAGTTAGCCAAACGAGGCCTAAGAGGTATCAAAACGTAGATCTTACCTCGTGGAGTCCAAATATAAAATATGGAGAAAAGTTGACGATCGGAAGTTCGTTGTTTGGCATCTTGCAGCTCGTGGCACAAAATCTCATTTTCTCTCTCTCTCTCTCTCTCTCTCGCTCTCTCTCTCTCTCTCTAGATATTTAGATGTGGATATTTATGACAAAATATCCTAAGGTTTCTATTTATAGCCACTACTCTCGGGAATTACACTTAACTCCCCACGAGTTCTCGAAACTTCTAATTAATCCTGAAACGTCGCACACGTCCATTTTGTTACTTCACGAGTAAAAACTATAAATTACAAAAGTTTTTGACTAAGTTCCGTTTGGGTCCAAAATTACGTCCGAAAACTAAATCTGTAGAACCTCTATACCCCTACCCTTTATGTAATGTATCACTCACGTTCTCACCATAGTATTCAAAACAATCTAAAATGATATGCAAACTACCAAAAATTTACTCTACACAGGTAAATTTACTATTCACGAAATACCAGATATTTCAAATGACATTTAAATCACATAAATGTCATTTAATCGTGCTAAGGCAAAATAAACTTTCAAGTTCCCGTGTCTCCACTAACACCTCACCATTGACTCACAGTCAACTCCATTCACCATTCTCAAACAACATTGACAACTCACAAAATTCAATTATGCATGTTAAAGCAATGAAATTCTAAGACGGGTGTGACAACTCTCCCCTCCAAAAAAGGAAGTTTGCCCCCAACTTATACCTCATGAGTCGAAAAGGTACGGATACTCATTACACATCTCGTCCTCATTCTCCCACGTAGCTTCCTCGACTAAATGACTACTGCACAATACTTTCACCATTGGAATGGTCTTCGTTCTCAACACTTGCTCTTTCCGATCTAAAATTTCCACTAGATGCTCTATGTAGGTTAAGTCCTCTTTGATTTGCAACAGTTCTGGTACAATGATCTTGTTCACATTTGTCATACACCGTCTCAACACATGCTCCAATTCGGATGATAAGGCCAACCGGTACGCAACCGGTCCTATCCTCTCTAAGATCTCGGGTTAAGCTTCCCTTACTTTACAAATTGTGCAATGCCTTTCGAAGGCGATACTCTCAGGTACACAAGGTCTCCTACCTCAAATGTCATCGGTCGTCACTTCGAGTCCACATAACTCTTATAACGACTCTGAGCTGCCTTAAGTCACTCTTGTATCAACTTTACCTTCTCAGTAGTCAGCTGTAATATCTCAGGTTGTATTAACTTCCTTTCTCCAACTTTGGTCCAACAAACCAGCGATCGACACTTACACCCATACAACGCTTCATAATATGCCATTCCGATACTTGACTGAAATCCGTTGTTGTAAGCAAATTCAATCAATGGTAGATGTTTCTCCCAATCACTTCTAAAGTCTAATTCACAAAATCGTAGCATATCCACTAATGTCTGAATCATATGCTCTAACTGCCCGTCAGTCTGAGGATGAAATGTAGTACTGAGCTCAGTTTAGTCCCCATAGCCTTCTATAGACTTTTCCAAAACCTCGATGTAAAACTACTATCACGATCCAATATAATCACGTGTGGATGTAGTCTTACAATCTCTTTCATATACAATTCTGCTAACCTCGAAGGTTTAGTCATCTTGATCGACAGAAAATGAGCTGATTTTGTTAATTTGTCAACTATAACCCAAATCTTGTCGTTCTTGTTAGACGATTGTGGAAATCCGGATACAAAACCCATCATGATCTCATCACATTTCCACTCAGACACTGGTAATGGTCGTAGAAACCCCGCAGGCACTTGTCTTTCTGCCTTAACTTGTTGACATGTTGAACACTCTGAAACATACTTAGCGACTTCCCTCTTCATACCTTTCCACCAAAAGTTCTCGTACAAGTTCCAGTACATCTTATTACTTCCCGGATGAACTGAATATTTAGTCCTATGAGCTTCATCTAAAAGTCGCTCTTTCAGGTCTTTCATGTTTGGTACACACAATCGGTTCCCAAGCATCAATACTCCTTATTGTAACGTAAATCCAGGCCATTTTTCCAAAGGTATCTCGTCTCTTATCTTACATAAGTAGTGGTCGTTGAATTATTCCGACTTGATCAATAATTTTGGGTAGGCAATGATTGCCATCATTAAGCCACCACTCGTCTCTAGAATCACATCTAGTTCCAAACATTCCATTTTTCTAATCAATTCCTTTTGTTGAGTTAGCTCGTCGGCTAAGTTCCCTGTCGTCTTCCGGCTTAACGCATCGGCTACTACATTAGCCTTCCCTGGACGATACTCTATCGAGAGATCGTAGTCCTTCATCAATTCTAACCATCTTCTTTGTCTCATGTTCAAATTTCGTTGCGTAAAAATATACTTCAAACTCTTGTGGTCCGTGAAGACATCACACTTCTCCCCGTATAAGTAGTGTCTCCAAATTTTCAAGGCATAGATTACCGCGGCCAATTCAAGATCGTGAGTCGAATAATTTATCTCATATGTCTTCAACTATCTTGAAGCATAGGCAATCACTTTGCCACCTTGCATCAGTACACACCCCAAGCCTCAATGCGAAGCGTCACTGTAGATCACAAACCCTTCGGTCTCAGATGGTATTGTCAAGATAGGTGCTCTTGTCAACCGCAACTTCAACTCTTGAAAAGTGTCTTCACATTCTTTACTTCATTCAAAAGTAACACCCTTTCTCATCAACTTTGTCATAGGTAGCAAAATCTTCAAGAAGTTCTCAGTGAATCGGCGGTAATACCCGGCAAATCCTAAGTTATTTCGAATTTTGGATACGGATGCCGGTCTTTTCCAGTTAGATACTACTTCTACTTTGTGAAGATCAGCTGAAACTCCATTCTTGTCAATTACATGACCAAGAAAGGTAATGCTAGGCAACCAGAATTCACACTTCTTAAAATTTACCAAACAGTTGCTTCTCTCGCAATCTCTGAAGTATTAGTCTTAAATGATTCTCGTGCTTTATCTCACTTGGCAAGTAGACAAGAATATCATCGATGGACGCTATCACAAAATCATCTAAGTAGTCCTTGAAGACTCGGTTCAAAAGATCCATGAACGCGGCTGGTGCATTGGTAACCCCAAATTGTATTACTAAGAACTCATAGTGTCCATAGCGCGTTCTGAAAGCTGTTTTCTCAACATCTTCGGCCTTTACTTTCAATTGGTGATAGCTCGATCTCAAATCGATCTTGGAAAATACTTGTGCTCCACGAAGTTGATCAAATAGATTGTCAATTCTCGATAACGGATACTTGTTCTTGATTGTCAACTTGTTTAGTTCTCGATAGTCCACACACATTCTCATTGAACCATCTTTCTTCTTTACAAACAATACTGGAGCTCCCCACGGTGATATACTAGGTCGAATGAAACCTTTATCAAGCAATTCTTGTAGTTGCACTTTTAGTTCTTTCAAATCCACTGGTGCCATTCTATAGGGTGCTTTCGATACTGGTCTTGAGTCTGGCATTATCTCAATGGTGAACTCAATCTCTCTTTCAATCAGAACATTTGGCAAGTCATCAGGAAATACATCTGGATACTCCCGTACTACTGAAATATCTTCTACTTTCAATTCGCTCGCTGAAGTATCAATTATCGAACATAAAAAACCTTGACATCCTTTCCTCAACAATCTACCCGCTTGGATAGCTAAAATCAAATACGGTGGTGGTGTAACCCCACTCCCTTGGAAACAAAAGTTTCCGTGTTCCGGTGATCAAAAATTAACTACTTTCCGTTTACAATCTATCGTGGCTTGGGTAAGGGCTAACCAATCCATCCCTAGTATCATATCAAATTAGTTCATCACATTCGGTATAAGATCTACAGTCATCAACCTCTCATCTAGCTTGATCTCACAGCCCTTGTATACCGTAGACGTCACTTTTGGCTTACTAAGGGGTACATCAATAGATAGTTCATATCCTATTGGTGCTGACTTAACATTCAAATGTTTAACAAAATCATGCGATATAAATGAATGCGTAGATCCTGAGTCAACAAGTATGTGTGCTAAGTATGAATAAATAGGCACCATACCTGAGACCACTATCTCTGAAGCAGCCATATCTCCTGATTTCATCTGAAATGACCTCCCCTGACGTTGCTCCGTCCTTTGTACCCCATCATTGGTTTGTCTAGGCTTCAAACCACTGGAAGCCATAGAACTAGCTCCTTCCTGAGGATGTTTCCTCAAATACTTCCTGGATTGATGCCCAGTCATCCCGCAATCATAACATTTACCCCTCGCATCCGGTGTCAAACTAGCACTGTTCATCCCTTGAGCTTTGTTCTGGAAGTTCATCATAAAACATCGACCGGTATGTGGTCTATTGCAAAGTGAACACAACGGTATATTACTTGGGGTCCTCCGAAAATCACTGAAACTAGAACCAGAGCCTTGTACAAACAGCCTCTTAAAAGACCCGCCTAGGTTTCGATCACCACCCTCATTACCTCTCTTGCCTTGCTGATTCTGTCTCGAACTTTCCATCCCACTTTCAGCTACAAGTGGCGTTTATTGCACTGCTGCCATGGTTGAATGCTCATAGGTCTCTACCCTTAACCTAATATTGTCTCTTAAACCTTCCTCAAACTTTCTCGCTCTGTCTTGCTCCTTCAGTACTGAACCCTTACCAAATCTTAACAACGCATTGAACTTGGAAGTATACTCAGTTATGGTCATGTCTTCTTGCTTCAGGTTATCAAACTCTCTCTTTTTCGCATTATGAGCGGCTCGCGAAAAGAATCGGCGTTTAAACTCCGCTTTGAACCCTTCCCAAGTTATTAGTGCCCCTTGGTCCAAGACATTTTCCCACCAATTCTGGGCTTCCCCTCTCAGTACGTCACTTGCATTCTCAATCCTCTCCCTGTCGGACATTGGAATAGATCAAAAAATTCTTTCCATATCCATAACACAATGTTCTGTCAGTGTTGTGTAAGAAGTCCCATGAAACTCTGTTGGCTTTTTCTTTGCGAGTTGTTCTGATACAGATCTCATACCCCTATTCTCATGTACTGGCATTACGGCTATTGGTGCTGTCTCAAATGGAGGTGCTGGGGATAATCGCTCTGCTATATTTCGTATCATATCTCTCATGTTCCCAATCATTTCTGTCATTTGATTCATACGTCTGGTATGTGGCGACAGATCTCGCTCATTGTCACTCGTGATTGTAACTTCCTGTAAGTCTTAATGCATAAATACTATGCATGTATGACAATCAACATAAGCATGTATGTATAACAACATATATATGTATCAAACATCTCTACAATGTATGAATGCAATCTACAATATGTGTCGAAACACTCAACACTCCACTCATCCTCGAACGTTCCCAAAGTTTTGTTACCTATAGCTTTGATACTACTAAATGTCACGACCCATCACGCTATGCACGGAAATAGGACACGTGGCATGCCACCAAGGCACAACCAATTCCATTAAAGTAAATAGCAGAGGAAAACATAAGTCAAATTCATTAAAAATCAAAGTTATAAAAAAAAAGTTTTGCCCCAATGAAAAACTTCAAAAAGAATCCATTTTGAAAACCAGCGATCCAGTCGACTGTGGCGGGGACCCAGTCGACTGGAGGTTAAAAGGAGAAAGTATTAAAGTCCAAAGATTCTATTATGGGTCCAGTCGCATGTGAAAACTGAAGGAAAATTCTAGAAATCATGGGTCCAGTCAACTGATTTCCCTCATATATGTCCAATTTCCCTCAGATCTGCCCAATTTGCAGCAATCTCAAAACCAAAGTTTACCAACCCAAACACCAACATTAACATCAATAATTTCCAACTTTCAAAACATGGATACATGAGTTCTTACGAGAGATTACAATACTACAGAACTATTCCAAGATTCTATTACAACATGTTACGAATTCAAAGTTCTTATTACAAGTTCGGAATGAAAACAAAAGTATAAACAAGGTGATGATTCTCCGACGTTCCTCGGCCGCACTCCTCACGCTTTTTCTTGCCTTTCTTCTTATCACCTGCAATGGAGTAAAGCTCTACTGCTCAGCTATACACTCAGTGTACAAATTCTAACATATGCACATATAATAAAACATGCCTTAATCTCATATGTCACATCAATAGTCTCTAAGGAGAAAAATACGCATTCATCCGGTAGTGGCAAGTCCAAGTCTTAAACCACGATTCCAATGGCAAGTCCAAGTCTATCAACCATTGCATCCCCAAGTGCCATGGCAAGTCCAAGTCTATCAACCATGCACAGTAGTCATCGCTACTAAATTCTCAAACATTGAGAAGCTTATTCCGGCATGAAATTGTATAAATCCCCCTTTTGACCTATATAAACAACATAACGTGCTTACGTAAAAGTTAGACATGCTTTTCACATTCAAGCGCGTGCATAATTAACGGGCCTTCAATTAATACATGAATTTTGCCTGGATCACGATTTCGTCGTCATAACCAAAACATGTATATTTCCTATATAACATAAGTTAGAACTTCATACCTCGTGCTAATTCTTTCAAACTTTAAAGGATTAATAAAGAAGCCAAATAAACGTCGGATCTCCGATTTCAGGTGATTCCTATAAGTTACAGGGGTTTTCCCCAAATTCCTACAAATTAGCTTTTTAGAAAAAAGTTAGCCAAACGAGGCTTAAGAGGTATCAAAACGTAGATCTTACCTTGTAGAGTCCAAATATTAAATCTGGAGAAAAGTTGGCGATCAGAAATTAGTCGTTTGACGTCATGCAGCTCGTGGCACCAAATCTCCTTCTCTCTCTCTCTCTCTCTCTCTCTCTCTCTCTCTCTCTCTCTCTCTCTCTCTAAATATTTAGATGTGGATATTTATGACAAAATGTCCTAAGGTTTCTATTTATAGCCACTACTCTCGAGAATTACACTTAACTCCCCACGAGTTCTCAAAACTTCTAATTAATCCCTAAAACGCCGCACACGTCCATTTTATTACTTCACGAGTAAAAACTATAAAGAGTGATATTTAGGGCACTAACAAATTCCACTAACACTCACACCCACACTCTATCTCTCTCATAGTGGCACTGTGGGGGCCGCAGTAGAACCAAAGTGCAACTAGGAGAGAGATAGAGTGTGGGTGTGAATGTTAGTGGAATTTGTTAGTGCCCCTAGCATTGTTGATACTATAAATTACAAAAGTTTTCGACTACGTTCTGTTTGGGTCCAAAATCACGTCCGAAAACTAAATCTGTGGATTCTCTATACCACCTACCTTTTATGTAACGTATCACTCACTTTCTCACCACAATATTCAACACAATCTAAAATGATATCCAAACTACCAGAAATTTACTCTACACATGTAAATTTACTATTCATGAAATACTAGATATTTCAAATAACATTTAAATCACATCAATGTCATTTAATCGTGCCAAGGCAAAATGAACTTTCAAGTTCCCGTGTCTCCACTGACACCTCACCGTTGACTCACAGTCAACTCCATTCACCATTCTCAAATAATATTGATAACTCACAAAATTCAATTATGCATGTTAAAGCAATGAAATTCCAAGACGGGTGTGACATTTATAGTGTTAGAGGACAGGATGACTTTCAATCAAGTCATTCCCTGAGTCCAAGAAGGAAATTTAAATTTTTCCTATTATTGCTACTCCGGGGGCGTGACATCCCACTACACCATATGGCCGGATTTGTAACAGGTATATCTGTTACAAAAATTATTAGTAATGTAAAATATCCATTGCTAGTTTGGCATTCCAAATTTTAGTAACGGATATATCCGTTAATAAATGTAGTAACGGATATATTCGTTAATAATTTAATTTTAGTAATGAAAATCTACACATTATATAAAAGTGCCTTGTTTTCAATTCAATTGTCCTTAGTTGGTATTTTGTTAATTGTTTGCTTTTACCATTTTGCCCCTCTCGAATACTATAATTCCCTACATATATATACTTTTTTGGGTCATTTAAGGACTTGTTTGGGTTTAATTCTGTAAGTTCAAGGAGATAATTAGCCTTAGATCACTTTTCCTAATTTTATTTAATATCAAAATGAGGATTCAATCAACTTTTGAAAAAAATATTACCAGAAATGAGGATTCAATCAACTTTTGAAAAATTAAAATAAAAATTATCAAAAAATGAGGATTCAATCAACTTTTGCTTCAATATTTACAAAAATTGTTTGGCACTACCAATTGTTGCTTGTGTTTTCTTTTTTTCTTTATTTTTTTTCCAAACAAGCCACTGAATGGAACAATCAAGAAGTTCAATGTCTACCATATTGATGTGGGTGTGGGCTATGACTTGTTTGTTTTTGTTTTTGTTATATATATATATTTTTGGTTGTTTTGTGTTTCTTAATTTTTTTCAAATTGAATTTTATACACATGGCTATGAATGAGAAATTTACTTTTACTACACAATGTTATTGATATTATCACACACAATGTCTATAAATTTAGGGTAAATTACATTGATCTCCCTTGAGGTATATGACAATTACAGTGACCTCCCATCTTGTTTGAAAAATAACACTCACCTCCCCTCCTCTACCTACTTTTTGTGTGTAAGATTACCAATTTACCCCTTATCTCCTTATATATGTGTGTGTGTGTGTGTGAGCGCGCGCGCGCGCATTAGATAAAATTATATATACATTAGCAAATTTTACAGATTTAGATTTATATTATTTAGCCCTAATTTTATAAAAATTTGTCATTCAAAAAAATAAAACATAAATAAAAATAATAAATAAATAAAAACTTTATAAAAATTTTCAAAAACTTTATGAAAGACATTAGAACATTTATTTAGAGTAATGCTATGCTTTCTAAATTTTCATCTCAAATGATATTGAAGTGGGACCACTATGAAACCACTTTAACATCAAAATCAACTGGGTCCACTGCCACATATGTTGGGAAAGAAATTTGGGAACCATGGCATTACTCTTTTATTTATAGATTTTTTTTCCAATGGCAAACTTTTATAAAGTTAGGGCTAAATATTATAAATCTAAATCTGTAAAATTTGCTAATGTATATATAATTTTATTTAATGCGCGCGCACACACACATACATATATATATATATATATAAGGAGATAAGGGGTAAATTGATAATCTTACACACAAAAAGTAGGTAGAGGGGAGGTAAGTGTTATTTTCCAAACTAGAGTGGAGATCACTATAAGTTCATATACCTCAAGGGAGGTCAGTGTAATTTGCCCATAAATTTAATGTTACATCTAAAAAATTGTTTTACACACAACTGATTTTGCAATGTTATCGATATTACACACACAATGTCTATAAATTTAATGTTACGCCTGCAAATTTGATTCACACACAACCGATTTTGCAAATATTAAATTAAATTTATAGGCATTGTACCAAAAAAAAAAAGAGAAAGAAAGAAAGAAAGAAAGAAAACACGCGCCAAAAAAAAAATAGGATAGCGTATAAATTAAATTTAGGCATCTGTGCATAATAAAATTCAATTTCTAATTCAAAATATATAATTCAATTTATAGGCATGTGTGTGTAATATCAAATAAAATTAAATTTATAGCCTATAAATTCAATTTAGGCATGTGTGTGTAATCCAATATTACTTTTATCAATTTTATTTTATTAAATTTTTATGGGCCTATAAATTAAATTTATATATATTTGCAGGCATGGGTGCTCAATGCATGGGTGTGTGTAAATTATATTTATAGGCATGTGTGTGTGTGTGTAATATCAACAATATGAATATAAAATAAAATTCACAAAATTAATGTTGTAGGTTGTGCGTAATATCCAATATAAAATTAAATTTATAGGCATTTCAATTTGTAGGCATTGTACATAAAAACACACACATCTAAATTTAATTTAAAAAGACATGTGCCTATAAATTTCATTTCATATTTTGACATTATACAATTTAGTTGCTTTTCGTAAGGCGTCTTACTATATTTATGTATTTCAGTTATTTATTTATTTTGATATCCCACACGCATGCCTGTTAATTTTATTTTATATTTTCATATTACACACACAATGCTTATAAATGAAATGTCTTATTTTGATATTACACATACGCCTATAAATTTAATGCAAACACATGTTTCGTAATTTAATTTTCATTTAATTTTATATTAATATTGTAGATTGTGGATATTATAAAGAAAATATAAAATAAATTTATCGGCGTATGCATGTAGTATCAAAATATAAAATAAAATTTATTTAAATTGAATTTTACCTTGACTCTATGCCTTGCACTAGCCACCCCAGAGTCCCAGACCCCCCTAAGTATCGTTAGAAAAATGTTTAGTAATGAATAGGTATCCAACTGTTTTTTGAATTTTTAAAATAAATACTAACAGTTCGTGAAGATATTAGTAACAATTATATCCATTAGTAATTTCCAAAATTCATAAAACTAGTAACGGATTTTGTAGTATATCCGTTACTTATTTTGGTAAAAAAAATATTACAAATTTTGGTAAAAAAATAAAAAATCAATAACAATTATTTTATATGCTCGCCGATTTTTTTTTTACCTAATTAATAAGCACAATAATCCATATGAAACACAAAAATAACAAGCACAAATATATACCAAACAACAAAAAACATAATCCATACCAATCATAAGAAGTAAATAGTTCATCAGACCATGTCTAACCAAGAAGCTCAATCTAACCATCTCTAAAATTAAAAGTGTTCATCCACCAAACATAAACTAACTATAACAAACCATATTCAAAATTTAAAGAGTTATAGAAAATAAGATAAACGAAGTCAAACATGCCTTAACCAACACTCAAGCCAAATCACACATCCGCCTTGAACAAAGCCCGCCAAAGTATCGTGGCCACCTTGAGGAGGGTCCCACAAACGAGCATTGGGATCAATCACTTCCTCTATAAAAACTTTCTTTTCGCCAATACCAACGGTTTTGAAGTGACACACTTTAGCACTAGCATCCGTCACAACATACCCCTTTGCTAATTCTTTCCCAAATTTATCAAGTAAGATAACCGGGGGTTTGTCGGCGGGAGTAAGCATAGAATAAGGAGAATTTAGAATGTCCGTCGTGGCAAATACATTATTCGAGTTTTGACCTAAATGAGTAGGGCGATTAATTGAATGGGATCCAACATCACTCGAGGGCGTAGTCACCAATGGCGGGGTACTCACATTTGATAGGTTGGAAACTAAAGACATCAATACATTCTCAAAATTGTTAAGTCTTGAGATGATTTCATCCTTGAATGAGGCAGCTTCTTCATTTGCTTTACCTTTCTGTTCAATTTTTGACCTTGCCACCCCAAGTTGAATTAGTTGCTTCTTAGAGACATGAGAACCCACTACACGAACCCCTCCCTTGCTTTCCTTCCCAAATACTTCTGCTAACTCATCACTGTCAAGGTCTTCACACGTGTCATTACATCCCTCGTCAATCAAGCTTTTTCTTTTTCTTCTATGTCCAGTAGCTATTACTTCATCCTACAGTATATAAATGTGAAACTTGTAATATTATAATAAAAAATACGCTCATATTTAAACCAACAAACAATCAAATATGTTACTCACATGTTTACTCTTTGCACTCTCCAACGCAGTCCCATCACTACGCTCATGTGCAGTCGGCCATTTGTCTATGCGACGAACTTGTTTTTCAAGAATTTCTTGTTGCTAGACATTGAAATTTAACAAGTTAGCTACACACACACACACACACACAAAAAGGGGTTGTTAAAACACAAAATGTGTAGAAAATGATACAAACCATTAAGTATTGTTTCTCAATTGATAATCTTTTGTATTCATTGTATTTCTCATTACCAACATATGGTTCTTCTAAAACTCCAGCCTGGCCACTGTCATCATTTACATGAGTTTCTTTATGCATTCCATAAGAAGCGTCAACAAGATTCTCCATCCCAAGCCCTCCAACCTCGATGTTTTCTTCTTCAATGTTTTCTCCATAAACATCGTCTACTACACGATGATTTATCGAATTCCTATATGGCTTTTCACCATGCAAAGCCCATAAAGAATAGGACCTATCTATGCCATTCCTAATGAGATGATTTCTGACATCTAATGATTTATATCGTTTTCTATTTCGACACTTTCGACACGGGCATGTTAACGTTGTGAACGGTCTAACAATGTTTGCATTTGCAAATTCAAGAAACTCTTCAACCCCCTTCATATATACCGGGCCAACTCGATTGTTTTCATTCATCCACTCTTTGTTAATGGGTCGTGACATTCTGCAATACAACATTGACAAAAAAAAAAAAACATAAAGCAATGGAAACAAGAAGACGAAATGTTAAGCAATAAGAGGTACTAAACATTTATTTTAATCATTCCCAAACATGCCATTAGGCTAGCACAAACACACACACACACACACTCTATTTTTCTCACTCACATCCAACTTTGAGACTTGCAATCAAAGTTTTAGTCCTAAAAAAGGTTCTAGTAAACATTGAAGATGTACTAAACATTTATTTTAATCATTCCCAAACATGCCATAAGCCTAGCGCACTCTCTCTCTCTCTCTCTCTCTCTCTCTCTCTCTCTCTCTCTCTCTCTCTCTCTCACATCCAACTTTGAGACTTGCAATCAAAGCTTGCCTTTTTTTCTCTTTAGTCTCGAAAAAGGTTCTAGTGAACATGGAAGAGGTACTAAACATTTATATAATCATTCCCAACCATGCCATAAGGCTAGCGCGCCTCTCTCTCTCTCTCTCTCTCTCTCTCTCTCTCTCTCTCTCTCTCTCTCTCTCACACACACACACACACACACACACACATCCAACTTTGGGACTTGCAATCAAAGTTTTAGTCTTAAAAACGTTCTAGTAAACATGGAAGAGGTACTAAACATTTATTTTAATCATTCCCAAACATGCCATAAGGCTAGCGCGCGTGCACACACATTCATACTCTCTCTCTCTCTCTCTCTCTCTCTCTCTCTCTCTCTCTCTCTCTCTCTCTCTCTCTCTCTCTCTCTCTCTCTCTCTCACACACACACACACACACACACATCCAACTTTGGGACTTGCAATCAAAGTTTTAGTCGTAAAAGACATTCCAGTAAGCATGGAAGAGGTACTAAACATTTATTTTAATCATTCCCAAACATGCCATATGCCTAGCACTCTCTCTCTTTTTTCCAACTTTGAGACTGGCAATCAAAGCTTGCCTTTTGCTCTTTAGTCTCAAAAAATGTTCTATTGAACATGGTAGAGGTACTAAACATTTATTTTAATCATTCCCAAACATGCCATATGCCTAGCACACACACACTCTCTCTCTCTCTCTCTCTCTCTCTCTCTCTCTCTCTCTCTCTCTCTCTCTCTCTCTCTTCCAACTTTGAGACTTGCAATCAAAGCTTGCCTTTTTCTCTTTAGCCTCAAAAAATGTTCTATTGAACATGGAAGAGGTACTAAACATTTATTTTAATCATTCCCAAACATGCCATACGCCTAGCACACACACACACACACACACACACACACACACACACACATACACACACACACACACACACACACTCTCTCTCTCTCTCTCTCTCTCTCTCTCTCTCTCTCTCTCTCTCTCTCACACACACACACACACATCCAACTTTGGGACTTGCAATCAAAATTTTAGTCTCAAAAAAGGTTGTAGTAAACATGGAAGAGATACTAAACTTTTATTTTTAGCATTCCTAAACATGCCATATACCTAGCTCTCTCTCTCTCTCTCTCTCTCTCTCTCTCTCTCTCTCTCTCTCTCTCTCTCTCTCTCATCCAACTATAGTTGTTAAAATCGTACGATTCACGATATGAATAGTACGATACGATACGATACGACCAAAAAACGATTCGAATCGCATACAAGAATCACGATGTGCTATTAATCGCAAATAAGAATCGCGATTCCATGTCTCTGTTGCGATTCGATTCGCGATATCGAATCTTTACGATTCGTTTGATCGAATTTTTTTTTTTCCCAGCTGGACAACATATATATTATACTGGAGTATTATATATATATATTTAATATACTAATATACTAAAAAAAAGAAAGAGTAAACAAAAAGAAAAACAGCCAAAAAGAGAGATCGACTGTCTTCTTCAGTTCTTCACTCCTTCTCGATCGACTTTTTCTTTTTTTTTTTCTTGAACCAACTGTACATCATATATATATATATATTATATACATATACTAATATTCTAGTACAAAGAAGGAGAAAACAAAAGTAAAGCTCACCAAAAAAGATCGACTCTCTCTCTAACGGCTGTGACAGTGGCCGACAATGAGGTAAATGGTCCCAAGTCAACTCCCAAGTCTTCTTCGACTTTTTTTTTTGTTGCTTCTTCTTCAAATCAGATGTGGTTCACAGGTCCCCAGTCTTACACTCTTTAAAAATCATTTAGTAAAGGCATTTATTCAATTATTCTAGGGTTTGGTGAACATTTAGTAAAGGCATTTATTCTAGGGTTTGGTGAACATTTTTTATTGCAATTGCATAATTAATGGCTCCCAAGAAGGGAAGAAAAACTAATGACCTAACTTGGGACCATTGTAAGAGAGTGGATGATGGAAAAGGGGGTAGGATGCACCTCATGTGTAACTATTGTGGAAGGACCTATTTGGGGTGTGGTCATTAGAATGAAGCATCACTTAGCATGCACTCGTCGTAATGTAGCGGGTTGTACCCAAGTATCAGAAGAAGTGAAATTGTTGTTCTTGAATGTTTTGAAAGAGTTGGAAGTAGTTAATGGTAATAATGATAAAATAGAAGAATGCTTTGAAGAATTTAACAATTTGACTCAAAAAAAGGGAACTATAGATGGATTTGTTTTGAAAGGCAAGTCACAAGGAAACACGTCTACTCAAAAGACTTTAAATGAAATGCTTAAAGATAGGGAGCCCGTTGTTAAAGACATTTGTAGATTTTTATATGGGAATGCTTTAGCATTTAATTTGGTAAAAAGTCCGTTATTTTTTAAGATGATAAAATCGGTTGGTGAATATGGGAAAGGGTTTAAACCTCCAAGCTATCATGAAGCTAGAGTCACATTTTTTAAAAAAGGAAGTTGATAGTGTGAATGCAAGTTTGGAAAAGAATAAAATTGAATGGAAGAGAACCGGGTGTACCTTGATGTCGGATGGGAGGACCGATGGAAAGAGCCGATCACTTACAAACTTTCTTGTCAATAGTCCAAGTGGTACGATGTTCATAAAATCTATTGACACTTCCGATGTTATAAAGGACGCAAACAAGTTGTTCGAATTGCTTGATTCGTTAGTTGAAGAGATTGGGGAGGAAAATGTTGTTCAAGTAGTGACCGATAGTGCCGCGGCTTATGTAGCCGCCGGTAGATTGCTAGAGGATAAAAGGACGAATTTGTTTTGGTCCCCATGTGCGGCCCATTGTATTGATTTAATTCTTAGCGACATTGGTGATGTCCCAGCTTTCTTTGATACACTAGCGAAGGCAAGGAGGATCACGGTTTACATCTATCGGCATACTTGGATGTTGAATTTATTTCGAAAGTACTCAAAAGAATAAGGAATTGATAAGACCGACAATGACAAGATTTGCCATGTCTTATCTTACTTTAAAGAGTATTATGGAAGCGAAAATTCCTCTACGGGGTATGTTTGCATCGAAAGAGTGGGCTACGAGTTCTTATGCAAGTAAAGATGATGCGGCAATCATCTCACACTTTGTTTTGGGGGACAAAAGATTTTGGAAATCAATTAAGTATTGTTTGAAATGCATGCTTCCACTAGTGAAGGTTCTAAGACTAGTAGATGGTGATGCAAAGCCGGCAATGGGGTATATCTATGAGGCTATGGATAGAACAAAAGAACAAATTAAGAATAATTTCAAACATGTGGCAGCAAGATATAATCGCATTTGGGGCATCATTGACCAATGTTGGAATTTACAACTCCATAGACCACTTCATGCCGCGGCATTCTATCTTATTCCAAAGTAAGTTGCTATATTAATCTAAATTGTGTGCCAATTCTAATGGTTATATTATATTATTAATATATTATATACTTATATAACTTCAACTATATTTAATTTTAAGGTTCCATTATGATCCAAATTTTCAAGCGGATTTGGAAGTAAAGATGGGTTTGTTTAGAACAATTGAGAGAATGTTCCCGATGTGCAAACAAGAGTCATGATTGATTCACAACTTGAGAAGTTCAAGAGAGCCGAGGGTATGTTTGGAATGGAGACGGCCGTCTTGACAAGAGACAAGAAACAACCCGGTAATCTTTTTTCACAAATTTACAAATTACAAGGGCTAATATATTTTAAAACCTAACCTCTTGTACTTTCTACTTGTAGCTTTATGGTGGGAAAATTATGGAGAAGAGTGCAAAGAGCTTCAAATGCTAGCTATACAGGTGCTAAGCCTTGCTTGTAGTGCCACAGGTTGTGAAAGAAATTGGAGCACATTTGACCATGTCCACTCTAAGAAAAGGAATCGTTTGGAGCAACAACGGTTGAATGCTTTGGTATTTGTAAAGTACAACCTTCACTTGAGGCGAGACATGCAAAAAGGCAAGAGAATAGGGAGGATTTGTATGATCCAATTTGTTTGTCAGATATGGAATCGGATGATGAATGGATCACTGAAAGGGAGGATGCATGTCTAGTTGATGATTTATCATGGATGGATGTTCATGAATGCTTCACAGTTGATGATGGCCCAAGTAGCAACAAGAGAAAGAGAGGTATACCGTATACTAACTAATTGATTTATATTATTTATTAAGAACAAGAGAAAGATATAAGTAATTGTTGTATATCATATTAATTCTTTCTTTATAATCATAATTTAATAGGACCAAGGAACTTGAATGCCTACAACAAAGGAAAAGGCAAAGGGGTTATCATTGATGAGATTGAAGATGAAGATGAAGATGAAGATGAAGATGTGGAAGAGGAAGAAAGGGAATTGGATGAGGAGATGAGTAGGCAAGAAAGTGATGGTGAAGATGATCTTGATCTTGACGTTTTCGAGGATTTTTTTATGGAAATTCAACTATTTAGTTTAGCTATTATTTTGATTCTAGATCTAAACTTGGGGGTATAGCGTATATTTTGTGGACACTTGGGGGTATATTTTGGGGTATACTTTTTTTTGTTAGATGTGAATCTTGTGTTGAATGTAATGAACTAATGTTGAATTAATGATTTAATGAAGTATGTTTCGTTGCATTCATCTACTTTGATCACGGTGGGAATCGAACCCACATTTTTTACCAGTAACGCACTGTCCTTCCAAAGCTTATACGACTTAATCATGTAATTAGATGTGTTTTCTATCATTCTTTGATTGCTATTTTCTTATACTTTTCATTCTACATAGTTTCCATCCTTGTTGTAGGTTTTTTTAAATTTGTTACCGAATCTTACGATTCACGATTCACGAATCCCGATTCGATTCACTAGTGACATTTCGATTCACGATACGAATCCCGATTTGACAACTTAGCATCCAACTTTTAGCAAATAACCATACAATGAAGTTCGTTACTTTAATGCTCCAACATCAATAACCAATGTTACCCAGACTCGGGTACGAGTGTCGGGTACGTAGATGTATCCGGAGGTCGGACTTGTCAAACTCCCAAATATTAGCATAAGGGGACTTGGCAAAAAAAGCATCCATAACGGGGTAGGGGTATGGGACATGTCTATATTTAAGTAAATATTATAAATTTCTATAATAGTTTTGCATGTTATGCAAGAAAAAAAATCAAGTATTTTAATTTTGAATACTTTTAAAATAGGGTCATAGTTTAAATACTTTTAAAATAGGGTCATAGTTTTAAAATAGTCTAAATATGATAAGAAGACTTTGAGTCTAGAAAACAATTTTCCTCTTTAGATTATATTTTTGATAGCAAGCCATGTCCGACATGGTACGAAACAAGTCCGACATATATTCATGTCGGTATCCTTGTCATACCCATGTCGACACGGGTACGGCACCTTTGATGCCAAGTCCGGGTAACATAGTCAATAACCATACTATGGTTGACCAAAAAAAAAAACATACAATGCATGTCCGTGTCTAGCAACCAACGGAAATTGATAACAAGTTTGCAACCAATGGAAATTGTCCCAACAAGATTCGATCTACCTATTCTAATAACATTTTAATAAACTGTCAGTCATTTAGAGGCCTAGAAGAGGGGATAACAATTTGGTGTTTTATACCATACCATTAGGCTAATATTATAACTTGAAAAATAATAAACTCCCAAATTCTAAAAGATACAATACAAGAGGGCTAAGCATTATTGCTTTCTTTTTATGATGATTTGCACCATTATTGATTAATTGTTGACAAAATTATAATTCTATAACCGTTACGTAATTGTCCTAAGCATTAACTGGTTGGACAACTTTTTTTTCTTTTCTGTATTTCTTTTTTATTTTAAATTTCTAACATGTCAACAAGTCAAATACTATATCATTATCAACAACATAGAGATCGAGAGAGGGGAATGCTAATTTTATGTCTTTAAACTAAACTAGTCGATAACATGTGCTATGCACGGGATGTGAAACTAAAATCTTATGAGATTGAACAAAAAAAACAAAAAATAGTGCAACGGGTAATTGAGTTTTGTCGAGTAGTATAATACTAAAATTACAAAGCCCCTATTCCATGTTGCCAAATGCACCATAAATCTGTCTAGTGTTTTTATTCCACGCACAGGGTACACCCAAAAGGCAAGATGGTTCATACTAAAAGATACTGGAGTATTGAAGGCTGGAATAAAAGATTCATGCTAAACAAAAAGTGAACTAACAACATGTACCAGTATACCAGTGTTCTCATGATGCTCTTTGTCAGCCAAAAAAATTTATATATATATACCAGTGTCCTAAAAAGTGGCCTAGGCAGTGCCTAGGCGCTAGGCGGTGCCCCCACTACCTGGAATCCTCCTAGATGTTTGGAAAATCGCTCAACAAATTAGGCGGGAGTCTAGGTGGCGCTAGGCGGTGAGATTACAATTTTCAAACCAAAAAAAATTAATAAACATATTATTTTTACTGTTTTATATACACAAACAAATACACACTCAGAGAGAGAGAGAGAGAGAGAGAGAGAGAGAGAGAGAGAGAGAGAGAGAGAGAGTGAGAGAGAGCCCAAGAGAGAGACACACCGAGAAGAAGAAGAGGTGGTACATACCTGGGTTTCTCCAATTAGGGTTTCTAATTCTCAAATTAGGGTTTTTGGATTACAGGTTTCCTTTTTCTTGCATCTTCTCTCTCTCTCCAGTCTCCTCCAGTGCGAGTGTGTAAGTGTGTGTGTGTGTGTGTGTGTGTGTGTGTTTTACTCGTGCAGTAGTGTTTGTGTGTGCGCGCACGCGCGCAAGCCAAGTGTGTGTCTCTGTGTGTGTACACGGACGCGAGTGTATGTGTGTGTGTGCGCGCATGCGCACGCGAGTGTGTGTGTGTGTGTCTCTTTGTGCAGAGTGTCTCTGGGTGTGTGTGTGTGTAACTCTGTGAGTCTGCGTGCCTCTGGGTCTTTGTTGTGTGTATGTGTGTGTGCGTGTGTGTGTGGGGAGAGAGAGAGAGAGAGAGATAGACTGTGAGTTCTGGAGTGGAGATTGGTGAGCTTATATATAAACTTGTTTGCTAATTTTTTTTTTTTCATTCAGAACTTGTTTAGAAATTGTAGAAACCCCTCATGTATTACCCTTTTATTCTAACACCCCAAACTAAAAATTCAATCCATATGACCTTAATTTATATTATTAACTTATTTAGACATTTATTCACTAAGACCATCTTTACTCTTTAGACAATGACGCTGACAGATAATGTAACTAATTTTTCTTCTGCGGCATCTAATGCCGCATCTGGATCGAACCAAATTCTAAAGCGAAATTCAAATGATGTTGGATGGGACTATGTGGTAACTTTGGATCCCTGAAATTTGGATAAAATAAAACCCAAGTTGTGTGGTAAAATGATGAGCAGAGAAGTGTATAGAGCTAAGTGCCACATAGCCCATGTTAGAGGGTCAGTAACCCCGTGTCCAAAGTCTACCGATGAAGATTAAAAAAAATTGCAAAGCGGCACTAGATGAAGCACCAAAAAAGAAGAAAGATAAGAGAAAACACCAAGAGGAAGTAAAGGAACAAATTCAAGTTGTTAATGAAGAAGATGAAGAAGTTGGTTGTAGAGGTTGGGTCAAAGAGAAAGAAGCCACACTTTCTTGGGCCTATGGATAGATTCGCTGCCGTTATCGATCCCGATTCTTCAATGGACGTTGCGAAGAGGATGAGGCAACAAAATATGCACAATGCAATTTGGAAGGAAAGAAGACAAAGTGTGCATCAATATTTGGCTAGATGGGTGTATGAAGCAGGCATCCCTTTTCATGCTATTGACATGATAGCTTCCAAAGATTTGTGGAAGCGGTTGGTCAATTTGGTGCGGGTTACCAACCTCCAAGTCAACATGAATTAAGGGAGCCCTTGTTGAAGAAAGAGGTTGAGAGGACAAAAAATTCACTCCAGAAGCAAGAGGAAGAATGGGCATTGAATGGTTGCTCTATCATGACCGATGCTTGAACCGACCGAAAGTGAAGAAGTATTATGAATTTATGCATGAATTGCAAGGAGGGAATCATTTTTCTTTCTTCAAAAGAAGCTTCTAATGATGCGCACACCGGGGCATATATTTTATAATATGTTGACAAGTGCATTGAAGAAATCGAGCCGGAAAAAGTAGTTCAAGTGGTGACAGACAATGCTTCTAATAATATGGCTGCGGTGGATTTATTAAAGGTGAAGAGGCCAAACATGATTTGGACTTCTTGTGCCACTCACACATTGAACCTCATGCTTGAGGGAATTGGAAAGACTCCTAGATTCAAAGGAGTGATTGAGAAGGCAAAGGCGTTCACTATTTTCATTTATTCACATCATACGACATTGGGTGTGATGAGAAAGTTTACAAATAGACCAAACATAGTGAGGCTGGGAGCCACTAGATTTGCAACTTCTTTTCTCACTTTGCAAAGTTTGATGGAGAAGATAAAAAGTTAAGGAGTACGGTCACTAGTGATGCATGGGGCGAATGCAAACATTTCAAGAGTGCAAAAGGGAAAACGGCATATGCTACGTGGTAAGCATGCCTTTTTGGAACGGGGTAACATTATGCTTAAAGGTGTTTGCTCCTTTAGTGAAAGTACTTCGCCTTGTTGATGGGGATCGAAAGCCATCAATGGGCTTCTTGTATGGAGAACCACAAGAAGCAATGGAAGATATCAAAAAGGCTTACAAAATATGGAGGTTAATTACCGTCCAATCTTGGAGATTATTGATTAAAAAAAAAAAAAAAAGCCGAAGGTCGACTTGGTAGTCCACTACATTTGCCGGCTTACCTCTGAATCCTTATTACTTCTTCAAAGTCCAAACTTACAAAATGATCCTCTGTCATGGATGCGGTTATTACTTGTGGTGAGAAGTTCTTCCCGGATGACTTTACCAGGCAACATCAAGTCATAAATGTAGAATTATTGTAGTATAAAGAAAAAGATGGTGGGTTTAGAAGACCCTTGACCAAGGCGGGATGTGCCAAGAATGATGACAATTATGATCCGGGTAAATATACTTATTTTCTATTCATTATTTCATTTACGTTTTTTAATATTTCTTATTTATTACTAATTAAAATAACTTCTTAGTAATTGTGCTTTAATTTTTAATGTAGTTGGGTGGTGGTCAAACTATGGTCTCACACCCAACTTGCAAAAATGGCTTCAAGAATCCTCTCATTAACTTTTAGTTCTTCTGGATGTGAGAGAAATTGGAGCAATTTTGAGGGGGTAAGTATGAACTATAAGGTATATGGTAGTTACTTTGTTAATTGAAATTAAGGACATACAAACAATTTTTAACAAATATTGTTTATGTAGCTACATACAAAGAAAAGGAATAGACAAGATACATCAAGGTTGAACAATCTAGTCTATGTCCAATTCAATTCCAAGATCATCAACATGAAGCTAATGTTTAAGGAGAAAGATGTAGATGCACTACTTACTAGTGAAGCTAGTAACGCACAAGGATGGTTGTTGATGGCGGTGATGATGAAGAAGTCGAGCATGGTTCGGGACTTACTTGGGGAATGGTTGGAGAGGCATTGGGAAGCGGATAATGTCATGGAGCCTTGGAGAAGTGATAGAAATGTTGAAGTACGAGAACTTCACGAAATCGATTTTGTACCGAATGAGGATACTCCGATGGAGAGAGAGTATTGGAGCGATATGGAGAAGAAGAATCAGAAGCTTAGTTTGTTTGTAAGCACCAATTTAAATTTCATTATTGATAATGCAACTTTTTTTTCCATCAGAATTGTCTCTATACTATTAATTTTGCTTTAAAATAATTTTCCCGCCTAGGCGCTACGCCCCCCCCTCCACCACCCAACTAGCGACCAGCGATTTTTAGAACATTGATATATTCTAAGACTAGAAAACGACTTCAGGAGGTTTCAAGCTCAGAGATAAACTATTGAAGAATCTTGTGTCCCAATGCAAACATCTTTACTCATCAGTGATCCACACAAAAGTTGTTTTATTTGAACAGTCATGCTTTGTAATTAAACATTTACAGCACCAAACAAAGCAATGATGTTGATCACATTGTTTATTGTGAAATTGAGGTGGTCAAAGGCAGTGGAACAATGTGACTTGAATAGTATTGCACAAACCCACATATGTGAATACTTCAAACAAAATTTGTGGCTTCTCAACAAAATGTATATACCAAGATTGATACCAATATCTCTTCTGGAAAATGCTCCATTAATCACTCTTATATTCGGTGGTATGCATTGATATGTAAAAAAAGTTAAAAGGCAAAAACATTACCTAATTACTCGAATGAAATATTTATTCTTTGAGACGATTATTCCAAGCTATATGATAAAGGAAGCAATCCCAATTCTTTGAGTCTAATATCCTACCATTGGGGTAAAAAAAAAAAAAAAGACCGTTTGAGGTGCCAGCCGTTATACATTTATTGGTTGGGGTTTACGGATTTGTAATTTTGCATTGCTTCCTTCATTGATTTAAGCCAATCTCAATTTGGTAAACAGTTATAAAGACTCTTATCAAAGGTTCCAATTGATTATGACATTGTTAAAGTTTTAAAATGGACAGCCCTGAGAGTGACAGACAGGCTTATAAGTTTACAACCAAATGAACAGATCCCAGAGACAGGGAGGACTCACCAAGGCTGTGCCACTCTCAAACTCAAAACTATAAAATCAAACAAATGACAATATTACAATGCAGGCTGCTAACAAGTCTGGCAAAGAATGCTCATCATATTCTTTATTCATTATACCATATATATATAGATATAGATATGTGTGTGTGTGTGTATGTGTGTAAATGTGTTAATTAGAGCATGTCGCACAAACAAAAATGAGAGCAAACAGACCGAAAGGCCATATCTGAAACCCTGGTTCAAAGGAGAGAACAAACCTTTCAAAAGGTGGACTGTCTAGGAGCCGGGTGACGGTTAGGTGGGAGGCGTCGCCGAGGTGGGCGTCGGCGAGCGGCGGTGTGCGAGCAGAAACGGCAGGGACCCTTGTCTTTTCTTTAACTCTTCTCTCTCTCTCTTTTGTTTTGTAATGTTTTGATGAATGGGTTGGGTTGAACCCTTGGATGAGATCAACGGCTTAAATTTTGTGACCATAAAAATAAGGGGAAAATACCTTTTACCCATGTGGTTACACTCATTTTCTCATAACCCCTGTAGTTCATTTTGTAACACTTAACCCCTGTACTACGGACTAAAGTGAGACTGTTAACTTTTGTAACAGCAGTCCCACTTCAGTCATTAGTACAGGGGGTTAAGTGTTACAAAAATGAACCGGCCACAGGGGTTATGAGAACATGGGTGTAACCATAGGGGGGTAAAAGGTATTTTTCCCTAGAGATTATGTATAGGGGCTTGGGGGTATTAACGTCATTTCCTTTTTTTCCCGTTAGAAAAGTTAACAGCCTCACTTTAGTCCATAGTACGGGGGGTTAAGTGTTACAAAATGAACCACAAGGGGGTTATGAGAAAATGAGTATAACCACAGGGGGTAAAAGGTATTTTCCCCAAAAAATAAGTCCTAACCTTTTTATTATCAACAATGCTAGGGGCACCAAAAGATACAAAGAACTTCCACAAAATGAGTGGAAAGTCTATGTGGCACACTGGGACCCGCCAGCAATTAAGCATTGTTTCCATTAATTGCTGGCAGGTCCCACTGTGCCACATAGACTTTCCACTCATTTTGTGGAAGTTTTTTGTATCCTTTTGTGCCCCAATCATTATTCTTTTATTATACTCATTTTTAATTCAAAGTCATAAATTGTAACGGGTAAAACCGCTACAAATATACTTACAACTGTTACAAAAATCAATAAAAACAAGTGAATAAACATTAGTAAAAACCCCTAGACTAACAGTCCGTTTGGTATGCCACAAACTAAAAAAGAATTGATTTGTAATTCTTGTTTGTGGCGAATTTTGTGTTTGGTTTGACACAAAACTAGAAATGAATTAATTTTGAATTCCACCCAAATCTTGTTTTGGGCTGTTTACAAA
Source organism: Hydrangea macrophylla (assembly GCA_033977485.1). Lineage (NCBI taxonomy): Eukaryota > Viridiplantae > Streptophyta > Magnoliopsida > Cornales > Hydrangeaceae > Hydrangea > Hydrangea macrophylla. Next base: position 35,664,522 of record CM066994.1, read on the forward strand.
TTCGACCAAAAATGGTCGGATTTGGCAATAATTGATTTGGATTCTTTACTTTTCCAAAACTGCCCCTCCTGTTCATCGTCTTCTACTCTCTTCTCCCTCTCTTGCGAAGTGCAAACCAGGTACTCTCTCTTTCGTCTCTGATCTCTCTCGTCTGTATATATATATATATATATGCCCCTCATGTTCTTCTTCTTCTTCTTGTTCGCTGCTTATTCTTCTTCTTCTTGTTCCCAGATTCTTCTTCTTCTTCGTCTTCGTCTTCTGCGTCTGTGTCTTCGTTGTCTTCTGCGTCTTCAGTTTAGGGTTTCAGGTTTGTTTAGATAATGTTAAGGTTAAGTTTGGGTATTTTAGTAAATAGCAATAATCATTTCAATTCTATTCTTGTCATTTCTATTTTAAACCAAACAAGAGAATTAGAATTGTAAATCAATTCTATTCTTTTCTTTTCTATTCTATTCATTTCAATTCTATTCTATTCTATTTTATATTCATACCAAACGGAGTGTAATTACTTTCCTAAGTAATGTTTGGGGCACATCCAAAAAGCATCAACAACTTGATGCTTTTTGTGTATGTATGGGTGTGCCCCTAGCACTGTTGTTACTTTCCATCACTTGCGTTTACCAGAGTCTAGGTGTATAAGATGGAAATGATATTCCGATTCCGACTGATTGGATCCAAAAAGTTTCGATTTTGACAACATAAGATGAACAAATTCCAAAATCCCAGAAAGAAAATATATATATTTTTTGGACTAGAATGGGAATGGTTTTGGAATTTTCATTGATTTCGAAATTCCGATCTGAAGATTCCAAAATTTTCGAATATCCTCGAATCGAAAATTCTGATATATTCTGAATGTTTGGAAATAAACCTAAACATAGGAGTATGTTATTCTCATAAAAATATGTATAGGTATGTATGTTTTATGGGAATAAAAGTTAAAATCATATATTAACATAATATGACATGAAAGGTTTTATGCTATTTTCAACAAAAATTTCAAGAAAAAAAAATGCAGAAAAATTCTGATAAATCCAAATTTTCTGAAATTTTAGAATTGGAACGGAATTTGGAAATTCAGAAATTTCGCAATCTGAATCAAAATGAGTTTTCATGTTCCAGAAATTTTAGAATTTTTTTCCCGAAAGTCTCATTTCCAATCTGTTTCATTCAAAAATAAGCCCTACCATAGTCCATTTACCTTCTAATCACTTAATAGGCTTAAATACAAAGCATACCCTTGAAGTCTCTGTCTCATTTTAGTCCGTGAAGTTTCTTAATAGAAGCAACGTGATCCAAATGTCCAATTTTGTAAGAATAGTTGATGGAATTTACTCACATGCTATGTACTAGTATTATGCTTTTTAGGAGCAAAAAATGGAACTCCACCAATCTTTCCACCCTCTTATCAACATAATTGTGCTTAGCAATAGATGAATTCTGTCAAATTTTTTGATAGAATTGGACATTTGAATCACATTACTTCTATTTAGAAACTTCATGGACCAAATTGATACAATTGAAACTACAGAGACTAAAATGAGACAGGGACCAAACTTCAAGGGTGCATTTTGTAATTAACCCCACTTAATATCAATTGTTTTGATACTTGTTAAGAAAGCGTCTTTTGTTTAGGATATGCCTGTAGATATGTTGGTGATTTTATTATGATCAAGCACTGTGGTAATTGAAGTACCATTGAAATAGCAATTTGCTCCTTTGTGCTTCAACTTCCGATAGTAATTGTTGAAGGCATAAGAGGCATGGTCTCTCACAGTGTTTGGGAGAAAGCAAGGTTGGTTCATCTGAATCTTGGTACAATCTGCACCTCCTCTCCCACAAACCCAATCCAATGCATCCTGCAACTCATTTTCTGGGGTCTGTTCATCTGCTACACACCATTGCTCATACTCTACTTCTAAACTTTTTATGAAGATTGTAGGAAAAAGTATAAGACCACAAAGCTAGAAAAATCATAATATATGTGAACTTGTGTGTATATCAATTGTCTTTGGTTCACTACGGTTGCTTTGTACTGTTGCAAAACCAAGAGTTTATTTGGCAACAACTTTCAGAGTTATTTAAGAGCAACTCCAACGCCTCTATTAAATTCATTGTCAAAGTCAAAAATTGCTAGCTCATCACATTGATATCTGTTTGCTAGTAGTTATGCGCGGGCGTGCCAGAACCAAAAGTGGTTCGGTGTGTGCAAACTAATTTCCTATATGCTTGAGTCAGTGATACTCGAGGCTTTTAGATCTGACTTCTAAACTAAAACAATTGTGTGCGGCGAGTAGGAAAGTACCCTCACCAGAAATCCCTTGGCAGTACTGAAGCGCACAAGCCAAATAATGTATGGGTTTACCAAGTAAACAATCACAAACGATTAATAAAATACAGATTTTATTAAGTGTTTGGAAAATACAACCAAAGAACAGATTCAGAACAGACTGATCGTTCGTGAGAATGAAAATAGTAAAAGAAAAATAACAAAAAGAGGGTAGACCTATTTGCTATGCTTGCAGAAAGAACATAAAAGTTGAATGCTTGTTGAATGCTGTTGAATGCTTTGTTGAATGCTATTTTCGAGAGTGACGCGGAGTGCCCCCAATGGTTGGCCTGCCTGTATATTTATAGCGGCCACAGTTTAATTCCTACTAGGAAAGGACTCCTTGACTTGCGCCCTAAGCTATTCACTGATTGGTTAATTAAAGAAATCCTTCCTTGCTTGACACAATCCCTTTAAATTAGGGATTACACGCTCCCATCCAGCTGGCAACTGACGACTCCTTTTCTAAACGGACTCCTGTTTCCCAAAAAACTCTCAGAGATGACGTCATCATGCCAGCTGTGGACATCAATGCCCTGTCCTTCATCAACCGACCTCCCCCTGTTAGACGAATCGGGCTCATGACTCTTTCCATGTCCGATCACGTTCCTTCAACTTGTTATAATCAAACGGACACACGTGATGCCCGATTAGTTATAACGTTGCTTTTACTTTCCATCGGGCTCTCAACATGATAAGTTATGTTCTCATAGCCCGATGATGCCTACACTTGGCCACAAGCTCCCATCGGACTTACCTCGTCTCCAACCAATTGTTCCTCCCATCGGGCTTACCTCTTCTGTCCGATGAGTCATCACTACTCGCCTCAGCATCTCCTTTACCCAACTTCAACTCCACTCGGGCTCAAAAATCAATGACGGTTTTTGGGTGCAAACAATTGCCCCCCCAAAAGGTCATATCAAACGTCCCGCCCTGATTGATGTGACGTTTTGAATTTCAAATATGCCACGCGTCAAGTACGCAGCCAACGTCAGGTTCTGGAGAATCCCACCAGTCACCCTACAATTAATGCGCCATGATTACGGCGTCGTGATATTTAAATATCACCCAACATCCGAAAACTCATCACACGCTCATACTTTCCCCTCTCAAGCAAAATACAGAGCTTCACTCTTATCTTCATCTTCTCCGGCGACATTTCTTCCCTTCATAGACATGGCTCCCAAGACCGCTCCGGCTACCTCTAAAGGCAAGAAAACCTTCGTTGATGCTCCTCCACCACAAAATCGATGTAAGGAGGTTAGGGCTTTGGCAAAAACTCACGCCGCTGACATATCTACTGAATACCTCACCCCCTACAGCTCTTCCGATGGTTCTCCCACCGCACCAGGCTTAGGTGCGGCGTTTCTGGGCCACCCTCCGGCGCCTTTTCTTCCTTTCTTTCCTCCCGTAGGAAACGAAGAATTCCTGCAAGTCCCTGCTCATTGGGCCAAGGTCCAGACTGCTAACCAGCCAATCCGAGGATGGCCGACACCCGCTGCTGACTGGGACACGTGGGTAACTAGGGTTTCGGCCTCTAAGGCCGCCGTCTGGAAGCAAACGGGCATCCACGACGCAATCATGCTCAGCCGGTCTCGCATTGAGATAGACCGGCCTCTCCTCCTTTCAGCTCTACTCTTCTGGTCCTCGTCTTGTAACGGCTTTCTTTTCCGTTGCGGACCAATGGCTCCTACTGTCAAGGATATTAGTTATCTACTCGGCCTCCGTCCCCACGGACAAGAGATCACTCCAGGGCTTAATGTTGGAACGGCCAGCTTTGCCTACCCACAACAGGATATTGTCCGGGACGGGGCCGTTTCTCATAGGCCGATCACGGCCTTTGGAGGTTTCCTTGCTGCCTGCATAGGGGCAGATGATACGGCGGTGTCCGATGCTGAGCACACTGCCTTCCTCATCTACTGGCTCAACAAGTACCTCTTCTGCTCAGCCAGCCAGGCTATCACTAAAGAATATACAACCGTAGCCCTAGCCCTTGCATCAGGGCAACCACTGGCCATGGCTACGCTGGTTTGGGCACATTTAGTTCGAGGCATAACAGACTTCGTTCATTCGGGCTTCAGTGCTGGTGGGAGCCCGATGTGGATATTACAACTGTGGCTTCATTCTTACTTCCCTGAATTCCAGCCCACAATTACCCCCTTGGCCGACGTGCCTATCTCTGCCGTTCAATTCGTGAACGTATCCCCCTCTGTACATTCCTTTGAAGAGTGTTTTTCCTTCTTTTACCAGGGTTGCTCCCCTCGGGACCTCAATCTCTTCACCCCATTCTTTTCTCTTCAATTTTCTTCTTTTCTCCAGCTCTCCAACAACCCTTCAAACTGGGGTCCGGGCACCCAGTCAACCTATAATGAAATTTTTTCTAGCTACTTAGTAGCTAGAGACATTATTTTTAGCCCAAGCATCCCGTCGGCCAACAATAAATGCGGGGCCGAGTACTACTTTGCTCCTTTATATGCCCGCCAATTCGGGCTTACTCAACTAGTGCCCGTTCCTCCTGGTAATACTGTCAACGTTGATTGGGTTGAACGGGGCCTTATCGTTAACGACGGGCAGGTGAAGAGGATAGCAGAGAGGTCTGCCCGGCTCAAAGCCGCGTTCAATTTTGCACCCTTCTCTGCCCGGCCAGTAGCATCAGAAGAGTTCACCCAATGGTGGGGTGAACGGACTAGACACATATTTCCACGCTCCGTCGCTGAGGCCTTGGCTCCTTTCTCTGCAACATCAGCCACTGTGGCCGATGTCCCTATTCCAGCACCAGCTCCAATCCGGCGCAAACAAGTCGCCAAGAGACCGGCTCGTAAAACCCCGGGCAAGGGTCAGCCTCAAAAGAAGCAAAAAACACCGGCCTCTGTTCAGGTTTGCTCTTCCCCTTTTGATTTGAGCCCGAATTCCTGTTATTCCATATTAACCCTTTTGTTCTATCTTTGCAGCTTGCTGATGAAGATTCGGGAGAGGATCTACTTCCAAACCTTGCTCAGACTCTTCCCCCAACTCTCCCTACATCACCGGCTTCTGCAGCGGCGTATCTAGAGCGAGTGGCCGTTAGGGTGATGCCACTTCACATCGTGCCTCCTCTAACTCCTTCTAGCGGAGATGGAGACGAAGACCTTGCTCATGTTGGCCAAATCCCTGAGCAGGTTGTTCTTTCTTCAAGTACGGAGGGTGAGGCCGGTGCTGAACCCGCCACCGAGGCCGCTGGGGAGGAAGTAAATCAAACCGCCCCCTCTGAAACCGAAACTCCAGCCGGCCAAGGGGCACCTACCACCGCCATCAGCTCCCCTGTTCACATCACACCAGGACCGGTGGTAACCGAGGTCACTCCTCCTGAAGTGTCTGCTGTGGAGGCCGGTGATGATAATTCGGGCTCTGTCCCTGAGCCAGAAGCCCAACAGACAACAATGGCCCCAATGAGTCCGGGCACAGGAACCGGCCTCCCTTCATCTTCCCAAACATCTTCTCAACCAAGCGAGGCCGATGTTCGCGAAACAATCTCAGCCTCGCTTCGTTCTCATACCCAGGTACTGCTATGTTACTTTACGTTAACTCATACATTTCTAAAAACAATACCTGACTGTATTTTCTTGAATAGGCCGATCCTTCAGACCCAGCGCCCGTTATTCCTTTCGATGACTTTTTCTTGGGCCTGGACCTGGGAGCTTTTGACCTCGGCCCCCTTGAGCCCGAAGCGGTTTTACCTTCCGTCCTTCAACAAGCCAAGGACCTGCTCTTCGGGCTTGCTGACCAAGAACTTTCCAATCTTCCTGCTGCGGCTGACGTTGACACTGCTTTGAACACCCTCATGGCCGATCCTTCTCTTTCAGACGGGCAGCTATCATTACTCGTGGAGATCAAAGAAAGACTTCCAAGCGTCCGTCTTATGGATAGAACGGCCTTGAAGATTCAAGCGGATGCAGAACTTCATTTAGGCTCCCGTCAGAAAGCATTGAAGTTCTTGGAAGGGGCCAGAACCAAGTTCGAAGCGGGAAAGGCCTCCCGTGCTCAAGTTCTAGCCAGGGGTACTTGGCTGCGGGACCGTATTACTGTATTAAAAACTCAACTCGCCCAATGTGAGGCCGAGGTTGTTACCAACAACGCCTCCATTGAAAAAATCGACGAGGCACTATCTTCACTAGGCGGGGACGCTCAGAAGTGCAGTGATCAGTTACAAGCCAGCGTCCCCATATCCCGGGCTTGGGCCCAGAAGCTAGAAAGGGCCAAGAAGGACCGGTCTGGGGCCGTCAAAACCTGGGAAGACCTGAAGGCTAAGCTTAGGAATTTTGAGTCGGCCTAGAGGCCGACTCCTCTTTTGTAATTATTTCGCATATATTTGTAAGTAAGCTGTGCTCAGCCTATCAATACAAACCATATTTTTGTTACTCGGGCTCAGGGTCGTAGTTAATGATTTGGTCGTATTCTAATCCTGGATTTGGCTTATAATTCAAATCAATAGTTTCCCACAGAGTAGGGTAATAAGACTTCAAGTACTGACCGTTTATTAATCTAGGATGAATACCACCATCCATATCCCGCAGTCTGTAAGCACCACCATTCTTGACCTGATGTATAATGAACGGACCCTCCCAGTTGACCGACCATTTACCGTACCTATTATCCTTGTCCCCGATCGGTAAAACGGCCTTCCATACCAAGTCTTCTGTACTAAAAGACTTTGCTTTCACCCTCTTGTTATAAGCTCGGGCGGCCCGCTGCTTCTGCACTTTTAACGAGTCCAAAGCCATGAGCCTCGTTTCATCAAGTCCCTCCAACTCAGCTATCATAGCCTCTGTGTACTCTGCAGGCTCAAGCTGGTTCTGTAAAGCTCTCCTGGCCGATCGGACGGTAACCTCCATTGGTAACATAGCGTCATGCCCGTAAGTCAACATAAATGGTGTGACCCCGGTACTGGACCTCTTAGATGTCCGATAGGCCCATAGAGCCTCGGACAACAACTTGTCCCACTCTCTAGGGTTCTCATCTATCATCTTCTCAATGATCCCCTTGAGGATCTTATTGGTTGACTCAGCCTGACCGTTAGCTTGAGCATAATACGGGGTAGAATTGAGAATCTTAATCCCTCTGCTCTCCGCAAAAGCGGTCGTTTCAGCTCCTGTGAACACAGATCCTTGGTCGGCCGTTATGGTTTCTGGGAGGCCGAATCGATGTATAATGTGCTCTTCAATGAATTTTATCACGGTGGTCTGGGTCACCGTTTTACATGGTATGGCCTCGGCCCACTTAGTGAAGTAATCCGTTGCCACTATAATGAAACAGTGTTGGCCTGATGATGGTGGCAGGACTTTGCCAATCAGATCCATAGCCCATCCTCTAAACGGCCATGGTTTTATTATTGGTTGGAGCTCTTTAGCCGGTACATGCTGAATCGGGCCATGCTTCTGACACGCTTGGCATCCCTTTGCATAGCTGATACAATCCTTCAACATGCCTGGCCAATAATAGTTATATCTTCTCAGTAACCATTTCATTTTTGTACCGGCCTGATGAGCCCCACAGATCCCTTCATGTACTTCGGCCATCACCTGCATGGCCTGTTTTTTGCCTAAACACCTCAAAATCACGTCGTCACCGATGGGCTTTTTGAACAATTCTCCATCGAGTGTCACAAATCGGACAGCGAAGAGTCTAACTTTTCGGTCTACCCTGACATTTGGGTGATTCAGGTATTCGATGATAGGCCTTCTCCAATCGTCGTCCTCCATTAAGACCGAATTAGTAGTAGCATACCAACCTCTCTTTGCAACGGAAGGCATTGATCGGACATGAACCGTGATAACTTGGTCTTCCAAAGCCTTTGTAGGAGACGAGGCCGATCCTGTCTTTGCCAGCTTATCGGCCTCAGTATTCGTAGACCTAGGGATATAACTCACGCTAATATCATCAAACTCGTCCATGAGCTGCATGGCGACGGAGTGAAACGGGCATAATTCCCAACTTTTTATCTGGAATTCTCCTGAGATCTGCCCGATCACCAGACCTGAGTCTCCCTTTATGTGTACAGACGATGCCCCCAACTCAAGGAGTATCTCAAGTCCGATAATTAATGCCTCGTATTCGGCCTGGTTATTTGTGCACTTGAAATCGAGCCGAAATGACATTTTTGTCTTCTTATACTTGGGTGATACAATGACCACACCTGCCCCAGCACCTTCTGCGCTTTTGGACCCATCAAAGATCAATGTCCATGGGACCAAGGAAGTGTTTAACACTTTAGGCACTGGTAGTACTTCTCCCAGATCAGTTGGGTCTGGGTGATCAGCCAAGAAATTGGCTATGGCCTGGCCTTTAACCGATTGCTGTGATCGGTATTGGATGGCAAATTCCATCAGGGCCAAGGTCCATTTTCCAATTCGGCCTCTCATGATTGGTCTTGACAACATGTATTTTATCACATCGGTTTGACATATAATATAAGTAGAAACGGGCAACATATACGTTCTTAACTTCTGTGATGAAAAATACAATGCCAAACATAATTTCTCAATCGGCGCATAGCGCTGCTCGATTGGAGTTAAGATTCTGCTTAAGTAATAAACGGCCTGCTCATTTCCTTGCTCATTATCCTGAGCTAACATACTTCCTATAGAGCATTCAGAAGCCGATATATACAATTTAAGGTACCTACCCTTCTTGGGTGGCATTAACACTGGAGAAGTTGACAAATATTGCTTAATTCCCTCAAAGGCCTGTTGATGGTTGTCTTCCCACTTGAACTCTTCGTCGGTCTTGATCTTCAACAATGGGGTCCATACTTGGGTCTTTCCTGCACAATTGGAGATGAATCTCCTCAGGAAATTAATCTGCCCGAGTAGCCTTTGAAGCTCTTTCTTATTAGCTGGTGGCTTTGCTGCCTGTATTGCTCGAGCCTTGTTCTTGTCAACCTCTATCCCTCTTTGATGCACCAGGAATCCTAAGAAGTTCCCTGCTGAAACGCCGAAAGCACACTTGAGAGGGTTCATTTTTAGTTTGTGAGCCCGCATTCTTTCAAATGCTTTTTCTAAGTCTCTCAAATGATCGGCGTGGTCACTCGATTTTACCACAACGTCATCAATGTAAACCTCCATGAAATGCCCGATCATATCGTGGAAGATTGAATTCATCGCCCTCTGATATGTGGCTCCGGCGTTCTTTAGTCCGAAAGGCATGACAACCCATTCAAAGGTTCCAATTGCCCCCGGGCACCGGAAAGCTGTCTTCGGGACATCCTGCTCAGCGATGTAAATCTGGTTGTACCCCGAGTGCCCGTCCATAAAGGACAAAATTTTATGTTTAGCGGCCGAATCAATCAATTGATCGGCCATGGGCATAGGGTACTCATCTTTTGGGGTAGCTAGGTTTAGATTTCTGAAATCAATACAAACTCTCAGCTTACCATTTTTCTTTACTACTGGGACTACATTTGATACCCATTCCACGTACCTGGCTGTCCGAATGAAGCCAGCCCCCAAAAGCCTCTCAATTTCTTCTTTCACCTTCATCGTGACTTCCGGTGACATGCGCCGTGGGAGCTGTTTGAACGGCCTAAAGCCCGGCTTAATTGGCAATCGGTGCTCTACCAATTCTCGGGATAGTCCGGGCATTTCGTCGTAATCCCAAGCAAAGCAATCCTTGTATTCGTGCAAGAGAGCAATGATATCGGCTTGGAACTGTGGTTCAAGCACCTGACTCACATATGTGGGCTTGTGCTCTCCTTCACCGCCCAGGTTGATCTCCAATAGTGGATCCTGCACGTCGGCCTTCAAGTCATCAAGCTTGGCTGTGGCCGTTTCGAGTTCATCCATTTGAATCTCCTCCTCTATTGGCGTTTCTTCTTCATAGATGCAATCGGCCAGATTAATCATCCCGTCTACAGGGCCGATCTCTAATCTCCTATCAGCCAGATATGCACACCATCTGGCCACGCTGGCCTTAAGGGCCAGCTGTCTTCTAACTTCAATTGGCTGTAGCTCCATCTAAGTCTTCTTGTTCATTAATTTCTATCGGCCTTACCTCTTCTGTCCGACTTAGATTGTGATAACCAAGCTTTAAGTTTGGTAGAATTTCTTTACGGAACGTGGCTGCATTTGGTCTACCAAGTTTGCCACATCCTAGTAATTTGATAGGTCCGATATCATCTTCATATAATACTGCATCGGCCGTCTGTACCCGGGCTACGAATGGCTTCGTATCAGCCCCAACCACTTCCACTTCGTCATCTCTCCAAAAGATCAACAATTGATGGAGAGTGGAAGGGATGCAGTAATTGGGATGGATCCAATCACGGCCAAGCAACGCGTTGTAGGCGGCCGATGTTTCCACAATGAAAAAGGCTGTCATGGCCGTTTGGGTTCCAACCCTCAGCTCCAGAGGCAAGATGCCCTTTGTCTTAGATGGCGTGCCCGTGAAGCTCTGAACATTCATCTCGGTCGGAATCAGTTCCGACTCAGATTTTTGAAGGATCCTCAGCATGATTTGGGGCATGATGTTGATTGTAGATCCTCCATCAATCAATATTCTATTCACGGGGATTCCCTCAATGTGACCCTTTACGTACAACGGCTTCAGGTGCTGAGACATTTGATAGGTAGGTTTTTCGAAAACCACCTTGACTGGCCCCGCCGGTTTCAACCCCTCCTCAGTTTGGATCCCTTTCGGCCTCAAGATGGTTATCTTAGGCCGATCGGTTTGTATATCGGTAGTATCCACGTTTTTGCTTGTAGCCTCTACCACCTTGGGTCTAACGGTCTCACCATCACCCCAACATACACTTTCTATTACTGCCGACTCCTTGGTCCGGCCTTCTATTACGTCACCTTCAATGGCCGTTGGCTGATCCGGTTTGGCCATAAATGACATGGGCAAAGTAAACACCATGTTTGAGGATAGATTTTTCGGGATTGTCCCGAATTGAATCGGTGAATCGTCCTCATCTTCATAATCATCAGCCTCCTCCATTGGATGGGCCGATGGCTCACACTTTTCTTGTTCAAATAGTTTCTTCAAGCGCTCTGTGGCATGCATTGCCCCTTTGCCCGCTTTCTTGTCGAAAACGGGCTCATCTTCTTCCATGGCCGTTATCTGTTTGTCGGCCTTGCGCTGAAGGGACTCTTGAGGAATCCGGACACGGTCTTGCGAGCGCTGCCGTTCCCTCTCGGCCTGTCTCAGTCTCTGGTACCTCCTTTTCTGAGACTTGCTGTATTGAGGCATCGCTGGAAATTTTGGATGCTCAGCTCTATACCATCTCCCATCACTCACTCTTGGTGGGAGTATCATACGGGAGCGAACGTCCGATGCTGCAACCCTTTGTGATGCACTCATCGTGGGTCGTGCTCCATATTCCCTTCCTTCCCTACGACTCGAGCTAGGCATACTGCTTGCTGGCGGCGGCTTTGGCTTCCACTCGGGCTTTGGGCGTCCCTGTTTGGGTAAGGAAAGCCGCTCATGTACGGATCTTCTCGGGCTGTACTCTCGTCGTTCCTCAACCCTAGGCCTCTTGCTTGGGCTAGAGGCCCCTTTCTTAATATCGGCCTTGCACCTCGGACACAGGCCTTGTTCAATCAGCTCTAGTTGGTGTCGTAAATCTGTAATCAAGCTCTCCGTATTTGACCGGGCTCCATCAGCCTTTAGTTCTGCCTCCTTGCGTTCCTGGTATGTCCTCTGAAGCTCGTGAATAGTCACCTTCGGTCTATCCGTTCCTGAAACGGCAATTTGTTTTCCTTCCCTTTGCTTTGGGACTTTCTCGCTGTCGGTCAAGTCTATCTTGACCCTTGGCCGTGTCAGCTTAGTCAAATCGGGCACTACCATGTTGGTTCCAGTGATCTGTGGGAACGGATTCGCATCAACTCCCATAGCTTTGTCCGAAAATTTGAACACTCCTTTCTCCACGTTCTCCTGTATCATATTACGAAAAACAACGCAGTTGTTAGTTGAGTGTTTCCAGGAATTATGCCACTTACAATATTCCTTATTTTTTATGTCATCGGCCTTGGGTATCCGATGACCTTCACCTAGCCTGATCACTTTTTCAGCCAAGAGGGCGTCAAAAATCTGATCGGCCATTGTTATGTCGAATGTGTAATTTTTTCCTGCCTCGAACGTCATTTTTTTAGCAGCAGCGTTATTATTGACCGGTTTGTTCAAGGCATTACACACAATAGGCCGCTTAGAGATTAGTTCGGCCATGTCAATTTCTGCCTCGAGGTCGCATTCTGCTAGATGGACCTCGTAATTGGGATCTTTGTAATACGTTCCCTTAGAAGAATTCTTCTTTTCCTGTTCATCAAGCAGGATACGCTCGTAACGCGCGGCCCTTGAAGCCAGCTCGAATAAATCACGGAAATCGGTCCCTTCGAACTTTTTGCGAAGCTCGAAAGACATTCCGCCCATAGCCATCTTTGCGTATTCTTCCTCGGGCAATATTGTCTTACATCTGTACTTAGCCTTCCTGAATCGGGCTATATATGTTTCGACGGTCTCTCCTACTAGTTGGAGCATCCTAGACAGATCTGCCAACGAGATCTCGGGCTCTGTCCTATAAAACTGCCCATGAAACAATTCCTCCATTGCTGGCCAATTTCGTACTGAATTGGCCGGGAGATTGACATACCACAAAAATGCTATGCCCGTGAGCGAATTTGGGAACAGCCTTAATTTTAAAGGGTCACTATTGCCTGCATGGCCGCATTGCACAATGAACCGACCTATGTGCTCTACCGTGGTATGCTCACTTTCCCCAGAAAATAGAGTAAAGTTCGGAACTTTATACCCTGGTGGGAAATTAACTTGGTCAATTTCAGGCGGGTAAGGCCGTCGGTAAGTCGGCCTCTCCATCCTTCTCATGAACGGGCCATACTCTTCATGTATGGCCGCCACCAACTCCTCCCTGTTAATAGGCTGCGCAGCAGGTCGGGCACCACCCGCAGGGGGTGGTGGTTGCTGTTGGTTGTTATTGGCCTGACGAAGCCAAAAATCATCATTATTCCTTTGCCCCCCAGCAGTGTTACCTGGGGGCACTTGTTGGCCGTTTACCTCTGGGTTACGGCCATTCGTTGCAGTTACTTCAGGCTGAGCCCCTGTTACCGGGGTTGCTCGGGGAGGTGGAACCTGTTGATTATTATTGATCTGGTGGGTCCAAAACCCCCCATTGTTTCTTTGCCCCCCAGCAGCGCGAACTGGAGGTGGAGTCCGGTCAAACTGGGTTTCAACACGGCCTCCTGTCTGGGCAAAACTTGGTGTCGCCGATCCACTGGGATCGGTGACCACCATGCCGCTGGCCGTTTCGTTATGTAATTCGGGCTTCTTGCCCGAGATGTTACCCTCCCTTAGGTTTGGACAGACATAGAGTGGGTCTTTCGGTTTGTCGGACTCAAGCGGCGTGCCAGAGCCCGATCCCGAGCCAGAGCCTGATCCCGAGGCCTTTTGTTTGCTGTTGGCCTCAAGAACGGCGCAAAGCTGTTGTATCTGAGTAGCCAGGGCGTCCAGCTTCACGTGGGTAACCCTAGTCTCCATGACCAACTCAGACTGTTCCCGGCGTATATCGGCCGTTTGCCTGACCACATGGTTGAGACCTGCCATTGACCCTATTAAGGTGTTATAGTCCTGCCTCAAAGGATCAACGGTGGCTCTCACGGTTTCCGAGATTGCTTCGATAGTAACGCCACCGTCATCCGGAGAATGACCAGTGCTTTCCTCCGTAGGTGTATCAACGGCCGACTCTTCTTGGCCGTTTTTGCCGATCTGTTTATCCCTCTTTGGCGGCATGTCTTGACACTATGGGTCCCACCGGGCGTGCCAAAATGTTTGCTAGTAGTTATGCGCGGGCGTGCCAGAACCAAAAGTGGTTCGGTGTGTGCAAACTAATTTCCTATATGCTTGAGTCAGTGATACTCGAGGCTTTTAGATCTGACTTCTAAACTAAAACAATTGTGTGCGGCGAGTAGGAAAGTACCCTCACCAGAAATCCCTTGGCAGTACTGAAGCGCACAAGCCAAATAATGTATGGGTTTACCAAGTAAACAATCACAAACGATTAATAAAATACAGATTTTATTAAGTGTTTGGAAAATACAACCAAAGAACAGATTCAGAACAGACTGATCGTTCGTGAGAATGAAAATAGTAAAAGAAAAATAACAAAAAGAGGGTAGACCTATTTGCTATGCTTGCAGAAAGAACATAAAAGTTGAATGCTTGTTGAATGCTGTTGAATGCTTTGTTGAATGCTATTTTCGAGAGTGACGCGGAGTGCCCCCAATGGTTGGCCTGCCTGTATATTTATAGCGGCCACAGTTTAATTCCTACTAGGAAAGGACTCCTTGACTTGCGCCCTAAGCTATTCACTGATTGGTTAATTAAAGAAATCCTTCCTTGCTTGACACAATCCCTTTAAATTAGGGATTACACGCTCCCATCCAGCTGGCAACTGACGACTCCTTTTCTAAACGGACTCCTGTTTCCCAAAAAACTCTCAGAGATGACGTCATCATGCCAGCTGTGGACATCAATGCCCTGTCCTTCATCAACCGACCTCCCCCTGTTAGACGAATCGGGCTCATGACTCTTTCCATGTCCGATCACGTTCCTTCAACTTGTTATAATCAAACGGACACACGTGATGCCCGATTAGTTATAACGTTGCTTTTACTTTCCATCGGGCTCTCAACATGATAAGTTATGTTCTCATAGCCCGATGATGCCTACACTTGGCCACAAGCTCCCATCGGACTTACCTCGTCTCCAACCAATTGTTCCTCCCATCGGGCTTACCTCTTCTGTCCGATGAGTCATCACTACTCGCCTCAGCATCTCCTTTACCCAACTTCAACTCCACTCGGGCTCAAAAATCAATGACGGTTTTTGGGTGCAAACAATATCACTCCAACGCATGGTCATATGACCTAATAAAAAATGACAATGTCATTTTAGTTGTCAAATATGAGAGCTTTCAAACCAACGGCTATATTGCCAATGAGTGGGCCCAAGAATGCCAGTCGCCAATTCTTTGCGTCCAAATTGTTTTTTTCTTTTTGCAACCCAACGGCTAAATTGCAAAACCAACGGCTATGCTTTGTAATTTTACTTTTATACCCTCCCAAATGTCTATAAATATAAAATTTGAACTCACTTTCTATATTATGTTTTCTTGTCCAATTTTATTATTATTTTTTTTCTTCCTTACTATTTTTTAGAAGGAAAAATGGAAACCAATCAACACTCCACAAAGAGGGGAAAGGCATTTACTGTAGATCAAGATGTAGCAATTTGTCATAGTTGGTTGAGTGTCACTCAAGATCCAATTATTGGTAACTTGAAGTCACAAAATAATTGTTGGTAACTTACAGTCACAAAATAATTTTTGGAATCGAGTATTCCAAAATTTTCATGAAGATTGTAGGAAAAAGAATAAGACCACAAAGCTAGAAAAATCAGAATATATGTGAACTTGTGTGTACATCAATTGTCTTTGGTTCACTATGGTTGCTTTGCACTGTTGCAAAACCAAGAGTTTATTTGGCAACAACGTGCTCTCAATATAATTTTGGAATACTCCATTCCAAAAATTATTTTGTAACTGCAAGTTACCAACAATTGGATCTTGGGTGACACTCAACCAACCATGACAAATTGCTACATCTTGATCTACAGTAAATGCATTTCCCCTCTTTGAGGCGTGTTGATTGGTTATTTTTCCTTCTAGAAAATAGTAAGGAAGAAAAAAAATAATAATAAAATTGAACAAGAAAGCACAATATAGAAAGTGGGTTCAAATTTTATATTTATAGATATTTGGGAGGGTATAAAAGTAAAATTACAAAACAAAGCCGTTGGTTTTGCAATTTAGCCATTAGGTTGCAAAAAGAAAAAAATAAATTGGACGCAAAGAATTGGCAGCTGGCATTCTTGGGCGCACTCATTGGCAATATAGCCGTTGGTTTGAAAGCTCTCATATTTGACAACTAAAATGACTTAGTCATTTTTTAGTAGGTCATATGACCATGCGTTGGAGTGATATCAATGTGATAGAGCTACCAATTTTTGACTTTGATAATGAATTTAATAGAGGCGTTGGAGCTGCTCTTAAGTGATTATAGAAGTTCAAAAGCTAAAATGAAACTGTTTGCCACACCAGTTTATGTGATTCAATCACAGAAGAAAAATGCGAGCCAATCGCAAATTTTTGCGATCGGCAAAAAGCTACCTTGGACAGCTTTTGACCAGAATTAGTTTTTTTTTTTTTTTTTTTGTGATTGGACAAACAGGTTCTAAGGGTATGTTTGGCAATAGCATTTGCTTCCGCCAGAAGCTGCCCAAGATAGTTTCTAGTATTACACAGCTTTCGGCAATTGAAAGGGTGCGGTTCGATGTCCACAAAATTACCAATTAGACTATTTAGAACGAGCCCATAATATATTAGCCCTACTTTTTACAATTGGATCACAGAAGCTGAGTTTGCTAAACGGTTTTGTGATAGCTTTTGGAGTTCCATAATCCCTAAAGGCTGTTGCCAAACAGGATAAAACATAGCTTGAATGTATATAGGGAAGATAATAGAGAGGGGAGAACAAATAGAGTAATCTTGAAAATCTTTGACTATAAATTTGGTATAAGCTAGGAGTTTTGTATTGTTTAATTACACAGTCTAATGATACAAAGCTTTTCATCTCATTTAAATGAACTACATGTATCTGATGGGAACATAACTCAAATGGGCATTGTTTACTTTACCTGATTTAAGTGGAATTATCACCATGAATACCAGAGCAAGCAAAACAATCAACATACTGAGTGTGAGTGTGTATGAGAGAGAGAGAGAGAGAGAGAGAGAGAGAGAGTATAGCAGGGCAGGATGTGTTTATTCTAACAAGAAATATTATACAATGTTTGTCTGCACCTAAGCTGTCTTTATTCTAACAAGAAATATTATTCAATGTCTAAAAGGTTAATTAGAGATATACCCTTATGATTAGCGCGTTTTTTTTTTTTTAGTTTGCCCTCAGTAATTTCAAATATGTTAATATGCAACAGTTATGAATTCGGTTGAATTTAAAGGGATGGAAGTCTGCAGAGTTATTTTATTCTTGGATTATTACAGATACACCAATTGTGGTTAGCACGTTTTTTCGATGCACCCCATATGCAGGCGAGTGATGCTAAGTACACCTAAACGGGACACCTAAACTATCCACCTGCTGATGTGGATTTCCAAATTTATTCATCAGTTACCAAAAAAAGTTTGAATTAATTTCAAAATTGGCACAACACATCAGTAGGTGGATAGTTTAGGTGCCCCGTTTAGGTGTACCTAGCATTACTCTATGCAGGCCCTGCTCTGTTAAATTTAACTGATTTATAAACAGTTGCATATTAGTCTAAACCATAGGGCATATTAGTGGCATTTTTTTAACCTGTAGGGGTAAACTAACCACAGGCAATGTATCTGCCATCAGTCCTATAAAGAGAACTACAAACTGTAAACCATATCTACATGTTGTATCATCAAGAATTTACTTCATAACTGTCATAGAAACACAATGAAACTACAATCTGTCAAAGAGTTTTTGACAGAAAACTCACTAACCATGAAAAAAATAGAACCTGAATCTCTTTACTTACAATTACATTTTTACCTCTTCCTAAAACAAATCAGCAAGAGAGACAATTGAAGCCTCAGAAACCAAACTTAGTTGAAAAACTCCATCCCAACCTCAGCTTCAACTGGCATAAAAAAAAAAATCACCAGCAGGCTCAGAAAATTTCAACTCCAAATCATGCTCAGTTCTTCACCGCACAAGCGAGGAAAAACACATAGAACACATGAAAAATGGTGTTTTTGAGTCCGTACTGTCGATCCCACAGCAAGTGCATGCTTCCAAACCTCACACATGTCACACGCTACCATCCTCTCACCATCATCGTCCATCGCTCCACACTCGCATCTAACCCGCAAATTTTTGGGCCCACCTTCTTTAATCAACTCACCACTCCAATCAATCCCTTTTCCTCTCACACAAACTTGAAAAATCCCCGAAAATCCCAAATCCAAATTTTTTACTTCGAATCACTCACTACGAAATTTTCCATACCACAATATGTGTCCCTCATTGCAGATTCTACTGCCTCTTTAATTTCATCAGCATTAGCATCTAGTGGAACTAAAATCAACTCACCGGTCGGTAAATCTCTCGTTAACTCAGATTCTAACTCGTTCAAACATGGCACAACTCGGTAAAGCAATCTCAGCCATTTATCATCCTCTTCACGTTTCAATGGCCACTCTTTTGAGTAGTGCTTGCTGTGCAAAACTGTCCTACTTGCCCACCCAATCAATTCGGATTCTGGGTAATCAACGAATAGAACATTGGTGAATAAGCTATATCACTGTATATATCATATGCTGCCAGTAAAGCTGGTGCTGGAGGTTTCTCAGTCCCTATTTTGGGTTCTGGTTCATTTGCTAGAACTCTCTCACTGAGTTCATGAGCTGTGCATTCGAAAATCCCAGTTAACTGATTAACATCGCGAACACCAATGTGATTTCCAACCACTACATTATTTAAGGATTTTATCACAAAATCTACTAATCCCGTGTCACGAACATGTTTCCTAGCAGATTCTTGGGAGTTCGTGTCTAGGAATTCCACATTTGCCAATCTTTCTTGATTCCATCTCTTTTAGTACTTCAAATATCTCCTTTTTTGCTTGTTCTAATCTTCCACTAGACAACCTGTTTACCTTTTTCGCAACAACACTAGCAAAATCATTAGATTTATCATCTTTTTCCTTGGCCAAGGGCTTGACTTTCTTGGATTTTCTAGGCAGGAATTGCCAAAACAGACGAATTGTCCATGGCTGATTTTCTCTTGGAAAGAGAAAATCACTCCAGGGTAAGCATAAATCTGAGAAGATCTCTGACTGTGATTGTGGGCATCACTATCTGACTTACGTATCCGGAGTTGACACATGTCCATCTATCACTAAGGACACTATACGCAGTGCCTAAGGGATAAGAGCGAAACCCTAAAAATTATCATTAGGGCGCCAATAAGGACAAGCCCACGAAACTTCCTCACGAGCCGTTTAGACTACTCTTGGTAGCACCCAACTCAGACAGACCTCGATTGGGGGCAGGTCTTGGTGCAATGACTATACCACGACATGGTCATTCTGGATCATTGCGCGGTAAAGTCTTTCCTTATCTTATCGGGAACTCTCAGGTTATGTGGCTTGGTTGCTTAAGAGCAATGCTCGCTTAGGAAGGTCGCGACGGTCTATCCCGTGATACACTTCCTAAGCCTTTCTAAAGGTCAGTGAGACTATCTGAAATAACTCTCTAGTTTACCGTGAGGACATTCCTTGTGTCATCTCCAGACGACACGTGGCATTTTGGTACGCCTCAATAGGAATAAGCCACATCAGCTGCGCTCATTCCTTGGCACGTGTCCCAATTGCTATAAATAGGAACAGTACCCTCAGAGGTGACGTCACAACTTTCTTGAGACATACTCAGAGAGAATTTCAGAGATTATTCCCTGGGGATCTGTGCATTAATGAGTTCACTGTGAATATTCCTTCATACATACAGGCCCGATCATTAACTGCACAGGTTTCTCTCGGAATACTTCCCCCACTTACTGACCCTTAGTCTGTCTCTCTTTACCTCCTCTCCACTTTCCCTCGAGACTCCCTCTACACCACTGATTCTTAGACTGCTACTCTCTTACGAATTCATCTCTCTCATCCTACCCCTCCCTACCAAAATACTTACCTACATTTTGGCGACTCTGGTGGGGAGTAGAATCTTCAAAACAATGGTGACCGTTCTGAAAAACGGAAAGGTTGTCGGAGAGACCAACGAGGATATCGCCTCTGAAGAAATGGGTGAAAGTCACCCAGCTCAGACTTCAGGAAACCCCACGCCAGACACTTTGATAAAGACGTTCAAAACCATGCAGACATCCATACTCCAGGCCCAGCAGGACATGCAGAGCACTCAACAGCTCATCCTGGAGTCGCTGGGAACTGCACGGCAAAATGAACTCCCACACAACAAAGAAACTCCCACGACGAGGGACATCACGCCACCAGCACCGAGGCATCGCCCGCCTCCTGAGATCAACAGCGAGAACCAGGAGCAGGTTCCACCAGTGACTCCTATAGGGTCGACTCCCAATTCCAATCAGGCCCACCACAGACGCACCAGATGCAAAGCTCGACGCCCATCGGCATCTCACTACGGATCCAACAAGAGGTGCAAGCACTACTCCTGCAGGAGCGTGCACGCTTCATGGGCTCTGTTCATTGCGATTTCCGCCCCCCTTATTCGGCGAAAATCGCTGACATGCCCTACCCCAGCAGTTATGTTCCCCCCGTTTTTCTGCCATTTGATGGAAAGCAGGGAAATTCCTACGAACATGTAGCCAGGTTCGTGGAAACCTTAGCCAACTATGGGGGAGAATACAGTTTGCGCCTGAAAGAATTTTCAAAATCCCTGACAGACAAGGCGTATACGTGGTACATCAATATCCCGCCTGGGACCATCGCAAGTTGGGAATCGATGGTTCAGCGTTTTCATGAAAAGTTCTTCCAGATGGAGGAGAGTGTGACTCGCTTCTCTCTTACCAAGATCATTCAAGGGCGAGACGAAGATGTCCTTATATACATTAAGCGCTTCCGAGAAGGATCTATCGATTGTCACGATGATATCCCTAAAACCGAGCTTATCAGAATTTGCGTCGATGGGATGTACCACCGTTTCAAGATCAATCTTGTTAACGCCGACATCAGGACTTTCTCGGCTCTCATGGAGAAAGCAAGGAATCTACAGAATGTGATTCGAGAAAGCGCGACCCAGGCGCTTGGTCGCTCATACAACCGAAATCCTACCACATTGCCGGTACAAGGGAGCGACAAGAGGAAGAGAAATGAACGGGCATCTCCCCCACGCAAGAACAGGGTGGACCCACCTCCTGAATTCCCTTGCGGATTAAAGGAAGTAAGGGTCATCTTCAAAAAATGGGTCGCAGACAAAGTCATTGAAGTACCTAGGGTGGATAACACGCTGAGCCGTGAAGAGTTAACCAACGATGATTGTTGTCCTTACCATCATACCAAGAGGCACTCGTTACGAGATTGTTGGTACTTACGACGCCTATTTCATAGAAAAATCCAAAACAAAGAATTGGAAATATCTGGCTCTCAAAACGCGAGATAAACCCGCTCCCTCACCACGGAAAGGCTCATGTAGCCATGGCATCCTATTATGACGAAATCGAGGAAATTGCCATGTATGAGGCGCCAGAACCAGAGTTTGATAGCGAAGAACTCGTCGCCAAACAAGCTAATACGCTGATGCGAACAATCAAATTTCAGCGATTCTACGATCAACTCGGTCTTTTTCCCGAAGCAAGGTTCGCGGCAACCAAGGCGATGATAACTACCACGGAGGTACAGGCAGAGGAATGTATGAGAGCAGGAGGTTCCGTGCGACGAACACTCCGAGAGGCCGTGTCCAAATTACCTTCTCCGAGGCAGACAAGCATGTACCTTTCGCACACAACAGACCGTTGTACATGCCGGTGGAGGTCAACGGCTTCGAATTTCAACGAGGATTCCTGGATTGCGTTCCCTCAACTTAATGTCATTGGACATGCTCTCCGCCGCCGGATACTTCGAACAAGATTTAAGTCCACCATCAATTGTCATCAACGGATTCGGGAAGGCTTCTCAACGAAGTCTGGGGCATATCACCATCAATCTCATAGTGGGACCCATTCAGTGCCACACTAGATTTCATACAATAGACGCGAACACAGCATACCATGCTCTTTTGGGAAGGATTTGGATGCATAAGTTCACCCTCATTCCTTCCACATACCACCAATGCGCGAAAGGGATCGTCAACAAGATCATCACGATCGTCGCCTCCAAATTGCCATTCGCGCGACATGAGTCTCATTTCGCCGATGCGGTGTTTTACACCGAATTCACAGATGAAGATAAAGGGTCAAGGTCATTCGTGTGTACTCGCCCGATCCCAAAATGGGAACAAGCAAAGCAAGACAATTTCGAGGTGGTCCCCAGGAAAGGGAAGGGCAAAAAGAAGGTCAATGAAGAGCCAGAATGTTATCGCGTCCGCTTGCCCGATGGAAAAATTGTATACCGATTATGACGGTTCACGAGGGTTTCCTCACAGTCAAAGGCGGTCCCCCATAGCTGCAACATGATTGACCGTCCTAAGCCAGTCCGAAGAACCAAAGGCGGCGCCCGAATGTCTACAAGACGGATCGAGGAACAAAGAACAGGAGCTAGAGCAGATAAATTTAGCTGATGCGGAAGATCAACCTGCCATGCTGATCTTCATTTCACGCGATTTGAGCAAAGAAAGGCGATCCGAACTCATCAAACTGCTTAGAACCAATTCGGATGTCTTTGCTTGGACTTACGTTGAAATGCCGGGTCTAGATACCGGTATCACGGTGCACAAGCTCAACATCTCCGCCGCGACGATACCAGTTAAACAATCAGCTCGAGTCTTCCGCCCAGAATTGGAAACATAAATCAAAGAAGAGATCACCAAGTTGCTAAAAGCGGGTTTCATCAAACCCATACACCACCCCACGTGGTTAGCAAACATTGTGCCGGTAAAAAAGAAAACCGGTCAAATACGCGTTTGTGTGGACTTCAAAGATCTTAACAAGGCCTGTCCAAAGGATGATTTCCCGCTTCCTAATGTCGATACTTTGATCGATGCAACGGCAGAGCATCATATGTTTTCCTTTATGGATGGTTTCAGCGGGTATAACCAGATCAAAATGGACCCAGAGGACGAGGCGAAGACGGCTTTCATAACGCCACTGGGTAATTTCTTCTACACAGTCATGCCGTTTGGACTCAAGAATGCGGGAGCCACATATCAAAGAGCCATGATGGCTATATTCCACGACTTACTACACTCGATCATAGAGTTCTACATTGATGACCTCGTAGTCAAGTCAAAGCAGGAAGAAACACACTTCTCAGATCTGCAGGTGGTCTTTGATAGGTGCAGAAAGTTCAATCTGAAAATGAACCCGCTGAAATGTACGTTTGGAAAGTCATCGGGGAAATTTCTAGGATGCAGTGTCCATCGTCATGGTATTGATCTCGATCCAGCAAAGGTTTCCGCCATCAGAGGAATGTCGCGACCTACGACTATAAGACAGCTCAAGAGTTTATTAGGTAAGGTATCTTATCTGCGTAGGTTTATTCTAGCTCTCGCAGAACTCACTCAACCGTTCTCAACTTTATTGAAAGGGAACGCGGCATTCGCATGGGCACCACAGCATGACTCGACTTTCGATGCAATCAAAAGGGTATTGACTTCACCAAGAACCATGACTGTTCCGACGAAGGGCCAACCGTTACTACTATATCTCACCTCCACAACAAAGTCGATAGGAGCATTGCTCGCGCAAGAATCAGGTGGACAGGAAAGGCCTATCTATTACATCAGCTGTATCCTCCAAGGCCCAAAAGTGAGGTACTCGGCGATGGAGAGACATTGCCTGGCACTCATTTTCACCACGCAGAAATACCGCCACTATCTCCTGGCATTCCCGCTTAAGGTCGTGACCAAATGTGACCCTATCAAACACCTCTTAAGCAAGCCAGCTTTGTCAGGAAAGATAGCGTCATGGCTCTTCACCTTGGCTGAATTCAACATTACTTGCTCACCGCCAACAGCAATCAAGAGTCAGGCGTTAGCTGATTTGCTAGCTCAATTTCCCAGCAGCGAGCCTGAACCCATCATCGAAGATCTCCTGGGTGACAACTTCAACACATCTGTCGCGGCCACTGCGCAAGGCACATGGGAACTTAGCTTCGACCGTTCATCTACTTCCAAAGGGGGGGGGGGGAGCCAGAATCGTGCTCACATCACCAAGCAAGGAAAGGATGAACCTATTTTTCAAATTGGACTTCCGATGTTCAAACAACGAATCAGAATACGAGGCACTCATTTTAGGACTCATGGCTGCAGAAAAGATGGGAGTTGGGGCAATAGAAATCATGGGAGACTACAATCTCATAGTCAAACAGACTGATGGAAGCTACGCCATCAAAAAGCCTGCCCTTGCAAACTATTGCTCCATATTACAGCGATACTTGGATAAGTTTGAAAGTGTCGTTATCAAGCACGCACCAAGAACCAGCAACAGGCACCCGGATGCACTTGCAACTCTGGCATCGAAGGTAGAAATTGAAGGAGACTCCGTCACGATCGAGATCTTTAAAAGAACCCTCCCATGCACAGTCACAGAGCTCCTCCCACAAAAGGAGGATAAGCCAGGCGACTGGAGGATCCCAATCCGACGTCAAATACAGAGCAAGGAGTCCACCCTCACGCCACGACTAAGGATCTTCTTAATTTATCAAGGTGAACTCTATTTCAGAGCCATGGGAGGATGGATAGCTAAATGCGTGGATAAGGAAGAAGCGGCTCACTGCTCGAAACAATCCATAGGCAAACATATGGTAATTCGAACATCAGCCTATACAGGATCACAAAGGAGGGGATACTACTGGCCGGAAATGATAAAAGAAGCGAATAACCTTCAACAAAATTGCGCATCATGCCAAGAGTTCCCTTCTCAAAACGAATGCAACTTCGTGGAAGCTGGCAACGATTAGCGTAGGCCATACATTGATTATCTCACGGAAGGAACCCTCCCGGCAGAGAATATTGACGTAGCCTCAGTCAGAAAGAAGGCATCACGATTCTTCGTAAGCGAAAGAAATCTGTTCCGAAAAAGTTTTAGTGGGAAAGCGCTAAAGTGCCTCGCGGGACAAGAGGTGGACAATGTCCTATAACAAGTTCATTAATTTGAACACCAGGGAGGCAACAAGCTATACCAACAACTCATACACTTGGGGTATTACTGGCCAACGATGGAGAAGGACGCGCTAGAGTTCGCCAAAAAATGCAAAGCCTGCCAGATACATGTTAATAGCATACATGCTCCAGCGGTCAGACTAAAATGTCTAACGACCCCGTGGCCGTTCCACACATGGTCAATGGATCTCATGGGCGCCATAGCACCGTCATGAGGAAATTTTTGGATCCTGGCGGCCACGGAACTGTTCACGAAATGGGTAGAGGCCATACCATTGCGAAAGGCGACGGGGGAAAGCATCGCGAATTTTGTTAAACAGCACATAATTTGCAGATTCAACATCCCCAAGGTGATCTTATCAGACAACGGTAAACCTTTTACCTCGAAGCCTGTCACGAGCTTGTACTTCAAATATGGTATCTCAGCACAAGTCCACAGTCTACTACCCTAAAGGGAACGGACATGCCGAAGCAAGCAACAAGACTCTGTCCAAAATTTTGAGCAACACCATGACCGACTTTCCCAAGAATTGGCCAGATCAAGTAACCACTAGCTTTGTGGGCCTACCAGACGTCTAGATGACGCGCTACTCAAGCCACCCCCTTTTCCCTAGTCTATGGCACTGAAGCAGTCGTCCCCGCTGAAATCGCGATTCCTTCGGCTAGAATCGCACTTCAAAGTGAAGTCAACTTAGACACAAGATGTGCGGAGTTAGAAAGCCTAGACGAAAGGAAGGACAAAGCTAAAGGAGCCTTGAAAGTTTATCAAGCAAGAATAGCACGGGCATATGACGTCATGGTCCGTCCCAGGCAAATTAAAGAAGGAGATTTGGTGTTAAAGGCAGCGGCGCATGTCATGAGAATCATGTCCGCCCCAAAGTTCACTCCTAAGTGGGAAGGTCCTTATCTCGTCCAAGAAGTCCACGACAGCGGATACTGCAAGCTAATCCACCCTGAAGACGGTAGCAGCCAAGGGACCTTAAACCTTAAATGGGTGAAACTTTTCTATTCCTAGAATAGTTCTTTCTTTTTTCCTTTATATGGAAAGCGCATAGGGCAATATTTTATGAATGGAAGCGTGCATTTCGCACCATTTCTATCATCGTGTACCCTGGGGCAAACCCCCCACCACCATGGCAAATCGTGAATGAAAATTTTTCCCTTACGTTCGAGTTATTTACTACTTACTCACGAAAACACAAGGACACCAGAGATAAGCCTGTCCTCACACAACACTCGTTTCCTCAAAATTAAAGAAACAAAGCATAAACACATGTACGATGAACACAGCACGAACAAAAGATAAGCCTGTTTCATTTCTTACTGTTTGTTACAAAAATAGTGACGAACCACCTGTACAAAAGTGCTCGCCCAGACGCACTAAGGTGCTCAACCAGACGCACCAATCTTACCACTACCCACCAACCAAAAGTACAAAAAAAAAAAAAAAAAGAAGAGGGAGTTGACCAAAAGATCACGATAGACGGCCCACCCGGCCCCAAAGATAAAATAAAAAAAGAGGGGAAAGGAAGCGAAGAAGTCCCAAAGAATTCAATCACCCAAAAGATCGGTGCCTATTGGCCAACTGTGGGCAATACCAACCATAGACACCTGATCTTCGATGGATCGAATATCTGCTCCAAGCTTGAGAAGATGAGTGTCAACTTCCCTGATCTTTTCATTCAGAGGCACTGAAACTCGTGCAAATTCAGAACTAGCTTCATCAAATGCCCGAGAAGCAGCACTAGTGAGGGGGGAGCATACGAAGTTGTGCGGAAGACAAGTCGCCGAGCTTCTTTGCTTTAGTTGCTAATTCTTCTAGATAATCCCGACGACGACCTTCAAAGTACTGCACACTCCGCCTGAGATCAAGACAGCGACTCCTCTATTTCACATAGTGAAGACGAGTGGCCAACCAGTTGACATTCACACGACCCCTCTGCAGCTTCTTCAACAGATAGGAAACACGATTCAAGAGGTCATCCGTCATGGAATCCAGAGTATTCCCCTCAAAAATCCTAATGGTTCGAGCTAAATCAACACAGTACTCGCTCTGAAGGTCATGGTGAAAGTCAGCAAAATCCAACAAAGTTTCTGGATGATGCTTATACACGCGCTCTAAGGTCACGTGTAAATTACCAGGGACAGTGACACCCCTCCAACCATCCCATACCTCGCCAAACACAACGGGCAGGCCCAAAACACCGAAATCAGCCTCAGAATTGGACGACGAATTAGACATCGCGCAAAGATTGGGGCGGAAAGAAGAAGGGCAGAAGAGAAAATTCAAATAGAAGCTCCTCTCTCTAAAATTCTTCATAGAAATTCCAAGTGAAGGATAATGACACTCAGGATCTGTTTTTATAGAGTGCAATTACTTAATGCACCTCGGAATACGAGGAGATGTGACACCAATCGTCATCATTACTATACGACATTAATTCGCCTGTTCAACTTTTCAAAACGACGGCATAGTTCATTTATCAATTACCACGCACAGCATTTAATGCATTCGTTCGTTTCTTCAAAACAACAGCGATCCCTTCATGATTATTCTGCACACGAATCCATGAACTCGCCCACCCTTTCCAAAACCATGGCGATTCATTCAATCAGACACGTGGCATATCGAACATCGCGTTTTATTTAAATATAAGAAGTACAAAAGGCTAATGTGATAGCCAGAAATACAGGTACCAAAAAAAAAAGGGGGGGGGGGGGGGGGGGGGGGGGGGGGGGGGGGGGGAAGCCCCTACAAGTCCAACGACAGCGACTAGAAGAGACCACGAAACGCCCGCGCACCACTATCAATATTTGCAAATTTTGATCCAAGAGTAGGGTGGCCCTCCCTGATGACCTTCTTCTCTTCCTTCAAAGCTTCTAAAGCAGCTTCGGCCGCAGCAATCTTGGCATCAATACCCTTCTCTTTGCGTGCTGACTCATAGAACAGAGAAAACTCGCGCAAATCCGCCAAATGGGATCCTAGCCACCCAACATTAAGACCAAGCGCCTTAAAATCATCCAAGGCATCTACGTATGTATCCAGATGGGCAGCATCCAAATCTCTGATCGGCGTTACATCCAAATACATAACAACCGCCGCCAAAGACTCCGAGAAGCAAGACCGAATCACAGGAAATTTACATGAAAACGAAGCAAGAGCCTCAGGACGCTTGGCTTTAATGGTCTCCAGTGCAGGAACGAAAGAAGAATTAATATCACAACCACCCCAAGATACCAACTTTGCATCTCGAGAAGACGTACCGTACCAAAGACACCATCCCGATTCTCCACACCCATTCATGGACTTTCACCAAAAAGATCCCTCTCCAAACACCGCTCCAATAAATTTTCAGAATCAGTTTCGACTAAGCAGTTTGGGGCCAAGGGTATATTTAAAGAAGGATCCTTGGGAATATCGCTGTCAGAAAGAAATGTTCCTCTGCTTGGCAGACCATCATAACTCTGTTGAATCCCTTCCTCGATAACAGGAACATCATTGGTCAACACCGGATCCAACTCCGCTTGTAAAGGGCGCATAAAATCATTCAACGCGCTATGATCGTCAAGACTCAAAACAACTCTGCCCGTAGTCCGTGATGCATACCGATCGGACACAGAAATCATCATCGTCTCCGACATAGCACGATCCATTTGAGGTAACACGTCATCACCTCCGACATGATCAGACTCAGACCGAATAGCCACGTCATCAACGAAAGCTCCACAATCAGCAGTAACCTGCGTCTCATGCTCGTCCTCTTGGAAAATATCTACAGGATGAGCACGAACGGTAGTGGAACCAAACTCTGGCTCAGCCCAAAAAGCATCAGCCACTTGGGATTTTTTATGTTTCCCACTGCGCTTCTTGCCTTTTTTTTAGAATGATCACGAGATCGATCTTTATCCTTCTTCATTCTCTTGCTAGAACGGATTTTGACATCTTCCACCAGTGTCATCTTATCAACCGGAGGAGAGGGTAACTCCTCAACCACTTCCTCGTTAACAAACCCCCCGCCTTTTCCCACGGATTCTTGTCATACAAGAAATATCCAACCTATGTGTCAAAAAAAAAGGGGGGGAAAGGAAAGCAGTTATGAAAGAAGAGAGATCAAAGAAAATACCTCCTGAACCCCCTCAGAAGAAACTAACTTTTCAGAAGCCTTCACCAGACGCCTCCTTTTCGGGTTTTTCCGCGATTCTACCTCCTCACAGTCATCTCGATGAAGACCACCAAGAGCGGACAAACTTCCAACCTCGTGAGATACGTGAGCCCTCAGAAGAAACTAACTTTTCAGAAGCCTTCACCAGACGCCTCCTTTTCGGGTTTTCCGCGATTCTACCTCCTCACAGTCATCTCGATGAAGACCACCAAGAGCGGACAAACTTCCAACCTCGTGAGATACGTGAGCCCCGGCCTTCACAGGAGCAATCAATTTTTGGATTTCGGAGCACAAAGCGTCCCATCACTCGCCGCTATATCTTGAACTCTAGCCCTAATCGGATCACTAGAATGAAAATGGATGAAAGAAGAAAGACAATTATCCCAAAAGACTTCCCAACCCAGGGTACACCGACCAGCTCTGCCTCGCTGGGCAATTCGAACTATAACCCCACCTGAAAGATTTCCCGCCTCAGCCGAAGTAAAGCGCCTGGAACTCTCCGCGTAATCCGCAAGAAATACATGGCGCGCAGGCACTCCTTGATCTAAACCAAACTGGTGTGAAACTCTGTGAGGACTATAGCGTACGACTCCCTTCAAAAGAAAGGCTCTCCTTGATCTAAACAAAAGAGAAGAAGAAAGGATAAATTTTTATTTACATCCTATGGAATTACATAGTTACAATAGAAGAGAAATAAAATCATATCATAACTGGTCAACATGACCTCTAAAATTACGGACAGAAAATACGTTGATTATAACTCTTAATTTAACTTTTAATTCCAACACTCCCCCTCAAGCTGGGAGCGAAGACATCGACGAGCCCCAGCTTGCCAAGAGAAGACTGCAAAAGCGTAGGGCCAACGGACTTAGTAAACATATCAGCTGTTTGATCAGTAGAAGGAACAAAACTTGGAGAAATAACTCCGGTCCGAACTTTTTCCCGAATGAAGTGAAAATCAACCTCAATATGCTTAGTCCTTTCATGAAGAACTGAATCAGAGGACAACATAATGGAAGACTTGTTGTCACAAAACAGTGTAGACGCGCTTGTAACAGGAAAACCCAACTCCTGTAGGAGAGATCGAAGCCAGAGAAGCTCACAAGTGCCCTGGGCCATGGCACGATATTCTGCTTCAACCGAAGACCGAGAAACAACTGCTTGTTTCTTACTCTTCCAAGATATAAGATGACTTCCGCGAAAAGAACAGAAACCAGAAGTAGAACGCCTATCACTTCTAGATCCTGCATAGTCGGCATCTGTAAAACAGGAGAGGCCAGTCTGAACTCCTGCTGTAAAGAAAAGCCCAAGACCAGGACAAGTCTTGAGGTACCGAAGAATATGATATACAGCATCCAAATGAGAGGTACGCGGTGAATGCATGAACTCGCTCACAACACTAACAGCAAATGTGAGGTCTGGTCTTGTGTTCGTTAGATAAATAAGACGACCCACCAAACGTTGATAAACTGAAGGGTCTGGTAGGAGTTCTCCCATCTCTGGAGTTAACTTAAGGTTCGGATCCATAGGGGAAGAGGCAGGCCGACACCCAAGCATGCCTGTATCCTGAAGAAGATCAAGGGAATACTTTCTCTGAGACAAAGAAATACCTTTGCGTGACCGAGCAACCTCAATACCTAGAAAATACCGAAGTAGACCCAAATCCTTAATATCAAACGACACTCCAAGAGACCGCTTTACTTGAGTAATACCTAGCACATCATCCCCGGTAATAAAAATATCATCAACATAAACAGAAATAATAATACACTTTCCCTGAGACTGACGGCGAATGAAACAAGTGTGATCAGAGTGGCACCGGACAAACCCCATGTGAAGAACCACCTCACTAAAACGGCTAAACCATGCACGAGGAGACTGTTTCAGGCCGTAGAGAGATTTACGAAGGAGACAAACTTTCTCCGAATACTCCCCCTGAGCCCGAAAACCAGGTGGGGGATCCATGTAAATAGTTTCAGACAAATCACCATTAAGGAAAGCATTTTTAACATCTAGTTGATGAAGCGGCCAGGAGTAAGAGGCAGCCAACGAGACAAGAAGACGAACCGTCGTTAACTTAGCCACAGGAGCAAAGGTAGCACCAAAATCCTTACCAGGCACCTGAGTAAAACCCTTAGCAACCAAACGAGCCTTATAACGATCAATAGTCCCGTCAGCTAAATATTTCAAACTAAAGACCCATTTACAGCCAACAGTGCGCTCCCCTACGGGAAGGGGAACAAGCTCCCACGTCCGGTTGCCCTGAAGAGCATCCATTTCCACCTTCATAGCAGCCACCCACTTAGGATTCTAGAGAGCCTCGTGAACAGAACGAGGAACAGAGACTGAATCAACCTGACTAATAAATGAGTGAAAAGAAGCGGACAAGCCCTGGTAAGAGATATACTTGGAAATGGGATGGTTAGTACTAGCAGAAAGAAGATAACGTGCAGAGGGGTGACGAATACGAGTAGGATAACGAGGAGAGACAGGAGCTAAAGAAGGAGGAGAGATACCTGAATCCGGAGAAGACTGAGGCAGGATAGCAGAGGAGCGCTGACGGCAAGTGTACACCTGCATTGGATCACCAGAGATAACCGGAGGCAATAAAGTATCCGTAGAGTCAAGAATAGGAACCGGACGAGGTAGAATAGAGTCATCGGGCATAACAGGTTCCACAGGAGCGAGCCCTGACGAGGAAGAATCTGGGAAAAAAGGAACAGTTTCCAAAAAGTAACATCCAAAGAGTTATAGAAATGACGAGTGACAGGGTCATAACACCTATACCCTTTAGACATAGAAGAATAGCCCAAGAATACACAACGAATGGCTTTATTATCAAGTTTGGTCCGGGTAGGACTCCGATTTTGGACAAAACAAGTACAGCCAAAAACACGAGGTACAATGGGAAAAAGGCTGCAATCAGGCTTAAGAACCTGAAGAGGGGCCTTCCCTTGGAGGACACGGCTAGGAGTGCGATTAATAAGATAAGTAGCAGTAAGAACAGCCATATGCCAAAAATATTTGGGAACATTCATCCCACACAAAAGACATCTAACAACAGCCATGAGGTGGCGGTTCTTACGTTCTGCCACCCCATTCTGTTCTGGAGTGTAGGGACGTATAAGTTGTTGGAGAATCCCATCTTTATTAAGGGCAGCCCTAAACTCATCAGTAAGATACTCCCGACCATTATTAGACCGAATATTACAAACAACAGTATTATACTGAGTTTTAATCATTTGAAGAAAATTCCTAAAGTGGCTAAAAACTTCAGATTTTTTCTTCATTAGAAACACCCAAGTGCAACGAGTGTAATCATCAATAAAAGTAACATAATAACGGTGCTGTGACAATGCAGTGACAGGAGAAGGCCCCCATACATCAGAGTGAATAACATCAAAGGCACTAGGTGCGCGGTGCATACGTGGAATAAACGAAGTGCGAGTATGCTTAGACAATTCACAAACCACACAATTAAACTGAAAATCTTTGCAAGCTTTATTTAATGGAGGAAATAGCCAACACAAATACTTAAAATTGACATGACCAAGACGGGCATGCCACAAATCCAAAGTTTTAAGAGAAAAAACATATTTATTAGAATCCGGTAAAACAGAGTTATTTGGAATAGAAGAGACAGTAGCTTGCAAGTTGGAGGTCAGCCCAGATGCTGGTGGATCCCCAAAGAAATATAGACCACTCCGCTCATACCCCCTGCCAAAAATCTTCTTCGAAGTCAGGTCCTGCAAGTAGCAACCATGAGGTAAGAAGACAACAACACAATTGTGGTCTTTAGCAAGACGGTTAACGGACAGAAGATTATAAGCAAAGTTGGGAACGTAATAAACAGAGGAGAGAGTAATATCAGGAGTTAAGTGAATATCACCCTGACTATGAACAGGGATAGTACTTCCATCTGCAATACAGACGTCATCACTAGGAGTACAAGAAGAACTAAAAACGGAATACTCACCAGTCATATGATTAGAAGCACCAGAATCCAGAATCCATGTAGGAGGGGCCGACTTACCAAGAAGAGCAGAAGATGTACCAGTGGCAACAGCAGCCGTGGGGCCTCAAATGGTAGAGCCCGAAACAGAGGAGGAAGCACCTAAACCCAAATGGGACTGAAGCTGGGCAATCTGGGACTGAAGTTGACTAAAATCAGGGGAAGGTGAAGCAACCTCAACAACGGCACCCATACGAGGAGCACTTTTCCCGCGACCAGCGGGGGGCTTGTTCCTAGCAAATTGTTGGCGAAGTTCTGGATGCAGGTCAAAACAACGATCCATAGTATGTCCCGACTTCCGGCAATGCTGACAAAAAAATTTTGAACTTGTCGGACGAGAGCCTGGGGGGGCAGCAAAAGCCATCTGATCCGGAACAGACGGAGAAGAACTCGGCACAGAGGCGACGGAAAGAAGACGACGACGACGCTCATCTCCATCCACCGTAGCAAAAGCCTCAAATAAAGAGGGCAGAGGAATCGTATTAAGAATCTGGGTACGAAGGGCCTCAAACTCGGGTTTCAAACCCATTAAGAACTGGTAGGTATGACGGCGATCCAAACGTTTAGACTCAATAGCACCATCATTCGGAAAATCACTTAGAGGTTCATACTGAGAGAGCTCCTCCCAGCGAGTCTGTAGATACCCAAAGTAATCACCAACAGACAGGCCCAAAGCAGATTGAGAGGCATGAGAGATATCCTGATAGAGTTCAAAAATACGAGAATCACTATAAGCATGCGCATACATTTTATTAAGCGCAGTCCAGAGATCACAAACTTTCCGATGATACATGAACATGTTGTAGACCCGTTCATCCATGGAATTAAACATCCAGCCTAAGATAATACAGTTATCAGTATACCATTCCTCATACTTTTCATCAGATTCCTCCGGGGACGTTACCTTACCAAGTAACCATCCAATCTTACGTTTTCCCCCAAGAAACAAACGAAGTGAATTAGCCCAGGCATGAAAGTTCTTACCATTTAACAAAACACTAGTAACCCGCTGAGCCGGTGGTGTTGTGGCAATATCTTTACCAGAAGTAGCCATGAAAGCCGACACAAACAAATGCTGAAGAGAATCAACACCGGAAGTAACAACAGACAAACTTTCCCAACCGGATACTCGGCTTAAAAAAACGGGCAGCCGGACACTCGGTTTCACCCAACAAGAGACGGAGAGCACAAAGGCGGCTCTAGTGCATACCAACAGGGCAGCCGGACACTCGGCTTCACCCAAAACAGAGACAAAGAGCACACAGAGGGCTCTAATACATAACTAGGGTGCCCAAAGAGGCAAAAAGGCAGCCGGAGGGGCTGCGAAGACCAGGCTGAGAGGCCTGAGGGCTGCGGCTGGCCCTAGTGGGGCTGCGGCTGCTGCGGTTGGCCCTGGTGGGGCTGTGGCTGGCTGTGGCAGACCCTGGTGGGGCTCGGCTGGTGCTGGGAGGAAGAGAGGAGGGCTCGGCTGGTGGTGGGAGGCAAGAAGAAGCTGGGTTGTGCGGCTGAGAGGATGTGGTGGTGGGTTAGGGTTTTGATTTTGGCTCTGATACCAAAAAGAGAAGAAGAAAGGATAAATTTTTATTTACATCCTATGGAATTATATAGTTACAATAGAAGAGAACCAAAAAAGAAAGAAATAAAGAGAAATAAAATCATATCATAACTGGTCAACATGACCTCTAAAATTACGGACAGAAAATACGTTGATTATAACTCTTAATTTAACTTTTAATTCCAACATAAACCAAAAAGGAAGGCTCGAGGGAAACATGGCTACAGTAATAATAAAACCGCGAACATTTTGACAAATAGATAAATCCACTTCTTCGAAAGGACCAGATGGATACAAGTTCAGGTCTTTTTCACCAGTAATAGCTCTTGCATAAGGACGAAATTCAAACTCCTTCACGTCGTCTAGAAACTTACTTGGACGCTTCAGAGTCCCCTTTCTACACCACCTATCCGCTCAGGGTTGATGGTTATCAATTATAAGTAACTTGGCGAGTGGACCCGTGGAGTTTTTTCTTGGTAGCCTCGAAAACGATAGGGGAAGGAGCATAACTTCTAAACCTCTAAAAAGGAACATAGTCAGAAAAGGGGCGCACAAGTAGCTAGAAATATCGAAACGACCGACAGAGCGCTTAAAGTCAGCATGGAGGGAATCTAAACGATGGTACAAGGTACCCAAGAAAGTGGAGCCAAAGGCAGCGAATGACCCTTAGCCAACTTTACAGCTAGAGGAAAAATCGCAACATTTATTCTGTCTTCAAGAGACATCGGGAGGATAAATCGAGCAAGCCAACTAGCTATGTACGCCGCTAAGCAATGAGGACTACTAGACCCTGGCCCCGCTCTTTCATCGCGATCCTGGTCACCTGTGATTTGCTTCGCAGGTTGAATATCTTTGTAAAAGTAACGTAACCAAGTAACAAAAGAAGCTCGCCTACCCTTGTTCTCCCCAGAAAATACGTTGGTCAATGCAGCACTCTGTGTAAGGCACGATTGCAAAAATGCCACAGTATCTATATCTTCTCGATCCTCATGGAGACCCTCTAATGAATAATCACCGGTAACAGGCAGACCCATTAGAGTCACCACGTCCTCAAAAGTAGGGGTAAACTCGCCCCAAGCGGTGACGAAGGTATGCGAATCAGAGCTCCACCATGAGGCTAATTCAGCTAAACCCAACGTGCCTTTTCTGCAATTTAGGGACACGCAGATGGAGACCGAATCTAGAATACCCGCGCCGGTCAATAATTCGCAATTCTGCGAATCAAAAAGCACAAAAGAACTCCATTCATCCCAATCGGTGCAAGGACCAAAGGAGGCATGAAAGTCTATACCGGAATAGGGATAATCTCCTTGCTCCATCTCAAATGCGGGACACTCGCAGGCGCAACCATTTCAGCTTCCTCCACCGGCGCCTCAAAATGTTGAAGTAGGGGATCTTTAATAGGAAGAGAAGCAGGGCAAAAATCTCGGACTTTTGACCAAAACACGTCTTCTTCACCGCCGACGAAAGGAGCAGTAGCGGGGATCCGTTTCGAACCCTCCAACAGCTTCTTCTTTCCCTTTGACAAACGAGTTGTTTCAGCCATCGAGAAGATAGGGCAAACTCTTCCGCGAAAATTCAAAGAAAAGGATTGATTGAAATCACTAAGATCAATAAGATATGAGAGGAGACCGGAAGACTCGAGTAAGAAATGAGAAATGCGGAGAAAGACCGCTGTGTAGTCCCTCTTATATAACCTGGATGAAGCACCAAAAGGATCCGGCGAAACGAAAAGTTTTTCCCCAAAATTGATGTCTCGGTTTTCCCACGCAAAACCATCATGATTCATTTAAAGCTGACAAGATCCCTGCAGCATACTGGTACAGTGCTCGAGCCACACTTCCTCCGGACAGTACGACCCGAGCAGGGGGCAAAATGTGGGCATCACTATCTGACTTACGTATCCGGAGTTAACACGTGTCCATCTATCACTAAGGACACTATACGCAGTGCCTAAGGGATAAGAACGAAACCCTAAAAGTTATCATTAGGGCGCCAATAAGGACAAGCCCACGAAACTTCCTCACGAGCCGTTTAGATTACTCTTGGTAGCACCCAGCTCAGACAGACCTCGATTGGGGGCAGGTCTTGGTGCAATGAGACTATACCACGACATGGTTATTCTGGATCATTGCGCGGTAAAGTCTTTCCTTATCTTATCGGGAACTCTCAGGTTATGTGGCTTGGTTGGCTTAAGAACAGAGCTCGCTTAGGAAGATCGCGACGATCTATCCCACGATACACTTCCTATGCCTTTCTAAAGGTCAGTAAGACTATCTGAAATAACTCTCTAGTTTACCGTGAGGACATTCCTTGTGTCGTCTCCGGACGACACGTGGCATTTTGGTACACCTCAATAGGAATAAGCCACATCAGCTGCGCTCATTCATTAGCACGTGTCCCAATTACTGTAAATAGGAATAGTACCCTGAGAGGTGACGACACAACTTTCTTAAGACATACTTAGAGAGAATTTCAGAGATTATTCCCTGGGGATCTGTGCATTAATGAGTTCACTGTGAATATTCCTTCATACATACAGGCCCGATCATTAACTGCACAGGTTTCTCTCGGAATACTTCCCCCGCTTACTGACCGTTAGTCTGTCTCTCTTTACCTCCTCTCCACTTTCCCTCAAGACTCCCTCTACACCACTGATTCTTAGACTGCTACTCTCTTACAAATTCATCTCTCTCAACCTACCCCTCCCTACCGAAATACTTACCTACAGTGATCAAATGGGTTTCGCTCAAATTTTTGTAAAAACAAATGATTCTATCAATTTCTTGACAATCTTTCGTATCACCTGAATCACAGACAATCTCGTCAAGCGCGATAGAGCTGAGAATTTCAATTGCCTTATCATACTTATATTGATTCACTCCGAAACTCCCAGGATAGAATTTATAGCCCCCTCATCCAAACCAGGTGTGACCATATGTAACTCCATAGAGCAACCGAAGATCCATCAAATGCTTCTTCGACTCGTCCTCCACTGAAATTTCCCTGTAAACCAAACTCATACATACATTGTACATACATATGTTAATTGACATTCTTTATTTCTCATAAACTAATAGCATCCTACTAGTATTTTTTTTTCATATACGGTCTATTCGATGTTTTCTTGAATGATAAAAATTCACGTTTGAATCAACTTCTTCAAAATGAGCATATTATCCGTAATAAAACTGATGATGCCTTAATTTGGTTAGAGTGAAGAAGAGGAATTGTACAAGGAGATTTGTATGTGGTTCGGCCTTGTTAATTAAGAGACCTACGTCTACGTTGTGTGTCGGAGCACTTGCACTCAGATATCAAATCGCCAAGGGTCTTTGGTGAACCAACAATGGGCGTGGGACTACCAGAGACCGACCGGGTAAAGTGTATGCGAGTGAGATAAGATGTGCGCCCCTTGACACGAATATTTTCTGTGTGCGCTTGTGTGCAATACCCAAGTGTAGGTAGACGTGCAAGTAGTAACTGGATTAAGTCCAGGTCGATCCCACAGGGAAGGTGTTGAATTAAACTACCTAGATTAGACTCTAAAGAGAAAACAAAAATCAATATTTAAAACGAAGTGTAGAACACAAAGTTCCACAGTTAACAACTACTAGAATTAAAGACAACTAAATTAACTTAACTAACGATTAACTAACTAAGCAAGATTCTAAAAGAAACGGTTCTTCTTAATAAAAGAAAGTGTTGGGATCACGCGAATCCACCGTGACCTATCCTTCTACCATGCAATTGCAATTAAGCTCAAAGGAGTACACCTACTACAGTATTCTGTACTTCTCTAAAGATATAGAATCAATAGCCCTTTCATGACCGGGACTACATCATCTCAATTAAGTTTGAAATACATGAAAACGGTTTAATCCAATAGTTAAGACTCTCACCTACAATGGTGTTAGCATTGAGGGTGGTTTGCAAAATATATTGAAAGAAAATGCCTTAAGGCCTTAAGTTTAAAGACTGTTTTGACAAACTGAGCATTTAGGGACAATTTGATAACAAATCCTTAAAACAGAAAGTCTTAGAATACTGTTTTGGGTGTTCTCAAGAATCAGAATCCTCGATCGATCGACGCGCTTTCGATCGATCGAATATCTTCATCTCTCGATCGATCGATATTTACTCGATCGCTCGACTAAGTCACTGTCTCGATCGATCGATATTTACTCGATCGCTCGACTAAGTCACTGTCTCGATCGATCGACATACTTTCGATCGATCGAACACAGGAATAAAAATATTGCATGGCAGAGGCCTAAAATCACGATTTCATCGCGATTTCCCAACCCTAGGACTACTCAGACATTGTCTGGAGTACCACAGATTGATATTTAACGTAAAGATTCATTAAAACTCTGTTTGTTTGAAAGTTTTGCATTAAAACTATAAAACTAATGATTGTAATCTAACTAACATAAAACACTACGAGATTAACAAGTAAACTACGATTAACTAAGTGCAGAAAACAGATAAACAATAAATCAAAAACCTGGAATGAAGATAAACTTGTATTAACTAAAGAAATC
The DNA here is from genome assembly GCA_033977485.1 of Hydrangea macrophylla. Lineage (NCBI taxonomy): Eukaryota > Viridiplantae > Streptophyta > Magnoliopsida > Cornales > Hydrangeaceae > Hydrangea > Hydrangea macrophylla. Next base: position 35,704,010 of record CM066994.1, read on the forward strand.
CGGGTCACAATGATAAATCCTCGATGAAACCTACAAAAACCAAGGAAAAACTCTCTCTTCTCTATCTAAAACTGATAAAACAAAGTTGGGCGTCCCTTTTGGACGTATACAATATGAAGATATATAGTAAACCTAAGAGCTAGGGTTTAAAACCCGCAACTGCTGCATGCGCGTATAATCTGATAAAAAGCACTTTCGATCGATCGAAACTTTCTCGATCGATTGAACGTCTTGACTTTTCGATCGCTTTAAATTCCTTCGATCGATCGAAACCTCGATCGCTCGAACTCTGCAATTCTTCTTCAATCTTCCTTCTTTGAGACAAAGCATCTCCTTTTTATCAAATCTTTCAGTCTTTTATACAGCAGCATTAACCTGCACAAATAGTAGCTAAAACAATACAACTTATCATAGATTAATCATATTGTCTAAAACTAGCATTATAATGCAAATTGCAGATAAAACGGGAAGTTGTGATCAAAACTAATGCAATTCTTTCTTTTAGCGCGGTTGTATTTTACAAATACCCCCGCTTTGCACAACCCCCAACTAGCTTATTGCTAGTCCCTAGCGATAAAGCGAAAATAAAAAATGAAATAAAAACTCCTAAACTAATACTACCACAACTAAGAAACAAAGAAAAACTAAAAACAACCTAAACTAAGATAAAGAGAAAAAATCCTAACTCACTTTCGCAGGAATTGCGGTTGCATTTAGCGAATGCAACAAGCCGTTAAACCCCTAGGTTCCCCCTAGTGGACGAGTGTTGTCTCGTGAGGGTTTGCAGTGAATATACCCACAAAATTCCAATTTTAAGCTCAAGAAAATTTAGAATAACTTGTAGAATTTCCCCTTCCATTAAACTGTTAATTCAGCTCTACAAGGATATAATATCCTCTATCAACCCATGAAAGAGATCCACATGCTCCCCTATATTACCAAGTAAAATATACAAATGTATTACCATCATGCACCCGTGTGTGTGTGGAATTAACAACCATGCGGCCAACCCTTATTAAGAGTTATCTAGACTATTGTACTTTGGAAACTTGCAGTTTTAGCTCAATTCTCACATTGGTCACACTCAAAAACAACGTCTCTCAGAAACTTGCTTTATAATGATCGCACATAGTATGAAAGCTTTGATAAAGATGATATTCTAAGTGCTAATGCTTTCATACTTGACTCTATGAAAAACGGACATTTAAGAGTGTATAGTCTCATGAATGGAATACTACTTACTAGAGGAGCGAAATACCGTGGATAACTCAACTCACACTTTCATGTTCAAATCAATTATCGAGAATCTTCAAGACTTTGAATTATGGCTTTTATTTAGTAGGCGGGGGTGTTGTAGAGAAGAGTGTGCTTTTTAGTATGTGATGGAATTTCCACTTCTCTTTTTATTCTTTATTCTTTTCTCCACCCAATCTCCCATTCTTCTCTTTTTTTTTTTTTTTTTTTTTTTTTTTTTTTTTGGAATGGAATATCCCACAACAACTTCCTTCCCTTTCACATACTTTGATGACTCATTCTCAATAAATTTATCAAACAGTTCGATGAGGTCAAGGTATAAATCAAGGATTTGGATTCTTGTGATTTTTATTGGAAATATTTATCTGAGGTGGGATCAGGGGTGACACGATTCAATGAATGTAAGTAGGCTATGTTAGGTAAAGGAATGGGTAATACGATGGCTTGAATCATTTTCTCAACTTTCAATTTTTAGCACTTAAGTGTTCATTGAGTTTAATTGGTAAATCCTGAACGTTCTCCTCTAACAAGCAGTCAAAACTTTTAACGAAAACTGAGACTTAACAACGAATTCACAAGTATATGCAAGAAAAACCATTCGACAATGTATGAGAATTCCCTCAGAAATGAAGATTGGCTCAAAAACTCACAAAGGGTTATTAGCTTCCACTACTTGTTCTTTTCGTACAATATTCATTTTAACTCAATTTTCAGGTTTTCTACAAAGCTGCCAATTAGTGTGCACAAGTATTGGGTACATACTAGCTTTACAAATGCAATTTATTTCAGTGATACAGAAAAACGCGTGGATTTGATCCATAAAAAGATAAGAATACTACAAATGTATCATTGTCGCATTAACAAGCAGGAGAGGTTATTCAGAGTTATTCTATCAATAAGATCCAATAAAAATTTCAAAATTTCAAAATTTTAACAGACTGTGTTCTTGTTCTTAAATTTAAAGCATATCCAAGTGCAAAACTTGATCGTCACGGGTGTATACCTATCTATTATCTCCTACCCCCAACTGAAAACAACATAGTCCCAGAAGTTGATTTTCAACAATTAAAATAGATAGGTATCACCTGTATAGTGTAACGCGATGATAAGAAGCATAGCAACCTGGCATAGAAATATAAAACACAATCTCCAAAACAACAGATCAATAGATAAAGAAAAAAAACAAGTAAAACTATGATCCAAACAACATTAACCACTGGAATGAAGAGAAATGAAATAACAGTAGTAATATCCATACATACCCAAAACAACCACAAAAAAAAAACAAAAACATAACCCAACCTGTCCAACCAAACCAAACCAAAACACCAAATAACCATAAATACAGAAACACCACCTCCCCTAAGAATACTAATCAACTCCAGACGGAGCATCCTCAGCCACATCAGACGGGATGTCGATGGGAGCAGGCGGTGGCTGTGCGGTAGCTGTCAGAATATCGGCAGAAGTAGATGGAAGATCGGTCGTGGATGGAGCGGATGATGATGGATCAGCAGCAGTGGTAACAGGAACAACAGTAGGAGATGGATCGGCCGCAGGTGGTGGTGCAGCGGCAGCAGATGGGGGCACAAACGGGTCAAACCCAAGCTGGACCAGCAGTGTAGTCAGCAGGGTAGAGATATGATCAATCTTACCCTCAAGCCGCATCCGTGCCTCCCTCTCCTCCAATAATAGATCGTGAATAGTCGGGGGAGGCGCAGATGACGACTCTCCCTGGGCTGGAGCCTGAGATCTCTGTCTCAGCTCAAAACGTGCCACCTCCCGAATGGGATCATCCTCCTCCGAATCTGGCTCCTCAGCCTCAGTGGGCGTCCCAGAAGCCGCACCCTCAGTATCGGTGCCATCAGCTCTCTTCCTCTTCCCTCCAACTTTCGCTTTCCCCTTGCCCTTTCTTCTCCTCCTCTGAGCATCTGAGCGGCGAGAAGCAGCCTCACCAAAACGACTGCGAGCCTGAGATGTCGCATCGCCCGGTAAGGGAAGGAGGCCAGCACGCTCAATCACTCTGTGAATAGCCCAAGCACCTTTCAGGTGCTTCTTGGCAGCAGTGTAGCGAGTGGGGTGCCTCATGAAGTCAATATATAAGCGAGGCAAACAAACAGGCAACCCCGTCCCTATGGCATATAACACATGTGCATACCAGGGGGCAATCTTCTCCCGGTAGGAGGTGACCAATAAACAGTTGCTCAACGCGAGGTGGAGCATATGGTAATCATCGGTCAGGTAAGTATCTGCAATCAGTGCCATACCATCCCAGCTCGGTAATGCTCCTCCAGTAAGCGCTCGGATAACAGCAGTGGGTGAGAGCACTGGTGTACCGTCACGGTGTGGGCATACACAATCAGGCACCTCAGGGACTCCAAGAGCAGCTGAAACGGTAGCAGGGCTGAACACGATCTCCCGGCCGCGAAAGAACGATCGTAGTGTGAATGCGGCACCGGGATCTCTGATCATCGTCGCGCAAGCTGCGCGAATCCATGCGAGATTCACTCTCTTGGCCTGAGAGAGCAAATCGTACCAGTGTGGCATGGCCCGGATGCGGGCGAGAAACCAGGGAGTATCGAGCCAGACCGTCTCTAGTGGTCGCTCTAGCATGACCGGTCGAGTCTGAAAATATCTCGTGAACCACTGGCGGTCGGGGGTGTTCCGGAAGCCATGGAGTGGGACCGGATCAGGAATAGCCAGGTCAAAGGGCTTCTCCCTGTGGTAACCCGTAACAGGGTTCATTGTGGGCCCCCTGAAAATAGAAGAGAAACAGAAAAGAAATCAAAACAAGACAAAAATGAAAAGAAAGTGAAACTGCTGGAGTTCGAGCGATCGAACAATGTTCGATCGATTGAGAAAGTGCAAGGTTCGAGCGATCGAACCTAGCTCGATCGATCGAGAACAGCGAATGTGCGGGAACCATTTCCGAGAACAGAAACGGCCCAAACACAAACAAAACACGACAACAAGAATGAAAATAGGCTTGAACACAAATGGGGGCACCCCATAAGAAATGGAATCAAATGAAAACGAGGGGGGGGAAAAAAACTCGAGGCCTTACCTCGGTTTCTGTGTAGAGCGAGGGATGCCGGAGGTGAGAGTGATGATCTGGGGATTATAATCTCCTCGAATAACTGAGTGAATGGATGAGAACCGAAGAATCGTCCCGAGTCTCGTCTCTGTGCTCAATCGCTTGAGAGTGTGGAGGAGATGAAGAGACTGAGGAAGTGTACGCTGAAAGCCTCGGTTAAAATACAAATCTCGATCGATCGAGAAAGTTCGATCGATCTAACTTTAGATCGATTGAGAACTTTCAAGCGATCGAGGATAAGAAATCGTCGATCGATCGAGATATATTCGATCGATCGAACCTGGAAATTCCAATATATCACAGAATGGATGAACTAAGTACCCCCAACAGATCTAAAGTATTCTGGACAAACAGCAGAAAGATAAAAACCAGTGCAAAGACAGAGCCAGTAAGCCAAAAACGCATTCTCAAATAGAAAATTTGCAATTTGAATTAAATAAAACCTTTTAAAAACATCCAAACTACACAGTATTACCTCCCAATTGGTAGTTAAACCTTATTGAGCTAAAGAAAACTAAAATAAAACTAAAACCAAAAACATGTCTGTCAAAGATTACACTCCAATTGATAAACATAAAAGGGAATGAATGAAAACAACTGGAGTGTGGCACTATGCTTCGAGCGTGAAAAGATCCTCTTCCACAATTGCTTCATGCTGCACCAAATCTTCAAAAACGGAGTCCAGGCTCGATGATTCCCTTTCCCAGAACAGTCGGAAAGCAGCAAGGACATCATCGAACAAATCTGGAGTCTCTAAGGAAGTGATAGCATTGGCAAGAGGTGATCTGCATGGAGATAGGGATAACGGAGTGATATTGCGCAATGGACATTCCTCTTGTGGCGGAGTCTGCTCTGCGGCCGTTGAATGTATAAGCCATGAAAGAGCTGATGCGGAAGGAAAATAGGTGGGTATGGAAGATTCATAGTGACAATCCTGACAAAGAAAAGAAAAACAAAGAATAAAATAAACAAAACGACATCAAGATAACGGAACACAAGAAATAAAATACGAAAGGAAAAACAAGGAACAGAAACAAACAAAACAAAAAAAAAATGACCAAGTTCCAACCTCACTATCGGCAGGGATTCCCAAAATGCACTAGCAGGTAAGGGGCATTGAAGCCTGAAAAGCAAATAGCTCAAGTGCACATAGCGGTATGGGACCAACTCGGGGGTAAGGAAATCGTCAACAAAAACAAAGACTGCATTGTGACGTTCTGGGACGACATCCTGGAGGATATGATCTTCCCATGGCTCCCACATATCATCGTTTTCCCATTGGGCCATGAGGGCATCATCCACCATTCTCCCCATGTACAGGTCTTCTTCCTCATCCAACTCCTCCTCATTAGGAAAGTCCATATTTTCAAACGGATTGATGTCCAGGAGAGCAGGGTCGAATGGGATATATCCGATGGAAGCATTGATTCGAGTGTGAACCTCAGGATCATAAGGATGCAAGGGGCAGGGCGTGGGTTCACCCTCAGTCCAGGTGCCACAACAACACTCGGAATCAGCCCATGAACCAATAGAATGGACATCATCACCTCGCATATTCACCTGCAACAGAGTGGTTTAAGGAATAATGGATTAGAACTAAATCACAAATACGAAAGAAAGAACAACTAAACACAAAAGAAAGAAAGGAACTAAAATGCAGGGAAAGAAAAGAAATACAACAACAAGTTGGAATTCCACTTGAGATTTTTAAGTGGTGGAATAGCTGGGCTCATCCAGCTGGATGTGCTCCACTTCAGTGCGAAAATTCTCCAAGAACGGCTTCAATCTTTGGCCATTGACCTTGAAACACTCATCGTTCTTGGGATTGACAATCTCAACCGCCCCATGTGGAAAAACAGTCTTTACGATGAACGGGCCTGTCCACCGGGAACGGAGTTTTCCTGGGAAAAGATGGAGGCGAGAGTCATACAGCAACACTTTCTGCCCCGGCTCAAATGATTTACGAAAAATCGTACGATCGTGTCGAGCCTTCAACTTTTCCTTATGCAACTTTGCAGAGTCATACGCATCTCGTCGTATTTCCTCTAGCTCTGCAAGTTGGAGCTTGCGTAGCTGACCTCCCTCTTGAATATCAAAGTTCAATGAGCGTGTCGCCCAATAAGCTTTATGTTCAATTTCAACAGGAAGGTGGCAAGCTTTCCCGTAAACTAGTCTATACGGGGACATACCAAGATTCGTCTTATAGGCAGTACGGTATGCCCATAACGCGTCAGTCAATTTGTATGCCCAGTCTTTTCGATTGGAACTAACCGTTTTCTCGAGAATATGCTTGATTTCTCGGTTAGCCAATTCTGCTTGCCCATTTGACTGTGGATGATAAGCAAGAGCGATTTTATGATGGACTCCGTATTTCTTGAGAAGTGACTCCAAGGGCTTATTGCAGAAATGCTTGCCTTGGTCACTTAGTAAAGCTTTCGGAGTACCAAAACGAGACAGAATATGCTCTCTGAGAAATGACATGACTGTTCTGTGATCATTTCGTCTCGTTGGTATCGCTTCTACCCATTTCGATACATACTCCACAGCAAGGAGTATGTACTCACAGTTATTCGACTTGGGAAACGGGCCCATAAAATCTATGCCCCAACAATCAAATATCTCAATTGTGATGATAGGGGTTAGAGGCATAGAATTCCTTTTAGAAATGGTTCCAAGCTTTTGACAGCGTTGGCATGTCTTACAAAAGGAATAAGCATCTTTGAAGACTGTGGGCCAGTAAAAACCGCTTTGCAACACTTTTTGTGCGGTCTTCTGTGACGAAAAATGGCCACCGCATGCCTCAGAATGGCATGACGCTAAGATTACGGTTATATCCTCGTTGGGTACGCAACGCCTGATGACCTGATCAGCACAGTATTTGAAAAGGTATGGGTCATCAAAGAAAAAATGGCGTGCAAACGAGAGGAACCGTTTCCTATCTTGATTCGACCAATGAGTCGGTGTCTCACCCGTGACCAGGTAGTTTACCACATCAGCATACCAAGGCAGACTACTTACTGCCAGTAGCTGTTCATCTGGGAACTCATCTTTAATGGATTGGGATTCAGTGTTATCGGTAAAAGTCAACCGGGATAAATGATCCGCAACCACATTCTCTACTCCTTTCTTGTCCTTGATTGTTAAATCAAACTCTTGGAGTAAGAGTATCCAGCGAATAAGCCGTTGTTTAGCGTCTTTCTTTGACAACAGATACTTGAGGGCCGAATGATCTGTAAAACAGACGATTGGCGACCCTATCAGGTAAGACCTAAACTTGTCCAGAGCGAATACTACGGCCAGCAGCTCCTTTTCAGTAGTAGTGTAATTCATTTGAGCTTCATTTAAGGTTCGGCTGGCATAGTATATCACATGCGGCTTATTGTCCTTCCTCTGGCCTAGGACTGCGCCAATGGCGTAATCACTAGCATCGCACATTAATTCAAAAGGCAAACTCCAGTCGGGTGCCTGTATTATAGGTGCGGAGGTGAGGAGATCTTTTAAATCCTCGAAGGACTTCTGGCAACTCTCTGACCACTCGAAAGGTGCATCTTTGACAAGAAGTTGACAAAGGGGTCGAGAGATTGCACTGAAATTCTGGATAAATCGACGATAAAAACCCGCATGCCCCAAAAATGAACGAATGTCTCGCACTGTACGGGGGACAGGTAGGTTTGAGATTATGTCGATCTTAGCCTTATCCACTTGGATTCCTTCATCGGATATTATGTGGCCTAGAACTATACCCTTGGTCACCATAAAGTGACACTTCTCCCAATTCAAGACTAGGTGTTTGTCCTCACACCTCATTAAAACCTGTTCGAGATTGCTGAGGCAATCCTCGAAGCTATGGCCGAATACTGAAAAGTCATCCATGAAAACTTCAAGGATGTTTTCGACCATATCACTAAAGATGCTTAGCATGCACCGCTGAAAGGTAGCCGGTGCGTTACATAAGCCAAATGGCATTCGTCGGTAGGCGAAAGTACCGAATGGATACGTGAACGTGGTTTTCTCCTGATCTTCCGGAGCAATCTCAATTTGATTATACCCACTGTATCCATCCAAGAAGCAGTAGTACTTATGACCCGCCACTCGTTTTAGCATTTGATCCATGAATGGCAAAGGAAAATGATCCTTTCGGGTCACAGTATTTAGCTTCCTGTAGTCGATACACATTCTCCATCCAGTGGGGACACGTGTTGGTACTAATTCACCCTCTTTGTTTGGGATGACCGTTATGCCAGCTTTCTTTGGAACTACTTGGGTAGGACTAACCCAAGGACTGTCAGATATTGGATATATCATCCCAACATCAAGCAGTTTAAGCACTTCCTTCTTAACCACTTCTTGCATGTTGGGATTCAGACGCCTTTGCATTTGCCTTGAGGGTTTGGCGTCTTCCTCCAGATATATCTTATGCGTGCATATGGATGGGCTTATGCCTTTGAGGTCAGCAATTGTCCATCCCATAGCATCTTTATGCTTTTTCAGCATATCCACTAGCTTACTTTCCTGTTCATGAGTTAAAGCCGATGAAATAATTACAGGATAAGTTTTTCCAGTTCCTAGGAATGCATATTTCAGCTCTTTTGGGAGCTCCTTCAATTCTAACTCCGGGAACTGGAAACTAGAGGGCATTACCAACTTGGTTTTAGGAGGCAGTTGTTCATATGGCATTACCCACATGCAATCGGCTCTATCCTCCTCTATCGTATCCATCATAAGACACGTCTGATTTAGGTCAGCATCCAATGGAGTTGACTCTTCAGGCTGATAGTTATCGCCAAATTGTGTCATCACAACTTCCAAAGGATCTTTGTAGTCGACCAAGTCAACTTCATCTTCAATGACCGTGTCTATATAATGGACTTCCTCCTCATCATCGTATTCTTCAGGTCGGGGATTAGAAAAGATCTTGACATTCAATGTCATGTTCCCGAATACGATTGTCATGATACCACTTCTAATCTTGATTGTGGCATCGATGGTGTTGAGGAACGGCCGTCCAAAGATAACCGGGATATGTGCACCAGGATTAGACACAGGTTCTGTGTCCAATATCACAAAATCCACCGGAAATACAAACGAGTCTATTTGGACCAGGACGTCCTCTAATACCCCTCTAGGGTACTTCACGGATCTGTCTGCCAATTGCAAAGCAACTCGAGTGGGTTTGAGTTCACCCAACCCTAGCTGTTTATAGACTGAATATGGCAGCAGATTAACGCTTGCTCCTAAATCAAGGAGTGCGTTGTCTATCTTTTGATTCCCAATTCTGCATGAGACAGTAGGTGTACCGGGATCTTTGAGTTTTGGAGGCAACTCATTTTGAATGATCGCGCTAGCTTGGCACGCGACATAAGCATGTTTCTTCACGCTTTGCCTCCTCTTGACCGTGCATAGATCTTTGAGATACTTTGCATAGGCCGGCACCTGCTTGATAGCATCTAGGAGTGGAAGGTTAATCTTAACTTGCTTAAACAATTCCAAAAACTCCTGATTCTTCGTCTCATTCTTGGGTTTCTTCAACCGTTGAGGATAAGGTGCAGGAAAGGGGCATTTTGGTGGTTCCTCCTTAACAGATTCCTTTCCCGGCCTTCGCTCAACTTCTTCATCTACTCTAGGAGCTTCAAGGTTTTCCTTTATTGGTTCGTCATTAGTAGACGGCTCCTCCTCTCGAGTAGATGGTAGCTCAACGTCTTCATCCAACACTTCCCCCTCTTTGTACACTTCGGGAGTGGACAGAGGTATGCCTTTCTCTATGATTTTTCCACTTCTCGGTGTGGTCACAACTTTAGCATGTTCCTGATTATTAGGACCATTGTTATGTCCCTTGGGGTTCTGAAGTGGTTGGGCAGGGAATGTTCTTCCTGAGCTCTCTTGCCGTGCATCTATCCTCTCTAACGTGGCAGACATTTTACTCATCATTTGGATGAGTTGTTGCGTTAGATTGGCATTAGCAAGTGGCTCCTCCTCTTGTACCTTCTTGTGCGGGGGCACATAGGCATTGGTTTGTGGTGCATTAGAGGGTTGAGCTTGATTGTAATTATTAGTTCTGTTTTGATTGTAATGCTGGGGCGGCCTATTGTTTTGCCCTTGATACTGATTATTGTTGTAGGGCTGCTGTTGATATTGATTTTGGGCTCCAGCATTGTTTCTCCAATCAAAACCGGGGTGATTCCATCTATTATTACTTTGAAAAGTATTGTTGGAATTCCCCGCCCCTCGAAAACCTTGCATGGCATTCATCTCTACAGGGGCTTGCTCTTGAAAATATGGCACATTAGGACAATACTGAGTTGTATGTCCCAACATGTTGCATGTGCCACATGGTTCTTTAGGCATGACTTGCCTAGAACTCTCTCCTTTCATGCTTAACTCTTCCACCTTCTTTGCTAGCTCTGCATACTTAGTCATGAGGCGATCTTCATTGGTTAGCTGATATAGGCTTTTCTCTTCTACACAGGATATCTGTGATCGTGAGATATTGTCAGAATTTGACCATTCATGAGCGTATTCAGCTAACCATTCGAAATGGGCTTCAGCCTCTTCAGTGTTTTTTCGCAGAAATGGCCCAGAGCTCATTGTTTCCACCAACTTCTTTGTTTCACCATTCAATCCCTGATAAAAGAAGCTGATCGTTCGCCATTTCTCAAACCCATGGTGTGGGCATGAGAGAAGCAAATCTTTGAAACGCTCCCACGCTTGTGTGAAGGTTTCATTGCTCTTTTGTTTATAGGAATTAATTTGACGCTGAAGATCTGTGGTCATGCGAGTAGGATAGAATTTCTTCAGAAATGCGGTGCTCATCGCATGCCAGGTGAAAATTGAATTAGGCTTTAGGGAGTGAAGCCGCGCCTTCGCTTTATCTTTCAAAGTGAAGGGGAATAGCATTAAATGCGTCACCTCCCTAGGATAATTTTGCGAGAATGTTTTGCAAACATCCTCGAAATCGGTGACATGTAAATACGCCTTCTCGCTTTCCATCCCATGAAAAGTGGGAAGCAATTGAATCATCCCATTGCGAAACTGAAATTCGCCATTGTGCGGTGGGATTTGAATGCAAGAGGGCGTAGGTGCATGTTCTGGTTGCATAAGATCGCAAAGAGGACGGAGTGCCTCATCAATTGGCACCACAACATTGTCACCATTTTCACTCTGATGATCATCCATTGATGCAGTTGGAGTGATAATCGGGTTGATGGAACTATCAGAGTCAGAGCGGTAGAATGGATTTCCAAAGAATCCTTCAATAGAATTCTCGGACATGAACTAGGAGAGTCCCTAGGGTGAAGGTTTACCTAGAGAACTAAATAAAGAAAACAAAAAAAAGAAATAGATGAAGAGAGATTGAGGTAATCTAAGAATTAACTCGTCGCCTTCCCCGGCAACGGCGCCAAAAACTTGACACGAATATTTTCTGTGTGCGCTTGTGTGCAATACCCAAGTGTAGGTAGACGTGCAAGTAGTAACTGGATTAAGTCCAGGTCGATCCCACAGGGAAGGTGTTGAATTAAACTACCTAGATTAGACTCTAAAGAGAAAACAAAAATCAATATTTAAAACGAAGTGTAGAACACAAAGTTCCACAGTTAACAACTACTAGAATTAAAGACAACTAAATTAACTTAACTAACGATTAACTAACTAAGCAAGATTCTAAAAGAAACGGTTCTTCTTAATAAAAGAAAGTGTTGGGATCACGCGAATCCACCGTGACCTATCCTTCTACCATGCAATTGCAATTAAGCTCAAAGGAGTACACCTACTACAGTATTCTGTACTTCTCTAAAGATATAGAATCAATAGCCCTTTCATGACCGGGACTACATCATCTCAATTAAGTTTGAAATACATGAAAACGGTTTAATCCAATAGTTAAGACTCTCACCTACAATGGTGTTAGCATTGAGGGTGGTTTGCAAAATATATTGAAAGAAAATGCCTTAAGGCCTTAAGTTTAAAGACTGTTTTGACAAACTGAGCATTTAGGGACAATTTGATAACAAATCCTTAAAACAGAAAGTCTTAGAATACTGTTTTGGGTGTTCTCAAGAATCAGAATCCTCGATCGATCGACGCGCTTTCGATCGATCGAATATCTTCATCTCTCGATCGATCGATATTTACTCGATCGCTCGACTAAGTCACTGTCTCGATCGATCGATATTTACTCGATCGCTCGACTAAGTCACTGTCTCGATCGATCGACATACTTTCGATCGATCGAACACAGGAATAAAAATATTGCATGGCAGAGGCCTAAAATCACGATTTCATCGCGATTTCCCAACCCTAGGACTACTCAGACATTGTCTGGAGTACCACAGATTGATATTTAACGTAAAGATTCATTAAAACTCTGTTTGTTTGAAAGTTTTGCATTAAAACTATAAAACTAATGATTGTAATCTAACTAACATAAAACACTACGAGATTAACAAGTAAACTACGATTAACTAAGTGCAGAAAACAGATAAACAATAAATCAAAAACCTGGAATGAAGATAAACTTGTATTAACTAAAGAAATCCGGGTCACAATGATAAATCCTCGATGAAACCTACAAAAACCAAGGAAAAACTCTCTCTTCTCTATCTAAAACTGATAAAACAAAGTTGGGCGTCCCTTTTGGACGTATACAATATGAAGATATATAGTAAACCTAAGAGCTAGGGTTTAAAACCCGCAACTGCTGCATGCGCGTATAATCTGATAAAAAGCACTTTCGATCGATCGAAACTTTCTCGATCGATTGAACGTCTTGACTTTTCGATCGCTTTAAATTCCTTCGATCGATCGAAACCTCGATCGCTCGAACTATGTCGATCGCTCGAACTCTGCAATTCTTCTTCAATCTTCCTTCTTTGAGACAAAGCATCTCCTTTTTATCAAATCTTTCAGTCTTTTATACAGCAGCATTAACCTGCACAAATAGTAGCTAAAACAATACAACTTATCATAGATTAATCATATTGTCTAAAACTAGCATTATAATGCAAATTGCAGATAAAACGGGAAGTTGTGATCAAAACTAATGCAATTCTTTCTTTTAGCGCGGTTGTATTTTACAAATACCCCCGCTTTGCACCCCTTTTAAAGAGGGTGAGCGGCCTCTTTTATAGATACAAGAGACCTACTCATACAAGGCAAATAAAATGATAAGGTAACACAATCAGGTTGGGATTGATTAGCACAAATCAGGGAGTCTCCTAAGTTGATTAGGAAATAATCTACTCTTTCCACTAATCTTCTAGCTAGTGTAGGAAACTGTTCTGGAATATTCTGGATCACGTTCTGTGACATGGCTAGTTCTCTCCCATCGCGAGTATGCGCCCGCGTCATATTCCTGACCTGCAGGTCGGGTCCGGGCAGTTCTAAATGTACCGCTCAGGATAACTACGCATTAAGCACAGTTACCGGATGACTTGGCACTCCTTGTTGAGGTGGCCAAGATTGACCCCTAGCTTATATTATTATATATATTAGTTGTCCCCCATTTCCAAGGCTAATGTGATGCTCCATCAGATGAGGGTTGGAAATTAGTATAACTCGGAAAACCGTTCAGGAAGCCACTCGGAAGGTTGCTCGGTCTGGAACGGTTACCATGGTCAATCGGGGCCTAGACCAAGCGATTGCCCTGGGAGCAGGAGGTCGATACTTGTCACGTGTCAAGGAGTGATTGGTCTGGTTAGGATTTAACGAGACCGGTGCAGGCGCAACCGGGCAGTCACATCCCAACCGATCCGTCACATCGTGCCTTTAATGCGCACGCCGTTCAAGGTGCTGCTTGGACTGCCCGAGGCGCCAACTGGCGTGCGTTTGGGCGAGAGTTGTGCAGGACCGTTGGATTTGAAATGATCTGGGCCGTCTGTATCATCTATATGAAGGGCACTTGTGTACATTTGCTGCTTCTACTGTCCACTGAAAGTACCGAACGGTTGTAGAAAAAAAACGTTCGATCAAGCCTCCCGAGCTCTTTTCCGCGCTTAATTATTGTAGGTCTTCACCTCTCCGGCCTTATAATTTGTTGAAATTAGGAGATAATATCGCAGTCTTTCTATATTAAACATTCCATTTATGGGTCATGTTGACCAACTTTATTTGGTGTTATTGCTTTCCTTTTTTACTTTCACAACTTGGTGTATATATTTGATTGAGCTGTAAATAATATATCAAGTTTTACCAAACTCTTTTTGGTATCAAAGCCAAACCCTAACCCTAACATCACCCACCACCACTGCCGCACCACCCACCACCACTTGCCGCAGCACCCACCACCCACCTGCACCCTCGGCGCAACCAGGCGCAGCCCCCAGCCCAGTCGCCGATCACTCTCGGCACTCCAACCCTCTCGGCTTGGACCTGCAGCTTCTCCGGCTGCTCTTTCTCCCCTTCACGGGCATCCTTGTGATGATTTAAGAGCCTTTCGTGCTCATTTGTCGTCTTGTCGGGTAACCACGTCTCCGGTTACCCCCGTCTAAGTCTTCCGCTGTCAACCGGCTGTCCACCCCTCTCGTCTCACCTTGTTCTTGAAGTTATCCCCTCAACGCTGCCATGGATGATTCTGTTAAGTCCAGTGCTACAACCACTGCTCGTTTGGATCTCTCTCATCCAACTCCCGCTCACCGAGTTACTAGTGTTCTCTTGAACGGCAAAAAATTTCATGGATGGTCCAATTCCCTTCGTCTGTACCTTGGCGGCAAACGAAAAATTGGTCGGCTACTTGGCAAGGTTCCTCAACCAGCGGAAACTGATGCTAAGTATGATGAATGGTTCTCCGATAATTGTATTATTTTGGGGTGGATGTTTAATTCGATGGAGGAGCCGATATATCACATGTTTATGTATCACTCCACTGTTCATGGGCTTTGGTCGGCATTGACGAAGATGTATGCTCATGCTCACTCCGATTCACGAGTCTTTGAGCTTTACCAGGACATTTCTCATGCCTCTCAGGCTTCTCTGGGAAAGTCTGTATCTGAGTTCTTTAGTTATCTGCAGACCCGGTGGGAGGAATTAGCTCAATATGAGCCCATCAGTGATTTTCCTAATGATGGTGACGTTGAAGTCAAACGTCTCGATCGTCGGCACACCTATCAATTTTTGATGGGCCTAAAACCAGAGTTTGAAGCCCTACGTACCCAGATTTTAAATACTGTTCCTATGCCCTCGTTATTTGAGGCTTTTGCTACTGTTGAGGGAGATGATCGTCGTCGTCGTCATTTGTCACCGTCACCTGTGACTGTCCCTTTAGCTTCCGATCAGATGACTTTTGCTGTTCAATCAGGTCAGCGACCTCATTCAGGCTCCCGTCCCACTATTGGTGCTTCCTCAGGCCCTCGTCCTACCGGCAACCGTCCATATTGCCAGCACTGTCGTGTGCCTGGTCACACTATTGATCGATGTTTTGATCTCCATCCCGAATTGAAGCAGCAATTTACTAAGGCTCGGGCTTCTGGGCGTGGGAGGGGTGCCCCACGTACCGGTGCCATCGCTGAAATGACTCCACCTCCATCCGATTATGCAGAGCTTCAGTCTCAAATTGCCCAGCTTCAGTCACATTTGGGCCTTGGTACCTCCTCTTCCGCCCCCGGGTCTACAGCTGTCATTGCAACAGGTCCTCCTACAGGTACTCCTACTGCTCTCCATAGTAAGTCAGCTAATCCCACATGGATTCTGGATTCTGGTGCTAATAATCACATGACTGGTGAGTCTTCTATGTTTGTCTCTCCTTGTACATCTATTGATGAGTCGGTCCGTATTGCCGATGGTTCCTTTGTTTCTGTTCATAGTCAGGGAAATGTTTATTTGTCCTCTGATATTACTCTCTCATCAGTCTATTATATCCCTAACTTCGCCTACAATCTTTTGTTTGTTAATCGTCTTGCCAAAGACCATAATTGTGCTGTTGTGTTCTTACCCAGTTGTTGCTACTTACAGGACCTGACTTCGAAGAAGATTTTTGGCAGGGGGTATGAGTGTGATGGCCTCTACTACTTCAGCGCTCCTGTGTCTTCCAGTCTGCAAGCTACTGTTTTACCTAGGTCTAATAAGTCTGTGTTACCGGATTCTCATAAATATGTGTTTAGTCTTAAAACTCTAGATTTGTGGCATGCTCGTCTCGGACATGCAAATTTTCAGTATTTGTGTTGGTTATTTCCTAATTTGAATAAAGCTTGCAAGGATTTTAATTTTAAATGTGTGGTTTGTGAATTGTCTAAACATACTCGTACCTCGTATATTCCTCGCATGCATAGAGCACCTAGTGCATTTGATCTTATTCATTCTGATATATAGGGCCCTTCACCTGTTACGGCCTTATCTCAGCACCGCTATTATGTCACTTTCATTGATGATCACACTCGTTGCACTTGGGTTTATCTTATGAAGAAAAAATCTGAAGTTTTTTCTCACTTTAAAAATTTTCTTCAAATGGTTAAAACTCAATATAATACTGTTGTACGTAATATACGATCTGATAATGGTCGCGAGTACATCACTGATGAGTTTAGGGCTACCCTTAACAAAGATGGAATACTTCAACAACTCACATGTCCATATACCCCTGAACAGAATGGTGTGGCGGAGCGCAAGAATCGCCACATCATGGCTGTTGTTCGTTGTCTCTTGTGTGGTATGAATGTCCCTAAATATTTTTGGCACATGGCTGTCCTTACTGCCACATATCTTATTAATCGCACTCCCAGCCGTGTTCTGGCTGGGAAGGCTCCCCTCCAAGTCCTCCAGCCTTCCAGCACTCTTTTCTCTATTTTACCTCGTGTTTTTGGGTGCACTTGCTTTGTTCAGAATAGGAGTCCTACCCGAACAAAACTTGATGATAAATCAGTTCGCTGTGTGTTTTTGGGGTACTCATCTATGTCTAAGGGATATCGGTGCTATGATCCGGTTACTCGGCATTTATATCATTCTTTGGATGTTACATTTCTAGAAACTGTTCCATTTTTTCCAGGTTCTTCTCCTTCAGCAACTGCACCGGTGGAGTCTGTTGTGGTAGATGACTCCATTCTACCTCGTCCTGTTCCTATTCTTGACTCCACCGATGAGCCTTTACCTCCGGTTATCACAGGTGATCCTTCGCAAGTTTACTCTCGCCGTCCACGTCCCTCTGCCCCCTTGCCATCTTCTTCTCCGGATTCAGGTAACTCTCCTTCTCCTCTTTCTTCTGCTGTCCCTACTCCTGTTGATCCTCCCCGTTACCCTACTCGTGTACGTCGTCCCCCCGCTCGTTTTCTTCTATCTAACAGTACTAATCATCCCATTTCTAAGTATATTTCTTATCAGGGCTTATCTGCTTCCTACCACTCTTTTCTGAGTCAAGTTGATTCGGTTTCCATTCCTCGCTCCATTCATGAAGCCCTCCAGAATCCAAAGTGGGTCGCTGCCATGGAAGCAGAAATGAGTGCTCTTCAGGGTAATCCGACATGGGAGCTTGTTGATCTTCCTGCTGGTGAGCGCACTGTTGGTTGTAAATGGGTCTTTAGTCTCAAGTATTTGGCCGATGGATCCCTTGATCGGTACAAGGCTCGGTTGGTTGCTAAGGGGTTTACACAGGTGCCTGGTAAAGATTTTGGTGCCACTTTTGCTCCAGTGGCAAAGTTAACTACGGTCCGTCTCCTGGTCTCGTTAGCAGCCTCTTATTCATGGCCTCTACACCAGCTTGATGTTAAGAACGCCTTTCTTAATGGTGATCTATCTGAGACGATTTATATGGATCCCCCACCTGGTTTTCGGCCTCAGGGGGAGTGTTCTGGGAAAGTCTGTCGCCTCTATAAATCTCTTTACGGGCTTAAGCAATCTCCTCGTGCATGGTTTAGTCGTTTTAGTGATGTGGTCCTTGGTATGGGATTTACTCGATGTCAGTCTGACCACACGTGTTTTATTCGTCGCCAGCCTCAAGGGAAATGTACTATTATCTCAGTTTATGTGGACGATATTATTATTACTGGCGATGATGTTCCTGGTATCGCTCAAGTAAAACATGATCTGGGTGTGTCATTTGATGTTAAGGATTTGGGCCTCCTCCGTTATTTTCTTGGTATTGAGGTTGCTAGGTCTCGACAAGGTATCTCGTTATCTCAGAGAAAGTATTCTCTTGATCTTCTTCAGGACACAGGTATGCTTGGGTGTAGGCCTGCCTCTTCTCCGATGGATCCAAATCTTAAACTTACTGCAGAAATGGGAGACTTGTTACCAGACCCTTCAGTGTACCAACGTCTTGTGGGTCGTCTCATCTATCTGACGAACACAAGACCAGATCTTACTTTTGCGATTAGTATTGTGAGCCAATTTATGCATTCACCGCGCACGTCTCATTTAGATGCTGTCTACCATATCCTTCGATACCTCAAGACCTGTCCCGGACTTGGGTTGTTCTTTACAGCAGGAGCACAGTCTGGTCTCTCCTGCTTCACAGATGCGGATTATGCAGGCTCTAGGAGTGACCGTCGTTCTACCTCTGGCTTTTGTACTTTTCGTGGTAATCACCTTATCTCCTGGAAGAGTAAGAAACAAGCTGTTGTTTCACGTTCATCTGCTGAAGCTGAGTACCGGGCTATGGCTCAGGGCACGTGTGAGATTCTATGGCTTCGGTCTCTACTGAGTGAGTTGGGTTTTCCAATCGCAGAATCATCTACCTTGTTCTGTGACAATAAATCTGCCATTCTATTATCTTCAGACTCTGTCCTTCATGAGAGAACTAAGCATGTGGAGGATGACATTCACTTCATTCGAGAGAAAGTTCGGTCTGGTGTTATTACTCCAAGTTTTGTTTCCTCATCCAATCAAACCGCTGATATTTTTACCAAGTCTGTTGGTCCAACGCTTCTTCAGTCTTATATTGGCAAGCTGGGTCTCGTTAATGTCTTCGCTCCAGCTTGAGGGGGAGTGTTGAAATTAGGAGATAATATCGCAGTCTTTCTATATTAAATATTCCATTTATGGGTCATGTTGACCAACTTTATTTGGTGTTATTGCTTTCCTTTTTTACTTTCACAACTTGGTGTATATATTTGATTGAGCTGTAAATAATATATCAAGTTTTACCAAACTCTTTTTAATTCACTGTTATTATTTTCTCCTTCATTCCTCTTCATTCGCGAGTGAGGCTGGAGAATAGAAATCCTCTAGGGCTTGCGAGGAAGTGGGATTTTTTGTTTCTGAGGTTCTGCTTCTTCCTTAGATCAGGTGGTGTAATTGAACAGTTGAATGGGTCAGGGTGTCTTGCGGTGGTTCTAACCGAGTGTTACTTAACCCTGAAAGTCCTGTACCTCTTGCCTTTTAGGCTTTTAGTCTTGTCCTCCTTGTACCTTAGGCTTAGGGTTCCCGACCATTACTTAGGTCGCCAACTACTTTCCCATCCCATCGTAGGAGCTCTAGAGATGTGTCACTCTGGCTTCAACTCGTCATCCGATCGGAAGACGAACAATCTAAGTTGGGTACCCAGGACACTAGCTTGGACCCCCCATCAGTCTCTCCCTCTGATCAGCATAGTGAAGGGAGAATTCCCATCCGGGTGTGCAATGATGAGGCAGATCAGGAGCTCCTTGTAGCCTCTGTGTCAACGGGCTCAGGCGATGCGGTGTCAATCCCCAATAGCCCCGAAGTGGCGTTTTCCAGCGAGTGGATTTCCTCCCGTTTGCTCGTCGCCAACCTGGACCGAATCAGGGGCAAGTATGATATTCCTGACCATTGCTTGTCACGACCCATCCCGCTACGCGCAGAAATAGGACACGTGGCACGCCACCAAGGCTTATCCAATTCCGTTAAAGTAAATAGCAGTGGAAAACATAAGTAAAATCCATTAAAATCAGAGCTGTAAAAAGTTTTGCACATTTGAAAACACTTAGAAGAACATCCTGTTTTGAAACCAGCAATCCAGTCGACTGATCAAAGGTCCGGTCGACTGGAATACAGAAATCCCAAATTCACAGCAGACAATCCAATCAACTGTGTTGGGGACCCAGTCGACTGTGACTTCAAACTTTCAGTCGACTGATATTTCCCGGTTGACTGTTTCTCTCGCAGAATGAAAACGATAATCAACCCAATGATCCAGTCGACTGAGTCGACTATTTTTCAATATATAAGAGCAGTGTCTATTTCAAAACAGTCTTCCAGTCGACTGACCCAGTCGACTGTTCCACGGCCAGTCGACTGTTTCCCCCTGCTTGTTACCATTATACAGAATTCCAACTACGATTCTCCGATTCCAACACCAATATGTTCACAACTATAAATCAACGATTTAAAACAAAATTACAGAGGTCTTACTACAGATCCTTCCAAGATTCTAAAATAACACATGGTGTTAATTTCCCAAAAATCTTATAACAACATTAAGGAAAGAAAAAAAAAACATCTACAAGAGTGCTCCCGTCGTCACATCGGCCTCACTCTTCGCGTTTCTTCTTTCCACGCTTTTTACCACCTGCAATGGAGTAAAGCTCCACTGCTCAGCTATATCCTGAGTGTACAAATTCTAACATATGCATATATAATAAAACATGCTTTAATGTCATAAGTCACATTCAATAGTCTCTGAGGAGAAAAACACGCATTCATCCGGTAGCGGCAAGTCCAAGTCTTAAACTGCGATGCCCACGGCTAGTCCAAGTCTACAACCGTTGCATCCCCGAGTGCCATGGCAAGTCCAAGTCTATAAACCATGCACAGTAGCCGTCGCAACTAAATTCTCAAACATCGAGAAGCTTACTCCGGCATGAAATTGTATAAGTCTCCCCTTTGACCCACATAAACAACTCAACGTGCTCGCGTATAAGTTAGACATGTTTTTCACATTTAAGCGTGTGCATAATTAACTGGCCTAAGATTAACACATGAATTTTGCCCGGATTACAATTTTGCCGTCGAAACTAAAACATGTATATTCCAATATAACACAAGTTAGAACTTCATACCTCGTGCTAATTCTCTCAAACTTTGAGGGAAGAACCAAGGACCCAAATAAATGTCGGATCTCCGTTTATACGCGATTCTTACAAGTTTTACCTATTTTTCCCAAATTTCTAGAAATTAGATTTTCATAAAACGTCGCCAAACGAGGCCTAAGAGTTATCAAAATGTAGCTCTTACCTCGAGGAGTTCAAATCTCGAATATGGAGAAAAATTGACTGACGGACGAACGGTCGTCGATCGGCGTCGCAAAGCTCGTGGGAATAAATCTCCCTTTTCTCTCTCTCTAGATATTTTGTTTTGATATTTATGAGCAAAAATATCTCAAGTGTTCTATTTATAGGCATAACTTCCAAAATTTGTGTTTACCTCCCCACGAGTTCTCAAAACTTCTAATTAACTCCCAAAACGTCGCACACGTCTATTTTATCACTTCACGAGTGAAAACTATAAATTACAAAAGTTTTCGTCTAAGTTTGGGTCCGTAATTTACGTCCGAAAACTAAATTCCGTGGAATCTCTAGACATCCTACCCTTTTAGGTAATGTATCACTCACGTTCTCACCACAGTTTTCAAAACGATTTAAAACGAAATCAAAACTATCAGGAATCTACTCTACATAGGTAAATTCACTATTCACAAAGTACTAGATATGTCAAATAACATTTCAAACACATAAATGCCATTTAACTATGTCAATGCCTCATGGATTACCAAATCCTCGTGTCCTTACTTGACACTCTCCATTGACCCACAGTCAACCTCACCCACAATTATCAAATAACATTGATAATTCACAAAAATCTCAAATATAAAATTTTAAATGAAGTAATTTCCAGGGCGGGTGTGACATTGCTCCTTAACCGCACTCCCTGGAGGTGCTCACATATACTGGTCGGGATTTGTGACCCTCTATGAGGATGCTTTCATGGTTGGTCTTTGCATTCCCCTTCATCCAGTTGCCCGGGATGTTCTGATCTATCTCGAGATCGCTCCCGGGCAGCTTGCTCCGAACAGCTGGCGACTCTTGATGGGGTCTATCTCTCTGTTGGAAATGGAAAGACAATAATTTTGCCAGGATATGGTTGAATTCTTTGGGATACTGCAGCTGTAAATATTTAGATTTAGTCAATTCTACAGAATAGGAAAGCCGATATTTAGAATCAGAATTAATAGCTAATTAGATCCTAATTTTATGCCTTGTATCTCCTATAAATAGAGGTGTTGTGTACATTATGTCGTACACAAAAG
Organism: Hydrangea macrophylla; assembly: GCA_033977485.1. Taxonomy (NCBI): domain Eukaryota; kingdom Viridiplantae; phylum Streptophyta; class Magnoliopsida; order Cornales; family Hydrangeaceae; genus Hydrangea; species Hydrangea macrophylla. Next base: position 35,726,545 of record CM066994.1, read on the forward strand.
AATAAGAAATATTATTCTTTATATCTTTTATGGTATCAGAGCAGGGACTTATTCTCTGACTCTTTCGGAAAAAAAAAACCTAGGATCCTAGAATCTGCTAGCCGCCCTTCACCATGTCAGAAACCACATCCGAATCCACCGTTACTACTCACCAAAGATCATTGAGAAACATGCCCCCAACACTGATTCTCACTCGGTGCAAATCACCAACATTAAACTGAATGGTGATAATTTTCCGCGTTGGTCTCAGTCAGTCCGGATGTACATTCGGGGCCGAGGAAAGATCGGATACTTGACAGGAGAAAAGAAGGCACCAGCAAGAGAGGACTCAGCGTATGCTACCTGGGATGCTGAAAACTCCATGGTCATGATGTCACGCCCCGACGTAGCATAAATATGGAAAGCGTTTAATTTCCTTTATGGACATGTAGGTCGCGACAGTTTGAAGGATCGATTCCGTCCCAAACGTCGAACAACAAAAACATAATAATCAGAGCGGAGTAATCAAGGCTTACAATATTTTTCTAACTTAATAGTTATTACAGCACGGGGTCTCTAAAGGCACAAACCGCCTTAAAACAAAACAATAACTTAACATTTATTACAGTCATCCTTATCACAAAACAGTATATAGCTTAAAACATATAAAAGTAAATTCTCTTTCCAGCAGTGTTTCTCAATTTGCGTAGTCGTATGTTCCGCTCGATCAAAACCTGAAAAGCCTGAACACGAATGTCCAGGGTGCATCAACGCCGTCAGCTTCAAGAAGCCGGTGAGTATTAAAAATATAACTTTAAATATAACACATACTCATTTACCATTTTCCAATTCCCATTTAATCCAACAAGTTTATATTAAAGTAAAGAGTTCGTTTTAGAAAACAACCACAATATCATTTGAAAGATATAATTCACATATATGTGACCGCGTATGAAAACAATGCACCATCTCATCTTACCGACTCTTTTCTCTCGACAAACACAACAACCCATTATCTCACACCAGTATCCTTGTAATACTCCGATAGCCACACTTTAGCACAGGGGTGCCAGGGAATGTCCAGTTTGCCTCACACTTTGGTCCGGGGTACCAGGGAGTGTCCAATGCCTCACACTTTAGTACCTAATCCGCCTCGCAAATACCGGAGGTAACCTCACGCAGTATCCAGACTCGGGTACCAGGGAGTGTCCGTAGGCCACATTTTAACACTACCATGGGTGCCAGGGAATGTCCAAGTTCGGCGTCACACATTTTATCGCTTCCATGGGCGTCAGGGAGTGTCCAGTTTTGCCACCATCGCACTACAAAGATACTCTCACCGCAATCTCAACACGTCACACTTTGGTACACAATTACCAGGGAGTGTTCACAACACAATCTCAACCACACACTCTTTACCACACTGACCATTACTCTTTTCCACACTGACCATCATTTACACTCACCATGTATGTACAACTGACTCCACATGTATGTCGTGAAACTTTAAACATAAAGTAAATCACTGAAATATAGAAACAGCGTGCGTACGGGGATTGATAAGTCACAATACAACGTTTTAATCGTCCAAACATACCCAAATAGGATTCTGATTTAGTAAATTTCCTAAACGGAGCTTTAGAAATTCATAAGACATGCCCAATTTTTGTTTTCTTTTATAAAACTTTTCCCACTGCCAGAATACAGGAAGATCGCACACGCGGCTCGCTCACGCGATCTGCCTAATTTTCATTTTATAATAAAAACCTTTTCTGTCTGCCTGAAAATACACAACTCGCGCGCGCGGGCCGCTTGCGCGAGGGTCCGCTCGAGCGATCGCGCGCGCGAGTTCATGCAGTGGCTTCGTATTCTTCCGCAGAAGTCCTTTGTTTCAGTTTTAAGTGGTCTTTTGACCCATTTTGCAATCCGGATTGAAACATGGCATGTAATATATGGATTTCTTCGTTTATCGACGAGGATTATGAATTTACGATCAATTTAACATGAATCCAAACGTAGATAACGAAATTTACGAAAAACTAAAAGATGATAAAACTTAATTTCTAATATACTTTTTCATATGAAAAAATTAGACTCTAAAACTTTAAACATGGATATATGATGCATAATCTTTCATAATTATCTAAGAAAAACGAATTTTGGTTGAGTTTGAAAAATCTTGATTTCAAGCTATGAAACTTCAAACGTATTATCATCAATGGAGATTAACAATTACATACACCCAAGTAGTAACTAAGCATGAATTACATTTAAGAGTGAGTTTAAAATACTCACAGATTGAAGATAGAAGTGATTGATTGAGAGAGATAATCAAAAATAAGAATTCCACTTGTAAGCTTAGCTATGGAGATGAAGCTTCACTTTCTAGAATTCAGAAATTAAACTCTCCAGCTCTCTCTTTTTCTCTCTGTGTGTTTAGTGTAGAGTGTGTAATGGAAGGAGAGAGAGATATGAGTTATATAAACTTATAACTTGGAGGCCAAGAACTTTGTGGTTTACTCAACAAATTGGGATTTTTGTTTCTCAATTAAAACATATACACATATGTATACATACGTATACTCATCTCCACAGTTCTGAAGGGGCAATATAGACTCATAGGGGTCAAAAGGAAGTGTTTGGAAAAGTAGCTTATAGGCACAACAATAACACACACAAGATAGATAGATCCAAACAAGGCACAAGCAAATGATCATTTGCCATAAATGGAAAGTAAAGCATATATCAAATCTTGCTTTATATCACTTCCAAAATCTGTGGGAGTTCAACACAGCACGGACAGTTATGAACATAAACTGATATTTTCGTGGCGCAGTGTCCGTCACAAAAATACAGAAAATTCATTTTAACGTAGGAATTGATTTTATGGTTTTATAAAAATACTGCTTGAGTTAAAAGAAAGTATTTCCACCGTTTTGAAATACAGTTTTAAAACCCAACACAGGTATTACTAAAATTTATAAAGTTACAATTTGACCCCAAAAAGAATTTGGAGCAAGTAATAAAATTCTAAACATGACGATTGCAAATAAAAATGAAGTCAACAATACAGATTAAATATAGAAATTCAAATTAAATTTAAATATGTCAAATGCAAATGCAAATAATTAAATGGAAATGCAGGTTGTTACACATGACATGGTTAGTGAATTCCATGGAAGAAGATATCAGCTCCAACTACATGTGTTATCCAACAGCCAAAGAACTCTGGGATAATGTCACCCAGATGTATTCGGATTTGGGAAATCAGTCCCAAATATATGAATTGACGATTAAACTTGGTGAAATTTGTCAAGGAGAGAACAGTGTCACTAAGTACTTCAATTCTCTGAAAAAGATGTGGCAAGATTTGGACTTGTTCAATGATTATGAGTGGAAATCAACCGAGGGCTGCAATCACAACAAAAAGATGGTGGAGGATCACTGCATCTTCAAAATTTCTTGCCAGATTAAACATCGAATTTGATGAAGTCAGAGGGAGAATAATTGGCCGCCAACCTCTGCCTCCTATTAATGATGTCTTTGCCGAAGTTAGAAGAGAAGAAAGCCGCGGAAATGTTATGCTTGGGAAAAAGGGGGCTACTGCACTTGTGGAAAGCTCAGCCATGAGTGCATCAAATGCAAGTGCAAACAAGGTTTTTAAACCACGGCAGAATGAAAAAGCTTGAGTATGGTGTGATAATTGCAATAAACCACGCCATACTCGAGAGAACTGCTGGAAGATCCATGGGAAGCCTGCAAATTGGAAGAGTAGCAGACCAAGTGACAGACCAATTCATGCATCCTCCTATGCCAACGAGGTTGAAGCAAGTCCGTTCAGTAAGGAGCAGATGGATTATCTTCTTAAACTGCTAAAATCCAATTCTTTATCCGATACTCCAAGTAGTTCTCTTGCACAGACAGGTAGCAATCCTTATGCTCTATCTTGTAGTCAAAGTTCTGCCCCTTGGATCATTGATTCGGGGGCATCTGATCACTTGACTTCTTTCTCTTCTTTATTCAATACTTATTTATCCTGTTCTGAAAGTGAAAGAGTTAGGATTGCTGATGGCAGTTTCTCACCCATTGTAGGAAAAGGTCAAATAAAAATTTCAGGAAATATTATTCTTCAATTTGTCCTTCATGTTCCTAAACTGGCCTGCAATTTGTTGTCTGTTAGTAAATTATCAGAAAACTCAAACTATCGTGTTGTTTTCTTTGACTCTCATTGTGAATTTCAGGACCGGAACTCGGGGAGGATGATTGGCAGTGCTAGAAGGGTCAATGGTCTTTACTATTTTGATGATGATCTCTCCAGCAATAAAAAAGCTCAAGGCTATGGTAGTAGTGTTAGTTCAATTTCAGCTCGCAAGCAAATAATGCTTTGGCATTTTAGATTAGGACATCCCAGTTTTCCATATCTTAAACATTTGTTTCCTCACTTGTTTAAAAATTTGGATTGTTCTCCCTTTCAATGTGAAAGTTGTTATTTATCTAAAAGCCAACAAGCTACTTATCTTACAAAACCCTACCGTGCCTCTAATCCATTCTACTTAATTCACAGTGATGTGTGGGGTCCCTCCAAGGTTACCACCATGATGGGTAAAAAGTGGTTTGTAACTTTTATAGATGATCACACTCGACTTTGCTAGGTTTATTTGATGAACGACAAATCTGAAGTAAAAACCGTGTTTCAAGATTTTAACAAAATGGTTGAAAATCAATTTCAATCAAAAATCAGTATTTTCCGATCTGATAATGGAAAAGAGTACTTCAATGAATATCTAGGGAATTTTTTAAGGGAAAAAGGTATTTTACATCAATCTACATATTGTGACACTCCTCAACAAAAAGGTATTGCCGAAAGAAAAAATAAGCATTTATTGGAAGTAGCCCAAGCCATAATGTTCTCTATGCACGTTCCAAAATATCTATGGGGAGATGCCATTTTGACAACATCCTATTAAATTAACAGAATGCCTACCCGAGTTTTGCAATATGTCACACCCCTAGAATATTTCAAACGAATGTTTCCTGATTGCTAAAAATTAATTCAGATTTGCCTTTAAAAATTTTTGGCTGCACTATTTCGTTCACATACCCAACCAATTTCGATCCAAACTTGACCCTAGAGAAGAAAAGTGTGTTTTCATAGGGTATGCCCCAAACAAAAGAGGCTATAAGTGCTATAATCCTCAAACAAAAAAAATTCGGGTGAGTATGGATGTCTCCTTTCTTGAAAATCAATCCTATTTTACCAAAAATTCTCTTCAGGGGGAGAAAGAGAGAAAAGAAGAAGAAATTTTTTGGCAGACAACTTCGGATCCCTTACCAAATCCTATTCTCTCATCTCCGTCCCTTGTTTTTGAAAAACAAGCACAGAAACAGGGTGTTAAAGATATGGAGAACGAAGGAAATCCCAGTCAAACTTCTCCAAACATAGAGGGCTCGCAAGCAGGGGGAGAAATGCTACAATTGGAACAAACTGTTCCTGAACCTGAGTTTCTTGTTTTTGCTCGGAAAAATACTCAGAAAAAAGGTAAAGACCAGCCAACCACTCTGCTACAAAGCCAATCAGAATCTCTTGAAAAAGGTCCCTCGAGTAGTTCAGGTAATCCTAATCTGGTTCCTCCTTTATCTGTCTCTACTTTATCCTCATTTCCTTCACCAGTATTACCTAATGTTCACCTACAGATTGTGATCTTCCTATAACCATTAGGAAAGGAGTCCGAAAATGTACCCAACATTCCATTGCGAAATATTTATCCTATGATAGACTTTCCAATAGTCATAGAGTATTTACTTCAAAAATATCTAACCTGTTTGTTCTGATCAAATCCTGTTTGAACTTTACTATCATTGGCCGTTAATTACAGTTGGCTTTTACATCAATTAGATGTAAAAAAATGCCTTCTTAAATGGAAATTTGGAAGAAGAAGTCTACATGAGCCTACCTCCAGGATTTGAGAAGAAGTTTGGCACAGATAAAGTCTGCAAATTAAATAAGTCCCTATATGGTCTCAAACAATCCCAAGGGCATGGTTTGAACGCTTTGGGAAGGTTGTGAAAAACGATGGATACTGTCAAAGCCAAGCAAACCATATTATGTTCTATAAGCATTCAAGAGAAGGTAAAGTAGCTATATTGATTGTTTATGTAGATGACATAATTCTAAGAAGTGATGATAGTGACGAATTGGAAAAATTGAAGAAGGGACTAGCTAAAGATCTTGAGATCAAGGACCTGGGAGCACTTAAATATCTTCTCAGAATGGAGTTCGCTAGATCCAAGGTGGGTATTTTTGTCACTCAACGCAATTACACACTTGACTTGCTCGAAGACACAGGCCTGCTTGGATGCAAAGCCATTGAAACACCAACCGAGCCCAACTTGAACCTACAACATGCTAAAAATGGAGATGTGGTGAATATAGATCAGTTTCAAAGACTTGTTGGAAGACTGATCTACTTATCTCATACACGTCCCGACATAGCATTCGCAGTAAGTAGAGTGAGCCAATTCATGCATTCTCCAGGACAGGAGCACTTTGAGGCAGCGTACAGGATCCTAAGGTATCTAAAAGGAACTCATGGTAAAGGTTTGTTATTTAGAAAACAAGGACATCTTCAAGTGGAAGTATATACAGATGCGGATTGGGCTGGAAGCATCACTGACCAGAAATCTACCTCAGGCTACTGTACCTTTGTTGGAGGAAATTTGGTTACTTGGCGGAGTAAAAAACAGAACGTAGTGGCTAGAAGTAGTGCGGGAGCTGAATTTAGATCAGTGGCTCATGGAATTTGTGAAGCTTTGTGGATCAAGAGGTTACTCGAAGACTTAAAAATTCCAAGTATATCACCAATGAAGGTGTATGCGACAACAAGGCAGCAATTGCAATTGCTCATAATCCGGTCCTGCACGACAGAACTAAGCATGTGGAAGTCGACAAGCACTTTATCAAAGAAAAGATTGAGAAGGGATTGATCTGCATGTCTTATATACCCACTGCAGCGCAAATTGCCGATGTTCTTACAAAGGGACTACACAAGAAGCAGTTCGACCACTTAATCACCAAGCTGGCCATGGAAGACATATTCAAGCCAGCTTGAGGGGGAGTGTTGGAAATGGAAAGACAATAATTCTGCCAGGATATGACTGAATTCTTTGGGATATTGCAACTGTAAATATTTAGATTTAGTCAATTCTACAGAATAGAGAAGTCGATGTTTAGAATCAGAATTAATAGCTAATTAGATCCTAATTTTATGCCTTGTATCTCCTATAAATAGAGGTGTTGTGTACATTATGTCATACACAAAAGAATAAGAAATATTATTCTTTACATCTTTTATCTTTGGCCCCAAGTCTTTGGGTATGAACTCACTCTGCAAGAGTTTTTGTGGACCCATCGACCGTTCCCGGTACACGGGGAGGTCGGGTTCTTTTCTCTGGGAGCTCGACAGGGGAGAAAGATCATCGTCAACAAATGAATTTGGGAAAAGAGTGATTTTATTAAACTAATCCCATGTATATATATACAAAACTAGAAAGCCAGAAAAGGAAAAGAAATATCGCCTAATAAATATGAAATAAAGACGGGTCAACATGACCTAAAATAAAAAGAATAAAATCAGCAATATTAAAATATTTCCTAATTCCAACACTCCCCCTCAAGCTGGGGCGAATATATCGACTAGCCCTAGCTTGGGAATAGATGACTGAAGAAGACCAGGACCAATAGACTTAGTAAACATATCTGCAGTTTGTTCACGTGAGGGGACAAAGCTTGGTGAGGTAACTCCTGACTTAACTTTTTCATGGATGAAGTGAATATCAACTTCTATGTGCTTTGTTCTCTCATGAAGGACGGAGTCGGATGATAACATGATAGCCGACTTATTATCACAAAACAAAGTAGACGAGCCCTTCACAGGAAACCCCAACTCATCAAGAATAGAACGAAGCCAAAGCAGCTCACATGTCCCCTGAACCATAGCACGATACTCAGCTTCAGCAGAAGAACGGGAGACTACTGCCTGTTTCTTGCTTTTCCACGATATTAGGTGATCACCACGGAAAGTACACAAACCAGAAGTAGTTCGTCTATCACTTTTCGAACCTGCATAATCGGCATCAGTAAAACAGGAAAGACCTAACTATATTCCTGTCTTGAAGAACAGACCAAGACCCGGACAGGTCTTAAGATATCGGAGAATATGATACACAGCATCCAAATGAGAGGTCCGAGGTAAGTGCATAAACTGACTCACAACACTAACAGCAAATGTCAGATCCGATCTTGTGTTCGTCAAATAGATTAGACGACCACAAGACGCTGATATACCGAGGGATCAGGTAATAATTCCCCCAACTCAGTAGATAACTTTAGGTTTGGATCCATAGGAGAAGAAGTCGGTCTACACCCAAGCATACCAATATCCTGAAGAAGATCTAGAGCATACTTTCGCTGGGATAAGGAGATACCTTGGCGTGAGCGAGCTACTTCAATACCGAGAAAATAACGAAGAGGACCCAAGTCCTTAATATCAAACGACATACCAAGATCACGCTTCACTCGACCGATGCCAGATGCATCATCACCAGTAATAATAATATCATCAACGTATACTGAGATAATAATACACCTCCCATGAGACTGGCGACGGATAAAACATGTGTGATCGGAGTGACACCGAATAAACCCCATACTAAGAATCACATCACTAAAGCGGCTAAACCATGCACGAGGAGATTGGTTCAGGCCATAGAGAGACTTACGGAGGCGACAAACTTTCCCAGAATACTCCCCCCGAGCACGAAAACCCGGTGGAGGATCCATATAAATAGTCTCAGATAAATCACCATTAAGGAAAGCATTTTTAACATCAAGTTGATGAAGTGGCCAAGAATAAGAAGCAGCTAACGAAACCAGAAGACGAACTGTAGTTAGCTTAGCCACAGGAGCAAAAGTGGCACCAAAATCTTTACCAGGAACTTGAGTAAAACCCTTAGCAACCAATCGAGCCTTATAGCGATCAATAGTCCCATCCGCCAAATATTTTAGGGCAAAGACCCATTTGCAGCCAACCGTGCGCTCACCTGCTGGAAGAGCAACAAGCTCCCACGTTTGATTTCCTTGCAGAGCAGCCATTTCCGCTTTCATAGCAGCCACCCACTTAGGATTCTGGAGGGCGTCATGAACAGAACGAGGAATGGAGACCGAATCAACTTGACTAATGAATGACTGATAAGAAGTAGACAAACCCTGATAAGAGATATACTTGGAAATTGGATGCTTATTACTATTAGAAAGAAGAAAGCGAGCAGGGGGGCGACGTACACAAGTGGGGTAACGGGGAGAAACAATTTTAGGAGCAATATCAGAAGGGAAAGGAGAAGATGAGATACCTGAATCCAGAGAAGAATCTGGCAGGGGAGCAGTCGAGCGTGGACGGCGAGAGTAAACATGTGAGGGATCGCTGGAGATAACTGGAGGTAGATGTAGCCCTGAAGGCAGAGATTCACTAGCAGACTCAAGGATGGGAACGGGACGTGGTAGAGCAGAATTATCGTCCTCAACAAGCTCCACAGATACTTGCGTTGGTGAGGAAGAACCTGAAAAGAAAGGAACAGTTTCCAGAAAGGTAACATCCAAAGAGTGATAGAAGTGACGAGTGGCGGGATCATAACACCGATACCCTTTAGACATGGATGAATACCCCAAAAAGACACAACGAACTGCCTTATTATCAAGTTTGGTACGGGTATGACTCCTATTTTGGACAAAACAAGTACAACCAAAGACCCGTGGCAAAATAGGAAAGAGAGTACTATCAGGCTTAAGCACGTGAAGAGGTGCCTTGCCCTGTAGTACTCGACTGGGAGTACGATTAATAAGGTAAGTGGCAGTGAGAACAGCCATGTGCCAAAAATATTTAGGAACGCCCATACCACATAAGAGACATCTAACTACAGACATGATATGACGGTTTTTACGCTCCGCCATGCCATTCTGTTCTGGAGTATAAGGACATGTAAGTTGTTGGAGAATCCCATCTTTGTTAAGGGCAGATCGAAACTCATCTGTTATATACTCCCTACCATTATCAGACCGAATATTACACACAACAGTATGATATTGGGTTTTGATCATTTGTAGAAAATTTCTAAAATGAGTGAAGACTTCAGATTTTTTCTTCATTAGATAAACTCAAGTGCAACGAGTGTAATCATCAATAAATGTGACATAATAACGGTGTTGAGAGAGGGCCGTGACAGGTGAAGGCCCCCTCCACATCAGAATGGATAAGATCAAAGGCACTAGGTGCTCGGTGCATGCGAGGAATATATGAAGTGCGAGTATGTTTTGACAGTTCACACACCACACATTTAAAATTAGAATCCTTGCAAGTTTTAGTTAAAGAAGGAAATAACCAGCACAAATATTGAAAATTGGCATGTCCTAGACGAGCATGCCACAACTCTAATGTTTGAAGAGAAAAGACATAATTATTTGAGGATGGCAAAACATTATTTGAGACTGGCAAAACAGAACCTTGGAGACTGGAGGATGACACTTTAGACTAGGGGTGGCAATTTCCGACACGACACGGCAACACGACACGAATACGACACGAATTAAACGGGTTTGGGTTTAGCTTATACGGGTATGGGTCATAAACGGGTCGACCCATTTAACACGGTTAATAAACGGGTTGGGTCATGTTTTAATTGGGTCAACCCATTTAACACGATTATAAAGGATATTTTTGGAAATATATATTTTTTTAATACATTTTTTTTAAAAGCAAGTAATATTTATTTATTTTTTATTTTTTAATACTTGTATAATAGTTAGATATTGTTATTTGCGACTTAATTAGCTTAAATTTGGAACAATTGATCATTTATTGTTGTTGATTTGTTGGTAGTTGGTACATTAGGTGGGAAGACTTGTGTTCTTAGAATCGTGCCTCTTCATTTTTTTCCTCTATGTTTGGTTTTTTATTACATGAAGTCAATCTATTAAATAGGTCATGTTATACAAGCAAAAATAAAAAGGTTACGAGAAACGGCTTGTTCATTACACGGGTTGGTGGGTTAAATGGGTGACACGTGAAATGCATTAGACGGGTATAGGTTTAGGGTTTTGACACGTTTAAAAATGACACGATTATTGACACGACACGATTATAACACGACACGACACGATTATGACCCAACACGACACGATTGCCACCCCTACTTTAGACGATGGAGGATCACCAAAGTAGTAGAGATCGTCTCGCTCATACCCCCTGCCAAAAATCTTCTTCGAAGTCAGATCCTGTAAATAACAACAGTTGGGTAGGAAAACAACGGCATAATTATGACTGTTAGCAAGACAGTTAACAGAAAGAAGATTGTAAGCAAAGTTTGGGACATAATAAACATAGGAAATAGTAATGTCTGGGGACAAGCGTGCATCACCCTGACTACGGATGGGAATGGACGACCCATCGGCTATATAGACAGACTGATCAATGGAAGTAAAAGGAGACGTAAAAATAAAATGCTCACCAGTCATGTGATTATTGGCACCAGAATCCAAAATCCAAGTGGGGCGGTCTGACTTACTATAAAGAGCGGTAGGAATACTTGCTGCAATAGTGGTCGTGGGGCCAGAAGATGAAGGGAAAGCACTATCTGTTCTTGTATCAGCCATGAAACTAGCAAGGACAAACAACACACGGCTCCAAAAAAAGGAAGTAATACGATCAATAACAATAATCGAAAACTTGGCCGAGAGAAATGAGGGCAACCGTGCACTTGAACGAACAAACTATACGGCTTCCTTACTAATTTCAAGGATAAAACGTCACAAGATCAAGACGAGAGCCAAGTAATCTGAAAAACAGACTGCCGAACGAACGGGGCTTGATGAACACATACAGCCAGAGAGACAGCAGCAACCAACACAGCCGGAAACTCGGCGAAACAACGACGGGGGCAACCGGACACTTGGTCACCCAAACATAAAACCAAGAGCACAAAGACGGCTCTAGTACATCACAAACAAGCCCAACACGGGCAAGACGAGCAGCCCGAAGGCTACTGACAGAGCCGAGAGGCTCGGTAGTGGCGCCGCTGGATGGGTAGGGTGTGGCGCAGGCTAGGGCAGGCCTGGAGGGTTGCGGCTGGGTAGGGGAAGGCTAGGGTAGGGTTCGTTGGGGCTGTGAGGGTGCGGCGCAAGGGTAGTGGTGGTAGGCGCAGAGGTGGTGGTCGGTGGTGGTGATGTACGGTGCAAGGGTGGTGGTGGTGGTGGTAAGTTTTGGCTCTGATACCAAATAGAATTTGGGAAAAGAGTGATTTTATTAAACTAATCCCATGTATATATATACAAAACTAGAAAGCCAGAAAAGGAAAAGAAATATCGCCTAATAAATATGAAATAAAGACGGGTCAACATGACCTAAAATAAAAAGAATAAAATTAGCAATATTAAAATATTTCCTAATTCCAACATCAACTGCCCGAGCAACAATAAGGGGTGAAAGAAGAAATTCTTCCAAGTTTCCACCCTTGCGCTCTGTGAGGAGGCCCCGGGGATTCAACTGACGACTTCCTGGGCGGGGAAGTTGAGGAGTAAGCCCCTGTTCTGTGTCCTTTTTTTTTTGCTTCTGTTGCGGTCTTGTTTTGCAGTAGGATCGACCGAGCGTCCCCGACGAGTGCCAGGAAAGGATCAGGGCATTGGTAAAGGAGCCTATAAATATTGGTAACTTGCTGACCCGGTCGGGAGATCGAAAAGTTACATACGAGCCCCATCAGCCTTCCAAAGAGCTCATATTTCCCCCCATTATTCCTAGTGAGTCCTTGCCTCTCGGGTCATCTTCATAGCCTCAATTATGATTTCATTGCTTTCCTGGTCACTCACGCATGATTTTTCCTTTTGCAGAAATGGGTCCAAGGAGAGACCCGGAGATGTTGAAGGCCAGACAAGCCGCCGCTGCCACTCGGATGGCCGAGAGGAGGAAAAGACCAGCCATTGAGCCCGCGGGCGGCAATTAGCCCCTTAGGCGGCTAAGGCATGGGTCGGCCGTTCACAGAGAACCGGGTGAAACGTCGGCTCCTCGAGTAGAGGTGGTGCAGGACAACACTCCCTGGGAAGATTTACCATCTGGGACGCCACTGGGAGAGTCGGCCGAGATCTGTGAGAGGGTCAGACCGGGCCTTCTCCCGAGCCAAGTGGAGATGTGTGCCAACATGTCTCCACAAGCTTTTTAGGGATGGTTGTACAGCCTCTCCCACTTTGTGAGTAACTCTTTCCCCTTATCTTCTTCTTTTGCCTTTTTGTTTGCTGTAATAAACGACCGGTTTATGCTTGCTTTTTGCAGGTCGGTGGCATGACTGTCGAAGCTGAGCCTTTTTTGCCCGCCTTGGCCTGGAGGACTGCCGCTGCTAAAGTCGTCCTATCAAAGGAGAGGGCAGCTTTAGAGGCTAAAGAGACCGCCCTAGCCGTTGAAAAGGATAAGGTGAAAGGCACGGCTCTGGACCTGGGCGTAACACAGGCAGAGTTGGGGACCGCCCGGGCGGAGCTGAATACTGTCCGGGCGAGTCTGGCGGTGGCGGAGGCTAGAGAGAAAGCTTTATCTGAGGCGGCCGCCGCAAGTTTTCTGAGGACTTTGACGATGGCTTCTTTCAGGGCTACGCAGACCTAAAAAGAATGTTAGCCCGAGACCATCCAGAGTGGGACCTCTCAGCTTACGAGGGGATGGATTCCGACTTCTGGGATGTAGAGCCCACTGCTGCTGAAGGTACCGCCGCCAAGGATGAGCTCGGCCGATGATGATGCCCCGGGCGGGGAGACTGAGGAGGTCGTCGTTGTGGACAATCCCTAGTTTTTGGCCTTTTCATATGTGTGTATATATACATATATATTATTTATTTATTTATTTTATTTTATTTTTTTTTGGAGGGGGGGGGGGGGGGGAAGGCTGCTATAATTGCTCCCCGAGCTATGTACTTTTTGAACGTTGAATGACAAAGGCCATCCGAGGCCAGCATTGTGCCATTTATTGTCCATGTTTGCACTTCTTTTAATTTCCTGCCTTTGTTTGTGCTCGACCGGTTGCCAGTTTTAAGAGATCCCGCCTTAGCAAAAGGTTTAGAACTGTACCTGGTAGGGAATACTTGGTCTTACACGGACCCACAGGTCCCTTAACTTTCCTGAGCCGTTAGTGGCTAGGGGACTTTGGGTCTGTAGGTCCCGCTCGGTAAACTCTGAGCCCTGTAGGCACTTAGGAATGTTTAGGGGTTAGTTCCAAGTCTTGTTAGTGCTCGGTGTGATTTCCTAGAGTTCAATATTCCCCCTGCCCTCTAAGCTTTCGCTAAGGCGGGCGTCCTTGGAGGAAGTGACTGTAGGGAACCGACCTAGAACGTTGGTAGTTCCAGGGTCTTTTTTAAGTTTGCTATCATCAGCCACCTAAGGGGATTTGCCCCCATTGTAGGTTATGGACCTAAGCAAAATCGATGCCTCGGGTGTGATCCCGAGGTTGTTTGGTGCCTCGGGTATGATCCCGAGGTCTTGTTTGTGGCAACACTTTTTGTTATTTTACCTGTATGCTGTGTTTGTTTATTACTGCCTATGCCCGATCGGTTGTTAGCCTCTCGTGACCCTTCCTTAGCAAAAGGTTTAGGACTGTTACCAGTAAGAAGCACTTGGTCTTTTAAGACTGTGACCGTCCGGGAAAGTAATCCTGTTACTGTCCGGTCAGTTAACTCTGGGCATTGTAAGTACTTAGGAATGTTTAAGGGTTAATAATTAATTAATTCCAGGTCCTGTTAATTCCCAGTGATTCCCTATATTAGTTCGATATTCCCCCTGCCCCCCAAGCATTTGCTAAGGCGGGCGTGTGCAGAGGAAATGACTCTAGGTAATTGACCTAGAACGTTGGTAGTTCCATGGTCTTTTGAAGTTTGCTATCATCAGCCACCTAGGGGGATTTGCCCCCATCGTAGGTTATGGACCTAAGCGAAACCGACGCCCGGGCATAATCCCGAGGTCTTATGGTGCCTAGGGTGTGATCCCCAGGTCTTATTGGTGCCGTGGATCATTGGTAAGGAGCATTTATTGCAAGAAAAAACTTTATTCATCTTGAAAAAAATTGACCCCCATGTTACTGAAAATACTTCCGTAGATGTTCCACGTTCCAGGGATGTGACAGATCTTGTCCGTCCAGTGTTTGCAGCCAGTGGTTCCCGGTCGCTTAACCCGGGTTACCATATATGGGCCTTCCTAGTTTGTCCCAGTTTCCCGTGACTCGGGATTTTAGTAGATTGGTTTACTGCCTTAAGGACGAGGTCTCCGATCTAGAAACTGCGGTGCCTGACCTTGCTGTTAAAGTACCGTGAGACCCGCTGCTTGTAGGCCGCTACTTTTAGATACGCCAGGTCCCTTTTCTCTTCTATTAGGTCGAGCTCTCCTCTAAGGGCTTCCTCGTTACCTTGCTCGTTGAAGTTTGCCACCCGGTATGTTGGCAGTCCAAGTTCTATGGGGACCACTGCCTCGAAGTCATATGTAAGCGAGAACGGGGTTTCTCTTGTTGCCGCTCCGGGAATGGTGCGGTAGGGTCACAGAAGGGTCGGTAGCTCCTTTGTCCAAAGGCCCTTGGCTTTTTCGAGCCTGATCTCGATGGACTGCAAGATTATTCGATTTGTTAACTCAGCTTGTCCATTAGCCTGAGGGTGCTCAGGGAAAGAGTAGTGGTTGGATATCCCGTAGCCTGAGCAAAACTGCCTAAATACCAGGGTGTCAAACTGTCTTTTGTTGTCACTGACCAATACTCGAGGTACACCGAACCTGCTTAGGATGTTCTTCCAGATAAAGCTCTCCATTTTCTTCTCGATTATAGTTGCCAAGGGCTCGACCTCTGCTCACTTGGTAAAGTAATCCACAGCGATGACGGCGAACCCGACTTGGCCTTTTGCCATTGAGAGGGGCCCGACCAGGTCGATTCCCTATTGAGCGAACGGCCAGGGGCTGAGGATTGGAGTTTGGACCTCTATCAGGCAGTTGATCATGTTGGCATGCCTTTGACTGTTGTCGCACCACCTGACATAATCTTTAGAGTCTCGGACCATTGTCTCATATAAGATTGCTTGGACCTGGGTTGGGTAGATGCATCTAATGTAGGGCATGGTAAATCCTCTTTTGTACAACACACCATCCACAAAGTGATATCTGGCCGCTCGATATTTGACACATCGAGCTTCATCCTTCCCGGTTGGTAGGTTCCCGGTGTTGAGGAAAGTTACAATGGGATCCATCCAGCTGGGTCCCCAGTCAATCGGGTCGACTTCCATGCCTTCCGAGTTGGACACGCTGGGTTCCAGATAGGTACTCTACCCTTATCCTCAGGAGGTCCGACTCTGAAGACGATGCTAGTCGTGCCAACCGGTCGGCCCTAGTATTTTCTTCCCTCGGGATATGTGTGATGAAGAACCCTCGGGATATGCCAGGTAGGCCACCATGTTGTCTTCCCGGGCTTCATATTCCTGGCAGACTTGGTTGACAACCAACTGGGAGTCGCTGTATCCTTGAATTTGCTACGCGCCCATTGAGGTAGCTAGTTGCAACCCGACCAACAAGGTTTCGTACTCGACTTCGTTGTTGGAGGCCTGAAACCCGAACCTTAGTACGTACTCTAGCTGGATCCCGTCGGGGTGTGGTTAGGATGATCCCTGCCCCGCTGCCCTGTTTGTTAGAGGATCTGTCCATAGAGTACCCAGGTTGGGGTGTCAGGATATAGGTCGGGCGGTAGCTTGGGCGGGGAGGACTCCTCCACTGGGTCTTCTGGATACGTGAATTCTACGAGGAAGTTTGCTACTGCCTGCCCCTTGATTGCTGTACAGGGTTGGTAGATCACTTCAAATTCTTCCAATTCCAATGCCCACTTCATGAGCCTACACGACGTTTCAGGTCGACTAAGGATGTGACGAAGTGGCTGAACTATGAGGACCACAATGACATGGGTCTGAAAGTACGGGCGGAGTCTTCGGGCGAAGATGATTAGAGCAAAGGCGATCTTCTCGATGCGGGAGTACCGCCTCTCTGCACCTTGTAGCGCTCGACTTGTGTAATAGACTGGATACTGTATCCCGTGTTCTTCTCTAATGAGTGTCGAGCTTACCGCCGAGGGTGACACTGCCAAGTACAGAAATAGTTCCTCCTTCGGCACGGGCGTTGAGAGCAGAGGCGGTGATGTCAGGTACCTCTTGAGTTCCTGGAACGCATTCTCGCACTCTTCTGACCACTGAAAAGCTTTGCGGAGGATTTTAAAGAATGGCAGGCACCGGTCGGTAGCCTCGAAAAAAAATTGGTTCAATTCTGCTACCCGACCTGTCAGGCTTTGTACTTCCTTTGTTGACCGGGGTAACCGCATGCTTATGATGGCTTGAATTTTTTTGGGGTTTGCCTCAATTCCCCGCTTGCTGACTAAGTGTCCCAGTAACTTCCCGGACAAGACTCCAAATGTGCACTTAGCTGGGTTCAACCTCATCTGAAACTTTCTCAAGATGCTGAAGGCCCCAGCTAAGTGCTCGAGATGGTTAGACTCGTCTATCGTTTTCCCGATCAGGTCTTTGAACATATGATTGACCAAGCATTGGTAAGTTGCTCCGGCATTCTTGAGCCCGAAGGGCATCACCTTATAGTAATATGTCCCCTGGTCAGTGATGAAAGAAGTCTTCTCTTCGTCCCCGGGAGACATGCTGATTTGGTTGTACTCTGAGTAGGTGTCCATGAAGGAGAGGAGTGAGTGGGCGGTCGTGGAGTCCACAAGGAGATCTATTCTAGGTAGTAGATAGCAGTCCTTGGGGAAAGCCTTGTTCAGGTCGGTAAAGTCCACACACATCCTCTACTTCCCGTTGCTCTTCTTGACCAGTACCACGTTGGCCAACCAGTCGGGATAGTGAATTTCTCGGACCGACTTTGCCTTGAGAAGCTTTTCAATTTCCTCGCGCACTACCACAGGCCTTTCGGGAGCCATGCCCCTCCTCTTTTGCTTGACCGGACGGGAGCTCGGGTCAACGTTGAGACAGTGGGACATGACCCGAGGATCAATCCCAGGCATGTCTTCATGGCACCAGGCGAAGACGTCTTGCCTCTTTCTCAGGAACTGAATTAACTTTTCTCTGAGACTTGGTTCCATGAGAGTGCCAATGCTGATGGTCCGGTTAGGGAACCGGGTGTCCAGCACCACTTAATCTAGTTCCTCCACCGGGCCTACTCCATCCCTCGCGTCCCTCGGATCCATCTCCTAAACGTTTAGCATTTCTGTGATCGCCTCTCTGCGCAGGGAGCTGACATAACAGTTCCGAGCGGTTGCTTGATCTCCACGCAGGCTTCCGGACCCTGAGGGGTTGGGAACTTGATCACTAGGCTGTAGGTTGACATAACCGCCTTGGTATTGTTGAGCGTGGGCCTTCCGAGGATGACATTGTAAGCGGAGGGGGCTTCTACTACGATAAAATTTGTGAGTACAAAGACCTGCTACGAGTAGGTCCCTATAAGAACTAGCAACTCGATCATCCCGAGCGGTCGTGTACAAGAGCCGTTGAACCCCACCAATGGCGTGGCCACCGGTCGAAGTCCATCCCTCGCTATCCCGAACTGATCGAAGGCTGATGAGAATAGTATGTCCGAGGAACTACCCATGTCTACGAGCACCCTCTTCACCATATAATTAGCAATTGAGAGCATTACCACCAATGGATCGTCATGGGGGTAGTGCAGGTCTCTGACATCGTTGGACGAGAAAGTCAGGACGTCGGTCGGGGAGGAATTGGCTGGCTGGACATGCAGGACATCCGCTTAGGATGCCCGTGCATGCCTCTTCCTGACTGACTGCAAATCCCCTCCGCCCGATGTTCCTCCGGAGACCAAGTTGATATAGCCGAGGGGCTGCAATTGCTCGGGAGCTCGGGTGTCTAGTCAAGGTCTTCTGTCTACGGTGACAAACTCGGCGAGGTGACCCTGCTCGATGACCTTTTCGATGGCAATTTTGAGCTTGAAGCAGTCCTCGGTATCGTGGTCGTGATCCTTATGGTATCGCTTCCTTTTTTTGGGCGGGCTTTTCAGCTTTGTCGGTTTCTTGAGCAACCTCTAAGCCTCGGCCGTGACCATAACTTCTTGGATAGGCTGGGAAAGTGGTGTGAAAGCAATCGGGACCTGATCCTGTCCTCCTCGTTGCTGATCTTGCTTTGGCTTCTTTCCCGAGCCTTTCTCAGAACCTTCGCGTTTCCGTTTGGTCTTCAGGGACTCATCTTCAGTGAAGCTGGAGCGTTTAGACTTTAGGAACTCTTCCGTGTCTTTGCATTTCCCAACCCTCTCAAAGAGTTCAACCAGTGTGGCCAGTCGGTCATGATGGAACGACGTAGCAACCTTGGTGTGCTGAACCCCCGAACAGAAGGCTGTGATCGCGACCGTTTCGTTCAGGTTGGAGATCTGGAGCTTTTGCTGATAGAACCGGTCAACATAATCCTTCAAGAACTCTCCTTTGCGTTGTTTGACAGCCAACAATTAGGTGTCTAGCTATGATGGTCAAGCATTCCCACGAACTGACTGACGAAGAGCTTGCTGAGTGCCTTGAAGTCATCGACCGATCGGGGCTTGAGGGAATGAAACCACTGCGCGGCCAGGCCCCTTAGGGTGCTAGGGAAGGTCAAGCAGTGCAGCTCGTTGGCGTTGGTGGCTAATGTCATTTGAGCCTTGTAGATACGAACATGGTAGGTCGGGTCAGACGAAGAAACCTCTTCTTCAAATTGCATTGTCCTCAGGGATGGGGCATGACTTCGACTCCGGGTAATCGTGTGCCTAAGATCACCTCGGCTTCTGGCCGGACGTTCTTGGGCCAATTCTCGGGCCGTTTGCTCTTGCCCCTCCCTTCTGGCAGCACGCCTGTTGTTGATGATCTCTTTGGCGTCCCCCGCTCGGCTTGGGTTGGCCCGGGCATGTTGACGGGTCCAATCGGGGCCACGGCTACGTTCATCATTCCCGGGCTGCCCCAAAATCGAGGGGGATACTGGCGCAGTATGGGCACGCCGTCGGGTCCGCACAAGCACTCGATAACGTGCGTCGTTCCCAAGCTGATCCTCGGCTTGAGGGGGCTTATCCTATCGGGCCAACAGCGCTTCGATTTGTTGTTGGGCTTGACGCTGGCCCTCCAGGAGTTACGCAAGAGCCGCGGCGATCTGCTCTGAGGTCATAGAGGCCACCGTTTGCCCGGCCTGCGAATCCGCCTGACCTGTTGGGGCGGCAGTCTTCTTACCCTTCTTCGGCGACATGTTGATCAGTAACGAATTCGTTTTTGGGAGAAAAACTATCGATTTCCCACAGACGGCGCCAAACTGATGATGCCTAAATTTGGTTAGAGTGAAGAAGAGGAATTAGACAAAGAGATTTGTGTGTGGTTCGGTCCTGTTAATTAAGAGACATACGTCCACATTGTGTGTCGGAGCACTTATACTAAGATACCAAATCGCCGGGGGTCTCTGGTAAAACAATAATGGGGTGGGACTACCAGAGACTGGACGGGTAAAGTGTATGCGAGTGAGATAAGATTTGCGCACCCTTTGAAAGGGGTGAGTTGCCGCTTTTATAGATACAAGAAACCTACTCATACAAGGTAAATAAACTGATAAGGTCACACAATCAGGTTGGGATTGATTAGCACAAATCATGGGAGTCTCCTAATTTGATTAGGAAACAATTACTCTTTCCACTAATCTTCTAGCTTGTGTAGGAAACTATTCTGGAATATTCTAGATCACGTTCTGTGACATGGCTAGTTCATTCCCATCGTGAGTATGAGTCCGCTTCCTGACCTGCAGGTCGGGTCGGGCGGTTCTGAATGTACCGCTTGGGATGACTACGCGTTGAGCGCAGTTACCGGATGAGTTGGCACTCCTTGCTGAGGTGGCCAAGATTGAACCCTAGCTTTTATTTTTGTACATATCAGAAACTATTCAAGATCATCAAATGATGAGCATTGCATTCAAAGATGCCCAAACAGGCCCTAAATATTTATGTTGAATTTGTGGGATTTTGCTACCTGGTTCGGAGATTTGTTGCAGATTTGGACCCAGAGATCCATGATCTCTCTGGCTCGGAGATAATTGGACCCTCCTTCAATGCCATTGATACGGAGAAGATGACCAAACCCATTACAGTGAATCAACCCATGTAGAAGATGGGTTTGAATTTCAAGTACATCATTTTCCAAAGGCCTACTCCATTCATTTTCTGCTGGGATTATCAAATGATACCCTCGTTTCGATACAAAATGATGACTCCAACCTGGAAAAGATTCAAAAACCAACTTATAATTACTGAACTTGCAAAACCCAAATTGAATTTGTTGAAACCCAATTGGGAAATCATAGAACAGTAAATATATCAGAGGATCAAATTAGAGTTCTATTGATAGTTCGAGATGGAATTTCGTAAATCACATAACAATTTATATGAGAATTTATATTTCAGAAAGCCAAAAAAAAAAAAAAAAAAAAAAATCATACTCTAAAACTCAAATTCGAAAATTAAGTACAAAAACGGAAATCCTGAAACAAATGTACAAAAACCCACTTGAGATGCGAATCCAAATTTCAATACCCAATAACAACTTTTCGCATAAACCCCCAATTTTTTACTACCAAATTTGAAAACCCAAAATGAATTTGTTGATTCCCAATTGAGAAATCATAGAATATCAAATGAGAATCTCAATTCATCACTATTCAATACTCAAAATGGAATTAGTTTGGGGATTAAGTACAGAAATGGAAGTCAATTGATCCATATACAAATCTTAATACCCAATTACAATTTTCTGCATAAACCCTTCTGAGAAATTGAATTGATATTAACCCTCACCGGTGCACATGCAGTGATTGCAGAGAGGTTGATTAGAGTGTTCAACTGATTCTTCGACTGTGTATAAGGGAATTCGAAGGCCTCTGTTGTCGTTCAAATCCAAATAGGTGAGCCATATGGGCATTCCTTGAACCGTGTAATCTTCAACCTCGTCTCGAAATGGACCCGTTGGATTGATTGGATAGCTCCGATCAGCAAATGTTCAGAATTCATATTGTTTCTCTCTCCCATTCCTCTTCTTTTGAGCTGCAGAGGTCTTCATCCCCATGGTGATAGAGAGAGAAAACATTAGAGACCAATATGAGGGGGCCAGAGAGAAGCATCAAAGTGGAGAGAGAGAGAGAGAGAGATGGAAAGGGGCTCTGTTTCATCCTAATTTGTAGATTTGAATTTGAATGAGATACGGAGTCGAGCCTAGAGAGTCGTTGATTAAATAAACCTATGGCTTGGAAGCTGGTTCGAGCCAGGCTTGGTTACTATTCTACGTAATCAAGCCGCTAACCGAGCCTGAGCTACGCTTTAGTTACCGTTGTTTGCCTTCAAAATGTTATTACTGCTTCGAGTAATATTATGCTTCTCAAATCCCAATTTTATATGATGTGGTAGTGGGTACTCTAGATTTTGATTGGATGATTTTGAAGTAGTGGTCTTATTATTATAGGCGCTATTAGACCCACACAGTGAACCACACACAACTTTAAATGCTTGTATCCAGTGTTGTTTGAATTTTTTTACACTTTTTTGTGTCCCACTTATACAGCACATGGTACATGTATTTAAAGATGTGTGTGAAAAAAGTGTGGTTCACTGTTTGAGTCTAGCATTTTCCTATTATTATTGCTAGCATCTAATCCAAATTTAGTAGATCCATTACCACATAATTTTAAATTAATTTTTAGAATTAAGATTTAGGAAACAACATTACTTTTCCGTTTTGTTTCCCCCCCACACTTTCAAGCTCACAAATTGAAATGCATTTTTTTTTTTTCATTTTCTTTCTTACGACTACCAGATTAAATAACAAAATACAAATTAAATATTAAAAAAAATTCTCTCATATTGGATTATTTAAGTTTAAAGGACAACACAAATTTAATTTTGGTCAAATGTCTCTGATTAGTGAGACTCAATCAAATTAAATCTGTTAAATGTAAAAATTTCAAGTTTACATTACTATTTATGTGAAATTTTCTTTTCAGCGATCTTTCCCTAGAATAAAAATGTGTTGGACCTACGACAAGAAAATTTTATAGTACAGGACTTTTGACTAAAATTCCCATAAACAGTGTATGTTTGTTGAGTTTCAAAATTGTTTCATTACAACTTGTCAACTTGTTTGAATTTTGTAACATTTCCAAAGTTGTTCATTAATCAGTCCCAAAAGTAATGTTTGGGGCACAGTGGACCAATGAGAGAGAGAGATAGAGAGACTGGGGGGGGGGGGGGGGGGAGGATTATTGGTTTACCTCAAAGTGTGGATACTTTTTTGGTGTGTAAAGTAAGGGAGTATCCCTAGCATTGTTGTCGGTCTCAAATTTCAGGGACCATTTTGGGGGGGGGGGGGTTATTGGTTTACCTCAAAGTGTGGATACTTTTTTGGTGTGTAAAGTAAGGGAGTATCCCTAGCATTGTTGTCGGTCCCAAATTTGAGGGACCATTTTGAAAGTTCTAATAATTTAAGAAAGCTTATTTTATTGTTGTGAATTTATTTTTTTCACACTACTGCTTCTTTTAAGTTTAGAATTTGAGTGTTACATCAAACTGAAAATTTGAAAGAGTTTTATCTGTACTACTATAGAATGGGAGAGATAGGAGTACCAAATTTATTCTCAACACCACTCATATTTATCCAGAACCAGCTTTACTTTGTTGATTTCACCGAGATCAAGAAAATGAAGAGAGAGTCAGAGAGATTCATACCTCCTTCTCTGCTACTACTATGCCTGAATTTCATATCGTAGACTTATGTAATGACTTGTTATGCATATCTGATTATGTATATGCAGTTGCAACCCTTTCACCGGATACTACAAGGAGTCGCCTAAATCACTGCAGTTTCAAGAGCAGGAGGTTATGCATCCACCAAGTGCATGACCAATGAGTAAAAGGTGATAAAGATCGTATAATGAACTCGGCCTCTGCATAGATACAAAAATTCGTAACTATCCAAATTCTGAGGTTCAATTATTTAGCCTTGGCAGCACTAAATGGAAAAGTATTGGAAAAAGCACCATACCAAATTGACCGGCTGCTTTGGTGAATGGAAGGCCTTCGTTGGGGGACTCGACTGGCTGGATATGTGGCATGTGCAATGGAGAATCATAGTATCTTTTGATATAGCAGACGAAAATTTTAGAGAGGTACCGATACCTCTTATTGTAGTTATTACATGTCCGTTTTAGGAGGGTGTATTTCTGTAGCTGTAAGTTGTAGCTACGGAAAATTGGAGATTTGGATTATGAAGGAATATAATGTTAAAAAGTCAATGGGTTAATAAAGAGTCAGATACTGAAGCAATTTTACCAAAGTTATTGACACTAAAATTGCGAAACCAGTACAACATTTGGAGCAGCACTTTGAGAGGAAATCTAGTTTCTTATAGTAATCCAAAGAGTGGAAAATTTAGGAATCTAGAGTTTCAAGGATTGCCAGATTTGTTTCAAACATTTGTTCATGAAGGCAGTCTTAATTCGATCAATAACCCCGTTGCTCCATATTCACAAACTCAAAAGTATAAATTGTTTTTTCTTGCTAGTCTGCATCGACTTTGTATGATTTGTATGAATTATTTCATACTTGGAAAAATCCTTTTTTCTAGTGATGACGAACCTTCACGACCCAATTCCTTCTTTGACACACGGCCACCAAGTAAACCGCGAATATGCGCAATCAATAGCAAACCTCACAATCATTTAACTTCAGGTGATGTTTGCAAATAGTACTCTTACCTTGGGCTACATGTGAAGAAAGTGCAATACTTAAAAATAATACATAACCCTTCTAAATATTTGAGATTTGAGCAACTTTTACCTCCCTTCAATTTCAATTAGTTCCAAATAGAAATACTAACTTTTTTTTGTTGTTGTTATTTTTTAGATGATTGCTTCACCCTTATAAAGGATTAAAAGAAGACCTAATAAGAAACCCCACAGATAGTTATTTTCCCACAATCACACTAAAAACCAGAGTATATTTACTTTTTAATTACTTAATTTCAGTTGTGTCGAAATTTGTCAACAAAGCACCTTTTAAATAGGGTACATGTGCAATTTTACATCGTCGGTTTTTGGATATACATATAACATTACGAGAAATGTCATGCTTCCCAATTTAAATCTCAAATCTCTATCCCAAATGACATTACATGGGCCCACTGTATTTTGATTAGAGGATGTTGAAGTGACCCCCACAGTGATCAGAAGCCCACTGGATTTTGATTGGTGCCACGCCGATCGGGATGGGAATTTGAGATTTGAATTTAGGAAGTATAGCATTACTCTAACATTACATGGTCGGTCACCGGGTTAGGATTTTCCGTCTGAAGTGGGGACAGTTGAGTTTTCAAATACACAAGGGAGTTCTCTAGATTTACTGACATACCTCAGTTTAATTTCACCCCTCATTTAAACCAAAAAACAGAAAACAAAACAAAAACAGAAAATGATCTCTTGGTTCCTTGAAAACTCCTTTCGAATAATACATGCATTACTCTCATTTATCATTATGAGGCCTCCACATTGCTCCAAACTTTTCAGCTTGCTCTGTTTTGCAAACGAGCAGAGGCCTCATAGTCGAGCCTAAACTTGAATCTATGTGAATTCCAGACAACTGTTCCACCACCTCTACGGCAAAATGATCTCAAGTAAAATTTAAGAAAAAAAATTAATAAAAAAATCAATGTTAAGCAATATGTTAACATGAAATCTTGCGTAGCCAATGACTAGAAAATTCTTAGATACTGTAAAAGAAATCATGTTTATTGTCAAAATATGGTTTTCATTCTCAATGGTGTAATGTTTTTGAACCACAGAATTTCAAGATTTTCACTAAATTGTAAAGACCAACCAGTTTAAGGAATAAAGTTTCAATGAAGTCATCATATAACCAGCCCAGTTGGAGTGGGACTTGTTTAGAGTGAACTTTATTCCAACGTTTGGAGTCCTCCTGGTCACGTCTTGCTCGGTATTGGTAGCTTGCGGTGATCATCGACACTCGCTTGATGTAGCATAAGAATTACTGAACCTGTCCTTGAGGAAATTCAAGCTTTCTCTTAGCACTTCAATCCACAAACTCATATGGGTCATAAGCATTTATACGTCCATATGCCATCGGACATTGGACAATAGTAAACTGCACCTCAAAACATGTAACAAATCAGTAAATCGAAACCCAGACAACCATAAACATTTACCTTAAACAAGACAAATACTACCAAAAAAGAATGTTATAATTCTGAATGCCTGTTTTTTTCTGGAGGGGTTATAAAAAATAAAATAAAATAAAAATTTGAAGGAGTTGAACAAAAACAGTACCAAAGAACCCAGAAGACAAATACAGGCAAACCGAGCGCACAAGACATGATGTCCAAGGAGGGTCAGATATATGCTGCCTTTTTTGGCCCTCTATGAGAGGTGTTACAATACTTGTTTGGAATTAAGAATTTTTTCATAGCTAAATTTTCAGCATTTGAAACCAAAGAGCATTTGCTAGAATACAAGTATCCACAATATTTTACAACAAATTGCAAAAACTATCATAGCAGAATAAATTGTACGGAGTATCACACATCAATAGAGTATAAACTACCAATACCCTAATATCTAATAACAATCCACTCGACCAATGGGATTATGGAGAGCCAAACTTTCGATACCAATCATATCATTCACTCGACCAACATTTTGCTCACAGAGATTAAGGACACTCGAGGCAATTAGATAGAGCGGAGTGCATGGCTTTTGCATAAAGCAGCCAAGGTTGAGGAGGCTAAAGTTTTGCACTTTGCAGGGCTTTAGGGTGGAGTCGGACTGCATACTGTGATATATGGATTGGAGGATGATGAACTTAGAGCAGCTCCATATAGGCACATTTTAGATGCTATTGTGGTCATCTTAGAGTTGTGTAACTTCCATTATGCATGCGAGAAGAGAGGGTAATAATGTGGCTCATATGTTAGCCAAGAAAGCTTTTGATTGTAGAGAGTCCACTATCTGGTGGAGGATTTCCCATCTTTCATCCATGACTTTGTGGTCCATGATTTGATTTAACGGAATTCATGCAACTTTCTGATCAAAGTAAATAAATAATAATCCACTTTTCTACAGGGTCGCCTTTGGAAGCCTTCGTCGGTAACCAAAGCATCACTCCTTCCTTTTGATTAGGTCGTGACGCTGACTAACGGCAAGCAAATGCTTCCTAGGAAGCAACCTCCCAGAGATACCTAACGTGTTTTAGATATCAAGTTGGCCTACGCCCTTCCAAACAATGTCCAAAGACTCGCATGCGTTTCTTGGTTGGGACCAACACAACTGGCTTCCTAGTTGCTACTCTCTTTTATTAGCTTCCCAGGCTGAGCCGGCCCTTACCCTGGCCTTACCTGTTCGATCCCACCTTGTGTTCTCTCCCGTAAAGTTAGTTTGTGGAGGAAAAAGACCAATCATGTGTGCTTTAGGAGTGTGCAGCACCAAACAAGGTAAAACTTCTAGCCAAACTTCTTTCTTTAAAAACTCTCTTTATTCGCTGTTTCCTTGCTGCACTCTTCCTTGTGTCCGTATAATTTAGTTTTAGACTTTCCATGTCGCCCTGTCCATATCGTGTCGTACCCATGTCTGTATCTGTGTTACATATAATGAAATAACACATGCCATTATAGTTGATTACTTGCACGTCCATGTGCGTAGCAGAATTTTATTTAGTCCCAGTCATTCACTCAGCACTCAGCAGGGAAACACATTTGCACCGAGAAAATGCAATTGATTCAATCTCGGATAGTGAGGTTACTATACATTAGTTTACAGAATCAGAAGTGAGATATATCATCTGTTTTCATGATCCTTGACAACATCCTCTAGTCTCAGTAACTCCATTTCTCTCTCATAAGAAACAACGTCATCATAATTTTCCCCCCTCATGACTCTACTTTCCCCCTTGAGTAAAACTAAGCTCTCCACATAAGCACAAGCATAAAACGAGCGATTACTGCCATGAATCCCAAGATATTTAAAGTGTTGGCTCTTCGGATCATACGAAATCAGACCTCTTACTCTAGCCGAAACCAGAACTTCATCGTTCCTCCTGAAACCCATAACCTGCCTTATCCCTCCTCTCATATCAATCGTGAATAGTTTAGTCCAAGACTCCAATACACCATAATCTTTCATCATCCATACCCGACAATACTCACTTTGCCAAATCTTTTGATATTGTGTAACCACAATTTTTGTATCCATCACCGAAACACACAATTTCAATTCTTCCGTATTAGATAAACTCTCCGGCATCATTATCTCTCTAAATCGTTCCAAACCCATATCAAATACAGAGATGAAATTACCCCGATTACCCTTGACACCCTCACCGGTTGCAATCCAATGGACAGCCCCATTCAAAAAGGCCGATAACGAGAAGAAATTACCAACAAGATACGGCGGAGCAACATCACATATATCCCTCCAAGTACCTGTACTAAGACTGTAAAGCTCAACATTGGGCGGAACTTTATAATTTCGATTTTCAGGTAAATAAACAATTCTTACCACCTTATAATTATTACCCAAAGGATCAAATCCAAACCCGAGATAACACACACACTGAGGCACATAGTTAAATTTGGGTTTCGGCAGAGTCACTGATTTTCTTATAGATGGGTTCCAAATTACAATAGTATCAGTATAAGAATCATAATCATCAGACAAACAAATCAACCCATTACAACAACCCACAATTCTGAAATACTCATTGGCGGTCCTGATCGGGAATTCGAGCTCTAAATGCTCATCGAACGTATCGTTATCGAAATGCAATGCGTATCTCTCAATTCCTTGGAACATATTGTAATGCCTAATGAACATTAGATGATTATTTGACGTGGGTGTGTTTTCAATTGTTTGATTGAGGTGTGTGGAAATGAAATTAGGGTTTGTGATCAGAGAGTACCATAATTTGCATACGCCCGTGAATCGGAGCAGAGATTTGACGGGCAATCGCGAGAGGATCTCGTAGATGATGTCTTTAGGGAGGTAATCAGACATTGTTGTCTGGTTTCTTCTTCTTCTTCGTCGTCTTCTTGAACGGAGAGAGAGAGAGAGAGAGAGAGAGAGATTGAAATTGATAAGGTGACGAGAGAGAAACCAATATCTGAAAACCCAGATATTTATAGAACTGAGAGATTGCACGAAGCTTGGTTCTTTTTAGCACCTTTTAGTGCATATGAGAGGGTGTTTGGTGACACAATAATTAATTCAGAAACGAACAGGTTCTAAGGGAGTAATTATTCAATGGTCTAGGGCCATTGCCACGTGGTGGTCCCGGCCAGTAATTAGGTTATCTTCTATAATTGAGCTAACCCGACCACATGGTTACCCCAGACAGGAGCACCACCTGACCTATCTATGGTGCTGGATTACAGAATAATTTCTCATTCTAAGGACTTGTTGTAGCAAAAATGATACACACCCACTAAACCATCCATTAAAACACCCACAGGCCCCTCTAAGCAAATTTTTTAAAATTCCTGTGGGACCCACACCAAACTACACCCAAAAATCCCTAAATCAGATCTTTTCCCACCATTTCTCCTTCCCCAAATCAGACCAGAGAACCCCATCCACGCACACACACACCCCCCCCCCCTCCCCCTCACCGTCAACGCCTTGCCCAGGCCGTCCACTGCAGGTCGCCGCCGCCGGCTCCTTCTCGGTAAGTCCTCTCTCTCTCTCTCTCTCTCTCTCTCTCTCTCTCTCCCTCTCTCATTCCTTGTGTGTGTGTGTGTGTGTGTGTGTGTGTATAGACCCACAAAACCCAGATTACAGAAACATCTAAATGGCAGGTTCTCTGTATGATCCTTGTGCTCAGACCTCTGCTCATAAGTTTGTTTTGTTGTTTGGCTTCTAAGAAAATTGTGTGAAAGTCTGAACCCAATTGGACATCCTTGCCAATCCCTTTTACCCATTTTCCCTTTTCTTGAAAAGAAGAAAAATAATTGTACACCAATCACTCCAAAACCCCTCATTTTCTCTGCCAGGTTCAGACTGTCACACAATTTTCTTAGAAGCCAAACAACAAAACAAACTTATGAGCAGAGGTCTGAGCACAAGGATCATACAGAGAACCTGCCATTTAGATGTTTCTGTAATCTGGGTTTTGTGGGTCTATATATACACACACACACACACACACACACACACACACACACAAGGAATGTGAGAGAGAGAGAGAGAGAGAGAGAGAGAGAGAGGACTTACCAAGAAGGAGCTGGCGGCGGCGGCCGCGGCGACCTGCAGTGGACAGCCCGGGCAAGGCGTCGACGGTGAGGGGGGGGGGGGGGTGGGTGTGGATGGGGTTCTCTGGTGTGATTTGGGGAAGGAGAAATGGTGGGAAAAGATCTGATTTAGGGATTTTTGGGTGTAGTTTGGTATGAGTCCCACAAGGATTTTAAAAAAATTGCTTAGAGGGGCCTGTGGGTGTTTTAGTGGTGGTTTAGTGGGTGTGTGTATCATTTTTGGTTGGCTTGTGGCAGAACCCTTCATCACAAGGATACTATGGAAATTAAAATAAATCCAATGAAACCCAAATATGCTTATTGCACCATGTTTGGGCTTTCTCTAGAATTGAATCAGGCAAAATTGCATTTGGGCTCTTAAAAAAAAATTTGCATTAATTTGGACTTTAAAGTGCTTCTTAAAATAAAAAATAAAAAATAAAAAATAAAAAATAAAAAATAACAAAAAAAAACTCTTTGGTACGTTCAAGTGGTTTGGACGTACTTGCGTCTTTTTTTTTTTTTGGTAAGAAAGAATTCTTCTTAGTAAGAAATATTTGTTCCGTGATGAAACATTTGCTCTAGATTCTTGTTTTAAATCGGAACAAATGTTTTTTTACCCAAAATCACGGAAACAATTATTTCTTACCTCAGGAGCAGTTGTTTCTAACCCACAACTACTAAGACGTAGGTATGTCCTAACCACTAGGTAGAGCTCTCCTAAAATTTGTTCAAATAAGTTAAAATATCCATTTTGGTCCTAGAAGAACTTTTGGACCTAAAGATATGTTTTAGACGTGATTTCAAGCAGGCCTAAAGAGTTATGTGTTTGTGTAATTGCTTTTTAGGTACCTATAGGCTATAAGTCTGTGTGAAGTTTTTTTTTAAAAATAATAGTCCCAAAAACCAATTATGCCCTCCCTCTGATATTTCTGCCCTCGCATGTACGTCATGTTTCCATTTGTTTTTTAGTGATTTGTTGACAGATGGAGTAGATTGCTTGAATTGAAATTACAGGACAAAATTGACACAAAGAGTAAACTACAAGAGCACAAATGTAATTAAACCTTCTTTTTTATTGAACCAACATACCACTAGTTTTTATAAGAACTTGTATAGATGTGAGACTTGATTTGAATCTGATCATGTTTTCATCATTTCCAAACAAAATCAATATTTTTTTCAACTTCCCAAGAAAATTTGATATCCTATTTGAGAGTTTGAGATCATTTTGCTTTCTGTGATTTTCACATACAAGTGTGTTTTCCAATCTAAAAATAATTAGCAACTACAATAAAAACTCACTTTGGGAGGTATATGTTGTATGCAATGCACTCATGCCACTACCATGAAGTGACTCTCGCCCTCTATATAAATATCTCTATCTCAAAAAAAAAAAAAAAAAAAAAAAAATTCATATTACGATTATTGTGATGACATGGTATTCCAAATTAATCCAAATTCTTTGTCCATACATTCGTCCCCCTATTTTCAGGGGAAATTCTTCTCACTACAGTAAAACTTTCAAATCTATTAGTAACGTTACTAATATGACGTGATAGTTCTAAGAAGCTGTTTTGAGAAGGCCTAGAATCGATTATATACAAATCATATGTGAGTTGTTTTTATACCTGTAATTATTTTGTAAGTATTCGTTTTTTTTTTCTTTTCTTTCTTTTTTCTTTTTTTCTTTTTAATCGGAGTATGAACACAACCTAAAAATAACTTTAAAATAGATTTTGTCAATCAAACATTATGTAGTTTTAGAAATAAGAAACCGTGAAGGAGGAGTAGCACACTCTTAAATGTTACTCCTATATTTTAGGATAAAATTTCGGGCACAACCTTTTGTGCATAACTCAAAATAATATGTATATTTTTCTCATGTGACACTGGCATCACACTAACATAACAGGAGGAGAGAGATACATATTTTTAAAGTTGTGTATAAAATGTTGTGCACAAATTGTGTCCATAAAATTGTCCTATATTTTAAGCTCTCTCAAGACGCATATTATCCATCCATCTATGTTGTATTATAAGGGCCTGTTTGGGAACTATAAAATATGATTACGATCACTTCCAATCTCATTTTCTGGTTTAGCACCAGTCCATTAGGAACCAATTCAAATGGTTAAAAAATATCAAGTTAGGAACTGAAAATCAGCAAGACAAGTAGATGACTGACGTGTAGCCCATTCAGTAATTCAACTTCAAAACAAATTTTCAGAGCATGTTTATTTACATCCACTCAGTATGTTGAGAAAATGTACTAGCAACTGAAATAGTAACCCATGAGCTGAAAGGTTAATTTCTTGTCTAAAAATCTCAAAATCACCTGAATTATATTTAAGAAGAAGACTAAAATGATCAAATGCTACGTCAAAATGTTTCCCAAAACATTTTGTTTCCTTAAAACACTTGCATATCCATTTTCCATCATGTAATCTATAATGTATGTTATTGATAATATGTCCTATACCATTTTGCTTCAAGTCTTGCTTTGTTTTTTTGAATGGAGCCATCCAAATGGATTTTTATTTATTTATTTATTTTTAAATACACTTCACTATTGTTTTTCTTTGTCAATGAGTTGGTGTTTACTGATAATGATTAATGCACGATTGAAGATATTAAAAAGAAGATGGCGGACGAATATTAAATGAGTGATTTGGGACTATTGCATTATTTATTGGACATTGAAATTTATTATGGGTAGCCCAGTCAGAACGGGACTTGCTAGGTACGAACTGTAAATCCACAGATCCAGACATCTTGAGCACGGCTCCTACAGGTGTACATAATGTCTTACCCGATACAGGTGGCTTGTGGGTTATTACCAAGTTTAGAAAAAGAAATAAATAAATATCCATTGGAATATAGGATATGAGTATCAAATGATACCCTTTCATCATTTACCAACTACCATTTGATTATTAAGAGCTTGAAAGTAGTTTAGACCATGGCAACAAGCATCCCTTTGCACATTGACTTGTCTTTAGATCAATTATTTGTTTCTCTACCGTCTTAGGGTAATTTTTCAGTTAAGAAAGATCAAATTGTCATTCCCTCACACTATAGATATAGAGAGAGAAAGAACGAATGGGAGATAGAGATGCCGATAGAAACAATGATAAAGAGAGTTATCTGCTATAGCAGTTGAGGAGCATATGAGTCATCAATCCGCCAACTTATGTGCACACATACAAGACACCATCCGCGACTTAAAAGACAAAGCACGCACAACTTATTTTGAAAAAGTAAAAAAGGTAGTAGAATTAATCTTTAAAATGATTTTAAAATGAAGTCTATGAAGAATATAATGCAATTCCAATTGGTGAGAATGCAATGTGAAAATATCTTTCCAACCGCACATGTCATAAGCAAAAGAACCATAGGCTTCCTCTCAAAGTCCCAGGTCATAAGCATGATAGTAAGACGGAAAATCACCATTTTGTGCATGCATGAACTACTGCTCTAACTAACCTCCAAAACAAAAGGGCATGTTAGCAATACATTTCATGCACTTAATCTACTTCCTAGAAAATTAAAAATGCATGGAGTGCTACTTGGTAAGGAACAAGAAAAGAGGTTTACTGGTGTAGGTTGATTATAGAATCTATTATATACAAAAGTTGAGCACCCGAATGATGATCCGATCAAGGCCGAAAACAATTACTACAATTTCTATGAACTTTAACTTTACATGTGCAAAGCTATGGGGCTCAAAGCACACTCTAGGAGAGAGAGAGAGAGAGAGAGAGAGAGAGAGAGAGAGAGAGAGAGAGAGAGAGAGAGAGAGAGAGAGAGAGAGAGAGAGAGGAAACGAAAATCTAAATTCAATTTCTCTGACCAAAGAGCCCCTCAACAGATATTACGATCCTATATATAGAAAAGCTGAGTAGTTTATTTCTTTGTGAATCACTTCATTATCTCTGTCACGTGGACTCAGATGTGGGTGTCAGGTTGTGCAAGTACGTGCCGGACTCCCTAATTTCACGAATCTGAGGACACAGGGACACGAAAATAAATCTATATTTAAGGGGAAATAGGGTTTATTGTAATAGTAATACTTCAACATGAACTTCATAGCAAAAGGAATATAAATAGACTAGTATACTATACAAGCAGCTGTGTGTCGAACCAGAAATAACAAACACATATCCCATACCCTTGTCCGAGTGCCAGGTGTCCGATACAGGTACTTCAACCTACTTAGAAGAATCCATGTAACATAGGGTTATTAAGTCACTTTGAATATGTGACAAGCAGCTACTGGCTAGCATACAAGCACTCATCCTACAAGTAGTTTTTCATATACACATCAATGACAAGTCGGCCACAAAGCAGCCACCTCCTACGGAAATTTCATAGCAGATATTCTAAGCCTAATCTAGACAAGAAACTCGGAGAAAGCTAAAATACAATTAAAACATAAAAGAAATCTCCTAAATGCTTGACCATCATATATGATACTGAAATGACACAAAATGAGATAGAAGCTTTGTTTAATAATGATGAAGAACGATGTGGCAAGGCATAATGGGAACAAATTTGCAACATAACAACAAATTTAATGCATGCTAAACATGTAACAAAAAATAGTCAAATTAAATATAAAAATAAGACCATTTCTGTGTGAATAAACCACCCATCAAACTTAACTCCAGCAGAAGCATTGCCATTTTTTCCACTAGTACAAAAATACGAAATGCATGAACTGTTACCTTGCTATAAATTCAATGCCAAATATCTCTATTCACATACACACACACACACACACATATTATATTCATAGCAGAAGTGCAACTCACCTCATTTCAAATGGGGCTGTGGATTTTCTTTCTTCTCTCACTCCTGGCAGTCGGAGAATCACAATCCACGAATCAAATCAACCAAACTGATCTGCAAGCAGCCATAGTCAACATGAGAGGAAGCTCTTACCACGGATTCGTCATACTCCTCAAGATGCTAGCCGGAATCCCCAACTCGCTACAAACGAGAGATATAACTTTCTTGATGCCAAACAATCAGGAAATATCCGAAGCTGGACTCACAGGTGACCGTCTCAGCGATTTCATTCTCAGCCATTCGATCCCAACGGCCTTACTTCTCAACAGCCTCTTGCATTTTCCAACTGGAACGCTTATCCCATCGAGCCTCCCAAACAGGATGATCAACGTCACGAACAATGGCAGATCGGGGATATACCTGAACAATGCGAGGGTAGTGAATCCGAATATTTGCCAGAGCTCTTCAATAATGTGTCACGGAATTAGCACCGCCATGAAATTCGATGCCGTCTGTACTGTTTCTTCGACCGCAACTCCACCAGCCAATCTTCGAACTATGGATTCTCGAAACAGAGCTAGGAAATCAAAATCTTCATCATCGTTCAATCAGAAGAGAATCTCTCCATTCCACTGAATATCGATGTTCTACCTGTCTGAAGCAGTTAAAGCTGGTTATAGTAACAATGTTTAGAAATTTTAACTGTTGTCCAATTATGAGAAGCTCTAATAAAAGGGTGTATGCGATAGAGTTTAAACAAATAAGTGACATTTAGCTGGTTTTCCTATCTTTTTCTCGGGTAAAATACACTGAGCTTGCACTAACCTCCCTTGAGGTTTATAGCTGTTCAACACTTACCTTCCATTAGTTAACTGTAAGTTGACCCGCTAAGTTTTTTATTAAAACTTTTCAATGACTACTTTACCCTTTTCAAAATAAAACAAAAAATAAAAGAAGTATAATTTTTTCCTTCTCGTGTTAAGGGGAAATTTATCTTATAACATGTTAGACTTTTATGAGAATAAAAAACAATTTAATTTTTTTTTTCTGAAGTCTATTGGAGCTTTCGCACGCACCATTAACACCTTTGGGGTTCCATCTCCGACACGTGAGGTCAGGGTAATTTTGAAATTATGTGAGAGGTCCCTGTATTTATGTCATCTCTCGAGGGAGGTCAGTGTATTTTCCCCTTTTGTGTGTGCAGGGCTCAAAATTTGTTCTTAGCAATTAGCAGCAGAGATAATCTAGAGAACAATGAGCCACTAATCCTTTCTGGAGTACCAAACTAGTCAGGCATAGGTCCCTTCCCTATCCAGTCTACCACAAATCATAGGGTCCCAACAGGAATAATACACAGAAAGCAAATATGAAGATCACTAGAAACCTACATTGATTGTAGATATCAAGCAACAAGTAAAGATTCACTTCAAACTACAATAACTATAATGGATGACATGCACATGGAATACGTGTACAATTACTATTAAGTAGAAGGGTTCACTCTAACACTATGTTTGGTATGAAGGAAGGAGAGAAGTAACGAAAGAGTTGGAAGGTGTTAAGTCACAACTTACTCCAAAAGCTTAAGCTGTTAAGGATGGCCCCCCAACAATGTTTATCAACCTTCAACGCCCTCCCTCACGTGTGATCCTGTCTGGCACGGGGAGAGCCAACAAACTAAACTCCATTATAGCGGAGCCACATGTCAAAGTGCAAGTATGCATACCAAAGTAGGGACGGAGACTCTACCTGAGACCACCCACAAACAAGGCTCAAATACCATGTTAAGCCACCACTTGTTCCAAAAGCTTAAGCTGTTAGAGAATTGACCCAAAACAATGTATATCAACCTTCAACAGAGGGAAGAGGGAAAAATCCCTTGCCTGGAAGAGTGGAAGAGGGGAGGGAACAGAAGAGAGGAAGGAAGAGGCATCCCTCCTAGCCCATCATTTTACATCCGTCCAAAATGGAGGGATTGGGAGAGAGAAGAAGGTTTCCTCTTTTATTTTGACTTTTCCACCTCAGCAAAAAAACATGTTCTTATTTAATAGTGAATACATACTACTATGGAATATGGACTTTACTTCATCATCTCCTCCTAATTTTAGCAAACAAAATGAGGGAAGACCCCCTTCCTTTCCCTTGTAATACCTCTTCCCTCCCTCCTCTTTTCCCTTCCTTCGAACTTTTCGTCACTCATACCAAACTTAGCATAAAACATGTCTTATCAATATACCCAAAATTGGAGGAGATCAACAAGTAGTACACAGTGAAACAACTATACTGCAGATCTATGCACATAAAACATAGTAAATAGTGATTTCTTATCCATAGTTGACAAAGTGAATAGTTCCAAAGTAAAATGGCATAGATAACATAGTAATTAGTATACACTTTGTCCAGTAATAGAGTGATATATATTAACTAATAACAGAGTAACTAAACATCAAACAGACCAGGAATGATTTCTCAAGGATTTGCCTCCTAGGAAGATGCCTGTTTGGCTGGTATTCTGCCTTCTCTATGTGTTTTTGAGCAGGCGTGAACTTTCCTGGAGCTTAATCTTCTCAAAAAGATACTCCCTCTCTGCCTCAGCCTCACTAAGCCGGAGCTTGAGATATCTACTCGCATATTCTTCCTCTGATTTCTCCGACTTGGCGAGAGCAATCCTCTTCAACCTCTCGGCCTCACGTCTCGCTTCGTTGGCCTTAAGCTGGAACATATCGGCCTCCGCCTGTTTAAGTCTCACGATGCTCTCCAACTCATCTATCTGTTGCTTCTTCCTTTCTCTCTCTATCTTTAGTTCCGTGACTTCCTTTACCTTATCCTCGAGCTCACGATCGCAAGTCTCGAGAGCTAAACGTGCTTTCTTGAACATCCTCACCTTCTCATCGGACACCATTTCCATTTTCATCACTGCCTCTTGCACCACTTCAGCAATTCGGTTAAATGCTTCCTGTGGGGCTATAGATTCGGTAATCTTTGGGGAGTCCATCTCGAGCTCTTCATAAAGATATGACATCAATTAGAACAAAAGATAAGAAAAGAAACGATGAGTTTCTTTATATTCAGATGCAGTACTTCCAAGTCCTAAATCCAACCTCGCAAGAAAGAGTACAGTAAGTTATAGACTTAAGGCCTGTTTGGGAATGTTTAAAGAGGATTTGGTTTAGTTCAAATATTACTTCCTATCTGGTGTTCATGAGAAGAAACATGATTCTGTCATCTTGACAAATAACCTTATTTAAGAGGGATTTTTAGATCAAGCACAAAGTCTTATGCAAGTATACACCATCTACCATACACTTGAATTTCTAGAACCGGTCAGAATCAGTTCTTTGCCTTACAACCTCTAAAAACTTCAACTTGGTCTACCGTCAAAATCAAATATCTAAATCCATTGATTAGTATAGTAACCAACACAGCTCTCAAGTAAATACCTGAATCAAAACTATATGGCCATATGGGACTGCAATCTTGGACAAAGAAGACCAATAGATTGGTACATTGTGATGTGAGGGAAATGGGACTCGAATAACAAAAGACAAATAGATCAAAGCATACAATTTAAC
Organism: Hydrangea macrophylla; assembly: GCA_033977485.1. Taxonomy (NCBI): domain Eukaryota; kingdom Viridiplantae; phylum Streptophyta; class Magnoliopsida; order Cornales; family Hydrangeaceae; genus Hydrangea; species Hydrangea macrophylla. The sequence goes on from CM066994.1 coordinate 35,765,276, forward strand.
AAAACTGTATCTCAAAAGGTGTGAAATTATAATTTCTTTAATAAATCCTTTGAATAAATACTCCAGAGACAGAGCAGATTGTGATGCTTAAGACCAAGTCCGACAAACAAGGTGTTTATGTAACAAGTCTCATTAACAATCTAGCATTCTCAATCAAGAGGTTACAAACAATGCTGATTCATCAAGTATTATAAGTCTTTGATGCACTACTTCAGGAGAACAAGAGTCCCCAACTTTTTCCTAGCCAAGCAAAAAATTTAAAACACTGACTGCAAGAATAATGTGAAGTTCTCAAAAATTTCCCAGTAAAATACTAAGGACGCTTTGTTTGGTTTGCGGATATAAAGAAGGAAAAGAAAAAAGAAACAAGAACCAGTTCTCTTGTGTTTTAACTTTTACTCCATGCTTCAATAACTTTAAAAATCAAAACACAATTGTAGCTTAAGAAAAAAGGGAGGGAAGTGACTCACAAGATTAAAATTATTTAATAAATTTTTCACTTTTTCCTTATTAACCAAACAAAGATACAGTTTTCCATAGTGTTTTCCTTTCTTTTCCCTCATGAAATCCATGAACCGATTAGAGCCCAAGGAGGTTTATATGTTACTACTCAGTAGGGAATCTAGGTACAATTACTGCCCTTCATGGGGGTGTGGGGGGGAAGTGAAAAATAGGTTGTCTCGGCAAAAAAAAAATTACATTCAAAAGCATGCTTCCAGTGAGACTTGGACCACCAGATCTTTTTTCCCGGCAACAATCCACTAAATTAGTGACCCACACCATTTTCTTTCCTCTCATTATTGAACACTCGTATTGCCTAAAACCTCCACAAAAGAATCGAAAAATAAATGAAGTCCCTGAATTCTCAAAAAGTGAGAAACAAACAAAGAAATACAACAAAGAGCTCAGAAAGAATATATCAGTCTGCTTTGGAATTCCAACCCCTCAAAGGACTGGCTATTCCTTTCCCGGTAGACATTGCACTGTAAACAAAGAGCAACCTACCAGACATCTGTAGCTCTCCTATCCTTCCTAAAATCTCTCCACCTCAAAAGTGCCTCCACAGACAACTTTGCATCAAGAAAAATTAATTTCACTAAAAGAAAGAAAAAGAAAAAAAAATATTAAAATAAAGAGTGTAGGGGGGGGGGGGGGGGGGGGGGGGGCAACAACTTCTGCTCCTGCAATAAATTGCGATTGGCCAGAAGTTGCCAAAGATAGCTTCGGGCCAATCGCAATTGTCTGCGATTGACTCAAAAGTCTATTTGCATTCGAATTGCAAAAGCTGAATTTCCAAAACGGTTCTATAATAGCTTTTGGAGCCCATAAGTGATTATGAACTCCACAAGCTACTGCCAAACATGGCCAAAACTGAAAATGTCAAGCTGATTCTAGCATAATATATATATATATATACCTTGGAAATACATCAAAATAACTCTGCAAGCCGTTGCCTCAGCGAGACCACCATTCAATTTTTCAATGAGCTCCTCACACTTCCAACAGAGTTTCCTCCCTCTAGAGTCCTTGCTTCCACGGAATATTCTACTCACAAAATCAAGTTCCCTCATTAAAGCCTCCCGATCCCAACTCGGTGCACAGCTTTGAAATACATCTTTAACCCAACCCAAGAGTTCGGATGTCCTATTGCACGCCCGGCACCTGAAAAGCATCTCGGAGGTGCCCACACCAATTTGGTTATCACGAATGGCACAATCCGTATGAGTCCAATGAGAACAGAAATCGCAACCGATCCAACGAGTAGTATTCACTTCGAAATCGAATTTGGTACAAATCACGCACATACAAAGATTGCAGAAACCTTTGGTGTTGGTACATATTTCACACATACAACCATCTGCGGGAAGTGGGTTTTGGCATGCTATATTTCTGCATCGCTTATAAACAAAAACTTCAATAAGGGAAGTTTGAGAGAGACTTATATTTGGGTGCAAGAATGCCTGAATTCCCACGTTAATAGTAACAAGAATTTGTAGCTGAACTGGGTGTGCTCTAATCAGGGTCTTAGCAGTCAAATCAGACCTACTATGGACAAGCTTTTGCAACAGCAAGAATTCCTCTCTTTGCTGAGAACCAGGTCCACCACCACCACCACCACCACCGGTGGTGGTTCCTCCAAGAATTACTCGAAGTGAACCCTTTATTTCTTCGAGGTGTTCACCGGGCAGCATACGCATTTTTTCAGAAATTACATCTACCCTTTCTCTCGCTATGTCCCGTAGAGAAATCTTATCTGAAGGACGAATCACTGGGAAATTGTTCTCATCATTCTCAAGCTTCTTTCTTCTCATCATCATAATAGCATCATCAGCGGCGGTGGGCCAGGTTTCTTGCGAACTGGCACTTTCAGTGGGGGAACGATTGGAGTTTGATGATCTGGGTGGTGGTGGTGGTGGTTCCTGAGGATTTGGTGATCCACGGGGATCTGAAGAAGTTAGATACAGGGATGGGTGTAACCCACTACTACTACTACTATTATGATGTTGTGAAGGTTGGTGAACGTTTGATCCAGATGACATTCCCATCATCCAGTACGAGATCTCTCACTCACAGCTCTGCTGATTCACTTTCAAAATACAAAGAACCTCTCAAAAATACTCCTATAAAGCAAAAACAATCAGATCACAGATTCACAGAGAGAGAGAGAGAGAGAGAGAGAGAGAGAGAAGTGGTGAAGTTTTTTGCAATTATTCCCAAATCAGAGACCAGAGTCTAAAGCATTTCCCTAGCATTTCTCTTTGCCTAAAACCCTAGACATTGACTACGAGGACCGAGGAAATGACCGGTACAACCGGTTGTCTACTTGGTTGACCGTTGGTTTTTTTTCCCAGAGTCAGCACCTGTCACGTCTCTTTGATGAAAATGGGTCGGATCCAACACCTATTTGATACTGTACTAAGACCATCTCCAAAAGGAGAAGCCAAACATCAAATGACTCATTTATGCACGAATTTATATTTCTCTCCTGAATTAAACATATGCACTCCAAAGAATACACCAAATATTGAATATTTTAAAGTATTTTTAGTTTTCGACCTTTTTATATTTAAACTTTTTAATCACTTTTAATTATCCAACCACCTCCTCTCTCTCTCCCCCCACATTTTTTATTCTAAAAAAATAGATTTGATGCAATAGGCAAATGCAGCAAAGTTGCTACAATTGACAAGGGCTTGCTGCTGCTGTTTGATGCTCACTTTGGAGCTCATTTTGCTGATTTGGCACAACAAATAATTTTGGTGCAATGGTTTGCTTCCATTGTTAGAGATGGTCTAAGATCTCCAAACAGAGCATTTTTCTCACTCTTTGCTCATGCAGGTCTTCACTGTGTAATATATGTCTCATTTTATTCTCATTTTGCTCTTTATTATTAACATAATTATTTTCATTTTGTCCTTGTATTATCAACATAATTACTGGAATACAACACATGTCACCCAGTAGAGGTCTGGATTAGCAAAAATGTTCTTTAGGTCCAAACTTGATTCGTTGATACATATTTCGTGATTTTGGTTATATCATACATATTAGTCGGTCCCAAAAGAGTGGTGACTGGATCCCAATTTATTGTAACTATGAAAATCACTAATTACAAATTTACAATATGTTGGGAGTTATTACTTGTTACATTTTGAACCCCAATTATTACATAGTGATACCAAATTAGAATGTATGAACACTTCATTAGCTAATATCATACAACCAAAATCATTGGATTTCTCACAGAAGATCCAGGCGAATTTGAACACCATGTTCAAGTAAGAATTTACGCTCAAGTCCTTTTCTTTTCTTTTCTTTTTTAAAGACCAACTCATTTATTTCTTGATTGAAAAAAAAAATTTACTTGTGAGATCCACATAGGAAAAATATAGACACATTATAGTGTGTGTGAATTATGTTTATACCCAAAGACTTGCTCATCTTTTTATGCAGTAAAATTAACTCACCTAATGAAGCCCATGATTACTCTCGAGTTCATAAAATTTTCTCATGCTTTGTCTTTAGCTTGCTTGTTTTTGCTAGACTAAATTCATTATTGAAATCCACTTTCAACTAATAACCACTTCCTACTTGTGTCTAGTCCTGAGTCTGTTTTTTCCTAAATTCCCAAGATCCAATGCTTAACCTGTAAACTATACAATAGCCCAAACCATGATGGAGAGCCAGTCGCGCTTTGCACGGGAACCATGGTGGAGCGCCAGTCATGCTATTGCCTATTGATAATCGCTGATTTTCCTCGAGTGCCACTATAGTTTACAAATGAGGCCGTTGTCTCAGAATCTACTAACGTTAAATTAACAGGCCCCACCCTCAAAAACTTGGACACCTATCTCCAAAATCAATTACAATAATGAGCTCATTTAAAATAAAAATTATATTATAGACTACATAGGAGTAATTCCGGCAAACCTTGAACTTGAAGCATCCATCTCAATACTACTTTTCATATTCTACCAAAGAAACACACAAGCTGATATAAATCAGCCACAACATATCAATGTACCATAAAGTATCTTATCATTGAACCTATAAGTTGCATTGGAACTGTTCGTCAATTTGGTGCCAACAAGCACAGACACAACTGAATAAACAGAATGAGAGATCCATAGATTTCAGTCCTATTCGATCAAAAATATGATATTGTGCTCCAAACTATAATATTATTCTCCAACCACAACTCACATGTACGAAGGAGACTCAACATGGGGTCAACCAATATATTATGCCTACGAAATCATGAACATTTCTCAGAAAATGCCGGCTTCTCACTTCTGACCACCAGCTTCAGCTGGCTCGACCACCTCAGCTTCTAGGGTTTGCTGGACATGTGATTGGGTTCCCAGCTGTTGAAAGTCACCTGCAGGCGCACCTCCCCACTTGCCCGAGAGAGCCATGCTCATCATCTCGTATATCTTTCCCCCGAGCTGTGCTGGACTCTCGGGCTGCATTAAACAGGATAAACATAAGTATACAAAAGAATTATAAACATCATTCACTTCGTGAGGACATTAAAATAATCTACAATGGCCAACAAATTTCACGGAGTGCCCACAAAGATTAGCCATTTGTTTCTAGCTTTTATGACAACTCTTGTTCCCCTACCTTTTTAGGTTGGGGCCTTATTACATGTAAACATACATACATATAAATTTATAGAAATTTAGACGAAAGTCCCTAGAAGTAACTGTCAAGAAGTTAAAGTTCAATTTGATTCTTAATTTGTTAAAAAGTCCCTCAAAGGTGGAGTTAAATGCAATTTCACTTAATATTCATCTACAGGGCAGTGAAATTTCACTTGACATTTTTGTATGAAGGACCTTACCCTAATCAAGAATCTTAACTGTCCTTAAACTCTAAAAAATCTCATCATTATGTCATTTTCACTAATTGTCCCTATAATTTATACTATCCTTTCTTCCACCTCTAAAGGATGGAGGGGGCATACAATATACACCAAAACACAAATGGGTAATCCTGGGTTACCGAAGAATTGTCTGACTGCTCGGTGACCAATCAGAGAGTTTTTTTTTATACCTCTTCTCTCCAGCACTCTCAGATTGATCATCTTGCTGCAACAAAGCTAGCTTAGCAATGAATCTAATGGAAATTTAGGTCTCTGTTCACGTGGAAGATTCTTCTTTCCTCTTCCATGAAGAAAGGCAAAGGTGAGTGGGAGAAACAATTCTACAAGGAAAGAAGATTTCATCCACCAAGCAGGACAGAATGCGACCCCTAAGCAATTGATGGTTCTCGCTCATCTCTCAATGGTCCATATCATCTGAAAAATTTTCCCGTTCCATTAGCATATGGATTAATTTGAATAGGCCGACTCAGCTTCAGGAAAACCCCACTTGCCTTGATTGAACTTGTTCGCTGTGCCCTGAGTCAGTCAAAAAGCTTTTTGATTTGATTCATACCATTTCATTTGGCAGGAAAAGATCACCAATTTTAAACTTGCCATGATACGAGGTTACATGCTTTACAGCTCAAGCACAAAATAAAACATGCAGACCCAAGTACGAAAGGGATGCATCTCTGTAGTTAAATTAATTTAACTACTGCTGATTCAGAAAAGTTGAGAGCTCCGAGAAATTTGAGAGGGAAAGAGTGGTCAAAGAGGAGGAGAATTTAGGACACCCAAACATCCTTTGAAATATTCAAATATTAGCTCTCTTCAATTGTATATTTCATGTCAATATCTACCATTGGATGGATCATCGCCTTTGCAAACCAGATAACAAGAAAAGAAAAAGAAAAAAAATTCCTGTTTCGCTAAATTGAATCTACAAAAGACTTAAGTATGAGTATGTAAGACGAACTACTCACAGTGAAACCACTGGAAACTAAAGCTGTGTCATACAGAAGATCAATAGCTCTCAAGGCTTCTTCATCATTTGGGCTACTCCTGCATGCAGCCTACACATTTAAACAAGACAAAAATAAGCATTGAAGTTAAAGTTTGGTGACATTAGATTTGTATGAAAATGAACAGGGCTACTGAAGGCCCGTTTGAATAGGCTGTGGTTTTTGTCTTTAGGCAGATGCAAAAGGCCTACTCGCAAGAGAACTATGGAAATTAAGAAAAACTCACTAAAACCCAACTATGCTTGCTAAATCAAGTTTGGGCTGAAGGACATCTAGGTCTGCTTCATCCAAAACATGCTTTGGGGCTCCAAATTGTTTCTCAACATCAATCCAAACATGCTAATATATGCATTCAGGGTCCCAAAAGCTCATTTTGAGTCAAACATGCATTTGAGAAATGATTCCAAACATTATTCTTGACCAAATCAACATACATTCAAGGTTTTAATGATTGGATGTTCAGGATTGATCTCAAACACCCTCCTGCCTCTCATAAATTCCATGCTAGATGTATCACCAACAGTCTGTGACTTCATCAACCTGCAAAAAATCATTTTACTGATATGAGTTGCATGAAATTATAGAGTGTAACATTTTTACTCTGTGAGTCAGTGTACCTCTCCATATTTGCGGACCAACCAAACTTTCCAGATGCAAGAACACAAGGCGATGCGCTTAGACGATTCGAGATTTGAACATTGGCAACTTTGTCACCCAACCGCTTCTTAATCCAATCACAAGTTTGCCCAAACTCCTGCTTCATTTCCTTCTCCTTCTCCTCATTCTTATCACCTGAAAGAATTTCAAGACGGAAAATCGTCATGCTGGTGCCAAATTCTAAATAATTGCATTGAATAAAAGGAGGAAACTTCCATCATTACACTAAATAAGAAGCTGTCACATGGACACCTCTTAATAGGTTGAAGTACTCGTATTGGAGACTCGATACTTGGATATGGGTACAAGATATGTATGTGCCAGTTAGCTCTTCCAAAAAGTGATGGAGTGATCATGTTAAACTTTTGTTTACCATCTAAAAAGAAGACAATATTTTAGAAAAATACAGATTTATGGCCTCGTCTTCATATTCATGAATTTGTGAAGTCTGAACCACATGCAACTGCAGCCACCCCTTGTACCCGAGTCCACAACAAGGATAAGAAGTCACTCGCACCAACCAGATTTGAGTTCAACTAAGAAACTGCAATTAACACTACCCAATGGATGTTACAATCTGAACATCCCAGTCATTTTTAGCTAGTAAATTTCTATGTGTTCATTCAAGATTAACTGACCATCAAATCCCACCTTCATCCAGGGGGGAATTATGGATGAGGAAGGTCCAATAAATCCAACAAAAGAAAGGAACTTGTTAAAAGTCTCCGTCCCATTTTATGTGTCCATCTTTCCTTTTTGGGATGTCCCAAAATTGTTGTCCACTTTCCTAAATTAGTATATAAATTTTACTTAATTTCCCAAACTACCCTTCCTTGCAATCAACACCAAAACAAAATAAAAAAAGAAAGTGCAATGATTATGGTCAATTTTGGAAAGTAAGTGTAGATTTTTTTTGTCCCCTTAAATAGTTGGATTCCCCAAGATGGACACATAAAATGGGACGGAGGGAGTTTGTAATTAGTAGGTTAAACTAAGCCTATAAATAGGCTTCTTTGTATTCTTCTAATGAGTTAATCAATACACATAAATTCATCTTTTCACGGTAAGCGTTCAATATACACCATATTACTCGGAGTCTCCCTCTACTAATGACCTGGACTTTATGTTGCCTTTACCTCCACCTCTCTCCCCAGTGTCTAGTCCCTCACCCAATTTACCAGATATGTCAACTCACCTATTTCTCCCAGTCTCGCAAGTGTACACCCGTCGCCAAGGTATCAAGACAACTCCGATCATAGCTACTGCGCCTCTAGCTTCCGCGTCCTCAGATCCAGTTCCCTCTTATTGCTCTCCATAAGGGTAAGCATTCGTGTATAACTCATCCTATTACTAATTTTGTTTCTTATGATCATTTGTCTCATGGTTTCTCCTCCTTTGTTGTGTCCATATCTGGTATATCTGTTCCTAAGTCTATTGCGGAGGTTCTTTCCCATCCTGGACGGAGACAAGCCATGGAGGGTGAGATGCTTGCTCTTCGAGAAACTAGTACTTGGGAGTTGGTTCCCCTCCCACATGTTAAGTCAATTGTGGGTTGCAGATGGGTTTACAATGTTAAGGTGCAACCTGATGGAAAGTCAGATCGGTTGAAAGCTCGTCTTGTCTATGTAGCACGGGTACGGACACGTGACATGAGTACGGGGGTACGACAATTTCCAAAAATGTAGGGTACGGGTACGGGTACGGCTAGGGTATCTTGAATAAAAATATATTTTTAATAATTTAAAAAAAAAAAAAAAAAGATTGAACAACACAACAACATATCAATACACATATTAGCATATAAGTAGTCTAAGGATTAAACAACGTTGTTTTAGCATTACAAGTCCACAATTAAAGAAAAAAAAAACTAAATAAAAAAAGAAGAAGAAGCAAGTCCACTAAGTACCCACGTCGTACCCATGAAGTACCCCCCATAGTTGTACCCCTTATAGTTTTCAAAAAATGCAATCTGACCCCCGTGCTGTACCCACGCCATACCCACGAAGTACCCGAGCCGTACTCAAGTTGAATCTTTCACTTAACAGTATCTGGACACCGCTAAAGGGGTACCCGACACGTACCCAGGAGTATGGTACGAGTGTCGGTGTTCCCCAAGTACCCGGTACGGATACTTCATTCAAAATGGAGTACCCATGCTTCCTAGCGTCTTGTAGCCAAGGGGTATACTCAGGTCTATGGCCTTGACTACTCCGAAACCTTTTCACCTGTGTCTAAAATTGCATATGTTCACCTCTTTGTCTCTCTTGCTGCCACATTCCACTGGCCGTTACATAAGTTGGATGTCAAGAATGCGTTCATCAATGGTACTTTACTGGAGGAGGTGTATATGGAGCAACCACCTGCGTTTGTTTCTCAAGGGGAGTCAAGTTTGGTATGTCATTTAAAGAAGTCTCTATACGGGTTGAAGCAGTCTCCTCGTGCCTGATTTGGTCATTTCAGTGATGTGATTGCAGAATTTGACCAACAATGTGGTGTTGATCACTCCATCTTTTGTAGACATAGTCCAGCAGGTAAAATTCTATTGATTGTCTATGTTGATGACATTGTTATAACTGGTGATGATGCCAGGGGCATTCGTGATTTGAAATCCTTTCTACAAAATAAGTTTCTTTCTACAAAAAAAGTTTCAGACCAAGGATCTGGGCAGCTCAGATATTCCTTGGGTATTGAAGTGGCCCGATCGCCAGGGAATTTGTCTCTCACTGAGGAAGTATGTTCTTAATCTTCTATCTGAGATGGGTATGTTGGGGTTTAAGCCCTTGGATACTCCTATGGATCCTAACACTAAATTACTACCAGATCAAGGTCAATTACTAGATGATCCAAGACGGTACAGACGTCTTGTGGGTAAACTCAATTACCTAACGGTGACTAGACCGGATGTTTACCTTTGCAGTTAGTGTGATTAGTCAGTTTATGGACTGTCCTCGAACCACCCATTGAGTTGTTGTAATCCGTATATTGAGGTATCTCAAAGGAACTCTAGGACGTGGTTTGTTGTATAAGGACCATGGTCACATACGCATTAAGGCCTTGAGGGCTACACTGATGCAAATTGGGCAGGTTCCTTGGTGATAGGAGGTCTACTACTGGATACTGTGTTATGGTTAGAGGCAACCTTGTGTCATGAAAGAGTAAGAAACAAACCGTGGTTGCTCGATCTAGTGCAGAATCAGAATATAGGGCTATGGCGCACACCACTTGTGACTAGTGTGGCTCAAACATTTGTTAGAAGAACTTGGGTTACTCAGTCGACTCCGATGAATTTATTATGTGATAATCAAGCTATTGTTCGCACTGCTTCTAATCCTGTGTTCCATGAGAGGACGGAGCACATTGAAGTCGACTGTCATTTTGTGCGCGAGAAGCTTTTGCAAAATGTAATCCATTCAATTCATGTGAATGCAGATTAGTTAGCCGACTTGTTCACTAAAGCATTGGGTGGGATTCGAGTGAAATATATTTGTGACAAGCTGGGTGCATATGATATGTATGCTCCAGCTTGAGGGGGAGTGTTAAAGAGTATATATGTAATTATACGATATGTAATTAGTAGGTTAAACTAAGCCAACAAATAGGCTTCTTTGCATTCTTCTATTGAGTTAATCAATATACAAAAATTCATCTTTTCAAAACTGTAGGGTAAAGTCCATGTGTTCATGTTATAGAGACATGCCATCAAATCCCGCTTTCATCCAATTGGGGATTAATAAATGAGAGGGTGTTGCCCCTACTCAGTAGCCCAGAAACTTGTCTCCATTTTTCTGTGGTGGGGGTTTCTTTTTTTTTTTATTATTAATTATCTTTAGTTAACTTCGTTTTCTTGTTTCCTTTCCTTTTCTTTCCTTTTTTTGTTGGGGAGGGGGGGTTGTTAGGGAGATACAATAGGTTCCACCAGTATTATGATGATATACACACAAAAAAAAACACACACACACACACAAGGGCACCAACATTTGTAAAATTTTGTCATTACTTTCGCAGTTTTCGATATTAACAAGGTCTACTAGACTAACCTAAATCCAGGTCCTCCTTGCTGATATCAACAAAATCCTTCTCTTTGTATGATTTCAGGTTCTGAATGGCAACCTCATCAATTGGATCAACTAAGAACAGCACCTGAAAAAAAATTGAGAAAGGGGAAGTAAAGGTCAAAACATACATAAAAATAACCCCACATACGAACAAGAACATCCCAGTTCCAAATATGTGAAAGAGAAACACATACTTCAATGTCCTTCTCAAGAAGTTTCTCCAGGAAAGGGGTGTTCTTCGCACTTGTCACGCTGTCAGACGCAATGAAATAAATAGCCTTCTGCTCTGGCTTCATGTTCTCGACGTATTCATCCAAGCTGATCATCTCTTCCTCACTCTGGGAAGAGAAGAATCGAAGTAGCGGAGCAAGACGCTTGTGGTTTTCACGGTCTTCAATGCAGCCCAATTTTAGGTGTTTGCCAAAGTTCTCCCAGAACTTCTCATAATCCTAGAATATATCACGAGGAAAATGGAAAATTAAACAACAAAAGGAGAGGTTGATTCTTTACCCTAAATTATAGTCTGAGTTACTACATACTCCGTAATATATTTAGAGCCCATTTGGGATAGCTTTTGAGGGGCCAATAATCACTTATAAGTTGTGAGAGTTCAAATTAGCTTTTTCACAGCTTGGTAAAATATCGGATTCCTTTAGAATATAAAGCTAAAAAACAGCTTTATCAAAAATCTCCAATTTGTAGCTTTTAAACAATCCCCAAAAGTAACTATTTTAAAAGCTAATCCGATAGCCCAAATGGGCTCTTAGGCTCCAAGTAATAAATGAAGGCAGATATGGTACAAATTTACAAAGTAATATCGTGAAAAGCCTCTGTAGATAAACAGCAAGGAGAGAGAAAAATGATGACTTACATCTCTGTTCTCACTCAAGGATATGCCCAGAATCATGTCAAAGGTCTTTCGTACCAAACGCTTCCTCATAATCCGTACCTTTTAAGTTTAGTGAACCAGAAAACAATTTGTAGATCATTAGATCAAATAAATTATACAACGCCTTCATAGGTAATATGAGTTAAAAGCACTTACAACACGACTTTCCTGGAGAATTTCTCGAGACACATTGAGGGGAAGGTCATTCGAGTCGACCACACCTTTAACGAAGCTCAAATATCGTGGGAACTAATCCGCCAAAATAAGAAAACAATGAGCATAGATTAAGTTGCATTCAGTGCCACTTACTCTATAGCAAAACAATTTGTTGACAGTTCTTACCAATTCTCCATCAAAGTCATCTGAAATGAACACTCGTTTCACGTACAGCCTTATATTCTTCGTCTTCAAATTGACCATTTCATCCTTTCCCATAGGAGCCATGGATGGCACATAGAGTATGGACCGGAACTCCACCTCACCCTATAATTATGAGAAAAGTGGCAGGTTTTCTTAGTACTTTTGGCCGAGGGGGAAAAAAGGGGAGGGGGGAAGGTGGGGAACTGGAGGTATGTAATGCTCCGTTTGGTACGAAAGTTTTCCGATGTTCATTTATCAATATTGATAAGTTTTGTATACAGAGAGAGAAAAAAACCCATAGGGGTAGAGATGGAGATAAAAATATTAGAGTGAGAGCCATTTTCCATAGAAGCTGAGGAGCATAGGGTTCCGTCAACCTCCAAGTCATATACTCATGCCCAAAACACAATATCCAGCTTAAAAGCATAAGCAAGCATGGCTTGCTTTTGTGGAATGAAAGTGTGAAAATGGTATTAGAATGCATTTTTAAATTAAGTTGATACTAAAGATGATAATTTTATTTCAATTGGTGAGAAGGCATTTCGAAGTTGTCATTCAAACACACCTAAGCTTTACATTGTTGCATTTATTGAAGAGATCCAGCTTTGTCATATGTTCCAGACGTGTGATATCATATTCCATAAAACTAGATTCCACAAAGGTCTATCTAACTAAACACCTTTGTTATGTATACGTGAGAGAAATAAGTGAGAGTTCAGAGAGTTCAGAGAGAGAGAGAGAGAGAGAGAGAGAGAGAGAGAGAGAGTTACAAACACAGAATTCATCTCTTATACCCCATCTCTCATTTCATGGTGACACGAGATACCACTCATGCAGATTCTCAATGTGCTACACTTTGTCATCAATAGTAGTAAATAAGGATTATTACCTCTGTAGTAAAGTGTGAAGACGCTAAAGGTTCCAAATACTCATTGAACGTATTCTTGTAGAACTCATTATATTCCTCTGTAGTTACTTCCTTGGGGTTCCGAAGCTACGAATACCAAAGAAAATCACAACCTCATTATTTTCAAGGACAATAACAGCTTAAAAGCAGCATAATAGGAAAATGGAAATATCATCTCAACAGCACTCACCCATATTGGTTGTGTCTCGTTGGTGAGCTCCCATTCCCAGTACTTTTCAACAACCGTCTTCGTTTTCTTCTTCTTCTGCATCAATAAAAATCACAAAGAATAAATAAGAACTGCTACATGGAATTTTCATTCTAAAGAACAAAAGATGGAACATATGCTTAATAACAGGAAAAGAAGCAGAGAATCACTTCAGTTTTCTCGTCTTGGTCATCCTTCTTGGCCTCAGCTGGATCCTCGTCAACTTCAACCTGTAATCCTTATTATTATTAGAGGAGTGCCAAGAAAGAGAAGTGTACATGAATACTTATACATATACACAAATAAGTGGAAGATATGGAATAGTACCTCCTTTGTATATCCCTTTTCCTGCCAGGTGTATATTGGGAATGAAACAAATTGTGAATAATTTTTTACGAGCTTCTGGACCCTCTCTGGGTGTGCAAAACCTTTGTCATCGGGCTGAGAATCCATGAAAATAAGTAACAAACATTAAGGTTAGCTTTGAAATTTAAAAAAACCAGTTGGGTCACAAGAAAGTCTTCAAAATCTAGACCTTCAGATATAAGGTAAGGCGAGTCCCTCTTGGGATGAGCTTCTCAGGATCAGTCTCCTCCCGAATTGTGTAGGAGCTAGAATTGGCCTCTCCTTCCCATACATATTGTTTATCAGATCTTGGACTCTTTGTTGAGACAACGACCTTTTCAAATAAGGAGCTATTAGAGGATCCGAAACCACCCCAGACAAAGGGATAAAAATAAATAAGAGAGAGAGAGAGATAGAGAGAGAGGGAAGATGGGGGGGATAAGAAAGAAACAAGCTCACGTGTGTAAATATATTCAATTACACACTCAACATACCCGATCAGAAACTAGGAAAGCTGAATAAAACCCCACACCAAATTGACCAATTAAATTGCTGTCAGCCCCAGCATCCTTGCTATCCTGTCAAGTAATACAAATTTTCTAAGATCATAACACAAGTCAAGGCAACAATATTGTAAAACCAAACATCAGTAGATTTGAAAAAGAAGGGAAGAAAAGGGGGACGACTTGGGGAGGGGGGAGGAAAAAGATGGAAAAAAAAAGGATACCTTTATTGCCTTTAAGAACTTAGCAGTGCCACTTTGTGCAATAGTTCCAAGACAGTCAACAAGGTCTTGGCGTGTCATACCAATGCCAGAATCCCTGCATAATGCATGTAAACTCTCATACCAGCGCTATCAGAAAACACTAACTCCAAAATACTTTTAACAGTTTTTAAAACATACGTGATAGTGATTATTCCATTATCTTTATCAGTCTGGATACGGATATCAAGGTCAACCCCAGCCTTCAAAAGCTCCGAGTCCGTGACACTGAGAAATCGCAACTTGTCCAAGGCATCGCTTGCATTGCTGTGGTTCAAAATCGAAATTTGCAGATGGGAATTAGTACCAAGTGTGTAGGATAACTACAAGACACAGACTTACTACTCTTGGCTCCTGTTTAACATGGTTTTGAGTCGACAAACCAGGTTTTGCAACAACTATGTTCGCAGCATAATGATCATTTTTCCTCTTTTGGACACTAACAAACTTACAGAAAACTAATGCTCCACATATTTAAGTAGTTAGCCATTTTATAGTGAGAACAATAACCTCCAAAACCAAATCCTCGGCTCTTATATTAACAAGCCCTAATAAATATCGATATGTTAATAGCAGTGACTTTCAATGATGATGAAATGCATATAGTTGTGACTAATTGATCAAAACATGCCTGACAAGCTCCCGAAGAAAAACCTCTTTGTTGCTGTATAAGCTGTTAACTATGAGGTCCATGAGCCGACTAACCTGCCACCAGACAAAAAACAACATGAATCATTGAATCTATCACATCTGGAAATGAAACTCAAATTCGAGCTACGTACCTCTGCCTGATATTCATATTTCTCAGCGGGTGCATCCGATGCATCAGATGCTGCAGCAGTAGACTCATATCGGTTGCCCAAAAGAATCCCATTTCTCAAATTAAATGGCTTGATAGTACCAATGGTATTGCATCCTCCATTGCTTACTACAGAATACCACCTGATTTTGGTATCACTCTCTCCAGCCTGCTTATGCTCATATAGATATAATAGTGTTTTAAATTCTCTTTCACCTTTGAAAAGTTGTAATTGAGAGAAACCCAACATAAAACAGCTATACCCATTAGCAATCACATTGAAGGACTCATCCTCCACGAAACCTAAACCCCATTTGGAAACAGCTTTTGGAGGTCGTATGTTATTATGGAACTCCAAAAGCTATTCCAAAACAATTTGGCAAACTCAACTTCTGCGATTCAATTGCAGAAGCAGAAACTGTTGCCAAATGGGACCTTGGAACCATAAACTGTAGAAAATCAAAAATGCCAAAATGGAACAATTTGAACCAAGTAGAGAATGTGAATAGAATTTCAAAACCCCTCAATGTTTAACTGCATATCCAAACAGAGATTTTGTACAAAATCTAAGTACATACACACAGCCACACACACACACATGTATATGTGTGTGTATATATATATATCATGAGTCTATCAGTAATTAGGGTATAAGGTGGAAGACAGTACAACACAGTACACATAAACCAAACATGATCAATATACAGATCAATAAATCATACATAAATCAGGTATTTTTAGGGTTTTCGTGAGTGTCCATACCGATTCGTTGAAGAGACTGGAAGATGAAATTGGGGCAGTGGCATTTCGGTATCGAGCGCTACCGTTGCGCAGGATACATGAAATGGAACGCCTCGAGAGCCTGTGCATGTTTACAGAACCAGTTGAGAGAGAGAGAGAGAGAGAGAGAGAGAGAGACAGAGAGAGAGAGAGACTACTGGTGAGGTTTTCACTCAGAAGAGAATGTAAATGGAGGAGGGGACTAGGGTTTTAGTTTGGTTTATGGAAGCTTCTGGAGATGGGCAATTTTTTTTTTTTTTTTTTTTTTAACTCAATTCGCAGTATTTGTGAAGTCATGGTTATGGGTAGTTTGGTCATTTTATGTATAAGGCGGTTGTGGAGATTCAGTGGAATGAGTTTTTTGAGGTTCTCAGTTCAACTATCAATTGTTTTTTGCCATGTCATCATGGCGTTTGACTCACCAAGGGCGTGTTTGGACAAGCTTCTTGCTCATTTGCTGCATTGGAAAGAATACAATATTTCTTTCATAAAACTGAAAACGGAAGCAAAAGCAGGACATGTAAGCTGTTCTCAAACAGACTTAACAGTGTGTTGGGCTTTGACAACAGTTTTTGCCTTTTTGAGTCCATAAATGATTTTTGGAATCCCAAAATTTGAATTGAAACTGTTTGGCAAACTATATTTTACAACTTAATTGCAAAAAAAAAAAAAAAAAACTATTGGGAGTCAAGTACAAAAAATTGCAAATAGCCAAAAGCTACCTTGGCAGCTATGTTATCTGCACCCTTCATAATGCTTGGAGTAACCGTGTCCGACACGATACCTGGATAAGGGTACTTCTCTCTCTAACCTCTTAAAATAGTGTAAAATCTTTAAAAACTGAACGAACCCAATATAGTACCCGAATTTGTACCCGACACCCATTCCCGAGTCCGAGTAACATAGCTTGGCAGGACACCTTTTGGTCAAAAAAAATTTTTTGTGTGATTTAAACCCAAGAGCAGAATCTACACCAAATTGGACGTCCACTGTTTTTTTTTTTTTTTTTTTTGGCCAATGGCTCAAAGTTAACAAGCATCAGAGCTTGTCCAATGCTAGGTGTTATTAAGGGCGGAGCCATGAATTTTGGTCAGGAGGGGCAAAGTCACACGGGAGTTCGGGAGCAGCACCCCTGAGGCGATTTTTTTGGAGTCTATTTATACATAATTGGCTATTTTTTTAGGGTCTACTTGTCTATAATTGCAATTTTTTTGAGATATACTTATAATATGAGTCTATTTAGAAACACGTAAATATTGTATAGTGTGTTTCAAAATTCTAGGGGGGGCCTATTTCTAAAACGTATAATATTCTCACACTAAAAGTGTAATTTTTAAAATTCTAGGCGTCTTTCCTTTGAGTTGTATATACCTGTATATCAATATACATGTAGTTGATGGCATTAAATTAAGCCTTGGACCCCTTTGGGAGGCCTAAACATAAGTTGAGGGAGGGCCTAAACATAAATTGAGGGTGGGGGGGGGGGGGGGGGGGGCTTAAATGTAAAACCTATAACACATGTAGGGTAAAATTTTTCTTGTCAAAAAGTGAGTGGGGGCATGTGCCCCCACTGGCCCTCAAAAGCCTCCGCCCCTGGGTGTTATATTAGAGATGTCAAAACATATATTTTGGCATTGTTATAAACCCAAGAATTCTCTATAGCGTGCTGCCCAGACAGCACCCCAGTAGCGCCTGCGTGGTGCTGGCAGAATCATACGATGGTTTTTTTTTTTAATTTTTAAAAATGCAAAAAAAAAAAAAAAAAAAAAAAAAAAATCATCGTGTGGTCCTGCCTGCGCCACGTAAGTGCTACCGAGGATCCGGACTCTTGTTACAGTGCTAGCACATATGCTCCAATGTTATATTCCAAAAGAAATATCAAAGTATAGCATAGCACCTAAAAATACCACTCCAATAGTGTGCCAAAAATAATTCTATAATTTGACAATGCCAAATATAGTATATCACCCAAAAACACCACTCCAATGGAGTGCCGAAGGTGGCTCTATAATAATTTGACAATGCAAAAGGCAATGCCAAATTTGGCACAGGATATAGCATTACCAAATTATAGCAGCTCCTTTGGCATCCAATGGAGTTGTGCTTTTGGAGGGTAATGCTATAATTTGACAATAGCACCCCTCTTTAGCACTCCTAGTAGAGATGTTTGGTTCACTAGAAAGGAATTAGGAAAATGAAACTATTTCCAAGTAACCCAATTCCTAGGAAAATGATGTCAAATTAGTTCCATTATGTTGTTTGGATAAAACTACGAATGGTCTTGGAAACAACATTTATATTTTTTAAATGGTAAATTTATTTTAAAATAGTTGGAAGCATGATAAGATTTTAATTGCAAAATATTTGCTTGTATTATGTATTTTATACATCATTAGTTTGAAAATTCAACAACCATTCAATCATTTGATTAGTTAATTTAATTCAAACCATTAGTTATCTTAAATTTAAACACTATTGAATTGTTAAATGAATGTCCACACCCGTCCCGGAAAAACAATCATTTTAAATGCATAATTGGAATGTTGGACATTATTAATGTTGATTAATAATTGTGATGGAGTTGACTGTGGGCCAACGGTGGGTGTCGATCAAGGACACAGAAAGTTGGTAATTCTTGAGGAACATGACATGATTAAATGGCATTTATGTGGATTAAATGTTATTTGAAATATCTGGTATATATGAATTGTAAATATACCTGTATTGTGTAATTTCTGTTAGTTTTGATTTTGATGAAGATCAATTAGAGCGAATTAGAGATAACCAATGTAATATGTTGCATAAAATGTAGGTTATCTAGAGATTCTACGAAATTAGTTTTCGGAATGTAATTACGGAGAAACGGAACTTAGATGAAACTTTTATGATTTATAGTTTTCACTCGTGAAGCAATGAATTAAACATGTAAGACGTTTCGAAAAATAATTAGAAGTTTTGAGAACTCGTGGGTAGGTAAACACAAATACAGAAAGCGTTGCCTATATATAGAAAGAGGTGACTTAGATATTTTTCAAAGTTTTCTAAACCTAAATCCAAAAGGGGGAAAAAAGAGTTTTTAGAACTTCAAGCTTCACGACGCCAAATCGGCGGACTCCTGGCCGTTTGTTTTCTTCCAAATTTCATATTCGGACTGTTCGAGGTAAGAACTACATTTTGATAGTTGTTAGACCTCGTGTTGTTAAGTTTTACGAAAATTTTAATTCTAGGAATTTGGGAAAAACGTGTATATTCTTGTAGGAATCACTTGAGATCGGAGATTCAGCGTAGAATCAGACTCCTAGTACTTCTCCTGAAATCTTAAGACTGTAGCTTTAAGGTATGAATTCTTGACACATGACATATAAGAAATTTTGGATGTTTTAGATATTATGTATGAAATTATGATCCAGGCAAAACTCATGTATTAACTTAGGCCCGTTAAATTCAGCGAGTACGTATGAATAGCATGTTTGTATGAGTATGTAAGTATGCTAAATGAGTATATGGGTCAAAGGGGAGTTTGGTACAAGTTTATGTCGGGGTACGCCTCTCGATATTTTAGAGTTATAGTAGTGATGATACGTTGCTTGGTTTGGGAACCGGTCCAGCCAGAGTAGTTGGATGCAATGGTTGAGTGACCTTGGCTAGCCATTGGCATCGCAGTTTAAGATTTAAGACTTGCCGATATACCAGATGAATGTGCATCTCTCTCCCTAGTAACTAATTGACGTGGTTTAGATGTTTAAAGCATGAATTGCCTCATATGCATTTGTTTAGAATTGTGCACTCAGCATATAGTTGAGCAGTGGAGACTTCCTCCATTGCTGGTTATAAGAAGAAAGGAAAGAAGAAACGAGAAGAGTGAGGCCGATGGGGATGCCGGGGATAACCCATCATATATGGTTTTGTTTTCAAAAGTCAACATTCTAGTAATGAATTTCGAATAGCTAGAACTATGTACTTAACTTGGACCTTTGGTTATGGCTTGGAATTGTTGTAATTAGTATCAAAACTTCTTTTGGTTATGTTATATTGAATCTGAACTCGTGGATTCGTATTTTGAATGCCTAACTCGCCAAGTTTGTATATTGGAGGAATGTATTAGTACTTCAATGTTTTAATCCATACAAGACTTAACTTATTTCAATTTTGTACTCTTTTCAAAGTTTAGTAAGGTTTATGTGTGTTCTTTTGGTTTGGAGATAGTTGGGAAGGATGGAAATGTCACGCCCGTCCCAGAAAATCACTATTTTTAAAATGCATTTTTGAGCTTGTGCGAATTAATTATTGTTTATTAATAATTGAAATATGGTTGACGTGGGTCAACGGTGAGTGTCAATTGAAGACATGGAGATGTGATAATCGATAAGGGATTGACACGAATGAATGGCATTTATATGATTTTAAATGTTATTTGACTTTACCTGTTTTCATGAATAGTAATTATACCTGTATAGTATAATTTCTGGTAGTGTTGATCTTGTTAGAGACTATTTTGAGTAACATAGTGATAACGTAGGTAATTACATAAAAGGTAGGTTATCTAGAAATTTCACGAAACTAGTTTTCGGAACGTAATTACGACGATAAATAGAACTTAGTCAGAAAGTTTTATAATTTATAGTTTTCACTCGTGAATAGATCAAATGGTCGTGTGCAACGTTTCGGAGAATAATTAGTAGTTTTGAAAACTTGTGGGGAGGTAAATATAATTTTCAGAACTTGTGCCTATATATAGTGGAGTTCTAGATATTTTCATTTACAACTTTCCTAAAAATTAAAATTCAAGAGGTTTTAGTTGCTTAGAGCTTCAAGACGCAAATCAACGGACTTCTGCCCGTTTATTTTCTTCCAAATTTCATATTCGAGCTCCTCGAGGTAAGAGCTTCGTTTTGATATCTATTAGGACTCGTTTGGTTAAGTTTTTATAAAAATCCTAATGTTGAAATTTTGGGAAAAATGCGTGTAAACTTGTAGAAATCGCTTAAAAATCGAGATCTGACGTTTAATTGTTCCCTTAGTTCATCCTTCAAAATTGTAGGACGTTTACATGAGGTATGAATTCTATACCTATGAATTATATGAAATTTACATGTTTTGAATATCGAATTGATATTTTGGATCTGGGCGAAATTCACGTATTAATTTGGCCCGTTAATTATGCACGTGAAACTGCGATAAAAGTATGTATATGTGATTATATGAATGTGCTATGTGTTTATGTAGGTTGAAAGGGGGTTTAGTGCAAATTCATCCGGGGGTAAGCTCCTCGATGTTGGGGATTATAGTAGCGATGGCCACTATGCATGGTTTGGGATAAGGCCCAGCCAAGGCACTGTGCATGGTTTGGGAGAAGGTCCAGCCAGGGCACTGGATGAGTGGTAGGAAGAAGGCCCTCCACGGCATCAATTCTATTGTTTCGTTACCAGATGAATGTGTACTACTCACCCTAGAGACCATTTTGATGTGCTTTGATATGTTAAAGCATGAATTGTCATATAAGCATATGTTTAGAATTGTGCACTCAGCATATAGCTCAGTAGTGGAGTTTTACTCCATTGCAGGTGACAGAAAGAAAGGAAAAAAGAAGCGTGAGGAGTGAGACCGCGGGAGCGACAGTGATCCTTCTCTTGTATATATTTTTGTTTTCAATTCCATATGATGTAAAATGTAATTTTGAGAAGTTAGAACTATTAACTTCGACTTCGAAGATTTGGAATGAATTAGAAGGTTGTAATATGTCATAAAACTCTTTTTGGTTATGTTGTAATGAATCTGAACCCATGGATTCGTGTTTTGAATGCTTAGCTTGTCAAACTTGGATTTTGGATAAATGTAATGGAACTTTTTATGTTTTAACCCAAACAAGCCTTAGCTTGTTCCGTTATTTTTTCTTTTAATAGATTACCATGTCTTAACGATGTTCTTGAAAGCCTAACATGGATGGTGAAGTTTAAAATAATGTAAACATGTTTGGTGGAGTGATATGAGTGAAGGTTGTTTGATCCTTAGCAAAATTCTGCAGCTTTGGGGATGATTATGCTAAAGGGTCATTCGACCAGTCGAAGGGGGTCATTCGACCAGTCGAAATGACCCCTGCATGGAATCTTTTTATATACTTTTTGGATATTATTTAAATGTTTTGGTTGGTTCTTAGGGTACCTTTGGGACCCCTTTTAACATAAATTCATCTGGTTCGAAATATAATTACGTTTTCAATTTTATATGGATTTTACAACTCGAAGGGTAATGTTTCCAAAAATTTTAGTACTCAAGGTTGTTTTAAAGTTTTTTCCGCAGTGTATAGTTATTTAATGTTTGGTTGAGCCTTGGTAGCGTGCCACGTGTCCTATTTCCACACATAGTGGGATGGTTCGTGATAGGAAATCAAGTTCGATGAAGAGGAGTAAGGTTGGATGACTTTTAGGCAAAGTTTTGCCAGGGTCATTCAATCGGTTGAAGTGCCCTCTACCTAGAAAGAATTTTGTCAAGGGTTATTCGACCAGTTGAAGGGGAATGTTCGACCAGTTGAAGGGGATTTTTCCACCGGTCGAAATGACCCCTACATGAAATCTTTTTCTACCCCTTTCAAAAATTATTTAAATATTTTGATTGGTTCTTACGGTACCTTTGGGATCCCTTTTAACATTAATTCATCCAGTTCAAAATACAATTACGTTATCAAATTTATACGGATTTTATAACTCGGAGGGTATTATTTCCAAAAGTTTTGAATACTCAATATTGTTTTAAAGTTTTTTCCGCAGCTATAATCTTTTAGTATATTGGATGAGCCTCAGCGGCGTGCCACGTGTCCTATTTCTGCTTGTAGCGAGATGAGTCGTAATAAAACTTTGGGAATATGCGACGTCAAGTAGAGTGTTGAGTGATTTCGCACATATTCTATAACACATCCACAAATTGTAGAGATGTTTGATGCATATGGTATGTTGTCATTCATATATGATTATATATGATGTCATGTATGCATAGTATTTATGCATTGAGATTGACAGGTTGAGAATCATGAGTGATGGACATGAGCAATCACCACATGTTCGAATAGACCATCTGTAAGAGATGATGGGAAATATCAGAGACTTGGTATGGAGTATAGCGGAGCAGTTACCTCCAACACCTCCATTTGAGCCAACGCTAATAGCCGTGGTGCCTGTACCAGAGAATAGGGATGGACTATCCGTATCAAAACAATTCACGAGGAGAAAATTGACAGAGTTTCATGGGACCTCTAACACGACACTAGCGGAGATTGGATTATAGACATAGAGAGGATTTTTAGATCTATTCTGATGACCGATGCACTAAAATTTGAGAATGCCAGTGATGTACTTAGAGGTGACGCTCATAATTGGTGGGTCGATGTGTTGGACCAAGGGGCACCGATTACTTGGGAAGGATTCAAGGCAGAGTTTAATTGCTGATTCTTTCCGAAAGCTACTCATAATGCGAAGAAGAGGGAATTTGATAACCTTAAACAGGGAGGTATGACTGTAACCAAGTATACTTCCAATTATAATGCGTTGTTGAGGTTTGGAAAGGGTTCAGTACCAATGGAGGAGGATAGGGCAAGAAATTTTGAAGAGGGATTGAGGGAGAACATTTGTTTAAGGGTAGAAACCTACGAGCATCAGACCGTTGGAGCGGTGCAACAAATAGCACTGGTGGCAGAGAGTAGAATAAAGAGATCGCAGCAGAATCAACAATGTAAATGAGGCAGCGAGGGTAGTGATCAAAACCAGGGTGGCCTTTCAAGAGGCCGTTTGCACGGGGCTTTGGATCGAGTTTCAGTGGACCCAGGAAGCCGGCTAGTAGTATACCTTTGTGTCCACAAGTCGATGTTTTATGACTAATTTCAAGAACAAGACTCAAGGGATGAATTGCAAGCGCTACACCTGATATGAGGAGCAAGTGTTACGATTGTGGGATGTTTGGACATCAATCCAAGGAGTGCTCGAGGAACGTACGTCCCCAACAAGGAAATAGTTCTATGGCTTCCAGTGGTTCGAAGCCTAGATAGGCCAACGACTGGAGAGAGAGGATGGAGCAGCGTGAGGGGAGATCATTTCAGATGGATCCCAGAGATGTGGCTACTACGAATATAGTGGTCTCAGACATGGTGCCTGTACATTCATATCTAGCGCGTATATTTGTTGACTCAAGATCTACGCATTCATTTTTATTCATTTGTTGAACATTTTAATGTTAGATCGACACCTTTAGGATATGAATTATCCATTGTAGTACCTCTTAGCAAGTCGGTAGTAACGTCTATGATATATAAGGATTGTGAGATCAAACTAGGCAAGAATTGATGACCGTAGACCTTATACCGCTCATTGTGAACCATTTTGGCGTGATCTTATGAATGGATTGGTTATCTCTTAACCAAACTATGATAGATTGTGAACGAAAAGAAGATAATTTTGGATCATCGGTTTACGGGAGCTTTTGTTTTCAAGGGAGTGTGATTACACTGCTACCGTATTTGATTTCGGCTATCCGAGCGGGTAAGTTGTTGACAAAGGAATGTCAGGGATTTCTATGTTCAGTAATTGATACTTCGGTGACTGAATTAAAAGGTAAAAGACATTCTGATAGTACGAGAATATCCAGATGTATTTCCCGACGATCTACCAGATGTCCTTATTGAGAGAAAAATTGAGTTCACCATTGAGACAATGCCAGACTCAAGACCCGTATCGAAAGCACCGTATAGAATGGCAACTGTAGAATTGAAGGAATTGAAAAATCCAACTACAAGAGCTACTTGACAAAGGTATTATTTGACCTAGTATATCACCGTGGGGAGCTCTAGTGTTGTTTGTAAAGAAGAAAGACGGTTCAATGCGAATGTGTGTCAATTATCGAGAGTTAAACAAGTTGACAATCAAGAACAAGTATTCGTTGCCTAGAATTGATGATCTATTCGATCAATTTTGTGGAGCACAAATATTTTCAAAGATAGAATTGAGATCGGGTTATCATTAATTGAAGGTAAAGGTGGAAGATGTAGAGAAAATAACTTTCAGAACACACTACGGACACTACGAATTTCTAGTATTGCCATTCGGAGTTACCAATGCACCCGTCGCATTCATAGACCTTATGAATCTAGTCTTTAAAGACTATTTGGACGATTTTGTGATCATATTCATAGACGATATCTATCACGACCCATCCCACTATGCGCAAAAATAGTACACGTGGCATGCCACTGAGGCTCAACCAACTCAATTACATAATAGCAGCGGAAGTAATTAAAGTAGAACAAGGAGGAAATCAACTCCCAAAGATTCGATGGATTAATAAAATTAGGGTTATAAAAAAAGTTTTCCCCCTTTGCAAACACTTAAAGAAATAATACATTTTGGAAACAGTGATCCAGTCGACTGTGACGGGGACCCAGTCAACTGCTCTGCCAATTACAGAGAACATGAAAGTTTAGCAGCCCAATCCAGTTGACTGAGACTCGAGTTCAGTCGACTGTAGGTTCCCAAACTCAGTCGACTGGCCTCATCCAGTCGCTGCTCGGAGTCCTGCAGAATATCTAGTTTTTGTGTTGCTTCTAGTCGTTTGTGGAAGAAACCAGTTGACTAATTTCCTGAAACTGAAAAGAAATTTTGTCCAAATAATGCGTCCAATCGACTGGACCCAATGTCAGTTGACTATTTTTCCAATTCCTGCACAATTAAACCTTGAGCCAAAACTTAACTGAATGTCGTAAAACATACAAAACTATTACAATAACCAGTGCAAGTTCCACTAATCTATTACATGCCTCTCCAAGTATTCGAGGTTACAAAAATAGTTCCCATTAACATTCATTTACAACAAGGGTAACTACAAAAGCTATGTACATGAAATCTAAACCTGCATCCTCCCACGTCCTCACTCCTCGCGTTTCTTCTTCTCGTTCTTCGTTTTACTTGTAATAGTGTAAAGCTCCACTGCTCAACTATATGTTGAGTGCACAATTTTAAACCAATGCTTATATGACAATTCATGTCTTAAAACATCAAAACACGTCAAAATAGTCTCCGGGGTGAGTGACACGCATTCATCCAGTAATGAAACTATGAAATTGATGCAGTGAAGGGCCTTCTCCCAACCACTCATCCAAGTGCCCTGGCAAGGCCTTCTCCCAAACCATGCATTGTGTCCTGGCAGGGCCTTCTCCCAAACCATGCACTGTAGTCGTCGCTACAATTAAATCCTCAAATATTGAGGAGTTTACCCTCGAAGTGAAATTGTAACAAACTCCTCTTCGACCCTCATAAAGCATGCTCATATAAACAGGTATATATGTTTTTCATGCATTCTTTTGTGCATAATTAACGGGTCTAACTAATACATGAATTTTGCCTGGATCCAAAAATAACAAACTAGATATTTAAAGCATGGAAATCTCTTATAAATCATAGGTCTAGAATTCATACCTTAAGCTGTCATCCTATAACTTTAGGAAAAAACTTAAGAAAGCCGATAGTAATCTCCGATTATACGCAAAACCTACGAGTTTTGACAAGTTTACCCCAAAATTCCAAAGTTAGGTTTTTCATAAATTTTAGCCAAACATGGCCTAACTGGTATCAAAATGAAGCTCTTACCTCAAGGAGTCCGAATACAAAATCTGGAGAACAACGGACGAACGGAAAGTCGTCGATTGGCATCGAGAAGATCGAGGCTTCAAAATCTCCCTATCTCATTCTCTCTCTCACTTTGGTTTTAAGATATTTATGAAAAATATCTCATCCTCTCTATATATAGACACAACTCTTGGAAATTAAGTTTACCTCCCCACGAGTTCTTAACTCTTCTAATTATCTCCCAAAAACATCTCAAACATCTAAGTTATTGATTCACGAGTGAAAATCTCTATTCCATAAAAGTTTTCATATAATTTTCGTTTAGGTCCGTAATTATGTTCCGAAAACTAATTTGGTGGAATGTCTAGATAACCTACCTTTTATGCAATGCATCTTATTGGTTATCACTAAATCCATCAAAATGATCTTAATCAAGATCAAAACTATCAAAATTTAAAATGCACAGGTAAATTTTACTATAAATACCAGAAAAATATCAAATAACATTTAAGTCATATAAATGTCTTTTACTCATGTCAATGCCTCATGGTTCTCCGATTACCGTGTCCTCAAATGACACCTCACCGTTGACCCACGTTAACTCCTTTTCACAATTATTAGTTAACATTATTAATCCATGAAAACAGTTATGCACTTTAAAACGAATGATTTTTTGAGACAGGTGTGACAACTCTCCCCTCCAAAAATGAAGTTTGTTCCCAAACTTATACCTCAAAGGTCGAAAAGATATAGATATTCATCCTTCATCTCTTCCTAATTCTCCCACGTCGCTTCCTCGACTGTATGACTACGTCATAATACCTTCATCAACGGAATCGTCTTTGTTCTCAATACTGGTTCTTTTCAATCCAAGATCTCTACTAGATGTTCTATATATATCAAGTCTTCTTGAATCCGTAATAGTTCTAGTACAATGGTCTTGCTCATGTCTGTGATACACCATCGCAACATCGATGCGTGGAATACATTGTGCACATGCTCCAACTTGAATGACAAGGCTAGTCGGTAAGCCACCGGTCTTACTTTCTCTAGGATCTCAAACGGTCCTACAAATCTTAGATTTAGCTTTCACAGCTTCCTAAATTGTACAATGCCTTTCGAAGGTGATACTCAAAAATACACAAAGTCTCCTACCTTGAATGTCATCGGTCATTATTTAGAGTCGGCGTAGCTCTTATAACGACTCTAAGCCACCTTAAGATGCTTTTGGATTAGCTTCACCTTCTCCGTTGTCAATTGTAATATCTTAGGTCTTATCAATCTTCTTTACCTAACCTCGGTCCAACAAATCAGTGAATGACACTTACGCCCATATAAAGCTTCATACGGTGCTATCCCGATACTTTTCTAAAATCCGTTATTGTGAGCAAACTCAATTAATGGCAAGTGTTTCTCCCAATCACTTCCAAAGTCTAGAACACAAAGTCTAAGCATATCTTATAACATCTGAATCATTCGCTCTGACTGTCTGTCGGTCTGAGGATGAAAAGTAGTACTAAAACTCATCTTGGTACCCATTGCCTTTTGCAAACTTCCCCAAAACCTCGATGTAAAACTACCATCACGATCCGACACAATCACTGCTGGAACCCCGTGTAGTCTTACAATTTCTTTTGCATACAACTCCGTTAGTTTAGATGGCTTAGTCATCTTAATCGGTAAAAAGTGAGCTGATATCGTCAATCGGTCGACTATGACCCAAATCTTGTCGTTCTTGTTAGGAGATAGTTGAAATCTGAAAACAAAATCTATTATAATTTCATCCCATTTCCACTCTAACACATATAATAGTTGTAGCAGTCCTGCGGTACTTGTTTCTCTGCTTTGACTTGTTGACATGCCCAACACTCTGAAATATACTTAGCCACGTCCCACTTCATGCCTTTCCACCAAAAGTTCTCTTGCCAGTTCTGTACATCTTGTTACTATTAGGAAACTGCGTTCCCAGAATTCGTTGACAGCGCGCATAAGTTGGTACTGCAAAAATTACGTGAAAACTACAAATAAAGGCGGAACTAGGGTTACCTTAAACTGCTAAAACGGATTGCTATAGTAGACGAATCGAGAACACAGGCTCGATAACAGCTCACGATCTTCTACCGTATTCCTTCGCTGCCAGAATATCGAACTAAGTGTGGGCTCCTTTAAAATCCTTTATGTTTCAACTCTCTCTTTTTACGCTCTCTTTTCTATTCCGAGTTATAATGCTCTTGATGGAAAAATGCAAACTGAGGAGAGAGCCAAAGCAGCATATATATAGGCTACGATAGGAACCATAAGAAGTCAATAAGGAATAGGCTTCCTTATGGAATTAGGAAACCCTAATTCGAACTGAATCAGATTCCTATTTCCATAAATTATAATTCATACCACTAAAGAATTATAATTGCACTCCTACCCTTATCTCAAAAATATATTTCGAGCTCCATGTTATTAAATGCTTATTATCTCCCCATGTTAAGATTACAGATATCCATTAATTAAATATAATTACTGACAATCATATTTAATTAATCTCTTAAAATTCCTTGAGATCCTCTGCTTAACTTATCTGATATGTCAGATACAAAATCCACCTACAGGGTTTGACATAATCAAAACTTATAAGCTTTCTCAAGGGGATATCATCAATCCCAAAATTGAGACATGGATTCCATCATTAATTAATATCCATCACACAATTAATATTGTCACCCAATCCAATGATATATTGACCCATTTAAGGATCTCACCCTTTTAGGGATCAAAGTGTGAATATCAAATGTCCGTGCCTATAAATTAACTTAGGATTTAGAGCATAAGCACTCATAATAGTCATGAGGTATTAATTATCTTATAAGTCAGTATAAAGATAATTACCCCATGTCGGTCCCGTTTAATACACAAAGTGTACCATCATGGTGAGTTAAAACTATACCATTTCCCGTAGTCAAGACAAACCTACTACAAGACCATGCTGCAGTCCTACCGATGGTGTGTCCAATCCATCTAAGACTGTAAACCAAAATCTTACATTCTACAAGATCCGATGGTCTGATCTTCCGTGTGTAAGCTGAACTCTACACACCAAAACACCTACTACATAGAATGAAAGACACACATGCATAATATTAAATAAACAACATAATACAAATATTATCCACACAGATTCTCATAAAAATGGATTAACTAATTTTATTAAATGAATAATAAATCAACTACATAAAGTATGGCTTTTAGTATATATCCCTAACAGTTACTTCCCGGATGAACTGAATATTTAGTACTATGTGCCTTCTCTAGGATTCTTTTTTTTTTAAGTCTTTCAAATTGGGTAAACACAATTAACTTCCAAGCATCAACACCCCTTGTTCCAAAGTCAAGCCGGGTCGCTTTTCCAAAGGTTTCTCGCCTCTAAATTTACATAATCAAGAACAAATATCCGTTGTGTAAAATGAGAGACGAGATACCTTTGGAAAAGCAACCCAGTTTTACCTTAGAGCAAGAAGTATTGATGCTTGTGAATCGATTATGTGTACCCAATTTGAAGGACTTAAAGGAGAGAACTAGAAGAGGCACCTAGTACCAAATATTCGATTCATCTGGGAAGTAATAAGATGTACCAAATCTTGCGAGAAAACTTTTGGTGGAGAGGTATGAAGCTGAAAGTTTCTAAGTATGTTTCTGAATGTTCAACGTGTCACCAAGTCAAAACAGAAAGACAAGTACCTGCGGGACTACTACAACCATTACCTGTGTTAGAGTGGAAATGGGATAAGATCACGATGGATTTTGTTTCCTAATTTCCATGATCGCCTAATAAGAACTACAAGATTTGGGTTATAGTTGATAGATTGACAAAATTAACTCATTTTCTACTGATCAAGACGACTTAGCCTTCGAGGTTAGCGGAGTTGTATGTGAAAAAGATTATAAGACTACATGGGGTTCCAGCAGTGATTGTATTAGATCGCAATAATAGTTTTACATCGAGGTTTTGGGAAAGTTTGCAAAGGCTATGGGTACCAAGTTGAGTTTTAAAACTACTTTTCATCCTCAAACCGACGGGCAATCAGAGCGCATGATTCAGATGCTAGAGGATATGCTTAGACTTTTGTGTTCTAGACTTTGCAAGTGATTAAGAGAAATACTTACCATTAATGGAGTTTGCTTACAACAATGGATTTCAGTCCAGTACAGGAATGGCACCGTATGAAGCTTTACATGGGCGTAAGTGTCGTTCACTAGTTTGTTGGACCAAAGTTAGGGAAAGAAGATTAATAGGACCCAAAATAATACAGTTGACTACTGAGAAGGTGAAGTTAATCCAGGAGTGACTTAAGGTGGCTCAGAGTAGTTACAAGAGTTATGTGAACTCTAAACGAGGACTGATGACATTCATAATGGGAGACTTCGTATACTTGAAAGTATCGCCTTCGAAAGGCATTGTACAATTTGAGAAACGGGGAAAACTAAATCCAACCAATGTAATACATTGCCTAAAAGGTAGGTTATTTAGGGATTCCACGAAATTAGTTTTCGGAATGTAATTACAGACAAACAGAACTTAGATGAAAACTTTTATGATTTATAGTTTTCACCCGTGAAGCAATAAATTAGACGTGTAAGATGTTTCGGGAAATAATTAGAAGTTTTGAGAACTCGTGGGGAGATAAACACAAATACGAAAAGCGTTGTCTATATGTAGAAAGAGGTAACTTAGATATTTTTCAAAGTTTTCTAAACCTAATTCCAAAAAGGGAAAAGGAAAGATTTTAGAACTTTGAGCTTCACGACGCCAATCGGAGGACTCCTGGCCATTTATTTTCTTCCAAATTCATATTCGAACTGTTCGAGGTAAGAGCTATGTTTTGATAGTTGTTTGACCACGTTTGGTTAATTTTACAAAAATTCTAATTCTAGGAATTTGTAGGAATCACTTGAGATCGAAGATTCGGCGTACAATCAGTCTGTTAGTACTTTTCCTGAAATCTTAAGACTATGGCTTAAGGTATGAAATCTTGACTTATGACATATAATGAATTTTGGATGTTTTTGATATTGTGTATGAAATTGTGATGGGCAAAACTTATGTATTAACTTAGGCCGGTTAAATTCAGCGAGTTCGTATGAATAGCGTGTTTGTATGACTATGTGAGTATGCTAAATGGCTATGTGGGTCAAAGGGAAGTTTGCTACAAGTTCATGCCGGGGTACGCCTCTCGATGGTTGAGAGTTATAGTAGTGATGACTACTTGCTTGGTTTGGGAACTGGCCCAACCAGAGCAGTTGAATGCAATGGTTGAGTGACCTTGGCTAGCCATTGACATCGCGGTTTAAGATTTAAGACTTGCCAGTATGCCGGATGAATGCGTATCTCAAAAGAAAAAAGAAACGGAAAGAGTGATGCCGATGGGGATGTCGGGGATCACCCATCATACATGGCTTTGTTTTCAAAAATCAACGTTGTAGTAATGAATTTCGAATAGCTAGAACTATATACTTAACTTGGACCTTTGGTATGGCTTGGAAATGTTGTAATAAGTATCAAATGTTTAGTAAGGTTAATGTGTGTTCTTATGTTTTGGAGATAGTTGGGAAGGATAGAAATCAAATTTGATGAAAAGGAGTAGGTGGGATGACTCATAGGCAAAGTTCTGCCAGGGGGTCATTCGACCAATCGAAAGGGTTAGTTCGACCGGTCGAAGTGCCCTCTACCCAAAAGGAATTTTGCCGAGGGTCATTCGACTGGTCCAAGGGGATCGATCGAAATGACCCTTGCATGAAATCTTTTTCTATCCCTTCCGAAAATATTTAAATGCTTTGATTGATTCTTATGGTACCTTTGGGAACCCTTTTAACATAAATTCATCCGTTTCGAACTATTATTACGTTTTCAAATTTATATGGATTTTATAACTCGGAGGGTATTGTTTCCAAAAGTTTTGAATACTCAATGTTATTTTAAAGTTTGTTTTTTTTTTCCGCTGCTATAATCTTTTAATGTATTGGATGAGACTCGGTGGCGTGCCACATGCTCTATTTTTGCCTATAGTGGAATGGGTCGTGACAGAATGTGATAAGGTTGTTTCCTAGAGAAATGAATCTAAATACCACCTCAACATAAGGAATGAGTTTGCTTGTTTTTCCAAGAATCAATTTTCGAGTTGGCTGACATACACTTCTTCCACTCGCTAATCATAATTTTCTTCCTCTTTCTTCCCACTTTCTTTCTACCTTCTTCCTTCACAATCAACTTACAAATTGAGAAAACAAAGTGATAACATTAATTATAGACTCACGAGGGAAAAAAAATTGTACTCCCTCGAACCCAAATTAAGTCCCTTCAAGGAATTCCAACTATTTATGGAGCCTTTCTAATTGTTGAAAAAATTTCAACATTTCATAATTGCCCTTCTTTTAAATTTAAAATTTCAATGTCACATCAAACGAAAAGCGTAAGTTTCATAGAATGAAGGATAAATTTGGAAAATATCAAAGAGAAGTCTTAAATGAGACATACTAGAATGAAGGATAAATTTTGAAAATATCAAAGAGAAGTCTTAAATGAGACATACTAAAATCGATTAAAGTACTCTTAATTTGGGATATATTATACATGAAAGAAAGAGCATAAGAGTAAACAACAAAGTTGGTTGCAATAAATTTGAACAAGAAGAAATGAATGAAATAATTTCTTTTTATTTTGTGGATAGGAGGGATAATTGTCACGCCCCAAAATCCACGACACGTGGACGAGTCAAAGAGTCAAAGAAAGAGGTTAAAGAGGAGAAGAGATCCTACGTGGACTAACCAAATAGTATAAAAACTACGAATGAATCCTACGTGGGTTCCAAAGAAAAGTCAAAGATTGACCCATGAGAACCAAACGGGTCAAATAGGGTCAATCAACATTATTTTGGTTTTCGACAGAATTTTAAAAGATAGAAATGAGAGGTCCCAAAGAGACACTACAAGAAAACAGGTCTTTTGTGACGAAAGTTTTTGTGACGGATCAAAATCCGTCACAAACAATGTGTTTGTGACGGACTGTGAGACGAAAATTTATCCGACACAAATAAACTTTTATTCGTGACGGTAATGAACCTCTCTGACACAAATACTTTATATTCGTGACGAAAATGTACCTATCCGACACAAATACATTGTGGTAATTTCGTAAATAAATGGAACACCAAAACTTTTCCCAAAATTTCCCACCTAAACATTTCGGGACAAACACATTTCCCACCCTAAAACATTTCCCCAATATTTCTCTCTGTCTTCTCTGCCCGACATACATTGAGGCGATTCATTCTCTCTCTCTCTCTCTCTCTCTCTCTCTCTCTCTCTCTCTCTCTCTCTCTCCGACCCCCACTTCCCTGCCGACCACCACTTCCCGGTCGACCACCACTCCCGCCGACCACCACTCCCGCAGACCACCAGTCCTGCCGTCGGAAGCTCTTTCTCTCTCGGTCAGCTTCTCTCTGTCTGTCTCTTTCCTCGCTGAACTGATATATAGATCGTATAGATTATACATATATATATTATACACATACATATATGTATAGATATATAGATTATACACTTACATATGTACATACATACATACATTTCTGCTTCTTAGGGTTCCCAAAATAGTTTCTGAAAATCACTTAACAGTCAGATCTTACTAATGCTCCTCAGCCTAATTTATTGTTTAGGAATTGAAAAGCACAATTTCTTGGAAACGGCTTGATGATCAATACCTACTGATGTAAGCACCTTTTCGATCAATGCCTATGTATTTGTTTTTTTTTTTTTTTTTTGGGTATAATTTTTTCTTTGGTAATGACTTCATGTAGAAGTATTCATTTTGAATGACATTATGGAATCCTTTTTCTTGTACTTCATATTTTTCAAATTTGACTCTGACCCAAATTGGTGGTCTTTAGTAATTTTCCCTTTCTTTTTTATTTTTTTTATTTTAAATTTTATATTATTTGCTGTATTTAAGTTTTGCTCTATCAAGTTCATATATGGGTCACCTACACTATGGCACCATGAACATATATGATAGGCTCTGCCGCTTTGGATCCAATTATGATGCCAAACTACTTCATTCTTGTTAAGGTATCTTGAACAACTATCTAATGTTCTAAGTCAATTGAAAAAAACAAAGAAGAAAATACAAAAGAACTATATGAGGTCAAATAAATTAGTCTACTTCAAAATAGGCTAGGATGGAAAAAATAGTAGACTGCCTTATCCCTTGGAAAACTTTAGTTCAGATGTGGCTGGTAGGAGCATTCACCATGGGCGTTTCATACAACGGTTGGGGGAAAAGGTGAAAATATTTCCAAGTATCTTAATGTTACCTTTAAAATTAGACCAATAACATGCCATTACTATTAGTTCTAAGTTTATTTCTCTACAGACTATGGAATCCCACATTTTGTGTTTTGGGAACCTGAGCCATGGTTGCTAGCTTGAGACTTACTCTAAAATGTCAACTTCAGGTTTTCAAACTGTCATAACTTAGATTTTGAGTGTGCTAGTCTAAGTAAAACCAGAAAATGGAACTAGGAGAAAATGTGTAAAATCAATTTCTTTCTCTATTTTTATAGTAGCTAATTCATGTTCCATTCTTAATTTTTTGCTCAATGTAAGACTGGAACAAGGGACAGTGACATCTCTGGTTGAAAATAATGGGACTATCCAAGGGGTACAATACAAGACTATGAATGGTGAAGAATTGACAGCATATGCTCCTTTGACAATTGTTTGTGAAGGTTGTTTTTCAAATCTGCGGGAATCCTTGTGCAAACCAAAGGTGAATAATATTATATATATATATATATATCTAGTAAAACCCTTTAGACAGAATTTATTGAACAAGCTCCTTATTTATAGTTTGTTGTTTACATGGAAATACTTGGCAGTTTGCTCAGATTCCAAAATCTAAGGCATGTTTATGCTATTACTCAGTATAGTGCTTCATTAGCTTTGTTTGCTTGAGATAAGTTTACTGGTGTTTCATTCTGCAGGTTGATGTGCGCTCTTGTTTTGTTGGTTTAGTCCTAGAGAACTCTCAACTTCCATATACAAATCACGGGCATGTTATTCTCGCAGACCCTTCACCCATCTTGTTTTATCCCATTAGTAGCACAGAAGTTCGGTGTTTAGTTGATGTACCTGGACAGAAGGTTCCTTCTATTTCTAACGGTGAAATGGTCCATTATTTGAATGGGTTATTGGTCTTCTATGTACACGTCCATTCCAAGCCATCTTAATCAATTTTCTCTTATCTTATCAAGAATGGGTTCTATTTTATTCATTTCATGAACAGAGTTATTTCTGATGAGTGTGTGTATCTGTTATACACCCATATCTATATGAGTGTATCTGTTATACACACGCACACCCATGTCCTGCTATATAGCACCATCTTACACATTTTCATTTCCCAAATCTAGAATAACCATGAAAGTAAATAGTTAAATAAGCACAAATTAAACAAAACTCTAGAGTTATTGAGATGAAAACTATAGTCACCCATTGATGTAATCAAATCTAAATAAAAACAATCAAAATAGTTAAAATTATCAATTTAGAATTACCGTAAAAGCAACAAATTGGTAAAGAGTTATTTTTTTTAAAAAGGATAAAGGATTATACTAAAAACTTATAGATTACCCTTTGATGCTTGGAGGTGGTGGTGGTTGGAGGTGTTGATGATGCAGCCGTGTGGAGAGGTTGGTAGTGGTGAGGAAGAAAAAATTGAAAGGAAAATAAGAGGTTGAGAAAGAGAAGATCTGAAGTTGGGGGGTGATATATTGTGAATATAGGCAGAGACGAAGAGGCAGTGTGTGCTGTGTGTAAAACATTTGAACTTCAAGACGGAACGTTAGGTTCTTTGAATGTCTAATTGATAAAGGAGTGCCACATGTCAGCACATAAACCCTTCATTTCACAGAAAAAAGGGGCAGATAGACCCTACTTCATTTCATGTTTTTGACTGTTTTGGAAGTTTTTTTACATGGTTTCTTCTTCTTCTTGTTCTTGTTCTTCTTCTCTTTCTCCCTCCCTCCCTCTCCTAGCCAGGCACCAAACAGCCCCTAAGGCCTTTCTCTTCACAAAGAGCCCCTACTTCATTCAGTAAGTTCACTTCAACCCCTGTTTCATCCATTTGTCTTGGCAAACAACCGCTTATTGAATTTAATGGCTTTCTTGGTGGAAAGATATGATGAAGGTTCACTAAGGTCAGTCTATACATTTTTACTTCCCTTTTGTTTTAATTTCTTTTCTTTGGTGTATCAATAACTTTGTACTACATCACTGAAATTTACTTTCATATCATATAAGCTCTGCTTTTGGAGAGGTTATTAATTCAATTGTGCAGTATGGTTTCTCTTCCTCGATAGGATTTGAAATCAATTTATAGTAAATGGTAAATTTCTGTGAGTATGAAATGGGAATACTAGCGGGTCTTATAGCATATGATGTTGGTTTAGAGGAGAGGGCAGGTTCTACTTCTATGAAATGGGAATGCTAGTGTATTACACTTTTAGCTTGCTTTGCTTTAACTTTGCTTTTAGTAAATTCTACCTACTCTCCATATTAGCTTTATAAGACTGCTTTATGCATAATTTTATGCTTGATTGATTTTTTTTTTGTTTCTGAAATGTTTTTTTTGTAATGATCAACACATCAGATTCTGCACCACACACCCACATTTGAGCTTCTTTGATAGAGTATTGTGACAGAGCTTCTTTGAGTTTACATTGGAATTGCTTGAGCACAGATTGAAGGTATTGTACATCAACTCCTCTAACTTCATTTCATGAAACTTGCAATGAAGGCGAATTTGCTATTGACATGTGTTCTCTCTGATATGTGTTCTATATATGTGTTCTCTATATGAGAATGATTATTTCCATGAACTCAAATTTAGTACTTGCATTGTACTTCACAAAAATATGCTTTGATGAGGTAATTTCTTTGTGCATGTAGTTTACTACCAAATTGTTAGATATAGCTCTAGTTTATTACCCATTCATTATTAATTGTGTTGATGAGCATAATTGTGAGTTGTAGCGTGTGAGTGTATGTTTTTATATAGTTAAACAATATGGTTGATTATCTTATATTAATGAGCAGAATTGTGAGTTATGGTGCATTCACAATTAGGGTTGGTGATCTTTGATTGTTTGTTATATAGCATGAACTAACATTAGACTCATCATGTTATTGGTAGTACTTTGAGATAAGAAATTTGTGCTAAAGTGTAGTATGCTAGATCATAAAAGTGTCAAAGAGTTGATTTTGGGTTGTGATAAATTTATTTACATAGGTTTATGAAAATTTTCGGATGTTATAGAAACAGAGAAAACTTTGCCGATTTTTTTTTAGGAATCTTAGCTGTTTTTGTTTTGTTCTTGTGTTGCTTATTTGGATAGTTTTTTATTTGTATTTCTGGTCTTGTTTTGCTCTTTGAGTTGCTAGGTGGCTGCATTATTATATGTTTAATTGAACTTTCGTTATCTGTTATGAGCGTAAAGACTTTATTTAGATTATTATCATTTTATTTTTATTTCTACTAATGTCAGTTAGGAAACAATTATGTATGAACGTATACTTTATTGAATCTTGTTTTATCTTTAATTAATATGCTTTTAAATTTTATGTGGTTCTTATCGTTAAAAATAAGTATGTCATAATTTATTATGATGGAGAAATAATAATTTTTGGTGAATATATAAATTTTTGTCACAAATATTATTTGTGACGGTTTTGGTAATAATTGTGGTCACAATATTTAAAATTCCGTCACAAACACTATTTATTCCGTCACAATTACTATTTATGATGGTCTTGGATTGACACAAATATAGCACACAAATCCGTCACAAATAACATTTGTGACGGTTTCGGGTTGCACAAATAAAGTATACAAATCCGTCACAAATAGTATTTGTGAAGGTATTGGGTCGACACAAATAAAGTGCCTAAATCAAATGTGACACTACTATTTGTGTCACACACAAATGCGTCACAAAATACTATTTGTGACGGTTCGGGTCGACACAAATTAACTGTCACAAATAATAAGTATATGTGACACTATTTTTTGTGTCAACGCAAATCCGACACAAAATCCGTCACAAATACTTTTTTGTGACGGAATTTGACCGACACAGACTTTTTGTAACGCCTTTAACTTGTATTGGACACAAATCCGTCACAAATGGTGCATTTTCATCACAAAAAGTATTTGTGACAGAATTGTACCTTTTTTGTGACGGAAAAAATCGTGACAGATTTTTTCCGTCACAAAAAGCCTATTTTCTTGTAGTGAGAAAAAGATATATAGATAGATGTTTGTTCTGAAAGGCATCTAATAGAGGTTTTTGAGAGCTTTCAACCAAACGGTCCTTAAGAAATCAAAATTTGTATTTTTCCCATAATAGACCATCAACTGGCTAAGTATAAACCAAATTAGATTTCAAAATTTTTGAGCTTTTTGAAAAGTTACTATTCACTGACAGCGGAGCGGGTCTTTCGACCGATACCCTTCGATCGGTCGAACGTCCCGTGTCCAGAATTCCTACAAAATTATCAAGTTTTGGAAATTTTCTAGTATAGAATCTGTATAGCCATACCATAAACTTACCAAAATGACTCATAGGAACAATGGAACATCCGAACCAACATGAACACATTTTAAAAGGGTTTAAGTTAAAGGACTAGCAAGTATCCAAATCAACATGAATAAACATTTAATGTTGACATGCATCCATAAGTGACTCAAAGTGCCAAATACATGTCCATATACATTAAGTCTAAAATTCTAATATATTCTAAGTAAAGGGCTAAACATGTGCCTGAATCAAATATCAAAGGAATTAAACTACAAGATTCACATCTATTTCAATATCTTTTTAAACAAGACTAGAAGTCTGATACATTTTCAAAACAATTATTCTTCTTGAAAAAAAATTCAAAGTACGACTTCACGCATCGAGTAATTCTTGGGCCTTGCCCCCAACTTGATAAAATCTGAAAAATGGTTTGTCATTTTTATGAGAACGACGGCTCGTAGAAAATATTGTAGAGATTCAATATAGATCCCAAAACTAATATGCAACATGTGGTGCCATGAATGCCGCCTAGGCAATGCAACTAAAGAGCCCTCATGCCATGCACACATGATCACTCGCCTCATTACCAGACTATGAGCCACCCTCCACTGGGAATATAGCATACCAACTTTCCGATAGCTAGTCGAGTATAAGTTGAAATTTGGAATGTTCGTAGGTAAATCTGTCGTGTCCTCACACACAACCCACATCCGGATTTTTCACATCTTTTAACCCCATTTTGGGATTTTTCACATATGCTAATGTTGGAACGTGTAAATAAAATTGGAACAAAGTTACCTGATCAATAGCCTCTTTAACAAATCATGAGCCGAGTTGCGGGTCTCGCTCTCTTTAAGATGTTTCGCGACTCTGCCCAAAGTGTGCAAGCAGTTCGTACACGCCACGCTATTGTCTCAATTTATTTTTGCACGAAAATAAATTGGAAAACTAAACACCTTTTCGGATTGATTGCTCGAAAACAAGAAATGAAGATGATATAGAATACTCAAAGAAAATATGGAACACACAAACAAAACTCACTTAGTATATATATTTTATCTACCAAACACTTGCTGGAAGTAGTAATACTAGTGCTGACTAGCCTAGTTTTTTGTAGCTTTGCTTTTGGAAGTACTAAGTTGTTTTTTTTTTCCTTGCAAAATGTATGAGGCATGCCTACCCTTTTATAGGCTAAAATTCTAAACGTTGGGCATTCAATTCATAAACGTCTCATTGGAAATTTAAAGCCACTTGTGTAACAACCTATAATTTTATTAATTGCTAAATGTAATTTCAAAACTATATTTCTATTACTTTTCTTCTTTTTGATTTGATAGAAGAAGTTTGTTTGGGGTCAAACCGTAATTTTTATAATTAAGGAATACATGTGATGTGATTTCAAAAACTATATTTTTCAAAGCGGTAAAAATAATTACTTTTGATTCAAACTGTACTTTTATACAATCGAGAATTGATTTCCTACGCTAATATAATTTTTTGTATTTTTATCATGACTACGAATGCCGCGAAAATACCAATTTATGAACAAAAACTGTCCGTGCCACATTTGGACTCCCACAGAATTAGAATCTTTGTCAAATCCGAATTTGACATATGCTTTAAAATCATTTAAAACAACCAATGATTGTGTTAGGCTTGTTTGGGAATGCCTAAAGTGGGTGTGTTAACTTTGTGCCATAAGTTGTGTTTCCAAACACTAGAGTGACCCCCATACTCTCTAAATAATCCCTATAATCTGATTTCCAATAGATTGCATATGTATAATCTGTATATACGTATATGTATGTGAGGTATATTATGTATTTAAGTGTAAATTAATTTTGTTGAGTGTGAAAGGTTGTTCTTGGGCTCCAAGTAGAAGAAGCTTATATACACACACATATCTTCACATTCTGGGTATTTTTACAAACAGGTTACAAAGAGAAAAAAGAGAGTTCAAAGAGATAGAGATTTACAGAAATTTTAGAGAGAGAAAGCTTCATATCACCATAGTTAGAGCTTGAAGTTGATTCTCTTATATTGATTACATTTCTCAACAATTCTCCAACCCAAAATCACAGTGAGTATTTTGAACTCACTTCTAATGTAATCCATGTTCTACTTACTGTTTTGTAGTTAGGATTGTTAAACACCATTGTTAATTTTGTTCATGGAGTTCATAGCTTGAAAATGTGATTTTATGAAACTTAATCAAAATTCGTTTTGTAAGATGATTATGAAAGATTTCAGTTCATAGAAGCCATGGTTAAAGTTATAGAGCCTAATTCATTCATATCACAAAGTATATTAGGATTGAAATTTCGTTACCTCTCAGTTTTACGTAAATTCTGAGAGGTATGGTTTGAATTAATTTAATATGATCGCGTTTTCGCAATCCTTGCAAAAAAAATGGAAATAATCATACATTATATGTCTTGTTTGCATTCGGATTGCAAAATGGGCCAAAACCAACCTTTAATAATAAAATATGGGAGAAAACTGATGAAGAAGATGACTCTATTATTTTTCGCGCGTGCGACCCATGCGAGCGCAACTCACTCGAGCGACCCGCTTGCATGACCTATGTAATTCTGCTATTCTGAGATTTTCAAAAGGAAATAAAAAATACGCATATCACGCGCGGCCCGCGCGAGCGACATCTCGCGCGATTGGGCCTTTTTATGTTTTCTGACTATTTTTGTACAAGGAACTGTTTGGAAGAAGTTTTAGAGGTTCTTAAGGCGCTGTTTGGGAAATATGTTATTTCAAAATCTATTTTTAAAAGATAAAGTTAAAAAGACTTGATTTCTCGTACGCTCATTTGTTATTACTTTCTAGTAATTATGTATTGCCCGTATAAGTCATAGGACATCCATGTTAAGGTCGAGTTGACATGCATGGTGTGTGATGGTGAGTTGAGAAAAGTCGAGAGTGTGAGTTATATTTCGTGGAGACTTTAATTATCTCAGGTCGACTCGGATACGGCAGGTTAATTAGAAAGGATTGAGCCCAGGCCGACTCAGATACGGTAGGCTAATCAATGTTATTTTATAGCCTTAATTATCCTAGGCCGACTCGGATACGACAGGTTAATTAAGAGAGATTGAGCCCAGGTCGACTCAGATACGGCAGGCCAGTTCGATCGTGTCTATGCCGACTCGAATATGGTAGACCGATCAAGTTATTATAACCATGAATGTCTAGGTACGTCCAGGCCGACTCGGATACGGTAGACATATCGACAGACATTCTAAACCTAACGGCCGTGGGCCGGTGGTTATGGGGAACCATTTGTGTTGGGTTTCGTAGTCAAGGTAAAAAAGTCAGTGAGATGAGTTGGCAGCATTGTTTCATGTACGGTCACATGTGGCATTGATTGAATATTATTATGTTGTCCTTTTGTTTCTGTTTAAATACGAATTCACTCATGTACTTATGTTGAACAATAAACCTGTGAATCGAAAATGGTAAGAAAGTATGTTTTACATTACAAGCATATGTTTTTAATACTCACGAACTTCTTGAGCTGGCGGCATTGATGTGCCCTTGACATTTATGTCTAGGCTTTTCAGGTTATGATCAGGATGGACATTATGACTATGCAAATTGTGAACAACTACTTGTGAAGCGAAATGATTTAAATTATGCTTTTATTTATAAACTGAACTTGTAACAAGGGTTTATGTAATAGATATTAATATTATTCCAAGGCGGATTGTGCCTTAAGATTCCTACATGATGTACTAAGTATTATCTTTGAAAATTTTATAAGTCTTGATTGCTCTTACTCTGATATAAGTTATTATACTGTTTGAAGTTTGGGACAGAATCGATCCTTCAAACTATCATGACCTACGGGTCCATAAAGGAAATTAAATGCTTTCCCTATTTATGCGACGTCAGGGTGTGACAACTTGAGTACTGTTAACACATTGAAGGAATAAGACATATGTATACATTGAAGGAATAAGACAAGTGTTTGCTTTAACAAAATGTGAGAAATAAAAGAAAACTGTTTTAGTTTTTTATTGCAATTTTTAAATGAATTTTCAAAACAAATAAATGAAAAGTTTCTCTTAATTTTTTCCTAATTGTAGACACCCCGATTTTGACCAAACGTCGAATTACGGAGAGTGTTACCTCCATATTCGATGATGACAAGGACCGAAAGATTCGAAGTGTTCCAAGCTCTTCAGAAAGTTCTCCAAACGCGATAAAATTTTCACAGAATGAAATACCAGGTATTTAGGAGAATTCAGGTATAAAACATCACTTTTGGAAAAAATCTTCAAAAATAAGTTTCTTTAAGAAAAAGGAGGAAAGAAAAGACCTAAAAAGGGGAAGTTCAACAAAAACCGGCACACGGCAGTATTTTGCGGCACTCAGTGAGTGCCGAACGACATTCGGTGAGTGCCGAACGACAGTCACAGAATGTCGGCCCGGCATTTACTGAGTGCCACCGACAATTTCTGACTGTCGTTTGCTTTAACAGTCCGTAT
Organism: Hydrangea macrophylla; assembly: GCA_033977485.1. Classification (NCBI taxonomy): domain Eukaryota; kingdom Viridiplantae; phylum Streptophyta; class Magnoliopsida; order Cornales; family Hydrangeaceae; genus Hydrangea; species Hydrangea macrophylla. Next base: position 35,809,152 of record CM066994.1, read on the forward strand.
TTTGTGGTACAATACGTATATGTATGCGGATAAAAACAAAAAAAACTGATAAAGTAAGGTTGACAAAAATGCGGCAATCAATAATTTGGCGCGGCACTTACTGAGAGCCGCGCGGCAGTCATTAAATGCCGCCGCGGCTTTCACGGAGTGCCGCAGCGGCATCCAGTGACTGCCGCAAAAGATTTTTGACTGCCGCCTTCTGCAGCAGTTTGTCTATTTCAGGAAGTACGTATTGTGCCACCAAATGAGACATTTACACCTGTCTTTTACTCCGAATTCACTGAGAACACTTGGTAATTTTGTCTATAAAAGAGGGAGGATCTTCCTTGGGAGCACACACAACAATATACAAGAAGTAGCTACCACTACGCTAACACATATTTTGAGAGAGAAAAGAGAGAGTTTTAAAAAATTAGAGAGAAGAGCTTGGAAGATCTTCAAAGGAGAGAAGCTTTGAGGATAGTTTGGAGGTGATCCTCTAACCACAAGTTGTTTTTCTTCTTTCTTTTGAACTCCTAATCTTAAAACTACTTGATCTTTTGATTAACTTTTTTTAGAAGTTTTATCAAGGAACTTACAAACTTTAATTGCCTCTTCTTTTAGTTCTTTTTTTTTTCTTTGTTTATACTTCTCTCTTGAGATTCTTGAAAGTCTTCCATACTTCACTTGAATCTCATGAGTTGAATCCCTTGACCCCATGTGAGCTTGTGCTCCCCATGAGAGCCAAGGTTGATCATCCTTCATATAGGAGCAAGTAAATGAATCTAAACCTCCACCATGGTTTAGGATTCTATAACTTAAGGTTTCATGGAATCCCCTTTCATATTCCTTGAAAACCTATGAGTATTTAGCTATGTGTGCTTAAGACTCATGAGTATTAGTTATGTCTTTAGCCTCCAATGACCATCAAATGGTAGGAGAAAATGGTTTAGTTTAAGTCCAACTTCATGGTTTAATAGTTGGGGTTAACAAATGAAAGTTGAACTTGATAATGAAACAGTGGGTTCATAAACCGGTTTCGATCAAGGATTTTTTAATTCAAAATCTAACCGTTGGAATCAAGTGAAACCAACGAGAGGGTGTCAATAACTCAAAGTTCTACCACTGTAATTTTTTTTCCAAGGAGATTTTATGTTTAAAGTGGTTTGGTCATGAGTTTTGTGAAGTCACTACAATCTGCCCAGAGTTTCAGCACAGCAACACTCTTTTGAAATAAGTAAATCAGAACCTCAATAAAGTATTTGTTAACCAAAATAATTTTTATAAGTAGATTAATGTGTTAGGAAATCACCCTAAAAAAAACAAAGCATTTCTGATCTTTTTGCTATTTTTAGAAAATTGTGCAAGAACTCTGGACAGAAGGTTGTAGAATGCTGAGTGATGTCTGGTTTTTGTCCAATTCCCGGAGATCCAACCGTTGAAACTTTGATTTCTTTTTTGGGTTAAAAACTAGACACACAGAGGCATCTTGTGTCCAAAATTCATCAAGATCAAACCACGGAAACCATGCTTTTTATTTTTTTTGAAGTTATGATCTGCTCTCAGCAATTTTCAGAATTCTGCAAGTTTTAATCAATTTTATGAGTAGTGGCTTAGATGATATTTTCATGAATTAAGGTCCAAACCATGTTTCAATAATGATTAGTTGAGCTTGAATTCAAAGTTTAAATGATCTAAATCACCGAGTATTTTACAATTTATTCTTGTCCATGTATATATATTCATCCACATGGTTTGACACTTGTAATTAGGACTTAGTTGCTTTATATTTAATTACATTTGATAGATTTAAGCTAAAAATTTAGGATTGTTATTTCTAACTTCATATATTGTATATCATGTGAACTAACCCTTTGTTTTGTAGCGCTATCAAGGTACGACTTCTTGAATTCCTTTTGAGTTTATTGTAAATTCTTAATTTTATCGATTTTTCAATCTAATGCGCGACACCGTAGAATTAAGTTTGCCTTATGTGAATACATGTGATTAGAGACTCTTTTTAGGATTTTATTTTGTTTGTATGCATTGCACATTTAATATCGCTGCTAGATCCCGGGTAAGTTCTCTTGTTTCCTATTGCATATCATATTGCTGGCTACTTGACATATGTGGTTTTTTTGAATGATATTTTATCAATTGCAATTTTACACCCCTTTAGACATGCTTTTGTAATGTATATCTATACATATGTATTAGTTGAGGGCACATTTAAATTAATAATTCAATTAAAAGGATGTTGAGTAGAGGCCTATCGCAAGATAGGATGAGAGAGGGTGTTTTAGTCCGACGGGCTCCTTCCTCTCTCATTCCATAATCCCCAGACCTAGTTAATCTCTGGTTTCTAAAAGATCGGCTTGCTTTTAAATGGTTTCTTAATTTTCTTTTTAAAAATTAAGTGGCGACTCTTTGATTTTGAATTTAGAATTTGAAAAATGTTTTAAAAACAAAAGTGGGCCCAAATGCCGGTATCCATAATTTGGCGACTCTGCTGGGGATCGAACCCAGAATCTCTGGTTTCACAGACCAGAATTCCTAATTTTGGGTTCACTCGAGGATTAGACTTGAAAGCATTCCTTTAATCGAATTAATCAATCTTTGTGTGCCTGTTGCATTTCACTTGCATGTCTAGCCAGTCGATTGCACAGAACTATATGACCTTGGAGACTCGGGGCAACCCGGTCGATCAAGTTATCATGGGACTGTATGATCACCCTTGATCTCGTACCATGTTTTGGTATATGAAGCGTCCTATCGGATGTGTGTCAAGGGTCCCTTATTTGACCAAAACCCAGCCTTTGCATGGTAGCTTCTGTAGAACCTTTCAATCTTAGGAAATCAATTCTTGATTAGGATTATGTGCTAGGAAGTTTTGTATGCCCGAAAGGGATTACTTGAGATGATGACGATACTTTCTTGATGAAAGATGTATAATCTTTTAATCACCTTCTAGCAATTTCTCCTCATGTTCCACGATATTTGGAGAACATGCCAAACTTTGATTATAAGATTATACTTCTTATATCATGTTTATCTAAGCCATATTGACCTTGTATGTATCCGAATTCATGGAAAGTACGATGATAATCTGATCATGTGATCCTCCTACCCAAAGAGTTTTAAGTCCATCTTTGAAAGTAAACAGATTTCACTATCTTTTCCCCAAGGTTTTCGATCACCCTTTCGAAAAATCTTTGGAGTTCACCTTTTTTTTTTTTTTTTTATCAAAACTCCAAATTAATTACCTTTGTTAAGGTACATTTTCACATGATCATTTTCTAAGGAAAAATCCAAAATCTTGGGAATTGTAAGTCCATCACCATCTTCTTTCAATATCAAAACCTTAACTGCCACAGACCATCTCCGAGAACCCTATATCATCCCCCGAGGACAGAAACAAACAGATACCAGCTCCCGGAGGCCCCGACCGGCCCTCTTGGATTGAGCGTCGAAAGATCTTAATGAATTCGAATTTGAATCCCGATCAAGAGAAGCAGTTGAAGAGAGATCCCAGAAAGAGTCACTTCATCCCCAGCATATTCAGTTTAATCCCCAGCAGACACATCGATTCGTACATCGTCAGTTCAACCATGATAGTCACAGTAGTTCACTGTTGACCCATCATCTCGATTCATGCATCGACACTTCTTCTTGTCATGGTTAGCCCAACTATTTGATCCGATCCATGATAGTCATTATAGTCCATTATCGACTCATCATCTTTTTACCAATCGCGCTCATTCAAAATATGCCATCTTAAGCTTCTATCAATGGGGCTTCCATGATCACCGCTTGACATCTCAGGATTTCATGTCCATCACTTGACTTCTGTGTCTGTCTCTTAATTCCCAGGGCATTCGCATCCGTCGGTTAAACGGCATCTCCGATTATAGTCCTCTGGGACCCCACATTCGATTACATTCGCTCACAAAGCACACTTCCCAAATTCCAGAAGTTTGCCCCTAGACCCAGAGTCTTTTAAACCTTGATGTCCTTATCCGAGTCATCCACCACATCACAGTCACAAACACTAGCACAACACCAGCCCACTCGGAGTGGCACATCCCACAGCACTTGCTCATACTAGGATCATAACACTAGACATGATAGGACTTATGACACAATTCATATCACATCCATGCATTGCATATCATCCTCATAGCATAGCATCCGCATGTCTTGTTGTGCATGTGTGATTTGTTCCTTTGTGCCCTGAACTACGTCCTGGTCTGATTCCCCTTGGGATACGTAGGCAGCTCACGCAGAGCACGACCAGCACTGACCTCAGCATTATTGCATCTTTTGCAACGCTTTTTATCCTAAATCTATAGCCTCCAAAAGACCTGTCTCTTTAAAGCTTTGGCACTCGCTTGCGACATGCGTTGCCTCGCAAGTTCATGCCAAAGAGGGGCAAACTGTAGACACCCCATTTTGTCGGCTATCAGATTTAGGAGACCCATAGCTTGGTGGTTCACAATGATCGAAAAAGGACTCACAAGGACTCCTGGAAGTTGGTTCTATTTCTCAAAATGCTCAGAATGACCAAAATACCCCTGAAAGCCCAAAGCTCCCAAATTTGGACCAAAAGTTCTGGAAACATACTACGTCATAAGAAAAATGATAAAAAGAGTTTTTAAGTAAAATCGGATGAAATCGTCAGCTCCCATAGACCCCCGAAAGTCCCGCAAGTTCCCGGAAAGTCCCTGTTGACCGGTTTGACCAAGGTTTGACTAGGTTTGACCAAAGTTTGGCCAAGTTTGACCAAGTTTGACCGAAATCGTCCGAATTCACCGGAATCATTCTAGATCATAAGAAAAGTATTAAAATGAGTTTTAAAAGAAAATCGAGCGAAAACGTCAGCTTCTGGGAACTCCCAGAAGTTTCCAGAACTTCCCGGGAATCCCAGGTTTGACTAGTTTGACCAAAATTTGACTTTGGAACCGGGGCACCGAAATAATTTTCAAATGTTTTTCATGGATACTAGAGGTCGATAGCTTTCCAATGGTATGTCGCACGCAATTTTCGGATTTAAAACGAGTTTATTATGAATTTCCGAAGACGAAAAAGGCGATCAAATCGGCTTTTATCGCAAATACCGCAAAACTTTTCAAAGTGACCTATCCCCGAACTATTTTTTATGCAAAGTAGACTCCATTACCTTTCCAACGATATATCACAACCTCAATTTGGAGTTCGTGCACATTTTCTGTGAATTTCGGACGAAATAGGGCCTTTTCGCGAATACCGGAACCTCAGGGGGCCTAAACAGCATTATCTGGACGAAGGAGGAGCAGTGCCGCCGCGGCACTCCCCTCCAGAATGGTGTATTTTTGTAATTTTTCTTGGGGATTCATTTTGATTAATTGAAAACCAAAACGACGTAGTTTTATGTTCACAGTTGTTTGGACCAATGGGAACACTTCTAAAATCCCAAACCACCCCAAATTGGCCTATATAAACCCCCCATTGCTCTTCATTTTGGGGGGGCCAAGTGCAAAAGCTTGAAAAGTTGTAGAGAAGAAGAGAGATAGAGATAGGTTTAGAAGAGAGAAAATGAGCTTCCTCCTACTATTTTGCTATAGAAAGTGAGTTTTAATCTTGTGTTCTTCCATTACCTCTCTTATACTTCACATTCCAAATACCCCCAATCACCATTCTTGAGCATTCTTGAGTTAGGAAGCTACTTCCATGTCCAAATGTCAAAATCTATGAGTGAAACACCAAGCTACAAGTCCAAAATCACATTGATTATCATCTATTGATTGTTATTTACTTGCTTATTTATATTATGTTCATGTCTTCTTAATCTCATTTCTTTTTATTTTCTTTATTTACTTACTAGTTCATCATCATATAAATGATGACATGAAGTTTGGGGTGAGTGAATCCTTATGGATAGTAGCTCTTGACCTCAAAAACATGTTTGATAGATGATTATCATAACTTTAATACCTCCAAGGTATTCTTGAAGTTATGTTCAAAATAAAAATAAATCTCTCCAACAATCTTGGAGGTTCTTGATGATGAGTTTGATGTTGATATTCCAAGAGGTCATAATCTCTATTTGATGTTGAAAATATACTTTCAAAACCTCTATTTCAAAACCCCTCTTAAAACCCCTCATTTTAATCTCAAGAAAGAAAACTCTAGTTTTTCCCAAAATCTTCAAAACAGTGAGTCAAAACAGTGAGTGATCTGAGTTCAAATATTTTTCTAGAGCTCAATACTCAATGTATGGATACAAGGCCACTTGGAAAGTCTTCCTAACTCATTAAAGAACACCCATGATTTTTGGCTTGACTTGGAAGTACTTGGAAATGGTCCATTTGGATCCAAACATTCCTTCCAGACATTCTATTTTTGCTGTCACAGCAGCTAGGTCCACTTCCAACCTCTTTTTCAGAAAACTTTTCCAAAAGGGGTGGTCCTAACTTATTTTTAACTTAAACTTCAATGTCTTAGGGAACGTTCTGTATAAAATGGGCCTCTAGATCATTCGTTTTCATTTTCTAAGATTTTTCAACATTTCTGTCGACAGTACGGACTCTGTTTCTGAGTGACCTCTGTTGTTTATATTATTTCTCTCAATCTGTAATAGTTATTAAAGATTGGATTTTTTGGTTATGTTCTAGACACAATAAGGAACATCTCCATAAAAAATCATGCATTGAAAACATTCCTAACCCCTATTTTCAATTTTCCAAAGATCTAGTTACTGTTCTGTCCACTATTCACAGCAAGCACATTTTAACTTTCATTCTTTGATTTGATGCTTATATGCATTCCAAATTAGTTCATATCTTAGGAAATAATTCATACTACATTTGTACATATCCCATGTTATTTCATCCATCCATTCATACACATTTTAGACTTCTAAGTCATTCTATGAATCCATGAACACAAAGCACACTACAACCTTGGCACATTCTAGATACATACATTACATCCATGCAAAGATTTAGGGTTTTTGTAACTCCTAATCTAAGAAGATTATAAGGAATGATCATGATCACACGTTCATGCTCCCCTCGATCTAATCATCCTTTCTCATCCGTCCCGGGGATTGAGAGATCTTCTTTTCTCAAAGAATAGCATGCATCATGCTAGCTTGCTGAGCATATTTTGATTTCTTTGTTTATTTGTTTCAAGAACAATTCATGTCCCCTTTAGATTAAGGAAACTAATTACTTGATACATGATTAGACGATTTTTCCTAGGTTTATTTGTGTGATCTTTCACTTTACATTGCATGATATTTGACTTAGATCTTATGAATGATATTTTATCTTTTGATCTTACATTTCAATTTTCTTATGTGATGTAATATACTATCATAGTATTAATTGTTGAACCATACATAGTATAAGATGATTATTTGGATGCTAATTGAGGCCCGTCGAAAGACGGGGCGAGTTGAGGGTGTTTTAGTCGCGACAAAGGCTCCTTCCTCTCTCGTACCAAAACCCCGAACCAAGTTCTTTGGTTATGAAGGGCCGGTGCCCTTTATCCGTTTGGGTGAGTCAAAATTAGGTTTCTTGGTTCCTTAAAGATCAAGTGGCGACTCTGTATCTGTTTTCAACAGACCCATTTTCTTTCTTTGATCCAAATCAAATTTCAAAACAAAGAGAAGTGGTCCACTTCCGCGTGTCCACACATAAATTAAGATAAGACATGATTCCAAATCTCAAGAAATAATTTCCCAATTTTGTAGAAATATCAACATGTGAGCATATAAGCTTCTGTTAGAATTATTTGTGGGCTATTGGGTCACCCACATATAATCATGGACCCGGGGTCCAATGGGCTTTGCTTAACCTCCAAGTAATCCCATAGGGATTAGAATTGGAAACCAAGTTAAACCCTAAGCCATATGGGATATGTAAATATATATGATAAATACATGAGAGATACAAGACAACACAATCTCTCTCTCTCTCTCCCAAAACCTGCGCTCTCTCTCTCTCCCTCTCTCCTTTGGTGTTCGTTTATCTCTCTAGCTTCAATCACACAAGAAGCTTGGGACCTAGCACGTGGATACAAAGTGGGTGTCTCTAGTAGGCATTCTCACGACTAGTTCGAAGCCTAAGAACGTACACAGAGGTAGTCCAATCACAGCAGCTCGTGAGGTTCTTGCAAGGTTCGTAACAACACTGTCAAATCAATCGTCGGGTTAATTCCGCTAGGTACGTCCTATACCTGACCCGTATGCATGTGTGTGTACATTATTTACATTGGTATCAAAGTCTTAGGTCGTTGATTCGCCCATGTATAACACCCAAAACGGATCTGCCATTGATGAGTTTTGAAGTTCTTTAGAAAATTATCAAAACTTGATTTCAAAGTGGGTCCACGTAAAAACTTTAACAAATTTTGAATATTTTGTCTTGGATCTGTTCTAATACATCATAAGAGTCCTCCCATGAAGTATCATACGTTAGTTATCTCCATGGTGCAAGAAATTGCAAAACCTAATTTTTGGAACTTAAAAATCAAGTTTTTTCTGAAACTTTGAGCCAATTTTCAGAAAAACCAGACGTCCGATGATGTTGTTTTATGCATAATATTAATCTATGTCATGATAGCTTTACAAAGATATAAAATTAATCAAATGTGGATAAGTAACGAAGCTGATATGAGTCCGCAAAGTAGCCCCCTCGAAGCAGCCATTGCTGTGTTTTTTTTCCTAGAGAAAGAAGAAGATGAACAGTCCCAGCCACCCCCACTCGCGCCAGCGGCGCGTGGGGAGCGTGGGACATCGCCAATGGTGGTGCGGGCCCCACTCCAGCGAGTGGGGGTCCCCCTCTAGGCCCTGGTCCTTAATATAATTTTTTAATATTTTATTTGGAAACTTTATTTATTTATTAAATAATTAAAATAGTTTCTACTATTTAAATAAATAGTTTTTTATTGATTTAATATGTTTTATTTGCTCTAAAATTTTGGAAAATTAGGGAATTTTTTTTCCTGTATTGAGGACACTGTGAGGGACTAGAAATAATTTATAAGTGAGTTATTTCATTGTTTTAGATTTTTTTAGAGCATTAAAGATGTGTTTTGTACTTGTTTTTAATTGCTTAAAATATTTAAAACAGACTATTAAATTTTGAGGTTAATAGATGGTGTTTAATACACTGTAAAGGGACATGAGAAATTTTTTTTATAATTGTCTCACATAATTATGATATTTTAGAGCATTAAAATCGTGATTAAGGCATTGTTTTAATTGCTTAAAATATCTAAATATTATTATTAATTTTTTGTAATTAATGTTATGTGTTTTGTACACTGTTTGGGGCCATATGACTCTTAAGGAAGGTTCCGATTCCTTAAAATTTTGTATTTTTGGGAATTTACATTATTTTTGTTAATTTGTTTAACAAAAACAATTTAATTGGAAAATTGTTTTAATTTTTCATTTATACCCATTAATTCAGGAAATTCTTTGTTAATAATGAAAAATGAGGTTTTTCAGTTATTTAAAATTTCCATGTGGTTTTAAATTATTTTTGTTAAAATTGCTTTAATAATTGAAAGAAAAAATTTAGAATTTTTCTTTAGCTTATGGGAGCTAACCGGGCTGTTTCTTTTATTATTGCAATTGTATTTAGAGGCTCATTGCATTGTTGGTCACGCTTATATTGCTTTTGTTTGTGATTGGTTGACCCCGAGACCTCTAATTCTCCTCCTTAAATGGAGCAAAGGATTAGGACATTCATTTAATTGGACTGCATGAGTGCTTGTTGTGTGCGATTAATTTACTAATTATTCTGGAATAAAAAAAAATTATTCTGTAATAAATGAATGGACATTTAGTTAACTATTTGTAGAGCTTGTGTTGTCATTATTGTATGTTTAAGGTTGTAATTGTATATGTTTATAAATAAAGCATCCCAATTTTTTTGGGCTATAAATGTAATATGAGGATGAGTGTTCTTTACTTCTTGTATTGGAAAAGCCTGTTTATAAAGGGATGATTTTCTTTGTTCATATTTCATACACTTGAATTACCTTAGTACGAGCTCTAAGTTATCAATTCGGGTCCACGTGGGGTCCTTGTGCCTTTATATGTGTATGGTGCATTTATTTATTTTAATCACTGTGGATGATGTTAGATTAGTAATGAACTATCTATACATGTTTGGTTAGAAAAATCAATTGTGAAATATTTTCTTAAATTAAAAAAGTAAAGTGATGACTACGAGCATAGCAAATTTTCGATCTTGAAATTGTTATAAGAGGAAATGTTTTTATAATTGGATTTTAAAACAAAATTTTTTGAAATGTGCAATATAATGATGTCAAAACCTTGTGCATGTTTTTGAATGTAGTAATGGCGACCAATCAATTAGTTGCTGAACTTACAAAAGATAATAAACTGAATAGACTTATCTATGACCTATGGAAGATCAAAGTGGGCTTCCTATTGAAAGATCAGGAGTTGTTGCAGCACACTGAGACTTCAATAGACCAACCTGTTATGCCATAAGATGGGCCTATGGCCCAATATCGCCGAGATCTCGAAACCTACAATGGTTGGCATAAAAGGGATAGTCGTGCATGCATCATATTGTTGAGTAGCATGAACGATGACATCATGGTAGAGTATCAACACTACCACATTACCAAAGAATTGTGGGACCAATTGAAATTTGCTTTTGGAGGGACATCAACAACTAGGCTTAGGAGCTTGGTGTTGAAATTCGAGGTGTACCGTAAAGATCCTAAGCACTCGATGACTGAGCATCTTAGGATGATGTCAAGTATGATTTGTGAGCTTAGGACTGATGGTAACGTCCTCACAGACAAACAACAGATTCAAGCTATGATTCGTTCATTGCTTGAATCCTGGGTCCACATGAAGTAGATTTAACCCACAATGAGAATATCAAGAATTTTGCAGATACCTCTTGACATGTGGAGTTGGAGGCAGAGCATTAAGAGGCGAACCGCATAACTGCACTTATGGCTAGGACTTCCACTGGTGGAGGTGATCGAAAGGCTAATGGGCCTAAGGGAAAAGCTAGAGGTAAAAAGGTGCCGAGACAGGGTGGGGCCAATAAGTTGGCTCCAAAGGCTGATAAAATTAAGAAGAGCAAAGGGAAGCGTGCTGGCAAGAAAGTCCCTTCCAAGCTAAATGCTTCAACTGTAGTAAAAAGGGACACATCGCTCGTGACTGCACTGAGCCGAAGAAGGTAACTTTTCAACCGAACTCTCTCTATACTTTGGTAAGTTCACATGTCTTAATTGCTCATTCGTCCCATGATTAGATTACAGATACGGGAGCAACCCGACATGTGACAAGCGGCAAAAGTAGTTTTGTATATTATCGAAGAGTTCCAGTTGGTACAGTAGTGTGTACATGGGGATTAGGCCTTGTGAAGAAGCATTGGGAGTCGGTTCGTACTAGCTCCAATTGCGCACTGGGCGCACTTACTTCTACATGATGTGCTCTACGTCCCTGGAATTCAATATAATCTACTTTCAGATTTAGCACTTTTAGACTTATGATATGTTTTTCATTTTGGTAGTAGCAGGATGGATATTACATTTGATGGTAGTATTTTTGGACATGGTAATTTTTCAAATAATTTCTTTAGAGTTGATTTATTTAATTCTATTTCTTCTATTTCTATGGTTGCGGATTCAAATAAAAATGTTGACTCTGTGACATACTTGGACACAAAGGAAGAGATAGGATGACCAGATTAGCAAGAGAAGAACTTCTGGGTCCACTCGCGGTTAACCAACCTACGTGTGAATCTTGCCTCGCTGGCAAAGCATACCTGTAACACCTGTACCTAGAAAACAAGAGTAATGTGATATTAATATGTGTTAATTAAAGATAATTAATGCATAAGATGGTTTAAGGTGTGGTCATGAACCCACAGGTAAAAAGGTGTTCAAATGCGGACACAGATGAAAGTTCTGTGAAAGGCAGAACTGGTATAAATATGAGGCCCAATGAGGGTCTTTAAATAATTTACATTTTGATGTCATTATATGTTTATATAAGTACTTGTTTAAATGCTTAAGTATATTATTATGTCTTATGATAAGTTAAGGGGACCAATTTGTGTACCCATGTGAGGGCATATTTGAATACAATTGATAATTGGTAGGTTCAATATCAACCTCATGATTTAAGTGGGACCATGTTTGGGACCCACGCGAGACTTAGATTAAATCCCTTTAGAAAAGATGGGTAGTAAATGTAATTAATATAGGGGTTTCATAATAAAGCTTAAAGAAAGTTGGGGGAGGTAAACGTAAATAAATAAAAATGGTGCCAACACATATGCATGTATGCACATGTGTCTTGTAGGAGTAAAACAAGATAGAAATCTCCAGAAAATTAGAGAGAACAAGAGCTACAAGTCGGCGACGGATTTCTCGACGACGTTTCTTGTCGTTTCTTCGCCATCCGGAATGACTTGACTTTCCGGAGATCGTTACGTTGTTGTTGTTTATATTGATTGTTGCATTTGCATATTGAACATTCCAATAGCATGATTAGTTCCCTCACTAAGCAAAAGCTTAAACGAAATATATTTTCTGTTGTGGTTATTGAATAACCATCGCAGGTATGACAAGGGAAGAGGAGAGAAAATGATCCGCACGACGGATTAGGCGTGGGAGTTGTGTCCATGTGTATATGTTTATATACCTAGCTAGTTTATGCTTATAATGTATCTTTTGTGGGCAATGTAAATGTATCTTGGGTTTTTGGAAAACTTGTAATATGTTAAGTTGGGGTGTTGAGTTTGGTTGTGTAACAAACCATGTGTCTTGGTTGTTAGTTACAAGTCATGAGTTTTGGGAGTAACTTGGAGGAACCTAAGTGATTTTGGTTATAAGTTTTACTTGGTTTTCTCTATGTTGAATGGTTGTGTGTGTATTGAGAGAAACATGGATTTTGGGCTAAACTTATGAACCACATGAGGAATTGATGTGTTTTGATTGTCAACTCACACTTGGATTGATGTGTTGGGTGTTAAAACAACTTTTCAAATGGTTTGAAATGGTTTTGGAAATGTTTTCCGATAAATTCTTCATGGCCATGTTGTTTTGATCTTATCTTGGCAAGCACAATTCCTTTTCCTTACTAGTTTTGCAAGTTTGAAGTTTTTATGGCTAGTTTCTCATTTGAATATACATAGATGATGTTTTTGAATGATTTGGAAAGACTTACATATGTTGTGATATGTTTATGGGTGTTTGGGAAGTGTTATCAAAAGTTTTCATGATATTTGGAATTAATTGTAGAACTTGGAAGTGTTTTGAACTTGAATCTGGTGTTTAGCAGTAGGAAAACTCATCTGCAGAATCCGAATCGATCCGGGTCATGTACAGATCGATCTGGGGCATCTGGAGCTACAAAAAATGACTTTCTGCTAAAACCAGATCGATCTGAATTTGGGGCGGATCGATCTGCTAGTCTGGGTTCAGCCCGACGATTTTTACGGAAACAAGCATAACTCTCTCTAAAAATTCGGATTCGTGCGCCGTTTGTTGCGTTGGAACCGGGACTCAAAGACCTATCTTTTGATATAAAATTTGATATACTTATTAATGACCATTTTGCCCTTGGGTCTGTTTTGTATCAATGAGGCTGTTTTAGGAGGTCTAATCCATGTTTTTCCTAGTAATTTAATGGAGTTTTGGACGTGTGGGCTTGTTACACGTGTCCCAACTCGCTCGAGGCGGGTTGGGGGTGTGACAATTTTTGGTATTAGAGCCATAGGTTAGAGCCTTTGAGGATGAGTGACGATTACAATGCGTAATAACATAAATGATTAAAGGATGCGTAGTTCATGCACACACGTTTACTTAGTGACACGGCAATTTATTTGTGTGCGCTTGTGTGCTATACCCAAGTGTAGGTAGACATGCAAGTAGTATCTAGTTAAGACCAGGTCGATCCCATAGGGAAGGTTGTAAACTTAATACCTAGATCAAACTCTAAAAGAAAAAGAAAATTCAATATTCAAGAAAGGTGCAGAACACATAGTTCCACAATTAACAACTACTACAAATAAAGCAATTAAATTAACTAATGATCAACTAATTAACTAACGCGATATTTAAAAATGATGTTTCTTAATAAAAGGGGAACGTTGGGATCACACAAATCCGCAGTGACCTAGCCATCTACCATGCAGTTACATTTAAAGCCCTATGGAGTACATCCACAACAGCATTCCATATTTCTCTTAAAATAAAGAATCCATAGCCCTTTCATGTCCGGGACTATATCATCACAGTTGAATTGAAATACAAGAAAGCGGTTTAAATCAATAGTTAAGACTCGTACTCTAAATGGTATTAGCATTCAAAATGGTTTGCAAAAGTTATTGAAGAAAAATGTCTTAAGGCTTAAGGTTCAGAAACTGTTTTGACAAACTGAGCATTTGGGGACAGTTTGATAACGAATCTCCAAAAATAGAAAGTCTAGGAATACTGCATAGAATGTTCTCAAGAATCTGAAGTTTCAATCGATCGACGCACTTTCGATCGATCAAAAATCATCATCTCTCAATCGATCGAAATGTCTTCGATCGATTGACTATATCAATGTATCGATCGAACTAACTTCGATCGATCGAACACAGGAGTTATTCTGGTGCATGGCAGAGGCTGGAGATCACTTTTTCATCGTGATCTCCCAACTCTAGGACTACTCAGACATGATTTGGAGTGTCACAGATCTATTTTTAACGTTAATATTCATTAAGGTTGCGTTTGGTTGCAATTTAAACATGAAAACTATAAAAACTATGGTTTAATCACTATATAACATGCAAGACTATGATTCTAACAGATTGTACTACGAGAAACTAATGACAGAATGTAAATTAAACAATATATAAAAACCTGGAACAGAGAACTTTGATTACACACTAAGAATCCAAGCCAAAATAATAATAATCCTTGAGAAAACCTACAAAAACCAAGAACAACTCTCTCTATCTCTCTATAAATTATTGAATAACAAAGTCGGCGTCCCTCTGGACGTAAACAAAATGAATATTTATAAAAAAAACCCTAATGCTAGGGTTGATTACAACTATTCTGCTGCGTGCGCGTAAGTTCTGATAAAAGGCATGTTTGATCGATCGAACATCACTCGATCGATTGAACTTCTGGATTTCTTGAGCGCTTGAACTGTCCTCAATCGGTCGAAAGCTCTATCGCTTGAACATCTTCGATCTCTCGAACTCTGTATTTCAGCCTTGAATTCTCTTGTTTGTAATCCAGCATTCCCTTTATCTTGTTATTCATTTCTTCTCCCAATAAAACAATAATCTGAACAAATAATAGCTAAAACAAATACAACTTATCATAGATTAATCATATTGTATAAAAATTAGCATTTTGATACAAAGTGCAGATATGACAAGAAGTTGTGAACTCGATCAGTGTATTTTCTTCTTTTAGCACGGTTGTATTTTACAAATACCCCCGCTTGTCAGAACCCTCAACTAGCTTATTGCTAGTCCCTAGCGATAAAAACTACTACTACTACAACGACTAAAAGAAAAAAACATTAACTAAAGCAAACTAATCTAAAACGAAAGAAACACTACCTAACTCACTTTCACAGGAATCGCGGTTGCATTTAGCGAATGCAACAAGCCGTTAAACCCCTAGGTTCTCCCTAGTGGACGAGTGTTGTCTCGTGAGGGTTTACAGTGAATATACCCACAAAATTCTCAATTTTAAGTTCAAAAAGATATAGAAAAACTTTTAAACACTTCCTTCCATTCAACTGTTAACTTAGCTCTACAAAGACATATTAACCTCAAGCAAACCATGAAAGAAACTCACATGTTCCTCATGCCACCAAGATAGATGTAACATATGTATCACAATTCATGTATCCGTGTGTGTGTGAAGTTAACATCTATGCATCTAACCTTATTTAGACTTTTTACATAGCTATCAACACGTGCATATGGATGTTGGATACAAGAATGGTCCACACATGCAATCATCCTAGTGATACTAGAAAAATGCGTGAACTTAATTCATAAAAGGATGAGAATAATACGAATGTGTCATTGCTTGGTAACAGCTAAACAAAAGTGAATGTTCAAAGTTATTCTACCAATAAAGTTCAGAATAAAAATTTCAAAATAATTTTCAATTTTCAAATTTCTTCAAATTTTAATTATTTGTTTATTTTTTATTTTTCAATTCTACTCGAGATTATATGATATAAAATGTGCATAACAGGTGATTATATATCTACATCCCACCCCCAACTGAAAATAACAATGTCCTCAGAAGTTGATTTTCAAATATAAATAGATGGATATCACCTAAAAAAGCAAATCAATAACCGCAAGCAAAGCAACTTGTAAAGAAAGCATATAATCTCCACATAGCCAAGGTCAAATGAACTAATATATACTGATAAAGCCAGGCCAGAAATAATAACATATCTAATCATCAGAACGGTAAAGCAATATAAGTACAGATCAATGATAAAAATGTCCAAAATATCTAACAATACCATCATAACCACAAAACCAAAAGAGTACTGAGAAAGCAGAGAGAGAGAGAAGAACAAAAATAAATACAATAAATTCCCAGACTCTCAACTAGTATACCCACTACTCATCAGCAACATCTAATAGAATCTCAATCGGCACGGCAGGAGCAATAATATCGCCACCCTTAGGAACTAGAGCCAGTGGAAGTGGAGTCTCAGTAGTGGTGGCGGAAGGAATGTTCGAAGAAGGAACAGTCCCAACCGGAGGTGGTGTAGATGATGATGAAGGGGCAAAAGGATCAGCAGGAGGAGGTGGAGCAGAAGATGATGGGTTAGTGTCAGGTGGTGCAGCAGGTGGTAGTGGATGTGAAGCTGTGTGTAACGAATGAGCCACCCCCAACTGGACCAGCAATGTATCAAGCTGAGTGACCAGGTGGTCAACCTTGCCCTCAAGCCTCATCCGGGCCTTCCTCTCCTCAATAAACAATATATGGAGAGTCGAGAGAGACACGAATGATGACTCTCCCTGGGCAGGAGCCTGAGACCTCTGTCTCAACTTGAGCTGCTGTGCAGCAGCAATGGGGTCCTCCTCATCTGAATCTAGCTCCTCAGCCATAGTAGGCATCCCAGAAGCTGCACCCTTAGTGTCGGTAACTTCACCTCTCCTCCTTTTCACTCCAACCTTCGCCTTACCTTTCAATTTTCTCTTCTTCTGCGCATCAGAACGGCGCGCCGTCGTCTCGCCAAATCAACTCGAGGCTTGTAAAATTGTGTTTGTGGCCAACAAGTGTAACCCAGCCTGCTCCATCACTCGATGGATTGGCCAAGCGCCCTTCAGATGGCGCTTGGCGGCAATGTACCGCGTCGGCTAGATAAAGAAATTGATATAAAGGCGAGGCAGACAGACGCTCTGTCCCATCCCAATAGCATAGAGGACCTGGGCATACCATGGCTGCACCTTCTTGTGGTAGGACGTCATCAGAATACAGTTGGCAAGTGCCAGGTGGAGGAGGTGATACTGCTCAGTCAGAAGCCAATCCTCGATCAGGGAAATGCCGTTCCAAAACTGAACAGCCCCTCCCGTGATCTCACGTATGATGGTGGTGTGCAGAGTCTCTGGAGTGCCGGGTATATGAGGATAGAAGTGGTCGGGGACTTCTAGTACTCCCAAAGCAGCGGCCACTGTAGCTGGGCTAAAAATGATCTCACGCCCGTGAAAGAAAGAACGGTATGTAAACGGGGCCGTAGGATCCTTGATCATAGAGGCACATGCTTCGCGTACCCAATTGATGTTGATTTTCTTTGACTGAGTCAACATCTCATACTAGTTTGGCATTGCACGGATCCATGTAAGAAACCACGGGGCGGAAAGCCACACAGACTCAAGTGGTCGCTCCAACATAACCTTCCTTCCCTGAAACCAGGGGGGAACCAAACTCGTTCCTCCTCGTTCCGATACCCGTGATCGGTATTGGATCAGGTATAGTGAGATCGAGGGGCTTTGATTTTTGGTACCCCATGATAGGATTCATTGCGAAAGCCCTAAAAATAAGAAATACAAGAAAAAGACTAATTAAAACAGTAAACTAAAAAGAAGGGAAGAAACTGCCACTGTAATTGTTCGATCGATCGAACTTTTCTCAATCGATTGAACTATGGCTGGGCTCAAGCGCTCGAGCCCATCTCGATCTATCGAGAATAGAAAAATCGCTACAACAGAAAAAGATATAGAAAGAAAAAAAAAACAAAAGACAAAGAGGGCTATAACAAAAATAAAATGGTCTCAGAACCAATGGGGGGCACCCCCACAAGATTGGAATGGAAAGAACTTAAGGGGGTTTAAATTGACCCTTACCTTGGTGAGTGCAGAGGAGGGAAATGATGTGATGATGATGGTGATGGTGGGAGTAGTCTGGATTCCTTAAATTGTGTGTGTGGATGGAGGGAATAGCCGTAAGTTTGCTCTCTTTGTGTGGAATCGCTCGAACGTGATAGTGAGAGTGAGAGAGAAACTGAAGATGAGTGCTGGGGATGCCTCGTTTAAATACAAGGCTCGAGCGATCGAGAACTTTTGATCGATCGAAGCTTCGATCGATTGAAACTTGTTAAAGCACTTGAAGATTGTACCCTCTCGATCGATCGAGATTGTATGATCGATCGAACTTAGAATCCTAAGATCTCTTTAGATAAAAGATTTATGCACCCTCAACTAACAAAGATTGTTCTAGACATACATTAATTAATAAAAACAGTTCATTCACAAGACATGTAAGCCAGAAATCATCATCATAGTACTAGAAAATTGCAAATTTATAAATATAACTTTGTAATAGCATCCTTTTGCAAAATCACATCCCCCATTTGGTAATTAAAACCTCATTACATAGAAAAACTAGAATTTAAAACAAAACTAACAATTCTTTGTCCATCATTACACTTCAATTGAGAAAAGATGAATCACATGAAAAAATGCAACTGAAGTGGGTCACTAATCTTCGAACATGAAAATTCCTTCTTCTATAAATGCTTTGTGCTCTGCCAAATCTTTAAAAGTGGATTCTAAACTCGATAATTCACGATTCCAGAAAGATCTGAAAGCGTCCAGCATATCATCGAAGGTGTTTGAATCCTCCAAAGAATTGATTGCATAAGCAAGAGGTGATTCGGATGAAGACATTGATAGAGGAGAATAATTTCTCAGCTGTTTGCCCTCTTGCGACGGAGTACCTGGAGATGTGAGGTCCAAGTCCATGAAACAGTTGGTGTGGAAGGAACAAAGGCGGTAGCGTTGGATTCATAGTGAAAGTCCTGGACAAGGAAAACACAAGAGAACCAAAAAGAAAGAAGTTAAATAAAAACAAATGAAAGAACTAACAGAAAGGAAAAAAAACAAAGAAATACAAAAAAAAAATGAAATGTGACAACGAGTGAACCTCACTATTGGCGTGATGGAACCATGTGCACTAGCAGGCAGGGGGCATTGGAGCCGGAAAAATAAATAGCTCATGCGCACATAAATATACGGAATCAACTTAATGACGATGAAGTCGTCCACATATGTGAAGACAGTGTTATAGCGTTCGGGAACCACATCCTGTAAATCCTCTTCAACCCATGGTTCCCACCTCGAGTCGTTCTCCCACTGTTCTAAGAGGGCATCATCAACTTCCTCGACGAAATACCCCTTTGGTTTTCCTTCCTCTTCAGGGAAGTCCATATGCTCAAAAGGATTAATTTGGAGGAGGGAAGGATTTTAAGGGATGTACCCTTGGGTAAGGTCAACTACATCATCTGCCCTGGGCCCTTAATAGGGAGACAGGCAGAATGCAATCTCCTCGGCGGTCCAGGGAGGGTTTTGGTATTCTGAATCAGCCCATGACCCAATCGAGTGAACATCATCATCTCTCATTCTTATAGCCTGCAGGGGAGAGATTAAATGGAATAGCATATTAAAGTCGAGGTCACACTCAAAAAGAGAGAAATAAATAAAACAAAAAAAATGCAGTAAAAGGAAATGATACAACAACAATGTGAGAACACTCTTTGGTGTTCTAGATTGAGGAATAGTTGGGCCCATCCAGTTGGATGTGCTTAACTTCAGGTTCGAAGTTATCCAAGAATGGCTTCAATCTTCGGCCATTAACCTTAAAACTTTCTTCGTTCTTTGGATTGAATAGCTCAACGGCCCCATGTGGAAAGATAGATTTAACAATAAATGGGCCTGTCCACCGGGATCGAAGCTTACCTGGGAAAAGGTGACGGCGAGAGTCATATAGCAAGACTTTCTGCCCCGGCTCGAATGATTTGCGAAAGATAGCTCTATCGTTGTGAGCTTTCAACCTTTCTTTATGCAACTTCACAGAGTCATACGCATCTCTACGAATTTCTTCGAGCTCTGCGAGTTGGAGTTTTCGGAGCTGACCCTCCTCTATGATATCCAAGTTTAATGAATGAGTCACCTAATAAGCTTTATGCTCGATTTCGATAGGGAGATGACATGTCTTTCCATACACTAGCCTATATGGGGACATTCCCAGGTTCATTTTGTAAGCAGTACGGTATGCCCATAGAGCATCGGTCAGCTTGTATGCCCAGTCTTTCCTGTTTGAACTAATCATTTTTTCGAGAATATGTTTTATTTCTCGGTTAGCCAATTCTGCCTGCCCATTAGTTTGTGGATGGTAGGCTATGACGATTTTATGGTTAACCCCATACTTTTTTAGCAGTGACTCCAAGGGTCTATTGCAGAAGTGCTTTCCTTGGTCACTAATTGATGCCTTTGGGGTTCCAAAACGCGAAAGGATATTTTCTTTTAAGAAAGAAATTACTGTTTGATGATCATTTCACCTTGTTGGGATTGCCTCTACCCATTTCGAGATATACTCCACCGTAAGGAGTATGTACTCGCAGTTATTTGACTTTGGAAATGGACCCATGAAATCTATGCCCTAATAATCAAAAATTTCAATTGTGATTATTGGAGTTAAAGGCATAGAATTTTGATTTTGAGATTGCACCTAGCTTCTGACAACATTGGCACGATTTACAAAATTCGTGGGCATCCTTGCATATGGTTGGCCAATAGAAGCTGCTATGTAGGATTTTTTGTATGGTCTTCTGTGACGCAAAGTGGCCACCGTAGGCTTCAGAGTGGCATGAGGCTAAGATCATGGTTATATTCTCATTTGGAACGCAATGTCTGATGACCTGATCGGCACAATACTTGAATAAGTACGGGTCATCGAAGAAGAAATGACGTGCAAAAGAGAGGAACCGTTTCTTATCTTGATTTGACCAGTGACTCGGGGTCTCTCCCGTAACTAGGTAATTTACTATATCTGCATACCAAGGCAAACCCAAGACAGTCATCAGTTGCTCATCTGGGAATTCATCTTTTATTGGTATGGGTTTAATGTTGTCAATAAATGTTAACCGAGATAAATGGTCAACGACCGCATTCTCTACTCCCTTTTTATCCTTAATCGTGATATCGAATTCTTGGAGTAGGAGTATCCAACCGATAGGCCTTTATTTTGCATCCTTTTAGATAGCAGGTATTTGAGGGCCGAGTTGTCTATAAAACAGACGATTGGGGACCCTATCAGATACAACTTGGATTTATCCAGAGCGAAGACTATAGCCAATAGCTCTTTTTGGTAGTTGTATTATTCATTTGAGCTTCGTTAAGTGTTCGATTGGCGTAGTAGATTACATAAGGTTTATTATCCTTCCTCTATCCTAGAACTGCACCAATAACGTAGTCACTAGCGTCGCACATTAGTTCGAATGGCAAACCCTAGTCTGGTGCCTGTATTATCGGTGCAGAGGTAAGGTGCTCTTTTAGTGCATCAAAAGACGTTTGACAACTTTCTGACCACTCGAATGGTGCATCTTTAATGAGCAGTTGATAGAGTGGTTAGGATATTGCACTAAAATTTTGGATAAATCGAAGATAAAATCCCGCATGTCCCAAAAAAGAGGGAATATCTTTGACTGTGCGGGGGATAGGTAGATTCGAGATTATGTCGATTTTTGCTTTATCCACTTGGATGCCTTTGTCAGAGATGATGTGGCCGAGGACGATTCTCTTGGTCACCATGAAGTGACACTTTTCCCAGTTTAGTATTAGGTGTTTATCCTCGCATCTTACTAGCATATGTTCAAGATTGTCTAAGCAATTTTTGAAACTATGGCCGAACACTAAAAAATCGTCCATAAATACTTCAAGTATTTGTTCGACCATATCACTGAATGTACTTAACATGCACCGCTGAAAGGTATAGGGTGCATTGCATAAACCGAAGGGCATACGACGATAATCGAAAGTACTGAACGGACATGTGAAAGTTGTTTTTTCCTTATCTTCAGGAGCTATCTCGATTTGGTTATACCCACTATATCCGTCCAAAAATCAATAGTACTTATGACCCGCCACTCGTTCTAGCATTTGATCCATGAACAGTAAAGGAAAGTGGTCTTTTCGGGTCATGGTATTCAGTTTTCGATAATCGATACACATCCACCATCCGGTGGGGACGCATGTTGGTACCAATTTGCCGTCTTTATTTTGGAATAACCGTTATGCCTGCTTTTTTTGATACCACTTGAGTTGGACTAACCCAAGGGCTATCAGAGATAGGATAAATGATCCCAACATAAAGTAGTTTTAAAACTTCCTTTTTGACTACTTCTTGCATGTTGGGATTCAGACGCCGTTGCATTTGTCGTGAAGGTGTAGCGTCTTCCTCCAGATATATTTTATGGGTGCAAACAGATGGGCTTATGCCTTTGAGGTGGGCAATAGTCCATCCCAATGCTCCCTTATGTTGTTTCAGCATTTGAATTAATTTACCCTCTTGTTCAAGACTTAGAGTAGATGAAATTATGACAGGATAAGTCTTTTTAATTCCTAGAAAAGCGTATTTGAGCTCCTTTGGATGCTCCTTCAATTCCAAATCAAGAAACTGAAAGTTTGAGGGCATAACTAACTTTGTTTTTGGAGGCAATGGTTCATATGTTGTTACCCATATGCATTCCGCTCTATCATCCTCTTTTGTTTCCATCATGAGGAAAGTTTGATTTAAAGTCGCGTCCAATGGAGTAGAATCGTTAAGTTAATAGATAGCATCAAATTGTGACACAACTACCTCCAAAGGATCATTGTAATCAATGAAATCAGCCTCATCTTCAATGACCGTTTCGATGTAATTAACTTCTTCCTCATCCTCGTATTCTTTAGGTCGGGGATTTGAAAAGATCTTGACATTTAAAGTCATGTCCCAAATACGATGGTCATTATACCACTTCTTATTTTTATTGTGGCATCGATTGTGTTGAGGAACGGATGTCCAAAAATCACTAGGATTTGTGAACATGGATTAGACACAGGTTCAATGCCTAAAATTACAAAATCGACTAGGAAGACAAATGACTCTGTATGTACGAGAACGTCTTCTTGTATTCCTCTAGGGTATTTGACCGACCTATCTGGCATTTGTAGCGCAACTCGGGTAGGTTTTAGTTTACCCAACCCTAATTGTTTATAAACTGAGTATGGCAGCAGGTTTACGCTTGCTCCTAGATCAAGGAGTGCATTGTCTATTCTTTGACTCCCAATTTGGCATAAGATAGTGGGAGTACCGGGGTCTTTGAATTTCAGAGGTTATTCATTTTGGATGATTGCGCTTGCTTAGCAAGCGACATAAGTGTGTTTTTTCACACTTTGCCTCCTCTTAACCGTGCATAAGTCTTTGAGAACTTCGCATAGGCCGACACTTGTTTGATTGCATCAAGGAGTGGAAGGTTTATTTTGACTTGTTCGAACAATTCCAAGAACTCCTGATTCTTTATCTTAATTTTGGGTTTCTTAAGCCTTTGAGGATACGGCGCGGGAAAAGGACATTTCGGTAATTTGTCATTAACAGGTTCCTTTTCGGGCCTTCTCTCAACTTCTTTTACTTCTTTAGGGGTTTCGTCTTTTGAATCTAATGGTTCGTTAATAGTGGATGGCTCCTCTTCCTGAGTGGAATGTTTGTTTTTGTTTACCACTTTGTCCTCCTTATAATCTTCAAGAGTAGAGAGAGGCATGTTGTTTCCTATAATCTTGACACTTCTCAGAGTAGTCACGGCCTTCGCATGTTCTTGATTATTGGGACTATTGTTGTATCCTTTAGGGTTTGAAGTGGTTGGGCAGGAAACGTTCCACCCGATCCCTCTTGTCGTGCATCCATTCTCTTTAACATTGTGGACATTTTACTCATCATTTGGATTAATTATTGTGTTAAATTCGCATTAGAGAGTGGATCTTCTTCTTACACCTTTCTGTGTGGTGGCACGTACACATTTGACTGTTGATTATTAGAGGGTTGAGCTTGGTTGTAATTATTAGATCTATTTTGATTGAATGGCTGGGACTGTCTATTGTATTGTCCTTGATATTGGTTATTATTGTAGTTGTATGGCTGTTGTTGATAGTGATTTTGTGCCCCAGCGTCATTTTTCCAATCAAAACCGGGGTGATTACATCTATTGTTATTACTTTGAAAGTTATTATTGTTATTATAGGAATTCCCCACCCCTCTATACCCTTGCATGGCATTCATTTCCATGGGGGCTTGTTCTTGAAAGTACGGCACATTGGGACAGTATTGAGTGGCGTGCCCAACATATAGCATGTGCCGCATGGTTCTTCAGGCAAAATCTGCCTAGAACTCTCTCCTTTCATCCCTAACTCTTCCACTTTCTTTGCTAGTTCTTCGTATTTGGTCATTAGATGGTCTTCACTTTTTAATTGGTAGATACTTTTCTCCTCTACACCTGATATTTGTGCGCGTGGAATGTCATCAGAATTTGACCACTCATGAGCGTGTTCAGCTAACCACTCGAAGTGGGTTTCAGCCTCTTTAGGGTTTTTGCAAAGAAATGAACCTGAGCTCATGGTTTCAACTAATTTTTTTGTTTCACCATTTAGTCCTTCACAAAAGTAGCTGATAGTTCCCCATTTCTCATACCCGTGATGTGGGCATAAGAGAAGCAAATCCTTGAAATGCTCCCAAGTTTGGGTGAAGGTTTCATTTCTCTTTTGTTTGTAGGAGTTTATTTGATGTTTAAGTTCAGTGGTCATGCGTGGTCATGCGAGGTGGAAAGAATTTCGTTAAGAATGCATTGTTCATTGCATGCCAGGTGAAGATTGAATTTGGCTTAAGGGTGAGTAGCCACGCTTTTGCTTTATCCTTCAAGGTAAAGTGAAATAGTATTAGACGTGTGACATCTACAGGACAATTTTGGGAGAATGTTTTACAAACATCTTCAAAATCCTTGACATGTACATATGCCTTCTCACTCTCCATTCCATGGAAGGTTGGAAGGAGTTGAATCATTCCATTGTGAAATTGGAATTCGCCTGCATGAGGTGGAATGAGAATACAAGAAGGCGTAGGTACATGGTCGGGTTGCATGAGATCGCACAAAGGACGTAGTGAATCATCAATAGGCACAACCACATTCTCACCATTTTCGCTTTGATCGTCAGCCATTGAATCTGTAGGTGTAGCTACTGGATTAATAGAACTAGAAGAATTGGATGAATATAGTGGATTTCTGTGAATTCCTTTGATGGAATTATCGGACATGAAAGGGAAAAGAGCCTAAGAGGTAATACTTAAAGAATCTAAAAGGAAAAGAAAATAGAATAAGATCAAGATAAATTGAGGTAATCTAAGCGTTAGCTTGTCGCCTTCCCCGGCAACGGCGCCAAAAACTTGACATGAGAATTTATTTGTGTGCGCTTGTGTGCTATACCCAAGTGTAGGTAGACATGCAAGTAGTATCTAGTTAAGACCAAGTCGATCCCACAGGGAAGGTTGTAAACTAAATACCT
This sequence comes from Hydrangea macrophylla, assembly GCA_033977485.1. Lineage (NCBI taxonomy): Eukaryota > Viridiplantae > Streptophyta > Magnoliopsida > Cornales > Hydrangeaceae > Hydrangea > Hydrangea macrophylla. The sequence continues at coordinate 35,835,023 of CM066994.1, forward strand.
AGATCAAACTCTAAAAGAAAAAGAAAATTCAATATTCAAGAAAGATGCAGAACACACAGTTCCATAATTAACAACTACTAAAAATAAAGCAATAAAATTAACTAATGATCAACTAATTAACTAAAGCGATATTCAAAAATGGTATTTCTTAATAAAAGGGGAATGTTGGGGTCACACGAATCTGCAGTGACCTAGCCATCTACCATGTAGTTACATTTAAAGCCCTATGGAGTACATCCACAACAGTATCCGTATTTCTCTTAAAATAAAGAATCCATAGCCCTTTCATGTCTGGGACTATATCATCACAATTGAATTGAAATACAAGAAAAAGCGGTTTAAATCAATAGTTAAGACTCACACTCTAAATGGTATTAGCATTCAAAGTGGTTTGTAAAAGTTATTGAAGAAAAATGCCTTAAGGCTTAAGGTTCAGAAACTATTTTGACAAACTGGGCATTTGGGGACAGTTTGATAACGAATCTTAAAAACAAAAAGTCTAGGAATACTGCATAGAATGTTCTCAAGAATCTGAAGTTTCAATTGATCGACGCACTTTTGATCGATCGAAAATCATCATCTCTCAATCGATCGAAATGTCTTCGATCGATTGACTGTATCATTGTATCGATCAATCGAACTAACTTCGATCGATCGAACACAAGAATTATTCAAGTGCATGGCAAAGGCTGGAGATCACTGTTTCATCGTGATCTCCCAACTCTAGGACTACTCAGACATGGTCTGGAGTGTCACAGATCTATTTTTAACGTAAATATTCATTAAGGTTGCATTTAGTTGCATTTAAACATGAAAACTATAAAAACTATGGTTTAATCACTATATAACATGCAAGACTATGATTCTAACAAATTCTACTATGAAAAACTAATGACAGAATGTAAATTAAACAATATATAAAAACCTAGAACGGAGAACTTTGATTACACACTAAGAATCCAAGCCAAAATAATAATGATCCTTGAGAAAACCTACAAAAACCAAGAACAACTCTCTGTATCTCTCTATAACTGTTGAAAAACAAAGTGGGCATCCCTCTGGACATAAACAAAATGAGTATGTATACAAAAACCTAATGCTAGGGTTGATTACAACTATTCTGCTGCATGCGCGTAAGTTCTGATAAAAGGCATGTTCGATCGATCGAACATCACTCGATCGATTGAACTTTTGGATTTCTTGAGCGCTTGAACTGTCCTCAATCGGTTGAAAGCTCGATCGCTTGAGCATCTTCGATCGCTCGAACTTTGTATTTCAGCTTTGAATTCTCTTGTTTGTAATCCAGCATTCCCTTTATCTTGTTATTCATTTTTCCTCCCAGCAAAACAATAATCTGCACAAATAATAGCTAAAACAATACAACTTATCACAGATTAATCATATTGTGTAAAAACTAGCATTGTGATACAAAGTGCAGATATGACAAGAAGTTGTGAACTCGATCAGTGTATTTTCTTCTTTAGTGTGGTTGTATTTTACAAATACCCCCGCTTGTCACTTAGCATGTTGAATGATGTTAAGCATGCATTGAAAAGTATAAACATAACGTGTGTATGAAAATGTGTTGTGAATACTAGAGAGAAAATGTCTGGTTCAACACCTCCTATGCAAATGGAATGAATGGAAAGAGTTGTAGCCGGTTTAGTACAAGTTGTTGAAACTCATGCAATAGAGGGGAGACGTGAATAGCCGAATCCTAATCCGAGGGAGGAGGTGACCACTATTTCACAAATTTATAAGCAAAAATCGACATTGTTCAGGGGGGAGACTAATCCAATGAGAGTTGATTTTTGGTTGTCAGATATGGAGAGGATATTAGGGTTCTTCCGTGTTTCGAGGGTCAACGGGTTTTATTTACCACCGATACGTTAAAAGAAGAAGCACAGTACTGGTGGCTTACAAAATTGGGACCCGATACGCCAAACACTTGGGGGGAGTTCGTAGTACTATTCAAGAAGCAGTATTTTCCGAAATCGTTCGAAGATGTGAAAGCTCAAGAGTTTATGGAATTGAAACAAAGAGGGATGATAGTTCGGGAATATTCTGCTAAATTCACAAGCTTGGCACGATTTACTGAGAATGTAGTACCAAATGAAGGGGATCGAACTAGAAAGTTTGTGATAGGGCTTAAGGATGAGATTCGACGCCAAGTATCAGTGCATTGGTTGGATAAAGTTACAGAGGCATTGGATGTGGCTTCCATCACCGAGAGAGATATGGGGTATCAATAAGATTCATAAGCACCGGTAACTCAATAATTCAAATGGCCAAGTTTAAGTCAATATAGTGGTCAAGGGAGTTCAAAAAGGCAAAGTTTTGGGAGTTCCTCAGGAGGTGGAGGAAACAAGCCGTGGTGTAACATGTGTGCGAAGTTTCATTGGGGTGTGTGTAATCTACCGACTACGGTGTGCAACAATTGTTGTCAAATAGGACACATGGCGAAGAATTGTCCAGGTATAAGGCCAAGTGCAAATGCCCGTTGATAGTGGAATGGTTTGTCATAATTATGGAGAGCTTGGACACCGAATGCGTAATTGTCCTAGATCGAGGCAAGGGGGTTCGAGTGCAACCGCAAGTAGTGCACCGGCATCACGACCAGCTCAACAACAACCACCATAAGGAAGGGAACAATGTCAGGGCCGTTATATCCAGCTTAACCCAGGGGAGACTACCACTGCCAACATGGTCGTTTCAGGTAAAATTCTTATATGTTCAATACCTGCTAATGTATTAATGGATTCCGGTTCTAAGAACACGTTTGTGTCACACCTATTCACTAGAAATATGAATGTACCCTTAGAACTCCTTGAATATGATATGTCTGTTGATGTTCCGTTGGGAAGATCTTTAGTGAGTTCTGGAGTTTATAGAAATTATGAAGTTAAAATTAATGATGAGGTGTTAACAGCGAATCTAGTACCGTTAGTAATTCAACATTTTGACGTCATATTGGGAATGGATTGGTTGTCAGTTAATCACGTGGTCATTGATTATGAGAACAAAAGGGTAGATTTCAGGCACCGACTCGTGGAGTCTTTTCTTTTCAAGGGATAGGTGTTGTGTCACCACCTTATCTTGTATTCGCCATCAAGGCTTGTTGTTTATTGAAAAATGGGGTGTAAAGGTTTCCTTTGATATCAGATACTAGAAGCATTGAACAAAATTAGAAGATATACTAGTTGTTAAGGAATTTTTTGATGTATTCCCAGAAGATATGCTGAGTGTACTAATTGAGAGGGAGATTGAATTTGGCATAGATGTGATGCCGGGAACATAACCCATTTCACGGGCACCATATAGAATGGCTCCGATAGAGTTGAAAGAGTTGAAGACTCAGTTACAGGAGTTGTTGGATAAAGGATTCATTCGACCTAGTGTTTTACCTTGGGGTGCACCAGTTCTTTTTGTGAAAAAGAAAGACAGAACAATAAGGATGTACATTGATTATCGTGAGATCAATAAAGTGACTATTAAGAACAAGTATCCATTACCATGGATCGATGATTTATTTAACCAACTTCAAGGGGCTCAAGTGTTTTCGAAGATCGATTTGAGGTCGGGGTATCATTAATTAAAGGTAAAAGCCGAAGATGTTGAAAAGATGGCCTTCAAACTCGATATGGTCACTATGAATTTCTTGTAATGCCATTTGGGGTAACCAATGTACCGACTGCGTTTATGGACTTAATGAATCGAGTCTTTAAAACACATTTAGATGAATTTTTTTATCATTTTTATTGATGATATCCTCATTTACTTAAAGAGTCTGGAAGAACATGATAGACATTTCAGATTGGTATTGCAACGACTTCGAGAAAAGTAGGTGTTCAAAAAATTGAAGAAAAGTGAATTCTGGTTAACAAGTGTTACCTTCCTTAGTCACGTGATTTCAAAAGATAGAAGCTATTATGAACTGGGCGAGACCAACCAATGTCTCAGAGATTCGTAGTTTTCTGGGATTAGTTGGGTATTATAGAAGGTTTGTTTGAGATTTCTCAAAGATTGCGACTCCGATGACAACATTGATGAGAAAAGATGTTCCATTTGAATGGGGAAAAGAATGTGATGAATGCTTCCAGACGTTGAAGAGTAAGTTGACTTCTGCTCCGATCCTTGCAATTTCGAAAGGCACCGAGGGATCAGTATTTACAGTGATGCTTCTCATCAAGGCTTGGGATGTGTTCTTATGCAGGGAGATAAGGTAATAGCATATGGTTCGAGGCAATTGAGAACTCATGAGAAGAATTACTCAACCCATGACTTAGAACTTGCCGCGGTAATCTTTGTCTTAAAGATTTGGAGACATTACTTGTACGGGAAAACTTGTGAAATTTTCACCGACCACAAGAGTTTAAAATATTTGTTTACCCAAAGGGATCTAAATATGCAACAATGAAGGTGGTTGGAGTTGATGAAGGACTACGACCTGAAAATCTAATATCATTCGGGTAAGGCAAATGTGGTCGCCGAAGCCTTGAGTAAAAAATCATCAAAATGTTTGACGTGTGTTTTGACAGCACAAGAAGGATTAGTGAAAAAGTTTGAATGGATGGAATTAGAAGTTATTCCTAGAATTAAAGGTGGGTTAATGGCAGCAATTGTAGCACAACCTGATTTGATAAGAGAGATTAAAACAAATCAACTTTTGGATCTAAACTTGAAAAAGGTTGTGGATGAACTACCTGAGGGTAAGCGACCAGAGTTTAGTTTACATGATGGGGTATTATGGTACATTAACCAGTTATGTGTGCCTAATGTTGACAACCTTAAGGAAAGAATTTTGGAAGAAGCTCATAGTACTCAGTATTTCGTGCATCCCGGTAGTACAAAAATGTATAGAGATTTGAGAGAGGTCTATTGGTGGAGTGGAATAAAACGTGAAGTTGCAGAATATGTAGCTAAATGCATGACATGTCAATTAGTAAAGCTTGAACATCAACGACTTGCGGGGGAGATACAACCATTAGAAATACCGGAATGGAAATAGGAGCACATTATAATGAATTTTGTGTCTGGATTACCGAGGCCTCCTAGATCTAATGATAGCATTTGGGTGATTGTTGACCGGTTGACTAAGTCAGCCCACTTTTTGCCAATAAAGACTATAGAATCGACAAAATTAGCAAAACTTTATGTTAGAAAAATTGTGAGATTGCACGTGGCACCAGTATCTATCGTATCGGATTGTGATACACGTTTTGTATCCAGATTTTGGGAAGGCCTACAAAGAGTAATGGGAACATCTTTGTATTTTAGCACAGCATTTCATCCACAAACTGATGGCCAGTCAGAACGAGTTATTCAGATTCTCGAGGATATGCTTAGAGTTTGTGCTATGGATTTCAAGGTTGACTGGGAAACTCACTTGCCATTAATTGAGTTTTTTTTATAACAATAGTTTCCAGACGAGCATTGGAATGGTGCCTTTTGAGGCATTGTATGGTTTAAAATATAGATCTCCCGTGTGTTGGACAGAAGTTGGGAAAAAGTAACTTCTAGGGCCAGAGATAGTTCAAATCACCACCGATAAGGTCAAATTAATTCAGCAACGGTTGCAAATTGCACAGAGTTGCTACAAAAGTTATGCTGATATGGGTAGGAGATTGTTGGAGTTTGAAGTTGGTGATTATGTGTTCTTAAAGGTTTCGCTTCAAAGGGCATTACACAGTTTGGTAAGAAAGGTAAGTTGAGTCTAAGGTATATTGGACCTTTTCTGATTTTGAGTAAGGTGGGACCAGTAGCTTACAGACTGGAACAACCACAAGAGTTGGCACATATTCATAACGTGTTCCACGTGTCTATTCTCAGACGTTACATGTCAGATACAAGTCATATTCTTGAACCGTAACCATTGGAAGTCCAAGAAGATATGACCTATGTTGAACATCTGGTACGGATTCTGGATAGGAAAGATCAAGTGTTGAGAACAAAGACAATTCTGTTGGTCATGGTCCTCTGGCATAATCATAGCGTTAAAGAGGCAAATTGGAAGCGAGAAGATGAGATAAGGAGAAGTACCCGTACTTGTTCGACTGATGAGGTAATAATAAGTTTGGGGATAAACTTCTTAAAAGGGAGGGAGGAATGTAACACCCGTACCCAGAAAAGAAGAGTAATGTGATATTAATATGTGTTAATTAAAGATAATTAATGCATAAGATGGTTTGAGGTGTGGTTATGAACCCACAGGTAATAAGGTGTTCAAATGCGGACACAGATGAAAGTTCTGTGAAAGGCAGAACTAGTATGAATATGGGGCCCAATGAGGGTCTATTTAAATAATTTGCATTTTGATGTCATTATATGTTTATATGAGTACTTGTTTAAATGCTTAAAGATATTATTATGTCTTATGATAGGTTAAGGGAACCAATTTGGGTACCCATGTGAGGGCGTATTTGAATACAATTGATAATTGGTAGGTTTAATAGCAACCTCATAATTTAAGTGGGACCACGTTTGGGACCCATGCGGGACTTAGATTAAATTCTTTTAGAAAAGATGGGTAGTTAACGTAATTAATATGGGGGTTTTATAATAAAGCTTAAAGAAAGTTGGGGGAGGTAAACGTAAATAACTAAAAATGGTGCCAACACATATGCATGTATGCATATATATCTTGTAGGAGTAAAACAAGCTGGAAATCTCCAGAAAATTAGAGAGAACAAGAGCTCCAAGTCGACGATGGATTTCTCGACAACGTTTCTTGCCGTTTCTTCGCCGTCCGGCGTCAGATTTACGATCCGAGACCATTTTTGGACTCGTGGAGGTAAGAGGATTACATGACGTAATTTGTTTTCATTTTTGGCAACGTTTTTATGGTAACCGTTCTTGATAAACGATGTTTGTTGTATCAAACTTATGTAGGATTACTCTAGAACAAGAGTTGGGTTTGAATCTATCTTGAAATTGGATTCTAGGAGCTTAATCGCTAGTAAATCAAAGAGGTAAGTGTTCTAATTCCAAAATTGGGTATTTAGTTATGTTAGTGTGATAATTGTTGTTCATAGTTGCTTAACTCATGCTCATGTATGTATGCGTTGATGGATTTGGATTAAAGCATGTCAAAATTATAAAATTGCTATGTTTATGTGTTAAAGTTGCTTATATGCTTTTATGGATCAAAGGAAAGTCAAGTAGTGGTCACCATTTATAGGTCACATATGTAAGGGATAGTAAGCCCTCAATGAGTGGGGTGTGGTGACGACCACAATGAAATGTCGATGACGCCTTCGTGGTCATAAGAGAGAGTGTGATACGCTATATGCGCTAAAAGTGAAAAAGATCCGGGGTAAGAAGGACCCGGGGGTGGTGGCTGGAATGACTTGACTTTCCGGAGATCGTTACGTCGTTGTTTATATTGATTGTTGCATTTGCATATTAAACATTCCGGTAGCATAAGTAGTTCCCTCACTAAGCAAAAGCTTAAACAAAATGTATTTTCTGTTGTGGTTATTGAATAACCATCGCAAGTACGACAAGGGAAGATGAGAGAAAATGATCCGCACGACGGGTTGGGCATGGGAGTTGTGTCCATGTGTATATGTTTATATGCCTAGTTAGTTTATGCTTATAATGTATCTTTTGTGGACAATGTAAATGTATCTTGGGTTTTTGGAAAACTTGTAATATGTTAAGTTGGGGTGTTGAGTTTGGTTGTGTAACAAACCATGTGTCATGGTTGTTAGTTACAAGTCATGAGTTTTGGGAGTAACTTGGAAGAACCTAAGTGATTTTGGTTGTAAATTTAACTTGGTTTTCTCTATGTTGAATGGTTATGTGTGTATTGAGAGAAACATGGATTTTGGGGTAAACTTATGAACCACATGAGGAATTGATGTGTTTTGATTGTAAACTCACACTTGGATTAATGTGTTGGGTGTTAAAACAACTTTTCAAATGGTTTGAAATGGTTTCGGAAATGTTTTCCGATAAATTCTTCAAGCCCATGTTGTTTTGAGCTTATCTTGGCAAGCACAATTCCTTTTCCTTACTAATTTTGCAAGTTTGAAGTTTCTATGGCTAGTTTCTCATTTGAATGTACATGGATGATGTTTTTGAATGATTTGGAAAGACTTACATATGTTGTGATGTGTTTATGGGTGTTTGGGAAGTGTTCTCAAAAGTTTGAATGATATTTGGAATTAATTGTAGAACTTGGAAGTGTTTTGAACTTGAATCTGGTGTTTTTAGCAGCAGGAAAACTCATCTGCAGAATCCTGATCGATCCGGGTCATGTACACGGATTGACCCGGGGCATCTGGAGGTGCAGAAAATGATTTGCTACTAAAACTGGATCGATCCGGATTTGGGGCGAATCAATCCGCTAGTCTAGGTTCAGCCCGACTGTTTTTACGGACACAAGCATAGCTCTCTCGAAAAAATTCAGATTCTTGCACTGTTTGTTGCGTTGGAACCGAGACTCAAAGACCTATTTTTTGGTATAAAATTTGCTATACTTTATTAATGACCATTTTTCCCTTGGGTCTATTTTGTGTGAACGGGGTTGTTTTAGGAGGTCTAATCCATGTTTTTCTTAGTAATTTAAGGGTGTTTTGGATGTGTGGACTTGTTACACGTGTCCCAACTCGCTCGAGGTGGGTTGGGGGTGTGACAATACCGCAAGCCTTTTGGTAAGGTTACCAGAGCTACTCAAGCGCTAGAACTAGTTTACTCTGACATATGTGGACCAATGAATGTGAAGACTCGTCATGGCACTTCCTACTTCCTTACTTTTATCGATGACTACACGCGATATGGGTATGTCTACCTAATTTTTCACTGATATGAAGTGCTAGATTGTTTCAAATGCTTTGTAGCAGAGGTAGAGAATCAAAAAGAAAAGACTTTAATAAATTCTTTTCGAAGTGACAGAGGTCGCGAGTATTTATCTGATCAATTCAAGGAATCGCGTGAGGAAAAAGGGATACGTAGACAACTCACTATTTCGGGAACTCCGCAACAAAATGGTGTTGCTGAGAGAAGGAATAGAACACTTCTAGATATGTCTAGATCTATGATGGTACAGGCCAACCTCCCAATATCATTCTGGGGGGATGCACTTTTGACTACAGCCTACATACTCAATAGAGTGCCTGTCAGTTCCTTCTACCCCCTATGAGCTCTGGAAAGGCAAAAAGCCTAATTTGGAGCATTTACAACCTTGTGGCTCATCAGTATATGTTCACAATACATCCCATAAGTATGGAAAACTTGGCCCAAGAGCTAGAAAGTATATCTTTATAAGATATTCTGATAGCTCAAAAGGCTATGTTATATGTATGGTGAACATCAGAATGGACGAATGACAGAAATAGAGTCCCGCGATGTTGATTTTATTGAGAATAACTTCCCCATTATAGGTGATGCCAAAAGAGATTTTGATCTCTATGAGATGGAGGATGTTGTAGACACCATACCATCTATAACCGAGGGTGGGGAGATTGAAATTCCACATCTAGTAGTCGCTGAAAATGGTAATAGTCTTCAGTCGAGTAGGAGTACATTGCTAGATGCTAGTGGGAGTGTACCAGAAAGTGGGAGTGCACCACTAGGCACTCAAGATTCTCAGATGGTATACCATAGCAGACGAGGAAGAGTTCCACGTCGGCGGTTTGAAATTGAGGGAGAAGTTCTCATATGTGCAGAAGATGATGATGAGCCTGCTTCCTATAAAGAAGCGTTTTCTTCTTCTGCCAAGTCTGAGTGGATAGTTGCTATGCAGGAAGTGATGAGCTTTATGGATAAGAACAAGGTCTAGGAGTTGGTTGATATTCTGCCTAGCCGTAAGACCATTGGAAATAAGTGGGTTTTCAAAGTCAAACATAAGGCAAATGGTTCAATTGACAAGTATAAAGCGCGCCTAGTGATAAAAGGTTGTACCCAAAGGGAGGGTATTGACCATGGAGACACATTCTTCCTAGTGGTGAGATTTGCCTCTATATGCCTTATACTTGCGATCTTCGTACAGTTAAACTTAGAACTTTTCCAGATGGATGTCAAAACTACGTTTCTCAATGGAGAACAAGACAAAGAGATCTACATGGATCAACCTATTGGTTTCATAACCAAAGGGAATGAGCGCAAGGTGTGCCATCTCAAACGATCCATTTACGGTCTCAAGCAATCGTCGAGGCAGTAGTACTTGAGGTCCATGACTCAATCACCTCTTTTGGTTTTGAGATGATAGAAGAGGACCACTGTGTGTATATAAAATAGTCCAAGAAGAGTGTTCTAATTCTTTATTTGTATGTCGACGACATCCTTCTAATTGGGAATGAGAAGAGTTCAATCGTCGCTACTAGAGAGTGGTTGTCCTCTCAATTTGAGACAAAGGACATGGGTGAGGCCAACTATGTATTGGGTGTTAAGATTATGAGAGATTGTTCTAAGAAACTCCTTTGTTTGTCTCAAGACTTACATAAGGAAGGTTCTAGAATGTTTCCGCATGAATAGCGCAAAACCCATAGACACCCCAGTAAAGAAGGGATTCGCCGTAACCTTGGATCATTGTCCTAAGAATGAAGAAGAAAAGGGAAAAATGTTCAATGTACCATATGCATCTGCAATAGGGAGTCTGAGTACGCTATGTTCACGTCTAGACATCTGCTATGTAGTCGGTTTAGTTAGTCGTTACCAAAGTAACCCTGGTCCATATCACTGGAGAGCAGTGAAGAGGATCTTATGATACTTTCGTGGGACTATGGACCTTGCTCTTTATTATCATGGTGGAGATTTGAAGTTGAGAGGATATAGTGATGCTGATTGGGCTAACGATAGAGATGAGTGCAAGTCCACGTCTGGTTATGCATTCACACTAGGTGGTGGAACGATTTCTTGGTGCATCAAGAAGCAGACGTGTATTGCTTTATCCACGATAGAGGCAGAGTATGTGGCTTGCTCAGCAACTGTTTAGGAGGCTGTATGGTTGAGGAGGTTTTTGTGGCGTCTAGGCTCTTCGTCTCATGGGGATGATGCCGTGCTTATTCACTGTGACAGCACATCAGCCTTGGCCTATGCAAAAGACCCCAAGTACAATGGGAAGTCCAAGCACATAGACATCCGTCATCACTACATTTGAGATATGGTTTCACAAGGGGAGGTTGTCTTGAAACATAACTCCACTGGCAACTTGGTGGCTGATCCTTTGACCAAGCCTATTACCAGAGACGTGTTCCTGTCCCACATTAGTAGCATGGGACTTCGTAGGATTTGATGTGCTTAGACATTTTTTTTGGCTTGATTTTTGACATTATTATCACTATTATTATCAGTTAATAATATAGTTGGTTTCCATACATATTTGTTGTTTAAATAGATTAGATGCACATTTCTTTAATGTCACCAAGCTTAAATCAACCTGCTCAACGGGTGATTCACCTTGGCACTTAGATAGAAGATCTGGACATATGTGTCCACAGTGCTTAGATAGTGAGCAAGATGAGATATATGTGTTTTTGGTGTTTTGGTAGCTAGCTGGGACATGTGTGTCCATAGCGCTAAGAAGACGGGCTAGAACAGTTATAACTACGCAGTGTAAGAACAGCGAGCTAGATATAAATTTTATTTTCTTTAAATGTCGCCTTAGCTTAGAGCTAAGATGAGACCTAAAGTTTGGTACTTGGTCAAACATAGAGAGCACCCACAACTCTATGTAGCCTGTTTGTAGCCGAATATGAGTTTTCAGACAGACGCTGGTTAGAGTGACTATGCTAGAAATGTCAGGTTAGACATTTATGTAACGCCTAGACTAAAATTTGTATGGTGTTGCTTTTACCACGAAGTGACATGCCCATTTATATGGAAGAATGCTATAGCATACATATCATATTGCATGTGCTCTTTTGCGATCGTTTGTGGAGTAATGGATTAATCCCTATTTTATTGTCGTGTGAGCCACGTAGTCTCCCTGTAATGGGGATTCTACACTAGTTACCTTATGACCTGAGACTATGTCATGAAGAGGATACTTGATGATGCTACTTTAGCGTACCATACTGGGACGAAGAGACAAATACCGTCCCATGGGGCACGACTAGGAAAGCGGTCGAGTGAGTTGGATTGAATTAATAGGCAGGGAATACTCTTCGATAACACACCATGTCTTGTGACTCATTAGCTGGCCAGCGACAATCGTACACGTACTGAGTGTCATGGGTACATTACATAGATGGGGTGTAGAACTGCTTTTCTAAGGGATTAAGAGTGCTAGATCTGGTGTGGTTAAACCTGTCTGGGTAAATACACGAGAAGCCTATGAGTGATGCGTTTTGCTAGTTATGTGATTGACTTAACATCTCAGCTCCTGTCGTTGTATGTTTCTTTTCGTGAGGTCGCACGTTCTATTTCTCATATGAAGAGACGATGAAATTTGAAACCAAGAGATTTTTTTTATGCAAGCCCTATGTGGGTGAGTGGGAGATGTTAGAATTATTTGTGGGCTATTGGGTCACCCACATATATAATCATGGACCCGGGGTCCAATGGGCTTTGCTTAACCGCCAAGTAATCCAATAGGGATTAGAATTGGAAACCAAGTTAAACCCTAAGCCATATAGGATATGTATATATATATATATAATATTCATGAGAGATACAAGACAACACAATCTCTCTCTCTCCCAAAACCTGCGGCTCTCTCTATCCCTCTCTCCTTTGGTGTTCGTTTCTCACTCTAGCGTCAATCACACAAGAAGCTTGGGACTTAGCACATGGATACAAAGGGTGTGTCTCTAGTAGGCATTCTCACGACCAGTTTGAAGCCTAAGAATGTACATAGAGTTAGTCCAATCGCAGTAGTTCGTAAGGTTCTTGCCGGATTCGTAACAACGCCGTCAAATTGATCCGTCGGGTTAGTTTCGCTAGGTACGTCTTATACCCGACCCGTATGCATGTGTGTGTACATTATTTACAGCTTCTAATGATAACAAATTAACATTTAGTCCCAATGACTTCTAAACAAGTAAACAAGTAGTTCATTTAGACAACTAAGAAATTAATCACAATTAAGCATTTAGTCAATAATTAGATAATTAATTTCATCTAGTCAACTTTTGATAACAATATAACAACTTATCCCACATAGGTAATTTTGATAACATCTAAGCAACTAAACCTATTGGTTTATTCCACAAGAATATTTAAGGGAAATAAATCAAGATCATTTACTATGCTTTAATCCCTAGCTTTTCTATCACAAATCACATATTAGTGATAGTGATAGTAGTGAATCAAGACAATATAATCTACCTTTGTTTTAGGTGAAGACAATGCACACGAGAAGAAGAATCCAAGAAGGAAATAAGAAAGACCCAAGTTTTAGACCTTCAATGAACAAGAATTTAGACAATCCATTTTCTTCCTCTAGTCCATGACTTGAGCTAGAGAACACCAATGGAGAAAAAGAAAGTACCAATAGATAGCCATAGATTAGTTGATCACTTTCTCCGCAATAGTCTTGCCTCAAAAACAAATATTTGAAATCCAAATGAAAGCTTGAAATGTAGAAAATAAGTAGGTTTGATTCTTTCAAATATATATATTTAGAGAGAGAGAGAGAGAGAGAGAGAGAGAGAGAGGGGTAGAATAATGGTAAGGAAAGAAAAAGAAAATGAGAGGGAAAGAGAGAAGTGGCTGGATGGTGATGGAGGGGATGAGAGAGAAAATAAAGCTTCTCAAAGAAGCTTGGTAGTTGTTTGATTGGGTGGGGAGTACGCCCCACAAGTCTCATTCACTACTACTACTACACACACACACACACACACATATATATATATATATATATATGAATATATATACACACATGTGCCAAATCAAAAACCAAAGTGATACCACAAGACTAAATATAAGGCATAAAAATGTATAAGTCCAAATTGGGTCTACACATTGGACTACCAATTTACCAAATTACCCGCAATAAAATTTCAAAATATTATAATAATATAGTAAGAAAACGACGTGTACTGTTTGGAGGTGTAATTGACTCATGTATACAAGTGTGTCTATATGACACATAAGTGGACCAATAACATTTTAGAACATGACAAAAAGTACCTAAATATGTGTGTTGAAGCAATATATTTCATTGGCCATACAAATGAAGGCAAAATAGGTAATCACTGTTTTTTTTTTCCTTCACCCTTCTAACTTTTGAAGCGGTGGAAAACTGAGGTTTATAAGTAGAGATTATCTGGTTTGACTAATATTTATGTGCTCTCATTGTGATTTGAGTTTTCTATGGATCTTATTCAGTTGTACAAATAAAGGAATCACATTGATCACTACACAGTGTCACCATCAAATAGATAATATCTCGATTTAAGTGGTTAAGAAGAAGATATTTCCTATTTTTCTCCCCCTTTCTATCCTCACTTGATAGCCCCAAGTCTAAATTTGTATAATTCACATCCCTCATCTCAGCATATGAAGTTTAGGAATCAAAGGCTCAGTTTGGTTCGTGAATTTAGTGAGGGAAAAATAATTGAATATCCTTCTCAAAAAACAAAAAGAAAGAAAAACACAAAGGACATCGTTTTTCTTTATTTGGTTACCAAGAAAAATGCCGAGGAAAAGAAAATATAGTTGTACTAAAGTAAAACAAGAGATAAACAAACGGGAATAATTTCCCTTCTTTTTTTTTTCTTTCCTTTTCCTTGGGCATTGTTCCGTTCATGGATTTAGTAAGGGAAAAGAAAATAAAACATAGACCAAAATAATTTTCTTTGCTTGGTTATTAAGGAAACAGATGAAGATAATATAAAAGAAAATAGAACAAGTCGATAAATACATTAAACAATTTGAATTTGTGAGTCCTTTCCTTTCCGTAATTCTTATATTACAATTATATTTTACAAATTTAAATTTTTAATATTATTTAAGCATAAAATAAAACAAACGGGAAATGTGAGGGAATTAGTTTTCCTTCTTGTTTTCCCATCTCTCTTTTTTTTTTCCACTCACTAAGTCCATGAGCCGAATGGATCGAGTGAGAAGAAAAGAAAACATAGAGGAAGTATTTTCTTTGTTTGGTTAATAAAGAAACGATGAGAAAAATAGGAAGTAAAAGAAACTAATATAAGAATAAACAATTTAAACGTTGGGAGTCGTTTCTCTCCCTTAATTAATTATTATTTTACAATTATGTTAACATTATACTTTAGAAATTTTAACTCTTAATAATTTTTAAGCTAGCATGTCAAAAAACACAAACAGGGACGGAGCTATAGAAGGGCAAGGGGGGACTCAAGTCACCCCTTGATTTTTAAAAAATATTATATATACCCTAAAACAAAGAATTTTTTTTTTTTTTTTTTACATTTAAGCCCCCCTTTCAAATTAAAAAACTCTCTATTTTACACTTTAAGCCCCCCTCCCAGGTATGAAAAATTCAACCTTTAGGTCTCAATTTCTAGAAATAATTTTTCATTTTGTAGTACATTTGATGTCAATCAATATTACGTTTTCTAATTCCTTCATCCGTCCAAAAAATATGTATAAATAGACCCAAAAAAATTGCCTTAGGAGCGCTGCCCCTGAACCCCCCATAAACTTGCTACCTCCTCACCCTACCTAGCCCCCCAACTCCAATTTTGTACATCCATCCTTGAACACAAGAGATAACGTACATGAGGGAACTAGTTTTCTTTTCTTATTTTTCTATCCCTTTTCTTTTTTCTGTCACAAATCCAGAAAATAATCAGAGCCTATTTATGAATCTGCAAACTAAACAAATCCTAAATAAGTTTCTCTGTAGGTGTAAGTTTCCCCTTATCTTACAACCAAAAATATACAAAATGGAAACAAGAAAAAAGCAGATGATCAACAAATTAAAATAGTGAAATAAGATGTTTACATATGAAGAGAATTTTTCATTGGACTGAGAAGAGAAGAGAATTTTTAGGAGTTGTCTACAGATGAAGAGAAGTATCAACTTCAGAATTTTCAAAACTTCTGGATGTGCCCATGAAAGTGTTGGACCATAAGTTTGTTAATGGAGGAGTCTTCTTGCTGCTCTGTGAGTTGAGCTCAAGAGAGAGAGAATCTTGGAGAGATGGGGAAGATGGGAAGACCATTTCATGTGGGAAAGACAACTTGGTAGGCTTAAAACACTTCTTCATTGGACTGACTCTGCCTGACTCAGAGAATAGTTTTAGAAGCTCTCTCTTCTCTCTCCTCTGTCTTACTCTTTCAAGTTGTTTGAATCTTTCTTGCAAAAGAGCAATGGAGGAGCCAACCTCTGTGTGATAAGTACTTTTCCTTCCCATTGAAAAACTAGTAAGTTGTGGGTTAGATGTAAAGTTATGATTGTAGTGATTAGTGGGCTTAGGGGTCTTGAAGGGCTACATAACAAGCATATATATAGGGAAATAACGTTTAGCATTGGTTGGTAATTTATGGATTTTTTAAGGTGTGTTTGGAAAGGCTTAAAGTCGGTTCTATGGTTTAAAGTCATTTTGACAAATGCCCTTTTATTAGAATGGAGTCATAACTGAGGTCCTGTCCGAGTAGGCCGACACCAACTCTCCACGTCGTAGTCACAGTTTCGAATCCCCTTCCACCATTGTAAAAGAAAAAAAAAAAAAGAGACTGGAGTATGTACCCAAACTTAATCACTTTTAAAATTGTTTATTTGTCAAATTAAGGCCCTATTTGGAATCACATTTTGAAATGTATATTTGGGCCAAAACGTGCTTTTGGATCTAAAATGCACGTATTAGCATGTTTGGACTTCTAAAAATTTGTCCAAACATGCTAATACGTGCATTTTAGATCCAAAAGCACGTTTTGGCTAAAGCGAGTGAAGAAGTGTTTTAGCCCTAACGTGATGTAGAAGCAGATTTAGGTTTTAATGAATTTTTTTTTTTTTTTTTTTTTTTTGTATTTGTATTTAATTTCCATAGTGCCCTTGTGAATAGTAACTTGGACTTCTGCTTCTTTCTAAATGCAAAAGCCAAAATTAATCCAAACCAGACCCAATAAACATGGTGTAGGATTTCATTAATCACAAAACCCATGGAAATGAGCTTTATTTCTGTTGGGATTTCCCACATCGGTCATGGAAGGGGGCAGGTGGTCGGTTTGTAAGTGTGAGAGAAAGACTCACCTCAAGAGCTAGCTTTTTGGGTTGAAAATGACCAAGACCACCCAACAATTTCTTCCCAAACAGATCCTGATTTCCATTATATTCTGGATGATCATCATGGAGAAGAATCGGTAAATATGGAACAAAGTCCAAGAAGAAAAGTTTCTATTGATAATCTAAGGTAGGGTGGGTTGGTGTATGTGAAGCCAAAAGTACTTTTAAGGGTGCAAGAGGATGAGAAAGAAAGTCCAAATGGGAGGTGGAGTGGAGATTAGCATTTGGAAGTGTGTGTTGGATGGAATAAAAGGTTAGGTCATGCTTTGTTGGCTTGTCTTTTATACTCATGTTGGCTTAGTAGAAGATGGTAACCTCTTTTGGTGGGTATTAGAGATATTATTATTTTATTTTTGGTTTGTTTTAAAACATACACTTTCATGTTTCCTTGTCAATAGAGTTGAAGAGGACATAAGTGAGAATGTGCACAAAAGACAAGGATTAGAAGGAATATTTGTGGAGTTTTGATTGGACTTCTAATGGAGGAAAGATAGTTGAAACTGCAACCTTAATTCCTTTTCACATTTCATCTATATCTCTAATAATGCAGCTCTAAACATTATTAGAATGACTTCTAATCCTATGAAATTTGTATTTTTATACGAAAGAAATATTTAATGTTACGATTCTCAAATTTGTATCACAAAACAACAGAGTAACTCCAAGTATAGCGGACCAATTGAATTTCATTGGACAGTAAACAAAAAAAACAAAAAAATAAAAACACTTCGACTGTAGTGGACCAGTTGAATTTCATTGGATAGTAAACAAAAAAAAAAAAACACTTTAGTTGTAGTGGATTAACTGGGTTTCATTGGAAATTGGTTGAATGGTGAATCTGCCACATAAGTTATATTTAATATTTGGGATACAATTATACATATATACAATTGCATGCTAATGCATCAGATGTACCATTGCATGATTTTATTTTTTAATTATTTTATTATAGAAACATATGCTACATGGTTTTCTTTATCATATTTGATATGAATTGTTTTTGATCAAATATAATATGTGCTTTGAGTGAAAAAATAATCAAATGATCAAATGTGAACACCAGTGGTTATTGTTACCAATAAACTTACAAGTCAAAATTGTAAGTGTGCACGTTTGTGCTCTTTGCCTTATTTAAAAAATACAAGCATATGGGTGTTAGGCTAGACAGTAATACAATAGCTAGGCGACAACTTGGGGGGCCTCTTTGAAAGACATTATTGAAAACTTGTGAGCACGTACCGACGTACGATTCATTAGCACTTCAATAGTGGCTTGACAATACACAATTTTTTGCCCTTTTCATCATGAGAAAAGGCAAAAGATGTTGTGCTCTTTGCAACTCTCCAGAGTGCGGCCAACGATCTATGGAGGGGCCAACTATCCAAATCCAAACCAGTTGCCTAAATGGTTCAATGATCGTTAACTAAATTTATAGAAAACATAATCCCAATCAATTTTTCCTTTCCCTTAACTTAAAAATATACTACAAAATGAATCATTGGATGTCAAATGTCATCACTTCAGCTTTTTGTATTTTTCATTTTTTTAGTAGAGGGTTCCATCTTGATATATTTAAGTTTCTTTCTCTTTTCACATTCTTTTATTGAGTTTATTGTCGTCTCAAAATTGTTTTAATTTTTCGCCTGCTATAAACTCAGAGCATCTCCATATGATATATCAATTTTCATACATCAGACTTGTGCTTTACTATGTCAAAGTAAAAAATTTGATGTATGAAACTCATTCACACCAATGGATACATCAAATCTTCTACTTATTTATGATCTTTCGCTTTGTTATTTGTGTTCTACCCATGCTTGTATTCTACCCACAATTGAATAAAACTGATGAGAAAATAATAGTTTTGCTGCATTCTCAAAAGATGCAGCAAGTTTACCTTGCTTTGGGGAGGGAGGGTCAGGGGGACATCAAATGCTACTACTCTTTGATCTTCAAGTAGTAGAGTTTCTAAATGATGAGGTGTGGCAATTTTATTGCAACTGTTGGAGATTGTCAAATTGCTGCCTTTTCTACTCTCTTTTTTTCTTCACTTTTTTCATTCTTTATATATATATATATATATGTTAATATTATCTCCAATATGTTTACTCAATTCTTCTTTAAATTAATATTGTTAATTTCCAATTCTTACTTAAATCCATCTCAAATTAAATTCGAGTAAAACTCGGCAAAAAGTCGGTCCAATCCTAATTCGATCCTATAACAAAATTTGAGTATAACCGTATATGAATATTACTTTGAAGATTTGGGTTTAAAACTCAATTTAGAATGAGTAAAGGATATATATATATATATATACTAGTTTAAACGCACGTGCGTTGCACGTGAACGGTGTCTGTCTAAAAACTAATTAGGAACAATAAGCCAAAATAAAATAAAATAAAATAAAAAATAAAAATAAAAAAAATAAAAACACTTAAATTAGGTATAAAAAAAATAAAAAAATAAAAATAAGAAGAAGAAGAAGAAGAATTCATGCAACTTCCACAATAATAAAGATACACAAAGCACATACAACAATCAATTCATAGGGTAAAAATAATAAAAACTGTTGAATTATTCTTCTTAGACCATTTGTTTATTTGTTCAATAATAAATTTTTTTTTGTTGCTATTTAATTGTTACCACATTTCCTAGCTATAATTCTTTCTTACATCTTTAAAATTTGGAATTTACTATTTTCTTTGCTTATTACTTAATAATGACTATATATTCATTTATTGTATGACCACATATGTTAGTATTTCATTAATTTACCGTGTTTGTATAGTAATTTATTAAACTATCAAATTATTTCATATGTTCTAATTAGAATAAGTTACAAATCAATCATGATCTAGTTTGTGCTGTATGGCTTGAAAATTCTTAAAATCTTCAACCGAGATTTGTCATAAAGTCTCTATTGCCAAATTGCCAATATAATTGAAAGAATCACATAAGAAAAAATTTTATAACGGGAATTGATATTAGAAAGTAATTGCTTATCCATGGAGTTCACCTAAAGAAAGAGAAAAGATATTGAAACATGACAGAAGAAGGAAACAAAAATGGAATCCACACAGACCAAAATAGAAAAAACCAATAGGATGGTAGTTTTAATTTAATTTAAAGTCCTAAAATTCTGAAAATGTATTGATAATCTATATCGAAAGAGACTTTTAGGCTCTATTTGGTGCACATATTGAGGGATCGGAAAGAAACGAAAACACTAAGGAAAATTTTTTCCTTTGTTCATGAGCTAAAAAGGGCCTAAGGGGGTCCATTAATTTGATAAAATTGAAAATTAAGTGTTGAATTTTAAGTACTGGAAATTTTAAGTAGTTGAATTTGATGTACATAACACATGAGTATTTCAAATATTGAAATAGACTGCAATTAGCGATTATTTCTAGTCAAATTTTTTCAATTAAGATATTCAATGGATTTTTGGCTGCATTTTCAATTAGAGTAATGCTAGAGTCACAAAGAGATGCTTACAAAAGGATATGGTATCCCATGTGGCAGAATTAAGTGTGGTGACTCTTTCAATTAAGTGGTACATTATCAAATGTATTGTACAAAAAATGTGCTTAAAATTTTATTTTTACCACTTAATTGGTTATAATCACAAGCTAAATTTGTCTAGCTAACTTCCTATCTTTCTTGCGGAACTTAAACAATGATAACAATTCTACGAATTATTGCTAATAAAGATAACAATAGTAATTTTTCATAAAGAAAAATACTCAATTAAGTTTTACATTCAATAATTGTGTTGCTAACGCATGGGTAAAATGGGAATGGAATAAACCACTTCCCTTGTGGCCGAATGGCAAGGCCTCTAGGTGTTATACCGAGAGGTCTCAAGTTCGAATCTCAAGGGGGTGGCCACAGGTGATTCACTCGGACGCCCTGGCCTCGTGGGATTAGTCGAGGTGCGCGCAAGCTGGCCCGGACACCCACAGTTACCAAAAAAAAAAAGGGGAATGGAATAGGACACATGTCAGCATGGTTGTGGTGGATAAGCAAGAGTGAGAAAAATGCACTCTATGTTAAATGGGTAACCAAATATTAAAGTGGTTGAAATTGAATCCTAAATTTTTTTTAATGCATATCTTACCTAGAATAGGTTCGATAGAAGTTACCTATATTATTGTTGGTATGAAATAAACAAAATCGTGAGTGACTCATCATAGAGCTTCAAAAATAAAAAAAGAAAAGAAGAAAAAGAAGAAAACAAATCAAGATTCTTTAAAAAGAGTTATGTAATACTAAGAATTGATATCAGGAGTTGATGGGCATAGTTTTTTGTTTGTGAAATTACTTCTGTACCCTTAATGAAAACTGGATTCAATAACTGTAAATAGAAGTCCCGTCATGAGAAGGGGACTGATGTTACTATAACTAATAGTTTTTTTGTTTTCATTTTGACCATTAAGTTATTGAAAATATTACATTAATAGTAATGAGAATGAAATTTATAAGTAAGTTGAATGAATAAATAGAAGAGTAAGGAATAATAATTACCTTCAATGCAAAGCTTGAAAGTGCACACTTGTGTAAAGATCAATCGTGTTTAGTTCAGCATAGGACATTATTAAGAGAACACGAAGAGTAGACTGTTTTGTGAATCTTAATTAAAGTGTAAAAAAAATGTCCAAGGCTATGGAGAACTTGGGAAGTGGAGACGTATAATAGAAATTAGATAATACAAGTAGGTTCTTTAATACTATCATTAGTCTTCTAGTCCCAAAAAAAAAAAAGGAAAGAAGAGAGAGAGAGAGAGAGAGAGAGAGAGAGAGAGAGAGAGAGAGAGAGGACTAAAATAATGTCTAACAAATAGGGCCATGGTAAAAATTTTCAACTTCGCGAGTGTAAAAAGAATCTTATACTACTAAGAAATTGGTAATAGGAGTTTAGTTAAGAGTCCTACAATTCTTCAAAGACATTTATTATAACTCTTTAAGAGATATATATGTTACTAATCCATCATTCACGTAACCCACCGTGGAGTCCAAAAAAAGAAAAGAAAAGAGGGGTTATTACACTAACACCCCTTCAACTATGACCATTTTCAATTGCCCTCAACTATAAAACTCAACAAATTGACCCTATCAACTATTTTAACTTTTCACTAACAGCCCTTCTGTTAGTTTGTAGTTAGAAAAATGATTACTTTTGTATCATGTTACCAATGTAAAAGTTTTAACAACATAAAGTTTTTGTCTCTTCTTTGAGTCGTTGAAGTTTTAAGAACAAACTTACCTAAAATTTGGTGTACAACAAAGGGCAATTATTTATGCAACAAAAGACATTTTTGTCATAAAATTTCCAATGGCTCCAAGGAGGGACAAATAGATATCATGTTGCTAATAGTTTGTATCATATGTTGCTCACATGATAATAAGAAAATAAAAATTTAAATTTAAAAAATAAAAAGAAAAATAAAAAAAGCATTCTTTTTTGGGACAAAATTCTAATGGAAGAGGTTTTAGAGAAAAAAAGCAATAGTTGAGGGGAGTTAGTTAGTCAAGTTTTATAGTTTAGGGGCGTATTTAAAAAAGAGTCATATTTGAAATAAAGAGTGATTGACTTTTTTCTTTTCTTTTTTTATTTTTATTTTTTATTTGTAAATTCCGATGGGAACTTGAGTTGTTTGGAAGGAGTTATAATACACAATAGGATTATTGTCGAATACCATTAATATTAAGGAGTTGTAAAACTGTAGGGATTGTATATAACATGATATATCTAAAGCAGAAAAATAAAAAGTTAGGATTATCATGGACGGACCCAAAAAAAATGGTATACTAAAGTTGTTAAAACTCTAAGAAAATTACTTAAGTGAAAGTGCACCGATTGATAAAAGTGTAAACCACTTATGGGCATCGGTAATTATCAGTTGCTTTATATCTAAAATACTAAAACCGTCCCGCAAATGAATTTACCAAAATAACCACTACGATCTAGATTTGTAATATTTGTTGATCTATCTCTGCACATAAACATACACACAACAAACAAATATACATACGCATATAATATACTCCTATACAAAAAGAGGTTATAAAAAAAAAAAAAAAAGAGTCCCAGAAAAAGAAAAAAAAAACCAATGGATTTAGTTTATTCTAGAGTCCAACAAAAAGAAAGTTGATCTATGAGGCACATAAACATACACATAACATACAAATATGCATATGTATATAATATATATACACACAAAAAGAGGTTTAAAAAGAAAAAAAAGAGTTCAACAAAACGAAGAAAAAAAACCAATAGATTTAGTTTATTCTAGAGTCCAAAAAGAAAAAACCAACCAAACACATAGATGTTGTTATTAAGTTGTAGGACTCTTATGGCATGGACACACTACAAATAAAAAAGTGGTATACTAAACTTTTAAAACTCTGAATTCTAAGGAAAATAGTTAAGTAAAAGTGCACCGATTGATAAAAGTGTAAAACACTTATGCACATTGGTACATTTATATATATTATAGATTATAGATATGGAAAGACTCTCCAGTACACTGGGTAAGTGCAGTGGACTATTAAGCCTAAAATCCGCAGGCATCCCTGTCCAGCGCCTCGTCTCGCCGCCCCACTAACCTGCAGGATTTTTTAGGCTTAAAACCTCAGTGTTAACTCGCCCAGTGTGTAGACATTAAAATTTTGGTAATTGGTTAATTACTGATTAATTGATTAATAATTAATTAAATTTAATTATTACAATTAGTCAAAATCAAGAAATCAAAATTATCTCAAATGTGGGCCCCACAAGATACAAGTGGACCAATTTATTTGTGACATGTGTCATATACACCACATGAAATCATATAAATAATGGTCTCTAAAGTGGTGACACGTGTCAAAATCTCAAGGGAGGACTTCAAATCAACGGTTAGGATGTATTGAGTCACCAATTAAAACTCTATACCCTAAGCATATAAATAGGGGTCTTTACCCATGTAGAAAGGACTTTGAGCCTTTCAATAAGTTGAGATTTCTCCACGACAATTGAGAGCTCTCTCTTACATTCAAGTCACCCCAAGCCTTTCTGGAGAACAAACATACAGTTTGTTGTTCTTCAGATTTAATTCAAGTCTGTTTAATCCGTTCTTCAAGAAATTGAAGAAAAATTAATCGTTCGTTGGTTTGTGAGATCAAGCCCCGACCCTCGTTCAAGCTTCCCTACAACCACTTCATCCAGCGTGAAGATTTGAAGGACAAATCTACGGTTCAAGAACAAGCTCCAGAAGCCCTTGAATCGTGAACAATCAAGGAGATCGAATCAAAGGAATTTCTTTTCATTGTAAAAGAACTATACAGAGATTATACCCCATATTTTCTGAAATCAATAAATCATATTTGTTTCTCAATTTTCTCGTTATTTCCATACTTGAATTTTGTTGCGTACACAGTGCACTGGAGAGCCTGGCCATATATGTGTGTGTGTGTATATACATATTTTTTGGGAGAACCTTGGTCTAAATTTAGGGAGAAAAGGAACCTTTTCACATGGTTCATAAATGCACCGGTTCCACAAAATCAAGTGTTTGACGAGTTTTACTTTTAGGGTAGAAAATATTGATTAATACTATGCATCTCAAATTTTGTATTCTAGATGCCTCCCAAATACATGGGGCTGTGGGCCCACTAAATTATGAATGGATGATGTTGAAGTGACCCCACCATTATTGAAGGTGGCCCCACTGCTACACGTATTTGGGAAGCATTTGAGATACAAATTTTGGGAAGCATAGCATTACTGGAAAATATTTAGGGGCCGTTTGATAAAATTGAAAATTAAGTGCTGAATTTTAAGTACTAAAAATTTTAAACGATTGAATGTGCTATATTGAAAACAGTGTTTCAAATACTGAAATAGAGTGCATTCAATGATTACTTTCAGTAGATTTTTTCACTCTAAGTTTTTAGTGGCTTTTTTACTCTCAAAGACGCACTGGACTTATATATCAAACACACCCTTAGTATCCTAAATTCATCGCATAGTTTCATTTTGGGTCCTATAATTTCAATTGCACAGGAGTCCATGTCAAATCTCACAACTCTCTTTAAAATGGTTCTCTATCAGAACAACATAGCCTTGGTTCTCATAAGAACCATATTGAATGTGAGACTTGAACTATAGTTAGACCAATTTTAGACTTTCTCAAACATAACTTAAGTTTGATATAGGTGAGTGAGGATTGGAGAAATTATTTAGTGAGCCTGTCACACCACGTCATCAATTAAGGCATCACATGCAGATGCGGTGTGATGCCATAATTGTATGACGACAATAGACATTTAAAAAGAATGTGGACATAACATGTGTCCTTACATATTTTTCAAATAATCATGCCCCATATTTTCAGGGCACAACTTCCATACATGTCATCTCCACATTTAAAAAAAAAGTCACATGTCGTCATACAATTAAACCGTCACACCATGTCAATATGGTGACGTGATGCGACATGTTCACTGAATAAATTCTCGTGAGGGATTGGGGTGTCTTTAACTTTAGGGTTAATTACAGATACACCCTTGTACTTAGCCCGTTTCACCTTGCCCCTATACTTTTAAATCGTGTCATTAATACCCCGTGTACTTTGAACTAAAGTGAAACAATTAGCAATTCCGTTAAAATTAACGGAACAGAAGCTTGTTTAATTGAATATTTGCCGCTTTGACCTCGTGTGATGAGCAAATTTTTCATTTTGCCCCCTTGTAGTTCCAAATGGGTCATTGATACACCTTGTGGACTATTTGTTAGCTTAGTTTTCTTATATTATACAATAAAATCACAAAAAAATTCTAATTGGTATAAGTTGTCCAATGTGGCTTTTGACCCATTACAATTACATAGGCTATTTTGCTAAATAATTTATTTTAGCTTTTGGAGTTCATAATTATTGATAAACTCCAAAAGTTATTGCCAAACATGACTCATGC
The DNA here is from genome assembly GCA_033977485.1 of Hydrangea macrophylla. Classification (NCBI taxonomy): domain Eukaryota; kingdom Viridiplantae; phylum Streptophyta; class Magnoliopsida; order Cornales; family Hydrangeaceae; genus Hydrangea; species Hydrangea macrophylla. The sequence continues at coordinate 35,861,135 of CM066994.1, forward strand.
GGGTTAATGTTAAGGAAATTGTTAACTGTTTCAGTCCAAAGTACATGGGTATTAGTGACACGATCTGAAGTACCGGGGACAAAGTGAAAGATAAGCTAAATACAAGGGGTGTATATGTAATTAACCCTTAGCTTTAATCCATAGGACCATAGGCAACAAACACTTGTGCTATGTTTGGAAGTTTGGGAGAGAAAAGAAAAGAAGAGAAAGTCATTAGTGAGAAGAGAAAAGAAAGGAAGAGAATAATGGTGGTTTCTTTTATCTTGTTTGGAAATTTAGGAGAGAAGAGAAAGTTACTTTCTTTCCTCTTGTCTGCGAGTTGAGAAGAAAAGAAAAGAAAAGAAAAGAAAAATATACAAAGTTACAATTCTACCCATCAAGAGCTTCAAGTAATGAAGTCTCTAATAACTTATTTTATTTCTTTTGAAATCATATCAATGATAGGGGAGAGAAGGATCTTTTGATGAGAAGAGAGATGAATAGTTTCTTTCACATAAGTTAACATATATTGTGTACTTGTGGTGGCCCTAGGATATAGATGTAATAAAAAAATTACAAAGCTAAAATGGGTATTAAGTAGGGGTGTGTTTCGGTTCGAATAGATCTGAATGCCCTCTTTCGAATTTTTTTTTTGAAAACTCCGAAAATTAAATAGGTGCTCCGATTTTTTCGGAATTTTATTTTCCTTTCCGATTTCAAAATTACAGAATTTTCAAAAATTTTCAGAATCAAAATTCTTCGAAAATTTTCGGAATTAGAATTGGAAATTTTCATAATTTTTAGAATACTAATACTATTGAAAGGGTAAGTCATATTTTTATAGAGAGTCTCTCTTTTCTCTTCCTATTCGATTGGGACAAATATGTCCACATTCTTTCAAATTTTTAGAAAAATTGAAAGAAAACATATTTTTGGAATATTTTCGGAATTTTTGGAATTCTCAAAACAATTCAAATTCCGGTTCAATTAAATTTTTATTTTTATTTTTTTTTCGGAATTTCCGATTTCGGAATTCGGAATTCAATTTTTGGTACCAAAATCGAAATTTTTTGGATGAGAATCAGAATTTCTATTCCAAATAATACCCCTACTAGTATTAAAAAATATTAATTAATCTCCAAATTCTCTCGTTTTCTTTCCAATTGGGAAAAAAAAAAAATAAAAAAAAAATGATTGTTAATTTTCTCTCATTTTCTCCTCTTGCTCACTCTCAAACGTTAGAGAACTAGAGACAGGGTGGTAGCTACTTTCTCCCATTTTCTATTCTTTTCTCTCGTTTCTGAAAATCTCAAACATAGTGTTGAATTTGGTTGTTGAAAGCTCCGTTTATTCATATCAAGTTCTCACTTGTTTTCTTAGCAAAAAGGTTCTCACTTGTTCTACTGCCATTGTTAACTCTTTAAGCTTTCCGAATGCTGAAACTCACAGTCTCCACTTCCCCTCAATCGCAGCTTCCTCAAACTCACACCTCCCAATTCTCTCTCCTCGGATCCTCCAAATCCTCCCAAGAAATCGCCCAATTCCACGCTGTCGCCATCAAAACAGCTTCTATCCACAACCCTTCCGTCTCTTCTCGACTCATCTCTCTATGCATAGACCCAAAAATCAACAATCTCGACTACGCACGCCACATGTTCGACGAAATTCTAGAACCCGCTTTGTTTTCTTGGAACACCCTTATCAAATGCTACATTGAAAACCACCGTTCGCATGAAGCACTTGTTCTCTTCTGCAAATTGCTTTCTGGGTCTTGTTTTAAACCGGACGATTTCACATTACCGTGTGTAATTAAGGGTTGTTCTCGATTGTGCGCGATTGAGGAAGGTAAACAAATACATGGGTTGGTATTGAAAATTGGGTTTGGTTTGGATATGTTTGTGCAGAGCAGTTTGGTGAATATGTACTCGAAATGTTGTGATGTTGATATGGCACGCAAGGTGTTCGATAAAATGGAGGAGAAAGATCTGGTTTCGTGGAATTCTTTGATGGATGGGTATGCTAGATCTGGTAATATTGAGATTGCATTGGAGTTGTTTGAGAAAATACCCAAAAGGGATGCTTTTTCGTGGACTGTTTTGATTGATGGTTTTTCAAAATGTGGGAAGATTAAGGATGCGAGGAAGATATTCGATAAAATGCCGGATAAGAACTTGGTTTCTTGGAACGTGATGATTAATGGGTATATGAAATCCGGGGATTTTAATACAGCGCGTCAATTATTTGATTCTATGGAAGAAAGAAATGTAATCACGTGGAATTCAATGATATCCGGGTGTGAATCGAATGGACATTTTATTGAAGCTATGAAGTTGTTTCGGACAATGTTGAATGTCGGTCCTACGCCTAATCGTGCTACCCTAGTTAGTGTTCTTTCTTCAATTTCAGGATTAACTCTCCTCAGCAAAGGAAGATGGGTGCATTCTTATATAGTGAAAAATAGATATAACGTAGATGGTGTACTTGCTACATTGCTTATAGAAATGTATTCGAAGTGTGGGAGCATTAGGAGTGCTTTACAAGTTTTTCGAGGAATACCGGAAAAAAAGTTGGGGCACTGGACCGCTATAATCGTAGGATTAGGAATGCACGGTATGGCATGTGATGCTCTAGAGCTATTTAATGAAATGGGCAGAGTTGGAGTTACACCTCACGCCATAACCTTTGTTGGTCTTTTGAATGCTTGTAGTCATGCAGGGTTGGTTGAGGATGGTCGGAAATATTTTAATATGATGAGAAATGAATATTGTATAGATCCTACAATTGAACATTATGGTTGTTTCGTGGATATTCTATGTCGAGCTGGATATCTCAAAGAGGCAAAGAACGTAATAGAAAATATGCCTATGAGACCCAATATAGTAATTTGGATGAGCTTACTTAGTGGTTCTAGGAACCATAAAAATATAGATATAGGTGAATATGCAGCTCAACGTGTGATTGAAATAGCTCCAGAGACTATTCAATGCTATGTTCTTCTCTCTAACATGTATGCTTTATCTGGCCGGTGGGATAAGGTTTCACAGGTAAGAGAAAAGATGCAGATGAGAGGAGTCAGAAAAGATCCGGGATTCAGCTCAATTGAACATAAAGACCTTCTTCATGAATTTGTAGTGGGTGATAGATCACATCCCCAATCTACGGATATACATTCCAAGTTAAGTGAGATGAGAGAGAAATTGAACCACGTGGGACATGTACCCGACACAACGCAAGTCTTGTTATGTATTGAAGGGGAGAAAGAGAAGGAAACTGAACTAGAAACCCACAGTGAAAGATTGGCTATTGCTTTCGGTCTCATTAATGTCAAACCGGGGAGTCCGATTCGTATTGTTAAGAATCTTCGTGTTTGTAATGATTGCCACACAGTTACAAAGTTACTCTCCGAGATCTACGGTCGTGAAATTATTGTAAGAGATAATAGCCGTTTTCATCATTTCAAAAATGGCTCATGTTCTTGCAAGGATTATTGGTGATTTTGGTATCACTACCTCAATCAAGATACATATATGGCCCTCCGAAGAATGCTGAAATTTAGCTACATTTCTATCCAAGTAATCATTTTGAATTTTAAGTCCAATACACAACAAACATTATCGATTTAATCCGCTTCAAGTACTGGGAAGGAAAACTAAATTGCAATTTGACAATTTCTATGCTTTTGGTGTGTGTAAAGGTTTTTTTTTTTTTTTTGAAACTTCATAATTTGCTGCTAAGATTTAGACATCTTTTTGTTTGCCAATTCCTTGGGTTGCAAGTGTTTTTGATTAACTTGTAGGTGTTGCTATGAATCCTTTTGCAATGTATTCAGAAATTTCTTGTTGCATGCTTTTGATGTTTTCTTTTGACAAGGTCCTACCAAACAAGGCATTAATGTGTTGTCCATTTCTTTGTCAATGAAAACTACTTATCTTTCTCAGATGGCGAATGTGTATCTCTGTTACCGTTTTACTTTCAGTCATGAATCTAAACGTGTTTCTTGATGTCTTTGCAGGCCCAATGTTAAAGAAAGAAGATTAAGATTGTAGAGAAGAGAGCTGAACGCTTGAGCGACAATATAGTTCCAAGAAACCCACTTTGTGCTATTAATATTATATCAGCATTGATCAATTCACAAGAAGACACTCCAATAACACCAAGACAGTTGAGTAATTTTACATCCCAAAGAGGCTCAGAACTCAGGAATTTCACTTTCCGGGAACAAAGTTAGTCGCATAAGCCCAAGCATTGTTGGCCACTGGATCAGCCAAGTGGTCGAAGAGGTTCTCTACTGGACCCTTTCCGGTCACTATGGCCTGGACAAAGAACCCGAACATCGAAAACATTGCTAGCCGTCCGTTCTTGAGCTCCTTCACCTTCAACTCAGCAAATGCCTCTGGATCATCAGCCAGTCCAAGTGGGTCAAATGCCCCACCTGGGTAGATTATATCGAGCCCTTCGCCGAGAGGGCCTCCACCTATCCGGTATCCTTCAACGAAGCCCATGAGAACGACCTGGCAGGCCCAGATTGCGAGGATGCTTTGGGCGTGAACAAGGTTTGGGTTTCCAAGGTAGTCCAAGCCGCCTTCGGAGAAGATTTGGGACCCGGCCTTGAACCAAACTGCTTCGCCAAACTTGACACCGTTCTTGGAGAGGATTTCAGGGAAGACACAGCCCAATGCACCGAGCATGGCCCATCTGGAGTGAATCACCTCAAGCTCACGGTTCTTGGCAAATGTCTCTGGATCTGCGGATAGTCCAGCAGTGTCCCACCCGTAGTCACCAGGGAACTCACCTGTCAGGTATGATGGGGTTTGCTCGGAGAATGGGCCCAAGTACTTTGGACGGTCTGGCCCATACCTGGTAACGTTTAACAATTCAGTTAGTACAAGGCGCATTTTAATTAACATCGTTTAAAGAGTGGAGTCAAGCTTGTTAACATCGTTTAACAACCTTCCCATCCGAGCTAACCCTTGGGCTCTCTATCAAGTTACAGTGTTACACCTATCAGAAATATTTTGTATGATTCAGTTATATTTCACTACGAGTCATTGGAATGTATACTTGATTGACTTAATACTTAGCAAGTATGATAACTACAAATCTAACTAATACAATTGAAATCTAGTGATAAGTTGTGGCTATTATAATAAGGCAAATTATGCGCGCTCAATCTAAAAATATTAAATGAAAAAACGCACTCTGAATTGATTAGAACTTGGGTACTATATATAAATGTTCATAGCATTTACCATATGCTTTGTGGAACACTTCTCACGGTGCGCCGCATGGTGACACGGCCACCGTCGAAGCTCCCAATCTTTTGGAGAAGCTCATTCTGAGGCTTCAGGGCTGTCTGGCCGGCGAATGCTGACTGTTGGATTGCAGAAGTTGCCATGATTCTATGAAGCTTCTTTGTTGCTGATAATGATAATGCTCAACTAACGTGTTGCAGTAGAAGGAAGAAGCTTATGGAATAAGGGTGTGGGAGAGAAGGTTATATATGGAAGTCTGAAGATATTGTGGATTAGGATATATACACCTCAGCCCCATCTGATTGGTCTATGTATTGGATGTGGATTTCCACTCTGATTTTTTAAAATTTTTTTAGAGAGAGAGGTTCTTGAGGTTCTTGTTCTGCCATGTGGAATGAAAGATCTGTGTGGTGGTGGGGAGGTGCTGTGAGGTGAAGTATGTGCCACTAATATTTTGCAGTGACTTGGTGGTTCAAATCTGGATTCTGGACCAAACTGCCTTCATGAATGTGAATGAGATCATTTACAATTTATAAGGCATTTTACTGAATAATATATCTATCATCTTGAATTAGTTCATTTGGTATAATGACAGTTATGCTAGAAGTGATGCCTAAACACATCAATTATATCATAAAAAACCTAAGAATGACCACGTGTGAAGAAACTTGATAACTTTTTGCAATTTTCAAAAGGAACAAATTCAAGTTGATTAGCTTCTATATAAAATTACTTTTTACAAGTGTGGTAGCATTAGGAGTGCTTTACAAGTTTTTTCGAGCAATACTCGAAAAAAAGTTAGGGCATTGGACTGGTATAATTGTAGGATTAGGAATGTACGGTATGGCCCGTAATGCTGTAGAACTATTTAGTGAAATTGGCAGAGTTGCAGTTACACCTCACGGTATAACCTTTGTTGGTCTCTTGAATTAATGTAGTCATGCAAGGTTTGTTGAGGACTATGTAGCAGAGGTACGGATACGGGACACGGGTACGACACGATACGAGTACGGCAAATGCTAAAAAAATTGGGTGCGGGTGCGGGTACGGCTAGGGTACGACGATTAAAATATTATTTTTTAATTAATAATATAATGCTAATAAAAAACTAGTCCAAATAGTCACATAACAAGAACCATAAGTATTATAACAAGATTGTTTTACCATTAAAGATCAACATTACAAATCCATCCATAGCAAGATTTTTTCACTATTACAAATTCATTCACAAGGACCATAGGCATAACAAGATTGTTATAATTAAATATCATTAGATCATCAATATCATTACCAAATCATAAAAACCTCAAGTCCAAAACGAAACAAGAAAAGATTCATCCTAAAAAAGGGCACAAAACTACAATCCTAAAAAAGAGGGCAAATATCATTTACAAAAAAGTTAAATTAAATAAGCGGGCACGTTTTTTTGGAGTGTCGGGTACGTACCCTGGGGTGTCCAATGAGTGTCGGTGTCCGGTACGTACCTGGTACGGGTATGGGGGCCAAAATGAAGTACCCATGCTACGTAGGTTGAGGATGGTCGAAAGTATTTTAATATGATGAGAAAGGTATATGCTATAGAACCTACTATTGAACACTATGGTTGTTTCATGGATATTCTATGTCGAGCCAGATATCGCGAAGAGGCAAAGAATGTTATAGAAAACATGCCTATGATCATGAGACCCAACAAAGTAATTTGGATGAGCTTACTTAGCGGTTCCAGGGATCTGGGAAATTTTTTAGTACATGTGATATTTTAGTCCTTGTAGTTTAGTCCCCCCCAAATTTGAAAAAAAAAAAAAGAAAAGAAAAAGAAAGTACATGTGATATTTTATCCCAAATGTAGTCTAGCCCACCCCAAAATTTGAGATTTTTTTAGTACATATGATATTTTAGCCCAAATGTAGTCTAGTCCACCCCAATTAAGTGTTTCAAACTCAACTTAACATCATACATTATTGATAAATAGACCCCAAAATGTATAAATATTACCCCAAAAGATAATATTGTTCTTAAATAGACTCAATTTGACATCATATCTCATTATCAAATATGTATAAAATAGACACCACCCCCGTATAGCTTCCTCAGGCCCCCTCCGCCCCCCTCCCCCCCCCCCCTTAAAAAATTCCTGGCTCCGCCCTTGGATATAGGTGAATACGTAGCTCAATGAGTGATTGAAGTGGTTCTACAGAATACTCAATATTATGTTCTTCACTCTAACATGTACGCTAGATCTGGTCAATGGGACAAGGTTTCACCACAGGTAAGAGAAAAGATGAAGATTAGAGGAGTGAGAAAAGATCCCGGGTGTAGTTCAATAGAGCATAAAAGGCCTTCTTCATGAATTTGTCGTGGGTGATAAGTTCCCGGGTGTATAAAAGGCCTTCTTCATGAATTTGTCGTGATAAGTCACATCCCCAATCTATAGATTTACACTCCGTTTGGTTTGATTTTGAAATAGAATAGAATAAAATAGAAAAGAGTAGAATAGAATCCCAAATGAATTCTTGACAAATCCCATCAATTTTGGTTGGATTTGTAAACCCCATAAAACAAGAATTGGAAGTGAAATCATTTCTAGTTTTATGTCAAACCAAACACATTATTCTCTAGGTTCTGGCAAACCAAACAGACTGTTACATTCCAAGTTAAGTGAGATGAGAGAAATTTAACCATGTGAGACATGGACCAGAACAACGCAAGTTCTGTTATGTATTGAAGGGGAGAAAGAGAAGGAAGCTGAACTAGAAACCCACAGCGACAGATTCGCTATTGCTTTCAGTCTCATTAATGTGGAACGGGGGAGTCCGATATGAATTGTGAACAATCTTCGTGTTCGTAATGATTGCCACACGGTTACAAAGTTTTCTCCGAGATCTACAATCGTGCAATTAGTGTAAAAGATAATAGCCTCTTTTTTTTCATTTCAAAAATGGCTCATGTTCTTGCAGGGATTATTGGTGATTGATATATATGTACATTTTTAAACAAGTAATCATCTTGAAGTACAATCTCTCCTAATTTTTATTTGAATGCAGTACTGCATCCAAAGACGTCCAAACATGCTTAATGTTCGTCAAGATCTCTGTCTATGAAAGTACTTATCCTGTCATCCATCTCAATTGTCTAATATGTATATGCTCATGCTGTTACATTTCTCAGTCATGAAAGTGAATGCATTCTTGATGTATTGCAGGCTTATTGTTGAAGAAAGATGAAGATTATAGTTCAAAGAGCTGGACACGAGAGCAATAATATAGTTCCAAGAAAACCACTTTTCTGCTTGTAAATATTACATCAAATTCACAAGAATCACAAGAACACTCTAATAACACCAAGATGGTTAAGTAATTTATATCCCAAACATACCCAGAGCTCAGGGATTTCACTTTCCGGGTACAAAGTTAGTAGCATAAGCCCATGCATTGTTGGCCACTGGATCAGCCAAATGGTCGTAGAGGTTCTCAATCGGGCCCTTTCCAGTGACTATGGCCTGAACAAAGAATCCGAACATTGAGAACATTGCAAGCCGTCCATTCTTGAGCTCCTTCACCTTCAACTCAGCAAATGCCTCTGGATCATCAGCCAGTCCAAGTGGGTCAAAGGCCCCACCTGGGTAGATTATATCGAGCCCTTCGCCGAGAGGGCCTCCACCGATCCGGTATCCTTCAACGAAGCCCATGAGAACGACCTGGCAGGCCCAGATTGCGAGGATGCTCTGGGCGTGAACAAGGTTTGGGTTTCCAAGGTAGTCCAAGCCGCCTTCGGAGAAGATTTGGGACCCGGCCTTGAACCAAACTGCTTCGCCGAACTTGACACCGTTCTTGGAAAGGATTTCAGGGAAGACGCAGCCCAGTGCACCGAGCATGGCCCATCTGGAGTGGATCACCTCGAGCTCGCGGTTCTTGGAAAATGTCTCGGGATCCGCCGATAGCCCAGCAGTGTCCCACCCGTAGTCACCAGCGAACTCACCTGTCAGGTATGATGGTGTTTGCTCGGAGAATGGGCCCAAATATTTTGGGCGGTCTGGGCCATACCTGTTTTTATCAGTTACAGGTTGAATAAGTCAGATTCTCATTATCATTAACGATAAAAATGGAATTTAAACGAAGTTATTGGGGATGTAAGAATAGTATTTTTATGGTCAAGTATATCTTAAATACACAGGCTGAATTAACGTACTTGTATGATGTTGCAATTTCAAGATCAACGGTATGAATTCAATTGAAAAAGAAAATGGGGCAGCTGCCGAGGTAGCTTAAAAAGTTGGAGATTTTAGTTAAAAGTCGTATAAAATAGACTTTTTTGTGTTAGGAACTTAGGTCCAATCCGGGGGTGTTTTTTTTTTTTAAGTAAAAAGTCCCTCAAGGGAAAATTTACATAATTAGGTATGTAAGATTTTGTAACATAAAGATTTGAATCGGATTTCACTAATTAGGGACTTTTGACCAAAAATTAAAAGGGATTCTCCTTGAACTCAAAAATACAATGAGGGATTTGTTTTTACCTAATTAATGTACAAAGTAAGGTAGTACAAATTCAAAATATTTACCATATGCTTTGTGGAACACTTTTCACGGTGCGCCGCATGGTGATGCGGCCACCATCCACGCTTCCAACCTTTCGGAGAAGCTCATTCTGAGGCTTCAGGGCGGTCTGGCCGGCGAATGCTGACTGTTGGATTGCAGAAGTTGCCATGATTCTATGAAGCTTCTTTGTTGCTGATAATGATAATGCTCAGTTATGCTGCAGTAGAAGGAAGAAGCTTATGGAGTAAGGGTGTGGGAGAGAAGATTATAAATGGAAGTCTAAAGATATTGTGGATTAGGATATATACACCTCAGCCCCATCTGATTGGTCTGTGCCTTGGGATGTGGATTTCCACTCTGATTTTTTATTTAGAGAGAGAGGTTCTTGTTCTGCCATGTGGAATGAAAGATCTGTGTGGTGGTGGGGAGGTGCTGTGAGTTGAATTATATGCCACTAATATTTTGCTGTGACTTTGATTGGTTCAAATCTAGTGGGCCCATAAGCCCATTCAATAAGTGTTTGTTACTTTCTTTGTACGTCTGCCATTTTTTTTTTTTGGGCAAATGATACTTTAGTCCATTAATTTATAATTTGTTTTCATTAGATCTATAAATTATTATTTTTTTGTAATTAGGTCCTTGAACTTTTAAAATTCATTCAATCAAACCCAAATTCTAACACTGTTAGCTTATACTATTAGAAATTGGCATGTATGTTGCGCGTAAGCTTACTTGTCACATGTTAGGTTAAGACAAACACGGAAGATTATGAATAGCGCAAAAAATTGCATTCAAACAGATCTGAAATCGCGTTCAATCATACCTGTCAAATTCGAAAACACATTCGACTTGATCCAAAATTGCATTCAATCATACCCAAAATCACATCATTTTTTAGTCATTCACAGTCTCTCCTGTTTATCTTAACCTAACATGTGACAAGTAAGTATTACGCGCAACGTATGTGGCAAATTCTAATAATTTAAGCTAACAGTGTCAGAATTTGAGTCTGATTGAATGAGTTTTTGAAATTCAAGGACCCAATTGCACAAAAAAAAAAAAAAAATTTACGGACCCAATTGAAAACATGTGTATAGTTTAATGGATTAAAGTGTAATTTGCCCTTTTTTTTTTTGCTAGGCGTACGCCTTTTTTTTTTTTTTTGTTTGCTAGACACCGAAATTTTTTCTTGTTCTTGTTCTCCTAATTTATATCACCACCCATATTATGTGATGATTTAAATAAAAATATAGATAATGAGGTTTAGGGAAAATGAGTGGAAAATCCCTACAACCAACTATTTAGAGTTTAAACTTAACTTTAATTCTTATTTTGTTAAAAGAGTAATACTTGGGACACAATTAAAATACACAACTTTGGGACACAACCTTCATTTTGTATCTATCTCTCTTCTAATGGTCCCAGTGGATACTGTGGGGTCCACTGGCACTGTGGGGCCCGTCAGGAGAGAGATAGACACAAAATGGAGGTTGTGTCCCAAGGTTGTGTATTTTGGTTGTGTCCCAAATATTACTCTTGTTAAAAAGTTTCTCAAACTAAATAGTTAAAGTGTGAGACATCCCTACATTAAAACTTAACACTAAAATGCCTCTATTTTTATTCCCAAAATGCCTTAATCACCACAGTCTCTCTCTCTCTCTCCATTAAAACTTAACACTAAATGCCTCTATTTTTATTCCCAAAATGCCTTAACCAACACAGTCTCTCTCTCTCTCTCTCTCTCTCTCTCTCTCTCTCTCTCTCTCTCTCTCTCTAACGCTTTGTTTGAGAGTTTAGGGGAGAAAAGAAAAGAAGAGAAAGTCGTAAGTAAGGAGAGAAAAGAAAAGAAGAGAAAGGATGATAGTTTCTTTCATTTTGTTTGGGAGTTTAGAAGAGAAGAGAAAGTTAGTTTCTTTCCTCTTTGTTTGGGAGTTGAGAAGAAAAGAAAAGAAAAGAAAGAAAGTTACCATTCTACCCATTAATGACTTGAACTAATGAATCCTATAACATCTCTTCTTTTCATTTTCTATTCACATCAAATAGCTTCTAGATGTACTTGGTACATGAGCTCTTTGCTTTGATACGAGAGAGAATACACGTATATAGTGTATCAAGAGCTTATGACTTAGATAGAATTAAAATTAGTTACGAATTAAATAAAGGGTATTGTGGGTATTAAGAAAAATTCATTAAAACTCACTTTCTTTTCTCTCATTTTCTTCCCAATTTGGAGAGAAAGAAATTGAGAGAAAGTGGAGATTAGTTTTCTCTTCTCTTCTCTCTTTTTCTCTCCTCACTTAAACTCCCAAACGAGAGAAAGCAAAAGAAAATGAGGTATTTTCTCTTCTTTTCTCTCATTTTTTAAACTCCCAAACATAGTGTAAGATCCGTCGCACCATCACCACCAAAATCAAATCAACCGCTGCCGGACCACCACCGATTCAAAGCCACAGCCGCCAGACCACCTCTATCTCTTTGTCTATAAGATCAGTCGTACCACCACTACCATGACCACCGACACCGCCCCCACCACCACCAAAATCGATCCACCACTGCCGGACCACCACCGATCCAAAGCCACCGCCGCTGGACCACCTCCCTCTCCCTCTCTCTCTCTCTCTCTCTCTCTCTCTCTCTCTCTCTCTCTCTCTTTGTGTGTGTGTGTGTGTGTGTGTGTGTAAGATCCAGTCGCACCACCACCAACACTGCCACAGCATCGACAACCCCCAAGATCGAACCACCGCCGCTGATCTAGTCTCATCCCTTTCGCTTTAAATAAACCCCATGATTGTAAACCTAAGAGAGAGAAATTGAAAGATCTAAGCCCCTTGTCTCTTGCTTGATGAGATATAACTTCAGGGGAAAGTGGATGCAGTTTGGTTAAATCCAACTTGCTCAAGTCCTGCTACAGAGAGATTCTACACTCTACCTCTCACAGAAGGAAGTTCCAAATTTTGCTAAGTTCAGCAAGTAGGGATGAGTATCACTTCAAAATAACTTTGCAAGCTGAATCAAATGTCAAGGACATCAATTGGATGATGAATGGTGGAATCAGCTACAATTGTGCACATGAGTATAGTTGTGTGGTGTGTATCCAGTACCATCTTGAGCACCACCACTGTGAGCCACCCCCACCCCCACCACCACCACCTTGCAAGTAAGTGTTGCGGTTATCTCATGTTCTAGTGATTGGGAAGATATTAAGTAAAATTTTACTTATTATAAGTTTTAAGTTAAGTGAAATTTCACTTTCACTTAACTTTGATTTATAATAAGTGAAATTTCATTTGATATAGACAAGGTTATGTGAAATTTCACTATAATTTGTTGTTGAGTGTGATCCCATGGTGAGTGCTACACGTGTTAAATTACATTAAGATTCATTCAAAAATTTCAAATTTTTAAGTGAAATTTGAATTTAAGTTAAATTTTTAGTGCTTGCTGCCATGAACAATGTGATGAATAGTGTTTGCCGGTGAACAGTGATTTCGTGAACAATGTTTATGGGTGAACAGTGATCTCATGTACAATAGGGTTATTTTTGTACCAAAAAATAATGAGGACTTTTTATTGAAGTAAAAATGGTTTGTCCTTAATACAAAAAAATCTTATCAAAATGTCCTTATCACTAACTGCTCCCTCTGAATTTGTGTTCCAATTATTAGATAGAATCTAATAGGAGTTGGTTGAGAGAAAAAGCTCTCACCTCTCTCTAAAAACCCTATTTGTCAACCCCTCCATGGGAGAGCTCTTAGCTATTTTGCTTTTTAGTTGTCCCTCTTTAGGGATGGTTTCCCTCTTTATGAGGGTTTGGTTTATTTTTTTGCTTTGATGCAGTCTTTTTCTTTAAGATATGGTGATTTACTCATGCAGATCTATCGTTATCTGTATCAGATCCGTCATTGTTTTGTTAGATCTGACGTTTTGGTGGGGGCCTTTTCGTAATCATATTGAGTTTTGAGGCAATATCTGTAGTGGATCATTTTGGCAATTTCCTCCCTCAGCCGGCTCAGTGTTAGGCTATTCAACATACAGTTTCATTGGGGATTTGGGAGGTTTGCAGTATGGCTAAAGAAGTTTGTGTTGCTTAGTTGTTCATATATTTTTCTTACTTTTGTATGCTTGAACTAGTTCTTTTTGGGATCTGCTATAATAAAAAATAAAAAAAAAATAAACAAAGAAAGAGATAGAATCTAATAGATAGTCTAATTTTAAGGGAAATTGGTGAAAGGTAATTCTTTTATAGACGGTTCAGATAATTTTACCTCATCCGGCTCAATCTTGGGCTATTCAACATACAGTTTTGTTGGGGATTTGGGAGGTTTGCAGTATGGCTAAAGAAGTTTGCGTTGCTTAGTTGTTCATATATTTTTCTTACTTCTGTATACTTGAACTAGTTCTTTTTGGGATCTGCTATAAAACATTTAAAAAAAAAAGAAGATAGAATCTAATAGAAAGTCTAATTTTAAGGGAAATTGGTGAAAGGTAATTCTTTTATTTGGTTAAATATTTATACTTTAAACAATGATAACTTTATCAATTTTTGTCGTTTTTGGGTGCTCCTCCTTCCCCCCCTCCCCCCACCCTCCAAATGTATTTCTTCAAGAACTATGTACTAGGCTTGCCAATTATGCAAAAATATATAGATAATTTAGAGCCTCATTGTTTTTAGCTTTTTGGGGAATTTTAGCCATAAAAATTTAATCCATTTTTTGCCCTCTAGTTCAAATTTTATTTTATTTTATTTTTTTCTTTTCAAAATTTCAACATCTAACATATAGATCTTGCTTGATAAATCTCGTTTTTCTGTTACCAAACATCAAGTTTTACAAAATTCTGAGTTGTAGAACAAAAGCTATTGCCGTTTGAAATTTTCTAGGTATGATTTCTATAATAGTTTTGCTTATGTCACGCCCCGGAGTAGCCAAAAATAGGGAAAATTTAAAATTTCCTTTCTGGACCCGTAGGGAATGACGAGTTACATAAAACTGACCTGTCCGTACAACATACTAACAAAATATATAGATCAGAGTAAGAAATTTGCAAAAGCTTCTAATGGTATTCATGGGGGAACTTAGAGTGTTTGCTACTTAAGCTATTACAGCAGTTCCAAATGAAAACCACAAAAGATAAGTCTGGGCGATCTACGCCACTTAAATATTACATCAACCAAAAGATAATTAAAGCATAATAGAAGTCTTAAAGCGGAAATAGGCCAGGATTCTCTTTCTAACTGGCAAACCCATAACCTTCGTTATCAGGCTCTTCCTGATAGTCTGTCTCAGGATCACCTTCCTGATAATTCCCATTCTGAGGATAGTGATATTCGTCTTCATCGTTACCTTGATAGTTCTCCTCGTCATAACCTAGACGTAAAAAGTCCAGGGCAGGGAAGGAGCCGTTAGCTTTTGAAGCTAAGTGAGAACGTCTTAACCGATCACTCCTAATACAGATAAGGATATACAAGTACAACGTATCTTGAAACCATATTAATGAGCATATGACATGTGAAATGACGACAGAATGCATTATCGATATATTCGACTTTAACTCGACCATGAACACCACAACCGACTCATGTGACTTGTTACATTACCAGTGTAACGCCGTTAGCTCAGAGTAGAATGATTACGTTGCTATCGTCGCCTAGCAGGGCCCTATAGCAGTTTTGGTTTTAAAAAGAGTGTAATCATTGGACTCTTAGGTCCTCGTGACCTTGCCGGGAGAATAGAATAGTTACAGCGCTATCGTCACCTAACAGGGCCCTATAGCATTTGAATGGTAACTATTGTATTCTGATGGATACATTGCTATCGTCGCCTAGCAGGGCCCTATAGCGTATCAATCATCAATCCATGCATAACTTCAATGATTTCAATGGAAACTCTGGCTATCGTCGCCTAGCAGGGCCCTATAGCAGTTTCTTTGTTGTTCCCATTTACTTGACTGTACCACTCGGACCACCGTGATCCACACAATGTATAAATTGATATGACTGGGTTAGTCCCCGTGACTAACCATGCAGATGTCAACATTGACATTTAGACTCGACTATGTTCATATAATGTCCATGCGACTATAGAAACAGAAATCATGATAACAAGAATAATAGCGGATGTTAACTAAGCATAGAGTATAGTTAACTAACATGCATTCATTATATAAGCATCATTATCAGGTTTACATAACTAATACATATCAGTATCGTCCACACAGAACGCACTGGGCATACATATATGATCAGGTAATAATTCTATAATATACCAAGTGAGTTAGGACGACTCACCTCGAAGCGGTTGCGTAAAAGCAAGCGTAGCGGTTCCTACAAAGCATTAAGATTACATAGAACATAGATTAATAAGTCTACTAAAATCAGGGGCATAATGGTAATTGTGCCGGGTGGGTCCCTAAACCTCAACATGATGATCTAGACATCATTCTGAGTCCAACGCCATTGACTAGACTCAAATCAGAGTCCGTCGCATAAAAGGCTGGGTTTTCTATACCAGTTTGGGCCCTAAAGATAAGCTGTATTTTTGACCGTGTTAAAAGGTCACCAAACTTTAAGGGAATGTTCTAGACATTATTCTAAGACTCTAGGAACTGACCGCGTATTTTTCTGAGCTATGGTTTATTTATTATGAATTTCTGAAGTTTAAATCGTCTAATAATAGGCTACGGGGCCCCATAATTATAAAATATAGTTTAGGGGGATATTTGGCCCTTATAAATATTTTTATTAAATATTAGGCCTTAAATTAGGCTAGTAGTATTTTTCTCATAATTTTCGGAGTCCATTTGGTATTTTAAATAATTAAAATACAACCAAACGGATACTTTATAAGTAATTAATATTTATATAAAAAAAATATTAAAGTTAGAGTTTTGGTGAATAATAATTTTCAATATAGAGGTACTAGACCATAGGAAAATTTAATATAATTTTCCTATGCTTGAAAATGGTCATTAGGTATTTATTACCTAATTATTTTAATTTAAAGTATTTACTTATTATTTATTTGAATTAATAAATAATAAGTACATCATATAGTAATAATAATTCATAATGTCATAATATAAGAATATTATAAAAATAATATTGCAATTTATTAAAAAGTAATTTATAGCATTATTGAAATTATTTTAGGTATTTAAAACCATTTAAAATCATTTGTATTTATTTATAAATACTAAATATATACATTTATATACTAATCTAGATAATATACATACTAATCTGAATTATCAGAATAAAAAAACAGACTAATAAACCTTAATACAGATTATTAAGCATTAATCGAGATTAACAGATTAATTATTAATATAATAATAAAAGCAAAGACCCGCGGGTCAAACCCATATCCGATCCGGTCCAACGGGTTACCCATATTCACACTTGGCATGATCCAACTTAAAAGATCCGAACCGGATCCATATTAATTAATATAACCCGAACCCACTACCATTTAAACTAACAAACTAACCCATAACCCTGACCCAAGACCCGACCCGTTTTAATTAGAAACGGGTAAACGATATAACCCGCTTCTTTGTCTTCTCCGGTGAGCCAACCGTCGCCGGAAAATCGGGCTTCGCCGGAAAATCTTCCAGAGGCCATAACTTGCTCGTTTCTTCACGAAAATGCGTGATTCCAACGCCATTGGGTCCGGTTTGGGCCCCCCTACAACATACTAGGAGGCCATGACTCAGTTTATTCGTTTTAACGTCCCACTAAGGGATTATTCTTTTTCGGTTTTTCGGGAATAATCCCTTGCATGGGTGACCAAACGTGGTCTAGACCAAAAGCTGTGCTAAGGGGGTGTACTAGGGACTATGAGGGTCTGTTTGATCTAATTCATAGGGGGTATGGTTGGGTTTTACAAATCGAGCTCCGGTGAGGGGCTTCAATGGTGATTCTGGAGCATTGAGAGCCTCAAGCTCTGTTTGGTTTGTGCGAGAGGGTCTGGGGAGTGTGTGTGTGATGTTTAAGATACAAAGAGTCATACAGAGGGGGTGTATGAGTGTATACCAAGCCTCGGGTCCTCTTCTTCTTCTCTTTCGTCTCCGGCGACTCTCTCTTCTCCTTCCTTCTTGCTTCTCCGATGGGTATGAGTTAGACAGAAAGTGTGTGTGAGTTCTGAGTGTATAGGCAGAGAGTGTGTGAGGATTTGCTCTCAATCTCTCTCGGTGATCTCTTACTCCAATATTGGTTCTTCTTTAAATAACCAAGTATGGTATACACCTATACATACACATAGATATTCACAGAGATTCTGTATCTGTTTGAACAGATTGAGAAGATGGGGATGAGACTGATTGGAGTAGAATCTTAGGGAAGTGGGAGGGAAGCCGGCGGTTTGGGTGGTGGAGGGGTTTAGTCCGACGGGTTAGGGAGGTGGGTTTGGGTAGTGCTTGTAGCCATAGGGTAATGGGTAGCTAGGTAGTACATTAGCCATATTTGGGTTGATTCCATTTTTCCATTTTAGGTATAGTGTAGTCGTCGCTTTGGTTTGTGTGCAATGTAGTCCAAATGTACACAGATTTTACGGGTATACGTGAAATGTCAGTCCGAGTTCGTATTTTACAGTCCGAGAAGTCAATAATATGAATACGCGTACATGTGTATTCTGGTTTCTAAAACTATAATTAAAATACTGGAATTTTAATACGAGCAAAAGTACGGGGACCTATTTTATTATCATCAGAATTTTACGGGTATTACAGCTTAGGTAACAAAATATTGTACCCAATGTCACAAAACATTGTACCCCGTTTAGGTCGTATCATGGAATTCTCCTTAGTTTGGTTACATGAAACTCATAAAAAAATTATTCTATGACTATCATGGACACGGATCGTCAACCGCAACATTGGGTGCTACTGAGTACTTTCATTAGTTCATAGCTCCTGGCGTGACTATGATGTATGAGTTATGTTATACTTTTCAACTTTGAATTTCAAATTTGGTGACCAAATGTTTAATAGTTGTACCACATGCTCGGGCACTGAACATACAACATACTGATACAATTAACAAAATATTTGAAAATCATGATGTGATGAGTTCCTTAAGTATGTCACAGTTACCAAACTTGATACTCATGTACCTCTTTTTTTGTTTGGGTCAAAATCCTCATGTTCCAAGAAGCACAAGCTTTGATCTGCATTGCCAAATGACACCCACTACTACCAATGATTGATCAATGTGTCTACGAGGCTATTTGCGGTAAAGAAGCAGTTTTGTTGTTCACTCGTAAATCGGCTTTACAGATTCAGTATTTTGTGAGTATCCATTTTTCGCATAAAAGTCCATACCCATCCTACTTTCTTAAACTGCTTCTTTATCAAACTAACATATCCAATTGGTTCTCACGAAAACTAGATTGAAAGTGAGTCTGAGACTAGGGGTGTATATGAACCGAGCCGAGCTTGCTCGCGAGTTTTCTCATGAGCTCAAATGAGCCGAACTTTCAAGTTTTTGCGAGTTTTTTCAAGCGCCCTTTTAAACTACATAGTTTAATAATAAAACAATCATTTATCAAACCTATTTACGAGATGTGTCATATTTTCCCTAAAATAGTTTTATAATATATATATATATGTATATAAGTCACTATACAAGCTCTTTATCAAACCTATTAACGAGCTTTTTCACAAGCCTACTCACGAACCTTTATCAATCGTGTTCACGAGCTTAAATGAGCGAGCCGAGCCTAGCCTTTATCGAGCTGAGCTTCAAGCCTTTGTTGAGCGGTTCAGCCCAATTACACCCCTGCCTGGGACTGAACTAGGTCATATTTCAGACTTTTCCTCTTAAGCTAATTCCAATTCTCTGCTAAATTTACAATTGTCTTTCAGCACTGAAACCTTAGATTCATTTTATGAAAAGTTTCAATCACATAGCAGAACTGAAACATGTTTCGCAATTTTAAGAACCATTGGTGTCAATGTTACCAAAAAGAGAAAATAATGCAGATCAAAAGTTAAGTAATTTCAATAACACCATGACAGTTAAGTACCTTTACATCCCCAATAGACACAGAACAAAGGAATTTCACTTTCCAGGTACAAAGTTAGTGGCATAAGCCCATGCATTATTGGCCACTGGATCAGCCAAATGGTCGTAGAGGTTCTCAATCGGGCCCTTTCCAGTGACTATGGCCTGAACAAAGAATCCGAACATTGAGAACATTGCAAGCCGTCCATTCTTGAGCTCCTTCACCTTCAACTCAGCAAATGCCTCTGGATCATCAGCCAGTCCAAGTGGGTCAAAGGCCCCACCTGGGTAGATTATATCGAGCCCTTCGCCGAGAGGTCCTCCACCGATCCGGTATCCTTCAACGAAGCCCATGAGAACGACTTGGCAGGCCCATATTGCGAGGATGCTTTGGGCGTGAACAAGGTTTGGGTTTCCAAGGTAGTCCAAGCCGCCTTCGGAGAAGATTTGGGAACCGGCCTTGAACCAAACTGCCTCGCCAAACTTGACACCGTTCTTGGAGAGGATTTCAGGAAAGACACAACCCAATGCACCGAGCATGGCCCATCTGGAGTGGATCACCTCGAGCTCGCGATTCTTGGAAAATGTCTCGGGATCCGCCGATAGCCCAGCAGTGTCCCATCCGTAGTCACCAGCGAACTCACCTGTCAGGTATGATGGTGTTTGCTCGGAGAATGGGCCCAAATATTTTGGGCGGTCTGGGCCATACCTGTTTTTTTTTTTTTTACAATTACAGGTTGAATAAGTCAGATTCTCATTATCATTAACGATAAATATGGAATTTTAAACGAAGTTATTGGGAAGTAAGAATAGATATTTTTATGGTCAAGTACATCTTAAATAAACAGGCTGAATTAGCGTACTTGTGTGACGTTGCAATTTCAAGACAAACGGTATGAATTCAATTGAAAAAGAAAATGGGGCAGCTGCTGAGGTAGCTTAAAAAGTTGGGAGTTTTAGTTAAAAGTCGTATAAAATCTACTTTTTGTGTTAGGAACTTAGGTCCAATCCGTTTTTTTTTTTTAAGTAAAAAAGTCCCTCAAGGGAAAATTTACATAACTAGTTATGTAAGATTTTGTAACGTAAGGATTTGATTCGGATTTCATTAATTAGGGACTTTTTTTTTTTTTTTTTTTTTAAGAAATTTGTATACAAAGTAAGGTAGTACAAATTCAAAATATTTACCATATACTTTGTGGGATACTTTTCACAGTGCGCCTCATGGTGACGCGGCCACCGTCCAAGCTCCCAACCTTTCGGAGAAGCTCATTCTGAGGCTTCAGGGCGGTCTGGCCGGCGAATGCTGACTGTTGGATTGCAGAAGTTGCCATGATTCTATGAAGCTTCTTTGTTGCTGACAATGATAATGCTCAACTAATGTTGCAGTAGAAGGAAGACGCTTATGGAATAAGGGTGTGGGAGAGAAGCTTATAAATGGAAGTCTGAAGATATTGGGGATTAGGATATGTACACCTCAGCCCCATCTGATTGGTATATGTATTGGATGTGGATTTCCACTCTGATTTTTTATTTTTTTAGAGAGAGATGTTCTTGAGGCTCTTGTTCTGCCATCTGGAATGAAAGATCTGTGTTGTGGTGGGGAGGTGCTGTGAGTTGAATTATAAGCCACTAATATTTTCACTGTGACTTTGGTTGGTTCAATCTAGGCTATACTGGTCCCATAAGCCCCTCCATTAAGTGTTTGTTTGTCCTTTTTATTTTTATTTTTCCTTTTTGTGATAGGCATCCACGCATTTGAATAAATGATTGGCCTAATTGCATTTTACACTCTTATACTATACCTGTCTTTTCAATTAGATACATGTTCTTTTTTTATTTTTAATTGAACTCTTAAACTTTAAAATTTCGTTCAATCAGACCCAAAATCTGTCGGCGTTGGTTTAAATTAATGAAAATTGTCACGTGAATTGCCTGTAATGCTTACCTATCTTAGGTTAAGACAAATGAAGAACATTGTAAATGGCGCGAAAATGATACCATTTGGGATCTAATTCATTGCGATTTTGGATCTGATTGAATATAATTTTGGATCTCGTTGAACGCAAATTTGGATCTGATTGAATGCGATTTTTTGCACCATTCACATTTTCCTTCGTCTATTTTAACCTAACTTGTGACATGTAAGTCTTACACGCAACTCAAGTGACAATTTTTATTAGTTTAGGCCAACAGTATCAGACTTTGGGTTTGATTGAATGAAAATTTGAAGTTCAAGGGTTCAATTGAAAATAAAAAAAGAATATGTATCATTATCCAAAATACGGGTATAGTGTAAGGGTGTAAGGTGCAATTAGGCCTAAATCATTCATGATTTATAAATAATTTCGGTATAAAAATCCATCATGTTGAATTAGTTCATTTAAGAAAATGTTAGCTATATTAGAAAATGAAAAATATGGTCAAAAGTCTCATTCTACCAATATTTTTTGCAATAGGCCCATCAATTGGTAATTCATAATAATAGGCCCTATAATTGTCATTGTTGTTAGCGATTAGTCTAAAATATCCTATTATGGAATTAGTAGATAACTATTCTACCCCTAACCTATATATATAGAACTGTATATATACATATATTTAATTCAGATTTAATGATTAAATCAGTTACCAAATCTGACCAAATCTTATCAAATCTCAATTGATATTGGTTACAATATTATAGATAGAAATTGTATCCCAATATTTTAGGATATTACTTTACAAAACGGTTACAAACGAGTTTCACCATTTCTAATTCACAGTGTATTGCATATTCAATCTAGATATCACATCATAAACGAGTCTGGGCTCACTGTCACGTTATGGATTGAAGATTCTGCGGGTATTGAATTTTACACTGCAACTAGTTCATTTTTATACCATAACTGGTTTATTAGTGTGAAATTTTACATGGCAATTGGTTCATTAGTGTGAAATTTTACGCTATAACTGGTTCATTTTACATTACAAATGGTTCATTAGTGTAAAATTTTACACTATAACTAGTTCATTTTACATTGCAACTGGTTCATTTGTGAAATTTTACACTGCAAAATGGTTCATTTTACAACTATGTGAAATTTCACTTTTACACTGCAAAATGGTTCATTTACAACTATGCAAAATTTCTATAGTGTGAAATTTCACACTATCTAAAAAATAAAATAAAAGAAGATGAGTTGGAGACTGCATGTACAATAAATATGTACATATATGTGGTTCAATAGAGAATCGTGTTTTTTTTTTTTTTTTTTGTGCTCAACAAGGATGAATATTATTCATAATCAAATAATTACAACTATAAAGGAGCCAAACGCATAAGACCTCAACCGTAAAAAACAAAAGGAACTCCAAAGAGCTACAAATTGGACCACAAAACCATAAAAAACAAAAAAGTAATGGTGAAAAGCCAAATCAAGTGCGCAAAACAACCACAGATCAACAATGTTTTCGAAGATATCGTTGATGAAGTTATTCATGATCCCCATTGCCTTTGCTCGAGATCCCAATATCATTGCAAAGACCCATTCCACTCAAACCCAGATGCGAATCCTAGTATCAAGAGCACCAAAGAAGCCCATTAGAGTCATATATCTGTAGAAAATAATGAAGAGTTGAAAGAAGGTCAAACCCTATCATATAAAGACAATAAAATTGAGGAGAGAGAGAGAGAGAGAGAGAGAAAGAGAGAGAGAGAGAGAGAGAGAGAGAGAGAGAGTTCTTCTCAGCCTTTGGTGCTATCATAATTTTCTAGAGAGAGAGGGACTGTGAAAGAGTATAAAACGAAATTGAAAAAGATGAGATATATATATATATATATACGGTCAGGCTCTAGGGTGAACCGGGTAGAGTGAACATACCCAGCGAATATTTTTTTTGCCTGAAAAAACCCGGGGGTTGCCCCACAGACTCGCTGACCCTCGCGCGCCCCAGCAACCCGCGGGTTTTTTCAAGCAAAAAAAAAAAAATGTTCACTGGGTATGTTCACTCTACCCGGTTCACCCTAGAGCCTGACCGTATATATATATATATATGTATATATATTTGTGTGTATGTATATATATATATATGGTGTTTAAATTTTAAAACCCCTTAATTTTGGGTGTTTCCAAATCAAATAAGTGGGTTTGAAAGGGAATGACTCATCTAATGGGTTTAGAGGTAGTTTGGTCACCAAACAAAAATATGGACCAATCACTAAATTGTTTTGAGAGCTAGGTCTATTGCAACAAAGCTGTAACTAGGATTTTATACTAAATGACTCTTAGAAAATTGTGCTTAAATTCCAAATTTATATTGGGAAATGCTATTCCAACTCCAAAATTGAACCAATGTACTCTCTGATACTACTAGTATCATGTAGTCAATGCATTCCATCAAGTGCATTTGTTCATCCATGGAGTGCAAATAACAATTCCCTTTATATTTTGACCCAAAAAACAGAAAAAAAAAAAAAATCCTAATTTATGTCACCACCCATTTTATGGGACGATTTAAATAAAAATATAGATAGATAGTTTTAAGGCAGTGATTGGCTTATTATAAGCTTAAGTTGCACCAAACATGTTTTAGCTTACAACTTATTTTAAATCGAAAATAACTTAAAAGTGAAAAATAAGCTAATTTTTCAAAAGCAAGGGGTTAAAATGCTTTTGAGATTATTACTTCTCAACTTATTTAAATTTGCAACAAACGGGGTCATTGAGTCGTATCTCATTGAAATGAACTTCTAATGATAAACTTAAATCGATTGATCACTTTGAATTTGTGTCCCAGTTATAAGACAGAGGCTAATAGGAGTTGGTTGAGAGAAAAAGTTCTCACCACTCTCTAAAACCCTATTCCTCAACCCCTCCATGGGAGAGCTCTTGGCTATTTCACTTTTTAGTTGTCCCTTTAGGGATGGTTTTCCTCTTTATGAGGGTTTGGTTTATTTTTTAGTTTTGTTTGGTTTGGGTTCTACTCTAGATTCCCTTACTCTCGTCGTTCTATGGTTAGATCCGGTTACTCTTCTTTGCAAATGCAGTCTTTTCCTTTCATATGTGATGATTTACTCATGCAGATCTGTCTTTGTCTCTATCAGATCCGTCATTGTTTCATCAGATCTGATGTTTTGGTGGGGTCTTTTCATAGTCATGCTGAGTTTTGAGGCGATATCTATTGTGGATCATCTTGAGAGCTTCTTCCCTCAGCCTGCTCAATCTTGAGCTATTCAACATACAGTTTCATCGAGAATTTGGGAGATTTGCAGTATGGATAAAGAAGTTTGTGTTGCTTAGTTGTCCACATATTTTTCTTACTTCTATATGCTTGAACTAGTTCTTTTTGGGATCTGCTATAAAATAACTAAAAAAAATCTAATAGGAAGTCTAGTTTTAAGGAAAATTGGTGAAGGTAATTCTTCTTTAGACGGTTCAGATAGTTTTATCTTTTTATCTGTTAAAAATGAGCCAATCGATAATATTATTTATTTAAATATTTATACTTTAAACAATGATAACTTTATCATTTTTTGTCATCTTTGGGTGCTTTTTTTTTTTTTTTTTTTCATGTATTCCTTCAAGAATTATGTACTAGACTTGCCCATTATGCAAAAATAGATAATTTGGAGACTCATTGTTTTTAGCTTTTGGGGGAATTTAGCTTTAAAACTATAATCCATTTTCCCCCTCTAGTTCAAAGTTTATTTTATTTTTCTTTTCAGAATTTCAACGTCAATATAGATCTTGCTTGATAGATCTCGCTTTTCTATTACCAAAACATCAAGTTTTGCAAAAATCTAAGTTGTAGAACAAAAGTTATTGTAGTTTGAAGTTTTTTAGTCATGGTTGCTATTATAGTTTAGGTAACAAAACATTGTACCCAGTGTCATAAAACATTGTACCCCGTTTATGTCATAGCATGGAATTCTCCTTAGTTTGGTAACAAGAAACTCAGAAAAAATATATTCTATGACCCTGTCATGGACACGAATCGTCAACCGCAACATTAGGTGCTGCCGAGTACTTTCATTAGTTCATAGCTCTTGGCGAGACTGTGATGTATGAGTAATGTTATACTTTCCAACATTGAATCTTGGTGACCAAATGTTTAATAGTTGTACCATATGCTCGGACACTGAACATACAACATACTGGTACAATTTAGAACCAAATTTGGAATTTAAATTTGAGAAGCATAGCATTAATCATGATGTGTTGAGTTCCTTTAGTATGTCACAGTTACTGAACTTGATCCTCATGTACCTCTTTTTTGTTTTCTTTTTTTTTTTTGGGGGGGGGGGGGGGGGGGGGGGGGGGGGGGGGGGAATGTCAAAATACTCATGTTCCTGAAAGCACAAGCTTTGATCTGCATTGCCAAATGACACCCACTCCTACCAATGATTGATTAATGTGTCTAAGATGCTATTTGGGAAAGTAAAGAAGTTGTTTTATTGTTCATTAGTAAACCGGATTTACAAATTTAAGCATTTTGTCGCATAAGAATCTTTACCCATTCTACTTTCTTAAAACTACTTGTTTATGAAACCAACATATCCTTAGTTCTCACGAAAACTAGATTGAAAGTGAGTCTGAGACTGAACTTGGTCCTACTCCAGACTTTTCCTCTTAAGCTAATTCAAGTTCTCTGCTAAATTTACAATTGTCTTTCAGCACTGAAACCTTAGATTCATTTTATGAAAAGTTTCAATCACATAGCAGAACTGAAACATGTCTCGCAATATTAAGAACCATTGGTGTCAAATCAATGTTAACAAAATGAGAAAATGATGCAGATCAAAAGTTAAATAATTTCAATAACACCATGACAGTTAACTTTACATCCCCAATGGACTCAAAACTCAAGAATTTTACTTTCCAGGTACAAAGTTAGTGGCATAAGCCCATGCATTATTGGCCACTGGATCAGCCAAATGGTCGTAGAGGTTCTCAATCGGGCCCTTTCCAGTGACTATGGCTTGAACAAAGAATCCGAACATTGAGAACATTGCAAGTCGTCCATTCTTGAGCTCCTTCACCTTCAACTCAGCAAATGCCTCTGGATCATCAGCCAGTCCAAGTGGGTCAAAGGCCCCACCTGGGTAGATTATATCGAGCCCTTCGCCGAGAGGTCCTCCACCGATCCGGTATCCTTCAACGAAGCCCATGAGAACGACCTGGCTGGCCCAGATTGCGAGGATGCTCTGGGCGTGAACAAGGTTTGGGTTTCCAAGGTAGTCCAAGCCGCCTTCGGAGAAGATTTGGGAACCGGCCTTGAACCAAACTGCTTCGCCAAACTTGACACCATTCTTGGAGAGGATTTCAGGGAAGACACAGCCCAATGCACCGAGCATGGCCCATCTGGAGTGGATCACCTCTAGCTCGCGGTTCTTGGCAAATGTCTCAGGATCTGCCGATAGTCCAGCAGTGTCCCATCCGTAGTCACCAGGGAACTCACCTTTCAAGTATGTTGGTGTCTGCTCGGAGAATGGACCTAAGTACTTTGGACGATCTGGCCCATACCTATTTTATGAGTTCCAGTTAGTATTGCTAGTAATTGAATTAACATTACTCAAACAATGAGAGATCAAATTGTTTGTGCTCGCAAGTATTTGGAAATTTGGGTAAACCATGATCGGTCTCTACTTCATTTATTTTGAACTAGAATTTTGTTTTCCCAATTGCCAACAAACTTAATTTATGTCATATTGAATTTGCTATAATGGTTTCTAAAAAATACGAGTCATTGAATAACACATGCATACTTGATTGCCTTAATACTTAGCTAGCATGATTAATATAATACTAACAAGTAACAACATAATTGGATAATTTGGATTGAAGCAAAATTCACAAGAACTAATTGAGGGCATAATAACTAGTTTTAAGGGCAGAGTAGATCATCTGGTACGTAAATCTTTTAGTGGAATTTTGTGGCTAACTCACTATTTTTTGTTTTCGTTGTCATTTCTTTGGAAATGGAAAACGGAAACCAAAAACTTGTTATTTGGGTCAGAAAATTAAAAAAAGAATTAATAAAAGTAGATTTCAGTTTTCACTTTATGTATAAAAAATAAAATGAAATATAAAAAAAATTTAGTTTACGCTTTAAGAATTAGAAAAAGAAAAATAAAAACTAGAAACGTTACCATATAGACCCTTAATACAAAATCGTAGTATTTACCATATGCTTTGTGGAACACTTTTCACAGTGCGTCGCATGGTAACTCGGCCATCGCCGAAGCTGCCGACCTTTCGGACAAGTTCATTCTGCGGCTTCAAGGCGGTCTGGCCGGCGAATGTTGACCGTTGGATTGCCGAGGTTGCCATGATCTTGTGAAGCTTCTTTGTTGCTAGCTGATATAACTCAAATGAGTAGTAGCAGACTAGCAGTAGTAGAGAAGGAAGAACTTGTGGGTTTTGAAGAGCTGGGGAGAGAAGGTTATAAGTAGAAGTATGAGGAGACTGTGGATTGGGGATATGTACACGTCAGCACCATCTGATTGGTTAATGTGTTGGATTTGGATTTCCATTTTGATAGAGAGCTGGTGGTGGTTGTGCCATGTGGACTGTGGAATAGGAGATCTATGTGGTGGGGATGGGCTGTGAATTGTGAGGTGAATTATGATGCCACAACAAGTATTGAGCTCATGTGACTTTGGTGGGTTCAATCTGTGCCAATGTGGGCCCGTTGGTTGAATCAACATTTATGGGTTCGGAATTTAAAGTCCCCAATTCAGAACATAAGACGGTTAATTGAGACCCAGAAGAGTGGTCGTCTATGCTTTTATTTCTATTGTTTTTTTAGTTATTTTATTTTATTATTTATTTATTAATTTTTTTTGACATTTGTATTGTAATCTTTATAATGTTTGGTTTTAATTAATGAATGTTAGTTTTGAGGAAAAAAAAAAAATTTGAGACCCAGAATAGATTGTGATTTGTGGTTGGAAAACAAACATAGAGAGAGAGAGAGTGTGTACCATAAAACTCATAGACCCATGTCACATCTCTAATTTACTCTCAAATTTATGAATTTTATTAATATGGGAAATGATTCTCCTGAAAATAAAAGGGTCATGCTTACAAATGAAGGACCCTATTGAATTGGGATATTATATCACCAAAATAACATGGATATTGAATATCCATTATCATATTGAAATTGTGTTTGATCATCCAATCAAGTATTGATTTAGCGCTTCTTTTTTTTTTTTCCAAGTGAATTAAATAATGTACTCCTTACAAAAATTCACTACTTAACTGAAAAAGTAGTCAAAAATTAAGACTCTTGGTATCAATGTTGACTCTCTAATATTAGAAACCAAAAAATTAAAATAAAATAAAATAAGTTGAAAATTAAATGTTGACTCTCTCTCCCGGAAAAAATAAAATATTACTCAATTGCAGCCATTGTCGCAAGTCTAAAGCATTTTGACCCATAAATAGAAGACTGGACGTTATCAAAACAAAAAAAAAATAGAAGACTGGACTAGAGAAACTGATGTCAAAATGAGAACAAGTAACTCTACTGCTGCAGAGATCCAGAAACATTGTTTGAGCAATTGTATAAGATTTACCATGACATCACTACAGTTTTGAGTAAGAACTAAGAACCCAGACTTGTGGGCAATTTTGAAACTGCAAGGACAAATTTCCCACTCTTTAGACTTGGTTTGGTTCATAGATTTCGTAAGAGAAAAGAAAAGAGAAAGGAAAATAAGAAGGAAAATTATTTCCCTCGAGTGTTCCTTCATGCTTAAGTAACATTAAAAACTAAAAAAAATTTGAAACATAATTATGATATATGAATAAAAAAATAAATGACTGGCAGAACTCAAAATATTAATTTATTTCTCAATTTACTCTTTTTTTTTTTGCCTCTTTGTTTTCCTTATTATTAAAAATAGTAATAACAAAATTCCCTCTATGTTTTCCTTTCTTTCCCTTGCTAAATTCAACAAGCAAACATTAACAAAGTCCTAGGCCCCGTTTGATAACCATTTCATTTTTTTGTTTTTGTGATAGAAATTTTTATGTTCATTTAATAAAAAGAAAATAAAAAAGGCGTTTGGTAACTTTGTTTTATTTTTTAAAAAGAGAGAACAAAAACAAAAAAAAAATACATTTGGTAAACTATATTTTTGTGTCAAAATTTTATAACTACTTAGTAAAATGACTATTTTGCCCTTAAAACTTCAAAAATGTCACTCTGTATTATTTGAAGACTTTAACAATGTTAACTTTTTATATTTAAGCCCTAAGGGCAATTTGGTCTTTTTATTATCTATATACTTTTTAGGTCACAAATGTTCATCTTAAATATGAGCTCACAGGCTCTGACGGTGTTTAATTATAGTTTAGTCTTAACAAGTTATGGTATTTTGAAGGGCAAAATTGTTATTTTTGTAAATATATTTAGACCAAATGGACCCTATCATTGGTTCCAGAACTTCAAAAAACCTAGGGATAGGTCACTCCGTATTATTTGACAACTTTAACAATGTTAACTTCTTATATGTAAGCCCCAAGGGCAATTTGGTCATTTTACGATCTATATACTTTTTAGGTTCCATAATGTTCTCCATAATAATATGAGTTTACAGGATTTGACGACGTTAAATTCTGATTTTATTTTAACAAGTTATGGCATTTTAAATTTTTAAGGGCAAATAGTTATTTTACAAATATATTTAGACCAAATGGACTCTACCATTGGATCCAGAACGTCTAAAAACCTCAGGGTAGGCCACTCTTTATTATTTGAAGACTTTAACAATGTTAACTTCGTATATGTAAATCCCAAGGGCAATTTGGTCATTTTACCATGTATGTACTTTTTAGGTCTCAAATGTTCTTTATCTTAAATATGAGCTCACAGGCTCTGACATCGTTCAGTTCTAGTTTAATCTTAACAGGCTACGGCGTGTTGAAATTTGAAGGGCAAAATAGTCATTTTACAAATATATTCTGGCCAAATGGACCCTACCATTGGATCCAAAACGTCTCGGTATTAATTGGTGACTTTAACAATGTTAACTTCTTATATGTAAACTCTAAGGGTAATTTAGTCATTTTACTATATATATGTGTTGTTTAGCTCCCCAAATGGTCTTAATGTTAGAATGAGTTCATAGGCTCTGACGACGTTCAATTGTAGTTTAGTCATAACAAGTTATGACATTTTAAAGTATGAAGGGCAAAATAATAATTTTACAAATAGATTCAGACCAAATGAACCTCGCCATTAAATCCAAAACCTTGAATAGCTTTTGGGTATGTCACCTTGTGTTATTTGAAGACTTAATTTTTTTATTAATTTATAAATATAAGATCTAAGGGCAATTTAGTTATTTTGCAATTATATACTTTTCTGGTCCCAGCAACATAAGGTTCCCAAACCCAAACAAAGCCTTAATCAAAGTGTACATAATTAGAAACACTAAACAACCAGCAACAAAAGGTTTCCAAAGCATGCTTCCAATTCATATAAATAAATAAATAAAAACCTGGCCAACTAGAGATAAACTCAATAAAGAACTTCCACTTCAAAAAAATAGAGCATTTTTGCTCACCCAAAAATGTTCACCCAGATCTTAGTTGGGTGATATGTGTCGCATTTCATTCCTATTTTACCCCCTGTATCATCAACAAAATTATTGGAATGAGACACATGTCACCCAGTAAAGGCATGTGCGAGTATTTTTGAAGGAGTAAAAATGCTCTCCTAAAAAAAAAAAACAGGTCAAAATACTTGCATCAAGCATAGTGCTATATACAGAAACCTTCCCAACAGACCAACATTATGACAGATTTTTCATGTAACCATTCATTACACTCTTTCACGGGCTTAGGGTGGAAGAAGCAACACTATAAAATCAAATCAACAATAACAAATCTAAAAAGGGCTTGCACAGTGAAGAGAGTTCTCCAAAGAAGAACTAAAGGCAAACAACTAAGCCAGATTTACAAAAACAATAATGCTACACCAACCGACCAGTACCGAAAGATATGCACCGAAGTTAAGTGGGTCCCAACTTTTTCACCCAAATTCGGTTTTGGCGGGTCAATTTGGGGAGACCCAAATGGCAAATGGTTTGACTTAAAAACCTTATGCCTTTCTCGCTATCATCCTTAACTCACAGACTACAACAAAGAGAAAC
This sequence comes from Hydrangea macrophylla, assembly GCA_033977485.1. Taxonomy (NCBI): domain Eukaryota; kingdom Viridiplantae; phylum Streptophyta; class Magnoliopsida; order Cornales; family Hydrangeaceae; genus Hydrangea; species Hydrangea macrophylla. The sequence continues at coordinate 35,893,040 of CM066994.1, forward strand.
CCAAACCCACTGTGCGAGTTGGGGGTTCTGCGATTTGGGAAGCAACAGGTTGGAATCTCTCTCTCTCTCTTAAAATCTTCACAAATTCATTTGCTTAATTATAGGGCTGAGGTGCGATTAGGAGTGGACCATTGCTGCGATTGGGGGATCTGCGATTTGGGAGCAACAGGTTGGAATATCTGTCTCTCTCTCTCTCTCTCTCTCTCTCTCTCTCTCTCTCTCTCTCTCTATCTTCACAAATTCATTTGCTTAATTATAGGGCTGAGGCTGAGGTGCGATTAGGGGTGGACCATTGCTGCGATTTGGGAAGCAACAGGTTGGAATCTCTCTCTCTCTCTCTCTCTCTCTCTCTCTCTCTCTCTCTGTGCAATTTGGGTAACTCTAGCAATATTGCAAGATGCCTGGCAGCGGTTGTGGAGCAATTCATTTCATGTTTTGCGTGAGCAAGTCGAGAATTGGGTTTGTAAGACCTATTACCTCTGCAAATTTGTGAAGAAGAAATCAAAAATAGATTAGTCGCCCCCATCCAGTATCTCTGTTAAAGCTCACAAATTTGATTGACCAATATAAAAAATATGCGTAGTAACAGTAACAGTATAGCTCCATAATCTAGTTACCAATTTTTCCTGCTTATATTTTCTATTTCCAGGCAAGGAAAGAAAAAAGTATATGATATTTTGGCAGCAAGTGTACATGCCTTTCCAGAATCTAAAACTATGTTACACAGACTCTTTTTAATAGGTTGAAGTACCTGCATTGGACACTCGACACTTGGACACGGGTACTGGTACTGGGATATGTGTACTTCTGGTCCAACATTTTGAGAGCCAAAAGTTAAAAATGCAAGTATATATAGGTGGTAAAGTAAGAAAATAAGAATTGTAATGTTGAACTACAACTTTTACTCAATATTTAGATCATAATTTTGTTTAGATTATGGACTCTATTTTCGGTATAATCTCTCGGTACTGCACAATCTAAACAAAATTATGATCTAAATATTGAGTAAAAGTTGTAGTTCAACTTTACAATTCTTATTTTCTTAGTTTACCACCTATATATACTTGCATTTTTAACTTTTGGCTCTCAAAATGTTGGACCAGAAGTACACATATCCCAGTACCAGTACCCGTGCCCAAGTGTCGAGTGTCCAATCCAGGTACTTCAACCTATTAAGAAGAGTCTGTGTAACATAGTTTTAGATTCTGGAAAGGCATGTACACTTGCTGCCAAAATATCATATACTTTTTTCTTACCTTGCTTGGAAATAGAAAATATAAGCAGGAAAAATTGGTAACTAGATTATGGAGCTATACTGTTACTATTACTACCCATATGTTTTATATTGGTCAATCAAATTTGTGAGCTTTAACAGAGATACTGGGTGGGGGCGACTAATCTATTTTTGATTTCTTCTTCACAAATTTGCAGAGGTAATAGGTCTTACAAACCCAATTCTCGACTTGCTCACGCAGAACATGAAATGAATTGCTCCACAACCGCTGCCAGGCATCTTGCAATATTGCTAGAGTTACCCAAATTGCAGAGAGAGAGAGAGAGGGAGAGAGAGAGAGAGAGAGAGATTCCAACCTGTTGCTTCCCAAATCGCAGCAATGGTCCATCCCTAATCGCACCTCAGCCTCAGCCCTATAATTAAGCAAATGAATTTGTGAAGATATATATATATATATATATTCCAACCTGTTGCTCCCAAATCGCAGATCCCCCAATCGCAGCAATGGTCCACCCCTAATCGCACCTCAGCCCTATAATTAAGCAAATGAATTTGTGAAGATTTTAAGAGAGAGAGAGAGAGAGAGAGAGAGAGAGAGAGAGAGAGAGAGAGATTCCAACCTGTTGCTTCCCAAATCGCAGAACCCCCAACTCGCACAGTGGGTTTGGGTTTCTCTTTGTTGTAGTCTGTGAAGTTAAGGATGATAGAGAGAAAGGCATAAGGTTTTTAAGCCAAACCATTTGCCATTTGGGTCTCCCCAAATTGACCCGCCAAAACCGAATTTGGGTGAAAAAGTTGGGACCCACTTAACTTCGGTGCATATCTTTTGGCACTGGTCGGTTGGTGTAGCATTATTGTTACAAAAAAGGGTTGGGGAGAAGAGTTCCTTTCCTATTTTTCTATTTTATCTTACAGAAAATATATAAAATACGTAGATATATGTAGAACGTTTATCAAGGTTCCAGCTTCAAGGAAACTACACGAGACTGCCTGTTGCGCTTCGCCGCATTGATAAAGACTCCTGAAATGGAAGATGGAGCCCACCACGGCCGGCGTACCTTTTGCTCCCCTTTCAAGCAAGCCACTAATTTTTGACGTGAGAAGATTAGATAGGAATCTGAATTAGAACACAAGATCGTACACTCACAATAAGGAGAATAAATTGAAAAAACTTTTGTTTACTATCCTTTCAATCCGAACCACCCATGTATGATGAGTCCCACCAACAAACACCCAGGTCCCATCCTTGTAGGACCTAAATGAGTAGAACATTAATTAAACATAATGTGGGCTCACTATTCATGGATGGTTGGGATTAAAGAACCGCAAATGAAAAATCTTCCACTGGAAAATTGAAATTCAAGTACATATTGACCAGTCGACTAGACAAATGAATATCTTCAAGTAATTGTGTAAGCACTGACCAATTAGAGATCAGCGACTTAAGACGCAAACTGATATAAAAAGGAATGTAATAACTACAACAGTAGAATGTAATCAGGTATTACTAAGGGCTTGCATGGTAACGTTGTGGTTTTTAGTTTTCAGTTTTTGTTTTCATTTTTTGTATTGATCACTGTCAACTCTCAATACAAAAAATAAAAACAAAAACTGAAAACCAAAAACCAAAACGTTACCATGCGAAACCTAATTTTTTCGTTTTTCAGTAGAAACAGGTAAGCATGCCAATCACAAGGGCGCTCCCTTCATATATGTACCACAAGGAAAACAATCAGCTGTATTCATGGGAAGTATAGTAATTACATATTACATAATAAAATTATCCACATATTGGTAACATCTGTTAAATGATGCAGTAAAAAGCTAGATTTAGCAAATTAATGGAAAGCTCTATTTAATGATAGAAGTTGATGCTTAAAAATCAAAATAATGAGACAAATCAGGAGGCATAGTTTTCTTGCACAGACACCATCAAGAGCGAGCACGCACAGACACACACACACAGAGAAATAGAAAGAGCAACCTTTGATTCGCCTTAACTCCTTGCACAGGGTGATGAAGTCCCTCCATTTCATGTGGCATCGCCTGATAAACCGAAGTAGCTGTTCGGTTGTGAACATGGACATACCCTCCAAGTATTCTCCGTTGACACCATTTTCTTTAAAAATTTGGCCGTAGCTACATAGATTTATCTCTTCCTACCACATACCAACATCCTGGAAAAACATAAAATCAGGTAAGCACAAGGCATTTCTGTAGAAACCCAGAATTTTTAAAATGGTAATTTGGTAATTTTGGACCAATGTGGCTCTTGAATTGGGATAGTATATTTCAATTTGATACATGTTGGTAACACTTTTTGGTTAGATGTGGGTACACATGTATAAATATAGGCTTGTGTGTGTGTATGTGTGATACACCATACCCACCCCCTCAACTACCCACACCTAACCCATCAACTTTTTGACTTTGGAGACAAACCTAAAGCTACACTCAACCCTTCCCCCATTCTCCTTATCCTTTTCTTTTCTTCTTCCTTTGGTTAAAACACACTCTCTCCATATATCTCTTTCGTCCTCTCTCTATATTGGAGGATCAAGAAAACCTCCATGCAAGCATAAGCTTCAAGCTTCTATTTGAAGGCCTTCTAGCAAAAATTGGAGCTAGCACATTAGGAGGTTATTTGTTCCCCTCACCAAGAGCTCTCTATTGGTCTTCTTATTTATCATTTTGGAGCTCCCTAGATCAAGCCATGAGTTAGAGGATGAAGAGGGGTTTAATTATTGCATATTCTTAGAAGCTCTACTCTTGGGTTTTCTTATTCTTCCTCTCTTGGACTCTCTATCTCTCTTGCTTTTTCCATTCAAGAACAAGGTGGATTTCATTGTTTAAGTGCACTATTATTTCCAACTTCATGGTTTGGCATGTGTAAGTTAGTGTTAATAGACATTAATCTTGTTTTGGAAATCTTCCTATGTGATTAATTGAATGATTACTTGCCCTTATGTGCTTAATTGAATCCATGTCTAAACCGAAATGCTATTTGAGTTTCTATGGTTTCAAATACTAATTGATGTTAAAAATCTTTTATTTGCCTAATGTGATGATTACATTTTATATGAACTACCATGTTTACTTTTTGTCATTGTATTCTTAGAAATGACATTGTTAAAGCATAACCGCATCTAGTAGCATATCATAGTCTCCAAGTCGGCAAATCATTCATGGCATTGGCTTGGGGCATATGAAATTGTTAAAATTCCCACGATCGGGGAATGTCTTTGGAATCCCCGTTTGGGGTTGTAATTTGATGAAATTCCGGAAGCGGGTGTGAAGTGAGGAAGGTTGTTTGTGATCCTTAAAACATTCGAAAATACAAGATCATATTCGGCTAGCTACCGGAGATCTTGTATGCTACACTCATGTTTGAGTGGCTCGCTATCCGGTGTGAGACTGTGTGATTGGATATTGAGTTGGGAATGTCTCACGATTTGGCCATCCGACTAGTTGCATCGGCACGACGGCAAAGCATTGCACTGCATGTCATAGCATGATTTTAGAAGTAGTAGTACATTTCTACAATATTTTCTACTGAGCCGGCATGCTTAATGAATCTATAAAACCACATTTTTCAGGAATGCTGATTAGGGCAAGGCCCAAGAATTATCCGATGCATGGCATCTTGTTTTGTAAGATTCCTTACGAGGAAGTCTTGTGATATGTTAATGTTCCAATGATATAGTTCATGGTAGGAACATTGTAATTGTTGTTACCGTTATCTCATTTGTAGATTTGAATTACAAGATGTTATTTGTAAATTCCTTCTTGATCTTGAACTTGTTAGTTGGATCTTCTTGGATCCTTGTTAAATTATGTTTTTAACACTTATTAGCAATTCTTAGCCCATGGTTACCCTTTTAAGGAAAAATTACTACTTTCAATTTCCGAAGGACCGTTTGGTCGTATTCCTTCAAAAACCGCTTTAGTGATAAACTTTCAAGCAAACTTCATTACTTGTTACTTTTAAACCTTTGGAGTTTCTTTATACTTCTTTACAAACTCTTTTCAAAACCAAACTATGTTAGTTGACCCTATTTGACCCCGTTTGGTCCTCGTGGGTCAACCCTTGACTTGTTGACTTTTCTTTGGAATCCATGTTGGATTCCCCTTTGCTTCTGCCTTGTGAATTGGTCCAAGTTGGGCTATTCCGTGCTTTACGTTGTATGGTTTGACTCGTTGACCTTGCTCACGTGGCATGGTTTTCAGGGCATTACAATTTCATTTGTAAATGGAGAATAATCTCAATGAGCTCTAAGTGTTCAATACGGAATGAAGTATGAATGACTTGAATAATTTATAAGTTTAGTTCACAAGGTCAATGCAGTTGGCAAAACTTGCTTAGTTCATTTGAGTAGTTAAAACAAAATCCCAAAATGCATTATGTGACATTCGCTTTCATACCCGGAATTTAAATAAAAATTGCACATAAATTCAGTTAAACTCAAGGTTACCTGGATCGCGGATCGATTCAGTACGAGGAACGGGATCGGGAACGGGGATCGCCACGTGCTATAAAATGTAGTACGGTGTGGGTATACTTCTTCTGATCTTCAGAGGGAAACTAGTATGATAGATTAAAATGTGAAATATTTTTTTAATCATTTTATTGTCAAGTAAAGTTCTAAATGAGAAAATATAATCGATATGAATTTTTTGTAGTGATATAAGTTCACTAGAATATTAGGTGTTATTACAATATTAGGTGATTTAAAGCGAGAATGCCCAAATTGGCATTCCAATTCGCTAGTGTACCACGTTTCGAAACGATCATACCGAAACGGGGTTGCTAGGTTCTGATAGTTTTCTAGTAACACTGGTCAAACTACCTAACTGCGCAAGCAAATTGTCTTCAGCAACCTTTTTCTGTGTGTCATCGAATGAAGAATTCACTAATCCAATGTACCTTTTCTTTTGGTATTAGCTAGGAAGCATGGACGCAGGTACGGGGACGCTTCCCAAAAATGAATGTGCGGGTATGGCGGGATACTTATAAAAAATACTAAAAATATATTTTTATATATTATATATATATGTATTATTCTTGTATTTTTTAAAACAAGAAATAACATATGCCAGACAATAACAAACATGATGTAACCCACTAAAAGATGAACATACAATAGAAAAGTGACCCACTAACACCTTGCACTAGCTAGATTTCTGACACCTAGCAATCCATGCACAAAACCTTAGTTTAAAATAATAAAAAAAACAATTTGTGATTACTTTAACCTATGTTACCTGGACATTCCTACTACCCATTGGCGAACCACATAGTCTTCAGGGGTGGCACAGGCCCCCCCTGAATTTTTTAAAATTATAACATTGTATGTAATAGTTTATAGATTTTACAAATAGGTCCTCTTAAATTTCACACAAGCCCTCTCCTGAACTTCTGAAAATTCTAAACTTACACGTAATATTTTACAAGTTTTAGCCACAGGCCCCTCTGTACTTTTGAAAATTCTATACTTGCATGTAATATTTTACATGTTTTAGTAATAAGCCCCCTAAAATTATATGATTTGCCCCAAATTATGGGTGTTAAACCAATTCTATATGTGATTTTACCGTTTTACACATAATTATGTATAGTCAGACTAAAAAAAAATTGTCGCCCCCGTATAGGCTAGCCCCCCCCCCCCCCCCCCCTGACCAAAAATCCTAGGTCCGCCCCTGCTACTACCCTCCAAGTACCCGATCCCCGTGTCCGACCCCCCCCCCCCCCCCCGTACCCAATTCGGACACTTGGATCTTCCACAGGTGATGTTGAAAAGGTAAGAAGAAGCTCAAAATTATGGGCAAAGAGGTTTCTAACTATTGATATTAAAAAACGTAGCATGTTTATACGTTCAGAAGGTGTCCGCATACCCGTATCCAATGTTTAGACACATGTCCCCGGATCCTAAGATTTGGAATTAGAGGAGGTCCGACACCTAGATACACACCCGCACCCGACACCCATACCCGAGTCTGGATAACATAGACTTTAACACATGTTATCTTATCTTAATCTATGTAAACCAAAAGAAAAGAAAAGCAGCATCAATTCAAAAAGAAAAATAGAATCTAACCTCTGAATAAGAGGAGTCACGAAGAAGGAGAAGAAGACCAAAAAAAAAGGAAAAGAAGTCATGAACCACAGAACCAGTCACCGTAAGTATGCAAGCTGCTCAAATCAGGAATCCGGGGCAGCGAAAGGCTGGTCGAAGGGCTGCGAACTGCAAGAGAGAGAGAGAGAGAGAGAGAGAGAGAGAGAGAGAGAGAGAGAGAGAGAGAGAGAGGGCTATTTTTCATTTATGTGATTGTCGAGTGTGTTGTTTAGGTTATAACTTTTTGGACCCCCAATTTATCAAAAAATATTTTTAATTATTATTTTTTTTTTAAAAGTGCCCAACTGCAATCTACAAGTGTCCCTCCCGCACCCTCAGGGCACCCAAGCCGCATCCAAAACACCTAAAGAACTTAGAAGAACTACCTGTCGCACTCGAGTGCCCCTGCGGCGATATTTTTGAAGTGTCCGTGCATCATAATAGGGTATTAGAGAGGACCCTACACGCAGCCGCTAGCAAAACTCTAACAAGAGACCTCACAAGACCTGTTGTGAATCCCTCCCACTCGAGCTAGTTCATACCACTAACAGCTTGCAGCATGTGTAATGCATGGAGCTTCATATACTCTCTTTACCAACCAATTCCCAAGAAAATAGATTGAAAATTTTGGCATTTTCAATGAAACCGTACAGGTTGTCATTGGTTCAGAGTGGGTGCTTGAACTAATTGTAGAAGTCCTTAGTTCTTTAAAATACCAATTTCCACAAAAAATATAGAGGTCACAATTGATAACATTCTGAGAGCAGACAACCTTATACCCATCATTTGGACAATGACTCTCATGCAATACAATCACTTCTAAGGTACTTACGCACTGCATTGGCATAGGTGCACTTCTAACTTGGACATGAGGATATTGAATTGCACTTTAATGATTGATAGCTCTTTTCTATGAGCAGTTCCCAGGCTCACATAGGAGAAAAAGTCGTCAAAACTTTCCTTAAAAAAAGAGAAGATATAAAGGTAAAAGTCTACATAAGAAACATGTTTTAACCAGAGCACTAAAAGTCCACGTCAAATCACCAAAAAGATTAGGGATATGGTACTTCACATGGCTGTCGAATGAGCTCCGCTGAAAGGAATAAGACATTTAAATCGCAGATTATGTAGCACGGACACTTCAATTTGGGTGCCAAGTTCATGTTGGGGATTGACATGGATTGAAAAGGTGAAAAAACATGTCAATTTTTTTACATCGGACACGCGGCCGACAGTGAATTGGTGTTTACACCCTAAAATATAAAAATTATATTTTTATATTTGACCGGTTTTATTTTATACAAGTGGCAATTAACCACACATTAGTGGAGAATTTTGCTAGTGGTAGTGGTTAGTGGATGTGGGGAAGTTACCAACTCAGTGGGTGGTGGCTAACAAGTAGTGGAGAAGTGCAATAGTGGGGAGATCATGGAGGGGGAAGTTATTTTCAGCACACCTATTTATACTCCATGCCATGCAACATTTAGAAGAGGCTACACAACGCCCCAAAACAGCCCCTGCGGCTTCAAGCAGTCCCTAAACTGTTTTTGTTTTTTGCTTTGTAATTACATTCCGGTCAATATTTCTTTGTTCTCTTTCAAATTAAGCACTTGCTTTTGTGTATAGTGTTTGTACTCACTTTCAATTTCAGTGTCTTGCTTTTTGTGTAATGGTGTCACTTTCCAACAGTGTTTCGAGTATAATGTATTGTTGGTAATTTGTTGTGAGATCAATTTCTATTCCAGTTTAATTTCGCTTTTGTGTATAGTGTTTGTACTCACTTTCAATTTCAGTGTCTTGCTTTTTGTGTAATGGTGTCACTTTCCAACAGTGTTTCGAGTATAATGTATTGTTGGTAATTTGTTGTGAGATCAATTTCTATTCCAGTTTAATTTCACTTCCCATCTCATCACTCAACCAAATTACTCGCTTCAGAGTAATTGAACCTCAAGGGAAGAGTCATCCCTACTTCCCAACACCGCCTGATCCGCACCACATCAACGATCAGGGACAGTTTTGGCACACGTTTGGGTCTTCGTACAAAGCCCCTGGCACGCCCGGTCAATTTAATTTTTAGCCAAAACAATTTGGCATGCCCGGTGGGACCCACTGAGTGATGAAGGATGTTCACCGATGCATGGCTACGTTTTTACAACGATCAGATCCGTTGGCGACGTGAGGGAATAAGCCATTTTCATGATGAAATTTATCGTCTTAAAAACGATAAATCAACTATTTGTAGGAATTTATGGCACCAAGTTTGTGCATGGCCATGGAGGCCGTATTTACGTGATCAGCATGACACTGAAGCGCGTCGATATGACGTTAAAATCGGTCGATTATATGGTGAGATTCACCGATTTGAGACTGATATACAATTTTTTGGCCGTGAAATCGACCTCATTGAAGCGTCAAGTGGAGTTGACGATCCACCTCCCGGGGGGCAAGACAACTTCATGTCTATGGACGATTTTTTGAGCAACAAATGGATAAAAGAACCGATTAGTAAATCGGATTCACCGCTCGAGAACAACAACCAAGCGGTGATTATTGATTCATGTGAGCGCCTTGAAAACGTGCTCAATGAAACAATTCGAATTCAGAAAGAGTATGCTCTCTATCTCGAAGAGACACGGACAACCATGATCGCGGCCATGGAAACAACTTTTCAAGAGGCCGCGAAAAAATTTAAACGGCCAAAAGTGGCCAATGGCACTTCCACAAATCCAGAGATCGGTCTCTTCGACCATCTTGGCTCTACGCCGTCTAACCCACTCGGGGGGCAAGACGGCGAAGAAATAATTGTTAGTGATAGGCCGATAATTTCAATTTCGGCTAACACTCCTCCCGCTAGTGTTGGCGACGACGAGAAGGCGGTTGGGGGGCAAGTCCCACGTAGGCCGAGTAATTTCAATTCGGCCCCCAAATTTGTTAAATATGAACAACCCCCGTGGAGAAAAATGATGGCCGAGGAGTTGTTCAAAATTTTTGGCCTTATTGCCAAAAAATACTTACACAAGAAGCCAATAAATATTTTGGCTTTTGCAAATTTAAATCCTCATTGGGTTTGTGGAGTCCATCAAATATGGGCTTTAGTTTGGTGGAGTTTTCTTCAACATTATTATTATAAAAAAAAAAAAAAAAGAGTAAGAATTTTGACCGAATTCAATACTAATTTCGGTCTTGAATTAATTGGGCTACCAAGTCGAGGAGAAAAGTTGAGCCCGAGGAGTAAAAGCTGAGCCCGAGGAATAAGATATCATATGGCTAAAAGTGGTGGGCCCAATGTGCAAATGAGTTGAAGTCCACGACTTTGGTTAGAAGATGGAGCCTTAGCACTCATTATAAGTCATGTGCAAATTTGCAATACCAAAGCTTGTAGTGGGTCCATGACTTGCAAGCAAGGATGACCAGAAAAGTCCTAAAAATTTGTCAAATTTTTGATCAATTGCAAACAAGTGCACATCAGACAAATATCAATCGGACACTTAAGACCGATATGAATTGTGGCCTTCATGGCCAGCCAATGGCTCATTTTTGGGGGCCCAAGGCCCAACTGATTACTTTACTTTGTCCGAATACTTTGGTTTAGAGTTTATATGATGTGGGCCCTAGAATGAGCAAGTGGGCACAAAATTAAAATCGGTATTTCAAATTATGGCCTATGAAAAGTTGTTGACATTTTCGATGAGCTATTTACACAAAAATTGGTTATAATTATCGGCCACAGGCTGTTTCTCGGCCTCATTTGCTTGTGCCAAAACAAGTGATATGCACATTAGCCCGTTAAATGATTCAACAGTCTACACCAAGACCGATAGCCAAAATTTTATCAGTCTATGATAAAATAAAATCGGTCTTTAACTTTTGAAAAATTATGGTCGATGATTTTGACACCGATGGAGTACAAGATCGGAAATTTTAAATTCATAATACTACATGTTGGTCCATCGGTCTGCTCAAGGCCGATGACATCGGTCTCTCACTTTGCACTGTTGATGATCCACATTCCAATCGATGGGGTACACATGCGACAACAGAAATCGGTCTATGAGTCCGATAATGACCACAAAAATCGGTCAAGTTGTATACATGGTTCTTCAAAAATTACATGTACATTTCATTTTCAAAGAACCAGGGGGGCAATGTTTACACCCTAAAATATAAAAATTATATTTTTATATTTGACCGGTTTTATTTTATACAAGTGGCAATTAACCACACATTAGTGGGGAATTTTGCTAGTGGTAGTGGTTAGTGGATGTGGGGAAGTTACCAACTCAGTGGGTGGTGGCTAACAAGTAGCGGAGAAGTGCAATAGTGGAGAGATCATGGAGGGGGAAGTTATTTTCAGCACACCTATTTATACTCCATGCCATGCAACATTTAGAAGAGGCTACACAACGCCCCAAAACAGCCCCTGCGGCTTCAAGCAGTCCCTAAACTGTTTTTGTTTTTTGCTTTGTAATTACATTCCGGTCAATATTTCTTTGTTCTCTTTCAAATTAAGCACTTGCTTTTGTGTATAGTGTTTGTACTCACTTTCAATTTCAGTGTCTTGCTTTTTGTGTAATGGTGTCACTTTCCAACAGTGTTTCGAGTATAATGTATTGTTGGTAATTTGTTGTGAGATCAATTTCTATTCCAGTTTAATTTCGCTTTTGTGTATAGTGTTTGTACTCACTTTCAATTTCAGTGTCTTGCTTTTTGTGTAATGGTGTCACTTTCCAACAGTGTTTCGAGTATAATGTATTGTTGGTAATTTGTTGTGAGATCAATTTCTATTCCAGTTTAATTTCACTTCCCATCTCATCACTCAACCAAATTACTCGCTTCAGAGTAATTGAACCTCAAGGGAAGAGTCATCCCTACTTCCCAACACCGCCTGATCCGCACCACATCAACGATCAGGGACAGTTTTGGCACACATTTGGGTCTTCGTACAAAGCCCCTGACACGCCCGGTCAATTTAATTTTTAGCCAAAACAATTGGACATAGCACAGTGGCTCCTTTGACAATGTATTTAAAATTTGTAGGTAAAAGTCTTAGTATAATTAATAAAACAAGAGATGACTAATGGTTTTATTTGAAATTTTGGGAAGGAGCGAACATGGACGGTAAATTATATAATAAATTACGTAAATCTGTTTTTTATAATTCGGCATTTCCATTTCCTACATTTAAGATCCGTCGTGTTCGTATCCGTGTTACATAGATTGCAGCTATTCACTCTAAGTAATCAATAACCTGCCCCACTAACCAAACTAGTTTCTTCTTCTGGTTGATACTGATAAATCATCTTTTGGTAGACCCACGAGGTGGATTCATATATCCAAACTTAGAGACACATAAGGCTAATGTCAATGAGCCAATCAATACCAATCAAATGACATTCTATTCCCTTTAATGTTGTACAGGTTCCATAAGGCGTGCAGAATAAACATCAGTACTCTGGTGTTGAAAAAGAACTCAGTGCAAACATCATATCAAACAGTTTATATAGCTGCAAGTAGGGGTTTATGCGAGCCGAGCCGAGCTGATTGCGAACTTTTTTACGACCTTTTTAAGGTATTGCGAGCTTTTTCTCGAGCCTTAATTTCAGTGATATCGAGCTTTTACACGAGCCCTTTAAAACTATATAGTTTAATAATAGATAGTATACAAGCTATTTATCAAGCCTATTAATGAGGTTTTTCATTATCTCTCTAAAATTCTTTAGTTTTATAATTGACATATATATAAAGGTCAGTATATAAGCTCATTATCGAGCCTATTAACAAGCTTTTTCACGAACCTAAATATTCGATTTCAACAATTTCCATTACAGAATCATTTCGAGATACATTACTTTCAAAGAACAGAGATACTAAGCAAATGAAATAGATAATATAATGAGTGCAAGTAGTAAAAAGAAGTAATTAGCTCAAAAAACCTCTTTTGGGCAACTAAAAGAAATGGAGATGAGTCAAATGGTGTTGAAAAAGAAATGCTAGTGACAAATTCCCTTTTACGAAGTGAAGAAAGTAAGGACCACCCAGATGATCAATTCATTTAATTGGTCTGAATAAGTAAGAAACACACCCATGTGACAACCTGATAAACACCAAAACAATCAAAACAAAATTCCAAATCCTCATTTAAAATTTTACACCAAATTGTAGTCAAAATCTTGAAAATAAACATAATACATATGTTAGGATCCCACATCGACTAGGAATGGGACTAGTTGGTGGTCAATAACCCCCTAGGCATCCTCCCCTTATCAGCCGGTTTTCAGGGATGAGTTCTACTTGGTGGGTTCTTAATTATCTATTCATTCTGAGACCAAGGGATGACCCAATGGTAAGAGTTTCCATTCCACCTTCAAGTGGTTGCGGGGGGGGGGGGGGGGGGGGGGGGGGGGGGGGGGGGTGGGGTGGGGGGGTTCGAGTCTCATGGGGCGGGGGGTTTATTGGGTGGGAGAGCACTACCTCCCCTCCCCTTATGTAGTGCATATCAAAAAAAGAAATTAATCTATACATTCCAAGAGAATTGCAGTTAATAAAATACCCTTTTCTTCAATCTTATTATGAACACCAAATTAGCTACCCTTCAATGTAAGAAAACTCAAATGAACAGACCCAAAAAGTTGTAGCAGGCTCAGGTGAATAGGTGATGCTTTTCCTTTTTCAGATGACATTTTCTAGGTTCCTAAACCAAACTAAACCAAGCCTTGTGTCCCAATTAATTGGGGTCGGCTGTATGAATCATTTTTCTCCATTCTGCACGATCAAGAGCTATATGCTCATTTAAATTATATATACTTATATCTTGTTGCACTACATACTGCCAGGTCAGTCTAGGTCTGCCTCTCCCTCTAACCATTCCAGGCACTACGATCTTATCACTCTTTCGCACAGGTGTATCTTCAGGTCTTCGTTGCACTTGTCCGAACCATCTAAGTCTATTCTCCCTCAACTTATCGTCAATCTGAGCCACTCCTACAGTCTCTCGAATGTACTCATTTCTAATTCTATTTTTCCGAGTCTTACCACACATCCATCTTAGCATCTTCATCTCAGCTACGCTCACTTTGCTAATGTGTTGTTTCTCAGTTGCCCAACACTCTGTCTCGTAGAGCATAGCTGGCCTAATAGTTGTCCTATAAAATTTTCCTTTCAATTTTGCTGGTATTCTCCGGTCACATAATACTCCGGAAGCGCTCCTCCACTTAAGCTAGCCTGCTTTAATTCTATAGGTCACGTCATCACCAATGTCTCCATCTCTACTGATCATTGAACCTAGATAGCGAAAGTGTTCCTTCTTTGGGATCTCCTGATCTTCGATCTTCACTGTTTCGTTATCTTTACTTCCACTGTTACTAAAACTACATTCCATGTATTCTATTTTCGTCCTACTTATCTTTAGCCCCTTAGTCTCCAGTGCTTCTCTCCAAGCTTCCAGTTTAGTGTTGAGTTCCCCTTTAGTCTCATCAACCAAGACAATATCATCTGCGAACAACATACACCATGGGACCTCATCTTGGATGTGTCTAGTCAATTCATCCATAATTAGGGTGAATAAATAAGGGCTCAAGGCCAACCCTTGGTGCAAGCCTACGGTAATTGGGAATTCGCTTATTTTTCCAGCCGGTGATCTAATTGTAGTAACCGCTTCATCATACATATCCTTCACCACGTCAATAAAACCCTTGGTCACTCCCTTCTTCTCTAGCACCCACCAAATTAAATCTCTAGGCACCCTATCAGAAGCTTTCTCTAAATCAATAAAAACCATATATAGATCTTTTTTCTCTTTATACTTTTCCATTAGGCTCCTAAGTAGGGCTGGAAAAACAATTGTGGATCTCCCAACCCATCCAATTCGACCTGGAGAATTAACCATTTGGGCCTGATATAAAACTGTATGGGTTGAAATTGGGTTGGGCCAACTAATTTCGCAGGTTGAAAATAGGTCAAAAGTGGGTTAGCAACTTAGCCGTGTGGGCTTATCTGATGTAGCCCATAGGCCATTTCTTTATTTTATTTATTTCTTATCAAAGATATACAATGTTAATATGTTATATCAGAAAAGAAATACAAACCCTAAAGCCTCTTCCATCTTCATCTCTCTCTCTCTCTCTCTCTCTCTCTCTCTCTCTCTCGCTCTCGTGAAAGTCCCACAGTCTCTCTCGATCTCTCTCTATCTCACAAAGTTGGATGATTTACCATTATTTGGAAGAAGATTATTACCATTTCCAGGGGGGGGGGGGGGGACAAAGTGGATGATGCAAAGAGATTAATTGACTACGAACTATGAAGTCTGCGATTCTGTTTAAGTAAAAACTTGTGTGAGGTGAGTTTGAATATGCCTTTTTAATGTCCTTTCAGCAATTTTTGACATGGGGGATTGATGATTTCTATGAAATTGCATGTAAACCCAACTTTTATATTTCTGTTCAAGAAAAATATGGTGATTTGATGACCTCATTAGTTTCTTAGCACTTTTCCATCTAAGAAAATTTGCTCTTTCCTCTGTTTACTTGTTTAGTTTTTAAGAAAACCAGTGCTTTCACTTTTGATCTTGGGAATGAAAAATCAGTGCTTTCACTGAAAACTAGTGCTTCCACTTTTGATCTTGGGAATAAAAAATCGATCACATGGTAGAAGATACAATCCAATCTTGAAAAAAGAAAGAATGAAATCTTTGTGTTTTCTTAACAAACCTCAACCTGGGTTTTGAATCTTGATTAGATTACTAATGTAATAAGGTTATATTTTATTATTTCTTCTCTTGAGTAGATTACTAATGTAACAAGGTTATATTTTATTATTTTCTTCTCTGTATGTATCTTCTACATATACAGTTATCAGCCTATCAGTGGTACTATGGATGAAAATGTTGATGAGCATACCTTAGAACAAAGTTCTTCCAATAATTCAAAACGCCAAAAGAGGTCTACTTCCATAGTATGGAAGGATTTCAAAAACTTGCCCCTAAGCGATGATGGGAAACGGGCGAAATGTAAGTTGTGTGGACTAGAGTATGTTATAGACTTTGGTACTTCTAATATGCTAAGACATATCACAAATTGTAGAAGTGAGATGGAGGATTCTATGCAACGACGTTCTATGCCATTGGACCAAGATAAATATCGTGAAAATATGTCAATAGCAATAGTTAAGCATAATTATCCATTCTCATTTGTAGAACACGAAGGAATTAGAGACCTACATAGGTTTTTGCACCCAGATGTAAAACCTATCACAAGAAATACAGCTAAGTCTGATGTTCTAGACTTATATAAGATGGAGAAGATATGTTCTAGAGTATGTTAGAGTCAATTACTGGGAAGATATGTTTGACATCCGTTTTATGGACATCTATTGCGACCGACGGATATCTAGCTCTCACCGCTCACTATGTGGATCATGAATGGATTTTCCAAAAGAGAGTCTTGTGTTTTCGTCATGTGCCTCCTCCTCATAGTGGTCATATTTTGGCTGAAAAGGTCATTACTTTGTTGCTGGAATGGTGTATTGAGAAAAAAAATACTTACTCTTACTTTGGACAATGCATCATATAACGATGGGCTTGTGGATAGGTTAAAGCATCATCTATCTTTAACCAGTCCCTTATTATGTGGTGGAGATTTGTTTCACATTCGTTGCAGAGCCCATATCTTAAACCTAATTGTACATGATGGATTAAAAGTGATTGACGATTCTGTACATAGGATTTGAGAAAGTGTGAAATACGTGAGAGGCACGGAAGGAAGGAAGATAAAGTTTGCAGAATGCATTAATCGACTATCTTTGAAATCTAACAAAAAAGTGCGCCAAGATGTACCCTCCCGTTGGAACTCGACATAGCTCATGCTTGATAGTGCAGTACCATATCGAGATGCATTTTACAAATTGCAATTTGTTGATTTAAATTTTAAGAGTTGTCCATCGGAAGAGGACTGGAGAAAGATTGAAAGGATAGCAAAATTCTTGAAACCCTTTTATGAAATTACTACTCTATTCTCTGGTAGTCAATACCCCACGACAAATTTATTTTTTCACGGGTTATGGAAAGTATTGGGAGTGTTATAGCATGGTTTTATCTTTTGCTATTATTTTGGACCCTCATTATAAATTGCAGTTTGTTGAATATTGTTTTTCGAAGTTGGACCTGATAACCTATGAGGATAGAGTGAGAGTGATTCGTGAAAAGTTGAATTCACTCTTCGAAGAATATGTGCGCCTTTTTCCTCCTTCGTTTACGTTAACAGAAACATGTGTTGGGATTGGAGGTAGTGAAGATGATACACGCGATGAATTAGATGTGAGTAAAAAATGCCAATTGTTTGTAACTTACTACATTATTTGTCTTTTACTTTGCTATTGATATTTTATTAGACTTAGTATGGCAATAAATGTAGGAATTTGATGCGTTCGAGAGTCAACATTATGGACTGAATAGAGGCAAATCTCAATTGGATTTATGCTTGGATGAGCATAGATTTGATCGCAAAGAGAATTTGGATGTTCTTAGTTATAGGAGAACAAATAGAGCAAGATATCCCGAGCTTTCTTTATTGGCGCGAGATATACTGAGTATTCCTTATGACTGTTGCTTCGGAGTCGACCTTCAGCATTAGAGGTCAAATCATTGGTAAATACCGTAGTTTTATCTTGCCTAAGAATGCGGAGGTGTTACTGTGTTCTCGAGATTGGTTACATGGGACAAAAGGTAAAATATTAGGAATTACTTTTTTGTATTCATATTTGTTGTCTTGTCTACTAATCTTAGTTTTCCTGATATAGCTTTTATTGAGTTGGAGGAGGAGGAGGAGGAGGAGGAGGAGGAGGAGGAAGGACTAGTTCAAGGTTTTGAAGACATAAATGCCAGAGTTGGCACATCTTCACACATGCTTGACTAGGTATATCTTTTAAATTTTTTCTTTAATGATGAATATTTTTGTTAGAGTAACATGGATGAATTCCTATTTGGTGATTTTGGTAGTGATTTATTTTTTTAATTTGCAGGTTATATTAAGCAACAATTGTTAACATAGAGTAATTGGTGGAGTTTAAGCAACTATGTCAAATTTTTGGTGGAGTTTATGCAGCTACATCAAATTTTTATGGAGTTGAACTCAATTGAATCTCTCTCCTCTCTCTCTCTCTCTCTCTCTCTCTAAATTTTAACTTTGCTGGTGTATAGCCATTAGTGTAATTTTTTATTTTTATTTTTATATTTTTGAAGTTCTAAACTTAGGCTAGATTGTAATTTGACACAAATATTTGAGAGTTGACAAATTTATGTTTTGATATCAATGCTTTTGGTTCCCACCATTGGATTCAGAAAATCAAAAAATCTAGGGATAGATCACTCCGTATTATTTGACGACTTTAACATTGTTAACTTCTTATATGTAAGCTCCAAGGACAATTTGGCCATTTTACGATCTATATACTTTTTAGGTTCCAAAATGTTCTTCATAATAATATGAGTTCACATACTTTGACGATGTTAAATTCTGATTTTATTTTAACAAGTTATGGCATTTTAAAGTTTTAAGGGCAAAATAGTCATTTTACAAATATATTCAGGTCAAATGGACCATGCCACTCTGTATTACTTGAAGACTTTTAACAATGTTAACTTTGTATATGTAAACTCCAACGGTAATTTGGTCATTTTACCATATATGTACTTTTTAGGTCCTAAATGTTCTTTATGTTAAATATAAGCTTACAAGCTCTAACGACATTCAATTCTAATTTAGTCTCAACAAGTTATGGCATTTCGATGTTTGAAGGGCAAAATAGTCATTTTACAAACATATTCAGGCCAGATGGACCCTGTCATTGGATCCAGAACGTCGAAAAACCTTGGGATAGGTCACTCTGTATTATTAGATGACTTTAACAATGTTAACTTCTTATATGTAAGCTCCAAGGGCAATTTGATCATTTTACCATATATATGATTTTTAGCTCCCCAAATGGTCTTAATATTATGAGTTCACATGCTTTGATGACATTAAATTCTGATTTTATTTTAACAAGTTTTGGCATTTTAAAGGTTTAAGGGCAAAATAGTCATTTTGCAAATATTCAGGTCAAATGGACTATGCCATTGGATCCAGAACGTCGAAAAACCTCGGGGTAGGCCACTTTGTATTATTTGAAGACTTTAACAATGTTAACTTCGTATATGTAAACCCCAAGGGCAATTTGGTCATTTTACCATATATGTAATTTTTAGGTCTCAAATATTATTTATCTTAAATATGAGCTCACAGGCTCTGACGGCGTTCAATTCTAATTTAGTCTTAACAAGTTATGGCATTTTAAAATTTGAAGGGCAAAAATAGTCATTTTATAAATATATTCAGGCTATATGGACCCTACCATTAGATCCAAAACGTTGAAAAACCTTAGAGTAGGTCACTCCGTATTATTTAAAGATTTTAACAATATAAACTTCGTATAAGTCAACCCGGGTCAAGTGGTCAACCCATATTTGGCCTATATTTTCATGGGTTATAAATACTATTAAAGAGTTTTGAAACCATTTTGACCCAACCTATTTTAGCCCAACCCATATTTACCCATATCCAACCAATTGTCAGGCCTACTCCTAAGTAAATAAATTGCTTCCATAGTTGACCTCTCAGGCATAAATCCAAACTAATTTACCGACACTGATGTTGAGCCTCTTAAGCGATGCTCCATCACTCTCTCCCACAGCTTCATAGTATGGCTCATCAGCTTAATACCTCTATAGTTGTTGCATTGTTGTACATCTCCTTTATTCTTATATATAGGCACTAGAATGCTCTTGCTCCACTCGTCAGGCATTTTTCTAGTCATTAAAATTATATTAAAAACTTTTGTAAGCCAAGATGTCCCCACATCTCCCAAGCATTTCCAAACCTCAATGGGGATCCCATCTGAACCTAAGGCCTTGTTGGGTTCATCTTCTTCAAAGCAAATTCCACCTCAAACTTCCTTATTCTGCGATAGAATCTGTGTCCTCTAGTTCAACAATGCTAGGGGCACAAACAAGTTTCACAAATACTTACAAACACACTCTATCTCTCTCTTGGGTGGCATTGTGGGGTCCATTGAAATTATCCGAACCCCACAGTGCCACCCAGGAGAGAGATAGAGTGTGTTTGTAAGTGTTTGTGATACTTGTTTGTGCCCCAAATATATCTCAGTTTCATCGCAACTTCCAGTTTCTTCTTCAATTGTGTTATCCATATGTTTTTCATTCAGCAACTTCTCAAAATAGCTCTTCCACCTTTCCTTAATCTCTTCGTCGTTCAATAAAACCCTAGTCATCGCTTTTTATACACTTAACCTGATTAATGTATCTTGTTTTCCTTTCTCTCGACTTAGCAAGCTTATAAATACATTAGCTTGGTGTAGAAGTCGTCATAGGCTTACATTTTAGTAACTCTAACTATCATTTTAACCTCCTTATTTGCACATTTATAGCTCTTGAAGTTTTCCCCACTTCTATCTTTTTGCCATTTCTTAAAGCAATCTGTTTTGGTTTTTACTGCAGCTTGTACCTTTTCATTCCACCACCAAATAACTTTAGATGCTAACCCTCTTCCCTTCGACTCTCCAAGGACTTCCTTCGATATTCTCGTGATGTACCCTGTCATTCTATTCCACATAGTATTGCTTCCATCTTCCAAATTTCAAGGTGCTTATGTATACATTCTATCTTGAAATATTGCTAGTTTCTCGCCTTTAAGGTTCCACCACCTAGTTCGTGGGTTTATAGGGTCTTTTCTAGTACAGTGTTGTCCTTTTATATAGATATCTAAAATAGTAAGTTTATGTTGAGATGTTAAACTCTCCCCTGGGATGACCTTACAGTCTTTACATGCTAAGCGGTTTGCCTTTCTCACAAGGAACAAATCGATCTGGCTTCTATGAGATCCACTCGTAAAGGTTATCAAGTGTCCTTCCCTCTTTTTGAAAAAGGTGTTTGCTACTACAAGATCATATGCTACGGCGAAATCTAGAATACTCACCCCGGTCTCATTCTGATCTCCAAAACCATCATGTACAAAAAGAAAATATAGAAAATACATCATATACAATTTAAATTTCCTTTCTTTTCCAACATTTTCTCGGTAACCAACAGCACAAAAAGAATTCCAACTATTACAAAATGAAATATCCTATGATATATAATCAACAATAGCACAAACCATGAGGAACAATAAACAAGATCTAAAAATGAATATAAGTTCAGATACCTTAACAGTCCAAATGAAGAAATCAAGAGGCTCAGGTGGCCGTTCTTTGCTCATATCCCAATTCAGTACTCAAAAATTACCTGAAATTCACGAACAAATACAATTGTTCAATATATGCAATTATAAGCAAAATCGGAAAATTCAAAACAAACACACCACACACACACACACACACACACACACACACACACACATATATATATATATATTAATATACAAATGGACAAATACATGTATGTATTGAGACGGAGTTACTATTTGAGAAGGTGTATTGTTAGGGTTTGGTTTCTGTCCATTCGATGGTGAGGTGAGGCCACAGAGAGAGAGAGAGAGAGAGAGAGAGAGAGAGAGAGAGAGAGAGAGAGGTTCTTTGTACTAACACTTTGTTTTACTTTGTTCTTTCAAACGCACCGATGGGTCCATTTTGCTTTTCTTTAGCTGCTGAATTATATGTTTCTTGAGAATTATTAGCTGAACCTGGACCACTACATCACTAGTGTGATGTGGTGGTTCCGGCCAATAGAAGAAAGCCACGTATGTCAACAAATAGACTAATTATTTTTTTAACACAAATACCAATTTAAAAGAAAATACTTTTGCTCACCCAAAAAATGGTTCACCAATGCTCACCCAAGCATCTCATTGGCCAATGCAGTGGGACTCAGGATTAAACTGAGTCATACTCCATTGGCCAATGAGATGCTTGGGTGAGCATTGGTGAACCAAATTTTTTATTTTTTAGAAGATTGGTGAACTATTTTTTGGGTGAGCAATAATGCTCTCAATTTAAAATTAGCACAATAAAGGAGATTATAAAGCTGACATTTTTATTTTTATTATTTTATTTTTTACACATGGTTCTCTCCTATTGGCCGAAGCCATCACATCACACGGCTAACGTAATGGTCCACGAACCACTTTTCGACTATTATTTAGTGAGAACGTCGCACAACTGAGGTGGTGTGACTCTCTAATATTATGGTTTTAACCACTTCCCTTGGGGTCGGATGGGCCTCTGGGTGTTATATCCAGAGGTCTCAAGTTCGAATCTCAGGGGTAGCCACAGGTGATTCACCCAGACGCCCTAGCCTCATGTGATTAGTCGAGGTACGCGCAAGCTGGCTTGAACACCCACGGTTATAAAAAAAAATTATGATTTTATGCGGTTCTTCCTTTTGTGTATATATCACTAGTAGTTGTTGACTTTAAACAATACGTACATGGGTGGATACAAAAAACCAAAATGACTCATTATTACAAATTGATACCAAAAACTGGATGTATCATACAACCAAACATATTTGGTTGTATCGTAGAGTTTTCCAAAACTCAAATACTTGCCAAAACACGGAGTTCTTTAAACATTTTGGGGGTCTTGGTGTTAAAAAAAAAAATTTAAGATAACTATGAAATTTTTATAAAATCTAGGGGGCCTTGAGTCCTTTGTATGTATCCACCCCTGGACATGTCTGTCATGTCTCCTACTATTAGAGGTCACACGACAATGTATTATGTAGTGAAAGAAATTACTCAAAAGACCACATTCCGTGTTATATAAGTGAGTGCATTGAGAAATTTGATGAACACATTTTGTCAGAGCATTTCCAGCAGACTAGCTATTTTAACTTTTATGACAAAATATATAACTAGTCAAAAGGAATTTTATGTGCTTCAGTAAGCTAGTTGCACGGCTAGTCATTTATACATTTAGCTTGACTAGACAAATTATCTAAACATTAATGACTCTCTAAATTCTCTCTTCAAATCTCAATCTTTGGATCTTTTAATATTGGGTAAATATCACTCACCTCCCCTGAGGTATTACTTAATCTCAATGATCTCCCCTGAGGTTTGAATAATATCACTCACCTCCCTTATTTTTAAAAACTAAAATCACCTCCTTCCCTCCGTTAACGTCCGTAAATATGGTTCGTAGAGAAGTGGTCCACTGAAGTTACGGAAATACCCTTACGATCACCATTTAAGTGATTGAAATCCCCTTTTATAAATAGGCCACCGAATTCGTCCAAGCCCATTGCAAGCTTTAAGGAAATCTCCTACATTCATCTTCTTTAAAACTTATCTTTCAACACACACTTCTGAACACAGCCGAGCACGCACCTGAACACACACACACACATACACACACACACACATACATACACACACATACACATACACACACACATACCCCTCTGTTCATACACTCGAGCAATGGACTGGGCACCCACCCCCTCCCCCTCCCCCTCCCCCTTTGTTCACACAGTCGAACACATACACTATGTTCACACACACACCCCTCTGTTCGCACACAGATACACATACACACACACACACACACACCTCTGTTCACACACTCCACATGGGCACACTTACACACCCCTCTGTTCACACACTTACACAAACTTGGGTACATACACACCCCTTTGTCACACACTCACACACACCTGGGCATACATACATACACCCTAGTCCTCTCGCATGTTACTAACTTACTTAAATGGCAGGATTTTGCCCAAAATGGCATCTTCTTGTCACAGCTCGGTTCCGCAATAGCGGAACTGAAGCCCGTGGCACACCACCGAGGCTACAACAATTCATTAAAGTTCCTAAAAGAACAAGTTTAAGACCATGTAGCAGACAACAAACGAATAGATCTCTTTAAAGTACACCCATTTAAACACTTGATAGAAAGAAAAGGTCCATTTTGAAAACAGCAATCCAGTCGACTGACCCTCGGGTCCAGTCGACTGGGACCTGTCCGGTCGAATGGGCACTATTCCAGCAGAATGTATGTTTTTGAAACACTTTCCAGTCGACTGGTTTCCATCGTCTAGTCGACTGATGCACTTTGAAAACCAAAAACACGTTTGTTAAAAACAGGGGTCCAGTCGACTGTGCTCACGGTCCAGTCGACTGTTTTCCCAGCAGCAGTCCTTTCTGCAAAATTTTCCAAGTTAAAGGTTTTTCTGAAATTGACCAGGGACTAATTGCACACTCCGAACTCAATCCAAAGTGATCTTAATTACAAAAGATTACTATCTATTACAACATCACGAATCCGTTCAAAGGTTCCAAGTTAAACACAGTTAAAAGCTATATAAAATCCTTATTACAACATTGCTATTTCAAAACTACGAGATAAACTTTTAGGTTGCCCTCTAAGTGAACTCCCACTCCCCGTGCTCACTTCTCCGATTCCTCGCTGACATTAACACCTGAAATGGTTATTTGAATAACCACACATATTTCGATTCGTTTAAGCTAACGCTTAGTGAATAAAACAACGATGCACATGAATGATAAACATGCTCGCATTCACATCACTACATTTCATACTAGTCTCCGGAGTCCCACGTGTACGTTCCACACTCCTAGTCCGCGACTCCTCGCCAATAAGTCCACGTGACTAGGTAAGACCCACATTTCTTTTCTTCAAATGTGCAACCTTATGCCTATAACGGCTTCACAACAATGGCTTGATACACGCACTCCTTTGACCCAAATAACAACTAAACATGCTCAAATACACTTCACCATGCTTCTGACATAATCAAATATTTCACCGTACAATTGGGCCTACTTATCGATATAGTCGCCCAATATGAACTAAACAATATATATACATATATATATATGAATTAGCACATGCTTTTTATACAAAACATAAATACATGTCAAGAAATCATTCCAAAGCACATAGTTGAATCAGTCACCTCCGACTAACGCTCCTATATTTTGTTCCAAAGAAAACCCGAGCACAAAGTACGTGCAGAAGTCCGTCTACTACAATTCCTATCGATCAAAAGTTCAATTATCATATTTTTATGAAAATTCTAGAAAATGAGTTTTCGAAAAACCTATCGAAACAAGACCTAGTGGATATCAAAACGACGGCCTTACCTCGAGGAGTTCAAATATCCGATAAAATATTTTGATCAACGGACGGATCGCCAGAAATGAGCGTCGCAAGCTCGAAGATCAAATCTCATTTTTCTCTCTCCTCTCTCTCCTCTCTCTCCTCTTTTAGAAGTCAATTTAGGTTTTGCTTTGTCAAAATATCTAACACTTATGTATTTATAGCCAAAATTTCTCAAAATATCATGTATTTATATCCAACTTTACTAGTTTTTCACTAAGTTCCGTTTGGTTGCTAAAAAGCAATCCCACATGATTTTACAAAATCATTAATTAGCCTACCAATTATGTAGCGTGTTAACTTGTCCTCACAAGGATACTAAAATTAACATTAGAATTAAATTCTAAACTAAATAATAATACAGATAGTGAAATACACAGTAATCATTTATTTTAAGATAAACATTTAGGGTATTCCACAATGTCCGTCTCAATCTCGGAGAAACGTCAAAACAACAAAACATTCATTCAACACCGTCTCAGAGGGTTCTCTTACACAGATACTTAAATCGACTCGTGAGTCATAAGTCACTCACATATATGCCACAACACACTTCACATCACATTATCATGCATGACTAATGTAATGAAATGCTTTAAACCCGTACACGAGTGTTATAATTCTCTCCCCCTTTAAAGACGTCTGTCCCCAAACTTGTACCTCACGTATTGAATAAGTCCGGATACTAAGTACGCATCTCCTCTTCTAATTCCCATGTCATCTCCTCTGTCGTTTGGCTATGCCATAACACTTTCACCTTCGATATCACTTCGTTCTGTAAGGTTTGATCCTTCCGATCCAAGATTTCTATCGGATACGCAACATATGTCAAATCACTCTGAATCTCATGCGGCGCCAAATTCATCACTTGCTCTCTATCCTCCGTTAAGCGTTTACGTAACAATGACACATGGAACACGTTATGAACTTGAGCATACTAACTTGGCAAGTCTAATCGATATGCTATGAGTCCAACTCTCCCAATGATTTCAAAAGGTCCTACATACCTAGGATTGAGTTTCCTGTATCTCCCAAATCTATTGATCCTCTTTGAATGTGATACTTTCAAATAAATCAAATCTCTCACATCGAATTCCAATGGTCACCTACGCTTGTTGGCATAACTCTTATACCTACTCTGAGCTGTCAGTAACCATTGTCGAATTACCTTTATCTTGTATGTCGTCTCTTGCATAATTTTCAGCCATTCAATCATTCTTTCTCCGACTTTTGTCCAACTAATCGGTGAATGACATACATGACCATACAAAGCTTCATAAGGATCCATTCGAATACTCGATTGAAAACTATTGTTATATGCAAACTTAATCAACGACAAATGGTCTTCCCAATCACCTAAAAATCAAGTACACATAAACGAAACATGTCTTCTAAAATTTGGATCACTCTTTTCGATTGACCATCGGTCTGAGGGTGAAAAGCGGTATTGAAATGTAATTTGGTACCCGTTGCTTCTTGCAAGGCCCTCCAAAATTTTGATGTAAAACTATCATCTCTATCCGAAACAATAGAAACTAGTATACCATGTAGTCTCATAATCTCGCAGATATACAACTTAGCTAAGGTCATCGGCTTAGTTGTTCGAAGTGGTAGAAAGTGCGACGACTTCGTCAAAATGGTCAACAATCACCCAAATAATGGTATTCGATCTCTTAGACCTCGAAAACCCACTAACAAAGTCCATTATAATGTGTTCCCATGTCCACTCGACTACCGGTAACAATTGTAACAATCCCGAAGGTACTTGGCGTTAGGCCTTCACTTGTTGACAACTTGTACATCGTGAAACGTAGCGTGCTATTTCTCTTTTCATTTCCGGCCATCAATAAACATGTCTCAGTTTCTATACATCTTGGTGCTTCCCAGATGGACGGTGTACTTCGTATTGTGTGCTTCCTCTAGGATGTTCCATTTCAACTCTTTCTAGTTAGGTACGCAAATTCTACACCTCAATCTCAAAACATCATTTTCAAAAGTGAATCCTGGTTGTTTGTCCATCAAAATCGCATCACAAATCTTCTTTAAAGCCACGTCTTGAAGTTGTTTCTCCGTAATCTCGTGAATCAAGAGTAGTTGTGCCACAATCTTCGACATCAAGTCACTTTCAATTCTCGAAATCACTTCAAGTTCTAAATTCTCCATATCTTGAATCAATTCTCTCTAGGAAGTCAAGTTTGATGCCACGCCGGTTGGTGCCTTACGACTAAGAGCATCGACGACTATATTCACCTTGCCCGAATGATAGTGAGTTGACAAATCGTAATCTGTCATCAACTCTAACCACCTTCTCTACCTCATGTTCAAGTCTCATTGAGTAAACAAGTACTTCAAACTCTTATGATCCGTATATATCTCACATTTCTCCTTATATAGGTAATGACACCAAATCTTCAATGCAAAAATCACGACGGCTAGTTCTAGATCATGTGTCAGATAATTCTTCTCGTGCGGTCTAAGTTGTCATGACACATATGCAATGACCTTGTCACGTTGCATAAGAACGCAACCTAAACCTCTATATGAAGCATCACTATAAATGATAAACCCTTCAGTCCCCGTCGGAACAGCTAAGATTGGTGCCTTTACTAGTCGACTCTTCAATTCTTGAAAACTTTCTTCACATTTTGGACTCCATACAAAAGCAACATCTTTCCTCATCAACTATGTCATTGGCATTGCTATACGTGAAAAGTCCTTTACAGACCTCCGATAATAACCAGCTAATCCTAGGAAACTTCAGATCTCTGTCACATTCGTCGGTCTCAACCAATTGATAACGGCTTCTATCTTCTAAGGATCTACAAAAATTCTTTTGCTGATATTATATGTCCAAGAAAAGTAATCTCTGTTAACCAAAACTCACACTTCTTCAATTTTCCAAACAAACTCTTTTCGCGTAATCAGTGTAAGGCTAATCGCAGATGGTGTTTGTAATCTTCAACACTCTTAGAATAGATTAGGATGTCATCTATGAACACAATAACAAACCCATCTAAATAGTCCTTGAAAACATGATTCATCAAGTCCATGAAAGCTGCTGGTGCGTTAGTCATTCCAAACGGCATAAGCAGAAACTCAAAGTGACCATATCGAGTCCTGAAAGCTGTCTTCTCAACATCTTCCTCCTTAATCTTCAACTGGTGATAACCGAATCTCAAGTCAATCTTCGAAAATACCTGAGCCCCCTTGTAATTGATCAAACAAGTCATCTATTCGCGGCAATAGATATTTGTTCTTGACGGTCAACTTATT
The DNA here is from genome assembly GCA_033977485.1 of Hydrangea macrophylla. Lineage (NCBI taxonomy): Eukaryota > Viridiplantae > Streptophyta > Magnoliopsida > Cornales > Hydrangeaceae > Hydrangea > Hydrangea macrophylla. Next base: position 35,921,831 of record CM066994.1, read on the forward strand.
CAACTCTCAATAGTCGATGCACATACGCATTGTCCCATCCTTCTTCTTCACAAACAAGACTGGAGCTTCCCATGGCAAAATGCTAGGTCGTATAAAACCCTTCTCAATAGCTCTTGTAACTAAACTTTCAATTCTTTTAATTCCACCGGTGCCATTCGATATGGTGCTTTGGATAAAGGTTGTGACCTGCTACTACTTCTATCGTAAACTCAAGCTCTCTTTCAATTAATATATGGGATAATTCATTGGGAAAAACATCGGGAAATTCTCGAACTACCAGAATATCTTCTACTAGTGGTCCAATAAATTGAGTATCAACAATCGAACATAAAAAACTCGAACAACCTTTATTCAACATCCTACTCGCTTGAATCGTCGATATCAAGTATGGTGGTACGGTCACACCACTACCCTGAAAAGTGTACTCTTCTCGGCCTGACGAATGGAAACTAACTCGTTTCTTCTCACAATTGATCATAGCTTAATTAACCGACAACCAATCCATACCCAAGATAACATCAAAGTAATTCACTGTCAACAGAATCAAATCGACGTTCAAAACCTTATCATCTATTTTGATCTCACACGACTTGAATACCAAAGAAGTTACTAACGGTTCACTTTGGGCAATAATATGCACAAATCATATCCTAACGGTTCAGATTTAACAGTTAAATGCTTAATGAAATCATGTGACACGAATGAATGCGTTGCACCAGAATTCATGAGTATAAGTGCAGGGTATGAACAAATAGGAAGAATACCTGATACGACCATATCATCCTGGCCTGAGTTGGAAATTGTATCCTTGTTGTTGCCCAACTCCCTTCCCTTTGTCCACTCATGGTCCTGTCTTTGACCTACTCGGCATACTCGATGCCCCGGTACTCATCCCCGGTTGTCTCTTACTTGGAAAATTCTTCGCTCTATGCCCGGGTTGGCCACACTCAAAACATTTTCCTCTCATCTCCGGGTTACAACTCTTGGTGTTCGAGGTGGTGTTCGGTGTAGTCACATTCGTGTTCTGAGGACAATTCCAGGATATGTGTCATAGTTGCTTGCAAAGGTAACATGTACTCAATAGATAGCAAGTCCCTTTGTGTTGTATATTACATGTTGGACACAACAGTCTCATATCTCCGATGAACGTACTCCCTCCTTGGCTACTCGCATGTGATCTTGAAGCTTGCATGAACGATTTCTTGGCATTCCTTTGGCCTTTGCTCCTATTGTTATTGACTCTCTTCCCTTGTTGCCCTTGACGATATCGTTCAACACTTTTCTTGGCGATACGGGCGACTTCCTCAACTAGAGAAACAATCGGGTGTTGCAAAGTGTCAACACGACTACGGATATTCTCCCTAAGCCCTCCCTCAAATTTATGAGCCTTATCCTCATCAGTCGGAACTGTAGATTTCCCAAAATGTAAAAAAACATTATAACGAGAGACATACTCACCCACAGTCATATCTTCCTGAACTAAACTAGCAAATTCTTGACATTTCTGAGTATGAGCTGATCGCGGAAAGAAATGCTTATTGAACTCATCCTTAAATGTTTCCCATGTGGTTGGCTTCCCTTTCTCAAACACATTATTCCACCAATCCAATGCTTTTCCCATCAATGTATCATATGCGCAAAGAATTTCTCCTCGTCGGTGCATATCACTGTATGAAAATGTCTCTCCATGTCCATCATCCAATGATCGGCTAGATCTATGTCAATTTGCCCATAGTGCAAAGTCGGTATCCTCTTACGGAACTGTTCTATAATTGTGTGTTGAGGTCTTGATACTGGTGGTGCATTGATATATCAAACCTGAACTGGTGTAGCCTGAACATTCATCTGATCTCATTCACTCACTGCTTGGACAAAATTCCCACCATATTTACAATCTGATCCATACGCGAATGCGGTGACAACTCCCTTATTGGATCAGTCACGACGTAACACTTACTCGCCCTGATGAGAAGAATGCATAAAGACTATGCATGATATGCCACAATATATATATATATATATGCGCACAGATCATCATCACAACTAACAAATGCAAACATATGAAGCATTTCTACAATGATAATAATATTATCGCCACAATCATACACTCCACTCAACTTCACTCAGTGTATATCGTCACTCGTTCTCAAGGTTCTAAACCTATTACTTTGATACCATTAAATGTCACAGCCCAGTTCCATAATAGCAGAACCGAAGCCTGTGGCACACCACCGAGACTACAACAATTCATTAACGTTCCCAAAAGAATAAGTTTAAGAACATGCAGCGGAAAACAAACGAATAGATCTCTTTTAAGTATACCCATTTAAACACTTGAAAGAAAGAAAAGGTTCATTTTGAAAATAGCAATCCAGTCGACTGACCCTCGGGTCCAGTCGATTGGGCCTTCCAAATTCTAGTTGACTAGGACCTGTCCGGTCGATTGGGCACTATTCCAGCAGAATGCATGTTTTTGAAACACTTTCCAGTCGACTGGTTTCCATCGTCCAGTCGACTGATGCCCTTTGAAAACCAAAAAGACGTTTATTAAAAATAGGGGTTCAGTCGACTGTGCTCACGGTCTAGTCAACTATTTTTCCAGTAGCAGCCCTTTCTGCAGAATTTTCAAAGTTAAAGGTTTTTTTTTTTAAATCGACCAACGACTAATTACACACTCTGAACTCAATCCAAAGTGATCTTAATTGAAATATAACATCACTAAAACATAGTTACAAAAGATTACTATCTATTACAACATCACGAATCCTTTCAAAGGTTCCAAGTTAAACACAGTTAAAAGCTATATAAAATCCTTATTACAACATTGCAATTTCAAAACTATGAGATAAACTTTCAGGTTGCCCTCTAAGTGAACTCCCGCCCCCCGTGCTCACTTCTCCGATTCATCGCCGACATTAACAATTAAAATGGTTATTTGAATAACCAGACATACTTCGATTCGTTTAAGCTAACGCTTACTGAATAAAACAATGATGCACATGAATGATAAACATGATCCCATTCACATTACTACATTTCATACTAGTCTTCGGTGTTCCACGTGTACGTTCCGCACTCCTAGTCCGCGACTCCTCGCCAATAAGTCAACGCGACTAGGTAAGACCCACACTTCTTTTCTTTAAACGTGCGACCTTATGCCTATAACGGCTTCACAACGATGGCTTGATAAACGCACTCCTTCGACCCAAATAGCAACTAAACATGCTCAAATACATTTCACTGTGCTTTCGACACAATCAAACATTTCACCGTGCAATTGAGCCTACTTGATGATATAGTCGCCCAATATGAACTAAACAATATATATATGAATTAACACATGCTTTTTATATAAAACATGAATACATGTCAAGAAATCATTCCAAAACATATAGTTGAATCAGTCACCTCCGACTAACGCTCCTATATTTCGTTCCAAAGAAAACCCGAGCACAAAGAACTTGCAGAAGTCCGTCTACTACAATTCCTATCTATCAAAAGTTTAGTTATCATCTTTTTATGAAAATTCTAGAAAATGAGTTTTCGGAAAACCTATCCTAACAAGAGCTAGTGGATATCAAAACGACGGCCTTACCTCGAGGAGTTCAAATATCCGATAAAATATTTTGATCAACGGACGGATCGCCGAAAATGAGCGTCGCAAGCTTGAAGATCAAATCTCCCTTTTCTCTCCCCTCTTTAGAAGTCAATTTAGGTTTTGCTTTGTCAAAATATCTCACACTTATGTATTTATAGCCAAAACTTCTCAAAATATCATTTAACTCCCCTCAAGGTCTTAAACCTTTTTAGCACCCCTAGTAGGAAATATCCAACTTTACTAGTTTTTCACTAAGCTCCGTTTAGTTGCTAAAACGCAGTACCACATGATTGTACGAAATAACTAATTAGCCTGCCAATTATGTAGCGTGTTAACTCGTACTCACAAGGATACTAAAATTAACATTAGAATAAATTCTAAACTAAATGATAATACAGATAGTGAAATACACAGGTGAACATTTATTTTCAGATAAACTTTTAGGGTATTTCACAATAACCGTCTCAATCTCAGAGAGATGCCACAACAACAAAACATTCACTCAACACCGTCTCAGATGGTTCTCTTACACAGATACCTAAATCGACTCGTAAGTCACAACTCACTCACACATGTGCCACAATACACTTCAGATCACATTATCATGCATGACTAATGTAGTGAAATGCTATAAACCCGTACACGGGTGTTATTCTTGTAACAGTGGGGTTGTTAAGCATAGTGATTTGGGGTATCGGACCAAGTTTTGTCAATGTGGGGAAAGAGCAACGATTCAAATTACTGAGTCGGATAGGCAAAATAACAAAGGGAAGCTATACTTAGTTTGTCCAAGTGGAGCATGCAAATTGCGGGAATGGTGCACAACCCTACAATTTCAACAATGTTGTTTGCATCAATTCCATAAGTAACTAGAGAGATTGAGAATATGCTATCTGTAACAGCAATTGTAATAGGCTTATGCTCCATTATTTTAAAAGTTGAAAGTGATGGAAGTAAGTTAGTGGCTTTTTGTATGAATTTTGTAATGGAAATGAAACTATGTACTTTAGTAATGCAATGAAGTTATGTAATGCATTCTGGGAATGATGAAATTATGTATCTCTGTGTCTATGTATTCCTAAACACAAAAGATGTATGGTAAGACATGCACAAAAATCATTTTGGATACCATTAATTCTGTCCAAAAAGTAACACTTGAATACTATCCATCCATCGATTACATGTCGTAGAAAACATGATTGCATGTCCTAAAAAAACATAATCATATATGTATGGCTGCATTCCAATGGCAGTATCCCAAAACCCACATATAAAAACTTCATATTCCCAAAAAAACATATAATCTGCCCAAAAATACATGTATACCACAACCCTAGCTTCTATATATATTCACCTTACTTGCTATATCTTAGCTTCTATATATATTCACCTTACTTGCTATATCCCAAAACGAAATCAATTATGGCCACTAGGATGAGTCGATTGAGAGATGTTGAAACCCTTTCCTCTTGGTGTTTGAGAGTTGAAACCCCTTCCACTTGGTGTTTGAGAGTTGTTGAAACCCCTTCATCGGTTAGATTGAGAGTTGTTGAGACCCCTTCCTTGGCTAGCTTGAGGATTGTTGAGACCCCTTCCTCGACTAGATTGAGAGTTGTTGAAAACCCTTCCTCTACTAGCTTGAGAGTTGTTGAAACCCCTTCCTCTGCTAGCTTGAGAGTTGTTGAGACCCCTTCCTCGGCTTAATTGAGAGTTGTTGAGAACCCTTCCTTGGCTTAATTGAGAGACATTGTAAACCCTTCCTCGGCTTAATTGAGAGTCGTTGATTAATTGAGAGACGTTGTAAACCCTTCCTCGGCTTAATTGAGGGTCGTTGATTAATTGAGAGACGTTGTAAACCCTTCCTTGGCTTAATTGAGAGTTGTTGATTAATTGAGAGACGTTGTAAACCCTTCCTCGGCTTAATTGAGAGTCGTTGATTAATTGAGAGACGTTGAAAACCTTTTCTCCAATAGATTGAGAGTTGTTGAGACCACTTACTCTAGCATCCTGAGTATGCAAACATAACCACAAAGAATGGTCAGTTGTTAGAAATGTAATAAAGCAAATGTAATAAAAGTGAAAAGTGTATACCAAATCAACATGTGCATTCTGATTGGTTGGTGTCCCAACATCTGCCTTTCCTTTTTCTCGAACAGTAGCTCGTTGACAAGTTCTCTGATGAATGCCCCCTTCCACGTCTTCTTCATTAAACCCAAACACATCATCCAATTCCTCTTTAGCATTATCCCCATCAGCCTCATCATGAGTTCTATCCTTTTCAGCCTCACCATAATCATTCTCCCCCATAGATGGAGGAAGCGCAATAGGCCTAACTTGAGAACACTGGGTACTCATTTGTTGTACTTCCGCATACAAATTTATATTCTGCTTGTGTTGGTTCATTTGGAACATTTTCAGCATATCAGTGTCACCGCCCACAAACATTTTTGTAGAAGAATTTGGATTATCACAGTAAATCATAACTGAACCCGCTTGTGTGCCTAGACCACCAAATGCCTTTTTGCATACATCGTCCATCAAATCAACATAGCAATACCTATCAGGATCCACAATCCTTATGCAATGAATATTTGAGCTCAAATGAACATACAAATTGTGATTTCCTGATGCCATTGCTGAAACAAGAAACAAAATCCATGAATAGAAGCCCTAATCCCAAAACAAAGAAAAACAACAATAAATCTACCATTCTTACCTCCAATCGATGCGTCGTCCCTTGTTTCTCCAATCGATGCGTCGCCAACCATTGTTTCCTTCACAAAATGCTTCGACAATGGAGCAACTGAGAGAAACGTCTGTCAGTTAGAGAGAGAATGATAATGGAACATATGATCTCTGTGTGTTCTTTGTTAAACATATGAAGGGTAGTATTATAACTTTACAAATTCTGTTAGCAGTGTTTATGAATTTGTAACGAAGAGGGGAGGTGACTGATATTATTCAAACCTCAAGGGAGGTCATTGATATTAAGTAATACCTCAGGGGAGGTGAGTGATATTTACCCTTTATTATTTGGTTACCACAAATCTCAATCATAGAAAATATAACAAAGTAAAATGACAAAATAAAATAAATAGCGCTACTAGAATTGAAGGTTAAATAATACATAGCTAAAATTGTTTTTAACTAAAGTAGCTAGCTATAACCAATTTAACTGTTGAAGATGCTCTTACATCGCTTCCAAAAGCTGCTCTCGTGCTCATAGGACAATAATGCTCCTTCCTTCACCTTTCCAACAAGATTTTTTTGTATTATGTTTATTTGTCAATTTGTAAGATTGTTCTCTCATTGTACATTTTCTTACATTATTAAACCTCATTTGCCCAAAATGAAAAATAAGTAACATCAAAACTATGGGGGTAAAATGCATTTTGCACCCTCAAATTATACCTTGTTTTGTATTTTGGTTCCCAAATATTTTTTTTGGCATTTTGGTCCCTCAACTAATATTTTGTGACACTTTCCCCCTTCCGCCACTTAAAAATGATGGGAAAAGTCATTTTAATTTTTTTTGGGTTAATTACATATACACCCCCAGTACTTGGACTATTTTGCACCATGTGCTTCAATCGTATCACTACTATCCACTGTACTTTGGACTAAAGTAAAATCATTAGTAAATTAGTTAAGCTTAACAGGCAAAAGCCTAGGCCATGTTTGGCAACAACTTTTGAGTTCATCGATAATTATGGAACTCCAAAAGCTAAAATAAAATATTTAGCAAAATAGCCTCTGCAATTAGTCAAAAGCTACATTGGACAACTTTTACTAATTGCAATTTTTTGTGATTTAATTACATGAGAAAAAGAAGCTGTCAAACGGTCCACAAGGGTATTGTTGAGCTCTTTGATACATTTCTTTCTTATATTGAGCTCTAATACTTGGTGGAGTATGTTGTACCTCTTGATGGTTTTCGTACGTATAATAAAACTTCTTTTTAATTGACCAAAAAATAGAACAGGTGATAAAGTGAAAAATGTCTTAACTACACGGAGTGTTATGTAATTAACCATTTTTTTCAAAAAAATAAAATAAAATTTCCATCACTTCTACTGTTAAAAGTGACGTAAGGGGAAAAATTGCCACGAAATGTTAGTTGAAGGACCAAAATGCCCAAAAAAATTATTTATGGACCAAAGTGCCAAGCAGGGTATAGTTTGAGGGTGCAAAGTGCATTTTACCCAAACTATTTTGGACTTAATTACAAAATATACCCCTTAAGGATGGTCCCTGTGTCATTTTAGTCCCTATTGTTTCAATTGCATCAATTTGGTCCCTGAAATTTTTAAATAAAGCAATGTGGTCTGAATGTCCAATTCTGTAAGAAAAGTTGATAGAATTGACTCACATTCTATGCATGGTCACGCTTTTAGGGGAAAAATAGAACATCACCAATCTCCCACACTTATCACCGTAATTGTGCATAGCAGTGGGTGAATTCCGTTAAATTTTATGATAGAATGAGACATTTGGACCATGTTGCTTCTATTTAAAAACTTCAGGGATTAAATTAATGCAATTGAAACTCCGAGGACTAAAATGAGACAGGGACATATATCGAGAGAGAAGATATACAAGAATACATATAGACAGAAAGAGAGAGTAATGTAGAAAAAGTGGAAGAAGAAGAAGAAGAAGAAGAAGAAGAAGAAGACGAAGACGAAATGAGGTCAACAAATGAGTTATGTGATAAAAGGATGGGTAATTTTGGCATTAAACATTATTTTAAATGAGGTCAACAAAAATATGTTAGTCATACTAACGAAAGTTTAACGGAAGGGAGGAATCTGATACTTGCAATCTCTGTGGAGGGAGGTCAGTGCAACATCCCAAACTATGTAGCATGGGTACTTCATTTAGGCCCCCGTACCCGTACCAGGTACTTACCAGCCACCGACACTCGATGGACACCCCAGATGGACATGCCAGGATACTTACCCGACACTCCAAAAAACGTGTCCGCTTATTTAATTCAACTTTTTTTGTAAATGAGTGTCTTGATTTCATCATTGTTGGTTGTGCTTGTTTCTCTTCGATATGGTTAAGCACTCATCACAGGGGGATGTGACTACTTTAATTGTCTAGGTAGACGATATTGTTCTCACAGGTAATGATTTTGAAGAGATGAAGTGTTTGAAATCAAACATTGCTAAGGAATTTGTAATTAAAGATTTGGGAGATTTGAAATATTTCTTAGGAATTGAAGTAGCAAGATCCAAGGAAGGCATATTTATTTCACAGAGGAAGTATGTCCTAGATTTGCTTAAGGAGATAGGTATGCTTGGAAGCAAAGCAGTGGATACGCCAATGGTTCCAAATCTAAAACTTGGAGATGATCCCAATGGAGAACTGGTTGAAAAGGGGAGATACCAGAGGTTAGTAGGAAAATTAATTTATTTGGCACACACCAGACCAGATATTACGTTTTCTGTTAGTGTGGTTGGTCAATTTATGCATGATCCGAAGCAAATTTATGTTGATGTGGTATTTCGAATTATTAGATACTTGAAGTCAGCACCAGGAAAAGGGTTATGCTTTGCTAGACATGGACACGCTTTAGTTAAGGCCTATTCTGACACTGATTGGGCTAGGTCCATTACCGATAGAAGGTCAACCACATGTTTGGACATTTGTGGGTGGTAATTTGGTTATGTGGAGGAGCAAGAAACAGTTAGTGGTAGCGAGGTCTAATGCTGAAGCAGAATTCAGAGCTATGGCATAGGGAGTGTGAGCTGTTATGGGTCTAGATTATACTATCAGATCTTGGATTTAGACCAAATGATTCAATGAAGTTATACTGTGATAACAAGGCTGCTATTGAAATTTCTCACAATCCGGTTCAACATGACCGCATGAAGCATGTAGAGATTGACAAGCATTTTATTAAAGAGAAGTTGAATAGTGGATGCATATGTACACCATTCGTGAGGTCTGGAAAACAATTAGCGAATGTTCTGACTAAAAGTCTTGCTAGTCGACCATTTCACTACATTTTTAGCAAGTCGGGCATGAGAGATATCTTCGCACCAGCTTGAGGGGGAGTGTTGAGAGATGTTTTATTATCTTTGTTCTTACTATTAGTTTATGCTATTCCCTTCTCTAAGGGCACTCTTGTAATTATGTTATTTTATTACTGATTAATAAAATGAGAGAGAGCAACGTTAGTTCTCTCTAAGCTTTCTGAAAAGCTCAACAATACCAACATCCTAAAAAAACAAAAATCAGGTAAGCACAAGGCATATCATTTAGCAAATGGAGAATAATCTCAATGAGCTCCAAGTGTTCAATACGGAATGAAGTATGAATGACCGAATAATTTCAGAAGTTTAATCTGGAAGGTCAATGCAGTTGGCAAAACTTGCCTAGTTCATTGCAGTCGTTAAAACAAATCTCGAAATGCATTATGTGACACATACACTTTCATACTAGGAATTTAAGTATATATTTGCACATAAATTCAGTCCTCCAGTAGGGAGTGAACCAGAGGAGAAAAAAAAAACCTTCACACATAGCACTTAGGTTTTATCAAAGCAGAAACTAGAAACTACCTAAATGTGCAAGCAAATTGTCCTCAACAACATTTTTCTGCGTCACCGAATGAAGTATTCACTAATCTAATGTATATTTCTTTTGGTATAAGAGAGGACCCTACACGCACCCGCTGACAAAAACAAGAGACCTCACTAGACCTGTTGTGAATCCCTCCCACTCGAGCTAGTTCATACCACTAACTTCCAGACTCACATAGAGAAAAATATGTCAAAACTTTCTTTAAAGAAGAGAAGAAGATATAAAGGTAAAAGTCTAAATAAGAACCATGTTTTAACCAGAGCACTTTGAGGTGCTTATACATTATCAAATTGAGAAAAGTCCACGTCAAATCACCAAAAAGATTAGGGCTATGGTACTACTCGTGGCTGTCGAATGAACTCCGCTGAAAGGAATAAGACATTCTAGTCTTGAGCAGCGACTCCTCTTTACTTCTAGGTCTAAAACAGTCTGGCGCTATTTATCTCTACTCACCATGCTTCCTCTTCGTCTTGTCTCATTTTATCTATATAAAGCTATAAACATCCAAAAATTAAATCTGTACGGAGAGCCTAGGGAAAGAAAATTTCAATCAAATCTGATATTCGTTGATTTAGAAACCATTATTTTCCGAATAAACTGAAAAAGACCAAAAAAATAAATTCTTACAGCAAACAAGGAAAAACAATTGCAGATTATGTAGCACGGACACTTCAATTTGGGTGCCAAGTCCATGTTGGGGATTGACATGCGTCGAAAAGGTGAAAAAACACGTCAATTTTTTTACATCGGACACGCGGCCGACAGTGAATGGGACATAGCACAGTGTTTGACAATGTATTTGAATTTTTAGGTAAAAGTCGTAGTATAATAAAACAAGAGATAAGTAATGGTTTTATTTGAAATTTTGGGAAGGAGTGGACACGGACGGTAAATTGTATAATAAATTACATGAATCCGTTTTTTTAATTCGTTGTTTCTGTTTCCTACATTTAAGATCCGTCATGTTTGTATCCGTGTTACATAGATTGCAGCTACTCGCTTTGAGTAATCAATAACCTGCCCCACTAGCCATACTAGTTACTTCATCTAGTTGATACTGATAAATCATAAAAGATTGATGGTAGACCCACGAGCAATGTTTTGAAAATCGGACCGTTCATCGAACCGGAAAAATGATCGGATCACGGGTTAACGGTTCAACCGTTGGGTGAACCGGAATTAAACCGCGACATCATAATTATGTAATAAATATATTTATTCCTATATATTAATAATAATACATAACTACAAAAAATATAACAAAATTTAAAAACTAATAAAAATCTAAATTTTATTTTCATTCTTTCATACAATAATTACAAAACGCAATACCCATTTTTCATTACAAAATACAGTAAATCATATATATAGATACATATTTTTTAAAAGTTATAAATATAATCGGAGGTCATATGTAGATAGAATGTTGGAGATATTTATGGCATAATTACTTAAATACCAATGTTAGTGTGCACAACTAACCAAGAGTCGGGCTTTCAGAAGAAGAAGAAAAAAAAAACTAACCAAGTGTCGGGAGAGTCACGTGGGAATATGGTGGGACCCATTACTTAAAAAAAGTTTAAAGTTAAAACCCTAACTTTGACTCATTAAGTTTGCCTCTTTAGTCTTTATACAGGAGAAAGAGAAGAACAAAGCAGCAGCCCCAGTGGCACCATCGCGGCGGCCAGTGGGCCTTCATCAGATCGAGGCCACACAAGGTCAATACCAGTAAGCCATCAAGGTCATGGCGATGCCACTGTCGGTGAGTAAAGACGACGGTAACGGTAAGGCCACAAATTTGAACGACGGCGAGACCTAATCTGGTAGGTATTTGTACTGCAAAAGAGTCGGTCGGTCTGCTTAACCGCCACCAGTTTTCTGGTTTGACGATTGAATCGCCGGTTCTCACTGTTCAGTGCGGTTTTTACTCCAATCTGGTTAAGTGGGTCTAATCTGGTAGGTATCGCGAGCTTTTTCACGAACCTTAATTTCAGTGATCGCGAGTTTTTCACGAGCTTTTTAATGAGCTTTTTCATGAGCCCGTTAAAACTATTTAGTTTAATAATAGATATATAACGTGGTCAGTATACAAGCTATTTATCAAACGTATTTACGAGGTTTTTCATTATCTCTCTAAAATTCTTTAGCTTTATAATTGACATATATATAATGGTTAGTATATAAGCTCTTTATCGAGCCTATTAACAAGCCTTTTCACGAGCCTACAAACGAGCCTTAATCAATCGTGTTCATGAGCTCTATTGAGCGAGCCGAGCCTATGATAGGGATCAAAAGGGCAATTTTGTAATTTGCATATTTGACCCGGGAGGCAATTGTATTTAGTTATTTTATTTATTTCCATATAGAAGGAATCTTTATTTAAGGAATAATATATATTATGAGATTTTATCTTTAGGAAATTATATCGAGAAATGATTGGCACACACTTTTTGACACAAGACCAAAACCTGTAGCTCATTTCAACAGTACACCCAAGCCAAACTCCAATTAGCCAAGCCCAGCCCAGCCTTTTTTGTTAAATGAATCCATACCTTTAAAAAAAACCACCAAGCAGCCCCAAACGGAAGCCCACCTTCTAATACCCAGCCCCTGTTCAAAACTAAAACCCAGCACATATTTTCACAATAAAAACCAGTCCACTTCCTGTTATTTAAAACAGCCCAGCCAAGTAAGCCCATCTTTTCCTCCATCCATTTCTTATAGACCTAACCTTCTTAAACCAAAAACCAAATCCCACCAGTGCCTTACAGAATCCCATCGTTGAAAGCAATCCAAGCCCACATCCAAACTTTCTGTAATTTACAAAAAGAGCCGCTGAGTTCCTGATATTACCAAACTGCCAGAACTTTCTAAAAATTACCAAACTGCCCCGAAACTCTGAAAATTGCAAAGAAGTCCCCTAAACTCCATATATTTCCATAAGCATTGGCAAAGATATATGATATTCTCAAACACCTCCAAGCACAAGTTGATGATTCTGGACATTATCCGTGGGCAAGATACGTTTGGTTTCCCACACTAGTTGCTATTGGGTTTCATACCTACGTCCACTGCCGGGAAAAGCTTTGCAAGATACTTTTTGATAGAAATTTCTCTATGAATATGATTTCTCCACCTGTTATTAAAAGATTGAAACTTCATATCGAGCCACGTCCACAACCATATATGATAGCTCGGGGAAATGGTTCTACCTTTCTTGTATCTGAACGGTGTTTAGTACCATTCCGAATGGGTGACTTATGTAATGAGCAAATTTGGTGTGATGTGGTACCTTTAGATATTAATTATCTAATTCTAGGTCATCGGTGGGTCGATGAGTTTGGCGTATGCAAAGCTAAGGACAAATCATATCGCTTTCGGTATTATGGAAAAGTTATTAGACTGGTGAACCTCGCTCTTTCGCCGGTTACTAAGCAAGACAATTCTTCTAAATTCGCCCGGACCGAGTCGAATAACAAAACATGTGAGTCCAACCTGGAGAAAGAGTTGGTGACTACGAATGTTCCTCGTTGTGCACCTCCAAAGCTAGTTGATTCATCACTCGAGGTCAACAACTTACCAACAATTATTCATGAGGACACACCTAAGGAGCTTCCCACTAAGTTGGTTAACTCGTCACTCGAGGTCAATCGCTTACCAATAGTCATTCACGAGGAAACACCCAAGGAACTTTCGACAGAGTCGCCGCCCCTCAATAATGGCCCACATGTTGCTAGTCTTCACGCCAACAAATATTGTCAGATTTTTTTGAGTATTGGACTTAATGGGCTCGTGTCTTCAACAGTGTTCGTTTTCCTCCTCCATCCATTCAATCAAAACGCAGCTGCACATACAGGGATGTTCTTCACTTTCTCTGGCATAACCACCATACTAACTCACCGGAGTCGAGTTTTTCGAAGACGAGAAGAGTTGATAGGGATCAAAAGGGCAATTTTATGATTTACATATTTGACCCGGGAGGCAATTGTATTTAGTTATTTTATTTATTTCCATATAGTAGGAATCTTTATTTAAGGAATAATATATATTAGGAGATTTTATCTTTAGGAAACTATATCTCTAGGAAATCTTATCATATCTCTCAAATTAGGAGATTTGAATTTTACTATATCTTTTAGGGAGTTTCCATAAATTAGGAGACTTTTATTTAGCTATAAATAAAGTGGTACTGAATTGTATTCGAGAGCTTATGATTATGAATAAAAAAAATATTGAGTTTTTTCTTTGAGAGCTTTCAAGGTATTGGTGGACTCCAATAAATCTTGGTGGATTCCAAGAGTTCTTCTCTTTTTCTTGGTGGACTCCGAGAATCTATCTTTTTCTTTTTGTTCTTTAATTATTCATCAATTTTTTATCCATATTCATATTTTATTCGAGTGTTTTGCGTCAGCCTAGCTTTTATCAAGTCGAATCACCAGCGACTCAGCTCATTTACACCCCTAGCTGCAAGATTACATCTTTGTGCAGGCTATGACACCTAATTATTTATTGCATGGTCGCACTTCCAGATTAGGTGGTATCTACATTATGACTACCAACGTAAAATTCTAACCCAAAATTCAACGGTCTTCCCCAAATACTCGATGTCAACAATTTCCATTACAAAATCATTTCGAGATACATTTCTTTCAAAGAACAGAGATACTAAGCAAATGAAATAGGTAATATAACGAGTGCAAGTAGTAAAAAGAAGTAATTAGCTCAAAAAAACCTCTTTTGGGCAACTAAAAAAATGGCGATGGCCGATGAGTCAAATGGTGTTGAAAAAAAAATGTTAGTGTGTCACAAATTCCCTTTTACGAAGTGAAGAAAGTGAAGACCACACAGATGATCAATTCATTTAATTCGTCTGGGGTAATGCTACGTGCTCATAAAATGTGCACATAAAAATTTGGACCATTCATTTCGGTGGAGTCCATGCCTACACACATGGAATCCATCAAAATGAATGGTCCAAATCTTTATATGCACATTTTATGTGCACCAATCATTACTCATTCATCTGAATAAGTCCAAAACACACCCATGTGACAAGCTGATGAACACCAAAACAATCAAAACAAAATTCCAAATCCTCATTTAAAACTTTACACCAAATTGTAGTCAAAATCTTGAAAATAAACAACATAATACATATGTTAGGATCCCACATCACCTACATATGGGACAAGTTGTTGGTCAATAACCACCTAGGCACCCTCTCTTTGTAAGCCGGTTTTTAAGGGTGAGTTCTGCCTAGTGGGTTCTTAATTATCTATTCATTCTGAGACCAAGGGATGACCCAATGGTAAGGGCTTCCATTCCATCTGCAAGTGATTGCGGGTTCGAGTCTCATGGGAGGGATGATTTATTGGGGTGGGAGAGCACTACCTCCCCTTGTGAAGTGCATATCAACAAAAATATATATATATATATATATCTATACATTCCAAGAGAATTGCAATTACTAAAATACCCTTTCTTCAATCTTATTGTGAACACCAAATTAGCTTCCCTTCAATGTAAGAAAACTCAAATGAACAGAACCAAAAAGTTGTAACAGGCTCAGGTGAATAGGTGATGCTTTTCCTTTTTCAGATGACATTTACTAGGTTCCTAAATATAGAAAATACATCATATACAATTCAAATTTCCTTTATTTTCCAACATTTTCTCAGTAACCAAGCAGCACAAAAAGAATTCCAACTATTACAAAATGAAATATCCTATGATACATAATCAACAATAGCACAAACCATGAGGAAGAATAAACAAGATCTAAAGATGAATATAAGTTCAGATACCTCAACAGTCCAAATGAAGAAATCAAGAGGCTCAGGTTCCCAATTCAGTACTCAAAAACTACCTGAAATTCACGAACAAGTACAATTGTTCAATACATGCAATTATAACCAAATTCGGAAAATTCAAAGCAAAAACACACACACACATATATATATATATACTCCATATATATATATACAAAGCTGAATTATTACGCTTTGCTTTACTTTGTTCTTTCAAACGTACCTTTGGGTCTATTGTGCTTTTCTTTAGCTGCTGAATTATTACGCTTTGCTTTACTTTGTTCTTTCAAACGTACACATGGGTCCATTTTGCTTTTCTTTAACTGCTGAATTATTATGCTTTACTTTAGTTTGTTCTTTCAAACGTACCCATGGGTCCATTTTGCTTTTCTTTAGCTGCTGAATTATTACGCTGTGTCTTACTTTGCTCTTTCAAACGTACCCATGGGTTCATTTTGCTTTTCTTTAGCTGATGAATTATATGCTTCTTGAGAAATTATTGGCTGTTTCTAGACCACTACATTACCAGTGTGATATGATATTCTCGGCCAATAGAAGAAAGCCATGTATGTCAATAAATAGACTAATTATTTTGTTAATACAAATACCAATTTAAAATTTAAAAAATGTTACACTCACAACTATTTTTACAACCTTTGCCAACAACTAACACATTCTGATCCTTGATTTTAGTGGGTCCCGTGTGAGACCCATGTGGGACCCTCATGGGGTCTACCAAAATCAAGGGCTAGGATGTATGGTTGTGGAAAAAGTTGTGAGTATAGCATTACTCTTTAAAATTAGCACAATAAATGAGATTATAAAGCTAACATTTTTACCTAATTTTTTTTATACCGTCATGGCTCTCTTCTATTGGCCGGAACCACCACATCACACGGGTAACGTGATGGTCCACGAACAGCTTTCGGATATTATTCAGCGAGAATGTCGCTCAACTGAGGTGGTGTGACTCTCTAATATTATGGTTCTATGCAGTTCTTAATTTTGTGCGGATATCACAAATAGTTGTTGATTTTAAGCGACACATTCAAGGGCGGATACAGAAAACCAAAATGTCTCATTATTACAAATTGAGACCAAAAACTGGATTTATCATACAACCAGAAGAATTTGATTGTATCGTAGAGTTTTGCAAAACTCAAATACTTATAAATCACAAAATTCTTTAAAGTTTAAATATTTTGGGGGGTCTGAGTATAAAAAAAAAAATTATTTTTAAGATAACTATGAAAGTTTGTATAAAATCTAGAGGGGCTTGAGTCCTTTGTATGTAACCACCCCTAGACATGTCTCCTACTTTTAGAGGTCACACGACACTATATTATGTAGTGAAAAATATTTCTCGAAATACCACATTCCATGTTATATAAGTGAATACCACATTGCATGTTACATAAGTGAGTGCATAGAGAAATTTGATGAACACACAGGAGGATAATGCTCCTTCCTTCACCTTTCGAACAAGATTTTTTGTATTCTGATTAGTTGTCAATTTGTAAAATTATTCTCTTATTGTACATTTTCTTACATTATTTATTAACCCTCATTTACCCAAAGTGAAAAATAAGTAACATAAAACTATTGGGATGAAATGCATTTTGCACTCTTAAACTATACTTTGTTTGACAATTTGGTTTTAAATAATTTTTTTTGGGCATTTTGGTCCCTCAACTAATATTTTGTGACACTTTCCCCCTTCCGTCACTTAAAAGTGATGGGAAAAGTAATTTTTTTGTGTTAATTACATATACACCCGGACCATTTTTCACTTTGCACCATGTGCTTAAATCGTATCACTAATATCTACTTTGGACTACAGTGAAATCGTTATTATATTAGTTAAGTTTAACAAACAAAAGCTTAGGCCATGTTTGGCAACAACTTTTGAGTTCATCGATAATTATGAAACTCCAAAAGCTAAAATAAAGCATTTAGCAAAATAGCCTCTGCTATTGCAATTAGCCAAAAGCTACCTTGAACAACTTTTACCAATTGCAAATTTTTGTGATTTGTTTACATAAGAAAAAAAAGTTGTCAAACGGTCCACAAGGGTATTGTTGAGCTCTTTGATACATTTCTGTCTTATATTGAACTCTAATACTTGCTGGAGTGTGTTGTACCTCTTGATGGTTTTCCCACGTCTAATAAAACCTCCTTTTAATTGATCAAAAATAAAATAGCTAACAAAGTGAAAAAAAAAAAAGGTCTAACTACACGGAGTGCATATATAATTAACCTTTTTTTTCAAAAAAAAATTTGATTTTTTTCCGACCGTAAGGGGAAAAGTGCCACGAAATGCTAGTTGAATGACCAAAATGCCCAAAATAATTAATTATGGACCAAAGTGACAAACAGGGTATCGTTCGAGGGTGCAAAGTGCATTTTACCCAAACTATTTTGGGATTTATTACAAAATATACCCCTCAAGGTTGGTCTCTGTCTCATTTTAGTCCCTATTGTTTCAATTGTATCAATACGGTCCCTGAAGTTTTTAAATAAAGTAATATGGTCCGAATGTCCAATTTTGTAAGAAAAGTTTACGGAATCGACTCACATTCTATAGATTGTCACACTTTTTAGGGGGAAATGGAACATCACCAATCTCCCCCCACCCGCTTATCACTGTAATTGTACATAACAGTAGGTGAATTCCGCTAATTTTTCTAACAGAATGAGATATTTGGGCCATATTGCTTTTATTTAAAAAATTTAGGGACCAAATTGATGCAATTGAAACTCCAAGGACTAAAATGAGATAGGGACCAAACTTCAGGGATATGTTTAGTATTTAAGCCAACTATTTTGATTGTTCTTTTTTTTCTGTTTTTTATTGGTATTTCATAGTTGGAAAAATTAATTAACAGTCCACCCATTAAAGACTTTCCTACCAACAATCCAACACGTACTTTTTCAACTTCATAAGGACATAAAGTTTAAAAAAAACTAGTGATAAGTCCATATTCAAATGTTTAAAAGACTTATTGACAAATGTGCCCTCTATTAACATGTTTAAAGTGGATTCCAACTTCCAACCCATTCATCTTCTCTCTCTCTCTCTCTCTCTCTCTCTCTCTCTCTCTCTCTCTCTAACACACCATCGTCACCGCCTCTACCTCCTCCAACATCTTTGTCTGTCGCACCTCATCTCCGATCATCCACTATCGCTAATGTCCGCACTTCGAGTCAACACATACTATTGTCGCTCCACGCCGCCATCCACCATCGCCATCTCACTATCGACCACCACCATTGCTTTGCACCGCCAGGAACCGTTGCCATCGCACTGCCAACCACCACCTGCGTGTAGACTATCACCGTCATCAATCTCTTCATCGCCAATCTTCTGTCACTTGATCTCTTCGTCACCAACTGATCTCTAATTGCGAGAGTTTGGGAGATTAAAGCCACCGAAAAATTGAAGACAAGAAGGTAGTAAGCCTTTCTAAGCAATCCAAATGGATAAAGAAAAGCTTCGATGTACTTCTCTAATTACCATTTTGCTTTGTTTTCTTTGATTTCAAATTGTATGCAGTTGCATAGTATGCCTTTGTTGGCTTAAGGCAGAGTATGTCACTACCTTTATGGCATATGGCACTATCTTAAAGGCTTAAGGCAGTATGTCACTGCTTTTATGGCTATGGCTGTGAAATGTCACTGCCTTGTTGGCTTATGAAAAGATTATTTAAATCGAATTGAATTTTAATGAGATATCATGTCACACCCGTCCCTGAAAATGCATTCTTTTAAATCATAATCGCTTTGTTGAGATTTATTAATGTTATTTGATAAATGTGAAAGTGGTTGACTGTGGATCAACGGAAGGTGTCTAGTGAGGACACGGAAAGTTGGAAATTCCTGAGACTTTGAAATAATTTAAATGACATTTATGTGATTAAATATTATTTGACTTATCTGGTATTTATGAATAGTAATTCTACCTATGTAATGCAATTTCTGATAGTTGGATATTGTTTAAGATCATTTTGGAACATTATAGTTTTAACGTAAGTGATACGTGCATAAAAGGTAGGTTATCTAGAGATTTCACGAAAGTAGTTTTTGGAACGTAATTAAGGACCCAAACGGAACTTAGAAGAAAGCTTTTATGAATTATAGATTTTCACTCATGGACCGATAACTTAGACGTTTGGGAGATAATTGGAAGAATAGAAAACTCATGGGGAGGTAAACGTAATTTCTGAGAGTTGTGCCTATATATATAGTAGAGTCCAAGAAATTTTTACAAAACAAATATCTTAGGGGAGAGAGAGAGAGAGAGAGAGAGAGAGAGAGAGAGAGAGAGAAAAGGGGATTTTGAGAAAAGGGGATTTTGATCTTTGATATTCTCGACGCCAATCGACGAACTTCTGCCCGATTACTTTCAACAAAATTTCATATTCGGACTCCTCGAGGTATGAGCTTCATTTTGATACAACTTAGGCCATGTTTGGCTAAGTTTTATTAAAATTCTAATATTGGAATTTTCGGAAAAACTACGTAAAACTTATAGGAATCGCTTGTTGTAACACCCGTACCCAGAAAAGAAGACTAATGTAATGTTAATTTGTTAATTAATGATAATTAACGCTTAATATGGCTTAAGGTGGGGTTATGAACCCATATGTGAAAATGTGTTCAGATGCGAATACAGATGAAAGTTTCAAGTCAAGTGAAACTTGTATAAAAGTGGGACCTGACGAAGGTCTAAATAATGTAAATTGCATTTAGATGTAATTATATGCTTAAACTACTACTTGTTTAAATGCTTAAAGATATTACTAAGTCATATGTCAAGTAATAGGGACCAGTTTAGGTACCCATGTAAGGGCGTATTTGAAAATGATTCATAATTGGTAGGTTTAATAACAACCTCGTAATATATGTGGGACCATGTTTGGGACCCACATGACACATAGATTAAACCCACTCAGAAATGTTGGATAGTTAATGGAATTTATTTGGGGGTTTCATAATAAAGCTTAAGAAATTTTGGGGGGTGTAAATGGAAATTTGGGAAAAGAGAAGTACAACTCTTGGAAGGGGTTAGTGATGACTCATTGGAGTCATATACATCAGTTTGGAAAAGAGAGACACGTAGAAGGGGAGTTCAGTGAGAGAGAGGAAGAAGAAGTGGGTTTCTCTGATGACGTTTGATGTCGTTCTTTCGCCGTCCGGCGTCGAAATCGCGAACCGAGACCGTATTCAGACTCATGGAGGTAAGAGGATCACATACACATCTTTATTTTCATTTTCAGTAATGTTTTTTCAGTGACTATTCTTGGTTAACTTTTGATGTATCAAAACTATGTAGGATTACTCTGGAACAAGAATTGAGTTTGGTTCTAGCGTGAGTCGGGATTTTAGGAGCTTAATTGGTTAAGAATCGAAGAGGTGAGTGTTCTAATCTCAAAATTGAGTGTTTAGATATGACAATGTGATAATTGTTAGCATAGAATGCTTAATGTATGCTTGTGTAGCTTTGATTATGATGGAATTGGGTAAAACATGTCAATGGTGTGAAATTGCTATGCTTATATGTTAAGTTGCTTATATGCTTATGTGGATCAAAGGGAAATCAAGTAGTGGTCACCATTTATAGGTCCCATATGAAAGGGATAGGAAGCCCTCAATGAGTGGGGCGTGGTGACGACCACAATGTGATGCGCTATATACGACAAAAGAGTGAGAAAGATCCGGGGTGAGAAGGACCCAGGGGTGGTGGGTGGAGTTACTTACTTTCCAGAGATCATTTCATTGATGTTTATAATGATTGTTGCATTTGTATATTAAGCATTCCTATAGCATGATTACTTCTCTCACTAAGCGAAAGCTTTAACGAATATTATTTTCTGTTATAATTATTGAATAACCACCGCAGGTACGACGCGAGAAGAGGAGAGGAGATGATCCACATGGTGGGTTAGGTATGGGAGTTGTGTAAATGTGGATATGTCCATATGCCCAGATGGTTTAAGTTTTAAATATGACTTTTGTAATAGAAGTGTTAACTAACTCATGGCTTGGATGACTTGTAATATGTCAAGTTTTGGTTTGGGTGTTGGAAGTGTCCTCTTGTAGGAGTGTCTTTTGCAAGTCTTGAAGTTACTTATGGATGAAAGGAGACTTGGAAAGAAAACTTAGTAGTTTTGATTGTAAACTTAACTTGGTTTTCTTATGTTGAATGGTCATGTATATATATATTGGGAGAAATGTAGACTTTGATGCAAATTTTTGGTCCATGAGAGGATTCGGTGTTTGAATTGTTATAGCACACACCTGGATATGTTGTGTTAATGTTTAGAAACACTTAGAAATGTTTTTGCAATGATTTTTGATGTTCCCATGAAGTTTGATTAAGTTTGGAATTGATTTGAACTTGTAAAAATGTTTTTAGCAGCAGAAGTCTGTTTTGCAGGAGCCGGATCGATTTGGCCTTTGCCGCATATTGATTCGGCCATCCGGGGAGGACATTCTGCCCAAAAAGTCTGAATCGGATCGATCCGGGCCTAAAGGGCGGATCGATCTGCCCCTGTTTTCAGCAGCCGTCGCCTTTACGGAAACAAGCATAACATTTTCTAGAAAATTTGAATTCGCGCATCATTTTTTGCGTTGAAATCGGGACTCAAAGATCTGTCTTTTGGTATAAAATTTGGCTATATTTTATTAATGACCATTTTGCCCTTGGGCCTATTTTTTGTCGAGGAAGTTCTTTTATGATGTCCAAATCGTGTGTTTCTTAATAATTAATATGGTTTTGATGTGTGGCATTGTTACACTTGTCCTAAGCCGCCCGAGGCGGGTTGGGTATGACAATTGTAATTGGAGATTTAGCGTAGTATTGGCATCCTTGAACTTCTCCTGAAATCTTAAGAGCGTAGCTTAAGGTATGAATTTGCAACTTATGATATATAAGGAATTTTGGATGCTTTGGATATTATGTATGGAATTGTGATCCGGGCAAAACTCATGTGTTAATTTAGGCCCGTTAAATTCAATGAGTATGTACGAAAATCATGTTTGTATGACTATGTGACCATACTAAATGACTAAGTGTGTAATACCCTGTATTTTGGAGTTTATGTTAATGAATTAGACATTATACTGTATACTTATATAAACCTTATCCTTCATTTTGTCAACTTTATATACCAATCGATTTCGATTTCCCTTTAGTCCCAATCGATTGCCATTCTGCTGAACTGAATTCATTACGTGTCATTATCCCAATCGATTGCCATTTTTTTTTCAATCGATTGCCATAAAATATCTTATGCCAATCGATTGCCTCCAATCCTAATTGATTGCCACCTACAGAGATAAGTTTTCAACTTTGCTTCGTGGTTTGACATGTGGCACCCCCATTCTCTATACATACACCTTCATTTCCATGCCTTGGTCTGTTTGGCAGTTCTTGAGAGAGAAAGGGAGATCACATACCTCATATATACACACACACATATATACATATATATATGCATAACCATACACACACACACACACACACACACACACACTCTGCTGGACAGAGAAGAGAAGTAAAAATAGAAGAAAGAAGAAAGAAGAAGAGAAAGAGAAGAGAAACTGAGACAGAGGAGAAGAAAGAGAAGAAGGAGAGAGAAATCTTTAAGCTCCACAAGTCAAACACACCCCAAACACACCCTAAGTGAGTTCAAACTCACTTGGTCTCATAATATGATGTTTTGACATGTTTATATGAAGGTTAGAGGTACCAAACACGTCCCTAAGATGTTTATAAATGATGTTTTATAAATCTGCTAGAGAAGACGAAGTCCCAATCGATTGGACTTTTCCCATTCGATTACCATCAGTCAGGACCAATCGATTGGATAGTTTTCCAATCGATTGCCATTATTTATAACTCAATCAATTTCCAAAGTTAGAAATCGATTGGCATTGTTTCGGATCCAATCGATTGTGTTTTTCCTCAATTGATTGTTACAGTTTTTTTCCCAATTGATTGGACCCTTGTCCCAATCAATTGGCAATCACAGAACATGGATTGTTTCTTTTGTTTATTATATAAGGGGTTCGATGGTTCGATTCTCTATTCGGACTTCCATTATGCGACTATTGGGACAATCAGGGATAATGTAATACTAAAGATAAGTACGAGGGTGAATAATGGATTAATGTTATAACATTAGTTATTATGTGGTTCGTGTATGAGTTCGATATCCGTTTTATTTTAATCAGAGTAGTTGTCACACCCCAATTTTTAGACAACCAAGTATTAATCAAGGGAGAACCCTCATCCAATATTTAGCTGTCCAATCATCAAAGGTACGTGCTTGTAATATAAAAACATTACACAGTCTGTACCGAAATAAATCATTACTCATATGAGGTAAGGCAACGGTCAACATCCAACCAAAAAAAGTCAAACCAAGATTTAACTCCAACTCCAAATCATAATAAAAATCTAAAAAGAACACGTCACTAAAACAATATCTTAAATTGTTAACTGGCCCACAATGCCAGAAATTATTTCTAAACTCTCTAGGATTGAATAAAAAAAAACCGAATAAGGAAAATAGCACAAGACTCCGCATGCCTCCTGCTGCCAGGTGCCACGACCTCCCTACTAGCCCTGCAAATTTTGATTGGCTACGATCCAACAAGAACGCACCCGCGAGAAAAAAAAACTCACGGGTCAGTCACATGACTGGTATGAGTTAAACCGCACACATAGCTTCGGGATCACATGTTGACCCTTTAACTATCCCTCACAACATTAACTCGGGCAAGAGAGTAGTTCCACTTCACATATCGGGACGAGCGGCAGTTTCCCTTTATGTGGTGGTCATGCAGTTCTCACTCGAATTTAATTAAAATAATACTTACCTTCCGTCCCATGGTGAGTCAATACCTGCAAAATGTTAGTGGACCCACCATCCTGCAACCACGAAGATTTATAATAACAAAATACCACAAATTATGCGGAACTACTAGTACTAAGAACTCGCAAGAATTGACTTCATAATTTACTCACTACACGTCCAAAATAAATATAAAAGCAAAGAACAGAAGTCCAGGAAATCAACATTTTAGATCCATTGACTCATCGGGAAATTTATTGACAATAATCCTCTTACTTATATAAACGATTTATTATTCAATTTCCTAGGTTCACCACTTGGCTACCCTCCATGGTACACCCACACATATATCCCATGTGTGCCCGGACATACTACCAACATCCACTCTGGTGGCAGTTTGGTTGGGATATCAACCAAACCAGGTATACACACAGAAGGCCAGTCAATATGCCTAGACGTCTAACAAAATAATCCGGGCATAAGGCTTAGGCCAGCTTGATCACGAAGCCACTGGCAAAAAGGTACACTCAGCAAGTCGACCTACCAAAAATAATATCACAACTGGGAGCGGTGAACACTAAGGAACTTGAAACTATTTTGCATTTTTGGAATTATACAATTTAATCGGACTCAACGTTAATGACTATCACCTATTTCTTTTCATAGCTCAACATTATAGGAGAATTCATGTATCTCCAAGTAATCTTCGTTAATTCATACGAGCAATAAAAAAAACACAACGAATCATATTTCCCCAATTTCGTACATTTTAATATACTAAAAACTGCTACTGAAATCTTCAATTTCTGCCCAAACGGTGCAGAATCAGGAAAAATACCATTAGACGAAAAACGTGCAGAATCACGTTTTACATAAGACAAGCGGACAGAATGTTCAAATTCAAAGCCAAGATTTTCTAATAATTTTCTAAAGTTTCTATAACTGTGTAAATTACAAAAAAAAAAAAAAAAAACGAATTTCACATATCTTTCTTAATTGCCATGAATATTTCACATATGCTTTTATCAAACTAACTCTTCACCTAACCCTTTCGAATACCCTAATGTCATAATCACAAAGTCACACGAAGGGGAAAGAATATATCTAAATTACTTCAACCATAACAACGTGTATCGATCCATTTCCAACCCGTTTCCATACATTATAAAAGTTATGTAAAATTCACATAGCTTTTGTAAAAATTGAACTAGTTATGTGAAATTTAACATTTATAGACTTTTTCGGTATTAGATCCAACCCGTTTCCATACATTATAAAAGTTATGTTTTGTAAAAATTGAACTAGTTATGTGAAATTTCAAAATGTTAAATTTTATGTAACTTTCAAAATATAGGGACTTGATCTAATTAAGTTTCTCTAGTCACGGACTTTTGACGAAAATAAAAAATAGAAATTTGGTGATTAATCCCTATCTACCCTGGTCATACTACCATTAGTCCCCCCTCCCTTCCTAGTGTACCAATATGTCCCCGCCCCCCATATGTGTGTAGTAATAGGTCCCTTGACCCACTCAATTACCATTTTTTATGATAGTTTTACCCTCAGATATATAAAGAGACTATATATATACATCTATATATACTTACACACATTTATGTCATTAAACTTGGTCAAAATCTGTTATGGAATTTGTGACACCTTCTCCATGATTTAAGCCGATTTAAATCCTTCATTGATTACAGTCAATATATATCCACGAATTAAAGGACGTTGCAAACTATCAGTACTTGAAATTTGACATTATTTCATATGCGATCTGTTGATATCTTCAAATTGTGAAACTCATATATACCATACACGGTTTTCACTTTATTTGTAGCACACCATTTCTACATATATTGTTGGGTTTCGTTTTCCCGATAGAGTTTAATCAGGGCCCAGAAGGTCGAGAAGAATCTGTGTAACGGTGGTGAGTGTCAGTATCAGATGAACGCGTATCATCGGAGCACTGAGTTATTTCGTGATCATCAGTTTCCTTGCTTGTTTTTATCTCCAGTAGTGCTTTCTCCAGTAGTACTACTACTTTGAATTGATCCAACATTTACTTTCCGACCAAAATTTGTATCACCTAGTAGCCCACGGCTGATCCTCTTATTCTCATTGGCTTCCAGAGTTCCAAAGATCAACACAAAGGCTATCAAGAGTACAAACAAAGTCCTCATTCTCAAACCAGACGCCCTTAAAACATACGTCTTGTCGAAGAGATCTGGACATCTACGCCCAATCTCGACTTCTCTCACTGCCCCTATGGAATCTCTAAACGTGATTTCGTTTCTTCCGTCAAAAACACCCTAGCTTGTATCGGTTTGGTGGCAGCAAATTCTAGTAGAGTAGCGGTGGTGACACACCATGATATTTCACATGTTTATTTGTAATTGCAACTTTTTTTTTACGCTACACTGTGTTTTTAATGGAGAATCAGATGATTCTTTGCTTGCACATCACAACAGTCTGAATGTGAAATTTCATAGTAGCAAGGTTTTTTTTTTTTTTTTTTTTTTTTTTGGTTTTGAAGATTGTGAAATGTCATAACAGTAAGCTATTTTTTGAAATTTCATAACAGTAGGTTATTTGTTGAAATTTCATAATGAAAAGGTTTTTTTGTGAATTTTCAATCGAAATTCCATAACAGTAAGTCTGGTTGTGAAATTTCACATCACCAACACATGAAATTTCACATCTTCATAACAGACAGTTATTTTTGTGAATTTTCATTAGTTTGGTTTTTGAAGATTTATATTTCATGAGAGATTTCCATTGCTTTGTTGATGCAATTAAATTCGTAGAGTACCAATTTTCTACAACAAAACTGCTTCAATGGAGGTTTGCTCTCAAGAAGAAGAAAGATGTATGGAGATTGTGTATTTGAAATATGGAGATATGGTTTGATTTTGGTTGAACGAAATTGAAATACAGCTGGAAATTATTTGAATTTCAAATATGATTTTGCAAATCAATTACAAGGTATAATTGAATCCTAAGATTTTAGAAGAACAATAAGGCTAGTTATATATAGGGGAAGGCTCTTAAGTGAACTGGGTACCCAGTGAACTGGCTTTTAAGCCTAAAATAACCCAAGTAATTCTTGGGACACAATTTTCATACAACTTTCACACAACCTTCTTAAAAGATGTGTCTATCTCTCTCTTGTGATGTCACTGGACCACACAGTGACACAAGAGAGAGATAGACACATCTTTTAGGAGATTGTGTGAAAATTGTATAAAAGTTGTGTCCCAAGAATTACCCAAATAACCCGTGGGTCAGCGGGGCGTGCAAGTAAATGGGGTAGCCCGCGGGTTATTTTAGGCTTAAAAGCCAGTTTACTGGTAAGTTCACTCTACCCAGTTCACTTAAGAATCTCTCCCCATATATATGTATATATATATAAGCTATTTATTTGGGTGAATTTGTTATTAAATAAGGGCAAAATTGTCTAAATAAAATAGGAGAGACCTATTACTTAGAAGTTGATTGGACTGGACTAATTGCTAGAAAAGCCTAGTAGTTTGAACTTTATACTAAATGACCCCATAAAAAAATGGTTGTTCAAAATGGTTCTAAACACATATGGCATATGGCAGTGGACTCACATGATTTTGATACGAGGATGTTAAAATAGTCCCACTATTATTGAAGTTGGTCGTACTGCCACATGTGTTTGGGAAAATTTGAAATACAAAATTTGAAAAGCATAGCATTAGTCTTAGTCAATAAGCTCTTCCCCCCTTTTGGGAGTGTTCAGAAATAACTTTTGAAGTTCTCAAGTTATTATAAAACTCTAAAAGCTAAAATAAATCTATCTGGCATACTAAATTTTGCAATTCAATCGCAAAAACATGTAAATCACGAGAATTTGCAAGTTTGGTCAAAAGTAATTTTTTTTTTTGTGAGTGATTGAATCACGGAAGCTTTGCCAATCACATGATATAAAAAACCATTTTATTTAAGTGCTTCCTAAATCCTAATTGTTAAACATCCAATTACAGAGATTCTATATGGATTAACAGAAATTCTATGGCACGGTCAAGAGGTGTTTGGTTGTAACATAAACCAAAAAAAGTTACAAATGTTTCGGCACATGATGGTGCTGGGTGTCAAACTTCGTATTCTTTCAAAATGATTTTGGAATAATACAAAATTTGAGAAACATAAATTACTCATTAGTCATTGCCTAAATATTGCATACTGATGACATGAGCACATTTTTCATGGAGCCCACTAATTGGTTGGGTGGGTCCTGGTGTTGTCAAGCATTTATGAATAAAGTGAAAGTTAACGGAAATGTTAACTGCACAAAAAAAAGTACACAACGAAATGCACAACCAGTTTAAAATTGTTGTACTTCGTGCTGAAAAGTCTGTACACACAAAAAGACAAAAAAAATAAAGAAATATATAACTTTTTCAACACGAGGTCCAACAAATTAAAACAGATTGTGCATTTCATTGTGCACTTTTTTTGTGCATCTATCATTACTCGAAAGTTAAAGCATAAAGTGTTCGAATGGAAGGGGAATGGACATGACTATACTTTTTCATACAAGATGACCATCAAAGATGAACATATACTGTAACAAGTTGAGGATGCATGCACAACAAATAGAGAAACATGCTATGCCGAGACCTTATGTCTCACTTGGCATGACTGGCTTCTCCCAAGGGGAGGCCAGGGTTCGACTCCTTTGGGAGTCACTCCCTTTGGGGAGTTGCCCTTTGGGGCTTGTGGGTCTGTGACCCCCCTTGTGTGTGCGTGACACCTGTGGGTGGTTTGCCATCAACACACAAAAAAAAAAAAAAAAGCATGCTATATTAGCACAACCATATAACACAAGCATAATTTTTTGGTAAAATATGATAACTGTAATTAAAAACCCAAAAGCTAAGAGGAAGTTTGAATTATTAAGAATGCTGCAAGAAGTACTATAGCCAACAGAGTCGGAAAAAAGAAAAAAACTAACCCTGATTACTCAGGAATTTATTAGTAATAGAGACTTAATAGTCTAATGCTCCGTTTCGTGCGGAAGTGACTTTTTTTTTTTTCCTCTGAGTAGATGTATCAATATTGATGTAAGAGCGAGAGAGAGTGATGTAAACATGATAGAGTGACTTATTTGCCATACAAGTTGCAAAACATGGGTTCCTGCAACACCCAACTCATGTCTAATATGTGCAAAATATAATCTGCAGCGTAAAAGTAGAACCAGTAAAACCTGCTTTTGTGAAAAAGTAGAATTCTATTAAAGGGCAAATTACACTTTAGTACATCAAACTATATACTTGTTTTCAATTGGGTCCATAAACGTTTTTTTTTTCAATTGTATCATTGAACTTCAAAAATTCATTCAATCAGATCCAAATTCTGACATTGTTAGCTTAAATTATTAGAAATTATCATGTGCATTGCGGGTAATGCTTTCCTATCACATATTAGGTTAAGACAAGCACGGGAGATTGTGGATGACTAAAAAATTATGCGATTTTGGGTATGATTGAATGCAATTTTGGATCTAGTCGAATGTGTTTGAATTTGATTGAACGCGATTTCGGATCTGATTGAATGCGATTTTTTGCACTATTCACAATCTCCCGTTTGTCAACCTATGATGAGACATGTAAGCATTACGCGCAACGTATGTGACAATTTCTAATAATTTAAAACTAATAGTGTCAGAATTTGGGTCTGATTGAATGAATTTTTGAAGTTCAAGGACCCAATTGGAAAAAAAAAATTAAGTTTGTGGACTCAATTGAAAACAGGTGTATAGTTTAGTGGACTAAAGTGTAATTTGCCCTATATTAAAATACATATTTAGAGGAAGTCAATAATTAAAAAAAATACTGCAATTACAGGTGGTGAGAATGCATTCCGGAGATGTCATTCCGAACACACCCTAATACAACCAGAAAAGATAACCACAAGAAGCAACAAAAGCCCTGTTCTACAGGCAACCAGTTCTGCGTAGTTACTGGAGCATCATAGAAATAGTTCAATCATATGGACCAGAATTATGAAAACAGCTTAGTTTTCTAGAATTTAGAGATAAACTTGGCTATTTATAAGATTCCAATATACCCTTAGAGCCACATATAAACAAACAATTGCTTAAAGTTATTTGATTTCTATGACTAGTTTCTCACTTTATAGATAGAGGTTGCACACGAACAAAGGAGTAGGTGCAACCTGGAAATTATTTCTCACTTCGAACAACATAACGTATCATCGAAGGCATGTTCCCCTATCATTTGCAAAAGTTGAGGTACAAATTAACCAAATAAGATTTATATAAAGCATTATATGTTTTGTGCGTCTAAGTAGTATAAGGAAACCAGATGATATAAAGATTCTTAAACATAGCATGTTATTTCTGTCTTCTGAAACGGTGATGCAAATAACTTGACAATGCAGAGTCAAGTAGTAACTTATACACTAAATACAAAGCAAGACCACATATCTAGCACGCAACAAAAGACACACAAAACATACATACCTTTTTACCAATACAAATGCCAAAATTGTTTGAATGTCATTTGCAAGCAGTTTGAAGATGCTACAAACTTGTTGGGAACCTGCTTAGCTGGGGCATATCAACATATCTCCACTGTGGAAAAAGACAAGCCGGTTTGGACAGATGATACCAAGACTCTTCTTTGAATGTTCTTTCACCGAAACGTATATCTTTCGGTAAGGTGGCCAACTAAGGCAAACATGAACGTTGTCCATAAAATGGGCAGATAACCTCAAAGTCACTCAAAACCAACCAGACCCGAAGCAAAGGTTCACTAGGTAATGAAAGAAAGACTGCACTCTGCAAAAGACTAACAGTGATCAAAATATCTCATAAGCCACTGCTTAAAAAAAGCTGTGTAATTCTTGGGACACAACTTTCATACAACCTTCCTAAAACACGTGTCTATCTCTCCCCTGTGATGTCACTGGACCCCACAGTGACACAGGAGAGAGATACAAGTTTTTGAAGGTTGTGTGAAAGTTGTGTCCCAAAAATTACCCAAAAAAGCTATGTAGCATGGATACGAAAACCTCTACACACACAAATCTAAAACTGTAGGATACAGGCATGGCTAGGACATGGCAAATAATAAAAATTATGCATCATGTTATTTACACAATATATCATGTCGTGTTCACTCTCGTTTCCTAAATTATGAAATAAATGCGTGAGTTATATCCCATTTATTTATATTAAGATTTTTACCTCAAAATTTTAAAAACTATTTCAAAGGAGCCACTGAGCCCATGCTCACTCCCGTGTCGGCCGCATGTCCGGCGTGTGGTGTAAAAAGAATTAAGACACATTTTTTTCGTCAACATGTGGGTGTCCGAAACGGACACTGAAACCAAATTGAAGAATCTTTGCTATATAGGAAAAAAGTGTCACCTCACCTAAGATTGGCCAGCAGGTTTATTCAACTTTATTGCTAGTTTTGCTAACTATGCCCTTCCCAAAATACTGGGCAATTACCGAAAACCCATCTTTGGAACTCTTAACTTGCTGGAAGAACCGATCTTGGTCTTTGGAATTCTGTTCCAAGCTTCTCTTCATCTCCAGGACAGTTCTGTACTCGGGAGCACACTCAGGGCACTCTTTTTCGTTGTCACCAAGGCAACGCTGGTGGAACGAGTGCATACACATGAAGTGGACAGCAGGTAGATCAAGAGTGAAAGTGCACGCAGTGCACTTGCTAAGCTGAAAGATTCGGGCATTCGTCCTTAGATCCTGTATTTCTTTTCTCATTGTCAGCGTTTCTTCCTGCACAATAGAAGCAAAAAATGAGATCATGGTTGTCAAATCTTGAATTGGTCAGACAAAATTATAAATCATGAAACGTGATGAATAGCAAATCGTAAGATTCACTTGTTTAAAAAGTAAATGATATACATCTATTGTATAGTGTATATGTATAGTACTTAAAAAAGAACATATAATAAAGTAACACAAATACAAGTTTTATGCAATATCGAGGCTTAAAATGTAGAAAGTTTTCCACTTAAACTAAAAACTTCAAAAGTTCAAAATTATGAGTTGTGAATTGTTTTGAATCGTGAATCATATTGGTTGCGTGAAACTCGTTTCGACTCATGAATCGACCAACTCTAACAACCATGAATGAGATATTTCTCTTTTCTCACAGCATAAACGGTTTCGCTGACCATAGGATGCGATGTATTTATGCTTGCTCAAAGGGTTTCTTTTACTCTTTTTCTCTATCATGGACAAAGAACAAGATATAAGTCACAGGTTGTTTCGAAAGCTGAAGTTAGAGAATTGGGCCCACAAAATATATCAAGCTTCAACACTCCCTCGTGAGACCTTGTCTTGCACGTGGAGAGGCAACAAGAATAATACAGTGTAATATGTGAATGGGGACGGAGACTTGAACCCAAGACCTCCCAGAACCGAGACTCTAATACCATGTTAAGAGTTGTTCCAAACCTTAAGCCACTAAACAAAGCTTCAACAAATGTCATGTAAGTGGTTATTCAAATAGCAACAACTTACAGTTAATTAGACTGATCAAAAAGATAAGAGCCCAACAATTAATATCTAGTAAGAACCTCAATGAAAAGGGGCAAAGAGTATAATCTTCTTTTAACCCATATTCCTGAACTGTAGGTATATATCTGTCAAATCTTTTGCAGATAGGACTCGGTCTACCAACTCAGGCTACCATAACTATGCTTGCATCATTGCATGCATATATTGAAGTCAGGTCCTTCATTCAAACCAGGAAAACAAGCATTGCCATAGGCCAACATGGTGGAAGATAAGATTTCAAGTTTTTTCTTGTTCACACGTTGGATCAATGTCCGTTGAAATCTTATGCCAAAGAACATGCAGAAAACAGTTTTTCCCTTAGCGAAGCTATTCAAGTTTATTGTCCTCATAACCTCATTGAAGTAAGTGTGGTATAGCAGTTAATAGTATGTTTGAGGAGACCCACATGTATACCTAAAGAAGAAAGCAAGTTCTTGAATGCATTCCAAGATTGTGTTTAGTTTGGCTCATATAACTAATTCTGGTACAGAAAGCCAAACTAAAGAGTCTCTCCTACTGTACTTCTATCCATTCTTGTCACATAGTTAATTGGTTTGCTGGTACAGAAAGCCAAATTAAGAATAAGTAATAATATATACGTGGAAAGTATAGATCTAAAACGCATGTACAGTGCTTACATGGACAATATAACAATTTAACACAAGCTTCATACAATATCAAGGCCCAAAATGTTACAAGTTCTTTACTTTGGAAACTTAAAACTTCCAAATTCAAAATTACGAATCGTCAGTCGTAAGTCGTTTTGAATCTTGAACCATATTGGCTGAAGATGACTAAAATCGACTCTATGAATAGCCTCGAGAATCAACCGATTTAAACAACCATGCTTCTATCCATCAAAAAATGCGCCTACGTTTGAGGATAAACTGTCCCTTGACTCACTCAATACATTGAATCTTTGACACCTTTGATACGCAATTTATATTCTAGGACCAAAATAGAATCAGATAATCAAATTATCGAAGGACATTTTTTTTACTTGCTGATTTTCAGTTAGAGTATTGCGCTAGTGAAATGGATTTTTAAAAAAAAAACCTGATACTTCTCATTAGCTCGTCGGTCCTCTTCAATCAGCTTTGATTCCTGTTCAAGCTTTCGAGCTATATAATCCTTGACGACAGAAAGAGTGAGGCACGGATTTCTAGACAGAGTCTGAAGGACAATAATAGGAGGCAAAATGTCATCCCTTTCAACATAAGTCAAAACCTCCTTCACTTCTTTGGAGCACTCTTCGCCAAGCTCACCAAAGTACATCAATAAATCTGCCCAAAGAGAAGGGTCACCGCCCTTACCCGAATCTCCCAGCCTCTTGCAGCATGCAATCAAACCCTCATGGTCATGAGCCTGCATATAACAAGCAATAACCTCTTTATAAAGTTTCATCTTCTCATATAGATACAAAACCCCATCTCTGAATGCATTCATTTCACAGAGAATTATAGCAAGACCAACATCATATAAAGGATGTTCCTGTTCAGCTGGCCATGCACTCTTGAGCAAGTGTAGACCTCTCTGAAACCTTTCCTCACGATCTTTAGCTCTCTTCAAATCTTCGTGATCGCGAGTTATTTTCCCATTTGCCTCTGTTCTTTCGGCCCTGAGATCATGATCTTCACCAGAGCTTGCTTGAATGATTGTTGGGAACTTCAAGTCATTAGACAGGTATAATTCTAAGAGTGTGTTGTGAATTTCTACTTGAGCAGGCGAGTCTTTCACTTTGTTGGTGTATTTCTCAAAAAAATCCATAAGTGACAGTGGGTGATGAATAAAAATGTTAAGAAAATCAATGGGTGATGGCAACATTGATACGTATGTGCCATTCGATGCCCCTCTCTTGGATGCTTCTCCTTCCTCGGTGCAAAGCCCCATGAGTATTTCAATTGTTTCCAACGGCTTGTGCTCTATGAGAATTTTACCGTACTCTTTTACTGTTGCCCCGGCTTGGCTTGGTTCAAGACTATATATATAGTGTAAGGCTTCTTCGTATCTACCAAGATCTTCAAGTAATATCTTTAAGTACAACTCATGTCTACCAGCCTTCTTAGCTACGTACATCGCGTGTTCATGATAATTAGCAGCACGGCAGACCCTTATTGCGGTTTCCACATCAAATTTATGCTCCCCAACACCATCTTCACTTTTAATAAAAAAATTCAGCTTTTCAACGTCTTTCAATTTTGTGTAACAGTTTAAAAGAAGAGTGGTATGATCTTTAGAAGCTAGACCCTTCTCATGCAAATTTTCCAAGTAATGTGTAAGGTTATATATTCTTTGTGCATCTAAAAACTTCTGTATGACATATGAAGGTTCAAGGTGACCAATCGTGTGGATATACTGAGCCATAGCTTCATCATAGTCTTGTTTGGTATACAAATGATCACCATACTTTCTAAGCACTTCAGCGGTTGCAGCGGCATCCGCTTGTTGAGTTTGGACAAGATTGATAGCAACTGTATAAAGATTCTTCTTGAAAAGCATATCTAACTTGCTCTCCATATCCTTCTCTCCAATACATAAAGCTGATTTGTCTGACATTACGAGTATTATGTTACCCCATTCACAAAGCATGTGAGAAACTTCTTTGACCATCAAACTGTGGGCAATTAGACGGTTTTTTAGGTCATAAATGTTGAAAGTGTTCTTGCCATTTCTTTGATCTGCAATAACACACAAAAGGTAACCACGAAACCACCCGAGGCATTTCTTTTCTCCCTCAAAGGCCCAGCAAGGACCACGACCATCGACCTCATAGAAGTATATAGCCTCTGGTCGACCAATAATCAGCTCCTGAACATGGGATGTTAATGAAATTTGTCATAGATGTGCAAATAGGTAGAACACAATTATTACGACAATATAAAGGGCCTGTTTGGGCTGGCGGTGGCTTGTGCATCTAAGAAGCAAAAGCCCTAATCAAAAGGGAACCATGGGATGTTAAGCACCTCTGACGTGCTTCAGCCAAAACATGCTTTTGGGGCTCTTAAGTACTTAAATTTTAAATATAAGCATTTTGGGTCCCAAAAGTATGTTTGGGCCCAAACGTGCGTTTGATAATTGATTCCAAATGGGGCCAAAGTAAAACAAAACATAAGTGCACCAAACAAATGACATACAGAGCGATCACTCATGGCAACGCTGTTGACACTGCTTCCAATCTGATCTAGGGTTTGCCGACTAGGTGGGTCAGTCTGAAAACTAAACAAGCTCACTGAAGTTTGATTTACAGCAAATAGTTGTAGGACTTGACCATCCACTCTGAATCCCAGACCTGTAATTGAGGAGAGGCTTTTGTCTTTATGATTTTCGACTTGAAGCTTGAAACGTTTAATACGCTCACGGGCAATGTCCCCTTTGATGCAGTAAATGCAACCATTGTCCAGTCCTATAGCTATAAGTAAAATAGGAGGAGCTTCTTCTAGGACCAAAAAAGAAGTAATCTGCAGACATCAATTTCTTTAGATCTCCATAAGTGGAAGTGCAGTTATATATCATGAATCGACATATCTGAACAATTTATGCAAGAGACAACTCTGAAAAGGCCACTGTGATATTCAATTAGGCTCTGCTTGTTTCATGGATTCCCTGAGGAAATTAAGGAACACACTATAGCAAACAATCTCGTTTGATTATAAGCAAAATAGGAAGGAAAAGAAAAAGTACTGAGAAATAAAATTTTCGAATCTGTGAGTCACATGCTTCCCTTTATTTCTTTTCATACAATTACAATTTGAAACTTTTTCTGTGAGTCACGTCACGTCCCTCCACTATATTGCCTAATAGACAAAGATATTTTGAAAATTTTAAGATTCAATGTTATTTAAGCATGGAGGAAAATACAAGAGAACAAGTTGTCCTTGTTTTTCCTTCCTTTTTTCTTTTCATTCTTTAAATCCTCAAACCAAACAGAGGCTAAGAGATACAATCAAAACTATAAACCAGGATGACATGCATTACCTTCGCTTCAGGAAACTGATTGGTGAATATCCGCAATATCTGAATACAATCTGGACTTGATGTGCTAGGGCCCTCAGATTGCGTCTTGTCGAGGTCAAAAACCTTCAGGCACATGGCTGATATCTCAGGAGATATTTGCTCGTCTTCTCCGACAGTTACTAGAAAGTTACGTTGCTGATTTATCAACCAAGGGGAAAATATTCAGCAACGACAACAAGAAATCATTACATAATGGTCCAAAAAAACATCACTAGACAATTAGACATGCACTTTGCATGAGTTTAAAGAAGCCAAGTCACAGCCCAAGTGATCAAGAATTGATGGATAGATGTCACAAATACTGCAAAACAAGAGTCAATCACTTATCTATTAAAGCTATATGTAGTAAGCTGGACCATGGAGATTCAATTGGGCTTAGATATGACAGGTGGTAAATCACAATCTTCCACTGAAGATTTGAAAGAGCCACAAAGGCGGGCCTTTTTTGGCAAAACCAACCACTACCACACCCACATTCCCCTTGGTGAGGTGGTTGGTAACTTAGGTACTGGGATCCTTAGCCACATGGCACCAGCTTATGCCACACGATTACATCACATGGCCCTGAGACCCAAGTGCTGCAAATGTACTCGCCCATGTGCCTCCTCTCTATGCTACCATGTGGCCCTCCTTGGCAAGGGACACCATCACCAATGGACTGAACACTGCACTGATTATTTCCAATGGCTTTAGCACAGCATTCCATCTCCATGTGACTGAGAATCGCGCTCATTATCTCCAAATGTCTTGAGCGCCCACTCCTTATCTCCAATTGCTTCAGCATCATGGTAACACTTTCCTAGTGGTCCATGTCAATTGGGCCAATGTGCCTCACGGCAGGGCCAAGGATCTAGACACAAGAGTCCTAGGCCTCGCCTCACCCATCAATTTGGTGAATTTTCAAGTATTATTAAGCATCAAACATACCTCTTAAAAGACCTCTCTGGATTCGTCGTCTCCTTATCTCCACCTCAGAAAAATGGTCTTGAAATTGTCAACCAAGCCATTCTGACAGGGAGCATACCTTAAGGAGTCTAGGAGATGAGGCAGCAGTGGGGAGCATAAGACTTTTGATGAGTTTTGCGTTAGAAGATTCTGGAATCTGGATTCCATTAGAAGATTCGAATGATGCAGATATTATGGAGCAAATTTTCATGTTTTAGTCTTTTGGAGTATTCTACAATACAATTAGTATTTTTGTGCCTTCTAGTTTTTTAACATGTTTAGGTTTTCAATGTCACATGTTAATTGTATCTTGATGACTTTAGAAGTATCTCTTGGGACTCGTTGACCTATAAAAATATCCTTGGTGTAAGCTTTCAATTCAGTGAATGAAGAATTCTCCTTTACATATCTTACCTTCCTCTTGTGTGATACGTGAGTGTTCTGGGAGTGATTCCAAATCACCTTAGGAGTGATTCCTCTTGTGTGATTCAGAAGGCTAGAGCCAGTCAAATTTCCTTCTACTAACATTATCCATCAATCACTAACCATTACCGCGACCATGGAAATCTTCTACCACACTGGC
Organism: Hydrangea macrophylla; assembly: GCA_033977485.1. Classification (NCBI taxonomy): domain Eukaryota; kingdom Viridiplantae; phylum Streptophyta; class Magnoliopsida; order Cornales; family Hydrangeaceae; genus Hydrangea; species Hydrangea macrophylla. Next base: position 35,960,805 of record CM066994.1, read on the forward strand.
CTTACCACCTGGAAAATTTCTCCTAAAGGTGGCTATCCAGACGATCCCCCACCCCTCTTCCTTCATTGGGGACACCAGTGAAACTGTGAAAGTGACGATAGCACAAGCTATAGGAATTTCCAAGCTCTCCTAAACGCTCCATGTACTCTATCTCAACAAGAGCCGCCTTTCCCTTTCTTTGGGAGTTTAGGACCTCCTCCATTTACATGTAAAACCTCCATCTCTATCTCATCACTAAATAACCATCAATCACAAATTCCCTCTTCTCCTAACAGTACTACTAAAGAATATTTTTTTAGAGGAACCCACATTTATTTTAGATACCAACGATCTCAGAATTTAATTTAATTTTTTTTTAGTCTAGCTATCCCACTTATCGAGCTCTTCACTGAACTAAAACAAACAATTGAATTAGAGGTCTAATATAACCTTTGATTAGAATTCAAATGTCGTCATCACTCTGCAACACCATCACCACTCAAGTTATTTTCCACGACCAACTACAATTCGCATCACCACTTAAGTTATTTTCCACGACCAACTATAATTCGCACCCATGCATCCTGAAACCACCAGCACCATTCATTATACCATCAAGAACAAGCTTGCCTAACACTAACCTAGATCAAAGAAACGAACATCGTCCTGTCACTGCCATCTTATACTTCTTCCTCTCTACTTTTTATCTCCAATAGAACTCGATGCCACATCAAAGTTCCACCTTCCTTCTCTACCCACCATAATCATCGCCATCCAAATGGAAACGCAATCACAGTGCGCATCCACAAGAACAACAAAGGCACAACAGAAGACAAGGGTTGTTCTCTCTCCATTGTTTCCATCTCAAGAAAGTAGAGGGCATCACCACCTTCTCTCTATAATTTTTTTGCAACTAACAGGGAGTCTTCCACTGAAAAGATGCCCTAAACTCCAGAACTTCACAAATCAATATATATATATATATATATATATAGAGAGAGAGAGAGAGAGAGAGAGAAAGAGAATAAATATGGGAGAGACTGGTCATGTTCCAAATATCTCTGCACACTTTAAAAGATCCCAGCCAGCATCACCAGCATCTTCCACAACACCAGCCATCGCACCGAATTGACCAACACAAACCACAAATCTTCTTAATGCAGCCCAACTACAATGTTTCCATCTCATTGTTATGACTCGAAATATGCGTACAACAGAAAACGTAAATGAACGACCAAACTCGATTATATGTTCCAGAACCATAATGATAAGTCATTGTTTCTATCTATTCTCCATTTTTCTCTTTCCTCTCTTATTCTGATCGTGTCACGACCCATCACGTTACACGTGGAAATAGGACACGTGGCACGCAACCAAAGCTCATCCAATTCCATTAAATTATAAATAGCAGCAGAAAGCATAAGTAAAAATCATTAAAAAATCGGAATTATAAAAAGTTTTTCTCGTTCGCAACACTTAAAGAAAACATCTTGTTTGTCGACTAATCGGGGGTCCGGTCGACTAGAAATGCTTGAAAATCTCAGAGGTTGTCCAGTCGACTGTGTCGGGGACCCAGTCGACTATGGCCTCAAAACTTCAGTCCACTAGAACATCCCAGTCGACTGACCCAGTATTTTCCATTTTTAAATTACAGTCCAGTCGACTGTGGTCCTTCACCCAGTTGACTGTTTCCCTCGCCGAATGAAACCTAACATATCCAATCCAACAAAACCAGTCGACTGTGTCGGGGACCTGTCGACTGATGCCCAAAAATTATAAAGCAGTGTTTAGTTCATAATAGGGGTCCAGTCAACTGTTTCCGATCTGCTTACTAAATGTTCTGCAGTTTTCAACCCTAACTCAATCAATAACCGCAAATGCATTCGAGTCATAAAACCCCCAAATGTGTTTAAAATTTAAACGTGTATTATATATGATTTTGCTAGCTTCGATTAACTATTTTTACTTTGGATCTATCACTTTACAGTACTTTTTATAATTCATTTTGAACACCATATGCTTAATTCATCAGAATAACCACAAGTCTTGTTCGTAACTTTACTTATGTTCAGCAATAACTCAATCCAATAACCGCAGTTCCGCAAATGCAATCTAGTTAAAGAAAGCCGAATTTGCTTAAAATTTAAATGCGTATCATATATGTTTAGTATTGTCAAAGCACAAACAATCACTGATTCACTGTCATTCGAAATTGAATTAAATATGAAGAAGAAAAAAAATTAACATAAAACTGGAGATCTAACCTTGAGCTGCTGAAGAAAGAGAACAGATGAAGAGTGAGCTTGAAATCCATAATTGAACTTCAAACCTCGATCGAGCAGACTGACGTAGCCGTCGTCCGATCCTACGACAATCTTGCCCCTTCCGCTCGAACAGCACTCGATTTTGCCGGCGACGTCATCGGGAATCGTGCTTTTTCCGGCGTATTTCTCTTCGAAGAACTCGAATTTCCTCCACTGGTACATTGCTTTGTAGAAGACGATAGTTAGGGCCAATTTCGCAGACGAAATAAAGAGATCAAACGCCGGTGACTGGAGCGTAAAGCCTCTCTCTCTCTCTCTCTCTGTTCCCTTTATAATACAAAATTACAAACATATATGTATGTATCTATGTGTCTTAGCGTGACAAGAGAGGTTGGAGAGAGAGAGAGAGAGCGCGTGTGTAAATCGAGTTGTTTCTATAATAAAAAATGCATTTTAAATACTTAATTATTAAAATAGGGTATTTTGAAACTTAAAAGACAAAAACAGAGTAAATTTTCGTTACTAATAACGATTATATAGAGTCGTCTTTCATAAATACGATTTTTTGTTTTAAAATCGGTACTACTAAAATCGAGTTTAATATCAAATTTTAATGATTTTTCTACGAATTTTGGAAAATAGGGTGAAATTGAATATTAGTAAAAGTCGGTTATAGTGAAAACGACAACTTTATAGAAAGTCGGTGTTACCAAAAACGATTTTAAATAAAAACGACTTTATGAAAAGTCGGCTGTACAAAAAATGACTTTAGTCGTTTCTGTCTTTTGATTTGACATTTCTGACCAGTGATAAAAATAAGTCGGTGTTACAAAAAACGACTTTAAAGTCGTGTTTAGTAAGAATGACTTTAAGTAAACTCGGTTTTAGCAATCACGACTTTAAGTAAAGTCGTCTTTACTAATAACGACTTTAAAGTCGGTTCTTTTTCCCTCCATTCTCGTTTTCTAAACATCTCTCTCATTATTCTCTCATCTCTCTGTCTCTCCGGCGATCTGCTCTCTCCTCTCTCTCCGGCGATCTCTGCTCTCTCCTCTCTCTCCGGTGATCTGCTCTCCTCTCTCTCCAACGATCTCTGTCTGAGCTTCCATGCGCCGACGAGGTATGTATATATGTATATATATATATGTAGATTTTTATATGTATGTATTTTTGTATATGTATATTTATATGTAGACATTCCTGTATTGTATTTTTATATGTAGATTTGTATATGTAGATTTATATGTAGACATATCTGTCTCTCCGTATATTTTTTTGCTTGAAACTTGTAGATTCATTCATACACTAGATTTTTTCCCCGTGTAATGCACGGGAAGCATTTCTTAAGAAAATGGACATTAAGATAAAAATATTATAAAAATTTTTGAAATGTAAATACAAATAGAATGTGTATTTATAATATTATGAACAATGAACTACAAAAATAAAATAATTGAACTGTTTTTTTTTACAGGGAAATTAATCCTTTCGTAATTGTAATAATGAATTATGCTATCTATTATTGTCAACCAACTTAAAGAGCTAAATTAAATAACGAAGTAAAACTTTAACTTCGATTTAGAATTTGAACTTAGCATACAATATAAGCCGGGATTTTGAAGAAACAGAAACATGGCGATGGTTGTAATGATAATTGCATGGGAGATATTGCAAATTTGTTGAGAAATAGAATCAATTAAGGCTAATTTACATGAACATGAGAAAAAATAATAATAATTGTATCCACACTCTTTCAGTCTTTAAAAATAAAAACACAAAAACGAAAACAAAACAAAAACAAACCATAAGTGAAAAAAAAAATTAGATTATTGGACTTAATTTAATATAAAGAAGACAAAAAATAATAAATAAATAAATAAAAGGTTCAATATCATATAAGAAGGAAAAAAAGCTTTCTTCATGTGTACATATCTATAATTGACTCGAATTCAAAGTTTATATCTGTAATTGAGTCGAATTCAAAATGTTAACCGTGCGCCTAAGTGACACAACTATTTGAGCATCAAAGCATGAGAAACGCTTTTCATAAGTGCCGCCACGTTGACCATATGAAAACAACGTACAGACTCAACTTTTATTTTGTTCTTCCTTTAACAGAATACTTCTAGGATTAAGGATATCTATATCTCTATATTTTTAGTATATAATAATGTCATTATGCTCTAAGGCCTCCAACCTCCCAATCCAATTTTCTCACAATGTTGAATTAAAAATAAAATAAAATGGTAAGCATTATGCTCTGGGGACAATTGTTCTCAAGTCAAATCTTTATCCAACCAATTTCAGATATTTAGTTACCAGGATTTACAAAGATATCGCAATACGATAGTCAGAGTATTATCGAATATTTGTTCGACCTAGAAATCACAACAAACACATGATATCAAAAAAATCAGTAACTCGACAACTCGAAATCATTATTTCATATGAATTTTTTATGATTATTTTTTTTGGTTAATTTGTTGAAAAAATTCAGAATCCCAAAATACATGGTTAATTTGTAAATGTATAATTAATGCAGTTTAGATGACGCGTCCACAGCGGGGTCCCATCTGTTCTGACTTTACAGTCGACCCACATATCGCAGGATATATGGGAGCATCTCAGGGTATGTAAAAATTATATTTATATATATATATATGTGTGTGTTACTTTGTACCAATATACTAAGATCACAAATCTAACAAAATTTATGCGATTGTAGGATTACGATGAGTTCGTTATAGTACGCAGGTCTGATTACAGGCTATGGGAGTGGGGCATCGATTCACGACTGATGCCTTATTTGATGCGAGCTGGATTCTATGGAGTTTTCCGGGTCGGCTCGATCCGGTGCGACCATGCCCTCATCAGTGCATTACTTGAGAGGTGGTGTTAGGAGACCCACACCTTTCACCTACCGGTAGGTGAGGCGACCGTCACACTTGAGAACGTCGTTCTATTGTGGGGTCTACCTGTGGACAGTGAGCCAGTCACATACATGGTTGAGTCACGTAGCGTAGCAGACTGGCAGGCTCTCTGCTTGGAGCTACTGGGGGCAGCACTACCCCCTGAGAGTTTTGACCATGGCAGGATATATCTCTCCTGGATAGCCGAGCGTTTGGAGGCTATGCCAGCAGGTGACTTTCCAGTCCATACACTTGAGCAGTATGCTCGTGCTGCCATATTATGGCTACTTGGAGGTCTCTTGTTATTCGATACATCGGATAACAAGGGTAAGTTGATGTACCTTCCGTTGCTACGTGATTTAGACGCATGTGGGCGCATGAGCTGGGGATAAGCCATATTGGCGTGGTTGTATCGATGCTTATGTTGGTCATCCCGTATGCATGTGTGCGACGTTTGCGGCCTAGTTACGTTATTGCAGGTATGTTTTAATATCTCGTTAAGTAAACCCTATTTATTTATATAAAAAAAAGTACATATTAATTATGATGCATATTGTTCTTGCAGATGTGGGCATGGGAACGTATACCGGCGATTAGGCCGGGCTTGTCCAGCATTCCTCCCATTGGTTTTCAGCCGCTCCAAGCCCATCCAGATCTTCCCATTGGGCCGCGTGGGTGCAGGTATTAGTTGGTGTTCCATTCAATTATGTTAAAATATATGATATGTAGAGTACTATAACAATTTATTTTTGTTTATTTGTTTAGGTGACGGTTCCTTTGGAGCTGCATACCATCAGCACTCACGTGCGTCGTGTACACAGAGATCAGCTGGACCAGTTGGATGAGGCCTATTTTGAGTGGCGACCATACTTAGTGGAGCCGCATGGTTACGTGCTCCCTGATGCGTACCTGGTGGGACGCGAGTTATGGAGAGCTCGCACTCCTTTGATCTGCGTAGACACTGTTGAGTGGCACTTACCTAATAGGGTCGTTCGGCAGTTCAAATTCCGACAGACGGTCCCAGAGCCGGTCGACACATCACGGCGCCTACACGGTATAGATCGACGTGGTCGGGCATCGCAGGATTGGACTGTGTTCCACCGGGAGTATATTCAGATGTGGTCATCCTGGAGGACCTCTATTGTTGGGGGTGATATAGTAGACATGCGCATGGAGTCCACTGATCCTTATATGCGGTGGTATCATCGGATTACAGTTTTACAGGTCGGACACATTCAGTGAGGGCAGACCGGTTACCATGGAGGAGGATCTACCGTTGAGCTGCTGGTACGTATGTAAATTAACTAATTTTTTTATATTTTACTTATTTTTTGGACCAACCATAGGTTGCTTGACTTATATTTGTATTCTTTCAAGTTCGCACTGTTAGCACGGTGTATCAGAGTACGCAGACCAGCTTACAGCGGTATAGTGGTCATGACTGTGGTCACCATAGTACGCTTCTGGGGATTGTGACATCATGTGCTGAGGTTCTGCATCAGATACATTCGTCGATATCTCCTTCAGTCGGCACATCATCTTACGCCCCTACCACTAACAAGACAGCCCTAGACCCCGACACCCCTAGCACTAGCGGGATAGCCCCAGTCCCTGACCATTTATTTGATGACCTATCACAGTTTCAAGGATCAAACCTTTCACATCTTTTTGATGATATTCCGATGGATGAGATTTATGATATTATTGGTACGATACCACCACCTCCACCTACCACCGCTACCACCACCTATCATACGACTCGTGGCCCCATTACCCGCCACTACCACCACCATACCTTCCTTACTAGTCACCCCCCTCGCATATACCATCGCCACCACCCCCACCATACGACCTGTGGCCCCAGGAGCGACCCACCCCGCATATACTACCACCACTACTACTATACGTGTCACGCCCCGGATCCACACAAGTAAATCCAGGATACGTGGCACGCCACCAAGGCTCGTTCTAAGTCAGTAAAGTTACAGAAATCAAAATAATAAAAGTTTTGATCAAAGAACTCAACACACTATTTTATTTTTCACAGGTTTAAACACATACACCCAAACACATCTTACCAAAATCTGTTTTCAAAAGCAACATTTTTGTAGGTCAAAGGGTCCCCAAAGATACCCCCTTGCCTAATTCGAAGTTACAGAAATACAACCTCATCCCATAACCAATCAATATAACACGTCCCCTGTATTACAAGAATTTAAGCCGCAATCATTTTCTACACAAATCTAAGTAAATAATTTATTACAATATTCCACTAATTTACTTATTAAACATAAGTCTATTAAACCAGAATTTATTTGCAATCCCACGCCCACGAATACTCTCCAAGTCCTTTCTTTTTTTAGCTCCACCTTGAACACCTACGATGGTTATTCAATAACCACTACAATATATAAGCTATATGCTTGTGAATAACACTAATTATGCATACGAATAATAAACATGCTCAATTTCATTTTATTACAACAAACTATAGTCTCCGGAAATTACTAGTTCACTCCCACCACTACCAACTAGTCCGCGGCTCCACTCCCTAAGCCCACGTGACCTAGTTATGACCCACGCCTCACGTGCGGTCCCATAGGCCTTTGGCGGCCGTGGTCGTCACCACATCGATTACCTCATGGTGGTATAGAACTAGCAATTCCATTGACCCAAATAAGCAACTCAGCATGCTCACATAATTCATTACACCGTGCTTTCACAATCAAATTGGGCCTAACTTAACCACATGAATTTTGCCCATTAATAAACTAATAAGCTTTATTAAGCTAATTTAACATACTTTTACATCACAAATGAACTTAAACATGAAACCATCCATATATCATAATTAATGCCACTCACCTCTTGGAAATCGCTCCTGATCTTGAGATTAAAGCCCTATTATGCTTCAGGAATAAATCCTACATATATATAATAAATTATAAGCTATCACCCCAAAATGGGTCACAGAAAACTGTCACAGAACTCAATAAAATTGGTACCAAAATGCTAGTCTCACCTCCAAGAGTTCAAATATGTGTTTTGTTTTGAGATTGAACGTCGTTTGGTCGGTCAATCGGCGTCAAAGGTGACGAAACCCACTTTTTCCTTTCTGTTTTTTTTTTGGCCGTACAGTCTGCTCAAGAAGAAGAAGACATAATGTCTTCTACAACCTTCTAATGGATTGGTATATAACTTAGTCATAATTTTGTTTACTACCCCTAAGCTTTCTAATATCTATTATGACACCCCCAAATAACTTTATTAACTACCAAATTTCTAAATGAGTATTTGTCTATGTCTGGCATGGGTCCCATAAGTGGTCCTATATAATATTATGAAGTTACTAATTAGCCTACTAATTAGATAACGTGTTCAATTCGCTCTTACAAAGGTATCTCTAACTGACCACAAAAGTGGTCACCAACTAACAACATGATATTATTAGCAATAAAATAATTAATCATTTAAGCCTTAATAAACAATTAGGCACATAGGGTATTCAACATATTACTGTCCCATCTGAATTGGGACCCACCAACACATATCCCAATTTGGAACTGCCACATTGGCCACATCTGGGTTCCCATTGGACACCCATAAACAACTTAGTGGGTCAAGGCCCACATCTCATATATACTCAAATTATCATTAAATGATTAATAATGCATGCTAAATATTATTAAAATAATCTGCGGGAGCGGGTGTCACAATACGTCCCGTGCCCCCACTAGCCACCCACCCCGCATATATCACCACCACCACCAGACCACCGCTTACCCCCATACCACTGGTCACCCCCATAGCCACCACCCCGGCAGCTATAGACAATACCGATATGGGCGAGGCGTTGACCCAGGTTCATGTTGACCCGCCTACCACCACTACCACCATCACCATACCACCGATCATGCCGACCCATTTATCACATGATGCAGATATGGGAAAGGTGACACAGATTGTTGTTGGTGGCGTAGTGGGTCATGGGAAAGGACGTGGGAGAGGAGGGCGTGGTAGAGGTCCCTCGATGAGAGGTCGTGGTAGACATGTTGCTTTTGCTATACCGGCGGCAGTTGAGGCGGGTCCCTCGCAGCCATCCCAGGTTGCTCCAGATATTGGGACGACGGCAGCAGACGCCAGTTCTTCGATTCCGACCCAAGTTGATTTAGATACACAGTTGGCACCAGTTGTGGGTCAGGAGCCAGAGCCAAAGTCCGAGATTGCTATAGATACACAGTTGGCACCAGTTGTGGGCCATGAGCAGCCGTCCCTGCCTGCTACAGATACCTGGCAGCATCAGAGCCAGCTTCCTCGCAATCGGCCCAGGTTGCACCAGATACACAGGTGTCACCGGAGGAGGCCCCAGCTGTTGATGAGGATGAGGATAAGGATGAGGGAGAGCAAAGAGGTAGACTTAGGAGGATTATTATTCGACCACAGTGTAGAACATAGATATGTTCCTTTGAAAAATGGTGTTTTGTATATTTATACTTATATTTTGGTATGGGTATGTTGTTTTGTACATTTGTTTGTATTTATATTTTGAGTAAATCACTTTAACGTCAAAGTTTATGTGATATGATATTATTGTTATATTTTCAGTGCTCTATTACTGTGATTTTATTGTAATATATTGCTTCAATAAAATTGCACTTACATGTTGGGACAAGTATAGAATTGGCAATTGGAAAGGATCTAGTCCTTGATTCGTTGTAACAGCCAATATGTGTGAGCATGGATATTTATATATATATATCTCTCCTCCCATAAGAGAAATAACCCAAACTGAGTCGCCCGACCTTCCGGTTACCCCCACTTGTTTGACTCCTCCGTGTGATAACTTGGAACTCCCCTGTGGACCTATTAAATGAAAATTTGCAAAAGTTAACTTATAAACAGTCATTAGGTTGTTTGCAAAAGCTAAATAAGTATGATAAGTGAACATTTAATAATAAAAAATACCTGTCATACGCCTGTAACTCGTGGATATTAGCTTTATTTTGTTCTTTATCAAGTTCATCTACCACGTGTTTCGTGAAGGTGCGCCCATCTCTAACCATTTCTGCACGAGTAACCTTCCTTCGTCAAAATATTTCACAACCCGGTACAATATGAGTTGGACGCATGCAGTTATTGGGAGAGCACGAGCCCCCTTCAATACTGAGTTAAATCCTTTGACGTGGTTAGTGGTTATGATACTCCAACGATGACCACCATCATTCGCCAGAGACCACTGTTCTGAGGGTACACGTTCTAACCAACGCCGTGCATTGGTATCTATTTTTCCAATATTCTCCATATCACGGTTGAACTTCCTAATCTAATGCTTGATCCCAACTAACCAAAGTAGGTCCTTCAACAGGATATTCTTGAATTTCTTGTGGAAGTTGCACTGGAAGTGTCTTAAACAAAATCGATGATACGCATTGGGCTCATGCCACTCTGTTAATCTTTGAACTGCATTGATTGATACGCCCAAAATATGACCGAGCGGTTCAAAATCAACAGCCCATCCGGGCCCACAAACATGATCCCGAGCATCACGGGCGTGATCCCGAGTATTACGGGCTATTTCCTACTCAAGCTAGAAGACTAACGGAAAGTGCGAGCTATTTCCTAATCCAATTAGGAAACCCCCACAATTAATGTCAATCAATCCTAATACAATTAGGAAACTTACTTAATTAATGCCAATCTATATCAATAGGATTATATTTCCTTATCCATGTATGAGTAGGTCTCTTGCATCTATAAAAGAGACCACTCACCCCCCATTGAGGGGGCAGCCAATTCTGTAGTCTACACAGCGCCTCTATAATTCACCATTATACGCATACACCCGACCGGTATTACTGGTAGTGTCGCCTCTCTTTGTTGGCTTACCAGGCCCGCCGGTGATCTGCTAGTGAACGTGCTCAGACACACCCGTGGACGTAGGTACCTTCATTAACAGGGCCGAACCACATACAAAAAATAGTCCCTCTCTCTCTCCTAAATTGCTTTACTTTACTGTTACCAATTTTTGGCATCATCAGCTTGGCGCCGTCTGTGGGAAACGACAAGTCTTCTCATCAACAAATCTCTTGACTGATCATCATGCCACCGAAGAAGGGTAAGAAGGCTGATCAGCAGTCCGACCGGGATGTTCCTTCGGCCCCGGTATCGGCTGCGACAGCCATAACATCTGAGCAGATCACCGCAACCCTCACACAACTCTTGGAGGGCCAGCGTCAAATCCAGCGATAGATCGAAGCCCTGCTAGCCCAGCAAAGCCGTCCTCCAGGGGCCGGGAACGTTGCGTACGATCGAGAACCAATCTGGACCAGACAACGTGCCCAAGCCGACCCGTCCCGTGTCGAGGATGCCAGAGACATCAACAGTGGGCGTGCTGCCCGAGAGGAAAGGAGGGAGCATATGGCCCGGGAATCAGCCCAGGGTCACTCGGTCAAGAGCCGAGTCGTCCCTGGGGACACAGTTACCCGGAGTCATAGCCGAGCCCGATCCCAGAGGAAAGCACCCCGCCATGAAGAAGCCTCTTCCACCGACCCGACAAACCCCTCAGATACCGGTCGGGAAGGAGTGGAAGCCCGAATCAAGGACTTGCAGAAACAGATCGATGGAGTGGCCAAAAAGCTTGGTCAAAACTGCGTTCAGAATCAAGCCAATACCGAGACAGAGTCACCATTCTCCAGCTAGATTATGAGGTTTGCCATCCCGCGTAAATTTAAGCAGCCTCGCCTAGATCCCTACAACGGCTCGGGAAGCTCAGTCGACCACGTCCGGACCTACAAGGCTCAGATGGCCTTAGCCACCAACTCTGATGAACTACATTGCCTAGCCTTCCCCAGCACTTTGAAAGGCCCGACCGCCCAATGGTTCTACTCGTTGGAGCCCTGATCGGTCCGCAGTTTCACGCAACTCAGCAAGCAGTTCATCAATCAGTTCATCGGTATGCACGAACGGCCGAAGCTTGACATGCATCTACTAACGGTCATACAAAGGAATAATGAGACCCTCAAGGAGTTCACCAGCCGGTTTAATCAAGAGAAGCTAAGCATCTACGATCTTGATGAAACCGCCGCTATCATAGCCTTCTGCTCGGGAGTTCAACACACCAAGTGCGCCACGTCGTTCCACAGAAACCGAACGGAAACTTTGGTCGAGCTCTCTGAGAGGGTTGGAAAATACATTGACACTGAAGAGTTTCTGAAGACCAAAGACCCCGGGCAAGAAAGAGATAAGTCCTCCAGAAGTAAGCGAAAACGAGATCAGCCCGGGAGTTCAGACAGTTCTTTCAGTTCACAGCAGTCCGGGTCAAGCAGCCCCGACCAGACCTCCAGTTCGCAGCGGTCAGAGTCCGGCAGCCCCGACACGACCCCCAGTTCACAGTGGTCTGAGTCCGGCCGCCCTGACACGACCTCCAGTTCACTACGGTCAGGATCAAGCAGTTCTGACTTTGCCTCCAACACAGAGAAATCTGGATTCCGACGATCCTGATCCGACATCCTGTCTCCATCGGTCTAGATGAGTCCGACTGTAGTGGTACTTGCTTGATCACCACATGAGGCTCCACCGATTGTCAGAGAGCTCATCTAAAGACCTCGGGCTCGACCCCGAGGCGTACAAAGACCTCGGGCCTAACCCCGAGGCATGCAAAGACCTCGGGCCTAACCCCGAGGCACAAAAAAGACCTCGGGCTCCGAACCCAGGCACTCAAAAGACCTCAAGCTTCAAACTCAGGCACTAAAAAGACCTCGGGCTCCGAACCCAGGCACCAAAGACCTCAAGGTCACGCCCGAGGCACCGGCTTCGCTTAGGTCCAACCGACGATGGGGGCAAACCCCCTAGGTAGCCGACGATGGCAAGCTTCAAAAGACCCTGCAACCACCATGTTCCAGGTCGGTTACCTACAGATCATAGCCTCTGTAAGACCCTCGTCTTAGCGAAAGCTTGGGGGGCAAGACGGCATAGTGAACTAAACAGGTAATCACACCGGGTATTTACAGGCATCGCGGATAACCAAGTCAAAATCTTGGACAACCCGAGCACCTACAGTACTCAGAGACATTAACTCCACTTAGGTCCAGACCGACGATAGAGGTGACTAAAATCTCTTAGGTTGGCCGACGATAGAGGAGTAAAAGGACCCTAAAGCAACGTGATTTAGGTCGGCTCCACCAACATGGTCAAGCTCTTCTCCCAACAGTCTTGACAAAGGCTGGCCGGGCAGAAGACAACCATCCTAGGGAGTTAACCGTAAAAAGGACCCTAGAGCAATGCGCTTTAGGTCGGCTTTTCCAACATGGTAAAATCCTTCTACCCACAGCCTTGACGAAGGTTTACGGGCAGAAGATAACCATCCTGGGAGCTAACTCAAGAAAAAAAAGACTCCAAAGTAGGCCGAGTCTCAACTCTCAGTCACTTCCCGAGCATTCAAAGACTCCGAATTAGGCCGGGTCTGAACTCACGGTCAGTTCCCGAGCACCTAAAGGTCCCGAGCTAGGCTGGGTCTCAACTCTTAGTCAGTTCCCGAGGACTCACCAAACTCAGAAGACCCTAGGAAGCTTCCACAAGCACTCAGACAGCGGCAAGTAACATCAAACTGATTTCCAAACTTGCCCCGATATAGCATCTGGCCAATCTTGGAAATGGGGGGCAGCTGATACGCCCAAAATATGACCGAGCGGTTCAAAATCAACAGCCCATCCGGGCCCACAAACATGATCCCGAGCATCACGGGCGTGATCCCGAGTATTACGAGCAGTTTCCTACTCAAGCTAGAAGACTAACGGAAAGTGCGAGCTATTTCCTAATCCAATTAGGAAACCCCCACAATTAATGTCAATCAATCCTAATACAATTAGGAAACTTACTTAATTAATGCCAATCTATATCAATAGGATTATATTTCCTTATCCATGTATGAGTAGGTCTCTTGCATCTATAAAAGAGACCATTCACCCCCCATTGAGGGGGCAGCCAATTCTGTAGTCTACACAGCGCCTCTATAATTCACCATTATACGCATACACCCGGCCGGTATTACTGGTAGTGTCGCCTCTCTTTGTTGGCTCACCAGGCCCGCCGGTGATCTGCTAGTGAACGTGCTCAGACACACCCGTGGACGTAGGTACCTTCATTAACAGGGCCGAACCACATACAAAAAATAGTCTCTCTCTCTCTCTCTCTCTCTCTCTCCTAAATTGCTTTACTTTACTGTTACCAATTTTTGGCATCATCATTGATTATAGCAGAATGTCAGTAAGATATTAGGCATATGCCTTGCCTACCACGGACAACATACGTACTTAGGTTCCTTAGGAACCATGACCAAATAGGAATGGTCTCTTCATCAATAATTGCAAATACAAGAGGAAATATCTTGTTATCAGTGTTTATCCCCATAGCTACAAGGATCTTGCCTTTGTATTTGCCATTAATATGGGTGCCATCCACACAAATTACTTGATGATAATGAGTAAACCCGTCAATTGAAGGTTTGAAGGCCTAAAACAAGTATTGGAACTTAACCACATCATGGGTGTCCGTAGGATTAGTTTTCCATTACAACATTGTCCCAGGGTTGTATTTTTGAAGAGCTGACATAAATTTAGGCAATTTTTTATAAAACTCGTCCCAGTCTCCAAAAACCATCTCTATAGCTTTTTTCCTCGCACGCCATGCCTTTTTGTACGAGATTGTGAATTTCTGGCTTTCCTTCACCCTTTCAATAATGAAAGTGATTTTCATACATAGATCATGTTGCACATAACCCATAATTAATTTTGCTATAAGATTCATATCTAGGTTAGCGTGGTCCTGGCTATTGTGCGGGTACACAGAGTGGTGGTTGCCGTTATACTGTGTAATTTGAAAACCACCTGTCATTAATTTTTTTGTTGCCCGTAAGCGCCATGTGCACCCATTTTTGCACTGAACCACCCAAAGTTTTGGATTTGTTTCAACTACCTCGTATTGTCGGTCATTCTTTGTATGATAAAACTTGACGCATTCCTGGAGATGCTGCTTATCTCTGAATGTCATTTTATTCTTTAACTCAACTTTGTCAGAGTCCCATATTAGAAAAGCACGATTGCCGTCACGAGTAGTAACTTCACAACCCTCATACCCCACCTTGTCAAGGTCAGTGAAAAAAGGGACTGGACTGTGAAGCTCTTGCACATGAGGGGGAGATGGCATTAGGACACTCTGCCCACCCATTGTTTTGCCTTCTTCATCAGAATCTGAACCATCCATCATCGCCTCTTCCTGTTCTTCCTCCTCCTCTAAGGGATATTTTGTGTGCACACTGCCACTGTCTGCAGTAATATCTTGAGCATTGTCCTCAAGTCTTACCAGCTGCTCAACGGGATTTATATACCCTTCATCGGTTAACATCGTTTCACGTAGATTTTGGCTACTAAAGTCATAACCGCTCTCAAAGTTTGGAGTCCTAAAGCTAGGACCTGCACTTTGAAAGTTCGGAGTGCTACAACTAGGACCTTCATTTACATGAACTTCTGACAGATTGTTGTAGCTTTCGAAGGACTCCAAGTAATGTGAGCTTCTTCGATACCCATCAAAGTTGTGGGCGTAGTCTTTGTTTAAATTCAACGGGGACAAACAATGGGACTCAACATTAAATTTTTCGGGCCCTTGTGTCAGCAGTCGAGTAAACAGTCCAGATTGTATCCTTTGCGGCAAGGGTCTTACAACATGATGGACCTTCTCGACATACACCTCAACACATCTTAATGCCGAAAATAATGAAGGAATATGAAGTACCTTATCTAGTATCGAATCATCCACTATGGAAAGAGCCATGTAATTCATGACAGCTCCGTATTGGTTGACTGGAAATCTACAAGTGAATTTCAAATCGACAATTTCACCATCACAGATTACTTTATGATATACCAACTGAACTAACTCAGACAGGGTTGTTCCGTGATTCACTTCTTGAATTTCCTTGGCTGGAATATTGTATTTAACACCTCCTTCGTTGTGATCCATTATCATACTACCCCCCCCCCCCCAATAAAATGCAATATATAAATGTCGACATTGTCTAACGAAGAAAATTTTAGAGAAGGAAGATGTCACGACCCATCCCGCTACGCGCGGAAATAGGATACGTGGCACGCCATCAAGGCTCATCCAAACACCATATAACATTACGCAGCGGAAAGAACTTTAAAACAACCCTGGGTATTTAAAACTTAGGGAACATTACCCTCTGAGTTTGTAAAATCCATTGAAATCAGAGTTATAAAAAGTTTTGGCCAATTAGAAACACATCCAAAATACTTAGTTTTGAAAACAGAGGTTCAGTCAACTGATCAGGGAACCCAGTCGACTGCTCAGTCGACTGATCAAAGTCCCCAGTCGACTGTGCTAAGCAGAACCAAAATGTAACATTTTCAAAAGGGGTCCAGTCGACTGATCTGGAGGTTCATTCGACTGGTTTTGCCATTATTAAAAGCAGTAGCCAAAACCAACAGTGTCTCAGTCGACTGATGCAAGGTCCAGTCGACTGCTTCTTTTACTATTCACTTTCAGTGTCTCAATCACACGAGATCCAGTCGACTGATCCTGGGTCCAGTCGACTGCTCCCCTGCTGGGCAGCCTGAAATGAAATATTAACAACTCATGCTTCTCCATACCAACCACAATCACAACCATAACTGATTTTCAACATTCAAAACATAACTACAGACGTTCAATTATAAGATTACAATACCAAGGAACTAATCCAAAGATCTATTACAACATTTTACGAATTCCCAATCCTTACACGAGTTAGAAAAAGGAAACAAAGATATAAACAAATGATTCCCCCGGCGTTCCTTAACGGTCTCATTCATCATGCTTCTTCTTGTCTTTCTTCTTACTTGCAATGGAGTAAATCTCCACTGCTCAGCTATATGCTGAGTGCACAAGTCTAACATATGCAATATATGACAAAACATTATTTAATCTCATAAATCATATCAATAGTCTCTAGGGAGGAAAATACGCATTCATCCGGTAGCGGCAAGTCCAAGCCTTAAACCGCGATGTCAATGGCAAGTCCAAGCCTACAACCATTACATCCCACAAGTGCCATGGCAAGTCCAAGCCTACAACCATGCACAGTAGCCGTCGCTACTCAAATTCTCAAACATCGAGAAGCTTACTCCGGCATGAATTTGTATAAGACCCCCTTTTGACCCACATAGACAACTCAACGTGCTCGCGTAAATTTAGACATGCTTTTCACAATTTAGCGCGTGCATAAGTAACGGGCCTACAATTAACACATGGATTTCGCCCGGATCTCAATTTCGTCGTCGAAATATAAAACATGTATTCCTCTATATTTCATAAGTTAGAACTTCATACCTCGTGCGATTTCCCCCAAGCTTTGAAGGATCGACTAGGAGGCTAAATAATCGTCTGATTTCGAATTTGAAAAAATTCCTACAAGTTTATACCTGTTTTTTCCAAAAGTCTAGAATTAAGATTTTTACAAAAATTGGCCAAACACGGCCTAAGTAGTATCAAAACGTAGGTCTTACCTCCACGAGTTCAAATCTTGAATCTGGAGAAAATCTGACGGACGGAAGGTCGTCGTATGTCCCCGGCAAGCTCGTGGCAACCAAATCTCCTTTCTCTCTCCTCTCTCTAGATATTTGTGAGTTTTGGATGAGAATGAAATCTCATCCCCCACCTATTTATAGAAAAACTCTTCGGGAATTGCGTTTACCTCCCCACGAGTTCCTCAAACTTCTAGTTAACTCCCGAAACTTCGCACACGTCCATTTTATGTCTTTACGAGTGAAAACTATAAATTTCAAAAGTTTTCGACTAGATTTCGTTTGGTCCAAAAAATAACGTCTGAAAACTATATTCTGTGGAATCTCTACACAACCTAACTTTTTAATTAACGTATCACTCACGTTCTCACCAACGTTCTCAAAATGTTAACAACCAATACCGAAAATACCAGAAATTATACTACACAGGTATAATTCACTATTCACAAAATACCATATAAGTCAAATAACATTTAAATCATATAAATGCCATTTACTCATGCTCATGCCATATGAACTACCATGTTCCCGTGTCCTCACTAACACCTTTCCGTTGACTCACAGTCAACCTCAACTCAACTTATTAATAACCTTAATAATTTCAAAATCTCAAAGGATGCATTTTCAAAATCATAAAATTCTGGAACGGGTGTGACAACTCTCCCCTCCAAAAAGGAAGTTTGTCCCCAAACTTTACCTCATGCGTCGAACAAGTACGGATACTCATTCCGCATGTCTTCCTCATTTTCCCACGTAGCCTCTTCAACAGTGTGACTACGCCATAATACCTTCACCATCGGAATCGTCTTAGTTCTTAAGACTTGTTCTTTTCGATCTAGAATCTCGACCGGTTGTTCTACATAAGTCAAGTCTCCCTGAATTTGCAGCGGTTCAGGTACAATGATCTTACTCACATCAGTCATACACCGTCTCAGCATCGATACGTAAAATACGTTATGCACATGCTCCAACTCTGATGACAAGGCCAATCGGTAAGCCACTGGACCTACTCTCTCTAGGATCTCAAAAGGTCCTATAAATCTTGGATTGAGCTTTCCCCTCTTTCCAAATCGTACAATGCCTTTCGAAGGCGATACTCGCAAGTATACGAAATTTCCCACTTCAAAATTCATCGGTCGTCATTTAGAGTCCGCATAGCTCTTATATCGACTTTGAGCTACCTTAAGACGTTCCTGAATCAATTTCACCTTCTCAGTAGTCACCTGTATTAACTCAGGTCCTAACAACTTTCTTTCTCCCACCTCGGTCCAACAAACCGGTGATCGACACTTACGGCCATACAAAGCTTCATATGGTGCCATACCAATACTTGATTGAAATCCGTTGTTGTACGTAAATTCAATTAATGGCAAGTGGTGCTCCCAATCACTCCCAAAGTCTAATACACACAATCTCAACATATCTTCCAAGGTCTGAATCATACGCTCTGACTGTCCGTCGGTCTGAGGATGAAATGCAGTACTGAAACTCAATTTCGTACCCATAGCTTTTTGCAAACTTCCCTAAAACCTTGACGTAAAGCTACTATCCCGATCTGATACAATCACTGCTGGAACTCCATGTAGTCTTACAATCTCTTTCACATACAACTCTGCTAACCTCGAAGGCTTAGTTGTCTTGATTGGTAGAAAATGAGCTGACTTGGTTAATCGGTCAACTATAACCCAAATCTTATCATTCTGATTGAATGATCGTGGAAATCCTGAAACAAAATCCATCGTAATCTCGTCCCACTTCCATTCCGATACAGGTAAAGGTTGTAATAATCCAGCGGGTACTTGTCTCTCTACTTTAACCTATTGACATGCCGAACATTCAGATACAAACTTAGCGACTTCACGCTTCATACCCTGTAGACACCCCAATTTTGACCGACCGTCGAATTTAGGAGAGTGTGACCTCCGTATCCGATGATGACAAGGACCGAAAAAAATTGAAGTATTCCAAGCTCTTCAGAAAATCTCCAAAACGCGATAAAATTTCACAGAAAGAGGAAAAATACCAGGTATTTAGGAGAATTCAGGTATAAGACATGATTTTTGGAAAGGATCTTCAAAAATAATTTGTTTCAAAAGGGAGAAGTCCTAAAAAGGGGAATCTCAAATAAAAACGGCATACGGCAGACTGCCGCGGCACTCACTGAGTGCCGTACGGCAGTCGGAGAGTGCCGTTCCGGCAGTCACCAAGTGCCGCCAAAAATTTCTGACTGCCGTTCACTTTTAAAGTTTGTATTTTGCAGAGCAATACGTATGCGTATGCGAATAAGAACAAAAAAACTGATAAAGTAAGACTGACAAAAATGCGGCAATCCATTAATGGCCGCGGCATTTGATGAATGCCGCGCGGCAGTCATGAAGTGCCGCAACGGCAGTCATGAAATGCCGCAGCGGCAGTCACGGACTGCCGCGGCAGTATCTGGACTGCCGCACTGGACAGCAATCTGTCTAAATTCAGAAAGTACACATTGTACCACCAAATGAGAGAATTACACCTGTTTTTTGCTCTGAGATTCACCAAAAATACCTGGTAATTTTGCCTATAAAAGAGAAGGGATCTTCCTAAAAGAGGGGAGACCAAGAAGAACACCAAAAAAAAAGATTGGGAGGGAGAACACATGCAAAAACACTTCCATTACACCAACATTTTTTAGAGAGAAAAGAGAGTGTTTAGAGAATTAGAGAAAAGGGCTTGGAAGATCTTCAAAGAAAAGAAAACTTTGAGGATAATTTGGAGGTGATCCTCTAACCATATATTATTAGCTTACTCTTTCTTCTCTTAAAATCTCTAATCCTAAATCTTTCATTACTTTCTTTGTTTGCCAAATAAACTTAGGAGTTCTTTTTTTTTTTGTTCCCATTACTCCCTTCTATTTTTTGTCCATTTTCTTCTCTTGAAGGCCTTGGAGATCTTTAATATCTCTCTTGATCTCTTGAGGATGATCCTTTGAATCTCATGTAAGCTTGTGCTCTACATGAAAGTCAAAACTTGATCAGCACTTTATTTCACATAGATAGGATCCAAGTCCATGCTCATGACTTGGATCCTCTAAACTTGATGTCTCATGGAATCCTTTCTATATTCCTTTGAAAACCATCAAGTAGTAGTTTCACCTTCATCTCCAATGACCACCAAATGGTAGGAGAAAGTATTTTGGGTCTAAACTCATCTCTATGGTTTAGGTTCATCATTTTGAGATTTCATGAAGTTTATTCATACTTCACTTGAAATCAATAAATATGAAGGTCTTTAGCCTCCAATGACCATCAAATGGTAGGAGAAGTGGTTTGGTTTAACCCAACTTCATGGTTTAATAGTTGGGGTTGCCAAATAAAAATTGAACTTGACCAATAAAAACAGTGAGTTCACAAACTGTTTTTGATCAAAGATTTTTAGTTCGAAATCTAACCGTTGGAATCAAGTGAAACCAACGGAAAAGTGTCAATAAGACAATGTTCTACCACTGTAATTTTTGTTTTAAGTTGGTTTCATGTTTAGAAGGGTTTGATCATGGGTTTTGTGGAGTAACAACAATCTGTCCAGAGTTTCAGAATAGTTCCAGAACAGTAACATTCTTTTGAAATAAATAAATCGAGGTTTTAATAAAGTGTTTGTGACCCAAAATAATTTTTTCTAAGTAGATTAATGTGTTAGGAAGTCACCCTAAAAAGAACAAAGCAATTCTGATTTTTTTTACTATTTTTAATAAATCGTGCAAGAATTCTGGACAGAAGGTTGTAAAGTGCTGAGTGATGTCCAGTATTTTTCATATTCCCGGAGATCCAACCGTTGAAACTTTGATTTTCTTTTTGATTTGGAAAATAGATTCAGAGGGGCATCTCGTGTCCAAAATTCACCAAGATCAAACCATGGGAGATATGCTTTTTATTTCTTTTAAGTTCTGGTCTGCTCTCTTCAATTTTCAGAGTTTTATGACACATTTGACCAACTTTGTAAATAATGGTCCAAATGACTCTTCTATGATCTAGGGCTTAAACCATGTTTTAATAAATGATTAGTTGAGCTTGAATTAAAGGTTTAAGAATATTTCATAGTTTATCCTTGTCCATGTACATATTCATCCATATGGTTTGGCACTTGTAATTAGGATTTATTTGCTTTGGATTTAATTACATTAGATAGATTTAAGCTAGAAATTTAGGATTGTTATTTCTAACATCATATTTTGCATATCATGTGAACTAACCCTTTGTTTTGTAGCGCTATTAAGGTACGATTTCTCAATCCCTCTCTGGTTTATTAAATTCCTTGATTTTTATTTGATTTTCGACCTTATGCGCGACACCTTAGAGTTAAGATTTGCCTTATGTGTATATATGGATTAGAGACTCTTTTCCTAGGTTTTATTTAATCGCATGCATTGCACGCTTAATATTCGCAGCCGGATCCCGGGTAAGCTCTCTCGTTCCTTATTACACATCATATCGCCTGCTACTTGACATATGTGGCTTATGAATGATATTTTTGTCATTAACAATTTTACACCATTTCCAACATGCTTGTGTTATGTATACCTATATATGTATTAATTGAGGGCATGCTTAGATTATTAATTCGATTAAATGGATGTTGAGTAGAGGCCTATCGCAAGATAGGATGAGAGGGGGTGCTTTAGTCCTCCGGGCTCCTTCCCCTCTCATTCCATAATCCCCGGACCCAGTTAATCTTTGGTTTCGCAAAAGATCAGTTTGCTTTTAAAATGGTTTCTTAATTCTCCTTTTAAAAATTAAGTGGCGACTCATTTTGTTTTAGAAATAGATTTTTTGAAAAGCTGTGGGTAAGCCAACCTGCGATATCCACAATCTGGCGACTCTGCTGGGGATCGAACCCAGAATCTCTGGTTTCGCATACCAGAATTCTGATTTTGGGTTCACTTGAGGATTAGACTTGAAAAACATCCTTTTAACCGAATTTATTAATCTTTGTGTGCCTGTTGCATTTCACTTGCATGTCCAGCCAGTCGATTGCACGGAACTATGACCTTGGAGGCTCGGGGCAACCCGGTCGGTCAAGTCATCATGGGACTGTGCGATCACCCTTGATCTCGTACCATGATTTGGTATATGAAGCATCCTATCGGGTGTGTGTCAAGGGTCCCTTATTTGACTAAAACCCAGCCTTTGCATGATAGCTTCTGTAGAACCTTTCAATCTTAGGGAATCAATTCTCGATTAGGGTTATGTGCTAGGAAGTTTTTTGTGCCCGGAAGGGATTATTTGAGATGATGACAATACTAGCTTGATGAAAGACGTATAATCTTTTAATCACCTTTTAGCAATTCCTCCTCATGTTCCATGACATTTGGAGAACATGCTGAACCTTGATTATGAAATTATACTTCTTATATCGCGTTTAGTTAAGCATCATTGACCTTGTATGCATCCGCATTCATGAAAAGTACGGTGATAATCCGATCATGTGATCCTTCTGCCCAAAGGATTTTAAATCCATCTTTAAAAAGCAAACAGATCTTTGTCATCTTTATTCCAAAGTTTTCAATCGCTTTTTCAAAAAATTGGCAGTTCATTTTTTGATTAAAACTTCAGAGCCAAACCAAGGTTATTCATCAGCTAAGACACTTTTCAAAACAGAAGTTTCAACCCAATCACTTTTTTGAAAAGCGTGATCCAAAATTCTTGAAAATTGTTTTCTAAAGAAATGCTTTTCAAAAGAATTTTGAAAACCCTAAAATTTCCAGACATCGAAGGGTAAAGAGGGCCACAATGAATGGAGAAATCATCGTACTTGACATGGGTAAGGGTTTTATGTGCTTATGTGTTTATGTGTTAGGGTTAGATTTTTTTTTTTCGTTTTCTTTGGCATATAGAGTAGGCACACACGCACACATGCATTGCATCCGCATAACATACAAAATAAAAGTTTTTGCTAAAATAAAGGTAAAAAGGTATTCTAAAAAAATAAAATCTGCTGTAGGAGCAAAGATAGCCAATCAAGCGTGGTTCAGGGATCCTACGGCAAGACTTGTAAGGAGAGAATACGCTAACATGGCCGAAGAAAGAAACAACAAAGAGATGACCAGATTGAGGGTACTAGTCGAACAGCAAGCGGAACAGATGAGGAGACATGCCGAGAACATGAACCGCATGATGGGAATGATAGAGGAGCTGAGTCGCCGACCGCCGCCGCATGTAATTCCACCTATTATAGACCCGCCTTTGGGAGGAGGAGACGGAGATTGGTTCGACGATCAAGAGGCACATTGGAATGATGCACTAAGAGCCAACAGGGACAGAGAGAAAGATGAGAAGGAGAAGCTGCTGACCGAGAAGATAGAAAAGTTGGAAAGGGTAATGCGCAAGGCTCAGGGAGTGGATACCTATCTGATGGAACTGGAGGGATTGTATGACGGAGTCCACGAGACACTGCCGGCCGGTTTCAAAATGCCAGTTTTCGATAAGTTTGATGGCACAGGCAATCCCCGCAGTCATGTCCGAATGTGCATAGGAGCTTTTCAGCCTAGTGGACTGAGCACTACCATGATGGCTGTCCTATTTCAACAAACCTTAACAGGAGCTGCTCTGTCATGGTACCTTACACTTGAGCCAAGCAAAACCAGAGTATGGGAAGAAGTGATTAAGGCATTTGTGGCACAATACGAGTACAATCAGGATTTGGATGTTACTGTCCGAGATTTGGAAACGACCAGGCAGGGGAACAAAGAATCATTCGCCGAGTATTTGAGTCGATGGAGAGGAAAGGCAGCTAAAATGGTACAAAGGCCGCCTGAGAAAGACCAGATCCGAATGCTAATGAAAAATCTGCAACCAGTTTATCAAGAAAAGATGAGATTTCAGTCAATCAACACCTTTGCTGAGGTATTCGATGTAGGGACGAGAATCGAAGATGCAATTCAAGAAGGAACAATCAAGAAGGAGGAACCACAGAACCGATATCGAAGGCCCAGTTATGGATCAAATGGAGGGCACTCGGGGGGTCACTCTGGCCCCACCGATGTCAATACACTTAGCGAGCCTGAGAGAAAGTTCGATATCACCAGAAACCATCCAAGAGGAGGAGAGGATAAGCCACTGAGGAAGTTTTCGGATTTGGGAGTATCATTATCAACCGCCCTCGATAGGCTGTTAGCGAAAGGGCATCTCCGTCAGCTAGAACCTCGACCCCCGCCGAGTCCACTCCCACCGCATTTCAAGGGAGATCTCTATTGCAAATATCATCAACAAAAGGGCCACTCGACGGATCGGTGCATAAGGTTAAGGCACGAAATCCAAGACCTCATTGACAACAAAGTGATATCCGAGCCACCTGTCAAAGCCCCCAATGTCACCAAGAATCCTCTGCCGAACCATCGTGCTGTGCCACCGCCGCGGGGTCTTTATTTCTTAGGGGTAGAAGAAGCGGCATTCGATCCGTCCAAGCTAATCACAAAAGTCGGGGAACCAAAAAAGTTTTGTCAATTACCAGCAAATCCGGGGATCTATTCGCTTGGAAGCCAGCCAGAGATATGGGAAAACGAAGTGACAAGGCAGTCAGATTGGTGGGTCCAAGAAAGCAATGATCGGAACATAGGCCGGGCATGGGAGGATGATCTATGGTATCAAAGCGACGAAGAGGCAAAAGAGGGCTCAATGACCGTTTCAGAAACCGACAACATTTGGGCAAAAGAAGAGATCGACCATTTGACTCGGTCTGGTAGACACTTCAAGCCGCATGAACTAGATGAAGATCACCCGGGGAGGAAATTGGAGAAAGGGAAAGGAAAAATGAACGAGGAAGAAGAAGAGGATCGGGTCCTAAAGCAGATGAAGAAGACTCAGGCTAACATCACTGTCTGGGGGTTGCTGATTGCCTCCAAACGCCATAGGCAGGCGGTCCTAGACGCTCTGAATCAAGCTGACGTGTCTATCGACACCACCCCGGAAGACCTCATAGGATTGATCGGCAAGATTCCGACTTCGGCTATCACCTTTTCATCGAATGACTTACCTCCGGGAGGACCCACGCTCAACAAGCCGCTGTATATCACCGTTGAATGTTTGGGGAACACCGTGCCCGCTTGTCTCGTTGACAACGGGTCTGCTCTTAATGTATGTCCTTTCCGCACAGCCAAGCGAATGGGTTTAGATGAATCTTCTTTTGTGCCGTCTCAACAAAAGGTCCGGGCATATGACAACACCCAAAGAGCAGTCATGGGCATTATCTTTCTTAATCTCGCTATCGGGCCGATGGACAAAGAAGCTGAGTTCCAAATCATCGATATCCCCGCTTCTTTCAATCTGCTGCTGGGAAGACCTTGGTTGGACAGTTTGGGCGCTATACCATCGACGATCCATCAAAAGGTTAAGTATGTCTGGGAAAACAAAGTCTGTGATATCCTCGGAGACAGTTGGGTTCGTTCGTCCGAAGCGTCGTCAAGTGCACCGGTCCTAGAATTACAGTTGCAAGAAGAAGAAGCGAAGATGGGAGGATTCGAGTTCATCAGCATGATAGAAGAGGGAGAGCCGAAAGAGTTTTCACCGCCCCATTTCGATCAGTATGCTAGTCCAGTGGTCGCGGGAATCATGAAGAAAATGGGCTTCTTTCCAGGATTGGGACTGGGGAAGAACCTTCAGGGCCTGCCAGAGGCTCCAAGAATCCCTACTCAGACTCACACTCACGGTCTAGGGTATCGGCCAACGAAGAAGGAGCTGAGAGCAAAGAAGAAGGACGTCAGTGCGCCACTAGACCCTTACTTAAAGACTCTCAATGGGTATTTTGTGAAGGAAGGAGAAGATTTCCCCTTTTGCGGTTTCCCAGAACCATGGATGGACCAAAAAGACAAATGCATGAAGCCGGGGTTCGAGATCTTCTTCTCCCATGAATTTTCTGGGTACAAAGACCCATTTTTGCAAATGCCTGAAAAGTCTGTTGCTGCCAAGGGCTGGATTGGTACGCTAGACGGTTCTGCCATGAAAGATCTGTTAAGCGAAGGGAACGCAGAGGTCATGAAGGAGGATCCCGGAAAGACCAAAGGTGAATACGTCGAGGGCATAGTGGAGGAAGCTGCCGAGAGTGAAGAAGGCGAGGAAGGGAAGGCTGAGGAAGAAGAGATGGAGGAAATCACCAAGACAGGAGGTCCGGAAGAATGCTTTATTACTGTCCTGGGAGGAGAGCACAAGAAGGAGTCGGTTTTTGAGTCTAGTGATAGGTTTCCCCTGCACCCGGAGTCTGTAATGGCCCAAATGAGGCGTCTTTCGATTTCTATGTCTGTTGTAATCACTCCAAAGAAAATCAATGAAAGTATGACTGATTCTGCCTACTCGAACGCGCTTAATGAATGTGATGAATGTGATGATCATGAAATACCTATTGAACTGCGAAAACTAGTTGAAAAAGAAAAAGAATCTGCATGTAAAATCATTGAGGACACCCTAACAATTAATCTAGGAAATGAGAATAATCCTCAAAATGTCTTCATCGGCTCTACACTTAGCAATAAAGAAAGTAAAGAACTAATCAGTCTATTAAATGAATTCAAAGATGTTTTTGCATGGTCTTACAATGATATGCCAGGTATCGATCAAAAAATAGTCCAACACCACATCCCCCTCTTTCCCAATTCAAAGCCCATAAAACAAAAATTGAGGCGAATGAGGCCAGAATGGGCACTTAAAGTAAAAGAGGAGGTTGAAAAGCAATTAAGAGCTGGATTCTTGATGGTCACCGAGTATCCCGAGTGGATTGCCAACATTGTACCTGTCCCAAAGAAGGATGGTCGTGTTAGGGTTTGCGTGGATTTTCGGGATTTGAACAAAGCAAGCCCTAAAGACGATTTCCCATTACCCCACATCGACGTGTTGGTTGATAACACTGCGGGACATGAACTTCTATCTTTCATGGATGGATTCTCCGGGTATAATCAAATCCTCATGGCTCCCGAGGATAGAGAGAAAACCACGTTCATCACTCCGTGGGGGACATATTGCTATAGGGTCATGCCATTCGGACTTAAGAATGCAGGCGCAACCTATCAAAGGGCTGCCACCACTTTACTGCACGACATGATCCACAAAGAGGTAGAGGTGTATGTGGACGATATGATTGTGAAATCCAAGGAGAGGAGAGGGCACCTAGAGGCTTTGAGAAAGTTCTTTGGGAGATTGAGGGAGTTCAAGATGAGGCTGAACCCGCAGAAATGCACGTTCGGAGTCACTACTGGCAAACTGCTAGGATTTCTCATTACCCAAAGGGGAATAGAAGTGGACCCTACCAAAATAAAGGCCTTAACCGAAATGAACCCACCAAAAAATGAGAAAGAACTGAGAGGGTTCCTGGGTAGAATACAATTTATAAGTCGTTTCATCTCAAAGCTCACCATGACCTGCGACCCGCTGTTCAAGCTACTCAGAAAGGGAGAGAGATTCAATTGGGACACCCCGTGTCAACAAGCCTTCGACAAAATCAAAACCTACCTCCAGAACCCACCTGTCTTGTCGCCACCTTCGCCTGGGAGACCTTTGTTACTTTATCTCTCTGTATCCGAAGATTCAATGGGATGTATGCTGGCCCAAGAAGGAGAAGAGGGGCACGTGGAGAAGGCCATTTACTACTTAAGCAAGAGAATGGTAGGATATGAGTTAAAGTATTCGCCCTTGGAGAAGACCTGTTGGGCCTTGGTTTGGTGTACCCGTCGCCTCCGCCACTACATGCTAGCCTTCCCTGTAATCCTAATATCCCGAATGGACCCATTAAAATACTTGTTCGAAAAACCCGTCTTGACCAGTAGGATTTCCCGTTGGACCATGATGCTAGCTGAATTCGACATCAGATATGTCACCGCCAAGTCCGTAAAAGGAAGGGCTGTCACCGAGTTTTTAGCCGACCTCGCTGTAGAATCTGAGGACAAGGGAGACTTCAAGTTCCCAGATGAAGGAGTAATGGAGGTTAAGGAGGATTTGTGGAAGATGTACTTCGATGGAGCAGCCAACCAAATGGGTTACGGAGTTGGAATCATTCTCGTAGCACCAGACGGGGTCCCTACCCCATTAGCTGTCAAACTCAAGTATAACTCAACTAACAATACCGCGGAGTACGAAGCATGCATAATTGGGATGGAAGCAGCCTTGGCTTTGAAGGTCAGAAAGATTGATGTCTTCGGAGATTCCAACTTGATCATATCCCAGGTCCGAGGAGATTGGAGGGTAAAACATGATAAATTGAGACCTTACCATGACTATCTGGAAAGCCTGAAAGCACAATTTCGAAAGATTTCCTTTTACTACCTCCCTCGCGAAGAAAACCAACTAGCCGACTCTTTGGCTACCTTAGCCTCGATGATCCAAATCCCTTCCAAAATTGCCATGATCCCGCTGTCCATAGAAGTAAGGAATCAACCGTCATTCAAAATGATCGCAGCCGTAGAGAGAGAAGATGAAGTGCCTTGGTATGTGGACGTGTGGAAGTTCATTAAAGAAGGAGAATACCCCGAAGGAGCCTCATAAAAGGACAAGAAGGCGATACGACGATTTGCTGCTCAATTTGTGATCTATGCGGATAAACTATGGAAGAAGTCCTACACCGGGTATAATTTGGAGTGTTTATATGGAAGGGAAGCTAAGAGAATGATGGAGGAAATACATGAGGGAGTATGCGGGCCCCACATGAACGGGCACATGCTGGCGAAGAAGAACATTCGACAAGGGTACTATTGGACGACCTTGGACAAAGACTGTTGTGAATATGTTAGAAGGTGTCACAAGTGTCAGATTCATGCAAATCTGATGCACACCCCACTGTCGCAGCTCTATAGCATGACCACCCCTTGGCCATTTTCCGTATGGGGGATTGATATCATCGGTGAGATAGCTCCAAAGGTTTCCAATGGGCACCGGTATATAATCGTGGCGATCGATTATTTTACAAAATGGGTAGAAGCAGCCTCATAAGCAACTTTGAAAGCCAAAGATGTGGTGAGTTTCATTGAGAAGAACATAATCTGCAGATACGGAGTCCCGAACGAGTTTATCTCCGATCATGGCAGTCATTTCCAGGGGGAAGTTATCCCGCTCTTAGAAAAGTATAAGATCACTCGCCATCAGTCATCCCCGTATAGGCCCTAGACGAATGGAGCGGTAGAGGCAGCGAATAAGAATGTTAAAGCAATCTTGGGGAAGACGACAGATACATATAAGGATTGGCATGAGAAGCTGCCATTCGCTTTATGGGGGTATCGGACGTCAGTAAGGACTTCAACGGGTGCTACGCCATACTCGCTAGTCTACGGAATGGAGGCAGTCCTTCCAGTCGAGGTGGAAATACCCTCTCTCAGAGTCTTAATAGAATGTGAAGTGACAGAATCAGAATGGATACAGGGAAGGTATGAGGAATTGATGCTGCTCGATGAAAAGAGGCTGACCGCGATAAACCATACTCGGGGGTACCAGAAGAGAATAGCTCGTGCTTTCAACAAAAAGGCTCGCCCAAGGAAGCTTACTGAGGGTGACCTGGTCCTCAAAGAACTGAAGGTGCCTGTTTATGACCCCAGAGGAAAGTTCAAACCCAATTGGGTCGGGCCGTACATCATTAAGACCCTCCTTTCCGGAGGGGCGGCCTATCTCATGGACCTGGACGGGGTTGAATTTAAACAGCCGATTAACCTCGATCGCCTCAAGAAATACTTTGCTTGAAACCATTTTTTTCAAAGCCTCCTACCTTGATGAACTACGCTTGACTGATTCCCGCTAGGGGATACGTAGGCAACCAACTTGGTTCGGTCATTTCAAAAAAAAAAAAAAAAACGGTGCTAAACTAGGGGCAAACTAGCGTTTGCCCAAAGCCGCTTCAAAGCCATAAAACCAGGGGCAAACTTCGTTTGCTAAGCCGAAGAACCCAGATACAAAACCCTCCCTTGGATCATCTGGCTATCGAGATAAGTACTATATAAAAAAAAACAAATGAGAATTCATAGAAGGATTAAAGTTTAAAGCAAAGAAGCAAAGTAAAGAGCCAAGTTAAGACATTAAAAGGATAATTCTTCATAAAAGATTAATCGAAAGGGTGGACACTTTAGATTTAGCATGACAACACTTCTTGAAAAGGAAAAATAAGAAAAATCACATTCAAAAGCGCAAACAAAGGGTAGGCAGGGTCTGTCAGAAGAGTTTCATAAAATGTCAGGCATTTTCCCTGTTTTCGTCTACTTTATTATGCATGTGTCTGTCAAGCTCGCCTCGCAGCCAAGGTTTGGATCTCTAGAAGATACTCAGTAGTAGGCACAGTCAGAGCAGGAATCCTCGAGAACGGAGCAGCCATTCTACCATGCCAAGCCTCCATGAAAGCTTTCACTATGGAGGGACGCAAAGCGGACCCCCTAGTAAAATCAGCAGTTATAGAATCAGTAGCACCTTGTAAGAGTCCAAACTGACGGACCACCCGAACAGGGATGTAAAAAGTAGTGGCATACAAGCCGAGCAGCCAAATGCCAGGTCGCCCAGGGAGGCGCAAAGCAATAGAGCAACAGGTCCACGACGGACAAACCCAGCAAATGTCACTAGAAGAGAGGCCCTGCAGCCAACCAAGCCACGCGACGGCAGACTGAAACAAGCTATGAATCTCCACGCGATCATAAGGAAGTGACCCACGGAGATGGGAAGCATGTATGAAGAGATCTAGACGCTCCATGAGCCAAACTTGCAGAACGAAAGGTGCCCCGGCAGATAACATAACCCCAGTAGCGTGGGCATGGCCCAGCCCGATCAGAGTTTCGCCAAGGACCAGCATAACAGCACTTTTCATCTCCCGCAAACCACAGGCCATGGGTATAAGAATGTCAGAAGATGACTGGAATAGGAAGTAAGAGAGCATGGCGATTGACAAGGCACTACGTCGGATGATCTGGTACTCACCATCATAGGGGTCCCCTATGGGAGCATAAACAGAGGCAAGGCGCTCAAAATCAATATGCCTGTCACAAATAAAGGAGCCCGCCGCATTTTGAGATATGTGGAGAAGAGTGGCTAAATCCCGAACATACCCGGCCTAAATCTAAGGAACCATCAATTCAGCAGAAGGATCAGTATGGAGAATGGCGCTGAACTCCTCAAACAAGGGGCAGATCTCTTGAGAACCAAAGCGGAAGACGTTGAAAGCGGGATCCCAACACTGAATGGCAGCTCGAAGTAGGCCCTCATTCAAACTCATCCGTCGAAACGAAAAGAGATCGTTCAGTCTGAAACACTCAAAGTTAAGCCTGTCAATACCCGAGAGAGTATCTATCCATGGGAAGAGGATTTGAGAACCAATGGGGGCCATTGAGGGGAGAATAAGGAGGAAAGAGAAAATTTTGCGGAGCTTTGAGAAAGAAGGGGTATAAATAGAAGAATAAAGCTGTCTACCTACCCGCGGCACTCGATAAAGTGCAGCGGCACTCGGTAAAGTGTCGCGCGACAATCCGTGAATGCCGTTGCGGCACTCACTAACTGCCGTTGCGGCACTCACTGACTGCCGTGGAGGCCTAACCAAGTGTCGTTCCGAGTTTTTCATTGGCCAGGATTTATTTGTAACATGATCAGCCCACCTGCAAACAGAGAACTAGATACAATAAAACGTGCGCATCATGCAGCACGAACAAATACATTCATTCATTTCATTTATTTATACATGTCAAATAGATAAGAGGGATAGAAAAGAAGCATTCAAAGATAAAAATAAAGATGGGACCAAGCCATGGTCCCGCATACGGCAGGAGTTGGACCAAGCTATGGTCACACATACGGTGAGTAAGCAAAGGAAACGTAAATATTTAAAGCATCTATCCTACCGACTATAAAGAAACAGCCATCAAAATAAAGCATGTGTGTATATATATACAGTCATTGACCAAAATGTAAATCCTCCCACAACTCTCAAAAATAAAAAATATATAAAAAGCAGGGTCAACAATGACCCCGACCCCGGCCGTGAGTATGACGAGTCGTGCGCCTGAGAGGCTCCTCCTCCGACTCGGTCCCGCTACCTCCACCGCTCCCTCCACGACCTCCCGATACTGCCGCCTCTGCCTCTGCTGGTGCCCTCGCCACTACCTCCGGGGGCATCGCTGAGAGGGATGCCGAACTGCTGGAGCTGCTGCTGAAGCTGCCCCACCTGCTGAGACAAGACTCTGTTCTCCTCCATCTGGAAGAGAGGGGATGAGTCCAGAAAAGTATTGAAAAGACATTTGGAATACTAAGAATATGGAAAGGGTAGAAGATCATACCTGGGCCCTCAACTGAACCGCAGCAGTCGCCCGAGCTCCCTCAGCCTGAAAACAAGAACCAGGAATAAAGATCAGTAAAAAAGAGATACAATCCCAGTCAAAAGTAGGAGTGGGGATAAATTTCTTACCATCCACTCTCGCCCGAGAACCCACTGTCGCACGCTATGGGCATACGCTAGGCCCTCCTCCGCATAAGCGCGCGGGACGACGTCATAATGTAAAGGTATGGTGGGAGCACCATGTGAAAGTCGAGGAACCATCGTCGAGTGGGGCTCTCCGAATGAGACGGTCGACATAGTCCAGTCCCACTCGGGCAAGGCAGGAGGTCGAACCGCGGCAGGAATAGGCTGCAAACAAAAGTAATAAAGCATGGGTAAAGAATAAAAAGAAAAATTCACAGAAATAATAAAGGAATCATTTACTCACCCGAGTCACTTCCATCAAAGGGAAGTTCGGCATCAGCTTGGCGGCACGGAAAGCCGCATATCCTGACGGGTCGTCCAAAAAGCCGTGGATACCAGAACCGGCTCGAGCAGCCGTGTAATCGCCGCCCTGAAGCGTGTCAGTGGCCCTCATAGAGTCGGGAGGAGGGAATGGCACAAAGAACCCCGGGGCCGCTATCGACTGCCGGGTCACTCTCTCTCCTAGATACCACGCCAGGCCCTCTGACCCACCATCGAGAAGTCATCTCGTCGGGTCATACCCGGCCGACTCTCGAATCCCCACACTAGCCTCAGGTAACACCCTAAGCCACGGCTGCCAGTGCACGTGCCCCTCCCTCAGGTTCGTCAGGAAGTTTCTGAACGAAACAAAATCATGGGCCCCGGTCTTCCTCCCAACCCTATCCTTCGCCCATTTCAGCCCCTGGGGCATGATAAGGGCGTCGACATCGCGTGTCTGAGGAGACATCATGCGAAGATACTCGTGGGACCAAATCTGTGATAAAAAAAGGAAGAAGAAGAAGGATTAGTCTCACATTTTTTTTAATAAAAAATATATGGAATATAGGAAAAGGTATACCTCCCACGCTCTCCAATACCCGCCGGTAGCAGCCGACCTGTCTCGAGAGATGTCACTCATATGCCTATATAGGATGGCCAACCCTGTACCAGCCCATTCGTACTCGGCAACCCGGTCCAGGCGCTCCAGCGACGCCACCAAGGGAGCAGAAATCCGGTCACCCCTGGTGCTCAACAAGGTCACCCCAGCATGTACATCAAGAAGCCCCTGGCCATCTGCTCGTCCGTGAAACCGGGTTTGCCTCGGAACATATCCATAAACCATCGAGCTGTGACCAAAGCCTCCTCCGGGACCACCCCTAGCAACGGCTCCATCTGGCCCCACTCCTGGTCCGTCAAGTACCTCAGAGGCTTTCCGCCGAAGGCTACCCCCGTGATCATGCTGAAATCTAGAGGGGTCATCGTCATCTCCCCAAAATCGAAGTGGAAAGTACTCGTGGTATCCCACCACCGCTCAGCCAACGCATGCATCTGCTGTAGGTCATTGGAGCTCTTCATCAAAAGTTTGACGAAGTCTCCAAACCCTGCTGCATCCACTAGAGCCCTCACGGTCGGGCTCAGCTCTGTATACCACTCGTGGCCATGGGCGAGGCTGCCATGCCCCTTCAGCACCTTCGGCTACAGCTGCAAGAAAAGAATAAAAGGTTTGTTGTTAGGGAGTGGATAAAGAAGAGAGCAACAACAGTGAATAAATAATTGATAAAGGAATGGAAAATCTAGAAGTGTTCATAGGGGATTTCACAAGCAAAGCACTTATTTGCATTCAAGAAGAAATGAATAAAAGAAAATGCTCGACTTTCTAACAAGGTTCCGAAAAGAAAAGAAAAGAAAAAGAATAGTTTGTCCACATTCTCTGAAATACATGCACATATAAGCTTCGAAAGAGATTTTGGGCCCGAAAAAGTATAAGTTTCAAAGAAAAATGCATAATTGCAAACATTCGAGAATCATTTTTTTGAATAATTAAATGACACTTGGAATGCTCAAGGAAAAACTCGCCAATACAGGAGAAGGTTCAGGATCGTGTATCCATGAGCATTGGGTGTTTGAAGTTTTGATCAAATGGTTTTCAAAAAAAAAAAAATCTTTGAGGAAAGTTAAAAGAAAAAAATAATAAATAAAAAATACAAATAAGAGATGAGTGTTCAAAAAATTCAAGCGTAACACCCAGTTTCTGAAAATTCATAAAATAAAAACTCCTTTGCAAGAAGCATGAAATGGAGCGTTCAAGACACCACGAGCATGGCGTTTGGAGTAGGGTATCTAAAAGTGGCGACAATTCTACGTTACATTCACAAGGAGAAGGAAATACGAGAAATAAATAAAAGGAGGCGTTTACCTCGCGCTTGAAAGCGCGGGCCGACAGATGCTCGTCAGGGTCCCTCAATAGGAGTGTGACGTCTGGGTGATGAGTGGCAGTATATCTGGCCCTTTTCTTGCGTCCTGAACCACTCGCCATAATCTGTCAAAGAAAAAGAGATAACCCGCGCGTTAGATTAGTGAAAAGTGAGATAAACAATGAAACAAAGAAATTTAATCAAACTCTGATCTAGCGGAACATACCTGTGAGTGTCGTAAATCAATACAGAGGCGAGGAGAGGATGGGAGAATTTTTCTCCAGAGAGATTTTGAGATGAAGAGAGTGAGAGAATGAAAGAAATGTTTGAACCCCGGCGGTTTTAGCCACTGCCGCTCAAACGCGGCACTCATTTTTCCGTGCGCGGCAGTCAATCAACTGCCGCGCGGCACTCGCCGAGTGCCGTAACGGCACTCCGTGAGTGCCGCGCGGCAGTCACGGACTGCCGCGAAAAACCGCGCGTGCCGCGATTAAGGCGGTTCAAAGATATTTACTTTCTCCCCAAAAATTCAAATCAAGTCCCAAAAATTGAAGTTGAGCCCCCCAAAGTGTGCCCTCATTGCACTTTTTGACCCCGGTTTTGTTTCTAGGTTTAAATCGACTACAAA
Organism: Hydrangea macrophylla; assembly: GCA_033977485.1. Classification (NCBI taxonomy): domain Eukaryota; kingdom Viridiplantae; phylum Streptophyta; class Magnoliopsida; order Cornales; family Hydrangeaceae; genus Hydrangea; species Hydrangea macrophylla. The sequence continues at coordinate 35,996,769 of CM066994.1, forward strand.
TTTCAAAATGCGGGTATAAATTTGAGCCTGTGGGCTCCCAACTCCCAGAAATCGAAATAAAATTCCAGCCTGTGGGCCCCAAAATTCAAAAGATGAAATCCTAGCCTGTAGGCCCCGGGTCTTGAAGATATAAAGTAGATTCCAAGCCCGTGGGCTCCCGAACTTTGGAAATTTGAGAATATAACGGATTTATATTCCCGGTTTTCGCAACGGACTTGCGTTGACTTTCGTTTTGAGAATATAACGAATTTATATTCCCGGTTTTTGCAACGGACTTGCGTCAACCTTCGCTTTGAGAATATAACGGATTTATATTCCCGGTTTTCGCAACGGACTTGCGTTGACTTTTGTTTTGAGAATATAACGGATTTAGATCCCCGGTTTTCGCAACGGACTTGCGTTGACCTTCGCTTTGAGAGTATAACGGATTTATATTCCCGGTTTTCGCAACGGACTTGCGTTGACTTTCGTTTTGAGAATATAACGGATTTATATTCCCGGTTTTCGCAACGGACTTGCGTTGACCTTCGCTTTGAGAATATAATGGATTTATATTCCCGGTTTTCGCAACGGACTTGCGTTGACCTTCGCTTTGAGAATATAACGGATTTACATACCCGGTTTTCGCAACGGACTTGCGTTGACTTTCGTTTTGAGAATATAACAAATTTTTTCCGGTTTTCGCAACGGACTTGCATCAACCCTCGCTTTGAGAATATGACGAATTTATATTCCCAGTTTTCGCAACGGACTTGCGTCAACCCTCGTTTTGAGAATATAACGAATATATTCCCGGTTTTCGCAACGGACTTGCGTCAACCCTCGCTTTGAGAATATAACGAATTTATATTCCCAGTTTTCGCAACGGACTTGCGTCAACCCTCGCTTTGAGAATATGACGAATTTATATTCCCGGTTTTCGCAACGGACTTGCGTCAACCCTCGCTTTGAGAATATGACGAATTTATATTCCCGGTTTTCGCAACTGACTTGCGTCAACCCTCGCTTTGAGAATATGACGTATTTATATTCCCGGTTTTCGCAACGGACTTGCGTCAACCCTCGCTTTGACAATATGACAAATTTATATTCCCGGTTTTCGCAACGGACTTGCGTCAACCCTCGCTTTGAGAATATAACGAATATATATTCCCGGTTTTCGCAACGGACTTGCGTTGACCTTCGTGATCAAATCAAAAGCACTTTCATGACTCCTGTGTCAGATTTTCGCATGAAAAATCTTGCCTGACTAACACGCCACAAAATGCGCGTCGTACGTAGGGAAAACATGATAAGCATGACATTTACACAATCAGGTCAATTCAGAAAACGCCATCGTATTGCACTTGCATCACGACATGATAGGTGCATCCATCCGTGTGACTACTTGCGTTTGTGAATGTTCAACCTATGCCTGAACTACGCTTTGGTCTGATTCCTGACAGGATACGTAGGCAGCTCGCCGTAGGGCACGACCAATTGGAATTCCGCTGCACACCTACTTTTGCAACGCATTTTGTTTTTTACCTACATTCGACAGTCTGGTCAAAGGCTTGTCTTCACACAGGCTTTGACATTCACTTATGGGACGCGTTGCTCCACAAGCTCCGTCAAAGAGGGGCAAAACTGTAGACACCCCAATTTTGACCGACCGTCAAATTTAGGAGAGTGTGACCTCCATATCCGATGATGACAAGGACCGAAAAAAATTAAAGTATTCCAAACTCTTCAGAAAATCTCCAAAACGCGATAAAATTTCACAGAAAGAGGAAAAATACCAGGTATTTAGGAGAATTCAGGTATAAGACATGATTTTTGGAAAGGATCTTCAAAAATAATTTGTTTCAAAAGGGAGAAGTCCTAAAAAGGGGAATCTCAAATAAAAACGGCATACGGCAGACTGCCGCGACACTCACTGAGTGCCGTACGGCAGTCGGAGAGTGCCGTTCCGGCAGTCACCAAGTGCCGCAAAAAATTTTTGACTGCCGTTCACTTTTAAAGTCTGTATTTTGCAGAGCAATACGTATGCATATGCGAATAAGAACAAAAAAACTGATAAAGTAAGACTGACAAAAATGCGGCAATCCATTAATGGCCGCGGCATTTGATGAATGCCGCGCGGCAGTCATGAAGTGCCGCAACGGCAGTCATGAAATGCCGCAGCGGCAGTCACGGACTGCTGCGGCAGTATCTGGACTGCCGCGCTGGACAGCAGTCTGTCTAAATTCAGAAAGTACACATTGTACCACCAAATGAGATAATTACACCTGTTTTTTGCTCCGAGATTCACCAAAAATACCTGGCAATTTTGCCTATAAAAGAGAAGGGATCTTTCTAAAAGAGGGGAGACCAAGAAGAACACCAAAAAAAAGATTGGGAGGGAGAACACATGCAAAAACAGTTCCATTACACCAACATTTTTTAGAGAGAAAAGAGAGTGTTTAGAGAATTAGAGAAAAGGGTTTGGAAGATCTTCAAAGAAAAGAAAACTTTGAGGATAATTTGGAGGTGATCCTCTAACCATAGATTATTAGCTTGCTCTTTCTTCTCTTAAAATCTCTAATCCTAAATCTTTCATTACTTTCTTTGTTTGCCAAATAAACTTAGGAGTTCTTTTTTTTTTGTTCCCATTACTCCCTTCTATTTTTTGTCCATTTTCTTCTCTTGAAGGCCTTGGAGATCTTTAATATCTCTCTTGATCTCTTGAGGATGATCCTTTGAATCTCATGTAAGCTTGTGCTCTACATGAAAGTCAAAACTTGATCACCACTTTATTTCACATAGATAGGATCCAAGTCCATGCTCATGACTTGGATCCTCTAAACTTGATGTCTCATGGAATCCTTTCTATATTCCTTTGAAAACCATCAAGTAGTAGTTGCACCTTCATCTCCAATGACCACCAAATGGTAGGAGAAAGTATTTTGGGTCTAAACTCATCTCTATGGTTTAGGTTCATCATTTTGAGATTTCATGAAGTTTATTCATACTTCACTTGAAATCAATAAATATGAAGGTCTTTAGCCTCCAATGACCATCAAATGGTAGGAGAAGTGGTTTGGTTTAACCCAACTTCATGGTTTAATAGTTGGGGTTGCCAAATAAAAATTGAACTTGACCAATAAAAACAGTGAGTTCACAAACTGTTTTTGATCAAAGATTTTTAGTTCGAAATCTAACCGTTGGAATCAAGTGAAACCAACGGGAAAGTGTCAATAAGACAATGTTCTACCACTGTAATTTTTGTTTTAAGTTGGTTTCATGTTTAGAAGGGTTTGATCATGGGTTTTGTGGAGTAACAACAATCTGTCCAGAGTTTCAGAATAGTTCCAGAACAGTAACATTCTTTTGAAATAAATAAATCGAGGTTTTAATAAAGTGTTTGTGACCCAAAATAATTTTTTCTAAGTAGATTAATGTGTTAGTAAGTCACCCTAAAAAGAACAAAGCAATTCTGATTTTTTTACTATTTTTAATAAATCGTGCAAGAATTCTGGACAGAAGGTTGTAAAGTGCTGAGTGATGTCCAGTATTTTTCATATTCCCGGAGATCCAACCGTTGAAACTTTGATTTTCTTTTTGCTTTGGAAACTAGATTCACAGGGGCATCTCGTGTCCAAATTTCACCAAGATTAAACCATGGGAGATATGCTTTTTATTTCTTTTAAGTTCTGGTCTGCTCTCTGCAATTTTCAGAGTTTTATGACACATTTGACCAACTTTGTAAATAATGGTCCAAATGACTCTTCTATGATCTAGGGCTTAAACCATGTTTTAATAAATGATTAGTTGAGCTTGAATTCAAGGTTTAAGAATATTTCATAGTTTATCCTTGTCCATGTACATATTCATCCATATGGTTTGGCACTTGTAATTAGGATTTATTTGCTTTGGATTTAATTACATTAGATAGATTTAAGCTAGAAATTTAGGATTGTTATTTCTAACATCATATTTTGCATATCATGTGAACTAACCCTTTGTTTTGTAGCGCTATTAAGGTACGATTTCTCAATCCTTCTCTGGTTTATTAAATTCCTTGATTTTTATTTGATATTCGACCTTATGCGCGACACCTTAGAGTTAAGATTTGCCTTATGTGTATATATGGATTAGAGACTCTTTTCCTAGGTTTTATTTAATCGCATGCATTGCACGCTTAATATTCGCAGCCGGATCCCGAGTAAGCTCTCTCGTTCCTTATTACACATCATATCGCCTGCTACTTGACATATGTGGCTTATGAATGATATTTTTGTCATTAGCAATTTTACACCATTTCCAACATGCTTGTGTTATGTATACCTATATATGTATTAATTGAGGGCATGCTTAGATTATTAATTCGATTAAATGGATGTTGAGTAGAGGCCTATCGCGAGATAGGATGAGAGGGGGTGCTTTAGTCCGCCGGGCTCCTTCCCCTCTCATTCCATAATCCCCGGACCCAGTTAATCTTTGGTTTTGCAAAAGATCAGTTTGCTTTTAAAATGGTTTCTTAATTCTCCTTTTAAAAATTAAGTGGCGACTCATTTTGTTTTAGAAATAGATTTTTTGAAAAGCTGTGGGTAAGCCAACCTGCGATATCCACATACCCTTCCACCAAAAGTTTTCTCTCAAGTTTCTGTACATCTTATTACTTCTCGGGTGCACTGAATATTTCGTACCATGAGCTTCTTCTAGAATCCTCTCCTTCAAGTCTTTCACATTTGGTATATATAATCGATTTCCCAGTTTCAACGTTCCTCGTTCCAACACAAAACTAGGTCGTCTCCCTAAAGGTATCTCGTCCCTCATTTTGCACAAATAGACATCGTTAAATTGTTCTTTCTTGATCTCATCAATAATATCTGGGTGTGCCATGATTGCCATCATTAAGCCACCACTAGTCTCTGGAATCACATCCAATTCTAAGCGTTCCATCTCTTTTATCAACTCTTTTTGTTGTGTTAGCTCGTCGGCTAAATTCCTCGATGTCTTTCAGCTTAATGCATCGGCCACTACATTCGCCTTTCCCGGATGGTACTCAATCGAAAGATCGTAATCCTTCATCAACTCCAACCATCTTCGCTGTCTCATATTCAAATCTCGTTGGGTGAAAATGTATTTCAAACTCTTGTGATCTGTGAATATCTCACACTTTTCCCCGTACAAATAGTGTCTCCAAATCTTCAAAGCATGAATTACCGCAGCTAATTCCAGATCATGAGTCGGATAATTAATCTCATGTGTCTTCAACTGTCTAGAAGCATAAGCAATCACTTTACCACCTTGCATAAGCACACATCCCAACCCTTTGTGTGAAGCATCACTATAGATTACAAATCCTTCGGTTCCAGATGGTATTATCAAAATAGGTGCTCTCGTTAGTCGTGCTTTCAATTCTTGAAAACTGTCTTCACATTCCTGACTCCATTCAAATGTAATTCCTTTCCTCATCAACCTTATCATAGGTAAAGAAATCTTTGAGAAATGTTCAATAAAACGGCGGTAGTTTCCCGCTAATCCCAAGAAACTTCGAATTTCGGATACAGATGTCGGCCTTTGCCAATTAGATACAGCTTTTACTTTGTGAGGATCAACTGATACTCCATTCTTGTCAATCACGTGACCAAGAAAAGTAATACTAGACAACCAAAATTCACATTTCTTGAATTTACCAAATAATTGTTTCTCTCGTAATCTCTGAAGTATCAACCTCAAGTGGTTCTCGTGTTCTATCTCACTCGGTGAATAGATAAGGATATCGTCAATGAATACAATCACAAAGTCGTCCAAATAATCCTTGAATACTCGATTCATAAGATCCATGAACGCGGCTGGTGCATTCGTAACTCCAAATGGCATAACTAAGAACTCATAGTGTCCATAACGCGTTCTAAAAGCTATTTTCTCAACATCTTCAGCCTTCACTTTCAACTGATGATAACCCGATCTCAGGTCTATCTTGGAGAATACTTGTGCCCCACGAAGTTGATCAAATAAGTCGTCAATTCTGGGTAACGGGTACTTGTTATTAATCGTCAACTTGTTCAGTTCCCGATAATCAACACGCATACGCATTGAACCGTCTTTCTTCTTTACAAACAATACTGGAGCTCCCCACGGTGATACACTTGGTCGAATGAAACCCTTGTTAAGTAGCTCTTGTAGTTGGATTTTCAGCTCTTTCAATTCTATGGGTGCCATTCTATACGGTGCCTTTGATACGGGTCTTGCGTCTGGTATAACGTCAATGGTGAATTCAATTTCTTTCTCAATAAGAACATCTGGTAGATCATCAGGAAAGACATATGAATATTCTCGCACTATCGGAATGTCTTCTACTTTGAATTTGGTCGCTGAGACATCGGTCACTGAACATAGGAATCCGTGACATCCCTTTTTCAATAACCTTCCCGCCCGGATAGCTGAAATCAAATACGGCGGCGGTATAACCCCACTCCCTTGGAAGCAAAAGTTCCCATGCATCGGTGATCGAAAGTTAACCTCTTTCCGTTCACAATCTATTGTGGCTTGGTTAAAAGCTAACCAATCCATTCCCAGTATCACATCGAAATGATTCACCGCAATCGGTATAAGGTCTACGGTCATCAACTTCTCACCTAGTTTGATCTCACAGTTCCTATATATCGTAGATGTCATTATTGATTTATTAAGTGGCACAGAAATAGACAATTCATATCCTAACGATACCGATTTAATATTCAAATGTTCAACAAAGGCATGCGATACAAATGAATGCGTAGATCCCGAGTCGACAAGTATGCGTGCTAAGTGTGAACATACAAGCACCATACCTGAGACTACTGTCTCGGAAGCAGTCATATCTCCTGGGTTCATCTGATATGCCCTTCCTTGACGTTGCTCAGTCCTTTGTCCCCCGTCATTGGATTGTCTAGGCTTCGAACCACTAGAAGCCATAGAACTAACTCCTTGCTGAGGATACTTCCTCGGGCAATCCTTGGCTTGGTGTCCAAATACTCCACAATCATAGCACTTGCCTCTCATCTCAGGTGTAGATTAGCACTACCCCCTCCTTGATTTTTGTTCTGGGGTTTGGTCATGAAACTTCGGCCTGAGTGTGGTCGGTTGCAAAGTGAACACAATGGTATGTTACTTGGCGTTCTCCTGAAATCACTAGAACTAGAACCAGAGCCTCTTTGAAATGGCCTCTTGAAAGATCCGCCTTGGTTCCTATCTCCACTCTCATGGCTTCGTTTTCCGTGATGATTCTGCCTCGACCTTTCCATCCCACTCTCGGCCACTAGCGCCGTTTGTTGTACTGCTGCCACAGTCAAATGCTCGTAGGTTTCCACCCTTAGACGAATATTTTCCCTTAAACCTTCTTCGAATTTCCTTGCTCTATCTTCCTCCTCTGGTACTGAACCCTTGCCAAACCTCAACAACGCGTTGTACTTGGAAGTATATTCGGTTACAGTCATATCTCCCTGCTTCAAGTTATCAAATTCTCGCTTCTTTGCATTGTAGGCGGCTCGCGGAAAGAACCGGCGATTGAATTCCGCCTTGAACCCCTCCCAAGTAATCGGTGCCCCTTGATCTAGTACATTTACCTACCAGTTCTGGGCTTCACCCTTCAGCACATCACTTGCATTTTTCATTTTCTCCCTGTCGTTCATCGGAATAGATCAAAAAATCCTCTCCATGTCCATAATCCAATGTTCTGCGAGCGTTGGATCGGGTGTCCCATGAAATTCCATTGGTTTCTTTCGAGCGAATTGTTCGGATACGGATCTTATGCCCTTAGTTTCGGGTGCATGCACTACAGTTATTGGTTCCACTTCGATGTGGGGTGTGGGAGGCAATCGCTCCGCTATATTCCGTATCATTTCCCCCATATTCCCCATCATCTCTGCCATTTCATTCATACGTCGAGTATGGGGTGATAACTCTTGGTCATCCATGATTACAATCATGTAGTTCTCAATACATAAACACTATGCATGTATAATAATAACAATAGCATGTATGTAAAATAACATACATATGCATCAAACATCTTTAATATGTATGGATGCAATTTAGACCATGTGGCAATTCACTCAACACTCCTCTCGTCGTCGAACGTTTCCCCCAAGTTTTGTTACCTCTAGCTCTGATACCACTAAATCTCACGACCCATCCCGCTACGCGCGGAAATAGGACACGTGGCACGCCATCAAGGCTCATCTAAACATCATATAACAATACGCAGCGGAAAGAACTTTAAAACAACCCTGGGTATTTAAAACTTAGGGAACATTACCCTCTGAGTTTGTAAAATCCATTGAAATCAGAGTTATAAAAAGTTTTGGCCAATTAGAAACACATCCAAAATACTCAGTTTTGAAAACAGAGGTTCAGTCGACTGATCAGGGAACCCAGTCGACTGATCAGTCGACTGATCAAAGTCCCCAGTCGACTATACTAAGCAGAACCAAAATGTAACATTTTCAAAAGGGGTCCAGTCAACTGATCTGGAGGTCCAGTCGACTGGTTTTGCCATTATTAAAAGCAGTAGCCAAAACCAACAGTGTCTCATTCGACTGATGCAAGGTCCAGTCGAATGCTTATCTTACTATTCACTTTCAGTGTCTCAATCACACGAGATCCAGTCGACTGATCCTGGGTCCAGTCGACTGCTCCCCTGCTGGGTAGCCTGAAATGAAATATTAACAACTCATGCTTCTCCATACCAACCACAATCACAACCATAACTGATTTTCAACATTCAAAACATAACTACAGACGTTCAATTATAAGATTACAATACCAAGGAACTAATCCAAAGATCTATTACAACATTTTACGAATTCCCAATCCTTACACGAGTTAGAAAAAGGAAACAAAGATATAAACAAATGATTCCCCCGGCGTTCCTTAACGGTCTCATTCATCACGCTTCTTCTTGTCTTTCTTCTTACCTGCAATGGAGTAAATCTCCACTGCTCAGCTATATGCTGAGTGCACAAGTCTAACATATGCAATATATGACAAAACATGATTTAATCTCATAAATCATATCAATAGTCTCTAGGGAGGAAAATACGCATTCATCCGGTAGCGACAAGTCCAAGCCTTAAACCGCGATGTCAATGGCAAGTCCAAGCCTACAACCATTATATCCCACAAGTGTCATGGCAAGTCCAAGCCTACAACCATGCACAGTAGCTGTCGCTACTCAAATTCTCAAACATCGAGAAGCTTACTCCGACATGAATTTGTCTAAGACCCCCTTTTGACCCACATAGACAACTCAACGTGCTCGCGTAAATTTAGACATGCTTTTCACAATTTAGCGCGTGCATAAGTAACGGGCCTACAATTAACACATGGATTTCGCCCGGATCTCAATTTCGTCGTCGAAATATAAAACATGTATTCCTCTATATTTCATAAGTTAGAACTTCATACCTCGTGCGATTTCCCCCAAGCTTTGAAGGATCGACTAGGAGGCTAAATAATCGTCGGATTTCGAATTTGAGAAAATTCCTACAAGTTTATACCTGTTTTTTCCAAAAGTCTAGAATTAAGATTTTTACAAAAATTGGCCAAACACGGCCTAAGTAGTATCAAAACGTAGGTCTTACCTCCACGAGTTCAAATCTTGAATCTGGAGAAATACTGACGGACGGAAGGTCGTCGTATGTCGCCGGCAAGCTCGTGGCAACCAAATCTCCTTTCTCTCTCCTCTCTCTAGATATTTGTGAGTTTTGGATGAGAATGAAATCTCATCCCCCACCTATTTATAGAAAAACTCTTCGGGAATTGCGTTTACCTCCCCACGAGTTCCTCAAACTTCTAATTAACTCCCGAAACTTCGCACACGTCCATTTTATGCCTTTACGAGTGAAAACTATAAATTTCAAAAGTTTTCGACTAGGTTTCGTTTGGTCCAAAAAATAACGTCTGAAAACTATATTCTGTGGAATCTCTACACAACCTAACTTTTTAATTAACGTATCACTCACGTTCTCACCAACGTTCTCAAAATGTTAACAACCAATACCGAAAATACCAAAAATTATACTACACAGGTATAATTCACTATTCACAAAATACCATATAAGTCAAATAACATTTAAATCATATAAATGCCATTTACTCATGCTCATACCATATGAACTACCATGTCCCCGTGTCCTCACTGACACCTTTCCGTTGACTCACAGTCAACCTCAACTCAAATTATTAATAACATTAATAATTTCAAAATCTCAAATGATGCATTTTCAAAATCATAAAATTCTGGAACGGGTGTGACAGAAGAAAAACAAATCACGAAGGAAGAAAAAGAAACAAGAGGAGGCCATAATAAGGTTTACAAACAACTACGAAGGAAGAATAAGAAATAAGAAGAAGGAAAATATCGAACAAGGGGAAGAAGTGAAGGCCAGGAGAGATATACACCTAAAGTCATTTTTACTAAAACCGACTTTAGGGTGGTAGAACTTTTTCACTCTGGAATTTGATTGACAACACTCTGATCACACAGAGTAATTAGCCTTAAAATCGGTTTTACAAAACCGAATTTAAAATCGTTTTTGGTAAAATCGATTTTTAGGTGGTAAAAGCTGCATTGATTGACAACACACTGGAAATGTCATTTCCTGGATAAGACGGTTTTACCAAGAACGACTTTAAAGTCGGTTTTAGTAATGCCGATATTAGAGTCGTTCTTCGTAATGACGACTTCATAGTCGTTTTTAAAAAGACCGACTGTTTTAAAGTCGTCATTTGTAAGAACGACTTAAAAGCTTTTTTTTTTTTTTTTTTTTCCAGGAATAGGTTTTTCGTAGAAAATAAAAAAAATCATTTACTTAAACTCGGTTTTAGTAATACCGATTTTTAATGAAAACTCGTTTTTACAAAAGACGACTCTATAAAGTCGTTATTAGTTACGACGATTTACTCTGTTTCTGTCTTTAAGTTTCAAAACACCCTAGTTTAATAATTAAGTATTTTTCATGCATTTTTTATGGAAACAACTCGTGTAAATCTCTATGGTTAAACATAGAGATTTAAGTTCAAGTTCACTTTTTTTATCTGATTCTTTTGGGAACCAGCGTAGGTTGACTTTATAGAGAGCCAGTTTTAAGAAATTTATTAGACTGGGCAACTGACTTCTATGAAAAGAATAGACACTTACCGAACTAGGTACTTATGAGGTTCAGATAAAAGGGCTTCCCAAACAGGCTCTTAAGGATCTGTTTGGTAAAAAGTGCCTCCTTTAGTTAAGGAAAACTCGTTATTAATTTTTGTCAAAACATGAAAACATAATTAGTAGAGTCACGACTTAGCCTAGTTGGTAGAGTATGTTTGTCTACGTTTATGTTTATGCGATTTTGATCGTGATTGGTAGAATTGCATAAAAGTTTGGGTATTTATGTTGTGGAATTGATTAAAATATAGATAATCTTGCAAAGCAACCCCCCACATGCTTATTGGCCAGCTACTTTTTTGACCAGATCTGCTTTTTTTTTTTTTGCTAAAACAAACAGATCAAAAAATAATTTGGACCACCAAAAGTGCTTAAAATGGACGAATAAGCAATAGCAAACAGACACATAAAACCACTCCATTCCATGCAAATACCGGGTTTCGAACCCCACCCTGAGCTGAGCCTTGGTACTTATGTACTTGCACGAGATCACTACACAAAATGATAAAATAAAAATAAAAAATATAATATAATATAAAAAATTAATTTGATTAGTATAACTTAATCAAATCAATTTCTTATATTTTAAAATTTTGGATAATTAGTTATATGAAATATGAAACGGATTGGACCTAAGACCCAAAAAAAAAAAAAAATTCTATTTTATAAGACTTTGGACTAATATTCTTTAGACTAAAATGATAAAAAAAATTCGTTTTAATTTTTTTTAGGGTCTTTACTATTAATTGTAATTCCTAAAACCATAATTTAAAACATGTATCATTTTAATGATAGTCATTAATGATGTCATGGAACAAGTAGAGTGCACGTGCCTTAAAAAATAAAAAATAAAAACAAAATAATATAAAAGCTTAATTAAACACATTTGGTATCCAACAATTATACCAAAATTTCATTTTAGACCTTACAATAGTAAATTCATTTTTGTATTTTGGAGGTATTAGCTGGATGTCTGTAGGCTGTAATGGTTGCTATTAAATTACACGCGTTTACAAGTTTTTTTTTTATGACATGAGGGAGGGGGAAGAGGAGGTTCGAACTTTGAACCAATACCTTGGGGGACTTAAATGTCAAACTCTTTGCCACTTGAGTTATGCCTCACTTGGTCACGCGTTTACAAGTTGAAGCTTAAAAATATGGCAATTAAGATTACATGACCAAAAATAAAACGTTGATGAATTACAAGATGAGTAATGCTAGACCCACAAGACATTCTACATAAAATTCCACACAAAATAATCCTGATTCTCAATTCTGGTGGGTTCTGTGTGGAACCCATGTGTTCCCCACATGGGGGCCACTGGAATCAAGAGTCAGGATTGTTTTGTGTGGAATTTGTGTGGAATGTTGTGTGGGTGTAGCATTACTCTTACAAGATATTAAAATGTGTTTTAGCCTTAAATATACCCTCATATCCTACACTCTGATTTGCACAAGAATTTACATGCACTACAAGAAAAACATGCCTTTTGTGTTAAGAAAGCTTTTATGACGGATCAAATCTGTCACAAAAAATATTTTGTGATGGATTCTGTGACGAAAGTATATGCGATACAAATAATGTTTTATTCGTGATGGAAATGTACCTGTTCGACACAAATAATTTTTATCCGCAACGGAAACGTACATGTCCAACATAAAAAATAAAAATAAAAAAATTTGTGATGGATTAATTGACCTCCGACACAAATATAATATTTACACCAAAATTTTCCCCATATTTTTGGTGCGCGCCTAGATTGAAAAGTTGGGAAAAAAAAAAAAGATGAAAGAAATATTATACTTGTTTTAGACTATCAGTATAGAATAGTATACTCATTTCAGAGAGAGAGAGAGAGAGAGAGAGAGAGAGAGAGAGAGAGAGAGAGATGTTTACCTTCAATCTGTTGATCAATTGAACAGGTTCAATTGCAAAGATTTTCTGTATTGACCCAGTTTACCTTCAATTTTGTGCTAAATTACACTTCACGTTGTTCAATTTTACCTCTTAGAAGGCCCAATTTAAATGTTTAGGTTCTCTATAACCAGGACACTAGGCTTTAGGTTCTCTCTTTATCTCTCTGTTTTGACGTTACTACTCTAAAAATTTGTACATCAGATGAACAAAACTCTTTATGTGCTTCAATTGGAGCATGTACATCTAACTTCCCATGATTCCACAGTGGTAGGAGCCTCGTGACTAGCTGCTCTTTTTTTAAATGATATCAATAGCCTGCAACCATCTTAATCGATTTCTCTTGGAGTATTTTGTTTGCATTTGTTGCTATTTCTACCATCTCGCAAATATATTCATTTCTAATTCTACCATTTCAAGCACACTTTCTATAGTTTTATAGTATTTTACTTATCAATTTAAATCACGATAATTTGTACAACTTTGAATATCCCCTTGATACTTACATATACATATAGTTTTTGTAGGTTCCTACTTCATCAGGTGTGTACCCCCCAAACTCTGAGGATCATGGAAACACATACCAAGATGATGAGGTAATTTCCTTTTACATGTGGAGCATTCACAATTAGGATTGATGATCATGGATTATTTTTTGATAGCATGAGCTAACATTAGCCTCATCATGTTGCTGTTAGTACTTTAAAATAAGGAATTTGTGCTAGAATTTAGTATGCTGGATCATAAAAGTGCTGAGTTGTATGTTGGTTTGGGTTGTGATGAATTTATTTATGCAGGTTTATGAAAATTTTCAGATATCTTGGAAACAGAGGAAACTCTATCGATTTTTTTTTTTTGGAACCTTCACTTTTTTTTTCTCGCTTTGATTGTGTGGATAATTGTTTTTTTTTCCTATCTTCTTTCGCTCTTTGGGTTGGTAGTATTATAATATTTTTAATTAAATTTTCGCTTTCTGTTTCAAGTTTTGGAGAGAGATTAGAGGTTTTGGATAACGATGCGAATCTTTTTAAGTTTGTAAAAATCTCATTTTGGTCATTGTTGTGCTTTTTTTTTTTTAATATCAACAATGAAACAATTAAGTGCCAACATATACTTTATTGTATATTGTTTTATCTAATTAATATGCTTTTAAATTTTATGTGGTTCTTGTCATTAAAAATTAGTATATTATAATTTATTGTGCTGAAAAAATAATAATTTTTAGTGACTACATAAAAAAATGTCATTAAACGGTTTTGTGACAGTTTTGGTTTGACACAAACAATCTGTCGCTCAGATGTGTTACACTATTTGTGACAGAATTTTCAAACAAAATCTGTCACAAATACTTTTTGTGATGGTTTTGGTTTGACACAAATAATCTTTCGCTCAAATGTGTGACACTATTTGTGACAGAATCTTCAAACAAAATCCGTCAGTAATACTATTTGGGACGGTTTCAGGTTGACACAAATAAGCTGTCACAAATAATAAGTATATAACACTATTATTTGTGTCACACGCAAATCTGACACAAATACTATTTGTGTGACGATGTCGAGTCGGCAAAGCTAATCTGTCATAAATAATAAGTATATATGACCATATTATTTGTGTCACGCGCAAATCCGACACAAAATTCGACACAAATACTATTTGTGATGGAATTTGGTCCGACACAAACTTTTTGTGTCGCCCGAGCTTGTGTTGGGCACAAATCCATCACCCAAAGGTGCAATTCTGTCACAAATACTATTTGTGACGGTATTATTTGTGATGGGATTGCACCTTTTGGTGACGGATTTTTTCTATCACAAAAGACATGTTTTTATTGTAGTGATGGATTGCTAGTAAGGGCAGGTTCATTTTTTTTTTAATTTGGGCACCTATTTTAGATATATATATATATATATATTAAATAATTACTGCTTAAGGACACCTCCCACAAATTATACACTTAAGAAGTTTAGGTTTTGTTTGTTTTGCTTTCTAAGCAAGGGTTGTGCGTAATATTCAAGTGATATCCAATAAGTTTCAATATCACTTTCTTATTCCTCGTTGACTTATGATATTCTTCTTCTTTCTTTTTCATCCCATGTGAATCTCTAACCATTCATTGATACACCGATAGATACAAATCATATATTATTTGTTTGTTTGTTTTTTTTTTATTTCAAGTGAAATTGGATAGTTTATTGGAGTCAAGACATAAGAAGAACTGAAAAACTTGGGTTGTTGAGTTGTTTGGGGTGTTCTGGTTCTTTGGGGGGGGGGGGGGGGGGGGTAGTTTATTGGAGTCAAGACATAAGAAGAACTGAAAAACTTGAGTTGTTGAGTTGTTTGGGGTGTTCTGGTTCTTGGGGGGGGGGGGGGGGGGAGGGCGTTAGTTTGGCTTGGCTTTGAAAGATGTTTGTTCTTCATCTATTGTCTGTATGTATATGTATGTATGTAATGGTTTCCTGTAAACTTAGGCTAATTCTAAATTCTAAATTTTCCATATCCTTGGTTTGGACATAGGTTAATTCTAAACTCTGTTCCTCATTCCACAGACATGGTATATTAGTTTTGTAAGATGGACAAATTGATTTCTATGCTATCTTATTTGGATTATTGTGTTTTTTTAAAATCTATGTTGGGCATATGAAAATTTATGTATTCTGGTTCATTATGACGGACACGGCAAAGAGTAAATTGGTATGATGTGTCTCTTTGCATCTTCCAATACCATGCACTAATATGGCTACCATTTTTTTTCATTATATATTTTCATTTCATTATATTGTGTTTAATTTATTGATCCCAACAATTCACCTTGAATACAAATCAAGGAGGCCATAGCCTCGTGAGTCCACCTCAGAGAGAGAGAGAACTCTGAGTTGGTCATACAAAATTCTTGCGGTTTAACGAGGTTAGACTTTTAAAGTTGTCTTTTATATAATAATAGGTAGAGAAATATATCAGAGGTACTCTTAATAATTAAAGTAAATAGTAAAATTTTAATTATGTGCCCTTGCAATAATTTACATGTTCACCAAAGGACGTATACTCTTGTTTTCATGAGAGTCGCATCAGGTGAGAGTGAAATTGGAGCTGTTTGGAATGATAGAAAATGACAAGGAAGGAAAGTGAAGATAGAGCAAAAGAAGGAAAAGAAAGAGAGATTGTAGGATTCCACAAATTTTGGAAAGAGGTTTTATATTAGTTTCCTTACTTTCTCTTTCATCTTGAAACGAGATAAGTACCCTACCTTCTCCTTCCATTTTCTCACATACAAACACAATGTTAGGCTTTAGCCTTTACAAATCAAATTTGAGAACAAAAAACCTCTTCAATGTAATTTCAAATTGGTGTGATTTGGGTAAAAGTAAACTCAATTCGGTAAGGGTTTGGTTCTAGTGCTGGAGAGGACTGGGGATTTTGAACCCAATTTGAATGGGTAAAGGGTAAGGAGTGGAGATACTCTTAACAAAAGTATTATATTTTCAAATTACCTAATTTAAGATAATGGATTTGTACGTAGAAGTGCTATATAAATTATGAATGCACTCATTCAATTTCATGGATGCACAAACAAGCCCTTACAAAACATCAATACAGTTTCGCCTCAGCAGAAAGTGATGCTGGAAAGGAATCTAATTAAAAGTAACCAAATTCCGTGAAAATGAGGTAATATTATTTTCCGTTATAGTGTTTAGATAAACTATAAATTCAAACTTGAAAATAATTGGGTTTATTGTAAAATAGTTGACAAAGTAACTTTTTAAGGATGAGACTACAAACATTTAACAATATTCAAATTCAAAGCTATCTTATTGGTTGTGGAGTTCATCTTGAAGAAGTGTGTAGGTTTTGTTTGAGTCTATGTTAGTTTTTTTTTTCCCTTAAGAAAGAAGTGTGGGAAGGGGCAACCAACTTAGCAACCCTCCTTGGGCGTGACCATAACTTTGGAAAGGAATCTAAATATCAACTTTTAGTTGAAAATAGATTTTGGGTTCATTAAACACACTAAATACACAAAAGTAATTTCAAGGAACAAGATTCTTTTCCTTGCTTATTTCCCAAGTGAATCAAACGGGGCCTATGAGTAATGCTTTTCCCAAATTTTGTATCCAAATGTGATTCTCAACACATGTAACAGTGCAGACCTCTCTCAATAATGGTGAGATCACTTCATTATACTCCAAGGAAAATCAAGTGGGTCCATTGCAATATGTGTTGGGAGCCAAATTTGGGAAGCATAAATATTCATAGCATCTGAGAAAATAAGATCATTGCGTTCATTTAAAATACACGAGAGGTTTGTGTAATTTGGTCATATCTTTGGGGAAGTGATTGTAACTGACCCAATTGAGAGTAAACATGTATTTTCTCATTAAAATTAACAGTGTTAGTTTACCGTTAGTGATAACAAATGTCAGTGTAATTTTGAAAAACACAAGGTAGGTCCGTGTAATTAAACCTAACCTCTCTAGCAGTGGTTGACTTTTGGCATAAGGCATCGACTTAACGGCTATTTGGCCTAATGGCTTTTGGTGTTTGGCTTAATCGTAATGCAACTGAAGCTTGGCATTAGGCATTATTGCTCTGGCAATAGCGCATTATTCTCTTATTGCCAGAGCATGTGCACCTGAAGCTTTCATACTTATTCTCTTTTAGCCTAGATTGTTACCACTTCCATATTGAACAAACAGTAATGTAGAAGGCTCATTTTTTTTTTTTTTTTTGCTTAAAAACTAAAATTTCATTAATAAAAATTAAACCTTACATGGAAAACCAAACAAACAACAAAAATAAAGAAAAGAACAAGCAAAGGCAAAACAACCAAGAGTACAATAGATAAGGAAGCATAAGCGACTACAGAAAACCCTATGTCAGCTGCTCTAAATGGTTGATGATCATACTTGCAACACATCCAGTACAGACATAGACTGTGATATTAACAAAAAAGCTGTTAACAAGAAACAGCTTGAAAAACTGAAAGAACAGACCCTTCAAGGAGAACATCTCTCTTTTATTTCTCGTTCCTGGTTGTAATAATTTTTACACCGAATAAAGGTTTTCCCACCTACTATCACCAATTAGAGGCAAGGTTTAAATTGCAGCTATATAAATAAGGAAAAAGAGCCTCGCGGCACAAACCTCCTGAGTTTGGTCAATCATTGCCATCACTCGAGAGCTTAAATATGTTACAGAAACCGGCATCAGGAAGAGACTTCACCTTCGAAGAGGGTTCCGATCAAGTGTTGGTTACTCAGTTTGCGCTAATATGAACCACCCTATCAAGGCCAACATTTTCTTCTGCTTTAGATCTCAACTCACCATTCAAAGCCGTTGTATTAGTATTGGCTCTGGCCGTGTTAACGGTGACCATTCTCGCAGGAGGCATATTGTGGTCGTGCTGTCCCTCATATGTGGTGATAACTACTTTCAGATCATGGGATGCCCTCTCCACGTGTTTCTTTGCCGGGCATCGAGTACTTGAGCACCTGTAGTAACTCCTACATGAAAGCATGGCTAGAGTGAGCATGTATCTCCAAATGTACTGAAGTTCAAAATTTTCTGTTGTACTAGTGTTTGTACGCATTTTATTTTTTATTTTTATAGAAAGTGAGGCCCACAAAGAGGTGAAGTATGCCCAACTACCAACTTATAAATGTCCATCAACTGTCATGATGTGAAGTGGTCGTTTGATAAGCTTCACCTTTTTGTGGAGCCGACTTTCTATGAAAATATGGGTACAAATAACTGGGCACAAGGAGGATAGTTTCCAAGACAATAAGGCGCAGATACATGCATCACAGTTCTGTATATCTGAGAAATGAAAAGAAATCTATCAATGGATTTAACCCAAAAGTTAAGCAATGACATAGGTTTTTCCTAAAGACAGCTATGCAACATCATGATATGTCTAACACAAACTACGACACTGAGGTGAACAGCAATAGCTTCTAACGGAAAGGTATTAGAGTATATATGTGTATCTGTGATAAGTAACAGTACACTAAACTACATACATGTCATACAGCAAATGCATACACACCTGCACTTCCCCAATGTAGAAGTCTATGGATCAGTATTTTACACTGAGAAATGGAAGGCCAACAGAATAAAAAGAAAATATCACAATGGATCTGTCTTCGGTCCACTTGCAAGTTGCATCCCTTCTTTTTATTTTCTTCCTTTTATCTTTTAAACCAAAGCACTTCTTCAATTGACACCAAGAATTCAACTCCATAATCATCCATAGATGCCACAATCATGCTATTCCAACATTACTCGACCACCTCTGAACCTCCATCACCAACCACCATCTACATCTATTGACACCTCAAATTGCCAAAACAAAACTCCCAATACACTGATGGGGAGAGTGGGTTTGGGATAGCGTAACCCCTTTCCTGAGCTCTTTGAAGTCTTTATAAGACTCGGTATTCTTACATTGATTGTAATGGCACACTCATGAGCTGGGCTTCTTGTTGAAATGGTATCCTCAGACATACAATGTTTGTAAATATTGAAATAACGTACAGAATGGTGCCTCACAAATTTCAAGAGCAATTAATGTAGATTAACTACATGGTCGATTGGCAAAGGCCAGGGTCCTACAATCCTAATCCTACGTCAAACCTGAGTATGGTTAAGATGATACACTCATACACCATGTTCGGTTAAGATGATACACTCAGACACCATAAACCCGAACGAACATCTTTTAACTGCCTCTCAATACTCGTCCATCAGGGGTTGAATCTTGCAGACATTTAAAGCTAATATTGTAGCAAGTGCCAGAAGAGTGATTCTCAGAAGTTGATCGAAGTTAGCAAAGATGAGACAAGACATCGCTACGTAGCGCAAACACTTCAATTTGGGTGCCGGACACGGGTCGACCACTCCAAAATTGTGTCGTCTTTTAAGAATAGGAATGCAATCAACAAGGCCAGACACGGGAGTATGACATGTTATGGTGGCTCCTTTGAGAATTTTTAATAAAATTTTGAGATCAAACTCTTATATTATAAAATGGGAGATGGGTAATGGGTTAGTTATAAAATCAAGGAAGTGGAGACATCACAGTATAGAGTATAATTAATAAACAATATACAATTTTTTATTCGGCATGTCTTAGAGGGGAGCCTTGGTGCAACGGTAAGGTTGCTCCATTGTGACCTGGAGGTCACGGGTTCGAATCTGGAAACAGCCTCTCTGCTTGCAGAGGTAAGGCTGCGTACATCTCACCCTCCCCAGACCCCGCAATGACGGGAGCATTGTGCACTGGGCTGCCCTTTTTCATGTCTTAGCTATGTCTATGTCCTACATTTTTAAGATTTGTCGTATCGCAGTATCCATATCGTGTTGTATCCGTGACCCATACCTGTATCCATGCTACATAGGAAACGCATCACAAAGTCAGAAAAAGAAACTTGTTGCAAGGAACAACTGGTGTGAAAGAGAACGAGAAGTCAAAACCGAAAGCTAATTTTTAAAGCCAAATGTGAGATAATGGAGGGTAACTGCCTTCGTTCTGTCCAAGTATAACAGTTGCAGTACGTTCCACAAAATGTGCATAATAAACTGCTTAGGAAAACATTTGAGGCGGTACCAAACTAAATCTAATAACTATAACGGCAAAAATGAAGAGACATAAAGCATGTTAGCCTTTTTTTCTATTTCCTTTCCCAAAAAAGAAAGAAATATAACCTTACCACAAAAAAAGCTTATGAGCTCTGTGGAGGTTTTCCTAAAATTGTAGAGAACCAAAGGTTCAAACGATGGACGAAAAAAAAGGACAAAGAGAAGTTTCCACAACAAATTCTTGGGAAAATTGGACCTCATACGGTCATACCCAACCGACCCACACCCCCTTTCCTCACCAGAAAAAAATAAACTGAAATACATGCAATATACCTCATGTAACTCAAAAATTCACACAACCGATAATGACCATAAAAGGAAATGTTCCTTGTCATATTAAAAAAGAGTACCTTTAAAAGATGGTTTATTGAAGTTAAAAATTCTCAATCTATTATTGCTTTAAGGGACTGAACAAATCTCTAGACATAGGTTTATATTGTGTGAATGGCCTCAAAAGAAAATCTTCGAGTGGAAACAAATATGTAAAACCTTGAGCTGCTCAAATATTGACTATTAAATTTAAAGTGATTTTTAATAAGGAAAGGAATTGGCATATTACCACATTAGAAATTAAGACCGGTCAACTATCCAGTCTATCCCTCTATTCAAAATTAGTCTGTAGTACAAACGCTGCCATATCGTCATGCGTTGGGATTATTGCCTTTCTCGCATGCAAGTGCATGTGCATGTGCATGTGCAAAGAATGGCCCGTTATACAACAGTGACACTAACTCACAGTCGTAAGGGCCGTCATGGTGCTGTAATGGCCAGTCAGCATTGAGAACTGAAAAGGGCTACCCATTTTTTCCCCAATATCCAGTGGGATTTCTCCATTCTTAGCTTCTACAGTCGAGATCTAAGCTTCGTTGGGCTGGAAACAACAGGTAAGTTTGATTTACTTTTTTAATCTATAAGTTTTTTGGGGTTTAAATTTGTGAAAACTACACAAATGTACTTTTCTAGCTTAAATATCGGTTTGGATCAACAATATTTTGCACTGTTTTTCAATTGGTCAAGGTAAGTAAAATTGGTTCAAATTAATTTCTGAGGAATTTATTCAATATATCAAGATTGTATTCCGTACACCATTCAACTAATATCAAGTTCAATTTTAGATCATAATGCATAATATTCTGTTTTATTTTTCATTCTTTGCTACTGTTTATTGATTATTTCAAAATCATAATTGATACTGTTAGAATATAAGTGTTAGTATTAAGGGTATTTTTGTAATTTTCTTGAATATATGATTGATATATATATATAAGTGTGGGCTAACCTAATTAGGTTAAGCCTTCTCTTTCTCTCTATTCTCTCTTTGAACATGGTATCAGAGCCACCCGAATAGGCTTTTCAGTGCCGCACACCACCACCACCACCATCACAGCCGCATCATTATTCACGCAGTTACTGTTCACGCGAGCACTGTTCACGCAGTTACTATTCACGCAGTTACTGTTCACCGAAAACACTGTTCATCGAAAACACTGTTCATCGAACACTGTTCACGCAGTTACTATTCACCGAGCACTGTTCACCGAAAACACTGTTCATCGAACACTGTTCATGCAGTAACTATACATCGGGCATTGTTCATGATCTGATTTCTGCACTTTTTTTTAACTCCAACCGTCCAAGGGATTACATTCGCATACATCAGAACTCGATTAGGCAATTTTGATTGGTGGTTTCTTCGATCGTGTTGTCTCGGTCCCTTTATGGACCTTATTGGTTAGTTCCGTTTGAGTTTATTGGCGTTGATGTTGCTTCTTGTTCGTTGTTAGTATTTTTCCTTTGTTATTGGGTATAAGACTCCTACTGTTTTTGGTTGATATGGCTGACAAGAAAGGTTTTATTTCTTTGTCCGATGTTGTGAGTATGCAAATTATCACTACTAAGTTGAATGGGTCCAATTACTTGTTGTGGGCTCAAGCTATGAAAGTCGCCTTAGGGGCTAGGAAGAAGTTGAAATATATTGAGTCTGTTGCTCCGACTAAGGATAGTAAGGATTATGAAGATTGGGTGTCTGAGAATTATGTGGTTATGTCCTGGTTGTGGAATAGTATGGAACCTACTGTGTGTTCAAGTGTCATGTTCTTGTCCTCAGCCAAAGAGATTTGGGAGTCTGTTCATGAGACGTTTTCTATGGAAAAGAATGTTTCTCGCGTTTATGAGGTATATCAAAATTTGTTTCTGCTTCAACAGGGTGATAAGCCGGTTAGTGAATACTACAGTACATTTAAGGGACTCATGGATGAGTTGAATCAGTATCATCCTATCACTAATGATGTTGACGTTATCAAGAAGCAACGAGAGGAATTTTATGTCTCCAAGTTCTTATCTGGTTTACATTCGAATCTTCAGTCTGTTAAGTCACAGATTTTGGCCGGTGATGGTAGTATTCCATCCTTGAGCAATGTGTATTCTCGTGTGCTCCGTGTTACTACAGAGTCCTCCTCCATCTCTTCTGAGCCTGTTGGGAAAGAAAATTCTGCACTTCTTACATCTACGGGATATAGAGGGGCCTTTCGTGGTCGTGGCAATTTTTCTGGTAATAATCGCGGTCGCAGTGGTCGTGGCTTTGGCAATTCCCCTCCTATGTTTAATGGTAATCGAGGACGAGGAGGTCCTCCGGGACGTGGTCGTGGTTTTGGTCGAGGCCGTGGTTCTCTTTATTGCACACACTGCGGGGGTGACAATCATACTGTGGATAGGTGTTATGATATCTATGGTAAGCCGTGGGAGACCTCACCTAATCCAGCCCTGTACTCTTCTGACACTGCTTCTGGGTCTCAACAGGAAGTTAGTACTCCTCCATCTGCCGTAGCATCTTCAAATGAGTCTATCACTCTCTCCCGCGAGGAATACAATGCCTTAATCCAACAGCAACAGCAGCAATCCTTGTCTAGTACTGCTGGTTTTGCACAGTCAGGTAATATTGCGTGTTTTTCTTCATCTGCTCCTTCACCATGGGTCATCGACTCAGGGGCTTCGGCACATATGACTGGTAAGTCCAATGTATTTACACAATTGCTTAGTCCACCCACACAGCCTTCTGTTGTTTTAGCTGATGGACGATCTTGTCCTATTATTGGTCATGGTCCTGTTTCTCCCACCTCATCTCTTTCATTGTCATCTGTAAATTATATTCCTCAATTTCCCTTTAGTCTCCTATCGGTCAGTCAACTTACTAAATCTTTAAATTGTTCTGTAACATTTTATCCCTCTCATTGTGTTTTTCAGGACCTCAGCTCGAAGAAGATGATTGGTGGAGGTCGTGAGCGAGATGGTCTTTATTACCTGGAACAACATTCAATAGCGAATAAATCGACGGCTTTACATACAACTGTTTCACCACATCAATGGCACTGCCGTCTGGGTCATCCTTCACTACAGTCCTTGCAGTTGGTTTTTCCGTCCTTTAAGTCTATGTCTAGTTTAGAGTGTGAGGCTTGCCAATTAGGTAAGCATCATAGGGTGTCTTTTCCTTTACGTAAAAATAATCGTCGGGCCACTCCTTTTGAGTTGGTTCATTTCGACGTTTGGGGTCCGTCTAGACATAAGAGTCTATTAGGTTTTTCTTATTTTGTGTCTTTTGTGGATGATTGTTCCAGGATGACATGGTTATTTTTAATGAAAGAACGTTCAGATATTTATTCAATTTTTCAATTATTTTGTAAAGAGATTATGACTCAGTTTGGTTGCACTATTCGTATTTTACAATCTGATAATGCTTTGGAATATGTTAAAGGACCTCTTCAGTCCTATTGTGATTCTCAGGGGATAATTCATCAATCCTCTTGTGGTTATACTCCACAACAGAATGGGGTAGCTGAACGAAAAAATAGACACCTTCTTGAGGTTGCCCGAACAATTATGTTGCACATGCATGTTCCTAAACAATTTTGGGGGGATGCTGTACTCACTGCCTGTTATCTTATTAATCGAATGCCTTCATCTGTTCTTAGTGGTGGCATTCCTCATTCTGTTCTCTATCCAGATAGATCATTGTTTGCCTTACCACCACGTGTGTTTGGTTGTGTTGCATTTGTTCATGTTCTTACTCCTGGTCATGATAAATTGGATCCTCGGGCCACCAAATGTATATTTGTGGGATATTCACGCACTCAAAAAGGTTATAAATGCTGGAATCCTCAGAGTCGTCGTTATGTGATTAGTGCAGATGTCACCTTCTTTGAAGGTACATCATTTTTTTCATCCTCCGGTGCATCCTTAGATGTTGATGTTCTTGCTCCATCGTCCACTATTCCCTTACCCATTCCTCCTAGTTCTCCTCCCTTGCAGGTGTATCGTCGTCGTGACAAGCCATCCAGTATTCATGACCCGCCAGCTCCACCTCCATCTTCATCCACTTCGGCTGAGGTTCCTCAATCTCATGATCTACCCATTGCTCTTCGAAAAGGTACTCGTTCTTGCACTCACCATCCTATTGATCAGGTTGTTTCATATTCTCATTTATCGTCTTCATTGCGCTCTTTTGTTAGTGCTTTATCTTCAGTCTCTGTTCCTCAGTCTCATACTCAGGCATTGGTTTCTCCGGGTTGGAAGAGTGCTATGGATGATGAGATGTTGGCGTTGTCCAAAAATGGTACGTGGGAGTTAACTGATCTTCCTTCTGGGAAACATGTTGTAGGTTGTCGTTGGGTTTATGTGGTTAAGTATCATCCGGATGGTACTGTCGAACGGTTGAAAGCTCGTTTGGTGGCTAAAGGGTACACTCAGACTTTTGGTGTGGATTACTTTGAAACCTTTTCCCCTGTAGCTCGTCTCAATTCTGTTCGCATTTTATTGTCTGTTGTTGTTACTAAGGGATGGCCTCTACATCAACTTGACATAAAGAATGCCTTTCTTCATGGTGACCTACAAGAGGAAGTGTATATGGAGCAACCTCCTGGGTATGTTGCTCAGGGGGAGTCACATAAAGTATGTAGGTTGAAGAAAGCTATTTATGGCCTTAAACAGTCTCCAAGGGCCTGGTTTGACAAGTTTAGCCAAGTAGCTAGTTCATATGGGTTGAGAAGAACTAGTTCTGATCATTCAGTTTTTGTGAGACACTGTGAGAAAGGTACGATAGTTCTAGCAGTTTATGTGGATGATATAGTGATTACCGGCAGTGACAGTGAAGGTATACAGTTATTGAAATCTCATTTAAGTAAGCATTTTCATATGAAGGATTTGGGGCTACTACGTTATTTTTTGGGTATTGAGGTAGCAAGGTCTAAGGAAGGAATTTTCTTATCTCAAAGAAAGTATGTCCTTGACCTTCTAGATGAAACAGGATTGATGGGTTCAAAACCTGTCGACACTCCAATGGACTCAAATATTAAGTTTAGTAAAGATGATGGAGAAGACTTCAATGATGTTGGAAGGTATAGAAGACTTGTGGGTAAGTTGATTTATTTAACCGTAACTCGACCTGATATCACCTTCTCTGTTGGAGTTATTAGTCAGTTTATGCAGAGTCCCAAGTTATCACATTGGGAGGCAGTGTGTCGTATATTGAGGTATTTAAAAGGTGCCCCTGGTAAAGGCTTAGTGTTGAAGCCTTCAGATAATTTGGAGATAGTTGGTTTCTCAGATGCCAGTTGGGCAGGAGACAGTCTTGATAGGCGTTCAGTATCAGGGTTTTGTGTGTTCGTTGGTGGAAATCTCGTCAGTTGGAAGAGCAAAAAGCAAAATGTAGTTGCAAGATCAAGTGCAGAGGCTGAGTATAGAGCTATGGCTCATACTGCGTGTGAGTTGTTATGGGTGAAGACTATTCTGCAAGAGATGGGATTTCCAAGTAGTAAACCTATGAAGATGTATTGTGATAATCAAGCAGCTATGTACATTGCAAGTAATCCAGTGTTTCATGAGAGGACCAAACATATTGAAGTTGATTGTCATTTTATCAGAGATATGGTTATGAGAAAGGAAATTGTTACTTCTTTTGTTAGGTCTAGTGAGCAACTAGGAGATATTCTTACCAAGGCCCTAAATAGAGGATCGTTCTATAATCTTTGTAACAAGCTGGGCATGATAGATATCTATGCTCCAGCTTGAGGGGGAGTGTTAGAATATAAGTGTTAGTATTAAGGGTATTTTTGTAATTTTCTTGAATATATGATTGATATATATATATAAGTGTGGGCTAACCTAATTAGGTTAAGCCTTCTCTTTCTCTCTATTCTCTCTTTGAACAGATACTTCTCTTTTTGTCACTATCGGGTGATTATTTTGATTTGTATATCAAATTCGATTTTGTCAAATTACGTGTATATATCCGTAGAAAGGTCAGTGCGTAGACGGAAAAAAATTACGGCTCTGGCAGATTGCTACCTTACACCACTCGTTAAGCGAGGAGTAATTCCACATTTTCAAATCCTTAATACTTATAAGATGCACTTTAGATAAAGATCAAGTTTTATACATAAACTAGCTGTGTAACCATGCTTGGCATGGTGAAAATAACCTTTGGAAGAAAAAAAAAATCAGAAAATGAAGAAAGCTGCAGTGATAACACATGACATCTAATGCTTCTATTCTACAATATTGATATATGATTTCCGGTCATTCGCCATGAAGATTGGAATTGAGTACACACCTTGGATTTGGATTGCCTTTCACTAATTTCTGTCCATATTTACGCCACCTGTAACCATCGTTGACTATATCAACCTCACTCAAAGTCTGAACCACAAGTCGTTGTGGTTCACCATTTGGCTTATCCACCGGTGTCTCATCCACATTAAAAGTGTCTCTCTTCCTGTTACAAAGTTTTTTGGAAAAAATAAAATTGGATTAGCCATGGAAGCCCCATAGACAGCAAAAGTAAATAGCTAGTGCTCTTGCGTACAGTCTCTTTGAGTCTGGATCGACATTTTTTTCATCCTCGACTTTTATTCCACTTGATTGTGCGACTGCTCCTTCCACAACATCACTTGCTCTGACAGTGGAAACCTGAGAGGTTCCTAGTGGCTCAATATGATGAGATGTCCGACCATGTGCATCTGAGGATGTATCTTCACATAAATGTCACCAAATAAGTCAACCAGTTAATTGATTTAAGGCTTTGTTTCGTTTGTGGATCCAGAGAAGGAAAACAAGAACGAATACTAGTTCCTTTGTGTTTTTCTCCATGTTTAAATACCATTAAAATATAACTGGAACTTCAAAATAACAAAAAAGGGTGGGGGGCGCACCAAAGTGAATCACAAAATTCAAAATTTTAATTTATTTCTCGCCGTATTCTCTTTTCCTAAATATTTTCTTCACTATTTTTAGAATTAACCAAACAAAGAAAAGTGTTTTCCTCAGGCTCTGTTTGGTTCACAGTGAAGGGAAACAAAAACTAACTCTCTGGTGTTTCTCTCCATTCTTAAATAACATTAGAAATTAAAAAATTCAAAATATGATATTAAATAAAGAAAAGAGGAAGGAAAATGATTTACAAAAATCAAAATTTTGAATAGTTTTCACCCTATTTTCTCACTGTTGTTCTTATTAACCAAACACAAAAAAATTGTTTTCCTCGCTGTTTTCTTTTGCTTACCCTCACTAAATATTTAGTGCTTTTCGATCCCTCCCCTCACTAAATACATGAACCAAACAGAGCCTGAGAGTCAAAGCCATATAGTAAAATGAAGTTTGTTTCTTACCTTCTGCGATAATCGAAGCATATTCCTCTGGTCTTTTAGCTTGGATGGGCAAAACCAAGGCAACAGGTATCTGGTAACTAGTTTGAGGTTTAGGATGGTCATGCTTACCCAAATAAATAGTATCAGTGATCTGCCCAGCATGAGTACGTTCCACTTGCCTTTTAGCTGGGCAATTTGGATGCGTGCATTTGTAATAGCTTCGAGTAAATTCATTTCCTCTTACAAGCTTCTGCCCATATTTTCGCCAGTTATATCCATCTTCGGGTGCTTTTTCAGGTACAATTGAGGGATTGCTTCCATTATTGTCGGGGCTTTCTCTCTCCTGTGAATTATCTACCACTTCCACGGGAATAGAAAAGAGAGAGCTCTTTTTGTGATTGGATTCAGATGTATGGTCCCTACTATCGGGGCTCTGTCTCGGTTGCGAATTATCCGAGACTTTGACAGGTACCAGAGACAGAGCAGCTCGTTCTTGATTGGGCGGTGATGCATGAGCCCCAGGATCAGGGCTCTGTTTCTGCTGCAGGTCACCTGATGATATATCTTCTAATGTGGAAAGATTGCTTCCTTCTTGATTAGTTTGTGATATCTTGAACCCGGTTTCAGGGCTGTGTCTCTGTTGCAATATATCGGAAGCAACTTCATCTTGTACCCTTTCCCTTGAAGTAACCATGTGAATTTGTGAAAATCGCAGATATTACGAATTGAGTCTGTTGTTGCCCATTTATATGAAGGTGAATACAAATGACTGGTATAGAATCGACCTCAAATATTTACAAATGCCTCATGTGGCCACTCACTCAGATCTATATAAACAAGAAAATAAAGTACATTAGCTAATTATCGGCAAGATCAAAGTATAGAGTTATATGGCAGGGAAAATCCAAAATTTTGAGATAGTTTGAAACTATGTTACATGGACTCTTCTTAATAGATTAAAGTACCCCTGTCGGACAATTGACGCTCGAACATGGGTATGGGATATGTGTCCAACTAGAAAGCACCGACATTTCAAATGAAGTGCCATATTTGTGTAAGACACCCCTCTGATCCCGACACTCGTGCGACACACCTCCGACACATGTCGGACACACCAAAATGTGGCAGGAATTTTTAAATTAATTTTTGAAATCCGAAACATCATCGACACAGCTCCGAAACTTCCCCAAACAAGGCGTGTTTTTTTAATTACAAAAAAAGAAAGAAAGAAGAGAAGTCTTGAATTTTGGGGTGAAAGTCTTAATATCCAAAATAAGGTTTGCAAAATAGGCGTTTATTTTGAGAAGTTGAGACATTTTATGATAAATAGAAGGAAAACTAGAAAGTTGTAAGATTTATAATTAGTCTTGGTAGTACTGTTATGATATTTTCATGTTTTATTGTTGTATGAGGTAATTTAATTTCTTTAACTATGTTCATAGTTATTTTAAGAATATTGTCATTTTATGTTACATGGCTACATATAATATATGTATAAATTTTTTCCATGTCACCACCGTATCATGTCAAGTTCTTTTTAGGATTTGTCGGTTCGCCGTGTCGTGACATGTCGCCGTCTACGTATTGGTGCTTCTTTGGCATCCGACACTTCTAGTTGGATGCATAAGCATGTTGCTACTTGTATAATATCATACTCCCTACGTCCCTAAATAAGTGTCCACCTTTCCTTTATTGGATGTCCCAACATAAGTGTCCGCTTTTGAAAGACAACAAATTTTACACAAACTTCCTATAATATCCTTACAATAAAGACGAGTAACATTTATGTGTGGTAAAAAAAAAAGAGTAGGAAAGTCAAACACCCATCACATCCAAGGGTAAAATAGGAAAGTAGTTATGAAACAGACCAATAA
Organism: Hydrangea macrophylla; assembly: GCA_033977485.1. NCBI lineage: Eukaryota > Viridiplantae > Streptophyta > Magnoliopsida > Cornales > Hydrangeaceae > Hydrangea > Hydrangea macrophylla. The sequence continues at coordinate 36,026,988 of CM066994.1, forward strand.
AATTAATATAATACATCTTTCTTAAAACAATGTGCAAACTTGTAGTGGAAACTTATTTAGGGACGAAGGGAGTATTAAAGTCCTTAAACTATATTCTTTTTGCTACAAAGTTCTTGTTTAAGTCTTATTATTACATAAAAAAACCTATTTTCTCTTTGAAATACATGAAAAATAGAATTATTATCATGTCCCGGTGTCCTTGGATTCATGAATTTGGGGAGTCAAACGCTTAGACACGTGGTTCACCTGTCACCCGTTCCGAGCCCATATAACATAGGTTTGGAGAGATTCAAGAATGTAGCTGAGAGTGAGATAAAAGATGAGTTTCTACCAGAAAAGGGAAAAAGCATAATCTTTAGAAGTGCAGTCATATAAAATTAAACTGAAAATAGTATTATTGTTCACTCGATAAAATTGAGTACAAACACAATAAAAGAATGTGTGGGAACAATTGAAAATGCAGATACTTGAAACCCATAACCTCCCAGATTTAAACCATGTTATTGAACTACATTACCCGAAATCTAAAACTAAGAGGGAAAGAGCCAGGTCTCTCGTTCTACGGCAAGGGGTTCTTTAAAAAGCATAAGCACTATTATCATAGAAGATCTAATGCTTAATTCCTTATTTTGTATTCTTACAAAGCAATTTATACTAGCTCTTTACATAGATTTCCTGGGCCATTCCCAATAAAACTTCATAGGCAATGGTTCTCTAAACACACAAGCTCAAATGTTTCTCTTCAAATAAATAAGTGCAGTAATTATTAGATGGTAAGAAGGGTTTTTGTCTCCATTCTGATAGCAAACCTTCCTAGAAAGGCCAAAATGTCACATGTGACGATATAAATCAAGACCAATACTTAGATAAATGAACAACTCTACGAAAGAATCAAGACCCACAATGTAAATCCCTCTGACCATACCATCCCCCACCCCCAATGAGAAGCTTGATCCTCCCTAAAATTCTCCCCAAGAGGCGAATAGAAGCCAAACACTACACTTCCTAGATTACCCCATCAACAAGACAACCACCACTCCAAAAAAATCTCACCCCAAATTAGGCACGGTCCTCTAAACACCAAAGACGGTGAAAAGGAGAGACCACAACTCTCTCCCAACTGAACAGAAAGACTAAAGATGCTTTCCCGATTCCTCAGCCACCCTGAGAAGCTTGGGCATAAAACTCCAAGTGAGTATTCTCTGTCCACATTCATCATAATACTAACTGTTAGAATACACGGACCAATGTCCCTGCAAGGCCGCATCCCTATCCTCCCAAAGCTCGGAAAGTTTGAATGTAAACGCATTAGTAACTATATTGAATTGTGCATTGTCTCAGATTAATCACCAAAATCTAACTTAAACTCATATTTCGTACGTCTATGTCAAGACCATTTCTAAATGTTGAAAAATTGGAGGGGAATAATGAATAATTGACTCTTAATGATGGAGATCAAGGGCATATTCGTAATTTTAGTTGATGGAGATCATAGTCTTGAGAAGGCTAGGAGATATGGCAAAAATGTAGATTATAGAATTTGTGTATTTTTGTCCTTTGGAATATTCCAGAATAGCCTTTATATTTAGGTTTTTAAACTTTGGAATATTCTAGAGAAGTCTTGGTCTAGGTTTTGTGTCTTAGTTTCTAGAAACATCTTTTGAAGTCTTAATGTGTAAGACACATTTAGTTGAGATTTCTACAAGTGTCTTTTAGAATCATAAATCTTAGGAGTTTTAGAAGTGTCTTTTAGAGTCGTTATTTAGGTTTATGTCTTGATCTTTCTAGAGGTATCTTTTGGGGATTTAAACTAGACTAATTAGAGAGCTTCTAGATCTTGTACTTGTGGCCTATAAATAGAGCCTTGATGTAAACTTTAGGGGGAGAATGAATAATCCTTTTGCATATTTCCTACTCTTGTGTGATATTTAAGTGTACTTGGAGTGAGTCCAAGATCCTTGGTGTGATACCAAGCTTGGAGTGAGTCCAGAATTCTTCTTGGAGTGATTCCAAGATACCTTTGGTGTGATTCCAAAGGGCCCTTAGGTGTGATACTTAAGATACCTAGGTGTGAGGCCTAGATTACCACTTATCATGCTAAAATTCATTTTTTTTTTCTTTTCTTTCCTTTTCCCAACCTCCTCTATATTATTCTTCACATATTCAACAACTCATTCCTCATTCACCATTACCTAGCACCTCAAAACAACCTCTCTTGCTTCCCATTTGTCACCCCAACAACAACTCCCTATCTTGTCCTACATCACTTAACCTTGGTAGACCAACAGCATTCCTAGTTAACTTGCAGAAAATTAAACAAGTCTGGCAAGAATGATTTTTGTTTCACATATAACTCAAGTCTCAATATATGTAATCTTTTCTTTTCAAGCGGAATTGATGCAACAATTGCTTCACTCTAGAGGTAGGGAAGTGTGATCTCAAACAATTCAAGAATAAGGATGTATTAATCTAGTTTCTATCTGAAGAAAAAACCATAGCCAAGACGAACCAATTGACTACGATAAGAATGGATTAACCATCCATCCATTTACTTACCCTCCCTACCATAGAAAGCCAGGCAACCTACTAGTATGTGGTTCAACAACCTAACCACTTACAATAATCGAATTGTCAAAACTTTAAATCATTGTTCAAATTTCAAACCAACCAAATCCAACTTTTCTATTATGCAGCATTGAATTTGCTTTGTTTAGACGTATTCCATACAATTGTCCAACTAGAAGGGGAGATGTTTCAGCAAATAAGACCATATCAAACGATGAGGAGCACATTTATTCAAATATGAAGTCATACATAGAAAATGCTTTACAGAATTTTATAGAAAAGTTATTAAAACATTGATGGAAAGATATAAGGGACCAGAAATACGGGTGAAAACTGAAAATACAATTAACTGTACTAGCAGAAGAGTAAAGCGCAGATTAAAACTTAAATTTCCATAACTCATCAAATTAAAACAAAACCTAAATTAAACACAAGTTTGTCCAAAAAGTTCAACTAAACTACTCAAGTTTGTCCAAAATTCAACTAAACTACCCATATTGGAACTTAAATTTCCATAAACTCATCAAAATAAAAGACCACCAAAATCAAACACAAGTTCGTCCAAAAAATTCAACTTAACTACTCAAGTTTGTCCAAAATTCAACTAAACAATCCATATTGGAACTTAAATTTCCATAAACTCATCAAACTAAAACAGCACCTAACTCAAACACAAGTTGGTCCAAAAAATTCAACTAACTACCCAAATTCGTCCAAAAAAACTCAACTAAACTACCCATATTAAAACATCCATTGCCACAAAACCCATCAAAAGAAAACAGCACCTAAATTAAACACAAGTTCATCCAAAAAAATTGAACTGAACTACTCAATTTCGTCCAATAATTCAACTAAGCTACTCCAGTTCGTCGAAAAATTAAAACTTCAATGTCCATGAACTCATCAAATTGAATCAGCACCCAAATTGAACACAAATTTTTCCAAAAAAAATTCAACTAAACTACTTCAAGCTCGTCAATAAATTCACCTAAACGACCAATATTAAAACTTCAATTTCCACAGACTCATCAAAAAACAAAACAGCGCCTAAATTAAACACAATTGGGTCCAACAAAAAAATTCAACTAAAATACTCAAAACAACTACATATTTTCAAACCTTGATGTGTATTAGAAGAAGCGAAGAATCAGATACTGAAGCCAAAGCTGAAACAAACAGAAACAAAACCCTAGCAGCTTCTGATTACAAAATTCAACCAAAGTCGCCTCCTCTTTTCCGATCACCGGAGCCGGGAAGACAATCAGAACCGTAGATCACGCCGGCGCCGCTGTTAAACGAGCCGGAGATGAGCTCCGATGAGTGTGAAAAGCTTTTCACTGTGACCGTCAAAGCTCAAAAAAGCTTCACAATTATGAATTTATGACCAGACGAGACGGAAGCACAAAAAAAATAGTAGTAGAGAGAGAGAATCTGTTGTACATTTGGTGGGTGATGGGATGGGGGGTGGGGGACTGTTTCTAAAAGAGTTTACGTTTGTAGAGAGAGATGTGAGCCGTTGGATGGTTATTGGTGTGTTCACGTGTGAGGTTTTGATGCCCGTACGACATTGTGATGGTGTGGGTCCTACAGGGAAGTCTTTTACCCGTGGTCTCGCGTTTTGCTTTATTTACCGGCTCTTTAGCTTTGTACGTGTAAACTGTACATTGTTTGACTTGTCAACAAAATAAAGAAAAAAAATGTTAACTCACCATTTGACGACTTTGTCCTCCCAATTTTTGTGAGTAATAAATATGTTTCCCAAATCATTAGTGCTAGTTGGTACACCCCATACGCATCTAAAAAGTTTTGACACTTTAAGGTTGGCTAAGAGATGGACCAGTGAGATTGGTCTACCTCAAAGTATGCATATTTTTTTAATTGTGTACGAGCATCGCTAATGGTGTATATAGACTAAACCTAACTTAGATTGTAATATAAAATAGATAAATCCTACAATAGTGTGGAAGGTAGCCGACTAAGGCTATGTTGGCTAGAGGTGGCTGGGAGTGGCAGACTTAGCGGTGATCGGCGCCTTAGCCGACTATCCCTCTGCCGTTTGTCAACCTGTATGCTAAGTTAATTTAAGCGAATGGTGAACTTAAGTTTTGCTACTATATACCTACCTAAACTACTATTGTTGTCCGGAAGCGAGTGATTCAAAACACAAGCAAAGAATCCAAACGAGAAAGAAAGAACAAGAAAACAATAAACCAATCACAAACACAAGACACAAAGATTTACGTGTGGTTCGGCAATGAAACCTATGTCCACACCCTCGAAGCAACTCAAATCAATACACTATGATGATGGTGAAAACAATGTTGGATAAAAATTAATTTTGGCCATGTTTGAGGTCAAATAAATATGGGACCTATTTAGAGTTTGAATGGGGTCCTTGTGGATTTGTGTTTTCCTCCATGAGGAGATGAACTTTGGATATTTACATGTCCAAAATTATTGTGGAGTGAATGAGAAATTAATCCATTGAATACATATAGATAATGTACATGCATGAAAAATGTACATACATGAATGGATGTATAGATGCATTTATTCTCATTCATGTGTACATGCATGGAAAATGTACATATATGAATGAATTTATAGTTGCATTTATTCTCATTCATGGATAATGCACATTCATAGATGAATTGCATTTATTCTCATTCATGGATAATACACATTCATAGATGAATCATGTATATACATGGATGAATCCACAAATACATAATGTACATCCAATGAATCTTCTCTCCGCTTAGTCCTATATATTCTGAGCTTTCTCCTCAAAAATTTCAGAGTCAGAAAAACAAGAGCTATTTACTTCCTTCCAATATTCCTTCCTGAGAGAAACATAGAACATAGTCGGTTCGCCAGAGCAGTCGAACACCGTGCTTGTCTACTGCTAGTTATTGCCGCTGTATCCTGGGAGGCAGACGCCGGAGATATCCTCAAGCACTTTTGGTGAGGTGAAGAATCTGTTTTAAGGAAACTGTGAACTATCACAGGCCTCGGTTTGATCTTATTTCAGTTTTCATGTTTTGATTTCTGTGTACATATCGTAATTCTGATTTATGTCCAATTGTTATTTTTCCTGTTTTTCTATAGTTGTAGTCCAGAATCGGTTTCTGGTTATTTTCAATTATATCAATAAATTTTTCAACAATCTTAAAACAGATTCTTATCAAACAAAACAAATTCAGATTTGGAAAAACAGAATTATTTTTGAAAAAATAGTCTTACAAAAACTGCTACTGTAATTCTTGTTTTCTGCCCAAACGGTGCAGAATCAAGGAAAATTGCATTAGATGAAAAGTATGCAGAATTGTGTTTTGCTTGGGATGGCATGAGTAGAATCGAAAAATACCTTCGTTTTCCTAATAATAATTTGAAAACAAAATTCTGCTGCTGTTAAAATTAAGAGGAGGAAAAAGTAAAATTATTAGTTAATTTTAATTTCTTTTCTCCTTTGATTATTTTTCTGAAATGGAAAATGAGAATGTGAACATTGCTGTAAACCCTACTGCGACCGACAGTGCTACTGGTTCCAACACCGTGGTGATTGGTTCAATACCTGTGAAGGTTCCTTCAGTCCAGGTTCCTGTGAACCACGGGGAAAAACCCGAGAAATTCCAAAGCATGGATTTCAAGAGGTAGCAGCAAAAGATGTTGTTCTACCTTACCACCTTGAACCTTGTGAGGTTCTTGAATGAAGAGGCTCCTATGCCTAATGAAAATGAACAAAATCAGGAGATCGCCTTGCAAGTGGCTTCTGCCATTGAGGCTTGGAAGCACTCGGACTTTCTGTGCCGAAACTATGTGTTGAATGGCTTACACGATACACTATATAATGTGTATAGAGTTAAGACCGCTGCTAAGGAACTGTGGGAGTCCTTAGACAGAAAGGACAAAATTGAGGACGTTGGGTCTAAGAAATTTGTAGTGAGGAGATTCCTCGACTATAAAATGGTGGACTCAAAGAATAAGATCAGTCAAGTTCAAGAGTTGCAAGTGTTCTTGCATGAAATCCACGCTGAAGGGATGACCTAAGCGAAACTTTTCAAGTTGCTGCTATAATTGAAAAGTTACCCCCTGCTTGGAAGGACTTCAAGAATTATTTGAAGCACAAGCGAAAGGAGATGAAGATTGAAGATCTCATCGTCAGGCTTTGAATTGAAGAAGACAACAAAGGGAGTGATGGATAGACATTGGTGCTACTCGCCACATATGCTCCGACAAAGCTATGTTCACTTCTTTCGAACCAATTACAAGTGGTGAGAAGATGTATATGGGAAATTCTACTTCCTCGGATATTGAAGGCCAAGGAAAAATAATTCTGAAGATGACTTCAGGAAAGGAGTTGACACTTAACAATGTCCTTTATGTACCGAAAATTCGCAAGAATTTGGTATCCGGTTCTCTCCTAAGCAAGCATGGCTTCCGAATGGCCTTTGAGTCAGACAAGGTAGTACTGACCAAAGCAGGAATGTATGTGGGAAATAGGTATATGTGTAATGGGATGTTCAAACTTAATGTAACAACTGTATTCCCAATGATTAATAAAATGAGTACCTCTTCTGTTTACTTGCTTGAGTCTTTTAATTTGTGGCATGGTAGACTAGGATATGTTAATTTTAATTCTTTGCGAAGATTAATTAAATTAGACCACATACCAAACTTTCATATTGATACAAGTTATAAATGTGAAACTTGTGTTGAAGCAAAGTTAACAAAGACTTCGTTTCAATCAGTTGAAAGAAGCACTGAAGCATTGAAATTAATTCACTCTGACGTATGTGATTTAAAAATGGTTCAATCAAGAGGTGGTAATAAGTATTTTATTACTTTTGTTGATGATTGCACTAAATACTGTTATGTGTATTTGCTAAAAAGTAAGTATGAAGCTTTGGATAAGTTCATTCTATACAAGACAAAGGTTGAGAATCAACTTGAAAAAAAAAAAAGATTAAGGTGTTAAGAAGTGATAGAGGTGGTGAATATGTAGCACCGTATGGTGACTATTGTGCACATAATGGAATTATTCACCAAACCACTACACCTTATTCACCTCCATCAAATGGAATTGCTGAAAGGAAAAATAGTACCTTAAAAGAAATGATGAATGCTATGTTAATCAGTTCTGGATTGCCACAGAACTTGTGGGGGGGGGGGGGGGGGGGGGTAATTCTCTCTGCAAATTACATTTTAATTAAGGTACCTCGAATGAAAGTTGATCAAACCCCGTATGAATAGTGGAATAGTCGAAAACCTTCCTATAAATTCTTACGAATGTGGGGGTGTCTTGCTAAGGTTCTTGTACCTACTCCTAATAAAGAAATGATAGGCCCAAAAATTGTTGATTGTTTATTTATTGGCTATACACATAATAGCAATGTGTATCGATTTCTTGTACACAAATCTGATAACCCAGATACACACAAGAACGCGATCATGGAGTCTAGAAATGCGTCGTTCTTTGAGAATGTATTTCCTTGTAAAGAGGAATGTAGTTATAAAAAACGCACATTTGAGATTGTTGGGGAAACTAGTAAAACCAAAGAAGAGAATGTTGATGTTGAGCCTAGACGTGGAAAACGAGCTAGGACCTCAAAATCCTTTGGTCAAGACTTTCTAACTTATGTTATAGAAAGTGAGCCTCAAAGCTATACTGAAGCTATTAGATCACCAGATGACCCATTATGGAAAGAAGCAATCAAGAGTGAAATTGATTATATCCTACAAAACCATACTTAGGAACTGGTAGATCTTCCTCCTGGTTGTAAGCCATTGGGCTACAAATGGATTTTTAAAAAGAAAATGAAGACGGATGGTACTATTGATAAGTATAAGGCAAGGCTTGTCATTAAAGGGTATAGACAAAAGGATGGTCTAGACTACTTTGATACGTATTCTCCTGTTACGAGAATAACATCCATTTGCATGATTATTGCGATCGCAGCTTTGCGAGATCTCAAAATACATCAAATGGATGTTAAGACTGCCTTCCTTAATGGAGATTAGAATGAACAAATCTACATGGAACCACCTGAAGGATTTTCTGCTCCAGGGCAAGAAAATAAAGTGTGTAGGCTTGTCAAATCATTGTATGGCTTAAAGCAAGCTCCAAAACAATGGCATGAAAAATTTAACAAAGTTATACTCTCTAGTGGATTTAAGATCAATGAGTGTGATAAATATGTTTATGTCAAAGACACGAATGAAGGCTATGTCATCTTATGTCTATATGTTGATGACATACTCATAGTGGGTAGTAATGATGAGATCATTAAATCTACTAAGAAAATGTTGAATTCTAAATTTGACATGAAAGATATGGGACTTGCTAATGTTATATTGGGCATCAAGATCTCTAGAAATACTAATGGACTTGTTCTGCCACAGTCACATTATGTAGACAAGATTCTAGAGAAGTTTAACAAGTCTGATACTAGTGTGGCCAGGACGCCTGTGGACTTAAGTCTACACCTATCTAAGAATACTGGTGAGAGTGTTTCTCAACTAGAATATTCTCGAGTGATAGGAAGTTTATTGTACCTAATGAGTTGTACAAGACCTGACATTGCTTATTCAGTTTGTAGACTGAGTAGATACACTAGTAATCCTAGTGCTGAACACTGGAAAGGGATAGTAAGGGTACTGCGGTACTTATGATATACACGTGACTAGGGATTGCACTACATGAGATATCCAGCTGTATTGGAAGGATACAGTGATGCAAATTGGATATCCGATATGAACGATTCAAAATCTACAAGTGGATATGTTTTCACACTTGGTGGTGCAGCTGTGTCATGGAAATCTTCAAAACAAACTTGTATTGCTAGATCGACAATGGAATCTGAATTCATTGCGCTAGATAAGGCAGCTAAAGAGGCTGAATGGCTTCGCCATTTTGTAGAAGATATTCCTAGATGGTCAAAACCTGTGCCAGCTATTTGCATACACTGCGATAGCCAATCTGCTATTGGAAGGGCACAAAGTAATATGCATAATGGCAAGTCTAGACATATTCATCATAGACATAATACCATTAACAACTACTCTCAAGTGGGATTGTCACAATTGACTATGTAAAGTCAAAGGACAATATTGCGGATCTGCTAACCAAAGGGTTAAATCGAGAGTTAGTTGATAAATCATCTAGAGGAATGGGACTAAAGCCTATGACGTTACAAGGGACTGGAATGGAAACCCAACCTAGTTGATTGGAGATCCCAAGATCTAGGTTCAAAGGGACAACCTAATTTCATATACCTTAGGAGAATCACTAAGGAGAAATACTCTCCTGCCCATTTCTATGATACAATAGTGATACTTGTATGGTTTGAGGATAAGCTTAGCTTTTAATGACTATGTGCAATGGTTTAACCAAGAGGAGTATAGCATGATACTCTAAATAAGTCACCTATGTGAATGTGAAGTCTTCTAAAAGAATTTGAGGAAGGAGAAATTCTTTGATAAACATTCACTAAACCAGGCGAGTGTTCAAGGCCAAAATGAACACAAGTGTAAGAACTAAACTATATTTGGAAAGCTCTTGTGTTAGGTCTGTCGGTTGTTTACACTAACGGCAATCAGTTCAAGACTACACGTTCACTAGTCAGCCAGTAGATCTGATAGACTTTCACAAGGGAAGGTTCAAAGCCAAAAGCTACCTATCTCTTTGCAGGAGTGATCCGTTGTGCTCTCTCTTGTCGAGTCGTCTCACATCGTTTCGATTAATTTCATTGAGTACCCAGTTTTGTGGAAGGGGGAGGACCTAAGGCCTTTTGGGTTTACTCCACACACGTGCACGCGCGCCACCGCCGCCATCCATCCTACCAAACGACCGTGACGTGCCTAGTCGGGTCGGGTCGGGTCGTGGGTGCGGGTGCGGCCCGCACAGAATATTTCTTTTTGGACCCCAGAATTTTTCCAAAGTTGCAAAAGACCTTTGGAATTTCTTCATACTTAACATGTGACAGAAATGTGTAAAGTCCAAGAGTTACAAAACACCAAAAGGTGGTTGTTACAACCTTTGGAATTTCTAAACTGATTTGGATTAATCCACAGATATATTCCAACTCTCCTTCAGTCTATAAACACCTCCAACACAGTTTTACATACTGTTCATCAAAGAGTTCCTTTTTCCAGTCCCAGTTTCAGAGAGAGTAACAGAATATAGTTAGTTCGTCGGAGCAGTTGTACATTGTGCAAGTACCACTGTAAGAAACCGCTGTATCCTGGGAGACAAACGCCGATGATTTCCTCAAGCACATCCGGTGAGGTGGTGAATCTGTTTTAAGGAAGTTGTGAAATTTCACAAGCCTCAGTTTGATCAATTTTGTTTTAGTTCCTGCTTTGTTTACATAGTCTCTGTTGGATAAAAATTAATTTTGGCCATGTTTGAGGTCAAATAAATGTGGGAACCATTTAGAGTTTGAATGGGGTCCTTATGGATTTGTGTTCTCCTCCATGAGGAGACGAACTTTGGATATTTACATGTCCAAAATTATTGTGGAGTGAATGAGAAATTAATCCATTGAATACATATAGATAATGTACATGCATGAAAAATGTACATACATGAATGAATGTATAGATGCATTTATTCTCATTCATGTGTACATGCATGGAAAATGTACATACATGAATGAATTTATAGTTGCATTTATTCTCATTCATGGATAATGCACATTCATAGATGAATTGCATTTATTCTCATTCATAGATAATGCACATTCATAGATGAATCATGTATATACATGGATGAATCTATAGATTCATAATGTACATACATGGATGAATCCACAAATACATAATGTACATCCAATGAATCCTCTCTCCCTTTAGTCCTATATATTCTGAGCTTTCTCCTCAGAAATTTCAGAGTCAGAAAAACAAGAGCTATTTCATTCCTTCCAATATTCCTTCCTGAGAAAAACACAAAACATAGTTGGTTCGCCAGAGCAGTCGAACATCGTGCTTGTCTACTGCTGGTTATTGCCGCTGTATCCTGGGAGACAGACACCGGAGATATCCTCAAGCACTTCTAGTGAGGTGGCGAATCTGTTTTAAGGAAATTGTGAACTATCACAAGCCTCGGTTTTATCTTATTTTAGTTTTCATGTTTTGATTTCTGTGTACATATCGTAATTCTGATTTCTGTCCAATTGTTATTTTTCCTATTTTTCTATAGTTGTAATCCAGAATCTGTTTTTGGTTATTTTCAATTATATCAATAAATTTTCCAACAAACAAATCTAAAGAGCTTTACAATGCCTTTCAATAGCTCTCTAGGTCAAAAGGTGAAAGATACAATATTTCCACACACTTTACAATAACTTAGATTTAGATATTTACAGTAGACTTGCCAAAATCCAATAAAGAATCCAAAATCGTATAAAACTTTCCAAACTAACTATCAACGAACAGCTTGCCTGCCCGAGTGAGATTCCTGTTGGGCGAGCTCCACCCGGGCGAGATACTTGGTGAGCAACTTTTCAGAAAGTTACTAACAAAGCTCATTTCAGAGCTTGCTTGAATGCTCGCTCGGACGAGGCCCGCTCGAGCGGACCACCCAAGCTGTAGTGTCTACCAAGATTCCCTTTTCCCAAAGTACTTCAAATTAAGCCACAATTCCAACAACTATATGGTTAACACCATTGGGTACCTCGTACAACAAACTAACTTAACTTAGCCGACAAAATTCACACTGTTGTAGATGTTCTAAGGGTGTGCCCCAAATTACTCTTCCCAAATTTTGTATTCCATATGGTTTCAAAATAGGGGATCTTTGGCCACGCGGTTGGATAGGTAGCACTCGTGTGATGTTTGCAGGACCACAGTTTTTTTATTTTTTTAGTGCTGGTTCTGCAAACATCACATGAGAGTTCGGGGATAGTGCCTTCGACTTGGCTTTTATTTTTTATTTTTTGTTAAAAGTACTACAATTTTAGGTTTTTGAAACTGTGTGGTTGTATTATGGGATTCACAAATAGTGAGATGAGGATTACAACATTGAAATAGACTGCATTCTTTGATTATTTTTAGCATAATTTTTTCACTTAAAATTTTTAATTGATTTTGGCTGTTTTTTCAATTAAATGGTATATTATCAAACGCACTGAAAATAAATAAGGGTTACTAAAATTTTTCACTTATACCACTTAATTGGGTTATCAAACACATGACCCTTACTTGAAATCAACAACTCACTCTTTTGTATATGTTATATTATAGCTAATAGAAGATAGATTATAGATATAAATATATAATCGATTTCAGATTCAAAAATGTTACTCTGTATGTTTTATGAACAATTTAACTGCACTTGCATCCTTCACTATGTAATTATTTGTATTTTGTATTTTGCATCATAATAGGTATCGCTGGTATGACTACCTCCTCTACCTCAGGCTCAACTACAATATCCTCCATACCCTCATCTCCTACTACCCCTATGTCATCCTCTCCAGACATAACATCCTCATCCACTAGCTCTGGGTCCTCCTCTAGATCCTCCTCTGGCTCCTCATCATCGTCGACATGCTCAATGTCCTCTATAGGATCCTCCTCTGGCTCCTCCTCTGGGTTGACATCTACTATCAACTCGACCTTCGGTGAGTCTGGAATATGTACCTCAGGTACTGGTGACAGTAGTGCTACTGTTGGTACTGCCTTAATAAGTCATCTAAGAATAGCTCGTAGCTCTATAGTGTCCATCTCCAGCTTACTCTCGATCAACCGTAAAATCTCACGAAAAATATCCCTACCAATCCTCGCAGAATGATAAGCATCCAAACGCATCTCTGTAGGATGGGTCTTCCCGGTCACATAAAGAGCCTTCCACATATCCTCTTCCAGATACTGACTAACTGTCTGGCATATGCGCTCATGGTAGAACTCCGGGTCAGCAGACTCTACGGTATCTCCATGAATCATATGTCCTCCATAGGCATCAGTCACAAACTTATGGAACTCTGGATCCATAATGCTAACCTACAAAGAAAACTATCTATCGTCAGGAAGATGAACTTATCTTAATCACATATCTCATCTCATGAAATCTTAAAATACTAGGACTAGATGGTGTGGAATCGTTAGTGAACGAAAGTATCACAACCTAGGGCTCTGATACCCAAAAAATCCTGTCATGCCCCAGAGCAGCAAAAAATGGAGAAAAATAAATTTCCTTTTTGGGTCCATAGGGAATGATGGGTGAATGTCACTAATTATCCACACCACAGTACTAGTCCAACAAGAACAACAATAATCAAATTGAATATATTAAGAGTTGTAAATATTACAAACATCAAAGTGGTCCTCAGGAACCTAACAGGTCTGGAGACAACATATGCCCAAGTACCCGTTAAACTAATAAAAGTTCAACAGAAATACAAAATTAGTATCAATCTCCATCTCTAGCTGGCGAAAGGGTAGTTGTCAGCGTAATAATCTTTTCTAGTATAATTGGCATCAGTGGGGCTACCCTCTGCAAAATCCCGTTCCGGGTAGTAGCCATCATCATAAGTCCCATCACCCGTATTATTAAGAACAGGGTAGTCTGGATGAGGAATGTCCAGGCAATAACGACCATCAGCTTACTGAGAGCTGAGTGAATAGAAACTCGCAAGGTACCAATGATATAACGTAATAATAAGTTATTAAAGTGTCTAAGATATAGTGTTACAATAATATCTTTCTCTTTATTATCCCAATGTTGTTAACTCAACCCTTATCGTCTTGTTAATAACAAACTTAGCACATACTAACTCTTGGAACAGACTTGATTGTAAAACTCCTGGATACACCAATGCTCTGTCTACCGCGTCACCGCAAGTCATAAATACCTTCTACCGTATAACATTGTAAGTCGTAGAGGTCATCTACCGCGTACACTGCAAGTCATAGATAATACGTTAGTCCATCCCCTGCTTTTAAGAACATATGCATATTCCACCGCTTATCAAGGATTTAACGCTTCAAGCATCGACACATCAATTCTATTACCACGACCTATCATCAGATCTACCGTGTACTTATGATCAAGGTTCACTGCATGTTATAGACTCATTTGTCTGTCTACCGTGTACTTATGAACAAGGTTTACCACATGTCATAGATATTGTATCACCATAAGTCATAGACATATACGTCTGTCAACCGCGTACTTATGATAATCCAGTATGATCAAGGTTCATCGTATATCATAGGCACATTTGTCTATCTACCGCGTACTTATAATTAACCAGTAAGACCCCGTTCTCTTCCCAAAACTTATCGAACCTACTTAACATTTGTACTGCTACTGATACATGACAACCCATGTGGTCTGACTACTCTGATTGAAATGAACAGATGTCGAACTCAAATATGAACCACATAGTATCGAACGTCATTACATTAATCCATCATTCTTAATCATGATTATCTTTGTTGTCATATTATCCCTGATCAACACATAATCGCATAATAGAAGTTAAAATTGAAAATCGGATAATTGAACCTTTATATAATAAACGAAAGAAATAAATCCATGTTCTAAAAAGTTCGATCGATTGAAGCATTTTCAATCGATTGAGAAAAGTAATGTTCGAGCAATAAAAATCCTTTCGATCGATTGAACCCAGTTCAATCGCTCGAGAGTCATCTTCTCCAAAGGTTCTGAACAGTGAACGTCCAGAGGTGTTAGGGCGTGTTTGGGTTAATCTATTCACATCAAAAACTTATAAAACATCATATAACAGGTACTAAGTGAGTTTAGAACTCATCAAACGTCGTTAAGGGTGTGTTTGGGAAGCTTAAGCTTCCGTGCTTTAATGGCGGCCTCTCTCTTCTCTCTTCTCTCTCTCTCTCTACACTCCTCTCTTCATCTCTGTCTCCTTCTTCTTCTCCTCTACTTTTCTCTCTCTTTCTGACTGAATACATATATGTGTGTGTATGTATATATATCAATTGAAAAAGGGTTTGATCGATTGAAGTAAGGACCACGTAATAAATTCAGGTCGGTAGGGTTTCGATCGCTTGAACAGGGTTCGATTGCTTGAAATTAGAAATGTTTAATCGCTTGAAAGAGGTTCGATAGATTGAAGAAAAGAATTCTCGATTGCTCGAACTGACTTCGATCAATTGAAAGTGAAACTTCAGGTATTATCAAAGGAAGTATATAGAATCTCTTCATATTAAATAATTACTAAAAACATAGGGTATTACAAACGTATCCCACAGACCTCAGACATATCCTCTTTTTGCTTTGATTACGACTCCTCATCCTCAAAAGAACTTTACAAAAAGGCATTAATCTAGTGGAATATGGCCAAACCTGATGAAATGGCTATAGACAATTACAAAGTTACTACAGACGCTGAGTACATAAAATGGATGGAGGAAATAGTAAATCAGCTGCCATCTAGTTCCCAAAGGCCTAGGACAGAAGAACCAGGGGTCCAAAACCACATCAAAAGACTTAGAGCTGCCCTCAGTCATGAGGAAAGCACTAGGACCCGGATCGTACAAGAAAGGGACCAACTCAAGGCCACCCTCACTCATGAGGAAATTGCTAAAAACCAGGTTGCGAAGGAAAAGGATCAACTCAGGGTCTCCCTCAATCTTGCTGAAAGAGAAAGGGGCCATCTACAAGCCAACTTACAACATGCATATACAAAGATTTGCCAACTAGAGCACGCCTTCTTTGACAAAGCTAAACCTGAGATTGCGGCACTAAAAGAGGAGCTCGGATATGTGACAACTACAAAGGAAAGATTAAGGAAAATCATGAGGGCAATTCAAGACTTGGCCTTGAAATTTTTGGAGGGCAATTTCAACACATTCTCTGTGGGTCTTGAGACTATTAGGACCTATATGTGGAAAGTTTTGAAATTGCTATTTTGAAAAGCACCCCTTGTAATCGAACAAATTATTTAACAAAATTTGGAATTCAATCAATAAAATTTTTAACTTTTCGAATGAGTTGTCAAAACCACACTTGTGTAGATCATGATCACTGCATTGTTTGAAATTCAAAACTATCTATGGTTTTAACTTTTCTTCATTCATATTCAGGTAGTTATCACTAGTTAAAATTTTGAGGTCAATGGAGGATTGGATCTGCAGTCCCATCCTAACCAGAGGATATCTCCGACAACTACAAAGGGATAGAAACATGGAAGAAATCAAGAATCCATTTGAGAATCCAGGCGTTGTCCAAAGCCTTGAGATTCAGAACAACCAAAAACAGATTAACAATCTATTTATCATGATGAGACAAATGTTAGGGGTAATGACCCAACACTTTGCCACGGGAACAAGCCAGGTACCGCCTCAAAATGCCACCACATCGCAGGATTCAGACAATCAAGATTGGCTGCTTGCTCTAGCAAGTTATATATACATTGAGGCACCACCAACGAAGACATCATTTCATGCCTCGACGCAGGCACTTATTGCCCCTCGAACAACAAATTAGTTCACAGTGCCCCCCACGGCTGTTCAAGTGCCCACAATCACTATTGATGGCGAGATTGATCACTACGCTAAAGAGAAAAGATTGAGCAAGCTCGAAGAAGTGAGTTCAATGGCACAATAGATAAAGCACCTCGAAAGCTTAGTCAGAACCATGCAAGGTTTTAAGACATTCGATGGGATGTCTTACTCAGACATGATAGCTACTCCAGGCATCGTTTTCCCTCTTAAGTTTAGAATGCCAATCTTCACAACATATGATGGATTTGGAGACCCATTCATCCACCTAAAGGTGTACTTGGGCGAGTTAGGTGAATATGCACATAATAAAAAGCTCAGAGTCCATCTCTTTCAAAAAAGCCTCAAAAGGGCAGCATTAAGCTGGTTTATACGACTCAACAACTTGAAGGTTTCCACATAGGATGACCTAACAAAAACTTTTTACCAATAATACCAATATAATACCAATATCCACTGGATAGGTATTCATTGCAGAAAACCCACAAGAAAACAAATAATACCTTCCGAGAATATGTTCACCGATGGAAAGAGATAGGCTAGCAAGTCTAACCCCCAATGGATGATGTTGAGATGGTCAAAGAATTCATCTACGCTCAACAATGCCCATACTACAAGCATCTCATATCGATGGTTGGCAGGTCTTTTGCCGACCTAATCTGACAAGGCAAAATGGTTGAAGATGGTTTATAATCGTGCAAGATCAAAGTGGCCTTGGATTATAACCAGTCTGAAAATTCTTATAATAAGCAGGGTAAGAAAGAAAGTGAGGGAACATCTAGTCAAGTCATTCTAGTGAACTTCATCCAACAGCCCGTTCTTCCAACCTTTCCTTATCAATAGGTCATGCATCCGTATCATCAACCAGTAGTATAATATGAGACACAGGGTCAGCCCAGCCTATCACGAATTAGTATCAGGGCTACAGACCACCCCTCTTAACAATTTCAAAACACTGATTTTCAAAGGAAAGTGCTTGACAAGAACATAAAGTTCTCTCCCTTGGAGGAATCACCGAGATCCATTTTAAGTAAGTTGTTACCTCAGGGGGGTCATTACGCTAGTTCTAGCCGGACGAGTCCCGAAACCTCTCCCAAGGACTTATGATCATAACATGCATTGTAAGTTTTATTCTGGGATGATCAGGCATATAACAGACGAGTGCTTCACCCTGAAGCATAGAATCTAAGACTTGATAGATGAGGGAAAAATAACTCTTAAACAGACAGAACAACCTGCCAATGTAGATAACAACCATCTTTTGCAACACAGAACTGCAAGGCCAATAATCAATATGGTGATAATTGAATTCAAATAGGCCACCATGTCAGTCACGCCTTACTCGCAGCCTCGATGGGTTGGTGGCCCAGCACAAACAATCTCAAAGGGAAGCTCTCCAGCCTCAATCTGAACCCTGCACCAATAAACTCTCTCCCTCCAACTTTGGTAGCATCAGCCGCTCCGGCTTAAAAAATCCAAAAGGCGATTGAACCTATCTCTGTGTTGGCATACTCTCCCTCCAACCTCGATATCATCAACTGCTTCCATTTTAGAAAATCCAAAAGGCAACCAAGCATATCTCTGTACTCTCGTACTCTCTCTTTCTTGGCATAGGGCAAGTTAGTACTCGAGGTCCTCGCTACTCCAATGACCTTGATAGTCCCCTATACACCACATCCTATCATTCAGCAACCGATAGAGGACACCCATTCCATACCATGGGTATATCAGATCCTAGACCAGGATGTCTGTGAAATCTCTAAGACTGGGAGGTTTATCGACCAAACCGAGCAAAGTCGAACGGATGGCCCAATCAAGCAAACCACTTCTAATAACACGCTATACACGATATACAATTGGTAGGCTAAATCATAATTATGTAAAATCATGTGAAATTACGTTTTAGCAACCAAACAGAACTTAGATGAAAACTTTTATTATTTTTAGTTTTCACTCGTGAAGCAATGAATTAGGCGTGTAAGTAGTTTCGAAGAATAGTTAGTAGTTTTGAGAACTCACGGGGACGTAAACACAATTTCCTAGAGTTGTTATATATTGAAAGAGGTGATATATTTTCATTTCCATACATTTTCTAACCTAAATCTAGAGAGGCCAAAAGGGAGATTTTGGAGCTTTGATCTTCACGACGACCATTCGTTCGTTGGTTTTCAACCAAAATCATATTTTCAAACTCCTAGAGGTAAGAGCTTCGTTTGAATATCAACTAGGACTTGTTTGGCTAAGTTTTCTATAAACTCATTTTCTAGAATTTTCATAAGTTGATAATTGAACTTTTGATCGATAGGGATTGTACTAGATGGACTTCTGCACGATCTTTATGATCAGGTTTTCTTTGGAACGAATTTTAAGAGCATTAATAAGAGGTGAGTGATTCAACTATGTGTTTTGGAATGATTTCTTGACATGTGTTCATGTTTTGTATGAAAGGCATATGTTAGTTCATAGGTATATATTGTTTAGTTCATATTGGGCAACCATATTGGTAAGTAGGCCCAATAGCATGGTGAAATATTTTGATATTATCGAAAGCATGGTGAAATGTTATTTAAGCATGTTTAGTTGCTATTTGGGTCAAATGAGCACGTGGTACCAAGCCATTTTGTGGAGCTATTATAGGCATAAGGTCGCACATTTGAAGAAAAGAAACGTGGGTCTTACCTAGTCGCATGGCCTTATTGGCGAGGAGTCTCAGACTAGGAGTGTGGAACATACACCTGAGACTCCGGAGACTAGTATGAAATGTAGAGAATGTGAATGCTAGATGTTTATCATTCATGTGCATTGTTGTTTTATTCACTAAGCGTTAGCTTAAACGAATCGAAATATGTGTGGTTATTCAAATAACCATTTTAGGTGTTAATGTCGGCGAGGAATTGGAAAAGTGATCACGGGGTATTAGGAATTCAATTAGAAGGCGATGGCATATGTGCACCTTGTAGTTTTGTAATAGAAATGTTGTAATAAGAACTTCATAAATTTTATCTATGTTTAACTTAGTATCTTAGAACAAATTCGTGATGTTGTAATATATAGTAATCTTTTATAATTATATTTTGGTAATGTTATAATCCAGTTAGGATCATTTTGGAATGAGTTTAGAGTGTGTGGTTAGTCCCTGGTTGAGTGCAGAAAACCTTTTAACTTGGAATTCTGTAGAATGTGATGCTACAATGAGACCAGTCGACTGGTTTATGAAAACAGTTGATGGGACCCTTTTGTTGAGCAATTCACTGCCTCATTTTTATGAAAAAAAGTCGACTGGATTGTGTTTCAGAATCAGATCTTTCTGCTTAGACCAGAGTTCAGTCCACCGAACAGTACAGTCAACTGATAATATTTTACCCCAATCGACTGGACTTGGGTAGCAGTCGACTGGACTGGCTGTAGAGTTTTTGAACTCTTTGTCTCTTACATTTACTCTTACATTTCCAATTGACCAGACCTCTGAACCGTCGACTGGATTGCTGGTTTTAAAATATATAGTTTGTTTTTTTTCCGCTGCATGATTTTAAACGAATTCTTTTAGGAACGTTAATGAATGAATTTAGCCTCAGTGGCGTGCCACAGGCTTCGGTACCACTAAAGTGGTACCAGGCTGTGACATTTAATGGTATCAAAGCATAAGTTTAGAACCTTTGGGAATGAGTGACGATATATGCTGAGTAATGTCGAGAGGAATGTATGATTGTAACGATAATATTGTTATCATTGTAGAAATGCTTCATATGTTTGTCTTTGTTGATTGTGTTGATGATCGGTGCACATATATGTATATATATTGTTGCAAGGCATGCATAGTCTTTAAGTATTGTACTTATTAGGGTAGATACTTGAAACATCATGACTGACCCAATAAGAGAGTTGTCACAGCATTCACGTATGGATCAGATAGTGAATATGGTAGGGAATTTTGTTCAAGCCATAAGTGAATAGATCAGATGAATGTCCAGGCTCCACCAGTTGAAGTTCGATATATCAATGCACCACCGGTACCAAGGCCTCAACACATTATTATAGAATGGTTTCATAAACAAAAACCGACCTTGTACCATAGATAAGTTGACATAGACTTTGCCGATCATTGGATGATGGATATGGAAAGACATTTCCATACTGTGATATGCACCGATGAAGAGAAAATCCTTTGCGCATTGGATACATTGATGGGAGAAGCGTTGGATTGGTGGAATAATGTGCTCGAGCAAGGGAAACCAGCTACGTGGGAGGCATTTAAAGATGGATTCAACAAGCGTTTCTTTTTACGATCAGCTCATACTCAGAAACTTCAAGAGTTTATGAGTTTATTTCAGGGAGATATGACCTTGGGTGAGTATGTCTTTCGTTATAATGTTTTGTTACGCTTTGGGAAAACTACAGTTTCAACTGATGATGATAAGGCTCATAAATTTGAGGAAGGGCTTACAGAGAATATTCGTAGCCGTGTTGACACTTTGCAACATCCGACCATTTCTCTAGTTGAAGAAGCCACCCGCATAGCCGAGAAAAGTGTCGAGAGATATCGACAAGGACAATAAGGGAAGAGAACGAATGATAATAGCAGCAAAGGGCAAGGGAATGCTAAGAAGCCATTCACGCAAAGTTGGGGATCGTATATAGGTAGCCAAGGATGGAGTATGTTCGTCAGAGACTCAAGACCGTTGTGCCCAACATATAATATGCGACACAAAATGACTTTCCATCTGCTGAGCACCTGTTGCCTTTATAAACAACTAGAACACATATCCCAGAATTGTCCTCTGAACACGAATTTGACTACATAAACACAACCTTGAACACCAAGAGCTACAACCCGGAGATGAGGGGAAAATATTTTTAGTGTGGCCAACTGGGGCATATAGCGAAGAATTATCCGAGTAAGAGATAACTGGGAATGGGTACCGGGCATTGAGTATGCCGAGTGGTTCAAAGGTAGGACCACGAGTGGATAAATGGAAGGGAGTTGAGCAACAACAAGGACAATATTTCTAGCTCAGGCCAGGGAATACGAATGATACAGTTGTATCAGGTATTCTTCCTATTTTTGCATATCCTGCACATATACTCATGGATTCTAATTCAATGCATTCATTTATGTCCTGTGATTTTGTTAAGCATTTAATTGTTAAGTCCGAACCTCTAGGATATGACTTGTGCATATCATTACCCACTAGTGAACCTATAGTAACTTCTTCGGTATTTAAGGCGTATGAGATCAAGATAGGTGATAAGGTCTTAAGCGTCAATTTGATTCCATTGACAGTGAACTACTTTGATGTTATCTTGGGTATGGATTGGTTGTCGATAAATCAAGCTAAGATCAATTTGTGAACAGAAATGGGTGGGTTAGTTTCTATCCGTCAGGTCAGGAAAAGTTTACTTTTCAGGGTTAGGGTATGACCGTACCGCCATACTTGATATCGACAATTTAAGCCATTAAAATGTTGAGCAAAGGTTGTTTGAGTTTCTTATGTTCGATTATTGACACATGTGTCCTTGGACCACTAATAGAAGATATTCTAGTAGTTTGAGAATTTCTCGATGTCTTTCCTGATGAGTTACCTGAAGTATTGATTGAAAGAGAGCTTGAATTCACGATAGAAGTAGTACCAGGGTCACAACCGGTATCCAAAGCACCAGTAGAACTGAAAGAATTACAGGTTCAGTTACAGGAGCTACTTGAGAAGGGTTTTATCCGACCTAGTGTTTTGCCATGGGGAGCTCCAGTTTTGTTTGTGAAGAAGAAGGATGGGACAATGCGAATATGCATCGACTATCAAGAATTGAATAAGTTGACCGTCAAGACTTGTTTGATCAATTACAAGGGGCTCAGGTATTCTTGAAGATTGACTTGAAATTCGATTATCACCAGTTGAAAGTCAAGGAGGAAGATATTGAGCAGACAGCTTTCAGGACTCAATTTGGTCATTTTAAATTTTTGGTTATACCGTTCGGAGTAACTAATGTGCCAGCAACTTTCATGGACTTGATGAATCGTGTTTTCAAAGACTATTTGGATGAGTTTGTTATTGTGTTCATAGATGACATCCTTATCTATTCCAAAAGTGTTGAAGATCATGAACACCATCTGCGATTAACGTTACACCAACTATGTGAGAAAAGATTGCTTAAAAAATAGAAGAAGTGTGAGTTTTGATTAACGAAGATTACTTTTCTTGGACATATAGTATCAGCAGAAGGAATTTCTGTAGATCCTTAAAAGATAGAAGCAGTTACCAATTGATTGAGACCTACGAATGTGGCAAAGATCCAAAGTTTCCTAGGATTAGCTGGTTATTATCGAAGGTTTATAAAAGACTTTTCACGTATAGCAATGTCGATGACACAATTGATGGGGAGAGATGTTGCTTTTGCATGGAGTCCGGAATGTGAGAAAAGTTTCCAAGAGTTGAAGACTCGACTAGTGAAGGCACCACTTAGCTGTTTTGATGGGGACTGAAGGGTTTATCATTTAGAGTGATGCTTCAGATAGAGGTTTAGGTTGTGTTCTTATGTAAGGTGACAAGGTCATTGCATATATGTCAAGACAACTTAGACCCCACGAGAAGACTTATCCGACACATGATCTAGAATTGCCCGCTATGATTTTTGCATTAAAAATTTGGCGTCATTACCTATACAGGGAGAAATGTTAAATATATATGGATCATAAGAGTTTAAAGTACTTGTTCACGCAACCAGACTTGAACATGAGGCAATGGAGGTTGTTAAAGTTGATGTAGGACTATGATTTGTAGATTCAATATCATCCAAGAAAGGCGAATATAGTCGCCGATTCTCTTAGTCGTAAAGCACTAACCAATATGGAAGTAGATTTGACTTCTCAAAGAGAGTTGATTCGAGATATGGAGAATTTGAAACTTGAAGTGATTCCTATGATTGAAAGTGGCTTGATGTCAACGATTGTGGCACAACCACTCTTGATTCACAAGATTATGAGGAAATAACTTCAAGATGTGGCCTTAAAGAAGATTTGTGATGAGATTCTAATGGGAAAACAACCGGGCTTCACTTTTGAGATTGAGGGGTAGAATTTGTGTACCTAACGAGAAAGAGTTGAAACGGAAAATTCTAGAGGAAGTGCACAATGTGAAATACACCTGTAGATACCCCATTTTTTTGGCTATCACATTTAGGAGACCCATAGTTTGGTAGTTCACAATGATCGAAAAGACTCAAAAAGGACTCTTGGAAGTTAATTCTATCTCTCAAAAGCTCAAAACATAGTACAATATAACCAAAATGCCCCTGAAAGCCCAAAAACTCCCAGATTTGGACCAAAAGTTTTGGAAACATGCTATGTCATAAGAAAAATAAAAATTGAGTTTTAAAAACAAAATCAGATGAAATCGTCAGCCCTTAGAGGCCCCCGGAAGTTCCTGGAAAGTCCCCGTTGACTGATTTGACCCAAGTTTCACCAGATTTGACCAGGGTTTGACAGAAATCATCCAAACTATCCCAAAAGTCCTGAGATCATCCTAGATCATGTGAAAAGTACTCAAACGAGTTGTAAAAGAAAATCGGACGAAAACGTCAGCTCCTGGGAGCTCCTAGAGGTTCCTAGAACTTTATAGAGATCTCAAGTTTGACCGATTTGACCTAAAAGTTGACTTTGAAACCTGAGCACTGGATCATTTTTCAAACATATTTCATGGGTACTAGAGATCAATAGCTTTCCAACAGTATATCGCACATAATTTTTGGATTTAAAACGGAATTATTACAAATTTCTGAAGGTAAAAAAGATGATCAAATCGACTTTTATCGCGAATATCGCAAAACTTTTCAAAATGATCTATCTCCGAACTATTTTTTATGGAAAGTAAACTCCATTACCTTTTTAACGTATATCACAAGCTCAGTTTGGAGTTCGTATGTATTTTCTGTGAATTTTGAATAAAATAGGGCCTTTTCGCGAATACTGGAACTCTGGGGTCCTAAACGTAATAATATGGGCATCTGAGGAGCAGTGTTGCCACGGCACTCGCCCAGTGCCACCGCGACACTCTCCCCCAGACTGCTTCATTTTTGTAATTAATTTTGAGGGTCCAAATTGAAAAATTGAAAACCAAAACGACATAGTTTTATGTTCACAGATATTTGGGACCAATGGGAGCACTTTTTAAATTACAAACTCCCCCCCCAAATTGTCCTATATAAACCCCCCATTGACTTCTCATTTTGGGGGTTTCAAATGAAAGTTTAGAAAAGTTTTAGAGAGAAAGTTGTAGAGATAAGGTTAAAATAGAGAGAAAAGAAGCTACCTTCTTTGATTTTCAACAAGAAAGTGAGTTCTAAACCTTGTTTTTTTTACTTCATTACTCCTATTTACTTCACATCCAATACACCCAACCACCATTTTTGTGAGCATTTATGAGATAGGAAGCTACTTCCATGTCCAAAGTCACTATATATGAGTGAAACACTAAGCTACAAGTCCAATATCTCAATGATTATCAACTCTTGATTATTATTTACTTGCTTGTTTATATATATTGTTCATCTCTCCTTACCTCATTTCTTTTTTATTTTCTTTTGATTACTTACTAGTTCATCATCATCTAGATGATGACGTGCTATTTGAGGTGAGTGAATCCTTATGGATAGTAGCTCATGACCTCAAAAATAGTGTTTGATAGATGATGATTCTAACTTCAATACATTCCTATATATTCTTGAAGTTATTTCCAAAATGAAAGCAATGTTCTCCAACAATCTTGGAAGTTCTTGAAGTGAGTTTGGATGTTGATATTCCAAGTGGTTATAATCTATTTTTGGTATTGGAAATATGTTTCCAAAAATCTATTTTAAAACCCCTCTAAAACCTTAGCATTTGGATTCCAATAAAATAATCTTTGTTTTCTTAAAAATCTTCAAAACAGTGAGTCATTCAACTTCAAAATAACATTCTCAGCTCAATACTCAAAGGATGACTATGAGACTACTTGGGAAGTCTTTCTAACTCATTGGAGAACACCCATAATTTTTGGTTTAACTTGAAAACATTTGGAAGTGTTCTATTTTGACCCAAACATTCCTTCCAGACATTCTGTTTTTCTGTCACAGTAGCTTTGGTTGACTTCTAACTTGTTTTTCAGAAAACTTTTACAAAAGGGGTGGTCCCAACTCATTTTTCCCTTGAACTTTAGTGTCTTAATGTTTTGTTTCCATTTTCTAAGATTTTTCTACATTTCTGTTGACAGTACGGACGCTTCTAAGCAATCTCTCTTATTTATATGATTTCTCTCAATCTGTAATAGTCATTGTAGTTTGGCTTTTTGATATGTGTTCTAGACACAATAAGGATGATCTCCATAAAAAAAATCATGAATTAAAAAAATTTCTAACCTCACTTTTCCATTTTTACAAAATCAACTACCTGTTTTGTTCATTATTCACAACAAGCATGTTATAACTTTTATTTCTTGATTAGATGTTTACATACATTCCAAATTATCTCATCTCTTAGGAAGTGGTTCATACTACATTTGTACACATCCTACAATAACAATCTTCATTCATTCATGCATATTTTAGACTTCTAAGTCACTTTAGAAAATCCATGAACACAAAACACACTACAACCTTTTGCACATTCTAGGATCATACATTGCATTCATGTAAGATTTGAGGTTTTGTGACTCCTAATCTAAGAATATTATAAGGAATGAACTTGATCATACGTTCATGCTTCCACTCGATATAATCTTCCTTTCTCATCCATCCCGGGGATGAAGAGGTCTTCTTTTCTCAAAGATTAACATGCATCATACTAGCTTGCTAAGCATATTCTTTATTTCTTTGATTATTTATTTTCAAAAATAACTCGTGTACCCCTTCTAGATTAGAAAAACTTGATTACTTGATATGTGATTAGACGTCTTTTCCTAGGTTTGTTTGTGTGATCTTTCACTTTGCATTGTGTGATACTTGGCCAGATCTTATAAATGATATCATATCTTTTGATCTTCTATTTCAAGATTCTTATGATATGTAATATACTATCATAGTATTAATTGTTGAGCCAAACATAGTATAAGATGATTATTTGGATGCTAATTGAGGTCCGCCGAGAGACAGGGCAAGTTGAAGGTGTTTTTAGTCGCAACAAAGGTTCCTTCCTCTCTCGTACCAAAACCCCGAGCCAAGTTCTTTGGTTATGAAGGGTCGGTACCCTTTATCCATTTGGGTGAGTCAAAATTAGGTTTCTTTGTTTCTTAAACCAAGTGGTGACTCTGTATCTGTTTTTAACAGACCTTTTTTCAAATCAAATTCAAAACAAAAGGAAAACTAATTCCGTGTGTCCACAACACCGTTCATTTGAGGAGTACCAAGATGTATAGAGATTTTTAGACATGTTTATTGGTGGCCAGGAATAAAGAGATAAATAGCATGCTATGCTTCACGATATACGAATAGTCAACAAGTGAAGGCCAAACGTCAAGTACCTTCGGGATTATTATAACCATTACCGATAGCCGAGTAGAATTGGGAACACATTACAATAGACTTTCATAATGGTTTTTCGAGGTCTAAGAAATTGAATACTAATATTTGGGTGATTGTTGATCGTTTGACGAAGTCGTCGTACTTCCTACCGCTTCGAACAACTATGTCGAAGACCTTAGCTAAGTTGTATATCCGCGAGATTATGAAACTACATGGTATTCCAGTTTCTATAATTTCAAATAGAGATAGTAGTTTTACATCAAACTTTTGGAGGACCTTGCAAGAAGTAATGGATACCAAATTGCATTTTAGTATAGCTTCATCCTCAGACTGATAGTCAATCGAAAAGAGTAATCCAAATTTTGGAAGACATGCTTCATTTATGTGTACTTGATTTTCAGGGTGATTTGGAAGACCATTTGCCGTTAATTAAGTTCGTATATAATAACAATTTTCAATTGAGTATTGGGATGGCTCCTTATGAAGCGTTATATGGTCGTGTATGTCATTCACCGATTAGTTAGACAGAAGTCGGAGAAAGAATGATAGAAAGGCTAAAATGGTGCAAGAGACGACGGACAAGATAAAGGTAATTCAACAACGGTTACTGATAACTCAGAGTAGGTATAAGAGTCACGCCGTCAAGCGTAGGCGACCGTTGGAATTTGATGTGGGAGATTTGGTGTATTTAAAGGTGTCACCTTCAAAGGGAATTACTAGATTTGGGTGATACAGGAAACTCAATCCGAGGCATTGTTTTGAAAACCGAACCGTTCATCGAACCGGAAAAATCACCGGGTCACGGGTTAGCAGTTCAACCGTCGGGTGAACTGGAATCAAACTGTGACATCATAATTAGGTAATAAATATATTTATATTTAATAGTAATAGCAATATAAAATTAAAAAATAGAAAAAATATCTATACAAAATTATTTTTTACTTTCACACTCAAAATATTATGGTCACAACTATACATAATTGTCTGTAATTTCAAAAATGACCTAAGCATTTATAGAATCAATTTTTTTTAACTCAAATTTTACGGAACCAATTGATAGCCCATTATGGTATCAATTTTTGAATAAGGGCATTATAGTATTAAGATATTAACAATTCTAGCAAAACAAATATAATAAAATTTCATAGTACAACAAGCCTGGGAAAGAGAGAGAAGGAAATTGAGTCAAATTTGGTGACTCTTCTTTGTACTGCTAGTCTGCTTATATCACGTCCAGTCACTTCAGTCACGTTTGGGATCAGAAAATGTATGGTTGAAAATTTGAAATGTTTACCTTTCTCGTCTTTAATCTCAATGAATGATTCAGCTTCTCCATTACAAAATATAGTTACCCAAAAAAAGAAAGATAGATAGAGGGGGGGAAGAGAAGACAGGCCCAAAGAAAGAAGAAAAGAACTTACCTTACCAGTTACCAGCAGTGAGGGAGGTTGCAGCGATTTCTGGTAAGGGAATCAACGACAACGGAGGCAACAAGAAAAATATCTTTCGTACCCCTTTTTATTTCTAAATTTTAAAGAACCGGCCGGGGTATAAAATCGTCACCAATTTTTTGATTTTCCGGTTAAACTGGTTCATCCACCGATTTTGGATGGTTACAATCATATTAACGGTTACCAATGCCACTCGAACCGGAACTCCGACCGGTTGGCGGTTCAACCGGTCGAACTGACCGGTCCGGTCCGATTTTCTAAACCATGATCCGAGGTATGTTGGACCTTTTGAAATCATTGGGAGAGTTGCACCTGTAGCATATCGATTGGATTTGCAGAATGAGTATGCTCAAGTTCATAAAGTGAATCGTGTATCATTGCTACGTAAATGCTTAGCGGAGGATAGAGAACAAGTGATGAATCCAACACCAAGTGAAATTCAGGTGATTTGACGTATATTGTGTATCCGGTAGAAATCTTGGATCGGAAGGATCAAGTCTTATGAAATGAGGTGATATCGAATGTGAAGGTGTTATGGTATAGCCAAATGACGAAAGAGGTGACATGAGAAATAGAGGATGAGATATGTACTCAGTATCCGCACCTACTCGATGCATGAGGTACAAGTTTGGGGACAAACTTCTTTTAAGGGGCAGAGAATTATAACACTCGTATGCGTGTTGTTGCATTTCATTACATTGGCATGCATGATTATATGATGTGTTGTGTTTTATGACATATATGTGAGTGAGTTGTGACTCACGAGTTGATTTGGGTGTCTGTGTAAGAGAACCCTCTAAGACTGTGTAGAATGAGTGTTTTGATGTTGTGACGTCTCTCCAAGATTAAGACGGTTATTGTGGAATACCCTAAATGTTAATAAGAGTCATTTAGTATAAAGTCCTAAGTAGTGTAACTTTCTTGCAATTGGTCCATCCCATGAAATATTTAATCAAAGGTCCACAAAAGAAATCTAGACCAAACTACCCTTCTCCGTCCCACGTGCACCATAGTATTTCCCATTCAAAATTGTGAGCATTAAACCCACCCTTCCTTCATTCGTGCGGAAACATTCTCACACTCTCATGATCTCGATGAAATTCAGGGGTTTTAAAATTCAAAAGTCCAAGGGATTTCGTTTGAAAAAAGAGAGAAAATCACACTCGATATCTATAAGCAAGGCTTAGTTTTACAGAAAATCTAAATCCTTCTTGAAGAACATTGTAGTACGACTCCATTACCGATTCACGAAATGGCAAAAAAAAGGTAAATGGTGAATTTTTCATGGTTCTTGATTCAAATGATGAATTTTACACTGTTGATGTTTGTTTTCTATTACAAAATCCAATATTTTTGCTCAAAATCACCGAGAGTGATGCGCGGTATTCAGTGATTACCGTATAGCAGTCACCAATTGCCGCTCCAGCACTTACCAAGCGCCGCTCACACTTAGGAGAGAGAGAAAAGTGTGGAAGGTTAGGGAAAATTAGGAGGTCTGGTTAGGGTTCTTGAAGATGAGGGGCACAGATCGAACACATCATGAGGAGAGAGAGAGAGAGAGAGAGAGAGAGAGAGAGAGAGAGAGAGACTAAGGCTTAGTTTGGCCCCCATTTTGGTGCTTCTCCTTTTTTTAAAGCACAATTTCATGTTAATTCATTTGGTAACTAGTTTATGAGCTTTGCAAAAGTTGAACTTGGGGCTTTTTTGGGGGGGCTTTTAAAAGCTCTAAAATGGAGCTTTTAAAAGCTCAAGGTTGCTTTTTGGTTTCATAATGGTTTTTTGAAAGCATGTGTCACTTGTACAAAATTATCAAACAACTTAATACTAAATTTCATAAGCTACTTTTAAAAAGCCATGTGGGGGCCAAACTAAGCCTAACTATGGGAGCTTGAGAATCGGGATAGAGTATAAACCAGTAAATGTGGCCGTTATGATTTCCAATTTGAAATGCCCGTTTCTCTCTCTCTCACATAAAAACAAGGAATTGAATGTCAAGGAGCGATCGCGGGAGTGAGATGTAAAGTTACTAATATATATTAGATACATAAGCACGTTTATATATATAGGAAAATGAAAAAAAAAACACGAAGATGGAAAGTGTGTGAATGCCAATGGCCACCATTCTTTCCATATCTTTAGACTGAAATATTTTTATAATATTTTTTCTTAAGATTCCTATTAAAGAATTCAACAAAGTAGTGAAATACACAGTTATTTGGAAAAAAAATTGGAGAAATCACTCAACAATGATTGTCTTCCTTTTTTTTCCTTCAAACACACATTGCATTTAATTTCATATGATTTTAAAGCCCAAAATATCTTAGTTACAAAATTTTGGTTTCCCTATCCCGATTCTTGATTTTGTTTGCTAAAATAAATTACAATTGTTAAATTTCACACTCACCTGTTCGATTTACATGTTTGTATTGAGAATATCCTCTTATTGTGAGATTCATCACTCGTATATTGTGTAACTAAAATCTGAGTGTGAAATTTAACTAATGTTCTTGGGGTAAGTTTGTGTAATACCCGCTCCCATAATTAATCATTAAACGAGACTTAGCATGCATTAGCATACATAATTGATGTTTATTAACACATGTTTAATTGAGTATTAGCTCGCTAGTTGATTGTGGGTGTCCAATTTGGGAACCCAATGTTGGTCAATGAGGTAGTCCCAAATTGGGACATGAGTTGAGAAAGTTCCATTGTGATGGGACAAAAACTGTAGAATCATCCTTATGTGCTTAAATGTTTATTAAGGCATATGTGAAATATTGATATGTTGTTTAGAATAACTTGTTTATTGTTAGAGACCATTTGTGTAGTCAGTTGGAATACCTTAGTGAGGACGAATTGAACACGTTATATAATTGGTAGGCTAATTAGTAACTTTATAAAATAAGGTGGGACCACTTATGGGACCCACGTGAGACATAAACAAATAACCACTTAAGTTTGAAGGATTAAATAGTTAATTATAAAACTAGTTGGGGTGTAAATGAAAATAATCAAAAATTAGGTGGATTTCATAATAGAAACACTAACTTATATACATGAGTTGTGAAACGAAGAAGAGATCATATCTCTACTTCTTCATTCTTAGTCGATTAGAGAGAGGGAAAGGAGATCGGGGTTTGCCGGAGCTCTACGACGCCATTCGACGCGCCGTTCGACTTCCAATTTTGATTCTGAGATCGGATTTGGACTTATATAGGTGAGTTCTTCGTTTTGTACTGATTGTATTGAGTATAATCGTCGTATTTCTCGCGACCTAATTCGGAGCAGTAATCTGTAGTTGGTCGAATTCATGTATGATTTTAACCCGGAGTAGATTTAGGCTTCAATTTCACAACTAGGAACGAATTGCAAAGAGGTGAGTGGTTTCAATCTTATTTTTGGATGAGATTCATGGTTATGTTCTTTGGGTGTTAATAACATGCCTATTTAGCTTAAATTACTCATGTTTAGCTATAATTTTGTGAAAAGCATAGTGATATGTTTATGTGAGCATGTTTAGTTGTCTATGTGGGTCAAAGGAAAGCTTGTATGAATCCGTCATGAGATTGTTCCGTGGTGATGACCACTTGTTGCCGACAACGACATTAGAATGCACGTGTGTGGCGTG
Source organism: Hydrangea macrophylla (assembly GCA_033977485.1). Taxonomy (NCBI): domain Eukaryota; kingdom Viridiplantae; phylum Streptophyta; class Magnoliopsida; order Cornales; family Hydrangeaceae; genus Hydrangea; species Hydrangea macrophylla. Next base: position 36,059,601 of record CM066994.1, read on the forward strand.
GGTCATTGGCTTGTAACGTGGACTATTGGGGGAGTCGCAGACTTGCGGGTAGTGGCGGAGGAAATACTTGTTTATCCGGAGATCATTTTTATTTGTTGAGTTGAATATAAAAATTGATTTGACATCCGTGTGCTTGATTGATATCTCTCACAGAGCATATAGCTTATATATTGTAGTGGTTATTGAATAACCGTTGTAGGTGAGCACGGCGGCGAGAATCCAGGGAGATGAACTTGGGGTTCGTAGTGGCAAGGAAGCTTATAATTTGTAGTAGCTTATGTCTATAGTTGTTTTTTTGTCAAACTTGTAGTTTGCAATAACTAACTTGAGTTTTTGCTAAACTTGAGAATGATGTTAGTTACTTGCTTAATCGCTCCAAGACGCGTGTAAATATTGTAACCGAAGCTTAGATTGTTGTTGGTACTCGTCATACTTTGCTAAAGTAGTTTGGAGCAAGTGTGAATGGAAATTTGGTTTAAGAAACGTGTTTTGTTTGATCTTGTGAGAATTGGGAGTATTTAGGCAGTATTTGGGAGAGATTTGGGAGAGATTGCATTTCACATCTTGTTTGATATTTGTAATCATACTTGAGTCCCTTGGGAATGTTTTGAAATGGTTTAGAAATTATTTTGAAATGTTTTTGGAAGTTCCCAATAGGTTTGGTTTGATGTTGGTGATGTTTGGACATGTTTAGAAGAGTTTTGTAGCAAAAATCTACTTCTGCAGAACCTAGATCGATCCAGGTTAAAGAAGGGATCGATTCGGCCTTTATCAGGGGCATTCTGCTTGAAAAAAATCAAAATGAGAGACTATCTCCGAGAATAGTCTTTAAGATTCTCTGTTAGGGAACATTTTGTACGTAGACTAAGATTCTATCTCTAGGAATAGTCTTTAACCAATTCTACCACAAGTAGTTTTAACTAATACAAAACAAGTTAAACAAACATAAATTGTTCCACCACAAGTATTTCGAACACTAACTAATACAACACAAGTTAAACAAACGTAAATTGTTCCACCACACAAATTATTTCTACAACATTCCGCCCATGCATGCAAGGAAGTAGACATTCTTCAATCCCTGCCCTCCCGTGCCCTGGAAGAAATAGTGTAGACCCTGTTAAACAAACATAAATTGTACCACCACACAAATAAATAGTATCCACACCTTTCAATTGTCATGTTAATGGCAGTTGACTAACTCACATTCTGATTCCTTTTGCCCAAATCTCTTTATCAAAGCCATCATAGATCTCCCAACACTTTGTTCTTTTCCTTTTTTTTTTTTTCTTTTTTTGTGTGTATTTTTCATAATAATGAATTAGTAAAAATGGAAAAATTGCACTGCCCCACCTGACTATCTTCAGCCGCTAATGATCTCGTCAAAATCAAGATATAAAAGTATGCTTTACTTTCTAAAGATTTGTAGTGTGGAAGTAAAGGTCGAACCCACAGAAATTGTTAATTTTAATCCTTTAATTTCTAAAATCGAATCTATTTAGTTATAAGAAAAACGGAAGTTCGATTGATTGATGACTTGATTCTTACTACTAAGTAAACTATGAAATTATGAAAATAGATTCAAGAATTAAATCTAAATAAACTAATATGCTAAATTGAAAATTGGTTTAAGTATGAATAGATGAGATCTAGGATTACAAATCCACCGCTAACTATGCATCGGGAGTCTAGACTTTCTATTCTAAGTTTTATGTTTGAATAGTCACAATCTATTATAACTACAAGCCCAATAGAATCAGCAAGAAGATATTGTTAGTTTAACCTAAGCATAATCCATCTATGGTTCACATGAATTATCTACCTATAACTAGGGTGTAGCATAACTCATCTTTCCTAAGCATAAATTATAAAAGATGTAAACATCACAATCACATAAGCACTATTGTATGTAAATACTCCTATCAATCACAGAAATCAAGGACTATTGAGTTCAATAAGCATAAGGAAAAATCTAAGACAAGAATAGATCCAAAATACTCTTGATTATTACCATTAAAAACTGATTATAAATAAATAATCCACCAACATACAATCACTATCCAATACATAAAATCTTAAAATAAGAAAGTATAGAATTCCCCATTTACCATTAAAAACTGATTAGGAGTTTAGTTGCACATAGTGGATGAAAGCACGAAGATTGATTTGATGATAGCCATTAGAGACCTTCAAGCTTGCTCTTCTCCTTCCTCTTGCCTTCAAAAGTCTTCAATGAATGAATGTGTCCTCCCTTTTGATTTAGAATGAGATATATATAATTATAGAGAGATTATGAGAGTTTTCCTAAACCTACTCTCACTAAAACTGCTAAAATTTGCATTCTGGACGTAATTGGACAATTTCGTCCACGTAGGGGTCTTCAGCTCTTCAAAATACGTGTTTTATGTTTTTTCGTACGGATCGCGCGAGCGGGCCGCGTGAGCGCGTAAAATGGGAGGTCGCGCGAGAGATGTGCTGAATTCTCACGCGAGCGGGCCGCTCGCACAAACTGGCTTTTTCTGCTTCTTTCTTCCTGCTTTTTCACCCCATTTAACCGAAAATCATTGCTTTCTCCTAAAACTTGACAGAAAGTGGAAAACAAAAAAATTATACAAAAACAGGATAAAAATGACTATGTAAATTAAGGCGTATAATTTGAATTTGTTCTCTCCCGATCACACCCCCAAACCTACATTTTGCTAGTCCTCGAGCAAAAAGAATAGAAAAATAAAACTACTAATAATAAAAATTCTTAATCCATTTTCTTATGGATGACGATTGCACTTAGCTTGTGCAACAAGTCTTTTAAACCTCTAGGTGTCCCTAGTCGGACGAGTGAAGTCTCGTGAAGGTTCTCATCAACAAGTCACCCACAACCATCTTTATTAACTTTGTAAAATAAAATTTTATTCAAAACTTTAAATATTTCAATGTCAGCATCCTTCCTTGATAAAATCAAATTCAAATAAAACTTTAAATTATCAAAAGTAAAACAATCGTACATCGTCCTACATTATGAAAATAGTCCGAAAACATATATCAACAGAATCAATAGAATATATCGAAGACTCGCATGTGTGTGAAATAGTAGTCAAGTGGATATACGGCAACTATGAACTTGGAATATAAATCGGATAACTATCTAGTGCTGCTTTGACTACAAATCTCACGTTGTGAATTACACTCTAGAATGAAATCACTCAGAAACAGGTGTAATTATTCGAATATATGCGAGGAGAATAATTCTATACAAAGCAAACAAATCTCGCATATGACACGGAACAACGTATAACACGATAGAAAAGATAGTCTCATGAATAGATATCGATCGTCAAGTAAATATTATTACTACCATGCTTTTATTCCCTTTTCTATCGGTTCTATATTCAAATCATGTTTCCATAGAATCAACTAGGACTTTACAAGGGTTGTAATGTTGGTCAAGTGTTATAGTTAAGAAAAGAAAGGTAGAAGGAATTCAAAACGTCCTTGAGTAAATAGAAATAGCTGTAATATTTGTACGCAAAGGCTGTACTACAACAACTCTTTATTATTTTTTTCATACTTCTTCTTTTTTTTCAAGGGATTCTTTATTTTTTATTTTTTTTTTCCTTATTTCAACATCTTCTTTTCTTTTTCTCTTTTTTTTATATATCCATTTTTTCTACTTTACATGAGTCGAATCAGCCCATTTTCTTTATGTAAAACTATTCTTCAACTACTCTTGGACATGGGTTAGGTAACATTTAATAGTGGCGAACTCCATATCGGAGTAGGTATGATAATAGGTGAACAAATGAAAGGTTTAACAAAAGGCTCAAGAAGAGTTAACAAGGGATTAAAATATTTGTATTGGGTAGGCCAAAGGTCAAAGGAGTTTATAAAAATAGATAGCCTAGTGTCATTTTCTAGAGTCACATGATTCTTCAATGTTATGATATCAAAGGAAATAGATTTTTTATATATATTAAACTTGGTAATTATAATACTAACTCGACTTTCAATCAAAATAAAGAATATTGAGACTAATCAATGAAATAATGCGCTTATGTCAATGAGATTCGAATAACGTAATAAAACCCTCAAAAAGAATGAAAGGTTCGAAATCTCACCGTGTTTTAATCTCCACAATATTACTATTCAGAAATCCAAATTATATTATAGTTCAATGTTAATATGTATCCATATGACTACGTGTCGTGCAAAAAAAAATATGCAAGTATAAGATATAAAGCAACGATTCTAAGGATATATAGTTCTCAAGACATACCTTCATAGATTCGGTAGACATCGGATTACATACTCTCTTAATTTCAAAATTTCAACGAAATCTAATTACAATAAGAAGTAGCGCAACATTGAGAAACCATTTAAGAAGAAACTATACTTTATTTATTTATAGAGCTATTAGAATAACATTTATTTTATTTTTTTCAACGAATGAAAGGAATGAATAAACGAAAGTAAAGGAATAGCGAACGAAAAACAAAATTCTTCTTAATTCCTAAAACAAAACAAAATATCTACTAAAATGAATAAAAGAACAAAATATCTAAAAATTAAAGAAACAACATAAAAGAATAACAAATAAACAAAAACTATCCATATACTCTCCCCCAAACCAAATCACCGCATTTTCCTATGCAGGTGGGAACATGATAATGACATGGATGTAATCCTCATAAAAGATAACCAGGACGTCCACACCACGAAACACGTCTGAAGGAGGTAACACGCCAGAACGGACGTACCAATCGACTAGCTCTGTCACACCCATTCCAAGAATTTTTAATTTTATCATGCATATTTGTAATTTGGGAGTTTATCAATGTTAGTTGATAATGGTGATGAGGTTGACTGTGAGTCAACGATAAGGTGTCAGTAAGGACACGGGAACATGGCAGTTCATATTGCATGGGCATGAGTAAATGACATTTATATGATTTAAATGTTATTTGACTTTATCTGGTATTCCTATGAATAGTAATTATACATGTGTAGTATAATTCTGGTATTTGGATACTTTAGTATATCATTTTGAGAACTGTGGTGAGAACGTGAGTGATACGTTAATTAAAAAGGTAGGTTGTGTAGAGATTCCACAGAATATAATTTTCGGACGTTATTTTTTTGGACCAAACGAAACCTAGTCGAAAATTTTTAGAATTTATAGTTTTCACTCGTAAAGGCATAAAATGGAGATGCGCGAAGTTTCGGGAGTTAATTAGAAGTTTGAGGAACTCGTGGGGAGGTAAACGCAATTCCCGAAGAGTTTTTCTATAAATAGGTGGGGATGAGATTTCATTCTCATCCAAACTTCTAAAAATATCTAGAGAGAGGAGAGAGAAAAGGGGATTGGTTTCTCCGGACTTTGCGACGTCGATCGACGACTGTTCGTCCGTCAAATTTTCTCCAGATTCAAGATTTGAACTCGTGGAGGTAAGACCTACGTTTTGATACTACTTAGGCCGTGTTTGGCCAATTTTTGTAAAAATCTTAATTCTAGACTTTTGGGAAAAACAGGTATAAACTTGTAGGAATTTTCTCAAATTCGAAATTCGACGATTATCTAGCCTCCTAGTCGATCCTTCAAAGTTTGGGGGAAATCGCACGAGGTATGAAGTCCTAACTTATGAAATATAGAGAAATACATGTTTTATATTTCGACGACGAAATTAAGATCCGGGCAAAATCCATGTGTTAATTGTAGGCCCGTTAATTATGCACGCGCTAAATTGTGAAAAACATGTCTAAATTTACGCGAGCACGTTGAGTTGTCTATGTGGGTCAAAAGGGGGTCTTATACAAATTCATGCCGGAGTAAGCTTCTCGATGTTTGAGAATTTAAGTAGCGACGGCTACTGTGCATGGTTGTAGGCTTGGACTTGTCATGGCACTTGTGGAGATGTAATGGTTGTAGGCTTGGACTTGCCATTGACATCGCGGTTTAAGGCTTGGACTTGCCGCTACCGGATGAATGCGTATTTCTCTCCCTGGAGACTATTGACATAATTTATGAGATTAAAGCATGTTTTATCATATACTGCATATGTTAGACTTGTACGCTCAGCATATAGCTGAGCAATGGAGATGTACTGTTGGGTTTGTGCCCTCAAACCATTACTTTATGTATGAGACATTGACATTTTAATATATGGATATCAGCTTTACATTTAGTTATGTATGTTTCTTTCATGAGATGATTGTTATCCTTAAGTATCATAATAAGTAATTCGTGCATGTATGAGATACATACAAGTGAGATACGAATTACTATTCTTTGTTACTTAGAATGTGTCACAGTGGATGATGAGACTGGATATCTCATCAGGTTTACACTGTAGCATGATTAACTACCATTGGATGGAGTGATTAATCTCAATCACTAGAGTTTAACTCTTAGTTAACATGCTAGTGCTTATAGTGCATTGACGGACCTGAGCTTTCCTATTGATGCTCAAGACTGTCAATCAGTCGATAGGAACTCATAACTTGTGTAAGGTACGTGTTCTCAATCTTGAGACAATTATGAACACAGACTGTGGGTATGACTGCTTTGACTTACCAATCAGTGAGGTCTATAGAAGATCAACACCTGGGTATCTTGGGTATGTCATATTCATAGGGTTGTGAACATATATTGTCAAGACAGAATCTACCCTCTGTATTAGAGTAAGCATTCCCTTGAGAATGTCACCAAGTCGATTACTGAGTACTGCAGTCTTGTTGATAAGAGTTATCAACAAGTTTGGTAATCATGAGAGGTGAATGGGACTCAAGGAATACAAGAAGTAATCGATATTCAGGTTGACAGTAACAGTTATCCGACTACCTGAATATGATTACGAATGCTGAAGGTAGAGGGACATTAGTACAACATACAAGTCTAGTTATCACTTCGGATATGTTCTTTTGCGTTGGAGTTCAATTATCGTTTTATAGTGGAGTAAACGTTAACTGACCAGTTAGTTAGTTTGCTGATCAAAGAGTTTGGTCACGGTAATTAACAATCTGGTCTGAGCCAACAATAAAGAGCCTAGGAGGTCCCACTCTTAGCTCCGCCAGGATACTTAGAAAGACACATGAGGAAGTTGTCAAGACAAGTTCGATCGATTGAAGTATGTTCGATCGATTGAAGTTTTGGCAGTCTCGATTGATCGAGAATAGTTCGATTGATCGAAGGTTCGATCGATCGAAGATATTCGATCGCTCGAAGTCTAGGTCGATTATGGGAATCTATAAATAGGGCAGCTGCGTTCTTGAAAAGGAGTTCGTCATTTTGAGCGTCAGAAGCTGCAGAAACTGTTTTAGAGCACCAAACCTTCTCCTTCCTCTCCATTAGGGTTCCCACCAACCCTAGTCCTTCTTGCGAGCATCCATAGGAGTCATAAGAGTGAAGGCAATCTAGTGGAAGCTGCTGGAAGTTAAAGAAAATCAGAATTGGGTTCAAGACACTAAGGTATAACTCTTGTCCCCTCTTGTGCGCATCTATGGAATTAACGAGTAGTAGATCATGGGCTACCATTAAGTTTTTATAACTTGACTTTTCCGCTGCGTGTTTAAACTTTTAACTTAAACCGGTTTTTCCAACAATTAGTATCAGAGCCACGCTCGTTTGGATCTATAGATGCGTTTTTGGAACACTATATTGATTTGCATGTTGATTTTAGAACTGTTTTCGAAATGGCATTGTCACAGATCTATTTCTGCAGTGTTATCGCAACAGAATACAAATCTGTGATTGCATGGGATGCAAGGCGGGTTCGATCGATCGAACATGTTTCGATCGATCGAACATCCTTTGTACTCGAGCGATCGAACATACTTCGATCGATCGCAACCTTCTGGTGTTCGATCGATCGAATGAAGTTAGATCGATTGAGACAAATTCTTTGTCAGACTCTCTGTTTCACTGTTGTAAGGTGTTTTGAAATTAAAAGCTTTATTTTTAAAAGTATTCTGCAAATTTTTTAAATCATTCTATGAAACAGAAAGTTCAAGCGATTGAATAGAGTTCAATCGATCGAAGGTTCGAGCGATCGAACGGTCTTCGATCGATCGAACTGTGACAGAGAAGTAAGATGCTGTTTTAAGTTCTAATTCAGTATGTAAAGAGTTTATATACTGTGTGAATCAATTAAGTATTCCAATAGTTACATATATTTGTTATGTTTATGTGGATGCGTGTACGACTAACCCTTTTGCAGCTAGTTTAGTTAGAGTAAGCATTCCCTTGAGAATGTCACCAAGTCGATTACTGAGTGCTGCAGTCTTGTTGATAAGAGTTATCAACATGTTTGGTAATCATGAGAGGTGAATGGGACTCAAGGAATACAATAAGTAATCGATATTCAGGTTGACAGTAACAGTTATCCGACTACCTGAATATGATTACGAATGCTGAAGGTAGAGGGACATTAGTACAATATACAAGTCTAGTTCCGCTGCGTGTTTAAACGTTTAACTTAATCCGGTTTTTCCAACATGTACTCGATTGCAGGTAAGAGGAAAGACAAGAAGAATCGTGAGGAGTGAGGCCGAGGAACGCCGGGGAGCCACAATTGTATATGCTTTTGTTTTAAATCCTAAAACTTGTGTAAGGATTGGGAATTCGTAAAATGTTGTAATAGATCTTTGGATTAGTTCCTTGGTATTGTAATCTTATAATTGAACGTCTGTAGTTATGTTTTGAATGTTGAAACTCAGTTATGGTTGTGATTGTGGTTGGTGTGGAGAAGTATGAGTTGTTAATATTTCTTTTCAGGCTGCCCAGCAGGGGAGCAGTCGACTGGACCCAGGATCATTCGACTGGATCTCGTGTGATTGAGACACTGAAAGTGAATAGTAAGAGAAGCAGTCGACTGGACCTTGCATCAGTCGACTGAGACACTATTGGTTTTGGCTACTGCTTTTAATAATGGCAAAACCAGTCAACTGGACCTCCAGATCAGTCGACTGGACCCCTTTTGAAAATGTTACATTTTGGTTCTGCTTAGTACAGTCGACTGGGGACTTTGATCAGTCGATTGAGCAGTCGACTGGGTTCCCTGATCAGTCGACTGAACCTCTGTTTTCAAAACTGAGTATTTTGGATGTGTTTCTAATTGGACAAAACTTTTTATAACTCTGATTTCAATGGATTTTACAAACTCAGAGGGTAATGTTCCCTAAGTTTTAAATACCCATGGTTGTTTTAAAGTTCTTTCCGCTACGTATTGTTATATGATGTTTGGATGAGCCTTGATGGCGTGCCACGTGTCCTATTTCCGCGCGTAGCGGGATGGGTCGTGACAAGCTCCCACTCCGGATGCTCCGCAAGGTCAAAAGGTGGTCCCATCTCATCTAAATCATCCTCGGCAGTAATCTCCGGAACCATATCTACCTCAGTCTCCTCGATAATACCCGGACCCAAATCAATTGCATCATCCTCAGGGCCGGAATAAGGCACAAAGATCGAAGCAATATCCTTAGGTGACCAATCACGGTGACCCGGACGTTGTCGAACAACGTCCGGCATATAATCAGGGAGGTTCCTATACGGATAGATAACCTCAGGTGTAGGTGACAAGCGGGGGTATTTGTAAAATACAACCGCGCTAAAAGAAGAAAATGTATTGATTTAGTTTACAATTCTTTCATTTATCTGCAATTTGAATTACAACGCCAGTTTGTACACAATTTGATTAATCTATGATAAGTTGTGTGTTTTAGCTGTAATTTGTGCAGACTACAGTTGCTGTGTGAAGAATTAAAAGATAACGATAAAAGGAAGTGCTGAATTCTAATGAAGACAATTAAAAGCTGAAATACAGAGCTCGATCGATCGAAGATCATTCAATCGCTCGAGGGTTCGATCGATCAAGAGAGCTCAAGCGCTCGAAGACTCCAGCAGTTCAATCGATCGAAGAATGTTCGATCGATCGAACATGGTTTTTATCAGATTTTACGCGCACGCAGCAGAAGTGGGATTTTAACCCTAGCATTAGGTCTCTGCTATATATATTCGTATTGTAAACGTCCATGGGGATACACACATTACTTTGATCAGTTTTTAGAGAGAGAGATAGAGAGGTTTCATGTTTTTGTAGGTTTACAAGCTTGGATATTGCTTTTGGAATTGGGTTTTATCTAGTTAAATTGAAGTTTATCTTTCCAGGTTACCTCTTTATTGTTTATTTATATTCTGCACTTAGTTTATAGTAGTATAATCTATTGAATACGTAGTTTTGCATGTTAGATATATTTATACAAATAGTTTTCATAGTATGCATGATTAAAACGCAAACAAACAAAACTCTAATGGACTTTTACGTTAAAAACACATCTGTGACACTCCAGACGATGTCTGAGTAGTCCCCAGGTTGGGAGATCACGATGAAACCGTGATCTCAAGCCTCTGCCATGCAACAGAATAATCCCTGTGTTCGATCGATCGAAACACAGATATAGTCGAGCGATCGAAGTCAGTTCGATCGATCGAGAGATGAAGATATTCGATCGATCGAAAGCGCGTCGATCGATCGAACCCTCTGATTCTTGAGGACATTATATGCAGTATTCCTAGACTTTCTGTTTTACTGGTTTGTTATCAAATTGTCCCAAAATGCTCAGTTTGTCAAAACAGTCTGTAAACCTTAAGCCTTGAGGCATCTTTCTTCAATATATTTTGTAAACCACCCTCAATGCTAATACCATTGTAGGTGAGAGTCTAAACTATTGTTTTAAACCGCTTTTGTGTATTTCAAACTCCATTGTGATGATATAGTCCCGGTCATGAAAGGACTATAGATTCTTTATTTTAAGAGAAATACGGAATACTGTAGAGAATGTGCTCCATTGAGCTTCAACGTAATTGCATGGTAGATAGCTAGGTCGCGGTGGATTCGTGTAATCCCAACATTCCTTTTTAATTAAGAAAAACACATTTTAAATCATTGCTTTAGTTAATTAGTTAGTAATTAGTTAATCTAGTTTAATTGTTTTACTTTTAGTAGTTGTTAAACCGTGGAACTTTGTGTTCTACACTCTTTTAAGATATTGAATTTTATTTTCTTGTTTGAGAACAATCTAAGTAATTAGTTAAACACCTTCCCTGTGGGATCGACCTGGACTTAACCAGACTACTACTTGCACGATTACCTACACTTGGGTATAGCATACAAGCGTACACAGAAAATTCTCGTGTCAGTAGGAATATCGGTCGAAATAGGATCAGACAATGAAATGGCAGCTAGACCTGAAGGAACTTCCTCATCATCATCATCAGTCGAGGAATCGAATGAATCGGATGAAGAAGACTCAGCAGATGTCGGTGAAACGCCATAAGGGCCATCAATGATAGTAGGGTCATCGCCTAAAAGGTCATCCTCGTCCGAAGAATCAGAACGGATATGAAAGGGAATGTGAGGATGACGACGACGACGATTCCAGCCGGGAACGTAGGACTTGGCTACCCTAGGACTCGGTGAAGTATCAGAAGTAGAAGAACTAGAATCGGAATAATGACTCGACTCACTTGAAGACCTATCAGATGAAGTAGGCGGTGACATAGGATGATCCATAATATGAGGATGAAAATAAGATACGAGGGTCGAGGTAACTATACGGATATCGAAAAACTATAAACCTGAAACCAAAAATTAATCCACAACTGAACTTTATTAGTCGGAGTTATTAGAAGAAATAAAATTAACGTCACTAGTCACGTGAATGTGTAGCATTAATAAATTCAACATTAAACCTAGGCCATTTAGTTGTGAATTAAATAGAAAATTCCGCCATAACTACCCCCAAACCTAAACCTAAAAGATTCCTGTTATAGTGCAATGGGAGTTGGAATTGCAAAGCATTATTAATTCAATGATAATGGCCCCAAATGAAAACATTATATAGCCAAGCATGAAAGTGAATGCATAACTAATAAATAGCGATGTTAATGTTGTGACTAACCAAAAGCAACAGGAATAAAGCAAACCATAAAAGAAAAACAATAAGTCAGAACTATAATTAATTACAGACCCACATAACAAAAATGAAACGAAAGACGGAAAACAAACTACCCAATCGAAGCCGGGTACATCACCATCCTAAAAAAAATAACCAAAAAAAGAAAAGAAAAGGACAAACGTAAAATAAGTAATATACAAACCAATGTCTGCAAATGTCTGAAACTACCCATTCATCCAAATACAAGGAAAATGAAAAATAAAGTCTATCACCCCTCCCACATCAATCTAATCATCCCCAGCCTCCACCAACACAATCTCTAACCCTGTACTCCCCTGACCTGTGGTTTCAGCACCGTCGCCATCTCCATCACTCCCATCTCCTCCATCATCTCCATCATCTCCATCTCCACCAGTCTGCTCCTCCTCATCCGGTACCTCACCCTACTCCCTAGCAACCTGCTGCGTCGGTCTTGAAAAAGGGGACTAATAAGCAGCCTCGCCCTGGGCTAGAATGTCGTCCAACTGGTCCGGATGGGCCAACTGGAAATAGGAGCACATATAGGACTAGAGCCGCAAGGACTCTCCACGGAAGGCACATACGTCCCCATAGGCCCATGCGTACGGGGTATCCTCTGGGGGAGGGAGACACTGTGCTGCCTGCTCCCGACGTGCCCGGGCCTGCTCGCGGGCCCTCCTCACCTCTAAATCAAGACAATCCAGGCTCAGCTTCTAATTAGCTGAAGCAAACTCTGGGATACGTCCATCTATCGGCTCATCGGCGGGGATAGGGAAGGCCTTGGCCCGAAGAATGGCCATGATGGTGCGAGAGTAAGGCAGTAGGAGTTTGGAGTCGATGGAATGGTCAATGGCCTGGATAGCGAGACGCATGCCCTCCATAATCACAAGACCTGGGAGAAACCAGTCTCTGCGGTAGACAGCGTGGAGGGCATGGTGGATCTCCTTGGTCCATTCTTGGTCATGACCGAGGGGTACAGGTTTCGTTTCAAGACATGGTCGACAAACCACATCTGGCAAGGCATATGGGATCGGCGTATAGATTGCCCCGAACCAGATCGGCCGCTACACATGTCGCCGGTAATGTGGATAAAAGAGTGGGCTTTGTTGAGGACGTTTAATTTTGGTACTTGATAGGAATGGAAGGGGATGTGGAGGATGTCGGTGACATTGTCAAGATTAAGGGTGATGTCATGGCCGTCAATGGTTGTGGATAGGAAGGCGTGCTGACTAAGGGATTGTTTGTGGTGGCGCATATTTTGATGAAATAAGCGGACGAGGCGTGGATAACTAATGAGGTCGGGGTTTCAGAAATAGAGTTGTGGGGCTAACTTACGAGCGGTGAGGTTGTTGTGGCCCCACTTGGCATCTTTATATGACGCGAAATAGTCAGCGTCGATAGCGGCCTCGTAGTTGAGGCCGCGGTTGGCGTATTTAGGCCCTAACTCATTAGGGTTAGGGTCGTCAAGTGGAGGGGGCGGTGGTGTTTGTTTTTCTTTACCTTTTGCTTTCTTTTGGGGCGGTTGTGAGGATGAGGCAGACTTTACGGATCATTTGGTCATATTTGAAAAGGTGGGGAAGAGATTTTTTAGAAAAAATTTGAAAATGTGGGCTTTAAAAGTGGAGTATGCCCAGAAAGTTTAAAAAAAAAAAAAGAAAAAAAAAAAAGAAAAAGGGGGTAGGGAAATGGGTCACCTGCAAAGAAAATCCCAGTAAGGGACACAATTAATATATAATTCAATAGTTAAAAGGAAAATGGGGTTCACGGGGGAACACCTAGCAACTGTGAGAAGAGTCGGTCCCTTCTCACCCACTGTCCCGACAAGGGCACACACTTTGCGGCAAGTCACGGGGTACTTGCCGCGTGTTTATAATCAATGTATAAAAGAAACGGCGGATAGTAACGCCTATACTACAGCATTTAATTAGTATGCAATGCCAGATAGTCAAAATGTTTTGTTCAGTCATTGCTACTTCAAATTTCGTAAAGTTAAAGTGAAAGTCTTAATACAGAATTTCAAAAATTGAATTCCATTCCTAAATATATTTAACAATGCTTTAGGTTCAATCCTGATTATAACGACCTCAGGGTTGTTAACGTGTTTCTCATATAAGAGCGTAGATTAGCGAGCGTAAACGTTTAATGAAGGAAACTCGAAAACTTATCATGAGTCAAAATGGTCTAGAGGCCGAGGTTTAGAGGCAACGTTAATAAATGGATTATATTAATTGGAGTACCGATTTGAAATTCACAAGTCCATTTTAAAGAATTCAAAAAATCGAACTCGAATTCATCATATGAAACTCTTTAAAAAGTGGTGACTTTCAAAGTGGTGCACTAGTGATCACAGAATGATATAAACTGGATCCTAACGATTATGGATTAAAATCAAGATTTACAGCAAAATCACTATACATTATTCAATCAAAGTCAATAATTAGGTTAGGGCCAGAATTGCATGAGTAGCTCTATTGACAGGTAAATCGTCTCTGAGTGTATATCTACAACTGTATACAAAGCATATTGGGTATTTCTTCAATGTTTAAGTCGTAATCTATAATTATATCAACGTAGAAGTGAAAAGAGATATGAGGCCCTAAATTATAATCATTATGTGAAACAGTATTGTTCAAAGCAGAGGTTAAGGTTCCCAAATTGAGAACCCGAGGTTTATATGTGTAAAGTAGGCCTTGTGTTTAACGAGAATCGAAGTGGGGATTGATGAATCCCTATCTAAAGTTAGGGTTGTGTATTACTAGGGTCTAAGTGTGCATGTCCGTATAGAGCTACAAATCTGAATAGATATATATAAATCTATTTAGCTGGAACTCAAGAAACCCCTGATTTGTAAACCTTAAATTCCATCAGTGTAACTCAAAGCAGGGGTTGGGTTTCAGGAACATTTTAGTGCATAGGATCATGTAGGTATGCTTAAAGATGTACATACATTATCTATTCATATATGAAGATTTGTTACTAGGTAAATTAGGGATTAGGGTTGTGTTCAAATTAATCTGGGTGCGTATAGTAGTATATATATATATATAGAAATTGGTATATATATACATTAATATTTATGTGGATTCAAAGAAATTCCCTCCCAAAATCACCAACCTTAGATCAATCCAATGTGTGCATAAATATGTGTACATAAATAAATCAGTGAGTGTGTGTTAGGGGTTTCAAAGGCCCCAAATTTTGCTATCACAACTGATCCGAATCAGAGGCTAGGGTTAGGTGTTACTCCTGATTACACCAAGTGGTGTATCACAAGCATAATTGTATATATATATATATTCACATATATACCAACATGATTAGAATCATCAAGAACCCTAATCATTGACCTCTAGAACTGATGACTGAGCGGGTGTGTAGATACACCCAGAAATATGGATATAAGTATGTATCTATGTGTATATATGTAGATCAGTGAGTATATATATACACACACCTGGATGTATCTATATATATGTGCAAGGGCGTATCCAGAATAGTAGTTGGGGGTGGGCTAGAAATACATATAGTATTGGGTCCACGGGGGTTCGGGAGCAGCGCCCCCGAATTTTTTTTTTTTTGGGTCAAATTATGTTTATATTCTAAATTTTAGCATCATAAATGTCATAGTTTACTTTTGCTTCTAGTCGTTTTAAGAGTTGGGAAAAGATATTTTGGGTTTATTTTTACATATTTTCTTGATTTTGCATCATAAATAGTATGGTCTAATTTTGATTCTTATCGTTTTGTAGTTTGCATAAGCATTTAATAAATTACACCACAAGCAAAGAGAAAAAAATTTGAAAAAAAAGGAAAAGAAAATAAATGGCATACAAATAATAAATATGGGCTAGGCTAGAACATTTTTGAAATAACAAGCACATCATAAATATTAGCTGGCTTTTAAAAGTTAGAACTGAGCTAAGGCTAATGGATTGGGCTTGAATACAAAGTACTGTTATGCTGAACTAGGAATATGGACTGGGTTGAAGAAGGATTAATGCTAGTGGGCTGGGCATTTTGTTTTTTAAGTAAAAAAAAAAAGGAAGAAAAAAGTTGGAACCAATAGGATTCGAACCTTAGTCATCCACTTAAAAATCTCCAACCTTATCCATTGGGCTACTCCACCTATCTGAGATGTATTATGTAGTAAAATACTTTTGTTTTAAACTTTACCCTGGGCTATAGCCCAGGTCAGTCCAGAGTTAGATACGCCCTTGTATATATGCCTATATATATGTATGTATATGTACCTGTAGGGGAGAGATCAGGGTCAAGAGAGGGGCTTTTGGGCCGCGGTTTATGGTGGCGACGGGCCGACGGCGGCGGTTATGCAGCATTTGTGGTGGTGGTGGTCCGGAGGTGGCTCGTGGTGGTTGTTTGTGGTGGAGAGAAGGAGAGAGAGAGGGAATCGCGAGAAAGAGAGAACGAAGAGAGGAGAGAGAGAGAAATGAAAAAAAAATTAGGGCACAGCCCTATATTTAAAGAAAAGGGGTCCTCGCGCGAGCGAGCTTCGCGCGCGCTGATCCCTCCGCGAGGAGAAGTTGAGGCTTTGTTTTGGAATGCAAAACAATTTCTTTAAGTCTCAACCTCGCGCGAGCGGTCCGCTCCAGCGAGGGACTCGTGCCAGCGATCCCAAGCGCGAGATGAAGCAGAATCTCCTCCTCAAAAACCTTCTGTAGAAATTTCTAGGTCTCACCTTCGCGCGCGAGGTCCGCTCCAGCGACCTATTCGCGCGCGCAATTCTAGGCGTGAGTTTGGGCAAAGAGTTGGTGAAAGTTTTATCTAAAAATTTGTCCAAGGGGAATTCTCGCGCGAGCGGGCCGCGCGCGTGAGGGTCTGTTTTTCTCATTTTCTCTTCTGTTTTCTTGTGTAAGTGTTTAAAAATTCAATTTTCTCTGTTTGGGCACTTAAATCTCAAACATTGGCAGACAGAACTCCTAAAAAATGAGCAAAACTAAAGAAAATTCTAATAAAAACTTGGGTTGCCTCCCAAGAAGTGCTAAGTTTTACATCGTCAGCTCGACCGATGCTCGTGCTTAGTCGAAATAGATCGGATCTACTAAATCTATTGATTCTATCTCTCTTTCTTCTGTCTCGTCAGATCGGTACGGCTTAAGCCGTTGACCATTTACTTTAAAATGTGTTCCGTTGTTTGTATCTTGGATTTCTATTGCTCCATGCGGGAACACTTGCGTTATTATAAACAGACCGTCCCAATAGGAACGTAACTTACCCGGAAATAGTCGTAATTTGGAATTAAATAACCATACTCGTTGACCAACTTCAAATTTTTTTCTTACAATCATCTTGTCGTGGAACGCTTTCAAATGTTCTTTATAGATTTTTGAATTCTCATACGCCTCATTTCTCAATTCTTCAAGTTCTTGTAATTGAAGTTTACGATGACATCCTGCCGCTGTTATATCTTGGTTAAGCACTTTTACAGCCCAGTAAGATTTATGTTCAAGTTCTACCGATAGGTGGCACGCTTTTCCAAAAACTAGTCGGTACAAAGACATTCCAATAGGAGTTTTATAGGCTGTTCGATATGCCCAGAGCGCATTGGTAAGTCGCAACGACCAATCTTTGCGATCTGGCCGCACCGTTTTTTCCAGTATACTTTTTACCTCTCTATTAAACACTTCAACTTGGCCTTGGGTTTGCGGATGGTACGCGGTTCCTACTTTGTGAGTAACGGAGTATTTCCGGGTGAGTGCCTCAAAATGACGATTACAGAAATGTTTACCTCCGTCGCTTATAATCGCTCATGGTGTGCCAAAACAACAAAATATGTTATCTTTTATAAATTTAACCACAACTTTATGGTCGTTCATTTTAGTCGCAACTGCCTCCACCCACTTAGAAGCATAGTCGACTGCAACTAGAACATATTCGTACCCAAAGGACGACGGAAACGGACCCATAAAGTCGATGCCCCATACATCAAATATTTCTATAATAAGGATTGGGGTCATGGGCATCGCATCACGACGTGACATGTTACCTGTTTGTTGGCATCGTACGCAGTTCTGACAGAATTCATGCGCATCTTTAAATAGAGTTTGGCCAGTATAATCCGCTTTGGAGTACTTTAGCGGCCGTACGACGGCCTCCAAAATGGCCTCCGCATTCTAGAGAGTGACAGAAGTTTAAAATTGAATTGAACTCACTCTCTGGAACACAACGTCGTATGATTTTATCAGAACAATGTTTAAATAACAGTGGGTCGTCCCAATAATAATGTTTAATGAAAAGAACCGATCTTTCTCTAAATGAGACCACGTATGCGGGGTATAGCCCGTAGCTAAGAAATTTACGATGTCGCTGAACCACGGACAATTTAAGGTAGATAACGCAAATAATTGCTCGTCCGGAAACGAATCCTTTAGAGGGGTAATATCGTTAGATTCTACAAGAATTCGTGACAAGTGGTCAGCTAAAACATTTTCAGAGCCTTTTTATCACGTATTTCATAATTAAACTCCTGGAGTAAAATCCATCGGATTAATCTAGGTTTTGTTTTTTTCTTATTCAATAAATGACGTAATGTGGCGTGATCGGTATACACAATCACCTTTGACCCTAATAAATATGAACGAAATTTGTCAAGGGCAAACACGACTGCAAGTAATTCTTTTTCAGTTGTCGTATAATTTAGTTGCGCGTCATTTAGAGTTTTACTCGCATAATAGATGACGTGAGGGATTTTATTAACTTTTTGTCCCAAAATGGCTCCAACGGCATAGTCGGAAGCGTCGCACATCAATTCAAACGGTAGTGATCAATCGGGGGATTGGATTACCGGATTTGTAGACATTCATTATCGAAGACAAATGGAACATCCTTGGCCAGTAAATTGCACAAGGGTCGTGAAATTTTACTAAAGTCTTTGATAAATTATCTATAGAAGCCCGCATGACCTAGGAAGGAACGAATTTGACGGATGGAAGACGGTGGTGGAAGTTTGTCTATTAATTCGATTTTGGCTTTATCAACCTCTTTACCTCGCTTGGATACAACGTGACCCAAGACTATTCCCTCTTGAACCATGAAATGGCTCTTCTCCCAACTCAATACCAAATTTGCTTCCTCGCAGCGGGCGAGGACTTTTGTAAGGTTTCGAAGGCATTCATCAAATGTTGGTCCGAAAACTGAGAAATCGTGCATAAATACCCCTAGGAATTTCTCGACCATGTCCGAGAAAATCGCCATCATACACCGTTGAAAGGTGGCCGGTGCATTGCACAAACCAAATGACATACGACGGTAGGCAAAGGTTCCAAAGGGATATGTGAACGTTTTCTTTTCTTGGTCATCGGGATAGACGAGCACCTGGTTATATCCAGAGTATCCATCTAAGAAACAATACTAACTCTGACCAGACAAACATTCTAGGATTTGATCAATGAACGGGAGAGGGAAGTGATCCTTACGAGTCATCGTATTAAGTTTTCTATAGTCAATGCATACCCGCCAACCAGTGGTTTGACGGGTGGGTATGAGGACTTCCTTACTTGGAAATTTTATTTTATTGTCAAATTTAATCTTATATGTTGTAAAAGAGAAAATTTACCTTTATTTTTATATTAAAAAAATTTAATTGAATTTTGTGGTTATAATCACTGCAAACCCTCACGAGACAACACTTGTCCACTAGGGGTGCTTGTTGCATATGCTAAATGCAATCGCAATTCCTGCGACAGTGAGTTAGGTTTTATTTTCCTTAGTTTATTTCTACTTTTAATAAAACTTTTAGAACAATTTCTCTTTTCACTTCATTGCTAGGGACTGTAATACCTGATTTCTTTGGGACAACCTGAGTGGGGCTGACCCAAGTACTATCAGAGATCGGATAGATAATACCTGCGTCTAAGAGTTTTATAACTTTATTCATAACCACTTCCTTCATGTTGGGATTAAGCCGGCGTTGCATTTCTCTAGACGGTTTAGCATTTTCCTCTAAATTTATGCGATGCATACAAACTGACAGATCAATTCCTTTTAAATCGGCAATAGTCCACCCAATTGCTTTCTTATGATCACCTAGGACCTGAATCAATTGTAATTCTTAAAGTACAGTTAAGTTTGATGCGATTATAACTGGAAGTGTTGCTTGAGGTCCAAGGAATGCATATTTCAGAGAATTCGGTAACGGTTTAAGTTTGAGTGTCGGGGGACACTCAATGGATGGTAATGCAAGTTCATGTGCAAGAGGCGGTAGAGCCTCTATTTTAGGTGACCATGGAAGCGCATTAGTCGTGTTTACTGATTCCAATAAAGTATTCACATCTTTAATATTAGTATCAATGTTGAATTCGTTAAAATTGAAATGAGATAGACATGCTTCCAAAGCTTCCTTTGTCAACATAAATGGTGATGCCTCTTCGACTAATTCGTCAATTAAGTCTATGGCATAGCAGTCTGCCTCTTCATCGTCTCTATATGGTTGATTGGATGCATTAAAGACGTTAAGACGCACGGTCATGTTACCAAAAGTTATATCCATTACTCCAGTCCTACAGTTAATAATAGAGTTAGTCGTGGATAGAAAAGGACGTCCTAGAATGACTGGGACGTGTTTCCTAGCATCTAGGACTGGTTCGGTGTCTAGCACGATGAAATCAACCGAATAGTAGAATCTATCAACTTTCACCAACACGTCTTCTACTACCCCTCGTGGAACTTTAATTAACCTATCGGCTAATTGTAAGGTGGCCGCAATCGGTTTTAGTTCTCCTAAGCCCAAATGTTCATATACCGAATAAGGCAGTAGATTCACACTCGCTCCTAAATCAAGAAGAGCCCGGTGAATATATTTATCACTGATATGACAAGCGATGGTTGGAGTACCCGGGTCTTTGTATTTAAGAGTGTTGTGATTAAACATGGAGCTAACATTTTCCGTTAGAAAGACTTTCTTAGATAAATGGTTTCCAGATTTTCTCTTTTGGGTGCATAAGTCTTTTAAGAATTTAGCGTATGGAGGTATTTGCTTAATCCCGTCAAGTAATGGAATGTTAATTTTTACCTCTTTAAATGTCTAAAGAATATCCTCCGGGCGTGTTCCTTTCTTCGAGAAGTGAGATGGGACATCCACGCTTGGAGGGAACGGCATTCTAGGTACATAATTTAATGGATTTGTCGCTTTAGACATATTAGTTACTGAAGGAACAGGGCCCTTCGTAACTTTACCGTTATCTCCATCTAGTTCCATACTTATTCCCTTACCCTTATCTTTTTGAGGTTCAGGAGGAGGCATAATCTCCTCCGGGCATTCAGTCGCTCTAGTCGATACCTAGTCGATACCGCATTTACTTGGTCACTTGCCGAACTTACCTCATATTGTCCTTTAGAGTTTTGGACCGGTTGACTTGGTAACTTTCCCTCATTACGACGGTTTAAGGTATTAGCAAGTTGTCCCATTTGGGATTCTAATTTAGCTATCGATTGCGTGTGTGAGTTAACAAGTTGCGACTGTGATTGCGATTGGGCTCCAGGTTTTTCAACAATGCCAACACACTTTCTTCAAAAGTTTTATCCCTAGAAGGATTAGCATGAAAGGGAGGTTGTTGGTATTGATTTTGTTGAGGCCTGTTTGCATTTGGGAAATTCGTCGTTGCTGGTTTTGAATACGGACCTTCACTATTAGATTTCCATGAAAGGTTAGGGTGAGGTCCCCATGTCGAGTCTGGTTTATAACCCGCGGGGTTATAATTGGGTCTTTGGAACTGTTGGACAGCATTTATATGTTGTTCTACAAATTCTGAAAACTGTGACGTGAACGGGCATGCTAACGTCGAATGAGACGAATCTGAGCATAACTGGCATACTTCAACAGGAGGGGGTGGGCCTTGCATGTGGCCCATCATCATGAGTTGGTCCATTTTTCTATTTAGTTCTTGAATTTCGTATGAATGGTTAGACTCAACTTTAGCCTCTCTCTATAGTTGTGGCGGAAGGTGTCCCTCGGGTCGTACAGATACAGCCTGGTGCATAGAGTTTTCGCTTAATGTTTCGAATATCTTCCAGGCCTCATCGGCACT
This sequence comes from Hydrangea macrophylla, assembly GCA_033977485.1. Taxonomy (NCBI): domain Eukaryota; kingdom Viridiplantae; phylum Streptophyta; class Magnoliopsida; order Cornales; family Hydrangeaceae; genus Hydrangea; species Hydrangea macrophylla. The sequence continues at coordinate 36,081,608 of CM066994.1, forward strand.
CTTGTGGAGGAACACCCCCGCACAAATAGCATCGACGGTGTTACGAACAACGGGGATTAGTTCCTCGTAGAAGACTTGCACAAGTTGTCATTTGGGTATCTGATGATGAGGGTAAGAACGTAAGAGTTCTTTACACTGTTCCCACGTATCATAAAGGGTTTCGCCATCTTGCATTGTGAAATTAGTTATAGATTTTCTAATCTGATTTGTTCTAGTGATGGGAAAAAATTTCTGTAGGAAAGCCGTTTACAATTCATCCTATGTTCTCATTGAGTTTGGCTCCAAGGATTGGAGCCAATACTTCGCTTTGTCTTTAAGTAAAAACAGGAAAAGACGCATTTTTAACTCATCATCTGTTAAGTTCTGAGTTCTTAACGTAGCACAGATACCCTGGAATTCGCCTAGATGATTATAAGGGTCTTCCTTAACACAACCGTGAACTGACGGAAGGAGTGCAATAGTTGACGATTTGATTTTAAAGTGAGCTGCAGTCACTTTCGGTAATGCTGTTGGGTTTGTGCCCTCAAACCATTAATTTATGTATGAGACATTGACATTTTAATATATAGATATCAGATTTACATGTCATTATGTATGTTTCTTTCATGAGATGATTGTTAATCCTTAAGTGCCATAGTAAGTAATTCGTGTGTGTATGAGATACATACAAGTGAGATATGAATTACTATTCTTTGATACTTAGAACTTGTCACAGTGGATGATGAGACTGGATATCTCATCAGGTTCACACTGTAGCATGATTGACTACCATTGGATGGAATGATGAATCTCAATCACTAGAGTGCAACTCTCAGTTAATATGCTAGTGCTTATAGTGCATTGACGGACCTGAGCTTTCTTATTGACACTAAAGACTGTCAAACAGTCAATAAGAACTCATAACTTGTATAAGGTACGTGTTCTTAATCTTGAGACGATTATGAACACAGACTGTGGATATGACTGCTTTTACTTAACAATCAGTGAGGTTTATAAAAGATCAACACCTGGGTATCTTGGGTATGTCATATTCATAGAGTTGTGAACATATATTGTCAAGATAGAAGCTACCCTCTGATTCAGAGTAAGCATTCCCTTGAGAATGTCACCAAGTCGATTACTGAGTACTGCAGTCTTGTTGATAAGAGTTATCAACATGTTTGGTAATCATGAGAGGTGAATGGGACTCAAGGAATACAAGAAGTAATCATGATTCAGGTTGTCAGTAACAGTTATCCGACTACCTGAATATGATTACGAATGCTGAAGGTAGAGGGACATTAGTACAACATACAAATCTAGTTATCGCTTCGGATATGTTCTTTTGCGTTGGAGTTTAGTTATCGTTTTATAGTGGAGTAAACGTTAACTGATCGGTCGATTAATTTTCTGATCAAAGAGTTTGGTCATGGGAATTAATCAACTGATCTGAGCTAACAATAAAGAGCCTAGGAGGTCCCACTCTTACCTCCGCCAGGATACTTGGAAAGACACTTGAGGAAGCTGTCAAGACAGTTTCGATCGATTGAAGCAAGTTCGATCGATCGAAGTCATGGCAGGTTCGATCGATTGAGAATTGTTCGATCGATCGAATGTTCGATCGATCGATGTCCTTCGATCGATTGAAGGTTAGGTCGGTTCTGGGAATCTATAAATAGGGCAGCTGCGTTCTGGAAAAGAAGTTCGTCATTTTTGAACGTCAGAAGCTGCAGAAACTGTTTTAGAGCACAAAACCTTCTCCTTCCTCTACATTAGGGTTCCCACCAACCCTAGTCCTTCCTGCGAGCATCCATAGGAGTCATAAGAGTGAAGGCCATCTAGTGGAGGCTGCTGGAAGTTGAAGATTTCAGAATTGGGTTCAAGACACTAAGGTATAACTCTTGTCCCCTCTTGTATGCATCTATGGAATTGATGAGTAGTAGATCCTGGGCTACAATTAAGTTTTTATAACTTGACTTTTCCGCTTCGCGTTTAAACTTTTAACTTAAACCGATTTTTCCATCAAATGCAATACACGACGGTGGTGTGTAGGCGGCAGGAGTAAAGTAATCCTTTAAAGGTGGTAGTGGGGGTATATTAAGATTATCCCCATCATTCCGATTATTTCCATTATTCCTGTTATGTCCAAAATCAGCCATTGGAATAGGTTCAATTTTTATCCTTCTAGTTTTCCTTAAACGGTTACGAGTACTTCGGATTTCCAACTCAAATAAAGATGACGGTACTGGTGTGGACTCGTCGTCTAGAATCAACCGAGCTCTAGAAGCTTGTGTTGACGACCTAAGGACTCTAAGGGTGCGTTCAAGTTCAAGATTAAGCGGATTTAATTTAGGTTTACTTGAACGAGTACCAAACATAAACTAAAGATTGACTCAATTGAAGCAAAAATAAGCTATGCTAATAACCAAGCGTGCAAGCACACAAGACTAATGTGATGCATGAAATTATCCTGTAATGCAATGACCGCGTCAAGCCCAGCGCCCGGGATTTCCGAGCTAATGCAATGCTCACTCCACACCTACCCTAATGCAAGTATTGCGTCTCAGCGCCCTGACTTACAGTGGTTTGATGCAAAATTTAAACAACGAATTTACTTGGTAGTTTTTAATGGATTGCAATTTATTTATTTTTTTCAGGTCTGCGTAAGCTCCGTTGACGTGCACAACTGCTCTACTCGAACTTGCTAGAATTGATGATTTTAAATCTGCAAAAAATAAGGATAATTTTAGCGACTCGAAAGTAAAACTAGAAACAAAGAAAATAGAATAGAAACTAATAATTACTAAGTAAATTACGATTCTAAAAATTAACGGCAAAAATTATTTCAATCCCTGGTAATAGCGCCAAAAATTGATCTCGTCAAAATCAAGATATTAAAGTATGCTTTACTTTCTAAAGATTTGTAGTGTAGAAGTAAAGGTCGAACCCACAGAGATTGTTAATTTTAATCTTTTAATTTCTAAAATCAAATCTATTTAGTTATAAGAAAAACGGAAGTTCGATTGATTGATGACTTGATTCTTACTACTAAGTAAACTATGAAATTATGGAAATAGATTCAAGAATTAAATCTAAATAAACTAATATGCTAAATTGAAAATTGGTTTAAGTATGAATCGATGAGATCTAGGATTACAAATCCCCCGCTAACTATGCATCGGGGGTCTAGACTTTCTATTCTAAGTTTTATGTTTGAATAGTCACGATCTATTGTAACTACAAGCCCAATAGAATCAGTAAGAAGATATTGTTAGTTTAACCTAAGCATAATCCATCTATGGTTCACATGAATTATCTACCTATGACTAGGGTGTAGCATTACTCATCTTTCCTAAGCATAGATTATAAAAGATGTAAACATCACAATCACATAAGCACTATTGTATGTAAATACTCCTATCAATCACAGAAATCAAGGACTATTGAGTTCAATAAGCATAAGGAAAAATCTAAGACAAGAATAGATCCAAAATACTCTTGATTATTACCATTAAAAACTGATTATAAATAAATAATCCACCAACATACAATCACTATCCAATACATAAAATCTTAAAATAAGAAAGCATAGAATTCTCCCTTTACATAGTTAGGGTTCACGAAGATTGATTTGATTATAGCCATTAGAGACCTTGAAGCTTGCTCTTCTCCTTACTCTTGCCTTCAAAAGTCTTCAATGAATGAATGTCTCCCCCTTTTGATTTAGAATGAGATATATATAGTTATAAAGATTAGGAGAGTTTCCTAAACCTAATCTCACTAAAACTGCTAAAATTTGCATTCTGGACGTAATTGGACAATTTCATCTACGTAGGGGTCTTCAGCTCTTCAAAATACGTGTTTTATGTTTTTTCGTACGGATCGCGTGAGCGCGTAAAATGGGAGGTCGTGCGAGCGGGCCGCTCGAGCGATGTGCTGGATTCTCGCGCGAGCGGGCCGCTTGCGCGAACTGACTTTTTCTGCTTCTTTCTTCCTGCTTTTTCACCCCATTTAACCGGAAATCATTGCTTTCTCCTAAAACCTTACAGAAAGTGGAAAACAAAGTAAAATTATACAAAAAAACAGGATAAAAATGACTAACAAATGTAAATTAAAGCGCATAATTAGGATTTGTTCTCTCCCGATCAGCTATCACTATCGGTATCGTTGCCACTGCCACTGGCCCTGGCCCTGACCCTAGCCCTGCCACTGATCTCTGAAATCAAAAACAAAAAAATTAGGATTACTAAATATATCAAAAGATGCACTCAAATTTACAATATTTACTAACCTTTGTTAAGAGATTGGAGAGCTAAGAATAATTCTTGATTGACATTGATCTGTCCAGCAATCGACTCCCTGAATTCTTCCCTCTCTTTGGCACGGGTAGACTTCTCTTCATTGGCGTCGTTCTAAAGATTGTCAATTCGTAAATTCACTAGTTTAAGTTCTTCCTCCACATACTTTTCCGATTTTGAAATACGTTTCTCTGCATGAGCAGCAAATGCACCATTTACGGCAGCCGGAATCACTTTTTTACTACATTCAAATTTGTTTGCATTTTTAACGGTATTATACAGTTTTTTCCAATTTTTTCCCACTGCATCCATTTAAAAATGGGATTGACGGTTTGAAGAGGGTGAAAATGGGTTGAAGGTTTGAAGAGAGGGTTTTTGAAGGGAAAAAAATGGGGTTGAACCGTTGAAGCAGACTTCAATAAAGCTCCAGGCTTCTCAACTCAATTGGTTTAAATAGCAATTAAATAAAAATAAACCTACTGTATACCGTCCAGAAGAGAAGATCACGAAACAAGATCTGAAAACAAAAAAGGTGTACATGTTGCTCGCTGCAATCTTGAAAGAGAGTGTGAGAGGAGTAAGGACCCGACCTGAGAGAAGACACTTCAGCGATGTTTAGTTAGGGCTGCACAAAAAATCGGTTACCCGAAGACCCGAACCGATTGGGTCGGATCGAGTCGGGTCTGGAATGAAATGGTTCGGGTCTGGTTCGAGTCCAGCCAAAAGATAACTATTTCGGGTCGGGTCGGGTCGGGTCGGATCTGGATCTGGATCATTTCGGGTCTGGTCTGGTCCAGTCAATAGACAAACTATTTTTGCTAATTAATTGTTTATTTTGGTGACAAAGTACTCATTTTTCTTTTCATTATATCCATGAATATATAAAACATAACCACCTTATTAATTTGAACTTTTATAGGTTGCACATCATTATATTCATGAAAATATAAAACATTATATCCACTTTCTAATGCTGGAAATTAATTTGCATAACTCTCCACCCTCATCAATCTTTTTAATGGATATATTATACATAGAAAAATAGGAATCCACTAATGAATATAAATAAAAATAATAATAAAATAAAATATAAGAAAATATATATTAAAAAAAACTGGGTTGTGGCCCAGACCCGACCTGACCCGAACCAAAGTTACTGGGTCAGGTCGGGTCGGTCTGGGTCTCAAAACGTGAAACCATTCATAATCAGGTCGGTTCTGATTTTGTAGAGACCCGACCTGACTCGACCCATGTGCAGCCCTATGTTTAGTGTGTCTTCACTGTCTTGGAAAGAAAAATAGACTTTATAGAAAGAGGAATATTTGGGGACTAATAAATTCCACTAACACTCACTCCCACACTCTATCTTTTTTTTAGTGGTACTGTGGGGTCTGCAGTGGATTCAAAGTGCCACTAGGATAGAGATAGAGTGTGGGTGTGAGTGCTAATAGAATTTATTAGACCATCTCCAACAATGGCATCAAACTAAAAAAATGCAACAACTTTGCTGCTCCACATCAGCAAAATGGGCTCCAAAGGGAGCATCAAACAGTAGCAGCAACTTTGTTGCCCTTGTCATATATAGCAACTTTGCTACATTTGCTTGTTGCATCAAATGAATTTATTAAGAATATTGACTTGGTGCTTTCCAAGTAATTGCATTTTCCTTTTAGATCATAAAGAATGTAATGTGTCTATTAGAATACCTTTTCCTTTCATGACCATTGACTCAGTTTACCCCAATAGTTCAAGGAGTAGGGGAAATGGAAAATGGGTTTGTGCACCATCAATACGGATGAAGACAATTGTAAACTCTTAAGACATCATAGATAATGAAGTAGGGAAGGTAAAAGTAGCTTACTTTAGTTTTCCTATCTTTTATGTTTGCTAATGTACATTCAATGTCCACATTTTCTTTTTTGGATATCCCACAATATGTGTCCACTTTCCTAAATTTGCATCTAACTTTTACTTACTTTCCAAAGCTACCCTTGTAATAAAGACAAATTAACATTTATTTGTGGTCTCAAAAACAAACAAAAAGTCAAATACCTATCACATCTAAGGGTAAAATTGAAAAGTGACCCTTTAATTAATCAAAAAAACTAATATAGTACAACTTTCTTAAATAATGTGCAAAATGTAAGTGAACACTTATTGTGGGACGGAGGGAGTATGTAGGAAAGGTAGTAGAACCAGCTATAGCAAAGCATTTGTTGAAAGAAATGTGAAAACTGGTGAAAGCAATTGGGATCACACGAAGTTGTCCTAAGAAGCACTTGGAGAATTAATATATAGCATTTATAGATTTTTTTTGTTTTTTACCCATTCCTTACTAACTGATGGAGAAACTCTTTGGTATTTTATACATTTCATGTATTGGTACAGAGAGATTGTGGTATATATCTTAAAGTCAAATGGTCTTTAACCACTTAAGAAAAACGTGTAGCTCTTTAATTTAGTTGTGATTACAAAATTTTATATTAGAATGAAAGATGGTTTAGAAAATTCAATTTTGCGCGCCATTTTTATGCGTTGGAACCGGGACTCAAAAACCTATCTTTTGGTATAAAATTTGTTACACCTTATTAATGACCATTTTGCCCTTAGGTTTGATTTATCTAACATAATAGTGTAAATGTGCTTGTTATCCTTCCTTTTCATTCGTAACTTGGTGTTTGAAAGCCTTAGTGGCGTGCCACATGTCCTAAATTCCCATGTGTGAATCCGGGACGTGACAGTTTGTGGGAGTTCCTCTTTTTTAACACACATTCATGTGCATCCCCAATCATAAGTCTATAAATAGCAGGAGAAATTTATCACTAACAATAAAACACAGTGGAAACTATTGAAGTTTTGTCATGTGGAATATTACTGTCTTTTGGTACGAAATTGCATACTGTCAATATGCGTTTAAATTGAGTATTTCTTACAATAAAATGTAGTTGTTAAAATTAGCACAAACAATTTCGATTTAATTGTGTTGAGTTAAAAACTTTGCAATAGTTTGTTGATTAATCAGTCATTTATTGAATAATTATAATCTTAATGTGAAATTTCAATCATATCGAAGAATAGTTGTGGCATATAGTTCATGACAGTGTTAAAATTTACACTCACACACATATTCGTGATTGTTCACAAGTTCTTTACAGTTTACACAGTCGTATGCCTTTAATTTTTAAAAATTCTACCTAACTTTTGGGAGAAGGGGGGGGGGGGCGGGGGGGTTTGGAGGGAAGAGAGTAAAAACCCCTTTTGTTTTTGGTTGGGTAAAAATAAAATAAATAGTATTAAAAAAATTTTGTTGGGTAAAAAAGGGTGCCTACACTAAACCAATATAATTTTAACAAAAATGCTACGCACACAACACATTCCACAACAGAGCTTTATATGTATTACATCCTGTACTGTTTGAATTTTTCACACTTTTTTATGTATCACACAGAGCACAGAGAACAAAAGCCCTGTTATGAAATGTGTTGTGTGCTTAACATATATCCAATTTTAATTCTCACAAAAACCGAGTTAAAAAAATTTGAAACTTAGGCTAAAAGTAATGCAATTTTATACTCATCCAAACATGCACTGAATAGAGAACTTATACTAGCGACCTACCCTATGTAGGCAAATGTCAAAATCTCAAAATATGAAAAACTAAACTTTGGACTAATAATCAAAATTTACTACTCCCTCCGTCCCATAATCAGTGTACTCTTCCTTTTTTGCACATTATTTAAAAAAGTTGCATTATATTAGTTTTTTTGGTTTATTAAAAGATCACTTTCCAATTTTACCCTTAGATGTGATGGATGTTTGACTTTTTGCTTGTTTTGAAATCACAAATAAATGCTACTTTGTATTTATTATAAGGGTTGTTTTAGAAAGCAAGTAAAAACTATATGCCAATTCAAGAAAGTGGACACTTATTGTGGGATATCCAAAAAAGAAAATGTGAACACTTATTATGGGACGGTGGAGTATTATTTTTTAGGGACTTGGTGTAAAGCCCCTAAGGTTATGCTAAGTTGAACTAAAAGACAAGTTATAATTAAAAAAAAACCCACAAGTACACTCTCTCCCAAAATCTTCTAAAATTTTAAATTTTCCACTTAGTCCTATAAATTTTAAAATTTCAATCTAAATGACAAAATTGCCCATGAAACCCTAAGAGACCACCACCACCACCATCTCTTTTCTCTCTAACTTTTTCTCTCCTCCTCCCTCCATAGCCACCACCATCACAACCATTACCACCAGAGCCATCCTTGTTGTCGTCGTCGCCGTCGCCACTACCACCAACACTATTCTCTCTCTCCCTCCCCTCCCCCTCTATAGCCAGCACCACCACCACCATCTCTCTTCTCTCTCTAACTTTCTCACCACCTCCCTCTATAGCCACCACCACCACCGAAGCCATCCTCGTCGTCACAGTCGTTACCACCAACTCTCTTCTCTGTCTAACTTTCTCTCTCCTCTCCCTCCATAACCACCACCACAGTCGACCACCATCAACACCACAAATCTCCACGACCAACTGACCTTAAGAGAAATTTCTCTTAACATGATCAGAACTGTTGTGTGAAAGTGGATTAAGAGAAATTTTTTTTTAAGATGGTCAGAACTGTTAAGTAAATATGGGTTGATAAGTGATGATCATCGGAGGTATTAATAGTGGTCGCCGAAGGTCATATGGGGTCGCTGAAGGTGAAAGTGGTGGTGGCTAGAGGTTAGGCATGGATGGTGACAATAGTGGATGGTCGCCGAAGGTGTTAGTGACGATCGCCAGAAATGGAAGTAGTGGTGGTCCCTTCATTCCAATCTCATTTCTCTTAATACCCTTTGCACCAATTTTCCCTATTTTTTATAAAATGATGCTATTAGCACTCCATCATTGAACCAAAGCATTTCATGGTATTACTCTCAGAACATGTGATGTGATACATATACGTCAATACATTACATAAATGGTACTACATATTCTAAAAATGGTACCATAATATGTCTTGGTTTAATAATAGACTGACAATAACAATTCCCATTTCATATAACCTATGAATGTGAAAAAGAACTCCAATAAACTACAATGTTGACACCAAAACAGGAAGAGAAACAAAAATATGGGAACTTCTGAATGCATTAGTCCCTGTAAAGAAGGCAAATGCCAAAATCTCAGCACCCGAATTCGTTTTTGGCAACGTACAGCACTGTAAACACTATTGAATTCAAGTGCAACAGAGACTCTAATTTGTTGCCTACCACATCAAAATGCAACTTACTAGAAAATATTTAACACAAATCTTTCGAAATGATGAAAAAGGTTCCTTTTGGAACATCTATAGTAATTAAAATTAACACAAACAATAAAGGCTCAGAAAGTAATTATTTTGGTAGCATCAACAAGCCCCCTAGGCTTTCATAGTTTGATGGTATTAATTTTCCGGGTAATACTTGGGGCACAACCTTCATACAACTTTCATACAACTTCCCCAAAAGATGTGTCTATCTCTCTCATGTATCACAGTGGGGTCCAGTGACATCACAGGAGAGAGATAGACACTTCTTTTGGGGAGGTTGTATGAAAGTTGTATGAAGGTTGTGTCCAAAATATTACTCTAATTTCCACATCCTCGCCTTTTACATGTAGTTTAAGCACAAAAACAAATAAACGATATAAAGGGAGAATCTATTTTTCCCTCCAAAATTATACTAAAGCACTTTATTCTACTAACACATCATGCAATTAATACATTCATCAAAATGCATTAATTAATTCATTCATAAAGTGCAAATAACAATTCCAAAAAAAATAAAAACATCCATACAAAATCATAACACATGGTAACAGACGTACACAAGGGCCTCAGAAAACTGTAGATAATTATACATCAAAGGAGTCTTTTAAAAAGACCTCAGATGGTACGGACAATATCATACATCACTGGCCTCTGATCAATCGAGAATCTCAATAGGACGCCACAATCTTTATCCAATTGTAACACATGCACTACAAACATAGCATATGGTACAAGTAGTATTCGAGCTTTTGGAAATCAAATGTGTAATTCAAACTCTTGAAAAGCATGACATAATATAATTTAGATGTGGTATATAAACCACACACACGAGAGTATCTCTATCCCAGAATTTACATTTGACAAATGAAAATTTACTATTCTGGTTACTTCGAGAAGATTTTTTCGAATTACCCAAATTGTTATTTTACATTATTTTATAATTTTAAATATTTTGATGAACCTACACCACTGATGATTTTTTTTTTCTTCCTTTTTTTTTTATCGAGACATTTGTCATTAATATGGCACCAGTTAATTTCACACACAAATACATAGAACTACTATGATCACACCCATAAGGGTTTTACTCCTATGTTTTAAATATATATATATATATAGAACTCAAACCCAAATCCAAAAACACTATTAATTCGCAGATCAGATTTGAAATGGGGGGAAGAACATTTCTAAAAATTATACTCCAATTTAATTTGTTATGAATTTGATTGCAGGGTTGAAAAAAATCCTTTTACACAAATTTTGGCGGAATCATTCCTACTGAAGTAATATAGTTTTAAACGATAAAATATCCAAAAATAAAATAAAAAAGTAACTTAATCCATAACTATGAAAACCACTTTACTGAACCACTAGAATTCATCATAAAAGTTCCCAATATATTATATATTGATAATAAAAGTGATCAACTTATTTACTTTATTTTGTGTAGAATCATAAGTAACCTACAATAAAATACTAGAAACTGCCCAGTGTTACCCACAAAAAAAAAAAAAAAAAAAAAGTTCACCTTCTTAAAAAAAATTGATACAGTATGAATTATAAACTGAAAATTTATTATAGTATTAAGTTATTTAATATCAAGAAATCAAGAAAAGGGCCTCAGAATTGCAGAATAACAGCAAGGCTTATTAGGCCATTCAGTCCCGAAAGATGGTAATTTAATAAATTGATATCATCACTGGCCAAATTCAAAATATAACACACACACACACACACACACACAAACACCTATAACACTATATATATATATATATATATAATTTTGATGATAATGTAAATCTCATGGCAAATCCCAAGAGGTAATTGCAGGAATTCTGCTCCACAAGGCAATAGGATATGAGAACGCCTTCCTTTCGAAAAAGCAGGAGTCTCCCATTAAAGGGCGACTCGACCGCCATAGCTTCAAAAGGAGCTTATTCTGCGACGATTTATCATTGGACTTTACGAACACCGAATAGCTCGCCCCAAATCATCGTAATCGTCACCAACAATACACAAACACAAAACAAAAAAAAAACAAAAAAAAAACAACTTAAATCAAAAACATAATCATACACATTATTTACATATAAACATACATACATACATACATACAGATATGTGTGTGTGATGGAGATGAAGAACCTTAAGAGTATCAATTCGTGAACGTTGAACAGTGAAGAGAAAGAAAGAGAATGAGAGACGACGGTAGGGGAAGCCCTAACACGCTTCATCAGAAACTATATGTGATGAGATTAGGGTTTGAGTTCTCCGTATGTGCTCTTCTTATAGAGTTCGGGAATGGATCGTGGCCGTTGATGTGAATCAGGGTGCTCATTAATTTAGATATATTAGGTTTTTTGCTGCTATGCTCTCAAAATTTAGCCGGGTGGGTCCCAATTTTGATATTTCTTAGTATTTTAGGTGTGTTTGGTGACCCAATTAAGTTATAAAAATAAATTTTTTTTGTACTTTATTATTTTTTAGTACGTTTGATAACGTACTACTTAATTTAAAAAGCAGTCAAAAAATTACTAAAAGTTTTAAGTGAAAATTTTCTACTCAAAATATTCACTGAATGTAATCTATTTTAGTATTTGATCAACTGTTTTCAATATTTCAAATTCAATCGCTTAAAATATTCAATACTTAATTTTCAGTTTTATGAAATGGACAATTAGTTAAAAGAAAAAGATTTATAGGGTAAATTACATTGAGCCCTCATGAGGCAAGGCAGACATATGGATTTCTTTACTACCTAGCCTCGTTGGTGCGACTTCTCTCTCTTCAGTGGAGAGATTGAGAGTTTGAATCCCTTTTGGGAGATTCCTTTACTTACCTCATGTTGTTTGTCAGTCGGAATAATTGGTTATTGTTGAGTTTTGTTGTGTGTTATTACGAGACATTGGAGTTAGCTTAAAGTGTGATGAATGTGTGGTGTGTATGTCTTGCAATTATTCAAATAAGTATCAAAAATATATATATAAATGGATTTCTTCTTTGATTTGCATAATTATATGACCTTCTATATTAGAGACGAAAACTTAACAAAATTATTTAGATATTCTTAAAATAAAATATTATTTGTTAATTTAAGAAATTAAAATACCTCCATTATTAATTGGCAAATTTAATTTAGAAAGAAAAAAGGAGAATTAATTAGAAGTGCCTAATATGGATTGTAATTCAAGAACAGTCCATCCCTTTTTTGTTCAAGTGATAAAGACATGAATTTTTAAATTTGTTTGGCATTAAGTCCATTTTAAAATTGAAAATAAGATTATTGATAAATTTACCTCCATTTATACACACGTAGAATGTATTGTTTTGTCATCCTAACACATGCTTCAAGGCAATTATTTTTCCAAAACTATAAAATACCATAAATTTTAAATAACAACTTCATTATGAATACAATTTACATATCTATAATTTAGAAGAAATGATCTATTAAACAAAATCTATAGTGACTATGAAAAAATAAAAAATAAAAAAATCATGTCATTGTCTATAATACCCTATATTTTCAGTATTTATTAATACGAAAAGACTTTATATACTTCCTTTGATCAGATTTGAAGTTTCGCTTTCGATCGATCGAACCCTCTTTTAAGCGATCGAGAATTTCTAAGTTCAAGCAATTGAACTCTGTTCAATTGATCGAAACCTGCCAACATAAATTTATGATGTGGTCCCCATTTCAATCGATCAAACCCCTTTTCAATTGATCAAAACTGGTCGATCTGCTCTCAAGCAATCAAATAACCTTCGATCGATCGAACACGACTGAATTTGTATTCCAATTTCAGCGCAAGCATTGTGTAATAACCTGTATTTCCATCTAATTATTTGTATTTGCATGTATTAAAATCCAATTTGAATTTCCATATTTAATCTGTATTGCTGATTTCATTTTAATTTACAATTCTCATATGTTAAACCTTATTATTGACGTCATTTCATAATTAAAATTCTTTTGGGGTCAAACTGCGATTTTATAACATTTAGCAACGCCTGTGATAGATTTCAAAACTTTATTTCAAAACGGTGGAAATATTTTCTTTTGACTCAATCAGTATTTTTATAAAACCGGAAAATGATTTCTTACGTTAAAATGAATTTTCTGTATTTTGTGGTGATCACTTCGCCCGAAAAATACCAGTTATGTTCTAAAACTGTCAGAGCCGCGTTAATTTCCCACAGTTTGGGAATCTCCCCCAATCATTACTAGGCTTGTTTGGGTAATGCTTTTGAATTGTGTGTGAACCTAGTGCCATAAGTTGTTCTTTTATCCAAACAACCTTAGTGATTCCTAGACATTTGGCTTAGGCCTTGTTTGGCTAGACTTGTCTTGGGTATGTTAATGATGTACCATAAGTTCCATTTGCCAAACACCCCCACTTTGGCCCTTAGTGAATCTGTGGAGTTATGTATTAGTGTATATACGTATGTATATCTGTGTATTATAGCATTTAGTTAATTAGAAAACAAATCCCTTTTGTTGAGTGAACTTGAGAGTTCTTGGAGCCCAAGTTCTCCACTTAACCTTCTACATATACAACACTCACACACTTAGGCTCTCATTCTGCTCATTGTTTACAAACATAGAGAGAGTTTCAGAGGGAGTTTAGAAGAGAACTTTTACATAATTTTTCTGGAGAGAGAAAACTCCACAAACTCCATAGGCAAAGCTTGGGTTTGGATTCTTATTTTGCTATCCTTTCTCAACACACTTTCAATCTCTTATATCACAGTGAGTAATTTATATTGTATTTACTGTTTTGTGTAGCTTAATTTGTAATCACCATTTATGAATTTACGTTGAAGTTCCATGGCTTGAAAAATCAAACTTAACCAAAATCCGTTTTAAGAGATAAAAATGAAAGATTGTACATACCATATGCCATGTTTAAAGTTCTATAGCTTAATTTGTTCATAGGAGAAAGTATATAATAAATTAAGTTTTGACACCGTGTAATCTTTCATAAAATTCTAAAGTTATAGATTGATTCATGTAAAATGGATTGTAGATTCAAAATCCTTGCGAAAAACCAAAGAGATTCATATATTATAAGACATGGTGACTTACAGATTAAAAAATGGGTCAAAAGACCCCTGATTTCTGAAACAGGGGAGTTTCAGCGAAGAAGACAAAGCTACTGCGTGAACTCGCACGCGCCGCTCGCGCGAGCGGCCCGCGCGCGCGAGCTTCATGTTTTCAGGCAGACAGAAAAAGTTTTTAATAAAGAAAAGGAAAATTGGGCATATCGCGCGAGCGACCCGCGCGCGCGATCTCCCTATATTTTGACAGATGAAAAAGTTTTAATAAAGAAAATGAAAAATGGGCATATCGCGCGAGCAACCCGCGCGCGCGACTTTGGGCAGTTTCTGGTTTTTGCTTATTTTATGATAAGGAACAGTTTGGGTAATGTTTCATGGACTTTTAAAGCTCTGTGTGGAAAATTTACCAAAATAGAATCCTATTTGGTTATGTATGGACAATTGAAATGATATACCACGATTTAACAATCCCCGTACGCACGTCATTTATATAATTCAGTGATTTACCTTATGTTTTAAAGTTTCATGACATACATGTGGAATCAGTTATACATGCATGGTGAGTGTGAATGTTGGTCAGTATGGAAAAGAGTAATGGTCAGTGTGGCATAGTGAGTGCGGTTGAGATTGTGTTGTGGACACTCCCTAGTAAGTGAGTACCAAAGTGTGTTGTGATTGAGATTGCGGTGAGAGTGTCTTTGAAATGCGACGGTGGCAAAACTGGACACTCCCTGACGACCACGGTAGCGTCAAAGCGTGTGAAGCCAAACTTGGACATTCCCTGGCACCCATGGTAGTGCTAAAGTGTGGCCTACGGACACTCCCTGATACCCGAGTCTGGATACAGCGTGAGGGTTCCTCCGGTATTTGCATGGCGGATTAGGTATTAAAGTGTGAGGCATTGGACACTCCATGGTACCCCGGACCAAAGTGTGAGGCAAACTGGACATTCCCTGGCACCCCTGTGCTAAAGTGTGGCTATCGGAGTATTTCAAAGATACTGGTGTGATAGTGGGTTGTTGGGTTTTGTCGAGAGAAAGGAGTCGATAAGATGAGATGGTGCATTGTTCTCATACACGGTCACATATATGTGAATTATATCTTTTAAATAATATTGTACTTGTTTCCTAAAATGAACTCCTTGCTTTAATATAAACTTGTTGAATTAATTGAGCAATGGAAAGAGGTAAATGAGTATGTTTTACATTCAAAGTTATGTTTTTAATACTCACCAGCTTCTTGAAGCTGACGGCGTCGATGCGCCTTGGACATTCGTTTTCAGGATTTTTAGGTTATGATATTGCTGGACCGTACGACTATGCAAACTGAGAATCCCTGCTGGAAAGAGAATTTACTTTTATATGTTTTAAGTTATAAAATGTTTTGTAATAAAGATGACCGGAATAGATATTAAGTTATTATTTTGATTTAAGGCGGTTTGTGCCTTTAGAGACCCCGTGCTGTAATATACTATAAAGTTAGAAAAATATTGTAAGCCTTGATTGCTCAGCTCTGATTATTATGTTTTTGTTGTTGACGTTTGGGACGGAATCGATCCTTTAAACCTTTAAATTGTCGCAACCTACGGGTCCATAAAGGAAATTAAATGCTTTCCATATTTATGCTACGTTGGAGAGTGACGGGATTTAGTGGTATCAGAGCCAGGTTATCTAGTTTGACCAGGCTCGGATATTCACGCCACAGATTAGTGACATAGGTTAGCTTTAAGTTTTTACTAAGCTATACGATCAAGATTAAGTCGTGTCTGACTTACCCAATTTAGATTTACCAAACCACCAGGTTCCAGATTTTAGTTGATTAGCACCGATTGTTTGTAGTTCAGAACTCATGACCCAAGTTAGTTTCATCGTAGAGGCGATTGTACAAATTTTGTCACATCGACAACAATGTTAGCAGTCACCAAATAGCCTCGAATGCATCTATTTAGAATTTAGCCAAGTTGGTTATGACATATGAATACCCTATAGGCAGATAGTAGCCGAGTTCTTAAGAAGTCAAGGTAAGCCAAAACCCTCATAAATAGCTTAGACACTGACGAACTTCCTGAGTCAAGAACCGGAACAGTCAGCATAGCCCATAGCCTGGAGCTAGGAAAGAGAATAAGAATACGACCTCCTTGCTATTAGACAGTCCTAGTACGAATACGTGTTTGGTGTAATATGTAAACTTGGATTTTTTTATATACTTATGTTGTAATACGAATATATTACATAGTGATATTAACCCGTTAGGCTGCATGTAGGAGCATAGATGGCCGAGCCACCTCAGGCAACCAAGAACCAATCAAGCGGACAATCCCAGCTGTTATCCCCAGAAGTCGATCCCACTGGCTTGGTCGGGTCACTTATTCTGAGCTTTTGGGAGGTGGGTAATAGAATCACTGTAGGTCAATTAGGAGATCATCTGTACGAGAGTTTCCTTGCGAAATCATCTGAGCTACAGCAAGGCAAGAAGAAGTTCCAAGAAATGGCGACTCCCGTTGAGAATAAGGGTACAAGCAGGCCAAGCAGCCTCTGTGCTAATTGCAACCTACTAGGTCACAGTTGGTATGATTGCAATGAGACTCAATGGATGAAACACGGCAGTTTGAGTCACCTCCGTAAGGAGAAGAATGCACCGAAAGCGGAGAAGAAGAGATAGAAAACCAAACTTCAGGTCTGTTTTAACTGCCAGAAGCCCGGGCATTTCGCTAAAAGATGTGCTTTACCCAAGAGGGTGACACGATGCTTTAACTGCGGCACCCCCAACCATTTGGCTCGAGATTGCAAGGCACCTAAGCGCATCGCTCATCAGAATATAGTATGTTACAACTGTGGTGAACCGGGTCACATCATCTAGTTCTGTACTGCTCCTAAGCAGGTGACGTATGGTCAACAAAATCAGACTCGCTTAAATGATGTCATCCCAAATGCTGCTGGATATGACGGAACTATTTATGAAGAAGGAGATTATGGAGAAGCTCAACCTGATCAGCAAGTAGTGGAAGGTACTTTGACTTTGTTTAACTCCCAAGATAAAGTTTTATTTGATACGGGTGCTGCTCTTTCATTCATATCTGTTAATACAATTCGAAGATTGGGTATCTTACCTCATCGTTTAGAGAAAGCTTTGAGGGCTACTTCACTTTTAGGAGCTGCAGTCAGATTAAGACACGTGTGCAAGGATTGTCCTTTACGGCTAGGAAACTGTGAAATCCCGACAAGGTTGATTGTCCTATCAATGAAGGAGTTTGACATAATCCTAGGAATGGATTGGCTCTCTCAGAATCAAGCGAAGTTGGATTGTGCGAGGACGAAAATTACATTCCTCGACGATAAGAATCAACCCTTTGATTTTTAAGGTAACCCTTTAGGAGATATGTTCCTCACAAGATGCTTAGAAAACATCGAAGTCATCAGTACAAAAGTGACAGTGTTGTCTATACCTGTAGTCAAGGACTTCGAAGACGTATTGCAAGACGTTTCTGGTTTACCGCCCGAGAGAAGTATAGAGTTCTGTATTGAGCTTATACCGGGTACCGTACCGATCACCAAGGTTCCCTACAGAATGGCCCCCACCAAACTGTTGGAATTGAAGGGAACAACAACTCGAGGACCTAGGTTTTGTACGTCTAAGTACATCGCCTTGGGGAGCACAGGTATTATATGTGAAAAAGAAGGACGGAATGCTTCGGTTGTGTATCGACTACCAAGAATTGAACCGTGTGACTATCAAAAACAAGTATCCCTTACCCCGGATCGATGACTTATTTGATCAACTACAGGGAGCTACAATAATCTCCAAGATAGCAGCTCTATTGAAGGAATTGACAAAGAGGAATTTGAAGTTCGACTGGACACAGAAACATGAATGCGCGTTTCTAGAGTTGAATATGAGACAACGCAGAGGGATGGAGCTGATCAAAGATTACGACTTCACATTAGAGTACCACCTCAGGTAAAGCTAATGTGGTCGCTGATGCTTTGAGTCGGCAGACTCATGAGACGATCGCCTCCTTAATGGTTAGAGAATGGCGAGCATTGAAGACGTTGGCGGAATTCGATGTACGGAGTGCTGAAGAAGGAGAAGGACAACTTTTCGGATGTCTTATCCTACATCCTGTTCTTATCGACCGTATTATTGGAACTCAGAAAGAAGATGAGAAGTTTTCAAGCGTGGTTTAGAAAGATCCGACAGAATAAAAGGAGGGAAGTGACAGAGGGTATCGATGCGGAGGCAGATTATGTGTGCCAGGTGATGGAGAGTTAAGAAAGGAAATCCTGGAAGAAGCACATAAGTCAAGGTATACAGTTCACCCAGGAGGAACGAAAATGCACAAGGATTCGAAGAGAAATTTCTGGTGGGAAGGTATGAAGAAGGATGTGGCCGAATTCGTATTCAAGTGTTTGACGTGTCAACAAGTCAAAGCTGAGCATCAAAGACCGTCAGGACTGTTGCAACCGCTACCTGTCCCAGGTTGGAAGTGGGAGCACATAACCATGGATTTTGTAGTAGGATTGCCTCGATCGCAAACGAATCATGATGCCATTTGGGTAATCATGGATCGACTGACTAAGTCGGCCTATTTCATCGCTTATAGTATGACATACCCGGTAGAAAGAATGAGTCGGATGTACATACAACAAGTTGTGCTACTTCACGGTGCACCTGTGTCGATTGTGTCAGACTGTGACACACGTTTTACTTCTGGATTTTGGGAAAGTTTGCAAGAAGCTATGAGAACCTCGCTCAAAATGAGTACTGCTTTTCACCCTCAGATAGACGGACAAACTGAGCATGTTAATCAGATCATGGAATATATGCTTAGGGCTTGTTTTATTGATTTTGAAGAATCTTGGGAGACACACTTGTCGTTGGTTGAGTTTGCCTATAATAACAGTTATCACACGAGTATCGGAATGGCTCCATTCAAAGCATTGTACGGACGACCATGTCATTCTCCGTTGTGTTGGGCAGAGGTGGGAGATACAGAATTGGAGGGACCGGATTTAGTTAGAGAAACCAACAAGAAAATTTCTTTGCTCAAGGAAAGGGTGAGAACCGCTCAAAGCCGGTATAAGAGTTATGCCGATCGACGCCGAAAAGATTTGGAATTTAGTGTTGGAGATCATGTACTTCTTAAGGATTCACCGACTCGAGGAGTAGTACGCTTCGGTCTCAAGAGAGGGAAATTAGCTCCGCGTTTTATCGGACCGTTCGAGATTTTGGGACGGGTTGGGAAAGTGGCTTATCAACTGGCGCTACCACCGAAGATGTCTGGGGTTCACTATGTATTTCATGTGAGTATGCTGAGAAAGTACATACGAGACCCCTCGCATGTGGTTAGTTATGACGATATTGAGACGAGTCATAACATTTCTTACAAGGAGAGACCGATGAAGATTCTGGATCAGAGTATCAAGAAGTTGAAGAACAAGAACATTCCGTTGGTGAAAGTGCAGTGGAATCACCATGGCGAGAATGAAGCCTCATGGGAAGTTGAAGCTGAGAGGAAGTTAGTCTTGATTTCGGGGACGAAATCCTGTTTAAGGGAAGAAGGGTATAATAACCTGCATTTCCATCTAATTATTTGTAATTGCATGTGACATATTAAAATCCAATTTGAATTTCCATATTTAATCTGTATTGCTGATTTCATTTCAATTTACAATTCTCATATGTTAAACCTTATTATTGGCGCCATTTCATAATTAAAATTCTTTTGGGGTCAAACTGCGATTTTATAACATTTAGCAACGCTTGTGATAGATTTCAAAAATGTATTTCAAAATGGTGGAAATATTTTCTTTTGACTCAATCAGTATCTTTATAAAACCGGAAAATGATTTCTTACGTTAAAATGAATTTTCTGTATTTTTGTGGTGATCACCTCGCCCGAAAAATACCAGTTATGTTCTAAAACTGTCAGAGCCGCATTAATTTCCCACAGTTTGGGAATCTCCCCCAATCATTACTAGGCTTGTTTGGGTAATGCTTTTGAATTGTGTGTGAACCTAGTGCCATAAGTTGTTTTTTTATCCAAACAACCTAAGTGATTCCTAGACATTTGGCTTAGGCCTTGTTTGGCTAGACTTGTCTTGGGTATGTTAATGATGTACCATAAGTTCCATTTGCCAAACACCCCCACTTTGGCCCTTGGTGAATCTGTGGAGTTATGTATTAGTGTATATACGTATGTATATTTGTGTATTATAGCATTTAGTTAATTAGAAAACAAATCCCTTTTGTTGAGCGAACTTGAGAGTTCTTGGAGCCCAAGTTCTCCACTTAACCTTCTACATATACAACACTCACACACTTAGGCTCTCATTATGCTCATTGTTTACAAACATAGAGAGAGTTTCAGAGGGAGTTTAGAAGAGAACTTTTACATAATTTTTCTGGAGAGAGAAAGCTCCACAAACTCCATAGCCAAAGCTTGGGTTTGGATTCTTATTTTGCTATCCTTTCTCAACACACTTTCAATCTCTTATATCACAGTGAGTAATTTATATTTGTATTTACTGTTTTGTGTAGCTTAATTTGTAATCACCATTTATGAATTTACGTTGAAGTTCCATGGCTTGAAAAATCAAACTTAACCAAAATCCGTTTTAAGAGATAAAAATGAAAGATTATACATACCATATGCCATGTTTAAAGTTCTATAGCTTAATTTGTTCATAGGAGAAAGTATATAATAAATTAAGTTTTGACACCGTGTAATCTTTCATAAAATTCTAAAGTTATAGATTGATTCATGTAAAATGGATTGTAGATTCAAAATCCTTGCGAAAAACCAAAGAGATTCATATATTATAAGACATGGTGACTTACAGATTAAAAAATGGGTCAAAAGACCCCTGATTTCTGAAACAGGGGAGTTTCAGCGAAGAAGACAAAGCTACTGCGTGAACTCGCACGCGCCGCTCGCGCGAGCGGCCCGCGCGCGCGAGCTTCATGTTTTCAGGCAGACAGAAAAAGTTTTTAATAAAGAAAAAGAAAATTGGGCATATCGCGTGAGCGACCCGCTCGCGCGATCTCCCTATATTTTGATAGATGAAAAAGTTTTAATAAAGAAAATGAAAAATGGGCATATCGCGCGAGCGGCCCGCGCGCGCGACTTTGGGCAGTTTCTGGTTTTTGCTTATTTTATGATAAGGAACAGCTTGGGTAATGTTTCATGGACTTTTAAAGCTCTGTGTGGAAAATTTACTAAAACAGAATCCTATTTGGTTATGTGTGGACGATTGAAATGATGTACCACGATTTAACAATCCCCGTACGCACGTCATTTATATAATTCAGTGATTTACCTCATGTTTTAAAGTTTCATGACATACATGTGGAGTCAGTTGTACATGCATGATGAGTGTGAATATTGGTCAGTATGGAAAAGAGTAATGGTCAGTGTGGCATAGTGAGTGCAGTTGAGATTGTGTTGTGGACACTCCCTGGTAAGTGAGTACCAAAGTGTGTTGTGATTGAGATTGCGGTGAGAGTGTCTTTGAAATGCGACGGTGGCAAAACTGGACACTCCCTGACGACCACGGTAGCGTCAAAGCGTGTGAAGCCGAACTTGGACATTCCCTGGCACCCATGGTAGTGCTAAAGTGTGGTCTACGGACACTCCCTGATACCCGAGTCTGGATACTGCGTGAGGGTTCCTCCGGTATTTGCATGGCGGATTAGGTATTAAAGTGTGAGGCATTGGACACTCCATGGTACCCCGGACCAAAGTGTGAGGCAAACTGGACATTCCCTGGCACCCCTGTGCTAAAGTGTGGCTATCGGAGTATTTCAAAGATACTGGTGTGATAGTGGGTTGTTGGGTTTTGTCGAGAGAAAAGAGTCGATAAGATGAGATGGTGCATTGTTCTCATACACGGTCACATATATGTGAATTATATCTTTTAAATAATATTGTACTTGTTTCCTAAAATGAACTCCTTGCTTTAATATAAACTTGTTGAATTAATTGAGCAATGGAAAGAGGTAAATGAGTATGTTTTACATTCAAAGTTATGTTTTTAATACTCACCAGCTTCTTGAAGCTGACGGCGTCGATGCGCCCTGGACATTCGTGTTCAGGCTTTTTAGGTTATGATATTGCTGGACCGTATGTCATACCCGCTCCTGCGGTATTTATTTATATCATTTTAGCATGCTTATGGTTGTGTTAATTAACGTGTGTGAAGTGAGTGATGGCTCACTAGTTGTTGGAGGGTGTCTTTTGAGAACCCAGTATTGGCCTTAAAGGCAGTTCGGAAGGTGTCAAGAGAGGACACGGGAACATGGAAAGGCATGTTACATTGGCATAGCTAAATGACATCTATGTGATTTAAATGTTATTTGACTTATCTGGTATTTTGATGAATAGTAAATTTACCTGTGTAGAGTAAATTCTAATAATCTTGATACTATTAGATATCATTTTGAGAACTGTGGTGAGAACGTGAGTGTCACGTTATATAAAAGGTAGGATGTGTAGAGATTCTACAGAATTTGGTTTTCGGACATAATTTTGGATCCAAACAAGACTTAATCGAAAACTTTTATAATTTATAGTTTTCACCCGTAAAGTTATAAAATGGACGTGCACGACGTTTCAAGACTTAATGAGGAGTTTTGAGAACTCGCGGGGTGGTAAACACGATTTCTGGAAAGTTTGTCTATAAATAGCAAGGGTGGGAAATTCATTTAGTTGTGAACTTCTAAAAATATCGTTAGAGATGAGAGAGAAAAGGGAGATTATTGCCACGGGCTTTGCGACGACGATCGGCGACCTTTCGTCCGTCTGTTTTCAACCAAAATTCGTATTTGAACTCCCCAAGGTAAGGGCTACGTTTTGATAGTCTTTAGGCCATGTTTGGCTAAGTTTTTATAAATTTCTAAATCTAGGAATTTGGGGAAAATACGTGTAAACTTGTAGGTTTCGCGTAGGATCGGAGATTTGGCGTTTAATCGGGCTTATAGTCGTTCCCTCAAAGTTATACGACGATAGCTTGAGGTATGAATTTCTAGCCTATGTTATATAGGTGAAATACATGTTTTATATTTCGATGACGAAATTATGATCCGGGCAAAATCCATGTGTTAATCTTAGGCCCGTTACTTATGCACGCGCTTAAATGTGAAAAGCATGTTAAATTTTACGCGAGCACGTATATGTGTTAAATGAGTATGTTTATGTGCCTACGTGGGTTAAAGGGGGATTTGTGCCAATTCACCGTGAGGCGTCCTCTCGAAGGGGGAGGATTAGCAGTGACGACGGTCACTTGCCGATAAAGGCATTACGTGACATGTTGAAGGGGCATGGGTCATGGTTGAGTCGAAAGACTTTGGATCGGTGAAGGTGCACTTATTCCCTAGAGACCATTAGTTATGTGTTATGATGAGATTAAAGCATGATTTGTCATATATGCATATGTTAGAAATTGTGCACTCAGCATATAGCTGAGCAATGGAGATTTACTCCATTGCAGGTATGAAGAAAGGAAAAAATGGAATGCGAGGGATGAGGCCGTTGGGGGATCAATCAGAGGAATTGGTGTATAGAACATTTTTGTAACCGAATTATAGAAGGTCTGTATTATTTTTGGATTGATGTATTATTCTTTTGAAAACCTTTTTAAGTTGGTTGGAAGCGACTCGGAATCTTGAGTTCGCGTCTTGATGTTTAACAAGTTGAATTTCATGTTTTATAAATTGTTGAAGCACTTATGAGACTTTGATCTAAACGAACCCTCAACTTAATTAGTTAACGTTTTCCAAACTTAGGCAAGTTGTTATACTTGTCCTTATAACATTGGTAAGGTTTGATAAGATTTGGAACATGTCTGAAGGGTTGCATCGGGTGAAGGTTGGGTGATGCCTTAGCAAAATTCTGCAGCTTTGGCCAGGATTCTGCTAAAGGGTCATTCGACCGGTCGAAGGGGGTCGTTCGACCGGTCGAAATACCCCCTGCAAGAATTCTTTAACTCCTTCTCCCAATGTTCGGAACAACTTCTAACTAGGCATGGGGGTACCTTTGGGGACCCTTTGACCTATGAAACTGTTACTTTTGAAAACGAAACTCGTTAAGGCGTGTTTGGACACGTGTTTAATATAACCTTTGAAAAACTAATTGGAAGTTGGTTATTTTGGAGCAAAAACTTTTATTAAGGTTATTTTGGAAACTTTAATCATCGTTGGTAAGCCTTGATGGCGTGCCACGTAACCTAGATTCATATGTATGGATCCGGGGCGTGACATCTAGTGGTATCAGAGCAATAGGTAACAAAACTTTGGGAACGTTCGACGTCGAGTGGATTGTTGAGTGAATTGACACATATTTTAGAATGCATCCACATATTGTAGAGATGTTTGATGCATATGGTATGTTTTTATACATACATGACTATGTTATTGGCATACATGCATAGTATTTATGCACTTGTGAATCGGTGGAAACATGCGGACGTAGAACCGTGTGGTAAAATGAAGTTTTCTGTGGGTTATCATAGACCTTGTGGGATGATACGAGGGAGAGATGATATCCTGATTGTGACGAACAGTTGAATTTTCAAATGAAAATGAAATGATTTTTGGATCGAATCGGTATTATTTAAATTGATAGTAACAAGTGCTCTTTGAGGGCTTTAATCGAGAAAGGAGTTTGAGTAGTGAATGTCAGGTGAGTTTTCCTTATAGTTTACGTAGAGAATGAAAAGTGATTGTTCGTAGTCGAGTTTTGGAAATGGAGAGTGATTGATAAGAGTTCCGTCTCAAATATGGGTTAAACGTCGTGACGTGAGAGAATAGAGATGGACAGTTGGGGTTTATGACAGAAAGATAGTCCAACGGAGTGTATTGCTCATGCGTGGGGTAGGTGAGGAATCTCTCACCTTTTCTTACGGTGTTATCCTAAGATGCTAACCTACGGTGTGATTGTACGGGTTATCTTAGGGTTTTCTCTTATACGGTGTGTATTGGATAGTTGAAGAATCTTTTGACTTGTAGTACGGTATATGGGATGATTGGATGGTTGAGGAATCTCTCAACCTATCGAATGGTAAGTATTATAGTTGTTGAAGAATCTTTCAACGTATGGTATGCAGTTTGAGATGTTGGACGGTTGAGGAATCTCTCAACCTATCTTACGGTATGTATTGGGGGGGTTGAGGAATATCTCAACGTATTGTGAGTGTCATGGTTGTTGAGAAATCTCTCAACTGAACCTGGGTTCGAGTGGTCGTGGTACCATAAGTGGATTTGGACACAGTATGAGGATTAGTAACGGAAGCTACCAGATTGATTGTGTAAGTGGGAAGTGGTGTTTAAGGCTTAACCTATGACGAGGGGTTGAGAATGGAAATGATAGAGTACGCTTGGATAGTTGAAAACAATTAGTGAAAGCTTAGTCGAGGATGGACCTCTGAAGTAGTTGCTTAGATTTGATGATCAAGTGCGTGTGAATGTAATGATAAGGACGACATAGGTCGGAGGAGAAATGCTAGGACTTCCTAATGGAGATTAAAGGAATGGAAATGGATGTGAATAAGAGTTTCTTGTTGTTTTGAGGTGTGGTTTGTCAAAGAAAGTAGAACAAAGGATGTAAGACTATCGGACTTAGGGTGAAGGACAAGTGTGAATGATTGAACGTGATAGGAGAGTCAGAGGAATCGAGTTGATATTTGGATATCATCAATATAAGAGGACCTTTATAGAGAACCTTGTAGAGAAGGTTGTTATTACAAGGGGTTGTAATGAGGATAAACCTGAACCTGAGACCAACAGTTGTGTGATTTGATGAGTTTAGATGTTTTCGAGCACTTGCGGGTGGTTCTAAAATGGTCGGGAAGTAGCCCCTACATGCCTTGTGAGTTTGGGGACTTCTAAAGGTGTTAAATGAAGAAAAATATGGTCCAGGGGGCACTGGACCGGTCGAAAGGGGCAGTTCGACCGGTCGAACACCCCTCTGATCCAAACAGTGTTTTCGGAAACATTTTTCGTCGACTTTTACAGAAACAGGCATAACTCTTTGTAGGAAATTCGGATTCGCGCGCCGTTTCTTGCGTTAGAACCGGGACTCAAAGAGCTATCTTTTGGTGTAAAATTTTATCATACTTTATAAATGACCATTTTGCCCTTGGTCTGTTTTGTCACAGAAAAGTCTTTTTAAGAGGTCGAATTCATGCTTTTTTTGCCAATTATCGTATTTCAAACAAAGTGAAAGATCTTTTAATGATTGTAAAACATTGTTAAGTGTTTGAAGTGAGTGGTTATCGATGGGAGGTTGGAGTATGACAAGTATTACGATACCGAACAAGAGTAGCTGTGGAAATGGATAGAGTAAAGAGATTTTGGGTAATAGATCACAAGAGCGAAAGTGTAGATTGGGAAAATGAATCTCTTATGAGAAAGTGAACAAGAACGGTAGAAGTGGGATGAAGACTTGGAAGTACATTGAGTACATTATCAGATATGATAGAAAGAATATAAAATGGGCAGAGGATAATGGTAAATGTAGTGAACTGCTATCTCGGTCGTCCTAGATTCCAACAAGGTTGGAGAATTTTGAGAATGTCAGATTTCATCCCAAGGAAATTTTAAAGTGTTTAAAATGTTTTAAAAATCAAACTTTTGTTTGAGTAAGAAAATTTTGTTAAATACTTGTAATAAGGTATCAAGTAGACTTTGGAGGACGAGTATCATGGAAGGATATGGTATGCTTAGTGCTTGGGACACAACAGTGTTGGTTAAATGAATGAGTTCTACATGAGCAGGTCATAAAGTTGGAAATTCTAAAGTGATGGATTAGTAAAATGTTGTACACTTGGACTTAGTGAGTTGGATGAAGTGCTACTAACAAATTGACTTGAGTATTGCTCAAAAGGGAACTTGATCTTGTTTTAAGTATTTAAATAACCTGAGGTTATGAATGATTTGAAGTTTTGAACGTTTAGAAACTTGATGAGATTCGTAAAGTGTGAAGCACTTAAAAACAATAGTTATGAATGGGTGATTTTGAGTATGGACACGAAAGGTATGTGAATTGGAAGTTGATAGGGAATTTATTGAGCACAGTGAGACTATAGTACTTCATTGGAAAGATTAAATTACTGAGTTGTCTTCAGATGGTTACAAGAATAGTATGAATACTTGAACAACAGGTTCTTCGAGAATAATGAATTTGGGATCAGAATAGCAAAGATAAAGGATTAGAGAAATCTGAATTGGAGTTAAGTCAGGTTGACTGGAGTTATCAAATATTAAATCGTTAAATAAGGTATGAAGCCTTGAGATGTTATACAAGGAATATATGTTCAGTGTAAAGGGCTGTCAGAAATTCAGTAAGAGTTGGATACATGAGTACAGTTGGTATGGGCTTGTGTAAAGGTGAAAGTGATATATCATAAACTTAGGGGGTTGTGATCTTCAACAGAAAATTAATTGACTCAGGGTGTGGTACACTATATGAATAGAATGGATTGTGAAGGGTCAAAGATTTGGGACAGGAACAAGGTATGGTCTAAGTATGGGAATGCGTCATGATGGACGTTGTGGTACATGTATGATTGACTAAGTCAATTTGGGTTAACCACATTATTGGTTACGATGAACATTGGGGTTGTTATGTTGGGAAAGTATTATGCAAAATTTTAAAATGATTTGTTTTAAAAACAAAAAGGGGGAATATGTATTTGACTTTGTTAAAAGTTTTAAATCGAAGGTGTAAAGTGAAATCTTCTACGTTAGTCAACGGTAGTTCGAGTACAGAGCTGAAAGATAAATAACAAGTGTGTTGACCTCACCGAGAGTAGTTCGGGATAGTAGGTAACCTCGGACAAGTAAAACGGTGTAAAATTTTCAATTGAGAATCTGAATGGTGTCTTACAAATTATGTACGATTGGACTTAAAATACGAGATTGGATTAAACTGAACTGGAATTTGATAAGGAATGAGAGTCGTTTGAAAACGTGTTATCATTCTACTGGTATTCCACGATTAACAGGATAAGGGATGGAATTCACGATATATGAAATAGTTGATTGAGGCATTGACTTATCGACAGTGTATGAATGTAGGATAATACTCATTTTTGATTACTTAGAGATGAAGAATTGCGTATGGTTGTTAACCAGTTGAGACGTGTTGGAAACGACAGTTAGTCGAAAAGAAAGATGGATGAAAATGAGGTAAGTTATTGATTTTGTTTTGGCTATTGGGATGAACTTTAAAGTTCGAAAAGATGTGACAAGTAGAATGAAGGTATGTGTGGGTTGACGTGTAACGTCGTGATATGATATAATGTCAAGATTGACTATTAATTATGTTTTACTCAGGCATTGATGTTCTTATGTATCGAGATGTTTTTGTGTTGTTAGTATTCGAAGAGAATCTTCAATCGGGTTGAGACGAGGGCTTCAAGGATTTATTTTCCTTAAGAGCCTGAGGATTTATTTTCCTCGTGAGATTGTAATATCTTGG
This sequence comes from Hydrangea macrophylla, assembly GCA_033977485.1. Taxonomy (NCBI): domain Eukaryota; kingdom Viridiplantae; phylum Streptophyta; class Magnoliopsida; order Cornales; family Hydrangeaceae; genus Hydrangea; species Hydrangea macrophylla. The sequence goes on from CM066994.1 coordinate 36,110,716, forward strand.
AGGAGATGTATAGGTTGTAATGAGATCAACGTTGGAAGTACTTGTGAGAAGTCTTGTAGCTTGATGAGATGACATAAGTTTGGGGACAAACTTCTTTTAAGAGGGAGAGGATGTCATACCCGCTCCTGCGGTATTTATTTATATCATTTTAGCATGCTTATGGTTGTGTTAATTAACGTGTGTGAAGTGAGTGATGGCTCACTAGTTGTTGGAGGGTGTCTTTTGAGAACCCAGTATTGGCCTTAAAGGCAGTTCGGAAGGTGTCAAGAGAGGACACGGGAACATGGAAAGGCATGTTACATTGGCATAGCTAAATGACATCTATGTGATTTAAATGTTATTTGACTTATCTGGTATTTTGATGAATAGTAAATTTACCTGTGTAGAGTAAATTCTAATAATCTTGATACTATTAGATATCATTTTGAGAACTGTGGTGAGAACGTGAGTGTCACGTTATATAAAAGGTAGGATGTGTAGAGATTCTACAGAATTTGGTTTTCGGACATAATTTTGGATCCAAACAAGACTTAATCGAAAACTTTTATAATTTATAGTTTTCACCCGTAAAGTTATAAAATGGACGTGCACGACGTTTCAAGACTTAATGAGGAGTTTTGAGAACTCGCGGGGTGGTAAACACGATTTCTGGAAAGTTTGTCTATAAATAGCAAGGGTGGGAAATTCATTTAGTTGTGAACTTCTAAAAATATCGTTAGAGATGAGAGAGAAAAGGGAGATTATTGCCACGGGCTTTGCGACGACGATCGGCGACCTTTCGTCCGTCTGTTTTCAACCAAAATTCGTATTTGAACTCCCCAAGGTAAGGGCTACGTTTTGATAGTCTTTAGGCCATGTTTGGCTAAGTTTTTATAAATTTCTAAATCTAGGAATTTGGGGAAAATACGTGTAAACTTGTAGGTTTCGCGTAGGATCGGAGATTTGGCGTTTAATCGGGCTTATAGTCGTTCCCTCAAAGTTATACGACGATAGCTCGAGGTATGAATTTCTAGCCTATGTTATATAGGTGAAATACATGTTTTATATTTCGATGACGAAATTATGATCCGGGCGAAATCCATGTGTTAATCTTAGGCCCGTTACTTATGCACGCGCTTAAATGTGAAAAGCATGTTAAATTTTACGCGAGCACGTATATGTGTTAAATGAGTATGTTTATGTGCCTACGTGGGTTAAAGGGGGATTTGTGCCAATTCACCGTGAGGCGTCCTCTCGAAGGGGGAGGATTAGCAGTGACGACGGTCACTTGCCGATAAAGGCATTACGTGACATGTCGAAGGGGCATGGGTCATGGTTGAGTCGAAAGACTTTGGATCGGTGAAGGTGCACTTATTCCCTAGAGACCATTAGTTATGTGTTATGATGAGATTAAAGCATGATTTGTCATATATGCATATGTTAGAAATTGTGCACTCAGCATATAGCTGAGCAATGGAGATTTACTCCATTGCAGGTATGAAGAAAGGAAAAAATGGAATGCGAGGGATGAGGCCGTTGGGGGATCAATCAGAGGAATTGGTGTATAGAACATTTTTGTAACCGAATTATAGAAGGTCTGTATTATTTTTGGATTGATGTATTATTCTTTTGAAAACCTTTTTAAGTTGGTTGGAAGCGACTCGGAATCTTGAGTTCGCGTCTTGATGTTTAACAAGTTGAATTTCATGTTTTATAAATTGTTGAAGCACTTATGAGACTTTGATCTAAACGAACCCTCAACTTAATTAGTTAACGTTTTCCAAACTTAGGCAAGTTGTTATACTTGTCCTTATAACATTGGTAAGGTTTGATAAGATTTGGAACATGTCTGAAGGGTTGCATCGGGTGAAGGTTGGGTGATGCCTTAGCAAAATTCTGCAGCTTTGGCCAGGATTCTGCTAAAGGGTCATTCGACCGGTCGAAGGGGGTCGTTCGACCGGTCGAAATACCCCCTGCAAGAATTCTTTAACTCCTTCTCCCAATGTTCGGAACAACTTCTAACTAGGCATGGGGGTACCTTTGGGGACCCTTTGACCTATGAAACTGTTACTTTTGAAAACGAAACTCGTTAAGGCGTGTTTGGACACGTGTTTAATATAACCTTTGAAAAACTAATTGGAAGTTGGTTATTTTGGAGCAAAAACTTTTATTAAGGTTATTTTGGAAACTTTAATCATCGTTGGTAAGCCTTGATGGCGTGCCACGTAACCTAGATTCATATGTATGGATCCGGGGCGTGACACCGTACGACTATGCAAACTGAGAATCCCTGCTGGAAAGAGAATTTACTTTTATATGTTTTAAGTTATAAAATGTTTTGTAATAAAGATGACTGTAATAGATATTAAGTTATTGTTTTGATTTAAGGCGGTTTGTGCCTTTAGAGACCCCGTGCTGTAATAACTATTAAGTTAGAAAAATATTGTGAGCCTTGATTGCTCAGCTTTGATTATTATGTTTTTGTTGTTGACGCTTGGGACGGAATCGATCCTTCAAACTGTCGCAACCTACGGGTCCAAAAAGAAAATTAGATGCTTTCCATATTTATGCTACGTCGGGGCGTGACACATTGCCACCTGCCCTTCTATTATGGATTAGATGTTCGGAACGTCAATAATGTACGATGCAATAACAAGAACACTAATATGTCGTGATGATATAATAAGTTCGGAATGGTCAAGTGGGATTGGTACAGTCAGTCTTAGAATTGGAAGACGATAAGAATCGAATAATGATGAGTTCGGAATAAAAGAGGAAAAGATATTATTAGTATCATTACTTTATATCGTACATAACGAGTAAAGGCTTTATACCTATGATATTGTGAGAGTTTATATTCACTCGGCTGAAGTAAGCTAACGGTGTTTATGCCTGGACATTCCCCATCCAGACTACCTTTCATATCCCTATTAATGCAGGTGATAGAGCCTACAGTGATGGCTACTACCCGGAGTTGGATTATGCAGAGGGTGGCCCAACTAATGATGATTATGCCAAGAAAGATTACTACGCTGACGATCACCCTTACGCCAGCTAGAGACCAAAAAGTCATATCTAGTTTACTTTTCTGTTATTTCTATCAAGCTTTTGTAAAGGGTACTTGGGCATATGTTGTCTCCAGACCTGTTGTGATCCTGGGGACCACTCTGATATTGTAATGGATAAAATTGCTATTATAGATTTAGTTGTTTACTGTTCCTGTTTATTAGTTGGACTAGTGCTGTGTAGTATGGACAATTAGTGACATTCGCCCATCATTCCCTAGGGACCCAAAAAGAAAATTTATTTTTCTATATTTTTGCTGCTCCGGGGCGTGACATGATTTTTGGCATCAGAGCTCTAGGTTGTGATACTTTCGTTCACTATTGGTCCCACACCATCTGCTCCTAGTATTTTAAGATCTCTGAGATGAGATATGAGTTTAAGTTAAGTTCGTCTTCCTAACAATAGATAGTTTCCTTTGCAGGATAGCATCATAGATCCAGAGTTCCATAAGTTTTGTGACTGATGCCTATGGAAGCCATGTGATCCATAGGGATACCATAGAGCCAGCTGACCCGGAGTTCTACCATGGGTGCATACGCCAGACAGCTAGTCAGTATCTGGAGGAGGATATGTGGAATGCTCTCTATATGACTGGGAAGACTCACCCTACAGAAATGCGTATGGATGCTTATCATTCTGCAAGGATTGGTAAGGATATTTTTCAGGAGATTTTATGGTTGATCCAGAGTAAGTTGGAGATGGACGTTATAGAGCTGCGAGCCATTCTTGGAGGATCTATTGAGGCAACACTGGTAGTAGCACCACCATTACCAATACCCGAGGTACCCGTTCTAGAGTCGCTGGAGGTCGAGCTGATAGTAGATGTTGACCCAGAAGCGGATCCTGCAGAGGATATTGAGCCCATCAATGATGACGATGAGCCACAAGAGGACCCAAAGTTAGTTGATGAGAATGTTATGGCTAGAGAGGATGATGTAGTGATAGAGGGAGATGATATTTTGGAGATAGCAGTAGGGGATGTCCTGAGGTAGAGGAGGTAGTCGTACCAGAGATACCTGTTATGCCAGAGTTACCAGTAGGACCTATATTACATATGGAAGTTATTGCCAACATGGCACCTGAGTGGGTAGTAGGGATGGTTGCACAACTAGATGGACTTCCGATAGGAGAGGCTGCATTAGCAAAGGCTATTGCCATAGCTGGGGATTTTGCCGAGATGATTGTCGATATCGCCGAGCCAGCATTCGGTATTAAGGATATGGACGTTAAGGAAATGATTGTTGAGGACTAGGATATTGGAGTAGTGGTAGGAGGAGAAGCGGCACCCGCATAGGATGACCCACTTATAGAGATGGACATTGTACTTGAGGATGAGGCCCACCAGTAGGATCAGACACTGACGATTTTTGAGTTAGGATTTGGAGGAGGTTTTGTTTTGCTAGTTTTATATCAGGACATGTTGTCCACATGATTTTGGGAGCTTGAGAGATAGCTATTTGACCATAGCTTTGTGTAGATATTACCAGTAGTAGTAGTATTGTAAATAGCTGACCTTAGTACTGTTTTATCCTGTCCCGTATAGTACACAGTTTTCAATGCATGTTTTCAATGGGCACCCCTAAATCCAAGGATCAATGAATGTTTAAGTAGGGATTCATAGGATTTTGTGTTCTCTAATATGAACAATGTTATCGAGCATGACGTTAATGATTTTTAACTTGGATTTTCAATAGTTTGTGAACTTGCTTCATGGTTTTTATTTAGTTAATTTATTTTCAAGCATCGTAGAGTAGTTTTCGCCATGAATCATACTCATAACAATCTGTCCGTACTTCATTAAAAAGGTAAAATTGAACTAGTTCTTTATCTTTACAACTGTCAAAAGGTATTTTATTATTTTAATTGAACATCTACATTAGAAGCATGACTTTGGATGATTGGGAGTGTTATGTCTTTCCGTAGACATGGGAGTTAAGAAGTTTACCGTGAATTTGTGATTTTCCAGCACTCTTCTCACATTCAGAAGTATCTTAATTTAATTCGCTGTTTTAATTAATTTTTAATTAGTAGTTAATTTATTTAGTTAAATCACTCTAGAAGTCCAAATATAGCCAAAATTAACTAGTAGTTTCGTTTAGCAAGTAAACTTTATTAATTTAACATCACTTCTAGTTATTTAATAATCTTAATAGCTTTCATTAATTCATAGTTCTACTTATATGCAAAATAGTTTAATCATTTTTAAAAAGAAATCATATTTTCTTTACCTTTTTAAGCTAATAAATTAAGTGAAAATTAATCGATTTAAATCACATCTCTCCCTTGGGTTCGACCTAGGCTTACTAAAAAATATATTACTTGCACGATCACCTACACTTGGGTGTTGCACACAAGAGCGCACAATATTTTATTCGTGTCAGCAGTCACGTGGTAAGTCAACGCCACATGGAGTCACAGTCCGGTCCCACAATAGCAGAACCGGAGCCCGTGGCACTCCACTGAGGTTAAACCAATTCATTAACGTTCCCAAAAATTAGTTTGAAGAACACACACAGTGGAACAAAACAAAATATTTTTGAAAAGCAACAGTCCAGTCGACTGCATCAGCGGTCCAGTCGACTGATACTGGTCCAGTAGAAAGTTTGGTTTTAGGACATAATCAAGTCGACTGTTTTCTATATCCAGTCGACTAGGGTTTCAAATATTCAGTCGACTGGTACAGTCTGGTCGATTGAAGTCCAGCCTGGCAAAAATTATCTGTATCGAACTCACGATCCAGTCAACTGTGTCGGGGACCCAGTCGACTGATCCTCTATAAAAAGATGCAGTGAGTTGCTGAAAAAGAAGGTCCAGTCGACTGTTTTCTCAACCAGCCGACTGGTTTATGGCAGCATCACTCATCCTGTAGAATTTCCAAGTTTAAAAGTTTTCTGAAAACGTTTGGGGATTAAACATGCACTCTAAACTTGATTCAAAGTGACCTCCAACTAGATTAAAATATTACTAAAACATTATTACAAGAGATTACAATCTATTATAACATTACGGACTTATTCTACGATTCCTAGTTAACATAAGTTAAAACAACCAAAATCCTTATTACAATATTCCCATTGTCCCAAAACTACAAGATCAACACTCAGGTTGTCTTCTAAGTGAGCTCTCAACCCACGTGCTCACTTCTGCGATTCTTCACCAGCATTCATACCTGCAATGGTTATTTGAATAACCACACATATTTCGATTTGTTTAAGCTAACGCTTAGTGAATAAAACAACAAATGCACGTGAATGGCAAACATCTCTACATTTCATACTAGTCGCGGGAGACTCACGTGCACATTCCATACTCCCAATCTGCGACTCCTCGCCAATAAGTCTACGTGAAAGGGTAAGATCCACAATTATTCTCTTCAATCGTGCGATCTTAATGCCTATATCGGCTCCACAAAATGGCTTAGTGACCACGTGCCCCTTTTGACCCAAATAAGCAACTCAACATGCTCAAATACATATCACCATGCTCTCGGTAAACAAAACATTTCACCATGCTATTAGGCCTGCTTATCAATATAATTGCCCAATATGAACTACACAATATATCTCTATGAATTAACACATGCTTTTCATATCAAACATGAATATATGTCAAGATTCAGGGAGCTAGTTTAGGCTTTGTTTGGTTGTGCTTTTTATAAATTGGGCAGGCCTAAGGGTCTGTTTGGTTTGGCTGCTTTTTCTGGGCTTTCCAGAGGTCTTTTGAGGCTGGGTTTGTAAGGAAGACTGGGTTTGTATTGGTGATGATGGGTTTTGAGCGGTGGGGCAGTGGTGGTGGTTGTATTGATGTATTTGTGGATAACCAAACAAAGCCTAAGGTGGGAGGGTTTTTTTTTCTTAAACCAAACAGGGCATTAAAAAATTGAGGGAGACTGTCCATCTTTTGTGCGTGGGAGAGAAATTTATATTTATAGAAAGTTTTCCAAACCCTACATGGGTTTTGATCCCATGTTGGTGGAACGCGAAGTGGTAGGTGGCAACCTTCGATCGGGAACGTCGATCGATTTCGAACTTCGAACTCTAATATTTTTCAATTTGGGCATCCGATTTGGACGATTCGAAAAGATCCGGGCTTGGAATAATGTCCTCTTCAAATCTGTATGGTCGGATCAAAATTTGTTTGAAACCCGAAAATGATTCCGTTCTCTTCAGACTAGCGATGTTTGATCTAGATCGTTTGAACTTCGTCTGTCGATATCTTTCTATTTGACCATCTGATCTTTCTAATTCAAGATGAACTGGGATCGTATTGGCGTTCTCTTCGCATTGGTATGATTTGTTTGAGAATTTTTGACTTTAGAAATGGTCGTTTTGCCCCTGTCTTTTCCGATTAAACTTTAAAACTTCGGTTGGCAGTCATTTCTTCTCCGACTATCCACTTGGCCTGATTTGACTTATAGATTTCTCTATTTTTTCTCCGTACTTCATTCTTTCATGTTCTGTTGGACCTCTGGTGCTCCTAGATTTACGGTCGTGTCCTTTTTCCTTGATTTCAATGCGCCGAAACTTCAATCAGAGCCCGATTCTTCGTCGGTTATCAGAATTTGATGATTTGAAGTCCTGTGGGCCGGTATTGATTCCTGCTTTTCCTTGATGTAATCAAATTCAACATTTGGCTTTCCTGGACTTGATTCCGGTCTTGAATTTTGTGCTAAACTTCGATTCTGGTTGAAAACATCGCCGATTATCGTAATCGGATGATTCCGGACTCTGAGACTTCCGATTGATGAGCTGTGGGCTCCCTAGTGACTTTGATTTGACCTCTGGGATCCCTATTTGGACTTTGGAGCTCTTTTCCTCGATTCGTGTGCTCGATGGGCTACCCTGCGACAGTTATCTCTTTTTGGGCAGGTCAAAATGGGGTGTTTAGAGTCTTTATCTTGAGCAGTATAGCAAAGACAGTACCATTTGTGAATTAGCCATTATTTGGCTATTATTTGGTTGATTTGAAGAAATGTCACTTTCTTTACCTTGACAACACTATAAAGATGTATCATCTGCTAAAATTACTACAGCTTTGCGATTCTTTGGCCGTTTCGATGATTTTTTTGGGGTAGTTTTTCAAGATATACACAATGGAAGTGTCAATTTTGCATATATATATATACACACACACACACACACAAGTTTTTGAGCTAGAAATGTTTGATTTTTTTTGAAGAATTTAATAGTCAATATGCATATTGTTTCGTAGATCACAGATATATAATTTTTATCAAAAACCGATTTGTAATTTGAAAGTTGTGAAATTTTAAAGATTGAAAAACTAAAAATATGGAACAAACACGTTAATAGCATTTTAGGGGTCAATTTGGTCCAAAAAAACTCAAGGACTTTTGGCAATAAAAAAATAATCGCGTGAACTGATCTTAAATTTTAATCCATATCATGGAACTATGGCCAACGAGCCCAAGAAATTACTTTCATATTGTATAAAAAAATTATTAAGTTTGATAATATTAAATTGGTTACTGTAGAAAACTTTAAGAACAAAAAAAGATCAATTGGTCGTGGATAATGGAAGGAGAAAATGTTATTCAACCCCAAACTTCAAGGAAGGTCATTATAATTACACAAACCACGACATAAGTCCAAGTACTCTTTACCTCATGAGAAGTAAGAGTAACTTACCCAAATATTTAGGCCATGTTTGTTTTGTGGCGCTGGAGGTGGACCAGATCAAGAAAAATATTATAGTTTTCAAATTTAGAATATTCAAATAGTAATGTTGTGCTTTCTAAATTTTATCCTCAAATTGCTCTCAAACATATGTGACAGCAGGTTCACTTATTGTGATTTAAGGATGTTGAAATGCTCCTACTATTATTGAAGGTGGTCATACTGTCACATGTTGAATGACCTCACCATCATTAACTACTCGTTTTGATTTGAATTAGTTTTATTTTAAGTATGAAGAAAAACGTAAAAAATATACAAGGAAATAAGTTTTCCTTTCCATTTTGTTATTTATTTATTTTTATTTTTCGTAAATTTACTAACCAAGCTTAGGGGGTGTTGGATTACCACCAAAGTGTTGAAAATAAAAAGTTTAAGCACTTAATTTTATTTTTTCAATGACTTTGATAATACATACCGTTTAACTAAAAAAAAAAAAGTCAATAAAACTTCAAGTAGAAAAGTTATACTGAAAAAGATATCAAATGCATTCGATTTTAGTGCTTGAAATACAACTCTTAAAATTTGGTCACATTTTTGGTAACGAATTTTGGTCACATTTTTGGTACCAAAATTTTGTAATTAGAAATAGCAAAATGTTACTACTTAATTAACAAAAATTGTTCCAAAAAAAAATAATAAAAAACCATACAAACAAAGCAAAAATCAAAATCCATTATACCATACATCCGATGTTATCATAAAATTTTCCCCAAAAGTACTAGTAATAAAACATAATTAAAACATGGTCCAATTATTATCATCAGCAGACAGCAATATATGTTTTTTTTTTTTTGGTACATCCCTCAAAGAAGATTCATAATGAAACTGGCCAGAGTTTAACGCGTTTATTGTTCATCGCATATATACCAAATCGTCTCTCCAATTCGGTTTTGATATATCACTCACTACCACCCAACACAAAACGAGTTAAAATCCCAATCCTAATTAGTAATTTTCAATCAAATTCTCAATCCCTCTCTCCCTCTCTCTTTGCAGTTTCACAAAACCCTAAACTTCACAACCCCTTCAATCTCTCTCTCTCTCTCTCTCTCTCCAGAACCATGCTTTTCTCTCCCGGTCACTCCCCCCGCCATCTCTCTTCCCCATCGCCTTCTCTCTCCGAAAAACCAACCGAAAACGCGACCAATTCGACACCCAATTCGCGAAACCCTAACAAACGGCCCACCGTCCTCGACGAGGACACCTACGTCGCCGCGATCGAGAAGATCATCGAGCGCGACTTCTTCCCCGACATCCCCAAACTCCGTGACCGCCTCGATTGGCTCGAGGCCGTCCGGAGCGGCGACCCGGTTCAGATTCGCGACGCCCAGTTGAAAATCCTAGAACGCCGTGGTGGGAAAGCTTCGAGTTGCGACACCGAAGGTAAAATTCGAACACCCGGTTCGACTTTTTTTCGAACCACCACTCCTTTTGATTTGGATAAAACTCCTAGTGTTGTAAATAATGAGAATTTGGTGGGTGTTGATCAGTCGAATGATGGTTCGATCAATGTGTCGTTAACGTTAGATGAGTTCTTTAGGAGGTACACTAGTGAGGATAATGAGAGTTTTTCGAAAATTATCGAAAAGGTGAATAGGAAGAGGAAAGAGAGGTATGACTTTTTAACCGAAGGCGAAAAGGAGGAAGTGAAATCGATCGAGGATGCGAAGAGGGATCGAATTACGGATGGGTATGGGACTACGGGTCAGCCGGTGAGTAGTTTAGAAGGGTGGAATTACACTGCTAAGAACTTGTTGATGTATCACCCGGCTGATCGGGGCGAAGTACCGTTGACTGAGGAAGAAAGGGCCGAGAGGCTTAAGGCATTAACGAAGGAAGTTAACAAGTCGAGTACTCGTTTTCATGGTAAAATGTTGGATTCGATGCCAAGAGAGGAGGATACGGTGGCAGTGCTATATACCCCTGTCGCAGGAGGGACACCAGTTCCGATGTCGTTTTCGGATAGATATGGGGATAAATTGAAAAGGTATGATTTGGAAGATTTGAGGAAAACCCCGAATCCATTTTATGTTGAATCAGCCAAGAAAGCCGAGAATGGATATAATTACGTTAAAACGCCCTCACCTGCACCGGGTGTGGACGAATCCCCGTTTATCACATGGGGAGAAATTGAAGGAACGCCACTACGATTGGAGACTGAGGATACGCCGATTGATATCGGTGGCAGTGGTGAAGGGCCCCATTTTAACATTCCGTTGCCACCTTCTAGAGATATGAAGGCTCATTCGTTGTCAAGAGAGGCTGCCCGTAAAATCAGGGAGAGGTCTAAGTTGTTTCAGAAGCCACCATTGCACTCACCTGCTAGAGGGGGAAGTGCTAGCCCAAGTGCACGTACTTTTTCTCCTGCTGCTCAGAAGTTTATGAGGAATGCAATTGCTAAATCTTCACATTCTGTTGATGAGTCACTTCGTGCCAGTTATCGGGGAGCGAGTCCCGGGTTAGGCACTCCAAAACCCGGAAGGAGTGTGTCGAGGCTTGGAAGAGATGCTAGCACAATTTCGAGGTCTCCATCTGTAGGAGAGGGCTCTAATCCTCCATGGTAACATTTACATCTTTCGGTGATAATTTCATAAATCATCAGCAGTGTTATTTTGACTATGTAATATGTATTGTTCTTTGGGATCCAAAAGGTTGATGTATGTAACAAGCAGAACAATATATGAAAAACTGAAAGTAGTTGGACATTAACCCTGATACATGTTTGTAATGTGTCCTTTTTTAATCAGTGATGATGGAAACTTTAATCAGCTTGCAGTCTCAAGATATTTGGTTAGTTATGTTAGTCTTACCATCACAGGCTTTCCTTCCTTATGCATTTTTAGATGGATTATTTTGGATAAGGAGAATAAACCACTTCTAGTTTCTTATTGATATTATTATTTCAGATGCAAATTTGTTTTATATGCTTATTTGGTTGTTCTGTGGGATGTTGACGTGTTAACAAAACATTGCTTACATGGTTCCTGATCGTTATAGTTATTATTTGTTTGTCTTCCGTGCATCAGAGCATGTATGCTGCTCCTTTCCGTATTTTTTTGTTGGTGTAAGAGCATATGCAGTGTTGTACCCACATATAGGGTAAATCTAACTTAGGTTTCTATACAGAAAAGAGAAATCCCACAGTGGTGTAAAATAAAGCCGGCCAAGGGAATGCCGTTTTGGTCCAATTTCTTCTGAATATTTTAATCAATTCCTCACTTAAAAAAAAAGAGCAAAAAATCCCAGCCAGCAAAGACTTTGCCGGCCAGCATTCTTGGGTGCATTCGAAAAAAAAAACCCAAATGGCTAAGGGAATGCCGGCTAGGGTGGGCGCCAGACGCAATACCGTTTTACCGTGTATAGTAAGTGAATTTAGCAGAATTGTAAACTTAAGCTTCACTACCATACACCCACGTAAGTTCCATTACCATCCACACCACTGCGAGACCCCATAGATTAAAAAACCTAAGTATCACTACCAAAATCACACCATTGGAGATGCTCTAATGTCTCTAAGATACATTTGATTAACGGAAGTATTTGTTATAGTGTACTTGGAGTAGGGGTTGTGCTGTATAATTTTTGAAGCACCTCATGTCAGCAGTGCTATTGTTGTTGTGTTATGAAACAACATTTCATTGTCCCTAATCAATTAGGGTTATAATTTTCGAACTCTTAACTATATTCTTAGAAAATGAGGAATCAATTCTAGGCGGCTAATCTCTTTTTCCCTAATCAATTGCTACAACATTGACTACCAAATTACTCTACTAGGCTGTTGTTGAGTGCTTGAATAGGATAACATAGTGGTTTTGTCCTATACAGTTACGGTTGTACTAGGTTACTAATTCCTTCCCTGCTTTCTGTTATATGGGCGTTCAGATGCAGTTTTACTAGACTTGCCCAAATTTGGGACCGCCATTATTGCAAGTTAATTTGATGTGCACGTATATTCTGGGAAATTCTTTGTACTTGAACTCTGCGATCTCCTCGTTCTGGTTTCACGATGTGAGGCCAGTAATGGGAGTCTAGAGATGGGTTCTCTCATCGTTGTTTTGGTTAAGATCACGTCTGCTTTGAGTTCTAAGATGCTAGGAATGTTTAAGACACGTCTAAAAGGGATATACTGACCTACTTTTAGCTTGTAACTTCTTTGAGGTAGGTAAATATTGACTTCTGCTATGTATGAGTTGCTCTTAGTCTCAGTCTTAAAGTTATAGTACTTGTATCAACTCCCTCCCTGGTTTTCTTCCATAAAATTGCAATTATGGTTGTCGGTCGATTGTGTTCATGGAGCCCAACTGAAACTTTTTAAGAATAGCCTGGGTCATACAATTATTGTTCTTGATTGTCAAGAAGATTAGAAAGAGAGGTTGAACCCCTTTCTTTCCTGCTCTCCCAATGCACTTACATTGTTACAAGTCCATGTGCAGACACAAATTTGTATAGCCACCTTTAACATTCCTACTTCTGATTTATGACATCTTTTACCTCGCATGTTCTGCACTTTTTGAAATTGAGGTAATTTGTTAAGGGTTTTTATCATGTCACGTTTGTATGCCTGTATGATATAGAATTAATCTACATGCGTATGGATTACAACTTACAAATGTATATATTGATTAGGGATTCTAGAATTAGTACACAACTTTCTGTGAATAGTATTCAGAAATACCAACCAATCAAGTTTGCTACAATGTATGGAGAGAGAAAAAGAGGAACAACCAATTGTAGTTCAAGAATATACTACCTGAAACTATTCTGAAGCCAAACTTTACTCCCTGAAATTTAATCAAATGACTATTCTTAAGAACATGTCAAACAATCCCTTTTACACGAGTCAAATATGTAAAAACCTAAGAAAAGGAAGGAGAAAATGAGAAAGGGAGGGAGGTGAGGTAGAATTAGAGGGGAAGAAAGGGGAAATCTGCCATCTTTGGGTTTTCTTCAATTCCAAATAATCATTTTGAAGTAGTATAAAGAATGATGACTCAAGGGAGTGACTAGGGATCAGCCTTCCTATTATATTAATACTAAAGATAGAAGAGCTTGCAGTAGAATAAAATACAAGCATGCCCTTGGGCCTTTTAACCTAGCAATGTAAAAAACGAAATAATAGAAACAGAAATCATCGTGGCCTGTCAATCGGCAATCTACCAGACAGAATTCTGAACCTTCTGCCGGTGGATCACCCAATGGCCCAGTTGACCGGCCTATCTACAGGTTGTTTCTCAACACATTCCACTAACTAATTTACTTGAGTTGGTTTTATTCCTCGTGCGTACTTAGTTTTTATTGAGCGTGTGACAGGAACTGAGTCTTGTGTATGAACAATGACCTTGTGTCGATACCTAATTAGTCAGGCAACCCGTGGATAATTTATGAAGTGTTCTTGGCACATATGCCCCTCTCGAGGGGCCACGTAGCGGTACAATTGGCATTAGCTGTTGCCACGTGGCCCGGTAGATCTCAGTACGTACAATGCCTAACAAGCTTGGCCCAATAGTTTATGGGATGTTGTCATGTTAGCAAGATATAGCTTACATGGTTCCTGATCTTAATTGTGATCATTTTGTTTGTCTTACGTGCATGTATCCTGCACCTTTCCATGTTTTAGTTGGTGTAATGCCTGATATACATTTGTTTAGTGTCTGTTTATTACAAGTAGCTGATATGAGAGGGTATCACTAGAAAATAGCAGAAGTACTTACTATAGTGTACTTGGAGTTGGAGTGGTGACTGTATTTTTTTTGAAGCTCCCGTCATAAGTCAGCAATGTTATTGTTGTGTTATGCAACAACATTTCATTGTCCCGATGAACAAGGTTTTTAAAATTTCGATATCCTCAGAAAATGTGGAAGCAATTCTAGGCTGCTGTATATATTTTTCCTAGTCTATAGTTGCAACATTGGCTGCCAAATTGCTCTACTAGGCTGTTGTTGAGTTCTCGAATTGGATAGCATTAATGGTTGTGTCCTATTCCTATCACAGTGACAGATGTACTAAATTACTTAGTAATTCCTTGCCTACTCTCTGTAATATGGCCATTCAAATTTTCTAGTCTTGTCCAAATTTGTGATTGCTAGTACTGCACGTTAATTTGATGTGCACGTATATTCTGGTAAAATCTTTATGATTTGATCTGCACATATATTCTGGGAAAATCTTTGAATTTTGAACTCTGCGATCTCATAGTTCTGGTTTCAAGATATGAGGCAAGTAATGGGAGATCTGGAGATAGGTTCTCTCCTCGTCGTTTTGTCCTATAGGTTCTCTCCTCATCGTTTTGTCCTATCACAGTTACGGTTGTACTAAGTTACTATATCCTTGCCTACTTTCTGTGATATGACCGTTCAGATGTTTTTCTAGACTTTGCCAAATATGAGATCTCCATCGTTGCAAGTAAATTTGATGTGCACGATTCTGGGAAAGTCTTTGTATTTGAACTCTGCGATCTCATAGTTCTGGTTTCAAGATGTGAGGCAGGTAAAAAGAGTATGGAGATAAGTTCCCACATCGTTATGTTGGTTAAGATAATCCTCGTTTTTAGTTCCAAGTGCTAGGAATATTTTAGATACACTGACCTAATTTTAGCTTGTAACTTCTTTGCTGTAGGTAAATATTGCATTCCTCTATGTATGTGTAGCTCTTAGTCTCAATTTTAAAGTTAAGGTATGATGATACCAAAAATTGGTAAGATAAATTAAAGCAGTTTACGGAGAGAGAGACAGTGAGAGAGTGGTTTTTTTTGTATGTGGTTCGGCCCTGTTAATGAAGGAACCTACGTCCACGTGTGTGTCTGAGACTCTGAGCATGTTCACTATACTGTAAAAAGTCAGGGACCTGTGGTGAACCAACAATAGTTTGGAGTTACCGTAGGTCTGCCGGGCGTGTTGATGACTGCTATAGAGGTGCTATATAGACTGAAAAATTGATCCCTTTCTATGGGGGTGAGTGGTCTCTTTTATAGATGCAAGAGACCTACTCGTACCAGGAAATTGGGCATATTAAGTAATCCAACCCTGATTAGGATGTGATTGATATAAATCAAGTGAGTTTCCTATTTGTATTAGGAAACTTTCCATGCATGCCATTAGTCTTCTAACTTGAGTAGGAAACTGCCTGGAATATTCTGGGTTGTGTCTCGCGGGCCTGGCTGGACTGCGCCTGTATGAACCGAGCCCGTATTGCACTCCCGACCTGTTGGTCGGGACCCCTTGACATTGTGTGTACCGCTCGGGAGATCAGGATAGAGGTCAGTCGCTGAGTATAACCGCTCGGTTACAGAGTAGGGCCAAGTTTGGGCGTATCAAGGTATTTATATCAACTCCCTCCCCAAATTTCTTCTAAAAAATTACAATTATGGTTGTCGGTCCAATGTGTTTATAGAGCCCAACTGAAACCATTCAAGAATATAACATTGGTCAACAATTATTGTTCTTGATTAAAAAAGATTAGAACAAGAGGTTGTGCCGCCCCCAGGACACAAAATCTTTTTCTTTTCCGCTATCCGGTGCACTTACAAGTCCATGTGCGGACACAAATTTTGTATCCACCAGTCACGTTCCTCACTTTTGATTTAAGACCTTACCTCGCATGTTCTGTAGTTTGTGAAGTTGCGAGGGAATTTGTTAATGGTTGTTATCTAGTCACGTGTGTGCCAGTATGGAATTATATCTATATACACATGGTTTACAGCTTACAAAACTATTTTTGAGGGGTGTTCAAAAAATCGGTCAAACTGACTCGACCCGACCGGTTTTGATTGGTATTTCAGGTCATCGGTCAGTAGTCGATGTAAGCAACAGAAAAAACCGAGGTTCAGTTTGGCGCTTGGTTGGTCAATTTGAAAGACCGAAACCAACCGAACCACCCCACCATATAAATACCTCTACCCCCGCCCCCCTCATTTCTCACTTCTTTCCTCTCTCAGTTTCTCTATCCTCTCCCTTCTCTCTCTCTCTATGCAAACAGATTTAGGTTTTGAAACCCTAACCTACCTGCCGCCTCCACCATCAGCCCCCACAGCCTCCATCCTCATTCCTCAGCCATCGCCGCCTTTCGATCTCTCTCCTCCCTCCTCTCCCTTCTCTCTCTCTCTCTGTATGATACGAGAACTAGGGTTTTGAAACTCTATCCTTGCCGCCGCCTCAGCCCTCTGCCAGGACGATTGACTACCTCCACCACCATGATCAACCACCGCCACCACTACGATGATCTCCAGCGCTATGATCAACCGCCGTCGCCTCTTTGTCAGCGCCGTCAACCCCCGTCGGCGACCTTGCAACTTAAAAAGGTAAGCCCCCCCCCTCTCTTGAATCTCTTCACTCAGATGTGTTGAATTTGGTGTTAAATCTGTGATTAAGAAATTGGGTTTTGCTTTGATCTTTGATATTTGAAATTTGTGTTCTTGTTTTTGTTAATCTTTGTGGTGTAGCCTATGTATCATTAGTTAGTCCCACCCCGACCGAAATCGAGAAAACCGAAACGGACTGACTGTTGGTCAGTTTCGGTCCCGTCCCCTGCAACCCGACCACTTCGGTTCGGGGGAAATTCTGCCTCCACCCCGACCGATGAACACCCCTACTATATTTTGCTTAGGATTGTAGAATTAGTACACACCTGTCAGTGAATAATTTGGAAATACCAAGAACCTAGTCCAAGAACATTCTACCTGAAACAATTCTGAAGCTAAACTTTTACTCGCGGAAATTTAATTACTACTGTTGGTCAGTTTCGGTCCCGTCCCCTGCAACCCGACCACTTCGGTTCGGGGGAAATTCTGCCTCCACCCCGACCGATGAACACCCCTACTATATTTTGCTTAGGATTGTAGAATTAGTACACACCTGTCAGTGAATAATTTGGAAATACCAAGAACCTAGTCCAAGAACATTCTACCTGAAACAATTCTGAAGCTAAACTTTTACTCGCGGAAATTTAATTACTAAAAAAATTCTTAATGTACACTTCAAACAATCCCTTTTACACCTGTAAAATGTTATTAAAACAATGAAATTAAACACCAGAAGCCCAAGAAGTCCAAGGGCTATCTGAGAAAGCCAAGGATTTGGGTAATGGTTGGCACTTGGCAGGGGAAAAAAGTTGTGAAACAAGCATGACAAGTAGAAGACGAGAAAGAAGGAGAGAAAGAGAAAGGGAGGGAGGTGAGGGAAGAAAATGGAGGGGAAATCAGCCATCTGTTGGTTTTCTTCAACTCCAAATAACCATTTTGGATAGTTATAGAGAACAATGTTTATGGAGTGATTATGGATGGCATCCCATTTATATTAATACTTGAAATACAATAGATTACAATCGTACCCTCGGGCATTTTTTAACAAGGCAATGTAAAAAAAAAACACTGAAATAATAGAAACATAAGTTGCCACGGTCGGTCGACCGGCAATCCACTGGACAGAATTCTGAACCTTCTGCCGGTAGACACCCAATGTGCCTATCTACTGGCTGTTTATGTGCCTATGTACCAGCTGTTTCTCAACTCATTCCACTAACTATTTTACTTGAGTAGGTTTTGATCCAAGGGTGTACGTAGTTATTTTGAGCAGGTGACAATAATTGAGTTTGAAGAATGGCCTTGCGTCGATAACCAATTAATCAGTCAACCAGTGGGTGTGTTCTTGAGGAGACTACATGTATGCCCCTCTCGGAGTGGCCACGTGGCGATACAAGTGGCATTAATTAACTGTTTTCACGTGTGCCGGTTGGTATTAGTACCTACAATGTCTAACACTCTTCCAGATTTTTCATTCTTAAAAACTATCCTGGTTCTTTCCTCTTCTATAAAATGCTCTTCTTGAGGCTCAACATTATGGTGCATCTTTGATTTGTTTGAGATGCTATGGGTCTTGTTCTTAATTTTGTCTCAACTTTTGATGATTACAATGAAAGTTTAGAAACTTTTCTGTAGTTAAAATCTTGGTATTATAAGATACAAAAAAATCGTATTTGCATTGAGCAATGCGGAGGAAGATCCAGCGCGTTCTATTTGTTTTTCCTGTATTGTATTTCTGAAGGAAGAGAGTAGTGTTATCATGTTATGGATGATCAAGTGTTAGCACTGTGTTTAGCTTTTCTATGCGAGGTTTGTTCTAAATACAACTCCCGAACTGGTTCTTTTGTAAACCACATAATCAATTTTTGTGTTATCTACAGGCTCGTAGTTTCATAGTGCTTGATGTGACATGAGGATTTACCTCGCACTGATATGGAAGTTTAAATTAAGCAAGGATGTATTAGATCTAGATCCTGTGGATTATACTTGGCTAATCAATGGTCATACTTAGAGCATCAACAATGGGCGAGTGTTGTAGGACAAATTAGGATAACTTAGTTAAAATGCATTAACAATGGGCGAGTTTTAACTAATGTATATGATATAAAACTTAGCCAAACTTAAGTTTGCGGTAGCACTAAGTTTCTGTGAGTTTCAGCTAATTTGGGACAAAACGGCACAAAGTGTGCTGCATGAATCTAGACGGCGCACAATGTGCCGCCCAAAAGGCCACACGGCACATATTGTGCCTTCCAAAAGCCACACGGCACTCATTGTGCCGTTTCACCCACACGGCACTCATTGTGCCGTTTCACCCCACACGGCACACCCTGTGCCTTCCACAGCCACACAGCCACATTGTGCCGCGTGGGTTGTATGAAAGCAGCCGGCATACTGTGTGCCGCATGAAAAGCACACGGCACAATGTATGCCGCACAATTATTCACACGGCATAGTTTGTGCCGTCCCCTTATTTCCCATTGCTAACACTCTTCACCGTGTACAACAACTTAGGGTAAGTTTTCGTTAAATTTTAGCAACCCACTGTGGATGCTCTTATTAGTGTCAAGTATATATGTCTATGGCTGCTGAATTATTTTCACCTCTGCTTGACAAACAAAATACAATTTTCTTTTTGAGTGAAACAATCTGGGGAACATCATTTCGTACTGTGGTATATGTCATAATTAGGTTAGCTTTGTTCTACTAATATTTTGGCTACTCTGCAAAGCTTTGTTCTACTAATATTTTGGCTACTATGCAAAATCTCTCTCTCTCTCTCTCTCTCTCTCTCTCTCTCTCACACACACACACACACACACACACACACACACATACACGCACACACGCACGCAGACGGGAAGGAAAGAGAGAGTACAGAAGATTTGGGAAGTTTCTCAGTTTCACCTAAATTTTGAGTGGGTTGGGGGGTTGTCAGGGATATGTTCACCTTTTCTTGTCTCCAATTCATGTTTGCATTCAAGTGATGACTGCTAAAAGTTCTTTTTCCTTCTCAACTATTGTTATTGGTTTTTGTCTTGAATGTTCAAAAATGCTACTGCTCCTTTTTTTGATATGTACATCTCTCTCTCTCTCTCTCTCTCTCTCTCTCTCTCTCTCTCTCTCTCTCTCTCTCTCTCTCTCTCTCTCTATATATATATATATATATATATATGTGTGTATATATATATATGTGCCCAAAAAAAAAATGATGTTAGGGTAATTGAATAATTTGAGTGCCTTCGGCACTAACTCTGCATGCCTTCGACTCTAATATCCAAACAGCCCTTGAGCCAAAACTTAAATTTCTTTTTTTGTTTTTTAAAAAGACCAAAACTTAAATTTTCAAAGAGGATATACAGATAAGTTTAATAATTAAATCAATTAGGTCCATTAGATTAAAGACTTGGGGTTGATTTATTTGGGTTGGACTGAGTTTGTTTGGGTTAGATTTGTTTGGGCTATTGGAGATTGTCTACCCTTGGATTAAGATCTAATGGCTGAAAATATCTCCCCATAAAGACATTCCTTCTTTATTATATAGATCTATATATATGTGTGTGTGTGGAAAGCAGTGAAAATTCTACTATGCGAATTGTGAAATCGTAGTTTTTTTCGTGGATTTGTTGGTCTAATGAAAACTCATCGCGAAAATGGCATGTCCCCAAGGACTCCATGTTTACAATGCGGTTACGGGTTATAAATAGGCTGGGTTTGTAGGGTCGGCGGTTCTCGGAGTTACCATGTGGAGGCTCCAAATTTATGACATGGCCACGGGTCATGGGTTCAGCTGGTAGAGTCGGTTCTTAGGGTTATCGAAAGAAAAAAAAGAAGGGTTTTTTAGCCGGTCAGTTCGTCTCATCGTTGAAGAAGTTGACAGGAAAGGATCTGATTCTCGTAGCTTTTGGATTTGTCATATGTTCTAATCCTTCAAGGTCACTCAACTAAATGGAACTCACATGTAATCACATGGTTTGAATTTAAGTCCACCAGATCTAATTTTGGTTTTGGGTCTTCCTCTCATGTTCTTCTTGAGTCTCTTTGAATGCTTCAGTAGTGAATCTGATTTAAATTTTGGGTAATGATGCTTCATTTCGAAACTTCTTAGATACTCTTATGCGTCTCTTTTAGAATGATGAAAATAGGTCTAGATTCAAACTAATTAATTAAGTCTCATTTTTATTATTTTTTGAATAAAAACTAGTGTTGCGTTGGTGTTACCTTGGTTTGGTTTGATCAAATATCAATTCTTGGCTTATTCTTAAGCCAAACTTTGATTTCTGTTTGGGAAAGCCTAACACTAGCCTAAGTTTAGTCTGAGTCTCATTTTTTATTTCGTTATTGTGAGAATCGAGGTAATACTGATTTGACAAAAGTTATTTTAAGAGAGTTATTAGATTAAAATAAAATTGGCACTCAACAAACATTTAAATTTTTATAGAACATACTCATTTATGAACCATAGATTTAAGTTCTTTATTTTCCAAATAACCTTTTTATGTAGTTAAAAAGGAGGTACACATGGTTTCTGAACCACACAAACAGCATCTATAGAAGATAATTTAATTTTCGCTCCACGTCAAAAAGGGTATGCAATACTTTAGTGAAATCATTTCAATACAATCTTTTGATGAAGATTTTGGGTCTGATCATTAATGAAGCTTTTTGTGTCCACTTTGCTATCAAACAGCAACTCTTAATTGCTTAAGCGAAAATTAAGGCATGTTCTTAGGGTAAGTTTATTGTGAGAAGCTTCTCATACGAGAAGATGGGTTTCACCGTTGGATGAGAATCTGGACATAAGATTCCCTAGAATCTGAAGATGCATTTATTGTCAGATGCTCATCCAACGGTTAAAATCCGACTTTTCGTATGAGAAACTGCTCATTACAGACTTGCCCATATTCTATGACCCAAAAGTTAGGCTCAAGTTGTATTGAATCACAAATTTTTAAGAAAAGTTGTGAAACTTGCTGTGAATGCAGTGAATTTCTAGATGTAACTGGTGAACAGCTCAAGCATACATTGAATTGAACGTCTATTTTATTAGACTTAGGGCATGCTTTGTTCTCAGATAGTGAAAGTGTGAATGTACTGGTTTATTGTTGGGGAAAAGGTAACATGTGTCCTATGGTTAAGGAGCTTAAAGTAGTAAAAATATATATAGGAAATTCACACGGATGAAAAGGTAAGTGTGAATCTCACTCATTTATTTTTATTTTTTGACTATTTTTAATTCCTTAAACATGTTCCCTTAGGGCGCGTGTTTATAGAACCCTTGTTATTATTAGGATAAATTTGTACATTGCAACATTACAGACTGTGGTACTTTGCTCTCTATATTCTACTTTAGACCTTTTAATTTTGTTTTGGTGCTAACAGACTGTTTAAATTTTTTTCCTTTTAAAACAAATTTGACACTTAAAAATCTATCGTTTACAAGGCATGACACTTAACAACTCTGTCAAGAAGTGACATTTAAAATCATGTAGTTTACAACTTATATTAAAAAAATTTAACAAAAAGCTAGCACAAGACCAAATTGACATCAAAACGAAATTACAGGGATCAAAGTGTTACATTTTGAATCAGGCCCAGTCCTGGGCATAGGTCACATAGGCCATTGCCTAGGGCCCCCAATTCTACTCACATTTTAAGGGTCCCCAATTTTATTCTACTAGTACTAGACCAACCCAAAAGTATTTTTTGCCCAACTAAAAAAAAGCCCAAAGCGCAATGCAAACTAGAGGCCAAACTCTCCTAACCCTTTAAGATACATACATATCCTGCGCCCAAATTTTCATTCCCCCACCAAAAAAAAAAAAAAAACCTTAAAACCACAGCCCCTAAATTTTTGGAAAGTACAAAATTATGTGTAGTAATTGTAGATTTTATAAATAGGCTCTTTTAAATTTCACACAAGCCCCCCTGGACTTCTGAAAATTCTAGATTTATATGTAATATTTTATAAGTTTTATACACAGGCTCCCCTACACTCTTGAAAATTGTAAACTTACACATAATATTTTACAAGCTTTAGGTATAGGCCCTATAAAATTACATAATTTACTCCAAATTAGGGGTGTTAAACCAATTCTACCATTTTACAAATAATTATGTATAGATATATCCAAAAAAAATTTGCCTCGGGAGCGTTGCCCCCGAATCCCTGTAGTCTAGGCCCTCCCGGACCAAAAATCCAGGCTCTGTCCTTGTTCTATACGGTATACCAAAAGCATTCCCAGCCCAACTGAAATGATGTGCTTGCTTCGTCTCCGACTCTCTCTCTCTGGCAATCTCTCTCTCTCTCTCTCTCTCTCTCTCTCTCTCTCTCTTCATTGTAAAGTAGATTGCTCTAAAGCTAATTATATGCAAGGTTATTTTTGTATCGCATTTTAGTTAAATACGTTGTGCTAATAAATAGAGGGTCCCATTTTGGAAGCTCGCCTAGGGCCCCCAAAAACTTAGGGCCGGCCCTGTTTTGAATGTAGAGGCCATTTTGAAATACAGGAACTAAGGTGCCACAATGTATAAACTACAGGGGTGTAAACTATAATTTACCTTTATTATCATGATAATTTTTTTTTTGTCTGTATCATTAAATTATTGGTTTGTGTAACATTAACACTCTGTTTGGTTTATGAGATACTGGATGGAAAAAAAGAAACCACAAAGAAATCAAAAAAATTTTTTTTTGCTTGTTTGCTTATCAAAGAAAACGGTGGGAGAATTAGGGAAGAAAAGAAAATATCAAAAATTAAATTTTTTATGATTTTTTTTTTCTTTTACATTTCTACGTTCTTTTTCTTTTCTTTTCTTTTATTTCCCCACCTATTGGCCAAACCATGGTGAGTTTTTGACATCACAAACAAAAGCAGAGCTTGTGATAACAAGTGTTTGGTCCCTATTCTCATCATCATTGTGTTTGAATTTCTATCACGAATTGCATGGGATGTGGAGGATCGAATATCTTAGATTCGTTTCTTGACAACGTTAGCCACGGGCATAGCATGAACAACTTTTGAAGTTGTAATTAATTGACACATTTATTAAACCGCGTTTGGCAACAGGAGTTCATTAGTAGTTATGGAACTCCAAAAGTTAAAACCAATTTTTTTGACAAATCACTTTCTGTGATTCAATCGCACAAAAGTTAATATAGAAATATGTTTGGCATAGCTTATGCTTTTGGAATTCAATCGCAAAAAAAATTACTCCCTCCGTCCTATTTTATGTGTCCATCTTTCTTTTTTGGGATGTCCCAAAATTGTCGTCCACTTTCCTAAATTAGTATTCAAATTTTACTTAGTTTTTCAAACTACCATTCCTTGCAATCAACACCAAAACAAAAGAAAAAAAGAAAGTGCAATGATTATGGGCAATTGTGAAAAGTAGGTGTGGATTCCTTTTGTCCCCTTAAATAGTTGGATTTCCCAACATGGACACATAAAATGGGACGAAAGGAGTACTTTAGATCAAAAGCTGACTTGGTCAAACTCAAATTCTATAATTAACATTACAAATTTTTTTTTTTTTTTTGGTAATTGAATCGTAAAATTTGGGTTGTTAGTATTATTTTAGCTTTTTAAAATACAGAATCAATTACGAACTGCAAAAGCTGTTGCTTTTGTCCTTGGTTCGGGTCCCCTTTAATTACTTTTTCCTCCAATTGATAAAAGTCATAAAAACAAAGTCGTGTACCAACTTCGAAATGAAACGTAAACGGCACACGGGTATCAAATTGGCGATCACAAGGCTCAAACTGTTTGTTGCTTTTTTGTAGCTACTAGGGTCTGTTTGGGGAAGTCCTAAATTGGGACAATTTTCAGTTCAGGTCTCAATTGTTATTAGCTTCTTGTGAGAATCAAAGTGATGCTGGTTTTGACAAAGGACTAGTTTTAAGAGAGTTATTAGATTGAATACGAATTTGTAAAAAATTGACACTCACCAACCACATGATTATAAAACAGTTTCATTTATAATAAAACTCAGAATCGATTCTTTGCTTTTCCCTTCTAATTATGATCTGTGGTTAACATTTGAAATGCAGCCATACAGAGCTGTTGATGTTCATGTTCTCAATAGTTCATGTAGGCATGCTTTTGAGAATGCAGTGAAAGAAAGGAAAAGGGGAAAAAAAGTTTCACTTATTAGAAATGTTTTGGTACTCTATAGTTTGGGCGAAGTTTCATTTGAACCTTGAAGTTTGGACAAACTTTCACTTTGGGCCTTGGAGTTTGGAAGAAGTTTCGCTTTGGGCTTTGAAGTTTGCAAGGCACATGAGTGTGCCGTCAAGTTGCATTGACGATGTTAGAGGCAGAGCTTACATTGAAACCAACTCAAAACTACAGGACCAAAATATTGCAATTGAATCTAGAGGGCCCAAAGTGAAAGTTCGCCCAAACCTCAAGGTACCAAAATATAATTTAGCCTTTTAGAAATGGACAACTCTTTTGTACATTTTTGGCTAAATTACACTTTAACACCCTATTATTTGTACGAAGTTTCACTTTGGGTCCTCTAGTTTCAACTGCAATACTTTGGTCCCTCTAGTTTTGAATTGGTTTTAATGTAGGCCATGTCTCTAACTCTTTTAGTGCAGCTTGACGGTGCATTTGTGTGCCTTGAAAACTCCAAGGCCCAAAGTGAAACTTCTCCAAACCTCTAGGGCCCAAAGTGAAATTTTGCCTAAAGTCTAGGGCCCAAAGTAAAACTTCACCCAAATTATAGGGTACCAAAATGTGAGTTTTTTGTCAAGTTGTACTAACGGAGTTAGAGGAAGGGCCTACAATGAAATCAATTCAAAACTACAAGGACCAAAATGTTACAATTAAAACTAAAAAAACCAAAGTGAAACTTTATCCAAACTATAGGATACTAAAATGTAATTTACCCAACATTTTTCTTTGTCATATATTGCATATGTAAATATCACGTGAACCAATTAGCAATTTTTGAAAAAATTAGTAGACTGACGTTACTAAAACTGTATCCAAGTCTATGCGCATGTTCAAAGTTGAAGCCTTTTTAGCGTAGTAAAGAAATTTTTTTCCATGATGTGATGATATAATCTCACATTCTCAAACTCATTTCTCTTATTCAAAAGTCTTATATATATATATATAGAATAATGATTGGGGCACAAAAGGATACAAAAAACTTCCACAAAATGAGTGGAAAGTCTATGTGGCACAGTGGGACCTGCCAGCAATTAATGGAAACAATGCTTAATTACTGGCGGGTCCCACTGTGCCACAGAGACTTTCCACTCATTTTGTGGAAGTTTTTTGTATCCTTTTGTGCCCCTAGCATTGTTGATATATATATATATATATATATTTATTTTCCCAACGACCTAAGCGGTCAAGTGGTACCACCTTAATCTCTCTAGTGGAGAGGTCAAGGGTTCAATTCCCTTTGGAGAAGTTCTTGCCCTCCATATTTGTGCGTTCTGTAGGAATGAGTGGCCATTGTTAAGCTTTGTTATGGGCCATTGTGGGGCTGTGAGGTTGGGTTGGATTTGTGTGCGTGACTACTTGTGTGGGGGTGTGTGTGCGTTGTATCCAACAATGATCCAGGTAAGACTAAAAAAAAAAAAAAAATCATATTTTTTTAGTTTGAAAAGTGAACACTTACCCGTATTAGTTTTCGACTAAAGTGGAATTATTGAGATTTTCCTCAAAACTGAAAAAAAATAAAAATAAAAACAAAAATAAAAAAATAAAATGAAAAATAAAAAAATAAAAAATAAAAAAAAATTGGCCAAAAATATTAAAACTTAATTTTTGGGTTAACCTTTAATGTGCGATAATGCTGCCATTTAGCCCACCCACGTGGGGGCTATAACACTTAATCCCTTTGTAGAGTTAATATTGGGATCCCTATGTTTGACACTTACTTTCATATGTGGGGCTAATGTTAACACTTAATTCCCCATGTGGGGCTATTTTGAGAGAAAATTTTGTAGTTTTACTTCATTTTAGTTCAAAAGCACATGTTTTTTTTTTTTTGGGTCAAAACCACATTGGGTTAAGTATTCACTTTTGAACCATAAGGGGTAAAGTGAAAATGTGCCTAACTACAGGGGGTAAAATATAATTATCCTTAATTGTTTTTATTAAAAATTTAGTAAAAAATCCCTCATTTCAGACTCAATAAATTTAAAGGACAATTCGCTTTTTTTTTTTATTTCATTTTATTTTAAAGGACAATTCGCTTTTTTTTTTAAAGGACATAGCGGAACCGGAGCCCGTGGCACGCCACCGAGGCTCTTCCTACTCATATCAAAGTTGTAGCAGCGGAAAATAAGCTTTAAATATAACAAATAGTAGTCGTTCTTTTGAAACAATATACCCGAAGTTGGTAAAATCCATATAAATTTAAAAACGTAATTATATTTTGAAACGAATGAATTTATATTCCAAGGGATCCCAAAGGTGCCCTAACAACCAATCAAAACATTTAAATAAGTTGCGGAAGGGGTATAAAAAGTTTTCATGCAGGGGTCATTTCGACCGGTCGAGATGCCCCGTTCGACCGGTCGGATGACCCCTCGGCAATAATTCTTCACAGCAGAGGGCACTTCAACCGGTCGAGTTGTCCCTTTCGACCGGTCGAATGACCCTCTGACAGCAATCCTTCTTGCACTAGGAAATTGCCTAAGGTCAAACGACCCTTGCGACCGCAAACTAACTCAACAGTAAATCGAGACATAAAGTCGACAAGTAAAACATTTCAAACCGTGAACTCTAGGTTCATATACATAATAACTTAAACAACCCAAGCCATGTTTTCAAAGTTAAAACAAAACGTAGCAATTCCTTACAGGATTTGGAACTAAAATAAAACGTTATAAGACTATTATCCATTCTATTACACGTTCCTTAACAACTCAAATGAAATAAACTATCCGATTACAAAACTACGAGATTAAAGCATTGAGTAGCCTTCTAAGCGAACTCTCAAAACCCACGTGCTCACTTCTCCGATTCCTCGCCAGCATTAACACCTGAAATGGTTATTTGAATAACCACAAATATTCGATTTGTTTAAGCTAACGCTTAGTGAATAAAACAACATATGCACATGAATGATAAACATGTCCGCATTCACATCTCTACATTTCATACTAGTCGCGGGAGACTCACGTGACCGTCCATACTCCCAATTTGCGACTCCTCGCCAATAAGTCCACGCGAAAGGGTAAGACCCACGATTCTTCTCTTCAATCGTGCGACCTTAATGCCTATATCGGCTCCACAAAATGGCACGGTGACCACGTGCTCCTTCTGACCCAAATAAGCAACTTAACATGCTCAAATACATATCATCATGCTCGCGGTAATCAAAACATTTCATCATGCTATTGGGCCTACTTATCAATATAAATGCCCAATATGAACTACACAAGATATCTCTAAGAATTAATACATGCTATTCGAACATAACATGAATACATGTCAAGAAACCATTCCAAAAACATAGTTGAATCACTCACCTTCGATTTACGCTCTTATAATTCAATCTCAAGAAAACCCGTGCACAAAGAACGTGCAGAAGTCCGTCTAGTACAATTCCAATGAATCAAAATTCCATTTATCAACTTTTATGAAAAATTCAAGAAAATAACTTTTCGGAAAACTTGGCCAAACAAGCCCTAACATATATCAAAACGAAGCTCTTACCTCGAGGAGCTCGAATATGAAATCTAGAAGAAAATAAACGGGCAGAAGTCTGCCGTATGACGTCGAGAAGCTCTAAGCAACTAAATCTCCCCTTTTGACCTCCTCTTAGATTTAGGTCAAGAACTTATGAAAATCTAAAGTTCATCTCTATCTATATATAGGCAAAACTCTCGGGAATTACGTTTTCCTCCCCACGAGTTTTTCCAAAACCCTTACTCAGTCTCTGAAACTTTCTACACAGCTAATTCATAGCTTTACAAGTGAAACCTCCAAACTATAAAAGTTTTCGACTAAGTTTCGTTTGGTCACTAAAACGCGAATTTCTACATGACGTTTCCGAAGTTGCTAATTAGCCTACCAAATTAATAGTGTGTTGATTCGTTCTCACCAGGATACTAAAACTAACAACAGATATAAATTCTAAACCAGAAAATAATACAAATATTGAAATACACAGGTAAACATTTATTTTCAGATAAACATTTAAAGTATTCCACAGTAACCGTCTCATACTCGGAGAGACGTCACAACAACAAATCCTCAATCACCACAGTTTCAAAGGGTTCTCCAATACAGACACCCAAATCAACTCGTGAGTCAAAACTCACTCCAACATGTGCCAAAATACACAGCACATCACATTATCATGCATGATAATGTGATACAAATGCAATAACACAAATGCGAGTGTTATAATACTCTCCCCCTTAAAAGAAGTTTGTCCCCAAACTTGTACCTCATGTCTCAAAAAGGTGCGGATACTGGGTACGCATCTCATCTTCTATTTCCCACGTCATCTCTTCCGTAGTTTGGCTACGCCATAACACTTTCACTTTCGATATTACTTTGTTCCGTAAGACTTGATCCTTCCGATCCAAGATCTCTACCGGATACGCAACATATTTCAAATCACTCTGAATCTCATTCGATGTCAGAGTCATAGCTTGATCTCTTTCCTCCACTAAGTGTTTACGTAACAATGACACGTGAAACATGTTATGCACTTGAGCATACCCACTTGGCAATTTCAAACGATAAGCTACAGGTCCAACTCTCCCAATAATCTCAAAAGGTCCTCGGGTTGAGTTTCCCGTATTTACCAAATCTGGTTATTCCCTTTGAAGGTGACACCTTAAAAAACACCAAGTCTTCTACAATGAATTCCAACGGCCGTCTGCGTTTGTCGGCATAACTCTTATACCTACTCTGGGCTGTCAGTAATCGTTGTCTAATTACCTTTATCTTATCCGTCGTTTCTTGTACAATTTTTGGCCCTTCAATCATTCTTTCTCCCACCTCTGTCCAACTAATCGGTGAACGACATACACGACCATATAAAGCTTCATAAGGAGCCATTCCAATACTCGACTGAAAACTGTTGTTATATGCGAACTCAATTAACGGTAGGTGGTCTTCCCAATCACCTTGGAAATCAAGTACACATAACCGAAGCATGTGTTCCAAAATCTGGATTACTCTCTCTGATTGGCCATCGGTCTGAGGATGAAAAGCGGTACTAAAGTGCAATTTGGTACCCATTGCTTCTTACAAGGCTCTCCAAAACTTCGATGTAAAACTACTATCCCTATCCGAAATGATAGAAACTGGGATACCATGTAGTCTCACAATTTCGCGAATATACAACTTAGCTAACGTCATTGGCTTAGTTGTTCGGATTGGTAGGAAATGCGACGACTTCGTCAAACGATCAACGATCACCCAAATAATAGTGTTCGATCTCTTAGACTTCGGAAATCCACTAACAAAATCCATTGTTATGTGCTCCCATTTCCACTCGGCTATCGGTAACGGTTGTAACAATCCCGAAGGTACTTGGCGTTCGGCCTTTACTTGTTGACAACTAGTACAACGCGAAACATAACGTGCTATTTCTCTCTTCATTCCCGGCCACCAATAAACATGTCTCAAATCTCTATACATCTTGGTGCTTCCCGGATGAACGGTATACTTCGTATTGTGTGTTTCCTCTAGGATGTTCCGTTTCAACTCCTTCTCGTTAGGCACACAAATTCTACCCCTCAATCTCAAAACATCATTCTCAAAAGTAAATCCCGGTTGTTTGCCCATCGGAATCTCATCACAAATCTTCTTCAAAGCCACATCTTGAAGTTGTTTCTCTGCGATCTCGTGAATCAAGAGTGGTTGTGCCACCATCGTCGACATCAAGCCACTTTCAATCCTCGGTATCACTTCAAGTTCTAAATTCTCCATATCTCGTATCAGTTCTTTTTGAGAA
Organism: Hydrangea macrophylla; assembly: GCA_033977485.1. Taxonomy (NCBI): domain Eukaryota; kingdom Viridiplantae; phylum Streptophyta; class Magnoliopsida; order Cornales; family Hydrangeaceae; genus Hydrangea; species Hydrangea macrophylla. Next base: position 36,141,694 of record CM066994.1, read on the forward strand.
GTCAAATCTGATGCGGTGTTGGCTGGTACTTTGCTACTAAGAGCATCGATGACGACATTCGTCTTGCCCGGATGATACTGAATTGACAAGTCATAGTCCTTCATCAACTCTAACCATCTCCTTTGCCTCATGTTCAAATCTCGATGTGTAAACAGGTACTTCAAACTCTTGTGATCCGTATAGATCTCACATTTCTCCTCGTATAGGTAATGACGCCAAATCTTCAATGCAAAAATCACAGCGGCCAATTCTAGATCATGTGTTGGATAATTCTTCTCGTGCGGTTTAGGTTGTCTTGACGCATATGCAATAACCTTATCACTTTGCATAAGAACGTAACCTAAACCTCTATATGAAGCATCACTGTAGATAATAAACCCTTCAGTACCTGACGGAACGGTTAAAATTGGTGCTTTCACTAGTCGGCTCTTCAATTCTTGAAAACTTTCTTCACATTCTAGACTCCAAACAAAAGCAATATCCTTCCTCATTAACTGTGTCATCGGCATTGCAATTCGTGAAAAGTCTTTTACAAATCTCCGATAGTAACCAGCTAATCCTAGAAAATTTCGGACATCTGTCACATTCGTTGGTCTCACCCAATTAGTAACGGCTTCTATCTTCTGAGGGTCTACATAAATTCCCTTTGCCGACACTATATGTCCAAGGAAAGCTATCTCGGTCAACCAAAACTCACACTTCTTCAATTTACCGAATAATCTCTTTTCACGCAATCGTTGTAAAGCTAATCGCAAATGATGCTCGTGATCTTCAACGCTTTTGGAGTAGATTAGGATGTCATCTATGAACACGATAACGAACTCATCTAAATAATCCTTGAAAACACGGTTCATCAAGTCCATGAAAGCAGCTGGTGCATTAGTCACTCCAAATGGCATAACCAAAAATTTGAAATGACCATATCGAGTCCTGAAAGCTGTCTTCTCAACATCTTCCTCTTTGACTTTCAACTGATGGTAACCGGATCTCAAGTCGATCTTCGAAAATACCTGGGCCCCTTGTAACTGATCAAACAAGTCATCTATTCGTGGCAACGGATACTTGTTCTTGACGGTCAACTTATTCAACTCTCGGTAGTCGATACACATACGCATTATTCCATCTTTCTTCTTCACAAACAAGACTGGAGCTCCCCACGGTGAAACACTCGGTCGGATAAAACCCTTCTCAAGTAGTTCTTGTAACTGAACCTTCAATTCTTTCAACTATATCGGTGCCATTCGATACGGCGCTTTAGATATCGGTTGTGACCCTGGTACTATTTCTATTGTGAACTCAAGTTCTCTTTCAATCAATACGTCGGGTAACTCATCGGGAAAAACATCTGGAAATTCTCGAACTACTGAAATGTCTTCTATTAGTGGTCCAAGAACTCGCGTGTCAACAATTGAACATAAGAAACCCGAACAACCCTTCTTCAACATCTTACTTGCTTGAATCGCCGATATCAAGTACGGCGGTACGATCACTCCCTTACCCTGAAAAGTAAACTCTTCTCGCCCTGACTGATAGAAACTAACCCATTTCTGTTCACAATCGATTCTGGCTTGATTAACCGACAACCAATCCATACCCAAGATAACATCAAAGTAGTTCACCGTCAACAGAATCAAATCAACACTCAAGACTTTGTCACCTATCCTGATCTCACATGACTTGAATATCGAAGAAGTAACTAGCGGTTCACTACTAGGCAATGATACACACAAGTCATATCCTAGCGATTCTGACTTAACAGTTAAATGCTTAACAAAATCACGTGATACGAATGAATGCGTTGAACCAGAATCCATAAGTATACGTACAGGATACGAACAAATAGGAAGAATACCTGATACGACGGTATCATCCGTATTCCTCGGCCTGAGCTGAAAGTATCGTCCTTGTTGTTGCGCGACTCCTTTCCCTTTTTCCACTCGAGGTTCTAACCTTGATCCGCTTGGCACACTCGATGCCCCGGTACTCATTCCCTGTTATCTCTTACTCAGACAGTTCTTTGCTATGTGTCCCGGTTGTCCACACTCAAAACATTTTCCTCTCGTTTCTGGGTTGTAACTCTTCGTATTCGGAAAGGTATTTGGTGTGGTCGAGTTTACATTCAAAGGTCAATTTAGGGATATGTGTCCTAACTGCTTGCAAAAGTAACAGGTGCTCAATTGGTAGCAAGTTCCTCTGTGTCGTAGGTTACATGTTGGACACAACGGTCTCAAATCTCCCGTGAATGTACTTCTTCCTTGGTTACCCATGTGCCATCCCGAATCTTGCTTGAACGGTTTCTTCGCATTCCCTTGACTCTTACCCCGACTGTCATTTGCTCTCTTCCCTTGTTGTCCCTGTCGATATCTGTCGACACTTTTCTCAGCAATACGAGCAGCTTCCTCAACGAGAGAAACGGTCGGATGTTGTAACATATCCACACGGCCACGGATATTCTCCCTAAGTCCTTCCTCAAAGCACAAACACTCCACTAGGATTATAATTCGGTCGGCTTCTACCCTAATTCCCACCGAACCAAGGCTATCGGTTTTAGTAACACCAACACCAACACCGACCAATTGAGAGATGAGTCGGTGTGCCACCGACCATGTCGAAAACGATCGGTTTCGATTGATTTCGGTGTGCCACCGAAAATATTCCCAACACAAGCCCTAATCATAACTCAAGACCAAGCAATCGTGAATCAACACAACAATCACAACAAAATCACCAGATCGAAAAGCCCACCTTGAAATAGAGAGAGATTGGGAGAAGAAGAGTAGATCTGAGAAACAGACAGAGATCGAGAAACCCCCAAGCTTAGAAAAATCCCAAAATTAACTTGTTTGAATGCACATCAAAATCCCAAATCTAGAAAAATCTAAACTCAAACTTCTTTGAATACAACATAAAACCCCCAAACCTAGAAATAAACCCTAACCCTAACCGGAATGTTTGAATACGATCAAAAGCCCCAAATCAAAAGATTTTCTTCACACAAAATAGATCTGAAAATATGACGATAAGATAAAACATACACAGATTCTATAGAGATAAGATAAAACATACACAGATTCTATAGAGAGAGCTGGATCGAGTCGTCTTCATCGACATCTTCATCGCGCCGTCAGATTCGTCTTCACTCTTTGCAGATTGAGATCGAGAATATACGCGATGGTCTTCATTGACATCTTCTTCATCGGGGTGAGCGAAGGGGAGGTGATCAGGGGAGACGTTGAGATGATGAAGGGGTCGATGAGGGTTCTCACTTCTCTCTGGAGTGGAGTATGGCCGTTGCTAAAAAAAAAATTTGAATGAGAGAGAGAAAATGTATAAGATTTTATTTATACGTAGGGTTTTATAAGTAGATATAAGTGGTTCTCGGTCGGTTCGGTTTATTTCGGTGTTTAATTTCCAGTACCAAACACTAAACCGAATGGTAAGTTTTTACTTTTCTAGCACCGATCATCGACCGAAGCAGCAAAATTTCAATCAAAACCGGTCGATTCCGGTCGGTCAGTTCGGTTTTTCAAAACAAACTTTCACCCCTACACTCTACAAATAAATTACACTAACACCAGTGGGAGACTGTCATGTAGTAGATTTGTCTCCCATATAGGGAACAAAAAGGTATCAACTCTGCCACATTACAGCTCCCACTAGTGTTAGTGTAATTAATTTGTGCTCAAATCTTCACTCTTTAAAAGTTATATGAAATTTCACCGAACTTTTTTTGTGTAAAATTTCACATAACTAATTCAATTTTAAAAAATTATTATGTGAAATTTTACATAACTTTTATAACATGTGGACTTTTTATTAAAATAACAATGGATTAAACCAAATACTAAAAAAATCTATCCTAAAGAACTTTAAACTAAAATTCCTTTTTTTATTTTATTATTAAGGTCCTCCAAAACTGCTACAGATGCAAGTTGAAAAAGATGGTCAAAAAATCAAGGGAACCATAAAAATTGAATTGGCAGTGCCGTAGTGATCTTCGAAACGACTTAGTATGTTGGTAGGACCTAGAAAACTTTACTTCTAGCAACTGTTGATTTGATTAACCATACCCATTATTTTTAAATAGAATAATGCTAGATGTACAAATAAAATACACAATTAAATGTACAACTTGCTTAAAATTGTTGTACATCGTGCTGAAAAGTCTATACACACAAAAAGACCAAAAAGAAGTGTACAATTTTTTCAACACGAAGTCCAACAATTTTAAACAAATTGTACATTTAATTGTGCATTTTTTTTTATGCATATAACAATACTCTTCTAAATAAACGAACATACAGTTTTGCCTAACATGATAATTGGTTCTATACTTCTATATATGGTCCGGTTTAAATAATTTGTGACTTTTGTAGCGTCTTGTTCTTGTATAAGAATTCGTACTTGACTTGTGAAGCGAATCTATAGAATTACGAGACTTTAGGTAGGGGTGGTCATGGTTCGGGTGAGTCGGATTTGACCCCCACCTGGTTATTCATCCGAATTCCATCGGGTTATGAGTTTAGAATTCGTCATCCATCTATTTAGTCGGGTGAAACCGATTCGTCAGTTTCGAGTTGGTTCGGGTTGGTTTCGGGTGAAACCCGATAAAAAGAATATATCATATTTTTATCAATTTTACACCTTGATAGTGTTGAGTTTATTGTACCCAACTACAAAGCATGACCCTGTTATTCACCATTTCACCTTCTTGCAAACTTTTTAGGAAGACATTCAATTTAACTTACTAATAAATAAAAATCCTACATATACTTGACAAGCAAAGAAAAATGAAAAACAATTATACAATTCACCATCAGATTCATACAACATACAAAAAACAAAATTGAAAATGACTTCTATAGTTCTACCACATATATTGTGTTTTCTAAGTTTTCAATAAGTGGTCGAGTCGGGTCGGGTGATGTCGGGTTTGGATTATAAAAACCGACAACCGAACCATAAGCAATCGGGTGTGGCTTGGGAAAAACCATGACTCATCCGGCCATCCGCCAAAACCACTCAAATCCCTTCGAGTCGGTCGGGTTGGGTCGGGTCTTGGATTGGGATGGCCAGCCCTAACTTTAGGAAAGATTTACTTGAGTGGGTAATCGGATAGTTGGAATAAAACCGTAGACTTGAAGGAAGGAGGGGGAATTAGGGCAATAACGCAAACTTAGGCTTAGTGTGGTTCCTACGTGGTTTTTTAAAAAGAGTTTATGAAATTTATTACTAAATTGTTTGATAATTTTATACAAGTGACACACTACTCTTCAAAAAGACATCATAAAATCTAAAAGCAACATTGAGCTTTTAAAAGTTCTATTCTCCCCAAAAAAAGTCCTAAGTTCAATTTTTAAAGCTCATAAACTAGTTACCAAATGAATTAACATAAAATTGTGCTTTAAAAAATGAGAAGCACCACAATAGAGTAGAGGGCCAAACTAAGCATTAGAGAGGTGGAGAGTTCGTTATCCTGACTTTTTAAGTTCAGTCTCATTCTCACGTTATGAAACAATTAAATGTGAGAATTGTGTCATAAAATGAGAATGAGTCTAAACTTAGTCATACTTCATGAATTTTCAAAAAAGCCCTAAAAGAGTTCAAATTCGACCCCGGTTCTATAGTTCACAAAAGTAGGGGTGTTCAGTGTCCACAGTTTGGTTAGGTCTAATTTTTAAGCAAATTGATCAATTTTAATCAGTTTGATTTAATGTATTTTCATGGTTTGATTTAATTTTTACAGTAGAGAATTATTTTGAACATCGATCGAACCAGACCTGACCAATCGGTTCAATCGTCACAGTCGATTTGTGACACCCCTACACAAAAAGAACATGTTTCAAAATAGTTTGGTACTTGCGTAGCTTCTTTTTACTATGCAAGAGTTCGAGACGTGACTTAAAAGTACTCTAAGAATCGATACTTTCGCAAAAACAACTTATTCGCACCTGACTTAAAAGTACTGTAAGAATTGATTCTTTCGCAAAAACAACTTATACTTGATTTTCATAAAAACTAGTTAGATGTCAATTGTGAGAATGAGACTGAATCCGGTCCTATTTTATGGATTCCCAAACAAGCCCTAAAAGAGTTTTCACAATTGGGATAATTACATTTCAATAATTTTTATGTGTCAAAATTAAAAGTCAGTCTATTAATTTTTCAAAATTAAAAAAAATATTAACGTTTTTTGTAAAATAACAAAGTCACCAAATTTTACATGACGTTTTGCAGCAACTCTTTATACGGGTGGGAGCAACTCTTCAAAACGTTGGGATAGCCTCTTCCAAACGCTGAGACTAGAGAGTAGCCCGTTTAGAAGTCGGGTGCAACTCTTCACAACGTTGAGAAGAAGTTTTCAAATATTGGGAACAAGTTTTCAAACGTTTTGGTGTAAGTTTAAAACGTTGAAAACAAAAAAGTCGACTAAAATGCAAAATAACTATTAAAAAGTTGATTTTTTTTATGATTTTTTAATTTTTTTTTAATTATTGTTGATATTTTTTTAATTTTCAAAAATTAGTTAATTGACTTTTAAATTTCGTACAAAAATTTGACTGAAATATAATTATCCCTTCAAAATTTTGATTCCATTAGGCAGCTTATAAGTACCTCCCCCAACTACTCGGTTTTTTTTTGTGCTTCGTCTGTTCAAGTCATCAACTTCCCCAGAAATATCTCTTCTGCTCCTCAACGTTGATTTTTCAACTCTCTCTCTCTCTCTCTCTCTCAAACTCTCTCTTCTCTCTCATGGAAGACGCTTAAGAAATCCGCATTGGTCAGATAGTCTCAAGGTAATTCTTCATGAAATTGTCTTGTCTACTCCATTTTGCGTTCTCTAATGTAATCTATATTCGTGAAATTTGAGTGTTGAAAAATGAACCCTAGTTTGGATTAGAACTTTAATAGTTTCAGTTTGATGTTCAATTTCCTTGTTTATGCCATAAAATTTGTGTTTTTCCTGATAATTTCTGCTTAAATCTTACTAATCACCACAATTTGTGTCAGTTTGAGCTGATTTGCTGGTGTTCATTGTTCGGAGAGACAGAGAGAGTGAGGAGAGACAGAGAGTGAGAACGACGGGGGGGCTATGTCGTGAGAACTGATAGACTGAGAGAGAGTGAGAGGTTAGGGTTAGGTTTAATCCTTTTATTACTATGAATGTATACATATATGAAATTTATCAGTGTGAGTTCAGGTCAGGTCGGGTGACCCGCGAAATTTAAAGTGAACACCCGTGACTCGAACCGAACCCGACTAAAATACAAATTATAAACCACCACTCGATCCGAGAACCCACCAAACCAACCAATATGCTTCGGGTCGGTTCAGGTCGGGTCGGGTCGAGCTGGTTTGGCGGGTTGGCGAAAACAAAAATTAGATAAACAGCCCTAGGAATAATGGAGTTATGCTTTAAGTAATGCTTATACTCCTTAGTTATCTTATCTTGCAAGAACCTAATAATGACCGCAACGCAATCATGACGAACTTTTACATTTCTCATAATGAACAAATTCGAATTGATTAGTTTCTATATAAAAGACTTTAAAAATAGTGAAAGATCCCATTCAAATTCATGGATTCGCAAAGATTTCTCTATTTGAGCATCAGTCATTGATTTTTTTAATTTTCAGTGTTTTTTGACTGATTTTTAGACCTCAAAATTGTGATACAATGCATTGTTTGAATGCTTGTTGTATATACAAAATCAGAGCTCTAACCTGATTGCTTGATGTGAGGTGGTTATTTTGGCTAGATTTTGTCCCTCTGTATTCTTGTCATTCTTCCGTAGAGTGTCTTGTTCACTCAATTGAACCGTTAGGCTCTGTTTGGTTTGCTGATTTAGTGAGAGAAAGGAAAAGGAAAACAATGAGGAAAATAGTTTTCTTTGTTTGGTTAATAAGAAGAAGAATGAGAAAAATAGGAAGGAAAAGAAAATTTAAAATTGAAATATGTGAATGTGTGAGTCACTTCTTTTCTTCCTCTTTTTTTGAGTTTCTACTAAATTTCAAAGATTTTAAATGGTTACTGTTGTTCAAGTGTTGAGGAAGACAATAGGGAAAACAGTAGAGAAATAGTGTTTTTTTCCCCCTTGTTTTCTCCCTTTTATTTTCCTTATCTAAATTAATGAACCAAATGAAGCCTTAATGGGAAAAATAAAGTACTGCACAGATTTGATCAGTCATTAATACAACTGTTTGTTTTGTGTTCTTGATCTTTTGGTGCTGATTTAATTGATCGCATCTGCTTTTGTATTAGAATTAAATTTTTACTGTTAAATATATGTTAATTCATACTATATTTTGAAATTATGTATGGTCATAGCTTCAACTTGGGCATTCATCCTTGTTTCAGGTCTGATATCATTCTAGGATCATCTGTCTTCGTTTATATACGATTTTGTTGGACGTCTTAAAATGCCATCTGCAAATCCGGATTCATCTGATCAAGATACAGAACCATTTGTTGAGGTTGACCCATCAGGGCGGTTCGGCCGATACAGTGACCTCCTGGGTTCTGGTGCTGTGAAAAAAGTTTACAGGGGTTTTGATCAACACGAGGGTATAGAAGTGGCGTGGAATCAAGTTAGGTTAAGGAATTTCAGTGGCGATGAATCTGTAATCAATAGGCTCCTCTCTGAGATTGAGCTATTAAAGACATTAAAGAACGATCACATTATCGTTCTATACCACTGTTGGAAGGACAATGAGTGCAATACCATGAATTTTATTACCGAGGAATGCAATTCAGGCAGTCTGAGGGATTTCAGGAAGAAGCATCGCCATGTTTCGCTAAAGGCCATGAAGAAATGGTCAAGACAGATACTAAAGGGATTGGAGTATCTACATACGCACGAGCCTTGCATTATCCATAGAGATTTGAATTGTAGTAACATTTTCATCAATGGGAACAATGGAGAGGTATATATTGTTCTTCCAACATATGTAGCCTTTTTTAGATTCTTGTGTATGAATTGATTAATTTACGTGTTCAATTTTTATGGGTCACTCAAGGTAAAATGTCCACCCTTTTACCCTTTTGCCCGCTAGGGATCTATTTGTGTTTGTGGATTTTGAGATGGAAAAGAAAAAGGAAAGGACAATTAGTTCCCTTGTGCTTTCCTCAATGCTTCAATAACATTAAAAATTAAAAAATCTCAAAATATAATTGTACCTTTGAGAGAGAAAAAAAAAAGGGAAGAGAAATGACCCAACAAATTCAAAGATTTAATTAATTTTTCACTAATTGTACCTTAAGAAAAAAAAGGAAGAGAAAAAATTCAAAGATTTAATTAATTTTTCAATAAGTGTTCCTTTCCATTTTTCTTATTGACGATATGAAGAAAATTGTTTCCTTTCCTTTCCCTTAGTAAAGTCTAAATCCATGAAACAAATGGAGCCTAGGAGTCAAGTCCAATCACAACTTGTGAACACAACTGTTTTTATTTCGTACATTTCTTTTGATCTATTTTCTGATAATTTGATATCATAACATCTTTAATTCTCTAAGCTTATCTCCTTTAGGTATTGAAGAAATGAACATTCAAGATTGGGTACACCTCTTAATGACAACCTCTTTATGACAGCCCAATATGAGATGAGACTTTATTTTCTGTGAATATTCGAATCTTAGTGACGAAGAGATGAACCTAAGTTTTGCACTAACATTTTTTCAAATAACGTTAGGAACTGAAAAGGATTATGATTTTTGCTTATAGGTAAAGATCGGTGATTTGGGATTGGCTGCAATTGTAGGGAAGAACCACATAGCACATTCGATACTAGGGACGCCGGAATACATGGCACCCGAGCTTTACGAGGAAGATTACACAGAGTTGGTGGACATATACTCGTTCGGGATGTGCTTGCTTGAAATGTCAACTTTAGAGATACCGTACAGCGAGTGTGACAGTATTGCCAAGATATACAAAAAGGTGACCACCGGAGTGAAGCCTCAATCCATGACCAAAGTGAGCGACCCGGAAGTAAAGGCCTTCATTGAGAGGTGCATCGGCCAGCCAAGGGCTAGACCCTCTGCCTCAGATCTTCTCAAGGACCCCTTCCTATCGGAAGTTAACTGTGACAAGCAAGAATCTATCAGCTGATCTGCTACCGTAAGTAAGGTACCATACTTTGGAGCTTGTCAGTGATTAGTAAACTCTAAAAGCTAGAATAAAACTGTTTGGCCACTCAGCTTCTGAGATTCAGTTGTACAAAATGTGAAAACTACTTTGGACAGTTTTGCACGATTGAATTGCAAAAGCTGTTGCCAAACGGGCCCTACCCTTATAGCAAAACTATGTGTTTAGTATGTTGATAATATTTCTCTTTGCGTGTATAAAAGTTGTAGTCCCATTTCATTGGATTAATACAAATTCTAAAATGATGTATGATACGTTGGACTTGCTGAATTCGGGCACGCTTCAATGGCAGTCAAACATGTATTCGTTTTTTGTTTTTTTTAGATACAACAATACTGTTCCAGAATATGATTGGTACGTGAGTGCACTGCATGGACAAACCGCTTGATGAAAAAGTAAAGAAATGTATTGAAGTGCTAGTGGTTTAGGATGAATCATAGATCCTAGTGGTTTTGGCGCTAACATGTTGTAACTTGGTGCAAAAATGTTGTACCATTTGAAAAATAGTGGTTTTCAACAATTTGGCACCACTTTGGTATCAAAAAAATGTTAGTGTCAAAATGTGGTAATTTGCCGCGAAATATTGCAACTTTGAAATCACCTTGCTGCTGAAAACCACAATTTCTCAGACGATACAACATTTTAGCACTAAACCTAGTAGGATATATGATGCATCTTAAACGACCAGGATGTTTCAAAGTATTTTCCTGTATATATAGCTATTTGGTGCACTGACATCCATTTATGTTACTAAATCTATGCATGCATATACACAGCTATTAGGTAAACGCATTCAAGAGATTTTTGCTTCAATTTTCTAGCAATCATTTTGCCAGTTTAGCAGTCTAGATAATTTACTGAATGTTTGACTTTTTGGCCACTCTAAATTAAGCTGGAACTTGGACATTTCTTTTTTTCTTTTCATTTTTTGATGGGAAAAACTTTCATTGGAAACAAATTTCAACTGAGTACACACATACTCATTCAAAACACAAGAACTGATATCAGTGGGAAACACTCCTCTTAACCAGACTCTCAGACCATCTAGCTTTTGTGCATGCTTAGCTAAGAGATGGGCCACTCCATTTCCCCACCTTGGGGCACAAGAACAAGCCCGAACCCCCGCTAAATGCATTCTCCCGCAAATTGAAAGCTGTCTTCAACAAAACTTCCCACCAGAATATGTGTGTGTGTGTGTGTGTGTGTGTGTGTGTATATATATATATGTATTCATATTTAGGGTGTGTTTGATAACCCAATAAAGTGGTGAAAATGAAAATTTTCGGCACTTATCTTGTTTCAGTGTGTTTGATAATCTATTTCAAGTGAAATAAATTCTACTGAAAATAATCACTAAATACAATTTATTTCAGTACTTGAAACACAATTTTCAATATTGAAAATTGAATCGCTTAAAATTTTCTATAATTAAAATTCAGCATTTAATTTTCTGTACTTAATTTTCAGTTTTATCAAACGGCCGTTAGATTGGAAGTAAAGAATATAGATACAGAGAGACAAGAGAGTAACTTAGGCACCATCTGTGTTCTAGAAATGAAAAGGGTGTTCTCAGAAGAAAATGAGTAGCAGCCGGAACAAATACTTCTCACAAAAATGGCTACATTTACAACTTTGTCACATTAATACCAAGGCAACCACATCCAAGCAATTGTAGTCTCATTTTTTGCCACTTATATAATTTATTTATTAGTATATATTTCCACAAATGTAAAGTAATGTATTGCTTGAGTTCTAAGGAACCAAACCTGTAATCCTTGCTCATATCTAAGCAGGGGCGCCTTGAATCGAATGGATTCAGGAATTTGGTCCAATGGGGTCAATACATTACTAAAGATTTTATTAACTATTTTTTGTGTATGATGATTGAAAGAAAGAAATAACTCTTTTTTTTTCATGTTCATTTTACAGTAAGATTAAGAAATGAATACTTAAATTCAATATTTAAATGACAATGTAAGTATTACTGATGTCACTCCAGTTTTAAACACTTGTTACAATTGACCACAATGAGTTTTCATAGCTTGAAACTATTGCATGATAGACTTCCTTCTCAATGGTAATTTTTTTTTTTTTTTTTGGTAATCGGGAGTGTCTGGGCCAGCTTGCGCGCAACTCGACTAATCCCCCGAGGCCTGGAGGCGCCGGGTGAATACTCTAAATTTAACTACTTTTATATCTAAATACAAACAATTAAGCTGGCATTTTGTGGCCTGTAGGGACAGACAAAAATGCAGTGGGGGCATTCTAGTGAAGAAGTTTAAATTGATATACCGAGATGGTCATAATTAGTGAAATTTATCAATATGTTAGTGTGGCAGCTCCCCCAACGAGGCCTATGTAACTTGTATCTAAAGAGTTACAAATACATAATGTAACATTGGATAAATTATACTCACCTCTGTTCAGGCAAGGTCAAAATAAAAAAAGACTTGCCATGTGGTATGCAAAATTACACTAAGCACCCGTATTAGAGATGGAAACCAAGCATGTATGTAAAATTTCATTTTTTTTTCATTAAAATAAAATATAACTTATTTAAAAAAATCAACACATTATGAAAGGGCAAATTTATCATTAGAAAAAAAAAATCGTATGCATATTACAATAAAATATTATAGGGCAATTTTATTGACTGATAAGGGTGAAAGTACATTATAAAATATTTAACCAAAAATAAAAAATATAAATTAACGGTCAACTGACAATTCACTAACAGGGGAAAGTGTTACTCAACTATAAAGCTAAGAAATGTCCTGTGTTTTGTAATTTCTTATATACCAGAAGAGAAGTTCCTGTATTTTGAACTTAGCTCGTAAAAACTCGTTGTAAATTTCCTTCTAATGTACTATTTACAAATAAAAAGATAATAAATTAAACAATAAATAAACATCTTATATACACCATGAAAATATATAAATTGAGTTATGGGGATTGAGACTTGCTGGGATTAGGCAAAGCAAATTTGTCAACCCAAAAACCACCCTCCCCTATTTTCAGAAGCCGTGCCGTCTTGGTCATTTGCTTATACTAAAAGCATACAAAACTTCATCTCCACTCCTCACCTTTTTTTTCTTTTTTCTTTTTTTTTTTTTTTTTTTTTATATATTTAATCAAATTGCTATCTTCTAGTTCAACCTTTTCTCTTTCCCCATACGCCCTTTTCATCAATCTATATGATTCATTCCTCTCTTCATCGAAAAAAAAAATAGAGAATTGTTATTGCCACTCCATCATTGAATTAAGGCACTTCATAGTACCACTCTCAGAGCATGTGGTACCATGCATGCAATGCATGACATACTTGGTACCACATACTTTAAGAGTGATACCATGAAGTGTCTTGGTTCGATAATGAAGTGACAATAGCATCACCCAAAAAAATAGTCACAATATGCAAATATATGTGAAGATTTGCGCCAATTGACACCCCCCCAATTCACCATTTTTTGTTTTCTTTTTCTATTTCTCACCATTTTCCTTACCAATCGAACAAAATAATTTTTGTGGTTCGCCCACTTTCGTTTACTAAACCCACAAACCAAACAAGGCCATCAGACGATTGTTGTGTACAAACATTTGGAGTATAGTTTATGAACTTATATCTAAGCTAATATATCAATTAAGTGGAACGGACTTTCTGATTAATCAGTGTGATGACCAAGAGCTAAGACTTTTGAGGTAAAAGGCCAAGATGGATGAGCTGAAGTGTGGATACTTGTCTCACATCCCCGTGGGGTGAAGATCTTAGACAAGTTTATAAGCCTTAATCGCCCCTCTATATACAACAGGACTTTTAAATTGTGAGTGAGCTAAACACAACAGCAACTCCGCAGTTAAGCATACTGCTGCCACAACGGTATTAGGATGAGTGACCCCCTTAAAAGTTCTTTGTATTTAGGTCCAAAGCGGACAATGGAGTAGTTGCTAGACGGGGAGGTGGGCCATTACAATTAGTCAAAATTTGTATCAACATGAAAACGGTTACTTTTTTTTTTTTTGCCCAACTTCACTTTAACTTATTCAATTTTCATTTAAAAAAAATAAAAAACAGGAACAGAAATCTGAAAATCACAACATTACCAAACAGACCCTTGGCAGTTTGTTAAACAATATACTGATCACGTGTATAGCAAGAAAACATCCACCAGTTTCTAATGTCCGAGGCCAAGAAATGGCACAGGATTTCACCTTCTCTATATTCGAGAACGTTCTTGAAGCCTTAATAGGAGTATTTGGATTCTGAGCTCACTCGTGCGTCTCTGACTTTGACTTAAAAAATTAAAAATTAAAAAATAAATAAATAAATGGCATGGGGTTGCTTTGAACAAAGTTAATCAGTAAACCACCTCTTTTTCCTCTTTGAATCTTACTTCACTGGTTTTCTGGGTTCTAGAAGTGCACTCTAGTAGTACTATAATGAGAGATGAGAGAGAGGAATATACGTATATATAGATATAGCTATGTATAGGAGCTTATATCTATTGTGATCTAGTCTTCTAAAGTGGTCTATGAGCTCTAGTAATGGACAGTGCTAGCCTGAAAGATAGTCCACTGCTCTCAAGTCCTTTCTCATCACCAAATGTTGGTGCCCTGCTCAAGATTAAGATCATTTCATGGTAAGATCATATGCTTATGTGTTGTATTTCAAAGCATATATTTAGGGACTGTTTGGGAAGGTTAAGAACCACTTCTCTTGTTCATAAGTGACGTAGTTCTGTATATTCAAGTGTTTGGCAAAAGCTCTTTGCTGCAGACAAGCTTGTATTCGATCTAAAATCACTCTTAAAATATGTTCTTTGTCCGTTCTATATATTCAAGTGTTTGGTGAATGCTCTTTTGTTGCATACATGTCCATGTTTGATCTAAAATCACTCTTGAAACAAGTTCTTTGTCAAATCAACATGATCCTTATTTTGTAACAGAGGAAAATTGAAAGTCAAATCAACATGATCTTTATTTTGTAAAAAAGTAAAATTGAGAATGGGACTGAATCATATCATGTTTTATGCATTACCAAACCGGTCCTTAAGAGATCTTGAAAATGCCTAAAATTATGTGTGAATGGTCTTTTCAGGAGCCAAGAGACAGGTTTACCAGTTTCTGTTTCTGTTCATGTTGCTGATAGAACATTTCACCTGCACAAGGTAAGATGAATGTCAATCTGAATTGTATTTTATAACATTCATATGGAAGTGACTTATTTTTTTTTATTTTTACATGTTACATGAATAAGGATAGATTGTTTAGATACATAAAGAGAATAAACCCGAAAGAGGGGTAAAGAAGAAAAATAATAGACCAAGGTCCCTTTGTATGGGTTGTCGCCTTTTCGTTTAGGCTTGAAGCAAAAGCCTTAATCACAAGGTCAATGTGAAAATTAAGAAATGTTGACTGCACTCACATCTGCTTCCTCCATCACGTTTGGGCTCTTGACTGGCTTCAACCTAAACGAGCTTTAGGACTCTTCTGAGTCCCAAGACCCAAACGTGCATTTATAAGGTGATTCAAAACATGGCCTACGAGTTGTTTGCTATAGAAGTTGAGGAACATGAAATTCTGTCAACTCGCAACTCATGCCCATATATGCAAATCACCTTCTTCAACGTAAAAGCGGACACAAGTAAACCTTGGGTTTTCAACGTAAAAGCGGATACAAGTAAAAATGCATCTTCAAATTAAGCTGAACACAAAGATCATATAGTTCCAATTGGCGACAATTCATTCTGAAAATGTCATCCAAATGTGCCCTAACTTTGGTGACGAAAGTCCAATAAAATGATTCCTTAGTGCCCATTCAAGCAGTATATTTTGTAGCATGCAATCAATATTAGGACCCGTTTGGCAGCAACTTTTTCTTTTGCTATTCCATCGCCAAAAAAAAAAAAAAAACTACTTTTGGGAAAAAAAGTTGCCCAAGGGAGCTTTGGTCAATCGCAAATTTCTGTGATTGAAGTATATTTTTGCTTTTGGACTTCCTTAATCACTGATGGTAATTCAATCATTTTTTTCTTCTTTCACTCCTTGTCTTCCGTTTAGGACCTTAGTAGATTTGCCTTGTTCATCATCCCTTCTATATTTTGCAGTACCCACTGTTTTCAAAGAGTGGATACTTCAAGAGAACATTGAAGGATTCAAATGAAGTTGAGCTGCCACAAAATTTCCCAGGAGGACCAGAGACCTTTGAGATGATTTCACTCTTCATCTATGGCTCCTCCACATTAGTTGACCCTTTCAATGTAGCATCACTAAGATGTGCAGCTGAGTTTCTTGAAATGACAGAACAATATAGCTCCGGCAATCTCTGTGATCGTTTCGATATATATTTGAACCAAGTGGTACTCCAAAGTTGGGATGATACACTAATTGTCCTCCAAAAATGCCAAACAGTCCTTCCGTGGGCCGAAGACCTTCTCATCGTGAGCCGGTGCATCGAGTCTCTAGCCTTCATGGCTTGTATGGAGATTCTTGACCCTGAAAGAAGACGAGACCAACCAGCGGTTACATTGGACACTTTGGCTAGTCAAGCTTGGAGTTCTGAGACTGTGAAGGAGATAGTGAGCCAAGACTTGTGGATGAAAGACCTTATTGCCCTTCCTTTCGGGTTCTTCAAGAGGATAATTGGGTCCTTGAGGAGACAAGGAATGAAAGAGAAATATGTTAGTCCCATCATTGTGTTTTATGCAAACAAATGGGTGTTGTCAAAGAAGACACACCAGTTTTGGGAGATCTCAGGGGAGAGAAATGCCAAAATTGATACAAACAACAAAGTTTTAGTCATTTTAGAGGGTGTTCTTGAATTGCTGCCTATGGGAGAGAAGGCTAGTAAGGTAATTCCAGTTGGGTTTTACTTCTCATTGCTTTCTAAGTCTCTTGAATTGGATTTGAAGAATGATAGTAAGGTTAAGTTGCAAGATCAGATTGCTTCTCTATTACACTTGGCAAATGTTGAAGATTTTCTTTACCCAAAAGGTGGGACCGAGTCTTTCTCTTCTAGCGCGGAGTTGGGTGTAATGGAGAGTATATTTACAACATACGTATCGTATAACATGGACTCGAATCGTACTCCTTCACTGAGCAATTCAATTGTTGCAGAACTATGGGATACTTATCTTTCACAAATAGCTGGCGATCATGATATGGGTCCTAAGAGA
Source organism: Hydrangea macrophylla (assembly GCA_033977485.1). Lineage (NCBI taxonomy): Eukaryota > Viridiplantae > Streptophyta > Magnoliopsida > Cornales > Hydrangeaceae > Hydrangea > Hydrangea macrophylla. The sequence goes on from CM066994.1 coordinate 36,159,010, forward strand.
TTTGTGGATCTTACTGAAATGGTACCTATATCAAGCAGACAAAGCCATGATCATCTCTACAGAGCAATGAACACCTTCTTACTGGTAAGTTTTTTAGAGTTTAGAGAACAACTCTAAATGTGATTCAACTAAGAGCGATTTCGGGTCATTTCGATATATCAAATTTAACCAGACTTAAAGTCTAATATATCTTGTCAACCAAACAACTAACACCAACCCCACCTGCATAGCAAAATACCCAAATTAGCCTAATCCCAATGCTCGATTATTATACGCTCATTTGGCAACAACTGTTACTTTTGCGACCCAATCACACACACACACACACAAAAAAAAAATACACCTTTTGGTGAAAAGTAGCCCATTGTAGCTTTTGGCCAAGCACAAATTTCTGTGATTGAGCCACATTTTTTTGCGTTTGAATCACAGAAACTGATTTGCCAAACAGTTGCATTTTAGCTTTTGGAGTTCCATAATCACTGATGGGCTCCAAGAGCAATAGCCAAACATGGTAATTGTAGAAATTTGTGTTTGGCCAAAAGCCACCTTGGGGCAGCTTTTAGTCAAAATCAGTGATTTTGCACTTGAATTGCAGAAGCGGTGCGAAACGGACCCTTAGCCCACTTAGCCTCTCTGCATTACTAAGATGGTTATTTTCTATCTTCAGGTTCACCCAGATATAACACAAGATGAGAAAGGGTTGGTATGCAGATACCTGAATTGCCAGAAACTATCACAAGAGGTGTGCATCGAAGCAGTTCAAAATGAGTTAATGCCACTGCGTTTGATTGTCCAAGCCCTCTTTGTTCAGCAACTAAACACACACCAAGCCTTCAAAGAATGCTCAGACTCGTTCAGATACACACATATTGGAGAATTCTCTGGCAGCCTTTCAAGCTCAAAATGTGGAATCCCCAAAAGCCAAAATCTCTTGGAAAGCCCGTATATCGATACACCAATTCCAAAACCCGAGTTCTCAAAAAAGGACTATGAGTCAACTAGCTTCAGAATTCAGACTCTTGAACAAGAACTCATGTCTTTGAAGAGAAGTCTTCAAGTAAAGAACCTGTCAAAGGATAAAGAGGTAATTACAAGAAAATCTGAACCGGTTTTGGGAAATACAATGAGCTTGAGACCGTACGGTATGGAGGGAAGAACACTGAGCAAGAGGAGGAACCCACTTGGACATGTGAATGCTTGTATTGGCTCTGTGAATTTTGCTTCTCAGAGAAAGTATGTAAGTAAGATATTGAAGGTAATAAGGAGGATGAACTTGTTTGGGAGAGGAAAATCGAAGAGAAAGCCAGGTGCAGCATTGTAATGCACTATAGTTATATAAGTTTTAACAAAAACCCATAATTTAACTAATGTTTTAAGGGCTTTGATTTGTCGAAGTTACAGTAAGAGGAGGAAAATACATATAGAAAAGTTAACTGAAAACAGAATATTAGTTATACAACTTGTGATAGTAGATAATACACTAGATCATTGTACCCAAAAAAGCGAGAGGGTTTTCAATTTAAGTCGTAGGAAAGAATATACAGGCACCAACAATAAGCATGTATAAAATTACACAGGCACATCATTCATACAAACATATGTCAACACCTACATGTATCTACAATGTTTCGTGTTAGAAGTACGATTTCAGGTGAAAAGTACCAGTGTACAGACAAAATTTTCAAAATGTTGTGATCAGATAGCAGCATTGCAAAAATAATACTGCTGGTCTGCACAAGGACAGTCGTGAAAATTGGCAGCTAGAACTAATAATTACAGCACGGGAGTCACCTGAAGGACTACAAAATAGGATTTCCAGGAAAGTTATACCTAATATACCTTTTACATACATTATATTGTTTTTTATCACTTTCACAATCTTCTACCATGGCCCATGGTTATTCTTTTTGACGTCAACTACTGGTTATAGGATTTAGAAATGGTGATAATGCATGCATTAATTAGTATTTTTTTTCATTTAACAAGTAAATGGGAAAAGCCTAACGATCACCTGCATTTACATCCAAGGCTTAGAGCAACTCCAATGGGGGATCTAAAATGGGTATGCAAAATCAAAAGATGCCAAAATGGATGCCTTAATTCCAAAAATTGCACTCCAAGGGGGATCCAAAAGGGCATCCATTTTGGCAACTCATGGTTTGGGTCTCTGAACTTACAACCTTCGGAGAGAAAAAGAAAGGATATCCATATTTGGTAGGAAGATCCTAGCCATTGGTTTGTGATTAAAATAATATTTTTAGTGTATCTATGATTGAGATATATCATAGATAAAAGTGTCCTCTGAAAAGCACTTTAGCCTTGGAAGTTATATATATGTCCACTGCCTCAACATGTTTATCTGGAATTATTTGCGCTCTTGATCAAGAGTTCACAATGCACCAAAGTAGCGGAAGTAACCAACTATAAAGAAATCAACATGTATAACTTCACTTTGACAAACACTGCCGGAGAAGCACTACTCAAAAACTCCACCTAGAAAATATTCTTCTTCAGAAAAATGGAAAAAAATCAAACATTAGAAAGGTACAAGGAAAACAAATTTCTGATAGTAGCTTGCCAAAAACAGCCACTGCATAATGACTACACCAATGTGTTAGAATAATCTATTCATTCAAAATTTGAATCCCAAATTTGGTTCCAAATTCTTAGTCAATTGTATCAAATGCAATGGTATGTAATACAACCAACCATTGCTACAACATGTGGTACAACTGTTAAAGCATTTAGGAACCAAATGTGGGATGCCTAACATATTTCCCCAAACTATCCAAAAATGTTATTTCTAAAAAACAGTGAATTGTTTTTACAAGCCAACATGGCATCCATGTGATAGAAGAATTAACTTTAAGAAGTTTTTTGCAGTCTGTAGTAACATTACTCATTGTGTACTTGATAAATGAGCAACTCACTGCTATAATCAATATTCTAGATTCAATGAAAATTCAGAAGCATCACTTATCTACCATCTTTAAACGCATTAACTGAAGTGCTAAAGTCCCACACATTAACCAAACCTCAAGCAAGAAACTTTCTTCTATACATAAAAAAGAGGGGACTATAGAAACAACATAACGAGCCCAAATTCGCATGTTACACAGACAAATGATGTAAATAAGGAGAAACCCAGGATTTGTCTGTGAAGACAGATGTACTAAGCAACTACAGCTTCCTCCTGATGGAAGTCACTCTGAAGAGTCTGAACTTTGTGAGAGTCCGGGACAATCTTTGCCGATTCCATGACAGCTTGTCCATTGACATAGTGCTGGCGGCAAACAGGCATGTACATATCAGCACCACCAATCAGCTCTGTCTTTGTCTCATCTGTTTTTCGTAATGTAAATAAAGCTCGTTTGCCACACAGCTCACATCGAGCACTCAACTTAGTTATGGAATCAGCAAGGGGTATTATGTCAAGCACTGAACCAAAGGTCCTCCTGCAATAAACATTTTAATCTTCCATTAAAACAGGGATGTTTGGGAAGGCAAAGAGCCAGTTACATGAATTCAAGTGTTTGGTAAACGTCCGTATCTTGCACATGAGTTCATGCCCAAATTAGTACTCTCTCCCTCTTTAAACTAGTTCTTTGTAAAACAATTATAACCTTGGTTCTTATAAAAACCAAATAGAAAGTAAGACTGGGATTAAACCAGATAGCATTACCAAACACTGCCCTCAGATGTAGAACACAGATTGAGTAACAATGGTAAACAAATAAAAGTAAACTTGAAAAACACCTCAAATAATCACCATCCAGGCCAGCAACTATTATGGTTTTGCCATCAAGATCAGCAACCTTGCAGCAAAAATCATAAAGGTCTCCAAAGAATTGAGCTTCATCAATACCAATCACATCCAACTGTCAACGTGTCGCGCCAATGAGAAAAAAAAAATAGGCAAAACATTGCAAACATCAAACATACAACACATAATTTTGGGTTCTTTGAATATGGCCTCCGAGATAATAATGACATAATTCTTCAAAAGTACAAATGGATTTGATTAAAATTGTGTATGATATCTCCTCAATAAAAGGCATTTTATGTTTAATTTATCCCTTTCTATTAGAGACTTAGATTTAAAAACAAAGGACTTATTTGGTCACTACATATTTACCTAACAGACAAGTCCCTTCAGAAATACACAAGTTTATTCAAAAACCCTAAAAATCATCAATATGCACAAGTTAACAGCCGCATTCAAGTTACTTCAAGTAAACAAAGGCAATTTCATGGGTAAAATCAATATGATTTGTTGACTACCAATTGCAATTTTCAGAATACAATTCCACCAATTGGTTTGGATCACTAAGGCTTAGTTTGGTCCCCATGTGGCTTTTTAAAAGGAGCTTATGAAATTTACTACTAAGTTGTTTGATAATTTTGTACAAGTGACACACTACTCTTCAAAAATATATCATGAAACCAAAAAGCTACCTTGAGCTTTTAAAAGCTCAATTCTAGAGCTTTTAAAAGCTCCCCCCAAAAAGTCCTAAGTTCAATTTTTACAAAGCGCATAAACTAGTTACCAAATGAATTAACATAAAATTGTGCTTTAAAAAAGGAAAAGCACCAAAAGGGGGGCCAAACTAAGCCTACACCTATTTTCCAATTGCTTGCTCGTGTTAATAGGGTTACTGCATAGTATGCAGTTTTCATTGATTTAACCAATAAACCAGCAACCATGAATATTATCACAAATGGAGGCTGTGCCATGAAGATTATTTCAAGAGGTGGGGAAAAAAAAAGACTTCCTAAACGCAGCGACCATCCCTCCATAAAACCATGGAAATTGAATAGACATCACATTTTACATCATCCAACACAGTACATGCAATTGATCTGCCAAACAGATTAGGGAAACAAAAGCAACATTGACAATCCCACAAAATATATATATATATATATTTGTGATTCATGACATTTAGTAAATTTTAAACTTTGATATACCTTGTCATAAGCATCAGCACCAAATTGTTGTTTAAATGACAACAGATTCGGCAATGCCCAACAGGGGAATTTGGTCCCATCATGTGTCACAACTGAGTCTATTGCATATCTTGTATCCTTGCTTGACTTTATGATTGCAACATTTCTACAAATAATCCAGTTGACAAAATAAGTACAATAAAACTTAATTAAATAAATAGACTACAAATCTTAATGTAATTTAATGTTAATTTCTAGTGTTATAACTTCAATTACAGTTAAATATGTCAGAACTGGTCTAGTATTTCATGTTTTTCGTTTAAGATGCTGTTTGGGTAATGCAAGAACTGGAAGAACAAGTTCTAAATAGTTCTATGTCTATATATATATATATATATATACATACTGCTTTTCAGGTACTTTAAGGATGGCCAAAGAACAAGTTCTCTATCAAAACCCAAATAACACTGGCTCATAAGAACCAGTAAAAGATTAAGACCTTGTTTGAACCTGGGCCTATTTCCATCATTCCCAAACAGCCCCAAAAAAGATTCTGATCAGGACCCAATAAGAACAAAGAACAGAAGTGTTGAACTTGAACAACAAATCAAACCAAACTACAAAAGCTCAATTACCTTCCATTGTTGCCTTCGGATTTGATCCGGCGAAGAAGAGCAGTAGTTTTTCCAGCAAACATGGGTCCAACGATAACATGAATTTCCCCAGAATGACAATGTGGCAACCCCATCAGATCACTGCCGCCATTGACATAGCTCACTGCAATTGGGGATTTGAAGGAGGAAGTCATGTGTTTGGGTTTAGTTTTAGAGAGAGAAAGTTAGGGTTCAGGAGAGAAAGGGGGGATTGAATTGAAGTAGATCTGGGAGAGGGTATGGAGAGATTGAGAAGAGGAAGGTGAAGATCACAGGCTCCCATGTATTGTGTATATATATATATATATATATACGGAGTATAAAACTATGAGTTGAGTGTTCGGTAAGTTTGAAGTTTGAGTTTTTGAAATTTGGAGGGGAAGTGTGTTTTGGAAGTTTTTTGGTTTTGGAGGGAAAGGTATATATATATATATATATACATATATGTCGATATAGGCTTTATTACATTTTACACTCTCTCAGTTTGTCCTTTGTGTCAACTTGGTCTCTGTTTGAATTTTTTATACTTTTTTGTGCATCACTTACACAACACAGGGTACATGTTTTTAAGGCTGGTGGGTCATTTAGTGTGTCGTTTGGTGTGTATCCCTATCATTTTTTAATAGAGATTAGTCTTTTTTCTCAAATATTTTTTTATGGTTAATTACACTTTACCCTCCTGTGATTTGAGTCGATGTCAGTTTACCCCCCCTGTGGTTTAAAATTGACCACTTAACCCCCCTGTGCTTTCGGGTAAAGTGTCACCGCTAAAATTAGTGACCACTTTACCCCCTGTGGTTTGGTCCGATGACACTTTACAACCCCCCCCCCCCCCCCCTCCCTCTTATGGTTTGGCCCGATAACACTTTAACCCTCCCATGTTTTCGGGATAAAGTGTCGACTTAACACTAATTTTAGCAGTGACACTTTACTTGAAATGCACAGGGGAGTTAGCTGGTCAATTTTAAACCACAGGGAGTAAAGTGATATCGGGCCAAACCACAAGGGGGTAAAGTGTAAGCAACCTTATTTTTTATAGGCAAAATTGCCCTTATCATTAGATATATACATATGTGTGTTTCTACCATTACCTTGAAATTAGGGATTTCAAATTGAAACCCAAACTTTTTTTTTTTTTGCTAAAAAGAAATTGAAACCCAAACAAATGGAAGATATGTTTCTCTCTCTCACTATCTTATTCTTTGTCTCTTTATTTTTCTCTACTTTCCAATAAATGCAATATATGTATCTCTCTCATTAACTCGCGATCTCTTTCTATACTTTCCTTTACTACCTAGCGTGGTGATGTTTTGGGTTTGAATTTTTTTTTTTTTTTTTTGCTCAGGAAAAAAAAAACATACAAGGAAAATCAACCAACCCCAACTGGGGAAACATCAACATGAACAATAGCTTGCAAGGGACTAGGCATCGTGACAATCTGTGATGGGGTGAGGACCCCTTCATCTAAGGCTTTGTTGCACTATCTAGGAACATGAGAGATGGTGATGCCGTCAAAATTATGGAGCAGAGCCTGAATGTCACTACAAATTGCTGCAATCTCCCAAGGAAAACTAGATGCCTGATTGTGCAAAGCTTGGGTGAATCAAGGTCGTTGATCATGATACATTCTTTAGTGGGTCAATCTCAAGTAAATTAAGGTGTCTGCATATTTGATTTGTGTAAAGGTTTACGTTTTGAGTTTTGAAGGTGAGGAATTTTTTTTGGGTGAGAAATTTTATCATCAAATCCATTTAAAATTATGATAAATTTGTATTATTAAACTTGTATCAAAATTCTATAACTGATAATTTCTCACCAAAAAGTGAAAAATTTGCATTAATGAGTGACAAATGTGTCATTAGAGCATTTGAAACTTTTCATTAGTACATTACACACTTCTATCAAAATTTCTAGAAGTGAGAATTTCGCACGATAACATATAGAATTTTGCATTATGTTATTGAGAAATTTCTCACTTATGGTCTGTGATGTATTTTAAAGTGAGGAATTTCTCACATTTCTTTCTCTCTCTTGCATAAATTTTCTCTGATAATTCTCTCTCTCTCTCTCTCTCTCTCTCTCTCTATATATATATATATATATATAACAAATATGGGTTTTGAATTTCAAAATCCTGATTTATGGGAGTGAGGTATTTATGTCTTTAAAATAGGTGAGAGACCAATTTATAAATTCAATTTTAAAATGGATCTATTTGTAGATAAGTAGAGTTGAATGGACTAAAATTTAAAGTACTCATATAATTTTAGGGGTAAATATCATTGACCTTTCTTAAGGTATGATCTAATATCAGAGACTTTCACTGAATTTTGAATAATATTATTGACCTGCCTTATTTTTAAAACTATGTATCACTAAGCTCCCTTCTATTAACGGTATGAGTGAAAACGGTTCGATTCAGTCCAACTTTTAGATAATTTGATCGTTTTCGGCTTGGTTCAATGTTTGCACTACATGGAATTGTTTGAAAAATGATCGAACCGAATTGAACCGATCAGTTTGTTCGGTCTGATCGATTTACTTACACCCCTAATCTAATATATATATATATATATATATATGAAAACAAAGGTTTTTTGTTTTGCCACGTGGCATTCCAATGAGCTGCCTGTATTTTAGACCCACGTGTCATTCCAATGACCTGCCTGTATTTTTGACTCAAAATTTACACTTCCCAAACTTAATGCTGCAACAAGTCAACAACCACCCACAATTTCAGCACTTTTCACACAGCCAATAATGTTTCACATTTTAGCACTTTTCACACAGCCAATAATGTTTCACACAGCCAATACCTCTCTCTTACACACACACACACATACAACCCTTCTGCTCTCTCTCTCTCTCTCTCTCTCTCTCTCTCTCTCTCTCTCTCTCTCTCTCTCTCTCCCCAGCCCACACCTTGATATTTTATTCTTCCGTTATACACAAGAGTACCCAATCACAGGAAAACCATTACAATAACATATCAGAACTTATCAGAACTTACAATATCATATAACCATATAGATATACACCTAGACATATAGATATATAACAAAAGAAGAAGAAGGAGGAGGAAAAAATCAAGCCATATATTCCTCCTTCCACTTCAGTTACACAATCAGCCCCGGATACATAGTGGTCATTTATGCATTGAGAGATCAAAATATAAAAAATAGTCTCTCATCTCAATTCTCTCTCTCTCTCTCTCTCTCTCTCTCTCTCTCTCTCTCTCTTTCTCTCTCTCTCTAACCTCATGCCTCTAGCTTCATCTGCACCCTTCTTCACTGCAGTGTCCATCTGTTGCTGTAGGAATCACGGTAACCTCTATGTGAATATGTGCTTTTGTGTATGTGTATATGTGTGTATGTGTTAACATATTACATCACATGTTATTGTATATAAATTCTTAAAATCTTAAACGTGATAATAGTACTGCTAAATAATTGAGATTTATAATTTTGTAAAATAATGGATGAGTATCAAATATATACAAGTCACATTACTTTCCTTGCAAATCTGCAAATATTTATATGCGCATATTACATTTTTTTGGGGGGGAACACTAACTTTTTTTTTTCCCTTTGGTGCTTAAAATTAGAAAGGGCCAAAATTGCATCCCAAACAGGTGTGCCTTGCATTGCTCTTACTTTTTAGGCTATAAAACCAACATAGAGTTCAATCTCGGGCGGATTTTCATTTTCGAGTTATTTTTTCCCTTAGGTTTAAAAATATATTAAAACAACTTCGTATTTTTAGGCCTTCACTTCACCTCACTTTTGGAAGTCTCTATCTCCACCTTGCATCACCGGTAGGTAGTTTTAAAATTCAATATGCATGGATTATGCAATGTTAATTAATACTATGATGATGTATTCTTATTTTGTTATCCAATTTAGAATGTATCTATTATTGGTCTATACTAGGGTGAAATAATATGTAGATTTCTATATAACGCATAAATAAAAAAAATATGTATATATATATATATATATAAAAAAAACCAAAATTTAACACTAAAACTAAGAAGAGAAGGGATACATATCAGAAAATTTAAACAAATAACTTTTTTTAAAAAATGTTACATGCAAGGACAATAGCTAATGTATGGAATATTTGCCAACATACCCGCTAACTCAAGAACAAAACTAACATTTCTAAGACAATAATTTCCAATGAATAACTAGCATACATATGTATAGGTGGGTGTAGATAGAATTCCCCAAAAAAATATTGATACAAAATAACTATTCCCTTTTGCATTCTTGGTCCAATAGTAGGTTCTAATTAGTGGTGATGCAGATAACGTAATCTGATAAGACAAATACACACTGATAAAAGAAAATTACGCATATGAAATGGTTAGAGAAGTACCTTGAGTTTTCAACAAATCTGGGCCTCACTTTGAATGAGTTGATTCACATTTGAACACCAAAATTGGAGCCGCAATTTTCTGAGAGAGTTGCGCTGGAAGTATAAAATAGAGAGGGATAAATGTGATAGCATTGTCATGTTTATAAAGATAAAGATGTATTTTAACACAATTTCAGTTATTTATTTTTATTTTTTTTATTTTATGAATAGCAAGTCTTACTTTTGTTGTTTTTCCAATGCCAAGAAAGTACAAAAACTTTTTCCTAGATTATTGCTCTATAAATTTTGTGTAATTTATAGAGTTAAGAAAGACAAAAAATTAAAAAGAAACTGAATGCCCACTTTGTTATGTATTGTTGAATACTACTGTCACCAATGGACCATAAATATAAAACAAAGTTAATGATGCAAATGACCACCACACTAAATCAATATGCTTTACATAATCCTATGGCGTCAAAGATTAACTAGGGTCTACGGTTGATCAAAAAAGAGAATGGGGTGTGGGAGAATGAGCTAATGGGACAAGTCAAATTGTCATCCTATTTACTCAAATTTTCCAAACTAAACAGTTAGTTAGTATTCCATCAATCCTATAACAACGAATCTACGATCATTCATAATGTATCTATATATATATATATATATATTGAGTAATGCTAGAACAGCTAAAATGTACACCTAAACAATCTATTGGTTGACATGGATTTTTAAAATTATTCATAAGTTACCAAGAGTAAAATTCGAAATAATTTCAAAATTATCATGACACATCAGCAGGAAAATAGTTTAGGTGCACAAAAACCGGTATGCTTAGTATGTTCATATATTTTTTCAAGAATGCTTGGTTGTTAATGTCTTAATACGAACATTCAAAATTGGCAATGTATTTGTCATCTTCAATGTGTCATTATATTGCTTCATTTTTGGAATTGGCCTGTGCCACTGATTAATTGGAAAGGTTATGTGAGAATCTCTGAAAACCCCCACTTTTCACATATAAAAATTGCTATATATGATAGATCTACAACTAAAAGTTAGCACATGAATGTACTTGACTTTCATATGCTTCCCCTCATCTATGAACATGACCACACGACACAAATTCGAGATATGTATAAATAATATATATGTATAGACATAGATAGACAAAAGGTATGTATACATATAACATATATATATCCAAAAATTCAAGAATCAATGTTCTCTCTGTGTTTTTTTTTTATAATAAGAATCATAAGATATAGTTCACGCCTTCAAGGAATCAAGACTTCAAGTCTTGAAGTTCAACAACAAAGAGATGGAAGCAAAATAAACTAAAATAAAGAAATCACTCACAAATACTAAATTAAAAATGTAAAACTTCAAAGAGTTAGAGATAAACATTACCTTCTGATGCTGCCTAAAATTGGTAAGAAGGGTTTAGAGAAAGAAAAAGAAAAGAACAATTTGTATGTGGTTCGGTCCCGTTAACGAGGCGACCTACGTCCACGGTTGCGTCTGTGCGCGCTCACTAGCAGATCACCAGCGGGCCTGGTGAGCCAACAAAGAAGGGCGGCACTACCAGTAATACCGACCGGGTATATGCGTGTAATGGTGAGTTCTCTGTTGTATGCTTGTTAGCTAGAGAATAATTTTTGAATTCCCTTTGACAGGGTAGGTGGGCTCTTTTATAGATGCAAGAGTCCACCCTTACATGGTAAGTTAATAGGATTAGGAAACCTAATCTGATTACAATTGATTTGCATGATTTGGGGAGAGTTTCCTAAGTGGTTTAGGAAACTGCCACATTCCATCTTGCAGACTTGTAGCTGATTTAGGAAACTGCTGGATACGCCGGGATCACGGGACGCCGCGATCTTCATGCCCGACCTATTGGTACGAACCGCACGGTTCCGACGAACGCCTCGGGATTGCTTGGCTATTGGCGCCTCTACTGAAGTAATCAACACCTCTTGATGACGTGGCAGACTGGCTTCATGGCTGGATAATTTTGGACATATCAGCTGCCCCCCATTTTCGGAACTGAGTGGATGCTTCATCGGGTAAGGATTCAAAAATCAGTATCGCCTTGGAAACCGTCCGGATATCCTCCGGGAATGCTGCTCGAGATGGGGCCCACTGTCCAAATCACCCGGTAGAATAACCAACCTGTACAGGTAGGAGCTCAGGTGTTGGTGTTGCCACGTGTCAGGGAGTAATTGGCCTGGTCAGGATCCAGCGAAGTCGGTTCGGATGTAACTGAACAGTTGCGTGGTAACCGGACCGTCACATCACGCATTTAATGCGCGCGCCTTTTGAGGCGACCCTTCACGTGCCCGAGGTGACAGCTGTCCGGTGGCTCTTGGCGGGAAAATTCCTGAGCCGTTGGATCTGAGTGATCTGGATCGTCCGCTATTCCTATATAAGGAACACTTGCTCATTTCTTCAAATCCTGCTGCCAAGTGAGAGAGTTTACCGAGCGGTTTGAGAGCAACCAAGATCCCGAGCAAGATTCCCGAGTCCTTTTGTGCGCTAAATTTTGTAAGTCCTTCCTTTCTGTCTTCAGTTCTTCATTCTCTTCTCCTTTTATGAACAAATCTGGAGGGAGCAAACCTACTTAGGTTAGAACGAGCGTGGGATTTTTTCTTTTTTAGGTTTTGTCATTTCTTCCAGTCCAGAGGTACGTTAGAGCAGTTGGAACGAACGGGTGTTCCCGGGAGGGTCTTGAGAGAGTGTTATCTTTCTTCTAGAGTCGTGTACGACCTGCCCTTTAGGTTGTTAGATCTGCCCCCTCTGTACACCAGGCTTGGAGTCCTTGACCCATTCTTAGGTCGTTTGCCCCCTAGGTCCATTGTAGATGTAGACATGTGCCACTCAGACTTCAACTCGTCGTCTCGATCGGAAGACGAGCAGTCGCAGTCAGGGTCCTTGAGCGTAAGCTTAGATCTACCCTCTTCAGCCCCCTCTGACCAGCATAGTGAGGGAAGAATACCTGCCGGGGCGTCTCACGAAGAAACGCACCGGGATTCTCCCATAGCCTCGACGTCTCGGGGGTCGGGCAACGAAGGGTCTGTACCGAACAGTCCTGGGGTCGTCTTTGTGTGTGAATCCATTGTTAGTACCCTGCGAGGTCCTGATTTGGATCGGATCAGGATAGGTATGAGCTTCCCGGCCCCTTCTCTCTTTCTGTCCACAACGGCGGAGCTCACTTTCACGAGTCGGGCTTCGTCACTTTGTACGAGGATGCCTTCATGGTAGGCGAAGGCCTGCCTCTCCACCCAGTTGCCCGGGACACGCTTATTTACCTCAGGATCTCCTCCAGGCAGCTTGCTCCGAATGGTTGGCGATATCTGATGGGGTGCATCTCCTTGTGGCCCCAAGTCCTCGGGTATGAGCTCACCTTGCAGGAGTTCTTCTGGACCCACTAGCCTTTCCAGGTTCACAGGGAGTCTGGTTTCTTCTCGCTCGAGGCTAGGCAGGGGCGGAAGATTATAGTTAACTGCCCGAGCAACAATAAAGGATGGAAGAAAAAATTCTTCCAAGTGTCCACCCTGGAGCTGTGTGAGAAGGCGCCGGGTGTTTAGTTGAGGACCTCCTGGGCGGGGAAGCTGAGGAGTAAGCCCGACCATTTTTCTTTCCTGATTAGTCTTTCTGTTTTGCCTTGACTAACCCATTTGTATGTTTGCTTTGCAGTGGGATCAGTTGACTTGCCAAGTCTTCCCGACGAGCTCCAAGTAAGGATCCTGTCTCTGTTGGAGGACCCAACTGACATTAACAAAGTGTTGACTCGGTCGGGAAGCCCGAAGATCTCCTACAAGCCCCAGCACGACTTCACAGCTCCCATCCTCCAGACGATCATTCCTGGTGAATACCATCTCTTGACCATCCAATTTTCTTTTTACTTAGTACTTTGCTGAATTATGACATGCTCTCTGGTTTTGCAGAAATGGCTCCCAAGAGCGCGGCAACCCTGAAGGAGAAAAATGCGGCCCTGATGGCCCGGGCTGGCCAGAAGAGGAAGAAGCCAGACCCCGCTGAGAGCCAGCCCCTCAAGAGGATTTCCCGGGGGATTTCCATCCGGGTTGAGAAGGAGGCACCTGATGCCTCAACGCCCATTGTAACGATTGCTGTGCCACCACCACCTCCCCTTGCTGCCAAACTATCCGAGGTCTCCTTCTTGAGCGTGGAGGAGACTACTTGCGCGGGCCCCTCCTCCAGGCCGGAGGTCGAGACGGCGGACGAAGTCCGTGGAAGGGTACGGCCCGGGCTGCTGCAGAGTCAAATTGACAAGTGCACCCTGCTAAGCCCCGAGGCCATCATCGGTTGGCTATACGGCATCAGCCACATGGTAAGTCTCTTTGCAATGTGAACATTAACTTTTCCTCCATGCGCATACTGACGCTTTCTTGTTCTTGCAGATTGGCTGTATTGCGGCCGGGACTGAGACCACCCTTCCCGGCATTTTTGAGAGGTTGGCCGTTGTAGAGGCTAACCTCTCCGTGGCGAGGGCTGCCAGGGAGTCCGCGGAGTTTGCTCTCACCGTGGAGGAAGAAAAATCCCGGGCAACGACCCTAGAGCTGGGGGAGACCCATAACTCTTTGTCAACCGAGCGGGCCGCCCGGAAGGTTGCGGAGACTAAGGCTACAGTCGCGGAGGCCGGGAGGATAGTGGTGTCAATCGGGACAGGTTGGCCCAGCCCGGCCCACTTTTTTCGGGCTAAAAGCCCGGCCCGGCCCGGCCCGCTAGGCCCGGTTCACATACCCCGGGCCGGGGCGGACACCCATCCTTCCGTCCATGGTCCGGCCCGGCCCAAAATAGTGAAAAAGCCCGGCCCGGCCCGAAGCCCGCCACGGCCCACTTCAAAAATAGAAGAAAGCCCGCTAGCCCGTCCGGCCCGGCCCGATGTCTGGCCCGCTAGGCCCGGGCCACCGGTCCGGGGTGGACACACCTCCTCCACTCCCAAGCCCGACCCGAAGTTTGGTGAAGCTCGGCCCGGCCCAAAGCCCGCTCGGGGCCCGCTTTGATCGAGCCCGGCCTGTTTGACACCACTACGAGAGGATCACTGCCGAGAAAGACCTGATAGCTATGACGGCCACGCTCTCGGAGCTTACTGCTGCTCGGAAGGTTGAAGCCAAAGATGCTGAGGAGGAATTCGAGGCAGGGTTCCTCATGGGCTACGCTGACCTGGCAAAACGGGCTGCTACTGACCACCCTAACTGGGATCTGTCCGGCTACTCCTGGGCAGAGTCCAGTTATTGGAAGGAGGGCCAGGCTGACTCCGAGGTCGTCGCTGAAGCTGCACCGGCCGGAGACCCCTTTGTGGATGAGCAGGCTGCGGAGGAGGGAGAAGTGGTGGTCCTAGACAACTAGTTTTTTCCTCTTTTTGTTTTTGTTGTAGTTTTTTCTTTTTGGGGAGGCTACTACAACTGCCCCCTAGGCTTTGTACAGTTTCTTTTTTAATTAATGAAAAGCCCCTAAGGTCAACCTTCCTTTCCATTAACTGTTTCTTTTTTCTGTACTTTGCCTATTTTTAATTGCTAATATCCGCTCGGTTTTTAGCCGACCTAACCCTCTCCTTAGCAAATGGTTTAGGACCGTAACCAGTAGAACACCTAGTCTTCTTGACCTGTTTTAAAGGAAATTGCCCGGAGTGCCGTAGGAACTGGTCCTGTTTAGCGTCCAGGATGTCCCGGTGTATTATAGGTATACCCTGTTTTACCGTCCGGGAGGTCCCTGTGTATTTTAGGAGTATCCTGTTTTACCGTCCGGGATGTCTATCTCTGATCACTGTAAGCCCTTAGGAATATCTTCCAAGTTCTTTTACTGACCAGTGTAATTTCCTGTTTTGGCCTAATATTCCCCTGCCCCCCAAGCATTTTGCTAAGGAGGGAGTACAGGAGTGAGTGGTCATAGGAAATTGACCTGGAACATGGGTGGTTGCAGGGTCCTTTGAAGCTTGCCATCGTCGGCCACCTAGGGGTTTGCCCCTGTCGTCGGTTGGACCTAAGCGACGCTTTAAGTAATTTCCTCTTTAGGTCTAATATCCCCTTGCTCCCCGAGCGTCCTGTGAAGGCGGGGGCGTGTTAAGGAGTGACCATAGGAAACCGACCTGGAACATGGGTGGTTGCATTTTAGTGCCTGGGTTCGGAGCCCGAGGTCTTTTCTGCCTTGGTTTTTAGCCAAGGTCTTTTCTGCCTCGGGGTTGAACCCGAGGACTTTTTTTGCATTGCACGGGATACTAACAGGAGTAAATTTTCAAAGTAAACTATTCAATTTTATTTAAAAATAAAAATTTATGGTGGTTGCTCAATCAGAGCTACAAAAACAAATTTCCCTATCAATACTAAATTCCCGCGGCCAAGTGCTACTGATAATACTTGCGGAGGTGTTGCACATTTCAGGGAAGAGAGAGATCGTGCCCGTCCATGCTCTGTAGCCAGTAGGTTCCCGGTCGGTTGACCCGGGTTACTTTATACGGGCCTTCTCAGTTTGCCCCCAATTTCCCTTGACTGGGGATCCGGGTAGACTGGTTCACTGCCTTAAGGACGAGGTCTCCGACTTGAAAACTGTGGTGCTTCACCTTGCTATTATAGTACCGCGAGACCCTTTACTTGTAGGCTGCCACCTTTAGGTAGGCTTGGTCTCTCCTTTCCTCCACCAGATCCAGTTCTGACCTTAGAGCTTCTTCGTTATCCGGCGCATTGAAGTTGGCCACCCGATATGTAGGCAACCCGAGATCTGTGGGGACCATTGCCTCAAATTCGTAGGTTAAAGAGAATGGCGTCTCGCATGTTGCCGCTCGGGGTGTTGTGCGGTAGGCCCACAGAAGGGTTGGTAGTTCTTCAGCCCACAACCCTTTGACGCCTTCAAGCCTTGTTTTGATTGACTGCAGGATTGTCCGGTTGGTTACCTCGTCTTGACCGTTGGTTTGTGGGTGCTCGGGGGAGGAGTAATGATTCAGCATCCCGTAGCCCGAGCAGAACTGCCTGAAGATGGGTGTATCCAATTATCTGCCATTATTGCTGACCAGGACCCGGGGAATGCCGAACCTACTAAGAATATTCCTTTCCACGAAGCTTTCCATTTTCTGCTCGGTTATCATCACCAAGGGCTCGGCCTCCACCCATTTGGTGAAGTAACCAACGGCTATCACGGCAAACTTGACCTGTCCCTTTCCCATCGGTAAGGGACCAATAATGTCGATTCCCCACTGGGCGAACGGCCAGGGGCTGTGGATTGGTGTTTGCAGCTCTCCCGGTCGGTTGATCATGGGAGAGTATCTCTGACACTTGTCACACTTTCTGACGTATTCCTGGGAATCTCGGGCCATTGTTGGCCAGTAGTAACCTTGCAATAGGGCCTTCTTGGAGAGTGCCCAGCCTCCGATGTGGTTCCCGCACACTCCTTCGTGTATTTCAAACAGTATCGCTTGGACTTGCGCAGGGTGAACACAGCGGAGGTATGGGATAGTGAATCCCCTCTTGTAGAGGATACCGTCAGCAAGGTGGTATCGGGCCACCTGGTACTTGACCCGGCGGGCTTCTTCTTTCTCGTCTGGTAGCGCCCCTGTTGTCAAGAATGTCACGATCGGGTCCATCCACATGGGTCCTAGGGTGACCGGATCTACTTCCATACCTTCTGAGTTGATCACACTTGGCTCGGGTAGATATTCTATTCTTATCCCGGGCAAGTCTGACTCAGAAGATGAGGCAAGGCGAGCCAACCAGTCGGCCCTGGTGTTTTCTTCTCTGGGTATCTGCGTGATGGAAAATCCCCGGAGCTTCTTGGAAACCGCTTGGACAAGGGCCAAGTAGGCTACCATGCTGTCTTCCCGTGCTTCGTACTCTTGGTTAACCTAGTTGACCACAAGCTGGGAATCGCTATATCCCTGGACCTGTTGCGCACTCATAGAGACGGCCAATTGCAATCCGACCAATAGGGCTTCATATTCGGCCTCGTTGTTGGAGGCACGGAACCCAAACCTTAGCGCGTATTCGAGCTGGATACCGTCGGGGGTAGTTAGGATGATTCCTGCCCCACTGCCTTGATGATTGGATGAACCGTCCACGTGCAGTACCCAGGTAGGGATATCAGAGCATAACCTGGGCGGTAGGGCCGGTGGCTCGGACTCTTCAACCGGGTCTTCTGGATACGCAAACTCCACAAGAAAGTCTGCTACGGCTTGTCCCTTGATGGTCGTCCGGGGTCGGTAGACCACTTCAAACTCTTCCAACTCCAATGCCCACTTGACGAGCCTCCCGGACGTGTTTGGATGACTGAGGATTCTGCGGAGATGTTGATCTGTGAGGACCACAATGGCATGGGCCTGAAAGTACCGGCGGAGCCTTCGGTCCAAGGTGATAAGGGCGAATGCCAGTTTTTCGATGCGGGAGTATCTGCTCTCTGCGCCCTGTAACGCCCGGCTGGTGTAGTACACTGGGAACTATATCCCGTGCTCTTTCCGAATAAGTGTTGAGCTAACTGCTGATGGTGACACTGCCAAGTATAAAAATAATTCTTCCCCCGGCACGGGTGTTGAGAGTAGAGGAGGGGACGCCAAGTACTTCTTGAGTTCTTGGAACGCCTCTTCGCAATCTTCTGACCACTGGAACGCTTTGCGGAGGATTTTAAAGAATAGCAGGCACCGGTCGGTAGCTCGGGAGACAAATATGTTCAATGCGGCCACCCGTCCGGCTAAGCTCTGTACTTCCTTCGTTGATTTGGGCGACCACATGTTGATGATGGCTTTGATCTTTTCGGGGTTTGCCTCAATCCCCCGTCTACTGACTAGATGGCCCAGAAATTTTCCGGACGAGACGCCGAAGGTGCATTTGGCCGGGTTCAACCTCATCCTGAATTTTCTCAAAATGTTGAAGGCCCCGGCCAGATGCTCAAGGTGGTCGGGCTCATCCCGGCTCTTGACCAGTAGATCATCCACATACACTTCCATAGACTTTCCAATGAGGTCTTTGAACATGTAGTTGACCAGGCGTTGGTATGTGGCCCCGACATTCTTGAGACCGAATGGCAGAACCTTGTAATAATACGTTCCCTGGTCAGTGATGAACGCAGTCTTCTCTTTGTCCCCGGGGTACATGCTGATCTGGTTGTACCTCGAGTAGCGTCCATAAATGAGAGGATTGAGTGACCTGCTGTAGAATCCACAAGGAGGTCTATCCTGGGTAGCGGATAGCAATCCTTGGGGCAAGCCTTGTTGAGGTCGGTGAAGTCCACGCACATTCTCCATTTCTCATTGCTTTTCTTGACCAGAACAACATTAGCTAACTAGTCGGGATAGTGGACCTCTCGAATGGACTTCGCCTTTAGGAGCTTCTCGACCTCCTCACTCACTCCTTTCTGTCTCTCAGGGGCCATGCCCCTCCTTTTCTGCTTCATCGGTCGACAATCTGGACTGACATTGAGACGATGGGACATTATCCGGGGGTCAATCCCGGGCATATCCTCATGACTCCAAGCAAAAATGTCTTGATTTTGCCTCAGGAACTGAGTCAGTTTTTCCTTCAGGCCGGGCTCCAGCAGGGTACCAATGCTGACCGTGCGGTCAGGGTACTCAGGATTCAATGTCACACTTTCCAATTCTTCCACCGGACCTACCGCGTCGCTCTGGTCCCGAGGGTCCATCTCTTGAACGTTTAATGTTTTAGTGATAGCCTCCCGGCGTAACGAGCTGATATAGCAACTCCTGGCAGTAGTCTGATCTCCACGCAAGCATCCGGGTCCCTGAGGAGTTAGGAACTTCACTGTTAAGCTGTAGGTGGAGACGACCGCTATAGCCTTGTTGAGGGTCGGCCTGCCAAGAATGACATTGTAGGTCGACGAGGCTTCTACGATCACAAAATTGGTCAGCACGGAAGCCTGCTGAGGGTAGGTCTCTATGAGGACTGGAAGCTCGATTGTTCCGAGCGGTTGTGTGCTGGAACCATTAAATCCATCCAGGGGGGGTAGCAACCGGCCGGAGCCGATCCCTGGCAATCCCGAGTTGATCGAATGCTGACGTTAACATGATGTCAGACGAGCTGTCTGTGTCCACTAGCACCCTCTTGACCATATAGTTGGCTATAGAAAGCGTCACTACTAACGGGTCATCATGGGGGCAGTGGACGCCCTGCAAGTCGTTAGATGTGAATGTTAGAACATCAGTTGGGTAGGAGCCGGTGGATTGGACCTGCCAGACATCCGTCTGGGATGCCCGAGCATGCCTCTTTCGTACCGACTGTGAATCCCCTCCCCTGACGTTCATCCGGAGATCACATTGATTTGGCCAAGTGGTAGTGGCTGATCAGGAGCTCGGGTGTCCTGCCGGGGTCATCTATCTGCTGTGACGAACTCCGCGAGGTGTCCCTGCTCGATCAGCTTCTCGATTGCTATCTTTAGCTTAAAGCAATCCTCCGTTTCATGGCCGTGGTCCCTGTAGTAGCGGCAGAACTTATCCCGAATCCTCTTACCGGGTGGGGCTCTAAGCTTTGTCGGCTGCTGGAGCAGTCTTTGCGCCTCGACGACGACCATGACTTCTTGTATGGGCCGGGAAAGGGATGTGAAAGCAATCGGGGGCTGACCCCGGACATCCTTCTGATCTTGCTTTGGCTTCTTTCCCGAGCCCTTCTCAAATCCTTCACGCTTGCGCTTGGCCTTCGGAGATTCGTCTATCGCCTGGCTGGCACGCTTCGCCTTCAGGAACTCCTCAGTATCTATGTTCTTTTCGACCCTCTCCGAGAGCTCCACCAGGGTTGCCGGTCGGTAACGATGGAACAACGTGGCAACCTTGGTGTGTTGAACTCCCGAACAGAAGGCCATAATTGCGGCCGTTTCATTGAGGTTGTGAATCAGGAGCTTTTGCTGGTTGAAACGGTCCATATACTCCCTCAAGGACTCCCCTTTGTTCTGCTTGACGGTCAGCAGCTGAGTGTCCGGTTGCGATCGGTCGAGCATCCCGACAAACTGGCTAATGAACAGCTTGTTGAGAGCTTTGAAGTCATCGACCGTCCGTGGCTTCAAAGCATGGAACCACTGTGCTGTTGGCCCTTTGAGGGTACTGGGAAAGGCCAGGCACAGTAGCTCATCCACCGTGGTGACCAGTGCTATCTGAGCCTTGTAGGTGCGGATGTGGTCCACCGGGCTCCCTGTGCCGTCATAGGAGCTGAGGTGAGGGGGTTTGAACTTCCGCGGAATAGGAAACTGTGTCACCCGAGCGGTATAGGGTGATTCCGTCTCCGTGTTTATGAGGTCATGACCGGACTTGCGGTTCAACCTCTCAATCTGCTGCTGCAGTTGCTCGAACTGGGCCTTGACGTCATCCCGCCCGGTTCTCCTCTCTGTATCCGAGCGGTAGGTCGGATCGGATGACAAGGCCTCTTCCTCGAAGTGCGTCGACCTTTGGGATTGAGCCCGGCTCCGGGTCCAAGTAATCGTGTGCCGAAGGTCCCCCTGGCTCCTAGTCGGGGGGTCCTCGGTTGATTCCCGGGCTCTCCGTCCTGACACCTCCCCTCTGGCCGCACGCCGTCGGTTGATGATAGTCCTAGCATCCTCCACCCGGTGAGGATCGGGCCGAGCTCGCCTTTGTGAACGCCTGGTCACCTGGCTGCGCTCACCATCACCGAGGTGTTCCCGGTCCGGTGGAGACACCGGGGCGGAACGGGCTTGCCTTCGTGCCTGAGCGAGCCTTTGAATAGGGACGCTTTTCTCGGGCTGATTTTTCGATGCAGGATGCTTCTCCTGCCGAGCCAAAAGCGCCTCCATCTGTTACTGTGTTCGGCGCTGGCCCTCCAAGAGTTGAGCCAGTGCTGCCGTTATCTGTTCAGTGGTCATGGAGGCAGCCTGCTACTCAAGCTGCAAATTCTCCTGACCGGTCGGAACAATAGTTTTCTTACCCGTCTTTGGCAGCATGTTGATCAGTCAAGAATTTGTTGATGAGAATACTCTGTCAGTTCCCACAGACGGCGCAAAACTGATGCTGCCTAAAATTGGTAAGAAGGGTTTAGAGAAAGAAAAAGACAAGAACAATTTGTATGTGGTTCGGTCCCGTTAACGAGGTGACCTACTGATCGGGAGAGAACTAATCCTAATTATATGCCTTTAACGAGCATTTGTTAGTACATTTTATCCTGTTTTTGTATATTTTTACTTCGTTTTCTAGTTTCTGATAGGTTTTGGAAGAAATCAACTAAACCAGGATAAACAGGGTGAAAAAGCATCAAGAAAGAAGCTGAAAAAGTCAAGTCACGCGCGCGACCCGCGCCCGCGAAATCCGAGAATCGCTCGCGCGATCCGCTCGCGCGAGATCCCCAGAATCGATCGCGCGACCCGCGCGCGCGAAGGTTCAATTGTCGCGCTCGCGCGACTCGCTCGCGCGATATGTGGAAAAATCAATGTTGCGTATTTCAGTGTACTGAAGACTCCTGTGCAAACGAAACTGCTGAATGACGTCCAGATTGTAAATTACATCAGTTTCAGTCCGTTTCGAGTTGGAAAGGCTTCCAAAACTTGTTGTAAATCTATATATACCTTATTTTACTTGAATTGAAGGGTTGGCAATTATTATACACACATTCTACAACCATACTTCCAGCCATTGAAGGGAGGGAAGCAAGGAGAAGAAGAAGAAGACCAAGGGTTTCCATGGCCTCCTCCATCAACCTCTTGCTATCTACTACTTCTATGGACGGCTAGATCATAGATCTAGGGTTTCAATGAAGCCCTAGATGAGTAATAGGGTTTTATTTATGCTTTTATTTTAATTTTATTATGTATGGATGACAGTCACATGTTTAGAGGATTTTTATAAATAAATCGTACTACTATTGATTAAATCATTGCTTTCAGAATTTATTCTTGTCTTAGATCTATTTTGACTGCGATGTGCTCAACGATCTATTCTTGCTGTGCTTGTTTAGATTGTTTACATGTGATGGTGCTTTATTGATTCATGCTATCAAGTATCCGAATAGTCCATGCCTAGGTTAGACGGATTAGATCACAACCCTAGTTTAGTGTGAGATAATTCGTGCTACCCGAAGATGGATTATGTTGGTGCTTGAACCATGATTATCTTCTTGTCGGAGGAATTGGGCTTGTAGCTACAATTCCCCATATTCATCCAATGTAATAAGCTAAAGTAATTCATAAATATTCCTATTATGAAGCTAGTGGTGGATTTGCAATCCTAGGTTCCATTAAATATTATTTAAAACAACTTTAATTGCTTTCATAGTTTAGATTTACTTTTATTGTTCTTAGATTAATTAAATCCAATTCAAATCCGTTTTTTCTTAATTAATTAGACTTAGGTTTTAAAATTAAGAGCTGTAGTAATCAATCTCTGTGGGTTCGACCTTTACTTCCACACTGCAAATCTTTTGAAAAGTAAAGAATACTTTTATATCTTGATATTGACAACATCAATTTTTGGCGCCGTTGCCGGGGATTGTATTACTACTCTTAGTTTTATAATCGTAGTTTAGTTAATTCGTAAATATTAGATTAGTTTTTACTTTTCTTATTTTTCGTTTTATTTTTAGTTACTAACTTGTTCTTTTATTTTGTAGTCAACGTTTCCGGGTGGAGTAGCTAATTACATCAAAGGAGCTTACGCGAAATAAAATAAATAAGAATTAAGTAAATTGCTCGCTTTAACTTCGCTTTAAACCACTGTAAGTCAGGGCGCTGTGACGCACTATTTGCATTAGTTTAGGGTTAATTGCACTGCATTAGCTAGGAAACCCGGGGCGCTGGGCTTGACGCGGTCATTGCATTACAGGATAATTTGCATGCATCATAGTAGTTGAGTGTTTGTTATCTTATTTGCGTGATTGTATTTGTTTATTTTGTTTAGTTAGTCTTTGTTTTTAGTTTCTTTTCTTTTGTTTTAGTTTATGTTGGGTACACGTTCAAATAAACCAGATTTAAAATCTTTCGATCTTGAACTTGAACGTACCTTAAGAACTAGTAAGTCCACAACCCAAGCTTCTACAGCTAGGTTGCAAGACGACGAATCAACTCCGATTCCATCGTCGTTGTTTGAGGCCGAAATTCAGAGTACCCGTGAACGGTTAAGGAAAACTCAAACTTTTCAAATTGAACCGATTAAAATGGCTGACGGTGGAAATAACAATAACAATCAAAATGATGGTGCGAATATGAACAATCTTAATATACCGCCACCACCTCCACTTATAAATTATTTTATTCCTACTACTTACACGCCACAAGCCGGTATCGAATTACCGGAGGCGACGGCATCTCACTTTGAGATTAAGTCGTCTACGATCTCGCTACTACCTTCCTTCCATGGCCGTCTAAATGAAGACCCTTACCAACACTTAGGAGATTTTCAGGGTATATGCTCTACTTTGAAATTACAAAACCTAAATAATGATGAATTAAAATTGCGGCTCTTCCCATTCTCCTTAAGAGACAAAGCGAAGTATTGGCTTCAATCTTTGGAGCCAAACACAATAAAAACATGGGAAGCCTTACACACCGCCTTTTTACAAAAGTTTTTCCCTATTATGCGTACAAATAAGATAAGAAAAGATATAACTAATTTTGTGATGCAAGATGGGGAGACTCTTTATGACACGTGGGAAAAATTTAAAGAATTATTACGTTCGTGTCCACATCATCAGGTTTCCAAGTGGCAATTGGTTCAAGTCTTCTACGAGGGGCTTATTCCCTCTGTTAGGAATACCGTCGATGCCGTTTGTGCGGGAACCTTCCTACACAAAAGCGCCGACGAGGCCTGGAAAATATTTGAAACGTTAAGCGAGAATTCGATGCATCAGGCTGTGTCGGTACGTTCTGAGGGATACCTTCAACCTAAGCGAGAGGTGACAGTTGAGTCAAGTCAATCAATTCAAATACAAGAATTAAATAGAAAACTTGACCGACTTATGCAAATGAACAAACCGTCTAATCCATCCTCTTTAGAAGTATGTGCATTATGTTCTGAACCGTCCCATAATATCTTTGCATGTCCTTCTGCATCTCAATATCCGGAATTTGTTGAACAACACGTTAATTCTATGCAACAATTCCCACAAAATAATTATAATCCTAGGTCTACTAATTTTCCAAATACGTACCGACCCCAATACCAACAAGGTCAATACCAACCACCTCCTCCACCTCCACGCAATAATGCATTCGAGGAGAAGGTGTTGGCCTCACTTGAAAACTTTGGTTCGGTGGTTCAGTTAGTACACTCTCACACACAATCCATCACAAAACTGGAGTCCCAAGTAGGGCAAATTGTTAATACATTAAATCGTTTAACTGAGAGTAAGTTGCCGAGTCAACCTACTCAGCAACCTAAGGGGCAATACGCAGTGGGTAGTACGAGTGAGAGCGTGAACGCTGTTTCGACTAGGACGACTACTCGAGATGAGGAAGTTGTTGTAATTCCGGATGGGGGTGAGAAAGCTAAAAATTTAAATTTGAATAAAGAAAAAGGTGAGGATGCGAATCAAAGTAGAAAAGAAAATGAACCGGTCTCAACGAATTATATTCCGAGAATGCCATATCCACCAAACGTTGAGGGATCGTCACATTTGCCTAAGAAAGGGTCTAAGGTTGAGGATATACTCGAGGTGTTCAAACAAGTTAAAATAAATATTCCTTTCCTCGACGCTATAAAACAAATTCCAGCTTATGCTAAATGTCTAAAAGACCTTTGTACTCAAAAGCGCAAAATACGGAGTCATACTCCTAAAAAGGTCTTTCTCACAGAAAAAGTAAGCTCTATATTCCAACACGCTCCTCCAAAATATAAAGATCCAGGTACGCCTACGATTTCATGTGTCATAGGTGACACTATCATTCATAGGGCTCTCCTTGACTTAGGAGCGAGTGTTAACCTTTTACCCTATCACGTCTATAAACAATTAGGATTAGGTGAACTCAAGCCTACGGCCGCTACTATTCAGTTAGCGGATCGTTCTGTCAAAATACCTAGAGGAATCGTCGAAGACGTGCTAGTAAAAGTTGATCAATGTTTCTATCCTGTAGATTTTATGGTCCTTGATACCGAACCGGTGCTAGATGCTAGGAAACATACTCCTGTCATCTTAGGCCGTCCATTCTTAGCAACCGCCAACGCACGTGTTAACTGTCGGACGGGGGTAATGAAAGTGTCATTTGGGAACATGAACTTAAAATTAAACGTTTTTAATGCTATGGATCAACCTCCTAAAAACGACGATTCCCTATGTGAGGTGGAAGTTGAGGTAACACGGAATATTGAGCCTACTAAAGAAATAAAGGTGAGTGGAAAAAATAATATAGCGGACGATGATGAGTGGATGAATCCTAATCTCGTGGACCCTAATCCGGAACCGACTCGGAAGGTAAGAAATCGATTCAAACATAATGACAAACCGTCAATCGATTTAATTCAAAGCGATGTTATTTCTGCTTACCATCGAGCTCTCCCTGATATCCTATTGGGCACAAATTCTGATTTTCAGCCTCCGTGAGTCTTATGCTAGAAAGGTCTAGCTAAAGACGTAAAAGTTAGCGCTTCTTGGGAGGCAACCCAAGCTTTATTTCGTTCGTTTTTCTTTGTTTTTGGGTAATTTTAGTCTATTTTTGAGGTTCTGGATAGGTTTCGGGGTTGGAATAGAATTATTTTTAATTTATATGCATAAAATAAATGAAACAAGTGGAAAAACCATTCTCGCGCGCGCGGCCCGCTCGCGCGAGACATCGCTCGCGCGGCCCGCTGGCGCAAGAATGTGACTTAGGTTTTTTTTTCTCTCTTTTTGTTTTTTGAGCCCTCAGGTTTTCCTCGCGCCTGATTTCGCGGGCGCGAGGCACCTCGCTCGCGCGAGGTATTTAAAAAAAAAAAAATTCGCTGGGGATTCGCGCGCGCGACGGCCGCTCGCGCGATTCCCCCATTTTCCTGTTTTTCCCTTTTGTTTCCTATATCTTTCCCCCTACCTATTTTCTTTGTGTTTCTCTTCTGTTTCTGTTTATTTGGTTCAGTTTAGTTCGTGTTCATTGTTTTATTTGTTGCATTTATACTTTTTCATTTATTTCTTTTACATTTGCTCGTTTAGTTTGGTTTTGATTAGTTGTTGAGTTATATTTTATAATTTAGTTTCATTTATTTTTAATATTCTTTTGTTAGTTTCTGTTCGTCTATCTAGTATTAACAGGTAACATTGAACTTTATTGCCATATTCCTTTGTGTTCACCTGTTCTATGCTTGTCGAGATCGAGGTATTATCGTTCCTTCTTTGCCTACTTTTCTTTCTTTCGTTTTATTGTTTCATTGGGGACAATGAAAGGTTTAGGTTTGGGGGTATGCAATCACACATGCACATTAGTTTATGCAAAATTTTAAAATTTTTCAAAAAGTGTGTTTAAATAAACGATAGTACTAATGTTTTTGCAATATCAATTTGATACTTCTTAGTATAGAACTTTGAATTGTTATAGAATGGTGAACAAGAGAAGATGTGATTAAACATTTGCTGAAGTTATGATATGACGTTTTAAGTTATGTATCGTTTGAATCGTAGTTTTATATCGTAAATTTGCACACAAACTTATGCACTGCACGTAGTCGCTTGAATACATGTTTGATGTGAACTATAATATGATTCGGATTTCTAGATAACACATGGTGGAGACTAGACCCTGTGAGATTTTGAGCCTATCTTTTCTTTTAGAGGGTTATAAATACATTGTGTTTGTCGAATTTCATTGAACTTGCGCATCTACTTGTTGTTTAGTCTCATTATTCTTGCTTTGGTTGATAGTCAAGTAAAATCTTTGTTACCATACTAAATAATCTTCTATCGTAAACGTTGAAGAACCATATGACCATAGGAAATGATGGTAGGCCCTCTTTATTTGCCACCGACCGATAAATGAAAAAAATTTCCTTAGTTCGCCCCTTGAGCCGTTAAAATGCCTCTTTTTCTTTGTTCACCATTATCCTCTTTAAAAGCTCCAACTTGATCGACTTGGAGTATACCACTAGAAGAGTGATCAACTTTTAGTAGTATTAAGGCGTTGTGTTGATGAAGAAGAATAAAATAAGATGTTATTGGGGTAGTTGCTTGGTATTCAATGCATATTCATTTGAGAAGCGAGAAAAGAAAAAGGAAAAGAAACAAAATAAAGAAGAGAAGGTTGAAAAAAAAATGAAAGAAAAGAAGAAAAGTGAATGAAAAGGAATGAAGAGAAAGAAAAGATGAAAGTTTATAGAAGAAGAATGAAAGAGATCGAACATGCCTGACAATGCCATTCGTAAACCTACCCAATTAACCCTTTCTATCCTCTTTCATTACCTGAGCCACGTTACAACCTTTGAAAAGTCCTAATTGATCCTAGAAAACATGGTTTTGATATGTAAACGAAGGGAGGGGGATTAAAACATGGTAATGATTATTTTTTTTCTTGATTGTTGGCATCTTATCCATGAGACTATTGTTCTTTCGTGTTATACGTCTTTTTCGTGTCGTATGTGAGCGTTATTCGTCTTGAAAACATAACTCCTTTGCTCACGTATACTAGAGAAATTACACATGTTTCTAAGTGTTTCATTTTAGAGTGTAATTGACATTGTGAGATTCGTAGTCAAGACATAGTTAGATGGTCATCCGAGTTATATTCCAAGTTTATGACAAGCGCGTGTTCACTTGACTACCTCATCACACACGTGCGATTTTATGAGAAACTCTATTGATTTATACGATGCATGTGCTTGAGATTGTTCTTCATGATGTATGTAGACGTTTGATTCTATTTCTTTATGTTCGTTATCCTATTTCAAATCTTTGTTGTATAATAAGGAGTATTGAATATTATGTTTTTCGTTTTTAATAAAACTTTTTAAATTTCCAAGTTAATAAAAATGGTTGTGGGTAACTTGTTGACGAGAACCCTCACGAGACTTCACTCGTCCGACTAGGGACACCTAGAGGTTTAAAAGGCTTGTTGCATAAGCTAAATGCAATCGTAATCCATGCGAAAATGGAGTAGTATTTTATTAGTAGTTTTTATTTTAGTTTTGCTCGAGGACTAGCAAAATGTAGGTTTGGGGGTGTGATCGGGAGAGAACTAATCCTAATTATATGCCTTTAACGAGCATTTGTTAGTACATTTTATCCTGTTTTTGTATATTTTTACTTCGTTTTCTAGTTTCTGACAGGTTTTGGAAGAAATCAACTAAACCAGGATAAACAGGGTGAAAAAGCATCAAGAAAGAAGCTGAAAAAGCCAAGTCGCGCGCGCCCGCGAAATCCGAGAATCGCTCGCACGATCCGCTCGCGCGACCCGCGCGCGCGAAGGTCCAATTGTCGCGCTCGCGCGATATGTGGAAAAATCAATGTTGCGTATTTCAGTGTACTGAAGACTCCTGTGCAAACGAAACTGCTGAATGACGTCCAGATTGTAAATTACATCAGTTTCAGTCCGTTTCGAGTTGGAAAGGCTTCCAAAACTTGTTGTAAATCTATATATACCTTATTTTACTTGAATTGAAGGGTTGGCAATTATTATACACACATTCTACAACCATACTTCCAGCCATTGAAGGGAGGGAAGCAAGGAGAAGAAGAAGAAGACCAAGGGTTTCCATGGCCTCCTCCATCAACCTCTTGCTATCTACTACTTCTATGGACGGCTAGATCATAGATCTAGGGTTTCAATGAAGCCCTAGATGAGTAATAGGGTTTTATTTATGCTTTTATTTTAATTTTATTATGTATGGATGACAGTCACATGTTTAGAGGATTTTTATAAATAAATCGTACTACTATTGATTAAATCATTGCTTTCAGAATTTATTCTTGTCTTAGATCTATTTTGACTGCGATGTGCTCAACGATCTATTCTTGCTGTGCTTGTTTAGATTGTTTACATGTGATGGTGCTTTATTGATTCGTGCTATCAAGTATCCGAATAGTCCATGCCTAGGTTAGACGGATTAGATCACAACCCTAGTTTAGTGTGAGATAATTCGTGCTACCCGAAGATGGATTATGTTGGTGCTTGAACCATGATTATCTTCTTGTCGGAGGAATTGGGCTTGTAGCTACAATTCCCCATATTCATCCAATGTAATAAGCTAAAGTAATTCATAAATATTCCTATTATGAAGCTAGTGGTGGATTTGCAATCCTAGGTTCCATTAAATATTATTTAAAACAACTTTAATTGCTTTCATAGTTTAGATTTACTTTTATTGTTCTTAGATTAATTAAATCCAATTCAAATCCGTTTTTCTTAATTAATTAGACTTAGGTTTTAAAATTAAGAGCTGTAGTAATCAATCTCTGTGGGTTCGACCTTTACTTCCACACTGCAAATCTTTTGAAAAGTAAAGAATACTTTTATATCTTGATATTGACAACACGTCCACGGTTGCGTCTGCGCGCGCTCACTAGCAGATCATCGGCGGGCCTGGTGAGCCACAAAGAAGGGCGACACTACCAGTAATACCGGCCGGGTATATGCGTGTAATGGTGAGTTCTCTGTTGTATGCTTGTTAGCTAGAGAATTATTTTCGGATCCCCTTTGACAAGGTAGGTGGGCTCTTTTATAGATGCAAGAATCCACCCTTACATGGTAAGTTAATAGGATTAGGAAACCTAATCTGATTACAATTGATTTGCATGATTTGGGGAGAGTTTCCTAAGTAGTTTAGGAAACTGCCACATTCCATCTTGCAGACTTGTAGCTGATTTAGGAAACTGCTGGATACGCCGGGATCACGGGACGCCGCGATCTTCATGCCCGGCCTGTTGGTACGAACCACACGGTTCTGACGAACTCCTCGGGATTGCTCGGCTATTAGCGCCTCTACTGAAGTAATCAGCACCTCTTGATGACGTGGCATACTGGCTTCATGGCTGGATAATTTTGGACATATCACCTTCTAAAAAAAGTAGATCGGAAAAGGCAGCAAGCGGCGGCGGGCAGCGGCTCCAGGCGGCGCAGGTCCGGCGATGGTCCAGGCGGCTGCTCCGGCTTCGGTGTGGCCACGGGAGAGTGGCAGCCGGCTCTGGCGTGTCCCGATCTGGAGTCTTCTTCAGTCTTGAGTCTTGAGTCTTGGGCTCTTGAGGTCTGGACTCTTGAGATCTGGAGTGTGGAAGAGATTCAAGAGAGGGATGAGAGAGAAAGAGTTGGGAGAGATGAGTCCGACGAGATGAGAAGATGAGAATGAGATGACCTAACCTAACTAATAAGTATTACTCCATTCGTCACCATTTTGTGAGTCCATCTTTGGGAACTCAACTTATTAAGGGAACAAGAAGAATCTACACCTACTTTCCACAATTGCCCCTAATCATTACAACAACTTTTTTAGTTTTGTCTTGGTATAGATTTCAATGAAGG
This sequence comes from Hydrangea macrophylla, assembly GCA_033977485.1. Taxonomy (NCBI): domain Eukaryota; kingdom Viridiplantae; phylum Streptophyta; class Magnoliopsida; order Cornales; family Hydrangeaceae; genus Hydrangea; species Hydrangea macrophylla. Next base: position 36,190,329 of record CM066994.1, read on the forward strand.
GTAGTTTTGTAAAGTAAGTAAAATTGTATACCAAATTAAGAAAGTGGACTCTAATTTTGGGACATCCCAAAATGGAATATAGGACTCACAAATTGGGACGGAGGGTGTATAAATTATAATAACTAATAAGTAATAAAAGATAAAACTTAAAAAGTTAAAAGACCCAAAAAAAAAATGCTTTATATTTGTATGAGTTACTTTAATCTTCGTATATTCAAAGTGTGGGAAAGGGAAAAACCTACAATATGTGTAAAAAAAATCCCACAAAATATGTGAATCATAAAGATGCAACAGAATGCTGATCCAAATGTAATTATACATATTACAATCTATAAATCTTAAATTTGAGGGAAGAAGTTGACCAAAATGAAAATATTAGTGGCAAATTCATAAATAGCCACTAAAATAGCCACTTTATTTGACTTTTTGGAAGTGAAGTACAAAAATTCCAGAACATGCTGACCCAAATGTAATCATACATATTATAATATATGAATCTTAAAATTTAGAAAAGTTGACCAAAATGAAAATATTAGTGACCAATTCGTAAATAGCCACTAAAATTGCCACATTTTTTGACTTTTTTTTAAATGAATAATAAATATCCCAAAATTTGCTGATCCAAATGCAATTACATATATTACAACATATGCAATCCTACATTTGAGACAAGAAGTTGACCAAATTATAAATATTAGCGACCAATTCCTAAATAGCCATTAAAATAACCACTTTTTTTAAAAAACTTTTTTGGAAGTGAATAATAAATATCCCAATAATTGCTGTCCCGAATGTAATTAGACATAAGATTTTTGATCTAAACCTAATTATTATATTAAATAAAATTACAAAAGATGACCTGGATATAATAATAAGCTGAAATGGCATAATTACTCTCACACAAATGAATATATCATTATGATGAGTATCATGATATTCACGAAATTAAGGCATAGTGAAGGGGTATTATGCTCTTGAGAAGATGCAAAAGGGTAGTATGGTAATTGACTAAATCAAGTTTCAGCTGCTAGCTTCCCAAATTTTGTATCCCAAATGTGGTTTCAACACATGTGAAAGTGAGACCACTTTCGATAATGGTTAGACAACTTCAACGTTGTCGAATCAAAATCAAGTGGACCCACTGTTACATGTGTTGGGATGCAAATTTGGGAAAGATAATATTACACTTAATATAATGTTTTGAAAATTGTGTCCTAATCAATATTGATAAACTAATCATATTAATTTTAATTTTCTATTAATTTTTATTTATTTTTACATATTTAGCTGGTAAGAATTTAAATATGATCTAATAGGTAGTTTTTTCTCACTCCCTATTGATTTTTTCTCTTATTGATTTCTTCTCCAGCAATAATCATCTAAATTGCATAACCATGAGTATTGCTATGTGCATTAATTACAAACCGCTAAATTACACACCCATGAGTGTTGTTATATGCATTAGTTGCTCCTCTATTCCATCTTTCTTTCTTTGAGAATTGATGTTAGCATGTATATAATACTCTCTCTCTCTCTTCCGATTAACATATTCTTAAATTAAATACGAATTTAAATTGATGAAACAAGTACTAAATTCTAAAAAATAAGAAAATTTGATTAAAAGTTCAAAATTTAAGACAACAATGCAATTATCAAATATATATATATATATATATATATATGAGAGACAATATTTAAGCTAAAACTAAATAAAAAGTCGGATATGCTTTGTTGTGGTTTGAGAAAGGAAACAATACAATGACAAAAGTTTATAAATAGTAACATGTTATTCCCAGTTGATATAGTAATCTTAAAATTTTTGTCCAATCTATACTAGCCCAACTAAGATGAATACTAAATAATAAAATAAATCTATTTAATTAGCAGAATATTAATATGCATTTTATTTACTGTTCATGTCACTTCATATGTAAAATTATATATATTTTTTAATCATTTGTAGCATCTTCATTTTCTTTTACCCATGCAAACACTATTTTCTATCGTAACTTTCTCGTGCAAGTGCACGTGGTCATAACTAGTTAACAGTGGTTCATGAATTCTTATGATGTCAGTAAATTTTTGACATTATTGCCATAATTTTTAATAATTGACCAAAATGATCTCACAAGGTTGTGCCAGATGACATAATTGTCCCCACATTATGTATTTCAAGGTGTGGATTTGTCTAGTGATGTATATAATGTGAGAGCATGTATGTCATTTGACACAAGCTTATGAAGTTATTTTCGTCAATTAGTCAAACTAAGGGCAACATGTTAATTCACCTTTAAAATTTTCTGACATTATAAAATTTTTTCCACTACCATAAATAGAAGGGAGGTTAGTGATATATAGTTTTAAAAATAAGAGAAATCAATGATATTATTCAACCCCAAAGATAGTCTCTGATATTAGGCCAAATTTCTGGAGAGATCAATGATATTTATCCATTTTTTGAGAGAGAGATTCTTACATGTGGGGTGCTGGGATACAGGGATAGTAGTGTACTAGTGTGTGTCAGTATGTGTCACACGAACTTTATTTAAAGTTTTTTTCTGTGATTATCTGAAAGGTGGATTTTATGGCAAACGTGGTCCAGTTGAATTCAAACCGTGCCACGTCAGTGCAGCTTTTGTCTTTGGGACCCACTAGATGAACTTGGTCAGTCTAATTTGTTTTTGAAATGAAAAAGAAAATTTTACCAAAACAAAAAAATTGAAAACGAATTAGGTAATTTTCCTCCTCCTTTCTACTATACATATTATGAGTCACTTTTGATAATTTTTAACTTTTTAAGTAGTAACTTTTTTAATGCTAGCAAAATTTTCACAGTTTTTCATTATTGCCCGTGTAAATGTCACATTAAAGAAAAAAAATGAGAAAACTTTATATAATAAAGGATAAATTAGAAAACATGTAATTAAAGTACATGACTTTTCAAAAGAAGGAATTTTCAAAATTGAATAAAAAATTCTTAATTTAGACGGATGTAATACTGTTTTAAATTGTGATTGGTTTGTGTACAAGTAAATCTATGTAACACATATGTGAGTTAATAATAATATCTTAAAACACGATAAAAAATACCTACAAAAAAAATACTAAAATATTGTCTTTCAAAAATACTAAAGAAATATGATCATGTTTTAGTCACACTTCGTTTAAAAGGTTGGTTGGGTAATCAGAGAATTGGTTCTGTGGCAGTTCAAAAAACTTATATTTTTATGCAACTGCTTTTAGCTGCACAGAAGCCCCTGCCTAATTTGAAAATATCTCAAGTATTGGTTCTTTTGCAAACGAACTTATACCTAGTGGCTAATTTAATAAAATACAAATAAATATGAGAATGGGATTGAATTAGATTCCTTTTTATGTAACTGGAAGAAATTTTTATGAAGTTCAATTACATTGTTTTGATATAGACAAGTTTTTGCTGAACTTTTAAACCTACAAAGTCTACAGCTTACATACCTAAAAAGGCAGTTCACAAATATTAAACAAAATAAATTGGTTCTTTCTCTTAACCACATAGTCGCTACTTTGAAATAGTTATTTAAGCTCATAGGTTCTTTACTATTTGATTCCTTTAATTTTAAATTAGAGTTAATTAGGAGTATATTTTACTTTTTTGTGGTTATGCACGTTTTCAGTTTACCTCTTGTGCTTCAAAAGTGGACACTTAACCCCTTGTGATTTCAGACTAAAGTGAAATTGTTAAGATTTCTTCCAAATCTAGTAAAAATTCTAAAATTGGTCAAAAATCTTAGCACTTTACCATCATTGTAAGAATAATTTTGGGGTTAATCCCCTAAATGGGGATAATGTTGCCATTTTAACTCACTCGTGTGAGGCTAATTTTTAACACTTAATCCCCTTTGGGACCTAATTTTGGGGTTAACTGCCTATGTGAGAGTATTTTTGACACTTAGGGTATGTTTGATAATCTAATTAAGCGCTGAAAAAGAAAAGATTCAACACTTATTCTTTTTCAATATGTTTGATAACATATCACTTAATTGAAAAAGTATAAAAAAAATCACTGAAAACTTTAAGTGAAAATTTTCTACTGAAAATAATCACTGAATGCATTCTTTTTCAATAGTTGAAGCACTATTTTCAGTATTACAAATTCAATTACTTAAAATTTTCAGTACTTAAAATTCAGCGCTTAATTTTCAATTTTATCAAATGCACCCTTAATCTCTCCTATGTGAGGCTAATTTTAACGCTTAATCCTCATCTGTGATTAATTTGAAAGAAATCTTAGTTTCACTTTAGTTAATTTAGAACCACTAGGAGATTAAGTATTCACTTTTAAACCACATGGGGTAAAGTAAAAAATGGACCTAACCACAAATGATAAAATGTATTTAACCCTTTAAATTATTTATTTTGCCGAATTTCATCGAATTGAGTATTGTACAATCAAAGAAAAAAAGATTTCAAAATTTGGGAATCTCTTGTACAAAATTAGAAATTATCAAATGATGCATTTAACACATGATTAGGCACGCATGTAGCCGGCCAATTCCTAGCTCCTGCGCCTTCGAGTGGAACCTGTGCCTATCAGTAAAGCTCAATCCATAGTTTTGTCCAATTTGTGATATTTGAGTTTGTAAAATATTTTTGATTCTATTGACTATTTATTTATTTTTGGTATAAAGTTGTGTGTATTCCTAATAAGATTTACATTGTTACATTTTCAATTCCTTTTGTTAATTCTTAAAAAAAAATAAAAAAAAAAATAAAATTCTATTATTTTCCAACAAAAAAAAAAAAAAAAAAACCTGGGTATAAGTCTTAGATTCGTGAATTGGGTCTAAGCCTTTGCAACTCAAGATCTTCTTAGAAGCCCAACTAGGACGGACCAAATTTTCATGCCTAAAAACCATAAATATCAACAATGTTGACAAAAAAAAAAATTTTTGATTCGTACTTGGATAGCGTCTAATCTTTCGCAACTCACGCACTTCCTAAGCTCAACTAGGACGGACCAAATTTACATTCCTAAAAATCATCAATATCTATCAACAACATTGACAAGAAAAAGTTGATTACATGGTTAGAATTAAAGAGACACAAGCATGAAGCATGTCTACCTAATATAGTCTATTAGTATATTGCTTTTGATATCACCATCCCAACTAAGTGGCAGGTTGGAGGGCAAACCATGTCTCCCACTAACCTAAGCCATCTTTTTTTTTTTTTTTTTTTTTTGGACTTAAAATGACAAGGCCATGCTTAATCATATTTTAGATCCAATTTATTGTAATAAAGCCTATGTGGTTGGATGAAAGAATAACACATGTTGGTTATTTAGGCTTTAGTTGGCTGAATTACCCTTGTATATCATCTATGACTCAAGGGTATTATAGTCTATTAGTAAAATTTGTGAGAGAGAGCACCAGTGGAAAGACCAAAATATATTTTCTTGAAAACAAGAAGAAAGATGCTTATTGGCGATATTATGTTGGAAAGCAAGAACAAAACATGTACCCTAGAAAGTTGAAGAGAGAGAGAGAGAGAGAGAGAGAGAGAGAGAGAGAGAGAGAATGTGTTAACTGTTAAGGGAGGGAGAGAGAGAGAGAGAGAGAGTATGTGTTAACTGTTAAGGGCGATGTACGATTGAAGAGAGAGAGAGAGAGAGTGTGTGTGTGTTAGGGTTTTTAGTTTTAAGTGAGCTGGTTATTCATGGGTTCAAAATGGGTCCAGCGTCAACCCGCTTTTAAAATAAGTTGCACCACCTAACCCAAATTCCCGCAACTAACATTTGTCTAACCCAATTTCGTTTATTTTCGGGTCTAAATGGATGGTTCACAGTTATGAGTTAGGGTTGCCAGCCCTTGATTTTCGCATATAGACCCTCACACTTGTGTTGCCTCGATATAACTCGAGGCCTGAGGCAAAAATTATGAAGAAGACCTTGTAATGTTTAATATATTGATGTACACTAAATTAGCAAAACACTCTCTATTATTAAAACATTTATTAAAAAACCAATTTTCTCACCTTTTCAAGTAGTAGTAGTTGCTTTGAAGTTTGAACAGTGGAAAGTTTTTCCCATGGATCAAGTTTTGTAAAGTATACAAATGACACAAATTCCAATTAATGCAACTACAAGTGAACTAGTGTCTTGCGCTCAATGGTATAATTAGTTTGTCAGATGCATTCCATATTATGAATAATGGGAATTGTTATTGCCACTCCATCGTTGAACTAAGGCACTCCATGGTACCATTCTTAAAGCATGTGGTACCATGTATGTCATGCATTGCATACATGGTACCACATGCTCTAAGAGTGGTACCATGGAGTGCCTTAGTTCAATGATGGAGTGGAAATAGCATCACCCTAATTAATTTGCACTCAATGTATATTGTTAATTGATAGGACAACGACCAAACATAAACAATTTCAAAGCATCAATTCTAGCAACAAAAGCAAGTTTGTGACTTGCTTCGAGAATTTAATAAAAAAAAAAAAAAATCTTGAGTCATAACTAAACTTAAATGTTCTTTCATTTTTGCAATATATAGTTCTCGGTGAACATGAAAATACCATCATAGATTGAATGATCATGGGATTGAGATACTCGATAACATAGAAAAGAAAATATTTGTAAGACAAATATTAGACCATTCATGCTTTATTTGGCAAATTGTTGGGCAGTTACTAGTCACTTACTAGTGGAATGAGTGCACCAAACGTGTGAATGCTAAGATGAATGTGGCAAAGACAGATATTCATTTCTATTTTTTTTGTATATCTAAAACCGACACAAAAGGATTGGATTTCCATTCATAAGGAATGAAGGTTAGATATTTAGAACATGATTGTATTTTTGGTTGAAATGAGATAGTGTTTGATACACTTAAAATTGGCTCTATCTTATGATCGAGTGGTTTAAATCAGCAGCTAGTCCATGTCCTGGTCAAATCATGCACAACTCCTCGGACAAACATCAGCCCGAGCGGTCTAGTATACTCGAAACTCATCATCCCAAGCGGTTTATCCATGACCCGGCCAACAGGTCGGAAAAACCGCACGGGCACATCCCACCTCGGGAACAGTTCATCCGGGCCCACAGACATGATCCCGAGTATTACGGGCAGTTTCTTACTCAAGCTAGAAGACTAATAGAAAGTGCAAACTATTTCCTAATCCAATTAGGAAATTCCCACAATTAGTGCCAATCTATATCAATTGGATTATATTTCCTTATCCATGTACGAGTAGGTCTCTTACATCTATAAAAGAGACCTCTCACCCCCCATTGAAGGGGCCAACTTTTCAGTTTAGATAGCACATCTATAGAATTCACCATTGTACGCATATACCCGGCCTGTATTACTGATAGTGCCGCCCCTCTTTGTTGGTTCACCAGGCCCGCCGGTGATCTTCTAGTAAACGTGCTCAGACACACCCGTGGACGTAGGTACCTTCATTAACAGGGCCGAACCACATACAAAAAATCAGTCTCTCACTCTCTCTCTTAAAATTGCTTTACTTTACTCTTACCAAATTCTGGCATCATCAGTTTGGCGCCGTCTGTGGGAAACGACAAGTCTTCTCATCAACAAATCTCTTGACTGATCGTCATGCCACTGAAGAAGGGAAAGAAGTCTGATCAGCAGTCCGACCGGGATGTTCCTCCGGCCCCGGCACTGGTTGCGGCAGTCATGACATCTGAATAGATCACCGCGACCTCACACAACTCCTCGACGGCCAGCGTCAAATCCAACAACAGATCGAAGTCCTGCTAGCCCAGCAAAGTTGTCCTCCAGGGGCCGGGAAACGACCTGGGAACGTTGCGTACGGTCAGGGATCGATCTTGACCAGACAACGTGCCCGAGCCAACCCGTCCCGTGTTGAGGATGCCAGAGACATCAATAGTGGGCGTGTTGCACGAGAGGAAAGGCGGGAGCATATGGCCCGGGAATCAGTCCAGGGTCACTCGGTCAAGAGTCGTCCCTGGGATCACGGTTACCCGGAGTCATAGCCGAGTCCGATCCCAGAGGACAGCACCCCACCATGAAGAAGAAGCCTCTTCTACCAACCTGACCAGCCCCTCAAATACCGGTCGGGAAGGAGTGGAAGCCCGAATCAAGGACTTACAGAAGCAGATTGACGGAGTGGCCAAAAAGCTTGGTCAAAACCGTGTTTCGAATCAAGCCAATACCGAGACAGAGTCACCGTTTTCCAGCCAGATCACGAGGTTTGCCATCCCGCGCAAATTTAAGCAGCCTTGCCTAGATCCTTATAACGGCTCGGGAAGCCCGGTCGACCATGTCCGGACCTATAAGACTCAGATGGCTCTAGCTACCAACTCTGATGAACTACACTGCCTAGCCTTCCCCAACACTTTGAAAGGCCTGACCGTGCAATAGTTCTACTCCTTGGAGCCCCGATCGGTCCGTAGTTTCAAGCAACTCAGCAAGCAGTTCATCAACCAGTTTATCGATATGCACGAACGGACAAAGCTTGACATACATCTACTGACAGTCATACAAAGGGGTAATGAGACCCTCAAGGAGTTCACCGGCCGGTTTAATCAAGAGAAGTTCGGCATCTATGATCTTGATGAAACCGCCTCTATCATAGCCTTCTGCTCGGGAGTTCAACACACCAAGTGCGCCGCGTCGTTCCACAGAAACCGACCGGAAACTTTTGTTGAGCTCTCAGAGAGGGTTGGAAAATACATTGACACTGAAGAGTTTATGAAGACCAAAGACCCCGGGCAAGAAAGCGACAAGTTTTCCGGAAGCAAGCGAAAGCGAGATCAGCCCATGAGTTCTGACAGTTCTTCCAGCTCACAGCAGGCAGGGTCCGGTAGTCCCGACCCGACCTCTAGTTCGCACCGGTCTGAGTCCGGTAGCCCTGACCCGACCTCCAGTTCACATCGGTCAGGATCAAACAATTCCAAGTTTGCCTCCAGTACATAGAAGTCAGGAGCTCGACGATCCTGATCCGACCCCCTGTCTCCATCATTTAAGATGAGCCCGGTTACAGTGGTACTTGCCTGATCCGACCACACGAGGCTCCACCGATTGTCAAAGAGCCCTTCCAAAGACCTCGGGCCTAACCCCGAGGCATACAAAGACCTAGGGCCTAACCCCGAGGCATATAAAGACCTCGGGCTCCGAACCCAGGCATTAAAAAGACCTCGGGCTCCGAACCCAGGCACTAAAGACCTCGGGGTCACGCCCGAGGCACAAGCTTCGCGTAGGTCCAACCGACGATGGGGGCAAACCCCCTAGGTGGCTGATGATGGCAAGCTTCAAAAGACCCTGCAACCACCATGTTCCAGGTCGGTTATCTACAGTCATAGCCTCTGTAAGACCCTCGTCTTAGCGAAAGCTTGGGGGGCAAGACAGCGTAGTGAACTAAACAGGTAATCACACTGGGTATCTACAGGCCTCGCGGATAACCAAGTCAAAATCTTGGACAACCCGAGCACCTACAGTACTCAGAGGCATTAACTCCACTTAGGTCCAAACCGACGATAGAGGTGACTAAAATCTCTTAGGTTGGTCGACGATAGAGGAGCAAAAAGACCCTAAAGCAACGGGATTTAGGTCGGTTCCACCAACATGGTCAAGCTCTTCTCCCAACAGTCTTAATGAAGGCTGGCTGGGTGGAAGACAACCATCCTGGGGAGTTAACATAAAAGGACCCTAAACCAATACGCTTTAGGTCGGCTTTTCCAACATGGTAAAACTCTTCTACCCACAACCTTGACGAAGGTTCACGGGTAGAAGATAACCATCCTGGAGGCTAACTCAAGCAAAAAGACTCTGAAGTAGGCCGAGTCTCAACTCTCGGTCACTTCCCGAGCATTCAAAGACTCCGAATTAGGCCGGGTCTCAACTCCCGGTCAGTTCCCGAGCACCTAAAGGTCCCAAGCTAGGCTGGGTCTCAACTCTCAGCCAGTTCCTGAGGACTCACCAGGCTCAGAAGCCCCAAGGCAGCTTCCCCAAGCACTCAAACAGTGGCAAGTAACATCAAACTTTTTCCAAACTTTCCCCGATATAGTATCTGACCAACCTTGGAAATGGGGGGCAGCTGATACACCCAAAATTGGCTCTATCCTATGACCGAGCAGTTCAAATCAGCAGCCAGTCCATGCCCCGGTCAAATCATGCACAACTCCTCGGACAAGCATCAGCCCGAGCGGTCTAGTCTACCCGAAACTCATCATCCCGAGCGGTTCATCCATGACCTGGCCAACAGGTCGGGAAAACCGCACGGGCACATCCCACCGCGGGAACAGTTCATCCGGGCCCACATGCATGATCCCGAGCATTACGGGCAGTTTCCTACTCAAGCTAGAAGACTAATGAAAAGTGCAAACTATTTCCTAATCCAATTAGGAAATCCCCACAATTAGTGCCAATCTATATCAATTGGATTATATTTCCTTATCCATGTATGAGTAGGTCTCTTACATTTATAAAAGAGACATCTCACCCCCCATTGAAGGGGCCAACTTTTCAGTCTAGACAGCACCTCTATAGAATTCACCATTGTACGCATATACCCGGCCGGTATTACTGGTAGTGCCGCCCCTCTTTGTTGGTTCCCCAGGCCCGCCGGTGATCTGCTAGTGAACGTGCTCAAACACACCCGTGGACGTAGGTACCTTCATTAACAGGGCCGAACCACATACAAAAAACCAGTCTCTCACTCTCTCTCTCTCTCTCTCTCTCTCTTAAAATTGCTTTACTTTACTCTTACCAAATTCTGGCATCATTAGTGTTCAAACGCTCGAAATGCAGTCTCAACAGTGGACCCTTCTTCTTTCTAATTGCACTGACTCAACAAAGAATCAATCTCCTCTGCAACATGCTTTACAGCCATTCATTCGTCTCAATCAAATAGTATATATTTTTTGCAATACTTTTCTCTGTCAATCACCCCTTTGCAATCAGCTATCGCCAATCAATTTGTAAGATAGGAGAAAATTCAATCCTAAAATTAGTAAGAGGGAAAAATGAAGAACTACATAATATGAAATTGGATATAAAATGGACTGAGATCCTGGCCTCTCTTAGTAGTTAAAATGCTTTGAAGGATTTTATTTTATCGATCGTCTCCTATATTTTTTGAAGCCTAGATAAATTTTCTATGCATTTAATAACAAAGCAAAATTTGAAATCATTCCTTATATTTCATTATTTATCTATTTATTTTCGCGATAGCCAATTAGAGAAATGAGTGCTTTTTAAAATTTCCCCCTTTTTCTTTGCCAACAATCTGCAATCTGAACATAAAAAGTTTAACATGAAATCAATATTATATTATCATAATAATACACAGACCATCACTTCAAATTAAGTCTTATTATTCTTATGTGCGACATACCTTCTCTCTCTAGGACTTTCGTAGAGAGAGTAGAATGATTTTTTGCCCTTAACCCTAGCCGACTCCCTCTCTTTCTCCCCTCTCCTCTTGTCTGTTCTGCAACAATCCCCCTCCCCCCTTTCTTTTGCCTCTCCAATCTACTTTCCCTTTTTGTCCTGTTACAAATAAAGCCTTGTTTGGCTTCTCTACTTCCTCTGTGAAGTTTTCCCCTTCCTTTGTGAAGGTTGCTTAGGGAATCTCCTCCCCTCTTTCTTTGTTCTTGTCTTGTTCCTTTTTTTGTTAGACATCCCTTTGGGTTCAAGATAATAGCTGTTAGTCAGACCAGTCTTGAAACAATAGATTGACTTTTTGGTCTTCATTAGGACTTGATTGGTGGCTTTGGAGCTCTCTTTTATAGCTGTGCAGCTTTCCATGGTTCCGCTTATGCTACCATGGAAACTTTTCAAGCAACTTTAGTTGCCCCTTTTGGTGAAGTTTCTTCACTGTTTGGGTTTGGCTTTGTGCCATTTCTTTTTCTTAGGGTGATATATATCATCTACAAGATTGAAGTTGCCAAGGGTTTCTGTCTTCTCGCCGCGGCGACCCTCGTGGCGCAATGGTGGTGTTCTCGTGTAGCTAGCGGAGTGTTCTGTGGTCGCTTATGCTTCCCTTTCTATTGTTCCTTTAGTTGTTTTGCTTTTCTTTCTTATTTTTTTTCTTTGTTTCTTATGATATTTGTATTGTGATCTTTGTAATGTTTGGCTATTGTTAATAAATGGTAGTTTTGAGCCAAAAAAAAAAGGTCTTATTCTTCTTGGTTTTCATGTAAGTGAAAATGCTAGTTTTACTTCAATTTCTTAAAGAGCTGCCTTACAAATAGATAATACCATATCCCGATTATAAATATCAATAAATTTAAAACCTAAAAGTGAAATAACTAAAATATATCATATTTTGAATTTCAAAAAAAAAAATATTTTCCATGTCAGTCATAAATTTTACCCAGTATAGTACAATTTTTTTATGATCATCTTCAAGGGACTTGGTAAATTTGCTTCGCCACATCATGTTGAAGGGCAAAATATCAGATTCACCATATCAGTCAATGCAACAAATTAATATTTTGTGTATTTTTTTTTGTCTACAAGGGTCAGACAAAGTATGAATAATAAGAGTAATATTTGGGACACAACCTTCATATAATTTTCATACAACCTTTTCAAAGGATGTGTCTATCTCTCTCCTGTGATGTCACTGGACCCCACAGTGACACAGGAAAGAGATAGACACATCTTTTGGAGAGGTTGTATAAAAGTTGTATGAAGGTTGTGTCCCAAGTATTACCCTAATAATAAATAGAGAAAAAAAAGGTCAAAACTAATAAAGTTAACAAAAATTTATACTTGAATTTATCTACTGGAGACGCAAACTTTGATACATTAAATAAATTTGGCTTTAGTGTAACAAAGTACGAAATTATTTCATGAAGTTCGTTTTTATTGGGTTTAATGTAGCAAATCAATATCTTGTCTATTTTTTATTCTACAAGGTCAAGCAAAGCACAAAATTAAAATAGGGGAAATAGGTGGTCAAAATTGATAAATAGGGAACTAGAAGGTCAAAATTTGTAAATTCATAAATAAAAATCAAACTTTAATGTAGACACAAATTATGAAAAAAATTTGATTTTGATGAAGCAGAGTAAAAATTAGCTACATCAAATTTGAAAGTTGCCTTGGAGATGATCCAAGGCTCTACTATTGCAATCTTACTTAAGGTTCTGTTTGACTATAACTTTTTGAGCCCTAAATGATTGTAGAACTCAGAAAGTTAAATTGAAAATATTTGACAATATATTTCAAAACTAAATAGCAAAAAAAATTTGAGTTAATCGTAGAAATGTGGTTGGCAAGAAACTACCTTGGGCTACTTTTGGCAAAAAAAAAAAAAATTTAAAAAACAAATTTTTTTTTCAATTGAATTGTTGCAGCAGAAGAAGCTTTGCTCGTTGAAATTTGTAATTGGCCATAAGTTGCCTTCGGTTGCTTTTGGCCAAAATATATATATATATATATATACTCAGTCAGGCTCTAAGCCTCTAAAGAGGGCTGCCTCACTTTAATAAAGAGAGGACCTCTGTTTTGGTAGTCGGATCGTGTTTTTATTAAGGACAATTTTGTCATTTCACAGTTTTTAAACACAATTCGAAGATCAAAACAGAAGCCTTTTCTTTCATAAAGAAATGATGCCCGCTTTAGAGAATCTTTGTGTATATATATATATATATATATATACACTTTCAATTGAACAATTGAAGCAGAAATTGTGACAAACGGGTCATCAAAGACAAAAATTGAAGGTCAACATAATCAATCAATCAGGACCGTCCACTACCATAGTCCTTGGTACAAAAAAAAAAGATGATTCAATGATGCTAAAGTATATCCTAAAAATCAACGGCTGATTGATTCCAATCAGAGGACTTGGCCAAACTATGTGGGCCAGAGGTCACGCAGGTGCAGGTGTGGCTGATGTGTAGGATAACTTTTCCCCCATAAGTATATAAAGCTTCCCAACGGGAAGACAGACAAGCTATCCATCCATTTATCACCCCCATTTTCATTCTCTTCTCTCTCTCTCTCTCTCTACACATTTACATTTCTATTTCTATATATCTTCAAACAATACATAACCCAAAAAAAAACAAAAAAAAAAAGGTTTATATATATATATATATATAATCAAACCTTATTTTTCTGGACTTAAATCTTCTCATTCCCCAGCTGTTTGGGCAATCTAAACTTGGAGTTATTATTAGTATTATTTTTGGTTGAATTTGAAAGAATCGAAACAACAAAGAGAGAGAAAGCGGGGGCCATATTGAGGAGGAGGATGAACACGCCCTCGGTTCTTACAATTCCTCCTCTCAGATCTTAGCTGTTTCCGAGATTTCCCATCTGGGTTTTCTTCAATCGGGTGTGTTTCTGTCAAATATTTGGATTTGGGTATTGATGTTCTACCAATTTCGAAGTTGATGTGATCTTCAAGTTGTTGTGTGATTGATTTAATTTTTGGGTTTATTCAGGGGTGTTGAATTCCTAGTCGAGTCATTGTAATTGGATCCGATGCTTTTGGATTGAATCGGAGAAAATCTAATTGGTATCAGACATAATTTTTTTTGGGTTTTTCTCGGTATTTTTCAGAGAAAGGTATGGTTTTTTATTGTTTGATTGGCTATTTATTTGCAATTCATTTTGTGGGTTTGGATTGTTATGATATATACAAGAGTGTATGTATTTGTACTATTTAAGGGGGGGGGGGGTGTATAACTATCTATTTGTTGAAATGAGTGTGTGTGTTTAGAAATGGGAAGCCCTTCCTTTTGTGATAAGTTGAATAATTAGTGATTTCCATTCAAGAATATTAGATTTTGAATTTTAGAATATGAGTTGATAAGGTGATTAATATTTCTTTTCTGTAGAAAAAAATGCAATTTGATCTTGGTAAGTTGTTCATTGGTGGAATCTCTTGGGACACAAACGAAGAACGTCTGAAGGAGTATTTTAGTTCTTATGGGGAGGTATTGGAAGCAGTGATTATGAAAGATCGAGCCACTGGGCGTGCCCGTGGTTTCGGTTTTGTTGTCTTTTCTGACCCGGTTGTGGCTGAGAGAGTCACTCAGGAGAAGCACAACATTGATGGTAGGATGGTAAGTAACTTAATTCTCTTGTACATTTTGATTCATGATAGTCAATTGTTCCCCGAGGGGAGAGAGAAAGAAAAATCATCTTACTTGACAAGTCCAAAACTATAATAACATTATCTATCAAACATTGGAGTTAAATCCAATTCGTGTCTTCTGATCTTGTCTTCATTGCTAACCTCTGATAGTGGATTTTCTGCACAACTTATGCACATCATATTTTTGTTACGTGGATTCGGGTACCTGTGTCGGTTGCGAATATTTGTCTAAGCATCGGACTTCTCAAATTCATGAATCTGAGGACACGTGATATGTCAATAACTCTATTTTTTCTTTCGTTTACGGGAGACAGTAGTGATTCTGTGTAGTAATAAGACCTAACAGGAGCATTTTGTTCATTTTGAAAGAATTTTGTGGCAAAAGGAATTTATGATAGACTTTAATATACTATCATACAAGGTAGCTAACATACTTCATTGTATGCGTACAACCAAAAGTGTCAGGCACACATCCCATACATACCCATGTTTGAGTGTTGAGTGTTCGACACTGTTACCTCATCCTATTGAGAAGAATCTATGTAACTAAAGTATTGTATTGGTTTGTGTTTAGAAGGGTATTTGAATTGTGAACGGGTTTCTTATTTTCCAGGTTGAGGCAAAAAGGGCGGTTCCAAGGGATGACCAGACCACAATGAGTAAAGGCAGTGGTAGTATTCAGGGTTCCCCTGGTCCAGGGCGCACAAGAAAGATATTTGTAGGAGGTTTAGCTCCTAGTGTCACTGAGAGTGACTTTAAAACCTATTTCGAGCAGTTTGGGATAATCACAGATGTTGTCGTGATGTATGATCACACCACCCAGAGGCCAAGAGGGTTTGGATTCATCACTTATGATTCCGAGGATGCAGTGGACAAAGTACTGCTCAAAACTTTCCACGAGCTTAATGGTAAAATGGTTGAAGTTAAACGTGCGGTTCCCAAAGAGTTGTCACCGGGTCCTACCCGGAGCCCACTTGGTGTACATAATTATGGATCGAGTAGGATCCATAGCTTCCTCAATGGCTACACTCAGGGTTATTCTCCTAATACAGTTGGAGGCTATGGACTTAGGATGGATGGTAGATTTTCACCTATCACCGGTGGTCGCAGTGAGTTTGCTCAATTCGGTTCTGGATATGGTATGGGTTTGAACTTTGAACCAGGGTTGAGTCCTAGTTTTGGGGGTAATGCAAACTTTAACAGTAATCTCAGCTATGGACGAGGATTGAGCTCTTATTACATTAGTAATTCGAATAGGTTTGGTAATCCAATTGGGTATGATGGAGGCAACGGAGGAAACAATTCTTTTTTCAGCTCAACAACTCGTAATTTGTGGGAAAATGGAGGGGAGATTAACTATGGCACAAACTCTGCAAGTTCGAATGCTTATATGGGATCTGGAAGTGGGACTGTTGGAGGAGGCTCGTTTGGCAACAGTGGAATTAACTGGGGTTCATCTCCAATTTCTCCTCAAGGTGGAGGAAATGGAAATGTGTCTGGCAATAGTGGAAATCTTGGTTACAGAGGTGGTGAAAACAGTTATAGTTTGGGAGCGGCGGGAGGTTATGGAAGAAACAATGCAACTAATGGGGGACCCACTTCATCATATGCTGCGGCGAATGGTGGTTATGAAGGTGCTTTTTCGGAAAGCTATGGTAGTGGCTCCATTTATGGGGATTCCACTTGGCGTTCAATAAATTCCGAGCGAGAAGGGTCCGGTCCTTTTGGTTATGGGCTGGGCAATGGAGCCTCTGATGTCCCTGCTAAAACTTCTCCCAATTATGTTGGTGGTTATAGTGTTACTAAGAGGCAGACAAATAGAGGTAAGGGTCTCTCATTGAGTATATATTAATCCAAAGTGTTTTCATATATGATTCTTCCTTTGTACGATTTTTCATCTTGGGTCCAATAATTTGTACTTGAACTATATGCTTCTTTCTCATAGAATCTGCCTTCCCTAGTGATGATGCAATCTCATAGATTCTAGTACATCATTCTCAGTTTGATGGATGCCTTACTTTGCATTTGTTGGATGTTGCCATCTATAATAGAAAATTGAAAATATTTGCCTATAATTCCAGCATCTGATGCCACGATTGTGGATTAGAATTATGTTTTAGCATGCAGTTCCGTTGGATGGAGTCCTATGCGTCAACCCCAGTTTTTCAGCTCCATTTCATTTTTCATGCTAGAAGAATAGATTGAAAACTATAATGTAGCTCAGTTGAGGCCCAGAGAATACTTAAAGCAACTTAGATTTTTATGTAAATTTATAGGAATGTTGCCTATTTGAAGACCTTTGGCAATAAATATTAGGGTTTATTTCATTACTGCATAAAATTAACTTTATTGGGGATACATGATCCTTAAATATGGTTTGGAGGGATAAATATAGAGAATTATAAAAGAATTAGAATCATCAGAGCTTCTAGGCTGACCAAAATAAGTACATTGGAAGTTGTATGGTGGACAAAGTAAATTGTGATGCTAAAACATGTTCTTGGTTTAGAGTGACTGGATGAAGACAAGGTTCGTAATTGTTGTATACGTATAAGGGCAAGGAACCAATGTAGTTTGTTGGTGCAAAAAATTAAGGACACCTATTAGATTGTCTCATAGCGTTCTGTTGATGAAGATCCTTCCATTCACTTCTACATATATGTTAATACATTTTCTGTAGTTAGGCTGGACAAAATATATTTTCAATTAGGTGCTTAATTCTAGTGCGAGCCACCAAAAGTCCACATTGATGTACTAATATGCCGAGCTTGGTGTTCCCTCAGCTATAAGATAAATGTGAAGACTTGAGTGTCGCAAAAATCCTCAGAAACTAGATCAAGAGAACAATGATCTAAAAGAGACGAAAGCTGAAATTCTGTTCTATAATATTTAAAGACGTCCTTGAATACAGATTACATAGTAACAGGAGTCCTAATTCAACAAGAAATGGAAAATAATACAAAAGTACAAGAATGAAGACTTGCTCAAATTTGGAAACTAGAGAATCCTAATTGAAATATTCCACACGACTTCATAAACAATAAAATTTCCCAAAAAGGGTTCCAAACTAACAAAACTTTTGAAAAACCGCAAAAACACTTTTGGTTCGAAGCCTAGACGATGGAATTTGGCTGAGAAACAGCATACGCCATTACATAGCTGTGTGTTTAGTTTCTTGACCCCTTCCCAATCATTCATGTGCCTTTTCGTACTTTTCTGGCATAGTGGCATTGCGTCAGAATTACTCCTCAGTCCTCAAACTGTACTACATCAAGGTGATACTTCATCATCTAGTGCTTACAGGTCTTTCCGGTTCAGCCCAAATGTGATATAGGTACTCATGGGGGTAGAGTAGTAAAGATAAGAATGTGCAGTTTGGTTGGTGCCAGGGGTTGATTCCTTGCCGCTGGACTAATGTCATTAATCTTGCTAGTAAAGTACTCTTGGTTTGGTGTTTGTGGAAACACTATAAATTCACAAAAAAGACTGGAGAGCGAGAGAGAGAGAGAGAGCGGGGAGGGGGGTGGTGGTAGCTGAGGTGTGGGAGGTTTAATTGATATTCTTGTTGGTATATGCCCCGGTGAGAGTCTTGCTAGTCTCAGAGGTCTTGACATATAGTCTAACAACTATGAGGGAATAGCTGTTGTGAGTCTTTAGTATCAGTTTATTTTTTACGCAAATGTGGAGCATTTCATAGTTTTTGTAGGCAAGAGTTTCCTCTTTTTAGGACTTGAAGAAGAAAAAGGATTTATTGCTTTGGGGCAAGGAGTTGTTGATTTGAGTAGGACAAAAACAGAAAAGAAAGAAAGCAACTTAACAGGCACTTCAAAACTGAATGTTTATTAAGTCACATAACAAGACACGAGATGCTACTTTGGATCTTGCATTAAGTTTCTCTCCATCTGGAGTCTTTGGAACAAGTGGCCCCATGGTTTTGGTCCATAATTCTTTGATTCATTCCGTTGCACTTGGATATCTGGAAAACAGGAATATCCAATTGATTTTTATAGACGAATGCCTTGTTGCAACTTTCTATGTTATTTCAATTTTCATCATCAGAGAAGTAATGGTCAATGTCCTTTTGTATGGAGAAAAGGGTTGGTGTAGAAGTAGACGTTCAACATTTGCTCCAAACTACAAGGTTATTCCTATGAACATATGCCTTCAGTGAGTGACTAAGCAGTTATTGGTATGGTCTGCAGCATCGGCCTAGGAAGATCAGACACTTAGTAGGGTCGTATGTCTGTGTTCGTTTCCGTGTTGAACACGACCCACGCCGGACTCGGACTCTCATTGACCCATACTGCCATACACACCAAAATCAATCTTACCATTTTTTTTTGGGGGTATAATACTACTGTTGTTCGGACACACGTAAGACATGTGCCAGACACTCCTCGTCATGAGCTAAGAAGCATCAACACGGATACGACACGACGCGAATACGTGGACACGATCTTTCTCAAAAAAGCAGGATCCAAATACGTTGGGAATATGTTGATTTTTTTTTTCTATTTTAAAAAAATATTTATTTTACCATGTCTAGTCAAAGTTGTAAAAATGCATAAATCACAATTTATGACCTTATCAATAATAACAAAGCCAATGAATAAAATTCAATAGCATCTTTATAAATCAACATTCATAAACATTTATCAACCAAGTTTCGAAGCAATTTGCTAGCTACTAAATAATTCACGTACTTGTCCCCCCAAAATATGTCAATACTATGAATGAAAACCAAGTCTTCTACACATTTTGGTGTCATCTTATTCCTTCTCATCGTGTGCACAAAGGAGTATGAACTCCAATTCCTCTCACAATATGACGAAGAAAAAGGGTGCACAAGTAGCTTCAAAGATAGGGTTTGAAGCAAAGGTGCACATGCACCATAGGTTACCCACCAACGGTGAATGGAATCAACATCCGCAAACTCTCCCGACCTACTTGAGTATCCGACACGTGTCCAAAGAGTGTCGGTTCAAGAAAAACTAATAAAAAATTAGGACACAATATTTTGAGTATATGCCCAAAGAGTGTTGGAGAGTGTCGTTGCGGATACGCTGCCGACACTGATACGAGGGGCAAAAAAGAGTGTCGGTGCTCATAAGTCATGAGTCAAGACTCAAGCCAGAAGTGACGAGTACAACTAGGATAGTTTGAACTGATAAATTGGATATTGGAATTGCAAAGTCTATGGAAGCATAATAGTTCTTTATAAATTGAGTATACTTGGGATTGCAAGAATTATAAATAATTAGGTCTTTTGAAAGGTAAAGATATCTAGGCATATTATTTACTATGGATTATATGATTCTCTTATCACACATGATCGTAATTCGTAACTGCATAATATATGTTTATCATTTCGCTGTGTGCTCGCCATTCCGTGTCCTAATTTTTAGCATTTGCCGTTTCGCTGTATCGTGTCCATGTCCATGCAGCTTAGGTATTGGCATTTGTTTTAAAATCTGTGAATTTTACAGAGTTCACAGCTCTACTGCCTGTTTTGGTAGTCTCTCCCTTGGATAACTCATGAGTTTTAGTTGACTACTTTATTGTCTTGTATCAGCAACTCAATTGAAATGCAATTATGTCAGAAGAGCAAGTATTTTGTTATGCTTAAATCTTAATGTCTATAGTTATATTGCTTGATTTGGCCTTTACTTTGAGTAGTTTTTTCCTCACCAAATTGCCTGAGGCCAGTTCTTTCTTTGAATTCTGTTGTGAATGTTGTGCCAGTCATTCTTGTCAATTATTTTCTTTTAATCTTGATTGGCAAGCTGCTTCAAGGTTGTTGAGTCAATTGACCGCTTGTGCGAATCACAACTTGGACCACCATGATGTAATGAACTTCCGTTTAAAACTATTTATTTCTTAAAATTTGGTTGCTAGCTGTGAACAATATGCAGCCAAATCAATATCCTCTATTTATTGACAGGAAATAATTTGTAAGTAATGTTTATGTTTGGTCTGGAAGTGACTTTGCTTTCGTGGTACATGTATGAATGTTGATATAATATAGTATCGATAGATGAAAATAAATGGAAGGGAGGTAGAGATGGTGATAGAAATACGATAGAACCACAGTTATTTGTTATAGAACCTAAGGAGTATGGGATTCTATTAACTCCCAAGTCCCAACTCATGTCTTCGTATGCAAAACACTATCTCTAACTTCATAGCAGAAGCAAGTAAAGACTTGCTCTTTCTCTCTCTCTCTCTCTCTCTCTCTCTCTCTCTCTCTCTTGAAAATGGCAAATTTTTTATTTATTTATTTTATTTTATTTATTTTATTTTATAATTAAGAGTTGGATTGACAACTTTGGAATGAATTCTCACTAATTGTAATTACATTATATTCTTCACTACCAACTTCGTTTGAAGATGCATTCTAATACAATTTTTACTTTTTCACAAAAGCAAGTCTTGTTTATGCTTTTAAGTTGGAGATGGTGTTTTGCAGACTAAGACATGAGTTGAGGTTTAATTAAACCTCGCGCTTTTCATCTTCTTTAACATATAACTCTCACTCTATGACGTTTCCATCTCCATCTTTACCACTTTTTCTGTCTCCATAAATTTGAAATGTATCAATATTGATTTGATGCATGTACTGCAAAAAAAGTAACTTCTGTACCAAACGGAGTATAATGTAATTACTGTTGAAGCTTGATATGCATTGTTGGGCCCATTCTCTAACAGCTTAAGCTATTGGAGTAGTTGGTAACTTAACATGGTATCAGAGCCTTGTTTGTGGGAGGTCCTGGGTTCGACTCTCCATCCCCGCTTTGTGGTGCATATTTGCACTTTGTTATTTGTCTGTAATATGATGAAGTTTGATTTGTTTGCTCTCCACGTGCAAGTCGGGGTTGCACGTGAGGGAGAGTGTTGAAGCTTGATATGCATTGTTGGGCCCATTCTCTAACAGCTTAAGCTATTGGAGTAGTTGGTAACTTAACAATTACAATTGGTGAGTTTGCATCCCATTATTGTCATTCCGAACACACCCTAAATTATGAATTCAACAATCAATTTCTTTTCCCTTTTGGAACATGAAATAAGTTGTTTACTACAAAACATATCTCGTGATTTCACAATTATTTTCTTGTTTCAATTGCTGCAGGAATTGTTGGCTAGGAGGAAATGGATATCGGGATGTTATAATAGTAGGTGAAGAAACTTGGTGTAGCAGGTGAACAGTGATTTTGGCACACTCCCTCATTATTATATTTTTCAGTTTGAAATGTTGAAATAGAAAATTGGTATCTAGAGCTAACTTGGGGTGCCCGTCTTGAAGAGTTCAAATTTAGAGATAGAAGTCAAAAAATGGTTTTCTGTTACGGATTGAGTTTTGAGTTATCGTTTTTTTAGGTGTTCCTTTTCTATTTTTTTAATTTTGGTTTTGAATGAGATGTAAAATCAGGTTGCGGCATATATATTCAGGAATGTATCAAAAACCATCTCCGGTGAGGCGGCGATACATAAAAAAAAGGATAGACTATATATGATTTTTTACGCTTTTGTCCTTTTTGGCGTTTAAAATTTCTAGATTTCTATGTTTTGCTGCAAAGTTGCAGCTTCGTGTTAAGTATGCTTGGTTTTTGTTTCTCTTCGGATTGTACCTGAGATTGTTCTTGTTACTTTATAAGCGTGAAACATTTGAGGGATACCAATCTATGGTCCCATGAATAACTAAGTTACCATATTTTTTCGTGAAATGGAGTCTTGGTTGAAGCAATGCTCTAAATTTGCGTCGTAGGGGTGAAAACCTAATTGATTGATACGTCTGTGTACTCGTGTTTATATTTGCTTTTGAGCAAAAAAGAAAAAAAAAGTGTTTATATTTGCTACTATCCATCTGGCGGCAACAATATTTCGAATAGAAGGCGGCAACAATATTTCGAATAGAAGGAGAAAATATTCAATGCAACGGGGATAAAATGTAATGTGCATATCAATACTAATACAGGTGGATTTAATGAGGCTTAGCTGTAAAGAGCGTTTTCCGTGATATTTAGATGGACGCCACATCATCAGTATCTCTAATGATGTGATTTAATTGGCTGGCAAAACCAATGCATCAGTGTCATTGTTGTCATGAATATTTTCTGGCACAATGCATATTTTGCTTGAGTGGTGTGGCTTTTCCTAAGCCATACTTAATTCGTGGATATATTAGCATCTTTAATGTTCTTTTTACTTGGATACTCACTTGGTTTTACAGCTCAAGTGACTGTTTGGAAAGGCAAGGAATCGGTTTTGTGGTCGAGTTCTAAAAATTCAAGTGTTCGGTTAATGTCCATTTCTTTTTATAGGATTTTGTGCTGTCTAATCTCTTTTAAAATTGATTTTTTGTCAAATCAATATTACATTGATTCTAATAAAAAAATAGATTTAGGGGGGGGGGGGGGGGGGGGGGGGGGGGGGTTTCACAAGTGTGTTGGTTCTATAAATTTTAAGTTAAAACTGGTTATTTACCAAAATAACATGATGTTGGTTTTCCTAAGAACCTGATAAAAATAGAAATGAGCTTGAAACCTAATCTTGGTTTTGTGCATTCCCAAATAGGCCTAGGGACTCGGATAGAACTATTTTAGACAACCCAAACATGCCTAAAGCTATTGTTTGAAGGTTGATGTTAACAGATTGATTCTATACTAGATGACCAAAAAAATTAAGATTTCAGTTTAAATCAACTTTTTATACAAACTAGTCTTAATCAAGTCTTACATCACTTTAATGGATTTGGTTTCTAATTCTTAATGAATGCTTGGTAATGTTTTTCATATTAAATAAAAAAAAAAAAAAAAAGGAGGGGGGGGAGGGGTGGGCGTGGCGGTGGTGGTGCTTTTTTTTTTTTTGTAAGGTCTGTTTACACTTACCTACAAGTATAAATATATGGTATACTTTAAATAAAAGCCCAATCGCTTTAGTCATCGTCTGCCTGAGTCAGCATTGTGAATTGGGCCTTTAACTTAAGTTGTGTAGAGTCAGGGAGAGACTATGTTTAATCTCTGTTTGTTTTTTCTAAATGATCTATTATATATATATATATATATATGTGTGTGTGTGTTGTGCACAATGGGCAATTGTGCTTTTGGGTTTTAGTAATAATTGAACTTTTTTATTTTTATTTTTTTATTTTCTATGCAAGTTGAAAGGCCTTTTAAGGTGACCTGAACTGATTGAACTTTTGTTTATTAACGTATCCATGTATGGACTTTTAGGGAAGGATATTTTTTTTGGGGGCCCTAAATGATTGGTTGTGTTGTTTGGAGTGGCCAGGGCCGGACAGGGCCTGTCCAAATCCTTATTATTAGGAGTGAAGCGGGCGGAGTAAATTGCCATCCCTATATCCCTACGTGTACGAGTTTTTCTATGTGAAATGTTCTTAAATCAATCAGGTCTTGGACTAGTACGAACTATACCCAAGAAAATGTAGCAGAGAAGTTTCTCTTGTGCGTGCTGTAGGGGTGTACAATGACAGACCAAAATCGAACCGATTGTTCGGTTTATTTTATTTCATTCTATTTATTTTATATAATTTTATAAAAAATTACTATAAGCCAAAAATCAAACCAAACCCGACCATAAACCGATCGATTCGATCGATTTTTCAAAACACAAAAAATCGAAAAAAATCGATTGAACTGACCAATGAACACCCCTAGCGTACTGTGTGGTAAAGGGTAATGCTAGGGATACAACTCATTCTTACAACTTATTTACAACTATATCTCTCTCTTAAGTGGCATTGAGACCCATTGAAATTTAACCATAAAAATGATCACAGATAGGTGATAATGATTCTTGCATTTCCGATATCCTAGAGGTGCATATCTCTCTCTCTCTCTCTCTCACACACTCTCTCTCTCTCTCTCTCTCTCTCTCTCTATGTATATATATGTATGTATAGGGGAATGCTAACTTACAACACGATGTCCTTTTAGCGACGGAATTTTTCACCTTTACCGACAACCTCTCTCTCTCTCTCTCTCTCTCTCTCTCTCTCTCTCTCTCTCTCTCTCTCTCTTTTCCACCTTTATCGACGAAATATTTTAAAAATATTTGTTGCTAAAAGTTTTTCTTTGTTGCTAAAAATATTTTTGTTATTCGCTAAAATTTGGTATACCTATCCTACAACTTTCATGTTGTAGGATAGCAGCTCCCCTATATATATATATATATGAGCTCCTTCTTATGAGGTATCTCTCATTTTAAAAAAGTGAGGACTTTTATTGTTGTCGTTGGATCATCATTGAATTCAGGTCACGCTAGTGAAATAACAGAACTACCCTTAATGAAAGCACGATCCAATGACTAAAAACTGGATTGCAAAAAAATAATATTTCAGTTTACACTACTTACTGATAACCTATTATTTTCTTTATACAGAACCCTTCTTATGAGGAATCCCTCACTTTGCTAATTGGATTCAGTTTTTATTAAGGGTATTGAAGTAATTTCACAGACTAAAAACTGGATCCAACTGCTGTAAAAGAAGTCCCCAATTTAATAATGTGAGGAATCCCTCATAAGAAGGGTTCTATTTCTTTATATATCACATGTACTCAATAAATTACTAAGACTACTAAGGGCATTTTGGTAAATTTATAATATAATCGGGTTCGAGTTGGAGTTAAGGGTGTATTATCACAACTACATCTACTCCTAAAGGAATTTCATATTTGCAAATGAACCCCACTCCTTTACAATTTTGGTAGACTCCAAATCCAGGTCAGGTCCTTAGAAATAGGAGGCCCTAAGCGAGATTGGAATACTGGGCCTTTTAAACAACGGGGCTTCCCCCGAAGTAAAATTTTGTAGGCCTATTTACACTTATCTACAAGTATAAATATATGGTATACGTTAAATAATGTCACGCCCCGCAGTAGCAAAAATAGAGAAAATAAATTCCTTTTTGGACCCGTAGGCCATGACAGTTGAAAGTCACCACATTGTGAATTACCAAAGTCAAACCATCAGAGTAATGGATTAAACCATGCATTGGGTAGTTCTAAGCTCGATATATAAAATCAGAGTTTACTACTAAACTATTACAGAATCCCAAGCATTTGCAGAAACATAAATACAGTACTACGACTTCATATGCTGATTAAAAACTTAACTATTACAACAGTCTCTTAAACATAAATATAAACATAAACTAACGACGATACAACTTCCAGTCTTTAGCTTGCGTAGTAGTCAGCACCAATATAGCCTCCATCATCGTAGGTTCCATCCTCGTAGCCCTTGTCCATGTATGCATTTTCTGCATACTCATAACCCTGGCCAGCTAGACGTAGAATATCCAACGACATAAACGCCGTCAGCTATGAAAGCCGAGTGAATGCAAATACTAACATAGTATATACAGATTTGTAGCATATAAAACAACAACATCATTAAAAAGATCATCTCATCCTTCGCACGCATGTATGCACCAACTCAATTATATCACAACGGACATCGTCCCAAACCAGTCCCAATATATAACATACACTCTTGGGTCCATATTAATCAGACACGTAGTCCCATATATTCTAGCCAAAAGCCCCGATATACCTTGGCCAACACGCCCGACAAGTTACAGCCGACACGCTCGATACCCTACGGCCAACATGCCCAGTCAACACACTCAATACCTTATGGCCATCATGCCCAATTCATTACGGCCAACGCGCACGATACATTACAACCAACACGCCCAGCCAACACACTCAATATGTTACGGCCAACACGCACAGCCAATACGCTCAATATGTTACGGCCAACATGCCCAGCTAATACACTCAATATGTTACGACCAACACGCTCGGCCAACACGCTCGATACATTATGTCCACTACCCCCAGCTAGCACGCTCAATACATTACAGCCAACACACCCCAACACACTTTGGCCAACACGACCCAATACGTTCTGGCCACTGCGCCCCTAACTTATCCAACTTGACACGAAGTCCCATATCATATAATCTCTTAAGCCCGACACACAGTACCGATCCTATCCCAGCACCTTGGGATCCTACATTTGACATCATACGATTTTAGCGACCACATTTATACGCACAACTATAAATAGTATCGACCTCTATAGTCGACAAACCTATTACTATGCACACCGGCTGCTCAATTCGCATAACAATATTATATCATCGTTATACAATTAGTTTCACTATTCAATGCATTAAGTCCATTACTCCACGTGGGTATTATTCCAATACCGTTTTCCAACAATCAACGTATGATAGTAACAGGTTAACAGTCCAACAACTATAAACAACTAAACATTTAACATTCTGTCAAGTTTGATCGATTGAACTACGTTCGATCGATTGAGGAAAATTGAAGTTCGATCGATTGAAAAAAAATGTTCGATCGATCGAGATCGGTCTGTGTTCGATTGCTCGAAAGTTGTTCAATCGATTAAATGTAATATTATTCCAGAATTTGAACTGGACCATTTACGCATGTTCAGGGTCTTTTCTTTCTTTCCGAAACACATATAATCATATTTATATCTACACTACTAAGTTAGTATAGAAACTCACCGTGAAGTTCGGCGACGCCGTCGAGCTCGGTGTGGCTGTAGGTGGTCTCGGGGTGTCTCTCTCTCCTCTTTTTCCTCCTCTGCTCCTCTGCCTTCTTCTTCTTTTCTCATCTCTTCTCTCCTTGAGAGTGTATGAGTGTTTGTGAGTTTTTTTGTGTATATATAGATATATAACCGGGTATGTGTGTGTATATATTCTCTCCCTCTCTAAACTATTCTTTCCCTCTCTAAACTCTCTTAAGGATTTCAGCAACCCAAACACACACATAAACATAACATATATAGAGGCAAATAGGGAGGGCAGATGGCAAAACACGTATACTAATAATACCACGTTCGATCGATCGAAGTGAGTTCGATTGATTGAGAACAGGTCGGTCAAGGTTCAATCGATTGAGATGGGTTTAATTGCTTGAGAAAAGAAACACGTCATCAATTTAGGTCGGCAGAGCTTCAATCGCTTGAAATTGGCTCGATCGATTGAAGAATGAAACTCTCGATCGATTGAAGTTAGTTCGATTGATTGAAACTGAAATTACAGGAAATGAAAATACAAGCATACTGAATCTTATTAATATAAAAGTATTATAAAAGTACAATGAAAATATAGGGTATTACATCATCCCCCTCTAAATAAAGATTTCGCCCCCGAAATCCGAGCTAAGCGTCGTCGAATAACTCTGGATACTTCACTCGCATCTCTGACTCCAATTCCCAAGAAGCTTCTCCTTTGTCTTGAAATTTCCACTGAATCTTCACCAACGGAATCTCTTTATTCCTCAGCTTCTTAACTCCTCAATCCAGAATTCGTACTATTTCTTCATGGAACGATACATTATCATTTACCTCGTGTAACAACCTGTATTTTCATGTAATTTTAATTTCATTTCCATATTTAATCTATATTCTCGGTGTTATTTTAAATTGCAATTCTCATGTTTTGAAATCTTATTACTGATTTTATTTCATTTTTAAACTTCTTGTTGGGGTCAAACTGCAACCTTTGTAAATTTAGTGATACCTGTGTTGGATTTCAAATCTGTACTTTCAAACGGTGGAGATAATTTTCTTTTGACTCAAACGGTATTGTTATAATACCGAAAAATCATTTCTTACTATAAAATGAATTTTCTATATTTTTGTGACAATCATAGAGTCGCAAAAATACCAATTTACGTTCAAAACTGTCGGCACTGCGTTGAACTCCCATAATCTGGGATTCTCTACCAATCAAGATGTGACATGTGCTTTTCCATTTAAGACAACTAATCATTGAATGTGCCTTGTTTTGTACATGTGTAATTTTTATGCCATAAGCTATTTTTTTTGCCAAACACATAAGGAAATTCCTATACTAACTTGTGCCATGTTTGGCAAATGTTACCCCTTTACCATAAGTCTATTTACCCATACAACACAAGTGACCCCTACACATTTACAATTTACCCTTGGCTTAATCTTAGAGTTATACAATCTGTGTATATACGTATGTGTATGTTATGTATATTTGATATTTTGATCTTAAAATTAATCAAGAGTTTGTAGAGTGTTAGAGGGAGGACTTGTGCTCCAAGTTGGGAGTTTGGTTTATATACTTACTTACACCCTCACACAATTCACATTCTGGAGGAGTCTTTCAACTAAATTTAGAGAGTTTAGAGAGAGAGTCTAGAGAAGTGAACTTACAAATTTTAGTGAGAAGAAGCTTCATCACCATAGCTTACAAGTTTGCAATTGGATTTCTTATCTTGATTGTTTATCAACATCTACTCCAATCTTCAATCTCTATGAGTATTTAGAACTCACTTAGAATGTATTCCATGCTTCGATTATCGTTTGTTTTGATAGAATTGTAAACCACCATTGTTAATTTCGTATGAAAGCTTGAAGCTCAAAAATGGTGACTTTCCAAACTTAACCAAAATCCATTTTTAGAGATGAATATGAAAGATTATAGTACATAGAGACTACGGTTTAAATATTAGAGCCTAATTCATTCGTATCGTGACGTATATTAAAAACGAAGTTTTGACACCTCTCGGTTTTTTGTAAAATTCGAGAGCTACAGATCGATTCGCGTTAAATTTATTGCAGATTCTTAATCCTTGTAGGAAAAACGAAGAAATCCATATATTACATGTCATGTATGCTTTCAATTTTGAAAATGGGTCAAAATAGCTTTGAAAAACTGAAACAGGGGAAAATTCACGAGGAAGATGAAGTCTCTGCCCGAACTCGCGCGCGCGATCGTGCGAGCGACCTATGTATTTTCTGACTGTTGGAAAAGTTTTTAAAGAAAATAAAAAAATGGGCATGTCGCGCGAGCGGCCCGCATGCGCGACATGGTAGTTTATGGTTTTTGTTTGTTTTCTATTAAGGGACTGTTTGGATCAACTTTAAAAGGCTATTAAGGTCTGTTTGGCAGTTATACTAAATCATAATCCTATTTATTATGTTTGGATTATAAAAGTAAAGAATTACGACTTATTTATTCTCGTACGTGCGATATTCTTATGTTTCAGTGATTTACATTTCTGTATTAAGTCATATGACATACATGTGGAGTCAGTTGTTCACGCATGGTGAGTGATGGACAGTGTGGAAAAGAGTATATGGTTAAGATTGTGTTTTGGACACTCCCTGGTAATTGTGTACCAAAGTGTGATGTTACGATATTGTGGCTAGAATATCTTTGAAATGCGACGGTGACAAAACTGGACACTCCCTGGCGCCCATGGTAGCGCTAAAGTGTGTGACACCGACTTGGACATTCCCTGGCACCCATGGTAGTGCAAAAGTGTGGCCTACTGGACACTCCCTGACATGTGTGGTATGGTTAAAGTGTGAGGCATTGGACACTCCCTAGTACCCCGTACTAAAGTGTGAGGCAAACTAGACACTCCCTGGTACCCCTGTACTAAAGTATGGTCATCTTAGTGTTTCAAAGATACTAGAGTAAGAGAGTTGGGTGTTGTATTGTCGAGAGAAAAAAGTTGGCGAGATGAGAATGGTTGCATTGTTCTCATGCATGGTCACATGTTTGTTTGGATTGAAGATTTTAATATTATCCTTACTGTTTTATAAATTGAATTCATTTCTATGGTTAGCCTGTTGATTTATGAAGCTGTAAAATGGAAAATAGTAAGTATGTACATTTTACATTCGAGCATATGTTTTTAATACTAATCAGCTTCAATAAGCTGACGGTGTTGATGCGCCCTGGACATTCGTGTCTAGGCTTTTCAGGTTATGATCATGATGGACCTTATGATTATGCAAACTGAGAATGACTACTGAAGAAGAATTTATTATTATATGTTTTTAAGTTATGAGCAGGTTTTGTAATAAGGATGACTGTAATAAATAATGGTTATTATTTTATTTGCAAGGCGGGTTGTGCCTTTAGTAGACCACGTAGTGTAATTGTCACAGCCCGATCCCACAATAGCGGAACCGGAGCCCGTGGCACGCCACCGAGGCTGGTCCAGTCGACTGAGACTGGGGTCCAGTCGACTGGGACTCCAACTTTCAATCGACTGAATTCCCCTTTCGGTCGACTGAAGCAAGCAGAACCAAAATGAACACATAAACCTTCAGAGGTCCAGTCGACTGAGACAGGGCCCAGTCGACTGCTTTTGCCATATTAAAAAGCAGTAGCTAGCAAGCACAAGGGTCCAGTCGACTGAACACTGGACCAGTCGACTACTCTCCTGACAGCAGCCCAATTCTGCAGAAAACAAATTTCAAAAAGCTTTTTAAAACAACCAAGTGTTAACCACACACTCCAACCTCTCATCAAAGTAATCCTAGCTGTATTCAAACATTACCAAAGTATAATTACAACATGTTACTAATTATTACCATGCTTTAGGTCCATTCTAACATACTAAGTTAAACACAAGTTAAAACATTCAAATCCTTATTACAACATTCCTATTGTTCCAAAACTACAAGATCAACATTCAGGTTGCCTTCAAAGCGGACTCTAAACCCACGTGCTCACTTCTCCGATTCCTCACCAGCATTAACACCTGAAATGGTTATTTGAATAACCATGGATATTCGATTTGTTTAAGCTAATGCTTAGTGAATAAAACAACATATGCACATGAATGATAAACATGTCCGCATTCACATCTCTACATTTCATACTAGTCGCGGGAGACTCACGTGCCCGTCCATACTTTCAATCCGCGACTCCTCGCCAATAAGTCCACGCGAAAGGGTATGATCCACAATTCTTCTCTTCAATCGTGCGATCTTAATGCCTATATCGGCTCTACAAAATGGCACGGTGACCACGTGCTCCTTCTGATCCAAATAAGTAACTTAACATGCTCAAATACACATCACCATGCTCGCGGTAATCAAAATATTTCATCGTGCTATTGGGTCTACTTATCAATATAAATGCCCAATATGAACTACACAAGATATCTGTAAGTATTAATACATGCTATTCAAACATAACATGAATACATGTCAAGAAACCATTCCAAAAACATAGTTGAATCACTCACCTCCGATTTACGCTCTTAAACTTCGATCCAAAGAAAACCCGTGTACAAAGAACGTGTAGAAGTCCGTTTAGTAAAATTCCTATGGATCAAAATTCCATTTATCAACTTTTATGAAAAATTCTAGAAAAAGACTTTTCGGAAAACTTGGCCAAACAAGCCCTAACATATATCAAAACGAAGCTCTTACCTCGAGGAGCTCGAATATAAAATCTGGGAGAAAACAAACTGACAGAAGGTCGTCGTTTGGCGTCGCAAAGCTCCAAGCTCCAAAATCTCCCTATGGCCTCCTTTTTGGAATGTAGGTTAAGAACTTATAAAATATCTTAACCATCTCTATCTATATATAGGCAAAACTCTCGGGAATTACGTTTACCTCCCCACGAGTTTTCAAAACTCCTAATCAGTCTCTGAAACTTTCTATACAACTTATTCATAGCTTTACAAGTGAAACCTCAAAATTATAAAAGTTTTCGACTAAGTTTCGTTTGGTCGCTAAAACGCGAATTTCTACATGACGTTCCCGAAGTTGCTAATTAGCCTACCAGATTAATAGCGTGTTAATTCGTTCTTACCAGGATACTAAAACTAACGACTAGGGGTGTGTTTCGGCCGGAACGGATCGGAAACACCCCTTTCGGAAAAAATTCTGAAATTTTCGGAAGCCAAAAATGCATTCCGAATTCCGTTCCGAAATTTCGGAAATTCCAAAATTAGTTCCGATTCCGAATTTTCGGAATTTTCGGAATTTTTCAGAATTTCACCAGATTCGGAATTTTTCGGAATATTCGGAATATTTTCGGAATTTTTCGGAATATTCGGAATTCAAGCTTAATGGGATTTCACTTGAGACTTGTAGGCCTTTTATAGAAGCACATCACACCCCCTCTTTTATGTTTTTTCGATGTGGGATGAACACAATTTTCGGAATATTTCGGAATATTTTCGGAAAAGTTTCGGAAAATACAATTTCGGAATATGTTCGGAAATTTTTCGGAATTTTTCGGAATATTTTCGGAAAAGTTTCGGAAAATGTAATTTCGGAATATTTTCGGAAATTTTTCGGAATTATAAAAATAATTCCGATTCCGATCCGATTTTTTTCGGAATTTTCGGAATTCGGAAAATCGGAATTCGGAAAGCATATTTAGTTGCCAAAATCGGAATTTTTCGGATCGGAATCGGTCGGAATCGGAATTTTCGTTCCAAATGACACCCCTACTAACGACAGATATAAATTCTAAAATAGAAAATAATACAGATATTGAAATATACAGGTAAACATTTATTTTCAGATAAACATTTAAAGTATTCCACAGTGACCATCTCATACTCGGAGAGACGTCGCAACAACAAAACACTCACTAACAAATTCTCAGAGGGTCCTCTAACACAGTGTAGACACCCCAATTTTGACCAAAACGTCGAATCTAGGGATTGGTTACCTCTCAAAAGACCGATGATGACAATAGCCGGTGACATTCGAAGATTTTCCAGGAAGTTCAAAATCTTCAATTGATTCTTCAAGACAAATTTCAAAATTAAAAATAGAAAATATAAAAAGGAGAAAGAAGAGAGAGGATTTGGGTATTCGGGAGAGCCCCGAACATTAAAGAACACACGAGGAAATCAGTCTGAAAATTTGCTCAATAAAAAAAAGAAGGGGTTTTGGAAGTATAAAATGAAGATGATAAAAAAGGGGGAGGAGTTTTTAATAAAGAAAAATTGTCTCTTGAAGAAAAATAATAATAATAATAATAATAAGGAGCATAGTATATTGAAGAATATACCATGCACATGGGTGCATACCACCCACATGGGTGCATTTTAGCACAAATATATATAAATATATAAGGATAAATCACAAAATTAAGTTTTGATTAATATTTCTTTCGAAAATTTGAAAAAAAAGAGAGCAAATTCAGTTAGCCCCGGCACCCGGAAAACCCGGCGGCACTCACTGAGTGCCGCGCCGGCATTCACGGGTTGCCGCCCGGCATTCAGTGAGTGCCGCCCGGCACTCAGTGAATGCCGCCGGCACCCGTCGAGTGCCGCTGGCTGTAACAGACTGCTTTTCTCACATGTTCTAGAAGAAATCTTTGCACATGGGCCTCCACCCGAATTTACCCATTTATCCTTGAGATGATGGCCTATTTAAACAGATCTTCATCTTCATTTTGAGGGGACTTGAGCTTTGAAATCAATATACAAGCATATACAAGAGATATACTTGAGTTTAGAGAGAGAATTAGAGAGAGAATTGAGAAGAAGAGAAGAATTTCTTGAAGAATTTGAAGAGTTTTGAGAAGAATTTGAGGATCTTGGAAGAACTTCACAAGAAATTGAAGAATTCTTTGAGGTCATAGAGGTAACCTCTTAATCCTTGGTAGAATTAGGATAATTCAATCACAAGTTCTTAGATCTAGGAACTTTTCACATTTTCAAAACCTCTCTTCTTATCCCATTTCATCACACACCACCAAGAACTTGTGATTGAATCTCATGACATCTCATTAATTTGGATTTAATTAATGCCTTGGGTTTGAGATAAATTAGTTTTGAAGTATTTGTGTTCCTAAATAAAACTTTGATTTCCTTTATTTCTATTTCATTCATGAGGTTCATGAGATCTTCCATATCTCATTGAAACTCTTTGAGTTTTGATTCCTTAGTTTCCTATGATCTTATGATCCATATGGAGA
This sequence comes from Hydrangea macrophylla, assembly GCA_033977485.1. Taxonomy (NCBI): domain Eukaryota; kingdom Viridiplantae; phylum Streptophyta; class Magnoliopsida; order Cornales; family Hydrangeaceae; genus Hydrangea; species Hydrangea macrophylla. The sequence goes on from CM066994.1 coordinate 36,225,190, forward strand.
TTAAAATGAATTATGGTCATAATCTACACATAGTTGGTGAGATACTAGTATCAACTCATGACTAGGATCTCTTTACTATGAATCTTATGGAATTCATACTATATTCCATGGAGATTAGAGTAGAGTTGTTTTTTTTTAGTCTCCAATGACCATCAAATGGTAGGAGAAGTACTTTAGTTTGAGTCTATCTCTATGGCTTAGACTAATTTCTTCCTTGGGTTTTGGGAAGTTCTTCATACTTCATCCAAAACTTACATGTATGTGTGTCTTTATCCTCCAATGACCACCAAGTGGTAGGGGTAATGTTTTGAACTCAAGTTTTGGTCCATAAGTTTGAGTTCATTGTTTGGGATTTTGTGAAGTCCATTTTATACTTCATCAAAAGTCCATAAGTCTAAAGATGTCCTTAGTCTTCAATGACCATTAATTGGTAGAAGAGATGGTTTAGTTTAAGTCCAACTTCATGATTTAATAGTTGGGGTTAACAATTAAAGTTGAACTAGCAAAATAAAAAATAGTGAGTTCACAAACTGTTTTTGATCAAAGATTTTTAGTTCGAAATCTAACCGTTGAAATCAAGTGAAACCAACGGGAAAGTGTCAATAACACATTGTTTTACCACTGTAATTTTTGTTTTGGTAAGTTTTTATGTTTAGAATGGTTTGATCATGAATTTTGTGAGACAACCACAATCTGTCCAGAATTTCAGAATAGTTTCAGAACAACAAACCGGTTTTAAAATTGATAGATCAGAGCTCTAACCAAGTTTTCATGACCTCTAATAATTTTTTCTAAGAACCTTAAGGTGTTAGGAAGGTTCCCTAAAAAGAATGAAGCAAGTCGGATTTGTTTGCTATTTTTAAAAAATCATACAAGATCTCTGGACAGAAGGTTGTAGAATGCTTAGTGATGTCTAGTGTTTTCCATATTCTCGGAGATCTAACCGTTCAAACCTTGATTTCATTTTGGGTAAGAAACTAGACTCACAGAGGCATAACATATCCAAAAATCATTAAGATCCAATCGTTGGAAGTATTTTATGTCTATTTCTTAAGATCTGGTTTGCTCTCTGTAATTCATAAAAAACTGCTACTGTTTTTGTCTAATCTTATTTATTTAAACTCAAATGATTCCCTAATGGCTTGGGACCCAAATCATGTTTTGAATAATGATAATTTAGATTAAACCCAGAGGTTTAGGGATCCAAATTAGTGAATACATTCATGTCTCATTCTTGTTCATAACCATTCATTCATTCATATACATTGATGCTTACAATTAGAGCTAGTTCTTGGATGAAGTTAGACTTAGTTGAATTTAATTGAACATGACTTATGATTAATTACTTTTTGATATTATATCTTGTCTAAGGCATGTGTACTAACCTTTGTTTTATAGCGCATTTGAGGTACAATTTCTCATCCCCTCTCTAGTTTAATTCATTTCTTTGATTTTTTTTAATTGATTTTCGACTCCACGTGCGACACTTTAGACTAGGTCTTGCCTTATGTGTTTATATGTGATAGAGACCTTTTAGGATTTCTATTCTCGCATGCATTGCACGTTTAATATTCGCGGCCGGATCCCGGGTATGTTTTCTAGTTCTCTATTGTATATCATGTTGCTTGCTACTTGAATTACGTGGCTTATGAATGATATTTTGCCGTTAGCAATTTTACACCATTTCCAACATGTTTGTGTAATGTATATGTACATATGTATTAATTGAGGGCATGCTTAGATTATTAATTTGATTAAAAAGGATGTTGAGTAGAGGCCTATCGCGAGATATGATGAAATGGGGTGTTTTAGTCCGTCGGGCTCCTTCCCCTTTCATTCCATAATCCTCGGACCCGGTTTATCTTTGGTTTCGCAAAAGATCAGTTTGCTTTTAAAATGGTTTCTTAATTTTCCTTTTAAAAAAATTAAGTGGCGACTCATTTGTTTTTAGAAATTGATTTTGAAAAGCTGTGGGTAAAAGAAAGAAAAACCTGCGATATCCACACACAGACACCCCAAAACGACTTGTGAGTCAAAACTCACTCAACCATATGCCAAAAGACACGCCACATCACATTATCATGCATGACAATGAAATGCAAAAGCAATAACACAAATACGGGTGTTATAGTAATAATTATTAATTTGAAAAATTTATAAGCCTTGATTGCTCTACTCTGATTTATATTATTATATTGTACGACGTTTGGGACGGAATCGATCCCTCAAACTGTTGTGACCTACAGGTCCATAAAGAAAATTAAATACTTTCTATATTTATGCTACGTCGAGGCGTGACACCTCGATGTCCTCAAAGTTGATCTCATGACTCGGATTGTGAGTATACTTCCTCAACATACTAATGTGAAAGACGTTGAGCACTCTCGACATCTTAGGTGGCAACGCAAGTCTGTAGGCAACCTTTCCTACACGTTCGAGGATCTCAAATGGTCCAATGAAATGCAGTGCTAGCTTTTCCCTCTTCTGTCCAAATCTGATAATTCCTCAGACCGGAGATACTTTCAGTAGCACATGATCTCCCACACTGAATTCCAAGCTTCTGCGACATTTATCAGCATAACTCTTGTGTCTACTCTGCATCGTTCACATCCTTTCTTCATGATCTGGATCTTCTCATTAGTGTCCCGAACTAATTCAGGTCCAAGCAGTTGATTGTCTCCATCCTCTGCCCAACACAATGGCACAGCCTTCCATATAATGCCTCGAATGGTGCCATCCCTATACTCGAATGGTAACTATTGTTGTACGCAAATTCTATCATCGGTGGGTGAGTCTCCCATGAGCTCTCAAAATCAATAACACACGCTCGCAGCATGTCCTCCATCACTTGGTTAACTCGTTCAGTCTGTCCATCCGTTTACGTGTGGAAGGCAGTGCTCAAGCTTTGTGAAGTTCACAAAGCTATCTGTAGGCTCTTCCAGAACTCCGCAGTGAATCTCGAATCACTATCAGATACAATAGAGATTGGTACACCATGCAGTCGTATGACTTGTTGTATATACATACGACTCAAACGTTCGACTGTGTACGACATACTATATGCTATGAAATGTGCTGATTTGGTAAGTCGATCCACAAATACCCAAATAGTGTCATGGTTTTGTTGTGATCTTGGCAAACTGTCACAGCCCGGTCCCACGATAGCGGAACCGGAGCCCGTGGCACGCCACCGAGGCTAAACCAATTCATTAACGTTCCCAAAAATTAGTTTTGAAGAACACACGCAGCGGAATAAACAAGTCATTTTGAAAACTATTCGCCCGGTCGACTGATCCTCAGACCCAGTCGATTGATCCTGGTCCAACAGAAAGTTGGGTTTTAAAACACCATCCAGTCGACTGCTTTCTACACCCAGTCGACTGGGGCTTCAAATTTTCAGTCGACTGATACGGTCCGGTCGACTGAAGTCTGGCCTGAACAAAAAAAAACTAAATTGAAAACATGATCCAGTCGACTGTGTCGGGGACCCAGTCGACTGATCCTCTATGAAACAATGCAGAGAGTTGCTAAAAACAGAGGCTCCAGTCGACTGTTTTCTCAACCAGTCGACTGATTTATGGCAGTAGCACATTCTGCAGAGTTTTCTAACTTTAAAAGCTTTTGAATTCGAACGGCGATCAAACACACACTTCCAAACGTACTCCAAAGCAATTCTAACTGTATTAACATATTACCGAAACACAGTTACAACATGTTACTAACTATTACAACGTTTTAGATTCGTTCTAACATACTAAGTTAAACATAACTAAAACCATAAGAATTCTTATTACAACATTTCTAGGATCCCAAAACTACAAGATTACATTCAAGTTGCCCCCCACGCGAACTCCCAACCCACGTACTCACTTCTCTGATTCCTCGCCAGCATTAACACCTGAAATGGTTATTTGAATAACCACACATATTTCGATTTGTTTAAGCTAATGCTTAGTGAATAAATCAACATATGTACATGAATGATAAACATGTACGCATTCACATCTCTACATTTCATACTAGTCGCCGGAGACTCACGTGCCCATCCATACTCCCAATCCGCGACTCCTCGCCAATAAGTCCACGCGAAAGGGTAAGACCCACGATTCTACAAACAATCGTGCGACCTTAATGCCTATATCGGCTCCACAAAATGGCACGGTGACCACGTGCTCCTTCTGACCCAAATAAGCAACTTAACATGCTCAAAATACATATCACCATGCTCGCGGTAATTAAAACATATCACCGTGCTATTGAGCCTACTTATCAATATAAATGCCCAATATGAACTACACAATATATCTCTAGGAATTAATACATGCTATTCAAACATAACATGAATACATGCCAAGAAATCATTCCAAAGACATAGTTGAATCACTCACCTCCAAATAACGCTCCTATAATTCAATCTGAAGAAAACCCGTGCACAAAGAACGTGCAGAAGTCCGTCTAGTACAATTCCTATGGATCAAAATTCCATTTATCAACTTTTATGAAAAATTCTAGAAAATAACTTTTAGGAAAACTTAGCCAAACAGGCCCTAATAGGTATCAAAACGAAGCTCTTACCTCGAGGAGCTCAAATATGAAATCTGGGAGAAACCAGACTGACGGAAGGTCGTCGTTTGGCGTCGCAAAGCTCTAAGCTCCCAAAATCTCCCTATGGCCTCCTTTCTTGAACTTAGGTTAATATTTACAAAAATCTAAAGATCCATCTCTATCTATATATAGGCAAATCTTTTAGGAATTACGTTTACCTCCCCACGAGTTTTCATAACTCCTAATCAGTCTCTGAAACTTTCTATACAGCTTATTCACAGCTTTACGAGTGAAACCTCAAAATTATAAAAGTTTTCGACTAAGTTTCGTTTGGTCGCTAAAACGCAAATTTCTATATGACGTTTCCGAAGTTGCTAATTAGCCTACCGAATTAATAGCGTGTTCATTCGTCCTCACCAGGATACTAAATCTAACAGCAGAAATAAATTCTAGAACAGAAAATAATACAGATATTGAAATACACAGGTAAACATTTATTTTCAGATAAACATTTAAAATGTTCTACAGTGACCGTCTCATACTCGGAGAGACTTCACAAACAATAAATCCTCAATCACAATAGTTTCAAAGGGTTCTCTAATATAGACACCCAAATCAACTCGTGAGTCAAAACTGGTTATTCCCTTTGAAGGTGACACCTTCAAATACACTAAGTCTCCTACATCGAATTCCAATGGCCGTCTGCGCTTATCGGCATAACTCTTATACCTACTCTGGGCTGTCAGTAATCGTTGTCTAATCACCTTTATCTTATCCATCGTCTCTTGTACAATTTTTGGCCCTTCAATATTTCTTTCTCCGACTTCCGTCCAACTAATCGGTGAACGACATACACGACCATATAAAGCTTCATAAGGAGCCATCCCAATACTCGACTGAAAACTGTTGTTATATGCGAACTCAATTAACGGTAGGTGGTCTTCCCAATCACCCTGAAAATCAAGTACACATAAACAAAGCATGTCTTCCAAAATCTGGATTACTCTTTCTGATTGACCATCGGTCTGAGGATGAAAAGCTGTACTAAAGTGCAATTTGGTACCCATTGCTTCTTGCAAGGCTCTCCAAAACTTCGATGTAAAACTACTATCCCTATCCGAAACGATAGAAATTGGGATACCATGTAGTCTCACAATTTCGCGAATATACAACTTAGCTAACGTCATCGGCTTAGTCGTTCGAAGCGGTAGGAAGTGCGACGACTTTGTCAAACGGTCAACAATCACCCAAATAATAGTATTTGATCTTTTCGACCTCGGAAACCCACTAAAAAATCCATTGTTATGTGCTCCCATTTCCACTCGGCTATCGGTAACGGTTGTAACAATCCCGAAGGTACTTGGCGTTCGGTCTTTACTTGTTGACAACTAGTACAACGCGAAACATAACGTGCTATTTCTCTCTTCATTCCCGGCCACCAATAAACATGTCTCAAGTCTCTATACATCTTGGTTCTTCCCGGATGAACGGTATACTTCGTGTTGTGTGCTTCCTCTAGGATGTTTCGCTTCAACTCTTTCTCACTAGGTACACAAATTCTACCCCTCAATCTCAACACATTGTTCTCAAACGTGAATCCCGGTTGTTTGCCCATTGGAATCTCATCACAAATCTTCTTCAAAGCCACGTCTTGAAGTTGTTTCTCCGTGATCTTGTGAATCAAGAGTGGTTGTGCCACAATCATCGACATCAATCCACCTTCAATCCTCGGAATCACCCCAAGCTCCATATTCTCCATATCTCGTATCAATTCTTTTTGAGAAGTCAAATCTGATGCGGTATTGGTTCGTACTTTGCGACTAAGAGCATCGGCGACAACATTCGCCTTGCCCGGATGATACTGAATTGACAAGTCATAGTCCTTCATCAACTCTAACCATCTCCTTTGCCTCATGTTCAAATCTCGTTGTGTAAACAGGTACTTTAAACTCTTGTGATCCGTATAGATCTCACATTTCTCTTCGTATAGATAATGACGCCAAATCTTCAGTGCAAAAATCACGGCGGCCAATTCTAGATCATGTGTTGGATAATTCTTCTCGTGCGGTCTAAGTTGTCTTGACGCATACGCAATGACTTTATCACCTTGCATAAGAACGCAACCTAAACCTCTATATGAAGCATCACTGTAAATAATAAATCCCTCAGTCCCTGACGGAACTGCTAATATTGGTGCTTTCACTAGTCGACCCTTCAACTCTTGGAAACTTTCTTCACATTCTGGACTCCAAACAAAAGCAATATCTTTCCTCATTAACTGTGTCATCGGCATTGCTATACGCAAAATGTCTTTTACAAATATCCGATAATACCCAGCTAATCCTAGGAAACTTCTGATGTCTGTCACATTCGTTGGTCTCGTCCAATTGGCAACTGCTTCTATCTTCTGAGGGTCTACAGAAATTCCCTTTGCCGACACTATATGTCCAAGGAAAGCAATCTCTGTCAACCAAAACTCACACTTCTTCAATTTGCCGAATAATCTCTTTTCACGCAATCGTTGTAAAGCTAATCGCAAATGATGCTCGTGATCTTCAACGCTTTTGGAGTAGATTAGGATGTCATCTATGAACACGATAACGAACTCATCTAAATAATCCTTGAAAACACGGTTCATCAAGTCCATGAAAGCAGCTGGTGCATTAGTCACTCCAAATGGCATAACCAAAAATTCAAAGTGACCATATCGAGTTCTGAAAGCTGTCTTCTCAACATCTTCCTCTTTGACTTTCAACTGATGGTAACCGGATCTCAAGTCAATCTTCGAAAATACCTGAGCCCCTTGTAACTGATCAAACAAGTCATCTATTCGCGGCAACGGATACTTGTTCTTGACGGTCAACTTATTCAACTCCCGGTAGTCGATGCACATACGCATTGTTCCATCTTTCTTCTTCACAAACAAGACTGGAGCTCCCCACGGCGAAACACTCGGTCGGATAAAACCCTTCTCCAACAGTTCTTCTAACTGAACTTTCAATTCTTTCAACTCTATCGGTGCCATTCGGTACGGTGCTTTGGATACCGGTTGTGACCCTGGTACTACTTCTATTGTGAACTCAAGCTCTCTTTCAATCAATACGTCAGGTAACTCATCGGGAAAAACATCTGGAAATTCTCGAACTACTGAAATGTTTTCTATTAGTGGTCCAAGAACTCGTGTGTCGACAATTGAACATAAGAAACCCGAACAACCCTTCTTCAACATCTTACTTGCTTGAATTGACGATATCAAGTACGGCGGTACGATCACTCCTTTACCCTGAAAAGTAAACTCCTCTCGTCCTGACGGATAGAAACTAACCCGTTTCTATTCACAATCGATTCTGGCTTGATTAACCGACAACTAATCCATACCCAAGATAACATCAAAGTAATTCACTGTCAACGGAATCAAATCAACGCTCAAGACTTTATCACCTATCTTGATCTCACATGACTTGAATATGGAAGAAGTAACTAGCGGTTCACTACTAGGCAATGATACACACAAGTCATATCCTAGCGGTTCTGACTTAACAGTTAAATGCTTAACAAAATCACGTGATACAAATGAATGCGTTGAACCAGAATCCATAAGTATACGTGCAGGATACGAACAAATAGGAAGAATACCTAATACAACGGTATCATCCGTATTCCCCGGCCTGAGCTGGAAGTATCGTCCTTGTTGTTGCGCGACTCCTTTCCCTTTATCCACTCGAGGTTCTACCCTTGATCCGCTTGGCACACTCGATGCCCCGGTACTCATTCCCGGTTGTCTCTTACTTGGGCAATTCTTCGTTATATGCCCCGGTTGGCCACACTCAAAACATTTTCCTCTCGTTTCTGGGTTATAGCTCTTGGCGTTCGAGGTTGTGTTTGGTGTAGTCGAATTTGCGTTCAAAGGACAATTTCTAGACACATGCCCCAATTGTTTACAAATATAGCAAGTGATCAATTGATAGCAGGTTCCTCTGTGTCGTAGGTTACATGTTGGACACAACGGTCTCGGGTCCCCCATGAACGTACTCCCTCCTTGCCTACTCATATATGATCCCGAACCTTGCGTAAACGGTTTCTTCGCATTCCCTTGACCCTTACTCCGACTGTCATTTGCTCTCTTCCCTTGTTGTCCTTGTCGATACCGGTCGACACTCTTCTCAGCAATCCGTGCAGCTTCCTCAACGAGAGAAACGGTCGGGTGTTGTAACATATCCACACGGCCACGGATATTCTCTCTAAGCCCTTCCTCAAACTTACGAGCTTTATCCCTATCAGTCGAAACAGTAGTTTTCCCAAATCGTAACAAGGCATTGAAACGAGAAACATACTCACCCACGGTCATATCTCCCTGAATCAAACTCGCAAATTCTTGACGTTTCTGAGTATAAGCTGATTGCAGAAAGAAACGTTTGTTGAATTCTTCTTTAAATGCTTCCCACGTGGTCGGCTTTCCTTGTTCAAGTACGTTGTTCCACCAGTCCAAGGCTTCACCCATCAACGTATCGGATGCACATAAAATTTTCTCCTCATCGGTACATATTACCTGACGGAAATGTCTTTCCATGTCCATTATCCAATGATCGGCCAAGTCTATGTCAACCTGTCCATGATACAACGTCGGTTTCCGTTTATGAAATTGTTCCACGATTGTGTGTTGAGATCGCGGTGCCGATGGTGCATTGACATAACGAATTTCCACTTGTGGAGGCTGAACGTTCATCTGTTCTCTTTCACTTACCGCTTGTATGAAATTTCCCACCATATTCACTATTTGGTCCATCCGCGAATGCGGTGACAATTCTCTTGGTGGATCAGCTATAACGTTTCAAATATTTCCCCTGTTGAGTTCAATGCATAATGACCATGCATGCTATGCCACAATATAGATATATGTGCACAGTTCATCACAATCAACAAATGCTAACACATGAAGCATTTCTACAATGATAATAATTGTCTTCACAATTACACACTCCACTCGACGTCACTCAGCATATATATAACGTCACTCGTTCCCAAGGCTCTAAACTTATGCTCTGATACCACTAAATGTCACAGCCCGGTCCCACGATAGCGGAACCGGAGCCCGTGGCACGCCACCGAGGCTAAACCAATTCATTAACGTTCCCAAAAATTAGTTTTGAAGAACACACGCAGCGGAATAAACAAGTCATTTTGAAAACTATTCGCCCAGTCGACTGATCCTCAGACCCAGTCGACTGATCCTGGTCCAGCAGAAAGTTGGGTTTTAAAACACCATCCAGTCGACTGCTTTCTACACCCAGTCGACTGGGGCTTCAAATTTTTAGTCGACTGATACGGTCCGGTCGACTGAAGTCTGGCCTGAACGAAAAAAACTAAGTTGAACACATGATCCAGTCGACTGTGTCGGGGACCCAGTCGACTGATCCTCTATGAAACAATGCAGAGAGTTGCTGAAAACAGAGGCTCCAGTCGACTGTTTTCTCAACCAGTCGACTGATTTATGGCAGCAGCACATTCTGCAGAGTTTTCTAAGTTTAAAAGCTTTTGAATTCGAACGGCGATCAAACACACACTTCCAAACGTGCTCCAAAGCAATTCTAACTGTATTAACATATTACCGAAACACAGTTACAACATGTTACTAACTATTACAACGTTTTAGATTCGTTCTAACATACTAAGTTAAACATAACTAAAACCATAAGAATTCTTATTACAACATTTCTAGGATCCCAAAACTACAAGATTACATTCAAGTTGCCCCCCACGCGAACTCCCAACCCACGTACTCACTTCTCTGATTCCTCGCTAGCATTAACACCTGAAATGGTTATTTGAATAACCACACATATTTCGATTTGTTTAAGCTAATGCTTAGTGAATAAATCAACATATGTACATGAATGATAAACATGTCCGCATTCACATCTCTACATTTCATACTAGTCGCCGGAGACTCACGTGCCCGTCCATACTCCCAATCCGCGACTCCTCGCCAATAAGTCCACGCGAAAGGGTAAGACCCACGATTCTACAAACAATCGTGCGACCTTAATGCCTATATCGGCTCCACAAAATGGCACAGTGACCACATGCTCCTTCTGACCCAAATAAGCAACTTAACATGCTCAAAATACATATCACCATGCTCGCGGTAATTAAAACATATCACCGTGCTATTGAGCCTACTTATCAATATAAATACCCAATATGAACTACACAATATATCTCTAGGAATTAATACATGCTATTCAAACATAACATGAATACATGCCAAGAAATCATTCCAAAGACATAGTTGAATCACTCACCTCCAAATAACGCTCCTATAATTCAATCTGAAGAAAACCCGTGCACAAAGAACGTGCAGAAGTCCGTCTAGTACAATTCCTATGGATCAAAATTCCATTTATCAACTTTTATGAAAACTTCTAGAAAATAACTTTTAGGAAAACTTAGCCAAACAGGCCCTAATAGGTATCAAAATGAAGCTCTTACCTCGAGGAGCTCAAATATGAAATCTGGGAGAAACCAGACTGACGGAAGGTCGTCGTTTGGCGTCGCAAAGCTCTAAGCTCCCAAAATCTCCCTATGGCCTCCTTTCTTGAACTTAGGTTAAGATTTACAAAAATCTAAAGATCCATCTCTATCTATATATAGGCAACTCTTTTGGGAATTACATTTACCTCCCCACGAGTTTTCATAACTCCTAATCAGTCTCTAAGACTTTCTATACAGCTTATTCACAACTTTACGAGTGAAACCTCAAAATTATAAAAGTTTTCGACTAAGTTTCATTTGGTCGCTAAAACGCAAATTTCTATATGACGTTTCCGAAGTTGCTAATTAGCCTACTGAATTAATAGCGTGTTCATTCGTCCTCACCAGGATACTAAATCTAACAGCAGAAATAAATTCTAGAACAGAAAATAATACAGATATTGAAATACACAAGTAAACATTTATTTTCAGATAAACATTTAAAATGTTCTACAGTGACCGTCTCATACTCGGAGAGACTTCACAAACAATAAATCCTCAATCACAATAGTTTCAAAGGGTTCTCTAATATAGACACCCAAATCAACTCGTGAGTCAAAACTCACTCAACCATGTGTCATAAGACACGCCACATCACATTATCATGCATGACAATGTAATGCAAATGAAATAACACAAGTGTGGGTGTTATACAAACCTACCACGAAGTCCATAGTTATATGTTCCCACTTCCATCCGGGAACTGGTAATGGATGTTGTGTTGGGTTTGTGCCCTCAAACCATTACTTTATATAGGAGACATTGACATTTTAATATATGGATATCAGCTTTACATTTTGTTATGTATGTTTCTTTCATGAGATGATTGTTATCCTTAAGTATCATAGTAAGTAATTCGTGTATGTATGAGATACATAAAAGTGAGATATGAATTGCTATTCTTTGTTACTTAGAACATGTCACAGTGGATGTTGAGACTAGGATATCTCATCAGGTTTACACTGTAGCATGATTAACTACCATTGGATGGAGTGATCAATCTCAAATCACTAGAGTGTAACTCTTAGTTAATATGCTAGTGCTTATAGTGCATTGACAGACCTGAGCTTTCCTATTGACACTCAAGGCTGTCAATCAGTCGATAGGAACTCATAACTTGTATAAGGTACGTGTTCTTAATCTTGAGACGTTTATGAACACAGACTGTGGATATGGCTGCTTTGACTTACCAATCAGTGAGGTCTATAGAAGATCAACACCTGGGTATCTTGGGTATGTCATATTCATAGGGTTGTGAACATATATTGTCAAGACAGAATCTACCCTCTGTTTCAGAGTAAGCATTCCCTTGAGAATGTCACCAAGTCGATTACTGAGTACTGCAGTCTTGTTGATAAGAGTTATCAACATGTTTGGTAATCATGAGAGGTGAATGGGACTCAAGGAATACAAGAAGTAATCATGATTCAGGTTGACAGTAATAGTTATCCGACTACCTGAATATGATTACGAATGCTAACGGTAGAGGAACATTAGTACACCATACAAGTCTAGTTATCGGTTCGGATATGTTCTTTTGCGTTGGAGTTCAGTTATCGTTTTATAGTGGAGTAAACGTTAACTGATCAGTCGATTGATTTGCTGATCAAAGAGTTTGGTCATGGGAATTAATCAACTGATCTGAGCCAACAATAAAGAGCCTAGGAGGTCCCACTCTTAGCTCCGCTAGGATGCTTGGAAAGGCAAATGAGGATGATGTCAAGACAGGTTCGATCGATCAAAGTTGTCTCGATCGATTGAAGTCTAGAGGTTCGATCGATTGAAGATGGTTCGATCGATCGAATGTTCGATCGATCGAAACCACTTCGATCGCTCGAAGTCTAGGTCGGTTCTGGGAATCTATAAATAGGGCAGCTGCGTTCTGGAAAAAGGTTCGTCGTTTGTTATACGAAAAAGCTGCAGAAACTGTTTAGGTTTCCTAAAACCTTCCAATCCTCTCCATTAGGGTTCCCACCAACCCTAGTCCTTCCTGCGAGCATCCATAGGAGTCATAAAGAGTGAAGGCCATCTAGTGGAGGCTGCTGGAAGTTGAAGATTTCAGAATTGGGTTCAAGACACTAAGGTATAAACTCTTGTCCCTTCTTGTACGCATCTATGGAATTGACGAGTAGTAGATCATAGGCTACCAAATAAGTTTTTTACAACTTGAATTTTTCCGCTGTGCGTTTAAACTTTTAACTTAAACCGGTTTTTCCATCATGTAGAAGCCCTGGAGGCTTCAGATGTTTCGCCTTCACTTGCTTACATGTAAAACATTGAGATATGTGCTTAACAACTTCTCGCTTCATTCCTTCCCACCAGAAGTTTCTCTTCAAATCCTTGTACATCTTTGTACCTCCTGGGTGAATAGTCATTCACGACTTGTGAGCCTCGTCCAGTATATCCTTTCTAAGATCACCTTCATCCGGCACACACAGTCTGCCCTGCATCTGAGTGCTCCATCTTCACCAATACTCTAATTCTCGGGTTCTTTTATTGCGTTGCTTATGAACCACTCCGAAGTCCTTCATCCTTCTTCTGTGCCTCCAAAATAAAACTGATGAGGGTCGGTTGCACCATGAGACATCCAAAGTCTCGTCCTTCACTTGGATGGAAGGCCTGAATACCACATTTAGCCAAGTTTTCCAATGCTCGCCACTCTTTAACCATAAGAGAAGCTACTACTATCCTCTTGGTTTCTGACTCAACGCATCGGCTACCACGTTCACTTTCCCAGGGTGATACTGCAACGTGAAATCGTAGTCCTTTAATAATTCCATCCAATGTTGTTGCCTCATATTCAATTCCCTTCGAGAGAATAATTATCTCAGACTCTTGTGATCTACAAAAACAATTCAAACTTCTCGCCGTAGAGGTAATGTCTACAAATCTTGAGTGCAAAAACAATCGCGGCTAGCTCAAGGTCATGCGTCGGATAATTCAACACATGCGACTTCAACTACTGTGATCTATATGTGATTACCTTCCCATCTTGCATCAGAACACATCCAAGCCCTTGGTGTGATGCGTCGCTATAGATGGTGAACTGCTCACTGCTCTTGGGTATTGCAAGCACTGGCGCTGTGGTCAATCTTTTCTTCAATTCCTGGAATGCGTGTTCATGCTTATTACCCCATTCAACATTTATATCCTTCTTTGTTAGTCCAGTAAGAGGAGCAGCGATCTTGGAGAAACCTTCTACGAATCTCCGATAGTATCCAGCTAGACCAAGAAAACTTCTGACTTCCGTTGCAGTGGTTGGAACATTCCAACCCAGAATTGCATCTGTCTTTGACGAGTCTACGACTATTCCATCCTGCGAGACAACATGTCCCAGGAACTTGACCTCTTTCAGCCAGAACTCGCACTTGCTGAACTTGGCATACAATTGATTATCTCGGAGGGTCTGTAGTGTGATCCTTACATGTTTATCATGTTCCTCCTCGGTCTTCGAGTAGATTAGAATATCATCTATGAACATGATAATAAACTGGTCTAGGTAGGGTATAAACACACTGTTCATTAGATCCATCAATACCGCTGGGGCATTGGTTAATCCAAAAGATATAACCAAGAATTCATAATGCCCGTACCTCATCCTGAAAGCAGTCTTTGAAATATTCTCAGGTCGAACCAATAGTTGGTGATATTCGGATCGTAGATCAATCTTTGAGAATGTCGTCACTCCTGGCAGCTAATCAAACAGATCATCAATTCTAGGGAGTGGGTACTTATTCTTAATCGTGACCTTATTGAGCTCCCTATAGTCGATACAAAGTCGCTGAGTTTCGTCCTTCTTCTTAACAAATAGCACTGGCGCTCCCCAAGGCGATGTGCTAGGTCGAACAAACTTAAGATCTTCTAACTCCTGTACTTGTTTCTTCAGTTCCTGCATCTCCGTTGGTGCCATCCGATAAGGAGCCTTCGATTATGGTAAAGTACCAGGCACTAACTTGATGTAAAAATCAATCTTGCGCTTAGGTGGTAATCCAAGAATATTTTGAAACACATCCTTAAAGTCTCGGACTATAGGAATCTGTGCAATAGTGAGTTCCGAAGTCGAGCTCTCGATAGCTGCTAGATGGCTAGTGAGAAAAGCATCACCAGAGGGGTTGTACTGAAATTTAAAAGGATGGCTTTCTGGTTATCGAAAAGGTAATCATCTTATTCGCACAATCCAACTTAGCACGATACTTCATGAGCCAATCGAATCCTATAATGATGTCAAATTCCTTTATTGACAAAATTATTAGATCTGTGGGAAGATCCTATCCTCTAGGGTTAAGGCACAGTTCTTGCACACTTTCCCTAATCTTACGGTTACTCCCAAAGGTGATACTGCATTCAGGGCTACATCAAGCGCCTAGGGTACTAAACCCAAAAGTTTAACAACCCCGATAGCAATAAACGAATTTAAAGCACCAGTATCAAATAGAACTTTAACTCGAGCACTGAATAATGTAAGAGTATCTTCCATGTTCTACTGTTCAGTTTCATCAAATCCCGCATTCTCGATGAGGATAGCATTCATACGAGCCTGTCCAACTTGGCCCTGAGCAGCTGGTCCGTTGTATGCCCTATGGGGTGCTTTGTAATCCCTGCTGATATGGCCATGCTTGTTGCAGTTATAACAGAGAACGCTTGCCCTGTTGTAGTTCTTGGAAGCTCGACAGTCCTTAGCCAAATGACCTGGCTTTGCGCAATTAAAGTATCCATCGGTATTGACTCCAGTAGTAGTAGGTGGTTCTTACAGGGGAGAAGCTTGGGTTATAGCATAGCAATTCTGGGGAAACGCAGGATGTGGCCTCTCTCTAGTTTAATTGCGCTTGTTTCCTTGGAACCGCATCGGAGGTCTCGGTCCTTGGTTACCCTTGGGTGGTAGTTGATTCCCAAAGCGTCCTTGCTATCGACTGTTGATATCCTCATGACTGACTGCCATACCTACCATAGCTTTAAAGGTTTGACCCTGATGATTCAACGTCATCCGTTGTAGTGGCAGTGAGAGGCCCTGGTGATACTGCCTATTTTTCTTCTCTGGAGTATCAATCATATGTAGGGAAAACGAGATAGCCATTCAAACTGCATCGTATATTCTCTTACGGTCTGATTCCCTTGTCTTAGCTCGATGAATTCTTTCTCCTTCCCATTCCTCTCTATCTGAGGAAAGTAATTTTCCAAAAACAGCCCTTTGAATGTGATCCAGGGCATCCTTCCAGCCACGTCTTCTCCTACATCGCCTTTTCCGAGTCCCACCAATCGGCTGCCCCATAAGTCAACTGGAATGTCGCTAGTCGATGCTTCTCGATCTCGTTAAATCACAGGGTATCAAAGATCGCTTCCATTTCTTGGAGCCCCTGTTCCCTTGCCACGGCTCAGTGTTTCTGATTCGTGTCCAATTTTTTATTTTAAAACTTCATAATTTTACCTGTATTGGACCCAAATTATTACTCAAATCGGAGACTTAATGGATAAATTGTGTTTTTGATTGTTCTTGTTGTTACCCTTTGTTAACTAATAAAGGTCTCTTTTTGTAGGTTATGTATGCTTGGGTATAGTGGAACCCAACTCTTTTGGCACTCTTGAAGTAAAAAGGAGCAAGAAAGGAGTTTCAGGAAAGGCGGATCGATCCGCCATTTAGAGGGGATCGATCCGTGTGTTTAAAAGGAATTCTCTATCAGTTTCGAAAAGGGCGGATCGATCCGCATTTGTGATGGGATCGATCCACGTCTTTGCTGGGCCATTCTGCGAGAAACTCCTATAAATGGATCGATCCGACCAATATGAGCAGATCGATCCGCACCTTCTCAAGAAGCCGGTAATCCCCCAGATGAAAGGCGGATCGATCCGCCCATTACGAAGGGATCGATCCGCGCCTCTGCTGAAGACACTCTTTTTATTACAACTTTGCCCTTTCTGTGGGAGGACTATATATAGTTAGTGATAATGTTTTGCTAGGGTTAACTTGTTTTTTAGAAGCTCTCTCCCTCTCTCTCCCTCATTCACTCCCCATCTACCAATACTTACTTCCATTTAGTGTTAGAGAGAAGAGAGGGTCAATGCATTGAATTTTTGGTAGTTTTTTATTGAAGATTTCTTTGGATATCCTATGGCATTTATGGTGATTTTCTCTTGTTGGTATAATTTCTCCTCCCCTCTCTTTAATATTGTTGTCATTATAATTATGATTAGCTAGACCTTGAAGGTTGGGGATCATAAACCCACCATTGGACCCATGTGCATTTTATTGTAGAAATCACATACTTTGTAGCATATCTAGAGTTCGTGGGTGTATGGGTGGGTGTTTTGAGACTCCACTTCCAATGTCAAGCATTGGAAGTTGCTAAATCTCTAAACTCTAACCCTACACCCATGTATTGAATTGGAACATCCATCTAGCATGTTGGTTGTCTACCACATGTTTGATGGTTTGTCACAATAGAATTTTTTACTCTAGAATGTGCTACGAGTATGGACGTCATGTGTTGTTTGGTCCAAGGTGGGGGAATGCTCCCCAACCTCGATTCCTCCATTTGCAAAACCCCCAAACTTTACTTAAACTTAGCTTTGTTCAAAGTCAATTACCATTTTCTAAATAGGTGTTGTGATTGAATTTAACACTAATTGAATCAAACCCATAGTCGAAAAGACTCATTTCTATGTCTTAGTTTGTTAATCGTTCTTCGCATTATAATTGGTTATTAAGCGCCCACCAAGTATTGTTGCACTCCAATCCCTGTGGACTCGACACCCTACTTCCAACATACCACGTTTGGAAAAGGGTAATATAAGAACTTGATTTTGACGACATCAAAATGGCGCCGTTGCCGGGGATTGAAATTGGCAACAACCTTAGGTCGCTTAGTTTCTAATTATAGTGCTTTTGCTTTTAACCTTCGTTGCTTTCTTGTTGATTGTCTTTGAAGGAGTAGCCTTTAAGTGAGAATCGACAGTTTCTTACATTGTCAAATCCGAGCAACGTAGGTATGACTAATCCCTTTGCAGTTAATACTAACGCTAGTTCTAGTAGTAGTAGTAGTGGGTCGTTTTGGCGGCCTCCGACCACCTCATCGCCGTCATTCACCCAAAATTCGCACAGTACCGGCCACCGAGAGCCGATAGTTGACGCATTTTCGGATCATGCTACGTTTGCCACAGAAGGTGAAACTCCCATGGATCGATTCCATCGGGAGAAATGGGGTCAACATAACCCCGCTCCTCCACCCATGTACCCGCCGTATCCTCCACCTCTTTTTCAACATCATTACCCCCCTCCACCTCCGCAAATGGATCAAACTTTTGGGAGAACGGTTGGGGATTACCTTCAACCCGAGACCGTGTCTTCCCCATCTTGCATAACATTCCCGTACAATGCGGGGGTGTTTCGATTTAAACCAGGAATGATCAATCTTTTACCCAATTTTCATGGGCGAGAGAACGAGGATCCCTACAAGCATATTAGGGAGTATGAGGACATATGTGGAACGTTTGAACAACAAAGATGCACACCTGAGCTTATAAGGCTCAAATTGTTCACGTTCTCACTCAAGGATAGGGCTAAGGATTGGTTAGTAACCCTACCCCCAAATTCCATAGGCTCATGGCCGGAACTCCAAAAGCAATTCTATAAGGAGTTTTTCCCCATGCACAAAACATAAGCTTTGGTCAAACAAATTCAAAATTTCTCCCAAGGAGAGCACGAGACCTTTGCCGAGTGTTGGTTGAGATTCAAGGATCTCCTTAGGAAATGCCCGCACCATGGTTTTGACAAATTCTGTCAAATTTCCATTTGTTATGGGGGGTTACAACCCAATACAAAACAATTAATCGAAACCATGTGCTCCGGGAGTTTCTTAACTCTAGAAGCTGAGCAAGCCGAAGCCCATTTGGAGTATGTTTATGAGACTTCGCGAGGGTGGGGTACATCCAACCCTCATGACCGCACCTTACCGGTCACTATAGCCCCATTGAACCATAACCTTTACCCAGTGTCGAGTGAGGTCGAATCCATTTCTGAACTCACTAGAAAAGTGGAGGCTTTGGAATCTCAAAAGGTCACCATTGGCCCCACTCCTCTCCCGATCCTCGCACCGATCAATCCTTTGCATTGCTACTTGTGCTATGATTCGGAGCACTCAACCAATGAATGCCCCGTTCTTCCTATCCTCCAAACCCAAGCTTGGGAGCAAGCATGTGCACTTGGGATGAACATTAGGCCTAGATTCAATCCTTCCCAAAATGATGCCTACAATCCTCCCGGAAGGTGGAGTGCTCCGGGGCACAATTACCACAACGATAAAGGGGCAACAGTAGCACCCAATACCCCTCCACAACCATACTATCCGCATCAACCACCTCCATCACTGTATGCCCCTCCGAACTTTGGTCCACCCATTCCTCAATCTCAAGGGCCACATTTCACCCAAAATCAAGGGGCGCATCAACACGCAACCCCTTATGTGCCCCCTCACAAGAAAAGCTTTGAAGATCATAACCATAGCTTGTCCTAAAGGATGAGCCAACTTGAGCAATCCATTCAAGCAATGCAATCATCGCATGCTTAATCCATGCAAGCTTTACAAGCTCAATTGCTTCAAAATCAACAAGTTGTTGATAAAGGAAAGCTCCCCGCCCAACCTTTCCAAAATCCCAAAGGGCAATCTAATGGTGGAACCTCAAACTCTAATGGCCCCGTTGAGCACTTAAAAGGAATCACCACTCTTCGAAGTGGTAAGGTTGTGGACAACAATGTCCAAAAACCACCAATGAGCACCAATCAGAGTGAAGGGGAGGCCGAATGTAATAGCGGGGACACTTTGATCTCGATTAGGGTCGACTTGGATGGGGACTTCTCTAAAGCCCCCGATTCCATGAACCAAGAATTATTGAACCCCGCTCCACCATTTCCTCAAAGGTTAACAAAGAAGGTTGAGGACACCAAGAATAATGAGTTCTTGGAATTGTTTAATAAAGTTGAAATTAACATTCCCCTTTTAGAGGCAATTAAACAAGTTCCAGCTTATGCCAAATTCCTCAAGGATCTTTGCACCGTTAAAAGAAATCTTAATGTCAAAAAGAGTGCCTACATGGCCGCACATGCGAGCTCCGTTATCCTTAACGAGGTTCCACCCAAATACAAGGACCCCGGTTATCCTACTATATCATGTGTGATTGGACAACACCACATAGATAGAGCACTCCTTGATCTGGGTGCCAGTGTGAATCTTCTCCCATATTCGGTATATGTCCAACTAGGCTTAGGAGAGCTTAAGGAGACCCGTGTAACCTTACAAATGGCTGATAGGTCCGTTAAGATGCCACGGGGCATTATAGAAGATGTTATAGTCCAAGTGGGTAATTTCTACTATCCGGTGGACTTTATCGTGCTTGACACGCAACCCGTTGTCAATGAGCAATCACAAATCCCAATCATCTTAGGGTGGCCGTTCCTCGCTACTGTTAATGCCTTAATTAACTGTAGGAATGGTCTCATGCGCTTAACTTTTGGAAATATGACCGTGGATGTGAACATCTTCTCACTCTCTAAGCAACCTGATCTTGATGAGAAAAATGGTGAGGATATTTATGAAATCTCTCTTGTTGACTCTTTGGTGCAGGATTTCTTTGATACTTCTGGTGCTACTAGTGCTAATGATTCTTGCAATAATCCTTCTCTTAATCCTGTATACTCTATTGATGATAATATAGCAACTCTTGAACATGTTGAGAAATGCATAACTATTGATAACACCCTTATTGAGTGTGATCATGCGTATGGGAGGGAAACAAAGATGAGTGAGGATGAAGTTGTAGTTGAGGGAGAAATGGAGGTTGAACAAACCTTAAGAGAGGCCATGTGAGCCTCTAATTTTGAAAGACTACCTCCGAGGGATACTTTTCCTCTTCCATTCAATATAGTCACACCAATACTGGAGCTCAAAGCCCTGCCAAGTGAGCTCAAGTATGCCTTTTTGGGTAAGGACGAGAGTTTTCCAGTTGTAGTATCTTCCCAGCTTGACCCCTGTCAAGAAGGGAAATTGATGAAGGTGTTGAAGGAGCACAAAAGTGCTATCGGGTGGTGTGTAGCAGACTTGAGGGGCATTTCTTCGAAGATTTGCACCCACAAGATTTATCTAGAGGATGAAGCCAAGCCTTCACGTCAAATGCAAAGGAGGCTTAATCCTAACATGAAAGAGGTGGTGATGACCGAAGTCATCAAGTTGTTGGATGTGGGGATAATCTATCCCATTTATGCTAGTGAGTGGGTGAGCCCTACCCAAGTAGTCCCTAAAAAGTCGGGGATCACCGTCATCAAGAATAAGAGTGGAGAATTGATACCCACTGTAATACCCCGTATTTTCAATAAATATTTAATGCAGAGAGGTTCTATATACTTTCCTTGACCATTCATGCAATTTCATCTTCGATCGATCGAAGATAGTTCGAGCGATCGAGAATCCCAGTATTTCAAGCGATCGAACCTTGTTCAATCGATCGAAACCCTACCGACATAAATTTAATACGTGGTCCCCACTTCGATCGATCAAACCCTTTTTTAATCGATCTAACTGACCGATCTGAGTTCGATCGATCGAGCATCCTTCGATCGATCAAGAATGTAATTATCAGAATTCCAGTTTCTGCGCAAATGCTGCCACCTACACTTCTATTTCCCCTATATATACATTGCATTCGTGTGTAATGTAAGGTTGCTGAACCTTGTGCTTAAGAGAGAGTTGAGAGTGTGTGCTTGTGTGTTGGTACATATATATACACATACCTCCATATATCTATATATATATATATATACACAGCTTGGAGAAGAGAGAGTAACAGAAGAGAAGAAGAAAGATCAGAAGAAGAAGGAAAGAAAGAAAAAGAGAGGAGCAGAGGAGAGAGAGTGGCCGCCATTAAAGCTCGGAGAAGTTTGACGAGCCAAACGCGCCCTTAACAACTTTCGGTGAGTTCCAAACTCACTCGGTAACTTAGTTATGATGTTTTACATATTCTGGACGTATAAATTATAACCCAAACACCCCTAGCACATTCTGCACGTTCACAGGAAGAATCTGTGGAAGACGAAGTTCGACCGATCGAACTGAGTTCAATCGATCAAACATCACTAAATCTCAATCGATCGAAATAAGTTCAATCGATCGAGATCACTTTTCTTCGATCGCTCGAGAACACTTCAACCGATCGAACATCACCTTTCCTCAATCGATTGAGAGGACCTCAATCGATCGAACCCGAGCAGAACATGAATGTATTCCTTTCAGTTTATAATGCATAGTGCGTAGTTGTTTAATTGTTGTTTCATGTTCCTATTATGCGATATTATGGATTTCGGAGGTAATGGGATACGATAACGAGATTGAGATAACATGGTGAGTAACGTAGTCGGGTTCGGAATGCTAGTAATAGTACGGCGCGATAACGGAGTAAGTTGAGATGATAATACTGGGTAGTATTGGATAAGTGAGAAGTAAGTCAGTAAGAGGATTTGTATGTTCAAGGTTGTGTGAGTCGAGCTGATGATTCGCTCAGGTTGAATCCAATAAGTGTATGTCAAGGATTTGATCAGGATCGTGAGAATTATGGGTGCACAGTACTCATAAGCGTTCTTAAAAGCGGTGAACAGTAAGAGTTCTTAAAAGCGGTGAACAAGAGTAGATGTGGCACGCCCATGATTTGAATTACCAGAGCTATGTATGTACAATACTCGCAAGCGTTCTTAAAAGCGGTGAACAGTAAGAGTTCTTAAAAGCGGTGAACAAGAGTATGGGTACATCCATGGACCAGTCGTTATATGAGAACGATGTATGGGTGCTCGTAAGAGTTCTTAAAAGTGGTATGGCGGTGAACAAGAGCACTGGTATGTTGTGCTGATATAATCAGTTCGAGATAGTCAGTGGGTATTGTGAAATCAGTCTTAGAGTGGGAGTTGATAAGAATCGATTAATGATACGTCTGAATAAATGAGTGAGGAATATATTTAGTATCACTGTCATACATTGTTCATAATGGTAATTATGTTATTTCTATGAGACTGTGTTAGTTAGTGCTCACTCAGCTTTCAACAAGCTGACGGCCTTTATTGCCTGGACATTCCCCGTCCAGACTATCCTGTCCTTTACAATGCAGATGACGGAACTTATGGCGATAACGATTACCCTGAAGGGAGTTACGTGGAGAATGGCCCCACTGATGCCAGTTATGCTGACGCCTATCCGTATGCCAGCTGAAGATTTGAAGATAGATAGTAGTTTATATTACTACTTTCTTTTACTGTTGTACTTTGTAGTTTAACGGGTACTTGGGCATATATTGTCTCCAGACCTGTTGTGATCCTGTGGACCATACTCTGATGTTTGTAATAGATAGAACCGTGTTTATATTTTAGTTGTTTTACTGTTCCTGTTGTTCTTGTGAACTAGTACTATGTGGTGTGGATTATCAGTGACTTTCACTTGTCATTCCCTATGGACCCATAAAGGAAATTTATTTTTCTCCATTTATGCTGCTCCGGGGCGTGACAGGGTTTTTGGTATCAGAGCCCCTGGTTATATTACGGTTAGGTTCTGATATTGTCATTCACTGATGGATCCCACACCATCTGGTCCTAGTATGTTAAGATTTCATGAGAGGAGATATGAGTATAAGATAAGTTCGTCTTCCTGACGATAGATAGTTTTCCTTTGCAGGATAGCATGGATCCAGAGTTCCATCAGTTTGTTACCGATGCTTATGGAGGACACGTGATCCATGGGGATACCGTGGAGCCAGCTGACCCAGAGTTTTATCGTGAGCGTGTATGCCAGATAGCTAGGAGGCATTTGGAGGAGGACATGTGGAGAGCACTTTATGTGACAGAGAGGACTCACCCGACGCATATGCGTATGGATGCTTGCCATACCGCGAGGATTGGTAGAGACATTTGCCAGGAGATATTACGGTTAGTTCAGAGTAAGCCCGAGATGGATGAGATTGAGTTGAGAGCTACTGTAGCCGGTCCACCAGAGCCTGTAGTTGTAGCAGCACCACCATCACCGGTACCCGACGTACCAGTTCCAGAGCTTGAGCCAATTCAGGAGGATGAGGACCTGGAGCCTGAGGATGAGCATGCCGATGAGGACATGGACGGGGACGGAGAGGAGGAGCCAATAGACGACGAGGACCCAGTAGAGGATGAGCATGCAGACGATGCAGATGATGATGAGCCTGAGGATGACCCCGAGGAGCCAGAGTTTGAGCCAGAGGATCCAGTACCAGACCCAGAGGCTATTGAGGCAGACATAGTAGTAGATGAGGATGCAGTCGATGAAGAGATAGTTGTGCCAGAGGTACCAGTTGTGCTTCAGATACCAGCTGGACCGATTATGCATATGGCAGCCATGGCCGATATGGCAGTAGGATGGATAGCTCAGATGGTCGCTCAGCCAGCGGGTTTTGTTATAGGAGAGGCCGCGATAGCAGGAGCTCTTGATATAGCCGACGGATTCGCCGCAGTAGCAGTCGATGTCGCTAACCAGGCGATAGTGGACGTGATGGAGGACGATGATGCAGAGATGATAGAGGATTGGGATATAGGGGTAGTAGTTGGAGATCTTGTTGCACCAATCGAGGATGATCCACTCGAGGAGATGGAGATTGATTCAGAGGACGAGGCACCACCAGCAGGATCAGATGCTGACGACTTTTGAGTCAGGACCTGCAGGGCTTAGTTTTGTTAGTTTTACCAGGACATGTTGTCCACTAGATTTTTGGGAGCTTGAGAGATAGCTATTTGACCATAGCTTTGTATAGATGTTAGCAGTAGTATTAGTAGTTGACCTTAGTGCTGTGTTTGCTTATGTCCCACGTGGTACATGGTATGGTTACTGTGTACTCCATGGTACATCTTTTGATATCTATATATATACGAGCAGTACTTTTGATATTGATTGTTGGTTGTTTGATGTGTTGTCTTGTAGAACTGTTAGCTCTTGCTACTTCTCGTTCTATCTTGGTTTCGGTTCTGTGAGAAGACTTTCAGCTAATCGATATGTCTCTTATAGGCGATACTCGTTATTATCATGGTAGGACCCTTGAGAAATCACCAAGCGCGTAATGGAGCACCTATTCCGGAAGGGATGGATCCGACGGGAATTTTGAAAGCCTTCATGCAGAGGATGGAGCATGTGGGAGATACTTATAATCATTCGACTCACCAAAGACCTCTTGCACCCCCGCCACCAAGACAGACTGGAGATAAGTTGTTAGCAAATTTTCGTGGGTTACGTCCTGAGAAGTTTGATGGACTAACAGAACCTTGGAAAGCGGAACAATGGATAAGAGAAATGGAGTTGATATTCGAAGCGTTGGAATGCAGCGAACAAGAGAAGCGTCGTTTTGCTACGTTTCAGCTTACTTATGCCGCCGCAGATTGGTGGGAAGCCGAGCGAGCCACTATTGGGATCGATACTGCTAAAGCTATGCCATGGGAGACATTCAAAGGACGATTTTTGGAGAAGTATTTCCCAGAGGATGAGAGAGATCAACAGGAAAGGAACTTTCTCAATCTGGTACAAGGAGAATGGACTGTACGAGAATACACAACACAGTTCGAGCGTCTATCCAGATTTGCTCAACATATGATAGACACGCCACAAAAGAAGGTGAAGAGATTTCACCAAGGATTGAATCCCCACCTCAGACATATGATGGTTGGTCATCTGAATCAATCATTTGAAGGGATTGTTAGATTTGCAGCAGGGTTGGAAAAGGATGCTTATCCAGCACAACAACCACAGATGAATCGACCTCAGACATCTAGAAGTTTTCAACAGAAGAATTTCCATAACCTGCCACCAAGGAATACTCAAGGTTGGAGACCTCAGAGTAATTTCCAAAGGAACAAGAGAACCTGGGAAGGAACCAGAAAGCCGCAACAGGGCTATACTCGACCCCAACAATATCGCCAGCAAGGATCACAACCGCAGGCACTACTGACAGCGCCGCCAAGCAATAGCGGAGGATGTTTTAATTGCGGAAAGCCAGGGCACGTTGCCAGATTCTGTACAGCCCCTAGAGTTAACCGCAGAATGGATATTGTCTGTCGGAATTGCAACAAGCCAGGGCACTTGAGCAAGGATTGTCGTGCACCACAAGGAGGGTACTATGGAGCATCGATTCAAGGGATACAAGGACCTCCAGATCAGACAAGGATGAATGCTATTATCCCAGGAGAAGCAGGCTTTAACGCTGATGAGCAGCAACATTTGGAAGGTACGCTTGTACTCTTTCATAGGCCAGTTAAAGCTTTATTTGATACTGGAGCTGCACGCTCATTTATTGCTGTTAAGATTGTGCGTCAATTGGGTTTAAAACCCCAGACACTTGAGTCAACACTGAATGCAGTGTCACCGTTGGGAGTGACAGTTAAGTTGAGTAAAGTGTGTAAAGATTTCCCATTGACCTTGGGAGATAGGAATCTTCCTGCAGACTTGATAGTTCTGTCAATGTCAGGATTTGATGTTATCCTAGGGATGGATTGGTTAACTAAGTACAGTGCCAATTTGGATTGCCCTACTAAGTCGATTGTATTTCCGAGACAAGGAAAACCGACGATTAGATTTCAGTGTCAGCCGACGAGTGATATGTTTCTTACGAGTAGTTTGGCTACGATCGGGAGTACGAGTACAGAACTCACGATGGATCCGATTCCTATTGTACAAGATTTTCAGGATGTATTTCAGGATGTTAAAGGACTTCCGCCAAAAAGAGAAATAGACTTTTGTGTGGAATTAGTACCTGGTACATTGCCTATATCTAAGACTCCATATAGGATGGCACCAACTGAGATGTTGGAACTGAAGAAGCAAGTTCAGGAACTTGAAGATTTAGGATTTATTCGCCCAAGTACGTCACCTTGGGGAGCACCAGTTCTGTTTGTGAACAAGAAAGACGGAACACTTCGACTCTGTATAGACTACAGGGAGTTGAACAAGGCTACGATCAAGAATAGATATCCACTACCTCGGATAGATGACCTATTCGACCAGTTACAAGGATCTAGGATCTTTTCCAAGATCGATCTGCGTTCTGGATATCACCAACTGTTAGTTCGACCAGAGGATGTATCGAAGACTGCATTCAGAACAAGATACGGGCATTACGAGTTTTTAGTTATGCCTTTTGGATTGACGAATGCGCCAGCAGTATTTATGGACTTAATGAATAGAGTATTCAGATCATATCTGGATCAATTCATTATAGTGTTCATTGATGATATACTGATCTACTCAAAGACAGAAGAGGATCATAAGGAGCATTTACAGGTTGCCTTACAGACACTTCGAGATAGCAAGTTGTATGCAAAGTTCAGCAAGTGTGAGTTTTGGCTACGGAAAGTCAAATTCTTGGGACATGTTATATCTCGAGATGGTATCTCTGTGGACTCATCTAAGATTGATGCAGTCTTAAGCTGGAATAGACCGACCAATGTGACAGAGGTCAGAAGTTTTCTTGGGTTAGCAGGATATTACAGAAGATTTGTAGAAGGATTTTCCAAGTTAGCAGGACCACTAACGAATTTAACAAGGAAGGAGACGAAGTATGAATGGACGGACAAGCATGAGGGTGCATTTCAGGAGTTAAAAGAGAAATTGACTTCTGCGCCAGTACTTGCGATACCTAAGAATGGAGAAAGGTATGTGATCTACAGTGACGCATCGCACCAGGGATTGGGTTGTGTACTTATGCAAGACGCGAATGTTATCGCATATGGATCAAGACAATTGAAGGTACACGAGAAGAATTATCCTACGCATGATTTGGAATTGGCAGCAATAGTGTTTTCCTTAAAGATTTGGAGACATTATCTCTATGGAGAAAAGTTTGATCTGTTTTCCGATCATAAGAGCTTGAAGTATTTGTTCTCTCAGAAGGAGTTGAACATGCGACAACGAAGATGGATGGAGTTACTCAAGGACTATGACTTTTCATTGCAATACCATCCGGGTAAAGCAAATGTCGTAGCAGATGCTTTGAGCCGTAAACCTCGACTAGTGATCGCTGTATTGCTAATTCGAGAATGGAAAGCGTTGGAGGTATTAGCCGAATTCCAGCTCCAGCCAGTGGAACCAATGGAAAGACAACATTTTGGATGTCTGATGGTACAACCAACTTTGATCAGCCGTATCATAGAAGCTCAGCAGACAGCAGAAGATTTCAAGTTATGGTTCACGAAGATGGCAGCAAAAGAACCTGAGATCTGGAGTGTTAGTACAGATGGAGCCTTACGATGTAAAGGTAGACTCTGTGTACCTGACAACAAAAAACTTCGGAAAGACATATTGGATGAAGCTCATAAGTCACGGATGACGATTCATCCGGGAGGTACAAAGATGTACAAGGACTTGAAGAGAAATTTTTGGTGGGAAGGAATGAAGCGAGAAGTGGCTGAGTATGTTTCTCAGTGTCTTACTTGTAAATAAGTAAAGGCAGAACATCAGAAACCACCTGGACTTCTACAGCCGTTACCAATTCCTCAATGGAAATGGGAACACATCACCATGGATTTTGTGGTAGGATTGCCGAAGTCACAGCAGAACCACGACGCTATTTGGGTAATCGTGGATCGACTTACGAAGACGACACATTTTATTGCCTACAGTATGACGTATCCAGTGGAACGTTTGAGCCGAATGTATCTACAACACATAGTACGGTTACACGGAATACCTGTTTCTATCGTGTCAGATCGAGATTCAAGCTTTACTGCAGAGTTTTGGAAGAGTCTCCAGACAGCGATGGGAACAACATTGAACTTGAGTTCAGCTTTTCATCCACAGACCGATGGTCAGACTGAAAGAGTTAATCAAGTAATGGAGGACATGTTACGTGCTTGCGTCATTGATTTTGAGAATTCTTGGGAGACTCACTTACCTCTGATAGAGTTTGCTTATGATCGGGAGAGAACTAATCCTATTTATATGCCTTAACGAACATTTGTTAGTACTTTTTTTATCCTGTTTTAGTATATTTTTACTCCGTTTTCTAGTTTCTGACAGGTTTTGGAAGAAATCAACTAAACCAGGCTAAACAGGGTGAAAAAGCAGAGGTAAAGAAGCTGAAAAAGCCAAGTCGCGCGCGCGACCCGCGCCCGCGAAGAACCAGAAATCGCTCGCGCGAGATCCCCAGAATCGCTCGCGCGAAGTCCAAATGTCGCGCTCGCGCGACCTGCTCGCGCGATATGGGTAAAAACCAAAGATGCGTATTTCAGTATACTGAAGACTCCTGTGCAAACGAAACTGCTGAACGACGTCTAGACTGTAAATTACATCAGTTTCAGTCCGTTTCGGGTTGGGAAGGCTTCCAAAACTTGTTGTAAATCTATGTATATTCTATTTTACTTCAATTAAAGGGTTACACATCATTAGACAATTATTATACACACATACTTCCAGCCATTGAAGGGAGGGAAACAAGGAGAAGAAGAAGAAGACCAAGGGATTCCATGGCCTCCTCCATCAACTACTTGCCATCCATCGCTTCTATGGACGGCTAGATCATAGATCTAGGGTTTCAATGAAGCCCTAGACGAGTAATAGGGTGTTATTTATGTTTTTATTTTAGTTTTATTATGTATGGATGACAGTCACATGTTAGAGGATTTTTATAAATAAATCGTACTTCTATTGATTAAATCATTGCTTTCAGAATTTATTCTTGTCTTAGATCTATTTTGACTGTGATGTGCTCAACGATCTATGCTTGCTGTGCTTGTTTAGATTGTTTACATGTGATGGTGCTTTATTGATTCGTGCTATCAAGTATCCGAATAGTCCATGCCTAGGTTAGACGGATTAGATCGCAACCCTAGTTTAGTGTGGGATAATTCGTGCTAACCGAAGATGGATTATGTTGGTGCTTGAACCATGATTATCTTCTTGTCGGAGGAATTGGGCTTGTAGCTACAATTCCCCATTATCATCCAACGTAATAAGCTAAAGTAATTCATAAATATTCCTATTATGAAACTAGTGGTGGATTTGCAATCCTAGGTTCTCTTTACATATTCATTAAAAACACTTTTAATTGCTTTCATAGTTTAGATTTACTTTTATAGTTATTAGTTTAATTAAATCCAATTCAAATCCGTTTTTCCTAATTAATTAGACTTAGGTTTTAAAATTAAGAGCTGTAGTAATCAATCTATGTGGGTTCGACCTTTACTTCCACACTGCAAATCTTTGGAAAAGTAAAGAACACTTTTTATATCTTGATTCTGACAAGATCAATTTTTGGCGCCGTTGCCGGGGATTGCATTACTACCTTTAGTTTTAGAATCTTAGTTTAGTTAATTCGTAAATATTAGATTAGGTTTTCTTTGTCTTATCTTTCGTTTTATTTTGAGTCACTAACTTTTCTTTTTATTTTATAGGTTTTCGAGTTGTCAAATTCCAACGTTTCCGAGTGGAGTAGCTAATTACATCAAAGGAGCTTACGCATCTAAAATAAATAAAAACTAAGTAAATTGCTCGCTTTAATTTTGCATCAAATCACTGTAAGTCAGGGCGCTGAGACGCAATTACTTGCATTAGGTTAGTTGTGGAGTGAACACTGCATTAGCTAGGAAACCCGGGGCGCTGGGCTTGACGCGGTCATTGCATTACAGGATAATTTACATGCATCATAGTAGTACTGTGTGCTTGCTTGTTGTCTTATTTGCGTGATTGTTTTGAATTTCTTTTGTTTAGTCGGTCCTTGTTTTAAGTTTCTTTTTATTTATTTTAGTTTATGTTAGGTACACGTTCAAATAAACCAGAATTAGAATCTTTCGATCTTGAACTTGAACGTACCTTAAGAACTACTAAGCCCACAACCCAAGCTTCTAGAGCTAGGTTGCAAGACGACGAATCAACTCCGATTCCGTCGTCGTTGTTTGAGGCCGAAATTCAGAGTACCCGTGAACGGTTAAGGAAAACTCAAACTTTTCAAATTGAACCGATTAAAATGGCTGACGGTGGAAATAACAATAACAATCAAAATGATGGTGCGAATATGAATAATCTTAATATACCGCCACCTCCTCCACTTAAAGATTATTTTATTCCGACGACTTACACGCCACAAACATGTATTGAATTACCGGAGGCGATAGCATCTCACTTTGAGATAAAGTCGTCTACGATCTCGCTACTTCCATCCTTCCATGGCCGTCTAAATGAAGATCCATACCAACACTTAGGAGATTTTCAGGATATATGTTCTACTTTAAAAATTCAAAATCTTACTGATGATGAATTAAAATTGCGGCTCTTTCCATTTTCGTTAAGAGACAAAGCTAAGTATTGGCTTCAATCACTTGAGCCAAACACAATTAAAACATAGGAAGCCTTACACACCGCATTTTTACAAAAGTTTTTCCCTATTATGCGTACAAATCAGATAAGGAAATCCATAACAAACTTTGTAATGCAAGATGGGGAAACACTTTATGATACTTGGGAGAAATTCAAAGAATTACTACGCTCTTGCCCACATCATCAGGTTCCTAAGTGGCAACTTGTTCAGGTCTTCTACGAGGGGCTTACTCCCTCTGTTAGGAATACCGTCGATGCCGTTTGTGCGGGAACTTTCCTACACAAAAGCGCTGACGAGGCTTGGAAGATTTTTGAAACACTAAGCGAGAATTCGATGCATCAGGCTGTGTCGGTACGTTTCGAGGGATATCATCTTCAACCTAAGCGAGAGGTGACAGTTGAGTCAAGTCAATCAGTTCAAATACAAGAATTAAATAGAAAACTTGACCGACTTATGCAAATGAACAAAACGTCTAATCCACCCTCGTCGGAAGTATGTGCATTATGTTCTGAACCGTCCCATAATATCTTTGCATGTCCTTCTGCATCTCAATATCCGGAATTTGTTGAACAACACGTTAATTCTATGCAACAATTCCCACAAAATAATTATAATCCTAGGTCGACTAATTTTCCTAATATGTACCGACCCCAATATCAACAAGGTCAATACCAACTACCTCCTCCACCTCCACGAAATAATGCATTTGAGGAGAAGGTGTTGGCCTCACTTGAAAACTTTGGTTCGGTGGTCCAGTTAGTACACTCTCACACACAATCCATCGCAAAACTGGAGTCCCAAGTAAGGCAAATTGCTAATACGCTAAACCGCTTAACTGAGAGTAAGTTGCCCAGTCAACCTACTCAGCAACCTAAGGGGCAATATGCAGTGGGGAGTGCGAGTGAGAGCGTGAACGCTGTTTCGACTAGGACGACTACTCGAGATGAGGAAGTTGTTGTAATTCCGGATGGGGGTGAGAAAAATAAAAATTTAAATTTGAATAAAGAAAAAGGTGAGGACGTGAATCAAAGTAGAAAAGAAAATGAACCGGTCTCAACGAATTATATTCCGAGAATGCCATATCCACCAAACGTTGAGGGACCGTCACATTTGCCCAAGAAAGGGTCAAAAATGGAAGATATACTCGAGGTATTTAAACAAGTTAAAATTAATATTCCTTTCCTCGACGCTATAAAACAAATTCCCGCTTATGCTAAATGTTTAAAAGACCTATGTACGCAAAAACGCAAAATACGTAGTCATACTCCTAAAAAGGTCTTCCTCACGGAAAAAGTAAGCTCAATCTTTCAACACTCACCTCCAAAATATAAGGATCCCGGTACGCCTACGATATCATGTGTCATAGGTGACACTATCATTCATAGGGCTCTCCTTGACTTAGGTGCTAGTGTTAATCTCATACCTTATCATGTCTACAAACAATTAGGTCTAGGTGAACTGAAACCTACGGCCGCTACAATACAATTAGCGGATCGTTCTATTAAAATACCTAGAGGAATCGTCGAGGACGTCTTGGTTAAGGTTGATAAATGCTATTATCCTGTTGATTTCATGGTCCTTGACACTGAACCCGTGCTAGATGCTAGGAAATATACTCCTGTCATTCTAGGCCGTCCATTCTTAGCCACGGCTAACGCACGTGTTAACTGCCGGACGGGGGTAATGAAAGTGTCGTTTGGGAACATGAACTTAAAATTAAACGTTTTTAATGCTATTGATCAACCTCCTAAAGACGACGATTACCTATGTGAGACGGAAGGTGAGGTAAGATGGAATATTGAGCCTACCAAAGAAATAAATGTGAGTAATGAAAAAGATATAGCGGATGATGAGTGGATGAATCCTAATATCCCGGACCCTAATGCTGAATCTACTCGAAAGGTAAGAAATCGATTTGAACATACTGACAAACCGTCAATTGAATTAATTCGAAGCGACGTAATTTCTGCTTACCATCGAGCTCTACCTGACATCCTTAGGGGTACACAGTCCGATTTACGGCCTCCATAAAGCCTTGAGCTAGAACGGTCTAGCTGAAGACGTAAAAGATAGCGCTTCTTGGGAGGCAACCCAAGCTTAATTTCGTCTGTTTTCTTTGTTTTTGGTCATTTTTGAGTCATTTTGGTCTGTTTTTGAGGTTCTGGATAGGTTTGGGGGTTGGAATAAAGTTATTTTTAATTTATATACATAAAACATGTGCTACAAGAGAAAATACCCTTCTCGCGCGCGCGGCCCGCTCGCGCGAGACGTCGCTCGCGCGGCCCGCTGGCGCGAGAATGTGCCTTAGTGATTTTTCTGTCGTTTTCTTTATGTGAGCTCTCGGGTTCTCCTCGCGCCTCATCTCGCGGGCGCGAGGTATCCCGCTGGCGCGATTAAATCAAAAAAAAAAAAATTTAAAAAATAAAAAAATTTAGAAATTCGCGCGCGCGACGGCCGCTCGCGCGGACCGCTCGCGCGATTTCCCCTTTTCTTGATTTTTGCTTTTCTTTTCTGTGTTCTTTCCCCCATACTTGTTCTAATAGTTTTTACTTTTTCTGTTTGTCTTTCATAAGCAATTTTAGATCGAGTCTTTGATTGTTTTCATAATTCTAGTTATGTTTTATTTCCTTTTATAGCTTATTTTCGTGTTGTCTTTATAGTTTGTTTCTTCTTATTGTTTATTTAGTTTCGTTTAGCTTAGTTATAATTCTTTTAGCTGTTTTTATTATTTTGTTTGTTTTTGTTAAAGAAGTAACAGGAAACATTGAACTTTATTGTCATATTCCTTTGTGTTAACCTGTTCTGTGTTTGCCGAGATCGAGGTATTATCGTTACTTTCTTATGTACTCTCCTTTCTTTCATTTTATTGTTTCATTGGGGACAATGAAAGGTTTAGGTTTGGGGGTATGCACTCACACATGCACATTAGTTTATGCAAAATTTTTAAAATTTTAAAATTTTTCAATAAGTATGTTTAAATAAACGATATTACCTACGGTTTTTGCAATCTCAATTTGATACTTCTTGTTATGTAACTTTGAATTGTTATAGAAGGATAAACAAGAGAATATGTGATTAAACATTTGCTGAAGTTATGTTGAAATGTTTTAAGTTATGTATCGTTCAAATCGTAGTTTTATATCATAGATTTGCACATAAACCTATGCACTGCACGTAGTCACTTGAATACATGTTGGTTGTGAACTATAATATGATTCGGATTTCTAGATAACACAAGGTGGAGACTAGACCCGGTGAGCTTTTGAGCCTATCTTTTCTTTTTAGAGGGTTATAAGTACATTATGTGTTTGTCGAATTTCATTGAAATAGCGCATCTATTTGTTGTTTAGTCTCATTATTCTTGTTTAATTTGGTTGATAGTCAAGTTAAAATACTTGTTACCATGCTAAATAATCTTCCGTCGTACATGTTGAAGAACCATATAACCATAGGACATGATTTTAGGCCTTCTTTGTTTACTACCGTCCGATAAATGTAAAAATTTCCTTAGTTCGCCCTTTGAGCCGTTAAAATGCCATTTCTTTCTTTGATTACCATTATCCTTGTTTTTGCTCCGACTTGACAAACTCGGAGTTCACCACTGAGAGATTTGTCACCTTTTAGTAGTGTTAAGGTGATGTGTTGAAAAGGAAGAAGAAAATAAGATGCTATTGGGGTAGTTGCTTGGTATTCGATGAATAATCATTTGAGAAGCAAGAAAAGGAAAAGGAAAAAGAGATATATTGAAAAATAAAGAAGAGGAAGGTTGAAAAGAAAAGAGAAAGAAAAGATGAAAGTTGGTAGAGAAGAAGAATGAAAGAAATCGAACATGCATTACAATGCCATCCTGAAAACTACCTAATGAATCCTTTCTATCCTTTTTCTATTGCCTGAGCCACATTACAACCTTTGAAAAGTCCTAATTGATCCTAGGAAACATGGTTCAGATATGAAAACGATGGGAGGGGGATTAAAACATGGTAATGATTAATTTTTCTTGATTGATTGGCATCCTATCCATGAGACTATTGTTCTTTCGTGTCATGCGTTTTTTTTTTGAATCATATGTGAGCATTTATCGTTTTGAAAATATATTTCCTTTGCTCCCATATATTAGAAAAATTACACCTGTTTCTGAGTGTTTCATTTGAGAGTGTAATTGACATTGTGAGATTCGTAGTCAAGACATAGTTAGATGGTCATCCGAGTTATATTCCAAGTTCATGACATGCGCGTGTTTATTTGACTACCATATCACACACGTGCAATTTTATGAGAAATTCTATTGATTTTTACGATGCATGTGCTTGAGATTGTTTTTCATCATGTAGGTGAACGTTTGATTCTGTTTCTTCTTGTTCGTTATTCTATTTCAAATCATTGTGTTATAATAAGGAGTGTTGAATATTATGTTTGTTAGTTTTAATAAATTTTTTTTATTTCCAAGTTAATAAAGATGGTTGTGGGTGACTTGTTGATGAGAACCCTCACGAGACTTCACTCGTCCGACTAGGGACACCTAGAGGTTTAAAAGGCTTGTTGCATATGCTAAATGCAATCGTGATCCATGCGAAAATGGAGTAGATTTTTATGAGTAGTTTAGTTTTTATTTTAGTTTTGCTCGAGGACTAGCAAAATGTAGGTTTGGGGGTGTGATCGGGAGAGAACTAATCCTATTTATATGCCTTAACGAACATTTGTTAGTACTTTTTTATCCTGTTTTAGTATATTTTTACTCCGTTTTCTAGTTTCTGACAGGTTTTGGAAGAAATCAACTAAACCAGGCTAAACAGGGTGAAAAAGCAGAGGTAAAGAAGCTGAAAAAGCCAAGTCGCGCGCGCGACCCGCGCCCGCGAAGAACCAGAAATCGCTCGCGCGAGATCCCCAGAATCGCTCGCGCGATCCGCGCGCGCGAAGTCCAAATGTCGCGCTCGCGCGACCCGCTCGCGCGATATGGGTAAAAACCAAAGTTGCGTATTTCAGTATACTGAAGACTCCTGTGCAAACGAAACTGCTGAACGACGTCTAGACTGTAAATTACATCAGTTTCAGTCCGTTTCGGGTTGGGAAGGCTTCCAAAACTTGTTGTAAATCTATATATATTCTATTTTACTTCAATTAAAGGGTTACACATCATTAGACAATTATTATACACACATACTTCCAGCCATTGAAGGGAGGGAAACAAGGAGAAGAAGAAGAAGACCAAGGGATTCCATGGCCTCCTCCATCAACTACTTGCCATACATCGCTTCTATGGACGGCTAGATCATAGATATAGGGTTTCAATGAAGCCCTAGACGAGTAATAGGGTGTTATTTATGTTTTTATTTTAATTTTATTATGTATAGATGACAGTCACATGTTAGAGGATTTTTATAAATAAATCGTACTTCTATTGATTAAATCATTGCTTTCAGAATTTATTCTTGTCTTAGATCTATTTTGACTGTGATGTGCTCAACGATCTATGCTTGCTGTGCTTGTTTAGATTGTTTACATGTGATGGTGCTTTATTGATTCGTGCTATCAAGTATCCGAATAGTCCATGCCTAGGTTAGACGGATTAGATCGCAACCCTAGTTTAGTGTGGGATAATTCGTGCTAACCGAAGATGGATTATGTTGGTGCTTGAACCATGATTATCTTCTTGTCGGAGGAATTGGGCTTGTAGCTACAATTCCCCATTATCATCCAACGTAATAAGCTAAAGTAATTCATAAATATTCCTATTATGAAACTAGTGGTGGATTTGCAATCCTAGGTTCCCTTTACATATTCATTAAAAACACTTTTAATTGCTTTCATAGTTTAGATTTACTTTTATAGTTATTAGTTTAATTAAATCCAATTCAAATCCGTTTTTCCTAATTAATTAGACTTAGGTTTTAAAACTAAGAGCTGTAGTAATCAATCTCTGTGGGTTCGACCTTTACTTCCACACTGCAAATCTTTGGAAAAGTAAAGAACACTTTTTATATCTTGATTCTGACAAGATCAGCTTACAACAACAGTTATCATTCGAGCATAGGAATGGCGCCGTTCGAAGCTTTGTACGGAAGACCTTGCCGATCGCCGCTATGTTGGACTGAAGTCGGAGATACTCAACTTCTTGGGCCAGAGATGATACGAGAGACTAGTGAGAAGATTCAGATTGTACGTGAGAAGATGAAGACAACTCAGACCCGACACAAAAGTTATGCTGACAAGCGATGCAAAGATTTAGAGTTTACCGTTGGAGATCACGTGCTACTCAAAGTTTCACCTGTTCGAGGCATCGTCAGATTTGGTCAGAAGAAAGGCAAATTATCGCCATGATTCATCGGACCGTTCGAGATTCTAGAGCGTGTTGGAAAAGTTGCTTATCGCCTTGCGTTGCCCCCGAAGATGTCAGGAGTGCACAATGTTTTCCACATCAGTATGCTGAGGAAGTGTGTTCATAACCCAGCGCATGAGATCAACTTTGAAGATATTGAAGTCAACAACAACGTTACGTTCAACGAAGGACCAGTTCGCATTTTAGATCATGGAGTCAAGAAGCTCAAGAATAAAGAGATTCCATTAGTCAAGATTCAGTGGAAGCATCATGATGAAGGAGAAGCTTCATGGGAACTAGAGTCAGAGATGCTTGAGAAGTTTCCGTTTTTGTTTTAACTCTGTATGTTTCCGATTTCGAGGACGAAATCTTTTGTTGGGTGGTGGATGATGTAATACCCCGTATTTTCAATAAATATTTAATGCAGAGAGATTCTATATACTTTCCTTGACCATTCATGCAATTTCATCTTCGATCGATCGAAGATAGTTCGAGCGATCGAGAATCCCAGTATTTCAAGCGATCGAACCTTGTTCAATCGATCGAAACCCTACCGACATAAATTTAATACGTGGTCCCCACTTCGATCGATCAAACCCTTTTTCAA
The DNA here is from genome assembly GCA_033977485.1 of Hydrangea macrophylla. Lineage (NCBI taxonomy): Eukaryota > Viridiplantae > Streptophyta > Magnoliopsida > Cornales > Hydrangeaceae > Hydrangea > Hydrangea macrophylla. The sequence continues at coordinate 36,263,535 of CM066994.1, forward strand.
TCGATCTAACTGACCGATCTGAGTTCGATCGATCGAGCATCCTTCGATCGATCGAGAATGTAATTATCAGAATTCTAGTTTCTGCGCAAATGCTGCCACCTACACTCCCATTTCCCCTATATATACATTGCATTCGTGTGTAATGTAAGGTTGCTGAACCTTGTGCTTAAGAGAGAGTTGAGAGTGTGTGCTTGTGTGTTGGTACATATATATACACATACCTCCATATATCTATATATATACACAGCTTGGAGAAGAGAGAGTAACAGAAGAGAAGAAGAAAGATCAGAAGAAGAAGGAAAGAAAGAAAAAGAGAGGAGCAGAGGAGAGAGAGTGGCCGCCATTAAAGCTCGGAGAAGTTTGACGAGCCAAACGCGCCCTTAACAACTTTCGGTGAGTTCCAAACTCACTCGGTAACTTAGTTATGATGTTTACATATTCTGGGCGTATAAATTATAACCCAAACACCCCTAGCACATTCTGCACGTTCACAGGAAGAATCTGTGGAAGACGAAGTTCGACCGATCGAACTGAGTTCAATCGATCGAACATCACTAAATCTCAATCGATCGAAATAAGTTCAATCGATCGAGATCACTTTTCTTCGATCGCTCGAGAACACTTCAACCGATCGAACATCACCTTTCCTCAATCGATCGAGAGGACCTCAATCGATCGAACCCGAGTAGAACATGAATGTATTCCTTTCAGTTTATAATGCATAGTGCGTAGTTGTTTAATTGTTGTTTCATGTTCCTATTATGTGATATTATGGATTTCGGAGGTAATGGGATACGATAACGAGATTGAGATAACATGGTGAGTAACGTAGTCGGGTTCGGAACGCTAGTAATAGTACGACGCGATAACGGAGTAAGTTGAGATGATAATACTGGGTAGTATTGGATAAGTGAGAAGTAAGTCAGTAAGAGGATTTTTATGTTCAAGGTTGTGTGAGTCGAGCTGATGATTCGCTCAGGTTGAATCCAATAAGTGTATGTCAAGGATTTGATCAGGATTGTGAGAATTATGGGTGCACAGTACTCGCAAGCGTTCTTAAAAGCGGTGAACAGTAAGAGTTCTTAAAAGCGGTGAACAAGAGTAGATGTGGCACGCCCATGATTTGAATTACCAAAGCTATGTATGTACAATACTCGCAAGCGTTCTTAAAAGCGGTGAACAGTAAGAGTTCTTAAAAGCGGTGAACAGGAGTATGGGTACATCCATGGACCAGTCGTTATATGAGAACGATGTATGGGTGCTCGCAAGAGTTCTTAAAAGCGGTATAGCGGTGAACAAGAGCACTGGTATGTTGTGCTGATATAATCAGTTCGAGATAGTCAGTGGGTATTGTGAAATCAGTCTTAGAGTGGGAATTGATAAGAATCGATTAATGATACGTCTGAATAAACGAGTGAGGAATATATTTAGTATCACTGTCATACATTGTTCATAATGGTAATTATGTTATTTCTATGAGACTGTGTTAGTTAGTGCTCACTCAGCTTTCAACAAGCTGACGGCCTTTATTGCCTGGACATTCCCCGTCCAGACTATCCTGTCCTTTACAATGCAGATGACGGAACTTATGGCGATAACGATTACCCTGAAGGGAGTTACGTGGAGAATGGCCCCACTGATGCCAGTTATGCTGACGCCTATCCGTATGCCAGCTGAAGATTTGAAGATAGATAGTAGTTTATATTACTACTTTCTTTTACTGTTGTACTTTGTAGTTTAACGGGTACTTGGGCATATATTGTCTCCAGACCTGTTGTGATCATGTGGACCATACTCTGATGTTTGTAATAGATAGAACCGTGTTTATATTTCAGTTGTTTTACTGTTCCTGTTGTTCTTGTGAACTAGTACTATGTGGTGTGGATTATCAGTGACTTTCACTTGTCATTCCCTATGGACCCATAAAGGAAATTTATTTTTCTCTATTTATGCTGCTCCGGGGCGTGACACCCACAAGAGCCACCACGGGGTAGCGTGTTTGTATTGATTATAAGAAGTTAAATTTGGTCACTAGAAAGGACCATTTCCCTTTACCCTTCCTTGATCAAGTCCTAGAAAGAGTAGCGGGCCATAAGCACTACTGCTTCCTAGATGGTTACTCGGGGTACAATAAAATAGCAATAGCTCCCGAGGACCAAGAGAAAACCACCTCCACTTGCCCCTTTGGCACGTTTGCCTATCGGAGGATGCCGTTCGGACTTTGTAATGCACCTGCCACCTTTCAAAGGTGCATGCTTAGTATCTTCAGTGATATGGTGGAGAAGTTTTTGGAAGTCTTCATGGACGACTTCACAGTCTTTGGAGATTCTTTCGATGAATGCCTTGAGAATCTTGAAAAGGTTCTCAAGAGATGTATAGAAAAGAATCTCGTTCTTAACTGGGAGAAATGCCACTTCATGGTGACAAAAGGGATTGTGCTAGGCCACATTGTGTCTAGCGAGGGAATGCAAGTTGACAAAGCCAAAATATATGTCATTTCCAACCTTCCCCCTCCCAGGAATCTCAAAGACATTAGGTCATTTTTGGGCCACGCGGGCTTCTATCGTAGATTTATAAAGGACTTTAGCTCGATCTCTAGACCATTGTGTCTCCTCTTAGCCAAAGACGTTCCTTTTGAGTGGTCCCAAGATTGCCAAGAGGCATTTGAGAAGCTTAAGGCATTGCTCACTTCCGCACCAATTATGAAACCGCCCGATTAGAGCCTTCCATTCGAATTAATGTGCGATGCGAGTGACTACGCCATCGGAGCTGTTTTGGGGCAAAGAAAAGACAAAAAGCCCCATGTCATTTACTATGCAAGCCGCATATTAGATAGTGCACAATCCAACTAATCCACGACGGAGAAAGAGTTGCTCGCCATAGTATTTGCTCTCGAGAAATTCCGGTCTTATGTTGTAGGATCGCCGATCGTTTGTTTCACCAACCATGCCGCCCTCAAGTACCTTCTTTCCAAGAAAGATGCTAAGGCTCGGCTAATTTAATGGATCCTTCTATTACAAGAATTTGATCTTTCCATCAAAGATAAGAAAGGGGTAGAAAACGTTATTGCGGATCATTTGTCGCGTTTGACATTTGATCATGGTTATGTCGACCCCGTGCCTATTAGAGAGTGTTTCCCGGATGAGCAATTGCTAAATGTTTCAACTCTCCCTTGGTATGCCGATGTGGTGAATTTCCTTGTCAATGGCCGACTACCTCAAGATTGGTCAACTCAAGATAGGGAACGGTTGACAACCATGGCACGGTCATTCTTCTTTGATGATCCCTATGTGTTTAAGTATTGCGCCAATCAAATTGTGAGGAGATGCGTGCCTAATGATGAGATACCGAGTGTCTTGTCTTTTTGCCATGATCAAGCATGTGGAGGCCACTTTTCTTCACAAAAGACGGCCTTTAAAGTGCTCCATAGCGGGTTGTATTGGCCCACAATTTTCAAAGATGCACATGCTTATTGCAAAGCTTGTGCCCGGTGCCAACTTCTTGGTAGAGTCACCCGGAGGAACATGATGCCTCTAAACCCCATTCTTGTTATAGAAGTTTTCGATTGTTGGGGTATTGACTTCATGGGACCTTTCCCTAAATTCAATAATTTTGAATATATCTTGGTGGCGGTTGACTACGTCTCCAAATGGGTTGAGGCCATGCCATCAAGGACTAATGACCACAAGGTGGTTTTGAAATTCCTCAAAGAACATATTTTGTCCCGTTTTGGCACGCCAAGAGCCATAATTAGTGATCAAGGGTTGCACTTTTGCAATTCCCCTTTTGCTCGATTGATGGAGCAATATGGCGTTACCCATAAGGTCTGCACCACGTATCACCCGCAAACTAATGGCCAAGCCGAATTGGCTAATCGTGAAATCAAGGGGATTTTAGAGAAGACGGTCGAGCCGTCGAAGAAGGATTGGTCTTCTAGGCTAACCGATGCGCTTTGGGCGTATAGGACGGCCTATAAAACAAATTTAGGAATGTCCCCCTACCGGTTAGTTTATGGGAAAGCATGTCATTTGCCCGTAGAGCTTGAGCACCGTGCTTATTGGGCCATAAAGAAGCTAAATTTCGATATGGACGAGAGTGGTGAGAAGAGAAAGCTTCAACTCGACGAGTTGGAGGAAATTTGAAGCGAGCTCTACTAGAGTTCTAAAGTGTACAAGGCACGTGTTAAGGCATTTCATGATAAACGGATTATTTGTAAGCAATTCATAGTTGGTAACAAGGTGTTGTTATACGATTCACGATTCCATTTATTTCCGGGCAAGTTGCAATCCCGTTGGAATGGCCCTTACGTTGTGTATAGAGTGTATGACCATGGAGCCGTTGAGATTCAAGATCCCGCAGATGGGACAATTTCTAAGGTCAATGTACAACGGCTCAAACCTTTTCTTGAAGGTTTTGACACCGAGTTGGTGTCAATTCCTCTGGACGACCCCAAGGTTGGGGTTGAGTAGGCTCTTGTGAGCTATACTCTCCTTTTTTTTGTATGCCCTATGTTTCATTCTTGGCATAAATTTTGTTCATAGTCGTGTCCATTGCATCCACATTTTGTCTGCATCCAAATGGAATTCCAAAGTTTACAACTGAGAAGAACAAGGGGCGGATCGATCCAGCTATTTGGGGGATCGATCCGCAGGTTCTTGGGGAAGATATTGATAAAACTGAGAAAAGGCGGATCGATCCGTCAATTGCGAAGGGATTGATCGGCGGATTTTGGGGGGGTATACTGCTTTCAAACTTCGTAAATGGATCGATCCAGAAATTTCAAGCGGATCGATCCGCGGATTCTGGGGAGCATTCTGTGAGAAACCCCTATAAATGGATCGATCCGGCCAATATAAGCGGATCGATCCGCGAATTTGAAAGGGCACATTAACACTGTTTTAAAAGGCCGGATCAATCCGGCCTGACTTCGGATCGATCCGCGGGGAGCAGCAGCGGTTTTTATATGAGATCACTTCTCATTTCATTTTAAACTCCCTCAAACCCTCTCAAACCCCATAACCCATACTTCTCCAAATCTCCCCTTTGTGCTCTCTCATTGTCTTGATCTTCAACATCATCCATCCAAGGTATGAATCTAACAACTTTCATTGATTGTTTTTCATGTTTTGATCATGATTGCCCCCTAAGATGAATGAATTCTCCCTTTGCTCACTATTTTGGAAATCTTAACCTTAGGGCTTGATTTTTCATCATTTTCTTTACATTGTGGGCTGATTTCTCATGCATTTTGACTGTGCCTCTTGCTCAAGCCACATTGTGGCTTGTTTGGGATAAATCCATGTTTCATACCTTGTTTGTTGTTGAGAGTATTCTATCTGCCCACAAGGTGTTCGGAAGAACGCCGCATTGAAATCCCACCGTGCATTCCTCCAATCCATACGTGCATTTTTCAAACCGTCGCGTGCATTGTTCATATTTTCTCATTTTAGGTGTATGCTATCATTCTTGTGTGCGATTTTTACTGTTGATTTCATGGCCTGTGGCACGTCACACTCACCCCATGCACTGCCATACACGTGCACGTCGATCGTGCACGTGCATTCGCATCTTTCGCCCGTGCACTTTGCCCGTGTCCCGTGCTTAATGTCCTTTTGGGCATTCCATAAATTGTCCTGAAATTTCACGCCTATGGGTCGGGTGTGCACATACCTTGGGTGTTCACATGAATCTGTACTTGAGCATTTCATTAGCGTTTCGTTCATCGTCTTATTTGTGCGCGTGCTCTTATTGTTTTTCAAGCACAATGGTGAATCCTTTAAAGTATAACAAAATCGAGTGCTCCCCGGCTCGTGGTTATGACCGTTTCCAGTCCAAAACCGAGAAGCAGTGGTTCGTAAACTACTTCAAATCTAAGAAATCCATCCTCCCTGAACGACCCATTGCTATTTTTGATTTTCCGGACAATGTGGTCCAAATCTTTAGGGCGCGCCGGTGGCTCCCCCAGTTGGAGCATTCGGGAGGGTACAACGAGACTTGGGTTTGGATTTTCTTCGCGAGTCTCGTCACCACTAGCGACCACTCTTTCGAGGCATATGTGCGCGGTGTCCGCATTCCTGTCACCCCGGCGTCGTTGGCCGTGTTCATGGGGGTTCCCCACGTGGAGGACCCCGAGCCCTACCTTGTTGATTTGAACCAATTGCGACCTGACCTTAATCTCATTGCCACACGGTTCGCGGGATGACCGACTGAGTGGATTGGGGACCAGATTGCCCTATCCACCTTCACCAAACTCTAACGTTACTGCAATATCATTTTTACTGCTGCGGTGTGGCCAACTCGCCACAAGACCGTCAGGGGGGACCATGGTACCCTCATGTACGCTATCACCGACCTCACCACCCGAGTCGACTTTGCGAGCCTAATCATTACCCACCTGATCGCGGCGTCGAATGACACTGCCGCCACTGCTAGCCTCCCTTTCCCTACCCTTATTACCCGGCTATGCACCCAACATGGGTGCGAGGCCTTTGCAACCGATGTCCTAACAGCCGCGCCGGCCCCTATCAATGGGATGACGCTTTCACGTAGCGACGCACAGGTTAGGTCCGCGTCCAAGCGGGCTAGGGTGGAGGAGGGACCGTCTGGAGCATAGGCTGCAGTGGAGGAGGAGGAACCTGCACAGGGTATGGTCGAGTTACACCATCGATTCGAGACGCTTAGCACCGAGCAGAGGCAGCAGGGTGTGGAGATTGCCGGGATACGGAGCGATGTTCGTAACCTGAGGGGCGAGTTTGATGGGTTCAGTATGAGTTATCGGCGAGACATCAGCATGTTGATACGCTTCCAGAGCGACTCGTTCCGGATGCAGTACCCAGGCGCCGATGTCCCTGAGTACTTCCGCGATCCGTATGGTGGCGCAGGCGGCCCAGGCTCGTATAGCGGTGCTGGAGGTTATGGTGCGTATGGTGGCACTGGTGGTTTGGACCCTTTTGATGGTGGAGATGGAGACGGAGATGGCGATGAGTAGTTGGGGGGACTTTTCAGTTCTCTTTTGTGGATGTTCTTTTTAGGATGCTCGTTTGTTTCTTTTGTTTTGGTTGGAGTTGTACTTGTGGGTTTGGATGATTGTGTTATTTTCTGTTCTTAGATTTTGCTAACTCAGTATGGATGTCTATGGATTGTTGTTGGCTTATGCTTATTTTTATAACCTTTATGCCATGTCACAATTCTTCCTCTTCTTTTCTTGCTCTTTCTTTGTGGATTCTAACCTTACAGGCACAGTTTATTACCGACCGTTCCCTTTGCTTGCCGCCAGTAATATTGTTCTTCCCCTTGTACTTTCTTGTTTCATTTAGGACAATGTTCAGTCCTAGTTGGGGGGTGTGAGAGCTTGCTAGCTTCTCTCATAGCAGTTTGAGTTCCTTTTGGATTAAAAAAAAAAATTTATCTTGTGTTTACAATGACTTTAGCATAGTTGCCCCGTTCTAATGCCGAGCAAAGACACGTGTCTTAAGAATTTTCTTCTGATTTTAGTATGTGACACTTTGTAATCCTGCTAGCTTCATAACTATCTTGATTATAGTGAATTGCACGAAGTTTAAATCTTGGATTATCAAATACGTTGCATGACTACTTGTGTTAGGATGGTGTTTTAATGCAATTGTTATCCGGAAATCGTTCGAAACATATGTGGAGACGGTACCTTTGTGAGCTTTCGATCCTTTTTCCCATTGTTGAGTACTACATACGTCAATTCTCTATTTTTGAAAAACATACAAAGTTGTAGATAATCTTATCTTCTTGTTTTGATCATTCATTAGAGAAATCATTATGTGGAAGGAAACTCCTGATTACTTGTCATTATAGGGGAGAACAAAGAATCGCATTATTCTAAGAATTGATCTTAGGGCCTTTGCTTGACCATCTCTAGCCGCAACCACGTATACTCACCCTTCACTTAACCGTACACTTTCCATGTCCGTGTTTGACTTTCATTCTTGGGATATATTTGCATGAGATCGCGTGTGTAAAGTTGTAAAGGAGATTGAATCATGTAATTTTGAGAGTACAAAAAAAAAAAAAAACTTCATGATCAATTGTACTCTCCTTTTGAATTTCAAAGAAATTTTCTTGTCAATCCATCACTTGTGCGCATTTGTAATCATGCAGTCCAATAAATCCCATGTTCGTACACAGACATTCCCCCTCCTTCCCTTGCCCTCCAGCCCATAACACCTTCCCCACTTTACAACACCCTTGCGGTCCTTGTTGATTCTAAAGTTTTGTGATTCGGAGTTTGAAGCGTTCATGACAAGTAGTTGGAGTTATCCCACACCCTCTAGTGAATGGTATCTTTCATGAGATTAATTTTACTCGTTTTTCACTCTTACGTTTTTTATCATTGGCATGTGCGTGGTTTTGATTCATATTTCCATTACTCTATCTACCCGCATGCCCCGAGAGTATTACCCACTTCGAGTGTTTTTCTTTTTAGAGTGTAATACCGGTGAGAATTGAGTTGAAGCGCACTTTCAAACGAAATTCGGAGGATGAAAGCATTACAATCTCCTTGATAGTTGTAGTTATGTACTTCACACAACACACGCATCCAAGATTGAGCTCAATGAAATTTATCTCATAATCTTGATAGTTTGATAACTTGTTGGATTCACGTGTCATGTACTAAAATCTTTTGAAAACTCTTGGGACTATGTGAAGTGTCGGCATTACAGTATGGGCAAATATCATGAGGAAGCAAAATGTTTGTGGGTATCATTCTGAGAACCCTCCGGAGACAACACTCCGCCTCTATGGGTAACCTAGAGGTTTAATGGCTTGTTGCATATGCTCAATGCAATCGTGTTCCCCACGAAAACGGTTTATCTTCCATTTTAAATAAGTTGTTGTGCAAGGTTATTCTTAAATCTCTTGGTTTTTAGCTTTGTTGCTAAGAGATTAGCAACATACTAGTTGGGGGGTGTGATTCGTGTCCAATTTTACATTTTAAAACTTCATAATTTTACCTGTATTGGACCCAAATTATTACTCAAATCGGAGACTTAATGGATAAATTGTATTTTTGATTGTTCTTGTTGTGACCCTCTGTTAACTAATAAAGGTATCTTTTTGTAGGTTATGTAGCTTGGGTATAGTGGAACCCAACCCTTTTGGCACTCTTGAAGTAAAAAGGAGCAAGAAAGGAGTTTCAGGAAAGGCGGATCGATCCGCCATTTAGAGGGGATCGATCCGTGTGTTTAAAAGGAATTCTTTATCAGTTTCGAAAAGGACGGATCGATCCGCATTTGTGAAGGGATCGATCCGCGTCTTTGCTGGGCCATTCTGCGGGAAACTTCTATAAATGGATCGATCTGGCCAATATGAGCGGATCGATCTGCGCCTTCTCAAGAAGCCGGTAATCCCCCAGATGAAAGGCGGATCGATCCGCCCATTACGAAGGGATCGATCCGCGCCTCTGCTGAAGACTCTCTTTTTATTACAACTTTGCCCTTTTTTTGTGTGAGGACTATATATAGTTAGTGATAATGTTTTGCTAGGGTTAACTTGTTTTTTAGAAGCTCTCTCCCTTTCTCTCCCTCGTTCACTCCCCATCTACCAATACTTACTTTCATTTAGTGTTAGAGAGAAGAGAGGGTCAATGCATTGAATTTTTGGTAGTTTTTTATTGAAGATTTCTTTGGATATCCTATGGAATTTATGGTGATTTTCTCTTGTTGGTATAATTTCTCCTCCCCTCTCTTTAATATTGTTGTCATTATAATTATGAGTACTTAGACCTTGAAGGTTGGGGATCATAAACCCACCATTGGACCCATGTGCATTTTATTGTAGAAATCACATACTTTGTAGCATATCTAGAGTCCGTGGGTGTATGGGTGGGTGTTTTGAGACTCCACTTCCAATGTCAAGCATTGGAAGTTGCTAAATCTCTAAACTCTAACCCTACACCCATGTATTGAATTGGAACATCCATCTAGCATGCTGGTTGTCTACCACATGTTTGATGGTTTGTCACAATAGAATTTTTTACTCTAGAATGTGCTACGAGTATGGACATCATGTGTTGTTTGGTCCAAGGTGGGGGAATGCTCCCCAACCTCGATTCCTCCATTTGCAAAACCCCCAAACTTTACTTAAACTTAGCTTTGTTCAAAGTCAATTACCATTTTCTAAATAGGTGTTGTGATTGAATTTAACACTAATTGAATCAAACCCATAGTCGAAAAGACTCATTTCTATGTCTTAGTTTGTTAATCGTTCTTCACATTATAATTGGTTATTAAGCGCCCATCAAGTATTGTTGCACTCCAATCCCTGTGGACTCGACACCCTACTTCCAACATACCACGTTTGGAAAAGGGTAATATAAGAACTTGATTTTGACAACATCAGTTTCCGTCAAACTTTTCTGGACGAAAATGACGAAAGCGCTCCACTATTCTGTCCTTAACTGGCCTCGGAGGTGGTCCATGATTATTTTTGTTGTTCTCGTTGGGGTTGTTAATCTGTTCCATTCTACGCACAAAGGCTTCGAACAGTCCAGTTGGATCAACAACTTGGGGTGCTTGGGGGGCATCTTCAATTTGAGCAGGACGTTCTAAGTAGACATTCCTGCCATCGATGTAGTAAGGTTGGGTACCTATACAGACATCTCTCGGTTAGTCGCCAACCCCAAAAATAGTTATAGAAAGTAATTCAAAAATCAAACATAATAGTTGTAGCTATTATCACATTAATAGCAACGGAAAAGATCCAATATACGAATCACTTCAAACCATTACTCAGAGAGTCAACCCCTATCTCAAGGAATCTTAAGGTTCAAAACTCAAGAAATATTGGACAATTGGTGAGCGCGACCACTAAACCTGGCTCTGAGACCAAAAATCTTATAACGCATTGCAGTAGCAAAAATAGAGAATATAAATTCCTTTTTGGACCCGTAGGCCATGATAGTTGAAAGTCACCACATTGTCCATAACCAAAGTCAAATCATCAGAGTAATGGATTAAACCACGCATTGGGCAGTTCTAAGCTCGATATATAAAATCAGAGTTTACTACTAAAGTATTACAGAATTCCAAGTGTTTGCAGAAACATAAATACAATACTACAACAACATATGTCGATTAAAAATTTAACTATTACAATAGTCTCTTAAACATAAACATAAACTAACTACGACACAGTTTCCAGTCATCAGCTTGTGTAGTAGTCAGCACCAACATAGCCCCCATCATCGTAGGCTCCATCCTCGTAGTCCCTGTCCATATATGCACTTCCTCATACTCATAAACCTGGCCAGCTGGACGTAGAATATCTAACGGCATAAACGCCGTCAGCTACGAAAGCCGAGTGAATGCAGAGTATCTAACAAATGAAACAACAACATCAATGAAATGATCATCTCATCGTTCGCATACATGTATGCACCAACTCAATTATATTACAACAGACATCGTTCCAAACCAGTCCTAATACATAATATAGACTCTTGGGTCCACATTAATCAAACACGTAGTCCCATATAATCTAGTCAAACACCTCGATATACCTTGGCCAACACGCCCGACATGTTACAGCCGACACGCTCAATACCCTACGGCCAACACGCCCAGCCAACATACTCAATACCTTATGGCCATGACGCCCAATGCATTACAGCCAACATCCCCGATTCATTACGGCCAACGCGCCTGATACATTACAGCCAACATGCCCATCCAACACACTCAATATGTTACAATCAACACACCCAACCACTACGCTCAATATGTTATAGCCTACACGCCCAGCCAATACGCTGAATATATTACGGCCACACGCCCAGTCAATACGCTCAATATGTTATGGCCAACACGCCCAGCCAATATGCTCAATATGTTACGGGCAACACGCCCAGTCAACACGCTCAATACATTACGCCCACTACGCCCAACCAACACGCTCGATACATACGGCCACTACGCCCAACCAACACGCTCGATACATTACAACCAACTTGCCCCAACACACTCTGGCCAACACGCCCCAACACGTTCTGGCCACCGCGCCCCTAACTTAACCAACTTGAATGAAGTCCCATATCATATAATCTCTTAAGCCCGACACACAGTCCCGATCCTATCCCAGCACCTTGGGATCCCACACCTAACATCATATGATTTTAGTGATCGCATTCATACGCACAACTATAAATAGTATCAACTCTATAGTCGATAGACCCACTACTATGCACGTCGGCTTCTCGTTATACAATTAGTTCCACTATTCAATGCATTAAGTCCATTACTCTACGTGGATATTATTCCAATACCATTTTCCAACAATCAACGTATGATAGTAATAGGTTAACAGTCTAACAGGTATTAACAACTAAACATTTAATATTCTGTCATGTTCGATCGATTGAGGAAATTGAAGTTCAATCGATTGAAAAAAATGTTCGATCGGTCGAGATCAGTCTGTGTTCGGTCGCTCGAAAGTTGTTCAATCGATTGAATGTTGTATTATTCCAGAATTTGAACTGGACCATTCACGCACATTCAGGGTCTGTTTTTTCTTGTCGAAACACATATAAACATACATATCTACACTACCCAGTGAGTATAGACACTCACCGCAAAGTTCAGCCACGTCGGTGAGCTCGGGGTGACCGCGGGTGGTCTCAGGGTGTCTCTCCTCTTTTTCCTCCTTTGCTCCTCTGTTTTCATCTTCTTCTTTTCTCTTCTCTCCTTGAGAGTGTGTGAGTGTTTGTGAGTTGTGTGTATATCTATAGATATATAACCGGGTGTGTGTGTATATATATATTCTCTCCCTCTCTAAACTCTCTCAAGGATTTCAACAACCCAAACACACACACACAAACATAACATATATATAGGCAAAGAGGGAGGGCAGGTGGCAAAACACATATACTGATATTACCTCATTCGATCGATTGAAGTGAGTTCAATCAATTGAGAACATGTCGGTCAAGGTTCGATCGATTGAGATGGGTTCAATTGCTTGAGAAAAGAAACACGTCATCAATTCAGGTCGGTAGAGCTTTGATCACTTGAAATTGGCTTGATCGACTGAAGAATGAAACTCTCGATCGATTGAAACTGAAATTACAGGGAATGAAAATACAAGCATACTAAATCTTATTAATATAAAAGTATTATAAAAGTACAACGAAAATACAGGGTATTACAAATAAAATCCCTATTTCTTTAGATGTCGTCCGGGTGAGTCCCAAAGTGGGAGTCGACATTGAGGATTGAGCCTTTAACTTGAGTTACGTAGAGTCAGAGAGAGAGATAGAATATGTTTCATCTCTGTTTGTTTTTTCTAAATGATATTATATATAAGTATATATATATATGTACGGTCAGGCTCTAGAGTGAACATGGTAGAGTGAACATACCCAGTGAACATTTTTTTTGCCTGAAAAAACCCGTGGGTCAGTGGGGCACGCGTGGGTCAGCGGGTCAGTGGGGCAGCCCGCGGGTTTTTTCAGGCAAAAAAAAAATGTTCACTAGGTATGTTCACTCTAGAGCCTGGCCGTATATATATATATATATGTGTGTGTGTGTGTGTGTGTGTGTATTGTGCACAGTGGACAATTGTGTTTTTAGCTTTTAGTAATAATTGAGCTTTTATTTATTTTATGAAAGTTGAAAGGCTTTTTAAGGTGACCAGAATTGATTGAGCTTTTGTTTGTTAACATATCCATATGTGGGCTTTTAGGGATGTACATTTTAGTTAGGGGCCCCAAATGATTAGTTGTATTTAGGGGTGTCATTTAGAACAGAAATTCCGATTCCAACCGATTTTGATCCGAAAAATTCCAATTTTGCCACCAAAAATTGAATTCTGAATTCCGAAATTCCAAAAAAATCGGATCAGAATCGGAATCGGAATTATTTTGAGAATATTTCCAAAAAAAATAGAATATTTTCCAAAAATTTTGAAGAATGTGGACTTGTTTGTCCCACATTGAATAAGAAGAGAAATGAGAGAGTATGAGACTCTCTATAAAAGCATGACTTACCTTCTCAATAGTATTTGCATTTTATGAAAATTTCAGATTCCAATTCCGTAAATTCCGAAAAAATTCTAAATTTCCGAAGAACTCCGATTCCGAAATTCCGAAATCGAAAAGGAAAATGAAATTATGAAAAAATAGGAACGGAAATTAAAACACCTATTTAATTTTCAAAATTTTCGAATTTTTTTTTCGAAAGAGGGTGTTCCGATTCGTTCCGGCAGAAACACACCCCTAGGTGTATTGTTTGGTGTCAGGGCCTAGCTTGTCCAAATCCTTACTATTAGGAGCGAAGCGGGGCAGAGTAAATGGCCATCCCTACGTGTTCTATGTGAATATTCCTAAATCAATTGGGTCTTGGACTAGTACGAAATATACGCAAGAAAATGTAGCGGAGAAAATTTTCTCGTGTGCGTGCTATGTGGTAGGGGTAATGCTAGAGGTACAACTCATTTACAGCTATTTCTATCTCTATCTTAAGTGGCACTGGGATCCATTGAAATTTAACCGAACCCATAGAAATGATCAAACAAGTGATAATGATTCCTGCAGTTCTGGTATCCAAGAGGTGCATCTCTCTCTCTCTATATATATATATATACGAGCTCTTTCTAATAAGGGATCCCTCATTTAAAAAAAGTGAGACTTTCTATTGTGGTCATTTGATCGTCATTTAAATCAAGTCACGCCAGTAAAATGACAGAAATACCCTTAATGAAAACACGATCCAATGGTCGAGAACAGAATTCCTCACTTTCTTAAAATGATGGATCCCTCGTTAGAAGGACTCTGATGCATGCATAAGTGGGAGCCATGCAAAGCTACATCAACTGAACAGAGAGGTTATTTAGTAACACCGTCACAACATATTATTACTTGTCACCACGCTGACGTGGTGTGACGCCTTAGTAATATGAGACCATGTGACCCCTAAAAATAGGAGGCACATGACAAGTAGTGGAGGCATAATAAACTATTGGGTAAATTACATAAACCTCCCCTGAGGTTTGCCTTAATTACACGGACCTCCCCTGACATTTCAAAAATTACACCGGCCTCCCTCGAGGTTTGTAATTAGGTAACAAAACGCCCCCTCCCTTAACGGTTCGTTAGTTTTTTTTTTACATTAGCCTTCCCTGAAAATTACAATTAGCCCCCTAATATTATAAAATTGTCATACTAAGCCTCGTTTCTCTTATATTTTTGTGCTAATTATAAAATCTCTCCTCCCTCATATGTTTTTGGGTTAATTTTTTTTAGCATTATTTATATCATCTACACAAAGTATACACAAAATACATATAAATAGGTCCAAATTTTTTTTTTCCCGAACAAACCTCTGTAAAGCCCCCCTGTATTAATTTTCTAAATCCGCCCTTGCTCCTATGCTTCAAAAGTGACGAAATTGACGAAAATTCTAAAATTGGTTAAAAATATAAACACTTAACCCCTTTTGTGATGTTAATTTTGGGGTTAATCCTCTTTGAGTGAAATCATGACAGTTCTATTTTAGTCCACAATCATAGGGGGTTAAGTGTCCACTTTTGAAGCATAGGGGCAGGGGCGGATCTAGAAAATTAATACAGGGGGGCTTGACAGAGGTTTGTTTGGGGAATTTTTTTTTTGGACCTATTTATATGTATTTTGTGTATATTTTGTGTTGATGATATAAATTAATGCTAAAAAAGTTAACCCAAAAACATAAGAGGGAGAAGAGATTTTATAATTAGCACAAAAATATAAGAGAAAGGGGGCTTAGTATGACAATTTTATAATATTAGGGGGGCTAATTGTAATTTTTAGAGGAGGCTAATGTAAAAAAAAAAACTAACGGACCGTTAGGGGAGGGGTATTTTGTTACCTAATTACAAACCTCGAGGGAGGTCCATGTAATTTTTGAAACGTCAGAGGAGGTCTGTGTAATTAAAGCAAATCTCAGGAGAAGTTTGTGTAATTTACCCTAAACTATTTATAAAGTTGGCAACCATTTGGAATGCTCATCTAAACAAAGGGCAACATAACCTCGTATTATTAGACGTCACACCACGTCAACAGGATAATTTGACGGTCTCACTGAATAATATCTCGAACATGATAAAACAAACTTCCCCATCCCCTTTTGAATTCAAGACAGAAAATAAGACGCGGATATCGTAGAATGGACCACATTAATAATTTAATGCTTTACTCATTATTCCTTTTTTTGTTTTTGCACTTTATATTTTATTCTTTAACCTTTCTAATGAGGAGAGCATTTTTGCTCACCCAAAATTTGGTACACCAATGCTCACCCAAGCATCCCATTGGCCAATACAGTGGAGCCCAGGATTAAACAATATTAAACAATATTGTTTAATCTTGGGCCCCACTGCATTGGCCAATGGGATGCTTGGGTGAGCATTGGTGTACCAAATTTTGGGTGAGCAAAAGTATTTTCTTCTAATGAGGGCATATAGCAGCCAATTAAAGGGAATGAAAAGAATGGAATATCTTGTTGACCAAAAGTTTTAAAAGCGAAAGGGGGGCAAAAAAAAAAAATCCAATGTTCCCAAATTTGATTGTCAGCACACATATGGCGGTGGAATCACTAACAACTTTCAATAAAAATCTGGTGGTCTTACCTAAGTTAGTTGTGGAGTAATGCTATATTTCTCAAATTATGTATTTTAAATGCTTTCTAAATATATGTGGCAGTGCGACCACATTCAATAATAATGAGGGTATTTCAACATCCACCAACCAAATACTAGTGGGTCCACTATCACATATATTTGTGATTCAAATTTTGAGAAACATAACAATACTCTTAGTTGTGGTTTCATTGCTATATAGTATGTTTTGGGAACCAAATTTAGAAATTTGGGCATTATTTGAAAAATTCCAAACACTGTCTTTCTTGCGTTGTAGTTTCTCAATTGATTGGCTGTCATCAATTCATTACACCTTCTATAGGCTGTAATTTTTCATAATGCTACTTTTGTACTTTATTAGTAGTGAAATATATTTGGTTGAAAATATAGATATGTAGAAATTAGAGTCGTGTCAAGATGGCCGAGTTGGTCTAAGGCGCCAGTTTCAGGTACTGGTCCGAAAGGGCATGGGTTCGAATCCCATTCTTGACAGTTTTTTCTTTCTGTCCCTCTCTATAAATTATACATCTTTTGTGTGTGTGTGTGTGTGTGTGTGTGGGTGGGGGGGGGGGGGGAACCATAACTTTTTTTTTTTTTTTTATTATTATTTTTTCCTGGATGAAAAACAGAGATTTCATTCAATCAGAATGGAGATGGGTTACAAACTCACTCACCACAAAAGTGGTGACACTGAGGTGGATGGGTATCAACACAAAGGAAAAGAAAGGAATGATCTCATTTGGGTATGAACTTAACTAAAGAATATTTTAACGGATCATATATGGCATTCTTTCTCTTTAAATGGGAGTGATAAATTTTATGTTGTACATTTACACATCTCCATGTGATTATTATATGCAATCAGTACATGAATATATATTATTGGTTTTAATATAAACACCAAGCTGTCATTAAGTATAATAACCAATACGTAAGATAATCATGATTTATCAAGTCTAAGGATCACTCACAGTCTCACATGACTGTATTTAAGAACACTGCATTGATACGTAAGTAAAACTTCACGTTTATGCAATTGACCATGTTCAGTTTATTTGTTCTATAACAAGCACCAAAATAATTTTTTAATGTTTCTACGTACACTAGTGACTTGAGATTACATTTGATAAAATAAAACAAATATGTCATGTGGTACAGTGGTAGTTTAACTAAAGTATTAAAACCCAATAGTTATCCTAGGATTACAAACATTTTAAAGTTACTGAGAAAATGTAAGATATTCATTCTCAATTCTTTAAGAATATAAACCACTTCCTTTGTAGTCGGATGATAAGGTCTCTGGGTGTTATATCTAGAGGTTTTAAATTCGAATCTCAAGGAGGTGGCCACAGGTGATTCACCCCGACGCCCTGACCTCGTGGGATTAGTCGAGGTGCGCGCACGCTGGCCCGGACACTCACGGTTACCAAAAAAATAAAAAACCCGCTCTTTAAGAATATATCTTTTCAACTTTGATTCCCTAGATTTAGCTTGTAAATATAATATCCCTAAAACAACCTTCTAACAATTGGCTTCTTAATTGGGAATACACTACAACACTATAAATCCAAGCACCCTAAATTCGACTCTTTGTCCTTGAAACTGAGACTTGCAGATTTTTCCCAATAGGGGAGAACAAAAATCCAAAGACTGAATCGCTTGATTTCTAAAAATCACTCATAGCTTAAAATCGACTTGAACCGACTGACCACTTCGACCGATTTTTAAATCATGCAAAAATAAAAAAATTCCGACCGAATCAACCGATGTACACCCGTAATTACCAGCATTCGAGAGATTACCCTGCAGGGTTCAATACTTTCGCTAAACATTGGAGTGGTTCTCACATTATGAAAGATAATACTTAGGGTGTGTTTGATAAAACTGAAAATTAAGTGCTGAAAATTAAGTACTGAATTTTAAGTACTGAAAATTTTAAGTGATTGAATTTGTAATACTGAAAACAGTGCTTCAACTACTGAAATAGAATGCATTCAGTGATTATTTTCAGTAGAAAATTTTCACTTAAAGTTTTCAGTGGTTTTTTGACTGCTTTTTCAATTAAGTGGTATGTTATCAAATGCAGTGAAAAAGAATAAGTGCTGAATCTTTTCATTTTTAGCACTTAATTGAATTATCAAACATACCCTTAAACATAAAAAGTAGAGGTGGTTGAAGACTAAGCTTTTCTTATTTTTGTGAAAGGGTATATGCTTAGAGCTAAAGATGTGGACAAAAGAGTAAAACAGTCCACAAAGGCTGCCGACTAACAGTCTACGGTTTACCCATTTGTTTGCTTGTACGGCCGGCTAAGTTGAACAGTTGAACTCAATCTAAGTAGTTGGGCTAGAAATCTTCTGCTATTAATTGGTCAAGAGTTCAAAAACTACTGGAGTTTATATTATATTTTTAATTATGAAAAAGCATACAAATAGACAAGTTTGCTTGAGACAAAAGTTTGGGAAATTTCCAAAAGTATATGAAATTGATGGAAATGATTGTAAGGGTGGTACAAGGTTTAAAATCCCCTAAGCTTATATAGGCTCCATTGATTTACAAATTTAGAGAAGAAAGCTGAAATGAAAAATAAAAAGGGAAAAAAAAATATCTGTTTTATTTCTACTGTTTTCCCATGCTTAATATATATAAATATTTTTACAGATTTTCAAAGTATAAGAGGAAAGTCAAGAACAGAGGAAGAAGGTAAGTGAGATACATAATTGATATTTTTTATTTTACTTATCACTCTATTTTCTTTTCTTTCTCCATGATTTTCACTATTCCATGTCAACCAAATAAACAAAAATGTTTCAAATATTTTGGACAATTTTCCTATGGTATGTTGAATTGATGGGAAAATGTTGTAAGATTGGTATGTTTAGTTTGCGAACTTAGAAAAGAAAACTGAAATGGAAAGTAAAAACGAAGGAAAACTATTTCCCTAATGTTTTCGGTGTTATTCATTAAATTTAATCAATATTAAAAATTAAAAGTTTCAAAATACAATAGAAACAAGAAAATAGGAAGATAAGTGACTCGCAAAATCATGCATATTTTTTAAATTACTTACCACCCTATTTTCTTTGGATAACTCTTGGGGCGCATAAGAATCTCACATAAATAAGAATCTAGATACATAAATTTTATGTGTCTATCTCTCTCCTCGATGGACCCCACATACACTGTAGACTCCAACAATGTCAGTGGACCCCATATCAAGAGTGAGATAGACACATTATGGTTTATATATATTGTTTATGTGAAAATCTTATGTGCCCTAAGCGTTATCCATTTTCTTTTCCTATTCCTTTTTTGTTTCTTCACTGTTTCCTTATTTACCAAACAACCAAATTATTTTTAAAGAATGTTCTCTTTTTCTACTCCTTTCTAAACAATCATATAGCCAAATAGAAATGTATTCGCTCCCTTCCGTGTTTAGGAGTGAAAAGGAATTAATGGACTCAATTTCTACGTTCACATAATTAGTCTTTTGGGACTTCTTGCCAAGAATTCCAAATTGAGCTCCGCACATAAATGAAACGGTTAATTATAGATACACTATTTGTAGTTAGCCCGTTTTTCATTTTGCCCCTTGTACTTCAAATTGTGTCATTAATACACCTCTATTTTGGACTAAAGTGAAACCGTTAATAAGTTAGTAAAATTTAACGAGTATAAGCTATCTTTTTTACAACAACTTTGTTAGTTTATTAACAATTATGAACTCTAAAAGATAAAATAATTATTTTGCGAAATGGCCTCTGTAATTGCAATGGGCCAAAAGCTACATTGAACAACTTGTACCAATCGCAATTTTTTTTTTTTTGTGATTTTATTGTATATGAAAAAAAAAAAGCTAGCAAACGGTCCACAAGGGATATTAGTGACCCATTTAGAACTACAAAGGGGCAAACTGAAAAATATACTCACCATAGAAGAGTCAAAGTGACAGATATTCCACTAAACAAGCTTATGTTCCATTAACATTAACGGAATTGTTAACGTTTCATTTTAGTCCAAAGTACATGGGGTATTAGTGACATGATTTAAATTATAGGGGGCAACATGAAAAAATGATAAAAGTATAGGGGCGTATCTGTAATTTATCCTAAATGGAATTCACTGAAATTGAATCTTAAGAAGATATTATTTTATTATTATTATTTTTTTCAGTAAATGAAATTCACTGAAATTCAGACCTCTTGGATTGTCAGAGACCAATGCCCCATAGCAATGGATGGTGATCTTTTGCTTTTCCTTTATGTTTTGATTCATAGATTTAGTGGGGGATGAGAAGAAAAAACACACAAATGAAAACACTTTTTTTTTTAAAAAAAAAAATTAGAAAATTAGTAAAGAAAAAAGAAGAAAAAAAAATAGAGCAAACATAAAATGAAGATTTTTGTTAGCTAGTGCTAATGCTAAAGCATAAAGTGCTAATGTCAAAGCAGAAAGTGTCGCTAAAAATTTTAGTGACAGTTAAAACTTTTAGCGACACTTTCTGCTTTGACATTAACACTTTCTGCTTTGGCTTTAACATTCCCTTTTTATTTCCATTGCCACGTGTTGAAAACATATCTGAGCACCATAGCGATTCTCTCCAATTAAAATCTGATGCGATGTGTTGGAAACTAAAATTCAGAACAAATCTGAAAATATCACATTACTGTAACCATTGTTTTATCTTCAACTAAAAAGCATCAGCAAATGAAAAGTTGAAGTACAATTGAGAAGTTGAAGTACAATCGTATGAGAATGAAATCTATAAGATGAGTTGAAATTCAAGATGGATCATCCGTATTTGTTGGTTTTTACGGAACCCAATCACCAATTGCCACATTATTAGATTTAATGAATGAGGAAATTAAAAAAAATTAAGTGACGGTGTTAGGAAATTATGTTTGTCAATGATGGTGGGCAATATATTAATATCAATGATATAATAAAGGCTATTAATTAAACGAGTTTATATTATGTGGTCTAATTATAGAAAGTCTATGGACTTCTATTGGGTATGGATTTAATGAGTGGATATCAAATGCTGACCCTGCTAGAAATAATGGGAGCCCTAGCAGAGTAGTATATAAGGACATTATAAGTTATGGTCTCCAATGTGTCAAATCATTATACTATATCCTCCTCTATCCCATCTAAGGAAGGAACCTATTACAGAACTCAAAGAGATTTGACTGAGGAAGGCAATAACTGGTCATCATCGTTTTCCTAAAATTTGACAATTACTACAATGGACACAGGTATTCATCAAACTATTTTGTATCCTTGATAATATGACTTGATATGATTCTAGGGTTCTACACCTCTATGTATTAAAAAATTTAAACAGACAGCACTAGATTAGGTCCCAAATTGAACATGATTTTCAGATTCTGGAGGAGTTTCCCCCCTTCAGGGATTTGGATCAGTTGAGAAAATTTAGAGTGTGAATCTTTCCAGTGTTACACATGTACAGTGTTGTATGACTTAATATATTTTTTTAAATGTTACCTGTCCGTTTCTAATTGGGTTCCCTAAAATCAACTTTTGCTGATGATTTCATCTAGAATTTAAATAAGTTGGTAATAAAGTCACTAACACAATTACTGGCGTCCATGCATTATAAAAATTATTAATTCCAGATACATCCCCTATGGGAAGCGTGTTTTCATAATTTCAAATGTGGACTTGTATGCTACCGTTGCGACAAAAGTTTCTGCAATTGTTTTATTTATGGAGTAGTTAATTATATATACACCCCCTTTGGTTGGCACATTTGTTTGATACACCCCATATCCAGGCCATGTTCCCCTAAAGTTTAACCAATTTATTAACGGTTACACATTAATTCAAATA
Source organism: Hydrangea macrophylla (assembly GCA_033977485.1). Classification (NCBI taxonomy): domain Eukaryota; kingdom Viridiplantae; phylum Streptophyta; class Magnoliopsida; order Cornales; family Hydrangeaceae; genus Hydrangea; species Hydrangea macrophylla. The sequence continues at coordinate 36,286,020 of CM066994.1, forward strand.
ACAATATGTATTAATGATACTTTTGTTTACAGGGAACAAACTCCAAATTGCATTTTTAACCCTTATAAAAATGTTGGGCAATTCTATGATACAACCGGTCGTATCAAAAGACAGTTTTTTTTTTTTTTACGAACAACTATTGTTATTTGAGGAACAACATTTTGTTGTCCTGAGTACAAAATTTTGGTCACAATTTTTGTAACAAAATTGGCTAAATTACACTTTAGTGCATTGTAGTTTGTATGAAGTTTCACTTTTGGCCCTCTAATTTCAATTGCAACACTTTGGTCATGTAAGTTTGAATTGGTTTCAATGTAGGCTCTACCTATACCTCTGTTAGTGTAACTTGACGAAAAATTCACATTTTGGTACCCTATAATTTGGGTGAAGTTTCACTTTGGGTCTTAGAATTTAGGCGGAGTTTAACTTTGGGCCTTGAAGTTTTGAAGGCACATGAGTGAGCTATTAAATTGCACTAACGGAGTTAGAGGCAGGACCTATATTAAAAATAATTCAAAACTACATGGTCCAAAGTATTACAATTGAAATTAGAGGATCAAAAGTGAAACTTTACCCAAACTACAAGGTACTAAAATACAATTTAGCCAATAAAATCTTGTTCCTAAGATAATAAAGTATTATTCCTCACAAAAAAAAAAAAAAAAATCAAGTGGGCCTTAGCCCAAGTAGTATCACTCCACCTCCCTCAAGCGGGAGGTGAAGGGTTCGAATCTCACCAGAGCGAGTGGAGAGGGGATTCTCTCCTCCTCTAGCAATGTAGAATTGACTCTGTTCCCTAGTATGTAGAAATTTATTGGATTATGTCTTGCTTGAATTATGTATGCGTGCGTGTGTCCCAAGGTAAGTGAAAAAAAAAAAAAAAATTTGTACACAAGCATGCGTGTGCTATTATGCCGAGTGAGACTGGTTCCACTGTGCCTATGTTTTTTTTCCCTCCTCCATTAGCTTCTAGAACTTATGTTCCATAAGTAAAGTTGACCAAAATACGCATATGTGCACATGTCATAAAATGAAAGAACAAGTAAACAGAGAAATTTCAAAGCTTAGAAACTTGCATATATAATTTAATAATACACAAAGAACACCAGAGACTTTCTCGGCTGCTTCAATACAACATTTTTTCTTTGTTTGTATTATCTATGAAAATGTACATGCATTACTATTCCACAAAAAAGGAACCCAGTCAATAAACCCAACTCTTCACCAATAATATTAATCCCCCCACCTTCCCCTTCTCTTCCACCCTGTTGGAGATCTATAAAAACCAGTCCAATCCCTCTTTTTTCATTAATCCAAACAACACCTACAAACCAAAATCTTCTGGGTACCTCAAAATTATCAATTCCTTTCACTTTTTCGAATCAAACCCAATGGATAAATCCATAAAAGCACTTCTGATTTCATGTATTTTAATTTCAATATTTGCTATTTCAAACGCCCAAACATGCCCCAACTACAGATTTACAAGGAATGTTATATTCACAAGGTGTAATGACCTTCCTGTCCTCAACTCATTCCTTCATTGGAACTACCACCCATCAAACGGCTCGGTCGACATAGCCTATCGTCAGCCTGGGGTTGACTCGAGCCGGTGGATCGCTTGGGCCCTGAACGTTAACAGGCCGGGTATGCTTGGGGCAGAGGCTCTTGTGGCTCTCGTAAACTCAAGTGGTACAATACATGCATATACATCGCCCGTGGGTAATACTTATAATGGCGCTACGTTAGCTGAGGGGCCTTTGAGCTTTAATGTGTCCAGAATTGAAGCAGAGTTTGCCAATAATAATGAGATGATTATATTTGCTACTTTGGAGCTTCCGGGTAATCGGACCAGTTTAAATCAGGCGTGGCAGGAGGGTCCGGTTTCTGGCGGGTCACCTGTTGCGCATTCACAAACTGGGAATAATGTGAGATCTTCAGGAAATGTGGATTTTCTCTCGGAACAGAACATTAATACTGGAGGAGGAGGAATTGTAATCCCAAGACTGAAAAGAAAAAATGTAAGCAACTCAATCTCACTGTTTTTTTTTTTTTTTTTTTTTTTTGATTTCCTACTATTATTTGAAAAAAAATAAAAAATTAATAGCAAAAATTTAAGTTTTTTATTGTTACTTAAAGAAATACTCTTCTTTGTTGTGTTCATTTCTTTTTTGTTTTCCTTCTCTAAATCATCTCTTATTTTGCCTTAAAATGATCTAGTCCCCAAAGTATGACATAATGTCTTTATCAGCCTTTTTTTTTTTTTTTTGGTATTTGTATTTGTGTTTTATCTGCATAACGCCCCCAAAATAACTCTGATGCCCCATTAATATTTTATTAACTTGCTAATTAAAATTTTAAAAATTATAAAAGAACTTTGATCATGATAGTTAGCCATATTAATTAGGACTATCGATTAATGCTATGATCATATCAATTTCTTCATGGGTTTTGACTAATTTCTTGTTGTGAATGGAAAATTTTCAGGTTCATGGAGTATTGAATGCAGTAAGTTGGGGGACTTTGATGCCTATGGGTGCTATAATAGCAAGGTACGTGAAGGTGTTCAATTCAGCAGACCCTGCTTGGTTTTATCTCCACATTACTTGCCAATCCTCTGCCTATATTATCGGTATAGCCGGATGGGTCACTGGCCTAATGCTCGGCAGTGACTCGGTGGGACTCTCGTATAACATCCATAGAAACATTGGCATCACTCTCTTTTGCCTCGGTACCCTTCAGGTAACTAAAACTTCTTTATTCCAGACACCTTTTTCCAATTTTTTTAGCACAAAAAAATTACTTTAATTTTTCTCTAATATATGTATACATGTGGACAGTGCCGATCTTGAGTTTTGGGGGCTTAAGCAAACTCTAAAATATGGGCCCTAAGGTTATACAGGAGTTCGGGCAATGCCCTCGAGACAAATTTTTTTGCATCTACTTATACATAATTATATATAAAATTGATTTTTTTTGTCACACCTATAATTAGAATTTGGGGGCCCTTTAAGGGTGGGAGTCCTAAGTGGTTGCTTAATTTGTTTCTCCAAAGGACTAGCTCTGCATGTGGATAGATCTACATGGATGTAGCCATATATGAGGTTATGAGATGATAGTTCTTGCCTCTTGGGGCCCATTTGGTGATAGTTTTTGGAGTTCATAAGTGGTTATGGAACTCCAAAAACTAAAATAAAACTGATAGACAAACTAGCTTATGTACTCAATCACAAGAAAATATGAGTCAATTGTGTAAATTTTGCGTAAACAAGAGTATCAATTAATAATTAACGACAAAAGCAGTTTCTTGACCAAAAGTAGCTGTTTGCCATATAAACGCAAAAGCAAAATACAATAGGCAAAGAGATAGAACACGTTGTTGTTTTTGAAAATGGAAAATTCTTTAAAACATAATTATATATAAATATACACATATATATATGTTATTCACAACACTTAATTGCTAAACTGTCTTCACCTCTTTATATAATGTGAATTGTAGCCTAATTATGGTACAAAAGGAAAAGATTAAGTTGGAAAGTAGGTATATTCTTTTGCAAACAGCAATTGAAATTGGAACTCTTGCAAAGTCATTCAAGAAGAATTTTTTTTTACTTTTTTTTCTGAAATGGTAAAAACATAAATTTTCAAGATTAAAATGGAAAATTTTGGCACAAAACAGTACTACTCACGTCTTTTTCACCATATAGAAGGCTCCAACCTGAATTTCAACGATGCAGTGACCCATGCCAAAATGTTCTTAACCTCTGCCTCATTACGCCCCTCAACTTGTAAAATTAAGAAATATGTATTCTCCTACGAATTCGTAGACAATCAAAAATTTCTAAAATGACAAAAACCAATCTTTCGAGGCCTAAATTAAGGATTTGGCTAAGAAACATCATTTCATTGTTTCCCATCTTAATTTCAACAATGTGGCGATCACGCTCAAAATGACACTTCAACCGTGTACTACATCGAATCTACACTTGCTACTTTGCAATTTCATGCACAATGAATACATATAGCAATCTGAATTATTGACATATGTATATATATATATATAGGTGTTTGCTCTACTCCTGAGGCCAAATAAGGACCACAAATACAGACTATACTGGAACATCTACCACCACTCCACTGGATACACCGTCATCATCCTCAGCATCGTCAACGTATTCCGGGGCTTCGACATGTTGGTCCCCGAGGAGAAATGGAAGAATGCGTACATCGGCATTCTCATAAGTTTTGGCGCAATGGCGGCCGTATGGGAAGTAATCACATGGTACATTGTCATAAAGAGAAAAAGGAGTGCTTCCCAGAACCACCCACAAGGCACAAATGGAACTAATAGAGTTAATGGATATGGTAACAAACCAGAGCCCGAAGTGTAGATTGCAAATCTTGTTCTTTGATGCTCACTTTGATGATCATGTATGGGGCTCTCTTTTGAGTACCCTTACTAAATTTTTTTGTTATATGTTAGAGCTATTCTTTTCTCCTTGTGATTTGTGAGTCTTATAAGTAGGTTAGGGTGTGTGATGTGTCCCAACCCATCGATTTATTGATGGTATATATGTAGACATTCCTTTGTTTGGATTTTAATAATAATAATATACTTATTTTCTCGGAATATATGACTCCAATTTCACACTATGTTATATACATGGCTTACTTTTCCATATTCATTGCACTATTCTCAATTTTTTCAATTTCTTCTGAGTGGACCAATAAATTTATGTTAAGTTTTGAGAGTATTTTTGCTCACTCTGGTGAATGCTCACTCAAGTATTCTATTGGCCAATGCAGTGAGATCCAGAATTAAATATCATTGTTTAATCTTGGATCCCACTGCATTGGCCAATGAGATGCTTGGGTGAGCATTCACCGACTATTTTTTGGATGAGCAAAAATGCTCTCTTAAGTTTGGACCTTTTGGGCTACTATAATCCATGAAGTGCCAATAGCAATTCTGGCTAAGTTATTTATTTATTTAGGGTAAATATCATTGACCTCCCTTAAGATACGATCTAATATCAGAGATCTCTCCTAGGTTTTGAATAATATCATTGACCTCCCTTATTTTCAAAACCCTGTATCACTGACCTCCCCTCCATTAACTTCCGTTAACTTCTGTTGCTGCATCTGAGTCTTGTTTGGTAAACAAGCTTTTGCTTGTTCGTTTGACGTTCTATAGTTATGTCACAAACAAACAGAGCCCTTACTTTTGTTTAATTTATTTTAATAAATATAATGCTTTGGTTTTAGTTGTTTTAAAAATAATTTTTGATATGTATTTAATTATTTGGAATTCTGTAAAATAGTAAAATAATATGTCCATTTTCCAGTATTAATCCTAAATTATTTAAATGCCTTAATAAGCATTTTAATTAAATAAGTAAAACTAATTGACTAAAAATAACCACGTTCAATGTTGATGGGAGCACTTCAACATCCTCCAATAAAATAAAATAAAAACTATTGGACCCATTACAACACGTATTTGAGAATTATTTGGGATTCAAAATTTGGAAAACACTTGGGAAGCATATGGGACTTAGTTGCTAAGTCCCGTGCGTACATTTTTAGTCAATCAGTTTTACTTATTTAATTAAAATGCTTATTAAGACATTTAAATAAATGTAGGATTAATACTGGAAAATGGACATAATATTTTACTACTTTACAGAATTTGAAACAATTAAATATATATCAAATTTTTTATTTTAAAAAACTTAAACCAAAACATTATATTTATTAAACTAACTAAAACAAAAGTACGGGCTCTGTTTGTTTGTGACATAACTATAGAACTCTAAACACACAAGCAGAAGCTTGTTTGCCAAACAAGACTCAGATTCAACAACAGAAGTTAATGGAGGGGAGGTGAGTGATACAAGGTTTTGAAAATAAGAAAAGTCAATGATATTATTCAAAATTGAGAGGAGATATCTGATATTAGGTCAATGATTTACCCATTTATTTAATACTAATGAAGAATCCTGTGGAGGTTTGTGCGGCTGTGCCTCGATATCATCAACTTGCGTATGGAGATAGTTCACTGACCACTCGAATTAGCCACCTTTAAATAGTACAACCACAAACTCTTCCAATTAGTTACTCACGGTTGTTGGCCGTTGGGCCAATGTAAAATTGACTAATACCAAACGCAGAAACATGCTCTCTTTTCTCTCTTCTTTTTTTTTTTTTCTTTTTTTTTTTTTTGTGCGCATAGATCTAAAACAACAAATTTTGAAAAAATGGCTGCTCAAAAAACATTAATTAACACAAAAGAAGCTACAAATGAGAAAGTTGAGATCTTTTAAAGTAAGCACATATAGTTAAAAGTTAATTACATTTTCACCCCTGAATTATTACCCATTTTTAACTCACCCCCTCAAGTATCAAGCCGGACAAATATCCCCTATAATATGACCCATTAAACATCAGGCCTTACATCTGTCAAATACACGGACATAAAGCACGTGATGTGCAGATGAGAATGAAATGTACCGAAAATGCCCTTTTCACCACTGTGGAAATATAAGAGACCAAAATGCCCTTTGTTATGTATAAGAGCAACTCCAACGGGAGTTGCATCTGGGTATCCATTTCCCATAACTGCCATTTTGACAACTTTTATCAAAAAAATTGAGCTCCAACGGAGGTTGCATATGAGTATCCAAAATGCATCCCCTATAGTTGGGGACCCAAATCTATAGTCGATGGAGAGAGAAAGGGGGGAGATCCATAATTTGGTGGGAACTGTCAGACGCTACTGTTCATAGCCGTTGGCCGCGAATCTGTGTTTGCAACGGCTATAAACAGTGTTGAAGAAATTGAAATCTCAGGCTATAAATTGAGGTAAACACAAGATTGATTAAGAATTACCTCAAAATCACTGCCTGTCTGAAATCACCTAACAATTTCAGCTTCTCTCCGGCGAAGAACTCCGGCAAAACATCCAACAAATCTCTCTCTCCATCTTCATTGTTGTATGTGAGGTTTGTATATTTGTACTCCTTCATTTATTTGTAGATTAGCTTTGAAAAATGGTGTGATTGGCTTGGTTCTGTGGCCGTGGTGTGGCCGTGGAAGGGGAAAGTCTAGCTGCTGGTCATGTTGGCTGCTAGGGTTAAGAAATTGGGGATGAAATGATAACTACCCCACACGTATGGGTATATATGTGCTAAAGATATATGATGCTTTGGGCTTTTTTTTTTGCTAAAAATATGATGCTTTGGGTTTGGTATAGTTGGGCTTGGGTTTTATATAATTCATTTTCAAAATCAAATGGGCTTGTTGGAAGACATATATACATATACATAATTTGTGTTGTTTTAATTTTTTTTATTATTATTATTATTGTCTTGCAATTTATTATTAATACAATTATTATTTGTTTAAGTGAATTATTTTTTATGATAAATTTGAGATGTGATTATTTATAAGATCAATAACTGTCACAGCCCGGTCCCACAATAGCGGAACCGGAGTCCGTGGCACGCCACCGAGGCTAAACCAATTCATTAACGTTCCCAAAAATTAGGTTTGAAGAACACACGCAGCGGAAAACAAAACACATTTTAAAACCAGAGGTTCAGTCGACTGCTCAGTCGACTGCTCAGTCGACGGAGGCGGGCAGGGATTTTAATATCAAATTTCAGTCGACTGAAAAAGGAGGTCCAGTCGACTGCTGAGGGGTCCAGTCGACTGCTCAGGGGTCCAGTCGACTGTTTTTGCTAAAAAATGAAGCAGTGGCTAACAGGCTCAGGGGTTCAGTCAACTGCTCAGTCGACTGCTCCCCTGGCAACAGCCCAATCTGCAGGAAACAAGTTTTAAAAGCTTTCTAACTATCACCAATGATTAACCATTCAATCCAAACTCAAGCCAAAGTAATCCTAGCTGTATTTAAAACATTTCTAAAGTAATATTACAACATGTTATAGCCTAATACAACGTTCAAGATTCATTCTATCATACCAAATTAAACATGGGTTAAAACAATGGAAATTCTTATTACAACATTTCTAGGATCCCAAAACTACAAGATTTACATTCAAGTTGCCTTCTAAAAGAACTCCCAACCCACGTGCTCACTTCTGCGATTCCTCGCCAACATTTACACCTGAAATGGTTATTTGAATAACCACACATATTTCGATTTGTTTAAGCTAATGCTTAGTGAATAAATCAACATATGTACATGAATGATAAACATGTCCGCATTCACATCTCTACATTTCATACTAGTCGCCGGAGACTCACGTGCCCGTCCATATTCCCAATCCGCGACTCCTCGCCAATAAGTCCACGCGAAAGGGTAAGACCCACGATTCTACAAACAATCGTGCGACCTTAATGCCTATATCGGCTCCACAAAATGGCACGGTGACCACGTGCTCCTTCTGACCCACATAAGCAACTTAACATGCTCAAATACATATCACCATGCTCGCGGTAATCAAAACATATCACCGTGCTATTGGGCCTACTTATCAATATAATTGCCCAATATGAACTACACAATATATCTCTAAGAATTAATACATGCTATTCAAACATAACATGAATACATGCCAAGAAATCATTCCAAAACATAGTTGAATCACTCACCTCCAAATAACGCTCCTATAATTCAATCTGAAGAAAACCCGTGCACAAAGAACGTGCAGAAGTCCGTCTAGTACAATTCCTATGGATCAGAATTCCATTTATCAACTTTTATGAAAAATTCTAGAAAATAACTTTTCGGAAAACTTAGCCAAACAAGCCCTAATAGGTATCAAAACGAAGCTCTTACCTAGAGGAGCTCGAATATGAAATCTGGGAGAAACCAGACTGACGGAAGGTCGTCGTTTGGCGTCGCAAAGCTTTAAGCAATCAAATCTCCTTCTAGCCCCCCTTTTGTCCTCCTCTTGGAATTTAGGTTAAGAGTTGTGAAATATCTCAACTCATCTCTATCTATATATAGGCAACATTCTCGGGGAATTACGTTTACCTCCCCGCGAGTTTTCCAAACTCCTAATCAGTCTCTGAAACTTTCTATACAGCTTATTCATAGCTTTACGAGTGAAACCTCAAAATTATAAAAGTTTTCGACTAAGTTTCGTTTGGTTGCTAAAACGCGAATTTCTATATGACGTTTCCGAAGTTACTAATTAGCCTACCAAATTAATAGCGTGTTAATTCGTCCTCACCAGGATACTAAATCTAACAACAGAAATAAATTCTACAACAGAAAATAATACAGATATTGAAATACACAGGTAAACATTTATTTTCAGATAAACATTTAAAGTATTCCACAGTGACCGTCTCCCACTCGGAGAGACGTCACAACAACAAAATCCTCAATTACCACAGTTTCAAAGGGTTCTCAAATACAGACACCCAAATCAACTCGTGAGTCAAAACTCACTCAACTATGTGTCATAGGACACGCCACCTCACATTATCATGCATGACAATATGATACAAATGCAATAACACAAATGTGGGTGTTATAATACTCTCCCCCTTAAAAGAAGTTTGTCCCCAAACTTATACCTCATGTCTCGAAAAGGTGCGGATACTGAGTACGCATCTCATCTTCTATCTCTCACGTCATTTCTTCCGTAGTTTGACTACGCCATAACACTTTCACTTTGGGTATTACTTTGTTCCGTAAGACTTGATCCTTCCGATCCAAGATCTCTACCGGATACGCAACATACGTTAAATCATTCTGAATCTCATTCGATGTCGGAGTCATCACTTGATCTCTATCTTCCACTAATTGTTTACGTAGCAATGATACATGAAATACGTTATGCACTTGAGCATACTCGCTTGGCAAGTTCAAACGATAAGCTACGGGTCCAACCTTTCCAATGATTTCAAAAGGTCCTACAAATCTCGGATTGAGTTTCCCGTATCTACCAAATCTGGTTATTCCCTTTGAAGGTGACACCTTCAAATACACCAAGTCTCCTACATTAAATTCTAACGGTCGTCTGCGCTTGTCGGCATAATTCTTATACCTACTCTGGGCTGTCAGTAACCGTTGTCTAATTACCTTTATCTTATCCGTCGTCTCTTGTACAATTTTCGGCCCTTCAATCTTTCTTTCTCCGACTTCCGTCCAACTAATCAGTGAACGACATACACGACCATATAAAGCTTCATAAGGAGCCATCCCAATACTCGACTGAAAACTGTTGTTATATGCGAACTTGATCAACGGCAAATGGTCTTCCCAATCACCCTGAAAATCAAGTACACATAACCGAAGCATGTCTTCCAAAATCTGGATTACTCTCTCTGATTGACCATCAGTCTGAGGATGAAGAGCTGTACTAAAGTGCAATTTGGTACCCATTGCTTCTTGCAAGGCTCTCCAAAACTTCGATGTAAAACTACTATCCCTGTCCGAAACGATAGAAACTGGGATACCATGTAGTCTCACAATTTCGCGAATATACAACTTAGCTAACGGCATCGGCTTAGTTGTTCGAAGCGGTAGGAAGTGCGACGACTTCGTCAAACGATCAACAATCACCCAAATAATAGTGTTCGATCTCTTCGACCTCGAAAATCCACTAACAAAATCCATTGTTATGTGCTCCCATTTCCACTCGGCTATTGGTAATGGTTGTAGCAATCCTGAAGGTACTTGGCGTTCGGCCTTTAATTGTTGACAACTAGTACAACGCGAAACATAACGCGCTATTTCCCTCTTCATTCCCGACCACCAATAAACATGTCTCAAATCTCTATACATCTAGGTGCTTCCCGGGTGAACGGTATACTTCGTATTGTGTGCTTCCTCTAGGATGTTCCGTTTCAACTCCTTCCCGCTAGGTACACAAATTCTACCCCTCAATCTCAACACATTGTTCTCAAACGTGAATCCCGGTTGTTTGCCCATTGGAATCTCATCACAAATCTTCTTCAAAGCCACATCTTGAAGTTGTTTCTCCGTGATCTCGTGAATCAAGAGTGGTTGTGCCACCATCGTCGACATCAAACCACTTTCAATCCTCGGTATCACTTCAAGCTCCAAATTCTCCATATCTCTTATCAATTCTTTCTGAGAAGTCAAAACTGATGCGGTGTTGGTTGGTACTTTGCGACTAAGAGCATCGGCGACGACATTCGCCTTGCCCGGATGATATTGAATCGACAAGTCATAGTCCTTCATCAACTCTAGCCATCTCCTTTGCCTCATATTCAAATCTCGTTGTGTAAACAAGTACTTCAAACTCTTATGATCTGTATAGATCTCACATTTCTCCCCGTATAGGTAATGATGCCAAATCTTCAGTGCAAAAATCACGGCGGCCAATTCTAGATCATGTGTTGGATAATTCTTCTCGTGCGGTCTAAGTTGTCTTGATGCATACGCAATAAATTTATCACCTTGCATAAGAACGCAACCTAAACCTCTATATGAAGCATCACTGTAAATAAAAAATCCTTCAGTCCCTGATGGAACGGTTAATATTGGTGCTTTCACTAGTCGACCCTTCAACTCTTGAAAACTTTCTTCACATTCTGGACTCCAAACAAAAGCAATATCTTTCCTCATTAACTGTGTCATCGGCATTGCTATACGCGAAAAGTCTTTTACAAATCTCCGATAATACCCAGCTAATCCTAGGAAACTTCTGATGTCTGTCACATTCGTTGGTCTCGCCCAATTGGTAACTGCTTCTATCTTCTGAGGGTCTACAGAAATTCCCTTTGCCGACACTATATGTCCAAGGAAAGCTATCTCGGTCAACCAAAACTCACACTTCTTCAATTTGCCGAATAATCTCTTTTCACGCAATCGTTGTAAAGCTAATCGCAAATGATGCTCGTGATCTTCTACGCTTTTGGAGTAGATTAGGATGTCATCTATGAACACGATAACGAACTCATCTAAATAATCTTTGAAAACACGGTTCATTAAATCCATGAAAGCAGCTGGTGCATTTGTCACTCCAAATGGCATAACCAAAAATTCAAAGTGACCATATCGAGTCCTGAAAGCTGTCTTCTCAACATCTTCCTCTTTGACTTTCAACTGATGGTAACCGGATCTCAAGTCAATCTTCGAAAATACCTGAGCCCCTTGTAACTGATCAAACAAGTCATCTATTCGCGGCAACGGATACTTGTTCTTGACGGTCAACTTATTCAATTCCCGGTAGTCGATGCACATACGCATGGTTCCATCTTTCTTCTTCACAAACAAGACTGGAGCTCCCCACGGCGAAACACTCGGTCGGATAAAACCCTTCTCCAACAGTTCTTCTAACTGAACTTTCAATTCTTTTAACTCTATCGGTGCCATTCGGTACGGTGCTTTGGATACCGGTTGTGACCCTGGTACTACTTCTATGGTGAACTCAAGCTCTCTTTCAATCAATACGTCGGGTAACTCATCGGGAAAAACATCTGAAAATTCTCGAACTACTGAAATGTCTTCTATTAGTGGTCCAAGAACTCGCGTGTCGATAATTGAACATAAGAAACCCGAACAACCCTTCTTCAACATCTTACTTGCTTGAATCGCCGATATCAAGTACGGCGGTACGATCACTCCCTTACCTTGAAAAGTAAACTCTTCTCGTCCTGACGGATAGAAACTAACCCGTTTCTGTTCACAATCAATTTTGGCTTGATTAACCGACAACCAATCCATACCCAAGATAACATCAAAGTAATTCACCGTCAATGGAATCAAATCAACGCTCAAGACTTTATCACCTATCTTGATCTCACATGACTTGAATATCGAAGAAGTAACTAGCGGTTCACTACTAGGCAATGATACACACAAGTCATATCCTAGCGGTTCTGACTTAACAGTTAAATGCTTAACAAAATCACGTGATACAAATGAATGCGTTGAACCAGAATCCATAAGTATACGTGCAGGATACGAACAAATAGGAAGAATACCTGATACGACGGTATCATCTGTATTCCCCGGCCTGAGCTGGAAGTATCGTCCTTGTTGTTGCGCGACTCCTTTCCCTTTGTCCACTAGAGGTTCTACCCTTGACCCGCTTGGCACACTCGATGCCCCGGTACTCATTTCCGGTTGTCTTTTACTTGGGCAATTCTTCGCTATGTGCCCCGGTTGGCCACACTCAAAACATTTTCCTCTCGTTTTTGGGTTATAGCTCTTGGCGTTCGAGGTTGTGTTTGGTGTAGTCGAATTTGCGTTCAAAGGACAATTTCTAGACACATGCCCCAATTGTTTACAAATATGGCAAGTGATCAATTGATAGCAGGTTCCTCTGTGTCGCAGGTTACATGTTGGACACAACGGTCTCGGGTCCCCCATGAACGTACTCCCTCCTTGGCTACTCATATATGATCCCGAACCTTGCGTAAATGGTTTCTTCGCATTCCCTTGACCCTTACTCCGACTGTCATTTGCTCTCTTCCCTTGTTGTCCTTGTCGATATCTGTCGACACTTTTCTCAGCAATGCGGGCAGCTTCCTCAACGAGAGAAACGGTCGGGTGTTGTAACATATCCACACGGCCACAGATATTCTCTCTAAGTCCTTCCTCAAACTTACGAGCTTTATCCCTATCAGTCGGAACGGTAGTTTTCCCAAATCGTAACAAGGCATTGAAACGAGAAACATACTCACTCACGGTCATATCTCCCTGAATCAAAGTCGCAAACTCTTGACGTTTCTGAGTATAAGCAGATTGCGGGAAGAAACGTTTGTTGAATTCCTCCTTAAATGCTTCCCATGTGGTTGGTTTTCCTTGTTCAAGCACGTTATTCCACCAATCCAATGCTTCACCCATCAACGTATCGGATGCGCACAAAATTTTCTCCTCATCGGTACATATTACCTGACGGAAATGTCTTTCCATGTCCATCATCCAATGATCGGCAAAATCTATGTCAACTTGCCCATGATACAACGTCGGTTTTCGCTTATGAAACTGTTCCACGATTGTGTGTTGAGGTCGCGGTGTCGATGGTGCATTGACATAACGAATTTCCACTTGTGGAGGCTGAACGTTCATCTGTTCTCTTTCACTTACCGCTTGTATGAAATTTCCCACCATATTTTCTATTTGGTCCATCCGCGAATGCGGTGACAATTCTCTTGGTGGATCAGCCATAACGTTTCAAATATTTCTCCTGTTGAGTTCAATGCATAATGACCATGCATGCTATGCCACAATATAGATGTATGTGCACAGTTCATCACAATCAACAAATGCTAATGCATGAAACATTTATACAATGATAACCATTATCTTTACAATTACACACTCCACTCATCGTCGCTCAGCATATATAACGTCACTCGTTCCCAAGGCTCTAAACTTAGGCTCTGATACCACTAAATGTCACAGCCCGGTCCCACAATAGCGGAACCGGAGTCCGTGGCACGCCACCGAGGCTAAACCAATTCATTAACGTTCCCAAAAATTAGGTTTGAAGAACACACGCAGCGGAAAACAAAACACATTTTAAAACCAGAGGTTCAGTCGACTGCTCAGTCGACTGCTCAGTCGACGGAGGCGGGCAGGGATTTTAATATCAAATTTCAGTCGACTGAAAAAGGAGGTCCAGTCGACTGCTGAGGGGTCCAGTCGACTGCTCAGGGGTCCAGTCGACTGCTTTTGCTAAAAAATGAAGCAGTGGCTAACAGGCTCAGGGGTTCAGTCGACTGCTCAGTCGACTGCTCCCCTGGCAACAGCCCAATCTGCAGGAAACAAGTTTTAAAAGCTTTCTAACTATCACCAATGATTAACCATTCAATCCAAACTCAAGCCAAAGTAATCCTAGCTGTATTTAAAACATTTCTAAAGTAATATTACAACATATTATAGCCTAATACAACGTTCAAGATTCATTCTATCATACCAAATTAAACATGGGTTAAAACAATGGAAATTCTTATTACAACATTTCTAGGATCCCAAAACTACAAGATTTACATTCAAGTTGCCTTCTAAAAGAACTCCCAACCCACGTGCTCACTTCTGCGATTCCTCGCCAGCATTTACACCTGAAATGGTTATTTGAATAACCACACATATTTCGATTTGTTTAAGCTAATGCTTAGTGAATAAATCAACATATGTACATGAATGATAAACATGTCCGCATTCACATCTCTACATTTCATACTAGTCGTCGGAGACTCACGTGCCCGTCCATATTCCCAATCCGCGACTCCTCGCCAATAAGTCCACGCGAAAGGGTAAGACCCACGATTCTACAAACAATCGTGCGACCTTAATGCCTATATCGGCTCCACAAAATGGCACGGTGACCACGTGCTCCTTCTGACCCACATAAGCAACTTAACATGCTCAAATACATATCACCATGCTCGCGGTAATCAAAACATATCACCGTGCTATTGGGCCTACTTATCAATATAATTGCCCAATATGAACTACACAATATATCTCTAAGAATTAATACATGCTATTCAAACATAACATGAATACATGCCAAGAAATCATTCCAAAACATAGTTGAATCACTCACCTCCAAATAACTCTCCTATAATTCAATCTGAAGAAAACCCGTGCACAAAGAACGTGCAGAAGTCCGTCTAGTACAATTCCTATGGATCAGAATTCCATTTATCAACTTTTATGAAAAATTCTAGAAAATAACTTTTCGGAAAACTTAGCCAAACAGGCCCTAATAGGTATCAAAACGAAGCTCTTACCTAGAGGAGCTCGAATATGAAATCTGGGAGAAACCAGACTGACGGAAGGTCGTCGTTTGGCGTCGCAAAGCTTTAAGCAATCAAATCTCCTTCTAGCCCCCCTTTTGGCCTCCTCTTGGAATTTAGGTTAAGAGTTGTGAAATATCTCAACTCATCTCTATCTATATATAGGCAACATTCTCGGGGAATTACGTTTACCTCCCCGCGAGTTTTCCAAACTCCTAATCAGTCTCTGAAACTTTCTATACAGCTTATTCATAGCTTTACGAGTGAAATCTCAAAATTATAAAAGTTTTCGACTAAGTTTCGTTTGGTTGCTAAAACGCGAATTTCTATATGACGTTTCCGAAGTTGCTAATTAGCCTACCAAATTAATAGCGTGTTAATTCGTCCTCACCAGGATACTAAATCTAACAACAGAAATAAATTCTACAACAGAAAATAATACAGATATTGAAATACACAGGTAAACATTTATTTTCAGATAAACATTTAAAGTATTCCACAGTGACCGTCTCCCACTCGGAGAGACGTCACAATAACAAAATCCTCAATTACCACAGTTTCAAAGGGTTCTCAAATACAGACACCCAAATCAACTCGTGAGTCAAAACTCACTCAACCATGTGTCATAGGACACGCCACCTCACATTATCATGCATGACAATATGATACAAATGCAATAACACAAATGTGGGTGTTATAATAACACTATTGGTAATATGTGCAGATGGACTCTCAATACGATGGTTCGTATACTACATGTCTCTGTCCATGAAGAAGCAATTTCAATATGAGCATTGTTGGGAAATATTACAGTTTGAGCAGAAATGGACTAATACCATGTCTCTGTCCATGAAGAAGCAAAAAAGTCATTCAAATGCAAGTCCTGCTTCATCTCCTCCAGCAACTCCTCAATCCGTCTATTTAGGGGATTGTAATGAGGCCTCTCCCAATATTAATAGACCATTGGGCAGAAAGGCCTCAAAAAGACAACTCAAAATTAAAAATAGCAAGGACGATGTTGAAGAATCGATTACTAATAAACGCTGGCAAGAGAAGGTGGATCTCGAACGAGCAAAAGCTGAGTGGCATCAAAGAGCATTGGAACAACATCAGATACAGTTAGAACAACAACAAACACAACTAGCTCATCAACAAAGACAGATTGCTATTGATGAACAACGCATGGAAATGCAAGTAATGCAGACTGACACTAGTGGCATGGACCAAATTAGTGCAGATTATTGGAACAAGCTAAAGATGGAGATTATTGCAAGGAGAGGTTTTAACTTGTAAGGAGAGATTATTAATGATTTAATTAAGCTATTTAGTTTGTAACAGTGTTATCTTAAATCCAATTACAGATTTTAAGTGAAATTGATATTGAATTGGAATATGACATTACATAGGAACTAAAATTACATAGGAAATTCAAATAAGATGCGAAATTGAAATTACAACGATCTAAAACGTAATTGAAAATTAAACTAGTACAATACTTGAAGAATCGAAATAAAAGTACGTTACTGGCCGTGTCGTTCCCACAAGTGCTCAATTAAGTCTAACTTTAGTTGAGAATGAGTTGCAATGTCTCTGATAGATCTATGAGTTTTAATAAACTCTTCTAATTCAGGTGAAGGATCACGCGACACTTGTGTAGGTGGATTAGCATCACTTCCATCAAAGTCAAGGTTTCCTGTACATCCTTCATCCTCAATGATCATGTTATGCATTATTATGCAAGCTTTCATAATATTTGCTAATGTTTCTTCATCCCAAAAACGTGCTGGTCCACGCACGATCGCGAAACGTGCTTGAAGCACTCCAAATGCGCGCTCTACATCCTTTCTTGCCGACTCTTGCGCTGCAGCAAAATGTTTATTCTTCAACCCTTGTGGAAGGGAAATTGTTTTCACAAATGTTGCCCAGTTGGGATAAATTCCATCAGCTAGATAATATCCCATCGTATAGTCGTTCCCATTAATTTTGTAGTTTACAGGAGGAGCGCGACCTTCAGCTAGTGTAGCAAATACAGGGGACCGATCCAGAACATTGATATCATTCAACGATCTAGGCATCCCAAAGAAGGCATGCCATATCCAAAGATCATGTGAAGCCACTGCTTCCAAAATTATCGTTGGTTCATGACAATGACCAGTGTACATTCCTTGCCATGCTGTCGGACAGTTCTTTCACTTCCAATGCATACAATCAATACTCCCTAACATTCCAGGAAAGCCACGTTGTTCCCCCATTGCTAGCAGTCGAGCAATGTCATTATAATTTGGTGCCCTCAAGTACGTGTCACCAAACACTGCATTGATTGCGTTCACAAACCTTCTCATACTTTCTATTGCCGTGCTTTTGCCAATTCGTATGTACTCGTCCACAGAATCTGCTGGTGTTCCATATGCAAGTATTCTATAAGCAGCAGTTATCTTTTGAAGGGAAGATAAACCAAGAGCTCCAACGGCATCGGTTTTCTGAACGAAGTATGGATCATGTTGTTCCACATCATTCAGAATCCGACAAAAAAGAGGACGACTCATTCGGAACCTCCTCCGAAATAGATTATCTGGATATATACAAGGGGTAGAAAAATAATCATGGTAGAGTCTCTGGTGACCTTCTGCTCTACCACGATGAACAATCTTGTGGCCTATCACAGAACCACGATGCCTTGCTAATCTTTTCCGATGAGCCTCTTCTTCTTTCTCAGTGGCTTGTAAGAGGATCTCCAAGTCATCATCTGAGTCCTCCTCAACATCGAGGAGATCTCCTAAAACATTTTGATAATGATTCATAGAAAGATATTGGAAAGAAAATGTAGTGTAGATGGATGAAAATGAATTACAGATGTATTATCCTATTTATAGATGAAATGTAGTTTGAATTTGGGCGGTTTAATTTTGAAATTTGAATTTTGGCGGTTCAAATTTGGAATTTTAAATTTTGAGTTTAGAAACATTGGCGGGAAAATTTTGAATTTTGAATTTTGGCGGTTTAATTTAGCAATTTAAATGATAGTTTTGGCGGTTAAAATTTGAATTTTAAAATTTAAATTTTGAATTTTGGCGGTTGAATTTAATATTATAAAATTTTTATTATCAATTTTTTTAATTTTATTTCTAAACTTTATCGTGAAAATATAAACGTTAAATATAATCAAGTTGTTACTTTTTTAAAATTCAAAAACATGAAAAATAAGAAATGGATACTCAATTTGATTACCATGGTTGGAGTGATTTTGTTCAAAAGATCCATTTGAGTATCCAAAAACACTATTCAAGGACCCAAATGCATAATTTGGATACTCAAAATGCAAACTCCCATTGGAGTTGCTCTAAGAGATCTTGTCTCTCTCACTCTAAATTATGGGTTTCTCCATTTCGCCCATTCTCTTTGCAAAAAGCCAGATCTTCAACATTTTACTTCCAACAAAATTGATCAGCAACAAAGATTACATTTTCTTGTTGAGGTAGGCACACACACAAAACATAACACACACACACACACACATATATATATATATATAAGTGTGCATATGTGACTGAGTGCATAATGAATAGGTAAATTGATAGAATCAAGTGAATATTCTCAAAATTAAAATTCAGCAAGGAATGAGAATTGGTACTGGGGAGTACGATCTCCATTGAAGGTTCCATAAACCATTGAAAATCCAGATTGGTGGTTAGGTTGTCCATCCTTGAATCCTTAATACAGTGATTGAATGACTCAGATACGTTATTACTTAACCTATCACTTTTACATCTATTACTAAAATCAGATCTTGACCAATAGATGGTGAGATTGCATTGAGCCACTGGTAGGCTTCTGGGTTCAATTCCTTCACCTTTTTCATGTTTGCCTCAAAAGTCAGGAATTGCATAGGAACATGCAGCTGACCACATATATAGCATCCTAAAGGTCCTTTCATCTCACTAAAACACAAGAGTTGATTTTTACCCCTAAATGCAAAGATTAAGGGTGCCTTTGATAAAACTGAAAATTAAGTATTGGATTTTAAGTATTGAATATTTTAAGCGATTGAATTTGTAATACCGAAAACATTGCTTTAACTACTGAAATAGAATGTATTCAGTGATTATTCTCAGTAGAAATTTTTAATAATATAGACACCCCAATTTTGACCAAACGTCGAATTGGGGGAAATATTACCTCTAAGATCCGATGATGATAATGTCCGAACTAACCTAGGACTTCCAAAAGGTGATTC
Organism: Hydrangea macrophylla; assembly: GCA_033977485.1. NCBI lineage: Eukaryota > Viridiplantae > Streptophyta > Magnoliopsida > Cornales > Hydrangeaceae > Hydrangea > Hydrangea macrophylla. Next base: position 36,305,950 of record CM066994.1, read on the forward strand.
AAACTCTTCTGAAAGCTCTTCCAATTTAAAAATAAAAGAAAAAAGGAGAAAAATTCAACATGAACCCCGAAAAACAAAGTCAACAGTTGACCCAATGAAAAGTCAACGGGTCAAAAGGGAATTAATCATAAAATTTCCGAATTTCAAGATGAAAAGTCCCGGTAATTGTTCATTGGGCCTCCCTTATGCTAGAAATCATTTTTAAGAATTTTTAAATGAAAGGAATTATGGTGAAATCGAAAGGCTTTTAAGGAGAATTGTGCAGAAAATCGATATTTTGCCTTCGGAGGAAGATTCGACTTTTTTTCCTTAAGAATTTTGATTTTTTTTATATATTTTTATTGAATCCAAATGGGGGGTATTTGCTTAATTACATTTAATGTCTTAAGTAAATACATAAATTAATCGACATTTACTTAAATGACATGAAATGAAATTAAGGTGCTGAATAGTGCTGAATTGCAATGCAGCGGCAGTCGGGGTGCACGAACCGAAGTCAGTGAATGTCGGTGCGGCACTCAGCGAATGCCGCTCCGGCATCCAGTGAGTGCCGCAACGGCTCTCAGTGAGTGCCGCTACGTTTCTCCGAGTGCCCCTGTCACGCCCTGACGTAGCATAATTCAGGAAAGCATTTAATTTCCTTTATGGACTCGTAGGTCGTGACAAGTGAGTATAACCAATTGTCCCTGCAGCAAATATCTTAATAGCATTTCTAGAGCAAGGGATACTAACAAAACATAGGCTCCAAAATTAAAACTTACTAACTATTACAGCAGTCATAAACTTAGGCACAAAACGCCTTATTCAAAAGTCTAAAACTAGTTTATTACAAACCCAAATTAAAAAAAGACATAGGAAATATAAAGCAGCCTCCTGGAAAGACCCCTGCCTCTAACTAGCATAGTCGAAATACCTTGGCTGCTCCTGACCCTGAAAATCTGGACATACAGTCCAGGATGCATCAACGCCGTCAGCTTATGAAAGCTGGTGAGCAAAATAAACAAGTGCTCGCAATGTATATATAAACATATAAGCAACGGTGCAATTTAACTTTAAAAGCAATAGATTCAAGGTTCCAATTCCAATATAAGTCACGGGGGAATAATGTAAGCAATAAATATGCGACCATGCATGAATAATGTAACATCTCATCTTTCTGACTTTTTTATCTCAACAAGACTCGACTCAACCAAACCATTACCTCAGATACCAGGAATAATATCCGATCGATATTGAGGTCGCACACCACGCTATCGCCTCAGATACCAGGAATAATATCCGATCGATATTGAGGTCGATCACGACCAACCATCGCTTCGGATACCAGGAATAATATTCGATCGATATCCGAAACGAGCGTTTTAGATACCAGGAATAATATCCGATCGATATCTAAACCGTACTCAATACCATCGCTTCGGATACCAGGAATAATATCCGATCGATATCCGAAACGAGCGCCTTAGATACCAGGAATAATATCCGATCGATATTGAGGTCGCACACCAGACTGCCACTCTTTACTCTTTTCACACTTCTTCACACACATGTATGTTGACACAACCTCGACCCTAATATGTATGTCAATGTTCACAGTTCATAGTAACAGTTATTAATCTCAAAGCTGGATATTCTTTCAACATAGATCTCGGCCTTAACCGTTCTTACAAGTCCAATTTCTAACAGTGAGCCTTTAAAATAATATATTTGTCAAACAGTTCTTTAAAAACTTTCAAAATCTTTTCCAAACAGTCCCTTATAAAGAAATACAAAAACTACTTAAACTGCCCCGGATCGCGCGAGTGGGTCGCGCCCGCGAAGGGTGAGAACAGGTCGCGCGAGCGAAGGGGGAGAACGGGTCGCACGAGCGGGCCGCGCGCGCGAAGGGGCAGAACAGGTCGCGCGAGCGAGCCTCGCGAGAGCGGGTCGCACGCGCGAGTTCTTGCAGTTTCATCATCTTCCTCGTTTTTACCCTGTTTCTGGTTTTAAACTGAATTTATACCCATTTTCAAATTCTGATTCAAACGATACATGTAATATATGGATCTCTTCAGTTTTTCGCGTAGATTAAGAACACGCAATCAATTTAAACAATTACGAATTTTATCTCTAGATATTCGCAATTAAAGTGAGGCTGTCAAAACTTTAAATCAACGGTACGTCGGGATACGAATGAATTGCTGCGTAGGATTCGAACCACAAATTATTGGGACTAAGATCTTCCAAATTCAATTCACGGAATTGATTTTGGTTGAGTTTTGTAAAACTCCAATTCAAAGCTTTCATGGTGTATCTATATATATATATACACATATACACATATCTATACACTGAAATATACATATATATATACGTTGAGAGTGAGTTTATAATACTCACTGAGGTGATTGAGACAGAAAATTAAAGACCGAGAACTCCGCTGAAATAAACCGTCGTCTAAGAAATTTCCTCCGTTCTTGATTTATATATAAGTCTCCAAGTATGTATATGACTGTGTGTGTATATATATATATATGTATACAATCTATGTGTGTGTATATAATCTTGAGAATGAAAGAAAGAGTTGAGAGAAATGGAGAGAATTGAGAGTTATAGTGAGTTTGTGAGGGAGAGAATGAGAGACTGTGAGAGCATTGAAGCATATATATAAACATAATTGGGTAGCCTCCAAGTAATGGGGAGATTACCTGGTAAGGTTGAGCTCACGTGCTCCCTCACCCCAAAACGCGATATAGACACACATTAAAACATAAACTGGTATTATTACGGTTGAAATAAAAATACAGAAATTATATTAGTGTAGGAATTAAATTCCCAGTTTATACAAGAATATAGATATCGATTTTGAAACCATAGAAAATATTTTTCTGTATTTATGGAAATTACAGTATGACCCCAGATATATATTTCAAAAAGAAATTAAAACAAATACTCATGGAAATGAAATGCAATAATAATGAAAATAAAATACAAGGTGTTGCACTCTACCCACCTTAACAGAGATTTCGCCCCGAAATCTGAGCTAACTAGTCCTGAAACAACTCGGGGTATCTAGTCCTCATGTCTGACTCTAACTCCCATGACGCTTCTCCCTCGTCATGATGCCTCCACTGAACCTTAACCAAAGGAACGTCTCTTCTTCTCAGCCTCTTGATACTCTGGTCGAGAACCCTCATCGGTCTATCCTTGTAGACAACATTCTGACTCGTCTCAATATCATCAAAATTGACCACATGTGAAGGGTCCCGTATGTATTTCCTTAACATATTGACATGGAATACATTATGAACACCAGACATCTTTGGTGGCAACGCGAGTCGATAAGTCACTTTCCCAATACGCTCCAATACCTCGAATGGTCCGATGAAACGAGGTGCCAACTTCCTTCTTTTCGGACCGAAACGTAATACTCCCGGAATCGGTGAAACTTTAAGGAGTACATGATCTCCGACACTGAACTCCAAATCCTTTCGACGTCGATCCGCATAGCTCTTGTATCTACTCTGCGCAGTTTTCATTCTTTCCCTGACCAGTGAAATCTTCTCATTGGTCTCTCTCACCAACTCTGGTCCCAAAAGTTCTGTGTTTCCCACTTCAGCCCAACACAACGGAGATCGACATGGCCGTCCGTACAAGGCTTCAAACGGCGCCATCCCAATACTCGAGTGATAATTATTGTTATACGCAAATTCGACCAACGACAAGTGCGTCTCCCAAGACTCTTCAAAGTCAATTGCACAAGCTCTGAGCATATCTTCCATAATTTGATTAACACGCTCGGTCTGTCCATCGGTCTGAGGATGGAAAGCAGTACTCATCTTGAGCGAAATTCCCATAGCCTTCTGCAAACTTTCCCAAAATCCCGAGGTAAAACGGGCATCGCGGTCTGATACAATTGATACAGGCACACCGTGTAGTCGCACCACTTGCTGTAGGTACATTCGACTCATCCTTTCTACTGGGTAAGTCATATTGTACGCGATAAAGTGTGCGGACTTTGTCAGACGATCCACAATTACCCAAATTGGGTCATGATTCTGTTGTGACCGAGGTAATCCGACCACAAAATCCATAGTTATGTGTTCCCATTTCCATCCTGGAACAGGTAAGGGTTGCAACAATCCTGAGGGTCTCTGATGTTCAGCCTTCACTTGTTGACAAGTCAAACATTTAGACACAAACTCAGCTACTTCTCGTTTCATCCCTTCCCACCAGAAATTTCTCTTCAAATCTTTATACATATTTGTCCCTCCTGGGTGTACTGTCAGTCTTGATTTATGTGCTTCTTCAAGAATATCTTTTCTCAATTCTCCTAAATTTGGCACACACAATCTGTCTCGACATCGGTATCCTCCATCGGTCCCAACCTTCCATTCTGTAGGGTCCTTTTCTGACATCTTGGCGAACCATGCTTGAAATTTCTCGTCTTCCTTTTGGGCCTCAATGATTCAACTCACAAGTGTTGGTTGTACCATGAGGCATCCAAAGTGTTGCCCGACACTTTCTTCAGAAATCTGCACATCAAATTCTGCGATTGTCAACAAAGCTTTCCATTCCCTCAACATCAATGAAGCAACCATTCCTTGAGGTTTCCGACTTAGGGCATCAGCGACTACATTAGCCTTACCAGGGTGGTACTCTAATGTAAAGTTGTAGTCCTTAATCAGCTCCATCCACCGACGTTGCCTCATCTTCAGCTCTTTCTGAGTAAACAAATACTTGAGGCTCTTGTGGTCCGAGAACAAATCAAACTTCTCCCCATCCTTTGGTATCGCAAGTACTGGCGCTGTTGTCAATCTCTCTTTCAATTCCAGAAAAGCGCGTTCATGCTTATCAGTCCATTCAAACTTCAAATCTTTCTTAGTCAAACAAGTTAACGGGGCTGCTATCTTTGAGAAACCCTCTACAAATCTCCGATAGTAACCGGCGAGTCCCAGAAAACTTCTGACTTCTGTAGCATTGGTCGGCCGAGTCCAATTTTCCACTGCATCGGTCTTTGAGGAGTCAACTGCGATTCCTTATTGTGAGATCACATGTCCGAGGAACTTAACTTCCTGAAGCCAGAATTCACACTTGCTGAGTTTAGCATATAGGCGGTGATCTTTGAAAGTCTGCATCGCAATCCGTAGTTGCTGTTCATGCTCTTCTTCTGACTTGGAATAGATCAAAATATCGTCGATGAAGACAATAACAAATTGATCCAAGCAGGGCTTGAATACTCTGTTCATCAAGTCCATAAACAGAGCCGGAGCATTCGTCATCCCAAATGGCATCACTAAGAACTCATAGTGTCTGTATCTCGTCCTGAGAGCAGTCTTAGGTATGTCTTCTTCCTGCACCCTCAACTGGTGATACCCTGACCGTAAATCATTCTTAGAAAAGGTCGTGGCTCCTTGTAATTGATCAAACAGATCATCTATCCAAGGTAAAGGATACTTATTCTTGATAGTAACTTTATTCAGTTCTCGGTAGTCAATACACAATCGCATTGTCCCATCCTTCTTCTTCACGAATAACACCGGTGCTCCCCAGGGTGAAGTACTTAGACGAACAAAACCCAACTTCTCAAGTTCTTGAACTTGTTCCTTCAGCTCCAGTAACTCTGTAGGGGCCATCCTGAAGGGAACCTTGGTTATAGGTCGAGTACCTGGCACCAATTCCACACAGAATTCTATGTCCCTTTCTGGCGGTAATCCTGAAATATCTCGGAATACTTCCTCAAATTCCTTAATCACCGGGATTGATGACACTGTCACCTCTGCACTGACAACCTCAATGTTTGCTAGGCATCTGGTGAGGAACATATCACCCGAAGGATTACATTGGAAATTGAAGATTCGATTCCCATTGTCCGCAGATGTGATCCTCTTCCTTGCACAATCCAACTTCGCTTGATTCTTCTCGAGCCAATCCATTCCCAGGATTATATCAAATTCCTTCATCGACAGAACCACCAACCTCGCCAAAAGTTCACGGTCTCCTAATAGTAGAGGACAATCCTTACATACATGTAATAACTTGACGGTGGTCCCTAAGGGTGAGACAGCACTCAAAGCTTCATCTAAACGTTGCGGTACTATTCCTAACTTTCGAACAGTCTTAACAGATATAAAGGAATGTGTAGCACCCGTGTCAAATAAAACTTTAACATGAGAGTTAAACAAGGTTAGAGTATCTTCCACTGCTCGTTGCTCAGGCGGTTCCTCCTCATAAATACCTCCTTCATACCCTGTTTCTTCATAGCCAGTCGCCTCGGGGATAACAGCATTCAGGCAGGCCTGTCCTTGCTGACCGTAATTGCCTCTCCTAGGAGCCTTGCATTCTGGACTTATGTGACCTGGCATGCCACAATTATAGCACACAACTCCCGGACGATCAGCACGCCTAGTTATTCTGCAATCTTTAGCTCGGTGACCGGGATTACCACAATTGAAGCAGTTATTGTTATTGTTCCCTCCTGTTGCTCGAGGCGGATACTGCTGTACAACTTGTGTCTATTAAGGTTTCCTCCCTCCATCCCAGGTCCTTTTCTGTCCCTGAGAGTACCCTGGTTTCTGTCCAGAATAACCCTTCTGCAGAGGTCGATTTCCAAAAGGCTTCAAATTTTGACAACCATCATTCTCTAACCCCATAGCCAATCTCACCAGAGCTTCAAATGACTGGCCCAGATGCCCCATAGTCAGATGTCGGAGAGACAAGTTGAGACCCCAGTGATACTTCTTGATTTTCCTCTGGGGTGTGTCCACCATATGTGGAGCAAAGCGAGACAGATGCTCAAACCGAGTGGTGTACTCTCGGACAGTCATATTCCCTTGAGCTAAGTCCATAAACTCTTTCTCTCTCTTGTCCTTCTCTTCTTCAGGAAAATACTTCTCGAGAAATCTTTCCTTGAACACCACCCACGGCATTCTCCTTGCAGCTTCTTCCCCTATAGTCGCCTTTTCAGCATCCCACCAATCAGCCACTGCATAAGATAGCTGAAAGATAGCCAGACGCTTCTTCTCCAGATCCGTGCACTCTATGATCTCGAAGATACGCTCCATCTGGCGTAGCCACTGTTCCGCTTGCCAGGGTTCATCAGTCCCAGCAAAATACTCAGGTCGCAGCCACTGTTCGGTCAATCTCTCGAGAAGAAGGAAAATTCTAAACGATAGAAAGCGACTAAACACGGAATGAAGTCGAACTATCTTATCTTAATTCTATCTTAACTGGAGATCCTATGTGTCTTGGATAATTGGTCGAGCCAAAACCTGGCTCTGATACCAAAAAGCCTGTCACGCCCCGACGTAGCATAATTCAGGAAAACATTTAATTTCCTTTATGAACTCGTAGGTCGTGCCAAGTGAGTATGACCAATTATCCCTGCAGCAAATATCTTAATAGCATTTCTAGAGCAAGGGATACTAACAAAACATAAGCTCAAAATTAAAACTTACTAACTATTACAGCAGTCATAAACTTAGGCACATAACGCCTTATTCAAAAGTCTAAAACTAGTTTATTACAAACCCAAATTAAAAAAAAAGACATAGGAAATATAAAGCAGCCTCTTGGAAAGACCCCTGCCTCTAACTAGCATAGTCGAAATACCCTGGCTGCTCCTGACCCTGAAAATCTGGACATACAGTCCAGGATGCATCAACGTCATCAGCTTATGAAAGCTGGTGAGCAAAATAAACAAGTGCTCGCAATGTATATATAAACATATAAGCAACTGTGCAATTTAACTTTAAAAGCAATAGATTCAAGGTTCCAATTCCAACATAAGTCACGGGGGAATAATGTAAGCAATAAATATGCGACCATGCATGAACAATGTAACATCTCATCTTTCTGACTCTTTTTCTCTCAACAAGACTCGACTCAACCAAACCATTACCTCAGATGCCAGGAATAATATCCGATCGATATTAAGGTCGCACACCATGCTATCGCCTCAGATACCAGGAATAATATCCGATCGATATTGAGGTCGATCACGACCAACCATCGCTTCGGATACCAGGAATAATATCCGATCGATATCCAAAATGAGTGTCTTAATTACCAGGAATAATATCCGATCGATATCTAAACCGTACTCAATACCATCGCTTCGGATACCAGGAATAATATCCGAAACGAGCGCCTTAGATACCAGGAATAATATCCGATCGATATCTAAACCGTACTCAATACCATCGCTTCGGATACCAGGAATAATATCCGACCGATATCCGAAACGAGTGCCTTAGATACCAGGAATAATATACGATCGATATCTAAGCCGTACACGACACTGTCGCCTCCAATACCAGGTATAATACCCGATCGATATTGAGGTCGCACACCAGACCGCCACTCTTTACTCTTTTCACACTTCTTCACACACATGTATGTTGACACAACCTCGACCCTAATATGTATGTCAATGTTCACAGTTCGTAGTAACAGTTATTAATCTTAAAGCTGGATATTCTTTCAACATAGATCTCGGCCTTAATTGTTCTTACAAGTCCAATTTCTAACAGTGAGCCTTTAAAATAGTATATTTGTCAAACAGTTCTTTAAAAACTTTCAAAACCTTTTCCAAACAGTCCCTTATAAAGAAATACAAAAACTACTTAAACTGCCCCGGATCGCGCGAGCGGGTCGCGCGCGCGAAGGGTGAGAACGGGTCGCGCGAGCGGGCCGCGCGCGCGAAGGGGCAGAACAGGTCGCGCGAGCGGGTCGCACGCACGAGTTCTTGCAGTTTCATCATCTTCCTCGTTCTTCCCCTGTTTCTGGTTTTAAACTGAATTTATACCCATTTTCAAATTCTGATTCAAACGATACATGTAATATATGGATCTCTTCAGTTTTTTGCGTAGATTAAGAATACGCAATCAATTTAAACAATTACGGATTATATCTCTAGATATTCGCAATTAAAGTGAGGGTGTCAAAACTTTAAATCAACGGTACGTCGCGATACGGATGAATTGCTACGTAGGATTCGAACCACAACTTATTGGGACTAAGATCTTCCAAAATCAATTCACGGAATTGATTTTGGTTTAGTTTTGTAAAACTCCAATTCAAAGCTTTCATGGTGTATCTATATATATACACATATACACATATCTATACACTGAAATATACATATATATACGTTGAGAGTGAGTTTATAATACTCACTGAGGTGATTGAGACAGAAAATTAAAGACCGAGAACTCCGCTGAAATAAATCGTCGTCTAAGAAATTTCCTCCGTTCTTGATTTATATATAAGTCTCCAAGTATGTATGTGACTGTGTGTGTATGTATATATATATGTATACAATCTATGTGTGTGTATATAATCTTGAGAATGAAAGAAAGAGTTGAGAGAAATGGAGAGAATTGAGAGTTATAGTGAGTTTGTGAGGGAGAGAATGAGAGACTGTGAGAGCATTGAAGCATATATATAAACATAATTGGGTAGCCTCCAAGTAATGGGGAGATTACCTGGTGAGGTTGAGCTCACGTGCTCCCTCACCCCAAAACGCGATATAGACACACATTAAAACATAAACTGGTATTATTACGGTTGAAATAAAAATACAGAAATTATATTAGTGTAGGAATTAAATTCCCAGTTTATACAAGAATATAGATATCGATTTTGAAACCATAGAAAATATTTTTCTGTATTTATGAAAATTACAATTTGACACCAGATATATATTTCAAAAAGAAATTAAAACAAATACTCATGGAAATGAAATGCAATATTAATGAAAATAAAATACAGGGTGTTATAGCCGCGTTTTTGTGACAGTCTGTCCAAAAGTAGGTCGGTTTATACCTTCAAAATGACGGCGGAAATTAGGGTTTTGGCTGCGAATTTTCCAAAATGGCCCTCTAATGATTGCCTATAAATAGAAGGTGTATATCCCTTGTTTGTAAGGTGGAACATTAGAATGTTGGAATTCCTATATTGATTCTCACCCAAAATCAAGAGAGTATAGGTTTGTTGGAAGAAAGAGCAAAGGAGGAACCTAATCACCATTTGGAAGGCCTTAAAGCAACCAAGAAGTTGAGGATCATTAGAGGTAAAACTCTAAACAAATTAGTGTATTTAGTAGCTCAATCACGATATATAGATACTTAGGACCTTTTACACATTTTCAAAACCTCTCTTCTCACCTAATTTCATCACACACCACATATATTGTGATTGAGCTTTTATGTCATTAGTTTGGATCAAAATAGTTCAATGGATAAAGCTTAATAAAATTTTGAAGTAAAGCCTTGGTCATTTTCTTTTGATTATGTTTATCTCCTTGGATTTATAAGACTTTCAATGTCTTACTTAAATCCATGTGTTTAGAATCCTTCAATGTCCTTATAAACTCATGATTCATGAGGGGATTGAGGTTGATTTTTAGTATATTGAGTTAATGAGTCCAAACTTCATCCATAGTTTGAGATCATTACTTTGAGGTTTTATGAAGTCCTTTATACTTCATTAAAAACCATGAGTTCAAGTGTTATTAGTCTCCAATGACCATCAAATGGTAGGAGAAGTAGCTTAGTTTAAGTCAATCTCTATGGCTTAGGCTAATCTTTTTCTTAGGTTTGAGGAGTTCTTCATACTTCATTTAAAACCTATATGTATGTGTGTCTTTAGTCTCCAATAACCATCAAATGGTAGGAGAAATGGTTTGAATTTAAGCTAATCCCTATAGTTTAGGTTCATTGTCTTAAGATTTTTTGAAGTTCATTCATGCTTCAATGAAATCTCCAAACATCAATGTCTTTAGTCTCCAATGACCATCAAATGATAGGAGAAATGGTTTGAATCTAAACTAATCCCTATGGTTTAGGTTCATTGTCTTAAGATTTTATGAAGCTCATTCATACTTCAATGAAATCTCCAAACATCAATGTCTTTAGCCTTTTTTTTACCATAAAATGGTAGAAGAAATGGTTTGGTTTTAAGTCCAACTCATTGGTTTAATAGTTGGGATTAACAAGCTAAGCTGAACTTGAACGAATGGTGCAATGAATTCAATGACCACCTTTGATCAATGATTTTTAGTTCGAAATTAGACCGTTTAAACTGAATGAAACCACTTGGAAAGTGTTCATAACTCAAAGTTCTACCACTGTAATTTTTGTTTTAAGGTATTTTTATGCTTTGGGTGGTTTGATCAAGGGTTTTGTAGAACAACCATAATCTGTCCAGAGTTTTAGAACAGTAACACTCTTTTGAAATAAGCAAATCAGAACCTTAATTAAGCACTTGTGACCCAAAATAAAATTTTCTAAGTAGATTAATGTGTTAGGAAGCTACCCTAAAGAGAACAAAGCATTTTGATTTTTTGCTATTTTTAAAAAATCGTGCAAGAACTCTGGACAGAAGGTGGTAGAATCCTGAGTGATGCCTGGTTTTTGTCCAATTCCCGGAGATCTAACCGTTGAAACTTTTATTTCCTTTTTGGGTCAAAAACTAGACACACAGAGGCATCTTGTGTCCAAAATTCACCAGGATCAAACCATGGGAAGCATGCTCTTTATGCCTTTTACTTTCTGGCCTGCTCTCTGTAATTTTCAGAATTTTATGACATATTTGACCAACTTTGTAAATAATGGTCCAAATGACTTTTCTATGACCTAGGGCTCAAACCATGATTTAATAATGATCAATCAAACTTAGATTCAAAGTTTAAGTGATCCGAATCAATGAATATTTCATAAATTACTCTTGTTCATGTATACATTCATCAATGTGGCTTGATGTTTGTAATTAGGACTTTTTCACTTTAGATTTAATTACACTTGATAGATTTAAGCTAGAAGTCAAGGATTGTTATTTAAGATCCAACTTTATATCTTGTATATTATGTACACTAACCTCTATTTTGTAGCGCTATTGAGGTACGATTTCTCAACCCCTGTCTAGTTTAGTGTATTCTTTGATTTTAATTGATTTTCGACTTCATGCGCGACACATTAGAATTAGGATCTTGCCTTATGTGAATACATGTGATTAGAGACTCTTTCCTAGGTTTTATCTATTTGCATGCATTTACACGTTTAATATTCGCGGCCGGATCTCGGGTAAGTTCTCTAGTTCCCTATTTGCATATCATATTGCTTGCTTCTTAAATTACGTGGCTTTTGAATGATATTTTGTAAATTGGTAATTTTACACCATTTTGATGTGTTTGTGTAATGTATACGTATATCTATGTATTAGTTGAGGGCATGCTTAGATTAGAAATTTGATTAAAAGGATGTTGAGTAGAGGCCTATCACAAGATAGGATGAGAGAGAGTGTTTTAGTCCGACGGACTCCTTCCTCTCTCATTCCTTAATCCCCGGACCTAGTTAATCTTTGGTTTCACAAAAGATCAGTTTCCTTTTGAAATGGTTTCTTAGTTTTCCTTTGAAAAATTAAGTGGCGACTCATTTGTTTTGAGTTTGAAATTTAGAAAAGATTTTAAAAGAAAAGCTGTGGGTAAAAGAAAGAAAATTGCGATATCCACAAATAGGGTTAAACAAGAACTTGATTTTGACAACATCAAAAGTCCTCAAACTTACTAGGCACATTAGAAACATGATTAGGAGACTTTGCAACCTTAACACATTCTCCTTCAACACCAACTGCAGATTTCGCATTAAGTAAAAGAACATTCGAGCCCTGTATCCGCGTCCATAGATCACCAACGAATTCATTCGCATATGGATCTTTTGGTGGTCCCCTCGGTTTTAAGGATCATCATAGATCCCCCTGATTTTTGAGACCCAACTTCATCTCAGCAGCATAGGAGGTTAATTCTTAAGTTCCTTAGCAATCTCACGATGAATAGAACTTGCAGATTGCTTCGCATTGGTCTTGATCTCCTTCCGAGAATTCATCAGTAGCCCTAGAAGCATTGGTGGTAGCCACAACTTCTTTGATCTCACTCAATGATAGTTTAGGAAGTTTAGTGTTAGCTGGAGAACTTTTGAGCCTTTCTCTCTTGCCCGTTGGAGGGGATGAGCATAGAAGTCTAGAGAGAAGGAAGAGCTTCTCTCGCTAGACTCATTACACTTTTTAGCACAGCACTTTTGATTTCATGTGTTTTGATTTCAATATTTGCTATTTAAAACGCCCAAACATGCCGTAACTACATATTTGCAAGGAAATGCTATATTCACAAGGTGTAATGACCTTCTTGCCTCAACTCAGAGGTGTCAATCAGGCAGGTTGGCCCGGTCCGAATCGAGCCCTGCCCGCCACAAGGCCCGGCCCTCAAGGCCCGGTTTACATACCTTGGGCCGGGCTGGACACCCATCCTTCCATCTATGGTCCAGCCCGACCCGAAATGAAGAAAAAGCCCAGCCTGGCTCGAAGCCCACCACGGCCCAGTCCAAAAGTTGAAGAAAGCCCGCTAGCTTGTCCAGCCCACTAGGGTCGGGCCACCGGTCCGGGGCAGACACCCCCCCTCCTCTCCCAAGCCCGGTCCGATATTTGGTAAAGCTTGGCCCGCTTTGACCGGGCCCATTCTGGCCCATTTGACACCTCTACCTCAACTCATTCCTTCACCGGAACTACCACCCATCAAACGGCGACATAGCCTTTCGCCAGAACGGGGTCAACTCGAGCTGGTGGATCGCTTGGGCCCTGAATGTTGACGGGCATGGTATGCTTGGGGCACAAGCTCTAGTGACTCTTGTAAACTCAAGTAGTCTAATACATGCATATACATCATCTATACCTAATAGCTATAACACTATGTTAGCTGAGGGGCCTTTGAGCTTTAATGTCCCCAGAATTGAAGCAGAGTTTGCTAATAATGAGATGATTATAATTGCTACTTTGGAGCTTTCGAGTAATTGGACCAGTTTTAATCAGGTGTGGCAGGAGGGTCCGGCTTTTGGGCCCACTTGGTAGGCACTCAACAACTGGGAATAATGCGAGATCTTCGAGAAATGTAAATTTTCTCTCAGAATAGAACTTTAATAAAAATACTAGGTCAGGAGGAGGATTTGTAATTCCAAGGCTGAAAAGAAATAATGTAAGCAACTGAATCTCTCTACTTATTCAAACATATGACTATATGTTTTATGGGCATATATCTAGCTGTAATTTGACATTAGAGTTGTCTTTTGTTCGTGGATTGGGCAAAGGAAAGAAAAAGAAATAAGTATGATGCCCCATTAATATTTTATGAATTTGCTAAATAAATTTTTCAAAAATTACATAAAAACCTTCATCATGATATTTACCCATAATAGGACTATCGAATGATGTTACAGTCCTCTAATTTGTATTTCAAATTTAATTTTCAATACATATCACATTCGATATTAATGGGACCTTGTCATTTTCATTGGAAGTTAGGAAATAAATTTGGAGACCATAGCATTACTCATGGCTAAAATTGTCTTAAAGAGTTCAATTATATCCCATTCTTCATGAGTTTTGATTATTTTTTTCGAGTAATGCTAGGTACACCTACATGGGACACTTAAATTATTCACATGCTGATGTGAATTTCCAAAATCATTCATCAGTTACCAAAAGAAGTTTGAATTATTTTTCAAAATACCATGACACATCAACAGGTGGATAGTTTAGGTATCCCATTTAGGCGTACCTAGCATTACTCCTTTCTTTTTGTGAATGGATTTTTTCAGGTTCATGGAGTGTTGAATTTGGGGGGCTTTGATGTCTTTGGGTGCTATAATAGCAAGGTACTTGAAGAAGGTGTTCTAGTCAACAGACCCTGCTTGGTTTTACCTGTACATTACTTGGCATAACCTTCTTTTGCCTTGGTACCCTTCAGGTACCTAAACTTCTCGTCTTATACATCCTTTACTTATTATTTTTTTGCTAAAAAGCTACAATTTTTTTCTTCTAATCTCAACATGCATGTGGATACATCCAAATGGATGTAGCCTTGTATGAGACTGTGAAACTGTTTGGTTATTTAGTTTCTACGTTTCAATCACAGAAAAATGTGAGTCAATTACGTAAAATTTTGTGAATGGCCAAAAGTTACAGAGGACAACTTTTATCCAAAAATATTTTTGCGATTGAATTCCAAAAGCAAAAGTTAGGCCATTAGATGCAATACCAAATAGACCTGAGCCCATTGATGTTTCAAATTGGATTTTAAAATCTACCAAGCATGCCAGAAAATTATTTACTAGGAAGTGTGTTACTGATAAAATTGAACTGCTATGCTGATGACAACTCTTTACGTAATAAAATAGCCTACATAAGGTAGAAAAGGATAATATTGAAAGAAAACCAAAATTGACAAATTTGGGTTGGAAATTAAATATTCTTTTTCAAGCGATAACTAAAATTAGAATTCTTGCAAAGTCATTCAAAGAAAAAGAAAAACTTTCTCAAAAAGTTAAAGACACATTTTCTAACATATAAATGGAAAAAGTTGGCCGAAAAAAGTATTTTGCACGTCGTTCCTAGGTCTCCAACCTGAATTTCAATAACACAATGACAATACCTAAAAACGTCTCTCAACATGTTCTGCATCATTATGCTCTCAACTTTTATAATTGTGACATAGGTATTCTCCTAAGAATTAAAAAACAAACGACAAACTAAGGAAACAAACTTTTCTAAAACGTCAAAAATCTATTTTTCGAGGCCTACTAAATATAAGGATTTGGTTGAGAAATAATAATTACATCGTGTCCCTCTTAATTTCGACAATGTGGTGATCACGCTCAAAATGCCTCTTCAACCTGTTTCACATCAATTCTACACACTTACTACTTTGTAATTACACAATGTATATATAGTAATCTAAAATGTGTTTCTTGACATATAGGTGTTTGCTTTGCTCCTGAGGCCAAACAAGAATCACAAATACAGACTATTTTGGAACATCTACCACCACTCCGCTGGATACACGGTCATCATCCTCAGCATCGTCAACATATTTCGTGGCTTCAACATGTTGGTCCCTGACAAGAAATGGAAGAATGCGTACACCGGCATTCTCATTTTTTTTGGCATAATTGCGGCCATGTTGGAAGCATATATACACATGGTACATTGTCATAAAGAGAAAAAGAAGTGCTTCCTGGAACCACCTACAAGGCACAAATGGAACTAATGGAGTTAATGGATATGGTAATAAATCAAAGCAGGAAGTGTAGATTGCAATTCCTGTTCTTTGATGCCCACTTTGATGATCATGTATGGGGCTCTCTTTGAGTACCCTTACTAAATTTCTTTTGTCATAGCTATTCTTTTCTCCATGTGATTTGTGAGTCATAAAATTAGGTTAGGGTGTCCCAACCCATCGATTTATTAATGGTATATATGTAGAGACATTCCTTTGTTTGGAAGCTAATAATATACACATTTTCTCATAATATATTGACTCCAATTTCACACTATGTGATGTACATGTCCTACTTTTCCATATTTATTGAACTATTCTTAATTTATTCCATTCTTCTGAGTCGACCAATAAATTTAAGTATGTCAAATGTTTTGGATATTTCATTTTAGATCCTTCCTCAATTTATCTTTTGGCCTCTTATAATGTTTACGTTTAGCCAAACATACCCTAATTCAATAAATAAAATAAATAATAGACCCTGATTATATTTACAAACATCACTTTTTTCTATAAAAAAAAAGGACCCACTTTCATTTTTGTTTTCATATTAGGGCTTGGTTTCATTTTTTTTCTTTTCATAATTATGTATAAGAACATCCAAAAACATTTTGCCTCGTATAGCCTAGGCCCTCACTGACCAATCCGGTAACCACGAAACTAAACACGCACCTCCCACACATCCATAGAAAATTGTAGGAAGAAACAGAACAAGAATCGGACTCCCGGTTATCAAGATACAATACAAAACATCTTTTCCACCTCGTAAACTCTGGAAAACTAAGTTTTTGGGGTTTGGGGGGTCAAAATGCAAACCGTCGATCCGGTAAACACGACACTTAACTTGTACCTCCCACACATCCATAGAAATTCGCTGGAAGAAACGGAACAGGAATCGGACACCCGATTATCAAGATACACTACAAAATAGCTTTTTCTCCTCGTAGACTATGAAAAACTAAGTTTTTGGGATTTGGGGGTCAAAATGCAAACCGTCGATCTAGTAACCACGAAACTTAAGTCGCTCCTCCCAAATGTCTAAAGAAAGTTGCGGGAAGAAACAGAACAGGAATCGGACTCCCGGTTATCAAGATACAATAGAAAATAACTTTTTTTACCTCGTAAACTCTAGAAAAATATATTTTTGGGGTTTGGGGGGTCAAAATGCAAACCGTCGATCCGGTAAGCACGAAACTTAACTCGCACCTCCCACACATCCATAAAAAATTGTAGGAACAAACAGAAAAGGAATCAAACTCCAGGCTATGAAGATATACAACAAAACAACTTTTTTACCTCGTAAACTCTTAAAAACTAAGTTTTTGGGGTTTGGGGGTCAAAATGCAAACCGTCGATCCGGTAACCACGAAACTTAACTCGCACCTCCCAAACATCTCTAGAAAGTTGTAGGAAGAAACAGAATAGGTATTGGACTCCCGGTTATCAAGATACAATACAAAACACCTTTTTTACCTCGTAAACTCTTAAAAATTAAGTTTTTGAGGTTTGGGGGGTCAAAATGCAAACCGTCAATCCGGTAACCATTAAACATAATTCGCACCTCCCACAAATCTATTGAAAGTTTCAGGAAGAAACAGACAAGGTATCGGACTCCCGGTTATCAAGATACAATACAAAACACCTTTTTTACCTCATAAACTCTTAAAAACTAAGTTTTTGGGGTTTGGGGGGTCAAAATGCAAACCGTCGATCCGGTAACCATGAAACTTAACTCGTACCTCCCACACATCCATAGAAAGTTGTAGGAAGAAACAGAACATGTATCGGACTCCCGGTAATCAAGATACAATACAAAACACCTTTTTTACCTCGTAAACTCTTAAAAACTAAGTTTTTGAGGTTTGGGGGGTCAAAATGCAAATCGTCGATCCAGTAACCACGAAACTTAACTCGTACCTCCCACACATCCATAGAAAGTTGTAGGAAGAAACAGAACAGATATCGGACTCTCGGTTATCAAGATACAATACAAAACACCTTTTTTACCTTGTAAACTCTTAAAAACTAAGTTTTTGGGGTTTGGGTGGTCAGAATGCAAACCGTCGATCCGGTAATCGTGAAACTTAACTCGCACACCCCATACATCCATAGAAAGTTTCAGAAAGAAACAGAATAGGAATCAGACTCCCGGTTATCAAGATACAATACAAAATAATTTTTTTACCTCGTAAACTCTTAAAAACTATGTTTTTGGGGTTTGGGGGGTCAAAATGAAAACCGTCAATCCAGTAAGCATGAATCTTAACTCGCACCTCCCACATATCCATAGAAAGTTGCAGGAAGAAACGGAATAGGAATCGGACTTCCGGTTATAAAGATACAATACAAAACAACTTTTTTACCTCGTAAACTCTTAAAAACTAAGTTTTTGGGGTTTAGAGGGTCAAAATACAAATCGTCGATCCGGTAACCACAAAACTTAACACGTACCTCCCACACATCCATAGAAAATTTTAGGAAGAAACAAAATAGGAATCAGACTCCCGGTTATCAAGATACAATACAAAACAACTTTTTTACCTCGAAAACTCTTAAAAAACTATGTTTTGAGGTTTGGGTGGGTCAAAATGCAAACCGTCGATCCGGTAACCACGAAACTTAACTCGCACCTCCCACACATCCATAGAAAATTGTAGGAAGAAACAGAATAGGAATCAGACTCCCGGTTATCAAGATACAATACAAAACAACTTTTTAACCTCGTAAACTCTTAAAAACTAAGTTTTTGGGGTTTGGGGGTCAAAATGCAAACCGTCGATCCGGTAAGCACGAAACTTAACTCGTACCTCCCACACATCCATAAAAAAATTGTAGGAAGAAACAGAACAGGAATCAAACTCCAGTTTATGAAGATATACTATAAAATAACTTTTTTACCTCGTAAACTCTTAAAAACTAAGTTTTTGGGGTTTGGGGGGTCAAAATGCAAACCGTCAATTCGGTAATCACGAAACTTAACCCGCACCTCCCACACATCTATAGAAAGTTGTAGGAAAAAACAGAACAGGTATCGGACTCCCAGTTATCAGGATACAATACAAAACACCTTTTTTACCTCGTAAACTCTTAAAAACTAAGTTTTTGAGGTTTGGGGGGTCAAAATGCAAACCGTCGATCCGGTAACCATGAAACTTAACTCGCACCTCCCACACATCCATAGAAAGTTTCAAGAAAAAACAGAACAGGTATCGAACTCCCGGTTATCAAGATACAATACAAAACACTTTTTTTACCTCGTAAACTCTTAAAAACTAAGTTTTTGGGGTTTGGGGGGTCAAAATGCAAACCGTCGATCCGGTAACCACGAAACTTAACTCGTACCTCCCACACATCCATAGAAAGTTGGAGGAAGAAACAAAACAGGTATCGGACTCCCGGTTATCAAGATACAATACAAAACACCTTTTTTACCTCATAAACTCTTAAAAACTAAGTTTTTGAGGTTTGGGCGGTCAAAATGCAAATCGTCTATCCAGTAACCACGAAACTTAACTCGCACCTACCACACATCAATAAAAAGTTGCAGGAAGAAACGGAACTGGTATCGGACTCCCGGTTATCAAGATACAATACAAAACATATTTTTTACCTCGTAAACTCTTAAAAACTAAGTTTTTGGAGTTTGGGGGGTCAAAATGCAAACCGTCGATCCGGTAACCATGAAATTTAACTTGCACCTCCCACACATCCATAAAAAGTTGCAGGAAGAAACAGAACAGGAATCAGACTCCCGGTTATCAAGATACAATACAAAATAACTTTTTTACCTCGTAAACTCTTAAAAACTAAGTTTTTGGGGTTTGGGGGGTCAAAATGCAAAATAGAAGTGGTAAATTGCGTATTTTGAAGAAAAAAATGATATTATTTTGTAAAATAGAAGTGTTTGAGTTAGTTTAAAATTCCAGCACTTAATAAAATCATCTGAAAATAAGTAGATTGTTTGAAAAAAATCACATATTTCAGTTTTAATTTGTTAAAAGACAAAACTACCCCCATACAGAGTTGAAAAATATTTACATGTCATATTTGGTCATTGTATATAAATAATGACTTTTTTATTCTCTTATTTAGAACAGTTACTAATTGACTAGGCTGGTGATAAAGGCACCTTCAATTCTTTAATTAGGGCACCTAAATTTTAGTAAAAAAATTAGTTTTTTACTTTTTACTTTTTACTTTAATTAGTAAGGGCACCTCACTTATTTTACTATATATTATCTCTTTGTGTCTCTCTCTTTATTTATTTCTAAATCCTTGACCACTTCTGATTTCTTTCTCTATTAACTCCTAATCTGCATTTAGTGTCTTCTTCGATTTGACTTCTTCTCTCTTAAGTTTTATTGTTTTCATTAATTGTGATTCTTCTCTCTTCTCGATAGGTGTCACATGATTCCTGAGCATAATCTATATAATAATATGAATTTGCCTATATCAGGTTTCGAGATTGTTTCTTTGCATTATCAATTTATTACACTTTTATGGTGAAATTATGTTTGCGCGTGTGTGTGTGTTTGGCATGGGTCGCATTTATTCCACATTTATATTTGTTGCAATTTAGCAGCCACATCGGTTTTCCTTTTGTATAATCTAATGGTCTTATGATATCCGGTTATCAAGTGACGAAGTCACAGAAACTGCTAAGCGTTTTGCACTAAAAGTAGGATTACTAGTAAGTTCAGCTGCTATAAAACTCTATAATTGCAAGTAATACTGTTGCAAGTACCAAATTTATTGTTATTCTTATTATTCTTATTATTATTCTTTGAATTTCTTTCAATTTATATTATTTATGAAAATATATAATACCTAATTATGTGTGTTTTGCTTGTCCTTGTAGTTTGATCCCTGTAATTTAAATAGTGTCACTTTAGTCTATGTAGGTTCATAAGTGTGTCAAATAAGTCCAATAAGTCTCTTAGTGATGAATAATTTTGTCACTGAAAATAAAAAAGTAGTCACAAAAAGTGTTTAAGAGACTAAAATGACACACTAATGAAACTACAGGGACTAGAATGACACTTTCTAAACTACAAGGACCAAATTGACATAAAGGGCAAACTAAGAGGGTGTAAAATACAATTAAGCCTATAATATATAGTAAAATAAGTGAGGTGCCCTTACTAATTAAAATGAAAGGTAAAAAAACTGATTTTTAACTTAAATTTAGGTGCCCTAATTAAAAATGAAAGTGCATTTATCGCCAGCCAATTAACTATTACCGCTAACCCAAACACCAAGAGATCATTTTTGTTCGGCTGGCGATAAAGGCACCTTCATTTTTTAATTAGGGCACTTAAATTTAAGTTAAAAAATAAGTTTTACCTTTTACTTTAATTAGTAAGGGCACCTCACTTATTTCACTATATATTATAGACTTAACTATATTTTACACCCTCTTAATTTCCCCTTTATGTCAATTTAGTCCCTATAGTTTATAAAGTGTCAATCTAGTCCCTATAGTTTATATATCACAGCTAAAATGCTTGAAAAACAAGAGTTAACAGACCCTTAATTATAAGCTTTTGTTGCCTAATATTGAACTACAAACAGCCCCTTACTTGCCCTATATTTCCCCCAAAATTTAACCGCCTAAAGACAAAAGGCAAAAGCCTTATTTCCCCCAAAATTCACCCGCTCGCAATCACTCATCTCTCTGTCTCTCATTGCCACACAACACTGAGCCACCACCACTATCGTCGCACGCCACTATGCCACCATCACCACCACCGCTGCTCTCCAGGTTTTTCTCTCACCCCTCTTTCTCTCTCTCTCTCTCTCTATATATATATATATATATATGTATATGATACAACCTATATTTGTCATGGGTAATTGATTGCAAGTTGATATACTTGATTTTATTCATAATATAAAGCTTTCAATATGACTACATTAGATCTTCCATTTCTGGAACACTTCCACTGCAGAATGTCTTGAACCCAAACTCCTTAATCTGACCATACAAGGAATTTAAGCGGTTGAAAGCTATCGATTTTTTTTTGAGGAGATCCTGATCACCATTGATTTAACTTATTAGTACTATTTTTGTTGGTGTCTTTGTTGGTAGTTGCTGATAAGTTTTTTTTTGCCACCCACGTAGCTAGGGCTCTGTAGATTATTTGCATGTCTTTCATGGCTTATAATGTGTCAATTATTTACAATTTTTTTTGCCCCACCTGCTGTTATTGTGATTGTGGTCCCCAACTTGTATATGTTATTTGATTCTCTAGGAACAAAGTTATTGTGGTCTGTAAGTAGTATTCTATTCTATTCAATGAAATTATTCTTTTGGGTCTTTTCATTTTCTCTCTCTAGACTCTACCGACTCTTCATACTCATTTGGTTAATGAGTGCAGTTTTGCTCAACCCAAAATTGCTTACCATTTGCACACCCTCATATCTCTTGGGATTCTTATTCAATATTTCTTGATAGCTTTCCTTTCTTGATATACTAATGATCTGCCATTCACCCTTTTTCCAGAAATGTATTATTTATATGCAACAATCCTAGGGGCACTAACAAATTTCACTCATACTCACACTCACACCCACACTCTATCTCTCTCCTAGTGGCAATATGGGGTCCACTATAGTCCCACAGTGCCACTTGGAGAGAGATAGAGTGTGGGTGTGAATGTTAGTGAAATTTGTTAGTGTCCCAAATATTACTCATTTACTAGCATGTACCCGCGCCATGCGCGGGTACACATGGTTTTTTATCATGATGTTTGTAAATTATGCATATCCTACTATGATTCAAAATAAGCTATCACACAATAATAAGAAACATTCCCCCACCAAGTGGAAAAAAGGGTAATAGTTAAAAGAAATTAAGTAAATAAAGGGCTTGGATGTAGTGGTCTGGCGGTTAGTTTTGGTGGTGGGTAATACAAATAAACTGAATAAAACACATGAAGAAAATTGTTCATTGGCTTCCAATATCTCCAATAGAGCAGTTACAACACTAAAATATTATAGTTCTCCGACCAAACTTTAAAGAATAAACAATTATCTTTACAACAAATAGAAAAACAAAACTCAATTTCAAACATGCTACCATATTCCCTTACTACAACAGTTAAATGTATATTAACTTAGTCCTCCATCCTAACTATAAGAAATAAACAATAATCTTTATAACAAATAGAAAGGAAAAAAAAAAAAAAGCTGAATTTCAAACATGCTATCGTATTCTCTTAAGATCATCTTCTTGAAACCCAAAGCCATTGGCGAGTGCATAAATAGTAAGATTGAATGCAAGTCTTCCCATAATGGCCTAATTGTGTGGCAATAAAGTTTCTTCTTTAAATGCTCTAAAACTGCTATGTTCAATGTGTAGTACTATAACTTTTGGGCTAAAAGTGGCCTTCTTCTGCTTGAGCTAGACCCAAAACTGGCCCCTTGCAATGATTTGAAGTTCTTTTTCTGGAGTTATTCATGTTTCGGGAACATAGTTGAAATCCCACAATCCATGAACCAAACCTCGTATTGATCTAATTATGATAACACAACCAAAATATAACCCAAAAGAACCCTCTTATTAACACTGAGAGGTTGCTCTGTTATAGGAAACTTTGTTTGAAGATGGTGGGCTTGGAAGGAATCTCTGGAAGTTCATTAACATATAGAAGGAGTTAGTACATTTTCTTTTAGCTGAGGGATTCCCAAATGCCTTCAACTATATGGATCCATTCAACAGTATCCAAGAATAGAATCATGCTTGAATGAGTATCAATAAACAGCTAATATAACATCAGATCCATTCTAAAGTTGGCAATGGGAAAGAAAACGCAAGAACAAATAACACCCGTGCTTAGATTCTAACTCGATGAATCAAAATAAAAATTCAAGTAATTCTAACATGAAAACTAATAGCCTTAAAATAATTTTCTAACCAAACATGTGTTTTAAAATTTTCTAGATCCATAAAGATTACCTTTTGATAAAATCTCTAGCTTTCGTCTTCCTCTTCGTGTCGAGAAGCTCTTCCTTATAAGCATCACTAAACAATGAGCCTCTGTGTTTATTTTGCTAAAGAATTACGATCGTTAGAAAAAGATCGATCACTTGACTCCTTTGTGCTTATTTCACTTTTAGCACTAAACAATGACCTTATGTGATGTGTACGTCCACTAATCAATTTTTTTTTTAAATTTGAACCACCATCAATAAAAACTTGTTCAGCGTTTGCCATTTGGGGTACAAATTCATAAATTAATTAAAGCAATAAGACGGAAATTTAGTGTTAAAAAAGGAAAGATAATATTCTTACTCCAAAAGCTAATTTCAGAGGCTGTAACAAAAGCTAATAAAGGGTTGTTGACAATTTCCAATCCACCAACGCAAAGCAGCTCCTCCTCTGCCAAGTCCAAGTATTTCTAATCAACGAAATCACTCATTCATTAACATCAAATTACTAAAACCTACAAAAAGTTGTGCCTAAAGACCAAGTCTTTTAAGGAAAAATAAACAACAAATTATTAAAAACCGGTTTAAAATAGCTCAAGAATTGAATAAACATGGAACTGAGAATAAACATGGAACTGAGTAACTGACCATACAAATGCCGTGAAAAGTTTTCAATTCACTAAATGAGAACAAAAATGATTCTAAAAAATTACTTTTCTTTTCAAATAATGCTATGGTTTCCAAAGTTGGCTCCCAAATACTTTGATAGTGGTACCATTAAAACAACCTCCAATGTAATTTCAATGATCCCTATTATCATGGAGTGTGGTTACACCCTCCTTGATTTCAATGCAATATACGATTAAGTAATAAGCTAGGATCAAAATTTCAAAACAATCTACTACTTTTTTTTTGCAACTTTGTGTCAATGGAAAATTAAAAAAATGTTTCAAATGACAGATTCATTGAAATTTTTAGCATCACAAAACGTGTATATACTAACCAAATCATCGCACGACCAATAGAAATATGCCTGCAAATAAGGACTACAACTAATCAAAAAAGAACAAAAAAATATTTGAGAGAAATATGCCCTTTAATTTTGTCCAAAAGCATATCAACCTAAAATATATTATACGAAAAGGTATTTATGATGACTAATTAACTGGTTCAACCACTTCAGTGTACTTATCCTCAATTAATGTGATTGTCTCAGGTGCTTTTCTTCACTTTCTTTCTATTATATACTGCTTCCAAGCTTGCTATTACAGAGGGCAAATTTTAACATGTATGAGTAGAGAGTTTTTTTTTATACTCTTACTTTGTTTAGCAAATTGTCGATGTGTAGGTACTCTCCGACTGTGTATTAAACACTAAAGGAGGCAGGAAACAAGTACTTGGTGCCACCAAATAAAGGAACGATGAATTTAGAGAGAAACGGATAAAAAAGTTATAAAATCATTTATTCAAAGAAGACAAATAAATAATAAAAAAAAAGAGAAAAAAATTAGTTTCCAAAGATGTTATTATCTAGGTGTTTTCACCATTAATAACTCTGTTGGGGGTTACCCATGATGCAACAACAGGAGTGGTTGTTCCATCAAAGAGATTTCTTAAAAAAGTATAATAATTTGAGTATTCGACACTTAATATGAAGATAAGATTTGTATTGTATTGCTCTGATAAAAAAAGATTGTACTCCCTCCGTCTCATATTTTGAGTCCACCTTTGGGAACTCAATTTATTAAGGGGACAAAAAGAATCTACACCTACTTTCCATAATTGCCCCTAATCATTACAACAACATTCTTAGTTTTGTCTTAGTGTAGATTTCAAGGAAGGGTAGTTTTGAAAACTAAGTAAAACTTAAATGCCAATTTAGGAAAGTGGACACTAATTTTGGGACATCCCAAAATGGAATACATGACTCAAAATATGAGACGGAGGGATTATTGTTTTTGAAATACATGAAACTTGTACAAATATTTTTTTTAAAAAAATAAACGTATCTCGGGCGTGTCGTGGATTTGTTTTTTAGGATCGGTCGTATCGACGTGTTTGTGTCCGTGCTTCCTAGGTGTTGACCATATGCGCTATCGAAACTTGGGAGACATTTAGCGCGGTCACTCTGTCAAATTTTTTTGTATCAAATTACCTATTTTTGGAAAATTAACTATTCTCTTTTTTCTTTTATTTTTTTTAACTATAAAAAAAGGGGATCGTTATGTATAAGAGTTGGATGCAACATCCTCAAAGGCTCTCAGAAATTTACATCAAGGGTGTTAGGTCATTCATTGAGTTTGCATGTGACAATTTGGGTAGTAATAGTCTTATGAGATGTCCTTGTCGAGATTGTTTAAACTTCTTGCCACTCCGAAATTCCAAGGATGTCCAAGATCACTTGATTATTAAAGGAATGATGGGGGCTTACACAGAATGGATATATCATGGGGAGGTACCTCAAACTACACATGACGATATAGATAATGATGAGGATGGGTTTGAGTATGGCATGGAAGACAATGATGATGAAGAAGGGGATGAGGTGGTTGATGCTATACGAGATGTAAGGCGGGCTACTTTTGTTGAGAGTTCTACAGCAGATGACTTCAATAGTCACTTTGCTGATTCTGTTAATGATGACGGTGAAGACAAATTTGATAAGCTTTTGAGAGAAGCGCAGAGTGATCTTTATCCGGGTTGTACGAAATATTCAAAATTGTCATTTATTGTGAAGTTGTTTCATTTGAAGGTAATGAATCATTGGAGCAACAAAGCGTTTAACTCGTTTATTGACTTACTAAAGGATGCTTTTCCAGAAGGTGAAACGCTTCCTAAGTCACACTACGAGGTCAAAATGATGTTGCGGGATCTTGGATTGGGTTATGTCCTGATTCATGCATGTAAACATGATTGCGCACTATTCTGGAAGGAGAATGAAAATTTGGAGGAGTGTCCGGTATGCCATGAGTCCCGCTGGAAAATTAATGATGGAAAGGGTAAGAAGATACCTCATAAGGTTCTACATCACTTTCCGTTGAAGCCGAGACTCCAAAGGTTGTTTATGTCAAAAAAATGGCTGAAGATATGAGGTGGCATAAAGAAAAACGTGTCGATGATGACAACCTATTGAGACATCCGGCCGACTCGAAAGCTTGGAAAGAGTTTGACAAGGCCTACCCACAATTCTCGGAAGATCCTCGTAGTGTAAGGCTTGGTCTAGCAAGTGACGATTTTAACCCATTTGGTAACATGTCTAGCTCCTACAGTATGTGGCCTGTGATACTTGTGCCATACAATTTACCCCCTTGGAAATGTATGAAGGAACCGTTTTTTATGATGTCATTGCTTATACCTGGACCAACTGCGCCCGAGAAAGACATCGATGTATATCTGCAACCACTGATCGATGAATTGAAAGAGTTGTGGAAGCATGGTGCACGGACATATGATGCCTATGCTGAGGATAGTTTTCAGTTACGTGCTGCTGTTATGTGGACTATAAATGACTTTCCTGCATATGCTAATTTGTCTGGATGGAGCACTAAGGGATATAAGGCGTGTCCTTCTTGCAATGAGGATATATCATCAACGAAGTTGAGAGGTAATATAGGTTATATGGGGCACCATCAATTTTTGCCTCAGAATCATAGTTGGCGAAGGAGTAAAAAGTTTGGCGGTAAGACAGAACATGGGTCAAAACCTAAGGAGCGCTCTGGAGAAGAAATTCTACGACAACTACGTCATGTTCATGATGTCAACCCAGGGAAGCATCCAATTGTTGGTAAGAAGAGAAATCGAAGACCCGAGGAGTTGAATTGGATGAAAAAGAGCATTTTCTTTGAATTACCATATTGGAAAAAGCAGTTATTACGCCATAATCTTGATGTGATGCACATAGAGAAGAACATATGTGAGAGTGTGTTGGGAACATTATTGAGCATAGATGGTAAATCAAAAGATACGCTTAAAGTAAGACTAGACTTGGTTGACATGGGCATAAGGGCGGAATTACATCCAGAACATAAGGGAGACTCGTATGTCGTACCACCCGCATGTTATACACTTTCCCCTGATGAAAGGCAAGATATTGCTGAATTTCTTAAGTCAGTAAAATTTCCAGATGGTTATGCATCAAATATTTCTCGTTGCATGAGCGATAAGGATCATAAGGTATCAGGGATGAAAAGCCATGACTGTCATGTTCTACTACAACGACTTTTACCTATTGCAATTCGAAAATGTTTACCAAAGGATGTGTATACCGCACTAGTTGAGCTAAGCTTTTTCTTCAAAGAACTATGTTGTAAGAATTTGAAGTTACAAGTGCTTGAGAAACTTGAGAACGATATTGTAAAGATATTGTGCAAGCTAGAAGCGATCTTTCCACCTGCATTTTTTGATGTCATGGTCCACTTAGCCATTCACCTTCCACATGAAGCAATGCTTGCAGGACCAGTGCAGTACCGTTGGATGTATGCAATTGAAAGGTGATAGTAGTAATGAAAATTCAAGTTCATGTAAATGCTTATTGAAAAGCTCATATCTTTATTGGAAAATTTTCCCTGTGTTTGTAGGTACTTGTGTACCCTTAAGGGTTATGTTACTAATAAAGCTCGTCCTGAAGGATCAATCGCAGAGGCTTATATTGTGAATGAATGTCTAACATTTGTATCTATGTATCTCCGTGGAATTGATACTAAGTTTAACAAAGATGAACGTAATTATGATGGAGGAAATGGTGAGGAAGATAACAATTTGTCAGTTTTCACACGGAAAGTCCGTCCTTTTGGAGCAGGAAGCTATTTTGAGCTAGCCAAGCACGATTATGATACTATACATAGATATGTGCTAAATAATTATGAGAGCTTGAACAAGTACATCGAGTAAGCTCTATACATATATCATTTCAAATATCGATATCTATTGCGTTAACTAATTATTGTTGATTGTCTATTCAGTGAGCATAAGACATACTTGATGACTCAGAGTCAACAAAATGTAGAAGAGAGGCACCAACAGGAATTTGCTAGTTGGTTTAAAGCATATGTAAGTTTTGATATGATTTGAAGTAAATTTGATTAACCTACCCATATATATATATAACTAGATTCACATTTTTTTAAATAGATGAAACAGTTGCGCCACGAAGGATCAAATGAAGCTAGTGATCAATTGTATGTCTTAGCTTTGGGTCCAGACTATAGGGCCCAAACATATAGTGCTTGCATAGTTAATGGAGTTAGATTCCATACATGAGAACGTGACAGTCGGCGTAAGAGTCAAAATAGTGGCTTAGTTGTAGAGGGGGAACATGATGGCCAACTAATTAACTTCTATGGTGTTCTTAAAGAAGTCCTTGTACTAGATTATCTAATAGACAAGCAGGTTGTATTGTTTCGATGTGATTGGTTCGACATTGATAATAAGAAAAAAGGGATACAAAAAGATGATTACTTTACAAGCTTAAATGTAAGTAGAAGGTGGTATGAGAATGATCCTTTCGTGCTAGCGATCCAAGCAAAGCAAGTTTTCTACCTAAATGACCCAAAGTTGGGTGCAAATTGGCAAATTGTCCAGGAGATTCATCATAGGCATGTGTACGATGTTCCAGAGGTAGTACCTGCAGAAATGGATGTTGATGATGTAAACATGGTCACTGATGAGGTGTACCAAGAAAATGAGCCATCGAATTTTGTCCATGTTCATGAGAATGAAGTTGGGGCATTAAATAGGAAAGATATTCCTCCTGAAATGGTAGGTGCTAGAATCGTGCAAACAAGTAAACGAGTCGAACATAGCAACGACTTCATATATCATGATGATGAAGACATAGAAGAAGACAATGAAGGTGACAAAGGGGATGAAGAGGATGAAACCCTCATTGAGTATATGGATGAATCTGATGATCATGTGTATACTAATGATGATGATGATAGTGATATTAATGTGTGAGGTAATTTTATAGTTAAAAGCTAATGTATTTTTATAAATATGCATATGTATAATCACTACACAAACTTGGTTTTTTTGTTTTTAATTTTAATTTTAATTTTTATTTTATTGACATTGATGCATATTTTTTTGTTGCAGATTACAGGCGTCTGGACTGTATTACTGAAATCTATGCCCTGTTTTGATCTCATTGCATGGAACAATATCGATTCATAAACGATATTTTTTTTGAATTCATATTGGCTTTGGATTTTGGATGTATGAAGATATATTGTTTTGTTTAATTGACTGAGTCGGTTACATTCTCTTAGTGAAAGGACAATTTTGATTGGTTAATACGAATGATTACTATGCATTTTTTTCCAATTCATATTGGCTTTGGATTTTGAATTTATAGTTCGTTTGGATTTTGGATGTATGAAGATATATTGTTATGTTTTGTTTGACTGAGTAGGTGACTTTAGTAATAATTGAACATTCGATTGGTTAATACGCATGACTACTATGAATTTTTGGTGAATTTCAGGTTCAACTATGGCACCTGGAACACGATGTCACACTAAATCATTGCCACTATTGAGAGATGATCAGCTTAGAGTTTGTGGAGACCGGCCACTAAGGCAATCAGAGTCATCTTCACACCATGATTCCCCTGTCCAGCATCACTCGGTAGGCGAGGCGAGCGTACCATCTGAGCCTTCCACTCTGCATACCCCATCATCTGTTGGTAATGTTTATTATGCTATATATATATTATGTTTAGAGATAATATAATATCTTATACATGCTCAAATGCGTTATAGTGATGCTTATTAATATTAATGATTTGTGTTTCTTTTGTTTGTTTATTATAGGTTCTAACGTGAGTGGTCGTGGGCGCACTAGAGGTAAAGGGCTAGATAAGTTGATACGAGCTACTGGCCACAAGCTCATAGTTAATATAGATCCTATCTTGGGTAGACCAACTAACGAAATCCAATCTGCCAAGCTGTCTAGTGAGATCGGCGTCCTTACTAGGGAGAACATTTCAAAGAAATACAACAAATGGAGTGAAGTGCCTGAAATAGATAAGGAGGAGTTGTTCACCCGTTTGAATGTATATTAAATAGTGTTTATTATTAAAACTTTACATATGCATATTTTAGACAATAATAGACTTTTGTATTTCATATGTTTGGTTTTCTTAACTTGCAGATGAGGATTGATGTGGATACAAATGCACCTCATGCTAAGCGAACCTGCACTGAGCTTGTAATGGCACGTAGGAGGAGCAGTAATCACGAGCTGCACAAGTTGTTTCAAAAGTACCCCTTAGTGGATGAGGCACGTGCCCATTGCCCCATTATCTTGAGTCAGGAAGAGTGGGATAATAAATGCGACTATTTCTCATCGGAAGCCTTTAAGGTACAATTACAAGTATAGTTTTAAAATTTGAGAACGACATTTAACCTTGTAAACTTACTTCAAATTATTTGCTCTCGAAGAAACGATCTGAGACAAATAAGAAGAACAGAACCTGTCAGACTGTCACCCATTGTATGGGATCACGAACATTTTTGGCGGGTACAGCAAAGAAGGTAAGTACAAATATTTATACAAGTCTTTAAATTAAGAATATTTCTTTGTGATTCTATTTAGTTTTTTTTATTGTAGGAAAAAGGACTTAAAGAAGCCTCTCGGCCGCTGTGAATGGTTTAAATGGTCACGCCACACAGACTCGAATGGTTGGTGTTGTGACCAGGCTAGGGTGATACATATAAGTTTCTAGGTATATCTTATCAAACTTGTGTTTTGTTTTGGTAATGAATGCTTATATAAGTTTCCACATTCTATGTAGGATGAAATGGAGGTAAGGCTGAACCAGCCTGTATCTGAGGGAGGGACTCGCCCGACAGAGGACGAGGTTGCTGATTGTGTGTTGGGGAAGAAGCCAGGTTATGTTAAGGGTCTTGGTCACGGGCCCAAGCCAACGCCGTCACACACATCTCAAACAGTAACTAGCGGACCTGATCCAGAGATGACTTCCTTACGTGGTATTGTTGAGAGCCAGCAAGATACCATAAATCGGATGGCAACAGAACATGAGAGCCAGCAGGACACCATAAAACGGATGGCAGCAGAACAGGCGGAAATGAAGGAAATGATACAACAACTACTATCATCATCGAAGCAGAATTGATGGTAAGTTAATTTAAGTTTAAAATGTAATCTTTGATTATTTTACTAAAGATAGTTATATGAAGAAATCAAAACAAATACCATCAAATACTAGTCTAATACTTGAGAGAATGATGCAAAAATGCAATTTAAAATCTTAACTCTTTCAATAAAGGGCATACGGGGTGTTGGGGGATCAAAATCGTCCAATAATGGTCCGAATGGACCGGGACCACTTTGAGCACCTTAATTGTGCCCAAACAAAGTTATAGGAATAAATGGAATTGAAATTGAGTCCCGGTTAGGAAGAATAACGCAAAGAAGCATTTTGAAACCTTAACTCTTTCAATAAAGGGCATACGGGGTGTTGGGGGGTCAAAATCGTCCAATAATGGTCCAAATGGACCAAGACCACTTTGAGCACCTCAATTGTGCCTAAACAAATTTTTAGGAAGAAACGGAATTGAAAACCGAGTCCCGGTTAGGGAGAGTGATGCAAAAAATATTTTGAAACCTTAACTCTTTCAATGAAGGGCGTATGGGGTGTTGGGGGTCAAAATCGTACAATAGTGGTTCAAATGGACAGGAACCACTTCGAGCACCTCAATTGTGCCTAAACAAAGTTGTAGGAAGAAACGGAATTGAAAATCGAGTCCCGGTTAGGGAGAATGATGCAAAGAAGCATTTTAGAACCTTAACTCTTTCAATAAAGGGCATACGAGGTGTTGGGGGTCAAAAGCGTCCAATAATGGTCTGAATGGACCAAGACCACTTCGAACACCTCAATTGTACCTAAACAAAGTTGTAGGAAAAACAGAATTAAAAACCGAGTCTCGGTTAGGGAGAATGACGTAAAAATGCATTTTGAAACCTCAACTATTTCATTAAAGGGCATACGGGGTGTTGGAGTTCAAAATTGTTCAATAATGGTCTGAATGGACCAAGATCACTTCGAGCACCTCAATTGTGCCTAAAGAAAGTTGTAGGAAGAAACAGAATTGAAAACCGAGTCCTAGTTAGGGAGAATGATGCAAAAATACATTTTGAAACCTCAACTATTTCATTAAAGGGCATACGTGGGTGTTGAGGGTCAAAATTGTCCAATAATGGTTCAAATGGATCGGGATCATGTAGACACCCCATTTTTTCGGCTACCAGATTTAGGAGACCCATAGCTTGGTGGTTCACAATGACCGCAAAAGACCCAAAGGGACTCTCGGAAGTCAGCTCCATCTCTCAGAATGCTCAGAATAACCAAAATGTCCCTAAAAGCCCAAAAAACTCCCGGATTTGGTCCCAAAGTTCTGAAAACATGCTACGTCGTAAGGAAAGCAATAAA
Source organism: Hydrangea macrophylla (assembly GCA_033977485.1). Classification (NCBI taxonomy): domain Eukaryota; kingdom Viridiplantae; phylum Streptophyta; class Magnoliopsida; order Cornales; family Hydrangeaceae; genus Hydrangea; species Hydrangea macrophylla. The sequence goes on from CM066994.1 coordinate 36,339,414, forward strand.
ATCAGTTTTTAAGAGAAATCAGATGAAATCGTCAGCTCCCAGAGACCCCCGGAAGTCCCGAAAGCTCCTGGAAAGTCCCCGTTGACCGGTTTGATCAGGTTTGACCAAATTTGACCAAGCTTGACCAAAATCATCCGAATTCACTAGAATCATTCTAAATCATAAAAAAGGTGTTAAAACAAGTTCCAAAAGAAAATCGAGTGAAAACGTCAGCTCCCGGGAACTCCCGGAGGTTTCCAGAACTTCTCGGGAATCCCAGGTTTGACCAAAATTTGACTTCGAAACCAGGGCGCCGAAACAATTTTCAAATATTTTTCATAAATACTAGAGGTCAATAGCTTTCCAACGGTATATTGCACATAATTTCTGGATTTAAAACGAATTTATTATGAATTTCCAAAGGCGAAAAAGGCGATCAAATCGGCTTTTATCGCGAATAACGCAAAACTTTTTAAAGTGACCTATCCCCGAACTATTTTTTATGTAAAATAGACTCCATTACCTTTCCAACGGTATATCACAACCTCAATTTGGAGTTCGTATGCATTTTCTGTGAATTTCGGACGAAATAGGGTCTTTTCGCGAATACCGGAACTTCAGGGGGCCTAAACAGCATTATCTGGACGAAGGGAGGAGCAGTGCCGCCGCGGCACTCCCCTCCAGAGCAGTGTATTTTTGTAAATAGTTTTGTGGTCCCATTTTGATTAATTAAAAGCCAAAACGACATAGTTTTATGATTTCAGATATTTGGTGCCAATGGGAATACTTTCTAAATCCCAAAACCACCCCAAGTTGGCCTATATAAACACCCCATTACTCTTCATTTTGGGGGGAGTCAAATGCAAGTTTAGAGAAAGTTTGGGAGAGAAAGTTGTAGAGATAAGGTTAGAGTAGAGAGAAAAGAAGCTTTCTTCTTTGATTTTCAAAACAAAAGTGAGTTCTAAACCTTGTTTTCACTTCATTACTCCCATTTACTTCAACATTTAATATTCCCAACCACCATTTTAGTGAGCATTTAAGAGAGTGAAAGCTTCTTCCATGTCTAGTGTCCTTACATATGAGTGAAACACCAATCTACAAGTCTCATGCTTCATGAATATCATCTATTGATCATTATCTACTTGCTTGTTTATTTATTGCTCATCTCTTCTTATCTCATTTCCCTTTTTATTTTCCTTATTTACTTACTAGTTTATCATCATCTAAGTGATGACATGAAGTTTGGGGTGAGTGAATCCTTATGGATAGTAGCTCTTGACCTCAAAAACATGTTTGATAGATGATGACCATAACCTCAATACTTCCAAGATATTCTTGAAATGTATTGAAGTTATATTCAAAATAAAATAAATCTCTCCAACAATCTTGGAGGTTCTTGATGATAAGTTTGATGTTGACATTTTGAGTGGCTATAATCCTTATTGAGTATTGAAAATATGCTTTCAAAACATCTATTTCAAAACCCCTCTCAATCCCTCTCATTTTGATTTCAAGAAACAAAACCTTGTTTTCTCCAAAATCTTCAAAACAATGAGTCAAAACAGTGAGTGAGTCGAGTTCAAAGATTTCTCTAGAACTCAATACTCAACATATGGATGCAAGGCCACTTGGAAAGTCTTCCTAACTCATTAGAGAACACCCATGATTTTTGGTTTGACTTGGAAGTACTTGGAAATGGTCCATTTGGATCCCAACATTCCTTCCAAACATTCTGTTTTTTGCTGTCACAGCAGTTAGGCCCACTTCCAACCCATTTTCCAGAAAACTTTTCCAAAAGGGGTGGTCCTAACTTATTTTTCCCTTAACCTTCAATGTCTTAGGAAACCTTCTGTATAAAATGGGCCTCTAGATCATTCTTTTTCATTTTCTAAGATTTTCAAACATTTCAATCGACAGTACGGACTCTTTTTCTGAGTGACCTCTGTTGTTTAATTGATTTCTCCCAATCTGTGTTCTAGACATAATAAGGAACATCTCCATAAAAAATCATGCATTGAAAACATTCCTAACCCCTCTTTTCAATTTTCCAAAGATGATGCTACTGTTCTGTCCACTATTCACAGCAAGTATACCTTAACTTTCATTCTTTGATTTGATGCTTATATGCATTCCAAATTAGTTCATATATTAGGAAGTAGTTCATACCACATTTGTATATATCCCATGTTGATTTAATTCATTCATTCATACACATTTTAGACTTCTAAGTCATTTTAGAAATCCATGTACACAAAACACACTACAACCTTTGCACATTTTTAGATACATACAATGCATTCATGCAAGATTTGGGGTTTTTGTAACTCTTAATCTAAGAAGATTATAAGGAATGAACTTGATCGCACGTTCATGCTTCCCCTTCGATCCAATCATCCTTTCTCATCCGTCCCGGGGATTGAGAAATCTTCTTTTCTCAAAATTAACATGCATCATTTTAGTTTGCTAAGCATACTTTGATTTCTTTGTTTATTTGTTCCAATAACAATTCATGTCCCCTTTTAGATTAGGAAGTCTTGATTATTTGATACATGATTAGACGATTTTTCCTAAGGTTTATTTGTGTGATCTTTCACTTTACATTGCATGATATTTGACTTAGATCTTATGAATGATATCTTATCTTTTGATCTTCCAATTTCAAGCTTTCTTATGTGATGTAATATACTATCATAGTATTAATTGTCGAACCATACATAGTATAAGATGATTATTTGGATGCTAATTGAGGCCCGTCGAAAGATGGGGCAAGTTGAGGGTGTTTTAGTCGCGATAAAGGCTCCTTCCTCTCTCGTACCAAAACCCCGAACCAAGTTCTTTGGTTATGAAGGGCCGGTGCCTTTATCCATTTGGGTGAGTCAAAATTAGGTTTCTTGGTTCCTTTTTCAAAACAATCTCAAACAAAAGTGGTCCACTTCCGGTGTCCACAATCTGGCGACTCTGCTGGGGATTTTTATTTTAAGACAAAATAATACAGAGGTTTGACTCATAAGAAGCATCCTTAAAATCATCTTTTTACTGTGTCTGGTTCACCGCATTGCACTTCTGCATTTCCCCCTCCGACTATGTCTGAAACGCGGCACTGACATTGTTCAGGTCTTGCTGTGCCAGGGCACAAGTCACCGTTGATACTGTACCTTCCAAGGTATATCAAAAAGAGTAAAAACCTCCGTACTGTCTCTCTGACGGTATATTGGAACTCTCGTCAACGGACCCTCTTTGACTAAACCCAGCCCTTGCATATAGATTCCTGTAGAACCTTTCATAGGACTGTTCATTTATCTTTTCAGATAGGACAATATGATATAACTGATGTATGCCCTGACGGGATTACTTGCACGGTGTAGATGCTTATGTGGCATAGAATAGGACCTCCTTTTTATGATTCCCAAGGCAATCACTCACATGTGATCACATTGAGTTGACCTGCCTAGGCACCATGACAAGGATGTCTGCTCCATGCTCACAAGGATATACACCGCAAACCTTGTTTGTCGGTCCTGAGACATAGGAGTATGAAAACCTGCTAGAAAGTACGATCACTATAACCATACTTACCAGTTTCTCCGAGAAACTCTGTCCAGATATCCCAGATATAACCGTACTTACCAGTTTCTCCTAGAAACTCTGTCCAGATATCCCACATATAACCGTACTTACCTGTTTCTCCCAGAAACTCTATCCAGATATCCCAGATATAACCGTACTTACCAGTTTCTCCCAGAAACTCTATCCCAGATATAACCGTACTAACCAATGTATCAAGAACTGTATCCCAGTCAACCAGAAATGTCTAGAAACCCCTGTTATCCCTTGGTGATCGTACTGGAAAGTAAGATTGGCACACTCTATATGGTCAGGACCTTAATTGCTTAACCGCTATCTGTTAGAAATAGGAACCTCATATAGATTAGGGCTTACATCCGCATGCTTGTCTCCCATGCATACACCACTCCCATCTCTCTGCACGCACTATCCCGAGTCAGTCCACGTCACTGTCTGTCTAAAAAGTCATCACTGTCAGGATCTGATACACCCCTTTCTCTCAAAATCTGTTAGGTCAGTATAGATTCCCAAGGTCAGCAGCCGAAATCCTCGTCTTGGGCCAGGAGTTCAGATAATCGTTTGGTCAGGATCAGTCCGACAGCCCACTTCAGCATGAATAGAGAAGAATTGGAAAATAAGGTTACCGAGTTGGGAGCAACTATAAGCCAACAGTCCGACAGTCTAGCCCAAGTCCTGAAGTTCATGGAAGAACTGAAGCAGCAGCAGCCGCAACCTCCGCCCGGGTTTCCGCCACCAGGGTTTGAACCTCCTCTACATGAGAATAATGGGGAGGAAAACTGGTTCCAAGGGGTCCCACCGCTTGCGTACGTAAAGAAGCTCCAAGAGAAAATGGACAAGGTAGACAAGCTGGAGAGCGTACTGAGAAAAAGCAAGGGGATCGATGATTACATGCTAGACTTGGAAGGCCTTTTTGAGCCTGTCAAGTTGAAACTGCCGGAGAGTTTCAAAATGCCCGCCATCGACCGTTTTGACGGAACTGGGAACCCAAAAAGTCATGTGAAGCTATGTATGAGTATCTTCCAGTCCATGGGTTGTACCCACGAGCACATTGCGATGCTGTTTCCGCAAACTCTGGCAAAATCTGCACTATCAAGGTTCCTAACCTTGGAAGCCTCCAAAACCCGGGCCTGGGAAGATATCGTTCGAGTTTTTGTCGATCATTACTCATACAATCAAGAGCTGGATGTCACAATCAGGGATTTGGAAACGACCCGGCAAAGCAACAATGAATCCTTTGTTGCGTTCCTGATCAGATGGAGGAACAAGGTAGCCCAAATGACCCACCGGCCGATTGAGAAAGAACAAGTGAGGATGCTCATCCGGAATCTGCAGCCGCTCTATCATGAGAAATTATTCTACCAGTCCATCTCCACCTTTGAGGAGTTGTTTGAAGTCGGAACCCGAATTGAAGATGCTATCAGGGAAGGAAAGATAAAAAAGGAAGAGTCTCCAAGTCAGTCCAGAAGGCCCAACTACTCCCGGAATCCCCCGGATGTCAATGCCCTTAGCAGCCAACCCATGGCATACCCTCCAAGGCCGTACCAACCCTCCAACCAGGCAAATTCCTCCAACCGCCCTTTCCAGAAAAAGCCCCCTCGCAACTTCGCCAAGTTAGAAATCTCTCTCTCCTCAGCCTTAGACCGCCTCCTCAAAAAGGGCCATCTCCAACTCCTCCAGCCTCGAAATACCCCACTCCCACCTAACTGCGATATGTCCAAGCGATGTACTTACCACCAAGCCCCCGACCATAACACCGATGATTGCATGTGCCTCCGCCATGATATCCAAGACCTCATTGACCAGAATATCATCGAGCCACCTCCGAAGCAGCCCCATATCACCCAAAACCCTCTACCTAACCACCAAAGCGTCAGCCTCATCGATTCCAACCCTATATCCTTCAACCCTGCTGCCTATATCACCCCCTTAGGACAACCCTTATCCCTCATTGACATCCCGGATTCTGAGGGAGTTCATCTGATCGGGGGAGAGAATGATGAGTGGCAGCAACAGCTAGACGATGAGCAAGACTTATTCTTTCTGGAAGAGCATAACCTAGGGGTGGTAGACCTCAAGTGGTATGATCCCGACAAAGAAAGTGACGCTTCTATCTGGGACGAGCCAAAAAAACCATTTGTGGGGACGTATTGTGATTGGTTCAAGAAAGATGGGACTATAGAAGGACCCACTTCTGCCGAGATTGATCATCTAACCAGGTCAGGCCGTCATTATCAGCCTCCACAGCCTGCCACCGATACAGCCGAGAAAGGTCCAGTCAAAGACAAGGGGAAGGGTAAGATGGATGAGATCATCGAAGAAGATAATGAGTTGATAAAGCAGCTGAAGAAAACCCAAGCACATCCCTCGATGTGGGACATCATGGTGACATCCTACAAGCATAGGCAAGCCGTGTTGAATGCCTTGGCCGGGATTGAAGTTCCTATCGACGCCGCACCAGAGGACATGGTGGCTTTCTTGGGCGCACTTGCCCCCGACCCAATCATTACGTTTTCTGATGAGGACCTGCCACCAGAAGGATCCGCACATAACAAAGCATTATACATCACTGTCGGGTGTAAGGAGCAGCAGGTGCCGTTTTGTCTGGTCGATACAGGTTCTGCCTTAAATGTCTGTGCCCTAAGGACCGCCACTGCTTTGGGGGTCAATATCCTGGACATCACGCCATCTGTGTAATCCGTGAGGGCCTATGATAACACCAGGAGAAAAGTGATGGGGACTGTCTCTCTACAAATCCGGGTAGGATCTTTGGTAAGCACCGAAGTCTTTTAAGTCATGGACATACCTGCCTCATTCAACTTGCTGATTGGAAGGCCCTGGCTGCATGCCAACAAAGCCGTATCATCCACTGTGCATCAAATGATCAAGTACATTCATGAGAAGGAAGTAAAGATCATCCTCGATAATAGTTGGGGTAATGAAGCTTTCCCAAATTACGCTCCCGTTTTCGAAGTCCAAATACCTGAGCTAGAAGAAGGAGAGATCGGGGGATTCTTCATGGAAGAAGTCCACATGATCAATGATGAAGACCGATTCCCTGAGGTCCACTCTGCAGTTGTCAACATTATCCGCAAAATGAACTATTTCCCCGGAATGGGATTGGGTCGACGCCAGCAAGGGATTCGTGTGTTCCCTCAGATCAAAGGACAACAAGGAACTTTCGGGTTGGGGTACAAGCCCACTGAGGAAGATGTCGAGCTACAGAGGCCATGGAAGAAAAGGGTGAAGGGTCTCCCACCATGCTGCAAGACTTTGAATGGACAGTTCATAAAAGATGGGGATGATTTCCCTTACTTTGGGTTCCCCGAACCCTGGATCCATCGAACCACTGGGAAAAGGCACCCTGGGCTTGAGATCTTCACTGATTGCGAAAGGCCCCCATATCAAGACCCGTTCTATCCCGAAGAAGTTGAGAAAACCCCGGAGGAGGACTGGTTGAAATACCTGGACACTGAAGCCATCAAGAAAATATGGGAGGAATCTGCTGAGAAGAAGGAAGAAGAGAGGGCCGAGAGCCAAGATGATCAGATCAAGCCAACTGAAGAGGGTCTGAGCAACCAGGCTGTAGAGTCATCTATCTGCGTCTCCCAATCCCCTATTCCCCCGGAGTCTGTACTACCAATTATCGAGTCTGTACTGGAGTCGACTGCTGTAAGCCCACCACTGTCCAATGTAATCACTTCACCTGTCATGAATGAAATGAAAAACGATTCTACTTACTCCTCTGTGTCTAACACTTGTGAATGCACAGATCCCTCCGAGGATCTCCCGATCGAACTTAAGCAACTAATTGAAAAACCACCTGCTTATGAAATAATCGAGGATACTTTATCAGTTAACCTAGGTGAAATAGATAATCCCCAAATTGTGCAAATTGGCTCAACTCTTAATAAAGAAGAAAAAGAAAAATTAACCCTCTTGCTAAAAGAATTCAAAGATGTTTTTGCTTGGTCTTACGAAGACATGCCTGGGGTCGATCCCGACATCGTCCAACATCATATCCCTCTCCTCCCCAATTCTAAACCCGTCAAGCAGAAACTGAGGCGCATGAGGCCAGAATGGGCACTCAAGGTTAAAGAAGAAGTGGAGAAACAGTTCAAGGCAGGATTCATCATTGTCACCGAGTATCCGAAATGGATTGCCAATATCGTGCCAGTCCCGAAGAAGGATGGAAAAGTTTGTGTATGTGTCGACTTCCGTGATCTGAACAAAGCCAGTCCCAAGGATGACTTTCCGCTTCCCCACATTGATGTTTTGGTGGACAACACCGCTGGACATGAGCTACTTTCATTCATGGATGGCTTCTCAGGGTACAATCAGATTCTAATGGCGCCAGAAGATCGGGAAAAGATGACATTCACCACCCCTTGGGGGACCTACTGTTATAGAGTAATGCCTTTCGGACTCAAGAATGCTGGGGCAACCTACCAAAGAGCCGTCACTACTCTGCTACACGACATGATTCACAAGGAAGTAGAAGTATATGTAGATGACATGATCGTGAAGTCCAAAGACAAAGAAGGGCACCTGGTAGCGTTGGAAAAGTTTTTCGAAAGGTTGCGCAAATACAAGATGAGATTGAATCCAAAGAAATGCACTTTTGGTGTGACCTCCGGTAAGCTCCTAGGTTTTCTCATCACACAAAGGGGAATAGAGGTGGACCCCTCTAAGATCAAGGCAATCCTCGAAATGACGCCACCACGGAATGAAAAAGAAGTAAGGGGGTTCCTCGGAAGAATCCAATTCATCAGCCGTTTCATTTCCAAGCTCACAACTACGTGCAATCCTCTGTTCCGGTTATTGAGAAAAGGGGAGAAGTTTCAATGGGATGACCAATGCCAAGCCGCTTTCAACAAAATAAAAGCCTACCTTCAGAACCCGCCTGTCCTCTCACCACCCATTCCTCATAAGCCCTTATTCCTTTACCTATCCGTCTCCGAAAATGCCATGGGTTGCATGCTAGCCCAAGAAGGAGAAGAAAGCCACTCCGAAAAAGCCATATATTACTTCAGCAAGAGGATGACTGGGTATGAGCTCAACTACTCTACCCTCGAAAAAACATGTTGGGCCTTGGTTTGGTGCACTCGCCGACTAAGGCACTACATGCTGGCCTTCCCGGTTGTGCTCATATCCCGCATGGATCCTCTGAAATACCTTCTCGAAAAGCCCGCCCTGACCGGTCGCATATCCCGTTGGTTACTCCTATTATCCGAATTCGATATCAAGTATGTCACAAGCAAGTCGGTAAAAGGGAGAACCGTAGCTGAGCATCTCGCAGAACATGCCGTCGAATCCGAAGAAAGAGGAGACTTTCTGTTCCCAGACGAAAGTATCATGGAAGTCAAAGAAGAACAGTGGAAGTTGTACTTTGATGGAGCAGCCAACATGAAAGGATACGGAGTAGGAATGATTCTCGTATCACCAAGCGGGGACCATACTCCATTGGCAGTCAAGCTCAATTATAACTCCACCAACAACACCGCTGAGTATGAAGCATGCATTCTGGGAATGGAAGCAGCCTTAGAGCTGAAAGTTCAGAAGTTGGATGTCTTCGGGGATTCAAACCTCATTATATCGCAAGCTAGAGGAGAATGGAAAGTAAAAGAAGAAAGGTTGAAGCGCTATCACGATCATCTCGACCAACTCAAGAGGCATTTCAAGAACGTCACATTCCTTTACTTGCCTAGGGAAGAGAACCAGCTAGCAGATTCATTGGCTACCTTAGCCTCCATGATCAAGATTCCTGTGGGAGTCAAGATGATGCCTTTGGTAATCGAGCAAAGGTACGGGCCTCCCTTCAACATGATCGCCGTAATCGAGGAAGAAGATAATGAAGCACCATGGTATCAGGATGTCTGGGATTTCATAGAAAAAGGGACATACCCCCAAGAATCTACGGAGAAAGACAAAAGGGCCATCTGAAGGTTCGTAGCACAATTCATCATTTGTGGTGGGAAACTGCTGAAGAAAGGATACAACGGTCACAACCTGACTTGCTTGTTTGGGAAAAGCTCCAGGAGAATGATGGAGGAAATACACGAGGGGGTATGCGGCCCGCACATGAACGGTCACATGTTGGCCAAAAAGATTATAAGACAAGGGTACTATTGGACAACATTGGAGAAAGATTGTTGTGAGTACGTGAGAAGGTGTCACAAGTGCCAGATCCATGCAAACATGATGTACGTGCCACCATCCCTTCTATACAGCATGACCTCGCCTTGGCCATTCTCCACCTGGGGAATTGATATTATTGGTGAAATCATCTCGAAAGTCTCAAATGGAAATCGGTATATTCTGGTGGCCATAGACTACTTCACAAAATGGGTAGAAGCTGCATCTTACACCAAGTTGGGGGCCAAGGAAGTGGCCAAATTCATCAAGAGAAATCTCATCTGCCGTTATGGAGTTCCCCATGAGATTATTTCGGATAACGGAAGTCATTTCAAGGCAGAAGTCAGGGATCTGTTCGAGGAGTACAAAATCACTTATCACAAGTCATCCCCGTACAGACCACAGACCAACGGGGCAGTCGAAGCTGCAAATAAGAATGTCAAAGCCATACTGCAGAAATCGGCCGATACCTACAAAGACTGGCATGAAAAGCTACCGTTCACGCTTTGGGGGTACAGAACGTCGATAAGGACGTCCACGGGAGCAACCCCTTACTCGCTGGTGTATGGGATGGAAGCGGTACTCCCGGTCGAGATAGAACTACCGTCTCTACGCGTGATGGCAGAATGTGAAATTTTGGAGTCAGATTGGTTGAAGGAAAGATACGAGGAATTGGCTCTCATAGATGAAAAGCGTCTAGCGGCGGTCGACCATGTCCGAATCTATCAAAAGAGGATAGCCCGTGCTTTCAACAAAAGGGTTTGTCCAAGGAAGATTGTCAAGGGCGACCTTGTCCTTAAGGAATTGCGAGCTCCGATCTTTGATCCCCGTGGGAAGTTCAAACCTAAATGGGTAGGCCCTTATATCGTCAAGACCATTCTTTCCGGAGGAGCAACTTATCTTATGGACCTCGATGGTGTCGAATTCAAAGAACCAATCAACTTGGATCGCCTCAAAAAGTATTATGCTTGACCATTCAATAACCGTTTTCTTCAAGCCTTGCCTTGAACTACGCTCGACCTGATTCCCACTCGGGGATACGTAGGCAACCACATCGGTTCGGTCGCTCCACCCACAAAAAATAATCTTTTCTTTCAAAGCCTTGCCTTGAACTACGCTCGACCTGATTCCCACTCGGGGATACGTAGGCAACCACATCGGTTCGGTCGCTCCACCCACAAAAAATAACCTTTCCTTTCAAAACCTTGGCCCGAACTACGTTGGACCTGATCCCCGCTCAGGGGTACGTAGGCAGACTTTCAAAAAGAAAAGAAGGATGGCTCGCTAGGTCGAAAATCTGAAAGGACGCCTAGGCAAAAATTAGAGCTAAATCCAAAGTGAGCAATAACAAAAGAGAGAAAATAGCTCGCTAGGTCACCTCCTTGGTGCCTAGGCAAAATTATGAGCATGTGAGAAAAATAAAGTCGCGGTCCGTACCATAACCCGGAAATCACCCTCCACACTAGGGGCAAACTTCGGCCACTCGCCTCGTTTGCCTGAACCTCTTCCAAGCTAGGGGCAAACGTCGGTCATCTACCTCGTTTGCCTCACAACCATACATATCCCAAACTAGGGGCAAACTTCGGCCACCCGCCTCGTTTGCCTCCGATAGCCCTAGCATGCCCAAGCAAGTACCAAAAGCAACAACTAATTGAAATCTCGATTACAAAATGTTTTAGAAAGTCGAAGTGCACAAAATAAGATTCCCAAAGTAACCAAGGTTCACCGATAAACAAACTTTGAATATTACATAAACAGGAATAATCAAAGAAATAAAAGTCTTTTAAAAAGCAATCACATGTTCAAAGACACTTGGAGGAATGAGCAGAATCAGTCAGGTCTAGTTTTAGTCTTAGTGTCTTTTATTTCTTCAAAGGTCTTTAGAAGTAGGCCTTTACTCGGTCAGTCCAACCATCAATAAAAGCAGCAATAGTGGTAGCCCTGATCCTGGAAGCAAAGACCCTCTCAGTAAACCCCCGGGGAACCTCCTGAACTTGTCCATACTGCCTGGCCAAACGGCGAGGATGATAGAAAGAAGTCTCTCTCAGACCCATCAACCACACTCTTTGGTGACCCCTGAGGCTCGTAGTAATAGGATAAAGGCCCCAACGCCTCATGATCCAGCAAATGTCAGCCTCAGATAAGACACCCATCATGCCCACCCAATCAGCAAAAGTATAGTGAGAATAAAGCACAGCTCGACGAAAGTAAGCCGGTGGTATACGACCCGTCCACAACTGAAGGCGCTCGTACAGCCAAGCCTGTAACACCAAAGGCGCCCCAGAAAGGAGAGGAGTCCCCTGGTTGAAGGCATTATCCAAACCATTCAAAGTTTCAGCTAAAACCATGGCCATGGGATTCCTGCTAAGTTTTAGCCCGAGGCACACATGCACTAAGTCAACAGAAGTGCTCGAGAACAAGAAGTGCGAAGTCATGCACAGTATCAAAGCAGCCCCGCGGGTAGCGTCGTACACTCTGGGATTCCCAGGACTGGCGTACCGGGCAATAATAGAAGCAATGTTGAGGGCCTCACCTTGAATCAACCAGCGGGAAATAGTGATTGAGCAATTCAGATATTCAGCCAAACCTCGCGTAGGACTGAGGGTATCAACAGAAGGGAGAATCAGATCAGAGTCAGAATCATAGCCGAGAATAGCGCAAAACTCCTCAAACAGGGGGCATATTTCCAGGCCATTAAAATTGAAGACATGGTTCACCGGGTCCCAGTGAGCAATGGCAGCACGCAAGAACTCAGTGTTCAGGGTAATCTAGCAAAGAGAGAACAGCTCGGTCAAGCCGTAGCTAAAGAGGTTGATCCGCTCCACGCCATCCGTGATGTTCAGCCAAGCTGTGAGTTGAGCAGGATCAGACAAAGCCATATTTTCTGTCGCGGCTCTAGCAAAATTCAAAATTTTGGCAGCACCTCCCCGTTTCACGGACTATCCCACCTGCAAGGCAAAAGCACTCACTATCACAAAACTGCCCATCGCAGTAGCATCTAAACAATCACAGTGTACATATATCAAATAAAACAAGCACACAACTGCGCCACCAAGCCGGAAGCTATCCGGCCTAAAAGGCGAAACATCATAATACTCTGTCAAAGGTCACAAACTGTTCCACACATCGTCCTACACTGTCCAAATAATCATATCCCCAGTACAACCAAATCGAAAACAGAAAAAGAAAATAAAATAAAATGTCCGCTTGGGAGGCCTCAGTCTTCCTCTTCTTCATCCTATGTCGGACCGCCCGGAGTGTATGTCGGTGACGGCCTCCTCCTACCACCTCTACATCTTGGACCAGTCCTCCATGAGCCAGCCCCGCCTCCACGGTACTGCATGCACAAATAAATGAGGGCGATCAGTAGGGAAACCACAAAAAGTGCAAAAACAGAGTCGAGTCAGAGACTTACCAAAGACGCCATCTGATTGGCGGCAAATTGCCGCATACAATCCATCTGCCAAGGGTAAAAGCCAGGGTTAGAACCTCATAACCTTAGGAAAGTGCAAAATTAGAGACATACCCGATGGTCTCGTGTAAGGACCAAGGACCGTAGGCTAGCCGCCAAGGCGTGACCCTCCTCGGCGTAACTCCAAGGAACATTGAGGACGCCCACTGGCTGAGTAGGGTACCCGCATGTGACTCGTGGCACCTCCATCACTTGGGGAGTGCCATCAGCGCCTAGAACATTGATGGTCCAATCCCAAGGAGGGATAGGGTCGGGAGCCTGAGGAGCCTGTCTCCTGTACATCTCGCGAAGCTGTAGGCACAGAATAAGTTAGGAAAAGATGAATAAAAAAACATAGGCAGTAATTAAAGACAAAAATGTAAAAAGAAACTCACCTCCAGGAGTGGGAAGTTAGGCATCAAGAAGTGGCCACGGTAAGCCTCATACCCGGTCTCAGAGAGAAAATGATCCCAAACATCGGTGCCGGCTAAGGCAGCCAGCAGAGCATCACCAGAAAGGTCACTAGCATCCATCACAGGGGGATTATGAGGGACGCAATACCTGGGACCACCAACCACCTGCCGAGACACCCGTTCACCAAGGAACCACTGCCTGCACTCGGTACTCTCCATCAGAAGGCGACAAGAGGTAAGAGATTTGACCGCTTGTATCTCCTCTGGGGCGGCGTAGGCAACGCCCTCCCAAGGCGTCCAATCAATACTAGAGGCCGTCAGCTCGGTTAGAAAGTTCCTGAGCAGAACAATCTGGTGGGCCCCACTCTTCACCCCGACAACATCCCTCCGCCATCTCAAGCCTCGTGGGAACAGAGACACAAGAGTCATGCCATCCTCGTCTTCGCCAGACTCATCCGCAGGAGAGGGAGCCAACATCTTCAGGTATTCAAAACTCCAGAGCTGCACAGACAAAGGAGGAAGTCAGAACAAGTATAGAAGTCAGAAGAATAAAAAAGAGAAGGTGCAATATATACCTCCCAAGCTCGCCAAAATCCTCCTGTCGATTTAACATCGCCCCGAGAGACCTCGCCCATATGCTTGTAGAGATGGGCCAGGGCAGCACCGCCCCAGTTGTAGGAGGGGATCTCATCAATGGTCGCCAGGCAAGAAAGGAGCCTCAAGCTCACCCGGTCGTTCCTCGTCGCAAAGATTGAGCAACCGAGGACATACAGAAGATACACTCTCAAGAGCTGGGAATTGTTCAGATTGTGATTCCCCCTGCCATAGGCCCGGTAAAGCCAGCCGCAAGGAAACCAATGCCTCTCCAGGTTAGGGGGAACAGCCCCAATCAGCATCTCTACAGCCTCTGGGTCAAACTCATAAAAGTAGTCCAGAATCAGGCGCTTCCCGCCAACCCTCAAACCCGTGATCATGGAGAAATCAAAAGGCGTCATAGTCATCTCACCAAACGGCAGGTGGAAAGTGTTGGTGGTGTCCCACCACCTCTCAGCCAGTGCGTAGAAGTGGGCCAAATCATTGCTACTTTTCGAAACCAAGCGGACGAAGCCTCCGAACCCGGCATCGTCAACCATCCTCTTGACGGTAGGCGAGAGTTGGGTATACCACAAGAAAGCATGGGCAAGGCTACCATGGCCTTTCAATGCCACTTCCGGCACCTGCACACGACAAAAACAACAAAAAATGCACAAAATCACTATTCACAACCCGAGAGCCAAAATCACAAAATCAACATTTGAGCACAAATCGGACTTCTAACGATCTCTAGGTGCACACTACGGCCCACAAAACTAGCACAATACATGAAAGCGGTCCTAAAAAGTTGAAAGTTTCACATACCAAGCTCGCTAGAGCTGCGCCCGAAAGATGGTGTTGGGGGTCCTGTAAAATCAAGTTCAGAGCTTGCATCTCGGCCTTCATCCGTCCCTTGGCCTTCTTAGACGGTCTCCTTGAGCTCGAAGCCATGGATCTACAAGAAAAATGGAAGTCACACTTAAACTTTCTTCTTGAAAATTTGGGCTAACCAAAAAACCAATCAAAAATCCAACTACGGGGAAAGATTACTCACCTGAGCGCGCACAAGCTGCGTTTTGATGATTTTTGGCTCCGAAAACACCCCAAAATGGCCAAGAATGAGCTTCAAAAGCTCAAAAAACCCGAGATATACAAAGATGGAGTCCGGCCACCCAGTGCCGCCGCGGCACTGGCCAACTGTCGCCGCGGCAGTGGCCCAGTGCCGTCGCGGCACTGCTCCCCGTGGGCCCCGCTTCGCTCTGTTTTGACCCGTTTTGGCCTTTTTCGGCCCATTTATGGCCCCGATCAGCCCCGATGGCCCATTCCAGTCAAGATTTATGAGGTTTTTACCCCAAGCAGACTAAAAGTTGTCAGAACTACCTCCAGCAGGCAAAAACTGGGAAAAATCAGCTCCCGAAGACCCGAATCGGCCGTTTCAGGACAACCGTCGTAAATTTTGATCAAACACGAGAATTCTGGTAACGGATCCTGGTTTTTAGCTAATGCACCGAGTAATCAAGAAAAGAGATTCCCCGAGAACCCTGCATCATCCCCCGAGGACAAAAACAGACAGATACTAGCTCCCAGAGGCCCTAACCGGCTCTCTTGGATTGAGCGCCGAAAGTTTTTGATCAACCGTGAGAGATTCAGAGATGGATCCTGGTTCCCGATCAGGAAAAGAGATTCCCCGAGAACCCTGCATTATCCCCTGAGGACAAAAGCAGACAGATACCAGCTCCCAGAGGCCATGACCGGCTCTCTTGGATTGAGCGCCGAAAGTTTTTGATCAACCGTGAGAGATTCAGAGATGGATCCTGGTTATCGATTAGGAAAAGAGATTCCCCGAGAACCCTGCATTATCCCCCGAGGACAAAAGCAGACAGATACAAGCTCCCAGAGGCCATGACCGGCTCTCTTGGATTGAGCGCCGAAAGTTTTTGATCAACCGTGAGAGATTCAGAGATGGATCCTGGTTCCCGATCAAGAAAAGAGATTCCCCGAGAACCCTGCATTATCCCTCAAGGACAAAAGAAGACAGATACCAGCTCCCAGAGGCCCTGACCGGCTCTCTTGGATTGAGCGCCGAAAGATTTGATCAACCGTGAGAGGTTCAGAGATGGATCCTGGTTCCCGATCAAGAAAAGAGATTCCCCGAGAACCCCAGAAGCCACAACCGGCTCTCTTAGATTGAGTGCCGAAAGATTTTGATCAACCGCGAGAGATTCAGAGATGGATCCTGGTTCCCGATCAAGAAAAGAGATTCTCCGAGAACACCTATATCATCCCCAAGGGTAAAAACAAAAGATACTACCACTAGCCAGAACTGATTCCCGAAAGTCGGCCGTCAGGAACAATCAGAGCATCACCCACATCCAGATCTCCTGATTATCAAGAATTTTCTCACAGCTTTACCACAAGATCCCTCGGTCACCTTTGGCAATCGTCTTATAAACAAAGCGCATCTGATCTGTCTCACTCGTTCCAGAAGTTTACCCCCAGACCCGGAGTCTTCTAAACTTCGATGTCCTTATCTGAGTCACCCACCACGTCACAGTCGCGAACGCTAGCACGACACCAGCCCACTCGGAGTGGCACACCCCACAGCACTTGCTCATACTAGGGTCATAATACTAGACATGATAGGACTCATAACACAATTCATATCGCATCCATGCATTGCATATCACTCTTATTACATAGCATCCGCCTGATTGTTGTGTATGTGCATGTGTGATTTATTCCTTGGAGCCCCGAACTACGTCCTGGTCTGATTCCCCTTGGGATACGTAGGCAGCTCACGCAGAGCACGACCAGCACTAACCTCATCATCCTTGCATCTTTTGCAACGCTTTTTATCCTAAATCTATAGCCTCCAAAAAGTCCTGTCTCTTCAGGGCTTTGGCACTCGCTTACGACATGCGTTGCCCCGCAAGTTCATGCCAAAGAGGGGCAAACTATAGACACCCCATTTTTTTGGCTACCAGATTTAGGAGACCCATAGCTTGGTGGTTCACAATGATCGCAAAAGACCCAAAGGGACTCTCAGAAGTCAGCTCCATCTCTCAGAATGCTCAGAATAACCAAAATGTCCCTAAAAGCCCAAAAAACTCCCGAATTTGGTTCCAAAGTTATGAAAACATGCTACGTCGTAAGGAAAGCAATAAAATGAGTTTTTAAGAGAAATCAGATGAAATCGTCAGCTCCCAGAGACCCCCGGAAGTCCCGAAAGCTCCCGGAAAGTCCCCGTTGACCGGTTTGACCAAGGTTTGACTAGGTTTGACCAAGGTTTGACCAGGTTTGACCAAGTTTGACCAAGCTTGACCAAATCGTCCGAATTCACAAGAATCATTCTAAATCATAAAAAAAAGGTGTTAAAACAAGTTCCAAAAGAAAATCGAGCGAAAACGTCAGCTCCCGGGAACTCCCGGAGGTTTCCAGAACTTCCCGGGAATCCCAGGTTTGACCAGTTTGACCAAAATTTGACTTCGGAACCAGGGCGCCGAAACAATTTTCAAATATTTTCATGGATACTAGAGGTCAATAGCTTTCCAACGGTATATTGCACATAATTTCTGGATTTAAAACGAATTTATTATGAATTTCCAAAGGCGAAAAAGACGATCAAATCGGCTTTTATCGTGAATACCGCAAAACTTTTCAAATTGACCTATCCCCGAACTATTTTTTATGTAAAATAGACTCCATTACCTTTCCAACGGTATATCACAACCTCAATTTGGAGTTCGTATGCATTTTCTGTGAATTTCGGACGAAATAGGGCCTTTTCGCGAATACCGGAACTTCAGGGCGCCTAAACAGCATTATCTGGACGAAGGGAGGAGCAGTGCCGCCGCGGCACTGGCCCAGTGCCGCCGCGGCACTCCCCTCTAAAGCAGTGTATTTTTGTAAATAGTTTTGTGGTCCCATTTTCATTAATTAAAAGCCAAAACGACATAGTTTTATGATTTCAGATATTTGGAGCCAATGGGAATACTTTATAAATCCCAAAACCGCCCCAAGTTGGCCTATATAAACACCCCATTACTCTTCATTTTGGGGGGAGTCAAATGCAAGTTTAGAGAAAGTTTGGGAGAGAAAGTTGTAGAGATAAGGTTAGAGTAGAGAGAAAAGAAGCTTTCTTCTTTGATTTTCAAAACAAAAGTGAGTTCTAAACCTTGTTTTCACTTCATTACTCCCATTTAATTCAACATTCAATATTTCCAACCACCATTTTAGTGAGCATTTAAGAGAGTAAAAGCTTCTTCCATGTCTAGTGTCCTTACATATGAGTGAAACACCAATCTACAAGTCTCATGCTTCATGAATATCATCTATTGATCATCATCTACTTGCTTGTTTATTTATTGTTCATCTCTTCTTATCTCATTTCCCTTTTTATTTTCCTTATTTACTTACTAGTTTATCATCATCTAAGTGATGACATGAAGTTTGGGGTGAGTGAATCCTTATGGATAGTAGCTCTTGACCTCAAAAACATGTTTGATAGATGATGACCATAACCTCAATACTTCCAAGATATTCTTGAAATGTATTGAAGTTATGTTCAAAATAAAATAAATCTCTCCAACAATCTTGGAGGTTCTTGATGATAAGTTTGATGTTGACATTTTGAGTGGCTATAATCCTTATTGAGTATTGAAAAAATGCTTTCAAAACATCTATTTCAAAACCCCTCTCAATCCCTCTCATTTTGATTTCAAGAAACAAAACCTTGTTTTCTCCAAAATCTTCAAAACAATGAGTC
The DNA here is from genome assembly GCA_033977485.1 of Hydrangea macrophylla. Classification (NCBI taxonomy): domain Eukaryota; kingdom Viridiplantae; phylum Streptophyta; class Magnoliopsida; order Cornales; family Hydrangeaceae; genus Hydrangea; species Hydrangea macrophylla. The sequence continues at coordinate 36,358,312 of CM066994.1, forward strand.
AAAACAGTGAGTGAGTCGAGTTCAAAGATTTCTCTAGAACTCAATACTCAACATATGGATGCAAGGCCACTTGGAAAGTCTTCCTAACTCATTAGAGAACACCCATGATTTTTGGTTTGACTTGGAAGTACTTGGAAATGGTCCATTTGGATCCCAACATTCCTTCCAAACATTCTGTTTTTTGCTGTCACAGCAGTTAGGCCCACTTCCAACCCATTTTCCAGAACACTTTTCCAAAAGGGGTAGTCCTAACTTATTTTTCCCTTAACCTTCAATGTCTTAGGAAACCGTCTGTATAAAATGGGCCTCTAGATCATTCTTTTTCATTTTCTAAGATTTTCAAACATTTCAGTCGACAGTACGGACTCTTTTTCTGAGTGACCTCTGTTGTTTAAATGATTTCTCCCAATCTGTGATAGTTATTAAGAGTTGGATTTTTGGGTTGTGTTCTAGACATAATAAGGAACATCTCCATAAAAAATCATGCATTGAAAACATTCCTAACCCCTCTTTTCAATTTTCCAAAGATGATGCTACTGTTCTGTCCACTATTCACAGCAAGTATACCTTAACTTTCATTCTTTGATTTGATGCTTATATGCATTCCAAATTAGTTCATATATTAGGAAGTAGTTCATACCACATTTGTATATATCCCATGTTGATTTAATTCACTCATTCATACACATTTTAGACTTCTAAGTCATTTTAGAAATCCATGTACACAAAACACACTACAACCTTTGCACATTTTTAGATACATACAATGCATTCATGCAAGATTTGGGGTTTTTGTAACTCTTAATCTAAGAAGATTATAAGGAATGAACTTGATCGCACGTTCATGCTTCCCCTTCGATCCAATCATCCTTTCTCATCCGTCCCGGGGATTGAGAAATCTTCTTTTCTCAAAATTAACATGCATCATTTTAGTTTGCTAAGCATACTTTGATTTCTTTGTTTATTTGTTCCAATAACAATTCATGTCCCCTTTTAGATTAGGAAGTCTTGATTATTTGATACATGATTAGACGATTTTTCCTAAGGTTTATTTGTGTGATCTTTCACTTTACATTGCATGATATTTGACTTAGATCTTATGAATGATATCTTATCTTTTGATCTTCCAATTTCAAGCTTTCTTATGTGATGTAATATACTATCATAGTATTAATTGTCGAACCATACATAGTATAAGATGATTATTTGGATGCTAATTGAGGCCTGTCGAAAGACGGGGCAAGTTGAGGGTGTTTTAGTCGCGACAAAGGCTCCTTCCTCTCTCGTACCAAAACCCCGAACTAAGTTCTTTGGTTATGAAGGGCCGGTGCCTTTATCCATTTGGGTGAGTCAAAATTAGGTTTCTTGGTTCCTTAAAGACCAAGTGGCGACTCTGTATCTGTTTTCAACAGACCTTTTCTTTTCCTTTTTCAAAACAATCTCAAACAAAAGTGGTCCACTTCCGGTGTCCACGGACCACTTCGAAAAACTCACTTGTGCTTAAAAAAACTTGTAGGAAGAAACGGAATTGAAAACCGAGTTCCGGTTAAGGAGTGACACAAAAATGCATTTTGAAATCTAAACCCTTTCTTTAACGAATTGTTGCACACCTTTTTTTTTTACTTATACTTTATTTAAAATTGATTTGTATATTTTTGTATTGCAGATTTACGGGCATCTGGAGTGCATGAATGAAAACTATGCATGATTTTGATCACATTTTCTAGAGCAATTTACATTGATGTTTAATTTGGAGATACTATATTGTTTTTGGAATTTGTGTTTTCTATGACTTTTGGATGTTTGGAGATACTATTTTGCTTTGTTTTGTTGGATTGAGTAGGTAATTTATTAATGAATGAAACTTTTTTTTGGTGAATATGTATGTTGTGGATGTTTTAGATTACTCGTAGCAGGTGGACCCAAAAAAAAATAGTGTGAATAAAATATATATTAAAAAAATAGGAATGATTTTAGCGACGAAATTGTTCGTCACTAATAGTCAAATTGTATTTTTTAGTTTTACCTTTAGCGACGAAAATTTCGTCACTAATTAAACCTTTTTACCTACAAAACTTATTTCGTCACTAATGATTACTTTTTACTGACGAAATATTTAGTTGGGAATAGAGATCTTTTGCCGATGAAACTTAATTCGTTGCTAATAGTAGGACTCTTTCGTGACGAAATTTGGTTCGTTGGGAAAAATGTACTTTTCCTGACGAAACATTTTGTCACCAAAGGGTACTTTTAGCGACGAAATGTCGTCGCTAATAGTAGGACTCTTTCGTGACGAAATTTGGTTCGTTGAAAAAAATGCACTTTTACTGACGAAATATTTTGTCACTAAACGGTACTTTTAGCGATGAAATTTCATCGCTAATTGTAGGACTCTTTTGTGACGAAATTTGGTTCGTTGGGAAAAATACATTTTTCCTGACGAAATATTCGTCACTAAAGGGTACTTTTAGCGACGAAATGTCGTCACTAATAGTAGGACTCTTTCGTGATGAAATTTTGTTCGTTGGGAAAAATACACTTTTCGCGACGGAAAAGTTCGTCGCTAAATGCTACTCTTTGGTGATGAAATGTGATTTCGTCGCGAAAGACCTTTTGCGTCGAGGAATTCGCGACGAACGTGCGACGAAATTTTTTTCGTCACTAAAGAGCTTTAGTGACGAAAATCTGACCTTTAGCGACAAAAATTTTCGTCACTAATAGTCAATTTTCTTGTAGTGCGAAATTGCCACCCCTAGTTAAAACTCTATGACTAGTGAAAATTAATCTCATCAAATCCCTATGTTTTAAAAGTTATGTAAAAATTCACATAACTTTTTTATGTAAAATTTCACATAACTAGCATTTAACTAGCTAGTTTTCTCTTTCTTGAATATAGCTAGAACTCCGACCCAATCTCTGCAAGTTTATCCCCATCATGGGAGAAAATATTGGTAGTAACGGTGACACTACATCATCGTGCCTACGTGGTGTCACCAATCAATCAGATTCTTGGAAGAAATTATTCAGTGTGACGGTTATACCATGTAACCATGCGGACGTGATGTGATATTTTCATCTATACCATACACCTGCCCCTATTTCAGGGGATCACAACATGTAGTTGTCAGATGACAAATTGTCATGATCGCCATGAAAATAGGGGGTATATGTTTGGTAAAGAATAAAAAGGTCACCCCACATCTGCATGCTGATATGATACGACGGTTACACTAAATAAATTTTGCGGATGCTTAATAGGCGAATTAGAAAAATCTGATTGGTTGGTGACACCTCGTAAGCACAATGACGTAGTGTCACTATTATAACCAATATTTTCTCCCATCATGGATAAGTTATTCATGTGATCGTCACAACAAATTATAGAGCTTTCGTAGTGTGACTTATCAATCATGTCTCGCTATGAGTTATTAGTTAGCTAGTACCCAATAATATCACATACTTCCTCCGTCCCATAATAAGTGTCCACTTCATTTTTGCACAATGTTTAAGAAAGTTGTATTATATTAATATATTTGGTTCATTAAATAGCCACTTTCCAATTTTACCCTTAGATGTGATGGGTGTTTGACTTTTTGCTTGTTTTGAGACCACAAATAAATGTTTCTTTGTCTTTATTATAAGGGTAGTTTTGGAAAGTAAGTAAAAGCTAGGAGTATATGCCAATTTAGGGAAGTGGACACTTATTGTGGGACATCCAAAAAAGGAAATGTGGACACTTATTATGGGACAGAGAGAGTATATTTTTTTAGGAAAATTTAGTGAAACATTCTTCAAATTTGATTGTGGAAGCCCAAATCCTACACATTTTTTGATAACTCAAAAAGTTTCTCATATTTGAATGGGTCTTGCTAGGGGCACAAACAAATCTCACTAACACTTACTAACACACTCTATCTCTCTCATAGTAGTACTGCGGGGTCCACTGCGGACCCCACAATGCCACTAGGAGAGAGATAGAGTGTGTTAGTAAGTGTTAGTGGAATTTGTTAGTGCCCCAAATATTACTCTATTTGAATACACATTAGGTGAGGTCCCGCATTTTAAATATTTTTTAATTACATGACAAAGTTGCCCCTGACCAAAACACAATAATACTGACATTTAGTCCTCTCGATCATTAATTGCTTTCTTTAAATTTCTAATTTCAAACCCGTTTTTTATAAAGTTTATATTCTTAGAATTGTGAAAATGAGATCTTTAAAATAAGATCCATATATGATATAGAATTCTAAAAAATAAAATAAATTTTTAGTGGATTTCCAGTGATTTTATCTGTCAAAGACTCAAATGTAATATGAAAAATTCACACATAATATCATCTGTTACAAAATGTCGTAACTCTCTCATTTTTTTGACCTTATAGGTGATTTTAATTTTTTTATATTTTTTATTTCAAGTATTTTTTTAGGATCTTTGTATTGAACTTGCCAATTTTGCATAAACATTGCATTTTTATTCCTCAATTTGGCTTTTTTGCTTCAAACCTAATTTGTCACACAAATAATTTTATTTGTTAGAAATGAACTCAAAACATCCTTAACTTTCTTATTTTTTGGCCTTTTAGGTCAATCATTATTATTATTATTATTATTATTATTATTATTATTATTATTACTACTACTACTACTACTACTACTACTACTATGGTTATTTTCATTATTTGATTTTGAGTGTTTTTTTCAAGATCTAATCAAAGAACTTGCAAATTAAAAAAAAAAAAAAAAACAAGAACAAAAACAAACAAAAATCTCATCTTCCTTCTATAATGTGTTTTTTAGGTTTAGCGACAAAATCGATAAAAATATATTTCTCTTAATTTTTCTTGTTTCGAATGTTAGCTTCAACGACCAAACAGATAGATTACTCTAAATGGTTTGGTCGCCTACTTTAAAAGGTCTTTATTTTCTTGATTTTTTTGGTGGCTTTTTTGATTTATTTTTTATTTTGGGTATTTCTCCCAGATGTATCCGTTAGAAACTTCCAACAGCAGTTTGGGAGTGCTGATTTTGTGAAATTACCCATATGAATTAAGAGCCTCTTTTGAAAATTCTTAAGGAACCTTTTTTTTTTGGGTTACATATGGTGAAATTTTATAACTCATTATTGTCCTTTTTAAATTTCAGAATTCTAATGTCACATCACAAAAAAAGTGGAGAGCTATATATAATAAAGGGTAAACTTGAAAAATGTGTGACTGAAGTACATAGACAAAGAAACTCTTAAAATGAGACATCCAAAAATAGAATAAAGTACTCTTGATCTGAGGAGATAGTATGTAATATTTTTTTTTTTTTATCAGGAGATAGTATATAATTATCTATTCTAAAATTTGCGACGATCTGTTTGGCCAACAAATTACATATACTTTTTCCCCAAAAATTGGGCCCCTTTTATTCTTTTATTTTTTTTTCAATCAAATTGGGACCTTATATAAAGGCCAAATATCGGAGGCCTAGGAGATCGCACTTGTCCCCACGACCGACCATGGGTGAATGATCATGAGTACAGAGATGGGAGGGAAATGACGGAGTTTCAAATTTTTTAAAGTGCTAAAGAGTGCGAAAAATTTTTGATCCTTAGATGATGACACATACCAAGGGTCAAAGTGTCCTAGTCAAAGAAAATATTCATTGCAAATATTGCAGAGCGTGTGATTAACGCAGATTTTCTTCCTCAACTTAAATCATAAAAGCACGTAGTTTGTTTGCTTGTGTGTTTTTTTTAATCATTTAATGTAGTGGTTCTCATACGAGAACATGAGTGTGTTGAGGCCTGGAGGAGGGGCAAGATGGCATGATTCGAACTCCAGTATGAGCATGACATGGCGTACCTTTTCACCTCTAGGTTATGCCGTTGCTCAAAATTATGTAGTGTTTGACATTTTAGATGAACAAAATTTTATTAAAATAAGTTAACAATAAATCGATAATTTAATTAGAAATCGGAAAAAAAGAATAATGTTAGGTACACCTAAAACATACATTTAAAAAGAACACAAGCGGATATAGATCTCCTAAAATACTCTATATTTATCACATATATGAACATATGGAGTATTTTAAGAGATCCGCATCAGTTTATATTCTTTTTAGGCTATGCCGTTGCTCAAAATTATGTAGTGTTTGACATTTTAGATGAACAAAATTTTATTAAAATAAGTTAACAATAAATCGATAATATAATTAGAAATAGGAAAAAAAGAGTAATGTTAGGTACACCTAAAACACACATTTAAAAAGAACACAAGCGGATATAAATCTCCTAAAATACTTTATATTTATCACATATATGAACATATAGAGTATTTTAGGAGATACACGTCTGTTTATATTCTTTTTAGGTATACCCATTACTCGGAGAAAAATGCCTTACGAAAATTTCAGAGATACACATATGCACGCGCAATTGCATCGTACCAAGTGGGACTCGTTCTACTATCCCTATATATATATATATATAATATCTTTCCTCCTCCGTCTTAAGCTGTAGAACTTATTTTCCTTCCATTTGACTGTTGAAGTTGAACCAAAAGGTATGTGTGTACACATTTGTTGAAAAATAAAAGAGCAAATCAATAAAAAAACATTTCGAAGCTTTGAAACTTTCAGTTTAGTACTGCATTCGTCAATTTGAAGAATCCTATATGTTATAGGACCATTTCAAATTAAATTCATTTTATTACATAAGGAGTAAAACTCTTTAAACTTTTCAGTATCAATCAAAGCAATGTGAGTATAATTCATTTGATGTTGAGATAGGCTAAAGGTCTCTCCACTGCATAGATAGAGTGTTCAACCCCTTCCTCCTCAACTTGTAATTTAAAAAAACAGGAAAAAAAAACACTTACATTTAAATCCAAATGAGGACAATAGTGAAAAGTAAAAAGTCTTAGGGTGAAATATATTCTAAAAGTCGGCACTTAATCATCTTATGTTTGTGTGTTAAATACAAATATTAATGGTGTTAACTTTTAACTTAAAATGATAAATATATCCTTTATTGTAACCACAACCACAACCACAACCATAATGACTAAGTGTGGACTTTTGAACAAGCTTCATTACATATTTAGAAGAGTAACACTTGTGGCACAACTAAAGTCACAACTTTTTTTGCACAACCTTCATTTTGTGTTTATCTCTCTCTTGATGGGTCCCACAGTGCCAGTGACCCCACAGTGCTCACTAGGAGAGAGATAGATACAAAATGGAGGTTGTGCAAAAAAAGATTTGGCTTTAGTTGTGCCCCAAGTATTACTCTATTTAGAATTTCAAAAAGCAATGCAGAGAGAACGTGTACCAAGGACTTTCCTGGCAACTTCAATAGCAAAATCTGTTTCTAACTTAAATTATAGAGTAATATTTAGGGTACAATCAAAGCCACAACCATTTGCTCACAATCTCTATTTTGTGTCTATGTCTCTCCTAATAGGCATTGTGGGGTCACTGGTACTGTGGGGCCCATCAAGAGAGAGATAGACACAAAATAGAGGTTGTGATCAAATGGTTGTGGTTTTAGTTGTGCCCCAAGTACTACCCTAAATTATATGGGTAATACTTGGGACACATTCGTTTACATAATTTTTGGCACACTACTCAAAAGAAAATATGTGTCTATCTTTCTCGTGTGGAGTCCACTGACATCATAGGAGAGAAATAGACCCATCTTTTGATTTGTGTCCCAAAAGTTGTGTGAATAAGTGTGTCCAACCTTTACCCAAATATATATATATATATATATACATGTACACACACTAGCATTCAATAAAAGAACAAGTCAACAAACCCAACTCGTCACTTAATAATCCCCACCTAGCACCTACCCATCCTCTTCTATCATCTTGGAAATCTATAAAAATCAAACCAATCCCTCTTTTCCATTAATCCAAACAACAGCAAAAATAGAAAAATAGAAGTACCCAGACACCAAAAACTTGTTTTCTCAAGGAATTGATCTTCTGGGTACCTCAAATCTATCAGTTTCTCTTCTTTTAAATATCAAACCGATGGCCAAATACATAAAAACATTACTGTTTTCTTGTATTTTGATTTCTTCTATAGTTTCTATCTCAAACGCCCAAACATGCCCCAACTACAGATTTTCCAGGAATGTTATATTCACAAGGTGTAATGACCTTCCTGTCCTCAACTCATTCCTTCACTGGAACTACCACCCATCGAACGGCTCGGTCGACATAGCCTATCGTCAGCCTGGTGTCGACTCGAACCAGTGGGTCGCTTGGGCCCTGAACGTTAACGGGCGGGGTATGCTTGGGGCAGAGGCTCTTGTGGCTCTCGTAAACTCAAGTGGTACAATACATGCATATACATCGCCCGTGGGTAATACTTATAATGGCGCTACGTTAGCTGAGGGGCCTTTGAGCTTTACTGTGTCCAGAATTGAAGCAGAGTTTGCTAATAATAATGAGATGATTATATTTGCTACTTTGGAGCTTCCGGGTAATCAAACCAGTTTTAATCAGGCGTGGCAGGTGGGTCCGGCTTCCGGCGGGTCACCTAGTAGGCACGCGGCTGGGATTAATCTGAGATCTTCAGGAAATGTGAATTTTCTGTCAGAACAGAACATTAATACTGGATCAGGGGGTGGAATTGTAATTCCAAGACTCAAACGAAAAAATGTAAGCAACTCCAAACTCAATCTCTCTACTTATTTGAACGTGTATATATATATATATATATATCTAGCTCTAATTTGACATTAAACCTGCATGTGCTTTGTTTGTGGATTGAGCGAAGGAAACAAAAAAGAAAAAGATTGAGAAAAACATAATCTTTGTTGGGTTAATATGGAAATGAATGAGGAAATAGGAAGAAAACAGCCAAAATTAACTTTAAGATTTTAAATTTTGTGAGTCATTTCCTTTTCTCCTCTTCATGAGTTCCTATCATTTTTTTTTTTAAAATTTTAAATTATTATTGTTATTCAACTATAGAAGAAAACACTAAAGAAATATTCTTCTTTTTTGTTTTCCTTTCACTTTCATCATGGGGGGTTTTGATTATTTTCTTGTCATGAATGGGATTTTCTCAGGTTCATGGAGTGTTGAATGCAATAAGTTGGGGGACATTGATGCCTTTGGGTGCTATAATAGCAAGGTACTTGAAGGTGTTCAAGTCAGCAGACCCTGCTTGGTTTTATCTTCACATTACTTGCCAATCCTCTGCCTATATTATCGGTATAGCCGGATGGGTCACTGGCCTAATGCTCGGCAGTGACTCGGTGGGACTCTCATATAACATCCATAGAAACATTGGCATCACTCTCTTTTGCCTCGGTACCCTTCAGGTAACTAAAACTTCTTGTCCCATACACTATTTTTTCCTAATTTTTCAGCTAAAATAAATACATTTTTTTTTTCCTAATAGCAACTTGCGTGTGTGTGTATAAATAAATATTTATACGAGGTTATGAGATGATTGTTCTTGGCTTCCGTTTGGAAACAACTTTGGAGTTCATAAGTGGTGAAACTCTAAAAGTTAAAAATATAATTGTTTGGTAATGTGAGTCAATTACGTAAATTTTTGTGAATGACCAAAAACTATAGTGGTAATGTTTTTTCCAAAATTTTTGCGATTGAGTCACAAAAACAAAAGTAAGGCCCTTGATGCAGTACGCAAGGCAAAGAGATAGGAGCACGTCATTGGATTTGAAATGTTACATTGTTTCCCATCTTAATTTCAACAATGTGGCGATCACGCTCAAAATGCCTCTTCCACCATGTACTACATCAAATGTACACTCACTACTTTGCAATTACATGCACAATGTATACATACAGTAATCTGAATTAATGTTTTTCTTGACATTTATATAGGTGTTTGCTCTACTCCTGAGGCCAAATAAGGACCACAAATACAGACTATACTGGAACATCTACCACCACTCCACTGGATACACCGTCATCATCCTCAGCATCGTCAACATATTTCGGGGCTTCGACATGTTGGTCCCCGACAAGAAATGGAAGAATGCGTACACCGGCATTCTCATATGTTTTGGCGTAATCGCAGCCATATTGGAAGCATACACATGGTACATTGTCATAAAGAGAAAAAGGAGTGCTTCCCGGAACCATCCACAAGGCACAAATGAAACTAATGGAGTTAATGGATATGGCAACAAGTCACAACAGGAAGTGTAGTATTGCAAATCTTGTGCTTTGTGACTTCTTTGATGTCCCACTTCGATGGCCTCGTTGACTCTTATTAAATATTTATTTATTTATTTATTTTCTATACCTATTCTTTTCTCCTTGTGATTTGTGAGTCTTAAAATTATGTTTGGGTGTTGCAACTCCCAACTTATAGATTTATTGTAATTTTTATGTTATATATGTAAAACATTCTTTCCTTGGATTTTAGTATATAATTTTTATGGGCTACCATAAGTTTTTTTTTTCTTTAATAATGAGGGATCTTGTGGGTGGCTTTTCCTTCGAACTTAATTGACATTCCTAGTTGTCAAGGCGCTTCCGCCGCTTCACTTGAATAGCCAAAAATTCCTTCAATTGAACTACTCGTGTGGTTTTTAGCAACAAAAAAAAAAATAATAATAATAATGCTAGATGCACAAACAAAATGCACAACTAAATGCACTACCTGCTTAAAATTGTTAGACCTCGTGCTGAAAAGTATTTATACACAAAAAGACAAAAAAAAAAAAAGATGTACAACTTTTTCAGCACGATGTCCAACAATTTTAAACAGGTTGTGCATTTATTTTTGGTGCATCTAGCAATACTAAAAAAAAAAACTACTTGTGGATGTTGGGCCACTATAAAGTTGACTCGTATACTATAGGCCCAAATTTAACAATTGACACTTTAGCTAATAAGACAGCGCCATTAGGGAACACAGTACTGGAGGGCCACTGTAAAGTAAACTCGTAGTAAGGAGAAATTTTTGGGTACCCTAAGGTACCATGTGGCATGTCACTTGGTATCCCATACTCAATAGAAGTGTCCTTCTGATACTCGTTGGAGCTCACATTATGAAACATTGGCAAGCTTAATCAAAGTGTTTGATGCTGTGATTGGGGTGCTTGAAAAAATCCGTGATGATGGGATGAGAACCTTACTAGTGGAGCACAAGGTCCTTTGATCAACATTCTCAAGTTTGATTTTGTTTGCAATCTACACTTGATGAAAAAAATCCTTGCAATCACAAATGAGTTGTCAAAGGCTTTGCAAAGAAAAGACCAGAATATTATTAATGCCATTCATTTGGTTGATGTTTCAAAGAAACGACTAAAAGATATAAAGAATGAACGATTTGATCCTTTTCTTGATGAAGTTAAATCATTTTGTGCCACATATGATATTAATGTTCCAAACATGTCTGAGTCATTTTAGAGTCGACCCATGTTCCAAACATGTCTGAGTCATTTTAGAGTCGACCCAAGCGTAGGGGTAGTGACATAACAAATGAACATCGATACAAGTGTGATTTATTTAAGACGTTCGACTTGATGAACGTTTTACTGAGGCAAATACTGAGTTGCTTCTTTGTGTGGCATGCCTTAATCCTGCAGATTCATTTTCTGCGTTTGATAAGGAAAGAGTCATTTGCCTTGCCTCTTTTTATCTAAAGGATTTCTCTGAAAAAGACTACACGTATCTTGGAGATAAACTTGATACTTATATCTATGATGTGTGTTCAAGTAATGACTTTTTGAAGTTAAAGGGACTTGGTGATCTAGCGAAGAAAATGGTGCAGGCAAAAAAACATCTTACTTTTAATTTAGTTTTTCGCCTTCTCAAATTGACGTTGGTTCTACCCTTTGTGACAGCTACAGTGGAGAGAGTGGCTATGAAGATTGTGAAAAACCGCTTGTGCGGTCGAATGGGAGACCAATTCTTAAATGATAGTTTTCTTGTGTATATCGAGAAAAAGAGATTCGATGAAGTTACAAATGATGAGATAATGAAACGCTTTCAGGATATGAAACCCCGCCGCGGGTATTTATAAAATATAATAGTCTTGATTAAAATATAATATTATCTTTTGCGAAGGATTTTTATTTATGCTTTACACTAAGTCCCCTGGTAAAAAATCCTAACTCCGCGCCTATCAACGAGTGACGGGAAAAGCTTCGCGCTGAAATGGAAAAGGAATTAAAAGAGTGTTATTTTCATAGTTAAAAGGGTTTAAGGATTGAAATAGAAATATACTTTGTATACTATTCGAAAAAAGAGTGCAGCCTCAAAGCATACTGGCTTTTATTGTTATCAGTTTGGTTTTGATTGAAAAGAATGGCATCTATATATATATGTGTCACAGTGTAGCTCACTTTTCCGTGGGTCATTGATGAACTTCATTTTTTTTTTCCCATACAGACAATCAAATTTCTTTAGGGTGAGTCTGCCAAAATTATACTTTTTTAGAAAGAAAAAAATAAGAATAGTTTTTCAATGTTCAAGTGACAGAAAGGAAGCACTGATAATTTTATTGTTTTTGGTTAATAAAGAAAATAATTAGGAATGAAATGTAAATGAGAGGAAAAAAAAATCGATTACAAAATTTGAATTTGATAAGCCTATTTGAGTTAGCTGGAAGTCTTACACTTAAAATGAATTATGGATTTCGAGGAAAAAAATTATTATTTTATAAAATAAAAATGTTTGGATTAATTTAAAATTTTATAGTACTTAAGCAAATGAAAGCTAAGGCTCATGTTTAGAAACAAATACCATCTTACGGAGATTAAGCCAACAAACAATAAATTGCAGCATCATATATATTATTCGAATTAATATAAAAAAAAAACACTAGTATATATATATATATATATATATATTGTTCGAATTAATATAAAAAAAAACACGTTAAAAAGAAAGATAAAATAATTAGAAATAGGAGAAAATGTACTACATGAAAATTTCGGATACACAAGCACGCGCTATTGTACCAACTATCTAGTGGGACTTGTTCCAGTATCCCCATTATTTTTTTTAGCACTACAACATTCACACACTTTTTGCATACTCAGCTTTAAATGCATGTACCATTTGATGTGTAAGTGGTGCACAGAAAAGTGTGAAAAATTCAAACAGCATAAGGTACATGCATTTAAAGCATAGTATGTGCAAAAGTGTGTATGCTTAGCATTATTGTTTTCCTTTCATTTGACAGTCGAAGTTGAACCAAATTGACAAAAAAAATTAAAAATAAAAAACGTTGAACCAAAAGGTATGTGTGAACAGTGGTTAAAAAAAACGAAAGAACAAATAAGGAAAGACATTTCATAGCTTAGAAACTTTCATTTTAATATTGTCATCGTCTCTAGTTAAAGATTATTTAGTTTACTTGACCCAATTTAATAGTAAGTTTGGTTTGCCACAAAGTGGAAATAATTTCATTTGTAATTCATGTTTGTGGTAATTCGTGTTTTTTCTTTGACCTAAAACTAAATTCGATTTTTCACCTCCGATTTCACTCAATTTTTGTTTTAAGGGGCTTAAAAATCCAATAAAAAATGATCGGATTTGTATAGAATTGATTTTATTTGATCGAATTTACTAAATTACACAAATAGGGGTATTACAGGAACACAAATTAGAATGAGAATTTATTCTATTTCAAACCAAGCAAAAGAGCTAGAATTGCAAACTAATTCAATTCAATTCTATTATAAATATACATTCGATTCCATTCTATATTATTTATTTTAAAATTAAACCAAACGGACTGAAAGAGTAGTTTTGTTTTTTTTTTTTTTAATCCGTCCCTGAATAAGTGCCAACCACAAGGAAATTATCAAAATTACCCTTAACTAGGTGTTAATGTGTTAAAAAATTTTGCCAATTTTAATTTTGATAAAAATCTTAACAGTTTCACTTTAGTCTACACAACCATAAAGAGTTAAGTGTTGGACCGCATAGAGTAAATTGAAAACATTTCTAAACAATGAGGGTAAAATATAATTAACCTTAATGAAAATGTGTAAATGCACGCGCTATTCTACCGTGTGGGACTGGTTCCACTGTCCATGTTCATGGTTCCACTGTCCATGTTCATCACACGTTACTAAGTGAAAGAACAAATCAAGAAATAAAGATATTTCAAAGCTTAGAAACTTGTAGATTTGTCAAGCGGGTTGTAGTCTAATTGGCATAGTCTCTCTCTTTTCAGTGGGGAGGGAGAGGATTCGATCTTCATAGGGGATTCTTGTTACTTGCCTCTAGTTATTCTTCAATCAGAATGAGTGGCCTAGCCCTCATTAGGAATTGCTGTGAGCCAGTGTGGGACTTTGAGTTTGGAGATTTTCCTTATCAGGATTATTCTCTCCTTTCTTAAAATCCTATCTCAGCCTATATAAAGGCTTCATATTGTAATGGTTTACATACAATAACATATACAATCTTCTTCGAATTCTAGTACGAAGAATTTGGGGACAAAATATGTAGACAGGCATTTATTTATTCTATGTTTTGTGTCAATCTATTGCGCATCATTTGCTTTTCTTTGATGAGGAGCACCTTTTGTTTTACATTTGACAATATTTTTTTCAAAAGAGTGATGAATCACTATTTTTTTTTATAACAGTGGTGGATCAATATTTTGTAAATCAAAATGTGTGAATAAATTAGTCAAAAGACGGTGAAATTTACATTTGTTAAAAGATAGTGTGAAATTAGTCAAAATGTGCAATGAAATTGGTCAAACGACAATTGAATACGACTCAAAGACAGTTAAATACGACTTTTTAGGGGTTTTCTGGCCCCAAAAAGAGTCACGGACTTTTGGGGTTTAAAAAAAGAAAAATATGGTCAAAAGTCCTATTCTACCAATATTTTTTATAATAGGACCACCAATTGGTACTTCATAATAATAGACCCTATAATTGTAATTGTTGTTAGAGATCAGTCCAAAATATCCTATTATAGAATAATTGGATGACTTTTCTACCCCTAATCTCTATATATAGAATCGTGTGTATATATGTACATATATTTAATACATACTTAAATATGGAATCAGTTTTTAAATCTTACCAAATCTTACCCAATCCCCATTGATATTGCATATAATATATATAGAAATAATATCCCAATATTTTAGGATTTCACTTTACAAAATCTGTTTCATATATATTAAACACCACTAATACACTCCATTCTATAACAGTTCATAATTCGTTCGAATGAGATAACAGTCCGCACAGTGTGAAATTTCGTATTGTGTTTTACAGTATGAAATTTCACACTCAACTATTTCATACTGTGTAATTTACAATGTGAATTATACAACTATTTCATTTGCCTTAGTTGCGTCCGCACCAGCAACAGTTTCAGAATTGAATATATTAACCAATCCGTGTTCATCGATCTCTCAATTCATCGCAAAGTGAAACTCGTCATTCTATGAAATTTAACAATGTACAATTTCATACCACAATACTAGGAATACATTTAACACTGTCTTATCACAAATTCATTTGCACATTCATTTTACTTTTGACTGCAATAATTCATTGATATCACAATTTTACTTCACATAGTATACAATTTCGCAGCACAGCCTTTGAACCAAGAACATTAGTGTTAAATTTCACACTACAACCTTTGAACAACAACCTTTAAACCACAACATAGTATACAATTTTGCACCACAACTTTTTGAACCAAGAACATTAGTGTTAAATTTCAAACTGTTGAAATTTAACAGTGTAAAGTGTAACAGTGTCCATCTTCAAACACCTTTAAACTTGGGTCCGAGCGATTGATACAACCTACACAACAAATGTAATTAGTATAAACAAAAAAATGAGTGATAGATTTTACACTAATCTCGCTTAATGCGAATATGAATCTTCAAGACGTGTTCAAATATAAGTTATATAACAAACTTTTATCTTAAAATATGAGTGTTAAATTGCACACCCACAATTTCACAATAATAGCAATTAATGTGAATCTGAATCTTCACGACATGTTCAACAAGAAAAATTAAATCTGATAAAGTGAGTGTGAAATTCAACACTCCGATGATTGACCATGACATATACATATACGTAATTACATCAGCAACCTATATTTGTATGGATTGGATCATGAAACGGTGATTGAGAAGAACATGATATTAGATAGAGAGAGAAAGAGAGAGAGAGACCTGAGAATGCTTTTAGAAGTTGCTCACAGTCTTCGGTTACAGAGGGGACATGTGCCGGAACTGTAAGAGTCGACAGGTTTCTCTCCGATCAGAGCTCTCTCTCTCTCTCTCTCTCTCTCTCTCTCTCTCTCTCTCTCTCTCAGTGCTTTATGTTTTGGGTAGGTTTCTCTGTCTATATATATATATATATATCTATATCTATGTATATATTTATATATATATAGATTATATATGGTATTTCCTTAATTAATATAGATAAATTTGGTAAGGCTGAGGGGTAGTTTGGGCCTATATTTTTTTTGTGGACCTTTCATTAAAATGTTACATGGACTAGACCTATTGCAGAAAACTAAGATTAAAATGGACATTATACTACTTAACTCTTAAAAAAAAGGAGCCTCTATTGTTCAAAGGGTCTCGCTAGGGGAAACTAACAACTTCCACTAACACTTACTAACATACTTTATCTCTCTCCTAGTAGTATTGCGGGGTCTACTGCGGACCCCACAGTGCCATTAGGAGAGAGATAGAGTGTGTTAGTAAGTGTTAGTGGAAGTTATTAGTGCCCCAAATATTACTCTTGTTCAAAAGTGTTCATTTGTAGAGACCACGAAATGCTCCTTTATTTAAATGGGTTAAATAGGAAACTCACTTATTACACCATTCAAGTTTGAGCTTAGACTTTTAACAAGATTTAAAACTTACATAATTATGACTTGACATGATTATGACACAGTTAACCCCACGATTGTCACTCTAATTACTTTAGGGTACATCAAGAAATTTTTCTCAATTGGGATATCCATAAGGAGTAAACCACCATAAAGTTAGCTAAGAATCTTCAGACTAAAGCACCAAATAAACTAATTGACATTAAGGCTTTGTTTCGTTTGCAAATTCATTACGGAAAAAATACAAGGAAAAGGAAAAACGCAAAGAAAATAGAAAAAACCATTTTCCTTGTGTTTTTTCCTCCATATTTACATAACGGTACGTTTAAGAATTGAATGTAAAGGTTTTAAAAGTATCTAAAAGAACATATATATATATATATATACTTGTCTTATAGCACATGCTTTGCACATGATTGATGCAATATAGATTCTAAACAACTTTTTATTGTAGAATTTTGACAAAGAATAAATATAAGCCTATATTTTTTATTGTATAATGAATACAATACATATGTGGTGCTTTAGAAAAAATAGACATGATAGTTTGCAGAACATGTATTTGATTTGTCCTAAAAAAAAGTAATTAAAATAGTTTGAAATAGTGGTTCATACCAAAAGCTTAGGGGATTGGAATGCTAACACGGAGAAATATAAAGTAGGACTGTGATGGTCAAACAAAAAAAGAAAAAAAAAATAGTGGTATAGCAAGGTTATTAAAACTTTAAGAAAATTAGTAAAATTAACGTGCACCAATTAATAAAAGTATGGTGTGGTTTGTTATGAGATCATCACAACGTACGAAGTCTAAAATCTTAGTTGTCATAACTCATAAGTATAGTTGATTGATGAATAAATGAGTGTAAGTAAGAAGCAGAAAATATATTATACTCACAAAAGAAATCAATATAATAAGATACTGGTTCATTGTAACTTAAACTTGAAATTTCCTCTAGTAAAGAAACTCTAAAGAATATAGTAAAATATTTATATACATTCAAAACTTATTCCTTCACTATTTTGATTTGTCTATTTCACGGTACATTTCAGCTTTTCATCGCTTTTCTCTGCTCTTTGTTTCATTTTCTTGTAACTTTAAATATTTTCATTGTCATCAATAACAATACGTCCATTATCACGTTTGTACAAATAAATCTTTACTAATGAAAACAAAATTATAAATTGCAAACATTCTGCTAAAAATTAAAGTTAAAAGAAAATTCATTTTTGTAATCCAACAACTTTATATAATTTACATCATGAATCATCAAATCAGAAAGTGTGATTTAAAGTTATGTGAAAGTATCTTCAAAGTTTAGTTATGCGGTTATGAATATGAATTTTGATGGTACAAATGTTTAGACGATGCCATTTTCGGACAAAACTTATACTTAATGGGAAAATTCATGTCCAATATTTTGTAATTATTTCTTAAACTACTCATTAATTTTCGTAATACTGTAATGTCTAACAAATAATCATGGCTTGAATTCTAGCATTGTTTTAACATATTTAGATGAAAATTGCAGCTTATAAGAAATAACACACATAAAAAAAAATAAACCCTCCTAAAACGAGACAATATCCTCTTAAGAGAGACAAAACTCTCTTATAGAGAGAAAGTACCCCTTGTAAAGAGAGACAAAACGCTCTTATAGAGGGACACTAGCAAACAAGAGGGTCAAAGCCTCTCCCATGGTGAGAGAGCCCTTAGAGAAGGGACACTAGAATTTTTCTTTTTAATTTGTCTTAATATGTCATTGTATATATGGGTATAATTGTAATGAGATTAAGTTATTAAAAGATAAGTAGATACTAAATTAGGTGGGTGTAAATAGAATTTTTTAAAATATAATTCTAATAAAAATGTGTACAAAAGCCCGCGATTGTGTACCGGTGGGACTGGTTCCACTATCCCTATTCCTTTTCCTCCTCCATTAGCGTCAAGAATTTGTGTCCATCTCACGTTATTAAGTGAACGAACAAATCAAGTCTTACCAAAAAAAAAAAAAAAAAAAAAGAAAGAACGAACAAATCAAGAAATAAAGACATTTCAAAGCTTAATTAGAAACTTGCAGATTTAATTATACGCAAAAAAAAAAAAAAAAAAAAAAAAAAAAAAAAAAACACCAAAGACTTTCTCGTCTACTTCAGTAGGAATTTAATCTCATGCGTGCAGTTGTTTTGTGCGCATAGTGGGTGCGTTTGAGAGAGTGGAAACATCTACTCACACGTCGCCACGTGGAAATGGACCATTAAATGCTATGCCGTTTATGATGACGATAAAAATACAAAAAAAAAATAAAAAATTTATAATTTGATGGAAAATAAAGTTATAA
This sequence comes from Hydrangea macrophylla, assembly GCA_033977485.1. Taxonomy (NCBI): domain Eukaryota; kingdom Viridiplantae; phylum Streptophyta; class Magnoliopsida; order Cornales; family Hydrangeaceae; genus Hydrangea; species Hydrangea macrophylla. The sequence continues at coordinate 36,377,473 of CM066994.1, forward strand.
CTTATGACAAAATATTGTAAATTTGTAACAATCATGACAAAAAACTATAATAAAGTGATTTTTAATCACGTTAAAAAAAATTATAAATTATGACAAAAAATTGGAACCACCGTGACAAAATATAGTACTACTCCCAAAACTACTCTAATTTTGATCTAAGGAATGATATTTGTTTGCTCCCAAAAATACTCTACCTAATGGATTAGCTCCCTCTCTTTCGTGTGCCCATAGCGGAAGTTCTCCCTTCAATAACACATTATTCTTTGAGTAGTGCTATATTTTTTAAATTTTCTTTTCAAAAAGTTTTTTTCTAACACATGTGGTAGCGGTCCATCTTCATTAATGGTAGGAGCACGTTAACATTAACCAATTAAAATCAACTGGACTCACTGTCACATATGTTGGGAAATACTTTTGAGAAAAAAATTTGAGAAGCATAGCATTACTCTTATTCTTTATTTGTATAGCAATATAAATATTTTAGGGTAAATTACACTTTGCACCCTTGTAGTATGGATGTAATGTTATTTTGGTCCCTGTAGTTTCAATTTTGTCGATTTGGTCCTTACAGTTTCAATTTAGGTTCAATTTTGTCCATTCATGAAAATTTCCTACAGTTTTTGACAGAAATAGGTCATGTGATGAACACGTGAGGTATCATTAGGGGCATAATGACAAATTTACTTGGAGTAATTATACTTCACACACATACACTGATCCTAAATCTGCCAAAAACTGTAGAAATTTTTCATGAATGGACTAAATTGAGTCTAAAACGATACTGTAAGGACCAAATTGACAAATTTGAAATTATAGGGACCAAATTGAAATCACACCCAAACTATAAGGGTACAAAATATAATGAATAATGCTAGATGCACAAACAAAATGCACAACTAAATGCACAACCTGCTTAAAATTGTTGGACCTCGTGCTGAAAAGTCTATACACACAAAAAGACAAAAAAAAAAGAGGTGTACAACTTTTTCAGCACGAGGTCTAATAATTTTAAGCAGGTTGTGCATTTAGTTGTGCATTTTTTTTTTTTTTTGCGCATCTAGCCATACTCATTTTTTACCCAATATTTTATAAACACATATATGCACCAGGGCCGGCCCTGAGATGATCAAAATTGGCCGAGGCCTCAAGCGAATTTTTAAAGGGGCAGAAAAAATGAGGCCTCTATACTAAGTTTCATTGAAATTATAAAAAAAAAATAGACCTAATAATGATAAGTTTCACAGAAATTAGAAATAAATAGGCCTAAAAAGGATAAGTTTCATAGAAATTTCATAAAAATTAGAAGAAAATAAGCCTAAAAATGATTAATTTCATAAAAATTATAAAGAAATTAGGAAAAAAATAGGCCTAAAAATGAGGCCTAAAATCGAGGCCCCATGCGATTGCTTTGAAAATTTGGCCCAGGACCGGCCCTGATATGCACTAATGTTCAACAAAAGAACCAGTCTTTGACCAAAAAAACAAAAACAAAAGAACCAGTCAATAAACCAAAATCTTTAGCAATAATCCCCACCTACCCCTTCTCTTCCATCCTCTTGGAAATCTATAAAATATCAATCCAATCCCTCTTTTCCATTAATCCAAACAACGCTAAGATAGAAAGAAAAAGAAGAAAAGAAAATTAGTACCCAGCTACTAAAACTTGTTTTCTGAAAGAATTGATCTTTTGTGTCACTCAAAACCATCAATTCCTTCTCTTTTCAGATCAAACCCAATGGACAAATCCATAAAAACACTTCTGTTTTCATGCATTTTGATTTCAATATTTGCTAACTCAAATGCCCAAACATGCTCCAACTACATGTTTGCCAGGAACGTTTTATTCACAAGGTGCAATGACCTTCCTGTCCTCAACTCATTCCTCCATTGGAACTACCACCCCTCAAACGGCTCGGTCGACATTGCCTATCGTCAGACTGGGGTCGACTCAAACCGGTGGATCGCTTGGGCCCTGAACGTTAACGGGTCGGGTATGGTTGGGGCACAAGCTCTTGTGGCTTTCATAAACTCAACTGGTATAATACATGCATATACATCGCCTATATCTAGCTATAGCACTATGTTAGCTGAGGGGGCATTGAGCTTTAATGTGCCCAGGATTGAAGCAGAGTTTGCTAATAATGAGATGATTATATTTGCAACTTTGGAGCTACCGGGTAATCGGACCAGTTTTAATCAGGTGTGGCAGGAAGGTCCGGTTTCTGGCGAGTCACCCGCTATGCACTCAATTTCTGGGAATAATGTGAGATCTTTAGAAAATGTGAATTTTCTAACACAAACCCTCACGACGCGTGCGACACGTTTCATGTAGATTTTTTGAATAATTTGTCGTTTTATTAAAGGGTCTCTACTATTTGGTGTTTAAGAAAATGTATCATTCAGTTCGATATGTTTTGATTAGATGATTAGTGTCATTAAAATCATGTATGTTTGTATTATTTCTATATGTTATGGAGTCTTGTTATAAAATTGTGGTTGTTCGTATTATCTCCATGTTTAAGTGTTTTTAAGATGGGGTTAATCGTGTATGTTTGTACACCTTTAATGGGGTATACCCCTTAGATATATAGAGAGACTATGTATAGATATACGGCTATATATATATACCCACATTTATGCTATTTAATGAGTCAAAATCTGTTATAGAAGGTGACGGTGAACCATATTAGTTTGTTATGCCACTCCCATGATTTAATTTATTTTAAAACCCTTAGTGATTGCAAACAATGTATCCCCACAATTCAAGGAAATATATATATATACATATATATTTTGATTGAGAATTCGTTCAACGTACAAGAATCAATAAGAATCAAACTGGACAAAAAGCATAAACAAATTCACTAGCTACAAGAGCTTCAACCACTGCATCAATTGCCACCATGGTGGCTTTCACCACAGCCATAGCTTCCAAAAACATCAGCATTAAAGCTCCTAGCCTCTACATACACCATAGCAAGCAACACATGCCCATAGTGGTCTCGAAAAATAGCCCCCCAGCCCGAACTGATTTTTGTTAGTAAAGATAGCACCGTCAACATTCAGCCTGTACCGGTTTGGTGGCGGCAGATTCCAGCAGAGTTGCAGTGGTGACACTAATGAAGAAATAGCCGCTGCATATTCTTCCAAAAAGCCACGAATAAAACCTGCAGTGCCCGTGGGATGTGGCTGAGTCCCCTAAAAAATAAATCTCTTATGATTTAAGGATTTTGCTCTATGAATATTGATGTTGTTCCAGCAGCGTAGTGTTAATAGCATCAAGAGATTTGAAACTAATATACTGAATACACCTAGATACGTCATACTTCTCTGGCAAATGAACAACATCCTTTTGACAATCCAGGTTTTTTTTTTTAGTTTTGATTTCAAGAAAGAAGTACGTATCGTTCTGGTTCATCATTTACGGTAAGTAGGTTCCATATTGAACGAAAATTCACATTTCTCGTTTCCTTTTCTTTTTTTCCCCAAGTCTTTGTGTTTTTGTACGAGACATAAATCACTTTCCAACAAAAATATTTTTTAGAATTCAATATTAGAGTTTTACTAAAGATTTTTCAATGTTTTCTTGCATGTGAATTCTCACATCCCCAAATTTAGATTTTTCACACGTTTATTTGTAATTGAAGTTTGTTTTTTTTTTTTTTTTTTTTAATGCCAGACACTGTGTTTTTAATGGAGAATCAGATGATTCTTTGCTGCACATTACAACAGTCTGAATGTGAAATTTCATAGCAATAAGTTTTTTTTTTTTTTTTGTGAATTTTAAAAAAATATTATTATTATTATTATTTTAAGATTGTGAAATTTCGTAACAGCAAGCTATTTTTTGAAATTTCATAACAGTAAGTTATTTGTTGAAATTTCATGACAATAAGTTTTTTTGTGAATTTTCAATTGAAATTTCATTACAGTAAGTCTGATTATGAAATTTCACAATTTCATAACAGACAATTATTTTTGTGAAATTTCATTAGTTTGTTTTTTGAAGATTTAAATTTCATGAGAGATTTCCATCGCGTCGTTGATGTATTCAAATTTGCAGAGTACCAGTTTTCTACAACAAAACTACTTCAATAGAGGTCTGCTCTCAAGAAAAAAAAAGATGTATGGAGATTGTGTTGGAATGTGGCTCGATTTGGAAATAGAAGAAGGAATCAAATATTGGCTTTACCGCTCGGACGGGCCCTGCCCGAACGAGCTAGAGTGTGAGCTTTGTGCGAGGTTAATTTGTATGAGGTTCTGAAATGTCGCCTGCCAGGAATCTCGACCGACAGGAATCTCGCCCGGGTGGAATCTCGTATGACAGTAATCTCGCCCAGGCGGATGAAACATGGCTTTGTCACTAAATGTTACCTTTAGCGACGAAATATTTCGTCACTAAAGGGTACTTTTAGCGACGAAACTTTTTCTCGTCACTAAAACCTTTCTCGTCGAGGAATTAGTGACGAACGTGTGACAAAATTTTTTTCGTCAATAAAGACCTTTAGTGATGAAAATCGGACTTTTAGTGACGAAATTTTTCGTCACTAAAAGTCATTTTTCTTGTAGTGTTGTGTGTGTTTGTTTTGCCTTCTCTTTTCTCGTTTGCTTGTTGTTTGAAATAAGCGCTTCCGCACAATTGATTGTGTCCTCGAAATATGGAGATAGAGTTTTATTTTGCTTGAACAAAGAAATTACATCTGAAAATTATTTGAATTTCAAATATGATTTTGCAAATCAATTACTAGGTATAATTGAATCCCAAGATTTTAGGAGAACAATAAAACTAGTTTATACATATAGGTATATTTAGATATATAAGCCATTTATTTAGGTGAATTTGTTATGGAATAAGGGCAGAAGTGTCTACATAAACTAGAAGGGACCTATTACTAAGAAGTTTATTGGAATGAGCTAATTGCTAGAAAAGCCTAGTACTATTTTGGTGTTTAAGATTTGTCATGCGTGTCGATATATTCAATTAGATGACAAGTGTCATTAAAATCGTGTATGTTTGTATTATCTCTATGTTGAGGACTCTTGTTATAAGAATGGTTTTTGTTAGTATTATCTCCATGTTTATGTATTTATAAGATGGAGTTAATCTATTAAATTTGTTTTATATCATTTTTTTTAAATGTATGGAGTTAATGTCTTGTGTGAATAGTTTTTTTATTTTATTTTTGTTTCAAGTGTCTTAAGGCTCTGTTTGGTTTATGGATTTTTGCAAAGGGCAAAGAAAAGAAAATATAGAGAAACATATTTTCCTTTGTTTGGTTAATAAGGAAAGAGTAATTCTTTGGTGACAACTTTCATATAACTTTTACACAACCTCCTAAAAGATGTGTCTATCTCTCTCCTGTGTCAATGTGGGGTCCAGTGACATCACAGGAGAGAGATAGACACATCTTTTTAAGAGCTTGTATGAAAGTTGTAAGAAAGTTGTCATCAAATAATTACTCATAAGGAAAACAATGAGGAAAATAGGAAAGAAAAGAGAATATATTATTCTCTTTATTCATATATTACTATTGTTTGAAATTTATGATGTTTAACGTTATTTAAGCACAAAGGAAAACACAAGGCAAAATAAGAGGGAATTGGTTTTCCTTCTTGTTTTCATTTATCTTTTCTTTTTCCTCATGAAATTCATGAACCAAACAAAGCCTAAGTGTTAAACAAGTAGCTAGTGTATAAATAGGTTCAATGGTTAATTGCTATATTGACCCTTACATGAATTGTTTATGTAAATGGGTTAAATAGGTAACTCATGTATTACACAATTCAAGTTTGAGCTTAGATTTTTAACAAGATTTAAAAGCTGATATAATTATGACATGACACGATTATGACACAGTTAATACTTTATGATTTTTCTCAATTGAAATATCCATAAAGATTGGATCACCCTAAAGTTAGCTGAGAATCTTGAGACTAAAGCCCCAAATTAGGCAACTGACATTAAGGCTTTGTTTAGTTTGCAAATTCATTCAGAAAAAATACAAGGAAAAGGAAAACATAAGGAAAATTATTTTCCTTGTGTTTTCATCCATATTTACATAACGAGACCTGCTGCATTTTTAAGAATTACAGATAGAAGTTTTAAAAGTTTGTAAAAGAACATATACATATACTTCTTTTTGGATTTTTTTTTTTGCTAGCGCAAAAAGGGTTAAAGAAGGGCAAACGCAGGTGACCTGCGTCCTTGGGCGTGACCATGGGAGCCTCCGACCCATGGGGCCATGGTTCCTCGGCAGCCCCCCCCCCCCCTCCCCCTCCCCCCGTGAAAGGTGCACTAACTAAGGAGCTTGGTTGGTCAAAGCTGCCCCCCAGCCCACCGAAGCACCATAGTGGGGGTCCTTTATGTGTAGATCGAAGTCTAGGGTTGTACACAAGCCGAGCTTTTCGAACTCGAGCCGAGCTTTAAGAGTTGGCATCCTACTCAGGCTTGATCTTGGCTCATTTATTATCGAACCGAGCGTAAGCCCTAGTTGAATGACTCAACTTGTGTACACCCCTAGTAGTAAGTTTAAGTTGCCAACCAAAACCCACGGATTGAGCTCAATGGTTGATAGTTGACATATAAATATATATATATATATATATATAAAATCTAAAACAATTGCTTAACACATGAATTTAGGACTATACACATTATGATATAGGGTAAAATGCATTTTGTACCCTCAAACTATACCTTGTTTGGCACTTTGGTCACTAAACAATTTTTTTTTTTCACATTTTGGTCCCTCAACTAACATTTTGTGACACCCCTCTGTCACTTTTAGTGATGCCAAAAGTGACGCTAAAAGTGACGAAGGGGGGCAAACTGCCATAAAATGTTAGTTGAGGGACCAAAATATAAAAATAAATTGTTTAGAGACCAAAGTGCCAAACAAGTTATAGTTTGAGGGTGCCCTATAATGTATCAATATTCTTTCAAAGTATTATATTTTTATAATTATCACACACACACACACACACACACACACACACGCATTTATACATATACACTAATCTTAAATCAAGTGCTTTGCACGTGATTGGTTCAAAAGAGGGTAGCTATTAGGGGTGTCAAACGGGGCAACCCGCCCCGCCACACTTACGAATTGGACGAATTGGGACGGGTCACGGGGCGGGGCGGTGAGACAGGCGGGGCGGGGCGGGGCGGTGAGACAGGCGGGGCTGGGCGGGGCGACTCGAAAGTGAAATTATAGTAATTCGACCCGGCCCACAAATTCGTGAGTCTACGGGGCGAGGCGGGGCGAGGCGAGTCAACTCACGAATTGGGGTATTGGGTTGGTTGATGGGTTGATCCGAGAGTTGGCCCACAGTTTGATTCACGGGTTGGCCCACAGTTTTGATTCGCGGGTTGGCTCACGGGTTAGAAAAAAAGTTTTAAAAAATAATTTTGAAATCTTCAAAAAGTCTAAAAAAAACAGTTTTTGTATTTTAAATTTTTACATAGATAACATAACAGTTTGTTAAAAAAAAAAAACAGTTTCTAAAAAGAATAGTTTTAAACAGTTTTTTGTATTTTTATATAGATAGCGTACATTTTGTAAAAAAAACAGTTTCTAAAACAGCTTTTTGCATTTTATATACATAGGTTTTTTTTAAAAGCAATTTTTGCAAGTGCAGATTTTAGAAAAGCAGTTTTTGCAAGTGCAGATTTTAGAAAAGCAGTTTCTAAAGAACAATTTAAAACAGTTTTTTGTAATTTATATACATAACAGTTTTTTTAAAAAGCAGTTGGCTCGTGGGTTTAGGCGAGTTGGCTCGCGGGTTTAGGCGAGTTGGCGGGGCGGGGTGGGGTGGGTCCGCGAGGCGAGGCGGGTTATGAGGCGAGGCGGGTTGGTGACGAGTTGGTGGGTTAGACGAGCTGGGTCACGGGGCGAGTTGTGGGTTGCAAAAATGGAAATCGACCCGGACTCATACCCAATGAATTGAGTCACGAGCTGGGTTCGTCCACGGGGCGGGACGAATTGCGACTCGCCAAATGGCGAATTGGGGCGGGGCGGGGCGGGGCGGGGCAGGCCAATTCGCCCCGTTTGACACTTCCTAATTGTTTGCTTTATTTTATGTCTTAATTAAAAAAAATTAAAAAATAAAAATAAAAAACATATCACAATTTTGACTGTGTTCCGTTCTTGTTAATTGCGTGAACATATGCGTGCATGTAGGAATATAAATTCTGCAACCAATTCTAAACAATTATGGAATTGAAAAATTAGTTCTGAAGTGCAAAATTCAAAAATGTAAAAAAAAATTTAAATGAATAAGTCGGATTCAAATCAAAATATTGCTGAAAATTTTAAAAAATTTAATTTTAAAAATATTCCGAACAACTTTCGATCCGAAAATTCTGACATGACAAAAATACATCCCTCTATACTTTATTTGCAGAACTTATGATATGAAAGGTTTATGTTATTTTCAACTAAAATGCCATAATTTTTTATTTATAAAAAAGGAATAAAAATCCCAAAGAAATTTCTCATTTCCAAAACTTTTCAAAAAATCCAAAATTTTGGAATCGTAATGGAATTTTGATATTCCAAAGTTTCGAAATCAGAATGAGTTTCTCTATGTAATTCATCAATTCTAATCTGATCAGCCCTATGAATTCATATTCTTTTATAGATTACGTTGAAGGAAAACTAATATTTTTTCCCCCTCTTATGTTCTGGAAGAAGAATAATTATATGATTAGTAATTTTTTATTTTCATAATTTAAGTTGTGAGAACATAAAGAGTTGTTTTGTTAATAAATTGTTTTATAAATGAGAGAAATTTATTTTACAATTTTTGCTACTTTCAATAAAAAATAAATAAAAAAAACCTAAATATGATCTTATTCACTTTTATTGTTTAGTGTGCCAAAAATGAAAAAATAAATTATCATGGAATAGTTAATTCATAAAAATAAAGGAGGATATGACTATTTGATGGAACTGTCACGACCCATCCCACTACGCGCAGAAATAGGACACGTGGCACGCCATTAAGGTTTATCCAGTTCCTTTAAAGTAAAATAGCAGCGGAAAACATTATTAAAATGTATTAAAATCAGAGTTATAAAAAGTTTTGGTCAATTGGAACGCGTCCAAAAGAATCAGTTTTGAAATACAGAGGTCCAGTCGACTGATCGGTTGTCCAGTTGACTGAAGACCTGAAGCAGAAAGTTTATAAAGTTCAAGGGCCCATTCCAGTCAACTGTATCGGGGACCCAGTTGACTGGAGCCTTAATTTATCAGTCGACTGGTGCCCTTTCCTGTCGACTGGACACTATGCATGCAGAACATGGTGTTTTCGTGCAGAAACCAGTCGACCGAAAACCCCTACAGTCGACTGTTTCCTCACAAACCAGTCGACTGAAACATGAATCAGTCGACTGCTTTCTCTCAGCACAGCCCATTTCTACAGCATTCAAACCCACGGGTCTCCAAACCAATTTCTAACAACGACACAATTATAACCCACGATTCCACACATATATATATATAACGTTTACTACAGAATTACAAGTACTACAACTAACCCATGATTCCATTATAACATATTACAATAACCAAATCCTTATTACAAGTTTTGGAAAAGAAACAAAAGTATGAACAAGTGTAATTCCCCGGTGTTCTTCGACCTCACTCCTCACGCTTCTTCTTGTCTTTCTTCTTACGTGCAATGGAGTAAATCTCCACTGCTCAGCTATATGCTGAGTCCACAAGTTCTAACATATGCAATATATGATAAACATGCTTTAATCTCACAATTCATACAAATAGTCTCTAGGGAGAAAAATAAGCATTCATTCGATAGCGGCAAGTCCAAGTCTTAAACCGTGATGCCAATGGCAAGTCCAAGTCTATCAACCATTGCATCCCCAAGTGCCATGGCAAGTCCAAGTCTATCAACCATGCACAGTAGCTGTAGCTACTAAAATTCTCAAACATCGAGAAGCTTACTCCGGCATGAATTTGTATAAGACTCTCCTTTGACCCACATAGACAACTCAACGTGCTCGTGTAAAAGTAGACATGTTTTTCACATTTAATTGCGTGCATAATTGACGGGCCTAAGATTAACACATGAACTTTACCCGGATCACAATTTCGTCGTCGAAATTTAAAACATGTAAATCCTATATTTCATAGGTTAGGACTTCATACCTCGTGCGATTCTCTTCAAAATTTGAAGGATCGACTAGGGGGCCAATTAAACTTCGGATTTCAAATTTGAGATGATTCCTACAAGTTTATATATGTTTTCCCCCAAATGTCTAGAAATTAGATTTTTATAAAAATTTGCCAAACGTGGCCTAAGTAGTATCAAAACGTAGGCCTTACCTTCACGAGTTCAAATCTTGAATTTGGTGAAATCTGACGGACGAAAGGTCGTCGTATGTCGCCGGCAAGCCCGTGGCAACAAATCTCCTTTTCTCTCTCCTCTCTCAAGATATTTTGTAAAGTTTTTGACAAATGAATTCTCATCCTCATCTATTTATAGGCAAATTCTTCGGGTATTACGTTTACCTCCCCGCGAGTTTCTCAAACATCTAATTAACTCCTGAAACTTCGCACACTTCCATTTTATGCCTTTACGAGTGAAAATTATAAATTACAAAAGTTTTCGACTAAGTTCCGTTTGGGTAAAAAATATACGCCCGAAAACTAAATTCTGGGAATCTCTACACAACCTACCTTTTATTTAACGTGTCACTCACGTTCTCACCACAGTTCTCAAAATAATATTCAACGATATCGAAATTACCAGAAATTATACTACACAGGTATAATTTCACTATTCATAAAATACCAGATAAAGTCAAATAATATTTAAATCATATAAATGTCATTTACTCATGCTAATGCCAAATGAACCACCATGTTCCCGTGTCCTCACTGACATCTCATCGTTGACTCACAGTCAACTCCTTTTCAATCCAAATATCAATTAACATTGATATACTCACAACTTTCCATTTATGTATGATAAAACTATGAAATTTTGGAACGGGTGTGACAGGAACGACCAGAAAAAGAAGTGAAGTTAGAAAGCTGTATGATAGGTGGTAACTATCTTGTACGGTTCGGGGAGTAATCGGCGTACTCCGATCAGTGGGGGGGGGGGGGGGGGAATCTTTGGCTATATCGAACATACAGGGAAGTATCGTGAACAATTATTTATTTATATCATTCTTTTAACAAAATATGTATCTTAATCAAAATAGTTTTAAAAGAGGTGCAAAACTATAGACAAACAATAAAACTAACATAGATAAAGATGAAATCATATATGCTATTTAATGTCAAATTCCAAATTTGGTGTAGTGTTTTAACTTGCTAAACAACTTCAGTGAATAAAGAATTCCATCACTAAGAGAGATACATAGATGAGACAATATACATGCACGCACGCTTACGTGTGTGCATACATATAATTTAGAGAAAATCAAACTTAACAATAAATAAGAGATTAATTTGAAATCATAGATTCTCTATAGTATGTTTAGTTCCAAGTTCGTGCAGTTTAACTTATTAATAGTTTGATACTATATCTAAGAAATGACATTGAACTTAACAACAAAGAAGATGGAGATCTTTAACATCAATAAATATAACAAAAGCACCAAATATAGAAAGAAGCATACCTCAAACTTTGGTACCACAAAGGAGAATGTAGGTGGTTGGGGATATCTTTGAGAAAAGTATAGAGAGAATGTATAGGAAGCGAATTTTGGTGTGGTTTCAAAAAACTTTGGTACTGCAAAGGATAGAATATAGGTAGTTGGGAATGTCTTTGAGAAAAAGGATAGGGAGAATGTATAGGAAGTGAATTTTGATGTAGTTATTGCCACATCATTTAGGATGAGGATTTGAGATTTGTATTTGTGAAGCATAGTATTACTCTAATTTTAATGCTACCTTTCCTTTCCTTTCCTAACAATATGACCATGTTATTAAAGTCATATTCTTTCTATTAAACTACACCGAAAGGAAAATAAAACGTTCTAGAGGAACACCCAATATTTTTCAGTAATTAGCTAATGTAACAATGTATATGGTAGTTTTAAAAACCAACAATACTTTCATAAAATGAGACTATAAGTACTAATCTTATTTTTATTTTTCGACTATATTATTTTCTTCATAAAATATTTCTTCTAATTAATCACAATTAAAAAAAAACTAAAGTCTAGTTTTCTTCAAGAATAACATGAAATTGTCACAAAATAATGTAGGCAACACTACTATATTTTATAAAAGAGTAGTGCTACACACACACACACACATTTTTGAAACAAAGTGTCATTCGGCCATTGACTGGTGCAGGCCCCACCACCGAACACATATCAGCCATTTATTTTCGATGGTCGAGATGCGTTTCGTGGTGGGGGACCGCGCCAATCAATTGCCGAATGACACTTTGTGTCAAAAAAAGAGTATGCCAAACATTTCCCTATATAAATTAAAAGTGTAAATAACTATCAAACATCTCTTAATATAAGAATTTGGGTGTACATAACAAATACACGTGTGTACATAGCAATTCCCTATATATATATATATGAGTAATGATTGGTGCACATAAAGATTTGGGCCATTAATTTCGGTGGGTTCTATGTATGCAGGCATGGACTCCACCGAAATGAATGTCCCAGATCTTTATGTGCACATAGAATTACCACATATATATATATATATATATAAAATTAAATTAGCCCTTATCAAACCTATTAAAGATATTTTTCATGAGCCTACTACAAGTCTAAATCGAACTGTTCGCGAGCCTTATCGAGCCGAGCCCATGTGTGCTCTATCTCTCTCCTAAGTGGCACTAAGACCCATTGAAATTTAACCAGACCCTACAGTGTCACTTAAGAGAGAGAGAGAGAGAGAGAGAGAGAGAGAGAGAGATGATTAGAAATGAGTTGTAAACAATGCTTGTACCCTAACATTGTTCCTAGGAAAGCACTTTAGTACTGTGCACTAAGTGCTGTTCAAATTGTTCACACAGAGTTTGAATAGTAAAAACTGGGCAGTATTAAAAAATTGTTTTTACACAAGCAGTTTTACTGTTCAAACTGTGTGATAACAGTTTGAACAGCACTCAGTGCACAACACTGAAGTAGCCTGTAAACAGGTCGGATCTGGACCGAATCCACACAAATCAGATCTAGATCCGTTAACAATACTACTATCCAAATCCGACCCATTTATCAGTCGGATCTGCCTTATTTAATACATATCCAAATTTGATCGGATTTGGATATTTGGATCCGGTTGTCAGATCTAAAACGGTAACTTAACTGCTTATATGTATTCTAATATTACCATAGAAACTACTGTTTTTATTATTTTCTCTATACATACACAAAAATCAATCAACGTTTAACCCATCAACACACTTGATTATGTAGAAAAACTCTATCTTTAAATCAAAATAATATACCATTGAAAGTAAATATGTATAATCTATTATATATTATATACGTTGTTCAATTTTATATGTAATAGTAATCACAGTGTATATTGTAAGTATATTTTTTGTGCATAATTTCTTCTTATTCAAATTCGGATCTTAGGCAGATTGAATATCACAAAACTATATACAATCCGTCAACCAAACATTCTAAACGGATCTGAATATGGCTATGGATACGAATCTAAAAAAAAAAAAAAAGCTCAAATTCACAAAAAAAACAAAAAAATAAATAAATAAAAAAGTGCTAGAATCGGATCGGATCAGATGGGACCAAGATGTGCTTCATTCGCATGCCTACACTGAAGTGCTTTCCTTGTCCCTGCTGAAATTTCAAACATTGTCCTATTTTGTTTTTGGGTCAAAAGACAGAGAAAGAGAGAGAATGAATGGCAAATCCTCCTCCACAAAACCTCACGAAGACAAAAATTTCAGCTAAGATTTGAGAGAGAGAGAGAGAGCGAGAGAGAGAGACTGAACAATGTTCACTCTACGAAGAATGGCTTTATCGTCTCACTCTCTCTTCACACCCTCTCTCCATCTCTCTAACCCTAACTCTACTTTCTCTCTTAAGTTTCCCCCCAAAACCTTCGTTTCGATCTCCAGAAGGTTCGCTGATCGAGAAATTAGGGTTCTCTCCACATCGACATCGGCGGTGGCCACAGACTCAGCCGAGCGAGCTATTGTTTCCGACGACAAGACCTCCGTTGAGGTCTCAGACGAGAAAGTTGTTCTTCCCACTAATGAATCGTCTGAGAAGCTTTTGAGAATTCGTCACACGGTAATTTCGTTTTTCTAATCTGATTTCTCTATTTTTTTTTTTTTTGTGTGTGCAATTTTTTTATTTTTAACTCATCTAACAGTTATTAATCAGTCCCTAATTGGCAATTCAATATAGAGAGCAAAATATTGGTCACCCAACTCTCTCATTTCTCATTGGTCAATCCAGCGGACCCATGATTTTACACTATTAATTAATTCTCATTTAATCCTGGGTCCTACCGTATTGGACAATGAGAGAATTAGGGGAGCATTGGGTAATCAATTTTTGGGTGAGCAAAAATGCATTCTTTCAATATAAGAGATTTAGTGGCATTTTAATCTTATGCCTGGTTAAATTGATAACGTTATAGAGGGAAAGATATTGTCTATGCACACACACACACACACACACACACACACACACACACACACACATACATCCCTCATTTTAAAAAAAGTGCAGATTTCTAATCTTGACCGTCGGAGCTCATTTACTGCACAGTGAATTCACTTTTACTGCAAGGATTAAATGATAGTACATATAACCTTGTAATAATATGCATTTCAGCACCATACAGTTGAATTCTTGACCTCTGTTTTGTGGGAATTAAACAGAGAAGTGTTATGTGTGTGTGTGTGTGTATACTCATAGTTATTTGTGAAAATTGTTACTTTTGAATTTGAAATGAAAAAAATATGGTTTTGTTAGCTAATTGGAATGGTATGCTTTTCCTATTTCTCATAAATGATAGTTTCTGAAGTTGATGTAAAGTATAACAATTCTGAATTCTGAAATAATGATTCACACAAGACCAGAAAAAAGGACACTGGCATATTGTCACATGTGTCATGTTTTTGTTTTATGTCTCACACTCTATACCGGAGAATTTCAAGTAGATCATATTCAGTCTTGCATTAATGAATGCTTATAATAGCACCTTCACTTATATGTGTATTTGTACATTAAGAAAGTCACTGGAACATCACCATTTTGGTATTTGTGAATCAATGTTCTGGACTAAACAATTGTGTGCATCCATACAGTGTGCCCATGTGATGGCCATGGCTGTTCAAAAGCTTTTCCCAGATGCAAAGGTGACCATTGGGCCGTGGATTGAAAATGGGTTTTACTATGACTTCGATATGGAGCCTTTGACTGACAAAGACCTGAAGAGAATTAAGAAGGAGATGGTGAGTAAACTTAGTTCATAATACTACTACAAGTCGTTTTATGAACGTGGAGTCACAAACTTGGAAAAGTATTCATTAGCCTATGCTTTCAGGGTACGGAATTCATTTCTTAAATCATCTGTAGGATCGCATTATTGGCCGAAATTTACCACTAGCTAGAGAAGAAGTTACCAGAGATGAAGCTCAGAGACGCATAATGGCTGTCAATGAACCTTACAAGATTGAAATACTGGAACGCATCAAGGAAGAACCTATCACAATCTATCACATTGGTATGAATTCTCTCTCTCTCTCTCTCTCTCTCTCTCTCTCTCTCTCTCTCTCTCTCTCTCTCTCTCTCTCTCACACACACACACACACACACACACACACACACACATACACACACAAATAGTTCATATTTGTTTTTCCATCACACTGTGTCTGAAACATTGATTGCTCAGTGCCTTAATTTGCATACCTTAGGTTCACATACAAGTTAGAAGAGTATAGTTCTCCTTACGCTTTTGTGTGAAAGTTGTTAGTTGGAAAAGATCTTCTAAATTCATGAACATAATATCGAATTTTTTCGTATTTGTGAATAAGAAAATTATTTGAACATAATCTTCTAGAACAGTGTCAACACAAACCCCTTCTGGTACATAATCTTTTAGAACACAAAGACATTCCAATTTTTTCTCGTGATAATCAGACATCCAGGTTGTGCTTGACCTGTGATACCCTTGATCTCAATGTAATGTGTTACTACTAAAACCAAACTCTATTAGACATGCATATAAAGTTGTTTGGAAATTTTATAGGCAGGATTGAAACAGGATTCAATCTTGGCTGATTTGATCTAAGTGTTAGACGTTGCATTTGGTTGTAGTACCAACACTCCATGAAATTCGGTACAGTGAGGGCAAGGTGACTTATGCTGTAAGATGCATATAACATTACTAGTACCTGGCTGCCTGTTCCCAAGATTCTGCATGTGAAAATGAAGTCCTTTTGCTGCTAAAGATGGATGGTATCATATAATTCTGTCACAGTGTTGAAGTTGATTGCTGGATATGCAAGTTTTCTATTCTGAAAGAAATCTGTAGTGTCCTCCTTTGAGATGCATGACCACATGGAGAGTGAGTATTATAATACTGTATGTAAAATAAGTAATAATGTATGTATATATAACTAACAAAACACGTGCAATGCTCAAAATGAACAAAATAACAATTGAACACAAGTCTCGTCCAGTATCAAGGATCAAACTGTAGTAAGTATTTCACTTAAAACTTTAAACTTTAAAGTTCAGAATTATGAATCGTGAATCGTATTGTGTCGTGTTGTATGAAGTATGAATTGACGTTGATATTAAGATTCTGATATGATCATAAGTAGATAGTTGTAGGGGTGAGAAAGAAAAGAGGGGTCTGAGGTAGTTCTGAAAAGGTGTTGCACTTGTCGTCTGTTGCTGCCACTGAAACTAAGCTGTATATTTTGGGAACTGAAAGAAAGAAGTTGCTCTAGATACATTTACTATTTTGATGTTTTTTTTTCCTATGTAATATATATATACACACACACACACACAAAGGGCTGGTGTAATCCCTTACATATAAGTTGCAGCTATAACTGTCCAGTCTCGCTTGTCTATAGATAGCAGGTTGCTTCCAGGCTCAAACCATCAAACCTAGACACTCATATGAATTGTCCCAACTCTGAAAAAACCCACTTCAACTAGAAACCAGAAAGATACCGCATAAGATGATGAATAAAGGAAGGGGAAAGTGCAGAAATACAATGCCATCTTACTTGATAGAATTTGATATAATACTCTTGTGGTGATCCTTTGGCATTCTTAGACTGGTATATACAAACATATATATTATTTAGTAATGCTATGCTTCCCAAATTGCTATCCCAAAAGTGCTTTCCAAATGATATGGCAGTGGCCAGGTAAACAACTTCCAATCAAAATTCAACTGGCACCAGAGTATTCGACCTATCCTCACTGCCACATCATTTGGGAAGCACTTTTGGGGTAGAAATTTGGGAAGCATAGCATTACTCTGTATTATTTTGGTGATGTGGTGAAGTAGCTTGCAGAAGATTCATTTCTGAAATTGTTTCCATTCTCTGTACTCATTTTCTTATTCTATATTACTTCCAGGTAATGAATGGTGGGACCTTTGTGCTGGGCCTCATGTTGAAACTACTGGAAATATTAACAGGAGAGCTGTAGAACTCGAATCCGTTGCTGGTGCTTATTGGAGAGGAGACACGAATAAACCAATGCTCCAAAGGATTTATGGCACAGCTTGGGAGAGCGAAGAACAATTGAAAGCGTACCTTCATTTTAAAGAGGAGGCTAAACGCCGGGATCATAGACGTCTTGGGCAAGATCTCGACCTTTTTTCTATACAGGTATATATCTAATGCAAAATGCAAGGAAACCTTATTTTGCAACTTTGATTTAAGATTAATCAGTTTGAATTGCAATTCTTCATCTTAATGTTGCTCATAGGTATTATTACATCTATATTAATATTAGGAAAAAAGCTTTTACTTTTGCCACCTTAGCATGGACGTGCCACACCTCTTTACAGAGCCTGATGCCTGCTTGATAAATTATACATGGAATGCATTTATATTCAAGTTTTTTGATGAGAGATAAGATAAAGAATAGCATAAGTCAAAATAGCTAATCTGATTGAAAGCTTATATTTGTATTAACATCTGAAAATTAAGATAAAATATTGTTTTTTTTTTATTTTTTATTTTTAATGTATGTACTTAGCATCTTTTTATAATCTGATTACCAATACACTTAACGTTTGGGTATCTGTAACTATATATATGTTTCAAATTAGTTGTTTTTTCTATTACATATTTACCTTTTAAAAACACTTTTATATGCATAATTTTTTTGCAAAATAAAATATGATAAATTGCAAGTATTGTAGTTATTTAGTCAAAATGTATCAATCAAATACATTTTAAAATGTGCATTGTATATTATTTCAGCATAATGACTAAAACTAACTATAGTATACTTAATTCAGTATTTTAAAATTACTTTGCATCCAGTGGAATGTACAGGTTCGCCTCTTGTTCCTAAGTGAAGATGAACTTATATGTTGAAACTTAAGCTTGTGAGTGCAAATGTATAGGATGAAGCTGGTGGAGGATTAGTGTTCTGGCATCCAAAGGGAGCTATAGTAAGGCACATAATAGAAGATGCCTGGAAAAAAATTCACATAGAACGTGGTTATGATCTGCTGTATACACCACATGTGGCAAGGGCAGATCTTTGGAAGATCAGTGGTCATCTGGACTTCTACAAGGAGAATATGTATGATCAGATGAATATTGAAGAAGAACTTTATCAGCTTCGACCAATGAACTGCCCATACCACATTTTGGTGTACAAAAGAAAGCTGCACTCTTATCGGGATTTTCCAATCAGGGTTGCAGAGCTGGGAACTGTGTATAGATACGAGTTATCAGGAGCCTTACATGGCCTCTTCCGTGTAAGAGGTTTCACCCAGGTACAAATTCCAAAATTTTAAATCCGAGGTACATATTGCCAAGTACGTTATGCATATTGGTTATCAGTACACAGTGTACCAACTATGAACATGACCAATGCATAATTTTCTAATACATAGATGCTTTGGGGTTTGATCCATCATCTAGAAAGTTCTGGAAATAGTGTTGCTTGATGACAAA
The DNA here is from genome assembly GCA_033977485.1 of Hydrangea macrophylla. NCBI lineage: Eukaryota > Viridiplantae > Streptophyta > Magnoliopsida > Cornales > Hydrangeaceae > Hydrangea > Hydrangea macrophylla. The sequence continues at coordinate 36,396,616 of CM066994.1, forward strand.
CTGACAATACTTCTTTTCTGGCGTATGTCTGTTATAATTACAGTGCTTGATGCTCCAAATAATTCCCACCGAACACAGACATAAAGGCTCTGTTGGTTGTGGATTTAGAGAAGGAAAACGAGTAGGACAACTATTTCTCACTAATTTTTCCCTAGTAGTTTCCTTGATGCTTAAACAACACTAGATTGTGTTTTCATAAACAAAGTGAATCACCAAGTTCAAAAAATTTGATCTTTTTTCCAGCGTGTTTTCTTTTCTTCCTATTTTCCTCACTGTTTTATTTTCACCCAAACCAAGAACAGTGCTTTTCCCGGTGTTTTCTTTGCTTTTCCCATACAAAATCCATGTAAGAAACAAGATGCCAAAAGGAAGCAAAAAGACAGAAAAAGAGAATCTGTTGGGAGATTCTATGATTCTAATCCATTGGTGGGGGAGTTATTTTCCAAATAGTTCGTAAGGCTGCAAAATGCAAAACCTTCATTTTCATCTTACGTAAAGTGTGCAGTGAAGATTGTATTTTGCCTTTTCAATTGTTACTCCAAGCACATGGTACAACATGATTTTGTTTTTGGTATTTTTACAATCTGCCTCGACTGATTTTGCAGGATGATGCACACATTTTTTGTCTAGATAATCAAATCAAAGATGAAATCAGGGGTGTTCTAGATCTCACAGAGCAAATATTACTGCAATTTGGTTTTAGCAAGTATGAAGTGAACCTTTCGACAAGGCCGGAGAAAGCTGTTGGTGGTGATGATATATGGGAAAAGGCTACATGTGCCCTTAAAGATGCTTTGGATGATAAAGGGTGGGATTATCAAGTTGATGAAGGTGGTGGCGCCTTTTACGGTCCAAAGATTGATCTCAAGATTGAGGATGCTCTTGGAAGGAAGTGGCAATGCTCCACTATACAGGCAAGTTGTGGACTTTGAATATAACTTGTATTTTGATGTTTGTCTCGCACACCATGAGTTGTACTGGCACAACGGTGAAGTTTATATTCGACATTATATGTATTTCGATCTCTGGTGTGTGCTGATGGAGACCTAATTAAAATGTTAGTTGAAGTCTTGAAGAGGGCCATTGTTTGGGACCTTTGGGAATACAAAAAAAATAAAAAATAAAAAATACAAAAGAAGAAGAAAAGGAAAGAAAAGAAAAGAAAAGAAAAGGAAAAAAAAAAAAAAAGTTCGAAATAGTTTGGTGTATGCGTAGCTGCTTTTAGGTTACATAGGAGCTCTTTCCAGACTTAAAACACCCTAGAGTTGATTCTTTAACAAACCAACACAGCATTCCCAAACTGACTTGAAGGTTACAAATCTTATGCAAATGGACTGCAAGCTTGAGGCATTATTGAGATGCTACCCTGAAACTGCTCTCTCTCTCTCTCTCTCTCTCTCCCTTAACAACTCCAGGCGTCCATGCCTCTTAGTACACTGCACCCACTAATTATTTTCATTTTTACAGGTTGATTTCAATCTGCCACAGCGTTTTGACATTACATATATTGATTCGAACTCAGAGAAGAAGCGGCCTATCATGATCCATAGAGCAGTTCTTGGATCCTTGGAGCGGTTCTTTGGAGTGCTTATAGAGCATTACGCTGGAGATTTTCCATTATGGCTTTCCCCAATCCAAGCTCGGGTGTTACCAGTCACAGACATGCAGGTACCGTCAGCTTCCATTGATTTACAAGTTTAGTGTACATTCCATTGATTGGAGTTTCTGTTTGGAGTCAACATAACAAACGTTCTCAAAAGTTAACAACTTAACAGGCGACTTCATTATGCTTTTCCAATGCTATTTTCTTTGATTTCAATAGTGAGTTCCTACCAACCATGTAGCATGAATGCTTCAATTTAGGTGTTGTGTGTGTCGGACACCGACACTTGGTGGACGTATGCAAAAAAACGTGTTAATTTTTATCAGACCAGACACGCTCCAGACATGCACACTCGGTGGTGCTGGACGCGCGCAATCACGTATCAGACAAGGACCCCCCCCCCCCCCCCCCCCCACCCCCCCACAAAAAAAAAAAAAAAAAAACTTCATAATTTTTTTCACTACGGATATGCACACTCTTAGAACACGGGCCGGACACAGTGTTGTGGCCTCTCATGGGATATGTTATTAAATTCGAAGGTAAAAGTCTTAATATGATACAACGGGTGAGAAGTAATTAGTTTCTTTAAAAATTTAGGAAACAAGAGTGGACACTGCAGGGTATATTCTAATAATTAAATGAGAAATGTAATTGTTTATTTGTTGTATCCTAGATTTTAAGGATTTCTGTGTCACCGTGTACATATTGTATCGCATCCATTTCCCTTGTCTGTATCCGTTTGACATAGCCTACCAGTGGTTTTCCGGTACATTAAGCTAATACTTCCATGGCGCGGGAAACAGCAACAATGGCCTCATTTGCTAATACATTATTCTGTGTGAGAATATATGGAGTCTTAGTCTCCGTTTGGTTCAAGAATGTAGTGTAGAAAAGAAAACACCAAAAAAATAAAATAATAAAATAAAATAAAATGCACTTTTTGTTGTTTGGTTGGCAAGGAGAACGGTGAGTAAAGTTAGGAAAATAAACAGAATGAAAAAAAAGAGAGAATATATATATAAGGCCATGAGGGTAAATTTTTTATTTTAGCTTTTACTTGTCAATGTTGTCATTTTCCTAAATCCTCCTTTTTTTTTTAGTATATTCAAAATATAATTTCCACTATTATCCATGCGTGAGGGAATATACTGGAATTTTGTGTTGTGACCTCCTTTCCTTCCCTTTTCTTGTCCTCAGACGAAAGAGAGCCTTAATATCCTCGTATTTCTTTTCCTCAGGAATTTGTGGCTATAATTGTTGAATCAATAACTTCAATGCATGTGTTTTTACAGCTTGAATACTGCAACTATGTAACCAAAAAGTTTAAAGCAAGTGGGATTCGGGCCGAAGTTTGCAGTGGTGAGCGGCTGCCGAAGCTCATTAGGAATGCGGAGAAGCAGAAAATTCCATTGATGGCCGTCGTGGGGCCGAAGGAGGTCGAAACACAGACAGTTACAGTAAGATCTAGGTTCGGTGGCGAGCTTGGGACCATGGCCATTGATGAATTTATCAACAGAACCAAGCTTGCCACTGAAAACAGAACATTCATTTGAAATGCTTATAAGTTGGGGCCTCCGGCGGGCATCCTAGGTACGATATTTAATTTGTGTATGACCTGCATATAGAAAATTGAAACCAATATAACCATGAATAACAGATTTTGTCCTTGATTCTTTGGTTGGGGTGCATTTTTTTTGTTGTTGTAGTAATTCATAATTTAAAACATTATTTGGTATTTACTGTAAGACTGTGTTTTGGAATGTAGAATTGGGGCTTTGGAGAAAAGGATTTTACGGCATTTTAAAAAAAAAAAAAAAAAAGAAAACGAAAATGCAACTTTGCTGTAATATTTGTCCAATTACAACCACTTTTCAATTTTAATTTCTAAAAAGCTCTAGTTTTCATTTTCTCAAACACAGGATAAATATAAAATTATATATATATATATATATAGAGAGAGAGAGAGAGAGAGAGAGAGAGAGAGAGAGAGAGAGAGAGAGAGAGAGAGAGATGATTGGGACAAACTTTGTCGCCATAGGTTTACCCAGAACTGTTTGTCAATGGTGAACATGGTATCTGTTGCGACGAGCTTGGTGATGTATTGAATTTGAGTAATACTATGCTTCCCAAATTCTATACTAAAAGTTCTTCTCAAATAATGTGGCAGTGGGGTTTGGTAAATTTTCAATCAAAATTTAACTGGTTGCACTGTGTTCGACTTGTTCCACTGTCACATCTTTTGAGAAGTATTTTTGGAATAAAAATTTCGGAAGCACAACATTACTCATTGAATTTCTCTTTGTTAGTGTAACCTGTAAAGTTACTGTATATTAGGAGTTAAAGTACTACCTGTTGCCCTTTTAACAACTATCTAAAGGATAAAAACAACTATCAAAAGCACTGATGATTTATCCTTTAACCTTGGTGCTTAAGGCTTTGTTTGGTCCATAGATTCAGTGAAGGAAACATAAGGACAATACTTGTCTTTGTTTGGTTAACAAGGAAGAGTGAGAAAAAGGGAAATATAGTTTAAAAAAAAAATTAAAAATTAAAATTTTTGAATTGTGGGAGTCACTTCACTCCCGTTTTTCTTTAGTTGCAATTATGTTTTGTTAATTTTTAGTTTAATGCTATATAAGTTTTGAGGAATACACAACGAAAATACAAGTAAACTAATTTTTCTTTTTGTTTTCCTTTCCGTTTTCTTTTTCTTTAATAAATCTCGGACTCAAATAGAGCCTATGGGAAAGGTTGTCAGGTAGATAACTTCTAGGCCTATTTAGATTTAGAGGGCTCATAAATAAGTTGTAAACGATCTTAGAGCTGGGACTTTGATTATCACCAACACCGAGTGAGTTTTCTCGCAACCTTTCTCTACTTTTCTCGGCATTCTTGGCGAATCAGCGAGTTATGCCATTGTTGCAACGATCAACAAGCTCAAGAAGGCCGTGAATGTCCTGACTTCTCAATTTCTAGCCTGCGCAGCATCAAGCACTTGTACACATTGTATTGCATTATATTCATAGAGCATGCAAACAACCCATTCCAGAAACTCAGAAATTTGTATGTATTGAGTTTACAGTATGATATCATTCATTCGATACATAAATTGGTATGAAAGCAAATTAGTAACTTCTTTGTAATTTATTGTAAATTTTGTGTAAAAAAAAAAAAAAAATGTCCCAGAAAAGAATGAACTTCTCGAATCTCAACATAAATCCTACTTGATCAGTTGTACAAATGACGTGGATGCCTTGGAATTTTTTCTACATCTTTCACTTTTGGGTTTTCTGTAACACTCTTCAATGAAATGAAGCTTGGAACATATGCAATTGCCTCAATCTTTGATGTATTCCCACTTACTTCAATCTCAGTGAACTTTTCAAGCAATCGGTCATAAGCCACAAGAAATTGGTCATTGAATAACATCATCAAGATTTCCTCATTCTTTGTAGTAGCAATAGGTTGACAAGTACAAGGCCAATATTTGAATCCATTCATATTTTGAATTCTTAACAACTTGCTCCAAGATTCTCTGATTCCATACTCCCTCATAACCCATATATCAAAATTATGATGCAAATCTATATCAGATATATATAGACAATTTCCCAATGCTCCTAAGCTCATAAAATCACACTTGTTGTTCTTCTGTTCCAAGCCGAAGTGCGATGGCGGTGGAAGTACTTTGAATATCTCGGTCTCAAAATGGAAAGATTGTATGAACACAGAACTATTGGGATCACAATCAATCCAATGAATCGCGCCATTCAAATAGGTATTAAATGAGCCATTTCTCGCGGCGTCGGGGGGTGTTTTAATCTCAAAATTGATCCTTCTCCAAAATAGCCGGTGACCCCCTAGGGTGTATATAATTGTCTTCCGGTTCTTAATACATTCTAGCACCTTGTAACGCTTACTTATGTCGCAGAAACCGAACCCCAAAAAGATGTCACTTATTGAATGTACTCTTGATCTCTGAAAAGTTAAGTACTCACCCAAAATGGGATTACATATATAGATGATATCTTTAGTACCGAACCCACTACCGGACCCACATAAGCAAAGCAATCCGTTGCATGAATTCACGAGCCTAAACGTCGAATTGGGCACGTTTATGTGTGGCTTGAGCTCCATTTTCGTACGAAGAAGATGATGACATGTATCGAAACTACTTACATATAGATTTCTTGATCGGGTTTTATCGCGAACAGATCTAAACAAGAAGTGGATTTTATAGAGATTTGGATAAAAAACACACTTACATATCAACCGGGTTCTTGGTGAAGTTCTTGATAGTATTTCCATGACTATATGGGTTGGGAGCTTTGGAATTAGCTTACTTGTTAATATTTCTTCTTCTTCTTCTTCTTCCCTTGCTTTGTGGCTATGTTTTCTTTTTCTTTTCATGGTTGCCAACTGCCTAGGAGACAGAAAGAGGGATGAGAGAGAGAGAGAGAGAGAGAGAGCGTTATTTTTTTAATTTGGAGAAGAAATATGACTTTGGACAGTGCTCTCCACGGTATATAACCAGTCTTATACGTACGTGGGTTATATGTACGAAAGATTTTGTTAACATGTGCCCTTAGGGCATATGTTAAGGGTCTAAAAGTAGAAATAAATAAGGAAATTAATGTGGGTTTTAGTGTCCAGTGTGTGAGGTTCAGTGTTTGTCTTCTTTATTTATTTCCACTTTTGGAATCTTAACATCTGCCCTAAGGACACATGTTAACAAAACCTATATAAGAATAGGAAAATGTTTGAATTTTTTACACTTTTCTGTGTACCACTTGCATAGCATAAGGTACATGCATTTAAAGTTGAGTGTCAAAACATGTGTATGTATAGCACTACTCATAAGAATAATGTTAGGCTTCCAATTTTTTTTTTTCCCAAAAAATATTTTCCAACACATGTGGCAATAAGACCCACTTCAATAATGATAGGACTACTTCAACATCAACTGATCAAAATCAACTAGACCTGTGGGCTATTGTGGCAATTCATATATAATTATGGCTATTGTAAGTTGGTAGTGTTTTATTTAAATCGATATATATACGTTGATTGTATTTTATGGGAACTGTGTAGAAAAAGAAACCATATCACACTTTTTAGTTTTGTTTTGGATTAATATACTTCCTTATTCTGATCTATCTCCAAAATTTTAGCTTAAGAATATATTTTTGCTGATTCTAAAATTACTCACCCAACTTTTTCATTAGTTAATATAGTAGGACCTAAGATTAAATAAGAATTAATTAATAGTAAAAGGTCACGAATCACACTGCATTAAGCAATGAAAAAGTTGGTTGAACAATGTGCGACCAAAATTGCACTCTTAGTTTAGGCCCTCCATTATAATTTGGAGTAATGCTAAATTTTCAAAAATGTATCCCAAAAGTACTTTCCAAATGATATGATAATGAGAGTCAAGCCACATTATTTGAGAAGCACTTTAGAATAAATTTTTTTTTAAAAACATAACATTACTCTGTAACTTGTGTCATGTAAGGCAATCAATTTTGAAACCATTTCAATTAACGACAATTGTTATTGAGGACAATTATTTAGTACCCTTAACCATCATTTCCGTACCATAAGGACAATTGAAATCGATTTCAAAATCGAGGATCTTAAATGATACAATTTATATGGAGGCCTAAAATCAAATTTTAAAAACAATGTGAAGTATCGAAGTGTGTTTAGGGTAATGCTATGTGTACATAAAATGTGTACATAAAGTGTGCACAGAAAGATCTGAGTCATTCATTTTGGTGGGATTCCTCCCTGCACACATGGAATCCACCAAAATGAATGGCCTAAATCTGTATGTGCACATTTTATGTGTATATTTTATGTGCACAAATCATTACTAGTGTGTTTAACCCTTTTGTTTTGACAGAAAAGATGAATTGGACAGTGTTATCATAGTAGGTAACGAAGTGTGTTTGACTCTTCTATTTTCACAGGAGAGATGAATTTGGACAGTGTTATCATTGTAGGTAACCACACACGTTTTATTCTCTTTTTTTTTTTTTTTTTTTCTGACATAGAACATTCAGAGTAAGTCCCTCATCGCTTGATCAGCCCAAAGTTCTTTTCTTTTGACATAGAACATTCTTCGTGTTCTTCACTACAATTCTCTGCCCAAAGTTCCTCTTCTTCATTCACTACTTCGACGGTTGGAACTTCATTTGGACCTTCAATTGGAACCTCATTTGGACCTTCAATAGGAACTTCATTATCTATTTGTCTACTTAAAAATTTATCTAGTGCTCCGACTTGAGATTGAATCAATCCGTCTATCTTTTGTTTTTTCTTTCTTTTCTCTGAAATATACTTCCTAGGAGGCATGTCCACAACCAACAACCAATCCTATACCAATAAAGTTTAGAAACAATAAGCTAGACCTTAAATAACTATAAGTTTAAGCTAGATATTAGGACAAATAGTTGAGATGCACACACACAAAAAAGCCCTAAAATTAATTAAATAAGAAGAAAAATCAGCCCAACACTAGTTCAAACAAACACAACTGACAACTTCATAACTAAAAAATACTTCTCAAAAAAATAAAAATCAACAATTAAATATCCAAATCCACTAGCCATCTAATGAAACCCAACAAACAATTGAATTATTAGAGCAATGGTTAAGACTCAAAGTTAAAATGAGAGAGAGAGAGAGAGAGAGAGAGAGAGAGAGAGAGAGAGAGAGAGAGAGAGAGAGAGAGAGAGAGAGAGATTACCAAAGACGAAAGCCAGAGACGAAGCAAGTGTTTCAAACAGTTGGGCTGGGACTGCTTTTGATATACCAGTCCGTACAAAATGTTGATGCCTGATGGGAAGGGGTCTGAAGTTTTTTTTTTTTGGGAATGAAAATATGGTTTGGTTTAGGGGCATCAATATATAGGAACAGATAGTAGATACGTATGTATTTTAGGAGAGTGGCCATTAGTTTGTTTTGGCTTTGGGCTTTTTATGTTGGGCTGGAAAATGCTTTTGGGTTAGTTAATACTAGAACTACATATTTAGAAATTGGGGCTTTTAAAATGTTAAGAGAATTGGGGGCCCTAGGCATTGGCCTATGTTGCCTTTGCCCTGGGTCGGGCCTGCTTTGCACACCCCTATGTTTTCCCTTCATATTAGATCCTTTGTCATATCCTTGTCCTCTCACATCATCGATGTCAAGTTGAAGAGTGTTTAATACCTTTTTAAGCTCATTAAAAAGTCCGAGCCCTGATATGTCATGCACTTTTAAGAACTCTAAAAAGAACTCTTCCAATTTTATCGGACTCGTTGAAACATCTGGAAATCGAATTATAAGAGTCATTAGTTCTTCATGACTTACATATGGTGTACAATCTAGTATAATTGAAAAGTACTTTGCTCATTTGATCTTTCTAACAATTGTACTTTTTATCTCACTTGCCAACATTACTATCAATTCATTTTGGATTTTGTGGCCAAGATAGTGATAATGAACCTCATGCTTTTCAATACGTCGCATATGCTCTTGCATTACGGTATCAAATTCAGCAATCATTTGAATGAGGCTTCAAAAATTTCCATTGTTTTCTTGATAAACCTTCTCATTGTCTCCACCAAATGCTAAATTATTCTTAGCAAGCGTTTTCACCATAGTAAGTATCCTCACTAATACTTGTCTCTAATGTTCTTTCTCTTTGTTAATTTGTTCTTGTGCACTTTGATCGATTGTTTTATTCTTTTCCATTCTCATATCTAATTCAATCCACATGTTCATGCAAGTAATGTGCTCATTACTAGTTTCATGAGTTTTAAGCCTATGAGCAAGATTTTTTCAATCATTAAATCCTTCATTCGCCAAATGTGTATCGTTTTCTTCTTTCTTAAACAACTTACAACAAAAGCAAAACACCTTGTTCCAATAGAGTAGATTAGCCATTTTCTCTTATGCCTCTCTTTGTTGGTAAATGTCTAATGTAATGCACGGAAGATAAATGTCTTTTACCTTCATCTTTTGGATTTCGAAAATGGATATCATAATCTCTTACAGGACCTCTTTCTACTAGTAAGTCCCTCATCACTTGATCAACATTGCCCCAATTTATGGGATCATATAAGTTTGAAGATCCAAATTCTTCTCCCCGATGTTCATTTTGCTCATTCACTAATTCTTCGTGTTCTTCATTACAATTCTCGACCCGAATTCCTCTCTCTCATTCACTAGTTCGACGGTTGGAACTTTATTTGGACCTACAATTGGAACTTCATTTGGACCTTCAATTGGAACTTCATTCTCTATTTGTCTACTAAAAAATTTATTATGTGCTCCGACTTGAGATTGAATCAGTCTTTCTATCTTTTGTTTTTTCTTTCTTTTCTCATATCCAGAAATATACTTCCTAGGAGGCATGTCCACAACCAATAACCGATCCTATACCAATAAAGTTTAGAAACCATAAGCTAGACCTTAAATAACCATAAGTTTAAGCTAGATATTAGAACAAATAGTTGAGATGCACACACACACACACACACACACACACACACACAAAAGGGCCCTAAAATTAATGAAATAAGGAGAAAAAATAAGCCCAAAACTAGTTCAAACAAACACAACTGACAATTTCATAACTAAAAAAAACTTCTCAAAAAAATAAAAAATCAACAATTAAATTTTCAAATCCACAAGCCATCTAATGAAACCCAACAAAAAATTGAATTATTGGAGCAATGGTTAAGACTCAAAGTTAAAACGAGAGAGAGAGAGAGAGAGAGAGAGAGAGAGAGAGAGAGAGAGAGAGAGAGAGAGAGAGAGATAACCGGAGATGAAAGCTGGAGACGAAAAGTGTTTCAAACAGTTGGGCTGGAAATGCTTTTGATATACCAGTCCGTGTAGAATGCTGATGTCTGATGGGAAGGGGTCTGGGGTTTGAAGGTTCTTTTTTGTTGGAATGAAAATTTGGTTTGGTTTAGGGGCATCAATATATAGGAATATAAGCCAATATAGGAATAGATAGTAGATACGTATGTATTTTAGGAGAGTGGCCTTTAGTTTGTTTTGGCTTTGGTCTTTTTATGTTGGGCTTGAAAACGCTTTTGGGTTAGTTAATACTAGAAGTATATATTTAGAAAATGAGGGTCCTTAGAATGTTAAGAGAATTGGGGGCCCCAGGCAATGGCCTATGTTGCCTTTTGCCCAGGGCCGGGCTTGACGCAGTGTTGGATCAATAGCAAGGCCATCTAGTGGCGAGTCTGGCAACACTTCATTTTTTCTTCTGTTTTTTGGTTAAAAGCACTTTGTACTCCTAATGTTTACCCCGTTTTGCACTTTGCTCCTTGATGTTTCAATTTTTTCAATTTGGTCTCTAATGTATATAGTGAGTTGCAATGTGGCCCTTCCGTTAGAATTTCAGTCAAAAACTAACGGAAACTCGCCCATGTGCAAGTCATGTGACTTATTTAAGGGTAATTTAGTCATTCACCATAAATTAAAAGCATTTTGCACCCTCAATGTTTAGGTCGTTTGGACAAATTTATGTTTATTTTTGTTAGCCTTAAGGTATATTAAGGCATATTTAATTATGTTTTGATGATGTCAAATATGCTATGATAATTACTCGATTCATATTGATTCATTATTTGTTATTATCATAGTCATTTTCATGCTCACATATAATCTCATGTATTAATATTGTATCAATGTTTTAACATCTTTGTGTGCATGAGATTCAATTGATGTAGATCAAGATTGCAAGAAGCTCAACAAGGATCAAGCTTGAAGACTTGAAGATATTTCATCCTTGGTTGAAGCATAGGACCATCATTGTAAGGCATCTTGATCTCACACTCTTAGGGGCTCAAACAAATGCTAAAAGTTAAAGTTTTGGAAACAAATTTTAAATGGGTCATCTTTAAAGCAATGCCTCAACCAATTGGAAAATAATTAGATGTTGAGTTTTATATGGTTGGAAAGGTATTTGAATCTAGTTTCCAAAACATCAAACGGATCGAAAATCCGAGTTTTGTAGAGGGAGTTATGGCCTTTTTAGTGGAGATGTGTCAAGCTGTCAAACTGGGAAGGGCAGTCGACAGGGCAGTCGACTGGGCAGTCGACTGGGAAGTCGACCGAAGTGAGCAGAATGCAACAGAACCCTCTGTAAACACATTCCAGTCGACTGCTTTAAGGGGCAGTCGACTGCTTCAAGGTTCAGTCGACTGAATCGACCTGGAAAGGCATAACGGCTAGTTTTTAAAGTGGCTTTTAATTACCAAACTTGCCACCAACGGCTATAAACTCTCTTGGCCTATAAATACATGTTTTCCCACACCATTTTATGTTGATCAATCAATTGGAAAACATCTATTTAATCACACAACTCTTTGATTTCTAATCATTCACATTTGAGCCCCAAATTGTGTGAGTTATCAATTTGCTCTAGATTTCAATTGTAATTCTTGAGAGAGCAAATTGTAGTGAGCTTTTATTTGTATTATCTACTCACTAAGGAGTTATTGTGTGAGCTTCAAATTGTATTATCCACTCTAGAGAGAGAGAGTTCAATTTGTATCAAATCAATTATAAAGGTTGAGGGTTAGTAACCCTTGTGTGCAAAGAAGAGGAGTTCTTCTTTGGGAGAGATCATAGGCTCTTGTAACGGTTTGGTGCACACCCGTAAGTGCTCCGGGAAACGGTTTGGTCTACACCCGTGAAGTAGATCGGAGTAAAGGAATCCTCAAGAGGTGTTCTTGAGGGGTGGACGTAGGCCGCGGGGTGCGATTGCCGAACCACTTGAAAAATCGGTTTGCAAGTTTCTCTTCCCTTCTCTTTTTAGTTAATTGCTTGTGATCTTGTTTAATTTGCAATTAAGTTTTCCAAAAGGTTAATTTCCGCTAAAACCTTATTCACCCCCCCTCTAAGGTTTCCACTTTTGGGCCAACAATTGGTATCAGAGCCTCGGCTCTTCTCTTTCAAAAGATTTTTGAAAAACTAGAGATAAGATCCAATGGAAACCGACTCTTCTTGCATTTATTATTGTGAGGGTCAATCGACATTAAGACCACCATGTTTTAATGGCTCAAACTATGCCTATTGGAAAAATAGAATGAGAATCTATATGATTTCTCAAGATTTTGATTTATGGCAAATCGTGGTCAAAGGGCCTCATCTACCTACAAAAATTGAAAATGGTTTCTCTATTCCAAAGACGGTAGATGAATATAATAATGCCGATAAGAAACTCATAAAAATAAATGCTATGGCAATGAATTTATTATATTGTGGTTTAGACCCAAATGAATACAATAGAATTTCATCTTGCGAATCCGCAAAAGAAATTTGGGATAAACTTGAAAATGCTCATGAGGGAACAAGCCAAGTTAAAAAGTCTAAAATCAATTTGCTTGTTCAAACTTATGAAATGTTTAAAATGTTGCCATATGAATCTATTGGAGATATGTTTTCTCGTTTTACTATTCTTATAAATAACTTGAAAAACCTTGGTAAAGTTTATACTAATGAAGAAATGATTGAGAAAGTGCTTAGGTCTTTACCAAAGGATTGGCAACCAAAGGTCACGGCGGTTCGTGAAGCAAAGGAGCTTTCAACACTCTCCTTGGAACAACTCATGGGTTCTCTCTTAACTCATGAAATGGAATTGGCCGTCTTCGAAAGTGAAGAAAATAAATTGGAAGTGAAAGAGGCCAAAAGGGGAGACATTGCTTTAAAATCCTCAAGCTCAAAGAAAAAGAGGAAAGATGTTGAGAGTGGTGAGGATGAGGAAATGACAAAGCTCAATCGAAAATTTGCAAAGTTTCTAAAGAAAGAAAAATCGGGAAAGAAGTCACCCAAGGAGGAAAAACACAAAAAGAAGACAATCAAGGCCACTAATAGTAGTTCCGAGAGCGAATCATCGGACGACGACTCAAATGGTGAAGAGATTGTCAATCTTTGCCTCATGACATTGGAAAGGGCCTCTCCTACCACCTCGGCAAATGGAGCATCCAAGAAATGCTTGGACAATGGTTAAATCTCTTACCTTAAGCCTAGTAGGAGTAGGATAGATTAATTTGCTTAGATATACATACTTGAATTTTTATGCATAAATCTTGTTTCATCCACTTGTGATTTGGATATGTCTTTACATAAATCATCATGCTCTTGATATTTCTTATTTGAAAAATGATGATATGCTTTTGTTTGATTAGACAAAGTTTTAATAATGGTTAGACAAAATGATGTTTTGTAAATCATTCAAATTTTTGCTGCTAAACTGTCATTTTTATGAACTGCTGAACAAAGCAGTCGACTGGTACCCCGACACAGTCGACTGATTTAGCTGTGAGGCTTTGAATTTTTTTTTCTGCATTGTTAAGTCGACTGAGGCGTCGACTGTTTTTGCACAACTTAATCCCTGCCCACTCCCGTCGACTGTGGCGTCGACTGATCCTACTGAATTTTTTGTTTTTAAGCTCTCCAACTTTATTATTGGTATCTTTTGGGAGATTATGCTCTCTTTTCATATCATTTGATATCTTTTATCATTGCACATACTTAGGGGGAGCACTTTCATGTATCATTTGCTCACATGTGGTTATATTTGTTTATTTTTGGTATCATTTTGACTTTTTGATTTGTATGCCTATTGTGAGGGGGAGCTCTGTGTTTTATCCCCAAATCTTTTTGATAATGTCAAAGGGGGAGAAATATGAGAAGTATTGGGGAGAAGTAATTGAGTAATTATCATTCATGTTCTTCAACAATATAATATCCATTATGAATGATAATATGAAAATGACCATTTGTTCTTATATTGGCATATCCTTCATTGGTTGTTTGCCATCATCAAAAAGGGGGAGATTGTTAGCCTTAAGGTATATTAAGGCATATTTAATTATGTTTTGATGATGTCAAATATGCTATGATAATTACTCGATTCATATTGATTCATTATTTGTTATTATCATAGTCATTTTCATGCTCACATATAATCTCATGTATTAATATTGTATCAATGTTTTAACATCTTTGTGTGCATGAGATTCAATTGATGTAGATCAAGATTGCAAGAAGCTCAACAAGGATCAAGCTTGAAGACTTGAAGATATTTCATCCTTGGTTGAATCATAGGACCATCATTGTAAGGCATCTTGATCTCACACTCTTAGGGGCTCAAACAAATGCTAAAAGTTAAAGTTTTGGAAACAAATTTTAAATGGGTCATCTTTAAAGCAATGCCTCAACCAATTGGAAAATAATTAGATGTTGAGTTTTATATGGTTGGAAAGGTATTTGAATCTAGTTTCCAAAACATCAAACGGATCGAAAATCCGAGTTTTGTAGAGGGAGTTATGGCCTTTTTAGTGGAGATGTGTCAAGCTGTCAAACTGGGAAGGGCAGTCGACAGGGCAGTCGACTGGGCAGTCGACTGGGAAGTCGACCGAAGTGAGCAGAATGCAACAGAACCCTCTGTAAACACATTCCAGTCGACTGCTTTAAGGGGCAGTCGACTGCTTCAAGGTTCAGTCGACTGAATCGACCTGGAAAGGCATAACGGCTAGTTTTTAAAGTGGCTTTTAATTACCAAACTTGCCACCAACGGCTATAAACTCTCTTGGCCTATAAATACATGTTTTTCCACACCATTTTATGTTGATCAATCAATTGGAAAACATCTATTTAATCACACAACTCTTTGATTTCTAATCATTCACATTTGAGCCCCAAATTGTGTGAGTTATCAATTTGCTCTAGATTTCAATTGTAATTCTTGAGAGAGCAAATTGTAGTGAGCTTTTATTTGTATTATCTACTCACTAAGGAGTTATTGTGTGAGCTTCAAATTGTATTATCCACTCTAGAGAGAGAGAGTTCAATTTGTATCAAATCAATTATAAAGGTTGAGGGTTAGTAACCCTTGTGTGCAAAGAAGAGGAGTTCTTCTTTGGGAGAGATCATAGGCTCTTGTAACGGTTTGGTGCACACCCGTAAGTGCTCCGGGAAACGGTTTGGTCTACACCCGTGAAGTAGATCGGAGTAAAGGAATCCTCAAGAGGTGTTCTTGAGGGGTGGACGTAGGCCGCGGGGTGCGATTGTCGAACCACTTGAAAAATCGGTTTGCAAGTTTCTCTTCCCTTCTCTTTTTAGTTAATTGCTTGTGATCTTGTTTAATTTGCAATTAAGTTTTCCAAAAGGTTAATTTCCGCTAAAACCTTATTCACCCCCCCTCTAAGGTTTCCACTTTTGGGCCAACAATTTTTATGAAGAAAAAAAAAAGTGTTCCGATATAATCTTTGGGTGCCTCTACAGCTACCCATTAATAATAGTAAGAGGATTAATCCAGATAAAATAAAACAAATTTAAAGTTATCCAACCTATCCTAATTGGAATTTTAAATAAACTCTAATTCTAAATTCAAGGAAATAAAGTGAAGGGAAGAAAATACAATAAAAGATTTCCAAATTGAGTACATTATTGACTTTTACACAATATGATGATGCCCTATTTTGTTAAACGGGTCAGATATAGTGTTTAATAATAAGGAAAAGAGATAGAATTTGCATGTGGGTTGGCGCTATTAATGAAGCAGCCTACGTCCACGTATGTCGTATGAGGAGTTGACCCGAGCGCTTTATCCCATCCTCAAGATCGGGCAGGATGGTCAGTCGGGAGTAATGGATACTCTGAACATTCTGGGATCTATCAATATGTATTTTAGGCTAAATGCATTTGTGTCTCCCTCAATTTTTGAAATTTTGTTGCCCTATATGTACACATATTATATGTATTCATGCCCCTCCCCATTTTTGTAATTAATCCCTTTAATTTATATTTTTAAAAAATGAGTTATGAAGAGATTAAATTCTCTTAGGGCATTTCTAAAACTGACAGAATAATCATATAATTTTAAAGCCCAAAGGTACAATATTTCAAAAAAAAAAAAAAAAGAATATTAGGTTAAGGGCGCTGCCCCAAAGTCCCTACTAAGTGTGTGCCCCGCTAGGCTCAAATTGTGGCTCTGCCACTTGTTGTAACACTTCACTTGATAAACTAAAAATTAAGCACTAAAAATCAAAAGTTGAGGGGATACAAATACATGTAACCTAAAATATATAAGGTCAAAGTAAGGATCCGTTTGATAAAACTAAAAATTAAGTGTTGAAGTTTAAGTAATAAAAATTTAAAGTGATTGAATTTGCAATATTTAAAACAGTCCTTGAAGTACTTAAATAAGCTGTATTAGTGATTATTTTAATTAGAAAATTTTCACTTAAAATCTTCAGTGATTTTTTAGTTGCTTTTTCAAATATGTGATGGATTATCAAACACACTGGGAAAAAAATGCTAAAATTTTCTTTTTTACCACTTAATTAGGTTATCAAACACACCCTAAATAATGTACTCTCAAAAGGTGCTAGATTTAGCCCCACTCTTTTAGAATCAGAGTTTACTTAGAATTCTAATTAATATAGGTTGGACAACTTTAGATTAATGGGTAGCTGTAGAGGCACCCAAAAATTATGTCGGAACACTTTTTTTTTTTTATATATAAATAAAAATTAAAATAAAATATGACAAAGCTAACCAGATTTTAAGGGTACAAATTGCCAAATGAACCAAGCATTAAGGGTGCAAAGTACTTTTAACTTTTTTTTTGTTAAATCAATAACCAGCTGTGGTTTTAAGGGGTAACCTGCCCAACCAGTAGCCCATCTATTGTACTTTGACAGGGTTCATCTGTACCTTGTTAGGAAACTTTGTATTTAAAAAAAATATATATTGTTTGTAACTTATTATTTTTGTTTGTACATTGTGTAATAAATGTTGTACAATTTGTACCTTAACTAGATTAATTGTACCTTGATTGGATTAGTTTGTACCTTGTAAGTACAATATTATTTAGAAAATAATCTCTCTTTTTCTCTCTCAATGAACATTGCTCAAATAGTGAACTCAACCTTGTTTTGACCCAAAAAAAAAAAAAAAAACACCAAACTCAACACTGTAACTTCGATATTTTAACTCAGAAGTCAGAAGTCTTTCCATCCGAGCTATCTTGACTCGATCCCAATATAAATTTGTGTATATAATAATGGAAAAGAACTAATTCATTTCAAACTTCCAAATATATTATATATTTACAATCCACAAGCATTTCAAAATATGGACATATATACACTGATTGGTTCAGAGCCTCAATGGAAAATTGGCTCAATGATTTCCACATGTTTCAGGCATTTTCTTTCCATCCCAAGCACACACTAATATGCCAACACTTAACAGACAACCAGATGCCAACACTTAACAGACAACCATTCAGATCTTGTCACTGCTTCACTTGTTGAAAGTAACTCCTTAACAGCTGAACCCAAAACCCCATATCACTCCATAAAACTTTCCCCCCCAAAAAAAACTCATTTCCAACAGCTCAGGGTCTGCACATCTGTTCAATAAATAAATAAATAAAACAATTATATTGTCAGAGTCATAAACACATTGATATTCATCTTCCAGCTTATGTTTCAACAATAATCTTCCTAAGGGCCATTTGGATTGGTTGTGACTTTTTGTGTTCAAACAGGCCTAAATTGATAACCAATTCTGACTGAAGTTGGATCACTGTGATTCGCAAGCCTCCACAAATTGCTTCTGGTGTGTGCGGTTTGCCGGAAACTGAACAACAGATTGTCGTGGATGGATTAAACTTGCTCCAGATGGTTTAGAGGTTTTCCACTTCTTGAATTTGGTTCGATTACTCGAATAAAACAAGAGCTGCGATTTGACTTTGAAAGGATTCACACCCGAAGTACCTCAGATTAGGTGAGAACTTGCAACAACAGCCCCTTGGTATCAATTTTAGTGTGGAATTTATGAATTTCAGCAAGGTACATTTTCCTGAATCAGCTGTTGATACACGCCTATTCATTTGATAGGGCTCAAAGAGGAAGTGGAAGCACTGGTAGAGGGTTAGTAAACGCCGTTGATTTTGAGATGGGGTAGATGTGTCACATTCCCTGGAAGGCTGGAACCTAATGGTTCTCAACAATATGACATATGGAGGAATTGAGAAAGCAAATCGCTGCCTTGACCTTAACGGTAAAAGGTTCGCAACCTCCTTGTAATATGACCCAAATTCTGGAGTTCTATGGCAAATCGGAGTTTGTTGATTGATTGAGGTTGAGAGAAGTTGAAGGCCTATCCAATTACTATAGTGTAACCGACGAACAGAAGATGGAATTGGTGGAGAAGTGTTTGAAAGGAAATGTTACGGATTAGTGGCAAAAAATCAAAATCGTTTGAAAGAGACTAGGAAAACCCAAAATTCAGGATTGGAACAAAATGAAGAAGACATTCAAAGAAATGTTTTTATCCATTAGTTTTCTTCAAAACAAAAGTGTAGATTTGAAACACAAACTTTATAAGTTGGATTTTGTTACTACTACAACTGATCAAAATGGACAAACAAAAGCATTCAATTATGTCAAAGACAAAAAGAGTAAACATACTAATGTTAATATGCTAATAATTTTGTTCTTATTCTTATAGTCACAGAAACTCTTCTAAAATTCTAAGGATAATTTTTTGCATTGACAATCACTAAATCAAAACAAAACTTATGACAATTCTTAGAACCTGTGAAGTTACCAATTGCTCCAAAAGCTTAAGTTGTTAGAGAAAGGCCGAACAATGTATATAAAGCTTCAACACCCCCCTCACGTGCGACCCCGTCTCGCACATGGAGGGTCAACAAACCAAACTCCATCATAGTGGAGACAAATAACAAACTGCAAATATGCACACCAAAGCGGGGGGATAGAGAGTCAAACCCAAGACCTCCCACAAACAAGGCTCTGATACTATGTTAAGTCACTAGTGGCTCCAAAAGCTTAAGTTCTTAGGGAATGAGCCCAACAATGTATATCAATTTCATCAGTCTACTGGAAAATGAAATCAAAGGTTGAAAATGTACATTAAAGAAATCAAAATATAGGGATCATACAACTTACTAAAACAGTACAAGTTTGAAACCACATCCAGCATAACACATACTGCTTGCTTTGTCTATGTGAAATAAACTAATAATCACATCAAACAATAACATGTCTGCTAAAACAAGTTTTGGGTACTGCAACTGAAAAGGAAGCCTCATTTTGCATTGACAGTATTCACTCAAAGGCTTTTGAATTCATGACTTTAGATACACCTACTTCCTAGATTTTTCTATTGAGAAAGTCAAAAACTTTAAAGTAAGTCAACTAAGAATTATTAGATGGGTCTCAATTTAACTTAAACACGGCTCACCCACTCCTACCCTAAAGTAGAGAATTGACACAATTCCAACTCATCCAATGTTCCTTAGGTCTCAATGTGTCATGTTGGGAAATCAAACTAGTCATATACACATCTCCACTAATATGTACCTGAAAAGCATTCTTGTGTAATTGGAAGCTTACTGTATTCACATAAGAACATTATTTTACGATATATTATGCACGCAATCTGTAGAAATTGAATGATAATGACTCGACGTAACTAAATTATAGTTACAAAAATAATACCTTTACAGTTTTTCCCCTCACAGCTTCCTTGATCGAAACAAAGCCTGGAGTATATGCTATTGCTTTAGAGTAACGCGCACGACCAGTGAACCTGATATATCTGAATCTACAGTCACTTGCACTGTATGACACAATTGAAGTCAATGCAAGCGACAACAATAGCTCCCCATTGTTTAGAAGCATTATGGGTTGATACAATCTACTTTCATATGGGGTTTCAACAGCAAACTCTTTAATCCAAGACTCTTTGATCCCATATTCCTTCATCACCCATATATCAATTTGATGATTGGTAGCAAAACGAATTATAGAGATACAACCCCCAAACACCCCCATTTTCATATCATTCACAATCTCATTAACAAACTGAGATGGACTTGGAAATTGCTTGAATTTCTCTTCTGCGATGTCAAAAACACACAAAGAATCGAAATGATTATCTGAGTCATGGACAATCCAATGAAGACCTCCAACTAGAAAACACCCGCTTGAAATCCAATGAAGATAGCTCGGGGCAACCCCAATTTTCCTCCATAAATTCGTCCCAACCGTCATTATTTCAACCTCTAGTTGGAATCTAAATACATTAACAAATTTAGGTACTAGGAACCTAATCACCTTGTACTCATTTGTCTTGGGACTAAAGCCAAACCCAGAACCAGCATGATCAAGAACATCACTATCAATTTGTGGAACAACAAAATACTCCCCTAGAACCGGATCGTATACATAGTAAGGCTTATAAATTCTGGGCGTATGAAAGCAAATCAATCCATTGCAACAACTCAAAACCTCCAATTCATAACAGGGTTTGTGAAATTTAGTGGTGAATTCTGAAATGGCATTATCGGGTAAGTGAATATCAGCTTTTGAATCACCACCTATCAAATATCGCTCAACGGAGAAGATCAAATAGCGAATATCATCGAACCCAGTTCGAAGAATTAGGGTTGGAAATTGCAACAGTTTAGCAAAATCAGGGTCTGAGATCATAATGCGCCATGATTTACATACGTACCGGCAAATCAAGAGGGTCTTCGGAGGCAGTCTGGCCATAATTTCCATAACAATGTGCTCTGGAAGGTCCAAAATTGATTGAATCTTCGGTGCTTGTGATTTTGCCCTAATTCTCTCCATCACGAACTGCACTTACACCGAACAAAAGGGTTACATATACTACGTATATATCTACTAGTAATAAAAAAATAAATAAAAATAAATAAAAATAAAAAAAATAAAGAAGAAGAAGAAGAAGAAGAAAAAGTAAAAATGCAATACTTAAAAAATTTTAAATCTTTTGCGTAAAATTGTACAGGTCATTTAAATTCATATGTTATTTAGTACTAACCCGTGCCCGTGGGCACAAAGCGGGAAAAAAAAAATTCAATACTTTAAAAGATCTAAGATATAGTTAGAATTTTAAGTGAAGAAGACATTGGTTCCAATATTAAATATATCATTAACTCAATTTAGTTAAATATATTTAGTCCAACATTGGATGAATATTTTAAGTATAATTAATGTTTATTCGTAGAAACTTTCCCCGTGCCCGAGGGCACTAAGTGAAAACCAAAAAATACAAAAAACAAAAAAACAAAGGCTTTTTCTAAGCTTTTGGAAAGAAATAGAAAATGAAAGCAAAACTTTTGTGATTATTTATAATTAGCCCATATTTGGGAAGCAGCATTGCTCATTTCACTAATTAACCCTATAGACTATATCAAACTGATAGAACTAATCAAATGACCTATAAAAAGGGTGGAACTAATCAAACTGGTAGCAGAATTTACAACCGTAGTGCTGGAAAAATCCATTTTCTAGATAGACAATAGAATATAACAAATACGCTTCCTAGATTTAAAAAAAAAATGCAAGTGAGAATACATTTCTTGAGACTTGAATTATGAAATCCATTGTTAAAAACCACTTCCTAAACTTCAACTTTATGTGATTTTTTACTCATAATATATCAGTTTGATTAGTTTTATGAAAGTCATTTGACCAGAGTCACAGAAAAGAAAAAAGAAGAACCTATAAAAAAAATAAACTCTATGAATATATGTATGATATGGGAATTTATATTCCAATATTTCTATTTTTGAAAAAATCAGTCCACTGATTTAGTTTATCTCTCAAGATTTGTGTTTTGTATTTACTATTAGATATGTATATATTCAAATTCAAATAAATTTAGGGAATTCTTTTTTTGTTAAAAAAAAAAACAGTCTAATGATTAGTTTTACCCAAGATTTGTGTTTTGTATTTATTGAAGTTGACAATTTGGATATTGACATGTATTTATTCAAATTCAAATTAATTTAGGGAATTCCTTTTTAATTTAGAGTTTTAATAGGATACAATGCAATATTTAATGGGATTAACTATTTTTGGTAGACAATCAATCTGACAGTCTGAAATATCTAAATTTGTCTCAATGGTCAAGATTAAAAGTTGCTAACTTGAAAGGGACTCACACCGCTCTATCTTATTATATAGATATATATACAAAGATTTTCTAAAGTGGCCATCTCTCTCTAGAGATGGTCGTCGTATCGTTTTTAAAAACTGTGAAATAACAAAACTGTTATTAATGAAAACACGATTCAACGGCCAAAACAGAGGTCCTTCCTTCTAATATAAAGAGGACACCTTCTTTAGAGCCTGACACGTATATACGTATACGGGATATATCTCATACAGTGAAACTTGAATGTGTGTAGGTGGGAACTGAGAAGACAGAAGTAATTAAACCCTAATGCTTTTGTTTAGCAAAAATAAATACATAAATAAACTCTAATGCCAACTTCTAATCAAATGGGCCTGAACTCATTTAGTATAAATGTGTGGACTTTGAATGGGCCTAGCCCATTAGATCTAAAATGGGCCCAATATACCAGGAAGCCCAGAAATTTTCATTACAGGCCTGACCTAGGATGCACCCAGCCTAAGATTATATTTTGAAAATACTTTTGCTCACCTAAAAAAATGGTTCACTAATGCTCACTCAAGCATCTCATTAGCCAGTGTAGTGTACTAATAAATCTTACTAACACTCAAACAAATAGTGTGAGTGTGTGAGTGTGACTGTATGAATATTACTCCCTCCGTCCCATATTTAGAGTCTCTTTTGGGAATTCCAACTTATTAATGGGACAACTTTGATTTTGGTGAGATTTTCAACTTTCCAATATTGCCCTTTTTGAAATTCAAAATTATAGTGTCACATCAAAACAAAGAGAGAGAAGAGTTGGATATAATAAAGGACAAATTTGAAAAGTGTGTATTAAAGTACTTTGACTTTTCAAAGAGGACTCTTAAAATATGACATCAAAAAATGGCATTAAAGACTCTTAATATGGGACAGAGGAAGTAGTAAAATTTATTAATACTCCTAACATTGCTGATAAGAGAAATAGTTCAAAACTTGAAATAGTTCAAAACTAATGTTGGATTCACAGAGCATAAAAGAAATGAAAATACTTTTGCTCACCCAAAATTTGGTACACCAATGCTCACCCAAGCATCCCATTGGCCAATGCAGTGGGGCCCAGGATTAAACAATATTAAACAACATTTGTTTAATCCTGAGCCCCACTGCATTGGCCAATGAGATGCTTGGATGGGCATTGGTGTACCAAATTTTGGGTGAGCAAAAATGCTCTCAAAAGAAATAGCTTGTAGTGAGTGGTGGAGAGCTACGAGAAGTTTTACGGAAGTGTTGTCCATCAGTCAAATAGTATAAAGATTTAATTTTTTTGGTCTTATCTCCTCTGAGTGTCAATAATTACTTTCATGTGTATGTATAACTATTAATCAAAAAAGTCTATTATAAATAATATATCATACATTTTAGGTATTTTAGTGTTAAAATATTATAACTTGGTACTAAAATATTATATCTTATATAAAAGAGGGTAAATTATGTAAACACCCTCTCAACTATCACCGGTTTTCACTTATACCCCATTTTTTTTTTTAACAAATTGACCCCCTCATGTATTCCAGTTTAATTGACACTAACACCCCCTCCGTTTCTTGAGCCGTCAAAAACTTAAAGCTTTTGGTATCACGTGAGAAAATAATTTGTATAAATGACATTTTTGCCCCTTATGACCTCATTTAGCTTAGAAAAGACACTATTCTCTCTCTCTCTCTCTCTCTCTCTCTCTCTCTCTCTATATATATATATATATATCAATGGTCTCTCTCTCTACTTTCTCTGAATCAGTGGTCTTTCTCTCTCTCTCTCTCTCTCTCAAATAGAGCATCATAGAATAACAGTGTGTTCAAACCTCCACATAGTTCCCCAAGTTCTAGAATTTGAACTTTAAAATTTTTTTTTTTCTGGAATATTCAAACCTCCAATATGGTACTGTTTTCTGGAATATACATAGTGTATGCAAACATTCAATATGCTACTGCTTTTTCTGATTTTTGCATTTCATTGTAGATGACAAGTGCAAGGTCAAGTAATCACTCATCAAATGGGCAACATAGAGTAATGTGTTTTTGTTGTACACAAGCTCCACTTAGAATATCAAACACAGAAGACAACCCCGGACGACGATTCTATGGATGTAGAAACTATCAGGTGAAGTATAATGGTATCTTTTAAGAGTGTAATATTGTACCACTTTAACATAAGTTACCATGTGTGTTTTTTTCGGTTACAGTCAAACATGCATTGTGGCTTCTTTCGTTGGGCTGATCCACAAACCTGTCCACAAGGCATGAAATTCGCCGGTGAGTTGATAAGAATGAATAAGGAATTGCGACTACGGAATGAAGAGCTTCAAAGGAAAAATGAGCAACTAGAGAGGAAAATTGAGCAACTGAAGAGACAAAAACTCGAGTACATAGCAAAAGAAAAGAAGTTGAAGTTGATTATTGCATATGTATTTTCTGTATGCATTTGTTTGTGGCTGAGGGGCATACCGACTGTAAGCCAAGGGAAGTTGTATTTACCTTGAATGAATGTCAGTGTAATGAATGTACATGTATGTAAGTGGAAGTAGTTATGTTCATTTATGTATGAGACTCACTTGTCAATGAGTTTGAACCTATATGAAATTATAGCACTATATGCATTTATGACAAAAAAAAAATGAGCAACATCCAAGTGCATACATCATAAATAAACTGTGTCCATAGTCCATGCATAGTAAATTTTGTCCATAGTCCATACATAGTAAATTGTAACAAAAATAACAGGAAATATTTATAGACCAACCACAATAAAAAAAAATAGCTCCTAATCACCAAAAATACTTACACAAAAAAAGTGTTTATGGAGCAGGCCACAAAATATACAGAGTTGGTAGCCATCTCCAAAAAGAGCTTAAAGAGTTCTAGTTTCAAAAAGAGCTCCAACCGTCAAGATTTGATGATGCTTGAACTTGTGAACCATGACTACTAGGTGCACCTTGACTTGAATCCATGATTGAAAAAGTGGCATCAACAAACTGTTTTACACCAAAAACATTTACCAAATTAAATTCATATGTAAGTGATTGTTATTACACCAAAAACAAATGCACAAAAAGCCTAGACAATGATTATTGTACCTACATTGGAGCAATAAATAGTGGAATTTTAGGCACCGGTGGGCATCCCCCACTTGCTTGTCCTCTTCCACCCATCACAGCCTTGCCTCGTCCACTTGTTTGTCCTTTTATAGTTGCCTGTCATACAATAAATACAATAAGTATGTGGACTGAATACAACTTAAATCAAATAGGTATAATGGTAGTAACTTACTTCAGCAACTTTGCCTTTTTCTTTTCCTTTAGCATTTGAAGAACCACTAGCCTTTTTCTTGTCCTAGAATTGTGGCCAAGGTTACCATATTTGGTACATCTGAGGGATTGAAAGTTTTTTTCTCACAGTGTATGGATTCTTAGGCTCATCAGCAGCCTTTCTGCTTACTTTCTTTTGTCTACCAGGAGGTCTACATAATGTAGGGGGCATGATAGGATCATGTTCAGTGCGAACCCACAAGGTTGCATCAGGTATGGGTGTGATAATATGCTCGTATGCTGCATTGAAAGTTTCTATCCTATAATACTCATGCACAAAGTCTTCGGGATGTCTATGTTCAGTTATGATAGCAGCAATACCATGAATACAAGGCACATCTGTTACATCCTACTTTTTACAGCTACACATACGTCCACCAAGGTCAACAATATGGGTCCTAGAAACATTAAACACCTCAAATATATTCCCCCCTGCATATGTTGCCTCACAATTCCTAGCATCTATCTTTGCTTTCTCCAATTGATTATGGATATTTGGACATAGTGGACCAGAAAACTTAGTAATCCATTTTCTTTTTTCTTCATACCTACTCATTAATTGCCTTCGAATCAGTTCCATCATAGTGATGATAGGTTTATCTCTAGCATCTCTGATATAGCGATTAAATGACTCCGATTTGTTATTGCTTAACATATCACACTTGCTCCGTGGGCTAAACATACATCTTGCCCACAATGTTGGAGATTCATTCATTAACCACGTATATGCATCAGAATTTTTGTCCTTTATATGTAACTCAAACTCTTGGACAGTATAAGCACATGCAGCTGACCACATTAGATCATTAAGCTCTTTACCTTTGTATTTGTCTTTGAAGTTGGCATACATGTGCCTCACACAATACCTGTGGTCAGCTCCAGGCATTAGCAATTTGAAACTCTTAACCAGTCCCTACATACAAAAAAAAATGTTAGTATCTATAAGTTAAAATTTTTTAAAAATGTCCAACACATAAAAAACACAATTTAAAAATAAAAATAAAATAATTTACCTTTTGCCGGTCAGATATAAATGTCCAATAGCATGCAACAATTGTCCTCCATATGGCCCTTTTAAATGGCATGCATCAAGACCTATAATAGGCCTACAACCTGATATAAACCCCTTTCTTTGAGCTTCATACATGACAAAAAGCCTCTGAAATAGTGGCGCTGAATTCAAACTAGTCCTTTCCACTTTAAGCTTAGCTGCACTGCCAACATTTTGCCTTCGTATCATCTCACAATAATCCCACGGCCTCAAATATTGCTCCCTATGGTTTCCTTCAACTATTTCCAAAGCTCTCTTTTTTGCTCGATACACTTTATTATCAGAAACATTCACCATCCAATCTCTCCTCACACTCTTTTTCATTGCATCCACCTTCCAGTTTGGGTCATCATTTAATCTATCCAAATACTTTTTTGAGATCCACCCAAAAGTAGCTTGCTTATTGTTGTATGTCCTTGGACAAGTATGAGCATCTTTCATACTCTTGATTTGAAAAGTATTAGTCCCTTCAAATGGAGAAGCATGTATTCTCCAACCGCATTCCATTTTACACATCACTGTCACTCTAGTACCCTCATTCTTCACAAACTTGAAGTCATACCCATTACGAATTGTATGCTCTCTAAGTGCAGCTCTATAAACGCTTACATTAGCCAACTTCATTCCTAGTTTCAGTTCAGGATTGTCCATATTTGGTTTCTCAAAAAACTCTGGATATTCCATGGTTTTCTCATCATTGTCCGAGTCATGTGAACTTTTGAGGATCTCATTATCCTTGTCACTCTCTGCCTCATCAAATTGAATACCCTTGCCACTTGCCTTTAACGACCCTATATTATCAAAAGTCATTGATTTACCCACAGTGTTGTCATTGTCACTCTTATCATCTAGCCTATCACCATCAGCAAAATATTCAAAGTCATTGTCACTCTCACTTGCATTGCCATTGCCACTACCGTGCTCAAGTATAGCTCCATCATTTTCATTAGACACAAACATTGGGTTCTCTACATAAAGCCGAATGGTGTTTCTACCATGGTTACAAGCAAACATATCTGATACATCACCATCAGTAGTGAGCTCCCTTAAACTCCCTTCAATGTCGGTATCTGGAAGTTGATGGCAAATCCTACTTGTTTTTGGACAACCTAATTTGTTAACAATTTCTACTATTTCAAAATAAGACATCTTATTAGGGTCAACTTTTATATAAGCAACTTCCTCTCCAACGTATGAATATGAAGGATAATTAACAAATCTCCCACTATAATGAATACTTAAGTTGATCAAATCATCCATTATAGCGTCTATCTTACTGCAGTGACAAAAAATGAATAAAAAATTAATAGAGAGTCAATTTTGCATAAAAAACATGTTGGGACCACAAACAAAACAAATAACAATGCTTGTTGTTTCATAGTGGATCCATAAGCCATGTTGTTTATACCACAAAATTTGTTGGGACCACATTATGTATCACAAGATACAATACAAAGACATGCAAAAGCCTCTATGAGTGTGAGTCTGCACTAACTACGTAAACAACCTAGGTGAAAAATACATCCCAAAAAATCCTAATTTGACCACAACCTCAAATCCCTATACATTTTCGGAGTCAAATGGGGAAGAAGAAATTTTTAACCCTAATCACAAAACGAAAAAATAACCTTAGATCGTGAAATCGCAGGAAGAAAACCCTACACATTTTCGAAATCAAAGTGAGGTAACTTTTCAAAACCCTTTGAAATCGTTTATTTTGAATCACAATAAGAAAGAAACCCTATAATCTGTATGTTTTTGGAATCTTGAAGTGCTAACAAGTTTCAGAATATAAATGAAAACTTACTGTTGGACTCTATTTCTTCAACCTTTGAGCTTGACAAACGATTTCTTCAAAAGATCAAATCTCTTTTCTTCAATCTCCCTCAAAGGTTCCGGTGAAGTCGACGCCTGAATGAGTTCTCTCTCAAACGATCCATCTCTTTACACAACGTTAATGATAGATTGAGAGACTTCTAGGGCTGAAAAAAAAATAGAGGACAGTTAGGTAATTTTAAGAATTCTATCACTACCGTCAGTTTAAAAGACCCCTCAAATACATGAGGGGGTCAATTTGTTAAAAAAAATAGATCAGGGGGTATAAGTGAAAACCAGAGATAGTTGAGGGAGTCCGACTGCATTGGCCAATGGAATGCTTGGATGAGCATTGGTGAATCATTTTTTAGGTGAGCAAAAATGCTCTCTTATATTTTGGGTCAAAGTAGGGGCGTTAATCGGTCGGTTATGGTCAATTTAAGAGAATTGTATCGACCAAATTCGGTTTGTGAAGCTGAAAACTAGTTTGACCATTGATGGATAGTGCTATGCAATACCGACCATTGTATAGATGGTTGGTTTGGTCGGTATTATCGGTTTGAATGCATCATTTCTTTAGTGAAATGAAAAAATCTATGTACTATAGAACTTGCAAAGATGGAGAAATCACACCACTAAAATTTGACCCAAAAAATTGCAAGATATCTATTGAGAGTAATGCTAGAGTCACAAAAGAGTCGCAAAGAAATGCTCACAAAATGATGTGGCATCCTATGTGGCACCTATGTGACAGAGTTAAGTGTGGTGGATCTTGAAAATTAACATTAATCATAAACATTAAATCTTAATCATTAGCCCAAAATCTAGAACTATCATGATTTTACCCATAAATATTATGTGGAAATAAATCATGTAAATATTGCGTACCTGAATCCATGATACAGCTTTCAAGAAATCATACCTTGATCTTGAATCTTTTAGCCGCCGCGGTGGAAACAATTTCTCTCTCTTGGACTCCTTTTCTCAAGGACATTATAAGGTGATGGGAATTAAATTCTAAACTTATCTTTGCTAGGCAGAGAGAGGACCAGTTTCCTTATACTGTCATTTCTCCACTTACCCATCAAAGTATGTGTGTGTTTTAGGAAATTACTTCTCTTATTTGACCAATGAGGTAAGAGTTTTTAAAATGGAAACATAATGTTATTTAAACTCATTATTAATGTGATATATTATGTGGGATATAATTCTCCCACTTGGCCCATGTAATAACTTACGCATTGAGTTCAATAAGATAACATAAGGCGCGCATAAAATTCCAATTTACTCTTGCTTTAATTTAGTCATCATAATACCACATTTAAACAACCACCTAATGCGAGTCATGGCGGTTGTATATCAATGGAACGACACAGTTCCTTCCATGTACTACAACACTTTAAGTTGTTTAACATGGTCTATAAGTGAGAAATGTCAATAAAGGTCCAACAATAATGTCTTTGCCAAAGACTATTCTTATTATCATTCTTCCAATAAATCAATATATGTACACACATAATGGAAAACAGGAAATTTCATAAACACATTAAATGATATCGGTGCTTATATGTTCAATAGACAATATATGTTTTATGACTTTCTTCCTTAATGGCAATATATTTTGACTCCATGCGTTTAACACCATTAGAAAATTTATCATTCTTGGAGAAAAATACCGTTGCAGTTATCACAATAAATTTTCAACGACTTGGCATTAGAGTCGACTTTCTAAGACAACCTTAACAATCCACATGATCGATCCCGAAATATTTCAATTCCTATCACGTAAGTTGCCTCAACTATATGTATTTCATTTCAAAGTTCTTTAAAAGAAATTTCTTGATTTCGTCCAAGAAACCAGGATCATTATTGGCAAGCAATATGCCATTAACATGTAAAATTCACAATATAAACTTGCTCACACTGGCCTTGAGATATATACAATAATTAATATCGTTCTCCTTAAATTCAAATAAATAAATAAATAAATAAATAATAATAATAATAGTAATAATAATAATAATAATGTCATTAAACATAAGATATCTTTGGTGGAGAGCTCGTTTAAGTCGATAATTTGGCTTCTTAAATTTGTAAGCCAAGTATTTCATTCTTTTCAGTGTGGACCCTTTATATTTATCCATATATACGTCTTTATCTAAACTCCGATTTAAAAATAAGATATGTTCTAGAACACTCTCCAACATTAGGTCGTATACACATAGTGTAATCTTTAGCCATCCATTTTCAGGAGGGATGCCGATAAGTGGAGAGTTCTATGAACTATCTTATTTAACTCTAAATCATAATGAGCTACTAACACCATAATGATTTTTCCAAGTGAAAAACTTTCTTTATGATCAATAACTTCTTTCTGAGAGACATCTTTAGTTATAAGTCTAACTTATGTCATTTAATACTGTCCTCTATGTCGTGCTATACGTCTTAAAAGATTCATTCACAGCCAACTTTCCTATGATTTTTGGGCAATTCAACAAGGTCTCAAACTTCATTCTATTCCATTGATGACAACTCATCTTTCATGGCATCAATCCTTTTAGCATAATCACATTTTCATAGCACATGAAACGAAAGCGGTAATTTACTTGTCTTTGGGTCAAATTCAGATTTTGTAAATATACCATGTAATCGTTCTGTCATGCCCCAGAGCAGCAAAAATAGAGAAAAATAAATTTCCTTTTTGGGTCAATAGGGAATGACTAGTGAATGTCACTAATGATCCACACCACACAGTACTAGTCTACAACAAGAATAGTAATAAAAACAATCTGGATATAAAGAGTCGTTGCTTTTATTACAAACATCAGAGTTATTACAATAGTAAAGCTACAGCGCAAGTATATAAGGTTAGGAAGCAACATATGCCCAAGTACCAAATATAACAAACTAGTCTAAACAGAAATAAATAAACTAATAACTATCTCCAGATCTTCAGTTGGCGTACACATCAGCGTAGTAGTCCTCCTCAGTATAGGCATCATCGGTGGGGCCATCCTCTGTATATTCGACTCCAGGATAGTAGTTGTTGTCGTAGGTTCTACCACCTGCAGAATAAGGCACAGGATAGTCTAGACGGGAAAAATCCAGGCAATAAAGGTCGTCAGCTTACTGAGAGCTGAGTGAGTGTAAACTATCAAGGTGACAACTATCGGAAGTAAATAACAAGCTTATTAAGACACGAGATAAGGTCTACTACAATAATATCTTGCTCCTTTATTCAACGTCGTTAACCAACCCTTATCGTCTTGTTATTCAGAGACCGATAAATCAACATACTATTTCTAGAAAGAACAGACTCAATCATTTGACATATATAGACAAACTATCATTCTATCCATTGCTCGTTAAGGATATAAACCAATCCCTCGCTCGTTAAGGATATAAACCATCCACCGCACGTCAGGGATACAACGCTTTGAACAATAGCACATCAAATCTATTGCCACGACTCATCGCATTATACTAATGATCCCCCATCCACCACTCATTAACGATATGAAACCATCCACCACTCGTTAAGGATATAACACAGATCATCTGCCTAACTCTGGACTGCATGGCCTTGCCCACTGCTCGTTAAGGATATGAACCATCCACCGCATGTGAGAGCATATCATGACCAGGCGTCCGCGCACGTACCATTCCCAGAACTTATCAAACCTACTTATGTTCGGTACTAACATTGATACATGACTTTCCCTTTGTGGCCTGACTACTCTGATTAAAAGAAACGGATATTAAACTCATACACGAGTCAACATATTACCCATGTAGTCATATTCTTCCGTTTATCAAAATATCCTTTATTCTTTGGTGTTACATTACCCCTATCTAATCCATAGTCACAAAATCAAAGTCCGAATCAAGAATCGAACAATCGAACCCTTAATATAATAAATAGGCAAAGGAATCCATGTTCTGCCAATACCAATTGATTGGGATAAGGTCCAATTAATTGGAACAAAAATCATAACAATCGATTAAGAAAACTTATAATCGATTGGGTTCAAAATAATGTCAATCGATTGCTATCATTGGCAATCGATTGGGATGTTAATCGATTGGAATTCTATTCAATCGATTGGGTCCATGCTGATGGCAATCGATTGGGAATTATGCCAATCGATTGGCACTCTGTCTTTACCAGCAGATTATAAGAACATCATATATAAACGTAGAAATCATGCATTTACACATCTAAACATCACCACAACTTGTATAAATGTCAAATAGAGGGACCAAGTGA
Organism: Hydrangea macrophylla; assembly: GCA_033977485.1. Taxonomy (NCBI): domain Eukaryota; kingdom Viridiplantae; phylum Streptophyta; class Magnoliopsida; order Cornales; family Hydrangeaceae; genus Hydrangea; species Hydrangea macrophylla. Next base: position 36,429,692 of record CM066994.1, read on the forward strand.
GTTAGGACTCACCAAGGGTGTGTTTGGGGAGTGTATAAGCTTGAAAACCTCAAGTTCTCTCTCTCCTCCTCTTCTCTTGTTCTGTCTCTACCACTCTCTTCTCTGTCTCTTCTCTTCTTCTTCTTCTTCTTCTTCTTCTTCTTCTTCTTCTTCTTCTTCTTCTTCTTCTTCTTCTTTTGCTTCCTCTGCCAAGGGTAGTGTGTGTGTGTATAGATATAGATATATCTATAGATGTTTGTGTGTATAATATATCTCACTCTTTCTCAACCTCAAACAGAACCAAACAGAACCATGGCCTAGAAATGGATTCATATATATAGAAAGAAAAGGTGCCACACGTCCAAAGCTTAAGTAAAGAAGAAAACTTGTCTCAGCTTATGCCAATCGATTGGTAAAGGTGTCAATCGATTGGTTACAGATATTTGAAGGCAAAATTTTGGTATAGATGACAATCGATTGATATGTTGATACGTAGTGAATTTAAGTCGGTAAGAGAGCAATCGATTGGTATTCAAAAAGTGGCAATCAATTGGGAAATAAGGTAATCGATTGGTAACCAAATTCACCAAAAGAATAGGAAAGGTTATACAAGTATAGAAATGAAATACCAGGTCTTATTATATGTTAAAGATACAGGGTATTACATCATCCACCACTCATTAAGGATTTCGTCCTCGAAATCAAAAACAAACAAGGTCTAAAACAAAAACAAAAACTTCTCTCACATCTCTGACTCTAGCTCCCACAAAGATTCTCCTTCATCATGATGCTTCCACTGAATCTTCACTAACGGAATCTCCTTGTTCCTGAGCTTCTTGATCCCATAATCTAGAATCCGCACTGGTCCTTCGTTAAACGTAATATTGTTGTTGACTTGAATATCTTCGAAGTTGATCTCGTGCGCTGGGTTATGAGCACACTTCCTCAGCATACCGATGTGGAAAATGTTGTGCACTCCTGACATCTTCGACGGCAACGCAAGGCGATAAGCAACCTTTCCAACGCACTCTAGATCGATCCGATAAATCGCAGCATAACTTGCCTTTCTTCTGACCAAATTTGACGATGCCCCAAACAGATGAAACCTTGAGCAGCACGTGATCTCCAACGACAAACTCCAAGTCTTTGTGTAGCTTGTCAGCATAACTCTTGTGTCGGGTCTAAGCTGTCTTCATCTTCTCACGTACAATCTGGATCTTCTCACTTACTTCTCGTACCATCTCTGGCCCAAGAAGCTGAGTATCTCCGACTTCGGTCCAACATAACGGTGATCGGTAAGGTCTTCCATATAAAGCTTTAAGCACCATCCCTATACTCGAATGATAACTGTTATTGTAGGCGAACTCATTTAAAGGTAAGTGCTTCTTCCAAGAACTCTCAAAATCAATGGCACAAGCATGTAACATATCCTCTATTACTTGATTAAGTCGCTCAGTCTGCCCATCGGTTTACGGATGAAAGGTTGAACTCAAGTTTAATGTTGTTCCCATCGCTGTTTGGAGACTCTTCCAAAACTACGCGGTAAAAGGCGAATCTTGATTCGATACGATAGACACAGATACTCCATGTAACCGTACTACGTGATGTAGATGCATCCGGCTCAAACGTTCTACTGGATACATCATACTGTAGGTGATAAAGTATGTCATCTTCGTAAGTCGATCCACGACTACCCAAATAGCATCGTGGTTCTGCTGTGACTTTGGTAATCTTACCACAAAATCTATAGTGATGTGTTCCCATTTCCATTAAGGAATCGTTAACGGTTGTAGTAATCCAGGTGGCTTCTGATGTTCAGTAACGGTTGCAATAATCCATGACTTATGTGCTTCATCTAATATTTCTTTCAGGAGATTTTTTTCGCCAGGTACACAAAGTCTACCTTTTACATCGTAAGGCTCCGTCTGTACTAATACTCCAGATTTCTGGCTCTTTAGCTGACATCTTCGCAAACCATAACTTCAAATCTTCCGTCGTCTATTGAGCTTCTATGATACGACTGATCAAAGTCGGTTGTACCATAAGACATCCAAAATGTTGTCTTTCCATTGGTTCCACTGGCTGAAGGTCAAATTCATCTAACACTGCTTGCCATTCTCAAATTAGTAATGCAACAGTCACTAGTCGAGGTTTACGGCTCAAAGCATCTGCTACGACATTCGCTTTACCTGGATGGTATTGTAACGAAAATTCATAGTCCTTGATTAACTCCATCCATCTTCATTGTCGTATGTTCAACTCCTTCTGAGAGAACAAATACTTCAATCTCTTATGATCAGAAAATAGATCAAACTTCTATCCATAGAGATAGTGTCTCCATATCTTTAACGCAAACACTATTGTTACTAATTCCATATCATGGGTAGGATAATTCTTCTGATGTACCTGAACTGTCTTAATCCGTATGCAATAACATTCCCATCTTGCATAAGTACATAACCAAGTCCTTGGTGCGATGCATCACTGTAGATCACATACCTTTCTCTACTCTTAGGTATCGCAAGTACCGGTGCAGAAGTCAATCTTTCTCTTAACTCCTGAAATGCATCCTCATGCTTGTTTGTCCATTCATGCTTTGTCTCCTATTTTTTCAAATTCGCAAAGGTCCCGCTATCTTGGCGAATCCTTCTACAAATCTTCTATAATATCCTGCTAGTCCAAGAAAACTTCTAATTTCTGTCGCATTGGTCGGTCTATTCTAGCTTAAGACTGCATCAATCTTAGATGAGTCCACAGAGATACCATCTTAAATATAATATATCACAAGAATTTAACTTCCTATAGCTAATATTCACACTTGTTGAACTTTGCATATAGCTTATTATCTCGAAATGTTTGTAAAGCACTCTGCAAGTGCTCCTTGTGGTCTTCCTCTGTCTTTGAGTAAATTAAAATATCATCGATGAATACTATAATGAAATTATCCAGATATGGTCTGAATACTCTATTCATTAAGTCCATGAATACTGCTGGAGCATTCGTCAGTCCAAAAGACATAACTAGAAACTCATAATGTCCGTATCTTATCCTGAACATAGTCTTTGACACATCCTCTGGTTGAACCAATAGTTGATGATATCCCGAATGTAGATTGATCTTTGAAAAGATCCTGGATCCTTGTAACTAGTCGAATAGGTCATCTATTCGAGGAAGTGGATATCTATTCTTGATCGTTACCTTGTTCAATTCCCTATAGTCCATACAGAGTTGAAGTGTCCCTTCCTTGTTTTTCACGAATAGGACTGGTGCTCCCCAAGGTGACGTGCTCGGACGAATAAATCCTAGATCTTTAAGTTCCTGGACTTGCTTCTTCAGTTCCAACATCTCAGTTGGTGCCCTCCGATACGGAGTCTTGGAAATAGGTAATGTTCCAGGTACTAGTTCCACACAGAAGTCTATTTCTCTTTTTGGTGGAAGTCCTTTAATATCCTAGAATACATCCCAAAAGTCTTGTACAGTAGGAATCTGATCCATCTTGATTTTCGTATCTGCACTCCCCATTGTATCCAAACCGCTCGCAAGAAATATTCCGCTCGCCGGCTGGCACTGAAATCTAATTGTCAGACATCCTTGTATTGGAAACACAATCGTCCTAGTAGGGCAATCCAAATTGGCATTGTACTTAGTCAACCAATCCATCCCTAGGATAATGTCAAACTCTGACATCGAACAGAATTACCAAGTCTGTTGGAAGATTCCTATCTCCCAAAGTCAATGGGCAATTCTTACATACTGTACCCAGCTTAACAGTCACTCCCAAATGTGACACAACATTGAGAGATGGCTCAAGTATCTGGGGTTCTAAACCCAACTGTCGCACAATCTTAACAACAATAAAAGAACGTGCAGCTCCAGTATCAAATAAAGCTTTAACTAGACTATGAAAACATACAAGCGTACCTTCTAAATGCTGTTGTTCATCAGCATTAAAGCCTGCTTCCTCTGGGATTATAGCATTTACCCGAGTCTAATCTGGGGGTCCTTGTATTCCTTGAACTGGTGCCCCATAGTATCCTCCCTATGGTACACGTTAATCCCTGCTCAAGTGCCCTGGTTTGTTGCAATTTTGACAGTTAGCACCCATCCGATGGTTAACCTTAGAAACTGTGCAAAACTTGGCAATATGTCATGGCTTTCCACAGTTAAAACAACCTCCACTATTGCTTGGCAGGGATGTTAGCAGCGCTTGAGGTTGCGGTCCTTGCTGTCGATGTTGCTGGGGTCGAGGATAGCTCGACTGAGGCTTCTTGGTTCCATCCCAGGTTCTTTTGTTTCCTTGGAAATTTTTCTGAGGTCTCCACCCTTGGGTATTCCTCGGTGGCTATGTTTGGAAATTTCTCTGTTAGAAGTTCCTTAATGGTTGTGGTTGACTCATATATGATCGTTGTACTGGATATACGTCCTTTTCTAGACTTATAGCAAGTCTGACCAGTCCTTCAAAACTTTGGTTCAGGTGACCAATCATCATATGGCGAAGATGGGGATGTAGACACCCCATTTTGTCAGCTATCAGATTTAGGAGACCCATAGCTTGGTGGTTCATAATGATCGAAAAGACTCAAAAGGACTCCCGAAAGTTAGTTTTATCTCTCAAAATGCTCAGAAAGTGGTAAAAATGACCAAAATGCCCTTGAAAGCCCAAACACTGCCAGATTTGGACCGAAAGTTCTGGAAACATGCTACGTCATAAAAAAAGTACTAAAAATAAGTTTTCAAGCAAAATCAGAAGAAATTGTCAGTTCCCAGAGACCCCCGAAAGTCTCAGAAATTCCTGAAAAGTCCCCGTTGACCAGTTTGACTAAGGTTTGACCAGGTTTGACAAAGGCTCCTTCCTCTCTCGTACCAAAACCCCAAGCCAAGTGCTTTGGTTATGAAAGGTTGGTGCCCTTTATCCGTTTAGGTGAGTCAAATTTAGGTTTCTTAGTTCCTTAAAGATCAAGTGGCGACTTTGTATTTGTTTTCAACAGACCTTTCTTTTTCTTCTTATTAATTTCAAATCAATTGAAAGAGTGGATGATGGATTTCGCGTGTGCACAGGGGATTCAATCCCTGGTGAAATCTTTGTACCTTCTTTTGTGGCGTATCGATCATGTGTAGAGAGAATCAAAATAATTGCTCAAACTGGGTGGTATATTCTCTTACCATCCAATCTCCTTGAACTAAGGTCATGAAATTCTTTTCTTGTCGATCCTTTTCATCTTCTGGAAAGTAATTCTCCAAAAATCTTCCCTTGAATGTTTCCCAAGGCATTGCCCTCGCAACATTCATCCCTATAGTTGCTCATTCAGCCTCCCCCCAATCTGCGGCAGCATAGGTGAGCTGGAACGTAGTAAGATGACGCTTCTCTTGCTCGCTGCATTCCAATGCTTCAAAGATCAACTCCATTTCTCTTATCCATTGTTCAGCTTTCCAGGGTTCTATTAGTCCATCAAACTTTTTGGGACGTAATCCTCTGAAATTTGCTAATAACTTGTCTCATGTTTGCCTCTGCTGGAATGGTGTAATTGGGGTTGGACAAGTCGTTGATTAGTAGCATGGTTGTAGGTATCGCCTACATGCTCCATCCGCGGAATGAATGCTTCAAAAACTCCAGATGGGTCCATTCATTCCAGAATAGGTCCTCCAATTCGCACTTGGTGATTTCTCAAGGGTCCTACCATAATGATAACGAGTGTTGCCTACAAGAGACACATCAATTAGCTGAAAGTCTTCTTGTAGAAATGAAAACAAGATAGAGCGAGAAGCAACAAGAACAATAGTTCTACTAAATAACACATCCAAGCAATCATACAATAAATATCAAAAAGTACTATTCGTATATATATAATATATCAAAAGATGTACAACGTAGTACACACTAGTCTAACTGTGTATCACGTGGGACAAAGCTAAAACAGTACTAAGGTCAGCTATTTACAATGCTATGACTACTACTGATAATATCTATACAAAGCTATGGTCCAATAGCTATCTCTCAAGCTCCCAAAAATCTGGTGGACAACATGTCCTGATAAAACTAACAAAAACATAAACCCCCTGTACATCCTAACTTAAAAGTCGTCAGCATCCGATCCTACTGCTGGTGCATCATCCTCAGGTGCAATGTCCATCTCTACCGGTGGATCATCCTCAGTTGGTGCTGCTGCTCCTCTTACTACCATCCCAATATCTTAATCCTCAAATATCATGTCGTCAGCCTCTATCTCCTCAATATCAAATGCTGGCTTGGCAACATCGGTGATTAACTCAGCAAAACCCCCAACAATAGCCATAGCATCTGCTAATGTAACCTGTCATATCGAAAGTCCGACTGGCTGTGCAACCATCGTTGCTACGCACTCGGCTGCCATATTGGCAATAGCTTCCATATGAAGCACAGGTCTTGCTAGTAAATCAAACTCCACAGGCATCTCTGGTACATCTAGCCCCTCATTAGGAACATCCTCTACTAAGTCCTCTACCTCAAACTCTGGCTCTTCCGGGTCATCATCTGGCTCGTCGTCATCGTTAACTGGCTCGATGTCCTTGGCGTGATCCTCCTCTGGGTCAGCCTCTACCATCGGCTCAACCTCTGGTGACTCTGGCTCCTCGAGCTGCTCTTGTGGCTGTGGAATGGGTACCTCGAGTACTAGTGATGGTGGCACTACAGCAGGTGCTGCCTCACTAGGTCCCCCAAGAATGGCTTGTGGCTCGATAGCATCCATCTCCAGCTTGCTCTAGATCAAACGTAAAATCTCCTGATAAATATCTCTGCCAATCCTCACATAATGGTAAGCATCCATATGCATCTCTGTAGGATGGGTCTTCCCGGTCACGTAAAGAGCCTTCCATATATCCTCCTCTAGATATCTACTAGCTATCTAATGTATGCGATCATGATAAAACTCCGAATCAGCTGGCTCCACGGTATCTCCATGGATCAGATGTCCTCTATAAGAGTCATCCACAAATCTATGAAACTCTGGATCCATGCTAACCTGCATGGAAAACTATCTATCATTAGAAGGACGATCTTATCTCAAAGTCATATCTCATCTCAAGTATACTGCTAGGACCAAATGGTGTGAAATCGTTAGTGAACAAATCGTTAGTGAACTAAAGTATCACAACCTAGAGCTCTGATACCAAAAAACCTGTCATGCCCCAGAGCAGTAAAAATAGAGAAAAATAAATTTCATTTTTAGGTCCATAGGGAATGACTGGTGAATGGCAATAATGATCCATACCACACAGTAATAGTCTACAACAAGAATAGTAATAAAAAATAAATTGGCTATAAATAGTCGTTGCTTTTATTACAAACATTAGAGTTATTATAATAGTAAAGCTACAGCAGAAGTATATAAGGTTTGGAAGCAACATATGCCCAAGTACCAAATATAACAAAACAATCTAAATAGAAGTAAACAAACTAATAACAATCTCCAGATCTTCAACTGGTGTACACATCTGCGTAGTAGTCCTTCCCAGCATAGACATCATCGGTGGGGCCATCCTCTGCGTATTCAACTCCACGATAGTAGTCGTTGTTGTAGGTTCTATGACCTGCAAAATAAGGTACAAGATAGTCTCGACGGGGAAAATCTAGGCAATAAAGGCCGTCAGCTTACTGAGAGCTGAGTGAGTATAAACTATAAAGGTAACAGTTATCTGAAGTAAATAACAAGCTTATGAAGACACGAGATAATTTCTACTATAATAATATATTGCTCCTTTATTCAATGTCATTAACCAACCCTTATCGTCTTGTTATTCAGAGACCAATAAATCAACATACTATATCTAGAAAGAACAAACTCAATCGTTTCACATATATAGACATACCATCATTCTGTCCATTTCTCATTAAGGATATAAACCATCTACCGTAAATCCTGGACACCACGTCAATCCATCCCCCGCTCGTTAAGGATATAAACCATCCACCGCATGTTAGGGATACAACGCTTTGAACAATAGCACATAAAATCTATTGCCACGACTCATCGCATTATACCAGTGATCTCCCATCCATCGCTCGTTAAGTATATGAACCATCCACCGCTCGTTAAGGATATAACACAGATCATCTGGCTATCTCTGGACTGCATGGCCCTTCCCACTGCTCATTAAGGATATGAACCATCCACCGCATGTGAAAGCATATCATAACCAGGCGTCCGCCCATGTACTATTCCCAGAACTTATCAAACCTACTTATGTTTCGTACTAACATTGATACATGACTTCCCCTTTGTGACCTGACTACTCTGATTAAAAGAAACAGATATCAAACTCATACACGAGTCGACATATTACCCACGTAGTCATATTCTTCCATTTATCAAAATATCCTTTATTCTTTGGTGTTACATTACCCCTGTCTAACCCATAGTCGCAAAATCAAAGTCCGAATTGAGAATCGAACAATCGATCCCTTAATATAATAAATAGGCAAAGAATTCCATGTTCTGCCAATACCAATCGATTGGGATAAGGTCCAATCGATTGGAACAAAAATCATAACAATTGATTGAGAAAACTTACAATCGATTGGGTCCAAAACAATGTCAATCGATTGCTAACATTGGCAATCGATTGGGATGTCAATCAATTGGAATTCTATTCAATCGATTGGGTCCATACTGATGGCAATCGATTAGGAATTATGCCAATTGATTGGCACTCGGTCTTCACCAACAAATTATAAGAACATCATATATAAATGTAGAAAGCATTTACATATCTAAATATCACAACAACTTGTATAAATATCAAATAGAGGGACCGAGAGAGTTAAAACTCACCAAGGGTGTGTTTGGGAAGTGTGTAAGCTTGAAAACCTCAAGTTCTATCTCTCCTTCTCTTCTCTTGTTCTGTCTCTGCCTCTCTTTTCTCTATCTCTTCTCCTTTTTCTTCTTGTTCTTTCTTTCTTCTTCTTCTTCTACTTCCTCTGCAAAGGGTAGTGTGTGTGTGTGTATAGATATAGATATATAGATGTTTGTGTGTATAATATATATCACTTTCTCTCAACCTAAAACAGCACCAAACAGAACCAAGGCCTAGAAATGGATTCATATATATAGAAATAAAAGGTGCCAAACGTCCAATGCTCAAGCAAAGAAGAAAACTTGTCTCAGCTTATACCAATCGATTGGTAAAGGTGTCAATCAATTGGTTACAGATATTTGAAGGCAATCGATTGGTATAGATGACAGTCGATTGATATGTTGCCACGTAATGAATTTAAGTAGGTAAGAGAGCAATCGATTGGGAACATGCCAATCGATTAGTATTCAAAAAGTGCCAATCGATTGGGAAATAAGGCAATCGATTGTTAACCAAATTCACCAAAAGAATAGGAAATGTTGTACAAGTATAGAAATGAAATGACGTGTCTTATTATATATCAAAAATACAGGGTATTACACGTTCAGAATAGCAGATCAATTTTTTTCCCTTTGGGGCCTTCTTAATGCTATTCTTTGTGGTTTATCTACCATTGGTACATTGGTGACAATCTCATTATGGAGTGGTTGATCATTCATTTGTGTTCAATATTGTTAGATCATTCAACAATTGTGGGAATAACAAATTCCTTCAAGGTTATGGGTAATTAGACTTGTACTCTAACTTCTTCAGTAACCACATTTCATAGTTCACCAGTCCCACTTATGTCACCATTCTTAATGAATTTAAGATTACCACTTTCTATCATTTTCGTACTATGGGTAGGATAGTAAAACTACAACTATTTATTTCAACTGTTCTAAAATCCAATTTCTTTTTCTTTTAAATTCAAAACCATAATTTTTTTTGGGACAATCTCAAACATTCAAGCGTCACATACTCGATTTCCTTCCCATTCATAATTTAAAAAAAAATAGTCTTTAAACTGCCCTACTAAGAACCCTATCCAATAAATAGACAACTTCTTCAAGTACTTACATTAACAAAATATGGAATGTCTGGAATTACTTAGCATACTCCTAACAATATCCGTAATAGTATGATTATGTCTTTCAGTTATACCACTCTACTAAAATGTACCCAGTATAGTGTTTTGATTACATGCCATGCCTTTTATGAAGTTTAGCAAACATGTCAGAGTATTGACCCGATTCAGTATTCTTACCAAAAAATTCACCACTTTTATCCTTCTAACAATTTTTTTTTTACCTTTCTATACAACTTTCTTTTAACCTTATTAATGAAAACTTGAAGGGCATCCACTGACTGAGGTTTATCACATAATAAGTAGATATAACCATAATGCAAAAAATCATCGCTGAAGGTAATTAAATACTTTTTTCCACAAAATTTGGGGTGTCAAATAGTTCACAAATATCATAATGGAAACCTTCAAGGATACTTGAACTTATTGTGGCATATTTCTTGACGTGTTTGGTTTGTTTCACTTAATACAATCCACATACACATCTAGATCAGTAAAATCTAGGTTCAAGATAACCCATCCCTTACTAATCTCTCTAATATTTCTCTGGATATGTGACCCAGCCTTTTGTGCCACAAGTTATGGTACCTTCCATTAATCAGAGTACACTTAGTGATGATGCCAAAATTTGGTTAAAGTAAATTAAAGTAATTTAAGGGGAGAGAGAGTGAGAGACTGGTTTTTGTATGTGGTTCGGCCCTGTTAAAGAAGGTACCTACTTCCACGTGTGTGTCTGAGCACGTTCACTATACTGTAAAAGAGCCAGGGGCCTGTGGTGAACTAACAAGTCTGGAGCTACCGTAGGCCGACCGAGCATGTTGATGAATGCTATAGAGGTGCTGTGTAGACTGAAAAGTCGGCTCCTTCAATGGGGGGTGAGAGGTCTCTTTTATAGATGTAAGAGACCTACTCGTACATGGATAAGGAAATACAATCCAATTAGGACGTGATTGACACCAATCAAGTAAGTTTCCTAATTGTATTAGGATTGATTGACATTAATTGTGAGGGTTTCCTAATTGGATTAGGAAATAGTTTGCACTTTCCATTAGTCTTCTAGCTTGAGTAGGAAACTGCCCGGAATGCTCGGGATCATGCATGTGGGCTCGGATGAGCTATTCCCGCGATGGGATGTGCCTATGCGGTCTTTCTGACCTGTTGGCCGAGTCGTGGATGAACCGCTCGGGAGGCATCGAGTGGACCAAACCGCTCGGGATGATGCTTGTCAGTAGTTGCAGAATAGAACTGCTCGGGCATAGGCTAATTTTGGGTGTATCAGTTGCCCCCCATTTCCAAGGTTGGTTGGATGCTATATCGGGGCAAGTTTGGAAATCTTCCTGATACCAGTCTGAGTGCTCGGAGAAGCTTCCTTGGGGCTTTTGAGCCTCGTGAGTCCTCAAGAACTGGCTGAGAGTTGAGACCCAGCCTAGCTCGGGACCTTTAAGTACTCGGGAACTGACCGGGAGTTGAGACCTGGCCAAATTCGGAGTCTTTGAATGCTCAAGAAGTGACCGAGAGTTGAGACTCGGCCTACTTCGGAGACTTTTTGCTTGAGTTAGCCTCCAGGATGGTTATCTTCTGCCCGTGAACCTTTGTCAAGGATGTGGTAGAAGAATTTTACCATATTGGAAAAGACGACATAAAGCGTATGGCTTAAGGGTCCTTTTATGTTAACTCCCCAGGATGGTTGTCTTCCGCCCAGCCAACCTTCGTCAAGACTGTTGGGAGAAGAGCTTGACCATGTTGGTGGAGTCGACCTAGAGTGTGTCGCTGTAGGGTCCTTTTTACTCCTCTATTGTGGGTCAACCTAAGAGATTTTAGTCACCTCTATCGTCGGTTTGGACCTAAGTGGAGTTAATGCCTCTGAGTACTGTAGGTGCTCGGGTTGTCCAAGATTTTGACTTGGTTATCTGCGAGGCCTGTAGATACCCGGTGTGATTGCCTGTTTAGTTCATTACACCATCTTACCCCCCAAGCTTTCACTAAGATAAGGGTCTTACAAAGGCTATGACTGTAGGTAATCGACCTGGAACAAGGTGTTTGCAGGGTCTTTTGAAGCTTGCCATCATCAGCCACCTAGGGGGTTTACCCCCATCGTCGGTTGGACCTAAGAGAAGCTTGTGCCTCGGTGTTAGGCCTGAGGTCTTTGTATGCCTCGGGGTTAGGCCTGAGGTCTTTTGGATGCCTCGGGGTTAGGCCCGAGGTCCTTGTGTGCCTCGGGGTTAGGCCCGAGGTCTTTGTGTGGGCTCTCTAACAATCGATGGAGCCTCATGTGGTGATCAGGCAAGTACCACTGTAGTCGGGCTCATCTAGACCGATGGAGACAGGGGGTCGAATTAGGATTATTGGGCTCCTGAGTTCTCTATGCTAGAGACAAAGTTGGAATTGCTTGATCCTGACCGATGTGAACTGGAGGTCGGGTCAGGGCTGTCAGACTCAGACCGCTATGAACTGGAGTTCGGGTCGGGACTGCCTGACCCAGACTGCTGTGAACTAGAAGAACTGTCAGAACTCTCGGGCTGATCTCACTTTTGCTTACTTCTGTAAGACTCGTTGCTTTCTTGCATGGGGTCTTTGATCTTTAGAAATTCTTCAGTGTCAATGTATTTTCCAACTCTCTCTGCTAGTTCAACCAAGGTTACCGGTTGGTTTTTGTGAAACGACATGACGCACTTGGTGTGTTGAACTCCTGAGTAGAAGGCTATAATAGGGGCGATTTCATCAAGATCATAGATGCTGAGCTTCTCTTGATTAAACCGGTCGATAAATTCCTTGAGGGTCTCATTATCCCTTTGTATGACTGTTAGTAGCTGCATATTAGGTTTTGGCCATTCATGCATACCGATGAACTGGTTGATGAATTGCTTGCTGAGTTGCTTGAAACTACGGACCGATCGGGGCACCAAGGAGTAGAACCATTGCACAGTCGGGCTTTTCAAAGTGCTGGGGAAGGCTAGGCAGTGTAGTGCATCGGAGTTAGTGGCTAGGGCCATCTGAGCCTTGTAGGTCTGGACGTGGTCGACCGGGCTTCCCGAGCCGTTATAGGGATCTAGGTGAGGCTGCTTAAATTTGCGCGGGATGGCAAACCTTATGATCTGGCTAGAGAACAATGACTCTGTCTCTGTATTGGCCTGATTCTGAGCGCGGTTTTGACCAAGCTTTTTGGCCACTCCATCAATCTGCTTCTGCAAGTCTTTGATTTGGGCTTCCACTCCTTCCCGACCGGTATCCGAGGGGTTGGTCGGGTCAGTGGAAGAGGCTTCTTCTTCATGGTGGTGTGCTGTCCTCTAGGATCGAGCTCGGCTATGACTCCGGGTAATCGTTCGCCTAGGGACAACTCGACTCTTAACCGAGTGACCCTGGACTGATTCCCGGGCCATATGCTCCTGCCTTTCCTCTCGGGCAGCACGCCCACTGTTGATGTCTCTGGCATCCTCAACACGGAACGGGTTGGCTCGGGCACATCATCTGGTCAAGATCGATTCCCGACCGTACGCAACGTTCCCGGGTCATTTCCCGGTCACTGGAGGAATGCTTTGCTGGGCTAGCAGGGTTTCGATCTGTTGCTGGATTTGATGCTGGCCCTCCAAGAGTTGTGTGAGGGTCGCAGTGATCTGCTCGGATGTCATGACTGCCGCAGCCGATGCCGGGGCCGGCGGGAAATCCCGGTTGGCCTACTATGCAGTCTTCTCACTCTTCTTCGGAGGCATGGCTATCAGCCAAGAGATTCGTTGATGAGGAGACTTGTCGCTTCCCACAGACGGCGCCAAGCTGATGATGCCAAAATTTGGTTAAAGTAAATTAAAGCAATTTAAGGGGAGAAAGAGTGAGAGACTGGTTTTTGTATATGGTTCGGCCCTGTTAATGAAGGTACCTACGTCCACGTGTGTGTCTGAGCATGTTCACTATACTGTAGAAGAGACGGGGGCCTATGGTGAACCAACAAGTCTGGAGCTACTGTAGGCAGGCCGGGCATGTTGATGAATGCTATAGAGGTGCTGTGTAGACTGAAAAGTCGGCCCCTTCAATGGGGGGTGAGAGGTCTCTTTTATAGATGTAAGAGACCTACTCGTACATGGATAAGGAAATATAATCCAATTAGGACGTGATTGACACCAATCAAGTAAGTTTCCTAATTGTATTAGGATTGATTGACATTAATTGTGGGGGTTTCCTAATTGGATTAGGAAATAGTTTGCACTTTCCATTAGTCTTCTAGCTTGAGTAGGAAACTGCCCGGAATGCTCGGGATCATGCATGTGGGCCCGGATGAGCTGTTCCCGCGGTGGGATGTGCCTATGCGGTCTTCCCAACCTGTTGGCCGGATCATGGATGAACCGGTCGGGAGGCATCAAGTGGACCAAACCGCTCGGGATGATGCTTGTCAGTAGTTGCAGAATAGAACCGCTCGGGCATGGGCTGATTTTGGGTGTATCACTTAGTTTCAACATTATGACACAAGAAAAATAAGAAATCCAATAAAAATATTTTCAAGCTTTGGTCTATAGACCATCATAAAGAATATCATCACCAACAAAGAGATACCTATATGTAAACTAAAACTGTTCTTCTTAAATTTAAAGAGTAGCCATTGAGATCAAGTATAGACAAGAAAATTAAATTACTGAAAACTTAAGGAACATAATTGTCTGAAACAAATCTAAATGGTGACCAGTATTTAAAAATTAATAAAAGGTCACAATGGTTTCAACTTGATCTTCAACCCAATTCCTTAAATAAGAAACTTTCATTTGGATTTGTGATTTGGATAATATTGAATCCATTTTCTTTCGAATGTGAAATATTCATACTAGTACTATATCCAATCCACCAATAATTAGAAGCAACTTCAATAAGGTTTGATTAAAAATATACATAAGCTAAATGCTTACTTTTTCTTTCAAACCATCTCTTTCGTTTTGGGTAATCTTTTTGAAAGTGTCATTCTTTTTTTTTTAGAAGTCATACTTATGTTAGGTTTTTTCTTATAAGCCTGAATAACCTAAGTAGGCCCATAAACCTTGAGTGGTTCTTACTTTATGCCTTTTTCGAGTTTCCTCTATTTTTCCTTCAGCTCCTCGGGATTAAGTGAATGATGTCCTTATTACTTAAGTCTTGCCTCTTCTTGAGCAACCATAATGTCCAATTCATTTACATTCACGTATACTTAATAGTGTTTGCAATGAATTTGAAAAGACCCATATCAAGAAGGCAAGATGTTCAAGGACATGCCCATGTACCTCACGTTTACCATCAAATTGTTTGGTGGTAAGATGAACTATTAGTTTCCTAGCAAGGGACTTGTCAGCAGTTTGAAAACATTAGCCATTTTCATTCGCATACCATATTACTTAGTATGTTCGACTTCTACATGCCTTTTTGTAAAGACTTTCATGTCGCACTGATTGAATCAGTAAAAGTATGCAGTTTCTTAGTTAGGAGTGCCAAATACAGATCCAGAACACGTAAGTGGAACTGAACTTGTTCTCCCCAGTCAAAGAAATTTAATTCATTATGAAGTTGGACAAACAAAGTGAGCGAATGACGTGAAATGTGAACTGGTCATTACGGTTAATTTAAATGCTCACAACATTAGGCTTCGAGTTATAATATACAATAATATGTCAAAATAAAATACATATTTTAACAAAATTAGTAACACTATGATTCACTTTTGCGTTAATCTAATGGTGTACTAATCAAACTATTATAGTGATTCCCTTTCACCTGATAGGACTAATTGGTTATGTGTCAATAATTAGGTAAATCTACTACCTTTGGGTATCCAGTCTCAGCCTAATAAAAAATACCAACCAATCATCCTATCCCAATTCATTTATCACTTGAAAGTGGTGCACCTTTGGGCCTACCTAATATTCTTGTGATTAAAGAATTGTTATTTGCAATGTCATTATAACTTAACCCTTGGGTAGACATTAAGATTCATCATACAATTAAAATTTATGAATCATTCTAGTTGGGCCACTTTGGCGGCTACCAACCTACATTATAATATAAATTAAAAATCAGTAATGACTTTGCATAAACATTATATTGGAACTAAATTTTATCTGTTTCAGATCATAAGCAATAAATTTGGTGATAATTAAAATAATTAATAATATACACATAACTCTTAGTTATGATTCCTCGGAACCCTAAAGAATGGTCTAGATATGCAGACTTTCTAGGTATCCGTGAACTACATTCAAGTTATGAAACATCTTATCATGTATATATACTTAAATCAGAAAGACGTCTACTACTTTTTCTTGATCATGATATGCCGTGGAAGTTAGAGAGAGGGAAAGTAATCAATCCAATTCCTTTGTATTAAGGCAGAAATTGAAGTTCTTAAACACATACGGATTCCAAAAAAAAAATCAATTGGATAAAATCTGCTTATAAATAGTTATATGTATATATCATTAACGAAAATCATGATGATTCTAAACACAAGCTCTGAAACCACATGAAAATTAACATTAAGCATAAACATTAAATCTTAATCATTAGTCCAAAATCTAGAACTATCATGATTTTACCCATAAACATTATGCGGAAATAAATCATATAAATATTGCATACCTAGATCCATGATACATGTTTCAAGAGATCATTCCTTGATCTTGAATCTTCCATGATACATGTTTCAAGAGATCATTCCTTGATCTTGAATCTTTTAGCCGCCGTGGTGGAAACAGTTTCTCTCTCTTGGCCTCCTTTTGTTATGTTTAGGTTTTCTATCTGGGACACTTTAAGGTGATGGGAAATAAACCCTAAACTTATCTTTTATAGGCAGAGAGATGACCAATTTCCTTATACTGTCATAATTCCACTTACCCATCAAAGTAGGTGTGCTTTAGGAAGCTACTTCTCTTTTTTTTCCACTGAGATAAGAGTTTTCAAATTGGAAACATAATATTATTTAAACTCACTATTTATAGGATATATTATGTTGGACATAAAAAATATCTTACAGATGCCATAAGGGTTCCACATGGGATGGCACATTCTTTTGTGAGCATCTCTTTGTGACTCTTTTATGACTCTAGCATTACTCATGTATCAAGCATGTGAAATCTAAGAAATATGGGTCAAAAACATGTGCAAAGAACTGAAAAACCCTAGAGAGAGAGAGAGAACCAGGGCTTACCTTCGATAGTGGCTAGTAGGGGTGGACACGAGCCAAGCCACTCAACAAGGGCTCGTGGCTCGGCTCGCCTAGAGCTCGGCTCGCCTCGGCTCATATAATAAATGAGCCAAGCTCGAGCTTGAATAGCAGGCTCATTTAATAAACGAGCAAAGCTCGAGCACACTTGGGCTCGGCTCGATAAGGCTCGCGAACAGCTAGATTACGGCTCGTATAGTAGACTCGTGAAAAATCTCTTTAATAGGTTTGAAAAGGACTTGTTTAAATATATATATAAATATATATGTATAATGCAAAGTATTTGAAATTGAAAGAATATAATATATATATATGATAATTATAAAAACATAATATATGTATAATATGAAGTATTTAAAATTGACGTGCATAGTCCTAAATTCACGTGCCAAGCAATTGTTTTAAGTAATATATATATATATATATGTGCCAACTGTCAAGAATTGAGCTTGGTCCGTGGATTTTGATTGACAACTTAAACTTGCTACTAGGAGTGTACACGAGTTGAGCCGCTCAACAAGGGCTCGAGGCTCGGCTCGATAATAGCTCGGCTCGGCTCGATAATAGCTTGGCTCGGCTCGGCTCGATAATAAATGAGCCAAGCTCAAGCTTGAGCAGGATGCCAACTCTTAAAGCTCGGCTCGAGCTCGGCTCGAATTCAAAAAGCTCGGCTCGAGTACAGCCCTAGTGGCTAGTGAGCACGAGACTGGTGGCTAGCAAGGGGAGAGTAAAGTATTGCAATTGTTAGGGACTGAAGAGTGGGGCTGTGCGACTAGGGTTTTCCATCATTGAAATCAATCATGTTATTGTTAGAGAGGTCCAGCAAATTTTCTTACATGTTTTGATGTGTGTCGGTCGGTTCAGTACACCATCAGTTTTGTTTTAGGAGAATCCGTCATTTATTTATTCAAAGCTGAAAATTGAGAATCGACCAGATTTAAAAAAATCGACTAAAATCGATTTTACCGGTAGGTCGGTCCGATTTGGCAGTTATTTTGAACAGTTCTAGATCAAATTTTGCTGATAGCCTAAGGCTTTGTTTGGAAATCGTGTGGGGGAGTCAGTTGCACCATTGCCTTTCCCTAATAGCAGTTCCTTAACGGTTTCATAAACTGAATTTGCAGTGCAATTGAAATATCTGGCGTACGTAGATTTTCCACGATTGCCAAAAGCAACCAAGGGGCTTCATTTGTCAATCCCATGAAATCTATGATTTTCAGTTCCCAAATGGTACCCATAGAATGTTCTACCTTTAATCTTTGTGTTGGACCAAAATGGAAACCTTAGAGAGAGAGAGAGAGAGGGGGTGAGTAAGGTTTTACGAAAAATTAACCTCTCTAAAATTAATAGCAAATTAAACACAATCACAAACAATAAAGTAAAGAGAGAAGGGAAAAGACACTTATAAACTGAGTTTTCAAGTGGTTCGGCAATTCGCACACCATGGCCTACGTCCACCTCTCAAGAACACCTCTTGAGGATTCTTTTATCAACCTACTCAAGTGTAAATTAAACCGTCTTGGTACACTTTACGGATATGCACCAAGCTGTTACAAAAGCCTGCAATCTCTCCCAAAGAAGGACACCTTTTCTTTGCACACAAGAGTTTCTAACCCTCACTCTTTACAAATTATTTGAATGCAAATGAACTATCTCTATCGAATGTATAAATTCAATTAAAGCTCACTACAATTTGCTCTATCAAGAGTTAAATTAAAATCTAGAGAAAATTAATTATTTACTCAAACAATGGCTCAAGTATAAATAATGTTTAACCAAGATGTTTGAATGATTTCTCTTGCATACCCAACACTAAAATCACCCCGTATATAGCTTTTAACATATATGACCGTTGGGAGTGGTTAGGGGGTGTAAAACCAATTTTTTGGAGAGTTTAGAAAACTAGCTGTTATGCTGTTAGTTGGAATCCAGTCGACTGGATCAAAGGTTCGGTCAACTGGATTGTCATTCTAAAAGAGACATTCTGTTTGCAATCTAGTCAACTGTATTGAACCTCTAGTAGACTGAACAATACCTCCGATCAAATGGAAATGCAATTCCGGTCGACTGGATTTCCTGTTTTTGCAGACTGATACCGTTTTACAAAAATGACCATAACTCCCTCTACAATATTCAGAAATGCGATCCGTTTGAAGATTCGGAAACTAGATTCAAATATCTTTCCAACCATATAAGATTTAACATCTAGTTTCTTACCAAAAAACTAGGTTTATCTTTAAAGATGACCCATTTGCAAAGAGATGTTCATTTTGACTTAGCCACTTGAAAACTTTTGTGAAATAAATTTAATTGAGTGGTCTAAGTACGTTTAGATCCTTGAAAGTATTTTGAACATGAGCCAGGATCCTAAAGTCCAACTAAGGTCTCTTGAGTTGCTAGTAAGCGAGAGATCAAGATGCCTTACAATTATGTCCTGCATTCAAGCAAGGATCCTAAAGTTTTCGAAGTCTTCAAGCTTGATCGTTTGTGAGCTTGATGTGTTCAACAACAATCTCATGTAAATAGACAGTTAGTACATGATACGTCCAGAAATATTCTGCTAAAGCCAAACTGCCACATCAGCGGCGAAGGACATGGACTATCCGGAATGGGCGCTTGTGGACATCGGGATTCCACCGCTTTTTGTTTTGTTTTTGAAAACTTGTTTGAAATTGATTTGGATCAAAGAAAGGAAAGGAAAGGTCTGTTGAAAACAGATACAGAGTCGCCACTTGGTCTTTAAGGAACCAAGAAACCTAATTTTGACTCACCCAAATGGATAAAGGGCACCAGCCCTTCATAACCAAAGAACTTGGTTCGGGGTTTTGGTACGAGAGAGGAAGGAGCCTTTGTCGTGACTAAAACACCCTCAACTCGCCCCATCTTTCGACGGGCCTCAATTAGCATCCAAATAATCATCTTGTGCTATGTTTGGTTCGACAATTAATACTATGATAGTATATTACATCACATAAGAAACTTGAAATGGAAAATCTAAAGATAAAATATCATTCATAAGATCTAAGTCAAATATCAAGCAATGTAAAGTGAAAGATCACACAAGTAAACCTAGGAAAAATCGTCTAATCATATATCAAATAATAAAGTTTCTCTAATCTAAAGGGGACATGAATGGTTCTTGAAACAAATAATCAAAGAATCAAAGTATGCTTAGCAAGCTAGAATGATGCATGTTAATTTTGAGAAAAGAAGATTTCTCAATCCCCGGGACGGATGAGAAAGGACGATTAGATCGAGGGGAAGCATGAACATGTGATCATGATCATTCCTTATAATCTTCTTAGATTAAGAGTTACAAAAAAACCCAAATCTTGCATGAATGCAATACATGTATCTAAAATGTGCCAAGGTTGTAGTGTGCTTTGTGTTCATGGATTCCTTAGAAGTCTAAAATATGTATAAATGGATGAATGAAATCATCATGGGATATGTACAAATGTAGTATGAACTACTTCCTAAGATATGAACTAATTTGGAATGCATATGAGCATCAAATCAAAGAATGAAAGTTGAAATGTGCTTGCTGTGAATAGTGGACAGAACAGTAGCATGATTTTTTGGAATTTGAAAAGAGGGGTTAGGAATGTTTTCAATGCATGATTTTTTATGGAGATGTTCCTTATTGTGTCTAGAACACAACCCAAAAAGACAATCTTGAATAGCTATCAGAGATTGAGATAAATCATATAAACAATGAAGGTCACTCAGAAACAGAGTCCGTACCGTCGACTGAAATGTTAGAAAATCTTAGAAAATGAAAAGGAATGATATAGAGGCCCATTGTATACATAGAGTTTTCTAAGACATTTAAGTTTAAGGTAAAAATAAGTTAGAACCACCCCTTTTGGAAAAGTTTTCTGCAAAAGAAGTTAGAAGTGGACCTAGCTGTTGTGACAGCAAAAACAGAATGTCTGGAAGGTATGTTTGGGTCCAAATGGACCATTTCCAAGTACTTCCAAGTCAAACCAAAAATCATGGGTGTTCTCCAATGAGTTAGGAAGACTTTCCAAGTGGCCTTGTATCCATATTTTGAGTATTGAGTTCTAGAGAAATCTTTGAACTTAGCCCACTCACTGTTTTGACTCATTATTTTGAAGAGTTTGGAGAAAACAAAGTTTTGTTTCTTGAAACCAAATGAGAGGGATTGAGAGGGGTTTTGAAATAGATGTTTTGTAAGCATATTTTCAATACTCAATAAGGATTATAGCCATTTAGAATACCAACATCAAACTCATCATTAAGAACTTCCAAGATTGTTGGAGAGATTTATTTTTATTTTGAACATAACTTCAATACATTTCAAGAATACCTTGGAAGTATTGAGGTTATGATCATCATCTATCAAACATGTTTTTGAGGTCAAGAGCTACTATCCATAAGGATTCACTCACCCCAAACTTCATGTCATCACTTAGATGATGATGAACTAGTAAGAAAATAAAAAAGAAATGAGATAAGAAGAGATAAACAATGAATAAACAAGCAAGTAGATAATGATCAATAGATGATATTCATGAAGCATTGGAGTTGTAGATTGGTGTTTCACTCATATGTAATGACACTAGACATGAGAGGAGCTTCCACTCTCTTAAATGCTCACTAAAATGGTGGTTGGGAGTATTGAATGTGGAAGTAAATGGGAGTAATGAAGTAAAAACAAAGTTTAGAACTCACTTTTGTTTTGGAAAATCAAAGAAGAAAGCTTCTTTCTCTCTATTCTAACCTTATCTCTACAACTTTCTCTCCCAAACTTTTCCTAAACTTTCATTTCACTCCCCCCAAAATGAAGAGTAATGGGGTGTTTATATAGGCCAACTTGGGGTGGTTTTGGGATTTAGAAAGTATTCCCATTGGCTCCAAACATCTGAAATTATAAAACTATGTCGTTTTGGTTTTTAATTAATCAAAATAGGACTACAAAACTAATTACAAAAATACACTATTCTGGAGGGGAGTGCCGCGGCGGCACTGGGCCAGTGCCGCGGCGGCACTGCTCCTCTCTTTGTCCAGATAATGCTGTTTAGGCCCCCTGAAGTTTCGGCGCGAAAATGCCCTATTTCGTTCAAAATTCACAGAAAATGCATACGAACTCCAAATTGCGGTTGTGATATACCGTTGGAAAGGTAATGGAGTCTTCTTTACATAAAAAAATAGTTCGGGGGTAGGTCATTTTGAAAAGTTTTGCGGTATTCGCGATAAAAGCAGATTTGATCGCCTTTTTCGCCTTTGGAAATTCATAATAAATTCGTTTTAAATCCAAAAATTATGTGCGATATACCGTTGGAAAGCTATTGACCTCTAGTATCCATGAAAAATATTTGAAAATTGTTTCGGCGCCCCGGTTCCAAAGTCAAAATTTTGGTCAAACTGGTCAAATCTGGGATTCCCGGAAAGTTTTGGAAATCTCCGGGAGTTCCCAGGAGCTGACTTTTTCGCTCGATTTTCTTCTGAAACTTGTTTTAATACTTTTCTCATGATTTAGAATGATTCTGGTGAATTCGAACGATTTCGGTCAAACTTGGTCAAACCTGGTCAAACTTTGGTCAAACTTGGTCAAACCTTGGTCAAACCGGTCAAATGGGGAACTTCCGGGACTTCCGGGGGTCTCTGGTGTAGACACCCCATTTTGTCGGCTATCAGATTTAGGAGACCCATAGCTTGGTGGTTCACAATGATCAAAAAAGGACTCAAAAGGACTCCTAGAAGTTGGTTCTATTTCTCAAAATGCTCAGAATGACCAAAATGCCCCTAAAGCCATAAAACTCCCAGATTTGGTCCCAAAGTTCTGGAAACATGCTACGTTGTAAGAAATGTATTCAAATGAGTTTTAAAAGAAAAATCGGATGAAATCGTCGGCTCCCAGAGACCCCCGGAAGTCCCAGAAGTTCCCGAAAAGTCCCCGTTGATCGGTTTGACCAAGGTTTGACCAGGTTTGACCAGGGTTTGACCAAGTTTGACCAAGTTTGACCAAAGTCATCCGAATTCACCAGAATCATTTTTAAATCATGAAAAAGTGTTAAAACAAGTTCCGAAAGAAAATCGAGCGAAAACATCAGCTCCCGGGAACTCCCAGAGGTTTCCAGAACTTCCCGGGAATCCCAGGTTTGACCAGTTTGAGCAGAATTTGACTTTGGAACCGGGGTGCCGAAACAATTTTCAAATATTTTTCATGGATACTGGAGGTCAATAGCTTTCCAACGGTATATCGCACATAATTTCTGGATTTAAAACGAATTTATTATAAATTTCCAAAGGCGAAAAAGGCGATCAAATTGGCTTTTATCGCAAATACCGCAAAAATTTTCAAAGTGACTTATCCCCGAACTATTTTTTATGTAAAGTAGACTCCAATACCTTTCCAACGGTATATCACAACCTCAGTTTGGAGTTCATATGCATTTTCTGTGAATTTCGGACGAAATAGGGCCTTTTCGCGAATACCGGAACCTCAGGGGGCCTAAACAGCATTATCTGGACGAAGGGAGGAGCAGTGCCGCCGCGGCACTAGCCCACTACCGCCGCGGCACTGGCCCAGTGCTGCCGCGGCACTCCCCTCCAGAACAGTGAGTTTTTGTAATTTATTTTGGGGGTCCAATTTGATACATTAGAAATCAAAACGACGTAGTTTTGGTTCCCAGCTTATTTTGGACCAATGGGAGACCATTTTAAACTTTTTAAAACTCCATTTACCACCCCTCCTTTGCTTATAAAAGAAGCCATTTACTTCCATTTAGAGGAGAGACATGGAAGCTTAGAGAGAGCTTAGGAAGAAACTCTAGAGAAATATAGAGAGAGAAAGAGAAGAAGTAGTCTTCTTCTTCCATTTTCTCCATCAAAGTGAGTTTCTTTTTTACTTGAGTTTGCTATCAAAACTTCAATCATCCAAACCTTTCTTTCACCACCATTCTTGAGCATCCATGAGATAGGAAGCTACTTCCATGTCCAAATGTCACCATACATGAGTGAAACACCAAGCTACAAGTCCAATATCTCAATGATTATCAACTATTGATTTCTATTTGAATGCTTGTTTACTTTGATGTTCATCTCTCTCTTAACCTCATTTCTTTTTGACTTTTCTTTGATTATTTAGTTGTTCATCATCATCTAGATGACATGTTGTTTGAGGAGAGTAAATCCTTATGGATAGTAGCTCTTGACCTCAAAGACATGTTTGATGGATGATGATTCTACCTTCAATACATTCATATGTATTCTTGAAGTCATATTCTCAAACAAAACTATGTTTGTGCAAATAATATTGGGAGTTCTTTGATGATTCAAGGTTAGATGAGGTTCTAAGTGGTCACATGGTCATCTCAAGAGTTTAAGTTCATGCTTTGAACATCTATTTCAAAACCCCCAATCAAGAACTCAAACTCTATTTCAAAACCCAAATTCATTTTCTTCAAGAATGATCCAAAACTGTGAGCTGTTCAGATTCAAAGATTTGTTTTGAATTAAATACTTGAGTTATGATGATGAAACCACTTGGAAAATCTTCCTAAGACATCATAGTTTGTCTCCAATTTTTCCCATCAATTATAGAGATATGAAAGTAATTGTTTTGGGTGTGAGAAGTTCATATTCATAATCTGCCCCTGCTCTCACAGAATGTTCACCCAACTTCTTGCACTTATTCTGGATGTTTTCGTCACTGTACATACATCTTTTCTATTTTTTTTATGAAACTTGGGTGTCTTAGGAAACTTTTGGTATATAATGGATCGTCATAAACCCTTTCTTTGATTTATGAAAAATCATACAAAATCAGTCAACAGTGCAGCTTTTGTTTCTGAGTCATGTGTACATCCTGATTTATTTCTTTTAATATGTGATAGCTATTGAGGTTTGGCTTTTTGGGTTATTTTCTAGACACACTAAGGATGATCTCTGATTTTTCCCACATTTGTCTAGGCACGTTTGACCTCCCATTATAATGTTATAAAGTAATGCATACAGTCTGTCCACTATTCACAGCATTTCACTTTTTTGACTTTCACACTTTGATGCAACACTCTCTTGTATCTAGATGAACCCATGTCCCATGAACATGTTCTTTACCACTTTTATCATGCAATATCATATCATGTATCATCTATCCTCTCATGTATCATACTCCCATAGATTCTTGAGTTTGATTTCCAAATAAAACCATGGTTTGCAAATACTTGGGAAGTTCTTGAAATAAGTTAGGAATTGATATTCCAAGTGGTTAGAATATTCATCCAAGATCTGGAAGTATACTTTCAAAACCCTCATTTCAAAACCCCCTCTTAAACCCCTCATTTTGGTTTCAAGAAATAAACCTTGTTTTTCTCAAAACCCTCAAAACAGTGAGTCATTTAACTTCAAGGAATTATTTTGAGTTCAATACTCAATGTATGAATGTAAGACCACTTGGAACGTCTTCCTAACTCATTAGAGAACACCCATGATTTTCGGTTTGACTTGGAAATACTTGAAAATGGTCCATTTGGATCCAAACATTTTCTCTAGACATTCTGTTTTTGCTGTCACAGCAGCTAGGTCCACTTCCAACCTCTTTTTTCAGAAAACCTTTCCAAAACGGGTGGTCCTAACGTATTTTTCCCTTAAACTTCAATGTCTTAGGGAACTTTCTGTATAAAATGGGCTTCTAGATCATTAGTTTTCATTTTCTAAGATTTTTCAACATTTCAGTCGACAGTACGGACTCTGTTTCTGAGTGACCTTCATTGTTTATATTATTTCTCTCAATATGTGATAGCTATTCAAGATTGGCCTTTTGGGTTGTGTTCTAGACACAATAAGGAATATCTCCATAAAAATTCATGCATTGGAAACATTCCTAACCCCTCTTTTCAAATTCCAAAAGATCATGCTACTGTTCTGTCCACTATTCACAGCAAGCACATTTCAACTTTCATTCTTTGATTTGATGCTCATATGCATTCCAAATTAGTTCATATCTTAGGAAGTAGTTCATACTATACTTATACATACCCCATGATGATTTCATTCATCCATCCATGCACATTTTAGACTTCTAAGTCATTCTAGGAATCCATGAACACAAAGCACACTACAACCTTTGCACATTTTAGGTACATACATTGCATTCATGCAAAATTTGGGGTTTTTGTAACTCCTAATCTAAGAAGATTATAAGGAATGATCATGATCACACGTTCATGCTTTCCCCCCGATCTAATCTTCCTTCCTCATCCGTCCCGGGGATTGAGAGATCTTCTTTAAGTTAACATGCATCATTCTAGCTTGCTAAGCATACTTTGATTCTTTGATTATTTGTTTCAAGAACAATTCATGCCCCCCTTTTTGATTAGGAAGTCTTGATTATTTGATATACGATTAGACGATTTTTCCTAGGTTTATTTGTGTGATCTTTCACTTTACATTGCATGATATTTGACTTAGATCTTATGAATGATATTTTATCTTTAGATCTTCCATTTCAAGTTTTTATGTGATGTAATATACTATCATAGTATTAATTGTCGAACCAAACATAGTACAAGATGATTATTCGGATGCTAATTGAGGCCTGTCGAAAGACGAGGCGAGTTGAGGGTGTTTTAGTCGCGACAAAGGCTCCTTCCTCTCTCGTACCAAAACCCCGAACCAAGTTTTTTGGTTATGAAGGGCCGGTGCCCTTTATCCATTTGGGTGAGTCAAAATTAGGTTTCTTGGTTCCTTAAAGACCAAGTGGCGACTCTGTATCTATTTTCAACAGACCTTTTCTTTTCTTTGATCCAAATCGAATTCCTTTTCAAAACAATCTCAAACAAGAGAAGTGGTGGAACGCCGCGTGTCCACATCTGGGAGCTGACGATTTCATCCGATTTCTCTTAAAAACTCATTTTATCGCTTTTCTTACGACGTAGCATGTTTCCAGAACTTTTGGTCCAAATCTGGAAGCTTCTGGGCTTTCAGGGGCATTTTGGTCATTCTGAGCATTCTGAGGGATAGAGCTGACTTCCAAGAGTCCTTTTGAGTCTTTTGCGATCATTGTGAACCACTAAGTTATGGGTCTCCTAAATCTGATAGCCGTCAAAATGGGGTGTCTACAGCGCTTGGGGCCTACGTTCCCAAGGTCATCAATCGTTACCGCTCGGGATGCTCACATAGTCGGGGCATGAGGCGCAGCCCAGACCGAACCTTTTAAACAATTTCCTTATCTGGCCAGAACCCTATTAAGGAAGAGCCCGTAGATTCCTATACCGCTTAGGAAACTCCCCAAATTGTGCAAATCAATTGTGATCAGATTAGGCTTCCTAATCTGACTGGCTTACCATGTATGGGTGGACTCTTGTGCCTATAAAAGAGCCCACCTACCCTGTCTATAGAGATTCAAAGAACTCTCTAGCTAACGAGCATAGAACATATAATTCACCATTGTACGCATACACCCGGTCGGTATTACTGGTAGTGCGGCCCTTCTTTGTTGGCTCACCAAGCCCGCCGGTGATCTGCTAGTGAACGCGCACAGACGCAACCGTGGACGTAGGTCACCTTGTTAATGGGGCCGAACCACATATAGCTTGCTTGTGTCTTTTCTCTCTGTAGATCCTTCTAACCAATTTTCGGCATCATCAGTTTGGCGCCGTCTGTGGGAAATGACAAGGTTTTTCACCAACAAATTCTTGAATGATCAACATGCCGCCAAAGACGGGTAAGAAAGCTACTGCCCTGACTGGTCAGGAGAATCTGCAACTCGAGCAGCAAGCCGCCTCCATGACCTCCGAGCAGATGACAGCGGCGCTTATGTAACTCTTGGAAGGCCAACGATAGACCCAACAGCAGATCCAAGCGCTGTTGGCCTTGCAGGAGAAGCATCCTCAATCAGAGAACCAGACCTGGAAGAGTGCCCCCGACCAGGAGCACGCAAGGGTCCGGAACCATACCCACTCGGCGCCGGTATCCCCGTCGAATTGGGAGCACGCCCTGGATGGTGACCATTGCAAGCGCCCAGGCGCCCCAGACGGCGAGCCCGTACCAATCTTCGTCGGGTGGAAGATGCAAGAGACATCATTAATAGGCGCCGCGCTACCAGGGGGGAGGGATCAGGGCCAAAGCCCCGGGAATCAGCCAGGGACCCTCCGGCCCAGAGCTGGGGGGATCTCAGGCATATGATTACCCGGAGCCAGAGCCAGGTTCTATCCCCGAAGTCAACACACTTCGAAGAGGAAGCCTCGTTGTCTGATCCGACATATCGCTCGGACATTGACAGAAAGACCGGGCGGGAAGACGTGAGCGCTCAAATCCAGGGTTTGCAAAAACAGATCGAGCAATTGAGCCGCAAGCAGTGCCCTGACCATACCAACACGGAGACCGAGTCACCCTATACTGCTCAGGTTACCGGCTTCCCCATCCCGCAGAAGTTCAAGCCACCGTATCTCAGTTCTTATGATGGGACCGGGAGCCCAGTGGACCACATCCTCACCTATAGGACCCAGATGGCATTGGTCACCATTGTTGACGAATTGCTGTGCCTGGCCTTCCCTAGCACTCTCAAAGGGCCAGCAGTGCAGTGGTTCCACGCCCTCAAGCCCCGAACGGTTGATGACTTCAAGACGCTGAGCAAGATGTTCATCAGCTAGTTCGTAGGAATGCTCGATCGGTCACAGTCGGATACTCAGCTTTTGATTGTCAAATAGCGGAAGGGTGAATCCCTAAGGGAGTATGTGGATCGCTTCAACCAGCAGAGGCTACAAATCCACAATTTGAATGAAACAACAGCCATCATAGCCTTCTGCTCAGGAGTTCAACACACCAAGGCTGCTATGTCGTTCCATCGAGACCAATCGGAAACCCTGGTGGAGCTCTCGGAGAGGGTCGAAAAGTACATAGACACGGAAGAGTTCCTCAAGTCCAAACGCGCCGGCTTTGCGGGAGACGAGTCTCCAAAAGCCAAACGGCGATGTGAGGACTCTGAGAAGGGCCCGGTTAAAAAACCCAAGCAAGACCAGCAGAGAGGAGGTCGGGATCAACCCCAGATCGCTTTCATGCCCCTGTCTCGGCCAATCCACGAGGTTATGGCCACCGCCGAGGCGTAGAGGTTACTTCAACAGCCGGTAAAGCTCAAAGCCTCGCCCGGGAAGAGGAATCGGGACAAGTTTTGCCGCTTCCATAGAGACCACGGCCACAACACAGAGGACTGCTTCATGTTAAAGATTAACAATTGAAAAATTGATCGAGCAAGGTCATCTTACAAAATACGTCACAACAGATGGACGGCCTGCGCAAGGAGCCCGAGCTCCCGGTCAAATACAGCCTCT
This sequence comes from Hydrangea macrophylla, assembly GCA_033977485.1. Lineage (NCBI taxonomy): Eukaryota > Viridiplantae > Streptophyta > Magnoliopsida > Cornales > Hydrangeaceae > Hydrangea > Hydrangea macrophylla. The sequence continues at coordinate 36,459,096 of CM066994.1, forward strand.
CGGTCAAATTAATGTAATCTCCGGAGGAACATCAGGCGGCGGGGACTCACAGTCGGCACGGAAGAGGCATGCTCGGGCATCCCGAGCGGATGTCTGGTAGGTCCAATCCACCGGCTCCTCGCCAACTGATGTTCTGACATTCACCTCTGACGATTTGCAGGGTGTCCACTGCCCCCATGATGACCCATTGGTTGTGACGCTTTCCACAGCCAATTACGTGGTCAAGAGGGTATTGCTAGACACTGGTAGCTCGACCGACATCATGTTCGTGGCAGCGTTCGATCAGCTCGGGATAGCCAGGGATCGCCTCCGACCGATTTCTACTCCCCTGGTAGGTTTTAACTGTCACGCCCCGACGTAGCATAATTCAGGAAAGCATTTAATTTCCTTTATGGACTCGTAGGTCGTGACAAGTGAGTATGACCAATTGTCCCTGCAACAAATAACTTAACAAACATTTCTAGAGCAAAGGATACTAACAAAAACATAAGCTCCGAAATAAAAACTTACTAAACTATTACAGCAGTCATAGTCTTAGGCACAAAACGCCTTATTCAAAAGTCTAAACTAGTTTATTACAGAACCCAAATTTAAAAGACATAGGAAAATATAAAGCAGCCTCCTGGAAAGTCTCCTGACTCTAAGTAGCATAGTCAAAATACCCTGGCTGCTCCTGACCCTGAAAATCTGGACATACAGTCCAGGACGCATCAACGCCGTCAGCTTATGAAAGCTGGTGAGCAAAATAAACAAGTGCTCGCAATGTATATATAAGCATATAAACAACGGTGCAATTTAACTTAACAGTAATATATTCAAGGTTCCAATTCCAACATAAGCCACGGGGGAAAATAAAGAAAGCAATAAATATGTGACCATGCATGAGCAATGTAATATCTCATCTTTCTGACTCTTTTCTCTCAACAAAACTCAACACAACCAAACCATTATCTCAGATACCAGGAATACTATCCGATCGATATCCAAAACAGCACACCAAACTATCGCTTCAGATACCAGGAATAATATCCGATCAATATCTAAGCCACACTCAATACCATCATTTCGGATACCAGGAATAATATCCGATCAATATCCGAAACAAGCGCCTTAGATACCAGGAATAATATCCGATCGATATCTAAGCCGTACACAACACTACCACCATCGCTTCGGATATCAGGAATACTATCCGATCAATATCCGAAACGCGCGCCTTAGATACCAGGAATACTATCCGATCGATATCTAAGTCGTACACGACACTGTCGCCTCCAATACCAGGAATACTATCCGATCGATATTGAGGTCGCACACCAGACCGCTACTCTTTACTCTTTTCACACTTTCTCACACACATGCATGTTGACACAACCTCAACCCTAATATGTATGTCAATGTTTCATAAATAACACCATTAATAAATCACAAAGCCGGATAATCGTACGAGCATAAATTTCGGCCTAAGTTGTTCTGTTTCGTACAATTCTTAAAACGTAGGCCTTTAAAACAATATTTTTGCCAAACTGTTCTTTAAAAACTTTTAAAACATTTTCCAAACAGTCCCTTACCAAAAATCACACAAACTGCCAAAACTGCCACCTCGCGCGAGCGGATCGCGCGAGCGAGGGGGAGGGCAGATCGCGCGAGCGAAGGGGCTGGACAGGTCGCGCGAGCGGATCGCGCGCGCGAGGGGGGGGAAAGGTTCGCGCGAGCGGGCCGCGCGAGCGAACCTCGCGCGAGCGGGTCGCGCGCGCGAGTTCTTGCAGAATGTCATCTTCTTCGTCTTCTCCCCTGTTTCTGGTTTTAAAACTGAAATTTACCCATTTTCAGAATCTGTTCGTACTAAGACATGTGATATATGGTTCTCCTCGATTTTCCGCGTAGATTAAGAATACGCGATCAATTTTAACTAATACGGATTATATCACTAGTTATTCGCGATTAAAGTTAGAGTGACAAAACTTAAAATCAACGGTTCGTCGCGATACGGGTAAATTACTGTGTAGGATTCGAACCACAGCTTATCGGGATCAATATCTTCCATTCCCAATTTACAGAATCGATTTTGGTTACGATTTCTAAAACTTCAATTTCCAAGCTTTAATGGTGTATTGATATATATACACATATACACACATATATACACTGAAATACACATATATAGACATTGAGAGTGAGTTTAAATTACTCACCGAGGCGATTATACAGAAAATTTAAAAGCCGAGAACTTCCGCCGTAATATCCGTCGTCCAATAATTCTTCCTCCGTTCTTGATATATATATATATATGTAACTATGTATGTGTGTATGTATATATCATATGTATAATCTGTATGTGTGTGTATAGTGTTCTTGAGAAGAAGAGAGAAAATGGAGAGAATTGAGGGAGATACAGTGAGTGAGAGAGAGACACACTGTTACACATATATATAAACTAATATGTTTGGGCTCCAAGAAAGACAGGGAATTCCACCGGTGTGGTTGAGCTCACGTGCTCCCACACCCAAACGCGGTAAAGGCGCAGTTTTAAAACAAAACTGGTATTTTTACGGTTGAAAATAAAATGCAGAAAGTTATATTAACATAGGAATTAAATTCCCGGTTATACAAAAATATAGATATCGATTTTGAAACCATAGAAAATATTTTCTATATTTTCAAATATTACGGTTTGACCCCAGATAATTATTACAAAGAGAAATTAAAACAAATGCTCATGGAAATGAAATGCCGTATTTATTTATTAATGATAATAAAAATACAGGGTGTTACACCCTACCCACCTTAACAGAGATTTCGCCCCGAAATCTGAGCTAACTAATCCTGAAACAACTCGGGGTATCTAGTCCTCATGTCTGACTCTAACTCCCACGACGCCTCTCCTTCGTCATGATGCCTCCACTGAACCTTAACCAAAGGAACGTCTCTTCTTCTCAGCCTCTTGATACTCTGGTCAAGAATCCTCACAGGTCTATCCTTGTAGACAACATTCTGACTTGTCTCAATATCATCAAAATTAACCACATGTGAAGGATCTCGTATGTATTTCCTTAACATACTGACATGGAACACATTATGAACACCAGACATCTTTGGTGGCAACGCGAGTCGATAAGCCACTTTCCCAACACGCTCCAAAATCTCGAACGGTCCGATAAAACGAGGTGCCAACTTCCCTCTCTTCTGACCAAAACGCACTACTCCCCGAACAGGTGAAACCTTTAGGAGTACGTGATCACCGATACTGAACTCCAAGTCCTTTCGTCGCCGATCCGCATAACTCTTATGCCTACTCTGTGCAGTTTTCATCCTTTCCTTGACCAGTGAAATCTTCTCATTGGTCTCTCTCACCAAATCTGGTCCCAAAAGTTCTGTGTCTCCCACTTCAGCCCAACACAACGGAGATCGACATGGCCGTCCGTACAAAGCTTCGAACGGCGCCATTCCAATACTTGAGTGATAACTGTTGTTATACGCAAATTCAACCAACGGTAAGTGCGTCTCCCAAGACTCTTCAAAGTCAATTGCACAAGCTCTAAGCATATCTTCCATAATCTGTTTAACACGCTCGGTCTGTCCATCGGTCTGAGGATGGAATGCAGTACTCATCTTGAGCGAAGTTCCCATAGCCTTCTGCAAACTTTCCCAAAATCCCGAGGTAAAGCGTGCATCTCGGTCCGATACAATTGTCACAGGTGCACCGTGCAGTCGCACCACTTGTTGAAGATACAATCGACTCATCCTTTCTACTGGGTAAGTCATATTGTACGCAATAAAGTGTGCAGACTTCGTCAAACGATCCACAATTACCCAAATCGCGTCATGATTCTGTTGTGACCGGGGTAATCCAACCACGAAATCCATAGTTATGTGTTCCCACTTCCATCCTGGGACAGGTAAGGGTTGCAACAATCCCGAGGGTCTCTGATGTTCGGCCTTCACTTTTGACAAGTCAAACATTTAGACACAAACTCGGCTACTTCTCGCTTCATCCCTTCCCACCAGAAGTTTCTCTTCAAATCCTTATACATCTTTGTTCCTCCTGGGTGTACTGTCAGTCTCGATTTATGTGCTTCTTCGAGAATATCTTTTCTCAAACTTCCTGAATCTGGCACACACAATCTGTCTCGACATCTGTACCCTCCATCGGCCCCAACCTTCCATTCTGTCGGGTCCTTCTCTAACATCTTGGCGAACCATGCTTGAAACTTCTCATCTTCCTTCTGGGCTTCGATGATTCGACTCACAAGTGTTGGTTGTACCACGAGGCATCCAAAGTGATGTCCGTCACTTCCCTCAGAAACCTGCATATCAAATTCTGCGATTGTCTCTAAAGCTTTCCATTCCCTCAACATCAATGAAGCAATCATTCCTCGAGGCTTCCGGCTTAGGGCGTCGGCGACTACATTAGCCTTACCGGGGTGGTACTCTAATGTGAAATCATAGTCCTTGATCAGTTCCATCCACCGACGTTGCCTCATGTTCAACTCCTTCTGAGTAAACAAATACTTAAGGCTCTTGTGGTCCGAGAACAAATCAAACTTCTCCCCGTAGAGGTAGTGTCTCCAGGTCTTGAGCGCAAACACTACTGCTGCCAGCTCTAAATCATGAGTTGGGTAATTCAATTCATTCGGCTTCAACTGTCTTGAACCATAGGCGATAACCTTTCCGTCTTGCATAAGGACACATCCCAATCCTTGATACGAGGCGTCACTAAAAATAGTGAACTTCTCACCATCCCTTGGTATCGCAAGCACTGGCACTGTTGTCAATCTCTCTTTCAGTTTCAGAAAAGCGCGTTCATGCTTATCAGTCCATTCAAACTTCAAATATTTCTTAGTCAACCCAGTTAACGGGGCTGCTATCTTTGAGAAACCTTCTACAAATCTCCGATAGTAACCAGCTAGTCCCAGAAAACTTCTGACTTCTGTAGCATTGGTTGGCCGAGTCCAATTCGCCACTGCATCGGTCTTTGATGAGTCAACCGCGATTCCTTGTTGAGAGATCACATGCCCGAGAAACTTAACTTCCTGAAGCCAAAATTCACACTTGCTGAATTTAGCATACAGGCGGTGATCCTCGAGAGTCTGCAACGCGATCCTCAGGTGTTGTTCATGCTCTTCCTCTGACTTGGAATAGATCAAAATATCATCAATAAAGACAATAACGAACCGATCTAAGTATGGCTTGAATACTCTGTTCATCAAGTCCATAAACACAGCCGGAGCATTCGTCATCCCAAACGGCATCACTAAGAACTCATAGTGTCCGTATCTCGTCCTGAAAGCAGTCTTAGGTATATCCTCCTTCCGCACCCTCAACTGGTGATACCCTGACCGTAGATCAATCTTAGAAAAGGTCGTGGCTCCTTGCAACTGATCAAACAGATCGTCTATCCGAGGTAAAGGATACTTATTCTTGATAGTAACCTTATTCAGTTCTCGGTAGTCAATACACAACCGCATTGTCCCATCCTTCTTCTTCACAAACAACACTGGTGCTCCCCAGGGTGAAGTACTTGGACGAACAAAACCCAACTTCTCAAGTTCTTGAACTTGTTCCTTCAGCTCCAGCAACTCTGTAGGGGCCATCCTATAGGGAACCTTGGTTATAGGTCGAGTACCTGGCACCAATTCCACACAGAATTCTATGTCCCTTTCCGGCGGTAATCCTGAAATATCTCGGAATACTTCCTCGAACTCTTTGATTACCGGTATAGATGATATTGTCACCTCTGCACTGACAACCTCAATGTTTGCTAGGCATCTAGTGAGGAACATATCACCCGAAGGGTTACATTGGAAATCGAAGAGTCGATTCCCCTTGTCCGCAAATGTGATCCTCTTCTTTGCACAATCCAATTTCGCATGATTCTTCTCGAGCCAATCCATTCCCAGGATTATATCGAACTCCTTCATCGATAGAACCACCAAACTCGCCAAAAGTTCACGGTCTCCTAACCGTAGAGGACAATCCTTACACACATGTAATAACTTGACTGTGGTCCCTAAGGGTGAGACAGCACTCAAAGCTTCCTCTAAACGATGCGGTACGATTCCCAACTTCTGAACGATCTTAACAGATATAAAAGAATGTGTAGCACCCGTGTCAAATAAAACTTTAACATGAGAGTTAAACAAGGTTAGAGTACCTTCCACTGCTCGTTGCTCAGGCAATCCTTCCTCATAAGCACCTCCTCCATACCCTGTTTCTTCATAACCAGCAGCCTCGGGAATAACAGCATTCAGGCGGGCCTGTCCTTGCTGACCATAGTTGCCTTTCCTAGGAGCCTTGCACTCCGGACTTATGTCACCTGGCATGCCACAATTATAGCACACAATTCCCGGACGATCAGCACGCCTAGTCTGTCTGCAATCCTTAGCTCGGTGACCGGGATTACCACAATTGAAGCAGTTGTTGTTTTTGGCCCCTTCTATTGCTAGAGGCTGATACTGCTGAACTGCTTGTGTCTGTTGAGGTTTCTTCCCTCCATCCCAGGTCCTTTTCTGTCCTTGAGGGTACCCTGGTTTCTGTCCGGGATAACCCTTCTGCGGAGGTCGATTTCCAAACGGCTTCGAGTTCTGACACCCATCATTCTCTAACCCCGTAGCCAATCTCACCAGAGCTTCAAATGACTGGCCCAGATGCCCCATAGTCAAATGTCTGAGAGACAGGTTGAGACCTCGGTGATACTTCTTGATTTTCCTCTGGGGTGTGTCCACCATATGTGGAGCAAAGCGAGACAGACGCTCAAATTGGGTAGTGTACTCTCGGACAGTCAGATTCCCTTGAGTCAACTCCATAAACTCTTTCTCTCTCTTGTCCTTCTCTTCTTCGGGGAAATACTTCTCAAGAAATCTTTCCTTGAACACCACCCATGGCATTCTCCTTGCAGCTTCTTCCCCTATCGTCGCCTTTTCTGCATCCCACCAATCAGCCGCTGCATAAGACAGCTGAAAGATAGCCAGACGCTTCTTCTCCAGATCAGTGCACTCTATGGTCTCAAAGATACGCTCCATCTGACGTAGCCACTGTTCCGCTTGCCACGGTTCATCAGTCCCCGCAAAATACTCAGGTCGCAGGGCGCGAAACTCTTTGAGAAGCTTGTCTCCAGTCTGGTGGGCTTTTCTCCCATTCCCGTTGTAATTCCCATTCTGATTATTGTTCCTTGCGTTCTGATCACTAACCCTCTCCAACCTCCTTACAAAAGCTTCGAACATCCCGGTTGGATCTATTACTGGCGGTGCATCTTCAATAGCGGGACGATTCCTGAGATTTCTTCCAGCCATCTGATCGAGAGAACGGTACCTATCCATCAATCAACAGAATTCGGTCAACCTCTCGAGAAGAAAGAAAATTCTAAACGATAGAAAGCGACTAAACACGGAACGAAGTCGAACTATCTTATCTTAATTCTATCTTAACGGGAGATCCTATGTGTTCTGGACAATTGGTCGAGCCATAACCTGGCTCTGATACCAAAAAGCCTGTCACGCCCCGACGTAGCATAATTCAGGAAAGCATTTAATTTCCTTTATGGACTCGTAGGTCGTGACAAGTGAGTATGACCAATTGTCCCTGCAACAAATAACTTAACAAACATTTCTAGAGCAAAGGATACTAACAAAAACATAAGCTCCGAAATAAAAACTTACTAAACTATTACAGCAGTCATAGTCTTAGGCACAAAACGCCTTATTCAAAAGTCTAAACTAGTTTATTACAGAACCCAAATTTAAAAGACATAGGAAAATATAAAGCAGCCTCCTGGAAAGTCTCCTGACTCTAAGTAGCATAGTCAAAATACCCTGGCTGCTCCTGACCCTGAAAATCTGGACATACAGTCCAGGACGCATCAACGCCGTCAGCTTATGAAAGCTGGTGAGCAAAATAAACAAGTGCTCGCAATGTATATATAAGCATATAAACAACGGTGCAATTTAACTTAACAGTAATATATTCAAGGTTCCAATTCCAACATAAGCCACGGGGGAAAATAAAGAAAGCAATAAATATGTGACCATGCATGAGCAATGTAATATCTCATCTTTCTGACTCTTTTCTCTCAACAAAACTCAACACAACCAAACCATTATCTCAGATACCAGGAATACTATCCGATCGATATCCAAAACAGCACACCAAACTATCGCTTCAGATACCAGGAATAATATCCGATCAATATCTAAGCCACACTCAATACCATCATTTCGGATACCAGGAATAATATCCGATCAATATCCGAAACAAGCGCCTTAGATACCAGGAATAATATCCGATCGATATCTAAGCCGTACACAACACTACCACCATCGCTTCGGATATCAGGAATACTATCCGATCAATATCCGAAACGCGCGCCTTAGATACCAGGAATACTATCCGATCGATATCTAAGTCGTACACGACACTGTCGCCTCCAATACCAGGAATACTATCCGATCGATATTGAGGTCGCACACCAGACCGCTACTCTTTACTCTTTTCACACTTTCTCACACACATGCATGTTGACACAACCTCAACCCTAATATGTATGTCAATGTTTCATAAATAACACCATTAATAAATCACAAAGCCGGATAATCGTACGAGCATAAATTTCGGCCTAAGTTGTTCTGTTTCGTACAATTCTTAAAACGTAGGCCTTTAAAACAATATTTTTGCCAAACTGTTCTTTAAAAACTTTTAAAACATTTTCCAAACAGTCCCTTACCAAAAATCACACAAACTGCCAAAACTGCCACCTCGCGCGAGCGGATCGCGCGAGCGAGGGGGAGGGCAGATCGCGCGAGCGAAGGGGCTGGACAGGTCGCGCGAGCGGATCGCGCGCGCGAGGGGGGGAAAGGTTCGCGCGAGCGGGCCGCGCGAGCGAACCTCGCGCGAGCGGGTCGCGCGCGCGAGTTCTTGCAGAATGTCATCTTCTTCGTCTTCTCCCCTGTTTCTGGTTTTAAAACTGAAATTTACCCATTTTCAGAATCTGTTCGTACTAAGACATGTGATATATGGTTCTCCTCGATTTTCCGCGTAGATTAAGAATACGCGATCAATTTTAACTAAGACGGATTATATCACTAGTTATTCGCGATTAAAGTTAGAGTGACAAAACTTAAAATCAACGGTTCGTCGCGATACGGGTAAATTACTGTGTAGGATTTGAACCACAGCTTATCGGGATCAATATCTTCCATTCCCAATTTACAGAATCGATTTTGGTTACGATTTCTAAAACTTCAATTTCCAAGCTTTAATGGTGTATTGATATATATACACATATACACACATATATACACTGAAATACACATATATAGACATTGAGAGTGAGTTTAAATTACTCACCGAGGCGATTATACAGAAAATTTAAAAGCCGAGAACTTCCGCCGTAATATCCGTCGTCCAATAATTCTTCCTCCGTTCTTGATATATATATATGTAACTATGTATGTGTGTATGTATATATCATATGTATAATCTGTATGTGTGTGTATAGTGTTCTTGAGAAGAAGAGAGAAAATGGAGAGAATTGAGGGAGATACAGTGAGTGAGAGAGAGACACACTGACATATATATAAACTAATATGTTTGGGCTCCAAGAAAGACAGGGAATTCCACCGGTGTGGTTGAGCTCACGTGCTCCCACACCCAAACGCGGTAAAGGCGCAGTTTTAAAACAAAACTGGTATTTTTACGGTTGAAAATAAAATGCAGAAAGTTATATTAACATAGGAATTAAATTCCCGGTTATACAAAAATATAGATATCGATTTTGAAACCATAGAAAATATTTTCTATATTTTCAAATATTACGGTTTGACCCCAGATAATTATTACAAAGAGAAATTAAAACAAATGCTCATGGAAATGAAATGCCGTATTTATTTATTAATGATAATAAAAATACAGGGCGTTACATTAACGGATCAAGCACCCAACCTCTCGGTACCATGGAGCTTCCCGTGCTTATGGGAACTTACCCTCAGCGGACCTCCCTGTTGGCGAATTTTGTGATCGTGGAGGCCCCGTCTGCCTACAATGTCATCCTCGGTAGGCCTATACTCAACAAGGCTAGGGCCGTCGTATCCACTCATTGTTTGACGGTTAAGTTCTCGACTCCTTACGGACCCGGGAGCTTCCGTGGAGATCAAGCGACCGCCCGGAGGTGCTATGTTAGTTTCCTCTGGTGAGGTGTCATCACCGAGGCGCTGAATGTCCAGAAGATGGACCCGAGGGGCCAGAATGATAGAGTGGGCCTGATCGAAGAATTGGAGCAAGTGACACTGGACCCACAATTCCCCGATCGAACGGGCAGCATCGGCACCCTACTGGAGCCCCACCTCAGGGAGAAGCTGATCCAATTCCTGCAACAGAGTCAAGATGTGTTCGCCTGGTGCCATGAAGATATGCTCGGAATTGATCCCCGGGTAATGTCTCATCGGCTCAATATCGACCCAGACTCCCGGCCGGTGAAGTAGAAGAGACGGGGCCCCCGAAAGACAGAAAGCAGTGAGTGAGGAGGTCGAGAAGCTCCTCAAAGCCCACTCCATACGAAAAGTCCACTACCCCGACTGGCTAGCCAAGGTGGTACTGTAGACACCCTATTTTGTCGGCTAACAGATTTAGGAGGCCACAAGCATCTCAAACCTCGATGATTAGAAAGATCGGATTTTTAGATATTGCCTCTAACTCTCAAGAAATCAAAGAAATGACCAAAATGCCTCTAAAAGCTCAAAACTCTCCGGATTGGCCCAAAATCTCAGAAATCATTCGATATTGTTCCAAACAAAAAAAAAGTATTTTAAAAGATAAATATTTGAAATCGTAAGCTCCAGAGACCCCCGGAAGTCCCGAAAATTCCCGGAAAGTCTCCGTTGACCGGTTTGACCAAGTTTGACCAATGTTCGACCAAAATCATCCAAATTCGTCCAAAAGATTCCAGATCATCCTAGATCATGTGAAAAGTCTTAAAATATGTTTTAAAAGAAAATCGGACGAAAACGTCAGTCTTTGGAGGCTCCCAGAACTTCTCGGAATTTCTTGGAAGTGCACTGTTTGACTGATTTGACTGCAAGTTTGACCAAAAACTCAAAGTCTCCTTTTCGACATTGAAATATTTTTATCAAATACTAGAGTTCAATAGCTTTCCAATGGTATATCGCACATAATTTCTGGATCTAAAACGAATTTGATATGAATTTCTGAAGGTGAAAAATACGATCAATTCGGATTTTATCGCGAATACCGCAAAACTTTCCAAAGTGACCCAACTCCAAACTATTTTTTTTTATGGAAATTAGACCTCAATACCTTTCCAACGGTATATCACAATCTCAATTTGGATTTCGTATGAATGTTCTGTGAATTTCGGACGAAATAGGGGCGTTTCGTGAATTTCGGGAATTTTGGGGGCCAAAATGCAATTTTTGATCAACGGGGGAGTTGACTGCCGCGGCGGCACTGGCCCACTGCCGCGGCGGCAGTGTCCAAGTGCCGCGGCGGCACTCTGAGTGATTTTTTATTTTTTTTTTGTAATTTTTGGTTAAATTTTTGGTTTTAATTCAAATTTCCAACAAATAAAACGACATAGTTTTGATTATTCCGGGATTTTGGACCAATTAGAGACTTTTAAAATCTAAAATACCTCCCCAATTTGGCCTATAAAGGGGACCCATTTGCTACCATTTGGGAAAGAGCTTGGAAGCCATTAGAGATAGATATAGATAGTTAGGAAGAAATAGAGAGAGAAATCAAGATTTTCTTCTTCAAATCCAAGCCAAATGTGAGTTTTTATTTAGTTTTTTCAAAACTAAACTAGTATTTACAAGATTTTAATTCATTTTCTTCATCTTCTTTGAGTTTCCAATGAGTTAGAGAGCAATCTACACCACATACTCACATATATGAGAGGTTGAAAGCCTGTGGTTCCACCATTGAATATCATCTATTGATTGTTTATTTTCTTGCTTATATATAATGTTCATCTCCTCTTATCTCATTTCTTTTTTTATTTTCTTTGTTTTACTTATAGTTCATCATCATCTAAATGATGACATGAAGTTTGAGGTGAGTGAATCCTTATGGATAGTAGCTCTTGACCTCAAAAACATGTTTAATAGATGATGATTATAACTTCAATACCTCCAAGGTATCCTTGAAGTTATATTCAAAATAAAAATGAATCTCTCCAATAATATTGGGGGTTCTTGATGATGAGTTTGATGTTGATATTCTAAGAGGTCATAATCTCTATTTGATGTTGAAAATGTACTTTCAAAATCTCTATTTCAAAACCCCTCTTAAAACCCCTCATTTTGATCTCAAGAAAGAAAACTCTAGTTTTTCCCAAAATCTTCAAAATAGTGAGTCAAAACAGTGAGTGATCTGAGTTCAAAGATTTCTCTAGGACTCAATACTCAATGTATGGATGCAAGACAACTTGGAAAGTCTTTCTAACTCATTATAGAACATCCATGATTTTTGGCTTGACTTGGAAGCAATTGAAAAGGGTCCATTCTTGCCCAAACATTCTCTCCAGATATTCTGTTTTTGCTGTCACAGCAGCTTGGTCTACTTTCAACTTGTTTTACAGAAAACTTTTCCAAACGAGGTGGTCCTAACTTATTTTTACTTTGAACTTAAATGTCTTAGGGAACTGTATGTATAAAATGGGCCTCTAGATCATTTGTTTTCAGTTTCTAAGATTTTCTAACATTTTCGTCTACAGTACGAACTCTGTTTCTGAATAACCTCTGTTGTTTATATGATTTCTCTCAATCTGTGATAGTTATTAGAGATTGGATTTTTGGGTTGTGTTCTAGACACAATAAGGAATATCTCCATAAAAAATCATGTTTTGAAAGCATCCCTAACCCCTCTTTTCAAATTTCAAAAGATCATGGTACTGTTCTGTCCACTATTCATAGCAAGCATACTTTTACTTCTATCCTTTGATTTGATGCATACATGCACTCCAAATTAGCTCATGTATTAGGAAGTAGTTCATACTACATTTATACATATCCCATGATGATTTAATTCATCCATTCATACACATTCTAGACTTCTAAGTCATTCTAGGAATCCATGAACACAAGGCACACTACAACCTTAGCACATTCTAGATACATACATTGCATCCATGCAAAGATTTGGGGCTTTTGTGACTCCTAATCTAAGAAGATTATAAGGAATGATCATGATCACACGTTCATGCTTCCCCTCGATCTAATCCTCCTTTCTCATCCGTCCCGGGGATTGAGAGATCTTCTTTTCTCAAAGAATAACATGCATTATACTAGCTTGCTAAGCATACTTTGATTCTTTGATTATTTGTTTCAAGAACAATTCATGCCCCCCTTTTTGATTAGGAAGTCTTGATTATTTGATATACGATTAGACGATTTTTCCTAGGTTTATTTGTGTGATCTTTCACTTTACATTGTATGATATTTGGCTTAGATCTTATCAATGATATCTTATCTTCAGATCTTCCATTTCAAGTTTCTTATGTAATGTAGTATACTATCATAGTATTATTTGTCGAACCAAACATAGTATAAGATGATTATTTGGATGCTAATTGAGGCCTGTCGAAAGACGGGGCGAGTTGAGGGTGTTTTAGTCACGACAAAGGCTCCTTTCTCTCTCGTACCAAAACCCCGAGCAAAGTTCTTTGGTTATGAAGGGCCGGTGCCCTTTATCCGTTTGGGTGAGTCAAAATTAGGTTTATTGGTTCCTTAAAGACTAAGTGGCGACTCTGTATCTATTTTCAACAGACCCATTTTCTTTCTTTGATCCAAATCAAATTTCAAACAAAAGCAAACAAGAGGTGGAATTCCGCGTGTCCACAGGTACCTGTTAAGAAAAGCAGCGAGAAGTGGAGGATGTGCGTGGACTTCACCGACTTGAATAAAGCCTGCCCCAAGGACTGGTATCCGCTGCCTAGGATAGACCTCCTTGTGGATTCCACGGCCGTCCATTCACTCCTCTCGTTTATGGATACCTACTCTGGGTACAACCAGATCAGCATGTACCCCGGGGACGAAGAGAAGACTGCATTCATCACTAACCAGGGGACGTATTGTTACAAGGTTATGCCATTTGGCCTCAAAAATGCCGGGGCCACCTACCAATGCCTGGTCAACTACATGTTCAAGGGCTTGATCGGGAAGTCTATGGAAGTGTACGTGGATGATCTGCTGGTCAAGAGTTGGGACGAGTCCGACCACCTTGAGCATCTGGCCGGGGCCTTTAGCATTTTGAGAAAATTCGGGATGAGGTTGAACCCGGCCAAATGCAACTTCGGCGTCTCGTCCGAGAAATTCCTGGGCCATATAGTCAGCAGACGGGGGATTGAGGCAAACCCCGAAAAAATCCAAGCCATCATCAACTTGCGGTCGCCCAAATCAACGAAGGAAGTTCAGAGCTTAGCCGGACAGGTTGTCGCATTGAACAGATTTGTCCCCCGAGCTACCGACCGGTGCCTTCCATTCTTTAAAATCCTCTGCAAGGCGTTTTAGTGGTCAGAAGAGTGTGAAGAGGCGTTCCAGGAACTCAAGAAGTACTTGGCGTCCCTTCCTCTACTCTCAACACCTGTGCCGGGGGAAGAATTGTTCTTATACTTGACAGTGTCACCCTCAGCGGTTAGCTCGGCACTCATTCTGGAAAAGCACGGGATACAGTTCCCAGTATACTATACCAGCCGGGCGCTCCAAGGGGCAAAGAGCAGATACTCCCGTATCGAAAAACTGGCATTCGCCCTCATCACCTCGGCCCGAAGGCTCCGTCCGTATTTTCAGGCCCATGTCATTGTGGTCCTTATAGACCAACCTCTCAGCAAGATCCTAAGCTGGCCCGACACGTTCGGAAGGCTCGTCAAATGGGCATTGGAGTTGGAAGAATTTGAAGTGGTCTACCGACCCCGGACGACCATCAAGGGACAAGCCGTAGTAGACTTTCTGGTTGAGTTTACGTATCTAGAAGACCCGGTTGAAGAGTTTGAGCCGTCAGCCCTACTGCCCGGGTTACAGACTGACATCCCTACCTGGGTGCTGCACGTGGATGGTTCATCGAATCAGCAAGGCAGTGGGGCAAGAATCATCCTAACTACCCCCGACGGCATCCAGCTTGAGTACGCGCTAAGGTTTGGGTTCCGTGCCTCCAACAACGAGGCTGAATACGAAGCCCTATTGGTCGGATTACAATTGGCCACTTCTATGAGTGCACAACAGGTCCAGGGATACAGCGATTCCTAGCTCGTGGTCAATCAGGTCAACCAAGAGTACGAAGCGCGAGAAGACAACATGGTAGCCTACTTGGCCCTTGTCCGAGCGATTTCCAAGAAGCTCTAGGGATTTTCCATCACGTTGATACCCAGAGAGGAAAACACCAGGGCCGACCGGTTGGCTCGCCTTGCTTCATCTTCTGAGTCAGACTTGCCCGGGATAAGGATAGAATATATACCTGAGCCAAGTGTGATGAACTCAAAAGGCATAGAAGTAGATCAGGTCACCCTGGGACCCAGCTGGATGGACCCAATTGTGACATTCTTGACAACAGGTGCGCTACCAGACGAGAAAGAAGAGGCCCGCCGGGTCAAGTACCGGGCGGCCCGATACCATCTTGTTGACGGCATCCTCTACAAGAGAGGATTCTCTATCCCGTACCTCCGCTGTGTCCACCCCACACAAGTCCAAGCGGTATTGTTTGAAATCCACGAAGGAGTATGCGGGAATCACATCGGAGGTCGGGCACTCTCCAAGAAGGCCCTATTGCAAGGTTACTACTGGCCAACCATGGCCCGGGATTCTCAAGAGTACGTCAGAAGGTGCGATAAATGTCAAAGATACTCCCTATGATCAACCGACCGGGAGAGCTCCAGACACCAATCCATAGCCTCTGGCCATTCGCCCAGTGGGGTATTGACATTGTCGATCCCATGCCGATGGGAAAAGGACAAGTCAAGTTCGCCGTCATCGCTGTTGATTACTTCACCAAATGGGCAGAGGCCGAGCCCTTGGCAACAATAACCGAACGAAAAATGGAAAGCTTCGTGGAAAGGAATATCCTCAGTAGGTTCGGCATCCCCCGAGTCCTGGTCAGCGATAACGGTAGACAATTCGACACCCCTATCTTCATGTAATTCTGCTCGGGCTACGGGATACTCAATCACTATTCCTCCCCCGAGCACCCTCAAGCCAATGGTCAAGCCGAGATGACAAACCGGACAATCTTGCAGTCATTCAAACCAAGGCTTGTAAGCGCCAAAGGGCTATGGGCTGAAGAACTGCCAACCCTCATGTGGGCCTACCGCACTACACCCCGAGCGGCAACAGGCGAGACGCCGTTCTCTTTAACCTATGGATTCGAGGCGGTAGTCCCCATAGAGCTCGGGTTGCCTACGTATTGGGTGGCAAATTTCAGTGAGCCAGACAACGAAGACGCTCTCAGATCAAAACTGGATCTGGTGGAGGAAAAAAGAGACCGAGTCTATCTAAAGGTGGTAGCCTACAAGCAACGGGTCTCGCGATATTACAACAGCAAGGTGAAGCATCGCAGTTTTCAAGTGGGAGACCTCGTCCTTAAGGTAGTGAACCAGTCCACCCGAATACCGAGCCATGGGAAATTGGGGCCAAATTGGGAAGGCCCGTATAAAGTAACCCGGGTCAACCGACCGGGAACTTACTGGCTGCAGAGCCTGGACATGCACGATCTCTCTCATCCTTGGAATGTGCAACACCTCCTCAAGTACTATCAGTAACACTTGGCCACGGGCAATTTAGCATTGGTAGGGAAACTTTTTTGTAGCTCTAATTGAGCAACCGCTATAAATTTTTGTTTTGAAATAAAATCGAATAGTTTACTTTACAAATTTACCCCTGTCAGTATCCCGTGCAATGCAGAAAAGTCCTCAGGTCTAACCCCGAGACATGAAAGACCTTGGCTAAAAACCAAGGCAGAAAAGACCTCGGGCTCCAAACCCATGCACAAAAGACCTCGAGGTCACTCCCGAGGCACCGACTTCACTTAGGTCCAACCGACGATGGGGGCAAACCCTTAGGTGGCTGATGATGGCAAACTTCAAAGGACCCTGCAACCACCCATGTTCCAGGTCAGTTTCCTACGGTCACTCCTCACCACGCCCCCGCCTTCGCAGGACGCTCGGGGGGCAAGGGGATACCTGACCAAAACAGGGAATTACACAACGCTTTGCTTAGGTCCAATCGACGACGGGGGCAAACCCCTAGGTGGCCGACGATGGCAAGCTTCAAAGGACCCTACAACCACCCATGTTCCGGGTCGATTTCCTACGGCCATTCACTTCTGCACTCCCGCCTTAGAAAAATGCTTGGGGGGCAGGGGAATGTTAGGCCAGAACAGGAAATCACACCGGTCACTAAAAGAACTTGGAATCTCGATATTCCTAAGTACTTACAGTGATCAAAGATAGACATCCCAGACGGTAAAACATGATACTCCTATAATACACCGGGACATCCCGGACGCTAAACAGGACAAGTTCCTATGGTACACTGGGCAATTACCTTTAAAACAGGTCGAGAAGACCAGGTGTTCTACTGGTTACGGTCCTAAACCATTTGCTAAGATAGGGGCTTAGGTCGGCTAAAAATCGGGCGGATACTAGCAATCATGAGCAGGCAAAGTGCAGACAATAGTAAGCAGTTAATGGAAAGAAAATTGGCCTCGAGGGCCTTTTCATTAATTACAAAGGTATGTACACTGCCAAGGGGGCAATTATAGTAGCCTCCCAAAAAAAAAAAAAAAAAGGAAACAAGAATCCAAGAGAAGGAAGGCTAGGAGTCGTCTACATCAACGACGTCCACACTCTCCTCTGCCTCCCCACTACCCTGCCCCTCCGGGGCGACATCTCCCTCCTGGCCAGCCGGGGCAGCAACACCATCCGTCGCGGCAGCAGTCCCCTGGGCGTCGGCAGCAGCATCTTCGGCGGCCTCGGGAACCATGTCCTAGTAGTCAAAATCCACCCCCTGGTAAGGAGTGGTGTCCAACTCAGGGTGGTCCCGGACCAACCTCCTCTTCAAGTCTTCGTACCCGAGGAAGAAACCGTCTTCAAAAGTCTCCCCCGAGGGACTAGCGGCCGTTGCCGCCTCCAAGAGTGCTTTCTCCCGAGCCTCCGCTGCTGCACGGCCAGCCCGCTCGGTCTCCAGCTCTGCCAGAGCCACCGCCAACTCCTCCTAGGCTGCCCCGAGGTTCAGAGCTAGACCCTTGACCCTATTTTTCTCTACGGTCAAGGCCCTCTATTTGGTCTCCAGGGCAACTTCTTTCTCAGCCAGGGCGGTTTCGGCGGTGATGGCCCCCCCGACAAGGGCCGACATGAAAGACTCAGCTCCGGTAGCCATGCAGCCGACCTGCAACAAATCAAAAGGGAACCGGTCGATCACTATTGCCAGCAGAACAACAAAACGCACAGAAATCAAAAGACGTAGCAAAATTACTTACCAGATGGGAGATGCTATATAGCCACCCTTGGAAAACCTGGAAGACATGCCGGCACACCTCTCCACTTGACTGGGGAGCAGGTATGGCTTGACCTTGTCCTGGGTCTCCCTAGATTCCTCCAGGGGCATCCCGGCAGGAATCTCAGCTCGGGGGGTAGATGTTTCCCCCACTACCACCACCCGGGGGGTTGATGTCTCCCCGGGAGCCTGGGTGGCCTCTGGGCCACGCCCGAGCCTCATGAGCGGGTGCTCACTGTAAGAGGCCTCAACGACCGGCCTCTTCCCCGTCGCCGCCATCCGCTCGGCAGCGGCAGCCTGCAGAACCCTCAGCCGTTCGGGGTCTCTCCTGGGGGCCATCTCTGCAGAAAGAAAACAACCATGAGGTCATTAACTGGGATAACAAGGCAGCAAAGGATAGCCAAAATTTAAACATAAGATGAAGCATTTACCCGGAATGATGGTAGGGAAGATTGGCGCTTCGGCGGGATGGTCGGGTCGGCGGTCACCCCTTTGGTCTCCTGACCCGGTCAGCACGTCCCAGACGTTGACGGGCCGCTCAACCAAGCCTCTAATCCTCTCCTCGCACTCCTCTGGAACGCTCGGGAGATTGATAGACCCCGCTGCAAAACAAACCACAATGATTAACGTAACGATGTTAGATACTATGCGGTTCGTGTATGAGTTTGATACCCATTTCTTTTAATCAGAGTAGTCAGGCCACAAATGGGAATAGTCTTTTGTCGATGTTAGAAATAAACTTATATAGGTTTGGTAAGTTTTGGGAATGGTACGTGGACGGACGTTTGGTCATGATATGCTCTTAAAAGCGGTGAGCTATGAATATGCTCTTAAAAGCGGTGAATTGGACCAAGTAGTCCTAAGATAGACCAGATGATTCATGATACACTCTTAAAAGCTGGTGAGCTATTAATATGTTCTTAAAAGGTAGTGAGCTGGAATTTCTGGTAGATGACTCTAAGTCGTGGCTATAGATTGATATACCTTGTTTGAAGTGTTATGTCCCTGTAATGCGGTAAGTTGTGCATACGTTCTTAAAAAATGGGGACGGACTGACGTGGTGTCACGCCCCGACGTAGCATAATTCAGGAAAGCATTTAATTTCCTTTATGGACTCGTAGGTCGTGACAAGTGAGTATGACCAATTGTCCCTGCAACAAATAACTTAACAAACATTTCTAGAGCAAGGATACTAATAAACATAAGCTCCGAAATTTAAAACTTACTAAACTATTACATAGGTCAATGTCTTAGGCACAAAACGCCCTTATTCAAAAACTATTCTCCAGTCTATTACAACATCAGAAAATGAAAGACATAGGAAATAATAAGCAGCCTCCTGGAAAGTTCCCTGCCACTAACTAGCGTAGTCGAAGTACCCTGGCTGCTCCTGCCCCTGAAAATCTGGACATACAGTCCAGGACGCATCAACGCCGTCAGCTTATGAAAGCTGGTGAGTAAAATAAACAAGTGCTTGCAATGTATATATAAGTAAATAAACAACGGTACTATTTAACTTTAACAGTAATATATTCAAGGTTCCAATTCCAACATAATCACGGGGGAATATAGTAATAAATAAAAACGGAATTGTACATGAATTGTGAAACATCTTATTTTGCCAATTCTTTCCTTTAGAACAATCCAATTAAATCAACACATCATTTCAGCTACCAGAAGTAATAAGTATTCAGTCATCCAATTCATACGCTACACTATCGCCTCCAATACCAGGAATACTATCCGATCGATATTGGAGTCATACACCACACTACTGCCTCAGATACCAGGAATACTATCCGATCGATATCTAGACCAAACACAACCAACCATCGCTCCGGATATCTGGAATACTATCCGATCAATATCCGAAACGCGCGCCTTAGATACCAGGAATACTATCCGATCGATATCTAAGTCGTACACAACACTATTACCATCGCTTCGGATATCAGGAATACTATCCGATCAATATCCGAAATACGCGCCTTAGATACCAGGAATACTATCCGATCGATATCTAAGTCGTACACAACACTGTCGCCTCCAATACCAGGAATACTATCCGATCGATATTGAGGTCGCACACCAAAACGCCACCCTTTATTCTTTTCACGCTTTCTCACACACATGCATGTCGACACAACCTTGACCCAAATATGTATGTCAATGTTCATAGTTTTGCAGTATCGGTTAATAATCTCAAAGCTGAATATACGTTCAACATAAATCTCGATCTTAATCGTTCTTACAAGTCCAAAGTCTAACAGTGAGCCTTTAAAACAGTGTATTTATCAAACAGTTCTTTAAAATTTCCCCAAAACATTTTCCAAACAGTCCCTTAACAAAAATCACACAAACTGCCAAAACTGCCACCTCGCGCGAGCGGGTCGCGCGAGCGAGGGGGAGGGAAAATCGCGCGAGCGGATCGCGCGCGCGGAGGGGCTGGACAGGTCGCGCGAGCGGATCGCGCGCGCGGAGGGGCTGGACAGGTCGCGCGAGCGGATCGCGCGCGCGAGGAGGGGGAAAGGTCCGCGCGAGCGAACCTCGCGCGAGCGGGTCGCGCGCGCGAGTTCTTGCAGAATGTCATCTTCGTCGTCTTCTCCCCTGTTTTCAGTTTCTGGACTGAAATTACCCAGTTTCAGATTCTGTTCGTACCAAGACAAGTGATATATGGTTCTCCTCGGTTTTCCGCGTAGATTACGAATACGCGATCAATTTTAATTAATACGGATTGTATCTCTTGATTTTCGTGATTAAAGTTAGAGTGACAAAACTTAAAATCATCAATACGTCGCCATACGGATGAATTACTCCGTAGGATTCGAACCGTAGCCTATTGGGATCAATATCTTTCAATTACAATTCACGGATTCGATTTTGATTAACTTTTTCAAAGCTCCATTTTTAAGCTCTAATGGTGTATCATATATATATACACATATATACACATATACATACAGAAATACACATATATAAACATGGCGAGTGAGTTTATAATACTCACCGAGGCGATTATACAGAAAATTTAAAAGCCGAGAACTTCCGCCGTAATATCCGTCGTTCAATAATTCTTCCTCCGTTCTTCTAGATCTTGAATTATATATATGTCTATGTATGTATAGCTGTGTGTATGTAGGTGTATATACTGTATGTGTGTGTGTTTATGTATCTTGAGAGAGTTGAGAGAAAATAGAGAGGAAATTTGAGAGAGGCAGAGAGTTAACATAGAGAGATTGAGAGAGCTGTGAGAGTTTGAGAGTTAACACATACATATACATAAAAATTATGTAGGCTCCAAGTAATTGGTGGAAATCGCCCGGTGTGGTTGAGCTCACGTGCTCCCACACCAAAAACGCAGCATAAACGCAGCTTAAAACATAAACTGGTATTATCTGGTTAAAAATAAAAAATACAGAAAGTTATATTAACATAGGAATTTAATTCCCGGTTATACAAAAATATAGATATTGTTTTTTTTTTTTTTGAAACCATAGAAAATATTTTGGAAATTACGGTTTGACCCCAGATAAATATTATAAATAGAAATTAACATCAAATATTCATTATTAAAGAAAAGAAATTACAGGGTGTTACACGTGGAGTCCATGACATGCAGTGAGCTGTGAATATGCTCTTAAAATCGATGGACGAAATAAGGGTGTATCCCTAGAGATAAACGATGGAGTCTGTTCATCCAGTCAAGAGTATGTTGAATACCGGTCTTCGAGGAACAAGAGGATAAGGGTTGGTTAACGACGCTGAGTAAAGGAGAAATATATTATTATACTAGACTTTAACTCGTGTCTTCATAAATTGGTTTTACTTCTTATAACTGGTACCCTGTGAGTTTATATTCACTCAGCTCTTAGTAAGGTGACGACCGTTATTGCCTGGACATTCCCCGTCCAGACTATTCTATTCTTAATACTGCAGATAGTGGAACTTACGACAACGGCTACTACCCTGAAGGTGAATTTGCAGAGGATGGCCCCACTGATGCCGGTTATGCCGGAGAAGACTGTTACGCTAACGACTACCCTTACGCCAGCTAGAGAAGAAGAAGTTATATATATATAGTTTTTATTTTTATTGTTACTGTTACATCTTATTAGTAAACGTGTACTTGGGCATATGTTGTCTCCAGACCTGTTGTGATCCTGAGGACCACTCTGATGTTTGTAATTGATAGAATTGTTTTGATATATATTTAGTTCTTTACTGTTTCTGTTTATTTTGTTGGACTAATACTGTGTGGTGTGGATAATTAGTGACATTCACCCATCATTCCCTATGGACTAAAAAAGAAAATTTATTTTTCTCTATTTTTGCTGCTCCGGGACGTTACAACATTATTTTTCCGAAGTTGCTAATTAGCCTACCAATTATGCAACGTGTTAATTCGTCCTCACCAGGATACTAAAATTAACAACAGAAAAGAATTCTAAACCAGAAAATAATAAAGATAGTGAAATGCACAGGTCAGCATTTATTTTCAGATAAACATTTAAGGTATTCCATAATGAATCATACTCGGAGTGACTTCACAACATCATAACACTTATTCAACACAGTCTCAAAGGGTTCCCTCACACAGACACCCAAATCAACTCGTGAATCACAACTCACTCACGCATGTGCCAACATGCACAACACATCACATTATCATGCATGACAATGTAATAAAATGCAATAACACAATTACAGGTGTTATAATTCTCTCCCCCTTAAGAGAAGTTTGTCCCCAAAGTTATACCTCATGTATCACAAATGTGTGGATACTGAGTATGCATCTCATCTTCAATTTTCCATATCATATCTTCCGTCATTTGGCTACACTATAACACTTTCACCTTTGATATCACCTTATTTCGCAAGACTTGATCCTTTCGATCTAATATCTCTACCAGATACACAACATACATCAAATCACCCTGAATT
The DNA here is from genome assembly GCA_033977485.1 of Hydrangea macrophylla. Lineage (NCBI taxonomy): Eukaryota > Viridiplantae > Streptophyta > Magnoliopsida > Cornales > Hydrangeaceae > Hydrangea > Hydrangea macrophylla. Next base: position 36,482,531 of record CM066994.1, read on the forward strand.
CCATTCGGCGTCGGAGTCATCACTTGATCTCTACCTTCTGTCAATTGCTTATGTAGCAATGACACATGGGAAATGTTATGAACCTGGGCATACCCACTCGACAAGTTTAATATATACGCTATTGGTCCAACTCTCCCAATGATTTCAAAAGGACCTACATACCTCGGATTGATTTTCCCGTATCTTCCAAATCTAGTAATCCCCTTTGAAGGTGACACCTTCAAGTAAACCAAATTACCTACGTCAAATTCCAACGGTCATCTATGCTTGTGGGCATAAATCTTATACCTACTCTGAGTTGTCAGTAACCGTTGCCGAATTACTTTTATCTTGTCCGTCGTCTCTTGCACAATTTTTGGCCCTTAATCATTCTTTCTCCAACCTCTGTCCAACTAATTGGTGAACGACATACGCGACCATACAAAGCTTCATTAAGAGCCATTCCAATACTTGACTAAAAACTGTTGTTATATGCAAACTCAATCAACGGTGAATGGTCTTCCCAATCACCCTGGAAATCAAGTACACATAAACAAAGCATGTCCTCCAAAATCTGGATTACTCTTTCCGATTGACCATTAGTCTATGGATGAAAAACGATACTGAAATGTAATTTGGTACCCATTGCTTCTTACAAGGCCCTCCAAAACTTTGATGTAAAACTACTATCTCTATATGAGATAATAGAAACTGGAATACCATGTAGTCTTACAATCTCACAGATATACAACTTAGCTAAAGTCTTCGGCTTAGTTGTTCGAAGCGGTAAGAAGTGCGACGACTTTGTCAAATGGTCAACGATCACCCAAATAATAGTATTCAAATTCTTAGACCTCGGAAACCCACTAACAAAGTCCATTGTAACGTGTTCCCATTTCCATTCGACTATTGTTAACAGTTGTAACAATCCCGAAGTTACTTAGCATTCAGCCTTCCCTTGTTGACAACTCGTACATTGTGAAACACAGCGTGCTATTTGTCTCTTCATTCTCGACCACCAATAAACATGTCTCAAATCTCTATACATCTTGGTGCTTCCCAGATGAACGGTGTACTTTGTGACATGACTAAAAAGTTGTGCGCTCTTGTGCAACGCCCAAGTGTAGGTGATCGTACAAGTAATACTGGATAAGTCCAGGTCGATCCCATAGGGAAGGAATAGGAAGAATATCTACTAAGTTATGACCTAAAGAAAAGGAAAAAGATGAATATATGGGTGAAGGTTTTAACGAATCCTAATTAATTAAATTAAACTAAATAACAAACTAAAGCATAAAGAAACATAATTAATTAAACGAGTAAATTAAAGGTGTTGGAAACACCTGAATCCAAATCGATCCTAACCATCTACTATGCATACTTATTAATGTTCTATGGAGTTCATTCCGCTTCAGTATTCCGTATTTTTCTAAAGTTATAGAATCAATAGCCCTTTCATGACCGGGACTACATCATCACAAGTGATTTAAAATACTTAGAAGACGGTTTAAAATAATGGTTATTACTTGCACTCTAAATGGTGTTAGCATTCAAAGTGGTTTTCAAAAGTCATTGAAGAAAATAGCCTTAAGGCTTTAAGTTTTAAAAACTATTGTGACAAACTGAGCTTATAGGGACAATTTGATGACATATTTCTAAAACAAAAAGTCATGGAATACTTTAAAAGAATCATCTCAGGAATTAGCAAGTTCGATCGATCGAAGCGCTCTCGATCGATCGGACAACATCATCCTTCAATTGATCGAAATGTCTTCGATCGCTTGACTATGGCTCTGGTTCGATCGATCGAAGTACCTTCGATCGATCGAGCCCAGGTTTTCTATATCATACATGGCAAAGGCTAAGAATCAATATTTCATCACATATTTCCAATGTCTAAACTACGGAAACATGAATAAACTAATACAGAAGTAGTAAAACATAACAATCATAACTACTAGATTTATAAACAATCAAATAAAGAAAAGAGAAAGTAAAACCTGGAATAATCTGATTATAACTTATAATATACTTGAAAGAAACTTGAATCTTGAATAATCTTCAATAAAACAATGGAAAAGATGAAGAATAACATGAATCTAACCTAATCTACTCCTAATTTAACCATAAAACTACCCTAAACTGCTTTTTTTTTGCGCTCTGGAGCGTCCTCCCTTCGTCTGGTATCAAAATGACTTATTTAATGGGTCCTACAGAGTTTATGCAACTTTTGGAAAAAAATAAAGTTCAATCAATCGAGCTTAGTTGGATCGATCGAAGGTTTGATCAATTGAACTCTCCTCAAGCCCTTGAACTTCTCTGATTTTGACAACTCTGCGCACCGATGGTAGAATGGACATAACTTTTCACTCGGACCTCGAATTGACCTCCCATTTGTGGCCACTCAACCGTAACTCAAAGATCTACATTTCATATCTCTGGGGAAATCTTCCAAATCTGAAGTCTTCATTGTCAAAATTAACATTTGCTCAGCTGCTTCTGTTCTCTCCACCAGAATCACTTTTCTTTAGCCCCACTTCATTGAATTGCATTCTAATACCTATAAAACAATGCATAAACATATGTTTTAGCATTGACATAATAAAAAGAACATTGTTATTAGAATGCACCTAAATGTAGGGACTTTTGGGATAAAAGTATGCATAAAAGATCATGTAATACGCTATGAACATGCACTTTTTATCTCGAATCACACCACCCAATTAGCTCGTTGCTAGTCCCTAGCAATGAAGCGAACTACAGCAATGTTTATTTGAACTCTAAAAATTGAAAACAAAATAAAGTAAAAATTCTAACTCACTTTCGCCGGAATCGCGATTGCATTTAGCGTATGCAACAAGCCTTTAAACCCCTAGGTTCTCCCTAGTGGACGAGTGTTGTCTCGTGAGGGTTTACAGTGAATCTACCCACAAAATTCATGTTTATGGTAATGGTTCTCATTTAAATGTTTTCAAGAAATTTTTTTCCTCTCAGTTAGCAATATAGTTAAGCTCAATAGTCTTATGAAACTCTCTAGTATGTTATAGCCATGCAACACACACATTACAGTTAATCTACTATCAAAGTCATTAGAATATTCCATACCTATTAATCTTCAAGTATGTGTGTGAATGGACAACCAAAATACAAAACTTTAATTTCAAAGCTCGCATAACCTAAGACGCTATCAAGACGTTCATTTTTACTAAACTCTTACCGGGATTACACTCTTAAAATGAAATCACTCCGAATTAGGTGTAATAATTATCACTCATGATATGGAAGCTATAAAGAGTAAATGTAAATGAAATCTAATGCTTGTCATATCTAAATTGAAAAACGGAGATTTCAGTGCACAAAGTCTCATGAAAGGATACTTTTCACTAGAAGAGCGAGATACCGTGGAGAACCCTCTCATTACCTTAACTTCAAATCCAATTACTTAAAATCATTAGGTCTTGGAAAAAGAGGTGTTCGATTAAGAAGAAAGAGGCTTGTGATTTTCAATTGGGTCCAAGGATGTGATTGGAATGTCTACTACAACTTTTCAAACTTCCCCACATCTCCAATCTCTCTTTCTCTCTCTCTTTTTTATTTATTTTTCACACTCTTCTTTTTATTATTATTATTTTTTTCTTTTTTAACAACCATTGACATTTTTTTTTCATGCTTTTTTTTTTCTTTTCATCATTTTTTTTCTTTGCCAACTTTCCCTTATTCACACAACCAATCTTCTTGTCAAGAAAACACATCTCAATCACTCCTAGATAAAGAAAGAAACTCAAACTCGTAATATGGAGTTAGGTATGAACTTTAGGATTGTGAAGACAAGACGATTATGATGAAGACTCAAGAGGTGAAGTAAAGGAATATCATAAAGGTAGGCCAAAGTTGTATTATGCATGTATGGTCAAAAGATGGCCTAAATCATCTTCTAAGTTAATAGGATTATTCATTTTAGTAAATTCAAGAGCTCTAGATTTTGTAAATCCTGAACAGTCTCTTCTAGTGATCAGTCAAAATGAAGAAGAAAAATGAGACTTTCAACGAATTAATACGCTTTTCAAAAAGTAAGAGTAATTTTTTGAAACCCTCAAAAATAAAGAATGGCATAAAAACTCACTTGAGTTATTAGTCTCCACTACAGTCTCTCAAGACACCTCAATTATGCTTACTAATCCATTTTAGCTAAGTACAATGTTGTCACAACGTGCTCAAAGTTGTTTGAAGATTAAAAAACATAAAATATACTATAACTAAGATAGTAGACAAACTACCATTGTGTATCACATACTAATAACATATAGAAAATAACACTAATGCATCATAACTAACTACATTAACAAGAGAGAAATACAAGAACCATTTTATTATATTAAAAAAATTAAAAATTTTAAAATTTTTGCAATTTTGATTTATTGAGTCATGTCGCTAAGCAGATGTATTGACATTAAAGCATAAAAAGAAAGAAACGAGGCATGCAATCACTCACTTCCCCCAACTAAAACTAAACATTGTCCTCAATGTTCTAAACTAAGCACATGGATATGTAAAGTAAAGCGAGAGAAGGAAGGATGGTACCTCAAGGCATTGATATCCAATATTTTTTTTTAAGTTACCTGTAAAATCATTAGTAGCAACGAGGAAAAAAAAAGAATATAATACAACTACTCTGTAAATAAATTCGGTTAATCAAGATTTTTATCATAAATTAATAATCGAAATTTTTGAGGATCCTCCCAATGAAATAATTTAACAGTGAGAAGAACGTTGGGATCCTCATAAAAATGTAACTCCCCCAACTAATGTCAGGCTCAAGGTCAGAGGAGATGATGCAAAACCTATGATCTCTAAATTTGTTGTGGACAATTATAAGAGGTATACCACACTTTTTATGAATTTTACTCAAAAAATGATCGTTGGTGTTGTTATTTCCTATAATGGCCTCTATTTTAATACTAAAAACAGGAGGAGGTCATGGTTCAATAAAAGTGGCAGGGTCTAAGTGATGTTCTAATTTAGCTTCTTTACCCTCCTTTTGTTCTAGAACAGAATCTATGGAGATATGATCATAGGAATTTAGTTTCTGTTCTATGCACATGGTTTTGGACTAGACTTGGATAAAGGTACCTATTTGAGCCTCAATGTCATTATTATTCAAGAAGGTCAAGTAGTCTAGGAGATTACTAGCTTCTTGTTGAAGTTTAAGATCATCTAATGTGGGCCCGAAAGTGTCTAAGTCCTCTCTCAAAGAATTTTGAAAAATAAAATTTTGCGAAGTACATGTGCTAGAATCCTTACCATCCTCTTCCACAACACATTCTACTTGTTCAATAGTGAGGTACACATGATTTTCAAGCTCGTGATGAGAGCTTTGATTGATAGCGAGGATAGGTGATGGGCAACTTGGTGACATCACCTCTTCAGCCGAAAGAGGTGAGGGTTCATGAATATCACATGAATCTAAATCGGATTTAGATTTTTCAATTATGTCCTCCTTAGGGTCACTATCATAGTTAGGGAGAGAGTCAACAAGGGACTTCTCATCTCCTAGTTGCGTGCAATCACCTAAACTCTCATCATCTTTTAAATCCTCATTCTCATCCTTGTAACTCTCCTCACTATGTATGTCGTCTATTGAGGTGCTCTAGACAAAGAGATTGTGCAATTTTATCCAGGCAGTGAAAGAGTTGATGTCTGGGGTTGTATATTGAGGAGAAGATGGTTCTACAACTTCATGCTCAATGGTTTGGTTTTGGAGTTCTTGTTGGGTTATGATTTTCTCGAGTGAGTTGTTAACATCATTCGGTATAAACCTATCATTATCCTCCAATTCCATTCCATTATTAGTGCCTTAAAATTTTGGTTGTAGTGTTGAACGACTGGTATAGTCTTCCAAAGGTTGGCTCGCATATGCTTAATGTTGATATCTAGTTTCTAATTTATCAAGTGCACTATCTAGCCTTTTCATTTCACTAAGTAGCAATTTTAACATACCATTATCCTCAACTTGGTCATTCTCCTCATTATTACTATATGAAGTTTCGCCCCATTGTTGTTGATGATAGTCCCCTTCCCATTGTGCTTGTGAATAAGACTCCCCAGAAGAAAAGTCTTGGTGCGTTTGGTAATTGTGGGAACTACTACTATATCCTACATTATTATTTTGGTTATTTCCCCATTGCGGTTGATAGAACTCTTCATGTAGAGGTTCTTGATACGTTTGATAATACGGGGGACTACCACTATCATTTCCCCATTGTGGTGGTTGGTAGCACTCAGGTTGATAATGCGCGGCATATGTGGGTGCTTGCCAACTTGGGGGATAGTTTTCATTACCTAAAGTGTACCTATTCATGATAATAGTGTTGTATGGAGGGTAATATGGATAAGACATGTTTACCCAAAAAAAATTTAAACAATTGAATTTTTATTTTTTATTTTTATTTTGTGAGAGAAAAGGTCCAAAAGTTTTTATTTTTATTATGTATTTATTTATTTAAGAAAAAGAAGAAAAATGAAAATAACTTAGTAAAATCCAAACCTAGTTGCCTTCCCCAGCAACGGCGCCAAACACTTGACATGACTAAAAAGTTGTGCGCTCTTTTGCAACACCCAAGTGTAGGTGATCGTGCAAGTAATACCGGATAAGTCCAGGTCGATCCCACAGGAAAGGAATAGGAAGAATATCTACTAAGTTATGACCTAAAGAAAAGGAAAAGGATGAATATATGGGTGAAGGTTTTAACGAATCCTAATTAATTATATTAAACTAAATAACAAACTAAAGCATAAAGAAACATAATTAATTAAACGAGAAAATTAAAGGTGTTGGAAACACCTGAATCCACATTGATCCTAACCATCTACTATGCATACTCATTAATGTTCTATGGAGTTCTTTCCTCTTCAGTATTCTGTATTTTTCTAAAGTTATAGAATCAATAGCCCTTTCATGACCGGAACTACATCATCACAAGTGATTTAAAATACTTAAAAGATGGTTTAAAACAATGGCTATTACTTGCACTCCAAATGGTGTTAGCATTCAAAGTGGTTTTCAAAAGTCATTGAAGAAAATAGCCTTAAGGCTTTAAGTTCTAAAAACTGTTGTGACAAACTGAGCTTATAGGGATAATTTGATGACATATTTCTAAAACAAAAAGTCATGGAATACTTTAAAAGAATCATCTCAGGAATTAGCAAGTTCGATCGATCGAAGCGCTCTCGATCGATCGGACAACATAATCCTTCAATCGATCGAAATATCTTCGATCGCTTGACTATGGCTCTGGTTCAATCGATTGAACTACCTTCGATCGATCGAGCCTAGGTTTTCTATATCATACATGGCAGAGGCTAAGAATCAATATTTCATCACATATTTCCAACATCTAAATTACGGAAACATGAATAAACTAATACAGAAGTAGTAAAACATAACAATCATAACTACTAGATTCATAAACAATCAAATAAAGAAAAGAGAAAGTAAAACCTGGAATAATCTAATTATAACTTGTAAAATACTTGAAAGAAACTTGAATCTTGAATAATCTTCAATAAAATAATGGAAAAGATGAAGAATAACATGAATCTAACCTAATCTACTCCTAATCTAACCCTAAAACTACCCTAAACTGTTCTGGAGCGTCCTTCCTTCGTCTGGTATCAAAACGACTTATTTATAGGGTTCCTGTAGAGTTTACACAACTTTTGGGAAAAAATAAAGTTCAATCGATAGAGCTTATTTCGATCGATCGAAGGTTCAATCAATTGAACTCTCCTCAAGCCCTTGAACTTCTCTGATTTTGACAACTCTGTGCCACGCAACCGTCACTCAAAGATCTACATTTCATATCTTTGGGGAAATCTTCCAAATCTGAACTTCATTGTCAAAATTGGCATTTGCTCAGCTGCTTCTGTTCTCTCCACCAGAATCACTTTTCTTTAGCTCCACTTCATTGAATTACATTCTAATACCTATAAAATAATGCATAAACATATGTTTTAGCATTAACATAATAAAAAGAAAATTGTTATTAGAATGCACCTAAATGTAGGGACCTTGGGGATAAAAGTATGCATAAAAGATCATATAATATGCTATGAACATGCACTATTCACCTTGAATCACTTTGTATTATGTGCTTCCTCTAGGATATTTCGTTTCAACTCTTTCTCGTTAGGTATGCAAATTCTACCCCTCAATCTCAAAACATCATTCTCAAAAGTGAATCCTAGTTGATTTCCCATCGAAATCTCATCACAAATCTTTTTCAAAGCCATATCTTGAAGTTGTTTCTCCGTAATCTCGTGAATCAAGAATGGTTGTGCCACAATCGTCGACATCAAGCCACTTTCAAATCTCGGAGTCACTTCAAGTTCCAAATTCTTCATCTCTCGAATCAACTCTCTCTGAGAAGTCATGTCCATTGCCGTGTTGGTTGGTACTTTATGACTAAGAGCATCAACGACTACATTTGCCTTGCCCGGATGATACTGAATTGACAAATCATAGTCCTTTATGAACTCTAACCATCTCCTTTGCCTTATGTTTGAATCTTATTGTGTGAACAAGTATTTCAAACTCTTATAATCCGTATATATCTCACATTTCTCCCTGTATGTGTAATGACGCCAAATCTTCAATGCAAAAATCACGACAGCCAATTCTAGATCATGTGTCGGATAGTTCTTCTCGTGCGATCTAAGTTGTCTCAACGCATATACAATGACCTTGTCACCTTGCATAAGAACGTAACCTAAACCTCTATATGAAGCATCATTGTAAATTACAAGCAGGGGTATTTGTAAGATATAATCGCGCTAAAATAAAGAAATACACTGATTAAGTCTACAACTCCCTTGCAAATCTGCAATTTGGATTACAATTCCACATTTTACATAACATGATTAATCTATGATAAGTTGTATTGTTTTAGCTATAATTTGTGCAGATCACCGCTTGCTGTGTGAAGAAATGAATACGCAGGATAAAAGGGACGCTGGGTTTTAAGGAAGACAGTTGAAACATGAAAAGTGAGTCTCGAGCGATCGAAGATCATTCATGCGATCGAAGTTTCGATCGATCTACGAAGGTTCAAGCGCTCGAGAATTCCAGAAGTTCAATCAATCGAGTGATGTTCAATTGATCGAACATGGCTTTTATCATAACTTACGCGCACGCAGCGGAGACAAAGTTTTTAACCCTAGCTTTAGGTTTTAGTATTTGTATTTGTTTTGTTCACGTCCAAAGGGACGCCCACTTCAGTTTTTATCAGTTTACATAGAGAGAGGAGAGTTGATTCTTGATTTTTGTAGGTTTGAAGCTTTGGATATAGCTTTTGGGATTGATTTCTATAGTTTAATATAAGTTCTTCTATTCCAGGTTCTGTAATCTCAGTTTATTCACATTCCAGTCGCTTTAAATCGTAGTTTAATCTTTTAGAATTGATAGCTATCGTAGTAGTAGTTTTAAATCACTTGGTTTTCATAGATTTCATGCTAAAATCACAATCAAACATGTCTTTAATGAACTTTTACGTTAAAAACAAATCTATGACACTCCAGACCATATATGAGTAGTCCCCAGGTTGGGAGATCATGATGAAATAGTGATCTCCAGCCTCTACCATGCAGCCGTATAAAACCTGCACTCGATCGATCGAAATAGTTCGATCGATCGAAGCAGACACGAAGTCAAGCAATCGAAGCCATTTCGATCGCTCGAAAGCTGATGATATTCGATCGATCGAAAATGCGTCGATCGATCGAACCTTCAGATTCTTGAGAAGTCTTTTTGCAGTATTCCAAGACTTTCTGTTTTTGAGATTTGTTATCAAACTATCCCCAAATGCTCAGTTTGTCAAAACAGTTTCATTACTGTAAGTCTTAAGGCATTTTTCTTCAATAACTTTTGCAAACCATTTTGAATGCTAACACCATTCAGAATGCGAGACTTAACTATTATTTTAAACCACCTTCATGTGTTTTGGAAACAAATGTGATGATGTAGTCCTGGCTATGAACGGACTATTGATTCTCTATCTTTAGAAAATACGGAATTCTGTAAATAGACACACTCTTTAGAGCTTAAATGTAATTGCATGGTAGATGGCATGATCATTGCGGATTCGTGTGATCTCAGCATTCCCTTTATATAAAGAAAATCGCTTTTAAAATATTGCTTTAGTTAATTAGTTAATCATTATCTAATAGTTATAGTCTGTAGAACTTCGTGTTCTACACCTTGTTTTAAATCTTGAATTTTCCTTTTCCTTTAGAGTTTAATCTAAGTTTTTAGTTTAACACCTTCCCTGTGGGATCGACCTGGTCTTACCAGATTACTACTTGCACGTCTACCTATACTTGGGTATAGCACATAAGCGCACACAACTTTTTATTCGTGCCAAGTTTTTGGCGCCGTTGCCGAGGAAGGCGACGATTTAATACTTAGATTACCTCAATCTACCTTTATCTATTTCTGTTTTCTTTTTCTTTTAGGTTTTTTTAGATTAAAATCTCCTTAGGAATCTTTCCCTTTCATGTCCGACAATTCCATTGAAGGAATTTTCGAAAATCCATTATACTTTGTCGATTCCTCTAATTCTATTAATCTCGTAGCCACACCTACTGATTCAATGGCCGATAATCAAAGTGAAAACGGTGAGAATGTGGTTGTACCAATTGATGATTCGCTTCGTCCTTTGTGCGATCTCATGACACCCGAACACGCACCTACACCTTCTTGTATTCTCATTCCACCCCATGCAGGCGAATTTCAATTTCACAATGGAATGATTCAACTCCTTCCAACCTTCCATGGAATGGAGAACGAGAAGGCATATCTACATGTTAAGGACTTTGAGGATGTTTGTAAAACATTCTCACAAAATTGTCTCGTAGATGTGACAAGCCTAATGCTATTTCCCTTCACCTTGAAGGATAAAGCAAAAGTGTGGCTGCTCACTCTTAAGCCGAATCCAATCTACACCTGGCATGCGATGAACACTACATTCTTAAAGAAATTCTTTCCACCTCGCATAACCACCGAGCTTAAATGACAAATAAACTCTTATAAACAAAAGAGTCATGAAACCTTCACCCAAACTTGGGAGTGTTTCAAGGATTTGCTTCTCTCATGCCACATCACGGGTACGAGAAATGGAGAACCATAAGCTACTTTTACGAAGGGTTAAATGGTGAAACTAAAAAGTTGGTCGAAACCATGAGCTCAGGTCCGTTTCTTCGCAAAAACACTGAAGAGGCTAAAGTTCACTTCGAGTGGCTAGCCGAACATGCTCATGAATGGTCGAATATTGAAGATGTCTCACGCTCACAAATATCCCGTGTAGAGGAGAAAAGTCTGTACCAATTAAAAAGTGAGGATCATCTGATGAACAAAAATGAAGAACTAGTTAAGAAAGTAGAGGAGTTAGGGATCATGAAAGGAGAAAGTTCTAGGCAGGTTTTACCTGAAGAACCATGCGGCACATGCAACATGTTGAGACATACCACTCAATACTGTCCCAATGTACCGTACTTTCAAGAACAAGCCCCCATGGAAATTAATGCCATGCAAGGGTATAGAGGGGGGGGGGGAATTCCTATAACAATCATAATTCTCAAAATAATAACAATCGATGGAATCACCCCAGTTTTGATTGGAAAAACGATGCTGGAACCCAAAATCAATACTATCAACAACAGCCCTATAATAACAATAACCAATATCAAGGGCAATACAATAGGCAGTCCCAGCCATTTAATCAAAATAGATGAAATAACTACAACCAAGCTTAACCCTCTAACAGCCAGTAATAAAATGTATACGTGCCACCTCACAAAAAGGTGCAAGAGGATGATCCACTCTCTAATGCGAATTTAATACAACAGTTAATTCAAATGATGAGTAAAATGTCTGCAACATTAGAAAGAATGGATGCACGACAAGAGGGATCGAGTGGACATTTCCTGCCCAACCACTTCAAAACCCTAAGGGATACAACAATGGTCCCACTAATCGTGAACAGGCAAAAGCCGTGACTACTCTGAGAAGCGGCAAGATTATAGGGTGCTATATACCCCTCTCTACCCCTGAGGAGTATGAAGAGGATGAAGTGGTAACTAAAAACAAATCGTCCACTCAAGAAGAGGAGCAATTCAATAATAACGAATCATTAGATGCAAAAGATGAAGCTCCTAAAGAATCAGAAGAAGTTGAGAGAAGGCCCAGAAAGTAGCCAGTTAAAGATGAATTACCTAAATGCCCTTTCCCCCCGCCTTACCCTCAAAGGCTTAAGAAACCCAAAAACGAGGCAAAGAATCAGGAGTTCTTGGAGTTGTTTAAACAAGTCAAAATAAACCTTCCACTCCTTGATGCAATCAAACAAGTGTCGGCCAATGCTAAGTACCTTAAAGACTTATGCACGGTCAACAGGAGGTAAAGTGTGAAGAAACATGCGTATGTCGCTTGCCAAGCAAGGTCAATCATCCAAAATGAATTGCCTCCAAAACTCAAAGACCCCAATACTCCAACTGTCTCGTGCCAAATTGGAAATCAAAGGATAGATAACGCACTCCTTGATTTAGGAGCAAGCGTAAACCTGCTGCCATACTCAGTTTACAAACAACTAGGGTTGGGTGAACTCAAACCTACCCGAGTTACACTACAACTGACAGATAGGTCAGTCAAATATCCTAGAGGAATACTAGAGGACGTTCTTGTACAAATAGACTCCTTTGTCTTTTCGGTCAATTTTGTAATTTTGGACACTGAACCTGTGTCTAATCCATGTTCACAAATCCCGGTGATTTTCGGACGTCCATTCCTTAATACAATAGATGCCACAATAAAAATAAGAAGTGGTATAATGACCATCGTATTCGGGAACATAACTCTAAATGTCAAGATTTTTTCAAATCCCCGACCTGAAGAATACGAGGATGAGGAAGAAATCAATTACATCGAAACGGTCATTGAAGATGAGGCTGATTTTGTAGATTACAAAGATCCCTTGGAGGTAGTTGTGTCACAATTCGACGCTATCTATCAACCTAATGATTCAACCCCATTGGATGCTGCTTTAAATCACACTTGTCTCATGATGGAAACGAAAGAGGAGGATAGAGCTGAATGCACGTGGGTAACACCGCATGAACCACTACCTCTAAAAACAAAATTAGTCATGCCCTCCAATTTTCAGTTTCCCGATTTGGAGTTAAAGGAGCTTCCAATAGAGCTCAAATACGCCTACCTAGGGACCGAAAAGACTTATCCTGTCATAATTTCATCTACATTAACTCCTGAACAAGAGAATAAGTTAATCCAAATGTTGAAACAACATAAGGGAGCATAAGGATAGACTATTACCGACCTCAAAGGCATAAGCCCGTCTGTTTGCACCCATAAAATATACTTGGAGGAAGACGCTAAACCTTCGTGGCAAATGCAAAGTCGTCTGAATCCCAACATGCAAGAAGTCGTCAAAAAGGAAGTTTTAAAACTACTTGATGTTGGGATCATATATCCTATATCTGATAGCCCTTGGGTTAGTCTAACCCAAGTAGTGCCAAAGAAGGCAGGCATAACGGTCATTCCTAATAAAGATGGCAAATTGGTACCGACACGTGTCCCCACTAGATAGCATATGTGTATTGATTACCGAAAATTGAATACTGTGACCCGGAAAGACCACTTTCCATTACCATTTATGGATCATATGCTAGAACGAGTGACGGGTCATAAATATTATTGCTTTTTGGACAGATATAGTGGCTATAACCAAATCAAAATCGCTCCTGAAGATCAGGAGAAAACGACTTTCGCGTGTTCGTTCAGTACATTCGCTTACCGTTGTATGCCCTTCGACTTATGCAACGTACCTGCTACCTTTCAGCGGTGCATGTTGAGCATATTCAATGATATGGCCGAACAAATACTCAAGGTTTTCATGGACGACTTCTTAGTGTTTGGCCATAGTTTCGACAGCTATCTAGAGAACCTTAAAAAAGTGTTAGCAAGATGCGAGGACAATCACCTAGTACTGAACTGAGAAAAGTGTCACTTCATGGTGACCAAGGGAATTGTCCTCAACCACATTATTTCTGATAAAGGTATCCAAGTTGATAAAGCAAAAATCGATATAATCTCGTACCTACCTGTCCCCCGTACAGTTAAAGACATCCGCTCTTTTCTGGGACACGCAGGATTTTATCGTCGCTTTATCCAAAATTTTAGTGCGATTTCCCGACCACTGTGTCAACTCTTAGTCAAAGACGCACCTTTTTAGTGGTCGGACAACTGTCAAACATCTTTTGACGCACTAAAGGAACACCTTACCTCCGTACCGATAATACAGGCACCCGACTGAAGTTTGCCATTCGAACTAATGTGCGATGCTAGCGACTATGCCATTGGTGCAGTCCTGGGATAGAGGAAGGATAATAAGCCTTATGTAATCTACTATGCCAGTCGAACACTTAAGCCTCTCTGTTGCGCTCAAATCGAGGTAAGGATCCTCTGAACACCCTATTCCATTTTTGGTTAAAACCTCAAGGGGTGCTCCCCATTGGTCGTAAGACCTAATTGTATTCTTAGAAATCTTAGGTTCTTGACTGTTTTCTTTTGTTTGTGTTTTTGGCATTTTTCTGCACATCTCGCTGTGCTCGATCGATCGAGCTGGTTTTAAGCGATCAAAGGCAGCAATTATTCGATCGATCGAGCTGGTTTTGAGCGATCGAATGCAGCAAGTTTTCAATCGATCGAAAACTGTTCGATCAATCGAATTGATGCAGAGGCAGTTTATTCATTTGGTCTTCTACTTTTGTTTTCTTTGATATTTTTTGTTCATTTTCAATTTCAGGGCATTCCAAATGAATCCTATTACGGGGTATCATAAATCCAAACCCCTCGACCTCATAATACCTAATTCGGTACCTGATCATGGGTTTCGGAATGATGAGGATCGGGTTTGGTTCAACCGATACTTTCAAGCACGAAAGGTGATGTTAGAGCGGCCACTTGAAGTCGTATGGCTTTCCACCCCGTGGTTTCTTGCACGGATCCGTGCCATGTTGAGCCAGTTTGAGATGTTGACACAGTCTAAGAAAATCAACATCAATTGGGTGCGGGAGGCATGTGCGACCATGATTAAGGATCCTGCGGCCCCGTTCACATACAGATCTTTCTTCCGAGGTCGTGAGATCATATTCAGCCCAGCTACCGTGGCCACTACTTTGGGTGTATCGGAGACCCCCGACCACTTTTACCCACACATACCCGGTACACCAGAGACTCTGCCTTCTATCATTATTCGTGAAATTACCGACGGTGCAGTTCAGATCTGGAACGGCATCTCCCTGATTGAGGATCGGTTTCTGACCGAGCAGTATCATCTCCTCCACTTGGTGCTTGCCAATTGCATTTTGACGACTTCATATCATGAAAAGGTGGCGCTGTGGTACGCTCGGGTTTTGTATGTCATTAGGACAGGGCTGTGTGTCTGCCTGTCTCAACTCTATATCGACTTCCTGATCCAACCCACGCGGTACATTGCTGCCAAGCGTCATCTGAAGGGCGCTTGGCCTATCTATCGGGTGATTGAGTAGGCTGGATTGCTCCCATTGGCCACAGACACAATTTTAAAGGCTTCGAGTCTGTTTGGAGAGACAGCAGTGCGCCGTTCTAATGCGCAGAAAAAGAGAAAGTTGAAAGGTAAGGCGAAGATCGGGGAAAAGAGGAAGAGAGGGGGAGGCACCGACACAAAGGGTACAGCTTCTGGGACGCCCACTGAGGCTGAGGAGCTAGATTCAGATGAGGAGGACCCCGTCGCTGCCGTACAATAGTTCGAGCTGAGACAGAGGTCTCAAGCTCAGGCCCAGGGAGAGTCGTCTTTCGTATCCCTCCAAACTCTCCACTCATTGCTTATTGAGGAGAGTGAGGCACAGATACGGCTCGAGAGCAAGATGGATCATATGACGACCTTACTGGAGGCGATCTTGATACAGATCGCGGTGGATCAGTCTATTCACACCACTTCACACCCACCTACTGCCCCTTCTGCACCACCCACCACCGGTCCATCTTCTTCTGTTCCGCCACCATCTTCTGATCCTGCAGCTCCATCTACATCCATAGCTCTACCTACTATTTCTGTTACTCCACCTCCACTGCCTGTTGATCCCTATGCCCCATCATCATCATCTACACCACCTCCAATCGTGGTTGATCCATCATTCTCTACATCAGTTGCCCCGACTGTAAGTGACCAGACGAGGGCTACTACTGTTGCTGAGGGTGGAGATGAGGATGCTCCTACTGCACCGATCGTGATTTTATCCGATATTTGTGATGATTAGATTATGTCCATTGAGAGTGGGAGTTTTGTTGTATTTTGCTTATTTCTGTTCTCTCTCTTCTCTCATAGTTTTCTTTTGGGTATGTGGATATTTTGGACTGTGAGATTATGATTGGATATTTCGATCACTGCTTGGATTTTATTGTTTTATCATCCCAGTGATCAGTTTTTTTTATTATGAATGGATCTCTTGTTCTTTCATTTTATATTTACTTTTTATTCATCTTGGCTGCTTGGAGTTTGTATGTCTTCTTTACAAATTGCTATGCTTGCGGTTATTGCTTTACTGTATCAGGTGATATCTCTCTATTTATTTTTGAAAATCAACTTCTGGGGACATCGCAATTTTCAGGTAGGGGTGGGATGTAGATAGATAATCATCACATGTACATATGTATACTTAGCAATCTGGATAACTTTATTGCACATATTATACAATCTCGATTGCAAAAAAAAAAAATAAATAAATAAATAAATAAATTTCTGAACTTTATTGGTAGAACTTTGAATATTTACTTCCATTTAGCTATTATCAAGCAATGATACATTCATGTTAATCTCATCCTTTTATGGATTAAGTTTACATCTTTTTCTAGTTCCACTAGGATGGTTGCATTTGTTGACCTTTCATGTATCTAACATCCAATTGCACTAGTTGGTAGCTATGTTGAAAACCTAATAATGAGTTAATATGACTATTGTGCTAAAAGAACGAATAGTAGAAACCATTTAACCCTTAGTGAGTTTTTGATCCAATCTTTATTTCTTAGGGAATTTTCACATAAACTTCGAATTGTCTTTCTTGATTACGCATATTACATTCGTTGCACTAGTCTCAGTTAATTTTTCAATGTTTGCTGCTTATTAGAGGAGAAAGTTCAGGATTTACCAAACTTTAGACTCTTGAATTGCTGAAATGAATAATCCTATGAACTTAGAATATGATTTAGGCCATCTTTTGACCATACATGCATAGTACAACCTTGGCGTACCTCTATTATATTCTTTTATTTCATCCTTTGAGCCTTATCATAATCGCCTTGTCTTCACAATCCTAAAGTCTATACCTAACTCCAAATTAGGAGTTCAAGCCTCAGTTCTTTATTTAGGTGTGATTGGGATGTGTTGCGTTGACAAGAAGTTTGTTAGTATGAATAAGGGAAAGTTGGCAAACAAAAAAAATGATGAAAAAAAAGAAAAAAAAAAGCATGAAAAAAAAAATAAAAGAAAAAAATGCCAATGGTTGTTACAAAAGAAAAAAAGAAAAAAAATAATAACAAAGAGAAGTGTGTGGGAAAGAAAAAAAAAATAAGAAGAAGAAGAAGAAGAAGAAGAGAGATTGCAGATGTGGGGAAGTTTGAGAAGTTATAGTAGATATTCCAATCACATCTTTTGACCCAATTGAATATCACGAGCCTCTTTCTTCTCAATCGAATATCTTTTTTTTTAAAGTCCTGATGATTTTAAGTTGATTGTATTTGAAGTTAAGGTAATGTACGGTATCTCGCTCCTCTAGTAAGTTGCATCCTTTTCATGAGACTACACACTCTAAATGACCGTCTTTTGTGAAGTCACGTATGAAAGCATTTAGTATCTAGAAATTCACTCTTATCAAAGCTTTCATACCACGTGCGATCATTATTAAGCCAGTTTCTATGAGACGTTTATTTTTGAGTGTAAACCTATGTGAGAATTGAGTTGAAATTACTGGTTCTAGAGGTACAATAGTCCAAAACAACTCTAAATAAGGTTGGATGCATAACTATTACTTCACACACACACGGATGCATAATTGTGATGCATATGTTATATCTATCTTGGTGACATGAGGAGTATGTGGGTTTCTTTCATGGTTTGCTTGAGGTTAATATATTTTTGTAGAGCTAAGTTAACAATTGAATGGACGAGAATGTTTAAAAGTTTTTCTATGTCTTTTTGAATTTAAAATTGAGAATTTTGTGGGTATATTCACTGTAAACCCTCACGAGACAACACTCGTCCACTAGGGGGAACCTAGGGGTTTAACGGCTTGTTGCATTCGCTAAATGCAACCGTGATTCCTACGAAAGTGAGTTAAGTAGTTTCTCTTTTTATTTAGATTAGTTGTTTTAGTTTATTTTGTTTTAGTTTAGTCATTGTAGTATTAGTCTAGCTTGTTTTATTTTCGCTATATTGCTAGGGACTAGCAATTTGCTAGTTGGGGTTGTGACAAGCAGGGGTATTTGTAAAATACAACCGCGCTAAAGTAAAGAAATACACTGATTAAGTCTACAACTCCCTTGCAAATCTGTAATTTGGATTACAATGCCAGCTTTTACATAATATGATTAATCTATGATAAGTTGTATTATTTTAGCTATAATTTGTGCAGATCACCGCTTCCTGTTTGAAGAGATGAATAAGCAAGATAAAAGGGATACTGGATTTTAAGGAAGACAGTTGAAACATGAAAAGTGAGTCTCGAGTGATCGAAGATCATTCATGCGATCGAAGTTTCGATCGATTGACGAAGGTTCAAGCGCTCGAGAATTCCAGAAGTTCAATCGATCGAGTGATGTTCGATCAATCGAACATGGCTTTTATAAGAACTTACGCGCACGCAACGGAGACGAAGTTTTTAAACCTAGCTTTAGGTTTTAGTATTTATATTCTTTTTGTTCACGTCCAAAGGGACGCCCAACTTCAGTTTTTATCAGTTTACATAGAGATAGGAGAGTTTATTCTTGATTTTTGTAGGTTTGAAACTTTGGATATAGCTTTTGGGATTGATTTATATAGTTTAATATAAGTTCTTCTATTCCAGGTTCTGCAATCTCAGTTTATTCACATTCTAGTCACTTAAAACGTAGTTTAATCTGTTAGAATTGATAGTTATCGTAGTAGTAGTTTTAAATCACTTGGTTTTCATAGATTTTAAATCACTTAGTAGTCCCCTGGTTGGGAGATCACGATGAAACAGTGATCTCCAGCCTCTGCCATGTAGCAGTATAAAACCTGTACTCGATCGATCGAAGTAGTTCGATCGATCGAAGCAGACACGTAGTCAAGCGATCGAAGCCATTTCGATCGCTCAAGAGATAATGACATTCGATCGATCGAAAGCGCGTCGATCAATCGAACTTTCAGATTCTTGAGAAGTCTTTTTGCAGTATTCCAAGACTTTCTGTTTTTGAGATTTGTTATCAAACTATCCCCAAATGCTCAGTTTGTCAAACAATTTCATTACTTTAAGCCTTAAGGCATTTTTCTTCAATAACTTTTGCAAACCATTTTGAATGCTAACACCGTTTAGAATGCGAGACTTAACTATTGTTTTAAACCACCTTCATGTGTTTTGGAAACAAATGTGATGATGTAGTCCTGGCTATGAACGGACTATTGATTCTCTATCTTTAGAAAATACGGAATACTATAGATAGACAAATTCCTTAGAGCTTAAATATAATTGCATGGTAGATGGCATGATCGCTGCGGATTCGTGTGATCCCAACATTCCCTTTATATAAAGAAAACTACTTTTAAAATATTGCTTTAGTTAATTAGTTAATCATTATCTAGTAGTTATAGTTTGTAGAACTTCGTGTTCTACACCTTGTTTTAAAACTTGAATTTTCCTTTTCCTTTTCCTTTAGAGTTTAATCTAAGTTCTAATTTAACACATTCCCTGTGGGATCGACCTGGTCTTACCAGATTACTACTTGCACGTCTACCTACACTTGGGTATAGCACATAAGCGCACACAACTTTTTATACGTGCCAGTAAATGATTGACCCTTTCGTCCCCGTTGAAACAGCTAAGATTGGTGCCCTCACTAGTCGACCCTTCAACTCTTGAACACTTTCCTCGCTTTTCAAACTCCACATGAAAGCAACATCCTTCCTCATCAATTGTCTCATCAACCTTGCAATACGTGAAAAGTCTTTTACAAACCTCCGATAATAACCAGCTAATCCTAGGAAACTTCGGATATCTGTCACATTCATAGGTCTTAACCAATTGTTAACTGCTTCTATCTTCTGAGGATCTACTGAAATTCCTTTCGCCGACACTATATGTCCAAGAAAAGCAATCTCCGTTAACCAGAATTCACACTTCTTCAATTTTCCAAACAATCTCTTCTTGTGTAATTGATGCAAGGCTAATCAAAAGTGATGTTTGTGATCTTCAACACTCTTGGAATAGATTAGGATGTCATCTATAAATACAATGACAAACTCATCTAAATAGTCCTTAAAAACACGATTCATCAAGTCCATGAAAACGGCTGACGCATTTGTCACTTCCAACGGCATAACCAGAAATTTAAAGTGACCATATCTAGTCCTGAAAGCTGTCTTTTCAACATCTTTCTCCTTGACTTTTAACTGGTGGTGACCGGATCTCAAGTCAATCTTCCAAAATACCTGAGCTCCTTGCAAAACAAGTCATCTATTCGTGGCAACAGATATTTGTTCTTGACGGTCAACTTATTCAACACTCGATAGTCGATGCACATGCGCATTGTCCCGTCCTTCTTCACAAACAAGACTAGAGCTTCCTAAGGTGAAACACTAGGTCGAATAAAACCCTTCTCGATCAGTTCCTGTAACTGAACTTTCAATTCTTTCAACTTTATTGGTGCCATTCGATACGATGCTTTGGATACTGGTTGTGACCCTGGTACTACTTCTATCGTGAACTCAATCTCTTTTTCAATCAATACATCGGGTAACTTATCAGGAAAAACATCAAAAAATTCTTAAGCTACTGGAATGTCTTCTACTAGTGGTCCAAGAACTCGTGTGTCAACAATCGAATAAAAGAAACCCGAACAACCCTTCTTCAACATCTTACTTGCTTGAATTGTCGATATCAAGTATGGCGGTACAGTCACACCCTTGCCCTGAAAAGTAAACTCTTCTTGACTTGACGGATAAAAACTAAACTATTTCTACTCACAATCAATTATGGCTTGATTAACCGATAACCAATTCATGCCCAAAATAACATCAAAGTAGTTTACTATCAATGGAATCAAATCGACGCTCAAGACCTTATCACTTATCTTGATCTCACACAACTTGAATACTGAAGAAGTTACTAACGGTTCACTAATAGGTAATGATACACACAGGTCATATCCTAATGGATGGGACTTAACAGTTAAATGTTTAACAAAATCACAGGACACAAATGAATGCGTTGAACCAGAATCCATAAGTATACGTATAGGATGTGACAAATAAGAAGAATGCCAAATACGACTGTATCATCCGTATTCCCCGGCCTAAGCTGAAAATATCGCCCTTGTTGTTGTATGATTCCTTTTCCTTTATCCATTTGTGGTTCTGTCCTTGATCCGCTTGGCATACTCGATGCTCCGGTACTCAATCCCGGTTGTCTCTTACTCGGACAGTTCTTCGCTATGTGTCCTGGTTGGCCACACTCAAAACATTTCCCTCTCATTTCTGGGTTATAGCTCTTGGTGTTCGAGGTTGTGTTTGGTGTAGTCACATTTGTATTCAGAGGACAAGTTCAAGATATGTGCCTGAGTTTCTTACAAAGGTAATAGGTGCTCAATAAATAGCAAGTCCCTTTATATCGCGTATTACAGGTTGGGCACAATGGTCTCGAGCCTCCGATAAACGTACTCCCTCCTTGGCTACCAACATACAATCCCGAACTTTGCGCGAATGGCTTCTTGGCATTCCCTTGCCCTTTACTCCTATTGTCGTTGGCTCTCTTTCCTTGTTGCCTTTGTCGATATCGATCGAAACTTTTCTCAGCTATGTGGGCGGCTTCCTCAACTAGAGAAATGGTCGGATGTTGTAACATGTCAACATTGCTACAGATATTCTCCCTAAGCCCTTCCTTAAATTTACGAGCTTTATCCTTATTAGTCGGAACTATAGTTTTCCCAAAATGCAACAAAGCATTATGACGAGAAACGTACTCACTCACTGTCATGTCTCCTTGAACCAAACTTGCAAACTCTTGACGTTTCTAAGTGAGCTGATCGCGGAAAAAATGCTTGTTGATTTCATCCTTAAATGTTTCCCACAAAATTGGCTTTCCTTGTTCGAGTACATTATTCCACCAATCCAATGCTTCTCCAATCATTGTATCGGATGCGCAAAGAATTTTCTCTTCGTCGGTGCATATCAATGTACAAAAATGTCTTTCCATGTCCATCATCCAATGATCAGCCAAGTCCATGTCAACTTGTCCATGGTACAAAGTTGGTTCCCGTTTATGGAATTGTTCTATGATTATGTGTTGAGGTCTTGGTACTGGTGGTGCATTAAAACATTGAACTTCAACTGGTGGGACCTGAATGTTCAACTGATCTCGTTCACTTACAGTTTGAACAAAATT
This sequence comes from Hydrangea macrophylla, assembly GCA_033977485.1. Classification (NCBI taxonomy): domain Eukaryota; kingdom Viridiplantae; phylum Streptophyta; class Magnoliopsida; order Cornales; family Hydrangeaceae; genus Hydrangea; species Hydrangea macrophylla. The sequence goes on from CM066994.1 coordinate 36,505,226, forward strand.
TCCCACCATATTCACTATTTGATCCATTCACAAATGCAGTGACAGTTCTCTTATCGGCTCAGTCATAACCTTATCACGTATTCACCCTGTTGAGTACAATGCATAATGACTATGCATGCCATGCCACAATATATATGTGCACAGTTCGTCATCATAAATAATAGATGCAAACGTATGAAGCATCTCCACAATGATAACAATATTATCGTCATAAACATACACTTCACTCGGCGTCACTTGTCCCCAAGGCTTTAAACCTATTGCTTTGATACCACTAAATGTCACAGCCCGGTCCCATAAGAGCGGAATCGAAGCTCGTGGCACGCCACCGAGGCTACTTCAATTCATTAACGTTCCCAAAAGAATTAGTTTTAAGAATACATAGTGGAAATAAACAATTCATTTTTAAAACCAGTAGTCCGTTGACTGGATCGGGGTCTCAGTCGACTGACTTGGAGTGCAAAGAACAAGAAATCTTCAGCAACCTACTCCAGTCGACTATCTCCTATGTCTGGTCGACTGTTGCCTCAAATGTTCAGTTGACTAGGCTCGTCCGGTCGACCAAACCTAACCCAGTAGAGTGTCTATTTTGAAAATAGATTCCAGTCGACTAATGCCTTTGAAAACCAAAAGAATGCTTTGCTCAAAAAAGGGGTCCAGTCGACTGTGCTCACGGTCCAGTCGACTGTTTTCCAGCAGTAGCCCTTGCTGGAGAATTTTCCAAGTTAAAAGCTTTTCTGAATTCTACCAGGGATCAAACACACACTCTAAGCTTATACCAAAATGATCCCAACTGAATTAGAACATTATGAATCCATTCAATGATTCCAAGTTAAACATAGTTTAAAAGCACTAAAATCCCTGATTACAACATTGTTATGTCAAAACTACAAGAAAAACTTGCTGAGTGACCTTCTAGGTGAACTCCCAATACCAAAGGATCACTTCTCCAATTCCTCACTCGCATTAACTCCTGAAATGGTTATTTGAATAACCACACATATTCGATTTGCTTAAGCTAACGCTTAGTGAATAACACAACAATGCACATGAATCATAAATATGCTTGCATTCACAACTGTACATTTCATACTAGTCTCCAGAGTCCCATGTGTACGTTCCACACTCCTAATCCGCGACTCCTCGCCAATAAGTCCACGCGAAAAGGTAAGACCCACATTTCTTATCTTCAAGCGTGCGACCTTATGCCTATAACGGCTCCACAACGATGGCTTCATACGCGCACTCCTTTGACCCAAATATCAACTCAACATGCTCAAATACATTTCACCATGCTATCGACATAATCAAAACATTTCACAGTACAATTGGACCTACTTATCAATATAATTGCCCAATGTGAACTACACAATATACATCTATGAATTTAAAACATCCCGTTCATACAAAACATGAATACATGTCAAGAAATTATTCCAAAACATATAGTTGAATCACTCACCTCCGATTAATGCTCTTAAAATTCGTTCTAAAGAAAACCCGACCACAAAGATTGTGCAAAAGTCCGTCTAGTACAATTCCTATCGATCAAAAATCCAATTATCAACTTTCTATGAAAATTCTAAAAAACAAGTTTTCGAAAAACTTATCCAAACAAGACCTAGTGGATATCATAACGACTGCCTTACCTCGAGGAGTTCGAATATCCGATTAAATATATTGATTAACATTCAGATCACCGAAAATGAGTGTCACAAGCTCGAAGATTGAAATATCCCTTTTCTCTCTCCTCTCTCCTCCCTTTAAGAAGTAAAAATAGATTTTGTAACTAAAATATCTCATCTCTTTCTATATATTGGCAAAACTTTTGGGAATTGTGTTTACCTCCCCACGAGTTCTCAAAACTCCTAATTATCCTCCGAAACTTCTCACATGCCTAATTCATTGCTTCACGAGTGAAAACTAAAAATTATAAAAGTCTTCGTCTAAGTTTCATTTGGTTGCTAAAACGCGATTCTACATTTTTTTTTTCCGAAGTTGCTAATTAGCCTACCAATTATGCAACGTGTTAATTCGTCCTCACCAGAATACTAAAATTAACAACAGAAAAAAATTCTAAACCAGAAAATAATACAGATTGTGAAATACACCGGTAAACATTTAAGGTGTTCCACAATGAACGTCTCATAACAACACTCATTCAACATAGTCTCAAAGGGTTCCCTCACACAGACACCCAAATCAACTCGTGAATCACAACTCACTTACACATGTGCCAACATGCACAACACATCACATTATCATGCACGGCAATATAATGAAATGCAATAACACAATTACGGGTGTACAATAGACATTTTCATGTTATAATTCATCAATAGATATGCAATTATAATTCAAAGAATGATAGCTAACTAACTTCTCCCAACCTAATCCAAACTTCTCCCCCTTTGACATTATCATAAAGATTGGGGATAAAACTCAATGCTCCCCCTAAAAATAGGTATAGATGTCAAGAGGCTTATATGATACCAAATAAACAACATTACCACATATGAGCATATGAATACAAGAATATGCTCCCCCTAAGCATGTGCAATGCTAAGAGATACCAAATAAAAAATAAGATCGAAGAGCATTTTTCTCAAAAGATACCAATAATAGAAGTTGGAAATTCAAAATATAATAAAAAAATATATATCTTCCCATCTTTTAAATAAGTTAATCAAGCTTTGAAGCATATTATCAATTTGATAAATAAACAAATTCAAGAGCATGGTTATGCATTCAAGAATAACAAAAATCACATATGCAAATCTAATCAAAATCAAATAAACCTCCCCCATGAAATGTGCAATTTTAAAAATATACCAATTTATGACAAAATTTTTTTGCATCAAATAAGTTTTACAGAAATTAGATTTTAAAACAAATTAAATGATTATAGAACCATCTCCATTTCAACTAAAAGAGCTAATGATATGCAAACTACGATACCAATAATTAAATGATAGGCCATGACAAATAAATACATACGTGTATCAAAACACTTTGCTAACAAATAAGCATTATATGATAAGATGCAAAATACTTTATAAGATAAGAATCAAAACTTAAAACCTAAGCTACCAATACCAATTGTAATACTCATCCTTTTTCCAGGCATCTCTTAGATGCTCCATTTGCTAAGGTGGCAGAAGATGATTATCCCTTCACAACCCAAACCATGTTAATTTTCTTACGAAATAAGCATTTGTAATTAACATGCCCCTTTTTCATGCAATAATGACAAGTTATATGAGGGGTATTTCCATTTTGATTTGACGCTTTAATGAAGAAGCTATCATGAGAATTTTGAGCTTTTGAAGTAGAAGATGTGGACTTGTTTGCACCCAAAAATTGCCAACGATTTTGGGGTCCGAATGGGGTGATCTCAGGAGTAAGAAATGCAGTCACAAGAGAAGGTGTTGTTTTATTCATACTTCAAGAAAAATTGTACAAGGAGATAAAAAAAGGAAAGATACGCAATAAAACAAGCAAAAATGATTAAGACTGACAATACCATCCTTTATCAGTCTAACTACGTCGAGCACCTCTTCTTGTTCCCAGGCTTCTCGAGCTGTCGATCTATCTCCTCCAAGCAGCCAGTAAAGAAGTTTGCCTCTTCATTCCATCGTCATTTCTTGTCCTAGGAAAACTGAAAGGCTACCTCTAGATTCAAAATCCTCCTCCGAAGAGCAGCTTCTCCCACCAACAGGGTAGCGGGGGTCAAGTCCTCCATGTTAGAGTCGAATGCTAGAGGGTCCCCGAGTTCGGCTGGCTCGGGAGCACCCTCTGTTTCAAAGGCCCTTGACCCTGAGCCTCCCCAACTTCCAAGGTCCTTGTCGGGGCTGGGGGACTGTCCTCATCGGCCTCAGGGGCTGTTTCTTCTTCACTGCCAGAGGAGCTATCAAATTTAAGGACGATGGTCTCCCGGTTAACAGCTCTAGTAGGAAGACAGAGTCTCTGTTCTTGGAGTTCAGTGGAGGATTGGCGATCCCCGACCAATAGAGGAGCAGCTACGGGCTCCTCAACCATTAAAGCAGCTAGATCATCGTCAGCAGCTAGAACCTCCATGGACTCCAATGGTGCAATAGCATGAGCAGCCCAAATGGCGCAACGAGGACGATTCTGGGGCACCAAATTTGCCTGGGCTTCTGTAAGAAGGACCCTGAAGGCCTCTTCAACAACGGGGACTCGTCCATCTGCCCCATCATGAAGTCAGAAGTTAAACAGGCTATGATGGCCACCCTTGCATCCCACTTTATGTAATCCTTTTTTCCCGCTCTTAATGCCTTCATCCTATCCCGAAAGGTATCAGTGTCAAAGGTACAAAGAAAGATGTTCTCAAACCCATCAGATAGGAAGTTGTCTGAGATCAGCACTTGGGGGTATTTTTCCCAATTCTTGTTGGGATGATCTAATCCCCGTAACCAGATTTTGCCCTCTCAAAGGCATACAATACACTATCTTCCTAATGCAAAAAATCTGGTAGTAATCCAAAATTGTCCACATCGTTATCCTCAACCAGAGCCTAGTGTTGAGGGCGTCTATCCCATAGAAGAGACGAATGGTGTTTACAGGGCAAACATTAAGTACCAGTCCTAAGCTTGTCAAAAACCTTACCACACTGGCAGAGAGAGGAAGCGGATTCTGACCACCAACAGTGGGTAGGTACTGATGAAGAAGAAGCCTACTGGGATAGTAGTACCAGCCATGTAGGGATGAACGTCCATATCATCTAGGAATTCACAATCTGTCTTGAAATGGTTGAGATCACCCTCATCTTGTAGGTTATAGTGGAAATCGTCAACCATGGATATAGGAGGAGAGCTTGAGGAGGCTGGGAGTTTTGGAAGGAGAGAGAATCTTTGAATTGTTGTAAGTGAAGGGGGTCAAAACCAGAAAGGGTCCTTATATAGAGGGTTGCCAATTTACAAACTTAAATATGGGAAACTTCCCCTGTTTTGCCGCCAAAAAACTCTCCATCTCCGGGGAAGATCCCGGCCATTCACGTGTCTTCTTGTTTGACCGATCGTATGGCCTCAAATCACCTCGTATGCTTTTTCCATGTGCAAAAGCGTTTGAAGAGACACGCTCATTTAATGAGGGTCACCATTGAGTTAGTTTCTTAAGAAATGGACAGCCAACTGCAATCTTCCACGTGTCATGCTTGAGGGTTATAGCAGTTTTTGCGCGTCTGTTGTTTAGTCACAGACTGATGAAACAACCCACGATTTAATTAAAAAGACCGATGGATTTAGACCCATTAGGCTTTGTTTCTTCTAGGTTATTCCTTTAAAGGAAGAGGTACAGTGGCTAAGTTATATATAAATATATATAAAAGGGAGGAGGGGGGAGGAACACAAGGAAACAAACCATGGAAGTACTAGAAGGAAAAGAAAATTCTCATTTTAAGTTTATCTGCTACAACCACCAAAACAAAGTACATAAAGGCATTGGCCTCTAGGCTGATGAAAACCTCCCTAACTTCTTTCTCAGGGCTGCCCAGGTCTCCTCTGCCCTCTTTTTGTCTTCTTTAACACAGCATAGATTGGCACTCCAATCCCTGGCACTAGGAAGAATAGGCTGTAATTTTTCAGCCAAGGATTTTGTGCCTTGACTTTTCTTTACCACCGTTGCGTCAACGATGGCTATACTTTTAAGATAGTCTCTCTCTTGAGCTTCATGGTCTGCTAGTATGGTGCAAAGATTGACAAGACTTTGTTGAATCCTTTCAAGTTTGTTGACAAGTTGACCTTGCTTTTTAGATGCTCCCTCAAACCACTGTTTGGCTTTGGCTACCTTGTCTACATCATTATTATAGGCCGATAGCTTGGGAATAAGCCCGAGCTTTGGCAACTGTGGTGAATGTGGTATGATAGGTCATGAATTGCTACTTTAAATCAATCAAAATTGACCACTACTCGGTGTTTGAGGAAGGATCTTACTATAGAAGAAAGATTGTAGAACTGACAAGATAAGGGGAATGAGCCTCATTCAAAGCACTAAAGGTAAGTTTGTTTACAAATTTCCTAGCACGTGGAAGTTCCCTGAGCTTAGCTGGCTGAATGGTGGATGATTTTACTTTGAGGGTGTCCACGTCCAACTATTGAAAAAAGGCAGTAGGGTTAAAAGAGGACCATCCTATGGGCTCCTTGAAACATAATGATAAGGCAAAAAAGTCAGTTAAATGAGTATAAAATGAGTTGTTTACAAAGAACCCACAGAAAGGTAAATGATACCTAGGAAGTTTGCAAGACGACGTTGGCCATCGCGCCCATTTGGCTCCCCACAATGGCCGATGAGGCTTCATTCGTTTCAACTAATGGGGTTGACGTCCCCACATTAGTAACTGGAACTTCATCGCACTCCTCCACCACTACGATATCAAGACCAATGGTTAGAGGGGTAGATTCTGTAATGAAAGGACTAGGACCAGAGGTGGCTAGAGGACGCTCTGCCATTTCCAAGGTCGAAGGAAAATCTAAGACTTCAAACACAATTAAATTTACCACCCTTGTGGTTTCACTCGCTAGATCCTCTTCCATGGTTTCTTCTTCGACCACGTCCTCCTCCTCTGTTGCCAGTTATTGTATCCCTTGTTATTCTGGAACCTCTTCTTCCTCACCGGTCGAAGAAACTACTACTCTTCTACCCTTTACCATTGATGATACCACAGATTTTTGCCTCAGTCGTTTGGCTGGTAGAAGAATCACTTCAGGAGAAGTTGAAGATGGCACAGTTTCTTTGTCAGCTAGTTGCGTGGCCAATGAAGGGGGAGCTAGCTTGTGGATGGTTGACTCCTTGTCAGCCTTTTTCGTTATTGAGGGTTTGGTAGGAACCACCACCTATCCAAGCAAAAAGCCTTTTAGTATTTAAACAGGACCAGGATAATCTCGATGAGCACATTAGAAATATTTACATGAGTTTCTTTAGCCAAGTGCTCTTTTCTCTTCTTCCTTGCAAGGGCTTTAGTTTTTTCCTTCTCAATTGGAACGACGATGGTTACGACGAGGGTTTTCTTCTTCTTTTTTTTTTTCTCAACACTGCATGTTGGTTTTGGGGCTGAACAAGACAACACAGTTGAGCCTCCTTTATCAGCAGATAGTTTCTATAGCATGATCGAGATGGAGTCTACAAAGATTTGCCTTAACCTCTTGCCCACCAGGCGTCAAAAGCAAGAGTTATGCCTAGGAACTTGGTAAAAGGTCAAAGAGAGATGTTTTTCTTGACAAAATTAGAGGCCTCCTTCACTGGCCTCACTTGAGTTGCATTAGCTGGCAGCACCAGACCAATAGGATTTTTATTCGCTGATTGGTATGAGGAGGAGGAGGGGGGGGGTCAGTGCCATCTGGGTTAGCCCGAGCTGGCAGGCAAGAAGCTGGGGGTGATAAAATTTTGTCCCACATTTATTGTTGTTTTTAGGCAAAGTAAGACTGTAACTTATATCCCTAGGTGCAAAGTGACTTGAAAAGAGCTGATGATACTGGTCTTGTATCCTTTGATCATCGCCCATAGATTGAGTTGGAAGGCAGAGAAAAGAAGGGAAGTTTAAGAGAGAAGAAAAAGGGAGAAAAGTAGAAGAAAGCTGAAGACCGATCTTATAAAAGAAGGTGCTGAAAGTATGGTCTTTTGGCTCAACGTCGACAAAGCGATGAGCAAAGATGTCTGCGTCAATGTTAGAAGAAAGGTCATCGGTCGATTAAAACTATGGGAAATAAAAATGAAGCCAAGGTTGGAAGAGCCATACATGGCCGCTAGCATGTTTATAGCCAGAGAGAAAGAAATCTCTCACCCCTCGGCATAAATGCGACTAGACCAATGATGCTAGAGCCATCGACCTCCCTTGCCAAAGTAGGTGCTGAAAGTATGGTCTCTTAGCTCAACTCAGCAAAGCGACGAGCAAAGATGTCTATGTCAGTGTTAGAAGAAAGGTCATTGGCCGGTTGAAACTTTGGGAAATAAAAATGAAGCCAAGGTTGGAAGAGCCATACAGGCCCGCAAGCATGTTTACAGCTAGAGAGGAAGAAATCTCTCACCCCTCGACATAAATGCGACTAGACCAATGATGCCAGAGCCATCGACCTCCCTTGGCTCAAAGCCCAGGCAAGAGGAATATGCTCTCTTATAATTGTCTGGGCGTCTGAGCAGAAAATGAATTGATTAAGCCAATATAACAGGAAGGCCATGTGTTCTTCTTCTGTGACTGCAGAAGTTTCCTTCCCACAATAGTGTTAGGGATATATATTAAAAGCCATGCTTTATGTAGTCGATTTATTATTCATTTAATAAAATCAATTATTCCATTTTTATGAGAATTTGTGCGGGCAATGTTTGTATTGTATTATTTATTTAATATTATGCATGTATGTCTCTCATTCTACATAGTAGGTGGTTTGGTGTGTAGAGTTTGGCTAACACACAGAAGATCAGACCATTGGATCTTGTAGAATGTAAGATTTTGGTTTACAATCTTAGATGGGTTTGGACACACCATTGGTAGGACTGCAGCATGGTGTTATAGTAGGTTTGTCTTAACTACAGAAAACAGAATAGTTTCAACTCACTATGCTGGTACACTTTGTGTATTAAATAGGACCGACTTGGGATAATTATCTTTATACTCACTTATAAGATAATTAATACCTCATGGCTATTATAAGTGCTTATGCTCTAAATCCTAAGCTAATTTATAGACACATACATTTGATATTTACACTTTGATCCCTAAAAGGGTGAGATCCTTAAATGGGTCGATATCTCATTAGATTGGGTGACAATATTGATTGTGTGGTGGATATAAATCAATGATGGAATCCATGTCTCAATTTTTGGGATTGTTGATATCCCCTTGAGAAAGCTTATAAGTTTTGATTATGTTAAACCCTGCAGGTTGATTTTGTATCCGACATATCAAATAAGTTAAGTAGAGAATCTCAAGGAATTTTAAGAGATTAATTAAATATGATTGTCAGTAATTATATTTAATTAATGGATATTTGTAATCTTAACGTGGGGAGATAATAAGCATTTAATAACATGAAGCTCAAAATATATTTTTCAGATAAGGGTAGGAGTGCAATTATAATTCTTTAGTGGTATGAATTATAATTTATGGAAATAGGAATCTGATTCAGTTCGAATTGGAGTTTCCTAATTCCATAAGAAACCCTATTCCTTATTGACTTCTTATGGTCCCTATCGTAGCCTATATATATGCTGCTTTGGCTCTCCTCTCAGTTTGCGTTTTTCCATATAGAGTATTATAACTCGAAATAGAAAAGAGAGCGTAAAAAGGGAGAGCAGAAAACTAAAAGGATTTCGATAGAGCCCACACTCAGTTTGATATTCTGGCAGCAGAGGAATACAGTAGAAGATCGTGAGCTGTTATCGAGCCCGTGTTCTCGATTCGTCTACTACAACAATCCATTTTTGCAGTTCAAGGTAACCCTAGTTCCGCCCTGTAGGGTTATTGTAACTTTCACGTAAATTTTTGCAGTACCAACTTATACGCACTGTCAATGGATTCTGGGAACGCAGTTTCCTAACAAGTAGTGGGTGATAAACCCTCTATAAGAGTTTACGGTCTTCTTGGAGGATGAATCCCCTTTTTTCAGGGTAAAAGTGGCTTGACCTTTGTCGAACCCAAGTAAGACTTCTTCACCATGGGGATGGAAGCCCATGAGAAGGCTAATATCTTGAATTATGGGACCCATCGGGACCCATTAGAATAGGAAGCAATTCTGGGATTGAGACCAGAATGCTAAGGCAGTGAAGAATAGGGTTCGATCGACGAGAAGCTTGTGTTTGCTCAACATAATAGCCTCGTAGATACCCGTTTGATTTTATACACTTTTCTTTTTTGCCATGACCCAGTCTACCCATTCTGGCTAGCCAAGGGCCGGAGTAGGCCAACCCCTCACCTAAAAAAGTTGTTTGTAATTTTGCCGAAAGTTCCCCAAGTTGAAGAGGGAGTCACCCTCAATAGGAGGAAATAAATGGTTCAAGTCCTCAGGAGAAGACCCAAGAAAGGTAGGGCCAAGCCCAACGGTGGCAAGGGTGGTCCCAATGGCCTCTGGATTGATAAAATAAGAAGAAGAGTAAGAAGATGCGTGTGATAGCAAAAGGGTTTGCACTCGCTCAGAATGAGACATGTCGTTCTCTTGAATGGGTACATTTAAGGAAGCAGAGGCCATTTTCCCTGTAAGGGATGAAGCAAGATGGCTCCAAAAAGAATTAGGGCAGTCTGTAAGAAGATAAAGACAGAGGAAAGGGATGGACGAAAAGATGGGTAAAAGTGGCACATTAATAAGCCTTCCCTACATGTACGTGCATGAGAAACGAGGTGCCTTTTTATTCAAAACTTAAAATGACTTCTCCCTAAAGCGACGCGTGGCATTCTCAAATTCAAAATGTTACAATGAATGTTTTGATCGTCTAATGTCACGTTTTGGGTGGCAATTGTATACAGTAAAAAAGTACATAAGCCTGATGGGGGCTTGCATGCCTCTCCATCGTGCTGCCTACTCATCGCGCTGCCTCTTCATTGTGTTGCCTCTTCATCGTGCTTCCTGCTCATCGTGCTGCCTCTTCATCGTATTGCCTCTTCATTATGTTGTCTCATCGGACTGGAAGAAAGCTTCCTCAAGAAGCCTTGCACTGGTTCTAGCGAGTAAACGTCACCAAAAGGAGAAAAGGTAATTTGCACATTTTCACAAAAATGTGATATAAATAGCAAAAATGGTGGTGAGAATAGCCCAACCCTTAATAAAACTCTATATGATATACATAATTAATTAAATAAAGAGATACTTAATATATAGTCCATTATACCCACCATTTTTAGAAATTGGTCCTTAGTATCACACCACTTAAGAATTAGTCCCTCACCTACTTTAGGGACCAAAATACCCTCATATTATAAATATATATATATATATGTATATGATAGTTGTCATCCAAATATCTCTCTACCATCACCTTGAAATTAGGGGATTGAAATTGAAACCCCAAAAATGCTTAGAATAAACATATATGTATATATGTACATACAGCTCACAATTAAACTGCTCTCTCTCTCTCTCTCTCCCTCTCTCTCTCTCTCTCTCTCTATTTCACTCCGGCCATGGCGGAATATCTCTGATAAGGCTCCGATTTACTACTGAGTCTTCTTCTTATAGTATTGACATAATATAAGTTGGGTCATGTGGGTTTGGGCTTGTTAAAAAAAAAAAAAAAAGAAGAAGAAGCAAGAGAAAGTCAAACAAAAAATGAAGAAAAGAAGAAGGAAAGTGCATACTTGCACTCTAATGAAGTTGACGAAGAAGGTGGTGATATTTGGGTCTCAATTGGGGATATGGCATCACCCTTTTTTTTCCCCCCACTTTTTTTTTTTTCACTTTTTTTCCTTCTTCCCATCAATTATAATTTTTTTCTCAATATTCCAAAAAAAAGGGAGAAATTTCTCACCAAATATTCTATGATTGTATGCATGTACTTGGGTTAACAGTGGGTACTTTTCACTTTTAGTATTTCTATGAATAAGGCGTGAAATTTTTGTTGTATGTATGAATTGATCACATTCTATTATATGAATTTCTCATTTTTTTTTTATCTTTAATGAGAATTTTTCACACTCTGTTATATAAATTTCTCACTTTCTGTAAGTGCGAATTTCTCACTTTATCATAATATTTCCACATTAAAAAATGAGAAATACTCACCTTTACTAAGAACTCAACAAATCGATAGGATACGTAAAAATCTAATGATTTGATGATGTATACGATTCGTTGCACTCAAGCTATGAACATAAAAATCATAAAATTGATAAACTTCTTTTATAGTCAGAGTGAGATATTTCTCACACTTTGCTTTATACTTGTTAAGATCTGTTAAAAGTGATAAATTTCTCATTGTTTGACTGAGAAATTTTCAAATATAAAACTGACAAAGTGAGAAATTTCTCACATTTTTTTTATTGCCATGTACACGATTCCTTCCTTTTTAAGAAACTTAATTAAATTAGGAGACCACAAATTTAGCAACTCCATGATTTTAGCATCATAACTTCACAAAATCCATAACTCCTAAATTTATATTGCAGTTACATATCTAAATTTCTCACACTTTGCTTTATAATTGTTAAGATATGTCAAAAGTGATAAATTCCTCACTGTTTGACTGAGAAATTTTCAAATATAAAACTGACGAAGTGAGAAATTTCTCACATTTTTTTATTGACATGTACACAATTCCTTCATTTTAAAGAATTTTAATTAAATTAGGAGACCAGAAATTTAGGCAACTCCATGATTTTAGTAACCATAACTCTACAAATCCATAACTCCTAAATGTATAATGCAGTTACCATATCTAAATATAAGAAAATATATCTGTTGACCCAAATGTGAAAACCTTAGAGGGGGGGTGAATAAGGTTTTAGCGAAAATTAACCTTTTTAAAAAACTTAATTGCAAATTAAACACAATCACATATAATAAAGTAAAGAGATAAGGGAAGAGAAACTTGCAAACCGATTTTTCAAGTGGTTCGGCAATCGCACCCCGCGGCCTACGTCCACCCCTCAAGAACACCTCTTGAGGATTCCTTTAATCCGATCTACTTCACGGGTGTAGACCAAACCGTTACAAGAGCCTTCAATCTCTCCCAAAGAAGAAAACCCCTTCTTTGCACACAAGGGTTACTAACCCTCAACCTTTACAATTGATTTGAATACAAATGATAACTCTCTCTCTAGAGTGGATAATACAATTTGAAGCTCACACAATAACTCCTTAGTGAGTAGATAATACAAATGAAGTCTCACTACAATTTACTCTCAAAGAAATACAAATAAAAAACTAGAGCAAATTGATAAACTCACACAACTAGGGCTCAAATATGAATAATGAGAAATCAACAAGTTGTGTGATTTAAATAGATGTTTTCCAATGGATTGATCAACTTAAAATGGTGTGGGAAAACATGTATTTATAGGCCAAGAAAGATTATAGCCGTTGGTGGCAAGTTTGGTAGTTAAAAGCCCCTTTAAAAACTAGCCGTTAGTGTATTCAGCGCAGTCCAGTCGACTGGATCGAGGGTTCAGTCGACTGGGAAGTTTAGAGCAGTGAATAGGCAATTTCAGGGCTGTTCAGTCGACTGAAAAGTTCAATCAGTCGACTGATTCTATAAACCAGTCGACTGGACCCTTAAAAAATCAGTCGACTGATTTTAAGCAGATTTTGGCAGACTGACACCTCTTTACTAAAACGACCATAACTCCCTCTACAAAACTCGTATTCGCGATCCGTTTGAAGATTCGGAAACTAGATTCAAATACCTTTCCAACCATATAAAACTAAAGATCTAATTCTTTACCAATTGGATCAGGTTTGCATTTAAAGTTGACCTATCTGCGCAAAGGTACTTGTTTTGACTTAGCCACTTTGAAAACTTTTGTGAAATGAATTTATTGAGTGGTCTAAGTATGTTTAGGTCCTTGAACATATTTTAAAGTGTATGAGTAAGGATCCTAAAGTTCAATTAAAGTTACTTGAGCCCCTATGAGTGATTGATCAAAATGCTTACACGTAAATCCTAGTCTTTAACAAAGGATGAAAAATCTTCAAGTCTTCAAGCTTGATCCTTGTTGAGCTCTCTCACTCTTGGACTTCACCACATACTATCTCATGATCTCAAACAAAGTTAGAACATTTAAGTACATGAATCAAGTGATTAGCGTAACGAAAACGACATGATAATTGATTGAAATAGAACCAATGAAAGTATGCAATTATCACTAGATTTGTCATCATCAAAACAAAACAAAAATAATGCCTTAAATAAATTCAAGGCTAACAATATCTATTAAAAATTAACTTAAAATATGCATAAAGGGTATATATGTCCAGAAATTACTTGCAGATTTGGGGAAAAGGACTAAATCTTAAGATTTGGTGATATAAAGGATTAATTTCAGTTCCTACCAAATCGAATGAACCAAATCTATATTAAATCCATATCTAAGGATCAAATCGTAGGTTTCTATTAGGGTCCGTTAGATTTCAGTCCTTTAATGTGTCATTTTCTAGAAATCGGTCCATTCTATAAGTCAACTTAGAAATCAGTCCCTTACCTATTTTAAGGACCAAAATACCCCCACTCCTACAATTAAGGGTTTTTAAATTTAAAACCCATATAACTCTCTCTTTCTCTCTCTCTATATATATATCTATATATATAATAAGTCTGAATTTTAAAATTCAAAACATATATAATATATATATATATATAAGAGAGAGAAGAGTGAGAATTAACATAGCAATATTATGCAAGAGAGAAAGAAAAGTGAGAAATTTCTCACTTCAAAATTACATCACATAGTGAGAAATTCCTCAATATAACATAATACGAAATTCTATATAATATTGTGAGAAATTCTCACTTCCAACAATAATGTGAAATTTCTCACTTTAACCGAATCACTGACTATAAGTCAAAATTTTTGTCTATTTTGGTGAGAAATTCTCAGATCTAGAATTTTGATGGAAGTACAATAATACAATTTCTCACCCAAAAAAAAAAAAATTTCTCACACCCCCACACAAATCAATATACAAAATACTCAAAATTTCTCACCTTGAAAATTCAAAACTACCTTCACTGCTCAAATTCATACTAAGGGGGGAGAGAGAGAGAGAGAGAGAGAGAGAGAGAGAGAGAGAGAGAGAGAGAGAACGTAAGTAGTTGATACGAACAAGCCTTCTCATGTCCTATCTTATGTTATGTGAATATCTTGCAAACAGAGAGAGAACGTGACATATAGAGAAAGGATTGATTCAGAACTACTCAAAAACGAATTGCTTAAATTTCAATTCTACATGGCAAGAGAGAGAGAGAGATAGATAGATAGAGAGAGAGAGTAGAGAGAGAGAACGTGAGATATAGAGAGTGATTAATTCAGAATCATAAATAGTGAAATAATGTGAGAGAGAAAATCGTGCACTAATTTGGGTTTCAATTTTGAAACCCCTAATTGATAATGATTATAAATACAAGGGTATTCATGTCATAAATATTACAATAATATTGGGGAAATGACCAATTTCAAAATTATACTTCGATTCAGGGATGCATTTCCATACACACGATACCAATAAGACCAACCTTACTATA
This sequence comes from Hydrangea macrophylla, assembly GCA_033977485.1. NCBI lineage: Eukaryota > Viridiplantae > Streptophyta > Magnoliopsida > Cornales > Hydrangeaceae > Hydrangea > Hydrangea macrophylla. The sequence continues at coordinate 36,520,406 of CM066994.1, forward strand.
ACTGCCTATTCAAGGACCATTTCTAATATTTCTAAAAACGATATGCTCATTTAAATTATATGTACTCATATCTTGTTGCACTCAATTTAGGTCTACTTCTCCTTCTAACTATTTCAAGCACTACAATCTTATCACTATTTCACACAATACATCTACACATCTACATTGCACATGACCAATTTGGTCTATTCTCCCTCTAGTTATAATCAATCTTTGCGAGTATCCAAAAAAAAAAACCGAGTTAATAGATACGGAAAAAGAGAGGAGCCTGGAGAGACCCACCAGCAGGGCAGGAGCCTCCAGCGAAGGCCAAGAAGAAGAAAAGTAAGTGACTGCAAGGGAAACCCTAGTCCAGATCGGACGAAGAGTGTTGGAGAAGAGAACCAGGTAAGTGATTTATAACCAAAACCCTCACTTTTTAGGAGAATCTCTCTCTCTGGTTTTCCCCAATTTTGCATTTATTCATTCCCCATCAATCAATTTTTGTTGATTCCAAAATTGATTGAAATTTGAAACAATCCCACTTACTTTTCGGTTGTTTTCACATGGGATGGCTCTCTCTCTCTCTCTCTCTGAACATGTTTTACTCTCGTTTCCTTTGAAACATTGGACGAAACACACCACCGAAATGAGACTTCATTTCGTGACTCCTGCTGGGGTTTCGGTTCGTTTCGGCCAACTATGATACCGAAAAGTTACGGTCGGTTTGATGATATGGAGAATGAATTAGAAATTTAGGGCTTAAAGTTGTAGATTTCAGTTTTCAGTTTTTGTTTTTATTTTTTGTATTGATGCCTGCTTCTAATTCAATACAAAAAATGAAAACAAAAAATGAAAACCAAAAACCACAACGTTACCATGCAACCTGTTGTTTGTTGATAATTGTGAGTTTTGTTTATATATATGACAATTGTCTCTATGTTATTAATTTTTTTTAAAAAATTAATTTTTCGCCTTGTTCCCGCCTAGGCCCCCCTCCACCGCCCGCCTACCGAGTAGCGATTTTTAGAACATTGTACAGATGACAAGCCAATCTGACCCCCATGGATCAGCATTTTCAGCAGCAGAGGTCATAACTCTCTCTCTCTACACTAATTTTTTTGTGTATATATATATATATATATCTGTTTATATGTATTCTTTCATTTTGTCTGGTAAATTGAGATCACAAATATGCACTTGTTTTCGTTACCGATGAATTTATTGGATCGGCAATTTCAGCAGTTGAGGTGTAAGGATCCATCTAAACTAAACTATGAAAATAAAAGGAAATTAACATGAAAGGAAAGAAACACTCAAACAAGTAAAGGGTAAACTAAACTATGAAAATAAAAGGAAATTAACATGAAAGGAAAGAAACACTCAAACAAGTAAAGGGAGAGAGAGAGAGAGAGAGAGAGAGAGAGAGAGAGAGAGAGAGAGAGAGAGAGAGTGCAATACATGCGTGTGGGTGCATGTGAGTAGCATGTGGCAAAATAGCTGTAAATACATGAAAATAAAATTAGGACTATTTGGACATAAGGCTGCCCTTAATCGGATCTTGACAATCCATCCCCATAACGACAAGCTTGGACTAATTATTTTGATTTGCAATCTCTGTAGCTCCAGCTTAGCTTTCTCTAACTCGAGATCACTCATAAACAAGTTATGAAGAATGCTTTCAAACTCAATCCAATTGCAATCCAACATTTTCTTCAAGGGTCTTCCCTTCATCATTATTCTAACCCTCGTAACTTCTTCCCTTATAATCAATCAACCATAAGTATCTTTATAAATTAACTTGTAACTTTTAAACTTCCAACCCCCATAATTGTTATAAGCACTAAACAAAGTCATCATCCCTCATTTGCTTCAAGTTTTATGTCCCTTACAAAGTTCCTCACTACTCCCATGAGACTTGCTAGACTGAGAATGTCAATCATGCATTCATCGTGTTGGAGTTTAGGCTCTAATGTACAAATCCTTCTCATAAGTTCAAAACAATATAGGCATTTTTCTTTCAACTCAACATGGCCACAAACATTAAGCACCGCGATGAATGTGATACCATCTTGTTTCACCAAAAGTTTCTCCATCCTCATAATCCATTTCTAGGCCAATCCCTCGGGCTATAAATCACCAAATAGTATACTCTCACAATGATCAACATTTTTCTCTTCAGTTACACCAATAGCCAATTCTATGTTGCCACAGTTAGGAGGGTAACACTAAATATCCCACAAAGTTGTAAGTCATCCATGCTCAAATCCCAATGACCTAAATCACCATTGGACATTTTTTCTAACAACTCCCAAGTGACCTTAAAGCTTAAAGCCAAATTCAGATTTCGTGTACCCACTAATAATACAATTCCAATTATTCAATACCATCTTCATCGGCATACCATCAAACATCTCATGTGTAAGAGTAACCATTTCATACTCTACATAACCATTAAAAATGGTGTTAAATGGACTTTTGTCTCTCTTTAACATCCTATCAAACACTTGAGGAGCAATTTTAGGACGACTATGTTGCAAACACATAATTGATGTTTGAAGTGGTGATTGGGGTGGGAGATGAGTGGATGTTTGGTTGGAATTCGGGTATATCATCGGTTATGGATGAGGAATGGTTGTTTGGTTTGGAATTGTTTTCAGGAATGGAGGAAGTGGCGGAGGAAGGGATTGTATCACTGGAATTTGAAGATGTTGCAGGGGTGGTACAATGAGTTTTATTGAATCTATGGTTGTAACTATGGTTGTTATTGGAAGAGGAGATGATGGTGCCTCAATTGGTTGGGGCGCTGGAGGAGGGTTTTGTTGTAGAGATTGTGTCAGTGGTGACGGCGGATTGAGGTTAGAAGGAAGTGATGATGGTGTGAATAATATTGAGAGATGAACTGGAAGAGGAGTAGAATGAAGGGATTCTAGGGTTTGAGAATTACCCGATGAAGGCATGTTCGGCGCAGAGAAGATTTAAAACTGGCTCATTGCTCGTCGCACCTCCGTAGTGATACTTCTCTGCAACCCTTGTTCCAATTCCTTTTTCAATTGTTCCATTCTCAATTCTAATCGAACATCAAAATCCTCCAGAATTTCTGATTGCAACTGGAGTTGAGATCCCTTTGAGCCTAGCTGATTGGAGCTCATTCTCCCACACATGGCCGGAAGCTTGTGGTTGTCCTCCCATGGTGATCGGAACATAGCTCTGATACCAATTGTAAGGATCCATCTAAACTAAACTATGAAAATAAAAGGAAATTAACAGGAAAGGGAAGCAACTGGAGTTGAGATCCCTTTGAGCCTAGCTGATTGGAGCTCATTCTCCCACACATGGCCGGAAGCTTGTGGTTGTCCTCCCATGGTGATCGGAACATAGCTCTAATACCAATTGTAAGGATCCATCTAAACTAAACTATGAAAATAAAAGGAAATTAACAGGAAAGGAAAGAAACACTCAAACAAGTAAAGGAAATCTCAATTCATTCATATCATAGCCTCCATTGATGTGCACTTACTGATGCTGAGAGAGAGAGAGAGAGAGAGAGAGAGAGAGAGAGAGAGAGAGAGAGAGAGAGAGAGAGGAGTGCAATACATGTGTGTGGGTGCATGTGAGTAGCATGTGGCAAAATAGCTGTAAAAACATGAAAATAAAATTAGGACTGTTTGGACATAAGGCTGCCCTTAATCGGATCCTGACATGAGGTCATCTCTCTCTCTCTCTCTCTATATATATATATATATATACACACACCCGCGTACGCTAATCTGTGTATATACACTAATTTGTGTGTATATCGGTTTATATGTATTCTTTCAATTTGGCTGGTAAATCAGCATCACGAATTTTCACTTTGTTTTCGTTAGTGATGAATTTCTTGGTGCGAAGACCGCATTTTGCATCACTAATTCTATAGCCGTGTTGAAATTATTTTTCCTTAGAATTTTGAAGCAAGATAGTTGTGTTGATATCGGGTTCCTAATTATTCAGTTGGAGTTTCTTGCGGAAGACGAATTGATCGAGATTGTTCCAAACATGACAATGGACCCTCTCAATTTCATCTGTGTATGATTCTCTTTTCTGCCTCTCTTCTATTTGTGTATATGTGATGCAGTAATTTGTAATACTATATAGTACTTTTATTAGTAGTACTTTAGGCTTTATTAGTTGTCTTTTATCTTATTTGTTTTGGTTGTCATTTGGTGTGGGCCACAACCATGCGAGGTTAGTGAGGGTTTAATAGGCTATAAATAGTAGGCTAGGGTTAGGGTAAATTAGTTTTGGGATTGTTATGTATTGAATTGGTTGCAGCCCAAGTAAGCTTTAAAGTCTTTAATGGAGGATCACTTCCCAAAACCCTAGTTCTTTAATGGAGGATCACTTCTATATATACTTATTAGTATACTTTTATTGGTAGTACTTTAGGCTTTATACTATAAGCTTTTTAATGGAGGATCACTTGCCAAAACCCTAGTTCTTCAATTTCTTCTCTAAATTCCCCGTGTGATTGCAAATCTCTTTGCATCACTATGTCTCTACCTATTTACTCTATGCATATATACACGTTAATATGTGTGTGTGTATACTCATGTTAATTCAGACTGATATATCTTTTGGATGGATTAAATTGGCAGGGGGATTTTGGCCCATTTCGTCCACAAATAGCTACTCAAGTACCTATGTGGCTAGCAGTGGCTTTGAAGAAGAGAGGGAAATGCACAATTCGACCTCCAGAGTGGATGTCTATGGGTGAGTTTGCTTTTAAAAGATTTTATTGACTTTTTTGTTGTAATTATATTGAATTTTTTAGATCTAATTTTTGATGGGTTACCTAAAGATGGTGCACTAGCTTATTTTTCTTTTCAAATTGCAGTCCAAATAGCCTAGAAGAATGTCACTGGCAAACACTGGTTACCGAGTTGCATCGATGTTATGAATTACTCAATTTTTTACCTATCCATTGCTTACTTTTGTTTCATTCTTCACGAAAGTCTGTCCTCGAAGCATTCTCATAAACTATTTGTTGTCTTTCAAACAAGGTTTAAGCACCAAGCTTGGATTTGCCTCAGTAAAACTATTGGTTCTTGGGGGTACCCCACCCCTCCATAGGAAAAAGAGAACCATAAATAAACTAAAAATTACTTCCACCACAACCCTCCCAGAGAAGAAGCGGTTTCTAAATCTCCCTTAGGGATTTAGCCCTATCCCATGATCTTGAGTTATGAAAACAGAACCAAAAAGCCAGACATACGAACACAAGACCACCAGATTTTACATCTCCCAAAAATAGGGCTACGCCCACAGAGCTGCTGTGAATTTCACTATGATCAGAAGGCTGAAAGAGAAGAATTCAGAATGCAGTAATGGCAGCCCTTATATACTAGGTACATAGAATTAGGGATACAAGCTACAAGAACGAAAGTTACCAACTTATAAGTTGTTTCCGCGAGAGTGGGGCTAAGTGGATGCTATTATCAAGCTCCACACAATCTATCACTCTTCAACCTCCTAATTAATTTTTGTGGTTAACTTTTTATAACGTTCACCAGTCAGTTGAATGAGGCTTTTCTCCTTATAGTCTGCCCATAAGGCCTTCTGATTGTATCACTCCACCGGGAGCCTGACCCGTTCTTCTATCTTATCTACTTGAGAATTTGTGGAGTAGAATCCACATATTCTGTCACAAATTCGAAATTTGGCCAGAACATTTGAAATGACTTGGATCATTCTTAACTCGTTATAATTGGGTTGATAATATTCCATTCTCTATTTGATTCAATTGATTACTAGAAATTGCTGCATCTCAAGTGTTTAAGACAGGCAACTCTTGTGAATATCTGTAACTGTTGGGTACCTTTTCGAAATTAGAGACTTATTTTTAAATAATAGGTACTATTAGAAAGCCTCAACATGTATTGTGAACTGTTGAGATTGTCCCACATCGGGAACGTATAACCTTGCTACTCAATTAATAAATTCAAGGGGCTACTTCACTCATTGCCAATTGGTTTTGGGTTGGATGCTCCAATTTAACATGGTATCAGAGCAGGTTATTGTTGGGCCCAATTTGTCCACGTGTGCTCCATGTCACCCTATCTCAGTAATCCACGTGTGTGGCTCTTAGTCATGCCACACGTGCGGGGGCGTGTTGAGATTGTCCCACATCGGGGACTAGGGGTGTACTCGGTCAGTTTCGGTCGGGGTTTGGCGGCGATGTGGGACCGAACTGAGGGGCTCGGGGTGTTGGCTGCTGGCACCGAAACTAACCAACAGTCAGTCGGTTTCAGTCGATTTAGGTGTAGTTGGTTTCGGTCGGGGTGTTTCGGGGTGGGTTGTTGTGATGGTAGCCTACTGATTTGGGCGATGGAAACCCCCAAACTTCTCACCCAGACTCACCCTCACCAAATGAAACCCCCAAAAGAAAAAGACAAAGAAACCATAGTATCTAAAAACAAAAGGAAAAAGAAAAATCACACCTTGATCAACCTTGCACTTTGCGCCGGAGGTGGTCACCGTCGCCGGAGGTGGTCTCCATCAAATCATTTGATGGAGATCCGTTCTTATTCTTTAGATCTGTCATCTGAGAGACTAAGACTTGTTTGGTGGTGGCTGTGAGACGAATGAGAAGAGAGAGAGGGTGAGGGTAAGGATGAGACAGAGACACAAAGATTCACATACACGTTTATATATATATTCACAATTTCACATACATACACGTATATATATATATATTCCGAGACTGAGATCGAGATATTGGTGGTGGTGGTAGCCGATCGTGGTGGCGGTGGTAGTACATCGTGGTCATGGTGGGCTGGTGGCGGTAGTAGTTGATCGTGGTTGTTGATTGTGGTGGAGAGAGGAGTTAAGGTTAGGATTGATTGGTGGTGGTGTCTTTTCATGGTGGCGGCACATAGGGTTAGAGTATGGGTGCGAGTTGTGGAAAGAGAGAGAGAGGGGGGTTGAAGTGGGTCTCCAGACTGATCACGTTTTTTATTTTTGGTATTGACTGTTGAGTGGCTGGGATACAATTAGTAGTAGGAGAAATTATATGGTGTGTGTTATACTCAGTCGGTTTGGTTGGGTTCGGTATACATCCTCCTCCTACCGGCCACTGAACTGACCAGTCGGTTTTGCTTATCCCTGAACTGACCACCGACCATTATCCCATCACACTGAAAATTTCGGTCCAGTTCGGTCGGTCGGTTCGGTCTCACGGTTTTTTTGAACAGTCCTATCTTATAGCCTTGCTACTCAATGTATAAATTCAAGGGGCTACTCCACTCATTGCCAATTGGTTTTGGGTTGGATGCTCCAATTTAACATGAACATCTAAGTACGGCCAAGTATCCCAATTTGGTATGCTACGTGTGCAACTCTACTTTGGAAGTATCTGTGCTTAATAGGATTCAAGATTGCTAATTCTCTTCAATTTTCTGGTTTGTCATGTAGAAAAGCTGACGCAAGTGTTGGAAGCAGAGCGAGACTCTGAAAGCTTTCAGCCACTACCATTCCATTATGTAGAAATCTCAAGGCTTCTTTTTGACCAGTAAGTACTCACCCATGTCATGTCATGTTATTTTTAATTCTATCTTGTAAGAGTATTGACGACAACTTTTTTTGTTCATATAGTGCCCGAGATGATATCCCTGACGTGTATATGGTAAGTTTTGAACAGCTTCAATCGTATTTATTCATGCATTTTGATGGTCCAAGGATTTGATGTTAATATTTCATATAGGTGAGATCTCTCATTGAGGACATCAAGGACGTAAGATTTCACAAAATTGGAACTGGCTTAGAGATAATGTCTGCACGTACAAATGCAGTGAAGGTTTGCTTGTTCTCTCCCTCATGATTTTTGTATACTTATTATATCTAACGAAGTTTTTAGCCATATGCATTGATTTCATCATGTAAATGAAATAATAACCAACACATCCTTTTTAGTCAAGTGTTAGTTAATGACCACTGAGGAGTGGATGAGTCGGTGCAGTTTTTCATAAAAAATAAAAATAAAAAAAACTGAAAAAGAAAATTCTAAGTCATATGCAATTCTACTCCCTTAGAACTCTTGAATCTGATAGTGCAGTTTAAAGATGTATCAGCAATGGAAGTAAATATAGTGCGCCCATTTGTTGTAAGAGCTCTACAAACATTTTATGAGCTTGATAGTCCAGAGTTGATAGAATCGGACAGAAGGGCTAATAGACGACCCCAAACCACTGATCATGGGCCAAGGGTAAGTTCATTTCAGTTGTTTATTTCTCTTTTTCTTGTTTGTCCGATATTAAAAGTTGAGATTGAGAAAAGAAAAATGACATGCTTTCCCTAATTATGGTAGAAGTTTGCTTTAGATTATATAATACATGCATTATGGGGACAAAATGAGTTTGCCTTCTTATTTATTTATTTATTTTTGGTAAAAATGAATTGCATCGGGTAGAGGTTTTTGTTTTCTAACAATTGTTTCATATATTTGTTTTCCAGCGGCAATTGAGAAAAGACAGATAGATCAAAGTCTCCACTGATAATGGTCAAATTGTATTTGGCAACCACCAAATTTATGGGAGGGAGTGATTTCAGCATGCTAACAAGAAAGGTACAACTGCTCCTTTGGATCCTTCCCATAATGATTGCAGGCGGGTGAAATAACTATGGTTCTCACTCGAACCTCCAGCGTGTAGTGTCTATCTTTCTGATTTATATGGGTTTTGGAGAGAGAACAAACAAATTGGATAATGTGAAGTTTGTTATTTTTATCAGAAGTTGTAAGAGTTTTCGATACATATCCAATGGAAAAGACATGTTACCTTTTTTGAGCTAAATTGTTAAAAGAACCAGCTACTCACGGTGAAGGAACTAAGAGTACAGAAAATCAGAAAGGAAAATCAAGGAACTATAAAGAGAGAAGAAATTAAGAAGTGCTGAGTGAATGAAGAGAATAAATATTTAGAGCAGAGTGCCAATAATAAAAGGGGCTAAACAGGAACAGACAGAGTTAACTGATATTGCACCCATCGTTGTAGGAATGGTCGATTCATATGAGTCGATTCGAGTTTCGTACAACCCGAATCGATTCACAAATTAGTAGGATTCATGACTCATGATTTTTGATTTTGAAGTTTTAAGTTTCAAGTATAAAACTTTCAACATTTTGTGCCTTGATATTGCATTAAAGTTGTGTTAACTTGTTATTTATTTATTTATTATTTTTATTATTATTATTATTTTTTTCTTTCCATTTTGGTGTTTTGCACATGTTTTTACATATATATAAATTTTATGAGTCTTACGATTCGCGATTTGAAAACAATGATTGCACTAGAGTACCATAGAGGGTGCTAAATGGGTAGAGAATAGGGGAAGCTTGGGGTCTCTACTCAAAGTTAGGGGTGAGGGGAAAAAAGGAGGTTTTAGATTGGTGGGCATGGTACCATATCCCATTAAAGGAAAGTTTAACTTCCATCTTAAGTAACTCTAGTCATCTCTGTTCATGCATTCAATTGACAGCCAAATCTCCAACATCGCTTCTCTGAGCTCTCACTTTCTGATGACTTACTATCTCTCTAAAATCAGAAGTGGTCAGAGAATTTTTTAGGAACCAAGAGATTGATACCTTACTATAACTCTAGTGATGAGTATTGCTATAATTTGTTTTAATAATGTCGAGTACTGCGATAGTGAAACCTGTGTGGACCATCGTCCATCAGGATTCTGTACAGTGTTAGAGGTGAGGTGCTATTGTTAAGTGGTGGTTGTTATTAACGTTATAGTGTTTTTTTTGTTTGGGCAGCTGAAAACCAATTAACTTATAGTGTTCAAGTTGCATAACTAGAGGTGATTAATATGTGAGGACAAATCAATACATTTTCTAATTAGCAACCTTGAATAATATAAAGATTGCAATTCATTAGCTTACATGTATTATCTCAGTTTTTGTTTGATTGATTTTATTATTTTAGTTATTTATAAACTGTTGGGTTAAAAACTAAATTGCAATTCAACACGAGAGTATCATGATGATAGAAAGCCTCTTTCTCCTTATCAGTGATAAACATCAAAACTTTGACTGACCTTGTCCTTACTGAACGTTGTGCACTTGTGCCTATTGTTAGGTTTCATTGAAGTAATAGCTTGTAATATTCTTCAACACTGTCCATCTGTTATACACTGGCTGATATTTCCAACTGTGGTTATCCATTGAACTGTATGTTAGAAAATTTGATATTCGACTGACAATTCAATGAAGACATTGCCTTTTAGTTTGGGAAACAATATTGCGAGATATTTTTGTTTTGTTTTTCCCTTAGAAAATTTAGGTGACATTGACAAAGTATGTGCTTTAATTGCTTTTGGACCACACTCTTCCATAGTTACACTGACAACAATGCCCCCTTTGTTAATCACCTTATAGGTTGTAATTAGATCCCCATCTCAGATCATTATGGCTAATAGATCCTACAACTCGATTTAAATGTTTCACGTAATTATTTTTGTGAGAAGATAATCTTTTCATATATCGGTTCCTGTCTTGTGTTCTGACGCTACGAAATTTCTACCTGTTAAGGTCGATGGTTGTTTTGTTGCCCAAGCCCCAAAACATGAACTCATGGCCAAACCCATAGGATTTATCATACAAATTAAAATAAAATTTAGAGAAGTAACTATCTTTTGGCCACCAAATTTCTGGTAGTTGATAGGTCAGAAAACTGTAGTTAAATGGGTTCCCAGAGTAACTCAAAAAGATCAAGGCTTTGTTTAGTTTACGGATTTATTGGAGGAAAAGACAAGGGAAAAGTAAGCAAGAAGGAAAACTGATTTCCTTGTGTTTCCTCAATGGTCAAACGACATTAAATATTAAAAAGTTTCAAATTATAATTATGAAGTAAGGAAAAAGGAAGGAAAAATGACTCATAAAATTCAAAATGTTTAATTTATTTCTCAACTTATTTTCTTTTTCTTTCCATTTTTCTCTTTGTTTTCCTTATTAACCAAACGAAGGAAAATGTTTTCCTCGCTGTTTGCCTTTCTCTTCCTCACTAAGTCCATGAACCAAACAAAGCCTAATAATCTAGGTGGGGATTAGTCAAAGCAGATTTTATTAATGAAACTCTATACATAGTTCTGTTTCCTTAGAACTCTTCTACATGCAATTCCATATTAATTTAGTTGTTCTCCCTCTTTTTTTACGAAGTTTGTCAGTGAATACTCAACATTGGTTTTTTTTTTTGTTGCTAAAAGGATACTCAACATTGGTTGTTTATTCTTCCATTCACATTTATAGGAATCTGCATGATTAGGGTCCTGGTGGTCTGGGGAATATTATTTATGAAATTGTTCCTTTTTTTTTTTACTAATCAATGAAGAGAAAATCCCGGGTCTTTGTCCTAGCACATTATTGATGAAATCTGAAATCTGGTATTCTATATAGAGAATGATGTTAATTTTACTTGTTTATATGGGGGATTGTTTGATGCGCCAAACATAGCCATAGTGCCCTTGAACTGGAGTTAGAGATGAACTCTTTTGCAAGTGAAGAGAATGCTTTAATTATAAGGTGTATTGCCTGGAAACTAAGATTCATTAGGCATGTTACCTCTCTTTGTAAATGTAATGTGTCACATATATATATATATATATATATATATGTGTGTGTGTGTGTATGTATTATCTGTCTTAAGCTAAGAGGTACCTGCCCCTGACTATTTGCCTAGGACACATGCAACCCCACCCCTGACAATTTGTGTGCAAAGGGAATTTCTTCATGAAAGCTTACTGTTTGGTGTAAAAAATATGTTTGGTTCAGAAAAAAAAAACCAGTTTTATGTAATTTAGAGTTGGTGCGAACATTTTTATGTTTTATTTTTATTTTTATTTTGCGTAAGAGTTCGTGGTTGACTTGAAAGTGTTCAAGAATTATTTTTTTGTCTAACCAAGACAATATTGGTTGGATTAAAGTGAGACTAAGTTTGAACTTAGTTCAATTTTAAGGATTCTGAAACAAGCGTTTATGATAGGTTGGCTGTCAACATTTTGCTTAACCAAATTGATTAGGCATCTAGATCTCTATCCTCCCCAACTTAAAGCATTCAGTAAGAAGAAAGTGGTCCTAAGCTTCCCCTAGGTTTGTGTAGTCTCAATTTGCCATTTGTCTATCACTCTATCTCAATCACTAGACAGACAACAGAGCATGTATTATGTTTGCCTATATACATATATATATATATATATATATACAAAGATTCTCTAAAGAGGACCACCTCTCTTTATTAAAATAGAGTTTCTGTTTTAGCCGTCAGATCGCGTTTTTATTAAGGACATTGTTGTCATTTTGCAGTTTTTAAATACAATATGATGGTCAAAACAGAAGCCCTCTCTTTAATAAAAAGAGGCGCCTTTCTTAGAGCTGACTGTATATATATATATGTGCACGTAAAAAGAGGGGCAGAGAGGAATTTGGATATTCCCGAAAGAGTTCGGCAGAAAGGATCCTAACATAACATGCATCATATTCCCTTCTGTTATCTCCTCCACCCCAAGTTTCAGGGCAAAAAGTAGTTTTTATTCTCTCATATGTGCTGGGTCCTTTTGTTTTGTTTAAATCTCACATCTCAAACTCTCAAAACAACCCATGTGCTAGGATACAAATCTGGCAAGTGTATAGTTTCTGTATAGAGAAGAAATAATGAATTGACATCATAACAAAGTTGTTTATAAGCTCCATTAGTTTTAATAAAAGGCTTTATTACAAAATAGACTGTTAAGTTTGGTCCCTGTCTTATTTCAGTACATGTATCAATTGCGTCAATTTGGTTCTGAAGTTTTTATTTAGAATCAATGTGATCCCAATCGCCAATTATGTGAGAAAAGTCCAATTCTGCATTGTCACACTTTTTAGGAGGAAAAATGGAGCACCGTCAATCTCCCAACCTGTGTATCAGCGTGACTGTGCATAGCAATGGGTGAATTTTGTCAAATTTTTTGACAAAAGTGGGAATTTGTACCATATTACTTCTATTTAAATACTTAAGGAACCAAATTGATGCAATTTAAACTACAGGGACTAAAATGAGGGAGGTTAAATAGAAGTAATGTGATCCCAATGGCCAATTATGTGAGAAAAGTTTGATAGAATATACTCACATGTTCTGCATTGTCACATTTTTTAGGAGATAAATGGAGCACCACCAATCTTCTAACTCGCTTATCAGAGTAATTGTGCATAGCAGTGAGTGAATTTTGTCAAATTTTTTTGACTGAATTGGACATTTGCACCACATTACTTTTATTTTAAAATTTCAGGGAGCAAAATGACGCAATTAAAACGATAGGTACTGAAATTAGACGGGGACCAAACTTTAGGGGTATGTTTTGTATTTAAGCCTTAATAAAATTTATGAGTAATGCTATACTTCCCTAATTTTGTATCCCAAATCCTTCCCAAATATATATGGCAGGGACTCCATTGGATTTTGATTGGATGATGTTGAAGTAACTCACTACCTCATGTATTTGAAAAATATTTGGGATACAAAATTTGAGAAGCATAGCATTACTCAAAATTTATTGGCTCTTTTGGTTTTCATGTGAACTTTGATTTCTGTGAAAAAAAAAAAAAAAAAAAATCAAAAGTTGTCCTGTTAAGCCCTGGAGTAGCAAAAATAGGAAAAATAATATCCTTTTTAGGTCCGTACGTCGTGACTGGTGAATGTCACATGATTGTCCATAACACAAAATCTAAACATCGAGAATATAACAACAATAAGAGATCTAAGTTCGACATTAATATAACATAAGGTTACTAGTCTTATTACAATATGGAAGCAATACTTAAACATAACAAAGTTTTAAAGCAACACGTGTCGATTATAAAACATAGACATTATTCAAAACATTAAATGGAAACTAGTGTAGATGTAGTTATCTGCATAGTAGTTCTCCCTTGCGTAACCATGCTCGGCAAAGCATTCCTCCGTGTAGCAGCCCTCGTCGGTAGGTCCTTTCCCTGTGTTATAATACACTGAAAAAGCTGGACATGAGAATATCCAAGGCAAGTATGTCGTCAACTTATAAAGCCGAGTGAGTGTAATACTAATGAGGTATCAATAATCATGATGTTATTATAATATTGTGATGACAGCAATTATAGATCCAATATCTGTATATGTTCCTTTACCTCTTTCCTTTATTAATCAAGCCAACGTCTATAATTAGAATTATGACTTGTATTAACTCAACAACGATCGACAATGCTTACACCACTGATGAACAATACTTGATAGTAACACACTAGGTTGCTCCGGTTTACCGCTTTTAAGGGCGAAGATCCACCCATCGCTTTTAAGAACATATGATCGAGCAAAGTACATCACTCTAAAGCCATGACTTTCGCAACCTACCAGTGATCCCAGTTCACCGCTTAAGGGCGAAGATCTACCCACCCCTTTTAACAACATGTCATGGATCATCGGTCTATTTTAGGGCAATTGATCATAGTTCACCGCTTTTAAGGACGAAGATCCACCCAACGTTTTTGAGAACATATGATCGAGCAAAGTACATCACTCTAAAGCCGTGACATTCGCAACCTACTAGTGATCCCAGTTCACCACTTTTAATGGCTAAGATCCACCCATCGCTTTTAAGAACATATCATGGATCACCGGTCTATTTTAGGGCAATTGATCACAGTTCACCGCTTTTAAGGGCGAAGATCCACCCACCACTTTTAAGAACATATCATTGATCAATACCCGCCTACGCCCAATTTATAACTTATATAACCTACATTGTTCCATATATACTAAGACTAATCCACGAAACTTCCTATGTGGATGATAGTACTCGATGCGATAAACGGCAACTTGGTTTGATTCACGACATTGCACGATTAACATTCTATTATTGTTAATGTGAGAGTACAAGTCCTTTAAGCACATTATTCTCAAGGTACGTCACGAGGCATATCAATTTTTTCATTAAAGCATGTAAAGAATTAGGTACGATATTTAATAACTCGACAACTCACAATCTGTAATCAAAACTGAAAGTTCAACATTCTGCACTGAGCAATTGGATAAGATGGAAACTGATTGTGGAAAGAATAAGCTGAGCAATCGATTGGACAACATGACAATCGATTGATAAACGCGCAATCGATTGGCTAAAATAGCAATCGATTGGGTATCATCTTCTTCCTCATAACTGGCAGTGACGAACTGAAATTATGTTTTATGCATTAGGGGTCCTTTCTCTTACCAAAGTATATAAAACACCATAAGTAAAGCTACCAAGTGAGTTTGAACACCTACCAAGTAGAAGTGATGTGTGTGTGAGGTTTGAGAAGCTTGGTCCAAGCTTCAATGGAGGTTCTCTCTGTCCTTATTCTCCTTCCTTCTCTTGTTTTCCAAAAAGAAAATTTCAAATCATATATGAGGCATATATATAGGCATAAATTGCATGCATGGGGATGGATGTGTCATTCTCTCATGCAAACCTTGGTGGCCAAGTTCAGTCCCGACCAATCGATTGGTATAAGATGGCAATTGATTGTGTTTAGTCGGTATCAAGCAATCGATTGGTTGAGGAGACAATCGATTGGTATAAGCTTTTCTCACAAAGCTTAGAAGTTCAATACTTCAACACACATGGGTACCACATAGTTTATTTATAGATACCTACAAAATACAATGAAATTACGGATATTACATGTCCAAAACACTTTTTAACTGATTGAAATTTTTTATGATTCACATTTTTTTTTTTGTTTTTTTTGCGATTGAAATGTAGAAGTTGATTTGTCAAACCTGTTTCATTTTAGCTTATAGTGTTTTATAATCACTTGTGGGCTCCAAAAACTGTTGCCAAACATGACCTAAGAGCCTACAAAGATTATACTTTAACTGCTGCCTATTTTCTTGTATATAAGAGTATTTCCAATGGGCATGCTAAACTTTATGTCATTGTTAAATTATAGCATGACTTCAAAAAGCTTCACTTCTCAATGGTATGGCAAAAATCCTATCACAATATAGCAATGCCAAAAACTATGCCAAGTTTGGCACAAAATATAGCATTGCTAATATTTGGTACGCCAACATGACAATATCTACCAAGGGCCCTAGTGGCCCAATGGTATCACCTCCTCTCCTCCAAGTAGGAGGGGATGGATTCGAATCTCCCCAATGGAGAGTGGGAGGGGTTTATCCCCTCCTTTCTTTGCAGAACGCTCTGTGTGCTCTTGTCGGGCTTATCTCTTGGGTTCCTGATGATGCCTAGAATTGGTAAGAGGGGATTCAGAGAGAGACAGAGAGACACCAAGGAATTGTATGTGGTTCGGCCCCGTTAATGAGGTGACCTACGTCCACGTGTGTATCTAGGCGTTATACTAGCAGATCACCGGCGGCCTGGTGAGCCAACAATGGTGGGCGGCACTACCAGTAATACCGTCCGGGTATATGCGTTTCAGTGTACGCTCTAGTGATTAGGTTTTTTAAGATCGTTTTTTTTTTCTCCCCCTTAGAAGGGTATGGGTGGGCTCTTTTATAGATGCAAGAGTCCACCTCTACATGGAAACTTCGATCCATTAGGAAGCCTATATCAATCACAATTCAATGTGCATAAGTTAAGGGAAGATCATTATCAGATTAGGAATCTATCGAGTTTTATTCCTAATAGGACTCCGGCCGCACAAGGAAACTGCTGGCGTTGAGCCGCGCATCCGGGAGAGTCGCCGAAGATCACGCCCGGGCTGTGCTGGCACCCCGAGCGGTGACGCTGGCAAGCCCTGGGTGTGGACCCCAGAGTTCTGCTTGGTCTTCGATGCTGACGTGGCCGTTGGACCCACGCTGGATAATTCTGAGCATATCAGCTGCCCCCCATTTCCATAGCTAATTGGACGCCATGTCTGATGAGGTTTGGAAATCAGAGCAGTTCACGAGAAACCGCTCGGGAAGAGGCCGAGGCCTTCCCCGAGGTAAGGCTGACCCGGGGTTGTCTTTCCGAGAAAGGACCGAGCGGGAGACTGGAGGGTCCGGTATTGCCCAGGGCCACGTGTCAGCTGCTTGCAGGCCTGGTTGGGATGCGACGGGGCCATCGTGGAGGTAACCGAACCGTTTGCGTTGGGACCAAACCGTCACGTCGTGCATTTAATGCATGCGCCTTTTGAGGCGGCGTATGGTATGCCCGATGTGACAGCCGTCAGTCGCTAAGAGCGGGAAAACGTCCTGACCGTCCGATCTGATTCAATCTGAGCCGTCCTTTGTCTTTATAAAAGGAGCGTCAGTTCATTCTACATACTCACCACTGTTTGAAGATCAATAATCACCGAGCGGGTTTTCAGAACAAAGCACTCCCGACCCCTTTTCCTCTGTTCATACTAATTCAATCTTCCTCCCCATGGCTTCCAACATCGACCTGTCGTCGGACGAAGGGCTCAGAGCCTTCAGAGAGGACTGCCAAATTCCGGACGACGTAGTAGTTCGTCCGCACATTGAGGGAGAAGAAGTAGCCCATCCTTTCTTCCTCATCAGCAGTTATCTGCTGCTGATTGTGGGATTACGCTTTCCTCTGCCGGTCTCATTCTGCGACCTTCTTCAGGGATTGGATATCCCACTACACAAATGCCGACCAAACGTTGCCCGCCTCTTGTGGGGGATTGCAGCGCTGAACGAGCGACTGGGGTTATTTCTCCGGGCCGTCGACGTTGCGAGGTGTTACATAATGGGCATTGACAACGGAGGCCCCTACTTCCGCCCTAAGACTGAGGGAAAAGACTTTGTCCGAGGTCTGGATTTCCCAAACAAGAACTGGCAACGGTACCCTTGGGTCCTGGTTGCTGGTAACTGGCTGGAGAATGACGGTCTCTCCCCTCCTGCGAATTATAATCCCGACCGCTGCAGACAGGCTTTCACCGACCTTCGTGGAGTCGTTCCTTCCGAGGATGACATGGAGGCATTTAATCAAGCCATTGAGGCCGGCATGTCGTTCTCCTACTTGAAAGGGAGACCTGCGGAGAATTCGGGCGTCGGATCGTCTTCTGCAACCGCTGCTGCTGCGGCATCTGGATCGCGCCGCTATACCCGGTCGATGGCGACCGGGGCGCGCCCGGCCAGCAGGACGGGCCAACCCGAGGGGCCGGTCTCCTTGTCCACCAGCACCGACTCCTCCTCATCTGAGGATGCAAGCCCGCCTCCGGGCCCATCCCGAAAGGGCAAGGAGAGAGAGGTCGAAGAAGAGCCTCAGCCCCCACCGAAGAGGAGCCGACCGGAAGTATTCATCGACCCTCGCATGCCGGGCTCATGGTCGGATTTCTCTCTTGTGAACATGGAAGAACGCTTGCAGGCGGTGGAGAAGATGGGCGCCGAGCTGCAGATGGATTCCGCCCTGCGGGGGGTGGATGTCCACGCCTTGGAGCTGGCCGTAGAGGGGCTGACGGCGAAGGTGGCTGCCCTGGAAGAGGAGGTCAAGGCTTTGAAGGATAAGGGCACTTGAAGTCTGCCGTCCTTCTCTTTTTGTTTTTTTTATTTTTTTTTTTTTTGGGGAGGCTACTACAACTGCCCCCCGAACTTGTACAGTTTTTCTTTTTTATCAATGAACAAGGTCCTTGAGGCCATCCCTTTCGCGTTAATTGTATTTCCGATTTCTATTTTGACAGTGGTTTGTTCGGTTGGAGTTCCAAAATTCCAACCAGCGTCCAAACCTTCAGCGTCCAATAGACCTCGTGGACTTGCTGTGCGGTTACGCCGAGATTCTCATGCACCTCCTGCCCCCCATTTTCAAAGCTGATTGGACGCTCCGTCTGATGAGGGTTGAAAACTGAAATTTTCCTTGGGAACCGTTCGGTAGTAGACCGGGATGTTGTCCTTCGGGCGGGGCCGGAGGAAGACGTCGGTCGGGGCATTCCCCGAGCGGGCGATCCGTTGGTTCGGGAGTCGCTGCCGCCACGTGTTTGCTGGTTGTTGACCTGGTTAGGTTCGAACTACGCTAGCGCGGACGCAACCAAGCCACTTGCGCGCCAACCGAACAGTCATGTCAGGCCTTTAATGCGCACGCCTTTCTAGGCGACGTTTCATGCGCCCGAGGAGACAACTGTCAGCAATTTCGGGCGGGGGATCACACGGACCGTTGGATACGTTTTGATCTGGGCCGTTCCCGGTTTCTATAAAATGAATGCTTGCCCACTTCTCTGGCCCTTTACTGCAGAGAGATCGCCGAACGTCCTGAAAGCAAAGGCTAGTCCGAGCAAGATTCTCGAGTCCTCTTTTCTGCGCAAGCTTTGTAAGTCCTCTTCCTTCCGAACTTTCGTCTGTTGTTCCCTTCTTCCCTTTCCCATTTTCTCTTCTTTTCGTAGCGAGACTGGAGAGAGTGAGTCCGGTAGGGTTCGAGCGGGAGTGGGATTTTTTCTTCCTTAGATTCTGTTCGTTTTTCCGGTCGGGTGGAGACTCAGGCCATTTGAGCCGGACCGGTGTCTCCGTAGTTTCACTGAGAGAGTGCCTTCTGACGTTTAGGGCCATATATTCTCTGCCTTTTAGGTTAGTGACATTGCCTTCCCTGTACCTCAGGCTCGGGGTTTCCGATCCGTATTTAGGTCGCGATCTACTCCCTCTTCCTTCCCCAGGGGCATCTGAGATGGAGCATTCCGGCTTCAATTCTGCGTCCCGTTCGATTAGCGAGATGTTCCGGTCGGATGGCTCCGACCCGGTTTTGGACCCTCCTTCTGACCACCAGAGTGAGGGCTTGATCTCAGCCCGTCAATTTGATGACGAATCCGCCGAGGGGGCCCCCGTTGCCTCCGTCTCTAGGGGTTTGGGCGACGAGGCGCCCGGGGAGTCCGATCCCGGCGTTGGGTTTGCTTGTGAGTCTATATTCTTGATTTTGCGTTCCGAGGACCTTATCCGGATTAAGAAGAAATACTCCTTCCCGGGTAGTTGCTCTTTGGCGGTGAATTCCGGGGGGGCGCACCTTTACTATCCGGGCTTCACGACTCTTTTCGAGGATGCAATGATGGCGGGTCTCCGCCTTCCGCTCCACCCAGTAGCCAGGGCCATCCTGATTCACCTTGGGATTGCTCCCGGGCAACTGGCCCCCAACGGGTGGAGATTCCTGATGGGTTGTATATCTCTGTGGCCTCAGGCGTTCGGGTGTGAGGTGACCCTCGGGGAGTTTCTATGGGCCCATCGGCCGTTTGCCGTACACGGGGAACTGGGGTTCTTTTCTTTTTCCGCCCGGCCGGGCAGAAAGATTATCGACAAGTGCCCCAGTAACAACAAGGGGTGGAAGAGCAAGTTCTTCCAAGTGTCCACCCTTCTCCTCTGTGACGAGGCCGCGGGGACCCGGCCGAGGACATCCTGGGTGAAGGAGCTGAGGGGTAAGGCTACCTGTCTTTCTTTTGTTTGTCTCTTTCGGTTTTATGGATTTATCAGCCTGTTAACCGGTTTTATGCTTCTACTTGCAGCTGGGTCGGCAGACATTCCTGAGATCTCCGAGGCGTCCCAGGCCAGGATTTGGGGCTTGGCACAGTTGCCCACCAACATTCGGAACGTACTGTCCCCGACGGGAGACATAGTGGTGTCTTATTCCCCCGAGGAGCCCTCAGAAGTCCCTGCTTCCTCTCCTACTGTTCCCGGTCAGCGCTCTATCTACTCCCCTGTTTCCCCTTACCACTTTCTTTGCGGCCTGATATCTTGCATCTTTCTTTGCGGCCTAATATCTTGCATCTTTCTTTGCGGCCTAATATCTTTCCGGTTGTTTTGCAGCAATGGCTCCCAAGGACGCAGCGGCGTTGAAGGAGAAAGAGGAGGCCCTACTTGCCCGAGCTGGATCAAAGAGGAAGAGGCTGGAGCCCACCGAGGGCCAGAAGCTCAAGAGGCTCACCCGGGGCATCGTTATCCGCCCTGTCAAGGAGGGGGTAGGCACCTCGGCGCCCGGGGTGACCATTGCCGTGCCCCCCAAGACGCCCGCTGCTTCCAAAACCGCTGGCGTCTCCTTCCCTACTGTGGAGGAGACCGTGCATACAGGGCTTCCTGCAGTGCCGCCGGTTGAGAGGGCGGATGAGGTACGCGGGAGGATCCGCCCCGCTCTGCTGCCGGGTCAGGTGGATAAGTGCTCCTTGTTGAGCCCGGAGGACGTGACCGCTTGGCTCTACAGCATCAGCCATATGGTGCGTCGATATTTCGTACTTCTCATAGGCTCTTATTGCTTGTTTCGCTCATAATGCTTATAGCTGTTTTCGTTTGCAGGTCGGTTGTATAGCAGCGGGGTCCGAGGCGACCTTCCCCGCGCTGACCGGGAAACTGGCGGCTGCTGAGGAGGCCCTATCCATGGAAAAGACGGCCCGGGAGGCTGAGGCGGAGAAGGCTAGGGCTTTGGGCCAGGAGCTGGGGGAGGCCCGAGGTGTGGTGTTAACCGAGCGGGCTTCCCGAACGGCTGCTGAGGCCCAGCTCGCGGCTTTAGAGGCCAAGCTTGCTGCCGCGGAGGCCGGTCGGGTTGCTGCCGAGAAGGATGCTAAGGCTCTGACCGCCACTCTGTCCGAAGCGACCGCCGCCCTTGAAGCGGAGACGAAAGATACCGAAGAGGAATTCGAGGCTGGATTCCTCAAGGGCTACAAGGACCTGATTGCCCGTGTTATGGCGGATCACCCGGACTGGGACATCTCCGGCTATTCCTGGGCCGAATCCGATTACTGGAAAGAGGACCGGGCTGCTGGCGGGGGGCCTGCGGAGGCTGCGCCAGTTGGAGCCGCTCCTGCTGCGGAGGAAGAGCTGGACGTTGTGGGAGACCAGTAGGGCTTTTATGCCCTTTCTTTTACTGTTGTAGTATTTTTTTGTTTTGTGGGGGGGGGGGGGGGGGGGGGGGGGGGGGTGAGCTACTACAACTGCTCACCCTAGGGTCTGTACAAGTCCGCTTTTAATCAATGACAAGGCCCCTGAGGCCACTTTCCTTTCCATTAACTGTTTGTATTTTGTACTTGCATGCCCATGTGATTGCCAATCCCCAACCAGTTTTCAATTGCATTCACTTAGCATATGGATTAGGGTTGCAACCGGTTGGATAATTGGTCTTCTGCCAATATCTGACCAGTTTTAGTCGAACCGAGCACTGCCTTAGCAAAATGGTTTAGGACCGTAACTGGTAGAACGCCTGGTCTTCTCGACCTGTTTTTGAAGGCATACCCGGTGTATTATAGGACTTGTCCTGTTTTACAGTCCGGGTTATTTATCTCTGATCACTGTTAGTACTTGGGAATGCTAGGACTCCAAGTACTGTTAATGACCGGTGTGATTCCCTGTTTAAGGCTGCATTCCCCTGCCCCCCAAGCATTTTGGTAAGGCGGGTGCGTAGTAGCGAGCAACCTTAGGAAATCGACCTGGAACATGGGTGGTTGCAGGGTCCTTTGGGGTTTTAGCCATCGTGGGTCACCTAGGGGGTTTGCCCCCATTGTCGGTTGGACCTAGGTTAAACCTTGTTTAATTTCCTGTTTGAGCCAGCATTCCCTTGCCCCCCAAGCGTTTTGTTAGGGAGATGGACGGGAATACCGACCGTAGGAAACCGACCTGGAACATGGGTGGTTGCAGGGTCCTTTGAGACTTGCCATTATTGGCTGCCTAGGGGGTTAGGCCCCATCGTTGGCGGGACCTAGGCGAAGCCTGCGCCTCGGGGTTAGGCCCGAGGTCTTTTTGTGCCTTGGTGCTTAGCCAAGTTCTTTGAAGGTGCCTCAGGGTTAGGCCCGAGGTCTTTTTGTGCCTTGGTGGAACACTTAAGCAGGAACTTTGCAGAAAGGTAATTGCTTTATTCCAAAATAAAAAATTTTAACTGCTCGGGTAGAGCTACAAAGAGTCCTAATCGATCGCTAACCCCCTTCATCCCAGCTACTGAAAATATTTTCGAAGGTGCTGTATGTTCCACGGGTGGGAAAGCTCATGCCCGTCAAGATCTCGTAGCCAATAGGTTCCCGGTCGATGAATCTGGGTGACCGTATATGGGCCTTCCCAGTTTGGCCCCAACTTCCCATGATTTGGGATTCTAGTCGACTGGTTTACCGCCTTCAGGACAAGATCACCCACTTGGAAGCTGCGATGCTTGACCTTGCTGTTATAGTACCTCGACACCCTCTGCTTGTACGCTGCCACTCTCAGATAGGCTTGATCTCTTTTCTCTTCTACCAAATCAAGTTCGGTTCTCAGAGCTTCCTCGTTGCCTTGCTCACTGAAATTGGCTACCCGGTAGGAAGGCAATCCGAGCTCTGTGGGGACCACGGCCTCGAAGCCATAGGTGAGTGAGAACGGCGTTTCGCCTGTTGCTGCTCGGGGAGTGGTACGGTAGGCCCACAGGAGGGTCGGCAACTCTTCAGCCCACAGACTTTTGGCACTTTCAAGCCGAGTCTTGATTGACTGCAAGATTGTCCTGTTCGTCACCTCGGCCTGGCCGTTGGCCTGAGGGTGCTCGGGAGAGGAGTAATGGTTGGATATCCCGTAGCCCGAGCAGAACTGCCGAAACACCGGGGTGTCAAATTGTCTGCCATTGTCGCTCACCAGTACACGGGGGGTGCCAAACCTGCTGAGGATATTTTTCTCTATAAAACCCTCCATCTTCTTCTCGGTGATGGTGGCCAATGGCTCGGCTTCTGCCCACTTGGTAAAGTAGTCCACGGCTATGACAGCAAACTTGACTTGCCCTTTTCCTATGGGCAGGGGGCCTACTATGTCGATGCCCCATTGAGCAAATGGCCAGGGGCTAAGGATGGGTGTCTGCATCTCTCCCGGACAATTGATCATGGGGGAGAACCTTTGGCATCTGTCACACCTTTTCACATAGTCCCTGGAATCCCGAGCCATAGTTGGCCAGTAATAGCCTTGCAGCAGCGCTTTCCGCGAGAGTGCCCGACCTCCAACGTGGTTCCCACAAATTCCTTCATGAATTTCATACAAGATCGCTTGAATTTGCCCGGGATGAACGCAGCGGAGGTATGGGATGGTGAAGCCCCTTTTGTAGAGTATGCCATCAATTAAATGGTACCTGGCTGCACGGTATTTGGTGCGGCGGGCCTCATCTTTTCCGTTCGGTAACACGCCGGTCGCTAAGAATGTAACTATGGGGTCCATCCAACTGGGTCCCAGGTCCACCGGGTCCACCTCCATTCCTTCTGAATTGATCACACTTGGCTCGGGCAGGTATTCTATCCTTATCCCGGGCAAGTCTGACTCAGAGGATGAAGCTAGGCGGGCCAACCGGTCGGCCCTGGTGTTCTCCTCCCGCGGTATCTGTGTGATGGCCAGTCCTTTGAGTCTCTTCGAAACTGCTCGGACAAGGGCCAGGTAGGCCACCATGTTGTCTTCTCGGGCCTCATACTCCTGACTAATTTGGTTAACCACGAGCTGGGAATCACTGTACCCTTGGACCTGCTGTGCTCCCATAGATGTAGCCAACTGTAACCCTGCCAATAGGGCTTCGTACTCGGCTTCATTGTTTGAAGCGCGGAATCCGAACCGCAGCGCGTACTCGAGCTGGATTCCGTCAGGAGAGGTCAGGATGATTCCTGCTCCGCTGCCCTGGTTGTTGGAAGAACCGTCGACGTAGAGTATCCAGGTCGGGATGTTGATCTGCAGCCCGGGCGGCAAGACTGGTGGGTCGAGCTCTTCGGTCTGATCCTCTGCATAGGTAAACTCGACCAGGAAATCTGCCACTGCCTGCCCCTTGAGGGCTGTCCGGGGTCGGTAGACCACTTCAAATTCTTCCAATTCCAGGGCCCACTTGATGAGTCTTCCCGATGTTTCGGGTCTGCTCAGGATCCGGCGCAACGGCTGGTCTGTGAGCACTACAATTGTGTGGGCCTGGAAGTATGGGCGGAGCCTCCGAGCAGATGTCACGAGCGCAAAAGCGAGCTTCTCAACCCGGGAATATCTACTTTCGGCGCCCTGGAGTGCTCGGCTTGTGTAGTACACGGGGAACTGTATCCCGTGCTCTTCCCGAACTAAAGCTGAACTGACCGCTGAAGGTGACACCGCCAAGTATAGGAGCAGTTCTTCCCCCGGCGCTGGCGTTGAGAGCAGAGGGGGAGAGGCCAAGTACTTTTTGAGTTCCTGGAATGCCCCCTCGCACTCCTCCGACCATTGAAACGCCTTTCGGAGGATTTTGAAGAATGGCAGGCAACGATCAGTGGCTCGGGAGACGAATCTGTTCAGTGCGGCTACCCGTCCGGCCAAACTTTGGACTTCTTTGGTTGATCGGGGGGACTTCATGTTGATGATGGCCTGTATTTTCTCGGGGTTAGCCTCGATTCCCCGCCTGCTGACAAGGTGGCCAAGGAATTTTCCGGACGAGACACCGAATGTGCATTTGGCCGGGTTCAACCTCATTCCGAACTTTCTCAAAATGCTGAAGGCTCCGGCCAGATGGTCCAAGTGGTCGGTCTCATCGCGACTCTTGACCAGCAGGTCGTCAACGTATACTTCCATAGTTTTACCAATTAGATCTTTGAACATGTGGTTGACTAACCGCTGGTAGGTTGCCCCGGCGTTCTTGAGGCCGAAGGGCATCACCTTGTAACAATACGTGCCTTGATCTGTGATGAAGGCAGTTTTTTCTTCGTCTCCGGGGTGCATGCTTATCTGGTTGTACCCGGAGTAGGCGTCCATGAAGGAGAGGAGCGAATGGCCGGCGGTAGAGTCCACAAGGAGGTCTATCCTAGGCAGTGGATAGCAGTCCTTGGGACAAGCTTTGTTTAAGTCCGTAAAGTCCACGCACATCCTCCATTTTCCGTTACTCTTTTTGACCAACACAACGTTGGCCAACCAGTCGGGATAGAGGACTTCTCGGATTGAGCCCGCCTTGAGGAGCTTCTCTACTTCCTCAGAGACCGCAATTTGCCTTTCGGGGGCCATGCCTCGTCTTTTCTGCTTCACCGGCCGAGAGTCCGGGTTGACATTGAGGCGGTGAGACATAACCCGTGAATCAATCCCGGGCATGTCTTCGTGGCACCACGCGAAGACGTCCTGGCTTTGGCGCAGGAACTGGATGAGTCTTTCCCGGAGGCTAGGCTCAAGGAGGGTACCGACGCTGACAGTCCGGTCTGGGAGTTGAGGGTCCAGGACCACTCTTTCCAACTCCTCTACCGGGCCGACTTTGTCGCTTGGGTCCCTCGGATCCATCTCCTGGACGCTGAAGGATTCTGTGGCGGCGCCCTTTCGCAGGGAGCTGACGTAACAACTCCGTGCGGTCATCTGATCTCCGCGTAGGCTCCCGGGCCCCTGGGGGGTCGGGAACTTAACTGTCAGACTGTACGTCGAGACGACCGCCTTGGCTTTGTTGAGGGTTGGCCTACCGAGGATGGCATTGTAGGCGGATGGTGTTTCCACGATAACAAAGTTCGCCAGCACAGAGGCTTGCTGAGGGTAAGTTCCCATGAGGACTGGAAGGTCGATGGTGCCGAGCGGCAATGTGCTGGACCCATTGAAGCCTACCAGTGGGGTCGTCACCGGTCGTAATCGATCCCGGGATATCCCTAGCTGTTCGAACGCTGAGATGAACATAATGTCCGATGAACTGCCCGTATCCACTAGTACCCTCTTGACCACATAATTGGCGATAGAGAGCGTTACAACCAGCGGGTCATCGTGGGGGCAGTGGAGATCCTGCACATCGTCGGAAGAAAAGGTCAACACGTCGGACGGCGGGGAGTCGGTGGATCGGACGTGCCAGACATCCGCCCGGGATGCCCGAGCATGCCTCTTCCTTGCCGACTGCGAATCCCCTCCGCCCGAGGTACCGCCGGAAATCACATTGATCTGGCCGAGAGGTGGAGGCTGATCCGGAGTTCGGTTACCTTGTCGGGGTTGCCTGTCTGTTGTGACAAACTCGGCTAGGTGCCCCTGCTCAATCAGCTTCTCTATGGCTATCTTCAACTTAAAGCAGTCGTCCGTGTCGTGGCCGTGGTCCCTGTGAAAACGGCAGAATTTGTCCCGGTTTCTTTTGCCGGGGGGTGCCCTAAGCTTTGCTGGCTGCGGGAGTAGCCTCCGAGCCTCGGCCGCGGCCATTACTTCCTGGATAGGTCGGGAGAGTGGCGTGAAGGTGGCTTGGGGCTGATCCCGGCCACCCCGCTGCTGGTCCCGGCCGCCTCGCTGCTGATCCTGTCTGGGCTTCTTGCCCAAGCCTTTGTCCGGCCCTTCGTGCTTGCGCTTGGACCTTGGAGACTCATCTTCCCCGGTTCCGGAGCGCTTTGCCCTTAGGAATTCCTCGGTATCAATGTGCTTGCCGACCCTGTCCGAGAGTTCCACCAGGGTTGTCGGTCGGTCACGATGGAACGACGTGGCAACCTTGGTATGTTGGACCCCTGAACAAAAGGCCATGATTGCTGCTGTCTCATTGAGATTACGGATCTGGAGCCTCTGCTGATTGAAGCGGTCCACGTATTCTCTCAGAGACTCCCCTTTGCGCTGCTTCACAGTGAGCAGCTGGGTGTCCGGCTGTGATCGGTCAAGCATTCCCACGAACTGGCTGACGAAGAGTTTGCTCAGAGATTTGAAGTCGTCAACCGTCCGGGGCCTCAGCGAATGGAACCATTGCGCAGCCGATCCCTTTAAGGTGCTGGGGAAGGCCAGGCACAGCAGTTCGTCAGTTGTAGTGACCAGTGCCATCTGCGCCTTATAGGTGCGGATGTGGTCCACCGGACTCCCCTTGCCATCGTAAGAGCTAAGGTGCGGGGGCTTGAATTTCCGCGGAATGGGGAACTGTGTCACCCGGGAGGTGTAGGGCGACTCTGTTTCCGTGTTTGTGAGGTCGTGACCGGACTTACGGTTCAGCCTCTCGATTTGCTGCTGCAACTCTTCGACCTGGGCTTTAACATCAGTGTGCCCGGTCCTCCTCTCTGCATCTGAATAATAAGTGGGGTCGGACGATGATGCCTCGTCCTCATCCTCGAAGCGTGTCGACCTTGGGGATAGCGCTCGGCTACGGGTCCGGGATAGCCTGTGCCTAAGATCCTCCCGGCTCAGGGTGGGCGGATCGTCGACCGGCTCCCTCACCTTTCGTCCGGACGCTTCTCCCCTTGCGGCTCGGCGTCGTTCGATGAGTAACCGGGCGTCCTCCACTCGGCGTGCTCGGCGAGGAACATACCGAGGCCCTTCCTTTGGACGCCTCGTAGGCTGGCTACGTTCTCCCTCTCCATGGTGTTCTCGATCTGGTGGGGACACTGGTGCAGATCGGGCTTTTCCGCGGGTCCGAGCGGGCCTTTGGCTATGAACGCTCTTTTCGGGCCGCTTCCCCGACGAAGTGTTTTTCTCGTGGTCCTTGACCACCTTTCCATGCTGGGCCATGAGCGTCTCTATTTGCTGTTGCGCCCGGATCTGACTCTCCAAGAGTTGCTCCAGTGCCGCCGTGACTTGCTCGGTGGACATGGAGGCAGCCCGTGTTTCGATCTGCAGACCCTCCTGGCCTGACTGGTCCGCCTGACCTTACTGATCCGCCTGACCGGTCGAGTCAGCGGTCTTCTTACCCTTCTTCTTCGGCATGTCGATCAGTCAAAGATTTTTTCGATGAGGAAACTGACGTTTCCCACAGACGGCGCCAAACTGATGATGCCTAGAATTGGTAAGAGGGGATTCAGAGAGAGACAGAGAGACACCAAGGAATTGTATGTGGTTCGGCCCCGTTAATGAGGTGACCTACGTCCACGTGTGTATCTAGGCGTTATACTAGCAGATCACCGGCGGCCTGGTGAGCCAACAATGGTGGGCGGCACTACCAGTAATACCGTCCGGGTATATGCGTTTCAGTGTACGCTCTAGTGATTAGGTTTTTTAAGATCGTTTTTTTTTTCTCCCCCTTAGAAGGGTATGGGTGGGCTCTTTTATAGATGCAAGAGTCCACCTCTACATGGAAACTTCGATCCATTAGGAAGCCTATATCAATCACAATTCAATGTGCATAAGTTAAGGGAAGATCATTATCAGATTAGGAATCTATCGAGTTTTATTCCTAATAGGACTCCGGCCGCACAAGGAAACTGCTGGCGTTGAGCCGCGCATCCGGGAGAGTCGCCGAAGATCACGCCCGGGCTGTGCTGGCACCCCGAGCGGTGACGCTGGCAAGCCCTGGGTGTGGACCCCAGAGTTCTGCTTGGTCTTCGATGCTGACGTGGCCGTTGGACCCACGCTGGATAATTCTGAGCATATCAGTTCCTATTACTTGGATTGCGTGTGTGTGGCTGTGTCATCCAAGTAAGTAATCCAAAAAAAAAAAAAACATGACAATATCTCATCTTTTTCGGATATATAAAAGAGAGTAGCATTTCTTTTGACATTATTGAAGTACATATGATAAAATATATAAGATTTTAGTACTATAACAATGTCAATATATAGATTTGGAATGAAAAAAAAAAACATTTAGTACTGTAGATGCTCTAAATCTGCCAAGTATTTATCTTTCAACATTCCATAACATTACAAAACATTCCAATGTATTTATCTTTAACTAGTTTGAACTTTGAAGTAAAATTTGAAAGATTTCTACGATACGACCGTAGTGGTTTGGTCGTATCATACGATCTAAATGTGAATATGATGTTTTGATGTTTGGGTGTAATGTTTTGAGGCCTCAATGCAATGTCTTGGGACTTAAGTATTATGTTTTGAGATAAGAATGCAATATTTTGGGATCTAATGTTTAGGACCTAGCAACTTTACATTAAATAGTAGCAGCTTTACACATCATGACTTCCTTCAGCCCCATATTTAAGTCGTACGATACAACCAAACAACAGTAATAGTGTCATAGAATTCTACAAATTGGTTGCATGCTGTAAAGATCAAAAGCATTTGATATCAATCAACGTTTGTTGCAGCTATGATAATTGTTGTCATTGTACACATTTGTGGTGAAATTTTCTGTGACATTGACCTTAGACATATTTATAAGTGGTGATTAGCCGACTAATTATTTTACTATTTAATGATTATTTAGGACATTCTTGATCACCATTAATAAAAAAAATAAAATCGGGATATTTGGTCATAATAGACCCCCTAAAATTAAGTGTTACAGTAAAAAAAATTCACACGATTTGGTCATTTTTTATAGAGCTCTTCACTACTTCTTGAATTTGGTGAAAAGCCCCTTTTGGAACAGAAAAATGACTAAGGCAATACTATCTGTCAACTTTAAACCACCATAACTCACTAATATATATATATATATATTAGCATTTTTGAGTGATTTATGGAGTTGAAAATTGCACAAAAGATAGTAATTTGGAACCTCATGTTTTGATTTTATATGTCAAAACAGATAAATATTATCTGTTTTGTATTATCTGTCAACTTCAAACCACCACAATTCACTCGTTTTTATTTATTTATTTAAAATTTCATGTATTTCTTCAAGATCTACGCAATGAAGTTGAAAATAGTTCAAAAGAAAGTAATTTGGAACCTCGTTTTTTGATTTTATCTGTCAAAACATATATATATTAGCATTTTTGAGTGATTTATGGAGTTGAAAATTGTACAAAAGATAGTAATTTGGAACCTCATGTTTTGATTTTATCTGTCAAAACAGATAATATTATCTGTTTTGTATTATCTGTCAACTTCAAACCACCACAATTCACTCGTTTTTATTTATTTATTTAAAATTTCATGTATTTCTTCAAGATCTATGCAATGAAGTTGAAAATAGTTCAAAAGAAAGTAATTTGGAACCTCGTTTTTTGATTTTATCTGTCAAAACATACAACATTATCTGTTTTGACAGATAATATATTGTATGCAACTTTAAACCATCATAACTCACTTGTTTTTTTTAGCATTTTTTTTCTATTTATTTCTTCGAGATCTATGCAATGGAGTTGAAAAGTGTACAAATAAAGTAATTGAGAACCTCATTTTTTTATTTTATCTAGCAAAATATAATTATCTATCAACTTTAAACCACCATAATTCAGTCATTTTTTTTAGTCTTTTTGAGTGAGATATATATATATATATATATTTTGTTATTTCATGTATTTCTTCGAGATCTACGCAATGAAGTTGAAAATTATACCATAGAAAGTAATTGATTATCTCAGTTTTTGATTTTATGTGTCAAAACATATGATATTATCTATTTTGACAGATAATATTAAGTTAAACAATCACAATATTTTTAAATTAATTTTTTATTTTTTTGCTTTTTGGGAAGGGGTGTTTTGTGTGTGTGTGTGTGTCGGTATTTCCTATGTTTCTTTGAGATCTACGCAATGGGCGTGAAAATTATACAAAAAAAGATATGTTGAAGCTTGATTTTGATACTTTATCTGCCTAATAAATAATATTATCTATCTTATATTAACATCGATAGCTTTCTCAATTCATGGTCAATGTTGATCTCAGTTGATAGATCTCATTTTGTTGATTCCCAAAATATCAAAATTTACGAAAAAATGACTTGTAGAACAAAAGTTATAGCAATTTAAAATTGTTTAGGCATAAAAAAGACTTAATGATTTAAAGAAAATTAATATAAATTTTAGCTTGGAAGGATTTTATTTAAGGGGGCTATGATCGAAGCCACCAATAAAATACCAAAGCTCGTATAGTAACATTATGATTTATGATTTTTCAGTTTTTATTTCTATTTTTTGTATTGAGAGTAATTTACTCTTGTTTTTCGATAGATTAGTACTTCATTTTTTGGGGGGGACAGAGTTAGTACTTCACTTTTGAAATGAGGTAATACTTGGGGCACAATTAAAGTCACAATATTTTTTGCACAATCTCCATTTTGTGTCTATCTCTCTCCTAGTAGGCACTGTGGGGTCACTGGTACTGTGGGACCCATCAAGAGAGAGATAGACACAAAATAAAGATTGTGCAAAAAAGATTGTGACTTTAGTTGTGCCCCAAGTATTACTCTTTGAAATGTTACCCACAAAAAAAAAAAAGGTTTTGACTACTACTATTTTTTATTTTTTATTTTGTATGAAAGGTTTTGGCTACTTTTGGGCAATTATTATATTCGCAATCATTCCATTTTGTGGCTATTATTTGATTCCCATTTCCTTCCTTGAGAAACATTATCCCACATAAGGGAGAACACTTTTGTTCGTTGGATGTATATATTCCAAGAGAAATGCTAGGCACACATTCTAAACTACACCCCAAATTATATCATGTGCTTTAAATGTATGTATTCTATGTTATTTAAATTTTTTATATTTTTCTGTGTACCACTTACACAGCACAGGGTATATGCATTTAAAGCAAGAGTGTGATTTGAGGTGTGGTTTAGAGTGTGTGCCTAGCATTTCTCATATTCCAAATCACTTGGACACGTGTTATGTTTTGACTTAAGGAGAAATGGACAATTGTGAAGTATTTAACGTTGACTGACATGCAATAAATGCATGTGTAACCTGCTATAACCGGTTCTCAAGAGAATGCTGCATGTTTGTTTTTTAGTGAGGAATTATTGTTCCAGGTTCAGAAATATTTGTTCCTTGTTACATGTTTGTTCTTTGATCAAAAACTATGGTTCCATGTTCAGAAATATTTGTTCCTTGTTAATTGTTTGATCCTTGGCCAGGAACCATTGTTTCATGTTCAAAAATGTTTGTTCTCCATGGAGTGATTTATATGCCAACCATTTAAAAGATTGAAAATTATGTACAAAATCTTGTACAAATTTAACAAACATGAGTTTAAATTTATTTATTAATTATTATGAGTATAGTTTATATGAAAATAAGAAAGATTGTAAATTATGTAACTTGTTCAATTTTAGCAAACACGAGTTTAGACATTTGTTATTATTATGAGTATAATTTTTGTGAAAATAAAAAAAAAAGATTGTAAATTATGTAATTTTATTCAATTTTAGCAAACATGAGTTATATGTATTTATTAGTATCATGTTTTTTGTGCAATTCTAGTGGGATGAAGTGTTTTATTTTATTTTTATTTTTGTATGTGTATATGATGACCAAAAAGTTGAAACTTAAGGTTTATACTAATCACATCCATTTTCTTTTAATAAATTACCCAACAATCAACTTTGGTAATAAAGTTGATATAACTCAGCATCCAATTCCAACAAAGAGAATGTTCTTAGGAACTATAGAATGAGACTTAGTTAGAATGGAACAAATATTTATGATGTTGCAACAAGACTTTTTTATGTATGACACAAGACTTAACAACCATAGAACAATTATTTATGATCAAGGAATAAAACTTTATTTTCTTAAGAACAAGACTTAAGAACATTGCAACAATTATTAATGATGACAGAACAAGAGTTTCGCATATTAGGAACAAAACTTAGGAGCTATGGAATAACTAAATTATATAATGGAACAACTTTGCTATTTTAGGAACAAGACTTTGATATCCTAGGAATAAGACTTAGCAACCTTGGAACAAAAATTTTGATGACAAAACAAGACTTTCATTGTTTAGAAGCAAAACATAGATTTCATGGAACAAAGCTTTATTATTGGGAACTTGACACGACTCGGATCTACGCGTATGGAATAGGACACGTGGCACGCCAATAGTTTGTGTTCATGGAACAACCGTTACTGATCATGGAACAACAATTTCTAATCATGGAACAACAATTCATGAAAATGGAACAGTAATTTGTAATCATAGAACAACACTTTATGAAAATGGATCAACAATTACTGATTATGAAACAACAATTCATAATCATTGAACAACAATTTGTGATAATGGAACAACAATGACTGATTATGGAACAACAATTTGTGTCATTGGAACAATAATTCATAATCATACAACAACATTTTGTGAAAATGAAATAACAATTACTGATCATGGAGTAACAATTTGTTTCATTGGAACAATAATTCATAATCATGGAATAACATTTTGTGAAGATGAAACAACAATTCGTCAAGATGGAACAATAATTTGTAATCATAGAATAATAATTTATGAAAATGGAACAACAATTACTGATCATGGAATAACAATTCATAATTATAGAACAACAATTACTGATTATGGAACAACAATTACAGATCATAGAACAACAACTGGTGTTCATGGAACAACATTTTGTATTTATGAACAATATTTTGTGTTTATAAATACTATTTTAAAACTAAACACAAACTCACACAAACACACACTTGAAATCACACCCAACTTCAAGTCATTTCTCACTCTACACGGACTATAATCACGAGCTTTCATGATTATTTGTACTAATATTTTTCTTGAGTTTGAGCATGGTTTGCACGTTTCCATTCTTCTTATGTCCTTTTCGTATGCATATGAGAGCGTAGGTATGCGCTATCCTCCACACCTTTACTGCTTTAATACGTGCAATGTGTGTAGTTGCTTCGTTGTTATGCACATATTTTTCTCTTTCATGTTTTATCATTTTTTATTTGATTATGGTTGTAGATTTAGGTTGCAAAATTATTTGGTGACGAGGAAGTGGTGCTCTCTCTCCATTGGCAATTTCATTATCTAAACATGCTTTTCAACACTTCTAGCACATACATAACTACATAGACACAAATTAAGCATGATTAAACTACAATTAGAAGGTATAGAAACAATCATCTCACCTCTACGAGTTCGAATACAGCTTCGGTTCATGAATCAGAGACCGAACGGTGAAGAATGATGGAAATAAGTCATCGGAGACCGTCACCTTTCTCTTCTTCTTTCTTAGCGTCTCTCTCTCTCTCTCACACACACATACACACACACACACACTCTCTCTCTCTCTCTCTATCTATCTATCTCTCTCTCTCTCTCCTATGCTGTGTTTGTTATGAAGCGGACAATTTCTAATAGTGGAACAATAATTACTAATCTTGGAACAACAATTTCTAAGATGGAACACTAAATACAAATCATAGAACAACAATTTCTAATAATGGAACAACCATTACTAATCATGGCACAATGATTCATGATCATGGAACAACGATTTCTAATCATTGGAACAACAGTTATTGATAATGGAATAACAATTTCTAATCATGGAACAACTGTTCATGGTAATGGAACAATTATTTCCAATAATGGAACAACAATTACAGATCATAGAACAACAATTTCATATCATGGAAAAATAATTTTAGATTATGGAACATATTTTTTTATCATTGAACAACAATTTCTAATCATTAAACAATAGTTCATGATAATGGAACAACAATTTCTAATAATGGAACAACAATTATAGATCATAGAACAACAATTTCAGATCATGGAATAACAATTCATGATAATAGAACAATGGTTTCTAAAATAGAACAACAATTACAGATCATAGAACAACAATTTATGTTTAGGGAACAACAGTTACCGATCAAGGAATAACAATTTGTGTTCATTGGAACAATAATTCATGATCACGGAACCACAGTTTTCGATTATTGGAACAATAATTTCTAATCAAAGACCAACATTTACTCATTATGGAACAACAATTTGTGTTCATGTAGTTTATATTATTCATATAGTTTTTTTTCTTCTCATCTATCACACACATGTACACTACCTAAACCTAGAACAGTAGGTTATCCCCACTAGGGTTACACATGCACCCTAATTAGTATTCATGTTTGGTTGCTATTACGGTATGCTTGTGTTATCCTAACCCTGTTTTGATTAAGAAAGTGTTATAATTGGGAATGGTATGCAATCCAGGCAAGTTCTTAATAAGTCATTTTATTTACCTCTTTCTTAAATCACACAGAAGCATGAATAGATGGATAAAATCAGATTTTGATTCTTACATGATTACTTGTGCTTAGCAATCACATTTTTCCTAGGAGTTTGAGTGTGGTTTACACATTTCCTTTCTTCTTAATTCCTTTTCACATGCATGTGGAAGCGTAGGTATGCGCTATGTGTGAAGTTGCTTAGTTGTTATGCACGTCTCTTCTTTTTCATGTTTCTCCTTTTTTATTTGATTATGATTGTAGATTTAGGTTGTAAAATTTTTGGTGACAAAGGGGTAGTGATCTCTATCCATTGGACTGAAAGATTAGTTTTCTTGTTTTCTTTTATCAAATCATATGGCGACTCTATTAGTGAGAATCTCTCTTGATTT
Organism: Hydrangea macrophylla; assembly: GCA_033977485.1. NCBI lineage: Eukaryota > Viridiplantae > Streptophyta > Magnoliopsida > Cornales > Hydrangeaceae > Hydrangea > Hydrangea macrophylla. Next base: position 36,556,460 of record CM066994.1, read on the forward strand.
AGCGTTGTGGGATAAAATAAATGGATTACTCGCTCGTTTAGCCTCAGAATGTAGATCATGGGCACCATGTAGCCTTTATAGTTTGGATAAATAGCCACATGGAATCTAAATACGAGTAATCCAAATTGGTCAGATCGGATAAAAGGCTAATGGTAGGCAGTGTGGCTCTCACTCGTGGTTGTGGCCACTAGATTTTTGTCAGATTAATCGAGTGGATTTGGTCTCTCTAGGCCGTATGCTTGGTTATGGTAACCACAGGAACAACAATTTCTAATAATAGAACAATAATTACAAATCAAGGAACAACAATTTCTAATTATCGAGCAATAATTACTGATCATGGAACAATAATTTCTAATAATAGAATAACAATTTCTAACCATGGAACAACAGTTTCTAAAATCGAACAACAATTACAGATCCTAGAACAACAATGTCTAACCATGGAATAATAGTTCAAGATCATGGAACAACAATGTCTAATAATGGAACAACACTTAAAACCATGGAACAAGAGTTTATAAAATGGTACAATAATCTTTGCTCATGAAACAACAATTTTTGATAATGGAACAACAGTTACTGATCATAGAATTATAATTTTTAATAATTGAACAACAATTTATGTTCATGGAATAATAGTTACTGACCATGGATCAACAGTTCATGATTATGGAATAACAATTTATGATCATGGAGTAAAACTTTCTGATAATGGAACAACAATTTGTGTTCATAGAAAAACAATTACTGATCATGGAATGACAACTTCTAATTGTGGAACAACATTTTCTAATAATGAAACAACAATTACTGATCATGGAACAAGAATTTCTAGTAATGAAACAACATTTACTAATCATGGAACATTTACTAATCACGGAACTATTATTTGTGATAATGGAACAACAGTTACTGATCATGGAACAATAATTTTAAACTGAAGAACAATTACTGATCAGGGAACAACAATTTGTGTTCATGGAACAACAGTTACTGAACATGGAACAATAATTGTCTTCATGGAACAACAATTCATGATCATGGAACAACAATTTCTAATTATGGAACAATTCATACCATACACATTAATAAAAGTGTTCCATATTATAATATCTCTGACCCATCTTCTTTAATTCGTTCTACTGAAACAGAGACCCCCAGTAAGATCTTGTTTGGGTGTAAGAAATGAAACACTCACAACAAGATCATTTTTCAACGAAATAATGCAAGTCCTATATGAAAATTGATCCTCTCAATGAGTCATATCCATATAAATTGGTTTGGATTCCCAAGTTTTATTAAATAACACGAATTTTGGATAAAATTGCGAAGTGGGTCTATGGATAAATTACAAATTCGTGATAATTGGCTAAAAATTTTGAAAAACTGTTCTTAGGGGGTTATAAGGGAGCTAATACAGACCTTTTGACATAAGTTTCATAAGTTTTGGTGGTGGTCAAAAAATCAAGCTTCAATGGAAGCTTTAATGGCAAACGGCCATGACTAAGCTTAATGCTTTAATTTGTTTAATTTACCTAAATTGTCTGTGTGTACACAAATAAATTGCAGAAAGAGTAAAAATAGAAGGAGCTCACCTAAGGGTTTAAGAGTCTTGGTTGACTATCTCTCTCTCCTTCTATGTTCTTGCTCGTGTGTGTATAGACAAAGGGTGAGGGTAACAGTAGGTACAGTGTGGGATGAACCAGTGATGAGAAGACTTGCACCTAAAATTAATGCTTGATTGGGTCATGGTGAAATGAAAACAGAGAGAGAGAGAGAGAGAGAGAGAGAGAGAGAGAGAGAGAGAGAGAGAGAGAGAGAGAGAGAGAGAGAGAAAAGTGTTGGGAGTGTGCCCTCAAACCATTACTTTATGTATGAGACATTGACATTTTAATATACGGATACCAGTTTTATATTTTATTTTGTATGTTTCTTTCATGAGATGATTGTTAATCCTTAAGTATCATAGTAAGTAATTCGTGTATGTATGAGATACATACAAATGAGATACGAATTACTATCCTTTGATACTTAGAACTTGTCACAGTGGATGATGAGACTGGATACCTCATCAGGTTTACACTGTAGCATGATTAACTACCATTGGATGGAGTGATGAATCTCAATCACTGGAGTATAACTCTTAGTTAATATGCTAGTGATTATAGTGCCTTGACAGACCTGAGCTTTCCTATTGACACTCAAGACTGTCACCAGTTGATAGGAACTCATAATTTGTATAAGGTATGTGTTCTCAATCTTGAGATGATTATGAACACGGACTATGGATATGGCTGCGTTGAGTTACCAATCAGTGAGGTCTAAAAATGATCAACACCTGGGTATCTTGGGTATGCCATGTTCATATGGTTGTGAACATATATTGTCAAGATAGAATCTACCCTCTGATATAAAGTAAGCATTCCCTTGAGAATGTCACCAAGTTGATTACAGAGAACTACAGTCTTGTTGATAAGTAGTTATCAACATGTTTGCTAAACATGAGTGGTGAATGGGACTTAAGGAATACAAGAAGTAATCATGATTCAGGTTAACAATAACCCTTTATCCGATTACTTGAATGTGATTATGAATGCTGATGGTAGAGGGACATTAGTACACCATGCAAGTCTAGTTATCGCTTCGGATATGTTCTTTTGCGTTGGAGTTCAGTTATCGTTTTATAGTAGAGTAAATGTTAACTGACCAGTTGGTTTATTTGCTGATCAAAGAGTTTGGTCATGGGAATTAACAACTGGTCTGAGCTAACAATAAAGAGCCTATGAGGTCCCACTCTTAGCTCCGCTAGGATGCTTGGAAAGGCACATGAGGATCTTTTTAAGACGGGTTCGATCGATTAAAGGAGTCTCGATCGATCGAAGTCTAGACAGGTTCGATCGATCGAAGGTGGTTTAATCGATCGAAGCCACTTCGATCGCATGAATGTTAGGTCAGCTCTGGGAATCTATAAATAGGGCAACTGTGTCAAAAAAAAAGAGTTCGTTGTTTTACTATACCAAAAGCTGTAAAAATTGTTTTAGCATTCCCAAACCTATTTTATCCTCTCTGTTAGGGTTCCCACAAACCCTAACTTTTCCGGGAGCATCTGTAGAAGTCATAAGAGTAAAGATTATCTAGTGGAAGTTGCTGGAAGTCAGAGATTTTAGAATTGGGTTCAAAACCATGAGGTATAATTCTTGTCCCCTCTCTTGTACGCATCTATAGAGTTGACGAGTAGTAGATCCGGGCTACCAATAAGTTTTTGAAGCTTAAGCTTTACGTTGCGCGTTTAAAACAATCTTGAAACCTATTTTTCCTTCAATTTGTTTCCGAGCCACGCTTGTTTGGATCTATAGATGCATTTTGGAACACTAGTTTTGATTTACATGTTGATTTTACGACTGTTTTTGAAACTGCATCATCACAGATCTGTTTTTACAGTGTTCTCACAGTAGAATAAAAATTTGTGATTACATTGGATGCATGATGGGTTCGATCGATTGAAGTATGTTCAATCTCTCTGATCTCAAGCGATCGAACAGGTTTCAATCGATCGAACTTTGTTTTGTTCGATTCGATCGATTGAATGTGGTTCGATCGATCAAGATTGATTCTCTGTCCAAGTGTTCTGGTCATAGTTTTTAAAAGGTTTTAAAATTAATAACTTTAATTTTAAATTATTCTGTAAAATTTTCAAATCCTTCTGTGAAACTGAAACTTCAATCGATTGAACTTTCTTCAATCGATCGAAGGTTCTCGATGGATCGAAGTGTGATGGAGAATTGAGATGTTGTTTTATGTTCTAAATCAGTATATAAAGAGTTTATGTACTGTGTAAATCAATTAGGAGTTCCAATATATATATATATATATATATTTGTTATATATGCATGGATGTGCGTACGACTAATCTTTTTGTAGCAAGATTAGTCCACTATCTTCCATGGCACCAAGACCATTTAAATTTTGTATTTGAATGTTTGAGTTTGGTGTATGTTGTATTTTATTTTGGTTTGATTTAAGACATATGTAAAGTGCGCTGCGATTTCATTCCTGTGAAAAGGAAAGTCGTACCTATTTTCCTAGCCTTTTATTTTATTGTTGTTTTTCATTTTTCTAGATAAATTGTAAGCTTTGAAAGAAGCATAGGTCCAATGTAATAGAATTAAGAAATCCATGAAGATGGAGGGCCAAGCCATTGTCCATAAAGATGGAGCTGGAGGCAACCAAACCAAGAGGAGGTTCTATGGAGATAGAGCCAAGGGTGATAAAGGTATATGAATGCCTTTATTTCATTTTAAAATTTTATTTTTATATGCTTGTTTGTGGTTGGAATATTTAATATGTTGTTACTACATGCATGATAAAAACAAGTTTTCTAAAAAAAAAATTCAAAAATCGTTTTAACTCATTAATAGACATTGGATGTCTATGGGCAATGAGTAGAAACATTTTTCTAAAAAGCAAAATCCTATTTACCAAATCTAGTGGGAGAGGGTCTAATAAATAACACCCGCGGTCTTCCATTAATTGTTTATAGTAAGATGAGTAGCGCATTCTGTGTCACCTCGCCAGGGGTGATCATTCCATAAGTACACTGCTCATTGGTTACTAGATGTGAACTTCCTACAGATAGGATCAATCAGACGTGTTAGATGGTGCCCACCTCATGAAGGCACTACTTGAGGCGGTTGTGATTGGATCCTAGTTAATGGTACACACTAGCTAAGCTATGGATGAGGATCCCACACGGGGCATTATTTAGAAACTTAGAGATCAAATAGGTTCGAGAGTCATAACTTATTTTGTAAGAGTTGCATAGCGGACGAGTCACAATTAATCGAAGGATCAACTATTGACCACCACATGGAGGCTTTATTCTTTCGTTTCGATATTCTGGCAACTTTGTTTTAAAATAAGAGTTTTAAGAATTCTTTTATTTTAAGCTGTCAAATTATGATATCCATATTTATTTTGTCTGTTTGATTTTTTAGTAATCATAATGTCTGGATCTACATTTAGTCCACTTGCCACCATACTCACTCAAAACAAGTTAACTGGAAATAATTACACTGAATGGAAAAGAATCCTTGACATCGTATTAACTGCGGAGGATCACATATATGTCCTCGCCACTCCATGCCCTAATGAACATGCGGCAAATGCTTCGACAGTTGCTAGACGTGAGGTCGACAAGTAGAAGAAGCTGAAAATGACCCGTTGCTAAAATATGGCCTCAATGGCTGGTGTGTTGCAGCATCAATTCCAGTCAAATAATTCTACCAGTGACATTATCGAATCCCTGACAAAGATGTTTGGGGATCATGGCAGACCTTCCAGACAAGTTGTCATACAGAAGATAATGAGTGCTAAGATGTTGGAAGGGACTCCAGTCAAAGAATATGTTATAAAAATGATTGGCTATTTGAACGAGCCGGAGACTATATGAGCCAACATCGATGCATAGACCCAAGTTGATATGATCCTCAATTCACTGTCTCCATCATTCACTCCATTTAAACTTAATTATAATATGAATCAAATGAATTTCTCAATGAGTGAATTAATGAGTTCTTTGTTGGAAGCGGAAGGGGTGATCAAAGCTGGGGGCAACGTTCTGAACGTTGAGAAAAGCTCTTCCTTTTCCCGATTTGCGTCGAAAGGAAGAAAGGGAAGAAGAAGACTGGCATTGATGGTCCAAGTGTTGGACCAGTCCTGAAGATTGCAAAATCTAAGAGAAAAGGTAAGGGCAAAGGGAAGGTGGGTGGCTAGGGAAAATGGAAGGTGGGTGGCTAAGGCAAAGGAAAGTGTTTCCAATGCAGTGAGAAGGGCCACTGGAAGAGGAATTGTTCACAATTCTTGGCTACAAGGGTTCAAGGTATGATTGAATCACATGTGATTGAAGTAAGTTTTATAACGGATACTTCAAACACTTGGTGCATTGATTCTGGTGTGACTAACCACCCCTGTAATTCATTGCAGGGGTTCAAATTAACCAGGAAATGCAGTGATGGGAAAATTGTGCTGACTATGGGATCTAGCACAACCGATTCTGCAATTGTGGTAGGAGTAGTAGCTTTAGAATTTTCAGACAATAATGTTTTGATTTTATCAGATGTACTTTATTTCCCTTCAATGAGATGTAATTTAATTTTAGTTTCTAATTTATCGAATGATGGTTATTCTTTTCATTTTGGAATTGAAGTTGTGAATAAAAGAAATGATTCTTTTATTTGTTCTGGTGTTAAATCAAATGGCTTGTATGTGATCACTCCGAATATTTCTAAAGATTCTTGTATGAAACTTAATAACTCAGTGGTAATTATACCATCTAAAAGAAAAGAACCTTCCACTAATCTAACAAGGCTTTGATATATAAGGCTTGGCCATATCAATCTAAATAGGATTGGCAGACTAGTCAAAGAAGGGGTCTTAGGCGATTTGGTTCTCGAACCAATAGAAGTCTGCGAGTCTTGTTTAGAGGGTAAGATGACCAAAATGTCTTTTCCAGCAAAGGGCAATAGGATCAATGCATTGTTGGAATTAGTTCATACTGATGTGTGTGGACCAATAAATATTAGAGCACGGGGTGGTTATGAGTATTTCATTACATTTATTGATGACCACTCTAGGTATGGATATGTGTACCTAATGCAACACAAGTCGGAAGCCTTTGAATAGTTCAAAGAGTTTAGGGCTGAAGTGGAGAAGCAATTGAGCACACATATCAAGGCCATTCGATCTGATCGAGGTGATGTGTACCTCTCTAATGAATTTATTGATCACCTCGTATAGAATGAGAATCTGTCACAGTTGACTGCACCTGGTATGTCTCAGCAGAACTATGTAGCGGAGAGAAGGAATAGAACTCTTTTAAGCATGACTAGGTCGATGCTTTGGAAACCGCTGCATACATACTAAATCCAGTACCAAGAAAATCTGTTCCCCGGACACCACGAGAGATGTGGATTGGGTACAAGCCTTCTTTGCAACTTCTCCGGATATGGGGATGTCCGGTACGTGTGCTTAAAGGAAAGATGAGCAAATTGAATTCTAGATCGAAAGTATGTTACTTTTTAGGGTATCCAAAGAGTACTTATGGATGGCATTTTTATAGTCCAAGAGAGCAGAAAGTGTTTGTTAGTACAAATGCTGTTTTCTTGGAGGATGATTATATCATGAGCCATAAACCTAAGGGAAGGATAGATCTTAAAGAGATAGAAGGAGAGACCTTAGTCCTACCCGAAGTTGATAACGATGTAAGACAAGAAAATACCGCTTCTTCACCCAATTTCGCACCGGTACCTCGTCATAGTGGGAGGATTATTAGCCAGCCTGATAGATACATGTTCTTAAGAGAAGTTTTTGAAACTCTCTCCATAGAAAATCTGATCCTAGCACGTATGAAGAGGCAATGGCTGATGTTGACTCAACTCATTGGGTTAAAGCTATGAAGGCTGAATTAGAATCTATGAATTCCAATCAGGTCTGGGATCTTGTAGAACTTCTAGCCAATATTAAACCCATTGGTTGTAAGTGGGTCGATAAGAGAAAGGTTGAGACCTTTAAGGCAAGGCTTGTAGCGAAAGGTTATACTCAAAGGGTGGGCACTGACTATGAGAAAACCTTCTCACCAGTAGCCATGCTCAAGTCCATCAGAATACTCTTATCCATTGCCTGCATGACTAGATAATGAAATAAGGCAAACGGACGTCAAGACTGCATTCCTGAATGGCAATCTTGAGGAGGACATCTATATGCAGCAACCAGAAGGGTTCATAGCTGGTGGGAAAGGTAACTTGGTATGCAAGTTGCAAAAGTCCATTTATGAGCTTAAGCAAGCATCCAAAAGTTGAAACATTCGTTTTGACCAAGTGGTCAAGTAGTTTGGTTTTATACAGAATCTGGATCAACCTTGTGTATACAAGAAGTGTGAAGGGAAAGTGGTAGCTTTTCTCGTTCTCTACGTTGACAATATTCTACTCATTGGGAATGATGTAGCTGCATTGTCATCAGTTTAGGTTTGGCTAGCTAGTACTTTCGATATGAAGGATCTAAGGGAGGCAAGCTATATCCTTGGGATAAAGCTCTTTCAAGATTGCAAGCGAAAGATAATGGGTAGGGGTGATCATTTAGGCCCCTAACCCGAGGATTTTTTTCGATTTCTTTTCTTATGGTTCGAGTCACGGGTCCCTAAGTGGGATTTTTATCGGGTTTGGGTCGGTCATCGGTTGATATTCCTACGGACCCGACAAAACCGACCGACCCACACATATCATTAAAGTGCAAAAAAAAAAAAATATGTATATATTTTATATATTACTCTTTAATATTTCTGGGGTTAGATTAGAAGAACACACTCTTGATTCGTGCCCAATATTGCATTCTTGACTATATGTTCTTTATTGTATTGGACACGAATTATCACTTAACCGGGAGATTTAATGGGTGAATTTGTGCGTTTGTTCTTCTTCTTGATGTTCTCTCTTTACTAATAATATCCCTTTTTTCTTATAGGTAATTGAGGCATTGTTGGAGGCCTTATTGTGAGGAATAAGGGAAGAAGTCAAAAGCTACCCGAGCGGATCGATCCGCCCCTTTCACTTGGATCAATCCGCCCGTTTTTCCAAACTCTCTGCCCAGAAATTCGAATGCGGATCGATCCGGATTTTCAACGCGGATCGATCCGCGTGTTTCACTGACGATTCTAACGGCGAATTAAAGAAGCGGATCGATCCGGATTTTTGCCTTGGATCGATCCGCGGCTGCTGTTTTTCCCTCTTTTCTATTTACAAGTTTGCCATTGTGTGAAGTGTGTATAAATAGAAAGAGATAGGGTTTTTGTAGAGGAGATTGTCTTGTATTATTTTCTCCCAACATTTTTCTTCTTCTTCTCTCATTTTTGGGAACCCACTTGGGTTCCCTTCTATTTCTTCTTCATTTGTATAAACTTGAAGAATTCATTGAAGTTTTAATGGCTAGGTATATTTTCTATCTCTTTTCTTTTGATGATATTGCTATGTTTTATATTATTAGTTAAATTACATAGGTTGTGGATCATGAACTCTTGGATTTAATGTTGTAGCATTTCTAGGGTTCATTTGTGTAGGATTCAAAACTAAGGGATTCATCTTATTTGTATTGCAACTATGATTGTTAAAACTTAGACTTTGAATCCTAACCTATGTATTTCATATGGAATATTATGAAACCTTGTGTATTGCACTCCATGTGTTTGATAAATTTTGTGTGTGGGATTTATAACTTGGGGTCTTCATCTTTGATGTCAAGCATCTTTGATTGTTCAAACTCTTGGTTTTTAAATACTATCTTTTGAAGGCTTCATAGGTGATTTGTCCACCAAGTAGATTAGTTAGTGTAGGGTGGACAAATCATTCGGATTAGATGCCATAGAGTCTTCATCTTGTATGTCATGCATCCTTGATAGTCAAACGTTAGCTTCAAATCCGTTTCTATGGAAATCTTAAAGCTCATTTCATCCAACACATAGGTGCATTCCAAGTGTTTGATAATATGCCACAATGAGATGTTACCTTAGAATGTGCTTGAAACTTTAGTCCATTTCATCTTGGTGTGACCCAAGATGGGGGGAATGATCCCAACCTATTGCTTTTTAGATTAGTATTTATTTACCTTTTATCCTCCAAAAACCAAACAAAAAGCCGCAAGACGCAATGTCTTTTTTATTCTCTTTCATCATCTTTTCTTATTTATTTCTTTTGAGCATTATAATTATTTACTAAACCTCCCAAACGTTGTTCTTGTATCAATCCCTGTGGACTCGACACCCTACTTCCAAATGCTACATTTTTAATAGGGTTAAATAAGAACTTGATTTTGACATAATCAACTCTCTCTTTAGAGTCAGACGACTCAGACCACCGCTAAAAACTTCTCTGCCTCACTCATCCTCCACGGACCACCACTACGAGTGTCAACCATGGCCACCACGGACACCACACACCGGCCTCCCCCACCTCTCTCTCTCTCTAGTCGCTGATCGAAGTTACTCCTTAGCCGTCGCTGTCATTGTTGGTGCGATGCCACTGTAGCCGATGTACTTTGTCACCGGAGCTTGACTCAAGAACTCAGATCTCCATTTTGCCTCGAGGTTATTCACAAACGTTTGAGTTTTATTTTTGCTTCTTTGGTTTTGTTTTTTTTGGTATTCTTCTAAATCTGATTCTACATGTAGTAGATTTGATCTTATATGGTGTAGATCTTGACATTTGTGTATTTTTTTAGTGGCTAAACCAAGTTGTTTGATTTTTTTTTTCTATTTTAGTCTCCTCTTGCGTATGTTCTTACTTCTGATTTTGATTTTGCTTCATTTATGCTCAGAAAATGTGATTACATTTCATTGTTTACCTTCTTTTTAATCCAAAAGAGCAAAAAAATGCACCTCTGTAATTGTTGTCGGGTTCCACCCGAATCCGGCTCGACCCAACCAGAAATCGATGAGTCGGTTCACTCGACTATTCGGATGGATGACGGGTGACAGACCCCCAACCCGATGGGGGTTCAGGGTGGATGAATGGGTTGAGCTCAAACCTGACTCACCCAACCCATAACCACCCCTAATATTGGGATTATCTTAAGCTGGTTATATCGATAAAGTGCTGACTAGGTTTTCAATGGATAATTTAAAGAAAGGTTTATTACCTTTCAGGCATGGTTTGGCGTTCTCCAAGGACCAGTGTTCAAAGACAGAGGAGGAGAGGAATCGCATGGCAAGAGTTTCCTATGTTTCGACAGTAGGAAGTCTCATACATGTGATATTATGCACTAGATCAGAAATCTGCTTTGCCTTGGGCATGGTTAGTAGATATCAATCGAATCCAGGTCCAGAGCACTGGACAACCGTTAAGCAGATTCTTAAGTACTTAAGAAGGACTAAAGATTACATGTTTACATATGGCGGTAGTAAGTTAATTCCAGTAGGATACACTGACTCGGACTTTATGTCAGATAAAGATTTGAGAAAGTCGACATCTGGACATCTCTTTACCTTGGGACGTGGCACTGTTAGTTATAAGAGCATTAAGCAGAAATGCATTGCAGACTCAACTATAGAAGTTGAGAGTATGTGGCTACATGTGAAGCCGCAAAGGAAGCTGTTTGGCTCAAGAAGTTCCTTATGGAGCTCGAGGTGGTACTAGTGTCATTGTCACCTATTATGCTATACTGCGATAATAGTGGGGCAGTGGCTCAGTCCAGGGAGCCAAGGAACCACAGAAAAGGAAAGCACGTAGAGCGAAAATATCATCTAATTTGAGATATTGTTCAACGTGGAGATGTGACTGTCACCAAGATTGCCACCACTGACAATCTTGCAGATCCGTTTACAAAAGCCTTGCCTTAGAAGGTCTTTGATTGGTATCTAGATAGTCTAGGTCTTAGGTGTAGTCCTGAATGGTTATGAGTGCAAGGGGGAGTTTGTTGGAAGTGTGCCCTCAAACCATTACTTTATGTATGAGACATTGACATTTTAATATATGGATATCAGCTTTATATTTTATTATGTATGTTTCTTTCATGAGATGATTGTTAATCCTTAAGTATCATAGTAAGTAATTCATGTATGTATGAGATACATACAAATGAGATACGAATTAATATCCTGAGATACTTAGAACTTGTCACAGTGGGTGATGAGACTGGATACCACATCAAGTTTACACTGTAGCATGATTAACTACCATTGGATGGGGTAATGAATCTTAATCACTGGAGTATGACTCTTAGTTAAATGCTAGTGCTTATAGTGCATTGACGGACCTGAGCTTTCCTATTAACACTCAAGACTGTCACCAGTTGATAGGAACTCGTAACTTGTATAAGGTACATGTTCTCAATCTTGAGACTATTATGAACACAGATTATGGATATGGCTGCTTTGACTTACCAATCAGCGAGGTCTATAAAAGATCAACACCTGGGTATCTTGGGTATGTCATGTTCATAGGGTTGTGAACATATATTGTCAAGATAGAATCTGCCCTGATATAAAGTAAGCATTCCCTTGAGAATGTTACCAAGTTGATTACTGAGAACTACAATCTTGTTGATGAGTAGTTATCAATATGTTTGGTAATCATGAGTGGTGAATGAGACTCAAGGAATACAAGAAGTAATCATGATTTAGGTTGACAGTAACTGTTTATCCGACTACTTGAATATGATTATGAATGCTGATGGTAGAGGTACATTAGTACACCATGCAAGTCTAGTTATCGCTTCAGATATGTTCTTTTGCGTTGGAGTTCAGCTATCGTTTTATAGTGGAGTAAACATTAATTGACCAGTTGGTTAATTTGCTGATCAAAGAGTTTGGTCATGGGAATTAACAATTGATCTGAGCCAACAATAAAGAGCCTATGAGGTCCCACTCTTAGCTCTGCTAGGATACTTGGAAAGACACATGAGGATCTTGTCAAGACGGGTTGGATCGATCGAAGGAGTTTTGATCGATTGAAGTCTAGACAGTTTCGATCGATCGAAGGTGGTTCAATCGATCGATCAAAGCTTCGATCGATTGAAGTCACTTTGATCGGTTGAACGTTAGGTTGGTTGTGGGAATATAATAATAGGGCAGCTGCGTCCAGAAAAAAGAGTTCGTCGTTTTACCATACCAGAAGCTGTACAAATTGTTTTAGCATTCCCAAACCTATTTTATCCTTTCTATTAGGGTTCCCTCCAACCATAGCCTCTCTAGGAGCATCTGTAGGAGTCATAAGAGTGAAGACCATCTAGTGGAGGCTGCTGGAAGTCAGAGATTTCAGGATTTGGGTCAAGCCCATGAGGTATAATTCTTGTCCCCTCTCTTGTACGCATCTATAGAGTTGACGAGTAGTAGATCCAGGCTACCAATAAGTTTTTGAAACTTAATCTTTCCGTTGCGCGTTTAAAACAATCTTTAAACCTGTTTTTCCTTCTAAAAGATAGTGGTTTTTGTTTTTAAAAAGCTTTGACACTTGGGCAGCTTGGATGAGGCCAAGTTTTATCCAATGGTTGTGGGAGTTTAGGTGTATACGCCAAAACAATCCAAACGTACCAAAGTCTACGCCCACTCATAAGATGACACGTGTGATAACAATTGTGATTAAAATAGTTGCGAGTCTTGATGGTGGGGCCATTCCTTTTCAGAAAAGTACGGTTCAAAAGTTAAAAATAGAAATGAAAATAGTTTTTAAGCTCTGGGATTCACTTTGTGGGAGAGAACAACACCACCTACACCCAAGGAATTGCACTAAATTGCTTTCCTTGTGAGTCTTGTTAGACATACACCTTTTAGCACTCTATGTGATACACAACTAATGTCATAATTTTAAAATTTTGTATTCCAAATATGGTTATTAAGTAGGATTATCTTCAATTATAGTTGAACTGCTTCATTATCTTCTAATTAAAATTAAGTGGATCCACTGACACGTGTGCTGGGAATTGTTGGAAATGTAATAGAATAGGAACAAAGTTACTAGATCAGTAGCCTCTTGATAATTCTTGGGCCAAGTCATGGATCTCGCTCTCTTTAAGACGTTTCGCGACTCTGCCCAAAGTGTGCAAGCAGTTCGTACTTGCCATGCCGTCCCGAGGATAAAACAGCTCAGAATTACATTTATCTCAGTTTCTCTTGTACATCAAGAAACCTGGTATACTATACACCCTTTCTGATACATTACTCGAAAATAGAGATCGAAAAACTCTGTTCAATTTGAAAACAAGAATCGACCACTGATTTTTGTTCTCATTTTCAAACTCGAAGAACTCATTGGAATTTTTCTTAAAAAAAATAAAATCCTGAGACCCTAGAATTGAAGGACTGAATCCACCAGGTAACCTTCTACAGCTTTCCAACTCACTTAATGATAAAAAAAATCTCGTGTATAGAGTTTTTGATAGTTGTAAAATTGACCGGTCAAACTCACTTGGTAACCCTTTGCATATATATCCGATTCAGTGAAAGATAAAAGAAGATCTCTTGTATATGACTTCTTTCACTTCAGACCTACCACCAAATGTGGACTCTGAAATGTATTTATAGGAGGAAAAGCATTGGTTGCCAAACAACCGTTATTCTTGTAAAAATTGATCCATTCGGTATGTTATATTAACGTTTCAAACATATATGCTATTATTATAACATTAAAGTTTTGTGAATGTTGCATTAAAAAATCATGAAGGCCTTTCTTTAATCCACTTTACTCTATGAAATTAAATATATATTAACCCATTCTCAAAAGACCATGTTCACTCTTGTAAAATATCTCAGTCATTATCTTTAAAACTAAATATTGTATAGATTATTCTAACAATTTTTACTAAAATACTCCAACAATCCCCCACTTATTTTGGTAAAATTTAAAAGTTTTTTTTTCTTCGTCGAGCAATTGATCATAAGATTGTGGATAAATAAAGGTATTTTTCAACTTGAACCTTTACATATTGAAAGTGATTCAGAAAATACTAGAGTAACACATAGTTTTGAACTCTATCTCCGACAACACCCCACACACAATCTTACTAAGGCGTAGTAAAAAAGTTAGCACTTTATGGCTATGTGCTTATATCCCAGTATAGCGAACGCTCTCGAGAATTTGCCCAAATTTCATAGGAAGCGGCCACACTTCTACATTTGCACAGGTGAGTCTAACAAAGATACTACTGTAGCTAGGTATCCCACTCAATATAGAATTTATATCTCATTAAGAGTTATATTAACTCATCCTTTTATTGCTCTAGGATGTCATGCTTCTTAGGGATGGACTTGGAGTGTTTACCCCGTATCATAATAATTGCAGTATTCCAATCATATCACTTCATGACTTATTATTACCCTTTGAACCTATTTCTTGGGATCTCAAGTATATGGGTTGGGTTACCATCACAAGTGACTCAACTTTCTATGGGCTTTAGTCCCATCCCTTTCTATGCTTTACAAACCTTCTTTTGAGTTAATCCTTTCATCAAAGGATGAACTATATTATCCTCAGACTGTACATTATCCACTCTTACAACTCTAGTAGAGACAAACTCTCTAATAGTGTTGTTCTTATGACATATCTGTTGCCTTTTGCTGTTATAACGGTTCTATACTTTTGCAATAGTACCGCTGGTATCGATCTCTCCCATAAGGGGTATCTCATAGTAGGCTTTTCAGTCAAACTTCCTCCTCACTAGCAATAGCTAATGGTACCTTGTCCGAGTCCATTGTGGACTTAACCAAAATAGTCTATTTTTAGACTTTCAAAAAATTGTGCCCTCAACAATACTAAAAGGTGTATCCACTGGTGCTCTTTGGAGTAATTTGAAAGGGTATTCTAATCAGCATCGCGATATCCTTTTAAGGATAGAGGTAAACATGTCATTATGTAATCTGAAGTTCATGGTCATTTTCAAGTAATACATGACTTCAACGATACTCTAATACTAAAACTATAGCCACTCGTGAGTTAGGTGTCTTCCGTTAAGGAATATAGAAAATTGATATCACTGTAACCTTCAAGTATAGTAGAAACTTTATTATAGAAAATGCTTAAATTAATAGGTTTCTTTAAAAATCTCAAATTTCTTTCCAATTGCATTCCAATTTTGAAACTACATACTTTTATCTACCCAAAACTTTGGTCAAAACCATCTTTAGAAAACAAAAAATTAAATTCTTTTGAATTTCAAAGTGTGCAACACTATTTTCTAAATACTTTCTTCTCGAATGAGAAATCCGATTTCACGATGCTAGTACCAAAACCTTGGTTTTGCGCAAATCACCAATTAAAACATTTCTCATGCTCCATTATAGGTCGAATCCCTTGAACCAATTGTGATTGTTACACTTGGATCAAAAGAAGTGTAAAAATGTTTTTATTCAAAAACAACAATTTCTCAAAACCTTTTTTCAAAGTGCCGAAAGTGCAGTCAACAGCCCTTGTAATTTTAATTTATAAAATTACATTGGCTTTACCCAAAATCTTCATATTAAGACTAAGTGACAATAAGATTTTGGTCTCTTTTATAACCTCTGAATCAGAACCAAAAACCAATAAATCATCTCCACATATACATATCATAGCACACACTCCATTACTATGTTTATGATAAATAAATTTGTCACTCTCAATAAAATCTGAAACCATTTAGAAAAATAGTTCGATCAAAATTTTCATATCACCGTTTAGGTGCCTCACTAAACCATATAACGAGTGTACATGCATACACATTTTATTCTTATCTAAAAACCCTCCAACTATCCTAACAAAATCCTCATCCAAATCTCCATTTAAAAAATAAAATGATTTTAACATTCATTTGATAAATAAATCATCAATATCAACAACAACTAATAAAATTATGTGGATGTAAATAGGAGATTAGGTATCCAAATTAATATTTTCTTTTAACTTAATTAAACCTTTAGCTACTAAGATAGCTTCACCAAATTTTCAATAAAATTCTCGAGTTTAAAAATCTTTAAAAGGTTACATTGACTTTCTATCATTTTATATCCAGGTAGTAAGTCCACAAGTCCTATTGAACACAACAAAATCTATCTCAATCTGAATGGATTCTTTTCAAGAGTAAACTTTGAAAATGTACGAGCATCCTTTGAATAAGTAAGATCTTTTTCTAGAGTACATATATTAAACCACTATCAAAGTCATTTTAGCACTTAGCCTACTTACTCTTTCATGATTCATATTTTATGTCATGATTTCTATCATGGTTATAGAATTCAACAGATCTAGATGGGACAAAAATAAGAAGTTGAGAACCCCCACTCCCTCAATTTAAAAGAAATAAATGCTTATAAAAATTAGCATCAATAGACTCAAAAGTCACATACAAAAAAAAATCTACAAGCATTACTATTAACTACATGTCCCAAAATGCATGTTGTACGGCTCTACTAGCAATTCTCTTAGGATTACAAAATCTTTATCATAAGTCAATAACCCAATATTCAAATAATAATTGGGTTTTCACTTCCTTTTATTTTTTTGATTTTATTTTTATCGCTACTCAAAAAGAGTAAATTGTTTTAGAGTGGAGAATTCTACTAAAAAATAAAACTTGCAATTTAACGTATCTCCAATATTTGAAACATCTCAATTTAACGTCGAATAAATAAAACATTGTGAGTCAAAGTTATAGGGTCAAGAGAATATACATGTTCATGTAAATCTATCAAACCCAATGATTTTTCAATCCTAAAATGATAAATATAAACTATGTTAAATACACACCATCATGGTCTTGGGCCTGCAAAAATCAAACTTTGTCCCAGTAACTCCAGCATACACATGACTAAACGAGCTTGGAAGTTAGGAGCATCCCTATCTTATTTAATTGGGAGTAATGCTAGAGTTATAAAAGAGTCACAGAGAGATGTTTACAAAAGGATGTGGCATCCCATGTTGCAGTAGAACCCACCACACTTAACTCTGCCACATGGGTGCCACATGGCATGCCACATCTTTTTGTGAGCATCTCTTTGTTACTCTTTTGTGACTCTAACATTACTCTTTAATTGGACATTAAATTCCTTCTCAAACCAAAACAAAAAAAATTATTTAATTTAGTTCTAGTGGTGTCCCATGTGAACTAAATCAGAAAATTTTGTCTCCTCTGTCAGAGTCTACGAGAGTGAGAGTTTCCTCTCCCCATGGATCTTTCTTTTTTCCTTCATTTTATGAAAGTGGTAGATTGCAACTAGATCTACAAACGGGTGGTTGAAGATTCACAAGAGAGTTCGTGGGATTTAACAAAATTTGTTCAAATCCACTAATCAAATCCTATAGCTAAACACTACTATTTGGCCTCTCAATAACTCAGGGGTAAAACTGAGGTTTTCATTTGTTGATCAAGAAACATGAACATATTTGTAAATCCATACAAATAAATTGAAACAAAGAAAATAGATTCCAAATCATGAGCATACGTAGTTATCATACCTACATATAATATATGATACGCCCATAAATATTCTGCTAAAGCTAAACCGTCACGTCAGTAGCGAAGGACCCGGGCTATTCGGAATGGGCGCTTGTAGCCCGCCAATCCCGAGGTCATCGACTGTTACCGCTCGGGGTATTCATACAGCCCGGGCGTGCAGCTCAGCAGCTCTCCACAAGGTGCAGTTTGACAACCAAGACGCTCAGCAGTTTCCTTATCTGGCCAGAAATCGATTAGGAAGGGTAAACGATTTCCTAAACCACGTAGGAAACTCCCCTAAATTTGTGTAGATTAATTGCAATAAGATTAGGCTTCCAAATCTACATTCTTACCATGTACATGTGGACTCTTCATCTATAAAAGAGACCACCTACCATTTTTACAGGGGATCACATTCTTAACCTAGAGAATAACAGTTTATACTGATTCATACGCATACACCCGACCAGTTTTACTGGTAGTGCCGCCCAAACTGTTGGCTTACCAGGCTCGCTGGTGATCTGTTAGTAAAGTGCTCAGATGTACCCGTGGACGTAGGTCACCTCATTAACAGGGCTGAACCACATACAAGCTCTTGTGTCCCCATATCTCTCTTTTAATCTGTCTTACCAATTTTTGGCATCATCAATATACGTACACTCATCTTCTGTTATCCTATCTCCCAATAATAAAAGCTTATGTCTATCCCATTAAGGTCAATGGAATTTTTCAGAAATTCAAAGAAGTACCAATTTCTTTGTAGTTACAAAAAAAATAGTATTTCCTCCCTCCAATTCTGCACAGGTTTAAGGGGTGTTGCACAAAATCCATGAAAGGGTGTGCGGGAACCACACCGGAGGCCGGGCACTCTCGCGCAAAGCCCTGCTGTAATGATACTACTGGCCGACCATGTCCAAAGACTCTCAAGAATATGTCAAGAGTTGTGATACGTGCCAAAGGTTTTCTCCCATGATCAACCATCCGGGAGAGCTTCAGACGCCAATCCTCAGCCCCTGACCATTTGCTCAGTGGGGCATTGACATAGTTGGTCCTCTCCCGATGGGAAAAGGGCAGGTCAAGTTCGCTGTCATAGCCGTGGATTACTTCACCAAGTTGGCGGAGGCCGAGCCCTTGGCAACGATCACCGAGAATAAAATAGAAAGCTTCCTAGAAAAGAACATCCTCAGCAGGTTTGGCATCCCCTGGGTTCTGGTTAGCGATAACGGTAGACAATTTGACACCCCGGTATTCAGGCAGTTCTGCTCAAGCTATGGGATATCCAACCACTGCTCATCCCCCGAGCACCCCCAGGCCAATGGCTAAGCCGAGGTGACAAACCAGACTATTCTTCAGTCAATCAAGACAAGGCTCGAAGGCACTAAAGGACTATGGGCAGAAGAGCTACCGACCCTCCTATGGGCCTACCGCACTACACCCTGAGCGGCAACAGGCGAGACGCCATTCTCCCTATCCTTTGGCTTTGAGGCGGTGGTCCCCACGGAGCTTGGGTTACCTACCTACTGGGTGGAAAATTATAGCGAGCTAGATAATGAAAATGCCCTCAGGGCAGAGCTCGACCTAGCAGAGGAGAAAAGAGACCGGGCGTATCTAAAAGTGGCAGCTTACAAGCAGAGAGTATCCCGATACTATAACAGCAAGGTGAAGCATCGCAGTTTCCTGGCGGGGGACCTGGTCCTTAAAGCCGTCAATCAGTCCAAAAAAGTCCCGAGCCACGGAAAGTTAGGGCCAAACTGGGAAGGTCTATATCTAGTTACCCAGATAGACAGCCCGGGCACCTATTGGTTACAAACTCTGGACGACCGTCACCTTTTTCACCCTTGGAATGTGCAGCATCTCCGAAAGTACTATCAGTAGCAATTAGATATGGGTAGATTAATACTGGTTAGGGTACTTGTAGCTCCATTCGTACAGTCATTATGATTTTTCAAAATAAAAAAAACAATAAAACGGTTCTTACCTTACATCAACAAATAACCCTTGTCGGTATTCTGCACAAAGACCTCGGGCCAACACCCGAGGCAAAAGAGCTCAAAACCAAGGCACAAAGACCTCGGGAACTTACCCGAGAGGCAAAAGACCTTGGCTCAAAACCAAGACACAAAAAGACCTAGGGCCTAACCCCGAGGCACCGGCTTCGCTTAGGCCCTACCGGCGATGGGGGCATACCCCCTAGGTGGCTGATGACGGCAAGCCTCAAGGGACCCTGCAACCACCCATGTTCCAGGTTACGTATTGTACTGCAAAATACGAACTTTAAAAGCAGACGGCAGTCAGAAAATGTCGGCTAAAATGCCGGGCCGGCACTCACTGAATGCCGTTCGGCACTCACTGAGTGCCGCGGAATTCTGCCGTGTGCCGTTTTTGTTGAGCTTCCCTTTTTAGGTCTTTTCTTTCTTCTTTTTTTCTTACAAAAACTTATTTTTGAAGATCTTTTCCAAAAATGGCATTTTATACCTGAATTCTCCTAAATACCTGGTATTTTCTTCTTTCTGTGAAATTTTATCGCGTTTGGAGAACTTTTTGAAGAGCTTGGAATACTTCAAATCTTTCGGTCCTTATCATCATCGGGCTTGGAGGTGACACTCTCCTAAATTCGACGTTAGGTCAAAATTGGGGTGTCTACAAATAGATATTGAAGTTTGTCTTTCTGTGTATCCTAGACACACTAGGGACGCTCTATAATTTTTCCCAAATTATTCTAGGCATGTTTGACCTCCCTTTATGATTTTATAAAGTGATACATACAGTCTGGACACTATTCACAGCAAACTACTTTTTGACTTTCACACTTTTGGTGTAACATTCCCTTGTATCCCATGAACAAATTCTTTACCACTCTTGGCATATTATATCATACCATGTATCATACTTCCATGGATTCTTGAGTTTGGTTTCCAAATGAAAACCTTATTTTTGCAAATATTTTGGGGAGTTCTTGAAGTGAGTTGGAAGTTGACATTCCAAGTGGTTATAATCTTCATTTGAGTTCTGAATATATACTTTCAAAACCTTTATTTCAAAATCCCCCTAAAAATTCCCAAATTTTGTCTTCAAACATTTCAAGTTCATTTTCTCTCAAAATCCCCAAAACAGTGAGTAACTCAACTTGAAAATATTATTCCGAGTTCAATACTCAATGGATGATGGTGATACCACTTAGAAAGTCTTCCTAACTCATTAGAGAATACCCATGATTTAAAAACACTTAGAAGGGTTCCTTTTTGACCCAAACATTCCTTCTATTCTGTCACAGCGGCTTTGGTTGGCTTTAAACCTCTATTCCAGAAAATATGTTCACATAAGAGTGGTCCAAACTTATTTTTACCCTTAAACTTCAGTGTTAGGGAACTTTCTGTATATTATGGTGTACTAGATGTTTCTTTTTCATTTTCAAAGATATTTCTACATTTCAGTCGACAGTATAGATTATGTTTTTGAGTGACCCTTCTTGTTTATATGATTTCTCTCATTCTATAACTTTAATGATAGTTTGGCTTTGTCCTATGTGTTCTAGACTCAGTAGGGATGAACTCCATAAAATTTCATGAATTTAACCTGTACCTAACCCCTCTTTTCTATTTTTACAAGATGACTCAAACATTCTATCCACTATTCGTAACAAGCTTGTTTTTGACTTTTAGTTTTTGATTAGATATGCATATGCACTGTAAATTAGTTCATGTCTTAGGATGTTGTTTTTACCATTTTACTCATATCCTACATGACACTCTTCATGAATTCATTCATATCCCATGCTTCCAAGTCAATTTAGAAAATCTCATGAACACTTGCAAACTACTATTTTGCACATTTTAGGACCATGCATTGCATCCATACAAGATTTAGAGCCTTTGTGACTCTTAATCCAAAAGGATCATAAGGAATGAGATTTATCACACATTCATGCTTCCCCTAGATCAAATCATCCTTTCTCGTCCATCCTGGGGATTGAGAGGTTCTCTTTTCTTAAAAATCAATATACATTCTTCAAGTTTGCTAAGCACATTTTTTTTCTTTGATTATTTATTCAAGAACAATCCATGACCCCCTTTAGATTAGAAAAACTTGATTACTTGATATATAATTAAACGATTTTTCCTAGATTTGTTATGTGATTTTCATTTCTGCATTGTGTGATATTTGGCTTAGATCTTATGAATGATATCTTATCTTTTGATCTTCCAATTCAAGATTCTTGTGTGATGTAATATACCTATCATAATATTAGTTGTAGAACCAAACTTAGTACTAGATGATTATTTAGATGCTAATTGAGGCCCGTTGAAAGACGGGCCGAGTTGAGGGTGCTTTAGTCTTCGCGGAGGCTCCTTCCTCTCTCGTACCGAAACCCCGAACAACGTTCTTTGGTTATGAAGGGTTAGTGCCATTTATCCGTTTACGTGAGTCAAATTGGGTTTTTTGGTTCCCTAAAGACTAAGCGGTGACTCTGTATCTGCTTTTATAGACTGATTAAAAATAAGTAAATTTCAAAACAAACGACTTTCGAAAGCCTCGGTGTGGACCCGAGCCACGCGTCCACACAAACCTAAATGGTATTTTAAATGACAAATATACCCTTTTTATGTTCTATGGCTACTTTCTTGATCATTTTTAATATTTCTATCTACATGGTATGTGGTAGTGGTTGAATATGGAATGGCCGTCTTGGTAGTGATAATAATGGGAGTTTGGGTAAGAAAGAATACGGTGGTAAGAATTTTTAAGCAACAAAAGAAAATGAGGGGAAAATGGTTAACGAGGGTAAAATTGTTAATTGAAAAATTGGTTAAAACTTTTTTCCTCCAAACTGAATTTGAAATTATACATTATTTTGAATGAAATCAATTTAGTCGCAAATACAATGAGTTAAGTCAGTGGGGACGAAGTCTTTATAGGGGTTTGGGGGCAGCGCCCGCGACCGAATTGTTTTTTTTTGGTAGAAATAGTATATTTTTATGTGATTTTTTCATAAGTTTTGTGTACATATAAGGGGTTGGAAATTCTATGTGTTTTTTATCTATCTCACGGAAAAGGAGCAAGAGGAGGTTAATGGTGGATATGGGGTCTTTAAGTCTTTCGAGGGCTTCTGTGAAACTTCAAACTTCATCTGCGAGGGAACATTCTTTTATTTTTATTTATAGAAAATGCCTTGTGGGACACACTAATGGACTCTAGGTGGTCTTTGTTTTGCCTTTTGGTCTTTTATTATATAACATAGACATATACACACAATATGTAATACTATAAAATTAAGAGTGGGAACAAATTGTCAATTAAAACTGTGTTAAAGTTCTAAAGTGCTTCCCAGATAACCTAGCAGTGGGGCCAGGTAAATAACTTCCAGTCAAAATTCAACTAGTCCCACTGTATTTGACCTGACTGTTGACTTTTTCTTTATTTTTTATTTTATTTTATTTTATTTTATTTTTTTTTACTTTTGGTGGCTCATTTGAAAGAGGGGAACAAACTTTGCATTGTCCGCTCGAGTGGGAATTGGCTGCTTTTGTTTTGTTTGCTTGCTGGAACCTTGCTCGCTGGATGTCGTTGGGGCGACCACGAGGTTGGTTTTTGTCGTAAATGTGATTTTTTAGGCAAATTTTGGTTTCCTAAGTGGTTTAGGAAGTTGCCTCCTATGAGAACCTAATAATAGGTTATTTGCAAGAGTAGGAGAGTTGTATCTTTCACTTTTTTGACCTAGAGAGCTATTGGAAGGCAATGTAAAGCTGTCTAGATTTGTTTTCACCATCATCATAGTGCATTGATTCGAATTGCTCTGGGGGTGTGGACACAGGCTTCATTGGCCGAACAACACGTAAATCTTTGTGTCTTGTGTTTGTGATTGGTTTTATTATTTTCTTCTTTCTTTCTCATTTGGATTATTTGTTTGTGTTTTGAATCACGCACTTTCGTACAATAAAGTGGTATTAGAGCCAGGTTGAGATCTTGGAGATATAGAGGGAGAAGACAAGAATACAAAGAAGGATGGAGTGGATGCTATGGCATTCGGTTCAGGCATGAAGGCAACAAAGATGACTGTTTCGAATGCTAAATTCGAGTTTGAAAATTTGATGGATCAAATAGCTTTGGGATGTGGCAGTGTGAGATGATGGACGCTCTTGTTCAACAAGGCTTGGACATAACTCTAGAAGGGAGAAACTGAAGGATATCAAAAACGGCCAAAGGTTTTTGAGCCCTAATGGAGTGTTGAAATGGGCCTGGGAATGATCGGCCCAAGGTACGTCCAGGAGTGGCCAGCCCAGAGGTTGCAAAGGCCCATCGGGCTTAGGGAGAGAGTGTCACTCGGTTCAGAAAGACAAGGTTGTTGTCCCAGTTTGGTAGAGTTCGATAGGCAAAATAGGTCATGTGCTGACCAATCGGGCACTATCATTGAAATAAATGAATAGTAGCATGTATGGGAGCCTAATCAGGAAGCTAAGCATAGATAATGCCAATCGGGCAGCATACTTATAGCGTACACGACGATCGGACACCATACTAGGAATAAACCAAGAAGGCCGGTTACATGAGCCTGATTGGTCATAAGCATTCGAAAGATCATCAGGTATGGAAGTCCAAAAGTGTGACAGTTGGAAACTGCGAGCTTGATTTAGCTAAAGATGTGATCATGTGAGCCTGATGAGCCAAACGGGAAAAGCGGTTCCACTCTTAGCTATCATGGTGATGTCACCTTGAATTTGAGGAAGTAGAGTCTGTTTGGGAAAGGAATCTGATCACGTCCAGCTGGATATGGCAGACTAATCCCTAAAATATTGGGATTGATTCAATCAGGATTGGGATAAGGTAAGAATTTGGGATTAGGAAGGATTCTACAGTCAATCATCTGCTTGGAGCATAAGTGAAGGAGTCCTTGCCTTATCTGGACTGCTATAGGCCGCTATAAATCAGTAGGCAGGCCAAGCAGTAAAGGCACTTTGCGTCACCTTGAAAAACAGCACGCATAGCTTTCTTTCACAGCATTCACAATATTAAAAGCATTTAGGCCTTTGTTTCTTAGCATTCATAAACATCCATAGCAAATAGGTCTCTTCACTTTTTGTTATTTTCTCAACTGATTTTCATTCTTTAGACAATCAGAGCCTGTTCTGATCTTGTTCTTTGGTTGTATGTTTTATTCTCCAAACATTTAATAAAATATCTGTATTTCATTAATCGTTTGTGATTGTTTACCTAGTAAACTCTTGTACTATTTGGCTTGTGCACTTCAGTACTGCCAAAGGATTTTTGATGAGGGTACTTTCCTACTCATCACACTCTTACTCTGTTTAGAAGTTAGATCTTAAAGCCTTGAGTATCACTCACTTAACCGTATAGGAAATTAGTTTGCACACACACCGAGCCCGTTTAGCTGTGGCACGCCCACGCAAAACTATAGGCAAATATTTTGGCACGCTCGGTGGGACCCATAATGTCAAGACATGCCTCTGAAGAAAAACAGAAAGAACGGACAGGACGATCCTGTCATTGACCCAACTGCTAAAGAAAGTAACGGTCATTCCCCACATGATAGCGGTGTGACTCTAGAGGCAATTTCAAAAGTCCGTAGAATGAACGTTGAACCCATGAGGAGAGATTGTAACACCTTGATAGGTTCAATGGGTAACTTCAAGGAGTTAATTGGCCAAACGGCTGAAATACATTGAGGACAGCTTGACCTCATCTCGTTCACTAGGACCACGCACGATAACTTAAATGGCCTGACCTCAGAGATCTCACGCCTGTCAAAATCCAACTGTGCTGGCAGAAAAGCTAACTCTAGAAAGGAATAAAGAGCATATCGGCTCCTCTAGATGGGCAGATAAGAAAAAAGATCTCGTTTACGTTATCTCGAATCTACGAGGACAAAGCGGGGTAAATAAACAGTCCGACCCACAAGGAGGGGAATCGGGCAGCGGAGAGGTCACCAATCCTAATGGGTCGGTGACACCAATTTTCATTCAACCATCTGGCCATACGGTTCCCCCTGTCCATGCTACTGGGGGCAAAGAATTAATTAAGTTTTTTGGACTCATGAGGCCAATAACAATCAATACCAATTACCACCTCCGATAGCGCTCCCTGTGGTGATAGCTCAGTCCATCGCTCCGCAACCAATCAACAGGGAAGAGCTAGTAGCAGCTATACACGAAGAGTATGGTTCATTCATGAGAAGGATGGAAAGGCCAACGTACAAACGACCATACCCACCTGAAATTAACCAAGTCAACTTTCCCCAAGGATACAAGGTGCCAAATTTTACTCTATTTTCGGGGAAAAGTGAACAGTCCTTGGTAGAACATATTGACTGTTTCATAGTACAATGCGGCCATGTGGGTAGTAATAACCCATTAAAATTAAGGCTGTTTCCCAACTCCCTCACGGGAGTAGCTTTCTTATGTTACGTTAATCTTCCAGCCAACTCTGTACGAGATTGGCAAGGGACGGAAGAATTATTTCGTGGCCAGTTCTATAGGACTGAGCCCGAAAGATCACTGGCAGATTTGTCCAGGATGCTATAATTAGTAGGGGAGACCGTTGAGACTTATATAGCCTGTTTTTGAAAGGCAAAATATAGGTGCAAGATGGTCTTGCCCGAAGAAGGATACATTAAGATGGCTATGGAGGGAATGTCCTTTGAACTTTGTAAGAGGTTTGAAGGGGCTGAATTCCGTGATTTATTTGAGCTAGCCACACGGGCTGCTCGCTACGAGCGTATCCTCTTAGATGAGCAAGAGAAAAAGAACTCATCGATCCTAATTACGAGGTCCACTTAGCGGATTGTGACCTCGAGGCAGAGATCAACATGGCCGAGTTAGTCTGTAAACGGCCGATTGTATGTAACGTCTTAAATAAGCCCGTCAACAATAACTCCGCTACAAAAAAAGATGGCGTTTGAGGCCAGAAAGAACAATACGTTTGATATAACTATGATTGATAAGATTTTTGATGCCTTACTGAATGATAAAGTGACCAAGCTAAGCGATGGTCATCGGATCCCTAAGTGTGGACACCGGGCTTCCGCCTCTTTTTGTTTGGTTTTTGAAACTTGTTTGATTTTTGATCAAAGAAAGAAAATGGTCTGTTGAAAACAGATACAGAGTCGCCACTTGGTCTTTAAGGAACCAAGAAACCTAATTTTGACTCACCCAAATGGATAAAGGGCACCGGCCCTTCATAACCAAAGTACTTGGTTCGAGGTTTTGGTACGAGAGAGGAAGGAGCCTTTGTCGCGACTAAAACACCCTCAACTCGCCCCGTCTTTCGACGGGCCTCAATTAGCATCCAAATAATCATCTTATACTATGTATGGTTTGACAAATAATACTATGATATTATATTAAATCACATAAGAAACTTGAAATGGAAGATCTAAAGATAAGATATCATTCATAAGATCTAAGTCAAATATCATACAATGTAAAGTGAAAGATCACACAAATAAACCTAGGAAAAATCGTCTAATCATATATCAAATAATCAAGACTTCCTAATCTAAATGTGGGACATGAATTATTCTTGAAACAAATAAACAAATAAATCAAAATATGCTTAACAAACTAGCATGATGCATGTTATTCTTTGAGAAAAGAAGACCTCTCAATCCCCGAGATGGATGAGAAAGGGTGATTAGATCGGGGGAATCATGAACGTGTGATCATGATCATCCCTTATAATCTTCTTAGATTAGGAGTCACAAAAAGCCCTAAATCTTGCATGAATGTAATGTATGTATCTAAAAGGTGCCAAGGTTGTAGTGTGCTTTGTGTTCATTGATTTCTAGAATGACTTAGAAGTCAAAAATGTGTATGAATGAATGAATGAAATCAATCATGAGATATGTACAAATGTAGTATGAACTACTCCCTAAGATATGAACTAATTTGGAATGCATACAAGCATCAAATCAAAGAATGAAAATTAAAATGTGCTTGCTGTGAATAGTGGACAGAACAGTAGCATGATCTTGTGGAAATTGAAAAGAGGGGTTAGGAATGTTTTCAATGCATGATTGTTTATGGAGATCTTTCTTATTGTGTCTAGAACACAACCCAAAAGGCCAATCTTGGATAGCTATTACAGATTGAGAGAAATCATATAAACAATGAAGGTCACTCAGAAACAGAGTCCGTACTGTCGACTGAAATGTTGAAATATCTTAGAAAATGAAAAATAATGATCTAGAAGCCCATTTTATACAGAAAGTTCCCTAAGACGTTGAAGTTTAAGGGAAAAATAAGTTACGACCACCCTTTTTGGAAACGTTTTCTGGAAAAGAAGTTGGAAGTGGACCTAGCTGCTGTGACAGAAAAGACAGAATGTTTGGAAGGAATGTTTGGGTCCAAATGGACCATTTCCAAGTACTTCCAAGTCAAACCAAAAATCATGGGTGTTCTCCAATGAGTTAGGAAGACTTTCCAAGTGGCCTTGCATCCATATGTTGAGTATTGAGTCCTAGGGAAATCTTTGAACTCAGCTCACTCACTGTTTTGACTCATTATTTTGAAGATTTTGGAGAAAACAAGGTTTTGTTTCTTGAAACCAAAATGAAAGGGATTGAGAGGGGTTTTGAAATAGATGTTTTGAAAGCATATTTTCAATACTCAATAAGGATTATAGCCACTTAAAATGCCAACATCAAAATCCTCATCAAGAACCTCCAAGATTGTTGGAGAGATTTATTTTATTTTGAGCATAACTTCAAAGATACCTAGGAGGTATTGAAGTTATGATCATCATCTATCAAACATGTTTTTGAGGTCAAGAGCTACTATCCATAAGGATTCACTCACCCCACACTTCATGTCATCATCTAGATGATGATGAACTAGCAAAGAAATAAAGAAAAGTCAAAAAGAAATGGGGTAAGAAGAGATAAACAATGAATAAACAAGCAAGTAGATAATGATCAATAGATGATATTCATGATGTATAGAACTTGTAGTTTGGTGTTTCACTCATATGTAATGACATTGGACATGGAAGAAGCTTCCACTCTCTTAAATGCTCACTAAAATGGTGGTTGGATGTATTGAATGTTGGGAGTAATGAAGTAAAAACAAAGTTTAGAACTCACTTTTGTTTTGAAAATCAAAGAAGGAAGCTTTTTTTTTTTCTCTACTCTAACCTTATCTCTACAACTTTCTCTCCCAAACTTTTCTAAGCTTTCATTTGACTCCCCCCCAAAATGAAGAGCAATGGGGGGTTTATATAGGCCAACTTGGGGTGGTTTTGAGATTTTAGAAGTATTCCCATTGGCTCTAAATATCTGAAATCATAAAACTATGTCGTTTTGGTTTTTAATTAATCAAAATGGGACCCCAAAAGAAATTACAAAAACTCACTGTTCTGGAGGAGAGAGCCGCGGCGGCACTGGACCAGTGCCGCGGCGATAGTGGGCCAGTGCCACGGCGGCACTGCTCCTCCCTTCGTCCAGATAATGCTGTTTAGGCCCCCTGAGGTTCCGGTATTCGCGAAAAGGCCCTATTTCGTCCGAAACTCACAGAAAATGCATAAGAACTCCAAACTGAGGTTGTGATATACCGTTGGAAAGGTATTGGAGTCTAATTTACATAAAAAATAGTTCGGGGATAAGTCACTTTGAAAAGTTTTGCGGTATTCGCGATAAAAGCTGATTTGATCGCCTTTTTCGTCTTCGGAAATTGATAATAAACTCGTTTTAAATCCAAAAATTGCATGCGATATACCGTTGGAAAGCTATTGACCTCTAGTATCCATGAAAAATATTTGAAAATTATTATGGCACCCCGGTTTTAAAGTCAAATTCTGGTCAAATTGGTCAAACCTGGGATTCCTGGGAAGTTCTGGGAACTTCAGGGAGCTCCCAGGGGCTGACGTTTTCGCTCGATTTTCTTTTAAAACTCATTTTAATACTTTTCTAATGATTCCGGTGAATTCGGACGATTTTGGTCAAACTTGGTCAAACTCTGGTCAAACTCTGGTCAAACCTGGTCAAACCTTGGTCAAACCGGTCAACGGGGACTTTCGGGGAACTTCCGGGACTTCCGGGGGTCTCTGGGAACTGACGATTTCATCCGATTTTACTTAAAAACTCATTTTATTGTTTTTCTCATGACGTAGCATGTTTCCAGAACTTTTGGTCCAAATCTAGGAGCTTCCGGGCTTTCAGGGGCATTTTGGTCATTCTGAGCATTCTGAGAGATAGAGCCGACTTCCAAGAGTCCTTTTGAGTCTCTTACGATCATTGTGAACCACCAAGCTATGGGTCTCCTAAATCTGATAGCCGACAAAATGGGGTGTCTACACTAAGGTCGATGACACAAAAAATAAAGAGTATTGTAAATGGCATAATTCCTGGAAATACTCTACTAATAACTACATTATTTTTTGCAATGTGAAATAGGAGAACGTAGAGAAGAGAGTGTTCAAATTCTCGGACAAAGCTATGGGAGTTGATGCTAACCCATTCCCTCAAATCACCGGCGCCAACACAGTGATGCCCGATTTGACCAAGCTGCCCAGGCCAAGGTCAAAGGTGGACCTGACCGAGAAGGAGGAATTGCCAAGGCAAAGAGAATGAAAACAAATCACTATTCCAGCCATTGATGGGCCAAAGGTGACAATTCATGAACTCCAAAAAACTTATTAGGAGTATAAGGAAAAAGTGCGTAAGGCCGAAGTCAAAATGGCCCGATCAACCACTAACAACTTAATAGCTGATTTGTGACACCAACTTGATTTGATAGAACAAGGCCTCTGCCTGAGATCCAAGGCCGATGTCATGAAGGAGGCTCTAGCCCGAGCAAGAGGCTTAAGACGAATGAGCATAGAGAGCATAACCTAAGAAGGTCCGTGCATGAGAGGTTATCACTGCCTAAGTTGAGTCAAGGTAAGCCCGAATGGAAACCCAAGCCATTACCAGCCTCCTAGGTCGGCCCCAGATACTCAAGTCGGTTGGAGATAAGATGTCATCAGACATTCTCCAAACCAGATGTGCAGGGAAAAGGCCTGACCTTGAAAATACTTCTAAGGATGGTACTACCACCCTGAGTAGGTGAAGAAAGGTGGTACAGGGCTGAACACCCAAATTCCCGACAACACCTAAATGCAAAAAGTCTCAGCAAAGAAGATATAAATATGCAAGATAGGCTGAGAGAGAATGATAATATTGGGAGAATCGGGTTCACAGTTCTCCAAAGCCCAGTTCACCCATATTGCCCAATTCCCAAAAACATCCAGAAGGGGAGCTTGTTTTTGATAAGAAAGCAGGTAAAGGAGCGATGCACACCATGGAGCGCCTAAAGGAAATTTTTAGGCGGGAAAAGCTAAATGAGGAATGTAAACCTGAGACCGGCGCCATGGACGTCGAGTCTGATGATGATTTTTTAGATTCAGACGCAAAGCCAATCCAATTTGAGACTATCCCTGTGAGTCTAACGTCAAACATGGTGTTTACCTTACCTATGTCCTTCATGGCCAAACCAGACCAACCAATGGCAATGGAAGGAGATGTGATAGATGTCCTGACCAAAGAGTCGGCCACTATAGAGGACATATTTTGGAGCGGAGGAAAAACCGTCAAGTCAGAGGTGGTGGAAGCCATGAGTAAGAACGTGGATGCAATCGAGCAACAGTCCGATCAGCCCAAGATAACCATCTTAAGGCCAAAAGGGCAACAAACTGAGGAAGGACAAAAGCCAGGAGGGCCTATTAAAGTGGTTTTTTTTAAAGACCTACACATCAAATGTCCCAACACTTAAAGCCACTATATGTGAAAGGGCACATTGAAGGAGTTCCCATGAACAGGATTTTTATTGATAGAGCTCCACCATCAATATCATGCCCCAAATAATGCTAAGGGTGCTGCAGAAGTCTGAGTTAGAGTTAATCCCGACCGAAATGAACGTTCAGAGTTTTACTGGAGCACTATCAAGGACCAAAGGCATCCCGCCCTTGGAGTTGACAATAGGAAGCAAGACAGCAATGATTGCTTTCTTCATTATTGAAACATCAGCCGCTTACAACACATTGTTGGGCCAAAATTGGATACACCCCAACTACTGTATCCCCTCCACTTTGCATCAATTATTGATTTTTTTGGAAAGGAGACGAGGTAGAAGTAGTGAGGGCCGATACAAATCAATTTGTGGCACGTATTCAAACGGCTGATGCATTGTTGTATGAAGACGATATCAGACCTATAAAGCTGCTAGGATGTGGAAAGATGGGCAAGCCAAATGCGGCCACATTTAGCAAAGAGAATATGAAGTGTTGCCTTCAACCCAATCAGACAGAAGAAGTCAGACCAGTTAAACTCAAAGAAGAAGACGTGATCAATGAATCAAAAACCAATTGAGATTCGGAGATAGCTGGCCCTAAAAGCCAGCATGGCCCGATGGTGTGCATATCTGGCCGATAGGCGATTAGAGATTGACCCAATTAATGGTATGGTTAATCTAGTCAATTGTATTTATGAAGAAGAAACACCGAGGAAAGAAGAGATCCAAATAGATGAATTGGAAATAGCCACAGCAATGGATGATCTAAAGGCTGACATTCAAGATCCACTACTGGAAATTAACCTAGGCAATGAAGGAGAGCACATGCCTACTTATGTAAGTCAAATGCTAGAACCATAGTTTCAGGCAGAGATGATAGTACTCTTACATAAATACAAGGATTGCTTTGCTTGGGATTATGATGAGATGCCAGGGCTATCAAGGGAACTAGTAGAACACTGATTGGCAATTCTATCGGGGTTCAGGTCGTTTAAACAGCTACCTCGGTGCATGTCACCAGAGATCACTCTGAAGGTGAAGGAGGAAATCGAGAGACTCCTGGGTGCTGGTTTTATTCGGACTGTTAGATATGTAGAATGGGTCTCGAATATAGTCCCAGTGGTGAAGAAGAATAGAAAGCTTAGGGTCTATACTGACTTCAAAAACCTAAACCTGACTACCCTAAAAGATGAATATCCAATGCCTATGGCCAATCAGCTCATTGATTCGGCCGCCAAGCACAAAATCTTATCCTTTATGGATGAGCATTCAGGGTATAACCAAATTTATATCGTCGGAGAGAATGTCCCGAAGACAGATTTTCGGTGCCCGGGGGCAATTAAAACCTTTGAGTGGATTGTCATGCCTTTCGGGCTGAAGAATGCAGGAGCCACCTACCAATAGGCAATGAATTCAATCTTCCATGACATGACTGGACGATTCATGGAGGTCTACATTGATGATGTGGTGGTAAAGTCTGGTGATGATATCAATCATTTAAGGGATCTGGAGAAAGCATTTGAAAGAATGCAGGCTCATAAGTTAAAAATGAATTCCCTTAAATGTGCATTTGATGTTTCAGTAGGGAACTTCTTGGGTTTCCTGGTGCACTAATGAGGGATTGAGATAGACAAGAATAAGGCTCGGGGCTATCCAAACAACAAAGCCCTCAGCCTACAAGAAAAAGTTATAAATGCTACTCGGGCAGATTAATTTCCTAAGACGATTTATATCCAACTGTGCAGGAAAGACTCAAGTATGGACCCCACTACAGAAGATCAAGACCTATGAAGCATTCAAGTGGAAAGACAGCCATTAATAAGCCTTTGAAGGAATAAAACATACTTGTCTTCTCCTCCGGTGTTAATGCTGCCCAAGAAGGGTAGGTACCTTAATTTGTATATAGCGGCCTCTGATAGCTCAATAGGAAGTATGTTAGCTCAGGATTATGAGCAAGGCAACAAGCAGGCTGTTTATTACTTGAGTAGGATTTTAACTCCAATCGATCAGTGCTATGCGTCGATTGAGAAGTTATGCTTGGCATTGTATTTTTCATCATAAAAGTTAAGAACATATATGCTGCCTGTTTTTACTTATATAATATGTCAAACTGATGTGATTAAATATATGTTGTCAAGACCTATTATGCAGGGCCAAATTGGGAAATGGACCTTGGCCTTGATGGAATTTGCCATCCAATACCGTTCACAGCAATTGGTCAAAGGCCAGGCCATAGCCAATTTTCTGGCCCGTCACCCAGATCCTACTGATATGGGAGATTTATTACTAGCACTGAAAATACTAAATACGTCCTTAGTCCCATGGACATTGATCTTTGATGGCTCTAAGAATGCAGAAGGTGCTGGGGCCGGAGTGGTTATTGTATCACCTAAATATAAAAAGCCAAGATGTCATTTCGGCTCGATTTCAAATGTACCAATAGTCAGGCCGAATACAAATCACTCATCATCAGATTGGAAATACTCAATGAGATAGGGGCGTCATTTATACATGTAAAAGGGGACTCAGGGCTGGTGATCAGATGGATATCGGTGAATTTTAAATAAAGAGTTGGGAGCTCTGCCCGTTTCATTCACTGACTAATCAACTTATGGATTCATTTGATGATATAAGTATGAGCTATATCCCCAGGTCAACAAATACAGAGGCCAATAAGCTAGCAAAAATGGGATCAGCCTCGTCTGCTAGAATGGGTTTAGAGGATCAAGCTATCACGGTGCAAGTCTGATCGCTGCCATCCATGGCAAAGAGAGACTGGTATACTACTACTAATTCAGTCTTGATAGAGGACGATGTTTGGAGAATCCCAATCATCGAATATTTAAAGGACCCAAATGTTAGGGTGGACCGAAGGATCACTCGTAGTCTGATTTGCGGTGCGTGATGGAGAACTATTCAAGAAGCCCATCGGTGATGACGTGATCCTAAAATGCCTCATGAAGAAACAAGCCATACAGGTGATGGCCGAAGTCCACGAAGGAATTTATGGAGCTCACCAGGTCGGTACGAAGATGAAATGGCTTTTATGAAGATATAATTATTACTAGCCCGGGATGCTGAAAGACTGCATCAGCTATACTAAAGGGTGCCAGGCTTGCCAAAAGCATGGGCCGATTCAAAGAGTGCCAGCCAAAGAACTCCAACCTATTATCAAGCCATGGCCCTTCAGAGGATAGGGCATGGATTTGATTGGCATGGTTCTCCCACTTTCATCAGGTTAGCATTATTTCATTATAGTAGCTACGGACTACTTTACTAACTGGGCTGAAGCAATACCAAGTAGAATGGTGACTCAGGCTATAGTAATGAAACAAAATTGGCAGCCTTAGACTCGTTAAAAGTTATAAAAGTTACATGCAGCCTGATCGTATAATAAGAGAGTGAAGGAGAAGTCTTTATATACAGAAGACTTGGTTTGGAAGGCCGTCTTGCCTATCGGAGACAAAACAATCGATATTATAAATGGTCGGTCAATTGGGAAGGTCCCTTCATTGTTCACCATGTCATAAGAGGTAGAGCATACAGGTTGCGCGATATAGATGGGACGATTCATGTCAGTTTAATAAACGGTCAGTACCTAAAGTCTTATTATTCTACCTTATGGGAGACCATAGACCTAGAGTATAAACCAAATCCTGGCCTAGAATACGAACCATTTAATTATGATCCTGAATGATCAAAAGCAACATTATATTGAATATTGAGCACAGCTTACTTACAAAAGTTTATACAAAAGAAAAATATAAATCAATAAAATAGAGAAATAGATATACGAGTACAAAAGTCAGAAGTTGGCCTCTAAGTTGATTCAAAATTCCTAAGTCTTGCTATCAGGTCTTCCCAGGTCTTATGAGCCCTAGCTCAATCTTTATTGGCTTTGTTAAGTTTTTGGGGCCAGGCATGGGAAATTGGAAGACTAGCCTGTAACTGGTCACTATACTTCTGAGCGTCTCCTCTAAGTAGGGCCAGGACCCCATCCACCTTTACTAGAGCTGTATCATTTGTGATGACCTCGGCCTCACATTGTTCCAGTTGTGCCTTGAGAGTAGCGATACAGGCCTGCAGCCAGGCATGGGCCCGAGATGCCTTTCCAGCTTCATACTTGGTCTTGGTAGCCTGGAAAAACTGCACCACTTTCTGTCGGGCACCAAGATGAACTTTAGCTTCAGCCTGAGTAGTTAAGGCCGATCGCTCCAAGAGATGGAAGCTTGGTAGTCTATCTTGTATCTCCCATAATAGAGAAAGATGCCCGTTTGACAATGAACGATCAGCCAGAAGTGCGCTCAGGGCAGCATCCACTTCAGTAGTGTGTGGGAGGTTAGGTAGGTCTTGGGTAATCAGTCCAAGGGGGAGATCCTTTGACTATTGAATGCTGACATGAGAGACGGCTTGGGTTTTAAGAGGACCCAAATCAAACACCCAAGGTCCAAGTCGCTGAAAAAATCACCAAAAGGGATGAATGGCTCTGGACCCAGAGGAATGGCCTGCTCAAAGGATTCAAAGTAAAAAGGTTAGCATTAGTCAGAACTGAAGAAAGGAGCCTGAGTGAAAGCTAAGTACCTGGGCAAGTGATGATGAGGAGGCCGATGCATCAGGAGGAATGACAGCTTTGCTACTCGGTTGGGAGGCAGGCAGCTGGGCTAATTACTAGCTCAACTCAGAAGGAGGGGCTATAGTTGGTTCCTCTATTAAGATCCTAATGCTCACATTTGCAGTGGTTTGAACGACCTCTGTAATGGCCGAGGTAGAAGTCGGAGCACTGTCTTCACCACTTGGAGCTAGAAGACCCTCAGGAATAGAAGAACCAGGATCGATCGTGATTATTTCTTCTTCTGTATGCTCAGAGGTCAACCCCGTAGCAACAAAAGGATCCACCTAGCCAGTCAAGACATCTTCACCCCTTTCTATCACCAAGTGGACCGTTTGATCAACTTCTTTTCTAGTCATCTATGCAGCTGAATCGCCCCTAAGCAAATATTCACTGCTGGAAGAGAGCACTACCTGTTCGGGTATAGATCCTCTAGTGGGATCCTCATCATCATCTCTATCTGATGAAGTAAGAGGTGGTATAACTCTCAAAGGGACCACCCTCTCGGTCATCTGTTCAAGAAGGACCGCTGCCCTTTCAGGAGAGGATGGAAAGTTTGTAGGAAGGCTTGAAGTGGGGCTGCTTGCAGCAGTGAGCCATACCCAGTCAGTGGAATATCTTCTCCAAAATCCTCATCCACAAGCTGGAATGAAAATAGAAGGGGATTAGAAGGGTGGATGGGTTTAATCAGACAATACAAAGCAAGGAGGAGTAGAGTAGTACCTGAGCATTTGAGGCTAATGTCTGTTTCTTTTTCTTTGTTGTTCCCTGGCCTAGTGCTTGCTTATGAGCTGGCCTTTTTGCCACCTATTTCCTACGGGCCGCTACCGGAGTATCAACAGATTCATTGGACGTTATGGCTGATGACGTAAAAATTGAAGCAACACCTCGGCGGTAGTACTTTTGAAGATTTGGGTGGACCAGTTGGACCACCATTTGTCAAATTCGTCGGTCACGACCGCTCGGCCCGAGAACTGCATAAATTTGAAGGCAGCTTTCAATTTGTCTGATCGTTCTTTGATTTTTTTTACTTGTCCATCATTGACGATCAGGTCGCGTTCAACCCAGTCCACATTAACAGTTATGGCCGGCGGGACGGGCACTAACTGAGAGAGCCCGAATTGACGGGCGTAAAGCAGTGCAAAGTAGTACTCTTCCCTACATTTATTATTATTGGAAGTGATGCTCAGGCTAAAGATAATGTGTCTAGCCACTAAGTATCTAGAGAAGATTTCATTAGAGGAAAACTGGGTGCTCGGGCCCCAGTTAGCAGGGTTATTAGGAAGTTGTAGAAAAGTGGGAAAGTGAGTGGAAGAAAAGGGTGTTAAGAGAGGGACAACCCGATTGGGACAGCCTCGTAAAAGAACGAAAAACACTCCTTGAAGGAGTGTGAAGAGGGAGTAACATCCATAAAGTGGACAGCAAAAATTGGAACGGAGGACAGTTGGCGAGTAGCCGAGCTAAATTGTTGAAAATATGAATACAACCAAAGTTGGAGAATCCAGATTGGGCTGCCTCCTGCACTGAATCTCGATTGGACGAAATCGGTCATACCACAAACTAGGTGCGCCCAGTCAAGAGAGGTGAGAGAGAGAGGCTTTTCAAAGGCCAAGGCTAAGGCAAGAGTGGTATACTCCTTGGTTATGGCCTGACTGGCAGAGCAAAAGAGGTACCTGTTCAGCTAGTAGATGAGGAAGGCGGTGTGCTCTGCGTTGGTCACTTCGGTCCCTTCCTTGCCCATACACAAGGCGGAACTGTGTTGTTGGTGGGGGGGTGCCATTGCACCCCTCACATGTGGTAAAATGTTCTTACTAATATACATGTATGTGTGTTATTCCTCCTATTTGTTGTATGTTGCCACCCCCAAACAAAAAAATATGCTACCCCTTAGTTACCTTAAATCATTTTATTTCTTTCTTTCAATTCTAAATTTTAACCATATGTGTCTGAGAATCATTTGAGATACAAAGATTTGGGTAGAATAACATTACTCTATACAATTAGACCACTCAATATGATAAACTCAAACTTTGTCTCACCTCTCCAACAACTCTCAAACAGTACAAAATAACCTGACATAGTAATTTTGTAGTCTTACTGATAAGGGGAAAAAAAAAGTATACCCATGTATAAATAGAACCAAAAAAATCGCATCGGGATCGCTGCCCTCGAACCCCAGTGTGTCATTATTAGATAGCCTACGTAGTAACTCGGTACCTCCAAAGGCATACTCCTGGTTTCGCCCCTGCCCATACACGTAGTCAGAAAGCTACCAAAAGCAGTAATCGACTGTTAGGACATGACTCCATCCCTAACAGAGTCTTGTTGGGGGTAGGAGAAGCTGGCCGTTCCAACATCAAGGCCTGGAAGAATCTCCTGTCCATGGGGGTGGAGGCCGAGCAAGTACCTGATGTCTTTTATGGTTATAGCCATCGGGCCACAATGGAAGAAGAACCCATTGCAGGACAACGCCCAAAATAGTAAGGTGGAGAGAAAGAGGCCGATCAATCTCGAGCCGTGACTGACTGAGCATGATGGCATCGAAAATGCCCGATCACTTCCAAACATCGGCCTTTGAGGCCGATAACTTAGTTAACCATTTATCCCAGTCTGCAGCAGGAGTGGGCCAACCCCTAATGGGGTGAGTAGCTGCCCAGACTTTGCTCCAATTAGCAGGTAATTAGAGGAATGCTTTATTCTCCACCGGTGAAAAGTATGGGTTGAAGGCCACCTGAGGGACGTTGCAGAACACCATACCAAGACCAGGTGCATCGGCGAGCCATCAGGAGTGCTGTAGTAGAGGAAACTCTTAGTGGAGACCTCTGAAGCATGGATTTTTGCTAAGGCCCTTACCTCTTTGCATCAATTTTGGGGAGGAGGGCATCTAGAAAAGCTTTCTTGCCTTTGGAAGTGGTCACCAGAGCAACCCTAGGAGCCATTGATGTAAAGAGAAGAAAGGGAGTTTACTCGCCAAAAAAATGGAGATCTTTAGAGAGAGTAGCTCTAGTTTCTAGAGAGAGAGAGAAGAAGACGTAGATGAAGAAGGTGAAGATATTTTGAAATCTCCTCACTTTATATGCTTAACATTTAATGTGGAGTGACTGGTGGGATTCCCAAAGATCTGACAGTCTCTGCATGGTGGACATGTGGTAGTTTAAAATTCAAAACGTCACATTAATTAAGGGCGGGACGTCTGATATGACCTTTTGGGGAGAAATTGTTTGCACCCAAAAATTGACAAAGGTTTTTGAGCCCGAATGGAGTGTTAAAATGGGCTTGGGGATGATCGGCACAAGGTACGTCAAGGAGTGGCCGGCCCAGAGGTTGCAAAGGCCCATCGGGCTCGGGGAGAGAGCGTCACTCAGTTCCGAAAGACAAGGTTATTGTCCTAATTTGGTAGAGCCTGATAGGCGAAATAGGGCATGTGCTGACCAATCGGGCACTGTCATTGAAATAAATGAATAATAGCAAGTACGGGAGCCCGATCAGGAGGCTAAGCATGGATAATGCCAATCGGGCACCATACTTATAGCGTGCACGACGATCGAACACCATACTAGGAATAAACCAAAAAGACCGGTTGCATGAGCACGATTGTTCATAAGCATTCGAAAGATCATCAGGCATGGAACTCTGAAAGTGTGACAGTTGGAAGCTGCGAGCTCGATTTGGCTAAAGATGTGATCATGTGAGCCTAATGAGCCAAACGGAGAAAGCGGTTCCACTCTTAGCTGTCACGGTGATGTCACCCTAAATTTGCGGAAGCAGAGTTTGTTTGGGAAAGGAATCTTATCACGTCTAGCTAGATATGGAAGGCTAAGCCCTAAAAAATTGGGATTGATTCAATCAGGATTGGGATAAGGCAAGAATTTGGGATTAGGAAGGATTCTACAGTCAATTATCTGCTTGGAGCGTATGTGAAGGAGTCCTTGCCTTATCTGCACTGCTATAGGCCACTATAAATCAGCAGGCAGGCCAAGCAGTAAAAGCACTCTGCGACACCTCGAAAAATAGCATTCATAGCATTCTTTCACAGCATTCACAGTATTCAAAGCATTCGGGCCTTTGCTTACTAGCATTCAGAAAGAATCCTGTAGACACCCCATTTTGTAGGCTAACAGATTTAGGAGGCCACAAGCATGTCAAACCTCGATGATTAGAAAGATCAGATTTTTAGATATTGCCTCTAACTCTCAAGAAATCAAAGAAATGACCAAAATGCCTCTAAAAGCTCAAAACTCTCCGAATTGGCCCAGAATCTTAGAAATTATTCGATGTTGTTCTAAACAAAAAAAAATATATTTTAAAAGATAAATATTTGAAATCGTAAGCTCCCAGAGACCCACGGAAGTCCCGGAAGTTTCCGGAAAGTCTCCGTTGACCGGTTTGACCAAGGTTTGACCAAGTTTGACCAAGATTTGACCAAAATCATCCAAATTTTCCCAATCGTTCTGAGATCATCCTAGATCATGTGAAAAGTCTTAAAATATGTTTTAAAAGAATATCGGACGGAAACGTCAGTCTTTGGAGGCTCCTAGAACTTCCCAGAATTTCTTGGAAGTGTAATGTTTGACTGATTTGACTGCAAGTTTGACCAAAAATCAAAGTTTCCTTTTCGATGTTGAAATATTTTTATCAAATAATAGAGGTCAATAGCTTTCCAACGGTATATCGCACATAATTTCTGGATCTAAAACGAATTTGTTATCAATTTTTGAAGGTGAAAAATATGATCAATTCGGCTTTTATCACGAATACCGCAACACTTTCCAAAGTAACCCAACTCCAAACCATTTTATATGGAAAGTAGACTTCAATACCTTTCCAATGGTATATCACAATCTCAATTTGGATTTCGTATGAATTTTCTGTGAATTTCGGACGAAATAGGGCCGTTTCGCAAATTTCGGGAGTTCCGGGGGCCAAAATATAATTTTTGGTCAACGGGGGAGTTGACTGCCGTGGTGGCACTGGCCCACTGCCATGACGGCAGTGGCCAAGTGCCGTGGAGGCACTCTGAGTGATTTTTCATATTTTTTTTGTAATTTTTGGGTTTTAATTCAAATTTTTAACAAATAAAACGACATAGTTTTGATTATTCCGAGATTTTGGACCAATTAGAGACTTTTTAAAATCCAAAATACCTCCCCAAGTTGGCCTATAAAGGAGACCCATTTGCTTCCATTTGGAAAAAGAACTTGGAAGCCATTAGAGAGAGATATAGAGAGTTAGGAAGAAATAGAGATAGAAATAAAGATTTTCTTCTTCAAATCCAAGCCAAATGTGAGTTTTTATTTAGTTTTCTCAAAACCAAACTAGTATTTACAAGATTTCAATTCATTTTCTTCATCTTCTTTGAGTTTCCAATGTGTTAGAGAGCAATCTACACCCACATACACACATATATGAGAGGTCGAATGCTTGTGGTTCCACCATTGAATATCATCTATTGATTGTTTATTTTCTTGCTTATATACAATGTTCATCTCCTCTTACCTCATTTCTTTTTATTTTTCTTTATTTACTTGTTCTTCATCATCTAAATGATGACATGAAGTTTGAGGTTAGTGAATCCTTATGGATAGTAGCTCTTGACCTCAAAAACATGTGTGATAGATGATGATTATAACTTCAATACCTCCAAGGTATCCTTGAAGTTATGTTCAAATGAAAATGAATCTCTCCAATAATATTGGGAGTTCTTGATGATGAGTTTGATGTTGATATTTCAAGAGGTCATAATCTCTACTTGATGTTGAAAATATACTTTCGAAACCTCTATTTCAAAACCCCTCTTAAAACCCTTCATTTCGATCTCAAGAAAGAAAACTCTAATTTTTTCCCAAAATCTTCAAAACAGTGAGTCAAATTAGTGAGTTATCTGAGTTCAAAGATTTCTCTAGAACTCAATACTCAATGTATGGATGCAAGACAACTTTTGAAGTCTTCCTAACTAATTAGAGAACACCCATGATTTTT
This sequence comes from Hydrangea macrophylla, assembly GCA_033977485.1. Classification (NCBI taxonomy): domain Eukaryota; kingdom Viridiplantae; phylum Streptophyta; class Magnoliopsida; order Cornales; family Hydrangeaceae; genus Hydrangea; species Hydrangea macrophylla. Next base: position 36,598,775 of record CM066994.1, read on the forward strand.
GGTTTGACTTGGAAATACTTGAAAATGGTCCATTTGGACCCAAACATTCTCTCCAGATATTCTGTTTTTGCTGTGACAAAGCTTGGTCTAATTTCAACTTGTTTTACAGAAAACTTTTCCAAAACGAGTGGTCCTAACTTATTTTTCCCTTGAACTTCAATGTCTTAGGGAATGTTCTGTATAACATGGGCCCCTAGATAATTTGTTTTCATTTTCTAAGATATTTTGACATTTCAGTCGACAGTACAAACTCTGTTTCTGGGTAACCTCCATTGTTCATATGATTTTTCTCAATCTGTAATAGTTATTAAAGATTGGCTTTTTGGGTTGTGTTCTAGACACAATAAGAAAGATCTCCATAAAAAAAACATGCATTGAAACATTCCTAACCCCTCTTTTCAATTTCCAAAAATCTTGTTACTGTTCTGTCCACTATTCACAGCAAGCACACTTTTACTTTCCCCTTTGATTTGATGCTTACATGCACTCCAAATTAGCTCATGTCTTAGGAAGTAGTTCATACTAAAGTTGTACATATCCCATGATGATTTCCTTCATTCATTCATACACATTCTAGACTTCTAAGTCATTCTAGGAATTCATGAACACAAAGCACACTACAACCTTGGCACATTCTAGATACATACATTGCATCCATGCAAAGATTTGGGGCTTTTGTGACTCCTAATCTAAGAAGATTATAAGGAATGAACTTGATCATACATTCACATTTCCCCTCGATCTAATCGTCCTTTCTCATCCATCCCGGGGATTGAGAGGTCTTCTTTTCTCAAAGATTAGCATGCATCATTCTAGCTTGCTAAGCATACTTTGATCTTTTTGATTTATTTGTTTCAAGAACAATTCATGTCCCCTTTAGATTAGGGAAACTTAATTACTTGATATGTGATTAGACGATTTTTCCTAGCTTTATTTGTGTGATCTTTCACTTTTGCATCGTGTGATATTTGGCTTAGATCTTTTGAATGATATCTTATCTTTCGATCTTCCATTTCCAAATTCTTGTGTGATGTAATATACTATCATAGTATTAATTATTGAACCAAACATAGTATAAGATGATTATTTGGATGCTAATTGAGGCCCGTCGAAAGACGGGGCGAGTTGAGGGTGTTTTAGTCGCGACAAAGTCTCCTTCCTCTCTCGTACCAAAACCCCGAGCCAAGTTCTTTGGTTATGAAGGGACGGTTCCCTTTATCCATTTGCATGAGTCAAAATTAGGTTTCTTGGTTCCTTAAAGACCAAGTGGCGACTCTGTATCTGTTTTCAACAGACCTTCCTTTTCTTTCTTTGATCCAAATCAATTTCAAACAAAAACAAAAAGAAGCGGAATTCCGCGTGTCCACAATCTGGCGACTCTGCTGGGGATATTTATTTTCAAAACAAAATAATACAGAGGTTTGACTCATAAGCAGCATCCTTAAAATCATCTTTTTACTGTGTCTGGTTCACCGAATTGTACTCTTGCATCCCCCCCCCCCCCTCCCCCCTCCGACTGTGTCTGAAACGCGGCGCTGATATTGTTCAGGTCTTGCTGTGCCCGGGCATAAGTCATCGTTGATACTGTACCTTCCAATGTATATCAAAAAGAGTAAACACTTCCATACTGTCTCTCTGACGATATATTGGAACTCTCGTCAATGGACCCTCTTTGACTAAACCCAGTCTTTGCATGTAGATTCCTGTAGAACCTTTCATAGGACTATTCATTTATTTTTTCAGATAGGACAATGTGATATAACTGATGTATGCCCTAACAGGATTACCTGTGTGGTGTAGACGCTTATGTGGCATGAGGCAGAACCTCTTTCTTATGATTCCCAAGGCAATCACTCACATGTGATCACATTGAGTTGACCTGCCTAGGCACCATGACAAGGATGTCTGCTCCATGCTCACAAAGATATACACCGCAAACCTTGTTTGTTGGTCCTAAGACATAGGAGTATGAAAACTTGCTAGACAGTATGATCACCATCATCACATGCTCCTGTCATATACATCTGCTCTCCTAGAAACTTTGTCTAAATTTCCCAAAAATTCCCAAATGTGCCAGTTTCTTCCAGAAACTCCACTTAGATTTCCCAAAAATTCCCAAAACACTCTGAAATTCCCAGGTATACCAATTTTTCCTAGAAACGCTGTTTAAATTTCTCATAAGTCCCCAAAATACCAGTTTCTCCTAGAAACTCTATCCAAAGTTCTCAGAAATACCCAAAATAACAGTTTCTCCCAGAAACTTCGTCCAAATTTCTCAGAAATACCCAAAATACCAGTTTCTCCCAGAAACTCCGATTTCCCAAAATACATCAATTTCTCCCAAAAACTCTGTCCAGATATCCTAGAAACTCTGCCCAACTCCCCAACATAACCAGAAACTCTGTCCGGATATCCCAGAAATACCAAGATATAACCAGTTTCTCCCAGAAACTCCATTTAGATATCCTAGATTACCCAAAACACTAGTTTCTTCCACAAACTCTATCCAAATTTCTTGAAATATCTTGGAAACCCTTGTTATCCCCTGGTGATCATACTAGAAAGAAAAGTTAGCACACTCTGTATGGATAGGACCTTACTTGCTTAACTGTTATCTGTCAGAAGTAGGGGCATCATGTAGATTAGGGCTTACATCCGCATGTTTGCTTCATCAGTCTGCATACACGATGATAGTCGGTCTGTACATGAGTCAGTCCTCACTTGTCACTATAGTTGTCATCTCAATCATCACTTGTAAAAGTCTGACACAGTCTTTTCACACCTATATGTCAGTACAAGTTTTGAGCACCCAGGATCTGTATTTGTTAGTTAGAGGATTAGGGAGTCACCTTGTCAGAATCACTCAGCCAAAAGTCAGCTTTATGGATCCAGAAGGTTTGGAGGCAAGAATGACAGAAATGATCAACCAACACTCTGACCGGTTGGCCCAAGTTTTAGCCTTTATGGAAGAACTGAAACAGCAATAACCACAATACCCACCTGGGTTCTTACCACTACCACTGCCTGGGTTTGCACCACCTCCCGAGAACAATGTAGATGATGATTGGTTCAATGGGGCCCCACCACTTGCACTTAATAAGAAAATTCAAGAAAAACTGGATAAGGTCGACAAGCTTGAGAACATACTGAGAAAGAGTAAGGGGTTTGACGATTACATGTTAGATCTAGAAGGATTGTTTGAGCCCAACAAATTGAAGCTACCTGAGAACTTCAAGATACCTGAAATTGATCATTTTGATGGAACTGGGAATCCGAAGAGTCACGTAAAGTTCTGCATGAGTGTTTTCCAATCAATGGGCTACACCCATGAGCACATTGTAATGTTGTTCGCTCAAACCCTCGCCAAGGCTGCTCTATCCTGGTTTCTGACCTTGGAGGTTTCTAAGATGCAGACCTGGGAAGATATAGTCCAGGTCTTCGTTGATCATTACTCCTACAACCAAGATCTCGATGTCACCATCCGAGATTTGGAGACTACCCGACAGAACTTCAATGAGTCCTTTGCTGCATTCTTGAGCAGATGGAGGAACAAATTGGCCCAAATGACCCACCGACTAGTCAAAAAGGAACAAGTCCGGATGTTGATAAAGAATCTACTACCGTTGTACCATGAGAAACTATTCTACCAGTCCATCTCAACATTTGAAGAACTATTTGAGATTGGGACTAGAATTGAGGAGGCAATCAAGGAAGGAAAAATCAAGAATGAAGAATCACAAAGCCAGTCCAAGAGGCCCGACTACTCCCGAAACCCTTCGGATGTCAACGCCCTTAGTAACCAACCCATGGCCTATTCTCCCCAACCATACCAGCTCACAAACCAAACCAGCTCACCTAGCCACTCTTACCAAAATAGGGTACCCCGTGAATTTTCCAAGCTAGATATCTTCCCCTCTGTAGCCTTAGGCCGCCTGCTAAAAAAGGGACACCTCCAACTCCTTCAGCCTTGTGTTGATCCCCCACCACCTAACTGTGACCTATCCAAATGATGTGCCTACCACCACGGCCCAGGCCATGACACCGACCGGTGCATACGTCTCTGCCACGATATCCAAGACCTCATTGACCGAAGAATCATTGAGCCACCACCCATTCAACGCCATGTCACCTAAGCCCCTGGCCGGTCCATCAAATGATCCCCTTCGCTGAGGATTGTTGAAGCTACGCGGTGAGTTGATAGTGTTTGGAACTTCTGCCAATACAAAAGAAGAATAAGTGAGTCACCGCGACACTCCATTTGAGACCGGGTCGAGTCTGTTCTATGTTTTGAGTATATTTCAAGTGTAGTCTTGTGGTCAAGTCTGTATGTCATCGAGTTGTTGCGAGTTTGTATCAAGTAATGTTATCCTTATCTTCTGATGGAATAAAGTCTCATTTTTCCCTATTTGACGTGTATATTCATAAGTGCATGAATCGCTGAACTGAAAATGTCACTTTTCAAATTACCATGGACATTACTCTGCTAATAAATTTTTGCATCAAACAAAAAAAGAGAGAATCCCAAACTGGCCAAGGTCGATTTCGCGCTGACCCCAAAGAAGAGCTGAGAATTGAATAGTCTTACTTTAAGAATTTAAAGATGCTTTTGCTCAAATCTTGAAAAGAGATACTTGAGACTAATTTGGGGTTTGCCCAACACCCTTTCCACTGTTTCTACCATTTCAAAGCCTTGGGCCCAACCCAATTGATAGCCATGCGAATATGTGCAAACTTGGTCCTTGACGGTAGCCAAACATTTCAGTGAGTTTCATCTCCACCTTCAAAAAAAAAAAAGGCTCGCTAGGTTGAAAACCCGAAAGGGCACCTAGGCAAAAGTTAGAGCTGAAAAGGTATTGATTTTCAAGATCTAACCCTAGCCAGTCAAAATTATTTTATAAATGAGAGAATTGTACGCTTCAAGGTACATCATAAAAACGTGCCTAGATCACATTTCAAAAGGCTCGAAATGACCACAAATAAATCCCGAGAGTTGACGTGCACATTCTGGAATTTCGAGATTATGATCGAAAGATCTCACATGAATCAACTATGTGAAATGGAAAATTGACTGGCTAAGCGAAAGGGATCAATCCTTAAAACAAAAAAAAAGCAAAAGAAAAAGAAAAAAAAAAGAAAAGAAAGGGAGATCGAAACTGAATCCACTTATTCTAGGCTACCACAAGTAACCCAAAGTTGAACTTGTATGACGATTGGTTTGAAAAACCCCCTTTTTCTTTGAAGCCTTTCCTTGAACTACGCTCGACCTGATTCCTATTCGGGGATACATAGGCAACCGCATCGGTTTGGTCGACACCATCAGTATTAACCCCTCTTCTTTAAAGGTCCTGGCCTGAACTACGTTGGACCTGATCCCCGCTCGGGAGTACGTAGGCTGACTTTCAAAAAGAAAAGAAGGATGGCTCGCTAGGTCACAAATCCAAAGGACGCCTAGGCAAAAATTAGAGCTAAATCCAAGGTGATCAATAACAAAAGAGAGAAAAGAGCTTGCTAGGTCACCTCACTAGTGCCTAGGCAAAAGTTATGAGCATTTGAGAGATTAAAGTCACGGTCCTTGCCTCAAGCCAGAAAATCACCTTCCACACTTGGGGAAAACTTCGGCTACTCGCCTCGTTTGCCTGAATTCTACTATCTACCCTTCATATAAGGGGCAAACTTCAGTCACCTACCTCGTTTGCCCAAAACCTCCAATAAACCATCATTCCAAACTAGGGGCAAACTTCGGTCACCCACCTCGTTTGCCTATGAATTCCACTTTGTACACCTCAAACTAGGGGCAAACTCTGTTTGCCTAACACGATCCCTTCACACCAAGGGCGAGTTTTCAAGTCACCAAGTTGTTTTGAAATTTTTTGAAATGGAGCATCTTTTATGCTAAAAGCTAAGGCACTAATTCAAAGCACTTCCGGGGAGAAGTAGAGAATTGATTAGATCAATAAGGAGGAATTTTCAAAAACCAGATTTATCAGCAAAGTGCTGACATAGTAAGATGAGGAATGAACATAAAAGATGAGCGGTACATCATTCATGATGAAGGCACATTGGATCATGCAATTTGAGAATTTCATGTCCAAGTCAATCCTTCTTTATTTGAGTCAGTAGTAATCTGATCACAAGTGTGTCAGAGATCGAGGTTTCATACAAACTAACCCAACTTTCCTTGTCGTTCCTGTTAAGTCCATTTATCCTGATGGTCTCAAATGTGTGGGTTAAAGGTGATTCCCAATTATAAAAAAAAAAAAAAAAACTTTGGATATAAGAAGAAGTACCAAACATTATTACTACACCAGTCAAGGTCGCAACATGAGAAGTGTCCCAGGTATGAGTGGTATAAACTCGCAAGTGGTTACAAACTACAAACCGATAGTTGTTTCTCAAGGTGGCTGATCAGAGGAAATATCATCAACACCAAGAAACTATTGCTGATGTGTTGATGAGGTGTGTCGATGAGACGTGTTGTTGAGGTGTTTTTAGGGCTCAGAGTCCAGATGTGTTGATGAGAAGTGTTGATAAGATGTGTTTTAGGGCTCAGAGTCCAGATGTTTTATAAGATGTGTTGTTGAGGTGTTTAGGGTTCAAAGTTCAAGTGTGTTGTTGAGGAGCATCAGATGTATCGAGGGGCATCAGATATGTTGAGGAACATCGTTGAAGAGTTGAGGAGCATCAGATTTGTTCAGGAGCATCTTTGAAGAGTGAAGGAGCTTAAGATGTGTTGAGGATCATTGTCGAGGAGGAGCATCAGATGTGTCGAGGAACATCAGGAGAGTTGAGAAGCATTGTTGGAGCATCGAGGAACATCAGAAGAGTTGAGAAGCATTGTTGGAGCATTGAGGAACATCAGAAGAGTTGAGAAGCATTGTTGGAGCATCGAGGAACATCAGAACAGTTGAGAAGTATCATTAAAGAGTCGAGTAACATCAGATTTGTTGAAAAGCATCGTTGAAGAATTGAGGAACATCAGATGTGTTGAGGAGCATCAGATTTGTTGAGGAGCATCATTGAAGAGTTAAGGAACACCAGATGTGTTGAGAAGCATCAGAAGAGTTGAAAAGCATCATTGAAAAGTCGAGGAACATCGTTAAGATTTGAAGAACACCGTTGAGAATAAAGAAGCATTGAGAAGCACCGTCAAAGATTTGAGGAACAACATAAGCGCCGTTGAGAATTGAGGATCATCAATGAAATTTGAGAAGCACCATTGAGACTCTGAGAGTCACCGAGTCCATAGTATCACAATTAAGGGGAGCTCGAGTCAAGTCTAGAGAGTCACTTCACCCAACACAACAAATTGGCTATAACATGACACATAGCCCATCGGTCGCGGCACACACAAATCACAAAGCCCACTAGGAGTGGCAAACACACCATAAGCATTCTTTTGAGCACCATAGTATCACTTTGAGCACCACGCTCTTCCTTGGGTAAGACCTCCAGGTCGAGATCCCTCACAAATCTATTAGTCGTAGCGAAGTGTAGATCACCAAGCCCACTGAGAGTGGCGAATACACAGAACACATGTACTAGGACCACAAGCACTTTAGAACACAATACAGGCACGACACAAGTCCACTCGGAGTGGTACACCCCACAGCACTAGTTTATACTAGGATTAGAACACTAGACATGATAGGACACAATTCATATCACATCCATGCATTGCATTGCATCATCCCCACATAGCATCTGCCTGATTGTTATGTATTTGTATGTTTTGTTTCCTTGTGCCCCGAACTACGTCTTGGTCTGATTCCCCTTGGGATACGTAGGAAGCTCATATAGAGTGCGACCAACACTAGCCTCAGCACTGGTTTCTTTTTCCTGCTTTTTTTTGCAGCGTACTTGTTTTTATCCTAAATTTTTAGCCTCCAAAAGTCCTGTCTCTTCAAGGCTTTGGCACTCGCTTGTGACACACGTTGTCTCGCAAGTTCATGCCAAAGAGGGGCATCCTGTAGACACCCCATTTTGTAGGCTAACAGATTTAGGCGGCCACAAGCATGTCAAACCTCGATGATTAGAAAGATCAAATTTTTAGATATTGCCTCTAACTCTCAAGAAATCAAAGAAATGACCAAAATGCCTCTAAAAGCTCAAAACTCTCCGAATTGGCCCAGAATCTTAGAAATTATTCGATGTTGTTCTAAACAAAAAAAAATGTATTTTAAAAGATAAATATTTGAAATCGTAAGCTCCCAGAGACCCACGGAAGTCCCGGAAGTTCCCGGAAAGTCTCCGTTGACCGGTTTGACCAAGTTTGACCAAGATTTGACCAAAATCATCCAAATTTTCCCAAAAGTTCTGAGATCATCCTAGATCATGTGAAAAGTCTTAAAATATGTTTTAAAAGAAAATCGGACGGAAACGTCAGTCTTTGGAGGCTCCTAGAACTTCCCGGAATTTCTTGGAAGTGTACTGTTTGACTGATTTGACTGCAAGTTTGACCAAAAATCAAAGTTTCCTTTTCGACGTTGAAATATTTTTATCAAATACTAGAGGTCAATAGCTTTCCAACGGTATATCGCACATAATTTCTGGATCTAAAACGAATTTGTTATGAATTTCTGAAGGTGAAAAATATGATCAATTCGGCTTTTATCGCGAATACCGCAAAACTTTCCAAAGTGACCCAACTCCAAACCATTTTATATGGAAATTAGACCTCAATACCTTTCCAATGGTATATCACAATCTCAATTTGGATTTCGTATGAATTTTCTGTGAATTTCGGACGAAATAGGGCTGTTTCGCAAATTTCGGGAGTTCCGGGGGGCCAAAATACAATTTTTGGTCAATGGGGGAGTTGACTGCTGCAGCGACACTAGCCCACTGCCACGGCAGTAGTGTCCAAGTACCGCGGTGGCACTATGAGTGATTTTTAATTTTTTTTTGTTGTAATTTTTGGATTTTAATTCAAATTTTCAACAAATAAAACGACATACTTTTGATTATTCCGGGATTTTGGACCAATTAGAGACTTTTTAAAACCCAAAATACCTCCCCAAGTTGGCCTATAAAGGAGACTCATTTGCTTCCATTTGGAAAAGAACTTGGAAGCCATTAGAGAGAGATATAGAGAGTTAGGAAGAAATAGAGAGAGAAATAAAGATTTTATTCTTCAAATCCAAGCCAAATGTGAGTTTTTATTTAGTTTTCTCAAAACCAAACTAGTATTTACAAGATTTCAATTCATTTTCTTCATCTTCTTTGAGTTTCCAATGTGTTAGAGAGCAATCTACACCCACATACACACATATATGAGAGGTCGAATGCTTGTGGTTCCACCATTGAATATCATCTATTGATTGTTTATTTTCTTGCTTATATACAATGTTCATCTCCTCTTACCTCATTTCTTTTTATTTTTCTTTATTTACTTGTTCTTCATCATCTAAATGATGACATGAAGTTTGAGGTTAGTGAATCCTTATGGATAGTAGCTCTTGACCTCAAAAACATGTGTGATAGATGATGATTATAACTTCAATACCTCCAAGGTATCCTTGAAGTTATGTTCAAATGAAAATGAATCTCTCCAATAATATTGGGAGTTCTTGATGATGAGTTTGATGTTGATATTTCAAGAGGTCATAATCTCTACTTGATGTTGAAAATATACTTTCAAAACCTCTATTTCAAAACCCCTCTTAAAACCCCTCATTTCGATCTCAAGAAAGAAAACTCTAGTTTTTTCCCAAAATCTTCAAAATAGTTAGTCAAAATAGTGAGTTATCTGAGTTCAAAGATTTCTCTAGAACTCAATACTCAATGTATGGATGCAAGACAACTTTTGAAGTCTTCCTAACGTATTAGAGAACACCCATGATTTTTGGTTTGACTTGGAAATACTTGAAAATGGTCCATTTGGACCCAAACATTCTCTCCAGATATTTTGTTTTTTCTGTGACAGCAGCTTGGTCTAATTTCAACTTGTTTTACAGAAAACATTTCCAAAACGAGTGGTCCTAACTTATTTTTCCCTTGACCTTCAATGTCTTAGGGAACTTTCTGTATAACATGGGCCTCTAGATCATTTGTTTTTATTTTCTAAGATATTTTGATATTTCAGTCGGCAGTACGAACTCTGTTTATGGTTAACCTCCATTGTTCATATGATTTCTCTCAATCTGTAATAGTTATTAAATATTGGCTTTTTGGTTTGTGTTCTAGACACAATAAGGAAGATTTTTATAAAAAAAATCATGCATTGAAAATATTCCTAACCCCTCTTTTCAATTTCCAAAAGATCATGTTACTATTCTGTCCACTATTCACAACAAGCAAACTTTTACTTCCCCCCTTTGATTTGATGCTTACATGCACTCCAAATTAGCTCATGTATTAGGAAGTAGTTCATACTACATTTGTATATATCCCATGATGATTTCCTTCATTCATTCATACACATTCTAGACTTCTAAGTCATTCTAGGAATCCATGAACACAAAGCACACTACAACCTTGGCACATTCTAGATACATACATTGCATCCATGCAAAGATTTGGGGCTTTTGTGACTCCTAATCTAATAAGATTATAATGAATGAACTTGATCATACGTTCATATTTCCCCTCGATCTAATCGTCCTTTCTCATCCATCCCGGGGATTGAGGGGTCTTTCTTTTTCAAAGATTAGCATGCATCATTCTAGCTTGCTAAGCATACTTTGATCCTTTTGATTTATTTGTTTCAAGAACAATTCATGTCCCCTTTAGACTAGGGAAACTTAATTACTTGATATGTGATTAGACGATTTTTCCTAGGTTTATTTGTGTGATCTTTCACTTTTGCATCGTGAGATATTTGGCTTAGATCTTTTGAATAATATCTTATCTTTCGATCTTCCATTTCAAAATTCTTGTGTGATGTAATATACTATCATAGTATTATTTGTCGAAACAAACATAGTATAAGATGATTATTTGGATGCTAAATGAGGCCCGTCGAAAGACGGGACGAGTTGAGGGTGTTTTAGTCGCGATAAAGGCTCCTTCCTCTATCGTACCAAAACCCTGAGCCAAGTTCTTTGGTTATGAAGGGCCGGTGCCCTTTATCCATTTGGGTGAGTCAAAATTAGGTTTCTTGGTTCCTTAAAGACCAAGTGGCGACTCTGTATCTGTTTTCAATAGACCTTCCTTTTCTTTCTTTGATCCAAATCAATTTCAAACAAAAACAAAAAGAAGTGGAATTTCGCGTGTCCACACATCCATAGCAAATAGGTCTCTTAACTTTTTGTTATTTTCTCAACTGATTTTCATTCTTTGGACAATCAGAGCTTGTTCTGATCTTGTTCTTTGGTTGTATGTTTTATTGTCCAAATATTTAATAAAATATTTGTATTTTATTGATCGTTTGGGATTGTTTACCTAGTAAACTCTTGCACTATTTCGCTTGTGCGCTTCAGTACTGCTAAAGGTTTTTTGATGAGGGTACTTTCCTACTCATCACACACAGTCACTCTGTTTAGAAGTCAGATCTTAAAGCCTTAAGTATCACTCACTCAAGCATATAGGAAATTAGTTTGTGTACACACCGAGCCCATTTGGCTCTGGCATGCCATCATAAAACTATAGGCAAACAATGACTGAACAAGAGTGGTTGAATATGAACAGATTGGCATGTGGCTCTATTCGTCTCTGCCTCGCAAAGGATGTCAAATACTTTGTGATGAGAGAGAATATGGCCAAATTGTTATGGAAGAAGCTTGTAGACAAGTACATGACGAAGAGCATTGAGAACTAGTTATATTTGAAGCGAAAGTTGTTTTGTTTTCAATATAAAGAAGGTAAGTCTATGTTAAACCATTTGAACGTCTTCAATAAATTGCTTGCCAATTTGTTGACTTTGGATGAAGAAATTGAGGATGAGGATAAGACCTTAGTGTTGTTGAATTCTCTACTCGATTCATACGTATACTTAGCAACGACCTTAATTTATGGGAAAGATTCAATAATTTTTGAGGATGTATCAAATGCCTTAATGAATAATGAGTTCTGTAAAAGAGACAAACAAGCCCAAATCGATACATCCGAGGCTTTGACGATAAGAGGTAGATCAGAGAGTAGAAAGCAAGAAAAGGGCCAAAGCAAATCTCGTTCTAAATTGAAAGGAGTTTTTGTCAATGGAAAAAGAATTCTGACGAAGGATGAGTGTGCTATTTGTAGAGAATTGGGTCATTAGAAGAAGGATAGTTCAAGGTTGACAAACAAGGAGAAGACTAATTGAAACATGATCCAAGTTGAAGATGATGAGTCAGATTTTGTTTTGGCTACCACGGTAAGCACTTATAGTGATGAATGGATTCTTCATTCGACGTGTTCTTACCATATGTGTCCTAGTAAGGATTATTTTACTACATTTGATCTAATAAGTAGTGGAATAGTCCTTATGGGGAACGATCATGCGTATGAGAAGAAAGGGCGTTGGAGTAGTGAAGTTAAAGCTGTATGATGGAACCACAAGGGATTTGTCAAATGTGTGGTATGTGCCTGATTTGAAGAAGAATCTGATTTCTTTAGGTGCTTTGGAATCTAACAATTTTGTTGGCCCAATTTTGGAAACCTTAGAGGGGGGAGGGTGAATAAGGTTTTAGCGAAAAATTAACCTTTTAAAATCTTAATACATAATTAAGCACAATCACAAACAATTATGTAAAGAAAGAAGGAAAGAGAAACTTGCTAACCAAGTTTTCAAGTGGTTCGGCAATCCGCACACCGCAGCCTACGTCCACCCCTCAAGAACACCTCTTGAGAATTCCTTTAATCCGACCTACTTCAAGGGTGTAGATCAAGCCGTTACAAGAATCTACAACTCTCTGAAAAAAGAGCACTTCTTCTTTGCATTCAAGGGTTACTAATCCTCACTTTTTACAAATAATGATTTGGGTACAAATTGAACTCTCTCTCTCTCTCTAGAGTGGGTAATACAATTAAAGCTCACACAACAACTCCTTAGTGAGTGGACAATACAAATGAAAGCTCACTACAATTTTCTCTCTCAAGAATTACAATTGAAATCTAAAGTAAATTAATTTTTCACTCAAACTAGGGCTCAATTATGAATGATGTAAGATCACCAAGTTGTGTGATTCAAATAATGTTTTTCAATGGATTAATCAACATTAAAAGGTTTGGGAAAATATGTAATTATAGGCCTTGAAAGATTATAGCCGTTAATGGCAAAAAGGTAAATATTTGGCCTTTTAAGAAAACTAGCCGTTATGCAGAAACTGCACAATCCAATCGACTGATGCCGCGACCCAGTCGACTGATGCCTCGACCCAGTCGATTGAAAAGTGTCCCAGTTGATTGAAGGTGGTAAAGCAGAACCTCTGTTTTTCTTGCAAAAACCAATCGACTGAGAGAAGGGTCTGGTCAACTGAATATTGAAGGGTCCAGTCGACTGGGAAAAAGTTCAGTCGACTATTTTTCCAGTGAAAAATAGTTTCTTGTTTTGAAAAGATTTTGCCAAGTTTTAAACTTTCACGCCCTTGTGAGTGATAAACCAAATGCTTTACAATAATAACCTAGACTACAACCAAGGATGAAAGATCTTCAAGTCTTCAAGCTTGATCTTTGTTGAGCTCAATCACTCTTGGGCTTCACCAAATGCTATATCAAGAATTCAAACAAAGATAGAATAATTTAGTGCATAATTCAAAAGATTAGCACAATGAAAATGACATGATAATTGATTGGAATAGAACCATTAAAAACAAGCAAGTATCACTAGATTTGTCATCATCAAAACAAATATATATAAAGCCTTGAGGAAATTCAAGGCTAACAATTTCCCCCTTTTTGATGATGTCAAAACATCCAATAGAGATTTAACAATTAAAGCACAATAAAAGTCATTTTCATGTTATCATGCAAAGTAACAAGATACACAAAATATGAATTCATGAATGACAACTTTCTAACACTCTCTAATATTATTTTTCTTATTTTTGAATATCTCTCTATTCAATTCTCTATTCAATTTCCCCCTTTTTGACACCAACAACAACAAAAAGATTGGGGTTTAAACTAAAAGTTCCCCCTCAAGATAAGTAAATATGTCATGAATGATACCAAATTACCAAATACCAAATATGATACTAAAGTAAATATAATGATATGTTCCCCCTCAACATATGCATATATGAATAAAAATCAATTATATGATCAAATTATGCATTATCTCCTTAGGAGGATGGATATTTGAGCACCAAAATAACATGTCATTCGAAATGCAAGCATGATTTCACAATCAAAACAAATTAATGTGATAAATCAAACATGATTGGTATGCTATTAAAAACAAGAGAAGGCTTAAGGTGGGAGATTTAACCCATGTCCAAGCACCTATTGGATGCAATATTTGTCGAGGAGGTAGGAGATGATCCCTTCACAACCCAAACCATGTTAATTTTCTTTCGAAATGAATATTTATAATTAACATGCCCCTTTTTCATGCAATAATGACAAGTTATATGAGGGGTATTCTCATTTTAGTTTGAAGATTTATGAAGAAGTTATTATGAAAATTTTGAGAATTTGAAGTAGGAGGTGTGGATTTTACAAAGAAGCTTTTGTACTTCTTTTCCTTGTATGTGAGATTAAATCCCAAATCGGCTTTGTCAAACACACAAATTTTGCTTTTCCAAGAGCATATTCAAATTTTGTTCACCTTGTATGAATTTTGCCAAAGTTTTTGTCAAATCATCCACCTTCTTTCTCAATTCAACCTTTTCTTTTTCAATAAGTTCACTTGAAGGTTGATTGGTTGAAACAAGCTTTTCTTTTCTCAAAATTTCATTTTGAGTTTGAAATCATCTAATTGCTTTTACAACTCCAAATTTTCTTTTTCAATCTCATTTGAAGATTATGCTCTTAAAACATGGTTTTTATTTTCAATCTTTAAAGATTCATTTTGGGATTTCAAAATATTTAACTCACTTGAAAGTTTGGAAAAATTCTTTTTAAGAGTTATATATTTGGATCCCAAATTCTCTAATTCCTCATGTAACTCCTCGAAAGCACATTGAAACTCATTATAGTTGGGAGATTCAACAACAGATGTAGGATTAGAGTTTACCAAATTCTCTTATGCACCTTCTTGGTCACATGAGTCGTCATCGGATGAGTTATCATCATCCCAAGTGGCCCCTTTTGTCATTTTCTCATTCTCATCATCTTCATTAGCAAATAGGCACACTCTTTTCTCTTCACAAATTTGGTTAGTAGTAATATGAAAATTTTTTAAACATAACCAAATTTCCTTTACACTAGAGCATGAACGAATTCTATTATACAAAAAATCATCTAAAGAATTCCAAATAATTTTCATAGCTTTTAGATTTAATAGAAAAATATTTTGATCACTTTCATTCCATTCAATCTTTGGTTTAGGATAAAAACCATTTTTGATAATGTTCCAAAGATTTATGTCAAGTGATATAAAATAAATTTCTATTCTCCTCTTCCAATGATCATACTTATGATCTTTCAACGATGGAGGAGTTGTAATGCAATAACCTTCTTGAACTTTTGTTTCCATAGAACTTGACTCAACATTTTGAAATTCGATAAAATCATTAGAGTCATTGAAAGAGCAAGAAGTAGAGGTTACCCCATTTTCTATTGCCATGAGGCAAAGATTGACGATCTCATCTCCATTTGAGTCATCTCCCGATGACACTCTAGGGGCTACTTTGAGTGGCCTTCATTACCTTCTTCTTGCGTTTTTCATCTTTAGGAGGCATCTTTCCCGATTTTTCTTTCTATATTTATAAATTTTTGGGTGATCAAAGTCATATCTTCATCCTCATCAATCTCATGATCTTTGTCTCTTTTCTTTGAGCTTGAGGATTTCAAGGCCATGTCTCCTCTTTTGATCTCTTTCACTTCCTTTTTCTTGTCTTCTTTAATAAACACGGCTAACTCCATTTCATGGGTAATGAGTGATCCCATGAGTTGTTCAATTGACAAATTTGTCAAATCCTTTGCTTCCCGGATAGCCGTGACCTTCGGTTGCCATTGCTTTGGTAAAGGCCTAAGAATTTTTTCAATAATTTCTTCATTAGCATAAACTTTACCAAGATTTTTCAAGCTATTAATGATAGTTGTAAACCGAGTAGACATATCACCAAAAAACTCAAAAGGCAACATTTTAAACATTTCATAAGATTGAACAAGTAAATTATTTTTTGACTTTTTGACTTGGCTTGTTTCCTCATGAGTCACTTCAAGTTTATCCCAAATTTCTTTTGCGGATTTGCAAGATTAAATTCTATTGTATTCATTTGGGTCTAAACCGTAATATAATAAATTTATTTCCATAGCATTCATTTTAATGAGTTTCTTATCGGTATCATTATACTCATCTTTAATTTTTAAAATAGAAATACCATTTACAATTTTTTGTAGGAAGATGAGGCCCTTTGACCACAATTTGTCATAAATCAAAATCTTGAGAAATCATATAGATTCTCATTCTATTTTTCCAATAAGCATAATTTGATTCATTAAAACAAGGTGGTCTATGTGTCGATTGACCCTCACTATAAGAGATGTGAGAAGTGATAGTTTCCATTTAGATCCTAACTCAAAATTTTCAAAAACTTTTGAAAATAGAAGAGCCGAAGCTCTGATGCCAATTGTTGGCCCAAATGTGGAAACCTTAGGGAGGGGGGTGAATAAGGTTTTAGCGGAAAATTAACCTTTTAAAATCTTAATACATAATTAAGAACAATCACAAATAATTATATAAAGAACGAAGGGAAGAGAAACTTGTTAACTGAGTTTTCAAGTGGTTCGACAATCCGCACACCGCGGCCTACATCCACCCCTCAAGAATACCTCTTGAGGATTCCTTTAATCCAAACTACTTCAAGGGTTTAGATCAAACTGTTACAAGAGTCTTCAACTCTCCCAAAGAAGATCACCTCTTCTTTGCATACAAAGGTTACTAACCCTCACTCTTAATAAATAATGATTTGGGTATAAATTGAGCTCTCTCTCTCTCTCCCTAGAGTGGATAATACAATTAAAGCTCACACAACACTCCTTAGTGAATGGATAATGCAAATAAAAGCTCACTACAATTTGTTCTCTCATGAATTACAATTGAAATCTAAAGCAAATTGATTTTTCACTCAAACTAGGGCCCAATTATGAATGATATAAGATCACCAAGTTGTGTGATTCAAATAATGTTTTCCAAAGGATTAATTAACATTAAAAAGTTTGAGAAAACATGTATTTATTGGCCTTGAAAGATTACAGCCGTTAATGGCAAAAAGGTAAATATTTGGCCTTTTAAGAAAACTAGCCGTTATGCAGAAACTGCACAATCCAGTCGACTGAGGTGGCGACCCAGTCGACTGATGCCTTGTTCAGTCAACTGAAAAGTGTCCCGATCGACTGAAGGTGGTAAAGCAGAACCTCTATTTTTGCATAAACTAGTCGACTAAGAGAAGGTTCCGGTCAACTGAATATTGAAGGGTCCAGTTGACTGGGAAAAAGTTCACTCGACTATTTTTCCAGTGAAAACAGTTTTCTTGTTTTGAAAAGGTTTTGCCAAGTTATAAACTCTTAAGCCCTTGTGAGTGATAAACCAAATGCTTTATAATAAAAACCTAGACTAACAACAAGAATGATAGATCTTCAAGTCTTCAAGCTTGATCCTTGTTGAGCTCAATCACTCTTGGGCTTTACCAAATGCTATCTCAAGAATTCAAACAAAGTTAGAATAATGTAGTGCATAATTCAAGAGATTAGCACAATGAAAATGAAATGATAATTGATTGGAATAGAACCATTAAGAACATACAATTATCACTAGATTTTCTATCATCAAAACAAACATAAATTAAGCCTTAAGGAAATTCAAGGCTAACAAGTTTCAAGGTATTAATGGAAGCCAGAGTATTGAAGGTGACACGTGGTGCTCTAGTCTTCATAAAGGGCCTAAGGAGGAATAATTTGTATTACTTGCAAGGAAAGACTGTTGTAGGTGGTGCAGCCACCATTGAGACTGCTAATGATACGATTAAGCTTTGGCACATGAGGCTTGGTCATGTGGGAGAGAAGGCCATGTAGGGCCTAGTGAAGCAGGGGTTGTTGAAGGGTGCCAAAACTTGTAAGTTAGACTTTTGTGAACATTGTGTGTTAGGAAAGCAAGCCAGGGTGAAGTTTAGCATGGCCCTCCACCAAACGAAAGGGATATTTGATTATGTGCATACGGATGTTTGGGGTCCCATAAAGACTACATCATTGGGTGGAAGGCATTGGTTTGTGACATTTGTTCATGACTGCTCAAGAAGACTTTGGGTTTACACGATGAAGCACAAAGATGAGGTACTTGAATTTTTCTTGACTTGGAAGAAGATGATTGAGATTCAAATGGGCAAGAAGATAAAGGTGTTGAGATCCGACAATGGTGTAGAATACAAGTCGGATCCATTCCTAAAGTTGTGCAAGAAGAAAGGGATAATGAGGCATTTAACCGTTAGGAAGACTCCATAACAAAATGGAGGAACGGAAAAGATGAATAGAAATTTGCTAGAGAAGGTAAGTTACATGTTGTTCAATACCGGTTTGACAAAGAAATTTGGGCGGAAGCTGTTACTTATGCAAGTTATCTAGTTAACAGACTTTCTTCTGCTGCGAGTCATCTAATTAACAGACTTCCTTCTACTGCGATTGGGGGTAAAACACCCATTGAGGTATGGACTGGTAAACCTACTAATGATTGTGATTCTTTATGAATATTTGGTTGCCCTGCTTTCTTTCATGTTATGGAAGATAGCAAACTCAACCCAAGGGCAAAGGAGGCAATTTTTTTGGGCTTCAGTAGTGGAGTGAAGGGGTTCAGACTTTGGTGTCCATATTTGAAAAAGATGGTTCTTAACAGGGATGTTACCTTCAATGAAGGTAAATTGGTTACCAATGGGAAGGAGAATAAGTCAAGTGAAGAGAACAGAGATGGCAGTACTGTGCAACAGGCGGAGTATAGTCCAGCGGGTTCTAGTTCACAAGACACTATTTCAAAAGATGAAGAAGAAGGGGACATTGAAGAAGAAGAAGATGAGGTGGAGGCTTCTCTTCAAAGCCCTCCACAAAAGAAGGAAATAGTTACAACTAGTAGACCAAGAAGAGAGATAAAGAAGTCGGTTCGGTTTGTGGATATGGTTGCTTATGCCCTACTGATTATTGATGAAGAAATTCCCTCCACATACAAAGAAGCTATGCGTAGTTCAGATAAGGTGGAGTGGAATAAGGCCATGAGTGAAGAGATGGATTCTGTCTATAAGAATGAAACGTCAGAGCTCATTGAGTTTCCAAAGGGAAAGAGAGCAATTGGGTGTAAATGGGTTATGCTAAGAAGGAAGGTACCCATGGAAAAAATAGTGTGAGATTCAAGGCTAAGTTGGTTACAAAGGAGTATGCTCAAAAGGAAGGTATTGACTACAATGAGGTGTTCTCGCCGGTTGTGAAGCATTCCTCTATTCGTGTTTTACTAGCTTTGGTTGCACAATTTAATTTGGATTTAGCCACAGCTCGATGTGAAAACTGCTTTTCTACATGGAGATTTGGATGAGGAAATTTATATGACACAACTAGATGGGTTCAAGACTGCTGGAAAGGACGATTGGGTATGTATGAAACAATCTCCAAGGCAATGGTATTTGCGGTTCGACAAGTACATGAAGGTACAAAAGTTCACTAGAAGTCATTTTGATCATTGTGTGTACTTTAGTAAACTACAAGATGGTGCCTTCATTTACTTACTCTTATATGTGGATGATATGTTGATTGCATCTAAGAGTATTGTGGAGATTGTTAAGTTGAAAGCCCAATTGAATAGTGAATTTGAGATGAAGGATCTTGGTGAAGCCAAGAAAATTTTGGGCGTGGAGATTACTTAAGATAAGGCTACTGGAATTGTGTGGTTGACACAAAAATATTATATATAGGGGGATGGAAATTCTGTGTGTTTTTTAGTCTATCTCATGGAAAAGGAGCCAGATGAGGTTAATGGTGGATATGGGGTCTTTCAAGGGCTTCTGCGTGGGAACATTTTATTATTTTTATTTTTTAGAAAATGCCTTATTGGACACTGAGGGACTCTAGGTTGTCTTTATTTTGCCTTTTGGTCTTTTATTACATAACATAGACATATATACACAATATATAATACTATAAAATTAAGAGTGGGAAGAAGTTGTCAATTAAAACTGTTTTAAAGTTCTAAAATTTACAACAGTAATGCGATACCTCCCGAATTTCTATCCTTGAAGTGCTTTCCAGATAAGCTAGCAATGGGGCCAGGTAAATAACTTCCAATCAAAATTCAACTGGTCCCATTGTATTTGGCTTGATTGTTGACTTTTTTGTACTTTTTGGTGGCTCATTTGAAAAAGGGGAACAAACTTTGCAATGTCCACCCAGGCGGGAATTAGCTAGTTTTGTTTTGTTTTGTTTTGCCTATTGGAACCTCGCCCGCTGGATGTCGCTGGGGTGACCACGAGGTTGGTTTTTTGACACAAAAGTGTTTTTTAGGCAATTTTTTTGTTTCCTAAGTGGTTTAGGAAGTTGCCACCTATGAAAACCTAATATTAGGTTATTTGCAAGAGTAGGAGAGTTGTATCTTTTATATCTTTCACTTTTTTTTTACCTAGAGAGCTATTGGAAGGCATTATAAAGCTCTCTAGATTTGTTTTCACCATCATCATAGTGCATTCATTCAAGTTGCTCTGGGGGTGTGGACGTAGGCTTCATTAGCCGAATCACGCATAAATCATTATGTCTTGTGTTTGTGATTGGTTTGATTGTTTTCTTGTTCTTTCTTTCTCATATGGATTTTTTGTTTGTGTTTTGAATCATGCGCTTCCACACAACACTGACCCCATTACCACATCATTTGGGAAGCACTTTTGGGATAGAAATTTGGAAAGCATATCATTTCTCTTTACAAAAAGCCCCTAAGTTAATAGAAAATCTTAGTAAAAGTCCACATATTTTTTTAAAACTATCATATATAACCTATTTTTTCATGAAAGTTTAATGGGGGCGACTACCCCCGCTCGCCCCCACTGTGGGTCCGCCCCTAAGTTAAGTAAGCAACTCAAGAGTTCGAATACCACAAGGGTTAAAGTAAGATAGTTGAAGGGACAAATGTCAGGCTAGATAAAACTTTCCAGCTTGATATGGGTTTGGATCCAACTAGTGATCAGTAACCCATTCTTTCTCTAGAAAACAAAAAAAGCTCTCATCTCTCTCTAAATCCCCTTCCACCAATGCCTCTTCCAAGGGCTCTCTCTCTTTGTTAATTGTCCCTTTCTAGGAGGGTGTTGTCCTTAGTTATGAGGGTTTTATCCATCTCTTTAAGGGTTTTTTTTTTGTTTTGTATAGTCTGGATACCCATTCTAGATCTCCTTACTCTCCTTGTTCTGCAGTCAGATCTGGCTACTCTTCTTCGCAGATACAATAATGTCCTTTCAGATTTGGTAACTTGCTCATGTCACGCCATGTAGTAGCAAAAAAAGAGAAAATAAATTCCTTTTTGGACCCGTATGCCATGACAGTTGAAAGTCACCACATTGTCCATAACCAAAGTCAAACCATCAGAGTAATGGATTAAACCTCCCATTGGGAAAATCTAAGTTCGACATATAAAATTGAAGTTCAATACTAAACTATTACAAACCCATAACTATTTGCAAAAATGTAACTAAAGTAATACGGCACATACGCCAATCAAAACATAAATATTACAATAGTCTTAAAAACATAAGCATAAACTAAACTACGACAAGGCTTCAGGTCTTCAGCTGGCGTAGTAGTCAGCACTAATATAGCCTCCGTCATCGTAGACTCCATCTTCATAGTCCCTGTCCATGTATGCATTTCCTGTATACTTATAACCCTGGCCAGCTGGACGTCGAATATCCAGCGGCATAAAACGCCATCAGCTACCAAAACCGAGTGAAAGCAAATACTAACAAAGTATCTATAGATTGCAGCAAATATAAATAGCATCATTAAAAGGATCATCTCATCATTTGCATGCATGTATGCACCAACCCAATATAACAACAGACGTCATCCCAATCCAATCTCATCATAACATGGATTCTTGGGTCCATGTAACGCATGCATCATTACCTCTTATAGTACTCAATACATACACCAGACACATAGTCCCACACCTGTCCAAAACACAACATAGACTCTTGGGTCCACATTAATCAGACACGTAGTCCCATACCTATGGTCTATCCAACCCTGACACACAGTCCTAACATTCTGGCCAACTCACCCTAACATCGTTACCACGACATGTTGCCCTTATACGATACGACACGCAGCCATGACATTCCACAGCATGCAGCTCCACTCTAGCAATCAGCAATACTATATCATCGCACTAAGCAATATCATAGTACTCAGCAATAACTACAACACTCAGCAATACTATATCACCGCACTCAGCAATATCACAGCACTCGGTAATAACTACAACACTCAGCAATAACTACAGCACTCAACAATACTATATCACCACAGTCAGTAATATTACAGCACTAAGCAATAACTACAGCACTCAGAAATATCACAGCACTTAGTAGTAACTACATCACTCAACAATAACTATAACACTCAGCAAAACTATATCACCGCACTTAGCAATATACAGCACTTAGCAATGTCACCGCACACAACTATCACATCGCACACAGATTTGCAATACTACTTATTATGGTACATAGCCCCAATATACTACTATAGCACGTAGCCCTAATATAGTATGGCACTCCAGTCCCGACACATTATGGCTACCAGCCCTGGTCTATTAACCTCGACACACAATCTACTCTATCATATGCCCAATGTAGACACCCCATTTTGTCGGCTATCAGATTTAGGAGACCCATAGCTTGGTGGTTCACAATGATCGAAAAAGGACTCAAAAGGACTCCTGGAAGTTGGTTCTATTTCTCAAAATACTCAGAATGACCAAAATGCCCCTGAAAGCCAGAAAACTACCAGATTTGGTCCCAAAGTTCTGGAAACATGCTACGTCGTAAGAAAAGTATTCAAATGAGTTTTAAAAGAAAATCAGATGAAATCGTCAGCTCCCAGAGACCCCCGGAAGTCCCGAAAGTTCCCGGAAAGTCCCCGTTGACTGGTTTGACCAAGGTTTGACCAGAGTTTGACCAAGTTTGACTAAGTTTGACCAAAATCGTCCGAATTCACCGGAATTGTTACAAAAGTATTCAAATGAGTTTTAAAAGAAAATCGAGCGAAAACATAGCCCTGGGAGCTCCCGGAAGTTCCCAGAACTTCCCGGGAATCCCAAGTTTGACCAGTTTGACCAGAATTTGACTTTAAAATCGGGGCACCGTAACAATTTTCAAATATTTTTCATGGATACTAGAGGTCAATAGCTTTCCAACGGTATATCGCACGCAATTTTCGGATTTAAAACGAGTTTATTATCAATTTTCGAAGACGAAAAAGGCGATCAAATTGGCTTTTATCGCGAATACCGCAAAACTTTTCAAAGTGACCTATCCCCGAACTATTTTTTTATACAAAGTAGACTCCATTACCTTTCCAAAGGTATATCACAACCTCAGTTTGGAGTTCATACGCATTTTTTGTGAAGTTCGGACAAAATAGGGCCTTTTCGCGAATACCGAAACCTCTGGGGGCCAAAATGTAAATTTCTCGGCATCTGAGGAGCAGTGCCGCCGCGGCACTGGCCCACTGCCGTTGCGGCACCCAACCCTCGCAGAGTCCATTTTTGTAATTTTTTTGGGGGTCCAATTTGATTAATTGAAAGTCAAAACGACATAGTTTTGTGTTAACAGTTGTTTGGGACCAATGGGAGTACTTCTAAAACCCCAAAACCACCCCAAATTGGCCTATTTAAAACCCCCCATTGCTCTTCATTTTAAGGGGGCCAAGTGCAAAGCTTGAAAAGTTGTAGAGAAGAAGAGAGATAGAGATAGGTTTAGAAGAGAGAAAGGGAGCTTCTCCCATTGATTTTTCATAAGAAAGTGAGCTTTATTCTTGTTTTCTTCCATTATCCTTCTATATACTTCACATTCAAAGTCCATTCCAACCCTCATTCTTGAGCATTCATGAGATAGGAAGCTACTTCCATGTCCAAATGTCAAAATCTATGAGTGAAACACCAAGCTACAAGTCCAAAATCACATTGATTATCATCTATTGATTACTATTTACTTGCTTGTTTATATATATGTTCATCTCTTCTTCCCCCATTTCTTTTTGATTTTCTTTATTTACTTACTAGTTCATCATCATCTAGATGATGACATGAAGTTTGAGGTGAGTGAATCCTTATGGA
Source organism: Hydrangea macrophylla (assembly GCA_033977485.1). Taxonomy (NCBI): domain Eukaryota; kingdom Viridiplantae; phylum Streptophyta; class Magnoliopsida; order Cornales; family Hydrangeaceae; genus Hydrangea; species Hydrangea macrophylla. Next base: position 36,623,151 of record CM066994.1, read on the forward strand.
TAGTAGCTCTTAACCTCAAAAACATGTTTGATAGATGATGATCCTAACTTCAATACCTCGAAGGTATCCTTGAAGTTATGTTCAAATAAAGAATGAATCTTTCCAACAATCTTGGAGGTTCTTGATGATGAGTTGAATGTTGGCATTTTAAGTGGTCATAATCTTTATTGAGTATTGAAAATACACTTTCAAAACCTCTATTTCAAAACCCCCCTCAATCCCTCTCATTTTGATCCCAAGAAAGAAAACCTTATTTTCCCCAAAATCTTCAAAACAGTGAGTGAGCTGAGTTCAAAGATTTTCCTAGAACTCAATACTCAACATATGTATGCAAGACCACTTGGAAAGTCTTCCTAACTCATTGGAGAACACCCATGATTTTTGGTTTGACTTGGAAGTACTTGAAAATGGTCCATTTGGACCCAAACATTCCTTCCAGACAATCTGCCTCTGCTGTCACAGCAGCTTGGGTAACTTCCAACTTCTTTTTCAGAACACTTTTCCAAAAGGGGTGGTCCCAACTTATTTTTCCTTTAAACTTCAATGTCTTAGGAAACCTTCTGTATAAAATGGGCCCCTAGATAATCCGTTTTCATTTTCTAAGATTTTTCAACATTTCAGTCGATAGTACGGACTCTGTTTCTGAGTGACCTTCATTGTTTATATGATTTCTCTCAATCTGTGATAGTTTTTAAAGATTGGGCTTTTGGATAGTGTTCTAGACACAATAAGTAAGATCTCTATAAAACATCATGCATTGAAAACACTCCTAACCCCTCTTTTCCATTTTTGCAAGATCATGCTATTGTTCTGTCCACTATTCACAGCAAGCACATTTTAACTTTCATTCTTTGATTTGATGCTTACATGCACTCAAAATTAGTTCATATCTTAGGAAGTAGTTCATACTACATTTGTACATACCCCATATTGATTTCTTTCATTCACTCATACACCTTTTAGACTTCTAAGTCATTCTAGGATTCCATGTACACAAGGCACACTACAACCTTAGTACAATCTAGATACATACATTGCATCCATGCAAAGATTTGGGGCTTTTGTGACTCCTAATCTAAGAAGATTATAAGGAATGATCATGATCACACGTTCATGTTTCCCCTCGATCTAATCATCCTTTCTCATCCATCACGGGGATTGAGAGATCTTCTTTTCTCAAATATTAACATACATCATATTAGTTTGCTAAGCATATTTTTCTTCGTTTATTTGTTTCAAAAACGGTTCGTGTCCCCTTTAGATTAAGGAAACTTAATTACTTGATACATGATTAGACTATTTTTCCTAAGCTTATTTGTGTGATCTTTCACTTTACATTGCATGATATTTGACTTAGATCTTATGAATGATATTTTATCTTTAGATCTTCCATTTCAAGTTTCTTATGTGATGTAATATACTATCATAGTATTAATTGTCGAACCATACATAGTACAAGATGATTATTTGGATGCTAATTTAGGCCCGTCGAAAGATGGGGCGAGCTGAGGGTGTTTTAGTCGCGACAAAGGCTCCTTCCTCTCTCGTACCAAAATCCCGAGCCAAGTTCTTTGGTTATGAAAGGCCGGTGCCCTTTATCCATTTAGGTGAGTCAAAATTAGGTTTCTTGGTTCCTTAAAGACCAAGTGGCGACTCTGTATCTGTTTTCAACAGACCATTTTCTTCCTTTGATTCAAAATCAAATCTCAAATTTCAAAACAAAACAAAAAAGCGGTGGAATCCCGGTATCCACAATCTGGCGACTCTGCTGGGGATTTTTATTTTTAAAACAAAATAATACAGAGGTTTGACTCATAAGAAGCATCCTTAAAATCATCTTTTTACTGTATCTGGTTCACCGCATTGCACTTCTGTATTTCCCCTTCGACTGTGTCTGAAACGCGGTGCTGACATTGTTCAGGTCTTGCTGTGCCAGGGCACAAGTCACCGTTGATACTGTACCTTCCAAGGTATATCAAAAAGAGTAAAAAATCTCTGTACTGTCTCTCCGACGGTATATTGGAACTCTCGTCAACGGACCCTCTTTGACTAAACCCAGCCTTTGCATATAGATTCCTGTAGAACCTTTCATAGGACTGTTCATTTATCTTTTCAGATAGGACAATGTGATATAACTGATGTATGCCCTGGCAGGATTACCTGCGCGGTGTAGACGCTTATGTGGCATAGAACAGAACCTATTTCTTATGATTCCCAAGGCAATCACTCACATGTGATCACATTGAGTTGACTTGCCTAGGCACCATGATAAGGATGTATGCTCCATGCTCACAAAGATATACACCGCAAACCTTGTTTGTTGGTCCTGAGACATAGGAGTATGAAAACTTGCTAGACAGTATGATCACCATCATCACCTATTCCCGTCGTATATCCCTATTTCTTCCAGAAACTCTACCCAACTCATCAGGATATCCCTGTTTCTCCTACAAACTCTGTCCGAATCACCCAGATTTCCTAAAAATCCCTATTTCTCCCCAGATTACCCAGAAATCTCAATTTCTTCGAGAAACTCCGGTATATTTGTTTCTCCCAGAAACTCTGTCCAACTTACCCAAGTTTTCATGTTTTCCCATAAACTCTATCCAAATCTCCAAGATTTCCCAAAAATTCCAGCAACTTCATCCAAACTTCCCAAAAATGCCTAGATGTACCAATTTCTCCCAAAAATTCTGATTTCCCAATTTCTCCTAGAAGCTCAGTCCAAATCAACCAGAAATCCCTATTTCTCCTAGAAACTCAAATGACTTCTAGAAATTTCTCCGAATCTTCCAAATCCCTATTTCTCCCAGAAACTCTGTCCAAAATTCCCGAAGTATCTCGGAAATCCCTGTTATCCCTTGGTGACCACACTGGAAAGTAAGGTTAGCACACTCTGTATGGCTAGGACCTTATTTGTTTAGCTGCTATCTGTTAGAAATAGGAGCATCATATAGATTAGGGCTTACATTCGCATGCTTGCCTCGTATGCATGCACCATTCCTATCAGTCTACACGCACTATCTTAGTCAGTCTGTACACAAGTCAATCCACATTTGTTAACATCACTATCATTGTCTCTCCAGTCATCACTATCAGAATCTAATACACTCTTCTCGAATCTATAGGTCATTATAGATTCCCAAAGTCAGCCATTGAGATCCCCATCCTGGGTCAGAAGTTCGAACAGTCGTTTGGTCAAGATCTGTCCGCCAAGTTACTTCAGCATGAATCAAGAAGAATTGGAAAATAAGGTCACTGTGTTGGGAACAACCATAAGCCAGCAATCTGATCGCCTGGCCCAAGTTTTGAGTTTCATGGAAGAACTGAAACAACAGCAGCCACAGTACCCACCTGGGTTCCTACCACCACTAGGGTTCATGCCACCACCACCGCCTAGATTTGGACAGCCTCCCGAAAACAATGGAGAAGAAGAATGGTTTCAAGGGGTCCCGCCGCCTGTATATGAGAAAAAGCTCCAAGAGAAAATGGACAAGGTTGACAAGCTTGAGAACATACTAAGGGAGAGTAAGGGGGTCGATGATTACATGTTAGATCTGGAAGGATTGTTTGAGCCCAACAAGGTAAGGCTACCCGAGAACTTCAAGATGCCTGAAATCGACCGTTTTGATGGAACTGGAAATCCGAAGAGCCACGTGAAGTTTTGTATGAGCATTTTCCAGTCAATGGGCTGCACCCATGATCGCATAGCTATGTTGTTCCCTCAAACCCTCCAGAAAGCCGCATTATCCTGGTTCCTAACCCTTGAAACTTCCAAGACCCGAGTTGGGAAGATGTTGCTAGAACTTTCATTAATCACTACTCCTACAACCAAGAGCTTGATGTCACCATGAGTCCTTCGCTGCATTCTTGAGAAGTTGGAGGAATAAGCCCAAATGATCCACATGCCTGTTGAGAAAGAGCAAGTACGTATGCTGGTCAAGAACCTGCAACCAGTATACCATGAAAAATTATTCTACCAGTCCATCTCAACATTTGAAGAGTTGTTTGAGGTTGGGACTAGAATCGAGGATGCTATCTGTGAAGGCAAGATCAATGGAGTTGGGTCACTGAAAAAGGAGAAGAGACGCCATACCTTTGGTGAAGATCAAGAGAGCCTAGATGTCAATGCCTTAAGCCCATCATCAAGCCAAAATGACTGCAGTAAGAGGCACAAGAAAGGAAACCAAAGAGTCTTCACACCACTTGACATGAGCTTATCCTCCGCTCTCAATCACCTTGATCAAAAGGGCAACCTTGTACCTTTGGAGCCCAGTAAGCCTCCTAATCACCCACCTCCTGGGTACAATGAATCCAAGTATTGTGATTACTACCAAGACCAAGGCCATGAGACCGACAACTGTAAAAGGCTCCATCACTCAATTCAGGATCTCTTAGATGATGCGCCGCACCCCAATCCAATCCAATCCACTACCTCGGTCTGGACCAACCCTTGACCTATCTGTTTGAATGATCCCCTTCGCTGATGACCATGAATGTTGAACCTGTGCAAGTGAAGTGATGGTGATTGGGACTCTTGCTAGAAAACCAAATAAAGATGCTCTTTAGAAAAAGAAATAAAAAAAGAATAAGCGAGTCACTGTGACGTTTCATTTGAGACTAGGTCGAGTCTAGTCATGTCTATGTTTGGAGTCTATTTCAAGTTTACTCTTATGATCGAGTTTGTTTATCATCAAGTTGTTATGAGTCTGTAAACCATCTCTATTGATGGAATGAAATCTCATTTTTCTTGATCTGATGTGCCTAGTCATAAATGCATGAATCACTAAACTGAAGTGTCACTTTTCAAATTACCATGGATATTACTCTGCTGATAATTTTTCTACAACAAAACAAAAAAAAGAATCCTGAAAGGTTAAAGTCGATTTCACGCTGACACTGATGAAGAGCTGAGAATTGAATAGTCTTACTTTAAGAATTTAAAGATGCTCTTACCTCAATCTTGAAAAGACATACTTGAAACTGACTTGGGGCTTGCCCAACACCCTTTTTCCACCATTTCGAAGCCTTAAGCCCAATCCAATTAGGAGCCACGCAATATGTCCGATTGAAAGCAATGCAAACTTAGCCCTTGATGCTAGCCAAACATTTCAGTGAGTTTCATCTCCACTTTCAAAAAAAAAAAGAAAGAAAGAAAAAAAGAAAAGAAAAGAAAAGAAAAGAAAAAGCTCGCTAGGTTGAAAACCTGAAAGAGCACCTAGGCAAAAGTTAGAGCTGAGAGAGGTGTTGATTTCCAAAATCTGACCCTAGCCAGTCAAAATTTTGGAGAAAATTTTGATGAAACAAATGAGAGAATCATACGCTTCAAGATACATCTTAAGAACGTGCCAAGATCATAATTCAAAAGGCACGGAATGACCATAAATAAATTCCGAGAGCTGACATGCACATTCTGGAATTCTGAGATTGCAATTGAAAGATCTCACAAGAATCGACTACATTAAAAAGCAAAATTGACTGGCTAGGCAAAAGTGAAAAGGATCAATCCTCAAAACAAAACAAAAAGAAAAAGAAAAAGAAAGGAAAGGGAGATTGAAACTGAATCCTTTTATTTAAAGCTACCATAAGTAGCTCAAGTTTGAACTTCTTTGACGATTGGTTTGAAAAACCCTCATACCTCAAACCCCTTATTTCAAGCCTTGCCTTGAACTACGCTCGACCTGATTCCCACTCGGGGATACGTAGGCAACCACATCGGTTCGGTCACTCCACCCACAAAAATAGCCCGATTTCTTTCAAGCTTTGGCCTTGAACTACGCTCGACCTGATTCCCACTCGGGGATACGTAGGCAACCACATCGGTTCGGTCGACACCATCATAATCAAACCGATTTCTTTCAAGACCTTGCTTTGAACTACGCTCGACCTGATTCCCACTCGGGGATACGTAGGCAACCGCATCGGTTCGGTCACCCCACCTACCCAAAAATCAACCCGCTTCTTCCCAACCATGCCCGAACTACGTTGGACCTGATCCCCACTTGGGAGTACGTAGGCAGACTTTCAAAAAAGAAAAAAAAGAAGGATGGCTCGCTAGGTCGAAAATCTGAAAGGACGCCTAGGCAAAAATTAGAGTTAAATCCAAGGTGAGCAATAACAAAAGAGAGAAAAGAGCTTGCTAGGTCACCTCACTGGTGCCTAAGCAAAAGTTATGAGCATTTGAGAGATTAAAGTCACGGTCCATGCCTCAAGCCAGAAAAATCACCTTCCACACTAGAGGCAAACTTCGGCTACCTGCCTCGTTTGCCTGACTTTTACTATCTACCCTTCATACAAGGGGCAAACTTCGGTCACCTACCTCGTTTGCCCAAAACCTCCAATAAACCATCATCCAAACTAGGGGCAAACTTTGGTCACCCACCTCGTTTGCTTATGAATCCCACTTTGTACACCTCAAACTAGGGGCAAACTCCGTTTGCCTAACACAATCCCTTCACACCGAGGGCGAGTTTCCAGGTTACCAAGTTGTTTTGAAAATTTTGAAATAGAGCATCTTTTACTCTAAAAGCTAAGGCACTAATTCAAAGCACTTCCCAGGAGAAGTAGAAAATTGACTAGATCACTAGGGATGAATTTTCAAAAATCAAATTTATCAGCAAAGTGCTACCATGTTAAGATGAGGGGTGAACACCAAAAGAGAAATGGTACATCGTTTATGACAAAAGCACATTAAGTTTTGGCAAGTCGACCTTGTTTCATTTCAGTGTCGAAAGTGTCATCCTCGTGTGTCGATGTTTGTTAGTCGTCAAGTCTGTCGTAGTCTCAAATAAGTGAGTTGATAGTGACTAATAATGAATTTTTCAAATAAAGTTATAAATTTTTTTAAGAGTGTTCCAAGGACAATGCAAGCAAGAGTACCAAAAACACTATTACTGCACCAGTCAAGGCATCAGCATGAGAAGCGTCCAAACTTGGGGAAAATTTCATCCCTTTCCAAACTATCGAAAGTTTCTCATCTTCGTTCATGCAACATAAGTCCATGAGTGGCTGTTGATGATCTTCCTTTCTCCTAGCAACATAAGTCCATGAGTGGCCGTTGATCTTTCATCTTTTTTTTCATGGAACATAAGTCCATGAGTGGCTGTTGATGACCTTCTTTCATCCTAGCAACATAAGTCCATGAGTGGCTGTTGATCTTTCATCTTTTCCATGAGTGGCTGTTGATGATCTTTCTTTCTCCTAGCAACATAAGTCCATTGAGTGGTTGTTGCTCATCTTCATTCATGCAACATAAGTCCATGAGTGGCTGTTGATGATCTTCTTTCATCCTAGCAACATAAGTCCATGAGTGGCTGTTGATCTTTCATCTATCTTCATGCAACATAAGTCCATGAGTGGTTGTTGATCTTTCATCTTTCTTCATTGCAACATAAGTCCATGAGTGGCTGTCGATGATCTTCTTTCATCCTAGCAACATAAGTCCATGAGTGATTGTTGATCACCCTCCTCTTTCAATATCAAAACCTTAACTGCCGCGGACCATCTCCGTATCCCTCATCACAAATAGAATGATACCTTTACTCCCTTTTAATTGACGTATTTCCTTCTTCCTAGCAGAGTACATTATCCTTTAGCTCCCGAAGGCCCTAACCAGCTCTTTTGGATTGAGCATTACAGAATCTGACCAACCACAAGAGATTCAAAGATGGATCCTGGTCAAGAATTGAAGAGAGATTCTCAGAGAGTCCCCTACATCATCCCCCGAGGACAGAAACAGAAAGATACTAGCTCCCGGAGGCCCCGACCGACCCTCTTGGATTGAGCGCCGAAAGATTTGATCAGCCGTGAGAGATTCAGAGATGGGTCCTGGTTCCCCGATCAAAGAAAAAGAGATTCCCCGAGAACCCTGTATTATCCCCCGAGGACAAAAGCAGAAAGATACCAGCTCCCGGAAGCCCCGACAGGCTCTCTTGGATTGAGCGCCGATAGATTTTGATCAACCACGAGAGATTCAGAGATGGGTCCTGGTTCCCGATCAAGAAAAGAGATTCCCCGAGAACCCTACATCATCCCCCGAGGACAGGAACTGAAAGATACTAATTCCCACTACCCCCAGCAGAAAGTAGCAGAAGAGGAACCAACTCCCAAAAATCAGCCATCAGGAACAATCAGGGCATCGCCCACATGAAGCACAGTCCTTCCATGGCTCCGTGTCTCTCGTCTATCATGAGTTTCCTCATCTATCCCTTTTCATCACAAAATCCCTCGGTCACCTTTAGCTGTTGTCGTTTTTAGACAACGCACACCTGATCCATCTCACTCGTTTGCAACACACACTTCCCAAGTTCCAGAAGTTTACCCCTAGACCCAGAGTCTTCTAAACCTTGATGTCCTCATCCGAGTCATCCACTACATCACAGTCACGAACACTAGCACAACACCAGTCCACTCGGAGTGGCACACCCTACGGTACCTGCTCATACTAGGATCAGAACGCTAGGCATGATAGGACTCATGTACGAAATCATATCTCACATCCACGCATTGCATATCATCCTCATATAGCATAGCATTCGCCTGATTGTTGTGTATGTGCATGTTTGATTTATTCCTTTGTGCCCTGAACTACGTCCTGGTCTGATTCCCCTTGGGATACGTAGGCAGCTCACGCGGAGCACGACCATCACTAACCTCAGCATCCTTGCATCTTTTGCAACGCTTTTTATCCTAAATCTATAGCCTCCAAAAAGTCCTGGCTCTTCAAAGCTTTGGCACTCGCTTGCGACATGCGTTGCCTCGCAAGTTCATGCCAAAGAGGGGCAAACTATAGACACCCCATTTTGTCGGCTATCAGATTTAGGAGACCCATAACTTGGTGGTTCACAATGATCAAAAAAGGACTCAAAAGGACTCCTGGAAGTTGGTCTCAAAATACTCAGAATGACCAAAATGCCCCTAAAAGCCAGAAAACTCTCAGATTTAGTCCCAAAGTTCTGGAAACATGCTACGTCGTAAGAAAAGTATTCAAATGAGTTTTAAGAGAAAATCGGATGAAATCGTCAGCTCCCAGAGACCCCCGGAAGTCCCGGAAGTTCCCGGAAAGTCCCCGTTAACCGGTTTGACCAAGGTTTGACCAGAGTTTGACCAAGTTTGACTAAGTTTGACCAAAATCGTCCGAATTCACCGAAATTGTTAGAAAAGTATTAAAATGAGTTTTAAAAGAAAATTGAGCAAAAAGTCAGCCCCTGGGAGCTCCCAGAAATTCCCAGAACTTCCCGGGAATCCCAGGTTTGACCAGTTTGACCAGAATTTGACTTTAAAATTGAGGCACCATAACAATTTTCAAATATTTTTCATGGATACTAGAGGTCAATAGCTTTCCAACGGTATATCGCACGCAATTTTCAGATTTAAAACGAGTTTATTATCAATTTCCGAAGACGAAAAAGGCGATCAAATTGGCTTTTATCGCGAATACCGCAAAACTTTTCAAAGTGACCTATCCCCGAACTATTTTTTTATGCAAAGTAGACTCCATTACCTTTCCAAAGGTATATCACAACCTCAGTTTGGAGTTCATACGCATTTTCTGTGAATTTCGGACAAAATAGGGCCTTTTCGCGAATACCGAAACCTCTGGGGGCCTAAACGTAAATTTCTCAGCATCTGATGAGCAGTGCCGCCGTGGCACTGGCCCATTGCCGATGCGGCACCCAACCCTCGCAGAGTCCATTTTTGTAATTTTTTTGGGGGTCCAATTTGATTAATTGAAAGTCAAAACGACATAGTTTTGTGTTAACAGTTGTTTGGGACCAATGGGAGTACTTCTAAAACCCCAAAACCACCCCAAATTGGCCTATTTAAAACCCCCCATTGCTCTTCATTTTAAGGGGGCCAAGTGCAAAGCTTGAAAAGTTGTAGAGAAGAAGAGAGATAGAGATAGGTTTAGAAGAGAGAAAGGGAGCTTCTCCCATTGATTTTCCATAAGAAAGTGAGCTTTATTCTTGTTTTCTTCCATTATCCTTCTATATACTTCACATTCAAAGTCCATTCCAACCCTCATTCTTGAGCATTCATGAGATAGGAAGCTACTTCCATGTCCAAATGTCAAAATCTATGAGTGAAACACCAAGCTACAAGTCCAAAATCACATTGATTATCATCTATTGATTGCTATTTACTTGCTTGTTTATATATATGTTCATCTCTTCTTCCTCCATTTCTTTTTGATTTTCTTTATTTACTTACTAGTTTATCATCATCTAGATGATGACATGAAGTTTGAGGTGAGTGAATCCTTATGGATAGTAGCTCTTAACCTCAAAAACATGTTTGATAGATGATGATCCTAACTTCAATACCTCCAAGGTTTCCTTGAAGTTATGTTCAAATAAAGAATGAATCTTTCCAACAATCTTGGAGGTTCTTGATGATGAGTTGAATGTTGGCATTTTAAGTGGTCATAATCTTTATTGAGTATTGAAAATACACTTTCAAAACCTCTATTTCAAAACCCCCCTCAATCCCTCTCATTTTGATCCCAAGAAAGAAAACCTTATTTTCCCCAAAATCTTCAAAACAGTGAGTGAGCTGAGTTCAAAGATTTTCCTAGAACTCAATACTCAACATATGGATGCAAGACCACTTGGAAAGTCTTCCTAACTCATTGGAGAACACCCATGAGTTTTTATTTGACTTGGAAGTACTTGAAAATGGTCCATTTGGACCCAAACATTCCTTCCAGACATTCTGCTTCTGCTGTCACAGCAGCTTGGGTAACTTCCAACTTCTTTTTCAGAACACTTTTCCAAAAGGGGTGGTCCTAACTTATTTTTCCTTTACACTTCAATGTCTTAGGAAACCTTCTGTATAAAATGGGCCCCTAGATAATCTGTTTTCATTTTCTAAGATTTTTCAACATTTCAGTTGATAGTACGGACTCTGTTTCTGAAAGACCTTCATTGTTTATATGATTTCTCTCAATCTGTGATAGTTATTAACGATTGGATTTTTGGTTAGTGTTCTAGACACAATAAGGAAGATCTCCATAAAAAATAATGCATTGAAAACACTCCTAACCCATCTTTTCCAATTTTGCAAGATCATGCTACTGTTCTATCCACTATTCACAGCAAGCACATTTTAACTTTCATTCTTTGATTTGATGCTTACATGCACTCCAAATTAGTTCATATCTTAGGAAGTAGTTCATACTACATTTGTACATACCCCATATTGATTTCATTCATTCACTCATACACCTTTTAGACTTCTAAGTCATTCTAGGATTCCATGTACACAAGGCACACTACAACCTTAGTACAATCTAGATACATACATTGCATCCATGCAAAGATTTGGGGCTTTTGTGACTCCTAATCTAAGAAGATTATAAGGAATGATCATGATCACACGTTCATGTTTCCCCTCGATCTAATCATCCTTTCTCATCCATCACGGGGATTGAGAGATCTTCTTTTCTCAAATATTAACATACATCATATTAGTTTGCTAAGCATATTTTTCTTCGTTTATTTGTTTCAAAAACGGTTCGTGTCCCCTTTAGATTAAGGAAACTTAATTACTTGATACATGATTAGACTATTTTTCCTAAGCTTATTTGTGTGATCTTTCACTTTACATTGCATGATATTTGACTTAGATCTTATGAATGATATTTTATCTTTAGATCTTCCATTTCAAGTTTCTTATGTGATGTAATATACTATCATAGTATTAATTGTCGAACCATACATAGTATAAGATGATTATTTGGATGCTAATTGAGGCACATCGAAAGACGGGGCAAGCTGAGGGTGTTTTAGTCGCGATAAAGGCTCCTTCCTCTCTCGTACCAAAACCCCGAGCCAAGTTCTTTAGTTATGAAAGGCCGGTGCCCTTTATCCGTTTGGGTGAGTCAAAATTAGGTTTCTTGGTTCCTTAAAGACCAAGTGGCGACTCTGTATCTGTTTTCAATAGACCATTTTCTTCCTTTGATTCAAAATCAAATCTCAAATTTCAAAACAAAAAAAAAGAAGCGGTGGAATCCCGGTATCCACACCCACCCAACACGTTGTCCATCTCTATCGCACGGTAATCTGATACATAGTCCCGATCCTATCCCAGCACCTTGGGATCCCACACTTGACATCGTACGATATTCGTAACTGTGTTCATATGCACAAATATAAACAGTATCAACCTCTGCGGTCGACGGACCCACTTATATGCACATCGGCTTCTCATTCTAATTTATAGCATTTTACCATCATTATACAAATAGTTCTACTGTTGAACGCATTAAGTCTATTATTCCAATACAACTTACAACATCAACGCAAGATAATAAATAGGTTAATAGTTTATCAGATATAAGCAACTAAACATTTAGCATTCTATTAAGTTCGATTGATTGAAGTCCTTTCAATCAATTGAGGTAAAGCTAATTTCGATCAATCGAAGGCATTTCGATCGATTGGGAAAAATATAATTCAATTGATTGAACGACGTGCAATAAATCGAGATTAGCTTGTGTTCAATCGCTCGAAAATAGTTCGATGGATTCAACGCAGTATTATTCCAAAGTTGAACAGGACCTTGTACGCACGTCCAGGATCTGTTCTATCTTGCGGAAACACATATATACGAACATATCTAAGCTAGTAAGTGAGTATAGACACTCATCATTAACGTCGACGACGCTGACGAGCTCGGGGTGAGTTCTCTCTCCTCTTTCTCTTCTCCTTCTCTGTCTCCTCTCCTTGTTCTGCTTCTTCTTCTCTCTCTTCTCGAGAGTGTGTGAGTATGAGTTGTGTATATATATAATCGAGTGAGTATATGTGTATATATAAATATAGTATACTCTCTCTCTCTAACTCTCTCAGGATTTTAGCAACCCTCAAACACATAAAACTTACATATATATAAGGGAGGTAGAGGGTGCAGGTAGCAACACATGTATACTGAAATTACCATGTTTGATCGATCAAAGTAGGTTCGATCGATTGAGAACAGGTCGGTCAGGGTTCGATCGATTGAGAATAGTTCAATCGCTTGAGAAAAGGGATACATCAAAAGTTCAGGTTGGCAGAGTTTCGATCGATCGAAGTAGGTTCAATCGATTGAGAAATGAAACTCTCAATCGCTCGAAGCTTTCTCGATCGATTGAAACTGAAATTTACAGGAAATATAAATACAAGCACACTGAATCTTATAAATAAAAAAATATTGTAAAAGTACAACATAAATACAGGCATTACATCATCACCCACCAAATAAAGATTTCGTCCCCGAAATTTGGACTAAGCGTCGTTGAACAACTCTGGATACTTCTCACGCATCTCAGATTCCAATTCCTAAGAAGCTTTTCCTTCATCGTGAAACTTCCACTGGATCTTCACCAACAGAATCTCTTTATTCCTCAGCTTCTTAACTCCTCGATCCAGAATTCGTACTGGTCCTTCATGGAATGATGTATTGTCGTTAATCTTGATGTCTTCAAAGTTAATCTCGTGACTCGAATTGTGAGCGCACTTTCTCAACATGCTGACGTGAAACACGTTGTGTACTCCTGACATCATAGGTGGCAACGCGAGTCTATAGGAAACCTTTTCTACACGTTTAAGAATCTCAAACGGTCTAATGAAATACGGTGCTAGCTCTCCTCTCTTCTATCCAAATCTGGCAATTCCTCACACCAGACACATGATCTCTAATTCTAAATTTCAAGCTTCTGCGATGTTTATCCGCGTAACTCTTATGTCTACTCTGCGCCGTTCGCATTCTTTCCTTCGTAATCTTGATCATCTTCTCATTAGTTTCCTGAACTTATTCTGGTCTAAGTAGTTGATTGTCTCCAACCTCTGCCCAATACAAAGGCGATCTATACGGTCTTCTATATAATGCCTCAAATGGTGTCATCCCTATACTCGAATGGTGACTATTGTTGTACATAAATTCTATCAGCGGTAGATAAGTCTCCTATGAGCTCTCAAAATCAATAACACACGCTCGAAGCATGTCCTCCATCACCTGGTTAACTCGTTCAGTCTTCTCATCAGTTTGTGGATGAAAGGCAGTGCTCAAGCTTAACGAAGTCCCTAAAGCTGTCTGCAGACTCTTTCAAAACTCTACAGTAAATCTTGAATCACAGTCGAATATGATAGAGACTGGTATACTGAGCAATCGTACAATTTGTTGTATGTACATCCGGCTCAAATGTTCGACTGGATACGACATACTATAAGCAATGAAATGTGCCTATTCGGTAAGTCGATCCATAACTACACAAATAACATCATGGTTTTTGCTGAGATCTAGGCAATCTTACCACAAAATCCATTGTTATATGTGATCGGCTATGAATAGTTCCTGTTTATGATCCTGAAGATATGCTTTGTTAGCCCATTTTGATTTAGTTAATAGTTGTTTTTAATAAGTATTCTATATCTTATAGGTTTTAGAGATTTAACTTGAAATGCACTAAAATTCGATGATTAGTAGCTTTGGAAGACATTCTGGGCTCAAAAGGTGATTACGGTGAAAGTTGAATATAGTAGCAGCCTCGGTAAATCGTATTTTTGACAAGGAATACTTTGGATTTGAATTTTTTTTCCAAGATATGAAATGTAGATCTTCGAGTTACAGATGCGTGGCCACAAACGATGAGTCAATGCGAGGTTCAAGTCAAAAGTTATCGCAACACTACAATCGCTGCGCAAAGCTGAGAAAATCTAAGAAAAGTTGGAAAATGGGTATCTCGCTAGAGCGACCCTCTCGTGCGACCCGCATGAACGAGCCACAGAGAAAGTCAAAAGCACGTATTTTGAGGTACTAAAAAACCCTGTGCGATCCGAATTGGCTGAATACGTCCAGAAACATAAAAACAACAGTTTAGTGCGATTAGGTTTAGAAAAAGCCTCCTAATCCCTCCAAAATCTACATAAATCCTATTCTAAATCAATTTTGGGATTACACAACATTATACACATCCTTCCATAACCAAAAAATTTAGCCATTGAAGAGAGAAAAGTAAGGAAAAGAAGAAGAAGACCAAGGATTCCCATGGCCTCCTCCATCAACCCCTTGCTAATCTTCGATTCTATGGCCGCTTAGACCGATATCTAGGGTTTCAATGAAACTCTAGCCAAGTAATAGGGTGTATTTTATGTTTTTCTTTTAGTTTTATTATGTATGGATGATGATTACATGTTTTGAGGTTTTTTTTTTTTTAATAAAATCGAACTTTTATTGATTAAATCGTTACTTTCAAAGTTTATTCTTGTCTTAGATCTATTTTGAATGTGACGTGCTCATTGATCTATATTTAATGTGCTTGTATGGATTATTTACATGTAATAGTGCTTAATTGAATTGTGATATCAAGTAGTCGAATAGTTCATGCCTAGGGAAGACTGAGTGTGCCGCAACCCTAGTTTAGTGTGAGTCACTCCGTGCCAACTGAAGATGAATTATGTTCATGCTTGAATCATAGTTATCTTCTTGATAGAGGAATTGGGCTTATAGTGACGATTCCCCATTATCATCCAATGTAATAAGCTAATTGAATGCATAAATACCCTTATTATGAAGCTAGTGGTGGATTTGCGATCCAAGGTTCAATTCCCATATTTATCAAAACAACTTTTAATTGCTTTCATAATTTAGATTTATTTTCACTGTTCTTAGTTTAATTTAACTCAAATTAAAACTCCATTTTCTTAATTAACTTAGTTTTAAAATTAAAGTGCTTTAGTATTTCAATCTTTGTGGGTTCGACCTCTAATTCCACACTACAAATTTTTTAAAAGTAAAGCATACTTTTATATCTTGATTTTGACAAGATCAGTTTTTGGCACCGTTATCGGGGATTGCAAATTACTACCTTTAATTTTAGAATCTTAGTTTAGTTAATTCGTAAATATTATATTAGGTTTACTTTTTCTTGTTTTCCATTTTTGTTTTGAGTCACTAACTTTTTCTCTTGTTTTGTAGTTTCTCGAGTCATCAAATTCTAGCATTTCGGAGTGGAAGAGCGTAGCACCTCAAAGGAGCTTATTAAAAATTAAAAAAAAAAAAAAAAGAGTAAATCGCTTCCTTTAAAATTCGCTTCGAACCACTGTAAGTCAGGGCGCTGAGACGCACTATTTGCACTAGTTTAGGAGTGATTTGAACGTGCATTAGCTAGGAAACCCGGGGCACTGGGCTTTGACGCGAATCACTGCATAACAAGAGAACTTTCATGCATCGTAGTAGTTGTGTACTTGTTGTCTTATTTGTGTGGTTGCTTTTCGTATTTGCTTGAGTCAGTCTTTATCTTAGTGTCGTTTTTTTGTTTGTTGTTTTTTTAGTTTATGTTTGGTACGCATTTGAGTAAACCCGCTTTACATTCTTTCGATCTAGAACTTGAACATACCCTTAGAGCCCTTAGGTCATCAACCAAAGCTTCTAGAGCTCGGTTGGTATTAGACGACGAATCAACTCCAAAATTGTCGTTGTTATTTCAGGCCAAAATTCAAAGCACACTTAAACGTTTAAGAAAAACACGAACTATTAACTTCCAACCTATTCCAATGGCCGACATTGGAAACAATGGGAACAACCAAAATAATGGAAATAATCCTAATGTACCTCCGCCTCCTCTGCTTAAAGATTATTTCATTCCTACGACCTACACGCGACAAGCAGTTATCGAATTACCGGAGGTGACTGATGTTGTCAGAATCAAGATATAAAAGTATACTTTACTTTTCAAAAGATTTGCAGTGTGGAAGTAAAGGTCGAACCCACAGAGATTGATTACTACAGCTTTTAATTTTAAAACCTAAGTCTAATTAATTATGAAAAACGGAGTTTGATTTGATTTTAATTAAACTAATAACAATAAAAATAAATCTAAACTATGAAAGCAATTAAAATTGTTTTTAAGTAATATTTAAAGGAAACCTAGGATTGCAAATCCACCACTAGCTTCATAATAGGAATATCTATGAATTACTTTAGCTTATTACGTTGGATGAATATGGGGAATTGTAGCTACAAGCCCAATTCCTCCGACAAGAAGATAATCATGGTTCAAGCACCAACATAATCCATCTGCGGATAGCACGAATTATATCACACTAAACTAGGGTTGTGATCTAATCCGTCTAACCTAGGCATGGACTATTCGGATACTTGATAGCATGAATCAATAAAGCACCATCACATGTAAACAACCTAAACAAGCACAGCAAGAATAGATCGTTGAGCACATCACAGTCAAAATAGATCTAAGACAAGAATGAATTCTGAAAGCAATGATTTAATCAATGTAAGTACGATTTATTTATAAAAATCCTCTAAACATGTGACTGTCATCCATACATAATAGAACTAAAATAAAAGCATAAATAAAACCCTATTACTCATCTAGGGCTTCATTGAAACCCTAGATCGATGATCTAAGCTGCCATAGGAGTAGAGATCGGCAAGTAGTTGATGGAGGAGGCCATGGAGATCCTTGGTCTTCTTCTTCTACTCCTTGCTTTTCCCTCTTCAAGGGCTGAAAGTATATGTGTAGAATGTGTATGTATGGGTGGATAACAATTGCCAACCCTCTAATTGAGTAAATTTGGAGTTTATATAGAGTTTGTACAAGCTTTGGAAGGCTTCCCTACCCGAAACGAACTGAAACGCATGTAATTTACAGTCTGGACGTCGTTTAGCAGTTTCGTTTGCACAGGAGTCTTCAGTATACTGAAATACGCAACATTGATTTTTGGGCATATCGCGCGAGCGAGTCGCGCGAGCGCGACTTTTGGTACTTCGCGCGCGCGGATCGCGCGAGCGAGTTATTGGGGGTCTCGCGCGAGCGGATCGCGCGAGCGATTCTCTGATTTTCGCGGGCGCGGGTCGAGCGCGCGATTTGGATTTTTCAGCTTCTTTACTTCTGACTTTTCACCCTGTTTAGCCTGGTTTAGCTGATTTCTTCCAAAACCTGTCAGAAACTAGAAAACGAAGTAAAAATATACAAAAATAGGATAAAAAGGTACTAACAAATGCGCGTTAAGGCGTATAAATAGGATTAGTTCTCTCCCGATCAGTGACAACATCTCACTTTGAGATAAAGTCATCTACCATCGCGCTACTCCCTTCATTCCATGGTCGTATTACAGAAGATCCTTATCATCACTTAGGAGAGCTCCAAGACATATGCTCTACATTGAAAATCCAAAACCTATCTGATGATGAATTAAAATTGCGTCTCTTTCCATTCTCCTTAAAGGATAAAGCTAAACATTGGCTCTAATCTCTTGAGCCAAACATTATTAAAACATAGGAAGCATTACATACTGCATTTTTACAAAAGTTTTTTTCCATCACAAGAACTAATCAAATAAAAAAATCTATAATGAACTTTGGGATGCTAGATGGGAAAACGCTCTATGACACTTGGGAACAATTTAAAGAATTATTGCGCTCTTTCCCACATCATCAAATTCCCAAGTGGCAATTGGTACAGATCTTCTACGAGGGATTTGTTCCCTCACTTCGTAATACCGTCGATGTCGTTTGTACGGGTACCTTCCTACACAAAAGCACCGACGAGACATGGAATTTTTTTTTAATAATAAGTGAGAAATTCGATGCATCAAGCCATGTCGGTACGTCCTGAGGGGGTGTCTTCCACCTAAACCCAAGCGAGAAGAGCATTTTGAGTCAAGTCATTCAATCGAAATACAGGAACTATCTAAAAACTTGACCAATTTATGACAATGAACCAAACATCGGGTTCACCCTCTTACGAAATTTGTCAAATATGTTACGATCCTTTGCATTCCACACTTGCATGCACATCCGCGACTCAATTTTCAGAATTCGTGGAACAATACATATACTCTATTCAACAATTCCCACGGAATAGTTATAACCCTATGACGACTAATTTTTCTAATACTTACGGACCGCAATTTCAACAGAGTCAATACCAACACCCCCTCCTAATCCTAACCCTCCAAGGGATAACGTTTTGAGGCGAAGGTGTTGGCATCCCTTAAGACTATCGAAACGCAAGTGCAAGCACAAGCACAAGCACAAGCACAAGAAGAAATAGTGCACTCTCACACACAATCTATTGCGAAGATTGAGTCCCAAATGGGACAATACGAGATTTGGGGTTTGAGTGAGCAAGTAAACACCATCTCGACTACTTTGACTATTCCAGAAGAGGAAGTTGTTGAAATTCCGAATGAGAGTACAAAAGAGGTGAACATTAATTCTTATCAAGAGAAGGGTAGGGACACGAGTTAAAGTAAAAGGGAAAAGGAACCGGTACCAATTAATTATGTTCCAGAAATGCCTTTCCCACCAAACATTAAGGAACCGATCCGAAATGGCTGAATACATCCAGAAACGTAAACAAAAATAGCAGTTTTAGTACGATTAAGTTTAGAAAAAGCCTCCTAATCCTTCCAAAATCTATAGAAATCTTATTCTAAATCAATTTTGGGGTTACAAAACATTATACACAACCTTCTATAACCAAAAACTTCAGCCATTGAAGAGAGGAAACCAAGGAGAAGAAAAAGAAGACCAAGGATTCACATGGCCTCCTCCATTAACCTCTTGCTAATCTTCGATTCTATGGCCACTTAGACCGATATCTAGGATTTCAATGAAACCCTAGCCAAGTAATAGGGCATATTTTATGTTTTTGTTTTAGTTTTATTATGTATGGATGATGATTAAATATTTTGAGGATTTGTTTTTAATAAAATCGAACTTCTATTGATTAAATTGTTGCTTTCAAAGTATATTCTTGTCTTAGATCTATTTTGAATGTGATGTGCTCAATGATCTATATTTGCTATGCATGTATGGATTATTTAAATGTAATGGTGCTTAATTGAATTGTGATATCAAGTAATCGAATAGTTCATGCGTAGGGAAGACGGAGTGTGCCGCAACCCTAGTTTAGTGTGAGACACTCCGTGCCAACCGAAGATGACTTATGTTGATGCTTGAATCGTAGTTATCTTCTCGACAGAGGAAATGGGCTTGTAATGATGATTCCCCATTATTATCCAATGTAATAAGCTAATTGAATGCATAAATACCCTTATTATGAAGCTAGTGGTGGATTTGCGATCCTAGGTTCAATTCCCATATTTATCAAAACAACTTTTAATTTCTTTCATAGTTTAGATTTATTTTCACTATTCTTAGTTTAATTTAAATCAAAATTAAAATTCTCTTTTCTAAATTAACTAGGGTTATAGGTTTTAAAATTAAAGTGCTTTGGTATTTCAATCTCTGTGGGTTCGACCTCTACTTCTACACTACAAATCTTTTAAAAGTATAGTATACTTTTATATCTTGATTTTGACAAGATCAATATGCTCCCACTTCCATCCTGGAACTGGTAATGGTTATAGATGTCTGGGTGGTTTCTGATGTTCTGTCTTCACTTGCTTACACATAAGACATTGAGACACGTGTTCAGCAACTTCTCGCTTCATTCCTTCCCCCCAGAAGTTTCTCTTCAAATCTTTGTACATCTTCATACCTCCTAGGTGGATAGTCATAATTGACTTGTGAGCTTCGTCCAATATATCCTTTCTAAGATTATCTTCTTCCGACACACAAAGTCTGCCTCTACATCTGAGTGCTCCGTCCATACCAATACTCCAATTCTCTGGTTCCTTTACCGCATATCTTGTTAACCATTCCTAAAGTCCTTCATTCTTCCTCTATGCCTCCAAAATATGACTGACGAGGGCTGGTTGTACCATGAGACATTCGAAGTGTCGTCATTCACTTGGATCTAAGGCCTGAATACCAAATTCAACCAAAGTTTCTAATGCTTCCCACTCTTTGATCATAAGAGAAGCTATTGTCATCCTCTGGGTTTCTGACTCAATACATCGACCACTACATTCGCTTTCCCAGGGTGATATTATAGTGTGAAATTGTAGTATTTTAACAATTCCATCCAACGTCTTTGCCTCAAATTCAACTCTCTTTGAGAGAACAAGTTTCTCAGACTATTGTGATCTAAAAATAGATCAAACTTTTCATCGTAGATATAATGACTCCAAATCTTGAGTGCAAAAACAATCGCGGCTAGCTTGAGTTTATGGGTCGGATAGTTTAACTCACGAGGCTTCAATTATCGTGATCCATATGCGACTAACTTCCCATCTTGCATCAAAACACATCTAAGTCCTTCGTGTGATGCATCTCTATAAATGGTGAACTACTCACCACTCTTGGGTATCGCAAGTACTGGTGCAGTGATCAATCTTTCCTTCAATTCCTGGAATGCGCATTTATGCTTGTTACCCTATTCAAACTTCAAATATATCTTTGTTAGCCCAGTAAGAGGAGCTGTGAGCTTGGAGAATGCTTGCACAAATCTTCGATAGTATCTAGCTAGACCAAGAAAACTTCTGACTTCTGTTGTGGTGGTTGGTATATTCCAATCCAAAATTACATCTATCTTTGACGAGTCTACGGCTATTCCATCCTGCGAGACAACATGTCCTAGGAACTTAACTTCCTTCAGCCAGAACTCGCACTTACTGAACTTTGCATATAATTGGTTATCTCCGAGAGTCTATAGTGCTATCCTTACATGTTCTTCATGTTCAATCTCGGTCTTTGAGTAGATCGGAATATCATCGATGAACACGATAATGAACTTGTCCAAGTAGGGCCTAAATACTCGGTTCATTAGGTCCATAAACTCTGCTGGGGTATTGGTTAATCCAAAAGATATAACCAAAAATTCACAGTGCCCATACCTCATCCTAAAAGCAGTCCTTGAAATATCCTCGGGTAAAACCAATAGTTGGTGATATCCGGATCGTAGATCAATCTTTGAAAAAATCGTCGCTCCTTGTAACTGATCAAATAGATCATCGACACTAGAGAGTAGGTACTTATTCTTAATCGTGGCCTTGTTGAACTCCCTATAGTCGATACAAAGTTGTTGAGTTCTGTCCTTCTTCTTAACGAACAAAACTGGCGCTCCCCAAGGCGACGTGCTGGGTCGAACAAACTTGAGATCTTCTATATATAGTCAAATTCTCGAACTACAATAATATATACAACCACGAGTTTCGAACTCGAGCTCTCAATAGCTGCTAGATGGCTTATAAGAAAAGCATCGCTAGCGGGGTTACACTAAAATCAAAAGGTTGATTTCTCGGTACTAGAAATGTAATCATCTTATTGGCATAATCCAACTTAGCATGATACTTCGTGAGCCAATTAAATCCTAATATGATGTTAAAATCCTTCATTGACAACATGATTAGATCTGTAGGAAGAATTCTATCCTCAAGGATTAAGGCACAGTCTTTGCATACTTTTCCTAATCTTATGGTTACTCCCAAAGGTGATACCGCATTCAGGGCTATGTCAAGCGCCTAGGGTACTATACCCAAAAGTTTAACAATTTTGATAGCAATAAATGAATTCAAAGAACCAGTATCAAATAGAACTTTATCTCAAGTGCTGAATAACATAAGAGTACCTTTCATGTTCTGCTATTCGGCCTTATTAAATCCCGCATTCTCTGGGAGGATAGCATTCATACGAGCCTGTCCAACTTGGCCTTGAGCAGTTAGTCTGTCGTATTATCTATGGGGTGCTCTACAGTTCTTGTTGATGTGGCCGTGATTGCCACAGTTGTAACAGCGAATGCCCGACCAGTTATAGTTCTTGGGAGCTCAGCAATCCTTAGCCGCATGGCTAGGCATTCCATAGTTGAAGCATCTGCTAGTATTGCTTCCAGTAGCAACATGGAGTCCTTGTGGTGGAGGTACATGGTTTGCAAGATAGCGATTTTGAGGAAACGCAGGTTGTTGCTTCCTTTTGTCAGTTGATCGATGACAAATAGTTCCCATTTATAGTCTTAAAGTTACGCTTTGTTAGCCTATCTCATTTAGTTATTAGTTATTTTTTTAATAAGTATTATATATTTTATAAGTTTTGGAGCTTTAAACTAAAAATGCACTAAAATTCAATGATTAGTGGATTTGGAAGACATTCTGGGCTCTAAAGGTGATTCCGGTGAAAGCTAAATACAGTAGCAGCCTTGGAAAATTGCATTTTTGACAAGGAATACTTTAGATTTGAAAATTTTCTCCACGGATATGAATTGTAGATCTTCGAGTTACGGACGCATGGTCGTAAATGGCGAGTCAATCCAAGGTCCGAGCAAAAAGTTATCACAATTCTACGAAAGGTGCGCAGTGCAGTGAAAGGTACCTTGTGCGAGCAATCTGTGAAAAAACCAAAAATGCGTATTTCGTCAAATTAGAACGCCCAGTGAAGGTGGTTTGTTCATACGACGTCCAGAAACATAAATATGATAGTTTTAGTGCGATTAGGCTTATAAAAGCATCCTAATCCTTCTAAAATCTATGTAAATCATATTCTAAATCAATTTTGGGGTTACACAACATTGTACACATCCTTCAACAACTAAAGCTTCAGCCATTGAAGAGAGGAAAGTAAGGAGAAGAAGAAGAAGACCAAGGATTCCCATGGCCTCCTCCATCAACCTCTTGCCATTCATCAATTCTATGGCCGCTTAGACCAAGATCTAGGGATTCAATGAAACTCTAGCCAAGTAATAGGGTATAATTTATGTTTTTTTTTTAGATTTATTATGTATGGATGATGATTACATGTTTCGAGGAATTTGAATAATAAAATCATACTTCTATTGATTAAATCATTACTTTCAAAATCTATTCTTGTCTTAGATCTATTTTGAATGTGACGTGCTCGAGGATCTATACTTGTTGTGCTTATATGGATTATTTACATGTAATGGTGCTTAATATAAATTATGATATCAAGTAGTCGAATAGTTCATGCCTAAGGAAGACGGTGTGTGCCGCAACCCTAGTTTAGTGTAAGACACTCTATGCCAACCGAAGATGAAGTATGTTGATGCTTGAATCGTGGTTATCTTCTTGGTAGAGAAATTGGGCTTGTAGCTATGATTCCCCATTATCATCCAATGTAATTAGCTAGTTGAATGCATATATGCTCTTATTATGAAGCTAGTGGTGGATTTACAATCCTAGTTCCATACACATAGTTATCAAAACAATTTTTAATCACTGTTCTTAGTTCAATTAAAATCTAAACCAAAATTCTATTTTCTTAATTAACTAGGTTTAGGTTTTAAAATTAAAGTGTTTTAGTATTTCAATCTTTGTGGGTTCGACCTCTACTTCCACACTACAAATCTTTTAAAGTATAGTATAGTTTTATATCTTGATTTTGACAAGATCACCAGTCCAGTTGCGCTTATTCCCTTGGAACTGCATTGGTGGTCTCGGTCCTTGGTTATTCCTGGTTAGGAGTCAATTTCCAAAGCGTCCTTGCTCCCGACCATTAATATCCTCATAACCGACTACCATCCCTACCATGGCTTTGAATGTTTGACCTTGATGATTCAGAGTCATCCATTGTAGTGGCAACAAAATACCTTGATGATACTGCTTGTTCTTCTTCTCTGGAGTATCAATCATATGTAGGGTGAAACGAGATAGCCGTTCAAACTACACTCTATATTCTCTTATGGTAAGGTTCCCTTGCCTCAACTCAATAAATTCTCTCTCCTTCCTATTCCTCTCTGTCTAGGAAAAGTAGTTTTCCAAAAACAGCCCTTTGAATGTGATCCAGGGCATCCTTATAACTGCATCTTCTCCTACGGTGGCCTTCTCCGATTCCCACCAATCGGCTGCCGCATAAGTCAACTAGAATGTCGCCAATCGATGCTTCTCTATCTCATTACATCCCAGGGTGTCAAAAACTGCTCTATCTCTCGGAGCCACTATAGTTTTTGTTATTCGGTTCAAGTTGGTGGAATATATATAAAATTCAAATTGAAATATAATTCAAAAAATTGATTCAACTAGTTCGGGTGATATTTCATTTTGGGTTCAATTTTAACATTTAAGGTTCTCTTATTTTAGGCCACATTTCGGTTCAGTTAAGTTTAGATACGTTATCCTATGTCGATATCTGAATTGAAATAAATTTTGTTTTTATTCGGTTCGGTTATTTGAGTCATATTTCGGTTTGGATTTGTTGGATTTGTCGAGAAAATTCAGGTTCTGGGTTCGGGTACCCACCCCAACTTTTGAGGACCTTAATTAACGATTTATACTATGCTTATTAAAGTTGAATTCCAAATTTAGCTTTTAAATGTTTTAATAGTTATACCACATACAACAGTAGTATGTGGTACTGCGTGCCAGTGACACATGTGTTACAACTATTAAAGCATATGAAAACCAAATTTGGAAACATAGTATTATTCTCAATTAAACTATCGTTCTGCCTCATTTCATTGGTTTTATTTACCAACTATTTTGTTACTCTTTCCGACCCAAATTAAGAGTCCTTTATTCTATTTCTTGATGTTCCATTTTAAGAGTCATCTTTGAAAAGTCAATTTACCTCAATAAACATTTTCCAAGTTTGTCATTTATTATAGGGTAAATATCACCTATACCCCCTGAGGTTTGCCCCGATCACTTGTGTCACCCCTCACGTTTCACATATCACACCTACCACCCTTCACATACACAATATGAATCACACACATCCCCTCTGTTAAAGTGACGTTGGTGAGTCTAACAGAGTTGTGCTGATGTCATTAACTTATTTGACTAAATGCCAAAATCGCCCCTCTGTATCCTTATTCTTTCTCTCACTTTTCTTCTCTCTCTTTCCCAATTGATGCCTCTGTTTCTCTCTCAAAACTAGAGATATATCTCAAGAGCAACACCCAAACAAAAAACACATGTCAACAACATTCATGGCCAATTTGTTTGATTTTTCCCTCTCTGTCTCTGTCTCTCTCTCTCTCTCTCTCTCTCTCTCTCTCTCTCTCTCTCTCTAACAAGTGGGTTTCTTCATTATCCACTAAAGCAAGTTTTTTCATGGCCAATTGGTCTCTATTCTTTCATTCTTTAACAAATTCATGGCCAAACCACATCTGTTTCTATAATACTGGAATCAATTTGAATTTTTGTTTCTATAATACAGGTTCAAACCCCAATTTCTCATATCTGAACATATATAGAGCATCCCATCTTGAGCATAGCCACGAGATTTGTTCAATTGCATTGGGATTGTAACTTTGTGTTCAATTTAGGCTTAATGGGGGAGATTCTAGAGAAGGAAAATCACATCGAGAATTGGGTCTCATCTCCAATTGGATTTTTTGTTCAATTAGAAAACCGATCTTTGAATTGGGTTGGGAGTGGGTCTATCTTTGGTTTAATTAGAGCAAAAATTGATTTGTAGGTGTTTAGGGTCTATTTTTGGTTTAATAGAGCAAAAATTAGGAAGTTAGAGAGAGGAAAATTATAAAATTTGTTCCTTATTTGAACACCATTGTGGTGGGCTTGCATTCGTGGTGGTGGCCTGTTAAGGTAATGGTGGGTTTGCATTGTTGATGGTGGGGGTTTTGTGTAGGTGATTGTTGAATGAATATAGAGAGAGAAATCAAAAATATCTAAAGAGGTGATGAATTCCTGACATATACATTCATACATACACACACACACATATATATATATATATATATATGTCTAATTGAAAAAGAATAAAAGGAAGAAGAAGATGACAGTAAGGTTATGTTGGTCATTTGAAATTTTCCGTTAGTTACTGTTTAAGTATGTTAAATGACAAGGGTTGTAGGTGTGATATGTGAAACGTAAGGGGTGGCGTGTGTGATCGAGGCAAACCTCAAGGGGTCGAGGTAATACTTACCCTTTATTATATAAAACCATCTCTCTCTTTCTGGATGCAACACAATAATTTTGAAATTCAAAAAGGATATTATTGAGAAGTTGGAAATTTTCACCACTATAAAAAAATCTCACCTTAAATAGTTGAAATTCTCCCAAAACAAAACTCTAAATAAAGGGACAGAGGGAGTATAATTTCCCCCCTTTTAATTGAGTGTAATAAACGGATACGATCCAATGTGCCAATGTGAGGGTCTTGTGCCACTTGATCGATTTGCAGGTTGTTTTGGTGGTTAGTGGGTCTTGAGTTCAAATACCGTAAGAAAAATCATGAAGAATTATAGCTAGGCCATAAGTTGTGTTGGCTACTATCGCATTTGGTGGGACTGTATCAGATTATGACTCAGTCGACTTAAGAGAGTGCTTGTAGTTTCCTGCTTTACAACCTATGTAGGCCCCTCACGTCATTTTCTCATTTATTGATCTAGGTAAGGGTAGCCACTTTTGATCACTCCTCGTACCCTGCACACAAAAAGAATTGAGTTTGGATCCTCGCCCGTAGTTATGGGCAGCCAAAGTAGCAACACCCGCGTGGCCACTCAAAAAAAATGTTTGGTCCTGCAAGTTTTTGGTGCTGCAAGTGGCCACATGGGTGTTGCCCACTTTTGGCAACCCACAAAGGTGGCCAAAGATCCAGAACCAAAAGAATTGTACCATTGTAGTTGGTTAAAAACAAGCATACAACACCCTTCTATAGCACTTCCATAATTACTTTTGGCTGATGGGGAAAGGATTCAAAAGCTTTTCAAAGTTGGGACTACTAACATGATCTTTCCAAAATCTAATTCTAAATCTAAATCTAAAATTTCAAATCAATCAGTGTTAGTTTTCTTGCTAAATATGCTTCAAATAGTACTTTGACAATAATATTTTATGTTGTCATTCTCGACCTTCTTTCCAGTAAACGAATGAGAATTTTGGTGAAAATCCTTCAAAATGATATAATACAAAAAAAAAAAAAAAAAAAAAAAAAAAAAAAAACGTTAAGGTTCTTCGCTTTTTATGGCTAAGGCTATTCTCTAGTTTTTTTTTTTGTAATAATTAGAGTTCTTCGTTATTTTTTCCCTTTCTTAGTTTTATTCTTTTTTACCCTTTGAGAGTTAGTTATGCCATATCATCATTAGTTATCTTTAAATTTTAAATTCCATAACTTTCAATTTTTAGACTCGTTTTTCATTAAATTTATAGTTTTGGACTTATGAAATTGAATAATGAAGAAAAAAAAAATCAAAATTTACAGTTGGTTGTTAAACGTAAATAGATAATTAACTGTTTAAATCTCAAATTGATATGGCCATTACTTTTTCATATTTAAGCATTTATAGAGGATTTTTTTTTCTTTTTTGATTTCATCCTTTTTTTCCCAAAATCTATGCACTAGACTTGACAATTGTGCACAAATAGATAATTTAGAGCCTCGATTTGACCTTTTATTTGACTAAATAAAAAGACTTACTTTTTTATTTTTTGGTCTTTTGGGTGATTTTTTATTTTTATTTTTATTTTCATGCATTTTTTTGAGATCTACACATCTATAGATGTTAATTTTAAAAAAGAAGTATTTTTTTTTGTTAGATTCATGCAAAAAATGCATTTTAACGTTTTAAATTTTTTTTTCCTCCCATGAATTCACAGTCAATGTTAATCTTGTTTTTCTGATTTCAAGATATTAAAGTTTAGAATAAACAGACTCGTAGATCAAAAGTTATGACAATTTAAAGTTTTTTAGGCATAAGAATGTATTTTTGACTAAAACAGGTGCAAATAACCTAATCGGTTAAAAAAAACAGGAGTGAATTTTATGTAGTGTGTTTGGATCTAAGTACTTTTGGTTATAGCCAGAGAGAGAGAGAGAGAGAGAGAGAGAGAGAGAGAGAGAGAGAACATTTCTACATCAATGGAGGAGACGTGAATGATTTGGAGGACAAGGTTAATTGTCCATTACCTTCAATTATATATGTATCTATATTTGTAGCATGTGCGATGCACAAGAGATTGTTATAATTTAAACATTTGATAGATATGTCATGCCCATTCTGAAAAATACTTTCATTTTAATATGCATATTCAATTTCTGGAAATTATTAATGTTGATTAATAATTGAGATGAGGTTGACTGTGGGTTAGCGGTGAATGTCAAGTGAAGACACGGGGAGTTGGTAATTTATGACGAACATGACATGAATAAATGACATTTATGTGGATTAAATGTTATTTGAATTATCTGGTATATATGAATAGTGATTTTACCTGTTTTGTATACCTTTTAGATAGTTTTGATCTAGACTTAGATCGTTTTGAATATTATAGTGAGAACGTAAGTGATACATAGCATAAAAGGTAGGTTATATAGAAATTTTATGAGAATAGTTTTCGGAACGTAGTTACAGACCCAAATGGAACTTACACGAAAACTTTTATGAAATAGAAATTTTCACTCGTGAATCAATAACTTAGACGGTTAAAACGTTTTGGAGAATAGTTGGAAGATTAGAAGACTCATGGGGAGTTAAGCATAATTTTCAAGAGTCGTGCCTATAAATAAAAGTTGTGAAATATTTTCATAAATATCTCAAAACCTAAAATATCTAAGGAGAGAGAGAAAAAGGGAGAGTTTGATCTTAAATCTTTACAACGCCGAACGACGACCGTTTGTCCGTCAGATTTTGACCAAATTTACCTATTCGGTTTCCTTGAAGTAAAAGCTTCATTTTTGATACCTCTTATGCCTTGTTGGCTAAGTTTTATGAAAATCCTAATTCTAGAAATTTGGAGAAAACCATGTAAAACTTGTAGAAATCACTTGTAATCGAATATCCGACGAAGTTTTGGACTCATTGTACTTCCCTCAAAATTTTAAGAGCATAGCTTAAGGTATGAATTCTAAACCTATGTTTTATAGGGAATTTCTATGTTTTAAATGTCCGGTTTGATACTTTGGATACGGGAAAAATTCATGTATTAATTAGGACCGTTAATTATGCACGTGAAAATATATAAAAAGTATTCTATGTGATTACGTGAGCATGCTATGTGTTTATGTAGGTCGAAGGGGAGGTTGGTGCAAATTTCATTCTGGGGTAAGTTCCTAGATATTTGAGGATTATTGAAGCGACGACTACAGTGCATGGTTTGGGAGAAGCCCTACCAGGGCACAGTGCATGGTTTGGGAGAAGGCCCTGCCAGGGCACTTGGATGCATGTTTGGGAGAACGCGCTCCACGGCATTGGTTTAATTGTTCCAATACCGGATGAATGCGAATCTCTCTCCCCAGATACTAGTGTATATGAGAGTTGATGTTAAAGCATGAATTGTCATATATGCATTTGTTTAGAATTGTGCACTCAGCCTATAGCTGAGCAGTGGAGATTTACTCCATTGCATGTGAAAAAAAGAAAAGAAAGAAGAAACGAGAAGAGTGAGGCCGATAGGATGATGGGACTATCCTTGTACATGTTTTTGTTTCATTCCAATGTTGCAATAATGAATTTCGAGTAACTAGAATATGCTTTGTCTTAACTTGGAAAACCTCAAAACATATATATATATATATATGTTTTGTTGAAATCAGTAGTAAACCTCTTGCAATTATTTTTTGGGAATGTTGTGATACAGTTAGGATCACTTTGGAATGAGTTTGGGTGGGTGTATTAGTCCCTGAATGAGACTGGTTAGCCTTGGAATTGGAAATTTTGCAGAATGTTCTAAAATTAGGAAAATAGTAGACTGGGTCCCCGACACAGTCGACTACATTCATTGTTTAAGCAAAATATCTTCGTTTAGTTTATAAAAGCATTCGACTAGAATGTGTTTAAAAAATGAGAGCTACTGGAGGATCAACGTCCAGTGGACCGGACAAGTTCTAGTCCATTGGGAATTTGATACCACAGTCGACTGGATAGGGGGTCAGTCGACTGGGTTACCATTTTCAAATGCGTTGTTTCTTTTAAGTGTTTCAAATAAGAAAACTTTTTTATAACTCTGATTTTTATGGATTCTACTTATGTTATTCCGCTCCTATAACCTTAAATTGAATTCGATGAGCCTTTGTGGCATGTCACGTGTCTTTTTTCCGCCCGTAGCGGGATGGGTTGCGACATTTATTGGTATCAAAGTGAGTCGTACCAAAACTTTGGGAACGTGTGACGTTGAGTGGAGTGTTGAGTGATTTGGCGTACACTTTAGTATCCACACTTGGTAAAGATATTTGATGCATATGGTATGTTGTTATACATACATGATCATATTATTGTCACACATGCATAGTATTTATGCATTGAGAATGACAGGCTTTGAAACTATGGATGACCGAGATCAATCACCACACGTTTGTATGGACCAATTGTCTAAGATGATTGGAAACTTAGTGAGAAAAACAGCTGAATCACTACCTCAAACACCTCCAGTTAAGGCAGCAGCAATAGCTGTTATACCTGTACCCGAGAATAGGGCTGGGCGATCTGTGTCAGAGCAATTCACAAGAAAGAAAAAGATGGAGTTTCATATAGGAAGTCTGATACAACATTAGCATAGCATTGGGTTATGGACATGGAGAGGATTTTTAGATCTCTCCCTATGCCTGATAGTTAGAAAATTGAGAATGCGAGTGATGTACTCAAGGGCGAAAGCACATAATTGGTGGGTGAATGTTTTAGACCAAGAGGCACCAATTACATGGGAGGGACAATTCTTTCCACGAGCTACTCATAATGCAAAGAAGAGGGAAGTCAATAATCTCCAAACAGAGTAAACCTTAAGATACAATGCATTTTTGAGGTTTAGAAATGGTTTAGTACCGACTGAAGAAGACAGAGGAAGGAAGTTTGAAGAAGGTTTGAGAGAGAACATCCGTTTGAGGGTAGAGACGTATGAATACCTAACTGTTGGGGCAGTGCAATAAACAACACTAGTGGCAGAAAGTGGAATGGAGAGATCGAGGCAGAACCAATAAGGGAAGAGGAACAGTGTAGGTAGTGACCGGAACCAGGTGGACCATTCAAGAAGCCATTTGCACGAGGCCCTAGTTTTAGTTTTAGTGGACCCAAGAAGCCGGCAGGTAGCATACTGTTATGTCCACTCTGTAATCGACCATACACGGGCCGATGTTTTATGACCAACCCCCAAAACAAAACTCAAGGAATGAGCAATGCAAGTTTTATACTAGATTCTCAAATTACGTGCTTTAATTCTGGTTCCTTTGGGCATCGAGCGAAAGATTTTCCAAGGAAACATCCACAACAAGTAGCTAGTTCTTTGGCCTCTAGGGTTCGAAGCCTAGATAGTTTAATGATAGGAGACAAGGGACAGAGCAATGAGAAGGAAGGTCATTTCAGATGAATCTCAAAAATGTGGCTGCTACAGATACAGTGGTCTTAGGTATGGTGCTTATATGTTCGTATCCAACACATGTACTTGTTGATTCAAAATCTATGCATTCATATGCATCGCATTATTTTGTTGAACATTTGAATGTTAGATCGGCACCTTTAAGATATGAACTATATGTTGCTTTACCACTTAGCAAGCCGATACTAACATCTACGATATACAAGAACTGTGAGATCAAACTAGGAGAGAAATTGATGACCATAGACTTTATACCTCTTATCATGGATCATTTTGATGTGATATTAGGAACGGATTGGTTATCTCTTAACCAAGCCATGATAGATTGTGAACGGAAAGAAGTTATTTTTCGATCATCGGTTCACAAGAAATTTTGCTTTCAAGGGAATCAGATTATACCACCACCTTATTTGATTTCGACTATCCAAGCAGGTAAGTTGTTGAGAAAGGGATATCAGGGATTTCTGTGTTCTGTGATTGACACGATGGTGACCGAATTGAAGTAGAAGACATTCCAATAGTGTGAAAGTATCCAGATGTATTCCCATATAACTTGCCAGACGTCTTTATTGAGAGGGAGATTGAGTTCACCATTAAGATAATGTCGGACTCAAGACCCGTATCAAAAGCACCATATCGAATGGCACCTGTAGAATTGAAGGAATTGAAAATCCAACTACAAGAGATACTCAACAAAGGGTTTATTCGACTTAATATATCACCGTGGGGAGCTCTGGTGTTATTTGTAAAGAATAAGGATGATTACAAGGAATTGAACAAGTTGATAATCAAGAATAAGTATTTGTTGCCCAGAATTGATGATCGATTTGATTAACTTCGTGGAGCACAAGTATTTTAGAAGATAGATCTTAGATTGGGCTACCATCAATTGAAAGTCAAGGTGGAAGATGTACAGAAGACAACTTTCAGGACGTGCTATAGACACTATGAATTCCTAGTCATGCCATTTGGAGTTACTAATGCACCAGCCACGTTCATGGATCTTATGAACCGAGTCTTTAAGGACTACTTAGATGATTTTGTGATCATGTTTATAGATGATATCCTTGTCTATTTGCTGAGTGAGGTGGAACACAAGAAACACTTAAGACTTATACTCCAGAGATTGATGAGGAAGGGTATTACTTTTGAATGGAGTTCAGAATGTGAGGAAGGTTTCCAAGAGTTGAAGTCACGGTTAACAAGAGCACCTATCTTGTCAATACTGTAAGGAACCGAAGGCTTTGCGATCTATTGCGATGCTTTGCATCGAGGTTTGGGGTGTATACTTATGCAAAGTGGCAAGGTGATTGCCTAAGCTTCAAGATAGTTGAAGCCACACGAGATAAACTATCTGACTCATAACATTGAATTGGCTACAGTGATTCATGCTTTGAAGATTTAGAGGCACTACTTATATGGTGAGAAGTGTGAGATCTTTAGGGTCCACAAAAGCTTGAAGTATTTATTCATGCAACGAGATTTGAACATGAGACAAAGAAGATGGTTAGAGTTGATAAAAGATTAGGGTAATACTTGGGACACAACCTTCATACAACTTTCATACAACCTCCTCAAAAGATGTGTCTATCTCTTTCCTGTGTCATTGTGGGGTCCAGTGACATCACAGGAGAGAGATAGACACATCTTTTGAGGAGGTTGTATGAAAGTTGTATGAAAGTTGTGTCCCAAATATTACTCAAAAGATTATAATCTTTCAATATAGTATCACCTGGGGAAAGCGAATGTTGTAGTCGACGTTTTGCCTGAAGACGACAGGAAACTTAGCCGACGAGCTAACCAAGCAAAAGGAATTGATTAGGGAAATGGAATATTTGGAGTTAGATGTAATTCCAGAGACAGATGGTGACTTGGTTATGGCAATCATAGCTCACCCAGACATCATTAATGAGATCAAGACAGAACAGTTCAACGACTATTACTTGTGCAAAATGAGAGACGGGATACCTTTGGGAAGACGACCTAGATTTATCTTAGATCAAGTAGTGTTGATGCTAAAGAATCAACTATGCATACCGAATTTGAAAGACTTGAAGGTGATGATCCTAGAGGAAGCACATAGTACCAAATATTCAGTCCATCTGGGGAGTAATGAGATGTACCGGAACTTGCAAGAAACATTTTGGTGGAGAAGCATAAAGCGGGAAATTGCCAAGTACGTTTCAGAGTGCTAGGTGTGTCAACAAGTAAAAGTTAAGAGACAAGTACCTATGAGACTACTACAACCATTACCTGTGTCATAGTAAAAATTGGATGAGATCATGATGGATTTTATTTTCGGATTCCACGATTGCTTAACAAGAATGACAAGATTTGGGTTATAGTTGAAAGATTGATGAAGTTAGCTCATTTTCTAGCGATCAAGATGACTAAACCATCTAAACTAGCAGAGTTATATGTGAAGTAGATTGTGAGACTACATGAGTTCCAACAGTAATTAAATCAGATCGTGATTGTAGTTTTACTTTGAGATTTTGGGGAAGTTTGCAAAAGGCTATGGGTACCAAGTTCAATTTTAGTACCGCTTTTCATCCTCAGACTGATGGACAGTCAGAGCGAATGATTCAGATATTTAAAGACATGATTAGATTGTGCATTCTAGACTTTGGTAGTGATTTGTAGAAGCATTACCATTAGTCAAATTTGCCAATAACAACAGATTTCAGTCAAGTATTGGTATGGCTTTGTATGAAGCCTTGTATGAACGTAAGTGTCGTTCATCAATTTATTGGACCGAAGTTGGGAAAAGAAGGTTGTTAAGACCTGAGATTGTACAGTTGACTACTGAGAAGGTGAAGTTAATCCAGAAGTGACTTAAAGTAGCTCAAAGTTGTTATAAGAGTTAGGCCGACTCTAAACGACGACCCATGACATTTGAAGTAGGAGACTTTGTATACTTGAGAGTATCACCTTTGAAAGACATTATACGATTTAGGAAATATGGAAAACTTATCCCGAGATTTGGAGGACCATTTGAGATCCTAGAGAAAGTAGGACCAATGGCTTACCAACTAGCCTTATCATCTGGGTTAGCGTATGTACACAATGTATTTCACATGTCTATGCTGAGACGATGTATGACGGAGACGAATAAGATCATTGTACCAAAACCATTACAGATCCAGGAGGACTTGACTTATGTAGAGCATCCAGTAGATATCTTGGATCGGAAAGAGCAAGTGTTGAGAACAAAGACAATTCCCTGGCGTAGTCACACAGTTGAGGAGGCTACGTGGGAGAATGAGGAAGAAATGAAGAACGAGTACCCGTATCTATTCGACCTTGAGGTATATGTTTGGGGACAAACTTTCTTTTTGGAGAGGAAAGTTGTTACGCCCGTCCTAAAAATTACTTTCATTTTAATATGCATATTCAATTTTGGGAAATTATTAATGTTGATTAGTAATTAAGATAAGATTGATTGTGGGTCAAAGGTGAGTGTCAAGTGAAGACATGGGGAGTTGGTAATTCATGAAGAAATTGACATGATTAAATGATATTTATGTGGATTAAATATTATTTGAATTGTCTTGTATATATAAATAGTGATTTTACCTATTTTATGTACATTCTAATAGTTTTGATCTTGATTTAGATCGTTTTGAATATTATAGTGAGAACGTAAGTGGTACTATAACAACTTGTATTTTATTTTAGTCTACTATAACTGTGGTGAGCCTGGTCACATTAGCAAGTACTACACTGCTCCTAAATGAGTGACTTATGGTCAGCAGGGTCAGACTCGCTTGATTGTTATTATTCCAGATGCCACTGGATATGATGAAACTATTTATAAGGAGGGAAACTATAAAGAAGAACATGCCAAATAGCAAGTGGTGAAAGGTACATTTAACTTTTTTTAACTCCTATGTTAAAGTTTTATTTAATACAGGTGCTGCACTTTCATTCATATCTGTTAAGACTATTCGGAGATTCGGCATCCTACCTCACCGATTAAAGAAGGCTACCTTACCATTAGGAGCCACAGTCAAGTTAGGACATGTGTGCAAGGATTATCCCTTACGACTAGAAGACCGTGAGATCCCATCAAGGTTGATCATTCTATCGATGAAGGAGTTTGACATAATCCTATGGATGAATTGGCTCTCTCAGAATTACGTGAAGTTGGATTGTGCGAGGAAGAGAATTACATTCTCCGACAATGGGAATCAATATTTTGATTTCCATTGTAACCGCTTGGGAGATATGTTCCTCACAAGATGCTTAGCTAACATCGAAGTATTCAGTACAGAATGGCCCTCGTCGAACTATCGAAATTGAAGGAATCAGTTCAAGAACTCGAGATTTTGGGTTTTGTGCGTCCAAGTACTTCACCTTGGGGAGCGCCAGTGTTATTCATGAAGAAGAAGGATGGAACACTTCAGCTGTGCATTGATTACAGAGAGTTGAACCGAATGACTATCAAGAATAAGTATCCCTTACCCCAGATCAACAATTTGTTTGATCAACTACAGGGAGCTACAACATTCTCCAAGATAGATCTACGATCCTGATATGGTCACTATGAGTTTTTGGTAATGTCATTTAGAATGATGAATGCCCCGGTAGTGTTTTTGGAATTGATGAACAAAGTGTTCAAGCCTTATTTGGATCAGCTTGTCATCATCTTCATAGATGATATTTTGATCTATTCTAAGTCAGAGGCAGAGCACGAGCAACATCTACGAATTATGATACAGATGCTCAAGGACCATTGCTTGTATGCCAAATTCAGTAAGTGTGAGTTCTGGTTACAAGAAGTGAAATTTTTGGAACACAAAGTATCATCACAAGGAATTTTTGTGGAGTCATCCAAGATAGATGTTGTGTCAAACTGGGTTAGTCCGACCAACCCTATGGAAGTTAGGAGTTTCCTTAGACTCACAGGTTATTACCGGAGATTTGTTGAGGGATTCTCCAAGATAACCGCACCCTTGACCGGATTAACTAAGAAAGCTTAGAAATTTGAGTGGACAGAGAAGCATGAGCACGCCTTTCTAGAGTTGAAAGAGAGACTCACCACCGCACCGGTACTAGCTATACCCAAGCCTGATGAGAAGTTCACTATCTTCAATGACGCGTCATATCAAGGATTAGGGTGTGTTCTTATGTAAGATGGTAGAGTTATCACCTATGGATCTAGACAATTGAAACCGAATAAGTTAAATAACCCCACTCATGATTTGGAATTGGCTGCAGTAGTATTTGTACTTAAAATTTGGAGACATTATCTCTACACTAAGAAGTTTGATTTGTTCTCCAATCACAAGAGTCTGAAATATTTGTTCACATAGAAAGAGTTGAACATGAGGCAACGCAGATGGATAGAGCTGATTAAAGATTACGACTTTGCGTTGGAATACCACCCTGGTAAAGCTAATGTGGTCGCTGATGTTTTGAGCCGGCAAACTCATAGAATAATTGCCTCTTTAATGGTTAGGAAATGGCGGGCATTGGAGACATTAGCTGAGTTTGATGTACAGAGTGCAGAGGAAGGACGAGGACAACTTTTTTAGATGTCTTACCCTACAGCCTACTCTTGTTGATCGCATCATCAAAGCACAGGAAGAAGATGAGAAGTTTCAAACATTGTTTGTTAAGATGTCAGAGAAAGATCCGACAGAATGGAAAGTGGGAAGTGATGGAGGATACAGATGCAGAGACAAGTTATGTGTACCTGTTTATACAAAATTGAGAAAGGACATTCTGGAAGAAGCACATAAGTCAAGATTTATAGTTCACCCGGGAGAAACAAAAATGTATAAGGACTTAAAAAGAAACATCTGGTGGGAAGGTATAAAGAAAGACATGGCCGAATTTGTATCCAAGTGTCTGACATGTCAATAAGTAAAAGCTGAACATTAGAGGCCCTTGGGATTACTACAACCCTTACCTGTCCCAGGTTGGAAATTGGAACACATAACCATGGATTTTGTAGTTGGATTGCCCCGATCACAGCGGAATCATGATGCTATTTAGGTTATTGTGGATCAATTAACGAAGTCTGCTCATTTCATATCCTATAGTATGACATACCCAGTGGAAAGAATGAGCCAGATGTACATACAACAAGTTATGAGACTGCACGGTGTAACTGTGTCAATTGTGTATGACCGTAATGCACGTTTTACTTTTGGATTTTTAGGAAAGTCTACAGGAAGCTATGGAAACATCGCTTAAGATGAGTACTACTTTTCACCCTTAGATAGATGGGCAAACTGAGCTTGTTAATCAGATCATTGACGATATGCTTAGGGCGTGTGTTATCGATTTTGAGGAATCTTGGGCGACATACTTGCCATTGGTTGAATTCACTTATAACAATAGTTATCACATAAGTACTGGGATGCCTCCATTCAAAGCATTGTACGGACGACCATGTCGTTCTCCATTGTGTTGGCCAAATATCGGAGACACAAAATTATTGGGACCAGATTTGGTTAGAGAAACCAAAGAAAAGATTTTTATGGTCAAGGAAAGGATGAGAACCAAGCAAAGCAGGTACAAAAGTTATGTCGATCGACGCCGAAAGAGTTTGGAATTCAGTTTCGGAGATCACGTACATCTCAAGGTTTCGCCTACTCGAGGAGTGGTGCGTGTTGGACTCAAGAGATGGAAATTAGCCCCACGTTTCATCGAACCATTTGAGATATTAGAACATGTCGAAAAGTGGCTTATCAACTCGCACTGCCACCAAGATGTCTAGGGTTCACAATGTGTTCCATGTTAATATGCTAAGGAAATACATAAGAGATCCCTCATATGTGGTTAGTTTTGATGATATTAAGATGAGTCATAACGTTTCTTATAAGGAAAGGCCCGTGAAAATTCTGGATCAGAGTATCAAGAAATTGAGGAATAAAGACATTCCGTTGGTGAAGATTCAGTGGAATCATGAAGAAGCCTCGTGGGAAGTTGAAGCTGATATGAGGAAGAAGTACCCGGAGTTGTTTTGTGACTAATTAGTCTAGATTTCAGGGGGCAAAATCCTGTATAAGGGGGGAAGGATGTAACAACCTGTATTTTAATTTTGTTTCTTAATGTAATTTCCATATTTTAATTTGTATTACTTGCTTTGTTGTGATAGAAATTTTTATTTGGGGTTAGACTGTATTTTGTTTAATTGAGCAATACAAGTTATGGTTTCTAATCGCATTTTCAAGAATACTTGCAACTGAGTTAATCTGTATTTTCAAAACGGTGAAAATATTTACTTTTGAATCAAACTATATTTTTATACAACCAGAAAATCATTTCTTACGTTAATATTTTTTTTTAATATTTTTGTGGTGATCATCGTGCCACGAAAAATGCCAGTTTATGTATGAAAACTGTCCGCGTCGCGTTGGACTCCACAGATTAGGATTCCCTGTCCAA
The DNA here is from genome assembly GCA_033977485.1 of Hydrangea macrophylla. Classification (NCBI taxonomy): domain Eukaryota; kingdom Viridiplantae; phylum Streptophyta; class Magnoliopsida; order Cornales; family Hydrangeaceae; genus Hydrangea; species Hydrangea macrophylla. The sequence goes on from CM066994.1 coordinate 36,662,678, forward strand.
TCACATGTGACTTTTGCTTATTGTTCATTTAAAGCAACTAATGAATAGATAGGTTTGTTTGGGTATGCATTTTGTGTGTGTTAATTTCTTGTTGTCATAAGTTGTTTTCCCAAACACACCAAGAAATTCCTAGACAACTTGCGTGTGCCTTGTTTGGCAATGTGTGCATTATGTGTGTTGTCTTTGTTCCATAAGCTAAATTACCCAAACACCTAGACTAACTCCTATGGACTCTAATACAACCCCTACAATTCCATTTCTACAGATTGTATAATATGTATATATGTATATCATATATGTATATGTATAATATAGATTTAGAAAATTAGTTAATCAATTAGTTTGTAGAGTGTTGGTGAATGAACTTGGGCTCCAAGTAGTCCATTTGATTTTCTATATCTACCACACTCACACACACACATTGCTGTAGTTTTACAAACAGAGAGAAGAGAGAGTACAGAGAGTTTATATAGAATTTTATAGAGAGAGAGAAAGCACTCCTCCATAGCCAAAGCTTGAAGTTGGTGTACTTATTTTGCTATCTTTTTCAACATACACTCTTAATCATAATCACAGTCAGTATTTTAAACACACTTGAAATGTATTCCATGTTTTACTTACTGTTTGTATAGCTTAGATTATGAAGCACCATTGTTAATTTCATCCATGGAGTTCAAAGCTTGAAAATTGGTGATTTTCTAAACTTAACCAAAATGAGTTTTGATAGATAAAAATGAAAGATTATAGTCCATGGATGCCATGTTTAAAGTTGTAGGGCTTAATTCATTCATATCGCGGCGTATATTAAGATTGAAATTTTGTCACCTCTCAATTTTTTGTAAAATTCGAGAGCTACATTTCGAATTGGTTAAATTCGATCACATATTCATAATCCTTGCGGAAAACGGAGAAAACCATATATTGCAAGTCATGTTTGCATTCGGATTCCAAAATAGGTCAAAAATAGGCCTTAAAATCAAAACATGGGAGAAATTGAGGAAGAAGACGGAGTTCTAATCGATTGCCAACATATCTAATCGATTGCTATTTTTCAGCACTGACGACTTTAGTTAAAATGGTCATAACTTCTTCTAGAAAACTCAAAAACGCGCACCGCTCAAAGCATTGGAAACTAGACTCAAAGGCCTTTCTTTTGATATGAAATTCATCCACAAAAAGTATAACTCATTTTTAAGGGCATTGCTTCAAAGTGGACCCACTTATGTACTAGTAGCTATAAAAGCATATTAATGTATTCTTTGATGAATTCATCTATTGTTTCATATAAGACTTGATTTCTCGTACGCTCGTTGTTGTTATTTTCTAATAATTATGTATTCCTCGTATAAGTTTCGTGACATACATGTTAAAGTCTAGTTTACATGTATGGTGAGTGATGGTCAGTATGAAAAAGAGTAAATAGATGATGTTGTGTATGGACACTCCCTGGTACTTGTGTACTATAGTGTAATGCTATGAGGATATGGTTTAGAGTATCTGTGAAATGCGACGGTGACAAATTGGACACTCTCTGGCACCCGTAGTAGTGCTAAAGTGTGTGACGCCGCCATGGACACTCCCTAGCACGTGGTAGTGCTAAAGTGTGTAGCCAACTAGACACTCCCTGGCATCTATGGTATGGCTAAAGTGTGTGGCAAACTGGACACTCCCTGATACTCATGTACTATAGTGTGAGGGAAACTGGACACTCCCTGGTACCCCTGTACTGTAGTGTGGTCACCTTAGTATTTCAAGGTACTGGAACGAGAGAGATGGAGGATGTGTTGTCCAAAGAAAAGAGTCGGTGAGACGAGAATGATTGCATTGTTCTATGCACGGTCACATGTTTTATTGATTGAAGATTATGACAATATCTTTATTTTTTTTACCATTTGAATCCATTACTATATTCCTAACCTTTTGAATAATTAAATCCGTGAAACGAGAATAGTAAATGAGTATGTTTTACATTACAAGCATATGTTTTTAATACTCACCAGCTTCTTGAAGCTGACGGCGTTGATGCACCCTGGACATTCGTGTCTAGACTTTTCAGGTTATGTCCAGGCATGACAGTATGACTATTCGAATTGAATACAACACCTTGAGGAGAAGAATTTCTTGTTATTTCTACTTCATGTTATAAACTAAAGTTGAAATAAGGATTAATGCAATAGATATTATTATTTTGTTGCAAGGCGGGTTGTTCCTTTAGATGACTACGTGTTGTAATAAGTATTATGCTTAAAAAAATTTATAAGTCTTGATGCTCTTTCTCTGATTTAGATTATTATATTGTTCGACGTTTATGACAGAATCGATCCTTCAAACTGTCGCGACCTATAGGTTCATAAAGGAAATTATGCGCTTTCCTTATTTATGCTTTATCGGGGTGTGACAGATACGTTGCATAAAAGGTCGGTTATATATAAATTCCACGAGAATAGTTTTCGGAACGTAGTTACAGACCCAAATAGAACTTAGACGAGAACTTTTATGAAATAGAGGTTTTCACTCGTGAATCAATGACTTAGACAGTTAAGACATTTTGGAGAATAGTTAGAAGATTACAGGGCTCGTGGGGAGTTAAGCATAATTTTCGAGAGTCATGCTTATAAATAGAATTTGTGAGACATTTTTATAAATATCTCAAAACCTACAATATCTAAGCAGAGAGAGAAAAAGGGAGATTTTGATCTTCAATTTTCACGACGCCAAACGACGACCGTTCGTCCGTCAACTTTCGACCAAAATTACATATTTGGTTCCCTTAAGGTAAGAGCTTCATTTTAATACCTCTTATGCCTTGTTTGGCTAAGTTTTATAAAAATCCTAATTCTAGAAATTTGGGGAAAACCATGAAAAAATTGTAGGAATCACTTGTAATCGGATATCTGGCATAGTTTTGGACTCATGGTAATTCCCTCGAAATCTTAAGAGCATAAATTAGGGTATGAATTCTAAACATATGTTTTATAGAGAATTTTCCATGTTTTAAATATTCGGTTTGATACTTTGGATTCAGGAAAAGTTCATGTATTAATTACGCCCGTTCATTATGCACGTAAAATCTATGAAAAGCATGTCTATGTGATTACGTGAGCATGCTATGTGTTTATATGTGTCGAAAGGAAGGTTGGTGCAAATTTCATTCCGGGGGTAAGCTCCTCGATGTTTGAGGATTATTGTAACGATGGCTACAGTGCATGGTTTGGGAGAAGGCCCTGCTAGGGCACAGTGCATGGTTTGGGAGAAGGCCCTTCCACGGCACTGGGATGCATGGTTGGGAGAAGGCCCTCCACGGCATTGGTTTCATTGTTCTATTATCGGATGAAGGTGTATCTCTCTCCCTAGAGACTAGTCTATATGGGAGTCGATGTTAAATCATGAATTGGCATGTATGCATTTGTTTAGAATTGTGCACTCAGTCTATAGCTGAGTAGTGGAGATTTACTCCATTGCAAGTGAAAGAAGAAATGAAGGAAGAAGCGAGAGAGTGAGGCCGATAGGACGACAGAACTATCCTTGTACATGTTTTTGTTTTATTCCAATGTTGTAATAATGAATTTCCGAATAACTAGAACTCTGTTTTGTCTTATCTTGGAAAACCTTATAACGGATATATATTTGGTTGTAATCAGTAGTACACCTCTTGTAATTTTGTTTTGGGAATGTTGTGATACAGTTAGGATCACTTTGGAATGAGTTTGGGTGGTTGTAATTAGTCCCTGAATGAAACTGGTTAGCCTTGGACTTGGAAATTCTGCAGAATGTGCTAAAATTGGGAAAATAGCCGACTGGGTCCCCGACACAGTCGACTGGATTCGTTGTTTAAACAAAATATCTTCGTTCAATTTATGAAAGCAGTCTACCGGATTGAAAACAGTCGACTGGAATGTATTTCAAAAATGAGAGCTACTGGAGGATCAACGTCCAGTCGACCGGACAAGTTCCAATTGACTGGGAATTTGACACCACAGTCGACTGGACAGGGGGTCAGTCGACTAGAATAGGATTACTAAGATTTCATGCTCTTAACAATTTCCAAAGCAGTCGACTGGGTTTCCGACACAGTAAACTGGATTACCATTTTCAAATGGGTTGTTTCTTTTAAGTGTTTCAAATGGAAAAACTTTTTAATAACTCTGAGGTTTATGGATTGTACTTGTGTTATTTCACTTCTATAACCTTTAATTGAAGAGTAATATTTGGGTGACAAACACTTACAAACACACTCTATCTCTCTCATAGGTGGCAATGTGGGGTTCGGATAATTTCATTGGACCCCACAGTACCACCTATGAGAGAAATAGAGTGTGTTTGTTAGTGTTTGTAAAAAGTGTTTGTCACTCTAGCATTGTTGTTAATTGAATTAGATGAGTCTTGATAGCGTGTCACGTGTCCTATTTCCGCCCATAGCAGGATGAGTCGTGACAAGATACAACTCTACAAAATCATTGAAATCTAATGGCCTATTTGATCAAACTAATAATTAATTATTGGAAACTAAGGGTGTGTTTAATAACCCAATTAAATAGTGAAAATGAAATTTTTTTGCACTTATTTTTTTCAGAGCATTTAATAATGTATCACTTAATTAAAAAAGTAACCAAAAGCCCACTGAAAACTTTAATTGAAAAAATTCTACAAAAATAACCACTGAATGTAGTTTATTTTAGTATCGAAAACACTAATTTTTAGCATTGCAAATTCACTCGCTTAAAATTTTCAATGCCTAACATTTAGCACTTAATTTTCAATTTTATCAAACAGACCCTTAGTATTGAATTTTAAGAACTGAAAATTTAAGAATTAAAATATGGTTAAAGTTGTTTAAAAAAAATACCCAAACAAGCACTTACTAATCCTTCTCACTTATAATCAACATTCAATTTGCTAAACTTGGGGTCTGTTTGAAAATGCATTAAATATGATTATGTTCTTTGAAAAATTTCAGTTTCAAAACTATTTAAAGAATTCTTGATATGATACCGCCAAATATCAATCAAATAAATTTTTTTTTTCCAGAAGATAAGTTGGATTAATGGAAACCCCACTCCTTTGTACCTACCATCAAAACATGATCTTAAGATCCTAATCACAATTGGAATATTTGTAGTGGGTTTCAAGTATATATGTTGAAGGAAGAGTGAATCTGTCTGTACCCACCTAATTGCATATCAAATCTCACCCAAAACCGTGGAGTATTTTATACCATATCATCAGTCTAGAGATTTGCCATTCTCTAGCTACCAGGCGCCTAGATTCTGTTTGGCTCATGATTAGTGAGAAAAAGGACCCCAAAAAAACAAAAACCCATAAATTCCTTTGTTTTTCTCCTTAAATAATATTAGGGAGCTTCGGTCACAGCCCCCTCAAATTTCAAGCTAAAATTTATGCTATTTTTCTTTAAATTATTAGGTCCTTTAAATTTTATATCAAACAACTTTAAATTACTATAACTTTTATTCTACGTTTTTCTTAAAATTTAATTTTTTGGAATCAAACTTTTGATACTATTATTTTCAGTTTCTAATAAGATCTAAAGAGAATTAAAATTTGAAGTCAATACCTATAGTCAGTTCACGTGAATTCTAAGACAATAATGATACAGACACGCACTTTTGCACACCACACAATCCTGATCGTTAATTTCAATGGACCCTATGTAGATTCCACATAAGTCACATGCGAGAGCACATGGAATACACTAAAATCAATTACCAGAATTGTGTGATGTACAAAAGTGTGTGCAAAAGTATGCGTGTATCATTGATTCTAAAATGGTTGCAATTTTGGGGTCGAGTAATGCTAGATGCACAAAAAAAGTGCACAACAAAATGTACAACCTGCTTTAATTTGTTGGACCTCGTGCTGAAAAAGTTGTACACTCCTTTTTTTGTCTTTTTGTGTGTACAGACTTTTCAGCACGAAATCCAACAATTTTAAACTGGTTGTGCATTTCATTGTGCACTTTTTTGTGCATCTAGCATTTCCGATTTGGGGTCTAGTATTTTGACTTACCAAGGAAGTCAAAGACAAGCCAACGGTGGCTGCCCGGTGTAGCCAAAACAGCCACTTCCGTGAACTTTTTAACGGCAGGTTTCCAAGTACTCCACCAAACATTGATCACGTTATCTTCAATTCCGGCCACCACCGTTACTTTATTTTAATTTTTTTTTTTTTTTAATTCCGTCATTCATTTCGCGTGCTCAGTCTCCAATTCAAAAAGAAACGTTGCATCTTTTGCTTTTGAGTAGTGCTGTTCGGCTTCAGTGAAAAAAGTTTTTGTTATTTGGTTCGTTTTGGTGGAATATATATATATATATATATATCTTAAAATTTAAATTGAAATATAATTTTAAAAATTGGTTCAACTAGTTCGGGTGATATTTCTTTTTGGGTTCAATTTTAGTATTACAGGTTCTCTTATTTTAGGCCACTTTTCGGTTCAGTTAAGTTTACATACGTTATCTTATGCCGATATCCGAACTGAAATAAATTTCGTTTAATTTGGTTCGATTATTTGAGTCATTTCGGTTTGGATTTGAGTTCGATTAGTCGAGAAAATTCGGGTTCTGGGTTCGGGTACCCACCCCTACTTTTGAGGACCTTAATTAAAGAGCTATACTATGCTTATTAAAGTTCAATTCCAAATTAGCTTTTAAATGTTTTAATAGTATGTGGTACTGCTTGCCAGTAACACATGTGTTATAACTGTTAAAGCATATGAAAATCAAATTTGGAAACATAGTATTATTCTCAATTAAACTATCATTCTGTCTCATTTCATTAGTTTTATTTACCATCTGTTTTGTTATTCTTTCCGACCCAAATTAAGAGTCCTTTATTCTATTTCTTGATATTCCATTTTAAGAGTCATCTTTGAAAGTCAATGTACCTCAATAAACATTTTCCATGTTTGTCATTTATTGTATAAGACCATCTCTCTCTTTCTGAATGCGACACAATAATTTTGAAATTCAAAAAGGATATTAGTGAAAAGTTGGAAAATTTCACCACTATAAATAAAAATCCCACCTTAAATAGTTGGAATTCTCCCAAAAACTCTTAATAAAGGGAAAAAAGAGTGTAATTTTCCCCCTTTTAATCGAGTGTAATAAACTGATACCATCCAATGTGCCAATGTGGGAGTCTTGTGGCACTTGACCGATTTGCAGGTCGTTTTGGTAGTTAGTAGGTCTTGAGTTCAAATCCCATAATAAAAATCACGAAGAATTATAGCTAGGCCATAGGTTGTGTTGGCTACTAGCGCATTTGGTGGGACTGTATCAGATTATGACTCAACAGACTTGAGAGAGTGCTTGTAGTTTCCTGCTTTGCAACCTATGTAGGCCCCTCATGTCATTTCTCATATGTTGATCTAGGTAAGGATAGCCACTTTTGATCACCCCTCCCACACTGCACACAAAAAGAATTGAGTTTAGATCCTCGACCGCAATTGTGGGTAGCTAAAGTAGCAGCACCCATGTGGCCACTCAAAAAAAATATTTGGTCCTGCAAGTGGCCACATGGGTGTTGCCCACTTTTGGCAGCCCACAACTACAGCCGAAGATCCAAAATCAAAAGAATTGTACCATTCTCGTTGGTCAAAAACAAGTATACAACATCCTTCTATAGCACTTCCATAATTATTTTTGGCAGATGGGGAAAGGATTCAAAAGCTTTTCGAAGTTGAGACCATTGACATGATCTTTCCATAATCTAAATCTAAATCTAAAATTTCAAATCTATCAGTTTTAGTTTTTCTTGCTAAATATGCTTCAAATAGTACTTTGAGAATAATATTTTATGTTGTCATTCTTGACCTTCTTTCCAATAAACGAATGAGATTTTTGGTGAAAATCCTTCAAAATGAGATAGTACAAGCAAAACCCTAAGGTTTTTCGCTTTTTGTAGCTAAAACTATTCTCTAATTTTTTTGGTAATAATTAGAGTTCTTTGTTACTTTTTTTCCCCTTCTTATTTTAAATTATTTGTACTCTTTGAGAGTTAGTTATGCCATATCATCATTAGTTATCTTTAAACTTTAAATCCCAAAACTTTCAATTTTTATACTCATTTTTCATGAAATTGATATTTTTGGACTTATGAAATTGAAATTTGAAGAAAAAAATTCAAAATTTACAGTTGGTTGTGTAACGTAAATAGATAATTATCTGTTTAAATCTCAAATTTATATGGCCATGACTTTTTCATTTTTAAGCATTTGTGGAGGATTTTTTTTTTCTTTTTTTGATTTCATGTTTTTTTTCCCCCAAAATCTACGCATTGGACTTGACAATTGTCCACAAATCGATAATTTGGAGCCACGATTTGACCTTTTATTTGTGCAAATAAAAAGACTCGCTTTTCTTATTTTTGGTCTTTTGGGTGATTTTTTAATTATATTTTTGTTTCATATATTTTTTTGAGATCTACACACCTATAGATGTTAATTTTTAAAAAGAAGTATTTTTTTTGTTAGATTCATGCAAAAAAAAACATTTTCACGTTTTAGTTTTTTTTTTTCCTCCCATAAATTCACAGTTAATGTTGATCTCTTTTTTTTTTTTTTTTTTTCTGATTTCAAGATGTTAAAGTTTAGAATAAACGGACTCGTAGATCAAAAGTTATGACAATTTAAAGTTATTTAGGCATAAAAATGTATTTTTGACTAAAAAAAAGGTGCAAATAACCTAATAGGTTAAACAAAACATGAGTGAATTTTATGTAGTGTGTGTTTGGATCTAAGCACTTTTGGCGGTAGCCAAAAAGAGGGAGAGCGAGCGAGAAAGAGCGAGCGAGAGAGAGAGAGAGAGAGAGAGAGAGAGAGAGAGAGAGAGAGAGAGAACATTTCTACATCAATGGAAGAGCTGTGAGTGATTTGGAGGACAAGGTTCATTGTCCATTACCTTCAATTATATATGTAACTAGATTGTAGCTCGTGCGATGCACGGGAGAGTTGCTATAATTCAAACATTTGATAGATATGTCACGCCCGTTCTGAAAAATACTTTCATTTTAATATGCTTATTCAATTTCTGGAAATTGTTAATGTTGATTTAGAAATGAGATGAGGTTGACTGTGGGTCAACGGTGAGTGTCAAGTGAGGACACGGAGAGTTGGTAATTCATGAGGAACATGACATGATGAAATGGCATTTATGTGGATTAAATGTTATTTGAATTATCTGGTATATATGAATAGTGATTTTACCTGTTTTGTGTACCTTTCTGATAGTTTTTCTAGATTTAGATCGTTTTAAATATTAGAGTGAGAATGTAAGTGATACGTTGCATAAAAGGTAGGTTGTATAGAAATTCCACGAGAATAGTTTTCAACGTAGTTACGGACCTAAATGGAACTTAGACGAAAACTTTTATGAAATAGAGATTTTCACTCGTGAATCAATAACTTAGACGGTTAAGACATTTTGGAGAATTTGGAAGATTAGAAGACTCATGGGGAGTTAAGCATAACTTTCGAGAGTCGTGCCTAAAAATAGAAGTTGTGAGATATTTTCATAAATATCTCAAAACCTAAAATATCTAAGCAGAGAAAGAAAAAGGGAGATTTTGATCTTGGATTCTCACGACAACCATTCGTCCATCAGCTTTCAACCAAAATTACATATTCGGTTTCATTGAGGTAAGAGCTTCATTTGGATACCTCTTAGGCCTTGTTTGGCTAAGTTTTTATTAAAATCCTAATTCTAAAAATTTGGGAAAAACCATGTAAAACTTGTAGGAATCACTTGTAATCGAATATTCAGCGTAGTTTTGGACTCATTGTACTTCCCTCAAAATCTTAAGAGCGTAGCTTAAGGTATGAATTCTAAACCTATGTTTTATAGAGAATTTCCAAGTTTTAAATATTCAATTTGATACATTGGATCCGGGCAAAACTCATGTACTAATTAGGCCCGTTAATTATGCACATGAAAATCTATGAAAAGCATGTCTATGTGATTACGTGAGCATGCTATGTGTTTATGTGGGTCGTGGTGGAGGTTGGTAAAAAATTCATTCTATGAGTAAGCTCCTCGATGTTTGAGGATTATTGTAGCGACGACTACAGTGCATGGTTTGGGAGAAGGCCTTGCTATGGCACTTGGATGGGTGGTTGGGAGAAGGCCCTCCACGGCATTGGTTTCATTGTTCCATTACCGGATGAATGCATACCTCTCTCTCCAGAGACTAGTCTATCTGAGAGTCGATGTTAAAGCATGAATTGCCATATATGCATTCGTTTAAAATTGTGCACTCAACCTATAGTTGAGTAGTGGAGATTTACTCCATTGCAAGTGAAAAAAAGAAAGGAAAGAAGAAACGAGACGAGCGAGGTCGATAGGATGATGGGACTATCCTTGTCATGTTTATGTTTTATTCCAATGTTGTAATAATGAATTTCTGAGAAACTAGAACTATGTTTTGTCTTAACTTGGAAAACCTCAGAACATATATATATGGTTGAAATCAGTAGTAAACCTCTTGTAATTATGTTTTGGGAATGTTGTGATACTATTAGGATCACTTTAAAACGCGTTTGGGTGGGTGTAATTAGTCCCTGAATGAGACTGGTTAGCCTTGGAATTGGAAATTCTATAGATTGTGCTGAAATCGGGAAAATAATCGACTGGGCCCCCGACATAGTCAACTGCATTCATTGTTTAAACAAAATATCTTCGTTTAGTTTATGAAAGCAATCGACTGGAATATGTTTTAAAAATGAGAGCTACTAGAAGATCAACGTCCAGTCAATCGGAAAAGTTCTAGTCTACTGGGAATTTGACACCACAGTCGACCAAACAGGGGGTTAGTCGACTGGATTGGGATTACTGAGATTTTATACTCTCTATAATTTCCAAAGCAGTCGACTGGGTGTAGGAAAACAGGTTCAAATTTATTTTTAAACACGCAGCGGAAATATTGAGTTATAAAAACTTTTTGGTAGCCCAGGATCTACTACTTGTCAATTCCATAGATGTGTACTAACAAGAGGGAAAAGAAATATACCTCAGGTCTTGAACCCAACTCTGAATTTCTTTCTCTTAGATTGTGCAGCAACTTCCACTAGGTTGTCTTTACTCTTATGACTCCTGCGGTTGCCTACTGGAAGAACTAGGGTTGGTGGGAACCCTAATAGAGAGGAAGGAGAAGGTTTGTGAGCTCTAAAAATAGTTTCTGCAGCTTTTGACGTATTAAAATGACAAATTCTTTTTTCTGGACGCAGCTGCCCTATTTATACATTCCCAGAACCGACCTAATGTTCGAGCAATCGAAGTGGCTTCAATTGATCGAGCCTTCGATCGATCGAACCACCTTCGAGCGATCGATCCCACCAAGACTTCAATCGATCGAGACAACTTCGATTGATCGAACCCGCCTTGACAAGATCCTCATGTGCCTTTCCAAGCATCCTAGTGGAGCTAAGAGTGGGACCTCCTAGGTTCTTTGTTGTTGGCTCAGATCAGTTGTTAATTCCCATGAACAAACTCTTTGATCAGTAAACTAACCAACTGATCAGTTAACGTTTACTCCACTATAAAACGATAACTAAACTCCAACGCAAAAGAACATATCCGAAGTGATAACTAGACTTGTATGGTGTACTAATGTCCCTCTACCTTCAGCATTCATAATCATAATCAGGTAGTCAGATAACTGTTACTGTCAACCTAAATCACGAATACTTCTTGTATTCCTTGAGTCTCATTCACCTCTCATGATTACCAAACATGTTGATAACTACTTATCAACAAGACTGCAGTTCTCAGTAATCAACTTGGTGACATTCTCAAGGGAATACTTACCCTAAATCAGAGGATAGATTCTATCTTGACAATATATGTTCACAACCCTATGAATATGACATACCCAAGATATCCAGGTGTTGATCTTCAATAAACCTCACTAATTGGTAAGTCAAAGCAGCCATATCCACAGTCTGTGTTCATAATCGTCTCAAGATTGAGAACACGTACCTTATACAAGTTATGAGTTGCTATCGACTATTTGGCAGCCTTGAGTGTCAATAGGAAAGCTCAGGTCCGTCAATGCACTATAAGCACTAGCATATTAACTAAGAGTTACACTCTAATGATTGAGATTAATCACTCCATCCAATGGTAGTTAATCATGCTACAGTGTGAACCTGATGAGATATCCAGTCTCATCATCCACTGTGACAAGCTCTAAGTATCAAAGAATAATAATTTGTATCTCACTTGTATGTATCTCATACACACACGAATTACTTACTATGATACTTAAGGATTAACAATCATCTCATGAAAGAAATATACACAATGAAATGTAAAGCTGATATTCATATATTAAAATTTCAATGTCTCATACATTAAGTAATGGTTTGAGGGCACAAACCCAACAAACTCACAACGATACAGGATTACATTTGAGACCTAGACTATCTAAATGACGATCAAAGACCTTCTGTGGCAAGGCCTTTGTAAACGGATCCACAAGATTGTCAGAGGTGGCAATCTTGCTGACAGTCACATCTCCACGTTGAACAATATCTCAGATTAGATGATATTTCTGCTCTATGTGCTTTCTCTTTCCGTGGTTCCTTGGCTCCTTGGATTGAGCCATTGCCCCACTATTATCATAATAAAGCGTAATAAGGTGACAGCGACGCTGGTACCACCTTGAGCTCCATAAGGAACTTCTTAAGCCAAGCAGCTTTCTTTGTGGCTTCACAAGCAACCACATACTCAGCATCTATAGTTGAATGCATTTCTGCTTAATGCTCCTCCAACTAACAGCACCATCTCCCAAGGTAAAGAGATGTCCGGATGTCGACTTTCTTGAATCTTTATCTGGCATAAAGTCTGAGTCAGTGTATCCCACTGGAATTAACTCACTACCACCGTACATAAGCATGTAATCTTTAGTCCTTCTCAAGTACTTAAGAATGTGCTTAACGGTTGTCCAGTGTTCTAAACCTAGATTCGATTGATATCTACTAACCATGCCAATGGCAAAGCAGATATCTGGTCTAGTGCATAACATCACATACATGATAATTCCCACTGTCGAAGCATAGGGAACTCCTGCCATGCGATTTCTCTCCTCCTATGTCTTTAGACACTAGTCCTTGGAGAACGCCAAACCATGCCTGAAAGGTTACAAACCTTTCTTCGAATTATCTATTGAAAATCTAGTTAGCACCTTATCGATATAACCAGCTTGAGATAATCCAATTATCTTTCGCTTATGATCCCGAAAGAGCTTTATTCCAAGAATATAGCTCGCCTCTCCTAGATCCTTCGTATCAAAAGTACTAACTATCTAAAACTTGACCGTTGACAATGCTGCTACATCATTTCCAATGAGTAGAATGTCGTCAACGTACAGCATAAGAAAAGCCACCACTTTCCCTTCACATTTCTTGTATACACAAAGTTCATCCAGATTCTGTATGAAACCAAACAACTTGACCGCTTGGTCAAATCGGATGTTCCAACTCTTGGATGCCTGCTTAAGCCCATAAATGGACTTTTGCAACTTGCATACCAAGTTACCTTTCCAACCAGCTATGAACCCTTCTGGTTACTACATATAGATGTCCTCCTCAAGATTGCCATTCAAGAATGCAGTCTCTTGACGTCCATCTACCAGATCTCATAATCTAGGTATGCAGCAATGGATAAGAGTATTCTGATGGACTTGAGCATGGCTACCGGCGAGAAGGTTTCCTCATAGTCAATGCCCTCCCTCTAAGTATAACCTTTCGCTATAAGCCTAGCCTTAAAGGTCTCAACCTTTCCATTAGATCTTCTTTTCCTCTTGTAGACCCACTTACGACAAATGGGTTTAATATTGACTAGAAGTTCTACAAGATCCCAGGCCTGATTGGAATCCATAGATTCTAATTCATCCTTCATAGCTGTAACCCAATGAACTGAGTCAACACCAATCATTGCCTCTTCGTATGTGGTAGGATTAGATTCAGATTCTATGGAGACAACTTCAAAAACTTCTCCTAAGAACATGTATCTATCAGGCTGGCAGATAATCCTCCCACTACAACGAGGTACCGATGCGGAAATGGGTGAAGAAGTAGTATTTTCTTGATTTACATCGTTATCAACTGCAGGTTGGATTGAGGGCTTTCCTTCTATCTCTCTAAGATCTATCCTTCCCTTATGTTTATGGTTCATGATATAATCATCCTCCAAGAAAATAGCATTCGTACTAACAAACACTTTCTGTTCTCTTGCATCATAAAAATACCATCCATAAGTACCCTTTGGATACCCTACGAAGTAACATACTTCCCATCTAGAATCTAACTTGCTCATCTTTTTTTTCAGCACATGTGCCCGACACCCCCATATCCGGAGATGTTGCAAAGAAGGCCTATGCCCAATCCACATCTCTCGTGGTATCCAGAGAATAGATTTGATTGGTACTAGATTTAGTATGTATGCAACGGTTTCCAAAGCATAACCCTAAAGAAATAATGGTAACTCCGAATAACTCATCATCGACCTAGTCATGTCTAAAAGAGTTTGATTTCTTCTCTCTGCTACACCGTTCTGCTGAGGTGTACTAGGTGTACTTAATTATGACAGAATCATATTTTGTACAAGGTGATCAATAAACTCATTAGAGAGGTACTCGCCATCTCAATCAGATCAGATTGCCTTGATATGTGTTCCTAATTGTTTCTCCACTTCAGCCCTAAACTCTTTGAACTTTTCAAAGGCTTTAAACTTGTGCTGCATTAGGTACACATATCCATACCTAGAGTGGTCATCAGTAAATGTTATGAAATACTCAAAACCACCCCTTGCTCTAATATTTATTAGTCCACACACATCAGTTTGAACTAATTCCAACAATGCATTGGTCCTGTTGCCCTTTGCGGGAAAGGGCCTCTTGGTCATCTTACCCTCTAAACAAGACTCGCAGACTTCCATTGGTTCGAGAACCAAACCTCCTAAGACCCCTTGTTTGACTAGTCTGCAAATCCTATTTAGATTGATATGCCCAAGCCTCATATGACAAAGCCTTGTTGGATTAGTGAAAGGTTCTTTTCTTGTAGAAGGTACAGTTACCATTGAGTTATTAAGTTCCATACAAGAATCTTTAGAAACATTGGGAGTAATCACATACAAACCATTTGATTTAATAAAAGAACCATTTCTTTTAATCACAACTTCAGTTTCAAAATAAAAAGAATAACCATTATTCGATAAATTAGAAACTGAAATTAAATTACATCTCATTGAAGGGACGTAAAGTACATCTGATAAAATCAAAAGTTTATTGTCTAGAAATTCTAAAACTACGACTCCTATAGCAACCGCAGATACGGTTGCGCTAGAACCTAGAGTAAGTACGATATCTCCATCACTGCACCTCCTCGTTGATCTGAACCCCTGTGTAATGAATTACTAATATGGTTAGTTGCACCAGAATCAATGCACCAAGTGTTTGAAGTATCTGTAATAAAACATACTTCAATCATATGTGATTCAATTATACCTTGAATTCTTGTAGCTAAGAATTCTGGACAGTTCCTCTTCCAGTGGCCCTTCTCACCGCATTGGAAACAATTTCCTTTGCCTTGGCCACCCACCTTCCCTTTGCCCTTACCTTTTCCCTTGGATTTTACAATCTTAGGGACCGGTCCAACACTTGAACCACTAGTGCCAGCCTTCTTCTTCCCTTTTTTGCCTTTCGGTGTAAATCGGGAGGAAGAAGAGCTTTTCTCAACGTTCAAAACGTTGTCCCCAAGTTTGATCACCCCTTCCGCTGCCAGTAAAGAACTCATTAATTGGCTCATTGAAAAATCCATTTTATTCATATTATAATTCAGTTTAAATTGAGCGAATGATGGCGACAGTGTATTGAGGATCATATCAACTTGGGTCTGTGCATCGATGTTGGCACCTAGGGTCTCTAGCTCATTCAAATAACCAATCATTTTTAAAAATATGTTCTTTGACTGGAGTCCCTTTCGACATCTTAGCACTCATTATCTTCTGCATAGCTACCTGTCTGGCAGGCCTACCATACTCCCCAAATATCTTTTTTAGGGATTCGATAATGTCACTAGCAAAATTGTTCGACTGGAATTGGTGTTGCAACACACCAGCCATTGAGGCCAGAATGTAGCAACGGGCCATTCCATTCGACTTCTTCCATTTATCGAACTCACGTTTGGCAGCTACAGAAGCATTTATCGCAGGTTCTTCGGGACATGGGGTGGTGAGGACAAGTATGTGATCCTCCGTAGTTAACACGATGTCAAGGTTTCATTTCCATTCAGTGTAGTTATTTCCAATTAACTTGTTTTGAGTGAGTATGGTGGCAAGTAGACTAAATATAGATCCAGATATTATGATTTACTGAAAAAAAAAAAAAAAAGATCAAAAGACAAAATAAATATGGATATCAGCATTTGACAGTTTGAAGTAAAAGAATCCTTAAAACTCTTATTTTAAAACAAAGTCACCGGAATATCACAACGATAGAATAAAGCCTCCGTGTGGTGGTCAATACTCGATCTTTTGATTAATCATGACTTGTCCGCTATGCAACTCTTGCAAAATAAGTTATGACTCCTGAAATTTGATCTCTAAGTTTCTGAATAATGCCCCGTGTAGGATCCCTTATCCATAGCTTAGCTAGTGTGTACCATTATCTAGGATCCAATCACAACTGCCTCAAGTAGAACCTCCGTATGGTGGTCACCCTCTAACACGTCTGATTGATCCTATCCATAGGAAGTTCACATCTAGTAGCCAATGAGTAGTGTACCCTCCGTATGGAATGATCACCCCTGGCGAGGTGACACAGAATGCACTACTCATCTTACAGTGAACCGTTAATGGAAGATCGTGGGTGTTATAAATAAGACCTTCTCCCACTAGTTTTGGTACATAAGGATTTTGCTTTTGAAAAATTGTTTCCACACATTACCCATAAACATCCAATGTTTATTAATGCGTTGAAAATGATTTTTGAATTTTATTTTAGAAAACTTGTTTTACGTGCATGCAATTAGTAACAATATAATTAAATGCCAATCACAAACCAAGCACATAAAACAAAAAACTAAAATGAAATAAAATAAAAATATCCAAACGATGCCCCTATCTCCTATGGCTCTATCTCCATAGAACCTCCTTCTTGGTTTGATCGCCTCCTGCTCCATCTTCATGGATAATGGCTTCCTCCTCCATCCTTATGGATTTTCTAATTCTATTACATTGGTCCTATGCTTCATTCGAAGCTTACAATTTATCTAGAAATAAGAAAAACAACAAGAAAATAAAGAAGGCTAGGAAAACTGGTGCGACTTTCCTTTTCGTAGGATTGAAGTCGCAGTGCCCTTTACACATGCGTTAAAACCAAACTAAAATTATATACAATTTACAATCATCCACCAATCACAAACATCTTAATACAAAATTAAAACTTTGGTCTTGGTGCCATAGGAGATATAACAAATTTATAATTCATTGGAACCCTTAATTGATTTACACAATACATAAACTCTTTACGCACTGAATTAGAACATAAAACAGCATCTCAGTTCTTTGTCACATTTCGATCGATCGACAGAGGTTCGACCGCTTGAAACTTCGATCGATTAAACATAGTTCAATCGATTGAACCTTCAATTTCACAGAAAAGTTTAAAATTTTTTTATAGCATATTTAAAAATTAAAGTATATATTTTAAAAACTTTAAAACTGTAAACTGAACACCAGGACAGAAAATCGATCTCGATCGATGGAACACCATTCAATTGATCGAACAGAACAAAAGTTTGATCGATCGAAACTAGTTCAATCGCTTGAGAACAGACGAAGTTCGATCGATCAAGACTACTTCGATCGATCGAATTCATCATGCATCCAATGTAATCACAAATTTGTATTATGCTATGATAACACTGCAGAAATAGATCTATGATGATGTAGTTTCAAAAATAGTTCTAAAATCAACATACAAATCAAAACTAGTGTTCCAAAACGCATCTATAGATCCAAACAATCCTGGCTCTGATACCAATTATAGAAAAAATAGGTTTAAAATTATTTTTAAACGCGCAACTGAAATATTGAGTTATAAAAACTTATTGGTAGCCCAGGATCTACTACTTGTCAATTCCATAGATGCGTACTAACAAGAGGGAAAAGAAATATACCTCAGGTCTTGAACCCAATTATGAATTTCTTTCTCTTAGATGGTGCAGCAGCCTCTACTAGGTTGTCTTTACTCTTATGACTCCTGCGGATGCCTGCTGGAAGGACTAGGGTTGGTGGGAACCCTAATAGAGAGGAAGGAGAAGGTTTGGGAGCTCTACAAAGAGTTTCTGCAGCTTCTGACGTATTAAAATGACGAACTCTTTTTTTCTGGATGCAGCTGCCCTATTTATAGATTCCCAGAACCGACCTAATATTCGAGCGATCGAAGTGGCTTCGATCGATCGAGCCTTTGATCGATCGAACCACCTTCGAGCAATCAAACCCGTCAAGACTTCAATCTATCGAGACAACTTTGATTGATCGAACCCGCCTTGACAAGATCCTCATGTGCCTTTCCAAGCATCCTAGCGGAGCTAAGAGTGGTACCTCCTAGGTTCTTTATTGTTGGCTCAGATCAGTTATTAATTCCCATGACCAAACTCTTTGATCAGTAAACTAACCAACTGATCAGTTAACGTGTACTCCACTATAAAACGATAACTAAACTCCAACGCAAAAGAACATATCCTAAGTGATAACTAGACTTGTATGGTGTACTAATGTCCCTCTACCTTCAGCATTCGTAATCTTATTCAGGTAGTCGGATAACTGTTACTGTCAACCTGAATCACGAGTACTTCTTATATTCCTGGAGTCCCATTCACCTCTCATGATTACCAAACATGTTGATAACTACTTATCACCAAGAGTGCAGTTCTCAGTAATCAACTTAGTGACATTCTCAAGGGAATGCTTACTCTAATTCAGAGGGTAGATTCTATCTTGACAATATATGTTCACAACCCTATGAACATGACATACCCAAGATACCCAGGTGTTGATCTTCAATAGACCTCACT
Source organism: Hydrangea macrophylla (assembly GCA_033977485.1). NCBI lineage: Eukaryota > Viridiplantae > Streptophyta > Magnoliopsida > Cornales > Hydrangeaceae > Hydrangea > Hydrangea macrophylla. The sequence goes on from CM066994.1 coordinate 36,681,768, forward strand.
GATTGGTAAGTCAAAGCAGCCATATCCATAGTCTATGTTCATAATCGTCTCAAGATTGAGAACACGTACCTTATACAAGTTATGAGTTTCTATCGACTGTTTGACAGCCTTGAGTGTAAATAGGAAAGCTCAGGTCCGTCAATACACTATAAGCACTAGCATATTAACTTAGTTTATACTCTAGTGATTGAGATTAATCACTCCACCTAATGGTAGTTAATCATGCTACAGTGTAAACCTGATGAGATATCCAATCTCATCATCCACTATAACAAGCTCTAAGTATCAAAGAATAATAATTTGTATCTCACTTTTATGTATCTCATACACACATGAATTACTTACTATGATACTTAAGGATTAACAATCATCTCATAAAAGAAACATATACAATGAAATGTCAAGTTGATATCCATATATTAAAATGTCAATGTCTCATACATAAAGTAATGGTTTGAGGGCACAAACCCAATACTGGGTTCCCAACACAGTGGACTGGATTACCATTTTCATATGGGTCATTTCTTTTAAGTGTTTCAAATGGTAAAACTTTTTATAACTCTAAGTTTTATGGAGTCTACTTATGTTATTCTGCTGCTATAACCTTTAATTGAATTGGATGAGCCTTGGTGGCATGCCACATGTCTTATTTCTGCTCGTAGCGGGATGGGTTGTGACATTTATTGGTATCAGAGCGGGTCATAACAAACTTTGGGAGCGTGCGACATCGAGTGGAGTGTTGAGTGATTTGGCATACACATTAGAATGCATCCATATATGGTAGAGATGTTTGAAATATATGGTATATTTTTATACATGCATGATCATATTATTATCATACATGTATAGTATTTATGCATTGAGATTGATAGGCTTTGAAACTATGGATGATTGAGAACAATCACCACACGCCCGTATAGACCAATTGTCTGAGATGATTGGAAACTTAGTGAGAACAATAGTTGAACCACTACCTCAGACACCTCTAGTTAAGGCAACACTAAAAGTTATTATACTTGTACCCGAGAATAGGGGTGGGCGATCTGTGTCAGAGCAATTCACAAGAAAGAAAACGATGGAGTTTTTTGGGAAGTCTGATACGACATTAGCAAAGCATTGGGTTATGAACATAGAGAGAGGATTTTAAGATCTCTCTCTATGCCTGATACTTAGAAAATTCAGAATGCAAGTGATGTACTAAAGGGCGAAGCATAGAATTGGTAGGTGAATGTTCTAAACCAAGGGACACCAATTACGTGGGAGGGGCAGATTCTTTCCACGAGCTACTCACAACGCAAAGAAGAGGGAATTCGATAATCTCCAACAGGGAGATATGACTGTAATAGAGTACACCTCAAGGTACAATGCATTACTGAGGTTTGGAAAGGGTTCAGTACCACTGAAGAAGACAAAGCAAAGAAGTTTAAGAAGGTCTGAGAAAGAATATCCGCTTGAGGGTAGAGATGTATGAACACCTGACTGTTGGGACAGTACAATAAACAGCACTGGTGGCAGAACCAACAGGGGAAGAGGAACAGTAAGGGCGGTGACCGGAATCAGGTAGACCATTTAAGAGGCCATTTACACAATGCCCTAGTTTTAGTTTCAGTGGACCCAGGAAGCTGGCAGGTAGCATACCATTATGTCCACTCTGTAATCGACCACACAAGAGCCGATGTTTTATGACCAATCCCCAAAATAAAACTCAAGAAATAAGCAATGCAAGTTTTACACCGGATTCTAAAATCAAGTGCTTTAATTGTGGTTCCTTTGGGCATCGAACGAAAGATTGTCCAAGGAAACATCTACAACAAGGAGGTAGTTCTATGGCCTCTAGGGGTTCGAAGCCTAGATAGTCTAATGATAGGAGACAAGGGACAGCAATGAGAAGGGAGGTTATTTCAGATAAATCCCAGAGACGTGACTGCTACGGATTGTAGACACCCCGATTTCGACCAACCATCGAATCCAGGGGATGGTTACCCTCTTGAACCGATGACGACAATGTCCGGTGGAATTTGAAGGTCTTTAAAATGATTCAGGCTCTTCGGAAAGTTCTTCAATCTCAATAAAATTTTTAAAAGGAGAAAGACCGGGTGTTCGGGGAAACTCGGGTGTGAAATACGTATAAGAAAGACAGTTTGGAAAACTTGATTTTGATATAAAACATACAAAAATGATTTGAAAAGAAAATAAAATGGAAGAAAAGGAATTTTAAAAGAAAAAAAAAGATTTAAATAATAGAAAATATTTTTAAAAGAAAATTTAAATGAAGCAAAGGATTTTTAAAAGAAAATAAAACAAAAAAAGATATAAATAAATATGTGTACACAATCTATATACAGTCAGGCTATAAAGAGGGCGCCCTTTCTTTATTAAAGAGAGGACCTCTGTTTTGGCCGTCAGATCGTGTTTTCATTAATGGCAGTTTTGTCATTTCACAGTTTTTAAACACAATCCAACGGCCAAAACAGAGGTCCTCTCTTTAATAAAGAGAGGTGGTCCTCTTTAGAGAATCTTTGATCTATATATTCTATATAATTGTAAATAAATATAAATAAAAAATTATAAATAAAAAAGGGGGTAGATTTCTGTTAGAAATGGCACGCGGCAAAGACGGCGGCACTCATTGAGTGCCGGAATGACACTCGCTGAGTGCCGCAAATAAGTTATTGAGTGCCGCCCACTGTAACAGACTGTTTTTCTTCAATACGTATTGAATATCATTGTACATGGGTTTTCACCCCGAATTTACCAAATTATCCTCTTGAGAATGGTCTATATAAGGAGATGTTCATCTCCATTATAAGGGAGGATTCACAAGTGAAGAAAATATTGGTGAAATACATAAAATTGAAAGGATTCGAGAGATTTTTGGGAGGAAGCTCAACGATCTTTAAAGAATAACTTGAAGACCTGGAAGATCTTCACCAAGAAGAAAGAAAATCTGAGGTTTACTAGAGGCAATCTTCTAAACTTGATTTAGTTTGTCTCTAAATTCAATCACAATTCATAGAACTCTAGAACTTTTACACAATTTTCAAAAACTCTCTTCCCACCTCATTTCATCATACACCACTATAATTGTGATTGAATTCTTATTTGTATTCATTGATTTGGGTCTAAATAGCTTAAGATTTGAGGCAAAACAAGTTTCTAAAACGGTTTTTAACTTAGATCATCAATTAAACTTTTATTTCATTCTCTTCTTTTGTTTATGTTCTACTCTTGAGATCCATAGGATTTTCAATATCTCATTTAGTTCTCTAGAGTTTGACCCTTTAGTTCTCAATAACCTTGTGATTTATATGAGAATTAAGGTAGATCATAGTCATATTCATACATAATTAGTGGATCCAATTCTTAATTTATGATTTGGGTCCTCTAATTTGAAGTCTCATGGAATCCTCTTCATAATTCCATTGAGGTTCATATGGGTTGGTCACTTTTAGTCTCCAATGATCATTAACTTGAGAGGAGAATTGAATAAAATAAACTCATATTCCTCAAGGACCATGTGTTGGAGAGAGGAATTAGATGTAGATTTAGTTGATTTCATAGTTTGATAATTAGATTCAAGTTAATCCAAGTATTCAAGGTTCATGGGATTGAGTAAGACCTTGAGGTTCTCCTTGCTTGATCTTCAAACATGAAATCTAAGATTGAGGCTCCCTAAGGCTAAATCCATGAATCCCTTTTGTATTTCATTAATAAGTCATAATCATACTTGATCTACATTCTCTCTAGAATGATGAACCAAGTTTGATTCAAATCATGAATACCAATTCAACAATGGTGCTGTGAATTCATTAACCAACTGTGATCAAAGATTTATAATTAAATCATGATCCATTGAAAATGGATGAGACCAATTGGAATGTGTTTATAACACAAAGATCTATCACTGTAATTTTTATTTTGTTGGAATTTTATAGTCAACATGGTTTGATCTTAGGATTTGTGAACTAGTCACTCACTGTCCAAAATTTCAGAACAGTAAGTCAGCTTTGATTTGAATAGATCAGAACCTTAATCAAGTATTTTTTACTTCAAATAATTTTTTCTATGCATTATAATGTGTTAAAAAGATCTCCTAAAAATATTGAAGTCATTCTAATTCATTTACTATTTTTAGAAAATCATACAAAATCTCTGGACAGAGAGTTATTAAATCCTGAGTGATGTCTAGCCTTGGTCCAATTCCCAGAGATTGGACCTTTTGATCCTTGATTTTCTTTTTGGGACAAAAACTAGACTCATAGAGACACATCATATCCAAATATTACTCAGATCAAACCATGGGAAGTATAGTTTTCCTATTTTTGAAAGTTTGACTTGTTCTCTGTAAATTCTGAAACTCTGTTACAGTTTTGATAAACTTCATAAACGGTGATCCAAATGACCCTTCTATGACCTAGGACCTAAAACATGTTTTGATTATGAATAATTGAACTCAAATCCAGAGGCTAAATGATCCAAATCAATGAATAGTTCATAGCTTGATCTTTTTATGTTCATACATTCAACCATGCATGAGTATTGTCTTATAAGTAGGGCGCTTGTTTCTATCATGCTAAGTCATAATTTGTTGAATCTAATTATGGGTTCCTTGTAACCATGTTGGAATTGTACCACCTCTATATGGACATTACATTGGCTCCTAGTTGAGACTTGTATATCTACAGAGGTGTTGTAATTTCAACTAGTTAGAAGGAATTCAAGATTGTGTCAATCTCTTCAACGTTTGATATTTTTAAGTTAGGAGCTTGATATCTAGGATTTGATCTTACCTTGTGTTCAAAGCATGTGGACTAACCCATTGTTTTGTAGCGCTATGGAGGTACAATCTCTCTATCTTTCCTCTAGTTTTTTTTTTTTGTTTTATTCCTTTGATTTTATTGATTTTTTACTTCATGCGCGACACCTAGATTAGGATTCTTGCCTTATGTGTATATATGTATGTTAGAGACCTTTTCTTAGACTATTATATTTCTTGTATGCATTTCACGTTTTCTATTCACAGCTAGATCCCGGGTAAGTTTTCTTGTTCCCTATTGCATTTCATGACGCATACTACCTGAATTATATGGTTTTGTATGTTTTTTACCATTAGCAATTTTGCACCCTTTTCAATATGATTTTGTAATGTATCCATATCTATGTATTAGTTGAGGGCATGCTTATACAATTAATTCGATTAAAAGGATGACAAGTAGAGGCCTATCATGAGATAGGATAAGAGGTGTTGTTTTAGTCCATCAGGTTCCTTCCCCTCTCATTCCATAATCCCCCGGACCTAGAAATCTCTGGTTTTCAACAGATTAGTTTGCTTTTAAAATGGTTTCTTAATTTTTCTTTAAAAATTAAGTGGCTACTCATATTTGAATTTGAAAAAGTTTTAAAAGCGTGGTTAGCATACGATATCCACACTGATACAGTAGTCTCAGGTATGGTGCCTATATGTTTGCATCCAAAACACATACTTGTTGATTCGGGATCTATGCATTCATTTGTATTCCATCATTTTGTTGAACATTTGAATGTTAGATTGGCACCTTTAGGATATGAACTATACATTGCTTTACCACATAGCAAGTCGATAGTAACGCCTACGATATACAAGAACTATGAGATCAAACTAGGAGAGAAATTGATGACCATAAACCATATACCTCTTATCGTGAATCATTTCGATGTGATATTAGGAATGGATTGGTTATCTCTTACCTAAGCCACGATAGATTGTGAACGGAAAGAAGTTATTTTTTGATCATCGGTTCATGAGAACTTTTACTTTTAAGGGAGTGGGGTTACACTACCACCATATTTGATTTCGGTTATCCGAGCGAGTAAGTTGTTAAGAAAGGGATGTCAGGGATTTCTGTGTTCTGTGATTGACACAATTGCGACCGAATTGAAGGTAGAAGACACTCGAATAGTGCGAGAGTATTTGGATGTATTCCCAGATGACTTGCCAAACGTCCTTATTGAGAGGGAGATTGAGTTCACCATTGAGATAATGCCAGACTCAAGACCTATATCAAAAGCACCATATCGAATGGCACCTGTAGAATTGAAGGAATTAAAAATCCAACTATAAGAGCTACTCGACAAAGGGTTTATTTGACCTAATATATCATCGTGGGGAGCTCTGGTGTTATTTGTAAAGAATAAGGATGACTACAGGGAATTAAACAAGTTGACAATCAAGAATAAGTATCCGTTGCCCAAAATTGATGACCTATTTGATCAACTTCGTGGAGTATAAGTATTTTCAGAGATAGATCTTAGATTGGGCTACCATCAACTGAAAGTAAAGGTAGAAGATGTAGAGACAGCTTTCAGGACATGCTACGGACATTACGAATTCCTAGTCATGCTATTTAGGGTTACTAATGTACCAGCCGCATTCATGGATCTTATGAACCGAGTCTTCAAGGACTACTTAGATGATTTTGTGATCGTATTTATAGATGATATCCTTGTCAATTCGCCGAGTGAGGTGGAACACGAGAACCATTTAAGACTTATACTCCAGAGATTGCGAGAGAAGCAACTGTTTGAGAAATTGAAGAAGTGTGAATTCTGGATATCTAGCATCACTTTTCTTGGTGGTAGGATTGACAAGGACGGCGTCTTAGTTGATTCTCACAAGGTAGAAGCAGTATCTAATTGGCAAAGGTTGACATTAGTATCAGAGATCCGAAGTTTCTTAGGATTAGCTAGTTACTACAGCCGCTTCATTGAGAACTTCTCACAAATTTCATTGCCTAAGTCAAAGTTGATGAAGAAGGGTATTACTTTTGAATGGAATTCAGAATGTGAGGACGGTATTCAAGAGTTGAAGTCGCGGTTCACAAGAGCACATATCTTGTCAATACCGTCAGGAACTAAAGGCTTTGCGATCTATAGCGATCGCATCGGGGTTTGGGGTGTGTACTTATGAAAAGATGCAAGATGATTGCCTATGCTTCAAGACAAATGAAACCACACAAGATAAATTATCCAACTCACGACATTGAATTGGCCACAGTTATTTATGCTTTGAAGATTTAGAGGTACTACTTGTATGGTGAGAAGTGTGAGATCTTTACGAACCACAAAAGCTTGAAGTATTTATTCACGCAATGAGATTTGAACATGAGATAAAGAAGATGGTTAGAGTTGATGAAGGATTACGATCTTTCAATACAGTATCACCCGGGGAAAGTGAATGTTGTGGCCGACGTTCTAAGCTAGAAGACAACAGGAAAATTAGCCGGCGAGCTAACCATGTAAAAGGAATTAATCAGGGAAATGAAACGTTTAGTTAGATGTAATTCCAGAGAGAACTGGTGGCCTGATGATGGCAATCACAGCTCATCCGGACATCATTAATGAGATCAAGATGGAACAGTTCAACGACTATTACTAGTGCAAAATGAGAGACGAGATACCTTTGGAAAGATGACTCAAATTTATCTTAGAGCAAGGAGTGTTGATGCTTGGGAATCGATGGTGGGTACCAAATTTGAAAGACTTGAAGGAGACGGTCCTAGAGAAAGCACATAGTACCAAATATTCAATCCATCCGAGAAGTAATAAGATGTACCATAACTTACGAGAAAACTTTTGGTAGAGAAGCATGAAGCAGGAAGTTGCTAAGTACGTTTCAAAGTGTTGGGTGTGTCAACAAGTAAAATCAAAGAGATAAGTACCTACGGGACTACTATAGCCATTACCTGTGTTAGAGTGAAAATGGGATTAGATCACAATGGATTTTATTTCTGAATTTCCATGATTGCCTAATAAGAATGATAAGATTTGGGTTATAGTTGATAGATTAATGAAGTTAGCTCATTTTTACCGATCAATATGACTAAACCATCTAAACTAGCAAAGTTTTATGTGAAGGAGATTGTGAGACTACATCGAGTTCCAGCAGTAATTGTATCGGATTGTGATAGTAGTTTTACGTCGAGATTTTTGGGAAGGTATTAAAAGGCTATGGGTACTAGGTTGAGTTTTAGTACCGCTATTTATCCTTAGACTGACGAACAGTCAGAGCGAATGATTCAGACGTTGGAATACAAGCATAAATTGTGCATTCTAGACTTTGGGAGTAATTAGGAGAAGCACTTGCCATTAGTTGAATTCGCCTACAACAACGGATTTCAGTCAAGTATTGGTATGGCATCGTATGAAGTCTTGCATGGACGTAAGTGTCGTTCACTAGTTTGTTGGACCGAAGTTGAGAGAAGGTTGTCAGGTCCTAAGATTATGCAATTGACTACTGAAAAGGTAACGCTAATCCAAGAATGACATAAAGTAGCTCAAAGTCATTATAAGAGCTATGCTAACTCTAAACGACGACCGATGACTTTTGAAGTAGAAGACTTTGTATACTTGATAGTACCGCCTTCAAAAGGCATTGTACGATTTGGGAAACGGGAAAAACATAGCCCAAGATTCGTAGGACCATTTAAGATCCTAGAGAAAGTAGGACTAGTGGCATATTGACTAGCCTTATCATCTGGGTTAGCGTGTGTACACAATGTATTTCACATGTCTATGCTGAAATGATGTATGACGGAGATGGATAATATCATCGTACCGGAACCATTACAGATCCAGGAGAACTTGACTTCTGTAGAGCATCTGATAGAGATCTAGGATCAGAAAGAGCAAGTGTTGAGAACAAAGACAATTCCCATGGTGAAAGTATTGTGGCGTAGTCACACAGTTGAGGAGCTAAGTGGGATAATGAGGAAGAAATGAAAAACGAGTACCCGTATCTATTCGACCCTTGAGGTATAAGTTTGGGGACAAACTTTCTTTTTGGAAGGGAGAGTGGTCACGCCCGTCCCGGAAAATACTTTCATTTTAATATGCATTTTCAATTTCTAAAAATTATTAATGTTGATTAATAATTGAGATGAGGTTGATTGTGGGTCAACGGTGAGTGTCAAGTGAGGACACGGGAAGTTGGTAATTCATGAGAAACTTGACATGATTAAAGGACATTTATGTGGATTAAATGTTATTTGAATTATCTGGTATATATGAATAGTGATTTTACCTATTTTATGTACATTTCTGATAGTTTTGATCTTGATTTAGATCTGTAACACCCTAAATTTCCCTGGAAATTCCACGTAGGAATTAGAAGTGATGATATCACCGTGGTGCGATTATAGAAGGTCCATTAAGATGACCTCAATTAGAAATCTCTATTAGGTCCTATAGTAATCGTCTTGATGACTACGACGTTGGTAATAACCTAGTGCCTATTATAATAGACATAACCTCGACGTGTATAATTTCTAAGTTAGAAACCAGAGACGTACTTGAACTTAGACATGTACACAGCCAGGTACATCTACATTTCTGTCTCGCACATGTTTTCACAATCGTACACGTAGAGGTGTCAAACGGGTCGGGTTGGCCCGGTCCGGCCCACTTTTTCCGGGCCAAAAGTCCAGCCTGGCCCGGCCCGCTAGGCCCTGTCCATTACATTCGGTCCGAAGCGGACACCCCCAATGGTGTCCACGGCCCGGCCCGGCCCGCTACCTAGCCCAAAGCCCGGCCCGGCCCGAGGCCCGATCCTAAACCCACAAAACTAGTGTTTTTTTACATTAAAATGCCTAAACTATTCAAGCCCGGTCCCTAGCCCGAAGCCCGACCCGGCCCTAAGCCCGGCCCTAGTAGGCCCTGGCCACCGGTCCCGAGCGGACAACCCCCTCCCCTCCCAAGCCCGACCCGACCCGGCCCGGCTCAGTATTAGATGAAGCCCGGCCCGGCCCAAAAGCCCGGTTGGGCCCGCTTTGACCGAGCCCGGCCTGGCCTGGCCTGGCCCGGCCCGATTGACACCTCTACGTACACGTACTTAGGGACTCAAGCATGAACTTCTAGACTTCAACCCGAGATGTGGACCCACACTACCACCCTATGTCAAACCCCACTCAATCTACCCTTGGACACACACAAGCACGCACGTACCCGTACACATATTTTTGAACCCAAAGGTTTGAGACACATACTAGCCTTTCCCCTCCCTTCCCTTCCCTTCCCTTCCCTCCCCTCTATAAATACAACAACACACCCCCTTCATAACTCTCACACACAGCTCCCACATAATTTGTCCTAGCAGATTTAAAGAAAGAGACCTGAGAGATAGAGAAAGCTAAAGAAACAAACACACCATACCCCCACATTCTCGGCCCAAACACATCCAATCCCACTTCTTCTTTCCCCTCATTGTCTCACCTTCTCCGCACACAACCACATACTAGTTAAGTCACCAACTACTCCAAAAGCTTAAGCTGTTAGAGAATGGGCCCAACAATGTATATCAAGCTTCAACACCCTCCCTCACGTGCAACCCCGACTTGCACGTGGAGAGCAAACAAACCAAACTCCATCATATTAGAGACAAATAACAAAGTGCAAATATGCACAACAAAGCGGGGATGGAGAGTCGAACCCAGGACCTCCCACAAACAAGGCTCTGATACCAAGTTAAGTCACCAACTACTCCAAAAGCTTAAGCTGTTAGAGAATGGGCCCAACAATGTATATCAAGCTTCAACAATACTCACATTGCTGTCCAGAAGGAAAGAAGAAGCAGAATGAAGGAGAAAAAGGAAGGAGAAGAAGAAAATCGTAGAAGATAGAGAGAAAGAGAAGGACCAGACTGTACCAAAGGTAAACCCACACCCCCATTTCAATTCTGGACACTTGCATGTCTTGTAGGAACCCCCTAGACCCTTATACAAGCCAAACAGAACCTAAGGCTCTGCATGAGCTCCGGCGGCCATTAGAGCCACCCCCAAGAGCTTAGTTTTTGAAATCTCAATCAAACAGGCTTTAAGTTATACCATTATGACCCTAACAGACCTCACATACTCCCCCTTGGTCAGTTTTCCAGTATGTGGTAGAGGATGAAATTCTGCACCTCTAGCCATTGCTCTCATCCATTTCTATGGGGAGACGAAGGAGAAACAAGCCCTCGAAGTTTTCCAGCAAGATCGGGCTCGCCGGCGGGGCCTGGCTTCGCCAGAGAAGAATAAGAAAAAGAAAAAGGGTTATAAGACCCGGGTTTGGGTTGGGTTGTTATGAGTGAAGAAATGGGTAATGGTTCAGTCTCGGGTCGGGTTAAGGAGGACCCGTGGGTCATTTAAGTTGGACGACGTCGTTTTGACGTCGGGTTGACCTCGGGACGGGTTCAGGTTAACGGGGCGGACTGGTTTGTGTCTGCAGTTGGGTTAAGGGTTTGGGTCATGTTCGGTTTGGGTTTGGTTAGTGTGTAGGTAAAGTTTGTGAGTAGATATGGGTTTCAGGTTCGGGTCCAATCCAACCCGAATGGGTTTTCAAGTTGGGTTCTTTTGTGTCTCAATATGGGTTATCCTTATTCGTGGGGTTTGGGTCGGGTTGACCCATCGGATCACCTATTTGGATTCCTTTGTGAGTATTAATGGGTAACCCATTTAGATTGGGCCGGTTCGGGGTGACCCGTCGGGTCTGGATTAATAATAATCATAATATTATTATTATTAATTCCTTATTAATAGATTTTAAATGGTTTTAATAATTATAAATCGTTTATAATTTATACTATTAGTGTTTTATATTATAGAATGTTATCATATAATATTGTTAATAATCTGTATGTTATTATGTTATATATTTATTATTTATATGGTTAATTAATATAAATAATAAATATTAGATTTAAAAGGTACTTAAATAGTTAATAAATACATATATGTATTCATAAATTCAAGAAAATTAGGGATATGTTCCTAATGATATTTTATACTATGTTATACATTACAAAGGTATAATATTATAGTTTAGCATTTTTAATAATTAATAAGGACCTATTATACTAGTATATTAATTATTAAAAATACTAAATAAGCTCCAAAAATTATGAAAAAATACTCGTAGTGTATTTTAATGTATATTATTTATTAAAAATAATTCTAAGTTCTGATTTCTCATTATTGTTATATTTATGTATTTAATTTCCTTTTCGGGTAATTTTTCTGGTATTTTATTATCTTCAATAATTCATAATAAATAATCTATAGCTCCGAAAATTATGCGGTCAGTTTCCAGAGTCTTAAAATAATGTCTAGAACGTTCCCTTAAAGTTTGGTGACCTTTTGACATGATCAAAAATACAGCTTGTCTTTAGGGCCTGCGTTAATGTAGTAAGCCCAACATATTATATTGTAAAACGTGAAGGACTCCGATTTGAGTCTAGTCAATGACGTTGGACTTATAATGACACGTAGATCACTACCTTGAGGTTTATATCCTCATTTGGTAAAATTACCATAATGCCCCTGTAGTTGGTACTCATTCTTTATTATTATTTCTTTTGGTTATTGTTGTAGAACTTGACGGTTAGCTACTATCGAGGATCAGTGACTCGAGGTGAGTTTCTTAACCTCACTCTAATCCTAATATGATTAATTAAAGATGCCTATAAGTTGTTTGAATGATGTACTGTATAGTAATGTGTTGTGTATGATGCTATATCCTCCCCAGTTATTTGTGATATGATAGTGTTATCGTATATATGAGCATGTTAAGGGTTTTATCTATATGTTTAGTGGTATCAAATCCTTATTGAGTGATCCATGTTTATATGATTATGTTTTCGCGGTTAAGATGATAAATGCATGTTTGGTAATGATTGCTAATCAGAGTAGTTAACGCATTGCATGTTAACGAAGTAAATAAAAGAAGTAGAGACGTATACGAGTAAATAATAATGGACACTTGCATATCATGACATGAGCTAGTATGCATTGCATGAAGAGTGAGATGTGATTGAAAGAGAAATGTTAGCGAGAAAGAGAAGTGAATTTGAGTAGAGCCAGTTGGGTGACAATTTGAGTGCCAATTGGGCGACAGTTTATGTGCCAGTTGGGTGAGGGTTTGAGTGCCTGTTGGGTGACAGTTAATGTGCCTGTTGGGCAAGAGTTTGAGTGCCAGTTGGGTGACAGTTAATGTGCCAGTTGGGCGACAGTTTGAGTGCCAGTTGGGCAATAGTTAATGTGCCAGTTGGGCGACAGTTTGAGTGCCAGTTGAACGACAGTTAATGTGCCAGTTGGGCAACAGTTAGCATGCTAGTTGGGCGACGGTTTGAGTACCAATTGGGCGATAGTGTGAATGTCGGTTGGGAGACAGTTAGAGTGCCTATTAGGACGATAGTTAGATTGTCAGTTGGACGATAGACGGATGAGAAAGAGGAAGTGATGAGAAAGGGTTGACGAGTGAGACGTTTGGTTCTGGACAAGTGTTGTGAGTTCATTGTTCATGTCATGGATTCGACATCCCAACGTGAAGATAGTAGTATTGGTCGTGCATTGACACGTACGGGCACGTTAATGAAAGGAGAATGTATTCTATGATGAAATACAATTATATGCTTAATTGTTTACATATTTTGTTGAGACCTTTGCTATGCCCGTAAAAGAATGTGTCTTTTGATAAAGAGATTAACTGTAACCTAGGATACTAAACATTAACGTGTGTTGAGTGATATTTGTATTTATTGATTATTGTGCAGTTATACTCTCACTCAGCTTTGTTCCAAAGTTGACGGCATGTTACGCCCTGGGCATTCCTATGTCCAGAGTAATGCAAGTTTGTTATTAGATGAGGAAGCTCAAGATGCAGTGCTGAGAAGCTAAGAAGGATAGAGCCGAGTTGGAGATTGAAGATAGCTATCTCAGTAGTTTATTATGTTAAGTTTATGTAGTATGTTTAGTTTGGGCCTCTTGTATTAAGATTGATGATATTGTAACTTGCTTTATTTTCGCTGCTGTATTTGTATTCTGTTAAGTTTAAGTTATGCTTATACTTTAGCATTGCCTTATGAATTTTGTTTAGAGTTAGAAGGACATAACGGTAAATCAACCAGTCACGTGTCTACGGACCCATAAAGGAAGATTTTTTATTTTTCCTATTTTTGGCTTACTCCGGGGCGTGACAAGATTGTTTTGAATATTATAGTGAAAACATATGTGATACTTTGCATAAAAGGTAGGTTATGTAAAAATTCCACGAGAATAGTTTTCGGAACGTAATTACGAACCCAAACGGAACTTAGACAAAAAACTTATAAGAAATAGAGATTTTTACTCGTGGATCAATAACTTAGACGGTTAAGACATTTTGGGGAATATTTAGAAGATTAGAGGACTTATGGGGAGTTAAGGATAATTTTCAAAAGTTGTGCCTATAACTAGAAGTTGTGAGATATTTTCATAAATATCTCAAAACCTAAAATATCTAAAGAGAGAGAAAAAATTGGAGATTTTGATCTTCGATCTTCCCAAAACCAAACTACGACCGTTCGTCCATCAGCTTTCGACCAAAATTACATATTCGATTTCCTTGAGGTAAGGGTTTCATTTTGATACCTCTTAGGCCTTATTTGGATAAGTTTTATTAAAATCCTAATTCTAGAGATTTGAGAAAAACCATGTAAAACTTGTAGGAATCACTTGTAATCGGATGTCTGGCGTAGTTTTGGACTCATTATACTTTTCTAGAAATCTTAAGAGTGTAGCTTAAGGTATGAATTCTAAACCTATGTTTTATAGGGAATTTCCATGTTTTAAATATCCGGTTTGATACTTTGGATCCGAGCAAAATTCATGCATTAATTAGGCTAGTTAATTATACACGTAAAAATCTATGAAAAGCATGTCTATGTGATTACGTGAGCATGCTATGTGTTTATGTGGGTCGAAGGGGAGGTTGGTGTAAATTTTAGTCCGGGTATAAACTCCTCGATGTTTGAGGATTATTGTAGCGATGACTACAGTGCATGGTTTGGGTGAAGACCCTGCTAGGGCACAGTGCATGGTTTTGGGAGAAGCCCTACCAGAGCAAAGTGCATGGTTTGGGAGAAGGCCCTTCTAGGGCACAGTGCATGGTTTGGGAGAAGGCCCTGCAAGGGCACTTGGATGCATGCTTGGGAAAAGGCCCTCCACAACATTGGTTTCATTGTTTCATTACTAGATGAATGTGTATCTCTCTTCCCAGAGACTAGTCTATATGAGAGTCGATGTTAAATCATGAATTGTCATAAATGCGTTCGTTTAGAATTGTGCACTCAACCTATAGCTGAGCAGTGGAGATTTACTCCATTGTAGATGAAAGAAGAAAGGAAAGAATAAGCGAGAAGAGTGAGACCGATAGGACGACGGAACTATCCTTGTGCTTGTTTTTGTTTCATTCCAATGTTGTAATAATGAATTTTTGAGTAACTACTTTCTTTTTTTTGGCCGTGCCGTGACTAGAACTATATTTTGTCTTAACTTGGAAACCTCATAACGGATATATATTTGGTTGTAATCAGTAGTAAACCTCTTGTAATTATGTTTTGGGAATGTTGTGATATAGTTAGGATCACTTTGGAATGAGTTTGGGTGGGTATGATTAGTCCCTGAATGAGACTGGTTAGCCTTGGAATTGGAAATTCTATAGAATGTGCTAAAATTGGGAAAACAGTCGACTGGGTTCCCGACTTAGTCAACTAGATTCATTGTTTAAACAGAATGTCTTCGTTTAGTTTATGAAAGGAGTCAACCGGATTGAAAACAATTGACTGGAATGTGTTTCAAATGAGAGCTACTGGAGGATCAACATCCTGTCAACTGGACAAGTTCCAGTCGACTGGGAATTTAATACCACAGTCGACCGAACAGGGAGTCAATCGACTGGATTGGGATTGCTGAGATTTCATGCTCTCTGTAATTTCCAAAGCAGTCGACTGGGTTCCTGACACAGTCGACTAGATTACCATTTTCAAATGGGTTGTTTCTTTTAAGTGTTTCAAATGGGAAAACATTTTTAAAACTCTAAGTTTTATGGATTGTACTTATGGTAATTATATCTACACCCACCTATTTTACTTTTGACGCCCACCTTCTAATAAATTTTTCTCATTACAATTATTACCCTATACAAAAAGACGTAAATGGACAGATTAATAAAAGTAATTGTAAATAAGTTACTCTCTACACCCACCTACCTCAACAAAATCCTAACTCACCAACATCTTGGTATTATGTTGAATTTAAATATAGATATATATATATATATATATATATATATGTATTAACTCACCAACATTATTTTCTTTAATGCAAAGTTCACCATCAATTTAGTTCAATCGTCCCCATGTCATATACCACTTGAGTATCCCACAATTGAACAATGAACAGTCAAGACAAAATACTCAACAACAATAATATATGCTTTTTATAAAAGTCTTGGAATAACAGGGCAAAAAAAACTGAAATTGCGATGAACATGGTGGAAAAATCATAAGAAAAGAGAATGCAATCAGGCGTCCCCAAAAGCTTCGCTATTCTGGCCTCACAATATATTTATATGTATATATAATATATATATACACACACATACATACATTGCATTCTATACTCGCAATTTTATAGATCAAACTTTGGAAACAAATGTCAAACTTGGCACAGTTAATTAGGTTTCGTCTTTGTATTATGGAGTTAGATTCAGAAAGATTAATTAATACACAAAAATTTATATACTCCGTATGTATCTACAAACATGTCTGAGAAACCACATAATATATGTGTGTAGGGTTTAAAATATTATCTTCCTAACACTTGATGGGTGGAGAGAGATGGTGGGTGTAGATAGATTAGGGGTGTCATTTGGAACAGAAATTTCGATTCCGACCGATTCCGATCCGAAAAATTCCGATTTTGGCAACTAAATATGTATTCCGAATTCCGAATTTTCGAATTTCGAAAAAAATCGGATCGGAATCGGAATTGTTTTTAGAATTTCGAAATTTTTGAAAATTCCAAAAAATTTCCGAAAATATTCCGAAATTGTATTTTCCGAAACTTTTCCGAAAATATTCCGAATATTTCCAAAAAAATTTCGAATATATTCCGAAATTGTATTTTCTGAAACTTTTCCGAAAATATTTCGAAAATTGTGTTCATCCCACATCGAAAAAACACAAAAAAAAAAATGGGATGTAATGTGCTTCTATAAAAGGCTTACAAGTCTCAAGTGAAATCCCATTAAGCTTGAATTCCGAATATTCCGAAAAATTCTGAAAATATTCCGAATATTCCGAAAATATTCCGAATCTGATAAAATTCTAAAATTTCCGAAATTTCAGAATCGGAAATAATTTTGGAATTTCTGAAATTTTGGAACAGAATTCGGAATGCATTTTTGGCTTCCGAAAATTTTGGAATTTTTTCCGAAAGGGGTGTTTCTGATCCGTTCCGGCCGAAACACACCCCTAAGAGAGATAAATGTTAATTAGGGTTATTTTGGGACAAATGGTGGGTGTAGAGAGTAAATTGTTTTAATTTAGATTAAAATGGTGGGTGTAGAGAGTAGGTAAGTGTAGAGAGTAAAATAGACGGGTGGGAATAGAATTTCCCCTGTACTTAATTATGTTATTCCAATACTATAACATTCAATTGAAGAGTAATATTTGGGTGACAAATACTTTTTACAAACACACTGTATCTCTCTCCTAGGTGGCACTGTAGAGTCAGGATAATTTCAGTGGACCCCACAGTACCACCAAAGAGAGAGATAGAGTGTATTTGTAAGTGTTTATAAAGAGTATTTGTCACCATAGCATTGTTGTTAATTGAATTGGATGAGCTTTGATAGCGTGCGACGTATCCTATTTCCGCCCGTAGCGAGATAGGTCGTTACAAGATACAACTCTACAAAATCATTGAAATCTAAGGCCTGTTTGATCAAACTAATAATTAATTACTAGAAACTAAGGGTATGTTTAATAACCCAATTAAGTGGTGAAGTGAAATTTTTTTGCACTTATTTTTTTCAGAGCGTTTGATAATGTATCACTTAATTAAAAAAGCAACCAAAAGCTCATTGAAAACTTTAAGTGAAAAAATTCTACAAAAATAACCACGTATGCAGTTTATTTCAATATTGAAAGTACTGTTTTCCAGCATTGAAAATTCACTCGCTTATAATTTTCTGTCCCTAAAATTCAGCACTCAATTTTCATTTTTATCACACAAACCCTTCACATTGAATTTTAAGTACTGAAAATTTTGAGCACTTAAGTTTTTTCAGTGCGTTTGAGAATGAATCACTTAATTGCAAAAGTAGCCAAAAATTCACTGAAAACGTTAAGTGAAAATTTTCTACTGAAAAATAATCACTGAATGCAATCTGGTTTAGTTCTTGAAATACTGTTTTCAGTATTGCAAATATAAATCACTTAAATTTTTAGTACTTAAATTCAGCACTTAATTTTCAGTACTTAATTTTCAGTTTTATCAAGCACACCCTTACTGATCCTTCTCAATTATTTATTTATTTATTTATTTTTGATAAAATCCTTCTCACTTATAATCAACATTCAATTTGCTAAACTTGGGGTCTGTTTGAAAATGCATTAAATATGATTACGTTCTTTGTAAATTTTCAGTTTCAAAACTATTTTAAGAATTCTTGATATGATACCGCCAAATATCAATCAAAATTTTTTTTTCCAGAAGATAAGTTGGATTAATGGAAACCCCACTCCCTTGTACTTACAATCAAAACATGATCTTAAGATCCTAATTGCAATTGGAATATTTATAGTGGGTTTCTAGTATATTTGTTGAAGGAAGAGTGAATCTGTACCCATCTAATTGCATATCAAATCTCACCCAAAACCATGGAGTATTTTAGACCATATAATCGGTCTAGAGATTTGCCATCTCTAGCTACCAGGCGCTTAGATTCTGTTTGGCTCATGATTAGTGAGAGAAAAGGACCCAAAAAAGAAAACTTAATTTCCTTTGTTTTTCTCCTTAAATAACATTAGGGAGCTTCGGTTACAACCCCGGCAAATAAAACTCTTTCAAGTTCAAATTCATGTTACTTTTCTTTAAATCATTAGCTCCTTTAATTTTTATATCAAATAACAAATTACTATAACTTTTGTTCTATAAGTGCGTTTTTCTCAACAAAAAAAAAAATTTTTGGTTGATCCTACAAGTGGCCACGTGGATGCAACCCACAACTGCAGCCAAAGATCCAAAATTAATCAAAAGAATTGTACAGTTCTAGTCGGCTAAAAACAAGTATACAACACCTTCTATAGCACTTCCATAATTATTTTTGAATGATGGGGAAAGGATTCAAAAGCTTTTCGTAGTTGGGACTATTGACATGTCTTTCCAAAATCTAAATCTAAATCTAAAATTTCAATCAATCAGTGTTAGTTTTCTTGCTAAATATGCTTCAAATAGTACTTTGACAATAATATTTTATGTTGTCATTCTCGACCTTCTTTCCAATAAACGAATGAGGTTTTTCGCTTTTTGTAGCTAAGGCTATTCTCTACTTTTTTTGGGCACTAATTAGAGTTCTTCGTTACTTTTTTTCTTTCCCTTCTTATTTTCAAATATTTTTATCCATTGAGAGTTAGTTATGTCATATCATCATTAATTATCTTTAAACTTTAAATTCCATAACTCTCAATTTTTAGACTCATTTTTCATGAAATTTATAGTTTTGGACTTATGAAATAGAAATGATGAAGAAAAAAAATCAAAATTTTCAGGTGGTCATTCAACATAAACAGATAATTCTCTGTTTAAATCTCAAATTTAGATGGCCATAACTTTTTCATTTTTAAGCATTTTTGGAGCATTAGACTTGACAATTGTGCACAAATAGATAATTTGGAGCCTCGATTTGACCTTTTATTTGTCTGAATAAAAAGACTTGCTTTTTTTATTTTTTGGTCTTCTTGGGTTATTTTTATTTTATTTTTATTTCATGCATTTTTTTTAGATCTACACATCTATAGATGTTAATTTTACAAAGAAAAATTTTTTTTTGTTAGATTCATGCAAAAAATACATTTTCACGTTTTAGTTTTTTTTTTCCTCCCATGAATTCACAGTCAATATTGATCTCATTTTTCTGATTTCAAGATATTAAAGTTTAGAATAAATGGACTCGTAGATCAAAAGTCATGACAATTTAAAGTTTTTTAGGCATGAAAATAAATTTTTACCATGAAAATAAAATTTTGACTAAAACAGGTGCAAATAACTTAATAGGTTAAACAAAACAAGCGTGAATTTTATGTACTGTATGTTTGGATCTAAGTGCTTTGGTTGAAGCCAAAAAAAGAGGGAGAGAGACTTGAAGGAGAGGATCCTAAAGGAAGCACATAGTACCAAATATTCAGTCCATCCAGGAAGTAATAAGATGTACCAGAACTTGCGAGAAAACTTTTAGTGGAAAAGCATGAAGCGGGAAGTTGCCAAGTACGTTTCAGAGTGCTAGGTGTGTCAACAAGTGTGACGCCCCGCAAAAATAAGCGTATTTCCATTGAAAAATTAAATAAATCACACTTGATTCTTTAAAATAAAAATACAAAATTTCTTTAAAACTCCCAGCAGGTCCATATTCTCCACGGATCTCCTATATCATCCTTAACCTTATCTCCCTTCTAGGCTTCGGTTACCGGCACTGCCTGCATCTAAAAACCATACCGGGAAGTATACAATATGACATGAATAATAAAGGCTCAAAAGGATAATGACAATCAAATACATAGAATGACATCAAATCAATTGACCAGTCTCACAACCCAACTGCTCACACTACCCAAACGCTCATACCAATAGCATCATACCAGGTTCCTCTTGATCACATAGCAAGAGACACCTCACCTCACCTCACCCGTCTCCAGTACGTCGGTCCCTGAGACCTGTTGGACTGTTGGTAGGTGCTCCTTGCTCATGACCCTTTAGTCCCATAGCACTTAGCAATAAACACATACTCATTGATTCCAAATGAAAACACAACATAACTGCAAAAAGAGTACAAGTAGAGATAACAAAGAAATACTCCGGAGAATTTAGAAAGCATATTGTACACAACCCGGTACCTATAAATGATGTTGAGCAACTCCCAAACACTTCTCTTCTTCTTCTTCTTCTTCTAACTTGAGGTGTATGTATATCTATAATTGTGTGTATATATATATATATATATAAATCTCTCTCTGTGTGACTCTTTCAAGCTCTCTATGCTAGAAGTGTAGAATGTGTGTGTTTGAGAGAGTATGTGAGTGTATAAATAGCCAAGCTTCCACTTGGAGACAATGGCCTAACAATCCACTTATTAACCACTAACTTCTAATTAATTGGTAGTTTATAAGGAATATGCAAGATGATGTAAACATACACTAATGCACCTATAACTCCACTTAGAGACATTGGCCTAACAATCCACTATCTTCTAATTAATTGGTAGTTTATAAGGAATATGCAAGATGATGTAAACATACACTAATGCACATATAACTCCACTAATATTAATGTATAAATAACCAAACATAATGGCCTAACAATCTAATTATTAAAAGAGAAAATATTAGATTTAATTTCTAATATACTTTCTCTGCTACTGTAATCCTCATTTTCTGCCCAAACGATGCAGAATCTGAGAAAATTGCATTAGACGAAAAGTGTGCAGAATCGAGTTTTGCTTGGGACAACGCGGGCAGAACCTTAAATTTTCTTCGTTTTCCTAACAAATATCTGAAAACAAAATTCTGCTACTGTTAAAATTAAAAGAGAAAATATTAGATTTAATTTTAAATATGACTCAAAAAAAATCTTAACTTCCAACACGAATATCAAATCATTTAATCTCACGCAACTTTTCCCAAAAAAAATATATTTTTAGTCCATGACTTATAAAATTGAAAAAATGACCAAAATACCCCTGTGACCAATTTTCGCTAAAATCGCACACGAAGTCTAAATCGTCAATTTAAACATGAAAACACGGGTTACTACAACAAGTCAAAGCAGAGATACAAGTACCTGCGGGACTACTATAGCCATTACATGTGTCAGAGTGAAAATGGGATGAGATCACGATGAATTTTATTTTCAAATTTCCACGATCGCCTAACAAGAATGACAAGATTTGGGTTATAGTTGATAGATTGATGAAGTCAACTCATTTTCTACTGATCAAGATGACTAAACCATCTAAACTAGTAGAGTTGTATGTGAAGGAGATTGTGAGACTACACGGAGTTCCAACAGTATTTGTATCGGATCGTGATCGTAGTTTTACGTCGAGATTTTTGGGAAGTTTGCAAAAGACTATGGGTACCAAGTTGAGTTTTAGTATCGCTCTTCATCCTCAGACTGGTGGACAGTTAGAGCAATGATTCAGATGTTGGAAGACATACTTAGATTGTGCATTCTAGACTTTGGGAATGATTGGGAGAAGCACTTGCCATTAGTCGACCTCACCTACAACAACATATTTCAGTCAAGTATTGGTATGGCACCGTATAATGCCTTGTATGGACGTAAGTGTCGTTCACAGGTTTGTTTGACTGAACTTGGGAAAAGAAGGTTGTTAGTACCTAAGATTGTGCAGTTGACTACTGAGAAGGTGAAGCTAATCCAGGAGCAACTTAAAGTAACTCAAAGTCGTTATAAGAGCTATGCTGACTCGAAACAGCAACCCATGACTTTTGAAGTAGGAGACTTTGTATACTTGAGAGTACCCCCTTAGCCCGAGATTCGTAGAACCATTTGAGATCCTAGAGAAAGTAGGACCAGTGGTTTACCGACTAGCATTATCATCTGGGTTAGCGTATGTACACAATGTATTTTACATGTCTAATTGAGACGATATATGACAGAGACGAGTATGATCATCGTACCGGAACCATTATAGATCCAGCAGAACTTGACTTATGTAGAGCATTCGGTAGAGATCGTGGATCGGAAAGAGCAAGTGTTGAGAACAAAGACAATTCCTCTGGTGAAAGTATTGTGGCGTAGTCACACAGTTGAGGAGCTACATGGGAGAATGAGGAATAAATGAAGAACGAGCACCCGAATCTATTCGACCCTTGAGGTATAAGTTTGGGGACAAACTTCCTTTTTGGACGGGAGAGTTGTCACGCCTATCCTAGAAAATACTTTTATTCAATTTATGAAATTATTAATACTGTTTAGTAATTAAGATGAAGTTGACTGTGGGCCATCGGTGAGTGTCAAGTGAGGACACAGGGAGTTGGTAATTCATGAGGAACTTGACTTGATTAAATGACATTTATGTGGATTAAATGTTATTTGAATTATCTAGTATATATGAATAGTGAGTTTACCTGTTTTATGTACATTTCTAATAGTTTTGATCTTTTTTTAGATCGTTTTGAATATTATAGTGAGAATGTAAGTGATACTTTGCATAAAAGGTAGGTTATATAAAAATTCCACGAGAAAAGTTTAGACGAAAACTTTTATGAAATATAGATTTTCACTCGTGCATCAATAACTTAGACGGTTAAGACATTTTGGAGAATAGTTAGATGATTAGAGGACTCATGGGGAGCTAAACATAATTTCCGAGAGTCGTGCCTATAAATAGAAGTTTTAAGATATTTTCATAAATATCTCAAAACCTAAAATATCTAAGGAGAGAGAGAAAAAAAGGGAGATTTTGATCTTCGATCTTCATTATGCCAAATGACGACCGTTCATCCGCCAGCTTTCGACCAAAATTATATATTCGGTTTCCTTGAGGTAAAAGCTTCATTTTGATACCTCTTAGGCCTTGTTTGGCTAAGCTTTATAAAAAATCCTAATTTTAGAAATTTCGGAAAAACCATGTATAACTTGTAGGAATCACTTGTAATCGGATATCCGGCGTAGTTTTGGACTCATTGTACTTCCCTCAAAATCTTAAGAGCGTAGATTAAGGTATGAATTCTAAACCTATGTTTTACAGGGATTTTCCATGTTTTATATATCTATTTGATACTTTGGATCCGGGCAAAATTTATGTATTAATTAGGCCCGTTAATTATGCACGTAAAAATCTATGAAAAGCATGTATATGTGATTACGTGAGCATGCTATGTGTTTATGTGGGTCGAAGGGGAGGTTGGTGCGAATTTCATTCTGGGGTAAACTCCTCGATGTTTGAGGATTATTGTAGCGACGGCTATAGTGCATGGTTTGGGTGAAGGCCCTGCTAGGGCACAGTGGCCCTGCCAGGGCACTTAGATCCGTGGTTGGAAGAAGGCCCTCCACGACATTGGTTTCATTGTTCCATTACCGAATGAATGCGTATCTCTCTTCCCAGAGACTAGTCTATATAAGAGTCGATGTTAAAGCATGAATTGTCATATATGCATTAGTTTAGAAATGTGCACTCAGCCTATATATAGCTTAGCAATAGAGATTTACTCCACTGTAGGTGAAAGAAGAAAGTAAAGAATAAGCGAGAAAAGTGAGACCGATAGGACGACAGAACTATCCTTGTACACATTTTTGTTTCATTCTAATGTTGTAATAATGAATTTCCAAGTAACTAGAACTATGTTTTGTCTTAACTTGGAAAACCTCGTAACAGATATATATATATATATATATATTTGGTTGTAATCAGTAGTAAACCTCTTGTAATTATGTTTTGGGAATGTTGTGATACAGTTAGGATCACTTTGGAATGAGTTTGGGTGTGTGATTAGTCCCTGAATGAGACTGGTTAGCCTTGGAATTGAAAATTCTGCAGAATTTGCTAAAATTGGGAAAATAGTCAACTGTGTCCTCGACACAATCGACTGGATTCATTGTTTAAACAAAATATCTTCATTCAGTTTATGAAAGCAGTCGACCGATTTGAAAACAGTCACCTGGAATGTGTTTCAAAAATGAGAGCTACTGGAGGATCAATGTCCATTCAAGCGGACAAGTTCCAGTCGACTGGGAATTTGACACCATAATCGACTGGATAGGGGGTCAATCGACTGGATTGGGATTGCTGAGACTTCATGCTCTCTGTAATTTCCAAAGCAGTCAACTGGGTTCCCGACATAGTCGGCTGGATTACCATTTTCAAATGAGTTGTTTCTTTTAAGTGTTTCAAATGGAAAACCTTTTTTATAACTCTGAGTTTTATGGATTGTAGTTAATTATGTTATTCCGCTGCTCTAACCTTTAATTGAAGAGTAATATTTAATTGAATTAGATGAGCCTTGGTATGGTATGGTGCCACGTGTCCTAGTTCCGCCCGTAGCGGGATGGGTCGTGACAAGACACAACTCTACAAAACCATTGAAATCTAAGGGCCTGTTTGATCAAACTAACAATTAATTACTGGAAACTAAAGGTGTGCTTAATAACCCAATTTACACTTATTTTTTTCAAAGCGTTTGATAATATATCACTTAATTAAAAAAAAAAAAAAAAACAACCAAAAACCCACTGAAATCTTTAAGTGAAAAAATTCTACGAAAATAACCACTGAATACATTCTATTTCAATATTGAAAACACTGTTTTTCAGTATTGTAAATTCACTCGCTTAAAATTTTCAGTGCCTAAAATTCAGGACTTAAATTTTCAGTTTTATGAAACAAACCCTTAGTGTTGAATTTTAAGTACTGAAAATTTATGAATTAAAATATGGTTAAAGTTATGTAAAAAAAACAAAACACCCAAACAAGCACTTACTAATCCTTCTCACTTATTTATTTATTTTTTATTTTTTTGTTATAAAATCCTTCTCACTTATAATCAAGATTCAATTTGCTAAACTTGGGGTCTGTTTGAAAATGCATTAAATATGATTACGTTCTTTATAAATTTTTCAAAACTATTGTAAGAATTCTTGATATGATACCGCCAAATATCAATCAAAAAAAAAAAAAAAATCCAGAAGATAAGTTGGATTAATGGAAACCCCACTCCTTTGTACCTACCATCAAAACATGATCTTAAGATCCTAATTGCAATTGGAATATTTGTAGTGGGTTTAAAGTATATATGTTGAAGGAAGAGTGAATCTGTACCCACCTAATTGCATATCAAATCTCACCCAAAACCGTGGAGTATTTTAGACCATATCATCGGTCTAGAGATTTGCCATTCTCTAGCTACCAGGCGCTTAGATTCTGTCTGGATCATGAGAAGTGAGAGAAAGGGACCCAAAAAAAAAAAAAAAAACCTTTATTTCCTTTGTTTTTCTCCTTAAATAACACTAGTAGCCGAGGCACACACACGATTGTCCTTATTATGTTTTCGCAAATTTAATGAATTTATTGTGTGGGGAAAAAAAAAAAAAAAAGACTAACGATAACACATGTAGTCTAGAAAAAAAATCAGTAAAAATTGATAATTTTGAAAAGATGTAAAATCAAAGTGATATTTCCAACCATACACAAAAAGTAGGATAAATCTAAGACTAATGCGTTTTTCAATTTGTATTCCAAATTGAGTTTCAAAATGGTTAATGGTTGTAGCACGTGCTATGCAGTGGTTGTTAGATTTGTAATCTACAAAATTGTAGAACCCTAAAGCACTAGAAACACAGCCCTAGGATCATATCATGTTAAATTATCAAGGATGCAAAATATTATAATACATACATGCATCCATTGTAACAATTAGTAAACCTTAGGAGAACGATGATGATCAGTTATGTTTTCCTCAGTCAAATCTCTTGAGTTCTTTACTGGATTCCTTCTTTAGATGAGATGGAGGAGGAAGTAGTATAATGATTTGACATATTTGGAACCATAACCTATATGTCTTTATATACTGATATGTTAGGGTTCTCATTATTCCTAACAGGATCAGTATTTGGTATCCACTCATTAAACTCATACCCCAGTAGAAGTACATGGGTTTCCTACAATTAGACCACATAATATAAGCTCATTTAATTAATAGCCCTTATAATATAATTGATAATAATATGTTGTCCACTCTTATTAGGAAATACAATTTCCTAACAGTGGTAGCATGTATCTAATACGACTAACAAAATTTTTTTTAACCAATTCGGGATTAAAATTTGGATTCCGTGATATGTTGTTCTTTTGTTATAAGTTCAACAACAATGGAATGCACTGTTCACAGAAAAAGATGTGAGATGTTCTTTTCTAAGCAACACATATCAATGGAAAAAGTTGATCACTATAGCCGTAAAAGTAAGAAGTAAAGTAAAAAAAAAAAAATAAATAAAAATAAAAATAAATCTGAAGTAAGAAGAAGTGAAGATCACAAACCTCATTGGAGCAATGGAACTCGTGAAAGTGGAATATTGGAACTCGTGTTAATTTGAGTCTGGTTGATAGTATGTACTTCCGGTTTAATCAATTTTCTCTTTTTTTAAAGGTAGCTTTTGTTTGTTCTTCATATTGAGTTTTAAATTGTTGTTATGACAGTTTAGCAACTTCCATTTTGAATGTGTAAGGTAGTTAACATGTGTTGGAAAATTTATTGATATAAACAGAAACAAATTCTGGATTACAACTATTGAAAACAGAAAAAATTACAATTGGATAGAAATCAGAATTACAATATGTAAACAGAAATCAGAACTAACAAACTGAAATAAGATCAAACCGAGGCCTGTGAAGTTTCACAGTTTCCTTAAAACAGATTCGCCGCCTCATCAGAAGTGCTTGAGGATATCTCCGGCGTCCGTCTCCCAGGATACAGCGGTAATAACCAGCAGTAGACAAGCACGGTGATCGACTGCTCCGGCGAACCAACTATGTTCTGTGTCTCTCTCAGGAATATTGGAAGGAAGGAAAGAACTCTAGTTTTTCCTGACTCTGAAATTTCTGAGAAGAAAGCTCAGAATATATAAGACTAAGGGGAGAGAGGATTCATTGGATGTACATTATGTATTTGTGGATTCATCCATGTATATCCATTATGAATCTATAGATTCATCCATGTATATACATTTGTACATTATGTATTTGTGGATTCATCCATGTATATCCATTATGAATCTATAGATTCATCCATGTATATACATGATTCATCTATGAATGTGCATTATCCATGAATGAGAATAAATACATTCATGTATATACATTTTCCATGCATTTCCCATGCATTCATGTATGTACATTATATAAATGTATTCAATGGATTAATTTCTCATTCACTCAATAATAATTTTGGACATGTAAATATCCAAAGTTCATTTCCTCATGGAGGAGAACACAAATCCACAAGGACCCCATTCAAACTCTAAATGGGTCCCACATTCATTTGACCTCAAACATGGCCAAAAACACATATTTATCCAACAATATGTAGGGAGTTTTAGGGGCAGTTTTTGAAAATGGTTGAGGTTTTAACAAATTATTTTTGTATATCCTTGTATTGATATTTCATAAAAGAAATTTTATGGTAAAATTATAAATATAGTCATAAAAACAAACAATTTGGTACCCCTACCTTTAGCATTATAGAGTAGTATAGATTAGGCAGCTTCGGTATTCAAGCTAAAATTCATGATACTTTTTTTAAAATCTTTAGGTCCTTTAATTTTTATATCAAACAACTTCAAATTGCTAGAACTTTTGTTCTACAAGTCCATTTTTCTTAAAATTTGATGTTTTAGAATTAGCAAAATGAGATTTATCAAACGAAACCTATATTGATCATTGGGGGGGGGGGGACTAAAAATTAAACAAATATGAAAATTTACATTTTTTCGCATAAATATAATAAAAATACATTCCTTTCGTAAAATCGAAATCATAGTTGTATAGATCTTGGGGGAAAAAAATACAGGATTAAAAAAAAAATTACCCAAAATGCCCAGGAATTGAGAAAGTTATGGTTGTTTAAAGTTGACAAATGATATTATCTGTTAGACAGATAAAATCTCAAAATCAGACCATAACTTATTCTTATTTGTAAAATTTTCAAGTCCAATACGTAGATCTCAAAGAAATACATGAAATACAAAACAAAACAAAAAAAAATCCCAAAAGGCCAAAAATTGAGGAAATTATGGTCGTTTTATCTGTCTGCCAACAGATAATATTTTCTATTTATGATCAGATAATATTTTTTTTGTTTTTATATGTCAGATGGGCTTTTCGCTAAACAAAAAGAGTAGTGAGGGCTTTTTTTAAAAAAAAATGGCCAAATCGTGTGAGTTTTTGACTAATACACTTAATTTAAGTAGTCTATGACCTAATATCCCATAAAGTGAAAAATTATTCAAATTTAAAGGTTTACTATAACTTAAGGAAAAAAAATATTAGAATTATCACAAAATTTATAATATGTAATTTTTTTTCCTCACAATCCTCGATTTTCCTTACTAGCCAATTAAAGGAAAGTGTTTCTTTTGTGTTTCTTTTCTTTTCTCTTACTAAATTTATGTACCAAACAAATCCTTAATGCAACCTATAGATGCTCCATTGTCCGCCACAGTGCAGCTTATGCCATCATTGAAAGATAAAAGCTCTCACAATCTTCTTTTTGATAAAACAAAACTCAAAAGGCTACCACTATTGTCAAAGTAATCATGGCTATTGTCAATGCAAACTGGTTATATGTATTAGTCCCAGTTGCCACATAGCCAATTTGCTTTGGCAATAGTCACTATTGCTTTGACAATACTACTCTAAACTCTTCTAGAATAACAGTGTTGGCATATGTTTGACTTTGAAAGAACAATCCTTTTGATCGAATCTTGTGAGTTGCGACATCATTTAGACCTACATTTGGCACATTTTATCACATACCATAACTAATCAAACATTAGAGTAATGTTATCCGTAAAGTGAATATATCTCATTCAACATCAAGTTGGGTCTTAGACCTCTCCATTACATAGGTCGAATGTTCAACTTCAATCCCCACTCCTTTTATAATCGGAAAAAATTAAAAGAAAAAGAAAGTAATCTTTAACTTCTCATATGTGGGAATGATAGCTTCATTCCAAACATAATACGTATACTTAAAACTAGTGGACCTTTTAAGATTATTAATTTACCTATATACATATGTACAAGAGAAATCTACTTGACAAGTGAAGTACACATTAGAAAACATAAAGGAAAATAAAAATAAAAAATACAGACAAAAACTTTGACAATTCAATAAAATGAGGGTATTAAACTTGGGATTTGCCAAATGTACCCACCAAAAATTTTCTATTTACCTGGAACCAGTACATGCATCATACAAAGAAAATTAAATAGATGAGACAAACAAACAGGAACAAACAGAAAAAACAACAAGAAACAAACACAAAACAAAAAAAAATCACAGAAAAACATCTGAAGCCACACTGCATTTCCCATTTTCAAAGGTGTCTCACCGCTAACAGTTGGGACTGAGGAGAAGATGTCAACCAACATCCACTGACAAGGATCACCCCAAGAGCATCCTGATTGCATTAAGAGCTCACCCAAGCACCAGATCTAACAAAAGGACGTTAGATCTGGACAGAAGGAAGCCGAATCTAGGCACAATAGCAATGAAATCAAAGGATCCCGCCAAAAAATTCCAAGAAAACCACGAAAAAGCACAAACAAACCCCCACAAAGGGGACAAACCCTCAAAGAGGGACAAAACCCCTACAAGGGAGGATAAACTCTCCTAAAGGGAGACAAAGAGAACAAAAAGAGGAATGGAACCAGGCTCTCCCATGGTCAAAGACCATGAGAGAGCCGGGAGGTGTGGCTGAGAAGAGGAAAAAAAGTCAAAGAAGAAGATGGGGAAAAGTTAGAGAGACGTGAGAGCTTCTCTCTAAATACGATACTTATCCACCCTTAATCATTAGTCAAATTGTTTGGCTATTATCCTTCGAAGGATATTTGTGTACTTTTATGTATGCGAGCGTGCTAGGCAAGCAAGTTGCCAATGTGATAATGTGAGTGTATAAGTCAAATGCACCTCACCAAGCCAATTGTTACCATTCGAATGCCTTAATTAAAATGACTTATATCGTGTAGAACTAACAAACAGTTGTAATATAAAAACCAAACTATCTATGATATTAGATTAATTTAACTAAGGACTGGGAAATAGTAAAAGAACTTTGAATAAAGGGAACTACTTTATTTAGAACAAAAGTAAAGTACAGATCCTAACCTTGAAGAGTACTTCGAAGTGGTATTCTACTCCTATGGAAAAGGAAAGACATGACAACAGAAGTGTATTCTGAAGAGTTTTTTGCATGGTTGAGTATGTCTTTCTCTCAAATTCCTCTTCTATTTATAGACATTCGAAGTCGCTGCTTCCTCCAATCATCATGTGCTCCCAACTGTCACTTCAAACTACCTTGATCTCTATTCGACATGTGTCTCAACAGTTGCCTTTTGAATTTGAACCTTGATGAATGACAAACTGCTCACACCCAGGTTGTCTGTTTGAATCCCTCCATGTGTCACTCTTCTATCCTTCCACATCACGTAGTGTGACTGTCTCTTCGCACTCCACATGTCAGTATGCTACTGGACTTGACTTTTATGGTACAAACATAAACCATAGATTCCAAATGATGAGAAGTTGAACAAATATTGGCTAGAGTATAATCCAACTCACCCTGAATATATAATCCATCACATTTTCTTCTCATTCTCAGTTTAGCCCAACCCAAATTAATTTAACATCAATCTACCATTTACAATTAATAGTGTGAGATCAGACTTTAGTATCGGAAAATAGTGACAATTTTTACATATAGACTTAAAAAATGTGTACATATGTATAAATGTACCCAAAACAAATTCACTCTGGGTCGGTGCCCCTACCCTTTACCATCTAACACAATGACCAATTTAGAAGTGGAAGAAAAAATCGCAAATCGACCGAACCAAAAATCGACCGGTTAATTTTCAAAATACAAATACAAGCTAAAACCAACTGAATCCCTATAAAACTGACCAACTAACCGAAAAGCGACCATTTCGGTCAGTTTTCAAGCACCAAAAAACCAGGAAAAAAAATGACCGACTTAATTATGTAAGAATCCAAATTGAAACTAATTAGTACCTCATTGTAATTGTAAGATTACTTCGATCTTTATTTTAGTTTTTATTCTCCATGTAAAAATGAGTACAATTGTTATATCCCACATCGATTGGATAACTATTGTATGGTTGGCGTGCTAAATGGCATAAACTTACATTTAGAATTATCAGAATTACATGTTTTGTTCCCCTTTATTGGAGAATTTCATGATACTACCAAGCGCTTTGGTCGTATCATACAATTAAAACCTCGGTACAATGTTTTGTGACTTTGTACTCAGGTCGAAAACACTAACTTGAATGATTTTCATAATTGTTTTGCTTTGATTTCAAAATATTGTACCTAGAGTCATAAACACATACACCAGTTTTGGTCGTATCATAGAATTATTCGCCTTTCATGTGGGCATGATTTTCTAATAGCCTTTGACTTTTAGTAGTTGAAGAACATTGACTTTGTAATACCTAATATTTTTGGATGTATAATAAAATGAGATTATGTATATTTTCCTTGACTATACTTGTAAAGTCTTTATCAATCGATTAGACTATTTCCAATCGATTGACTTAATGATTTTCCTAATCAATTGAAAGGTTATCAATCGATTGAACATGTGCCCTTCTCAATCGATCGATTGAACCTACTTCGATCAATTGAATGTCTGCCGACCTGAATCAATGACATGGACCCTTTCCCAATCGATTGTACTCATTCTAATTGATTGAACCTTGACCAACCTACTCTCAATTGATTGAACCCATGTCAATCGATTAAAGGGGTCTGAACTTTATCCCCAAGTCTGTGCAGAAGCTACCACCTATAACCCCTCTCCCTCTCAATATATATGTTAGTTCATGTGTGTGTGTGGTGTTTGACAGCCCAGAGAGAGTTTAGAGAGAGAGAAGATACTATACATATATATACACTCACCTATATATATACACACACATACATCTTATATATATATATACCCATTGTCAAGAGAAGAAGAAGAAGAAGAAGAAGAAGAAGAAGAAGAAGAAGAAGAAGAAGAAGAAGGAATAGAAGAAGGACAAGAAGAAATGAAGATAGAAGAGCAAGGAAGGAGAGAAAGAGACAGAGAAGAGGAGAATAAAGAGAGGGAGATTCCATTAGAGCCTTGAAGCTCACCAAGCTTACACCAAACACGCCCTCTTTAACTAGGTGAGTTCTAAACTCACTCACTAGCTTAGATGTACTGTAATTATGAGCTTTAACTTACTGAAATTGACCTAAAGGCATCCTAGAATTCTGGGCGTCACTGCCCAGTTTCTGGAGAAGATGACCTTCTTAATCTATTGAACTTATCTCAATCAATTGTAAGGGACTTCAATCGATTGACATTACTGTTACCCTAATTGATTGAAAATGACTTCAATTAATTGACACCACTATTACCCAATCAATTGAGAGGGACTTCAATCGATTAATACTTGTAGAATACTGCTATAGTATGTTGCTTATGATCTGAATCACTTAGTTATTTAAATACTATTACCTGCTTCCGTTATGCGATTAATTATAATGCGACGCTAAATTAAGATAATGGTGCGAGTAACATATCAAGGTTCAGAAAGTTAGTTATCAATCCTACATCAATTTCATATCCGTTCACTTCAATCAGAGTAGTCAGGCCACATGGGATTGTCATGTATCAGTGATAGTGAAACATTAAGTAGGTTTGATAAGTTTTGGGAAGATTACGAGGATGGGTATTGGTCAATCATATGTCCTTAAAATTGGTGGAATGTGCATATGTTCTTAAACATGGTGGACCAAACAAATTAGCCCTAAGATAGCTAGTGATCTAATTATATGTCCTTAAAAGTGGTGGACTGAGCATATGTCCTTAAAAACGGAGGACCATGATCATTGGTTGTAACACCCGTACCCGGGGAAAAAGGTTAACTATCTCGTAATATGCATTAATTAATATTAATTAGTGTATATGGTGGATTAAGGGGAGGCTTCGACTCGCCCATGGAAAAGTCCCGGTGAGGAGGGACAGGTTACGAAGTGGGACCCAGTGAAGGGCCTGGATAATAACATTTGCA
Organism: Hydrangea macrophylla; assembly: GCA_033977485.1. Classification (NCBI taxonomy): domain Eukaryota; kingdom Viridiplantae; phylum Streptophyta; class Magnoliopsida; order Cornales; family Hydrangeaceae; genus Hydrangea; species Hydrangea macrophylla. The sequence goes on from CM066994.1 coordinate 36,715,674, forward strand.
TTTTACATGTTAAATGCATTTATAGGATTAAATGGGTAAATGTTTAATATGCTTTGATATTATATTGCTAAATATGCTAACTTTTAGTACCAGTTTGGGTACCCATTTAAGGGCATAAACGAAAATGATCCATAATTAGTAGGTACGTTAGCAACTTCACAAAATAATTAGGACCCCGTTTGGGACCCATACGAGACTTAGACAAACACTCATTTAGATAATTGGGTAGCTAATGGAAACTACATAGGAGTTTCATAATAATACAACACATGGGGGTGTAATTAGAATTTAAACTAGAGGTGATGAGTCATGAGACACTTGTTCAAGACTAGGCTATGTAGTGTCTTTGTGAAACACCTAGCATATGACTCACTAAGGGAGCAAGAGCTGGACATCTCAGCTCCCCAATCTCCACCGAAAATACAAGAAAAAGAAGAGAGAAAAAGAAAGGGAAGGAAAGGGAAGCAAAGAAGAATGAAGGGGAAATTGGGGAAAACTTCAATTGGGTCTAGGAAAATCATCTTATTCATCAATTGAAGCTCTAATTGTGTAGAGGAAGGTAAGACTTACATCCATCTATAGTTTAATTCCACTTTAATGGTGTAATTTAGCATTAGAGACCTAATCAATATATCGCGGTCTGCCGCAAATGTGTAGGAACTCAACGGGGGTTTCGAATTGGGTTCGAATTTGGTATTTGGAGTAGGAATTGAACGGAGGTGAGTGACTCTAATCTATGAGTGAATGTATATTTGTGTTTAAAGTTATGATGTATGATGTCTTATGTAATTATGATGTTAGTATATTCAACTATGTTGGTTAAAGCATGATAGTGTAAATTAGAAGCTTAACATGCCTAATTTTGCAAGAATTATCATACTTGAGATGGTTATGTGATTATGTGCTTACATGGGTTGAAGGAAGCCTTATGTTGGTTCACCGTGAATTTACTCCATAATAATGAGACGTGGAAAAACCCAACGGTGTAAGGGTACTCACCATACTAACTGTATAAAGGTGTGTGGATGACGACCCAGCTGTGGAAGGGTATGTGAGATGGTGTGAATTAGAGCTGCTATATGCACATAAGGGCAAAAGGCATGAGCGACGTCACGGCGAATTGATATTTGGTTTTTTGGAGACTAAATGATATGTTGATTATTGATTTTTGTATTGAATATGACATAAACCCATTGTGGACACGCGGCCTTCGTCCACTCTTTCAGTTTTGATTTAAGATTGTTTTGAAAAGGAAAAGGAAGGTCTGTTGAAAACAGATACAGAGTCGCCACTTGGTCTTTAAGGAACCAAGAAACCTAATTTTGACTCACCCAAATGGATAAAGGGCACCGGCCTTTCATAACCAAAGAACTTGGCTTGGGGTTTTGGTACGAGAGAGGAAGGAGCCTTTGTCGCGCTAAAACACCCTCAACTCACCCCGTCTTTCGACGGGCCTCAATTAGCATCCAAATAATCATCTTATACTATGTATGGTTCAACAATTAATACTATGATAGTATATTACATCACACAAGAATTTTGAAATGGAAGATCAAAAGATAAGATATCATTCATAAGATCTAACTAAGTATCACACAATGTAAAGTGAAAGATCACACAAACAAACCTAGGAAAAATCGTCTAATCACATATCAAGTAATTAAGTTTTCCTAATCTAAAGGGAACATGAATTGTTCTTGAAACAAATAAATAAAAGAAATCAAAATATGCTTAGCAAGTTAGTATGATGCATGTTAATCTTTGAGAAAAGAAGACCTCTCAATCCCCGGGACGGATGAGAAAGGAAGATTAGATCGAGGGGGAGCATGAACGTATGATCAAGTTCATTTCTTATAATCTTCTTAGATTAGGAGTCACAAAAGCCCCAAATCTTGCATGAATGCAATGTATGATCCTAGAATGTGCAACAGTTGTTGTGTGTTTGTGTACATGGACTTTCTAAAGTGACTTAGGAGTCTAAAAAGATGAATGAATTCATGGGGGAAATCATCATGGGATATGTACATATGTAGTATGGACTACTTCTTAAGATGTGAACAAATTTGAAGTACATATAAGCATCAAATCAATGGATGGAAGTAAAAGTATACTTGCTGTGAATAGTGGACAGAACAGTGAGTTGATTTTGTGGAAAATGAAACGTAGGGCCACAAATGTTTTCAATGCATAGGGGTACAAATGTTTTCAATGCATGATTTTTTATATAGATCATCCTTATTGTTTCAAGAATACAAATCAAAAAGCCAATCCTCAATAACTATTACAGATTCATTGAAATCATATAAACAATAGAGGTTACTCAGAAACAGAGTTTGTACTGTCAACTGAAATGTTGGAAATTCTTAGAAAATGAAAACAAACGATCTAGAGGCCCATATTATACATAACGTTCCCTAAGACACTGAAGTTCAAGGTAAAAATGAGTTGGGACCACTCCTTTTGGAAATGTTTTCTGTAAGACAAGTTGAAAGTCAACCAAGCTGTTGTGACAGAAAAAATAGAATATCTGGAGAGAATTTTTGGGTCCAAATGGACCACTTTCAAGTTCTTTCAAGTCAAGCCAAAAATCATGGGTGTTCTATAATGAGTTAGGAAGACTTTCCAAGTGGTCCTGAATCCATACCTTGAGTATTGAACTCAGAATAATTCTTTGAAATTAAACAAATCACTATTTTGAAGGTTTTTGAGAAAATAAGGTTTATTTCTTGAAATCCAAATATTGGGGGTTTTAGGAGAGCTTTGAAATAAGGGTTTTGAAAGTATATTTTCAACACTCAAAGAAGATTAAAACCACTTGTAATATCAACCCTTAACTCATTTAGAGAACCTCCAAGATTATTGGAAGGGTTTGCCTTATTTTGGAAATAACCTCAAAAATACATAGGGATGTATTGAGGTTATAATCATCATCTATTAAACATGTTTTTGAGGTCAAGAGCTCATATCCATAAGGATTCACTCACCTCAAACTTCGTGTCATCATCTAGATGATGATGAACTAGTAAGTAAATAAAGAAAATCAAAAAGAAATGAGGTAAGAAGAGATGAACATTGTATATAAGCAAGCAAATGAACAAATCAATAGATGATAATCAATGGTGGAACCACAAGCATTCAACCTCTCATATATGTGTATATGGGTGAGTACATCACTCTCTAACTTATAGGAAACTCAAAGAAGATGAAGAAGATGGATTGAAAGCTTGAAAATAAAAGTTTAGTTTTCAGAAAACTAATTGAAACTCACATTTTGGATTGGATTTGGAAGAAGAAAATCTCTCTTTCTCTCTCTCTCTTTCTCCCTAACTCTCTATATCTCTCTCTAATGGCTTCCAAGTTATTTCCCAAATGGAAGCAAATGGGTCTCATTTATAGGCCAAGATGGGGGTGTATTTTGGATTTTTGAAAGTCTCTAATTGATCCAAAAAGTTCAGATTATCAAAACAATGTCGTTTTATTTGTTGAAAATTTGAATTAAAACCCAAAAATTAACAAACAATTACAAAAAAAAATGAAAAATCACTCAGAGTGCCGTCGCGGCACTTGACCACTGCTGCCGTGGTAGTGGGCTAGTGCCTCCATGGCAGTCAACCCCCCCGTTGACCAGAATTTGCATTTTGGCCCCCAAAACTCCCGAAATTTACGAAACGGCCCTATTTTGTCCAAAATTCACAAACAATTCATATGAAATCCAAATTGAGATTGTGATATACCGTTGGAAAGGTATTGAGGTATACTTTCCATAAAAAATAGTTTGGAGTTGGGTCACTTTGGAAAATTTTGCAGTATTCACGATAAAAGCCGAATTGATCACATTTTTCACCTTCAGAAATTCATAACAAATTTGTTTTAGATCCAAAAATTATGTGTGATATACCGTTAGAAAGCTATTGACCTCTAGTATTTGATAAAAATAATTCAACATCAAAAAGTAGACTTTGATTTTTGGTCAAACTTGCAGTCAAATCAGTCAAACAGTGCACTTCCAGTAAATTCCGGGAAGTTCTGGGAGCCTCCAAAGACTGACGTTTCTGTCCGATTTTCTTTTAAAATATATTTTAAGACTTTTTACATGATCTAGGATGATCTCGGAACTTTTGGGCGAATTCGGATGATTTTGGTCAAACCTTGGTCAAACTTGGTCAAACTTGTCAACGGAGACTTTTTGGGAACTTTCGGGACTTCCGGGGTCTCTGGGAGTTTAAGATTTCATATATTCATCTTTTAAAATACCTTTTTTTTGTTTTGAACAACATCAAATGATTTCTGAGATTCTGGGTCAATTCGGAGAGTTTTGAGCTGTTAGAGACATTTTGGTCATTTCTTTGATTTCTTGAGAGTTACAGGCAATCTCTGAAAATTCGATCTTTATAATCATCGAGGTTTGACATGCTTGTAGCCTCCTAAGTCTATTAGCCAACAAAATGGGGTGTCTACAGTTTGCCCCTCTTTGGCATGAACTTGCGAGGCAACGTGTGTCACAAGCGAGTGTCAAAGTTTTGAAGAGACAGGTCTTTTGAAGGCTAAAAGATTTAGGATAAAAACAAGTGCGTTGAGAAAAATTCAAGAGAAAGAAACCAATACTGAGCCTAGTGTTGGTCGCGCTCCACGTGAGCTGCCTATGTATCCCAAGGGGAATCAGACCAAGACGTAGTTCGGGGCACAAAGAAACAAAACATGCAAATACACAATGATCAGGCGGATGCTATGCTAGGATGATGCTATGTTATGAGAATGATATGCAATGCATGGATGTGATATGAATTTTGTCTTGAGTCCTATCATGTCTAGTGTTCTAATCCTAGCATGAACTGGTGTTGTGGGGTGTACCACTCCAAGTGGACTTGTGTCATGCATATGTTGTGTTCTAAAGTGCTTGTGGTCCTAGTACATGTTCTGTGTATTCGCCACTCTCAGTGGGCTTGGTGATTTATGCTTCGCTATGACTAAAAACCTTTGTGAAGGATCTCGACTCGGGAGTCTTACCCAAGGAAGAGTGTTGGTGCTCAAAGTGACACTACGGTGCTCAAAAGAATGCTTATGGTGTGTTTGCCACTCCTAGTGGGCTTTGTGATTTGTGTGTGCCGCGACCGATAGGTTATGTGTCATGTCATGCCCAATTTGTTATGGTGGGTGAAGTGACCCTCTAGACTTGACTCGTGCTCCCCTTAATCATAATGCTATGGACTCGGTGACTCTCAAATTCTCAACAGTGCTTCTCAAATTTCAATGATGATCCTTAATTCTCAACGGTGCTTATGTTGTTCCTCAATTCTTTGACGGTGTTTCTCAATACTTCTTGATTCTCAACGGTGTTCTTCAAATCTTAACAATACTCCTCAAATCATCAACGATGCTCCTCAACTTTTCAATGATGCTTTTCAACTCTTCTGAAGCTCCTCAACACATTTGATGTTCTTCCATTCTTCAATAATGCTCCTCAACACACTTGATGCTCCTCTTCAACAATACTCCTCAACACTTCCGATGTTCCTCGATGTTACTCCACTTTTCAACGATGCTTCTCAACTCTTCTGATGTCCCTCTATGCTCCAACAATGCTTCTCAACTCTTCTGATGTTCCTCTATGCTCTAACAATGCTTCTCAACTCTTTTGATGTTCCTCGATGCTCCAATAATGCTTATCAACTCTCTTTATGTTCCTCGATGCTTCTCTAATCTCTGGGTTCTAAAACATCCTCCAAAAATATCTCATCAGCAAACCTGGACTCTAAGCCCTAAGATACCTCAACAATACATCTTATCAACACATCTAGACTCTGGGCCATAAAACACCTCAACAACAAATCTCATCGACACACCTCATCAATACATTAGCAATAGTTTTTTGGTGTTGGCGATATTTCCTCCGATCAACCGCCTTGAGAAACAACTATCAGTTGTAGTTTGCAACCACTTACGAATTTATGACACTCGTACTTGGGACACTATTCATGTTGAGACCTTGACTGGTGTAGTTATGATGTTTGGTACTTCTGCTTGTATCCACAAAATTGGGAATCACCTTAAACCCACACATTTGAGACCATCAGGACGAATGGACTTAACAGGAATGATGATGACAAGGAAAGTTAGGTTAGTTTGAATGAAACCTCAATCTCTGACACACTTTTGATCAGATTACTACTGACTCAAACAAAGATGGATTGACTAGGACATGAAATTCTCAAATTACCACGATCCAATGTGCCTTCATCATGAATTATGTACCGCTCATCTTTTATGTTCACTCCTCATCTTAATATGACAGCACTTTGCTGATAAATCTAGTTTTTGAAAATTCCTCCCTATTGATCTAATCAATTCTCTACTTCTCCCAGGAAGTGCTTTGAATTAGTGCCTTAGCTTTTAGAATAAAAGATGCTCCATTTCAAAAAAAAATCAAAAACAATTAGGTGACTTGAAAACTCGCCCTTGGTGTGAAGGGATCATGTTAGGCAAACGGAGTTTGCTCCTAGTTTGAGGTGTAGGAAGTAGAATTCATAGGCAAACAAGGTAGGCGACCGAAGTTTGCCCCTAGTTTGGACGATGGTTTATTGGAGGTTTTGGGCAAACGAGGTCGGTGACCGAAGTTTGCCCCTTATACGAAGGGTAGATAGTAAAATTTAGGCAAACGAGGCGGGTAGCCGATATTTGCCCCTAGTATGGGAGATGTTTTCTGGCTTGAGGCAAAGACCGTGACTTTAATCTCTCAGATGCTCATAACTTTTTCCTAGGCACTAGTGAGGTGACCTAGCGAGCTCTTCTCTCTTTTGTTATTGCTCACATTGGATTTAGCTCTAATTTTTGCCTAGGCGTCCTTTCGGATTTTTGACCTAGCGAGCCATCCTTCTTTTCTTTTTGAAAGTCTGCCTACGTACCCCCGAGCGGGGATCAGGTCCAACGTAATTCGGGCCAGGTTCTTTAAAGAAGAGGGGTTAATATTGATGGTGTCGATCAAACCGATGCGGCTGCCTACGTATCCTCGAGTGGGAATCAGGTCGAGCGTAGTTCAAGGCAAGGCTTAAAAGATGGGGTTTGAGTTATAAGGGTTTTTCAAACAAATCGTCAAAGAAGTTCAAACTTGGGTTAGTTATGATAGCTCTGAATAAGAGGATTCAATTTTGATCTCCCTTTCTTTTCTTTTTCTTTTTCTTTTTCATTTTCTTTTTTTTTTTTGTTTTTGTTTTTGTTTTTGTTTTTCTTTTATTTTGAGGATTGATCCTTTTCACTTTCGCCTAGCCAGTCAATTTTCCTTTTCACATAGTTGATTCATGTGAGATCTTCTGATCATAATCTCAAAATTCCAGAATGTGCACGTCAGCTCTCGGGATTTATTTGTGGTCATTCCGAGCCTTTTGAAATGTGATATAGGCACGTTTTTATGATGTACCTTGAAGCGTAAAATTCTCTCATTTGTAAAATCATTTTGACTGGCTAGGGTCAGATCTTTGAAATCAATACCTTTTCAGCTCTAACTTTTGCCTAGGTGCCCTTTCGAGTTTTCAACCTAGCGAGCTTTTCTTTTTTCTTCTTTTTTTTTTCTTTTTTTTTTTGAAAATGAAGATAAAACTCACTGAAGTGTTTGGCTACCATCAAGGACCAAGTCCACACAGATTCGCATGGCTATCAATTGGGTTGGCCCCAAGGCTTTGAAATGGTGGAAAGGGTGTTGGGCAAGCCCCAAATCAGTCACAAGTATGTCTTTTCGAGATTTGAGCAAAAGCATCTTTAAATTCTTAAAGTAAGACTATTCAATTATCAACTCTTCTTTGGGGTCAGCACGAAATCGACTTTGGCCTTTTTGGGATTTTTTTTTGTTTGATGCAAAAATTTATTAGCAGAGTAATGTCCATGATAATTTCAAAAATGACATTTTCAATTTAGTGATTCATGCACTTATGAATATACACATCAGATTAAGCAAAAGTGAGATTTCATTCCATCAGAAGAGAAGGATTACATTACTCAATACAGACTCACAACAACTCGATGACAGACAGACTTGACCACAAGACTAAACTTGAAATATACTCAAAACATAGAACAGACTTGACCCGGTCTCAAATGGAATGTCACGGTGACTCGCTTTCTTCTTTTTTTTATTGGCAGGAGTTCCAAACACTATCAACTCACCGCATAGCTTCAACAATCATTGGCCTCAGCGAAGGGGATCATTTGAAAGGACTGGCCAGGGGCTTAGGTGACATGGGGTTGAATGGGTGGTGGCTCAATAATTCTTCGGTCAATGAGGTCTTGGATATCATGCCAGAGACGTATGCACCCGTCGGTGACATGGCATGGGCCTTGGTGGTAGGCACATCGTTTGGACAGGTCACAGTTAGGTGATGGGGGATCGGTACGAGGCTGAAGGAGTTGGAGGTGTCCCTTTTTTAGCAGGCGGCCTAAGGCTACGGAGGGGAAGATATCTAGCTTGGAAAATTCACGGGGTACCCTATTTTGGTAAGGCTAGGTGAGCTGGTTTGGTTTGTGAGCTGGTTTGGTTTGTGAGCTGGTATGGTTGGGGAGAATAGGCCATGGGTTGGTTACTAAGGGCGTTGACATCCGAAGGGTTTCGGGAGTAGTCGGGCCTCTTGGATTGGTTTTGTGATTCTTCATTCTTGATTTTTCCTTCCCTGATTGCATTGCATCCTCAATTCTAGTCCTAATCTCAAATAGTTCTTCAAATGTTGAGATGGACTGGTAGAATAGTTTCTCATGGTACAGCGGCAGTAGATTCTTGATCAACATCCGGACTTGTTCCTTTTCGACTGGTCGGTGGGTCATTTGGGCCACTTTGTTTCTCCATCTACTCAAGAATGTAGTGAAGGACTCATTGAAGTTCTGTCGGGTAGTCTCCAGATCCCGGATGGTGACATCGAGCTCTTGGTTGTAGGAGTAATGATCAATAAAGACCTGGACTATATCTTCCCAAGTCCGCGTCTTAGAAACCTATAAGGTCAGAAACCAGGATAGAGCAGCCTTGGCGAGGGTTTGAGGGAACAACATTGCAATGTGCTCATGGGTGCAGCCCATTAATTGGAAAACACTCATGCAGAACTTTACGTGGCTCTTCGGATTCCCAGTTCCATCCAAACGATCAATTTCAGGCCTCTTGAAGTTCTCAGGTAGCTTTAATTTGTTGGGCTCAAACAATCCTTCTAAATCTAACATGTAATCGTCGACCCCCTTACTCTTTCTCAGTATGTTCTCAAGCTTGTCAACCATATCCAGTTTTTCTTGAATTTTCTTATTAAGTGCAGGTGGTGGGGCCCCATTGAACCAATCATCATCTACATTGTTCTCGGGAGGTGGTGCAAACCCAGGCGGTGGTGGTGGTATAAACCCCGGTGGCGGTGGGAACCCAAGTAGGTATTATGGTTATTGTTGTTTCAGTTCTTCTATAAAGGCTAAAACTTGGGCCAATCGGTCAGACTGTTGGTTGATCATTTCTGTTATTCTTGCTTCCAAACCTTCTGGATCCATAAAGCTGACTTTCGGCTGAGTGATTTTGAAAAGTGACTCCCTAATCCTCTGACTCACAAATGCAGATCTCGGGTGCTCAAAACTTGTACTGACATATAGGTGTGAAAAGACTGTGTCAGACTTTTAACAGTGATGATTGAGATGACAACTATAGTGACAAGTGAGGACTAACTCGTGTACAGGCCGACTATCATAGTGTATGTAGACTGATGAAGCAAACATGTGGATGCAAGCCCTAATCTACATGATGCTCGTACTTCTAACATATAGCAGTTAAGCAAGTAAGGTCCTAGCCATACAGAGTGTGCTAACTTTACTTTCCAGGATGATCGTCGTCATGGAGAGGGTGAGGAAGACAGGTTTGCTCTTTGAGGAATGAGAAACTGAGAAATTTTATAAGTAGAGATTTTTGGGAAATTTGGATGAATTTTGGTAGGATTTTGGGAAACGGGGATTTTGTAGGAAATCTAGGTGATTTGGACAAAGTTTTGAAAAAAAAAAAACAGGCATTTTTGGGTGAGTTGGATAGAGTTTCTGGGAGAAATTGGGGAATCAGAGTTTCTGGGAGAAGTTTCTGGGAAAAGCGGGGATATTAAGATTTCTGGGAGAAATAGAGATTTTTGGAAAATCTAGGCGGATTGGATAGAGTTTCTAGGAGAAACAGGCATATCTAGGCATTCCTGGGAAATTGAGGAAGAGTTTCTGGGAGAAGCTGGTATATTTGGGAAATCTGGGAGATTTAGGCAGAGTTTCTAGGAAAAACTGGTATCCTGGGTATTTCTGAGAAATTTGGACAGAGTTTATGGAAGAAACTGGTATATCTGGGAATTTCTGGGAAATTTAGACAAAGTTTTTGGGAGAAACTGAGAAATCAGAGTTTTTGGGAGATATTGGTACATCTGGGCATTTCAGAGAAGTTTGGACGGAGTTGGTGGGATTTTTTAAAAAATCTGGGAGATTTGGACAAAGCTTCTAGAAATACAGGTATATTTGGGGTAAGTCGGACAGAGTTTCTAGGAAAAACAAGTATATTAGAGTTTTTGGGAGAAACTGAGATTTCTGGGTAATCTGGGAGATTTGGGCAGAGTTTTTGGGAGAAACTAGTCTTATCTGGATGTTTCTTGGATATATGGACAGAGTTTTCAGGAGAAACTAGTTATATCTAGGTGAGATGGACAGAGTTTTTGGGATAAATAAGTATATCAGAGTTTCTGGAAGAAACTGAGATTTCTGGGTAATATGGGGGATTTGGAAGGAGTTTCTGGGAGAAACTAGTATATCTGGAAAATCTGGGAGATTTGGACGGAGTTTCTGGGAGAAACTGGTATATCTGGGAAATCTGGGAGATTTGGACAGAGTTTCTGGGAGCAACTGGTAAATATGACGAGAGCAAGTGATGACGGTGATCATACTATCTAGCAAGTTTCATACTCCTATGTCTTAGGACCAACAAACAAGGTATGCGGTGTATATCTTTGTGAGCATGGAGCAGACATCCTTGTCATGGTGCCTAGGCAGGTCAACTTAATGTGATCACATGTGAGTGATTGCCTTGGGAATCATAAGAAAGAGGTTCTGCCTCATGCCACATAAGCGTCTACACCGCGCAGGTAATCCCGTCAGGGCATACAGCAGTTATATCACATTGTCCTATCTGAAAAGATAAATGAACAGTCCTATGAAAGGTTCTACAGGAATCTATATGCAAAGGCTGGGTTTAGTCAAAGAGAGTCTGTTGACGAGAGTTCCAATATACCATCAGAGAGACAGTACGGAAGTTTTTACTCTTTTTGATATACCTTGGAAGGAACAGTATCAACGGTGACTTATGCCCTGGCACAGCAAGACCTGAACAATGTCAGCGTCGCGTTTCAGACACAGTCGGAGGGGAAATGCAGAAGTGCAATGCGGTGAACCAGACACCGTAAAAAGATGATTTTAAGGATGCTTCTTATGAGTCAAACCTCTATATTATTTTGTTTTAAAATAAAAGTCCCCAGTGGAGTCGCCAGATTGTGGACACGCGACCTCTGTCGTCCACTCTTTCAATTTTGATTTGAGATTGTTTTGAAAAGGAAAAGGAGAAGGAAGGTCTGTTGAAAACAGATACAGAGTCGCCACTTGATCTTTAAGGAACCAAGAAACCTAATTTTGACTCATCCAAATGGATAAGGGCACCGGCCTTTCATAACCAAAGAACTTGGCTCGGGGTTTTGGTACGAGAGAGGAAGGAGCCTTTGTCGCAACTACAACACCCTCAACTCGCACCGTCTTTCGACGGGCCTCAATTAGCATCCAAATAATCATCTTATACTATGTATGGTTCGACAATTAATACTATGATAGTATATTACATCACACAAGAATTTTGAAATGGAAGATCAAAAGATAAGATATCATTCATAAGATCTAACCAAGTATCACACAATGTAAAGTGAAAGATCACACAAACAAACCTAGGAAAAATCGTCTAATCGTATATCAAGTAATTAAGTTTTCCTAATCTAAAGGGGACATGAATTGTTCTTGAAACAAATAAATAAATAAAATCAAAATATGCTTAGCAAGCTAGTATGATGCATGTTAATCTTTGAGAAAAGAAGACCTCTCACTCCCCGGGACGGATGAGAAAGGAAGATTTGATCGAGGGAGAGCATGAACGTATGATCAAGTTCATTCCTTTTAACCTTCTTAGATTAGGAGTCACAAAAGCCCCAAATCTTGCACGAATGCAATGTATGATCCTAGAATGTGCAAAGGTTGTTGTGTATTAGTGTACATGGACTTTCTAAAGTGACTTAGAAGTCTAAAAAGATGAATGAATTCATGGGGGAAATCATCATGGGATATGTACAAATGTAGTATGGACTACTTCTTAATATATGAACAAATTTGAAGTACATGTAAGCATCAAATCAATGGATGGAAGTAAAAGTATACTTGCTGTGAATAGTGGACAAAACAATGACTTGATTTTGTGGAAAATGAAAAGTAGGGGTAGAAATGTTTTCAATGCATGATTTTTTATGAAGATCATCCTTATTGTGTCTAGAATACAAATCAAAAAGCCAATCCTCAATAACTATTACAGATTCAGAGAAATCATATAAACAATAGAGGTTACTCAGAAACAGAGTCTGTACTGTCGACTGAAATGTTGGAAAATCTTAGAAAATGAAACAAAAAAGATGCAGAGGCCCATATTATACAAAAAGTTCCCTAAGACACTGAAGTTCAAGGGAAAAATGAGTTGGGACCACTCCTTTTGGGAAAGTTTTCTGTAAAACAAGTTGAAAGTCAACCAAGCTGCTGTGACAGAAAAAACAGAATATCTGGAGAGAATGTTTCGGTCCAAATGGACCACTTTCAAGTGCTTTCAAGTCAAGCCAAAAATCATGGGTGTTCTATAATGAGTTAGGAAGACTTTAAAAGTGGTCTAGCATCCATGCCTTGAGTATTGAACTCAAAATAATTCTTTGAAATTAAACAACTCACTGTTTTGAAGGTTTTTGAGAAAATAAGGTTTATTTCTTTAAATCCAAATATTGGGGGTTTTAGGAGAGCTTTGAAATAGGGATTTTGAAAGTATATTTTCAACACTCAAAGGGGATTAAAACCACTTGTAATATCAACCCTTAACTCATTTAGAGAACCTCCAAGATTATTGGAAGGGTTTGCTTTATTTTGGAAATAACCTCAAAAATACATATGGATGTATTGAGGTTATAATCATCATCTATCAAGCATGTTTTTGAGGTCAAGAGCTCATATCCATAAGGATTCACTCACCTCAAACCTCATGTCATCATCTAGATGATGATGAACTAGTAAGTAAATAAAGAAAATCAAAAAGAAATGAGGTAAGAAGAGATGAACATTGTATATAAGCAAGCAAATGAACAAATCAATAGATGATATTCAATGGTGGAACCACAAGCATTCAACCTCTCATATATGTGTATTTGGGTGAGTACATCACTCTCTAACTCATAGGAAACTCAAAGAAGATGAAGAAGATGGATTGAAAGCTTGAAATAACAGTTTAGTTTTTAGAAAACTAATTGAAACTCACATTTTGGATTGGATTTAGAAGAAAAAAATCTCTACTTCTCTCTCTCTCTTCCACCCTAACTCTCTATATCTCTCTCTAATGGCTTCCAAGTTCTTTCCCAAATGGAAGCAAATGGATCTCACTTATAAGCTAAGATGGGGGTGTATTTTGGATTTTTAAATGTCTCTAATTGATCCAAAAAGTTCAGATTATCAAAACTATGTCGTTTTATTTATTGAAAATTTGAATTAAAACCCCAAAATTAACAAAAAAATTACAAAAAAAAAATGAAAAATCACTCAGAGTGCCGCCGTAGTACTTGGCCACTGTCGCCGTGGCAGTCAACCCCCCCGTTGACCAGAATTTCCATTTTGGCCCCCGAAACTCCCAGAATTCGTGAAACGGCCCTATTTCGTCCAAAACTCATAGAAACTTCATACAAAATCCAAATTGAGATTGTGATATACCGTTGGAAAAGTATTGAGGTCTACTTTCCATAAAAAAAAAGTAGTTTGGAGTTGGGTCACTTTGGAAAGTTTTGTAGTATTCACGATAAAAGCCGAATTGATCGCATTTTTCACATTCAGAAATTCATAACAAATTCGTTTTAGATCCAGAATTTATGTGCGATATACCGTTGGAAAGCTATTAACCTCTAGTATATGTTAAAAATATTTCAACTTCAAAAAGGAGACTTTGATTTTTGGTCAAACTTGCAGTCAAATCATTCAAACAGTGCACTTCCAGGAAATTTTGGGAAGTTCTAGGAGCCTCCAAAGACTAACGTTTCCGTCCGATTTTATTTTAAAACATATTTTAAGACTTTTCACATGATCTAGGATGATCTCGGAACTTTTGGGCTAATTCGGATGATTTTGGTCAAACCATGAATGTTAATTAACTTGGTTTTCCTTATGCTTGAATGTTTATGTATAGTTTAGGAGAAATGAGGAGGTTGATGCAAGTTCATGTTTCTAAGGATGAATCTATGTGTTTTGATTGATCAAATAACTTCTCTAATACTAATTTGAAATGATTTTGAAAACTCTCATGTTGTCTGTGTTTCTATTTGGAACTCATGAGTTTTGAAGGAGTAAGTAGCTTCCAAATGTTTGAAAATACTTTTCTTTTAAAGTTCTTATGATGGTTGGGTTGAACTAATGAAATTGGGAGTGTTTGTGTGAGGAAGCACTTGTGCAACATGTGTAATGTTTATAATCATATTGGAGTCTCTTGGAAATGTTTTGAAATGGTTTAATAGTGATTTGGAAATGTTTTAGAAGTCTCCATGAGATTTGGTTTGGCTTGGGATGATTTAAACTTGCAAACTAGAGTATTTTTTAGCAGCAAGTTTTGTTTTAGCAGCAGCAAAATATTATCTGCAGAAAGTTGGACTGAGCAAACTCTGCCCTGGGTTGAGCGAACTCTAGGCAGAATAGTTTCTGCAGAAGTTGGATTGAGCACAGAATAATTATGCTTGAGCGAACTCTTGACAGAATGCTTGAGAGTGATTTGGGCAATCAAATCAAAACTTAAGTGAACATAACTTGGTCTAGGGAGTTCGTATTCACGCGCCATTTTCAACGTTGGATTCCTCGTTTAAAGACCTTTCTTTTGAGATGATATCCTGACAAAAATCTAAAATGACCATTTTACCCTTGGGGTTAATTACATGCAAATGAGTTTTATTAAGAGTTTAAAAGAGAGTTTAAACTTAATTTATTTTATATTCATTGGGAACGTGCTTTAGTGGCATTGTTACACGTGTCCTAATCCACCCGAGGCGGGTTGGGGTGTGACACTGGTAGACGTCATTAAGTTGTGGCAATAAAATTGATGCGTCTTTGCTCAAAGCGTTATATCCCTAACTTACGATGGACTGTGCATATGCATTTAAAAGCGATGGATTGACTGATGTGGTGTTTATAACTTGCGGTGGACTACAAATATGTTCTTAAAAATGGTAGAGAGCATTAGTGTGTCCAGGAGTATTGCAATCTAGTCTGTTCATTTATGAGTCAGATGCAGTGTCGGTCGTGAGTTTTGGGAGGTCCTATGCGAACTCTAAAATATGGGGCCCTAAGGCTATACAGGGGTTTAGGGGCAGTGCCCCTGAAGCAAATTATTTTTGGTCTACTTATACATAATTATATGTAAAAATGATTTTTTGTCACATCTGCAACTGAATTTGGGGGCCCCCTTTGGATATGGGGGCCCTAAGTGGTTTCTTGCTTTGTTTGGCCCCAGGACCGCTCTGGTCAGATGTTGTAGGTTCTTGTATAAAAGATGTGAGCGATTCAATTAATAGAAAGTTTGAATTAAGATAAAGATGGCATTAGTAGAACTATAATTTATGGCCTTCCTAACTTGTAATTACGTTATACCTATGATATTACATTAGTTTCTTCTCACTCAGCTTTCAGTAAGCTGATGGCTTTTATGCCTGGACATTCCCGTCCAGACTACCCTGTCTCTGATATTTTAGGTGACGAACCGTACGATGATGGCTACTACCCAGAGGGAGGATAAACAGAGGGTGGCCCCACTAATGCCGACTATGTTAGGGAAGACTACTATGCTCACGACTATATATACGCTAGTTGAAGACATAGGATCGATTATAGTTCTATTTCCTATCTGTTTAACTTACTATTATGTTTCGTAATAAGGCATATGTTGTCTTCAGACTTTTAATATTATATTTTGAACTCTGATGTAAAATTTAGGGACCTTATATTATGTTGAGTTAGTTCTATTATTGTTCTTCTTATTCTTTGCTATTTAGAACTGCATGATGTGGACAATTTAGTGACTTCACCAGTCATGCCTATAGACCCAAAAAAGAATTTAAATTTCTTTATTTTTGTCATTCCGGGGCGTGACGGACTTTGACTTGCATAATTGGTGTGATTGTGAGGCACTGGCAAATATTATACTTATATCACAATAAATAATTGTTATAGAAATCTAATAACATGTTGTAGTGGTGCACTAACTATTCTAGTGTCTTACCGAAATACATGCCCAAATAATTTAATGAAGATAACATAACATTGTTCTTATAGTTACAGTAGCTCTCGGTATTGAGATTCTATCTAATCCGGCATTGCTTGTATAATAATAATATAGAAATATACGATTTGGTCCCTAATTATGGTCATTAATAGAAATTGACCCTTACTTGATTTGGGTTTCAGATATTAATCCTTAATTTGCAATAGGAATCAATAATTAGTCCCTATTCCTAAATAGTTAGTTCAATTCTGGACCATTATACCCTTGTGATATATATAGATATCTATACATAACTGATTATATGTATTCACATATAAGCAAACATGTGAAATTCAAAAAAGTCTAAATAAGGTAGTTAATAAATGGAGAGGATTTATAGGAGATCATGGATAATGTCTTGTATCCCAAAAATTGTGCTGATTTGTGTTTCAAAAAAGATCATTTTTAAATCTGCATGTAAACATGCTTTATTTGTTTCGTATAAAAAAAATAACAAATAATCTTGCGTGGAAGTTTAAAGGTTGATAAGAAAAAAGTGAGAATTTCTATAAACAGTATGAGAAATTCACATGAATGTATTTAATTTCACATATCGTATGCATGGTTTTTCATTTTGTTTTCCAAGAAGTTTCCTTATTTTACTCAACTTTCAAAATTATTTGCTAATTAAGTGTCTATATTAGGATTAAATACTAAGTGCTAAAATCAAGAAGTTTCCTTATTGAAGGTTGCTGAGAAAAAGGTGAGAAATTCTCTTAATAATTCATATATATATATATATATATAGAGAGAGAGAGAGAGAGAGAGATAGCTGTGTATATTCAAAACACTTCCAAAATCGTGTATATATAGTTATGGGAAACGAATTTTTAGGAGATCATGGATAAGGGGATTAATATCCCTAAAATCAAGGGATTTCGGTTTAACAGAGTAATGTGATAATTTCTCACTTTTTTTTTTTTTTGTATATACTGTTTTGTAAGTTGAAAAAACTTTCAAAATTGTGTTATATGCAGTTTTGGAAAACGTTTTGTTAGGAGATCATGAATAAGGGAATTAATATCCCTATAATCAAGGGATTTTCGGTTTAACAAAGTGATGTGGGAATTTCTTAATTTTTTTGTGAGAAATTTCTCACTAATTTCATTTACATAACACATTATCTATTGATTACAGTCTATACAAGTAAAAAAAAATCTCACTAATTTAATCTACATACAATGAGGAAGTAATTTCTTACAGCCTATACAAGTGAGAAATTTCTCACTAATTTCACTACATAACAAATGAGCAATTTATTACAGCCTATAAAAGTGAGAAATTTCTCACTAACTTCATCTACATAACAAGTGGGGAATTTCTTACAGCCTTTACAATAAGGAGATCCTCATCAATACTATATGTATGTATACAAACGGTTCGGATCTTAAACAAACCTTAAAAATCGGACCTAAAGAAATTTCAAAATATGAGAAATTCGCACGTTTTTGTGAGAAATTCACTTTTTACACATTTCGGACTATGTATACAAATTCATGGAAGTGAGTAAATCTATGGCACAATCGTCGATGAGTGCATCAAATCCATGAACCATTTCGGAGTGATCGTCTTCTGTATCGTCTCGCAATCGGTTGATTTTGTTGATGATAGATTGCAAATTTGAAACCTTGCTTTTCACTCGCATTTTTGAGAACAAAGGTGAAATCGAATTTTCGCGCCTAAAACGATTCGATTTCAGTGACATATTTTGATTTTTTTTCTCACAAATTAGTGAGTAATTTGTCCACACAGTGGTCACCGGTGGAGAGTGGTGGCCGGAGATGGTGGTGCATGGTTGATATAGGTGAAGGGAGGTAGAGAGGGGGAGGAGGAGGAAGGTGGTGGGTCATCGTCGGTGGCGATGGAGGGGCTGCGACCCTCTCTCTCTCTCTTTTTTCTCCCTCTCTGTCTTCATCTCTCTCTCTCTCTCTCTCTCTCTCTCTCTCTCTCTCTCTCTCTCTATTTATCTAAATATATAGACGGTCCGGCTTTTAAGTGGACCTTAAAAAACGGACTGTGTAAAATGTGAGAATTTCTCACAAAAAAAGTGGGAAGCGTGTTAAAAGTGAGAAATTCCCTGATTTGAATTTGAAATCCTGATTTCATATATATATATATATATATATACGGGGACAGTTTTGTCCTTAAAATATTATAGGGACCTATTTCTAGATTCATTTAAAAAAGGAGCCTATTTCTAGTTAGATGCATATATTAGGACTATATATTAAATTACCCATAATAATAATAGTTATTAGGATTGAGATTCTATTAAAGTTGGTCTAACACCAATTCTTGCACGTCTTAGGTGTATGTTTGAAAGGTAATACTTGGGACACACCCAAAGATACAATTTTTGGGGCACAACCCAAAGACACAATTTTTGGGTTATGTCCCAAAAATTGTGTGTTTGGGTGTGTCCCAATCTTTACTCACGTTTGAAACCCCCCTCTCCTATTGTAAACTCAAACAATAACAACAACAACAAAAAATATCCATATTATACGGAAAGAATGTCTTTTTTTTTTTGGCTAAAATTTTAATCTAAGGATCAACATTTAAAGATCATTATAACAATGCATATTAAGTTAAGCATTAAAAAAGGTTAGACGTTTTGAACCGTTGAGCTGCACCATCCGAGGGTCAAAATTTATTCTCACTTTTTGAATACTTTTCAAGGCTTTGAATTTTAAAAATAATTTTCATCCAAAAATGGTCAAGATTTAAAGATCATTGCAACTATACATCTTAACCATCCAAACGGCGCGAAATATTAAACCCTTGATTTGTGTAATCTAAAGGTTCAACTTTGTTCTCACTTTTTGAACAATTTTCAACAAGAGATCACCACCACAAACACTATCACCAGATTCACCACTCGTATTTACTCTCTCTCTTCTCTCCCTCTACAATACCTCCAACACCACCACCTCAACCACCGGGCTGCAATGAACTACCACTACATTTTTTTTTTTTTTGTGGTACATGAAATAGAAATGCAGTTAAGCTACCCTAAAATTTCGCCTGGGTACATTAGACTCTTAACACCTAAGACTGATCTACGGAGGTCCCCACCGCACTTACATTAACAGCCGAAGCATGAGTCCCATGTACATGCAAGTTGTAATTTGCAAGCTATGGGTCTTTGTCACAACTATAGGAGTACTACTGTACTAGTATTGACACTCCAAATATTGTGGGGTCCAAACTAATTCCTATATGGAAGACCTCCCAAAACATTCAGTTGATGGTGTATGAGCATCAATTTAGTTCAATTTGCCCTATATGGCCAAATATGTTCAAAATAGTTTCTGTGGTCAAATTTTATTCAGCCCAACTACCAAAAATGCAGTATTACTCACAGCTGATCACATATCTTCAGCTGAATATATTTTTATCTTCAAGTTCTTATTAAGGTACCATTCCATATATTTTGCTAAGTTAGCATGCATTTGATTTGTGGACAGAGAATAAAAGGCAAAAAAAAAAAAAGAAGCAGCCGCAGGAAACCTCTACTATCTATAATCTAATGTTATTTCTTGAGTATTACTTCGTGCTTAAATAACATTTAAAAAAAAAAACACTTACTAAAATGGGAATATGATTTGTTCTTACTTCATTAAACAACATTTCTAAAAAAAATTTAAAACAATAATAATAATAAATAAGGGAAAAAAAGACAGGAGAGAGAAAAAATACTTACTAAAATAGGAAAATGACTCAAGAACAAAGGAACGAAAATAATTCACAAAAATTAAACTTAATAATTTTTTTTATCTAATTTTCTATTCCTTAGCCTATTGCTCGTCCTTTTCCTTGTCAATGAAATATTGAAAAATAACAAATGTCTTGTTCAGCTCTTTTTTTTAATTACTAAATCCTTAACTAAAAAAAAATAGTAATAAAAAATAGCCTTTTGTGAATTCACTAACTCAAATACTACACAAATTAAGCTTCATGTAAAAAACTTTTTTAATTACAATGGGATAGGTGGATTCGAACTTGTAATAAAGCATAAAAGTTGGTTTCAACCAACTCGGATAGGACCTCAATCCTAACTTTGTGTAATGTTAGCAGTCAGCAAGTTGACCCTAAAAGACCCCACAAATTTACAAAAAAAAAAAAAAAAGAAAAAGAAAGAAAGAAAGAAAGAAAAGTAAAGAAACGAAACAAGTGAAAGTCCTTAAAAGCACCCATAAACTTTGTTGATAAGCACTAGCACTGGCAAAAAACACCACCAACATGCCATTATCAAAATAAACCATATAGAAAAGTAGCCTCCAAAACCCCAAATATGCCATTACTAGCATATAGCAACCACACCACCAGCATTCCATTATCATAAAAACCATATATACCATTTCTAAACAATACCAAGTTAGACTCAACAGAATTTGATCAGTCCTTTTTTGTGTGTGTTTCTTTCCTGTCGTTCCGGTAGAGAACTGAACCAAAATTTCTCTTTCTTCACCATCAATCGAATCTCAACCAAGTCCGGCAACAAATTGAGAAAGATGTGGCGTGTGTTGGTGGTGGTGAGGCGAAACCTCCAGAATATGAGGAAGAGCCCGCGTGTAGCTGATGAGAACATGTTCGGAGATGGCCACGTAGCTGAATTACCAATCTTGGCCCACAATATAGACAGAAGACAGCATGGCTGGAGGGGGCTTTCGGTAATTTCCGACATTTTACGAGCTCCATTCTCGCTTCTTTCGTGCTACGATCCCCGTCATATCAACATTGCTGATGGAGTATGGGCAACCGGTGACCTGGCACGGTTATCGGAGATGGATCATCTGATGGTCAGTGACAGTTTGCGCTACGCCATATTGATGTAGGATTGTAAGTAAACATTGCTGGTTTAGAATGGTTTAGAACCATTTGTTCCTCTACAGTTCCTACAAAATAAAAGAAATGTTTTCTTTTCTTTTCTTTTCTTTTTGTTTCCCTTATCCAGGAACATAAATGTTTAACAGAAGAACTATATTCCCATATTAGCATAAAGAATATCATGTAGATATAAAGATATACATAAATTAGCAAAGGATATCAGTCCATAACCAACAATATATTATTTGCTGAAAGAAAACCCCAAAAGACAAACAGAATAGATTCCGTTGTGTGACCAAGAGTCCATCCTTCATACACTGAATTGACATTGTCTAGATTTGATTAGATTGTGTCTAATCTAGCATTTAAAATAATAATTATTACTTATAGATTGTTTCTAAAAACTTTTAATTATATTACTATGTAATCATGTCATGAACTTTTTCAGTAATGCCTGTATTGAGTAAATAAACAATACTGTATACTGTTAATGGTTTATTTTGCTAATCTCATAGACCAACTTTGTTATTCTCATTGTTTTTTGGATTTCATTTTCTTTAACCTTACCGAATGCAAACTTTGTACATCGTTGTGTATCGCCAAAGACTGCGACGAGACAATGTCCGATACCGCGACTTTGAACCATATATAATACACATAAACATATACATATGACATACCTAGAATAGTAAACTAGAACTAACAGTAGTTTTATAAGGGGCACTTTAAGGACTGAACAGAACCCCAATTCCGTTTGGAGCATAGCATTTCTCAGCTATTATATCACATGCTAAGGTAGTTAAAATTCATTAGTAGCCTAAAATCAATTGACTAGTCCATTGATTCACATGGAATGCCTAGATAAACCACTTAGGCCTCAGAAAGATCCAACACCACCAGCCTTGTCCACTAACTTAATTCAAACATATAAAGCTTTATCTCCTGATGTGCTTTTACCAATCACTAAGGCTCCATTTGATTTGTGGATGCAGAATGGAACTGATAAGGGAATTTATTTCCCTAGTCTTTTCCTCCACGCTTAAATAACATTAAACTACTAAAAACTTTCAAACCATAACTGAAACTCAAGAAAAGAGGAAGGGAATTGACTCGGCAAATTTTGAAAATTTTGAGTTTATTTTTCACCCCATTCTCTTTTCTTTCTATTTTCCTCACTGCTTTTTTCTAATTAACCCACAAAAGTCACTCGCACTCAAAATAATAAGTGATATATCTCTAGTGCTTCAACGAGTGTTGCAAATCAGATAAACGATGTGTATATATTATACCACAAGACAGGACTCTGGACATTGTTCACGCAGTTCTTATAATAGGAAGTTCAAAAACTTTGAGCCCATTTATGAAGCATATTCTAACCAGTTACATTTGCCACTAGAACGGAAAGCTCGCATTAAACTCATCAAGCCCCACTAACATATGATTACTTTGGTAGATGCCCAAACTAACTGCTTGCTACAAATCTTGCCAACTCGAATAATCTCGTAGGCTTTGTTTGGTTTTTGGATGTGGAGAAGGAAAAGAAAAGGGAAAAGAAAACAATTTTTCTTACGTTCTCCCTAGTGTTTTTGTCTATATTCAAATGACATTAGAAATTATAAATTTATGAAATATAATAGTAACTTTAGAAAAGAGAAGGGAAGCGAGTCATAAAATTCAAAGTATTTCACTTTTCAGTTTTCACCATATTTTCTTTTCCAACCTATATCCTTCACTGTTTTCTTTACTAACCAAGTGGTCTCTTTTCTTTTCTTTTGTTTTCTGTCACTAAATTCATGCAACAAACAGAGTCTTACTGCATCAACATCTCAAGTTATTCAGCAACGAATCACCTGAAGTTACAGTGCATGTGGTGGCCAATAAATTCCATCTAAAATGTTGTAGATTAAAATACTGTGTAATTTCAATGCAATGCAATTACCTATACCAGAAAATAAAATTAAAAAATTAAATAAAAAAATATTTTAAAAAAAGTTCTTGTTTTCTAGATTGACACAATTAAATTACAAGTTAGGAGCATATATCCTTATCTTCAGAAAAATCATGATGTACTGGAAACTACAAGAGAACATAATGTATTAGTAAGTATTCTCAAGTGAGAGAAGAGCCGAAAAAGTGAAATCATGTCCACATGAAGTGGAACGTCAGCAAAGAGAGTCAACTGCTCCAACCTTTTCTGTTACTTATCTCAAATCTGGATTGGAACAAATGTACCCTACTGATGGTGAGTGCTATCTATACATTTTCGCAAGCAGGGAAATAATTGGTTTCCAGAGACTTCACAAATCAACCACACCATTCTTGATCAACTTCTTGCCCATAGAAAAAGTATGAAAACAACAATCCAACTACTCGGGGCTCGTTTCGGAATGCTTAAAAATATGATCTGGTTCTCACCTGATCTAATTTTCTATCTGTTATGAGAACCAACGATATGTTAGTTTGACAAAGAACTAGTTTCAATAGAGATGTAAGACTGGGCAGCAGACTCATGTACGTGCAAGCTTGGACATTTCCATTTCTAAGAAGGTAATGTGTTGACAAGACACTTCGCGTACACTTTTCCTACGGTGTCAACCTACAATTTTTTAGGCTTTGTGTGGCCGTGTCCATGTTTCGTTGTGTGCAAAAAAGGGACAATCAGTTAGACACCAAACACTTCAATTTATAGAACCAGTTCACTTATGACCACAGAACTCCTTCTTTGCATTTCTGCACAGACCCTTGTAGAAAGAAAAAAAAAAAAAAAAACTGTTTGATGAATGGTTTCACCAATCACATTGAGGGTTAGTGGCTTTTGGCCTATGGGTTAGGTCACAATTTTGTCTAAAGACCATCTGTGATAAAACCAACAAAAAAAGTTCTTCCAATACTATAAGCATATGTTGATTAGGACTAAACCTACCAGTCATTACACTTAACGTACTTTTCGGATGTTTGTAAGCCCAAGTTCAGTAGACAATAACGCTGACCATTTCTTTTTGAGGCCAAAGCATTTCCATATTTTTCTATATAGAGAAAGATTTAGACTACTATGACGGGACCAACAATTATTTGGGATTATTAAGAGATTTAGGATGTTTGGCAAAAGCTTTTTCACAGCTTTTGCAAAAATCAAATCCTCTTGAAGGCTGAAAAACACTTTAAATAGAAACCGTAACCTGCCGCTGCTTGAGAATCTATTAAAGGAAAAATCTCTTATTCCACAGCAATACCAAATGGGCTCTAAGCAATTCCATCACTTCTCACTTTATGAGGTACTCAAATAAGACTAGTATAAAAGGCATAGGTGTAGTCAATGCATGAGATGCTCCTGAAACATATTAAGCTAGCCTAGGGGTGTCTCTGTGTGTGTATGTCTGTGTCTGAGAGAGAGAGAGAGAGAGAGAGAGAGAGAGAGAGTCGATAAGATGTAGCACTTGAACTGGCAAGTTAAGGTGAACAAGGAATTCCCCATCACAGTCCAAAAACTCTTTCAAACCATATCTTCACAGCAGTTTTTTGGGTCCGTTTGATAAAACTGAAAATTAAGTGTTGAATTTTTTTGAAGTACAAAAAATTTCAAACAATTGAATTTGCAATACTGAAAACAATGTTTCAAGCGATTGAATTTTGCATTCAGTGATTTTTATTCAGTAGAATTTTTTTGCTTCAAGTTTTCAGTAGGTTTTTTGCTGCTTTTTCAATTAAGTAGTACATTATCAAACGCACAGAAAAACATTTTTAATTTTCAGCACTTAATTAGGCTATCAGACACATTTATTTTTTATAGTGTTTCACTTTATAGCTCTATAAGTTATGTGATGTTATGTTGGGCCCAGTAGTAATCCTGCAATACTCAAGTGGCATGTTCTGTTGGCAAAGACATAGTTTTTTAGTCGGCACTGACTGGTCTCTAAATTCGTCAAACAGTTCCTACTTGCTACTTGCAGAATATTAAACAAAAAAAACCTTAATGAGCCTTGCTTTTTAAAACTAATAAATATCTCTTCCTTCTTTCTTTTGAGCAACCATTGATAAAAGTACTTTGCAACAAGCACCAAACATTTAGGGCTCGCATGGTAACATTTTCAGTTTTCAGTTTTTTTTATACGAAAAACCAGTTTCTGTTTTTATTTTTTTTATTTTAAATAAATGAAACTGAAAACGTGTTTGTTAACATTGTTGTTTTAAAAACAAAAAAAACAAAAAAAAAATGCATTTGGTGACGGTATCTATGTCAAATCTAATTTCCAAAAAATATATCTTATCTACTTTGGTAAGCATATAGGACCCACCACTTTCTATCATTAATCATTCTCATTTTATCCATGAAAAATTGTGAATCCTACTTACTCACCCAACGAGGTGTTTTGGGTGGAAAAAAATATTCTCTAACTAAAGTAATTGAAAAGGAATAGAAAGTTTCTAGCAAAAAAAAAAAAAAAAGAAAGAAAAAAAGAAAAGTAAATAGATAGCCGAAATAGCATAATACCCCATTTGCATAAAGAATATAGAGAATAGAGAGAGATGAGAGAGAATGAGATATAGGGGTCTGGTGTGTCATAGTTTCAAAAGTGAGTTCCTTTTTTGCTCGAGCAGACTTGAAGTTGAAGCCTGACAAACGAAGGGCTCTGTTTTCGGTTTTTAAAATTTTGAAAACAACATTTTGCCATTTTCAATTTTTGCCTAAATTTCAAAAACGTTTTTTGTAAAATATATACATATATATATATAATATTTAATAATAGGAAGTTACCAAACGTTTTCGTTTTCCGAAAAAATAAAAACGGAAACTCCGTAATGTTACCAAACGAACCCTTAACAATTACAATAGGTTCAGTTTCTTTCTTTTGGGCTATCAATTATTGTAACCATGCTCTGAAGTCTGACCTGTGTTCCTATCCATTGTGATATTAACTTAAGTTTGATTTTAGTTCCACTTTCGACATTAATAACAATAGCAGAAAACTCATAGCAAACCAAATAAGTTCAATTACAGATACCGAATATACATTACGAAAATAAAACATGTACAGGCTAAACAAAACCAGTATATCGTATAAGTAAAATTTTGTGACAGACACTTCACCTTCATCAAGATTATATAGAGCACAGTTATCACCACTGCAGCACCAAATTGCTCCATTTCAACCATGGAAGTCATTAAAGCTTTCCATTTCCAGAAACTCACGAAATAAAATCACAAAGAAACGCAATCAGCCTCGCAAACCAATGTTTTTTTTTACGTTGTTTTTCGCTAACCTTTTTCCATTCAGTATTTTTGCTTCTTAATCTCCCATTTATAACCAAACCTTTCAGTGTTACCGATTGTTTCTTAAACACCCGGATGGTGAAACAAGGCTCCCCACATGATTAACTGCTTCAAACCAAGATGGGAGCCCAGAAATGCTAAGCTTCCTCAAACTCATTGTTCGGTTATTATAGGAAAGAAGAGCTTGATTATTATACACCATCAAAAGTTCCCCATTTTTACTTAAGCAAAGGGTTCGAATAAATCTGATGTTCCTCCCAATCTGATCGAAATTTATGGACAAAAATTTCGCCCATGACTCCTTAACACCATAATCCTTCATAACCCATATATCAACACGATCATCGAAGGAAGAGTCCGTTATCGAAAGACACCCACTTAACACTCCCAGAGAATAAACCCCTTGACGTATATTGATCTGGGGACGAGGCGTTAATCCAAACATTTCATTCGCAAAATCGAACGAAACAATAAGATTGTTGGGTAATGAACTGACCCAATGAAGAGCTCCATTCACAAGTACATTCGAAGCATACTGACCACTAATCACATAAGGTACAACCCCTAAAAATCGCCATAACCGATCACCTAAAGTGTACACATAAACCTTGGATTTCGGATCAATCGCACAAACTTTATTCATATTAACGATTTCCACCAACTTATATTCATTAGTAATAGGGGAAAATCCAAACCCTCTTACCAAATCGAGAGTCCCATAAGAAACCCTAACTGGGCATTCAATACAATCACTGACAAAAGGATTACATATATAACTCGAAGATCGATTCCATCTATGTACCAACCAGAGCATCCCATTACAAGAACCGATTACTTGGAACTCCTGAAAATTGGGTAATGTGAAATTGAGATCTGTGCAAGAGAAATACCTTAGGATTTTGTGGTAGTGGTGTTGTTCGATGAAGTGCAATTGGGTGTGGAATGAGATTGTGTTGAAACTGATTGTGCTGTTGAGGATCAAACTAGGGTTTTCACTGGATGATCGAGTGAGGTGAGAGTGAATGAAGTGAGGGTCGGTGGCTAAAGTGCGCCAGGGTTTGGATACGCACCTGCATAGCATTAGGGATTTGATGGGTAGTCTAGTGAGAATGTCGAAGATGATCTCTGGTGGAAGACTGTCCATCTCTCTCTCTCTCTCTCTCTCTCTCTCTCTCTCTCTTCTTGGTCTTCTGAACTGGAAGAAGAGTGGAAATGAGAAAAAGATTTGTTGACACAAGGACACCGAGTTTGTACGATGCCAATAACACTCCTTTTTGGATTTGGATTGATAGAACCGGAGAGAAGGGAAAGAGGTAGGAAATCACTTTCTCACCAATTCTTTTGTTTGGATAATTAAGGGTGTGTTTGAAAACTCAAATAAGTGGTGAAAATGAAAAATTTTAGCACTTATTTTTTTTCATTGCGTTTGATAATATACCACTTAATTGAAAAAGCAGCCAAAAATTCACTGAAAACGTTAAGTGAAAATTTTCTACTGAAAATAATCACTGAATACAATCTATTTTATTTTTTGCAAATACAAATCACTTAAAATTTTCAGTGCTTAAATTCATCACTTAATTTTCAGTTTTATTAAACGCACTCTAATAGTCTGTTTGGTATGCCACAAATTAGAATAGAATTCATTTGTAATTCTATTTTGTAGAATTCTTGTGTTTGGTATGACACAAAATAAGAAATGAATTCATTTTGAATTCTACCCAATTCTTGTTTTGGGCTGTTTACAAATCCAACCAAAAATGGTCGAATTTGGCAAGAATTGATTTGGGATCTTCACTTTTTCCAAACTGCCCCTACTGTTCATCGTCTTCCTTTCCCAGCTTCTTCTTCTTCTTCTTCTTCTTCTTCTTCTGCGTCTTCTTCGTCGTTCTTCTGGTCTTCGTCTCCTTCGTCGTTCTTCGTCTTCGTCTTTCTTCTTCTTCTTCTTCGCTGCCTCTTCTTCTTCGTCTTCGTCTTTCTTCTTCTTCTTTTTCTTCTTCTTCTTCGTCTGATCTCCTCTTCTTCTTCTTCGTCTTCGTCTGGTTTTTCTTCCTTCGTCTGGTTTGGTAAATTTGAAGGTCTGTTTGGGTATTTTAGTAAATAGCTGTATTTCATTTCAATTCTATTCTTTTCATTTCTGTTTTAAACCAAACAGGAGAATTGGAATTGCAAATCAATTCTATTCTTTTCTTTCTATTCTATTCTGTTCAATTCAATTCTATTCTATTTTACAATCATACCAAACAGACTGTAAGTTAAGGAGGGAAGAGATCATTAATGGAGAGAACCGGAGAGGAGAGAACGTGAGGAGAAAAAAAATCAAAATTTGGTTTTCCCCAAAATGGAGAGACTGGAGAGAAAGAAGAGAAGAGAACCATAATAAAATATTAATAAAATGACTATTGTATCTTGAATGTTTATTCTTATTCCATCGTACCTCTTGTACTTGCAATGTCTCATTGCTATTATTTAATAAAGGGTTAAAGAGTAAATTAGTTTTAAAGACTTTCTCTTCTCTTCTCTTATGAAAGCTAAATAAACAAGAAAACCTTAGCTTTCTCTTCTCTTCTCTTCTCTTCTCTCCATCCAAACAAGCATGCCTTCTCTTCTCTTCTCTTCTTCTTCTCTTCTCTTGCTGAGATTCTATTCTCATCTCTTCTCTTATTCTTCTCTTCTCTTCTCTTACTGAGAATCGAGGTGATGTTATTGACTTATTGTCACTTCATCGTTGAACCAAGTCATTTTATGGTATCGCTCTTAAAGTATGTGGTGTCATGCATGTCATGCATTGTATACACGGTACCACTCTCAGTACCTTGGTTCAAAGATGGAGTGACAATAACAATTCCCTTTTTTGTCGAGCAATATTATATGTTTTCAAAATTTCTAGGCATTATTAAAAGGATAAATTATAGTAACACCCCCTGAATTATAACCATTTTTTACTAACACCCCCTTAACCTTAAAACTGAACAAACTCATCCCTTGAATTATCCAAAATGAACAAACTCACCCCCTGAAGAAGGGGGTGTAGTGTCAACAAAGGATAGTTTAAGTGTAAGTGTGTTCAGTATTAAAGTTTGGAGGGTGTAAGTGAAAAACGGTGATAATTTAGGGGGTGTTACTGTAATTTATCCTTATTAAAAATCAGTCAACTTTTATTTGGTATTTTAAAGGATAGTCAACTACTTTTTCAAAATAAAAAAGAAATCAAATTAAAACCACAACTTTAAAAATACATCAACTTTTGATTTATTTTTTTTAAATAAATAATAATACATTTACCCACATCTTCTTCCTCATCACCACTACCTCCACCAACCGCCACCACCATGGCTAGCCACCACACCACACCATGACCACCACCACTACCAGTCACCACCACACCACGACCACCACCCCCCACAACAACTCTATCTCTTCTCTCTCGTGGTATGGGTGGTGGTGGTGATGGTGGCCACTCTTCTCTCTCGTGGTGGTGGTGGCTATGGTCGTGATGGTGGCGATGGTGTGGTGGGGGGTGTATGTGTGTGTGTGTGTGTGGGGGGGGGGGGGGGGGGGGGAATCAAAAGTTGATGTGTTTTTAAATTTTTAGTTTTAACTTGATTTTTTTTTTCAGTTTAAAAAAGTAGTTGACAGTTGACTATCCTTTAAAATGTGATCTTGTCAAAATCAAGATATAAAAGTATACTTTACTTTTCAAGGATTGCAGTGTAGAAGTAAAGGTCGAATCCACAGGGATTGGTTAGTTTTATCCTTTAATTAAGAAAACCTAAATCTAGTTAGTTATTGAAAACAGAAATTTGAATAGTTGTTGATTTAATTCCTACTATTAACTAATCTATGCAATTAAAACTATAAAATTCTTGAAATAAGATTCTAAAATTAAACTAAGTAAACGATTGCAAGATTGAAAGTGTTTTAATATAAGTGGATGAGATCTAGGATTATAAATCCACCACTAACTATGCTTTGGGAGTCTAGACTTTTTACTTTAGGTTTTATGATTGGATAGTCACGATCTATCGTAGCTACAAGCCCAACAGTATCAACACGAGGATATCGCTAGTTTAACCTAAGCTTAATTTATCTTCGGTTCACATGAATTATCTACTTATAACTAAGGTGTAGCATAACTCATCTTTCCTAAGCATGAATATAAAAGATATAAACATCGCAATCACATTAGCACTATTGTATGTAAATATTCCTATCAATCACAGAAATCAAGGAATATTAGATTAACAAGCATAAGGAAAAATCTAAGACAAGAATAGATCCAAAATACTCTTGATTATTATCATTGAAAATCGATTATATATATATAATCCTCAAACATACAATTACTATCCAATACATAAAACCCTAAAATAAGAAAGCGAAGAAATCCCCCTTTACATAGCTAGGGTTTCATTGAAACTCTAGAAGAGTGGTTTAGTTGCGCATAATTGAGGAAAACATTGAGATGAAGTTGATTGTAGCCATCAGAACCTTCAAACTAGATCTTCTTCTTCTCCTTGCCTCCAATGGATGTAAGTATTGATGTGTATATGGATGTGTGTAACCTTCCCATAGCTTTAGATTCATCTGTATATAGTTATCGAAGGTTTAGGAGAGCTTTTGTAAAGTTACTCTGACTGAAACTGCAATATTTTCCTTTCTGGACGTAATTAGGCAATTTCGTTCGCGCAAGGGTCTTCAGTACATTGAAATACTCAACTTTGATTTATACATAGGTCGCGCGAGCGCGATTTTGGGAGGTCGCACGAGCGAGGTGCGGATATATCGCACGAGCGAGGTGCGGATATATCGCGCGAGCGAGGTGCGGATATATCGCGCGAGCGGGCCGCTCGCGCGAAGTGGTTTTTATTTCTTCTTTTATTCTGCTTTTTCTACTTATTAAGCCCGGAACTCTTTCTTTCTTCTAAATCCTGACAGAAAATGAAAAACAAAGTAAAAGTACACAAAAACAGGATAAAAAATTCTAACAAATTTGAATTAAGGCGTGTGGTTAGGATTTGTTCTCTCGCGATCACACCCCCAAACCTACATTTTGCTAGTATTTGAGCAAAAAGAATAGAAAAGTAAAACTACTAATAAAAACAAAATTCCTACTCCATTTTCGCATGGATTGCGATTACACTTAGCATGTGCAACAAGCTTTTTAAACTTCTAGGTGTCCCTAGTCGGACGAGTGAAGTCTCGTGAGGGTTCTCGTCAACAAGTCACCCACAACCATCTTTATTAACTTTAAAAAAAAGTTTTATTCATAAATTTCAATATTTCAACATTTGACATTTTTCCTTGATAAAACCGAATTTCAAGTAAAAACTTTACATTATCGAGAGTAACATAATTGTACGTCCACCTAAATCATGACAATATTCTGAAAACATATATCGAAGGAATCAATAGAATATATCGAAGACTCGCATGAGTGTGAATGGTAATCAAGTGGATACATGATGATTATGAACTTGGAATATAACTCGGATAGCTATTTAGCGATGCTTTGACTACAAATATCACATTATTAATCATACTTTAAAATAAAATATCTCAGAAATATGTGTAATCACTCAAATTTATATATATGCGAAGAAGATAATTATATGTAAAAGCAAATAAATCTCGCATACGACTCAAAACAATGTATGACACGACAGAAAAATAGTCTCACGAATAGATATTGATCGTCAAGTAAACATCATTACTACCATGCTTTGTCCCCTTTTTCTATCGGTTCCATATTCAAATCATATTTTCTAGAATCAAATAGGACTTTACAAAGGTTATAATATCGGTCAAGGGTTATGGCTAAGAAAAGAAGGGTAAAAGGAATTCAAAAAGTCCGTAAGTAGATCGAATGGTCGTACGTGTAACATAAGGGCTTTTACTACAACTATTTATTTATTTTTCTCTACTACTTCGTATATATTTTCTCTTCTTTTTCTTTTTTTTTTCTTTATAACATCTACTTTTCTTTATATAACCTTTTTTTTCTTCAAATTTTTTTTAATATATTTTTTCTTTTTTTTTCTTTTTTTTTGGGTAAAAGGCATTTTGCCCCCTCAAACTATACACGTTTTTGTAATTTACACCCCGAATTTTAAAAAGTTGCAATGCCCCCCTGAACTATCTTTAGGGTTGCAATGTCCTCCCCGAACTTCAAAAAGTTGAAATGTCCCCCTTGAACTATCGTCTGTGTTGCAATGTCCCCCCTGAACTATCTTTTGTGTTGCAATGTCAATCCTGTCATCACATTCCGTCAAGAAATGTGATGGAATTTGCTCGTGTGGGACGCATCTGCTAAATTTCAAAGGCATTTATGACATTTTATTATCCCCATCTAAATTAACAATCATAAATATTAGGGAAAATTACACTTTAGTCCATCATACTATACACCTGTTTTCAATTGGGTCCATAACCTAATTTTTTTTTCAATTGGGTCCTTGAACTTCAAAAAATCATTCAATCAGACCCAAATTCTGACACTGTTAGCTTAAATTATTAGATATTGTCACTTACGTTGCGCATAATGCTTACCTGTCACATGTTAGGTTAAGACAAGCACAGGAGATTGTGAATGGCTAAAAAATTATGCGATTTTTGGTATGATTGAATGCGATTTTGGATCTAGTCGAATGTGTTTTCGAATTTGATTAAACGCGATTTTGGATATGATTGAATGCGATTTTTTGTACTATTCACAATCTTTCATGTTTTTTCTTAACCTAGCATGTGACAGGTAAGCATCACGCGCAACATACGTGACAATTTCTAATAATTTAAGCTAACAGTGTCAGAATTTGGGTCTGATTGAATGAATTTTTGAAGTTCAAGGACTCAATTGAAAAAAAAAATAGTTTATGGATCTAATTGAAAACATGTATATAGTTTGATGGACTAGACTGTAATTTGCCCTAAGTTTTATGATTGTTAATTTAGATGGGGACAGTAAAATGTCATAAATGCCTTTGAAATTTAGCATGTGCGTCCCACACGAGCAAATTTTATCACATTCTTTCACGGAATGTGATGGCAGAGTTGACATTGCAACACAGACAATAGTTCAGGGGGGACATTTCAACTTTTTGAAGTTCAGGGGGGACATTGCTACCCTGAAGATAGTTCAGGGGGGACATTGCAACTTTTTAAACAAAAGCGTGTATAGTTTGAGGGGGCAAAATGCTTTTTACCCTTTTTTTTTCTACTTTCCAATACTCTACTTCCTACTAGTCTAGCCCATTTCTTTATGAAAAACTATTCTTCAACTACTCTTGGATATGGGTTAGAAAATTCATGTATCGGCAAACTCCATATCGGAGTGGTTAAGATAATAGGTGAACAAAGAAAAGATTTATTCAAAGGCTTCAAAGGGCGAATAAAGGACATAAACATATGTAATTGGGTAGGTCAAAGGCCAAAAAGGGTTTATAAAATCAGATGGCCTAAAATCATTTCCTAGAATCACATGATTTTTCAATGTTACGATATCAAAGGAATAGATTTTTTAATTTTTTAAACATGATAATTATAATAATAACTTGACTCTCAATCAAAATAAAGAAATATTGAGACTAATCAACAAATTAATGCGCTTTGTCATAGAGATTCGATAAAGTAATTAAAAATCCTCAACAAAGATGAAAGGCTCTCAAGCTCACCGGGTTTTAGTTTCCACACTATTGCTATCTAGAAATCCAAGCTATATTCTAATTCACTACAAACGTGCATCCACTTGACTACATGCCGTGCAACAATAAATATGCAAGTATAATATATTAAACTGTAATTCCAACGATATATAATTTCAAAACATACTTTCATAACTTCCGTAGACAATGGATTACATACTCTCTTAACATAAAGTTTCAAAGAAATCTAGTTAAAACAAGAAATAATACAACGTTGAACAACATTGAGAAAACATATAAGAAAAACGTACTTTATTTATTATTAATACTACTCGAATTAAGTTCGTTTTATTTATTTATTTATTTATTATTTTTTTACAAGGAATGAAAGAAATAACGAATGAAAGCAAATAAAAGAAACAATTAAAACCAAATAAAACTAACAAGTACTAAAACTATTAACAATTGAAAATAACAACTGAAACTGAACGAAACAAAAAAAAACTACTCCTAAAACAAACAAAAATCCATATACTCCCCCAAACCTACTCACCGCATGTCCCTATGCAAGTGGGAGCATGACAATGACATGGATATAAGCCTCAGGGAAGATGACCAAGATGTCCACTTCGCGAAAAGCGTCAGAAGGAGGTGGCACATCAACTCGGCTATACCAATCAATCAACTCCCACTCCGGATGCTCAGCAGGATCGAACATCGGTCCTATCTCCTCATAATCATCCTCAACAGCAGGGACCTCCGGAACCAAATCCACCTCATCCTCCTCAACGACACCTAGTCCCAAATAGACCTCATCATCCTCCGGACCGGCATAAGGTGCAAAGATCGAGGCTATATCCTCAAGAGACCAGTCTGGGTGACCCGGACGTTGTCGAACAACATCCTACACGTAATCAGGTAGGTCCCTATAGGGATAGGTAACCTCAAGTGAAGGGATAATGGTCATAATAGGCGCAACAGAAGGAATATCGAGACTCAGGATAAATCCCTCATCATCCTCAGCCTCATCATCATTGGTTGAATAATCGGCCGAATCCGATGAACAAGAAGACTCAGAAGACGTAGGTGGGGCGCCATAAGGGCCATCGATAACTGTCGGGTCATCACCAAAGAGATCGTCCTCGTTTGAAGAATCAGAACAAACATGAATAGGAACACGAGGACGACGATGGCACCAACCGGGACGTCCGACTGGACCGTATGGTTTGGCTATCCTAAGACTCGGTGAAGTGTCATCGGTGGATGAACCAGAGTTGGTATGACAACTCGACGAACTCGAAGACCTATCGGGTGAAGACGGTGGTGATAAAGGATGGTCCATAGTATGAAGATGAAAATAAGAGCTGAGGATCGAGGTATGATATATGGAGATGTGGAAACTATAAACCTGAAATCAAAAATAGATCACAGCTGAAACCTGATTAGTTTTAGTTTTAGAACAAAAAGCCAAAATAACCGATTATTGGATTACCCAGCATGTTTAGTACGAATGAATATAATTATAACTTACGCAATTTATATTTAATTTCTATGAAATTCTTGCATAACTTCTCCCAAACCTGAACCTTATTGATCCTGGATAGTGCAATGGGGTTGGATTTGCTCTTGTATGAATTACTTGCTATGAAAGTTGCATAATTGAATAATTTAAAGCATTATAGAACGAACTATGAATGTGGAACCATAACCAATCAATAGTGACGTAAACTGTGCGACTAACATAAGTTTCAGGACTGTAACAAACCACAAAGAAAAGAAAAAGTGCGGAAATAAATAAATACAGACCCAAAATAAAAAGAACAAACTACAAGACAGTAAATTACTAAACCGGTCATAGTTGGGTACATCAGTATCGTACTAATAAACAGAAAAAGAAAACTGAAAATAAAAAGCATAAAGATAAAATAATATACAGGCCAATGTCTGAGAATGTCCAAATCCACCCACCAAATACAAGAAAAAGATGAAAAACAAATGTCCTAATAACCCACCAATCCCAACCTAATCATCATCTCCCTCCACTAACACCAACTACAACCATGTACTCCCCTGGCCAGTATCACCATCATCGTCTCCATTGCCATCGCTCCCATCACCCCCTTCACCTCCCTCGTCACCAACCTTCTCCTCCTCACCAGCCACCTCAATAGTCTACTACGCAGGTCATGGAAATGAGGATTGGTATGCAGCCTCCCCCTGAGCCAGGATGTCCTCCAACTAATCTAGATGTGCTAGCTAAAAATAAGAACGCCTGTAGGATTGTAGCCGGAGGGTCTCGCGGCGGAAGGCATACACGTCACCATAAGTCCAAGAATAGGGTGTGTCCACCGGCGGAGGTGGTCGATATGCCTCCCGCTCCCGTCTTGCCTGGGCCTGGTCTGGGGCCCTCCTAACCTCCATGTCTAAGCGATCCAGGCTCAACTTCCAATCAGCAGAAGCGAACTCCGGGATGCGGCTATCTACAAGCTCGTCGGTAGGTATAGGAAAGGCCTTGGACTGAAGGATGGTTGTGATGGTTCGAGGGTAAGGCAAAAGGAGTTTGGAGTATGCTATGTGGTCTATGGTGTGGCTGGCGATACACATGCCCTCCATAATAACGAGGCCTGGGTGAAATCAGTCTCCGCATAGATAGCATGGAGGGAATGGTGGGATTTCATTGGTCCTTTTTTGTTCGTGACCAAGGGGGTAAAGGTTGCGTTTGAAGACATGGTCAACAAACCACATCTAGCGGGGCATGTGAGATCGGTGAATAGTTTACCCCAAACCAGAGTGGCCACCGCACATGTCTTGGGTAATGTGGGTGAATGGGTGTAGGTGATAGAGAATGTTTAATTTTGGGACTTGATATGAGTGGGAGGGAAGTTGGAGAGCGTCGACGATGTTATTTGGGTTTATTGTGATGTTGTGGCCCTCTAGGGTTATGCTCAGATAGGCGTGTTAACTTAAAGATTTTTTATGGTATCGTAGGTTTTGGTAAAATAAACGTACAAGGCGTGGGTAACTGATGAGGTCTGGGTTTCAAAAAAAGAGAGGTGGGGCCAGTTTTCGGGAGACTAAGGTGTTATGGCCCCACCTTGCGTCGACATCAGATGCGAAGAAATCAGCGTCGATGGCGGTCTCAAAATTTAGGCCCAGGTTTGCGTATTTGGGTGATAGGTCATTAGGGTTTGGGTCGTTAGGTGGAGGAATAGGTTGAGTCTGTTTTTCCTTTCCCTTAGATTTCTTTTGAGGTGGTTGCGAGCTGGACGTAGATTTTACGGTTCTTTTGGTCATGTTTAAGAGATGGTGTAGGTGAAAAGAAAAAAATTAAAAATGTAGGCTTTAAAAATTTGCTTAACCCGGAAAAGAAAAGAAAGAAAAGAGGAGAGGAATAGGGTCACCTGCAAAGAAGAAATCCCGACAAGGGATACAATTAATATATTTTCAGCAGTTAAAAATAGAATAGGGTTCATGGGGGAACACCCAGCAACTGTGAGGAAAGACTGCCCCTTCCCACTCATTGTCCCGACAAGGGCACACACATTACGGCAAGTCACGGGGTACTTGCCACGTGTTAAATGAATCAATGTAAATAAATAGTGACACATATGCTGAGGCAATACTGTGATACACATTGAAAGCTATTCAAGAGTTAAGTCATTGACATTCCCGATTTTCAATATAAAAAAAATAATTTAGAATGTATTAAAGAATTTCGACAGTCAATCTCCATTTATATGTATGATCATTTTAAAAACTCGGATGCAAATGTGATCTAGTCTCGATATAGGGTGATGAGTGTGTTTCCTACAGAAGGTTGGGAAGTCAACAAACATATATAACAAGCATCATCTAAAATACACCCTTAATCTAACACATATTCGTGTAACTAACTGAATTTCAAAAATTTAAAAGCTAGCCTAAATCTGAACACAATCGAGGGAGTGAGTTTGTTAATCGATGTGTCAAATCATCCTGTCCAGAAGCGTGCTCGCTTAACTTGACAACCATTAAGCTGTACTCCATTGTTTATAAACTAAAGCAATTATGACGATTTCATTTACCCAAGCTATTAAAATCTGGAACCTAATTAATATGGGTTAAATTCAAAGTTTACAGCAAGTCACTATGCATTACTCAATCAAAGTCCAGAATTAAGTTAAGGTTTAAAATTGTTATGAGTAGCTTTGTGTAAGTTAAAGCTTGAGATTGGACATATTCGTATTGTCCAATTCTGAAAAGCTAGGGTTCACGCGAGTCTGTTGGCATGTACATTACTTTTAAGCATATAAGCATAAACTTATACAAAGCATAATGGGAATAGCATTAATGTTTGAATCGTATGTTAATATATGTAATTATAACAACGTAGACGTGGATAGAGATATAAAACCCCACATTATAATCATAAAGTGAAACAATACAATTCAAAGCAGGGGTTAGGGATCCCTAATTTAGAACCCAAGGTTTAAATTTGTAAATTAAGCCTTATATGTAGGTAAAACGTAGTGAGAATTGATGAAACCCTAACTAGAGTTAGGGTTTGTATATGTGTGGGTATAACTCTATACACGATATAGGTGACTGTATCTATGTGGGTATAGAGTTAGGGTTACAGGTTTGGGATTGTGAAAGTATGATAACCCTAATTGAGGTTATAGAATCCTAACTAGGGTTAGGGGTTGTGCATTGTAACTGTGGAATAAGTGCAGGTGTGTGTGTGTAAGTGTGTGCAGGGCAATTTTAGGTTAGTTGAAGTTTGGTGATTGCTGGGCGTGTGTGTATAGGAGGGGGGGGGGGAGGGGGGAATATGTATACATCCATATCTGTATCTATGCATACCTTCAGATGCACAAACTTATGGAGATAGACAAAAACCCCAAATGTCAAATCATAACTAGAACTAGTGTGTGTGTGTGTGTGTACACATATATAGAAATCGAGGTAGATCAAAAATTAAGAGCGGAGATTTCATGGATGTGCTGCGGGATTAGATGTAGTTAGATCTATCTGTATATATATGTATACCTGTATGTAGAGTGAGAAAGCGGCGTAAGAATTAAGCCACAATTGGCGGCGGTAGTGATAGTGCTATGGCGGTGCCCGGTGGTGGCCGACAATGATGTGTTGGAGGTTTTATGGTGGAGGGAGTTGATGGTTAGTGGTAGGGAGAGAGAGTGTGAGATCTCGATAAAGAGAGAGAGAAGACGAAGAGAGAGGGGTTTGAAGAAAAATTAGGGCT
This sequence comes from Hydrangea macrophylla, assembly GCA_033977485.1. NCBI lineage: Eukaryota > Viridiplantae > Streptophyta > Magnoliopsida > Cornales > Hydrangeaceae > Hydrangea > Hydrangea macrophylla. The sequence continues at coordinate 36,755,270 of CM066994.1, forward strand.
CAGCCCTATTTATAGGGAAACAGGGACCTCGCGTGAGCGGACCGCGCCAGCAAGCTTCGCGCGTGCGAGTCCCTCTGCGAGGAGAAGCTGAGGCTTTGTTTTATGTTCATAAAATATTTCTCTAAGTTAGAAAATTGCGCCAGCGGGCCGCTCGAACGGGACCTCGCGGGCGCAAAATCTGGGGCAGGATGAAGCTGAAGCTCCTCATAAAAAAAATTTAAAAATTTCTAAGGCACACATTCGCGCGAACCCCTCGCGCGCGCAATTCCAGGCGCGAGCTAATACTAAGAGTCCTTATAAAATGTTTCAAAATTTTTGTCCAAGGGGCAAACTCGCGCGAGCGGGCCGCGCGCGCGAAGTGGTCTTTTTCACTTATTCTCATTTGTTTTCTTATATAGGGGTTTAAATAAGCAAACTTTCTTATGTTAGGTCGTCGAAAATTTAGACATTGTCCCTAAAACTATTAAAAAGTATACAAAACTTAAAGAAAAACTCTATAAATGCTTGGGTTGCCTCCCAAGAAGCGCTAGGTTTTACGTCGTTAGCTCGACCGATGCAAGTGCTCAGTCGAGATAGATCGGATCTACCACATCTATGGATTCAATTTCTCTTTCATCAGTCTCCTTAGATCGGTACAGCTTTAAGTCGTTGTCCGTTTACCTTAAAAGGTGTTCCGCCGTTTGTATTTTGTATTTCAATTGCTCCATACGGGGGAACACCTGCGTTATTACGAACGGAACGTCCCATCGGGAACATAGCTTACCCAGGAATAATCTTAATTTCAAATTAAATAACCAAACGCGTTGTCCAACTTTGAAATTTTTATGATCATTTTGTCATGAAAAGCTTTTGATCGTTCTTTATATATCTTTGCGTTCTCATAGGCCTCTTTCCTCAATTCCTCAAGTTCTTGTATTTGAAGTTTATGGTGGCATCCTGCCGCTCTTTTATCTTGGTTAAGCGATTTTACGGCCCAATAAGATCTAAGTTCAAGCTTCACCGGTAGGTGGCACGCTTTTCCAAAGACTAGTCGGTAAGGAGATATTCCTATAAGAGTTTTATAAGTTGTTCTATATGCCCAAAGTGCATCGGTTAGTCGTTGCGACCAATCTTTGAGATCTGGATGTACTGTTTTTCTAGTATACTATTTACTTCTCTATTTGAAACTTCAACTTGGCCTTGGGTTTGAGGATGGTACGCAGTTCCTACCTTATGAGTGACGGAATATTTTCGGACGAGGGCTTCAAAATGACAATTACAGAAATGTTTTCCCCCATCGCTTATAATTGCTCGTGGCGTACCAAATCGAAAGAATACATTATCTTTAATAAAAGAAACCACAACTTTATGGTTGTTGGTTCTCGTCTCCACTGCCTCCACCCACTTAGAAACATAGTCGACCGCAACTAAAATGTATTTGAAACCACATGACAAAGGAAATGGACCCATAAAGTCGATGCCCCATACATCAAATATTTGAATAATAAGGATCGAGGTAAGAGGCATCACGTCACGACGAGACATATTACCTATTTGTTGACAACGTATACACTTTAGACAAAATTCATGTGTGTCCTTAAACAGGGTTGGCCAATATAACCCACTTTGGAGGACTTTAGCAGCCGTACGACGGCCACCAAAGTGTCCTTCGTATTCTAAAGAGTGACAAGTTTAGAATTGAATTGAACTCACTCTCCGGAACACAACGTCGTATTATTTGATCAGAATAGTGCTTAAATAAAAGTGGGTCGTCTCAATAATAATGTTTAATTTGTGAAAAGAGACGATCTTTATCTAGAATTAACCAAGTATGAGGATATATCTTGTAGCTAAAAAGTTTACAATATCGCTGAACCACGGACGTTTCATGGCAGCTAGAGCGAACAATTGTTCGTTTGGAAACGAATCTTGGAGAGGGGTTATTATATCTTTAGACTCGACAAAGATTCATGATAGGTGATTGGCAACAACGTTTTCACAACCCTTTTATCTCTTATCTCGTAATCAAACTCCTGAAGGAGTAAGATCCAACGAATTAAATGAGATTTTGTTTCTTTCTTATTCAATAAATGATGTAATGCGGCGTGATCGGTATAAACTATAACCTTTGACCCTAATAAATATGAACAGAACTTGTCAAGGGCAAACACGACTGCGAGCAAGTCTTTTTTTGTAGTCATGTAATTCAATTGCGCATCATTTAAGGCTTTACTCGCATAATATATCACATGAGGCACTTTATTTACTTTCTGGCCTAAGATGGCTCTAATGGCATAATCGAAAGTGTCGCACATTAATTCAAACGGAAGTGACCAATCAGGGGATTGGATCACCGGAGCCATGGAGAGTTGGGATCTTAACATTTCAAATGCCTTCAGACATTCATTATCAAAGACAAAAGGGATGTCCTTGGCTAGCAGATTGCACAAGGGTCTTGAACTTTTAATAAAATCTTAGATAAACCTTTGGTAAAAACTGGCATGACCGAGAAAGGAACGGATTTGATGAATGGAAGACGGTGGTGGAAGTTTGTCAATTAATTCAGTTTTCGCTTTGTCGACCTCTATACCGCGTTTTGAAACAACATGACCCAAGACTATTCCTTCTTGAACCATAAAATGGCTCTTCTCCCAAATCAAAACCAAATTCGCTTCCTCGCAACGGGCAAGGACTTTCATAAGGTTTTGAAGACATTCTTCAAATGTAGGACAAAAAATTGAGAAATCATCCATAAAAACCTCTAAAAAAAATTTCAACCATGTCTGAAAAAATTGCCATCATACACCATTGAAAAGTGGTTGGTCCATTGCACAAATCGAACGGCATCCGCCGATAAGCAAAGGTACCAAAGGGACATGTAAACGTAGTTTTCTCTTGGTCGTCAGGATAGATAGGTACTTGGTTATAACCAGAGTACACATCTAAAAAATAATAAATGCTTTGACTTGATAGACATTCCAATATTTGATCAATGAATGGAAGAGGGAAATGATCCTTACGAGTCATTGTATTAAGTTTAGGATAGTCAATGCATACCCAATGAGGACTCCTTTCTCGTTTGGCACAACCGTGATGCCCGATTTCTTTGGGACAACCTGTGTGGGGCTGACCCAATTATTATCGAAGATTGGATAAATGATGCCCGCATCTAAGAGTTTTATGACTTCTTTCATGACCACTTCCTTCATGTTAGGATTAAGACGTCATTGCATTTCTCTACATGGTTTAGCGTTTTCTTCTAAGTTAATTCGATGCATGCAAACAGACGGGTCAATTCCCTTTAAATCAGCTGCCATCCACCCTATCGCTTTCTTATGATTTCCCAAGACCTTTAGTAGTTGCACTTCTTGACTTATAGTTAAATTTGAAGCAATTATAACCGGGAGTGTCGTATTAGGTCCTAGAAATGCATATTTTAAATAGTTCGGTAGTGGTATAAGTTCAAGTGTCATGGGACACTCGATGGATGGTAGTGCAGGTTCATGTGCGAGAGGTGGTAGGGCCTCTATCTTGGGCATCCATGGAAGGACACTGGTCGTGTTTACTGATTCCAACAAATTATTTAATTCGTCAATATTCGTATCAATGTTGAAATCATTAAAATTGAAATGCGATAAACAAGCTTCCAAGGCTTCTTTAGTTAATATAAAAGGTGTCGCCTCTTCTACTAATTCATCAATTAAATCAATTGTATAACAGTCTGCCTCCTCGTCATATGTATAAGGTTGATTCGATGCATTAAAGACGTTAAGATGAACGGTCATGTTTCCAAACATTATGTCCATTACTCCAGTCCTACAGTTGATAATTGAATTAGATGTAGTCAAGAAAGGACGTCCTAGAATAAGTGGGACGTGTTTACTAGCATCGAGGACTGGTTTAGTGTCTAGCACAATGAAATCAACCGGGTAGTAACATCTATCCACCTTTACCAACACATCCTCTATCACCCCACGTGGTACTTTAATTGAACGATCCGCTAGCTATAAGGTCGCAGTGGTTGGTTTTAATTCCCCTAAGCCCAAATGTTCATATACTAATAAGGTAATAGATTCATACTCGCTCCAAGGTCAAGAAGGGCCCGATGAATATATTTGTCACCTATATGACACGCGATTGTAGGTGTACCCGGGTCCTTATATTTGAGTGTGTTGTGTTGAAACATAAAGCTAATCTTCTACATTAAAAAGACTTTTTTGGATAAATGATTTCTAGATTTCCTCTTTTGAGTGCATAAGTCTTTTACAAATTTTGCATATGGAGGTATTTGCTTAATGGCATCGAGCAGTGGGATATTTATTTTTACCTCTTTAAATGTTTCTAGGATATCCTCCGGTCATGTTCCCTTCTTCGAGAAGTGAGATGGGACATCTACACTTGGAGGAAACGGCATCCTAGGCACATAATTTGATGGGTTTGTCACTTTAGACATATTAGATACCGAAGGGGTAGAGTCCTTCGTGACTGTATTATCATTCCCATATTTTTCTTTACTATTTTTTTTTCCTTTATCTTTTCGAGGCTCTGGAGGAGGCACAGCCTTTTTCGACCGCTCAGTTGTTCTAGTCGACACTGCAATTGCTTGGTCACTCGCTGTATCCACCTCATACTGCCCCTTAGGGTTTTGAACCAGTTGACTCGATAACTTTCCCTCATTACGACAATTTAATCTATTAGCTAGTTATCCCATTTAGGATTCTAGCTTAGCGATAGATTGCGTATGGGAGTTAACGAGTTAAGACTGCGATTGCGATTGGGCTTCTAAGTTTTTCAACAATGCTAACACACTTTGTTCAAAAGTTTTATCCCTAGGAGGATTTGCACGGAAGGGAGGTTGTTAGTTTGAGGCCTGTATGCATTTGGAAAGTTCATCGTCTCGGGTTTTGAATACGGTCCTTCACTATTTGACTTCCATGAGAGGTTTGGGTGAGGTCTCTATGTTGTGTCCGATTTATAACCAGCGGGGTTATAACTGGGTCTTTGGAATTGTTGAACAACATTAATATGTTCCACAAATTTCAAAAACTGTGAAACGGACGGACATGCCAGTGTAGAATGAGACGGATCAGAGCATAATTGACATCTTCGGCAAGAGTAGGTGGGCCTGACATATGGCCCATCATCATGAGTTAGTCCATTTTCCTATTAAATTCTTAAATTTCAAATGAATGGCTTGACTCAACCTGAGCCTCTCTTTTTGGTTGTGGTGGAAGATAGCCCTCGGGGAGTACGGACACAACTTGGTGCATAGAGTTTTCACTTAAGGTTTCAAATATCTTCCACACTTCGTCGGCACTGTTGTTGAGGAACATCCCTGCACAAATAGCATAAACTATGTTGCGAACGGCAGGAACGAGTCCCTCGTACAAAACTTGTACTAATTTCCATTTCGAAATCTGATGATAAGGGCAGGATCGTAGAAGTTCCTTAAATTGTTCCCATGTATCGTAAAGTGTCTCACCATCTTGCATTGTGAAATTCGTTATAGATTTTCTAATTTGATTTGTGCGAGTGATGGGGAAAAACCTTTGTAGGAACGCCGTATGCAGTCCATCCCATGTTCTTATAGAGTTTGGTTCCAAAGATTGGAGCCAATATTTCGCTTTATCTTTAAGGGAAAATGGAAAAAGTCACAATTTTAGCTAATCATCTGTTAAATTTTGAATTTTTAAAGTAGCACAGATACCCTGAAATTCACCTAAATGATTGTATGGATCTTCCTTAGCACGACCGTGAAAAGATGGCAGAAGTGCAATGGTCGATAACTTGATCTCAAAGTGAGCTGCAGTCACCTTCGGTAATTCTATGTACGACAGTGGCGTATAAGCAGCGGGAGTAAAATAATCTTTTAGTGGCGGAGGTGGAGGTATGTTGGGATTGCCTCCATTATTTGGATTATTTCCATTATTCTCGTTATTCCGGTTATTCCCAAAATTAGCCATTGGAATAGGTTTGATTTTAATAGTTCTAGTTTTTCTTAGACGTTTAAGAGTACTTCGAATTTCAGACTCAAACAAAGACGACGATTCTGGTGTGGATTCGTCGTCTAGCATCAACCGGGCTCTAGAAGCTTGGGTTGAAGACCTAAGGATTCTAAGGGTACGTTTAAGTTCAAGATTAAGCGGATTTAACTTAGGTTTACTCGAACGAGTACCAAACATAAACTAAAGAAACTGACACTATAATAAGGACTGACTCAATAAAATAAGAAAATAAACTACGCAATTAACCAAGCACGCAAGCACATAGTACTACTATGATGCATGTAGTTATCCTAGTATGCAGTGATTCGCATCAAAGCCCAGCGCCCCGGGTTTCCTAACTAATGCAGTGCTCACTCCACACCTAACCTAATGCAAGTAATTGATGCGAAATTTAAAACACTGAGTTTACTTGATATTTTTACTTTATTGCAAAATTTTATTTTAGGTTCATGTAAGCTCCGTTGACGTGCACTACTGCTCCACTCGAACTTGCTAGAATTTGACAACTTGTAATCTGCAAAAACAAGGATGATTTTAGCGACTCCAAAATTAAACTAGAAATAAAGAAAATAAACTCTAATCTAATATTTACTAACTATCTAAATTAAGATTCTAAAAATTAATGGCAAAAATTGCCAATCACCGGCAACGGCGCCAAAAATTGATCTTGTCAAAATCAAGATATAAAAGTATGCTTTACTTTTCAAGGATTTGCAGCGTGGAAGCAAAGGTCGATCCCACAAGGATTGGTTATTTTTATCCTTTAATTAAGAAAACCCAAATCTAGTTAGTTATTGAAAATAGAAGTTTGAATAGTTGTTGATTTAATTCCTAGTATTAACTAATCTTTGCAATTAAAACTATAAAATTCTAGAAATAAGATTCTAAAATTAAACTAAGTAAACGATTGCAAGATTGAAAGTGTTTTAATATGAGTGGATGATATCTAGGATTACAAATCCACCACTAACTATGCTTTGGGAGTCTAGACTTTTTTACTTTAGGTTTTATGACTGGATAGTCATGATCTATCGTAGCTACAAGCCCAATAGTATCAACACGAGGATATCGCTAGTTTAACCTAAGCATAATTTATCTTCGGTTCAAAGGAATTATCTACCTATAACTAAGGTGTAGCATAACTCATCTTTCCTAAGCATGAAATACAAAAGATATAAATATCGCAATCACATAAGCACTATTGTATGTAAATATTTCTATCAATCACAGAAATCAAGGAATATTGGATTCGATAAGCATAAGGAAAAATCTAAGACAAGAATAGATCCAAAATACTCTTGATTATTATCATTGAAAACCGATTATATATACATAATCCTCAAACACACAATTACTATCCAATACATAAAATCCTAAAATAAAAAAGTGAAGAAATCCCCCTTTACATAGCTAGGGTTTCATTGAAACCCTAGAAGAGTGGTTTAGTGGCGCATAATTGAGGAAAACATTGAGATGAAGTTGATTGTAGCCATCAGAACCTTCAAACTAGATCTTCTTCTTCTCGTTGCCTCCAATGGATGTAAGTATTCATGTGTATATAGATGGATGTAACCTTCCCATAGCTTTAGACTCATATATATATATATAGTTATAGAAGGTTTAGGAGAGCTTTTGTAAACCTACGTACTCTGACTGAAACTGCTATATTTTCCTTTCTAGATGTAATTAGGCAATTTCGTTTTGCGCAGGGGTCTTCAGTACATTGAAATACGCAACTTTGATTTTTACATAGGTCACATGAGTGCGATTTTGGGAGGTCGCGCGAGCGAGGTGTGAATATGTCGCGCAAGCGGGCCGCTCGTGCGAAGTGGCTTTTCTTGCTTCTTTCTTTCTGTTTTTTCTCCTTATTAAGCCCGGAACTCTTGCTTTCTTCTAAATCCTGACAGAAAATGAAAAACAAAGTAAAAGTACACAAAAACAGGATAAAAAACTTCTAATAAATGTGAATTAAGGCATATAATTAGGATTTGTTCTCTCCCGATCAAAATGTCAAACAAAAGTTTACTGATTTTCAATAATCCCAAATTTTTATTCCAAAATGTTTTCCAAATGATGTGGTAGAGCGATCAGGTCTAATACAGTGGGACCAGTTGAATTGACCCTACTGCCACATCGTTTGGGAAACACTTTTGAGATAAAAATTTGGGAAGTATGGCATTACTTTTCTATTCATTTTATTTGAAATTTAGGCCAAATTTCTTAGAAGTAACTAGAGTTTTCAATATGATACTTAGATATTCTTTTAGCCAAAAAAAAATGCTTAGATATTCATGTACACTGTAGGGGTGTAAATTAGTCGTTTTGGTAGGTTTTACGATATTTTTAACACTGAACAATGAGGTTTGGTTTGGTCAATTTTATTGGGTTTTATCGATTATTTTCGATTTTGATAGGTTTTTAGGTAATGTGTCTCTTTTAGCAAACCGGTCGGATCGGATTCGAACTGGATTCTTTAAATTCAAATCCATTTGTTAAGCTAATCGGATTTGCTTTTTCGGATTCAGATTCAGATCAGTTTGGCTTATATGAAATCCAAATCCGGATTTGTTAACTATCGAATATCCATTAAGCAATCTACGATTTTTTAAAACTTAAAATTATACACTTTTTCAAACCAGAACTCCGTATTTACTAGTAATTGCCCGTGTCCGTGGACACGACACCAAAAAAATGAAAATAATTTTTTTTTCACTTTCACAAATTACATAGCCATCGAATGATAAAGAAAAAAATATTTTTTTAGTGTTTATATTTTTTTCCCTCCCTAAATCCATAAACTAAACAAATTAAGCATAAAGAAATTCTTACCCCCAGTGAGAAGGGAATGAAAAAAGTATTCAAGCCTTGGTTGTATTGTATCTGCTGCTAATAAAGGTGATGAGACATATCTCAAGAAAGGTATTGAGACATATAATGAGTCATATAAGAGTAAGTAAATGAACATGTATGCGAGTTAGAACTGAAAGTTATGTAATCTCAAAGCTAAAAATTGCATTACAATTTTGAGATGTTATTTCATATAAGTTGGAATGTTTCACTAAATCTCTCTCTCTGTTGTATAGTTTAATATACATTAATATGGTTTGTAATAATAAAATGTACATGAAGGTTTATTATTATTTATTTAGAGAAATGTGAAAGACATCATTCAAGGGATACCTTTTGGGTTAAAAGTTACTACCTTTTAAGAGGTGCTTATGATATCTATTATGAAAAGACGTCTAATGAAATGACATAATCAAAGAGTGCCATCTTTTGGAAGAGGTATCAAGTAGTCTATATAAGATAAGTGGGTTATTCATTTTAGTGTGTGGAAATTACCAAGCATATATACATTCTCTATTATTAGTTTCATGTGTCAATTAAAATTAATTTCCTAGAGGCTTTCCTCAAAATCTTTAGAATTGCTATCTAGTAGATTTTGGGCTTTGTTGTATCCTGGAGGGGATTTGCTAGGAACCCTTTAGCAAACTCTTTAATTGTGAATGGGGGCAAATAACTCCTTAAAGATAGCGATCTACGTGCCTCAAAGCCTTACAGATTTCATGTTTATTTTCTGATTCTTCTTCTATGGGGTTCCTCAACATCAATTATTGCAGGTACGTTATACATTTATGTGTACATGTATGAATTTATATAAAAGATTGTTTGTATGATCCGAAATTCAAATTTGGAGATTGGAGTTTTGTTTGTTGAATCTTTTCCCAAAGTTTACTTAAAGAGTTTGATATGGGTTGAACAATTGATTTTGATGTTGAAACCATGATTGGCCGTGACTTTTTCAAAAGGAATTGGGACTTAAAGGTTTAGTGGATAAACAAACTATTGGAATTAATTTAAAGTATATGAAAACATATTGTACGTATAATAGTGAAAATGTTCAAAACAACGGACGTGATGGTAATAAATTTGTTAATGTAGATTTTCTGGACTTAACATGAATAATCTATGTGCAAAACAATGACCCAATTGGAAAACAAAATTTTTTTTTCCATTATTCTCTAGAAATTTGGTTCAGTTTTCAAATAGTGCTTTAGATTTGATTATTTAGTTTAGTTTAGTTACAAATCTAATACATGTTTGGGATTTAACAAAACTGGTGTTGGCACTTGAACTGAAAATTTTCAACTTAACTATTTCGCCATCTAATTTTGTTAAGTTGATACACGTACATATGGTATTATATATACATTTATATGGGCTTAGATATTTGGTTCAGTTCTGGCATATATACATGTGATGGCTCATAGTAGTTGGTCTCTATTATTTATCTATTTTATTGTTTCATTTATGATTTTTACTTCATACATAGAAAATGAGGACTTTGAGAAAGCAAAATTTCTCTTAGGTTTTCTGTAGAATTTCTTGAAGTCAAATAATCTTGTTCAACTTTATATTAGTATTTGAATCTAGAAATCTACTTATCTAATTGTGAACTTGTGTCCTGATAATAACATGATCTTTAAAATTTTGTAAATATGGAGGTAGTTATGAATGTTCATATTTACATGTGGTCTCATGCATTTGCAAATGTGGAGATAGATATATGTTGGTAACATATGAAAACTTGAACATACCTCGTTAATATTTTAAAAGTATGGAAATTTTGAGTATACTTTACGTATTTTGTAAAATTTGTTGTCCTTGGAATATATAACGATTAAATCATATGGGGTACCTTTCGAGATAACCTATGATGATTAAGCATAGTAACCTAGTACAAATTTATGAGTATTTGAATTGGTAGAAATTGTAGGTGGAACAATTTTATGGTTACTTGTTCCAAGGAAAGTGAGGAAAGTGTTCTTACTTGAGAATTGAATTATAACAAGCGCTAGATAATGACTTGAGAAATTTGACAATGTAGTGATGTTAAATGGGGTTTAAAATTAATTAGTGTGACAAGTATGTAAATGTCAAAAGCATGAAAACTCGTTATGCCATTTCTATTTTGTATTGTGTGTAATTACACACAGATTCTTAAGTAAGAAATTACAAAGTAAATATGCCTCTCAATTGTTGAAATAGATTTTGTAAAATAATTTATGCTATAATGGATTATCCCAAGTGGATAGTTTTGGTGCCTATATAGTAACATGAAATTTATAAGAAATAATAAAAATCTATTTATAGTAGGGGCTAATCTTTTGAGATTGGAAGAAGTATGTCGACTTTCAAAATAAAGAAATAGAACGACTGGTGAATTAAATTTGAATAATATAGTTGTGGCCACAACTGAGTCATCTATTCCTTTATGAAGTGCGACTTCTAAATGATTTACTCTAGAAGGCTTAGCAATTTATATGTTACTAAAGCTTTGACAAATTTGTTGGAGAAATAAAAATGTGAAATAGTTAAAATCATTTTAATTGCCAATGTAGTTATTTGATCAAGATAATAGGTCAAATAAGGAAATTTAGCTAATTAATTGGGTTATGAAATCATGTTGATAGACGTCAAAAGGAGGCTGCAGACCTTTGACTTTATACAGAAAATATCTAGTGGAATAGGACTGAAACTCAATTTTTTATTAGTTACCGGTAATGGTAACCCAACCTTATTTTAGCACATCACTAATTTCAAGGTTTAATGGGTAATAACAAGTTACTGTTATGTGACAGTTTGAGCACTGAAACTGTTTATAGTCCATTATTCCAAGATAATCAGTGTTGACTGCTACGATTTAGGAGGACGAGTTATATACTCTTTATGAAGTTCAAAATTATCTCAAGTGTCTCCAGTAGCAGGGACACATTGATGGAACTTCACCTATGTGAACATAAAAGTGGTGCCGCTTATAGCAAGAATTCGAGTTTATTCTTGTAAATGTTCATGAAACCAGGGTTTATCACATGGCCATAATAGTGCTAAAAGATAGGAAAGCCCCAAAAGAAGCTGAATAAATTCATGTATGTGATATTTCCGGTTTTAACATAAAGAAGATGTGGTTTAATCGAATAGACACCATATACTTCGTTAGAACTTTGAAATATTTACACCAATTGAAGGTTTAAATCAAAAGATACCTTTTTCCATGCATGTCTTTATACTTTAACTGACAAAGTGATTTTAATATTACAACCTAGTAGGGGATTGTTATATATTTTAATATACATTAATATAGTTTGTAATAATAAAATGTACATGAAGGTTTATTATTATTTATTTAGAGAAATGTGAAAGACACCATTTAAGGGTTGGCTTTTGGTTTAAAGGTTACTACCCTTTAAGAGGTGCTTATGATATCTATTACGAAAAGATGTCTAGTGAAATGACATAACCAAAGGTTGTCATCTTTTGGAAGAGGTATCAAGTAGCCTATATAAAATAAGTGGGTTATTCATTTTAGTGTGTGGATATTACCAAAGCATATATACATTTTATATTATTAGTTTCATGTGTTAGTTAAAATCAATTTCCTAGAGGCTTTCCTCAAAATCTTCAGAATTGCTATCTAGTAGATTTTCAGTGGAAATTCCTAGAGGCTAAAAAGTAGTCCATATAAAAACAAGTGGGTTATTCATTTTAGTGTGTGGAAATTACCAAGCATATATACATTCTCTTTTATTAGTTTCATGCGTCAGTTAAAATTAATTTCATAGAGGCTTTCCTGAAAATCTTCAGAATTGCTATCTAGTAGATTAATTCTGAAGATTTTCGGGCTTTGTTGTATCCTGGAGGAAATTTGCTAGGAACCCAATAGCAAACTTTTTGTGAGTGAGTGGGGACAAATAACTCCTTAAAGATAGCGATCTACGTGCCTCAAAGCCTTACAGATTTCATGTTCATTTATGATTCTTCTTCCATGTGACCCCAACCCCAACACACACAGACACACACACACACACACATACACTCGCACACACACACACACACATACACACACACACACACACACACACACACACTCTCTCTCTCTCTCTCTCTCTCTCTCTTTTCAATTCTCTCTCTTTTCAATTTAAGGCATCATAATCTAACCCGATTCAACTCCAATCCTCTAAACAGTATAAAATTTCATAAAAGTGCAACATGCAATAAAAATATATATATGCAATTAGAAGAACAGAAGATCAATGCAATACACTTAATCCTACCCTTACTACAATCTAATCAATAAAATGTGAAAAATTCATTGGCATGTACGCCTCCAAAATCACTTTGAAGAGCAACATAACAATCCGTTCACATGGACAATGGACATCCAACACAACTTAGTAGCTCACGTTTTGGCTAGATTGGTGAATTTGGATTCTATGTATGAACATCTCTCTCGATATATATACACCCCTATATATAATATATATTCAAATAGTGCACCAGAACTTCAATGTAAGCATAGACTAGGCATGTATGCATCATACATTCTATTTTCATTGCGTATATACATACATATAAACACACATATGAGATGTTGCACGACTTGGCATGCTTAGGAGTTAGGACAATGAGTAGTAGTTAGGACTTTGTTTTGTTAGCCTTGAATATCTTTAAAGCATTATTTATATTTGTTTTGATGATGACAATCTATTGATAATAGCATGTTTGTAATTGTTCTATTATAAACTATTATCAAGTCATTTTCATTGTGCTAATCACTTGATTTATGCATTTAAATGTTCTAACCTTGTTTGATTTCATGAGATAGCATATGGTGAAGTCCAAGAGTGATGGAGCTCAACAAGATCAAGCTTGAAAACTTGAAGATTTTTCATCCTTGGTTGAATACTAAGATTTATTTGTAAGCATTTTGATCAATCACTCATAGGGGCTCAAGTAACTTTAGTTGGACTTTAGGATCCTTTCTCTTACACTTTAAATTAATTTCAAGGATCTAAACATACTTAGACCACTCAATTAAATTCATTTCACAAAAGTTTTCAAATGGCTAAGTCAAAATTAAGTACCCTTTGCAAATGGGTCATATTTAAAGGCAATCCTGATCTAATTGGTAAGGAACTAGATGTTGAGTTTTATATGGTTGGAAAGATATTTGACTCTAGTTTTCGAATCTTTAAATGGATCACAAATACGAGTTTTGTAGAGGGAGTTATGGCCGTTTTAGTAAAGAGGTGTCAGGCTGTCAAAACACAGTCAGTGCAGTCGACTGAACTGTAAATATTTCAATGGATTGGATTATAAATTCAGTCGACTGGATTGTAAAAAAGTTGATTGTCTTGTGTTTTTGAAAGGTAGCCACTGCTATAAACTTTTCAGTCAATTGGATCGCGTAGAACAACATAACGGCTAGTTTTCTAAACTTTTTGAAAATTGTTTTTACACCCCCAACGGTCATATATATTGAAAAGCTATATATAGGGGTGATTTTAAGGGTTGGGTAATCAAGGAAAATCATTCAAACATCTTGTTTAATCATCATTCATATTTTAGCCCTAGTTTGAGTGAAAAATCAATTTATTCTTGATTTCAATTGTAATTCTTGAAAGAGCAAATTGTAGTGAGCTTTCATTTGTATTATCCACTCATTAAGGAGTTGTTGTGTGAGCTACAATTATATCCATCCACTCTAGAGAGAGAGAGTTCAATTTGTATTTCAATCATTTGTAAAGAATGAGAGTTAGTAACCCTTGATTGCAAAGAAGAGGTGTTCTCCTTAAGGAGTTGTGTGAGCTACAATTATATCCATCCACTCTAGAGAGAGAGAGAGAGTTCAATTTGTATGTCAATCATTTGTAAAGAATGAGAGTTAGTAACCCTTGATTGCAAAGAAGAGAAGTTATTCTTTTGGAGAGTTGAAGAGTCTTATAACGGTTTGGTCTACACCCGTGAAGTAGATCGATTAAAGGAATCCTCAAGAGGTGTTCTTGAGGGGTGGACGTAGGCCATGGTGTGCGAATTACCAAACCACTTGAAAGCTCGATTTACAAGTGTCTCTTCCCTTCTCTCTTTACTTTATTGTTTGTGATTGTGTTTAACATTTATATTAAGTTTTAAAAGATTAATTTTCCGCTAAAACCTTATCATTCCCCCTCTAGGGTTTCCATTGATGAGGACTCCCTCACTTTGTTAAATTGAGAACTTCTGCTTATACTTTAGGATCCAAATTTCATTAAGGGTACTAAAGTAATTTCACAGACTAAAAACTAGATCCAACGGCTGTAAAAGAAGTTTTCACTTTAACAAGTCCTCATAAGAAGGGTTATGAGGAAGAGAGATTAGAGAGCAAGGGGGTAAATATGTCATTAAAGCTAATTTGACCTTGAAATTGAATTTAAGACTAAAAAAGTCTAATCCTTGTATCCTTCTTGGGTTAAAAAAATTTGGACTGCATTGTTGGTTGGAAAGTGTTTATTAAGGGACTTTTAATTAATTTTTCTACCTTAAAAAAACAACCCCAATTAAAAAAAAATATCACAAATCTAAAACACATAACAATATGTATTTGTTTGCACATTTTTTTTGCATATGTGTACATATGTATTTGGAAACTTGTTTGATAGCATATCGTAGTAGTTTTTGGTTATATCATACATCCGATTTTGGTGCTAAGATGGTGCAAATTATGCCCTAAAATATGTAGCTAGGTCTCAGAGTTGTGGCAACTTTGAAAATTACTTTGATTTTAAAAGAAAAATGTGATTTCTAAAGTTACCACACTTTGAGACCTAGTTATATTTTTTGAACCCACCACATTATTCTACCACCAAAACCACTAGGATGTATGATACAACTAAAATCAGTAAGATGTATCATAGAATCTTTCCTACATTAAGGAACCCAATCGCTCTTTAGTAGAGGATTAAATAGTCTACAAAAGGAGAACTTATTCAGTGAGCCCGTCATATCACGTAATCATATTGACGTGGAGTGACCCCCTAATTACACGAAACACATGGCTTTTTTAAAATAAAAAAAAAAAAGTGGAAATGACATGTAGGGAGGTTGTGCCCCTAGAAATAGGGGGCATGACTTTTTTAAAAATTTGTAAGCAACTATGTCATATCTACCTTTGTCACACCCATTTCGGAATTTGCATTCATATTAATAAACATATGTGGGAGCATATGGAATTATTAACGTTGATTAATAATTGAGATGGAGTTGACTGTCAGTCAATAGTGAGGTGTCAGTGGAGACACGGGAATGTGGTAGTTCATGATGCATTAGCATGATTAAATGGCATTTATGTGATTTAAATGTTATTTGATTTATCTAGTATTTTATGAATAGTAACTTTACCTGTGTAGAGTAAAGTTCTGATAGTTTTGATATCGTTTTAGATCATTTTGAATACTCTAGTGAGAACGTGAGTGATACGTTACATAAAAGGTAGGTTATCTAGAGATTCCACAAAATTTAGTTTTCGGACATAATTTTGGATCCAAACGAAAATTAGTCAAAACTTTTATAACTGTTAGTTTTTACTTGTCAAATAATATAGTGGATGTTTAAGACGTTTTGGGAGATAATTAGAAGGTTTGGAAACTTGTGGGGAGGTGAACGTAATTTACAGAAACTATGCCTATAAATAGTAAGGGTGTAATTTTGTTATTTTGAAAACTTCCTAAAATATCTTAGGAGAGAGAGAAAAAGGAGATTTGGTTCCCACAAGCTTCACGTCACCAATCAACGAACTTCTGATCATTAGTTTTTCTCCAGATTCTAGATTTGAACTCCTCGAAGTAAGAGCTTCATTTTGATACCTCTTACGTCTCGTTTGGCTAACTTTTTCTGAAAAGCTAATTTCTAGAAATTTGGGGAAAAAACAAGGTAAAACTTATAGTAATCGCGTATAAAATGAGATCTGATGTTTATTCAGGCCTCTAATTGATCCTTCAAAGTTTTAGAGAAATCTCACGAGGTGTGAATTCTAGATCTATAAAATATATAGGATTTACATATTTTGAATATCGAGTTTGATATTTTGGATCCGTGCAAAAATCATGTGTTAATTAGGCCCGTTAATTATGCACATGAAAATGTTAGAAAGCATGTATAACTGTTTATGTGAGCATGTGATGTGTATACTTGGGTCAAAGGGGAATTTGGTGCAAATTCATTCGGGGCTAAGTTCCTCAAAGTTTGAGGATTGTAATATTGTTTATGTGGTGTCTGGTATGGAGGAAGGCCCAGCCAGGACACAGTACCTGGTATGGATGAAGGCCCAACCAATGTACGGGATGCGTGGAAGAGGTGTGCCTTCCATGACATCGGTTTTATTTACCGGATGAATGCGTACCACTCACCCTAGACACTATTTTGATGTGTTTTAGATGTTTTAAGCATGGATTGTCATATAAGCATATATTTAGAATTATGCACTCAGCATATAGCTGAGCAGTATAGCTTTACTCCATTGCAGGCGCTAAGAAGAAAGAAAAGAATAAGCGAGAAGAGTGAGCTAGAGGAATGCCGAGAAATCACAACTTGTTAATACTTTTGTTTTCCTTCCAACTTGTAATAAGAATTTGAATTTGTAATATGTTGTAATAGAATCTTGGCATGAGTTGGATTATTACTTGTAATCCCTGGTAAACACTCTTCAATTATGATTCGAATCGTGGTGTTTCAGTTGTGTTGGTGTTGAATTGGTTTGGTGAATCATGGCTTGAGGTTGCTGTAGTTTAGGCAGTTCTGAGGGAGATCAGTCGACTGGACCCTTACGTTACAGATATATTCTTTCACTTTTTACAAACCTCAGTCGACTGAAAGATAGGAATCAATCGACTAGTATCTACACGAAAACATGTCATTCTACTGGAGTTAGTCTAGTCGATCGGACAAGGTACCAGTCGACTGAGATTTTGAGACCCTAGTCGACAGAGTCCCCATCACAGTCAACTGGATAGGGCCATTGAGCTTTTATTCTTTCTGCATTTGATTTCCAGTCGATTGGGTCCCCGCCACAGTCGACTGAACTGCTGGTTTTAAAAATGGATTCTTTTTGGAACTGTTCTAATTGGGCAAAACTTTTTATAACTCTAATTTCAATGGATTTTGACTTATGTTTTCCGCTACTATTTACTTAATGGAACTAGATAAGACTTGGTGGCATGCCACCTGTCCTATTTCTGCACGTAGCAGGATAGGTCGTGACATTTAGTGGTATCAGAGTTGAAGGTAACAAAACTTTGGGAACGTTCAACAACGAGTAGAGTGTGAGTGAATTGACACACATTCTAGAATGCATCCATACATGGTAGAGATGTTTGATGCATATGTATGTTGTTGTGTATACATGATTTTGGTTATTGGCATACATACATAGAGTTTATGTATCGAGAGATTAACATGATTGCAATCATGAGTGACAGTGATCGAGAATTATCGCCACATACCCGACGAATGAATGAAATGACAGAAATGATTGGAAATATAGGAGACATGATACGGAATATAGTGGGGCGATTGCCTCCAACACCTCCATTTGAGCCAGCACCGATAGCCGTGGTATATGCACCCGAGAATAGAGGTATGAGATTTGTGTTCGAACAGTTTGCTAGGAAGAAACCAACAGAATTTCAGGGAACGGCTGACACAACGCTAGCAGAGCATTGGTTCATGGACATGGAGAGAATTTTCTGATCTATTTCGATGTTCGATAGGGAGAAAATTGAGAATGCAAGTGATGTACTGAGAGGTGAAGCCCAGAATTGGTGGGTAAATGTTCTGGATCAAGGGGCACTAATTACGTGGGAAGGGTTCAAAGCAGAGTTTAATCGCCAATTCTTTCCGTGGGCTGCTCACAATGCGAAAAAAAGAGAGTTTGATAATCTTAAGCAGGGAGATATGATCGTAATTGAGTATACTTCCAAGTATAATGCATTGCTAAGATTTGGCAAGGGTTTAGAACCAGAGGAGGAAGATAGAGCAAAAAAATTTGAAGAAGGTTTAAGAGACAACATTCGTTGGGTGGAGACCTACGAACATTCAACAATGGCAGCAGTGCAACAAATGGCACTTATAGTCGAAAGTGGGATGGATGGAAAGGTCGAGACAAAATTAGCAAGGAAAGCGAGGTTATGAGAGTGGTGATTGGAACCAAGGTGGATCATTTAAGAGGTCATTTACACGAGGTTCTAATTCTACTTTTGGTGATTCTAGAAGGAACCAAGTAATATACCATTGTGCTCATTGTATAATTGACCACACACCGCCCGATGTTTTCTGACTAACTCCCAGAATAGAACTAAAGGAGGAAATAGTGCAAGTTCGGTATCCTATCTGTAACTCAAGTGTTTTGATTGTGGTACCTTGGGGCATCGAGCGAAGGATTGTCTAGGAAGCATCCTCAACAAGGGATAAGTTCTATGGTTTCCAGTGGTTCGAAGCCTCAGCAGTCAAATGAGAGGAGACCAGGGATAGAACAGTGGGAGGGGAGATCATTTCAAATGAACCCTGGAGACGTGGCTGCTACTAATACAGTGGTCTTAGGTATAGTGCTTGTATGTTCGCACTTAGCACGCATACTCGTTGATTCGAGATCTACACATTCGTTTGTGTCGCATAACTGTGTTGAACATTTGAATGTTAATTCTACACTCTAGGATATGATTTATCCATTGCCTTGCCGCTTAGTAAACCGGTAGTAAGGTCCACAATATATAAGAACTGTGAGATCAAACTAGGCAAAAAGGAGATGACCGTAGACCTTATACCGATTGTGGTGAACCATTTGGATGTAATATTAGGAATGGATTGGTTAGCTCTTAACCAAGGTACAATACACTGTGTACGGAAAGAAGTTAATTTTCGATCACCGGTGTATGGGAACTTTTGTTTTCAAGGGAGTGGGGTTTCACCGCCACCGTATTTGATTTCAGCTATCCGAGCGGGTAAGTTGTTGAAAAAGGGATGTCAAGGATTTCTATGTGTCACGCCCCGACGTAGCATAAATATGGAAAGCGTTTAATTTCCTTTATGGACCCGTAGGTCGCGACAGTTTGAAGGATCGATTCCGTCCCAAACGTCGAACAACATAAAACCATTAATCAGAGTAGGGCAATCAAGGCTCAAGGCTTATAAAAATTCTCTAACTTATTACATCCTATGGTACGGGGTTAACTAAGGCACAGACCGCCTTGAAATAAAACAATAACTTAAAGTCTATTACAGTCATCCTTATTACAAAACCAAATCATATCTTAAATGCACATAAACAATAAGCATATAAAAATAAATTCTCTTCTCAGCAACTGATCTCAAATAGCATAGTCATACGGTTCATCCTGATTATTACCTGCAAAGCCTGGACACGAATGTCCAGGACGCATCAACGCCGTCAGCTTCAAGAAGCTGGTGAGTATTAAAAACATAGCTTTGAATGTAAAAACATGCCCATTTACCTTTTTCCCATTTCCATTTAAATACCACAAGTTTATATTTATGATAAAGAGCTTGTTAGAAAAACAACCACAACAATAATTAAAAGATAAATTCACACATATGTGACCGTGTATGAGAACAATGCACCATCTCATCTAACCGACTCTTTTCTCTCGACAAAACCCAACAACCCTCTATCCTACTCCTGGTATCTTTGAAATACTAAGATAGCCACACTTTAGCAACGGGGCGCCAGGGAGTGTCCAGTTTGCCTCACACTTTGGTCCGGGGTACCAGGGAGTGTCCAATGCCTCACACTTTGAATACCCTAACCGCCATGCAAATACCGGGGCAACCCCCACACAGGTATCCAGACTCGAGTCATTCAGGGAGTGTCTATAGGCCACACTTTAGCACTTCCATGGGTGCCAGTGAGTGTCCAAGTTCGGCTTCACACACTTTAACGCTTCCATGGGCGTCAGGGAGTGTCCATTTTTGCCACCTTCGCATTTCAAAGACACCCTCATCCTCTTTTTCAACTCCAACCACAATCACATCCACAACCACAACCATAACCACAGCCACAATTACAACCACAACCACAACCACAACCACAACTCAAACTCATACTCTTTCCACACAATCATTACTCTTTTCCACACTATCATTACTCTTTTACACACTACCAACACTCACCATGCATGTACAACTGACTCCACATGAATGTCATCAAACTTTAAACATAAAGGAATTCACAGAATTAAAGAAACAATACGCGTACGGGGATTGAAAATTCGTAATTCATTGCCTTAATCATTTTAAACATAACTAATAGCATTCTAAAAACTGCTACTGAAATCCTCGTTTTCTGCCCAAACGGTGCAAAATCTGAGAAAATTGCATTAGACGAAAAGTGTGCAGAATCGAGTTTTACTTGGGACAACGCGGGCAGAACCTTAAATTTCATTCGTTTTCCTAACAAAAATCTGAAAACAAAATTCTGCTACTGTTAAAATTAACTACCTAAATCAGTAAATAAGGAATGAGTTACATTTGGAGTGAGTTAGTAATACTCACCGTGATGTAGATTGAAGAAGTTGTTGAGAAAGAAATACAAGAATTAAGAATCTCCAATTTCAAGCTTGGCTATGGAGGATTGAGCTCTTCAAATTCTGAAATTATTATCTCTCTATGTGACTCTCTCAAGCTCTCTATGTTAGGAGTGAAGAATGTGTAGTGTGATTGGGTGTATAAATACTCAAACTCCCACTTAGAAAACATTTGCCTAACATCCCACTCATTCTCCATTAATCTCCACTAATTACAAAGAAAGTGCAACAATGATGTGTAAATATACACTTGCAATTCATAATGCTCCATTGATAATTGAAAGGGTAGGTGGAGTTGGTGTGGGTCAAGGTGTGTTTGGGAATCAAGCTTATGGCATTAGGACAACACACATACTGTGACGCCCCGCAAAAATAAGCGTATTTCTATTGAAAAATTAAATAAATCACACTTGATTCTTTAAAATAAAAATACAAAATTTCTTTAAAACTCCCAGCAGGTCCATATTCTCCACGAATCTCCTATATTATCCTTAACCTTATCTCCCTTCTAGGCTTCGGTTACCGGCACTGCCTGCATCTAAAAACCATACCGGGAAGTATACAATATGACATGAATAATAAAGGCTCAAAAGGATAATGACAATCAAATACATAGAATGACATCAAATCAATTGACCAGTCTCACAACCCAACTGCTCACACTACCCAAACGCTCATACCAATAGCATCATACCAGGTTCCTCTTGATCACATAGCAAGAGACACCTCACCTCACCTCACCCGTCTCCAGTACGTCGGTCCCTGAGGCCTGTTGGACTGTTGGTAGGTGCTCTTTGCTCATGACCCTTTAGTCCCATAGCACTTAGCAATAAACACATACTCATTGATTCCAAATGAAAACACAACATAACTGCAAAAAGAGTACAAGTAGAGATAACAAAGAAATACTCCGGAGAATTTAGAAAGCATATTGTACACAACCCGGTACCTATAAATGATGTTGAGCAACTCCCAAACACTTCTCTTCTTCTTCTTCTTCTTCTAACTTGAGGTGTATGTATATCTATAATTGTGTATATATATATATATAAATCTCTCTATGTGTGACTCTTTCAAGCTCTCTATGCTAGAAGTGTAGAATGTGTGTGTTTGAGAGAGTATGTGAGTGTATAAATAGCCAAGCTTCCACTTGGAGACAATGGCCTAACAATCCACTTATTAACCACTAACTTCTAATTAATTGGTAGTTTATAAGGAATATGCAAGATGATGTAAACATACACTAATGCACCTATAACTCCACTTAGAGACATTGGCCTAACAATCCACTAACTTCTAATTAATGGGTAGTTCATAAGGAATATGCAAGATGATGTAAACATACACTAATGCACCTATAACTCCACTTAGAGACATTGGCCTAACAATCCACTAACTTCTAATTAATTGGTAGTTTATAAGGAATATGCAAGATGATGTAAACATACACTAATGCACCTATAACTCCACTAATATTAGTGTATAAATAACCAAACATAATGGCCTAACAACCTAATTATTAAAAGAGAAAATATTAGATTTAATTTCTGATACACTAAAACTGCTACTGTAATCCTCGTTTTCTGCCCAAACGGTGCAGAATCTGAGAAAATTGCATTAGACGAAAAGTGTGCAGAATCGAGTTTTGCTTGGGACAACGCGGGTAGAATCTTAAATTTCCTTCGTTTTCCTAACAAAAATCTGAAAACAAAATTCTGCTACTGTTAAAATTAAAAGAGAAAAATATTAGATTTAATTTTAAATATGACTCGAAAAATCTTAACTTCCAACACGAATACCAAATCATTTAATCTCACGCAACTTTTCCCAAAAAATATATTTTTAGTTCATGACTTATAAAATTGAAAAAATGACCAAAATACCCCTGTGACCAATTTTCGCTAAAATCGCACACGAAGTCTAAATCGTCAATTTAAACATGAAAACACGGGTTACTACACATACTACAAGCATTTGCCAAACAAGGCCTAAGGGAAAACTTTAGCAATAATAATTGGGTATAAAGAAATTTGTCCAATCAGTTACTCCCAAAATTCTGTGGAAGTTTAACACTGCGCGGACAGTTTTAAACCTAAACTAGTATTTTCGTGACACGGTGTTTATCACAAAAATACAGAAAATTCATTTTAATGTTAGAAAGAGTTTTCTGATTTTATAAAAATACAGTTGGAGTTTAAAAGAAATAATTCCACCGTTTGAAATACAGATTTGAAATTTAACACAGGTATTGCCAGTTTTTAGGAAAATTGCATTTTGACCCCAAAAGTAATTTCAATTATGGGATTAGTCAAGAAATAAATTTTTCACATAAGAATTTAAATAAAGGCAGACAATGTATATTTAATTTTAAATATGGCAATGCAAGAAAATGGGGGTTATTACACTATGTTCAGTAACTAATATATAAACGACCCAATTGAAAGTAGAAGATATTCCAGTAGTACGAGAGTATTCGGATGTATTCCCAATTGACCAACTAGATGTTCTTATTGAGAGAGAGATTGAGTTTACCATTGAGGTAATGCCAGACTCGAGACCCGTATCGAAAGCACCGTATAGAATGGCACCTGTAGAATTGAAAGAACTGAAAATCCAACTACAAGAACTACTAGACAAAGGTTTCATTCGACCTAGCATTTCGCCCTGGGGAGCTCCAGTGTTGTTTGTAAAGATGGAAGATGGTTCAATGAGGATGTATGTTGACTACCAAGAGTTAAACAAGATGACAATCAAGAACAAGTATTCATTACCGAGAATTGATGATCTATTTGATCAACTTTGTAGAGCACAAGTATTTTCCAAGATCGATTTGAGATCGGGCTACCATCAGTTGAAAGTAAAGGCCAAAGATGTTGAGAAAACAGCTTTCAGAACGTGCTATAGACACTACGAGTTCTTGGTCATGCCATTTAGAGTTACAAATACACCAGCCGCGTTCATGGATCTTATGAATCAAGTCTTCAACGATTACTTGGACAATTTTGTGATAGTGTTCATCGATGATATTCTTATCTATTCACCAAGTGAGATGGAATATGAGAATCACTTGAGGTTGATACTTCAGAGATTACGAGAGAAGTAATTGTTTGGTAAATGTAAGAAATGTGAATTCTAGTTACCTAGCATTACTTTTTTTGGTCACGTAATGGACAAGAATGGAGTATCAGTTGATCCTCTCAAAGTAAAAGCAGTGTCTAATTGGCAAAGACCCACATCCGTATCAAAAATTTGAAGTTTCTTGGGATTAGAGGGATACTATTGCCGTTTTATTGAGAATTTCTCAAAGATTTCATTACCAATGACAAAGTTGATGAGGAAGGGAGTTACTTTTGAATGGAGTCCCGAATATGAAGATAGTTTTCAAGAGTTGAAGTCGCAGTTGACGAGAGCACCTATCTTGACAATACCATCTGGAATTGAGGGATTTGTGATCTATAGTGATGCCACATTAGGGTTTGGGGTGTGTACTTATGCAAGGTGGCAAAGTGATTGCCTACGCGTCTAGACAGCTGAAGACACATGAGGATAATTATCTGACTCACGACCTTAAATTGGCCGCGGTAACCCAATGTTTTGAAGATTTGTAGACACTACTTGTATGGGGAAAAGTATAAGATCTTCACAGACCACAAGATTTTGAAGTACCTATTCATGTAAAGAGATTTGAATATGAGACAGAGGAGATGGTTAGAGTTAATGAAAGATTGCAATCTTTCAATAGAGTACCATCAGGGAAAGGCTGATGTAGTAGCCGATGCGTTAAGCCGAAAGACGACGAGGAACTTAGGCAATGTGCTAACCAAGAAAAATGAATTGATCAGAGAATGGAACATTTGGAACTAGATGTGATTCTAGAGACGAATGGTGGTTTAATGATGGCAATCATAACTCACCCGGATATTATTGATTAGATCAAGACGGAACAATTCAACGACCACTACTTGGGTAAAATGAGAGACAAGATACCTTTGGTAAAATGACCTGGATTTTCGTTGCAACAAGGAGTACTGACGATTGGGAATTGATTGTGTGTACCAAACGTAAATGACTTGAAGGAGGGACTTTTGGAGGAGGCTCACAGTACTAAATATTCAGTTCATCCGGGAAGTAGCAAGATGTACCAAAATTTGCAAGAAAACTTTTGGTGGAGAGGTATGAAGCGGGAAGTCGCTAAGTTTGTTTTAGAGTATTCGGCATGTCAACAGGTTAACGCAGAAAGACAAGTACCTGCGGGACTACTACAACCATTACCGGTGTCAGAGTGGAAATGGGATGAGATCATGATAGATTTTGTTTCTGAATTTCCACGATCGTTCAATAAGAATGGTAAGATTTGGGTTATAGTTGATAGATTAACAAAATCAGTGTATTTCCTATCGATCAAGACGACTAAACCTTCAAGGTTGGCAGAATTGTATGTGAAAGAGATTATAAGACTACATGTGGGTCCAGAAGTGATTCTATCGGATCGTGATAGTAGTTTTACGTTGAGATTTTAAGAAAGTCTACAGGAAGCTATGGGTACTAAACTGAGTTTCAGTACTGCATTTTATCCTCAGACCGACGGACAGTCAAAGCGAATGATTCAGAGATTGGAAGACATGCTTCGGTTGTGTGTTCTAGACTTTGGGAGTGACTGGGAGAAGCATTTACCGTTGATTGAACCTGCCTACAATAATGGATTTCAGTCCGGTATCGAAATGGCATTATATGAGGCTTTATATGGGTGTAAGTGCCGATCACCAATTTGTTGGACCGAAGTTGGAGAAAGAAAGTTGATAGGACCTGAGATAATACAGTTGACTACGAAAAAAGTGAAGCTGATCCAAGAGCGACTTAAGGTAGCTCAGAGTCGTTACAAGAACTATGCAGACTCTAAGAAATGATCGATGGTATTTGAAGTGGGAGATTTTATATACTTGCAAGTATCACCTTTGAAAGGCATTATTCGATTTGGAAAGCGAGGGAAGCTTAACCCAAGATTTGTAGGACCATTTGAGATCCTAGAGAGGTTAGGACCAGTGACTTATCGCCTAGCTTTGTCATCAGAATTGGAGCATTTGCACAATGTTTTCTATGTATCAATGATGAGACGTTATATGTAGGATACGAGTAAGATCATAGTACTAGAATCGTTGCAAATGCAGGAAGATTTGACCTACATAGAACATTCAGTAAAAATCTTGGTTCGTAAGGAGCAAGTGTTGAGAACAAAGACAATTCCGATGGTGAAAGTGCTATGGCGTAGTCATACAGTTGAGGAAGCTATGTGGGAGAATGATGAAGAGATAAGGAATGAATATCCGTATTTTTTTGACTCATGAGGTATAAGTTTGGGGACAAACTTCCTTTTTGGAGAGGAGAGTTATCACACCCATTCCAGAATTTGCATTCATATTAATAAGCATATGTGGGAGCATGTGGAATTATTAACGTTGATTAATAATTGAGATGGAGTTGATTATGAGTCAACAGTGAAGTGTTAGTAGAGACACGGGAATGTGGTAGTTCATGATGCATTAGCATGATTAAATGACATTTATGTGATTTAAATGTTATTTGATTTATCTAGTATTTTATGAATAGTAACTTTTACCTGTGTAGAGTAAAGTTCTGATAGTTTTGATATCGTTTTAGAAAACGTGAGTGGTACGTTGCATAAAAGGTAGGTTATCTAGAGATTCCACGAAATTTAGTTTTTGGACGCAATTTTGAACCCAAACGAGACTTAGTCGAAAACTTTCATAATTGTTAGTTTTCACTCGTGAAATAATATAGTGGACGTTTAGGACGTTTTGGGAGATAATTAGAAGTTTTAGAAACTCGTGGGAAGGTGAATATAATTTACGAACACTGTGCCTATAAATAGTACGGGTGAGATTTCATTATTTTGAAAACTTCCTAAAATATCTTGGGAGAGAGAGAAAAAGGAGAGTTGGTTCCCACGAGCTTCACGTCACCGATTGACGAACTTCTGATCGTCAGTTTTTCTCCAGATTCTAGATTTGAACTCCTCGAGGTAAGAGTTTCATTTTGATACCTTTTAGGCCTCGTTTGTCTAACTTTTTTCGAAAAGCTAATTTCTAGAAATTTGGGAAAAAATCAGGTAAAACTCATAGGAATCGCGTATAAACTAAGATCTAGCGTTTATTCTGGCCTCTAGTTGATCCTTCAAAGTTTTAGAGAAATCGCACGAGGTATGAATTCTAGGTCTATAAAATATATGGAATTTACATGTTTTGAATATCGAGTTTGATATTTTGGATCTGGGTGAAAATCATGTGTTAATTAGGCCCATTCATTATGCACGCAAAAATGTTAGAAAATCATGTACAATTGTTTATGTGAGCATGTTATATGTCTATTGGGTTGAAGAGGAGTTTGGTGCAAATTCGTCCGAGGGTAAAGCTCCTCGAAGTTTGAGGATTGTAATATTATTTATGTGGTGTCTAGTATGGAGGAAGGCCCAACCAGGACACAGTACCTAGTATGAAGGAAGGCCCAACTAGTGTACGGGATGCATGGAAAATAGTGCCTTCAACGGGATCGGTTTCATTTACTGGATGAATGTGTACCACTTACCCTAGAGACTAGTTTGATGTGTTTTAGATATTTTAAGCATGGATTGTCATCTAAGCATATATTTAGAATTTGCACTCAACATATAGCTGAGCAGTGGAGCTTTACTCCATTGCAGGTGATAATAAGAAAGGAAAGAAGAAGCAAGAAGAGTGTGGTCGAGGAATGCCAGAGAAATCACCACTTGTTCATACTTTTGTTTTCCTTCCAACTTGTAATAAGAATTTGAATTTGTAATATGTTCTGATAGAATCTTGGCATGAGTTAGGTTATTACTTGTAATTCGTAGTAAACACTCTTGAATTTATGATTCGAATCGTGGTGTTTCTATTGTGTTAGTCTTGGAATTGGTTTGGTGAATCATGGCTTAAGGTTGCTGTAGTTTAGGCAGTTCTGAGGGAGTTCAGTCGACTGGGTCTCTGACTCAGTCGATTGGGTCTCTGACACAGTCGATTGGACCCCTGCGTCATAGAGATATTCTTTTAGTTTTCACAGACCTCACTCGACTGAAAGATAGGAATCAATCGACTGGTTTTGCACGAAAACATGTCATTCTGCTGGAGTTAGTCCAGTCGATCGGACAAGGTAACAGTTGACTGAGATTTTGAGACCCCAGTCGACTGAGTCCCCGACAAAGTCGACTGGATGGGGCCATTAAGCTTTTACTCTTTCTACATTTGATTTCCAGTCAACTGGGTCCCCGCTACAGTCGACTGAACTGCTGGTTTTTAAAATGGATTCTTTTTGGAACTGTTCCAATTGGGAAAAACTTTTTATAACTCTGATTTCAATGGATTTTTACTTATATTTTTCGCTGCTATTTACTTTAATGAAACTAGATAAGCCTTGGTGGTGTGCCACGTGTCCTATTTTCGTGGTAGCAGGATGGGTCATGACAACCTTCTTCCAAAGGTCACATGTCACTACATAATTGGGGGGTCACACCACGTCAACATGATGACGTGGCATGACAGGCTCACTGAATAATTCCTCCTTCAGAAGGGGGATTTTTGCTATCATTTGCTCTTAATTTAAGCTACAACTACAATATAACTCACTTTTCCCAATTATAGTTACACAAAAACTGATTTTTAAGAGGGAGATCGGAGATGAAGAGTTCAAAAAACTACCTTATCTAATAAATTTCAGAAAATTTGAGCTGATGTCACTTGGTTCCGTTTTACTATAATTTTTATTGTGGTCTAGTGGTTTAATCTAGCGGTTTGGGTTGTTTCATACCAGGGCCAACCCTTCCTCTTTGCCACTTCGGTGTGGGCCTAAAGCCCCCAAAATCATGAGAAAAATTGATGGCCCCCATACTTGGTACTATATATAGTATCAGTTAGTATAAACTTTCATATTATTTAAGCCCAAAAGGCCCAAATGCCTAGCCCTCTATTCGTCTATCTATATTCTGAAAAAAAATATTTATTTCAAAACCCATTAGTTACTTACAAGTTACCTGAGACACAACTCCACACGACTCTCTCTCTCTCTCAGAAAGAATTGAGAAATAGAGCCTTCTTTGAAACCCCCCCCCCCCCCCCCCTCCAAAAAAAAAAAACCCTAAAAACTTAACAAAGCCATGGAACTTAGGGTAAAGTGAATAAACTCTCCCCTAAGCCAAGAATTCTTTCCCCCAAATTCTCATCCATGGTAACCCTCTTTTAACAGAGCCCTCATCCATTGACCGAACGATTACCATGGGCCAGCCCCTTCGCAACTAGCATCACGAGTGATAGAGCAATTGAGGTAATAATGGTAATTGATTTCAGTTTCTCTATGCACATTTGTTAGTTTTTTCAATCTTTCATTCTGAATAATTGTCCAACTTGTGATTTGTGAAGAATTGAATTGTGATTTGTGTTTAGGAATTGCCTACATATTTATATTATATGGATTAATGATTATGGAATTTAGAACAAATGTTGATAAGTTGTTTATTTGTATAGGGTTAATTATTCTCTATTGCCATGCTTCCAGGAAATATGTTTCAGGGTCCGAAAAAAGAAAGAAAAAACAAAAAGTAGAAGCACTTATTCAATCTCAAGCGGGAGCACTAGATAAATTTTTCGGTTACAAAAAACAAGTAGATAATAAAGTTTCAACTGAAAATTTAGTGAATGAGAAAAATGAACATCGAGATGGGAATGATAACAAAGAACATGAAGATTTTGAAAATGGTGAAAGTGAGCATCAAGATGACAATTATATTGAAGAACATGAAGATTTGGTGAATGATGAAAGCGCACCTTGGGATGAGAATTGCAACGAAGAACATGGAGATTTGTTGGGGACTCAATCCGGTGAAGTATTGAATGAAGAGTATGCTTCTTCAAACATATATGATCCAATAAATTGGTCTAAGATTGATCAAAAGATGAGGGACTTGTTAGTAGAAAAAGGTCCTATAAGAGATAAAGATGTCAATTTTAAATTTTTGAGAGATGAAGGTGATAGACATTTCTCTACCGTGCATTACAGTCACCATTTACCAAATGGAGAGAATAATGACAGAAAATGGCTAGTATACTCAATTATTAGGGACTTGGTATTTTGCTTTTGTTGCAAATTGTTCAAGAAAGAAGGAAACAAAACACATTTG
This sequence comes from Hydrangea macrophylla, assembly GCA_033977485.1. Lineage (NCBI taxonomy): Eukaryota > Viridiplantae > Streptophyta > Magnoliopsida > Cornales > Hydrangeaceae > Hydrangea > Hydrangea macrophylla. The sequence goes on from CM066994.1 coordinate 36,785,872, forward strand.
GCTAACGAAGGAATTAAGGATTGGAAAAAGCTTGGTAGAAGGCTTAAATACCATAAAAGAAGTGATGAACACATTACTTGCATGAGCTTGTGGTGGAATTAGAAATGAGAATGCAAAAGAAAAAAAACCATTGATGAAAGTGCGCAAGAACATATGAACAAAGAGAGGGAATATTGGAGACAAGTATTACTACGGATACTTGTTGTGGTGAAAACACTTGCTAAGAATAATTTAGCATTTCGTGGAGACAATGAGAAGGTTTATCAAGAAAATAATGGCAACATTTTAAGCCTCATTGAAATGATTGCCGAATTTGACACCGTAATGCAAGAGCATCTTTGGCGTATTGAAATGCGTAAGATTCACTATCACTATCTTGGTCACAAAATCCAAAATGAATTGGTAATAATGTTGGCTAATGAGATTAAAGGAACAATTGTTAAAAGGATCAAAGGAGAAAAACTTTTCAATTATACTTGATTGTACTCCGGATGTGGGTCATGAAGAACAAATATCTCTTGTAGTTCGGTGTGTAGATGTTTCAACGAATCTAATAAAGGTGGAAGAGTTCTTTTTAGAGTTCTTAAAAGTGGATGACACATCGGGGCATGAACTTTTTAGTAAGCCTAAAGATGTATTAAGCACTCTTCAACTTGACATCGATTATGTGAGAGAACAAGGATATGATAATGGATCTAATATGAAGGGAAAACATAAGGGTGTACAAAGTAGGCTACTAGAAATCAATCCTAGAGCATTTTATACGCCATGTGGTTGTCATAGTCTTAACTTGTACTTTGTGACATGGCCAACTCTTGTTCAAAAGCTATATCCTTTTTCGGAGTGGATCAACGAATATATTCAATGTTTTCATCTTCTACAAAGCGGTGAAAAGTTTTCAAAGATCATGTTGATGGACTCACTCTTAAGGCATTGTCACAAACACATTGGAAAAGTCAGGTTGAAAGTGTCAAAGCATTAAGGTATCAAGCTCCACAAATAAAAGATGCTTTAGTTCACTTAGCAAGTACCAGTGAGGATCCCAAAACAAAGAGTGAAGCTGAGTCTCTTGCAACACATGAAATTGAGAATTTTGAATTCCTGCTTGGCATGGTAATTTGGCATAATCTATCGTTTGTTGTTAATGTTGTTAGCAAGAACTTGCAAAGTGAAGATATGCATATGGATGTTGTTCTAGATCAACTAAAAGGACTCATTTCCTTTTTAGAAAGTTATAGAGAAACTGGGTTTCAAAAGGCCATGGCTGAAGCGAAAGAAGTTGCTAGTACAATGGAGATTGAACCAATATTTTCGTGAAAAATGAATAATTTGTAGGAAAAAACAATTTGATGAGAATGTTAGTGAAGAGCCTATACAAACACCTGAAGAATCCTTTCGAGTTAATTACTTCTTATATATAGTTGATCAAGCTCTTTCTTCACTTATGAGTAGGTTTGAACAATTTCAAGCATACGCAGAAACTTTTGGCTTTTTGTTTGATTTGGAGAATTTTAAATCCATGGATGATGATTCTTTGAAGACTTGTTGTGGCAACCTTGAAAATTTTCTAAAACACAACATGCATTCTGATATTGATGGGAGAGAATTGTTTCTAGAATTGAAGGTCTTGAAAGAAGTTCAACCAAAAGAAAGAAAAAAGTCAATCAAAGTGCTTAATTATTTGAGAGCAATGGAAGGTTAACACATGGATTTCTTATAGAATACTGTTGACTATACCAGTTACAGTCGCATCTGCGGAAAAGAAGCTTCTCAAAGTTGAAATTGATCAAATCATATCTTCGGTCAACTATGTCCCAAGAAAGATTGAATGAATTAGCCATGTTATCTATTGAAAAAGATATGATAGAAAAGCTTGATTATACAAGCTTAGTTAGTAATTTTGCAGCTAAAAATGTAAGAAGGATAATATTTCAGTGATATTAAATATTTAGATTATAATATTTTTGCCTTGTTAAGTGAATTCTTCTTAGTTAATTGTATATGTAAGTTCGTGTACATTTTTTTTTGCTTTATACTTATTTAGTATCTTATGGTAACTAGTTTATAGCAGTATATAGAGACCCCCATTCTAGTTGTTCGCCTAATGCTCCCCAATACTCAGGACCGACCTTGTTTCATACAACCCAAACTTTTTCGTCACAACATGTTGTAAATTTAAAAAAATCACTTTGATTTAAAATCAAAGTGATTTTTCAAAATTACAATTTATTGGGACAAAATTACAACATGATCGGACCAAAATTATGAAATGTATGATACATCTTAAATCATTAAGTCGCATTATAGGATTTTCTTATATAAAAAGATGAATTAGTTAGAATAGTAGAATTACTGGACATGCACCTTGAACCATAGTTTTTACTAAAGTAGTCCTATAGTTTCGAAATTTTGGATATCCTAAATATTATGGGAGTGGTATTATATCTATTGGTCTATGGTACCACAATTACTACCACAACATATGATACAATTATCAAACATTCGAGAACCAAATAAAGGATTCAAATTTAGAAACTAGAGCATCAGGGTCAGTCCTGGGGAAAAACAAAGTAAGCATCCACTTAGGGCCCCCATATCCAAAAGGCCCCCAATTCCAATTGCAGATGTGACAAAAAAATCAATTTTACATATAATTATGTATAAGTAGACCCAAAATAATTTGTCTCGGGGCACTGCCCCCAAACTCCTGTATAGTCTTAGGACCCATGTTTTAGAGTTCACTTAGGGCCCCCCAAAACTCAAGACCGACATTGTAGAGCATCACTCATTTTACTCAGAGTAATGTTATGATTCCCAAATTTGGGATATCTCAAATACAATGAGAGTGGTGTTGTATATAGTGGTTTGTGGTACCACAACTGCTGCCATAAATATCATAGCTATCAAAATTGGCCCCCGTTAGAGAGTTCGATCAGTGAGCCGGATGCTAAACCGGTCTGAGTTGAATATCTAATTGGAGAAGGAAGAGACCCGAGTTGGCTCGTGAGACCTGGCAATTGAACCGTGGCCCACACAACTCAGACATGTTTTAAAGAACCGTATGGATTTTGTACTACAATCAATTTTGGGTATCTTGCTTATCTAATTCTTAATTCCCAATTTGCGCATAATTAGTATTTTGATTTATCAATTCATCTTGCACAATACATATATTTTGAGCAAACTAGACTTTTTTTTAACAGCAGCAATTTCATTGGTGATAAGCCAAAACTTACAAAGCCAAATCCAAATTCCACACTATGGACATGCAATACCACCCCCACAAAGCCCCTAACCAGAGATGTATAACTAACCTCACAAGTAGACTTATCTAATAAGTTTTTATTATTACTTTTATTTGAATGACCAAGAGTTTGATGGTTGTTCTTTTAGTGAGAAATGTCAAATTCTTCAAACTTGGTAGTATTGTGAATATTTATTGCTAATGTTTTGATTGTGGGACAAAAGTTTCAATTCAATTTATATTTGTTTGGACAGTGCATTTCAACATTTTTTTTTTGTTCAACTGAAATTCTATTGTGTTTAAATTTTTTTTTTTTTTGGGCATACTCTATACTTATTAGTTCTTAATTTCTATCTGTCACGACCCATCCCACTACGCGTGGAAATAGGACACGTGGCACGCCACCAAGGCTCATCCAAACATCACTTAATAATACGCAGTGGAAAGAACTTCTATAAAACAACCCTGGTAGTTTAAAACTTGGGAAACGTTCCCCCCCTGTGTTTGTAAAATCTATTGAAATCAGAGTTATAAAAAGTTTTGGCCATTGAGAACACATTCAAAAGAAATAGTTTTGAAAACAGAGGTTCAGTCGACTGCCCCGTCGACTGCACTAGGGTCCAGTCGACTGCTCCGTCGACTGTGTCTGACAGAAACTAAAACCCTAAATCCCCAACAGAGGTCCAGTCGACTGCTTCGAGAAACCAGTCGACTTCTCCGTCGACTGTGTTAAGCAGAACCAAAAATACATCAATATTGCAAAGGGGTCCAGTCGACTGCTCAGGGAACCCCAGTCGACTGTGTTATGCAGAACTAAAATTTAACATTGCTCATCAGGGGTTCAGTCGACTGATCAGGGAACCCCAGTCGACTGCATCGGTTACTATTTGGATCAGTAACTAAAATTCTACAGTGTTCAGTCGTCTGCCCAAGGGGTTCAGTCGACTGCTTTTCTGATATTCACTTACAGTATCCCAAATACACGAGATCCAGTCGACTGATCAGGGGTTCAGTCGACTGCTCCCCTGCTAACAGCCCTGTATTGAGATATTCACAACTCATACCTCTCAACACCCACCGTGGTACAATCATAACTGATTTAACGCATTAAAACATAACTACAGATGTTCAATTACACGATTACAATACTATAGAAGCTAATACATGTTTCTATTACAACATACTACAATACTCAAATCCTTATACAAGTTTTAGGATTTAAAAACAAAACATTTACAAAGGCGATTCCCCGGCGTTCATCGGCCTCACTCCGCACACTTCTTCTTGTCTTTCTTTTTACCTGCAATGGAGTACATCTCCACTGCTCAGCTATATGCTGAGCGTACAATTCTAAATGTATGCTTATATGACAATTCATGGTTTAAGCATCTAAAACACATAGAAATAGTCTCTGGGGTGAGTGGTACGCATTCATCCGGTCGATGCCGTAGGAGGCCCACCTCTCCCACGCATCTCGTACACTGGTTGGGCCTTCCTCCATACCAGGTACCGTGTACTGGTTGGGCCCACCTCCAATCCAGACACCACCACAAATTCCAATTTCAACAAGATCACAATCCTCAAGGTTCGAGGAGCTTACTCCGAATGAATTTGCACCAAACTCCCCTTTGACCCAAGTAGACACATAACATGCTCACATAAACAGTTATACGTGCTTTTATCATAATTTCACGTGCATAATTAACGGGCCTAGCTAATACATGAATTTTTGCCCGGATCCAAGAATATCAAAAGTGATGTCCAAAACATGAAAATCCATATATTTCATAGATCTAGAATTCATACCTCGTGCGAATCTCTTCAAACTTTGAAGGATCGTCTAGGGGGCTAAATAAACGTCGGATTTCGAATTTGGTACGATTCCTATAAGTTTTACCTGATTTTTCCCAAAAGTCCAAAATTAAGATTTTACAAAAACTTGGCCAAACATGACCTAAGTAGTACCAAAACGTAGGTCTTACCTCCACGAGTTCAAATCTGAAATCTGGAGAAAAACTGACAGACGGAAAGTCGTCAAACGGCGTCGCAAAGCCCGAAGAAACAATCTCCTTTCTCTCTCCTCTCTCTCTAGATATTTGGGGGTTTGGATGAGATTGACATCTCATCTCAATCTGTATATATAGGCAAACTTCCGGGAAATTACATTTACCTCCCCACGAGTTCCTCAAACTTCTAATTAGTTCTCGAAACTTCGCGCACATCCATTTTATGCCTTTACGAGTAAAAACTATAAATGTCAAAAGTTTCTGACTAAGTTCCGCTTGGGTCCAAATAACGTCTGTAAACTAAATTCTGTGGAATCTCTACACAACCTACCTTTTTATTTAGCGTGACACTCACGTTCTCACTACAGTTCTCAAATCAATATATAACAATATCAAAGATTACTACAATTTACCAAACACAGGTAAAATTTACTATTCACAAAATACCAGATAAAGTCAAATAACATTTAAGTCATATAAATGTCATTTAATCATGCCAATGCAACAGGTGTTACCAATTCCTCGTGTCTCCACTAGACACCTCACCGTTGACTCAAGTCAACTCAACTCAATCAAATTATTAATAACATTAATAATTCCACAACCTCAATTTATGCATGTTTTAAAACCATGAAATTCTGGAACGGGTGTGACACTATCAATGATGATAGACACACTTTTTGTACATATTTTTGTACACCAAACAATTTGACCATTGATTTTAATAGACTCCATGTGCTCCTGTGTGGGATCCACATGGCATCTATATGGGATCTACTAAAATTAATGTCCAAAATTGTGTAGTGTAAAAAATGTGTATATCTATCATTACTCAATTTCTATTAATTCTATTCGACTAGTGACCCACCTATCCAGCTGTTCATATCATCGGATTGATGTTCCGACGGATATTGATAACTATGCATAATATATTAATACACCTGTCAAAATATTATGGACCAAAATTAGAAATTCACATTTATAATCTTTTACTGAAAAGTATTAGTTGACTTTAGTGTTTCAATGGCAGTTGGTGAGCTTGTAGAAGATTCAAAATTCACCACCATCACTAACAAGTCAATAGTGTTAGGGGTATACGTATCCCCTTACACAACCTGAAAGTATTCACACTTTGAGATAAATTAATGAGAAAAGACTGAAAGTGAATCTCGTAATCTATATTTCTTATTAATTTATTGATCCTCTTCAGAGTGTTGATGCTTTTTAAGTGTGTAAGGATGTGCCTCAAATATTACTTCTAACAAGTCCTAGATCCACTTTCAATTCGGAATTTGTCTTAGAGATAGCACCTATTTATGTGTCGACTATATCAATAGCAATCCCCACATCATAAAATAACACGATCAAAACTAACCTGATCAGTCTTATTTGTTTGGGTTCTTTAGATTTCAGTCCTTTATTATAACATTTTCTAGAAATAGATCCATCCTATAAGTCAACTTAGAAAATCGCTCCCCACCATTTTAATGACTAAAATACCCCCACTCTCACAAATCAGGATCTTTAAATTTAAAACTCATATAATTATATATATATATAACAAATCAGGATTTTGAAATTTAAAACCCATATAATGAATACATATATATATATATACATATTATAGAAATCTAGAAATGGACCAAACCCAAGATTGATTTAATTTGAATTTTAATAGTGAGAAATTTCTCACCTTTTTTAGCAGATTTGATGAGAAATTTCTCACCAAATTAAAACAAAGTTCTCACCTTCAAAACTCAAAAGTAAAACTGCACACTTTGTGAGAAATTTTTTGACAAAATTCATACACAAACTATCAAATTTCTCACCTCTCTTTTAACGGATATGATGAGAAATTTCTCACCAAATAAAAACAAATTTCTCCCCTTCAAAACTCAAAAACTCCACGCTATGTGAGAAATTTCTTGACAAAATTTCATACATATCACTGTAGAGAGAGAAACAACATGACCATCCACAACATAGAGATCAACCTTATAGGAATATCTCATATAAAAGTTTCCATCCTTCTAGAGAGTAGTACAAGTCCCAATCAGAATATGACCTTTAAGGATCCCATTTTTTGATAGCATTGTCTTCTCTACTTCATCGTTATTATCCAATGTAACTTCACCAAGCAAAAACTTAATAGTTGCTCTTGGCAACCCCACAATTGGAATAGTAGATGCCACTTCAAATTTTTGGGTTGGCCAGCAAGATTCGCAATCATTGTTATATCTCCTTGTTGCACCTTCGTTACTGTAGTGGATGAATCAATGTTGTTGATGGTATTACGGTTGGCCCTAGGGGTGGGCATTCGGTCGGTTCGGTTCGGTTTGGCACTATTCGGTTCAGTTTGGGTTCGGTTCGGTTTGGACGATTGTCAACTGTTAACTGACTGAAATTTAATTTGATTGGTTCGCTTCGGTTAACTGAATTACAAATTCGGTTCGGTTTGGTTATTCGGTTAACCGAAAAGTAAAAAACCCAATTTTTATTTTAATTTTTTTTTTCATTTTTCACAACTTTTTATGTTTTTTTTTCCTTTTTCTTTCATATTACAAAGAACGCATACTTTTCTTTGTTTTTAATTGTAAAAATACTTATATTTTATTATCTATAGTTATGTATAAGTATATTAATAATATAGAAAATGAAAATAAAAAATAAAATTTCGGTTTTCGGTTCGGTTCGGTTTTGCCTATAGGCAACTGATAACTGAACTGAAATTTTTAATTCGGTTCGGTTTTTAACCGAACTGAAATTTTTAACTGAAATAACCGAACTGAAATTGAAAATTCGGTTCGGTTTGTTCGGTTAACCGAACTGTTTGCCCACCCCTAGTTGGCCCCAAGTTGATCGAATTTGTTGTGTTCTTGATTGTATGTGAGATAAAGATAGAGAGAGAGATCATGAGAAAGAGAGATAGATCGTCAGAGAGAGGGAAAGACTGATCTGTGCAGTTATTTCACTTCTTTTGGGATCAAATCTATCTATTATATCTATTACTATATATAAAAATTGAGAGTGTAATCTAGAAACAATCTGAGAGTGACACGTGTCACTAATCATTTATGTTGAACTCTTTATCTCATTTCACAAATATTTAATCACCCTCTCCACACAAAGGACTACTATAGCAGTGTGTGTTACTGGACACATACTACTATTTAATTGGTTTATGAAGGACTTTTTGCATTCAAATTTGTGTCCTTTTTATTCAATACATGGAGCCTCATTTCATAACCCACTTTAACTATCTCACTCAACTGTCTCTCACACTTCCTATGTTTAATCTTTTACTATGATGTATAGATTGTTTCAATTCAAGTCAAGATTTTATTATGATCATTTTGAAAGGTTGTTATTTCTTTTCTTATTATTTTTTTTTCTCAGCCCATCCCATGAATTTGTATTACTTCTTTCCATGGTTAGTGTAAGCTTGCAACCAATAACCAAAAAATTTCTTATCTCAAATAACATTATCATTTTAACAAAAAATAAGAACCATCATGTTTTTTTTAACCAAATTATGGTGATTTTTAATTTTTCGTGAGATGAAAGTACTCACAATTCTAAGAGAAACATTATTAATTTATATAAACGGATCGATTTTAAAGGACAAAATTTTGTTTATGCTACATGAAATTTTGCACAAGGACAATTATAGGTGCGTGTTTTTAATTGAACCTTCGATGATAATAATATTCACTGCCAATATTTTTGATTTATTATATATATGCACAACGTATCCGCGCATTGCGCTGAATACATGCTAGTATATATAAAGTCTGAAGCAAAAGAAGTGTTCACAAACTGCCACATCAGCTTTCTCCTTCCTCTCAAAAATCCTATGTGGCATAAAAGCGTAACCTTTTTTTGTTTTTTTGCAACATGGCACCTTTTCCCATTTCCTTTTTTTTGCAGACTCCCAATTTTCTCCTCTCTCTACATAACTCACAAATTAATAACCATTCATCTTCTCTTTCTGTCACTCTCCCTCTCTCTCATAATATGGAACTCAAGACCTTTTCATTCTCCTTATCAAATTATGCACAATTTCATATACACATTAATTTACAATTTATTACACCTATATATATATAATATAATATATACACGGTTAAAATTTTTTGGGGTTGCTAAAATCTTGCACCGTTTCACCTACTCTGCTTTATTACTGCACTTATATATATTCTCTCTATCTTCTTACTATTATCTTCTCCATTCTCTCACTGTGTACATATATATACATGTATATTAGCCTACATGAATAGTCATAACTCTCTCTTTATTTCACTCGTATCTTTCTGTAATACCCCACTTTTTATTTTAAATAATTCATAGTGTCTTAATTAGAATTTTTAAGATTTTTAATTACATAATTAATGTGGTTTAAAAAAAATAAAAAAAAAAAGGGAAAAAGTGCAAGTGTGTGTGCAGTTGTGTGTGTGTGTGGTATTATTAATATATAAATTTATGTGGTATGTATCATATATAGGATATAATATAATATTAAGTTAGGTATGATATATTAAAATATTAGGTTAGATAAAAAACCATAAGAGAGAACTCTCCTTTGCACAGCCGCAGAGAGAGAGAGACAAAGAGAGAGAGAGAGAGAGAGAGAGAGAGAGAGAGAGAGAGAGAAGAAAAAGAAGAAGAAGGAAGAAGAAGAAAAGGGAGAAGAAGGAGAACGGTCCCGGGTTCGTGGTCACGTGTGGATCGTGGGGTATTCGTGATTGCCGTTTTTTTATCAACTAGGTGAGTTAAACTTTGTGTATTCATATATATATATATATACACGTAGGTATATGTGTATACGGGAGTAACTAAATTAATACATGTTTAATTTAAATTGTTAGGGTTAAATCTTTGTAATGGATACACGCTATTGTTTAAGTAATTTAGATAGTTTATTTCCCCTTCGTGTGACTTTGCGATCATGACATTAGGGTATTCGAAAGGGGTAGGTGAATCGTTAGTTTGATCAAAACCATAGGTGAAATATTCATATTTGTTAGAAAATAGATGTGAAATTCGTTTTATGTGTAATTCACACAGTCGCAGAAACTTTAGAAAATTATTAGAAAATCGTGGCTTTGAATTTGAACATTTTGTCCGCGTGTCTCATGTAAAACGTGATTCTGCACGTTTTTTGTCTAATGGTATTTTTCCTGATTCTGCACCGTTTGGGCAGAAATTTAAGATTTCAGTAGCAGTTTTTAGTATATTAAAATGTACGAAATTGGGAAATATGATTCATTGTGTTTTTTTTTTATTGTTCGTATGAATTAACGAAGATTACTTGGAGATAGGTGATAGTCATTAACGTTGAGTCCGATTAAATTGTGTAATTCCAAAAATGCAAAATAGTTTCAAGTTCCTTAGTGTTCACCGCTCCCAGTTGTGATATTGTTTTTGGTAGCTCGACTTGCTGAGTGTACCTTTTTGCCAGTGGCTTCGTGATCAAGCTGGCCTAAGCCTTATGCCCGGCTTATTTTGTTAGACGTCTAGGCATATTGACTGGCCTTCTGTGTGTATACCTGGTTTGGTTGATACCCCAACCAAACTAGCACCAGAGTGGATGTTGGTAGTATGTCTGGGCACACATGGGATATATGTGTGGGTGTACCATGGAGGGTAGCCAAGTGGTGAACCTAGGAAATTGAATAATAAATCGTTTATATAAGTAAGAGAATTAATGTTAATAAAATTTCCTATGGGTTAAAGGATATAAAATGTTGATTTCCTCTTCTGTTGTTCTTTTTCTTATACATTGTATTGGGACGCGTAGTGAGTAAATTGTGATAATGATCCTTCCTATATCTTAGTACAAGTAGTTCTGCATATTCTTGTAGTATTTTGCTGTTATTAATCTTGTGGTTGCAGGATGGTGGGTCCACTAACATTTTGCAGGTATTGACTCACCATGGGACGTTAGGTAAGTATTACTTTATTTAAATTCGGGCGAGAACTGCATGGCCACCACATAAAGGGAAACTACCGCTCGTCCCAATATGTGAAGTGGAACTACTCTCTTGCCCGAGTTAATATTTTGTGTGGTAGTTAAAGGGTCAACGGGTGATCCTGAAACTGTGTGTGTGTGGTTTAACTCATACCAGTCATGTGACTGACCCGTGAGTTTTTTTTTCTCGCGGGTGCGTTCTTGTTGGAGCGTAGCCGATCATAATTTGCAGGGCTAGTAGGGAGTTCGTGGCACCTGGTAGCAGGAGGCGTGTGGAGTCTTGCGCTGTTCTTTTTATTCATTTTTATATCACTTTAGAGAGTTTAGAAATAAGATTTCTGGCATTGTGGGCCATTTAACAATTTAAGATTTTATTTAGTGAAGTGTTCTTTTTTTAGATTTTTTTTTTATTATGTTTTAGAGTTGGATTTAAGGTTTGACTTTTTAGTTGGATGTTGACCGTTGCTTTAGCACTTGTGGGTAATGATTTTTTTTTCAGTACAGACTGTGTGATGTTATTATATTGCAAGCACCTTGATGATTGGACAGCTGGATATTGATTGAGGGTTCTCCCTTGACTAATAATTGGTTGTCTAAAAAAATTGGGGTGTGACACTTTCCTCCTCAACAGTGTAGTGGAGATGGCAAAGATGAGCATGTAATTGAAGTCTCACAGGCAATGACAGAAAAGACAAATATTTGCCGGAGAGACAGGACTATTTTGTGCTATTGGGTATTTGATCGTGTATTTGGGTTTCTTTGTGTGGTCTTTATTAAGATTTTTCCATATAAGTTCAAGTTTTTGGTTAGTTTACACGTTCTCGTATTTCATTTGTATTGTAGGCATTGTTAATGTAATACTACATTGAGTGTGCTTTACTTTGACACCACCCCCCCCCCTCCAAAACAAAAAAAAAAAAAACAAAAAAAAAACGAGATGGCTTTATTTAATTAATTCATTATTTTGGATATTAATATAACTTCTACCCACTTCTTTCTAACGTTACATTTATTTATTCTATTGAGAATGTTGTTCTTCTTAAATTTGTATTTTAAATGTGGTTTTCATTTTGGGACACTAGCTACTTGATTTCTATTTGAGAATGTTTGAAGTGGTTCCGCGATATTAAAGGTCCCATTGCACACCTGTGTTGGAAACGAGACACAAATTTTGGCAGCATTGAGGAAGGTTGTTCTTCTTAAATTTGTATTCTAAATGTGATTTTCATTTTGGGACACTAGCCACTTGATTTCCATTTGAGAATGTTTGAAGTGGTCCCGCCATATTAAAGGTCCCATTTGCACACCTGTGTTAGGAACGAGACACAAATTTTGGCCAGCATACCATTACTCTATTTTGTTTACAATTGAGGGAAAAACTGTAATAGTTACGTTAAGTGGAATAGGGAGAGAAGATGAAACAGGGAGGGGAATTGAGTGAGAATGGGAATGATTCAATGAGAGAGAGATTGACACGAAAAAATTAAAATTGTTGGATGGAATTTATGCTATTAAATTTGTTATGCATTTTTATTTGTTGACAAATTCTCGTGCATATGCACTGGTGTTCGACTAGTTGAAATTCTAAATTCATGTCTTGATGTGGTGATATATATACATATGTATATATTTGTTTGCACCTAAAAACCGCCGAAGGTTTTCTAGCCCGATTGATATGGGGATATGGGCCTAGAGATGGTCGGGCATGGGCATTTCAGAGGCCGGTTGGTCCGGAGTAGGTGATGACATCGGGCTTAGGGGAAGCGTCACCAGAAGTTTAGAGAAGGCAACCCGGATGTTCCGTGGGATGGAGCCCGATAGGTAGCATCAGACCCGCATTGGTCTATCGGGCATCAATGGTGGAAGTAATGGATCAATGACACACGTTGGAGACCGATTGGTACGCCGGTAATGGAGGACTTCATCGGGCATTTGTCAGAATGGGAGCTTGATCGGACGTAAGCACCTGGAAAGATGTGATCGGGCATAAAGACATGACAAGACGTTACATGAGTCCGATGAGTCTTCAGTCACAGTCATGAGGCCGATGGGAATGGAGGTAAGGCGGTTCTGGTGACAGCTGCCATTTGTGACGTCACTCCAGATTTGGGGAAATCCGAGTCCGTTTGGGAAAGAATCTTATCACTAACAGCTGGATTTAGACGAGATGATCCCTGAGATGGTGGGATTGCTTCAATCAAGATAATGATAAGGCAAGGATGGGAGATAAGGAAGGTTTCTGCTAACTAACCAATCAATTACATAGCTTAAGGCGCAAGCTAAGGAGTCCTTTCCTAATCAGAATTCAATCATGGCCGCTATAAATATGGAGGCAGGCCAAGCTATCAATTCACTCCGCGTCACTCTCGAAAACAACATTCAACAAAGCATTCAACAGCATTCAAAAGCATTCAAACTTTTATGTTCTTTCTGCATTCATAGCAAATAGGTCTACTCTCTTTTTGTTATTTTTCTTTTACTGTTTTCACTCTCACGAACGATCAGAGCCTGTTCTGAATCTGTTCTTTGGTTATATTTTCCAAACAATTAATAGAATCTGTATTTTATTAATCGTTTGTGATTGATTACTTGGTAATCTCATACACTATTTGGCTTGTGCGCTTCAGTACTGCCAAGGGATTTCTGGTGAGGGTACTTTCCTACTTGCTGTACACAATCGTTTAGTTTAGAAGTCAGATCTGAAAGCCTTGAGTATCACTGACTCAAGCATATAGGAAATTAGTTTGCACACACTGAACCACTTTTGGTTCTGGCACGCCCGCGCATAACTACTAGCAAACATTTTGGCATGCCCGGTGGGACCGCCAAGTGATGAGCCAAGCATACCGTGAGACATGGCTGCAATTCTACCGCGACCAGGTTCGTTGCAGGGACGAAAAAATAAGCCTTCTTGAAGGTTTAATTTCTCATCTCAACTTCAAAAGGGTGATGCTCCATTGCGATTCATTCTGCCAAAAGTTTGGATCGCCATGGGATTCGCAGCTGGGTCATCGGCTTAGTCGTGAAATAAGCCGATATGAGGATGAAATCGGTCAACTAAAAACTGAGATTGACCGATTAGAGACTGATAGACAATTTTTCAACAATGAAATCGGTCTCCTTCTTGCCGTAAGTGAAGCAGAAGAGCCAGCACCTTATGGAGAAAATTTCATGTCCATGGAAGATTTCTTAAACGGTAGCTGGAGGGAAAATCCTAGCAGTTTTCCTAATTTGCCGCTCGGGGGGCAAGAAGACGGCGAAAAAATAAATAAAGAGCCGAAAAAATTTATTTCGGCCATAGAGCCCCTCCTTGATGTTGAAAACGATGAAGGGCTCGGGGGGCAAATTCAAGACGAGCCTCAAAATGCTGTTGAGGCCGAAGAAGAAGAGTGTGATAGGCCGAGTAATCCCGTATCGGCCATAGAGCCTCCTAGTGATAAGGAGGACGATGATGAAGACCTCATTGTTGATGAAGAAATCAGCGATGAAGGGCTCGGGGGGCAAGCTTCGCCAAGACCGATTGAAACTAAATCGGTCCATGAAGGTTTTGAACACATTCCTTTGAGGAAACTCACCCTTAAGGAGTTGTTCAAATATTTCGGTCTCATTGTTGTGACCGATTATTATTTATATTTTAAGCCAATTAATTATTTGGCTTGGATTGATCTACATCCACGATGGCTGAGTGGATGTCACCAAAAGTTAACTATTATTTGGTGGTTGTTTCTTCAACAGTGGTATTATGAAGAAGACTGAAAGGGTACTGAAGACCGGACTGAATTAGTTCAGTCAAAAAAGTTATTCGGACTGTTACCAGGCCGAAAGCAAAAAGAAAAAATGCTACGTACAGTGATGGGTCTGGTAAAATCAAAAGGCCAATTTAATTCAGTCCAGGCAGCCTGTTATGCGCAGGACCATCATTTGGGAGATTAGACATGAGTGGGGTCCAAAGATTTTTTATTTTCCACCAAGCCACGTGCAGAGTGATGAGTGTCACTGTAGACTTGGTTTAATGTTGCCTAACGTGGTGGGCCGTGAAGATGTGCAAAGAAGAGAAAAAAATGGTCTTCTAAACTTTTTGAGCAACAGTGGCCTTCAAGCATTGATATCACATCGGGCATGTCCATCTTGTGCAAATCAGTAAGTGCACCTACTCTCCAGTCGCCAAGTACGGCCACATCATCATTGATTTTATCATCGGTCTACACGATAAGACCGATGCCAGTCAAAAGGTAATCGGTCTTGGAAAAAATATGGCTATTCAAAATTACATTGCTTTTATTTTAAACAGCCAGGGGGGCAATTGTTTGCACCTAAAAAATACATTTTTTTAAGTAAAAATCAGTAGAGGCCGATTGAAATATTTTAATCGGACAATGAGACCGATTGCACAAGTTAAGGGACAAGTGACTAATTCAAAGTTGGTAAGACCGAACGAGCAATATTTGGGCTGATATACATATTCTAAGCCTAACGCTTCCTCATCAAGCCCGATGCTCATTAAGCTACAGTCATCACCATTGGTTGGTCAACATCAAAGAGACATGGACTCATGCACAGTGGGACCCAATGATTAACTCAACATATGAGAACAAATTGCTATCTTCAAGATCCATGATTCCAACTGGCAGTACATGATATGTTTAGCTAGTTGTAAATATGGTCACTTTGGTTGATCAATTTATAATTTATCCCCAGTGATTTGAAAGGCTTCCATCGGGCTTCCCTTGTGTTCATGCCATCGGGCTGATCAACAGGTAATAAGTCAAGGAATGGTGGGCCACTTGAGACTTTGAGCTTGCCAATTTGATTTATATACGTCACTTAGGGGGTTGGTTCAAAGTAGGTAGACTATTTTGATCATTTGCCACGTGGATCTGCAAAGAAATCAATTCAGTCACTTTAATTTGGCATTGGTCGGCCTAGGTTCTGTTTGGCTTTGTGCCTTATTTATTTCGGGCTGATCAATATTATTCACTCACTATGGTTTGACAGCAGTTTTGCCATGTTTGGAGTATATACAATATTCCTAAATATTTGTGGTTGGTATAGGGTAATACTTCCATTTATTGTGAAGATATCAAAATATTATCTATATTTTGGAAGATCTTATCATGATTTGGGAAGTATAATATTATCACTTAAGGAAGGATATTATCACTTTTGGAAGATAATGTCAATATATTATCTGATATGGAAGTAATCTTTTACTTGGTGGCAAAGTCACACGCACAAAGCCTCAATATGGACCACATTCAAGATACAAGATATATATGCATATACATATATGTAAATATTTGAAGATATGGAAGGCTTTATCAATTGTTTGCACCTAAAAAATACATTTTTTAAATCAAAGTTGGTAAAGGCCGATTGGATCTTTTTAATCGGACTTATGAGACCGATGGCAAAATTAATGGCCAAGTGGTTACTTTAAAAGGTTGATCGGGCTTATTTAGTCGGGCTCATCACTATTTAATCGGACTAACCACTAGTTGATCGGGCTAGCACCATTATTTCAATCGGGCATCACTGTAATCGGAATGTTCACATATGATCGGGCTGATATATTTCATCCAAGTTATTTAGTGGTTTGTCTGGTCCAGTGGTCGGCCTCAACTTCCTTTGGCAGTCTCTCCATCGGGCAGTGTCCCTTTTTGGTTTTGTTTATATCATTCACTTGATATTCCAATATTCATAAAGTCATATGGTGGGCCCTATCATTTGGCACTTTGTGGTACAAGATCAGCTCAGCCTACTTATAAATTTTATCTACTTGATTGACTATTTGGTAATTAGACTCAAATGACCAACTATTATGTCACGTGGGTGTTGGTTGGCATCAACAAGTTGCTGTTATAACAAGCAAATCGGGCTAAGGAATAGTTGCCACTACAGTCAACATCGGACACTGCTTGGTTGGCAATTCACTGTCAGTTATGGAATGATACTGATTCAATCAATCAGGGAAGTATATCCCTACAAATTCTCAAGGGATAATATTATCTTAAATGGAAATATTATCACTTAATGGGAGATATTATCTGGTTAGGAAAGATAATATTTTTGGAGATAATATTTCTGGAGATATCTTTTACTTGGAGAGGAAGTAAGCCGAATGAAGCCAATATGTGGACCACATTCAAGCTGCATATGTATATACATACTTGTATATATATATTTGAAGATATGGATGACTTTATCAGTTTATAGAAATAAACTGGTATTTTTTACCAGATTATTGTTGATCAAATATTTCCTACCTTATCTAGGAGACCTCCATGGCCGCTATAAATACAGCAGGCAGGCCAAGCTATCAATGCACTCCGCGTCACTCTCGAAAACAGCATTCAACAAAGCATTCAACAGCATTCAAAAGCATTCAAACTTTTATGTTCTTTCTGCATTCATAGCAAATAGGTCTACTCTCTTTTTGTTATTTTTCTTTTACTGTTTTCACTCTCACGAACGATCAGAGCCTGTTCTGAATCTGTTCTTTGGTTATATTTTCCAAACAATTAATAGAATCTGTATTTTATTAATCGTTTGTGATTGATTACTTGGTAATCTCATACACTATTTGGCTTGTGCGCTTCAGTACTGCCAAGGGATTTCTGGTGAGGGTACTTTCCTACTCGCTGTACACAATCGTTTAGTTTAGAAGTCAGATCTGAAAGCCTTGAGTATCACTCGCTAGTAGTTATGCGCGGGCGTGCCAGAACCAAAAGTGGTTCAGTGTGTGCAAACTAATTTCCTATATGCTTGAGTCAGTGATACTCAAGGCTTTCAGATCTGACTTCTAAACTAAACGATTGTGTACAGCGAGTAGGAAAGTACCCTCACCAGAAATCCCTTGGCAGTACTGAAGCGCACAAGCCAAATAGTGTATGAGATTACCAAGTAATCAATCACAAACGATTAATAAAATACAGATTCTATTAATTGTTTGGAAAATATAACCAAAGAACAGATTCAGAACAGGCTCTGATCGTTCGTGAGAGTGAAAACAGTAAAAGAAAAATAACAAAAAGAGAGTAGACCTATTTGCTATGAATGCAGAAAGAACATAAAAGTTTGAATGCTTTTGAATGCTGTTGAATGCTTTGTTGAATGTTGTTTTCGAGAGTGACGCGGAGTGAATTGATAGCTTGGCCTGCCTCCATATTTATAGCGGCCATGATTGAATTCTGATTAGGAAAGGACTCCTTAGCTTGCGCCTTAAGCTATGTAATTGATTGGTTAGTTAGCAGAAACCTTCCTTATCTCCCATCCTTGCCTTATCATTATCTTGATTGAAGCAATCCCACCATCTCAGGGATCATCTCATCTAAATCCAGCTGTTAGTGATAAGATTCTTTCCCAAACGGACTCGGATTTCCCCAAATCTGGAGTGACGTCACAAATGGCAGCTGTCACCAGAACCGCCTTACCTCCATTCCCATCGGCCTCATGACTGTGACTGAAGACTCATCGGACTCATGTAACGTCTTGTCATGTCTTTATGCCCGATCACATCTTTCCAGGTGCTTACGTCCGATCGGGCTCCCATTCTGACAAATGCCCGATGAAGTCCTCCATTACCGGCGTACCAATCGGTCTCCAACGTGTGTCATTGATCCATTACTTCCACCATTGATGCCCGATAGACCAATGCGGGTCTGATGCTACCTATCGGGCTCCATCCCACGGAACATCCGGGTTGCCTTCTCTAAACTTCTGGTGACGCTTCCCCTAAGCCCGATGTCATCACCTACTCCGGACCAACCGGCCTCTGAAATGCCCATGCCCGACCATATCTAGGCCCATATCCTCATATCAACCGGGCTAGAAAACCTTCGGCGGTTTTTAGGTGCAAATAATTGCCCCCCAAAAGGTCATATCAAACATCCCGCCTTGATTGATGTGACGTTTTGAATTTTAAACTGGCCACGCGTCGAGCATGCAGCAACTTGTCAGATTATGGAGAACCCCACCAGTCACTCCACATTTAATGCGCCATGATGGCGTCGTGATATTTAAATATCGCCCATCTTTCGAAACCCCCTACAACCTATTGGCATTCTCCCTCTCTCTATACCTCAGGCAGAACACAGAGCTTCTCTCTCTAAAACCTCCATCTTTTCAGACGACCCATTTCTTCAATTAGATGGCTCCTAAGACTGCTCTGGCCACCACTAAAGGCAAGAAAACCTTCGTTGATGCTCCTCCACCACAAAACCGATGCAAGGAGGTTAGGGCTTTGGCCAAAGCTCACGCCGCTGACATATCCACAGAATACCTCACCCCCTACAGTTCCTCCGATGGTTCTCCCGTCGCACCAGGCTTAGGCGCGGCGTTTCTTGGCCACCCTCCGGCGGCTTTTCTTCCTTTCTTCTCTCCCGTAGGAAACGAAGAATTCCTACAAGTCCTTGCACACTGGGGCAAGGCCCAGACTGCTAACCAGCCAATTCGAGGATGGCCGTCCCCTGCCGATGACTGGGACAAATGGATTACCAGGGTTTCGGCCTCCAAGGCCGGTGTCTGGAAACAAACGGGCATCTATGATGCAATCATGCTCAGCCGGTCTCGAATCGAGATAGACCGGCCTCTTCTTCTGTCTGCTTTACTCTTCTGGTCCTCGTCTTGCAACGGCTTTCTTTTCCGTTGCGGACCAATGGCTCCCACCATCAAAGACATCAGCTACCTGCTCGGCCTTCATCCCCACGGCCCAGAGATCATTCCCGGGCTTGACGTTGGGACAGCCAGCTTTGCCTATCCACAACAGGAAATTGTCAGGGACGGGGCCATTTCTCATAGGCCGATCACGGCCTTTGGAGGTTTCCTTGCGGCCTGCATCGGGGCAGATGATACGGCGGTGTCCGATGCAGAACACGCTGCCTTCCTCATCTATTGGCTCAATAAATATCTCTTCTGTTCGGCCTCCCAAGCCATTACCAAAGAATATACAACCTTAGCCTTAGCTCTCGCATCGGGGAAACCTCTAGCCATGGCTACGCTAGTTTGGGCACACTTGGTCAGAGGCATAACAGACTTCGTTCACTCGGGCTTCGGAGCTGGTGGAAGCCCGATGTGGGTGCTCCAATTGTGGCTTTACTCCTACTTTCCCGAATTCCAACCCACCATCAGCCAATTGGCCGATGTGCCTATCTCCGCCGTTCAGTTTATGAACGTAGCTCCTTCTTCACACTCTTTCGAAGAGTGTTTCACTTTCTTTTACCAAGGTTGCTCCCCTCGGGCTGTCAACCTCTATACCCCATTCTTTTCTCTTCAATTTTCCTCATTCCTTCAGCTCTCTAATAACCCTTCCAACTGGGATTCGGGCACCCAGTCTACTTACAACGAAATCTTCTCTAGCTACTTAGTGGCTAGAGATATCATTTTTAGCCCAAGCATCCCATCAGCTAACAATAAATGCGGGGCCGAATACTACTTTGCTCCTCTATATGCCCGCCAATTCGGGCTTACACAACTCGTGCCCGTTCCTCCTGGCATCACCGTCAATGTTGACTGGGTTGAACGTGGCCTCATTGTTAATGACGGGCAGGTGAAAAAGATAACAGAGAGGTCGGACCGGCTCAAAGCCGCGTTCAACTTTACACCCTTCTCCGCCCGGCCAATTGTATCAGAGGAATTCACCCAGTAGTGGGGTGAACGGGCTCGAAGCATATTTTCAAGCACCGCTGCTGAGGCCCTGGTGCCTTTTACTGCAACATCGGCCACTGTGGCCGATGTCCCTGTACCAACAGTAGCTCCCATCCGGCGTAAGCAAATTGCCAAAAGACCGGCTCGTAAACCTACTCCGTGCAAGGGTCCGTCTCAAAAGAAACAAAAAATAGCACCGGCCTCTGTTCAGGTTTGCTCTTCCCTTTGCTTTGGTGATTGAGCCCGAATTCCTTTCATTCAATATTAATCATTTTGTTCTATCTTTGCAGCTTGCTGACGAAGACTCAGGAGAGGATCCACTTCCAAATCTCGCTCAGACTCTTCCTCCAACTCTCCCTACATCACCGGCCTCTGCAACGGCTTATCTAGAGCGAGTGGCCGTACGGGTGATGCCACTTCACATCGTGCCTCCTCTAACTCCTTCAAGCAGAGACGAGGACCTTGTTGCCTCCATCCAAGCTCCGGAGTAAGTCGTCCTCTCTTCCAGTACTGAGGACTTGGCCGATGCTGGAGTTACCGTCGAAGCTGCTGCGGACGAGGTAGACCAAACCGTCCCATCTGATATTGAAACCGGGCAAGGGGAGCCTACCGCGGCCATGGGTCCTCCTGTTCACACAATAGCAGGATCAGTAGTGGCCGAGGTCAGTCCTCCTGAAGCATCTGCCACAGAGGCCGGTGATAATAATTCGGGCTCAGTCCCAGGAGCTGAAGTCCTGCAGACAATGGTGGCTTCGACGAGTCCTGAGATGGAAACCGGCCACCCTTCTTCTCCACAACCAACACCTTCTCAACCAAGTGAGGCCGATATTCGCGAAGCGATCTCGACCTCCCTTAGTCCTCACACCCAGGTATTGCGGTGTTGCTTTATGTTAATTCGTATAATTTCTCCAACAACCCTGCCTAACTGCATCCTCTTGAACAGGCCGATCCCTCAGGTCCAGTGCCAATAATTCCCTTCAACGACTTCTTCTCGGGCCTGGACCTGAGAGCTTTTGACCTTGGCCCCTTGGAGCCTGAAGCGGTTTCTCCTTCCCTACTGCAACAAGCCAAGGATCTACTCCTCGAACTGACTAACCAGGAATTTTCCAATCTTTCTGTTGCTGCTGATATTGACACAGCCTTGAACACGCTCATGGCCGATCCTTCTCTCTCAGACGGGCAGCTATCATTACTCTTGGAGATAAAAGAGAGACTCCCCAGTGCCCGTCTCATGGATAGATCGGTCTTGAAAATTCAAGCTGATGCGGAACTTCACTTGGGCTCCCTTCAGAAGGCCTTGAAGTTTCTGGAAGGGGCCAAGGTTAAGTTTGAGGCGGGGAAGGCTTCTCGGGCTCAAATGCTTGCAAGGGACTCTTGGCTGCAAACCCGTATCGTTGCACTAAAAACTCAACTCGCCCAATGTGAGGCCGAGGTTGTTACCAACAACGCCTCCATTGGGAAAATTGATGAGGCATTATCTTTACTTGGTGGCGACGCCCAGAAGTGCAGCGATCAACTACAAGCCAGCGTCCCCATATCCCGGGCTTGGGCCCAAAAGCTAGAGAAGGCCAAGAGGGACCGGTCTGGAGCCGTGAAGACCTGGGAAGACTTGAAGGCTAAGCTTAGGAATTTTGGGTCGGCCTAGAGGCCACTCCTCTTTTGTACTTATTTTTTTATTCATATATATTTGTAAGTAAGCTGTGCTCAGCCTTATCAATACAAACAATATTTTTGTTACTCAGGCTCAGGGTCGTAGTTAATGAGTTGGTCGTATTCTAACCCTGGATTTGGATTATAGTTCAAATCAATAGTTTCCCACAGAGTAGGGTAATAAAACTTCAAGTATTGACCGTTTATTAATCTAGGATGAATACCTCCATCCATATCACGCAGTCTGTAAGCACCACCATTCTTGACTTGATGTATAATGAAAGGACCCTCCCAGTTGACCGACCATTTACCGTACCGATTATCCTTGTCCCCGATAGGTAAAACGGCCTTCCATACTAAGTCTTCTGTACTAAAAGACTTCGCTTTTACCCTCTTGTTATAAGCTCGGGCGGCCCGCTGCTTCTGCACTTTTAACGAGTCTAAGGCCATGAGCCTCGTTTCATCAAGTCCTTCCAACTCAACTATCATAGCCTCTGTGTATTCTGCGGGCTCAAGCTGGTTCTGTAAAGCTCTCCTGGCCGATCGGACGATGACTTCCATTGGTAACATAGCGTCGTGCCCGTAAGTTAACATGAATGGTGTGACTCCGGTACTGGACCTCTTAGACGTCCGATAGGCCCATAGTGCCTCAGACAATAACTTGTCCCACTCTGTAGGGTTCTCATCGATCATCTTCTCAACGATCCCCTTAAGGATCTTGTTGGTTGACTCGGCCTGACCGTTAGCTTGAGCATAGTATGGGGTAGAGTTGAGAATTTTAATCCCTCTGCTCTCCGCAAAAGCGGTTGTCTCGGCCCCTGTGAACACAGACCCTTGGTCGGCCGTTATGGTTTCTGGTAGGCCGAATCGATGTATGATGTGTTCTTCAATGAATTTTATCACGGTGGCCTGGGTCACCGTTTTACATGGTATGGCCTCGGCCCACTTAGTGAAGTAATCCGTCGCCACTATAATGAAACAGTGTTGGCCTGATGATGGTGGCAGGATTTTGCCAATTAGATCCATAGCCCATCCTCTGAACGGCCATGGTTTTATTATTGGTTGGAGCTCCTTAGCCGGTACATGCTGGATCGGGCCATGCTTCTGACACGCTTGGCATCCCTTTGCATAGCTGATACAATCCTTCAGCATGCCTGGCCAATAATAGTTATACCTTCTCAGCAACCATTTCATTTTTGTACCGGCCTGATGAGCCCCACAGATCCCTTCATGCACTTCTGCCATCACCTGCATGGCCTGTTTCTTGCCTAAACACCTCAAAATCACGTCGTCACCGATGGGCTTTTTAAACAATTCTCCATCAAGTATCACAAATTGGACTGCGAACAATCTAACTTTCCGGTCTACCCTGACATTTGGGTGATTCAGGTACTCGATGATAGGCCTTCTCCAGTCGTCGTCCTCCATTAAGACCGAATTCGCGCTAGTATACCAACCTCTCTTTGCCACTGAAGGTAACAGTCGGACATGAACCGTGATAACTTGGTCTTCCAAAGCCTTTGTAGAAGACGAGGCCGATCCTGTCTTAGCCAGCTTATCGGCCTCGGTATTCGTAGACCTAGGGATATAACTCACGCTAATATCATCAAACTCGTCCATGAGCTGCGTGGCGACACAGTGAAACGGGCATAATTCCCAACTTTTTATCTGGAACTCTCCTGATATCTGCCCGATCACCAGCCCTGAGTCTCCCTTTATGTGTACGGACGATGCCCCCAACTCAAGGAGTATCTCTAGTCCGATAATTAATGCTTCGTATTCGGCCTGGTTGTTTGTGCACTTGAAATCGAGCCGAAATAACATTTTTGTTTTCTTATACTTGGGTGATACAATGACCACACCTGCCCCAGCACCCTCTGCACTTTTGGACCCATCAAAGATCAATGTCCATGGGACCAAGGAAGTGTTTAGTACTTTAGGTGCTGGTAGCAACCCTCCCAGATCAGTTGGATCTGGGTGATCAGCCAAGAAATTGGCTATAGCCTGGCCTTTAACCGATTGCTGTGATCGGTATTGGATGGCAAATTCCATCAAGGCCAAGGTCCATTTTCCAATTCGGCCTCTCATGATTGGTCTTGACAACATATATTTTATCACATCGGTTTGACATATAATATAAGTAGAAACGGGCAACATATACGTTCTTAACTTCTGTGATGAAAAATACAATGCCAAGCATAATTTCTCAATCGGCACATAGCGCTGCTCGATTGGAGTTAATATCCTGCTTAAGTAATAAATGGCCTGCTCATTTCCTTGTTCATTATCCTGAGCTAACATACTTCCTATAGAGCAGTCAGAAGCCGATATATACAATTTAAGGTACCTACCCTTCTTGGGTGGCATTAAAACTGGGGAAGTTGACAAATATTGCTTAATTCCCTCAAAGGCCTGTTGATGGCTGTCTTCCCACTTGAATTCTTTGTCGGTCTTGATCTTCAATAGTGGGGTCCATACTTGGGTCTTTCCTGCACAGTTGGATATGAATCTTCTCAGGAAATTAATCTGCCCAAGCAGCCTTTGAAGCTCTTTCTTATTGGCTGGTGGCTTTGCTGCCTGTATTGCCCGAGCCTTGTTCTTGTCCACCTCTATCCCTCTTTGATGCACCAGGAATCCTAAGAAGTTCCCTGCCGAGACGCCGAAAGCACATTTGAGAGGGTTCATTTTTAGTCTGTGAGCCCGCATTCTTTCAAATGCTTTTTCTAAGTCTCTCAAGTGATCGGCCTTGTCGCTCGATTTTACCACCACATCATCAATGTAAACCTCCATGAAATGCCCGATCATATCATGGAAGATTGAATTCATCGCCCTCTGATATGTGGCTCCAGCGTTCTTTAGTCCGAAAGGCATGACAACCCATTCAAAAGTTCCAATTGCCCCCGGGCACCGGAAAGCTGTCTTCGGGACGTCCTGCTCAGCGATGTAAATCTGGTTGTACCCTGAGTGCCCATCCATAAAGGACAAAATTTTATGTTTGGCGGCCAAATCAATCAATTGATCGGCCATGGGCATATGGTACTCGTCTTTTGGGGTAGCCAGGTTTAGATTTCTGAAATCAATACAGACTCTCAGCTTACCATTTTTCTTTACCACTGGGACTACATTTGATACCCATTCCACGTACCTGGCTGTCCGAATGAAGCCAGCTCCCAAAAGTCTTTCAATTTCTTCTTTCACCTTCATCGTGACTTCAGGCGACATGCGACGTGGGAGCTATTTGAACGGCCTAAAACCCGGCTTAATTGGCAATCGGTGCTCCACCAATTCTCTGGATAGTCCGGGCATCTCATCATAATCCCAAGCAAAGCAATCCTTGTATTTGTGTAAGAGAGCAATGATCTCGGCCTAGAATCGCGGTTCAAGCACCTGACTCACATATGTGGGTTTGTGCTCTCCTGCACGTCGGCCTTCAGGTCATCAAGCTTGGCTGTGGCCGTTTCGAGTTCATCCATTTGAATCTCTTCCTCTATTGGCGTTTCTTCTTCATAGATACAATTGGCCAGATTAATCATTCCGTCCACAGGGCCGATCTCTAATCTCCTATCGGCCAGATATGCGCACCATCTGGCCATGCTGGCCTTGAGGGCCAGCTGTCTTTTAACTTCAATTGGTCGTATATCCATCGAAGTCTTCTTGTTCATTAATCTCTATCGGCCTTGATTCTTCCGTCCGACTGAGATTGTGATAACCGAACTTTAAGTTTGGTAGAATTTCTTTACGGAATGTGGCTGCATTTGGTCTACCAAGTTTGCCGCATCCTAGTAATTTGATAGGTCCGATATCATCTTCGTATAATACTGCATCGGTCGTCTGCACCCGGGCAACGAATGGCTTTGTATCGGCCCCAACCACTTCCACTTCGTCATCTCTCCAAAAGATCAACAATTGATGGAGAGTGGAAGGGATGCAGTAATTGGGATGGATCCAATCACGGCCAAGCAATGCGTTGTACGCGGCCGATGTCTCAACGATGAAAAAGGCTGTCATGGTCGTTTGGGTTCCAACAGTCAGCTCAAGAGGCAAGATGCCCTTTGTCTTAGATGGTGTGCCCATGAAGCTCTGAACATTCATCTCGGTCGGAATCAGTTCCGACTCAGATTTTTGAAGAATCCTCAGCATTATTTGGGGCATGATGTTGATTGTAGATCCCCCATCAATCAATATTCTATTCACGGGGATCCCCTCAATGTGACCCTTTACGTACAACGGCTTCAGGTGCTGAGACATTTGATAGGTAGGTTTTTTGAAAACCACCTTCACTGGTCCCGCTGGCTTCAACCCTTCTTCAGTTTGGATCCCTTTCGGCCTCAAGATGGTTATCTTAGACCGATCAGTTTGTATGTCGGTAGCATCCACGTTCTTGCTCGTAGCCTCTACCACCTTGGGTCTGACGGTTTCTCCACCACCCCAACATAAACTTTCTATTACTGCCGACTCCTTGGTCTGGCCTTCTATTACGTCACCTTCAATGGCCGTTGACTGATCCGGTTTGGCCATGAATGACATGGGAAGAGTAAACACCATGTTTGAGGATAGACTTTTCGGGATTGTTCCGAATTGAATTGGTGTATCATCCTCATCTTCATAATCATCGACCTCCTCCATTGGATGGACCAATGGCTCATACTTCTTTTCTTGTTCAAAAAGTTTCTTCAAGCGCTCTGTGGCATGCATCGCCCCTTTGCCCGCTTTCTTGTTGAAAACAAGCTCATCTTCTTCCATGGCCGTTATCTGTTTGTCGGCCTTACGCTGAGGGGACCTTGGAGGATTCTGGACGCGACCCTGCGAGCGCTGCAGTTCCCTCTCGGCCTGTCTCAGCCTCTGATACCTCCTCTTCTGAGACTTGCTGTATTGAGGCATCACTGGAAATTTTGGATGCTCAGCTCTATACCACCTCCCATCACTCACTCTTGGTGGGAGTATCATTCGGGAGCGAATGTCCGATGCTTCAACCCTTTGTGAGGCATTCATTGTGGATCGTGATCGATATTGCCTTCCTTCCATATGACTCGAGCTAGGCATACCGCTTGCTGGCGGCGGCTTCGGCTTCCACTCGGGCTTTACGCGTCCCTGTTTGGGCAAGGAAAGCCTCTCATGCACGGATCTTCTCGGGCTGGATTCTCGTCGTTCCTCAACTCTAGGCCTTTTGCTTGGGCTGGAGGCCCCTTTCTTAATATCGGCCTTGCACCTCGGACACAGGCCTTGTTCTATCAGCTCTAGTTGGTGTCGTAAATCTGCGATCAAACTCTCTGTGGTTGATCGGGCTACCTCGACCTCAGCCTTCAGTTCTGCTTCCTTGCGTTCCTGGTATGTCCTCTGAAGCTCGCGAATAGTCACCTTCGGCTTATCAGTTTCCGAAACGGCAATTTGTTTCCCTTCCCTCTGCTTTGGGACCTTCTCGCTGTCGGTCAAGTCTACCTTGACCCTTGGCCGTGTCAGCTTGGTCAAATCGGGCACTACCATATTGGTTCCAGTGATCTGTGGGAACGGATTCGCATCGACTCCCATAGCTTTGTCCGAAAATTTGAACACTCCTTTCTCCACGTTCTCCTGTATCACATTACGAAAAACAACGCAGTTATCAGTGGAGTGTTTCCAGGAATTATGCCACTTACAATATTCCTTATTTTTTATGTCATCGGCCTTGGGGATCCGATGACCTTCACCTAGCCTAATCACTTTTTCAGCCAAAAGGGCGTCAAAAATCTGATCGGCCATCGTTATGTCAAATGTGTAATTTTTTCCTGCCTCGAACGCCATTTTTTTAGCAGCGGCGTTATTATTGACAGGTTTGTTCAAGGCATTACACACAATAGGCCGCTTAGAGACTAGTTCAGCCATGTCGATTTCTGCCTCGAGGTCACAATCTGCTAGATGGACCTCGTAGTTGGGATCTTTGTAATATGTTCCTTTAGAAGAATTCTTCTTCTCCTGTTCATCAAGTAGGATACGCTCGTAACGGGCAGCCCTTGAAGCCAGCTCGAATAAATCACAGAAATTAGTCCCTTCGAACTTTTTGCGAAGCTCGAAAGACATTCCGCCCATAGCCATCTTTGCGTATTCTTCTTCGGGCAATATTGTCTTACATCTGTACTTAGCCTTCCTGAATCGGGCTATATATGTTTCAACGGTCTCTCCCACTAGTTGGAGCATCCTAGACAGATCTGCCAACGATATCTCGGGCTCAGTCCTATAAAAGTGCCCATGAAACAATTCCTCCATTGCTGGCCAGATTCGTACTGAATTGGCCGGGAGATTGACATACCACAAAAACGCTATGCCCGTGAGCGAGTTTGGGAACAACCTTAGTTTTAAAGGGTCGCTATTGCCTGCATGGCCGCACTGCACAATGAATCGGCCTATGTGCTCTACCGTGGTATGCTCACTTTCCCCAGAAAATAGGGTAAAGTTCGGAACTTTATACCCTGGTGGGAAATTAACTTGGTCAATTTCAGGCGGGTAAGGCTGTCGGTATGTCGGCCTCTCCATCCTTCTCATGAACGGGCCATACTCTTCGTGTATGGCCGCCACCAACTCTTCCCTGTTAATAGGCTGCGCAGCGGGTCGGGCATTCACCAAAGGGGGTGGTGGTTGCTGTTGGTTGATATTGGCCTGACGAAGCCAAAAATCATCATTCCTTTGCCCCCCAGCAGCGTTACTTAGGGGCATTTGTTGGCCGATTACCTCTGGGTTACGGCCAATCGTTGAAATTACTTCAGGCTGAGCCCCTGTTACCGGGGTTATTAGTGGAGGCGGCAACTGTTGATTATTATTGATCTGGTGGGTCCAAAACCCGCCATTGTTTCTTTGCCCCCCAGCAGGTGGTGTACGGTCGAACTGGGTTTCAACACGGCCTCCTGTCTGGACAAAGCTCGGCGTCGCCGATCCACTGGGATCGGTGACCACCACGCCACTGGCCGTTTCGTTATGTGATTCGGGCTTCTTGCCCGAGATGTTACCCTCCCTTAGGTTTGGACAGACATAAAGTGGGTCCTTTGGTTTGTCGGACTCAAGCGGCGTGCCAGAGCCCGATCCCGAGCCTGAGGCTGATCCCGAGGCCTTTTGGTTGTTATTGGCCTCAAGAACGGCGCAAAGCTGTTGTATCTGAGCAGCCAGGGCGTCCAACTTCACGTGGGTAACCCTAGTCTCCATGACCAACTCAGACTGTTCCCGGCGTATATCGGCAGTTTGCCTGACCACATTGTTGAGATCTGCCATTGACCCTATCAAGGTATTATAGTCCTTCCTCAAGGGATCAACGGTGGCTCTCATGGTTTCCGAGATTGCTTTGATAGTAACGCCACCATCGTCCGGAGAATGACCAGTGCTTTCCTCCATAGGTGGATCAACAGCAGACTCGTCTTGGCCGTTTTTGCCCGTCTGCTTATCCCTCTTTGGCGGCATGACTTGACACTATGGGTCCCACCGGGCGTGCCAAAATGTTTGCTTGTAGTTATGCGCGGGCGTGCCAGAACCAAAAGTGGTTCGGTGTGTGCAAACCAATTTCCTATATGCTTGAGTCAGTGATACTCAAGGCTTTCAGATCTGACTTCTAAACTAAACGATTGTGTACAGCGAGTAGGAAAGTACCCTCACCAGAAATCCCTTGGCAGTACTGAAGCGTACAAGCCAAATAGTGTATGAGATTACCAAGTAATCAATCACAAACGATTAATAAAATACAGATTCTATTAATTGTTTGGAAAATATAACCAAAGAGCAGATTCAGAACAGGCTCTGATCGTTCGTGAGAGTGAAAACAGTAAAAGAAAAATAACAAAAAGAGAGTAGACCTATTTGCTATGAATGCAGAAAGAACATAAAAGTTTGAATGCTTTTGAATGCTGTTGAATGCTTTGTTGAATGCTGTTTTCGAGAGTGACACGGAGTGAATTGATAGCTTGGCCTGCCTGTTAATTTATAGCGGCCATGGAGGTCTCCTAGATAAGGTAGGAAATCTGATGAATATCATCATCTGGTAAAAAATACCAGTTTATTTCCATAAACTGATAAAGCCTTCCATATCTTCAAATATATACATATATGTATATGCATATATATCTTGTATCTTGAATGTGGTCCATATTGAGGCTTTGTGCGTGTGACTTTGCCACCAAGTAAAAGATTACTTCCATATCAGATAATATATTGACATTATCTTCCAAAAGTGATAATATCATTCCTTAAGTGATAATATTATACTTCCCAAATCATGATAAGATCTTCCAAAATATAGATAATATTTTGATATCTTCACAATAAATGGAAGTATTACCCTATACCAACCACAAATATTTAGGAATATTGTATATACTCCAAACATGGCAAAACTGCTGTCAAACCATAGTGAGTGAATAATATTGATCAGCCCGAAATAAATAAGGCACAAAGCCAAACAGAACCTAGGCCGACCAATGCCAAATTAAAGTGACTGAATTGATTTCTTTGCAGATCCACGTGGCAAATGATCAAAATAGTCTACCTACTTTGAACCAACCCCCTAAGTGACGTATATAAATCAAATTGGCAAGCTCAAAGTCTCAAGTGGCCCACCATTCCTTGACTTATTACCTGTTGATCAGCCCGATGGCATGAACACAAGGGAAGCCCGATGGAAGCCTTTCAAATCACTGGGGATAAATTATAAATTGATCAACCAAAGTGACCATATTTACAACTAGCTAAACATATCATGTACTGCCAGTTGGAATCATGGATCTTGAAGATAGCAATTTGTTCTCATATGTTGAGTTAATCATTGGGTCCC
This sequence comes from Hydrangea macrophylla, assembly GCA_033977485.1. Classification (NCBI taxonomy): domain Eukaryota; kingdom Viridiplantae; phylum Streptophyta; class Magnoliopsida; order Cornales; family Hydrangeaceae; genus Hydrangea; species Hydrangea macrophylla. The sequence continues at coordinate 36,817,170 of CM066994.1, forward strand.
ACTGTGCATGAGCCCATGTCTCTTTGATGTTGACCAACCAATGGTGATGACTGTAGCTTAATGAGCATCGGGCTTGATGAGGAAGCGTTAGGCTTAGAATATGTATATCAGCCCAAATATTGCTCGTTCGGTCTTACCAACTTTGAATTAGTCACTTGTCCCTTAACTTGTGCAATCGGTCTCATTGTCCGATTAAAATATTTCAATCGGCCTCTACTGATTTTTACTTTAAAAAATGTATTTTTTAGGTGCAAACAAATAAACTGATAAAGCCTTCCATATCTTCAAATATATACATATATGTATATGCATATATATCTTGTATCTTGAATGTGGTCCATATTGAGGCTTTGTGCGTGTGACTTTGCCACCAAGTAAAAGATTACTTCCATATCAGATAATATATTGACATTATCTTCCAAAAGTGATAATATCCTTCCTTAAGTGATAATATTATACTTCCCAAATCATGATAAGATCTTCCAAAATATAGATAATATTTTGATATCTTCACAATAAATGGAAGTATTACCCTATACCAACCACAAATATTTAGGAATATTGTATATACTCCAAACATGGCAAAACTGCTGTCAAACCATAGTGAGTGAATAATATTGATCAGCCCGAAATAAATAAGGCACAAAGCCAAACAGAACCTAGGCCGACCAATGCCAAATTAAAGTGACTGAATTGATTTCTTTGCAGATCCACGTGGCAAATGATCAAAATAGTCTACCTACTTTGAACCAACCCCCTAAGTGACGTATATAAATCAAATTGGCAAGATCAAAGTCTCAAGTGGCCCACCATTCCTTGACTTATTACCTGTTGATCAGCCCGATGGCATGAACACAAGGGAAGCCCGATGGAAGCCTTTCAAATCACTGGGGATAAATTATAAATTGATCAACCAAAGTGACCATATTTACAACTAGCTAAACATATCATGTACTGCCAGTTGGAATCATGGATCTTGAAGATAGCAATTTGTTCTCATATGTTGAGTTAATCATTGGGTCCCACTGTGCATGAGTCCATGTCTCTTTGATGTTGACCAACCAATGGTGATGACTGTAGCTTAATGAGCATCGGGCTTGATGAGGAAGCGTTAGGCTTAGAATATGTATATCAGCCCAAATATTGCTCGTTCGGTCTTACCAACTTTGAATTAGTCACTTGTCCCTTAACTTGTGCAATCGGTCTCATTGTCCGATTAAAATATTTCAATCGGCCTCTACTGATTTTTACTTTAAAAAATGTGTTTTTTAGGTGCAAACAATATTTAAAGGCAAGGGCAATTTTGTCCATAAAAAGACACAAATTTGGGAGAAAAGACTAATTTTTAGTTTATAATTGTAATTAGGGACTAATTATTGTTCATAGAGTTGGGGATGCATCATCAATATATAAAAGAGTCTTATATTTCTATATTATCCCTTGTTTCTTTCTCCCTAAATGGAAAATTTTAATTGGATTGAAGTATTTTGAAATATGGTCGCGTTAGCATCGGATGCTAACTCATTAAACCGCGACCTTTAATAGAAAACCGGATAAGTTACATTTGACACCTGTGATTTTGGTTCGTCGAACTACAATTTTTACACTTTATTCATTACGGTTTCAAATTAAGTTTAAATTTAATACAGTTTATTTACCAATTTTTAATAGATTTAAGTTCAATACAGGGGTGTATAGTAATTTCTCCAAATAAATTTATGTGATCTTTTTGTTAAAAATTATAAGAGATTTTTATGGAATGTGAACTTAAATTAAAACTACATAAAAGTGTCAAAATTAAAATTATAAGGACAAAAATGATATAACACCCAAACTACAAGGGTTTAAAATATAATTTACCCTATAAAGTAACTTAGCGTTTGATAAAACTGAAAATTAAGTACTGAAAATTAAGTGCTGAATTTTAACTTTTAAGTACTAAAAATTTTAAGCGTTTGAAGTTTTATTCTAAAACTTCTTTAAAATAGTGTTTCAAATATCGAAGAAGTATGCATTCAGTCATAATTTTCAGTAAATTTTTCACTTAAAATTTTCAGTGGTTTTGGAGCTACATTTTCAATTAAGTGGTATGTTATTAAACGCACTAAGTGCTGAAATGTTTTCATTTTGAGTAGTAACGAGGTTATCAAACACCTAAATAAATTATTATTATACAAAATTGCCAATAAATCCCTTGGTGCTATAGTTTCATGGATAAAGTCCGCCCTATTTACTTATTTAAGATAAGATCCTTAAGATCCTAGTTAAGATATCTTAACCATGATTAAAGATTTTTATATGACCAAAATAACCCTCACATTTATATCTGAAATTATTATGTAACTTCCATGTTGGGATATTGGATTTAATGGGAGATTAAATACAGCCATCCACATTGACTCATTATTGCATGATTTATTCATTGCAAATTAGAATTAAATAGGGTAACTTAATATATAGTCCTAATATATGCATCTAACTAGAAATAGGCTCCTTTTTCAAATGAATCTAGAAATAGGTCCCTATAGTATTTTAAGGACAAAATTGCCCCCGTATATATGTATATATATATATATATAAAAAATCAGGGTTTCAAATTCAAATCAGGGAATTTCTCACTTTTAACACGCTTCCCACTTTTTTGTGAGAAATTCTCACATTTTACACAGTCCGTTTTTTAAGGTCCACTTAAGAGCCGGACCGTCTATATATTTAGATAGAGAGAGAGAGAGAGAGAGAAAGAGAGAGAAAATCTGCTAGAGAGAGAAAGATGAAGATATAGAGGGAGAAAGAAGAGAGAGAGGGTCGCAGCCTCTCCACCGCCACCAACGACCACCCACCACCTTCCTCCTCCTCCCCTCTCTACCTCCCTTCACCTATATCAACCATGCACCACCATCTCCGGCCACCACTCTCCACCGGTGACCACTATGTGGACAAATTACTCACCAATTCGTGAGAAAAAAAAATTAAAATATCTCACTGAAATCGAATCGTTTTAAGCGCGAAAATTCGATTTCACCTTTGTCTCGAAAATGCGAGTGAAAAGCAAGGTTTCAAATTTGCAACCTATCATCAACAAAATCAACCGATTGCGAGACGATACAGAAGACGATCACTCCAAAATGGTTCATAGATTTGATGCATTCATCGACGATTGTGCCATAGATTCACTCACTTCCATGAATTTGTATACACAGTCCGAACTGTGTAAAAAGTGAAAAATTCTCACAAAACGTGCGAATTTCTCATATTTTGAAATTTCTTTAGGTCCGATTTTTAAGGTCCGCTTAAGATCCGAACTGTTTGTATACATACATATAGTATTGATGAGGATCTCCTTATTGAACAGGCTGTAAGAAATTCTTCACTTGTTATGTAGATGAAGTTAGTGAGAAATTTCTCACTTTTATAGACTGTAATAAATTGCTCATTTGTTATGTAGTGAAATTAGTGAGAAATTTCTCAATTGTATAGGCTGTAAGAAATTACTTCCTCATTGTATGTAGATTAAATTAGTGAGAATTTTTTCACTTATATAGAGTATAATCAATAGATAATGTGTTATGTAAATTAAATTAGTGAGAAATTTCTCACAAAAAAATAAAAAATTCCCACTTCACTTTGTTAAACCGAAAATCCCTTGATTATAGGGATATTAATTCCCTTATTTATGATCTCCTAAAAATACGTTTCCCAAAACTGCATATAACACAATTTTGGAAGTTTTTTGAACTTACAAAACAGTATATACAAAAAAAAAAAAAAGTGAGAAATTCTCACATTACTCTGTTAAACCGAAATCCCTTGATTTTAGGGATATTAATCCCTTTATCCATGATCTCCTAAAAATTCGTTTCCCATAACTATATATACACGATTTTGGAAGTGTTTTGAATATACACAGCTCTCTCTCTCTCTCTCTCTCTCTCTCTCTCTCTCTCTATATATATATATATATATATATGAATTTCGCACTATATTAAGAGAATTTCTCACCTTTTTCTCAGCAACCTTCAATAAGGAAACTTCTTGATTTTAGCACTTAGTATTTAGTCCTAATATAGATACTTAATTAGCAAACAAATTTGAAAGTTGAGTAAAATAAGGAAACTTCTTGATTTGAGCAATATTTATACTCTTATCCATGATCTCCATGGATTGCACTTGCCATACCCGTCATTCACACGTCTTATTTGTGCTGGTGGTACATATATACATATGTACATCTAATCATATGGCCTATTCCGAATGCTCTAATAACAAATTTCTCACTTAGTAATACAAATTTCTCACTTTTTGATTGGATATAATATGAAATTTCTCACAACTAAGTCACTTCTTCCAACAAGCTTACCACCAAATTCTCAGATTATAAATTTCAGCATGATTTCGCAGTATATTGTGAATTACAGTTATGAATTTCGCACTACATTGTGATAATTTCTCACTTTTTCATCGGCAACCTTTAATCTTCCACACAAAATTATCTGTTATTTCTATGATTCGAATTAATAAAACATACAAATCATTTTCTACTATAAAACATATTACATACAGATTTAAAAAGGCATTGTTTTGAATCACAAATCAGCATGATCTTTGGGATAAAAATCATTATCCATGATCTCCTAACAATCTGCTCCATTTATTAACTACCTTATTTAACTTTATTTGAATTTCACATGTGTCATATATATGTGTATATATAAACAGTTATGTATATATGTATGATAAGGGTATAATGGTCCGGATTTATACTAACCATTTAGGAATAGAGACTAATTATTGATTTCTATTGCAAATTAATGATTAATTTCTATACACCAAATCAAGTCGGGACCAAATTGTATATTTATAAATTAAATATCACATTAAATTGCTACATGCAATCACCATATCTCACATAAATTTTGATTAAATTTGCAATCAATAGTGAATAGATCATAGAATTAGCCATAAAATAGTGTGACATCTATACTCTTATCAATTCATTAGCCATCAGGATTCTCTCTTGGAAACTTCAATCTCCCAAATTTGACATGTATGGATTTTTGTTTTTGATCAGCAGATATGCATAATTTTGAGAATTTCACAAAATATAGTTAGGTTCTTATATATCATACAATCTATTTGAGAATTTCACAAGTAAATGTGGTAGACTTAGAGTGCACGTTGATCTTGTGGGAAGTGTGAATTTCACACAGAAGATGAACTGTGAATTTCACTATAAGCTTTGTGAAAATCACTTATTGAATTTACATGACAGTTAATTCATTTAAACCAGCCCGCACATACACAGAGACTTGATTGTAAATTTGGGAATTTCACTAAAAAAATCGTTATTACTGCATGGCAATAACAATTCATAACTAAAAGTAATTGCATGGGATAGTCAAACTGGTGATTATGTGGAGTTGACCAGTGAATTTCACAACCCAATAACAACTAAAATTCACAAACCAAACTGACGAAAATGTGAAATTCACAATTAGAAGAAATAGCCCAAATTGATGATCTTGTGGAATTATACTGTGAAATTCACAACCCAAAAGAAATGAGGGCACAAGAAAAGTATTGTGGTTTTTAACAACAATCGGATTGTTATGTCATTTTCACTATAGGTGTGTGTATTTATGAAAACTCAATATCCATATGCAAGAATGATTCATAACCAAAAGTGATGATAATGTGAACTAACACACGCACACAAACAATGTTCAATTACTACCTGATAAGGTCAACCAAAAATATGTTGTTGACAAGCCTTACTTTTACAAATGAAACAATAAAAAATGCTAAAAGCCACAAAAAAAATGAAGAAAAGAAACAGAATGGACATAATGGAAGAAAAATGATATTGAACCTAGTTTTATGCTCTAATCTACCTTCTAGGACCCATCTTAGAGAGCACTTCCTTGAGATATTCACAGCGACTTCGGTGATAATCAATCCATACACAAAGCTGTCTTATGGCCTCTCTCTTCTCTTCCCCTAGACCCAAATAACCCTCCTCTTTCTCTCTCATCATCTTCTCCAATCCTCCCATCTTCTGTTCGAGCCATTTAACATCTTTCTTGATTGTGGGAAAACAGTAATACAATGCTAATTGTGTACCAATTTTGGAAGAAGGGGGGTAAGGTACTATATAGTAGTGTAATTTTTCCTAGAAAGTAAGAAAAGAGAAACAAAATTAGGAAGAAGAAAAGGTTTAGACCACCAGGGGCTGATCGAGGGACGTGATTTAGGAAGAAGAAAAGGTTTAGAAAACAAGATTGAATTTCTAATACATCACAATTTTGAAATGGGGTAGAAACTCATACAAAGAAATTCAGCAATATTGACATCTTGATTATGATAGATTATGAAACTTCCATTTGTAAAAAGCAAAATTTTAGGGAGAAATTTGGGGAAGAAATGGTTTTAGAAGGGGTTACTTTTGCAATAAATGGTCTGATGAAGACCCAACTATTTCTCCTGCGCAAGTGGTCCTAGGGATAGTTTGGGACTGAAAATATGAAAAGGACTTCATCTAAAAATGTATTAACCGAGGGTCCTATTGCCAAAAAAGCCTATAATAGAGGGATATAATACTATTTAACCATTATTATTATTATTATTATTATTATTAATTTTTTTTTTTTTTCACTCTGAAAACTAGCGAAGTTTTTACTTGTTTATCGGTTACGAAAGACCTATTTAGTATTTACCACCGATGAGTTTACAGAGACTGTGAGAGAGATTGGTATGCGTAAGATTTGAAATTTTGAAGGTACCCAAAGAAAGGGAAAAAAAAAAAAGAAGAAAACGGTACGTAGTTTGATTTTGAAGTTTTTTTTTGATTTATTATGATTTCTACATTTTTTTTTTTGATGATTTGTTTTTTTTTGGTGAAGATCAGATGGAAGAAGCGGGTAATCAATCGCGTTATGTGAAGCTGACAAAAGATCAGGCGCCTCTGGAAGACATTAAGCCCGGAGAGCTCAATCAGCCCATTCATGTTCCCCAGGTCTCTCTCTCTCTCTCTCTCTCTCTCTCTCTCTCTCTCTCTCTCTACATATATATATATATATATGACTGTGTGTGTGTATATATGTATTCCTGTGTTGAGAAACACGGGATCTGTACAAAAAAATCTGTGAATTACTCGAGAACCTATGAGTGCACTATGGTTGGGGATCTATGAATTATCTGTTGATCTGTGGCCCTAACTTAGTTTTGACTTTTGAGGAATTGGTGCTATTTTTTTATTTTTTATTTTATTTTAAGAACCGTTGGAACCCATCTGGTTTATTGCAAGGCTCAATCAAACCCCTAGCAATGGTAAACCCCCCGGAGACCTCCAATGGGCGTGGTGAATCACAAGGCTTTACGGCTTGAGTCGAACACTTGACCTTTGAGGAGAATTGGTGCTATTTTAGTGTGATCTAGGAAATAATAGTTTCAAGACATGAATTGCAAAGATTTTATGTTTGTATTCCGCTTCGAATTTGCAGTGTGAATCACCTGGAGTTTTGTAGAAATGTAATTGAGGTAGGACAAGAGACACAGGCTCTTCTATTATTTTGATTAATTTTCTAATTTATGTTTTTTTTTTTGGGAGGGTTTTATTTTCTTATTTTAGATAATTTGAGGCTTCTAAGAGCATCCAGTGGTGAGACTAAAACTTGGCTTAAACTTAGTCTAAGTTGTGGAATAGGTTTTGTGCCCCTCATAGTGGTGTAGTAACCAAACAGTACTCCCAAAGCCGTTTGGGACCAAACGGCACTCCCAAAGCCGTTTGGGAGGAAAGGACAATCCCAAAATCTTTGCAACCTATGATTTTAAAAAAAATTAATTATAATAAAAAAAAAATACTAGATGAACCAAATGGCTAACACTGTACCGTTTGGAAGGCAAACGGCTTAGTGTGTGCCGTTAGACGGCACACATTGTGCTGTTTGGCTCCCACACAGATCACACAGTGCCGTTTAATAGTGGAACTTGGGTGTACCACAAACTTAAGTTTCGCTAAGTTCGGTTATCCTACGCTCTTGTATACACTACACCACTGCAACACTAACTTTCCTAAGTTGTCCTAAATTGTTGTACCATTCCACACCATTGTGGATGCTCTAATGGTTGAATTCTAAGTTCTAGTTTGTTATCATATAGGTTACCAGTGACCTTTATTTTAAGGGAATTTTAATCAAAAGTCCTCTATATTTGACTTTTTTGGTCATAGGTTCGCAGCTCGCCCCCACTTCCCCCCTCCCCCCCCCCCCCCGGTTTTTATTTAATATTTTATTTTATATTTTTATATTTTTTATTTTTATAATTATTATTATTATTTTTAGTGCTAAAATTTTAAATGATAAGGTTATACTCCGTAACTTGTTTTCCAAGTCTTATAGGTCTCTGGTTAGACACTCAAGTGAAAAAGTAAAGTATTCTTTTTGTTTCCTAGAAGGATTAGGATTACTAGCACCAAAAACAAGGTTGTTCTCTCCTTGAAGAGACATCTTATGCTTCTTTGATTAATGATACAAAGATTTTTTTGTCCACAAGGATTGTTAATGGAGAAGTTCGATTTTTTAATTCCTTAATGCATACACACAGTAAAGAGCAAGGGTTTGAATACCTCGAGCCACGTTTACAATGGAATATATGTTGTTTGTTCAATTAGTGACCTTGTGGATTTTATTTAGGGCTGAGAGCCAAGAATCTTAATCGAGTGGAGTCAGTTAACAACTAATTAGTGACACGAAGTTGTAGTAACAATTAAAAAGATAAATCCCGTTTTACCAGAACCACAAAATTAAATTGGATTCTTCATCGAAAGATTATTAACATGAGTACCCATGAAGCATGGCATAACAATATTATCGACATTGATGGTACTTTGTTTTGAATGATAGATAATCATTGTCACAACATGTGTATGTAGGTTTCTAGTTACACACTTCTATTACACTTAACCAACAGATACATGAAACAAAATCTTGAACCTAAACTACAAAAACACCCTAAGGTATAAAAATAAATCTAATTTAAATCAATATCTAATTTGTGACAAGCTCATTATGTTATATTGCAATAGAGGTATAAACTCTTCATGTGCTTTGTTTGGCAGTTGAATGTTCGCAAGTGTAATGAATGTGGACAGCCTTTACCTGAAAGCTTTGAGCCTCCGGCCGATGAACCTTGGACTACTGGGATTTTTGGATGTGCTGAAGATACTGAAAGTTGTAAGTTTTAAGATCTCTCATTCGGTTACTGAGTATCCACCGTAGGAGTTAGTTATTAATATTTGGTTCTTTGTGAAGACCAACTTGTTTCTTGAATTCTCGAGGAATTTAAACTTCGGTACTTGTAATAGGATTGATTATTATGTGCTGAATAGTATAATCCTCTCTCTCAAGCATGTTGAAAAATAGCATGATTGCCTTTTTTTTTTTAGCAACTATTCATTTCATACTAATATCTAGCAAGGTCTATTGTTATATGATAAACCTAGCAAGATCAGTTGTTCTATATAGATAAACAAATGATGAAATGAAGGGGCATTATGTGATAATTGATTCAACCTTCAAAAGTAATTTCCATTGTCCGTTTTGTCACATTGCGTTAATGTATCTCTGAAAGGCTTTTGAAGGTTCTGGAGGTTGGCAGAGGGGTTACTTATCTCGCATTTTGTTATTTTAGGACTTTTACCTCAAAATCTTAAAAAACATTCTCAAAGGAGCCACCATGTCGTGTCGGACTGCGCATGTCGGACGTATGCTCGATGTAAAAACAAATGAATTAAGACAAGATTTTTTACGTGTCCGATATGTGTTGGACATGGCACCCAAATTGAAGTGTTTGTGCCACATATTTGTTGCACTGGTACTCGAGGTTGAGTTTCTATGCTTGGTAGTTCAAGCTCCTACCGGTCGCACCAATTCGCCGAAGAGTTGATTTTTTTTTTTCCTCTGTGTGAAATAGAAAACATGATAAAGATTTTCTTAAGTTAAAAGACACTTCAATGTTGCTATGTCATGCAAAGGCTACTCAAGTTTGAAGGGGAGATCAAAAACAAAAATTGAAGCTTGGACATTCTTTACTTCGGTCATGCTAAACCCATATAAAAGAAGTCAACTATTATGGTTGGCATAATCGGACTAGTAATTGAACTAGTATTAAATAATAAATATATAATTTGTGTCTAGGGAGGGATTATGTTTTGTGGTGATAAAGAGAGAGATGGGGTAGGCCATGACAAGAATCTCAAGCAGCCTCCTTTCTTTTATCTTTTTCCTTTTGAAGATCCAATGATGGTGTGCAAACTGATGGGAGAATTTGAAGCCATGTAGGTGATGCAAGCTCTGTCACTTTCTTGATTGAGCTAGACATGAAATTTGATAAGCTTGGATGGCTAGGGGTCTGTTTAGGAATGCTTAAAATAGGTTTTGGTTCAGTCTAAGAAGCACGGACACGGACACGGACACGTGACACGTGACACGATACGACACCGTCACGTCGACACGTCAAATTCTGAAAAACAAGGACACGACACACCAGGGATACGTTTATTTAAAAATATTTTTTAAAAATATATTTTAATGCTCAATACTTACAAGCATAGCATTACAAGCACGGGTTCGAATCTGGAAACAGTCTCTCTGCTTGCAAGGGTAAGGCTGCGTACATCTCACCCTCTCCAGACCTCGCAATGACGGGAGCCTCGTGCACTGGGCTGCCCTTTTTTTTACTTACAAGTTTAAAATACCCACTAGTCTAGTTCTTGGCACTGTTAGATTTAAAAAAAAAAAAATTGCAAAAATTTGAACAAATAACTAATAAAACTAATCTCCCATTACCAATAGAAAGCAACACCAATTAAAATTAATGAGAACTCATACCTTCACAATATCAATTATCAAATTAAAAAAATACCCACTAGGCACTATTATATTTTTAAAAAATTGTACCTAAATTTTATTCAATTAAACACTGAAATTATTAAATTTATTACTCATTTACTAGTTACTATCAGTTATCACTTTTAAATAAAAAGAAACAGTGAAACACTAATTAATTAAACAAAGGAAAAGCAAACCAAATAAAAAAATAAAGCCCAAGGCAAAAGCAGAAACCCCCCAAGCTGAGACCCCTACACAAACACTGGTAGAACTCTTAAGTCTCAAAGCAAAACAAAAGAACCCACGCTAGCAGCATCTCAACTGAAGCCATTAACAACAAAGTAAAATCAAAAATCACAAAGAAAAAACACTAGGAGGGAGGGCTGAACTAGACATACTTGAGCCTGAGGGCTGTGACATGGTGGAATAAGAGAGGAGGGACTTCGCTGGAGGGTGTAGCCTCGCTGGAGGGAGGACCAAACCAGAGATGTCACAACCAAAATCCACTAAGTATGGCACGAGGGTATGTGACATGCCACCGAGGCCCCGATGTTAATAACGTACAAAATTGGTTTTTAGACTCCCATTTAAACCACATTTGCAAGTGATTTTCCCCAAGGGTATAATAGGAATTTGAAAATTTGAGTTAAATTTTATACCAAAAGATAGCCGTTTGAGTTTAGGTTCCAATGTTGAAAACGGTGCACAATTTCAAAATTTTAGAAAAAGTTGTCTGTTTCCGTAAAAGTCGTCCTTTTGAACCAATTAAAACAGTGTATTTTGATTGATCGAAATAGCTTCTATTCACAATTCTAGCCATGAGCATCTAAGCAATCAAACATACTTGAATAGCAAAAGCACTTGCCAAAGCCTTTCATGCATGAACATAGGAGTCTTATACATCAAGTTCTACACATGCTCACCTAACAACATGATTCACAAGTCCTTTAGTTCCAAACTACAACAACTACGCCATATACAATATGCACATTAAACACTTGCTCTCCTCTTTTGTCCTCTATTTCTCTTTCTCCTTCTCTTTCCTTTCACCTGAAATGGTTATTCAATAACCACATGAGCTGAAGCTCAGTGAATAACATGCTCTTTGACATAAATTTGTGTATATCATTTAAACACGTGATATGCAATTCAATGTAACATTATGAATCACAACCAAGTAAGTATTTATCTCCAAAGCTTCTTGTTCTTCTCACTACCCCGTGCTCGTAATGGCACCTTTTATCCTTGTTCCGAGCTATCCAATACCCTATACAAGGCGTATTGAACACTCAAGCCTTAGAAGGCATTTCTACACTCCCTTTTAGAGCTTTCTCTTTGTAGTGATAGAACAATTGCTTCTTCAACTACATAATCACATAAACATGTTTCTAACACATAATCCTTTCTGTCTCTTGCACATATAGTCAATCATGATATATATGCATGCTCACAATTCATGAATTGAAAGTAAATCATTTATATGCCACAATTTCACTTCTTGAAAAGTTTCCTCAAAGATAGAGGTTACTCACCTTGCTCTAGATATAATATTGACAAGATATAATGCTCACTTTCAAACTCCTACAAGTCATATAAGATTTCATAGCATATCAATATGAATTCTTCTAATTAATCCATCAAAACTCAATGGAAATGAAATTAAATCACATAGAAAGAATCCTCTTACCCTTTCTTCTCAAGTATAGCTTCAATTTGAGATAGAAATCTCCCTAGCACCCTTTTCCCTTTGGTTTTCCTTTCTTTTCTCTCTTGTTTTTCCCTTTCTTCTTTGCACTTACTTGCTTATGTAGAGACAAGCACCTCGAAAAGATGTACATCTTACTTAACTAGTTATTCTACCATTTCTCTCTCTTGCCTACTTGAATACACATGGACTTAGCCAAATATAGCCCAACACCTCCTACTACACCTACTAGCTTAGGTAAGATAAGCAAGCATCTTGATTAGGTTAATTAATCATCATTAAGGTAATTAATCTCAATTAGACTAATTAATCTTGATTAGGAAAATTCTACCAAATTCTAGAGATCAAGTTTCCTAAATTACACTTTCACCTACTATATTTCTTACTAATTACACAATAGCTCCTCTGGCTCTCGTGAATTGCAAATTCACCTACTAGTTAGGAAAATGTATTCTTTTTACTCCTATCATTTATGCCCTTGTCTAGCAATTCAACATTTAACATCAAATATGTATCCAATGCAAGGCATAAAATAATTCCATGTCTTTCAAAATATGCAAATTCCAAATAGATTGCCATGTGCGACACATAACAAGAGTTTATCAACTCTTAATTTCCTTCCATCACTTAATAAAGATTAAGTACGCAAATCACATAAATATTCATGTCATTACCATATAAAGTACATTAAAATGTCATAATCATATGTCAAAATGTTGGGATATTAAAAGAGACGCCGGCGGGAGAGGCTTCACACCTTTGCTTCACCTCTTTCTTCTTCTTTTCTCTTCGTTTCTTCTTCTTTTCTTTTCGTTTCCATTCGTTTCTTTTTTCTTTTTATAATTTTAGGGTTTACGATAGAGTTAGGATTTTACAAAAAAAAATAGTTGTCCCTTGTGTGTCCCGTGAGTGTCCGTGCGTTCCCCTTGCGTGTCGGGGACGTGTCTGGGGTTAAAACTCGATTACACAAATAGAGTTAGGATTTATAAATATATAAAAATTAAAAATTTTTAAAAAAAATTGTTTTCCCGTGAGTGTCCGTGTGTGTCCCTTGCATGTCAGGGACTTGTCTGGGGGTTAAAACTCAATTACACAAAATTGGACACACTTTTGGCTTGTCAGACACATGTCGTAAGCGTGTCGGGCGCATGTCCGCGTCTGACACTTGTCCGACACTAGTACGCTTCAGTTTTTGAAGTGTCGGTGCTTCATAGGGTTCAGTCCTAGTCTCACTTTCTATATGGTTTTTGTGAGAACCAAAGTTATGTTTGTTTGGGAAAGAACTACTGTAGTTTTTAGAGAGAGATTATGCTGGGCATGGATTCTTGTTCAATTAATGAACATTCATCAAGCACTTAAATTTTCAGAACGGTGTCACTTCAGAAATACATAACCTGTTCTTTGTCTTCCCAAATGATCCCTAGTATGGTTAGTTTTGCGAAATTCAAAAGGTTTTGACGATGTACTAATGATATGACAATACCTTCTTTTACACCTAAGAATGTTATTGTTTAAGCTTAGTATCTCTAAAGGTTCTTTCCCACTGTCTGTTCTTATTCTCTTTGTTGAAAATATATAATAGGTATATATACCCGTTTCCCATCAAAACCTAAAAAATCCTCTACAGGTTGGACAGGACTTCTTTGCCCTTGTGTTCTGTTTGGACGCAATGTTGAAAGTTTGAGAGAGGATACTCCATGGACTGGACCGTGCATGTGTCATGCCATTTTTGTTGAAGGTGGCATTGCACTTGCAGCAACAGTGGCAGCACTTCACGGTATTGACCCAAGGACGTCATTTCTCTTTTGCGAGGGTCTGTTTTTCGGTTGGTGGATGTGCAGTATCTATACGGGTCTTATTCGGCAGTCCCTACAGAAGAAATATCATCTCCAGGTGAGCAGCTTCTTGCAAACACACTGGATTTTATGTTAGCTCGAATCTTTTGTTATGATTTTCATACCTTTTCCCCTAATGATTGTACTATAACTAAAATTTGTAGAGTTTTATGGGTTTCTACTTCCCTACGAAATTATTTACCAACACTTTGCCAAGTTCATGGATTAAACAAGGGAAAGGAAAAATGAATTATAGAGGAAAACACGGAAAACACTTTTCTTTGTTTGGCTAGTGAGGAAAATGGTGAGGAAAATAGGAAGGAAAACCCAAGGGAAACATTTTCTTATCCTTTTCCTTCTCAAAATCCACAAACCAAACAGAGCCTACATAATCAATTTATCTCTCGAAGGGAAGGATAGTTATTAGAGTTGCCATATTGCGGCTTGCCTAACATGTTGACCCTTACAAAAAAGGCATGTTCGACATCACAGACTTGCCTACTGTGAGTAGTTAATGTTAGCGTTGATGCTTTTTGATTATTGCGTATTAGGCAACTTGTGGGCCCTTTGCGTTTTCTTGTCCATATATAGAGAAATTATTCAGTGAGCCCGTCACAGTACGTCATCATGCTGACATGGTGTGACTTCCCAACTATATGGTGAGACGTGGCCTTTGAAAGAAAGGTGGACATGACATGTGTGCATACAGATTTTTAAAAAGGTCATGCCCCCTATTTCTAGGGGCACAACCTCCATACATATAATCACCACTTTTTTTTTTTTAAAAAAGCAGCATGTCTTCATATAATTGAGGCATCACACTGCGTCAACATGGTGACGTGGTGTGATGGGCTCACTGCATAACTTTTCCCACATACCCATTTTTCCTAGTATACATAATACATCGGTGGTGTTATTGAGAATTTTTTTGGTACTTTTTGAGGGCACCACGTGGTATGCTGACATGGTACTCTCCAGCCAAGAGAGTTATTTGAGTGGCACCCATGCATTGTGACCCACAAATAATTGGACCCCCCATGTAGGGGCATAGGTCGCACCCAATTATTCACTCTCATTGGTTGTAGGTAGGGGTGTTAAAAAAAGCCCGGCCTGACGAGCGACCCGTAGCCCAGCCCGAAAAACAGGCCTTAAGCCAGGCTCAAGCCCGAGGTAGTGCCAACCTGGCCATAGGCCCTCTAGCATCTCCGGGTAGGGTTTGGGCCTACCTCTTGAAGACTGGCCCGACCTGACCCGATGAAGCCCGGCTCGATGCCTGCATGGAAGCCCGACTAGAAGCTTCCCAACAATTAAAATTTGATCAGTTTCAAGTATTAAAAATGTAAAAAATTTCAAGTTGCTATATTAAAAGTTATTTCCAACTAGAGGTGTCAATCGGGCAGGACCGAGCTTGGTCAAAGCGGGCCCAATTGGGCTTTTGGGCCGGGCCGGGCGGAGCTGGGGCTTCACCTAATACCAGGCGGGGCTTCGAGCTAGGGGGCGGGCTTAGTCATTTTTAGTGAAAAAAATGTCGGGCTTTCGAGCTAGGTGGGCGGGTTAGCGGGCTGGGCTGGGCTGGGCTTCGGACTAGAGAGCGGGCTGGGCCGGGGACAGGAGTAGGGGTGTCCGTCCCGGACCGGATATGGTCAAATTACACCCTTTTATGATGAATTTAAAACGTTCACTTAGGCTCAACCTAAGGCCTAGGGCCGAACCTGGATTGTGAACTCTTAAGTTTGGCCCGAAGATACATGAGCCTGTGGGCCAAAGTTCAAGCCCGATCAATGTTGGGTTGGACTGGATGGGCCTTTTTGACATCCCCTAGCTGTAGGGTACCACGTCAGCACACTATGTGTTACTCCCAAGGTATCTAAAAATCTCGTGTTTATTGGTTGCTTCCCCTATATTCCCTTTAGTGATATTTCTAACCGATCAAGAACTAGTGGCAACTATAACATTGGAGTGGAGGGTACCACTTCAGCATGCCACGTGGTACCCTCGAGGGACCTAAAAATTGGTCGTGTTTATTGGTTGCTTCCCCTTTATTCCCTCTAATGATATTTCTTACCGATCAAGAACCAGTGACAAGTGACAACAATATTAACAGAGTTTTGGCAAGTGTTTACATACAGTGGTGCAACATGGTGTCTGCAATTTTTTAGCATTCTAATCTTTGACTACACCCAGGCTTTAAGTGCCTTTGTGGTTACACCCTTGTGGTGTTTGTTGTCCCTCAATGTGAGGGTTCGAGCTATGGTACCATCTTCTGTTCAAAGCATTTGATGATGTATGCTTCTGATCCAAAAAAAAGAAAAAGAAAGTCTCTGACTATGTTCTTTTCTCTAATATGCATATATCGACACAAAGGGTGTGTTCAGAATGACTCATTAATTCCAATTCCATTATCGTTAATGTAATTGTGATGTTTCACAAAATCAAGTCTTACATTATACCACCTTTAAGTTGGAAATTGTGTTTTGCAAATGAGGACGACGTAACTCCATGATCCTCAACTTTTATAAGAGTCCTAACAGATAACTCTCACTGTATAACATTTCCATCTCCATCTGTACCCCTCTCTCACCTTTTTTTTTTTTTTTTTTTTTTTTTCTGTACTGCATAAAGGAAGTGACTTCCGTTCCAAACGCAACATTACAGTCTCTTACTTACTCCCATCTTTTGCTGATTTTTTTTCAGAACTCGCCGTGTGATCCGTGCATGGTGCACTGCTGCATGCACTGGTGTGCACTATGCCAAGAACACAGGGAGATGAAGGGGCATCTCTCCGATGATGTTGCTATGCCAATGACTATCGTCAACCCTCCCCCTGTTCAAGAGATGAACTCTACTACGGATTCTGCACCGGCGGCCTCTGCAACTGGCGTCAATCACACCAACTTGGAGATGCAGCCCTTGTAGGATCTACCACTTCCCACAACACTACACTCTTATATATAAAAAGATGTGTGGATAATCTCATGTACATTTAAAAGGGTGTGCAGGTGAGTCTGTTTGTACTTTCCTTTTATGAATAGTAGGCACATTCATACAGGGAGCTGTGTAGAGAACCAAAAATCTTTAGTCCATGTTCAAAGAGATAAGTTTTCTTCATTAATTCCACATACTCTTTTTTATTTTTTTATTTTTTCTCAAGGCAGTTATTTTAGTTTGTACTTTGTAGCATTGATGTGGACTTCATGAAGTCGAATGGTGTGTACCACTTTAGCAGATTGAATTTTACTGGATTTAAATGGTCTTTGGAAAATGTATGAAATAGGACCAAAGTGTATAAAAAATGGGAGGTATTTGACATTAGGTCATACCTCAGAGGAAGTAAGTGATTTTTACTTAAAATCATTTGACTTTGAAGCTGAAAAAATAAATTAATTTAAAAGCGCACTAAATTGAATCTTTTTTTTTGTTTTGAAAAGGTGAATCGAGCCTTTAAAGAGATTTGTAGTGAAGTTTTTACTTTACAACAATGTAAAATCCCAACATCAATGCTAAACGTGAAACATCTGTTTGAAAAACCTCAATAGACAAAGATTTCTTTTACAAAAATATGAGGGGAAAAAAAACAGAGAGATTAATATAAAAGCTCTAAATTGAATCTTTTTTTTTTTAATAGCTGAACGAAGCCTTTAAAAAGACTTCTTATGAAGTTTTCATTTTACAAAAAATGTAAAATCCCAACATCAATGCCAAACGTAAAGCATCTTTTTAAAAATGAAGAATCAATTAGAAGTTCCTAAATAGGACTGTAATCCAAAGAACAGTCTCTCTGTTTTTTTTTTCCAAGTGATTAGGACATGAGTTTTTAAATTGTTTCGCAATTGTTTTGGGAAGTGTGTCGGTTAATTGTTAAAAATATGGAAAGAGAAATGTTAATAGCATTTTAGAGTCATTTTTGTCCCCCAAAAAAAAAAAACTCAAGGACTTTTGGCATGGAAAAAAAAAATGTGTGACTGATCTTTGATTTTGATCATATCTGGGAGCTATGGACATCAGCCACTTTTAAAAAACCTCAGTAGAAAAAGTTTTCTTTTACTAAAATCTCTTATAATACTTTTTTTTTGGGGTGCTACAAATCTACAGCTTTGCCTACCACCGACCAACTCATGTTGAGAGGCTGTACAATTAAATTTATTGCAATGAAATAAACTAGCCATAGCGCACAACACATTAAAGGATCGTTTGACAATAATTTATGCTTCTGTGATTGAATTGCAGAAATTGACTTTAGGTCAAAAGCTATTTTGCGATTGACTCTCATTTTAAGAGACTGGTCGCAGAAGCTATGTTGACAAATAATTTTCTTTACCTTTCAGTGTTATACAATCACTTATATACTTTAAAAGCTATTACAAAAAGGGGCCTAAATATCCTCGCAAGTTTGGTGTTGGTTTTTTATGACCTGGTCGTTCATGTGTATAATAACTCGGCTATATGAAAATGACAACTTTACTCTGACTTTTAGTCTTTAGCTAAAATGACTAAAAATTAAAAAATTCTTTCAGTTAATCACTTTTAAGTACCCTACTCTAATCATGTTTGATGGATAACCATTTGGAGAACTCATTGGATCTCCAAAACAACATGTTGATTCACCAAAATAGCTAAAAGCTACCACACAACATGGTTGTATTAACAAATGGATGTATCATCCACGTTTATTGTGCAAGATTAAAGGAGAATTGGGTGAGATTGGACTACTAGTCCATTTTAATTAATTTAGTCCAGCATTTGGAACGCAATCTAGTGCATGACTATTAATCCTTTTAACTAAACAGTCGTTAGTTTGGATCACTAAGTTCATCTCCAACCAAAGTGCCAAATTTTGGTATGTCAAATATATTTGAGGGCTTATGTGGTAATTTAAAATATTAGAATTTGACAATTCAGTTGAAATATACCTTACATAGTATGTCAAATGTTATTTTAAAATAATAAAAAATGAAAATTACATTCAATTACTATTAAACTTTCGAAAGGCCAAGCTTGCAAATTTGTAACATCACATTGATAAAACTCATTTGGCATATTGCTTTTTGCCCGGTTTTTTTGGCATACCATCTTTCATGTCAAATGCCATATCAGTTGGTCATAATGGTTGGAGTACTATGAAGAAAGAAAGAAATTTTATTTACAAATTAAGACCAAATTAAGAAAGAAATTTTAGGGGTGTGTTCGAAGTTTCTATTTAAAAAAAAAAAAAAAAAAAAAAGTTTTATTTACAAATTAAGACCAAATATTAGGGGTGTGTTCGAAGTTTTGCTTTCCCTTCCCGATTCCGCGGGTCCCACAGGGGCAACGGTTTTCTCTCTCTCTCTCTCTCTCTCTCTCTCTCTCTATTCGAAGCAGGACACTGAACACCAATCGAATCATACAAACCGCATGACCTCTGCAAATCTCACCATGCGTTTCTGAGCTCACTAGGCACGTTTTTCCCTTCCACTTTCTCTCTCTCTCTCTCTCTCTCTCTCTCTCTCTCTCTCTCTCTCTCTCTCTCTTGATTTTGTTGTGATTTTGGCTTCGATTATTTTATCTTCGTGATGGAGGGAATGTCCGATTCTCTTATTCATCTGTTTGGTTACTGAGAAAAAAGAAGGAGCGGAAAGGAAAATTCAGTACTAAAATGGCAGGTTGAGCACTGGTCAGTGACAGATGTTTCCTTTTTCTTTTGATAGAATTGTTATTTTTCTCAGCAACTAATTGTTTTGTAACTCTTTTCATCAATTCATACCACCTCGAGATTGAATACACACACACACACATACATCTATCTACAGAGCATCAAAATTTCAATTTGGCGTTGTTGTGGATCAGATGACTATATTAGGTTCATATATTATGCTCAGTTTGGTATGAAATTTACCTTTTTTTTCTTTTTTTTTTTGCACCACATGTATAACTTGTTTATTTTATGTACATTAGATACGTAGAGAGAAAAATATGAAAAAAAAAATGATAGAAACGGAGATGGAAATATTATAGAGTGAAAGTTCTTTGTTATAAAGGTGAAAGGAGTATATTGTTCCATCAACTCCCAATCCATGTCTCACTGTATTATAGAGTGAAAGTTCTTTGTTATACTTCCCAAATTTCTATCCTAAAACTGCTTCCCAAATGATGTGGCAGTAGCAGGTAAACAACTTCCGATCAAAATTCAACTGGTCTCACTGTATTAGGCCTGGTTCAATGCCACATCATTTGAGAAGCACTTTTGGGATAGAAATTTGGGAAGCATAGCATTACTCATATGCGAAACACCTCCTCCAACTTAAAAGCATAAGCAAGTAAGACTTGATTTTTTGAAGAAGCAAAAAATATATTAGAATGCATCTTGTAAATAAGTTGAAAATAAAGATAATAATGTAATTATAATTGGCGAGAATGCATTATGCAAATGTCACTCCAAACGGACCATTAGCTTTTCAATTCATCATGTTTGTGCTGCTGCCTTATTAATTTTTCAATTTGGTGTTTTTGTTCTGGTCCTTTAGTTTTCTTTATTGGGGACTGGCATAAAAAACCATCAACAATGTCTGGTTTTGTGGGTGTTATTGTATCTGATCCTTGGCTTCAGAGCCAATTCACTCAAGTGGAGCTTCCGGGCCTCAAATCGAAAGTATGTTATGCATTTATTGTTGAGCTTTGTTTTTGTTTCAAGTTCCATGAAAATAATTTGTACGTAAATAGTATCTTCTAAGCTAAGGGGGACAACTTTCAATGACATATAACATATGGGGTGATGTATATTCTCGCTATAGTTTCTTTCAGCAAGGAGTCCTTCCGGTCGAGTGGCATTGGGAGATTTGCCACCGGTGATGGTGAAATTGAAGGCAATTAGCGAAATGTTCACGGTGGAGGAGATTAAGGCTATCTTGGAGGAGTCTTCTACAGACATGAATGAAGAAATTGATTTTGAATCCTTTCTTCGGGTGAGTTTTCCAAGTACGGTGAATTTTTGGGCTGCTTTTCCATTCCCCTTTTAGTTCTTAATGTTTTTCATGCTGCTTGTATGAGCACAGCTTTTAGGAAGTGCTCATAAGATAATTGAAGTATGTGATAATTAGTTAATGGGCAGCCATGGTCAAGTTTTTTGTCCAATTTTACTCTTTCATGTGTATTTCGGTAAATGTGGTATTATTTATACATAGTGAAGAGGGGAAAAAACAAAAAGAATTCAAAGTGTTTTAGGTGGCTCATGAATGGTTATCTTTCATGCACGGTGGAGGAAGCACGCATTCTTCCGCAGTGGCTTGGATTACTCTCGGATGCCACTAGATGCCACTAGGTATTTGTTTTTTGTTAAAGGTCTAACGTAATTTTAAAACCATTGGAGTCAATTTAAGAATCTTGGGCGTTGGTTTACACTTCACAAGGCTAGTGTCGCTTGTAAAGTCTTTACGCTTGTTATTCATGTCTTAATTATGTAATAAAATCGAGACAATGTAGTTGCAGAATAGTTTTCATTATTAGGTAAAGCATTTGTAGTATTTTGTACAAGTGCGCCCCCCCGCACGCATCTTAGATTTTTGGAAAATTGACTAATCCCCCACACCCTCATCTACATGTGCATCATCACATCCGCACCTGCATTGGTGCTTCCTAGTATATGGTTGATGTTATTTATATTTGGTAAATGGGCTATACTTTTGTTCGAGGCTGAAAAAAAACGTAATTGAGATTTTGTGACTGGCAAGAATTCCTGAATTTACAAGCACGAGCAGCAGCAAAATTGGGTGATTCAAAAACTTCTTCTTCGTTCCTCAAGGCCGCCACAACCACGCTTCGCCACACCATTAGCGAATCAGAGAAATCCTCTTATGTTGCCCACATTAACAGCTTCCTCGGGGACGACCCATTCTTGAAGAAATATCTTCCTCTTGATCCATCTACCAACGCTCTGTTCGACCTTGCGAAGGATGGAGTTCTTCTCTGGTATATATTAGTTATCCACTTGATGCTTCCATATTCCGTGCTATAATATTTGTGTTTGTTGACACATTTAAGTATTTAATGCAGCAAGCTCATCAATGTGGCTGTAGCTGGTACTATAGATGAGCGAGCTATTAATACCAAACGAGTCCTTAATCCATGGGAGAGGAATGAGAATCACACTCTTTGTCTCAATTCTGCAAAGGCTATTGGCTGCACCGTGGTTAATATAGGAACACAGGACCTTGTTGAAGCAAGAGTAAGTAAGCTATGCTAGTGTATTGTGGAAAGTTGCTTTTTTTCATTGGCAATGTGAAAGGTGCTGAAGTATTTCTGTTTTTTTTTTGTTTCTTAGCCCCATCTGGTACTTGGGTTGATTTCTCAAATAATTAAGGTAAGTTCACCTATTCCCTAAGGTTTTGGGTGGTTCATGGATTTAGTGAGTCGAAGGAAAGGAGCACTCTAGGGAACTAGAGTGGCTTCTTTTTGTCCTTCCCGTTTCCTTTTTCTACGCTAAATCCATAAACCAAACAGAGCCTAACCCTTCTGGATCAGTGGTTTGTGATTTGGATCTGGATTACCAAACTTCATAATCTTGTTTATTTTTCCGATGGTTGTAACATCAGATTCAACTGTTAGCTGATCTCAACTTAAAGAAAACTCCTCAACTTGTGGAATTGGTGGATGATAGTCAGGTTTGAAGATGTTCATTAGTTTTGCTTGCCTTCAATTTTTGTATGATTGAAAATGATGGAGGTCTGCTTACACTTTTATGTTTGTCTCAAAGCATATTAAAATACGATTTTTTTTTAATTATTTTTTTGCAGGATGTGGAGGAGCTCATTGGTTTACCTCCAGAAAAGGTTCTACTGAAATGGATGAACTTTCATCTGAAGAAAGCAGGCTACGAGAAACAAGTTACAAATTTTTCATCTGATCTGAAGGTAAGCGAAGTTCACCACTTGCTTGATGATAAAGCATGCTCTAAGTATAGTTGCACGACAGTTAAGAGAGTGCATCGTTTTGTGATGCAAATACATGTTTGTAGTTATATGGATTTGTATGACCTAGTGAATACAGTCTTTCACTTGTTTCACTTGCCACATTATGGTCCACCATTGGGCAAACCCAGGGACGTCAAACCAACCCCACCCACAAGTCGTGTCCCACCACCCATGAACCCTCTGTCCAAACATAAAGGAAAAAAAGAACGAACTTAGAAAAAGGTAGAAGGGTGGATTGTTAGGGAGGGGGAGATGAGCTACGTACACAGATATTTTTGGGTGCATGTCTCCACGTCAGATGCGGGCACACACAACACGTGCCGGACACATGAAATAACGGGCCTTGATTTTTCTTATCTCGGACATTCGCTGGGCACGTGTCGGATACACTACTGGGCATGGGAGTTGATTTTGCACGGTGATCCTGCGAATGTGCTTGTGATTTTTTTCCTCAGATGATCGCATAGACTTGTGAACTTGCAGGATGGAGAGGCCTATGCCCATTTGCTCAATGTATTTGCACCAGAACATGGTAGCGCCACCACATTGGATACTAAGGATCCAACTCAACGAGCAAATCTTGTTATTGAACATGCGGAGAAAATGGATTGTAAAAGATATGTCACTCCAAAAGACATTGTCGAGGGCTCACCAAATCTAAATCTTGCTTTCGTTGCACAAATATTTCAGCACAGGTCAGAAAAGGCAATACACATACTATCATTCAATTTTATCTGATGGGGATTGGGATTTTGTCCTACCTTTGCATTAGTTTAACGGAGCATGCGTGAAGTCTGAGAGCTAACATGTGCCATCTTGTGAATATCTTTTGTATTGTTAAATTGTTAAGTTCTTCTGTTAGGGTCAGTCAGATGGAAAATAGTGCAGGCAATGCGACCTGTGCTTTACTTCCAATCTTATCTTTTTGAATCAACCTGTTTATACATCTTTGCAAATGTGGACTTAATTAAGTCATTTTAAAACAGGCCGTAACAGAATTCTTTGCGGCAAGGTGTGTTTGGAGTGACGCTTTATTAATGCGTTCTCACCCCCACTTCATTATCAACTAATTTTAAAGATGCATTCTAATGCAAATTTTACTTTATCACAAAAGCAAATCTTGCTTGCTTGTGCTTTCAAGTTAGAGAAGTATTTTACACATTTGTATCTTGCTTGCTTGTGCTTTCAGTTGAGGGTTGACGGAAGGCATGCTTCTCAAATTACATAGCAAATAACTCTTGCTCTATAATGATTATGTATCCACTCTACCCCTCTTTCAACTCTCTCTCTCTCTCTCTCTCTCTCTCTCTCTCTCTCTCTCTCTCTCTCTGTCTCTCTCTCTCTATACATATATATACATATGTATACATACATATATATATATATAAAGCATAACAATATTGATTATGTACTAAGAAAAAAGTCACTTTCGAACCAAATGGAGTATAAATGTCATCTATGGTTGGTCTTGTGCTTGTTCATATTTTGGCTTTTTTCCTGATTGTTAGTGTTGATAACCTGTATAAATAGAATGTATATTTCTTTCTACAGGAATGGACTTTCTGTGGACAGTAAAAAGATTTCATTTGCTGATATGATGACAGATGATGCTCAAACGTCTAGGGAAGAGAGATGTTTTCGATTGTGGATTAACAGTCTTGGAACGGTTACATATGTCAATAATGTATTTGAGGATGTCAGAGCTGGGTGAGGGTGCATTTATTTGGAGCTAGAAAGCAAGGACACTTCATAAATGTCGCCGTACCAGTGTTCGACACGGACAGGGCAATTTTTTTTCCCCCCCTTCGTGTCGGGCGCGGCGGGAATAGTTCACGAATCCGTTTCTAGTGGACTTGGCTGTACATATACAAAGTATATACACATGTTTTTTAAACTAGACGCTGCAGTTTGATCGATTGTTTTTTTATCCATTTTTAATTTGTGTTTTTATAACCAAAATAGTTGAAGATTTGGACAAATATTACTACAATAGTTTTTGATATTAGGTCAGTTACTGCTATAATAATTTAAAAAAAAAAATAAAAAAAATTGTGCATAAAATGCTTAGAGATCGTATTACATTTTTGAACTACAAAAAGTAAAAAAATTGGCCATATTTCTGCCATGTCGTGTTATCATTTTCTAGGATTTGCCGTGTCGACGTGTGCTTGTTGTGTCTGCTTCTTTCATAGATTTGGTATTTGATAAGTGGGCATGTATTAACAACATTGATATTTATTCTAATTTCGTGCAGATGGGTACTTTTGGAAGTTCTTGACAAAGTTTCTCCCAGATCAGTCAACTGGAAGCTAGCAACAAAACCTCCAATTAAGATGCCGTTTAGAAAAGTTGAAAACTGTAACCAAGTTATAGGGATTGGAAAGCAACTAAACTTCTCTCTTGTGAATGTAGCCGGAAATGATATTGTACAAGGAAACAAGAAGCTCATACTAGGTTCGTGTGCTTTATCTCCTTTCTTACCTTCATCCAATTTCTTCCCCAAATACTTACAGAAAATCTCCCATGACTGTTCATGCAAATGATACCCTTTTTTTTCCGTACAAAAAAGGAGAATACTGTTGCAGAAGAAACAAAATATGTATAATACGAAAATAGTTGTGTTAGTGATTGTACGGTTATATATGTAACATTTCTTGAGCCTAATTTTTCATGGTACATGAATATTTTACCATACCTTGGAAGATATCCTTTCTACGGAATTAGGTCTTCATTGTTATAAAAATTTTCTATGGTCAGTATTGTAAACAAAATAATAGTCTGTATATACATTTCCTTCCTTCTTGTTAGGTAACATTTGGATCAATTCCATATAAATTGAGTGGTTAGTCTGAAGGAAGTAATGGGATAGTGAATTGCGTTTTTCGATGTTATTTCTGTTAAGGAGACTTGGAACGGTAAATGGTTCCATTGAAGGGGTTAGGGAGTAATTGTGATCATTAGGCAAATATTGGAGAACTCTGAGATGTTTCTCTAATATGAATATTATACTTCCTTCTTCTCAATGTTGAAGGTATATCAGACAAATATACTAAAATGTCCAATGAGTACCCGATAATTGTTGGAATTAAAAAAACATCTGCTTAGGTCTGGAATATGCTTAGGAATTATCCAAGGAGTATTACTGTTTATCTATCTAGGTGGATACTACTTACTTCTAAAAGTATCCAAGTAATTCTAACAAACATGCTTCATGAATATGCTCCTATTTTTTTTTTCCTCACTCAAAATGTAGAAATAACTTATTCTGCACATGAAGAGTACTGCTCGGTGAAAATATAGGGAAGGGTGAAACTTGAGAAATATTCATGGTGCAAATTTCATTCATTTGGAATTTTGGATGCTCATGAAAGATGGAAGGAAAACTTTAAATCTTTTCCCTCAGCTTTTCTATGGCAGTTGATGAGGTTTTCCATGCTCCAACTCCTGAGGAACTTGAGATCGCACTCCCAAGGGAAAGAGATAACAGATTCTGACATCCTAAATTGGGCAAACAGCAAAGTGAAGAGCTCAGGAAGAACATCTCAAATGGAGAGCTTCAAGGTACCCTGTACCCTAGTTAACCTTGATCTTGTAGTATTTTTTTTTTTTTGGGTAAGTTGATCTTGTATTATCATCAAGCTTTTATCTGTGGCCTTGGTAGCTTACTGTTTCGTACAACTCTTTTTCAGGATAAATACCTTTCAAATGGGATTTTCTTCCATGAACTTCTCAGTGCAGTGGAGCCACGGGTTGTCAACTGGAGTCTTGTTACCAAGGGCAAAACTGGTATTTTTTTTCTTGAAACTTTAATCTATTTTAGTAGTTTGTTAGATGTGGATTTTTAAAAAGTTTGTTGGATATCTGCTGTTAATTTGAAGGTTGAGTTGTACTTGCATAAGAAAACCATGAATTCCCCAGTTTGCTCCCTTATTTTTTATTTTAATTTTGTGTGTGTGTGTGTGTGTGTGTGTGGGGGGGGGGGGGGGGGGGGGGGGGGTTGGTTGTGGTTTCTTTTAGGCTCTTTTTTGGTTCATGGATTTAGTGAGGAGAAGCAAAGAAAAACATTAAGGCTCTGTTTGGTTCATGGATTTTATGAGGGAAAAGAAAAGTGAACACAGAGGAAAACAGTTTTCTTTGTTTGGTTAGTAAGGAAAATAGGAAGGAAAGGAGAACAGAGTAAAAGTAAAACTAACATTTTTGAATATTGTGAGTTAATTCCCTTCTGCTTTTTCTTGATTTGCTATTATATTTCAGCTAATATTATAATTTCTAACGTTATTTAAGCATGGAGAAAAACACCAAGGAAATAGTTTCCCCTCTACTTTTCCTTTCGTTTTTCTTTTCCTGCACTAAGTCAGCAAATCAAACAAAGCCTAAGCAAAACACTTTTCTTTGTTTGGTTAATAAGGAAAATAATGAGCAAAGGAAAAGAAAATATGGTGAGAAATAAATTATAATTTTATTTTGTGATTCACTTCCCTCCTTTTTTTCTTTAAGTTAAAATTGTGTTTTGAGAGCTTTTAATGAATTTAAGCATGGACAAAAGTACAAGAGAAAACACAAGGGAACCAATTTTCCTTTCCTTTTTCTTCGTTCTCTAAATCCGCTAACCAAGCAAAGCCATAGTTGCATATAATTGGACTTTTGTGCAAAGTACAACATTATTTCAATCCTTTAGGGAAAACAATGTTATAGTATTTGACCAGCTTATTATAATTGCAGATGAGGATAAGAAGTTGAATGCAACATACATCATCAGTGTTGCTCGGAAGCTTGGATGCTCCATTTTTTTATTGCCCGAGGACATAATCGAGGTAAGGCTACAAGTGTGATGGACTTGGTTGCTTGTGTCATTATTAATTACCTATGCCTAAGATTTTATACGTATTCTGAATCAGTTTGGTTTTGTTACTGTTGGAAATCTAATTTGAAATTTCTTAACTATTCTGGAATTATCTTGGAGGAAATAGTTTCTAGGTGATGGTTATAATTTTCTGTGGTTGACTTGTCTTCCTAGGTGAGTTAATTTTGTATCTAGAATATTCTATGTGCTAGTATAAAAGGAAGGTATGGTTAGAGTTATGGTGGGTCAAGAAAATGGCCAAGGCCATATGAAATATATTGTAAGAAGTCTCTATTTTGAATATAAATACAAGAAATATTTTGTGTATCAAAATTTTTAACAGTTACACCACTGGATGTCCAGGTCACACCATTTGATAATTTCAGCTTAGCATACTAATTCTATCTCATAGTAGCTCATAGAATTAAAGAAAGATAATCTGAGTAGTGCATTTCGGGTATCTCATTTATTTTTTTCTCCAGATTGAAAGGAACATTTGAAAAAACAACTACAGACCAACTATGCTTTTACAAGACATAATCTTGGGCACGATGTCAATACAATGAGTATGGTTGAAATTCATATGTTAAAGATGAATGTACGGTAAAACAAGTCAAGATGAAGTTAGAAATGAATTCATTTGAGGTGCTAGAAATAGCACCAATTGTCACTAAATCACAGAAAAAATAGATTAAAATGACATGGTTATGTCCAACTAAGACTAAAAGTTACACTAGTAAGGAAGATGAGAGACTTTATCCATGCTAACGATAATGCGAAGGCCCAAGGGAAGGAGAAGACAAACATTAACATGGTTGACTAGCGAGTAACTTATTGTTTTAAGTGAAGACAAGTAGACAACTATTAGCGATAAAAGAATAGAGAAACTAGATTAACATACCCAACCCCAAGTACTTGGAATAGGCTTTATTGAGTTGAATAGCAGTGCAAACTATAAGGTGTGGTTAACCCAACTTCTTGAACTGGATGGCACGCTTTATTTTATTTCATTCACCCCATAAATCTTTATACCAAGATTTATGGAAATTGGTGTTACTTGGGGACTGTTTGGGAATGCTTAAAATAGGATCAGGACAGTCCTAGCCCGGGGGGGAGGCCGGAGACTGGAGAGGCTGCCGCCTTGGGCCCCCAAATTTTGTTCATTTTTTACTGTTAAGAAGGGCTCGAAAAATGATGAATTAGGCCCAAAAAAATCTTATACGTAATATATTGGTCCAATTGTGATAGAATCCACCCAAATGTTGTATGTAATGTGACCCCATTGTAATCTAGCGCACATTATATATTTGGCCCAACTCTTTTCTTCTCATTTCCCAATTTAGCCCAACCAAATTGTTTTACATCATTGCAAGCTTGACTAATTATAACTAGCGATCAACCGATAATTGGAAATCAAGTGAAACTATAAAGGGGTTGGGGGAGAGAAGATCAAAATTTATTATATGCATAGGGATCACAAGCGCTAAACCTCTCAACTCTCAAAGTGCCCCCCCAAAAACTCAAGGAGCAAAATTGTAATCTTTCTGATACAAAATATCCTACCCAAAAATATCTGTGGATCATAGACCCAAAATCTGTATCTCAGGGCCGTCGGACACTGCTGCCGCCGGACTCCTGTGCCATTTTGAGCCAACCTTTTTTAGATGCCTGTCTTTAATGTTCGCCTAGGGCCCCAAAATTGTGAGGACTTAAGGTTAAACACAGATTAAAGTCAAACACAGTTAACTTTTATTTGATTTTTATAAAAACCAGTATTGTATTGGTTTCATAAAGAACCAATTGGCGGTGTGTATATAAGTTTTTGGTGACAGGCACAATTCCCATGTAACCAGAAATCAACTACACAAACACAGAAGTCTGAACAACAGAAATCATTCTTGTTTAAACCCCAAACAACCTCGTAGTTGACCCGATCATTTCCATCAATAATTGAGATGCTGCCAGCCAAAGTAGAATGATTTGGATTTTTTTGATTTTGATCAGTGACTCTGAGAAATTAGAAATATTACTTAGCAAATGTTATGTTTGTCATTTGGAAATCTAATGACAGGTAAACCAGAAGATGATTCTAACCTTAACAGCAAGCATCATGTACTGGAAGCCTACAACAAAAGGCCGGCGAGCCAGAGTCAACTTCTACCAAAGATAATAAAGCAACAGATACATTCCCCGCAGCTTCGGGTGATGATGGGAATGAAGTTGCTACGTCAACCAAGACCTCAAAATTGTCTATTGACAATTCTGCCCTCAATGCTTCTGTCTCCCCACAAGTTGGAAAAGAGGAACCCTCATGACTAGCTAAAATTGCTGTTCAGCATTTTTTTTTTCCTTCCCCTTTTTTCCTTTCTTGTTGGTGGATAAAGAAAATGAAAATTTTGTTGCAGTTGGTTGATATGATAGTTGCATTATATTATGCAACGTATGGTCATTTTCTGATCTGATCAACCATACAAAAGAAAAACGACTCTTGTAAATTTTCCTCGTGTAATTAGTGCTCACTATTTGTAGGAATATTCTTTCTGGCATTGTTACATTGATTTTGATCAATAATGTAACTGAGGAGAAATTTGCATACATGCCAACAGTGTTAACACACTGGTAAATTGAAGATTGGGGTGGGCAATCTCTCCTCTTCGACGGGTTCGGTCCCCGCCCAACCCCACCCCCTAATGGAATCGGTTCAGGGGAGGTCTTATACGAGACATTTAGGTTCGGAGTTGGTAAGGTCTTCTAAACTTGCTCCGCTCCCTCCGATTATGTGATTAATTTCTAGTTTACTTATTGGTGTTTTACTAATTTTTAGAAAACACCTTGTATAAATAGTGTTTGTGTTTTGAGGCTTTCATCAAGTAAATGTTGTGTTTGATCGTTCCAAAGCTGTGGGTATTTTGTTGTGGCTAGCACACGATTGACACTTTATTTTGCATTACTTTGGAAACATCGAAAATATTCTATAATCAATAATCATGGATGAAAGAGAAAAGGTGTTTAGGTTGGGTGTAATGGAGTCAGAGTGATTAGTATTACTCAGAATAGGAGTTGGTATAAGTTACCGGTTGGGACGGAGCAGAGTAGGAGTAAGTTTACACTTGGGCGAGGAGGAGTTGTTAAAGGGAGACTCGTAATCAAATTCGCCCCGTTGTTATTCCTAGTTGAAGGTTTCTCAGTATTATTGCAAAAATAAATAACCATTTTGCAACCATTGGGTTTGGTTACTCTCTCAAGTGATACGGTGTCTGATAGATTTTACTGGAATGCTATGTTTCAAAATCAATAATTGGACTCAGCACAAATGAATGCAACCCTCTCTCTCTCTCTCAGTTGCTGGGCCATATGCCCATATCCCCTGCGTTGTAGTGTAGTTTCTCCTGCATCACAACTTTTGTGCCTTCTGTGGTACCATTAAAAGAGAAAAAAAAAACATGGAGAAAAATAAATTTTTTTCCTAGTTAATGAGATAAATGGTTAGTAAAATATGAAGGAAAAATTCCTACTTTAGTACAGGATATTACAATATTGTCACGCAATCTAATTCCTAAGTTACTGCTTATATGAGTAACAAAAAATTCACCGGACACATTTCATACTGATTCCTCCATTGTGACTTGGAAATCACGAGTTCGAATCACGGAAACAAATTCTCTGCACAATCTAAACCTCTCCGGATCTCGCAGAGGCAGAAGTTTCCTGCATTGGGTTTGCCCTGTTTTTTCTAGAAACATTTTACTGATTGCTCCATGTATAAGTAACTCTCTGTGGACAACACAAGAACCAATCACACCAAAACAAAAAAAAAAACCAAAAAACAGTACAGAATTTCATATAGAACTTTACCAACTTTTTTACTCATATCAGCATCATGAAATTCTATATTTATTTCTTCTGAGCCGAACGTGGATGTGGTGGTTTATGATGCATGTTCAAGTTCCTCCCAAAAAAAAAAACACCCTTAAACATTGAAAAAAAACCTTGTGGGATTTGGAAACAAAATCAAAATTACAAGTATAGATCAAACATGGATTTAATATTGATCAAATGTATTGAATGAAACAATTGGAACATTTACATTTATCTACAAGAAGGAAAATAAAAGGTGTAGTTTTCATTAAGTTTCTCCCCACCAGGGGCAGAAAAGGCCCAACTTGGATGTCCAATATTATTAACACCGCAATATATTACAATTCTAAGCTTCCGCGAAATGAAGGTCTTATTTGTCATTGTCATCGTTCACAGAATTAAGCCGTTTTGATCTCTCATCGAGCTCTGCCATGACTGCTGGTTCCTGCTTTTTTCTTTGCTTTGATATGGTTGTCGTTGTCATGGAGCCGATTTTATCAAAAGCAACCTGCAAGAATGGGCAAGAGGCCGCTTTAGGAGCTGTTTGGGAGGCTAAGAACCGGTTATGTGGTGGTTTATTACTTTACCAGTCCTGTACATTCAAATGCATGGTAGATAATTCTATTCCCTGGGAAGGCGCAGAACCGGTTTTGTTTGGGAAGGTGCAGAACCGGTTCCGTGTTTCACAAGTGAGTTGGTTCTCTCGTCCTACTCTCTGTATTCTCAAACAGGCCCAAAAGTCACTCGTAAAACTGGTTCGTAATGATCCTTTTATATGCATTACCAAACAAGACCTAGTTTGCAAGCTATGTGCATTCCTTATAAGCTAGCAAAATAGGGTTATGGGACTTCCACTTCAGTCTTTATCATCACAGGCTATGCAACTCTTCTTCCAGCATGATTTTCCAAATTTAACTAAGGATTTGTCTCAATTAGATACAGTATAAACGGTTAGGAATAGTGCTATGTTGCCCAAATTTGGTTCCGAAATGATTTAACAATTATACCACATGTTGTAACAGTTATTGGCAAAGCATTTGAATTGCAAATTTGGGAAACATAGCATTACTCATATCATATACATGTAATATTCACCCTTCAAGCATCATTAATTTCGTTATTTTCGTTTACTCTTTCTAAAAAAAAAAAAAGAAATGAAAGAGCTCTCTTACCGTCAATAATTCATCAGGATCAAAGAGGTGATGAGTAGTTTTTTGTAATATGTTAATCACATCCCCAACCTGATGTGCCATTAGCAATTCCTCTTCCTTCATCTGCAATCAGTAACCACAAACTTTTACAACCTTTCTTACCGTCTATAGGCTTCATTTAATCTGGTAAAATCAACATTCGACAAAAAAATGAAAAGTTTAATTAAGAAAGACGCACTACAATACCTTGAAAATTGCCAAAGCTACGTGGAACAGAACCGTTGCTCCCTCGTAGAAAAGGACATCCCAAACCCGCATAGTTGTCTGAAAAATGAGGTCGGTAAAGGAATATTAGCTACCAAGGCTGTGTGTAATTCATGGATGCACCAACGGAAAGGAAAAGAAAATACCAAGAAGAAAACACTTTTCTTTGTTTGGTTAATAAGGAAAACAGTAAGGAAACTAGGAAGGGAAAGAAAGAGGTGAAAATATAATTTCGCAGATTGAATTTTATGTGTTACTTCCCTCTCTCTTTTCTTGAGTTCCTATTATATTTTATACTTTGGCTCTGTTTGGTTCATGGATTTGGTGAGGGGAGGAAATGAAAGCACTGAAGAAAACATTTTTCTTTGTTTGGTAGCTAAGGAAAATAGTTAGCAAAATAAATTAAGAACTTTAAAGTACGTGAGTCACTTTCCTTCCACTTTTCTTTAGTTCCTATTATATTTTAAAATTTTAATTTCCAAATTTTAAGCATGGAGGAAACACTAGGAAAATAATCTTCCTTCTAAAAATCTGCAAATCAAGCGGAGCCTTAGTTCCTATCATTATTTAAGCATCGAGGAAACTCTAGGGGAACCACTGTGGCAACAGTTTTGCTTCTCACTTATTTTTTCTTTCCTTCTACAAATCCACAATTCCAAATGCAGCCTAAAGATTTAAGCAAATGAGAGCTTGTTTACCTAAGAGCAAATAGGGGAGAGAGAGAGAGAGAGAGAGAGAGAGAGAGAGAGAGAGAGAGAGAGAGAGAGAGAGAGAGAGAGAGAGAGTGGCAGTCCAAATCGTCCTCACCTCTGAAGGCAAGCTCTTGGAAAAGAGACATAGGAACCACTCGGTGGCAACAAGGGAGACATCAAACTCCATCTCTTCCAAGTGAGCGGCTATCCTGCATTTCTTTGTCCAATTTAGGCTTACAAAAAACTAATCAGCTATATTTTCAAAGAGTAATATTTGGGGCACTAACAAATTCTACTAACACTCACACCCACACTCTATCTCTCTCCTAGTGGAACTGTGGGGTCCACAGTGAATCCAAAGTGCCACTAGGAGAGAGAGAGAGTGTGGGTGTAAGTGTTAGTGGAAATTGTTAGTGCCCTTCGCATTGTTGATTTTCAAATATAAGGAAGAAAATAAAAAAAAGTTACCTTGGACATTTTTTAACTAGCAGATCTTTAAAAACCCTCTGTTCAACATGGCATCCCGATAAATTATTCGTGTAGCAATCATTAACTAAAACATTTTCCAAAAGAACAGCTAGCATCCAAAAAGCGTCTTCTTCAGTTTTCATCACAAGCAGCAATAAAGCTGCAACATAATTTAAACCCTGCACCAAGAACACACTAGGCCATGATAAGTGATATTGAAATCACAATTAATTGAACTTACGCTTTGTTTAGTAGGCGGGATGGAGGGAAGGGAAGGGGAGAAGGAGGGAAGAGGTATCCCAAGGAAAGGGAAGATGGACTTCATTGATGGCGTTTTGTTTTACAGGAGGGAAGAGAAGCGATGAGGGAAGGATAAATAGCTAATACATATATATTTGCTGTTACACCATTTATGGGAGTATATTGTCTTATTTCTCTAAGTAGAACAAAGTTATTTTTTGCCAAGATTCCTCTTCTTTACCCCAATCCTTGTGGGACCGGACTAGAAAGGGGCATCCCTCCTCTTCCCTTCCCTCCTCTAATCTCTCCTCCATTTCAAACAAGTGATTTTACCCTCTTCTTCCATCCCAAACATGCTGTTAACATTATCACTCCAAAGATTTGGTTTTTTTTTTTCCCCACATCTATAGTCAGAGACCTCAAAACCATTTTTGGAATATCAAGACATACTTATCCCCAAGGAGAGGCTTGTATAAATTCTAGGCCACAAAACTAAAAATGAGCAGCTAGAAAGGAGAGGGACATGAAGCATTATCCAATTACCGTATATCCCAAGCAATCCAAACCTAAATCTTTTCAAAGATGACAACAAGAACATTCATTCGTTACAATTGTTGTCACAAAAATACGTTAGTCGTCGTTACCGTCGTAAATGGGTAATTTAAACAAGAGGAAGATAGAGTGGTATCATTGTGTACAGAGAATACCAACAAGAAGACAGTCGCGAAATGATGATGAAGATAACTCAAGGGGAGAAGAAGAGCATCGCCAAAGCCCCAAAGAAAATGTTTGGTAAATAAAAGTTTTACTGAAGATGTGAGTGTCACTAAACTAATGACCTGTTTGTGTTGTCCCAAAAATTTGAATGGAGCCATTCACAATTTGAAAAGCATTTCAATGTAAACGCCAATCATTTTTCACAAAGCCATTTAGAAGAATGGTAGTTATGTAAAAAGAAATCCTTAAAATTATCAACTATGTCATCTTAAGAAAACTTAGGAATGACCACAAATGAAGAAACATGATGAGGTTGTGTGTCTTGCAATGTTCTATTTCAAGTTGATGGATTCATATATTGAAACGCCTTATAAATTGTGAATGAGTGAATTCAAATTCATGGAACACCTAAACATCAGACAATAGTATATTCAAAGATTCTCTCACACAAAAGACAAAAAATGGTTAGCTAATCTAAATAATGACACAGCTCCTTGATGATTACACTAGCAACATATATCAAGAGGGAACTTCTAAATTAGGACAAGGCTTCGCTTAGTAAGTCTAGGTTTTAGTATGAATTACATTTCAATGCAAAGTTACAAAAAATACTGTTACTGTCATCAACAAGAGAAAATCTCTCTTCTTGTTAATGAAACCAGAACAACAAACTTTAACCTACCTGACAGTAACCAACATCAGAATCACGGAAAGAATACCCAACAAGAACACGTCTGAGAGCAGCACGACCCTCTTGGGTGTCAAACCATGGGTGCCCAGGGAAGGTTCGCGGTAAATCCTGCACATATAATGATTAAGAAAACTCAAAAATTGGATGGTGATATTCGGAATATATACAAATATCTGTGTGATTGTGAAATCGCAAAGCCTCAAAATTTTGCAACTCAGAGAAACCATTTATGCTTCTTCCAAAAGGTGGAAATTGAACAATAAACATTAACTAAAGAATGGGCAACATAAGATAAAGCAAGTACAAAAACCCCTGAACATGCAAAACGTTGGTTAAAAGAGTGTACACAGTGAAATTACAAGCTCCAGACCATATGCATAGATACAATCTGTGTGGTCCGGCTTCCCTCATTTTCATTTTTGTTTTTTTTTTTTTTTTTTGTGTCTCAACCCCTCCCTGTAGTGCCCCCTAACCCAATTGGAAATGGCGGGGAACCCCACTCTAACAGAAATATATGAACATTTACGACATGTTTGAAATGACATCTTCATAATGCATTCCCACCCATAGT
Organism: Hydrangea macrophylla; assembly: GCA_033977485.1. Lineage (NCBI taxonomy): Eukaryota > Viridiplantae > Streptophyta > Magnoliopsida > Cornales > Hydrangeaceae > Hydrangea > Hydrangea macrophylla. The sequence continues at coordinate 36,854,030 of CM066994.1, forward strand.
AATTAGATTATCCTCTTCATTTTCAACTTTTTTTTATCAAAAAATAAAATCTTACTTGTTTCCGCTTTTAAGTTGGAGATGGTGTTTGCATATGAAGATAAGAAATGGGGTGAACCCCATGTTTCTAAACTTCTATAGCAAATAAATATCTCTTAGTCTATCATTTATCTACCTCATAATTGCCCCTCTTTTGTTTTTTCTTTTTCTTCTCTACATCTGAAGTATATCAATCTTGATACATGTACTTCGGAAAAATAAAAAAAAAAACAAAGAAAAAAAGAAGTTGCTTCCGTTCCAAATGCAGTGTTAAGAAAATGTCCAAGGATGTCTATGTCAGATTGATACTATACTTTTATTGGCTAGGCAATTTGAATATACTGGACAAAAAGTTTTAGTCAAACCAAATACATACTGTGGATTGGTGACTTCATCCACAAAATAAAAACCAATAACACTTATCAGTTTGAAATTACACGTCTGCACAATCAGATGACATTTCTTAGAAGTTGAGTTTATCAAATCCAGAACGACCTATGTATACATGTGTTAACCCTTAAAATTAAAGAGAAACAAGCTTATTGCTTCCAATGAACAAATGAACCAGAGTCTGAATCCATGTAACCTCTGGAGATTTTTTTTCGGTCAAAGTAAAATAACTCTGGAGATTCCTATATAGAAATATAGATTGTTTAACTTCTCTTTAGCTAACAATCTTATTTTTGGGCAGATCCTGATCGACATGGCTAAACTATACATATAGATACATATAAGTCGAACAAAAATGATAAAGCCGCAGCAGAAAGTGAAAAAGTAACAAAATCTACATAATCCAATAACATGTGTGTACATTAAGATATGATATAACCTCAAACTCATGACTATACATTACCTATCATTGTCATCATCAAGAAAACATACCAATAATTTTTGCATCCAATTTTCCTTAAGATTACTATCAATAACATTTTCAATCAAACATAATTCTCTACAAATACAAAACTCTTCATATTCACAATCATCATTATAATGCATAAACCTAATAGGCTCTCAATAACCATCTAATCAGAAGAAGTTGACCAAGAATCCAACATTATTTATTACGCAAGAACAGTAAAACAATTAACCGATCATTCATATTCACAATCATCAATATAATTGCATATTTGCATATACCTATATGTAACTCACATGATCAATTTGTCTCGTTGCGGCCGTGACTTTACCCTCAACTGCCTTACTCAAATCATCATAATAACTCTCCGGCACTGTTGACTTCTTCTTCGCTGCCCCCGATAACGAAAACCAAACTTTAGGCCTTAAAACTGGCGGAATTCCCTTTCTAATTAGCCTCTTCAGTGTTATAGCATTAGCTAAAGCTGAAAACTTTAAGGATGAAGTTAAGGTTGCTGAAACATGAGTTTGTAAATACCAATCTGCCCCTTTGCTGGCCTCCAAAGCCCACCAAACCCTACCCTGTTGCCTCACCTTCTCTCTAACCTCATTCAATATATTAACATCATCAACATTGCCTTCTACTGTGAACCCATATATATCTTGAAACTTTACAACAATGTTTGCCCTTCTGGAATGAATGCTTGGCCTCAAAATGGGGATTTGGGCTTGGAGTTCTAAGGCTAAGTCTCTTTTGCTTTGGGTTCCATACATTTTGTGGGGTTGGAATGGAGGATCAAGACTTTTTAGATTGTAAGAGATATAATATACATATATGTATATATAAAGAGAGAGAGAGAGAGAGAGAGAGAGAGAGAGAGAGAGAGAGAGAGAGAGAGAGAGAGAGAGGAGTGTCAAATTGGAAACCCTCACAGTGTTGAAATCATGAAATGGTCAAGTTTGAAGGCAAGAGCCTGAAATTGAATGATCAAAACTGATAAAATAGAAATATATATTTTTTTTTTTTGGAAATGGGTATTTAAAGATTGGGTCAAAAAAAGAAAACCCATGAAAAAAAAAATACCAAAAAAAAAAAAATCCTTAATTTACCTGGGAGTTACTTTTACAAGTATTAAATCCTTGAAATTGACAAGGGTTCTTGAAAAAGCTGAAATTTACACAAAACAAAATATCAGGAAAAGGAAAGCAGAATCTGGAATAGATACCACAAAACAGCAAGCAAATGGCGGATTGTCTGAAGAAAAGAAAAAATGGATGATGTGAAAATAGGGTTAGAGAGTGGAATGAAAATCCCTCCTACCTTTTGGGTAATCAATGCGTGAATTGAGGAAGAATCGGTGGTCTAAATGTGGGTCTATAATCAAAAGAGAGCTAATTGATGGGTCATTTTGTAAAAGTTCAGTTTTCTATAGGGGGTGTATCCGTGTATGGATATATTATATATATATATATATATATATATGTGTCTGACTTGGACGTTACATAGAAGACTCTCAGGAAGCAGAGAGTTTAAAAGAGAGAGAGAGACTATTGCACGCGAGGCAATTATTAGTTTAAATCTTAAAAAATAAAAATAAACAAAAATAGTTATTGAAATTATCTAATTACGAGATTAGCCTTGGGTCATTGGGGGTGTGCTCATTAGTCATTTCCATTTCCTTTTCTCAGATGAATAATACTAGGATTAATTACAAGAGGTTTGACGAAATTACACGGAACTTCTTTCTATATTATAAAATTACACAGACCTCTTTTCTAGTATTAATTTATTATATTGCCCTTATTTTGTTTACCATTTTACTAAACTATACACTTCTCTCTCTCATCTCTCCACTGTATGTATATATAGATATAGATATAGATATATAAGTATATACATAATATATAGACACGCACACACAAATATATATATATATATATCTAGATTTATGAATATAAATTTGTTCAAAACATCAAAATTTTGAACTCAAAATCAATTTGTTCCCAAAATTAATTTGTTCCTAAGATCTAAACTCAAAATCAAAATTTTCCAAAAACTAATTTGTTCTTAATTTTTTAACCCAAAATCAATTTATTCTAAAAACCTAAAATTTAATTCTAGAATACCAAACTCATCTCAAGATGTATACAAGTATCTATGTATATATGTATTCAAGGACTATATGTATATACATAGTGTGTGTATATATGTATGTATGCATAGTCTATGTATATGCTATGTATGTATGCATGCATGTACATATGTATATACAGGAGAGAGAGAGGTGGAAAAGTAGAGGGTTTTTGTTAGAGTAATATTTGGGACATTAACAAATTCCACTAACACTCATACTCACACTCTATCTCTTTTCTAGTGGTACTGTGGGGTCCACAGTGGATCCAAAGTGCCACTAGGAGAGAGATAGAGTGTGGGTGTGGGTGTTAGTGGAATTTTAGTGCCCCTAGCATTGTTTATATATATATACATACATATAACTAAGGGTATTTTCGACATTAGCAAATTAAGAAGGGAGGTTTCTGTAAATTTTACAATCTAGAGGGAGGTGTGTGTAATGCAAATCGGAAACTTACGGGAGGTCTGTGTAATTTTATAATATAGAGGGGAGGTCCGTGTAATTTTGCCAAACCTCAGGGGAGGTCCATGTAATTAACCCATAATACTATGATTCCCAAAAAAAATTTCAAGTTGTACCACATGCATTGTTTGTGGTAGCATGATTAGCATCTACCACTATCATAACACATGGTTGTACAATTGTTACCGGTAGAGGCTGGGTCATGAATTTTGATCAGAGGACTAGTGTAATAATATTATATTTTTAATTAAGCTTACTATATTTTAAAATTACTTGCACTAGGATTTCTGAAAATATTTCATTATCGCATCATTTGTAACATCGTTGAATCTCTTTTTCTCGATATATATAAGTAAACTGTCATTTAAAAATTGGTCCCCTATTCAACTACACATGCGATTTTTCACAATTTTATAACTAAAAATGCCATTTCCATTGTAGCCGTTGCTACATATAGAACTAATGCCAATTTATAAAATCGATAAACTAAAATCCATATATTGATAATACTTCTCCATAACTATTTTACATTATAAATTGATTATACAACTATCCAACTATACCCTTTTTGCAAAATTCACATATTTCAAAATTGCAAAACTCATAAACGTGCTTTTCTTTTATGTGAAGGGAGGCAAATATGAAATATTTAAAAATACCAAGGTTAAAGTTGTGATTTTTAAAAGTTTAGGGGAGAGGGGGGCCGGGGGATGCCTGGGCCCAACCTGCACCTACTATCCCTCTGCCCCGGTTAGAGCATTTGGAAAGCAACTTTAGCATTTAAATTTGAGAAGCATAACATCACTCTTTTTAGATATAATTACATAATATTTTAAATTTTAATATCAAATAATTTATCAGTTACATTACACACATAGTATATAATATCATCAATCACTATTACAATATATGAAACAATTGTTAGAGTATTTGAAAATCAAGTTGGGAATTCAAATTTGGTTTGGAAAGGATAGTTCTTTCACATTATTCTTGTCACATTTTTCTTATTTTATAGTTTTTTTTTTATTTTATTTATTTATTTATTTTTTTTTTTTTGGCAGTGGTTCTTAAGTTGGTTGAAAGTCGCAAGATAATTAAATCTCGGAGATGGCTTAGTCTCTCCTTTTCACCAACAATATTTAAACTTTTTTAAGCTTTGGGACAATTTTTGAAACTTGTAGGCTTTGTTTGATCTGTAGATTTGCTGAGGGAAACAAAACAAGTAGAATTTTTGTTTGGAGTGCAGTTATGCTCATCTCAAAATTGCTCATCTTTTGCTTAAAATTTGGATAGATCCGGCCTTGTAGAATTGCGGTCTTTGCTCTTTTTTTTTTGCAATAAAAATCAAAGTTCTTGGTTCCAACTTCTACCTATCACCCAAAATTTGCAAGAAAGATACTTTATTAGTAAAAAGATAACAATAAAGAGAATTAACAAAAGCACAATTTATCCATTAAATCTCTCGGACTAGGTGATAACCTGTGTCCAATAAGAGCACATCATGGGAACAAGAATGTACTATTGAACGCTAATCAGGTTAGCTGAATATTAAATGATTATTTTTTAAGTGATGAAATATTAAATGATTGATTTTTTAAGTGATGAAATATTAAGCTATTTAGACATCTTCAACAGACTAGCTATTTTAACTTTGCAGACAAAATAGCTAGTCAGATGTAGTTTTTTTATTCTAACATTTATCCTTTAGACTAGACAAATTTGTCTAGCCAGGAATGACTCTCTATATTCTCTCCCCAAATTTCAGCTTTTAAATCTTCCATTAAAGTTAAATGACACAAATTTCAACCATAGAAAATATAGTAAATCAAAATGAGTAGATAAAATTAAGAGAACTGCTGGAATTAAAGGTTAAATATTGAATAGCTAAAATAGTTTTTGGTTAAAATTATAGGTTGTATATAAGTTCATTGCTGGAGATGCTCTTTGTATTTGGGTTAGTTGTGAAATAATAAGTGATTGTTCTAAACAAGATTTTTGGCAAACAAGATGAAAAAATTGATTGTTTGTATAAAATGATCAAAAAGGACAACATATAAATGTTTTTCAACTCTTTTGTTTTGAAGTGGCATGGAAGGCATTTTTGGCTTTTAACAACTTAAAAGTGAAATTAAGTGATTGTTTGGGGGGAAAAAAAACTAATTTTTTTTCAGCCTAATTTTTCAGCTAATTTTCAGCTTAATTTTTCGACTAATTTGATTTGTTTAAGTGCTGAAATTTTAAGCTAACCCAAACACATCTATTTCACAAAATAATTACTTTTTTTTTCCTCAAAATTCGTAATTTATCACTTAATTTTTAATTTTTAGCTAACCCAATCGAGCTCTTTGTCTTTAATAGAATTTTTCATTAGAAATCTTGGATTAGATGCAGAAACCCAAGGAGATCTTGGAGCCCTTCTCTCAAACCAACAAAAAGATATTGAGATTTTCTTTTTTAAACTTAAAGATTTTAGTTTATTTTAGATTACCTTTAAGCTAAGTGATGAATTTTTTATGTATTTGAGCCCGTTGGGTTAGCTAAAACTTAAAAATTAAATGGTGAATTGTAGATTTGGAGAAAAAGAAGGGTTCGTTTGATAAAACTGAAAATTAAGTGCTGAATTTTAAGCGATTGAATTTGCAATACTAAAATAATGTTTTAAGTTTTAAAATAATGCATTCACTGAATATTTTCAGTAGAAAATTTTCACTTAAAGTTTTCATTGGATTTTTCATGCCTTTTCAATTAAGTGGTGTATAATTAAATGCATTGAAAAAGAATAAGTGCAAATTTTATTTATTTTTTTTAAAGTACTTCATTGAGTTATCAAACACACCTTTAATGATTGTTTTGTAAAATGCCAAACGTGCACTAAAAAAAAGGCATTCACATTTCACACGTGTATCTATATCTGTATGGTCGCTCTAGAGCATACCAGATATCAAGACAAGATCTAGGTGGGAAATTTTTTTGGGTATGACCGTGATAGGGATGATGTGGTATCTCAACTCAATCAAATTATTTTATTCAAACATTTTGTCACTTCCCGACTTAGCAAAAAAATGAAAACATTTTCATTTTCTTTTTGGACACGTAAGTCATGATAGGTGATGGATCTATTGTCCTATACTTAGCTTAAAAAAATAATTAACAGAGTATAATAAAGTGACAAGGAAGATAATAACAATAGTCATTGCAATTTAATATTAAAACAAAGTTATTAAATTTCAATGTCTGAAGGCACACTCCGCTTTATTCGAATTTAAAATATCTTTTATTGCAGACTTAAAAGTAAGATAAATGAAAAGCATCTCCACGCTTCTTCTTCTTTCTAGCTGACATAATTGTACTGCCCTATCAGAACCTAAGAAGCCTAGCTAGACATTTTGGGTGTCCAAGGCTCAAACACCGTCAGCTTATGAAAGCCGAGTGAGTATAATAAACACACAATGTATATAAAAACATATTTAAACGTCGTTGTGGTTTAGTACCTTAAAGTACGGTTAATCAATTATTTAAGTCGTCACTTATTCATTGAATCACTAATTAAAAATATATGACCATGCACGAAACAATGCATCCATCTCATCTTACTGATTCTTTTACCTCAACCACAATATCTCAACTCAATCGGTTCACTAGAACCATCTGCCTCAAAGCCGTTAATTTATAATATTGTCACCCATAAAAGCCGCTTGATAGGATTACCATACCGATATGGTATTGGTTAAATCTATCAAGATATTCAAGGTTGCAATAACTTGTATTTATCCTAATTGATAAACTCTTGTCACCCATAAAAACTGCTTGGTCAAACGCTGTTGACCAAGATAGGATCGTTACCCATAAAAGCCGATCAATTTAGATAATCACGCCCATAAAGGCCGACTATGCCCATAAAGGCCAAACTCACTAACCAAGCCCATAAAGGCCACAACAACCACACTTACTCTTTCTCACAAAACACACGTGCTGAACCGAACTCGACCCCTCACACATGCCATCTCAACTATGCAAAAGTATGAAGTATTTTCCTTAAAGATTTTTCCACATTATTATAACGATATACTTGAACTACTTAAATTGTACATCGTTGACTAGACTCAAATAACAGTCCGCCGTATAAAAGGTAACGCGGGCCCTAAAAACTAGCTATATTTTTGACCCGAGGCAAAACGTCACCAAACTTAAGGTAACTACTCTAAACATTATTTTAAGATTTTAGGTACTGACTGTAATACCCTGTATTTTGATATATTAGTAAGACCCGGTATTTCATTTTTATACTCGTATAAACTTTCTCTTCCTTTTGGTAAATTTTGATACCAATCGATTGACATATTCCCAATCGATTGACACTTTTCTGATACCAATCGATTTACATTCAACCGACTGAAAGTGATGACGTGTCAAACATTCCAATCGATTTCCATTCATCTCAATCGATTGACATTGTTTTCAATCGATTGACTACAAATATCTGTTACCAATCGATTGACTGGTGTCTCAATCGATTGACATAACCTGAGAAATGTTTTCTTCTTTCCTTCAGCTTTAAACGCGTGGCACTCCCATACCCCTATATATACTCGTCCATTTGTGGCCTTGGGTCACTTTGGCAGCTTGAGAGAGAGAGATATATACCTCTTGTAAGATATATACACATATATATATATCTCTATATCTACACATATATACACACCCTCACACACACTCACTGCCGTGGCAGCTGGGAGGAAGGAGAAGAAGCAGAAAGAAGAAGGAAGAAGAAAAGAGGAGACAGAGAGGGTAGGCAGAGACAGATAGGAAGAAGAAGAGAAGAAGCTTGGGAGTTTCAAACTTAAACACCACCCAAACGCACCCTAGGTGAGTTCTAACTCACTTGGTCTCTTTATGTGATGTTTATGCAAGTTATTACGATGTTTAGATGGGTTAAATGCCTGTAGTGCACGGTTATATATGCTGTTTTTACAAACTGCTGGAGAAGACGTAGTTCCAATCGATTGACATGATCTCAATCGATTGACATCAGTTGCATCCCAATCGATTGAATAGGATTTCAATCGATTGACATTGTTCCAATCGATTGACATGTTTATCAATCGATTGACATAACTTTTGTTCCAATCGATTGAACTTTTGTTCCAATCGATTGACATGATCAGTACATGGTTTCCTTTGCCTGTTTATTATATAAGAGGTTTAGTTGTTCGATTTCTAATTCGGAATTCCATTATGCGATTATCGGGTAGACAGGAGAAATGTGACACCAAAGATTTATGGATAATGAATAAAAAGTAATATGAAGACGTGGGTTGACGTGTTGTTTCTGATATAAGTTCGATATCCGTTTCTTTTAATCCGAGTAGTCAGGCCACATTGGGAATTGTCATGTGTCGATGTAGAATGGAACGTAAGTAGGTTTGGTAAGTTCCGGGAATGGTACGTGGATGGATGATTGGTCATGATATGCTCTTAAAAGCGGTGAACCGGACCATGGTTCTTAAAAGCGGTGAGCTGGACCAAGAAGTCTTAAGATAGACTGGATGATCTGTGATATGCTCTTAAAAGCGGTGAACCGGACCATGGTTCTTAAAAGCGGTGAGCTGGGATCACTAGTAGATGACGTTAAGTCGTGGCAATAGCTTGATATGCCTTGTTCGAAACGTTATATCCCTGAAATGCGGTGAACAGGACCATTGTTCTTAAAAGCTGGGGACAGACTGACGTGAAGTCCATGACATGCGGTGAGCAGGACCATTGCTCTTAAAAGCGATGGACAGAATAAGGGTGTATCCCTAGAGTTAAACGATTGAGTCTGTTCATGACATCTGAATACGTTGAGTTCGGTATTTGAGTAATAAGACGATAAGGGTCGGTTTATAAGAATGAATAGAAGAACAAGATAATGTTATTTTATAATAAGATGTTAACTCTTGTTTTTATAAGCTTGTGTTTACTTCAGATAACTGGTACCTCGTTAGTTTATGCTCACTCAGCTCTCAGTAAGCTGACGGCCTTTTATTGCCTGGACATTCCCCGTCCAGAATATCCTGCCCCTTGTTTTACAGGTGATGACCAGTACACTGATGAGTGTTATCCAGAGGAAGGCCCCACCGATGACGATTACACCAGGAAGGATTATCCTTATGCCAGTTGAAGACTGAAGATGTTATAATTAGATTTAATTTCAGTTGTTCTGTTAAACTTTTGTTAATGGGTACTTGGGCATTTGTTGTCTTCAGACCTGTTGTGATCCTGTGGACCATACTCTGATATTTTGTAATAGTTAACACTGTGTGTTATTCTCAGTTGGTTACTGTTGCTTTTCTTTTGGACTAGTACTGTGTGGTGTGGATTATTAGTGACTTTCACCTGTCATTCCTTATGGACCCATAAAGGAAATTTATTTTTCTCTATTTATGCTACTCCGGGGCGTGACAGGATTTTTGGTATCAGAGCCTGCGTTCGGTACTCTAGGTTGTGATACTTTTGTTCACTAAGTATTTCCACACCATCTGGTCCTAGTGTGTTAAGATTCTTTGAGATGAGATATGAGTATAAGATAAGTTCGTCTTCCTGACGATAGATAGTTTCCTTTGCAGGATAGCATGGATCCGGAGTTTCACCAGTTTGTGACTGATGCTTATGGAGGACATATTATCCATGGAGATACCGTGGAGCCAGCTGACCCAGAGTTTTATCGTGAGCGTGTGTGCCAGATAGCTAGTCGACATTTAGAGGAAGACATGTGGAGAGCACTTTATGTGACCAGGAGTACTCACCCGACCCAGATGCGCATGGATGCTTACCACTTAGCGAGAGTTGGCAGAGACATTTGCCAGGAGATGTTGCGACTAGTTTTGAGTAAACCAGAGATGGATGAGATTGAGTTGAGAGCCATTGTAGCCGGTCCACCAGAGCCCGTAGTTGCACCAGCAGCAGCTCCAGCAGCCCCACCATCACCAGTGCCCGACGTACCCGTCCCAGAGCCAGAGCATGAGCCGATTGAGGATGAGGAAGATGTAGAGCCTCAGGATGAGCATCCCGATGAGGACATGGGTGGAGATGGAGAGGAGGAGCCGATAGATGATGAGGACCCAGTAGAGGATGAGCATGCAGACGATGCAGATGATGATGAAGCTGAGGATGACCCCGAGGAGCCAGAGTTTGAGCCAGAGGATCCAGTACCAGACCCAGAGGCTATTGAGGCAGACGTAGTGGTAGACGAGGAGGTACCCGACGAGGAGATAGTTGTGCCAGAGATACCCGTTGTGCTTCAGATACCAGCTGGACCCATTATGCATATGGCAGCCATGGCCGATATGGCAGTAGGATGGATAGTTCAGATGATAGCACAGCCAGCAAATTTTGTTATGGGAGAGGTGGCTATAGCAGGAGCTCTTGATATAGCCGACGGATTCGCTACAGTAGCTGTTGATGTCGCTAACCAGGCGATAGTAGACGTGATGGAGGACGATGATGCAGAGATGATAGAGGATTGGGATATAGGGGTAGTAGTTGGAGATCTTGTCGCACCAGTTGAGGATGATCCACTCGAGGAAATGGATATAGACCCGGAGGATGAGGCACCACCAGCAGGATCAGATGCTGACGACTTTTGAGTCAGGATCGGCAGGGTGTAGATTTTGTTAGTTTATATTAGGACATGTTGTCCACTAGATTTTTGGGAGCTTGAGAGATAGCTATTGACCATAGCTTTGTATAGTATTAGCTGACTTTAGTTGTTGTAACTCTTGTCCCATATGGTACACAGTTTGATTAGTGTGTACTATACGGTACATCTTTTGATATATATATACGAGCAGTACTTTTATTATTGTTTGGTTGTTGCGTTGTGCAGTGTTGTTTAGTAGAATGGTTAGTTTTGCTGTTTCTTGTTCTATCTTGAGTTCGTTTCTACGAGAAGACTTTCAGCTGATCAATATGTCGTTTGTAGGCGATACTCGTTATCATCATGGTAGGACCCTTGAGAAATCACCAAGCACGTAATGGAGCACCTATACCGGAAGGGATGGATCTAACGGGAATTTTTGAAGCATTTATGCAGAGGATGGAGCATGTGGGGGATACATATAATCACTCCACCCACCAGAGACCTCTTGTACCCCCGCCACCAAGACAGACTGGAGATAAGCTATTAGCAAATTTTCGTGGGTTACGTCCCGAAAAGTTTGATGGACTAACAGAACCATGGAAAGCAGAGCAATGGATAAGAGAGATGGAGTTGATATTTGGAGCATTGGAATGCAATGAACAAGAGAAACGTCGCCTTGCTACGTTTCAGCTCACCTATGCCGCCGCAGATTGGTGGGAAGCTGAGCAAGCCACTGTTGGGATCGATGCCGCTAGAGCTATGCCATGGGAGACATTCAAAGGCAGATTTTTGGATAAGTATTTTCCAGAAGATGAGAGAGATCAACAGGAAAGGAACTTTCTAAATTTGATCCAAGGAGGATGGAATGTACGGGAATACACAACACAGTTCGAGCGTTTATCCAGATTTGCTCAGCATATGATAGACACGCCGCAGAAGAAGGTAAAGAGATTTCACCAAGGACTGAACCCCCACCTTAGACATATGATGGTTGGTCATCTAAACCAGTCGTATGAGGAAATTGTTAGATTTGCTACAGGATTAGAAAAGGATGCTAATTCAGTACAGCAATCACAGATGAATCGACCTCAGTCGTCACGAGGGTTTCAACCGAGGAATTTCCATAATCGACCACCGAGAAATACCCAAGGATGGAGACCTCAGGAAAATTTTCAAGGAAACAAGAGAATCTGGGAAGGAACCAGGAAACCACAGCAGAGTTATGATCGGCCCCAGCAAAATCAACAGCGAGGACTACAGCCACAGGCATTACTAACAGCCCCGCCAAGTAATAGTGGAGGATGTTTTAACTGTGGAAAACCCGGACATATTGCCAGGAACTGCACCGTCTTCAGACCTAATCGCAGGCCAGATATTGTCTGCCGCAACTGCAACAAACCAGGACACTTGAGCAAGGATTGTCGTGCACCACGAGGAGGATACTACGGGGCACCAGTGCAAGGAATTCAAGGACCTCCTGATCAGACGAGGATGAATGCTATTATTCCAGGAGAAGCAGGCTTTAATGCTGATGAGCAGCAACATTTGGAAGGTACACTTGTACTCTTTCATAGTCCAGTTAAAGCTTTATTTGATACTGGAGCCGCACGTTCTTTTATTGCTGTTAAGATTGTGCGTCAGTTGGGTTTAGAATCCCAGACACTTGAGGCAACACTGAATGCTGTGTCACCGTTGGGAGTGACAGTTAAGTTGAGTAAGGTGTGTAGAGATTGCCCATTGACTTTGGGAGATAGGAATCTTCCAGCAGACTTGGTAGTTCTGTCAATGTCAGAATTTGATGTTATCCTAGGATTGGATTGGTTAACTAAGTACAATGCCAATCTGGATTGCCCTACTAGAACGATTGTATTTCCAATACAAGGAAGGCCGACGATCAGATTTCAGTGTCAACCGACAAGCGACATGTTTCTTACGAGTAATTTGGCTACGATCATTAGTACGAGTACGGAGCTTAAGATGGATCAAATTCCTATTGTACGAGACTTTCAGGATGTATTTCAGGATATTAAAGGACTTCCACCGAAAAGAGAAATAGACTTCTGTGTGGAATTAGTACCTGATACATTGCCTATTTCTAAGACTCCATACAGAATGGCACCAACTGAGATGTTAGAATTGAAGAAGCAAGTTCAAGAACTCGAGAATCTAGGATTTGTTCGTCCAAGTACGTCGCCTTGGGGAGCACCAGTTCTGTTTGTAAAGAAGAAGGACGGAACACTTCGACTCTGTATAGACTACAGGGAGTTGAACAAGGTTACGATTAAGAATAGATATCCGTTACCTCGGATAGATGATCTATTCGACCAGTTACAAGGATCTAGGATCTTTTCCAAGATCGATCTGCGTTCAGGATACCACCAATTGTTAGTTCGATCAGAGGATGTATCAAAGACTGCATTCAGGACAAGATACGGGCATTACGAGTTTCTAGTTATGCCTTTTGGATTGACGAATGCGCCAGCAGTATTTATGGACTTGATGAATAGAGTATTCAGACTATATCTGGATAAGTTCATTATTATGTTCATTGATGATATACTGATCTACTCAAAGACAGAAGAGGATCACAAGGAGCATTTACAAGTTGCCTTGCAAACACTTCGAGATAGCAAGTTGTATGCAAAGTTCAGCAAGTGTGAGTTTTGGCTACAAGAAGTCAAATTCTTGGGACACGTTATATCTCAGGAAGGTATTTCGGTAGACTCATCTAAGATTGATGCAGTCTTAAGCTGGAACAAACCGACAAATGCGACCGAAGTCAGAAGTTTTCTGGGTTTAGCAGGATATTACAGAAGATTCGTAGAAGGGTTCTCCAAGTTAGCAGGACCATTGACGAATTTAACAAGAAAGGAGACGAAGTATGAATGGACAGACAAGCATGAGGGTGCATTTCAGGAGTTAAAAGAAAGATTGACTTCTGCACCAGTACTCGCATTACCTAAGAGTGGAGAAAAGTATGTAATCTACAGTGATGCATCGTACCAAGGACTCGGGTGTGTGCTTATGCAAGATGGAAATGTTATCGCATATGGATCAAGACAATTGAAGGTACATGAGAAAAATTATCCCACGCATGATCTGGAATTAGCAGCAATAGTGTTTGCATTGAAAATTTGGAGACACTATCTCTACGGAGAAAAGTTTGATCTATTTTCCGATCATAAGAGCTTGAAGTATTTGTTCTCTCAAAAGGAGTTGAATATGCGACAGCGGAGATGGATGGAGTTACTCAAAGACTATGACTTTTCTTTGCAATACCATCCAGGTAAAGCAAATGTAGTAGCAGACGCTTTGAGCCGTAAACCTCGATTAGTGATCGCTGCATTACTAATTAGAGAATGGAGAGCATTGGAAGAAATTGCTGAATTTGATTTTCAGCCAGTGGAGCCAATGGAGGGACAACATTTTGGATGTCTTATGGTACAACCGACTTTGATCAGTCGTATCAAAGAGGCTCAACAGACAACAGAGGATTTGAAGTTATGGTTCGCCAAGATGTCAGCCAAGGAACCAGAAGTCTGGAGTATAAGTACAGACGGAGCCTTACGATGTAAAGGTAGACTCTGTGTACCTGACGAAGAAAATCTCCGGAAGGAAATATTGGATGAAGCTCATAAGTCACGGATGACTATTCATCCTGGAGGTACAAAGATGTACAAGGACTTGAAGAGAAATTTCTGGTGGGAAGGAATGAAGAGAAATGTGGCAGAGTATGTAGCTCAGTGTCTTACTTGTAAACAAGTAAAGGCAGAACATCAGAAACCACCTGGACTTCTACAGCCGTTACCTATTCCTCAATGGAAATGGGAACACATAACCATGGATTTTGTGGTAGGATTGCCGAAGTCACAGCAGAATCACGATGCTATATGGGTAATCGTGGATCGACTTACTAAGACGGCACATTTTATTGCCTATAGCATGACGTACTCAGTAGAACGTTTGAGCCGAATGTATCTACAACATGTTGTACGATTACATGGAGTGCCTGTATCTATTGTGTCAGACCGAGATTCGCGCTTTACTGCAGAATTTTGGAAGAGTCTCCAGACAGCGATGGGAACGACATTGAATTTGAGTTCAGCTTTTCATCCACAGACAGATGGACAGACGGAACGAGTTAATCAAGTGATGGAAGATATGTTACGAGCTTGTGTCATTGATTTTGAGAGTTCTTGGGAGATACACTTACCTCTGATTGAGTTCGCCTATAATAATAGTTATCATTCGAGCATAGATATGGCACCATTCGAAGCTTTGTACGGAAGACCTTGCCGATCGCCGCTATGTTGGACCGAGGTCGGAGATAGTCAACTTCTTGGGCCAGAGATGGTACGGGAAACCAGTGAGAAGATTCAAGTCGTACGTGAGAAGATGAAGACAGCCCAGACCAGATACAAGAGTTATGCTGACAAGCGACGCAAAGACTTGGAGTTTGTCGTTGGAGATCACGTATTACTCAAGGTTTCACCTGTTCGAGGAATCGTCAGATTTGGTCAGAAAAGGGGCAAGTTATCGCCACGTTTCATCGGACCATTCCAGATTCTGGAGCGTGTTGGGAAAGTTGCTTATCGCCTTGCGTTGCCACCAAAGATGTCAGGAGTGCACAACGTTTTTCACATCAGTATGTTGAGGAAGTGTGTTCACAACCCAGCGCACGAGATCAACTTTGAGGATATCGAAGTCAACAGCGACGTTACGTTCAATGAAGGACCTGTTCGTATTATGGATCGAGGAATCAAAAAACTCAGGAACAAAGAGATTCCGTTAGTCAAGATTCAGTGGAAGCATCACGATGAAGGAGAAGCTTCGTGGGAACTAGAGTCAGAGATGCGCGACAAGTTTTCGTTTTTATTTTAAACCTTGTTGTTTTTGGATTTCGAGGACGAAATCTTTTGTTGAGTGGTGGATGATGTAATACCCTGTATTTTGATATATTAGTAAGACCCGGTATTTCATTTTTATACTCGTATAAACTTTCTCTTCCTTTTGGTAAATTTTGATACCAATCGATTGACATATTCCCAATCGATTGACACTTTTCTAATACCAATCGATTTACATTCAACCGACTGAAAGTGATGACGTGTCAAACATTCCAATCGATTGCCATTCATCTCAATCGATTGACATTGTTTTCAATCGATTGACTACAAATATCTGTTACCAATCGATTGACTGGTGTCTCAATCGATTGACATAACCTGAGAAATGTTTTCTTCTTTCCTTCAGCTTTAAACGCGTGGCACTCCCATACCCCTATATATACTCGTCCATTTGTGGCCTTGGGTCACTTTGGCAGCTTGAGAGAGAGAGATATATACCTCTTGTAAGATATATACACATATATATCTCTATATCTACACATATATACACACCCTCACACACACTCACTGCCGTGGCAGCTGGGAGGAAGGAGAAGAAGCAGAAAGAAGAAGGAAGAAGAAAAGAGGAGACAGAGAGGGTAGGCAGAGACAGATAGGAAGAAGAAGAGAAGAAGCTTGGGAGTTTCAAACTTAAACACCACCCAAACGCACCCTAGGTGAGTTCTAACTCACTTGGTCTCTTTATGTGATGTTTATGCAAGTTATTACGATGTTTAGATGGGTTAAATGCCTGTAGTGCACGGTTATATATGCTGTTTTTACAAACTGCTGGAGAAGACGTAGTTCCAATCGATTGACATGATCTCAATCGATTGACATCAGTTGCATCCCAATCGATTGAATAGGATTTCAATCGATTGACATTGTTCCAATCGATTGACATGTTTATCAATCGATTGACATAACTTTTGTTCCAATCGATTGAACTTTTGTTCCAATCGATTGACATGATCAGTACATGGTTTCCTTTGCCTGTTTATTATATAAGAGGTTTAGTTGTTCGATTTCTAATTCGGAATTCCATTATGCGATTATGGGGTAGACAGGAGAAATGTGACACCAAAGATTTATGGATAATGAATAAAAAGTAATATGAAGACGTGGGTTGACGTGTTGTTTCTGATATAAGTTCGATATCCGTTACTTTTAATCCGAGTAGTCAGGCCACATTGGGAATTGTCATGTGTCGATGTAGAATGGAACGTAAGTAGGTTTGGTAAGTTCCGGGAATGGTACGTGGATGGATGATTGGTCATGATATGCTCTTAAAAGCGGTGAACCGGACCATGGTTCTTAAAAGCGGTGAGCTGGACCAAGAAGTCTTAAGATAGACTGGATGATCTGTGATATGCTCTTAAAAGCGGTGAACCGGACCATGGTTCTTAAAAGCGGTGAGCTGGGATCACTAGTAGATGACGTTAAGTCGTGGCAATAGCTTGATATGCCTTGTTCGAAACGTTATATCCCTGAAATGCGGTGAACAGGACCATTGTTCTTAAAAGCTGGGGACAGACTGACGTGAAGTCCATGACATGCGGTGAGCAGGACCATTGCTCTTAAAAGCGATGGACAGAATAAGGGTGTATCCCTAGAGTTAAACGATTGAGTCTGTTCATGACATCTGAATACGTTGAGTTCGGTATTTGAGTAATAAGACGATAAGGGTCGGTTTATAAGAATGAATAGAAGAACAAGATAATGTTATTTTATAATAAGATGTTAACTCTTGTTTTTATAAGCTTGTGTTTACTTCAGATAACTGGTACCTCGTTAGTTTATGCTCACTCAGCTCTCAGTAAGCTGACGGCCTTTTATTGCCTGGACATTCCCCGTCCAGAATATCCTGCCCCTTGTTTTACAGGTGATGACCAGTACACTGATGAGTGTTATCCAGAGGAAGGCCCCACCGATGACGATTACACCAGGAAGGATTATCCTTATGCCAGTTGAAGACTGAAGATGTTATAATTAGATTTAATTTCAGTTGTTCTGTTAAACTTTTGTTAATGGGTACTTGGGCATTTGTTGTCTTCAGACCTGTTGTGATCCTGTGGACCATACTCTGATATTTTGTAATAGTTAACACTGTGTGTTATTCTCAGTTGGTTACTGTTGCTTTTCTTTTGGACTAGTACTGTGTGGTGTGGATTATTAGTGACTTTCACCTGTCATTCCTTATGGACCCATAAAGGAAATTTATTTTTCTCTATTTATGCTGCTCCGGGGCGTGACACTGACAGTGTAATTTTCAAAGTTATAGAATATTTATTACAAATTTTAGAAGATAAAATAACATATAAATATAGCAGTAAGACTCATAATGACATAAATATATAAAAGTATAGGGTACAAACTTTGACATTATTTTTGATAAATACAAGACATCAAAATATAATTCCTCTATTTTTTCCATGATTTTAGAAGTACCATAGGTATTAAAAATAACTAAAATACTATTTAAATAACCATTAATTAATTGTTAAAAATATTAAGTTATAGTTTTATAATTTGAATAGTATAAAACTATATATACTGACCTCTAACACAGGGCTGTCCGAGGCCCAAGACCCGCAAGACCCGATCCCCACCCTGACCCACTCGATGGCTACGAGTCGGATTTCACGGCTAGTGGGTGGAGTCACGGGTTCCATAATACAAACCCTAACCCTTTCGGTTCGGATGTCGGTTGTTACATGGCCATACCCAAAATTACCTAACCCGACCCGAAAGCTTTACTTATATGCGTGAGTTTCTAGAGACCTAGTCTCTCATCTACCTTTTCATTTTTTTCTCACATCAAGAGACCCAATTCTCTCTAGTCTCTCACTCTACTTTCTCTCATTAGAAATTCACAAACCCTATGGCCGCATTTGTTTGCTGAATAACTAAGGAGGATTGAACTATTTTAGTCCAATCTGGGTCTATATTGTGTTTGTCTGAGACTTTTAAGTATAGGTTAACTCAAGTTTTATAATCTATGGTTAAAATTTATACTGATTGTGAGGGATAAATTAATAATTGGAGGGAGGTGGTATTAAAATAATGGGGATAAGTTGTAAGTGAGATAAGGTAATCAAATAACCATTCTACCCTTGTTATAAAAGCAGCATCACATTTAGGGCTTCATAATCACAATCCAAAAAAACACTAATGAGTAACGATCCATGAGGGGGGAGAGAGAGAGAGAGAGAGAGAGAGAGAGGGAGAGAGAGAAGAAAACTGTGATTTAAGAAGAGAGGAGAAAGGAAGAAGTCGCTGCCATCACCGACCGTAGTCATCACCGTGGTTGGAATCTCAGGTATGGCAGCATATGCAAACCAAGCCTGCCATTGATGAAGGAAGAGAGGAGAATCAAAAGAGAGAGGAACAGAGAGCTATCATTGCTGGAATCAGAGAAAGATTCATCTCTGTCATTAATCGTCGAAATATAAGGTTTGCTAACACAAAAAATCTCCTTTTTTTTTAGATTTTAAGGAGGTTAGGGTTTCGCGCAATCTAAAAAAAAAAATGTTAGATCGGTAGTATACACGAGCTATTCTCCTTAGATCTATAAGTTTTTAAGTTGATATTGTTGGAAAATTTACACTAATTGAGTTCTCCTTAGATATGTTAGATTGGTAGAATAAAACAAGTTTTGTAATTTTTTTTCCTGCAACATTTTTTGGAAAATTGGTTTATTTTTCTCATTGTTATTTTTATTTTGCAAAAATTGTCAAACATTTTTGATACTCAAATCAATCTTTTTTTTTTTTTTTTTATGTTAGATCTCTTATTCAGATTTACAACTCTTTAGATTTTTTGTTATTTTTAAACTCTAAATTTTTTTAGGAGATCTCACAACTTAGGGTTCCATACAAATTGGGCAAAATGTTAGATCTACAATGTTTTTAACTTTTTTGTTGTTAGATTTGCAATTTTTTGAGTCTAAACTGGTCCATATTTCTGTAATTTTTTGGGGCCAATATTTCTGCAAACAACATTACTGATGAGAGGATAGAACATGTTACGCCCTGGAGCAGCAAAAATAGAGAAAAATAATCCTTTTTGGGTCCATAGGAAATGACAGGTGAATGTCACTAATTTGTCCACACTACATAGTTCTAGTCAAAAACGAAGAAACAAGAACAACAAGAATATCAAGCTGAAAATATTACAGAAGATCTAGTTATTACAATAACATCAGATTGCGCTATAGGAACATAAAAGGTCTAAAAGCAACAAATGCCCAAGTACAAATTATTACAATGTAATGCCCCGTATTTTATTTTCACTTTTTTAATCAGAAAATATACCAGATTTAAAATTTGTACATTATCATTTTTCCTGTGTATGTGTATCATCATGTGAGCTCAACACACACAAGGATATCCCTTGTGAACTTGGTGCCAAAGAAATCAAATGTGCACTGTGTGTGCGTGTGTATGTGCTGAGAGTGTGTGTTGGTGTGTGAACTTGGTGGGCAAGTTTATTAATTCTATATATAGACACCTTTATTCACTCAAACTCTCAACAACTCTCAATTCTCCATTGTCCCTCTCTGTTGTCTCTCTCAGTTGAACACACACACATATTATTACATATATTGATACACACACACACACACACACACATATAGTTCATATATATACTCACATAACCACATATATTCAGAGAGTTTGGGAATTGCTCAACATTATTTTTAAGGTACTGTGGATACGTGGAATCCGTCGTCCACTCCCGGTTTTTCCTGTTTGTTTCCGGGGTTTCGGAATTGATTTTCCTTTGTTTTGAAATTGATTTGAAAGAAAATAAGAGGTTGATTTCGAAGAAAAGAAGGTCTTTCGAAAAACAGATACAGAGTCGCCACTTGGTCTTTAAGGAACCAAGAAACCTAATTTTGACTCACCCAAATGGATAAAGGGCACCGGCCCTTCATAACCAAAGAACTTAGCTCAGGGTTTTGGTACGAGAGAGGAAGGAGCCTTTGTCGCGACTAAAACACCCTCAACTCGCCCCGTCTTTCGACGGGCCTCAATTAGCTTCCAAATAATCATCTTATACTATGTATGGTTCAACAATTAATACTATGATAGTATATTACATCACATAAGAAACTTGAAAAGGAAGATCTAAAGATAAAATATCATTCATAAGATCTAAGCCAATTATCACACAATGCAAAGTGAAAGATCACACAAAACAAACCTAGGAAAAATCCTCTAATCACATATCAAGTAATAAAGTTTTCCTAATCTAAGGGGACATGAATTGTTCTTAAAACAAATAAATCAAAGAAAATAAAATATGCTTAGCAAGCTAGTATGATGCATGTTAATCTTTGAGAAAAGAAGACCTCTCAATCCCCGGGACGGATGAGAAAGGAAGATTAGATGAAGGGGAAAGCATGAACGTGTGATCAAATTCATTCCTTATAATCTTCTTAGATTAGGAGTTACAAAAACCCCAAATCTTGCATGAATGCAATGTATGTATCTAGAATGTGCCAAGGTTGTAGTGTGTTTTGTGTTCATGGATTCCTAGAATGACTTAGAAGTCTAGAATGTGGATGAATGAATGAATGAATGAAATCATGGGATATGTACAAATGTAGTATGAACTACTTCCTAAGATATGAACTAATTTGGAGTGCATATAAGCATCAAATCAAAGAATGAAAGTTGAAATGTGCTTGCTGTGAATAAGGAACAGAACAGTAACATGATCTTTGTAAAATTGAAAAGAGGGGTTAGGAATGTTTTCAATGCATGATTTTTTATGGAGATCTTCCTTATTGTGTCTAGAACACTATCCAAAAAACCAATCTTTAATAACTATCACAGATTGAGAGAAATCATATGAACAATAGAGGTCATTCAGAAACAGAGTTCGTACTGTCGACTGAAATGTTGAAAAATCTTAGAAAATGAAAACGAATGATCTAGAAGCCCATTTGATACAGAACGTTCCCTAAGACATTGAAGTTTAAGGGAAAAATAAGTTAGGACCACCCCTTTTGGAAAGGTTTTCTGAAAAAGAGGTTGGAAGTGGACCTAGCTGCTGTGACAGCAAAAACAGAATGTCTGGAAGGAATGTTTGGGTCCAAATGGACCATTTCCAAGTACTTCCAAGTCAAGCCAAAATTCATGGGTGTTCTTTAATGAGTTAGGAAGACTTTCCAAGTGGCCTTGCATCCATACATTGAGTATTGAGCTCTAGAAAAATATTTGAACTCAGATCACTCACTGTTTTGACTCACTGTTTTGAAGATTTTGGGAAAAACTAGAGTTTTCTCTCTTGAGATTAACATGAAGGGTTTTAAGAGGGGTTTTGAAATAGAGGTTTTGAAAGTATATTTTCAACATTCAATGAAGATTATAGCCACTTAAAATTCCAACATCAAACTCATCATCAAGAACCTCCAAGATTGTTGGAGAGGTTTATTTTTATTTGAACATAACTTCAATACACTTCAAGAATACCTTGGAGGTATTGAAGTTATGATCATCATCTATCAAACATGTTTTTGAGGTCAAGAGCTACTATCCATAAGGATTCACTCACCTCAAACTTCATGTCATCACTTAGATGATGATGAACTAGTAAGTAAATAAAGAAAATAAAAAAGAAACGAGGTAAGAAGAGATGAACATAATATGAACAAGTAAGTAAATAAAAATCAATAGATGATAATCAATGTGATTTTGGACTTGTAGCTTAGTGTTTCACTCATAGATTTTGACATTTAGACGTGGAAGTAGCTTCCTAACTCAAGAATGCTCAAGAATTGTGATTG
Source organism: Hydrangea macrophylla (assembly GCA_033977485.1). NCBI lineage: Eukaryota > Viridiplantae > Streptophyta > Magnoliopsida > Cornales > Hydrangeaceae > Hydrangea > Hydrangea macrophylla. Next base: position 36,876,815 of record CM066994.1, read on the forward strand.
GGGGTGTTTGGGATGTGAAGTATAAGAGAGGTAATGGAAGAACACAATATTAGAATTCACTTTCTATAGCAAAATAGTAGGAGGAAGCTCATTTTCTCTCTTCTAAACCTATTTCTATCTCTCATCTTCTCTACAACTTTTCAAGCTTTTGCACTTGGCCCCCCCAAAATGAAGAGCAATAGGGGGTTTATATAGGCCAATTTGGGGTGGTTTTGGGATTTTAGAAGTGTTCCCATTGGTCCCAAACGTCTGTGAACATAAAACTATGTCGTTTTGGTTTTCAATTAATCAAAATGAATCCCCAAGAAAAATTACAAAAATACACTATTCTGGAGGGGAGTGCCGCGGCGGCACTGGGCCAGTGCCGCGGCGGCATTGCTCCTCATTCGTCCAGATAATGCTGTTTTAGGCCCCCTGAGGTTTCGGTATTCGCGAAAAGGCCCTATTTCGTCCGAAATTCACAGAAAATGCGTACGAACTCCAAATTGAGGTTGTGATATACCGTTGGAAAAGTAATGGAGTCTAATTTATATAAAAAATAGTTCGGGGATAGGTCACTTTGAAAATATTTGCGGTATTTGCGATAAAAGCCGATTTGATCGCCTTTTTCGCCTTCGGAAATTCAAAATAAATTCGTTTTAAATCCAGGAATTATGTGCGATATACCGTGGAAAGCTATTGACCTCTAGTATCCATGAAAAATATTTGAAAATTGTTTCGGTGCCCCGATTCCAAAGTCAAATCTTGGTCAAACTGGTCAAACTTGGGATTCCCGGGAAGTTCTGGGAACCTCCGGGAGCTCCTAGGAGCCGACGTTTTCGCTCGATTCTCTTTTAAAACTCATTTTAATACTTTCCACATGATCTAGAATGATTTCGGTGAATTCGGACGATTTCGGTCAAATTTGGTCAAACCTGGTCAAACCTTGGTCAAACCGGTCAACGGGGACTTTCCGGGAACTTTCGGGACTTCCGGGGGTCTCTGGGAGCTGACGATTTCATCCGGTTTTACTTAAAAACTCATTTATCATTTTTCTTACGAAATAGCATGTTTCCAGAACTTCGGGACCAAATCTGGGAGTTTTCGGGCTTTCAAGGGCATTTTGGTCAATCTGAGCATTCTGAGAGATAGAGCTGACTTCCAGGAGTCCTTTTGAGTCTTTTACGATCATTGTGAACCACCAATCTATGGGTCTCCTAAATCTAATAGCCGAAAAAATGGGGTGTCTACAGGTACGGGGTTGTGTGCAATATGCTCATAAATCTCCGGAGTATTTTCTTGTCATCCCTATTTGTACTCTCTTTGCTTATGTTGTCTTTCTATTGGAATCTATGTCTTTTGGTTAAATATTGTTATAATATTATTTTGGCTAAATGCTATGGACCTAAAGGGTACATGAGCAATGAGCACCTACCAAGATCCAACAGGCCTCAAGGACCGAGAAATGGTGACGGGAGAGGTGAGGTTGATGTCTTTTATTGCTATGTTACTAAGAGAAACCTGGTGTGATGCTCCTGCAGTGAGCAGGTAAATTGTGTGAACGGGTGGGTTGTGTGATTGGTCTATTTTTTTTGATCCTAACAATTGCTTATATCGTCATGGTTGTTCATTGTACTTTTGGAGCCTTCGTTATTCCTGTCATATTGTATACTTTCCCGTGTGTTATTTTAGATGCAGGTACCACTAGTAGCAGTCAAATTGGAGCACTTTAGAGTACCGTGTGGGTTCGAGTTATTTGGGTCCTAGCGGTGTAAATAAATTTAAATGTAATTTTAGGCACTCAAGTGTAATTATTTTTGTTGTTTTAAATTACACTTGACTATTTACAATTTTAATGCAATTCTTTATATTATTTTGTAAGTGAATTTTCGAGGTGTGACATACAAAGTCTAACAGCAATGTAAAGTGAAAGCATAGGCTAATATCTGTCTTTAGATCTTCAATTGGCGTAAACATAGTCATCTGTCGGCAGGGATCTGGCGGATTGGACATGCCAGACATTCGATCGAGATGCCCGAGTATGCCTTTTCCTAGCCAACTGTGAATCCCCTCCTCCTGAGGTTCCTCCGGAGATCACATTGATTTGCCCAAGCGGTTGCGGCTGCTCGGGAGCTCGGGTGTTAGGCCGAGGCCGCCTATCAGTCACGAAAAACTTGGTTTGAAGCAGTCTTTTGTGTCATGACCGTGGTCTTTATGATACTGGCAAAACTTATCTCGGTTTCTCTTCCCGGGCGGGCTTTTCAGCTTTGCCGGTTGTTGGAGGAGCCTCTGGGTCTCGACGGCGGCCAGGACCTCGTGGATAGGCCGAGAAAGGGGCGTGAAGGTAATCGGGGCCCGATCCTAACCGCCTCTCTACTGATCCTTCTTTGGATTCTTTCCCGGGGCCTTCTCGGGGCCTTCGTGTTTGCGTTTGGATCTCGGGGACTCATCTTCCGCAAAGCTAGCATGCTTGGACTTTAGAAACTCTTCCGTGTCGATGTACTTTCCAACCCTCCCGAAGAGCTCAACCAGGGTTGCCTGTCGGTCATGATGGAATGATGTAGCAACTTTAGTGTACTGAACTCCCGAGCAAAAGGCCGTGATGGCGACCGTTTTGTTCAGGTGGTGGATCTGGAGCCTTTGCTGGTTGAAACAGTTGATGTAATCTTTCAAGGATTCTCCATTTCGTTGCTTGACGGTAGTAGTTGGGTATCAGGCTGTGACCGGTCTAGCATTCCCACAAACTGACTGATAAAGAGCTTGCTGAGTGCCTTAAAATTGTCAATTGTTCGAGGCTTGAGAGCATGGAACCACTGTGCGGCCGATCCTTTGAGAGTGCTGGGAAAGGCCAGGCATAGTAGTTAGTCGGTGGTGGTGACTAGTGCCATCTGGGCCTTATAAGTCTGGACATGATCCATCGGGCATCCCGAATCATCATAAGAGTTAAGATGTCGTGATTTAAACTTTCGCCGGATGGGGAATCCTGTAACCCAGACGGTAAAGGGAGACTCGGTTTCTATATTAGTGTGATCATGGCGCTGCTTACGGCTCAATTTCTCAATTTTCTTTTGCAGGTCCTCGATCTGGGCATTGACATCTTTCTGACCGGTCTTCCGCTCCGTATCTGAATGGTACGTCAGGTCGGACGATGAGGTCTCTTACTTGAAGTGCGTTGTCCTCGGGGATGGAACCCGGCTTCGACTCTGGGTAATCGTGTGCCTAAGATCCCCGCGACTTTTGGTCGGGTGGTCTTTGGATTAATCCCAGGCCGTTTGCCCTTGCCCCTCTTCTCTAACAGCGCGCTTGCTGTTGATGATTTCTCTGGCGTCCCCAGCCCGACGTGTGTTGGCCCGGAGGTGTTGTCGGGTCCGCTCGGGAGCCTAGCTACGCTCATCACTCCCGAACCGACCCAAAGCAGGCGGGGACACTAGCTCGGTGTGGGCACGCCTTCGGACCCGTACGGCTCCCGGTCGCGCACGCCCTTCCCGGGCTGTTCCTCTATTTGACGGAGCTTTTCCTGGCAGGCCAGAACGCTTCGATCTGCTGCTGGACCTCCAAGAGTTGCGCAATGGCCGTGGTAATCTGCTCGGAGGTCATGGAAGCAGCCAGCTGCCTGGCCTTTAAATCTGCCTGACCTTCTAGAGCAGCAGTTTTTCTTACCCTTCTTCGGCGGCATGTTTATCAGTCAAATATTTGTTTTTTTAGAGAGTTAAATAACTTCCCACAGACGGTGCCAAACTGATGATGCCAAAAATTGGTAGAGGACAAGGAGAGTAATTAAAGGAGAGACAAGAAGTTTGTATGTGGTTTGACCCCGTTAATTAGGTGGCCTACATCCACGGGTGCGTCGGAGCGCGTTTACTAACAGATCACCCGCGGCCTTTTGGTGAACCAACAAGGTGGGCGGCACTACCAAAAAAATCGACTGGGTGAATGTGTGTAGGTGATATATATTGCAGCTCTCAGAAATAAGAATGCGATCCCCTTCCAATGAGTGTGAGCGGTCTCTTTCATAGATGAAAGAGACCACTCGTACAAGGTAACTAGCCAAGTTAGGAAACCTAACTTGATTACATATGATTAGCATAAATCATGGATGTTCCCTTAGTGGTTTAAGAAACAGCTCGAATTAATCTTTTTACTAAGCTAAGGAACTGCCAGTTACTTCATAAAGCAAGCCACGGGATAGGCCTGGGCCGCACCTACTGAGGATGCGCCTGCCTCGTGATCCCGAGCTATGGGCACAGACCGGGCGGTATCGACGGATTACCCCAGGATAGCTGAATTCCAAGCACCTTCCCCGGCTGACCCAGCGTCTCCATGTTGACGTGGCGATATGACTTTGACCGGATATTTTATGATCTATCAGTGTATAATATATGTATGTGTGTATATATATATTCCAAACACAAGCACAAACTCTCTCAAACTTTCTAAGTTTCAGCAAACCTTACACACACACACGAGTACAAGGTTTATATAGAGGGGAGGGGTGGACAGTGGCGATGTTTGCGGGAAACCTGGAAATTCTGATAATTACACGTTCGATCGATTAAAAAGGGTTTGATCGATTGAAGTGGGGACCACATCATAAATTTAGGTCGATAGGGTTTCGATCGATTGAACAGGGTTCGATCGCTCGAACTTTAGAAATGTTCGATCACTCGAAAAGACTTCGATCGGTCGAAGATAGAATTTCAAGTATGAACAAGGGAAGTATATAGAATCTCTCTGAGTTAAATAACTATTGAAAATACAAGGTATTACAGTTATGCCTATACAATAACCATGGAAATCATTTACGTTATTGTGAGACTCATTGCATACTATAAACTACAGACTTCTTTTAAGGGGTGATTTTTTTTTTTTTTTACTGAAATATAAGCTATTTAGTTATACTAATTTTAAAGTGAATACTATTAATATTTTTTGGTTTTCGACTAACCGTGCATTGCACGGGGCTCATAGCTTGTGGAATTGGGATCCTAAAACGACTGCCTTGGTTGCCTTGAGTCAGAGCAGGCCCTGTTCAAATTACCTCTTTCATTATAAGAATAACTCCAACAATTGCGTTCACTATGCCAAACACTAAAGCATGTTACTCAAATTTCAATTTTTGTCAATTCCTCTTCAATACTTTGATGCTATAAGAACCTCGCATGGACTATCTATATAGTCATATTTTTTAAAATAAAATTATTCAAACCCTACTAAAGTGTTTTTTTTTTTGGATCATAAAAAAATATACTTTCCAATAAGATAATATTTTATTCCACTTTCTTAAATATTTTATCTATTACTAAGAGTCACTTATATTTTGACATTAAGGGTGTATTTGATAACCCAATTAAGTGGTGGAAATAAAAATTTTTAGCATTTTTTTTTTATTTATTTATTTATTTTTTCAGTGTGTTTGACAACGTACCATTTAATTGAAAAAGCAGCCAAAAAATCACTGAAAATATTAAGTAAATTTTTTTTACTGAAAATAATCACTAAATGCAATCTATTTCAGTACTTAAAAAACTGTTTTCAGTATTGCAAATTCAATTGCTTAAAATTTTCTTTACTTAAAATTCAACACTTAATTTTCAGTACTTATTTTCAGTTTTATCAAACAGACCCTAACTCTTTAGATCTAAATGGATTGAGTTAAATATTTCTATGTGTGTGTTTATTTACCTTTATATTAATCTGTTTATAGCATTCATCCATATATTTTTGTTTATTTTATGTTTAAGACATTGATTTTTTTAGTTTTATGTTCCAAATTACATCTCGTGCAATGCAAGGGTCACACATCTTGTGTAGGAAGAAAACGAGAGTTTTCAAAGGTTGTTTGTTGGTGAACAAAGAGATACGGAGTAGTAATTAGAAGGAAATCATTTTTGTTATGAAATTATTTTCAGAAGGATATAGTTTGAGCTATGCCTGTATGTAGGTACAACTGTGCAAGTGCTCTATTTGGGAGAAATTTTTAGTACATTTTTTAGTACATTGTGGGTCTTACATGGTGTGTTTATGTGGTACCCAATTTTTAATGACTGAAAGTGATTTTATTTGGTATGACCAATACACAAAGGTGGGACCCCTACATGTAAGAGGTTCTAAGTTCTATCTAAAAGTTCTATTCTCATTTATTATAGAGTATCACGTAAACATAACATCATTAACATGCGATACTCTCTAGCAACCTTTTAAAAAAAACTTTTCCTTTTTTTCTGGAACTTTGCTTCTTTTTTTTTTTTTTTCCTTTTTTGGGAACTTTGTGTTTTTTTGTTACTCTAGTAGATACGGTCAGGTTGGGGTTGGCCCAGTTGAGGTTGAGTTTTTTGTTTTTATTTTTTTGTGATATCTAGATTCTTGTATTTACTTCAATAACAAATATATTATATAGCTCTTGCTTGTCGAAAAGAAAAAGAAAAAAGGTTGGGTTAGTTATTTCGATTTTTTTTTTCCCATTTTGCGATGACATTATTGAATAATATTTTCTTTCTTTTTTTATTTAGACTTTCGGTATTCGGAATCACATTGGACTACGATTAATGCGGATCGAGTCGGGTAGGACCCGTTAAGGCGACAAAGCTCTCCTAACAAGAATTTAATCGTAGCTGTATACCTAAGACTCGAACTCAAAATTATAGTGAAACTAGAGCAGCCCCTTTACCAACTGATCTATGCGTTTGTTGCTAATACTTTCTTTTTTCTTTAAAGAGAACATTATTGAATAATACTAAGTGCATCAAAATAAGACATCTATTTAGAGTTGAGTTTCCGAATCAGTAGGCTGGTAATTTCACACATGTCATTCTCTCATCCTTCTCCTCGCCGGGAAACCTTATGCTAGTCTAGCGTGGACTGCAACTCAAGTTTTTATTACAAAACAAAAGAACTTATATTTTATGACAAAAATTGCCATTAACACATCAATAGATAAACGATTTAGGTGTCTAAATATGATTTACTTAATATTTTCCAACATTAATAATACTTCCTAACATTGTCATCATAATTATAAACAAATTAAGTGAAGTAATTGAGGAAACGGGTAAAATATAGCTAGCCTAATACGCATATACACATTTTCTTATTAATTAATCAAGCAAAACGTTTAATTTTTTTGGCCAAATATGGTGGATACTATACTGGCCGGAGAGAATTTAATGAGAAAGGTTGAGTGCAAAAAAAGAAGGGCAAATTACACTAACATTCCTTGAGGTTTGGCATTTTATCACAAACCTCCCCTGAGGTTTGGAACATAACACTGACACTCCCTGTCAGAGTTTTATGCCTAACATCATTAATTTCTCATGTAAAAAGACCATGTTACCCTCTCTGTCTGTCTCTCTCTTTCTCTCCCAAACACAAACGGAAACCACCACCACCACCGCCGCCACGGGTCGCAATCGCAAGCAATTTCCCAGCTCCTCACCTTGGGCTCCATAACTAACATGAACCAAGCCTCTAATTCCTTCTTGAATCTCTTCATTTGAATTTGTATCAAATCAATCAGATTGCCTTTGCGAACTGGAAACGATGAAAGTTTCTGAGTTGCGATCTCCAAATTAGAAGAATCTCGTGCTTTGGCTTCCATCGTAGCAATGAATGATCTTCGATTTCGTTCAAATTGTTGAATCCCAGTCCAATATTGCAAGATTTCACTAATTAACAACTAACAATACCCAGAATTGATTTTCACTTAACAACTAACAATACCCAGAATTTTAGAAAACATTGGAAAGAGAAGAGAGTAATAGTAGCTGCACAGATCATGCAGAAATTAGAGAAAGAGAGAAAAAACAGGAAGAGACTAGAGTTGTGTATAATCCAGATTTTCCAACATACTATAATCAATTTCCAACAGTACCCACAAATTTATTGACAAACAAGAACTCTAAAATTTGTGATGGAACAAAAAAAAAAAATCTTAAACAGACGTTTTCACCATTTGGGTAGAAAAAGATTGATCAGTGGGCACTCGATTCTCGAGAAGCATGTTGATCCGGCTATGAAGGGCGCTCCAGAATCGCTTATCTGAAGAAGGGTTGATCACAGGAGATGAAGAACTCATGAAGCTCGTTGGTTGCTGTGGTTAAATTTGAACAATTTAGTGAGAGAAACATAATAATAATAATAGAAAGAAGATTTAGCATAAATTGATCATCAACATTTGCTTTATTAGAAATTAAATAGTAAAGAAACAAACTTTGGTGAGATTATTTGGAGATAATGATTGCACTGAAACTGCCATCTAAGCTTCAGATTTAGAGAGAGAGAAAATATTGAGAGATGTGTGTGTGAAAGAAGAAGATGACAAGGGTATTTTAGACATTTAGAAAAATTAACTTGTTAATGTCGGTCATTTTCTAACGCTAGTTAACGGTAGGGGTGTCAGTGTTAGCAACTCACAAACTTGAAGGGAGGCCAGTGTAACTTAAAAAACCTCAAGGGGTGTGAGTGACAAAGCGCCTAACTTCAGGAGGTGTCAGTATAATTTACCCAAAAAAAATATATTCAAATGACCAAATTGTGTTTCAAGAAGAGATGAAAAGTGCATTAAGACTCGCAGAATAGGCAAAATTTATTATGAGAGTAATGCATGGCATGCTTTCAAATTTGAATCTCAAATGTTTTTTTTAGTTATATCACATGTAGTGGTATATGGTACAATCGATCATTTCACAGCATGTACTATAATTGTAAAGTCATTTAGGAATTAACTTGTGATTAAATATCTGATATGACCGTCACATTTGTGTGACTGTTAGTATGTTTTGAGTACTATGTGATTTAGATACTTTGTTACCGTGAGTTTCATGTGGATCCCACACTAATAAAAAAAATCATATATCACTTGATCACATGGAATAATTTCTCAAATGTTTCAAATGCTTAGGCTCGAAATAAAAGGGCTACATAGATCAATCCGTCGTTAAAGTTACAAGTAGAGGAAACAAACATGAAGTTTGTCTTCCAAGAAAAGAAAACCTAAGGAATCAAACCCTAGCACATGCACGAGTGGGAAACACACAACCCCACATGCAACTTATTCACATATAAACTCATACTCTTACCCCATGCATATATATTATTTATATACATGAATACATACATATGGATACATATAGGTTACATATCTGCCTCTACTTTTATGGGTTGGCTTGATCACCATCATACCCTCCACCGCCCCAACCTCCTCCGCCACGTCCACCACCGCCCCATCCTCCACCGCCACGTCCACCGCCACCGCGTCCACCGCCACCCCATCCTCCGCCGCGACCACCTCCTCCATAACCACCACCACCACCACCATAGCCACCACGCCCTCCTCCATAACCACCACCACCATAATAGTTGGAGTCTGCATCCGCTACCTTCTTTGTTGCCTGATTAGCCATCTCCTCTGTGAAAATGTACAAAGCTTTGTCATCAACCCATATGTAACACACAAACACACACACACAGATATATATATATACATATATATATATTTATATAACATATGTGACATATCTTTGTTGACACCTAAAAGTCATAGAAATCTCCAGAATATATATTTGGGATATCAAATAATCAGTCAGACTCTAAAGCGCACTAAGTATGCACACTGAAATTTTTAGCCTAAAAAAGTCACGAGCTGCCCTGCTAACCTATGCCCGGTCCCATCGCCTCGCTGACCTGTGATTTTTTTAGGCTAAAATTATCAATGCGCATACCCAGTACACTTTAGAGCCTGACTGATCAAATAATTATTCAACACCTAAATATTTTAATAAGGAGGCACGAATTCTTTTACAAGCCTGGACAATTAATTCATAATCGTACAAACGTGGATTCTTCTCGGTCGTTTTAATATTTTATTTTATTTTATTCAAAAACAAGGTCTCTAACGTAATTTCAAAAATATTTAGATCAATTTAAGAATATTGTGGGTTGAATTACACGTGAAAAGACTAGTGTTGGTTATTTAGCCTTGATGCTTGTTATTATAATTATATAAAAAAATAAACATAAAAAAAATCAAGAGAATATAACAGTATGATAGTTATATAACTATGTTTTTCAATATTTTGTAATCTCACCCGATTTTCTTAATATACATTGACAAATCCCCACACCTCTGGACCGGTACTTCCTAAGTTCTAATATATACATATATGCACACATATATGTGCATACACTACTCTTATTTAGGTACACTTATATACATGTGTATGCACTATCAAATAATTATCCACTACCCAATTGTTCGAACTACTAAGTCAAATATATGTATATACACTACTCTAACATGTCTACACATATTATGTATGTACACACACCCACACACATATGTAGACTTCATGATCAGCTGCAATGATATATATGAGGACTACCATCCTGGCCGGGATAGGCGCAGCACTGGCTGCATCCATATCTGCCCCAGTAACCACAGCATCGATATTGGCAGCCGCCACCGCCCCCCCATCCGCCTCCTTCGTATCCATCCTTTTCGACATCTACTTTCTCCTTCTTCACTGCCTCAGCTGCACAATTTATCAAAACAATTTTACTTTTATTTTCTACGGGTTAATTTGCTTGTTTGTACTCCCTGTGTCCCCATATTAAAAGTCTCTATTCGAAAGAGTAATGCTAGAGACACCTAAACGGTTCACCAGAAAAAAGACAGCGGATAGCGTGGACAATTAAAATTCTTTATTAGTTACAAAACAAAAGAACATATAATTAGATTTAAGTTTAAAATTGTCATTGACACAGATATGTGAGCTTGTGACATTTTTTGGACTTTCAATTATTAATTCCCTTCTTTTTTTTCTAAATCCCAATGTTACATCAAATGAAAAGTTGGATAATAAGGGTAAACATGAAAAGTGTGTAATTAAAATACACCCATTTTTCAAATCAGATACTTAAAATAGAACCCAAAATCGAATAAAGGACTCTTAATTTGAAATGAAAAGAGTGTGTTTTTTCCTTCAGAACATTCTATGGAGACAATTTAACCAAAATAATCAATAGAAATTTGGTTCCTAATTAAGAAACCTTTTTGAAAAAATTACAACTATTTAAGGATTATTACTTTATTGTAATGAAAATTTTAAATTTTTACTACTGCTCTTCTTTTGGGTTTATAATTTTAGTGTCACCCCAAGAGAAACATGAAAGAGTTCATACAATCAAAAACAAAAGCTTAGAAAGTATGAAGTCAAAATACATTTACTTTTCAAAGATAGCTCTTAAGTTTGGACATCTCAAAATATTATAGGGAATTCTTAATTTGGGACAGATGAAGTACATGTTTTTGGGATAAGTTAAATGGTCGTATGAAACAGCTAGCAAAGTCACAAGCTTATATATTTGGATGTATAGTATCATATGTGTCAACGGTTCGGTTCGGTCCAATTTTTAAGCAAACCGATTGATTATGGTGTGATTCAATTTAGTGTATATATTTTTTTGATTCAGTTCGAATTTTACACTAGAGGAATATTTTGAAAATTGACCAAACCGGACCAGTCGATGTTTCGGTTTGTTTGACAGCCCCAAGCATATGCAGCCATATATATATATATATATATACACATAAACTTTTAAGTAAACGAGGAGTTCCTCACTCTATATACTTATAGCAAAGTGGATAAATGTTCAGTGCATGTTTATATATGATTAGTGTGTCACACTATGTGAGCAATAATATACTCATATAATTATACTTACGCTTCTCTGTCATTGCTTCAGTTTTCACAGCATCAGCTTGAGCCTTATCGGTTTTGCCACAGCCATGCCTGCAGTAACCTCCATGACCACCACCTCCATAGTACTTTGATTCATCCACTTGCTCTTCCTTCACTGCATCCGCTACACAATTTAATGAGTTTTTCTTTTAGAATTTTGGTAAAAAAATCCATTGTATTGTATTGTATTAATTGAGTTTAAAGGATAATTAAAATTTTTTTTTTTTTTGGGGGGGGGGGGGTCAAAAGTCCGTGATGAGTAAAACTTCATTAATCAAATAAATTCGTTATGTTTTAAAATTTCACATAACAAGTTACGTGAAATTTCACATAATTATTTTTTGCTTAGGAACTTACTAAAATAAAATAAAACGGTTAATACCAAAAAATATATTTTAGAGTACTTTTGAATAAATTTTTTTGTTTAAAATTTTCTATGATTTGTTTGTATTTCTTTGGATGTTTTTTCTTCACAACACTCTATGAAAAAAATATTTTTTTAAGTGTATACAAAAGCATAATAACAAACAATTGAGGAATATAACGGTTAACAATACATTTTTTTTAATCTAAAACCAAGCGTGTGCGTGTGTGTATAGTACTTGGGGCAATAAAAGAATAAAGTTATTCTCAAATTTGAATTCCAAACTTGGTTCTCCAAAACTTTGTCAGTTGTACTACATGCATGGTATGTGGTACCATTAATCTAGCATGTGGTACAACTATTAAAGTATTTAAGAAATCAAATTTGCAATTCAAATTTAGGCAAAGCATGCTGTTACTCTTTAAGTAAAATGGTTGTGTGAACATAATTAGATACAAAGATATATATATATATATATATATGCATGCATTTAAAGTATCATTTTTAAGCATGCATGTTTAAAACAAAAGGGCATATACTAACTTTTTTTCTCATCTTTAGATTTAGTTGTCTCGGCTGCGATGAGAACAACTCCTGAAAGTAGAAGGAAAAGGAAAACAAGAGCCTTGGAATTCATTTTCTTTGGCAAACAGTATTACTTAAGAGTCTTAAAAGAAAGAGGGTTACATTAAGCCTTTGAATGCATGGACCTCTATTTATAATGTCATGAGATAGAAAGAGAAAATGAGTTCGAAAGAGATCGAGTGAGATCACATGGGGGCATTATTGAAGTGGTGTGTCTTTATTACATATGGTAGTTGTTGAAGATTTGGATTCTCATATGTATTTCGAAACCTTATCATATATTGATGAAGGTGATATATGTTGAACATAGACAGGTGTAGAGAGTGAGCTTGAGAAGGTAATATTGGTGGCAAGTGAGTTTGGAGAGATGTTAAAAAAAACAAAGAGCTTTCTTAGACTGATCAGTCAAATGAAAGAGCTCATATATGCTATATATGGCTACATTGTTAGAAAGTAGTCAACTATTTCTGCTCTGGTTAATTTGGTTTTTATTGCTCATGTCATTTTGTTAGAAGTCAAATGGACTGGGCTTGGATTCACGTACTTTTGCATATGTCATAGAGTTTGAAGATTAATTAATTAGAGTAGGTGCGCAGTGATATGGACACTGTATTGAATGTGTTTTTGTATGAGTTTGTTCCAGGTTTTAACCAGGCACCATATGGTACGAGAAGTTATTCCACGAGCTTATCATACCACATTATTATACTGAAGTGGTGTGACACCGAATTAATATGTGGGCATTTATCCACTAAACTTTGGAAGTTATGATAAGTGGGAAATGATGTGTCTTTGAAAATAGGGGGTCATGACATATTGTCATGCCACTTTATCTTGGTGGCCATATGTCCCCATATTATTGGACTGTCACACTATGCCATGCATAATGACTTAGTGTGATTGGCTTACTGAATAATTTCTCCGTACAAGCTAGAGTTTGGCAAAAGTGGCAGTCTCAGAGAGGCCTATATTTTTTTTAGTAATGATAGATACACCTAAAAATATCAATACTCCCCATCTATTCCAAATTAACAGTCCTTTATTTTATTTTGAGATGTCTCATCTTAAAAATGCTTTTTGAGAAGTGAATATACTTTAACTAAATATTTTCAAGTTTCCGTTTTAGCTTATGAAATTTTTCGCTTTTCATTTGATATTGTACTGAAAATTTTAAACTTAAAAAAAAGGACAATAGGGAAAAAGTTCAAAATTTCTTCCCAATCAGAGAACCTTCATTATATATTTAGAACTCCCAAATCGATCCTTAACTTGGAAAAGAATACTGTTTGCTAGTAGTTATGCGCGGGCGTGCCAGAACCAAAAGTGGTTCGGTGTATGCAAACTAATTTCCTATATGCTTGAGTCAGTGATACTCAAGGCTTTTAGATCTGACTTCTAAACTAAAACAATTGTGTGCGGCGAGTAGGAAAGTACCCTCACCAGAAATCCCTTGGCAGTACTGAAGCGCACAAGCCAAATAGTGTATGAGTTTACCAAGTAAACAATCACAAACGATTAATAAAATACAGATTTTATTAAGTGTTTGGAAAATACAACCAAAGAACAAATTCAGAACAGACTGATTGTTCGTAAGAATGAAAACAGCGTAAGAATGAAAACAGTAGAAGAAATTAACAAAGAAAAAGGGTAGACCTATTTGCTATGCTTGCAGAAAACATAAAAGGTTGGATGCTTTTGAATGCTGTGTTGAATGCTGTTTTCGAGAGTGACGCGGAGTGCCCCCAATGGTTGGCCTGCCTGTATATTTATAGCGGCCACAGTTTAATTCCTACTAGGAAAGGACTCCTTGACTTGCGCCTTAAGCTATTCACTGATTGGTTAATTAAAGAAATCCTTCCTTATCCAGAACTTGCTTGACACAATCCCTTTAAATTAGGGATTACACGCTCCCATCCAGCTGGCAACTGACGACTCCTTTTCTAAACGGACTCCTGTTTCCCAAAAAATTCTCATAGATGACGTCATCATGCCAGCTGTGGACATCAATGCCCTGTCCTTCATCAACCGACCTCTCCCTGTTAGACGAATCGGGCTCATGACTCTTTCCATGTCCGATCACGTTCCTTCAACTTGTTATAATCAAACGGACACACTCTTCCGTTTCGTGATGCCCGATTAGTTATAACGTTGCTTTTACTTTTCCATCGGGCTCTCAACATGATAAGTTATGTTCTCATAGCCCGATGATGCCTACACTTGGCCACAAGCTCCCATCGGACTTACCTCATCTCCAACCAATTGTTCCTCCCATCGGGCTTACCTCTTGAGTCCGATGAGTCATCACTACTTGCCTCAGCATCTCCTTTACCCAACTTCAACTCCACTCGGGCTCAAAAATCAATGACGGTTTTTGGGTGCAAACAATTGCCCCCCCAAAAGGTCATATCAAACGTCCCGCCCTGATTGATGTGACGTTTTGAATTTCAAATATGCCACGCGTCAAGTACGCAGCCAACGTCAGGTTATGGAGAATCCCACCAGTCACCCTACAATTAATGCGCCATGATTACGGCGTCGTGATATTTAAATATCACCCAACATCCGAAAACTCATCACACGTTCATACTTTCCCCTCTCCAGAAATCAAGCAAAATACAGAGCTTCACTCTTATCTTCATCTTCTCCGGCGACATTTCTTCCCTTCATAGACATGGCTCCCAAAACCGCTCCGGCTACCTCTAAAGGCAAGAAAACCTTCGTTGATGCTCCTCCACCACAAAACCGATGCAAGGAGGTTAGGGCTTTGGCAAAAACTCACGCCGCTGACATATCTACTGAATACCTCACCCCCTACAGCTCTTCCGATGGTTCTCCCACCGCACCAGGCTTAGGTGCGGCGTTTCTGGGCCACCCTCCGGCGCCTTTTCTTCCTTTCTTTCCTCCCGTAGGAAACGAAGAATTCCTGCAAGTCCCTGCTCATTGGGCCAAGGTCCAGACTGCTAACCAGCCAATCCGAGGATGGCCGACACCCGCTGCTGACTGGGACACGTGGGTAACTAGGGTTTCGGCCTCTAAGGCCGCCGTCTGGAAGCAAACGGGCATTTACGACGCAATCATGCTCAGCCGGTCTCGCATTGAGATAGACCGGCCTCTCCTCCTTTCAGCTCTACTCTTCTGGTCCTCGTCTTGCAACGGCTTTCTTTTCCGTTGCGGACCAATGGCTCCTACTGTCAAGGATATTAGTTATCTGCTCGGCCTCCGTCCCCACGGACAAGAGATCATCCCAGGGCTTAATGTTGGACCGGCCAGCTTTGCCTACCCACAACAGGATATTGTCCGGGACGGGGCCGTTTCTCATAGGCCGATCACGGCCTTTGGAGGTTTCCTTGCTGCCTGCATAGGGGCAGATGATACGGCGGTGTCCGATGCTGAGCACACTGCCTTCCTCATCTACTGGCTCAACAAGTATCTCTTCTGCTCAGCCAGCCAGGCTATCACTAAAGAATATACAACCGTAGCCCTAGCCCTTGCATCAGGGCAGCCACTGGCCATGGCTACGCTGGTTTGGGCACATTTAGTTCGAGGCACAACAGACTTCGTTCATTCGGGCTTCAGTGCTGGTGGGAGCCCGATGTGGATACTACAACTGTGGCTTCATTCTTACTTCCCTGAATTCCAGCCCACAATTACCCCCTTGGCCGACGTGCCTATCTCTGCCGTTCAATTCGTGAACGTATCCCCCTCTGTACATTCCTTTGAAGAGTGTTTTTCCTTCTTTTACCAGGGTTGCTCCCCTCGGGACCTCAATCTCTTCACCCCATTCTTTTCTCTTCAATTTTCTTCTTTTCTCCAGCTCTCCAATAACCCTTCAAACTGGGGTCCGGGCACCCAGTCAACCTATAATGAAATTTTTTCTAGCTACTTAGTAGCTAGAGACATTATTTTTAGCCCAAGCATCCCGTCGGCCAACAATAAATGCGGGGCCGAGTACTACTTTGCTCCTTTATATGCCCGCCAATTCGGGCTTACTCAACTAGTGCCCGTTCCTCCTGGTAATACTGTCAACGTTGATTGGGTTGAACGGGGCCTTATCGTTAACGACGGGCAGGTGAAGAGGATAGCAGAGAGGTCTGCCCGGCTCAAAGCCGCGTTCAATTTTGCACCCTTCTCTGCCCGGCCAGTAGTATCAGAAGAGTTCACCCAATGGTGGGGTGAACGGACTAGACACATATTTCCACGCTCCGTCGCTGAGGCCTTGGCTCCTTTCTCTGCAACATCGGCCACTGTGGCCGATGTCCCTATTCCAACACCAGCTCCAACCCGGCGCAAACAAGTCGCCAAGAGACCGGCTCGTAAACAAACCCCGGGCAAGGGTCAGCCTCAAAAGAAGCAAAAAACACCGGCCTCTGTTCAGGTTTGCTCTTCCCCTTTTGATTTGAGCCCGAATTCCTGTTATTCCATATTAACCCTTTTGTTCTATCTTTGCAGCTTGCTGATGAAGATTCGGGAGAGGATCTACTTCCAAACCTTGCTCAGACTCTTCCCCCAACTCTCCCTACATCACCGGCTTCTGCAGCGGCGTATCTAGAGCGAGTGGCCGTTAGGGTGATGCCACTTCACATCGTGCCTCCTCTAACTCCTTCTAGCGGAGACGGAGACGGAGACGAAGACCTTGCTCATGTTGGCCAAATCCCTGAGCAGGTTGTTCTTTCTTCAAGTACTGAGGGTGATGCCGGTGCTGAACCCGCCACCGAGGCCGCTGGGGAGGAAGTAAATCAAACCGCCCCCTCTGAAACCGAAACTCCAACCGGTCAAGGGGCACCTACCACCGCCATCAACTCTCCTGTCCACATCATACCAGGACCGGTTGTGACCGAGGTCACTCCTCCTGAAGTGTCTGCTGTGGAGGCCGGTGATGATAATTCGGGCTCTGTCCCTGAGCCAGAAGCCCAACAGACGACAATGGCCCCAATGAGTCCGGGCACAGGAACCGGCCTCCCTTCATCTTCCCAAACATCTTCTCAACCAAGCGAGGCCGATGTTCGCGAAACAATCTCGGCCTCGCTTCGTCCTCATACCCAGGTACTGCTATGTTACTTTACGTTAATTCATACATTTCTAAAAACAATACCTGACTGTATTTTCTTGAATAGGCCGATCCTTCAGACCCAGCGCCCGTTATTCCTTTCGATGACTTTTTCTTGGGCCTGGACCTGGGAGCTTTTGACCTCGGCCCCCTTGAGCCCGAAGCGGTTTTACCTTCCGTCCTTCAACAAGCCAAGGACCTGCTCTTCGGGCTTGCTGACCAAGAACTTTCCAATCTTCCTGCTGCGGCTGACGTTGACACCGCTTTGAACACCCTCATGGCCGATCCTTCTCTTTCAGACGGGCAGCTATCACTACTCGTGGAGATCAAAGAAAGACTTCCTAGCGTCCGTCTTATGGATAGAACGGCTTTGAAGATTCAAGCGGATGCAGAACTTCATTTAGGCTCTCGTCAGAAAGCATTGAAGTTCTTGGAAGGGGCCAGAACCAAGTTCGAAGCGGGAAAGGCCTCCCGTGCTCAAGTTCTAGCCAGGGGTACTTGGCTGCGGGACCGTATTGCGGTATTAAAAACTCAACTCGCCCAATGTGAGGCCGAGGTTGTTACCAACAACGCCTCCATTGAAAAAATTGACGAGGCACTATCTTCACTAGGCGGGGACGCTCAGAAGTGCAGTGATCAGTTACAAGCCAGCGTCCCCATATCCCGGGCTTGGGCCCAGAAGCTAGACAGGGCCAAAAAGGACCGGTCTGGGGCCGTCAAAACCTGGGAAGACCTGAAGGCTAAGCTTAGGAATTTTGAGTCGGCCTAGAGGCCGACTCCTCTTTTGTACTTATTTTTATTCGCGTATATTTGTAAGTAAGCTGTGCTCAGCCTATCAATACAAACCACTTTTCATTACTCGGGCTCAGGGTCGTAGTTAATGATTTGGTCGTATTCCAATCCTGGATTTGGCTTATAATTCAAATCAATAGTTTCCCACAAAGTAGGGTAATAAGACTTCAAGTACTGACCGTTTATCAATCTAGGATGAATACCACCATCCATATCCCGCAGTCTGTAAGCACCACCATTCTTGACCTGATGTATAATGAACGGACCCTCCCAGTTGACCGACCATTTACCGTACCGATTATCCTTGTCCCCGATAGGTAAAACGGCCTTCCATACCAAGTCTTCTGTACTAAAAGACTTTGCTTTTACCCTCTTGTTATAAGCTCGGGCGGCCCGCTGCTTCTGCACTTTTAACGAGTCCAAAGCCATGAGCCTCGTTTCATCAAGTCCCTCCAACTCAGCTATCATAGCCTCTGTGTACTCTGCGGGCTCAAGCTGGTTCTGTAAAGCTCTCCTGGCCGATCGGACGGTAACCTCCATTGGTAACATAGCGTCGTGTCCGTAAGTCAACATAAATGGTGTGACCCCGGTACTGGACCTCTTAGACGTCCGATAGGCCCAGAGAGCCTCGGACAACAACTTGTCCCACTCTCTAGGGTTTTCATCGATCATCTTCTCAATGATCCCCTTAAGGATCTTATTTGTTGATTCCGCCTGACCGTTAGCTTGAGCATAGTACGGGGTAGAATTGAGAATCTTAATCCCTCTGCTCTCCGCAAAAGCGGTCGTTTCAGCTCCTGTGAACACAGATCCTTGGTCGGCCGTTATGGTTTCTGGGAGGCCGAATCGATGTATAATGTGCTCTTCAATGAATTTTATCACGGTAGTCTGGGTCACCGTTCTACATGGTATGGCCTCGGCCCACTTAGTGAAGTAATCCGTCGCCACTATAATGAAACAGTGTTGGCCTGATGATGGCGGCAAGACTTTGCCAATCAGATCCATAGCCCATCCTCTAAACGGCCATGGTTTTATTATTGGTTGGAGCTCTTTAGCCGGTACATGCTGAATCGGGCCATGCTTCTGACACGCTTGGCATCCCTTTGCATAGCTGATACAATCCTTCAACATGCCTGGCCAATAATAGTTATACCTTCTCAATAACCATTTCATTTTTGTACCGGCCTGATGAGCCCCACAGATCCCTTCATGTACTTCGGCCATCACCTGCATGGCCTGTTTTTTGCCTAAACACCTCAAAATCACGTCATCACCGATGGGCTTTTTGAACAATTCTCCATCGAGTATCACAAATCGGACTGCGAAGAGTCTAACTTTTCGGTCTACCCTGACATTTGGGTGATTCAGGTATTCGATGATAGGCCTTCTCCAATCGTCGTCCTCCATCAAGACCGAATTAGTAGTAGCATACCAACCTCTCTTTGCAACGGAAGGCATTGATCGGACATGAACCGTGATCACTTGGTCTTCCAAAGCCTTTGTAGGAGACGAGGCCGATCCTGTCTTTGCCAGCTTATCGGCCTCCGTATTCGTAGACCTAGGGATATAACTCACGCTAATATCATCAAACTCGTCCATGAGCTGCATGGCGACGGAGTGAAACGGGCATAATTCCCAACTTTTTATCTGGAATTCTCCTGAGATCTGTCCGATCACCAGACCTGAGTCTCCCTTTATGTGTACAGACGATGCCCCCAACTCAAGGAGTATCTCCAGTCCGATAATTAATGCCTCGTATTCGGCCTGGTTATTTGTGCACTTGAAATCGAGCCGAAATGACATTTTTGTCTTCTTATACTTGGGTGATACAATGACCACACCTGCCCCAGCACCTTCTGCGCTTTTGGACCCATCAAAGATCAATGTCCATGGGACCAAGGAAGTGTTTAACACTTTAGGCACTGGTAGTACTTCTCCCAGATCAGTTGGGTCTGGGTGATCAGCCAAGAAATTGGCTATGGCCTGGCCTTTAACCGATTGCTGTGATCGGTATTGGATGGCAAATTCCATCAGGGCCAAGGTCCATTTTCCAATTCGGCCTCTCATGATTGGTCTTGACAACATGTATTTTATCACATCGGTTTGACATATAATATAAGTAGAAACGGGCAACATATACGTTCTTAACTTCTGTGATGAAAAATACAATGCCAAACATAATTTCTCAATCGGCGCATAGCGCTGCTCGATTGGAGTTAAAATTCTGCTTAAGTAATAAACGGCCTGCTCATTTCCTTGCTCATTATCCTGAGCTAACATACTTCCTATAGAGCATTCAGAAGCCGATATATACAATTTAAGGTACCTACCCTTCTTGGGTGGCATTAACACTGGAGAAGTTGACAAATATTGCTTAATTCCCTCAAAGGCCTGTTGATGGCTGTCTTCCCACTTGAACTCTTCGTCGGTCTTGATCTTCAACAATGGGGTCCATACTTGGGTCTTTCCTGCACAGTTGGAGATGAATCTCCTCAGGAAATTAATCTGCCCGAGTAGCCTTTGAAGCTCTTTCTTATTGGCTGGTGGCTTTGCTGCCTGTATTGCTCGAGCCTTGTTCTTGTCAACCTCTATCCCTCTTTGATGCACCAGGAATCCTAAGAAGTTCCCTGCTGAAACGCCGAAAGCACACTTGAGAGGGTTCATTTTTAGTTTGTGAGCCCGCATTCTTTCAAATGCTTTTTCTAAGTCTCTCAAATGATCGGCGTGGTCACTCGATTTTACCACAACGTCATCAATGTAAACCTCCATGAAATGCCCGATCATATCGTGGAAGATTGAATTCATCGCCCTCTGATATGTGGCTCCGGCGTTCTTTAGTCCGAAAGGCATGACAACCCATTCAAAGGTTCCAATTGCCCCCGGGCACCGGAAAGCTGTCTTCGGGACATCCTGCTCAGCGATGTAAATCTGGTTGTACCCCGAGTGCCCGTCCATAAAGGACAAAATTTTATGTTTGGCGGCCGAATCAATCAATTGATCGGCCATGGGCATAGGGTACTCATCTTTTGGGGTAGCTAGGTTTAGATTTCTGAAATCAATACAAACTCTCAGCTTACCATTTTTCTTTACTACTGGGACTACATTTGATACCCATTCCACGTACCTGGCTGTCCGAATGAAGCCAGCCCCCAAAAGCCTCTCAATTTCTTCTTTCACCTTCATCGTGACTTCCGGTGACATGCGCCGTGGGAGCTGTTTGAACGGCCTAAAGCCCGGCTTAATTGGCAATCGGTGCTCTACCAATTCTCGGGATAGTCCGGGCATTTCGTCGTAATCCCAAGCAAAGCAATCCTTGTATTCGTGCAAGAGAGCAATGATATCGGCTTGGAACTGTGGTTCAAGCACCTAACTCACATATGTGGGCTTGTGCTCTCCTTCACCGCCCAGGTTGATCTCCAATAGTGGATCCTGCACGTCGGCCTTCAAGTCATCAAGCTTGGCTGTGGCCGTTTCGAGTTCATCCATTTGAATCTCCTCTTCTATTGGCGTTTCTTCTTCATAGATGCAATCGGCCAGATTAATCATCCCGTCTACAGGGCCGATCTCTAATCTCCTATCAGCCAGATATGCACACCATCTGGCCATGCTGGCCTTAAGGGCCAGCTGTCTTCTAACTTCAATTGGCTGTAGCTCCATCTAAGTCTTCTTGTTCATTAATTTCTATCGGCCTTACCTCTTCTGTCCGACTTAGATTGTGATAACCAAGCTTTAAGTTTGGTAGAATTTCTTTACGGAACGTGGCTGCATTTGGTCTACCAAGTTTGCCACATCCTAGTAATTTGATAGGTCCGATATCATCTTCATATAATACTGCATCGGCCGTCTGCACCCGGGCTACGAATGGCTTCGTATCAGCCCCAACCACTTCCACTTCGTCATCTCTCCAAAAGATCAACAATTGATGGAGAGTGGAAGGGATGCAGTAATTGGGATGGATCCAATCACGGCCAAGCAACGCGTTGTAGGCGGCCGATGTCTCCACAATAAAAAAGGCTGTCATGGCCGTTTGGGTTCCCACCCTCAGCTCTAGAGGCAAGATGCCCTTTGTCTTAGACGGTGTGCCCGTGAAGCTCTGAACATTCATCTCGGTCGGAATCAGTTCCGACTCAGATTTTTGAAGGATCCTCAGCATGATTTGAGGCATGATGTTGATTGTAGATCCCCCATCAATCAATATTCTATTCACGGGGATTCCCTCAATGTGACCCTTTACGTACAACGGCTTCAGGTGCTGAGACATTTGATAGGTAGGTTTTTCGAAAACCACCTTGACTGGCCCCGCCGGTTTCGACCCCTCCTCAGTTTGGATCCCTTTCGGCCTCAAGATGGTTATCTTAGGCCGATCGGTTTGTATATCGGTAGTATCCACGTTCTTGCTTGTAGCCTCTACCACCTTGGGTCTGACGGTCTCACCACCACCCCAACATACACTTTCTATTACTGCCGACTCCTTGGTCCGGCCTTCTATCACGTCACCTTCAATGGCCGTTGGCTGATCCGGTTTGGCCATAAATGACATGGGCAAAGTAAACACCATGTTTGAGGATAGATTTTTCGGGATTGTCCCGAATTGAATCGGTGAATCGTCCTCATCTTCATAATCATCAGCCTCCTCCATTAAATGGGCCGATGGCTCGCACTTTTCTTGTTCAAATAGTTTCTTCAAGCGCTCTGTGGCATGCATTGCCCCTTTGCCCGCTTTCTTGTCGAAAACGGGCTCATCTTCTTCCATGGCCGTTATCTGTTTGTCGGCCTTTCGCTGAAGGGACTCTTGAGGAATCCGGACACGGTCTTGCGAGCGCTGCCGTTCCCTCTCGGCCTGTCTCAGTCTCTGGTACCTCCTCTTCTGAGACTTGCTGTACTGAGGCATCGCTGGAAATTTTGGATGCTCAGCTCTATACCATCTCCCATCACTCACTCTTGGTGGGAGTATCATACGGGAGCGAATGTCCGATGCTGCAACCCTTTGTGATGCACTCATCGTGGGTCGTGCTCCATATTCCCTTCCTTCCCTACGACTCGAGCTAGGCATACTGCTTGCTGGCGGCGGCTTTGGCTTCCACTCGGGCTTTGGGCGTCCCTGTTTGGGCAAGGAAAGCCTCTCATGCACGGATCTTCTCGGGCTGTACTCTCGTCGTTCCTCAACCCTAGGCCTCTTGCTTGGGCTAGAGGCCCCTTTCTTAATATCGGCCTTGCACCTCGGACACAGGCCTTGTTCAATCAGCTCTAGTTGGTGTCGTAAATCTGTAATCAAGCTCTCCGTATTTGACCGGGCTCCATCAGCCTTTAGTTCTGCCTCCTTGCGTTCCTGGTATGTCCTCTGAAGCTCGTGAATAGTCACCTTCGGTCTATCCGTTCCTGAAACGGCAATTTGTTTTCCTTCCCTTTGCTTTGGGACTTTCTCGCTGTCGGTCAAGTCTATCTTGACCCTTGGCCGTGTCAGCTTAGTCAAATCGGGCACTACCATGTTGGTTCCAGTGATCTGTGGGAACGGATTCGCATCAACTCCCATAGCTTTGTCCGAAAATTTGAACACTCCTTTCTCCACGTTCTCCTGTATCACATTACGAAAAACAACGCAGTTGTTAGTTGAGTGTTTCCAGGAATTATGCCACTTACAATATTCCTTATTTTTTATGTCATCGGCCTTGGGTATCCGATGACCTTCACCTAGCCTGATCACTTTTTCAGCTAAGAGGGCGTCAAAAATCTGATCGGCCATTGTTATGTCGAATGTGTAATTTTTTCCTGCCTCGAACGTCATTTTTTTAGCAGCAGCGTTATTATTGACCGGTTTGTTCAAGGCATTACACACAATAGGCCGCTTAGAGATTAGTTCGGCCATGTCAATTTCTGCCTCGAGGTCACATTCTGCTAGATGGACCTCGTAATTGGGATCTTTGTAATACGTTCCCTTAGAAGAATTCTTCTTTTCCTGTTCATCAAGCAGGATACGCTCGTAACGCGCGGCCCTTGAAGCCAGCTCGAATAAATCACGGAAATCGGTCCCTTCGAACTTTTTGCGAAGCTCGAAAGACATTCCGCCCATAGCCATCTTTGCGTATTCTTCCTCGGGCAATATTGTCTTACATCTGTACTTAGCCTTCCTGAATCGGGCTATATATGTTTCAACGGTCTCTCCTACTAGTTGGAGCATCCTAGACAGATCTGCCAACGAGATCTCGGGCTCAGTCCTATAAAACTGCCCATGAAACAATTCCTCCATTGCTGGCCAATTTCGTACTGAATTGGCCGGGAGATTGACATACCACAAAAATGTTATGCCTGTGAGCGAATTTGGGAACAACCTTAATTTTAAAGGGTCACTATTGCCTGCATGGCCGCATTGCACAATGAACCGACCTATGTGCTCTACCGTGGTATGCTCACTTTCCCCAGAAAATAGAGTAAAGTTCGGAACTTTATACCCTGGTGGGAAATTAACTTGGTCAATTTCGGGCAGGTAAGGCCGTCTGTATGTCGGCCTTTCCATCCTTCTCATGAACGGGCCATACTCTTCATGTATGGCCGCCACCAACTCCTCCCTGTTAATAGGCTGCGCAGCAGGTCGGGCACCACCCGCAGGGGGTGGTGGTTGCTGTTGGTTGTTATTGGCCTGACGAAGCCAAAAATCATCATTATTCCTTTGCCCCCCAGCAGTGTTACCTGGGGGCACTTGTTGGCCGATTACCTCTGGGTTACGGCCTATTGTTGCAATTACCTCAGGCTGAGCCCCTGTTCCCGGGGTTTGTAGAGGTGGCAACTGTTGATTATTGTTGATCTGGTGGGTCCAAAACCCCCCATTGTTTCTTTGCCCCCCAGCAGCGCGAACTGGAGGTGGAGTCCGGTCAAACTGGGTTTCAACACGGCCTCCTATCTGGACAAAACTTGGTGTCGCCGATCCACTGGGATCGGTGACCACCACGCCACTGGCCGTTTCGTTATGTAATTCAGGCTTCTTGCCCGAGATGTTACCCTCTCTTAGGTTTGGGCAGACATAGAGTGGGTCTTTTGGTTTGTCGGACTCAAGCGGCGTGCCAGAGCCCGATCCCGAGCCTGAGTCTGATCCCAAGGCCTTTTGTTTGTTATTGGCCTCAAGAACAGCGCAAAGCTGTTGTATCTGAGTAGCCAGGGCGTCCAGCTTCACGTGGGTAACCCTAGTCTCCATGACCAACTCAGACTGTTCCCGGCGTATATCGGCCGTTTGCCTGACCACATGGTTGAGACCTGCCATTGACCCTATCAAGGTGTTATAGTCCTGCCTCAAAGGATCAACGGTGGCTCTCACGGTTTCCGAGATTGCTTCGATAGTAACGCCACCGTCATCCGGAGAATGACCAGTGCTTTCCTCCGTGGGTGTATCAACGGCCGACTCTTCTTGGCCGTTTTTGCCGATCTGCTTATCCCTCTTTGGCGGCATGACTTGACACTATGGGTCCCACCGGGCGTGCCAAAATGTTTGCTAGTAGTTATGCGCGGGCGTGCCAGAACCAAAAGTGGTTCGGTGTATGCAAACTAATTTCCTATATGCTTGAGTCAGTGATACTCAAGGCTTTTAGATCTGACTTCTAAACTAAAACAATTGTGTGCGGCGAGTAGGAAAGTACCCTCACCAGAAATCCCTTGGCAGTACTGAAGCGCACAAGCCAAATAGTGTATGAGTTTACCAAGTAAACAATCACAAACGATTAATAAAATACAGATTTTATTAAGTGTTTGGAAAATACAACCAAAGAACAAATTCAGAACAGACTGATTGTTCGTAAGAATGAAAACAGCGTAAGAATGAAAACAGTAGAAGAAATTAACAAAGAAAAAGGGTAGACCTATTTGCTATGCTTGCAGAAAACATAAAAGGTTGGATGCTTTTGAATGCTGTGTTGAATGCTGTTTTCGAGAGTGACGCGGAGTGCCCCCAATGGTTGGCCTGCCTGTATATTTATAGCGGCCACAGTTTAATTCCTACTAGGAAAGGACTCCTTGACTTGCGCCTTAAGCTATTCACTGATTGGTTAATTAAAGAAATCCTTCCTTATCCAGAACTTGCTTGACACAATCCCTTTAAATTAGGGATTACACGCTCCCATCCAGCTGGCAACTGACGACTCCTTTTCTAAACGGACTCCTGTTTCCCAAAAAATTCTCATAGATGACGTCATCATGCCAGCTGTGGACATCAATGCCCTGTCCTTCATCAACCGACCTCTCCCTGTTAGACGAATCGGGCTCATGACTCTTTCCATGTCCGATCACGTTCCTTCAACTTGTTATAATCAAACGGACACACTCTTCCGTTTCGTGATGCCCGATTAGTTATAACGTTGCTTGTACTTTTCCATCGGGCTCTCAACATGATAAGTTATGTTCTCATAGCCCGATGATGCCTACACTTGGCCACAAGCTCCCATCGGACTTACCTCATCTCCAACCAATTGTTCCTCCCATCGGGCTTACCTCTTGAGTCCGATGAGTCATCACTACTTGCCTCAGCATCTCCTTTACCCAACTTCAACTCCACTCGGGCTCAAAAATCAATGACGGTTTTTGGGTGCAAACAAATACATATATATTTTTTGAGTAATGATGGATACACCGACAACAAACCACTATTTTTTTTAGTAAGTATAGATATACAAGTCACTACTTTTTTTTTTCGCCTGTTTCGGGAGAAAGTTTTTTGTAACTTCTTGATCTATCTATGAATTTGTTGTATCAATTGGGAAAAAAATAACAACAAATGACGTGGACAAGTACAATTATTCTTTAATTACAAATTGAAAGGTCATGATTTTCATTATAAATTCAACTTTACCACCGACATATCGTCCGATACAAAAGTAGGTAATTAAATTATAATGTTTTGAAAATCGGACCGTTCACGTCACGGATTACCGGTTTAACAGTCGCGTGAATTGAAATTAAATTGTAATTTCATAATTACGTAACATATATGCACATATTTATTTATAAATACTAATATAGAAATCTAGTTATAAGTTCTAATCTACCTAACTATTTTGGAATAGGTCCAGTGATAAAATCTTTATATCAATAGGTCTAATTGTGGTGAATATTTTTTTGAGTTTAGTCCAAATTTCCCAATTATAGATAGATTAGGTGGTTTATTTACCTCCCAAACATATACACACACTAATATATATATGTATACATATATATATATATGTAACACCCTATAATTTCTTTTCCTTAATGAATGAATATTTCACTTTTTATTCTTTTTATAATATTTATTTGGGGGTCAAACTGTAATTTTCACAAATGTAGAAAAATATTTTCCATGGTTTCAAAACCGATATCTATATTTTTGGTACAACTCGGAATTTATTCTTACACTATTATAATTTTCTGTATTTTTTATCGCGACCGATTAATACCAGTTTATGTTTTCATCTGCGTCCTTACCGCATTTGGGTATGGGAGCACCTGAGCTCAACTACACCGGAGAAAATCTTCCCCTTTCTTGGAGCCCAAAACACATACAGTATATGTATGTGTATTAACTCTAAATTCTCTCATTCACTCACAGTCTCTGATTCTCTCCCTCACAAACTCTCTGTCACTCTCTCAATTCTCTCAATCACTCCCTTTCTCTCTCTTAAGAACAACACACACACACACACACATATACAGATTATATATAAATATATATACATACACATACAGATACATAGTTATATATATATATATACATCTCAAAATCAAGAGAGAGGAACAGAGAAATTCTCAAAACAACAGAATAGACGGCGGAAACTCTCGGTCTCAATTCTCTGTATAATCACCTCAGTGAGTATTATAAACTCACTCTCAACATATATATAAGTATATTTCAGTATATAAATGTGTGTATATGTGTATATATATAGATACACCATTAAAGCTTTGAAAATTGGAATTTTATAAAAATTAACCAAAATCAATTCCGTAAATTGGGAATGGAAGATCTTAGTCCCAATAAGCTACGGTTCGAATCCTACGGAGTAATTCATCCGTATCGCGACATACCGTTGATTTAAAGTTTTGACACCCTTACTTTAATTGCAAATATCTAGAGATATAATCCATATTTGTTTAAATTGATCGCATATTCTTAATCTACGCGGAAAGACGAAGAAATCCATATATGGCATGACATAATTGAAACAGAAAACAGAAATGGGTAAAAATACAGTTTGAAATCAGAAACAGGGGAAAAACGAAGAAGATGATGAAACTGTGATAACTCACGCCCGTGACCCGCTTGCGCGACCCATTCCCCCATTCGCGCGCGCGACCCGCTCGCGCGAACCATCCCCCCTCGCTCGCGCAGCCCGCTCGCGCGACCTGGGCATTTTGAGCAGTTTGTGTATGTTTATATAAGGGACTGTTTGGAAAAAGTTTTGAAAGTTTTTAAAGAATGGTTTGACAGATATACAATTTTAAAGGCTCACTGATAGGATTTAGACTTGTAAGAATGATTAAGACCGAGATTTATGTTGAACGAATATTCAGATTTGAGATTAATAACTGTTACTACCAATTGTGAATATTGACATACATATTAGGGTCGAGGTTATATTACATGCATGTGTGTGAGAAAGCATGAAAAGAGTAAAGAGTGGCGGTCTGGTGTGCGACCTCAATATCGATCGGATATTATTCCTGGTGTCGCGCCCGCCCCGAAGGTGGGGGGCGATCCCCTTGTGGGTCGCGACCGTTTACGTCGAGAAGCGTGAAAGTAGGTGAGGTGTATGAAAAGTGGGAGTAGGGCCAAATAAGAGTTCAGAGTCGCCACCTAACCTTTATTCGGGAGTTAGGATCTCTGCAAAGACAATCGACATGATCATCTTTGACTTTTGAGAAAACAGTCTGAGAAGAGTGGGGCTCTTTTAAAAGTGTGACTCTTGATAGTCATGCAAAACCAGAGTTCTAAAAGTGGGTTCGGGGACTCGATTATGTCGAGGGTAGGTATTAGGCACCCTCGAACATCCGTGACACACGGTTGCCGTTTTAGTGGTTTCATAGTAACGGGGCGTAAGTGTGGAGTAGTAGAATACATATATAAGAAATTAAAATGCGAGCATCCGTGACACGCGGTTGCCGATTAACGTATCTCGACACGAGATAGTTTTGAAAGTATCTATTAGTTTGAAAGTATGTATACGTATTTCGACTCGAGATAGTTTGAAAGTACGTACATACGTATCTCAACATGAGATAGTTTGAAAGTATAGTTATGGCCGCACCCAAGTATGGGTTGCATATATCTCGACTCAAGAATCAGGCCAAACGTAGTTCTGTGCTGTGTATGTGTGTGAGTTTTTCGGTCGATCTAGACCGTGAGTGTATAAAATAATGTTTTTGAGTAAAGTCGGTGTAGCTAGGAACTTTAACCTGTACGGTGTAGTCCTAGACTTTAACCTTTGAGAAAGTAGTGAGTTGTGAGAAAGTGTTTTTGAGTAAAAAGTCAGGATAGATCGACCGTGCGATGAGGTGTTTTGTATTTTTTGTTTTTATGATTTTTTTTTGTCTTTTTGTTTTATGTGCCGGAAGTAAGGGTCGGTGCCCATGAAGAGTGAGAAGACATACATGTCTTACCTATGATGTTTGTAGATTCCAAGCAAAGGTGGCATTGGAGTTTTATTTTTGAGAAAGCTCATTTTTCGTATTTTTCTTTTCGTCTTCTTGTTTTGTATTTTTGATTTTTATACCGGAAGAAAGGGAGGGTGCCCAGTGATTTGAAAAAGTAACCGGAAGTATGGGTCGGCGCCCAGTGCTTTGAAAAGGTGTCGGAAGTACGGGTCGGTGCCCAGTGGTTTGAGAAAAAGCGCCCGAAGTAATGAAAAAGTACCGGAAGTACGGGTCGGTGCCCATGAAGTTTTGAAAAAGGTTTTACCGGAAGTATGGGTCGGTGCCCAGTGCTTTGAAAAGGTGCCGGAAGTACGGGTTGGTGCCTAGTGATTTAAGAAAGTGCCGGAAGTAAGGGTCGGTGCCCAGTGGTGTAAAAAAGGGTGATGTGAACGTTTTACCGGAAGTACGGGTCGGTGCCCAATGATTTAGAGAGAAGTATCAATTTTTTTTGTTTCTCTGATTTATATCAATGAATATCTATAACAGGAGATAAAATGCAGCCGGGGGGTCATGAGATCTCCTTCCGGCTGATGCAGGATATAAAATCCAATCGGGTGGAGTTCAAAGGTCTCCTTCCGACTGGCGTAAGATATAGCAGTTTGATAAAGTTCAGCCGAGTGGGTCGTTAGATCTCTTTTCGGCTGACGCAGGATATAAAGTCCAATCGGGTGGAGTTCGAGGCCTCCTTCCGACTAGCGTAAGATATAGCAGTTTGATAAAGTTCAGCCGGGTGGGTCATTAGATCTCCTTCCGACTGACGCAGAATATACAGTCCAATCGGGTGGAGTTCGAGGCCTCCTTCTGACTGGCAAGAGAAGGCGGAATATCCGACCAGTGGATTTATAGGAAGACCACACCACTAAAGCATATAAAATAAAAGAAAAGAAAAAGGCGAAATATCCGACCAGTGGATTTATAGGGAGCCCCAGACCACTAAAGCATATAAGTAAATAAAAGAAAAGAAAAAAGGCAGAATATTCGACCAATGGATTTATAGGGAGCCCCAGACCACTAAGTGTAAGAGTTTGAGGGAGTTACTTGTGCAGAAGGGGCTATTGAAGCCGAGTCGGTGTGTTGTTGAGAAAGAATGAAAGAATTCGGAGGTTTGAAAGGATCGTCACCGAGGAACGTCGCAGAAATAAGCCGAGAAGGCCTGAAGTCATATTTCGACACGCAATCGACTTGAACGGACGTCATAGTCGGGTCCAGAAGGGCCCGAAGAGTCAAAAAAGCCATAAGTCGGCCAAAAATGGATCCGGGCTGAGCTAAACGGGACCCGCGGGGGTTAGAACCAGCCAGGATAGCCTGAAATGGACATATAAAATGCCAAACAGCCCTTAAGATTTAGATTCGGCCAATTTTGAGGTCACCAGTGCGTCCGGAACGGCCAAATTAGCTAAGAACAAGTGTCCGTTCGTTGAAATCTGGACCCAGAGTAGAGAAAATTGGAAAAAACCAAAAGTGGAGCTAGGTGCCACGTCAGCAAGTCATGTGTCAGTCAACGACACATGGCGCCTTCTGGTTGACTGGTCAACGCTGACCAAGCATTGATTGGGTGTGCTGACTAGGCATCAAAGTGACGAGTAACAGCCTCTGACTGGCTAGTCAACATACTGACGTGGCAGCCCATGCCACGTGTCAACCTCTGATTGGTTGGTGTGTGCTGACGTAGCAGTGACGTGACCGTGACACGTGGCAGTTAGTGATTGGTCAGTCATCTCTAACCTGGCGTTGACGTGTCAGACACGTGGCAGGTGACTGGGCTGCTAACTCAGCAGCCCACACCACGTGGTGGTGTCTGATTGGTGGGTCAAAGATGAGTCAGCGCTGACTCATCCCCTGCGCGTGGAATTGGCGGAACGGACCGCGGTGGCACATGCAGCGCGTATGGGCATTTCCGGTGACCTTTGGAGGTCAGGTTGCCGGGGTTTGGATCGTCTGGGCTAGACGATTGGTTTAGTGGTGGTGTTGTCTGGCATGTGTTGCCGGAAAGGCCGTCGGAGGAGTATTTGTGCAGCGGCGGCGCGTGGGGGCTTCTGGCGGCGCGTGGACCATCTATAGGGGTGGTTTGGTTGTGGGACCAACGACGTTGGCTCCGTTTTGGCCAGGGGGAGGCTTTGGTGTGGGTGGTGAGAGAGAGAGAGAGAGAGAGGTGTTTAAGGCCCTGTTTGGTTGGGTTTTCAGATTTTGGGCTAAGCTTAAGGCTCCGTTTGGTTCAGACTTGATTTCTGGGCTTTCTGGGTGTTTTTAAAGGCTGTGGTTGGGTAGGGGGTTGGGTAATGGACTGAGGTTTATGGGTTTGAAATGGTGGAGGCCATGGTGGTGTAGTGGTGGTGATATGGTGGTGTTTGGTTAATGACCAAACATAACCTAAGGATTTTTGGGAGGATTGTTTGAGCCAAACATGGCCTTACAAGAGGGAAGCTGTCTCCTTTTTTTTTTTTTTTTTTTTTTTTCTTGTGCATGGGGGTAAGCTTTCTATTTATAGAAAGTTTTCCAAAACCCTACATGGGTTTTAATCCCATGTAGGCAGAACGCGTGGTTGTAGGTTCCAACTTTTGATTAGGACCTTTGATCGATTCCGAGCTTTGTTCCTTATATTTTTCAATCTGAGCGTCTGATTCGGATGATTCGAAAAGATCTGGGCTCAGTTTATCATCCTCCTCAAATCCGTATGGTTGGATCAGAATTCGTTTGAAACCCGGAAACGACTCCGTTTTCTTCAGACCATCGACGTCTGATCTAGTCCGTCTAAACTCTGACTGTCGAAATCTTTTGATCCGACTGTCTGATCTTCCTGATTCAAGATGATTTGAATTCATTTTGACGTTCTCTTTGAATCGGTATGGTTCGATTGAGAATCTCAGATTTAGAAATGACCGTTTTGCCCTTGTCTTTCCCAATTGAGTCTTGAAACTTTGGTTGGACGTCATTTCTTCTCTGATTGTTTGATTGGACTGATTCAAGTCGTTGAACCTCTGTTTTTCTCCGTATTTCAGTCATTCATATCTAGTCAGACTTTTGGTGCTTCTGGATTGACAATCGTGTCCCTTTTCCTTGAGTTTGGGGCGTCGAAACTTCGATCGGAGCCCGATTCTTCGTCAGTTATCAAAGTTTGATGATTCGAAGTCCTATAGGCTGGAATTGATTCCTGCTTTGCCCTGATGTAATCAAATTCAACCATTGGTTGTCCCAGACTTGATTCCGGTCTTGGATTTTGTGCTGAACTTTGATTTTGGTTGAAAACGTCTCCAATTATCGTAATCGGATGATCCTGGGTTCTGGGACTCCTGATCGATGAGTTGTGGGCTCTGTATTGACTTTGATTTGACCTCTGGGATCCCTGTTTGGATTCTGGAGCTCTTCTCTTGAATTTTGGGTCTGGTGGGCCCCCTGCGATAAGTATTTCTTTTTTTTGGCAGGTCAAAATAGGGTGTCTACACCTGGTATTGGAGGCGACAGTGTTGTGTACGGCTTAGATATCGATCGGATATTATTCCTGGTATCTAAGGCGCTCGTTTCGGACATCGATCGGATATTATTCCTGGTATCCGAAGCGATGGTATTGTGTACGGCTTAGATATCGATCATATATTATTCCTGGTATCTAAGGCGCTCGTTTCGGATATCGATCGGATATTATTCCTGGTATCCAAAGCGATGGTATTGAGTACGGCTTAGATATCGATCAGATATTATTCCTGGTATCTAAGGTGCTCGTTTCGGATATCGATCGAATATTATTCTTGGTATCCGAAGCGATGGTATTGAGTACGGCTTAGATATCGATCGGATATTATTCCTGGTATCTAAGGCGCTCATTTCGGATATCGAT
Source organism: Hydrangea macrophylla (assembly GCA_033977485.1). Classification (NCBI taxonomy): domain Eukaryota; kingdom Viridiplantae; phylum Streptophyta; class Magnoliopsida; order Cornales; family Hydrangeaceae; genus Hydrangea; species Hydrangea macrophylla. The sequence goes on from CM066994.1 coordinate 36,910,801, forward strand.
CGGATATTATTCCTGGTATCCGAAGTGATAGTTGGTCGTGATCGACCTAGATATCGATCGGATATTATTCCTGGTATCTGAGGCGATAGCGTGGTGTGCGACCTCAATATCGATCGGATATTATTCCTGGTATTGGAGGCGACAGTGTTGTGTACGACTTAGATATCGATCGGATATTATTCCTGGTATCTGAGGTAATGGTTTGGTTGAGTCGAGTCTTGTTGAGAGAAAAGAGTCAGAAAGATGAGATGTTACATTGTTCATGCACGGTCGCATATTTATTGCTTACTTTATTCCCCCGTGACTTATGTTGGAATTGGAATCTTGAATCTATTGCTTTTAAAGTTAAATTGCATCGCTGTTTATTTGCTTATATATACATTGCGAGCACTTGTTTATTTTACTCACCAGCTTGCATATGCTGACGGCGTTGATGCGTCCTGGACTGTATGTCCAGATTTTTAGGGTCAGGAGCAGCCAGGGTATTTCAACTAGTTAGAGGCAGGGGACTTTCCAGGAGGTTGCTTTATATTTCCTATGTCTTTTAAATTTCGGGTTGTAATAAACTAGTTTTAAAACATTTGAATAAGGGCTTTTGTGCCTAAGACCTGGACTTATGTAACAGTTTAGTAAGTTTTAATTTTGGAGCTTATGTTTTATTAGTAACCCTTCTTTAGAAATGCTGTTTAAGTTATTTGTTGCAGGGACAATTGGTCATACTCACTTGTCACGACCTACGAGTCCATAAAGGAAATTAAATGCTTTCCTGTATTATGCTACGTCAGGGCATGACAATATACATACACACATTAAATCTGTTTATCATATCCCATTGGCGTAGGATATCTTAAATAATGGAAATAAAATCCCATGAATTTAGGTGACATTTTACACCCCAAACATATACTCATGCCAATATAGATATAGCAAAGATTCTCTAAAAAGGGTGCCATTTCTTTAGTAAAGAGAGGGACTCTGTTTTGGTCATCGGATCGTGTTTTTATTAATGACAGTTTGTTCATTTCACAGTTTCTAAACACGATCCGACGGCCAAAACAGAAGCCCTCTCTTTAATAAAGAGAGGTCGCCCTCTTTAGAGCCTGACTGATATATATATATATATATATATATATACATGCACACATTAAATCTATTTATCAGATCCCATTGATTTAGGATATATTAAATGAAAATAAAATCTCATGATTTTAGGGAACATATATTACTGAGTTTGTTGCATTTTCTAACACATATATACATTTAGGGAATCATCATAAAATATGAAAGTCTATAAAAATCCTGACATAGTTCATAAGCTTTTTGTGTGAAATTTAACAAATGCATATGTCCAAACGTATGAGTTTTCAGTTCAGTTTGGGTTTTTATTAGCAGTTTACAATGCAAATTTTCTCACTGGAAATATGCATGCTCTATTTCTTAATAAAATGTATAGTCTGATATTTCACACTCAACCATAAAATGTATAGTCTGAAATTTCACACTACTTCAGGGTTATGATATAACACCCGCATGCGTGTTGTTGCATTTCATTATATTATCATGCATGATAATGTGATGTGATGTGCATTTGTGGCACATCTGTGAGTGAGTTATGACTCACGAGTTGAATTGAGTGTATGTGTGAGAGAACCCTCTGAGACTGTGTAGAATGAGTATTTTGATGTTGTGACGTCTCTCCGAGATGAGAAGGTCATTGTGGAATACCCTAAATGTTATCTGAAAATAAATGTTTACCTATGTATTTCACTATTTGTATTATTATCTGGGTTATGTTATGTTTCTGTTGTTAATTTTAGTATCCTAGTAAGGATGAATTAACATGCAACATAACTAGTAGGCTAATTAGTTATTTCGTAAATCATGTGAAATTGTATTTTAGCAACCAAACGGAACTTAGACGAAAACTTTTATAACTTTTAATTTTCACTCGTGAAGCAATGAATTAGGCGTGTAAGAAGTTTCAGAGAATAATTAGGAGTTTTGAGAACTCATGGGGAGGTAAACACAATTTTCGAGAGTTGTACCTATACATAGAAAGAGGTGACATATTTTCATTTTACAAAGTTTCTAACCTAAAATCTAGAGAGGCCAAAATAGAGATTTGGGAGCTTTGATTTTCACGACGCCAAACGACGACTGTTCGTCCGTTAGTTTTCAACCAAAATCATATATTCGAACTCCTAGAGGTAAGAAATTCGTTTTGACATCCACTAGGACTTGTTTGGCTAAGTTTTTTGAAAACTCACTTTTTAGGATTTTCATAAAAAGTTGATAATCGGATTTTTGATCGATAGGGATTGTACAAGACGGACTTCTGCACGTTCTTTTTGCTCGGGTTTTCTTTGGAACAAATTTTAAGAGCGTTAATTGGAGGTGAGTGATTCAACTATGTGTTTTGGAATGATTTATTGACATGCATTCATGTTTTGTATGGAAAGAATGTGTTAGTTCTTAGATATATATCGTGTAGTTATGTCACAGCCCGGTCCCACAATAGCGGAACCGGAGCCCGTGGCACGCCACCGAGGCTAAACCAATTCATTAACGTTCCCAAAAATTAGGTTTGAAGAACACACGCAGCGGAAAACAAAACACATTTTAAAACCAGAGGTTCAGTCGACTGCTCAGTCGACTGCGCAGTCGACTGCTCAGTCGACGGAAGCGGGCAGGGATTTTAACAACAAATTTCAGTCGACTGAAACTAGAGGTCCAGTCGACTGCTGAGGGGTCCAGTCGACTGCCCTGGGGTCCAGTCGACTGCTTCTGCTAAAAATAAAGCAGTGGCTAACAGGCCCAGGGGTTCAGTCGACTGCTCAGTCGACTGCTCCCCTGGCAGCAGTCCAAACTGCAGAAAACAAGCTTAAAAAGCTTCCTAACTTCCATTCAAAGATCAACCACTCAAATCAAACTCAGTCCCAAGTAATTCTAGCTGTATTAAAGCATTTCGAAAGTAAGATTACAACATGTTATAGTCTAATACAACGTTCAAGATCCATTCTATCATACCAAGTTAAACATAACTAAAACCATAAGAATTCTTATTACAACATTCCTATTATCCCAAAACTACAAGATTTACATTACAAGTTGCCTCTCAAGCGAACTCCCAACCCACGTACTCACTTCTGCGATTCCTCGCCAGCATTTACACCTGAAATGGTTATTTGAATAACCACACATATTTCGATTTGTTTAAGCTAATAAATCAACATATGTACATGAATGATAAACATGTCCGCATTCACATCTCTACATTTCATACTAGTCGCCGGAGACTCACGTGCCCGTCCATATTCCCAATCCGCGACTCCTCGCCAATAAGTCCACGCGAAAGGATAAGACCCACGATTCTTTTCTTCAATCGTGCGACCTTAATGCCTATATCGGCTCCACAAAATGGCACGGTGACCACGTGCTCCTTCTGACCCAAATAAGCAACTTAACATGCTCAAATACATATCACCATGCTCGCGGTAACCAAAACATTTCATCGTGCTATTGGGCCTACTTATCAATATAAATGCCCAATATGAACTACATAAGATAACTCTAAGTATTAACACATGCTATTCAAACATAACATGAATACATATCAAGAAACCATTCCAAAACATAGTTGAATCACTCACCTCCGATTAACGCTCCTATAATACGATCCAAAGAAAACCCGTGCACAAAGAACGTGTAGAAGTCCGTCTAGTACAATTCCTATGGATCAGAATTCCATTTATCAACTTTTATGAAAAATTCTAGAAAATAACTTTTCGGAAAACTTAGCCAAACAGGCCCTAATAGGTATCAAATCGAAGCTCTTACCTCGAGGAGCTCGAATATGAAATCTAGGAGAAACCAGGCTGACGAAAGGTCGTCGTTTGGCGTCGCAAAGTTCTAAACTCCTAAATCTCCCTCTAGCCCCCTTTTTGGCCTCCTCTTGGAATTTAGGTTAAGAGTTGTGAAATATCTCAACTCATCTCTATCTATATATAGGCAACATTCTCGGGGAATTACGTTTACCTCCCCACGAGTTTTCCAAACTCCTAATCAGTCTCTGAAACTTTCTATACAGCTTATTCATAGCTTTACGAGTGAAACTTCAAAATTATAAAAGTTTTCGACTAAGTTTCGTTTGGTCGCTAAAACGCGAATTTCTATATGACGTTTCCGAAGTTGCTAATTAGCCTACCAAATTAATAGCGTGTTCATTCGTCCTCACCAGGATACTAAATCTAACAACAAAAATAAATTCTAAAACACACAGGTAAACATTTATTTGCAGATAAACATTTAAAGTATTTCCCAGTGACCGTCTCATACTCGGAGAGATGTCCCAACAACAAAAATTCTAAATCACCACAGTCTCAGAGGGTTCTCTAATACAGACACCCAAATCAACTCGTGAGTCAAAACTCACTCAACCATGTGTCATAGGACACGCCACATCACATTATCATGCATGACAATATGATACAAATGCAATAACATAAATGTGGGTGTTATAAGTTAATATTGGGCCACTATACTAATAAGTAGGCCCAATTGCATGGTGAAATGTTTTGATTACGTCGAAAGCACAGTGAAATGTGATTTGAGCATGTTTAGTTTCCATTTGGGTCAAAGGAGCACGTGGTACCAAGCCATTTTGTGGAGCCGTTTTAGGCATAAGGTCACACGTTTGAAGAAAAGAAACGTGGGTCTTACCTTGTCACGTGGAGTCGTGGACTAGGAGTATAGAACATACACGTGATACTCCGGAGACTAGTATGAAATGTAGAGGATGTGAATGCGAACATGTTTATCATTCATGTGCATTGTTGTTTTATTCACTAAACGTTAGCTTAAACGAATCGAAATATGTGTGGTTATTCAAATAACCATTTCAGGTGTTAATGCCGGTGAGGAATCGGGAAAGTGATCAAGGGGTATTGGTAATTCAATTAGAAGGCGATAAAGTATATGCAACTCGTAGCTTTGTAATAGAAATGTTTTAATAAGGATTCCATGACGTGTAATCTATGTTTAACTTAGTACCTTAGAACAGATTCGTAATGTTGTAATAGACAGTAACCTTTTGTAATTATGTTTTGGTAATGTTATAATCTAGTTAGGATCACTTTGGAATGAGTTTGGAGTGTGTGTTTGGTCTCGAGTAGAATTCAGAAAACTTTCTAATTTGGAATTCTGCAGAATGTGCTGCTGCAATGAAACCAGTCGACTGGGTTCTTTTGTTGAAATAGACACTGCACCATTTTATGAAAAACAGTTGACTGGGTCCCCTGACACAGTCGACTGGATTGTGTTTCATAATTTGATCTCTCTGTTTGGACAGGAATTCAGTCGACTGGACATACCAATCGAATGAAAGTTTGACCCCCCAATCGATTGGACTTTGGACGCAATTGACTGGACGGGCTGTTGAGATTCTGAACTCTCTATAGTTTGCATTTTCAGTCGACGGGACCACTGATCAGTCGACTAGATTGCTGGTTACAAATTGTTTTTTTTTTCCGCTGCGTGTTCTTAAACTAATTCTTTTGGAAACGTTAATGAATGGATTTAGCCTCGGTGGCATGCGACGAGCTTCGGTTTCTCTATTGTGGGACCGAGCTATGACATATGAATTCCTTGGGATTGATAAGCGCCCATTTGTCTGTATTTCCAGAGTATAACAGTATCAAAATTTACATTGTTCGAATGTAAAAGTGTAAAATTGTATACTGTTCAAATTTACACTAACTAATGCATGTGAAATTTCATATACATACAGTATCAACCTGACTTTGTTTTGAGTGAGAAATTTCTCACTCATATACCAGTGGTCGGCAATACACTCATAGTATGAATTTCTCACTACTTCTCAACAAGTAAAAGAAATACATATAAAATTTCAAATTAGGATTTATACACAAAATGCTTGGAAAATTTCACATACACACAATGGCAACCTGAATTTGTTTTGAATGAGAAATTTCTCACTAATGTAACAGTGGCAATAGACTCACGGTATGAAATTTTCCACTGCTTCTCAACAAGCAAAAAAACACATAAAATATTTACTTAGGATAAAATTGCACAGTATGAAATTTTTTCGACTGGGTAAGAGAACCCTCTGAGACTGTGAAATGAGTGTTTTGATGTTGTGAAGTCTCTCCGAGATTGAGACATTTATTGTGGAATACCCTAAGTATTTATCTGAAAATAAATGTTTACCAGTGTATTTCACTATCTGTATTATTATGTGGTTTAGAGAATATTTTTGTCGTTAATTTTAGTATCCTTGTGAGGACGGATTAATTAATACGCTACATAATTGGTAGGTTAATTAGTGATTTGGTATAAAAAACATGTGGAATCGCATTTTAGCAACCAAACGGAACTTAGACGAAAACTTTTATAATTTATAAATTTTACTCGTGAAGCAATGAATTAGACGTGTAAAACGTTTCGGGGAATAATTAGAAGTTTTGAGAACTTGTGGAAAGGTAAACACAATTTTTTAGAGTCGTACCTATATATAGAAAGAGGTGAGATATTTTCAGTTACAAAAATTTTTGAACCTAAATCGAGAGAGGCTAAAAGGGAGATTTAGAAGATTCAATCTTCACGACGCCAAACGACGACCGTTCGTCCGTTGGTTTTCAACCAAATCATATTTTTGAACTGCTAGAGGTAAGAGCTTCATTTTGATATCCACTAGGACTTGTTTGGCTAAGTTTTTCGAAAACTCGTTTTCTAGAATCTTCATAAAAATTTGTTAATCGGACTTTTGATCCATAGGAATTGTACTAGACGGACTTTTGCACGATCTTTGTGCTCGGGTTTTCTTTGGAATGAATTTTAGGAGCATTAATCGGAGGTGAGTGATTCAACTATGTGTTTTAGAATGATTTCTTGACATGTATTCATGTTTTGTATGAAAAGCATATGTTAGTTCAATAGATATATATTGTTAGTTCATATTGGGCAACTATATTGATAAGTAGGCCCAATTGCACGGTAAAATGCTTGACTTATTTCAAAACCACGGTGAAATGTGATTTGAGTATGTGCATTTTCTATTTGGGTCGAAGGAGCACGTGGTACCAGGCCATTGTTGTGGAGCCATAATAGGCATAAGGTTGCACATTTGAAGAAAAGAAACGTGGATCTTACCTGGTCGTGTGGACTTATTGGCGAGGAGTCGCGATTAGGAGTGTGGACAGTACATGTGAGACTTCGGACACTAGTATGAAATGTAGAGAATGTGAATGCGAGCATGTTTATCATTCATGTGCATCGTTGATTTATTCACTAAGCATAAGCTTAAACAATCGAAATATGTGTGGTTATTCAAATAATCATTTCAGGTGTTAATGCTGGCGAGGAATCGGGGAGGTGATCATGAGATGATGGGAATTCACCTAGAAGGCGACTCATCACGTTTCATCTCGCAGTTTTTAGAAGTGGATAATAGCCTTGTATATGTTTCATTTCATTTCCAAACATTGTAAGGAATTCCTTTTGTGTAGCTAGAACTACATTTTGTATTGACTTAGAAAACTTGGAATGGTTTGGTTAAGTTATTATGAATCTGAACCTAGAGTTCGCGTCTTGAATGTTTTACATATCGATTTAATATTTTGGTTTTATGATTAAGGTAGCTAACGATCGCAAGTGTCGCTTGACCTTAGGCAATATCCTAGTGCAAATAGAATGCTGTCAGGGGGTCATTCGGCCAGTCAAAGGGAAAAGCTCGACTGGTCGAAGTGCCCTCTACTGTGAAGGATTATTACCAAGGGGTCATTCGACCGGTCGAACGGGGCATCTTGACCGATCAAAATACCCGCTGCATGTTTTCTTTTTTTAACACTTCCGAAAATTATTTAAATGTTTTGATTGGTTCTTAGGGCACCTTTGGCCCTTTGAATATAAATTCATTTGTCAATATAATTACGTTTTTAAATTTATACGGATTTTTACAACTTCAGATGTATTGTTTCAATGGAGTGATTACTCATTGTTATCTTTAAAGTTCTTTTTCCACTGCTACAACTTTTAAATGAGTAGGAAGAGCCTCGGTGGCGTGACCTAGATTCATATACGTGGATTTGGGACGTGACATTTAGTGGTATCAATGCAATAGTTTTAGAACCTTGAGAACGAGTGATGATATATGCTGAGTGACGTCGAGTGGAGTATGTGATTGTGACGATAATATTGTTATCAGTATAGAAATGCTTCACATGTTTGCATCTATTGATTGTAATGATGATTTGTGTGTATATATATATTATGGCATGGTATGCATAGTCTTTATGCATCCTATTCATCAGGACTAATACTTTATACATCATGATTGAGATGATAAGAGAATTGTCACCGCATTCGCGTATGGATCAGATAGTGAATATGGTGGGGAATTTTGTTCAAGCTGTAAGTGAACGAGATCAGGTGAACGTTCAGGCTCCACCAGTTGAGGTTCGATGTATTAATGTACCACCAGCACCAAGATCTCAACACACAATTATCGAACAGTTCTACAAACGGAAACTGACTTTGTACTGTGGACAAATTGACATAGACTTAGCTGATCATTGGATGATGGACATGGAGAGAGATTTTCGTACAATGATATGCACTGACGAGGATAAAATCCTTTGCGCATCCGATACATTGATGGGAGAAGCATTGGATTAGTGGAATTATGTGCTTGAACAAGGAAAACCAACTACGTGGGAGGCATTTAAAGATGAATTCAATAAGCGTTTCTTTCTGCGATCAGCTCGTACTCAGAAACATCAAGAGTTTGTGAGTTTAGTTCAGGGAGATATGACTGTGGGTACAATTCCAACTAATGAAGATAAGGCGCATAAATTTGAGGAAGGGCTTAGGGAGAACATCAGTAGTCGTGTTGACACTTTGCAACACCCGACCGTTTCACTATATGATGCTCTTACAAGCCTTGATATAGATTAGATGTATTAAATATGTCCTTAAGACGTTTACATATTCTGTTTAACGTTTCTGCTGGAGAAGATGAAGTACCAACCGATTGGACTTTTCCCAATCAATTGCCATCAGTTGAGTCATAATCGATTGGATAGATTACCAATCGATTGCCATTATTTGTAACCCAATCAATTGCCAAAGTTAGTAATCGCTTGACATTGATTTGGATCCAATTGATTAACATATTCCCCAATCAATTGTTATAGTTTTATCCCAATCGATTGACCCTTGTACCAATCGATTGGCATTAGTAGAACATAGATTGTTTCTTTTGTTTATTATGTATAGGATTCGATCATTTGATTCTCGATTCAGATTTTCATTATGCGATCATAGGTTGATCAGGGATAATTGATCTTGTAAAAATCAAGATAAAAAGTATGCTATACTTTTAAAAGATTTGCAGTGTGGAAGTAAAGATCGAACCCACAGAGATTGAAATACTAAAGCACTTTAATTTTCAAACCTAAACCTAGTTAATTAAGAAAACACAATTTTGATTTTGATTTTAATTAAACTAAGAATAATGAAAGTAAATCTAAACTATGAAAGCAATTTAAAAGTTGTTGTAAACGATATTTTAAGTGAACCTAGGATTGCAAAACCACCACTAGCTTTGTAATAAGGGTATCTATGCATTCAATTAGCTTATTACATTGGATGATAATGGGGAATTGTAGCTACAAGCCCAATTCTTCCTTCAAGAAGATAACTACGATTCAAGCATCAACATAATTCATCTTCGGTTAGCATGGATTGTCTCACACTAAACTAGGGTTGCGGCATACTCCGTCTTCCCTAGGCATGAACTATTCGACTACTTGATATCACAATTCAATTAAGCACCATTATATATAAATAATCCATACAAGCACAACAAATATAGACTATTGATCATATCTCATTCAAAATAGATCTAAGACAAGAATAAACTTTGAAAGCAATGATTTTATCAATAGAAGTACGATTTTATTATTTAAAATCCTCGAAACATGTAATCATCATCCATACATAATATAACTAAAATAAAAACATAAATAACACCATATTACTTGGCTAGGGTTTCATTGAAACCCTAGATATCAGTCTAAGCAGCCATAGAAGCGATGAATGGCAAGAGGTTGAATGAGGAGGCCATAGGAATCCTTAGTCTTCTTCTTCTTCTCCTTGCTTTCCTCTCTTCAATGGCTAAAGTTTAGGTGTGAATAATGTTGTGTATTATTGTGTAAACCCCAAAATTGATTTATAATAGAGTATATATAGTTTTGGCGTAAGTTTGGAAGCTTTTACAAACCTATTCGCACTAAAACAGCTATATTTCACTTTATGGACATAATTAGGTAGTTTCGTTAGTGTAGGGATCTTCAGTACACTAAAATACGCAACTTTGGTTTTTACTTAGGTCGCGCGAGTGGGCTGCGCGATCGCAATTTTGGGAGGTCATCCGAGCGGGCCGCGTGAGCGAGGTTCTGGTCTATCGCGCGAGCGGGCCGCTCGCGCGATGTGGCTTTTTCTGCTTCTTTCAGTCTGTTTTTACACCCCATTTAGCCTGGAATTCTTACTTTCTTCCAAAACCTACTAGAAAATAGAAAACAAAGTCAAACTACACAAAAACAGGATAAAAAGTACTAACAAATGTGAATTAAGGCGTGTAATTAGGACTTGTTCTCTCCCGATACACCCCCAAACCTACATTTTGCTAGTCCTCGAGCAAAAAGAACAGAAAAATAAAACTACTAATAAAAATAAAATCCTACTCTATTTTCGCATGAATCGTGATTGCACTTAGCATATGCAACAAACCTTTTAAACCTCTAGGTGTCCCTAGTCAGACGAGTGAAGTCTCACGAGGGTTCTCGTCAACAAGTCACCCACAATCATCTTGATTTCATTAAATATTTAAAAAGTTTTATTAAAAATAAAAAAAAAAACAGAACAATCAATACTCCTTATCATAAAATAGTGATTTGAAATAGTATGATAAATAAAAAGAAATGAAATCAAACGTCCATCTACGTCATGAAAAACAATCCCAAGCACATGCATCATATATATTAATAGAGTTTCTCATAAAATTGCACGTGTGTGATGTGGTAGTCAAATGAACACAAGCATGTCATGAACTTGGAATATAACTCGGATAACCATCCAACTATGCTTCGACTACGAATCTCACAATGTTAATTACACTCTCAAATGAAACACTCAAAAATAGGTATAATTTCTCTAATATATGGGAGTAAAGGAAATATGTTTACGAAATCAAGAAACGCTCACATATGACTTGAAAAAGACGCATGACACGAAAGAACAGTAGTCTCATGGATAAGATGCCAATAGTCAAGAAAAATTAATTGTTAACATGTTTTAATCCCCTCCCCATCGTTTACATATCCAAACCATGTTTTCTAGGATCAAATAGGACTTTTCAAAGGTTGTAACGTGGCTCAAGCAATGAAAAAAGATAGAAAGGATTTATTAAGTAATCACCAGAATGGCATTGTAAGGCATATTCAACTTCTTTCATTCATTCAACTAACTTTCATCTTTTCATTCTCTTCTTTTCATATTTTTTTTTCTTTCTTTCCTTTTTTTTTGTTCTCTTCTTCTTCTTCTTCTTTTTTCCTTTTCGTTGCTTTTGAACTGAATATTCATTGAATACCAAGGCAACTACCCCAAACATAATCTTGTTTTCTTCTTCTTCTCAATCGACACATCGCCTTATCACCACTGAAAGTTGATCAATCTTTTAGTGGTAAATTCCAAGTGGACGAAATTGAAGCAGAAAAAAGGATAACGGTAGTTACAGAAAAAGGGCGTTTTAACAGCTCAAAGGGGCAAACTAAGGAAATTTTTATCATTTTTCGGTTGGTAGTAAACAAAGAGGGCCTACCATCATCTCCTATGGTCATATGGTTCTTTAATGTTTATGATGGAAGATTATTTAGCATGGTAACCAGTGTTTCAACTTGACTATCAACCAAAACAAGAATCATGAGACTAAACAACGAGTAGATGCGCTATTTCAATAAAATTTGACAAACACAAAATGTATTTATAATCCTCTAAAACGAAAAGATAGGCTCAAAAGCTCACTGGTTCTAGTCTCCACACTATGCTTTATCTAGAAATTCGAATCATATTATAATTCACATTAAACATGCATCCATTTGACTACGTGCAGTGCATAGGTTTGTGTGCAAATCTATGATATAAAACTACGATTCAAACGATACATAACCTAAACATCGCATCATGACTTTAGCAAATGTTTAATCACATCTTCCCATGTTTACCATTCTATAAAAGTCCAAGTTAGATAACAAGAAGTATCGAATTGAGATTGTAAAAACGTTGATAACATCATTTATTTAAGCACAAGTATCAAAATATTTGAAAATTTTGGTGCATAATAACGTGCATGTGAATGCATACCCCCAAACCTAAACCTTTTCATTGTCCCAAATGAAACAATAAAATGAAAGAAAGGAGAGTATGTAAGGAAGGAACAACATTACCTCGATCTCAGCAATCACAAACTAGATGAACGTATATGAATATGGCGTTAAAGTTCAATTGCTCTAAAAGGAACCACTAATTCACCTGTCAATAATTGACAAAAGAAAAGAAACAAACAAAAGAACAACTATAGCTAATAGAAATATATATATATATATATATGTAATGTAGACGGTGGCATACTTGTTGACAAACTAGACTAACAAATAAAAGAAAAACAGAACTAACGAAACCAAGACTCAACGAAAAGAAAAGAAAACAAGCATAACTGGAACTATCAAAACACAAAATGACTCAATTTAAAAGGTCCTAAGGGAACTAACAGAAAAGAAAAACAACTAACCAGGTTTGGGAGAAAGAAAATAAGAGAACAGAGAGAAAAACATAATAATCCCCATGTCGTGCGCACGGGCCGCGCAAGCGACCGTCGCGTACGCGAGTCCCTCCGCGAGTTGAATCTGAGGCTTGTTTCTAAGTTTCATAAAGAAAAATTTCTAAGGCAACAGATCACTCGAGCGGGCTGCTCGGGCGAGATCCTCGCTCGCGCGATATAAATCTGAGAGTATATATTAAAAAACAATTTGAAAAATTATTCCTAAGGTAAAATCTTGCGCGAGCGGGCCCTGCATGCGATTTGGTATTTTTCTCTTTTCTCACTTATTTTAAGTGAATAAATTCAAAATAACTTGATCCCGACCCCCAAACCTATCTAGAACAACCAAAACAGACTCAAAACTGACCCAAAATGACCAAAAAGTGTACAAAATGATAAACAGAACGATAAAAGCTCGGGTTGCCTCCCAAGAAGCACTATCTTTTACGTCTTCAGCTAGACCATTCTAGCTCAAGACTCATGGAGGCCGAAACATGAAATTACCCTTGAAGGCATTAGGGAGACTCCGGTGGAAAACATAAATAATGTCATTATTTGTTAACTCGATCGACGGTTTTTCCTGATTATGTTCAAATCGATTTATCACCTTTCGAGTAAATTCAGCGTTAGGGTTTGGGTTATTTGAATTCGTCCACTCATTACTCACTGTATTGTTTTCCTTACTCGTATTCATTTCGTTATTAGGTTCAATAGTTCGTCTAACCTCACTATCCGCAACACAAAGATAATCATCGTCATTAGGAGGTTGATCAATAGCATTAAAAACATTTAATTTCAAGTTCATGTTCCTAAACGACACTTTCATTATCCCCATTTGACAGTTAACACGAGCGTTGGCCGTGGCTAAGAATGGACGACCAAGAATGACAGGAGTGTGTTTCCTAGCATCTAGTTGTTGGGTTTGTGCCCTCAAACCATTACTTTATGTATGAGACATTAGCATTATAATATATGGATATCAACTTTACATTTCATTGTGTATGTTTCTTTCATGAGATGATTGTTTTGTCCTTAAGTATCATAGTAAGCAATTCGTGTGTGTATGAGATACACACAAGTGAGATACGAATTACTATTCTTTGATACTTAGAATATGTCACAGTGGATGATGAGACTGGATACCTCATCAGGTCTACACTGTAGCATAATTAACTACCATTGGATGGAGTGATTAATCTCAATCACTAGAGTGTAGCTCTTAGTTGATATGCTAGTGCTTATAGTGCATTGACGGACCTGAGCTTTCCTATTGACGCTTTAGGCTGTCAACAGTCAATAGGAACTCATAACTTGTATAAGGTACGTGTTCTCAATCTTGAGATGATTATGAACACAGACTATGGATATGGCTGCTTTGACTTACCAATCAGTGAGGTCTATAGAAGATCAATACCTGGGTATCTTGGGTATGTCATGTCCATAGGGTTGTGAACATATATTGTCAAGATAGTATCTACCCTCTGATTCAGAGTAAGCATTCCCTTGAGAATGTCACCAAGTTGATTACTGAGTACTGCAGTCTTGTTGATAAGAGCTATCAACATGTTTGGTAATCATGAGTAGTGAATGGGACTCAAGGAATACAAGAAGTAATCATGATTCAGGTTGACAGTAACAGTTATCCGACTACCTGAATATGATTACGAATGCTGACGGTAGAGGGACATTAGTACACCATACAAGTCTAGTTATCGCTTCGGATATGTTCTTTTGCGTTGGAGTTCAGTTATCGTTTTATAGTGGAATAAACGTTAACTGACCAGTTAGTTAGTTTGCTGATCAAAGAGTTTGGTCATGGTAATTAACAAACTGGTCTGAGCCAACAATAAAGAGCCTAGGAGGTCCCACTCTTAGCTCCGCTAGGATGCTTGGAAAGACACTTGAGGAAGCTGTTAAGACAGGTTCGATCGATCGAAGTATGTTCGATCGATTGAAGTCAGCAGGTTCGATCGATCGAGAATGGTTCGATCGATCGAAGGTTCGATCGATCGAAGTCACTTCGATCGATCGAAGTCTAGGTCGGTTCTGGAAATCTATAAATAGGGCAGCTGCGTTCTGGAAGAAGGTGATCGTCGTTTTTATACGCAGAAGCTGCAGAAACTATCATAGTCTTCCCAAAACCTTCCTATCCTCTCTATTAGGGTTCCCACCAACCCTAGACTTTCCGGCAGGCATCCGCAGGAGTCATAAGGGTGAAGATCATCTAGTGCAGGCTGCAGGAAGTTAAAGTTTCAGAATTGGGTTCAAGACACTAAGGTATAATTCTTGCACCCTTGTACGCATCTATGGAATTGACAAGTAGTAGATCCTGGAATACCAAAAGTTTTATAACTTAACCTATTTCCGCTGCGCGTTTAAACTCTAACTTTAAACCACTTTTTCCTTCAATTGGTATCAAAGCCACGCTCGTTTGGATCTATAGATGCGTTTTTGGAACCCTAGTTTTGATTTGCATGTTTATTTTAGAACTGTTTTTGAAACTGCATCGTCACAGATCTATTTCTGCAGTGTTATCGTAGCAGAATACAAAACTGTGATTGTATAGGATGCAAGGTGGGTTCGATCGATCGAACTTGTTTCGATTGATCGAACATTCTGTTCTCAATCGATCAAACTCGTTTCGATCGATCGAAGCCTTCTGGTGTTCGATCGATCGAATGGTGTTCGATCGATCGAATTCTCTGTCCAGGTGTTCTGTTCACAGTTGTAAGGGTTTTTTAAATTATACTTTAATCTTAAATTATTTCTGTAAAATTTTTAAATCATTCTGTGAAACAGAATGTTCAAGCGATTGAACAGTGTTCAATCGATCGAATGTTCGAGCGATCAAACGGTCTTCGATCGATCGAACTGTGACAGAGAAGTAAGATGCTGTTTTAAGTTCTAATTCAGTATGTAAAGTGTTTATATACTGTGTGAATCAATTAAGTGTTCCAATAGTTACATATATTTGTTATGTATGTGTGGATGTGTGTACGACTAACCCTTTTGCAGCAAAATTAGTCGCTATCTCCCATGGCACCAAGTCATTTAAATATTTATATTCAAATTGTTTGAGATTGGTGCATGTTGTAATTTATTAATGGTTTGGTTTTAAGGCGTATGTAAAGGGCGCTGCGGCTTCAATCCTACGAAAAGGAAAGTCGCACCGGTTTCCCTAGCCTTTTATTTATTTTTTTGCAATTTCCTTTTTCTAGATAAATTGTAAGCTTCAAAAGAAGCATAGGTCCAATGTAATAGAATCAGAAATTCCATGAAGATGGAGCAAGGAGCCGTTGTCCATATAGATGGAGCCGGAGGCGACCAAACCAAGAAGGTGGATCTATGGAAATAGAGCCATGGGAGATAGAGGCATTGTTTGAATGCCTATATTTTATTTTAGTTTTTTGTTTTATGTGCTTGTTTTGTGATTGGCGTATAATACATTGTTGCATGCACTTAAAACAAGTTTTCTAAAATAAAATTCAAAAACCGTTTTCAACACATTAGTAAACATTGGATGTTTATGGGTAGTGTGTGGAAACATTTTTCAAAAGCAAAATCCTTAATTTACTAAATCTAGTGGGAGAGGGTCTTATCAAATAACACCCACGATCTTCCATTAACGGTTCATTGTAAGATGAGTAGTGTATTCTGTGTCACCTCGCCAGGGGTGATCATTCCATACGGAGGGTACACTGCTCATTGGTTACTAGATGTGAACTTCCTATGGATAGGATCAATCAGACGTGTTAGAGGGTGACCACCACACGGAGGCGCTACTTGAGACGGTTGTGATTGGATCCTAGTTAATGGTACACACTAGCTAAGCTATGGATAAGGGATCCCACACGGGGCATTATTCAGAAACTTAGAGATCAAATAGGTTCGGGAGTCATGGCTATTTTGCAAGAGTTGCATAGCGGATAAGTCATGATAAATCGAAAGATCGAACATTGACCACCACACGGAGGCTTTATTCTTTCGTTTCGATATTCCGGCGACTTTGTTTTTAAATAAGAGTTTTAAGGATTCTTTTATTTCAAACTGTCAATTCTGATATCCATATTTATTTTGTTTGTTTGATTTTCAGTAATCATAATGTCTGGATCTGCATTTAGTCCACTTGCCACCATACTCACTCAAAACAAGTTAACTGGAAATAACTACACTGAATGGAAACGTAACCTTGACATCGTTTTAACTGCGGAGGATCACATATATGTCCTCACCACCCCAAGCCCTGAAGAACCCGCGGCAAATGCTTCGGCAGCTGCCAGACACGAGTTCGACAAATGGAAGAAGTCGAATGGAATGGCCTGTTGTTACATTCTGGCCTCAATGGCTGGTGTGTTACAACACCAATTCCAATCGAACGATTCTGCCAGTGACATTATCACATCCCTGAAAAAGATGTTTGGGGAGCATGGCAGGCCTGCCAGACAGGTAGCCATGCAGAAGATAATGAGTGCAAAGATGTCGGAAGGTACTCCAGTCAAAGAACATGTTTTAAAAATGATTGGTTATTTAAACGAACTGGAGACCTTGGGAGCCAACATCGATGCACAGACCCAAGTTGATATGATCCTCAACTCGCTCTCGCCATCATTCGCTCAATTCAAACTTAACTATAATATGAATCAAATGGATTTTTCAATGAGCGAATTAATGAGTTCTTTACTGGTAGCAGAAGGGGTGATCAAACCTGGGGGCAGCGTTTTAAACGTTGAGAAAAGCGCTTCTTCTTCCCGATCTACACCGAAAGGTAAGAAAGGAAAGAAGAAGGCTGGCACTGGTGGTTCAAATGTTGGACCGGTCCCTAAGATTGCAAAATCTAAGGGAAAAGGTAAAGGCAAAGGGAAGGTGGGTGGCCAAGGCAAAGGAAAGTGTTTCCAATGCGGTGAGAAGGGCCACTGGAAGAGGAACTGTCCAGAATTCTTAGCTACAAGAGTTCAAGGTATGATTGAATCACATGTGATTGAAGTAAGTTTTATTACGGATACTTCAAACACTTGGTGCATTGATTCTGGTGCGACTAACCATATCTGTAATTCATTGCAGGGGTTCAGATCAACCAGGAAATGCAGTGATGGGGAGATCGTGCTTACTCTAGGTTCTAGCGCAACCTTATCTGCGGTTGCTATAGGAGTCGTAGTTTTAGAATTTTCAGACAATAAAGTTTTGATTTTATCAGATGTACTTTACGTCCCTTTAATGAGACGTAATTTAATTTCAGTTTCTAATTTAACGAATAATGGTTATTCCTTTCATTTTGGAACTGAAGTTATCATTAAAAGAAACAGTTTTTTTATATGTTCTGGTGTTAAATCAAATGGTTTGTATGTGATTACTCCCAATATTTCAAAAGATTCTTGTTTGGAACTTAATAACTCAGTGGTAACTTTACCATCTAAAAGAAAGGAACCTTCCACTAATCCAACAAGGCTTTGGCATATGAGGCTTGGCCATATCAATCTGAATAGGATTGGCAGACTAGTCAAAGAAGGGGTCTTAGGCGATTTGGTTCTCGAACCAATGGAAGTCTGCGAGTCTTGTTTGGAGGGTAAGATGACCAAAAGGCCCTTTCCCGCAAAGGGCAATAGGACCAATGCATTGTTGGAATTAGTTCATACTGATGTGTGTGGACCAATAAATATTAGAGCAAGGGGTGGTTATGAGTATTTCATAACATTTACCGATGACCACTCTAGGTATGGATATGTGTACCTAATGCAGCACAAGTCTGAAGCCTTTGAAAAGTTCAAAGAGTTTAGGGCTGAAGTGGAGAAGCAATCGGGCACACATATCAAGACCATTCGATCTGATCGAGGTGGCGAGTACCTCTCTAATGAGTTTATTGATCACCTCGTATAGAATGGGATTCTGTCACAGTTGACTGCACCTGGTACGCCTCAGCAGAACGGTGTAGCGGAGAGAAGGAATCGGACTCTTTTAGACATGACTAGGTCGATGATGAGTTATTCAGAGTTGCCATTATTCCTTTGGGGTTATGCTTTGGAAACCGCTGCATACATACTAAATCTAGTACCAAGCAAATCTGTTCCCAGGACACCACGAGAGATGTGGATTGGGCGCAAGCCTTCTTTGCAACATCTCCGGATATGGGGGTGTCCGGCACATGTGCTTAAAGGAAAGATGAGCAAGTTGGATTCTAGATCGGAAGTATGTTACTTTGTACCCTTCTCTTGATTCAAATTAATGTTTGCATCTCTCTCACTCTCATTCAGAATTTTGAGAACTTCCTCATCTCAAATCGTCATCCTAGTCGAAATGGCATTTACTTGCTCACTCGAACTCCCATTCTCATATTGTCCCTTAGGGTTTTGAATAGTTTGACTAGGCAACTTACCCTCGTTTCTACGACTCATCGCATTAGCTATTTGTTCCATTTAGGCTCAAGCTTCGCAACGGATTGTGTGTGAGAGTGCACTATTTGTGTTTGTGCTTGCACTTGCATTTCGATAGTCTTAAGGGACGCCAACACTTTTGCCTTAAAAGTGCTGTCCCTTGGAGGGTTAGGATTAAGAGGGGGATGTTGGTATTGACATTGTTAAAATTGGGGTCGGTAAGTATTAGAAAAATTAGTCATCATAGGATTATAACTATTTCGTGGGAATTGTTGAATAGAGTGTATGTGTTGCTCCACAAATTTCAAAAATTGAGATATGGATGGGCATGCAAGTGTAGAATAGGAAGGATCGGAACATATTTAACAAATTTCATAAGAGGGTGAGCCCAAGTTTGGTTCATTGTCATAAGTCGGTCAAATTTTTTAGATAGTTCTTGTATTTAGATTGAATGACTTGACTCGAACCACTCCTCTCACTTGGGTTTAGGTAGAAGACACCCCTCAGGACGTATCGACACGGCTTGATGCATCGAATTCTCACTAAATGTTACAAAAATTTTCCATGCCTCATCGGTGCTTTTGTGTGGGAAGGTACCCACACAAACGTCATCGACGGTATTACGAAGTGAGGGAACAAGTCCCTCGTAGAAGATCTGCACCAATTGCCACTTGGGAATTTGATGATGTGGGCAAGAGCGTAATAATTCTTTAAATTGTTCCCAAGTGTCATAGAGTGTTTCCCCATATTGCATCACAAAGTTCATTATAGATTTTCTGATTTGGTTAGTTCTTGTGATAGGAAAAACTTTTATAAAAATGCAGTATGTGATGCTTCCCATGTTTTAATAGTGTTTGGCTTAAGAGATTGGAGCCAATACTTAGCTTTATCCTTTAAGGAGAATGGAAAAAGACGCAATTTTAATTCATCATCAGTTTTGGATTTTCAATGTAGAGCATATGTCTTGGAACTCTCCTAAGTGATGATAAGGATCTTCTTCAATACGGCCATGGAATGAAGGTAGTAGCGCGATGGTAGATGACTATCTCAAAGTGAGATGCCGTCACCTTTGGTAATTCGATACATGCTTGTGGCGTATAGGCCGTAGGAATTAAATAATCTTTAAGCGGAGGAGGCGAAGGTACATTAGGGTTATTTTCATTGTTTCTGTTATTCCCGTTGTTTCTAATGTCGGCCATTGGAATAGAGTCAATTTTAATAGTTCGAGTTTTTCTAAAGCATTTAAGGGTACTTTGAATTTCGGCCTGAAATAACGATGACGGTTTCGGAGTTGATTCGTCGTCTAACAACAACCAAGCTCCAGAAGCTTGGGTTGACCTAAGGACTCTAAGGGTACGTTCAAGTTCAGGGTCGAAAGAATGTAAAGAGAGTTTACTCGAACGCATACCAAACATAAATACGGACTCAAACAAATACGAAAGACGACCATGCAAATAAGACAATAAGCACACAACTACTATGATGCATGAAAGTTATCATGTAATGCAGTGATTCACGTCAAAGCCCAGCTTCTCGGGTTTCCTAGCTAATGCACGTGCAAATCACTCCTAAACTAATGCAAATAGTGCGTCTCAGCGCCCTGACTTACAGTTATTTGAAGCAAATTTTAAAGGAAGCAATTTCCTTGATTTTTTTGTTTTTTTTTTATTTATTTTACTTTTTCGCGTAAGCTTCTTTGATGTGCTAAGCTCTTCCACTCCGAAACGCTAGAATTTGATGACACGAAAAACTACAAAACAAAAGGAAAATTTAGTGACTCAAAACAAAACGAAAAATAAGAAAAAGTAAACCTAATATAATATTTACGAATTAACTAAACTAAGATTCTAAAACTAAAGGTAGTAATTTGCGATCCCCGGCAACGACGCCAAAAATTGATCTTGTCAAAGTCAAGATAAAAAAGTATGCTATACTTTTAAAAAATTTGCAGTGTGGAAGTAAAGGTCGAACCCCTAGAGATTGAAATACTAAAGCACTTTAATTTTAAAACCTAAACCTAGTTAATTAAGAAAGATAAATTTTGATTGTGTTTTTAATTCAACTAAGAACAATGAAAGTAAATCTAAACTATGAAAGCAATTTAAAGGTTGTTGTAAACGATATTTAAAGAGAACCTAGGATTGCAAATCCACCACTAGCTTCGTAATAAGGGTATCTATGCATTCAATTAGCTTACTACATTGGATGATAATGGGGAATTGTAGCTACAAGCCCAATCCTCCTTCAAGAAGATAACTACGACTCAAGCAATAACATAATTCATCTTCGATTAGCACGGATTGTCTCACACTAAACTAGGGTTGCGGCACACTCCGTCTTCCCTAGGCATGAACTATTTGACTACTTGATATCACAATCCAATTAAGCATCATTACATGTAAATAATCCATACAAGCACATCAAATATAGACTATTGAGCACATCATATTCAAAATAGATCTAAGACAAGAATAAACTTTGAAAGCAATGATTTTATCAATAAAAGTACGATTTTATTATTTAAAATCCTCGAAACATGTAATCATCATCCATACATAATAAAACTAAAAGAAAAACATAAATAACACCCTATTACTTGGCTAGGGTTTCATTAAAACCCTAGATATCGGTCTAAGCGGCCATAGAAGCAATGAATGGCAAGAGGTTGATGGAGGAGGCCATGGGAATCCTTGGTCTTCTTCTTCTTCTTCTTCTTCTTCTTCTTCTTCTTGCTTTCTTCTCTTCAATGGCTAAAGTTTTAGGTGTGAATAATGTTTTGTATTATTGTGTAACCCCCAAAATTTATTTATAATAGAGTATATATAGTTTTGGAGCAAGTTTGGAAGCTTTTCTAAACCTATTTGTACTAAAACTACTATATTTCACTTTATGGATCTAATTAGGTAGTTTCGTTCGCGTAGAGATCTTCAGTACAGTGAAATACGCAACTTTGGTTTTTACATAGGTCGCGCCAGCTGGATGCACGAATGCGATTTTGGGAGGTCGCGCGAGCGAGGTTCTGGTCTATCGCGCGAGCGGGCCTCTCGCGCAATGTGGCTTTTTCTACTTCCTTTAGTATGTTTTTACACCCCATTTAGCCTAGAACTCTTGCTTTCTTCCAAAACCTACTAGAAAATAGAAAACAAAGTGAAAGTACACAAAATAGGATAAAAAGTACTAACAAATGTGAATTAAGGCGTGTAATTAGGACTTGTTCTCTCCCGATTAATAATGTAACAACAAAGATAAGTATAGTTAAGAATAACATATTATCGTGATAATGTTAGATGCTATGTGGTTCTTTTATGAGTTCGATATATGTTCATTTCAATCCGTGTAGTCGAGCTACAATGGGAAGTCATATATCAATGTTAGTACGGAACATAAGTTGGTTTGATAAGTTCTGGGAATGGTACATGGGCAGGGCTAAGTAGTCCTGAGATAGCTTGATGCTACATGTGTCACGCCCCGACGTAGCATAAATATGGAAAGCGTTTAATTTCCTTTATGGACCCGTAGGTCGCGACAGTTTGAAGGATCGATTCCGTCCCAAACGTCGAACAACATAAAACCATTAATCAGAGTAGGGCAATCAAGGCTCAAGGCTTATAAAAATTTTCTAACTTATTACATCCTATGGTACGGGGTTAACTAAGGCACAGACCGCCTTGAAATAAAACAATAACTTAAAGTCTATTACAGTCATCCTTATTACAAACCAAATCATAACACATAAACATAAAGCATATAAGGGTAACATCTCTTCTCAGCAACAGATCTTAATTAGCATAGTCATACGGTTCTTCTTGATTATAACCTGCAAAGCCTAGACACGAATGTCCAGGACGCATCAACGCCGTCAGCTTCAAGAAGCTGGTGAGTATTAAAAACATAGCTTTGAATGTAAAAACATGCCCATTTACCTTTTTCCCATTTTCATTTAAATACCACAAGTTTATATTTATGATAAAGAGCTTGTTAGAAAAACAACCACAACAATAATTAAAAGATAAATTCACACATATGTGACCGTGTATGAGAACAATGCACCATCTCATCTAACCGACTCTTTTCTCTCGACAAAACCCAACAACCCTCTATCCTACTCCTGGTATCTTTGAAATACTAAGATAGCCACACTTTAGCAACGGGGCGCCAGGGAGTGTCCAGTTTGCCTCACACTTTGGTCCGGGGTACCAGGGAGTGTCCAATGCCTCACACTTTGAATACCCTAACCGCCATGCAAATACCGGGGCAACCCCCACACAGGTATCCAGACTCGAGTCATTCAGGGAGTGTCTATAGGCCACACTTTAGCACTTCCATGGGTGCCAGTGAGTGTCCAAGTTCGGCTTCACACACTTTAACGCTTCCATGGGCGTCAGGGAGTGTCCATTTTTGCCACCTTCGCATTTCAAAGACACCCTCATCCTCTTTTTCAACTCCAACCACAATCACATCCACAACCACAACCATAACCACAGCCACAATTACAACCACAACCACAACCACAACCACAACTCAAACTCATACTCTTTCCACACAATCATTACTCTTTTCCACACTATCATTACTCTTTTACACACTACCAACACTCACCATGCATGTACAACTGACTCCACATGAATGTCATCAAACTTTAAACATAAAGGAATTCACAGAATTAAAGAAATAATACGCGTACGGGGATTGAAAATTCGTAATTCATTGCCTTAATCATTTTAAACATAACTAATAGCATTCTAAAAACTGCTACTGAAATCCTCGTTTTCTGTCCAAACGGTGCAGAATCTGAGAAAATTGCATTAGACGAAAAGTGTGCAGAATCGAGTTTTACTTGGGACAACGCGGGCAGAACCTTAAATTTCATTCGTTTTCCTAACAAAAATCTGAAAACAAAATTCTGCTACTGTTAAAATTAACTACCTAAATCAGTAAATAAGGAATGAGTTACATTTGGAGTGAGTTAGTAATACTCACCGTGATATAGATTGAAGAAATTGTTGAGACAGAAATATAATTACGAAATTCCCGAATTCCAAGCTTTGGCTATGGAGGATTGAGCTCTTCTCTCTCTCTACGAAATTGAAGAACTCTCTGCACTCTCTAAACTCTCTGTGAATTCTGAAATGTGTTGTGATGGAAGTGCAGAATGTGTAGTGTGGTTGGGTGTATAAATACTCAAACTCCCACTTAGAAAACATTTGCCTAACATCCCACTCATCCTCCATTAATCTCCACTAATTACAAAGAAAGTGCAGCAATGATGTGTAAATATACACTTGCAATTCATAATGCTCCATTGATAATTGAAAGGGTAGGTGGAGTTGGTGTGGGTCAAGGTGTGTTTGGGAATCAAGCTTATGGCATTAGGACAACACACATACTACAAGCATTTGCCAAACAAGGCCTAAGGGAAAACTTTAGCAATAATAATTGGGTATAAAGAAATTTGTCCAATCAGTTACTCCCAAAATTCTATGGAAGTTTAACACTGCGCGGACAGTTTTAAACCTAAACTAGTATTTTCGTGACACGGTGTTTATCACAAAAATACAGAAAATTCATTTTAACGTTAGAAATAGTTTTCTGATTTTATAAAAATACAGTTTGAGTTTAAAAGAAATAATTCCACCGTCTTGAAATACAGTTTTGAAATTTAACACAGGTATTGCAAGTTTTTATGAAAATTGCATTTTGACCCCAAAAGAAATTTCAATTATGAAATTAGTCAAGAATTAAACTTTTCACATAAGAATTAACATATAAACAGACAATATATATTAAATTTTAAATATGATAATGCAAATGATAATGAAAATTTTAAATATAATAATGCATGAAAATGCAGGTTATTACACCCTTCCCCCCTTAAACAGGATTTCGTCCCCGAAATCAAGACTAACTAGTCATGAAACAACTCCGGGTACTTCTTCCTCATATCAGCTTCAACTTCCCACGAGGCTTCATTCTCGTCATGGTGATTCCACTGAACCTTCACCAACGGGATATCCTTATTCCTCAGCTTCTTGATACTCTGATCCAAAATCTTCACAGGTCTCTCCTTGTAAGAAACGTTATGACTCGTCTCAATGTCGTCATAACTAACCACGTGCGAGGGATCTCGTATGTATTTCCTCAACATACTCACGTGAAACACGTTGTGAACCCCAGACATCTTCGGTGGTAGCGCCAGCTGATAGGCCACTTTCCCGATACGTTCCAAAATCTCAAACGGTCCAATAAAACGCGGAGCTAACTTCCCTCTCTTGAGACCAAAGCGTACTACTCCTCGTGTTGGTGAAACCTTAAGAAGTACGTGATCTCCAACACTAAACTCCAGATCTTTCCGGCGCCGATCAGCATAACTCTTATACCTGCTCTGAGCGGTTCTCATCCTTTCCTTGACCGAGGAAATCTTCTCGTTGGTTTCTCTAACCAAATCTGGTCCCAACAATTCTGTGTCCCCAACCTCTGCCCAACACAATGGAGAACGACATGGTCGTCCGTACAGTGCTTCGAACGGAGCCATACCGATACTCGTATGATAACTATTGTTATAGGCAAATTCAACCAACGGCAAGTGTGTCTCCCAAGATTCTTCAAAATCGATCACACAAGCCCTAAGCATATCTTCCATGATCTGATTCACACGCTCAGTTTGTCCATCTGTCTGAGGGTGAAAAGCAGTACTCATCTTGAGTGAAGTTCCCATAGCTTCTTGCAGACTTTCCCAAAATCCAGAAGTAAAACGTGCGTCACGGTCTGACACAATCGATACAGGTGCACCGTGAAGTCGCACAACTTGTTGTATGTACATCCGGCTCATCTTTTCCACCGGGTATGTCATACTGTAAGCAATAAAATGAGCTGACTTCGTCAATCGATCCACAATTACCCAAATAGCGTCATGATTCTGTTGCGACCGGGGCAATCCTACTACAAAATCCATCGTAATGTGCTCCCACTTCCAACCAGGAATAGGTAGCGGTTGCAACAATCCTGACGGTCTCTGATGTTCGGCCTTGACTTGCTGACACGTCAAACACTTGGATACAAACTCGGCCACATCCTTCTTCATGCCTTCCCACCAGAAATTTCTCTTCAAATCTTTATACATCTTAGTTCCTCCCGGGTGAACTGTATACCTTGATTTATGTGCTTCTTCCAGAATATCTTTTCTCAAATTCCCACAATCTGGTACACATAATCTGTCTCTGCATCGATACCCTCCGTCACTCCCCACCTTCCATTCGGTCGGGTCTTTTTCTGACATTTTTACAAACCATGTCTGAAACTTCTCATCTTCTTTCTGAGCTTCAATAACGCGGTCGATAAGAACAGGCTGTAGGATAAGACATCCAAAAAGTTGTCCTTCTCCTCTTTCAGCACTCTGTACATCGAACTCCACCAACGTCTCCAAAGCTCGCCACTCTCTAACCATTAAGGAGGCGATCGTCTCCCGAGTCTGCCTACTCAAAGCATCAGCGACCACATTAGCTTTACCAGGGTGGTATTCCAACGTGAAGTCGTAATCTTTGATCAACTCCATCCATCTGCGCTGCCTCATGTTCAACTCTTTCTGTGTGAACAAATACTTCAGACTCTTGTGATCGGAGAACAAATCAAACTTCTCACCGTAGAGATAATGTCTCCAAATCTTGAGTGCAAAAACCACTGCTGCCAACTCCAAATCATGAATAGGATAGTTCAACTCATTCGGCTTCAGCTGCCTGGATCCATAGGCTATAACTCTGTCATCTTGCATAAGTACACACCCTAGTCCTTGATATGATGCGTCACTAAAGATAGTGAACTTCTCACCAGGCTTGGGTATTGCTAGTACTGGTGCGGTAGTGAGTCTCTCTTTCAACTCTAGAAAGGCTCGCTCATGCTTCTCTGTCCATTCGAATTTCAAATTCTTCTTTGTCAACCCAGTCAATGGTGCAGCTATCTTGGAGAATCCCTCAACAAATCTCCTGTAATAGCCTGCGAGTCCAAGAAAACTCTGAACTTCTGTAGGGTTGCTTGGCCTAACCCAGTTGGATACAGCATCGGTCTTGGACGAATCCACAGAAATTCCTTGAGATGACACCTTGTGTCCCAAAAATTTCACTTCTTGCAACCAGAACTCACACTTACTGAACTTGGCATACAAGTGGTGGTCCTTAAGCGTCTGCATCGTAATCCGAAGATGTTGCTCGTGTTCTTCTCTTGACTTAGAATAGATCAAAATATCATCAATAAAGACGATGACAAACTGATCTAAATAAGGCTTGAATACTCTGTTCATCAGATCCATAAACACTGTCGGGGCGTTCGTTAATCCAAACGGCATCACCAGAAATTCATAATGACCATATCGGGTTCTGAAAGCAGTCTTAGGTATGTCTTCCTTCCGTACCCTCAACTGATGATACCCCGACCTTAGGTCTATCTTGGAAAATATCGTAGCTCCTTGTAGTTGATCAAATAAATCGTCGATCCGAGGCAAAGGATACTTGTTCTTGATTGTCACTCGATTCAATTCTCTGTAGTCGATACACAGCCTGAGCGTCCCGTCCTTCTTCTTCACAAATAACACCGGTGCTCCCCAAGGCGATGTACTTGGACGTACAAAACCTAGGTTCTCGAGCTCTTGTACTTATCCCTTTAATTCTAGCAGTTCTGTGGGGGCCATTCTGTAGGGAACCTTGGTAATTGGTACGGTACCCGGTATAAGCTCAATACAGAACTCTATACTTCTCTCGGGCGGTAATCCAGAAATGTCTTGAAATACTTCTTCGAAGTCCTTGACTACAGGTATAGATGATGCTGTCACCTCTGTACTGACGACTTCGATGTTGGCTAAACATCTTGTGAGGAACATATCTCCCGAAGGGTTACATTGAAAATCAAAGGGTTGATTCTCATTGTCGGAGAATGTAATTCTCTTCCTCGCGCAATCCAACTTCACTTGATTCTGAGACAGCCAATCCATTCCTAGGATTATGTCGAACTCCTTCATCGATAGGACGATCAACCTTGCAGGGATTTCTCGGTCTCCAATCCGTAGAGGACAATCCTTGCATACATGTCCTAAACTGACCGCAGCTCCTATTGGTGATGTAGCCTTCAAAGCTTTCTCTAAGCGATGAGGTAAGATACCCAATCTCCGAATTGTATTAATGGATATGAATGAAAGAGCAGCACCCGTATCAAATAATACTCTAACATGGGAGTTAAATAGAGTCAATGTACCTTCCACTGCTTGCTGATCAGGTTGAACTTCTCCAAGATCTCCATCTTCATATGCAGCTCCATCATCACCCGCGGCATCAGGAATAACAGCATTCAAGCGGGTCTGACCCTGTTGTCCATAAGTCGCTTGCTTAGGAGCAGTGCAGAACCTGCTGATGTGACCTGGTTCACCACAGTTGAAGCAGACTATTCCTGGCTGAGCAGCACGCCTTGGTGCCCTGCAGTCCCGAGCCACATGTCCAGGATTGCCACAGTTGAAGCACTTTACTCCACTACTTCCTTCTCCTACTCGGGGTTGAGTCGGATGGGTAATAGCTTGTGCCTTCTTGCTCCCATCAAAGTTCCTCTTCTGCCCTTGGGTACGATTCATTGGTGGTCTATTCCCAAAATTACCCCTCTGAGGCGGTCGGAATTCGAATTGTTTACGGTATACTCTTGCATCTTCTTCCAGGTCGGTAGCCAGGCCGACTAGTCCTTCAAACGATTTGTCTAGGTGGCCGAGAGTCAGGCGACGAATCTGCGGTGCCAACCCTTGGTTATACTTCCGGATCTTCTTCTCCTCAGTATCAACCATGTGCGGGGCAAACCGTGACAGCCTCTCGAACTGTGTGGTATACTCTTGCACCGTCTTGGTTCCTTGCGTCAGATCCATAAACTCCTTCTCTCTTCTGTGCCTCTCCGTAGCCGGAAAGTACTTCTCCAGGAATCTCCCTTTGAACGCCGTCCATGTCATCCCCATAGCAGCGGTGTTTCCGATAGTGGCTATGACCGAGTCCCACCAATCTGCAGCGGCGTCGGTTAGTTGAAAAGTAGCCAATCTCCTTTTGTCCATCTCGTTGCATTGGACAGCTTCAAACATGCGGTCCATCTGTCTTAACCATTGTTCTGCCTTCCAGGGATCCGTGGTACCCGCAAATTGCTCGGGTCTGAGCGCACGGAATCTCTCCAGCAGCTTATCTCCCGTCTGGCGGTCTCGTTGGTTTTCATTCGCATTACTAACCCTCTCGAGACGTCTGATAAAAGCTTCAAATATTCCCGTGGGGTCGGCAGCCTCGGGCGCTCCTTCAATCAGATTTCTGTTCCTCCTTGGTCTTCCAGCCATTCTATGCATGATAGGGGTAGTAGAATGAGAAACATGCATGCAACAGTACTCTGACAAAAATTTTCAAAATAGTATATATCACTATATCACATACTCGTATTATCACATAAGCATACAATAAAATATAAATTAAGTACATATAACACGTATTCGAACTAGGGCTGTCTAATAGCAAAGAGGTTGTATTCTTATCCTCTAGACTCTGGTTGTGGGCCATACTGACTATTCCGAGATTTGACTCAGGAAATTTGTCAGTGCCTAAGCTATTAATGAGGGCTATGGTATGCTTTAACTCCTTAGAAACTCGGCTACTATATGTCTGTAGGGGCATCATAAGTTATGGTTATCTCGGCTAATCCTAAATGGATATGTCTGAAGGTATATGGAAATTGTTATCATTCTTGTCGATGTGACAAGACAAACGGGTAATCATTTCTATGATAAAACCAACTTAGAATTTTAGTTTCTGAACTAAGGGTAACCTATGTCACTAATCTATGGCGTGAAAAACTGAGCCTGGTCAATCTAGAAAACCTATGGCTCTGATACCACCAAATCCTGTCACGCCCCGACGTAGCATAAATATGGAAAGCGTTTAATTTCCTTTATGGACCCGTAGGTCGCGACAGTTTGAAGGATCGATTCCGTCCCAAACGTCGAACAACATAAAACCATTAATCAGAGTAGGGCAATCAAGGCTCAAGGCTTATAAAAATTTTCTAACTTATTACATCCTATGGTACGGGGTTAACTAAGGCACAGACCGCCTTGAAATAAAACAATAACTTAAAGTCTATTACAGTCATCCTTATTACAAACCAAATCATAACACATAAACATAAAGCATATAAGGGTAACATCTCTTCTCAGCAACAGATCTTAATTAGCATAGTCATACGGTTCTTCTTGATTATAACCTGCAAAGCCTAGACACGAATGTCCAGGACGCATCAACGCCGTCAGCTTCAAGAAGCTGGTGAGTATTAAAAACATAGCTTTGAATGTAAAAACATGCCCATTTACCTTTTTCCCATTTTCATTTAAATACCACAAGTTTATATTTATGATAAAGAGCTTGTTAGAAAAACAACCACAACAATAATTAAAAGATAAATTCACACATATGTGACCGTGTATGAGAACAATGCACCATCTCATCTAACCGACTCTTTTCTCTCGACAAAACCCAACAACCCTCTATCCTACTCCTGGTATCTTTGAAATACTAAGATAGCCACACTTTAGCAACGGGGCGCCAGGGAGTGTCCAGTTTGCCTCACACTTTGGTCCGGGGTACCAGGGAGTGTCCAATGCCTCACACTTTGAATACCCTAACCGCCATGCAAATACCGGGGCAACCCCCACACAGGTATCCAGACTCGAGTCATTCAGGGAGTGTCTATAGGCCACACTTTAGCACTTCCATGGGTGCCAGTGAGTGTCCAAGTTCGGCTTCACACACTTTAACGCTTCCATGGGCGTCAGGGAGTGTCCATTTTTGCCACCTTCGCATTTCAAAGACACCCTCATCCTCTTTTTCAACTCCAACCACAATCACATCCACAACCACAACCATAACCACAGCCACAATTACAACCACAACCACAACCACAACCACAACTCAAACTCATACTCTTTCCACACAATCATTACTCTTTTCCACACTATCATTACTCTTTTACACACTACCAACACTCACCATGCATGTACAACTGACTCCACATGAATGTCATCAAACTTTAAACATAAAGGAATTCACAGAATTAAAGAAATAATACGCGTACGGGGATTGAAAATTCGTAATTCATTGCCTTAATCATTTTAAACATAACTAATAGCATTCTAAAAACTGCTACTGAAATCCTCGTTTTCTGTCCAAACGGTGCAGAATCTGAGAAAATTGCATTAGACGAAAAGTGTGCAGAATCGAGTTTTACTTGGAACAACGCGGGCAGAACCTTAAATTTCATTCGTTTTCCTAACAAAAATCTGAAAACAAAATTCTGCTACTGTTAAAATTAACTACCTAAATCAGTAAATAAGGAATGAGTTACATTTGGAGTGAGTTAGTAATACTCACCGTGATATAGATTGAAGAAATTGTTGAGACAGAAATATAATTACGAAATTCCCGAATTCCAAGCTTTGGCTATGGAGGATTGAGCTCTTCTCTCTCTCTACGAAATTGAAGAACTCTCTGCACTCTCTAAACTCTCTGTGAATTCTGAAATGTGTTGTGATGGAAGTGCAGAATGTGTAGTGTGGTTGGGTGTATAAATACTCAAACTCCCACTTAGAAAACATTTGCCTAACATCCCACTCATCCTCCATTAATCTCCACTAATTACAAAGAAAGTGCAGCAATGATGTGTAAATATACACTTGCAATTCATAATGCTCCATTGATAATTGAAAGGGTAGGTGGAGTTGGTGTGGGTCAAGGTGTGTTTGGGAATCAAGCTTATGGCATTAGGACAACACACATACTACAAGCATTTGCCAAACAAGGCCTAAGGGAAAACTTTAGCAATAATAATTGGGTATAAAGAAATTTGTCCAATCAGTTACTCCCAAAATTCTATGGAAGTTTAACACTGCGCGGACAGTTTTAAACCTAAACTAGTATTTTCGTGACACGGTGTTTATCACAAAAATACAGAAAATTCATTTTAACGTTAGAAATAGTTTTCTGATTTTATAAAAATACAGTTTGAGTTTAAAAGAAATAATTCCACCGTCTTGAAATACAGTTTTGAAATTTAACACAGGTATTGCAAGTTTTTATGAAAATTGCATTTTGACCCCAAAAGAAATTTCAATTATGAAATTAGTCAAGAATTAAACTTTTCACATAAGAATTAACATATAAACAGACAATATATATTAAATTTTAAATATGATAATGCAAATGATAATGAAAATTTTAAATATAATAATGCATGAAAATGCAGGTTATTACAACATGTTATATCCTTAACGAGCGGTGGATGGGGGATCACTGATAGACATTAATGAGTCATGGCAATAGATTAATATGCTATTGTTCGAAGCGCTGTATCCCTGACATGCGGTGGATGAGTTATATCCTTAATGAGTAGGAAATGGACCGACGTGGTGTCCATGACATATGGTGGATAGTATATATCCTTAACGAGCGATGGACAGAATGATGGTATGTTTATTTAATTTAAACAATTGAGTCTGTTCTTTCAGTCAAGGTTTATTGGTTATCATGTCAATTATCGGTCTTAGGATAATAAGACGATAAGGCTTGAGTAACGACGTTTGAATAAAGACGAAGATACTATTGCAACACTATATCTTATTCATTTCATAACTTGTTATTACGTTATATAATTGGTACCTTGTGAGTTTTTATTCACTCGGTTCTCAGTTAGCTGACGACTGTTATTGCTTGGACATTCCCCGTCCAGATTATCTCATCCCTCTTAATGCAGATAATGGAGCTTATGAGGACGGCTACTACCCTGAGAGGGAATATGCAGAGGGTGGCCCTATTGGTGCCATTTATGCCGGAGAAGGCTGTTATGCTGTCGACTATCCCTACACCAGCTAGAGATGGAGATTAATATTTTATTTGATATTTCTATCGAACTTTATTAGTTTAGCAGGTACTTGGGCATATGTTGTCTTTAGACCTATTATGATCCTGAGGACCACTGTGATATTGTAATGGATAGAATTGTTATTATATATTCAATTTGTTTACTATTCCTATTTATTAGTTGGACTAGTATTGTGTGGTGTGGACAATTTAGTGACATTCACCCGTCATTCCCTATAGACCCAAAAAGGAAATTTATTTTTCTCTATTTTTGCTGCTCCGGGCGTGACAGGGCCCTAAGGCGAGAACTTGGCCAAAAGCTAGGGCCAAGGCCAGAGGCAGATCGAATTTGACAACTTTAAAGGAGGGGGGACAAGTTAGATATCTGCTAACCCAGAAAGTCAGGAAAGCAAGGTATTCAGAATCAGTCAAGGGGCCATCAGCCTTCTTGTGTTCCAAAATGAAAGACTAATAACTTGTGTTTTTTTTTTGAAGCCTGGGGTGATGGGGGGAATGTAATAGTTTTGATGTGATAAAAGGGCATTAATGGGGTCACCATCCGGCCTCACACCGATCAGGGCATCCAAGTCAAAAAGAGTAGGGGACATCATCCCATAAAGAAAATGAAAGGAATTGGTGGATATGGACCAAAAAGCCGAGGCGGAGGAAAGAAGAGGAGTGTTCATGGGTAGGTGTCTCATGGTTAGATGAATCAAATCATGGATATTTTGCTTCTCCCACTCATCTAATTTGTTGGGGGTGACCCTGGCCACCCAAGCCAGCCATTCCAGCAAGGGCTTTGAAGGCCAAAAACGAATATCGTTGTTGTTACTCCATCTATGAAGTGGGGGACTGGGGCTCTCAGACAGAGAAAAGCCATTGCGAGGGAAAAGTTTGGACACTCTAGGGAGGAAAAATTCCTGGGTGACGCTCAGACCAAAGATGGAAGAATTGAAGTCAAGAGAGGGTCCATTACCTGCAGGTTGATGGCTTCAAAGGTGGCAATATGGAATTGTCTCAGTGCTTCTTGGGCTCGTGATTGAGGATCAGAGGGAATTTCCTCCGTGCTGGGTGGCGAGGTAGACTCTAGTGGATTTTCAGCTATGGTAGCTAGAGTTTGAAGGTTCAGAAAAAAAATTGATGGTATAGAAGATGATGACAAGAGATAAGATGCAAAAAGTAGTTGGCATAGATTTAAATAGCAGAAGTGTAAGGAGAAATAGAAGGGTTTTGGGAGTTAAAATTTGAGTCAAATTGAAATTTCCTAAATTAGCGTTGGTTTCAAATTGGAATTCCCTAAGAATGGGGATGGATACAACGGTGCAAATCAGCATTAATAGGGGTCAAGTCATTGTATTCTCAAGGAAATGTATCTTTACTCCTGAGCTACCACCTTACCATTTTCTGCAGTTATGAAGAGGAAGGATGAGGATGACTTCTTTAAATGAAGTTATTTTCATTTGGATTTGGTGGGCCAATGTTCCATTTGGCAACATCCCTTTAAGTAATGGTTTCTTGCACTTTTACTTGAAAGGGATGTTAGGGAGCATTGTTTGCACCATAAAATAAAATTTAAAATTTAAAATGGGCCCATTAAATCCAATTGGGAATTACACATAGAGAGGGTATGATGTGACATAACAAATTTCATAACCCAGTGCGTCTGCAACATGATTGGTAGGATGGTTATTGGCAATTATTTCTAGGCAGGCCAATGACACGTGCAATGCGAAGATCGTGATAACTGCAATTAGGGACAAAGATCCATTTTGCCCAAATCATGGATGTAGTGGGTAGTTTTCTCAACTGGCAAGCAGCGGTTACAATCGTTGTGATCTATTTAAGGAACAAGAGTGATAGAGAGAAGGATCCCCGATCAATCAAAACAGTTAGCATTTGTTACCTTTGCATTCTTATCTTTCACTTATCGTTTAATTCCAATTTACTTGCATGTTTTAGGAGTAGATCTGTAGCTAAATTCCAATTAGAAGACGGATTACCACTTTTGATTGAACCTTGTTTAAAAAGGATTTAAAAAGGAATTCATTTCTTTTAATTCTTTTATCAAACTCGGTGTTTCTCATACTTCAAGTCTTTAATCTTTGATTAAAGCAATTGGAACCTATTTGAAGAGATTGTGTTCCTCTGTCTCTTCACTCATCTGATTTGTCAAATTGTTCACAATTCAAGACGACATTTTTCTAGCATGCCCACACTCTTATTATTATAGATTTTCAGCCATACAGAGACTAAGAGGATAAAAATTTTGAGGATTACAAGAAAACTGATTCGGATTCCCATTATTAGAATAATAAAATTTGTATTCCCAAATGCTCCGCTCCTCGGAGATGTTATTCCAATCCTCAAATATTTTTGAAATGTCAAAATCAGCGGGTATAAATGAGGCCTTACATAATCCTATATCTTACATTATCACATCACTTTTAACAACCGTCATTGACAACCACTCTTCTCCTTTTACATTGAAGAGCCAAAAATCTATTTCTGTTTTTTTTACTAAGAAGACTGAAGATTACATTATTTCAAGCTTCTATAGTTGCATAGGTTCTCGATTTTTTATGGTTGGTCATGATGCATTGTGTCGTGGTTTGTTTGGATTGTTATGGTAAGGGGTTATTCTAGTATGGTTAGGGGTGAGTGTTATTGGGTCTTGGTAATGTAGGGGGTCTTTTTCAAAATTTGGGTAGTTAGGATATGGGATGGATAGGGGTTTGTATTAAGGACAATTTGTGGTGTGGATATTGAGGAGTATTCTGGTAGAGGAATATGAGATGGTGGCTTTGGATTGTGGTTGGTTGTTGGATCATTGTGCTATGGATGGATTTGAAGTAATGGCCTATTTCATGTTGGCAAATTATAGAACACTACAAGAAAACAGGCTTTTGTGACGGATACTAATCCGTCACAATAAAGTTTTTTGTGACGGATTTTGTGATGGTTATATATTTGACACAAATAAAGATATATTAGTGACGGAAATGAACAAATCCGACACAATGATCTCCTTCAGTGTTTTATTTGCTTGGCTCCCCTAAGTGAATTTACTATATTTTCAGGCTCTCGGACTTTCTCAGCAATTTCCACATTAGATGAACATGGCTACTTATAGTGTGTGTTTCAGGTCACGACTTTACTATTGCTTCTTATACTGCTCTTTGCCAAACACAATTTGATTGTCTTATTTGAGATATACACTACACATAACACACACACAAGAGAGAGAGAGAGAGAGAGAGAGAGAGAGAGAGAGAGAGAGAACGAATCATATATCATGAGATACTATTGTGTTGGTTACATGGAATACTATCTTGGCTGATTGGTTATTTGACTATGATTTTAACAGTTAGAAGATTCATGATATTGACATGCATTTGACAATCCTTAATAATGAATGTGCTTATCAATAAATTTTTGGATATCTTAGAAATAGAGTAAACTCTGTCAATTTTTTTTTTAGGAAACTTGATTGATTTTTTTTTTCATTCTCGCTTTGCTTGTGTGTGTGTGTGTGTGTGTGTGTTTTTTTTTTGTCTTCTTTTGCTCTTTGGGTTGCTAGGTGGCTATATTATTATATTTTTTATTGAATTTTACTTTTCTGTTTCAGGATATGGAGAGAGATTAGAAACATCTACTCTGCCGATTTTCTGTTTTGGATCACGATTCGCATCAATTTAGGAACATCTACTTTATTATTTTTTTTTTTTTTCAGTAATGTCAACTATGAAACAATTATGTAGGAACATATACTTTATTATATCTCATTTAATCGAATTAATATGCTTTTAAATTTTGTCGTTCTTGTCGTTAATAATTTGTATTTCATAATTTATTGCGATGGAAAAATAATGATTTTTATCACTCATATGTGTTATGCTATTTGTGACGGAATCTTCAAACAAAATCCGTCACAAAATACTATTTGTGACGGAATCTTGAATTTTTAAACAAAATCCGACACAAATGCTATTTGTGACGGAATCTTCAAACAAAATCCGACACAAATACTATTTGTAACGGATGACGGAATCTTCAAACAAATTCGTCGCAAATACTATTTGTGATGGATTATTTGTGACGGTTTCAGGTTGACACAAATAATAAGTATATATGACACTAATGTTTGTGTCGGACCAAATTCCGTCACAAATATTATTTGTGGCGGTTTAAGTTGACACAAATAAACTGTCACAAATAATAAGTATACATGACGTTATTTTTTGTGTCAGACCAAATTCCGTCACAACATTCGTCACAAATAGTATTTGTGACGGAATTTGATCTGACATAGACTTTTTTTGACGCCCGAAATTTGTGACGCCCGAAATTTCCGTCACAAAAGACAAATTTTCTTGTAGTGGAAGATGCACTATAAGAAGCTTGTTATTGTGAGTATTTTTCTTGGGAACTCAGGTGTTGCTAGAATTTTAGGCCACGCCTGAAGCTTGGTGAAGTTCATGGAAACAGGTGGCGGGATCGCAATGGAGTTTCCTTTCTTTGAAGACACTCATGATTTATCAATGACACTCTTTGTGGGGTTTTATTTTGTGACTCTTAATGGCAGCTGTATTTGATTTTGGGATGTTTTGATTTTTTGTAGTGTAATCTTTTGTCTGTTGTTGTTCATGGGTTGTGTTCTTTTTAGTTAGGGGTGTTTTGTGCATGCCTCTTTGGTCAAATGTCATTTAGGTGTTTATCAACTATTTATATATATATATATATATATAAATAAGTAGTTAAGTTTTAAAGAGGGCTCGCTCCCTCTCTTTATTAAAGAGAGGGCCTCTGTTTTTGCTGTCAATCCAATTTTTAAACACGATTCGACGGTCAAAACAGGGGCCCTTTCTTTAATAAAAATAGGGCGCCATCTCTGGAGAATTTTCGTATATATATATATATATATATATTGATTATTGATATACATGTATATACAACTTAAAAGCAAAGACCATTAGAATTTTGAAAATTGCACTTTTAATGTAAGAATGCTTTATTTGCTGATAGAGGTTGCTAGGCTAATAGCGTATGTTTGTGTTATGGAGGGGTTGCTTTCATCTCCAATCACATTACCTAAAAATTCTCTAATTTTCAGCCAAAATAGCTAAAAAGCTATTTTAACTAATCAGTTGTAAGCTCCCAACTCCAATCATGTTCTCCATTATAGAGAGATTTGAATTATTGTATTAATTTTTATACAAAAGTTGAAAATTTTAATGCACTCTCTCTCCTTAAATGAATCTGATATGTATTATTTGTCATTATTTTACTTATAGGTAATTATCACACTCTCTCTCCTCAAATGTGGAGAACCAAAAAGGGTTCCCAAAATGGAGAATCATTTGAGGAACCCATTGGAGCTCAAAAAATACACTTTGATTCTCCAAAATAGCTAGAAATTGAATATGGGTACTCAAATGTGGAGAATCAAAAAGGGGTTCCCAAAATGGAGAATCATTTGAGGAACCCATTGGAGCTCAAAAAATACACTTCGATTCTCCAAAATAGCTAGAAATTGAATACGAATAATGTATTTGGAGTTGCTCAGTTTTGGGTTTTTGTAGTGGGAGTTCATCTCATCTATTTGCACCTTTCTAATTGATTAATGAATATTATTTTGCTGTTCAAAAAAAAAACAAAAAAAAAACAATTTAACTAAGAATTCAGATAAGAGTTCACAAACTAAAAATGTTTCACCAATATTGGGATCAATTAGGACTGAAGATATACATTGCATGGGGAACGATTACCATAGAATCGAGCCACAACTCTTCATTGAATTCACTAGGGTTCAATCCACAAGGCAGAATCATTAAAACTTTTGATGTCAATTGATCATATGTGTATAACTGTATTCTACCAAATCCACCCATCTTGAGATCTTCACTAGTTGCTCTTACATCGTATTCACCATTCATTAGACGGTTCCATGTAGTTTGTACACCACATCCTAGTCACTCGACATCGAAACCATTTGTTAGATAATAATGCATTCAGCTCACTAAATAGTAAACAAGAATAAGAACTAGTTCCTTGTATTTTCTTTAATGCTTAAATAACATTAAAAATTAGAAAAATTTAATGTATAAATAGTGGAAACATCCAAAATGTTTAACATATTTATCAACTCATTTTCTTTTCTTTCCTATTTTCCTCATCGTTTTCCTTATACACCAACAAAAGCTTTGACTGGAATTGACTTAGTTTGAAATTGGAAAGTAGAGATAAAGTGGTTCCCTTTCTTTTCTCTAATGTCTAGGATTGACTTTGTATTTCAAATTTTCTCCACCTAAAAGTTTTCCCCATTTTTCCCCCGAGGGTCCAAAACCAATTTCTACCCTATTCTGACGCTCTCTCCCTCAAGTTGAATACACAACAATACACATGGTGCTAAAGTCTGATGATTTATTTTGATTAAAACGAAATTTCGTATACCTGTTTTCAGATTTGTGTCATATTTTTTTAGTATACAAAGCAGTTCCACCCAACTCAGGTGAAGAGAACTTGTTTTGACTTGTAAGTAGCGACTCAAAATTGAGAAGCTCCTCTTGAAATTCATCAAAAGATAGCGAAGCGTGCCGGGTTGCAAATGATATTGTTGCATCAAAGGGGTTGTAGATAGGGGTAAGGCCACTAGTGATGTATGAAATAAGATCTTCATCGACTACTGGCTTACCTACGGCTTGCAAGCTAATCAGCCCAAGAATTTGCACGCTGAAGATATTCGGAGCAAGAACGCATATATTGTGAAGATCATGCAATTACCGCTTCAAATGTGTGACACGTGACTTCGATTGCAAAGTAAAACGGCTCGCCAATGAATTCCACACTTGGCGTAATTAAACCATATATGGTGGATAACACATTGTCAGACAAAGTTGCATTCAACTAACTAAGAAGGTATTGATCCTTCTTGTTCCATATAGTATATTCTGCATTTATGATGTATTCTCCTTAGAGTCTTTGACAAACTTAGGTGGGCATATTTCAGATCCATCAACAATACCCAACAAGTCATCACTACAAAGGACCTGCAAAAAATTGAGAGACCCACAACAAGTAATTGGATCTATCTAGTTTAATAGCGATGAGATGGGCAATATTTGGAGAGGGTGTGAGCCAAGATGATCCGATACCATGAAAAGGTTAAAATAGAAGGAAGAAGAATTGTATTTTCTGATATGTTGTATTACAAAGCACTCTCTCAGCTAAAAAAAGTATTACAAAGCACTCACCTATCTATTATATCTATCATATCTATACATATAAAAAAAGAAATCCTTTTTAAGGAGGGTGT
Organism: Hydrangea macrophylla; assembly: GCA_033977485.1. NCBI lineage: Eukaryota > Viridiplantae > Streptophyta > Magnoliopsida > Cornales > Hydrangeaceae > Hydrangea > Hydrangea macrophylla. The sequence goes on from CM066994.1 coordinate 36,951,286, forward strand.
GAGCTAAGAGAGTTCTGCAGTTAGTGTACTAATATATTAGAGAGCATTTTTGTTTATCCAAAATTTGCTCACTCATTGTTCATCCAAGTACTCCATTGGGTGAGCTTGTGGGGCCCACCACTTTTCTTGGATAAAATGGGAATAAACAAAAGTTGAAAATGCTCTCAATACATTACTCCATTTCGAGCGGGGCTTGAGTACTGTGGTACTCATGTAATGGTTGGGACTAAGAAAGTCCTACAACACTATTCCATTTTGAGCAGGACTGATGGATAGTGTACACCTTTCAAACTGGGTTGGGGTGCTGTGCATTTGAGTTGGGTGAGTATGTACAATAGTAATGATAATATGCTGGTTTATAACCAGTTGAAATGAAAGATTCATAAATGAATTATGACATATGCATACAATAGAAAATGTGAATTTCATTATAAGTTGATATATATGTATGGTTTCATTTGTGTTGCAAATAACAACTAAGGACAAATATGACATCTTTGAATTTATTCTAAGTGTTGTGTCTTATTTGTGTGCCCAAGTTGGGCCATGACATTAAATGTTGACTGCTTGACCCTTGTGTCCTGGTTGATGACTTAGTTATTATTAGTATAATTATACACGTTTTGGCCATAATTTTGTGGCGCCACGTTGATTTCAAGGACGAAATTCTTTTTAAAGAGAGGAGAATGTGATAACCCATATATTTCATTTAATTTCTTTAATAGAATTGAAATAGAAATTATTAGATTTATTAGGGATTTGTATATAAATGAGTAACATATGTGGTGTGTTGTCATATGTGATTTGTGCTAGTAATATAACACGTGTGTGTGCTAACACATGGAGTGAGTGTTTTTAATTTCAAAATTGGATGTTTTATTATGTTATGTAGCAATTAAATAATTTGGTATGTTTAATCCATGCTTAAATAACCATGCATGTGTTAATTAAAAGCCTAACATAATATTTATGTTGAAAAGCTATGTACGAGGGAGAATGTGATATCTCGACCCAAAAAAAATTTTAATATCATTATTTGTATTATTGTACATTTAAATGACTATTTGGTTAATTGTTTAATCGATTTTAATATTTTGTTATTATCAATAATTCATGTTATGATCTTTTTCGGGGTTAATTTGGATACTCTTGTGAGTATGTAAAATGACATGTGACATAATTGATTAAGTAAATTAACAACTTTACGAATATTTAGGATCCGTTATAGTAGAACCCACATGTGTTCCACCTAGCTAGGGGGTGATACACGGCACGGTTGAGTGTTGTCAAACGCCATACCGTGCTTTGCATGTTTGACACATCTCAAATTGTGACAGATAGATATATGTTTAGATATCTCACCAAGGGTGAGTGGGAGGGATTTATTCCCTCTTTTCTTTGTAGAACGCCCCATGTGCTCTGGTCGGGCCGATCTCTTGGGTTACTACTACTTGGATTGGGTGTGTACGTGTGTGTGGCGTGTGTCATCCAGATAAATAAATCAAAAAAGATATCTACAAATAAGTGGATGTAATAAATAAATAAATAAGGAAGTAACCACAAGCTTCCTTTGGAAGCTTAGGAGGAGATATCTATTATATATATACATATATATATACAGTCCGGATCTTAAGCGGGTGTCAAAAGATGGACTTTGGGACGGACAATTTTTAGCGACGAAATTTTTCGTCACTAAAACAATGATTTTGAGCGACGAAAAATTTTGTCGCTAAAAATGGTCCGCCCCTTAACACCCGCACCTGATCCTCACTATATATATATATATATATATACTAGGTATAATATTATCCGTGCGCGAGACACTATCCGAAATAAAAAAAGGTTTCTAAGTCCAACATTAGAAAAACAAAAAAATGGGTTTTAGCTCTCAAATTATATAATGTGTTCCAAAAAATAGTTAAAAAAAAAAAACGATTGAGTAACCTCTATTATTTCAACATTTAACCATGTTAACATGCAGTTTATTAGCATGTTATAATATAATAATAATAATTTACACAATAATTTTACATCACTACGACCCAACTCATCTAAGCAGACAAAAGTGAAGCCATGGAAGGAAAATACTAAATAGTATATCAACTATTCAAGTAAGTATAGCATGCAAACACACTATAGAACAATTCTAACCACGTGTCTTCGGCTAATACAATTGATAAAACAATTTCAACACCATATCACACAAGTATTGCCCATGCCCAGGGGCACTACCCGAGAAGAAAAAAAAACCGACAGTCCTCTCTGTAGAGGTGTCAAATGGGCCGGGCCGGGCCCGGTCAAAGCGGGCTTTGAGCCGGGCCGGGCGTCATCAAACATCGGGCCGGGCTTGGGAAAGGAGGGGGTGTGTCCGCCCCGGACCGGACATCGGGCCGGACCGGATGGGCTAGCGAGCTTTCTTCAACTTTTGGCCTTGGCCATGGTGGGCTTCGGGCCGGGCCGGGCTTTTTCTTCATTTCGAGCTGGGCCGGGCCGGGCCATGGACGGAAGAATGTGTGTCCACCCCGGCCCGGGATATATGAACCGGGTCGATCCGGGCTTTTAGCCCAAAAAAAGCGAGCCGGGCTCGGGTCGGGCCGGGCCAACCCGTCCCGATTGACACCTCTACCCCTCTATATTTTCAACATTAGTGGTAACATGCAGTTTACTAGACTATCATCGCATGTAATAATCTAAAAAATAATTTTATATCAACTACAACCCAACTCACCTAAGAAGAGAATAAGTGGAGCTGTAGGAAGAAAAGACTAAGTAAGGAAATCAACTATTCGAGTGAAGCCACATTGTATACAACCATGAATAGTTAAGAAATAGGCAATAGGCAATATATATTCCAAAAATTAAAGTATGCTTCAGATATAAATCCTGCACAATTTTGGTAAACTAAATGTTATAAACCCATTTGGGTCACGAAAAATCTATCGATTAAACTCAAATTAAATTATACCATAAAGTTAGGCTTACCCCCACGAGTCCAAATATGATTTTGTATCACGATTGGGGCAATATACGGTGAAGCTATGGCATTGGGAAGGTGGAACCCTCACTTTTTTCCTCTCTTCCTTCTCGCGGGCTCTCTTTATGACACTCTCTTTTTTTTTTCTTTCTTTCCTTAACTTTTTTTGGTTTGCTAATATAGATATATACATAAATATAATATATATATATATATACACTACATCACCGCCGCCGCCTACACTTCACACACATCACACTTGTTTTTTTTTTTTAACAAGATGAGTATGGGAGATGCTATGGTGCATCTCAACTCATAACAACTCGATACTATTCATACTTACACCCGCTAACATTCTTAAGACTTTATTATAAACCCCTAATAATTATATTAACGACCCAATATCTATGTGGGTATATGTCTATGTCACTTATGAGTCCCAAAAGTGGTCTCAAATATTTTATGAAGTTGCTAATTAACTTACTAAATATGCCATGTGTCCAATTACGCCCTCACAAGGGTACCCAAATTGTGTCCCATAAATAAACATGAACAATAATAGAATATTAAAACACTTAACATTTTATCAATTAAAACAATCATATGGCATCAACATGTATTATAATGTACACATTTACATTTATATGTCTACCATTTAATCACATAAATGCAACTAAATACAATTTATTCAATCTGGACCTCCCGTAGATCCCGTTTCACTTCTGTTCAACTGTGCCCTTTATCAAGCACTTATCACACCAGGGTAATTGAAACTTACCCAAATCATCACATGCAATTAAATTTACAAATTGATGCATATAAATTAAATGTTACTTCTATTTTTTTGGTACGGGTATTACAATGTTTGATTGATAATTGTTGTTACAATTCATGTTTATTACATTTTACGTTATACAATCACATGAACACTCATATTGATGTAGTCGAGTCATGATGTTAATGTTGACGTCTATATGGTTAGTCGAGGAGACTAACCCAATGTTACTGTCATACATGTATAAGTGGACCGCAGAGGTTCAAGTAGTATAGTTCATGTAACACCCGTACCCGGGGAACGGGTTACTTACTTGTTAATATGCATTAATTAATATAATTAGTGTATAAAATGGATTAAGGGAAGGCTTGGACTCGCCCATGTAAACAGTGTTCAGAGAGGGACACTAGTTGGAAAAGTCCCCAGTGAGGTGGGACAGGTATTGAAATGGAACCCAGTGAAGGGTAAATTGGTAATTTGCATTTTAAATGATTAAATGCATTTTATATACTTACATGGATATTTTTTAAGTTGCTTTCATAATATCATATTAATATGTGTTAGCATTAGCTTGGACACCCAAATCAAGGTATAAATGAAAAAGATTTAAAATTAGTAAGTACGATAGCAATTTTACAAAATATGTGGGACCCACGTTGGGACCCATACGGAACTTAGACAAACACTTATTAGATAATTGGGTAGTTAATGGAATGTTTGGGGGATTTCATAATGAGAACCTTATAAATTTTGAGGGTGTAAATGAAAAGAAGAAAATTGAGGTGAAGACACCTTATGCTCAATGCATGTGTGTGTGTGTGTGTGTCAAGTGATGGAGAAGTCACCATTTTCAACAAATTAAAACAAAACAAGAGAAATCACCGAGAGAGAAGACGGACTGTCACCAACGTCGAAATCTTGCCGTTCCGTCGCCGTCGTTCGTCGGATTCACGAATCGAAGCCATTTTCGGACTCGTGGAGGTGAGACGAACGTTTTTATACCCTTAATTTACGTTTAAATTGCTGGATTTTGGTAGCTCATACTTAATAGTGAGACACCGTCTACCGAAATTCATGTAAGATTTACTTGGTGAGGAAATTGAGCTTAAATTGGTGAAATTGAGCACTACTATAGCTTGAATTTGGATATAATCTTGCCTAAGGTGAGTTTTCTACACCTAAAACTGATTGGGTTTAATGGGTTCAAGCTATATGTGATGTTAGGAATGATAACTCATGATTAGAGACTATAAAGATGTTAATCGTGTACATACTTTGTCAATTCTATGAAAAGTATATGTTGATACATGTATATGTGTTTATATGTGTTTATATGTTTATGTTGTAGTCAATAAGCACCGAGAAAATGGTTCATTGTTGGGAGTAATAAGAGTGGTGTAGAGGAAGAATCCGATAAGTACGAAAGTCCAAGGAATAGAAGTGGCCACGGGACCAAGGGAGGTCTTCGGGTCTGAATGAACCATATAACCGGTGACTCAGCGATTACGGTTGTGTTTTATGTATTAATTGTAGTATTGTACGTGTTAAACATTCAATCATGTTAGATTTCTCACTAAGCGTAATTGCTTAAGAAAACCGTTTTCCTATTTCTGTTGTGGTACATAACAACCACCGCAGGTTCAGAGCCGTATCCGGAGAGGAAATGATGTGCGTTGGGAGAGATGGGAGAGATGGGGGAGATTTGAACTTCATACATATGAACTTCTTTGGAACTTGTAAAATGATGTAAATTATGGTTACTTTTAAGTTAATATTCATACTTGAGTTGTTGGAGATGAATTTGGAGCCTAAAGTTGTATTTTGGAGAGTTGGAAGTGATTTAGAGAGCTTATGTATAATCTCTTTTGTTTTGCTCGAGTAGGGTGCAAGTTGTTTGGTTGAACCATCTCGGCAAGCCCGGATGGCGTCGCAAGTGTTTATACAAGTTTCATTTGTGTATTGTAATGACCCGAAAATTTAAAGCGTATATTAAAATATTAAAAATTTATTTTGGTCAAAGAAAAATACCAGATTTGAGATTTACAGTATAAATTTTACCTGTGTGTGTGCGTGGCTGACCACATGGGATGATCTCCCATGTGACCAAACAAGTTAGATGTGACCAAACAAACAAGTTAGATGTAACCAAACAAATTAGGTGTGACCAAACAAGTTAGATGTAACCAAACAAGTTAGGTGTGACCAAGTAAACTAAGCCTATAAATAAACCCCCCCCTACTCCCATTCTCTCACTCTCAATCTGGCATCTCAACTCTCTCTATACTCTCAACTCTCTGTCTCTCTCCCATCCTCACAGTCTATACACACACACATATATATATAGTCAGAGGCATTTACGTTCCTAAAGCTTGTGGAGTCAAGATTTGATATTGGTAAGTAACTCATACATATTATTTATGTAACTTATATTTACTGTTTTTAGTAGTATAGTTATATGGAATTAGGAACCTCTAGAAAATAACTCGGTCTGATTCGAAATAATAGAATTAGTGTAACTCTTTACTCCGAACAGCTATAGCTCTCAAATTTTAAGAATAGACTCTTAAAATACCCATGAAACTACCCTTAAAACAGTTTTTGATTTGCTTGTACCGTTTTATTGAAGATTCATTTTAAAGGGTAAATTGGTCATTTCACATTCTGTGATTCGAATTTGCTAAAACCAACTTTGGATTTGGATTCTCCACGAAATTTCACTCAAGATAGACACTGATTCCACTTAAAAATGTTAAGAAATGACTGAGTTATGGCCATTAGAAGTTTATAATTACAATCTGTCCAAACAGGGCATTCTGCCCAGTTTAATTCCGAAAATTTCATTTATACCATAGGAAACTTTAATTACTATTTTACCCCTACACTTGCACCTTTCCTTATATGTTTAGCTCTTTTACCCCTGTTAATGTAGGAACTATCTCATCATCAAATCCCTAAGTTATCAAGGTGAGTGATTCATACTCCTATTGCTGGTTCTACTCCTCTCGAGTGAATCTGATTCTACCTTCGATTGTTAATATTATGTAATTGTTATTATTCGATTGGGAACATTGTCGTTTGGTTCCACTGAAACAGGTTTATACTCATTGTATGTCATAACTCAGACTTTCTATGCTATCATACAATACATATATTATCCATGTACCTTACTGTTCAGATATTATATGTCATTCGATAAATTATTCAATGTCAATTACCACCACAACAAATTATAAAGTATAGCCTATGTATGCGATGTGGTCCTTTGGACCGATGAAATGAGCCCGACTGCAGGGTTGCCTTTGATCATTGTGCGATGTTAAGTAATGATGAACGTGTGCGTGAGTGGGTGGTTAATAATTTGACATTCATATCAATTTGTTTCAAATCAATATCATTGACTTCTCATTTATTCCGCATTTCATATCGATAATGTTGATTCTCTTTTACTTCGTATTCATTATACTAATGTCATTGAAATTGATATATCCTTTTTCGAGTATAAACGATTCCTTTTGAGATCTTTTAAACAGGTTATGTTCATTCACTGAGCCTTACGCTCACACTCTCCAAATTGTTTTAAAAACCCTTTCAGATGACAAGGATATGCCCTATGCTGATCCAAATGAGGAACAGGAGATAGCTATAGAAGGAGAGGACCCTCTTCTAGATGCCCTTGAAGGATCCCTGTTTTAGAAAGTCCCCTTATTGTATTTTAAGTATTCCTAGAATAAATTCCTTTCTAGTACTGTATTTGAAGGCGTTGTAAGCCTAGAACTCTGTCTGTAAACTTATTAAGTATGGTTTGGTGGTTCTTCTAACCTCAATTAAATATTAAATAAATGTTTGTATGCTTTCGCTAGACTCTGTATAGGTTAAAGATGACCCACAAGGTCGGTCACGCACTCAAAATCCACGGATGAATTTTGGGGTCGTGACAGTTGGTATCAGAGCGTAAGGTAGTTCTAGAGACTATTAGGAACCATAGGTATTGGCTAGAACCCTCATATTAGGAATTATTAAAATATGGAATACTAACATTTCTTTTCGTGTACAGTTTAATTATACTAACAACATCGCACTACTGTAGATAATGGATCACGCCACCAACGAACGTTTTGCTCGCGTTGAAAGAATCATGGAAGGACTAGCGGTTGCTGCCCAAGAAAGTGGAACAAGAAATGGCGGCAATGGAGATGACAACACACATGTGGACGGACGAGGAGGAACACTTCTGGATATAGAACGATTTCAAAAACTCAAACCTCCGTCGTTCTACGGAAAAGCTGACCCTACTGCAGCTGAAACGTGGGTTCGAAAGATGGAAAGGATATTCAAGCACTTTCCGTGCACCGAGGAGGAAAAGGTGGGCTATGCCACCTATACCTTCGTTGAAGAAGCAGATCACTGGTGGAGTACCTTAGAGAATAGTGTAGAAGGCATAACATGGGAGCAATTTCTAATTCTCTTTGATGGGATGTACTATCCCAAATCTGTGAAAGACCAGAAAGAGAAGGAGTTTATGCATCTCAAGCAGGGGAACATGACTGTTCTTCAGTATGCCACTGAATTCACTTCACTGTCGCGGTTCGCTTCCTACCTCATTCCAACAGAAGAAAAAAAGGCAAGGAAGTTCGAGAATGGTTTAAAACTTACCATTCGAAGCAAAGTTGAGATGTTTGAATTTTCAACATATAGAGAAGTTTATGATCGTGCTCTCAAAGCGGAGAGAACTGAGGCAGAATTTCAACAGAAGAGGAGTATTCCAAATCAAGTTAAAGGTCAAGCAGGAGTGAAAAGGCCATTTCCTGGAGCATCTGGATCTAATGCTAATAATCAAGCCTGGAAAGGACCATCAACCATCAAGGTCCTATGTAAGACCTGCGGAAAAATACATGGAGGTATCTGCCGATTCAACTCGGGATTGTGTTACAAGTGTGGTGATCCAAATCATGTGATTAAGGATTGCCCTATGAATAAGGCAATTGTTCAAACACCCGTCCCAATCAATCAACGTCCGCCGCAGAACCAAGGAGGCCAAGGAAGAAACCAACAACGCCAAGGGCGTGTGTTTGCACTTGTTTCTGAGGAGAATGATAAGGAAGCTGATACGGTGGTGGAAGGTACTATCTCTATATGTAACATTAATGCTCATACACTTATAGATTCTGGAGCTACGCATTCATTTGTATCGCCGATCTTTGCGTTAAAATTTGCTAAATCCCCGGAACCTTTGAATTATAAACTATCAGTTGCCTTACCTTCTGGTACTTCATTAATTAGTAATCAAGTATACCGATCATGTACGATTAGGATTGGTGATGTATCCTTACTCGCCGATCTTATACCACTCGAAATTCGAGGTTTTGATGCTATCTTGGGTATGGACTGGTTATCTTCAGTTCACGCTCATATTGATTGTGCTGCAAAGCAAGTCAATTTCCAAATTCCTGGTCAAGCTAGTTTCTGTTTCAAAGGGAAGGGTGTCGCATCGCCACCCTATCTTGTCTCATCTATGCAAACAAAGGAAGTAACCTTGGAAGACGTTCATGTGGTGAAAGAATTCCAGGATGTCTTTCCTGAAGATCTACCCAGCACTCTCATAAATAGAGAGATTGAATTCACCATCAGTCTTATTCCTGGTACTCAACCTATATCGAAGACTCCGTATCGTATGGCTCCCGTGGAGTTAAAAGAGTTGAAGACGCAACTGCAAGAATTATTGGACAAGGGTTTCATCAGACCAAGTACCTCTCCCTGGGGTGCACCGGTCCTTTTTGTAAAGAAGAAGGATGGAACTATGAGACTGTGCATCGACTATCGCGAGTTGAACAAAGTAACAATCAAGAATCGTTATCCTCTCCCAAGGATTGACGATCTGTTCGATCAACTGCAAGGAGCACAAGTTTTCTCTAAGATTGACCTGAGATCAGGTTATCATCAATTGAGGGTTAAAGCAGAAGATGTAGAGAAGACGGCTTTTCGTACTCGTTATGGTCATTATGAATTCTTGGTAATGCCCTTCGGCGTTACTAATGCTCCTGCAGCATTCATGGATCTAATGAATCGAGTATTTAAGCCTTATCTCGATGATTTCGTAATCGTATTCATTGATGATATTCTTATATATTCAAAGAGCCTTGAGGACCATGAACGCCATTTGAGAATAGTGTTGCAAACACTAAGAGATCGCCAATTATATGGGAAGTTCAAGAAATGTGAGTTCTGGCTTCCCAAGATCTCATTCTTAGGGCATGTTATATCTAAGGAAGGCATAATGGTGGACCCACAGAAAATTGAGGCGGTGAAGTCATGGCCTAAGCCAACAACTGTATCTGAAGTGCGTAGTTTTCTAGGTCTGGCTGGCTATTATCGGAGATTTGTTGAGAACTTCTCCAAAATCGCAGGACCTATGACGCAGTTAACACAGAAAGGAGTTGCATTTGAATGGACTGAAATTAGAGATAAATGTTTTCAAGAGTTGAAGAATCGTTTGATTTCAGCACCGATCTTGAACATACCTATCGGAGAAGGAGGATTTGTAATTTACAGTGACGCTTCTTATCAAGGGTTAGGATGTGTTTTAATGCAGCATGGTAAGGTTATTGCTTATGCATCTCGGCAACTGAAGATCCATGAGAAGAACTATCCCACCCATGATTTGGAGTTAGCCGCAGTAATTTTTGCGCTAAAGATATGGCGTCACTATCTCTACGGTGAAAGATGTGAAATTTTTACCGATCATAAAAGTTTGAAATATCTGTTCTCACAAAAGGAACTGAATATGAGGCAACGCAGGTGGTTAGAGTTCATGAAAGATTATGATCTTGATATACAATATCACCCTGGAAAAGCTAATGTTGTAGCTGATGCTCTAAGTCGGAAATCTTCTGGAAGTGTGGCTTCCATAATCACGTCACAACAACAGTTGATTAACGACTTCGAGAAAATGGAGATTGACGTCACCCCTCATCAATCTCAAGGTTTTCTTACAGCTCTCATCGCAGAACCGACTATTCTTGAAGAGATCAAGAGGTCCCAGATGTCCGACGAGTTCTTAAAAAGGGTTAGTGAAGAAATACCTGAAGGAAAGAGGCCCGAGTTCCATTTAAAAGATGGAGTGCTCAAATATCAGGGCAGAATTTGTGTTCCAAATATTGTTGAAGTCAAAAGGAAAGTTTTGGATGAAGCACATTCATCTAAGTTCGCTGTTCATCCAGGTGGTACTAAGATGTACCATGACATGAAGAGGTCTTTCTGGTGGCCGAATATGAAAAGAGATATTGCCGAAGCTGTTTCACGTTGTTTGCATTGTCAGAGGGTAAAGATAGAGCATCAGCGTCCTGGTGGAACTTTACAGTCACTTTCTATTCCTGAATGGAAATGGGAACACATCACCATGGACTTTGTTGTTGGGTTACCCCAATCAGTGAAGAAAAATGATGCTATTTGGGTAGTTGTGGATAGATTGACGAAGTCTGCTCACTTCTTACCGGTCAGAGTCACCTTTTCATCTGAGAGATTGGCAAGGTTGTACATCGCGGAAATCGTTCGACTTCATGGTACACCGGTTTCTATTATTTCGGATCGAGACACTAAGTTTGTGTCACGTTTTTGGAAGGGTTTCCAAGAGGCTATGGGCACTACTCTTAACTTCAGTACAGCTTTTCATCCACAGACGGACGGTCAGTCCGAGCGTGTTATCCAGATTTTGGAAGACATGCTACGACTTACTATTCTGGACTTCCAAGGTAATTGGGAAGAACACTTACCTCTCGTTGAGTTTGCTTACAATAATAGTTTCCAAGCTAGTATCGGCATGGCTCCATATGAGGCATTGTATGGGAGGAAATGTCGATCCCCGGTATGTTGGACTGAAGTAGGAGAGAGGAAAATTATTGGGCCTGAGATCGTACAGTTAACAACTGATAAGATACAACTCATCCAACAACGAATTCATACTGCTCAGAGTCGAAACAAAAGCTACGCAGATGCTAGACGCAGAGAGCTAGAGTTTCAAGTAGGTGATCACGTATTTCTCAAGGTTTCACCTTCAAAGGGTATTGTTCGTTTTGGAAAGAGAGGGAAACTTCATCCTCGCTTCATTGGACCTTTCGACGTCATCGACAGAGTAGGAGCAGTAGCCTATCGTTTAGCTTTACCACCAGATCTGTCAAATGTTCACAATGTATTCCACATTTCTATGCTTCGACCTTATGTCTCAGACTCCAGTCACGTTTTATCTTATGAACCATTAGAAGTCCGCGAAGATCTTACCTACATTGAGCAACCAGTTCAGATCATGGATCGACGCGATCAAGTGCTGAGGACCAAGGTCATACCATTGGTCAAAGTTCTCTGGAAGAACCACGCGGTGGAAGAAGCAACTTGGGAACGTGAGGACGAGATGCGCGCAAAGTACCCCCATCTATTCCCTTCTTAAGGTATGATAAGTTTGGGGACCAAACTTCTTTAAGTAGGAGAGAATGTAATGACCCGAAAATTTAAAGCGTATATTAAAATATTAAAAATTTATTTTGGTCAAAGAAAAATACCAGATTTGAGATTTACAGTATAAATTTTACCTGTGTGTGTGCGTGGCTGACCACATGGGATGATCTCCCATGTGACCAAACAAGTTAGATGTGACCAAACAAACAAGTTAGATGTAACCAAACAAATTAGGTGTGACCAAACAAGTTAGATGTAACCAAACAAGTTAGGTGTGACCAAGTAAACTAAGCCTATAAATAAACCCCCCCCTACTCCCATTCTCTCACTCTCAATCTGGCATCTCAACTCTCTCTATACTCTCAACTCTCTGTCTCTCTCCCATCCTCACAGTCTATACACACACACATATATATATAGTCAGAGGCATTTACGTTCCTAAAGCTTGTGGAGTCAAGATTTGATATTGGTAAGTAACTCATACATATTATTTATGTAACTTATATTTACTGTTTTTAGTAGTATAGTTATATGGAATTAGGAACCTCTAGAAAATAACTCGGTCTGATTCGAAATAATAGAATTAGTGTAACTCTTTACTCCGAACAGCTATAGCTCTCAAATTTTAAGAATAGACTCTTAAAATACCCATGAAACTACCCTTAAAACAGTTTTTGATTTGCTTGTACCGTTTTATTGAAGATTCATTTTAAAGGGTAAATTGGTCATTTCACATTCTGTGATTCGAATTTGCTAAAACCAACTTTGGATTTGGATTCTCCACGAAATTTCACTCAAGATAGACACTGATTCCACTTAAAAATGTTAAGAAATGACTGAGTTATGGCCATTAGAAGTTTATAATTACAATCTGTCCAAACAGGGCATTCTGCCCAGTTTAATTCCGAAAATTTCATTTATACCATAGGAAACTTTAATTACTATTTTACCCCTACACTTGCACCTTTCCTTATATGTTTAGCTCTTTTACCCCTGTTAATGTAGGAACTATCTCATCATCAAATCCCTAAGTTATCAAGGTGAGTGATTCATACTCCTATTGCTGGTTCTACTCCTCTCGAGTGAATCTGATTCTACCTTCGATTGTTAATATTATGTAATTGTTATTATTCGATTGGGAACATTGTCGTTTGGTTCCACTGAAACAGGTTTATACTCATTGTATGTCATAACTCAGACTTTCTATGCTATCATACAATACATATATTATCCATGTACCTTACTGTTCAGATATTATATGTCATTCGATAAATTATTCAATGTCAATTACCACCACAACAAATTATAAAGTATAGCCTATGTATGCGATGTGGTCCTTTGGACCGATGAAATGAGCCCGACTGCAGGGTTGCCTTTGATCATTGTGCGATGTTAAGTAATGATGAACGTGTGCGTGAGTGGGTGGTTAATAATTTGACATTCATATCAATTTGTTTCAAATCAATATCATTGACTTCTCATTTATTCCGCATTTCATATCGATAATGTTGATTCTCTTTTACTTCGTATTCATTATACTAATGTCATTGAAATTGATATATCCTTTTTCGAGTATAAACGATTCCTTTTGAGATCTTTTAAACAGGTTATGTTCATTCACTGAGCCTTACGCTCACACTCTCCAAATTGTTTTAAAAACCCTTTCAGATGACAAGGATATGCCCTATGCTGATCCAAATGAGGAACAGGAGATAGCTATAGAAGGAGAGGACCCTCTTCTAGATGCCCTTGAAGGATCCCTGTTTTAGAAAGTCCCCTTATTGTATTTTAAGTATTCCTAGAATAAATTCCTTTCTAGTACTGTATTTGAAGGCGTTGTAAGCCTAGAACTCTGTCTGTAAACTTATTAAGTATGGTTTGGTGGTTCTTCTAACCTCAATTAAATATTAAATAAATGTTTGTATGCTTTCGCTAGACTCTGTATAGGTTAAAGATGACCCACAAGGTCGGTCACGCACTCAAAATCCACGGATGAATTTTGGGGTCGTGACATGTATATAATGTTAGCTATACCTTTAAAGTTAATTCCCCAACAAGTTTTATGAATCTTTTATGAAAATTTGGTTTCAAAGCTTTAAAGTTTGGTTATATTCTCATGAATTGAGTTCATAGTTGATTTGATCAAATTGTGGGTGTGTTTGTGTAATCCAAGTTTGACTTAAGTTTAAAAATGTGTTGGATATGTTTTCCCAAAGTTTCATAAGGTTTTAATGTGATTTGGTTGTGTTTTGGTAAGTTTAAAACTTGTTTGACAACAAAATTTAGCAGCAGAAACCATTCTGCAGGAACCCGGATCGATCCGGGTATAAAGGGTGGATGGATCCGGGGGTTCTGGAGGGACAATCTGCTAGAAAAATAACAATATGGATCGATCCGGATTTTGTGGGCGGATCGATCCGCCCCTGTTTCCAGCAGCCGTCCACTTTTACGGAAACGTGCATATCTCTCTCTAGAAAACTCGAATTCGCTCACCGTTTTTTTTGTTGGAATCAGGACTCAAAGGCCTATCTTTTGGTATAAAAAATTTGATATACTTGTTAATGACTATTTTGCTCTTGGGTTGGTTTTTGTCACAATAAATCTCTTAAAGGTGGTTTAATTCATACTTTTTATTCCTAATTAGTGTATTTTGGGTGTGTATCGCCTTGTTACACGTGTCCTAATCCATTGGGGCGGGTTGGGGTGTGACAATTTTTGGTATCAAAGCTATAGGTTAGAGCCTTTGGGGACGAGAGACGTATACGACGCGTAGTGTGCACACAACAACATGTAGTTCATAAACATGCATACACGTTTACTTAGCATGCTTTTATCCTTGATTAGCATGCCGTGTGTGTATTTAAAAGCAACGTGTGTGCATGAGTAATAATGTAGGTGTGAGGCATTATGTTTGGAGGTGACACCTCAAACCGAATGGAACGAGTTGAAAGGGCAATAGAAGGATTGGTTCGAGTCGCTGAAACTCATGTGGTCAAAGAAAGGCCGGTACACCCGAACCCAAATCCGAGGGAGGAAGTTGTTACGATCTCAAAATTCCACAAGCAAAAGCCGACCATATTCCGTGGGGAGACTGACCCAATGAAAGCAAACTTTTGGGTTTCAAATATGAAGAAAATTTTCAGGGTGTTACCATGTACAGAGGAATCAAAAGTTTTATTTGTCGCCGACACATTAAAGGATGAAGCACAATATTGGTGGCGTACCAAGCTGGGCCCGGGTCAACCAACAACGTGGGATCAATTTCTTGAGATGTTTAATGAACAATATTCCCAGAATCGTTTAGAGATCAAAAAGCTCAGGAGTTTATGGAATTGGTGCAAGGGGAAAAGTCGGTCCGAGAGTACTCAACACAATTTACGAGTTTGGGAAGGTTTGCGGGAGATATGAAAACAACTGAGAAAGTGAAAGCCAGAAAGTTTGTAGCAGGACTTCGAGGTGACATTCAAGGGTGAGTAACCGTATTCCGTCCAGAGACCTATGCTAAGGCATTGGATATCGCCTCCATAGCTGAAAGAGATCTCGGTTATACTTCAATCATGCCACCACCACCGAGTCAACAAACCAAAAGGGCTGGGTCGAGTCAGTTTAGTAGTTAAGGGAGTGCAAAAAGGCAGAGTTCAGGAGGATCATCACTTAGTATCGGTAGTGGTTCTGGTGGGAACAAGCTGAGATGCCAGACATGTCAGAAATTCCATTAGGGACGATGCAATCAACTCCCAAATCCGATTACTTGTAACATTTGCCGGCAACCGAGACATATCGCTAGGAATTGTCCAAATTAGGTTATGGATATGAGGGGTCGATGCTTCACTTGTAAGGAGTTGGGACATCAAGCTAAGGATTGTCCAACCAAGCGTCAGGGAGCTTCTGGTTCTGGTTCATATGCAGCAAGTATTATTACACCAAGATCTACTCAACAACCTTCGAGAAGGGAGCAGTAGGAGGCAAGATCATTTCAGCTTAGACCAGGGGAGACTACTTCTGCTAACACCGTCGTCTCAGGTATGGTTCCCATTTGCTCCCACCTAGCAAATGTACTTATAGATTCGAGATCCACACACTCATTTGTATCACATCATTTTGCTAAGCAACTAGAAAGACCATTAGAGTTTTTAGACTATGACTTCTCTGTTGCCATACCATTGGGGCTCTGATGATTAGTTCAAGAGTGTTAAAATGTGACATAAATATAGGTGGTAAAAGCTTAACGGTTGATTTAGTGCCATTGATTGTTCAGCATTTTGATGTCATATTGGGTATGGATTGGTTAGCGGCTAATCATGCTAATATTGATTGTAACACTAAAGGAGTAGTATTCTGTATTCTGAATCAAGATGAGTTTTATTTTCAAGGTAAGGTTATTGTATCACCGCCTTATATCGTGTCAACTATTGAAGCATGTCGTTTGTTGAAGAAAGGTTGCCGAGGGTTCTTGTGTAGTATTCTGGATACTAGGGGTAATGATTTAAAACTTGAGGATATTCCAGTTGTTAGAGAATTTTTGGATGTATTTTCAGAAGAGTTGCCTAGTGTACTAATCGACCGGGAGATTGAATTTTGTATTGATGTTATGCCGGGGACACAACCTATCTCACGAGCACCATATCGAATGGCACCAGTTGAGCTGAAAGAGTTAAAGATTCAGTTGCAAGAGTTGTTAGACAAGGGGTTTTATTCGGCCTAGTGTGTCTCCGTGGGGTGCACCAGTATTATTTGTGAAGAAGAAGGATGGTACAATGCGGATGTGCATTGATTACTGGGAAATCAACAAAGTAACAATCAAGAACAAGTACCCGTTGCCACGTATCGACGATCTATTTGATCAGCTTCAAGGGGCTCAGGTATTCTCAAAGATTGACTTGAGGTCAGGGTATCATCAACTGAAAGTTAAAGCCGAGGATGTGGTGAAGACAGCCTTTAGGACCCGATACGGACACTATGAATTTCTAGTGATGCTGTTTGGGGTTACTAATGTGCCTGCCGCCTTCATGGATTTAATGAATCGGGTGTTCAAATCGTATTTGGATGAATTTGTGATTGTTTTTATTGATGACATTCTTATTTATTCTAAGAGTCCGGAGGAGCACGAATGACACTTGAGACTAGTTTTGCAGTGACTACGAGAAAAATAGTTGTTTGGGAAATTAAAGAAAAGTGAGTTTTGGTTGACGAGTGTCACTTTTCTGGGGCATGTGATTTCTAAAGAAGGTATTTCTGTAGACCCACAGAAGATTGAAGCTGTAATGAATTGGTCAAGACCGACAAATGTGTCCGAGATTCAAAGTTTCTTGGGGTTAGCCGGATATTATAGAAGGTTTGTTAAAGACTTTTCTAGAATCGCGACTCCGATGACAAGGCTAATGAGAAAAGACGTACCATTTGAGTGGAATAAGGAGTGTGAAGATTGTTTCTTAGCATTGAAGGAGAAAATAACAACGGCACCGATACTTACAATTCAAATAGGTGCTGGAAATTTCAGAATTTATAGTGATGCTTCTCACCAAGGCTTGGGATGCGTGCTAACACAAGATGACAAGGTAATAGCCTATGCTTCAAGATAGTTGAGATCTCACAAGAAGAATTACCCAACACATGACTTGGAATTAGCGGCGGTTATTTTTGCCTTGAAGATTTGGAGACACTATCAATACGGGGAGGCATGTGAAATTTTCACTGATCACAAAAGTTTGAAGTATTTGTTCACTCAGAGGGACCTTAACATGCGACAAAGGAGGTGGTTGGAACTTATGAAAGACTATGACTTGAAGATTCAATATCACTCGGGAAAAGCCAATGTAGTGGCTGATGCCTTGAGCCAAAAGTCATCGAAAAACTTAGCTTATGCCTTGACTGGACAGGAAAAGTTGATAAAGGAATTTGAACAATTGAAGATTGAAGTAGTTCCTAAAATTAGAGGTGGTTTAATGGCTGCGATCGTGGCACAACCAAGTTTAATTGGTGAAATCAAGATTAATCAGCTCTTGGATCCAGAATTCAAGAAAGTTGTAGATGAGTTACCTAAGGGTAGAAGGCCAGAATTCAGTTTTCAAGACGGTGTTCTGAAATATATCAATCGATTGTGTGTTCCTAAAGTTAGTGATTTAAGAAACAAAGTTATGGAAGAGGCTCACAACACCAGATATTCAGTACATCCAGGTAGTACCAAAATGTACCGAGATTTGCGAGAAATTTATTGGTGGAGTGGTATGAAGCGAGAAGTCGCAGAATTTGTGTCTAAATGTATGACGTGTCAAAAGGTAAAATTGGAACATCAACGACCTGGAGGAGAGTTACATCCTCTAGAAATACCAGAATGGAAGTGGGCGCATATCACGATGGATTTTGTATCAGGATTTCCAAGATCTACAAAGTCTAATGATAGCATTTGGGTCATTGTTGACCGGTTGACTAAGTCAGCCCATTTTCTACCTATCAAGACCAAAGATCCATCGAAACTTGCAGAGATTTACATTCGGGAAATTTATTGGTAGAGTGGTATAAAGCGAGAAGTCGCAGAATTTGTGAGAAATTTATTGGTGGAGTGGTATGAAGCGAGAAGTCGCAGAATTTGTCTCTAAATGTATGACGTGTCAAAAGGTAAAACTGGAACATCAACGACCTGGAGGAGAGTTACATCCTCTAGAAATACCGAAATGGAAGTGGGAGCATATCACGATGGATTTCATATCAGTATTTCCAAGATCTACAAAGTCTAATTATAGCATTTGGGTCATTGTTGACCGGTTGACCAAGTCAGCCCATTTTCTACCTATCAAGACCAAAGATCCATCGAAACTTACAGAGATTTACATTCGGGAAATTATTCAACTTCATGGAGCACCGGTTTCGATAGTGTCAGACTGTGACACTCGATTTGTGTCTAGATTTTGGGAGAGCTTACAGAGAGCTATGGGGACTGCTTTACATTTTAGTACTGTGTTTCATCCCCAGACCAATGGTCAGTCCGAAAGGGTGATTCAAATTTTGGAAGATATGTTGAGAGTTTGGGTTATGGATTTCAAGGCCGACTGGGAGGCTCATTTGCCTCTAATTGAGTTCTCTTACAATACAGTTTCCAAACTAGCATTGGAATGGCGCCTTATGAGGCATTATATGGAAGGAAGTGTAGATCGCCTGTTTGTTGGACAGAAGTTGGTGAAAAATAGCTTTTAGGACCAGAGATAGTTCAAATCACTATTGACAAGATTCGACTGATTAAGCAGAGATTACAAACGGCTCAGAGTCGTTAAGTTACGCGGATACGGGTAGAAGACCATTGGAGTTTGAAGTGGGTGACTATATGTTTTTAAAAGTATCGCCTTCGAAAGGCATATCACGTTTTGGTAAGCGAGGTAAGCTCAGTCCGAGATATGTTGGACCGTATTTGATTCTTAACCGAGTTGAGCCGTTAGCTTATCGGTTAGAGCTGCCACAAGAGTTGGAAAACGTGCATAACGTGTTTCATGTGTCGATGCTTAGAAGTTATGTGATGGATTTGAAACATGTTATCGTTCCAGAACCGTTAGAGATTCGAGAAGATTTGACTTTTGTGGAGCATCTAGTACAAATCCTTGATAGGAAGGATCAAGTTTTGCGAACTAAGGTAATTTCCTTGGTAATGGTTCAATGGCGAAGCCATTCAGTGGAAGAGGCTACCTGGGAGCGGGAGGATGAAATTCGAGCCAAATACCCGCATCTCTTTGATTCTTGAGGTAAGAGTAAGTTTGGAGACCAAACTCCCTTTTAGGGAGGGAGAAATGTAACACCCGTACCCAGGGAACGGGCTACTTACTTGTTAATATGCATTAATTAATATAATTAGTGTATAAAATGGATTAAGGGGAGACTTGGACTCGCCCATGTAAACAGTGTTCAGAGAGGGACACTAGTTGGAAAAGTCCCCAGTGAGGTGGGAATGGTATTGAAATGCAACCCAGTGAAGGGTAAATTGGTAATTTGTATTTTAAATGATTAAATGCATTTTATATGCTTACATGGATATTTGTTAAGTTGCTTTCATAATATCATATTAATAGGTGTTAGCATTAGCTTGGACACCCAAATCAGGGTATAAATGAAAAAGATTTAAAATTAGTAAGTACGATAGCAATTTCACAAAATATGTGGGACCCACGTTGGGACCCATATGGAACTTAGACAAACACTTATTAGATAATTGGGTAGTTAATAGAATGTTTGGGGGATTTCATATTGAGAACCTTATAAATTTTGGGGGTGTAAATGAAAAGAAGAAAATTGAGGAGAAGACACCTCATGCTCAATGCATGTGTGTGTGTGTGTCAAGTGATGGAGAAGTCTCCATTTTCAGCAAATTAAAACAAAACAAGAGAAATCACCGAAAGAGAAGACGGACTGTCACCGACGTCGAAATCTTGCCGTTCCGTCGCCGTCGTTCGTCGGATTCACGAATCGAAGCCATTTTTGGACTCGTGGAGGTGAGACGAATGTTTCTATACCCTTAATTTACGTTTAAATTGCTAGATTTTGGTAGCTCATACTTAACGGTGAGACACCGTCTACTGAAATTCATGTAGGATTTACTTGGTGAGGAAATTGAGCTTAAATTGGTGAAATTTAGCACTAAATGTCACAGCCCGGTCCCACAATAGCGGAACCGGAGCCCGTGGCACGCCACCGAGGCTAAACCAATTCATTAACGTTCCCAAAATTAGGTTTGAAGAACACACGCAGCGGAATAAATAAGTTATTTTGAAAACTAAATGTCCAGTCGACTGATCCTCAGACCCAGTCGACTGATCCTGGTCCAGCAGAAAGTTGGGTTTTAAAACACCATCCAGTCGACTGCTTTCTACACCCAGTCGACTGGGGCTTCAAAATTTCAGTCGACTGATACGGTCCGGTCGACTGAAGTCCAGCCTGAACAAAATATCACTTTTGAAAACTATGATCCAGTCGACTGTGTCGACGACCCAGTCGACTGATCCCCTATGAAACAATGCAGTGAGTTGCTGAAAACAGAGGCTCCAGTCGACTGTTTTCTCAACCAGTCGACTGATTTATGGCAGCTTCTCATTCTGCAGAGTTTTCTAAGTTTAAAAGCTTTTGAATTCGAACGGCGATCAAACACACACTTCCAAAAGTACACCAAAGTAATTCTAACTGTATTAAAACATTTCTAAAGCAGGATTTCAACATGTTACTAACTATTACAACGGTTTAAAATCCATTCCATCATACGAAGTTAAACATAAGTTAAAACAAGAAAAAGGTCTTATTACAACATCCTATTGTCCCAAAACTACAAGGTTAACATTTCAAGCTGCCTCACAAGCGAACTCCCAACCCACGTACTCACTTCTGCGATTCCTCGCCAGCATTTATACCTGCAATGGTTATTTGAATAACCACACATATTTTGATTTGTTTAAGCTAAAGCTTAGTGAATAAATCAACATATGTACATGAATGATAAACATGTCCGCATTCACATCTCTACATTTCATACTAGTCGCCGGAGACTCACGTGCCCGTCCATATTCCCAATCCGCGACTCCTCGCCAATAAGTCCACGCGAAAGGGTAAGACCCACGATTCTACAAACAATCGTGCGACCTTAATGCCTATATCGGCTCCACAAAATGGCACGGTGACCACGTGCTCCTTCTGACCCAAATAAGCAACTTAACATGCTCAAATACATATCACCATACTCGCGGTAATCAAAACATATCACCGTGCTATTGAGCCTACTTATCAATATAATTGCCCAATATGAACTACACAATATATCTCTAAGAATTAATACATGCTATTCAAACATAACATGAATACACGCCAAGAAATCATTCCAAAACATAGTTGAATCACTCACCTCCGATTTACGCTCTTAAACTTCGATTCAAAGAAAATCCGTGCACAAAGAACGTGCAGAAGTCCGTCTAGTACAATTCCTATGGATCAAAATTCCATTTATCAACTTTTATGAAAAATTCTAGAAAAAGACTTTTTCGAAAACTTGGCCAAACAAGCCCTAACATATACCAAAACGAAGCTCTTACCTCGAGGAGCTCGAATATGAAATCTGGGAGAAAACAAACTGACGGAAGGTCGTCGTTTGGCGTTGCAAAGCTCTAAGCTTCAAAATCCCCCTCTAGCCCCCTTTTGGCCCCTTCTTGAACTTAGGTTAGAAGTTAATGAAATATCTAAGTTCATCTCTATCTATATATAGGCAACATTCTTGGGGAATTACGTTTACCTCCCCACGAGTTTTCAAAACTCCTAATCAGTCTCTGAAACTTTCTATACAGCTTATTCACAACTTTACGAGTGAAACTTTGAAATTATAAAAGTTTTCGACTAAGTTTCGTTTGGTCGCTAAAACGTGAATTTCTACATGACGTTTCCGAAGTTGCTAATTAGCCTACCAAATTAATAGTGTGTTAATTCGTTCTCACCAGGATACTAAATCTAACATCAGAAATAAATTCTAAGCCAGAAAATAATACATATATTGAAATACACAGGTAAACATTTATTTTCAGATAAACATTTAAAATGTTCCACAGTGACCGTCTCATACTCGGAGAGACGTCACAACAACAAATCCTCAATTACCACAGTTTCAAAGGGTTCTCTAATACAGACACCCAAATCAACTCGTGAGTCAAAACTCACTCAAACACGTGCCAAAATGCACAACACCTCACATTATCATGCATGACAAATGCAATGAAATGCAATAACACAAATGCGGGTGTTATACTTTTATAGCTTGAATTTGGATATAATCTTGCTTAAGGTGAGACCTAAAACTGATTGGCTTTAATGGGTTCAAGCTATATTTGATGTTAGGAATGATAATTCATGATTAGAGACTATAAAGATGTTAATCATGTACATTCTTTATCCATTCTATGAAAAGTATATGTTGATACATGTATATGTGTTTATATGTGCTTATATGTTTATGTGGTAGTCAATGAGCACCGGGAAAATTGTTCATTGTTGGGAGTAATAAGGGTGGTGTAGAGGAACAATCCGATAAATACGAAAATCCAAGGAATAGAAGTGGCCACGGGACCAAGGGAGGTCTTCGGGTCTGAATGAACCATATAGCCGATGACTCGGCGATTATGGTTGTGTTTTATGTATTAATTGTAGTATTGTACGTGTTAAACATTCAATTATGTTAGATTTCTCACTAAGTGTAATTGCTTAAGAAAACCGTTTTTCTATTTTTGTTGTGGTACATAACAACCACCGCAGGTTCGGAGCCGTACCCGGAGAGGAAATGACGGCATTGGGAGAGATGGGGGAGATTTGAACTTCATACATATGAACTTCTTTGGAACTTGTAAAATGATGTAAATTATGGTTACTTTTATGTTAATATTCATACTTGAGTTGTTGGAGATGAATTTGGATCCTAAAGTTGTATTTTGGAGAGTTGGAAGTGATTTAGTGAGCTTATGTATAATCTCTTTTGTTTTGCTCAAATAGGGTGCAAGTTGTTTGGTTGAACCATCTCGGCAAGCCCGGATGGCGTCGCAGGTGTTTAGACAAGTTTCATTTGTGTATATAATGTTAGCTATACCTTTGAAGTTAATTCCCAACAAGTTTTATGAATCTTTGATGAAAATTTGGTTTCAAAGCTTTAAAGTTTGGTTATATTCTCATGAATTGAGTTCATGGTTGATTTGATCAAATTGTGGGTGTGTTTGTGTAATCCAAGTTTGACTTAAGTTTAAAAATGTGTTGGATATGTTTTCCCAAAGTTTCATAAGGTTTTAATGTGATTTGGTTGTGTTTTGGTAAGTTTAAAACTTGTTTGACAGCAAAATTTAGCAGCAGAAACCATTCTGCAGGAACCCGGATCGATCCGGGTACAAAGGGTGGATGGATCCGGGGTTCTGGAGGGACATTCTGCTAGAAAAATAATAATATGGATCGATCCGGATTTTGTGGGTGGATCGATCCGCCCTGTTTCTAGCAGCCGTCCACTTTTACGGAAACGTGCATATCTCTCTCTAGAAAACTCATATTCGCGCGCCGTTTTTTTTTTTGTTGGAACCGGCACTCAAATACCTATCTTTTGGTATAAAAAAATTTGATATACTTATTAATGACTATTTTGCCCTTGGGTTGGTTTTTGTCACAATAAAGCTCTTAAGGGTGGTTTTATTCATACTTTTTATTCCTAATTAGTGTATTTTGGGTGTGTATCGCCTTGTTACACGTGTCCTAATCCGTTGGGACGGGTTGGGGTGTGACAGTTCAATTCAATGGGAATAACTATAAAGCTATGGGGCCCTGTAAGGTGACGATAGCTAAAATACCCATTTGAATCAAAGAAGTAAATCATGAATTGGTGGTGGCATATACGCTATAGGGCCCTGTTAGCGACGATAGCAAAATATCCATCTAAACATAGAATACAATAGTTACCAATTATAATGCTATGGGGCCCTGCTAGGCGATGATAGCGCTGTAACTATTCTATTTTCCAAGCAAGGTCACAAGAGGACTGTGGATATCGCAGGTTTTCAAATTTTACCCACTTTTAAAACAAATATTCGCCACTTAATTTTTAAAAGGAAAAATTAAGAAACCATTTTAAAAGCAAACTGATCTTTTGCGAAACCAAAGATAAACTGGGTCCGGGGATTATGGAATGAAAGGGGAAGGAGCCCGGCGGACTAAAACACCCCCTTTCATCCTATCTCACGATAGGCCTCTACTCAACATCCTTTTTAATCAAGTTATTAATCTAAGCATGCCCTCAATTAATACATATATAGGTATACATAACACAAGCATGTTGAAAGGGTGCAAAATTGCTAACGGTAAAATATCATTCATAAGTCACATAATTCAACTAGCAAACATCATGATATGCAATAGAGAACTAGAAAACATACCCAGGATCCGGCCGCGAATATCAAACGTGCAATGCATGCAAAAATAAACCTAAGAAAGGTCTCT
Organism: Hydrangea macrophylla; assembly: GCA_033977485.1. NCBI lineage: Eukaryota > Viridiplantae > Streptophyta > Magnoliopsida > Cornales > Hydrangeaceae > Hydrangea > Hydrangea macrophylla. Next base: position 36,976,467 of record CM066994.1, read on the forward strand.
AACACATATATACACATAAGGCAAAACCTAAGCTAAGGTGTCGCACATGGGGTCGAAAAATCAATTAAAATCAATAAAATAGATTAAACTAGAGAAGGGTTGAGAAATTGTACCTCAAAGCGCTACAAAACAAAGGTTAGTACACATGCCTTAGACAAGATATAATATCAAAAGGTAATTAATCATAGGTCATGTTCAATTAAATTCAACTAAGTCCAACTTCATCCAAGAACTAGTTCTAACTATAAGCATCAATGTACATGAATGAATGAATGATTATGAACAAGGATGAGACATGAATTTATTCACTAATTTGGATCCCTAAGCCTCTGGGTTTAATCTTATCATTATTCAAAACATGGTTTGAGTCCCAAGACATTAAGAGACCATTTGAGTTGAAATAAATAAGATTAGACAAAAACAGTAGCAGTTTTTTGTGATTTACAGAGAGCAGACCCGACGTTCAAAAATGGAAATAAAATACTTTCAACGGTTGGATCTTACTGATTTTTGGATATGTTATGCCTCTGTGAGTCTAGTTTCTAACCCAAAAAGAAAATCGAGGTTTCAACGGTTAGATCTCCGAGAATACTGAAAATACTAGACCTCACTCAGGATTCTGCAACTCTCTGTCCAGAGATCTTGTATGATTTTCTAAAAATAGTAAAAAAAATGAGAAACACTTAGATCTTTTTAGGGTACCTTCCTAACACATTAAGGTACTTATAAAAAATTATTTGAGACCCCGAAAACTTTATTAGGGTTCTGATTTATTGATTTTCAAAACAGACTTATTATTCTGAAAGCATTCTAGAACTCTGGACAGATTGTGATTAGCTCACAAAAATCATGATCAAACCTCTCTAATCCCAAAATCTTACTAAAACAAAAATCAGAGTGGTAAAACAATGTGTTACTGATATTTTCCCGTTGGTTTCACTTGATTTCAACGGTTAGATCTTAAACTAAAAATCTTTGATCAAAAAACGGTTTATGAACCCACTGTTTTTGTCTTGCTAGTTCAAGTTTATTTGTTAACCCCAACTATTAAATCATGAAGTTGGACTTAAAACAAACCATCTCTTCTACCAATTAATGGTCATTGAAGACTAAGGACATCTTTAGACCTATGGATTTTTGATGAAGTATAAAATGGACTTCACAAAATCCCAAAACAATGTACTCAAACTTATGGACCAAAACTTGAGTTCAAAATATTACCCCTACCACTTGGTGGTCATTGGAGGATAAAGACACACATACATGTAAGTTTTGGATGAAGTATGAAGAACTTCCCAAAACCCAAGGAAGGAATTAGTCTAAGCCATAGAGATAGACTCAAACTAAAGTACTTCTCCTACCATTTGATGGTCATTGGAGACTTAAAAAAAAATAACTCTACTCTAATCTTCCATGGAATATAGTAGGAATTCCATAAGATTCATAGTAAAGAGATCCTAGTCATGAGTTGATACTAGTATCTCACCAACTATGTGTAGATTATGACCAATCTCCATATGGATCATAAGATCATAGGAAACTAAGGAATCAAAACTTAAAGAGTTTCAATGAGATATGGAAGATCTCATGAACCTCATGAATGAAATAGAAATAAAGGAAATCAAAGTTTTATTTAGGAACACAAATACTTCAAAACTAATTTATCTCAAACCCAAGGCATTAATTAAATCCAAATTAATGAGATGTCATGAGATTCAATCACAAGTTCTTGGTGGTGTGTGATGAAATGGGGTAAGAAGAGAGGTTTTGAAAATGTGTAAAGTTCCTAGATCTAAGAACTTGTGATTGAATTATCATTATATATATATATATATATTTGAAGGCTTTACCTCTAGATCTTCTCAAAACTTGTAGAGATGTTGAATTCCTCAAGCTTTTCCTCTTCTTCTTCCTCAAGCTTCAAGCTCCTTCAATGGTGATTTGATGGTTGGGTAGAGTTTTGGTGGGATTTGGGTAAAATAATTGGTAGAGTTTCTCTCTCTATATTTCTTTCCTCTAAAGCTTTCCCAATATTTCTCTATACAATTCAAGTGTCTCCCCCCAAACTGAGATAAATGGGTTTTTTATAGACTTTCATTATCTTAGGGGCCAAGATAAGGGTAGATAGGTCAATTTGGGGTGGGTTAGGAATATTCTATGGCATCTCTAACTCTCCATGGCACTTCTATGTAATTCCAATAAACTTGAAAGGCATTTAAGTTGGCTAGAATAAAGTAACATTCTAGAGCATCTTCAAAACACATGGGAGATTAGTGCCCAACAAAGGGCTTTTTGGGTATTTCTTAGATAAGGAATATGCCAAGGGATCTCTAACTCTCCAAATCACATGGGCTACTTTCTTTTATTATTTTCTTTTTCCTATATATATATATATATGTATAGACACATTTTTTTCTTTTTTTAAATCTAAATTAATCATATGAGTTACCAAATAGTATATTTTTTTCTTTTTAAATCTAAATAAAATACAGGAAACAATGTTATTTTTAGAAAATATAATAATAATTATTATTATTCAATCTATTCTATTTTTTTAGAAAGTAACCCATGATCCAGTGAGCTCAAGACAGATGGTCAGTGATTGGCCAAATCTAGGGATATTAGGAGTAAGGTTTGGGAACTTGAAGCTTTTCAGAAGTCGAAGCGATGAACTTGAAGAAAATCGTCGGGACATTATTCATCATTGATTTCTAGAGATAAATCCCCCTAAGTTTAATAGTTCGGTCAAAATTGGGGTGTCTACAGTTTGCCCCTCTTCGGCAGAGCTTGTGAAGCAACGCGTATCACAAGTGAATGTCGAAGCCTGTGTGAAGACAAGCCTTTGACCGGGCTATTGAACTTAGGTAAAAATAAAATGCGTTGCAAAACATCCGCAGAGACGGTCGGTGCTGGTCGTGCTCAATGGTGAGCTGCCTACGTATCCCAACGGGAATCAGACCAGGACGTAGTTCGGGTAAGGGATAACACACAAATGCAAATAATCACACGGATGAATGCTCTTATCTTATCGTGATGCACATGCTCATGCAATCTTATATGTTATGCTCCCAAACGTGATGATCCCGAGTCACGTTACTTTTCCTATTATCAGAAATGCACCCTATACATTGAATTATCCTATTATGATACCGTCCTACTCTAGGAACATCATGATTGATGTATACACATTTCATATGTGTTGGAGAATCGTCTGATTGACTGAGATGCGCCTTGCGCCTTACACTCCATAGCCAAGTCAGGTAGCACGCTGGAAGACTGAGCTGCTTCACGCCTTACACTCCATAATCTTCCAAAAATCATCTGATCGACTCCATAGCCGAATCAGGTAGCACGCTGAAAGATTGAGCCGCTTCACGCCTTACACTCCATAATCTTCCAAAAATCATCTGATCGACTCCATAGCCGAATCAGGTAGCACGCTGAAAGATTGAGCCGCTTCACGCCTTACACTCCATAATCTTCCAAAAATCATCTGATCGGCTAAGCCGAATCAGGTAGCACGCTGAAAGATTGAGCCGCTTCATGCCTTACGCTCCATAATCTCCCAAAATCATCTGATCGACTAAGTCGAATCAGGTAGCACGCTGAAAGATTGAGCCGCTTCATGCCTTACGCTCCATAATCTCCCAAAATCATCTGATCGACTAAGTCGAATCAGGTAGCACGCTGAAAGATTGAGCCGCTTCATGCCTTACGCTCCATAATCTTTCAAAATCATCTGATCGACAGATTGGTTTGGTGAAGACCAGAGATGCAAATGCATTTTCTCATGGGGTAAAGTCAACATCGACTCGATTTAACTCTTAACTCCTATCTTTGGAGTTACTTTCTTTTTCGAGGTTCATCTTCAAATTTCCCTAGATCTGGGAGCACTAAGATGCGTATCCACTTTCATCTCTAGAAACGGATTGGCTTAATTCTCATAATTTTGGAATCGATCCAAATTCATTTCCGAGGTTTGGATTTAACCATGTTCTAAATCAATTTTCAAAATCCCGGAGTCGATTCAGACTCGGATTAAATCAATTCTCAAAGAATTGGAGCCAGTCGGGCTCAAACCAAATTATTTTTCAAAGAAATAGAGTCGATCCCGCTTATATCACATCAGTTTTCCAAAATTGGGAGTCAATTAGGCTCCAATCAAATTCAATTTCAAAGAAATCCGGAGTCGATCAGACTCAATTTTCTTATTTTCCAAAATTGGGAGTCAATTAGACTCCAATCAAATTCAATTTCAGAGAAATCCGGAGTCTATCAGACTCGATTTTCTTATTTTCCAAAATTTGGAGTCAATTAGACTCCAATCAAATTCAATTTTAGAGAAATCCAGAGTCTATCAGACTCAATTTTCTTATTTTCCGAAATTGGGAGTCAATTAGACTCCAATCAAAATCAATTTCAGAGAAATTCGGAGTCTATCAGACTCGATTTTCTTATTTTTTTTCAAAAAAAATTTGGAGTCAATTCGATTCACAAAGAATTTAGAATTTCCAAATCAGGAGTTTGAACGAGACTCAACAAATCATTAAGGACTAATGCGAATGCGAGGTTGCCATTGAGGAGTAATACCAATGATGCTGCCATTGAGGACTAATGCAAAGTTGCCGTTGAGGACTAACACCGATGATGCTGCCATTGAGGACTAACGCAAGGTTGCCATTGAGGACTAACACCGATAATGCCGCTATTGAGGACTAATGCAAGGTTGCCATTGAGGACTAACACCGATAATGCCGCCATTGAGGACTAATGCAAGGTTGCCATTGAGGACTAACACCGATGATGCTGCCATTGAGAACTAACGCAAGGTTGTCATTGAGGACTAACACCGATAATGCCGCTATTGAGGACTAACGCAAGGTTGCCATTGAGGACTAACACCGATAATGCCGCTATTGAGGACTAATGCAAGGTTGCCATTGAGGACTAACACCGATAATGCCGCCATTGAGGACTAACGCAAGGTTTCCATTGAGGACTAACACCGATAATGCTGCCATTGAGGACTAACGCAAGGTTGCCATTGAGGACTAACACCGATAATGCTGCCATTGAGGACTAATGCAAGGTTGCCATTGAGGACTAACAAATATAATGCTGCCATTGAGGACTAACACATATAATGCTGCCATTGAGGACTAATGCAAGGTTTGGGAGTCTCCTTGGACTCAAAGAATTGGAAAGAATGATTTTCTGTATCTGCGGACCTTTGGAAGAAACATATCAATTCTATCAAAATAGGGAAGTCACCTTTTTCCCCTAGTCTTGGACCCTTCATATTTCCACTTTAGCATTGTGTTATGATAGTGTTTAAAAATCCTGCTTGCATTGCTTTTGGGATGCTCATGGAGACTCTTCAAATCTTTATTCATCATCTTAAACCCACTCATTTGAGACCATTATTGAATCATCGAAGGAGGACAATTTATACAAGACGACTGACTCAAACTCTGTGTTATTATGAATCAATGTGCTTTCATCGTGGATAATGTATCATCTCACCTTTCATTTATTCATCATCTTACAATGGTAGTACTTCACCAACAAATCTAAACTTTGAAGATTCTCCCCTTTCGAGTTAGCTGGTTCTTTGCCTATCCAGAGTGTGCTTCAAATTAGTGCTTTAGCTTAGAGAATAAAAGACATTCTATTTCAATTCATTCAAAACAAACTCGATTACTTGAGAACTTTTCTCTGACATAGAGGGATTTTTGACAAACGAAGTTTGCCCCTAGTTTGAATAGGACTCGAAGGCCTTGCTTCTGAGATTAAATAAGGTGTTCAGAAAATGAAGCTTGCCCCTAGTCTTAAGGGCAAATAGGCTTATCCAAGGGTTTTGAGAACATGATGGTGCAGGATGCCTGCAGTGCATTTACTCCCAACCTAGAGGTAATCATCATGAATGCGGTGGGTTGAAGTAGGACATCCCAATGCTGATGGGCAAACTTTGTTTGCCCCTAGTTTGGCAATATATATGTGGCTTCAGGCAAACTTACGCAAGTTTGCCCCTAGTCTAAAGGAAGGAAACCAAAGGCACAAAGGGTGATGCTTATGGTTTAGGGATGGTTATGGACCGAGAACCTTGGGAGGTTCGCCTACTTATCCCCGAACAGGAATCAGGCCCAAAGTAGTTCGGCTAAGGCCTGAAAGAAAGTGCCAGATCATAGCAAGGGCGGTGACCGAACCGGGTAGGCTGCCTACGTATCCCCGAGTAGGAATCAGGTCAAAAACGTAGTTCATCGATTCTGGAGGTCTTGAAAGAATAAGGCTTCAAGAATTATGGGCTTTTCGAGCCATGTTTTCATTTGAGTCCAATGAGTGCTTTTTTCTGGGCAGATTTTCTAAAACAGATTCCTTGTGGTAGCTTTTGAACAAAATGATGAGAACATGAACTACGTCTCCCTTTTATTATTTTTTTTCTTTTATTCTCTTTTTTTTTTTGGCGGTTGATTCTTTTCACCTTTTCACTAGCCAGTCAATCTTTACAACTATCATAACACATCGTGTTTGAATCATACTCTACCATACTCATAAAGCAATAGCAGCCCTCCAAATCACTCTTTATTTTTCTTAAAGATACTTTTGCATTGTTATAGGCCCACTTATCCATGAGCCTCTCACAAAATTTTGATACTAATTGATACTTTCAAATCTCTCTTTCCAATTTATTTTCTTTGTTGAGAACAACACAAAGCTTTGGGATAATTCATCTACCAATGATGTACTTTGAAGTGCTCAAGAATTCTCAATCTTATTTATTCTTTGCCTTTTCTTTTCTCTTTCCTTTCTTTTCTCTACCTCACTATCTCTTATTCTCTTCATGATTTTGACTGGCTAGGATTCGGATTTTGAAATCAACACGCATCTTATTCTTGCTCTAACTTTTGCCTAGGCGCCCTTTCGGGTTTTCATCCTAGCGAGCTCCTTCATCTTCATTTTTTTTTTCTTTTTCTTTTTTTTTTTTTTTTTTTTTTTAATTTCTCTTTTTTTTTTCGTGCTCTCACTTTTGCCTAGGCGCCCTTTTGGGTTTTCATCCTAGCGAGCTCTTTCTTTTCTTCTTTTTTTCTCTTTTTTTTTGGAAGAAGAAGTTCATTTAAAACATTTGGCTACCATCAAGGATCAAGTTATGACTTTGGACTGGTTGGGTTCATCTTTTAGGCTTGGTATTTAAAAAAAAAAGGGATGGTGAGCAAGCTTCAAGTTCCAAGTTCATCTTTTCAAGATTAAGCAAGAGCATCTTTAAATTCTTAAAGTAAAGCAAATCAATTCTCTACTCCTCCGTGGTTTTGGCACATAATTTGCTTTGATCACTTGGGGATCCTTTTTAATGCAAAGATTTATTAACAAAGTATTTTCCATGATCATTTGAAAAATGATTTTTATTTTTTCTCTTCTTTTTTTTCTTTCTTGGCTTAATGATCCATACATTCACGACTTGGCACACTGAATCAAACAGAATGAGATTTTATTCAACTAGTAGGGAAAAAGGATTACATCACTTGACTCGATAAAAAGAGACTTAAAAAAAAAATACTCGATAACCGACTGACTCAAAGACTCGACTGGACTTGACACTTAACTCCTACTTGACATGACTCGATTACCGGACTAGACTCGGCTTGGCCTCAATTGGAGTGTCACAGATGATTTTCAATTTATTGGGTCTCCAAGAGCATCCACATTCGCTTTAACAACAGTGTTTCCAAACACTATCACCCTACTATCATCATTTGAACCTTGGGTTCATCACTCCCCAACAGGATGTGTGCAAAAACATATTCTCCTCTAAATCAAGAAAGATGAACCCAAGAAGATTAGAAGTGTCCTTACTAGGAGATCTAGTTGTTCCACTCTTTCTACAAATTCAACAACATACATAGGTAAAAGGTCCGCATGCAGAATTTATTTTCAGGAGGCAAGGGATTTTGAGAAACTATTGGATTACTTTCTGAATTTGTATTTTACATGCATGTAATGACGTTGATTGACATGATGAGAGTGCCAAAATGTACATGCTTTGATGATTTGATGTGGCTAAATGCATGCACCGCACACATGACACACGGATGAAATGCAAGTGTGTGTGTGCCTATTCTATATGCAAAAGAAAGAAAAATTCTAGACCTAGCACATATAACATATAAGCACATAAAATCCTCCTTTATGTCAAGTGCGCCAACTTCTCTTATCATTGTGATCCTCAATACCCTTTCGAAGGTTGGATATTTTTGAAAAACTTTGAATTTCGCTTAAAAAGTATTCCTTGGGTGATGTGATCCTTTTGAAAACAATTCTTGGAATTTTTTTTTTTTTTTTTTTTTAAAATGAGGATGTTAAACGTTCCTCAAAGATGATTGAATTTAAAATTTTTGCTTTGAAATTCATTTTGAAAAGCATTTATCCCAAAAACGATTCCCAAGATTTTTTGGATTTCTTCTTTGAAAGTGGGGATGTGAAAATTTTCTCAATAAGAAAAATGATTTGGGTTTTACTTGAAAAATGAACCTTAAACACTTTTTTTTCTTTGAAAGGGTAAAATTTTTTCAAAACAATTTCTTCTTCTTTTGGATAAAAGAAATTTTCATAAACCATGAACTTTGGATTCTTGGGTAGGAGCATCACATGATTAGATAATCATCGCACTTTTCATGAATTCGGATGCATACAAGGTCAATGATGCTTAGCTAAACATGATACAAGAGATGTAATCTTATAATCAAGATTCGGCTTATTCTTTAATGTCATAGGACATGAAAAGGAATTGCTCAAAAGTGATTAAGAGGTTACACATCTTTTATCAAGTAAGCATCGTCATCATCTCAAGTAATACCTTTCGGGCATACAAAACTTCCTAGCACATAATCCTAATCAAGAATTGATTTCCTAAGATTGAAAGGTTCTATAGAAGTTATCATGCAGAGGTCGGGTTTTGGTCAAATAAGGGACCCTTGACACACACCCGATAGGATGCTTCATATACCAAAACATGGTACGAGATCAAGGGTGATCACACGGTCCCATGATGACTTGACCGACCGGGTTGCCCCGAGCCTCCAAGGTCATAGTTCCGTGCAATCGACTGACGAGACATGCAAGTGCAATGCAACGGGCACACCAAAATTAATTAATTTGATTAAAAGGATGCTTTCAAGTCTAATCCTCGAGTGAACCCAAAATCAGAAATTCTGGTCTGCGAAACCAGAGATTCTGGGTTCGATCCCCAGCAGAGTCGCCAGATTGTGGATATCGCAGGTTTTCAAATTTTACCCACTTTTAAAACAAATATTCGCCACTTAATTTTTAAAAGGAAAAATTAAGAAACCATTTTAAAAGCAAACTGATCTTTTGCGAAACCAAAGATAAACTGGGTCCGGGGATTATGGAATGAAAGGGGAAGGAGCCCGGCGGACTAAAACACCCCCTTTCATCCTATCTCACGATAGGCCTCTACTCAACATCCTTTTTAATCAAGTTATTAATCTAAGCATGCCATCAATTAATACATATATAGGTATACATAACACAAGCATGTTGAAAGGGTGCAGAATTGCTAACGGTAAAATATCATTCATAAGTCACATAATTCAACTAGCAAACATCATGATATGCAATAGAGAACTAGAAAACATACCCAGGATCCGGCCGCGAATATCAAACGTGCAATGCATGCAAAAATAAACCTAAGAAAGGTCTCTAACACATATATACACATAAGGCAAAACCTAAGCTAAGGTGTCGCACATGGGGTCGAAAAATCAATTAAAATCAATAAAATAGATTAAACTAGAGAAGGGTTGAGAAATTGTACCTCAAAGCGCTACAAAACAAAGGTTAGTACACATGCCTTAGACAAGATATAATATCAAAAGGTAATTAATCATAGGTCATGTTCAATTAAATTCAACTAAGTCCAACTTCATCCAAGAACTAGTTCTAACTATAAGCATCAATGTACATGAATGAATGAATGATTATGAACAAGGATGAGACATGAATTTATTCACTAATTTGGATCCCTAAGCCTCTGGGTTTAATCTTATCATTATTCAAAACATGGTTTGAGTCCCAAGACATTAAGAGACCATTTGAGTTGAAATAAATAAGATTAGACAAAAACAGTAGCAGTTTTTTGTGATTTACAGAGAGCAGACCCGACGTTCAAAAATGGAAATAAAATACTTTCAACGGTTGGATCTTACTGATTTTTGGATATGTTATGCCTCTGTGAGTCTAGTTTCTAACCCAAAAAGAAAATCGAGGTTTCAACGGTTAGATCTCCGAGAATACTGAAAATACTAGACCTCACTCAGGATTCTGCAACTCTCTGTCCAGAGATCTTGTATGATTTTCTAAAAATAGTAAAAAAAAATGAGAAACACTTAGATCTTTTTAGGGTACCTTCCTAACACATTAAGGTACTTATAAAAAATTATTTGAGACCCCGAAAACTTTATTAGGGTTCTGATTTATTGATTTTCAAAACAGACTTATTATTCTGAAAGCATTCTAGAACTCTGGACAGATTGTGATTAGCTCACAAAAATCATGATCAAACCTCTCTAATCCCAAAATCTTACTAAAACAAAAATCAGAGTGGTAAAACAATGTGTTACTGATATTTTCCCGTTGGTTTCACTTGATTTCAACGGTTAGATCTTAAACTAAAAATCTTTGATCAAAAAACGGTTTATGAACCCACTGTTTTTGTCTTGCTAGTTCAAGTTTATTTGTTAACCCCAACTATTAAATCATGAAGTTGGACTTAAAACAAACCATCTCTTCTACCAATTAATGGTCATTGAAGACTAAGGACATCTTTAGACCTATGGATTTTTGATGAAGTATAAAATGGACTTCACAAAATCCCAAAACAATGTACTCAAACTTATGGACCAAAACTTGAGTTCAAAATATTACCCCTACCACTTGGTGGTCATTGGAGGATAAAGACACACATACATGTAAGTTTTGGATGAAGTATGAAGAACTTCCCAAAACCCAAGGAAGGAATTAGTCTAAGCCATAGAGATAGACTCAAACTAAAGTACTTCTCCTACCATTTGATGGTCATTGGAGACTTAAAAAAAAATAACTCTACTCTAATCTTCCATGGAATATAGTAGGAATTCCATAAGATTCATAGTAAAGAGATCCTAGTCATGAGTTGATACTAGTATCTCACCAACTATGTGTAGATTATGACCAATCTCCATATGGATCATAAGATCATAGGAAACTAAGGAATCAAAACTTAAAGAGTTTCAATGAGATATGGAAGATCTCATGAACCTCATGAATGAAATAGAAATAAAGGAAATCAAAGTTTTATTTAGGAACACAAATACTTCAAAACTAATTTATCTCAAACCCAAGGCATTAATTAAATCCAAATTAATGAGATGTCATGAGATTCAATCACAAGTTCTTGGTGGTGTGTGATGAAATGGGGTAAGAAGAGAGGTTTTGAAAATGTGTAAAGTTCCTAGATCTAAGAACTTGTGATTGAATTATTATTATATATATATATATATATTTGAAGGCTTTACCTCTAGATCTTCTCAAAACTTGTAGAGATGTTGAATTCCTCAAGCTTTTCCTCTTCTTCTTCCTCAAGCTTCAAGCTCCTTCAATGGTGATTTGATGGTTGGGTAGAGTTTTGGTGGGATTTGGGTAAAATAATTGGTAGAGTTTCTCTTTCTATATTTCTTTCCTCTAAAGCTTTCCCAATATTTCTCTATACAATTCAAGTGTCTCCCCCCAAAATGAGAGAAATGGGTTTTTTATAGACTTTCATTATCTTAGGGGCCAAGATAAGGGTAGATAGGTCAATTTGGGGTGGGTTAGGAATATTCTATGGCATCTCTAACTCTCCATGACACTTCTATGTAATTCCAATAAACTTGAAAGGCATTTAAGTTGGCTAGAATAAAGGAACATTCTAGAGCATCTTCAAAACACATGGGAGATTAGTGCCCAACAAAGGGCTTTTTGGGTATTTCTTAGATAAGGAATATGCCAAGGGATCTCTAACTCTCCAAATCACATGGGCTACTTTCTTTTATTATTTTCTTTTTCCTATATATATATATATGTATAGACACATTTTTTTCTTTTTTTAAATCTAAATTAATCATATGAGTTACCAAATAGTATATTTTTTTCTTTTTAAATCTAAATAAAATACAGGAAACAATGTTATTTTTAGAAAATATAATAATAATTATTATTATTCAATCTATTCTATTTTTTTAGAAAGTAACCCATGATCCAGTGAGCTCAAGACAGATGGTCAGTGATTGGCCAAATCTAGGGATATTAGGAGTAAGGTTTGGGAACTTGAAGCTTTTCAGAAGTCGAAGCGATGAACTTGAAGAAAATCGTCGGGACATTATTCATCATTGATTTCTAGAGATAAATCCCCCTAAGTTTAATAGTTCAGTCAAAATTGGGGTGTCTACAAGGACCTAAGAGTAAAGTGATTACATTTAAAACTAAAACTACTATAGGGTCTTGTTAGGTGACGATAGTAACGTAATCATTTCACTCTAAACTAACGGCATTACACTGGTAATGTAACAAGTCACATGACTCATTAATAACATTGAAGTAAAATCGAATATATCGATATTGTATTGTGTCATCACTATTTCACTCATACCCTCATGTTGTCATATGTTTATCAAATGTTTAGTTTGAGAGAATTGTTGTACTCGTATATTATTGCTTGTAGTAGGAGTGATCGGTTCGATAAACTCACTTAGCTTCAAAAGCTAATGGCTCTTCCTACTCTGGACATATCACGTCTAGGTTATAATGAAGAAGGTTATCAAGGTAACTATGAAGAGGAGTATCTTGATCCTCAAGAAGGGGACTATCAAGAAAGTTACCCTGAGAAAGACTTTTCGAAAGAGTTTGCTGATGAAGGGCATGGGTATGCCAGTTAGAAAGAAGATTCTGGCCTATTATCGTATTAAGATTTCCTTCATGTTTTAGAAACTATCTTTTGTCTGATGTAATAATTTAAGTGGCATCGATCGCCCAAACTTATATTTTGTGATTTTCATTTAGAACTGATATAATAGCCTAAGTAGCAAAACACTTAAAGTTCCCCCATAAATACCATTAGACGTTTTGCAATTCCTTCTCGTGATATATCCATGTTAGAATGCTTGTATGGACAGGTCAGTCTTATGTAACTAGTCATGGCTCACGGATTCGAAAAGGAAAATTTTATTTCCCTCTAATTTTTGCTACTCCAGGTCGTAACAGAATGGTATATTACACTTGCAGTGTCATTTAACTTTATAAAACTCATATAATACTCTGTACCTATACAGTCCTGAGGTTGAAGATGACCAGGACCGGTTGCGCTATTTGACTAGGACCGATCGCGACCATAACCGGTTCTGAAACATGACCAGGACCGTTCCTGACCATGATCGGTCCCTCTATATGACCAAGACCGGTCATGCCCTTCTGAGGCAGAATTATCAATAATTCTTGCTGTAATTGTATTCACTGCTTAAGTATAGTTATACTCTCTGCTATAGGCTATTGTACGTAGCAATAACCATAAATGAACCACTTTGATATCTTTATCAGAAATGTAAAATCTATACTGAAAGGACTGTTGTACTTTCTATTTCAAACTTGTACCTCATGCTATTGTCTTATTAAAAGGAAGGAAAATAGACTTTGAAAGCAAGATTGGAATTTTAAATCATATGAATAAATAACCAGTTTCTTAACCGAATTCTTTCCCCTGAGCAGTTCATCACCGATTTCTTCATCACCAAGGGGGTCTTTGTCATCGGCCTTAAGAAAATTGTCAGGCCCGACTAGAATTTTACCACCAAGCGATTCATCGTTTTCAACATCTGGAAGGGTATGGCCGATATAAAATTATTCGGTTCTTTAGTCAAAATTATTTTTTCCCCGTCTTGTCCCCCGAGCGGCTCGGAGAGTGTGGAATCAAGATGACCAAAAACATCAGTCTCTTGATTTAGAGTGATAACATCGGTTTTCTCGGGCCATTGTAGCATTTGCTCCAATCGGTGAGAAATCTCTTTCAATTTTCCAAGAGCACAACGGCGATGATTCTCTCGATCACGGAGTTCCTCTTGCCACCTACCATCCAGCAAATTATCCTTAGACATAAAAGAATTTCCCTCGGGCAGTACACAGTTGGCTCCACTTGCTTCAAGGTGTCCGATGCTTTGGGTAAAATACTCAATATCGGCCTCAAAACATCAGATTTTTTGGTAAATATCATGGATGGCATAATCATATCGGGCTCTAATGGTGTGCTGATTTGGGTACTACAGATCCCACGGCTTTTTCCATAAAGCTTCATAAGCAACAAATTTATCATTTTTGAGACGATAAACTTCTTATCGAAGTTGGCCTATTTCTTCATGACGCCAACCAATTTGGTTATTGTAGAAGTGTAGCCATGCTTCAGTGTACACATGGCTCATCCCTTGGCAGTCCCACTGGGCATGCCAAAATGTGTGCTTGTAGTTTTGGGAGGGCGTGCCATAACCAAAAGTGGTTCAGTGTGTGCAAACTAATTTCCTAAACTGCTTGTGTGAGTGATACACAAGGCTTATTGAATCTAACTTCTAACAGGTGATTGTGATGGCCATGTAGAAAAGTACCCTTGGCCTGTGATCCCTAGACAGTATTGAAGCATATAAGTCTAGCAAGTGATGAACATAAAAAAGAGAAGAATTAAATAAAAGCAGATTTTATTTAATACTTGAAGAGAAGATTACAAGAAAAATAAAGAAAATAAAATGAGTGCTTTTTATTTCACCTAAAAACTAAGAATGCTTTGTAGAATGCATTTTGGATGTGGTATTCAAAAGAGACACGGAGTGAGTAGCTTCTTTGGCCGCCTGCTTATTAATAGTGGCCATGGAGGTCTTCTAGATAAGGTAGGAAATAACTGACGAATAATAATCTGGTATAAAATACCTGATTTATCTCCCAAAATTTGATAAAACCTTCCATATCTTGTAAAATATATGTATACATATACATATACATTTGAATGTGGTCCATATACTACCTTGGTTTGGCTGTGTCACGCCCCAGAGTAGCAGAAATTAGAAGAAAATAAAATTTTCCTTTCTGAATCTGTAAGCCAGGACTAGTTATATTAACTGATTGTCCTTTCTACATTCTACACATGGTTAAAAGAGTAAGCGGAAGCATACAAACATCGATTGGTATTCCTCAACAGAACTCAAATGTTTAGGATCTGGTTATTACATCATGAGTCTAAAATAAAAGATCTATAAAGGCAGTCTAGGGCGATCTATACTGATCACAATTCATTTCTCAAGCATTACCTTAGATAGGAGACAATAAACCAAATTAAGTAATTCTAAATACAACTATGTCAGAGTCCTTCGCTTCAACTTGTACATCTGTCGTGTCCCTTTGGGTAGACCTCATCTTGATAGTCGTCACTTGTGAAATCTAGACGTGATATGTCCAGGGCAAGAAGAGCTATTAGCTTTTGAAGCTAAGTGATTTGACCTAACCGATCACTCTTAATTAACACAAACAATAATATACAAGTACAACAAATATCTTGAGCTAAACATTTGATTAGTATTATCACAATACGTATGATTTATGAGATGGTAGTATGAATGAGATACGACACGATGCATCATCGATATATGCGACTTTACTCAGACACCATTACTAACTTATGTGACTTGTTACATTACTAGTGTAACTCCGTTAGCTTAGAGTAGAATGATTACGTTGCTATCGTCGCCTAGTAGGGCCCTATAGCAGTTTTGGTTTTAAAAGATGTAATCATTGTACTCTTAGGTCCTCGTGACCTTTCTTGGAGAATATAATAGTCACAGCGCTATCGTCACCTAATAGGGTCTATAGGATTATGAAAGGTAACTATTGTATTCAAAGTTCAGATGCATATTTTGCTATCGTCGCCTAATAGGGCCTCTATAGCGTATAAGTCATCAACTCATGTTTAACTTCAATGATTTCAATGGGTACTTTTGCTATCGTTGCCTAGTAGCGCCTCTATAGCATTTTATCATTGTTCCCATTGATTTGATTGTACAACTCAGACCTCCGCGGTCCACTCAGACATGAATGAAAATAACATTCGGTCAATCTCCTCGACTAACCATGCAGACGTCAATATTGACATCACGACTCAACTACATCTATATGAGTGTTAATGTGATTATATGATCATAAAATGTAATAAGCAGGAATAACAATAATTATTAACTAAAATGGAATAGGGTTATCTAATCATGCGTTCATCATATAAGCAGTAATTCTTAACGTTCATATATGTAATACTCATCAGATTTGTCTACATAGGATGCACTGGATATTTACATAATACGCAAAGAGTAATGCTATAGTATACCAAGTAAGTTAGGACGACTCACCTCGATGCGAAATCGAGAATACAAGTATAGCTTCGGTCCCTATAATTCATATAGATTCACAGAACGATAATTAACATTCATTCTATTCACAAGGGTATAATAGTAATTATGCCGAATGGGTTCCTGAACCTCAACATGATGATCTTGACATCATTCTGACTCTAACGCCATTAACTACACTCAAATCGGAGCCCCACATATAAAAAACTGGGTTTTCTATACCAGTGTGGGCCCTAAAGACAAGCAGTATTTTTTACCTTGTCAAACGTTCACCAAACTTAACAAAAACAATCTAGACATTATTCTAAGACTCTGGGAATTGACCGTATATTTTTCTGAGCTACAGTTTATTTACTACAAATTATTGAAGTTCTAAGTATATAATTATAGTCTCGGGAGTCCTATAATTATAAAATATATTTTAGGAGTACGAATGGTCCTTGGAGATATTTTCATAAATTACTAGACACCAAAAGGAGCTACTAGCATTTTTCTCATGGTTTTTGGAGCTGGTTGTGTATTTAAAATAATTAAAACAAGGGTCAAACGGCTCCTTATAATTATTGAAATATCCAGAATATAGTTTTATAATTTATTAAATTATGAAACAAGTCTTAAATGCCTTTAAAATAATAATCATTATTTACTAGCATTTAAAATAGTTGATCGATATTTAATATCTATTTATTTATTGAATACACTAACATTTATTATTTATTGAAGCCCAAATAAATAATGACTATAATATATAAATACTAAAGTTTGGGTTTTATAAATAAATAAATTTATAAAACAATGATATTTAACCTTTAGATTAACACTAAAATTTCCTAGATTTTTAAAATGGTTAATAGATGTTTATTATCTATTTCATCACAAAATCATACAAGCATTCATTATTTATTTTAAATCTAAAATAAATATTAAATATGTTGAATATTACCAAAATGATTTCAGACTATATAAAATATTATTTACTTATAATTTCATAAATCAAAACATGTTGATTATATATTAGAATTATAATATTAAACTAATTAAAATACCAATAACAACTAACTTGTACCATACAATTATACAACAGTACCGTAGAAAATCCCAATTTAGAACGTCATCTCCCCCCCGCTGATACACGCAGTGAATACATATATACATCGTATATTATACCAAAAATATACATAAACTTAAAAAGATCATAATTCATTCATTTCTCAACGAAAATTAGTAAACCTTAAGTCAATATCGAGTGCCTCAACAAGCCTGATCCAATGGTACCGGTCTCGAGTCCTAACTCTTAACAGTTTGCACAGAAAATGAGAAAAATCGAGAGAGGACTTAAACTTTGACCGCTTCGTTCGTCGCGATACGAAATAGTCGTCGCAAACGGTTCGACCTGGGACTTAATGGGGCCCTAATCTACCATATTTCATTCACAGAATGCGTTTTCGTTAACGTTGACAGAAACTCGACTTTTACGCCTATATATGTCACCGTGAATATATCTATGGAGATACGTGTAATGCTACTCTATTTTATGCCGAAAAGCATCTAAATAATCTACAGAGTGAGTTAGTTAACTCACCTAGGCTCGTGGTGGTCTGGAGGTGGTGCGAGGGGCTTCGAGGCAGTTTCAGGGCTTGGGTGTGGTGGTCTCGGCTATGGCTTCCTCTTCTCTCTCCTCCTTCTTCCTCTTCTTCTTGCTGTGTGGTCTGGGTGAGTGTGTGTGGGCTGGGTCAGAGGGAGTTATTGAGGGAGTTGCATAGATTGGAGGGTGTGGGTTTGGGTCTTCTCCCTTTCTCTTTCTCTCTAACCGTGGTCATTCTCTCTAACTCTCATTCTCTTGGGTTCTCTCTCTTCTCAACTCTTAGTTTCTCCCTCTCTCATAATCTGTCTATGTATATATATAGAATACACACACATAATATAAATATAATGTAATACATACACACAACATACATATCATATATGCAATATATATGCCGTGAGTGTGTGGTGTATTTTGGTGGGGTGGCAGTGAATGAGTGAGGGATTGATGTGGATGGATTTGAAGGGCGTGGGGAGTTATGCTGGCAGTGGGTGGTGGAGGTGAGGATCCGACGGGTAAAAGGGGTATTTGGGTAAGGGAAATGTCCACTAGTTCTAGGGTAGTTTAGGGTGTACTTCACCTTTCCATATTTGTATGATTCTATCTTTAATTTAGATCCTCGTGCCATACAGTCTGGGTTAATATATATTTTACAAATTTGTGTGATATGTCAGTCCGAGCCCAAAATTTACAGTCTAAGTTAACTAATTAATACTCGTAGAGTATAAAAGTGATACTGAAAATATGAAACAAAATTACGGGAGTTCCTTTCATTTATACTAAGAATTTTTACGGGTATTGTGTGATAGTGAGTCCGGGTCTAATATACTGTGTGGGTGGAAAATAAACAGGTCGATAATATTATAATTATAACTTATAATTGCAGAGCTAAATAACATCGAATATCTAATATAATCATAATAGTAATTACAGGACTAAAATGACATCAGGTCCTAATGAAATATAATCTATAGTAGATAATTTGTCACACCCGTTCTAAAATTTCATAGTTTTATCATACATATTTGGAATTGTGTGTCATACCCGCTCCCGCGACATGTAATTATATTATATTAGCATGCATGGTATGCTTACTGTTGTGTTAATGAACACGTGTGAAGTGAGTGATGACTCACTAGTTGTTGGAGGGTGTCTTTTAAGAACCCAGTATTTGGCCTTGAAGGCAGTCCAGAAGGTGGGCATGTGAGAATTCCCTACGGTTGGGAAAATGAGTAATAACTCATGATTATGTGCTTAAATGTTTATTTAGGCATATGTGAATATAATTGATTATTATATTATTGATAGCGACTCATCGGAGTCATTAGATGCCTGGTGAGGACGAAATTGACCACGTTACATAATTTGGTAAGCTAATTAGCAATTTCGTAAAATTTGTAGAAACTTGCGTTTTAGCAACCAAACGGAACTTAGTCGGAAACCTTTATAATTTTGAGGTTTCACCTGAAGAGCTATGCATTAGCTGTGTGGAAAGTTTAAGAGGCTGATTAGAAGTTTTGAAAACTCGTGGGGAAGTAAACACAATTTCCGAAAGTGTTGCCTATATATAGTTAGAGATGACTTTCATAATTTTATAAACATTTGACCTAAGTTCAAGAAAGAGGCCAAATGGAGGATTTCTTGGCTTAGAGCTTCAAGACTCGAATCGACGGAGTTCTACCCGTTTGTTTTTCATCAAATTCCGTATTTGAACTCTACGAGGTAAGGCCATCGTTTTGATACCTATTAGGCCTTGTTTGGTTAAGTTTTCCGAAAACTCATTTTCTAGAATTTTCATATAAAGTTGATAATTGGACTTTGATTAATAGGAATTGTATTAGAAGAATTACTGCACGTTCTTTGTGCTTGAGTTTTCCTTGGATCGGCGTTTAAAAGCGTAAATCGGAGGTGAGTGATATAAATCTTGAGTTTTGGATGATTCTATGGTTTAATGCATTTGAAATGCTAGGAATGTATATAGATACCATGTGTAGTTCATATTGGGCAAAACTCATGTATAAAGTAGGCCCAAAGTATGTTGAAATGAAAAGCATGGTGATATGTGTTAAATGAGCATGTGTTATGTGCCTATGTGGGTTAAAGGGGGATTTGTGCTAATTCACCGTGAGACGTCCTCTCGAAGGGGGAGGATTAGTAGTGACGACGGTCACTTGCTGAGAAAGGCATTTACGCGACATGTCGAAGGGGCATGGGTCGTGGTTGAGTCTTAAGACTTTGGATCGGTGAAGGTGCACTTATTCCCTAGAGACCAATAGTTATGTGTTATGATGGATTGGAACATATTTGTCATCCGTATGCTTGATTCATATTACTCACTAAGCGTTAGCTTAAACAAATCTATATATGTGGTTATATAAATAACCATTCAGGTGCAAGGACTGGAGAGGAGAATCGCGGGTAATGAGGCGAGGAAGGACCGGAAGCTCCTAATGTTTATAGAACTTGTAGCACTTTTGTAATATGTGTTTAACTCTTGCCGGTTGTGTAACCGTGCAACTTGTATTAAGACTTGTTATATATGCGAGTACGGCACTTGGTTCACCTTAGGACCTTGGTTGCTAAGACGTGTGAAACTTGTAGTTTTGATACTTGTAATCCGGGACGGGTTTATGGTGGTTGTATAGATGGATATATATGTTCTTACAAGTCTTTGAAATGTTTAACAAAGCTTTGAAAGGGTTTTGGTTTGAAATGCATTAGTCGAAATGGTTTTGTTTTGAAAGGAGTTGGTTTGAAATGGTTTTGTTTGGTTTGGTTTCTTTTGGTAATATGTGTATTATTTTATTAGCGGCGTTTGTCGCGGAAGCGCCGGGAATTAACGGCGTTTATTAGGAAGCGCCGATAATTAACGGCGTTTGCAGAAAAACGCCGGCAATTGTGAATACGATCTTTTGGAGGTTTGGATTCTGCACAGACCCCATTCGACCGGTCGAACGGGGCAGTTCGACCGGTCGAAATGCCACCTGCCAGAAATTTCAAACTCCTACTTCCAATATTTGGAATAACTTCTAATTAGGCATGGAGGTACCTTTGGGGACCCTTTGACCTATGAAACTGTTACCTTTGAAAACGAAACTCGTTAAGGCGTGTTTGGGCACGTGTTTAATATAACCTTTGAAAAACTATTTGAAAGTTGGTTGTTTTGTAGCAAAACTTTTATTAAGGTCATTTTTGGGAACTTTAATCATTGTTGGTAAGCCTTGATGGCGTGCCACGTGACCTAGATTCATATGTATGGATCCGGGGCGTGACATGTAGTGGTATCAGAGCAAAAGGTTATAGACCTTGAGCTATGGGTTTAGGTTTAGAGCCTTGGGGACGAGAGACGACGTCATGAGTTTGAATATTGATTAATGTGTGCGGAATTTGGATTATTGCATTATATTTGCATATGAATAATGGTTGTATGCATCGTACCTTACATGCATACTTTGAGATATATGTCATGACATGCATGATAGCATTATGTGATGGTTATCAGGAATAAGTGGTGGAAAGTATGGATATAAATAATGACAATGCAACGAATGCGCGAATGGATCGAATAGAGGCTGCTATTGAGGGGTTTATTAGAGCAGTGGATGACAGAGTGCCACCAAGGAGAATAGAGCCGGAAAATCCAAATTTGGCACCAAGGGCTGGGCAATCAATTGCCGAAAAGTTTGCAAAGAAGAATCCGACAATATTCACTGGGGGATCGGATCCTGATGTGGCAGACTTTTGGAAAATGGATATGGAACGTATATTCCGTAACCTGGCATGCACCGATAGAGAGAAAATAGACAATGCCACTGATACGTTGAAAGAGGGAGCTCAGAATTGGTGGGTTGGTATCCTCGCGAGTAGAGCACCGACTACTTGGGCAGGTTTCATAGAGGAATTCGATAAGCGGTACTTTCCAGATTCAGTGAAGACCCAAAAGAAGCGAGAGTTCATGAACTTGAAACAAGGGGATATGACGGTAAACGAGTATGCGACTGCATTTAATGGGTTGGCTCGATTTTCACCTGGTATAGTTTTGGAAGAAGTGGATAGAGCCAGGCAGTTCGAAGAAGGTCTGAGGGAGAATATCCATAGTCGCGTGGATACATTTCGTCTTCCAACATTTGCTGAAGTTCTAGACGTGGCTCTAATAGCCGAAAGAGATATTGGGAACTACAAGCTTAGCCAACAAGGGAAGAGGAAAAATGAGAATCAAGGGAGGAACCAGGGTAACTTTAAGAAATCCTATTCAAGGGCACCTGGTGTTGGTTCAGGAAATCAAGGGGGAAGTTCATTCTCCGGAGGAGATAAACCGGTGTGTACTATTTGCGGCCGTAGACATTGGGGTGTTTGTTTTATGGCAAATACGATTTGTCATATTTGTAACCAACCGGGACATGTTGCCAAGAATTGTACACAGACAAGAACCCAAAGTGTGAATGTGGATATGAGGGGTAAATGTTATGAATGTGGTATGCTGGGTCATCGAGAGAGGGATTGCCCGAACAAGCGACAATGTGGGGCCGGTTCTGTGGCTTCTAGTGGAACAAGAACAGTGCAACAACCAGACAAAGGAAAGAAGGAACAAAGGGAAGCGCGGGCATTTAACCTTTTGCCAGGAGAGATGGCCAACGCAGACTCTGTGGTGTCAGGTACACTACTTATTTGCTCACGCTCTGCACGTGTACTTATGGATTCAAGATCCACACACTCATTTGTGTCACATGAATTTGCTAAATGCTTGGATGTGATGTCAGAACCATTGGGATTTAATTTGTCCGTTTCAATTCCGTTAGGAAATCCTATAATAAGTTCATTGGTATATAAAGCATGTGACATCAACGTAAATGAAAAGACCTTAGTTGTTGATTTGGTACCATTAACCATTCATCACTTTGATGTAATTTTGGGAATAGATTGGCTATCAGCGAATTGTGCTTCAATTGATTGTGTAAGGAAAAGAGTTGTATTTCAAATGCCAGATCAGGAAGAGTTTTATTTCCATGGGGTGGGGATCACGTCACCACCATATATTGTATCAGCTGCACGAGCTTGTCGACTAGTGAGGAAGGGTTGTCAAGGATTTTTATGTGGTATTCTTGATACAAGAGTCACCGGATCAGGGATTGAAAATATTTCAATAGTGAGAGAATTTCCTGATGTGTTTCCTGAGGAGTTACCTAATACTCTAGTTGAAAGGGAGATTGAATTTACCATTGATACGATACCTGAAGCACAACCGATATCGAAGGCACCATACCAAATGGCACCAGTGGAATTGAAGGAACTGAAAATCCAACTACAAGAGCTACTTGATAAAGGGTTTATTCAACCAAGTGTCTCACCATGGGGAGCACCGGTATTGTTTGTTAAGAAGAAAGACGGAACAATGCGAATGTGCATAGATTATAGGGAGTTGAACAAGTTGACGATCAAGAACAAATATCCACTACCACGCATTGATGACTTGTTTGATCAACTACAAGGGGCCCATATATTTTCAAAGATTGACTTGAGATCGGGTTATCACCAATTGAAAGTCAAGGTGGAGGATGTTGAGAAGACAGCATTTCGGACTCGATATGGCCATTATGAGTTTTTGGTCATGCCATTTGGAGTAACAAATGCACCGGCGGCGTTTATGGATTTGATGAACAGGGTATTCAAGGAATATCTGGATGAGTTTGTGATTGTGTTCATAGATGATATCTTGGTGTATTCTAAAAGTATTGAAGAACATGAAAGGCACTTACGATTGGTCTTATAACGACTGCGAGAGAGAAAATTATATGGAAAATTGAAGAAGTGTGAGTTTTGGTTGACTGAGATAGCTTTCTTGGGGCATGTAATTTCTGAAGATGGAGTTTCAGTGGACCCAAAGAAGATTGAGGCTATAGCTAATTGGTCAAAACCAACAAATGTGTCAGAAATTCGAAGTTTCTTAGGATTGGCAGGTTATTATAGAAGGTTTGTGGAAAATTTCTCCAGGATAGCGATGCCAATGACTCAACTGATGAGAAAGAACGCAGTATTTAATTGGGACTCGAAATGTGACAAGAGTTTTAAAGAGCTGTAGACTCGACTTATGTCAGCACCGATCTTGACGATTCCGTCTGGTACAGAAGGGTTTGTAATCTATAGTTATGCTTCACATAGAGGACTGGGGTGTGTTCTGATGCAGAACGGCAAGGTGATTGCTTATGGCTCACGTCAGTTAAAGGTACATGAAGTGAATTATCCAACTCATGATCTGGAGTTAGCAGCGGTGATCTTTGCATTGAAGATCTGGCGGCACTATCTTTACGGGGAAAAGTGTGATATCTACACAGATCACAAGAGCTTGAAGTACCTATTTACTCAGAAAGAATTGAATATGAGGCAGAGACGATGGTTAGAATTGATGAAAGACTACGACTTGTTAATTCACTATCATCCTGGGAAAGCAAATGTAGTTGCTGACGCGTTAAGTAGGAAGTCCACTAATAATTTGGCCTATGATTTGACTTCGCAGAAGCAACTCGTTGGTGAAATGGAAAAGTTAGAACTTGAGGTGATTTCAACAACTGAGGGAGGTTTACTAGCAGCTATTGTCGCACAACCGACATTGATAGATGAGATAAAAATGAAACAACTTCAAGACCCAGTTTTAAAGAAGATTTGCGATGAAATACCGCTAGATAAACAGCCAGAGTTTACGTTAGTGGACAATATTCTGAAATTCAATAATCGGGTATGTGTACCCAATGTGGATGGGATTAAGGAGTTAATACTTGAAGAATCTCATAATACCAAATATACAGTTCATCCAGGTAGTACCAAGATGTATCGAGATTTGCGAGAGGTATATTGGTGGTCTGGAATGAAAAGAGAGGTAGCTGAGTACGTGGCCAAATGTTTGGTTTGTCAGCAAGTCAAAGCGGAACATCAAAGGCCTGCAGGGTTATTGCAACCTTTGGATGTACCAGAATGGAAATGGGAAAAGATAACCATGGATTTTGTATCGGGTTTTCCAAGGTCTTCAAGATCGAACGACAGTGTTTGGGTAATTGTAGATCGATTGACTAAGTCTGCACATTTCTTGCCGATTAAGACAAAGGAACCGATGAAACTCGCGGAGTTGTATGTTAAAGAGATTGTGAGGCTACATGGAGCGCCAGTGTCTATAGTTTCAGACAGGGATAGTTGCTTCTTATCTAGATTCTGGAGAGGACTACAAGCAGCTATGGGTACAAAGTTAAACTTTAGTACATCTTTTCACCCACAGACGGATGGGCAGTCCGAGCGTGTGATTCAAATATTAGAGGACATGCTTCGACTATGTGTTTTAGATTTTAAGGGTGACTGGGAAAAATATATACCATTGATTGAATTTGCCTACAATAACAGTTTTCAGTCTAGTATTGGGATGGCACCATATGAGGCACTATATGGGCGTAAGTGTCGATCACCGATTTGTTGGACTGAGGTAGGGGAACGAAGGCTAGAAGGACCTGAGATGGTTCAGTTGGCAGCAGATAAGGTAAAGGTAATACAACAACGGTTGAAAACGGCTCAGAGTCGTTACAAAAGCTATGCGGATATGGGGCGAAGGCCACTAGAATTCGAAGTAGGTGACTGTGTGTTCTTGAAGGTTTCACCTTCCAAGGGGATTACGAGGTTTGGAAAACGAGGAAAGTTGAATCCTAGATACGTTGGACCATTTGAGATTATTGGAAAAGTGGGGCCAGTAGCTTATCGACTAGAGTTACCACAAGAGTTAGCTAATGTACACGATGTATTTCATGTGTCGATGTTGAGAAGAGTTATATCTGATTCAAGTCATGTGATTACTCTAGAGCCATTGGAAGTCAGAGAAGACTTAACGTATGTTGAACGTCCAGTGAGAATCCTAAATAGAAAGGATAAAGTATTACGAAACAAGACGGTTCCATTGGCAATGGTCTTGTGGCGAAATCACTCAGTGGAAGAAGCCACGTGGGAAAGAGAGGATGAGATGCAGGCAAAGTATCCATTTCTATTTGAAGCATGGGGTACTGAAAGTTTGGGGACAAACTTCCTTTAAGGGGGAGAGGATGTCATACCCGCTCCCGCGACATGTAATTATATTATATTAGCATGCATGGTATGCTTACTGTTGTGTTAATGAACACGTGTGAAGTGAGTGATGACTCACTAGTTGTTGGAGGGTGTCTTTTAAGAACCCAGTATTTGGCCTTGAAGGCAGTCCAGAAGGTGGGCATGTGAGAATTCCCTACGGTTGGGAAAATGAGTAATAACTCATGATTATGTGCTTAAATGTTTATTTAGGCATATGTGAATATAATTGATTATTATATTATTGATAGCGACTCATCGGAGTCATTAGATGCCTGGTGAGGACGAAATTGACCACGTTACATAATTTGGTAAGCTAATTAGCAATTTCGTAAAATTTGTAGAAACTTGCGTTTTAGCAACCAAACGGAAATTAGTTGGAAACCTTTATAATTTTGAGGTTTCACCTGAAGAGCTATGCATTAGCTGTGTGGAAAGTTTAAGAGGCTGATTAGAAGTTTTGAAAACTCGTGGGGAAGTAAACACAATTTTCGAAAGTGTTGCCTATATATAGTTAGAGATGACTTTCATAATTTTATAAACATTTGACCTAAGTTCAAGAAAGAGGCCAAATGGAGGATTTCTTGGCTTAGAGCTTCAAGACTCGAATCGACGGAGTTCTACCCGTTTGTTTTTCATCAAAATCCGTATTTGAACTCTACGAGGTAAGGCCATCGTTTTGATACCTATTAGGCCTTGTTTGGTTAAGTTTTCCGAAAACTCATTTTCTAGAATTTTCATATAAAGTTGATAATTGGACTTTGATTAATAGGAATTGTATTAGAAGAATTACTGCACGTTCTTTGTGCTTGAGTTTTCCTTGGATCGGCGTTTAAAAGCGTAAATCGGAGGTGAGTGATATAAATCTTGAGTTTTGGATGATTCTATGGTTTAATGCATTTGAAATGCAAGGAATGTATATAGATACCATGTGTAGTTCATATTGGGCAAAACTCATGTATAAAGTAGGCCCAAAGTATGTTGAAATGAAAAGCATGGTGATATGTGTTAAATGAGCATGTGTTATGTGCCTATGTGGGTTAAAGGGGGATTTGTGCTAATTCACCGTGAGACGTCCTCTCGAAAGGGGAGGATTAGTAGTGACGACGGTCACTTGCTGAGAAAGGCATTTATGCGACATGTCGAAGGGGCATGGGTCGTGGTTGAGTCTTAAGACTTTGGATCGGTGAAGGTGCACTTATTCCCTAGAGACCAATAGTTATGTGTTATGATGGATTGGAACATATTTGTCATCCGTATGCTTGATTCATATTACTCACTAAGCGTTAGCTTAAACAAATCTATATATGTGGTTATATAAATAACCATTCAGGTGCAAGGACTGGAGAGGAGAATCGCGGGTAATGAGGCGAGGAAGGACCGGAAGCTCCTAAT
Source organism: Hydrangea macrophylla (assembly GCA_033977485.1). Lineage (NCBI taxonomy): Eukaryota > Viridiplantae > Streptophyta > Magnoliopsida > Cornales > Hydrangeaceae > Hydrangea > Hydrangea macrophylla. The sequence goes on from CM066994.1 coordinate 37,004,007, forward strand.
GTTTATAGAACTTGTAGCACTTTTGTAATATGTGTTTAACTCTTGCCGGTTGTGTAACCGTGCAACTTGTATTAAGACTTGTTATATATGCGAGTACGGCACTTGGTTCACCTTAGGACCTTGGTTGCTAAGACGTGTGAAACTTGTAGTTTTGATACTTGTAATCCGGGACGGGTTTATGGTGGTTGTATAGATGGATATATATGTTCTTACAAGTCTTTGAAATGTTTAACAAAGCTTTGAAAGGGTTTTGGTTTGAAATGCATTAGTCGAAATGGTTTTGTTTTGAAAGGAGTTGGTTTGAAATGGTTTTGTTTGGTTTGGTTTTTTTTGGTAATATGTGTATTATTTTATTAGCGGCGTTTGTCGCGGAAGCGCCGGGAATTAACGGCGTTTATTAGGAAGCGCCGGTAATTAACGGCGTTTGCAGAAAAACGCCGGCAATTGTGAATACGGTCTTTTGGAGGTTTGGATTCTGCACAGACCCCATTCGACCGGTCGAACGGGGCAGTTCGACCGGTCGAAATGCCACCTGCCAGAAATTTCAAACTCCTACTTCCAATGTTTGGAATAACTTCTAATTAGGCATGGAGGTACCTTTGGGGACCCTTTGACCTATGAAACTGTTACCTTTGAAAACGAAACTCGTTAAGGCGTGTTTGGGCACGTGTTTAATATAACCTTTGAAAAACTATTTGAAAGTTGGTTGTTTTGTAGCAAAACTTTTATTAAGGTCATTTTTGGGAACTTTAATCATTGTTGGTAAGCCTTGATGGCGTGCCACGTGACCTAGATTCATATGTATGGATCCGGGGCGTGACATTGTGAGTTTATCAATGTTAGTTGATAATGGTGTTGAGGTTGACTGTGAATTAACGGAAAGGTGTCAGTAGGACACGGGAATTTGGTAAGCGAGATTGCATTGGCATGAGTAAATGGCATTTATGTGAGCTAAATGTTATTTGACTTTCTGGTATTTTGTTGAATAGTACATTTACCTGAGTAGTGTAAATTATGGTAATCTTGTTACTGTTAGTTATCATTTTAAGAACTGTGATGAGAACGTGAATGTCACATTATATATAAAGGTAGGTTGTGTAGAGATTCCACAGAACTTTGTTTTCGGACGTAATTTTGGACCCAAACAATACTTAGTCAAAAAGTTTTGTAGATTTTAGTTTTTACTCGTAAAGGCATAAAATGGACGTTCGTGACGTTTCAAGAGTTTATTAGAAGTTTTGAGAACTCGTGGGTAAGTAAACGCGATTTCTAGAAAGTTTGTCTATAAATAGAGGAGGGTGAGAATTTCATTTGTTATAACTTTATAAAATATCGTTAGGGAGGAGAGAGAAAGGAGATTTGTTGCCACGGACTTTGCGATGACGATCGGCGACCTTTCGTCCGTAAGATTTTCTCTAGATTCTGGATTTGGACTCCTGGATGTAAGACCTACGTTTTGATAGTCATTAGGCCATGTTTGGCCAACTTTTGTAGAAATCTAATTTCTAAAAATCTGGGAAAAATAGGTATAAACTTGTAGGAATCATCTGAAAACGGAGATCCAACGTTTCTTTGCCTCCGTAGTACTTCCCTCAAAGTTTGAGAGAATTTGCACGAGGTATGAAATCCTAACCTATGTTGTATAGGTGAAATACATGTTTTAGATTTCGACGACAAAATTGTGATCCGGGCATAATTCATGTGTTAATCTTAGGCCCGCTAATTATGCACGAGCTTAATTGTGAAAAGTATGTCTAAATTTACTCTAGCACGTTGAGTTGTCTATATGGGTCAAAGGGGGGGCTTATACAAATTCATGTTGGAGTAAGCTTCTCGATGTTTGAGAATTTTAGTAGCGATGGCTACTGTGCATGGTTTAAGACTTGGACTTGTCAGGGCACTTGGGGATGTAATGGTTGTAGGCTTGGACTAGCCATTAATATTGTGGTTTAAGGCTTGGACTTGCCGCTACCGGATGAAGGCATATTTTTCTCCCTAGAGACTATTGATGTGATTTATGAGATTAAAGCATGTTTTATCATATAAGCATATGTTAGAATTTGTACACTCAGCGACTATTGATGTGATTTATGAGATTAAAGCATGCTTTGTCATATATGCATATGTTAAAATTTGTACACTTAGCATATAGCTGAGTAGTGGAGATTTATTCCATTGCAGGTGAAAAGAAAAAGGGGAAGAAGAAGCGTGAGGAGTAAGATCGATGAGATGATAAGAACCACTCTTGTTTATATTTTTTTTCCTTTTTCCTAAACTTGTATAAGGATTTGGGAATTCATAATATGTTGTAATAGAAGCTTGGGTTAGTTCTGTAGTGTTGTACTCGCTAGTAAACTCTTGTAGTTATGTTGTAAATCGTTGGTATACCACTGTGTTTGTGTTGGTTTGAATCAGGGACCTAAGCTTGAATTTTGTAGAGCACTTAGTGTGCTGATGCTGATCAGTCGACTGGTTTTGTTTCAGTTAACTGAACCACTATATGGAACTGAACACTGCTTTGATATGTTAGGGGATCAATCGATTGGGTTAAGAAAACAGTCGACTGGATGGCGTCCCAGAACATGACTTTCTACTTGAATAGAGTACCAGTCGACCGGACAACTTCAGTCGACTGATAATTTTAGGCACCAGTAGACTGGGTCCCCGACACAGTGGACTGGATTGGGCTGTTGATTTTTTTAATTTACTACTTTTGATGGTCAGTCGACTGGGTCTTGGATCGACTGGACCTCTATTTTTCAAAAAAAAAAAAAAACAGAATTCCTTTACAAGTGTTACAATTGGGCAAAACTTTTATAACTATGATTTTAATGGTTTTTACTTATGTTTTCCACTGCTATTTACTTTAATGGAACTGGATAAGCCTTGGTGGCGTGCCACTTGTCCTATTTTTGCGCGTAATGGGATGGGTCGTGACATAATTTAAGGTACCATGAAAAATGTGATATAGCTTATTCTTATAAGATTACACGACCGCGAATTAAATATTCTATAGTTATAACTTAAGCAATAATAAATATTGGGTAAATATCACTTACCTCCCTTGAGGTTTGACTTAATAACACTTACCTCCCTTGACATTTTAGGTGTAACACTTACCTCCCTTGTCAGAGTTTGTCATTAACACACATAACAGAAAATGCTAAGTTACCATATTGCCCTTATTAAAGTGATGTTGTTTTGGGTATATTTTTCATTAACTTTCTTACCATTATTTATTATATTATTTTTGAAACTAATGTCCAATAAATATTTGACACATCATCATCTTCTTCGATCTTACTTCTTCTTCTTCTTCCATGCGAAGTCACTGAAGATTACAATCACAGGGGGGTGTGATATATAACTATACTTTAAAGATTGGCTCATTTGGTTTACAGGTCTACCATCAATTACATGAAATAAATCTAAAAAACAAAGACCCTTATCTTAATCCTCACAATCAGATCTATTGGATCGGGAATTTTTCCTCTTGGTTGTTCTCAATCTCGGAGATCGTTGAATTCCTGAATTAATAATCAACCATACAAAAAAGACTTTTAGGGCAAAACTAATTGAACCCAGAACAGAGAGAGATAATAGAGAAAAGAGTAAAAAGTAGGAAAAAAAGAAGAAGAAAAGAAGATCAAAGCCACATCTCCTGCTTCTTCGGTCAAGACTCAAAGCCCTTGATTCACTTTTCTCCGGCTTCGTCGTCGTTGCTTTAGGATTGAAAATGCCGTTGGACATCAATGAATGTCCTGTTGGACATCAATGACCGACGCCAGACCCAATCGGAAAATTGTGTAATAGACTTTTGTGTTGTGTGTGTAGTTATATATCACACCCCCCTCTCCACTGCCAATCACAGTCAGTAGAGATTTTGGTGGAAAATTAAATCTAAAGATAGAAATTAGGATTTGGGGTTATGGATTTAGTGGAAAAATTAAACCTAAGGGTTAGAGAGAGAAAAATTAAAGCACTGGGTTTGAAATTAGGACTTGGATTAAGGTAGCCAAGAAAAAAAATTTAAGAAGTTGGAAGGGTTATGAAGAGGGAAGAGCAATTACAGAGGAGAGACGTTTAGCAAAAAAAAAAATTACAGAGAGAGAGAGAGAGAGAGAGTGGAGTGGAGGGTAGTTTTGGTATTTTAAATTATTATTATGTGATGTCATCATCATTCCGTTATTTTTGTAACGGCTTGTTAACGGAGGGGAGGTAAGTGTTAGTGAAATTCAAAAATAAGGGAGGTAAGTGTTACTTCTGAAACGTGGAGGGAGGAAAGTGTTATTAGGCCAAACCTCAAGAGAGGTAAGTGATATTTACCCATAAATATTTAAACTATGATATAAGTATAAGGGGTCAAGCTTAGCAATAAAAATCACATTAATAAAGTGATATGGATACTATGAATACTACAATCGATAGTTATAATATCTTGCGACAATGAATACACAATATAGCATATAGTTATAAGATTTAACGATAACGAATGTTTACAATATGATATTAATATATGAGGGTACAAGGATAATTATAGAAATAAACTCAGGAATCCATGTTCATATTTTCTAATTTTCAAAGGTACTGTAGGCTAACTTTGCTAGCAAGTAAAGATATATGCTCCCTTAATGTGAGAAATTGTCCAAATAAAAGATAATATCAAAAATATCTTGATAATATCTTCCATATTCTGATATAGTTTTCCACATCTCAAAATATTTCTGCCTTATCAGATAATAGAAATATTATATATCACTAAGAGTTTATAGGGAATGATATACTTTTTCCAAAAGTGACCAAATCTGTATCACATATCTCCACATCGGACTGAATGGATGATCCATATCTTGCCACACATGTGAACATGTTAGCTGTAGCCCAAATTACGCGTGCATGAGGTGGACGGCCAAGTCAAACATGGGTTGGGATTGGGAGAGTTGATTTAAATATGGTGATATCATGAGGGTGGCCCACCAAAGTTGGATATAATGATGACAAGCTAATTACCGAATGGGTGTTCACTTTGTGTTCACGCCACCGCTTAGGAAGTGGCCAACTTTTCACATGGCCCACCAAAGTACAAAGCTGGAATATTATAAAGCCATATAGTGCAGTCCGATCATGATCTTCAATGGTCATCAGCCCGACCAAAATATTAATGTTATCGGGCTGTGATTAATCATGTGCATCGGTCTCATGAGGCAGTCCGAATTTGTAATCAGTCCGAACGTAGTCAGTCCGATTAAAAACTCATTCGGCCCTACCAATTTTGAACTCGTCACTTAGCCATTAATTTTACACTCAGTCTTTTAGTTTAATTTAAAAATCTCAATCGACCTAATACAACTTTTAACTTAAAAATGTATTTTTTGGGTGCAAACAATGTCCCCCTGACTCTTTAAAAATGAAATTAATGTAATTTTTTAAGAGCCAAATTATTGTCAGACCGATTGCATTTAGACCGATAAAACTTTCAAAATCGGTCTCATGACTTGGTCCGATTTTCCTACAGAATGTATCACTTGGTCTCTGACTTATGTTTTGTCAAACAAACTGAATGAATTTAGGAACACAACCCAAATTTCTCTCTCCACTTTCATGCCCCAAAACTTATGCTTACATGGGCTACAACATGGTTGAAAATGTGGACTGATAACCACAAAACAAAATGGACCCCACCCTATAAATCTAAATCACTTATTTGAAAGTAAAAAACAACTCGAGCCCGCCTTAGTAGAAGTAGTGGTGTCAAACGGGCCGAGCCGGGCTCGGTCAAAGCGGGCCTAACCGGGCTAGAGGGCCGGGCCTCGCCTAAAATCGGGTCGGGCCGGGCTTGGGAAGGGAGAGGGGATGTCCGCCCCGGACCGGTGGCCCGGGCTCACTAGGGCCGGGCTAGTGGACGGGCTCATGGACGGGCTAGTGGACGGGCTAATGGACGGGCCGGGCCGGGCCGGGCTCATGGATGGGCTCGGGGGAGTTTTTACTTTTACTTTTTTTTTTATATGTTTTGTTTATGCATTAATGATTAGTGATTACTAAAAAAAAGTTTGTTTAACAAAAAAAAAAGTAAATAATATTTATTATTCAATAAAAATTAATGAGATTACTATTATTTGATATTTAAAAATTATAGTCTAATAAAAAATAAAGATTACTTATCATAAATTGTACAATAAAAAGTAAAGATTTATTCATTAATGATTAGTGATTAGTAAAAAAAGTTCATTAAAAAAAAAAGTAAAGAATATTTATTATTCAATAAAAATTAAAGAGATTACTAGTGTTTGATATTTAAAAATTGTAGTCTAATAAAAAGTAAAGATTATTATCATTAATTTTAATAATTTGTATAATAAAAAGTAAAGATTTATTCATTAATGATTAGTGATTACTAAAAGTCTAAAAAAGTTCATTAAAAAAAATAGTAAAGAATTTTTATTATTCAATAAAAATTAAAGAGATTACTAGTATTTGATATTTAAAATTATAGTCTAATAAAAAATAAATATTACATTTTACAGAATTAGATTTTTTTTTTAAAAGTCGTTCACAGTTTATACTCATGCGGGCCAGGAGTATTACAATTGATTTGTTTAGAACTAAATGATCTTCAACTCTCATATTCATTCTTCAATTCTTCATTCTTCAATTTTCTTCCGTAACTTCCAAATTTGCGAAGTCTTCAAGAATAGGATCTTGGCGGTTTTGAGTTCGATATTGTGCACGGTCCCAATCCTTCAAGCACATCAAGCAGTCAAGCATATCAGGAGATAATCTGCTCCTCCTTTCCTCTAGCACCCTTCCACCTACACTAAAAGCAGACTCCGATGCAACTGTGGAAGCCGGAGGAGTTAGTAGATCACGAGCCATGATGGAAAGAACAGGGAAAGCTCTTACATGTTCTTTCCACCATGTCAAAAGATTTAAATCAACCATTTCCTCGTTGGTTAATCGGCTTTCCCACTCGGTTTCTCGATACTTATTTAATTCACCAAGAATGTTAGAGCTACTTACAAATGATTGACTAACACCCTTTTGTTTCTTTCGACTGAGAAACTGGCTCGCCCAAGAACCACCTGACGCTCCCGAACTTAACTCAATATTAGAAGTAGAAGAAGAAGTAGCACTTTCTTTATTTGTATATTTTTCATAGTAAATACGAAATAAAGATTCCAAAGTATTTTCCATTTCAAAAGTAGTTATTTCTAGACCAGGCTCACCATCTAGTCCTTGCATCAATTCAGATATTTGTTTAACCATTTCACAAACACCATCAAAATTGATTCTAGGATCCAAGATTGCAGATAAGTAAAATACAGGTGGAATGTTAGACCAATATTTTTTAAACTTTTTTTCCATTTTCTCGCAAATATCAATAAAAATGTCATTTTTTTGTTTATAACTATGAAATGTATGAGCCATATTATATAATTCCATAAGAACTAAACAAGAAGTAGAATAGTAAACACCGAAAAGTTTATTTGTAGCATTGTAAAATACTTCTAAAAATCCATGAAAATCAAATGCCATCTCCCAATCGTTTGAAGTCAAGTTTAGTGATGGATAATTAACATTAACAAATTGAGTAATAATATTACTATACTTTTTACAAGAATCTATCATAAGATAAGTAGAATTCCAACGAGTTTTAATATCAGTTTGTAATTTCTTTGGATTAAGACGATTTTGTTTACAAACACCATAAAATGCTTGTAGACGGTTAGGCATTGAACAACAAAAGACCACTGCCTCTCTAATTTTAAGTATGTGATCATTAATTTTTGTTAATCCATCTTGGATAATCAAATTAATGATATGGCATACACAACGACCATGAAATAATTTTCCATTCAACATTGGGCGCATTAGATCTTTAAACATATTAATAGCATTTGTATTAGCACTAGCATTGTCAAAAGTAATGCTTATAATTTTTTTCATAATATCATACACATTAAAAACATTGATTATATAGTTATATATATTTTCACTAGTATGAGGATAGTCTAATGCACGAAAAGCAATGATATTTTTATTCATATTCCAATTTTCATCTACAAAATACGCCGTTATACATATATATCCCGTTTTATTACAACCAGTCCACAAATCAGAAGTGCATGCAATTGTATAATTAAAAGTAGAAAAATCCTCAATTAATTTTTTTTTGGTTTGTTGAAAAACAGATTGTATATCACTTCTAAGAGTATTTCTAGTAATAGGTTGGTAGGCGGGTTGTAAAAAAGTTTGAATAAAACGTGTAAAGCACTCTTCTTCAACTAAAGTAAAAGGCATATCGGATGCACAAACAAATTTTGCCAAGCCTTTCCTCATTTTTTTTTATTATAAAGAAAAGTTCCAACACTTGTGCCAGTAGAAGCAGAAATTTGGGATTGTACTATGCCGCCCGCTTGAGCGGTACCTGCTTCCCATGCACCTTTATGTTTGTTTATGATGTGCCTTTTAAGTGTATTATTTCCTCCACCTTTGTAAGAAAATTTAAGTCCGCATATTTTGCAAATAGCTCCATTTTTTTCGTCATTTAATTTAAAAAATAACCAAACAGGTGATTTTAATTTTCTTTCAGTGGTGGGACTGGGATCATTAGGATTTGAAGGAGATGTTTCAGATGGATTAGACCCCATAATTTCAACGTCGTCATCATCCTCCAATTCCAAATCATTAATCTCATTTCTTTCCCCATAATCTAAATTTTCAAAGTCATAAGTTGGGTCTTCCCTAGTTTTTGAAGATCTTGAGTGAGATGCCATTTTTTTTTAAATAAAAAAAAAGAGGGGAAAGAAATATAAAAGATTAAATATACTAACAATTAAATAAGCAACTAATAAAGCAAGAAGTGAAACAATAAATAAATTTACCTCAACTTATAGTAGTAGAAGAAGAAGTGAACAACTATAAATTATAATAAGACTTGAGACTTGAGAGCTTGTAAGTTCAAGTTGTAGAAGACTAGAAGTGCCTTTACAAATTAGAGCTTTGATAATTGAATCACCAACTTGTAGAGTAGAAGTGCTTGTAGACTTGTAGTTTATGGAGTAGTATAGAGAAAGTAGAGAATAGAGAGAGATAATTGATTTTTGTATGAGAAAATATGTTGTGGGAGGTTTGGTATTTATAGAAAATGGGCTAAGGGGCATTTTGGGAAGTCAAAAAGCACATTTACATTTTTACCCCCAAAACTAGCCGTTTTATAGCCGTTAGAGGGGTAAAAAGTGGAAAAATATTTGAAAAATGGCCAAACTAGCCGTTATGGGCTCGGGCGGGCCTACCGGGCCGGGCCACAACGGCTAGTTAATCCGGACTTTTGGGCCGGGCTAGCGGGTTAGCGGGTCGGGCCGGGTTTCGGGCTAAGGGGCGGGCCGGGCTGGGCCGGGCCGTGGACGGGACAAAGGGTGTCCACCCCGGACCGGACAAAAGTGCTCGGGCCTAGCGGGCCGGGCCGGGCCGGGCTTTTAGCCCGGAAAAATAGGGTCGGGCTCGGGCCGGACCGGACCGGACCGGACCGGGCCAACCCGACCCGATTGACACCTCTAAGTAGAAGAACTTGCATTATGACAGAGGCATGCAAACGCCAGATCTCCCTATGAGACTATAACTTCATCGGTCCTACCAGTTTGGCCAAACGAAAATCATCACTGCATCCCAAATAAACACATCACCTGGTACACCCCTTTTATTTTTATTCTTCCTTTTCGGCCTTATCTTAGCCCGAATATTATTCTGACCAAATTAATACTCAAGTTCGGCCTTAATAATTTTTGTTTTTAAGTCTCTTGATAATAGTTATTTTTTTGGTGATCCATACAGCCATCGTGGACGTAGATCAATCCAAGCCAAGTAATTAATTGGCTTAAAATAGAAAAATAATCGGTCACTATAATGAGACCGAAAAATTAAACAACTCCTTAAGGGATAGCTTCCTCAAGGAAAGTTGTTCAAAATATTCATGGACTGATTTAGAGTCAATCGGTCTCGGCGAAGCTTGCCCCCCGAGCGGTTCATCACCGATTTCTTCATCACCAAGGGGGTCTTTTTCATCGGCCTTAAGAAAATTGTCAGGCCCCACTGGAATTTTCCCCCCGAGTGGTTCATCGTCTTCAACATTAGGAAGGGGCTTTATGGCCGATATAAAATTATTCGGCTCTTTAGTCAAAATTATTTTATCGCTGTCTTGACCCCCGACCGACGTGGAATCAAGATGACCAGGAACATCAGTCTCTTGATTTAGAGTGATAACATCGGCCCTCTCGGGCCATTGTAGAATTTGCTCCAATCGGTGAGAAATCTCTTTCAATTCTTCAAGAGCATGACAATGATGATTCTCTTGATCACGGAGTTCTTTTTGTCACCTACCATCCAGCAAATCATCCTTAGACATGAAAGAATTTCCCTCGGGCGGTGGACAATTGGCTCCACTTGCTTTAAGGTGGCCGATGCCTTGGGTAAAATACTCAATATCCACTTCAAAACACCAGATCTTTTGGTAAAGATCATGGATGACATAATCACATCGGGTTCTAATGGCGTGCCAATTTGGGTACTGCAGATCTCACGACTTTTGCCATAAAGCTTCATAAGCAACAGATTTATCATTTTTGTAACGATAAATTTCTTGTTGAAGTTGGCCTATTTCTTCATGACACCAACCAATTTGGTTATTGTAGAAGTGTAGCCATGCTTCGGTGTGCGCATGGCTCATCACTTGGCAGTCCCATCGGGCGTGCCAAAATGTTTGCTTGTAGTTTTAAACTAATTTCCTAAAGTGATTGTGTGAGTGATATACAATGCTTATTGAATCTAACTTCTAACAGGTGATTGTGATGGCCAAGTAGGAAAATACCCTTGGCATGTGATCCCTAGACAGTATTGAAGCATACAAGTCTAGCAAGTGATGAACATAAAAAAGAGAAGAATTAAATAAAAGCAGATTTTATTTAATACTTAAAGATAAGATTACAAGAAAAAAAAATAAAAATAAAAAGAGTGCTTTTTATTTCGCCTAAACACTAAGAATGCGTAGAATGCATTTTGGATGTGGTATTCGAAAGAGACGCAAAGTGAGTAGCTTCTTTGGCCGGCCTGCTTATAAATAGTGGCCATGGAGATCTTCTAGATAAGGTAATAATACTGACAAATAATAATCTGGTATAAAATACCAGATTTATCTCCCAAAATTTGATAAAACCTTCCATATCTTGTAAAATATATGTATATATATACATATACATTTGAATGTGGTCCATATACTGCCTTGGTTCAGCTGAATTTGCTAGCAAGTAAAAGATATATACTTCCTTAATGTGATAATATCTCCAAATAAAAGATAATATCAAAAATATCATCTTTCCAAATCTTGATAATATCTTCTATATTCTGATATGGTTTTCCACATCTCAAAATATTCATGCCTTATCAGATAAGAAATATTACATATTACTGAGAGTTTGTAGGGAATGATATACTTTTTCTAAAAGTGACCAAATCTGTATCACATATCTCCACATTAAGTTGAATGGATGATCCATATCTTGCCACACACATGAATATATTAGCTGTAGCCCGAATTATGTGTGCATGAGATGGACGGCCAAGTCAAACATGGTTTGGGATTGGGAGAATTGATTTAAATATGGTGATATCATGAGGGTGGCCCACCAAAGTTGGATATAATGATGACAAGTTAATTACCAAATGGGCGTTCACTTTGTGTTCACGCCACCACTCAGGACGTGGCCAACTTTTCACATGGCCCACCAAATTACAAAGTTGGAATATTAAAAAGCCATATAGTGCAATTCGATCATGATCTTCAAGGGCCATCAGCTCAACCAAAATATTAATGTGATCGAGCTGTGATTAAACATGTGCATCAGTCTCATGAGGCAGTCCGAGTTTGTAATCAGTTCGAACGTAGTCAGTCCAATTAACAACTCATTCGGTCCTACCAATTTGAACCCGTCACTTAGCCATTAATTTTAGAATTAGTCTCTTAGTCCGATTTAAAAATCTCAATCAGCCTAATACAACTTTTAATTTAAAAAAATGCATTTTTTGGGTGCAAACAATACCATACAAAGAGTATGTAAAAGGAAAGTAAGAATTGCTCTGATATCACTATAAGAAAGATTTAAGTCATATCGCTCTAATATCTTTATAAGGAAATATGTAAAGAAAGAACAAGTCGTACGACGCTCTGATACCTTGATATAAATGAGAAAGAGAATAAGTTGCACATTTGCATAGTCAAGTTGGCATGTTTCAAAGGGGTCATTTGGTCAACATATATGCTATGAGAAGTGAGTAAAGGAAGAATGTCTTGGGACGGGTAACCTTAATTATCCCAGGCCGACTTAGGTGCGGCAGGTTAATTAGGAAGGATTGAGCCCAGACCGACTCGAATACTGTAGGCCAGCCAGAGTTCCTGTGATAGCCTTATTATTTCAGGTCAACTCGGATACGGTAGATTAATTAAGAGGGTTGAGCCCAGGCCAACTCAGATACAGTAGGCCAATCTAATCGCGTCCAGGGCGACTTGGATACGGTAGACCGATCGTTCGATATTTCAAACTTAGTCCAAGCTGACTCGAATACGGTAGACTAATAAGCGTGTTCAGCAGGTTATTAACCTTGAATGTTTAGGTATGTCCAGGCCAACTTAAATACAGCATACATACAGATAGACCTTCTAAATTAACGGCATTGCGCCAAATGGTTCTAGGTGGACCGAATGAGTCTAGAGATTGTGATCGAGATAAAAGAGTCAGTGAGATGAGATGGTTTTATTGTTCATGCATTGTCCTAAACATTCAATACTTAAATTGTTTACCTATTATGCGATGACTGGAATAATGGATTAACTATACCCTAAGGTACTGAACATTAGTAATAATTGCTAATGTACTTTTATATACATTTCTTGTGTGTTCATTATGCTCACTCGGCTTTCATTAGATGATAACTTTATTTTGTCTTGGACATCCAAAATATTCAGGACATGGTTATGCATGGCAATATGACTATGCTAGCTAGAGAAGCCTGCGGGGATACTTTTATTTAAATAAAGTTGTAATAAGGATATGGATAATGTTTTAAATTTGAATAAGGCGATTTGTGCCTTAAGGATATATTATTTAAGGACAATGTAATATTATTTGAAGTTGTAATAATGTTTAATATTATCTTCCATGTTGCTTTATATACTCAGTTTTTCTGGTACATGTTAAGCTAAGTACCTGACGAGCTCATCACCTATCATGACCTCCGGGTCCAAAATGGAAATGAAAATTTTCTTATTTTGCTAGGCTGGGGCGTGACAACAAAAATCTTTTACACTAACATAGGCCCAAAAATCCCTCCAAAATAAATGACTCTCACGTCCCCAAATTTGCTTTAAATACAAACTACTATGCCCAAAATATCCCACAAACCCAAATAAAATTTATTAGCCGTACACACACAAATCTCTTCATGTGAAATCTTTGAAAGGTCAAGCCATTCTAGGACTTAGATGGAGGTGGACAAGCACAAGGAAGAGGCACAGATTGCTCAGTTGCATCTAATTTAGATTATAGAGTATGAATTGTTTCTAAAATTTTGGTTTGAGGTGTTAAATCATTTTTGTGACTACTTTAGCTTTGGGGTTGTATTCCAACTTTGATCAGGTGGTGTGACTTAGCTTTGAAGCTGTATTGGGTTGTGTTTTTGATTTCTGTGTTGTGTTACTTAGCTTTGAAGTTGTATTCTGATTTTGGTGTTGTGTTTTGGCCTTATTTTGATTAAAGTGTGTAGAGCGGATACAGATTGGTTTTTTGCACAAAAGGCGTTCGAACTGACGTTTGTAAATGGTTTTCTTTATTGCTTTGGTGGCTGATTTGGAGGACTCTTGACAAGGTTTCACAGGACGTCCATTTTATTAATAATAATATCCTTTCAATATTTGTGTTAATTTTGTTTTAAAATGCATTTTCGTTGCGTTGATCTATGATCATTTTAAATTTTTTATTTTTTATTTTTTGCAAAATGATCTAATTTGTACTTTTTGAAAGTCTCTTCTTCTTAAAAGTGATGAATATGAACGCCAACCCAAATGTGTTTTAAAAAAAAAACTTTGGTTGAATAGTATGTTAAGATTTTACAAATTCCATTTTACACAAATTGAAACAGCTCGTGCATAGCATTAGTTATCTTCTTCTTCTTCTTCTTCTTCTTCTTGTTGGTAAATATGAATATTAAAACAAGCAAAAACTAGCTACCATGGGAAAAGCTAGTACCGCAAGCATCTGCCAACAAAGGCATACAAAGTTCCCTAGCAGGGGCATCTAACAAAATGACCGGATTCAATTGATTAGCCCCAATATTAGCAAGAATGTCAGCGCACTTGTTTCCTTTCCTCAAAATATGGGTAATATTACCCTTACAAGCATTAATAAAAAATATACAGTCATCTATAATCACCTTCAGAGGGTGATTAGCTTCTTGGTTCTAAATTAATTGGCATGCCGTCGAGAGTCGATTTCAACTGTGATATTCATCAAGCCTACTCGGTAAGCTAGGGACAACCCCTTTATGATGCCTTCCATTTCTGCAAACAGGCTTATACAGTGATCGATGTTCCCATAGTAGCTTGCTTTTCAACTGCCTTGATTGTCACTGATGAGTCCCCCAATTCCACCCCGTCCTAGTTCGCCTCTGCAACTCCCGTCTGTGTTGAGTTTGAAAGAACCTACAATAGGAGGAAACCACCGAATAGATTTTCATGATTAGGGCTAAAATTCGGTTCGGTTAATTCGGGCTATCGGTTCGGTTCGGTTTGGTTTCTCATTTTTTAAGCTTAAAATTCGGTTCGATTTAGGGGAAAAATCCTATACCAATATCCGAACCAAAATATAGTTCGATTAAATCGGTTCGGTAAGTTCGGTTTCTAGTTAGGTTCAGGTTGGTGAAAAAAAAAAATTCGGGTTCGTTTCGGAAGTTTGGGTTCGATTCGGTTTGGTTTGCCCACCCCTATTTGCATAGCACTATTTTTGGCCTAGTTTTAAGTAGGACAAATTACACTTTAGTCCATTAAACTATAACATGTTTTCAATTGGGACCATAAACTTTTTTTTTTTTTGCAATTGGGTTCTTGAACTTCAAAAATTCATTCAATCAGATCCAAATTCTGACACTGTTAGCTTAAACTATTAGAAATTGACACGTACGTTGCACGTAATGCTTATGTCACGCCCCGACGTAGCATAATTCAGGAAAGCATTTAATTTCCTTTATGGACTCGTAGGTCGTGACAAGTGAGTATGACCAATTGTCCCTGCAACAAATAACTTAACAACATTTCTAAGAGAAAGGATACTAATAACATAAGCTCCGAAATTTAAAACTTACTAAACTATTACATAAGTCAATGTCTTAGGCACAAAACGCCCTTATTCAAAAGCTATTCTCCAGTCTATTACAACTTTAGAAAATGAAAGACATAGGAAATAATAAGCAGCCTCCTGGAAAGTTCCCTGCCTCTAACTAGCGTAGTCGAAGTACCCTGGCTGCTCCTGCCCCTGAAAATCTGGACATACAGTCCAGGACGCATCAACGCCGTCAGCTTATGAAAGCTGGTGAGTAAAATAAACAAGTGCTCGCAATGTATATATATATATATATATATAAGCAAAATAAACAACGGTACCATTTAACTTTATCAGTAATATATTCAAGGTTCCAATTCCAACATAATTCACGGGGGAAAATAGTAATAAGTAAATACGAAATTGTACATGAATTGTGAAACGTCTTATTTTGCCAATTCTTTCCTTTAGAACAATCCAATTCAATCAACACATCATTTCGGCTACCAGGAGTAATAAGTATTCAGTTATCCAATTCACACGCTACACTATCGCCTCCAATACCAGGAATACTATCCGATCGGTATTGAAGTCACACACCACACTACTGCCTCAGATATCAGGAATACTATCCGATCGATATCTAGACCGATCACAACCAACCATCGCTCCGGATATCAGGAATACTATCCGATCAATATCCGAAACGCGCGCCTTAGATACCAGGAATACTATCCGATCGATATCTAAGTCGTACACAACACTATTACCATCGCTTCGGATATTAGGAATACTATCCGATCAATATCCGAAACACGCGCCTTAGATACCAGGAATACTATCCGATCGATATCTAAGTCGTACACAACACTGTCGCCTCCAATACCAGGAATACTATCCGATCGATATTGAGGTCGCACACCAAAACGCCACCCTTTACTCTTTTCACGCTTTCTCACACACATGCATGTCGACACAACCTTGACCCAAATATGTATGTCAATATTCATAGTTTTGCAGTATCGGTTAATAATCTCAAAGCTGAATATACGTTCAACATAAATCTCGATCTTAATCGTTCTTACAAGTCCAAAGTCTAACAGTGAGCCTTTAAAACAGTGTATTTGTCAAACAGTTCTTTAAAATTTCCCAAAACATTTTCCAAACAGTCCCTTAACAAAAATCACACAAACTGTCAAAACTGCCACCTCGCGCGAGCGGATCGCGCGAGCGAGGGGGAGGGCAGATCGCGCGAGCGGATCGCGCGCGCGGAGGGGCTAGACAGGTCGCGCGAGCGGATCGCGCGCGCGGAGGGGCTGGACAGGTCGCGCGAGCGGATCGCGCGCGCGAGGGGGGGAAAGGTCCGCGCGAGCGGGCCGCGCGAGCGAACCTCGCGCGAGCGGGTCGCGCGCGCGAGTTCTTGCAGAATGTCATCTTCTTCGTCTTCTCCCCTGTTTTCAATTTCTGGACTGAAATTACCCAGTTTCAGATTCTGTTCGTACCAAGGCAAGTGATATATGGTTCTTCTCGGTTTTCCGCGTAGATTAAGAATACGCGATCAATTTTAACTAATACGGATTGTATCTCTTGATTTTCGTGATTAAAGTTAAAGTGACAAAACTTAAAATCATCAATACGTCGCCATACGGATGAATTACTCCGTAGGATTCGAACCGTAGCCTATTGGGATCAATATCTTTCAATTACAATTCACGGATTCGATTTTGATTAACTTTTTCAAAGCTCCATTTTTAAGCTCTAATGGTGTATCATATATATATACACATATATACACATATACATACAGAAATACACATATATAAACATGGCGAGTGAGTTTATAATACTCACCGAGGCGATTATACAGAAAATTTAAAAGCCGAGAACTTCCGCCGTAATAATCCGTCGTCTATGAAATTCACTCCCCCGTTCTTGAGTTCTTGTGATATATGTATATATCTATGTATGTGTGTATGTGTATATGTATATGGTATATAAACTGTATGTGTGTGTATTGTTCTTGAGAGGAAGAGAGAATTTGAGGGAGATTGAGAGAGTTGAGAGAATTGTGAGAGAGAGAAGAACTGTGAGAGTTAAACACACATATATGTAGATAAAAATGTGTAGGCTCCAAGCAATACATAGATTTTCTCCGGTGTGGTTGAGCTCACGTGCTCCCACACCCACGACGCGGCATAACGCAGACTAAAACATAAACTGGTATTTTTACGGTTAAAATAAAAATACTGAAAATTATATTTTTTGCGTAGGAATAAATTCCCGGTTATACAAAATTATAGGTATCGATTTTGAAACCATATAAAATATTTTCCATATTTTCAAATATTACGGTTTGGCCCCAGATAATTATAGAAATTAATTCAAATGCTCATGGAAATGAAATGCAGTATTTATTTATTAATGATAATAAAATACAGGGCGTTACACCCTACCCACCTTAACAGAGATTTCGCCCCGAAATCTGAGCTAACTAATCCTGAAACAACTCGGGGTATCTAGTCCTCATGTCTGACTCTAACTCCCACGACGCCTCTCCTTCGTCATGATGCCTCCACTGAACTTTAACCAAAGGAACGTCTCTTCTCCTCAGCCTCTTGATACTCTGGTCGAGAATTCTCACAGGTCTATCCTTGTAAACAACATTCTGACTTGTCTCAATATCATCAAAATTAACCACATGTGAAGGATCCCGTATGTATTTCCTTAACATACTGACATGGAACACATTATGAACACCAGACATCTTTGGTGGCAACGCGAGCCGATAAGCCACTTTCCCAACACGCTCCAAAACCTCGAACGGTCCGATGAAACGAGGTGCCAGCTTCCCTCTCTTCTGACCAAAACGTACTATTCCACGAACAGGTGAAACCTTAAGGAGTACGTGATCACCGATACTGAACTCCAAGTCCTTTCGTCGCCGATCCGCATAACTCTTATGCCTGCTCTGTGCAGTTTTCATCCTTTCCTTGACCAGTGAAATCTTCTCATTGGTCTCTCTCACCAGATCTGGTCCCAAAAGTTCCGTGTCTCCCACTTCAGCCCAACACAACGGAGATCGACAAGGTCGTCCGTACAAAGCTTCGAACGGCGCCATTCCAATACTCGAGTGATAACTGTTGTTATAAGCAAATTCGACCAACGGTAAGTGCGTCTCCCAAGACTCTTCAAAGTCAATTGCACAAGCTCTGAGCATATCTTCCATAATCTGATTAACACGCTCGGTCTGTCCATCGGTCTGAGGATGGAAAGCAGTACTCATCTTGAGCGAAGTTCCCATAGCCTTTTGCAAACTTTCCCAAAATCCTGAGGTAAAACGTGCATCGCGGTCTGATACAATCGACACAGGCGCACCGTGCAGTCGCACCACTTGTTGAAGATACATTCGACTCATCCGTTCTACTGGGTAAGTCATATTGTACGCGATAAAGTGTGCAGACTTCGTCAAACGATCCACAATTACCCAAATCGCGTCGTGATTCTGTTGTGACCGGGGTAATCCAACCACGAAATCCATAGTTATGTGCTCCCACTTCCATCCTGGAACAGGTAAGGGTTGCAACAATCCCGAGGGTCTCTGATGTTCGGCCTTCACTTGTTGACAAGTCAAACATTTAGACACAAACTCGGCTACTTCTCGCTTCATCCCTTCCCACCAGAAGTTTCTCTTCAAATCCTTATACATCTTTGTTCCTCCTGGGTGTACTGTCAGTCTCGATTTATGTGCTTCTTCGAGAATATCTTTTCTCAAACCTTCTGAATCTGGCACACACAATCTGTCTCGACATCTGTACCCTCCATCGGCCCCAACCTTCCATTCTGTCGGGTCCTTTTCTGACATCTTGGCGAACCATACTTGAAACTTCTCATCTCCCTTCTGGGCTTCGATGATTCGACTCACAAGTGTTGGTTGTACTACGAGGCATCCAAAGTGTTGCCCGACACTTCCTTCCGAAATCTGCATATCAAATTCTGCGATTGTCTCTAAAGCTTTCCATTCCCTCAACATCAATGAAGCAATCATTCCTCGAGGCTTCCGGCTTAGGGCGTCAGCGACTACATTAGCCTTACCGGGGTGGTACTCTAATGTGAAGTCGTAGTCCTTAATCAGCTCCATCCACCTACGTTGCCTCATGTTCAGCTCCTTCTGAGTAAACAAATACTTAAGGCTCTTGTGGTCCGAGAATAAATCAAACTTCTCCCCAAAGAGGTAGTGTCTCCAGATCTTGAGCGCAAACACAACGGCTGCCAGCTCTAAATCATGAGTTGGGTAGTTCAATTCATTTGGCTTCAACTGTCGTGAACCATAAGCTATAACCTTTCCGTCTTGCATAAGGACACATCCCAATCCTTGATACGAGGCGTCACTAAAAATAGTGAACTTCTCACCATCCCTTGGTATCGCAAGCACTGGCGCTGTTGTCAATCTCTCTTTCAATTCCAGAAAAGCGCGTTCATGCTTATCAGTCCATTCAAACTTCAAATCTTTCTTAGTCAACCCAGTTAACGGGGCTGCTATCTTAGAGAAACCTTCTACAAATCTCCGATAGTAACCAGCTAGTCCCAGAAAACTTCTGACTTCTGTAGCATTGGTCGGCCGAGTCCAATTCGCCACTGCATCGGTCTTTGATGAGTCAACCGCGATTCCTTGTTGAGAGATCACATGCCCGAGAAACTTAACTTCCTGAAGCCAGAATTCACACTTGCTGAATTTAGCATACAGGCGATGATCCTTGAGAGTCTGCAACGCGATCCTCAGGTGTTGTTCATGCTCTTCCTCTGACTTGGAATAGATCAAAATATCATCAATAAAGACAATAACGAATTGATCCAAATAGGGCTTGAATACTCTGTTCATCAAGTCCATAAACACAGCCGGAGCATTCGTCATCCCAAACGGCATCACTAAAAACTCATAGTGTCCGTATCTCGTCCTGAAAGCAGTCTTAGGTATGTCTTCCTTCCGCACCCTCAACTGGTGATACCCTGACCGTAGATCAATCTTAGAAAAGGTCGTGGCTCCTTGCAACTGATCAAACAGATCGTCTATCCGAGGTAAGGGATACTTATTCTTGATAGTAACCTTATTCAGTTCTCGGTAGTCAATACATAGCCGCATTGACCCATCCTTCTTCTTCACAAACAACACTGGTGCTCACCAGGGTGAAGTACTTGGACGAACAAAACCCAACTTCTCAAGTTCTTGAACTTGTTCCTTCAGCTCCAACAGCTCTGTAGGGGCCATCCTGTAGGGAACCTTGGTTATAGGTCGAGTACCTGGCACCAATTCCACACAGAATTCTATGTCCCTTTCCGGCGGTAATCCTGAAATATCTCGGAATACTTCCTCGAACTCTTTGATTACCGGTATAGATGATACTGTCACCTCTGCACTGACAATCTCAATGTTTGCTAGGCATCTAGTGAGGAACATATCACCCGAAGGGTTACATTGGAAATCGAAGAGTCGATTCCCCTTGTCCACAAATGTGATCCTCTTCCTTGCACAATCCAACTTCGCATCATTCTTCTCGAGCCAATCCATTCCCAGGATTATATCGAACTCCTTCATCGACAGAACCACCAAACTCGCCAAAAGTTCACGGTCTCCTAACCGTAGAGGACAATCCTTACACACATGTAATAACTTGACTGTGGTCCCTAAGGGTGAGACAGCACTCAAAGCTTCCTCTAAACGATGCGGTACGATACCCAACTTCTGAACGATCTTAACAGATATAAAGGAATGTGTAGCACCCGTGTCAAATAAAACTTTAACATGAGAGTTAAACAAGGTTAGAGTACCTTCCACTGCTCGTTGCTCGGGCGGTCCCTCCTCATAAGCACCTCCTTCATACCCTGTTTCTTCATAACCAGCAGCCTCGGGAATAACAGCATTCAGGCGGGCCTGTCCTTGCTGACCATAGTTACTTTTCCTAGGAGCCTTGCATTCTGGACTTATGTGGCCTGGCATGCCACAATTATAGCACACAACTCCTGGACGATCCGTACGCCTAGGTGCTCTGCAATCTTTAGCTCGATGACCGGGAACTCCACAATTGAAGCAGTTGTTGTTTTTGGCCCCTTCTATTGCTAGAGGCTGATACTGCTGAACTGCTTGTGTCTGCTGTGGTTTCTTTCCTCCATCCCAGGTCCTTTTCTGTCCTTGAGGGTGCCCGGGTTTCTATCCTGAATAACCTTTCTGCGGAGGTCGATTTCCAAGCGGCTTCGAATTCTGACACCCATCATTTTCCAACCCCGTAGCCAATCTTACCAGAGCTTCAAATGACTGGCCCAAATGCCCCATAGTCAGATGTCGAAGAGACAGGTTGAGACCCCGGTGATACTTCTTGATTTTCTTCTGGGGTGTGTCCACCATATGTGGAGCAAAGCGGGACAGACGCTCAAATCGAGTAGTGTACTCTCGGACAGTCAGATTCCCTTGAGTTAGTTCCATAAACTCTTTCTCTCTCTTGTCCTTCTCTTCTTCAGGGAAATATTTCTCGAGAAACCTTTCCTTGAACACCACCCACGACATTCTCCTTGCAGCTTCTTCCCCTATGGTCGCCTTTTCTGCATCCCACCAATCAGCCGCTGCATAAGACAGCTGAAAGATAGCCAGACGCTTCTTCTCCAGATCAGTGCACTCTATGGTCTCAAAGATACGCTCCATCTGACGTAGCCACTGTTCCGCTTGCCAGGGCTCATCAGTCCCAGCAAAGTACTCAGGTCGTAGAGCGCGAAACTCCTTGAGAAGCTTGTCTCCAGTCTGGTGGGCTTGCCTCCCATTCCCGTTGTAATTCCCATTCTGATTATTGTTCCTTGCGTTCTGATCACTAACCCTCTCCAACCTCCTTACAAAAGCTTCAAACATTCCGGTTGGATCTACTACCTGGGGTGCATCTTCAATAGCGGGACGATTCCTGAGATTTCTTCCAGCCATCTGATCGAGAGAACGGTACCTATCCATCAATCAACAGAATTCGGTCAACCTCTCGAGAAGAAAGAAAAATTCTAAACGATAGGAAACGACTAAACACGGAATGAAGTCGAACTATCTTATCTCAATTCTATCTTAACGGCAGATCCTATGTGTCTTGGACAATTGGTCGAGCCATAACCTGGCTCTGATACCAAAAAGCCTGTCACGCCCCGACGTAGCATAATTCAGGAAAGCATTTAATTTCCTTTATGGACTCGTAGGTCGTGACAAGTGAGTATGACCAATTGTCCCTGCAACAAATAACTTAACAACATTTCTAAGAGAAAGGATACTAATAACATAAGCTCCGAAATTTAAAACTTACTAAACTATTACATAAGTCAATGTCTTAGGCACAAAACGCCCTTATTCAAAAGCTATTCTCCAGTCTATTACAACTTTAGAAAATGAAAGACATAGGAAATAATAAGCAGCCTCCTGGAAAGTTCCCTGCCTCTAACTAGCGTAGTCGAAGTACCCTGGCTGCTCCTGCCCCTGAAAATCTGGACATACAGTCCAGGACGCATCAACGCCGTCAGCTTATGAAAGCTGGTGAGTAAAATAAACAAGTGCTCGCAATGTATATATATATATATATATATATAAGCAAAATAAACAACGGTACCATTTAACTTTATCAGTAATATATTCAAGGTTCCAATTCCAACATAATTCACGGGGGAAAATAGTAATAAGTAAATACGAAATTGTACATGAATTGTGAAACGTCTTATTTTGCCAATTCTTTCCTTTAGAACAATCCAATTCAATCAACACATCATTTCGGCTACCAGGAGTAATAAGTATTCAGTTATCCAATTCACACGCTACACTATCGCCTCCAATACCAGGAATACTATCCGATCGGTATTGAAGTCACACACCACACTACTGCCTCAGATATCAGGAATACTATCCGATCGATATCTAGACCGATCATAACCAACCATCGCTCCGGATATCAGGAATACTATCCGATCAATATCCGAAACGCGCGCCTTAGATACCAGGAATACTATCCGATCGATATCTAAGTCGTACACAACACTATTACCATCGCTTCGGATATTAGGAATACTATCCGATCAATATCCGAAACACGCGCCTTAGATACCAGGAATACTATCCGATCGATATCTAAGTCGTACACAACACTGTCGCCTCCAATACCAGGAATACTATCCGATCGATATTGAGGTCGCACACCAAAACGCCACCCTTTACTCTTTTCACGCTTTCTCACACACATGCATGTCGACACAACCTTGACCCAAATATGTATGTCAATATTCATAGTTTTGCAGTATCGGTTAATAAATCTCAAAGCTGAATATACGTTCAACATAAATCTCGATCTTAATCGTTCTTACAAGTCCAAAGTCTAACAGTGAGCCTTTAAAACAGTGTATTTGTCAAACAGTTCTTTAAAATTTCCCAAAACATTTTCCAAACAGTCCCTTAACAAAAATCACACAAACTGTCAAAACTGCCACCTCGCGCGAGCGGATCGCGCGAGCGAGGGGGAGGGCAGATCGCGCGAGCGGATCGCGCGCGCGGAGGGGCTGGACAGGTCGCGCGAGCGGATCGCGCGCGCGGAGGGGCTGGACAGGTCGCGCGAGCGGATCGCGCGCGCGAGGGGGGGAAAGGTCCGCGCGAGCGGGCCGCGCGAGCGAACCTCGCGCGAGCGGGTCGCGCGCGCGAGTTCTTGCAGAATGTCATCTTCTTCGTCTTCTCCCCTGTTTTCAATTTCTGGACTGAAATTACCCAGTTTCAGATTCTGTTCGTACCAAGGCAAGTGATATATGGTTCTTCTCGGTTTTCCGCGTAGATTAAGAATACGCGATCAATTTTAACTAATACGGATTGTATCTCTTGATTTTCGTGATTAAAGTTAAAGTGACAAAACTTAAAATCATCAATACGTCGCCATACGGATGAATTACTCCGTAGGATTCGAACCGTAGCCTATTGGGATCAATATCTTTCAATTACAATTCACGGATTCGATTTTGATTAACTTTTTCAAAGCTCCATTTTTAAGCTCTAATGGTGTATCATATATATATACACATATATACACATATACATACAGAAATACACATATATAAACATGGCGAGTGAGTTTATAATACTCACCGAGGCGATTATACAGAAAATTTAAAAGCCGAGAACTTCCGCCGTAATAATCCGTCGTCTATGAAATTCACTCCCCCGTTCTTGAGTTCTTGTGATATATGTATATATCTATGTATGTGTGTATGTGTATATGTATATGGTATATAAACTGTATGTGTGTGTATTGTTCTTGAGAGGAAGAGAGAATTTGAGAGAGATTGAGAGAGTTGAGAGAATTGTGAGAGAGAGAAGAACTGTGAGAGTTAAACACACATATATGTAGATAAAAATGTGTAGGCTCCAAGCAATACATAGATTTTCTCCGGTGTGGTTGAGCTCACGTGCTCCCACACCCACGACGCGGCATAACGCAGACTAAAACATAAACTGGTATTTTTACGGTTAAAATAAAAATACTGAAAATTATATTTTTTGCGTAGGAATAAATTCCCGGTTATACAAAATTATAGGTATCGATTTTGAAACCATATAAAATATTTTCCATATTTTCAAATATTACGGTTTGGCCCCAGATAATTATAGAAATTAATTCAAATGCTCATGGAAATGAAATGCAGTATTTATTTATTAATGATAATAAAATACAGGGCGTTACAGCTTACCTGTCACATGTTAGGTTAAGACAAACACGGGAGATTGTGAACAGTGCAAAAAATTGCATTCAATCAAATCCGAAAATCGCGTTCAATCAAATTCAAAAACAGATTCGATTAGATCCAAAATTGCATTCAATTATAACCAAAGTCACATAATTTTTTTAGCCATTCACAGTCTCCCGTGTTTGTTTTAACCTAACATGTGACAGGTAAGCATTACGCGCAACGTACATGACAATTTCTAATAATTTAAGCTAATAGTGTCAGAATTTGGGCTTAATTGAATGGAATTTTAAAGTTCATAGACCCAATTACAAAAAAAATAAATTTATGAACCTAATTAAAAACAAGTGTATAATTTAATGAACTAATTGTAATAATTTTAGACAATTGCCCTTAAATCCCCCATTCATGTACTTTCATGTATGGAGGACACTCAATATTTTTATTTTATACTAGATCCCTAGGATCCAAGTTAATACACCTAATCATGGTTAAAGAATTTTTTATGTCCTAAATGCCCTTTCATATACTTATTATATATATACATACACACCAAATATACTTATATATTCTAAATGCCCTCTTTGCATATATAGTGGAGGGTTGATTTGATATAATGGCTAGCATTAATGTCACGCCGTTGACTCATTTATGAAGAGGAATTAATGATGGACAAAATTTATTTTGACATTTTCTATATACAAATTTACATGCTTGATATTAGGGATGTCAAAATGGCCCGTCGGGCTCGGCCCGGCCCGACATTGATCGGGCTTGGGCGGGC
The DNA here is from genome assembly GCA_033977485.1 of Hydrangea macrophylla. Lineage (NCBI taxonomy): Eukaryota > Viridiplantae > Streptophyta > Magnoliopsida > Cornales > Hydrangeaceae > Hydrangea > Hydrangea macrophylla. The sequence goes on from CM066994.1 coordinate 37,029,891, forward strand.
TTGGGCTTTGGCCCACGGGCTCATGTCTCTTTTCGGGCCGGATCGGGCTCGGGCCGGGCTTAAGAGCTCACAATTCAGGCCCGGCCCTAGGCCCTAAGGTAGATCCTAAGTGAGCACTTTAAATTTATTCTAAAATGGGATAAATACTATTATATATGTAACCATTTTTTTTATAGGTTGGAAATAACTTTCAATACAGCAACTTGCAATTTCTTATATTTTATTACTTAAAAACGATCAATATTTTTATTATTGGGAAGCTTTTAATCGGGCTTTTATGCGGGCCTCGGGCCGGGCTTTGGTCGGGTCGGGCCTCGGGCCGGGCTTGGGCTTCGAGAGATAGGCCCAGGCCCTACCCGAGATGCTAGGGCCTAGGGCCGGGCTGGCCCTACCTCGGGCTTGGGCCGGGCTTAAGGCCCGTTTTTTCAGGCTGGGCTTCGGGCCGGGCTTTTTTTACACCCCTACTTGATATCAAGGATGGATCCATACATACACACTCTCTCTCTCTCTCTCTCTCTCTCTCTCTCTCTTATCACATAGAGTTGCGATGGGGATGATGATGGCTTAAGAAGATGAATGGTGCATCATGCATGATTCGAACCCTTCTCCACCATAGCCCAAGTATGGTTCACACTTGTTCCTTTTTTTCTTTTTCGGTTTAAGAATCCCAAATTTTTTGTTTAAACACTCAAAATGAGTCACATTTTCTTTTCAAAGTGATTTGATATTTTTTTTTGAAGTTGTTGAATAAGATTGATACATTAACTTCTCTCTATTCCCGTTTCCATTTTCTAGAACATATTGTGAGATTCACAATTCATGTTGAGACTCTTTCTTCCATTTTTATTTTCCAGAACATGTTGTGAAATTCACAAATCATGTTTTGTGATTTATTTTCGAAAACATGTTGTGATATTCACAAATCATGTTCTGTGATTTGTTTTCCAAAACATGTTGTGAAATTCACAAATCATGTTATGCCACTCTCTTCCATTCCCATTTTTCTAGAATATGTTGTGAAATTCACAAATCATATTGTGAAATTCAGAGAAAATTTGTTAAAATTCACTACTGTGAAAACTTTTAGACACGTGTGCATCAGCATGATGATGGAGATGATTGTGGTTAATATTGGTAGGGTGGTCACTTTCAAAATTTGATTCCTTTAATTGTTTGGGGAGAAATTTTGGGAGAAAACATTAATGAATGGGTGACCATTATGAAGATTACCAAAGTTGATGAAGGAGGGGTATTTTAGTCACTAAAAAATATCAAAAGCTTAATGATAAATATGTTTTAACCAAGGTACCTATTGCCAAATAAGTACATACAAGGGGATATAACACTAATTCACCCTTGTAATTTGACCTTTTTAAGAATTTCCAAACAAAACATGAAGCTCATACTCAATCATATGCCAGTGTTACTGATTGGGTAGAGAGGAGGTTTATGGCTAACAATGATTGGGTATTTCACAAGGCATCTTTATCGCGGCCCCATGCGAGCATGAAAACGAAAGATCGCTCTGTTCATTACAACCGCGTCCCCCTCAATCAACAGAATCTCTTCTAACCCTTCATATTTTTAGACACCTATATATACACACACACACGCATATATATATATATATATATATATTTACACACAATACCTAGATCTTGTGTACTGCACTCTATTAGGTACAGTGTTTTAAAACTCGTAAACAAATCAAAGGAAATCTCAGGGAACTGATACAAAAACGCAAATCCTATTGACGATTCGCCGTAACTTTATAGAACAAAGAATTTTCTCTCTCTTATAAACAGTCCTATACACTCGAACACATCTTCAATCTTCACATACCCTTTTCAAATTCGTGTATATCTAGGCTTTACGGTCCGATTCTTGATCTGGGTCGTTGTTGTTTTGATACATAGAGGCGTTTTCGTCATCTGGGTCTGAACCAATCGGTATGAGGAAGAGAGAGAGAGAAAACCCTTGTGGGGTCTGTGGGCACTACCACAAGTACGAGGAAGGGGAGGTTTGTGGGATTTGCGGCCACCGTGCTCCGGCGGTGACTGAGAAGAATTCGCTCCAAGTTAGTGCTTTTCCGTCGGAGATCTTGCCGGAGTTTCTATACCTCGGCAGCTACGACAACGCGTCGCGCTCCGAACTCCTCAAGACACAGGGGATTTCTCGTGTTCTCAATGTGAGTTCTTGCCTTTTTCCTTCTTTTTTTTTTTTATTTTTTATTTTAATTTATTTATAATTATTCGTTAATTTGATTGATCAAGATAATGAATTTGAGGGGGTTAATTGATTGTGTTTGAGGTTTGGGACTCTTTTTTTTTTGGTAGATATTAAGCTTTTGGATTGGTGTATGAGTAGTTTACATGTATTAATTGATCAAGAAACTTTTGCTGGTTATTTATCTGTACTGGAGATACTGACTATATTTCTATGAGACCTTGATGATTGTGATAGTTCGGGTGAATCTCTAGTGAATTGAGGGGGTTGATTGATTGTATTTGAGGTTTGGGACCGTTTTTTTTTTTGGGTGGACATTAAGGTTTTGGATTGGTATATGAGTAGTTTGTACATATCAAATGAGTTTGATTGGGGTTGATTGAACATAAGGTTTGAATTTTGAAATTGAAGTTCCTGTCTGTGGAAACTCTTATACACACCTTTTTTAAATGCACCAAGAGAATGTTGGTGTCCTTTAACCTTATAACCCTTATGCGGATTTTGAGTTTGTGACAGTTGATAAAAATTTTTGTAAGTCTGTTCAACTTGATGAGTGTTAACTGATTGGACTGACCTAAATCCCAATGGGCTCACAAGGTTTCTAATCCAAAAAATAAAGAAAGATTGCAACTTTAAGGATTGAAGGGTAATATTACTGATTCAAGTTTGGAGAAACTTCCTCTATGTTTATCAATTATGGTAAAAAGGTATAGTAAAATGCTGGTATAACGTCTCTTGTTCTCTTTTACATGACACATTTTTATCCAGAATCTCATTGCTAAGCTCACTGTAGTTGGTTTCAACCTGACAATTTGAATACAAGGTGTACTTTTGTGTGTAAATAAGGAGCCAGCCTTGCGCGCCGCCCCCCGCACCCCCTCCCCCCCAATACACACACACACACACACACTTTCTTTTCCCTTTTTTTTTTTTTTTTTTTCATGATTATAAAGTGTTGTGGTAAATCCTTTATCATACAGTTCGGTTTTGTCACATACATAACTTTGTGTGATCTTTGTAGTTTTTTCTCACTTGGACTGTCATGTCTTTACATGACCTTTTAGTGTATGAAAAAACTGGAGTAAGGAACCATATGTGGAAGTAAAGTGTTAGTCCAAAAGGCATTTTGGAGAGAGAGAGAGAGAGAGAGAGAGAGAGAGAGAGAGAGAGGGGGGGGGGGGGGGGGGGGTAGACCGATTTTTCCCGTTGTTTCGGCAAACGGCTTACGTCCACCCCTCAAGTCTTGAGGATTTTACTAGTCTGCTCTACTTCACGGGTGTAGACCAAACCGTTGTACAATCCACTTCACTGGTGTGAATTAACTCGTTACCCAAGGACTTCTTCAAGCTCTTCTTAGCCCACATTCAATGGCTTCCAAGGGTTATACCAACTCTTTTTACAATTACAAGATTTGAATTGATGTGATACAAAGAAGCAACTATCTTGAAGAGTAGATATGAAATATGAAGCTCACACGACAATTCCTTAGTGAGTAGATAATACAAATTAAAGTTCATACAAGAAATATTCAAGGATTGAACAAATTTAGGCTCAAGACTCAATTTCTACAGCTCAAATGGGTAGGATGATCAATGTAGCTCAAAAACCCTTAACCTTTCTTCTAGTGTGTGTATGGAGTCATCCTAGATGATGTATAAATATCCATAGGGAAGATATGGCTGTTGGAGTGGATTAAGTGCTCAAATGAGCCGTTAAAAACTAGCTGTTATAGTTGAGATCGCAATTTTGGTCGATTGGATCGAACCTTCAGTCGTCTGAATCATCTCTCCAGAGAAAGAAAACATTATGTTAGGATTTTATGCAATTTCGATCGACTGAACCTCAGGTTCAGTCGACTGAACCTCTTTGTGAGACAATATACCGATTTGACTATTTTTTTGGACAGACTGACACACCTTTACTAAAATGGCCATAACCCTTTCTAGGAAACTCAGATTTTTATCTGTTTGAAGTTTTGGAAACTAGATTCAAATACCTTTTCAACCATATAAGGCTCTACATTTAGTTCTTTACCAATTGGTTCAGGTATGGCTTTAAAGATGACCCATCTACGCAAAAATCTCCGTTTTGACTTAGCCACTTGAAAACTTTTGTCTAATGAATTTAAGTGAGTGGTCCAAGTGTATTTAGGTCCTTGAAAATATTTGAAGTGTTGGAAAAATGATCCTAAAGTTCAACTAAGGTCACTTGAGCCGCTAAGTGTTCAATCCATGAATACTTTACATAGGGTGATACAAATACAAATGAAAGCACAACACCCCTTGTTTCTTCAAGTTGATATTCTCTTGTTGATGATTGAGAGTTCAAAGTCTTTACTTGGCTTCTCCATCAACAATTCTCATGCAACTGAACATATTATTACATAGTAGGAAAATATAGCATAAGAGATATGATCAACAATTCAATGAAATTGTCATATGATGATAACTATGAATACTCCAATATTGAGTTTGTTATCATCAATACAAGTTTAACGTCATCAAAACATAATTAATCATCCCTCAAGGCTAACAAAAGAGTTATTATGTAAGATGTTATTCATTTGCTTATTTTGATGAGAAAAGTAAAATCTAGTGAGAGTTCAGAAATCCAATACAATTAAAGGTTCTTGGACAGCCTTAACATTTTCAGAGGTTCAAAAAATTTCAGGTCGTCGGATTTGCCTCTAGAATACTTGAGAGTTGCTACTTATTTAGTATCTACCGAACAGCCTCTTCATCATCTGATCTAGGAATCTACAAAATTGCCTCTTGGAACATGACACAAATCAATGCAAAATATAAGTAACTAGCAAACAAATCAGTTGGGTCTTTACTTCTGTTTTTCTTGATTAATGTGAGCATTTACGATCAGCTGTTTGTGGTTGTTAATTTAGTAGTTTCTATCTAAATTAAACTATTAAATGTTTCTAGTAGTTTCTATCTAGAAATAGTCATTAAACCAAGCTCGTGTGTGATAAGAAAAATAAACGGCCCGAGTTTGAACACAACTTTTACGTTAGGGTCAAAGCTTGACTCTGTTCGAACTCAATCATTAACTTTTACGTGTTGTGTGTGTGTCGTGTCCTTTCCGTGTCAGTTAGGGGTCCGTTTGAAAGAAAAGAATAAACAATTCAGTATCTGACACGTGTCTAGAGAGTGTCGGTGTCAGTGTCGGATACGCTGTCGACACCAATACGATGGCCAGAATAAAGTGTCGGTGCTTCATAGGGTAGAGACAGTAGAGTAATAAGCGGTAATAAGCAATAAGGGTAGAGTAGTATTACTGGTCTCTTAATTCATCTGTACTATATAAGGGTTATTTTGTTCTTGTGTATCTTACCATCTAGTGACTGATTAGTGCAATGGATTATATTCTCTCCTCTTTTTCTTCCTTTTCTTCTTCTTCTTCTTGGTTGATTGCTCTAAGCTTACATGATACCAGAGTGTGGATTCTGTAAAAGCTGCCGGGGAACGAAAATACTAGTATACTGCTCATTGCTGCTTATCACTCTATCAACTACACCGCAGAAACTATTTTCATATACTATTTCCATATCGATTGTCAATAGTTTTTAATTGGGATGCAATGTAGTGTTTAATCTTACTGTTTCTGTGGAACTATGGCTTAGTTGCTTCAGAACTATTAACTTAGCACATTTTTCATTCCTAATTTTGTGTATGTGCAGACTGTACCTTCCTGCCAAAATCTTTACAAGAACTCTTTCACTTATCATTGCCTTCAAGATGATAAAACTCTAACATTTGATGATGCCAATCAATTTCTAGGTTTGTTTCTTTACTTCTATTTTATGAACTATGTTTTGTTGGTTTGCGTGCTTCTTTTGGTGCAGGCATTTGTTCGTATTGTCTTTTAATGATAAGGGTGTTCTTACTATGGTTCAATGCTTTATCTACCTTTTTTTAGGTGCCTTTGCTTCCCCCTAAGGGGTTCATGGATTTAGGGAGGAAAGGAAAGGAGCACACTTAGGCTTTGTTTGGTTTATGGATGTGACTAGTTTTCCATTGTGTTTTCCTTTCCCCTCGCGAAATCCATAAACCAAACAAAGCCTAAGGAAAACACTTTTCTTTGTTTGGTTAAGAAGAAAAATATTGGGGGAAATTAGAAGCAAAGAAATTATTGTCAGGAATGAAATAAAAATTTTGAATTTTGTGAGTCACTTCTCTTCAGTTACAATTATATCTCGAAATTTTTAGTTTCTAATGTTGAATAAGATTTGAGGATAACACAATGGAACTAGTTTTCCGTCTTTATTTCTTTTTTCTTTTCCTTTTCTAAATCCGCATACCATACATAGCCTAAAGTTTCGAAAGGTCCATGATCCATTAAATGAACATCTTGAGATACTAGTTACTTTTTTGTCATCTAAACCGGTTAGTTGATATATAAGTTATCTAATATGTGCTTACGCTTGCCGAGGAGCCTAGGCTGTTAATCTAGGTGAAGGGCGTATACGTAGTATAAATGAATATGAAGTTTTACTGTGCCTAGGAATCATATTCCGCAAAGTTTTTCTCAAAATCTGTGCAACTTGCAATCAATTAACATAAACTAGTCGTGCTTTTTATTTACTCGGCAGACAATAATGGGTAACAAGCTTGTTATTAAAAGTTAATATCAATGCAATAAAGTAAGGGAATTGTTATTTCCACTCCATCATTGAACTAATGCACTCCATGGTACCACTATCAGAGTATGTGGTACCATGTATGTAATGCATGACATGCATGCACCACATGCTTTATGAATGGTACCATGGAGTGCCTTGGTTCAATGATGGAGTGGCAATAGCATCACCCTAAAGTAAAGCCACAAAATATTTATTAAAGTTTTGAATTCAGATTTGTTGAGGTTTTTTTTTTTCCCTGTTATTCGACTCTGTTTGGTTGGTGTTACCAGATTTGTTATTATATTGCCTTAGTATTTTCTTGAGTTCCTATAATATTTGGGACATTTTTAATTCCATTTAAACATGGAGGAAAACGCTAGGGAAAGTTACTAGATATGAAGCACGAACATAGACACGCCACACATTACCTTCTTAGAAGTGTATGTGCTTCCTAGGTGACTAGTGAATTATTTCTCCTCATCTTTCTCTTTTTCTTTTCATTCGTCTTATTATCTAAAATCCGCAAACCGAACAGAGCTTAAAAGAAAAAAGAACGAACAACTGCGGAACAATGTATAGCACATGCTAATTTCATTAAACTCAATCATTTCTCTCTCTTTTTTTTGTAAATTAACTAAATCCTTCGACAACCAAAGGTATAAATAGTGTAAATTCCTCACTTTATGGGTGTAGCTGATATATCTCATGGAGCAATTAACATTTTCTGTTTGCTAATACAAATTTTAATTTTCATAAGCTTAATCTGACGCATCATTACAAAAACTTACCAGTACAAATTCCAATTTACATGAGCTTAATTAGACATATATTCCATGAAAGTAACTTGGAGCTGTATATATTGATCTAGCGATCTACCATTGATTATTGTTAGCGTATATTTATTTGGTGACTTAGGAGAATATAACAGGATATATGTTTGTTGCACAGATCAATGTGAAAAGGACAGGGCTCGTGTTCTGGTTCACTGCATGTCGGGGAAAAATAGGTAAACTTTTGCAGAATTATTGTTATTTCCCTTCTTCTTTTAGGGCAAAAGCATAGGCATAAGCATAGGCATAAGCTCATGGTTCAAGGTCCAAGTCACTGAGTTCGCGGAGGTGACCTCGGTCGTCGCGCCGCGGACTAGGATGGGGCGATATGCAAAGATACGCTAGACTTAAGGTTCAAAAAAATCTGAAAAAATAATGAAAAATTCTAAAATATTTAGAATAACAAATTTGGCCTTATAGATTGTCACAATACACAATGTACCAATTACAATATCACATAATATCCAATACAGGCGCGGCTGATTGAGTATCTGATAACACTACATACATACTTGGGAACACCTTCATCAATAATTACCAAATCAATGCCACATGGAGTGTCGTGGGGGTTGAAAATCATCATCGTCGCTATTCCCCTGATTATTGAACGCATTCAATGGATATGGAAATTAAAGGCCCTCAAACAATATAGAAGCATAATCCGATGGTGCATGTTGAGATGGCTGACTTGGTGATCCATAATATGGGTTCTGTGTTGAGAAGGATTCACAGGATGATGATAGTATCCAGCTCCTCGATACTCAACGCTGCCACTCGATGATCCATCATGATGGCAGCCCAAATCATAGCCACTATAGACTCCTCCACCGCCTGTGCCAGTGCTAGCTGATGTATCTCAGTACCTCCTACAAGCACGATCATAATACCCACCACTACTTGCACTAGTAGGTCTTTCAAGCTATCGTACTGGTGACCCATACCATCAGTGGTACTGCTTGAATATCCAAGATCACCCTGAAAACCATATCCATATCTTGTAATAGCATGATGGGGTTGCCCGTATCCTCCATAATCCTGAAATCCTATTCCCATAGTACGCAACTGATCATCAATACCCACACTAGCATTGTGTCCACTTGAATAATCCTCAGATTCCTCACTTATAGAAATCCACACACCCTAGCCAAATGTTGACGCATCTATTCCTGGCCTATATCCATGGTATGTGTCTTGTGTGGCATTATAGTGATCATCTCCCTGTGCCCATGACATGCCAGCAGGAAAGCTAGAATGACCACCCCTACCACCGCCATAATCGCCACCACCTCCTCTTTCAGTGTCATCATCACCATCATCATCATCATCATCATTACTAGAATTGGAACTAGGAAAAATTGATATACTACTCTGTGCAATACCCTTCCCCATCATCATCCTCACCACTAGAATTGGAACTTGGAAAATTTGATATACTACTTTGTGCAATACCCTTCCCTTTTTTGTTGATTAATGATTGCTTCGACCTTGAAGGAATATGAGTATCATCTTCCTCTTGTTCTTCTTCTCTTACACTTTGACCTTCGTCATTGTTTTGAATAGCTTCGTCCAACCATGTCAAATAATCTCCAAGAGCACATGGTTCAGTCTCCCTAATCCAATCAGATAATATATCATCATCTTCAAACCGAAAGAGAGAGAGAAAGAAGAACTACAGAAGTCGAGAATCGAGATCGAACACAGAGAGAGACGAACTGGACTGGAGAAGTCGAAATCTGCTCGGCACAAATCTATGCGCGCGCGCGAGAGAGAGAGAGAGAGAGAGTGAGAGAGAGAGAGAGAGAGAGAGAGTGAGAGAGAGAGAGAGAGAGAGACGACCTGATCTGACCTCAGGTACGATTTGCCATATTTTTTTCTCCTCAAATCTCTACTTCTGAGATTCATCTTGCCGTCTCGTCCGAGATCTATTGCGAGACGGTACCATCTCGTCCGATACATGGCGGTACGGCCGAGATGGCCACCAATCCTATGTCGTTTTGTTTATTTTATGTATCGTCCTTGTATCTCGTCTCACAAGCCTTCGAAATCGAGTCGTCTCTACAGAGTCATCTCGGTATCGGCCAAGTCTTCAAACCCTGCATGAGCTACATGCACACACCCCCCAAAGTAGACCACCATGTACTCTATGTCTGGTTTGAACTTAGGTAGAGTGGAAAAGGGAGGGAAAGGAAGGAAGGAAGGAAGAGGCATCGCTCCTTGCCCACCATTTCTCATCCATCTAAAATTGGATGGATTGGTGAGATACCTGTTAGTCCTATTTATTTTTTATTTTTTAAATTTTGTTTTTTTTGACTTTTTTTGTCTTTCGATTTTTGTTTTGGTTTTTTTTTTTTTTTTTTTTTTTTTTCGGTTCTTGTTATGGAAAACATTCTTTTCCTTCTCATCTAACCCAACAAAAGGAGGGAAAAACTTCTTCCTTTCTCTTGGGATATCTCTTCCATCCCTCCTCCCTTCCATTCCTTCAACTTTCCTTCCCTAATTTCTTCACTTCCTTCCACTTGTCCATCCCTCTTCCCCAACATAGCATTACGTGCTCAAATATGGTTTACCGTTTAATCAGTCACATATCACCAAGGAAGCACCGACATTTCGAATGAAGTGCCATATTCGTGTCCGACACACCTCCACACTTGGGCGACACGCCTCCGACACGTGTCAAACACCAAAAATGTGTTGGAAGTTTTAAATTTTACTTTTGCAATCTGACATGGCACCGACACTTTCCCGACACTATATATATTGTTTTTTCTTAAAGAGAAGTCTTGAATTTTGGTGCCGAAGGTCTAACATATATATGGTTGGAAAAGAGGGGTTTATTTTGAAAAGTTAATACATTTTATGATAAATAGAAGGAATACTAGAAAGTCGAAGGATTTAAAATAAAAAAAAGAAGAAGCGAAAGAGACAAAGTTGAGAGACAAGCTTATAGAGTTGAGAGACAGAGAGAGAAGCGAAAGAGATCACCGAGACGACGAAGAAGGTATTATTGTCGCAGGTAATTTATATAACATCTTAGTATTTAGTTATTTTAAGAGTATTGTTATTTTAATGTTACATGATAACATATATATATATCTATATATTAAATTTATGTTTCCCGTGTCGCCGCCGTATTGTGTCGCCTTTTCTTTAGGATTTTCCATTTCGTTTCGTGTCGTGTCGCGCTTGTGTCGCTGTATGTGTATCGGTGCTTCTTAGCATATCACCTGTGGTTAAAGAGTGTCGAATGGCTTAGTTTTAATAACATCAGCCAGCGGGGTGAGATTAATATAACATTGGAGCATGAGCCCTTTTTCGTATGGTTCATGGATTTCATGAGGGAGAAGAAAAGGGAAAGGAAAATTAGTTCCCGCGTGTTTTCCTTCATGCTTAAATAACATTAAAATTTTGATTAAAAGAAAACATTAAAAATGGAAAAAGTTTTAATACATAATTGTTATATATGAATAAAGGAAGGGAGAAAAGACTCAAAACATTCAAATTATTGAAGTTATTTCTCAACTTATTCTCTTTTCTTCCCTATTTTCCTTATTAACCAAACCAAACCAAACCAAACCAAACCAAGCCTTGTGTCCCAATCAATTGGGGTCGGTTGTATGAATCCTTTTTCTCCATTCTGCACGATCAAGAGCTATATGCTCATTTAAATTATATATATTCATATCTTGTTGCACCACATATTCCCAAGTCAGTCTAGGTCTGCCTCTCCCCCTAACCATTCCAGGCACTACGATCTTATCACTCTTTTTCACAGGTGCATCTACAGGTCTTCGTTGCACATGGCCGAACCATCTAAGTCTATTCTCCCTCGACTTATCCTCAATATGTGTCACTCCTAAAGTCTCTCGGATGTACTCATATCTAATTCTATCTTTCCTAGTCTTACCACACATCCATCTTAGCATCCTCATCTCTGCTACACTCACTTTGCTAATGTGTTGTTTCTTAGTTGCCCAACACTCTGTCCCGTAGAGCATAGCTGGCCTAATAGCTGTCCTATAAAATTTTCCTTTCAATTTTGCTGGTATTCTCCGATCACATAATACTCCAGAAGCACTCCTCCACTTAAGCCAGCCCACTTTAATTCTATGGGTCACGTCATCACCAATCTCTCCGTCTCTACTGATCATTGAACCTAGATAGCGAAAGTGTTCCCTCTTTGGGATCTCCTAATCTTCGATCTTCACTGCTTCGTTGTCTCTACTTCCACTGTTGCTAAAAGCACATTCCATGTATTCTGTTTTCGTCCTACTTATCTTTAGCCCCTTAGTCTCCAGTGCTTCTCTCCAAGCTTCTAATTTAGTGTTGAGTCCCCTTTTAGTCTCATCAACCAAGACAATATCATCTGCGAACAACATACACCATGGGACCTCATCTTGAATGTGTCTAGCCAATTCATCCATAATTAGGGCGAACAAATAAGGGCTCAAGGCCGACCCTTGATGCAGGCCTACAGTAATTGGGAATTCGCTGGTTTCTCCGGCTGGTGATCTAATTGTAGTAACCGCTTCATCATACATATCCTTCGTCACGTCAATATAACCCTTGGTCACTCATTTCTTCTCTAGCACCCACCAAATTAAATCTCTAGGCACTCTATCATAAGCTTTCTCTAAATCAATAAAAACCATATGTAGATCTTTTTTCTTCTCTCTATACTTTTCCATTAGTCTTCTAAGTAAATAAATTGCTTCCATAGTTGATCTCCCAGGCATAAATCCAAACTGATTTTCTGACACTGATGTTGCGCCTCTTAAGCGATGCTCCATCACTCTCTCCCATAGCTTCATAGTATGGCTCATCAACTTAATACCTCTATAGTTGTTGCATTGTTGTACATCTCCTTTACTCTTATATATAGGCACTAGGATGCTCTTCCTCCACTCATCAGGCATTTTTCTAGTCATTAAAATCCTATTAAAAATTTTTGTAAGCCAAGATGCCCCCACATCTCCCAAGCATTTCCAAACCTCAATGGGGATCCCATCTGGTCCTACGGCCTTGTTGGGTTTCATCTTCTTCAAAGCAAATTCCACCTCAAACTTCCTTATTCTCCGATAGAATCTGTATTCTCTAGTTTCATCGTAACTTCCAGTTTCTTCTTCCATTGTGTTATCCATATGTTTTTCATTCAGCAACTTCTCAAAATAGCTCTTCCACCTTTCCTTAATCTCTTCGTCGTTCACTAAATTTTCCTTATTAACCAAACAAAGGAAAAATTTTCCTCGATGTTTTCTTTTCTTTTCCCTCACGAAATCCTTGAACCAAACAGAGCCTTAAAGAGCTGAAATTTAATTTTAGAGTTGATGACTTTGCTTTTTGTTTGTTAGAAATGTTTGTCTTGTTTGTTAGAATTATAATTCATTACTTGAGGTTTTGTTTTAGGGGATTATCATCATAATGTTATGGCAGGTCACCAGCTATTGTGACAGCTTACTTGATGAAGAGCAAGGGATGGAGACTTGGACAGAGTTACCAGTGGGTGAAAGAGAGGAGACCATCTGTAGAATTAACTGAAGGTTTGTACATACACAAATTCATCCACACTCACATGTATAGATATATACTAATTGATGATTTGTTATTTTGATTGATGAAAGCTATTTTCTTTAAGGCTATGCTTGGTTCTTGGATTTGGTGAGGGGAAAGAAAAAAGAAAGGAAAACTGGAGGGAACGCTACTACCTCCGTGTTTTCTCTAGTGTTTTTCTCCATGCTTAGTTAAGTAAATAACGTTAGAATCATATCTTTTTGAAATATAATTCTAAATCAACGAAAGAGGAAGGAAATTGCCTCACAAAATTCAAAAACTTTAATTTTATTCTTACTCTTTTTTCTTTTCCTTTTATATTTTTCTCACTGTTTGCCTTACTAACCAAACAAATAAACGTGTTTTTCATTATGGTTTTTTTTTTCCCTCACGCGATCCATGAACCAAACAGAGCTTAAGAGTGTCAGGGCTATCAAGGGATTCAGTGCTAAATCCAAACTATTGACTAATGTAGGGCCTAATTACACTTTACACCCTTATCTTATACCCGTATTTTCAATTGGGTACATATTCTATTTTTGAACTTCAGAACATCATTGAATCAGACCCAGAATCAGACGACGTTGGCTTAAATCAACGAAAATTGTCATGTGAGTTGTGCGTAATGCCTACCAGTCACACGTTAGGTTAAGACAAATGAAGGAGACTGTGAATGGCATGAAAATGATGCTATTTTGGGTCTGATTGAATGCGATTTGGGTCTGATTGAATGTGATTTCAGATTTGATTGGATGCAATTTCGGATGTGACTGAATGCAATTTGTTGCACCATTTACAATCTTCTTCGTTTGTCTTAACCTAACCTATGACAAGTAAGCATTACGCGAATCTTATGTGATAATTATCGTTAATTTAAGCCAAAGGCGTCAGATTTTGGATCTGATTGAATGAAATTTTGAAGTTCAAGGGTTCGATTGAACAAAAATATAGAATATGTATCCAATTGAAAACACGTGGATAGTATAAGGGTGTAAAGTGTAATTGGGCCACCAATGTAATACATTTGATAGAAATGTGGTTTTCTCCTTGGAAATCTATGTACGATGAATTTGGTCCTTTTTTTTTTAAATCATGTCCGATCTTGGTGGTATCACTTCTGTGAGCTTGATTTGATTTTGATCGAACTTATTAACCGAATTTGTATTTGAACTTTGCACCGCTGGATTTTCATATTCCATTTTTTTTAATCATGTCCGATCTTGGTGGTATCACTATGCATCTTTGTGCTTATATAAGACAGGAATTTGCTAGGTTAAGTGATTGTAGAACCCTTCAATGGTGGGAGCCTCGTGCACTGGGCTGCCCTTCTTTAAGTGATTGTAGAACCCCTCTTATTTCCATTTCTTTTCCTTTTTTGGGTATTATTTTCAATAAAAAAAATGAATAATGTTATGAACAGAGAAAATCTGAATTCTCCGAAAACCTCTGAACTCAGCCTGCTAAGGACTTGCACTGTAGCGCCATGATTGATTCATGTGTTTAGAAAGGAAAGGAAAAAAAAAAAACATTGAGGAAAAAACACTTCTCGTTGTGGGGTTAGTAAGGAAAAAATTGATGAAAAATAGGAAGGAAAAGAAAATAGGTAGCAAAATAAATTAACAATTTAATGTTCTGTGAATCACTTCCTTTCCTCTTTTCTTGAGTTTCTATAATTTTTGAAAGTTTTTAATTTTTCCTAGGCTCTATTTGTGGTTTGCGGATTTAGAGAGGGAAAAGAAGAAGTAACGGAAAACATGAAGGAAAACTATTTCCATGGCGTTTACCCTAAAACACCAAGGCTCTGTTTGTGGATTGTAGATTTAGAGAAGGAAAAGAATTAGGAAAGGAAAACAAGAAGGAAACTATTGTCCTTGTGTTTTCCCTAGTATTTTCTTCCATGCTTAAGTTCTTTAAAAATTAGAAACTTTCAGAACATAATTGTAAGTCAAGAAAAGAGGAAGGGAAGAGACTCGCAAGATACAAAATGTTAATTTATTTGTCACTATATTTTCTTTTCCTTCTTATTTTCCTCGTTGTTTTCCTTATTAACCAAACAAAGAAAAGCGTTTTCATTTAAGTTTTCTTTTCTTTTTCCCCCACCTAGTCCATGAACCAAACACATCGTACAGTGTAGTTTTTCTTCTCATTTTCCTTTTGAGTAATGCCATGGTCACTAGCACTTTCACAAACAAAATATGCTAACACATCCAGGAGAGAGAGTGTGTTAGTGGATTTTGTTTGTGAAAGTGTTAGTGACCATAGTATTACACTTTTTGTTTTTCCTTTCAATAAATCCGCTAACCAGACTGAGCCTTAAATTTGAGTCTTGTAGTCTATGGCCAGTGCTTATAAGATGGAAAGGGCTTTACTTCAAATGCTCGTCTTGTTTGATAGCTTTCTGTTTATTGTATATTATCAGAATCCTCCATCTCTGACATTCAATTTTTCGGATCATGTGAACTGTAGCTGTGTATCAGCAATTACAGATATATGAGCAAAAGATCTTTGGTTCAACTGAGAATAGCAACCCTACATTGCCGGTATTCCAATCCACTGGTGCACCCTCTTTCAGCTTCGGCTTCCCAAAGCCTAACGATACAGTTCCGACCCCTGCCTTCAACAACATTGGCACTACGTCCATCTTCGATCGACCGGTTTTGGACATCTCTACGCATGGATTCACTTTCGGAGTGGGCCCACCAAATCCAAACGGTAATGATATATCCATGGATGGTTCTTGATTTCATATTATTTATAATCCCTTGATTACATAAAATGAGTTCAAACTTTGATGGGTTTCTAACTGAAGTTGGATCTAAAAGTGGGAAAAAGTTTAGATGTTTTAGCTGGTATGGTTTGATGTGTCAAAGGTACTATGAGGGTCTCTCTTGAATCATATGTTGTGGAACCACAAGGGTCTCATTGCTTGGTGCTATACAAGATAAATTAAGAAGATTGTGGTTTATTGTCTCTATGAATTTTGGCACTTTTGTGGGAAATGCAAAGATCTCATTGCTTATGGTGTGCTGGTGTTTTTTTTTTGGTATCTGTTTTTGGAGTGTTTTTATATCTGTTTTTGTTAAGCGCCCGTTTGTTCATAGTTATTGGCGTCAATTAGGGTTGCAAGTTTGAATAGAAATTACAATTCCGACTCAAGCCGATCCGGAATATTATGGTTTTGAAAGCGTAAAATTAGTTTTGTAGTATGAAATTCTGAAATTTGAAAAATCCAAAAAAAAAAAAAAAAATTTGATTGGAATTGGAATGGTGCAGAAAATTCCGAAAATTCCAATTTGAATATTTTGAATTTTTAATAATAACTTAGTATATGTTTTTTTTTTTCGTAAAGACTTGGATAATTATATATGGATAATTTATGACGTCAAAGGTTTTATGTTACTTTCGACTAAAATTCTGGAAAAAAAATGAATAACATAAAAAAATATTCCGATTTCAAAACTTTATGAAAAAACCGAAATTTGTGAATCGGTATGGAAACCAGTTGAATCGTGAATTGGACAATAGATCGTTGTGATGTTTATTTTGGTAATTTTAAGCAGAGTGCACAGGAGTGAAATTGCATGAACCGGTTGATTTATCTGGGTGAACCTGTCGTACAAATTTTTTATTGTTGTGAGAAATAGAAATCACACCATAGAGATTAGAGAGTAGAACCAATTAAACAAACCACCTTTGATGGTAGACACATTTTAGCCACTTGGTCACCAACAATTCCTTGAATATTGCATTGTTCTATTTATTTCTAGGGGTAAATATTACCTAGACCCCCTGAGGTTTGCCCCGATCAATCACATACGTCACCCCTCACGTTTCACATGTCATACCTACCACTCTTCACATACATTGTATGTATCACACACATCCCCCTCTGTTAAAGTGACGTTAGTGAGTCTAATAGAGTTGTGCTGATGTCATTAACTTATTTGATTAAATGCCAAAATTGCCCCTATTCATCCTTCTTCTTTCCTCACCTTTCTTCTCTCTCTTTCCCAATCAACACCAATGCATACCCAACATCACCAACACCCACAAAAGGGACCAAATCAAAGCTCAAATATGTGAATCGGAGTCAAATTGTCATGAGTTTGAATCTGCACTAGCATCATTTGACAAAAAAAAATCCAGGATGGAATACCATTCGTTTTACCTAAATAATCAATACCCAATACTGAAGTAGGGAGCAATACACTAAAGTGAGTTTCTTTGTGGCAAATTGGTCTCTATTCTTTCATTCTTTATCAAATTCATGACCGAACCCCATCAGTTTCTATAATACTGGAATTAATTCGAATTTGGTTTCTGTAATACAGGTTCAAACCCCATCAAATCCCCAATTTCTCAGATCTGAACATATACAGAGCATCCCATCATGAGCATAGCCACGAGATTTGTTCAATTGCATAGGGATTGTAAGTTTATTGTTCAATTTGGGCTTGATGGGGGGAGATTCTAAAGAGAGAAAACCGCATAGAGAATTGGGTCTCATCTCCAATTGGATTTTTTTGTTCAATTAGAAAATCCATCTTCGAATTGGGTTGGGGGAGGGTCTGTCTTTGGTTTAATTAGAGCAAAAATTGAGTTGTAGGTGTTTATGGTCTATTTTTGGTTTAATAGAGCAAAAATTAGGAAGTAGAGAGAGGAAAAATATAAAATTTGTTGCTAATTTGGGCACCATTGTGGTGGGTTGCATTCGTGGTGGTGGACTGTTAAGGTAATGGTGGGTTTGCATCGTTGATGGTGGAGGGTTTAGGTAGGTGATTGTTGAGTATAGAGAGAGAAACCAAAAATATAGAGAGAGGTGATGAACTCCTGCAATATACATTCACACACACACATATATACATATATACAAAGATTCTCTAAAGAGGTCACCTCTCTTTATTAAAGAGAGGGCATCTGCTTTGACCGTCAGATTGTGTTTAAAAACTGTAAAATGACAAAATTGACATTAATGAAAACACGCCAACGGCCAAAACAGAGGCCCTCTCTTTAATAAAGAGAGGACGCCCTCTTTAGAGGCTGACTGATATATATATATATATATATATAGGGAATTGCTATGTACACCCGTGTATTTGCTATGTACACCCAAAATATTTCATTCTAATCATTTTTCTTCTAAAAATATTTACTTTTGTAAAGGTAAACGGTGTACATAGCAAAATTAGCGGTGTAAATAGCAATTCCCTATATATATATATATGTATATGTATCTATACTATTCTATAAAGCTAAAGCTAGGGTACCATTTAACTCTTACAATTACCTATATCTACAACACCACTATGTTTTATCCCTAAAAAGCAAATATAGAAGGATAGATTAATCATTAAATAGACAAATAAATGAAAAAGGGAAAAAACAAAAATTAGAAAACTGTCTAAGTAACTGCCAAGAAATTAAACTGCTGCACTCTCTCATCTTCGGGAAAACTGCTCCCAATCATTTATGTGATTATCAAACATCAGAGACGTACATGTAGGAGAGAGAGAGAGAGAGAGTAAATGTGTTGGACAATTGGACACTTAAACATGTATTGGGTTTAGTTTAATTTGGAATTGGCTCGAAGTTAGAGTCACAATAGCCATAGAGAAGAAGATCAGTGTAAGTTCTTTTGAATAGGGTTGGAATATTTATTTGGTAATTTATTGGCACAATTCTTTGCTTATATCCATTGTACCGCATATCTTCTATTGAAGGATGAATGTGTGTGGCATATTTATGTGTTTTTCTTTCTTTCTTCGTAATTGTAAGTTGAAGCATTTTTTTCCTACATAATAATTTGGTTAAATTTAGGAATATAGACAATCGTGTCGCACACAGGGCGTGTGCCTTTGCGGCTAATATGTATAATTGAAAAAGAATAAATGAGGAAGAAGAAGATAAACAGTAAGGTTATGTTGGGCATTTGACATTTTCCGTTAGCTCCGTTTAAGTCTGTTAAATGACAAGGGTGGTAGGTGTGATATGTGAAACGTGAGGGGTGAAGTGTGTGATTGGGGCCAACTTCAGGGGGTCTAGGTGATATTTACCCTTATTTCTAACAGTTTAGAAATCATTCTGTTAAAAATGAGGCTATGAATGAATAGAGAATTTGGCTCCTAAATTCTTGAATAGTTGTATTATGGTATAACAGTGGTCTGTGGTAAGGACCACATACTATTGCATGTGGTACAACTAGTAAGGTATTCACGAATCAAAAATGTTGCCCAATGGGCTTTTTCTGTTGTTTCTTGTAATTTCTCTGGCCCCATTCCTTTTGACTCCCTCAACTATGACCTTTTTCAAATATCCTTGAACTAAAAAATGCAACTATAACACCCTTCAGTTAGGATGTCCAAAAAATTCAATACATTTGTATCACGTGACCAATACATGATATAAAAGTATTAACAACACGATATTTTTGCCTCTCCTTTGAATTGTTGAAAATTTAGAACAAAATTGCTAAAATTTGGGGCAATTAATTTTGTCTTCAATCTCCAATCGCTCAATGGAGGAGAGATTAAAAAAAAAATCATGACATTAATATTTATGTATCATATGTTGATCACATGATACAAAAACGTTAGTTTTTGCATGACATCTTAATGGGATGGGTATTAGTAAAAAAAAGAGTGATGGTTGAGGGTTGTTGAGGGTATTTTTTTTTAGTGGATATTTGAAAAAACGATCATAGTTGAAGAGGTGGTATTATAATTTACCCAAGTTTACAAATCTCAAGAGAAGTTAGTGAAGTTTATTCTAACTAATGGGGTTAGCTAATATGAGTAATGTTTGATCCACACCCATCCACATCCAAAAAGCATCCACACCCTGAAGTGGACCAATGAGAAGAGAGATAGAGACTGCAGAGTCCACTATCAGTTTCTTTTCATTGGTCCATCTCAGGGTGTGGATGCTTTTTGGCTGTGAATGAGTGTGCCCCTAACATTGTTGAGCTAATATTATGTCAGTTCTGTAATTTACTCATAATAGCTACTTGAAAGGAATTAGACTTTCTGTGAGATCAAATTATAGTTCAAGTTTCATTAATGGTGATTTTAAGCTGTGACGTTGAGTCTCAACGCTAAATCATAGTGGTCCTCTCGAAAGCCTTGTTCGTTCATTGGAGGCTCATATGAGTGTTTTCTTTGTGATGATGCCAAAGAATCAATCATGGGTAGTAAAAGGTGAACTTCACAATGAAAGCTCATTCAGACTTTTGTTTGAAATCATTCACACGTTTGAGAGGAATCTAGCTAGTTGGAGTAAAACACACACACACACACACACCCACCCCCCCCCCCCCCCCCCCCACACACACACACACAAAAATAATAATAATAATGTGCCATTGGGTAGGGTAATACATATATATATATATATATATCGAAACAACTGCTTTGTTCGATTTTTAATAATTAGATATAGTCTAAAAATTGGATCGAATCACAAAAAAAAATTGACAAAAATTGACCGTACCGACCCTATTAAGTCGGTTTTTAAACATGAAAAAAACACTCTTGACAAAAATCGACCGAACCGAACCATATACACCCCTAGCATTGGGTCACCTCTAATAAAGTAAGCCTATCAAAATTTTATTTATAGTGGTTTTTTTTCTTTGGCTCAGGAATACATGAGTAATTAGGTAGTGCGCAAATGAGGTTTGGAAAAAGGTCAAGAGTATCAAGACTGAATCTTTAACTTGATGAAGAGTTGAGTACTAGGGGTGTCATCGATTCAGTTCGTTCAGTTTTGAGGAGGTTTCAAAACTGACCAATATGTTTTGGTTAGTTCGATTTTGTCGATTTTAGGGGTATTTTTTCGATTTGATTCGATTTTTACACTGTAATATTTTAATAACAATCGGTCCAATCGATTTTGTTGACACCCTAACTATACCTGCTCACCTTATTTACTCACATGTGGGCTATGTTTGCTCATATTGGAGATCAACATAGTGAAAAAACGGGTAAGAACCTACAATTAATTTTATCACGTGAGGCCTTATTAAGCAATAACATTAACCAATAAAACTTATCATCTTCTTTTTCTTTTTACCTTTTTATTACTCTCACACTTTCCTTGATCAATAATGATATACCCACTCAAATATAATTATTTAAACAACTGTATCACAACAACTATATTATTAATTAATTAATTAATGAATATACAAATAGCATTAGCCACCCTGGATGAAAGAGAGCATTTCTGCTCACGGTTCCACTGCATTGGTCAGTGGGATGCTTGAGTGAGCATTGGTGAACCATTTTTTGAGTGAGCTGGGATCCACTGCATTGGCCAATGGGATGCTTGGGTGAGCATTGGTGAATCATTTTTTGGGTGAGCAAAAGTATTTTCCTGGATGAAAGTATATAATTGCAACTCCTCAAAATTTTTTTTTTTTTGAAATATTAATAAATTAAAACAGTAATAACCTAACTGTAAAATAAACTGAGATAGCAATAATAATAAGGGATACTTAATATATAGTCCATTATAGTCACATTTTTAATTTAGAAATTGGTACCTAGTATAACACAACTAAAAAATTAGTCCCTCACCTATTTTGAGGACCAAAATACTCCCATATTATAAATATATATATATGTGGTAACTGTCAAATATTTCTCTCTCTCTACCATCACCTTGAAATTAGGGGTTTGGAATTAAAATCCCAAAAATTGCTCAGATTAAACATATATGTATATATGTATATCTCACAATCTCTCTCTATATTTCTCTCAATATATCTCTCCCTTTCTCTCTCTCTCACGATCTGTCTATCACTTTTCTCTCTACCATCACTATAATGGTGATAGTGGATAGGTCAATGATGGTGGTGGTGATTTTGGGTGGCAAATTCATGGTAGTGATGTGGACGATCTATCACTCGAGAAGATCTGGAAACTTCTAACCGAAATCGAAGATCTACTTTTTCTTATGAATCCAGATGATTTTCTCCGATTGAAGAACCAATTATCATACAAATCGTCGTCGGAGTCAGCGAGACTCATCAAGATCACGAAGCAATCAAAGGATCTGAAGCTTGCCATCAATTGTAATTTTTGTGTTTCTGTGTGGTGACAATGGATAGATCATGATGGTAGTGATAATTTTTTTTGTTGATATTGCAAAAATCTGTATTTAGAAAATACTTTTTTTCCTTCTTCTCACTTTCTGTTCTATGATTTTCTTACATTCTGTTCTTTCGTGAGAAATTTCTCACATTTTGTTATATGAATTTCTCACTTTCTATAACTGAGAATTTATTACTTTGTCATAACAATTTTCACATTAAAAAAATAAGAAATTCACACATTTACTAAGAACTCAACAAATCGATATGATACGTAAAAAAATCCAATAATTTGATGATTGTTAAAATCTGTCAAAGTGAGCATGAATTTATCAGCAATTCTCACTTTTTCTCATACTTTGCTTTATGATTGTTAAAATCTGACAAAGTGAAAAATTTCTCACTGTTTGACTAATACAGAACAAAGAGTGAGAAATTTCTCACTCGTAATTTCTCAGCCACATAGTGAGAAATTTTTCACTTAAGAGTAGAAACCAAAATATAAGTAAAATTTTCATACAACTTCTCAATCGTTGAAACTAAAAGATAAATAACGATAGTTGAGTTAAATATGGAAAATGCCTTGATTTTTGGGATCATTGTTTCCTTATCTTTAACAGCCATAAATGTACAGAATCAAATTTGTCACTTGTTGAAAACAAATTGCTCACTTTTTTTTTTATGGGAAATGATGCAACATTCTCACTTTTTGAATGAAGATAATACGAAATTTCTCAGAAAATAAAATCAGTTTCTCTCCTTCAAAACACAGAAATAAACCTATGAATCTTACTGAAGAGTGTAACACACACAAAAAAAACTGCTTGTTCAATCGTGAAATTTCTCACTTTTTTTGACAAATAATGCAAAATTTTTCACTTTATGAATGGGCATAATTCGAAATTTCTCACATTCAAAACCCATAGGTAAAGCTCCACGAACTCAAAAATGCAAATGACGAACATATATGTGAAACTCTAAAAAATTTTGAGTGATAAATTTGTCACCATAGCAATAAATTTGGCACACCATTAAATATCAGTGGCAAATTTATCATATACGTGCGTGTACAGTTATAACGAACTAAGCGATAATGCAAACAAATTTATCACCTTTTTAATCACAACAGTGAGAAATCTAAAATTCAAAAAATTTTGAATTATGATTATCCTATGTCAACATATGTTGCAGTTTAAATTCACATTTAAATCACAATGAAACAACTACCATAATTTTAGGAAGCCATGATCCCATAACTCCTCCACTTTTATTATAATACATAATGACTAAAATAACGCATTCAAATTAATTTCTATTTAAAACAGATAAAGGGTATAAAGGTAATAAAAAAAACAAAAATAGGGAAAAGGGACTAATTCCTAAATTGTACACCAATTAAGAGATTGATTTTCTAACTACCTAATTTAGATGCACTCAATATATAAATCTGCATAATAAGGGACTAAACAATATGTTTATATAATAGTAATAAATATTTGTATAGTTCTGAATCTTTATAATGTTTGCCAATGTACAGGGGCAGAACTTAGTGGAGACTCGGAGGCATAGCTCTGCAAGATATTTTGAAACGTTGATTATAGATATGCAATTTGTAATATTGTAAAAGTAATTTACATATTAACCCCTACAAAATTTTAAGTTTTATAAAATAGTCCACACTTATATACAATTGCAATACTCACTGTCACAAATAAGCCAAAAGATTACAAAATGTGTTTCCACATTGCCATCCCATATCCTCAAAAAATTCCCACAAAAAAACCCTTATCCTCAAAAAATTCCCACAAAAAAAAAAAAGAAAAAAAAAATAAGAAGCCATATATATTTAGGCAGCACCCAAAGCTTCCACTGAACTAACCTCCATTCTTGTTAGTGCTAAAACAAAGCAAACAAAAACACACACTGATTCACACTCACATACACACACCGATTCAAACTCTTCTATCTTCCTTCTTCCGGCAACGTTCGACTTTCTGGCAACCTCTTGTGTATCTGTTAGATGGAGGTGGTTTACACTTATCTGGATCATGTTTACATGAAAAAGCATGATAATTATCATTCTTAATAGGATCATAGTGTATGTATTTTGTACCTTTGATACTATTCATGATTGAGCAAAGTTGGAGTATCACAAGGAAAAAGAAAATAATGTGTTTCCACATTGCCATCACTAAAGAATCATCAAATGAAGCTATTAAATAATGATGCAAAAAAGAAGCTAAAAAAAATGCTTCTGTTTCTTATTGTGTGACAATAATGTCGGTGTTAAGAAATGTTTGAATTTATAGGAGTTCCTAAGCATGTTGTGAGGCTAAAATTAAGTCTGTTTGGGAATGCCTAAAACAAGATGAGGGTCAATATGATTTTCGCATTTAACTGGTTTTTACGAAAATCTATTATAAGTTGGTTAGAAAAAGAACTAATTCTCTGGCCTTTTTTTAAGTCATACATGGACTCCTATGTAGCCAAAAAGTAGCTATAGCTAGAAAAACAAAACTACTTATTGGTTCTTTCATGAACCACATAACCGAATTCTCATGATATTCAAACAGCCCCTAAGCCTTTCAATTTGGTTTGAAACAGTACCCAAAGCTGAAGATGCAAAAAATTCTATATTGATGTTAATGATATAAGGAATTTTAGGGTTGTTTGATAGTGACAAATTAAAGCAAGGGAAAAAGTTAAACCATACATAAATATTTGGAAGTTATAGCCCATGAATTAAATGAATGAGACATATCATCTAAACCTAATTTTATTCATATCTATTCTATAGTCTAAAATGACATGATGTATGAAAAACATATGGTTTAACAACTTATTAGTTACAATACGATCTATGCTCTAATTAATTATGTCACATGAATTTTCCTTTAGCTTCCACAAGACCGGTGTTCGTATGATATGATATGGGTAATTGGGTACTAGTAAAATGTTGAGATTGTGGAGTCTGATTACATCAGGTGTGGATCTAGTTGCAGGTAGGCTCTAGCAAGGGAGATTTTTCTGGAAAAAGGGGAGGGTTTTGCCTAAGCACACTGATTTCGTTTGAGCAAGTTAATGGCTCAGTCGGGCTAGCAGGATGTTCCATCTTATCACGAGGCGAGAATGTAGCTCGCTGGACCAAAAAGGTAGTTTGGAAAGTCGCTAGCTCAAGCAAGGTCAAGGTCGGCTGGTCGTTCCCGAATCCATTTCGGAATTTGTTTTGAACCTATATTCTTAGGCCATCCATTTAGGAATTTACTTTAAACCATTGTATTTTAAATTTGGTTCTTAAATACTTTATCAGTTGCACCACATGTTGTGACAATGGCCATTATTACCATATGCCACTTCATGTGATACAACTGTTAAAAGTATTTTAAAACCAAAAATTTGAAATTCATATTTTGAAACCATACCTTTATTAATATTCTTTAAGAATTAAAATGAAACAAAAAGGGTCAAGCATAAGGGACATACATACATGTTTGTGTGTATATATATATACACTAGATGTATAGGTGCATTGCACGTGGATATGTACTTTTTATTTTATATTTATAAGTTATATTAAGTAAAATGATAAACTTAATGTGTGAATGCAGTGAACAAATAAATAGCAACTTATATATGAAACAGTTATTATAACAATGTTCTTTTGTAAGTATATATAGTATAGATATAGATATAGATATATGTTAGAAAAATTGGCATATATTATTAGTATATACATATATGCACATATGTACACGTGCACATATACATAATCCAATTAGTCATATTACAACATAAAAAAAAAAAAAACAAAAAAAAAAAATAAAACAAAACAAAACAAAAATCCCCTTCAAACCACAGAATTACAATATTCTTTGAATCAAGGAATTGGACCTTGTTTGGCTCTCCAACAATAATCCCCAAATCTAAATTAATTAATTGATTGTACTATTTTTTGGAGTGCTGTACATGTTGTTGAGTTTCTCCTTCAACTTCAAGATATTCTTCTCATAATCGCGGCATCTAAGTATTATCTCACACCCTCTTTGATAAGGATTTGCTGGGTGAGGATCACAATTACCTTTAAGAGGTTCTTTTTGGTCGCATGGAACCTCATCACCTGTTATGTCACCATAATCAATATATTTTGCTGCAACATTAATGAATAGAGAGCACACTAGGAGTGCCCCTAGAGAAAAAACAATTATTCCTTTGGTCATAGCCATTGGTAATAAATGTTTTGAGAGATTTTTAAAAATTTTCACTAATGTTGCAGTGCAGAAACTTTTTTTATATTTTAAAAAAAGTTTCCTAATTTGTTTTGTGATGATAATTTAAGGTTGTTTGAGTTTGGGGGCTTATATATGGGTAGTTTGTTGCTATATTTGGCCATTCAATGCAAGTTGGTTCTAATCAATAATCATCATATATACCATTGGTGATGCAAGTGGTGAAGCTAATTTGTAGGAAATGTATTGGTTAATGAAGTTCATTAGATACTACACATGCTTGTGTTTATATATATATATATATATATATCAACACAGTGTGTGTTGATTAGAACATTTCGGGTGCAGGGATGGCAAAAATTCATGTTCTGTTGAAACTCCGCCCTATCACGCCGGTAATAGAATGGGTTTGGAGGAGGTATTAATTATAAGAGGAGCGGGTTTGGTAAGTGAAAATGAAAATTCTATAGGAGTTGGGGCTGAGGTGGTAATTAAAAATGCTCCCGATTAAAACCGATCCGATGTAATAATATACCCTTATTCTTACCATTTATTTGCTAAAATACCATGACTTACATACATACTTTATACCATGACATATAAAATAGAAAAGAATAGAGCAAAATTAAAAATTTTGACTCATGAAATAAGAGAAACCCACTATAGTTACTCGTCAATTAATCATTCAATTTATTAATTTACTTAAATATAAGTTTTTAAATTTTATTTAAGTTACTCTGATGGTAAACCCGTTACCGTCCCGATAAGAAGCTGACCAAATCCGACTCCACTACTATTAGGGATGGAGTGCAAACATGCCCCGTTGCCATCTCTATTCGTGTATGTTGTCCTTGACAAATCACTCACCAAATACCACTCTCCACGTATTATTTCTTACGTAGATCAGATAAGTAACTAAATTGCTAAAGTTAGTAGTCAAAGTATTATTTATTGAAATCTCTTAAGTTGGTAAATCTTTATTTTGTTTTCAATTTTATTGTGTCCAATTGAATGCACCAAAAATTCCCTACATTTTTTTCCCAATTCTGAATTCTCCCACTAAATATTATTATTTGTAGTCAATTTCCAATTTGGTAAACTTATGTTTGGATTTTTAAAATTTTTTTTTTTTTTTTGAAGAGTATATTTTTGTTGTTTCAAACAACCAATAATCCCTAACCTAAGCCAAACCTAGCTAATTTATTTTGTATTTTTATTTTCCAATTTTTTTTCCACAACTTACTATTAGCTCAATTGTTGTTTGGCTCAATAGATTTTTCGCCTACGCACTGTTTGCTCAATTGAAAAATATTTGAGTCTGTTAGTTTTTTACAGCTATGTTAAAAAAAAAATGAAAAAAGAGATTAATTTATTAGCATCAAACTTGAAACTTCCCGAAAAAAAAAAATAGAGCTAATAAAAAAATCGGAAAAATTGACTTTAGGGGGTTTTTTATTTTCGGTAAATTAAGTCGAAATCCTTAATTAAAGCAAGAAAAAGTTAAAAAAAAACTTTTTTTTAAGCATTAGTCAAAAGTCACTCACAATGCGCGTGGCCCAAAACATTCAAGCCACTCACATTGTGTGAGTGGCTTTACTATAGCATTTCTCATTTCAAAAAATATTTCAAAACTTTAACATTTCATAACTTTTGATCTACAACTCCAATTTTTACAAATTTTATACCGATGGAATCATGGCGACGAGAGCTACAAAACTAGTACCATTGTTAATATGTATTGAGCAAATTTTTATTTATTTAATTATTTTTTAATTTGAAGAAATTTTGAAAAAAAAAATAGAGTTTTGTGAAATTTCACAAAAGTAGTTGTGTGAAATTTTACAAAATAATTTTCACATAAAAAGTTTTGTGAAATTTGAAGAAATTTTGAAAAAAAAAAAAGTTTTTTGAAATTTGATAATTTCACAAATTTGTGAAATTTCACAAAAAAAAATTTGTGAAATTTGAAGAAATTTTGAAAAAAAGAAAAAAAACTTTATGAAATTTGACAATTTCACAAAATAAGTTTGTCAAAATTGTTATAATTTTGTGAAATTTTCACATAAGGTATGTAAAATTTTGATTTTTTTTTGCTCAAAACATATCAACAATGGTACAGTTTTGTAGATCTCGTCGATACGATTCCAACGGTATAAAATTTGAGAAAAATGAAGTTGTATGTCAAAAGTTATTGAGGTTTAAAGTTGTAAAATATTTTTTGAATTTAAATTATCATATGGTACAGTACTCATACGGTATGAGCGGCTGCAAAAGGAGTGGACAAAATATGGGAAATGTTTGGGTGCATGTCAGTTTTGTCCTTTTGTCAAAGATAAGAGACTGTTTATTAAATGCAGATATTGAAGGTACTTTTTATTAAATTTTTAGTTGACAAGAGATATATCTGTAAATGTCCCTTTTATTTTTTGTTCCTAGTGGAAAAGAAAAGAAAAAATAGAGGAACATTTTCCCTTCTGTTTGGTATGTATAAAAAATGGTACGAAAAACATGAAGGAAAAGAAAATAAGTTGAGAAATAAATTAAATCTTTTGACCTTTTTTGAGTCATCACAAAGATCTAGTTTTCCTTCTTATTTTTCTTTTCCTTAATTAAGAGTGTGTTTGATAACTCAATTAAGTGCTGAATATTTTATTTTCAGTACCTTTGATAGTGTATCTCATAATTGAAAAAGCAGTCAAAAACCCACTGAAAACATTAAGTGAAAAATTTCTACTGAAAATAATCACTAAATGTAGTCTATTCAAGTACTTAAAACACTATTTTCAATATTGCAAATGTAATGCTTAAAATTTTCAGTACTTAAATTCTGTAATTATTTTTCAGTACTTGATTTTTCAGTTTTATCAAACGGACCCTAAGTCTGCAAACCAAATAGCGCCTAAGTGAAACAATCTTAGCACCAATTGTATCTATAGTATAGACAAATTGTAGTTGTTGAAGCATGTGTATTTACTTGGAGTAATGCTATTTCTAAATTGATTCCCGAATGAGTTATTATTTGCATCATATGCACTAACATGTGGTGGTACTACGTTTACTACTATAGCATGTGGTACAACTGTTAAAGTATTTGGAAAACAAATTTAACATTCAAATTTGGGAAGCATAGGATTATTCTTGGACTTGCCTGCAAAGTATTTGGATGACATTTTGCAGAATCAAGTATTAATCACCACACATAGGAACAAAAAACATCATTGTTGAAACTTTTAGAAGTGTACATCCCCCATTTGACAATAGCTTTTAGAGTCCTAAGTGATTACGAAACACTGAAAGCTAAAATTAAACTGTATGCTAAACCAGCTTCCGCAATTCAATTGTAAAAAATGGTTTGTCAATCACAGAAAGTTGTGGTTGGACGAAAGCCTCTAACACAATTTTTGACTAAAAACAATTTTCTTGATCGAATCAAACACAATTTCTAGATATCTAAAGAAAATTTTAGAAAAACTTTGGATATGATGTATTTATTCAATGCCATTACCACATAATTTCCATAATAATACATAACCAAATTTGAAAGTTACAAAGATTGAATGGAAGCTAAGAAACAAACGATTAACCTCCATAGAGATTTATTTGAACAAAAAAAAGCTTTATAAAGTGGCAATATATTATAGCAACTTCAGTGTCCCAAAACAATGGTGTTTGGAAATATGCTATCAGCATCTTCAAAATCCTTCAAGCTCTCCTCATCTTCGCTTTCCCCAGTATGGTTGATATCTTCTTCTTCTACATTGTTACCCCAACATTTCTCGGAATTCGCGTCGGTGCATTGAGCACCATTGCTTGTCTCCCCTGCATTGGTTTCTCTAATCAAGAGAGAGAAAACCAAGAGTGTTGCTAGGAAAAAGAGAGTTATTTTTCTGAGTATACCCATTGTTGTGAATGTATTTAATGATTGGTGTCCTAGTTGTGTTAAGAGATTGAAGGAATGTTTGTGTTTGGTAGTGTTCATATGGGTTCACTAGTTGGAATTTAAGAGGGGCAAGTTTGGCTAAATTTGGGGTATCTTTGATTGAGGCTATATTTAGAGTTTGTTTTGAGTAGAGCTGGTCTCAAGGCAATGGAAATTGAAAGGTAATGGTTATATATCATACATAAACTAAGGCATGTGTGGCACATATGATGATACTCTTCCTCAAATAAACTTCAGTAATATCATATATATATATATATATATTTTTTTAAATTCTGACATGGGTCATGTCATTTCAAATTTTGAACAGCAATAATCAGAAACTTAAATTAATCTAAAAAAAAAACTCCCTCCGTCCCAAAATAAGTAGTCACATTTCCTTTTTTGGATATCCCAAAATAAGTGTCAACTTTTCTACATTGATATATAATTTTTATTTACTTTCCAAAACTACCCTTATAATAAAAATAAAATAGAATTTGTGTAGTCCTAAAATAAGCAAAAAGTCAAACACCTATCACATCCAAGGGTAAAATTGAAAAGTGACTATTTAATGAACCCAAAAAATTAATATAATAGAAATTTCTTAAACAACCTGCAAAATAAAAGTGGACCTTTTTTTGGGACAGAAGGAGTAGACAATTTAGGACAATTATTGTCCATTACCCCATTGGTAATGTTACGGTTTACAATTTCCTGTTTTTGTTTTTATTTTTTTATAACGAAAACTGAAAACGTGTTTAGCAATAAATTTCATTTTTCTATTTGGAAATCATGTTTGGTAAGCCTCGGACTTTCCAATCTTCCCTTGCCGTGCAACTTTACCATACGAAGAAATAATATTGACAAATCGTGGCCCTTGATTGTTACAATTGGATCTACAAGGCTCCAAAGTGAATTTTCTTTTAAAAAAAAAAAAATTTAATAAAAAAATACAGAGTATTAAAGGTTACTAACCCTTATATGGGTGTGTACAACCCTGAAAATAATTGTCAGCTAAAATTGATAAAAAGATATGGACTCTTTACACTATGCTATACTGGATTCATGCTAGTATAGGTAGCTTGACTGAGATGTAAGTTGAACTTAAATTTTCATAAAATAGTTGTAACTAATGTATGTCAAGGTCTAACACCAACATTGTGTCAAAAGTATGAATTCCTTTTTTTTTTTTTGGGTAATCGGGGGTGTCCGAGCCAGCTTGCACGCAAAAGTATGAATTACTTATATACTAGAAACATCATCTTCTAGGCAAAATCTAATTTCAATATCATATACATCATTTACAATCATCACAATGCCAATTCCCCCTAGAATGCATTTCCATCAAGATAACAAAACTCAACTCACATCCAAATTTTCAAGAATTTCAAAATGCATCTGCAGACTAGGAGGCTTGTCAGCAAAATAAAACCTCTCACACGCATCTAATTTCCCTCCACTCTTCGAAGCTTCTGATTCAAGAAGCTGAACCAGTCTGTCTTTCTCGTTTCGAATCCACGCCCGTCTCTTATCACACCATTGTCGGGGAGTTCCATGAAGAACGAAACGAATACCAGAAGCTTCTTGTGTAACCCGTTCGGAGATTCTCTTAATCACATCGTGATTCGTTAGATAAGCTCCTTCGGAGTTTAACCCAACATCCACATAATGGATCTCAGTTATACTGTTTAAGAAGCTTTCTTTGGAATTAGGGATAATTTGATTATTTTCACGGGGTCCATTGATTGGCTGTTCCTTGACCGTGCTTGGATTGTAGGTGGATTTGAGTTCAGAAAATGCAAGCTCGGTGACTAGTTGGTTAAGCACAGTACCACCTTTGCTAAACCCAAGGATTAATGTTTTGGGTTGACTCAAAGATGACGTACAAACTCCAGTTTGGGACGGACCTGTCTGTCTCCCCAGAATCAACTTTTTTGCCTGCCATATTGACGAGTATGAGAATCATACAAATACAGTATCATGTGGACGATATATATTAGATTCGGAAGCTAATGCATTGCGGAGTATACGAATATAGACGTTGGGAGATATAGGTATACTGACGAAATTCTGCAACAATGCCACAGGAAATATGATAAAAACTAAAGAGTATGTTAACTTAGGGAAAGAGCTACGCTACGCATGCAAGAAGAAAAAATAGTTTTAACACATATTCTTGTCTTTAAACTATATGAGACTACAAAACGATGGCATAAATATCGTAAAATTCGTGACTTTCTTCACATATTTATGAGCCGAGTATTCTTCGAGGCACTGAATTAAACAAGTAAAAACCTGCTTATAGTAAAGTCACGTAACAAAATAAAAAATCATCGTGTTACTTGCTATGTTGGCAGAGAAAACTAATGCATCCATAGCACATTCAATTCAACACATTATGATGACTTTGATCAACTGCAGCATATTAATGATTAACAGAACCCTTTTAACCAACAAGAAATATTGCCATGGCCAGGAAAAGTGCTGGTGGATGCAAGGATCAAAATTTCGTTTCGATCTATTGTTTCGGTGTGCCCAGAAACAGAAAACATTTCGAAAATGTTTCGGAAACATGTGGAAACACCGGAAAAAATTGGAAACATTGAGAAACTTGTAGAAACATAACTTTAATCGTAACTTTTTGCACATATAAAGCTAATAATTGATTAATTGAAACTGTGAGAGGTCTGTATATGTGGTTACATTAATAATACATTGCTCAAATTTAAAGTGGATGAGGATTTAGTCGCCAATCTACTGTGAACGTAGAATGCATAATTTTTTTTTTTTCAGTTAACTTGCACTATTCCATATATGTATTTATATCACATATATGCATTTAAATATTCACCACATTCAAATTTTTAATCTAAATTTTTAAAAATTAACTGACTTTGTGAACAATAGTTGATTGCAATAACTAATATTATTAATGTTAATATATGTTTGTTTTAGTTACATACTTATATTCTTAGTAAATTAATTAGTTTTATAATCAAATACTTACTATAGTAAATTTAATATACTTATTGATAATAATAATTAGTCTTACAATTATATAATTGAAACACTAGATGAGTGTTTCAGTGGAATCATACGAGTGTTTCGGTGGAAACAGTTGGAAACAACTTCGTTTCGGTGGAAACATCATAATTTCAAGATTCTAGCGATGATTCGTTTCAGTCCCTTGAGAAACCGAAATGTTTCGGTCGTTTCGGTGGAAACGAAAGGAAATTTTGATCCTTGGGTGGATGTAACCTGTTACATGAAACAAACATAATGTTCAACATTGAGAGTTGTGCTACAGAGGACAATTATTTCAATACAAGCATAAACATACAGGCAAACATGCATACTGACATGCCATAGTTCTCCTTCATGAATATAATTGACATGTTTGCATTAAAAATATCTTTCTTTTATGGGCAATTATAGGAAAGCCGAAACGGAAATTTTACATTCTTAGTAAGTGCTATGTTTTCATCCTAGCCATTACAGACATAACACAGATATAATAAAAGTATCTCAGTTCCCAAGAATCTAGACATATAACTATATCAGAAGACAATACACGAGCATCCCACTTAACTAAAAAGGTGCATATAAAAGTTTTGCATCTGTCTTTGAATGCATGTTTTCAGCTCAAAAACTTAAATTCCACAATTCACATCATGTGCTATCGTAAAGAGAAATAAGAAAATACCATAGATTCGTGGGCAAACCTCTTTAAGGAAATTAGACAAGAGCGAGACAGTTGATGAAGAAGCAGGGAATCCAGTTGGGTTGTATGATTTTGGGTCTCCCCAGCTATTTACAGATGGGATAAAGTCCTTGTACACGGCAAAAGGCCCATTAAATGCTGAAGCCTCAATAACCCAAGCATTTATAGAACCACCAAATTTTGAAATAAGAATTTCAGCAATTTTCTCCGGGTCCGATAGTCTCTCAATTACTGGATTTCTGGTCCCTTCAACTCGATCGCCATGGAAGAGTATGGCATTTGCTGAAGGTATCTGCCAGTTATTCATAATGCAGAATCAGGGTATCTTCAGGCTTTGTTTGGTTCAAGGATTTAGTAGGAGAGGAAAAGAAAACATTGAAGAAAACACTTTTCTTTGTTTGGTTAATAAGGAAAACAAATAAGAAAACAGGAAGAAAAAGACGATAGTGTGAAAAATAAAATACCTATTTTGAATTTGTGGGTAACTTTCCTTCCTCTTTTCTTGAGTTACTATCATATTTTGAAAATATCTGGTCTCCTAATGTTTTAAGGATGAGGGAAACCCCTCAGAATTGTTTTCCTTTTCTCCCTCTCTAAATCCACAAACCCAACAGAACCTTACACTTCGTTTGAATTGAGAGAAGTGGAGAGAAGAGAAAAGAAACTTATCAAGAGAATAGAAGAGAAGAGAAGAGAAGAGAAAGTTGAGTTTTCTCTATCATGTTTGGATAAACAATAGAGGAGAGAAGAGAAAAGAAAATAAACATAACTTTTTCTTGTTTGGATAACTTTCATAAGAGAAAAGAAAAGAAAGTACTTATAACCAATTTACTTTTTTGTCCTCTATTAGGGTTACATGTTAGATGGAATAATAATGTATTGGGCCGTATTTGTCTTTTACACATTATTTAATTAAGTTTCTCTTCTTTTCTCTCCGGAATCTCTCCGATTTGGAGAGAAACAAAACTGGGCTCTTTTCTCTCCACTTTCTCCCCGCTTTCTCTTCATTTCTCTTCTCTTCTCTCCCCACTTAAATTACCAAACGAGATAACTGGAGAGAAAGTGGTACTCTTTCTCTTCTCTTCTCTCCATATCTCTCAATCCAAACGAAATGTTAGTGAAAAAAGGAAAGCAATGGGCAGTGGATTTGGAATTTGGAGATCAGGGTGATGAGAATTAAGAACCTTCTATATATATGTGGGTTTATATATTCCACTATCCTAATTTTGTCACAAGCCCAAGCAAAAGAATGATGATTCCAACAAATAAAGTTCATAATGAGAGAGAAAATATCAAACTGTAACCAAACACCGTGTAAATGTGTTCTTTGGATAATCTGAATTCCAGGTTTGAAAGGGACCTCAACTACAAAGCATGTATAGTGGCAATTTTACGGCTTAAATAGAGAGAACTTACACTCAAGGTTTTGGAAGATGGTGACACGCAGAGAGATGCTGCAACTCTATAGTTAGCCTTGCTATTTGGGTACAACGGAACCTTCAAAATGCCGCTCCAACGATCCATTAAGAAATGAACTGTAAGAACACACTGTGGAAACAAAATTTAGGAGGAGGGAAATTTTACTTTCTTCCACAATGAAGAGCATATAAATTGTGAAAGCATTTGCCAATCCCTTCAGCTATAATAACAGTAAGTTGCTAATCTTTTGTTCATTTAAAGGGAAACCTTTTGTTCTGTCCCTTTCTCCCCAAAACTATAGTTCATGCACACCTTTACTTATCACTTGCAACATATTATCTCTGTAGCACGGGTACGGACACGTGACACGGGTACGATACGATACGGGTACAGAGGTACGGCAATTTCCCAAAATGTAGGGTACGGGTACGGCTAGGGTACCTTGAATAAAAATATATTTTTAACAGCTTACTTTTAATAATTAAAAAAGAGAAAGAAAAAGAAAAAGAAGAAGATTGAACAGCACTACAACATATTAATCCATAGCTTATTAGCAAATAAGTAGTCTAAGGACTAAACAACATTGTTTTAGCATCACAAGTCCACAACATTAAAGAAAAAAAATAAATAAAAAAGAAGAAGAAGCAAGTCCACTAAGTACCCACGCTGTACCCACGAAGTACCCCCCATAGTTTTCAAAAAATGCAATCTGACCCCCGTGCCGTACCCACGAAGTACCCATGCCGTACTCACGAAGTACCCGAGCCGTACCCAAGTTGAATCCTTCACTTGACAGTATCAGGACACCGCTAGAGGGATACCCGACACGTACCCCGGAGTATGGTACGAGTGTCGGTGTCCCCCAAGTACCCGGTACGGGTACTTCAGTCAAAATGGAGTACCCATGCTTCCTAGCATATTATGGCCCAGACGTAAGTGCAAGAATGAATAGCTGCAAGATTTCACCACCCAGAAAATGAACCAACTTTCCATCTTCGCAACCAGGCCCCTGGTCTTTGCATAAATTTACATATTTCCATGACTTCTTCAGATCTGGTTTTGCACCATAAGAACGAAAGGTTTTAATCCTATAACGAATTGAATGGTTATAATTTACTATGAGGTGTATTGCTTCCGACTTCTGTACATGAACAAGAGTGGGTAAAGAGGTAAAATATACTTGGAAATATCCTACAAGAAAATGCGCTAGTAATGTTGCTTGTAATTGTGAGAGAGACCTAAAATACCTAAATTCTATCCCTTTTCACCTCAACTATTCATGAGTCAAGGATCAGATCAACTTGGGGCTAAGCATTGGCGATAAAGCCTAATCAT
The DNA here is from genome assembly GCA_033977485.1 of Hydrangea macrophylla. Taxonomy (NCBI): domain Eukaryota; kingdom Viridiplantae; phylum Streptophyta; class Magnoliopsida; order Cornales; family Hydrangeaceae; genus Hydrangea; species Hydrangea macrophylla. Next base: position 37,066,835 of record CM066994.1, read on the forward strand.
GTTGATTAAGTTACTAATGTAATGTAGTTCTTGCAAGTTTCATACAACAATATTGAGAAATAACACCACAATTTGTAAGGTAAGTAAAAACAATAATTCCATTGATGTTAGAAATCATGACTTCCATGTAATGTAACACACTAAAATTCAAATTTCCAACTAACCCAATTGCAAAATTCTTGTTCAGTACCTGAACTAATCAATTGAGATGTTCCTACTATCAAACAGTCCGTTAAAACGTACCACTACACTACATGTGTTAGTTAATGGTAAAGCATTGGTGAATCAAATTTGGAAAGTATAGCATAGCATTACTGAAAAAACCAATAACATTCTTCCAATAAAATAGAAGATGGCTTCATAAGAGAACAAATTTGATACCCAAACGTTGCTCACCCAAGGACCTCATTGGGTGAGCAAGTGGGATCCACCATTTTTCATGGTAAAATGAGGATGAATTAATGATGGAAGTAGAGAAAATATTGATTGCAACAGTGACACCACATCATCGTGCCAACGTGGTGTCACCAACCAATCAAATTCTTGGGAGAAATTATTTAGTGTGATGGTCACATCACTTAAACATGCTGACGTGGTGTCATCTTTTAATCGAAATCATACACCTGCACCTAGAAATAGGGGGATCATGACAACTCACAACTACTGTCATGATCTCATCTCCCTGGAAATAGGGGCACATGTATAGTAGACATTAAAAAGTCCCACCACATCTGCATGCTGATGTGGCATCTATTGGTTGGTGACAGCAGGTAGGCACTAAGGCACGATGACGTAGTGTCACCATTATATTTAATATTTTATTTGAAAAGTAGTGGGTCCACTTACTCACGATTCTTAGGTCATGAAAATTTGGGTGATTAAATTTGTTCTCTGTTCACAAAGTTCCCCTAACCCTATTATAATCTAATAAAGGCACAAAACAAACAAATCAAAATCAATCAATACAGACACAAACCCACACAAGATATAGAGATAAAATCACATATACCTTCGAATCTGCAACTTCCAATATTAAGTATTAATGACTTGCTGTGTGAATCGAAGATGTTATCACTCCATAACGCAGTAACAAAGCCGTGTTTGGGTACTGGATTACCCTATCAACAATCAAAGCCACCAATTAATGAAACCCAAAATTTAGTGAGAGAAATGGTATTTATTATAAATCAAAAAAATTCAAACCTGATGAATTCTAGCGGGTGGTGGTTCGATTCGATATAGGTTATCGCCATAGTTGCTGAGAAGGACGAAACTCCCGAAATTGCTCAGTCGTTCTCTCTTCGCTTTACATACGTGGTCGATGAGGGCCCCCACAAAAGAAAAAGGGGTTGACTATACTTACCGAATTCTAAATTTCTAAATCTAAGCAATTTTTGAGTTGGCTAAAACTGCATTCTTATTTCATATTAGAGATAATTAAAAATCAGTCAACAATTTGTTGACAAATACAAAGTCAGTCACCTACTTTTTCAAAATAAAAAGAAAATTATTTTAAAACTAAAAATTCAAAGATCAATCAACTTTTATCTTTTTTTAAAATGAAAAATCAAAAAATTGCATTTACCCCCTATCTTCTTCCTCACCACCACCAGCCGCCACCACCCCCACCACACCACCACCACCATGACCACACCACCACCACCACCATCACCATGGCTGGCCACCACACCTTGACCATCACTACTATCAACCATTACCATACCACGACCTCCCCCACCACACTACAGCCACCACCACCACCACCACCCCGACCACAACCTCTCTCTCAGTCTCTCTCTCTCTCTATATATATATGCATGAGTGTATATATATATATATATAATATGGCCACTACCACCCCAACCTCTCTTTATCTCTTCTTTCTCTTCTCACCACCACCACGGGCCTCCTCCTTCATCCACCCCCGCTAAAGCAGAAAATAAAAAAAAAATTGCAGATTGGAACAACTGTCCAAACATGTCACAGCCCGGTCCCACAATAGCGGAACCGGAGCCCGTGGCACGCCACCGAGGCTAAACCAATTCATTAACGTTCCCAAAATTTAGGTTTGAAGAACACACGCAGCGGAATAAACAAGTCATTTTGAAAACTATTCGTCCAGTCGACTGATCCTCAGACCCAGTCGACTGATCCTGGTCCAGCAGAAAGTTGGGTTTTAAAACACCATCCAGTCGACTGCTTTCTACACCCAGTCGACTGGGGCTTCAAATTTTCAGTCGACTGATAAAGTCCGGTCGACTGAAGTTTGGCCTGAACAAAATATTTGAATTGAAAACATGATCCAGTCGACTGTGTCGGGGACCCAGTCGACTGATCCTCTATGAAACAATGCAGAGAGTTGCTGAAAACAGAGGCTCCAGTCGACTGTTTCCTCAACCAGTCGACTGATTTATGGCAGCAGCACATTCTGCAGAGTTTTCTAAGTTTAAAAGTTTTTGAATTCGAACGGCGATCAAACACACACTTCCAAACGTACTCCAAAGCAATTCTAACTGTATTAACATATTACCAAAGCACAGTTACAACATGTTACTAACTATTACAACGTTTTAGATTCGTTCTAACATACCAAGTTAAACATAACTAAAACCATAAGAATTCTTATTACAACATTTCCTATTGTCTCAAAACTACAAGATTAACGCTCAAGTTGCCTTCTATAAGAACTCCCAACCCACGTGCTCACTTCTGTGATTCCTCGCCAGCATTTATACCTGCAATGGTTATTTGAATAACCACACATATTTCGATTTGTTTAAGCTAAAGCTTAGTGAATAAATCAACATATGTACATGAATGATAAACATGTCCGCATTCACATCTCTACATTTCATACTAGTCGCCGGAGACTCACGTGCCCGTCCATACTCCCAATCCGCGACTCCTCGCCAATAAGTCTACGCGAAAGGGTAAGACCCACGATTCTACAAACAATCGTGCGACCTTAATGCCCATATCGGCTCCACAAGATGGCACGGTGACCACGTGCTCCTTCTGACCTAAATAAGCAACTTAACATGCTCAAATACATATCACCATGCTCGCGGTAATCGAAACATATCACCGTGCTATTGAGCCTACTTATCAATATAAATGCCCAATATGAACTACACAATATATCTCTATGAATTAATACATGCTATTCAAACATAACATGAATACATGCCAAGAAATCATTCCAAAACATAGTTGAATCACTCACCTCCGAATAACGCTCCTATAATTCAATCTGAAGAAAACCCGTGCACAAAGAACGTGCAGAAGTCCGTCTAGTACAATTCCTATAGATCAGAATTCCATTTATCAACTTTTATGAAAAATTCTAGAAAATAACTTTTCAGAATACTTAGTCAAACAGGCCCTAATAGGTATCAAAACGAAGCTCTTACCTCGAGGAGCTCGAATATGAAATCTGGGAGAAACCAGACTGACGGAAGGTCGTCGTTTGGCGTCGCAAAGCTCTAAGCTCCTAAATCTCCCTCTAGCCCCCTTTTTTGGCCTCCTCTTGAATTTTAGGTTAACTTATGAAAAAATATCTAAGTTCATCTCTATCTATATATAGGCAACATTCTCGGGGAATTACGTTTACCTCCCCACGAGTTTTCCAAACTCCTAATCAGTCTCTGAAACTTTCTATACAGCTTATTCATAGCTTTACGAGTGAAACCTTAAAATTATAAAAGTTTTCGACTAAGTTTCGTTTGGTCGCTAAAACGCGAATTTCTACATGACGTTTCCGAAGTTGCTAATTAGCCTACCAAATTAATAGCGTGTTAATTCGTCCTCACCAGGATACTAAATCTAACATTAGAAATATATTCTAAGCCAGAAAATAATACAGATATTGAAGTACACAGGTAAACATTTATTTTCAGATAAACATTTAAAGTGTTCCACTGTGACCGTCTCATACTCGGAGAGACTTCACAACAACAAATTCTAAATCACCACAGTCTCAGAGGGTTCTCTAATACAGACACCCAAATCAACTCGTGAGTCAAAACTCACCCAAACATGTGTCATAAGACACGCCACATCACATTATCATGCATGACAATGTAATGCAAAATGCAATAACACAAATGTGGGTGTTATAATACTCTCCCCCTTAAAAGAAGTTTGTCCCCAAACTTATACCTCATATCTCGAAAAGGTGTGGATACTGAGTACGCATCTCATCTTCTATCTCCCATGTCATCTCTTCCGTAGTTTGGCTACGCCATAACACTTTCACTTTCGGTATTACTTTGTTCCGTAAGACTTGATCCTTCCGATCCAAGATCTCTACCGGATACGCAACATACGTTAAATCACTCTGAATCTCATTCGATGTCGGAGTCATCACTTGATCTCTATCTTCCACTAATTGTTTGCGTAACAACGATACATGAAACACGTTATGAACTTGAGCATACTCGCTCGGCAAGTTCAAACGATAAGCTACGGGTCCAACCTTTCCAATGATTTCAAAAGGTCCTACAAACCTCGGGTTGAGTTTCCCGTATCTACCAAATCTGGTTATTCCCTTTGAAGGTGACACCTTCAAATACACTAAGTCTCCTACATCGAATTCCAACGGCCGTCTGCGCTTGTCGGCATAACTCTTATACCTACTCTGGGCTGTCAGTAATCGTTGTCGAATTACCTTTATCTTATCTGTCGTTTCTTGTACAATTTTCGGCCCTTCAATCTTTCTTTCTCCGACTTCCGTCCAACTAATCGGTGAACGACATACACGACCATATAAAGCTTCATACGGAGCCATCCCAATACTCGACTGAAAATTGTTGTTATATGCAAACTCAATTAACGGTAGGTGGTCTTCCCAATCACCCTGAAAATCAAGTACACATAAACGAAGCATGTCTTCCAAAATCTGGATTACTCTCTCTGATTGACCATCGGTCTGGGGATGAAAAGCTGTACTAAAGTGCAATTTGGTACCCATTGCTTCTTGCAAGGCTCTCCAAAACTTCGATGTAAAACTACTATCCCTATCCAAAACGATAGAAATTGGGATACCATGTAGTCTCAAAATTTCGCGAATATACAACTTAGCTAACGTCATCGGCTTAGTCGTTCGAAGCGGTAGGAAGTGCGACGACTTCGTCAAACGATCAACAATCACCCAAATAATAGTGTTCGATCTCTTCGATCTCGGAAACCCACTAACAAAATCCATTGTTATGTGCTCCCATTTCCACTCGGCTATCGGTAACGGTTGTAACAATCCCGAAGGTACTTGGCGTTCGGCCTTTACTTGTTGACAACTAGTACAATGTGAAACATAGCGTGCTATTTCCCTCTTCATTCCCGGCCACCAATAAACATGTCTCAAGTCTCTATACATCTTAGTGCTTCCCAGATGAACGGTATACTTCGTGTTGTGTGCTTCCTTTAGGATGTTCCATTTCAACTCTTTCTCACTAGGTACACAAATTCTACCCCTCAATCTCAACACATTGTTCTCAAACGTGAATCCCGGTTGTTTGCCCATTGGAATCTCATCACAAATCTTCTTCAAAGCCACGTCTTGAAGTTGTTTCTCTGTGATCTCGTGAATCAAGAGTGGTTGTGCCACCATCGTCGACATCAAGCCACTTTCAATCCTCGGTATCACTTCAAGCTCCAAATTCTCCATATCTCGTATCAGTTCTTTCTGAGAAGTCAAATCTGATGCGGTATTGGTTGGTACTTTGCGACTAAGAGCATCGGCGACAACATTCGCCTTGCCCGGATGATACTGAATTGACAAGTCATAGTCCTTCATCAACTCTAACCATCTCCTTTGCCTCATATTCAAATCTCGTTGTGTAAACAAGTACTTCAAACTCTTGTGATCCGTATAGATCTCACATTTCTCTCCGTATAGATAATGACGCCAAATCTTCAATGCAAAAATCACGGCGGCCAATTCTAGATCATGTGTTGGATAATTCTTCTCGTGTGGTCTAAGTTGTCTCGACGCATATGCAATGACTTTATCACCTTGCATAAGAACGCAACCTAAACCTCTATATGATGCATCACTGTAAATAATAAATCCTTCAGTCCCTGACGGAACGGCTAAAATTGGTGCTTTCACTAGTCGGCTTTTCAACTATTGAAAACTTTCTTCACATTCTGGACTCCAAACAAAAGCAATATCTTTCCTCATTAACTGTGTCATCGGCATTGCTATACGCGAAAAGTCTTTTACAAATCTCCGATAATACCCAGCTAATCCTAGGAAACTTCTGATGTCTGTCACATTCGTTGGTCTCGCCCAGTTGGTAACTGCTTCTATCTTCTGAGGGTCTACAGAAATTCCCTTTGCCGATACTATATGTCCAAGGAAAGCTATCTCAGTCAACCAAAACTCACACTTCTTCAATTTGCCGAATAATCTCTTTTCACGCAATCGTTGTAAAGCTAATCGCAAATGATACTCGTGATCTTCAACGCTTTTGGAGTAGATTAGGATGTCATCTATGAACACGATAACGAACTCATCTAAGTAGTCCTTGAAAACACGGTTCATCAAGTCCATGAAAGCAGCTGGTGCGTTAGTCACTCCAAACGGCATAACCAAAAATTCAAAGTGACCATAGCGAGTCCTGAAAGCTGTCTTCTCAACATCTTCCTCTTTGACTTTCAACTGGTGGTAACCGGATCTCAAGTCGATCTTCGAAAATACCTGAGCCCCTTGTAACTGATCAAACAAGTCAACTATTCGCGGCAACGGATACTTGTTCTTGACTGTCAACTTATTCAACTCTCGGTAGTCGATGCACATACGCATTGTTCCATCCTTCTTCTTCATAAACAAGACTGGAGCTCCCCACGGTGAAACACCCGGTCGAATAAAACCCTTCTCCAACAGTTCTTCTAACTGAACTTTCAATTCTTTCAACTCTATCGGTGCCATTCGGTACGGTGCTTTGGATACCGGTTGTGACCTTGGTACTACTTCTATTGTGAACTCAAGCTCTCTTTCAATCAATACCGACGGTAACTCATCGGGAAAAACATCTGGAAATTCTCGAACTACTGAAATGTTTTCTATTAGTGGTCCAAGAACTCGTGTGTCAATAATTGAACATAAGAAACCCGAATAACCCTTCTTCAACATCTTACTTGCTTGAATCGCCGATATCAAGTACGGCGGTATGATCACTCCCTTTCCTTGAAAAGTAAACTTCTCTCGTCCTGACGGATAAAAACTAACCCGTTTCTGTTCACAATCAATTTTGGCTTAATTAACCGACAACCAATCCATACCCAAGATAACATCAAAGTAATTCACCGTCAACGGAATCAAATCAACGCTCAAGACTTTATCACCTATCTTGATCTCACATGACTTGAATATCGAAGAAGTAACTAGTGGTTCACTACTAGGCAATGATACACACAGGTCGTATCCTAACGGTTCTGACTTAACAGTTAAATGCTTAACAAAATCACGTGATACAAATGAATGCGGCGAACCAGAATCCATAAGTATACGTGCAGGATACGAACAAATAGGAAGAATACCTGATACGACGGTATCATCCGTATTCCCCGGCCTGAGCTGGAAGTATCGTCCTTGTTGTTGCGCGACTCCTTTCCCTTTATCTACACGAGGTTCTACCCTTGATCCGCTTGGCACACTCGATGCCCCGGTACTCATTCCCGGTTGTCTCTTACTCGGACAGTTCTTTGCTATGTGTCCCGGTTGTCCACACTCAAAACATTTTCCTCTCGTTTCTGGGTTATAGCTCTTGGCGTTCGAGGTTGTGTTTGGTGTAGTCGAATTTGCGTTCAAAGGACAATTCCTAGACACATGCCCCAATTGTTTGCACAAATAACAAGTGGTCAATTGATAGCAGGTTCCTCTGTGTCGCAGGTTACATGTTGGACACAACGATCTCGGGTCCCCCATGAACGTACTCCCTCCTTGGCTACTCATATATGATCCCGAACCTTGCGTAAACGGTTTCTTCGCATTCCCTTGACCCTTACTCCGACTGTCATTTGCTCTCTTCCCTTGTTGTCCTTGTCGATATCGGTCGACACTCTTCTCAGCTATACGGGCGGCTTCCTCGACTAGAGAAACGGCCGAGTGTTGCAACATGTCTACACGGCCACGGATATTCTCTCTAAGCCCTTCCTCAAACTTACGAGCTTTATCCCTATCAGTCGGAACAGTAGTTTTCCCAAATCGTAATAAGGCATTGAAACGAGAAACATACTCACCTACGGTCATATCTCCCTGAACCAAACTCGCAAACTCTTGACGTTTCTGAGTATAAGCAGATTGCGGGAAGAAACGTTTGTTGAATTCTTCTTTAAATGCTTCCCACGTGGTTGGTTTCCCTTGTTCAAGCACGTTATTCCACCAATCCAATGCTTCGCCCATCAACGTATCGGATGCGCATAAAATTTTCTCCTCATCGGTATATATTACCTGACGGAAATGTCTTTCCATGTCCATCATCCAATGATCGGCCAAGTCTATGTCAACCTGTCCATGATACAACGTCGGTTTCCGTTTATGAAACTGTTCCACGATTGTGTATTGAGGTCGCGGTGCCGATGGTGCATTGACATAACGAATTTCCACTTGTGGAGGCTGAACGTTCATCTGTTCTCTTTCACTTACCGCTTGTATGAAATTTCCCACCATATTCACTATTTGGTCCATCCGCGAATGCGGTGACAATTCTCTTGGTGGATCAGCCATAACGTTTTAAATATTTCCCCTGTTGAGTTCAATGCATAATAACCATGCATGCTATGCCACAATATAGATATATGTGCACAGTTCATCACAATCAACAAATGCTAATGCTTGAAGCATTTCTACAATGATAGCAATTATCTTTACAATTACACACTCCACTCGACGTCACTCAGCATATATAACGTCACTCGTTCCCAAGGCTCTAAACTTATGCTCTGATACCACTAAATGTCACAGCCCGGTCCCACAATAGCGGAACCGGAGCCCGTGGCACGCCACCGAGGCTAAACCAATTCATTAACGTTCCCAAAATTTAGGTTTGAAGAACACACGCAGCGGAATAAACAAGTCATTTTGAAAACTATTCGTCCAGTTGACTGATCCTCAGACCCAGTCGACTGATCCTGGTCCAGCAGAAAGTTGGGTTTTAAAACACCATCCAGTCGACTGCTTTCTACACCCAGTCGACTGGGGCTTCAAATTTTCAGTCGACTGATAAAGTCCGGTCGACTGAAGTTTGGCCTGAACAAAATATTTGAATTGAAAACGTGATCCAGTCGACTGTGTCGGGGACCCAGTCGACTGATCCTCTATGAAACAATGCAGAGAGTTGCTAAAAACAGAGGCTCCAGTCGACTGTTTCCTCAACCAGTCGACTGATTTATGGCAGCAGCACATTCTGCAGAGTTTTCTAAGTTTAAAAGTTTTTGAATTCGAACGGCGATCAAACACACACTTCCAAACGTACTCCAAAGCAATTCTAACTGTATTAACATATTACCAAAGCACAGTTACAACATGTTACTAACTATTACAACGTTTTAGATTCGTTCTAACATACCAAGTTAAACATAACTAAAACCATAAGAATTCTTATTACAACATTTCCTATTGTCTCAAAACTACAAGATTAACGCTCAAGTTGCCTTCTATAAGAACTCCCAACCCACGTGCTCACTTCTGTGATTCCTCGCCAGCATTTATACCTGCAATGGTTATTTGAATAACCACACATATTTCGATTTGTTTAAGCTAAAGCTTAGTGAATAAATCAACATATGTACATGAATGATAAACATGTCCGCATTCACATCTCTACATTTCATACTAGTCGCCGGAGACTCACGTGCCCGTCCATACTCCCAATCCGCGACTCCTCGCCAATAAGTCTACGCGAAAGGGTAAGACCCACGATTCTACAAACAATCGTGCGACCTTAATGCCCATATCGGCTCCACAAGATGGCACGATGACCACGTGCTCCTTCTGACCTAAATAAGCAACTTAACATGCTCAAATACATATCACCATGCTCGCGGTAATCGAAACATATCACCGTGCTATTGAGCCTACTTATCAATATAAATGCCCAATATGAACTACACAATATATCTCTATGAATTAATACATGCTATTCAAACATAACATGAATACATGCCAAGAAATCATTCCAAAACATAGTTGAATCACTCACCTCCGAATAACGCTCCTATAATTCAATCTGAAGAAAACCCGTGCACAAAGAACGTGCAGAAGTCCGTCTAGTACAATTCCTATGGATCAGAATTCCATTTATCAACTTTTATGAAAAATTCTAGAAAATAACTTTTCGGAAAACTTAGCCAAACAGGCCCTAATAGGTATCAAAACGAAGCTCTTACCTCGAGGAGCTCAAATATGAAATCTGGGAGAAACCAGACTGGCGGAAGGTCGTCATTTGGCGTCGCAAAGCTCTAAGCTCCCAAAATCTCCCTATGGCCTCCTTTCTTGAACTTAGGTTAAGATTTACAAAAATCTAAAGATCCATCTCTATCTATATATAGGCAACATTCTCGGGGAATTACGTTTACCTCCCCACGAGTTTTCCAAACTCCTAATCAGTCTCTGAAACTTTCTATACAGCTAATTCATAGCTTTACGAGTGAAACCTCAAAATTATAAAAGTTTTCGACTAAGATTCGTTTGGTCGCTAAAACGCGAATTTCTATATGACGTTTCCGAAGTTGCTAATTAGCCTACCAAATTAATAGCGTGTTAATTCGTCCTCACCAGGATACTAAATCTAACATCAGAAATATATTCTAAGCCAGAAAATAATACAGATATTGAAGTACACAGGTAAACATTTATTTTCAGATAAACATTTAAAGTGTTCCACTGTGACCGTCTCATACTCGGAGAGACTTCACAACAACAAATTCTAAATCATCACAGTCTCAGAGGGTTCTCTAATACAGACACCCAAATCAACTCGTGAGTCAAAACTCACCCAAACATGTGTCATAAGACACGCCACATCACATTATCATGCATGACAATGTAATGCAAAATGCAATAACACAAATGTGGGTGTTATAAAACAACAGGAGCAACTCACCAAACGTATCGTGGAACAACTTACCAAACGTAAGGAGCAATTCACTAAACCTGGTCATTTGGTGAGTTGCTCCTTACGTTTGTTGAGTTGCTCCTTAAATTTAGTGAGTTGCTCCTCCAGTTTGGACTATTACTCTAAACCTGCAATTCTTTTTTTTTTTCTTCTTGAGGTAAAGAGGGAGAAAGGGAGAGTTCTTCATGGATCTTCTAGAGAGAGAGAGGGAGAAAGATGAGGGGAAAGAGAAGAGAGAGATGAGGGGAAAAGGGAGAGTTCTTCATGGATCTTCTAAACCCCAACCTCTCTATCTCTTCTTTCTCTTTGATCTCCACTCTCCCCTCATCTCTCTCTCTCTCTCTCTCTCTCTCTCAGATCCATGAAGAACTCTCCCTTTCTCCCTTAAGAAGAAAAAAAAAGTTGCAGGTTTGGAGCAACAGTCCAAGCTTGAGTAGCAACTCACCAAATGTGAGGAGCAACTCAACAAACGTAAGGAGCAACTCACCAAACCAAGGTTTGGAGCAACAGTCCAAGCATGTGGAGCAACTCACCAAACGTGAGGAGCAACTCACCAAACGTAAGGAGCAGCAACTCACCAAACATGAGGAGCAACTCACCAAACGTAAGGAGCAACTCACCAAACCTTGCTCCCGATACGTTTGGTGAGTTGCACCTGTCGTTTGAACAGTTGCTCCAACTTGTAATTTTTTTTTTTTTTGTTGCTGCTTTGGCGAGGGTGGATGAGGGAGGAGGCCCCGTGGGGGTGGCTGGTGGCGGTGAGAAGAGAAGAAAGAGATAGAGAGAGGTTGGGGTGGTGGTGGCGGCCATATATTATATATATACATACTCATGTATGTATATATATATATATAGAGAGAGAGAGAGGTTGTGGTCGGAATGGTGGCCGTGGTGGTGGCTGGTGGTCGTAATGTGGTGGTGGTGGTGGTGTAGTGGCCGGCCATGGTGGTCGTGGTGGTGGTGGTCGTGGTGGTGTTGGTGTTGCTAGTGGTGTGGTGTGGTGGTGGTCGTGGTCATGGTGCATGGCTGGTGGTGGTCGTGGTGTGGTAGGGGTAGTGGTGGTGGCTGGTGGTGGCGGCTGGTGGTGGTGGTAGTGGGTAGTGGTGGTGATGAAGAAGATGAGGGGGGTAAATGTAATTTTTTTTTTTTTTTTTTATTTAAAAAAAGATCAAAGTTGATCTCTTTTTAATTTGTGAAGATGAATTAGATTTCCTTTCAATTTAAATAAAGTAGGTGGCTGACATCTAAATTATTAATAAAAGCTGACTGATATCTAATAATCCTTTCATATTATGTGGTAGTGGGTTCCTTGAAAATAACGATAGGATCACTTCAATCTTAGCCAATTAAAATTCAGTAGGTCTATTGTCACATCATTTGGAATACGAGTGCAATTTTGCTCACCCCAAAATTATTCACATTTTGCTCACCCACATCAGGTATGTTTGATAACCATTTTCTTTTCATTTTTTTTGTATTTGTTTTCAGTTTTTTTAAAATGGCAACAAAAATGCGTTCGATAACGCAATTTTGTTTCTCTTTTTTCAAAAACAATTTTCAAAAAGAGGCCAAAAATGAAAGCAAAGAAAAGTAGTTTCATAATTCTAAAATTGATTTTTTTTTCAAAATTACTACTTTGCCCTTACAAATTTAAAATGCCATAACTTTCTAAGATTAAACCAAAATTGAACGTCGCCGAACCCTATGAACTCGTATCATGAAGATCATTTGGGAAGCTAAAAAGTGTGTATGATACAATGACCAAATTGCCCTTGGGGCTTATATATAATAAGTTAACATTGTTAAAGTGTTCAAATAATACGGAGTGACATACTCTGAGGTTTTTCGACGTTCTAGATCCAATAGCAGGGTCCATTTGCTCTGAATTTATTTGTAAAATGACTAATTTGCCATTAAAATTTCAAAATGTCATAACTTGTTAACACTAAATTAGAATTAAACGTCGTCAGAGCCTATGAGCTCATATTAAGATAAAGAACATTTGAGGACCTAAAAAGTACATATATGATAAATGACCAAATTGCCCTTGGGGCTTACATATGAGAAGTTAACATTGTTAAAGTCTTCAAATAATACAGAGTGACCTACCCCAAGATTTTTTGACGTTCTGGATCCAATGACATGGTCCATTTGACCTGAATATATTTGTAAAATGACTATTTTGCCCGTAAAACTTTAAACTGCCATATCTTGTTAAGACTAAACTAGAATTGAACGCCGTCAGAGCCTTTGAGCTCATATTTAAGATAAAGAACATTTGAGGCCAAAACAGTATATAATCGTAAAATGACCAAATTGCCCTTGGAGTTTACATTTAATAAATTAATAAAATTAAGTCTTTAAATAACACAAGATGACTTACCCAAAGGTTATTCGTGGTTCTGGGTTTAATGGCGGGGTCCATTTAGCTTGGATCTGTTTGTAAAAAATGACTATTTTGCCATTAAAACTTTAAAATGCCATAACTTATTAAAATAAAATCAGAATTTAACGTCGTCAAACCACACGAACTCATATTATTATGAAGAACATTTTGGAACCTAAAAAGTACATAGATCGTAAAATAACCAAATTGCCCTTGGGGATTACATATAAGAAGTTAACATTGTTAAAGTCATCAAATAATATGGAATGACCTACCCCAAGGTTTTTTAACGTTCTGGATCCAATGACAGGGCCCATTTGGTCTGAATCTATTTGTAAAATGACTATTTTTTCCTTCAAACTTCAAAATGCCATAACTTGTTAAAAATTTAAAAGGCCGTAGCTTGTTAAGATTAAATCAAAATGCCTAAAAGGTATATAGATGGTAAAATATTCAATTGTGGTTAAATCTTAACAAGTTATGGGTTTTTAAATATATAAGGGTAAAATAGTCATTTTACAAATATGTTCATACAAATATACTCGTCCATTAGATTCAAAACGTCGAAAAATCTCGGACTAGGACACTATGTATTATTTGAAGACTTTAACAATGTTAACTTCTTATATGTAAGCCCCAAGGGTAATTTGGTCATTTTATCATATATATACTTTTAGGTCACATACGTTCTTCATCTTAAATATGAGCTCATAGGCTCTGACGATATTTAATTATAGTTTAGTCTTAACATGTTATGGTATTTTGAAGTTTGAAGGGCAAAATAATCATCTTACAAGTATATTCATGCCAAATGGACCTTACCATTGGATCCAGAACGTCAAAAAACCTAGGGGTAAGTCATTTCGTATTAATTGATGATTTTAACAATGTTAACTTCTTATATGTAAGCTCCAAGGGTAATTTGGTCATTTTATGATCTATATACTTTTTTAGGTTTCAAAATGTTTTTCATAATAATATGAGTTCACAGGCTTTGATAACGTTAAATTCAGATTTTATTTTAAAAAGTTATGACATTTTAAAGTTTCAAGGGCAAAATAGTCATTTTACAAATATTCATGCAAATATACCCGTCCATTAGATTCAGAACGTCGAAAAATCTCAGGCTAGATCATTCTGTATTATTTGAAGACTTTTAACAATGTTAATTTCTTATATGTAAGCCCCAAGATTATATATACTTTTAGGTCACATATGTTCTTCATCTTAAATATGAGTTCACAGGCTCTGACGGTGTTTAATTATAGTTTAGTCTTAACAAGTTATGGCATTTTGAAGTTTGAAGGGCAAAATAATCATCTTACAAATATATTCAGGCCAAATGGACTCTACCATTGGATCCAGAACGTCAAAAAACTTATGGGTAGGTCACTCTATATTAATTGATGATATTTTAACAATGTTAACTTCTTAAATGTAAGCTCCAAGGGCAATTTGGTCATTTTATGACATATTTTTTAGGTTCCAAAATAGTTTTCATAATAATATGAGCTTATAGACTTTGACAACGTTAAATTCTAATTTATTTTTAACAAGTTATGACATTTTAAAGTTTTAAGGGCAAAATAGTCATTTTACTAAGTAGTTATAAAATTTTGACACAAAAATATAGTTTACCAAATGCATTTTTTTTGTTTTTGTTCTCTCTTTTTAAAAAACTAAACAAAGTTACCATAAGCATTTTTTATTTTCTTTTTTTTTTTTAAAATGAATGCAAAAATTTCTATAACACAAACTAAAAAATGAAAACAAAAAAATAAAATGGTTATCAAACGGGACCTAATTTCTAATTCTAAACAATTTTTGGGTGACTAAAACTGTACTCTTACTTCAAATGATGTGGTAGTGGTCCACTGACAATAATGAGAGGACCACTTCAACCTCATCCAATTAAAATTCAGTAGGCCCACTGACACATCATTTGAATAAGAGTGCAGTTTTGCTCACCCAAAAATTATTCATCTTTTGCTTATCCTCCTTTTTCATTGGTTAATGCAGTGGGGTCCAGTACTTTATACTATTAATTAATTCTTATTTAATCATGTGTCCTACTGCATTAGCCAATGAGAGAGGAGGGTGAGCAATTTTCTGATGAGAAAAATGTATTCTTGGAATAAATATTTGGGATTAGGATTTGAGAAGCATAGCATTACTTGTCACAGCCCGGTCCCACAATAGCGGAACTGGAGCCCGTGGCACGCCACCGAGGCTAAACCAATTCATTAACGTTCCCAAAATTTGGTTTGAAGAACACACGCAGCGGAAAACAAAACACATTTTTAAAACCAGAGGTTCAGTCGACTGCTCAGTCGACTGATCCGTCGACGGAGGAGGGCAGGGATTTTAATAGCAATTCCAGTCGACTGAAACTGGAGGTCCAGTCGACTGATGCGGGGTCCAGTCGACTGCTGAGGGGTCCAGTCGACTGCTTTTGCTAAAAAGAAGCAGTAGCTAACAGGCTCAGGGGTTCAGTCGACTGCTCCCCTGGCAGCAGCCCAATCTGCAGAAAACAAGTTTTAAAAGCTTTCTAACTATCACCAATGATCAACCATTCAATCCAAACTCAAGCCAAACTCAAACCAAAGTAATCCTAGCTGTATTAAAACATTTCTAAAGTAAGATTACAACATGTTACTAACTATTACAACGTTCTAGATCCATTCTATCATACCAAGTTAAACATGGGTTAAAACAACCAAATTCTTATTACAACATTTCTAGGATCCCAAAACTACAAGATTTACATTCAAGTTGGCTTCCAAGCGAACTCCCAACCCACGTACTCACTTCTACGATTCCTCGCTAGCATTTACACCTGAAATGGTTATTTGAATAACCACACATATTCGATTTGTTTAAGCTAAAGCTTAGTGAATAAATCAACATATGTACATGAATGATAAACATGTCCGCATTCACATCTCTACATTTCATACTAGTCGCCGGAGACTCACGTGCCCGTCCATACTCCCAATCCGCGACTCCTCGCCAATAAGTCTACGCGAAAGGGTAAGACCCACGATTCTACAAACAATCGTGCGACCTTAATGCCCATATCGGCTCCACAAGATGGCACGGTGACCACGTGCTCCTTCTGACCCAAATAAGCAACTTAACATGCTCAAATACATATCACCATGCTCGCGGTAATCGAAACATATCACCGTGCTATTGAGCCTACTTATCAATATAAATGCCCAATATGAACTACACAATATATCTCTATGAATTAATACATGCTATTCAAACATAACATGAATACATGCCAAGAAATCATTCAAAAACATAGTTGAATCACTCACCTCCGAATAACGCTCCTATTATTCAATCTGAAGAAAACCCGTGCACAAAGAACGTGCAGAAGTCCGTCTAGTACAATTCCTATGGATCAGAATTCCATTTATCAACTTTTATGAAAAATTCTAGAAAATAACTTTTTGGAAAACTTAGCCAAACAGGCCCTA
This sequence comes from Hydrangea macrophylla, assembly GCA_033977485.1. Classification (NCBI taxonomy): domain Eukaryota; kingdom Viridiplantae; phylum Streptophyta; class Magnoliopsida; order Cornales; family Hydrangeaceae; genus Hydrangea; species Hydrangea macrophylla. The sequence goes on from CM066994.1 coordinate 37,083,823, forward strand.
ATAGGTATCAAAACGAAGCTCTTACCTCGAGGAGCTCGAATATGAAATCTGGGAGAAACCAGACTGACGGAAGGTCGTCGTTTGGCGTCGCAAAGCTCTAAGCTTCTAAATCTCCCTCTAGCCCCCTTTTTTGGCCTCCTCTTGAATTTTAGGTTAACTTATGAAAAAATATCTAAGTTCATCTCTATCTATATATAGGCAACATTCTCGTGGAATTACGTTTACCTCCCCACGAGTTTTCCAAACTCCTAATCAGTCTCTGAAACTTTCTATACAGCTTATTCATAGCTTTACGAGTGAAACCTTAAAATTATAAAAGTTTTCGACTAAGTTTCGTTTGGTCGCTAAAACGCGAATTTCTACATGACGTTTCCGAAGTTGCTAATTAGCCTACCAAATTAATAGCGTGTTAATTCGTCCTCACCAGGATACTAAATCTAACATCAGAAATATATTCTAAGCCAGAAAATAATACAGATATTGAAATACACAGGTAAACATTTATTTTCAGATAAACATTTAAAATGTTCCACAGTGACCGTCTCACACTCGGAGAGATGTCACAACAACAAATTCTAAATCACCACAGTCTCAGAGGGTTCTCTAATACAGACACCCAAATCAACTCGTGAGTCAAAACTCACTCAATCATGTGTCATAGGACACGCCACATCACATTATCATGCATGACAATGTAATGCAAATGCAATAACACAAATGCGGGTGTTATAATACTCTCCCCCTTAAAAGAAGTTTGTCCCCAAACTTATACCTCATGTCTCGAAAAGGTGTGGATACTGAGTACGCATCTCATCTTCTATCTCCCGTGTCATTTCTTCCGTAGTTTGGCTACGCCATAACACTTTCACTTTCGATATTACTTTGTTCCTTAAGACTTGATCCTTCCGATCCAAGATCTCTACCGGATATGGGACATACGTCAAATCACTCTGAATCTCATCCGATGTCGGAGTCATCACTTGATCTCTATCTTCCACTAATTGTTTGCGTAACAACGATACATGAAACACATTATGAACTTGAGCATATTCGCTCGGCAAGTTCAAACGAATAGCTACGGGTCCAACCTTTCCAATGATTTCAAAAGGTCCTACATATCTCGGATTGAGTTTCCCGTATCTACCAAATCTGGTTATTCCCTTTGAAGGTGACACCTTCAAATACACTAAGCTTCCCACGTCAAATTCCAACGGTCGTCTACGCTTATCGGCATAACTCTTATACCTACTCTGAGCTGTCAGTAACCGTTGTCGAATTACTCTTATCTTATCCGTCGTCTCTTGTACAATTTTCGGCCCTTCAATCTTTCTTTCTCCCACCTCTGTCCAACTAATTGGTGAACGACATACACGACCATATAAAGCTTCATAAGGAGCCATCCCAATACTCGACTGAAAACTGTTGTTATATGCAAACTCAATCAACGGCAAATGGTCTTCCCAGTCACCCTGAAAATCAAGTACACATAGCCTAAGCATGTCTTCCAAAATCTGGATTACTCTTTCTGATTGACCATCGGTCTGAGGATGAAAAGCTGTACTAAAGTGCAATTTGGTACCCATTGCTTCTTGCAAGGCTCTCCAAAACTTCGATGTAAAACTACTATCCCTATCCGAAACGATAGAAACTGGGATACCATGTAGTCTCACAATTTCGCGAATATACAACTTAGCTAACGGCATCGGCTTAGTTGTTCGAAGCGGTAGGAAGTGCGACGACTTCGTCAAACGATCAACAATCACCCAAATAATAGTGTTCGATCTCTTCGACCTCGGAAATCCACTAACAAAATCCATTGTTATGTGCTCCCATTTCCACTCGGCTATTGGTAACGGTTGTAGCAATCCTGAAGGTACTTGGTGTTCGGCCTTTACTTGTTGACAACTAGTACAACGCGAAACATATCGTGCTATTTCCCTCTTCATTCCCGGCTACCAATAAACATGTCTCAAATCTCTATACATCTTGGTGCTTCCCGGATGAACGGTATACTTCGTATTGTGTGCTTCCTCTAGGATGTTCTTTTTCAACTCTTTCTCACTAGGTACACAAATTCTACCCCTCAATCTCAAAACATCATTCTCAAAAGTAAATCCCAGTTGTTTGCCGATCGGAATCTCATTACAAATCTTCTTCAAAGCCACGTCTTGAAGTTGTTTCTCCGTGATCTCGTGAATCAAGAGTGGTTGTGCCACCATCGTCGACATCAAGCCACTTTCAATCCTCGGTATCACTTCAAGCTCCAAATTCTCCATATCTCGTATTAGTTCTTTCTGAGAAGTCAAATCTGATGCGGTGTTGGTTGGTACTTTGCGACTAAGAGCATCGGCGACGACATTCGCCTTGCCCGGATGATACTGAATTGACAAGTCATAGTCCTTCATCAACTCTAACCATCTCCTTTGCCTCATGTTCAAATCTCGTTGTGTAAACAGGTACTTCAAACTCTTGTGATCCGTATAGATCTCACATTTCTCCCCGTATAGGTAATGATGCTAAATCTTCAATGCAAAAATCACGGCGGCCAATTCTAGGTCATGTGTTGGATAATTCTTCTCGTGCGGTCTAAGTTGTCCCGACGCATACACAATGACTTTATCACCTTGCATAGGAACGCAACCTAAACCTCTATATGATGCATCACTGTAAATAATAAATCCTTCAGTCCCTGACGGAACGGCTAAAATTGGTACTTTTACTAGTCGGCTTTTCAACTCTTGAAAACTTTCTTCACATTCTGGACTCCAAACAAAAGCAATATCTTTCCTCATTAACTGTGTCATCGGCATTGCTATACTCGAAAAATCTTTTACAAATCTCCGATAATACCCAGCTAGTCCTAGGAAACTTCTGATGTCTGTCACATTCGTTGGTCTTACCCAATTGGTAACTGCTTCTATCTTCTGAGGGTCTACAAAAATTCCCTTTGCCGACACTATATGTCCAAGGAAAGCTATCTCGGTCAACCAAAACTCACACTTCTTCAATTTGCCGAATAATCTCTTTTCACGCAATCGTTGTAAAGCTAATCGCAAATGATGCTCGTGATCTTCAACGCTTTTGGAGTAGATTAGGATGTCATCTATGAACACGATAACGAACTCATCTAAATAATCCTTGAAAACACGGTTCATCAAGTCCATGAAAGCAGCTGGTGCATTAGTCACTCCAAATGGCATAACCAAAAATTCAAAGTGACCATATCGAGTTCTGAAAGCTGTCTTCTCAACATCTTCCTCCTTAACTTTCAACTGATGGTAACCGGATCTCAAGTCGATCTTCGAAAATACCTGAGCCCCTTGTAACTGATCAAACAAATCGTCTATTCGCGGCAATGGATATTTGTTCTTGACGGTCAACTTGTTCAATTCCCGGTAGTCGATGCACATACGCATTGTTCCATCTTTCTTCTTCACAAACAAGACTGGAGCTCCCCACGGCGAAACACTCGATCGGATAAAACCTTTCTCCAACAGTTCTTCTAACTGAACTTTCAATTCTTTCAACTCTATCGGTGCCATTCGGTACGGTGCTTTGGATACCGGTTGTGACCCTGGTACTACTTCTATTGTGAACTCAAGATCTCTTTCAATCAATACGTCGGGTAACTCATCGGGAAAAACATCTGGAAATTCTTGAACTACTGAAATGTCTTCTATTAGTGGTCCATACACTCGCGTGTCGATAATTGAACATAAGAAACCCGAACAACCCTTCTTCAACATCTTACTTGCTTGAATTGCCAATATCAAGTACGGCGGTATGATCACTCCCTTACCCTAAAAAGTAAACTCCTCTCGTCCTGAAGGATAGAAACTAACCCGTTTCTGTTCACAATCGATTTTGGCTTGATTAACCGACAACCAATCCATACCCAAGATAACATCAAAGTAATTCACCGTTAACGGAATCAAATCAACGCTCAAGACTTTATCACCTATCTTGATTTCACATGACTTGAATATCGAAGAAGTAACTAGCGGTTCACTACTAGGCAATGATACACACAAGTCATATCCTTGCGGTTCTGACTTAACAGTTAAATGTTTAACAAAATCATGTGATACAAATGAATGCGTCGAACCAGAATCCATAAGTATACGTGCAGGATACGAACAAATAGGAAGAATACCTGATACGACGGTATCATCCATATTCCCCGGCCTGAGCTGGAAGTATCGTCCTTGTTGTTGCGCGACTCCTTTCCCTTTATCTACTCGAGGTTCTACCCTTGACCCGCTTGGCACACTCGATGCACCGGTACTCATTCCCGGTTGTCTTTTACTTGGGCAATTCTTCGCTATGTGCCTCGGTTGGCCACACTCAAAACATTTCCCTCTTATCTCTGGGTTATAGCTCTTGGCGTTCGAGGTTGTGTTTGGTGTAGTCGAATTTGCGTTCAAAGGACAATTCCTAGACACATGCCCCAATTGTTTACAAATATAGCAAGTGATCAATTGATAGCAGATTCCTCTGTGTCGCAGGTTACATGTTGGACACAACGATCTCGAATCTCCAACAAACACACTTCCTCCTTGACTACCCGTATTCGATCCTGAACCTTGCTTGAACGGTTTCTTCGCATTCCCTTGACCCTTACTCCGACTGTCATTTGCTCTCTTCCCTTGTTGTCCCTGTCGATATCTGTCGACACTTTTCTCAGCAATACGGGCAGCTTCCTCAACGAGAGAAACGGTCGGGTGTTGCAACATATCCACACGGCCACGGATATTCTCTCTAAGTCCTTCCTCAAACTTACGAGCTTTATCCCTATCAGTTGGAACGGTAGTTTTCCCAAATCGTAACAAGGCATTGAAACGAGAAACATAGTCACCCACGGTCATATCTCCCTGAACCAAACTCGCAAACTCTTGACGTTTCTGAGTATAAGCAGATTGCGGGAAGAAACGTTTGTTGAATTCCTCTTTAAATGCTTCCCACGTGGTTGGTTTTCCTTGTTCAAGCACGTTATTCCACCAATCCAATGCTTCACCCATCAACGTATCGGATGCGCACAAAATTTTCTCCTCATCGGTACATATTACCTGACGGAAATGTCTTTCCATGTCCATCATCCAATGATCGGCCAAGTCTATGTCAACTTGTCCATGATACAACGTCGGTTTTCGCTTATGAAACTGTTCCACGATTGTGTGTTGAGGTCGCGGTGCCGATGGTGCATTGACATAACGAATTTCCACTTGTGGAGGCTGAACGTTCATTTGTTTTCTTTCACTTACCGCTTGTATGAAATTTCCCACCATATTCACTATTTGGTCCATCCGCGAATGCGGTGACAATTCTCTTGGTAGATCAGCCATAACGTTTCAAATATTCCCCTGTCGAGTTCAATGCATAATGACCATGCATGCTATGCCACAATATAGATATATGTGCACAATTCATCACAATCAACAAATGCTAATGCATGAAGCATTTCTACAATAATAACAATTATCTTCACTATTACACACTCCACTCGACGTCACTCAGCATATATAACATCACTCGTTCCCAAGGCTCTAAACTTATGCTTTGATACCACTAAATGTCACAGCCCGGTCCCACAATAGCGGAACTGGAGCCCGTGGCACGCCACCGAGGCTAAACCAATTCATTAACGTTCCCAAAATTTGGTTTGAAGAACACACGCAGCGAAAAACAAAACACATTTTTAAAACCAGAGGTTCAGTCGACTGCTCAGTCGACTAATCCGTCGACGGAGGAGGGCAGGGATTTTAATAGCAATTCCAGTCGACTGAAACTGGAGGTCCAGTCGACTGATGCGGGGTCCATTCGACTGCTGAGGGGTCCAGTCGACTGCTTTTGCTAAAAAGAAGCAGTAGCTAACAGGCTCAGGGGTTCAGTCGACTGCTCAGTCGACTGCTCCCCTGGCAGCAGCCCAATCTGCAGAAAACAAGTTTTAAAAGCTTTCTAACTATCACCAATGATCAACCATTCAATCCAAACTCAAGCCAAACTCAAACCAAAGTAATCCTAGCTGTATTAAAACATTTCTAAAGTAAGATTACAACATGTTACTAACTATTACAACGTTCTAGATCCATTCTATCATACCAAGTTAAACATTGGTTAAAACAACCAAATTCTTATTACAACATTTCTAGGATCCCAAAACTACAAGATTTACATTCAAGTTGGCTTCCAAGCGAACTCCCAACCCACGTACTCACTTCTACGATTCCTCGCTAGCATTTACACCTGAAATGGTTATTTGAATAACCACACATATTCGATTTGTTTAAGCTAAAGCTTAGTGAATAAATCAACATATGTACATGAATGATAAACATGTCCGCATTCACATCTCTACATTTCATACTAGTCGCCGGAGACTCACGTGCCCGTCCATACTCCCAATCCGCGACTCCTCGCCAATAAGTCCACGCGAAAGGGTAAGACCCACGATTCTACAAATAATCGTGCGACCTTAATGCCTATATCGGCTCCACAAAATGGCACGGTGACCATGTGCTCCTTCTGACCCACATAAGCAACTTAACATGCTCAAATACATATCACCATGCTCGCGGTAATCAAAACATATCACCGTGCTATTGAGCCTACTTATCAATATAATTGCCCAATATGAACTACACAATATATCTCTAAGAATTAATACATGCTATTCAAACATAACATGAATACATGTCAAGAAATCATTCCAAAACATAGTTGAATCACTCACCTTCGATTTACGCTCCTATTATTCAATCTGAAGAAAACCCGTGCACAAAGAACGTGCAGAAGTCCGTCTAGTACAATTCCTATGGATCAGAATTCCATTTATCAACTTTTATGAAAAATTCTAGAAAATAACTTTTTGGAAAACTTAGCCAAACAGGCCCTAATAGGTATCAAAACGAAGCTCTTACCTCGAGGAGCTCGAATATGAAATCTGGGAGAAACCAGACTGACGGAAGGTCGTCGTTTGGCGTCGCAAAGCTCTAAGCTCCTAAATCTCCCTCTAGCCCCCTTTTTTGGCCTCCTCTTGAATTTTAGGTTAACTTATGAAAAAATATCTAAGTTCATCTCTATCTATATATAGGCAACATTCTCGGGGAATTACGTTTACCTCCCCACGAGTTTTCCAAACTCCTAATCAGTCTCTGAAACTTTCTATACAGCTTATTCATAGCTTTACGAGTGAAACCTTAAAATTATAAAAGTTTTCGACTAAGTTTCGTTTGGTCGCTAAAACGCGAATTTCTACATGACGTTTCCGAAGTTGCTAATTAGCCTACCAAATTAATAGCGTGTTAATTCGTCCTCACCAGGATACTAAATCTAACATCAGAAATATATTCTAAGCCAGAAAATAATACAGATATTGAAATACACAGGTAAACATTTATTTTCAGATAAACATTTAAAATGTTCCACAGTGACCGTCTCACACTCGGAGAGATGTCACAACAACAAATTCTAAATCACCACAGTCTCAGAGGGTTCTCTAATACAGACACCCAAATCAACTCGTGAGTCAAAACTCACTCAATCATGTGTCATAGGACACGCCACATCACATTATCATGCATGACAATGTAATGCAAATGCAATAACACAAATGCGGGTGTTATATTACTCATTGACAAAGACTATTTGGGAAGAGTAATGTGAGTAGGATGAAAACGGTTCAGTTTGGTTCGTTCAATTTTCAGTCAAATCAATCGGTTTTGATTTGGTTTGATTCGGTTCGGTGTAAAATTTCGGTTCAGTTTCGATTTTTACACTGCATGAAATTTTTTAAAATCGATCGACTCGATCGATTCGGTCGGTCCAGTTGGTTTTCTTACACCCTTACTTGGGACACATAAAACATCTACATAAAGTTGCTCACAAAAAATTTATTGTGTCTATCTCTCTCGTTAGCGGACCTCACAGTGTCAGTGGACCCCACCAAGAGAAAGATAGACAAAATCAGTTTTTGTGAATAACTTTATATGAATATTTTATGTATCCCAAACATTACTCATTTGGAAAGATTGAGGACCGATTTTGTAGTTCACAAGTGAACTAATTCACTTAAAAAAAAAAAAAATTTCAGACGCATTTTTAAGTTCACCCCACCCAGACTATAAACTTTTTCTTCAACCTTTAACTGCAGTGACCTATGTGGTACTTTGAAGATTTACTTCTTTCTAAAAAAAAAAAATTGGATTTACTTTTACTTTAAAATTTTAGAGCCTCTTCATAGACTCTCTTTTTGTTTTAGGGTTAATTATAAAAACATCCTCTGTGGTTAGGTTTTTTATCAGTTATCTCCCTGTATTTTAAATTTTATCACTGATACCCCTTGTGGTCTGGACTAAAGTAAAACAGTTACTTTTTCCGTTAAAGTTAATGGAAAATGGGTAAATGTACGAAATTACCCCTTTTACATGCTAATATTGAGAACACTCTTATGTGCTTAAATGTTTATTTAGGCATATGTGGTATATTATTTTGATATTATACTTGTTGTTAGAGATCATTCTGTGGTCAATTTGAGGTACCTTCGTGAGAGCGAATTTATTCAATTTTTTTATTTTTATTTTTGATCCACCATTGGACACACACACTTACACATAGCACACACAGTCTTGGTGATATATATATATATTTTTTACTTATATTTTTTTTTATCCACCCTTTGACACATACACAGTCGTGATTACTAGCTTCTTTTTTTTTTTTTTATCTATCCTTGGCCACACACAGTGAATCCAGTGTAGTGATGTACTAAGAACTAAAAAAAAATATTATCACCACAATTGTGTGTGTGTATGTCAAATTCGCTCTCATAAAGGTACTTCAAAGTGACCACATGATAGTCTCTAACAACAAATATAATAGCAAAATAATATAATAATATACCACATATGCCTAAATAAATATTTAAGAAAATAAGGGTGCTCTCATTAACATTTAATATGGATGATTTCGTACTTTTACCCCTTTTCCGTTAACTTTAATAGAAAAAGTGTCTATTTCACTTTAGTCCAAACTACATGGGGTATTAGTGATAAAATTTAAAGTATAGGAGGTAACTCAAGGGCGGAGGTTTTCAAGGGCCAGTGGGGGCACGTGCCCCCACTCACTTTTTGGGAAGAAAAATTTTACCCTACATCTGTTATAGGTTTTACATTTAAGCCCTCCTCAACTTATGTTTAAGCCCCCCCTCAACTTATGTTTAGGCCTCCCAAAGGGGTCCAATGCCTAATTTAATGCCATCAACTACATGTATATTGATATACAGGTATATACAACTCAAAGGAAAGACGCCTAGAATTTTGAAAATTACACTTTTAGTGTGAGAATTTTATACGTTTTAGAAATAGTCCCCCCTTGAATTTTGAAACACACTATACAATATTTACGTGTCTCCAAATAGGCTCATATTATAAGCATATATAAAAAAAATCGCAATTATATACAAGTAGACCCAAAAAAATTGCCAATTATGTATAAATAGACCCCAAAAAAATCACCTCGGGGGTGCTGCCCCCGAACCCCGGTGTGGCTTAGGCCCCTCCTGACCAAAATTCCTAGCTCCGCCCTGGGGTAACTGATAAAAGACCTAACCATAAGGGGCATTTCTGTAATTAACCCTTTGTTTTATTACTTTTTATCAGTATATATAAAGCATCTCTTTTTTACTTTTGGAAACAAATTCATTGTAATGTTTATTTAAAAGTTGGGCAAATTACACTAATACATAGGGTGTGCATCAGTCAGTTCAGTCGATTTTTTTCGACTTTGTCTTATTTAAAAATCGATCGAGTCACCAGATCCAAAGGTCACATCGGGTCCCTGTTTTGTCACCCGTTACCGAGCCGAATGTGATGAATAACCGACAATGGTGGGTGCGGTCAGTTTCGGTCGGGTGTCGGATTCACCTGATTTATGAAGATTAACGAAAAAAGACAAGGAAAATCAACCAAAATCCGAGTCAAACACAACATTAAACCAAATCAATTAAGTTTCCCGAATCAGAGAAATACCTTTACTTTGTAGAGTAAGATTTTTTGGGTCTATTGTTCATACATTTTGGTTGGAACTTTGTATATCACATTTTTATTTTTTATTTTTTATTTTTTATAATAAGAGTGATCACCTAAATTAATTTGTAAACCTTGACTAATGGTAAAATAATTTGAATTAAACTAAATTAAAATATGATAAGAAAATGTGATGGAACAAATATTCAAGGCATTGATTGAACAACAATTGAGCCATTCTATCATACATAAAATTATTTTTTTACAAAATTTGGGAGCGGCTAATTAGACATATTGTATAAAATTCTTTTTACATTTTTTACCATATAGGATAACCCCCCTTGAGTTTAGAAAATTTGCAAATGTACTCTAAAAGAGAATTTTGTTCGCACTTAAGCTCTCCAAAATTTAGGAAACTAGCTCACTATTTTATTAGTATTTGAGTTTTGAAAATTTTACAACAAAACCAAATACTATTAGTTGTATGACAAATCCAATATCTTGGTCTCCATTTGCACTAATTAATAAAGTGTCATTATGTTGTATATTTGGTACTAATTATTATTAACTTTTCTAATGCGTCATTTGGTAATAACAATGTTGGCAGTAACTTCTTAGGAGCCATTTGTTAGCTACAATTTTATATTAGGTGGTAACAAGTCCCAAATTAAGTGTTGTAACTTTAAAGCATGTCACACAATGATAGAAGATTTCTATAAGAGTAATATTTGGGACACAACTTTCATACAACCTCTCCAAAAGATGTGTCTATCTCTCTCCTGTGATGTCACTGGACCCCACAGTGACACAGGAAAGAGATAGACACATCTTTTGGGGAGGTTGTATGAAAGTTGTGTCCCAAGTATTACCCTTTTTATAATTTTATATTTATATTTTTTTTTTATAGCATTAGTTTATATTATCTACACGAAGAATATGTATAAAGAAACCAAAAAAGAAAAATCCCTTCACGACGCTATCCCAAACCCTCGTAAACTCGAACACCATCTAGTGCAACGTCTTGATTTCGCTCATACTAAATCTTCTAACTTCAAATTTCTGCATCCGCGCTAGTTGAGAACGATATGTAAAATACAAAATTTAAGAATGATAATATTTGCTCTTCAGTAGGTTAGCATGACCCATATATGCGTGTTTGACAAGAAAAACACATACTCCTAAGACTAATGAGCATTATTCCTTCCTTTTTGTCAAATTATATTAAGGCATAGGTAAGGAGAAGAGAATGGATTTTCCTAGAAAAGACTCTTCAAAGTCCAAAGTCCAAACCTCTCTCGACTAAAAACCACCACCACAACCAAAGCTTTCAAAAATCAAAAGTACCTCCAAACATGAAAAACCTCTACACCAAAGCCAAAGTGCACCCATCACCACCGGCCACCGCCGACCGGTTATCGTTCCTTCCGGCGGCTATCCTGACCCTCACGGTGGCTCTCTCTCCTCAAGACAGAGAAGTCTTGGCCTACCTCATCTCATGCTCTGCCACTTCCGACCACCAGAAAACCACCCCCAACGGAGGTGCCGGCGCCGGCGGTGGAGACCACTTGCTGCTTTTTAACTGCAACTGTTTTGGGTGTTATATGAGCTATTGGGTTCGTTGGGACACGTCAGCAAACTGCCAACTCATACACGAGATCTTAGATGCTTATGAAGAAAGGTTGTTTCAGAAGAAGAGCAAGAAGGAGAGGAGAAAACGAGTAAGCCCCGTGGTGGGCGAGTTGAATCAGACGAGTCGTGACTCGGTCGAGTTGGACTCGGTGGGAGTGAGTTGTGAGGTTAATTATGGTGAGAGTGGTGAGATGGGGTCAGTGAGGAAGATAGTGAAATTTATTGGAGATAGGATTTGGGGTGTTTGGGGGCTCTGAAAATGTTTTTTCCCGGGAATTGGATTTAGACTTTGGAGGTTTTGTTTTTTCTCTGTAGGGAAGAAAATTTTTTCCTTCATTTTCTTTTCCATTTTTTCCCTTGTAATTTGTACAATATTTTCCATCTTCATAAATCTAAGTAAGATGGTATTTTTATGGCCTCTCTCTCTCCTTCTTCTTTCTTTTCTAAGATATTTAAATCAACACATAGGACTAGGTTTGTACATGCAGAATCCAATTGATTCTGACCAAAAAAAAGCCTTTTTTGCTAACACGCAAGGGATCTATAACCGGAATCAAAGGTCAGAATGTATTTGATTTCGAATTTGATGTAAGTTGCAACATTTTTATTTTTGCTAAGCATAGAAAGGTTAGAACGTCCATTTACTCTCTCTCTCTCTCTCATTCTTTGCTAAGCATAGAAATGTTAAAACTTTTTATTTTCTCTCTCTCTTAATTATTGTATGTTTGTACCTTTTTTATTATTTTATTTTTATTTTTATAATCAAAGTATCTTCTGACTTAATTAAGCCTTTTTTATTAAGCACAATGAATTTTTTTTTCAAAAATGTTACACACACAACCTATTCCACAACAGCACATCCTGACCATTGATTTCGGTGGATTCCATGCGAGACCCATATGAGACCCTCATGGAGCCCATCAAAATCAATGGTCAGGATGTGCAGTTGTGAAATAAATTGTGGAATAGGTTGTGAATGTAGCATTACTCATATTTTTTTTGGTAATCGGGCTGCTTTAACCAAAATAGACTTTTGAAGTTCTGAAGTACTTTGTAGGGTAAATTACATTTTGATAGTTTTGGTGTAATTTCATTTTGGTTCCTGTATTTTCAATTTTATAAATTTGGTCCTTACAGTTTATTTTATGTTCAATTTAGTCCATTCATGAAAATTTTCTACATTTTTTGACAGATTTAGGATCAATTTAGGTGTGTAATTAAGTATAGTTTCTCGAAGTAAATTTATCATTATGCCTCTAATAATACCTCACGTGTGCATCACATGACCTATTTCTGTAAAAAAAAAAAATTGTAGAAAATTTTTATGAGTGGACTAAATTGAACATAAAAAATGATACTGTAAAGACTAAATTGGAACTACAAGAACCAAAAATGAAATCATATCCAAACTACAAGAGTGCAAGGTGTAATTTACCCTACTTTGTAAGATTAATTCACATGCATGCCCATCATGTTTGAATTTTGAATCCCAGACGAATGTTTGGGCCCAAATGTGTATTTGAATTATATGAAAAGTGATTTCAAGCAATATGGTCTTACTGCTCTGTATATGTTAAATTTATATCTCTTTGTCTTATTTCCGTTTCTAGCTCTTTGTTTTTCCTTAGAGATTTAACAAAGACAAGGAAGATATTTCATTAGCATGCTCGTAAACCACTTTCACGCAGAAAGTTTTATTTCCAAGAAAATAATTTTCTTTTCGAAGAACGAATTTCCGTAATATTGGAAAAGATCGACATGCGCTACATTGGAATTAATCTGCTTGCAAATTTAAAAGTGCTTTCATTTTTTCTGAAAAAAACTGTTTTTTTCTGGGGTCCTTTTAGGTTTGGTTCGTGAGTTTTTAGTGAGAAAAAGAAAGGAACTAGAAGCAAAACTTGATCTTTGTTTGGTTATCAAGAAAAATAGTAAGTAAAATAAAAAATATACATTTGATTCTTAATTTTTGCGACTAAATCTCCACCCTTTTTTTTCTTATTAAAAATTAAAAATTTTCTAAATATTTTTATAACTTTTAACGTTATTTAAGACTGAGGAATTAAAACACAAGGAACTATTCCCTTTTTCTTTTACTTTAATGCCGTAAACCAAACAAAACCTTAGAGTCATGTGTTTGATAATGTACTGCTTATAACTAGAAACACAGCCAAAATCTACTGAAAATTTGAAATAAGAAGATTCTACTAAAAAAAATCACTGAATATAATATATTTCAGTATTTTTATCGTTATATTTAGTACTGCAAATTTGCCCACTTAAAATTTTTGTTAATACTTAATTTTCTGCTTTAGCTATCCTATAATAAATGAAAAGAAGAATCCTAATAACTGCCAATGAATTACATTTTTTTTTTCTTTTCAAGAGTAGAGAAATGCATACTAGTACTATATTAGTAGAGAAATGATAGGCACACATCCCAAATCACAACCTAAACCACACTCTTGCTTTAAATACATGTACCATGTGCTGTGTAAGTGGTGCACAAAAAAGTGTGAAAAATTCAAACAGCACAAGGTACATATATTTAAAGCAAGGGATGTGATTTGAAGTGTGATTTGAGATGTGTGCCTAGCATTTCTCATATTAGTATACTGTAAACAATTGGTTGTGTTTTGAGCGTGTCAAAGGGTGTTGACCCCTCCAAAATAAGGTCAACATTGGGTGGTGTTGATCAACGACCAGGAAGAAAAAAAAAAGCTCGCGTATGAAGACTTTGACCTGTTCTACCTTTGCGTGGTGAAAATTTATGCTCCTTAATTATTTATTATAGTTTTAGTCAAGGGCGGAGCCAGGAATTTTGGCCAGGGGGCCTAGGCTATACTGTCCCCGAAAATTTTTTTTTGGGATCTATTCATACATAATTGACAATTTTTTTAGGGTCTACTTGTCTATAATTGTGATTTTTTGGGGATATGCTTATAATATAAGTCTATTCGGTGACACGTAAATATTATATAGTGTCTTTCAAAATTTTAAGGGGGTCTATTTCTAAAACGCATAAAATTATCACACTAAAAGTGTAATTTTTAAAATTTTAGGCGCATTTCTTTTGAGTTGTATATACCGGTATATCAATATATATGTAGTTGATAGCACTAAATTGGGCCTTGGACCCGTTTGAGGGCCTAAACATAAGTTGAGGGGGGCCTAAACATAATTTGAGGGGGGCCTAAATGTAAAATACTAAAAAAATTTAGACTAAAATTTTAATTTTCAAAATCTCAGGGGGGGGGGGGGCCTGGGCCCCCCCTGTCCTACACTGCCTCCGCCCCTGGTTTTAGCCTTTAGGACTAGGTCTAAGAGTGTGATTGATTACGACTTGTTTCTAAAGAGAGGTGTGTGACGGCCATTGATTCTTTTGGCTGTTTATTGGGCAAGTCTACAGTGAACAGCTTCTCATATGAGAAGGTAAGTTTTAACCGTTGGATGAGAATCTGACAATAAATGCATCTTAAGATTCGTGAGAATCTTATATTTCTAACAGAATTACTAACGGTAATTGTCGGTTAGAAAAATTATTTAATGTAACGGTAATTTACCGTTAGTAATATGTTTCCTAATGACTATTTTCCGTTAGTAATTTATTATTCCTAACGGAAATAATCCATTAGTAATATTTATTCTAACGGTTTATTGTCTAATACTTTTGTATACAAAATACTAACGGATATTTGTAACGGACAATGTCTGTTAGGAATTTCATTACTAACAGTTTGTAATACGGCATTTTCCAACACTTTCGAGACAATTACTAACGGAAATAAATCGTTAGTAATTTCTTTTACTAACGGTTTGTTTTCTAACACATGTAAGAATACTAATGGAAATTATCCGTTAATAATTATTTTAAATATGAAAAACATAAATACTAAAATATGCTTCCCAATTTTATTTGCACCTAATTTCCATCACAGCCACATCACATTTACTATAAACATATAACAAGCTCAAATCCAAACTATAATAAATAAAAGCTCAATCTATATTAAATACAAGAAATATAATCCAAAATAAGCATAATTATCCTTAAATACAAACTGCTTCTACATCCAAACCATGTCTGAAATTGATAGAGTAAATCCATCCAAAACTAAACTAAACCAACTGATAAATAAAGCATGTCTGAAATTTAAAGTCATCAAAAATAAGACAAACATAGTCAACCAATCTTTAACCAACACTCAAGTCAAATCACAAATTCCCATTGAACAAAGTCTACCAATGTATCTTGTCCCCTTTGAGGATCCCACAAACGAGCATCAGGCTCAAACACTTCCTCGATATAAACTTTTTTTCGCCAATACCAACTTGTTTGGAGTAGCAAACATTAGCTATAGCATCTGTCACAACATACCCCTTTGCCAATTGTTTACCAAACTTATCAAATAATATACATAGGGGCTTATCGATGGGAGGAGGCATAGGATGAGTAGAATGTGAAACACCCGTGGTAAAAACATTATTCAAGTTTTGAGCTAAATAAGTAGGAAAATTAACTGAATTTGATCCAAAATCACTTGAGGGAGTAGTCACCACAGGCGGGGTACTCACATTTGAGAGTTTCGAAACTAAAGACATAATTATACTTTGCATATCGTGAAAAATTTTGAGTCAACGTGAGAAATGATCTTATACTCCAATGCGGCAACTTCTTTATTTATCTTCTTTTTTCCCTCAGTTTTGGACATTGGCAACCCGATATGAAGTAGTTGCCTCTTAGAGATGCGAGAACCCACAACACGAACCCCTTCCCTTTTGTCCTTTCCAAATACTTGAGTTAACTCGTCATTGTCAAAGTCTTCACAATTATTACTACATCCCTCGTCAGTCAAGCTGTTGCCTTTTCTTATATTTTCAATTGCCTTCATCCTATAGTCATTAAAAGTAAATATTGTGATAATATACAAAAAAAAATTAAGCTATGAATTAAAACCTACAAACAATATGTTACTCACATATTTACTCTTAGCACTCTCCAAGACACTCCCATCACTATGATGATGTGCCGCCAACCATTTGTCAACACGACTGTAGTATTTGCCAGAATTTTCTTTTTGCCAGACATTGAAATTTAACGAGTTAGCTATAGAAAACTTGCATTAAAACAGAAAAAGTGTAAGAAATGATACACACCATTAAGTATAGTTTCTGAGCATAAGAACGACACCCAAGACAATGGGGAATCTTAAGTTTTTTTTTTTTTTTTTTTTTTTTTTTTTGTTGTTCAAATTTCTAGCAATTTGCTCCACCTTTGTTGGATCTCTCTCATTTTCTACAAACTTTGTCCATATATGTGGATCAACACATTTTTGGCATGTCTTCACTACAACAAAAAACCCTTATTATGACTTTAAAAAAGAGTCATAAATGTATATTTATGACTTTTTTTTAAGCTTTTAAAATAAGTCATAACATTACAGTCATAAATAAGTTCGAGTTTGTTAAAAAAAGTCATAAATAACTATTACTTTTACAACAATTGTAAAAAAATAGTCATAAAAAATGAGTGCTTTCAAATTGTTTATGACTATTTTTTAATTGATACAGTCATAAATAATCTTCAAAAAAGTCATAAATAGCCTTTTAAAAAAGTCATAAATAATCTTCAAAAAAGTCATAAATAGCCTTTTAATAATCTTCAAATTAGTCATAAATATCCATTTAAAAAGTTATAAACAATCTTCAAAAAAGTTATAAATAACCTTTAAAAAGTCATAAATAATCTTCAAATTAGTCATAAATAACCATTTAAAAAGTCATAAACAATCTTCAAAAAAATCATAAATAACCTTCAAAAAGTCATAAATAATATTTAAAATAGTCATAAATAACCTTCAAAAAGTCATAAATAATCTTTAAATAGTCATAAATAATATTCAAAACAGACATAAATAACCTTTTAAAAAGTCATAAATAATATTTAAAAAAAGTCATAAATAACTTTTAAAATAGTCAAATAATTTTCAAAAAAGTCGTAAATAACCTTTTAAAAAGTCATAAATAATCTTCAAAAAAATCCTAAATAACCTTTAAATAGCCATAAATAATCTTTAAAATAGTCATAAATAACCTTTTAAAAAATCATAAATAATCACACTATTTATGACTTTAGTAGAACTATTGCTAATTTATGATTGTTTTTTATGAAACAGTCATATATAGTATAAAACACATTTTAAAAAAAAAATATTTTGTTGATAATCCAATAATCAAGAATTACACAATTCAGATACATCAAAACATGTTACACAATTCAGAATATATATACATATACAAATCAGCTCAAGAACCGTATTCAAATATCATCTTCCTTCGAACCAAAATTTTTCATTCATCAATCTAGCTAATAATTAGTTGTGTACAAGAAAAATGTAATAGTAACCACGGAGTATGTATTAAACCAACAAACCAATAATGTATATGTAACACTGTTTAAAAAAAAATAAGATTAATGTCTATTTAACTCTTCAATCACCGCTAGTACCAACTTATTTCCAATATTTGTTCCATATAGTCTAACTGTGTAACACTGAAACAAAAATGAAAATCAATGTATTAGCTAGATTCTATATAACAAGTATATAATTTTCTTAAATTGTAAAAATATGAATTACCTAGAAAAAGGAAAAAATGTTAAAATTTTCAATACTTAAATGTATTCTTGAATGAACTCAATGTTATTTCAAAATTGTTAATACAAATTTGCCAAATTTCTAAGCCAAAAGAATTAAGCAAATCATGAACCATTTTCCAACTACACTCCAATTTCAAAGGGGGTGTTAAATCTTAAAAACCTGATTGTTCCTAATGCATTCAATAACATTTTTTTTTGCCTATTACCCAAAAAGAAGGGGGGGGGGGGGGGGGAAAGAATAAACATTACCCTTCCTTTGGCCTAACCTACCGACGGCAATGCTAAAGGCGGCGATGGTGGACGAAGGCGACGATGTTAAACGAGTGCCCTTGTCAGAGCTGCAAATTATATTAAACAACATAAGTTACCAAAACCACAACTGGGAAAAAATAAGAAGCCAAAGGACATTAAACCAACTTTTTTGTCAGACCCAAATAAGAGGACAAACATCCACTACTATTGAGGCAAGTAAGAACGCAAATCAGACTATTAGGTACCTCAGCATCCCAATCTCTTTGGGTATTACACCAATCAGAGCAACACCATGCAACAATGGGATTTAGAATATTGAACTAAAAAGGAATAATTGAATGAGAACCAAATGCAAAAGTCTTTTCAATTATGACAATATGAGAAGAAAAATTAAATGGAATGGCTGGACAATTAAATACCCATCAGTAAAGAGGGATATTAGTACAAATATAGATAACAATCATACATCAGGCTAAAACAAAATTAATCTTCAATAATAAAACAAAATTAATCAAAAACAGATATAATCAGAAATAGATATAGAGAGGGGTAGAGAAATATATAGAAGGTAAAGAGAGAGAGAGAGAGAGAGAGAGAGAGAGAGAGAGAGAGAGAGAGAGGGCAAGAAATGAACTAACAGAGATTGGTTACGATAGCTTATGTGACAGTAGCTTTTGTGATTTTCATCTTCATTCAAGAACTGTGGCGGAAATCGCACCATTAGTCGCTACCTATTTCCATATAGAGAAATTAAACAAAATTAATGAATGTCCAAAGAAAACTGAACTCAATAGTGATCACATAAATACCAAAACTAACATAGACAAATATTCCGCAAGAAAAAAAGAGAAACTATTCTAGGCTTATTATATTAAAAAAAAAACATTGAATTGCAAAAAAAATATAATAAGAAAGTGCAGAGAAGAAGCCAAAATTTGCTGGAGATCTGGAATAAAATCACGACTAAAGCCAACTTGAAGCTGGGCAGATCGATTGATCGAACTTGCGTGCACCATCAAATTCCCCAAAGTGATTCTCTAATTGAGTTAGCGATCGTTAAGAAGCCCTAAATCAAAAATCAGATTTAGACACAAATTTGATTATCCAAAACCAAGGGAAGACCTACAAGAGAGTGAGAGCAAAGATAGTAAACCTGGTTTGGTTGAAAGGGGGGAGAGAGGGAGTAAAAGAGCCCTACATTTCCCCAAGACACTGCTGTCACAATTGTATCCCCCTTTCCTAACAATTGGGGAACATGAAGAATCTAATGGATTTACTAACCAACAACATTTGAAACCAAAATGAACTGTTTAACATCAAGACACTGCTGTCACAATTGTATCAAGAGAGAGGCTTATTTTTAGCAAGATCGGAGTCTCAAATAAGTTGCACTGTTGCACCTACAGTAGGAAGAGAGGTACTCACAATGTAAAATGAGAGAGAGAGAGAGAGGGGTAGGTTTTTTTTAAGCAATACATAAACATGTGTTCGCAGCAAAAGTGATAAGCTTTATGTAGGTATTATTTGCACGATGATTTTTCAATCAGACATCGAGTCAAAAGAAAACCAAATTATGCTTGTTTTGGCACCTTTTGAAAATATTGATCCATAATCATAAGCTGCAAGACCAAAAAGGAAAGAGTAAGCTCAACAAAAGTCAAAAGTAGATTTAAGCGAAATATGAAGTTCTCAACAAGGACCAAAACAAACAAGCACATGGACCACTGAATTTACCAAATGCAGAGCTAATCATTAGCAAGCTGCATTTTATAAAAGTTGCTTGCAATGGCACTCACATCCAAATAAATGTGTTGGGAAAGAAAAACTGAGATATAACTTTACAACATATTGTAGAAGTCAATTGGCATGAGCTAATAAACTAATTGTTAGAAACAAACTCAAAATGAGTATAAAAAGTGGTTACACTGATCCAATTCCCAAATTTTGAATTTTAAAAAAAAGAAGAGTAAGAATAGAAACTTTCATCCTCCCACATTATCAAGTGTGTCAAGACCAGAATGGGTCCAATTTATTAGGGACTGTAGTATATCTTACTTCACAATTAGAAAACCACAAACCCAAATTGTAATTAACATCCTAAGCGCATACATCTAGAAGTGCTACTTAAAGTCCAAGTCTCACACAAATGGGTAGTTTTGTATTTAATGTCTACTTAATTTAGACTAGACATTGCAAAATAAAAAAACCCAGCAAGCAAAAATTGCAAGTTACCAACTATTTGTACAAGTTGAAGGGGGAAAGGGAAAAAGAGACGACATCCTTGTAAAAGACTTCTACCAAAAAAGGGATAAAAACTTGTAGGAAGAAGTTCCCAAATTCAATTTCAGTAGAGTTGATTGTGAGCTATTGAAAACTGTATGCATAAGAAATTAAAAATGAAACACTACTTCAATGAGTTAAAAGATAAACAAAAAAGGGGAAAAAATTAAAAGGGAAAAGAAAGAAATATACATATCAGAGCATCATGACATATATATACCGGAAAGCTCATGTGGAAAAATGAAGAGGCACCATAACAACTTTGTTCTTGTAGGTTTCTATGCACAAAAAAAAAATGGTATAACAAATTGTAATTTATGTAAAATACTTCTGTTTCATTTGGATAAGGTAATATCAGAACGGAAATTGTATGTGTGGTCATATTAACATTTTGTTTTACTTCTACTACTAAAACAAATATTGTATACCAGGTATCATGAGAATGCATATTTTAGTTGGTTAACTTAAAATTGGGGCTTTGTTTACAAGTGCAACCTTTGAATGCAACCAAATTAGGGCTTTGTTCTGTTTGGCTCGATTTGACCATAATTGTCATCTACACCCAATTGTCATGTACACCAATCACAGTTTTGAGAGCGAAAATGCTAGAATTTGGCTATAAAATAGGGCTCACCATTGAAGATACTGAAAGGAAGTAGACAGCCACTAAATTGGTGCATAGACTACTCTTGTTAAGTAATTAACACAATCACAATTTGATAACCTTTTCTTATTTTTGTATGTCCTAAATTTTTGGGGCCACGATTTCTCCGCAAATGGGCGAGCCACAGATTGTGGAACATCAAGTTCAAATTCAACCTAGTAGTGTAATAGGATAGCTATGTTAAAAAAAAATATTAAGTAAACCAACTAATTAAACAAAGAGCATACACACAAAAGTTTACCATTAAAGCATTCCAGACATCGTCTTTGAAACTCTTTGGCACTTTTCGCCAATCATTGTAGCTAATTGGAATGTGACTTCTCACAAAATCTCCCGTATGAGTACTCCATACCTTCGAGCATGGAATGTGATGTGACTTCTCACAAAATCTCCTGTATGAGTACTCCATACCTTCGAGTATTCACCCACCACAGACCCATCATTTTTGATTGTGACTTTCATTTTTTCTTTTAGGGCTCTGCCTCCCGATGACTCAGATGCGAGCAGGACTGAAGAAGATGGCTGAGAGGAACTCGAGTTAAAATTACCTCCACTTGATGTCATAATTCCAATGCCCGTCATTTGCAAACAAGGTGATAGTTTGCGAACAACAGTGATAACAAAGAACAATAATTAACGCATAACAACAATTATCTAAAGAAAAGTAAAGTTTTGCATTCAATCAAGTAACAGTACAAAAAGTCGTACAATCCACACAAAAATATGGTTAAACTCAACATAGAAGCAATTAATGCAAGTTGCATAACACTAGGTCGAGCCATGCTGCTTCAACATATCTTCCAAATGAGGTTGGTCTTCAAGAGTAGATTGGAAGACACTTGGTATCTCTAACTCGTCTACTCGACTGGTCAATCTCTTCGGTGAATGTATAACCACTGTAACACCCCGTATTTTTTCTGATATAAATATTCATTTTTAAATATGTTAAGGAAGCAACCTGAATTTTTACGTGTTATTAATTTGTTGTGTGCATTTATATTTTTATGGCCATTTATTTATTTGTGGGTAATTATTTTATTGTTATTAATTACTATATGAAGTTTGTAAAGTTAAGTGGTGGGGTAAAAGTGGTAAACGTTTAAATTGGCCAAGTTATTGAAGAGTGATGTGTTAATTTTTTTAGCAGTATTTATAGGCCCGTAAATGTGTTAAATAATGTAATTAACATTTAGATTAAGTACCGGGGTCATGGGTACCCATTGGGCTACTCATTTTAGTACTTTGTACTGCATTTTGGGCCCATATGATGTCTTTTGTGAGCCTATAAGATAAAAAATGAAATTTTTAGTATTTGTGTGTTAATAATATACATTGGTGTATTTATATCTTTCTACTTGCATATATCTAGGTGTCCTAGGGTTAGAAGAGAAAAAAAATGAAAAGGAAAAAGAAAATAGAGAACAGACGAGAGAGAGAGAGAGAGAGAGAGAGAGAGAGAGAGAGAGAGAGAGAGATAAGAAGAAGAAGAAGAAGAAGAAGAAGAAGAAGAAGAGAAGGGTTTTGGATTCGTCGTCGCGTGTGAAATCGCAGAGCGTGTTGTTCGTCGTTAGATTCGTACTTGCATCTATTCAATGATTCAAACAAGGTGAGCTAAATGTGTGTATTCGGGTATATATATATATACAAACGTATGTATATATGTATACGCGAGTGAATGAATTTCTTACAGGTCAAATTTAATTGTTGATGTTTACTTTTTGTTTTAGAATGCACTTTATTATTGTCAAATTAATTTAACACCTTTGTGTGACTTCATGAATTTGACTCTCAGATAATGATCCTAGGGTATTCGTAAAGGTTATGTGGATAGTTAGCTTGATGAACACATATATGAAATACTCTTGATAATTAGAGAGTTTTGTAAAATTCGTTATGTTTTGTAATTCTAATAGTTTCTGAAACTTCAGAAAAATATTAGAAAATCGTGGCTTAGAATTTTAAAATTCTGTCCATGAGTCCTATGTAAAACGTGATTCTGCACACTTTTTGTGTTTTAAGTTTTTCCTGATTCTGCACCGTTTGGGCAAAAATTTAAGATTACAGTAGCAGTTTTTAGTATGGTTAATCGTGCAAAATTTGGGGAATATGATTTCTTTGTAGATTCTATTCGTTAATATGACTTAACGAAAAATTACTTGGATATGCATGAATTCTCTTATAATGTTGAGCTATGAAAAATGGGTGATAGTCATTGACTTTGAGTCCGATGAAATTTTATACTTCCGAGAATGCAGAAATGGTTTCAAGTTCCTTAGTGTTCACCGCTCCCCGTTGTGTTATTTTTTTTTTGGTAGCTCGACTTGCTGAGTGTGCCTTTATGCCAGTTGCTTCGTGATCAAGCTGGCCTAAGCCATATGCTCGGCTTAATTTATAGACGTCTAGGCATATTGACCAGCCTTCTGTTGTGTATACCTGGTTTGATTGATACCCTAACCAAACTGGCACCAGAGTGGATGTTGGTAGTATATCCGGGCACACATGGGATATATGTGTGGGTGTACCATGGAGGGTGGCCAAGTGGTGAAACTAGGAAATTGAATAATGAATCGTTCATAAAAGTAAGAGTGTGGTTGTAAATAAATTCCCGAAGAGTTAATTGTTCAAGTAAATTACTTCTTTGATTGTTGTTAGTTTAACTTCACTTGTTTTTAACATGTAGCTTATGATTAAGATTTCCATTCTGGTGATATTTTAATAAAAAGGTGTTCCGCACATCTTTGTGGTATTTTTGTGGTTACTAACTTTTATATTGCAGAATGGTGGGCTCATTAATGTTTTACAGGTTTGGCTCACCATAAGTAGATTGGTAAGTATGGAATTCGTAGTAGCTTTGGGTTTCAGGCAAGAAACTACTTGCCACCACATAAATGGAAATTAACTACTCTATTGTCCAGATATGTGTGTGGAATTACCTGTCTTGGCCCAAGAGTGTTATAGTGTGTTTTGTAGTTTATGGGTTCAAGTTGGATCCCTAAGACTTGTTGTTTTGTTTAACTCATACCAGTCATGTGACTTACTCGAGTGTGTTATGCATTTGGGGGCATTTCTATATGAAACGTAGTCGAATGTATTTGTGCAGGTTTAGTATTTAGGAATTTTCTGTGGAGTTGTTGATGTCTTGGAGTTGCAGTTGTGTAGAATTATACTTTGCATTTAGTTGTATCTTATTTATTTTTGTTTCTGGCATTGTAGGCCATATTTGTATTATTGTAATAAGGATTGTATATTGGGTATTGGGAACGTTGTAGTTACTCTGACCAATGAATGTATAGATATTTTTTTCTCTCCGTTGAACTCTGTAATGAGTTTTATTTAATGAACATGGTATTTCTCTTGTAAATCGAAGTGATACAATATTTATAATGGAACTTTATTTCTTTTATAATGAATTGGATATTTAGGAATACATGTTTAATACTAAAGAGTTTTTCTTTAAAAAAACAAGATCATATGTTCTTATTCAATGAGTATTAAATATTGTTTTCAATAAATTACCTGTTAGCCTGTGTGAGGGTGTCACTCTCGGAGTTTTGGCAGTTGAATATTAGTTTTGATACATGCTCTAGATTAAATATTTGGTTATTCAAAAATTGGGGTGTGACAGTTTGGTATCAGAGCTTTAGGTTAACCTAGACTGTGTGTGGACTAGGTGATTCTTGAATCGTGGTTAGGAGCTGGTCAGAGCTTTAGGTTTATGAATTTCTTTGGGCTTGGGGCTACGTGGTACTTATGTGTTTTCTTTGTGTCACTTATGTATTGTTTATGTGGTATTTATGTGTTGCTTATGTGACATGTATGTGCTTTTAATTTAGTAGTTAATTTGTGTAGCTCTAAGTGCATGTCATTGCATGATGACCGAGTATAACTGCATGATATTACATGATAATCTTATGTGTTACTATAAATTCTTGCATAGTAGTGCATACATTTATTGTTGAAAATGGCGGAGTAGTTGAGCGGAGTTGGAGTTTGATCAGGAGGTGGAGTTCTTGCGTAATATCAGACCATTTTTCTTCAAGATATTATTTCCTACCATAGCCGGTTTATTATTCAGGAGGGTTATTATTTTATTGGAGTATCAAAATTTCTCATATTCTCATAAGACTTATTACATGACTAGCGAAGCTCTACTTCTCTCTTATCATCGCCGGATATTATGAGGCGGATTTATTATTTCAGACATTATGGATTTCTTCGTATTATGATATTAATTATTATCACTGGGTATTCTGCTGCTACAACCACCTCTTATGTATTTATGTGAAGACCTGATTAATATCAGTGTTCTGGATTTCTTATTATGAAGACGATGTTATCTACGAGCATTCTGTCCATGCAGTTATTCTTTATATTCCTATGTGGGAATTCTGTTCTTTCTGAGATGTATATCGAGCCGACGACCTTCTTGTATCTACAACATCTGCTATAAATCTAGTGGAGTGTTGATTTATTTTCAACAAGAAGTGTTGTTCTTTCAGTCTAACAGTATTCTGTATTCTTGAAGGCATCTGCGTAAGTAGTAAGTAAAGGGTATTTATGAGGAGGTGTAATGCGGGACACGGTAAGCGGTGAACATGGACATGCATATAATTTTAGTTGTGTGAATTGCATCATTGAGTGTTCTAATTATTGGATATCTAAGTGTTTATGTAATGCTACATGTTTAATCATATTTGTATTTGTCTATGTGATATGTACAGTGTGAGCTGAGAATAACGGGTAAAACAATAACGTTCGTGTGTTTTGTTCATCACATCATTATTGGTGGCTTTATTGTGTTGTCTTTGAGTGCCTGTTAGAACTTAAATATATGAGGGTTTTCTTGTTTGGATTATTCACTCGATGTACTAGGCCATGTATGGTTCAAGGTTAAATGTGAATCATGTGCTTTGTATTAATTGTATTATTTATAAATACTACTTGTGTTTACCGTCGCTTCAAATTTCGGGGCAAAATTTCTTTAAGGAGGGTAGAATCTAACACTCCGTATTTTTTGTGATATAAATATTCATTTTTAAATATGTTAAGGAAGCAACCTGAATTTTTACGTGTTATTAATTTTTGGTGAGCATTTATATTTTTATGGTCATTTAGCTATTTGTGGGTAATTATTTTTATTGTTATTAATTACTGTATGAAGTTTTGTAAAGTTAAGTGGTGGGGTTAAAGTGGTAAAAGTTAAAATTGGCCAAGTTATTGAAGAGTTATGTGTTAATTTTTTTAGCAGTATTTATAGGCCCATAAATGTGTTAAATAATGTAATTAACATTTAGATTAAGTACTGGGGTCATGGGTACCCATTGGGCCACTCATTTTAGTACATTGTACTGCATTTTGGGCCCATATGATATCTTTTGTGAGCCCATAGATAAAAAACGGGATTTTTAGTATTTGTGTGTGTTAAGAAAGACCAGTTCTTTTGTAAGGAAGTTTTAAACTTTGGTAAAAAAATTTGGTAATACATATCTGTAAGTCATCTTCTTTCTTTTCCTTTGAAATAATTGATGCAACCGTGCTTATGTAATCATAATAATGCGCAAGAGCTTTGTTTTTTGTTAATTAGTGTTTAGTCTATTTTAGAGTACATTTTTAACATTAAGTCGAACAAAGAAAACATTTTAGCGAAATGTTTCTCACATGAAAAGTGAACAAAAATCCTAATGATTTGTGAAATTTCACTAAACTTGAAAAAAGTTTACTCGTCGGAATTTTTGTACAAAAAACTTGGGTTGAAGGACTTTTTACCAAAAACGTTTTCATTGTATCATTTAACCAATAACTTTGCCTAATGGTAATTTAACTCTAAATTTCTATTTTTTTTCATTCTGGATCAGCAAGCTTCCATGAGTAAATTGAACAAAACACTCTTATCTCCATTACTCAGTATCATTTTGTAATGGCCCTGGTGTTGTGGGAGGGCTGCTGTAGGTGTCTTTGTGGCTGCAGTATGTGCTGGTAGACTACACACTATGTGAAGTTCGTCCCACATTGCTTGGGTGTGGAAAAGAAATGTGCTATATATGTGCGGTTCTAAGTCTCCTTAGTAAGAGGCCTTTTGGGTAGTGACCCAAGAACAAATCCATGCGGGATTGGGCCCAAAGCGGACAATATCTTACCGAGCGAGACTTGGGTCGTGACAGAATGGTATCAGAGCTAGACCCAACCGGAAGTGTGCCAACGCGGACGTTGGGCCCTAAGGGGGGTGGAATGTAACGACCCAGGTGTTGTGGGCGGGCTGCTGTAGGTGCCTTTGTGGCTGCAGTATGTGCTGGCAGGCTATACACTATGGGAAGTTCGTCCCACATCGCCTGGGTGTGGAAAAGTAATGTGCTATATATGTGTAGTTCTAAGTCTCCCTAGTAAGAGGCCTTTTGGGTAGTGACCCAAGAACAAATCCGTGCGGGTTTGGGCCCAAAGCGGACAATATCTTACTGAGCGAGACATGAGTCGTGACACATTTTTTCAAAAAAATTGTCATAAGTAGGTGTATACTTGTTTGCCATACTTAAAAAGCGCCCAACCCAACCCGTTTGACACCTCTAATTGTAGGAAGACTTTAGTTCATAACGAATTTTTTCTATCCTTGTAAGGATCTTTGAACTTTTATAATACATGTCTGTACCTTTTGTAATGAAGGATTGTAATCATGTAGGGAATCTTTGTTCTTAAGGTAACAAGCATTTGTATCTATTGTAGAAAGACTTTTGTACCTTCATAACAAATTTTTTCTGTCCTTGTAAAGAAGGGTTATAATTTTGTAATACATGTCTGTACCTTTGGTAATGAAGGTTTGTAATTATGTAGGGAATCTTTGTTTTTAGGGTAACAAACATTTGTATTTATTGTAAGAAGACTTTTGTACTTTAATAACAAATTTTTTCTGTCACTGTAAGGAAGTTTTGAACTCTTGTAATACATGTATGTACCTTTGGTAATGAAAGTTTGTAATTATGTAGGGAATCTTTGTTCTTAGCGAAACAAATATTTGTATCTATTGTAGGAAGACTTTTGTACCTTCATAACAAATTTTTTCTGTCCTTGTAAGGAAGTTTTGAACTTTTGTAATACATGTTTGTACATTTGGTAATGAATGTTTGTAATTATGTAGAGAATCATTGTTCTTAGGGTAACAAATGTCTGTATCTATTGTAGGAAGACTTTAATTCATAACAAATTTTTTCTTATAAGGAAGCTTTCACTTTGATAATACATGTTAGTACCTTTGGTAGTGAATGTTTGTAATTCTGTAGGGAATCTTTATTCTTGGGGTAACAAAGGTTTGTACCCTTACAAAGTTTGTTGCAAAATGTACAGTTATTTCTTACTAACGTACACTCATTGATTACTATGGTACAAACCTACCTTACCATTGTTATAATGTATAGCAGTTTTAAACTAAAGTACAACAACTGAATCATAATGGATAACATTTGTGAACAAAGGTACAACATTCGTTGCATAAGGTCATGCATTTTGCTAACCAGGTACAATAATTTATTACCAAAGTATAATCATTGCTTACCATGTACAAACACAGCCTTCTCTCTGCACTAATTAACAAGCGACACGTGGCGAGTGGTTTGGTTGGTTTGATTGTATGATACAACCAAACCACTCTTTTATATGGTAGAATGCGTCTAATAATTAGTATTTATTAATGACAAGAGTCATGAAATGTTTCTCAAAATTGCATCTCAAATATGGTTCCCCAACACATGTGACAGTAGGGCCACTTGATTTTCATTAGCTGTTGTTGAAGTAGTCTCACCATTATTGAAAGTTATCTCACTGTTATGTGTTAATTAAAACCACATTTGAGATACAAAATTTGAGAAGGATAACATTCAGAATGTAATAGATCAAAAATACATATTTAACCAAATATGCATTATAGCTAATGCCTAATAGATCAAAAAAACACATTTAGTACATGTTTAACCAAATAATCGGAGACTATTCTATTTGTTTTCTCCGTAGGATGGAAAGAATCCCAAAATACATATTTATTTGCATCTGTGCAAGTAAAAGGGTTGTATTGGTTACACAAGTAACTCATCTCGAACATCCCTGTGCCACAACATGCTTTTGCTGCAACCTTAAACCCTGTCAAGAACAAATCAAAATTAAGTACTTTCAAAATCTAATGCCGGTTGTGTGTAACACAGGAAAAAGTTTTTTAAAAAAAATAAAAAATATATATCAAATGACCTAATGCAACAAGAAAATGCTAATAAATTAAGTGTAAAGTCAGTAGTTTGACAACCCCTCAACAGATACATATAGCTATTGTTTGACATTAATAATGAAATTAACATCGGGTAGATCAAGTTTTATTTTACTTAGTTCTTATGAAAATTAGTGTATGTTGTCACATGGTCCCTACGTACCTAAACGCAGCTACTCAAAACAGAGCTACCCAATCTGGTCATTATGCTGTTGACACCTTCTTTAGACATTTGTCATATATATATATATATATATATGTGTGTGTGTGTGTGTTTCTTAATTTAGGAGATGCCAAGTGTTTTGAGAGTGTCATTGTTTCAGATTTTTCAAATGGAAAATGTTCTATTTAGCTTTCTTCTCATAGCATTTATGCAGGTACATTTGTGTAGAATTAAGTTCTACATATATGTGGAATGCAAATTATAGAAATCAGGGATGGTGATCTGAGACGAGAAGTTATTCAGGTGATTGTCGCACCACGTGTAAACATAATTTGAAAAATATCAAAACAATAAATTTAGATAATTTCTACACTAAATTGCTTTATTTCAACTTCACTCTCATAAATGTACTCGCTCTTCAACGTGTGTCTGGATATATATATATATGTATATACAGTCAGGCACTAAAGAGGGCGCCCTATCTTTATTAAAGAGAGGGCTTCTGTTTTGGCCGTCGGATCGTGTTTAAAAACTGTGAAATGACAATACTACCCTTAATGAAACACAATTCGACGGCCAAAACAGAGGCCCTCTTTAGAGAATTTTCATATATATATATATATATATATATAGGGATTTGCTAACTTACAGCACATGTGGCTTTTAGCGACGAAAAGCAGGCTTTTAGCGACAAAATTTTTCGTTGCCAAAAGTTAGAATCTTTAGCGACAAAAATTTCATCACCAAAAATATATTTTTCGTCACTAAAGAAGCTGTTGTACGCTGCTAACCTACAACCATCATATTGTAATATATATATATATATATATATTTAAAGGGGATTGATATCTTACAACCACTACAACAAAATTGGCCTTTTAAGACAGAAAAAAGTTGTCATTAAAAGTGTCACTAAATGTTACTTTTGATATTCGTGAGTAATGACAAAATGAAAGTGTCATTAGAACTGTCACTAGAAGCTACTTTTACTAACACACACATATATATATATATATATATATATTTGTGTCGCTATGAGTGTCACTAGAAATTGCACCAATTTTTTTTTCCTGACAGTCTACCAAGTTTTGAACTTAAGACCTCCTTGAATTTGTAGTAGTCTTGAATCCGTTTGACTAAATAGCCAACTTTCAACTACAAGTACGAAAATTATTTATTTGTATATAATAAAATTATATACTATTAACATATATTTAAAGTATTAAATACCATTAGTAATACATTTTATATTACTAATATATTTACTTATTTTTATATTATATATTACTATAGTTATTATTATTGAATACATTTATTTAATTTATTATTTAAGTAATTAATTTTTATTAAATTTAATACTATGGAGAACTATTTAAAATAACTATGTATACAAAATAACTATGTATTCAATACAGTCCAGGGGCATAATTATTTTTTGAACATTTAAAATCACCTTATTTTTATGTCACCAAACACTTACATAATATATTCTTCCACCGTAACCACTTTTACAATTCATTACCCAAACACCACAACTATTGTAATCTATTCTGACAAAAGCAATGCAAAGTTATCGCAATCGCAAAGCGGAAACTATCCTAAATTGGACTGTATATTTTTCCTTGTGTTGTCCTTCATGCTTAAATAATATTAAAGATTAGAAAAATTAGACAGAATTACCGACGTCGTTTTATTAAGGTAGGACAGAGGGCATACGTATAAATTTCAAACGCTGTTAATTAACGACATTGGTTTACAAACGCCGCTAATTATTGGTATTTTGTATGAAAACGATGTTAAGTATCGGCATTTAACTACCAAGTGTTTGTATTTGCGAGCGCTCTTTAAAATCTTGGTAATTAACAACACTTATTTTATAAAAAAAAAATGCTGGTAATTAAAGGTATATTTTGAAATGCGGGGACATGCCGTTTTTCTTGTTATGTTAATTTTTTTTTTGTTTATTGAGATAATTCTCTCTTTACAAAGAAAAAATTAATAAATGTCGTTATTTTGTACTTTTGAATACACTAATTTTCTTTTGTAGAGACAATTAATTATGTGTTTTTCAAGTAACTTCTAAAGTTATGGTTTTTTTTTAGAGACGAAC
This sequence comes from Hydrangea macrophylla, assembly GCA_033977485.1. Taxonomy (NCBI): domain Eukaryota; kingdom Viridiplantae; phylum Streptophyta; class Magnoliopsida; order Cornales; family Hydrangeaceae; genus Hydrangea; species Hydrangea macrophylla. The sequence goes on from CM066994.1 coordinate 37,115,843, forward strand.
AATTGTATGTCCTTACAAGGAATTTCTAAAGACACTTATTTTCTTTTTTATAGACAAAAAATTATATGTCCTTATGAGAAACTTTTAAAGACAATTATTTTCTTTTGTAGAGACAAAAATATGTGTCCTTACAAGTCACTTTTAAAGACAATTATTTTCTTTTGTAGAGACGGAAAAATATGTGTCGTTACAAGTAACTTCTAAAGACACTTTTATTTTTTGTCTCAAAATAAATATTCTATAGGCCATTTTTGTTGTAGTGAACATAAAGGTTGTAGGATAGTATTGTTTACAAAATCAAAATGGACAAAAAGGTCCATGCCACCTTATTTAAGTGAGGGTATTATAGTAACTTTACAATAGGGGTACTAAAGTTATAATATTCAATTTTTTATAAGATTACTTTAATGCCCTCATTTTAACGATGTGGTATGAGTATTTTTGTCCAGAAAAATGTGCATAGGTTTATTTATGAAAAAATGTTAGGCACACAACACATTCCACAACAGGGCTTTAAATGTATTGTACCTTGTGCTATTTGGATTTTTCACACTTTTCTATGCACCACTTACACATCATAAGGTACATGCATTTAAAATCCTATTGTAAAATATGTTGTGAAATGTATTGTATGCCTAGCATTGTTGTTATTTATGGGGTAGGTTGGCATTTTCCATATTTAAATCTTGAAATGAAATGAAGAAGCTACCAAATATGACTTCATATTATCTGGCATCTTATTATCACCTACATTGAATTAATGGAAACCTTTTTTTTTTTTTATTGGAGAACAAATGCAAACCTAAAATTCGTTAAGATAAAAAAATAAACCCCAAAATTCTAAAAAAATGAAAATTAGAAAATAAAAAAAATAATCAAATTATTAAATTAAACATGGGTATCTTGTTATACATCGGTTAAAGTAATCAGTTGTAGAAAAGGGCAATTTTAACTTTTTAAGCATACCTAATTTTTCTTACCTAAATTCGTTTATCAGCTAATGTGTCATAATTTCAAAATAAAATACAAGATTATGCTCTTTTGTTTTGCAACTAAGAATTGAGTTTCACGTAGCTATGTCATATGGCCTATGAAGCTCAGACACGGACACTCTGACATGGATACGACACGACACGGTCACGACGATACGACAAGATCCTAAAAAATTGTACGTTGGCATTCCGTGAAGTGTCATGTCCGTGTATGGACACGACATGACACGCGACATATTACCTTTTTGGAAGTGTCGGTACTTCCTAGCATATGGCATCTTTCTTAAATAAACTTTTTACGTAACTCTAGCTGTAGTCAGTATTTAAGTGATCATCGGAGATGAAACTTACCATACATAGAAGGTTTTCGGACAATATGCCAAAAAATGTAGTAAGGATTTGCGAACACCAATATGATCCCATGAAGCTCCTTGTTTAGCCTTTTCACCAAACCATCCAACTTCTCATTAAAATTCATTGCCACAATGTTGTATCTCTTAACACACCCATCTCTATGTCCACTCAGAAAATTTGTGGTTCTCTCCAGAGGCAAACACCCCATTGGAAGAAGGCCGCCGAGGGAAATTTTCCGCGCGCCGAGTAAATAGAGTTCTCTGATGAAATTCTCAACAATTCCAATGAGAAAATCTTGGTACTGTTCAATGTTATATTGTAATGATCTTCCAGGAAATGTGTAGTAGTTTTCAAGAAAGTCATTTGTTCCTAAGCTTAGTAGATATAAAGCCTCAGTTATTATAGTGTTGGCCTTCTTGTCACCTATGTAAGCTCTGAGTTTCTTCTGGTATTCCTTGTAGTACTCTAGTTCTTTCCATAGTGGTATCACTGACTGCATTGAAAATAATTGTCAAGTTATATATATACACACACCTTAATTGGATTCAATTAAAAATAAATATTGTCAAATTAATTTTATATAATAAGAGTACTAAGATAATTTTACTGTTCAACAATGAGAGCACTAGACTCTGTGTTTAAGGGGTTTTTTTTTTAAATATATATATATATATATATATAATTTCTGTTTGGTGGGGGTGTAATTGGCTTTTGTAAAACTATTTTTTTACCTTCATTTTAACGATGTGAAGAAATTTTTATACTTCATTTAGAAATGAGTACAGCAATATCATACTCTCATGAGGTAGGAGATCATAAGGCTAGCTATAAAGATACATGGGATGCTAACCTACTACATGTCTAATGGTATTTGGGCTCTGTTTGCTTGTAATTTGCTCGGGCGTGCCAGAACCAACAGTGGTTCGGTGTGTGTATGTGCAAACTAATTTTCTATATTGCTTGAGTGAGTGATACTCAAGGCTTGGTGAATCTAACTTCTAAATAAGGGTGATTGTGTGTAGTGAGTAGGAAAGTACCCTCACTAAAAGTCCTTTAGCAGTACTGAAGCGCACAAGCTAAAAAGTGTCAAAGTCTAACAGGTAAACAAAATCACAAACGGTTTAATAAAAACAGATTTTTATTAAATGCTTGGAAAGATTAAAACAGATCTTAAGAACACACCAGAAAAGGTTGGATATTCAAAAGAACAAAAGAAAGCAAAATAATAACAAAAAAGGACAGACCTAATTGCTACTAAAGCTGAGAAAAAACAAAGACTTGAAGAAAGTGCTCTGAATGCTTCGAATGTGCTGAGTGCTGAATGCTGTTGTGTATGCTGTTTTCGAAAGAGACGCGGAGTCCTTTGCTTGGAGGGCCTGCCTCAATATTTATAGCGGCCAAGGTTGATTTCTATTTGGACTATGATTCCTTATCTTACACCCCAAGCTGTTAATTGATTGGTTAATTGAAGAAATCCTTTTATATCAATGATTCCTTCCTTATCAAGAACTTGATTGCCTCAATCCCTTTCCTAAACGGACTCCTGTTTCTAAAACTCTTGAAGGTGATGTCATCCTGCCAGTTGTGAACAACACCGCCTTCCTTTCATCAATCGGCCTCATCATTGCTCCTCCTAGATAAACCGGGCTCAATCAGCTTCCATGCCCGATCATCTTTCATTCAACCGCCCATAGCCAATCGGACTTAGATTCTGACTTTACCTCTCATCTTCATTACACATTGTCCGATTGGCTATCCTGCTGCTGCTTTCCACCATCGGGCTTTCAACATGATAAGTTATGTTTTCCAATAGCCCGATGAACTTTACCACAATCCCATATCCCATCGGGCTCTACTTGTCACACTAACCGGCCTTAACCCAATCATTGGTCTTATGTCTATACTTGAGCCCGGTAAGTCATTCACCGGCCTCTCCTCTAACATACATCGGACTCAAAACCCATTGACGGTTTTTGGGTGCAAACAATTGCCCCCCAAAAGGTCATATCAAACATCCCGCCTTGATTGATGTGACGTTTTGAATTTTAAACTGGCCACGCGTCAAGCACGCAGCAACTTGTCAGATTATGGAGAATCCCACCAGTCACTCCACATTTAATGCGCCATGATGGCGTCGTGATATTTAAATATCGCCCAACTTTCGAAACTCCCTACAACCTATTGGCATTGTCACTCTTTCTACACTTCAAGCAGAACACAGAGCTTCTCTCTCTAGAACCTCCATCCTTTCCGGCGACCTATTTCTTTCCACAGATGGCTCCTAAGACTGCTCCGGCTACCACAAAAAGCAAGAAATCCTTCGTAGACGCTCCACCACCACAAAATCGATGCAGAGAAGTTAGGGCTTTGGCCAAAGCTCACGCCGCTGACATATCCACAGAGTACCTTACCCCCTACAGCTCTTCCGATGGTTCTCCCGCTGCCCCTGGCTTAGGCGCGGCGTTTCTTGGCCACCCTCCGGCAGCTTTTCTTCCTTTCTTCTCTCCCGTAGGAAACGAAGAATTCCTACAAGTCCCTGCTCACTGGCACAAGGTCCAGACTGCCAACCAGCCAATTCGAGGATGGCCGACCCCTGCAGCTGACTGGGACAAATGGGTTACCAGGGTTTCAGCCTCCAAGGCCGGTGTCTGGAAACAAACAGGCATCTACGATGCAATCATGCTCAGCCGGTCTCGAATCGAGATGGACCGACCTCTTCTTCTGTATGCTTTACTATTCTGGTCCTCGTCTTGCAATGGCTTTCTTTTCCGTTGCGGACCAATGTCTCCCACTGTCAAAGACATCAGCTACCTGCTCGACCTTCATCCCCACGGCCCAGAAATCATTCCCGGGCTTGACGTTGGGACAGCCAGCTTTGCCTATCCACAACAGGAAATTGTCAGGGATGGGGCCGTTTCTCATAGGCCGATCACAGCCTTTGGAGGCTTCCTTGCTGCCTGCATCGGGGAAGATGATACGGATGTGTCCGATGCAGAACATATTGCCTTCCTAATCTACTGGCTCAACAAATATCTCTTCTGTTCGGCCTCCCAAGCCATTACCAAAGAATATACAACCTTAGCCTTGGCTCTAGCATCGGGGAAACCTTTAGCCATGGCTACGCTGGTTTGGGCACACTTGGTTAGAGGCATCACAGATTTTGTTCACTCGGGCTTCGGAGCTGGTGGAAGCCCAATGTGGGTGCTCCAATTGTGGCTTCATTCCTACTTTCCCGAATTCCAACCCACCATAAGCCAATTGGCCGATGTGCCTATCTCCGCCGTTCAGTTTATGAACGTAGCTCCTTCTTCACACTCTTTCGAAGAGTGTTTCACTTTCTTTTACCAAGGTTGCTCCCCTCGGGCTGTCAACCTCTATACCCCATTCTTTTCTCTTCAATTTTCCTCATTCCTTCAGCTCTCTAATAATCTTTCCAACTGGGGTTCGGGAACCCAGTCTACTTACAACGAAATCTTCTCTAGCTACTTAGTGGCTAGAGATATTATTTTTAGCCCGAGCATCCCATCAGCCAACAATAAATGCGGGGCCGAATACTACTTTGCTCCTCTATATGCCCGCCAATTCGGGCTTACACAACTCGTGTCCGTTCCCCGTGGCATTACCGTCAGTGTTGACTGGGTTGAACGTGGCCTCATTGTTAATGACGGGCAGGTGAAAAAGATAACAGAGAGGTCGGACCGGCTCAAAGCCGCGTTCAACTTTACACCCTTCTCTGCCCGGCCAATAGTATCAGAGGAATTCACCCAGTGGTGGGGTGAACGGGCTCGAAACATATTTTCAAGCACCGCTGCTGAGGCCCTGGTGCCTTTTACTGCTTCATCAGCCATCGAGGCCGATGTATCTGTACCAACAGCAGCTCCAATCCGGCGTAAGCAAATTGCCAAGAGACCGGCTCGCAAACCAGCTCCGGGCAAGGGTCCTTCTCAAAAGAAACAAAAAACAACACCGGCCTCTGTTCAGGTTTGCTCTTTTCCCCTCGTTTAGTGATTGAGCCCGAATTCCTTTCATGCAGTATTAATCATTTTGTTCTATCTTTGCAGCTTGCTGACGAAGACTCAGGAGAAGATCCACTTCCAAATCTCGCTCAAACTCTTCCTCCAACTCTCCCTACATCACCGGCCTCTGCAACGGCTTATCTAGAGCGAGTGGCCGTACGGGTGATGCCACTTCACATCGTGCCTCCTCTAACTCCTTCAAGCGGAGATGAGAACCTTGCTGCCTCCATCCAAGCTCCGGAGCAAGTCGTCCTCTCTTCCAGTACTGAGGACTTGGCCGATGCTGGAGTTACCGTCGAAGCTGCTGGGGGCGAGGTAGACCAAACCGTCCCAACTGAAATTGAAACCGGGCAAGGGGAGACCACCGCGGCCATGGGTCCTGTTAACACAATAGCAGGATCAGTAGTGGCTGAGGTCAGTCCTCCTGAAGCATCTGCCACAGAAGCCGGTGATGATAATTCGGGCTCAGTCCCAGGAACTGAAATCCTGCAGACAACGGTGGCTCCAACGAGCCCAGAGATGGAAACCGGCCACCCTTCGTCTTCACAACCAACACCTTCTCAACCAAGTGAGGCTGATATTCGCGAAGCAATCTCGGCCTCCCTTAGTCCTCAGACCCAGGTATTGCAGTGTTGCTTTATGTTAATTCGTATAATTTCTCTAAAAACCCTGCCTGACTGCATCCTCTTGAACAGGCCGATCCCTCAGGTCCAGTGCCAATAATTCCCTTCAACGACTTTTTATCGGGCCTGGACCTGAGGGCTTTTGACCTTGGCCCCTTGGAGCCCGAAGCGGTTTCTCCTTCCCTGCTGCAACAAGCCAAGGATCTACTCCTCGGACTGATTAACCAGGAATTTTCCAATCTTCCTGCTGCTGCTGATATTGACACAGCCTTGAACACTCTCATGGCCGATCCCTCTCTCTCAGACGGGCAGCTATCATTACTCCTGGAGATAAAAGAGAGACTCCCCAGTGCCCGTCTTATGGATAGATCGGCCTTGAAAATTCAAGCTGATGCGGAACTTCACTTGGGCTCCCGGCAGAAGGCATTAGATTTCTTGGAAGGGGCCAAAGCCAAATTTGAAGCAGGGAAGGCCTCTCGGGCTCAGGTTCTAGCAAGGGACTCCTGGCTGCGGAACCGTATTGCTGTACTAAAGGCTCAGCTTGCCCAATGTGAGGGCGATGTCATTACTAACAGCACCGCCCTTGGGAAAATTGATGAGGTCCTTTCTTCATTAGGCGGTGATGCCCAGAAGTGCAGCGATCAACTGCAAGCCAGCGTTCCCATATCCCGGGCTTGGGCCCAAAAGCTAGAAAAGGCCAAGAGGGACCGGTCTGGAGCTGTCAAAACCTGGGAGGACTTGAAGGCTAAACTTAGGAATTTTGGGTCGGCCTAGAAGCCGACTCCTCTTTGTAAAGAATTTTTTTTTTTTTTTTTTTTTTTTTTATCATTTTGTAAGTAAGCTGTGCTTAGCCTATCAATACAAAAACACTGTTTATCTACATCATTCGGGCTCAGGCTCATAATTTATCAACTGATCATACTCCAACCCTGGATTAGGTTTATAATCCAGATCAATGGTCTCCCATAACGTTGGATAATAAGACTTTAAATACTGACCATTGATTAACCGGACATGAACAGTTCCATCTAAATCACGCAGCCTATAAGCACCATCTCTTCTGACCTGGTGGACGACAAACGGGCCCTCCCAATTGACCGACCATTTACCATATCGATTATCCTTGTCCCCAATTGGTAACACGGCCTTCCATACCAAATCTTCAGTGCAAAAAGACTTCTCCTTCACCCTCTTGTTATAAGCTCGGGCGGCCCGCTGCTTTTGCACTTTTAATGAATCCAAGGCCGTTAGCCTCGTTTCATCAAGCCCTTCCAACTCAGCTATCATAGCCTCCGTATACTCAGCGGGCTCAAGCTGATTCTGTAAAGCTCTTCTAGCCGACCGGACTGTCACTTCCATAGGTAACATCGCGTCATGCCCGTAGGTCAGCATGAATGGTGTAACCCCGGTACTTGATCTTTTAGACGTCCGATAGGCCCATAGTGCTTCGGACAAGAGTTTGTCCCATTCCCTAAGATTCTCCACTATCATCTTTTCAATGATCCCCTTAAGGATCTTGTTAGTAGACTCGGCCTGACCATTAGCCTGTGCATAATAGGGCGTAGAATTAAGAATTTTGATTCCCCTACTTTCGGCAAAGGCCGATGTCTCCGTCCCCGTAAACACAGATCCTTGATCGGTCGTAATTATTTTTGGAAGGCCGAACCTATGGATAATATGTTCTTCAATGAATTTTATGACGGTGGCTTGTGTCACCGTTCTACAAGGTATGGCCTCGGCCCACTTGGTGAAGTAGTCCGTTGCCACTATTATGAAACAATGCTGGCCTGATGATGGTGGAAGGACCTTTCCAATTAAATCCATCACCCATCCCCTAAACGGCCACGGTTTGATTATGGGATGCAATTGTTTGGCCGGCACATGCTGGATCGGACCATGCTTCTGACAAGGTTGACAACCCTTGGTATAACTGATACAATCTTTCAACATACCAGGCCAATAATAATTATACCTCCGTAGTAACCATTTCATCTTGGTGTCGGCCTGATGTGCTCCACATATCCCTTCGTGCACCTCGGCCATAACCTGCATGGCCTGCTTCTTCCCTAGACATCTCAAGACAACGTCGTCTCCGATCGGTTTCTTAAATAATTCTCCATCAAGTACCACGAATCGGACAGCAAACAATCTAACTTTTCGGTCTACCCTCACATTTGGGTGATTCAGGTATTCAATAATGGGGATTCTCCAATCGTCATCCTCCATCAAGACCGAATTGGTAGTAGCGTACCAACCTCTTTTTGCCACGGACGGGAGTGATCGGACATGAACAGTGACTAGTTGGTCTTCTGCACTCTTCTGAGAATGTGAGGCTGATCCTGTTTTTGCCAACTTATCGGCCTCAGTATTCGTTGTTCTTGGAATATAGCTCACACTAATGTCGTCAAATGACTCCATGAGTTGAGTAGCAACTGCATGGAATGGGCATAGCTCCCAACTTCTAATCTGAAACTCCCTGGCTAGTTGCCCGATCACCAATCTTGAGTCTCCCTTTATGTGCACGGACGATGCCCCCATTTCAAGGAGTATTTCAAGTCCGATTATAAGTGCTTCGTACTCGGCCTGATTGTTAGTGCATTTGAAATTGAGCCGAAAAGACATTTTTGTCTTCTTGTACTTGGGTGACAAAATCACCACTCCTGCCCCAGCACCCTCTGCGTTTTTAGAACCGTCAAAGATCAACGTCCATAGGACCAAGGACGTGCTCAGTACCTTGGGTGTTGAAGGCAGTTCCCCCAAATCAGTAGGATCTGGGTGATCAGCCAAGAAATTGGCTATGGCCTGGCCTTTTACCGATTGCTGCGATCGATATTGGATGGCAAATTCCATCAAGACCAGGGTCCATTTTCCAATTCGGCCTCGCATAATTGGTCTTGACAACATATATTTTATCACATCAGTTTGACATATTATGTAAGTTGAAACAGGAAGCTTATATGTTCTTAACTTTTGTGAAGAAAAATACAAGGCCAAGCATAACTTTTCAATCGGCGCATAACGCTGCTCGATTGGAGTCAAAATTCTACTTAAGTAATAAACGGCCTGCTCGTTGCCTTGCTCATTATCTTGAGCCAGCATACTACCCATAGAGCAGTCAGAGGCCGATATATACAACTTTAAATACCTACCCTTTTTAGGTGGCATTAACACTGGAGGTGTTGACAGATATTGCTTGATTCCTTCAAAGGCTTGTTGATGGCTGTCTTCCTATTTGAAGTCTTCATCGGTCTTGATCTTCAATAGTGGGGTCCATACTTGGGTCTTCCCTGCACAGTTTGATATGAATCTTCTTAAGAAATTGATCTGCCCCAGCAATCTCTGAAGCTCTTTCTTGTTAGCAGGTGGTTTTGCTGCCTGGATAGCCCGAGCCTTATTTTTATCAATCTCTATCCCCCTTTGATGTACTAAAAACCCTAAAAAGTTCCCTGCTGTAACGCCGAACGCACATTTGAGAGGGTTCATCTTTAGTCCGTGAGCCCGCATTCTTTCAAATGCCTTTTCCAAATCCTTCAAATGATCGGCGTCACCTCCTGATTTTACCACCACATCATCTATGTAAACTTCCATGAACTGTCCGATCATGTCATGGAAGATTGAATTCATTGCCCGTTGATAGGTGGCTCCAGCGTTCTTCAGCCCGAAAGGCATGACAACCCACTCAAAGGTTCCAATTGCCCCCGGGCACCGAAAAGCAGTCTTCGGGACATCCTCTTCGGCGATGTAGATCTGGTTATATCCCGAATTCCCGTCCATAAATGACAGAATTTTGTGTTTAGCGGCCGAGTCGATTAACTGATCGGCCATAGGCATGGGATACTCATCTTTCGGGGTAGCTAGGTTTAAATTCCTGAAGTCAATGCAAACCCTTAGCTTCCCATTCTTCTTTACTACTGGCACTACATTCGAAACCCATTCAACATATCGGGCTGTCCGAATGAAGCCGGCGTTCAGTAGTCTCTCGATCTCTTCTTTCACCTTCAATGTCACCTCTGGTGACATGCGCCGAGGTAGCTGTTTGAACGGCCTAAACCCCGATTTAATTGGTAATCGGTGTTCAATCAGTTCCCTAGATAAACCAGGCATCTCGTCATATTCCCAGGCAAAACAATCTTTGTACTTGTGAAGGAGTGCAATTAGCTCGGCCTGATACTGAGGATCCAGCATCTGACTTACATAAGTAGGTTTGTGCTCTCTTTCCCTGCCTAGGTTGATTTCCAAGAGAGGGTCTTGGACATCGGCCTTGAGATCATCCAACTTCGCTGTGGCCGTTTCCAACTCGTGTATCTGAATCTCTTCCTCTCTCGGCGCTTCCTCTTCGTAAATACAATCAGCCAAGTTGATCATTCCGTCGCAAGGGCCGATTTCCAACCTTCTATCGGCCAAGAATGCACACCATCTGGCCATGCTGGCCCTCAAGGCCTGCAACCTCCTTTCTTCAATTATCAGAGTCCCCATGGACCTCTTCGTGTTCAACGATCTCAATCGGCCTTGACTCTTCTGTCCGACTGAGATTATGGAAATATGATTTGATGTCTGACGAACTTCCTTTAAGGAAGGTCGCTGAATTTGGTCTTCCCATTTTGTTGCACCCTAGCAACTTAACTGGTCCGATGTCATCTTCATACAAAACTGCATCGGCCGTCTGCACCCGGGCTACAAATGGCTTGGTGTCTGCCCCTACTACTTCTACCTCATCACCCCTCCAGAAAATCAACAACTGATGGAGTGTGGAGGGGATACAATAATTGGGATGTATCCAGTCTCGGCCTAATAATGCATTGTAGGCCGCCGAAGTTTCCGCAATGAAAAAAGCAGTTATGACCGTTTTACTTCCAACGGTCAGTTCAAGTGGTAGGATACCCTTGGTTCTCGAAGGTGCCCCCGTGAAGCTCTGAACATTCATCTCGGTCGGAATTAGCTCCGACTCAGACTTCTGCAGGATCCTCAACATAATTTGGGGCATGATATTAATGGTGGACCCCCCGTCCACAAGAATCCTATTTATTGGGACGCCTTCGATATGCCCTTTCACATACAAAGGCTTTAGGTGCTGGGACATCTGGTGTGTTGGCTTTTCAAACACCACTTTAACTGGCCCAGCCTTCATTCCATCCTCAGTCTGCTGTCCTTTCGGCCTCAAGATGGTGATCTTAGGCCGATCGGTCTGATTGTCAGTGGCGTCTACATTTTTACTCGTGGCTTCCACCACTCTAAGCTTAACGGTCTCACCCCCATTCCAACAGATTTCTTCCATCATGGCCGAGTCCTTAGCTGGGCCTTCTTCTACAACCCCTTCCATGGATGATGGCTGGTCCGGCTTGGCCATGAAGAACATAGGTAGGGTGAATACCATGTTGGATGACAAACCTAATGGGATTGTCCCAAATTGTATAGGCGAAAAACTTGAGTCCGACACATCATCATCGGACTCAATCATCTTGTCCAAGGTGACCCCACCTTCTTCTTGTGGTCTTTCCTGTCGGACCTTTTCCTTTGGATGCTCAGTGACAACGCGCATCGCCCTCGAGGTGAGTCCTTGGTTATCGGACACCTTCAGCTCTGTGGGAGCAGGATGGTTTCCAGCCTGACGCTCTCGCTCGTCCTGTCTCATTGTGGCCGTGCTGGAAATTTAGAGTGTTCAGCTCTGTGCCACTTTTGATCTTGCACCCGAGGTGGTAGCACCATCCTTGGGCTCCTGCCAGAGATTGTTGCTTGCATCTGAGGCCCTGGGACCGTCTGGGAACTTTTTGCCCCCAGTCGGCCATATTCGCCTTGGCCGACTCGCTGCACCAACTGATGTTTTGCCCGCCACTCGGGCTTGGATTGACCTTGCCATGGTATTGACAATCTCTCATGTACAGACCGTCTCGGGCTTGATTCCCGGTGTTCATAGCTTCTCGGCCTCTTGCTCGGGCTCGAGACTTCCTTTCTGACGTCAGCTTTACACCTCGGGCATAAGCCTTGTTCAATGATTTCCAGCTGTCTCCGTAGATCCGCTATCAAATTGTCCGTATTGGATTTGGCCGTTTCTTCCTCGGCCTTTCAGGCTTCTGCCTTGCGTTCTTGATAGCTCGTTTGGAGGTCATGAATTGTCACCTTCGGCCCATCAGTAGCCGAAACAGCAATTTGCTTACCCTCCCTTTGTTTTGGAACTTCTCCATCAGACAAGTCTATCTTCAGTCTCGGCCTAGAAAGCTTGGTTAAATCGGGCATCACCATGTTAGTGCCCGTAATCTGAGGAAAAGGATTTGAATCGATCCCCATAACTTTGTCCGAGAATTTGAAGACTCCCTTCTCTACGTTCTCCTGTATGAAATTACGAAAAACAACACAATTGTTAGTAGAATGCTTCCAAGAATTGTGCCATTTACAGTATTCTTTATTTTTCATGTCATCGGCCTTAGGGATCCGATGACCTTCACTTAGCTTGATCACTTTATCGGCCAACAAGGCATCGAATATTTGATCCGCCATAGTGATATCAAAAGTGTAGTTTTTCCCCGCCTCGAACGCCATTTTCTTTGCAGCGGCGTTGTTGTTTACTGGCTTATTCAAGGCGTTACATACGACAGGCCGTTTGCAAATCAACTCGGCCATATCGCTTTCTATTTTGAGGTCACATTCTGCCAAATGGACCTCGTAATTGGGGTCTTTATAATATGTTCCCTTGGAGGAGTTCTTCTTCTCCAACTCATCCAAAAGAATGCGCTCGTAGCGACCGGCCCGTGTGGCAAGCTCGAATAGGTCACGGAAGTCAGTTCCCTCAAACCTCTTACGAAGTTCGAAAGACATACCCCCCATGGCCATCTTTGCATACTCTTCCTCAGGCAAAACTGTCTTACACCGATATTTTGCCTTTCGGAAACGGGCTATGTAGGTTTCCACGGTCTCCCCTACTAGTTGCATCATTCTTGACAAATCTGCCAATGACGTCTCGGGCTCAGTCCTATAGAACTGGCCGTGAAATAATTCTTCCATCCCTTGCCAAGTTAACACAGAATTGGCTGGGAGGTTAACATACCACAAAAATGCCATGCCTGTTAGCGAATTTGGGAATAGTCTTAACTTTAATGGGTCACTGTGACCCACATGGCCGCATTGAACAATAAAATGGCCGATGTGCTCAACTGAGGATTGTTCACTCTCTCCTGAAAACAGAGTGAAATTTGGTACTTTGTACCCCTGCGGAAATATGACTTGGTTAATTTCAGGGGGGTACGGCCGTCTGTACGTCGGCCTTTCTAGTCTTCGCATAAACGGGCCATACTCCTCGTGTATGGTCGCTACCAGTTCTTCCCTATTTATGGGTTGGGCTACGGGCTGAACATTCCTTATCGGGGTTACCAACGGTGGTGGTCCGTGCTGTTGGTTATGGGCCTGATGGGTCCAAAACCCACCGTTGTTCCTTTGCCCCCCATGGCCGTGGCCTAGGGGCAGTGAGTGGCCGACTGAACTGTCAGTGTGGCCTGTTGACCTACCAAAACCTGGAGTCGCCGATCCGTTGGGATCGGTAACTGCTGAACCGCTTGCCATACCGGTCTGTGACTCCGACTGTCTGCCTGAGCCATTACCCTCTCTTAGGTTTGGACAGACATACGGCGGGTCCTTCGGCTTTTCAGACTCAAGCAAAGTGCCCGAGCCTGATCCGTTGACCTGTTCTTTGTTGCTTCCGGCCTTATAGGTTTCAACCAGCCTTCCGATTGCTTCCGTCAGGCGGTCTAACTTTATATGGGTGGTCCTGGTTTCTAGGACCAAATCAGCCTGACTCTTGTGAACATCGACCGTTTGGTCCATGACCGACTTAAGATTGCCCATAGAGCCTATAAGGGCGTTGTACTCCTGCCACATGGGCTCTACGTTGGCTCTCACGACCTCTGATATTGCCTCGAGAGTGACGCTGCCATCCTGGGGAGAATGGCCTGTGCTCTCCTCCACATGTGGATCTGTGGGCTGATCGTCCTGGCCGTTCTTCGTCGTCTTATCTCTCTTTGGTGGCATGATTTGACACTGTTTGTCCCACCGGGCGTGCCAAAAATGTTTGCTTGTAATTTGCTCGGGCGTGCCAGAACCAACAGTGGTTCGGTGTGTGTATGTGCAAACTAATTTCCTATATTGCTTGAGTGAGTGATACTCAAGGCTTGGTGAATCTAACTTCTAAACAAGGGTGATTGTGTGTAGTGAGTAGGAAAGTACCCTCACTAAAAGTCCTTTAGCAGTACTGAAGCGCACAAGCTAAAAAGTGTCAAAGTCTAACAGGTAAACAAAATCACAAACGGTTTAATAAAAACAGATTTTTATTAAATGCTTGGAAAGATTAAAACAGATCTTAAGAACACACCAGAAAAGGTTGGATATTCAAAAGAACAAAAGAAAGCAAAATAATAACAAAAAAGGACAGACCTAATTGCTACTAAAGCTGAGAAAAAACAAAGACTTGAAGAAAGTGCTCTGAATGCTGTTGTGTATGCTGTTTTCGAAAGAGACGCAGAGTCCTTTGCTTGGAGGGCCTGCCTCAATATTTATAGCGGCCAAGGTTGATTTCTATTTGGACTATGATTCCTTATCTTACGCCCCAAGCTGTTAATTGATTGGTTAATTGAAGAAATCCTTTTATATCAATGATTCCTTCCTTATCAAGAACTTGATTGCCTCAATCCCTTTCCTAAACGGACTCCTGTTTCTAAAACTCTTGAAGGTGATGTCATCCTGCCAGTTGTGAACAGCACCGCCTTCCTTTCATCAATCGGCCTCATCATTGCTCCTCCTAGATAAACCGGGCTCAATCAGCTTCCATGCCCGATCATCTTTCATTCAACCGCCCATAGCCAATCGGACTTAGATTCTGACTTTACCTCTCATCTTCATTACGCATTGTCCGATTGGCTATCCTGCTGCTGCTTTCCACCATCGGGCTTTCAACATGATAAGTTTGTTTTCCAATAGCCCGATGAACCTTACCACAATCCCATATCCCATCGGGCTCTACTTGTCACACCAACCGACCTTAACCCAATCATTGGTCTTATGTCTATACTTGAGCCCGGTAAGTCATTCACCGGCCTCTCCTCTAACATACATCGGACTCAAAACCCATTGACGGTTTTTGGATGCAAACAGGCTCTGGCCTACGGGCACGTGTCTCTCTTCGAGACGAGCTAAAGAGTTCACAATTTAGATTTTGTCCTAAGCCTTAAGGTAGAGTGAACGTGAACGCTTTAAATTTATTATAAAAGTGTATAAATACTATTTTATATGTAACAAATTTTTTCATAGGTTGTGGAAATAACTTTAAATATAGAAACTTGTAATTTGTTTACATTTTTTATACTTAAAAACTGTCAAAATTTTAATTGTTAGGAAGCTTTTAGTCGGACTTTAATGCGGGATGCTAGGGTCAGGGCCAGGGCCTGGTTGGCCCAAGCCCAAGCTTGGGCCTGGATTAAGGCCCATTTTTTCGAGTTGGACCATTGGCCGGCCATCGGACTGGATTTTTTTTTTTTACACTCCTAACATGGGTGCAAAGACAAATTTAAGAGATGTATTTAGCAGACTTTTAAAAAATATATATATATTTATTTTCTAGTAGTAATAAATAGTTTAGCACTCTTTACAAAAGACCTAACGTACTTTAGAGCATCTTTGCAACATCACTTTTGTGCCATCATTTTTTTTTTTTTAAATGTGACAGAACTTTTCTATTAAAAATGAGTACAATCTTATCCTACTAAACTCTCATAAACCAAGATCACAACGCCCAAATATCAAGTAATGAAACAACAATGTTAGAGACACAAATAAATCTCACAAACACTCATATTTATAGTCTATCTCTTTCTTGGGTGGCACTGTAGGGTCTACTAAAATTATCCAGATCCCACAATGCCATCCAAAGAGAGATAAACTCTGGGTATAAGTATTTGTGAGATTTGTTTGTGCTCCAAATATTACCCTAAATAAAAATCAGTGTAACAACCGTGATGCTATCGCGTAAGAAGCAAATTAAATAAAAATAAAATAAAATAATTTATGAAGGATGAGATTTCATTTGGAAACCAGCAGTGGGATCCGAGGAGTTTGCATTCGACGGGTCAAGGTACTAGACGAATCCACAGAATTTTTTCCTGTGATCAATGGGTGAGTTTTTGAGGGGGACTCATACCGTGGAACCCATAAAAAATGGGATTCTCAAAAAATTTCACCACTTACTTATTTTTAGTGTATTTGATAATATACTAATTAATTGAAAAACTAACTAAAATCTGTTGAAAACTTTAAGTGAATTTTTTTTTAATGAAAATAATCACTGAATGCAGTACATTTCAGTACTTGAAGCACTGTTTTTACTATTGCAAATCTAATCGCTTAAAATTTTCAGTACTTAAAATTCAGTACGAGTACTTAATTTTTAGTTTTATCAAACGGACCCTTACTCAAAAGACTCATCTCACATTAGCTGTAGAGTTACTAGAGTACCATATAAGATGGTCGTGTGTTACATTCAAGGTACTTTGAAAGCTAAAATTCCAAAACACTATCGTTCGTACTTGAGTAATAGGAATGTTGTAGCACAAATACTTCAATTTGGTTATTGTGTCCGTGTCGGAAACCACCACTCTCCGGACACTCACCATCACGTGTCAGACAAGCGAAAAAATGTGTCTTAATTTTTTTTTAACATCTGAAACAGTCGGATACATGGTCGACATTGCCGAACATGGAAGTGGACAAGGCATGGTGGCCTCTCGTTGAAAATGATTTCAAAACTTTGAGCTAAAGTCTTAATATAATAAAATAGGAAATAAGTAATTGATTTATTTAGGAAATTTTGGAAAATCATGAGAATTGACACGACACACAATACAATATCTAATTAATTAGGAAATATGCTTTTGTCATAATCGTCTCAGAGTCCATCTCTGTATCCTATATTTTTAAGATTTATTTTGTCACCCTATCCATATCCACGCTACATAGATTGGAATTTGCACATTGTAGCATCAAATATATATATATATAGACATGATTTAAAAAAGAAAAATGCTAAGTACACCGATTTTGTGCACCTAAACTATCCATCGTGGCAGTTTTGAAATTAATTCGAACTTTGTTTGATAACTGATGAATAATTTTGAAAATCCACATCAACAGGTGTATTGTTTAGGTGTCCCGTTTAAGTGTATCTAGCATTACTCAAAACAAAAGAGAGCATTTTTACTCATCCTATTTTCGTCACCAATAGCTCACCCAAGTCTCCACTGGATGACATGTATCCAATTTCAGTAATTATACTGATAGTACATAGGTAAAATGAAAATAGAATCGGACACATATCACCACCAAAAAGAGGCCTGAGTGAGCAATGAGTTACCAAAATAGGATGAGCAAAAATGCTCTGAAAACAAAATGGTATATCAATTATTCAAACATTATATATATAGCTAGCTGTAGGTATGCAATGCATATAGATATCATATAGATATTGGACTTACAAGGATATGGGAAGTTGCATTGTCATAGCCAGTACCAGCAGAAGCAAAACAGACTCCAACAGAAAAATCTGATATATTATACATTGGATCCAAGTAGGCCGGTACAATTGGCCTGAGACCAAAAGCCTCAGATATAAAATCCGGCGGAATCCGGCCATTTGAGAACCGGCCGGTGGGCTGACCGCCGCGAAAATCGCGGCCATATGGCTTAAAATTACTCTTGAGAATTGTTGGAATCTGGTTGTTGTTACCGGCGTCCACCGACGAGTCTCCGAACACCACCACCGCCGGAACTTTGGCTATACCAATAGTGAGTAACATGAAGAAATGAACCAACACTAGAAATAATAATGGACATGGGTATGCCATTTTTGGCTTTGAGATAGAGGAAAAGTTACTACAATTTTATATATTGGATACTGGACTATTTGTTAAAAAAAAAAAAAAAAAAGGTTTGTTTAAACCTAAATTAATTAAATTTTACAAAAAAAAATTAGAAATTTAGGCAAAAGTCTCTTGAAGCGACTGTAAAGAATTTAAAATCCAATGTAATTTTTACTATGTTGAAAAGTCCCTAAAATGTGAAATGTTCGATTCAGTGAAATATTCACTTAATATTTATGTACCAAGAGCCTTTCCCTTATAAGGAATCGAATCGTCTTTAACTCTAAAATAAAATGGCATAATGGACTTATTACTAAATCGTCCTAATTTTTTATAATATTATTTTATTTTATATAATAAAATGGCAATGGCAGTTTTGAAATTGAGCCTATCTAAATACGCTTATATTTAGTAACTAAAGCATATTTTTTTAGTGATCCACGTCAACTGGTGTAGTTTTTAGGTGTACCTAGCATTATCTTAATTTAGGGAGAAATAGAGTGTTGAGAGAGTGGAGGAAAATACAAAATGTGTAAAAAGTGAGTAGAAGTTTAATAAAAATCGAATTTTAAAGTTATGAAATTGGTGAAGAGTGAAAATAATTTTGAACTCATAGATGACGCGCCTAAAGTGTCCGAGTCATCAAGTTCATTTCTCCTATATTATGTATATAGATATATATATATATATGTATATACTGCTGGAGGTTGGAATTAATGAGAGATTGCTGGGGCTGAGGTGGAAGTTTGTTGGGCTCACTGATGGCTATTGTCAATGTTATAAAGTTTGTGTGTGTGATGACAAATTTAGTTAATGAGAGGTTTAATTTTGATTTAATGAGAGTTCGTTTGAGAAGATGACAGGGATTTGAACGCACATATACACCTAGTGCAATTTGCTTACGCAATTTCTCACTCATAAATAGGCAAATAAGAGTATGTTTGATAATCCAATTAAGTGATAAAAATAAAAAGATTCAGCACTTATTCTTTTTCAGTGCATTAGATAATGTACCACTTAATTAAAAAAAATACGCAAAAAATCACTGAATACTGTAAGTGAAAATTTTCTGCTGAAAATAATCACTGATTCTATTTCAGTAGTTGAAGTACAGTTTTTAGTATTACAAATTCAATCACCTAAAATTTTCAGTACTTAAAATTCAGCAATTAATTTTAACACTTAATTTTCAATTTTATCAAACGCATCCTAAGTGTTTATTCGGAAAAGTTACGAATCGATTATGTAGTTTATAATTAAGTAAAGGGAATTGATATTCGCACTCCATGGAATGCATTAACTGCATAGTACTGTATGATGTGTCAGTAGTACTATGGAGTGCGTTAGTTTAATTTTGAAGTGGGAATTGCAATTCCCATAGGTAAATTGTCCCTATTTTGTGGTTGCCCTTGTACAATCTCAAGTCACTATTAAATAAGACAAAACATAAGTCAAAAACAGAATCTAGTTGGTGTTTTAAAGACAACCAGTTTTAAGAGTGCAAAAATGATACACACACAATTCTACACCAAGTACGTCCTGGTCTTTGATTTTGATGGGTCCTGTGTAGGACCTATGTGGAACCCACATGGAGCCTACTGGAATCAAAGACTAGAATTGCTAGGTTAGAAATTATATGTGTGTGTGTGTGCGCGTATCATTACTCTTACGAGTGATAAAATCAAGAACTTGTGCACGATAAATGGACATATCTACTAAACACTGGATTATTATTGGGATTTCGTACCCCATGGATATAATATGCAATACCCAATTATAAATCCCATTAAAATATTACACCACACGTAAGAATGGACTGAATAGGAATAAGATGCACATTCTCAACCCAGATTGCTGTCATCCAAACGTGATGTATGAAAAAATCGCTAGTAAAATCTTCTAATGAAGTAAAATCTCTTGTATGATATGCACTTCATAAAAAATCTTGGCAATCTTCAAATGAAGTTATTTGGATAATGCAAATAACTTTTTGAAAGGACTAATGTTATGTTTCTCAAATTTTGTATCTCAAATGTTTCTCAAACACATTTGACAGTGGGTTTATTGGATTTTAGTCAGAGGATATTGAAGTGGGCCCATCATTATTGAAGGTAGCCCACTACTACGTGTGTTTGAGATACAAAATTTGAAAAGCAAAGCATTACTCTTTTGATTGATACGGAATAGTTGCCACAGATCAGTCAAGAACTGCAACATTTGAAACAAATTTCCTTGCCAAGGTGTATATTTATGCTTAGCTTGACCTTTAAAATTTTGAGATTTTAAGTGGTTGTAAAATTAAGGTTTTGTTTGGTTTGGAGATTTCAGTAGAATAGAGAGGGAGAGAGAGAGAGAGAGAGAGAGAGAGAGAGAGAGAGAGAGAGAGAGACAGAGAGAGGAAAGCAATTTCTTTCTTTGGTTATCTAAGGGAAATGAAAAAAAAATCTTCATACATTTCATTTCTTCTTTCTTCTTTGTGATTTGGTTTCTTATTATGGTTTAGTGAGGCTGAGAAAGAACATGAAAGAAAAGGTTTCTCCGTTGTCTTTTCCTATTTTCCTATTTTATGTTCTTGTCTTTCATAAAATCCATGAACTGACATAGGATAAGAGCCCAGAGTAAGGGACAGTGACAATCAAAGTTTCAGATATGTGAAGAATTAGATTGGAACCAAAAAGATAATTCTATTGATATGTGTTTACACGTATATATATATATATACATTGTACAAAACGAATCTCTGACATGTAGTAGAATACACATGTAACTTATCTACCCATAAATGTGGTCAATACAAGATATATGCCCATGATTCCAAATCCCATAAATATGTTCAATACACGATATATGTCTATGATTCCACGATTCTAGCTATCTGTCCATGATTCCATGATTCTAGCAATATGTTATTCTAATACTCCTCCTCAAGTTGGAGCATGAATGTTATGAATGCCCAACTTGCATAATAATCGGGAGAATTGATCTTTGCCAAGAGCTTTAGTAAAGATGTCGGCAATTTGGAGCTGAGAAGGAATATGAGCAGTCTTAATTAGCCCGGTTTGGAGCTTTTCACGAAAAATGTGACAATCCAATTCAATATGGTTGGTACGTTCGTGCAACACAGGGTTGGAGGCAATGTGGATTGCAGCCTAATTGTCACAGTAAAATGCGACTGGAGAAGAGTGAAGAATACTTAAATCATTGAGGAGATATTTAAGCCATTGAACTTCACACACAGTCTGAGCCATGGCACGATATTCAACTTCAGCAGAAGAGCGAGACACACTGGTTTGTTTCTTAGTTCTCCAAGAAATGGGACTAGAGCCTAGCATAGTGCAATAACCGGTTGTGGACTTACATGTGATAGGACAACCAGCCCAATCTGAGTCATAATAAGCACTTAAATGCAAATCGTTGGTGGAAGAAAAAAGAATGCCTTGACCAGGAGTCCCTTTAAGGTATCGAACTAGTCGAAGAGCAGCTTGATAATGTGGTGCACGAGGTTGATGCATAAACTGACTTAATGTGTGAACCACAAATAAAATGTCAAGCCGAGTGATTGTGAGATAAATTAGGGAGCCAACGAAACATCGATAACGAGAAGGATCCAATAATAAATCACCAACATCGGGAAGAAGTTTGAGGTATTACTCTATAGGAAAAGAAAAAGGTCGAGCACCTAAAAGACCCACACCAGCAAGGATATCAAGTGTGTACTTCTGCTGACTAATGAAAATTCCATGCTTAGAACGAGAGACTTCTATACCCAAGAAGTACTTGAGAGGACCCAAATCTTTGATATGAAACCGAGAGTTCAAGAAAGTTTTGAGATTATAAATGGCTTGAGAATCATTACCTGTTGCCACAATATCATCAACATATACCAAAATAAAAGTAGAGCCATGAGATATGTGTTTAGAAAAGAGAGTGTAATCAGCTTTAGATGAGATATAGCCCGCATCTAAGAGGGCAGTAGAAAATTTAGTGAACCAGTTGTGAGAACCTTGTTTAAGGTCATACAACGATTTATTCGGTTTGCAAACTTGAGTCTCCCCCTTACATGCAAAACTACGAGGTATGCGCATATAAACTTCTTCATCCAAATCACCATGAAGAAATGCATTATTGACATCTAATTGGTATAAGGGCCATCCACGTGCTGCAACAATAGCAAGTAAACATCGGACTGTAATGAGTTTCTCTACAGGAACAAATGTTTCGTGATAATCCAAACCTTCTTGTTGGGTATAACCCTTAGCAACTAAGCGTGCTTTGTAGCGCTCAATTGTGCCATCAGAGCGATACTTGATCTTGCATACCCATTTGCACCCAATGGGCTTTTTGTTAGAAGGTAATGGAGTAAGAGTCCATGTGTTATTCTTTTCAGGAGCAGCAATTTCTGCAGCCATAGCTTCTCGCCAATGAGAAATCTGTTGAGCCTTAGAAAAGGACTGTGGCTTGATCTTAGAAGTAAGAGTAGTAAGAAATGTGAAGGAGAAAAATGATGAAGAGAAAGGTATTGCTCTAGTGGATAAGACTTACCTCGGAAAGATGTTGATGGAGGTGACGTAGTAGTGATAGCCAAAGTGCAAGCATAGTCACCAAGGTGGTGGGGAGCATGGTTATCTCGTGTAGATCGACGAAGAGCTGGTAAAGAGGAAGTCAGAGAGGATGGAGGGACCGGTGGTACAGTAGTAGAGGTAGGGTGCATTTCTAGAGGAGAGATATCTTCAGCAAGCATTGGAAGAGCAGGTGAAGTGCTAGGCATGGGAGGTGACGAATGTGGGACGTCACGATAGGGAATGTGGTTACATGGAAGACCACATCGCGAGAAGTATAGATTTGGTTGGTTTCCAAATCAAAAATGTGGTAACCTTTTTAAGCATAAGGGTAACCAACAAAGATACCATGTCGTGCACGAGGGTCAAATTTGTGTTTCTTGGGGGTAGTGTTGCGAAAGACCCTTAGGTGATTGTAATTTGGTGGGGTACTGAGCAATTTTTTATGAGGAGTTTTACCGGATAAAATTGGAGTTGGCATTTTATTAATTAAAAATATAGCAGTAAGGACACATTCACCCCAAAAGGATAAAGGCAAATGGACTTGAAAACGGATAGCTCAAGCAACATTGAGAATATGATGGTGCTTGCGTTCCACAACCCCATTTTGTTAGGGAGTGTCAACGCAGCTTCGTTGATGAATAATGCCATTAAGATAAAATAGATGTTGGAGATCATGATGCATAAATTCAAGACCATTATCTGTGCGAATAGTCTGTACATGACAATGATGTTGTGTTGCTACCAAAGCAATGAAATATTGGAGAAACAATTTTGCATCAGATTTATTGCGTAGTAGATATAACCAAGTGCAACGACTGTGATCATCAACAATTGTGAAAAGTATTTTGCACCAGAGAATGTAGGTACAATAAAAGCTCCCCATAAATCACAATGCAATAATTGGAAAGCACAAGAAGTTAAAATAGAACTAGTTGGAAAAGGTAAACGAGTCATCTTGGCTTGGGGATAGATGTCACAAGCACACTTATTATTACTAGAGACAGAGGAATCTAATTCAGCAATTGCTTTGAGCCTTGCATTGGAAGGATGACCAAGACGCCAATGCCATAAATTAAAAAAAAAAAAAAAAAAAAAGGAAAAACAGCAACAACTACATGAGGACATGACTCGAATATGTAGAGGGCATCAACTACCTTGCCCGCTCCAATCATCATCTTCCTGGATAGGTCTTGAAAGAAAACAGTAGTGTCAATGAAAGCAACAAGACAATTACGACCTTTTGTGACTTGACTGATAGATAAGAGGTTAAAATAGAAAGATGGCACATAAGAAAGTTGAATTGTGCCAAGCTGAGTACAAGTCACTTGAATATATAGGATCTCTCTCTCTCTCTCTCTCTCTCTCTCTCTTGTTTGTTACAACTCATCCTTGCTTGCAGCTTCCTCCCCCATAAGTTCATTAAGCAAAAATTCATCTTCTACAATGATTTCTCCATCTTTACAGTCCCACGGCTCAGTCTTCACAATCACAGGGCTATTCTCTAGAGGTAGGTTTCCCTTTCCACCACGCTTGACGTCTTTCACAAATTCTCTGAGAAACCAAAAGAACCATTTTCAACTTTGCTTCATTCCAACACAATTACAATCTGAATAATATGGAAATGAAGATACTTACATGATTTGGTCATTCTCAAATGCACTCCTAAGTGGGGCATAAGCGCCTTTCTTCACATTGAAGGCCACCAAAGTTGGGTATTGATCCATAGAAGCCAACACTGACACAGTTTTCGATATCTGGCTGCTTACCAGAAGCCACACGAACATAGCTGCAACCACTGAAAATCTTACTTTTTTAGCTAATGCATACTATTGTCAACTAGCCATCAATTTTTTTGTGCCCTTATCAACACTTAATGCTATGTTTGGTAGGGCAGGAGGGATGGAAACCCGGAAGGGAGGGAAGAAAATCAGTAGAGACACGAAGAGAGTCTTTGTTAAAACTAAAGTTGGGAGAATAGAACAAAATTACCGGGAAGTAGAATTGTAAAAATTTCTTTGGGTTGAGTCGCGGGTCTCGCTGTCACGCCCCGACGTAGCATAAATAAGGAAAGCGTTTAATTTCCTTTATGGACCCGTAGGTCGCGACAGTTTGAAGGATCGATTCCGTCCCAACGTCGAACAACAAATATAATAATCAGAGCAGGGCAATCAAGGCTTATAAAAATTTTCTAACTTATTACATCTTATAATACGGGGTCAACTAAGGCACATACCGCCTTGAAACAAAACAATAACTTAAAGTCTATTACAGTCATCCTTATTACAAAACAGTTTAAAAACTTAAAACATATAAGCTTAAAGCATATAATAATTAAACAGTTTCTCTTCCAAAAGCAGCTGTTCTCAGTTAGCATAGTCATAATGTCCCTCCTGATTGTAACTTGAAAAGCCTGAACACGAATGTCCAGGAAGCATCAACGTTGTCAGCTTCAAGAAGCTGGTGAGTATTAAAAACACAACTTCGAATGTAAGACATACTCAATTACCCTTTTTCATTTCTCATTTAAATCCACAAATTTACTTTTAAGATAAAGAGTTCGTTTAGAAAACAACCACAACATTATTTAAAAGATAAATTCACACATATGTGACCGTGTATGAGAACGATGCACCATCTCATCTGACCGACTCTTTTCTCTCGATAAAACCCAACAACCCAACATCACACACCGGTATCTTTGAAACACTAAGATAGCCACACTTTAGCAACGGGGCGCCAGGGAGTGTCCAGTTTGCCTCACACTTTGGTCCGGGGTACCAGGGAGTGTCCATTGCCTCACACTTTGACTACCTAATCCGCCATGCAAATACCGGAGCAACCTCACGCAGTATCCAGACTCGGGTATCAGGGAGTGTCCATAGGCCACACTTTAGCACTACCATGGGTGCCAGTGAGTGTCCAAGTTCGGCGTCACACACTTTAACGCTTCCATGGGCGTCAGGGAGTGTCCATATTTGCCACCGTTGCATTTCAAAGATACCCTCGCCGCAATCTCAATCACAACACACTTTGGTACTCACTTACCAGGGAGTGTCCACATCACAATCTTAACCGCACTCACTATGCCACACTGACCGTTACTCTTTTCCATACTAACCAACATTCACACTCACCATGCATGGACCACTGACTCCACATGTATGTCATGAAACTTTTAAAACACGAGGCAATTCACTGAAATATAAACACAACATGCGTACGGGGATTAACGAGTCACAATTCAACGTTTAAATCGTTCAAACATAATCAATTAAGATTCTGATTTAATAATTTCCCAAACAGAGCTTTGACAGTCCTTAAAAGTTGAATCAAACAGACCCTTAACATAAAATAAGCAAAACCAGAATCTGCCAGATATCGCGCGCGCGGGCCGCTCGCGCGAACGGTCGCTCGCGTGGGCCGCTCGCGCGATGTACCCAAATTTTGTTTTGTTTTAAAAGCCTCTCTCTCTGCCTGAAATCAGCCACCTCGCGCGCGCGGGTAGCTCGCGCGGAAGGTCTCTCGCGCGACCCTCGCTCGCGCGACCTGCCTAAATTTCATTTTTCTTTATAAAAACTTTCCTGTCTGCCTGAATCCATGGGGCTCGTGCGCGCGGCTCGCTCGCGCGATCCTCGCGCGCGCGATCGTGGCGCAAGATGAAGCAGAGGCTTCATCTTCCTCGTGGAGAATGCCCTGTTTTCAGCTTAAGGGTCCAAATTGACCCATTTTCGAAAACTCGAGTATACATGTCATATTATATATGGATCTCTTGGTTTTTCATCAAGGATTAAGAATCCATTATCAATTTGACATGATTCAATCTACAACTCTAGAATTTTATGAGAGATTAAAAGTTGTCAAAACAAATTTTCTTATATACTTTTCCATATGGATAAATTAGCTTCCAAAGTCTTGACAGTAGCTTTTAGGGACCATAATTGTCCTAAATCATCTCTGAAAACTCATCTAAATTAAGGTTGCAAAATCCATGTTCTTGAGCTTCAAACTTAAAATCTAAAAATTAACAATGGTGAACTATAGTTTTATCAATACAATTAGCAATATAAGCATGTGAGACATTTGTAGTGAGTTAGAAATACTCACAGAACAAAGATTGAAGATAGATTGTTGAGAGAGAATAAGAAATTCAAGCTTTGGCTATGGAAATAAGGAGCTTCTCTCTCCAGAAAATTTCAGCAATTAACTCTCAAGCTCTCTCTCTATATTCCTCTGTGTTGCTTGTCAAAATGTGCAGAACCAAGGGTGTGTGTGTGATGTATAAATAGAAGCTCAAGTGGAGAACTTGGGCTCCAAGAAATTTTTAGAATTCACTTAACAAGCTTAATAGGTTATACAAAACCTTAATTACTAACTTACATTAATTAAAACTACAGATTTGGGTGTATGATATATATAAATACACAGATTTACATACGTATGTACACCCTCAAAGTTTGAAGAGGCAAGCTTAGGTGTGTAGGGGTCATGAGCTAAGTTGTTTGGGAGTTTAGCTTATGGACACAAACCAATACACACAACTAAAGCTTACCCAAACAAGGCACAAGGCAATCATTAGCTTGCCATAAATAGATGTAAAGCAATTGTCCAAATCAGTCACTTCCAAAATCTGTGGAAGTTCACACAGCGTGGACAATTTTGAACATAAACTGATATTTTTGTGACGCGGTGGTCACCACAAAAATACAGAAAATAAATTTTAACGTAGGAAATAATTTTCCAATTTTATAAAAATACTGATTAAGTCAAAAGCAAACATTTTCACCGTTTTGAAATACAGTTTTGAAATTCAACACAGGTATTGCTAAATTTTACAGAAATTGCAGTTTGACCTCAAAAGAATTTTAATAGGAATTAAAACAAGCAACCGGTTTTAATATAGGGGATTTGAAACAAAAAAAGAAAGCAAACAATACAAATTTAAATATGACAATGCTATAACAAATTAATTATGAAAATGAAATTTAGAAATAAATGGAAATGCAGGTTGTTACATCCTTCCTCCCTTAAACAGGATTTCGTCCCCGAAATCAAGACTAACTAGTCGTGAAACAACTTCGGGTACTTCTTCCTCATATCAGCTTCAACTCCCCACGAGGCTTCATTCTCGTCATGGTGATTCCACTGAACCTTCACCAACGGGATATCCTTATTCCTCAACTTCTTGATACTCTGATCCAGAATCTTCACAGGTCTCTCCTTGTAAGAAATGTTATGACTCGTCTCAATGTCGTCATAACTAACCACGTGCGAGGGGTCTCGCATGTACTTCCTTAGCATACTCACATGGAATACATTGTGAACCCCAGACATCTTCGGTGGTAGCGCGAGTTGATAAGCTACTTTCCCAACACGTTCCAAAATCTCGAACGGTCCGATGAAACGCGGAGCCAATTTCCCTCTCTTGGGACCAAAGCGTACCACTCCTCGGGTCGGTGAGACCTTATGAAGTACGTGATCTCCAACACTAAACTCCAAATCTTTCCGGCGTCGATCGGCATAACTCTTATACCGGCTCTAAGCAGTTCTCATTCTTTCCTTGACCAAAGAAATCTTCTCGTTGGTTTCTCTAACCAAATCTGGTCCCAACAACTCCGTGTCACCAACCTCTGCCCAACACAAAGGAGAACGGCCTGGTCGTCCGTACAATGCTTCGAACGGAGCCATCCCGATACTCGTGTGATAACTGTTGTTATAGGCAAATTCAACCAACGACAAGTGTGTCTCCCAAGATTCTTCAAAATCGATCACACAAGCCCTGAACATATCCTCCATGATCTGATTAACACGCTCAGTATGTCCGTCTGTCTGAGGGTGAAAAGTCGTACTCATCTTGAGCGAGATTCCCATAGCTTCTTGCAGACTTTCCCAAAATCCAGAAGTAAAAAGTGCGACACGGTCTGACACAATCGACACAGGTGCACCGTGAAGTCGCACAACTTGTTGTATGTACATCCGGCTCATCTTCTCCACCGGGTATGTCATACTATAAGCAATAAAATGAACAGACTTCATTAATCGATCCACGATTACCCAAATGGCGTCATGATTCTGCTGCGATCGAGGCAATCCTACTACAAAATCCATCGTGATGTGCTCCCACTTCCAACCAGGAATAGGCAGCGGTTGCAACAATCCTGACGGTCTTTGATGTTCGGCTTTGACTTGCTGACACGTCAAACACTTGGATACAAATTCGGCCACATCTTTCTTCATACCTTCCCACCAGAAATTTCTCTTCAAATCTTTGTACATCTTAGTTCCTCCCGGGTGAACTGTTTACCTTGATTTATGTGCTTCTTCCAGAATATCCTTCCTAAGTTCTCCAACATCTGGCACACATAATCTATTCCTGCAACAATACCCTCCATCGATTCCCACCTTCCATTCTATCGGGTCTTTTTCTGACATCTTTACGAACCAGGCTTGAAACTTCTCATCTTCTTTCTGAGCTCCAATAATGCGATCGATAAGAACAGGCTGTAGGATAAGACATCTGAACAATTGTCCTTCTCCTTCTTCAGCACTCTGTACATCGAACTCCGCCAATGTCTCCAATGCTCACCATTCTCTAACCATCAAGGTGGCGATCGTCTCACGAGTCTGTCGACGAACTGAATATGAGGCAAAGGCGATGGTTGGAATTGATGAAAGACTACAACTTGTCGATTCACTACCATTCTGGGAAAGCAAATGAAGTCGTAATCTTTGATCAGCTCCATCCATCTGCGTTGCCTCATGTTCAATTCTTTTTGTGTGAACAAGTATTTCAGGCTCTTGTGATCGGAGAATAAATTAAACTTCTCACCATAGAGATAGTGTCTCCAAATCTTGAGTGCAAATACCACTGCCGCCAACTCCAAATCATGAATGGGATAGTTCAACTCATTCGGCTTCAGCTGTCTGGATCCATAGGCTATAACTCTGCCATCTTGCATAAGTACACACCCCAATCCTTGATATGACGCGTCACTAAAGATAGTGAACTTCTCATCAGGCTTGGGTATTGCTAGTACCGGTGCGGTAGTGAGTCTCTCTTTCAACTCTAGAAAGGCCCGCTCATGCTTCTCTGTCCACTCGAACTTCAAATTCTTCTTCGTCAACCCAGTCAATGGTGCGGCTATTTTAGAGAATCCCTCAACAAATCTCCTGTAATAGCCTGCGAGTCCAAGAAAACTCTGAACTTCTGTAGGGTTGCTCGGCCTAACCCAGTTTGACACAGCATCGGTCTTGGATGAATCCACTGGAATTCCTTGAGATGACACCTTGTGTCCCAAAAATTTCACTTCTTGCAACCAGAACTCACACTTACTGAATTTGGCATACAACTGGTGGTCCTTAAGCGTCTGCATCGCAATACGTAGATGTTGTTCGTGTTCTTCTCCTGACTTAGAATAGATCAAAATATCATCAATAAAGACGATGACAAACTGATCTAAATAAGGCTTGAACACTCTGTTCATCAGATCCATAAACACTGCCGGGGCATTCGTCATTCCAAACGGCATCACCAGAAATTCATAATGACCATATCGGAATCTGAACGCTGTCTTAGGTATATCTTCCTTCCGTACCCTCAACTGATGATATCCCGACCTTAGGTCTATCTTGGAAAATGTCGTAGCTCCTTGTAGTTGATCAAACAAATCGTCAATCCGAGGCAAGGGATACTTGTTCTTGATAGTTACCCGGTTCAATTCTCTGTAGTCGATACACAACCGAAGTGTCCCGTCCTTCTTCTTCATAAATAACACTGGTGCTCCCCAAGGCGATGTACTTGGGCGTACAAAACCTAGGTTCTCGAGCTCTTGTACTTGTTCCTTCAATTCTGATAGCTCAGCGGGGGCCATTCTGTAGGGAACCTTGGTGATCGGTACGGTACCCGGTATAAGCTCAATACAGAACTCTATACTTCTCTCGGGCGGCAAACCAGAAACGTCTTAAAATACTTCTTCGAAGTCCTTGACTACAGGTATAGACGACACTGTCCCTTCTGTACTGACGACTTCGATGTTGGCTAAACATCTCGTGAGGAACATATCTCCCGAAGGGTTACATTGAAAATCAAAGGGTTGATTCTCATTGTCGGGGAATGTAATTCTCTTCCTCGCACAATCCAACTTCACTTGATTCTGAGAGAGCCAATCCATTCCTAGGATTATGTCAAACTCCTTCATCGATAGGACAATCAATCTTGAAGGGATTTCATGGTCTCCTAGCCGTAGAGGACAATCCTTGCACACATGTCCTAATCTGACAGCAGCTCCTAATGGTGATGTAGCCTTCAAAGCTTTCTCTAAACGATGAGGTAAGATACCCAATCTCCGAATAGTATTAACAGATATGAACGAAAGAGCAGCACCCGTATCAAATAACACTTTAACATGGGAGTTAAAGAGAGTTAATGTACCTTCCACTGCTTGCTGATCAGGTTGAGCTTCTCCATAATCTCCTTCTTCATACACAGTTCCATCATATCTAGCGGCATCAAGAATAACAGCATTCAAGCGAGTCTGACCCTGTTGACCATAAGTCACGTGCTTAGGAGCAGTGCAGAATCTGCTGATGTGACCTGGTTCACCACAGTTGTAGCAGACTATCCCTTGCTGAGCAGCACGCCTTGGTGCCTTGCAATCTCGAGCCAAATGACCAGGGTTGCCACAGTTGAAACATTTCCCAGCGTTGCTCCCTTCTCCTACCCGGGGTTGAGTCGGATAGGTAATAGCCTGGGTCTTCTTGCTCCCATCGAAATTCCTCTTCTGCCCTTGGGTACGATTCATTGGTGGTCTATTCCCAAAATCACCCCTTTGAGGCGGCCGAAATTCAAATTGCTTTCGGTTTACTCGAGCATCCTCTTCCAGGTCGGTAGCCAAACCAACAAGTCCTTCAAACGATTTATCTAAGTGGCCGAGAGTCAGGCGACGAATCTGCGGTGTCAGCCCTTGGTTATACTTACGGATCTTCTTCTCTTCAGTATCAACCAGGTGTGGAGCGAACCGAGACAGTCTTTCAAACTGTGTGGTGTACTCTTGCACCGACTTGGTTCCTTGCGTCAGATCCATGAATTCCTTCTCTCTTCTATGCCTCTCCGTAGCCGGGAAGTACTTTTCCAGAAATCTCCCCTTGAAAGCAGTCCACGTCATCCCCATTACAGCTCCATTCCCGATAGTAGCTATAACCGAATCCCACCAATCTGCGGTAGCATCGGTCAATTGAAACGTAGCCAACCTCCTCTTGTCCATCTCATTGCACTGGACAGCCTCGAACATATGGTCCATTTGCCTTAACCATTGTTCGGCTTTCCAGGGTTCCGCGGTACCCGCAAACTGTTCTGGCCTTAGTGCACGGAATCTTTCTAGCAATTTGTCTCCAGTTTGGCGGTCTCGTCAGTTTTCATTCTGATTACTAACCCTTTTGAGACGCCTGATGAAAGCTTCAAATATTCCCGTGGGATCGGCAGCCTCAGGTGTTCCCTCGATCAAATTCCTGTTCCTCCTTAGTCCTCCAACCATTCTATGCATGATAGTGATAGTAGAATGAGAAACATGCATGCAACAGTGCTATGAATCAATTCAAATGACGACAATATCCAAAAGAGTACATTTTATATATATAACTTCTTGTCAAGTTGATACAAAAAGCATGTATGGTCAGATCAATGCCTACCCTACCTGTATGGATTAGGACGCATGCAAGAGTTTGTTGGGAATATGCCCTCAAACCAGTTAGTTGGACAATGGAAAATCATAATGTATTTATGCATGTTAGTTCATGAGATGAATATTAGACTGGAATCCTTAAACAACATTGTATGTGGTTCATTTGTGTATGTGATTACACATGTGAGATATGAATCACAAATCCTTGTTATTTCAAATAAGTCACAGTGGATGATAAGTCTGGAT
This sequence comes from Hydrangea macrophylla, assembly GCA_033977485.1. NCBI lineage: Eukaryota > Viridiplantae > Streptophyta > Magnoliopsida > Cornales > Hydrangeaceae > Hydrangea > Hydrangea macrophylla. The sequence continues at coordinate 37,148,207 of CM066994.1, forward strand.
AACTTATCAGGTATACACTGTAGCATGATTAACGTCTACGGGGTAGAATGATGAATCTCATTCATAAGAGTCTTTGACTCTTGGTTAATATGCTAGTGCACTCGGTGCATTGACGGACCTGAGTTAAACCTATTGACACCTAAACGCTGTCACCGTCAATAGGAACTCAAAACTTGTATAGGGATACATGTCCTTAATCCTGAGACAGTTATGGACGCAAGTTGTATGCTTGGTTGCTTTGACTTACCAATCAGTGAGGTCTTGCAAGATCAACACCTGGGTATCTTGGGTAAATCAAGTATGCAACGTTGGGAACATATATTGTCAAGATGGAATTCTACCCTCTTCAATAAAACGAAGAGTAAGTATTCCCTCGAGAATGTCACTAGGAGTGATTACTGAGAGCTGGCCAGCCTTGTCAACAAAGTGTTATTGTTGACATGTTTAGTAATCCAAGAGTAGTGAATGATACTTGAGGAATATAAGATGTACTATCTATTGGGTCGACAGTATCTTAAGACATACATCCCAATGATAGATACGAATACTGCCTGGTAGAGGGACATGCGTATCATATTATACAAGTCTAGTAATCACTTATGTATGTGTGATTATGTTCTTATGCACTGGAGTTCAATTATCATTTTATAGTGGCATTAATGATAATTGATTAATTATTGATTCCTTAGTCAAGAGTACTGACTAGATGGAATAATAATTAATCGGAGCCAGTAATTAAGAACCTAGGAGGTCCCACTCTTAGCTCCGCCAGAATGCTTGGAAAGGCAAATGAGAATGCTGTCAAGACTGGTTCGATCGATCGAAGTTGTTTCGATCGATTGAAGTCTAGACAGGTTCGATCGATCGAACGAGGTTCGATCGATCGACAGTTCGATCGATCGAAGTCACTTCGATCGATTGAAAGTAAGGTCGGTTCTGGGAATCTATAAATAGGGCAGCTTCGTCCAGAAATAAAAGTTCATCGTTTTTAACGTACCAGTTGCTGCAGAACCTGTTTAGAGTTCCCAAACCTTCCCTATTCTCACTATTAGGGTTCCCACCAACCCTAGCCACTCTGGGAGCATTCGAGGAGACATAAGGGTGAAGATTTCCTAGAGGTTGCTGCTGCACACACAAGGAGAAGGACAAAAATCAGAATTGGGTTCAAGACCTAAGGTATAGAATCTTCTCCATCTTGTTATGCGCATCTATAGAGTTAATAAGTAGTAGATCCAAGGCTACCAATAAAAGTTTTGAACTTTGTTTTCCGCTGCGAGTTTAGATTTAATTTTAAACCTGTTTTTCCAACAATTGGTATCAGAGCCTCGCTTGTTTGGATCTATAGATGCGTTTTGGAACACTAGTTTTGATTTGCATGTTAAATTTAGGACTGTTTTCAAAACTGCATCATCACAGATCCGTTTCTGCAGTGTTTATGCAGCAAAATACAAATCTGTGATTGCATTGGATGCAAGGTGGGTTCGATCGATCGAAGTAGTCTCGATCGATCGAACATCATCTGTTCTCAAGCGTTCGAACTAGTTTCAATCGATCGAACTTTGGTTCTGTTCGATCGATCGAATGTTGGTCGATCGATCGAGACTGCTCTTTTGTCCAGGTGTTCAGTTTACAGATTTAAAGGTTTTAAAACATTTACTTTAAATTTTTATTTATTCTATAAGTTTTTCAAAACATTCTGTGAAACTGAAAGTTCAATCGATTGAACTATGTTCAATCGATCGAAGGTTCAATCGATCGAACCTTTTCGATCGATCGAAGTGTGACAGAGCAGTGATGCTGTTTTAAGTTCTAATTCAGTATGTAAAGAGTTTATATACTGTGTGAATCAATTAGGGGTTCCAATGGTACATATATTTGTTATATATATGCGTGGTTGTGCGTGTGACTAACCCTTTTGCAGCAAGCTTAGTCCGCTATCTCCCATGGCACCAAGACTTTTAAATTTTGTATTTAATTGTTGATTTGGATTTAAGGCTTATGTAAAGGGCGCTGCGACTTCAATCCTATGAAAAGGAAAGTCGCACCGGTTTCCCTAGCCTTTTATTTTATTGTTGTTATTTCTATTTCTAGATAAATTGTAAGCTTCCAGAGAAGTATAGGACCAATGTAATAGAATTAGAAAATCCATGAAGATGGAGGAGCAAGCCGTTGTTCATGAAGATGGAGTTGGAGGCAATCAAACCAAGAAGAAGGTTCTATGGAGATAGAGTCATGGGAGATAGAGGCATTGTTGAATGCTTTTATTTCATTTTAGTTTTTGTTTTATGTGCTTAGTTGTGATTGGAATTTTATATATTGTTACTACTTGCATGCACGTAAAACAGGTTTTCTAAAATGAAATTCAAAAACCTTTTTTCAACACATTAGCAAACACTTGATGTTTATGGGCAATGTGAAGAAATTTTTTTTCAAATTGAAAAATTCCTATTAGTTCATTGTAAGTATGAGAATTACTCTGTGTCACCCAACCATGGGTGATCATTCCATACGGAGGGTATTTCTTATTGATTACTAGATATGAACTTCTTATAAAAATCTAGTGGGAGAGGGACTTATTTTATAACTCCCACGGTCTTCCATAAACGGTTCATTGTAAGGTGGGTAGTATATTCTGTGTCACCCAGCCATGGGTGATCATTCCATACGGAGGATAGACTATTCATTGGTTACTAGATATGAACTTCCTTTGGATAGAATCAATGAGACGCGTTAGAGGGTGACCACTACACTGAGGCACTACTTGAGGCGGTTGTCATTGGATTCTAGTTAATGGTAAACACTAGCTAAGCTATGGGTAAGGGATTCCACACGGAGCATTATCCAGAAACTTAGAGACCAAAAGTTCAGGAGTCATGAATTGTTTTGTAAGAGTTGCATGACATTCATGATGGGTTTCCCAATCAGGCTATGAGGTTATGATCACCACACGGAGACTTAATTTCATAGGCTTGACATCCTGAAGACAATTAATGAGTTGGTTAAGGGAATTCCAATGTATCATATAAATTGTCATATTCATGATTTCCATATTGTAATTCTGTTACATTATTTGTATTTCAGATTCATAATGTCTAGCCCACTTGCTATAACCATGATCCAGAATAAGCTAATTGGAAATAACTACGTTGAATGGAAACTGGAACTGGATGAATTGTTAACTGCTAATGGATGTAAATACGTTCTTACCATTCCCTGTCCACCTATTCCATACCATGACACCCCAACTGATCTTGCGGATCAATATTGGCAGTGGATAAGATTTGATGGTATAGCTCGCTCTAGCATCTTAGACTCTTTGTCTGATGTGTTGAAGCAGCAACATCAACCTTTGAACACTGCCCGTGCTATAATATTGAACCTCGAGGAGATGTTTGGGGAACTGAGACGTACTGCAAGGCTTAGAGCCTTGGAGTTAGTCATGGACACCAGAATGTTGGAAGGAACTTCAATAAGAGAGCATGTTTTTAAAATGATTACTTATTTCAAAGTAATGGAAGTTCTTGGTTCCGACATTGATGGTGAGACTCAAGTTGACATAATCTTGCATTCGTTGCCTTCATCATTCACTCAATTTAAAAAGGTTTTTAAAATGAGTAAAACAGTTTTTTCAACAAGTGAGTTGATGAGCTCTCTTGAGGCAACGATGGATATAGTCAAAGAGGAGTCAAATGTTCAGAACATTGGAATGGCTTCATCTTCTGGAACTAAGCCTAAGAGCATAAGTTCAGAGAAGAAGAAGGCAAGACTTGGAAAGGGAAAGGCTGGTGCCGTGCCAAAAGGAAAGTGTTTCCATTTTGGCATGAGAGGGCATTGGAAAAGGAACTGTGTGGAATACTTGACTGCCAAAAGGCAAGGTACGATCCTTTCACTAGTTTTTGAAGTAAGTTGAAAAACTGATACTTCAACTACTATGAGCACTAATTCTATATTTTCTAAATTATATCTGTAATTGTTGCAGGGAATTGGAAAATAAGAATGTGCAGTGATTAGAAGATCTTGATTGCCTTTTGGGATCTGATGCAAGAGTTGCTATTAGATTAATAGTTTTATATTGTAATAAAACTTTGGAGTTATTAGATGGATTTCAGTTTTGAATTAATGAATAATATTTATTCTTTTGATTTTGGTACTGAAATTCTTGATTAAAAGAAAGCGTTCTTTTATGTGATCTAAATAACTTGTCAAGCAAGTATCTCACCAATTTACTCTTGTTTCTCATATATTATCTAATGTAGTATTTAAATGACTCGTGGGTATTTTACCATCTAAAAGGATAGCACCCTCAACTAATTCTATGACTTTTGGTTTTGAGGTTAGATCATATTTAATCTAAATAGGATAAATGGGGAGTAAAGGATAGGATCCTAAACTCTTTCGGTTGCTAAGACCATTGCCTATTTGTCAATCCTATTTAGAGAGTAAATGTGATCAGATCATGTTAATCTAAATTAGGATAAATGGGGAGTAAAGGATTGGATCCTAAAACTTTTTTGGTTGTTGAAACCACTACCTGTTTGTCAATCCTATTTAGAGGCTAATATGATCAGGTGACTTTTCTTTTGAAAATCACACGACCAAGGACTTATTAGAATTAGGACATACTCATGTATGTAGGGCAATAAACATTAGAGTTGAAAAGTAGTTTCGACTACTTTGGATACTGATATACATTTACTTATTGCATCTTCATCCTCAATTTTGAAGAAATTCAAAAGTTTTGGAATGAAGAGTAATTGGTAAAAGAATATCATTGCCTTTTGATTTGATCAAAATGGTGAGTATCTATCTAATGTATTTATTGTCCAAAGGAGATAAGAATGAGATTCTTTCTCGACAGTCTACACCTAGTGCGCCTCCACGGGATGGTGTAGCAGGTAGAAGGAACTATCTTCTTTTAGATATGACTGGGTCATGGGATGAGTTATTTAGAGTTACTACTATTCCTTGTTTTTCTCGATGGAACTACAATGTATATACTGGATCTTATTCAAAAGCAAATCTTTTCGATAGACATCCCCAAAGTTGTGAAAAGAATGCGACTTCTTTCTCATGGTAACTTTGGATAAGGATGTCTAGCACTTTGGTGTAAAGAAATGATGAGCCTTTTGAATCTAGATTAGAAGTATAATACTTTTGTAGTGTTTCCAGAGAAAACAAAAGTTGGTTGGAGACCAAATTTTGCAAAGGAAAGATAATATAAAAGAGTAAAGTAATTTATATCTTAAAGCAATCTATAAATCATCTAGAACTAAAATCTACTACCTCTTCATCCATTCCTACATTGGTACTTCATTGCAGTGGGAGAATTCTCAACATTGTTGAAATTCCCTGGTGCATTGAAGTTTTGTGATAAGGAAGCTCTGGTATGTGATTTGCATAAGTCTATGGACTAAAGCAATCATCCAGAGATAAGGACATCTGTTTTGACATATTGGTCAAAATACTTTGGATTCATCTAAAGTGTGGATGTAGCTTAAGTGGATGAAAGGATCCTTGCGCAAAGGAAGTGTGGTGGTGATTATGGTTCCATATATTGATGACATCTTTATCATTGCGATATGTTAAAGTAGTATCATCAATGATTAAGGTTGAGTTTCTACAGTATACTTGATATTTATGATCTCGGTGAGGCGAGCTATAATCTTATGATTTTTGCTCATTCAAGATCAGAAAGTTAAGATAATGAGATTGTCTCAAACTTCTATATCAGAAAGTTGCTGGCTAGATTCAACGTGGAACGTTTCGATAAAGGTTTTTCACCTTTGAACATAACCTATTGCTCTTTCAAGATTTGTATCTTGGGATACAAGATGAAAGAGATCACATGAAAGGTATATCATAAGCCTTCGCTATTGATAAACTTTGTATGTGATGTTAGGTATGGATATCAGTTATACCGTTGAGGTTGTTCACAGATATCAGTCCAAATGAATGTTCAGTTTTCTAAACTATCATAAAGTATATATTCTCTAGGGCTTGAGAAAGAACTAGCGGATATATGCAGGGTGATGGTGTTTTGGACAATGTTCAAATTAGCTTTACTGGATAACATGTCATGTGACGTCTTTTGTCTAGGGATATAGTATAACATGAAGATGTTTTACTATGGATTGTTTCAGTCGATGATCATCAGTCCCTATGCAAAACCTTACGGGTTAAGGATTTTGACAAGTCACAGAGACTATGCTAGTGTTAGTACTAACGCTATATGGTTATGAGTGCAAGTGGGAGTTTGTTGGGAATATGCCCTCAAACCAGTTAGTTGGACAATGGAAAATCATAATGTATTTATGCATGTTAGTTCATGAGATGAATATTAGACTGGAATCCTTAAACAACATTGTATGTGGTTCATTTGTGTATGTGATTACACATGTGAGATATGAATCACAAATCCTTGTTATTTCAAATAAGTCACAGTGGATGATAAGTCTGGATAACTTATCAGGTATACACTGTAGCATGATTAACGTCTACGGGGTAGAATGATGAATCTCATTCATAAGAGTCTTTGACTCTTGGTTAATATGCTAGTGCACTCGGTGCATTGACGGACCTGAGTTAAACCTATTGACACCTAAACGCTGTCACCGTCAATAGGAACTCAAAACTTGTATAGGGATACATGTCCTTAATCCTGAGACAGTTATGGACGCAAGTTGTATGCTTGGTTGCTTTGACTTACCAATCAGTGAGGTCTTGCAAGATCAACACCTGGGTATCTTGGGTAAATCAAGTATGCAACGTTGGGAACATATATTGTCAAGATGGAATTCTACCCTCTTCAATAAAACGAAGAGTAAGTATTCCCTCGAGAATGTCACTAGGAGTGATTACTGAGAGCTGGCCAGCCTTGTCAACAAAGTGTTATTGTTGACATGTTTAGTAATCCAAGAGTAGTGAATGATACTTGAGGAATATAAGATGTACTATCTATTGGGTCGACAGTATCTTAAGACATACATCCCAATGATAGATACGAATACTGCCTGGTAGAGGGACATGCGTATCATATTATACAAGTCTAGTAATCACTTATGTATGTGTGATTATGTTCTTATGCACTGGAGTGCAATTATCATTTTATAGTGGCATTAATGATAATTGATTAATTATTGATTCCTTAGTCAAGAGTACTGACTAGATGGAATAATAATTAATCGGAGCCAGTAATTAAGAACCTAGGAGGTCCCACTCTTAGCTCCGCCAGAATGCTTGGAAAGGCAAATGAGAATGCTGTCAAGACTGGTTCGATCGATCGAAGTTGTTTCGATCGATTGAAGTCTAGACAGGTTCGATCGATCGAACGAGGTTCGATCGATCGACAGTTCGATCGATCGAAGTCACTTCGATCGATTGAAAGTAAGGTCGGTTCTGGGAATCTATAAATAGGGCAGCTTCGTCCAGAAATAAAAGTTCATCGTTTTTAACGTACCAGTTGCTGCAGAACCTGTTTAGAGTTCCCAAACCTTCCCTATTCTCACTATTAGGGTTCCCACCAACCCTAGCCACTCTGGGAGCATTCGAGGAGACATAAGGGTGAAGATTTCCTAGAGGTTGCTGCTGCACACACAAGGAGAAGGACAAAAATCAGAATTGGGTTCAAGACCTAAGGTATAGAATCTTCTCCATCTTGTTATGCGCATCTATAGAGTTAATAAGTAGTAGATCCAAGGCTACCAATAAAAGTTTTGAACTTTGTTTTCCGCTGCGAGTTTAGATTTAATTTTAAACCTGTTTTTCCAACAGAGTTAATGTTACAAAAATGGGATCATTACCCTACACTCTAATGCATGTAATTACAGTTGCAAAAGGAGATAAAGCTAATAGTCAAAAGTAGTTAATATGTACAAGTCATAACTAGAACGTCAATCGTCTCCATAAGCAGCTATCAGGAGATCCAGCGAGTCGACGGGGCAAAATCGCTGAGCCTGAAAGGGGCCCACCCCATCATAGCCTGGAGAGGTCGAAGATGAAGCAGGTGCAGGGGCATCTGCCTCAACTACCATCTCCTCAGGTAAGGCTAGCTCAAGTGCTATCTCAGCCTCGAGCTCAACGGCGAGATCATCTATACCTATGCCGTCCTCTATAATCTCCCCTCCTACAGGGACCACATGAACAACCTCAACATCGTCCTCAGCAATGGGAACTACTGGTGGGGGCATCTCTAGCTGAGCCAGATGGGCATGCACAATCTGGATCTCGAGGGGAAGATAGAAAGCATCGCTATCGATCAGCCTCAAAACCTCGACCAAAACCAAGCGCTGAGCCTCTGCAAAGTAACGAAGCTCTAGGTGGATACGAGTCAAGTCAACTAAGCCTACCACGTGAACCTGGTGCCATACATCAGATACTACGGTCGTTGTGGCCAACAGCTCAACGGCTGCATGATATAAGTCGAAAAAGGCTGGGATCACTGCCCCAGGTATCACAAAGTGTCCTCCAAATCTGTCTGGTACATATAGTGGATGAGCTGGATCCATACCTGATAAAAAGGTACTACTTAAGTCAGGAAAAAGATAATTTTAGGCGTTTGGGTTCTGAGTCTATCCTCCCTGTCGTATCATCGGGTGTGCAAAGCTTAAGCTAACAGATCGTGGAATCGGGTCTAAACTGGTAAACCCTAACCTGGCTAAACTATCTTGAGATAAATAATAACCTGGCTCTGATACCACTAAATCCTGTCACGCCCCGACGTAGCATAAATAAGGAAAGCGTTTAATTTCCTTTATGGACCCGTAGGTCGCGACAGTTTGAAGGATCGATTCCGTCCCAACGTCGAACAACAAATATAATAATCAGAGCAGGGCAATCAAGGCTTATAAAAATTTTCTAACTTATTACATCTTATAATACGGGGTCAACTAAGGCACAGACCGCCTTGAAACAAAACAATAACTTAAAGTCTATTACAGTCATCCTTATTACAAAACAGTTTAAAAACTTAAAACATATAAGCTTAAAGCATATAATAATTAAACAGTTTCTCTTCCAAAAGCAGCCATTCTCAGTTAGCATAGTCATAATGTCCCTCCTGATTGTAACTTGAAAAGCCTGAACACGAATGTCCAGGACGCATCAACGTCGCCAGCTTCAAGAAGCTGGTGAGTATTAAAAACACAACTTCGAATGTAAGACATACTCAATTACCCTTTTTCATTTCTCATTTAAATCCACAAATTTACTTTTAAGATAAAGAGTTCGTTTAGAAAACAACCACAACATTATTTAAAAGATAAATTCACACATATGTGACCGTGTATGAGAACGATGCACCATCTCATCTGACCGACTCTGTGACGCCCCGCAAAAATAAGCGTATTTCCATTGAAAAATTAAATAAATCACACTTGATTCTTTAAAATAAAAATACAAAATTTCTTTAAAACTCCCAGCAGGTCCATATTCTCCACGGATCTCCTATATCATCCTTAACCTTATCTCCCTTCTAGGCTTCGGTTACCGGCACTGCCTGCATCTAAAAACCATACCGGGAAGTATACAATATGACATGAATAATAAAGGCTCAAAAGGATAATGACAATCAAATACATAGAATGACATCAAATCAATTGACCAGTCTCACAACCCAACTGCTCACACTACCCAAACGCTCATACCAATAGCATCATACCAGGTTCCTCTTGATCACATAGCAAGAGACACCTCACCTCACCTCACCCGTCTCCAGTACGTCGGTCCCTGAGGCCTATTGGACTGTTGGTAGGTGTTCCTTGCTCATGACCCTTTAGTCCCATAGCACTTAGCAATAAACACATACTCATTGATTCCAAATGAAAACACAACATAACTGCAAAAAGAGTACAAGTAGAGATAACAAAGAAATACTCCGGAGAATTTAGAAAGTATATTGTACACAACCCGGTACCTATAAATGATGTTGAGCAACTCCCAAACACTTCTCTTCTTCTTCTAACTCGAGGTGTATGTATATCTATAATTGTGTATATATATATAAATCTCTCTATGTGTGACTCTTTCAAGCTCTCTATGCTAGAAGTGTAGAATGTGTGTGTTTGAGAGAGTATGTGAGTGTATAAATAGCCAAGCTTCCATTTGGAGACAATGGCCTAACAATCCACTTATTAACCACTAACTTCTAATTAATGGGTAGTTTATAAGGAATATGCAAGATGATGTAAACATACACTAATGCACATATAACTCCACTAATATTAGTGTATAAATAACCAAACATAATGGCCTAACAATCTAATTATTAACCACTAACTTCTAATTAATTGGTAGTTTATAAGGAATATGCAAGATGATGTAAACATACACTAATGCACATATAACTCCACTAATATTAGTGTATAAATAACCAAATATAATGGCCTAACAATCCACTAACTTCTAATTAATTGGTAGTTTATAAGGAATATGCAAGATGATGTAAACATACACTAATGCACATATAACTCCACTAATATTAGTGTATAAATAACCAAACATAATGGCCTAACAATCCACTAACTTCTAATTAATTGGTAGTTTATGCAAGATGATGTAAACATACACTAATGCACATATAGCTCCACTAATATTAGTGTATAAATAACCAAACATAATGGCCTAACAATCTAATTATTAAAAGAGAAAATATTAGATTTAATTTCTAATATACTTTCTCTGCTACTGTAATCCTCGTTTTCTGCCCAAACGGTGTAGAATCTGAGAAAATTGCATTAGACGAAAAGTGTGCAGAATCGAGTTTTGCTTGGGACAGCGCGGGTAGAATCTTAAATTTCCTTCGTTTTCCTAACAAAAATCTGAAAACAAAATTCTGCTACTGTTAAAATTAAAAGAGAAAATATTAGATTTAATTTTAAATATGACTCGAAAAATCTTAACTTCCAACACGAATACCAAATCATTTAATCTCACGCAACTTTTCCCAAAAAAAATATATTTTTAGTTCATGACTTATAAGTTTGAAAAAATGACCAAAATACCCCTGTGACCAATTTTCGCTAAAATCGCACACGAAGTCTAAATCGTCAATTTAAACATGAAAACACGGGTTACTACAGACTCTTTTCTCTCGACAAAACCCAAGAACCCAACATCACACACCGGTATCTTTGAAATACTAAGATAGCCACACTTTAGCAACGGGACGCCAGGGAGTGTCCAGTTTGCCTCACACTTTGGTCCGGGATACCAGGGAGTGTCCATTGCCTCACACTTTGACTACCTAATCCGCCATGCAAATACCGGAGCAACCTCACGCAGTATCCAGACTCGGGTATCAGGGAGTGTCCGTAGGCCACACTTTAGCACTACTATGGGTGCTAGTGAGTGTCCAAGTTCGGCGTCACAAACTTTAACGCTTCCATGGGCATCAGGGAGTGTCCAAATTTGCCACCGTCGCATTTCAAAGATACCCTCGCCGCAATCTCAATCACAACACACTTTGGTACTCACTTACCAGGGAGTGTCCACATAACAATCTCAACCGCACTCACTATACCACACTGACCATTACTCTTTTCCATACTAACCAACATTCACACTCACCATGCATGTACCACTGACTCCACATGTATGTCAAGAAACTTTTAAAACACGAGGCAATTCACTGAAATATAAACACAACATGCGTACGGGGATTAACGAGTCACAATTCAACGTTTAAATCGTTCAAACATAATCAATTAAGATTCTGATTTAATGATTTCCCAAACAGAGCTTTAACAGTCCTTAAAAGTTGAATCAAACAGACCCTTAACATAAAATAAGCAAAACCAGAATCTGCCAGATATCGCGCGCGCGGGCCGCTCGCGCGAAAGGTCGCTCGCGCAATGTACCCAAATTTTGTTTTGTTTTAAAAGCCTCTCTCTCTCTGCCTGAAATCAGCCACCTCGCGCGCGCGGGTCGCTCGCGCGGAAGGTCTCTCGCGCGACCCTCGATCGCGCGACCTGCCTAAATTTCATTTTTCTTTATAAAAACTTTCCTGTCTGCTTGAATCCACAGGGCTCGCGTGCGCGGCTCGCTCGCGCGATGGGTCGCTCGCTCGGGCCGCTCGCCCGATGGGTCACTCGCGCGAGCCGCTCGCACAATCCTCGCGCGCGCGATCGTGGCGCGAGATGAAGCAGAGGCTTCATCTTCCTCGTGGAGAATGCCCTGTTTTCAGCTTAAGGGTCCAAATTGACCCATTTTCGAAAACTCGAGTATACATGTCATATTATATATGGATCTCATGGTTTTTCATCAAGGATTAAGAATCCATTATCAATTTGACATGATTCAATCTACAACTCTAGAATTTTATGAGAGATTAAAAGTTGTCAAAACAAATTTTCTTATATACTTTTCCATATGGATAAATTAGCTTCCAAAGTCTTGACAGTAGCTTTTAGGGACCATAATTGTCCTAAATCATCTCTGAAAACTCATCTAAATTAAGGTTGCAAAATCCATGTTCTTGAGCTTCAAACTTAAAATCTAAAAATTAACAATGGTGAACTATAGTTTTATCAATACAATTAGCAATATAAGCATGTGAGACATTTGTAGTGAGTTAGAAATACTCACAGAACAAAGATTGAAGACAGATTGTTGAGAGAGAATAAGAAATTCAAGCTTTGGCTATGGAAATAAGGAGCTTCTCTCTCCAGAAAATTTCAGCAATTAACTCTCAAGCTCTCTCTCTATATTCCTCTGTGTTGCTTGTCAAAATGTGCAGAACCAAGGGTGTGTGTGTGATGTATAAATAGAAGCTCAAGTGGAGAACTTGGGCTCCAAGAAATTTTTAGAATTCACTTAACAAGCTTAATAGGTTATACAAAACCTTAATTACTAACTTACATTAATTAAAACTACAGATTTGGGTGTATGATATATATAAATACACAGATTTACATACGTATGTACACCCTCAAAGTTTGAAGAGGCAAGCTTAGGTGTGTAGGGGTCATGAGCTAAGTTGTTTGGGAGTTTAGCTTATGGACACAAACCAATACACACAACTAAAGCTTACCCAAACAAGGCACAAGGCAATCATTAGCTTGCCATAAATAGATGTAAAGCAATTGTCCAAATCAGTCACTTCCAAAATCTGTGGAAGTTCACACAGCGTGGACAATTTTGAACATAAACTGATATTTTTGTGACGCGGTGGTCACCACAAAAATACAGAAAATAAATTTTAACGTAGGAAATAATTTTCCAATTTTATAAAAATACTGATTAAGTCAAAAGCAAACATTTCCACCGTTTTGAAATACAGTTTTGAAATTCAACACAGGTATTGCTAAATTTTACAGAAATTACAGTTTGACCCCAAAAGAATTTTAATAGGAATTAAAACAAGTAACTAGTTTTAATATAGGGGATTTGAAACAAAAAAAAAAAGCAAACAATACAAATTTAAATATGACAATGCTATAACAAATTAATTATGAAAATGAAATTTAGAAATAAATGGAAATGCAGGTTGTTACACTCGCTCTCTTTAAGACGTTTCGTGGCTGCAGTTCTTCAAGTTGCCACACTCTCCCCAAGATAAAAAAGCCCAGAATTCACACTGTCTCGATTATCTTTGCACAGAAGAATAATCGGAATACCAAACACCTTCTCAGATTTGTTGCTAGAAAACAGAAGATAAAGATTTTTTTTTTTTTTTTTTTAGTATTTCTGTAAAAGTTTGGAAATAGCAGGCTCACTGTTTTTTTTTTCTGGAAAAATTTAGGAGGGGAAAGCTCACTATTTTTTTATAGAAATGTATACCTCTTTGAAAATGGGATGATTAGAACTGGACGAAAGGACCTGATTTTATAGTGAAAAAATAGTATGTTGGGCTTTAAACAAATTAGAATGTTGGGCTTTAAATATTATCATAATGGGCCGAATGTATTAAAAGAAAATCTGAACATTTGAGATTAAAACGTTGGAGCAAAAAAAAAAAAAAAAAAACATGTGCGAAAATCATTATTCAGATTTTTTAAGTCCAAGGTTGTAATAGTATTTTTAGCAAAAAGATGAAGGACTAGCTAAGCCCAACCCACACCCACGCCCACGCCCATGCCCACGCCCGAGCCTAGAACGGAACGGGGCGGGGTGGCGGTGGTGCGTATATGTGTGTTTTTAGGGATTGGGTCTAGGTCCTCCCCCATCTACAAAATTGGTACCCCTAAGGGTCCAACTCTTAGACAACACACATCTATATATTTTGTTTGAGGTTCCTCTAATTCTCCTATATGGGACAAGAGTAAACACTCTAGCTTTGGTTTCTTTTTTTAAAATGGAGGCAAACAAAAGGCTTTTAAAATTTAAACACAAAAGTTTTTTCCCTCTCTTTTTTTCATTACACATAGGCCCAAAACAAACCACATGCCCAAACCAAATCGCCACATGGACCCAACAATTCCCCACTTGTAATTAAAAAAAATTTAATTTCATCGAGCAACTGATCATAAGACTATGCATAAGTAAAGGTATTCTTCAACTTGAATCTTTACATAGTGATGGTGATTCAGATTATACTAGAGTAACTCGTAGTTTTGAACTCTATCTCTGACAATACCCCACACACAACCTTACTAAGGTGTAGTATAAAGCCAGCACTTTTTGGCCATGTGCTTATATCCCAGTATAATGAATGCTCTACAGAATTTGCCCAAATTCCATAGGAAGCAGTCCCACTTCCATATTCGCATAGATGAATCTAACAAGGATACTCCTGTAGCTAGGTATAGCACTCAATATAGAGTTTAGATCTCATTAAGAGTTACAAATAATTCACCCTTCTATCGCTTTAGGATATCATGCTTCTTAAGGGATGGACTAGGAGTATTAACCCCGTATCATAAAAATAGCATGATTCCACTTATATCACTCCATGACTTGCTATTAACCTTTGAACCTATTTCTTGGTATCTCCAGTCTATAGGTTGGGCTACCATCACAAGTGATTCAACTACCAATGGACTTTAGTCCCATCCCTATTGAGGTTATCCAAACCTTTTCACAAGCTAACCATTTCGTCAAAGGATCAGCTATATTATCCTCAGATTGTATATGGTCCACTCTTACAGCTCCGGTAGCGATAAATTCTCTAACCGTGTTGTGCTTACCACGTATCTGTCGCCTCTTACCATTATAAAACTAGTTCTCCACTTTTACAATAGTCGCGATACTATCGTAGTAGATCAAAACATCTGGTATCGGCCTTTCCCATAAAGGGGTATCTGACAAAAGGCTTCTCAGCCAACCTGCCTCCTCACTAGCAGTAGCTAGTGCTATCATCTCTAATTCCATAGTGGACTAAGCCAAAATTGTCTGTTTTTTAGACTTCCATGAAACTGCGTCCCCAGCAATACTAAAAACGTATCCACTGGTGGCCTTGGAATCATCTGAAAGGATATTCTAATCAGCATCGCTATATCCTTCAAGGACAGCAGGAAACCTCTCATAGTGCATAGTCAGCAGTCTTTTTTAAGATAATGCATGACTCTCTCAACAGCATGCAAATGCTCAATACTAGGTCTGCTAGTAAACCTATATAGCACTCCTACAGCATAAGCTATGTCTAGCCTAGTGCAGTCAGTAGCATATCGAAGGCTACCAATAATGCTCGCATGCTCTGTTTGTCTAACACTGTCACCAGTGTTCTTGAACAACTTTATACTAGGAGTGCTAGCAGGTTTACAATCAAAGTAATTGTATTTCTTCAGAATCTTTTCAATGTAATGAGATTATGAGACTAATCCAAAGAAATTCCTTTTTCAGACCTAGTTATTTTTATCCCAAGGATTACACTAGCTTCACCCAAATCGTTCATGTCAAAGTTTGCACATAAATTTTTTTTAATATCATTTACAACATGAATATTTGAGCCAAAAATAAGCAAGTCATCAACGTACAAGCATATGACAGTGCAAAGATTATTATCAATTATATAATAAACACACTTGTCACTTTAATTAATCCTAAACACGTTAGAAATGACTAAGTTGTCAAATTTTTCGTGCCATTGTTTAGGAGCTTGATTAAGTCCATAAAGAGACTTATCTAACTTGCAAACTTTATTCTCTTGACGTGGGACTATAAACCCTTCGGGTTGATCCATATAAATTTCTTCGTCTAAATCACCATTTAAGAAAGCAGTTCTAACATCCATTTGGTGTACTACTAAATTATGCACAGAAACTAGAGCAGCAAGTACTCTAATGGAAGTTATTCTCATGACAGGTGAATAAGTATCAAAGAAATCTACATTTTCTCGTTGCCTATAACCCTTGGCCACAAGGCGGGCCTTATATTTCTCAATAGAACTATCGGGTTTCAATTTCTTTATAAGAAACCACTTATACCCAATTGGTTTACAACCAGGTGGTAAGTCAAACTAGGTGCCAAGTATCATTAGACTCAAGGGAATCCATCTCATCATTTATGGCTTCTTGCCAAAAATTGGCATCTATGGACGATAAAGCCTCTTGGAGGGTGTTCGAATCCTCCTCAACATTATAAGTATAAAAATCGGGCCAATAGTCCTTAGCTATTCAGGCCCATTTACTCTTTCTAAGCTCTATTTCATACTCATTAGATTCTATAGGCTTGGGCACATTACTATATGTCAAACCCCCACTATTTCTCGATTTAAATAGAAATTTATTTTCGAAAAAATCAACATCTTTTGACTCTATAATAACATGATTTTTTAGATCATATAATCTGTATGCTTTGATATTAACAGCATATCCAATAAACACACACTCAAATGCCCTACTAGCTAATTTAGACCTTTTTGGGTCTAGAATACACACATAAGCTAAACATCCCAAAGTTCAAAAATAGGAAATATTAGGTATTTTATTCTTCCAAAGTTCATAAGGGAAAATACTAGTTTTAGTGTTAGGAGCTCTATTTAAAACATAACAAATAGTTAAAAGAATTTCCCCTACCAATACGTTGGTGTACCTAAGATCAGTGTAAGTCCTATTTTTTCTTTCAGCTTTACCATTCATTTCGGGGGAATATAGTGCTGTTTTCTTGTGAATAATACCGTGAGATGCATACAAGGCTATAAACTCAGTAGTGTCATATTCACTACCTCTGTCACTACGGAACCTCTTAATCTTTCGATTAAATTGATTTTTAACTTGAGTTTCACTTTTATTTTTCATAAGATAAATAAAATAATAATTTGAACAATCATCAATAAAAGTGATTAAGTATCTTTTACCATTTCTGGTTAAAGTACCCTCAAATCCACAAGTATCGGAATGAATTAAGTCTAGAAGTTCTGATTCCCTAACGACAGACTTATACGGAGTTTTAGTAATTTTCACTTGACTACAATATTCATACTTATCGAAGTCACTCATGGATAATTCAGGAATAAAACCTAAACTGCTCATATTTTTAATCAAGCGTTTGTTAATGTGACAGAAACGACCATGCCAAACATTAAAAGAATAAAGCATATAAGCAAAAGTAGAAATTTTATTCATATCAACATTAAGCTTAAACATTCTATCAGTGGCATAACCCATGTCTACAAAACTACCATTTTTAGTAAGGGTAAACAAATCTGCCCCTATAGTTTGGGTAACCCCTGCCTTATTGAGGAGATAGCCAGAAACCAAATTCTTTCTCATTTATGGAGTGTGCAGCACATCCTTAAGGATGACAGTTTTTCCAGAGGTAAACTTCAGCTCTACCTCACCAGTACCAGCAACAACTGTGGAGTGGGAGTCACCCAATAACACTCTCTTATCCTCAACCTCAGAATAAGTCTTGAACACAGAACGATCATAGCAGACATGGCGAGAGGGGCTAGTGTTTACCCACCACCCCTCGGATCCACCAATCATATTGATCTTAGATATCATAGCAATTAATTGCTCTTCGGCTAGGTTCGCCTGAGGAGCAGAACGACGCCTATTTCGGCAGTTCCAGGACATATGCCCAGGTTTCCCACAGTTAAAGCAAACAAATTGACCGGAATTGTCATATCTTGAGGGGGGGGGGTGTAAATTCTTATTCTGATTTTGCTGTAGAATATGATTCTGAACATTATTGTTGCAATTTTGAGCACGGTTGTTGTTCCGAATTTGAAATTTCATAGTTTTGCGATTTGGTTTCAAAACAACAGAAGTTTAATTTTTGTTAAAATTTGGAGTGTTTTTGTTGTTGTTCACAACTAGAACCTCCTCTTTCAAATCATTTTTCCATGCTTCTTCCTCAATTCGAAGGCGAGTAATTAAATTTTCTAAAGAAAATTCTTTAGTCTTGTGACGAAGTGTGTTTTTAAAATCCTTCCAACTAGGGGGCAGCTTGTCAATGATAATGACCACTTGAAATTGATCATCTAATTTCATACCCTCGGAGACAACATCATGAGCAATCTGTTGAAGCTCGTGGGATTGTGCTTCAATGGATTTGTCATCCGTCATTTGGAATTTTAACTAGCGACTAATAGCAAATTTCTTGGCCTCGGCTTCCTCCGTGTGATATTTCTTTAGTAGGGCGTCCCAAATATCTTTGGCGGTTTTACTACTAGCGTAGTAATCATAGAGAGCATCGAACAACCCATTTAAATTATATTTTTTACAAAGAACGTCGCTTTCAACCCAAGTCTCAGCGCTCGAATTTGAACCAAAGTGGGGTTCTCAGGTTCAGCAGGTTTTTCAGAAGTAGCAAAAGAAGTAACTTTTTTCGTAGTTAAAAAGAAAAGCATTTTCTGTCTCCATCTTTTAAAAAGAAGTCCTTCGAATTTAAACAGCTTATTAAGGTCAGGAGACTTGGAGGAAGATGAACCAGAATCCATGGCAGAGAGAACGTCTTAAAATCGTTAAAACTAAAGTTGGGAGAATAATACAAAATTACTGGGAAGTAGAATTTGTAAAAATTTCTTTAGGTTGAGTCGCGTGTCTCGGTCTCTTTAAGAAGTTTCGTGGCTCTACCCAAATTATGCAAGCAGTTCCTTAAGTTGCCAAGCCGTCCCCAGGATAAAACAGCCCAGAATTCACACTGTCTCGAATATCTTTCCACAGAAGAATAATCGGAATACCAAACACCCTCTCAGATTTGTTGCTCGGAAACAGAAGATAAAGATTTTTTTTTTGTATTTCTGTAAAAGTTTGGAAATAGCTGGCTTACTATTTTTTTTCTATAAAAATTTAGCAGGGAAAAGCTCGCTGTTTTTTTATAGAAGTGTATAACTCTCTGAAAATGGGGTGATTAGAACCGGAGGAGAGGACTTGATTTCATAGTGAAAAAATAGTCCGTTGGGCTTTAAACAAATTAGAACGTTGGGCTTTAAATATCATCATAATGGGCTGAATATATTAAAAGAAAATCTGAACGTTTGAGATTAAAACGTTGGAGCAAAAAAAAAACATGTGCGAAAATCATTATTCAGATTTTTTAAGTCCAAGGTTGTAATAGTATTTTCAATTAAAAATAAAGAACTAGCCAAGCCCAGCCCACACTCGAGCCCGACTCGGATTAGAGTTGGGTCTAGATCCTCCTCTATCTACAAAATTGGGTACCATTAAAAGTCCAACCCTTAGACAACGCACATCTATATATATGGCCTTTGAGATTTTTCTAATTTTTGTATGTGGGACAAGAGTAAAAACTCTAACTTTGATTTCATTTTTTAAAATGGAGCCAAACAAAAGAGCTTTTAAAATTTTTGACACAAGCTTTTTCCCTCTTTTTTTTTCATAACACATAAGCCCAAAACAAACCACGTGCCCAAACCAAACCATATGGGCCCAACAGTCTTCTCTTCTTGTATTTGGTTAAATACGAAGAAAATGATGAAAGGAAGTATGGAATATTACCTATTTGTCTATACCGTCCTATATTGAAAGGATGCCCTTTTTTTGGCGGACAAGGAAGGTCAAACGAGATAGAGATAGAGAGAGAGGCCTCTTCCCTCTCCAATATTTCCAGACAGATAAGAAATAGTGGGCCAGGCCGAAGGGATGTCGCTCCCATCCGCCCTTCCATTCCCTTCCCTCCCCTCCCCTCCCCTCCCCTCCCCCATTCCACTCTACCAAACAACAAAATTTCCCTTTTCTCTACCCCTTTCCTTCTTTCCCTCCTTCCTTCACGCCAAAAAAATAGCATTAGTTTAGTGAGCATACAATATCTGACACACACATACCAACACATTGACCAGTGACCACAAGGAAACTCATGAGAAAGGAGGAAGATTAAGAAAATGAAATTTCCAAGAACCCCAAATTTTCTTGCCTGTAAGAACTCCTTGTAAACTTCTCTGCCACCGATAACAACAGATCTAGGTATTTGTTTCGTCCTTCCACCTTAGGTTTAAAATGCCCGGGAGGAAGGCAACAAAACAAATGGCAACTGAACCACACTTCTCGTCCATGACTTTCTAAATTTCTATCCCAAAAGTGTTTCCCAAATGATATGGCAGTGGGCCAGCACAGGTCTCAAAAATTTATGTTTCTTGTAAACCTTAATTTCTTTTCAGTTTTTGGAAAAAGCAGACTTATCTCATTCGATCATAAGAAAACTGCCAAGTCAATGATGTTGAAGGTTTGGGGGATTTGAGAAGTGGTTTTTGTTCAGTTTTTGCCTCTTTTTTGAGTTGTTATTCCATGATTTTGGAATTTTCTCTTTGTAAATTTTGATCTTTATTTAGATCTTCTCCTGGGATGCCCCTTGTTTCATGTTTTCTCCCTTTTCTGGAATAAAACTAACCTTTTCTGGAATAAAACTAACCTTTTCCCGAAAAAAAAAATTCCTTTTTAGTATTACTTTCCTAACACTATGTTTGGGAGTTTAAAAAACGAGAGAAAAGAAGAGAAAATGAGAGAAAGTACCTCACTTTCTTTCGCGTTCTCTCATTTGGAAGTTTAAGTGAGGAGAGAAAAAGGAGAGAAAGAGAAAGAAAACTAATCCCCACTTTCTCTCAATTTCTTTCTCTCCAAATTGGGAAGAAAATGAGAGAAAAGAAAGTAGAGTTAAATGAATTTCTCTTAATACCCTTTATTTAATTCTTAACTAATTTTAATTACATCTAAGTCCTAGGTTTTTAATACACGATATATGTGTATTCTCTCTCCTATCAAAGTAAAAAGCTCATGTACCAAGTAAATCTAAAAGCTATTTGGTGTGAATAGAAAATGAAAAGAAGAGATGTTAGGGGATTCATTAGTTCAAGTCATTAATGGGTAGAGTGGTAACTTTATTTCTTTTCACTTCTTTTCTTCTCAACTCCCAAACAAAGAGGAAAGAAACTTTCTCTTCTCTCATAAACTCCCAAACAAAATGAAAAAAAACTATCATCCTTTCTCTTCTTTTCTTTTCTCTCCTCACTTCGGACTTTCTCTTCTTCTTTTTTTCTCCCCTAAACTCCCAAACATAGCGTGAACGTTTTCTCTTATTGATTAAATGAAGAAAGAAAAAGTGTTCCTTTACTTCACTAAATTCATGAGCCGAAGGAAATCTAAGCATAAGCTATTGAAAGCAAATTGCAAGGGATCAATAAACCAAAAAGTAATTAAAACATTTAAGGTAAGTCCTCAATGGTGGTGGAGACCGGTTTTGAAGGCTCTCGGGAAAAGAAGTCCATTGCTGACAACGATTCAAAGAGGATCCGATTTAATCCAATCTCGATTTTCTACCTAATTTTTATGAGAATCAATGTTATGTTAATTTGACAATTTTGGTTTAATCCAGTCTCAATTTCAGTCTGATTTTAACTAGGATCAATGTCATGTTGATATGACAAGATTCGGGGTTTAAGGTATATATTAAATTGGATATGGACTTGTGTGCAAGAATTTCATTCACCACACACTTGAATTGATATATTTAGTTCACTTAAGAACCGGTTTTTTACCTTCCTAAACAGCTACAAAATCTAAAGAATGTCTATATTCATACTGAACTAAAAGTTAGCAGTACAATATAAAGATGTCCACAAAGTAAAGCTCTTTTTTTTATTTAAAAAAAAAAAAATAGCTAAGCAAACAAGACAGAAGGAAGAAACAAAAAGAACTCATGTCACTTCTATTCCACATCCAAAGGAAGAACTTTTATCACAAATAATAACTAGTTACACGTGTGTTCTCATTCTTTTCTATATAGAACTACCAGGTACAAAAAGAGATCTCCCTACTAAAAAGGTAAATGTAACAAGAACATATCCAATAGTGGACAAAATCAAAATCAAAATCAAAAGATTGTTTACATTTCTTCTGAATCAGTATCAAATGTGTGTGCAATTATAATCATAATGCTATATCTATCTGTATCATTCCATACCCACTCCCCTATGTTTAACAAGCATTTTGGGTTTGGGTTTGGGTTTGTCCAGAATTATGAGTAATAGGCACATCTTTTTGTAATGAATCTGATGTTTTAACAGCACTTTCTGGCAATTTGGATCTTATAAAAGGTCTTCTTAGGAACTTGAGTGGCGGCCACCTTTTAGGTTTTATTTGTCCCAACAATTTCAGCTGCTCCTTTCTGAACTTTCTATTTGCATACCATTTTCCACCTCTCCAACCTAAGGCATACCTGCAATTCATCAAGACATGAACGGAGAAAATTATAACTACGAGAAATTGAAAATCAGACAACAAAACGACCACTAATGCTAGTAAATAGTAATTACGTATAAATGTTTTGAGAAAGAAGTATTGATGAAGGATATGCCACAAAGACTCACATATAGAGACGGGAACACGGATACAACACGAGCCACGAACAAAAAAAAAAAAAAAAAGAGGACACGGCGAGGAAAATAGATAAACGTATACTTAAAGATTAATGATGATAAGTGATAAGAAAATCATATTTTATACAGCATGTCTAAGATGCCGAATTATATTTACTTTCAAAAGGTCCTTATTTCAGAATCTGTAGACGGCCTATTGTCACATTGTGGTTCTATATACCCTACATATTTGTATTTCCAAACCTCCAAGTTATGAGTTTGAAGCATCCTAATTATCCTCGTTAAATGGCCCTAACCACTTTCAATTTCTTCTTTGTTTCAGAATTTCCACAATATTACACTTGGTGATGAAGTATCTAGGTGTGAACATCATATGTCTTACGCCTGTCCAAACAAAAATACTGATAAAAGTTTTAGGATACGGGGATATTGGTGTGTCCCATATGTATCAAGGAGTGTCGGGCGTGTGTTGAGCTTTCTAGAAGAAGATGAATTTATTAGACAAATGATGTTTAATTGACTGTTCTTTTTTAAGTTACATAAACATGTAAGAAGAAGATGAATTATGAATTAGCCAACCCCTCTATGCCTTGGAGATGTCATTAACACTATAGAGAACCAATTCCCCATATAGACCACCCAACCCGTGTTTTAACGAGGACAAAAGTCAAAAGGACTTAAGAATCAACAGACAGACTACAATGTATTTCAAAAGGCTTGAAGTTCTGCACAAATGACAAAATTTCCAAAATTAAGGAGTCGGGTGTCTCAAAACATGTTATGCATTTCAAAAATGATATTTGACTTTTTGATATACTTTCTACACATCCATGGAAATTAATTACCGCAGACCCAAAACAAAAATAAGGATTTTGCTTTCAAAGGCCAAAAACAACAAATGATAATTTAATTTGAGACAAAATTAAGCTACCCGATAACTAGAGTGGTTCCTGCAGTAGCAACACAAGCAGCAGCGCTGGAACTACCCGAACCAACAAGCTTCTTAAATTCGGCATGTTCAATATCATAACTACTTCTCATCTGCCCAGAAACACAACATATTGTCTTAGCATCTCTAATTAAAAAATAAAAAGTGCAAACCGAACTCTTTCTATGATTTAGTAAGTGACAGGAGCTAATTTATTGTTATAAAGTCTGAAAAAAGAAATTATGGACTCATTAAAGATGCATAACTTAACTCCAAAGTTAACACTAAACATTTCAGGGTAATTTAACTATAAAGCAATTTTAAATATCAGTTTCACTGAAAAAAAATATGCCATGGGACGGTAAGTAACCATAGACTTCCTCGATTTACAAGCGAGGCTTTAGAGGAAGAATCGAGGATAGGCAACTTTGGCGAAAAGATAGAGAACCTATAAACCCTTTGATAAACAAAGATGGTAAAAAATGTATACCCCCATGACATACATATATAAGTATATGTACACATGAAATCTCATGAATTCTAATTTCTACAATCCTACTCGTGGGAAAGCATAAAGTAAAATAACTAACTAAAATGTCAAAATCCACTCTACAAAACCATTCCCACTGTTACTTAGATCCGTCACCTAAATACTCTAAAGTACTGCAATGGTTCCCAATTTTGAATCCCGGATTTGATTCTCAAATTTGGGAAGCATAGCATTACTCAACACTATATGGTAGAAGATATAATGGATACTTACAACTTTTTCGATTGAGTCAAGCCTTTGTTCAACTTTTGTTTCATGAAGGTGGCGTAAAGTATAACCTGCACCATCATCACATTTCTTTAAAATAGTCCACTCCATGTCTTTTAATGGAAAAAACTTGTTAGAAAGATATACACACATTTTAGCAAAACAAATAAACAACTTAGCTGCGTATTTTGATGATAGGGCAACCCAGTGCAGGAGGCTCATGCCATTGCATTGTTAGGAGAGCATTAGATATATGCAACCGTGGTTAGAACCGGTCGACTCGGGTTTCATAGAACCCAATACAACTCATGATTCAATACGATTAACAATTCAGAATTTTGAACTTTGAAGTTTTAAGATTTAATGGAAACCTTTTAACACTTTGAGCCTTAATGGTGCCTGAAACTTGTGTTAAATTGTTTTTTGTTCATTTTAAGCACATATGGTTTTGTATGTACCTTCACACATACTATTTTTTTTCTTTTTTATCCAAGTTAATCATATGATTCACGATTCATAATTATGGCAAACCAATTCATGACTTGGGAACAATTAATCCAGCTTTAACCTCACACATAGAGAGACTATTTCCCCACTTGAAACCTGAGAGGCCGCACAAGTCGTGATGCAGGTCCGCCAAGTCCCGCACTCATATTTTCATGATGAGGTACTAATTACAAAATGAATGAACGAACATAAGTAGTTGACTGTGCTCTAAAACTGTAAAGGAACATAATAAAGGTTTGTTGCCTCATGATATAAGAAGAAAAAAGGTTGTCTAGGTGAGATGAGTAATATGGAACTGAATGGAAAGATAACTATCTAATAGCAAGCTCCAACTAGTGGGAATAAGGCTTTGGTGGCATCACTTTACTACTATACGTAGGGGTTTCTTCAATGTCCTACCAGAATTCATCAATCAATGTTCCCCCAAATCAAGGTCTAGTAAAAGAGCTATGTACGTTAAAGAAAACCTGATGGACCAAGTGAGACACAACCTAAAGTTAAAGTTAAAGTTAAAGTTAAATAGTGGCAAAGTCATCACTCTTGTTCATCAAGCTACCAAATGGAATGACCCAAAAGGACCTTGAATATGCGATTGTCTTCTTCAACATGCAAGCCATGACTAATTAGTACCTTGCATTTGCAAAACTATAGCCCAATGTCGGTCCTGTTTTCTTTTCGTGGTACACTTATCATTATTGATATTTGATATATATCGCATATATATATATATATATATCGAGAGAGGTAAAAACGAAATATGCAGAAGTGGTGATAAAATTTTAAAACACACTCGAATGAGATATTTGCTATACAAGTTGAGGAACTTCGGGTTCCTTCAGTCTCCAATTCATGTACTCGTATGCAAAACATTATCTTCAACTTAAAGAGCAACAGCAAATAAGATTTGGTCTAGGTAAGTTGAAAATGAAAATGATACTGAAGTGTAATTACAGTTGAGCATATACATCCTAAAGATGCCATTCCAAACACTTACTCATCCCATGCAAAAGGAAGAAGAAAAAGTAAGTGTTGTGCACAGTGATGTGCAGTGTGTAAAATGTGTGAATGTCTACAAGTTTAAGCAATGCAAAAGTCATATTCCATGGCTTTTGCTACCTTACACCATGAACCTTGTCGACGGAAATCATGATGTAAGCTAGTAGATTAAAATTCACACAAACTACATAAGGATTTTCATTGGTTCAGCAAATTGCCTTCGTCCACGGGGGAGTGGGAGAACAAAATTACTATTCTTGTACACACACAAACTCAGATCTGATTATTCTGCACACTATACTCTTTGCCTTTCTACTATTGCTCAGCCCTTTTGCTATTTGTAGAGACTTCTGCCGAGTAAGGTAGCAAAAGCCATGAAATATAGCTTTTGCATTGCTTACTCTTGCAGACATCCACACACTGTACACCTGCAATCCATTGTCCACAAGAAATTTTGTCTCATAAGAGGAAGTTTCCGTAAAGAGTTGATATGGATATGTTTTGTTTGAGAGGACCCAAATCACCATTAGCTGGATATGCTGATGCTGGCAATCTTCTGACCCCCATAAAGTTCAATCACAAATAGGCTAAGTATTACTTGTTGCAACTGCAATATTGCAATATCAAAACTATCTGTGAAGCAAACATTGAACTTCTTCAAACCATTCTTAAATCCTTGCACTTTGTTGCGAATCGATACGTTGAAACTATGATCCAACATATTCTTGTGTATTAATTTCGATTAAGGATTGTCCAACTACATTCAACATGTATTTACACAAATAAAGCAGGTTACATTTAAGATGATAGAACCAAGCACATCTTACCAAAGTTCTTTTATAAACACGAACTCCAAAAAGTGGTGACGGTGATGTTAGCAGATACGCTAGAGCAAAAATCTAGCTGATTTATTCATAAAAGCATTACCAACTACAACATTCAAGAAGCTAGTGCACAACATTAGAATGAATCAACTTAAAGAGTTTTCATAAAGACATCATACCCAAAGAGCATTGATGGTTTTTTCCACTAGGTTTATATTTAAAGGATTCAAATGAAGTACTCCAGACATATTCGAAACCACCACAAGATTCACACGAAAATTATTCTAAGATTCTAGGTTAGAAATCCAAGGGAGAGCGTTGTCAACAGTGGATTGCGGTGTGTGTAGTGTGTGTAGAAGCCTACAACTGTAAGCATGCAAAGGCCGTGTTTCATGGCTCTTGCTACCTTAGGCCATATTTCATGGCTCTTGCTACCTCACGCCATAAGACTTGTGCCTTGTTGGGAGAGTCTCTCTAATTTACCGAAAGGGTTAAGCAATGGAGCAGTAGCAGAAAACTATATGAAGGAAATACATAAAGTATAGAAATTGTAGAAAAGTCAGATATGAGTGTGTGTTACTACCAACTTCTTAATAGCAAATTCGGTCTCCCCCTCCTCTTTGGGCCTAGGCAATTTGCCAAACCACGCAAACCCTTGTGATCTTTGTGTGATTTTACTCTCCTAGGTATACAACAAAAAGCCCTTATTCCTATTAATGGTCCACCTTACCATAACTAAGATTTGTTAAAACCTTCCATGTAAAGGGAACTCTATTCTTTATTGCCTTACTGTAAGTGAATACACCTTGGTTTTCATGGCATAACAAGCATCATTGCAATTTAAATCTACTCAAGGCCTCATTAGCTGTGATTCAAATGCATCCTCAATAATCCCAAACTAAGTCTTGAAATACCAAACCATTGACAAGAGACACAAAATTTACATGTGTAGCAACTTCACAGAAAATTGTAACAAGACCCATCAGTACTTTCATAAATATTTTTATTGAAAACCAAAATCAAAACATAACAAAGAAAGATTAAAGAGTTAGTCAAACATACATACCACCCCATGCTGTTGCAATTGATGCTAAAGAGGTTGAAATTGTAAATACCACTTTATGGCTCTCAAAAATGTCCTAAAAACATCAACGCCCACCATAAAACATAAGAAACTCAAATCAAATATAGAGAGAAAAAAAAAACATTTTTCCCCAAAATAAAACCCTAAAAGACACAAAAAAAAAATCAAACACAACCGAAACAACAAAACCCAGAAAATTAAAATTAATTAATGCCCATTAACTTAAAACTCTTCATAGAACACAATCAATATAAAAAAGGGTGTACCTTGGTGGAATAATAGGTGTCCTGTATAGCAGACCATGAATTCAAAGCTTTTTTCCTCAACTGAGGCCCAGACGTCCTCAAAGTTCTCAAACGCTGCATAGTGCAGTAGACCAAAGACCCAGTTGCGTTGATCTGAGTTATTTTTTTTTCAGGTGCAGCCTAAGCCCTCAGGCTCAGGGTAACCAAAGTACACCAAACAACAAGTAATTGTCTTGGAAGATTGTCGACAAGTTCTATTTTTAAAAAGAAAGGGTAAATTACACTTTACACCCTTATAGTTTGGGTGTGATTTCACTTTGATCCTTATAGTTTCAATTTTATCATTTAGTTCTTACAGTATCAATTTAGGTTCAATGCATTTCATTTATCAAATTTTCTAATAATTTATTGATAGAATTAGGTTCAATACATTATACAGCCGTGTAAAGTGTAATTTTCCTAAATAAATTTATCATTATGCCTCTAATGATAGCTTACGTGAGCATCACAGAACCTCTTTTCTATAAAAAAAATAAAAAAAAATAGAAAATTTGGGAAATGGACTATATTGAACCTAAATTGAAACTGTAAGGACCAAAATAACAAAATTGAAACTACAGGGATCAAAGTAACATCACACTCAAACTACAAGGGTATAAAGTATAATTTACCAAAGAAAAAAAAGTAAGTTATATGTATTGTACTTTCTCACTAATACCCCAAAATTAAAAACTTCAACAAACCAACCCCTCAACTAACAATTTTAGAAAAAAATAAGTTGAGGGAGTCAATTTGTTGAATATTTAGTTTATGATGCATTAGTGAAAAGGAGCAATACATGAGAGAGGTGTCTATACAATTTACCCCAAGAAAAACTAATTTAAAATTAGCTCACTTTATTTCATTTATGTTCTTTCAATGAAGTTTTACATTGGGAATATCAAATATGTGAACTTTGCAAGTGAAATTTTTTTTTTTTTTTTTTGACAATTGTGACAAATCCCCTCAAAGTGTCCTCCACCACTTTGTGATCCCTATCAGTATTTTCAGACAATTATACCGTTTGCCATTTTTATGGAGTAAGAGAGAGAGAGAAACCTTGGACACGTGCACCGATTCCACAACACACGTACCAAATAAATCAAATAGGTGAATGGGCGAGAGGATTCAAAACTCACGGCAAGCTTTGGATACGATTCGTCTACCTACTTGAGATTCAGCCTCCAACCCCCACACACAACCCTTGAGAGTTTCAAACCCTTAACCTCCATATGAGAAGCCAAGAGCTCTGGCCAACTCGACGAATCGAGCTGATTCTTTGGTAGTGATCTTGAAATAGTCCGTATTAGGCTTAGATGTGATTCATGTGAACAAATAACCTGGACTGTGGATTTCACCTTTTTGTTTTATTTTTTTTTTGTTTTTTCAAATTTTAGTTATAAGTCCAATTTTGGATTCTTTTTCAAGAAAAAAGATCTAAAGAGGAAATTTAATAATAGAAAAAGTTAAATACACCCACTCAATTGCTCCTTAAACCACCTGAAGCATTATATTCACCTCTTGTACAATTATTTAATATAGCAACTGGGTGTAGATAAAATTTTCCTTTACTAAAAGATACTTAAATATTTTTCTAGACCAACTTACCCTTGAAATAAATTAGCATGGCTCTTGCATTTCCAAATTGGTAAATTATTCAAGAACACAATCAAAATTTCTAACTTCCTTCCTAAAAATTATTTTCAAACTTCAAAAATCTATATTCTCTAATTTATAAATATATATATATATATATATATTACAAAATTAGAGTTTTAGATGCTACCAATGAGATCTATTAAACAAGTGCCATTGTTGATGAGAAATTCTAGAGAGAAAAATCCCATGATTGTTCTGTGAAATTTTAAAATAATTTTGGAAATTTTACTAAATTTCACGAAACTATTTTTTGAGAAATCTACAAAATTTCACAAAACCGGTTTGAAGAATTTACAAATTTCATAAACTCATTTTGAGAAATTTAATAAATTTTCACAGAAGTGGCTTGAGAAATTTGGATAATTTTACAAAAGTAGTTTATTCAACTTAACAAATCACTTAGTTGTGAACCAAATGTATGTGTATGTGTGTGTGTGTGTGTGTGTGTGTGTGTGTGTGAGAGAGAGAGAGAGAGAGAGAGAGAGAGAGAGAGAGAGAGAGATAGTGTGTGTGTGTGTGTGTGTTCTATTTTTTTTTTCATCAAACAAACATTCATTAAAATTAATCAAACATTACACAGAGAGCAACACAAACAACAACAAAGATAAAAATCAAAAATCAAAATAAATAAAAATAAATTTAAAAAAAAGCATAACAACAAAATGAACAATAGATAGGGATGCATAAGAGACCAAAGAAAACTCTCCCATAGCTGCACAAGAAAACCACCATCACACTGCAAGGAACGCCACGAGAAGAGATTCGGAACCCATGGCAACTTCAACTTTGTAGATGGTAGAGACCACCCAAAGAAAGAAGATGGCAGAGAGCCAAACCCAAACAAGTGAAGAAAATTCACCAAAGATGGGGCAACCAAAGTTGCTAGAAATGCTTCCATGGTAGCAAAGCTACACCATGGAAAGCAGTACAACTGTAGAAGAGAGTTCCAAAGCCACCAATCATAACCCAATGAAGACCAAAAGCCAATCTACTATTTCAAGATTGATCTAGCCAATATCTACTGTCTTGAATCCAAAGAGATACCAGGAAAGAAAAGGAATAAAACATAAGACCATAATAGAAAAGAGGGGAAAAAATCCCTAGACAACCTTCACTAAGAAAGGGGAAGCCTTTGTAGAAGAAGGGGATGCCTCCACAGAGGAAGGAAAGTAGGAGCAAAGGAAAACGGGAAAAGAAAGAAAGAGAAGGGGACGCAAGAGGAGGGCTGAGGGGAAGAGCAGGGGCACTGGTTGTGGTGGTGGGCCATGAGGTGGTGGTGGTGGTGGGAGGGGTGGCTGCGACGGCTAGGGTTATCTACTTTGGATCGCTTCTCTCTCTCTCTCTCTCTCTCTCTCTCTCTCTCTCTCTCTCTCTCTCTCTCACAGCACTACGAGAGAAACAACTTGAAAGTTCCCAAAGAGAAAAAGAGAGATAGAGAGAGAGAGAGAGAGAGAGAGAGAGAGAGAGTGCTATAATGTAATACCCTGTATTTTTAGATGCATATATATATATTTAGTACCTTTCCTAGCCTTTGGGTGAGTTTGGTTCCCAATCGATTGCCATATTCTTAATCGATTGCCACTTATTGATCTTGATCGATTGCCATTCTTTTCCAATCGATTTTCATCCTGCTGACCTAAATTCTTGACGTGTACCTATCCCAATCGATTGCCCTTGTATCCAATCGATTGCCCTCGTAATATCTAATACCAATCAATTGCCACCTGGTCCCAATCAATTGGAAGTAGACAGAACTTAGCCACCTTGTTTTGTTTGTGCGGCTGTCATTTATTCCTCTCCCCTATATATACTCCCCCACATATACATATATCTATTTTTCTATGTGTGCGTTTGGGAGAGAGAGAGATATATACTCTTATATATATACACACTCATATACATATATATATATATGTATATATACACACACACACTCTCGGGTTGGAGAGAAGAAGAAGAACAAGAAGAAGAAGATGAGAACAAAGAGAGAGAGAGAGAGAGAGAAAAGACCAGAGAAGAGAGAGAAGAACCAAATGAAGAGAGAGGATCACCATAGCCACTATCACCGAGCTCGAGACGCCGTCACCGGACCGCCAAAGAGAGGTGACTTCATTAACTCACTCAAGAGGGTTGTTTTGGGATGTTTATGTATGCTTATTGACGTGCATGAAAGAGAAAAGGAACCCCCAGTGTTTTTATATAAAACCACTATTTTGAGGAAGAAGATGGAGTTCAATCGATTGCCATTGATACCAATCGATTGGATATTATTCCAATCGATTGCCATGGTTTTTAATCGATTGCTATCCCAATTGATTGCCCTCTTGTACAATCAATTGCCTTGTTTGGCCAATCAATTGGGTAAGAAAGAATGTTATTTCTATGTTGTTATATGCTATGAGTTAGTTTTTATGATACCTGAAGTTGTTAGTAGTACAAATGCTGATTTAGTTATGCCATACGTGATGCTATAATATCGGATATGTGATTAAACAACATGAAGTTATGTTAGCTTTTTTATGTTGATCAAGATGAACTGGTTAACTATCATATGTTACTATTGCTTAACTGTATGGTCGACAGACCCAACTACATGCAAATAACTAGTTAATGAGTATAGATGATAAATGTTGGCCCAAATGTGGAAACCTTAGAGGGGGGGTGAATAAGGTTTTAGTGGAAATTAACCTTTTAAAAACTTAATTGCAAATTAAACACAAACACAAACAATTAATGTAAAGAGATAAGGGAAGAGATACTTGCAAACTAATTTTTCAAGTGGTTCGGCAATCGCACCCCGCGGCCTACGTCCACCCCTCAAGAACACCTCTTGAGGATTCCTTTACTCCGATCTACTTCACGGGTGTAGACCAAACCGTTCTCCCGGAGCACTTACGGGTGTGCACCAAACCGTTACAAGAGCCTATAATCTCTCCCAAAGAAGAACACCTCTTCTTTGCACACAAGGGTTACTAACCCTCAACCTTTACAATGATTTTAACACAAATTGAAACTCTCTCTAAGAGTAGATGATACAATGATAGCTCACACTATAACTCCTTAGTGAGTGGATAATACAAGTAAAGCTCACTACAATTTTGCTCTCTCAAGAAATACAAATGAAAGATTTGAGCAAATTGATAAACTCACACAACTAGGGCTCAATTGTGAATGATTAAGAATTAACAAGTTGTGTGATTGAAATAGATGTTTTCCAATGGATTGATCAACATAAAATGGTGTGGGAAAACATGTATTTATAGGCCAAGAAAGATTATAGCCGTTGGTGGCAAGTTTGGTAATTAAAAGCCCCTTTAAAAACTAGCCGTTATGCCTTTTCAGGTCGCTTCAGTCGACTGGAACATGAAGCAGTCGACTGATCCTTGAAGCAGTCGACTGAGATGTGTTTACAGAGGGTTCTGTTTGCATTCTGCTCACTTCGGTCGACTGCATCGGGCCTTCAGTCGACTGCCCCTCCCCGTTTGACAGCCTGACACATCTCCACTAAAATGGCCATAACTCCCTCTACAAAAATCGGATTTGCGATCCGTTTGATGTTTTGGAAACTAGATTCAAATACCTTTCCAACCATATAAGATTCAACATTTAATTATTCTTCAATTGGTTGGGGCATTGCTTTAAAGATGACCCATTTAAAATTTGTTTCCAAAACTTTAACTTTTAGCATTTGTTTGAGCCCCTAAGAGTGTGAGATCAAGATGCCTAACAATGATGGTCCTAGACTTCAACCAAGGATGAAATATCTTCAAGTCTTCAAGCATGATCCTTGTTGAGCTCCTTGTAATCTTGATCTACATCAATTAAATCTCATGCACACAAAGATGTTAAAAACATTGATACAAAATTAATACATGAGATTATATATGAGCATAAAAATGACTATGATAATAGCAAAGAATGAATCAATATGAATCACATAATTATCATAGCATATTTGACATCATCAAAACATAATTAAATATGCCTTAATATACCTTAAGGCTAACAATCTCCCCCTTTTTGATGATGGCAAACAACCAATGAAGGATAAGCACATTTGGTCATTTTCATATTATCATTCATAATGGATATCAAATGTTGAAGAACATGAATGATAACTACCCAAATACTTCTCCCCAATACTTCTCATTTTTCTCCCCCTTTGACATTATCAAAAAGATTTGGGGATAACACAAAGCTCTCCCTCACAATAGGCATAGAAATCAAAAGGCCAAAAAGATACCAAAAATAAACAAATACAACCACATGTGAGAAAATAAATACATGAAGGTGTTCCCCCTAAGCATGTGCAATGATAAAGTATACCAAAAGATATTAATAGAGAGCATATTCTCCCAAAAGATACCAATAAAAAAGTCGGAGAACTTCAAAATATAAGATAAACAAAATTTCAGTCGGATCAGTCGACTGGAGAACCCCTTTAGTCAACGTCCCTAGGCAGAGAGTTAAAAATTAACAAAATAGTCGACTGGGTCTACTTGTCAGTCGACTGTGCATTCGATCAGTCGACTCCTCAGTCGACTTAACAATGCAGAATCAAAAAGTTCAAAGCCTTACACCTGAATCAGTCGACTGTGTCGGGGTATCAGTCGACTACTTTGTTCAGCAGTTCATAAAAATGACAGTTCAGCAGCAAAAATTTGAATGATTTACAAAACATCATTTGGTCTAACCAATCTTAAAACTTTATCTTAATCAAGCAAAAATATATCATCATTTTTCAAATAAGCAATATCAAGAGCATGATGATTTGAAACAAATAAGTGTATGATATGAAATCAATTAAAACAAAATTAAGTAGGATGATGAAAACAAATCAAAACAAAATTACCTACTAACCTACCATTACCAAATCAATACTTAACCTTTGTCCAAGCATTTCTTGGATGCTCCATTTGCCGAGGTGGTTGGAGAGGCCCTTTCCAATGTCATGAGGCAAAGATTGACAATCTCTTTACCATTTGAGTCGTCGTCCGATGATTCGCTCTCGGAACTACTATTGGTGGCCTTGATTGTCTTCTTTTTGTGTTTTTCCTCCTTAGGTGACTTCTTTCCCGATTTTTCTTTCTTTAGAAACTTTGCAAATTTTTGGGTGATCTTTGTCATTTCCTCATCCTCATCACTCTCAACATCTTTCTTCTTTTTCTTTGAGCTTGAGGATTTTAAAGCCATGTCTCCCCTTTTGGCCTCTTTCACTTCCAATTTCTTGTCTTCACTTTTGAAGACGGCCAATTCCATTTCATGAGTTATGAGAGAACCCATGAGTTGTTCCAAGGAGAGTGTTGAAAGCTCCTTTGCTTCACGAACCGCCGTGACTTTTGGTTGCCAATCCTTTGGTAAAGACCTAAGCACTTTCTCAATCATTTCTTCATTAGTATAAACTTTACCAAGGTTTTTCAAGTTATTAATAAGAATGGTAAAACAAGAGTACATATCTCCAATAGATTCATATGGCAACATTTTAAACATTTCATAAGTTTGAACAAGCAAATTGATTTTAGACTTTTTAACTTGGCTTGTTCCCTCATGAGCATTTTCAAGTTTATCCCAAATTTCTTTTGCGGATTCGCAAGATGAAATTCTATTGTATTCATTTGGGTCTAAACCACAATATAATAAATTCATTGCCATAGCATTTATTTTTATGAGTTTCTTATCGGCATCATTATATTCATCTACCGTCTTTTGAATAGAAAAACCATTTTCAATTTTTGTAGGTAGATGAGGCCCTTTAACCACAATTTGCCATAAATCAAAATCTTGAGAAATCATATAGATTCTCATTCTATTTTTCCAATAGGCATAGTTTGAGCCATTAAAACATGGTGGTCTTAATGTTGATTGACCCTCACAATAATAAATGCAAGAAGAGTCGGTTTCCATTGGATCTTAACTCAAAATTTTCAAAACCTTTGAAAATAGAAGAGCCGAAGCTCTGATACCAATTGTTGGCCCAAATGTGGAAACCTTAGAGGGGGGTAAATAAGGTTTTAGCGGAAATTAACCTTTTAAAAACTTGATTGCAAATTAAACACAAACACAAACAATTAATGTAAAGAGATAAGGGAAGAGATACTTGCAAACCAATTTTTCAAGTGGTTCGACAATCGCACCCTGCGGCCTACGTCCACCCCTCAAGAACACCTCTTGAGGATTCCTTTACTCCGATCTACTTCACGGGTGTAGACCAAACCGTTCTCCCAGAGCACTTACGGGTGTGCACCAAACCGTTACAAGAGCCTATAATCTCTCCCAAAGAAGAACACCTCTTCTTTGCACACAAGGGTTACTAACCCTCAACCTTTACAATGATTTTAACACAAATTGAAACTCTCTCTAAGAGTAGATGATACAATGATAGCTCACACTATAACTCCTTAGTGAGTGGATAATACAAGTAAAGCTCACTACAATTTTGCTCTCTCAAGAAATACAAATGAAAGATTTGAGCAAATTGATAAACTCACACAACTAGGGCTCAATTGTGAATGATTAAGAATTAACAAGTTGTGTGATTGAAAAAGATGTTTTCCAATGGATTGATCAACATAAAATGGTGTGGGAAAACATGGATTTATAGGCCAAGAAAGATTATAGCCGTTGGTGGCAAGTTTGGTAATTAAAAGCCCCTTTAAAAACTAGCCGTTATGCATTTTCAGGTCGCTTCAGTTGACTGGAACATGAAGCAGTCGACTGATCCTTGAAGCAGTTGATTGAGATGTGTTTACAGAGGGTTCTGTTTGCATTCTGCTCACTTTGGTCGACTGCATCGGGCCTTCAGTCGACTGCCCCTCCCTGTTTGACAGCCTGACACATCTCCACTAAAATGGCCATAACTCCCTCTACAAAAATTGGATTTGCGATCCGTTTGATGTTTTGGAAACTAGATTCAAATACCTTTCCAACCATATAAGATTCAACATTTAATTATTCTTCAATTGGTTGGGGCATTGCTTTAAAGATGACCCATTTAAAATTTATTTCCAAAACTTTAACTTTTAGCATTTGTTTGAGCCCCTAAGAGTGTGAGATCAAGATGCCTTACAATGATGGTCCTAGACTTCAACCAAGGATGAAATATCTTCAAGTCTTCAAGCATGATCCTTGTTGAGCTCCTTGTAATCTTGATCTACATCAATTAAATCTCATGCACACAAAGATGTTAAAAACATTGATACAAAATTAATACATGAGATTACATATGAGCATAAAAATGACTATGATAATAGCAAAGAATGAATCAATATGAATCACATAATTATCATAGCATATTTAACATCATCAAAACATAATTAAATATGCCTTAATATACCTTAAGGCTAACAAATATAGAGCATGTGGTAATTCATGTATCTAGAGCATGAGCATTTCACGACATGTGGTCAGCATGCATGGGATATTGGTATGAAGAGATAAGAGAATATGATGAAAATCGGGAACAATGCCTCAATTTGGGATATGAGATATGTGTACTTTGGATTCGTGGGATCAACGACTGACGAGTCGGGTAGACATGGAATGGTTAGAGTTCTTAGTGCGCCTCTCGCTGTTGAAGACATCCTGTGATGCATATGCCTTGTTGAAGATGTCCAGTGTACCATTAATGATTACGTCCGGCTAGTGCCCTAATGTATTCTAATCGTGTAGACGGCCAGTGAGGATATACACATCATAGAAGATGTCCGATGTGCCGTTTCCATGGTTTATAGATAGGATGTACCGTGTAGATGACCGATAACCTATCAAGGGATCATGTGAAGTAGGACACCACTGGGTAAGCGACCGGTGTGGCCTGCTGGCTCAATTATGTGGTATCAACGTATGGATATCAAATTAGTATTATTGTATCGACGTATGGATACGGATGACAATAAGAATACAAATACGAGTATGAATATGGATATGGGTATGGATAGAATAGATGATGGTTCAGTCGTGGATTCAGCATCCCGGCATAAAGATAGATGCATGGGATGGATGCATGGGTTGCATGCATGGATTTGGTGAATAGCATGATGAGATGTGTATTTACTGAGACCTCTACTATGTCCTTGTCATTACTTAATATGTTTCTTGCTATCATTGATATGATGTGTATTTACTGAGACCTCTACTATGTCCGCGAGTGATGTCATTGATAAGAGACTAACCACATTTTAAGATGCTGAACAGTAACGGGTGAGGAGTGAGTTTAATGTACTCACTTAGCTTTATATTCAAAAGCTTATGGCATTTATGCCCTGGACATTCCAATGTTTAGAGCTTTGTAGGTAGTGAGAACGGGTGATTGACATTTCATCAGACTTGGAACTACAGGCTTAAAGACGAAGACATATCGCTTTGTAATAGTTAATTGTATATTTTTTGTACTGCTGTTATTATTATTATAAGCTTCAGACTATAAGCCAGTTGTTTTAATAGTTTTTAGTAGAATGCGATATGTGAGTTTCTTCTATAGCCTCTGATTATGTTAATAAGATATGTTCTATGAATAGCATCTTCCCTATCGTTGTGGTTGTTAGTTTGAGTAGATGACAATGCGGTTATTCACCAGTTGTGGGCCTACGGGACCAAAAAGGAATTTATTTTCTCTATTTTTGCTTCCCTTGGGTGTGATAGGATTTTGGTATTGGAGCCTAGGTTTAGTTGCGAATGACTTATCTTTTTTTATTAGAACCCGAGTTCTAAGTTAATATTGATAGCTTGAGGATTAGCTGAGATAAGATAGAACTGTTATCTTTTCATATAGATGAGAAGTTTGAAGACTCCATTCGAGGATGTTTCGTCAGAAGGTAGTAACTGATGGAGCCGATAAAAAATTGTTAGAACTGTTGATAGCTGAGTTCATGGAGAACAAGGCATTGAGAATTCGATGTGGGTGTAGAGATCATAAGTGTAGAGCTGTTAGATTTTAGACACTTGTGAATTCCTGAGCGATCTCAGAACAGTCAGTATAACTTAGAAGTAGAAAGAGGTTAAGGATAAGATTATCCTATTACCTTGAGCCACATGTTAGTTGAGTGGTCTCACATGTTAGTTGAGCAGTACTCGTAGTTTGAAACCCAAGAATAGAGATGGAACATTTAGACTTGATGTTACGTGTAGAACATGTGGTCTAGTAACCTTTGTTTTGAGCATAGATACCTTTGAGCGTACCTGGTTGGTAGACTGACCTCTATGATTATTATTATTATTTATGAGGGATATTCATATTACTTGATGTGATTTACTATATAGTGGTACTATATATTCGTTACCACATTTGTTATTTTTGCCTGAGTTGTAAGATATAATGCGTCTGACCGAATAGATTTTAATTTGTAGGTAGCGACACTGAACACTACCAACACTCATTATGGTTAGAACGACTGGCAGAAACTTGGGCCAACTGAATGGAGTACATGATGTAGTACCTCCTGAGATAGATCCCATAGGAATGGTTAGAGCTTTCATCCGTCACATGGAACAAGTTATCAATCGTGCTGATCATGTCATCAGCAATGGAGCACCAGTACTTCAGACAAGAGTCAAGTTGATAAAAGAATTTTGTGCTCTTCAACCACGAACCTTTATGGGATTAATGGGAGAATGGCAAGCTGAGCAATGGATTCACCAAATAGAATTGATATTTGAGACGCTCAAATATATTGACACTGAGAAAAGACATTTGGTAGTATTTCAACTGACGTTCTCAGCAGCAGATTAGTGTGGCGCAGTAAAAGCTACAATAGGTGCAGAAGCTGTAGGGAGAATGACTTGGAAATCATTCAAGACCCGATTTCTAGAAAAGTACTTCCCTGAATCTGAGAAGAACAAAAGGGAAATGGAATTCATACAATTATTCCAAGGTAGTTAAATAGTATCCGAATATACAACTCAATTCAAGAGGCTATCTAATTTCCACCGCATATGATCGATACATCAAGGAGGAATATTAAGAGATATCATAAGGGACTAGTTCCATATATCTTTCATATAACTATAGGACATTTAGACCAATCTTTCAGAGCTTTGGTAGAAATGGCAACGAAAATGGAAGAGAGTAGTGAAGGGCAAAGATATGATCAAGCATTGGTAGAAAATGATCAGTTTCTCCTAACAGATCAGAGAAGAAGGGACAGTTAGGTTATGTTGTCAACCAACTAAGTTCAACAAGGAAACACAGAGAGAAGTTATATACGCAACTGCCAGAAGCGCAAGAGGATGGGGAACGACAAGAAAGAATTAAAACCAGTAATGACTCCAACACAGCACCGAGAATGAGATATCTACTATAATTATGGAATACTGGGACACCATTCCCGAAAATGCAAAGCATCATGAAAATCTAATCGACAGGGAGTATAGTGTTTCAACTGCGGTAAAGTTGATCATGTTTGTAAGTTTTGTCCAGAACTATAAGCGCAACACAATGCTCCATCGCAACAAGTACCAAGAGAGCAGACTCGTCGAACAAATAGTTGGTCTCAACTTAGGCAAGGATGATAGATGGAAGATACAACACTTAGCTCCTACATCATTTATTACATATGATCCTGACATAGCAGGAAGTTTGGCATTCTTTTGATTTGATATTAAGAGGTTTAGACAAATCAGCTCACCCTACAATGTTGAGCCTATGCCATAAATTGTAGATACCTGAACAATTCATTTGACACTGATTGATAGTAGTTATCCAAGTATAGATATAACATCAATTGCATCCCCATAAGACATCAATTGCATCCCTATCTGATATCATTTGCCTCCTTATACGAGAGAATACGTCAACCATTGGTATATTGGACAGAGATCGAAAATGAAGAATCTCAATTTTCCTAAGACGCAACCTTGACAGGAGAGGATAAACTAGAAGATTGCGAGTATATAAGAAGGGATACGAGTGACACAGATACAATACCAGAATTACAAAGAGTAGCACAGAAGATCACTTTTCGACACCGATTGCCTATTGCTTTCATCCAGACAAGATGTTATATAGTAGATCGACTCATAAAATCAATATATAGCCCTACCTAACCTATTTAATTAGTAAATAGAAGCAGAACGAGTATTCAACGAATGGTATGCTCTCGAGAGACGATTAGAGCAATAGTACATAAGAATTTGAAGACACGTGAGGAAGTTTAAATCATCAACTGCGATGCCAGAGTCACAATGCTTTCAAGTCAGCATACTAAAGGATGACGATAATATCTGGAGTTAACAAGAATGTCGAAAAATGTCGTGTACAACATAAGACTGACTAAGGATGTTGGCGATCGTAATAAGAAGTCCAGAGATAGGAGGCAATCAGCTAATGATGCAGTAGAGGCATCGTCAACATAGTATGAAGCATCTTTGGAGATGGGAGTAGACGGTAGTGATTCGCTATAACTTAGACAAGATTAAAACACTTGATCAGTAGAACCCTCACACCGTAGAGTTCGACCTCAAGAAGGAATCTTATGTGTTTAGAGACTAGCCATTTCAGATTTTATAAGATGATTAGTTTGTGCTACCTAGAACCTTTTCCAAAGTTCGACATACAAATTTCATATAACTAAACCCTGAGGATTGGTAGATGTCACCCTAGTACCCATAGATCATTGATATCTTTGTACCGCGTGTTTAGAACATAACTAGTTGACCGTTGATGTAATCGTTTATGTAAAACGATAAATTGAGCATTTTTAGAGTATGTCTTGTGAGATGATTTCTTTTTGGTTACAGGGGCTACTGCTTCAAATTTCGAGGACGCAATCTTTTAATAAGTGGTGGCTAATGTAACATCCTATATTTTCAGATGTATATATATACCCCTAGTACCATTCCTAGCCTTTGGGTGAGTTTGGTTCCCAATCGATTGCCACTTTTTGATCCCAATCGATTGCCATTCTTTTCCAATCAATTTCCATCCTGCTGACCTGAATTTATGATGTATCCCCATCCCAATCAATTACCTTGTATCCAATCGATTGCCCTCATAATATCTAATACCAATCGATTGCCACCTGGTCACCGGACCAACGAAGAGAGGTGAGTTCATTGACTCACTCAAGAGGGTTATTTTGGGATATTTATGTATGCTTATTAACGTGCATGAAAGAGAAAAAGAACCCCAACATTTTAATATAAACTAGACTATTTTGAGGAAGAAGATGGAGTCCAATCAATTGCCATTGATGCCAATTGATTGGATATTATTCCAATCGATTGGCATGGTTTCCAATCGATTGATATCCCAATCAATTGTCCTTTTGTACAAATTGATTGCCTTTTTAATCCAATTGATTGCCTTGTTTGGCCAATCAATTTGGTAAGAAAAGAATGTTATTTCTATGTTATTATATGCTATGAGTTGGTTGTAATGATACCTGAAGTTATTAGTAGTTGTACAAATGCTAATTTAGTAATGTCATATGTGATGCTATGATATCGGATATGTAATTAAATAACATGATGTTATGTTAGATATTTTATGTTGATCAAGATGAACTGGTTAACTTTCATATGTTACCATTGCTTAATTGTATGGTCGATAGAACACAACTACATGCAAATAACTAGTTAATGAGTAGAGATGATAAATACAGAGCATATGGTAATTCCTGTATCTAGAGCATGAGCATTTCACAACATGTGGTCAGCATGCATTGGATATTGGTATGAAGAGATAAGAGAATATGATGAGAATCGGGAACGGTGCCTCAGTTATGTGGTATCGACGTATGGATCTCAGATTGGTATTATTGTATCGATGTATGGATACAGATGAGAATAAGAATATGGATACGAGTATGAATATGGATATGGGTATGAATAGAATAGATGATGGTTCAGTCGTGGATTTAGTGTCCTAGCATGAAGATAGATGCATGTGATGGATGCATGGGTTGCATGCTTGGATTTGGTGAATAGCATGATGAGATGTTATACCATGATCTTATCTTTGTCATTACTTAATATGTTTCTTGCTATCATTGATTTGATATGTATTTACTAAGACCTCTGCTATGTTCGTGAGTGATGTCATTGATAAGAGATTAACTGCATTTTAAGATGCTGAACAGTAACGGGTGAGTAGTGAGTTTGATGTACTCACTCAGCTTTGTATTCAAAGCTGATGGCATTTATGTCCTGGACATTCCAATGTCTAGATCTTTGCAGGTAGTGAGGACGGGTGACTGGCGTTTCGCCAGACTTGGAACTGCAGGCTTAAAGACGAAGACATGCCGCTTTGTAATAGTTAGTTGCATATTTGTTGTACTGCTGTTATTGTTGTTATAAACTTCAGACTATAAGCCAGCTGTTGTAATAGTTTTTAGTACACTGCGACTTGTGAGTTTCCACTATAGCCTCTGATTATGTTAATAAGATATGTTCTATGAATACCATCCTCACTATCTTGTGGTTGTTTGTTTGAGTAGATGACAATGCGGTCATTCCCCAGTCACAGGCCTACGAGACCAAAAAGGACGTTATTTTCTCTATTTTTGCTTCCCCGGAGCGTGACATATAATTTTGATAAGATCCATACCCTACTACTCCCTAATATAAGAGAAAAGGCAGAAAAAAGCCCTAGTGTTCATGCTACCCAAAAAATATTGAAAAGCCTAATATCACCTTCAACTTCAACCTAATAATTAATGTGCCAAAGAAGTACAAAAAAAATCACAACATCCAATGAGCTGATGTAACAACCCAAAAATTTCTAAGTGTGTAAATAACTATTTTAATAATTATTTTCAGTTAGCAAAATTATATTAGTGTGCCTATGTAAGACACGTGTTTGAAAATTTTAAGTGCTTGGAGGACATATAAATTAAATCATTAGTGAGCCCGTTTAGTTTGAGTATTACATTTTATTAATTTATATTTGTTAAAAAAAGTGAGGAGTTGATATGCATTTTTTTTTATATTGTGTTTACAGGCCCGCAAATGTGTCAAATAGTGTATCTGGTATTAAAATTAAGTACCCGGGGCATGGGTACCCTTTGGACTAGCCATTTTAGTGGTTTGGGTTACACAAGAAGAAAAATGGGATTATTAATATTTGTGCGATTGTTATAATATATGTATTGTGTGTGTATTATATGTATATA
This sequence comes from Hydrangea macrophylla, assembly GCA_033977485.1. NCBI lineage: Eukaryota > Viridiplantae > Streptophyta > Magnoliopsida > Cornales > Hydrangeaceae > Hydrangea > Hydrangea macrophylla. The sequence continues at coordinate 37,192,062 of CM066994.1, forward strand.
CATAGATAGTATATCCTAGGGTTAGTTAAAAACAAAAGAACAAAAAAAGAGCAGCCACAAGAGAGAGAGAGAGAGAGAGAGAGAGAGAGAGAGAGAGAGAGAGAGAGAGAGAGAAATAGAGAAGAGACAACTCTAGCCACCTAGAAGGAGAAGAGAAGAGAAGGGTTATAAGATAGGATTCAATAGATTTATTCTATGGAGTTTACCATCATCATTATCATCTTTCTTTTCCCAAGTCGGTGAGTAAACATTTAGATTTGTAGGGTTGATTCGTAGTTTTGATTGATTTTCGACTGTGTTCATTCTAGTCTGAATAAATCGTATGGATGGGTGTTTATATAGATACGGATCTATAGTGATATATATATATATATATATATTAAAGGTTGGATATGAGTTATTTGGAAAATTGAAGAAAAAAAAAAGACTAACACAAATTCGGATTTGGGTAAAATTGAAGAAAATTCTCAAATCTATTTTAGAAAATAATTCGTATTAATTCATACATTTTGTTTTTGGTAAAACCATCCATGCAAGTTAATGTAAAATGCGATTCTGAATGTGTTTCATCTAATGGTGTTTTTTCCAATTCTACATCGTTTGGACAGAAAATTTATATTACAGTAGCAGTAAATGTCGACTCCGAATTTCAAATTATGTTTATGAAAATTGTTAGAGATGTTTCTATGTGTGGAATTATTATGAGGACAATTTCAACCCAGGTTGGTTTTGAGGCTGTTTAATATAAGGTTTGGTTGGGACAGTTTTAAATAGTGCTGTTGAGTGCCGATTTTAAATGCTATAACTTATGCTATGTACGGTACTAAATGATGATTATAAAAATACTACGTTAGAGACGTGAATAGAATTTTGTCGCAAGGGCCTTATTGTGAATAATCGAAAAATGATAATCCATGGAATAAATGATAAATTCCCGAAGTGGTTAATGATGTGATTAAACCCTCATGAATGGTACTTGTGTGAATTAACGTAGCTGGTAAGAAACTGAAAAAAAATTGGTTTCAAGTTCTTTAGTGTTCACCACGCCCCATTGTGTTATTTTTTTGGTAGCTCGACTTGCTGAGTGTACCCATTTGCCAGTGGCTTCGTGATCAAGCTGGCCTAAGCCTTATCCTTGGCTTAATTTATAGACGTATAGGCATATTGACCGACCTTCCATTGTGTATACCTGGTTTGGTTAATACCCCAACCAAACTGGCACCGGAGTGGATATTAGTAGTATGTCCGAGCACACATGGGATACATGTGTGGGCTGTACCATGGAGGGTGGCCAAGTGGTGAAGCTAGGAAATTGAGTAATGAATTGTTCATAAAAAGTAAGTCAACCATGAGTACGGTAACCTTAGTAGTGAACCTATGGCAAGAAAAAAATGATAGTGATTGTAGAGCGTTAAATACAAATGGATAAACTATTGCGAAACATGAAATTGAAAACTCGAAATGGTTACCGTGGTATAATGTGAAGGAAATTGATAAAATGATTTGGAAATGGAGAATTGCTTATTATGATACTAAGGATTTGTGCTAACTCTCGAGGTGCAGGATGGTGGGCCCACTAACCATTGTATGCGGGCTTTGGCTCACCATGTTATTTAAGAGTAAGTGTTTCTTTTTACTCTGTGGGTGGAACAAACTACCACCGTGACTTGAGGAAACTACAGCTTGTCCTCACTCACGTGTGGAACTATAGTTCTACCTACAACTCTGTATATGTATATGGTCAAGAAAGGGAATGAGCCCAGCGGATTCCCAACCTCAGGGAAATTTATTGGGTATTATTATTTTAATTGATAATTGTTGGGTTAGAGTTGAGGGGACCACAAGTGATCCCTGAGACTAGGGCGTGTTGACTCATACCAGTATTGTTATACAATACTGACCCGTGTGATGTTTATCATGCGGGGGCGTTTCTCAGGAAACGTAGCCGTTTTGCAGATTAAGGAATAGACCGGTATGATTGTTGGATTACATGGATTTGCTTGAAGGCTTGAAGATCTTTACTGTTCATTTGCTATTTCATTTATTTGGCATTGTGGGGCATTATTGTAGTTGGTATTGGGACGTTTAGTAGCTCTAACCAGAGGTTATTCTTTCAAAGTTGTAATTGTAAATAAAAAGATTTTTATTATTAATGAGAATTTAGAAATGTTTATTCAGCTTCCGCTTTTCAATTTAATTTATGTATTGATTTAGCTTTAATCAAATGGATTTGAGAATTTTCGGAACCGTACGAGTTGTTTTTTTTTTTTAATGGAAATGTGGTGGTTTTATTTTAAAAAGAAATGGAGATTTTATTACAAATGCTTTAATTAGGTTTTTAAGAATGGATCTATTTTCATTAAAAAGTTTTAATAGAATGGGTTTCGTGGTGTTCACTCTGATAGTTGGGCAGTCGAAGAGTAGTCTAGATTTAGTTCTAGGCAGATTATTTGGCTTTCCAAAAATTAGGGTGTGACAGTTTGGTATCAAAGCTTTTGGTTACCTTAGATTGGGAGGAGACTAGGAGATCCTCGGCATTGTGTTAATGGGTCAGAGCAATAGGCTGCACATTTATTTGGGTTTCAGGTTATGCGTACTTATGGGTTACCCATGTGTTGCCTACATGTTATTTAATTGTTTTCAATCATTTAACTACATAACTTTCCGAGCCTATCATTACATGTTAATTTGTTAAAATCATTTGTTATATTATGAGTTGCATAATAGTGCATGCATACATATTGTTGGTATGGCGGGTAGTAGAGGAGAGTTGGAGGATGATCAACAGTGGAGCTCCTACCCAGTGGAATTATCTTGTTGTTAGCAGGCCTTCAGCATTATCTAGTATATGTAGGCATATTATCCGAGAGATTATTGTTCTATTGGAGCATCGAAAATTTTATAATTATCATAAAATCTTATATATTATTTCCCTTATTATCGACTGGTATTCTCAAATGTGTTCTATAATTCGGTTATCTCGTATTTTTTATTATGGAGCTGTATTTATCAACAAGTATTTTATAGCATGGAGTATAATTCCTGTATCTTTATTCGGGCTTTCTATTATATTCTGGAGCATCTATTGGATCAACGGGATTCTATTTGCTACAATTATGATGGATCTGAACACGTGTTGGTTTATTTTCGACCGCATTGTTATCTTTGCAGTCTTATTTCCCGTACAGAGTTATGTATATTCTTGAAGCGGTATGTTTGAATAGTAAGTATGAGTATCCTGAGGAGGTGCAATGGGGGACATGGTAAGCAGTAAACATGGGCATATAGTTAGAATCCTTGATTAACTGCGAGCATATTGAATGCATAGTTTGTATTCACATGTTTTGCATCAATATTTGTGTTTTGGATTATCTGTTAACGTTTGAGGATTGACTATACAAGAACAAGATATATAGATGAGGGTCTCTTTGTTTGGATTAGTCGCTCGACGTACTTGGTCTCGTATAGTTGAGAGTTAAATGTAATCAATGCTTTGTATGAAATTACATGTTTAACTTTATTGCTGACTTTCGTGTGCATTTAACGACGCTTCAAATTTCAGGACGAAATTTCTTTAAGGAGGGTAGAATACAACAACCCTAAAAGTTCTAAGTGTGTAAATAATTATTTTTAGTTATCAATTTTATTTGAGTGTGACTATGTAAGACATGTGTTTGAAAATTTTAAGTGTTTGGAGGACATATAAATTAAATCATTAGTGAGCCCATTTAGTTTGAGTGTTACATTTTATTAATTTATATTTGTTAAAAAAAAAAAGCGAAGGCTTGATATGTATTTTTTTTAGATAGTGTTTACAGTCCCGCGAATGTGTATAATAGTATATCTGATATTAAAATTAAGTACCCGGGACATAAGTACCCCATAGGCTAGCCATTTTAGTGGTTTGGATTACATTCTAGGCTCATATGGGACTCTTTTGTGAGCCCATAAGAAGAAAAACGGGATTATTAATATTTGTCTGAGTGTTATAATATATGTATTTGTGTGTGTATTATATGTATATACATAGATAATATATCCTAGGGTTAGATACTATATGTATTTTATGTATCTATATTACTCCCTCCATCCCATAATAAGCGTCCACTTCATTTTTGCACAATGTTTAAGAAAGTTGTATTATATTAATTTTTTTGGTTCATTAAAGGGTTACTTTCCAATTTTACCCTTAGATGTCATGAGTGTTTGACTTTTTGTTTGTTTTGAGACCACAAATAAATGCTACTTTGTCTTTATTATAAGGGTAGTTTTGGAAAGTAAGTGAAAGCTATATGCCAATTTAGGAAAGTGGACACTTATTGTGGTACATCCAAAAAAGGAAATGTGGACACTTATTATGGGACGGAGGGAGTATAAATTAGAACTGTGTCCTACTAGGACAAAATAAAATGTGACTCAGCCTTGCTGATTAGGCATTATTTGCTGACTGGATCTTTCTATCTCTCTCTTCTTTTTCCCCCTCCCTTTCTCTCTATCTATTCTTTCTCCCAACCCCCTAACCCCAACGAACAGACTCCTCTGAGAGAGAGCCCTCTCTCTCTCTCTCTCTCTCTCTCTCTCTCTTTCTCTCTCTCTCTCTCCCCCCTAACCCTCTCTCCTTTGAAAACCCTACCAACCAAGCCAGATCTCCACTGCCTCTCCGCCCTCAGATCACTTTATACCCACCATTGCCGCCCTCAGATCCGGATGTTTCCCCCACCACAAACCACAGACACCCTCTGAGTCTCTCTCTCCCTCTCCCTCATCACCGCCCACCACCGACACCAACACTACTACCCACCACCACTGCCCTCAGATCCGTCGCCCTCTCTCTCTCTCACCCGATCTTTCTCTGTCGCCCCCACAACAATCGACACCCTCTCTCTCTTTCTCTTACCGCCGCCATCGCCCTCCCCCATCACCGACGCAGCAACCACCGACCCTCCTTTAGTATGAGTTTGATTCACAGTGGAGGCAATTGTCGACAATCGATGACAGTGGAGGTAGCAATCGGTGATGGTGGATGCGATTATCGATGACAGTGGCGGTAGCAATTGATGATGGTTGATGCGATTATTGGCAATTGGCAATGGTTGAAGCAACCACCGCCATGTATTTTTCATTTGATTTCCTGGGTTTGGTTTGATTTTCTCCTGAAAACTCCTGAAAAAATTTTATTCATTTTATTTGATTTGATTTCTTGGGTTTGTATTTTTCATTTGATGATGTTATCTTTTGCTGTGTCTTCGTCGCCTGGAATTTTGCTTTTTAGATTTTTTGTTTTTGCTTTCACAAAATTGTTTTTTTCTCTCATTCTCACCATTTTTCCTTATTGAACCTTGGAATACAACCATCTTGGCCATTATTACAACGAAATTCACGATTTGATAAACTACACAATTTACAAGTTTTGGAACCATTTATAAGAATTACTGCTATATATATATTTTGTTAAATCAAGTTGTATGATTGGGGTTTCATGTGGTTTGAGCACAAAATGATGTACACTCTTCACATATCATTTTTAATTACTCATGTTGGGCTGAAAATATTAATCACTTCATAGATTAATCACTCATGTTTCTTTATTTTCTTCATAGATTCATCTCTGCTTTTGTGGGCTCCGAAATTTTGGAGGAACAATTGTATGCTTTTTGCCTTTTTCTTACTTTATTGTGCTTTTCTCTGTTATTTTTACTACTAGGGTTTTTTTTGCTTCTTTTCCTATTTTTGTTTCTTTTTCTTTTTCTGAGTGGATTTCCTGACTGTGATTTCCTCCCTTTTTTTCTTTCCTTTTTCTTATTTTATTGTGATTTGCTCAATGAATTAGCAAATCAGTTAAAAGATTAATTTGGCTATTGGATGAATTTGATAAATATTATTTAATTTTAGTGGTAGTCTAACATTGACTGTAATTATCATAGATTTCCTCTGAAAATTTATTTTGGGGTTTTCTTTCCCATAATTATGCTCCATTTTTAATGTGATTGAATGTTTTCCTCTCTATTTTATGTTATTTTTGACTAAATTCAATTCAATGAGTAATTTTGAATGATTTCCTCCGTATTTTAAGTTAGTTTGACTAAATTTAATTCAATGAGTAATTTTTGTTTTTTTATCTCACCAAACGTTTGCCACCAATTTTATGTGGGAATGACTAAATTCACCCCAATATATCATGTACTTTCCTTTTTTTTTTCCCTCTCATTTACGGATATTGCAAGATTTCTCATCCAGACATCTATATAATATTGGAGCTCAGTGTGTGTCGAGTCATATTTTTAAGGTGTTTTAGTGTGTGTACAGTCAGCACTTGGCCAATTAAATTGTGCCACTTAAGCTCTATTTTGGTGAAATACCCCCCTCTCTTTGAGACCAAACCCCACGCATCTATCTCATTCTTTCCCAACCACAGCCTCATCTCACCTCTGTCTCTCTCTACGCCCCCTCCTCCTCCGCCAACCTTCGCTCCACCTTCACCTCCGCCTCCATCCATCACAGCCTCCTCCTCCTCCTCCTCCTCCTCCTCCTCTCTCTCTCTCTCTCTCTCTCTCTCTCTCTCTCTCTCTAGCTATGGAAATGTGAAAATAAATCCTAATCTTCTCTTCGCGATTGCCACCACCCCTACCATCAGAAGTACTAAATCGGCTTCCATCTCCCTCAGTCCCTGATCGGCTCCAAGAGAAAGAGGTAATTTCTCTCCCTCACACACACACACCTCTGTTCCTTTGGTATTGTCGGCTGATTTAGATGTTTCTCTGGATGTATTACTCTTTCTCCATCGAGGATTTTAAGTACTTGGAATAGTATTTTGTAGGTGTGTGTTTTGTTTTGTTAATCAGTCTTTTTTTCAGTTTTTTTTAACTGAAACACTGTTGAAGGTATTTGTCTTCACAATATTTACAATCACTAATCGTTTTATTTTGTTTCTTTCAGTCGCTAATTGTTTCAGATTTGTCAACTTCACAATCTCTACAATCTGAGTAAAATCACACTGAACCTTAGCCAATAGGGTCAACTTCTTCACAATCCCTCTCTATCTCTGAATATTTTGGTTAGAATTTGTGAATCTTTGGTTTTTAATCCCTTATTTGGTTTGCTTCTTCTTCTGTTCTCCCCCACCCCCCCCCCCCCCCCCCCCAAAAAAAAAAAAAAAAAAAAAAAAAAAACCTAATTTATTTTTGTTTGATTTCAGTCCGTGAGTAATTTCAGCCCCTAATTTCATTTATGGACGCTTTGAGAGCCAAGGTGAGTAGTTGAAGGTTGAATCTTGAAAGGGGAGTTTCCTCTCCTTAATATTGATTTTTTTATTTCATTCAGTAGTTTATTTGTTCATTTGTTTTAGTTATTGTTGGAATGTAGTAGTTTGGTGCTGAAAATGGTTTGCTAGAGTCATCTAATTTTGAGCCTGCATGAACTGAATGTTGGGGTGGGTTGATGTTTGGCTCAGAGTTTACTAATCTTCTTAATTAGTCATCGCAGTTTGAATTTTGGGTTACTTGCCAATGGAGATCATTTTTTTTTACTCTAATTTTTTTTTTTGTCACTTTGTCATTGGGTCTCCTTAATGGACTTAGTGACATGGACATAGGTGTCTTAATATTGCCTTTTATACTTTATTGTTGACCATTAAGTTGCCTGGACTTTCTTGAACCTTCGCTCCAATGGTTGCTTGATAGTTGACGATCTTGATTTTATGGTGATTTAGATAATGTTTCATAATTTGGGAACCAAATTTCTGATTCAAAATTTGGGAAGCATTGCATTAGTCTTACCCATTTGCATATCGCATTTCATTCTCTCAGTGCATCAGTATCAAAGATCATAGCTTCATGCTCTTTTATTTCTTTTGCCATATGATTTCCTTCAATGTGGTCTTTTTTAGTAAGGTGTTTTTTGACCCTTTTCTGAATTTCTTATGTTATGCTCATGTTGCTAATTGTTTAATGGTTTGAGGATTTGATGTGCTGAATTCACTCTTCATGAATTTATGTTTTCATTTTTTATTTTTTATTTCGGTTTGCTGATTAGCTTTTTTGTGCTATTAGCCCATTGATTCAAAGATCTACTCAGGTTTGCTTCTCATCATTTTTTTGTGCTATTTTTTTCCTTTTCTTTTGTGCCTCTTTGGTTGAATTGACATGATTTGTGTTTGTGGCAATCTTTTGAAAAATTAACTAAATGTGCTCCCATAACACTTTTTTATTTAGATTTTGTATGTTGTCTGCTTTGTTTATCTTAGAAATTATACATTTGTTACTACTGCGCTTGAATTTACACATTTGTTATAGCAAATTGGTTGGTTACACCTTTTGATTATTGAATTGGCAGCCTTAAGTTATGTTTGGCAATGACGCTTTGAAGTAAATGAGACTGGAGGATATATCAAAACACTTCGTATCTATAAATAAACATATTTTGGCATGAACAGTGGGATATTTATTTCCCTGATAAGAGATAGAAAAGAGTAAAGATTGGGACACCCAAAGGCAACTTTTGGGACACAACCCAAAAGATGTGTCTATATCTCTCATATGATGTCACTGGACCCCACAATGACACAGGAGAGAGATAGACACATCTCTTGGGTTGTGTCCCAAAAGTTGTCTTTGGCTGTGTCCCAAGTATTACCCGATAGAAAATAAACTCAATTTGTGGGTTTTTTCAGTTTAAAAAATTACGGTGCTTGCTGCACTTATTGTTTTTTTAATTGCAGAAAAAGAAGATTTGGCAAGTATGAAGAACAATGCGAAATTGTTAATAACGGAGGACAAGTTAAGCAAAAAGTGAAAAGGCACTGGATCCATTTTTTCCTCGCATGAATTTCATTACTGATGTAAGATGTTATATTTTTGTTGGAAGCACAATTCATTGCAATTTGAAGTTTTCATGCAAGTATAGTTGACTAATGGCCAAACACATGTATGGTTTGAATTGTTCGGTAGTGGCTTTAGCCACGGGCAATATCTAGTATACATATAATACACATACACAATACATATATTATAACACTCACACAAATATTAATAATCTCGTTTTTCTTCTTATGGGCTCACAAAAGAGAACCATATGAGCTCAGAATGTAACACAAACCACTAAAATGGCTAGCCCAAGGGGTACTCATGCCCCGGGTACTTAATTTTAATACCAGATATACTATTTTACACATTCATGAATCGCGAGCCTGTAAACACTATATAAAAAAAATACATATCAACCCTACACTTTTTTTTTAACAAATATAAATTAATAAAATGTAACACTCAAACTAAATGGGCCCACTAATGATTTAATTTATATGTCCTCCAAAGACTTAAAATTTTCAAACACGTGTCTTACATAAGCACACTCATATAATATTGCTAACTGAAAAACATGTAATTTCATACAAAGCATTGATTACATTTAACTCTCAATTATACGAGACCAAGTACGTCAAGCGACTAATCCAAACAAGGAAACCTTCATCTATATACCTTTTTCTTGTATAGTCAATCCTCAAATGTTAACAGATAATCCAAAACACAAATATTGATGCAAAATATGTGAATACAAACTATGCATGCAATATGCTCGCAGTTAATCAAGGAATCTAACTGTATGCCCATGTTTACCGCTTACCATGTCCCCCATTACATCTCCTAAGGATACCCATACTGACTATTCAAACATACCGCTTCAAGAATATACATAACTCTGTACTGGAAATAAGACTACGAAGATAACAATGCGGTCGGAAATAAACCAACACGTGTTCAGAACCGTCATAGTTGTAGAAAATAGAATCCCGTTGATCCGATATATGCTCTAGAATATAATACAAAGCCCGAATAAAGATACAGGAATTATACTCCATGCTAAAATACTTGTTGATAAATACAGCTCCATACTAAGAAATACGAGATAACCGAATTATAGAACACATATGAGAATACCAGTCGATAATAAGGGACATAATATATAAGATTTTTCTGATAATTATATAATTTCCGATGCTCGAATAGAATAATAATCTCTCAGATAATATGCTTATAGATACCAGATAATGCTGAAGACCTACTAATAGCAATATAAATCCAATGGGCAGGAGCTCCACTGTTGATCATCCTCCAACTCTCCTCTGCTACCCGTCATACCAATAATATGTATGCATGCACTATTATGCAACTCATAATATAACAAATGATTTTAACAAATTAACATGTAATGATAGGCTCGCAAAGTTATGTAATTAATTGATTGAAAATAATTAACTAAAATGTAGTCAACACATGAATAACACATAAGTACACATAACCCGAAACCTAAATAATTCCGCAACCTATAACTCTGCCGAGGATCGCGTAGACTCCTCCCAATCTAAGGTAACCAAAAGCTTTGATACCAATCTGTCACACCCCAATTTTTGGAAGGCCAAATAATCTGCCTAGAACTAAATCTAGACTACTCTTCGACTGCCCAACTGTCAGAGTGAACACCACGAAGCCCATCCTATTAAAATTGTTTAATGAAAATAGATCCGTTCTTAAAAACCTGATTAAAACATTTGTAATAAAATCTCCATTTCTTTTTAAAATAAAATCACCACATTTCCATTTTAAAAAAACAACTCATATGGTTCCGAAAATTCTCAAATCCATTTGATTAAAGCTAAATCAACTAAATCATATAAATTGAAAAGCGGAAGCTGAATCAACATTTCTAAATTCTCATAAATAATATAAATCTTTTCATTTACAATTAAAACTTTGAAAGAATAACCTCTATTACAACCTTTGGTCAGAGTTACTAAACGTCCCAATACCAACTACAATAATGCCTCACACTACCAAATAAATGAAATAGCAAATGAACAGTAAAGATCTTCAAGCCTTCAAGTCAATCCATGTAATCCAACAGTCATACCAGTCTATTCCTTAATAAGCAAAACAGCTACATTTCCCGAGAAACGCCCCTGCATGATAAACAGCACACGGGTCAGTATTGTATAACAACACTGATATGAGTCAACATGCCCCAGTCTCAGGGATCACTCCTGGTCCCCTCGACTCCAGCCCAACAATAATCAATTAAAATAATAATACCCAATAAATTTCCCTGAGGTTGGGAATCCGCTGGGCTCCCTCCCTTTCTTAACCACATACACATACAGAGTTGTAGGCAGAATTGTAGTTCCACACATGAGTGAGGACAAGTGGTAGTTTCCTCGAGTCATGGACGTAGTTTGTTCCACCCACAGAGTAAAAAGAAACACTTACTCTTAAATAACATGGTGAGCCAAAGCCTGCATACAATGGTTAGTGGGCCCACCATCCTGCACCTCGAGAGTAAGCACAAATCCTTAATATCATAATAAGCAATTCTCCATTTCCAAATCATTTTATCAATTTCCTTCGCATTATACCATGGTAACCATTTCGAGTTTTCAATTTCATGTTTTGCAACAGTTTATCCATTTGCATTTAACGCGCTACAATCACTGTCATTTTTTTCTTCCCCTAGGTTTACCACTAAGGTCACCCTATTCATGGTCAACTTACTTTTTATGAATGATTCATTATTCAATTTCCTAGCTTCACCACTTGGCCACCCTCCATGGTACAGCAAACACATATATCCCATGTGTGCCCGGACATACTATCAACATCCACTCTGATGCCTGTTTGGTTGGGGTATCAACCAAACTAGCTATACACAACGGAAGGTCGGTTAATATGCCTAGACGTCAATAAATTAAGCCGAGCATAAGACTTAGGCCAGCTTGATCACGAAGCCACTGGCAAATGGGTACACTCAGCAAGTTGAGCTACTAAAAAAATAACACAACGGGGAGTGGTGAACACTAAGGAACTTGAAACCATTTTTTTTTTTTTTCAGTTTCTTACCATCTATGTTAATTTACACAAGTACCATTCATGAGGGTTTAATCACGTCATTAACCACTTCAGAAATTTATCATTTATTCCATAGATTATCATTATCTGATTATTTATGATAAGGCCCTTGCGCCAAAATTCTATTCACGTCTCTAACGTAGTATTTTCATAATCATCATTTAATACCGGACATAGCATAAGTTATAGCATTTAAAATCGGCACTCAACGTTACTATTTAAAATTGTCCCAGACAAACCTTATATTAAACATCCCCAAAACCAACCTGGTTGAAATTGTTCCTCATAATAATTCCGCACAAAGAAACATCTCTAAAAATTTTTATAAACATAATTCGAAATTCAGAGTTGACATTTACTGCTACTGTAATATGAATTTCCTGCCCAAACGGTGCAGAATTGGAAAAAATATCATTTGACGAAACACGTGCAGAATCGCGTTTTACATTGACCAAATATTAATAAAGTTTCTGCCCAAACGGTGCAGGATTGGGAAAAATACCATTTGACGAAATAAGAATTATTTTCTCAAATAGATCTGAGAATTTTCTTCAATTTTATCGAAATTCGAATTTGTGTCAGTCTTTTTTTCTTCTACTTCAAATTTTCAAATAACTCATATCCAATCTTTGATATATATATATATGTGTATATCACTATAGATCCGTATCTATATAAACACCCATCCATACGATTTATTCAGACTAGAATGAACACAAATCGAAAATCAATCAAAACTACGAATCAACCCTACAAATCTAAATGTTTACTCACCGACTTGGGAAAAGCAAGATGATAATGATGATGGTGAACTCCATGGAATAAAGATAATGAATCCTCCTCTCTTCTAACTCTTCTCTTCTCTTCTCTTTTTCTTTTCCTTCTAGGTGGCTAGAGTTGCATCTTCTCTATTTCTCTCTTGTTCACTCTCTTTCTCTCTCTCTCTCTCTCTCTCTCTCTCTCTCTCTCTCTCTCTTGTGGCTGCTCTTTTTTTTTCTTCTTCTTTTGTTTTTAACTACCCTAGGATATATTATCTATGTATATATATATAATACACACACAACACATATATTATAGCACTCACACAAATATTAATAATCCCGTTTTTCTTCTTTTGGGCTCACAAAAGAGACCCATATGAGCCCAGAATCTAACCCAAACCATTAAAATGGCTAGCCAAAAGGGTACTCATGTCCCGGGTACTTAATTTTAATACCAGATACACTATTTGACACATTTGCGGGCCTATAAACACTATATAGGAAAATACATATCAACCCTTCACTTTTTTTTTAACAAATATAAATTAATAAAATGTAACACTCAAACTAAATGGGCTCTCTAATGATTTAATTTATATGTCCTCCAAAACTTAAAATTTTCAAACACTTGTCTTACATAGGCACCCTCATATAATATTGCTAACTGAAAATAATTATTAAAATGATTATTTACACACTTTGAAATTTTAGGGTTATTACAGCTGAACTGCAACTTTTTTTTTTTACCAAACTCCTAAACCGCCAATGAAAACAATGCCACCGCCACTGCTAGTGGTGCGAATCCTAAATAGCTGTTCTATGTATTTCGAGTACAATTCTTATAGTATTTGGTTGACTAGAGAGGAGGCACATGCGCTACGCGTGTAATGATTTTGTGATTTTTTTTATTGAGGAAAGAGATGAATGACATGGAGAGGGGTAGGGTTTTTTTTAAATTTTATTTTATTGGATTTGATGGAGAAGATAATGGTGATGTTCGAGAGATGATGATAATGATGGTACTAGGTTTGCAGATTGCAATAGATGAAGGAAATTTAGGGGATATGACATAATTTGATTCTAGTTTGAATTTATTTAGGGTAAATTACACTGACTTCACTTGAGGTATGGCGTAATTACAAAGACCTCCCTTGTATTTTGAAAAATTACACTAACCTCCCTCGAGATTTGTTGTTGTGTTACATAGACCTCCCCTCCGTTAGTCAATGGTCAATTGACTGAATAGAATAGTTAAAATTTCTGTCAAATTCTTTCACAATGCCTACTTTGCCCTTATTAAAAAAAGATATAACAAATGAAGAATACTAAAATAAATTTTCCCATTTTCTACTCTCTCTCTCTCTCTCTCTCTAAACAGAGACCATTAGCAGGTCAAAAAATAAAAAACCAGAGACTTATTCTGAACACCACCACCGGATTCTTAGCATGAATTGTGATGTCCAATAAATGTTAAGTGCATTCATTGTTTCATTAAAGATATCTAGCATCTTGATTCTATTCCTTACACATTATTTTGTATAACAATTGGAAACCCCAAATCAAAAGAGATGCTTAGCTAAAGAAAATAGAAATAGAGATGCAAAAACAAGCACTCGCCCACCCCCCTCCCAAAAAAGAATGTTAAAACTTGAAAGAATAGGGAGAGATGAATATTGTATTGTATATTGATTGATGTCTCAAACTGTATATAGTCCAGCCTTTATATAGGCTTAAGAGAGATAGTACAAGGGTATAATACAAGTGTGTAGTACAGGGTAGTACATAGTGAACCTAGACTACAATGTGGTAAGATACATAAAACATAAATAGGGGAATAAATTATGCTAACAGCCCACCTCAAACTCAAGGTGATAAGATTGAGATCATCTTGAGTTTGGAACTAAATCCTGAAGACGTCCTGGATGATGAGTTTTGGTGAAGATATCCGCAGTCTGATCAACAGAAGAAATTGAGACAAGTCGAATGGTGCCATTAGTGAGATGATGGCGGACAAAATGACCGTCGATCTCAATGTGTTTAGTGCGTTCGTGAAAAACATCGTTGTGCGCAATCTAAATAGCACTCTGATTGTCACAGTGGATAATAGTAGCATTGGAATGAGTAACACCCAAGTCTTCAAGTAACCAACGGAGCCAGAGTAGTTCTTGAGTAGCATCAGCTAGGGCTCGATACTCTACTTCTGTACTTGAACGAGCAACAACCGTTTGCTTTTTACTTTGCCAGGAGATAAAAGAATCTCCAAGAAAGAAGCAATAGCCTGTAGTGGATCGTCGATCAGTGGGGTCTCCTGCCCAATCTGCATCAGAATAAGCACGGAGCTCGAGGAAGGAATGAGCAGAAAAGTGTAAGCCGTGAAACATTGTTCCTTTGATATAGCGAAGAATGCGAAGAACTGCAGCATAGTGAGACGATCGAGGGGCAGAGAGAAATTGGCTGACAATATGAACTGCATAGGCAATATCAAGTCTAGTAACTGTGAGATAGACAAGACTCCCCACTAGCTGACGATAAAGAGTGGGATCCTCTAGAAGAGTACCATCCATAGGAATGAGCTTAGAATTGAGCTCAAGAGGGGTAGGACTAGTCTTGTTGTCTGTGAGACATGCATGAGTAAGAAGATCAGAGGAGTACTTGGCTTGAGAAAGGTAGTAACCTTCGGAATTGGAAGTAATCTCAAGTCCCAGAAAATAGTTTAGCTTACCGAGATCTTTCATTTCAAAATGTTGGCTTAGGTGAGTTTTGAGACCCAAGATTCCTGATGTATCATCTCCAGTGATAATCATGTTATCCACGTAGAGGAGAAGAATTATAATGCCCTGGTTAGTTCGACGAATGAATAGAGCCAAATCATAAGAGCTGGCTGTAAAACCGAAGCGCTCAACAATTGTGCTGAATTTTGCAAACCATGCTCGTGGAGCTTGTTTGAGGCCATACAGAGCTTTGCGGAGTTTGCAGACTTGGTGGGAATGATGAGGATAACCAGGAGGAGGACGCATATAGACTTCTTCAGTGAGATCACCATTTAGGAAAGCATTTTTGACGTCCATTTGGAATAAATCCCAACGGCGGACTGCAGCAACGACAATGAGGCTGCGAACAGAAGTAAGACGGGCAACTGGGGCAAATGTTTCGTCATAATCAATCCCATACTCCTGGGTAAAACCTTTGGCTACAAGACGAGCTTTGTAGCAATCAATGGATCCGTCTGGGTGAGTTTTGATTTTGTTAACCCATTTGCATCCCATAGCATTCTTGCTACTTGGTAAATCTACCAAATCCCATGTGTGATTTTGCTCAAGTGCCTGTAATTCATCATCCATTGCTTGCTGCCAAAGAGGATTAGAGCTTGCCTCACGGTAAGACTGAGGTTCATGATGAGAAAGTATTGTAGATAAAGCAACATAATCACGAAGATGAACAAAAGGAGTTTTTACCCGGTCACTTCGATGGAGAGGTGGAGCAGGTGTAGGAGCAGGATCAACAGTCGGGGCAGGTAGCTCAGGAGAGGGTAAGGTGGATAACTCAGGAGCATCATCAGCGGGGACAGGTAACTCAGGGGATGTGGATGTAGTAGAAGGTTGATCTGTAGCTGTACTTTCTGGAAACAAGTCTACCGAAGGATCAGTGAAGAGAATAGGAGTAGTATCGGGTGAGAGGTGAAACTTGGACATAGAGGAGAACATCTTGTGTTCCCAGAAGATAACGTGCCTTGACACACGGAGACGTTTGGAGTAAGGATCCCAACACCTGTATCCCTTGTGTTCAATACCATATCCAAGGAAGCAGCATAGGCGGGAACGGGACTCTAATTTAGTACGTTCATGAGATTGAAGGAGAACAAAACAAGCACTGCCAAAAAATTTGAGTGTACTATAATCAGGTGAATGACCATAGAGTCGCTCATATGGAGATTGATTGTCAATGATTGGGGATGGAACTCGATTCTTGGTGTAGACAGCTGTAAGAGCGGCTTCTCCCCAAAAACGTTCGGAACAAGAGGCAGATGTAAGTAGGGTACGAACAATATTCAGAATATCTCGGTGTTTTCGCTCAGCACGGCCATTTTGTTGGGAGGTTCCTGGGCAAGAACGATGTGGGAGAGAACCATGCTGGCGTAAGAAATTAAGAACTCCAGTATCAGTGTACTCAGCAGCATTATCTGCACGAAAAACTTTGATATTGCGGGAAAATTGAGTTTTAACCATAGTAGCAAAATCAAAGTATAGTTGAGGCAGCTCAGATCGATTACGCTTGAGAAAAATGCAAGTATAACGAGAATAATCATCAATAAAAATAACAAAGTATCTTGATCCTCCCATAGTGACAGTGGGAGAGGGGCCCCAAACATCTGAATGAATTAGGTCAAAAGGAGTAGAAGAAAAAGAATTACTTTTATTGAATTGCAATGCTGTTTGTTTTGAAAGTTGACATGGAAGACAATCAAATGTATCCTTATTAACAAGTCCTAATTGACCACTAGAAACTAAAGGTTGCAGACGTCCAACAGAGGCATGGCCAAGACGAGAGTGCCAGAGACTAATAGGAGAACTGGAAGAGGCTAAAGCAGCTGTCTGAATAGAGGGGGTGAGGTGAGTTGGGATATGGAGATTGATAAGCTCAAAGAGTCGTCTAACTTTACGACCTATCCCAAGAGTCTGTCCCGTCTTTGGATCCTGCACACAACAACCAGAGGAAGAGAAAAGAACATTAAAACCAAGATCACACAGTTGCCCAACAAATATAAGATTCAGAGTGAGTTTGGGAATGCAATAGGTGTGAGGAAGTGAAGTATTGGTGGTGGAAACCATGCCTATATGACTAACCGACATCGGAGTACCATCAGCGGTTTGAATAATTGGTGTGTGGGCTGCAGAAATTGTGGTAGTAAAAATTGTGGGATTTGGTGTCATATGATTACAACAGCCAGAGTCAAAAAACCAAGATGAATTACCTGAAGTGACAGACAAAGCAGTAGGAGTGGGATTACCAGATTGAGCAAGGATTTGTTTAACAATATCCTCCACGTGAGAAGCAGTAAGCCCTTCGGCAAAAGCATTGGATGATAAGTGGTCGGCGGTAGTAGCAGCAGATTTTGAGGAACTGCCCCGAGGCATAGAATATTGTTTGGCCGGGTGTTGTGAGCAGTCATATTGAAGATGGCCTGGACCTTGCTTCTGACAGTATTTGCAAGTGCGGACACGACAATCCAAGAGAGTGTGTCCACCTATTTTGCAGTAGTTGCACCAAGATGTGGAGGGGTTGGAGGTAGGTGGGTAGTGATGTTTGGATTGAGAATGATTCATGGACTGGTAATTAGATTGAGAACGATTCTTGGATGGATACCTCCAATGAGTAGCAAGGACAGTGTCAGAAGTAGGTCCTTTGGGAGTGACAAGGACACTGTTGGTAGCAGGAGTTGTGTGAGGGCCAAGGCGAGTTTCCTCGGAGAGAAGTTCAGTCACTGCTTGATCGAGAGTTGGTAAAGGACTCCGATGGAGGAGAGATGCACGAACATGTTCGAAATCATCAGTAAGAGCCATCAAGAAGAGAACTAGGTGCTGACGATCGCGATATGAAGAGAATATATCGCCATTGGTGGCATCGGTAAATTCTGGTTTGGAAGAGGTGAGTTGATCCCAGACATAGTGTATTTCAGAGAGAAAGTTGTTGATTGTCTGCCTAGGTTGTTGTTTCATGCGGTGAAGAGTGCTTAAGAGCTGATATTGATGAGCCAAATCAGCAGTGGTATAACGCGTGGCTAAAAAGTCCCAAAGAGATTTGGCAGTGGTGAATCTGCCAAATTGGAGACTAATAGAATTAGCACAAGTATTGCGGACCCAAGTGATAATTTGATGATTCTTGCTATCCCAATCTTCAAGATGATCTGCAAATTTGGTTGTATCCTCTCCTGTTAACTAGGTGGGTTCGGTAATATCGCCAGTGGTAATATGCCAAAGTTTGCGTCCCCGCAAAAAACTAGACATGGTCTGGGCCCAAGCGATGTAGTTCGTTCCATCCATAGTGATGGAAATAGGTTGGGAAGTTTATTGGCTCGCCATATAAATAGAAAGGGCTCGAATTGGGTTGGGTTGGGTTGAGATTGGATTCCAGTTGGGTCACATTTTTTTTTTTATTTTTTTTATGGACATAAGTGGGGCAGTGGTGTAGGGGATTAGTGGGATGGAGTGATATATGGAAGGAAAGGGTGGGTGAGAGCGGTGGTGGTACAGATTGGAGTTGGTGGTGAGCGGTGGTGTGTAGATTGGTGGTGAGGCAGTGCTGTGCAGATTGGTGGTGGTGATTTAGAGAGGTGGGTTGGATATGGGTGCGATGGAGACTATAGGCAGGGGGCTCCGGTTGGGATCTGTGATGGTGGATTTGGTCGGAGGTGAGATTTTGGTGGTGTGAGAAGATGTTGATGGCAGAGATGATGTTAGGTGATAATGTGATGCGGTGGTGACTCATTTAGTGGGGCGATTGGGTGGGCTGGGTGGGGCAGAATGGTGATATATATGGGTGGTCCGTGGGATTTAATTTGGTGATATATATGGGGGTAGTGAGAAGAATTGGTGGTGGTGTGTTCTGATGATGAGAATAATTAGTGGAGAGATGGTGTAGCAGAATTGGTGATGTGGCCAAGGAGGGCTGAATTGATGATGGTGTCAATTGGTTTGGTGATGATGACGGCAGAATTGGTGATGGTATGATATGATGTTGATGCAATTTGGAAGAAGTTGACTTGGTGAGATTGATGTCGTGGTAGGGAGAGGGAGGTCACCAAGAGCTTATGGCTCTGATACCATGAAAGAATAGGGAGAGATGAATATGGTATTATATATTGATTGATGTCTCAAACTGTACATAGTCCAGCCTTTATATAGGCTTAAGAGAGATAGTACAAGGGTAGTACATAGTGAACCTAGACTACAATGTGGTAAGATACATAAAAAATAAATAGGGGAATAAATTATGCTAACAAAACTAATCTAATTAACAACCCAGAAGATCAAAGAAAACCATGTGGACCCTTAAAGGTTGATGTGGCAGAAAACAAAAATTCAATGGTTTCCTTAAACCCATGATCAAGTCTATAATGTATACAAAATACATACAACATCCATAGGGGGTCAATCGAATAGTTACCCTTGAAACATGCTTTACAAAATATTGAATCTGGTTCGTCCCACGAACAGTTCACCAAATCGTCCAAACGTCCGATCGTTAAAAGTATCCACACAAGCAAACCACAAATTTGAAAAGGCTTTAACTTTCTTCAATAAATTAAAGAAGACAATATGAGGTCACAATGTGACCATACGGATTATAAGGGGTTGGAGTATTTGAGAGAAACTTAAGTGTGCTAGCAACTTCTTTAGTTTCTCCTACCTCATATATATAATAATGCTATAAGACCATTTTCTAATCAAATTAGGAAACTATATTTCATTAGAAGACTTTTTTAAATCAAATATAAACTAGTAGTATTATTATACTACTTCCATATTAACAACTTAATATTAAGTGGGCCCTAACAACTTCTTCCAATTACACATTGCCCTTTTGTGTGTGACCTCTTATACTAATTCTACAGTAGGTACTAATACTTTAAAGTATTATAATTAGAACCCTTTCTAATTAATTTAAATTAGAACATCTTCTAATTCTCCCTTATAGAAATAATTAAAATTAAAATTTATTATTTTTGGGCTTCTACTAGTCATGAGTGACACCTAGCAGTATATCATGACACACTCCAGACAGTCTGAAAAATAGTGAACCTTTCCGTTAATAGTTACCGTACAATTCAATCCTTCTATCAAGCAATGTCCCAATTAAATCTCTTGGGTAATGGAAATATTATCAAACTAATTATATATATTCGAACTAATTGATATATCTCTATATCTGGTGAAATTAGAAAACTTTTTCTAATTATCAGATAGGGCATTCACTCTCTCCTTAGAGAGTGATAGATTCCTTGCTGTACATTCACGTATCTACATGTATGACTTACTATACCCAATAGTACATGAATATGCATTTGATTAAAACACAAACATCGTGCACGTTAAAGCATAATAGCTCATACACAAGACACCAATAATGTCTCAGGTCTAAGGATTACTTGTACTATTGAAACTAAGAACATTCCACTGATAGATAAGTAAAACTCCATTTGGATGTTCTTAATAGTTGATCATGTTTAGTGAACTTGTTCTATAACTAGCACCCATATGTTTGTTCTAGTGTTCTCACGTACACTAATGACTTAAGACTAGTCATATTATATAAAATAAAATAAACATGGCACGTGTTAGTCTAACTGGATTATTAAATGCCCAATTTAATAATCCTACGACTAAGAACAATTTTAGATTAAAGCAATTGAGAAGTATATGGTCTTATTCCTTAATTCTGTAAGTACATATCTTCTCAACTTTAATTCTATGGACCTATCATATAAATGTTAAACAAACTAATGATAAATAATAAACTTGCATTTTATTAATATGAAATTGTTATTACAAAGTAATATTCCTAAGACACTACTCCAATCTAATTGGGTTTTAGGGCATACTACAAGCAATCTCCCACTTGCACTAGAGCCAATCAACCGTGCATTTCATACCCATCTTCTCACGATGGCGATCCAATTACTGATGGGTTAAGGCCTTAGTGAATGGATCTGCTACATTATTTGCTAATGCTATATTCTATATCTCCACATCACCTCTACTAATTTCTCTAATCATATGGAATCGACGCTGAATATGTTTGGATTTCTGATGAGACCTTGGTTCCTTGGCTTGAGCTATCGCCCCATTGTTATCACAGTACAGAGGCACATGTGATTCAATGGTTGGAACTACACCTAGTTCACTGATGAACTTTCTTATCCATACAATCTCCTTTGCTGCTTCTGAAGCAGCAATGTATTCTGCTTCGGTCGTGGAATCTGCAGTTGTATCTTGCTTATAACTCTTCTATCTAACAGCACCCCATTAAGGTAAACACATACCCGGATGTGGATTTTCTGTCATCCACATCAGACTTGAAGTCCAAATCTATGTAACCATCAACTCTCAGTTCTCCTCCTCTATAAATGAGGAACATATCCTTAGTTCTTATCAAGTACTTGAGGATATTCTTCACTGCAATCCAGTGATCCATACCTGGATTAGACTGATATCTACTTGTAACACGTACAACATGACTGACATTTGGTCTGGCATATAGCATTGCATACATGAGACTTCCTACTGTTGAAGGTCATTAGCTCATGATCTCTTTATCCTCTAGTGTTTTAGGACTCATATCCTTTGAGAGATAAATTCTATGTTTGAAGGGCCGCATCCCTCTCTTGGAATTTGCCATGTTGAACTTATTTAACACTTTATCTACGTACAAGGATTGGGATAAACCAAGTAATCTTTTAGATCTATCTCTATAAACATTCATACCCAGTATATAAGACACTTCTCCCAAATCCTTCATGGAGAAGTTTTGTGAAAGCCATAGTTTGACTGATGATAGCAATCCTACATCATTCCCAATGAGTAAGATGTCATCAACGTACAAAATCAGGAATGTAATCGCTCTCCCACTGAGCTTCTTATACTCACATAGTTCACCCGTGTTTTGATGAAAATCAAATGCTTTTATCGCTTCATCAAACCGGATGTTCCAACTTCGAGATGCCTGCTAGAGTCCATAAATGGATCTCTACAGCTTATACATTTTGTGGTTTTTACCACGAGATATAAAGCCTTTCGGTTGCTCCATGTAAATCTCTTCCTCAATCTGACCATTGAGAAAAGTAGTCTTTACATCCATCTGTCATATTTCATAGTCATAGTGTGCAGGTATAGCAAGCATAATCTTGATGGATTTTAGCTTGGCTACTGGCGAAAAGTTTTTCTCATAGTCAACTCATTGTCTTTGTTTGTAACCTTTTGCCACTAGCCTAGCTTTATAGGTCTCTACCTTTCCGTCTGAGGCTATCTTCCTTTTGTAAACCATTTGCATCCAATAGGTACAATACCTTGATGTGGGTCTACCAAAGTCCAGACTTGGTTGGAGTACATAGAATCCATTTCTGATTTCATGGCAACTTGCCATTTACTCAAATCAATGTTTGACATCGCCTCTTTGTAATTAATATGATCACTCTTGTCATCATTGTCTCCACAATGAAAGAGTTCCTCATCACCTTGATGGATATCCAAGTATCTCTTATTAGGTATGGGAGTCCTACTAGTCTTACATGGAGGTTGTGTAATGGAAGGTTCTACTATAATAGGGTCTAAGGACACTTCCTCGGGTTGGTCAATGTTGGTTTGTAGTTTAAAGGACATTTCCTCTAATTCTATCTTTTTCCATTACCACTATCTTGTATAAACCGACTCTCAAGAAAAATGGCATGCTTGCTAACAAACACCTTTTGTTCGTCAGGGAGATAAAAATAGTAACCCATAGACTCTCTTGGGTAACCCATAAATCTACATTTAACTGGCCTAGATTCCAATTTGTTCACTTCTAGTTTCTTAACATAGGCTGGACAACCCCAGATCTTAATGTAATTAAGACTAGGCCTCTTCCCATGCCATATCTCATACGGTGTCTAAGGAACAGATTTAGTTGGCACCCTATTCAGTAAATGTGTTGTTTGAAGCGCATATCCCCAAAATGATATAGGTAAATATGTGTAGCTCATCATGGATCGTACCATATCTAACAAGGTACGATTTCTCCTTTCAAACTCCCATTTAATTGTGGTGTTCCAGGTGGAGTCCATTGTGATAAAATACCATTTTCTTTGAGATGATCCAAGAATTCATTGTTGAAGTATTCACCTCCTCGATCTGATCAAAGAACTTTAATACTTTTCCCAGTTTGTTTTTCTACTTCATTTCTGAATTCTTTAAACTTTTCTAAAGATTCATATTTGTATTTCATTAAATACACATACCCTAACCGTGAGTGATCATCGGTGAAGGTTATGAAGTATCAAAAACCTCCTCTTACAATTGAATTCATAGGACCACATACATCAGTGTGAACTAATCCTAGTATGTCGATAACTCTTGCCTCATTTCCCACAAAGGGTGATTTGGTCATCTTGCCCATGAGACAAGATTCACAAGTTGGATAAGCTTCATAAGCTAATGAACCAAAGTGTCCATCCTTAACCAACTTGTTGATCCTATCATCACTAATATGACCTAATCTAAGATGCCACATATAAATAGGATTAACTTCATCTCTAGGTCTCTTTGGTGTTTTATCTTTTGCTTGCTCTATATAGTTAATACCATTATCCAAGTTTAAGAAAGGCCAAATTATACTTTAGTCCATTAAACTATACACATGTTTTCAATTGGGTCCATAAACATTTTTTTTTGCAATTGGGTCCATGAACTTAAAAAATTCAGTCAATCAGATCCAAATTCTGACACTGTTAGCTTAAATTATTAGAAATTGTCACGTACGTTGCGCGTATGCTTACCTATCATATGTTAGGTTAAGACAAACACGGGAGGTTGTGAATGGCTAAAAAATTATGTGATTTTGAGTATAATTGAATGCAATTTTGGATCTAGTCAAATGTGTTTTCGAATTTGATTAAACGCGATTTTGGATCTGATTGAATGCAATTTTTTGCACTATTCACAATCTCCTATGTTTTTCGTAACCTAACATGTGATAGGTAAGCATTACGCGTAACGTACGTGACATTTTCTAATATTTTAAGCTAGCAGTGTCAGAGTTTGGGTCTGATTGAATGAATTTTTGAAGTTTAAGGACCCAATTGCAAAAAAAAAAAATTATGGACCCAATTGAAAATATTATATAGTTTAATGGACTAAAGTGTAATTTGCCCTTTAAGAAATAAAGACCATTCAAATCTATGCCAGAACCAACTAAATCATCATTCAAATAAAATAAGCATTTTTTTTTTCGAAAAAAGAATTTATAACCATCTCTAGATAAAACTAAGACAGAAATAATATTCCCAATAATATTTGGCATAAATAAACAGTCTTTTAATTCTAAAACTACGCTAGATGGTAATGTTAAATAGTAGCTCTCTACAGCTAATGCAGCAACACTTGCTCTATTTCCCACTCGAAGGGCAGCTTGTCCTCTACTCAGCCTTCTGCTTCCCCTTAACCCTGTGACGAATTGCAAATATGATAACTAGCTCTGATATCTAATACCTAAGAAGAAACAGAATTAACCGAAAAATTAGTTTCGAAAAAAAATAAATAAAGCAAATTAGACATACCTTCAAACTGTTTGTCTTTTATGGAGCAAGGTACTCTCTGCAGTTCCTCTTCCACTGTCCTTCTTTGCCACATAAGAAACACTTTCCTTTACCCCTTGTCATTCTCGGGCTTCCCTTTCTTGATCCTACCCTTTGTCTTCATCTTGGACTTCTGCCCCTTCCATTTTTGTTTACCCTTGGGCTTGGACTTGGAAGTAGAAGCCTCATGAATGACAAGAGTAGATCCCTTTATCTTTTTGGCTGAGCCTTCCGCAGTGGTCAACATATTGAGCAACTCATGCAATGGAACTATCATCCTGCTCATATTGAAGTTCATAACGAACTGCAAAAATGAATCTGGCAAGGACTGTAAGATCAAATCTATCTACAAATTTGTATCCATGCCTACATCAAGCTTTTCAAGTTGTTTAATGTAACCGATCATCTTAAGCACATGCTTGTTTACAAATGACCCATCTACTATTTTGTCCTGGAAGAGTTCTTTTGAAACATTGGACCTTACGGTTCTACTCTGTCCTCCGTATAACTCTTGTAGGTGAAGAAGAATTGAGGTTCAGCTTTTATATGAATCATGTTGCTTTTGAAGCTCATTGCTCATAGATGCTAACATGTAGCACCTCACCTTTATTTCATCTTCCTGTCACTTTCTTAAAGTGTCATGCCCTTCCTCAGTGGATCCTTCTGGAAGAGATTTCAACATTGGCCCATCCAAGACATAGGCAAAGAGTAAATGATGGCAACTATGACGCTAACGGCTAGTTCCCCTGCTACTCCGGCGATTTTATCCTAAGAGGCTGATCACCTGCAAAGAAGCACAAAGAAAATAAAAAATGATCATCCCCACGCTGTTTATGATCTACACATGCAAGAGGGCAATCCTGATGAACCCTCTCCCCCTGTTGCAAACCCCCAAAGTAATTTACCTCTTAATGATGGCTCTTTTCAACCTAGATCTTACTCTGAGGTTCTCGGTGGGTTTCGTGATGTGTTCTTTAGCCAAGATACAACATCCTTCAACTCCGATGAGGATGAAGAATCACCCCCTTTTGCTAAGAAGCACGGCTCAAGTTCACCGAAAAACCCCCTTTGTCATTCGGTTTTTCTTCCCAAACGTTTCTTAGAGAAGATATGAGAACCATGGAAAAATTGTCTGTTAATTAAACTTTTTGGAAGACTAATTGGGTACAAATCCCTCTTGGAACGTTCTAAAAGACTGTGGGATCTTCAGGGGGACTTTGACCTTATTGATCTTGACCATGGATATTTTCTGGTTAAATTTGATTTAAGGGAAGATCATTGGAAGGTTCTTTCTGGAGGCCCTTGGGCCATCATGAACCATTATCTTATAGTTAGGGAGTGGATGCCCAATTTCAAACCCTCAGAAGGCAGTGAATGTAAAACTAATGTTTGGGTTCGATTAACCCAGCTCCCTATTGAATATTTCACTGAAAAGGCCCTTTTTGCTATTGGGAAAGTCCTTGGCAAACCCATCAAAACTGGTATCCATACAGCTGCTTCAATAAGGGGTAAATAAACTTGCATTTGCATCGAGATTGACCTCCAAAACCCCCTTGTTCCTCAATTTCAGTTGGAGGGGATGACTTTCTCAGTTGAGTATGAATACATCCATGACCTTTGCTTTTTCTGTGGGTGTGTGGGTCATAGAGAGGCTTTTTGCATCTCTAAGAAAGCTCAAGAATTGCAAAAAGCTCCAGCGACGACTGCTCCGACCGAACAATCTAAGGATATGACTGAGACTAGTCTTGAAGAAGGTCCGAGCACCAATCGGGTTGAGAAAGGGGAATCGGGCTACGGTCCATGGATGCTTGTTATGAATAGGTGGAACAAAAATCCCTTTGTTAAAAAGATCTTTGGGAATGGCCCCTCCCCTAACCAACAATCCCATAAGCCCAACCCTTTTGCCCCTCTGGCCCATGTTGAAACCCCAATCTGCTTTGATTACCCCTACGGCCTCGGCCCAAGCACTTTCTAACCAGCATCAACGAGTCCCTGATTCTCGCAAGATAACCAACCCTATTTCTTCTAAGTTCCCTCAGAGCACAAACCAGAGCCCTCTTCTTGAGACCTCCCCTTTTGTCCGTACCTCTAGTCTGATGGTGGTGGACCCCCCCCCCCCCCCTCATACCACTCCCCAGGACTGACCTCTGGTCTGTCCTCCTCTGGCCTCACCCTGTCCGACCATGACCCCCATTTCCCTTTACCTTCACCTGAACCCCCTCCTAACCCTTTTGACCCTTAAACCCCTCAGCCTGATCACTCACTTTTTCTCTTTTCTTCAGCTCCTCAACCTCCTTCCCATCCTAGTATCCCCCTTATCCTTACTGCTGGTCATGGCCGAAATCCCACTTCAGGTCAACACTTTCCACCACAACTCAGTGGGGATCCTAGTGATCCCGGAGGAAGAATCCACATGCTCACCAACATCAACTGGACAACAGATAAAGTAAGGCTCCTCATCACGCCCCACCTGGACCACAGAACGAGTTCCCCCTTTCACAGTATTCAACTAGGTACGATGGCCTCATCGCTTGAGATTCACACACAAGTGAGGGAAGCACTTGAGTGGTCTTCCTCCATCATCATTCCCAGATTATCTCTGTTCTCCATGAAAGTCTTGAGTTGGAACTGCCGTGGGGCAGGAAACGACAGCTTTAGGAAAAATTTTAGACTTCTTGCTATTGAGCACACTCCTGACGTTGTGGTCCTTCTGGAAACTCGGGTGCCTTTCGCTAGTACTGGTACCTTCTTCAGTGACTTGGGGTTTTCTGGAAACATCCAGGTGGATCCTATTGGATGCTCAGGGGGTATTTGGATTATTTGGAACCCCAACTGGGTTTCAGTCACCAATGAATTCTCCAACCGCCAATTCATCAACGCCAGAATCCAAAAGAACAACTATAGTGACTCGTTACTCTCAGCCATCTATGGGAGTCCAAACGCTACATTGCGCCAAGAGATGTGGAACAATCTTGAAAAATTTTCCCAGTCCAATCAAGACCCTTGGATGCTTACTGGTGACTTTAATGATTATGCTAACCCCGGCGAGCGCTCTGGAGCTAATCATCCTCGGACGAATAATAGATCAGCCAATAGATGCAAAATTTTTTTGGATAATATCAATAAAAGTGGCCTTATTGATCTCAGGAATACTGGTCCTAAACTCACTTGGACTGATGGAAGGAGAGGTTTGGCTAACACCAGAGAAAGACTTGACTGTGCACTCTCTAACCCAGCTTGGAGGTTCATGTTCCCTGAAGCCACTGTAAGAACCCTTCCCCGTGTGTATTCTAATCATCATCCCATTATCATCTACGTGACAGGTATGACTTCCTCCACTCCTCCTAAGTTTAAACCTTTCAGACTTGAGGCAATCTGGTTTGATCACCCTGATTTTGCTTATGTAGTCCACTCTTCCTGGTCTCAAGGTGGCAACAACCTCACCTCGGCTATTAAAATCCTCACGAATTCAGCTAAGATCTGGAACTGTGAGATTTTCGAAAATATTTTTAAAAGAAAACGTGAAATTTTGGCTAGGCTGGAAGGTATCCAAAAGTACTTGTCCACTCGCACCTCCATTTTTTTGCTCCAGCTTGAAACCGGCCTTATTTTTTACTTTAACACTGTTTTAAGTCAAGAAGAGCTTTTCTGGAAACAAAAGTCTAGAATCCAGTGGATAGCGGAGGGGGACAAGAACACTCATTTTTTCCACTTGTCTACCCTTGTAAGAAGAAAAAGAAACAAAATTGAATCTTTGAAGTTTAATGATGGTTCTTGGATCCTCGATCCAGCCCCGTTTAAAGACCTAATTCTCTCCTACTTCAAGTCTTTGTTTCAGGCTGACATCCATCCCTCCATTCCTCAGATCTTACCTCTTCCTCATGTTACGATCTCTGAGAACTACAAAATCTATCTCAGCCGATGCCCTAACATCTCGGATACCCATAAAGCCATCTTCAGCATGAAACCCCTCAAAGCCTCTAGCCCTGATGGTTTTCAGCCTGGTTTCTATCAGAAATTTTGGGACAGAGTTGGTCCCTCTCTCCATTCTTTTGTTTCTGACTGCTTCACCACTTGTTCTGTGCCCAAGGAGGTTAACCATACCCTCATCACCCTAATTCCTAAAGTTGATCAACTCATTACCATTACCCAGTTTTGACCCATTAGCCTGTGTAATGTTAATTTTAAAATGGTTTCAAAAATTCTGTCTTTAAGGATTAAACCCTTGTTGGATAAAATTGTCAGTCCCCATCAATGCAACTTCATCCCAGGGAGAAATAGTCGTGATAACATCATTATTACCCAGAATATTATCTATACCCTTAGATCGAGGAAAGGTAGGAATGGGGGTATGGTTTTTAAAATCGATTTAGAGAAAGCCTACGATCGTATTGATTGGAATTTTCTCAAACAAACTCTTGTGGTGTTTAATTTTCCAGATAATATTGTCAAGCTCATCATGGATTGTGTCACTGGCACGAGCCTCTCGATCTTATGGAACGGTGAACCTCTTGAATCTTTTACTCTTGGGAGAGGACTCAGACAGGGAGACCCTTTCTCTCCTTATCTGTTTGTTCTTTGTATGGAACGTCTTTCCCACCTCATTACTGAGGAAGTGGCTAAGGGTAAGTGGAAGGGGCTCAAAGCCTCTAGAGACGGCCCTACCATTACCCAAATTTTTTGCTGATGACTTGATTCTTTTTTCCTCCGCCACGAAACAACAGTGCTCCATTATTATGGATACTCTTGGTAAGTTTTGCTCCTTGTCGGGCCAAAAAATTAACTTTGCTAAGTCTAAACTTTTTGTGTCTCCTAATA
The DNA here is from genome assembly GCA_033977485.1 of Hydrangea macrophylla. Lineage (NCBI taxonomy): Eukaryota > Viridiplantae > Streptophyta > Magnoliopsida > Cornales > Hydrangeaceae > Hydrangea > Hydrangea macrophylla. The sequence continues at coordinate 37,221,860 of CM066994.1, forward strand.
TCCCTAGGGTTAAAGCGGCGAATATGGGAAGAATCTGTAATCTGGGCATTACTAATGATCTTGGGAAGTACCTTGGGGGTTCCCATTTTGCACTCCAGGGCCTCTAAAAATCTTTACTCTGAGACTATAGAGAAAATTCAAAGGAAGCTCTCTTCTTGGAAGAGCAAGCTCCTTTCCATGGCAGGTAGAACCACCCTTATCCAGGTTGTCACTTCGGCTATCCCCTCTCATGTTATGCAAACTAACCTCCTCCCGTCCTCTGTTTGTGACACTATTGACAAACTTAATCGTAATTTCCTGTGGGGTGACACTGATGAGAGAAAAAAAAATTCATTTACTCAACTGGAATACTGTCTGTGCTAGCAAGGATAATGGGGGCTTGGGTTTGAGAAAAGCGATGAATGCAAACCTTGCTTTGCTTGCTAAACTTAGCTGGAAAATTCTTAGTATTGATCAGGCCTTTATGGACTAGAGTGTTGTTGAAAAAGTATCTTAAAGGGGGTTCTCACCCCCCTTGGCCCAGAAAACACTCCAAGTCCCATGTTTGGAAAAGTATTGAGGTTGCCATGGCTGCAATTTCCCCAGCTATAAAATGGGTGGTTGGAGATGGTAATTCTATTGACCTCTGGAATGATTGGTTGTGTGGTGATCAACCCCTCTCTAATGTGGTTGATGCTAATGCCCCAAATTTTAATACTTCTCTCACTATTGGGAATATCATTAATAATAATGGAGAGTGGGACCATAATTTCTTGATGGATCTTAACAATTAGAATGCTTCAAATTTTATTTTGAGAACTCCTATCCCCCTTTTTACCACTTTTGTTGACTACCCCTCCTGGGACCCTTCAAGATCGGGTAAATTTTCTAGTCGGAAGGCATATAATTTCATTGCTTATGCTCACTCTCATATTTCGACTCGTAAGTGGAGCTGGATTTGGGCCCTCAAAATCCCACAAAAATTAAAGTTTTTTGTCTGGCTTGTCTTCCATAACCAGCTTCCCTCCAACCACCTAAGGGCTGCCCGCCAGATGACAAATGACTCCAGCTGTAAAAAATGCAAATTCTGGGATGAGAGCAATATTCATATCCTCCATGACTGTCTGAAAGCACAAGCTATTTGGGCACTTCTTCCTACTCGTGGCAATGATTTCTTCAATACTAATCTTGAGGATTGGTTTTTTTTCTAATGCCACTAACTGTGATATCTTCTTTCAGGATAGAATTGAATGGGGAACCATTTTTATCTCAGCGTCTTGGATCTTGTGGAAAGAGAGAACAATTTTGTTTTTAACAACAAAGACACCTTTAATCTGGTTATTTTGCAGAGTATCTTAAATTTTGCTAAGGATATTACCTTAGCCAACCATTCAGCGGCCAGCTCCACTGTGTCTACTCCTCGTCTTTTTAAGTGGTTGTTTCCCCCTGCAGGTAAATGGAAGCTTAACACAAATGGATGTGCTAAAGGGAACCCAGGCAAAGGTGGTATTGGTGGACTTGTTAGAAATGACCAAGGTAGCTGAATTATTGGCTACTTAGGGAGCATCTCTTTCTGCGATAGCTTGGAAGCTGAAATTCGGAGCATTTGGAATGGCCTCAAGCTCATGATGGATAAGGGATGGTCGAACTTTCTCATCGAATCTGATTCGGAGGTTGCTGTTAAGCTCATCCAAGCCCCAAATCGGTATGTTCACCATCTGGCAGCTTTGATTGAGGATTGCAAGACGATGCTCGTTCATGGGAATGGGAGCATTTCTCACTTCTACCATGAAGGAAACACTTGTGCTAATTTTTTGGCTAACTTGGGAGTTGCCCAAAATTCTCTTTTTGTTATCCTCGATACTTCCCCCATAGATCTCGTCCGACTTTTGCTCGCGGACAACTGTGGAACTAGTTACCCTCGTTAGTTTTTCTTTGCTTGCTTTGCTTTTTTTTTTCTCTCTCTCTGTACCAAAAAAAAATTATGTATTCATGGATTTGCAACTTTAAGGGAAAAAAAAACTTAAAGAAAATTTTAATATATTTGTATCTCATACAAATGTATGAGTACCAAAATAATCAATCCTATACAAATAATTAGATATTTTGTATTAATTATAGACTAAGGCTCTGATACCACTGAAAGAAAATCATGTGAACCCTTCAAGGCTCACGCAACGGAAAACAAAAATTCAATGGTTTCCTTGAACTCGTGATCAAGTCTATGATGTACACAAAATACAAACAACATCCATAGGGAGTCAATCGAATAGTTACCCTTGAAACATGCTTTACAAAGTATTGAATATGGTTTATCCCACGAACAGTTCACCAAATTGTCCAAACATCCGATTTCTAAAAGTATCCACACGAGCAAACCACAAATTGGAAAAGGCTTTGACTTTCTTCAACAAATTGAAGAAGGCAATGATGAGGTCACAATGTGACCGTACGGATTATAAGGGTTGGAGTACTTGAGAGAAACTTAGATGTGCTAGCAACTTCTTTAGTTTCCCATACCTCATATATGTAATAATGCTATAAGACATTTTCCTAATGTAATTAGGAAACTAAATTTGATTAGAAGACTTTTTAAAATCAAATATAAACTAATAGTATTATTATACTACTTCCATGTTAATAACTCAAAATCAAGTAGACCGTCACAACTTCTTTGAATTACACATTGCCATTTTGTGTGTGACCCTTTAGGTTCATACTAATCTGGTAATAGGTACTAATACTTTAAAGTATTATAATTAGAACTCTTTTCTAATTAATTTAAATTAGAACATCTTTTAATTCTCCCTTATAGAAATAATTAATATTAATATTTATTATTTTCGGGCGTCTACTAGTCATGAGTGCCATCTAGTAGTATATCATGACACACCCCAGACAATCTGACAAATAGTGAACATTTTCGTTAACAATTACCGTACAATTCAATTATTTTATCAACAATGTTCTAATTAAATCTCTTGGGTAATGGAAATATTATCAAACCCATATAAAATTATATGTCTTCGAACTAATTGATATATCTCCATATCTGGTGAAATTAGAAAACTCTTTCTAATTCTCACCCTGGCCAGGGAGCTTTACTTGAGATATATCATAGACGATCACATAGGACATTCACTCTCTCATTAGAGAGTGATAGATTCCTTGTTGTACATTCACGTATCTCCATGTATGACTTACTATACCCAACAATATATGAATATGCCTTAGATTAAAACACAAACGCCGTGCACGTTAAAGCATAATAACTCATACACAAGACAACAATAATGTCTCAAGTCTAAGGATTACTTGTACCATTGTAACTAAAAACAATCCATTGATAGATAAGTAAAACTCCATTTGGATGTTCTTAATAGTTGATCACGTTCAGTGAACTTGTTCTATAACAAGCACCCATATGTCTGTTCTAGTGTCCTCACACTAATGACTTAAGACTAGTCATATTATATCAAATAAAACAAAAAAAAAAAAAAGGCACGTGTTAAATGCCTAATTTAATAATCCTACGACTAAGAACAATTTTAAAATAAAGCAACCGAGAAGTATATGGTCTTGTTCCTTAATTCTTTAAGTACATATCTTCTCAACTTTAATTCTATGGACCTATCATATAAATGTTAAACAACAATAATAATAAATGATAAACTTGCCTTTTATCAATATGAAACTGTTATTATAAAATAATACTCCTAAAACACAACTCCAATCTAATTGGTTTTAGGGCATACTACTAACAGAATAGCCTAAAAGTACACCTATGGTTAGGGATGGCAACGGGGTGGGTATGGGACGGGGCCCCCATACCCCGCCCCCGCCCCCGCCCCGCTTTAGTAAACCCTCCCCCGCCCCCGCCCCCGCCCCGCCCCGCATAGTGCCTCTCCCCGCCCCCGCCCCCGGGATCCCCGCCCCGCCCCGCCCTGATTATGATTTTTTTTTTTTGGTACACAAATTGAAAAAGTAATTTTTTTAATGCATTTTTTTCCCTAATAGTGCAGTTTTTTTTAACTTACTCAATTAGTTCCCCAATAGTGCAGTTTATTTTTTTAAAATGGTAATACACATAACTATTGAGGGGTAAAAATATAAATACAAGTATATTCGGGGCGGGTTCGAGTTTTTTGACCCTACCCCGACCCCGACCCGAACCCGACTCGGGTTTTGAAAACCTCCCCCATACCCGCCCTTAACCCTATTAAGCCCCCCATACTCTACCTATTAGAGGCGGAGCGGGGCGGGGAACCGAAAAACCCGTCCCATTGCCATCCCTACCTATGGTATCCAACTTTAGCCATTATTTAGATCAATCGTACTTACATAAAATATATTGGATTCCTCACCAAACAAACTTTTAAATCCCACAAACTACATACAACCCAGTGAACCCACCATTTCTAAATCCAAATATATACAAACTGCAAAACGTATTCAACAAATTGAACCCATTACTGAAATGCATTCAAGATACCGCACAAGAAAACACCCAGAACTTCCACCATTACCAACACTGAGAAACCCTACACATTAGGAAACCTAAATCACTTAGAAACCCTTATGAAAGACCAATTGGTGTGTCAAGAGATAAGGGAGGTGGTGGGAGTGGTAGATTATGGAAGGGGACCAGAGGGGTAGAGTGGTGCAGAGGTGGTGATGATGCTGATTGGAGGAGAGGAAGAAGAAGCTGCGCCACTGACAGGAAGAAGTTGAGAGGAAAAATCGAAAAATGCCAAAAATTGGTCTATTTTGTGAAAATCGAAAAACCCGGCAGTTGAACCGGTAAAACTGGCAATTGAACCGGAAATCCAAAAAAAATTGATTTTTTTTTTTAATTTTATATATTTTGTATTTTTATTAATATTTATTACATAATTATAATGTCACGGTTCAATTCTAGTTGACCCAACGGTTGAACTAATGACCTGACCCAATCAATTTTCCAGTTCGATGGCTTGTCCAGTTTTCAAAACATTGTTGCTCAGAACTGGGATGAAGAGGCTCCTGGATAGGTATCCCAAAAAATGATATAAGGGCAAAATAGTAAATTGAAGATGTATGTTACAACCGTTTGTCCAAAAAACACTGACAAGGGTGATTAATGTAATTTTTCAAAATACGGGGGAGTTCTATGTAATTAGGCCATTCCTCAGGGATAAAGAGGCTCCTGGATGAAGAGGCTCCTGGATAGGCATCCCAAAATATGATATAAGGGCAAAATAGTAAATTGAAGACGTATGTTACAACCGTTTGTCCAAAAAACACTGACAAGGGTGATTAGTGTAATTTTTCAAAATATGAGGGAGTTCTATGTAATTAGGCTATTCCTCAGGGGAGGTGAGTGTAATTTACCCATTTATTTATTTGTTGGAAATAACTGCCAAAGGGTGTATTTGTTGTAAAAAAATATATATATTATGTTACAATTAACGAATGCGTCTAACAAAAATGTTTCATAAATAAGGTACTTTTAATAGAAAAGAAAATAAGTTTAGTCACTAAAAAAGTTTAAGGTAATTTTTTTCAGGGATTACCCCACTCTTTCTTTTCTATTCGACAAGGAAAAAGTTTAAGGTATTTTTTTCCGGGGATTACCCCCTCTTTCTTTTCTATTCGACAAGGAAATAAGTTATAAAAAATAAAATAAAAAATATATATATATATAAAAAAAAAAAAGTCATTAAATTCATGAAACAATGATCTTTCCCTCATACTGTGTTTGCTTGGAGGTATGAAAACGTCGAAGGAATGGACAAGAGTAGGGATGTAAGAGATATTTTTAGGGAAAAGAATGAAGAATATCCCTCGTCGTATTTAATTAAACAAGAAGGAGGTGATGAAAGAAAGAATGAAATAATACATATTTTACTATTATACCCTCACATTAAACTAAGTGCGAGTATTATTTTTTAAGGTCATATAAAGTCAATAGATAAGAGAAGCATTTTTTCTCTCTTAATTCGTCCACTTTCGGACGGAGTGAAATTTGTGAGTCTAGTAAGTAGCATCTCTCCTATCTTCCCCTCTTGCATCTCTTCCATTTAAAAAAATAAGTAAAAAAAACCCTCTTTCCTCCTCTCTTCCCCCACTCCTCTCCTCCTCTTTTGACACCAAAAAGAAAAACCTCTTTCCTCCTCTCTTCTCCACTCCTCTCCTCTCTTACAGTCTTCCCTCAAACCAAACAAAGCATGAGTTTGATTATTTGTGAAAAAAGTAGCCTATCTTTATTATTTTTAACATTCAACAGCCTTCTCCATAAAAACTGGAGGATTCCCCCTATGCCCGCCCATAGGGTGGAAGCAATGCTCGCCAGTGAACTGGTAGACCAAGAGCGGACTGTATCTCTCTTGTGATTCTGTTGTGAAGCCCTTTTTGGGTAAGAAACCAATTGACAAAAACATGGGGGGTGCACCTCCGGAAGGAAAGCTTAATCTTGCCACAAGATTGGTAGATCAAAGAGAAAACAATAACTCACGAGTGGATCGCCAATTCTAGGCTTCTAGCACAACCCATAGTTACTTTCAATACTTTGCTTGGTGTCAACAAAAAATAAAAAATTAAAAATTAAAAAAAAAATCAAGAAGGATGACTGCAGGAGGAAAGATCCTCCGCAGTGACACTGACAGGACCATAATATTTTTTTGGGACAGTTAGAGATATATCCCCTATCAACTAAAAATTTAACAAAAAATACCTTCAATATCTTACACTTAATCAAAAGTCTTCTATCTTTGACAAAATGACAAAACTGACATACACCCAGCCATGCTTTTGCAGCCGTTCATACGGTATGAGAACTGTACCGTATGATATTCTAAATTCAAAAAATATTTTACAACTTTAAATATCCATAACTTTTGACATACAACTCCATTTTTCTCAAATTTTATACCGTTGGAATCGTGTCGACGAGAACTACAAAACTAGTACCATTGTTGATATGTTTTAAGCAAAAAAAACAAAATCAAAATCTTACATGCCTTGCGTAACTGAAAATTTCACAAAATTATTTTCAAGAATTTTTAGAGTTATTTTGTGAAATTTCCCTAAGTATAAGGGAGGTCTGTGTAATTTTCCAAAATATGAGGGAAACCCGTGTAATTAAGGTAAAACACAGGGGAGGTGAGTTTAAACACACACCCCCCAACCCCCCAACCCAAAAAAAAAATATTATTTGTGATCCAACAAGTGGCTGCCCACCAAGCAGCACACTTGTTGCTGCAAAGGATCCATACTCGGACTGCAGACCCAAGGATTTTTTCAAAAAAATAAAAACCAACAAAAAAATTTATAGAGGCTATTTTGAAGGAAAAAAAATCATTTTTACACAAGTGATCTGGTTTTACAGATTCAAGTATTGATGATTACCAACTTCTTGCATAAGTCTACCATTACTCATTCCAATTATTATTTGGTCTTTGTTTGCTTGTTCAAATGGATACATCATACATGGAACAAGCATAGTCTAAATTTACACATTTACAATGAGACCTCACTTTCAAAGTAGCAAGAGCAGTAAAAGCAAAAGAAATACCCCTATAGTCAGTCCTATTCATTACAAAACGGTGATACTGAGGCATAAATTCAGTCCTTGAGGTGGCTTGTTGGAACTAATTGTAACCATGGTGCAAACCCTGCCCCCTCCAACTGTCCTTTTTTATTTCTTCCAAGAAAAGAGAAATGGAGACAAGGAGGAGCAAATGCCAGTATCACAACCCATACAAAGAATCCACACAATCACATGTGCAATAAATGGTTCTTATCAAAAACCCTATCAACATAGATTTGCACCTAAACCTAACACCATCATCATCATCATCCACCTCCACTCCCCCATTCACCAAATTCATGCTTGTTGATTTACTTCTATGCATCACCACATAAACATAAAAGTCATTCTGTTCCTATCCCCCACTTAAATTTTCCACCAAAACTTTTTAGTTTTCTTTTGTACAAAATTTTTATTCACAAGTTAATTCACAACCATACATTGCCAAATCCAAAGACACGGTTTCAGATTCACTATCATAATATAATTTGCATCCTTTTTTTTTTCCCCAAAATTACCAATAACCCAACTTTCTTTTACAACATTACTAAATTATTATCTCCCATTTAATAATCCAACAAAAATTTTTAATTTTCTTTACTAGTACTAAATTTTTATTCACAAGTTAATTCACAACCATACATTGTACACACAGCCAAATCCAAAGACATGGTTTCACATTCACTCTTAATATCAATTGCATTCTTTTGCAAAATTACCAATAACCCTACTTTCCTTTGCAAAATTACTAAATTATTACTATCTCCCACTTAATTTTGCCACCAAAACTTTTTAATTTTCTTTCCTACTAAATTATTAATCACAAGATCATTCACAATCATACACTGCCAAATCCAAAGACATGGTTTCATATTCCCTATCATAATATGATTTGCTTTCTTTTGCAAAATTAGTAATAACCCAACTCAATCAAATCCTTTTTGGTCTCATATCTGATATCTGTACAGAAATGAATCAATTCAATAGCTAGTGGCTAATATGAAACCTTAATTTGAAAAAAACAAAAAATATCACCCAACTTAATCAAATTTTTCCTTTTTTTTTTTTTTTTTTAATCTTCTGAATCTTATAGACATCTAGAAATGGATCAAACCCAAGATTCAATTAATATGAATTCTGATTCTGTAACACAAAAAATAAATACATAAATAAAAATAACGAGCAAAGACAAATTATGGGCAAACTTGGATAAACAAGAACCAGAACAAGAGAGAGACTCAAAATCAGATCCATACTATATTCAGTGATAAACATACAACAACACTCATGTTCTGTATACGATCTAAACTTCAAGAAGATAAGACATGTAATCGAAAAGCCCATAAATTTGAAACCCAGATCGCATACAACGCCCCCTTTTTGCTAATCTACACATCATGATCTAAAATAAAAAAAAAAAAACAGGGCAAATAATCCAGTTTTTCTCGTCAACTCACAAAGTGATGATTTTTCTTTTCTTTTTTTTTTTTATAATAATTTTCCCGAGAAAAAAAAAAAGAAAAAAAAAATTTTAAAAAAAAAAAGCAGAAGAAACAAACCAGTGAAATGATTAATTGGATTCATCATCATCATCAAAGGCACAAGGTTGTAACGTGTAAGTCATACGGATTACCAGTTTCGATCGGATCATCGTCCATTGGTGGTAGCAAGTTGAGATCGAACGGCAACGGTTGTTTACAGAACGACGAAGAAGTGAGATCGCCGCCCCAATCGTCGATCACCGACGACGAGGAGTCGCAGTCGCTCCGGCTATCGTCTGCCGGAACCGGAGGCTTCCGGCGGTGATGGATTCTGAGTAGCGGCGGCGCTAAATTTGACGATCTGGGCCCACTTGAAGACTCGACGGTGCTGCTGTGACTGCTCGTGGTGGGACGCGAATGGAATTCTCGAAATTGAAGGTTAGGGTTAGGGTTTGGATTATTGGGAAAAGAGAGAGGTAAAAGTGGAAAATTGGTCTTGGCTTTTGAGCCGCGGAGGGATCGAGATGCGGCGTCGTACGCACGCGCCGCCTCCTCGGCGGAATCAAAGGTGCCAAGCCACACCCGCGTCTTCTTCCAAGGGTCTCTGATCTCGGCGGCGAATCGGCCCCACGGCCGTTTCCGAACACCTCTGTATCTAATCTCTTCCTCCGCTGCCGCCGCCGTTGGTGGTGGTCTGGCTCGGCGCATGGCCTTAGACGGTGGCGGGAGGCTGCGATCGGAGATCGGAAATGGTAGATTTGAAGGAAAATATGTGAAAAATGGAATAAAGATCGGACTACCCACCACCTCCTTGATAGAATTGTTTAATAATCTTCTCTCTCCATTTCTCTCTCTCTCTCTCTCTCTCTCTCTCTTCTGTTTGTTTATGGGTTCGATCCAAAAGTTAGAGAGGGTGGGTTTTGATAATCACACGCGTTCCATCTTTTGACGCAATGGTCAAGTTCATCACACGCTCTCTCTCTCTCTCTCTCTCTCTCGTGTCTCACTCTCTCTCCGCATTGGAGAAAGGGGGGGTTTTCATGGCTTCCTGTGATTTTTGGCCTCCTTATTTCAGGTTTAAGTAGGGCTCTGGCCATAGATTCGGGGCGGGTTTGCACTACATATTAAGGACCAGTAATAAACTATTTACCAGTGTACGTGGGCACGAAGTAAAAAAAAAAAATGTAATATTTTAAAAATTTTAAATCTTTTGGGTAAAATTGTACAGGTCATTTAAACTCACATGCTATTTAGAAATAATCCGTGCCCGTGGGCATGAAGCGGGAAAAAAAAATTCCATACTTTAAAAGATATGAGATATGGTTGGAATTTTAAGTGAATAAGGCATTGGTTCCAATATTAAATATATTATTAACTCAATTTAGTTAAATATATTTAGTCCAATATATTTGATGAATATTTTAAGTATGATTGATGTTTATTCATAGAGATTTCCCCCTTCTAATTACTTCTTGCAACAATCGGATTGAGCATTTGAAGAAGTATTCAGTTTAAAATTTTCTCATTGGCAACTTTTAACGTATGTGGAAAGTCTAAGAATTTATTATTGACTATATTTATGCAATTTTTTGAAATGTGCGATTTTATTTACATATTTTTGCTGTATAGTATAAACGTTTTAATATTTTAAACATTTAATTTAAACTATTCGAAAAATCATTTTGAATATTAAATATATTATTAACTAAATTTAGCTAAATATTTTAAGTTCAATATTTGATGAATATTTTAAGTATGATTAGTGTTTGTTCGTAGAGACTTCCCCATTCCAATTACTTCTTGCAACAACCAGATTGAGCATTTGAAGGAGTATTCAGTTTAAATTTATTTCATTGGCAACTTTTAACGTATGTGAAAAGTTAAGAATTTATTATTGACTATATTTATGCAATTTTTTTAAATATGTGATTTTATTTACATATTTATGATGCATAGTATAAACTTTTAAACGTTTTAATATTTTAAACATTTAATTTAAACTATTTGAAAAATCACTTTGAATATTAAATATAGTATTAACTAAATTTAGTTAAATATTTTTAGTCTAATATTTGATGAATCTTTTAAGTATGATTAATGTTTATTTGTAGAGACTTCCCCCATGCCCGATCGCACGAAGTGAAAAAAAAAAAGGTTGATTATTTATAATTAGCCTTTGGAAAGAAACAGAAGAGGAAAGCAAAATTTTTGTGATTATCTATAATTAGCCCGTATTTGGGAAGCAGCATTACTCATTTCACTAATTATCCCTATGGACTATATCAAATTGATAGAACTAATCAAATGACCTATAAAAAGGGTGAAACTAATCAAACTGATAGCAAAATTTACAACCATAGTGATGGAAAAACCCATTTTTTAGATAGACAATAGAATATAACAAATACGCTTCCTAGATTTTAAAAAAGTGCAAGTGGGAATACATTTCTTGAGACTTGAAATATGAAATTCATTGTTGAAACTCACTTCCTAAACTTCAACTTTCTGTGATTTTTCACTCATATTATATCAGTTTGATTAGTTTTATGAAAGTCATTTGATCAGAGTCACGGAAAGGAAAAATGAAAAACCTATAAAAAATAAACTCTATGAATATATGTATGATATGGGAAGTTTATATTCCAATATTTCTATTTTGAAAACATCAGTCCAATGATTTAGTTTATCTCCCAAGATTTGTGTTTTGTATTTACTATAAATATGTATATATTCAAATTCAAATTAATTAAGGGAATTATTTTTTTGCTAAAAATAAACAGTCTAATGATTTAGTTTACCCAAGATTTGTGTTTTGTATTTACTGAAGTTGACAATTTGGATATAGACATGTATTTATTCAAATTCAAATTAATTTAGGGAATTCCTTTTTAATTTAGTACTTTAATAGTATATAATGCAATATTTAATGCGGTTAACTATTTTTGGTGGACAATCAATCCGACGGTTTGAAATATCTAAACTTGTCTCAATAGTCAAGATTAAAAGTTCCTAATTTGGGAGGGACCCACACCGCTCTATCTTATTATATAGATGTTTACTTTTGCCAAGTCCGACCCGGCTTTGTCCGTGGCAGGCCTAAATATGATTGTCCAAGTCCGGCTCTAAGCAATATCTCAAAACTCAAGTCCGACCACTCCAACCCATTACTAATTATATATTTTTTAAGAACTTACACTAAAATATATATATATATATATCATAAATAATGTTTAGAAATATTATTAAGATACATAATTTACAAAAAATACAGTAAAAACTCTTGGGAGAATAGATATATATTGAATATCTTATGTGTAATTATATTAATCTATATATTATATAATATAAAATACAAAAAATGTATATATTTATCACTAATAATTGGGCCGGGCCGGGCCAAATCGGGCCTCATTTGTTTTGTCCAAGCCCGGCCCGATATTTATCGGGCCTAAAAATAGTAGCCAAGTCCGCTTATGCGGGCCAATCTCGTTGCCCAAACCCCAAAAAACTAGGGTCAGGCCGTGCGGGCCACCAGACTGTTGGCCACCCTTAGATTTAAGTGGATATGGAATTATGGAAGTGAATTGACCATAATGTCATTTGTTATTTCCTTCAGGTTTTTTGGTTAAATACGCTTTACTATGATCAAGCAGACTTTGTCCAAATGGTGTGATTTTGTCCCCTTGTTTGTTCATCAGTCGGAATTAGGGGTAAAAATGATTCGGTTCAGTTCAATTCAGTCCAATTTTTTGGAAAATCTATCGGTTTTGGTTCGGTTCGGTCGGTTTGCTTACACTCCTAGTCGGATGAGTGACCCTCCTTTAGCTTTGCTGTGGACCATTTTGGGGTTGGCTTGAGTTGGGTTAAGAGGGGGTGTGTGTGTGTCTAGCTATAATCCGTGTAAGAATAAAAAATTACATTTTACTATGTATGGGTGAGTATTTATTATTACATAGGAGTCCGTAGTCAGTCTAATAAATTTCTTAAACTAGATCATTTATTTCTTACATAGGAGTTCCTGCCCAATCTAATAAATTTTTTAAAGAGATTTTCTGTCAAACCAACCTACACTTGGTTCTCATAAGAACCTAAGAAAGTGCATTTGGACTGAACGAGATCCTACATACAAACATAGATCTGACATTTTTTCGCGATTCTACAAAACCCTAACCTTATCTAGACCCAAAACAATGAGACTCCAAATGTTAGCAAACCTCAGAACTTGTGACCGACAACGGAGATGAAGCTCGGTGACAGCAGAAAAGCACAATGACGGCGGTAAAGCTCGGCGACGGCAAGGGATCGTGAAGAATCGTAAGTCACCGAATCGCCTAATTTGCTCTCTTTGTCTCTCTTGTTAGCTTTGATTTTGTGATGAAACGAGTGAACTTGCGGGTTGATACCAAGGGTAAACTTGTCATTTTTCGTTCCACAATCCCACTTAACATTATCCCCGTGATTTTAATATCTCCTCCCCCCAGGTATTAGTTAATACCCCCTAGACAATATTATTTTTAACCACATGCAGTAATATCTTGAGTTATTTTATACTACAAAACCCCAAACAAACACAGGATTAATCTTGATTGGACTAAAACAGTCCAACCCTCCTTAATTATCTGCCAAACAAACGAGGCCTTAATACATTGTACGTACATACACACTCTAACTCATGTGGTTGTGTTAAGTGTGAATCATATTATAACTAACTTTTGACTTGAGATGAGAATATAATTTTCATTTCAATCACAATCACAATCACAATCACAATCACAATCACAATCACAATCACAGGGATATGTGCAGAGCTAACTTTAAGTGAGTTCAATTGAACCCATTGAAAAATTTGGAAATTCACTTTTATATGCACTGCTTTTTGATTTGAAAGTTGATATTACTAATTTTACCCCACTAAAATCAAGACAAAGAAAGAGGAAGGGTGTCCAATTTATAATCCTTAAGAAGTTCAAGCAGCGTACTTCTATTTTACAACTCAATTTACATGTTCAACTAATGAATTCAGCGTATTTTAAAACCATGTATTTGACGACAAGCAATGAGTACCATACTATCTCTTTAAAAAATTAATACTGGGCAAGAACAATGTAAAAGTAGTGTTCTTTAGTCTTTATGGAGTGGTTGGGTACATTTGATAAAATTAAAAATTAAGTGTTGAATTTTAAGTATTAAAAATTTAATCGATTGAATTTGTAATACTGAAAATAATTTATCAAGTACTAAGATTGCATTTAGTAAATATTTTCAGTAGAAATTTTTCACTTAAAGTTTTCAGTGATTTTTTGGCTGCTTTTTCAATTAAGTGGTACATTATCAAATGCATTGAAAAAAATTAAGTGCTGAAAGTTTTCATTTTCACTACTTAATTGGGTTATCAAACACACCCTTTATTTTTATTGAAGTAATGATAGCAAGTTCTAGAGTGTCTTTTTTTTTTTTCCTTCATTTATTTATTAATTTTTTTTTTTTTTGCAACTTCAAAATTAACGAGTACTTTTACTAACTTTGTTGAAGACAACCTATTATGTCAAATTAGCTTTTATATGGAATTATGGAGAAAGGGGGTTTCATGGCTTCTTGTGCTTTTTGACCTTTTTATTTCATAAAGTGAATATGGAATTATATATGGAAGTGAATTGACCATAATGCCATTTGTTATTTCCTTTTGTTCTTGGCTTGAAGGGCAAAACTAGGGATATAAAAGGGGCCACAAAGAGATGTTAAAAAAAAATGTGGCATTTTATGGGTTTAGTTAAGTGTGGTGCATGGGATGCTACATCCTTTTCTGAACATTTCTTTGTGATTCTTTTGTGCCCCTGTTAGAATAATGTTACAATACATTGTCTACATTCTTGTACCTATTGTATCTTACTATACTTACTGTCTAGATACATTGTACTACTAGTTGTACTACTAGCCTAGGTACTTTTCTTTCCCTTTTAGGATTCTCTCTTGGCCTATATAAAGGCTACTCATTGTAAAGTTTCATCACACCATTCAATACACAATTCATAGTATTGTCTCACTCTCTCTCCTTCTCTCTTATATATTCTAACATGGTATCAGAGCTATAAGCTCCTGGTGGCTTCTTCCTCCTCCCGGTGACCTCTCAAAAGGAAAGTATGCTCTGTGGTTACCACAATAGTAGATCCTCCACATCAGAAATCCTTCTTGTAGTTGCCTCAAGTTCGTAATCGTCTCGCCTCAGCCCGACCACCATCCACATCTATCCTGTCTGACATCCTCCTTCCAATCACCTCGCCGCCTCAACTTGGGCTCTGCCGCTATCACCGCCTTCGCCGCTCGATCACCACCTCTGCCGCCCGGTCAACACCACCACCCGACTGCCACTTCCTCATCCAGGCTCCCTCCGTCAGATCACCACCCGGCCACCGCCACGCAGATCAATTCTACCACTCTCAGGCTATTGTTATACATCATGGAGCCTCTCACAGATCCCTACTGCAGATACTGTCATAAAGCAGGACATATTCAATTGCATTGTCCTGTCAGAGTGTGTATTTTCTGTCACAAGCGTTAACCAGGGCACCATCTTAATGATTGTAACGAGAATCCTACTAGATATTCACAAGATAATCGGTCCCGAGATTGTTCATCATCATCCACTGCTATTTCTACCAAGGGGTCATCATCTTCTAAGTCGTCTACCTCTATTTCCCTTCTTGCGGACATCATCAAACGAGTTCTTGATCATTCTGGTAACACGTCTCCTACTGCTCTATCTGTTGCCCCAGGTACATCTTCTTGGTTCTTTGACTCTGGTTACTGTAACCATATGACCTCTAATCCCACTACATTCTCTACTCTCAATGCACCATCCATACACACAGCTGATGGTTCCCGTATGAACGTCAGTCACATAGGGCAAGTCTCCAACACTCACACATCTCTCCCCGACACTTATCTCATTCCTAAACTCACTTTAAATCTCATATCTGTTGGTCAATTGTGTGAACTCGGACTTACCGTTTCTTTCTCTAATTCTGGATGTCTAGTACAAGATCCAAAAACGGGCCACACTCTTGGGGCAGGTCGTAAAATAGGATGATTATTTGAACTTAACAATCTCCATATTCCATCTCACTTCATTTCACCAACTCAAACTGCAGCTTCAGTATCGTTCGCCTCACCTTTTCACCTCTGGCACTCTCGTTTAGGTCATGTTTTGCTAGGTCGGTTAAAATCCTTAGCGTCAAGTGGTCAGTTAGGTTCAATTAAAGTCAAAAATGTTGATTGTTTACCTTGTCAACTTGCCAAACAACCCGCTTTACCATTTAATAATAGTGATTTTGTTTCCTCTGCACCTTTTGATATTATTCACTCTAATGTTAGGGGTCCATCTCCAACTGTCACAATGGGAGGATTCAGATACTATGTAATCTTTGTCGATGATTTTTCAATATACACTTGGTTATATCTAATGAAAAATCGATCTGAATTACCCCAGATTTACTTTGATTTTGCTAACATGATCAAAACTCAATTTTCTTGCAATATCAAAGTGTTTTGAGCTGATAATGCCCAAGAATACAAAGAAAAAGATGTTCTAAATTTTCTTCGCCAGCATGGTACTCTTCCTCATCGTTCCTGTCCAAGCACCTCCCAATAACATGGGAGAGCCGAGCGTAAACACCGACATATTCTTAATACTGTTCGAGCTCTTCTCAGATCTGCTTCATGTCCGGAACAATTTTGGGGAGAGGCTGCCCTCAATGCCATTTACGCCATGAACCGTGTCCATTTTCCCACTACTGAAAACCAGTCACCGTATGAGCGTCTATATAACCATCCTCCTGACTGTACTACCCTTAAAGTCTTTGGTTCTGCCTGCTTTGTCTTACTACAACCACATGAGCGCACAAAACTAGAATCTCGAGCTCGCTTATGTTGTTTCTTAGGGTATGGTATTGAACACAAAGGCTATCGATGTTGGGACCCTCATTCCAAACGTCTTCGTATATCTTGTCATGTTGTCTTTTGGGAACACAAAATGTTCTCATCCATGTCCCAATTTCATCTATCTCCTGCCAGTACTCCTTTCTACTTCACTGACCCCTCAGTAGATCTATTTCCTGACACCCCTGATACAAGTTCTCACTCTGAATCAACATCTTTGCCTGCCCCTCTACCCACATCCACATCTACAGACTCTTCATCTGATTTGTCCACCACAGTCTCTATTGGATTGCCTGCTCCATCTGATGGGTCTGCATCAGACCCTGACCCTCTTCTTAGACGTAGCGACCGAGTAAAAACTCCTCAAATTTATCTTCGGGGTTACCATTATTTTTCTACAATTCTCTCTCACCATGAGCCTCAATCTTACCATGAGGCCAATTCTAATCCTCTTTGGCAGAAAGCAATGGATGATGAATTGCGGGCACTTGAACAAAATCACACATGGGATTTGGTGGACTTGCCAAGTGGCAAGAATGCTATGGGATGCAAGTGGGTTTACAAGATCAAAACTCACTCAGATGGATCCATTGATCGCTACAAAGCCCGCCTAGTAGCCAAGGGCTTTACCCAGGAGTATGGGATTGATTATGAGGAAACATTTGCCCCCGTTGCTCGTCTCACCTCTGTTCGCAGCCTTATTGCAGTTGCTGTAGTTTGCCATTGGGACTTATTCCAAATGGATGTCAAAAATGCCTTCCTCAATGGTGACCTCAATGAAGAAGTTTATATGCGTCCTCCTCCTGGTTATCATCATCATCCTCATCAAGTTTGCAAGCTTTGCCGAGCTCTATATGGTATCAAGCAAACTCCTCGGGCTTGGTTTGCAAAGTTCAGCACCATTGTTGAACGCTTTGGGTTCACAGGCAGCTCATATGATTCAGCTCTTTTCATCTGCAGAACTGATCGGGGCTTTATTCTGCTTCTCCTCTATGTGGATGACATGATTATCACAGGAGATGATACATCTGGAATCTTGGATCTCAAAACCCATCTTAGCCAACATGTTAAAATGAAAGATCTCGGCAAACTTAACTATTTTCTGGGCCTTGAGATCACTTCTAGTTCCGACGGATATTATCTTTCTCAAGCCAAGTATGCCTCAGATTTGCTTACACGGGCAGGACTTACAGACAGCAAGACTAGTACAACTCCTCTCGAGCCTAACTGTAGGCTCACTCCTATGGATGGTATACCCTTAGATGATCCTACTCTATATCGTCAGCTTGTTGGGAGTCTCGTTTACCTGACAGTTACTAGACCTGATATCTCCTATGATGTCCATATTGTAAGCCAATTTCTATCTGCCCCTCGTTCTCCTCATTATGCAGTACTTCTCCGCATTCTCAGGTACATCAAAGGGACCTTATTTCATGGCATCCACTTCTCTGCTCACTCCTCTCTTAAGCTACGTGCCTACTCAGAGGCAGACTGGGCAGGAGATCCTACTGATCGTCGTTCCACCACTGGGTATTGCTTCTTCTTGGGTAACTCTCTCATCTCCTGGCACAGTAAGAAGCAAACTATTGTTGCCCGATCTAGTACAGAAGCTGAATATCGTGCCCTTGCTGATACCACTCAGGAACTTCTCTGGCTACGCTGGTTACTTGAGGACATGGGAGTCAATCATCCAACTGCTACAACCATCAGTTGTGACAATCAAAGTGCCATTCAAATTGCTCATAATGATGTCTTTCATGAACGTACAAAACACATTGAGATTGACTGTCATTTCGTTTGTCATCATCTTTCTTGTGGTACCATTCGACTTAACTCAGTCTCTTCCATCGATCAGACTGCTGACGTATTCACCAAAGGTCATCCACCAGGACGTCTTCAGGATTTAGTTTCCAAACTCAAGTTGGTTTCCATTCTACCACCTTGAGTTTGAGGGGGGCTGTTAGAATAATGTTACAATACATTGTCTACATTCTTGTACCTATTGTATCTTACTATACTTACTGTCTAGATACATTGTACTACTTGTTGTACTACTAGCCTAGGTACTTTTCTTTCCCTTTTAGGATTCTCTCTTGGCATATATAAAGGTTACTCATTGTAAGGTTTCATCACACCATTCAATACACAATTCATAGTATTGTCTCACTCTCTCTCCCTCTCTCTTATATATTCTAACAGCCCCAAACATCACCCTGGCTTAAATGCATTTTACCTTCACATTTCCAGTAATTTAAAATTTTGACATTGACTCGTGTGGTTGTCTGTTAAGTGTAAATCTTAATGTGCTACCTTTAACGACAAACATAACATTCATTTTAATCACAATTATAGGGGGTAAGGGCAAAGCTACATGTATTTAGCTAGTTCAATTGAAAGTTGGCAATAAAAATTTATCTACAGTGTTGTACGATTTATAAATTTTTTATTATTAATTTGACCCCATTAAAATAAAGACAAAATCAAATAAAAGATGTCAAAATTTCAGCCTTAGAGGTTCAGACAACCCAATTCTCTTTCACAATTCAATTTAGGTCTTAATAATGTGTTCAACTGAGGAAGATGTATTTGGTGAATTAAACAATAATGCTACCATAGAATGTCTTCAAAAAATGAAAATGGCCAAGGATAATTGTTTAAAAAAAAAAGAAGAAGAAGAAGAAGAGTTCTTTAGTTTTTATGGAACATTTTTATTGAAGTAATGGGAGTAAGCACTTGAGTTTTTTTCAATTTTATTTCCAATTTAAGATTTATAAGGGTTTTGGTTAATTTTGTTGAAGACAATTTACTATGTAAGATTAGGTTTTGATATGGTGTTAAGTTATGAAAGAAACAGCTGAAAAAATCTTCTGGCTACGTCCATCCAGACATGTTAAGTGTTCATTTCTGAACCACAGAGTGTCAAGTACAAACGGGATTAATCACATCAGGCAAATCTGATGGGTCAAATATTTGAGTAGACTAAACTAAAAAAAGACCTTGCACTGAGTATTTGGGATGGACCAAATTGCCATCTTCTATGTATATATATATATATACACTAGTAATACAACACGTGCATTGCACGTGGTTGGTGCTCATATTGTTAAAATAGTTATCAAAGACAAAGTTTCTTTATTTTCTTTTTTTTTTTTTGGAATTACAACTATAAGTAAAAATAAAAAATATCTTCATTAAAACTTGGACCTATCACATCCGTGTGTTTGCAGTAATGTTATAATTAGATGTTTAAATAACTACTCAAGCAACAATATGAAATTTGTTGTTAAAACATCAGAATGCGTACCTCATTTATGGAAGCAATATATTCTGACACTGGACATCTTATTAAAATTCATGATGCCTCGTCAAATAGAACAACATTAATTTTACTCATCTCGTGAATAGTTTCGAGTCTCACAAGATACCTTAATAAGAAGTAATTAAGTTTAGTATTCTTGTGAAAAAGTACCAATAATAGGAGAAGCATTATTTATTTAGATATTTATGCTTCTTGGACTATGTATTTTTTTTAAAATTTTTTTGCAAGTTATGCATTCTATTCCATGTCGATCCATTTATAACTATTTTTTTACTACATGCTTTGCACACATCACGCCATGGTTGGTTTTGGTTGTAAATTCTTTTAACGGTTGACTGAAAATAATACCAAGTATTCTGTTTATTATTAAAAAAATTTAGTATTAAAGTAATTCAAGTCTATACTTAGTTTTGTGAAGTTATGGTAACATTACATTTTGTAAAGATGAACTTAGAAATGTCAATATTTACTTCTACTACTATAACACCGCAATTGTTTTATTGCTTTCCATTGCATTGTCATGCATGATAATGTGATGTGGCATGTCTTATGACACATGGTTGAGTGAGTTTTGACTCACGAGTTGATTTGGGTGTCTGTATTAGAGAACCCTTTGAAACTGTTGTGATTGAGGATTGATTGTTTGTGAAGTCTCTCCGAATGTGAGACGGTCACTGTGGAATACTTTAAATGTTTATCTGAAAATAAATGTTTACCTGTGTATTTCAATATCTGTATTAATTTCTGTTTTAGAATTTATACCTATTGTTAGTTTTAGTTTCCTGGTGAGAACGAATTAATACGCTATTAATTTGGTAGGCTAATTAGCAACTTCGGAAACGTCATGTAGAAATTCACGTTTTAGCGACCAAACGAAACTTAGTCGAAAACTTTTATAATTTTGAGTTTTCACTCGTAAAGCTATGAATAAGCTGTATAGAAAGTTTCAGAGACTGATTAGGAGTTTTGAAAACTCGCGGGGAGGTAAACGTAATTCCCGAGAGTTTTGCCTATATATAGATAGAGATGGTTGATATATTTTCATAAGTTCTTAACCTAAAATTCCAAAAAGGGGGCTAGAGGGAGATTTTGGAGCTTAGAGCTTTGCGACGTCAAACGACGACCTTCCGTCTGTCTGTTTTCTCCCAGATTTCATATTCGAGCTCCTCGAGGTAAGAGCTTCGTTTTGATATTCGTTAGGGCTTGTTTGGCCAAGTTTTCCGAAAAGTTATTTTCTAGAATTTTTCATAAAAGTTGATAAATGGAACTTTGATGCATAGGAATTGTACTAGACGGACTTCTGCACGTTCTTTGTGCACGGATTTTCTTTGGATCGTATTATAGGAGTGTTAATCGGAGGTGAGTGATTCAACTATGTTTTTGGAATGATTTCTTGACATGTATTCATGTTTTGTGTGAATAGCATGTATTAATTCTTAGAGATATATTATGTAGTTCATATTGGGCATTTATATTGATAAGTAGGTTCAATAGCACGGTGATATGTTTTGATTACCGTGAGTATGGTGATATGTATTTGAGCATGTTAAGTTGCTTATTTGGGTCAGAAGGAGTACGTGGTCACCGTGCCATTTTGTGGAGCCGATATAGGCATTAAGGTCGCACGATTGAAGAGAAGAATCGTGGGTCTTACCCTTTCGCGTGGACTTATTGGCGAGGAGTCACGGATTGGGAGTATGGACGGGCACGTGAGTCTCTGGCGACTAGTATGAATTGTAGAGATGTGAATGCGGACATGTTTATCATTTATGTGCATATGTTGATTTATTCACTAAGCTTTAGCTTAAACAAATCGAATATCTGTGGTTATTCAAATAACCATTTCAGTTGTTAATGCTGGCGAGGAATCGGAGAAGTGAGTACGTGGGTTGGGAGTTCTTTGAGAAGGCAACTTGAATGTTAACTTTGTAGTTTTGGGACAATAGGATGTTGTAATAAGAATTTTTATCGTTTTAACTTATGTTTAACTTCGTATGATAGAATGGATTTTAAACCGTTGTAATAGTTAGTGACATGTTGTAATCCTGCTTTAGAAATGTTTTAATACAGCTAGGATTACTTTGGATTGAGTTTGGTTTGAGTGGTTGATCCTTGATGAAAGTTAGGAAGCTTTTAAAACTTGAAATTCTGCAGATTGGGCTGCTGCCAGGGAAGCAGTCGACGGGGCAGTGCAGTGTAGCTACTGCTTCTTAATATGGTAAAAGCAGTCGACGGGGCAGTCGACGGAGCAGTCGACGGGGCAGTCGACAGGACAGTGCAGTTTAGCTACTGCTTCTTATTATGGCAAAAGCAGTCGACTGGGCCATGCCTCAGTCGACTGGACCTCTGAAGGTTAATGTGTTCATTTTGTTTCTGCTTGCTTCAGTCGACTGAGGTCCTGACCTAGTCGACTGAACCTCTGGTTTTAAAATGTGTTTTGTTTTTCCGTTGCGTGTGTTCTTCAAACCTAATTTTGGGAACGTTAATGAATTGGTTTAGCCTCGGTGGCGTGCCACGGGCTCCAGTTCCGCTATTGTGGGACTGGGCTGTGACAACTACATCATTCATTTTGGGTTTGAATGTCAATAATTCTGATTTTAAAGTTTTCTTTGAAGATTTCAACCTGAAGTTTTATTGTGAAATGTTAAGGCATATATATAAAGATTGAACTTAGAAATGTAACAAATTTTCGTTTAATCAAATATGCATATTACACACAAACTTGCCAATCTCGTGACCTAACTTTTGTAATGAGGACATGAATTACCCGAAAATAATTCACTTCTCTACTAATAACCAATACTCACTAAGATGAATGATTAGAGTTATAGTACATTACCGTTTGTTTAGTTCGTCAACTTCTTTTCCGGTTGGATGCAGTTGTATGCTCGATTGGAATGAAGTTAAAATTTGGAATTCACCTGCAATAGTACATCACTTTAGATTTGTTCTATCATATATGTATGAGCATAAATACAACTAATGTACACAGAAGTATACTTATAGCTATATGTAATCATCGTAAATTTACCTTTGTATTTTGTTCGTTTTATTTTTGAAACTACTATAGTTGGTTGTTGAGCAGCTAACTCCTCGAGCATTTGTCCCTCGTTAGTTGCCAAGCCATTCCATAGATTTAGTGATACTGATTGTAGGCTATAGCATAAGTTATATACAAGGTTTAAATGTGTGTTAAGATAAACTCTTTTAATTATAATTTTGATACTTAATTACTCATTTTGTAGAATAACTTCTCTTGTTTTTACTTTACCACTTCTTTTTGTGTTCACATGACTTGGTTCGACCTTGCTGATGATCCCTAAGATATCTGCATTTATAATGTGTTATGTTGTCAATTTATGTAAACCATATGCTCATAGACAATACTATGATGGTAAACTAAAATTTAACATACCTATTGTAGTTTGTTTATTGAAGGTATTGTGAATCTCGTTGAAGGGTACAAAATAATAACCAATGTTCTTCAATTTTAAACTTAATTCAACATCCCTAACCTCAAAATTGTACTATAACTTTAGATCAAACTCCGGATGAGCATGTTCAGAATTTGGATTGACCTTTTTGACTTCTATTAGATATAGTATACATATAATTGTATAGAAGGAGTCCTTCAAAATTTTCAATTAGCGCGCCAAAAATTATGACTTGTACTTTAGTTTCCTACATTCATTAAGTGAATAAAAAATATGAGTCATTTGTTCAAAACGCTTTAACAATCTAAAATTAATTGTATTGGTAATTACTGCATCGTCAACCATGATTACTTTTAGATATTCTCCTTCACCATTTTTTGTATTTCTCAACACTTCTTTGTCGAATGACCATCACCTTGATGGTCCATATTTTTTTGAAATATTTTGAGTGAATTAATGAGTATCATCATTTTGGCTGCATTGGAAATGTTCGAATTATAAGCTCTTTAACATAAAGGTAGCAATGGTAAAATTTGTTGAATCATTATGTGAAACGGATAAAATAAAATAAAAAATTTAGCATGTTATATTATATTGTTTAGAAAACAACTCCACTAGGAATAGTTAACAATTATTAAAGGAAAACACTTCAACGTTGAATATGTATAATGTTTTCAATATTCGTGTGTACATATCATCTCATAGTGTTTGATTTAAAGTCCTATATATCCTAAAGGAGGGATAAAAGCATTAAAGTAATAAAGAGTCCTAATAAAGTAAGAGACAACTCTTATACTTAAATACCAAGTAGGCATAGCCCAATTGGTATGACCTCTCTCTCCCCAGTGGGGAGATTGAGGGTTCGAATCCGCTTAGAGGGATTCCTTTATTTGCTCCCTTATTGTTCGTAAGTCAGAATGAGTGTCCATTGTTGAGCTTTATTGTGGGTCATTGTGGGACTTTGCGGTGGGGTGCGGTGGGGTCATTGTGGGACTTTGCGGTGGGGTAGGGGGGGGGGGGGGGGGTTGTATGTGTATGTCCTGCTATGGTAAGTTTAAAAAATAAAAATAAAAACTCTTATACTTAAATAGAATTTATTGAATCATGTTGTCAATATAACACCTTTAATTGGATGGATTTAAGTTAACAACATTAGGACTCAATTAGATAATTGTAACCATGCTTAACAAAATAAAAAATAATAATTGTATCCACAAAAGTACTTGATTGAGTAGGATTCCTGGGTGATTATATTGAAGCAGCTAGATGTAGTATATAGTGATCATGACTAATAAGACTTCAATGGATCATCTAAAAAAAGTAACACTTAAGTAGAATGTTTTTTCTAGCAAAAAATGGTAGACAATAGAATAGTGAGCCAAGGAAACCATACAATAAATTGTAGGTAAATTGTGTAGACACCCTCCTATCATTTGTTTGATAATTATTTCCGTCTTCCACTATTGAATTGTTAGCAGCTACCCTTCTCTTCTTTCTTGAATCTCTAGTACTTTGTATATAAAGTTATCTTTCCTCATCATTGAACAATGTGTACCAGTTTCTTCAATTTCTCTGTGATGCTATTTTTTCCCAAAAGTTTGTGTATAATTCACTGAATCAAAAAAAATAAATTCCAATTATGGATAGTACCACATGCAGACATATGTTCATTCATAGTTCATACAAACCAATTACATAAATATGTCAACCACTTTAGTAATAAAAATGTTCTTTTTACTATGTTTTTGTAAAATTGATTAGTAATTGTTAGACTTAATGGATTAAAGTAATGAAAAAAAAAATATGAAACTTATATACGATGTAATTCTTCAAACAATATGTTTTTGCAAGCACGTAATATACAATCATATCATCATAATCATAAGAATGCAAATATGAAAACTTTGTATGATTGTAATGTTAGATCAGGAATGTTGAACTAACCCTTGTTTTGGTTACGTGTACATACACAAATAAGTGGTTCATATTTCGCCACTCGTATAGTATAGCGGTTTTATATAGTTTCTTCTTTGTTTTAAATTACACTGTTAAGTAAAGTATTGATCATGAAATTTATCAGTATTGCATTTAAAATATACAATAAGTCTAACTTTATATTTGGCTTTTTCCAAAAGAAATATAAGGGGATTAATTTTTTGGTCATCTTCTCAGTCTCTCAAAGTCCTGGTTCCTTATCTATGTAATAAAATGTGTTTTGTATTTATGATTCCATAGTTCAATAAAATGATAGATAGTAGGTTGTAATATCAATATTCTTAGTGTTGTTTATGGAATAAGATATCATGCTCATTGATTACTCACACCATTAACTGGAATTTTGAGAGAACTAAACCGTAAAAATTACCAACGTCCCAAAATAAACAAAAGTCACCTCCAAAAACAAAAAGAAATTAGATTAGCAAGTAATGCTTATCCGTTCGAGTCCACCAAAATAAACAAAAGCAACAAGATTGGACTAAAAAGTTGAAATATAAAATCCCAGCAAAAATAAGTGACTAAGGTTGGGTTTGATAACTAAATGGGTATAATGAATTTTGCTCCCTCGAACTATACATGTTTTTGCAATTTGAACCCTGAACTTGAAAAATGTGTAATGTCAACCGTGAACTATCTACCGAGTTGCAAATTGGACCCTGAACTTCAAAACGTTACAATGTCAACCTTGAACTATCTACCAAGTTGTAATTTGGACCCCTAAACTATCTAATGAGTTACAATATGCACCTTCCATCCAAAAACTGGACGGAAAAGTCTCACATGGGCGGCACATGGTCATTTTTAGGGGCAATTTGACATTTACATAGCTTTTGGTTAAAAATACCCATTTATGCCTAAAAAAACATATGGATATCTATCAAATGAGATAAATATCGACTACGAAAATCCTAGGGAAAAAACTAAAAATTAAACAAACATGTAAAAACGTGGGTTTTTTTTTTGCATAAATGTAATAAAAATATATTCCTTTTATAAATTTGCATCATAGGTGCATACATCTAAAAAAAATACATGAATTAATCGAACTGGTTTTTAAAAATTACTTGTTTTTGTGTAAGTAATCTATCTCCTTGTACTTTTTTAGAAATGTAATTTACAAAGTTATAGCCTCATTTATAAATTACCTGTTTTTGAGTGATTTATAAATTACCTCTTTTGTGTAATTTATAAATTTATAGCCTCATTTATAAATTACATGATTTTTAAATTTATAGGCATAAAGGGTATTTTTGATCAAATACAATTTAAATGTCAAATATGCAATCAAAAGTGGCCATGTGCCGCCCATGTGAGACTTTTCCATTCTTTTTTCCAGACGGAAGGTGCACATTGCAATTCGGTAGTCAATGTTTTGAAGTTCAGGGTCCATAAATTTTTTTGAGTAAAATGCAGTTTGTAAGTGTTTGTAAAAGGTGCTTGCACCCTAGCATTGTTATATTTTAATTACATATAGGCTAATGTTAGACCCATACAGGGTAATGTTAGACCCAAATCTTACACCCATCCATTCACACCGTGACGTGGACCAATAGGGATAGTCTCATAACCCTATTGGTCTCCTTTTCCTATTGGTCCACGTCATCGATTCCACATTCTGCTAGCTTAAACTTTGCACACCCGATGATACGACAGGAGGACAAACCCAGAACCTAAACACCTAAGATTATTTGTGTTAAGATTAGACCTGACATAAGTTAGTGCATTTTTGTCAGGTATGGATCCGGTTCAGCCGCTATTTGTACCAGACAGGTTTGGAGGACATTGGGAGACCCCAGGGGCAGTAGTCCCAGCATTTATTGGATTATACCACACAACTATAGAGCAACTGGCAGTGGCGACAGTAGAGTTGGATCTATGGGACCAGGTCATGTTGTGGGAGTAGTTGATTTGCCCCGAGTTCGTCTAGAGCTCCTATATTTTTGCGGTGCGTTGCACGTGATTGGTGCTCATATTGTTAAAATAATTATAAAAAATTGTTTCCTTTTTTTTTGAAATTGCAACTACTATGAGTAAAAATAAGTAAAAATAAACAATATTGGCATAACTCATAAGTAAGTTGATTGGAATAGTGACATGGACCCAAAATTAAGGTAATTGGAGTGCTAAGAAAGAGAAATAAAAAGTACAATTGATAAAAGTATAGAACCATGATAATGATTTGTAATGAGATCATCACAATGTGCCGAATTTAAAATCTTAGTTGTCATCTCATAATTTAGTTGATTAATGAATAATCGAGTGTAAGCAAGAAGGAAAAAAATATATCATCCTCACAGAAACAATATAACATACTTGTTAATTGTAACTTAAACTTGGAAATATCCTCTAATAATTATACTCTAAAGACTATAGCAAAATGTTTATGTATTTGCTAAACTTATTCCTTTTCTATTTTGATTTTATTCTTCACGACACGTTTTTTCTTTCCATCACCTTTCTCTGATCTTTGTTTCCTTTTCTTGAAACTTCAGATGTTTTCATCATCTTCAAGAACAATAGGTTACATATCTTCCATTCGTTCAAGTGATTGAACAATAATGCCTTTATCTTGTGAGAAATCTTTGTCATTTGTCAATAATTTGAAGTAGAATTTGTGTTCTTGTAATTTGCATGAGCACATATTTCTGTAAAGTTTGGACCTATTACATCCTTGTGTTTGCAGTAATGTTATAATTAGATGGTTACATGACGGTTCATACAACAATATGAAATTTGTATTTGTTGTTAATAATGCGTACCTCATTCATGGAAGTGATATATTCTAACCATGGACATCCTATTAAAATTCGTGCTATCTCGTCAAACAGAACAACATTCATTGTACTCATCCCATTAATAGTTTCTAGTCTCACAATATACCTTAATAAGAAACAAAGTTTAGTATTCTTGTGAAAAAAAACCAATATTAGGCAAAATTTTGTTTATTAAAATATAAATGTTACCTTGGACTATGTTCTGCGTTAGGTTTTTGGCAGGTATGCATTTTGCTCCATCTTCATTTCTGACTATTTACTGCATGCTTTGCACGTATCATATGCAAAAGATTGATTAGTGACCTAACTTTTGGAATGAGGACATGAATTACCCAAAAATAATTCACTTCTCTATGAATAACCATCAGTCACTCTAAGATGAATTATTAAAGTTCAGATATGATATGTTACTATCTCCTCCTATAATAATCAAACCTAGTTGTTTCAAGCTTTATGTACATATTGACGGAAAACTATTGCAATAACCTTCTAGCTAGTAGAAGAAAGAGTTTTTCAGAATCCTTAATTGCAACTTATAGCAGTAGTGTTGTCAACATGATACCTTTGCATGATTTTCTTCACCAATATCTGGGCAGGAATTTTAATGAGAAAAATATAACAAAATTTGTTAGAGTTTAAAGTGAAGTGTATCTTACATAATTCGATTAGTTACCTTGTTACTCTTAATTAAAAATATCTTCAGTAAATGTGAAATTAGGTATGTTGAATCCGTTCTCCAAAACTAACGTTAGCATCATTACTGTCAGATGTTCATTTATGAATATTTGGGTGCCATCCAATTTCTCCTTTTGGAAACAGAAAAGAATACTGTAAGGGATCATAACAACTGTAATAATGTTTCAGGCTATGTCTATGACCTGAATGAGCATGTACTACAATATTTAATTCGACCTGTGCATTTGGATGATTGCCTTCAATTGTTTAGCCGTTGGTACATTATAAACTTGTTGGTCCAATTGAACATCATTTTTAATACAAATTTGCAAATCATCAGACAAAGGACGGTCTTTCTATCTCCGTAAGAATTGTGCATATGGGTTTCCTTCAATAACTTTGATGAGCTTCTTTACTATGTTCTCATTCAAATTTGTACATTCCAGGCCCGAATATGTCTTCTAAACTCATCAACTTCTTCTATGTGGGTTGTGAATAAATTGTACAACTCATTTGGAATCTCAACAGTAGCTAGTTTTACTTCTCCCTTTTGACAACAAAATGTTGATGGCTCATAATCAATTTTTTTTGCACCACAATAAGCACAAGATGGTTTTGGTTGTAGTTAATAAGGTTCTGAACACGTGGGATCGAGAAAGAATTCCCTAAAGATAGGAAAGTTAAAAAATTAGAGCAATAACATGTCTAAAGCATTTATTTAAGAGGTATATTCCAAATACATTTTAGACTTGTATTCCCCTAATTGGGCTCTAAGTAGCCAAAGGATTCTTTGACTTTTACCACTTACACCATTTGTTTGATATTTATTTCCACCTTCCGCTATTGAATTGTTAGCAGCTTCCCTTCTCTTTCTTCCTTGCAACTCTAGTATTCTGAATGTAAAGTTCTCTTTCCTCATCATTGACGCGTACCAGTTTATTCTATTTCTCTATGATGCCATTTTTCCCCGAAAGTTTATGTATAATTCCCTTAATCAAAAGTAATAAATTCAATTAAGGATAGTACCACATGCATGCATATACGCATTTATAGTTCAAATAATCCAATTATGTAAATATGTCAATCACTTTAGTGTTAAAAATGTTCTTTTTATCTTGTTTTGTAAAACTAATTAGTAATTGTTAGACTTAATGGATTACAGTAATAAAATAAATAAATAGGGTTAATTGCACTTTGCACCCTTAAAGTTTGGGTGGTTTTGCATTCCTAACGCTAAAGTTTCAAATTTGGCACTTTGGTCTCTAAAGTTTGGGATGAGTTGCACTTTAGTCCCTCCAAGGCATTTTACGACGAAATTTTTACTTTTAGTGACGAAATCATTTGTCATTAAAGGGTTATTCAGACTTAACTGCCACATTGTTGAAACTTTAGGGACCAAAGTGCCAACTTTGAAACTTTAGGGTGCAAAGTGAAATACTACCCAAACTTCAGGGGTGTAAAATGCAATCAATATAAATAACTATGAAACATCTATATAATGCAATTCTTCTGACAATATTTATTTGCAAGCACGAAATATACAATCGTATCATCATAATTGTAACAACCTACATTTTCCATTTAGTTTTAAATTACATTTTCATATTTAATTTGTAATTGCATTGTCATAATTAAATACATGTGGTATTGTTTGCTCTTAATGTAATTCTCACATGTTGAAACTTGATTTAGTCACTATTAAAATTCTGTTGGGGCCAAACTGCAATTTTATAAAATTTAGCAACACCTGTATTGAATTTCAAATCTGTATTTCAAAAACGGTGGAAATGTTCTCTTTTATTTCAAGCTGTATTTTTATGAAACCAGAAAATCACTTCCTACGTTAAAATGAATTTTTCGTATTTTTGTGACGAACACCGCGCCACGAAAATACCAGTTTATGTTCAAAACTGTCCACGCTGTGTAAACTTCCACAGATTTTTGGAAGTGACGTAAAGTATGACATGACTTGTACTTTATTTCTATTAATGGAAACTCATCATTTGCTTAAGCCTTGTTTGGCAATGCCTTGTGTGAGTGTGTTATCTTAAGGCCACAAGCTATTTTCCCAAACACCTTTTGAATTGCCCCCCTACTACTCTAGTTTACCCCTTTAAAACCTGAGAGTGTATATATGTATACGTATGTAATTGTGAGCTGAGTATATTGTATATACTTGTTAATTAGAAATTAATTTGTGGTGTGTGTGGGAAGGGACTTGGAGCCCAAGTTCTTGGGTTTGATTTCTTTATATACACACACACTCACTTCACAATCTGCACATCTCCAGAATCTGTAAACACAGAAAGAAAAGAGTGAGTCTGAGAGTTATTTCAGAATTCTTTTAGAGGAAGAAGAGCTTCTAATCTCCATAGCTAAGATTGGAGTATTTCTTATTTGGTCTTTCTTTCTCAACAATCTCTACACTCTTAATCACAGTGAGTATTTTTAACTCACTCTAAATGTAATTCTATGCTTAGTTACTGAGCTTGTGTATGTATAGTTGAAGCACCATTGCTAAATTCGTCCATGGAAGCTTGAGCTTCAAAAATCACAATTTTCCAAACTCAACCAAAATCCGTTTTTAGAGATGATTATAAAAGATCTTACATCATATATGCTATGTTTGAAGTTTTAGAGCCTAATTCATTCACATGAGAAAGTATACTAGAAAATAAGTTTTGACATGTTTTAGTTTTTCATGAAATTGGAGAGCTATAGTTTGAATTATGTTAAATTGATATTGGATTCTTAATCCTTGTGAAAAACCGGAGAGAAACATATACTATAATGCCTAGTAACTCACAGAATGGAAATGGGTCAATTTAGACCCTGTTTTGCTGAAACAGAGTAGTTCCACGAAGAAGATGAAGCCTCAGTAAAAACTCGCGCCACGATCGCGCGCGCGAGCGATCTTTCGCGCGAGCGGCCCGCGCGCGCGAGGTATGCTTCCCCAGGCAGAAAGGAAAGTTTATGTATATATAAAATGGATTTTAGGCAGGTCGCGCGAGCGATCCGCGCGCGCGACCTTTGCTTCCTCAGGCAGATAGAAAAGTTTATATATAAAGGAAAATTGGGCATATCGCGCGAGCGGCCCGCGCGAGCGATCTTTTGCGCGAGCGGCCCGCGCGCGCGAGGTCTGCAGTTTCTGTTTTTGTCTGTTTTCTGTTAAGGGACTGTTTGGTTCAACTTTTTAATACTGATAAGGTTCTGTTTGGGATATTTAGTTAATCAGAACTCTATTGGTTATGTTTGAATGATTAAAACATTGTATTGTAAGTTATTAATCCTCGTACGCATGTTGTGTTTATATTTCAGTAAATTGCCGCATGTTTAAGGTTCATGACATACATGTGGGATCAGTGGTACATGCATATGGGTGTCAGTCAGTGTGGAAAGAGTTTGAGTTTGAGTTTGTGGTTGTGATTGAGTTGTGGTTGTGGTTGTAGTTGTGGTTGTGGTTGTGGTTGTGGAGAGGTTATCTTTGAAATGCGACGGTGGCAAATATGGACACTCCCTGACGCCCATGGAAGCGTTAAAGTGTGTGACGCCGAACTTGGACACTCACTGGCACCCATGGTAGTGCTAAAGTGTGGCCTACGGACACTCCCTGATACTCGAGTCTGGATACTGCGTGAGGGGTTGCCCCGGTATTTGCATGGCGGTTAGGGTATTCAAAGTGTGAGGCATTGGACACTCCCTGGTACCCCGGACCAAAGTGTGAGGCAAACTGGACACTCCCTGGCGCCCCGTTGCTAAAGTGTGGCTATCTTAGTGTTTCGAAGATACCAGGAGTAGGATAGTGGGTTGTTGTGGCTGTCGAGAGAAAAGAGTCGGCAAGATAAATGGGGTGCATTGTCTTATTACACGAGTATCTGTTTTTATGAATGAACGACCTTTAATATATTCCTTGTTGTTTTATAATGAATTCTTCCTGCGGTTTAACTATTGATTTATACAAATTGAAATATGGAAAAAGGTAAATGAGTATGTTTTACATTCAAAGTTATGTTTTTAATACTCACCAGCTTCTTGAAGCTGACGACGTTGATGCGTCCTGGACATTCGTGTCCAGGCTTTTCAGGTTATAACCAGGAGGAATCATACGACTATGCTAATTGAGAATGACTGCTTTTGGAATGAAGAAACTGTTTATTATATGTTTTAAGTTATGAACTGTTTTGTTTTATAAGGATGACTGTAACAGACACTAAGTTATTGTTTTATTTTAAGGCGGTCTGTGCCTTAGTTGACCCCGTATTGTAATATGTAATAAGTTAGAAAATTTTTGTAAGCCTTGATTGCTTTACTCTGATTATTATGTTTTGTTGTTTCGACGTTTGGGACGGAATCGATCCTTCAAACTGTCGCGACCTACAGGTCCATAAAGGAAATTAAACGCTTTTCTTATTTATGCTACGTCGGGGCGTGACAATAATCAAAAGAATAAATACGAAAATCTTGTATGATTGCATTGTTAAATTAGGAGTGTTGAACTAACCTTGTTTTAGTTGCGTGTACATATACAATTAAATGGTTCATATTTCGCCACTCATATAGTATAGTGGTTTTATATAGTTTCATCCTTGTTTTAAATTTATTGTGTTACATGCATATTTGTGACACTGAATTTAGCATAACTTTTGATAGGATAGCTCATGACTATCCATCAAGAAATTAATTATTCTATAGTCCTGGATCATATGCCAGGTGGTGGTCCCGACCAGTAGTGGATTGATATGTAGCCAAGTGTAAAATTTTTGTTTCGCACAAAGCAGACAACTTTGCTACATAACAGTCCTGTACTGGCCAGGACCACCACGTAGCAATGGTCCTGGACCATTGAATAACTTCTCTCATCCATCTATCTATGATCTACCAGAAAATGTTTGCCTGGTCCTTTACAGATTGATTCAAACAAAATCTAAGAAATAACAGTTAGCATTTCGACTTATTTTATGACTGGTACTCATATTATAAGTACTAAAAATCAAATGCAAAATAGGAGAAAGAAAACAAAAAGACAATACTTAATGATAGAGAGCATTTTTGCTCACTCAAAAATGCTCACCCATGCCTTAGTTGGGGGACATGTGTCCCATTCGATTTTTACTTTGCCCATGTATCATCAACATAATTACTGGAATGTGATACATATCACCCAGTGGAAGCATTGGTGAGCAATGGATGACCATTTTTGGGTGAGCAAAAATGCTCTATGCACAGTGTGTTATGACAAATGAATTATAACTAAAGATCATAAAGAACTTTAAGAGATTGAAGTGGTTGTAATCAAACTAAGAATAACAAAAAGTGGTTGGCTCATTCATTCTATATAACTTAAGTTTTATTACCTCATCACTCCCAGACACATAATTATAGAAATGGTATATATATATATATTGATTGGTTATGAATTATATGTTATAGATTATATATTGTACCAGATGATGTATCTATTGTCTTAAAATTAATATAAAAAAATGAATGTAATATATGTAATTAGGCCCCCCTAAATTTTGGAAAATAAATATTTACGTGTAACAATTTGTCCTAAATGCAAGTTATGGCTCCTTGTATATTTGTCTAATTACCTTTTTTTTATCACCATTCAATTTAGCACAACCCAAATTGTTTTATCATCGGTAGAGGTTAACAAATTATAATAAGCTGTCAATTCTTATGATTAAAAAGCGGTAATATGAAACCAATATATATTACCCATAATTGTGTATAAATATACCAAAAACAAATCGTCTAGGGACGCTGCCCTTGAAACTCTCTATATATAACTTCGTCATTATATTCACACTCTTTCAATCCCAGCCCCTCTAATAAAAAATCCTGGCTCTGCCCTTGAACGTGAACCGATTTTTCTTCTTTTAAGGGCCACTAACCATGTAACAATTGTGAAGGAAAAAAAACTTTAAAGTTGTTATTAATGGCACTATTCGAGCACAACTGACAGAGTATTTGGTAATAAAATCAAGAATTCAAATAGGGAAGCATTGCACTACTCTCTAAAAACAACCATAGAAACATACCTTAATTGTTGGACCTTAAGAACAACGAATGTTGCTGGATATTTTTTGCTGACGTGTATTTTTTTAACATGAGAAATCTCCATTGTATATAATTTAATGTATAAACATGATATCCAAAAAAATATTAAAAGTAGGTCTCTTGTGGATGGACCAAAAAAAGTGGCATACCAAGAAAAGAGTATTAAAACTCTAAGAAAATTACTTGGGTGAAAGTGTCACCGATTGATAAAAGTGTAAAACATTTCAAGGGATCGGGTGCACTAATATATATAAGAGTGTCATATTAAGAGACTTAATTTTTTTTAATTTTTTTAATTTTTTTTTATAGATACTGCATTTTAAAGAAAATTTATATTGAGTCCACCTAGCAAAAAAAAAAATGTGAACTGCTAGATGTTTTGGGTTGATAAAAGATACTCCTATGTAATAGTAGAAAGGTGAGTATAATTTTGTTTAGTTAAAAGTTTTATACTAAGAAGAAATAATAAATTTTGAGGTATTGATCTTATCAAAAAATAATAATAATATTAGGAAGTTGATATTTGAGTTTTAGTTTATTTAAAGTTGTGTAATTGTTAACAACTATTCACTATTAATTTGCAGAGTAACGAACGTGACCCTCCCAGGTAATAAAAAAAAAAAAGGAAACCCATCAGTTGCTTTGCAAGAGTCCTAGACTAAACCTACTTGGAAAAAAAAAATATCAAGGCAGAAACCAATTGAAGTTGGTTTGTAGAAGAGTCATATACTAAACCTACTTGAATAAAATAAAATAAAATAAATCAAGGAAGAAACCAATCAAAGTAGGTCTGTAAAAAAAATTTTAGTTGGAAAAAAAAAAAAATTTACGGTTGACCAATGTGGCAATTGTGAAGGAAAAAAAACTTCAATTAATGTTGTTATTAAGTTATACAATTATAGGATTTTTATGGACGGACCAAAAAAAAAAAAAATAGCATACTAAACTTAATAAAACTCTTTAAAAAATCAATTAAGCAAAATTGCACCAATTGATAAAAGTTCAAAGCACTTAAGGCCATCGGTGCACTTATATATATTATAGATATAGATATAGATATAGATATAGATATAGATATAGATATATAAAAACAAGGGGAAGGGGGAAGAATTAAACACTCTATGTAACGAAGGGACCTAAGACTCAGCTTGGTGCCAAATGAACTTATACTCACATTGCGGGCTAGAGTATTATTAGACTTAAAATTTATATCTAAGAAAAAAAGAATTTCTGCTAACTAAAAAAAAAAAAAAAGAATTGCTAAAATTTAATGACGCCCGGCACAAAATAAAATTGTAGTGTAATAACAAAGTACTAAAACACTTTTTAGCCTACAATTTTATATTAAAGACTGCAAAATTAAAAAGTAAGAGAACAAAATAGTATATCTAGACACTTC
Source organism: Hydrangea macrophylla (assembly GCA_033977485.1). Classification (NCBI taxonomy): domain Eukaryota; kingdom Viridiplantae; phylum Streptophyta; class Magnoliopsida; order Cornales; family Hydrangeaceae; genus Hydrangea; species Hydrangea macrophylla. Next base: position 37,258,484 of record CM066994.1, read on the forward strand.
TTATATTCATTTTTTGTTATGTCATATGTGGTTTCCAACTAATAACATAATTAACATTCCCACCAACCGGGTCTAACACAATTGGTATGGCCTAGGGGTGTGTTTCGGCCGGAACGGATCGGAAACACTCCTTTCGGAAAAAATTCTAAAATTTTCGGAAGCCAAAAATGAATTTCGTTCCGAAATTTCGGAAATTCCAAAATTATTTCCGATTCCGAATTTTCGGAATTTCATCAGATTCGGAATTTTTTGGAACATTCAGAATTCAAGCTTAATGGGATTTCACTTGAGACTTGTAGGCCTTTTATAGAAGCACATTACATCCCTTTTTTTTTTTTTTTTTTTTTTTTTTGTGTTTGTTTTTTCGATGTGGGATGAACACAATTTTCGGAATATTTCCAGAAAAGTTTCGGAATTTTCAGAATTTTCGGAATTCTAAAACAATTCCGATCCGATTTTTTTCGGAATTTTCGGAATTCGGAAATTCCGAATGAATATTTAGTTGCCAAAATCGGAATTTTTCGGATCGGAATTGGTCAGAATCGGAATTTCTGTTCCAAATGACACCCCTAGTATGGCTATGGCCTCTCTCTCCCTAGTAAGGAGATTGAGGGTTTGAATCCCTTTAGGGGATTCTTTTGTTTGCCTCTATTGTTTGTCAGTCAGAATGAGTGACCATTTGTTAAGTTTCGTTGTGGGCCATTGTGAGACTTTGCGGTTGGGTTGGGACGGGATGGAGTGTGTGTGTTGTGTGTATTGTGTGTGTCTGTCCTGCCATAATCCAGATAAGTATTAATTCTCTTACCCTTCTTATCAAATTTTTTTTTTTATCTTATTCCCAAATCTGTCTCATTAGGGACATGGTAAGACTGGATAATATATTTGATCAAATCACTCTAACTCCTGCATACACAATTATTTTCCGTAATCAAGATTTTAAATTAATAATTTTTTTTCTCCACACACCTATCTCTTTTGTTATCTACCTAAAATTTAAAAATTGCTAAACAACCACGTATTCATCTCCAATTGTATATACTTGAAAAGGGGAATATTTAAGTTCATGTGTTTGGCAAATGAAGTGCCTTATTTAACGTATTAAAATCTTCTCATCAATGCAAATCTCTGTTGCATCATGGGCACAAGCACATAATAGTGTTGTACCATTCTAGGTTCTGTTTGAGAATGCTTAAAATTTGATCGGTTCAATCTCAGTCTTAGTCTCAATTTCAATATCTGATTTGCATTAAAATGTTCTGTTGGCCAGATAAAGAATCAGTCTAAGAGAGATACAATAGACATTTATCAAACACTTATAAATTAACTCATTTGTTAGCTATAGAACTGATTATTTGCCTTTCCAAGCAGCTCCTTAACGTAATATTTAATGTTATATTTAGAATAGGGATGATTTTTGAGAAGAGATACTTGTCAACAATGATATACCTGAAATATAAATGAGAAAAATAAAAATATTTGCTAAAATATATAGAGGTAGCCGGTTAGAGACAGAGAGGGAAAGCATTAGAATCTTTGTTTGGCAAACCAACATTGAGTACTGCACATATGTTGTTCAAAGCACATTGTTGCAATAAAGTTCCTTTAATTCATGTATAGAAAAATGTTCAAAAAAATTGTGAAAATAAAATTTTAGTACCCTGTAATTATACTAACATTTTAGTTTGGGTACTGTATTATTAATCGGAATATTTTAGCTCCTCAATTTGTTATTTTAGGAGTGTGCATGCTTTTTAGCACAAGGTCCAACCTAGTGTGCAGCTTTTTCAGCACAAGGTCAAACTTTGTGCTGCACGTTTGTGCAAATAGGAGTGTGCAGGCTTTTTAGCACAAAGTCCAACCTTGTGCTATACGTTTGTGCAATTAATTGTGCAATTCATTATACACCTAACATTTTTAAACCATAATTTGACAAACCAAAGTTGAAGTCAAAGTTTGAAAGAACTCAACACTTTGGAAAGTCAATTCAGGAGTGAGTTGACAAAATTCGTTTTTTTTTACATGTGTCAATAGATTAGCATATAAGTATTGTTGAAACGGCATAATATAGTAGATAATATTGTTTTTTTTTTTGCTGAGATAGTAAATAATATTGTCAAAAAGGGTATAACCATAATTTAGCATTGGGTCAAAAAAAACTGGGGAAATTGCAAAAGTCAAACCTGAAGAATAAAGGCAAAGAGAAATGCTAGATGCACAAAAAAAATGCACAATTAAATGCACAAACTGTTTAAAATTATTGGACTTCGTGCTAAAAAGGTTGTATACCTCTTTTTTTGTCTTTTTGTGTGTACAGATTTTTCAGCACAAAGTCCAACAATTTTAAACAGGTTGTGCATTTGATTGTACATTTTTTTTTGTGCATCTAACATTTCTGTAAAGGCAAAACTGAACAATTGGCTAATGGAGTTAAAATGGAGCAATGGTGGTCAAAATTGGACAATTCATTCTTTAATATTATCAATATCTATATCTATCTATTTCTGGTACAGGTCGAGGGGGTGGGCTTGCTTTGTTGTGGGCTGAGGACGTAGTTGTCTATTTGCAAAGCATGTCCCTCTATCACATTGATGTGGTGATTGAGAAGGATGATAGGGACAAGTGGTGGCGATTTACGGCTTTCTATGAACATCCGGAGGCGTCAAAAAGGGGGCTTACATGGAATCTTTTAAAGAGTGTGAAGTCAGCTTTGAATTTTCAGTGGCTCATGGATGGAGACTTTAATGGTGTCCTTATTTGCTTGGAAGAAAGAGGGGGGCAATGTTCTTGATGTGAGATTGTAGAATATGTTCCTTGAAACCCTTGATTAGTGTGAGAGCTTCATGATCCTCAATTCTGAGGTAATGTTTTCACTTGGCAAAGAAACTGGGGACCTGGAAATTTCATTCAAGAGAGCTTGGATCGTTTTGTTTTGTCCCTACGATGGAATGTTTTGTTCCTGAATGCATCTGTCCATCATTTGGGAGCTCCCGTTTCGGACCATATCCCTATCATTATTCGTTTGCAGGGTTGCGACTCTAGGCTTCCTAGACGAACTAGACGGTTTCGTTTTGAGGCCATGTGGTTGAGTCATGATCAGTGTGAGTGGGTTATATCGGATGCTTGGAATAGTGGTGTCAATGGGGCTGATATTTTGAATAAAATTAAGTCTTGTGGGAATGGGCTTAAGGCGTGGAATCGGGCCACTTTTGGGAATGTCTATAGGAAATTAAAAGAGAAGATGAAGGCTCTTACTAGGCTGAAAGGGAACCTAATGGCTTTGAAGGGCCTAGAAGCCGAAAGGGAGCTTTCTTTTGAGATTAACACTATTTTGAACGAGAAGAAACCCTATGAATGCTGTCACGCCCAGCGTAGCATAAATATGGAAAGCATTTAATTTCCTTTATGGACCCGTAGGTCGCGACAGTTTGAAAGACCGATTCCGTCTCAAACGTCGAACAGCACAATAATTAAATCAGAGTAAGAGCAATCAATGCTTATAAATTTTTTTCAAATTAATAATTATTACAGCACGTGATCTACTAAAGGCATAACCCCCACCTTGCAAATAAAAAATATCTAATATCTATTACAGTCAATTCTTATTTCAAATTTATTTTAAAAGCATAAGATAGTAACAAAGTAGTTTCTTCTTCTCCAATAGTCATAATCAATTTGCGTAGTCATACTGCTCTGACTGGTTATAACCTGAAAAACCTAGACATGAATATCCAGGACGCATCAACGCCGTCAGCTTTAAGAAACTGGTGAGTATTAAAAACATATGTTTGAATGTAAAACATACTCAAATACTAATTTTCATTTCACGGTTCCATTATTCAACAAGTTAACAACATGGAAATAAATTCACTTATGAAATAGTAAGGGTGATATTATAATTCATGAAACATGTGACCGTGCATGAGACCAATACAACCATTCTCATCTTACCAACTCTTTTTCTCTCGACAACACATCACCCAACTCTCTCACTCTAGTATCTTTGAAACACTAAGATGACCATACTTTAATACAGGGGTACCAAAGAGTGTCCTGTTTGCCTCACACTTTAGTATGGGGTACTAGGGAGTGTTCAATGCCTCACAATTTGACCATACCACGCATGTCAGGGTGTGTCCAGTAGGCCACACTTTAGCCCTACCATGGGTGTCAGGGAATGTCCAAGTTAGCGTCACACACTTTAGCGCTACCACGTGCGCCAGGGAGTGTCCAGTTTTCTCACCATTGCATTTCAAAGACACTCTAGCCGCAATATAGTAACATCACACTTTGGTACACCAATACCAGGGAGTGCCCACACACAATCTCAACTATATACTCTTTTCCACACTGACCACCACTCACCATGCATGTACAACTAACTCCACATGAATGACATGTGACTTAATACAGAAATATAAAGTACTGGGAACGATAACCATGGATATACGAGAAGAAATCAAATCTTATATGAAACAACTAATGAATTCATCAAAGAATACTTTAATATGCTTTTATCGTTACTAGAACACAAGTGGGTCTACTTTGAAGCAATGTCGTAAAAAATGAGAGATATTTTTTGTGGATGAATTTCATATCAAAAGAAAGGTCTTTGAGTCTAGTTTCCAACGCTTCAAACGGTGCGCGTTTTCAAGTTTTCTAGAGGAAGTTATGACTGTTTTACTAAAAGTTGTCTGTGCTGAAAAATGTCAATCGATTGGCAAAAGTGCCAATCGATTGGTAAACATTCCAATCGATTGCCACTGCGCCTTCTTCAGTAGTTTCTCCCCTGTTACGATTAAAGCCTATTTTCGACCCATTTTGAAATCCAAATGTAAACATGACTTGTAATATATGGTTCTCTCCGTTTTTCCGCAAGGATCGTGAATACGTGATTGGTTTTAACTAATTTCAATCGTAACTCTCGGATTTTATGAAAAACTGAGAGGTAACGAAATTTCATTTCTTATATACATCGCAATACGAATGAGTTAGGCTCTAATACTTTAAATACAACCTCTAGGGATTGTAATCTTTCATTTTTATCTATCAAAATCGATTTTGGTTAAGTTCGAAAAATTACCATTTTCAAGCTTCAAGCTCCATTGATGAACAATGGAGTTTTATAATACAAGCTATACAAATAGTAATTAAAGCACAAATTACATTCCAAGTGAGTTTGAAATACTCACTATGATAAAAGGTAGAAGAATTTTGTTGAGAAAGACTCAAAATAAGAACTCCAAATGATCTTGGCTATGGAAGATTTAAGCCTCTCTCTCTCTCTCTAGAAATTCTATGAGTTCTCTCTATTCTCTCTGGACTCTCTCTCTAATTCTTCAGTTATGAAAAATAGTGTGCAGAGTATGAAGTGTATATGATGTACATATAGAAGAATGAATTTTTCTCAACTTGGAGCCCAAGTAGGTTATCACACACTCAACAATTTAATTTTTGTTTTCAAATTTTACAAAAATACCTTCAATGCATATACGTATATAATTCTACATATACACAGATTGAAAGAACTCTCTAGATGTGTTAAAGGTCAAGTGTAGGTTATAGGGGCCAACTCAAGGTGTTTGGGATATTAGAGTTAGCTATTATAATTATTAGTTTTATTAGTTTTAGGGTAGTTGTCTTTTACTTTCTATTAGGGTAATACTGTATACCTAGATATATTATATCGTGTTTATTGTATTCATTCATTCAATTTTTGTGTTATGAGAAACTCTAGCTCTCTTTTCTCTTTTCCCTTTGTTGTTTTTTTAATTATTTAATACCATGTGAATATCGTCTCTATTGGATCTGCGAAAATCGTGGATGAGATTCGAACCTGCTCTGATACCATGAGATTCGAACCTGCTATGCTGATACTGGTACCTTATCGCCTGATGTTACCTCCCTTCCAGAGGCCACCCAAGCACCTGTTGAGGCTGTGGAACCTCCTCGCTATCCTGCTCGCACTCGTAAGTCCACTCAATCACCTGATTTTGTTTATTCTTGTTATTCAGATTCTTTTGCTTCCGTTTTAGCTTTAGTTCATGATCTCTCTGAGCCTCTATCCTATAAAGAGGCAGCTCTTAATCCTCTTTGACAGCAGGCTATGGTAGAGGAACTCTCTACATTGTATAAGACAGACACTTGGAGTTTGGTTCCCTTACCTTCTGGTAAGAGCGCTATTGGTTCTTATTGGGTTTATAAAATCAAAACCAAGTCAGATGGGTCTGTTGAGAGGTACAAGTCGCCAAGGGTTTTTCCCAGCAATATGGTATGGATTACGAGGAGACTTTTGCTCCTGTTGCTAAAATGACTACTGTTCGTGCTCTTATTGTTGTTGCTTCTGTTCGTTAATGGCATATAACTCAGATGGATGTTAAAAATGCTTTCTTGAATGGAGACCTCCAAGAGGAGGTTTATATGTTTCTTCCTCCGGGTGTTCCTCATGGTCCAGGTGAAGTTTGCAGGCTTAAGAAAGCCTTATATGGTCTTAAACAAGCCCCTCGAGCTTGGTTTGAGAAGTTTTCCACTGTGATTACCTCATTTGGGTTTTCCCCGAGTGAGTATGATTCAGCTCTCTTTATCAGGTGTGCCACTGCTGGTCGTATTATGCTTTCTTTGTATATTGATGACATGATTATTACTGGTGATGATGTTGATGAGATTGTAGTGTTGAAGTCTGAATTAGCTCGTTGTTTTGAAATAAAGGACTTAGATCCACTAAGTTATTTTTTGGGGATTGAAGTGGCCTTTTCTCCAAAAGGTTATCTTCTTTCTCAGTCTAAGTATACAGGTGACATTCTTGAGTGTGCTCGCCTCACTGATAATAAGATTGTTGATACCCCTTTGGAGCTTAATGTTCGTCTTTCTCCTTCTGATGGTGTTCCTTTGCCTGATCCTACCTTATGTCGCACTATTGTTGGTAGCTTGGTTTATCTTACTATTACTCGTCCGGATATTGCTCATGTTGTTCATGTTGTTAGTCAGTTTGTTACTTCCCCTACTATAGTTCATTGGGCTGCTGTTCATCGTATTTTGAAGTACTTGAGAGGCACTCGGTTTCAAAGTCTTTTACTTTTGTCATCTTTTTCCTTAGAGCTGCGTGCATACTCTGATGCTGATTGGGCCGCAGATCCTACAGATCTCAAGTCTGTTACTGGATATTGTATATTTTTGGGTGATTCTCTCATTTCTTGGAAGAGTAAGAAGCAAGATGTTGTTGTTGTGTCTTCCACAGAAGCTGAGTATCGTGCTATGGCTTCGACTACACGTGAGGTTATTTGGTTACGCCAGCTACTTACAGATATGGGTGTCTCCTTTCCTCGCCCTTCACCTATGTATTGTGATAATAAAAGTGCTATTCAGATTGCTCACAATTCAGTTTTCCATGAGAGGATGAAGCATATAGAGATTGATTGTCACATTACTCGTCATCACCTTAAGCATGGAGCTATCACTTTGCCTTTTGTTTCTTCTTCCGCACAGATTGCTGATTTGTTTACAAAGTCACATCCGATTTAGCGTTTTCGTTTTTTAGTTGGCAAACTTTCTATGCTTCTAGCTGCAGCATCGTGAGTTTGAGGGGGGGTATTAGAGTTAGCTATTATAATTATTAGTTTTATTAGCTTTAGGGTAGTTTAGTCTTCTACTTTCTATTAGGGTAATACTGTATACCTAGATATATTATTATTGTCTCTATTGTATTCATTCATTAATTTTTGTGTTATGAGAAACTCTAGCTCTCTTTTCTCTTTTCCCTTTGTTGTTTTCTTAATTATTTAATATATTCACATATTAGGGTTAGCTATTATAAATTTCGTGAATTGCTTGCTTTAGATGGAACTATTCACCAGTCCTCTTGTACAGACACTCCTGAGCAAAATGGTGTTGCTGAAAGGAAACATCGGCATATTGTTAAAACTGCTCGCTCTGATACCATGTGAATATATTAAATAATTAAGAAAACAACAAAGGGAAAAGAGAAAAGAGAGCTAGAGTTTCTCATAGCACAAAAACTGAATGAATGAATACAATAGAGACAATAATAATATATCTAGGTATACAGTATTACCCTAATAGAAAGTAAAAGACTAAACTACCCTAAAGCTAATAAAATTAATAATTATAATAGCTAACTCTAATATGGGAAATGAAGCTTCTAGGTACAAAGTAATGCACACACATAAGCAATGGCCAAACAAGGCACAAGCCAAGAGTCCAGGAATCTAATTGGGAGTTTGGGAAAAACCACTTCTGGGTTAGAGTTAACACACAACTAAAAGCATTCCCAAATAAGCCTAACTAATGATTAAATGAAATAAAGCAAATGTCACCTCATGATTGGTGGAGATTTCCAAACTGTGGGAGATCAACGCAGCGCAAACAATTTTGCACATAAACTGGTATTTTCGCGGTGCGGTGATCATCTCGAAAATACAGAAAATTCATTTTAACATAAGAAATGATTTTTTGGTTTTATAAAAATACTGTTTTAGTCAAGAGTAAACATTTCCACCATTTGAAAGTACAGATTTGAAATCTAACACAGGTATTACTAAATTTTATAAAATTTGCAGTTTGACCCCAATAGGAATTTTGATATGAAATAAATCAAGTAATAAGATTTTAAAACATAAGAATTGAATTTAAAATAAAACCAGGAATACAGATTAAATATGGAAATGAAAATTTTAAAATGAAAATGCAGGTTGTTACATCCTTCCTCCCTTAAACAGGATTTCGCCCCCGAAATCAAGACTAATTAGTCCTAAAACAACTCCGGGTACTTCATTCTCATATCAGTTTCAACTTCCCACGAGGCTTCATTCTTGTGATGGTGATTCCACTGAACCTTCACCAACATAATATCCTTATTCCTCAACTTCTTGATACTCTGATTTAAGATTTTCACGGGCCTCTCCTTGTAAGAAATGTTATGACTCATTTCAATATCATCAAAGCTAACCACATGTGAGGGGTCTCGTATGTACTTTCTCAATATACTCACATGGAACACATTGTGAACCCCAGACATCTTTGGTGATAGTACGAGTCGATAAGCCATTTTCCCAACACGATCCATTATCTTGAACGGTACGATGAAACGCGGGGCTAACTTTCCTCTCTTGAGACCAAAGCGTACAACTCCTTGGGTCGGTGAGACCTAAAGAAGTACATAATCTCCAACACTGAATTCCAAGTCCTTTCAGCGTCGATCGGCATAAATCTTTTACCTGCTTTGTGCGGTTTTCATCCTTTCCTTGACCAAAGAAATCTTCTCGTTGGTTTCTCTAACCAAATCTGGTCCCAACAACTCTGTGCCTTCAACCTCTGCCCAACATAATGGAGAACGACATGGTCGTCCGTACAATGCTTCAAATGGAGCCATCTCGATACTCGTGTGATAACTATTATTATAGGCGAATTCAACCAAAGGCAAGTGTATCTCCCAAGATTCTTCGAAGTCGATAACACAAGCCCTAAGCATATCATCCGTGATCTGATTTACACGCTTAGTTTGCCAGTCAGTCTAGGGGTGAAAAGCACTACTCACCTTTAACGAGGTTCCCATAGCTTCTTGCAAACTTTCCCAAAATCCAGAAGTAAAATGTGCATCGCGGTCTGACACAATCCACACCTGTGCACCGTGAAGTCTCACAACTTGTTGTATGTACATCCAGCTCATCCTTTCCACCGGGTATATCATACTATAAGCAATGAAATGAGCTGATTTAGTCAATCGATCCACAATCATCCAAATGGCGTCATGATTCTGCTGAGACCGAGGTAATCCTACAATAAAATCCATGGTGATGTGCTCCCACTTCCAACTTGGAACAGGTAGCGGTTGCAACAATCCCAAGGGTCTCTGATGTTCGGCTTTGACTTATTGACACGTTAAACATTTGGATACGAATTCTGCCACGCCCTTCTTCATACCTTCCCACCAGAAATTTCTCTTTAAATCCTTGTACATTTTCGTCCCTCCAGGGTGAACTGTATATCTTGACTTATGTGCTTCCTCCAGAATATTATTTCTTAAATCCCCACAGTCTGGTACACATAACCTTTCTCTGCATCTGTATCCTTCATCACTCCCCACTTTCCATTCTGTCGGATCCTTCTCTGACATCTTAATAAACCATGTCTAGAACTTCTCATATACTTTTTGTGCTTCAACGATGCGGTCTATAAGAGTAGGTTATATGATAAAACATCCAAAAAGTTTCCCTTTTCCTTCCTCAGCACTCTGCACTTCAAACTCAGCCAACGTCTCCAATGCTCACCATTCTCTAACCATCAAGGAGGCGATCATTTCAGGAGTTTGCCTACTCAAAGCATCAACAACCACATTCGCTTTACCAGGGTGGTATTCTAATGTGAAGTCATAATTTTTAATTAATTCCATCCATCTGTGTTGCCTCATGTTCAACTCTTTCTGTGTGAACAAATATTTTAGACTCTTGTGATCGGAGAATAAATCAAACTTCTCGTCGTAGAGTTAATGTCTCCAAATCTTGAGTACAAATACTACTGCCGCCAATTCCAAATCATGAGTGGGGTAGTTCAACTCATTCAGTTTCAGCTATCTAGATCCATGGGTAATAACTCTACCATCTTGCATAAGTACACACCCTAATCCTTGATATGACGCGTCACTGAAGATAGCGAACTTCTCATCAAGCTTGGGTATAGCTAGTACTTGTGCGGTGATGAGTCTCTCTTTCAATTCTAGAAAGGTGCGCTCATGTTTCTCTGCCCATTCAAACTTTTCACCTTTCTTAGTCAATCCGGTCAACGGTGCGGCTATCTTAGAGAATCCCTCGAGAAATCTCCGGTAATAACCTGCGAGTCCAAGAAAACTCCTAACTTTCGTAGGGTTGGTTGGCCTAACCCAGTTTGATATAGCATTTGTCTTGGATGAATCCACAAAAATTCCTTGGGATGAAACCTTGTGTCCCAAAAATTTCACTTCTTGTAACCAGAATTCACACTTACTGAACTTCGCATACAAGTGGTGGTCCTTGAACGTCTGTATCACAATTCATTGGTGTTGCTCATGTTCTTCTGCTGACTTAGAATAGATCAAGATATCATCTATGAAGACGATGAGAAACTGATCCAAATAAGGCTTGAACACTCTGTTCATCAGATCTATAAACACTGTCGGGGCATTCGTCATTCCAAACGGCATCACCAAAAACTCATAGTGACCATCGAGTCCTGAAGGCAATCTTAGGTATGTCTTCCTTCCGTACCCTCAACTGATGGTATCCCGACCGTAAGTCTATCTTGGAGAATGTTGTAGCTCCCTGTAGTTGATCAAACAAATCGTCAATCCAAGGTAAGGGATACTTGTTCTTGATAGTTACTCGGTTCAATTCTCTATAATCGATACATAGCCGAACCGTTCCATCCTTCTTCCTCACGAATAACACTGGTGCTCCCCAAGGCGATGTACTTGGACGTACAAAACCTAGATTCTTGAGCTCTTGAACTTGTTCCTTCAATTTTGACAGTTCGGCAGGGGTCATTCTATAAGGAACCTTGGTGATCGGAGCGGTACCTGGTATAAGCTCAATACAAAACTCTATACTCCTCGAAGTCCTTGACTACAGGTATAGATGACACTGTCAACTCTGTACTGACGACTTCGATGTTAGCTAAAAACCTTGTGAGGAACATATCTCCTAAAGGGTTACATTGAAAATCAAAGGATTGATTCCCATTGTTAGAGAATGTAATTCTCCTCCTCGCACAATCCAACGTCGCTTGGTTCTGAGAGAGCCAATCCATTCCTAGGATTATGTCAAACTCCATCATTGATAGGACAATCAACCTTGTACGGATTTTAAGATCTCTTAGCCGTAAGGGACAATCCTTGCACACATGCCGTAACTTGACGGTGGCTCCTAAGGGTGGGGTAACCTTCAAAGCTCTCTCTAGATGGTGAGGTAGAATACCCAATCTCCGAATAGTCTTAATAGATATGAATGAAAGTGCAGCACCCGTATCAAATAAAACTTTAACTTGAGAGTTAAGCAAAGTTAATGTACCTGCCACCGTCTGCTAATCAGGTTATTCTTTTCCATAATTCCCTTCTTCATAAACAGTTTCATCATATCCAGCGACATCAGGAATAACAGCATTCAAGCTAGTTGACCCTATTAACCATAAGTTGCTTACTTAGGAGCAGTGCAGAACTTGCTAATGTGACATGATTCGCCGTAGTTGTAGCAGACTATGCCTTGCTGAGTAACATGCCTCGGTGCCTTATAGTCTCGAGCCAGATGACCGGGGTTTCCACAGTTAAAGCATTTCCTAGCACTACTTCCTTCTCCCACTCTGGGCTGAGTTGGATAGGTATTTGCTTGGGGTTTCTTGGTTCCATCAAAATTCCTCTTTTGCCCTTGTGTACGATACATCGCCGGCTTGTTCCCAAAATTACCCCTCTAAGGTGGTCGGAATTCGAATTGCTTACGGTTCACACGAGCATCTTCTTCCAGATCAGTGTAGGGCGGACGCACGTGTAAGTCAGGGTGGGCACAGGCCCCCCTGATCTTTTGAAAATTATAGATTTTATATGTAATGTTTTATAATTTTTAGAAATAGGCCCCTCTTGGACTTGTGGTTATTATAGATTTAGCAGTAATATTTTATAATTTTTAGAGCTAGGCCCGCATAAGCATGCAATGATATATACACCAATTTAGGGGTGTAAACATGATTTTCTTTCTTAAAGTTTCTGACTCTTCTTTTTTTAATGGAGAAAAGAGATTTGTTTAATGAAAAGTAAGGCAAAAGGCTGTCAAAGGCTAAAAAACACTGAAATATGTACTTTTTTAAAATCTCTCTTCTCTATATATAATATATTCTATTCTACAATTTAAAGGAAAGTAGCTACGCAAACAAAAAGTAAACTGCCAAACATCAAGTCACACCTTACTCTTCTACAAATTATTTTTTTATTGATAAATCGATCTGACTCTTCAAACAACACAATAGAAACCCCTACCTCTTTCTTCTCATTACACGATTTTGCCCTTAAATCAATTACACATACAATTCTATAAATTTACACACAATTATGTATAAGTAAACCCAAAAAAAAAAAATTTGCCTCGGGGGCGCTGCCCCCGAACCTCCGTATAGTCTAGGTCCCCCCTGACCAAAAATCCTAGGTCCGCCCCTGGATCAGTGGCCAAGCCAACTAGTCCCTCAAAAGACTTATCAAGGTGGCCGAGAGTCTGGCGGCAAATCTGTGGTGTCAGCCCTTGGTTATACTTATGTATCTTCGTCTCTTCCGTATCAACCAGGTGGGGAGCAAACCGAGATAGCCTCTCGAACTATGTGGTGTACTCTTACACCGACTTAGTCCCCTGAGTCCAATCCATGAATTCTTTCTCCCTTCTATGCCTTTCAGTGGATGGGAACTACTTCTCCAAAAATCTCCCCTTGAACACAGTTCATGTCATCCCCATAGCAGCTTTATTTCTAATAGTGGCTATTACCGAGTCCCACCAATCTGCGGCAGCATCAGTCAGTTGGAATGTTGCCATCCTCCTCTTTTTCATCTCATTACACTGCACAGGTTCGAACATGCGGTCCATTTGCCTCAGCCACTATTCCACTTTCTAGGGTTCCGCTGTTCCTGTAAACTGTTTTGGCCTTAGTGCACGGAATCTTTCTAGTAGTTTATCCCTAGTCTAGCGATTGCGTCAATTTTCATTCGGATTACTGATTCTCTCGATGCGTCTGATGAAAGCCTCAAACATTCCTGTGGGATCAGCAGCTGAAGGTGCCTCCTCGATTAGATTCCTGTTCCTCCTGGGTCTCCCAGCCATTCTAAATGCATGTCAATGATAAAAGAAATAAGGAACATGAATGAAGCAGAAATATAAATCAATTTAAATGACAACAACATTCAAAAGAGTATTTCTATATATAACTTCTTGTCAATTAGATACAAAAACGTGTATGATTAGTCCAATGCCTACCCTACCTGTATGGTTTAGGACGTACAGCGTCAATGTAAGAGTTAATGCCAAAAATGGGGTCATTGTCCTAGACTCAAATGTATGTGATCACAGTTTGCAAAAAGAGATAGAGCTATTAGTCAATATAGTTAATATGTACAAGGTGATATCTAAATAATCAGTCATCTTCATAGGTGGCCATCAGAAGATCCAGCGAGTCGACAGGGCAAAATTGTTGAATATGGAACGGGCCCACCATATCAAAGACACTGCCCTGGGAAGCCAGTGATGAAGCAGACCCTGGAGCATTGTCCTCGACTGACACCTCCTCGGGCAAAACTAGCTGAAGTGCTAGCTCCTCCTCAAGGTCCACAACAAAGTCATCTAGACCAAAACCATCCTCCTCCTCATCATCGCCAGAAATTGGGATAAGCATGACGTCACTGTCATCATCACCCTCATCAACGGGAACTATCGAGTCCTCGGTCGGAATGGCTGGTGGGGGCATATCTAGCTGTGCAGGATGAGCGTGCACAATCTAGACCTTAAGAAGAAGATAAAAAGCATCACTACTAACCAACTGCACAATCTCCACTAAAACTAGCCACTAAGCCTTTGCAAAATAAAGGAGCTCTAGACGAATACAAGTCAAATCAACTATGCCCACAACATGGACCTGGCGCCACAGTAGCTCTACTGTTGCTGATGCCAACTGCTTTATAGCGGTGTGGTACAAATAAATGAAAGTTGGGACTACTGCCCCGGAAATCACCCAATGTCCTCCAAACCTTTCGGGTACAAAGAGTGGCTGCACTGGATCCATACCTGACAAAAAGGTACTAACTTATGTCAGGACTAATCTTAACAGAAATAATCTTAGGCGTTTGGGTTCTGGGTTTCTCCTCCTGCCGTATCATCGGGTGCGCAAAGCTTAAGCTAGCAGAATGTGGAATCGGGTCTATATTGGAAAACCATAACCTGGCTAAATTGTTCTGAGATAACCAGGCTTTGATACCACTATATCCTGTCACGCCCCGACGTAGCATAAATATAGAAAGCATTTAATTTCCTTTATGGACCTGTAGGTCGCGACAGTTTGAAGGATCAATTCCGTCCCAAACGTCGTACATCACAACAATTAAATCAGAGTAAGAGCAATCAAGGCTTATGAAATTTTTCCAAATTAATAATTATTACAGCACGTGATCTACTAAAGTCACAACCCGCCTTGCAAATAAAAAATATCTAATATCTATTACAGTCATCCTTATTTCAAATTTATTTTAAAAGCATAAGATAGTAACAAAGTAGTTTCTTCTTCTCCGATAGTCATAATCAATTCGCGTAGTCATACTGCTCTGACTGGTTATAACCTGAAAAACCTAGACATGAATGTCCAGGGCACATCAACGCCGTCAGCTTTAAGAAGCTGGTGAGTATTAAAAACATATGTTTAAATGTAAAACATACTCAATTATTATTTCCATTTCAAGGTTCCATTATTCAACAGGTTAACAACATGGAAATGAATTCACTTATGAAATAGTAAGGGTGATATTATAATTTATGAAACATGTGATCGTGCATGAGACCAATACAACCATTCTCATTTCACCAACTCTTTTCTCTCGACAACACATCACCCAACTCTCTCACTCTAGTATCTTTGAAATACTAAGGTGACCACACTTTAGTACAGGGGTACTAGGGAGTGTCTAGTTTGCCTCACACTTGAGTACAGGGTACCAGGGTGTTTCCAATGCCTCACACTTTGACCATACCACGCATGTCAGGGAGCGTCTAGTAGGCCACACTTTAGAACTACCATGGGTATCAGGGAATGTCCAAGTCGGCGTCACACACTTTAGCGCTTCCATGGGTGCCAGGGAGTGTCTAGTTTTGTCACCATCGTATTTCAAAGACACTCTAGCTGCAATCTCGTAACATCACACTTTGATACACCAATACCAGGGAGTGTCCACACACAATCTCAACCACATACTCTTTTCCACACTGACCACCACTCACCATGCATGTTGATTCGAGGTGAAAAGTGCATGTTTATAGTGTATTATACGGTCTTTTATGCATACTTTTATCCCCAAGTCCCTAGATTTAGATGCACATCAATGATTAAGTGTTTTCTATGATGTTGAGACTCAAACATGTGTTTTTACACTATTTTACAGGTCATGGAAAGCAAACATTGCATAGAAAGTGATTCTGGTGAAGAGAATAGCAGAAGCAGCTGAGAAAATGCCATTTTTGACAATTAAGACTTCAGATTTGGAAGATTTTCCCAGAGACATGAAATGTAGATCTTTGAGTTACGGTCGCGTGGCCGCAAACGGGAGGTCAATCCGAGGTCCGAGTCAAAAGTTATGGCCATTCTCCCATCGGTGTGCAGTGCTGTCAAAATCAGAAGAGTTCAAGCGATTGAAGAAGGGTTCAATCGATCGAACCTTCGATCGATCGAACTGAGCTCGATCGATCGAACCTTTTATTCACCCAAAAGTTGCGTAAACTCTGTGGGAACCCTATATATACGTCGTTTTGACGCCAGACGAAGGGAGGACGCTCCAGAACACGAAAAACAGCAGTTTAGGGTAGTTTTAGGGTTAGATTAGGAGTAGTTTAGGTTAGATTAATCTTCTTCTTCCTCCTTTTCCATTGTAGATTGAAGATTCAAGTTTGTTTCAAGTTTTTTCAGATTATATTCAGATTATTTACAGTTTTTTTTTTCCAATCTATGTTCTTTGATTGTTTATTAGTTTAGAGGTTGATGATTGCTTTGTTTTACTATTTCTGCAATAGTTTATTCATGTTTCCGTAGTTTAGACGTTGGAGATATGTGATGAAATATTGATTCTTAGCCTCTGCCATGTATGATATAGAAACCTTGGGCTCGATCGATCGAAGACAGTTCGATCGATCGAACCCGAGCCATAGTCAAGCGATCGAAGGCACTTCGATCGATTGAAGGATGACTGTCCGATCGATCGAGAGCGCTTCGATCGATCGAACATGTTAAATCCTGAGATGATTCTTTTAAGTATTCCATGACTTTCTGTTTTAGAAATCTGTCATCAAATTGTCCCAATAAGCTCAGTTTGTCACAACAGTTTTTAGAACTTAAAGCCTTAAGGCCTTTTCTTCAATGACTTCTGAAAACCACTTTGAATGCTAACACCATTTAGAGTGCAAGTAATAACCATTGTTTTAAACCGTCTTCCATGTATTTTACTCAAATGTGATGATGTAGTCCCGGTCATGAAAGGGCTATTGAGTCTTTATCTTTAGAAAAATACGGAATACTGAAAAGGGATGTACTCCATAGAACGTTAATGAATTTGCATGGTAGATGGTTAGGATCAATGTGGATTCACGTGTTTCCAACACCTTTAGTTCATCTGTTTAATTAGTTATGTTTCTTTACATTCTTAGTTTATTATTTAGTTTAATTTCATTAATTAGGATTCGTAGAACCTCCACTTTTATATTCTGATTTTCTTTTCTTTTGCTTTAGGTTGTAACTTAGTAGATATTCTTCCTATTCCTTCCCTGTGGGATCGACCTGGACTTATCTAGTATTACTTGCACGATCACCTACACTTGGGTGTTGCACAAGAGCGCACAACTATTTAGTCGTGTCAAGTTTTTGGCGCCGTTGCCGGGGAAGGCAACTAGGTTAGGATTTTACTAAGTTTTTCCATTTTTCTTCTTTTACTTAAAAAAAAAAATCATTGGACTTTTTCTCTCACAAGAAAAAAAAATTTCTTTTGTTTAAATATTTTGGGTAAACATGTCTTATCCATATTACCCTCCATACAACACAAATACCACGAATGGGTACACATTAGGTAATGAGAACTATACCCCGAGTTGGCAAGCACCCACATATGATGCACATTATCAACCTGAGTGCTACCAATCACTACAATGGGAAAACCATCGTGTTAGTCCCCCATGTTATCAAACGTATCAAGAACCTCCACCTGGAGAGTTCTATCAATCGCAATGGGGATATAACCAAAATGATAGTGTAGGATATAGTAGTAGTTCCCACGATTACCAAATGCACCAAGACTTTCCTTCTGGGGAGTCTTGCACACAAACACAATGGGAAGGGGACTATTACCAACAACAATGGGGTGAAACTTCATATAGTTATAATGAGGAGAATAACCAAGTTGAGGATAATGGTATGTTAGAATTGCTGCTTAGTGAAATGAAAAGGCTAGAGGGTGCAATTGATAAATTAGGAGCTAGATATCAACAAGCATTTGATAGCCAACCTTTAGAAGACTATACCAGTCCTTCAACGCTATAACCTGAATTTCAAGACACTAACAATGGAATGGAATTAGAGGACAATGATGGGTTCATACCGAGTGAGGTTAACAACTCATTTGAGAAAGTGATAACCCAACAAGAACTCCAAAACCAAACCATTGAGCATGAAGTTGTAGAACCATCTTCTCCTCAACATACAACCCCAGACATCAACTCCTTCACTGCCTGGATAAAACTGCACAATCTCTTTGTCCAGAGCACCTCAATAGATGACATATATAGTGAGGAGAGTTACAAGGATGAGAATGAAGTTTTAAAAGATGACGAGAGTTTAGGTGATTGCACGCAATTAGGAAAGGAAGAGTCCCCTGTTGACTCTACCCCTACTTTTGAAAGTGACCCTAGAGAGGACATAATTGAAAAATCTAAATCTGATTTAGATTCTTGTGATATTCATGAACACTCACCTCTTTCGACCGAAGAGGTGGTGTCACCAAGTTGCCCATCACCTATCCTTGCTATCAATCAAAGCTCTCGTCCTGAGCTTGAATGTTATGTGTACCCCATTCGTGAACAAACAAAATGTGTTGTGGAAGAGGATGGTAAGGATACTAGCACATGTTCTTCACAAAATTTTAACTTTCAAAATTCTTTGAGAGAAGACTTGGAAAATATTGGGCCCACTTTAGATGATCTTAAAATTCAACAAGAAGCTAGCAATCTTCTAGACTGCTTGACCTTCTTGAGTGATTATGACATTGAGGCCCAAATAGATAGCTTTATCCAAGTCCAGTCCAAAACCATGTGCATAGAACAGAAATTCAATTCCTATGATTATATCTCCATAGATTCTGTTCTAGGACAAGCGGAGGGTGGTGAAGCTTCATTAGAACATCACTTCGACCCTGCCTCTTTTATTGAACCATGGCCTCCCCCTGTTTTTAGTATTAAAATAGAGGCTGTTATAGGAAATACCAACACCAAAGATCGTTTCTTGCATATAATTCCTAAAAAGTGTGGTATTCCTTTTATAACTGTCCCAAAAAAATTTGGAAGCCATAGGTTTTGCATCATCTCCTCTGACCTTGAGCCTGACATTAGTTGGGGGGAGTTGCAATTTTATGAGGATCCCAACATTCTTCTCATTGTTAAATTATTTCACTGGGAAGATCCTCAAAAATTTCGGTTGATACTTTATGATAAGTATCTTGATTAACCGAATTTATTAACTGAGTTGTTATATTATGTTCTCTATTTTTCCTTGTTGCTACTAATGATTTTGCAGGTAACTTGAAAAAAATTGGATATTAATGCCTCGAGGTAAAATCTTTCCTTCCCTCGCTTTACTTTACATGTCCATGTGCATAGTTTAGAACATTGGGGACAATGTTTAGTTTTAGTTGGGGGGAGTGAGCCATTGCATGCCTCATATTTTTTTCGTGGTGCTTTAATGTCAATATACCTGCTTAGCAACATGACTCAGTAAATTAAAATTGTCAAAATTTTTGAAATTTTTAATTTTATTTTTAAAGATAAGAAAATGGTTCTTGCATTTCTCTCTTAGTTAATGTAGTTAGTTATGATGCATTAGTGTTATTTTCTGTATGTTATTAGTATGTGATATACTATGGTAGTTTGTTTACTATCTTAGTTATAGTATGTTCTATGCTTTTTAATCTTCAAATACTTTGAGCACGTTGTGACAACCTTGTACTTAGCTAAAATGGATTAGTAAGCATAGTTTAAGTGTCTTGAAAGACTGTAGTGGAGACTAATAACCCAAGTGAGCTTTTGTGCCATTCTTTGTTTTTGAGGGTTTTATAAAATTACTCTTACTTTTTAAAAAAGCGTATTAATTCGTTGAAAGTCTCATTTTTCTTCTTCATTTTGACTGATCACTAGAAGAGAACGTTCAGGATTTACCAACTTTAGAGCTCTTGAATTTACTGAAATGAATAATCCTATTAACTTAGAAGATGATTTAGGCCATCTTTTGACCATATATGGATAATATAGCCTTGGCCTACCTCCATGATATTCCTTTACTTCACCTTTTGAGCTTATCATATTTACCTTGTCTACATAATCCTAAAGTCTATACCTAACTCCAAATTAGGAGTTCAAGCTTCAATTCTTCATTTAGGAGTGATTGGAATGTGTTATCTTGACAAGAAGTTGGTTGTGTGAATAAGGGAAAGTTGGCAAAAAGAAAAGAAAAAAAAAAAGAAAAAGAAAGCATGAAAAGAAAAAAAAAGTGCCAATGGTTGTTACAAAAGAAAAAAAAAATAATAAAAAGAAGAGTGTGAAAAATAAAAGAAAAAAAAAGAAGAGAAGAAGAAAAGAGAGAGATTGGAGATGTGGGGGAAGTTTCGAAAAAAAAAATATAGTAGACATTCCAATCACATCCTTTGACCCAATTGAATATCACGAATCTCTTTCTTCTAAATCGAATACCTCTTTTTCAAAGTCCTAATGATGCTAGGTAAATTGGATTTGAAGTTAAGGTAATGAGAGAGTTCTCCACGGTATCTCGCTCTTCTAGTGAAAGGTATCATTTCATGAGACTTTATGCACTATAAAATTTCCGTTTTTCTATTTAGATATGAGAAGCATTAGATTCCATTTACATTTACTCTTTATAGCTTCCATATCATGAGTGATAATTATTACACCTAATTCGGAGCGATTTCATCTTGAGAGTGTAATCCTGGTAAGAGCTGAGTCAAAATGAACGTCTTGATAGCATCTTAGGTTATGCGAGCTTTGAAATTAAAGTTTTGTATTTGGGTTGTCCATTCACACACACACTTGAAGATTAATAGGTATGGAACCTCTTAATGAATTTGATAGTAGATTAACTGTAATGTGTGTGTTGCATTGCTATGGCTTACTAGAGAGTTTCATGAGATTGTTGAGCTTAACTACATTGCTAAATGAGAGGAAAAATTTCTTGAAAACATTTAAATGAGAACCATTACCATAAACATGAATTTTGTGGGTAGATTCACTGCAAACCCTCACGAGACAACACTCGTCCACTAGGGGGAACCTAGGGGTTTAAAGGCTTGTTGCATATGCTAAATGCAATCGCGATTCCTGCGAAAGTGAGTTAGGATTTTAATTTCTTTTGTTTTCAATTCTTATAGTTTAAATAAACACTGTTGTAGTTCGCTTCATTGCTAGGGACTAGCAACGAGCTAGTTGGGGGGTGTGATTCGAGGTGAAAAGTGCATGTTTATAGTGTATTATACGGTCTTTTATGCATACTTTTATCCCCAAGTCCCTAGATTTAGATGCACATCAATGATTAAGTGTTTTTTATGATGTTGAGACTCAAACATGTGTTTTTACACTATTTTACAGGTCATGGAAAGCAAACATTGCATAGAAAGTGATTCTGGTGAAGAGAATAGCAGAAGCAGCTGAGAAAATGCCATTTTTGACAATTAAGACTTCAGATTTGGAAGATTTTCCCAGAGACATGAAATGTAGATCTTTGAGTTACGGTCGCGTGGCCGCAAACGGAAGGTCAATCCGAGGTCCGAGTCAAAAGTTATGGCCATTCTCCCATCGGTGTGCAGTGCTGTCAAAATCAGAAGAGTTCAAGCGATTAAAGAAGGGTTCAATCGATCGAACCTTCGATCGATCGAACTGAGCTCGATCGATCGAACCTTTTATTCACCCAAAAGTTGCGTAAACTCTGTGGGAACCCTATATATACGTCGTTTTGACGCCAGACGAAGGGAGGACGCTCCAGAACGCGAAAAACAGCAGTTTAGGGTAGTTTTAGGGTTAGATTAGGAGTAGTTTAGGTTAGATTAATCTTCTTCTTCCTCCTTTTCCATTGTAGATTGAAGATTCAAGTTTGTTTCAAGTTTTTTCAGATTATATTCAGATTATTTACAGTTTTTTTTTTCCAATCTATGTTCTTTGATTGTTTATTAGTTTAGAGGTTGATGATTGCTTTGTTTTACTATTTCTGCAATAGTTTATTCATGTTTCCGTAGTTTAGACGTTGGAGATATGTGATGAAATATTGATTCTTAGCCTCTGCCATGTATGATATAGAAACCTTGGGCTCGATCGATCGAAGACAGTTCGATCGATCGATTCGATCGATCGAACCCGAGCCATAGTCAAGCGATCGAAGGCACTTCGATCGATTGAAGGATGACTGTCCGATCGATCGAGAGCGCTTCGATCGATCGAACATGTTAAATCCTGAGATGATTCTTTTAAGTATTCCATGACTTTCTGTTTTAGAAATCTGTCATCAAATTGTCCCAATAAGCTCAGTTTGTCACAACAGTTTTTAGAACTTAAAGCCTTAAGGCCTTTTCTTCAATGACTTCTGAAAACCACTTTGAATGCTAACACCATTTAGAGTGCAAGTAATAACCATTGTTTTAAACCGTCTTCCATGTATTTTACTCAAATGTGATGATGTAGTCCCGGTCATGAAAGGGCTATTGAGTCTTTATCTTTAGAAAAATACGGAATACTGAAAAGGGATGTACTCCATAGAACGTTAATGAATTTGCATGGTAGATGGTTAGGATCAATGTGGATTCACGTGTTTCCAACACCTTTAGTTCATCTGTTTAATTAGTTATGTTTCTTTACATTCTTAGTTTATTATTTAGTTTAATTTCATTAATTAGGATTCGTAGAACCTCCACTTTTATATTCTGATTTTCTTTTCTTTTGCTTTAGGTTGTAACTTAGTAGATATTCTTCCTATTCCTTCCCTGTGGGATCGACCTGGACTTATCTAGTATTACTTGCACGATCACCTACACTTGGGTGTTGCACAAGAGCGCACAACTATTTAGTCGTGTCAAGTTTTTGGCGCCGTTGCCGGGGAAGGCAACTAGGTTAGGATTTTACTAAGTTTTTCCATTTTTCTTCTTTTACTTAAAAAAAAAAATCATTGGACTTTTTCTCTCACAAGAAAAAAAAAAATTTCTTTTGTTTAAATATTTTGGGTAAACATGTCTTATCCATATTACCCTCCATACAACACAAATACCACGAATGGGTACACATTAGGTAATGAGAACTATACCCCGAGTTGGCAAGCACCCACATATGATGCACATTATCAACCTGAGTGCTACCAATCACTACAATGGGAAAACCATCGTGTTAGTCCCCCATGTTATCAAACGTATCAAGAACCTCCACCTGGAGAGTTCTATCAATCGCAATGGGGATATAACCAAAATGATAGTGTAGGATATAGTAGTAGTTCCCACGATTACCAAATGCACCAAGACTTTCCTTCTGGGGAGTCTTGCACACAAACACAATGGGAAGGGGACTATTACCAACAACAATGGGATGAAACTTCATAGAGTTATAATGAGGAGAATAACCAAGTTGAGGATAATGGTATGTTAGAATTGCTGCTTAGTGAAATGAAAAGGCTAGAGGGTGCAATTGATAAATTAGGAGCTAGATATCAACAAGCATTTGATAGCCAACCTTTAGAAGACTATACCAGTCCTTCAACGCTACAACCTGAATTTCAAGACACTAACAATGGAATGGAATTAGAGGACAATGATGGGTTCATACCGAGTGAGGTTAACAACTCATTTGAGAAAGTGATAACCCAACAAGAACTCCAAAACCAAACCATTGAGCATGAAGTTGTAGAACCATCTTCTCCTCAACATACAACCCCAGACATCAACTCCTTCACTGCCTGGATAAAACTGCACAATCTCTTTGTCCAGAGCACCTCAATAGATGACATATATAGTGAGGAGAGTTACAAGGATGAGAATGAAGTTTTAAAAGATGACGAGAGTTTAGGTGATTGCACGCAATTAGGAAAGGAAGAGTCCCCTGTTGACTCTACCCCTACTTTTGAAAGTGACCCTAGAGAGGACATAATTGAAAAATCTAAATCTGATTTAGATTCTTGTGATATTCATGAACACTCACCTCTTTCGACCGAAGAGGTGGTGTCACCAAGTTGCCCATCACCTATCCTTGCTATCAATCAAAGCTCTCGTCCTGAGCTTGAATGTTATGTGTACCCCATTCGTGAACAAACAAAATGTGTTGTGGAAGAGGATGGTAAGGATACTAGCACATGTTCTTCACAAAATTTTAACTTTCAAAATTCTTTGAGAGAAGACTTGGAAAATATTGGGCCCACTTTAGATGATCTTAAAATTCAACAAGAAGCTAGCAATCTTCTAGACTGCTTGACCTTCTTGAGTGATTATGACATTGAGGCCCAAATAGATAGCTTTATCCAAGTCCAGTCCAAAACCATGTGCATAGAACAGAAATTCAATTCCTATGATTATATCTCCATAGATTCTGTTCTAGGACAAGCGGAGGGTGGTGAAGCTTCATTAGAACATCACTTCGACCCTGCCTCTTTTATTGAACCATGGCCTCCCCCTGTTTTTAGTATTAAAATAGAGGCTGTTATAGGAAATACCAACACCAAAGATCGTTTCTTGCATATAATTCCTAAAAAGTGTGGTATTCCTTTTATAACTGTCCCAAAAAAATTTGGAAGCCATAGGTTTTGCATCATCTCCTCTGACCTTGAGCCTGACATTAGTTGGGGGGAGTTGCAATTTTATGAGGATCCCAACATTCTTCTCATTGTTAAATTATTTCACTGGGAAGATCCTCAAAAATTTCGGTTGTTACTTTATGATAAGTATCTTGATTAACCGAATTTATTAACTGAGTTGTTATATTATGTTCTCTATTTTTCCTTGTTGCTACTAATGATTTTGCAGGTAACTTGAAAAAAATTGGATATTAATGCCTCGAGGTAAAATCTTTCCTTCCCTCGCTTTACTTTACATGTCCATGTGCATAGTTTAGAACATTGGGGACAATGTTTAGTTTTAGTTGGGGGGGAGTGAGCCATTGCATGCCTCATATTTTTTTCGTGGTGCTTTAATGTCAATATACCTGCTTAGCAACATGACTCAGTAAATTAAAATTGTCAAAAATTTTGAAATTTTTAATTTTATTTTTAAAGATAAGAAAATAGTTCTTGCATTTCTCTCTTAGTTAATGTAGTTAGTTATGATGCATTAGTGTTATTTTCTGTATGTTATTAGTATGTGATATACTATGGTAGTTTGTTTACTATCTTAGTTATAGTATGTTCTATGCTTTTTAATATTCAAATACTTTGAGCACGTTGTGACAACCTTGTACTTAGCTAAAATGGATTAGTAAGCATAGTTTAAGTGTCTTGAAAGACTGTAGTGGAGACTAATAACCCAAGTGAGCTTTTGTGCCATTCTTTGTTTTTGAGGGTTTTATAAAATTACTCTTACTTTTTAAAAAAGCGTATTAATTCGTTGAAAGTCTCATTTTTCTTCTTCATTTTGACTGATCACTAGAAGAGAACGTTCAGGATTTACCAACTTTAGAGCTCTTGAATTTACTGAAATGAATAATCCTATTAACTTAGAAGATGATTTAGGCCATCTTTTGACCATATATGGATAATATAGCCTTGGCCTACCTCCATGATATTCCTTTACTTCACCTTTTGAGCTTATCATATTTACCTTGTCTACATAATCCTAAAGTCTATACCTAACTCCAAATTAGGAGTTCAAGCTTCAATTCTTCATTTAGGAGTGATTGGAATGTGTTATCTTGACAAGAAGTTGGTTGTGTGAATAAGGGAAAGTTGGCAAAAAGAAAAGAAAAAAAAAAAGAAAAAGAAAGCATGAAAAGAAAAAAAAAGTGCCAATGGTTGTTACAAAAGAAAAAAAAAATAATAAAAAGAAGAGTGTGAAAAATAAAAGAAAAAAAAAGAAGAGAAGAAGAAAAGAGAGAGATTGGAGATGTGGGGGAAGTTTCAAAAAAAAAATATAGTAGACATTCCAATCACATCCTTTGACCCAATTGAATATCACGAATCTCTTTCTTCTAAATCGAATACCTCTTTTTCAAAGTCCTAATGATGCTAGGTAAATTGGATTTGAAGTTAAGGTAATGAGAGAGTTCTCCACGGTATCTCGTTCTTCTAGTGAAAGGTATCATTTCATGAGACTTTATGCACTATAAAATTTCCGTTTTTCTATTTAGATATGAGAAGCATTAGATTCCATTTACATTTACTCTTTATAGCTTCCATATCATGAGTGATAATTATTACACCTAATTCGGAGCGATTTCATCTTGAGAGTGTAATCCTGGTAAGAGTTGAGTCAAAATGAACGTCTTGATAGCATCTTAGGTTATGCGAGCTTTGAAATTAAAGTTTTGTATTTGGGTTGTCCATTCACACACACACTTGAAGATTAATAGGTATGGAACCTCTTAATGACTTTGATAGTAGATTAACTGTAATGTGTGTGTTGCATTGCTATGGCTTACTAGAGAGTTTCATGAGATTGTTGAGCTTAACTACATTGCTAAATGAGAGGAAAAATTTCTTGAAAACATTTAAATGAGAACCATTACCATAAACATGAATTTTGTGGGTAGATTCACTGCAAACCCTCACGAGACAACACTCGTCCACTAGGGGGAACCTAGGGGTTTAAAGGCTTGTTGCATACGCTAAATGCAATCGCGATTCCTGCGAAAGTGAGTTAGGATTTTAATTTCTTTTGTTTTCAATTCTTATAGTTTAAATAAACACTGTTGTAGTTCGCTTCATTGCTAGGGACTAGCAACGAGCTAGTTGGGGGGTGTGATTCGAGGTGAAAAGTGCATGTTTATAGTATATTATACGGTCTTTTATGCATACTTTTATCCCCAAGTCCCTAGATTTAGATGCACATCAATGATTAAGTGTTTTCTATGATGTTGAGACTCAAACATGTGTTTTTACACTATTTTACAGGTCATGGAAAGCAAACATTGCATAGAAAGTGATTCTGGTGAAGAGAATAGCAGAAGCAGCTGAGAAAATGCCATTTTTGACAATTAAGACTTTAGATTTGGAAGATTTTCCCAGAGACATGAAATGTAGATCTTTGAGTTACGGTCACGTGGCCGCAAACGGAAGGTCAATCCGAGGTCCGAGTCAAAAGTTATGGCCATTCTCCCATCGGTGTGCAGTGCTGTCAAAATCAGAAGAGTTCAAGCGATTGAAGAAGGGTTCAATCGATCGAACCTTCGATCGATCGAACTGAGCTCGATCGATCGAACCTTTTATTCACCCAAAAGTTGCGTAAACTCTGTGGGAACCCTATATATACGTCGTTTTGACACCAGACGAAGGGAGGACGCTCCAGAACGCGAAAAACAGCAGTTTAGGGTAGTTTTAGGGTTATATTAGGAGTAGTTTAGGTTAGATTAATCTTCTTCTTCCTCCTTTTCCATTGTAGATTGAAGATTCAAGTTTGTTTCAAGTTTTTTCAGATTATATTCAGATTATTTACAGTTTTTTTCTTTCCAATCTATGTTCTTTGATTGTTTATTAGTTTAGAGGTTGATGATTGCTTTGTTTTACTATTTCTGCAATAGTTTATTCATGTTTCCGTAGTTTAGACGTTGGAGATATGTGATGAAATATTGATTCTTAGCCTCTGCCATGTATGATATAGAAACCTTGGGCTCGATCGATCGAAGACAGTTCGATCGATCGAACCCGAGCCATAGTCAAGCGATCGAAGGCACTTCGATCGATTGAAGGATGACTGTCCGATCGATCGAGAGCGCTTCGATCGATCGAACATGTTAAATCCTGAGATGATTCTTTTAAGTATTCCATGACTTTCTGTTTTAGAAATCTGTCATCAAATTGTCCCAATAAGCTCAGTTTGTCACAACAGTTTTTAGAACTTAAAGCCTTAAGGCCTTTTCTTCAATGACTTCTGAAAACCACTTTGAATGCTAACACCATTTAGAGTGCAAGTAATAACCATTGTTTTAAACCGTCTTCCATGTATTTTACTCAAATGTGATGATGTAGTCCCGGTCATGAAAGGGCTATTGAGTCTTTATCTTTAGAAAAATACGGAATACTGAAAAGGGATGTACTCCATAGAACGTTAATGAATTTGCATGGTAGATGGTTAGGATCAATGTGGATTCACGTGTTTCCAACACCTTTAGTTCATCTGTTTAATTAGTTATGTTTCTTTACATTCTTAGTTTATTATTTAGTTTAATTTCATTAATTAGGATTCGTAGAACCTCCACTTTTATATTCTGATTTTCTTTTCTTTTGCTTTAGGTTGTAACTTAGTAGATATTCTTCCTATTCCTTCCCTGTGGGATCGACCTGGACTTATCTAGTATTACTTGCACGATCACCTACACTTGGGTGTTGCACAAGAGCGCACAACTATTTAGTCGTGTCACATGTACAACTAACTCCACATGAATGACATGTGACTTAATACAAAAATATAAAGTACTGGGAACGATAACCATAGATATATGAGAAGAAATCAAATCTTATATAAAACAACCAGTGAATTCATCAAAGAATACTTTAAAGATGAGATATAATTTTTGAAGGAATTCCCTAAAAAATTAGATATACTTTTTGTGGACGAATTTCATATCAAAAGAAAGGTCTTTGAGTCTAGTTTCTAACGCTTCAAACGGTGCGCGTTTTCAAATTTTCTTGAGGAAGTTATGACTATTTTACTAAAAGTTGTCAGTGTTGAAAAATGCCAATTGATTGGCAAAAGTGCCAATTGATTGGTAAACATGCCAATCGATTAGTAAACAGGTAAACATGCCAATCGATTGCCACTGCGTCTTCTTTAGCAGTTTCTTCCCTGTTACGAATTTAAAGCCTATTTTTGGCCTATTTTGAAATCCGAATGTAAACATGACTTGTAATATATGGTTCTCTCTGTTTTTCCTCAAGGATCGTGAATACATGATCGGTTTTAACTAATTTCAATCATAGCTCTCGGATTTTATGAAAAACCAAGAGGTAACGAAATTTCAATTCTTATATACGTCGTAATACAAATGAGTTAGGCTCTAATACTTTAAATACAACCTCTAGAGACTGTAATCTTTCATTTTTATCTATCAAAATCGATTTTGGTAAAATTTAAAAAATCACCATTTTCAAGCTTCAAGCTCCATGGATGAATACAATAATGGTATTTTATAATGCAAGCTATACAAACAGTAATTAAAGCATAAATTACATTCCAAGTGAGTTTGAATTACTCACTGTGATAAAAGGTAGAAGAATTTTGTTGAGAAAGACTCAAAATAAGAACTCCAAATGATCTTGGCTATGGAAGATTTAAGCCTCTCTCTCTTGAAATTCTGTGAGTCTCTCTATTCTCTCTGGACTCTCTCTCTAATTCTTCAGTTATAAAAAATAGTGTGCAGAGTGTGAAGTGTATATGATGTACATATAGAAGAATGGATTTTGCTCAACTTGGAGCCCAAGTAGGTTCTCACACACTCAACAATTTAATTTTTGTTTTCAAATTTTACAAAAATACCTTCAATGCATATACGTATATAAGTCTACATATACACAGATTGAAAGAACTCTCCAGATGTGTTAAAGGTCAAGTGTAGGTTATAGGGGCCAACTCAAGGTGTACGTTTGGGAAATAAAGCTTCTAGGTACAAAGTAATGCACACACATAAGCAATGGCCAAACAAGGCACAAGCCAAGAGTCCAGGAATCTAATTGGGTGTTTGGGAAAAAACCACTCATGGCTTAGAGTTAACACACAACTAAAAGCATTCCCAAACTAGCCTAACTAATGATTACTAGCATTAAATGAAATAAAGCAAATGTCACCTCATGATTGGTGGAGATTCCCAAATTGTGGGAGATCAACGCGGTGCGGACAGTTTTGCACATAAACTGGTATTTTCGCGGCGCGGTGATCACCTTGAAAATACAAAAAATTCATTTTAACATAAGAAATGATTTTAAAGGTTTTATAAAAATACTATTTGAGTCAAGAGTAAACATTTTCACGATTCGAAAGTACAGATTTGAAATCTAACACAGGTCTAAATTTTATAAAATTTGTAGTTTGACCCCAACAGGAATTTTGATATGAAATAAGTCAGGTAATAAGATTTTAAAACATGAGAATTGAATTTAAAATACAACCAGGAATACAGATTAAATATGGAAATGAAAAATTAAAATTAAATGAAAATGCAGGTTGTTACAGATGCAACGATCTAGACAGGCATGGTTGAAGGACGGGGACATAAATACGACCTATTTCCACAAGAAAGCATCTCTGCATCAGAAATATAATTTCATTGAGGGAATCCTGAACTCGAATGGTATGTGGGGAACATCTCCGGATCATTTAAATAAAGCTATGGTTGACTATTTTACTGGTATTTTCACATCATCCAACCCTAATGACCTAGAGGATCTGCTAATGTCAATTGAGCCTAGAGTTTCAGAGGAATAACATGCTTTTTTTGCTTCAACGAGTTTCTTTAGAGGAGGCGAGGAAAGCTTTATTCCAGATGGGACCGCTAAAGGCCCCAGCCCGGACGGTATGTGATTTACAAAATTATTTCTAAAGTTTTGGCCAACAGACTCAAATCTTTTCTTCCTAGTATTGCTTCCCAGAATCAAAGTGCTTTTATACCTGAAAGACTAATTTTAGATAATGTGTTGGTTGCTTTTGATGTGATGCACTATTTAAAATCCAAATCCAATGGTCACAACCACCAGATGGCTTTTAAACTCGATATGAGTAAGGCCCACGACAGACTTGAATGAGCTTTTATTGAGGGCACCTTGATTAGACTAGGTTTTGACGCTAGATGGGTGGGGTTGATAATGAAATGTGTTCAAACAATCTTCTATTCTGTCATGCTTAATGGAAATCTTACCAACCGTTTTGAATCATTGTGGGGGATCCGGTAGGGGGACCCACTTTTTCCTTATTTGTTCATTTTTTATGTGGATGTTCTCTTTGTCTTGCTAAGTCGTGAATGTTCCATGGGAATATTGGAGGGGTCAGGGTTTCAAGGAATGGCCCATGTGTTTCACATTTATTTTTTACAGATGATAGTCTCCTGTTTTGTCATGCCAAAGAAAATGAATGTCGCCATCTTATGAGCATTCTTTGAAAATACGAGGAGACCTTGGGTCAGAAATTAAATGTTGAAAAATCTAGTGTTTATCTCAGCCCCCACACTCCGGTGAATGTGTTCTGTCTTTGAAATATACTTGGACCTTCTATCTTTGATTGGTTGATCTTAGAAGCAAATTTTTTGCTTCTATCCAGGATAGAGTGGCTTGCAAAGTTAAGGGTTGGAATGAGAGACTTTTGTCTAGAGTTGGTATAGGGGTACTCATTAAAGCTGTGGCACAAGCAATTCCCACCTATGCTATGTCATGCTTTGGGCTTCCTTTGTCTATTTGTAAGGATATTTCTGGCCAACTGGCTCAATTTTGGAGGGGTAGTTTGGGGGAGAAACACAAGATCCATCGGGATTTGTGGGAGAAACTTTGTAAACCTACAAAGGAAGGGGGTCTAGGCTTTAGGGATCTTGGGGGCTTCAACCAGGCTATGCCTGTAAAGCAATTATGGAGATGGAGGTTAACTACGAGGCACGATTCTTTATTCTACCAAGTCTACAAATCTCGTTATTTCCAAATGGTGATTTATTAAGAGAAAATTTGGGTTCCTACCCATCCTTCACTTGGAGGAGCATTTGGGGGCACTTTGGAGCTTTTTAAGAAAGGCATTAGATGGAGAATTGGTAATGGAGATAACGTGGGTACGGGTAGTGATCCGAGGATTCCGACACCTTTTTCTTTCAGGTTAGTGTCTACCCTCTCTGAAGAGCTTATTCACAACAAAGTGGCATGTCTTATTGATCAAGGTACGTGCACTTGGAAAGAGTCTCTCATTCATGAGGTTGTCTCTATTATCAATATGCCCATCATAGTTTGGTTGCTTCGAACACTTTAATTTGGCATTGGGACAGAAAGAGCACTTTTTTGGTTCGATCATCTTATCATATGGGCTTGGAAGTGAAAAGTTTCGAGCAAGGGGGGAGTGCCTCGGGTGGTGGCTTTCATTGGCAGTGGCTCTGGGATCTTTCGATCCCAATAAGGATTAAATCTGTTGGCTGGTCGATTCTTATGATTTCCTCCGTTGTAATAAAAATTTGTCCCAAAAGGGCTTAAACTTGTCTGCTTGGTGTATTCGGTATGGTGATAATGAAATCGTGACCCATGCTCTTTGTCAATGTCATTTTTCTAGAGATGTGTGGTCCCGAAATTTTTCGCACAACCTCCGTTCAATTTCCTTAAATAGAAGTATCAGAGATTGGTTGGACTTTCTTTTAGCTTTCGAACATACTGATTGTGCCACAAGACTTTTAATTGCAGCTTGAGCTATATGGGGAGATAGAAATAAGGTGGTTTTCAACAAATGTAGTACTTCTTCAGCCCATGTTGGTGCATTTGCGAATTAGTTTTGGGATTAGCTCATTCAGATTCGCTATTGCCCTCCTACAAGCCCGGGTAATGAGAGTCGGGTCTCATGGAAGGCCCCTCCTAATGAACTGAGTAAACTTAACGTGGATGGTGCTGTCTTTGAGGATCTAAATGGCTTTGGAGTTGGTGCTCTTGTCCGTAATCACCATGGACATGTCATTTTTGATTTCTCATCATTTGGCCTTGGTGTTTTCAATCCTACCACGTGTGAGGCAATGGCAATCCTATGTTCGTGTGTGGTGATGGAGGAGGCTGGCATTGAAGGTGGTATCATTGAGCTTTAACTATTGTGAATTTTCTCAAGGAATCAACCCCATGCCTTGTCCCGTTTGGCCACCTTATTGATGCGGCTCAATGTCTTATTGCTCAGCTCCGTATTTCTGAGGTTACACATGTGGGACGGGACAGAAATAAAGTGGCTCTATAGACACCCCAATTTTGACCGAACTATTAAACTTAGGGGGATTTACCTCTAGAGATCGATGATGAATATGTCTCATCAGAATCAAGACTCTTACAAGCAATCCGACTCTCGTCTTAGAATAATCTCGGTTCAAAATTGCCCTTTTTAGCCAAAAAGTGGCCAAAACTCTTATCTACCGTCACCTTGTAGACCATGAGTTTTGAACACGTATAGAAACTCGACATTGTCCTCAGAGCATCTTAAAACCATTTTCAAAAGGAGAGAAATTCAGCATGAACCCCAAAAAAAGTCAACAGTTGACCCAGTAAAAAGTCAATGGGTCAAAAGGGAGTCAATCATAAAATTTTTGAATTTCTAGACGAAAAGTCCCGGTAATTGTTCATTGGGTCTCCCTTATGCTAGAAATGAATTTTAAGAATTTTTAAATGAAAGGGAACATTAAGAAATCGAAAGGTCTTTAAAAAGAATTGTGCAGGAAATTGAAAATTTGCCTTCGGAGGGATAGTTGACTTTTTTTCCTTAAGGATTTTGATTTTTTGGATATTTTTATTGAATCCAAATGGGGGGTTATTGCTTTAGTTACATTTAATGTCTTAAATAAATACATAAATTAAACGAAATTAAGGTGTTGAATTGCTGTGAATAGTGCTGAACTGCTGTGCAGCGGCACTCAAAGTGCCCGAAGGCCAATCAGTGAATGCCGCTGCAGCACTCATTGAGTTCTGCGCGGCACTCAGTGAGTGCCGTTTCATCTTCATTGAGTGTCGGCTTGGGCTGATTTGCACTTTTAAGTCAAAATTCTTTTTCAATCTTTGATCAAATGAATGCACCAAACGATACCATTTTTTATGTACATGTTTACTACTCCTAGGTCATGCAAACTATGCTCCCACCATCCCTAATTGACCTATCTACCCTTGTCTTAGCCCCTAAGATAATGAAAGTCTATAAACCCCCCCCCCCCCCCCCCCCCATTTTTTCTTATTTTGAGAGGTTGCAGACTTGAATCTTGAGAGAGAGACTTGAACATTGAACATGAGACTTGAATCTTAGAAAGAGAGGCTGAATTTTGAACATGAAGTTTGTTCTTAGAGAATGAAATATAGAGAGAGAAACCCAAAAACCCCATACAAATCCTACCTAATACACCCAATTCCTCAAATCTCCATTGAACAACCTTGAAGCTTCAAGGAAGAAGAAGAAGAAGAAGAAGAAGAAGAAGAAGAAGAAGAGTATTGCTTGTAAGGCTTGGATTTCTTTAAATCAATCAAATCCTGAGAAGATCTAGAGGTTAAATCCTTATTCCTATACTTGTTCTACATAATTCAATCACAAATTCATAGATCTAAGATTTTTACACATTTTCAAAACCTCTCTTCCTACCTCATTTCATCACACACCACTTAGAATTTATGATTGAATCTCATAGTACTTCATTGATTTGGATCTAATTGGTGCCTTGGGTTTAAAATAAGTTTGGTTTTGAAGAATTTGTGTTCCAATTTCTCTAAGTAAACTTTGATTCTTCATTTCTATTTTCCTCTTGAGATTCATGAGATTTTATATATCTTATTGAGTCTCTTTGAGTTTGATTCTTTAGTTTCCTATGACCCTATGATCCATATGGAGATTAAAGTGCATTATAGCCATATCTACACATAGTTGGTTGAGTTCAAGTCTTAGCTCATGATTTAGATCTCCCTACTAGGGATCTTATGGAATCCCTACTATATATAGAGATTTGAGTAGATTTGGGTCTTATTTAGTCTCCAAAGACTATTAATTTGTGAGGAGAATGGCATGCCATAGTTTTAATTTCCTCAAGGACCATATGTTTGAGAGAGGATTTAGATGTAAGTTTTCATAGTTTGTTTGTTGCAATCTAGGGAACTTGAATATTCAAAGGTCCATAAGATTGAATAAAACCTTAAGATTCTCTTGCTAGATCTTCAAATATGAGTTCTATGATATCCATTAAGGTTAAATATATAGATCTCTTATATTTTATCACTTACTCCAATAATCATAATCATACTTGATCCTAGTTCTATCTAGAATCATGGATCAAGTTTGATTCAAAATATGAACACTAATCTAACAATGGTGCAGTGAATCCTTAAGCCCACTATGATCAAAGATTTCTCATTAAATCATGGTCTATTGGAATGGGATGAGACCAATTGGAGGATGTTCATGACTCACTTAAGTACCTCTGTGATTTTTGTCTTAAAGAAATTCCATGTTTAAAATGGTTTGGGCTTATGGTTTCAAAGCAAGCTACTCTCAGTCCAGAATTTCAGAACAGTAAGTTCGTTTTAAAATGAGTAAATCAGAGCCTCAATCAAGTTTTCTTGACCTCCAATAAATTTTTCTAAGTATTCCAATGTGTTAAGAAGATACCCTAAAAAGAACAAAGTGTTTCGCATTTGTTTACTATTTTTAGAAAATCATACAAAAACTCTAGACAGAGAGTTGTAGATTCCTGAGTGATGTCTAGTCTTTTCCTTATTCCCAGAGATCTAACCGTTGGATCTTTGATTTTCTTTTTGGGTTAGAAGCTACACTCATATAGGCTTAACATACTCAAAAATAATTAAGATCCAACCGTTGAAAGTATTTTATTTATATTCTTGAAAGTCTGGTCTACTCTCTGGAATTCATGTGAAGCTGTCACTGTTTTTGTCTAATCTTATTGATTTTAACTTAAATGGTCTCCTAATGCCTTGGGACCCAAATCATGTTTTGAATAATGATAATTAAGTTTAAATCCAGAGGCTAAGAGATTCAAGTTAGTGAATAATTCATAGCTTGTCCTTATACATATCCATGCACTCATCCATGTATATTTATACTTGTAGTTAGGATCTAGCTCTAGGTTGTTTTGTCCCTAATTGAACCTAGTTGTGAGTTCCTTATAATAATGTTGGGATTATACTACCTCTATATGGACATTGCATTGGCTCCTAGTTGAGACTTGCATATCTATAGAGGTGATACATTTTCAACTAATTAGAAGGAATCCATAAATAGGTCAATTCTTTCCATGCTTGATAGATTTAAGCCAGAAGCTTAGGGTTGATTATTTGATATCTTTTATCAAGGCATGTGTACTAATCTTTGTTTTATTGCGCATTCGAGGTACAATTTCTTAATCCCTTCTCTAGTTTGATTTACTTCTTTAATTTTAATTGATTTTCGACTCCATGCACGACACCTTAGCTTAGGTCTTGCCTTATGTGTATATGTGATTAGAGACCTTTTCTTAGGATTTCTATTCTTGCATGCATTACACGTTTCTATTTCGCGGCGGGACCCCGGGTAAATTCTCTAGTTCCCTATTGCATATCATATTGCTTGCTAATTGAATTACATGGTTTTGGATGCTATTTTATCGTTAGCAATCTTACACCCTTTTCGACATGCTTTTATAATATATATATATATATATATATACATATGTATTAGTTGAGGGCATGCTTAGATTAATAATTCGATTAAAAAGGATGTTGAGTAGAGGCCTATCGCTAGATAGGATGAGAGGGGGTGTTTTAGTCCGTCGGGCTCCTTTCCCTTTCATTCCATAATCCCCGGACCCAGTTTATCTTTGGTTTCGCAAAAGATTGGTTTGCTTTTAAAATGATTTCTTAATTTTCCTTTAAAAAATTAAGTGGCGACTCTTTGTATTTGAAATTTGAAAAATGTTTTAAACTAAAGTGGGCCCAAATGCCAGTATCCACAGGCTCATGAGCTCGCTCATTTTGCCAAGATTCATAGATCTGAGATTTTGTTCTTTGATGTACGTCCTCATTTTATTCAGTCTCAGGTTTCTTCTGAGATGGTGCCTCGTTTAGTTTCTTGAATGAAATCTTCCACTTTTCCAATTAAAAAAAATATGTTTCTATCTATATATCTATCTATCTATCTATATAATAAATAGAAATATAAAAATTAGTCTCTCCCCAACCGTTTTATTAATCCAACATAAGATCTAGATTAGAAATTTATCTTTGATTAGAAATCTTTACTATTATATAAAGCAAAAGGTAAGGGTACCCAAAAGTTTGAGTTTATCACTCATATTTTCAATTTAACCATAAAATTTTTCAACTGAAATATCGCTACAAGGACAGACAAAAGTAATTTGCCACTAACCTACTCAAGAACAAAACAGCGTAACCTGTCAAAAAAAATTTGTCATGGGAAAACTATCTCTCACATTCAGTTTTATTTCTTTTTAAATTGTGTTCAACAAATTAGTCATGATCTACGCGCAAATGCGAACAGATAATGATTGTGCGTTCTTGATGATGACGATCATTTGACTACATTAATTATGATGCATGATTTCCTATATGTAATTTTGGTTCCATGTGTCTTTACCACTACTCATGTCATACACTATTGCATAGACAAAAGAAGGGTCAGGTAATTTCACTTTATTGTTCATTTCTTATGTGCATGTACAACCATTTGACATGGCACCATTGCATTGACAACTATGGAATTTGCGTTTTTTGATGGAATATATTATCAAGTTATTACTTCATACTTTTTTTTTCTTCTTTATTATTATTATTATTATTATTATTTTTTGGGTACAAATTACTCCACACTTTGTGTGTATATATTTTATGCAATGAAGAATATGCATTGTTATTTACTTTAATTTGTTGACGAATCACTGAAAACTCCCATCACAAGTGAGGCAATAATATGAGACTGTGAACATATACATATTTTAATTTTTTTCCACCATTTTAATGTTCAGATTCTATGTGAGACTGTACACATGTGATGCACATGGGTGGATTTTTTATCGTGAAGATCTCCTCTATCCAAATATGTGATCTTTATCCACAATTTACAAAATTAAATTAAAAAAAATATATTTTGTGTTCATGATTTACTGTAAAAAAAAAAAACTTACAAGTTTTAGTTAATTACTTGGTAAATGAAGGAAATGTGATGAAAAATCACAGGGTTTGTATAAATTTATATTGTTAATATTCTTTGTTTACTCACAACACATGTATAAATTTGTATTATTAATATTCTTTGTTCATGATACTTTCTTCATATTTTATTGGTTAAGTTTATATATAATAAAATACAAAGGTTTGCACACGTAACGCGTGTGCCTCCGAAGGCGAGAAACTATTCCATAAGCCGTCACATGTGTGATGAATTAATGGGAAAAGTTAGATGTGTGGGTCTCACATGGGTCCTACCATGATCCAATGGTTCCCATGAATCTATCACACATGTGACAGGCTCATGGGATACTTCTCTGATGCGGCTATTCTTAATTAAAAATAGATCATTTTGCCCAATTTTTTTTAATGTTAAAAGAGTACCCTTAGTCACATGGATACTGATATACATATATATATATATATTCATATTTCTATATAGATATATATGTATATAGATATTGATTTATACGAAAATTCTCTAAAGAGGGCACCCTCTTTTTATTAAAGAGAGGACCTCCGTTTTGGCCATCGGATCGTGTTTTCATTAAGGGCAGTATTGTCATTTCATAGTTTTTAAACACGATCCGATGGTCAAAATAGAAGCCCTTTCTTTAATAAAGAGAGGGCGCCCTCTTTAGAGCCTGACTGTTGATTTATATGGTATTTGAAGTTCATAACTGTTAATGGGATAATGTTCCCTTAATTCAAGGGACTGCCTTAATTTTCTCATTATTATCTATTGGTTGAAATTTAAATCCTTTCATATATTTTTCAGACTTATTTGGTGAATTGTGATTGTCATTAAAATAGAGATCATAATCATTTTTGCGGCTGTGTATATGTGTGATTGGATTGTTGGAGTTACTAGATAAAAATCTTACTAGATTGGGAAGTACCTTATATTCAATGAGAAATTATTCTTGTCAATAGACTGAGTAATTGATGTTACTTGAATATTTTCGCACATAAAAATTGAGAAATTCTCACTATTTTTTGAAAATTTTAATCAAAACACTAAGAAATTCCCAATTTTATTCAAAAATTTGAGAAATCCTACTCTGTTGGGAAATTTCTCATTCAAAAAACTGATAAATTCCCATTGTTGGAGTTACTGGATGAAAATCTGATTAGATTGGGAATGGTCTCATATTCAATATGCAGTTATTCTTGTTAATAGACTGAATAATTGATGTTACTTGAATATTTTCGCTCGTAAAAACTGAGAAATTCTCATTCTAATTAAAAAACTGAGAATTCTGTCACACCCCGACTCACCCTCACATCGATTAGGATAGTGGCAATGAAGATTAACACCGAAATATCCAATTATTAACGTTCCGAAACAAGTTTAAGATCAAAGTTGGCAAAAACAACTCAAAGAACACAAGTTAAACTTCCACCAAATAGGAAATTCTGCGAAAAATACTTCCCGACTTTTATAATCAAAAGTATTATTTTTGTGGGTCAATGGGACCCCAAAGGTACCCCCTTAACCAATTAGAAGTCAAAACAAAATATGGGAAGACCAAGCTTTAGGATTCTGGCAGGGGGTAGTTCAATCGATCGAAAGTTCCTCTACAAAACATCCCTAATAGCAACGACTTTCAACCTCTTTTACACAAAATTCTGAAACCAACATCACTAAAGCTCTTGAAAATACTCCCAAAACTTCTTTGAACACGACTCTCATACATATTGGGATACTACCAAGCATTTAAAACATGCTTCCAACTTCATTTTAATCAATATAAATAATCATACTTAAGTCTTTACCAAAACAAGCATTTACATTAGAACTTTCCAAATATGAGTTCGACTACATAACTAACAACATGTTTATAACTGAGGTTTGCCCAAAATGTTTGCGACGCAAATCCAGACTTGTCGGAGTGGCCCAAACTTATCCAATTCACAAATCCATAGCTATCACATAGAATTTACATGAAGTTAGACAATCTTCAGCATAAACTACAACATCCCCATTAATTTACAAACATAAGTCCTAAACCCAAACTATAGGGTAACAACATATTACAAGTTTATAAACATATTAACCAAGTCTCAAGTCTTCCCAAGCTCACGTCACTTCATCTCCGAGCCATGTTGCGGTGGTTGTTATATACCACAACAGAAAATAAAATGGTTTTCTTAAGTAATACGCTTAGTGAATAATCTAATATCCTCTGAATGCCGTGAACATATATAATGCAACAATTAAGCACATATCACGTACATAGTCACTAAATTACTGGGTTATGGTTTACTCGAACCCAAAGACCTTTCCCCTGGCCCTGCTGTCCCTTTTTTCCTTGGACTTCTGTTCTTAAAGCCGATTTCTTCCTCTTCTCCTCCCTTATTCCACCACAATAAACCATTACTCCCAATCCCAATTATTCATTGACCACTTAACACATAGGCAAAAAATCACATAACAAGATAATTTTTCGCACAATTAACATGTAACTCTCAATTTAGCTTTAAAATAACTACCAATTCTAGAATTACCATTTCTAAGCTAACAATTGTAATATATAACATGAAACATATCCAGATTTTAGTTAGAAAACTCACCTCTAATGATTTCTACCCCAAATTAAGGTTATAGATGCTAAATTTCACCAAAACACAACTAGTTTCTCACTCCGGACTAATTCCTACAAGTTTTCAGTAAATTGCGTGTCATCGATTAGAACGAGTCACCAAAATATGACAATTAAAACATAAAAGAAAGATATAAAAATGACCGTCTCACCTCCACGACTCCGAATATGGCTTCGGTTCACGAAATGGACGAACGACAGCGACGGAACGGCGATGAAAGTGATGTCGGAGACCCTTTCTTTCTCTCCCTCTTGGGTGCCTCTCTCTCTGTCTAATTTCTATTTTTCTTTTCTATGTTAGATGAGTCACAACTAACTCACCAAGAGGTTGAAACCTCTTTCCTCATTTTACATTTATACCCCCACAACTTCTAATCCTTTATTATGACATCCCCAAATAGTCTATTAGCTACCCAATTATTATTTTTTTATACTAACTACCCAATTATTTAAGTGGATGTTTGTCTAAGTTTCGTATGGGTCACACACGTGGTCCTAAATATTTTACGAAGTTGCTATCGTAACTACCAATTATGAACCTTTTTGAAAACACCCTTATAAGGATAATCAAATTGATAACGAAACCTTACATATTAATAAATATGATATAAAAGCCATTAATCATATATTCATTTAATCATGTAAATGCATCTAGCATCAAAATGAAAATTTTATTGTCCGGGCCCTTCATTGGTCCCACCTCAATACATGTCCCAATTAACAAGGGACTTCCAATTGTGTTCCTCACTTAACACTTTTCACTAGCGAGTCCACAACATCACTTTAAACTAGCATATACACTAATTAGAGCAATTAATGCATATTAACATACTAATTAATCATTTTTTCGAGTACGGGTGTTACAAATTCTCACTCTATTGGGGTTTTTTTTTATTTAAAATTTTGAGAAATCCCCACTCTGTTGGAAAATTTTCCATTCAAAAAACTGATAAATTCTCATTATTTTGTGAAAATTATCATTAAAAAACTGAGAATTTCCTTCGTTGTTGTGAAATTCTCATTCAAAAAACTGAGGAATTCATCACTGTGTATTGAGAATCTTTACATTAGAGTGTGAAGATTCTCTCACCTCTAATTATGCAGTCGATACCCTAACCTAAAAAAGAAGTTATTTTTGTCATAAACTGTCACGACCTATCCCGCTAATGTGTGGAGACAGGACACGTGGCATGCCATCAAGGCTTATCCAGTTCATTAAATAATCATGCACTGCGGAAAAAGAACTTAAAACCACCTTGAGTGTATAAAACTTTAGGAAACAATACCTTCCGAGTTGTAAAATTCGTATAAAATTGAAAA
The DNA here is from genome assembly GCA_033977485.1 of Hydrangea macrophylla. Taxonomy (NCBI): domain Eukaryota; kingdom Viridiplantae; phylum Streptophyta; class Magnoliopsida; order Cornales; family Hydrangeaceae; genus Hydrangea; species Hydrangea macrophylla. Next base: position 37,300,486 of record CM066994.1, read on the forward strand.
CTTAATTATATTTTGAAACGGATGATTTTATGTTGAAAGGGGTCCCAAAGGTACCCTAAGAACCAATCAAAACCTTTTGAAAATTTTCGAAAATGGTAGAAAAAGAATTCTAGTAGGGGGCATCTCGGCTGGTCGAACAACCCTATTCGACCTGTCGAATGATCCTTTAGTAGAATCTTGCACAATGCTATAGAATTATGCCTAAGGCGCCAAACAACCTTCACTTAAAACCCTTTCATGACTTACATTCTACAATCCAAAACTCCCCAACTCAAACGAGGTTGTAAGAACATATAAACAACCTACTAATCATTGAAAGAAACGATAACAAAACAAGTTAAGGCTTGTTTGGATTAAAAACACAAAAGAACTATGATAATCCTCTAAAATTCGGGTTTGGAAAGTTAAGCATTCAAAACATGCATCCATGAGTTCAGATACGTTCCAACGTAACCAAAAGTAGTTCTATGACATATTACAACATTCTAAGTCATTCCAAATCTCCGAAGTTAAAGTTAACCATTCCAACTTCTCAAAATTACATTTTTACAACATTTGGAATTGAAAACAAAAATATATACAATAGAAGGATCCCCGTCTCCCCCGCGGTCTCACTCCTCACGCTTCTTCTTTCCTTTCTTATTTTCACCTGCAATGGAGTAAATCTCCATTGCTCAGCTATATGCTGAGTGCACAATTTCTAACATATGCATATATAATAAATCATGCCTTAACCTCATAGTTCATATCAAAATAGTCTCTAGGGAGGAAATACGCGTTCATTCGGTAGCGGCAAGTCCAAGCCTTAAACTGCGATGCCAACGGCTAGTCCAAGCCTACAACCATTACATCCCTAAGTAGGGATGTAAAAATGGCCCATCGGGCTCAGCCCGGCCCTACATTGATCGGGCTTGGGCTTTGGCCCACGGGCTCCTTCTCTCTTTCGGGCCAGGCCGGTCTCGGGTCGTGCTAGAGGTTTCATGCTCTAGGCCCTACCCGAGGGCCTAGGGCCTTGGGCCGGGCTTAGGGCCTAGGGCTGGGCCTAAGGCCTCGGGCCGTGCAGGACCGGGCCTAAGTTGTCTTCTTTTTTATTTATTTATTTATTTATTACTCTTATAAGATATATAAAGACATTATAAATATGTAAACAAGTGACAAAGTAACGGAAGATATAAAGGGTTAGAGTTTAATTAAATAAATAAAATAAAAATCATTAACTTTTATTAAAAGAAATTAGAAATAAAAATGATTACGCCCCAAATTCAGCATTACTCCTATGTATAATTGTATTATATCCTTAAATTATTTGAGAAACACTATGCTTCTTTTCCTAAATGGTTCCCAAACATAAGTGGTGATGATACTGAAAATTGGTAAGAGTAAAGTAGAGCAATTTAAGGAGAGAGAAAGAGTGAGAGACTATTTTTTGTATGTGGTTCGGCCCTGTTAATGAAGGTACCTACGTCCACGGGTGTGTCTGAGCACGTTCACTAGCAGATCACCGGCGGGCCTGATGAGCCAACAAAGAGGGGCGGCACTACCAGTAATACCGACCGGGTGTATACATATATAATGGTGAATTTATAGAGGTGCTGTGTAGACTAGAGAGTTGGCGGCCCCTTCAATGGGGGGTGAGAGGTCTCTTTTATAGATGTAAGAGACATACTCATACATAGATAAGGAAATATAATCCTATTGATATAGATTGGCATTAATTGTGGGGGTTTCCTATTTGGATTAGGAAATAGCTTGCACTTTCCATTAGTCTTCTAGCTTGAGTAGGAAACTGCCCATAATGCTCGGGATCACGCCTGTGGGCCCAGATGAGCTGTTCTCGCGGTGGGATGTGCCTGTGCGCTTTTCCCTACCTGTTGGTCGGGTCACGAATGAACTGCTCGGGATGATGAGTAGACTAAACCGCTCGGGCTGATGCTTCTGAGGAGTTGTGCATGATTTGCCCGGGGCATGGACTAGCTGCTGATTTAAACCGCTCGGTCATAAGATAGAGCCAATTTTGGGCGTATCAGCTGCCCCCCATTTCTAAGATTGGCCAGATTCTATATCGGGGCAAGTTTGGAAATCAGTTTGATGTTACTTGCCACTATCTGAGTGCTTATGGAAGCTGCCTCGGGGCTTCTGAGCCTGGTGAGTCCTCAGGAACTGGCTGAGAATTGAGACCCAGCCTAGCTCGAGACCTTTAAGTGCTCGAGAACTGACCGGGAGTTGAGACCTGGCCTAATTCGGAGTCTTTGAGTGCTCGGGAAGTGACCAAGAGTTGAGACTCGGCCTACTTTGGAGTCTTTTTTGCTTGAGTTAGTTCCCAGGATGGTTATCTTCTGCCCGTAAACTTTCGTCAAGGCAGTGGGTAGAAGGATTTTACCATGTTGGAAAAGCTGACCTAAAGCGTATTGCTCTAGGGTCCTTTTTACTGTTAACTCCCCAGGATGGTTGTCTTCCGCCCGGCCAGCCTTCGTCAAGACTGTTGGGAGAAGAACTTGACCATGTTGGTGGAGCCGACCTAAATCACGTTGCTTTAGGGTCCTTTTGCTCCTCTATCGTCGGCCAACCTAAGAGATTTTAGTCACCTCTATCGTCGGTTTGGACCTAAGTGGAGTTAATGCCTCTGAGTACTGTAGGTGCTCGGGTTGTCCAAGATTTTGACTTGGTTATCCGCGAGGCCTGTAGATACCCGGTGTGATTACCTGTTTAGTTCACTACGCCGTCTTGCCTCCCAAGCTTTCGCTAAGACGAGGGTCTTATTGAGGCTATGAACTGTAGGTAACCGACCTAGAACATGGTGGTTGCAGGGTCTTTTGAAGCTTGCCATCATCAGCCACCTAGGGGTTTTACCCCCATCGTCGGTTGGACCTAAGCGAAGCCGGTGCCTCGAGCGTGACCCCGAGGTCTTTGGTGCCTGAGTTCGGAGCCCGAGGTCTTTTTAGTGCCTGAGTTTTGAGCTCGAGGTCTTCTTCGTGCCTCGGGGTTAGGCCCGAGGTCTTTGTATGCCTTGGGGTTAGGCCCGAGGTCTTTGTATGAGTTCTCTGACAATCGGTGGAGCCTCATGTGGTGATCAAGCAAGTACCACTATAGTCGGGCTCTTCTAGACCGATGGAGATAGGAGGTCAGATCAGGATTGTCGGGCTTCTGACTTCTCTGTGCTGGAGGCAAAGTCGGAACTGTTTGATCCTGACCGATGTGAACTAAAAATCGGGCCAGGGCTGCCGGACTCAGACCGCTGTGAACTAGAGGTCGGGTCGGGACTGCCGGACTCTGCCTGCTGTGAGCTGAAGGAACTGTCAGAACTCCCGGGCTGATCTCGCTTTTGCTTACTTTTGGAAGACTCGTTGCTTTCTTGCTCGGTGTCTTTGGTCTTCAAAAATTCTTCAGTGTCAATGTATTTTCCAACCCTCTCAGAGAGCTCAACCAAAGTTTCTGGTCGGTTTCTGTGGAATGACGCGGCGCACTTGGTGTGTTGAACTCCTAAGCAGAAGGCTATGAGGGCGACTGTCTCGTTCAAATTGCAAATTTGAAGCTTCTGTTGGTTGAACCGATCAGTGAACTCCTTAAGGGACTCATTATTCCGTTGTCTGACCGTCAGTAGCTGCATGTCTGGCTTTGGCCGCTCATACATACCGGCGAACTGGTTGATGAACTGCTTGCTGAGTTGTTTGAAACTGTAGACCGATATGGGCTCCAAGGAGTAGAACCACTGCATGTCCGGGCCTTTCAAAGTGCTGGGGAAGGGTAGGCAGTGTAGTTCATCGGAGTTGGTGGCTAGGGCCATCTGAGCCTTATAGGTCCGGACGTGGTCGACTGGGCTTCCCGAGCCGTTGTAGGGATCTAGGCGAGGCTGCTTGAATTTGCGCAGGATGGAGAACCTTGTGATCTGGCTGGAGAATGGTGACTCTGTCTCGGTATTGGCCTGATTTTGAGCACGGTTTTGACCAAGCTTTTTGGCCACTCCGTCGATCTACTTCTGCAAGTCCTTGATTCGGGCTTCCACTCCTTCCCGACCGTTATCTGAGGAACTAGTCGGGTTGGTGGAAGATGCTTCTTCATGGCGGGGTGCCGTTCTTTGGGATCGGGCTCGGCTATGACTCCGGGTAACCGTTCGCCTAGGGACAACTCGGCTCTTGTCCGAGTGGCCCTGGACTAATTCCCGGGCCATATGCTCCTACCTTTCTTCTCGGGCAGCACGCCCACTGTTGATGTCTCTGGCATCCTCAACACAGGACGGGTTGGCTCGGGCACGTTGTCTGGTCAATATCGGTTCCCAACTGTACGCAACGTTCCCGGGTCATTTCCCGGCCATTGGAGGATTGCTTTGCTGGACTAGCAGGGCTTCAATCTGTTGCTGGATTAGACGCTGGCCCTCCAGGAGTTGTGTGAGGGTCGTGGTGATTTGCTCAGATGTCATGACTGCTGCAGCCGTTGCCGGGGTCGGAGGAACCTCTTGGTTAGACTGTTGGTCAGTCTTCTTACTCTTCTTCGGTGGCATGACGATCAGTCAAGAGATTTGTTGATGAGAAGACTTGTCGTTTCCCACAGACGGTGCCAAATTGATGATACTGAAAATTGGTAAGAGTAAAGTAGAGCAATTTAAGGAGAGAGAGAGAGAGTGGGAGACTATTTTTTGTATGTGGTTCGGCCCTGTTAATGAAGGTACCTACGTCCACGGGTGTGTCTGAGCACGTTCACTAGCAGATCACCAGCGGGCCTGGTGAGCCAACAAAGAGGGACGGCACTACCAGTAATACCGGCCGGGTGTATGCATATAATGGTGAATTTATAGAGGTGCTGTGTAGACTAGAGAGTTGGCGGCCCCTTCAATGGGGGGTGAGAGGTCTCTTTTATAGATGTAAGAGACCTACTCGTACATGGATAAGGAAATATAATCCTATTGATATAGATTGGCATTAATTGTGGGGGTTTCCTATTTGGATTAGGAAATAGCTTGCACTTTCCATTAGTCTTCTAGCTTGAGAAGGAAACTGCCTGTAATGCTCGGGATCACGCATGTGGGCCCAGATGAGCTCTTCTCGCGGTGGGATGTGCCTGTGCGCTTTTCCCGACCTGTTGGTCGGGTCACGAATGAACCGTTCGGGATGATGAGTAGACTAAACCGCTCGGGCTGATGCTTCTGAGGAGTTGTGCATGATTTGCCCGGGGCATGGACTAGCTGCTGATTTGAACCGCTCGGTCATAAGATAAAGCCAATTTTGGGCGTATCAAGTGGTAATGGGCCCACCTTCAATAATGGTAGGACCACTTCAACATCGTCCAATCAAAGTAGGCTCATTGTCACATATTTTTGGGACTCAATTTACTCGCAAGCTGGCAATACTATAAATTTTGTCACTTGCAATTTTGATTATATGAATTGTTGGAAAGCTTCTGGGCTTGATTGGGCCGGGCCTCACGCTGGGCTTCAAGTCGTGCTTGACCGGGTCGGGCTTTGGGCCAGGCTCGGGCTTCAAGAGATAGGCCCAGGCCCTACCTAGGGATGTAAGGGCCTAGGGCCGGGCTGGCCCTACCTCGGGCTTAGGCCGGGCTTAAGACCCATTTTTTCTGGCTGGGCATCGGGCTGCCCATCGGGCCTGGCTTTTTTTACATCCCTATCCCCAAGTGCCATGGCAAGTCCACGCATCCCCAAGTGCCATGGCAAGTCCACGCCTTAAACTATGCACAGTAGCCATCGCTACTACAATTCTCCAACATCGAGAAGCTTATCCTGGCATGAATTTGTATGAACTCCCCTTTCAAGTGCGTGCATAATTAACAGGCCTAAGATTAATACATGAATTTTGCTCGGATTACAATTTCTTCGTCGAAATATAAAACATGTATTTCACCTAGATAACATAGGCTAGAAATTCATACCTCGTGCAAATGTCCTATTATTTTGAGAGAACGACTAGAAGCCCGATTAAATGCCGTGTCTCTGATCCTACGCAAAACCTACGAGTTTACACGTGTTTTCCCAAAAATTTCAACATTAGGATTTTATAAAAGTTAGCCAAACATGGCCTAATAGGTATCAAAATGTAGCCCTTACCTTGGAGAGTTTAAATATGAAGTTTGGTTGAATACAGACGGACGAAAGGTCACCGATTGTCGTCGCAAAGCCCGTGGCAACAAATCTCATTTTCTCTCTCCTCTCTAACGATATTTTGTAATGTTTGTAACAAATAAAAAATTATCCCACCTATTTATAGGAGAACTTTTTAGAAATCGCGTTTACCACCCCACGAATTCTTGAAACTTCTAATTAACTCCTGAAACATCGCACACCCAACAAAAAAGGCATTGATTAGACAAAAAGTTCAAATTACACGATCACAACTCCTGGACAAATACTTTTGGCCAGGATACCATTCTGTCTAATAGATACCTTCATTTTCTATTGTATTCATGTGGGAACAAGGCTGAACCTTACCACTGGACACTTTTTGTCTTGGACACAAGAGAGAAAGTATGGAGATTCTACAATTCCATACACCAAGGAAACAACAGTGATCCATTCCTCAAAGATGCAAAACAATTGGTAATTGTAAAACTCCAATATATTCAAGAACAATCATTTTCATTTAAATCTTACAAAAATAAATAAGATTTCTCTCTTTTCTTTTTTATTAAAAACAGAAAGGGTACTTTGACAAGCACTTGAGACAAAGGAAAAAGCTAGGTGAAACATCATTGAAGCTAGATAATGCAAGAATACAAATCATCAGTGATAGCCCACAACGACCACTAGGAAGGTAACAAACACTCATATACCTTTTTACAACAAAAACTTTTTCTTAAAAAAACATATAAATATATAGCTTTTTACAATAATGCAGTGTCGACTGTGAAGTTATTGTATGCTACCTCATGAAACAATTAAGCAAGGAAGAAGCTTATGATAGTAACATGGACTAATCAGGAGCAAGGTAGTTCAGAAAGGAGTTACTTCACTCATTCTTATACGACAGACATTCATGGACGGAGGAAGAGTGCAATTTAAGGCTATCCTTTACAAGTTAGGGAGATTCTGAACTATATTTCATACTTACAAGTGAAAATTATCAATTACAAAAGTTTTCGACTAAGTCTCGTTTGGGTCCAAAATTACGTCCGAAAACTAACTTTCCGTGGAATCTCTACACATCCTACCTTTTATATAGTGGTCGCTCACGTTCTCACCACAGTTCTCAAAATGATATTATCAATACCCAAAATTACCAGAAATTATACTACACATGTATAATTTACCATTAGTACCAAATAAGTCAAATAACATTTAAATCACATAAATGTCATTTAGTCATGCCAATGCAATCTCGATTACTGAATTCTCGTGTCCTCACTAACACTTCACAGTTGACTCACAGTCAACCTCAACAACATTATCAACTAACATTTACAAACTCATAAATTCAATTCTGCATGATAAAATGTATAAATTTTGGAACGAGTGTGACATAAACCCCTAATATTGCAAATAGTAAACATATGAATGAAAGTTTCTTTAACGAAATTAGTGAGAAATTCATACCAAAATGCTCTGATTTTTGACTGCGTCGAAAAGTTGACGTTGATCGCGACGAAAAGTTGACGGTCGTATCTGAATCTCGTTGGATGTCTTCGATCGCCACCAAAATCGTTGTGGTAGGGGGTTTCATTTAAAGATGCAGAGGAGATGATTTAGGATTCTTTAATGGTAGGTGGTAATTTTAATGGGTTTTGAATAAGAAGAATTGAAAAATGCTATAATGTGGGGATGTTCACTGTAGGTGTGCAAAAAATGAAGAGGGGTATTTATGTCTTTAGCAACACAGGTGGACTAATTTCTAGATTCAGATTTAGGAAGGACCTATTTCTAGAAAAGTCTAGGATTGGGGATTAAATCCTAGTTTACCTATATAATAAAAGAGGACACTTTTGCACTCTTGATGTGTGCATCGGCTAAGAGCATTTTTTAGTAGAAAATGCATCTCGTCCATGCACATTGCTACAAGTAGGGGTGTACACTAGTCGGTTCGACCATTTTTTTTGTGTTGTGTGTGTTAGGGACATATACTAAAAGCCATGCTTTATGTAGTTGATTTATTATTTTAATAATATTAGTTATTCCATTTTTATGAGAATCTGTGTGGGTAATATTGCATTATATTATTTATTTAATATTGTACATGTGTGTCTCTTGTTCTACATAGTAAGTGGAATGGTGTGTAGAGTTCAGCTTACACACGAAAGATCAGACTATCGGATCTTGTAGAATGTAAGATTTTGGTTTACAGTCTTAGATGGGATTGGGCATACCATCGGTAGGACTGCCGTATGATGATCATGTAGTAGGTTGTCTTGACTACGGGAAATGGTATAGTTTCATCTCACTATGCTGGTACACTTTGGGTGCGTTTGATAAAACTGAAAATTAAGTACTGAAAATTAAGTGCTAAATTTTAAGTACTGAAAATTTTAAGCACTTGAAGTTTTATTCCTTAAAATAGTGTTCAACTAGTGAAGTAGAATGCATTCAGTGATTATTTTTAGTAGAAATTTTTCACTTAAAGTTTTCAGTGATTTTGGAGCTAGTTTTTCAATTAAGTGGTATGTTATCAAATGCACTAAAAAATAATAAGTGCTGAATCTTTTCATTTTTAGCACTTAATTGGGTTATCAAACACACCCTTTGTGTATTAAACGAGACCGACTTGGGATAATTATCTCTGTACTAACTTATAAGATAATTAATACGTCATGGCTATTATGAGTGCTTATGCTCTAAATCCTAAGTTAATTTATAAACATGTACATTTGATATTTACGCTTTGATCACTAAAAGGGTGAGATCCTTAAATGAGTCAATATTTAATTGGATTAGCTGACAATATTAATTGTGCGGTGGATATTAATTAATGATGAAATCCATGTCTTAATTTTGGGATTGATGATATCCCCTTGAGAAAGCTTATAAGTTTTGATTATGTCAAACCCTGCTGGTGGATTTTGTATCCGACATATCAGATAAGTTAAGTAGAGGATCTTAAGAAATTTTAAGAGATTAATTAAATATGATTGTCAGTCATTATATTTAATTAATGGATATCTGTAATCTTAATGTGGGGAGATAATAAGCATTTAATAACATGGAGCTTGAAATATATTTTTGAGGTAAGGGTAGGAGTGCAATTATAATTCTTTAGTGGTATGAATTATAATTTATGGAAATAGGAATCTGATTCAGTTCGAATTAGGGTTTCCTAATTCCATAAGGAAGCCTATTCTTTATTGACTTCTTATGGTCCCTATCGTAGCCTATATATATATATGTTGTTTTGGCTCTCTTCGCAGTTTGCGTTTTTCCATTGAGTATTATAACTCATAATAGAAAAGAAAGTGTAGAAAGAGAGAGCAAAAAACGGAAAAGATTTCGAAAGAGTCCACACTCAGTTCGAGATTCTGGCAGCAGAGGAATACGGTAGAAGATCGTGAGCTATTATCGAGCCTGTGTTCTCAATTTGTTTACTACAGCAATCCGTTTTACAGTTCAAGGTAACCCTAGTTTCACCCTTGTATGGTTATTATAGCTTTCATGAAAATTTTTTGCAGTACCAACGTATATGCGCTCTCAATGGATTCTGGGAATGCAGTTTCCTAACAGAGTGTGTGTGTGTGTGTGTGTGTGTGTGTGTGCGCGCGCCTGAAGAATAAAGGAAAAGCTGAACAATTGGCTAACAGAGTCAAAATGGAGCAATGGTGATCAAAATTGGGCAATTCATTCTTTAATATTATCTATATCTATATCTATCTATCTATATAATAAAATAGGGATGGCTTTTGATAATTAGGACACTTGCACTCTTGTTGTGTGTATCAGCTAAGAGCATTTTCCAGTAGAAAATGCATCTCATCCATGCACATTGCTACAAGTAGGGGTGTACATTGGTCAGTTTAGCTATTTTGTGTGTGCGTGTGTATTGGAGGGGGGGGGGGGGGGGGGGTCATGTTTTAAAAATTGATTGAAGTGGTCGGTTCGATCGATTTTATCAATTTTTTGTCGATTTTGTTCAGTTTTGTTCGATTTATAGTTATGAGTGATAAAACAAAATTGACTGTACTGACCGATTCAATCAATTTGATTCATCGGTTTTTGGTACACCCCTAACTATAATACCAAAATACTATGTTTTGACATCTTTGCTCCTATCGTACTGTTTGCTCTCAGGATATGTATGATTCATGTGCAAATCAATCGTAACAAATAATACTCGGGTAGGTACGAGGTCAATTTCCATGGGGACTGGACTGGAAAGTTATAGTTTTAAGACTCGAATACACTTCTATAGTAACCAAAAAAAAGAAAGAAAAGATGGTTGTTTTGGGATTCTCTAGCCCTACGACTATAACTAGCATGCAAGTATGATTAAGGGTAAAAGAATGACTAATTAAGTTAACTAGTTAGAAAACGATTATGTTTAAGAACTAAGATGAGAACTAGATTAACAGGGTTGATTTAAATAAATGAAAAGGGGGCTAGGGGTCATGTTACCAACCTTAGATCACACAAGGATAAGTCTTGGGGATTTGGAGGGCTTCTCAAGTGAACAAAGTGACACATACAAAAATACTTAACCAATAAGAGCAAAGCCTCGTGGCCACATCAATGAGCGCCGGGCCATCAAGGATTTGATTATGTCATTTCTAGGAATAAGGCCGAAGTTTCCCGACCTATTTACCAGGTTCTGCAAGACCCGACCTATGGGTCGAGGAAGCCGGCTAGGCACAACTCGTCACCGGCACGGCTCAGTCTGAGTCTAATCCACAACTATCTAGACAGTTTCCTACAATAGCTAAAAGACTAATGGAATGTAGAGATAGTTTGCTAATCCAATTAGGAAACTCACACGATTTGTGCCAATAAAACCTAATCAGGTTGTGTTGCCTTTTTTGTATAATTTTCCTGTATGAGTAGGTCTCTTGCATGTATAAAAAAGACCTCCCACCCCCTTCTAGTAGGAGGAAAATTGAATCCAAAAAACACCAACATCCCTATTCAATCTGTCCGGCCGACCCCTGGTAGTACCAGTCCATTGTTGGTTCACTAAAAAGGTCACCGACCACTTTATAGTATAGTAAAATGGCTTAGACACACCCAAGGATGTAGGTCACTTAATTAATAGGGCTGAACCACATACAAACCTTCTCTTGTTTCTTTTCTTACGTAACGCCAAAAGTATGTATCATCAGTTTGGCACTGTCTATGGGAAATGACAGTTTTCTAGAAACAAATCTCTCAATTGGTTACCATGCCTCCTCGTAAGAATAAGAAGATTGCTAAGCAAAATGATCAGGCGGATCCACCAGCCCTACGCCATTAACATCCGCCCTGACCCAGAATAGATCACCACAGCTCTCGCACAACTCTTGGATTGACAACGTCAAACCTAATAGCAAATCGAAGCCTTGTTGGCCCAATAAAACAATCCCCCACAGGTCGAGTCACATCCCGGGAATGCTCATTGAGGTTGAGAATTAATCTTGACTCTACAGCACGCCTAAGCTGATCCGACTCATGTTGTAGATGCCCGTGATATCATTAATGATAGGTGTGCTATCACGGGAGAGGGACAAGAGCGTAAGACTCGAGAATCGGTCCAGCATCATTCAGTCAGGAACCGAGAAGATCTTAGGCACACGATCAACTGGAGTCATAGTCAAGCCTTGTCTCAGAAGACGGTGCACCATGAGCAGGAAATCTCTTCCACCGACCCGACCTACTGACTGGTCTCCGATCGGGTAGGCGTTGAGGCTCGCATCGAGGACTTGGAGAAATAGATTAGCGGAATGGCCAAGAAGCTGGGCCAGAACTCTATTCAGGATCAAGTTAGCACCGAGACAAAGTGGCCCTTCTCCAGCCAGATCACAGGGGTTCGACATTCCTTGAAAATTTAAGCAACCTCATATAGATTCTTAAAATGGCTCGAAAAGTCTGGTCGATCATGTCCGAACCTACAAGGCCCAGATGGCTCTTGCCACCAATGCCGATGAACTATACTGCCTATTTTCCTAGCACTTTGAAAGGCCCGGTCGCGCAGTGGTTCCACTCCCTGCTACCCCGGTGGGTCTGTGATTTCAAGGAGCTCAGTAAGCAGTTTATTAGCCAGTTCATAGGCATGCTCGATCGACCGCATCCTGACACTCAGCTTCTGACTGTCAGGCAGTGGAAAGGAAAGTCTCTGAAGGATTTTGTCGACTGATTCAACCAACAAAAGCTCCAAGTCTACGACTTGAATGAAACAGTTATCATTACAGCCTTTTGTTCTAGAGTTCAAAACACCAAGGTCACCGCATCATTTCACAAAAAGTGACTGACCACATTGGTTGAGCTCTCAGAGAGGGTTAAGAGGTATATAGACACCAAAGAATTCTTGAAGTCTAAAAACTCAAGCTTCATAAACGATGATCCTACCAAAGCAAGCGAAAGCATGAAGGCTCTGAGAAAAACCCAAGGAAGAAGCAAAGGCATGATCAACCAAAAAGGAGTCGGGATCAGGCCCCAATCGCCTTTACCCCGTTGTCCCAGCCTATTCAAGAGGTAATGGTCACCGCCGAAGCCCAGAGGTTACTCAAAGAGCTAAAAAAGTTAAAGAGCCCGCCCGAGAAATGAAACCAGGACAAGTATTGCTGATACCATAAGGACCACGGTCATGATACCGAGGATTTGCTTCAAATTGAAAATTGCCATTGAAAAGCTTATTGAGTAAGGGCCATCTTGGTGAGTTTGTCAATAACAGCGGGCAACCTGGCAAGATGCCCGACCTCTTGAGCAGCAGTAGCCCCCCCTCAGTAACATCAACATGATCTCTGGAGGAATGTCGGGTAGAGGAGACTCGCAGTCAACTAGAAAAAGGTACGCATGGGCATCCTGAGCAGATGTTACATGCATCCAACCTGTTAGCCATCCACCAATCGATACCCTCATATTCTCATCTAATGATATCCAAGGTATACGCTACCCTCATGATGATCCCCTAGTGGTGATACTCACGATCGCCAACTACGTGGTCAAATGTGTGTTGGTGGACACCAGAAGCTCTACAGAGATACTTTTCGCCTCGATGTTCAATCAACTCGGAATCTTTAGAGGTAGACTCCAACCAGTAGTAACCCCACTAGTTGGGTTCAATGGGTCTAGTACGCATCTGCTCGACATGATTGAGCTACCAGTGCTAATGGGAACTCATCCACAGCAAGTTTTCAAGCTAGTCAACTTTATGATTATAGAAGCCCCTCCGCGAGTAATGTCATTCTCAGAAGGCCGACACTTAACTGGGTCAAGGCAGTTGTGTCGACCTCTAACTTGGTAATCAAATTCCAACCCCATGGGGAACAGGGACTCTGAAAGGAGATCAAGCCATTTCCCAAAGCTGTTATGTCAACTCCCTACGCAAAGGCGCAGTACTGGAGGCCTGAATGTCGGAGAAATGGACTCGAGGAAGGAAAAAGATAGAGTAAGCTCAGTCGAGGTGCTCACCCAAATAATTTTGGATCCCCAGAATCCCGACCAGGTTGTCAGTGTCAGGTCACTTCTGGAATTCGAGCTCCAAGAAAAGTTAGTCCAGTTCTTGAGGCAAAATCAGGACATCTTCACGTGGAGTCACAAAGACATGCCAGGAATTGACCCCTAGGTCAAGTCCCACCGACTGAACATTGATTCGAGCTTCTGTCCGGTTAAATAAAAGCGGAGGGGTATGGCCTCAGAAAGATAGGAAGTAGTTCAAGAAGAGGTAAGGAAGCTCATTGGGGTTGAATCAATCTGTGTCACGCCCCAAATAGCAAAAATTGAGAAAAATCAATTTCCTTTTTGGGTCCATAGGGAATGACGGGTGAATGTTACTAAATTGTCCATACCACACATTACTAGTCTGACAAAACAAAAAGAACAATAATATATATAAACTGAATATGTTACAATCATTCTAGTTATTACAAAATCATCAGAGTTATCCCCAGGACTATGAAAAGGTCTGGAAGCAACAGATGCCCAAGTACCAATTCTACATAAGTTCAACAGAAGTAAAACTAATAACTGTCTAGTTCTTCAACTGGTGTATATGTAGTCGTCAGCGTAATAGTCTTGTCTACCCTCACCTCCTTCCCCCGATACATCCTTAGAATAGCCTTCCTCCACATAGTAACCATCCTGGTAGTGATCATCACCTGCAAGGTTAGGAATAGAGTAGTCTAGATGGGGAATGTCCAGGCAATAACGACCATTATCTTACTAAGAGCTGAGTGAATATAAACTAACAAGGTACCAATTATATAACATAATAACAAGTTATGAAATAAATGAGATGTAGTGTTTCAATAGTATCTTCATCTTTATTCAAACGTCGTTACTCAACCCTTATCGTCTTATTATCCTAAGATCGATAATCAACATACCTTGACTGAAAGAATAAACTTAATTGTTCAAAACATATAGATACACCATTATTCTGTCCATTGCTCGTTAAGGATATATACCATCCACCGCATGTCATGGACATCACGTTAGTCCATCCCCTTCTCATCACCATCCACCGCATGTTAGGGATATAACGTTTTAAACAACAATATATCCAATTATTGCCACGACTCATCGATGTCTACTAGTGATCCCTATCCACCGCTCGATAAGGATATAACCCATCCACCGCTCATTAAGGATATACCATGGATCATTTGGCTAGTTAAAACTACTTGGTTCTGTCCACCGCACGTTAAGGACATAACATGAACAAGTATTTGCCCACGTCAAATTCCCAGAACTTATCAAACCTACCTACATTCCGTACTAAGACTGATACATTACACTCCCATTGTGGCCTGACTACTTTGATTAAAATGAAACGGATATCGAACTTAATTATGAACAACATAATAACTAACGTTATAACATTAATCCAATATTCACCCCATATTTATCTTTGGTATCACGTTATCCCTGATTATCCCCATAGTCGTAAAATGAAAGTCTGAATCAAGAATTGAATGATCGACCCTTATTTAATAAGCAAAAGAAATAATCTATGTTCTGTGATAGCCTCCAATCGATTGGGATAAAAATCTTAACAATCGATTGAGGAAACATGGCAATCGATCAGATCCAAACTAATGATAATCGATTGCTAACTTTGGCAATCGATTGGGTTACAATTAATGGCAATCGATTGGAAAACTATCCAATCGATTGGGTCCAGATTGATGGCAATTGATTGGGAAAAGTCCAATCGATTGGGACTTCATCTTCTCTAGCAGAATTATAAAAAACCATACATAAACGTTGTATACAGCCTATTTTGACCTGCCAAAAAATAATAATAATAATAATAACTGTCGCATGGGGAGCCCAATGAAAAAGCTAGAGTCCTAATCAGAGTATCCAAAGGTCAAATCAAATGTCAAATCAAGTTATCCCCAATTTGAATACCCACCAGCATGGTTTCAAAAGCATGTCAGATCAGTTATAGACACCCGATTTTTGCCCACCTACAAAGAGGCGAATAGATAATGTACATCGAGTCCGACGGGTGTGAAGGGCTCATAAATACAAGGTCTCCAGACTTCGAATCATCAAAATCGAACCACGGGCGAAGAAATAATCATTATTTAAAGTTTGGATGAATCTAATATTTTGCCAGAGAGGGACTGGGATTACTTATTTAGCTTTTCAGGTGTTGGAACAAGCATTTTTCATAACAGAATGGAAATGCATGAAATTACTGAGGGCTCCCTAAAATTTCATCTCAATTGAACACCGAATCTAAAAAAAGTACTTTATCAAGTGTAGGAATCAAACGGGAAAATTTCGTTTCATCACCAGAAAACTTCAGAAAGTTTAAAATTGATGCCAAAAATTCATTTTTGTCAAGATGAAGAGCCTTCAGAAATTTTGTTGCCATCAACCAAAAAAAGTTGCAAAACTGCAATAAGATCGCTCACAGGCGCGCCAATTTATACTGATAAATCATCAGAAAGTCCTGAACTTCGAGATCAAATCGGCTGTGGTATTTTTCGTCTGGATTAAAAATACCTTTTACATCAAGGCGAAGAAATCCCTATAAACTTCGTCTCAACCTGATACCAAATTCTGAAAAAGTACATTTTAATTAATGTGTTTGTTAAGACATGTGCTTAATACGAGTTAGATAGCGTTTCAAAAATTCCATTTTTGCACTAAAATTCCGCATTTGTCAAGAGGACCACGGAAGTCCAAGTTTTCGTTGCACTGCCTTCCAAAGAATTTTGTCTAGATATTTTCTTTGCTTAGCAACTAAGTAATCCAGATTTGGGCCAATCGCGCCATAGGAGTCACTTTCTGATTGGAGGAAAATACTCTTTGCATTGAAATAAAGGGATCCATGTAATTTTGTCTCACTCCGACATCGAATTTAGGAAAGTACACCTCGATTGACGCGTTCTGCCATAACTGGTGCTGATCGTGAGCCAAACAACGTTTTAAAAATTCAATTCCGACTTCAAAATCCTATGCTAGTCATGAGTACCCAACGGTCCAGTTTTCAACCACGTAGCTTTCCAAAAAAATCCCGGAGAACGCGGCGTACACACCTAATATCTAGATATTTTATTACTTTATTACTATTATTATTATCTAATTAATTTTTTTAAAAATCAAAATTTTCCCTATAAATAGAAGGTCCCCCCTTCCAAACAAATTTACTAATTCACTCTCTCCCTTAGGCTTTGTTTGAAAAATCCCTAGAACAAAAAAAAAAGGGGTCAATTCACTCTCTTCCTTAAGCTTTGTTTGGAAAATACTTAGAACCCCTCCAAAAAATAACCCCTTTCTTTTTTCCTCAAACACTAAACTAAGGCCACCTTCATCTTTATAAATGAAAAACCCATTAGCCCAGCTCAACCGCAACTTCAAACAAACCCAGAAAATACCAGTTGTAACCCCCCCGTGTTCCACTCAATTCAGCCTGGGCCTATTCTCGCCCGACTTATAGCTTTTCTGACTGTTTCGGCCCTTCCAGACCCAACCATAATGTCCATTTAAGTCGATTTTGTGTCCAATACGACTTAGGGTTTCTCGGATTATTTCTGCAGTATTTCTCAAATTTTTTTCATTCTTTCTCAACAAATATCGACTGAACTTCAATAGTCACCTATGCACAGGTAACATCCTCAACTCTTACTCTTAGTGGCGTGGCCTCCCTACAAATCCATTGGTCAGTCCATCCGCCTTTACTGCTTTATTTCCTTACTGTTGTACATACTTATTACATATAACAAATCTATGAACTTATCAATTACTTCACGACTACTTTCAAACCACTTACACTGGGCACTGATCCGTACTTCCGATACACTTTTTCACTACTTGGGAACTACCCTTACTTCTGGCACATAACACAAAATGACAAAAAAAAAATCATAAAAACAAAAAATACAAAAAAACTCATCGCGCGGTCGATCTACTTCGACTTTTACTCAAAACACTTTCTCATAACTCACTACTTTCACAAGGTTAAAGTCTTGGACTACACCGTACAAGTTTAAGTTCCTAGCTACACCGATTTTACTCAAAACACTATTTTACACACTAACGGTCTATATCGACCGAAATGCTCACATACATATACACAGATGATCGTGTTGATTGTCTTTGCAGGGATCCTAACTCCCGAATAAATGTTAGACCCTAAACTCTTACTTGACCCTACTCTTACTTTCACGTACTTTCACACACTTTCTCATACTCTTTTGCACGCCTATGAACGTAAAGGTCACGATCCACGAAGGGACCGCCACCCCACTTTTGGGCAGACGCGACAGTTGGTGACTATGCTGGGGATATACTTAATAGGACTTAGGTCGTCACTTTGGTGGTTTTTATATTCTAAAGGGGCATTTCTGTTACTAAATACTTTATACTTCTATAATTCTTTTTTAGGTTATAAACTTGTTTACACAGGTACCTAGGACTTAAAAGAAACTACAAGGCCAATGCCATATTAAAACTACAAGGCCAATGTCGTACTTTACTGCTATACATACTACTCACTTACATCAAGCATGACATAAACCAACTTTGAAATTGAAACCCTTTAAGATTAGATAGGATTTTAAGTAACTGGCATGGCCGTTGCGGTAGTAGCGTCAGTACTAGCACTGAAAGTTCCTCTGCTCGAAACCACCAACCTGAGAAAATGCTACGGCACCGGAGGTTTGAAGGTTCGGGAACCGGACCTAAATAAGTCAACATTAGACATCGACCTCTCCACATAGTCACATTTTGCACGTGTGCATTCAAAACTTTTCAAAATACAAAACGGCGCCGATAGACTGTCCGATTCTTTTGGGTCATCCCCTTATATAAACCAAGGGTGGAAAAACTTTTCAAAAAACATAATACGGTGTTGATAGGCCGCCCAATTCTTTTTTATCCTTCCCTTATATAAACTGGGGATGGAAAAACTTTTCAAAAACAATAAATAGAGCCGACGAGCTACATGATACTTCTCTGTCTTCCCCTTGCACTTTTTACAAACTAGGGGGCAAAAAAACTATTCAAACTCAAAACGGCGCCGAAAGGCTGCGCATTCTTACTCATCCTACCCTTTCATTTTAACAAGGGTGGATGCACTTTTTCAAAACTTCATAACGACACCGAAGGGTTGCCCATTCTCACCTATCCCCTCCTTACATTTTAACAAGGATGGATACACTTTTCCAAAACTTCATAACGGCACCGAAAGGCTGCCAGATTTTTTCCAAACTCGTTCTCACCTTTCAAGCAAAAATAAAACTCCCCAAGGACAAATCCACTTTTCAAAGACATTTGGTGACGCTGAAAGGCTATCTAGATTCATCTCATACCTTGGGAACACACATCACACTGGGGCAGTACTCTCCCATGTCTAATGAGTCACTGGGAGAAGAATCCCTGTTTTTTTTCTTTGAAGCGACTTACTAACTTTATGTCTACCTCTACTTTTTTTGACCTCCACTACAGGTACGCTCAGCCTATTCTCGACATCACTGACTTCTCCACGGATCGAGAAAGTCCAAGTGGACAACCAGTCCAAACAACTCTAAATTTTGAATCCAAATATGTCCAAGCATCAAACCTGAGCAGGGTCGGATGACAAAATCTGAGGAGATCAAATCCGAGCAGTACCAACGCATTTGCGATTGTTGAAACCTTAAGCCACTAAACTAATAGGCCTACTTCTACCCATATACATCCATAAGCCTTTGGTCATGTCCAAGACGATTCTTGTAAGAGACCCAATACTCAGCCCACTGTCCTAAAACATAACTCCTTGTCATATGTCACACAGGGGCAGTTTTTCCATATTATTAAATTTATGCTTTGTCTGCTTTGCATGAGTACATACTTTCAAATGAAAAAACAAAAACAAAACTCATTATTTGCATCATTCAATAACTGTCGTCTTACTCTCATTCTTTAAATCTCATGATTTGCTGGATATGACTATCTTACTACTTGTTGAGTACGACTTAGACATCGTACTAGACTTTCGAACATAACAAACTATGTTTCGGTTTACTTGAAAGAGCAACCAATGCAAAATTATGTCGAGAACAAACTCAAGTCCACAAATCGTCCATTTCATCTTGTGACGATGCTCATATCTCACTAAGAATTGGGTGACAAAAGGTGCACTCAATACATATTCACAACCGCTAATGTCATTCGAGTACACAAGGATGGAGTAGGCAGCCAACGGGCATTTAGGGACAAAAACACCTTGGTCTATTCTCATATCAGACATACATAGACTAGGGAAGTCTTTACCCCCACAGCTCAACAAAAAGGTCATCACGATCACTGAGGGCCCATATAGGGCCCCTCAATCCTGGTCAAGAAAGTAAAATACACGTTCCTACGATCTCTAACTTTAATAATGCATATATGTGATCTCTAAACCTGACTCGACTTATGTCAAAATGATTAGAGGCAATCATTTTAGCTATCTATACACTACTTTTCCTCGCTAGCCCACTTGAGCCATGTGATAATTTCTTTTCAAAACCCCTGAGGATCACCCCCTATACTAGGGCAATGCCAAAAGGAAAAAGAAAGAGAAAACAAACAAATTAGAACTTAATGCATAGCTGGAGCAAATCCACAAAAGATACGATCCAACTTGGATACATACTTTAAAATGGGGCAATTCTCCCTAGTACATACTTTACTCAGCAATAACGTACCCCACACTAGATTGGGATGAATATGAAAAAAAAAAAAAGAAAAAGAACAAAATCAAAAGAAGGAAAAAAGCAGAGCATAAGGTGATCTCAGGAATATCAATTGACTTTTCAAAATATACTTTGAGCCTTCATGCGATCCTTTTATTTTTCAACACATGACCATGGCCTACGTTACAATCCAGTAAAGTACACTTTGATTGACACAGACTTTGTTGGGTTCACTAAATCACATACTTGCATCATTCCAACTGACGAGGGTGCCACATACTTTCAAATCACAAGATACACTGAAGCACAACAATCATATAACCTGATTCGGTCAAAACCCGTGAGGGCGCTGAAGGTAAAAATGGTTTCAGAGAAAAGGAGAGCTAGAGAGAAATCAAATACTGAAAAACTAGGTCCTTCTAAAGGACGACCACTGGGGCACTGATCCTACACAGTCAAATACTTTGTCTTCTAGTACTGAGCAGGTGATAGGACGATCAATAACCACTAACTCATGAGCATTCTTTCACAGATGATAGATTCGTGCATCATACTCTTATAAATACGCATTCTTAGCATGACATGACTTTCAAAATCCATTCATATCTTTCAGCATAGCAGACAGTGCATACTTTCTATAGCAGGGATAACTGGTTTTGACACTACTCTTAAATGACCCAAAAAAGCTCGCCACTAACCGAGCCACAATATCAACCTTTGCTTAGACTCGCCAACTTCACACTGATCCATCTGCTTAGATCTACATAGCAAATCAGTCTTCTCCTTGGTAGATTGTCAAGAAATCTATCCCTCGCTCAGGACTAATCATTCACGCTCAAATCAGGATTAGGTATGAGACCCCCAGCGGCGTCCTGCCTACTTTTCACTCCCAGAATTAGATATAAGACCCTCAAGCGGCATCCTGTTCACTCGTCATCAGAATCCATCATCAGAATCAAGAGTGAGTCCTTCAAACGGTGTCCTATTCCATAGAAGCGTCAGGTATATATAGCCCCAAGCGGCAACCTATTCACTACTTACTTCTACAATTAGGAGTAAGTCCATCAAGTGGTATCCTATTCATATTATCTACCATTAAAATCAAGAATAAGTCCGTCAAGTGGTATCCTATTCACACTATCTATAACCAGAATTAGGAGTGAGTCCGTTAAGTGGCATCCTATTCATATTATCTATCTTCAAAATCAGGAGTAAGTCCGTTAAGTGGTATCCTATTCACATTATCTATCATCAGAATCAAGAGTAAGTTCGTCAAATGGCATCTTATTCACACTATCAATCATCAAAATCAGGAGTGAGTCCGTCAAGTGGCATCATATTCACACTATCACTAGAATCAGGAGTGAGTTCGTCAAGTGGCATCCTATTCATACTATCAATCATCAGAATCAGGAGTGGGTCTGTTATGTGACATCATATTCGTCAAGTGGCATCCTATTCATACTATCAATCATCAGAATCAGGAGTGGGTCTGTTATGTGACATCATATTCACATGATCTATCACTGGAATTAGGAGGAAGTCCATTAAGAGGCATCCAATTCATATTATCTATCATAGGAATCAGGAGTATGTCCGTCAAGTGGTATCCTATTCACACTATCAATCATCAGAATCAGGAGTGAGTCCATCAATAGGCATCCTATTCACGTCATCGTCTATCATTCAATATCAGGAATGACTCTGTCAAGTGGCATCATGTTTAGATCACATACCATCAGGTATTAGTCCCCCAAATGGCATCCAACTTACATCGAAATCAAGCATTAGGTATTTCACTTACCCTCTCGTACTCTATAGCAATCATGCACATCATATTTTACTGTCCTCACCTTTCGACGGCCATCACGCATACTATATTTTGCTAATTTCATCACTCTTTACAACAATCACGTCCCACGTGGAATTTTGCTCTCGAATCTTCACAACAATCACACCCCATGTGGCATTTTGCTTCTCTTATCTCGAACTCTTTATAGAAATCATACCCTACTTAGCATTTTGCCCTCTTATATCTTCAACAGCCATGCGCATCGCATTATGCTAATCTTATCTCCACAACGAACACCCGTATCAGATTTTGCTACTCTCATCTCTCACCTTCACGATAATCACGCGTATCACATTTTACCATTATCTTATCTCATAGCAATCATGCCTCACGTGGCATTTTGCTCTCTTATCTCACAGCGATTACACCCCATGTAGCATTTTGCTCTTTCGTATCCACTGCAATCACGCCTCGACATGGCATTTTGCTCTTCACTATCCCAACATGGCATCTTCTTCACCCTGTTACGAACTACGCACGATATGATTCTTTAACAGGAGATACGTATGCACCTATAAAGGCTCGACCATACCCTCACTTACTATATTCTTGGTTAAAGATTTGAGATTATACAACTACACACTTCTCGACAACACCGTCTTCCACCATCTCTCAGCTACCCAGGTTCGTACGAACTATTCACGGTCTGATTCTCCCAACGAGAGATACGTAGGCAGCTATAAGAGCTTGACTATACCCTCACTTTATTACATTTTCGATTAAAGTTTGAGATTATGTGATTATGCACTTCTGACTACACCATCCTCTTCTACTCGATTCTCACATGAATCCCCAACGGAGTCATTCACCCATTCTGGTAATATTCTCAATCCCTAGTGAAACTATTTGCCCACTCTGGTAATACTCCCAATCCCCACCTGCTTACTTTGGCACACCAATCACTTGCATACAATGGCATCTCATACTCATTTGCCTACTTTGGCACGTCTTTTTACTTATTCTCATCACTTAAAAGAAAAAGGGACATAATGGGTTGTCTTGTTTCTTTGTCATGATTTGCTTTGCAAAACATGACAAAGAGGGGCAATTGTAGACACCCCATTTTGACCTGCCAAAAAATAATTATAATAACTATCATATAGGGAGCCTACCAGGCACGCAAATTGAGGAAGAAAAAGCTGGGGTCCTAATCAGAATATTTTGAGGTCAAATCAAATGTCAAATCAAGTTATCGTCAATTTGAATACCCACCAGCATGTTTTCAAAATCATGTCGGATCAGCTGTAGACACTCAATTTTTGCCCACTGACGATGTCCTACTAACGCATTTTCTTATCAACACCCAAGTGTAGGTGATCGTACAAGTAATAAAGTTCTGGTAAGATCAGGTCGAACCCACAAGGAACGGAAAATTAAATTTATAAATATAGGCAGTAACTATTTTGTCCCTAAAGAGAAAATAAAAGATGATGGATTTTTGGGGCTTTTCCTAAATTACTAGTTTTTATATTCTTTGCAGTAAAACTTAATTAAAAGCTATTTTTTTTCCTAAGTAGTTTATGGTAAAGATTTTAACAATACAAAATAAATTAACTAAGATGCTAGTAAGAAAAGGAAGAAAAAGAAATAAAAGCTAAATTTACATGAGATGAACTTTTTGGATTTTATTATAGCGAAAGATAGAAATAATACAAATATTTAATCTAAGTTATCTAAAAACAGTGAGTATTAATTAACTTGGGAGAAATGATTTAAATGGATTGGGAATATGCAAATCAACACTAGATTACACAACTTTTGTGTTTTTGCAAAGGATTTGGCATTTCTAAATAGAGTGATTCTTTATTTGAAAATAAACTTGTACTAGTTGAAATCATATCAACTGTGTCAGGTTTGTTATGAAATGACGCCATTTGGTTTAAAGAAAAATAAAGATGCAATTGGACAGTAGTCAGGTTCGAACCCTGACCTGCCGCGAACATGGGTTATTTGGCGCCCAGTTCCCACCACTCTGCCACTACACAATTGCGTGTCCATTAATGGATAGAAATATATTTGTACACATACTTGAAATATAAACTTTGTTAAATAAATTATTTGTGTATTCTAGGTGTTTTTTTATAACAAAAGACATAGTTTGACAATTCACATAATTAAATTCTTATTTCAAATATGCAATCTTTTAAAATCCAATATAGCCATAGTCTATAAACATGTTAAATGGTCATAAACTATAGATATTTTTTTTGGCCACGAATGGAAAAACAACCCATCTAAATAAATATGCCAATTTAAGATTAGTGCATAGAAGTTGTGATTTATGAGCTTTTATTGCATATTCTCAATTAAAGTTTTAGCCTACCAATTTAGAATTGAAACTGTTTTCTAAATAACCTTTAAAAAAAGATTAAATAGATGTCCACAATTACTGTCCAATTAAAATTAAGGTTATAAAACCAAGGTGAAAGTGAAAACTAATATTAATATACTTTTTCTTCACTTAACATGAGTTGGGATTGAATTCTTTAAATCTGCAAAATAACAATGTTTAGTACAACTAAGCTAATAAAACATAAGTAAATGGAAATACTGAACCAAAAATAAAATATTAAACCTTTGACTTTGAATTTTTGTGGGGCCACAATGGTTGAACTCCAAGAACGCAAACAAGGCCAAACCAAATCCTAATCTAATTTGGGAGTGGGATATGGATATGGTGCGCTTGTGGCTTTAGTAGGTGATTATAACAACTATGTAGCAAAGAAATTTGGCATTTACTTACAAATTTTGTCTTCTAGTAAATGGAATTTTTTATTACAAAAACTGAAAATTTGGGGTTTCAAACTATTTTAGGGGACATCTACAAATACTAACTATACTAAAAATATTAAATCAAAATTTTAATAAGAATATTTTACTATTACAAATTAGCAAAGGACCTGCGAGAAAACAAATATTTTAATTTGAGAAATACAGTACACAAAGTTTTGTTTCATATTTTTGAACATGAAATCATCAATTTCATAAAAGTAAATTTTTACAACTTCTAAAACTAGGCAAAACAAAGAAAAACTCAAGTTTCCTACTCCTAGGGACACTATGAAGTGCTCACATGGTAACCTCCCTAACGTATTCTCTCTATCTTTGGCAGTGCATTGTGAGTGTAGGCTGTTGTGTTGTGCATTCTGTTCTTTCGCTCCTTGGCTGCCTCCAATTTATAGATGAAGATTTGACGAAAATTTGTCATTATATTCATCATTCTGAATAGAAGAAAGTGAAGGTTGCCCAATTTCATCAATCCTTTGCCCACTTTTTTCCAAAGCTTTTTGGCACTCCTTTGAATTAACTGTAAAGAGAGAGAGAGAGAGAGAGAGAGAGAGAGAGAGAGAGAGACTGACACTCCTTTGAATTAACTATAAAGAGAGAGAGAGAGAGAGAGATAGTGAGGAAATCTATATCAAAACATCACTAACATCACTATCAAGGTTTTGTTTTTTTTTCTTCATTTTGGATTCTTGCTTTGCCTGGTTGTTGATTCTTTTCTCTCTCTCTCTCTCTCTCTCTCTCTCTCTCTCTCTCTCTCTCTCTCTCTTTCCTTCATTCTTTGTTTGTTTGATTTACTGAAAATGTTACCATTGAGGTTTTAACTAACACAACACATGGGAGATACTTCAGTGTGGTTACTACTTCTTTCCTTCCCTTTATTACATCATTTAACTTTTGATGATGCCAAAAATTGGTAAAGAACAGGAAGAGTAATTAAGGAGAGATAAGAAGTTTGTATGTGGTTCGGCCCCGTCAATTAGGTGGTCTACATCCACGGGTGCGTCGAAGCGTGTTTACTAACAGATCACCGACGGCCTTTTGGTGAACCAACAAGGTGGGTGGCACTACCAGAAAATTGGCCGGGTGTATGTGTGTAGGTAATATATATTGCAGTTCTCAAAATTAAGAATGTGATCCCCTTCAATGAGGGTAAGGGGTCTCTTTTATAGATCCAAGAGACCACTCGTATAAGGTAACTAATCAAGTTAGGAAACCTAACTTGATTACATGTGACTAGCATAAATCATGGAGGTTCCCTTAGTGGTTTAGGAAACTGCTAGAATTAATCTTTTTACTAAGCTAGGGAACTGCCAGCTACTTCGTAGAGCAAGCCACGGGGCAGGCCTGGGCCGCACCTATCGAGGATGCGTCTACCTCGCGATCCTGAGTTGTGGGCACAAATTGAGCAGTATCGACGGATTACCCCGGGATAGTTGAATTCCAGGCACCTTCCTCGACCGACCCAATGTCTCTGTGTTGACGTGACGATATGACTTTGACTGGATATTTTATGACCTATCAGATGTCCCCTATTTTCAAAGTTGACGTGATGCTACATCAGATAAGGTTTGAAAATCTGTGCTATTTAGTAGACTGCCCGGGGAACTACCCGGGTCGTCCCTTAGGAATGTACCCACTCCCTGGTCACCTGGGGGCTAGACCGAGCGGTATTATTGGGACCCCGGGGTCGGTGGCCGCCATGTGTTAAGGAGTGACTAGTTTGGTTGAGACCCAACGAGGCCGGTGCTAATAGAACCGAATAGTCACATGGTAACCGAACCATCACGTCACACATTAAATGTGCACATTTTTTGAGTCCACACTCCATGTGCCCGAGGGGACAGCTTGCAGGTGGTTTAGGCGGGAAATCTTCCTAGCCGTTGGATCTAATTTGATTTGGACCGTCCGAGCTATATATATAAAGGACGATTGGTCATTCCTTTCATTCCTGCAGCCCTCAGATAGAGATCACCGAGCGGTTTGAGAGCAAAAAGTTCCCGGTCAAGCTTTCCGAGCTCTTTTCCTGCTTTAATTTTTGTAATTCCTTACTTTCCTAGTTTCAATTCACTGCTCTTTTCCTTTTCCTCTTATCTTTTTCTTCTCCGAGTGACATTGGAGAGCACGAACCCATTAGGGCTTGTGCAGGAGTGTGATTTCTTCTTCCTTAGGTTCTTCTTCCTTCTTAGGTCAAGTAACCCATCCTCCGTGATAGAGCGGTTAAACCGGTCGGGTTATCCTATAACAGTGTTGACTGAGTGTTTCTTTACCTTGAAAGCTCTATACACCTTACCCACAGGTTATTGGATCTGCCCCCTTTGTACCCTAGACTTGGAGTCGCCGACCCTTAGCTAGGCCACCAGCTACTTCCTCATCCAGTCCCAAGAACCTTAGAGATGGAACACTCTGGTTTTGATTCCTCTTCCCAGTCAGAGGACAAATAATCGCTGTCTGGGACCCCTGACACGAGCCTAGATCTACCCTCCGCTACTCCGTCAGATCACTACAGTGAGGGTAGGATTTTAATTCAGGTATCGAATGATGAGTCAGACTAAGAGGCTCCAGTGGCCTCCGTCTCGTGGGGTTTTGGTGATGAGATACCAGAGGGTCCTGACTCTGAGGTAGTGTTTGCTTGTGAATTCACTCCCTCCGTCTTGCGTGCTTAAGACCTTAGCCGGATTAGGGATGGGTACGCTATTCCCAATGATTGCGCCTTGACTGTGTAGGCTGGCGGGGCCTAGCTTTATCACTCGGGCTTTGTCACTTTATACGAGGATACTCTTATGGATGGATTCTGTATTCCACTTCACCCAGTCGCCCGCGACGTCCTGATCTACCTCAGGATTACTCTTGGGCAGTTAGCCCCGAATGGGTGGAGGTTCTTGATGGGTCAATTTCTCTCTGGTCCCAAGTCTTCGGGTACAAGCTCACCCTTCAAGAGTTCTTTTGGGCCCATCAACTATTCCTTATGCATGGAGAGGTCAGATTCTTCTCTCTGGGGGCTCGATAAGGGAGAAAAATCATTGTCAACTGCCCGAGCAATAAGGGGTGGAAGAACAACTTCCAAGTATCCACCCCCAAGCTTTGTGAGCGAGCTCTAGGGATTCAGCTAAGGACTTCCTGGGCGGGAGAGCTGAGGAGTAAGCTCATCCATCATTTTCCCCTTTGCTTTCATTTACTTTTAGTTATAACTTGGTGGCTAACCGTTTCATATTTCATTTTATAGTGGGATCAGCTGACCCACCGAGCATTCTCGAGGAGTGTTAAGCCAGGATCAGGTGTTTGGCTAACCTGGCCACCAATGTCTAGAATGTGTTGTCCCGGACAGGGGACTTTATTGCCTCCTACAACCCAGACCAATCATCCCGGGTAAATTCTTGGGTAAACTATCTAGCTTTATTTGTCTTCTACTGCTTTTCCTAGCTACTAACTATATAATCTTTTTTCTTCACAGAAATGGGCCCCCGGAGAGTTATAGAGCAGTTGAGGGCCAGACAGGCCACCGTCGCCGCCCGGGTGGCAGATAGAGGAAAGAGGCCTGCTGCTGAGATCTTGGGCATCTATCATCCGCTCCGGCGGATAAGGCACAAGACAGTGACGCATAAAGAACCCGGGGGGACGTCAGCCCCTCACGTGGTGGTGGTGGAAGAAACCGCTCCCCGGGTGGACTTGTCATCCGGGACACCGTTGGAGATAAGGGAGAGAGTTAGACCAGTCCTCCTCCCTAGCCAGGTGGAGATGTGTGCAAATATGTCACCCCAAGTCTTCCAGGGGTGGCTGTACAGCCTCTCCTACTTCGTAAGTATTTTTGCCATTTTTTCTGTCCTTCAATAGTACATACGCACCCTAAGTAGGATTAGATGATCACATTAAAAGACAATTTTGGGATGAGTTGGATGCTTTAATGCAAGAAATACCGGGAAGAGAGAAGATAATTGTAGGTGGAGATTTTAATGGCCATGTAGGTAAAGATAGAACTGGATATGAGAGGGTACATGGGGGGTATGGTTTTGGAGATCAGAATAAGGTAGGGGTGATGTATTTTAGATTTTGCCATAGCATATGATCTTGTAGTAGCAAACACCTTTTTCAAAAAGAGGGAAGAACACTTGATAACCTTTAAGAGTGGATCTAATAGAAGCCAGATCGATTTGTTCCTTGGGAGAAAGGCAGACCGCTTAGCATGTAAAGACTATAAGGTCATCCCAAGAAAGAGTTTAACATCTCAACATAGACTTACTATTTTAGATAGCCATATAAAAGGACAATGTCGTACTAGAAAAGACCCTATAAATCCGCAAACTAGGTGATGGGACCTTAAAAGAGAGAAACTAGCAATATTCCAAGAGAGAATGTATACAGAAGCATCTTGGAATTTGGAAGATGGAAGCAATACTATGTGGGATAGAATGGCAGGGTGTATCACGAGAATATTAAAGGAGGTCCTCGGAGAGTTGAAGGGAAAAGGGTTAGCTTCTAAAGATACTTGGTGGTGGAATGAAGAGGTACAAGCTGCAGTAAAAACCAAAAAGGATTGCTTTAAGAAGTGGCAAAATGATAGAAGTGAGGAACACTTCAAAAGCTATAAATGTGCAAATAAGGAAGTTAAAAGGACAGTTAGAGTTGTTAAAATGGAAGCCGATGATGCCTTCTACACCAAACTAGACACTAGAGAGGGAGAAAAATGTATTTATAAGCTTGCTAAGTCACGAGAAAGGAAAACAAGAAACATTAATCAGGTTAAGTGTATAAAAAGCGATGACTCTAGGGTATTAGTGAACGATGAAGAGATTAAGGAAAGGTGGAAAAGCTATTTTGAGAAGTTGCTGAATGAAAAAAAATATGGATAACACAATGGAAGAAGAAACTGGAAGTTATGATGAAACTAGAGAATACAGATTCTATCGGAGAATAAGGAACTTTGAGGTGGAATTTTCTTTAAAGAAGATGAAACCCAACAAGGCATTAGGACCAGATGGGACCCCCATTGAGATTTGGAAATGCTTGGGAGATGTGGGGGCATCTTGGCTTACAAAAGTTTTTAATAGGATTTTAATGACTAGAAAAATGCCTGATGAGTGGAGGAAGAGCATCCTAGTGCCTATATATAAGAGTAAAGGAGATGTACAACAATGCAAACAACTATAGAGGTATTAAGTTGATGAGCCATACTATGAAGCTATGGAAGAGAGTGACGGAGCATCGCTTAAGAGGCACTACATCAGTGTCAGAAAATCAGTTTGGATTTATGCCTGGGAGATCAACTATAGAAGCAATTCATTTACTTAGAAGATTAATAGAAACGTATAGAGAGAAGAAAAAAGATCTACATATGGTTTTTATTGATTTAGAGAAAGCTTATGATAGAGTGCCTAGAGATTTAATTTGGTGGGTGCTAGAGAAAAAGGAGTGACCAAGGGGTTATATTGACGTGGTGAAGGATATGTATGATGAAGCGGTTACTACAATTAGATCACCAGCCGGAGAAATAAGCAAATTCCCAATTACCGTAGGCCTGCACCAGGGGTCGGCCTTGAGCCCTTATTTGTTTGCCCTAATTATAGATGAATTGACTAGACACATTCAAGATAAGGTCCCATGGTGTATGTTGTTCGCAAATGATATTGTCTTGGTTGATGAGACTAAAAGGGGACTCAACACTAAATTAGAAGCTTGGAGAGAAGCACTGGAGACTAAGGGGTTAAAGATAAGTAGGACAAAAACAGAATACATGGAATGGACTTTTAGCAACAGTGGAAGTAGAGACAACGAAGTAGTGAAGATCAAAGATTAGGAGATCCCAAAGAGGGAACACTTTTGCTATCTAGGTTCAATGATCAGTATAGACGGAGAGATTGGTGATGATATGACCCATAGAATTAAAGTGGGTTGGCTTAAGTGGAGGAGTGCTTCTGGAGTATTATGTGACAGGAGAATACCAGCAAAATTGAAAGGAAAATTTTATAGGACAGCTATTAGGCCAGCTATGCTCTACGGGACAGAGTATTGGGCAACTAAGAAACAAAACATTAGCAAAGTGAGTGCAGCGGATATGAGGATGCTAAGATGGATGTGTGGTAAGACTAAGAAAGATAGACTTAGAAATGAGTACATTTGAGAGACTGTAGGAGTGTCACATATTGAGGATAAGTTGAGGGAGAATAGACTTAGATGGTTCGGCCATGTGCAACAAAGACCTGTAGATGCACCTGTGCGAAAGAGTGATAAGATCGTAGTGCCTGGAATAGTTAGAGGGAGAGGCAGACCTAGACTGACTTGGGAATATGTAGTGCAACAAGATATGAATATATATAATTTAAATGAGCATATAGCTCTTGATCGTGCAGAATGGAGAAAAAGGATTCATACAACCGACCCCAATTGATTGGGACACAAGGCTTGGTTTGGTAAGTAACCAACCGGTTTATGCTTGTTTTCTGTAGGTCGGTTGTATGGCCGTCGGAGCTGAATCCTTCCTGCCCTCCCTGGCCGGGAGAGCCACTACTGCTAAGGCTGCCTTGTTATAGGAACGGGCAGCCTCTGAAGCCAAGGAGACTGCCTTGGCTGTTGAGAAAGACAAGGTCAAGGGCTTGGCCCTGGGTCTCGGCACTGCACAAGTAGAGCTGGTGGTCAACTTGGATGATCTAGAGGCTGCCCAAGCCAGCCTGGCGGCAATAGAACCTTGGGAGAAGGCCCTCGCCGGGACAGCGGCTGCGGGGTCTACGGAGGAGGCCTTCGACTGGCTTCTTTCAGGGCTATGAGGACCTGAAAAGAAGGCTAGCCCAAGATCATCCCAAGTTGGACATCTTGTCCTAGGAAGGGATCAACTCGGACTACTAGGACATCGGTCCCACCACTAGCGAAGGTTCTGCTACTGGGGCTGGACCTACTGGAGATGCTGCTCCGGGCAAGGAAGCTGCCCCGGGGGGAGAGGTTTCTTCGGGAGGAGGGGCTGGTGAGACCGACAATGTAGTCATGGTGGACGACACCTAGCCTCTCTGCCTACCCCCCAGTCTTGTACATTTTTTTTGGGAGGCTACTACAACTGCCCCCCAGGCTCTGTACAAACTTTTTATTTTGATTAATGAAAAGGCCCTCTGAGGCTACCCTTTTGCATCAATCGTTTCATCATTTTTGTACTCGCTTGTCTTGAATTGCCTGTGCCCAATCGATTAGAACCCCTGCCTTAGCAAAAGTTTAGGATCATGACCGGTAAAGAACACTTGGTCCTTTCGGGGCCTGTTTTGAAGGACCCGCTGGGTACAGTGTAGGAGCTAGGTCCCGTTACTATCCCGGTCGGTGTCTCTAGGCATTGTAGGTACTTAGGAATGTTTTGGATTTCCATGTCCTATTAGTGTCCGGTGTGATTTCCTATTTTAGTCCAACATCCCCCTGCCCCCAAGCTTTTGCTAAGGCGGGCATTGGCAGAGGGGGTGATCGTAGGGAACTGACCTAGAACGTGGGTAGTTGTAGGGTCTTTTTGGGCTTGCCATCACTAGCTACCTAGGGGGATTTGCCCCCATTGTCGGTTATGGATCTAAGCGAAGCCGGTGCCTCGGGTATGACACCGAGGTCTTTTGCCTTGGGCGTGACCACGAGGTCTTTTGCACCTCAGTTATGTTCCCGAGATCTTTTCTGAATGGAACACTGGTAAGGGTAATAACTTGTAGCAAAAACAAAAAAAATTATTCCTTTTTGAAAATCATGATAATTGTTTGAAAAGAGCTACAAATTTCCTAACCAATGTTAAATACGTTTTTCCTCCAAGCTTCACTAAAAATACTTATAGAGGTGTTGGACATTCCAAGGGGTGAGATAGATCATGCTCATCTAAAGTCTGTAACTAGTAGGTGCGCGGTCGGTTGACCCGGGTAATGCTGTATGGTCCTTCCCAGTTTGGCCCTAATTTTCCGTGGCTCAGGACCTTGGTAGATTGGTTCATTACCTTCAGGACTAGGTCTCCCATCTGGAAACTACGATGCTTGACTTTACTATTGAAATACCGAGAAACCCGCTGCTTGTAGGCTACCACTTTCAGATATGCCCCGTCCCTTTTCTCTTCTACTAAGTTGAGCTCTCCTTTGAGGGCTTCTTCATTGCCCTGCTTGCTGAAATTTACTACTCGGTAAGTGGGTAATCCAAGCTCTGTGGGGACCACCGCTTTGTAGTCATAGGTGAGGAAAAATGGGTCTCCCTTGTGGTTGCTCGGGGGGTGGTGCGATATGCCCACAGAAGGATCGGTAGTTCTTCTGCCCAAACTCCTTCAGCGTTTTCAAGTCTTGTTTTAATTGACTGCAGAATGGTCCGGTGTGTCACCTCTGCTTGGCCATTGGCTTAAGGGTGCTCGGGGGAAGAGTAGTGCTTTTTCTTGATGAAGTGCTCCATCTTCTCCTCGGTGATTTTTGCCAAGGGCTCGGCTTCTGCCCACTTGGTGAAATAATCAACGGTGATGACCACAAACTTGACTTGTCCTTTTCCCATCAGGAGGGGACCGACAATATTAATGCCCCACTAAGCGAATGGCCAGGGGCTGAGGATTGGTTCTAGAGCTCTCCCGGCCGGTTTATCATGGACGAATATCTCTGACACTTGTCACATCGCTTGACATATTCTTGGGAATCCCGGGCCATCGTTGGCCAGTAATAGCCGTACAGCAAGGCCTTTCGGGAAAGCGCCCGACCTCCAACATGGTTTTCACACACTCCCTCATGGATTTCATGCAATATCCCCTGGACTTGTGTTGAGTGGATGCACTGGAGATACGGGATAGAGAATCCCCTTTTGTAAAGAATGCCATCAACAAGGTGGTATTTGGTCGTCCGGTATTTTACCCGCCGGGCTTATTCTTTTTCATCTGGTAAAGTACCAATTGTTGTAAATGTCACGATCGGATCCATCCAACTGGGCACTAGGGCAACCGCTTTGACCTCCATGCCTTCTATATTGACCACGCTGGGCTCGGGTAGGTATTCTATCCTGATTCCGGGCAGGTCTGACTTGGAGGATGAGGCAAGCTGGGCTAACCGATCGGCTCTCGTGTTCTCCTCCCTCAAGATCTGTGTGACGGTGAACCCCTTAAGCTTTTTTGAAACTGCTCGAATAAGAGCCAAATAAGCTACCATGTTATCTTCCTGAGCTTCGTACTCCTGATTGACTTGATTGACCATGAGCTAGGAGTCGCTATACCCTTGGACTTGCTGCGCACCGATAGAGGTGGCCAGTTGCAGCCCGACCAACAGGGATTTATACTCGGCCTCATTGTTAGAGGCTCGGAACCCAAACCTTAGTGCGTTCTCCAGTTGGATCCTGTCGGGTGTGGTCAGGATGATCCCCACTCCACTACCCTATTTGTTGGAAGATCCATCCACATAGAGTACCCAGGTCGGGGTGTCAGGCTGTAGGCCGGGTAGTAGAACTGGTGGGTCGAGCTCCTTGATCGAATCTTCTGGATATGTGAACTTAACGAGGAAATCCGCCACTGCTTGCCGCTTGATCGCTGTCCGAGGTCTGTAGACTACTTCAAATTCCTCTAACTCCAACGCCCACTTAACAAGCCTTCCGGATGTCTCAGGCCTGCCTATCACCCAGCGAAGAGGCTGATATGTGAGAACCACGATAACATGGGCCTGAAAGTATGAGCGGAGTCTCTAGGCAGAAGTGATGAGGGAGAAGGCCAATTTCTCAATGCGGGAGTACCGGCTTTTTACGCCGTGTAGTGCCCGGCTGGTATAATAGACCAGTAATTGTATCCCTTGCTATTCTTGGATGAGTGCTGAGCTGACCGCTAAGGGTTATACCACCAAGTATAAGAATAGCTCCTCCTTCGGTATAAGTGTGGAGAGTAGAGGGGGTGATGTCAGG
The DNA here is from genome assembly GCA_033977485.1 of Hydrangea macrophylla. Classification (NCBI taxonomy): domain Eukaryota; kingdom Viridiplantae; phylum Streptophyta; class Magnoliopsida; order Cornales; family Hydrangeaceae; genus Hydrangea; species Hydrangea macrophylla. Next base: position 37,335,206 of record CM066994.1, read on the forward strand.
TATTTCTTATGGTCTTGAAACGCCTCCTCACACTCATTCGACCATTGAAATGCTTTACGGAGGATTTTAAAGAACATCAGACACATGTCAGTAGCTCGGGAGATAAACCAATTCAGTGCTGCCACCCGTTCGGCCAAACTTTGAACTTCTTTGGTTGACCTGGGCGACCGTATGTTAGTAGTAGCCTGAATTTTTTCAGGGTTCGCTTCAATCCCCCGCCTGTTGACCATATGGCCCAAGAACTTCCCGGACGAGACTCCAAATGTGCACTTGGCGAGGTTCAACCTCATTCAGAATTTTCTTAAGATGCTAAAGGCCCTGACCAAGTGCTCGAGATGGTCGGACTCTTCCCAGCTCTTGACCAACAGATCATCGACGTAAACGTCCATTAACTTCCTTATCAGATCCTTGAACATGTGGTTGACCAGGCATTAATAAGTCACCCCGGCATTTTTAAGGCCGAAGGGCATCACCTTATAGTAGTGCGTCCCTTGGTTGGTGATGAAGGACGTCTTTTCTTTGTCCCTGAGATACATGCTGATCTGGTTGTACCCCGAGTAGGCATCCATGAAGGAGATAAGCGAGTGACATGCCGTGGAGTCCACAAGGAGGTCTATTCTAGGCAACAGATAGCAATCCTTTTGGCATGCTTTGTTCAGGTCGGTGAAATCCATGCACATTCTCCACTTCCCGTTGCTTTTCTTGACTAGTACCACATTTGCCAACCAATCGAGATAGTGGACCTCTTGGATGAATTTCGCCTTTAGAAGCTTTTCAACTTCTTCACGCACTACTATTTTTCTTTCAGGGGCCATGCCCCTCATCTTCTGCTTGACTGACCAAGAGTCCTAGTCAACGTTGAGACGGTGGGACATGATCCAGGGGTCTATCCCAGGCATGTACTCATGACACTAGGCGAAGACGTCCTGGTTCTGTCGCAGGAACTGGACCAACTTTTTCCTGAGACCTGGTTCCAAGAGAGAGCCGATACTGACGGACCGGTCGAGGAGTTAGGGGTCCAAAACTACTTGATTCAGAACTTTCGTTGGGCATACTCCATCCCTTATGTCCCTCAGGTCCATCTCCTGGATGTTCAACATTTCTGTAACTACTTCTCTATGTAAGGAATTGACTTAACAGCTCCGGGCGGTTGCTTGATCTCTGCGTAAGCTCCCGAGTCCCTGTGGGGTTGGAAACTTGATCACTAGGCCATATGTTGACACGACCGCCTTGGCCCTATTGAGTGTCAACCTCCCCAGGATGACATTGTAGGCGGACGGGGATTCTACCACCACAAAGTTTGCAAGTACGGAGACTTGCTGGGGGTAGATCCCCATGAGGACTGGGAGCTCGATTGTACCAAGCGGTTGTGTGCTAGACCCATTGAACCCTACCAGAGGGTGGCTACGGGCTGATATCCTGAGTTGATCGAAAGCTGAGATAAACAATATGTCAGAGGAGCTTCCCGTGTCCACTAACACCCTCTTAACTACATAATTTGCTATGGAGAGTGTAACCACCAGCGGATCGTCGTAGGGGCAGTACAAGTCCTTCACTTTATAGGACGAGAACGTCAGCACATCGATCGATGGGGAGTTGGTGGATTGGATATGCCAGACATCCGATCAAGATGCTCGAGCATGCCTCTTCCTAGCCGATTATGAATCCCCTCTGCTCGAGGTTCCTCCAGAGATCACGTTGATTAGCCCGAGTGGTTGAGGCTGCTCGGGAGCTCGGGTGTCAAGCCGAGGTCACCTATTAGCAGTGACAAACTAGGCGAGGTGACCCTGTTCAATCAGCTTCTCGATGACAATCTTGAGCTTGAAGCAGTCTTCTGTGTCGTGACCATGGTCTTTGTGATGTCGGCAAAACTATCCCGATTTTTCTTCCCGGGCGGGCTCTTTAGCTTTGCCGGCTGTTGGAGGAGCCTCTGGGTCTCGACGGCGGCCATGACCTCATGGATAGGCCGGGAAAAGGGTGTGAAGGTAATTGGGGCCCGATCCTAACCGCCTTTCTGCTGATCCTGCATTGGCTTCTTTCTTGAGCCCTTCTCGGAGCCTTCACATTTTTGTTTAGACCTCGGGGATTCATCTCCCGCAAAGCTAGTATGCCTGGACTTTAGGAACTCTTTCGTGTTGATGTACTTTCCAACCCTCTCGGAGAGCTCAACTAGGGTTGCCGGTCGGTCATGATGAAATGACGTAGTAACTTTGGTATGCTGAACTCTCAAGCAAAAGGCCATGATAGCGACCGTTTCGTTCAGGTGGCGGGATCTAGAGCCTTTGCTGGTTGAAATGGTCGACGTAATCTTTCAAGGATTCTCCCTTGTGCTGCTTGATGGTCAGTAGTTGGGTGTCGGGCTGCGACCGATCTAGCATCCCTATAAACTAACTGATAAAGAGCTTGCTGAGTGCCTTGAAATTGTCGATTGTTCAGGGCTTGAGAGCATGGAACCACTATGCGGCCAGCCCTTTGAGAGTGCTAGGAAAGGCCTGGCATAGTAGTTTGTCGGTGGTGGTGTCTAGTGCCATCTGGGCCTTATAAGTCCAGACATGATCCACCGGGCTTCCTGAACCGTCATAAGAGTCGAGATGTGGTGATTTGAACTTCCGCGGGATGGGAAATCCTGTGACCCGGACGGCAAAGGGTGACTCAATTTCCGTATTAGTGTGATCATGGCGCTACTTATGGCTCAATTTCTCAATTTGCTTTTGCAAGTCCTTGATTTGGGCCTTGACATCTTTCTAACCGGTCTTCTGCTCTATATATGAATGGTACGTCAGGTCGGACGATAAGGCCTCTTCCTCGAAGTGCGTTGTCCTCGAGGATGGAACCCAGCTTCGACTCCGGGTAATCGTGTGCCTAAGATCCCCGCGGCTCCTGGACGGGGGGTCTTTGGCTAAATCTCGGGCCGTTTGCCCTTGCCCCTCCCCTCTAGCAGTGCGCCTACTGCTGATGATTTCACTGGCATTCCCCGCCCGGTGTGGGTTGGCCTGGAGGCGTTGCCAAGTTCGCTCAGGAGCCTGGCTATGCTCATTGTTCCCTAACTGACCCAAAGCAGGCGGGGACACTGGCTTGGTGTGAGCACGCCTTCGGACCCGTACGGGCTCCCGGTCGCGCATGTCCTTCCCGGGTTGTTCCTCTATTTGAGGAGCTTTTCCTGGAGGCCAGCAACGCTTCGATCTGCTGCTGAGTTTGCCGCTGGCCCTCCAGGAGTTGCGCAAGGGTTGCGATAATCTGCTCAGAGGTCATGGAAGTAGCCGGTAGCCCCGCCTGTGAATCTGTCTGACCTGCCAGAGCACCAGTTTTCTTATCTTTCTTTGGCGGCATGTTTATCAGTTAAAGATTTGTTTTTCTAAGATAGTTTTTTGTTCCTACAGAAGGCGCCAAACTGATGATGCCAAAAATTGGTAAAGAACGGGAAGAGTAATTAAGGGAGAGACAAGAAGTTTATATGTGGTTCGACCCCATTAATTAGGTGGCCTACATCCACGGGTGTGTCAGTGTCACGACCCATCCCACTACGCGTGGAAATAGGACACGTGGCACGCCACCAAGGCTCATCCAATCATCATCTAACGATACGCAGCAGAAAGAACTTTAAAACAACCCTGGGTATTTTAAAACTTAGGAAACATTGCCCTCTGAGTTGACAAATCCATTGAAAATTTGAGTTATAAAAAGTTTTGGCCAAGTGAAAACACATTCAAAAGAATCAGTTCTGAAAACAGAGGTTCAGTCGACTGTGCCTAGGCTCCAGTCGACTGTGCCTAGCAGAAACCAAAACCCTAAATTCTTAATAGAGGTCCAGTCGACTGATCAGGAAACCCAGTCGACTGCACTGGTTGCTATTTGGATCAGTAGCTAGAATCTACAGTAGTTCAGTCGACTGATCAAAGGTCCCCAGTCGACTGTGTTAAGGAGAACCAAAATACAACATTTTCAAAAGGGGTCCAGTCGACTGAGTTATGTCACGACCCATCCCACTACGCGTGGAAATAGGACACGTGGCACGCCACCAAGGCTCATCTAATCATCATCTAACGATACGCAGTGGAAAGAACTTTAAAACAACCCTGGGTATTTTAAAACTTAGGTAACATTGCCCTCTGAGTTGACAAATCCATTGAAAATTTGAGTTATAAAAAGTTTTGGCCAAGTGAAAACACATTCAAAAGAATCAGTTCTGAAAACAGAGGTTCAGTCGACTATGCCTAGGGTCCAGTCGACTGTGCCTAGCAGAAACCAAAACCCTAAATTCTTAACAGAGGTCCAGTCGACTGATCATGGAACCCAGTCGACTGCACTGGTTGCTATTTGATTCTGTCACAGCCCGTCCCACACAGCACAATATTTTCCGCTTTGCAGCACTGGGCCTGCCCTACGGTCTCACAGCCCAGCCCACTCACGGCTTTGTTCCTGGGCCTGGTACTCCCAAGCCCAAAACGCGTCATGCTATGTAGAGGCAAGCTCACACATATAAAGCTCATCACCCCTCCACACCCAGGCGATGTGGGACGCAAGTTCCCAACCCCAGTCGACTGGTCGGTCGACGGGTTGGGTCTTCACATCCACCCCCCCTAAAGAGGGCCCACGTCCCCGTGGACTTTTCCCACGCATGGACATGGCACACTTACGGCTGGACCGGGCTCTGATACCATTCTGTCACAACCCGTCCCACACAGCACGATATTGTCCGCTTTGCAGCACTGGGCCTGCCCCACGGTCTCACAGCCCAGCCCACTCACGGCTTTGTTCCTGGGCTTGGTACTTCCAAGCCCAAAATGCGTCATGCTATGTAGAGGCAAGCTTACACATTTAAAGCTCATCACCCCTCCACACCCAGGCGATGTGGGACGCAAGTTCCCAACCCCAGTCGACTGGTCGGTCGACGGGACGGGTCCTCACAGTCGGAGCGCGTTTACTAACAGATTACCGGCGGCCTTTTGGTAAACCAGCAAGGTGGGTGGCACTACCAGAAAGTCGGCGGGGTGTATGTGTGTAGGTAATATATATTGCAGTTCTCAAAAATAAGAATGTGATCCCTTTCAATGAGGGTGTGGGGTCTCTTTTATAGATCCAAGAGACCACTCGTACAAGGTAACTAATCAAGTTAGGAAACCTAACTTGATTACATATGATTAGCATAAATCATGGAGGTTCCCTTAGTGGTTTAGGAAACTGCTTGAATTAACCTTTTTACTAAGCTAAGGAGCTGCCAGCTACTTCGTAGAACAAGCTACGGGGCAGGCCTGGGCCGCACCTACTGAGGATGCGTCTGTATCGCGATCCTGAGCTATGGGCACAGACCGGGCAGTATCGATGGATTACCCTGGGATAGCTGAATTCCAGGCACCTTCCCCTACTGACCCAACGTCTCCATGTTGACGTGGTGATATGACTTTGACTGGATATTTTATGACCTATCAACTTCATTTTCACCTAAATATATGTGGATATCGCATTTTTCTTACCCACAGCTTTTTCTTTTAAAATTCCTTTAAATGTCAGAACAAATGAGTCGCCACTTAATTTTTAGAAGGAAAATTAAAAAACCATTTTAAAGCAACTGATCTTTTGCGAAACCAAAGATTAACTAGGTCCGGGGATTATGGAATGAGAAGGGAAGGAGCCCATCGGACTAAAACACCCCTTCTCATCCTATTTCGCGATAGGCCTCTACTCAACATCCTTTTAATTGAATTACTAATCTAAGCATGCGCTCAACTAATACATAGATATACGTATACATTACACAAACATGTCAAAATGGTGTAAAATTACCAATTTACAAAATATCATTCAAAAGCCACGTAATTCAAGTAGCAAGCAATATGATATGTAATAAAAAACAAGAGAACTTACCCGGGATCCAGCCCGCGAATATTAAACGTGCAATGCATGCGATTAAATAAAACCTAGGAAAAGAGTCTCTAATCCACATATATACATTTAATGCAAAATCTTAATTCTAATGTGTCGAGCATAAAGGTCAAGAAAATCAATAAAATCAAGAAATTAAAATAAATTAAGAGGAGTTTAAGAAATCATACCTTAATAGAGCTACAAAACAAAGGGTTAGTCCACATGATATACAATATATAAAGTTGGATCTTAAATAACAATCCTAGACTTCTAGCTTAAATCTATCAAATGTAATTAAATCTAAAGCAAACAAGTCCTAATTACAAGCATCAAACCACATGGATGAATATATTCATGAACAAGAATAAATTATGAAATAATCAGTGATTTAGATCACTTAAACTTTGAATTCAAGCTTAACTAATCATTATTTAAACATGGTTTGAGCCCTAGGTCATAGAAAAGTCATTTGGACCATTATTTACTAAGTTGGTCAAATTTGTCATAAAAAATTCTAAAAATTGCAGAGAGTAGACCAGAACTTTAAGAAAATAAAAGGCATGCTTCCCGTGGTTTGATTTTGATGATTTTTGGACACAAGATGCCTCTGTGAGTCTAGTTTCCAAATCAAAAAGAAAATCAAAGTTTCAACGGTTAGATCTCTGGGAAAAGGACAAACACCAGACATCACTCAGAGATGTACAACTCTCTGTCCAGAGATTTTGTTTGATTTTTTAAAAATAGTAAAAAGATCAGAAATGCTTTGTTCTTTTTAGGGTGACTTCCTAACACATTAATCTACTTAGAAAAAATTATTTTGGGTTACAAATACTTTATTAAGGTTCTGATTTACTCATTTCAAAAGAGTGTTACTGTTCTGAAACTCTGGACAGATTGTAGTGACTGTACAAAACTCATGACCAAACCACTTTAAACATGAAATCTCCTTAAAACAAAAATTACAGTGGTAAAACATTGTGTCATTGACATTTTCCCGTTGGTTTCACTTGATTCCAACGGTTAGATTTCGAACCAAAAATCTTTGATCAAAACCGGTTTATGAATCCACTGTTTCAATGTCAAGTTCCACTTTTATTTGTTAACCCCAACTATTGAATCATGAAGTTGGACTTAAACTAAACCATTTTCTCCTACCTTTTGATGGTCATTGGAGGCTAAAGACCTTTATATTTGTAGATTTCAAATGAAGTATGAATGGACTTCATGAAATCTCAAAATAATGAACCTAAACCATGGAGATGGGCTTAGACTCAAAACTATTTTCTCCTACCATTTGATGGTCATTGGAGATGAAGATATGACTAATACTCATGAGCCTCAAAGGAATATAGAAATGATTCCATGAAACACCAAGCTAGAGGATCCAAATCACAAATATGGACTTGGATCCATCTATTTGTTTATAAAATGAAGTGATGATCAAACTTTGACTCCCATGTGAAGCATAAGCTTACATGAGATTCAAAAAAATAAAACTCAAGAGTTTTCAAGAGAGATATTGAAGATCTCTAAGAGTCTCAAGAGGGAAGTAAAAAAAGACACAAAAAAAAGAATGAAACAAAGAAAACTAAGTTGTTTGAAGATTAGAGACTTAAAAGAAAGAAAGAAAAGAAACAACTCATGGTTAGAGGATCACCTCCAAGCTATCCTCAAAGCTTCTCTACTTTGAAAATCTTCCAAACTCTTCTTCAAGCTCTCCAAACTCTCTCTTTTTTTTTTCTCTCCAAAAATGTATTAGTGTAATGGTATATCCTTCTTGTATATTGTTGTTGTGTCCCAAGGGAGATCCTCCTTCTTTTATAGACAAAATTACCAAGTATTTTCAGTGAATTCGGGGTAAAAGACAGGTGTAAATGTCTCATTTGGTGGTACAATACGTACTTCCTGAAAATAGACAGACTGCTACACAGGGCGGCATTCAAAAATATCTTGCGGCAGTCAGTGGATGCCGCTGCGGCACTCCGTGAAAGCCGCGGCGGCATTTTGTGACTGCCGCCCGGCTCTTAGTAAGTGCCGCGGAAAATTATTAATGGTCGCGTTTTAGTCAGCCTTACTTTATCAGTTTTTTTATTTTTATCCGCATCCATATACGTATTGTACCACAAAATACAGACTGTTAAAGCAAACAGCAGTCAGAAATTGTCGGCGGCACTCGGTAAATGTCGGGCCGGCACTCACTGAATGTCGTTCGGCACTCATTGAGTGCCGCCAAATACTGCCGTATGCCGTTTTGTTGAACTTCCCCTTTTTAGGTCTTTTCTTTCCTCTATTTTTCTTAAAGATACTTATTTTCGAAGATCTTTTCCAAAAAAGACGTTTTATACCTGAATTCTCCTAAATACCTGGTATTTTCTTCTTCCCGTGAAATTTTATTGCATTTGAAAAACTTTCTGAAAGAGCTCGGAATACTTCGAATCTTTCGGTCCTTATCATCATTGGACGTGGAGGTGACGCTCTCCTAAATTTGACGGTCGGTCAAAATCGGGGTGTCTACAATATATAAAATATGTAAAAGTACATAATTACACACATTTGAGTGACATCATCATTAGACCATGTTAATTCCAAAGTGCATGTAAAAATAGGAATTTGGGGAGTAAATGAGCACTATATCTATTATATTGGCACATGAATATGTAATATTCAGTGTTTATCACCCACCTACAAAGAGGCAGACATATAATGTACATCGAGTCCGACGGGTGTGAAGAGCTTACAAATACAAGATTCCTAGACTTCGAATCATCAAAATTGAACCACGGGCGAAGAAATAATCATTGTTTAAAGTTCGGACGAATCTTCTATTTTGCCAGAGAGGGACCGGGATTATTTTTTAGCTTTTCGGGTGTCGGAACAATCATTATTCATGACAGAATGGAAGTGCGTGACATTACCGAGGACTCCCTAAAATTTCATCTCAATTGAACACCAGATCTGAAAAAGTACTTTATCAAGCGTAGGAATCAAACGGGAAAATTTCGTTTCATCGCCAGAAAACTTCAAAAAGTTTAAAATTGATGCCAAAAATCCATATATTGTCAAGATGAAGAGCCTTCAGAAATTTCGTTGCCATCAAACAAAGAAAGTTGCAAAACTGCGATAAGATCACTCACGGGCGCGTCAATTTATACTGATAAATCATCAGAAAGTCTTGGATTCCGAGGATAATCGGCTGTGGTATTTTCCGTCTGGATTAAAAACACCTTTTACATCGAGACGAAGAAATCCCTATAAACTTCGTCTCAATCCGACACCAAATTTCTAAAAAGTACATTTTAATTAATGTGTTTGTCAAGACAGGTGCTTAATACTAGTCAGATAGCGTTTCAAGAATTCCATTTTTGTACTAAAATTCCGCGTTTGTCAAGAGGACTACAGAAGTCCAAGTTTCGTCGCATTGCCTTTTAAGGATTTGGAAGCGAGGCGCATGTACAGATATCTAGATATTTTCTTTGCTTAGCAACTAAGCAATCTAGATTTGGGCCAATCGCGCCATAGGAGTCACTTTCTGATTGGAGGAAAATACTCTTTGCATTGAAATAAAGGGATCCATATAATTTTGTCTCATTCTGACATCGAATTTCAAAAAGTGCACCTCGATTAGCGCCTTCTGCCATAACTGGTGTCGAATATCGCCAAAGAATATTTTAAAAATCCAACCCCGACTTCGAAATCCTATGTTAGTCACGAGTACCCAGAGGTCCAGTTTTCAATCGTATAGCTTTCCGAAAAATCCCGGAGAACGCGGTGCACACACACAATATCGAGATAATTTTATTACTTTATTATTATTATTGTAATTTTTATTTAATTTATTTTTTTAAATCAAAATTTCCCTATAAATAGAAGGTCTCCCCCCCCCCCCCCCCCAGCAAAAAAAAAACAGAGGCGGTGGGCGAGGAGGTCGAGAATCTCCTAAAGGCGAAGTCCATCCGAGAGGTCCACTATCCCGATTAACTGGCTAACGTTGTTCTCGTCAAGAAAAGCAACGGGAAGTGGAGAATGTGCGTGGACTTCACCGATCTCAACAAGGCCTGCCCCAAGGACTGCTATCCGCTGCCAAGGATAGACCTCCTTATGGACTCAACTGCAGGCCATTCGCTCCTATCATTCATGGACGCTTACTCGGGGTACAACCAGATCAGCATGTACCCCGGGGACGAAGAGAAGACTGCGTTCATCACTGACCAAGGCACGTACTATTACAAGGTCATGCCATTCGGCCTCAAGAATGCCAGGGCTACCTACCAGCGCCTGGTCAACTACATGTTCAAAGACCTCATTGGACTTTGTCCTTGCCTTTTCCCTTAGATTTTGTAATCTTAGGGACCGGTCCAACACTTGAACCACCAGTGCCCGCCTTCTTCTTCCCTTTCTTTCCTTTGGGTGTAGATTGGGAAGAGGAAGCACTTTTCTCAAAGTTCAAAACATTGACCCCAGGCTTGATCACCCCTTCTGCTGCCAGTAAAGAACTTATTAATTCGCTCATTGAGAAATCCATTTGATTCATATTATAATTAAGTTTAAATTGAGCGAATGAAGGCGACAGCGAGTTGAGGATCATATCAACTTGGGTCTGTGCATCGATGTTGGCACCTAAGGTCTCCAGCTCGTTTAAATAACCAATCATTTTTAAAACATGTTCCTTGACTGGAGTCCCTTCCGACATCTTTACACTCATTATCTTCTGCATGGCTACCTGTCTGGCAGGTCTGCTATGCTCCCCAAACATCTTTTTCAGGGATGTGATAATGTCACTGGCAGAATCATTCAATTGGAATTAGTGTTGCAACACACCAGCCATTGAGGCCAGAGTGTAGCAATGAGCCATTCCATTCGACTTCTTCCATTTGTCAAACTCGCGTCTGGCAGCTACCGAAGCATTTACCGTGGGTTCTTCAGGGCTTGGGGTGGTGAGGACATATATGTGATCCTCTACAGTTAACACGATATCAAGGTTACATTTCCATTCAGTGTAGTTGTTTCCAGTTAACTTGTTTTGAGTGAGTATGGTGGCAAGTGGACTAAATGATTTTTTCCTCAAACTCTAATCCAAGACCACCTTCATCTTTGTAAATCAAAAACCCATTAGCCCAACTCAACCACAACTTCAAAAAAACCCAGAAAATACCAGTTTTAACCCCCGCGGGTCCCACTTAATTCAGCCCGGACCATTCTCGCCCAACTTATAGCTTTTCTGACTATTTCGGCCCTTCCGGACCCAACCATGATGTCCAGTTAAGTTGATTTTTTGTCGAATACGACTTGGGCCTTCTCGGATTATTCCTGCAGCGTTTCTCGAATTTTTTTCAGTCTTTCTCAACAAACATTGAATGAACTTCAATAGTCGCCTATGCACATGTAACATCTTCAACTCTTACTCTTAGTGGCATGGTCTCCCTACAAATCCATTTGTCAATCCATCCGCCTTTACTGCTTTATTTACTTACTGTTGTACATACTTATTATATGTAACAAATCTATGAACTTATCAATTATTTCACGACTACTTTCAAACCACTTACAATAGGCACTGACCCGTACTTCCGGTACACTTTTGCACTACTTGGGTACCGACCCTTACTTCCGGCACATAAAACAAAAAGACAAAAAATAGTAAAAAAAAAAAAAAAACTTATCGCGCAATTGATCTACTCCAACTTTTACTCAAAACACTTTCTCATAACTCACTGCTTTCTCGAGGTTAAAATCTTGGACTACAACGTACATGTTACAGTTTCTAGGCCCTAGCTACACTGATTTTACTCAAAATACTATTTCACACACTAATGGTCTAGATCGACCGAAATGCTCACACACATATGCACATCACAGAACTACGTACGACTTGATTTTTGAGTCGAGATACGTATGCAACCGTTACTAGGGTACGACCATACCCATCCACTACTTATACTTTCTCACATTCTAAATATCTTCTACTTATCTCGAGTCGAGATATATATATTGGTGACCGCGTGTCACGGATGCTCGAGTTCAATTTCTTGTATATATATTCTACCACTTTTTACTTATGCCCCACTACTTTTAAAACCACTAAAATCGGCAATCGTGTGTCACGGATGCTCGAGGGTGCCTAACACCTTCCCTCGACATAATCAAGTCTTCGAACCCACTTTAAGAACTCTAGTTTCGCATGACTATTCGAGTTACATTTTTAAAGGGCATTACTTTTCCAAAACATTTTTCAAAAGTCAAAGATGATCGTGTTGATTGTCTTTACAGGGATTCTAACTCTCGAATAAATGTTAGATGGCGACTCTAAACTCTTACTCGGCCTTACTCTCACTTTCACACATTTATCACACTCTTTTGCACGCCTATCGTCTTAAAGGTTACGATCCACGAAGGGATCCCCCCCCCCCCCTTTCGGGGTGGACGCGACAAACGTCTTAAGGACGTGTTTGTTATGTGTGCTTTTCATGTAAACTTGTAACACATGAATATTATCTGTTTGTCAACATATAATATCATATGTCTGAGGGGCTTTTCGCTGAAAAAAAAGTAGTGAGGGGCTTTTTAAAAAAATGGCCAAATCGTGTAGAATTTTGGCTAATACAGTTAATTTTAGGGGTATATGATCTAATATCTCATTTAAAATTATAACTAACAAAGGGCACCTAAAAGCTATTACCAAATGTCGCATTTTTATTATCAAATAATCCATTAGAAAAGTAAATACTAATTGGCACAAATGTACAATAAAATGACACCTTATTACTATAAATTGAGACAAATACATTGGATGCATCGTACAACTAATATTACTTGGTTATATATGGAATTTTCACTCAAATACTAATAAAATAGAGAGTTTTCTAAATTTTTGGGAGGGCTTAAATGTAATTTTTTTAGGCACATTTCCAATTTTTCCAAAGAGTGACTCTATTTACACCCACCTACTTTACTCACTACACTCATTTACTCTTTATACCCTCCATATTAATTTTTTTAAAAATAATTTACACTCTACACCCACCCTTCATCCCTAAATTAACCCTGATCTTCATCTTTCTACACCTACCATCTTGTTCAACTCAAACATTCATCTTTATACTTCTACCATTTTCTATCCATTTTATTTCTCTTTTATCTCTTAATATGATCTTTAATATTTGTTTGGATTCTAACTCTAAGTAAGGAAATCAACACATCTCTAAGTTCTACAAAACTAGTTTCGACATTAAATTCAAATCAATTAAGAAAAAAAAATCGTGGACTTTTGTTTGTCAAATTTGGTTGAAAGAATGGAGTACAATGATGATTTTTCGGAATTATCCAATAAATGGGAAAGACCATCATGTCCAAAAGAATACATATCAATATTTGTGTACACACAGATACATATACAATATAATACATACACATATATATATATATATATATAAACGTATATGAGGGATTATTATGTGTATGTATGTGTATATGTGTATACATATAAGTTAGGGTTTATTGAGTTAGGTGGGTGTAGAGATTAACTTTTTTATAATGCTTTTAATTTTACACGGGGATATAACTGCAAAGTAAAATTCATTAAAAGGTGAGTGTACAAAGTAAAATAGTTGGGTGCGAATAGAATTTCTTTTTTTCAAAATTACCTTAACTCTTCATACATCTGTCCCTGGTTGAGTAACACTTTCCCCTTACTCTGTTAGTCTACACTTGACTATTACGGAGTAATTTAATTGTTAAAACTTTTTAACAATGTCCAATTTACCATTGCCAAATTTACCAAAAATTTCATATAATTTTTTTTCGCATAAACTTTGATATGTTTTCACATTTAAAGAAGGTCACTGTAATTATACAACTCACAAAGGAGGTTTTGTATTCTAAATTTCTAGGGTAAATTGCACTAACTTTCCCTGAGGTTTGACGAAATTACACGGACCTCCCCTCTAGTTTGAAAAATTACACTGACCTCCCTTGAGGTTTGGGTTCTCGTTAGACGGACCTCCCCTCCGTTAGAGAACTTGTGTATTCTGTGACGGAATTAGCTGATGTCACCATTTTTTGTTAACAAAATGCCAAACTTGCCCTCATCATGAAAGATAATGTGTAAATAGACCAAAGTACCCTCCAACCTCAATAAATTGACCAAACCTAACACCTAAATCAATTCTATGTCTTTCCCCGTAAATACACACACATACATATGAAGATATAATAATTGAACTCCGAATTGGGTTTTGGGTTTTCATTGTCTGTTGCAATTTGTGGGCTATTTGATTCTTGCAGTTTGGAGATTTTATAGAATAAACATTTGGAGTGTAGTTTTGCTCATCTCAAAATTGCTTATCCAATTCTCCCATTGGTTAATAAAAAGTCATAGGCCCCACTACATTAACCAAAGTAAGAGTTAGATGAGTAATGAGAGAACAATTTTGGGGTGAGCAAAAATGTTTTGATTAACCAAAAACAAAAACAACCATTGAGAAAAAAACAAATCTTCAAGAAATGAATCAATATGGACTTCGAGAAAACATCTTTTTAAAAAAAGGATAAACTACAAATTACACCCCCATAGTTTGAGGGTTGTGACAATTTGGTCCTTATGGTCTCAATTTTGGCAATTTATACTCTATAGTTTAAAAATTGTGCAAAATCCACCCAACTACAAAAAAAGCAAGGGCACAATGGGAATGTCACATTATTTCTAACAAAAAATGACCACATGTGCAGGGGTAGACTCAGGAGTGTAGTTCAGTTAGAGCAAGAGCTTATACGGGAGTTCAGGTGTAGTACTCGGACTTTTTTATTTTTTATTTTATAGAAATAGTACAATTCTATGAAGGTTTTTTTTTTGTTGTACAAACTAATCTTTTCCATAATTTTTTCACAAAAAAATTGTATTATAAGCATAATTCGTTATTTATATTTATCACTTTGATATTTGTGTAGCAGTGCGTGTCCAGTTTGAAATGTATCAGATTGTTTTATAGATTATAAGATATTATCGGATGATTTAATAGACTGTAAGATATTATCATATTATAAGTTTTAAGTGTATCAAATTGTTTAAAATATTATAAGTTATTTATGGGATAGATTAGTTTGTACAAAAAACTACATAGAATTATACTATTTCTATCCATAAAAAAAAATTGATATTCTCTAGAACCTCCTGTATAAGCTTCTGCTCCCACCAAACTACACTCCTGGGGCTGCCGCTGCACAGCAGCACATGGTGTCATTTTTTGCTAGAAATAATGTGATATTTTCATTGTGTCTTTTTTTTTTTTTTTTTAATTTTTTTTATGTAATTGGGTGGATTTTGCACAATTTTCAAACGATAAGGTGTAAATTGCGAAAATTGAAACCATAAGGACCAAATTGTCACAACCATCAAACTATAGGGGTGTGATTTACAATTTATCCTTTTTTAACACCAAAACTACGTTATGTTGTAAATGGCATTATTGACTTTTTATTTATTCCGTTAGCACCGTTTTCGACGAGAGAGGTCACTGTAATTTTACAAATTAGAGGAGAGATCTGTGTAATCACGTCAAACCTCAGAGGATGTCAGTGTAATTTTCCCAAATTTCTAATATTACCGCAGGGGTGCCCAGTGTAATTGTTTTTATCGGTAAGTGGTTAGTAGAATTTACATATTTACCCTTAGTTTTCAATTTAAAACCGATAAACCGGAAGATAACCATCAAGACCGACCTTGACAGAGACATCGTCGTGGGCCGTTTCCGACCTCACAATCGTCCCTCCCGTGGACCCTCTCTCACTCTTTTTGGACGTTTCACTTTGATTGTCCTCCACAACCCTTCCCCCTCTCTCTCTCTCTCTCTCTCTAAAACGGAATACTTCCAAACTCGAAACGCATTTACTCATTTCAGCTCCACCACAGAGCAAAGAAAATCTAGAGAGAGAAAGGCTTAGAGAGAGAGAGAGACTGATATTTCAGTTTTCTCTTCATCTTCCCCTGTAATCAATCCATTACACACATATATACGGAGAGATGGATGAGGGCTCGACGGGGGCGCTAGTGCCGGCGGTGAAGACGGAGGTACGACCGTCCTCCGACGCCGCCCCGTCGGAATTCGGCGCCAGAGAGGCGGCTGATGTAGGGGCGCCGGAGCTCGATAAGGACTTGTTGTGCCCAATTTGTATGCAGATAATCAAAGACGCGTTCCTGACGGCGTGTGGACACAGTTTCTGTTACATGTGTATAATCACTCACCTTCACAACAAGAATGATTGCCCTTGTTGTGGACATTACCTTACTAACAACCAGCTCTTCCCCAATTTTCTACTAGATAAGGTTTGTTTGGTTCTTGATAATTTGGTTTTTTTTGATTTGTTGATCATTCCGATTGTGCTTTGCATCTTGAATTTTCGGTTACAATTGCGCTAAATTGTGTTCTAGTTTTTGAGGAAAAAGGGAAATCAGATGTATAATTTTATGCTTATCGTGAATTTCTCATGATCAATACATAGTGAAATGTGGATATGCTTCAATGCACAACTGTATGTGTCAGTATGTGAATGGCTATTTATATAATTGCATCAGCCACCCAATCGATTCAAGGTTTTTGTGTATTTGATTACAAAGGCGGATCTAGAAAATCTATCCAGCGGGCCTTGATAGAGGCTAGTGTACAAAATTTTTTTTTTTGGGAACTATTGATACATATTTTGGGTGGATGATATAAGCTAATGCTATAAAAATCATCATGAAAACATAAGAGGGAGGGGCTTTACATAATTAGCATGAAAACATAAGAGAGAGGGGGCTTGGAGGGGGACTTAAAAAAGGGCAGCCCAGTGCACGAGGCTTCCGCCATTGCAGGAGCGAAAATGAAAATCCTTGTTGATCAAACACTACATGATATCATACAATCTTGATAAAGAAACCTCTTCTTAGGGATGGAAACGTGGCGAGTATGGGACGGGGTTCCTCTTCCCCGCCCCCGCCCCCGCCCCCGCCCCCGCCCCGAATAACAATATACTTACCCGACCCTGCCTTGCGGCCTCTGCTAGAACTGTCACAAATCCCACCCCGACCCGATGAGTACAAGAAATCCCGAACCCCGCTCCGTCCCAACCTGTTTGAATCTAACAAGGTGAAAAAAAAATCCCAATGAAATCTCAATCAATGGACCAAAATCCAAGTATAAGCCTGAAACATCGCCCACCCAAATATAGCAGGAAAGTAATCGAAAGAGGAAATTAAAATTGGACCTACTTGTTAGGTTTGGATCAATGGACCATTGAGATCTCCAACATCATCATATACTGTACACATTTCTTGATTTGTTGTGTGCACAAACTCGAATGATGAAGAACAAGGAGGTTCGTCGTCTCTGTTGGATTCCTCTCAGCTCTGTTGCTTCCACTCTCTCTTCTCGACCTCCTTGTCGGTGAGAGACCATAGTGCATGCAACGATGAAGACGAAGAAGATGAAGATTGGGATGAAGAGAGCAATCCCAAGGCATTCGCAACTCGAGATCTGAAACTATCTTCCATGGATTCTGAATACGAAGCCATTGATCAGTTTTGCTTTTTTGATGAGTAGAGAGACTGTGATAGAGACGGGAGTGAGATGAGATTAGATGAGAGAAGAGAGATCAAGGGTGGTGGGTATGTGTGATTTGTGTTTTGACAGAAACCCCAAGTGTTTTAGGCAACACTTAAAGTAATAAGGGCAGGTTTGTAAATGTGCTATCTAATCGGGGCGGGTTCGGGGGATTTGTCCCTAGCCCCGGACCCGATCCGAACCCGGCTCGGGTTGAAGGCTTTCACCCCATGCCCTTCCTACCCCTTGTTAACCATCCCCATACCCTACCTATTAGGGGCGGAGCGGGGCGGGTAGCCTGAAAATCTCGCCCCATTTCCATCCCTACCTCTTCTTCTCTCCCCCTAGATCTTAGCACCTTTGTCTCTTGACAGGAGAGTGGACTGGCTCTCTCACTCAACTATATTAAACATGAATGAGAATAACGTGCCCAACCCCTTATATGACACACACACAGACACACCCACACATAAGGTTAGCAAAATTAGGCCCCGAGGAGGATATCCATAATTAAGGGTTGGATGATATACTGTCAAACTAATCTCTAATTATTTTAAGAATTTGATTCACCACATCACTTAATAAGTCATCATTTCAGTAAACAATTTTTTCAAAGACATCCGGTGTTTAGTGATTTCATTTGAAATAGCACAAAGGTGATATCCAGCTCTCCAGTGTAGAGGGTGTAGATTTCACCTTGAGCATAAATGTTCCCATAGCTAGGGGTAGATTTAGTGAGGGACAAGGCCTCCCCTTGATTTTAGAAAATTTCATATATACCCTAAATAATATATATTTTCACACAAGCGCCAACCCTCCGCTACACCCCCCCCCCCCACACACACACACACACACACAAAATACATTCAGTTTCTTGGTCTCAATTTGTAGTAGCAATGTGTCATTTTGTTGTACCTTTGGTGCCAATCAATATTAACTTTTCTTATGTGCCATTTGGTAGAACTTTTAAGTGCCATTTGTTAGTTACAATTTTATAATGCGTAGTAAAATGTCCCAAAGTGTTCTATGGTGTATGTGTCGTATAATGGGAGAAGATTTCTTGAGTAATTGTATTAATTTTTATAGCATTAACTTAATTATATCATCTACACAAAAAATATGTATAAATAGACCCCCAAAAAACCGCCTCGGGGTAGCACCTCCTGGTGCAACTTCTTGGTTTGGCCTCTACCATGCCTTTGCCCCCCAACTTCAAGTTTTTGCATCCGCACTTGCCCATAGCGCAATAGTTGATCTAAAAGACCTCACTATTAGTAACCCAAAATCATCATCATTAACAACTTTAGTGATTTCGTCCATTATCCTTGGGACTAAGAGCTTAAAGTATATACTAAATATGAAAATTACATTAAAAGCGATACTTAATATGATGTGTTTCTTACTGTGATCTAGTGCCGTGTATTCCAAATACATTAATACATTAACCATAGTCCACTAGGTGAGATAAACCACCTATGGTGTAGTGGTTAGCTGCATTATAATTGATAGATAAGATGCGTAGTCTTATCAGTACCTGCGAATAATTCAAGAATTGTGAAAATAATGATTTGACACATGAACCATACCATTTGGTAATTCAAGGACTATTCATGTTATGATATAGAACATTCATTGTATGATGATATGAAATTCAATGATAAATCAAATCTATTTAAATAAATAACAAAATGTTTTGGATATCAGGGCACACATCCTAATACATGCACGACAGGATCTCTTGAATATTGTCTAGTTAGTTCATCCATGTGAATAAAGTAAAAGGGTAGGGGTTAGTATTGATCTTTGATGTAAACCCCACCAGAATTTACTAATATTTCTTGCAATTGTCTTCACTTTCGTCACATCTCCATATTATATGTCCTTGATTAAAATCTATAGACCTTCCATATTAGAGCTAGAGACTTGATTAAATTTTGTTCTTCAAATGTAATTAAATCGTAAGAAGATCCTTCTTTTTCTATCTCTGTCTTTCCAAGAGCCTCCTCAATAGATAGATCCCTCCATAGTCGATCTCCCTGATATACCTCAAATTCATTTTTCAAAGCTGAAGTTTTAAGTTTTAGTTGTTGCCCACCGTTACTCCTTGAAAGCTCAATGGATGATTTGTTCAACATTGAACATCCCCTTTGTTTTTATATATAAGTTCTAAATATTTTTTCTCCATTGATATAGCATTTTCTTTTTATTCGTTTGTTATTTAGCAATAGTCTCAATAGTATATGCTAAAGTCGTCAATATATTCTCGAGATAGGATGAGACCGACAGTATGATATTTAGCACGTGCACCAACACCTTTTCCCCTTTTAGGGATTTATGGTGCAAGGTTAGATACATTATCCGTAATATGGACATGTGTGATGTATATATAGATAAGTGCTCAAAGTCACATGTACTGACACTAACTTTAGCTCTTAATCTCTAACTCATTTCGAGTTTCTTTTATATTCTATAATTGTAAAAATAATCTTGCTATTGCTTGGTGAGTTTGGCATCATCTTATCATGATTTGTATCTTGAAATTATCTCCTTCAAAATGCAGCTTATTGTTATATGGTTTCTCTGTACCACATTTTTAGCTATTGAAGAAGACTTCTGCTTGCCAAATATCAAAAACTGCTTCCCCAATAGAACAATTTCGCCAGTCATTGCAGCAGGTTAGTTATCCTATCAAACTAGAATGGTCTCACAACATTTTGAATTTGTAATTTGCAGAGCTCTATTGAAAACATCATTCAGTATCAAATATCTTTTTATAGTCTTTCAGTATCAAATAAACCTTTATTTTATTTTATTTTTATTATTATTTTTTTTACGTCTGGATAAGTTTGTGGGAAAGGTGGGATTTTGTTTTGTTATTATTGGATAGCGTTCTATGCTTTACAAATGTTTTGGAGTTCAGATGTTTCAAATCATACGTTAAGATACCATGTTTATTTGATTTTATCCTATATAATTCTAAGACAACTACTTAAAGAACAATTAGTTCCGAGTAGAGTTCAGTTGTAGCAATGACTTGGAGGGGCTATCTCTGAGATTATGAACTCAGAGAAATATAAAAGAGAGTCAACCTGATGGTTCTGAAACTTTGTTTCATTGTATGTCCAGATGTAGTAAAGACTAAAGAGTGCTACCAAAAAGTACAATTTCTTCTGTGTCCGGTTGTTGAGTTGTTCTATTATGTGCAAAATGTACATATGATGTTCTTACATGGGATCCTTAAACAGGGATGTGAAGTATCAGTAAAGGAGCTAGACACCCTATTGTCGCTACTTGCAGAGAAAAAGAGAAAGTTGGAGCAAGAAGAGGCTGAGAAAAATATGCAAATTCTGTTGGACTTCTTGCAATGCCTTAGGAAACAGAAGGTCGATGAACTAAATGAGGTTTGTACTACAGGATTGTACGTGTATTTATATTCATATATACATTGGCCTAGTCATTGTGAGTACATATTTGGTATCCTCTACCTTCTTTCTGTTTCATTTGTCGGGTTTTGTATGCCGAGTACTTTATTTTTCAAGTTTATTGTTCTGAGTTTGTGTTCACGGGTTGCCCCCTCTT
This sequence comes from Hydrangea macrophylla, assembly GCA_033977485.1. Classification (NCBI taxonomy): domain Eukaryota; kingdom Viridiplantae; phylum Streptophyta; class Magnoliopsida; order Cornales; family Hydrangeaceae; genus Hydrangea; species Hydrangea macrophylla. The sequence goes on from CM066994.1 coordinate 37,356,223, forward strand.
TTGGCACTTCATGCTGATATTGATTTACTTAAAAAGGAAAAAGGATTGGTAACTAGATTGATGGATCTCTGCTACTTTTCTAGATACAAACTGATCTCCAGTATATTAAAGAGGACATAAATGCAGTGGAGAGGCATAGAATAGATTTGTATCGGGCAAGGGACAGATATTCAGTGAAGCTGCGCATGCTTTCGGATGATCCTACAGCATCAAAATTGCGGCCTTCACCGATTGATAAGAGTGGTGGTGGCCTTATCTCTAGTTCTCGGAATATCGGTTTTGGAAATTTTTCATATAAGAAAGTGGACGGAAAGGCTCAAGCTAGTGCTACTGCACCCCAAAGAAAGGACGCTTCCAGTGGATTGGATTCACAACATCTTAGTCAATCAGGTCTGGCCGTAGTACGGAAGAAGCGAGTTCATGCTCAGGTTAGTTATGTTTATAGTATTCGTTTGGTTTTATCATATGGATGCTTTGATTTTAATAGTTGTTACTGGAGAAGGACCAGAAGGTTAACTTTGCAACTTGGTGGATCATAAATTGAGTGGCCAAGAGTCTATTAGTTCACCAATTACTTGATGCTTGCTATTACTTCAGAATATTTCATACAAGTGTCCTCTCTTAGCCTCTGATTGGTTCATGGATTAGTGAGGGAAAGGAAAAGAAAATACTGACGAAAACACTTTCTTTGTTTGGTTAACAAGGAAAACAATGAGGAAAATACGAGGAAAAGAAATTTTGGTGAAAAGTTAACTCAAGATTAGGAATTTTGTGAGTCACGTCCCCTTCCCGTCCTCTATTCTTGAGTTCCTTGTGTATGTTGAAATTTTTTACCCCCTAATGTTATTTGAGCATGGAGGAAAACATTAGGGGAAAAGCTGGTGAAACATTTATTATTATTATTATTATTTTATTCATTTTCCTTCACTAAATCTGCAAACCACCAAACAGAGCCCTAGGTTTTCTTACTTTTTGGGGTGGTTTGGCTGTTTCAAATACTACCAGAGTTGGCCTTCTATTCTTCTGATAATAGAACAGATTGGAAACATGGCTTGTCTCCCGTGTTTGCTCAATGGACATGGTCACATGGGTCTGACCGATAACTAACTGAGATTATTCAACTCCACCTTACTTACCAACTACTTGCAGTGAGCTATGCAAATACCTTTACACTATTCTACATTTAGGATTTCTGTGATTGTCACTGTTACGGACACAACACAGTGACATGATATGTATGATACGAACACAGTGATATGACATCTTAAATATGTAGGATATGGACACGGATAAGACACGAAGAATAAAAAAAATAAAAAATTCTATTTTCCTAATTTTTAGGACCCGTTCCTTATCTCCCATTACTTCGAAGGAGCCACCGTGCAGTGTCCACTCTCGTGTCGCGTGTCTGATGCAAAAAAATTAGGACACTTTTTCTTGCGTGTCCTACACATGTCGGCGCATGTCTTGCGCATATCGTGTTTGGCGCATGGACGACACAGGCACAGACACACACCAAACTGAAGTTTCCGTGCTACATAGATTGTTATCACACTTCTTCAGGATGTTTGGAATATCATAGTACATTGGTTTGGTGGATAAGTTAGTAACGCATGTTATAGATTCTTTAGTGTGACATAATTTCCATATATTTTGTAGTCATCTGTATTTGATTTTGACCTTTCTAACATTTTTTTTCCCCTCATTTCCTACTCTGGCGGCAGTTCAACGACCTACAAGAGTGTTACTTGCAAAAGCGCCGTCAGTTGGCGAACCACCCACACAAGCAGGATGACAGGGACACAAATGTCATTCATAGAGAAGGTTACACTGCAGGTCTATCAGATTTTCAATCTGTGCTGAGTACCTTCACACGGTACAGGTATACTTCTCAATCCTTGGCTTCTTTATTGGAAAAAAGTTTTGTACATTTAGGGTGTGGCTTCGGAATGCATTCTCGCCAATTTTAACTACTTTAGGGTGTGTTTGGAATGACTTCTCCGGAATGCATTCTCAACAATTGTAATGACATTATCCTCTTCATTATCTACTTATGTTATAGGTATATTGTGATATAATTATTACCTTTTCACAAAAGCAAGTGTTACTTTTTTATGCTTTGAAGTTGGAGATTGTGTTATGCACATGAGGACATTGAGTTGGGGTTGACGGAACCACACTTCCCTCAACTTTTATAGCAAATAAGTGTTACTCTATAGCGTTTCTATCTCCGTCTCTGCACATCTTTTGGCTCTCCCTCTCTCTCTCTCTCTATATATATATATATATACACACATTACACCAAATGGAGCATTAGCTCTGTTTACCACTTTTAGCTTATGTGTTTTTTTTTTTTGCACTCATCTGAAACAGTCGATTGAGGGTCATTGCTGAACTTCGGCATGGGGATCTTTTTCACTCTGCCAATATTGTATCAAGGTACGTTACACCTTCTGCATGTAATTGTGGCATCAAAGGTTTATAATATGGAATTGGTCTATTCTGCAGTGAAAATTTTATTGAGGAGTAACTTTTACACAGTTCTAGATATCCACTGGAGCAATTGTTACGTGAAATCTACGAGGTTACTGTTTTAGGAAATTGTATTTGGAGAGAGCGGTGGTTCTTTTAATGCTTTGGCGACTTTATGTAATTTGGATTGCTTACATTGAACCACACAAAAGTGGGGGAAAAGTCTTGCTAATTTGATTTGAATATTTTATTCGCTATGCGAGAAATTCACAAGCGTTAAAGGCCGTAATATCATAGTAACAACCTTCGGTATTTGTATGGGATCATTATGGTGTTTTTCTTAAAAAATAATGGGATTGTTTGACCTTTTTTTTTTTGGGTCTAAAAGCGCTCGTTTATGATTCCAAAATTTGCTATTAAGATTATTTTTTCTTACCTAGACCAATAATCCAGATACTCTTATGTAACCTGTTACCGTGATTAAAACCATGTATGTATCTTGCAAATCCTGCAGAAATGTTATACTTGTTTATGATTCGGTGTGGAACTGTTCTGTGTGGTTTACAAGCTCTCGAATTGTCTGTGATTCTGGACAGGTACAATAGTTCTCTTTTAGTATTTACACGAGTTTAAACACAAGAAAGGGGAAAATATATTGTTTGATTTAAAAAATACAAGACTCACACCCTATATATTAGGTGGAGGTGAAGATTAAACTTCCTAAACTAAATCCTAATCAAATTAAGGCTCTATCCCATAATTTATGGGAATTATGGGATTTATCACCTAATTAAATAAAATAAGGAATAATACGATATTTCTTAATTAAAGCGATTTGATAGGGATACAACCAAATCCACATTATTCCTAGAATATTTTTTATATTCCAACACTCCCCTGCAAGTTGAGTCACGGAAACTTGATGAAGTGACCAACTTGAATTTGGACGCTGAACTTGAATAACGAATTCGAACTTCAATGATACCACTGAACGATCAAACAACCATAATAAAGATACGTGGCGATCCTAGTAGAAGCGAAACAATCATTTGAACATTGCCCGAACCACTTGGTGCAACCAAAAAGAACAAGGCCGCTGAAATAACTGTTGGGTTTGTGCCCTCAAACCATTACTTTATGTATGAGACATTAGCATTATAATATATTGATATCAGCTTTACATTTCATTGTGTATGTTTCTTTCATGAGATGATTGTTTTATCCTTAAGTATCATAGTAAGCAATTCGTGTGTGTATGAGATACATACAAGTGAGATACGAATTACTATTCTTTGATACTTAGAATATGTCACAGTGGATGATGAGACTGGATACCTCATCAGGTCTACACTGTAGCATAATTAACTACCATTGGATGGAGTGATTAATCTCAATCACTAGAGTGTAGCTCTTAGTTGATATGCTAGTGCTTATAGTGCATTGACGGACCTGAGCTTTCCTATTGACGCTTAAGGCTGTCAACAGTCAATAGGAACTCATAACTTGTATAAGGTACGTGTTCTCAATCTTGAGATGATTATGAACACAGACTATGGATATGGCTGCTTTGACTTACCAATCAGTGAGGTCTATAGAAGATCAACACCTGGGTATCTTGGGTATGTCATGTCCATAGGGTTGTGAACATATATTGTCAAGATAGAATCTACCCTCTGGTTCAGAGTAAGCATTCCCTTGAGAATGTCACCAAGTTGATTACTGAGTACTGCAGTCTTGTTGATAAGAGTTATCAACATGTTTGGTAATCATGAGTAGTGAATGAGACTCAAGGAATACAAGAAGTAATCATGATTCAGGTTGACAGTAACAGTTATCCGACTACCTGAATATGATTACGAATGCTGACGGTAGAGGGACATTAGTACACCATACAAGTCTAGTTATCGCTTCGGATATGTTCTTTTGCGTTGGAGTTCAGTTATCGTTTTATAGTGGAATAAACGTTAACTGACCAGTTAGTTAGTTTGCTGATCAAAGAGTTTGGTCATGGTAATTAACAAACTGGTCTGAGCCAACAATAAAGAGCCTAGGAGGTCCCACTCTTAGCTCCGCTAGGATGCTTGGAAAGACACTTGAGGAAGCTGTTAAGACAAGTTCGATCAATTGAAGTATGTTCGATCGATTGAAGTCAGCAGGTTCGATCGATCGAGAATGGTTCGATCGATCGAAGGTTCGATCGATCGAAGTCACTTCGATCGATCGAAGTCTAGGTCGGTTCTGGAAATCTATAAATAGGGCAGCTGCGTTCTGGAAGTAAGTGATCGTCGTTTTTATACGCAGAAGCTGCAGAAACTATCATAGTCTTCCCAAAACCTTCCTATCCACTCTATTAGGGTTCCCACGAACCCTAGTCTTTCCGGCAGGCATCCGCAGGAGTCATAAGGGTGAAGATCATCTAGTGGAGGCTGCTGGAAGTTAAAGTTTCAGGATTGGGTTCAAGACACTAAGGTATAATTCTTGCACCCCCTTGTACGCATCTATGGAATTGACGAGTAGTAGATTCTGGAATACCAAAAGTTTTATAACTTAACCTATTTCCGCTGCGCGTTTAAACTCTAACTTTAAACCACTTTTTCCTTCAATAACAACCTAGCTTATCAACGGTAACCAACACATCAATCGGCGAGAGCATACATGTTGAAGCCCATCAAGAGAGCCCGCAAAGGGGCTGTACACTTCAACTCCCCCACGAAGGGCTGACCTAGGGCTGGACAAGGCCCAAATGGCTGGCTGATGGCTTGACAATGTCCTTGGGGGCTACTGACGGCTGGACAGTGCTCTTGGGGGCTGGCCAATGACTGGACAGTGCCCGAGGGGCTGGTCGGAGGCTTGACAATGCTCGTAGGGGCTAGCCCACGTTTGACAGGGGTTGAATCTGAAAGTAACAGAATTAGTGGGGGTTTATTTGAAAATACGGCAACAAAAAACGATGGACACTACGGATGAATCGGCACAAAACGAAGACAAGAAGATGATAGGGGGGTCTGGCAGGCGGCGAGCCGCCACCCCCCGGTGGAGCTTGAGGATTACCAAGTTGAAACACAAGAATGGAGAAAATATATTGATTGATTTAAAAAATAAAAGACTCACACCCTATATATAGGGTGGAGGTGAAGATTAAACTTCCTAAACTAAATCCTAATCAAATCAAAATTCTATCCCATAAATCATGGGATTTATCACATAATTAAATAAATAAGGGAAAGTAAAATATTTCGTAATTAAAGAGATTTGATAGGGACACAACCAAATCCACATTATTCGTAGAATATTTTTTATATTTCAACAAGAAGTAATAATAGCCAACAATTTGAGAAAAACAATAAACTTCTTGTCAAGAATTGAACTCTTTTTCTCATGTAACATTGTATACATTGATGTATTGTTTTATAATCAATTCTATTCCATGAATATGAATGTAACATGGATGTATCATGTATGTGCTTGCATGACTCTTCTGTGGTGAAGGTTTCTAACATCCTTCATGAAGTTTATAAAAGCCAAGTAAGAGATGATTATGGAAAGGAGTTTATATGCTCCACAACCGCATTTGTGAGGAGTTTCAGTTATTTCCTACTCTTGCCTTCAAGGATGTTTATTTTCGAGGAGGAGACCTAGAAACCATGCAATAGAAACATAGTCAAAGGCAGTTAATAGGAGGTTTTGTAACGTTGTATGCACAGTTGTAAAGTCTATTTACGCGTGGTAGTTAGAGAGTAGTGATCAGAGATCTAAATTACGTTAAAAATGATCCCAGTTTAGTAACTCTCCCAGATGATTAGATGTAACTATCTACTCTTTCCAACACCATGATTTGGTTGTTCTATGTTTGGAATGATGATTCGCTTTCTGTTCGTGGAGAAAGTCAAAGTCTTTTTGCTTTAGATGATTATTCTTGATGTTTAGGGAGCTACGTAAACCGAAATTTATGTAGCTATAAATTCTTGACTTTATCGTCACCAAGTCTCTCTCTCTCTCTCTCTCTCCCCCCACCCCCCCCCCCCCCCCCAAACCACACACTCACCCACACCCCCTGCTCTTTAGTCTTCTAAAACAAAATTGCGCATGTTTAATTGCAGCATAGAATTTGACCGTGATGATGAGTTATTTGCCACTGCTGGAGTTTCGAGGCGCATAAAGGTCTTTGACTTCTCCTCGGTAAGTTTTTCAATCATTAGGTTGTTTCTATCTTTAGTTTCAGCAGTACACACTGGAGAGCAGAATATCCCTTTTCATATTCCTTGTAAAGTGGCTAAGATTTGTGTGAAGTTCTTGTTTACCGATATCTAGGGTAAGCTACTTAGTGAGACTTTCCCCACAGAAACATATAGCTATTTGTAATTGTAGTTTGCTTGAGGCACGTTTACCGTTAGTGGATACAGACTTCGGGATGCAGACATATCATCACTGTTTTGAGCATTATGTTTATGTTTAGCTTTTTTCCTTTCTTTCTTCTTTTTGTTTTGTTCTTTGCAAATGTAGGATTTAGTATTCTGTTTCACGAATCTGTCTAGTTGTAAAATCTTAGTTATTAGGACTCCCCACAGTTCCCTTACTCTCCTCTGATTATATGTTTCGAACCGTATTTCTCGAATTTGTTGTAAATAAGATTCTCTACAAACCCTTAACAAGGTGTGTTTTCCAAAATTAATTACTTTTCTATTTTAAAGAAAGCCATATCGGATATACGAAGTGTGTTCAACATGTTTTGGGAGGTGTCACAAGTGTCAACCTTGATGTCCATGGATGGAGGACAAGTTAGAGGTGTGTTTTATTATCTGATATTAGATTCAACTCTGTAGAATGTCCTTACTGCTTGGAGATATTCATAATGTGTCTGTTACTTAATGATGCTGATGTATCTATATGTTAGTTGTGTATGTTTTGTCTTATATGCAATGTTAGGGGAAATCCATAAAAGGATCTAATTCAGTCCTAGTCTCATTTTCTATCCGGTTTTTGGGAGAACCATGGTCATGTTGGTTTGAGAAGGAACCAGTTTTACACGTACTTTTGAACCGGGCGGCACGGATTCCTGTGCTAGGAAGGAATCTTCGAAAAACTCAAATTTCTATAATCGGTTCACTTGTGAACCACAAAACCGGGTCTTTGCCTTCCCAAACAGCCCCTTAAATTCTAAAACTCAACTTTTTGTTCTTAAATCATCTTGGTCATTTAATGAGAGCAATCCATTTTGGTTATTCACGGGGGTACTGTTTGGTAGTCTCACTAATTTATTTGTCTGGATGAAATAAGATATCTTGCTCTTTCTGGCAGTTTAAATGTTGATTGTCTACGTATCAGGTTGTAAATGAACCCGCAGATGTGCACTGCCCTGTAGTGGAGATGTCAACGCGGTCCAAACTTAGTTGCTTGAGTTGGAATAAGTTCACTAAGAACCATATCGCAAGTAGTGATTATGATGGAATAGTAACTGTTTGGGATGTTACTACACGGCAGGTATTTACACAAAGATTTCGTTTATGACTGTCTAGAAAATGCTGTATTTGCCATATATGATGTATCATTAGGTGCTGGGGAAGTTGTAATTTAGCTACATGAAATAATTTTTTTTTATATCCTTTTTTGGTATTCAGAGTGTGATGGAATATGAGGAGCATGAAAAACGTGCATGGAGTGTGGATTTTTCACGTACAGAGCCTTCAATGCTTGTATCCGGCAGCGATGATTGCAAGGTACTCAGAAATTTTTACACTTCAGATTAAGTCGCACGGATTTTGTTTTGTTATCCTTTCATATGTATAGTTCCAGTCCAAGGAAAAAGTGACTAGTTTAATACCTGAGTTATTGGCTTGAGATGAGGATAGCATCTAATTCTCAGAATTTTTTTCCTCTTAATAGTCCATTGTTAGCCTTGCCTTAATTATTTTATTGCTTTCTTCATATCAAAGAAAGGATGGACTTGCAGCAACGTACAAAATATGATCATAATAGTGTGATTGATGTGTACACATATGAGGATAGGTTTTCTTTTGGTGGGTGGCAAGAGATTTACTTTCAGCCTGTACATAGTTTTATACGTGCAAAGTCCATATTGTAGTTTAATCAATATGCTAGTTGACATTGGCCTTAAAAATTAGAGAACAAGACTCAGGTAGCCAGATAGATGAAAGAGTGTGTGGTATCTTGTGAATAAAGTAAGGTCAAATACACCTCAATAGCGTCTTCAGTGTTCACACATTAATGACTTCCATGTAATGCTTTCTTAATTTTACTCCTTTTTGACATTTATAGTTTAAAATGAGTGAAACTTCCTTGTGAAAGTTATGCTGTAAAGATATTTACTCTCAAACATAGAAGATTAACATAGAAGATTAGCACTACCCCTCTCAGTAATTAAAATTTAAAGGATATTGCGTGGATGTATTGCCGGATCATACAAGTGTGTCAGGTGCAATATTATTCGAAAGAAATGGAAAATTTTAGCTTTTTGGAAAATCCGTCGAGGCTTCAAAGCAGGTCCACCGACGTAGCTAAGAAATTCCTCTCTACACAGATTCAGCAGCCTTGAGACCAAGTTTGTATACAATGCAGCTCAACTGCATGTATAGAGCTAAATGCCTATACATAATAGATGTTCACTGCAATTTGGTTATGCAGTATATCTTGTACAAACACTAGTTTTATCCTTGCACAACTTGAATTGCATGATGATTACTTTGTGCAGCACAAAGTGCTTTATATGTATATGCATGTATGTAAATATATATACATATATAAATGCAGCTCAAATTTTATCAGACAGGCTCCTTTGTCGTGCACAGCGAATACTTTAATTCCAAACTAACTCAACTTCTGTTGTGTGTTCAACACGGCAGAAAATCATAAATTGGAGAGTTAACTAATTTTAACCCCCATCTTCGACTAGTTTAATTTTGAGGTCATTCATAAGATGCTGGTTTTGATGGAGTTACCATTGTATTCATAGAGCAAAAGGGTACTGATTGTGATTCCTCTCGCTGTGCGTATCAATACTCCGACCGCACATTTCAAAGCTGGAACTGAAAAACTTGAAATTTACTATATTGTGTGTGGCAGAGGATTTTGGCTAGATAACATTAAGCACGCACTTTAATAGATCCCTTAATTCTAAAAGTTTTCAGACATACAATTAAGAAGTGAGTTCAATCTCTGGTTTGTATGTACTTCAACATAAATATACATATACATATATATGTATATTTTAAAGTTTGTGTCCATTGTCCTCCACAATAGTTTCTAGATTGCGTATGGTGGTAAATTCAACTTCTTTCCCACATGTGTTATTGACGATTTGCATATGCTCTTTTTTGTTGATCCACAGGTCAAAGTATGGTGCACAAAGCAGGAAGCTAGCGTGCTTAACATTGACATGAAAGCAAATATTTGTTGTGTCAAGTATAATCCTGGATCTAGCTATCATGTTGCGGTACTCTCCTTGGCTCCTATTCCACCCATCTTATTTATATTCTTTCGTAACTTTTTGGAATTTTTTCCTTTGCTACTTTTCTTTCCTTTTATCCCTTCGGTTGTGTGGGTTGATATAACCGTGAACTTGTTTTTTGGTCAATTGTTTAAAAGTGATCTAGATTCTTCTGGGACCCACGTAATGCTTTTCCCAAAAACTATGCCATGTCTGAAATGCAGTTACAAGGTGCTCCTGAATGAATTGTCTGATGACATGCTTGCATGTCCATTTGGATCTAGCATTACCATCCATACATAGGTCTGATTTTGGGAAATGTGGATCGTTTTTAAGGTGACGAGAAACGGGAAGTACCATTTTATGTTTGACTAAAAATGCTACCCGTTTAGTTGTGAGATTTCATCTCCCTAACACGGCCTAGGCAATATGAATCTTATGAATGTTTGGTAAAATCCTTCAGTGCAGGGCTTAAAACTACTGCAATAACAGTGTCTTGCAGTTTCTTTGAACAACATTGACTCTTCTTGGGTTCCTCTTTTGATACTTAACAGTGCCTTATAGCATATAGCTCCTCACATTTTGCAGGTTGGCTCTGCAGACCATCATATCCACTATTATGATTTAAGAAACGTCAGCCAGCCACTCCATGTGTTCAGTGGACACAGGAAAGCAGTTTCTTATGTGAAATTCTTGTCTAACAATGAGCTAGCTTCTGCATCTACTGACAGCACATTACGATTATGGGATGTGAAGGAAAATTTGCCGGTATGTAACATGTTTGATAATACATTTGATTTCAATTTTGCTGTCTTAAATTCTCGAAACTTGGCTATCATAGCTTAGGTTTGGTTTGCAAATGGGTCAGATTCAGATGGGGGGCAATACAAATCTGAGCCGATAATTAAAACACCAGATCCAATAAACCGATCCGATGACACTACCTAAGTGTTGGATATTGTTGAACAACCAAAGAAAATCTCTTGGTTATGGAGATCGGAAATCTGGTGCATGTAATGAGCAGTTAGAGTGAAATGGAATTGATCAAAGGAATTAAGGTGAGGTTGTTGCATCAGAACTAAAGAGACTGGGCACAGTTAATATGATAAAATCTGTGGAGGTTTATCATTTCTATGACCATTCTTTTAGAGACCAAAAGACTTGGAAAATTGACCGAGGACTCCAGATTTTATGCACTAACAGAAATTTTGAACTCTAAACTAGTTTCTGAACTGGTCATCTTATTCGTAAACTTTTCTATTATAAATGAACCGGATAACTCTTGGGGCACATAAGAATCTCACGTAAATAAGATACATAAACCACAATGTGTCTATCTCTTCTAGTGGGGTCCACTGACACTGTGGGGTCCACAGCATCTGTGAGGTCTACAGAGAAGAGAGAGAGACACATAAAGTTTATGTATCTTGTTTATGTGAGATTCTTATGTGCCCCAAGAGTTATCCAAATGAACCAGAGGCTACTAGTTGTAGCACATCCTCATGAGGGGGAGGACTTTTGGTTGGTCGTGGGTGGTGAGGGTGTTCTTTCTTTCCATTTTTGTTTTGCTCTCTGGGGGTATTTGGTAAGGTTTAGAACTGGTTCTCTGATTCACAAGTGAGTTGGTTCTACATATTGAAGTGTTTGGCGCTTACCTTATATTGCATAGGAGTATTAGTCTGATGTAAATTCACTCTTAAAAGAGGTTCTATGTCAAACGAACATGATGCTGGTTTTCATTTAACAAAAAAAAAAAAAAGATAGTAAACGATAGCGGGACGGAAAACATGATCCTGTTTTATGAAATCCCAAACAGGACTTAAGGTTTTATGCAGTAACTATTGAAAATACAGGATAGTGCTGAACTGTTGCCATCGTAACATCAGCAGTAGTATTCCCGTCATTTCTTCTTCTCATTTGGGTACGGATTGGGTCTCATCTTAGACCTGGGATTGCTGTTAATAACGACATTATTTCATGGCAATTACTTGAATTGCTATTTGATATATATTTTGGAACTTAAATCAGTTTGTTCATGAACTATTTTCTTTGAATATTACTCCCAGGTTCGGACCTTTAGAGGCCATACCAACGAGAAGAACTTCGTGGGTCTCTCAGTAAATAGTGGATACATTTCTTGTGGCAGCGAAACAAATGAAGTATTTGTTTACCATAAGGTAATTTACTTTTCACTTCAGCCACTTTTTATATATTTCAATAAGACCTAAATCTATTAGTTTGTTTGGGTTTCTATTGAATTTGTATAAAATTGTTCATAGCTTATATGGTATTTTAAAGTAAAGTTCCTCATAATGAATTAATAATCAAGATAAATAGAAAGTCTTCATCATATTTATTCTTAAATGGCAATTTCTATGTTTTCTTGGAATGGATTAATTCAGGAGTTTACGCTAACTTTTCAAATGAGCACAAAGTTTTTCATCTTAATAAAAATATTATACAAAAGCAGGAATGCAATTATTGCATTCAAGGATATGCCCAAACGGGCCCCAACTGATTTATTTGGACTTGCAGGCAATTTCCAAACCGGTGACTTGGCACAGATTTGGGTTGCCCGATTTGGATGATGCCGACGAAGATGCTGGATCTTACTTCATCAGTGCTGTGTGCTGGAAGAGTGATAGCCCTACGATGTTAGCGGCTAACAGTCAGGGAACGATCAAAGTGTTGGTACTCGCGGCTTGAATTGTAAATTCATTGTGGGAAAAAGAGTTGTGATTAATTAAAAGTAAAGTGAAAATTTGATAGGGAATATAGTCATTTGCTCCATTTTAAATATGGATGATTATTATTGTGTATATACTGATGAAGTGTGAGGGACCTCATTGAAAAAGGAAAGGAAAGTGAATCGAAATGTTGACAAGTTTTCTAGTCAATGTTTCTGTAAATGAATCCTTCACTTATATTGGAGCATTTAAAATGTATGTGGGTGTATTGCTCTCTCTCTCTCTCTCTCTCTCTCAAATACAAGCCCGCATTGGATCTTTGTGGGTGGAAAAGAGATTTTTTTGTTGAAAGGATTTTTTCTAAGAGTAATGTTATGCTTCCTAAATTTTTATTCCAAAATTGCTTTCTAAATGTGGCAGTGGGGTCAAGTCTAATATAGTGGGATCAGTTGAATTTTGATTGAAAGTTGTTTACCTGGCTCCACTATCACATAGCATTACTCTTTTTCTAAAAGAGATTTCTATTGTGGAAATTTGTGATTTTCTTGGAAAAGAGTGTTTCGTAGGGTGTGTTTGATAACTCAATTAAGTGGTGAAAATGAAAACATTTAGTACTTATTTTGTTTCAGTGCGTTTGATAATGTATACTTAATTGAAAAATCAGCCAAAAAATCACTGAAAACTTTAAGTCACTGAATGCAAATCTATTTCAGTACTTGAGAAACTGTTTTTAGTACTATAAATTTGATTACTTAAAATCTTTAGTACTTAAAATTTAGCACTAAATTTTCAGTTTTATCAAACGCACCCGTAGTCTAGTTGAGAAAAGTGATATCAATATACAAAGAATGACTAAAACGACTACTACTGATTGAATCTAGGCATTTTTTTTTTGAACTGCTGTAAAAACTTTTGGGGTTCAATTTTTAATGTTTTTTTTTTTGGCCTAATTACACTTCACACCCTTATACTACAGTGTCATGTTTGCGATTGGATACATATACTTTTTTTTTTCTATTCAAATCCTTAAACTTCAAAAATTCATTCAATCAGACCTAAAGTTTGATATTGTTGACCGAAACTAACGGAAGTTGCCACGTGAATTGTGCGTAATGCTATCTGTTACATGTTAGGGTAAAACAAACTACGTCAATTTTTAATGTTTGTTTGGCCTAGTTATACTTCACCCCCTTGTGCTATATTCATGTTTGTAATGGGATACATATACTTTTTTTTTTCAGTCAAATTCTTGAACTTCAAAAATTCATTCAATCAGACAGAAAATTTGACGTTGTTGACCGAAACTAACAGATTGTCACGTGAGTTGTGCGTAGTGCTCATTTGTCATATGTTAGGGTAAGACAAACTAAGGAAATTGTGATTCGTTCAAAAAATTGCATTCAATTAGATCCGAAATTACATTAAATCATATCCAAAACTGCATCCAGTCAGACCCAACGTAGCATCATTTTCGTGCCATTCACAATGTCTTTTGTTTATCTTAACCTAATCTATGACAGTAAGCATTACGCGCAACTCACATGACATTTTTTGATAATTTAAGCCGGCGATGTCAGGCTTTGGGTCTAATTGAATGAATTTTAAAGTTCCAGGTTTCGATCGAACAAAAAAATATATATATGTAACCAATTAAAATACGGGTATAGTAAAGGGGTGTAAGGTGTAATTAGACTTTTTTTTTTCCGCTTTTTATTTTTGGTAAAAAAAAAAGAAAGCATTTTTGTATTTTATTTGTAAATCAGAGAATCTCCTATTTCCCATCTTTAATGGTAAAAGTCCCTGCAAAATAAGTTAGAATTAAGAGGTCCCTCATTGCCGACATAATGTAGTCAAAATTTCTCATTTAGGTTTTTAGGATATATTTTGTAACTATTATACCCCTTGTTTGTTAAATGAGATGAGAATACATATTCCTTAAATCAATCATTTTATGTGGTAATCCAAGTTTAATTTTATTATCAATTTAAAAGACTCTTATATATGCACTTATATATAACCATTTTCTTCTCCAGACCTATGGTATTTACATGATGCGTGCGCGCACACACATCAAATCTTATATATATAAGAGTCTAGCAGCTGAAACTTGATTTAGTCAATTATCATACTGCCCTTCTGCATCTTCTCAAGACCATAATACCCTTTCACTAGATCTTAATTACGTGTATATCGTGATACTGATCATAATGATTGATTTGTGTGAGGGTAATTATGTCATTTCAGATTATTATTACATTTAGGTAAGCTTTTGAATATATATTTTTAATATAATAATGAGGTTTCAATTAACAATTGTGTCTAATTACATTTGGGTCAACAATTTTTGGGATATTCATTATTCACTTCAAAAAAGTTCTAAAAAATGGCTATTTTAAGTGGCTAGAGTCTAGCAGCTGAAACTTGATTTAGTCAATTACCATACTGCCATTCTACATCTTCTCAAGACCATAATACCCTTTCACTGTACATGAATTACGTGTTTATCGTGATACTCATCATAATGATATATTGATATGTGTGAGGGTAATTATGTCATTTCAGATTATTATTACATTCAGGTCAGCTTTTGAAATTTTATTTAATATAATAATGAGATTTCAATCAACAATCTTGTGTCTAATTACAGTTGTGTCAGCAATTTTTGGGATATTTATTATTCACTTAAAAAAAGTGGCTATTTTAGTGGCTATTTAGGAATTGGTCACTAATATTTACAATTTGGTCAACTTCTTCTCTCAAATTTAGGATTCATATATTGTAATTTGTGTAATAGCATTTGGGTGAGCAAGTTTTGGGATATTTATTATTCACTTCAAAAAAAGTCAAAAAAGTGGCTATTTTAGTGGCTATTTACGAATTGGTCACTAATATTTATATTTTGGTATACTTCTTCTCTCAAATTTTGGATTCATAGATTGTAATATGTGTAATTGCAATTGGGTGAGCAAGTTTTGGGATGTTTATTATTCACTTAAAAAAAAGTAAAAAAAAAAAAAAAAGTGGCTATTTTAGTGGGTATTTACGAATTGGTCACTAATATTCACATTTTGGTAAACTTCTTTTCTAAAATTTATATATTTAGGAATTGGTCACTAATATACCAAAATTCACTTGTACTCAAATCTCATACAAAATTCATATCTTATTCTCTACTCAAATGTATAGAAACAATAAACTCATATCCTTCAACATACCAAATGATAAACACAAAAAAAGAAGAGGGGATTGGCACGTGCATCGCACATGCTGGGATCCTAGTATACACACATATATATATATATATATATACCAAATACAGAGAGTCAGGTTGAATAGAGACTTAAAACTTTAAAGCTCAATCTCTAGTAATTAATTTTCAGTCGTTTTCATTGAATATGTATGTTTGATGTTTTTATTTTTTTAACCTTCTATCTTTTCTCAAAAAAAAAAAAATTTGCTGTGTTTAGGCCTTGTATGGATGCTGAGGAAATAGGCCGGAAAAATGTAGTGTATTCTTTTTGTTCTTTTTGACTTTGGTTTTTTGGCACTCAGGGTAGCCATTAGTTAGTTTTTTTGCACTGGAAGTCGATATGTTAACAGAAAGTCTTCATCTTTCTTTCCTTTATAGTTCACCCTTTTTTCTAGGCAACCAAATAGGAGCATTGAAGTGGGTATACAGACTCGGATTCTTTGAGCCATTTATTTGTTTGGAGACCACCCCCTTTCTTCCCCACTTTTTCTTTTCAATCTTTTTAGTCTTACCATTTCGTGATTAGTTGTACATTTCAAATTGATTGTTCAATTCTCGTGTAAGCAATTCTTTCAATTTTCATACTGCATATATGCCCATATTTACCAAGTGTGTTATTTTTTGAGTTTTGTTTGGCAAAAAAAATTCAAATTTCTCTAAGTAATGGTTTGTTAATTTTCTCAAAACTTTGTTATGAAATTCTCAAAACTTATTTTGTGAAACTTTTCAACTAGTTCTCTGGAAAAACAGATTCATACTCACAATGTTTTGAATGCCTTGTGAAATTTCTCAAGAAGTTTTATGAAAAAATTACTCCATCCGTCCCACTTTATGTGTCCTTTCATTTTTGGTATGTGCCAAAATTGTTGTCCACTTTCTAAAATTAGAATGAAAATTTTACTTAGTTTTCGAAACTACCCTTCCTTGCAATCAACACCAAAACAAAACAAAAAAAGAAAGTGCAATGATTGTGAGCAATTGGGGAAAGTAGGTGTAGATTTTTTTTGTCCCCTTAAACAGTTGGATTCTTTTCTCGAAAGGTTATCAGGAAAACACAACATTTTTAAACTCCTTGTGCAATTTCTCAAACAGTTATACAGAAAAATCAAACAATCTGAACCATATGCGAAATTTTCTCAAAATGTTTTCTTGGAAAATTAGCATTTTGAACACTTTATTTCATCATTAATGTTTATTTAGCTTAGATATGCTCTATTGTTTTTCTCAACAGAAGTTGAAATAGGAATGGAGGGTTACAAATTTGAAAAATGAGGAAGAAGAAGCATGAGCAACAAGTCTTAAAATTTTGTACGAAATTTAGGGTAAATTACACAGTCCTCCCTTGAAGTTTGACCTAATTACACGAACCTCCCTCGTATATTGAAAAATTACATAAACTTCCCTTGAGGTTTGAATTTGTGTTAGATAGACCTCCCCTCTGTTAGTGGGCCATTTACCCCTTGACAGAAATTGTTAATATAAGCATTTTTCAATTACTTAATACCAAAACTACCCTTACTTAATAATAAAAAATAATTAAAAAAGGAGAAAAAATCCTCTCCTTTTTTTTCCTCTCTCTCTCTCTCCAAGAATCTTATTACTGAAATTTCAATAAATGTGATTAGTGGTGATCATGGCAGACAAAAATTCCATTTCTGAAAATGCCACCGATTGGCCACTACTCACTACTACTACACTGATAGATGCAAACCCATCGGTGGTCGGTGGAAGCCTCTGTTCGTCGACGAACCCTTCGTCTCCCTCATCTATACATGCATTTAGGGGTTTGCTTCGAATGAAACGGAACGGAAATGACTGTTTTGGAAAAAAAGTACAAATTGTTTGAAATGTAAAAAGTCTTTTCAATGCTAATTTCGAATTTTTAGAAATGTCAAAATTTTCGGAATTTTTCAGAATCCGGAATTTTTGGCATTTAGGAATTTCATAATTTGTAGGCAGAAATCAAATAGCAACATAACATTGTTTCAAAATTTAATTGGAAGATTTTTTGTAAATTGATTTTTAGAACAAAAGTTTTTAAAATTGTAGCCAAACCCTTGTTTTGATATAGAATGTGTATATGTATTTTTGTATATACTATTAAAAAGGTCAGAATATTTCGGAATATATCGAATTTTTTTTTTCTTTAGAAATTCATCGGAAAATATTTGGAATATTTTCGGATCGAAAATTCAAAATTTTTAGAAATTCCAGAACTATTCCGATTCCAATAAGATTTTTTTTCCTTCGGAATTTTCAAAAAATTAGAATTACTTTTGTTGCCAAAATCGAAATTTTTCGGATCGGAATCGGTCAAGAATTTTTTTATTCCAAATTGAACCCCTAATTATGAGGGAGTCTTCAACTTAATAAGTTGTAGGCTTCTGTTTTTAGCCACTAGATCCTGTAAAATTATTACAATACTTTTAATGAAAACTTAATCCAACGACTAAAAACTTCTGTCTGCAACTTATCACTAGTTATACATGTCCATTTAATTTAAACCCTTTTACTTAAAACTTCTGCCTAAGATACCCCGGTACACATTCATTTAAATACTAGCGTACAACATGAAGATACGGATATCTGATTTTTTATTTTGAATGTGAATAAAAAATTTGGAAATTTTTCGTGAAAATAGTTTTCCTTGATTATAGTTTTCCTATTATATACACATAAACCTATACATGCATTATATAAAAAACACACAAACGAGAACACCAAATGAAAGCACTATACATCCATTATACTGAGATAGTAATTACATACACTAAAATGGAAGAAGGAAGTGTTGATCGATTGAGCAACATGCCAGTGGACATTGTACATCACATCATGGGTTATCTTTTACCATCCGACGTGGCACGCTTTAGCACACTTTCCAAGACATTGAGATCCATGTGGGAGACCTTCCCAGTCATCCTTTATGTTCAAAATTGTTTCGAGAAATCCTTGGGTGTGTCTCGCTCATCATCTTCATCATCATCATCATCATCATCATCATCAAAGAAGTTCTTGAATCACGTTTATGATCAAATCCATGAGAAAGGGTTCCCAATACTCCCGAGTGTTACAAAACTAAAGTACTTAGTAAGAAATCTATAAGCCTATAAGCAATTTCATATTAGCTCAAGTTTTTGACTTGAATAAAATGCAGTTTGAAGACATTTAATAATGCAAACATGTATGTTGTTGAACTTCCTTACAAGTGGAGTACTGATATTTCAAATTGGCAAACTACTCTCTTAATTTGTCTAATTTTATGTGACTATCTTTGTATATCTAATTTTTTAAGCAATTATTATTAAATGCATTGTGGGTGTTGACGGTTCGGTTTGGTTTAGTGTAGTTTCACGATTCGATTCGGTTTTGTACTACATGAAATTTTTGAAAACCGAACAAACCCGACTCAACTGACCGGATCGGTCGGTCTGATCGGTTTGCTTACACCCCTAATTTCCGATTAAAAAAAATTTATTCTTCCAAATTTGCCTCTTTTACTTCCTGTTATCAAGTACGAGTATTAATCGTGATCCCTTGAAAGTAAGGGGCATATGTGTGGTTTAGTTTAAATGTTCACACCACATCGACATACTGATGTGGTGTGACACACACATTGAATATTTACAGTATACCTAAACTTAGGGTTTTAAAACTAGTTTTCCTTTATCGATCGTACCATTCAAGTTTTAACTGCTGTGAATGTTAATCCTATTCACTGGTTCATATCTTTGAATTCTGTGTGCCAATTTTGGAATGAAATTCAGAAATGTGCACCATTAGCACATCATAATGCAAAATTTAATTGTTGGTTCCACGATAGGCTCATTGCTCACAAGTACAAAAAGATGAGTAATATACCCACACCAAATTCTACACCTAAAAATCCTGATCCTTGATTCCCATAGACATGGATCCTACACGGGATCCACAAAAATCAAGTGTCATGATGTGTTAGGTATGAAATTTGGTGTGAAATTTGATATGAGTGCAATAGTTTTGCAAAAAAATATTAAATGTTACTGTTATTGTGATAATATGACATCACAAATCAATAAAATTCTTATTCTAGAAAAATTCCTTTTCCAAGTGTACACGTTTTTAAATGTATTGCCATATTAGTAAGTTCTTCGATCTTTACTCAAAATCAATTATATCTAGAAAACAAAGTTGTGACTATGACATGAAAAAATTTCTCACAAGTAGATTTGGTTCAAGGTCTATTATTTTAGTATAGAGTAATCGTCTCTAGTAGGTTAATATTCAATTCAATTTGATATTTAGATTTCAGGACTAGTGTATATATAATTGCTGGTAAGCCCGTGAACACGATGCAAAAAATAAAAAAAATAAAAAAGGGTAAATCCAACTTTGACAAATGAAGGGGGATGCTGGTTGAGTCTTTTGTTTTGGAAATAGAAAAAATCATTATCACCAACTTCTATAGAGTCCAATCAAATTTTGAATACTGTGTATATTGCTCAATGACATTTTTTTTTGGTCAAGCTCAATGACATGAAAATTCAATAAAATTGTAAGTCAAGCATGAGGATCATATGAAAACTTTCATTTGCCTCCTAAATTAAAAGGAACAGTACCAAATAAACATGACTTGCTACAAAATAGATGAGGTGGAGTCAAAATGAATGGTACAACTCAATTTAATCTGCTTCACTGATGCTCCTCTTAAAAGGTGCAATACCATATCAAAAATGCTATGTGCACAACGAATTGTACAACCAATTGCACAAACGTGCATAACAAGGTTGGACCTTGTGCTGCACGTTTGTGCAATTAATTGTGCAATTCATTATGTGTCTAGTATTACTCCTACCATATAACAGGACTACTTGCTACAAAATAGATGAGGTGGACTCAAAATGAATATATATATATATATATATATATATAAAACTCAATTTTATCTGCTTCACTGATGCTGTCTCTAAATCAGCCTGCAAAGTGCAATAAATGGGGGAACAAAAAAAAAAAGAATAGGTTCAGGCTTCAGCCAAAATGCAAGGATATCTATCACACCCTAATCACTTGAAAAAGAAAAAAAATGAACCAAACTACTAAAAACAGTTTCTATGTAAAATATTAACCAAAAGCATGCAATTGAACACCATGCTAATTGCTTGTTACATTAGACAATATGATTTTTTTTCTTCTATAATTCTCCCACTTTGCTTGGTACATATGGTTTGAGCTCCAAGCATTATATTCCGAAACTATTATTGGTGTAGAACAATTAGGAAATTAAAATCATAAATAAATTAAACATTCCCTGCGGCATTATCCTTCATTTGGTTGCTGAGAACAGAAATCTATGTATTTGACAATTACACACAACAAATATGCATACTTCACATATGTATGTGTACTTCGTAGCTAGGTTAGTTCCGCTGCTTGGCTTCTATTCTTTTAACCCATTAAGAGTGTTGGGTTATATCACATGTATTAATTTAGGGATTGTGATTTGGCTAGATTTTTATTGTGATTTGGTTTCCTTTATGACAGAGTTGTACTACTTGTCCAATAAGTAATGAGCTTCAAACTCTATATATATGAATGTTGTATAGGAATTTAGGAGAGACCTTGGTGTACCAAGTTGGGGGTCTCTCTCATGGGGTTACATGGTCTAGGGTGAGAGAGATTAATCATTGGGGTTTTCTGTGATGGGTGTTCACAGCGTTATAGGGATGTGAGGTAGGGATGTGTATTTCTTTATCTCTGTGATATCTCTATGTTACAGTGATTAATTGTGTTAGGTTCTTTGGGGTATTGAGTGGGGAGAGTACAAGGGTTTTGTATTTGGGTTATGGGATTTAATTCATGTAACTTGTACCATGTTTTACTCAATAGTGAAGAATGGATCTCTCAGGTGTGGACGTAGGCAGGTGTTTGGCCGAACCACGTAGAAATCTGTGTGTCTTTTCTTTGGTGTGCATGTTTAATTACTGCTCATGTGTATGTGTTTATTTGGGAGAATTTAGTTCCGCATGTTAAATACCCAACAAGTGGTATCAGAGCTATGGTTGTCGGATCATGGTGACAGAGGCGCACAGTGACAGTGGAGATTAGCAGCACGGTGGTTAAAAGATAACACAGGATGAGGAAGAAAAAAAAAAGAATTGGCAAATCGGTGGAAGTAGCGTGACTGTGTGTGGGACACGTCCGATGTCATCATTGCGGTACACGAAATCTCGGCGGCAGTGGCCATATGACTTGGCTCAGCCCTGTCATGTTGGTGTAATTAAAGTTAAGGGTTAATTGGCATGGGGTGTGATATGGTGTGGTAAGGTGTACCAAATTAAAGTTTTTGATTAGTTAGAATTCAAGTGGTTAGTGTGAATAGCTATGTTACTTGGAATTCGGGTCTTAGGTTGGCTAGTCGATCTTCCTCTCTCCGAATTGACATTTTGATCACCCTCGTTGTACTTACTCTTTCGAAGGATCACCCATTGAAGTAGCTTCCTTGAACCTTTCATCTCTCCACATCACTCTTAGGGATTCGAGTGAAGCAGCGGACAATACAACAGAGCAAAAACTAGTTACTTTGTTTTGAATATTTCTTGCCTGCTTGAAGCTACGGCATCCCACCGATCCTATCCAAAAGGGTGAATTTTTGCTAGGGTGGTGCCTTACCCTGATTGCTCAGTTGTTAACCGAGCTAAACCATTCCCACCGCCCTTCTTATTAAAGAATATTTATTTGCCTAGTGAAATGACTTTCTTTTTGAGTGATTATATTCATAAATAGGGGACCATCCCATACCATAGGAAGTTGCTTCTTGGAATGCCATCGTTCAAGCACAGGCTGACCACTGATTTAATCTTAAAACCAAAAGCCAGATCTTGCTACTAGAAAATCGAAGGAGCACACAAAGCAAATGAAGGGACTCGCCAAGCAACAACGTAGTTGTTTGTGTAGGCAGAATCGAGTTTTAAATCATAAGATGATGAAGTGACTGCACCAACGAATCAAGCTGAGCACATGTTTGATCCACTCTACGAACTGAAAGTGAGATCTTGCAAAACAACCACGTAATGCCCGGATCTGCAAGTACGGCTATGTAGGTAAGGGGATCAGTCTCTATCCATCTGGATACTCACGTAGGCTAGCAAGTAAATAAATTAAGGTAGTGTCTAAATAAGAATGAAGCAAGAGAGCCAACAAACTAAAAGATACCTGTGGAAAAGCATAAAAGCCCCAAGCCTATGTAATAGTATTCACCCTACGACATATAAGCTACAGGATAAGCTTAGAGAAATGTTCATTTGCTGAGATACTGGATGCTTACCGAAAGAGGGGAATTGTATGTAAGAAAAGGGAGAATCTTCATGGACTGGCTTCCACCAATCGAAGTTTCGCACATTTCACATGGTGGTAAAGTGAGACCACATAAAGAGCTCTCTGATCCTCATTTAGTCATATTATTCAGCAAGATTTGAGATCTTAAATGAGATCGTGTATAAAAAAAAAGGGGAATCTTTCTTATTTCGTAAAAAAATGATAGAAGACTTTTTTGATATCTCAGAAGCCTTGATTGCTCATACTCGGATTAAAATGATTATTTGTTTGACGTTTGGGACGGAAATCGATCCTTGAAACTGTTGTGACCTACAGGTCCATAAAGGAAATTAAATGCTTTCCCTATTTGTGCTACGCCAGGGCCTGACAAATACCCACATTGGTCCAAAATTACCAAAATACCCTTTATAAATTCTGGATTTCTACACGTTTCCCTTGAAGTTTGGGTGGTTTTGCACTTTGCACTATAAAGTTTTAAATTTGGCAATTTAGTCTCTGAAGTTTGGGATGAGTTGTACTTCAGTCTCTCCAAGACTTTTTTGCGACAAAATTTTCACTTAGTGATGAAATCATTCATCACTACATGATTATTCATACTTATTTGCCACATTTGTGAAACTTTGAGTTTAAAATTGAAAACTTGTCATGCCAACACTTAAGATATGAAAAGAATTATGAATATGAAAACTATTAACATATAATACTATGGCCATACAATATTAGGCCTAACAACTCCCAACAAAATTTTGAAAGATTATAACACAAAAGAATATAAGAAAACTAGTGTTTCATTTACAAAAAATGAAAAATGTAGAATTCACCTGATATGTTGAAAGTTTTTTAAGAAAGATGTTTGCGGACTAGAAATTTTAGGGACATGCATGAGTAATTAAAGACAGAGCCAAGCCAAGAACAGGGAAAACAACATTTCTATACACTATCCTATCACAATAAGCATATTTGTGTGTGTGTATGTGTGTGAGAGAGCGAGAGAGAGAGAGAGAGAGAGAGAGAGAGAGAGAGAGAGAGAGAGAGAGAGAGGCACCTGAAAAATAAACATATCCATTTAACATAACCATAAGTTTGATCCTAAGCGCATATATATATATATATGTATACATATCTCCAAAAAAAAGTCTGGCCTAGTAGTTTAAAATGCATACATAGTAGTATCCTAAGAAATTAAGCTAGAGGATATTTATATAAGTCTGTTCACTCAAGTAATTGGCATTTGAATCTAGTTAATAGATAATATAATTTTTGCATTTTTAGAACCCCTTGGGTGTGTGGACAATGCTTCTTCAAGGTCCATAATCAATTTGTGTTTCTCTACATTCTTCATCTTCTGGCAATAAAGAATCATGCGGTCCAAACAAGTACTATTTTCCACCAAAAACGAGGATGGTGTAAGTTCTGCTTCACACATTTGCTCGAGGACAACTTACTCCATGTAAACATCAACGAATTGCACAAAGCCATCGATCCTGACAGTCCTCAGCTGGTGTACAAAACATTCGAGATTCATCTTAAATTTGTTTAGTTTCCAAGAAAATAGTTCTCCATCCTCACCAACGAAGTATTTGTGTCTCCCTTACAATTAATTGCCAAACACCTCCAGCGCTTCCCAAGTCAAGTCCTTCTTGTCCTTATCTTGGTCAGAATCATTTTTCTCGAAGAAGAGGTCTCCAAATTTTCCTAATTTCCAAGCACATGACTCTTTTTCGTCCTTACCAACAAAGTAATCGAGTGCCTTTGGCACTTGTTGGTCGAATGCCCCTAAAGCTAGCCAAGCTAGATCTTCATTGTCCTCGTCTTGATCAAATTCACTAGTCTCCAAAATCAAATAGCATGGATCCCCAAAAAAGTAATTGAAATTCGGGTCTTACAATATAATATGTATCTAAATAGTGTTCCTAGACTGTCTATCATTAATTTATCCCTATTTTAGATACTAGACTAGAAAATTTTCTAGTGTCAGAGGTCGTCAGTTCGAGTCCTTAGGCCAAACAACCGGGCGACAACACAGTGGATGATAGGACAAACGTGGATTACCTGATTTCATGGGAGAATTTCCAACAGCTCCCCATGCGACACTTAGTCTCACAACTCACACTTTTAAGCTGAGTAAGCCTTTTCTAGCACTCAAGTGGAAAAGAGAGAGTTAGGAGAAGAGTGTTGTATTGCTCTCAAATTAATGCTTACAACTTCTTGGATGGTTTGGTCAAATGAAGGCCTCACCTATTTATAGGGACTAAGGATACAATGGACGGTTTAGATCATTTCGATCTAAAGTTCCTCATCAATCATCTAGAATACTCATAAGAAATATCTAGATATTTACAAGCTCTACCATAGTCCACAATTCTTTATAATGTTCCACGCTGTACAAGATATAAAAGCATGCAGGAAGTCCTAGATCCTTCCAAAATGTACAAGTCATTTAATGCTCTAGAACCTTCCTCCTAAGACGTACACCAAGTATTTGAGAAAATGCCAAGCTGTGGCCAGTGGTGTAGCCAACAATTTATTCTAGTGGTGTCAATCAATAACTTAGGACCATAAAAAAAGTTATTTGTGGTCATACATTCACTTTTGACGGGGTTACAAAAAGCATTTCTAAATATTCACAAACCTGAGTACATTAATATCATTACTAGGTACAAAAATACTCAATGACAGTGCACTTTTTCACAAGTACACTTGGTGATTTTGCATGTTTTGAAAATATGACAGACTGTTTGTTTATACCGTAAAATACATATTTTTTTCAATGTATGTGACTAAACAATCATTCATCCACTGATCAACCATTCGGTTACATAATTGGTTCTTGACGAAAATGGGTTGATTATCCATGAAATGACAGAAATGACACCCTCTTCCTTGTTTGGTCTTTGTTTTAGTGGGGTCATTTTAGAAAATGAGGTGTCAATACATGTAACAGTATATATAAACTTTCTTTACCAACTAATCCAGTGGGTTCAAATGAACCCACATCAATGGCTTTAGCCCCATCCCTGGCTGTGGCACTGAGCGAACTGTACTTAGACGTTCTCCATGTGAATTTGAATCCCCAAAGCTGTACAAAGTCCACATTTACTGCTACTACAATTGGGTGGCCAATCTTATAGCAAGATCTAAGGGAAAACTCTCTAGAGATTTAGCCTTGGGGAGTTTTTCTATGGGGTTAATTCCTTTTTATTAGACAGAAAGACAAATATAGGAAATATCCTGGTGGTTGTATGAGTTTTGTGGTGACACAGGTCAATAGCAGATTTTATCTGTATTTATACGCCGAGTCAGTGAAAACTCACTAACAAGTGGAGTAACTACATGTAGACTAAATAACAAAAAAATTATAACTAAACTTTTGTTTGGTCAAAAGCGGAGTCAATGATTAGCATTCAATATTGCACTCTTGTCCTCATGATTTTCTCTTGTTGGACACAACTTATCACCTAATCTGAGAGATTTAATGAATAAATTGTGCTTTTGATAATCCTCTTTATTGTTCTCTTATTACTAATAAAATCTCTTTCTTGTAGATTTTATGAGCTTGGTACACTACAACAAATCTGATCTTTAGTGACGAAACTTTTACCCGCGAAATTATTTTCATCACTAATAGTATACTATTAGTGACGAAATCAACGTTCGTCAGCAAAAGTGTTTACCTCTCTCGACGAAACCAATTTTCGCGGGTAAAAGTCGAACAATTACTGACGAAAATTCATTTCGTCGCTAAAGTTCGTCGCTAATAGTTGGCGGGAAATTTCCCCTGCCAAAAATTTGGTGGGAAAATTTTAGGCGACGAAACATTATCAATTGGTGACGAAATTTTTTCGTCGATAATTGTTTTACTTTTAGTGACGAAATATTTCGTCGGTAATTGTTCACCCTTTCGTGACGAAATATTTTCGTCGGTAATTGTAACAATTAATGACAAAATACTTTCGTCGGTAATTGTTTTACTTTTAGTGACAAAATATTTCGTCAGGAATTGTTAACCCTTTCGTGACAAAATACTTTCGTCGGGAATTGTAACCATTGGCGACGAAATATTTTCGTCGATAATTGTTTTACTTTTAGTGACGAAATATTTCGTCGGGAATTGTTTACCCTTTCGTGACGTAATGTTTTCGTCAGGAATTGTAACCAATATATTTCGTCACTAAAGGGTACACAATTCCGCCGACAAATTTTTAATAATATATTTTTAGTGACGAAAGATTTCGCCGCGAATAGTGATCTTTTAATAACGAAAATAATTCGTCGACAAATAGTCACTTTTAGTGACGAAATATTTCGTCGGCAATAGTTTCTTTTAACGACGAAAATGCTTCGTTGACAATTGGTAACCTTTAGCGACGAATTAATTCGTCACTAAAGGGTACTTTTAGCGACGCAATTTTGTTGCTAATAGTATTACTCTTTTGTGAGGAAATTTGGTTCGTTAGAAAAAATACACTTTTTTTGACGAAATGCTCGTCACTAAAGGGTACTTTTAGCGACGAAAGTTCGTCGCTAATAGTAGGACTCTTTCGTGACGAAATTTGGTTCGTTGAGAAAAATGCACTTTTCGCGACGAAAAATTTCGTCGGTAAATGTTACTCTTTGGTGACGAAATATGATTTCGTCGCGAAAGACCGTTCGCGTCGAGGAATTAGCGACGAACGTGCGACGAAATATTTTTCGTCACTGAAGACCTTTAGTGACGAAAATTTGACCTTTAGCGACGAAAATTTTCGTCACTAAAACTCAATTTTCTTGTAGTGGTAGAAGTTGGAACCAACCATTTTGGTTTTTATCTCAAAATGAAGCAAAGAACACAATTCGGCATAGCTGGATCTAGGGGTGTTCAAAAACCGAACCAAACCGACAAACCGAACCGAACCGATCGGTTTGGTCGGTTTTAATTTAATTTGCGCAGTGCAAAACCGAAACCGAACCAAAAATTTACACACTCCGAATCGAACCAAACCGAAACCGATCGGTTTTGTCAAAAACCACACCGAACCGAACCGAACCGAACCGAACCGTTTACACCCCTAGTTGGATCGATCTGAGCTTTTCAGGTGGATCAATTCGCTACTCCCCCCAGAACCTGGAGATGTCTTTTTGGAAAGTCAAATTGATCCGACGTTTACACGGAAATTGATCCAGCTTTACACGCGGATCGATCCGAGGTCCTGGACGCATATTTTGCTTCCCCATTTGAATTACGGATTGATCCGGCTTCTTGCCTGGGATCGATCCGCGTCTGCCAAAGATGCTTTCCTCTTTTTATTACAGGTTTACCATTTTGTATGGAAAATATAAATAGTTAAAGATGGATTTTTGTTAGGGTTAGCTTTTATTTTGTTATTTTCTTAGTTGTCAAACTTCTCTCTCTCCCTTAGGTGTACTTCTTCTTGCACTTACTCCTCCATCCACTGCCATTAATGTATAATTAGTTCTAAAGAGAGAAGATTCTACTTGTATTGTGTACGTTGGAGCTTTACTCGGTTCTATTGAAATTGTTCTTGAAGTTTCTCTAGCATTTATGATGTTATCCTTGTGTTGGTATTATTTCTCTTTTCCTCTCTTTAATGTTTATATCTTTACATCTACGAGTAGCTAGATTATGTAGGTTGGGGATCATAAACCCACTATTGGACCCACCTGAGCTCTAATGTAGGTTTTTAATGTCTTGTAGTATTTCTGGGGTTCATTTGTGTAAGGTTTGATTTTTTAGGACTTCAGTACTCATGATGTCAAGCATCATAAGTTGTTCAATACTTGATTTCAAACCTCATCTCATGTATTTCATAGAAGTTTCTATCAAACATTGTAGGTTGACAACCACATGTCTGATAGTTTGCCTCAATGAAATTCTCTACCCTATAATATGCTACAAACATTGAATCTATTTGTTGTTTTGTCCAAAGAGGGGAATGCTCCCAACCTCTATCTTTCCATTTGAAAAACCACACTCTAATCTAACTTGTCTTTGATTAAGGCTCAATTTTCACTTTATAATTGTCATTGTAGTATAAATAGTGTTAATTGAATCTCTCCAAAAAGATGAAAAGTCATAGTTTTTCTTTTTAATTTTCTTTGTTCTCATCGCATAGTAATTGGTTATTAAGCTTCCATAATCATTGTTGCATTCCAATCCCTGTGGACTCGATGCCTCCAATATTACATTTTTAATAGGGGTAACAAAGAACTTGATTTTGACGCAATCAGTCAACCAACTAGCAATTGTTAGTAATATGCCATAAAAGTCGATTAGATAGGTAGAGTTTGTTAGGAATATTTCATTGTAATAACAGTTTCATAGTATTAAAGAGAATTTATTGTTTATCATTATTCTTGTCTAACAATTTTGTGATTTGTCTATATTAAAGTTGAAAAGATATGCACTTAAAGAGTTAAGAAATAAGACCAGATATTTCTTGGTAACTTGATTCTTTAAATGTTCTTAGTCATAGAATTATTAAATTGGGGCAGTTTGACTAACACGTGGCATGTTTATTTTATTTGATAAAATATATCTAGTCTCTTAAGTCATCAGTGTGGGGACATTAGAATAGACATGTGGGTGCTTGTTAGAGAACAAGTTCATTGATCCTGATCAACTCTTAGGAACATCCAAATAGAGTTTTACTTATCAATCACTGGATTGTTCTTAGTTATATTGGTACATGTGATCCGTAGACCTAAGACATAACGGTTGTCTTATGTATGAGTTATTATGCTCTAAGATGCACGATGTTTATATTTTAACCAATGGCATGTTCATGTACTGTTGGGTGTTGTAAGTCATGTGTAAACACTCTACAACAAAAAAAGCATTTTGGCGATGAAACATGGCGAGGAATTTTAAATTTCCACGCCAAAAGTATAGTATTAGCGTGAAAATTATATTTCGTCACCAAAAAGGCTAAAAGGCACACACATTTGGTGACAAACGTCTTATTTCCTCTCCAAAAGTGAGGTTGGCGGTGACCAAAAATTTGTTCGTCGCCTATTGTGATGGCGACAAAAAAAATAATTTTCGTCGCCTAAAGTGAGTTCTAAAAAAAATGCTATTTCTTTTCTTTTTTTTTCGCGAGGAAATAAATTTCCTTGCCAAAAACAAAGTTTTGAGACGAAATTTATTTTTCCTCGCCGGCCTAAACTGATTTATTTGGAGGCGAAACTCATTTTCCTCGCCTATAATGTTTTAATTGGCAACGAAACTCTTTTCCTCACCTAAAGTGTTTTATTTGGTTACGAATTTTTTTTTCTCTCACCTAATTAAGCAATTTGAAAATTTGTTTTAATTCCACCTTTTAGTTGGTGCTAAAAACACACTACACTAGCTAGTAGAGTTAATGGGAACTTCTATGATACATCTCAGTGATTTCGGTTGTATTATACATAATTGTAGTTTTTGGTGTTAAAATGTCATGGTTGCATCCAAAAGTGTATAACTAACTTCCAAAGTGGTTTTCAAAGTTATCACATAGAGAGAATTTGGTTATACATCGTAGGGGGTTTTGGATGTAGTATCATCTTTAGTGGTTGAGTAATGCTATGCTTCTCAAATAATTTTTTTTTTACTTAAAGTGTATCCCAACACATGTGGTAGTGGGCCCAGTTGATTTTGATTGATTGATGCTGTTGTAGCTTCACCATTATTGAAGAGGGTCTCACTGCCACGTGTATTGGAAAACACTTTTTGAGAAATTTTTTTTGGGAAGCATAGCAGTACTCCTAGTGGTTTTGGTCTAACTATGTTATAATCAGGTCACAAAATATTGTACTCTTGATAACCAACTTGATTTTAAATTCAAAGTGATTTTTAAAGATAAAACATATAATCTTAGTAATTTTGATTGTATCATGTAACTAATCACATATTTTAATGAAATGGTTTTGGTGACAAAATATTTTGTTGCTAATGTAAGAGAACAACAAAACAATGTTTTGTGCCAAAATTTTATAATTTTTGTCACTCTTGTTATCACATATTTTAATGAAAAGGTTTTGGCGACAAAATATTTCTTCGCTAATGTAAGAGAACAACAAAAAAATATGATACTCTTGGTGATAAAATGTGTATCAATGGCGATAAAAGGTCTGATAATCTGGAACGAATTATTTCATTGCCAGTGTTATGTCTATGGCGACAAAAGCTTAATTTCGTTGCCAGGGACCTTAGGCAACGAGGCAAAGGTGACAAAATGGGAGACAAAATATTTTCGTCGTTAAAACCTATGGTGACGAATTTTAAACCTTTGCCGACGGATTGTGTTTGTTGCCAAAACACATTTTGGTTGTAGTGTTATATGGAGATATGTGAATGTACAATAAGGAATCTACCACTCTCAAGTAAGAGAGAAAATGTTCGATGTAGTTTTCTATGATATAGCTCAAGTAAAGCTCCCTGTCTAGGGAAGGGAGGGAAATATAAAAAAGAGTTTTCTAATTTCATCAGACAGAGTAATATTAATTAGTTTGAGAACATAGAATTAAATCAAGGCTTAATAAATTAATATGTCCATTACCTGAAATATTTAATTGGGACATTGTTTGACAGAGATCGTCCAAACGCGGCGTCGCCATTTGAATGCCTCGCCGTCGTACGAAAGCCTATCACTGATTTTGGACAATAAGCTTCGTTTTCTATAAGTGTTGAAGAAAATTTTATGGTACTTTTTCTAATTTGTGATTAGCCCATGTGGATACACTTAGAGATCAGATGCTTGGACGATTCAAGTGAACCATGTTCAAGGATTCTGAATCAGAATTATTTTGTTAAACACGCTTCTAGGGTAACGATTCATCTGCCCCATATGGATGTTTTATATGTTTAGGATACATCATAATCTTGGTCAGGGGATTTAGAAATTTTTTTATTTTCCATTGAACGAACCTTTAAGGGTTCCATATGATTTTCTTTTAGTGTTATCAAAGGCATGCCTATGATGAAAATAAAATGGCATGTTGATGGTTATGCTGTTTGATATTTTATGAAAAAAATCTGAATTGTGGAAACTAGGGTTTGAATTAGATACTAAAGAACTTAACGATCTTTTTCAAATTGTTTTTTTTTGTTTAATACATACGTGTATTTCATGTGTATATGAATTGATCAAGTTTTAATGATATACAAAAGAGTTTTATATAAATTTTGAACAAACTAAGAATTTGTTCACGTTTTCCATAAAGGCAGTTTTGTTAAAAACATAAAAAGGATTCAGTACATCTGACCTAGGGTATGAACGGTTGTCTTTTAGAACAATCTCCTATTCAAACAATCGTTACGGAATAGAATACTGTAGCTAGGCCTGGGCAAATAGTTTGGTTAACCGAAAAGTTGAATCAAACCGAACTAAAATATCTATTTAGTTCAGTTTTTAACCAAACCGAATTTCAAATATTAGTTCAGTAATTGATACTCTATAAGTAAACTGAACCGAACCGAAAAAATGAACTAGTATTAAAAATTATTAATATAATTATATGTAATCATATGATAAAAATATAAGTATCTTTACAATTGAAAATAAAAGAAAAGCATATTTTCTTTGCAATAAGAAAGAAACAGGGAAAAAATATAAAAAATGCACTTGTAAGAAAAGGCCAAAAATAGCTATTTTGGGCTTCTTTATTTTTACAATTCAGTTAACTGAATTTCAAAATGAACTAAATTAAAATTTCGGTTAACGGAATCGAAAATAAAAAAATATGCCGGTCAATTATCAATTCCAAATTCCTCAAACCAAACCGAACCTAAATTGAACGGAATAGTACAAATCAAAATCGAACGACTGAATGCGGACAGTGGTTGTTGGTTTTATTAAATTATTTTTAAAATCAGAAATACCCCTAATTTGATTAGAGTAGTCCCAAAATTAAATACTATAATGTTTAATGGTGTATTATCATGTTTTATTTACATGAGATTTGAATGGTTTAATGAAAAGGATGATTATAGACTAAACTAAATAATTGAGCTATATGATTGGTTTATTAATTCAATGTGATTAAATGATTTGTTATTTCGGGTTTGTAATCATTAAATGGGGGCTTACATGCCTTCCTCCCTCACTCTTGATATAAGTTTTTTTTTTTATCTCATTCCTATGTACCTCTTTCTTGATTATGAATCAAGAATTTCTTTTAAAGCCATATAATTAAAATTAAGTTTAGAACAGAAGATGAGAAGATGCTAGAAAGAAGAAGGTGAAACCTAGCTACTTGGAGAAGACAATGTGTATATGGAAAGCATGAAGACTATTCATTATTATTGTTCAGAGCTTGAAAGCATGTGATGTTGAATAATAATTATTACAAGCACTTAGACCAAGATTAAACTTACTGGCTCAAGTTGAATCATCTAAAAAATCCATAATTATTCCAAACCCTTTTATTTGATAATTCTTGGGCTATTTCGCCATAGGTAGTTTATATTTAAAATTGTTTTAAAAGTATAATCCAATTGTTGGATTACATGAACATTCTCTTGAACTAAAATTAAAATTATTATTAAATTTAATTAGTAGGAGTATCAAATGAACATATTAAACTATAAATAGTGAAATGTTTATTGTATGTGTTTGATACATGTACTTTTTATGAGACCATTAATTTTCCTTGTTGCTATGATATGATGTTGTGAACGAAGAGACATTATGAATGTCTTATATATCATAGCCTTCCACCATTATAGGTTACTAGATTTTTTTCATTTGAGTTAGTCGACTACAGCTACGTGGGGAACGTTCATTTTAAGAAAATTCACTCGTCATATTTTTATATCTAATATTATGAGATGAAGAGGCTAATCAGATCCAAGAAGATATTATGTGAGGGTCTCAATAGTGGCTCATACTTGTTTGAATGGTGGGTCTAGCTTAACTAAAATATATGGACCAAGAAACTATTATGTGAGGTTCATAATTTTAAAAGCTAAAAGATGATTGAAACTTGCTTAAGAAGCAATAGGTCATTTGCTATATGATCAGGCCAAACAGTTGTGATATCCATTTTTAAAATATTCACTCGGACTTCCTTTTTCCATAATAGAGCTAATGCCTCCAGCAGTACCTATTGGTGGGATGATTTCTTCATAATCAAATCTCAAATATCTCTTCATATGTTTGATTTTACTGTCCTTCATGATCTTAGTCTCAACTTAACAGCCCAGTTCCTCAACCCTTGACAGTTCCAACATATGGTTGTCATTGATTCTCATGGGGCTCAGCCACCCAATCCTTCTTAGAAAAAAAAAACTATTGTAAAATGGAACTTTAAAACCTTGCTCATTCTGAATTTGTGCTTTATTTAAGTTGCTTTCAGATCGAGTACTCCAATGTGTCTTTTTTCCTTTTCTCCATAACTTGTGTGTTGTGTATTTCGTGTCTTTCCACTATGAAGATCTCCAAACTGTTGGAAAAAGTGATCAGATAGCCCTCCATTTTATTTATGATTGGTTACTTATTTACATATAATATTATGGTGATTGACTAACATTATACTTGTTTTGTTTGTGTATGTATATATATCTATATATATATACATGCGGCTACAAAAGGAAGGCAAGGGTATGATTGATCAAATTGGTTAAAATAACTTGACTTGGTCAAACCACTATTAAGTGTGGTCCACTTAATAAGGGATAGCATGTGAATGGGGGATAATTTGGTTAGAGATTATGTCTAAATTGAAGATGCTGTAAATATGGGTGAGATAAATTTCCTCCAAAATTATGGAGATGATAATTCTCATTCTAACGTTACATCATATCTGTATATATATAAATCCCTGGTGGTGGAGAAAACAAATTGTAACCCAATCACAACATTTGCTACAGGGGTGTCAATTTTTGACACGACAACCCGTTTTACTGTGATAATCCGTACACGACACGACATGACACGATTAATTTAAAATAGTTTGTATTATAGATGAATAGCACTCAAAACTAAAATTTAAACCCAAAACACACAACCCGATTAATGACACAATTATGACATGATTATGACACGAGAACCCGAATTGCCACCCCCTAAATTTTGCTACATCTCTAGTACTGTCTTCCATTATTTTGTCTACAGTTTCATTAGCATTGAAGACGCTCAAGTTCTATTGGAAGATTGTAAAGTTACTACTGGGTCTTGAAGATCAAGACAATTCCAATTTCAATTAACATTGGTATCAAAGCCTATTCTCTACCTGAGGGAAATTCGGTGAGTACACAGTAATATTTTGCTTACTCCAATGGTCAGTCTTTCTATACTTAATTTCGTTATCTAAAATTTATACCATGGCTAGCAAAGCTGTAAGTGAAGAACTTAGTAAGACCGAGAAATTGAATGGTACCAAATTTTCAACTTGGAAGCATTCGTATCCGTCACATACTATTCCAAGACAAGGTTGAGTATGTAATTGATATCGGCATACCGACTCCACCACCTAAAAATCCTAGTGCTGCTAATAAATTTAAAAAAAATATGAAAAATTTCTTGACGATGATAAGACAGCTAGAAATATAATGCTTATGTTTATGGAACCTGACATCGAAATTTTGTTTGAAGAATATGAGCATGCTAAAGCAATGTTTGATGCTGTTAATAGTTCTTATCATGCTTCGTAGGAGTCATATGTTCAGTTATTAATTGAAATTTTTTTAATTGTACTCCAATGAAAGATGATGATAATGTGATTGATCATGTTAATAAATTGTCTGTCATTGCCAAAGAATTAGCAGGTTTAGGGAATCCCATTCATGACCGTATGCACGTATCAACCATTTTACACAATCTACCTGCTTAATCTTGGGAACCCGTAGTTATTTCTCTTAATTTATCTTGTACTTCTGTCACAATGAAAATTTTACCTAGCTATTTTATTAGGGTAGAGGCTGAAAGGTGAGCTAAAAAGAAAACAAACAAATCTTTTATCACTGTTACATCTCCTACTTCTTCTGAACCACCAAAATTTGAAAAGAAATATTTTCTTCATCTCCTGAAGCTCCGAAATTTGAAATAAAGATTTTTTTCTAGAAATTTCAAAGGAAAGGGTAAAAAATTAAGTACGGTGGCAACACTAATAAAAGGCAAAAGGAGTTTGTTATAAATGTGGAATATATGGAGACCAAAAAGCTGAGTGTCGTACGAATAATAATAATAATAATAATAATAATAATAATAATAATAATAATAATAATAATAATAATTAAAGCCTAAGAATCTGGACTAGTGTCTTTCAGTCCTTTGAGGATTACTACCAATGAAATGGGTAATAATAGTCTGGACTAGAGTAACAACAGCATCTGGGAGTATAGTAGGCTGCCCATTAACTGTTTCAACTTTAACTTTATCTAATATCTCAGCTTTCTGAGGATTAGTAAGATAGTTATCCCACCATCCTTTAAGGCATCCAGAAAAGCCGTTTGTGATAATAATAGCAGTATCTTTTTCTGTATTATCACAATGTTTACTCATCGAAGCCCACATGAGCATCTTATGAATATACTCAGAGCACCCATCTATGTTCCATTCCACAACTTCTCTCCCAGTGTAAGTAGATTGGATTTTCAAACCACTTTCTTCAAAAAGAAGATCTTGAGGTGTGGGTCTATGATAATAATGAGGAAGTGTCTCATATCTAATTCTGTTTAATTGTAGTGGAGAATTTTCTTTAAAATTATTTTCAGTTATTTGAAAATTTTCTAAAAATTCGTCATTTTCCACTACTTCTTCATATTCAGTTTCCTCTTCTTCTTTGTCTTCTTTAAAATTTTCAACAGAGTTGGAAGAGGGTTTTGTAAAAACATTTACAGAGGGATTTTTCTCTGGTATAGAAAGTCCTTTAAGTTTTTTGTCACTTAAAGAAATATTTGTAAATCTTTTTGAAAGAAGCTCAATAAACTCTTCTTCCTCCTTTTTATTCTGAGTTCTGAAGTTCTCAGGTTTCATAGGAGGTTTAAAAGTAGTGGCTTCAAAAGATGAAGTGCTAGTGGTAGCATCAGCTTTGACAGGAGTTTTGAAATCTTTAATAAATTTCACTTGATTTTATAATTTTTCTTCAATTCTCCATAATTGGTTTTCCATAGATATTATGGAACGATTTGTCCAATTATTTTGATGAGCAATATGAGAATTGGTAAAATCATGTTCAGCATTAGGCTTCTGTAAGTAAGCCACATCTTCGAGCTCTTTATCATTAGCTCTAAAATTTATGTGTAAAGGAGGAGGATGTAGACTTTCAACAAATCCTTTATCCCCATGTAGTCTCCATCTGACTGAACTAATGGTATTCAAGACCTTTTGGGTAGGAAATCATTTGTTAAACCAATCAACAAACCAAATAATAGTCTGTTGTTGATTTAGATCTTTGTAATATAAATCTTTTATAAGATCTAAATCTCTTTTGTTGAAAATTTTAAAATAAAAAATTATTAAAACAAAGATTTATTACTTACTTGTGGTGTACCACTTTTACAGCAGAGAGGAGGATGAGAGAGAGAGGGGAAGGATACAAAGAGAAGAAGAAGGGAGAAAACGAGATGCCCAACAACAAGTCTGAGGGTCATCTTAAATACAAAAATAAAGTCTACAGTTATCCGACAATGTACTGTAGATGTCTAATAAAATATCAAAAGGCAGAATACGTGTCCATAGTTGGTGGAGTCGTTCCAAACTACTTTTTGACTGAAACCAAAACCATGGGAGCAAAATCAGGGGCGTAAAAACCAGGGGCGCAAAACCATGGATAATCTACGTCACTGCATGAGTCATCATTGGGGAATGTGTCACTGCATGCGTCAGCTTATTCCAGCTTGTCATTTGGCTTGCTGGATTGTGATGCTGTGGCTATCATGACATCAAACAGGTCTTCCATAATTGGCACCTGACTGGATATGGACGCTGTATCCATAACTTCTTCATCTTCGTAAGGATCTTGAGCTTCACCAGCTAAGCATCCAAAGGCATTTGTCTGTATGGCTTGGGATGACTAACCCTGATCCTTAGTCTGGCTTGAGGTAGCCTGACCACTCCCTTTAGAAACCCGTGAGGCTAAGAATTGCTCCATGAGAGCTTCCATAACCTTAACATAGATTTCATCATTGTATAAGGAAGTTTTGAAGGAGCAGTATTAAAACTTCTCACAGAATTACTCCTGCTTAAAGATAATTTACTAAATTTATTAGGTGTAAAAGAAACTTCAATATCACCATCCTTAGATTGGATGATCTGATCTAATTGAGAAGGAGGGACTGGTGCTGGTGGAACAGCATTAGGTAAAGTCCAATCCGTTGGGAAATTTATCTCTTCCCATTTAATTAATCTAGGAGTAGCAATATTAGTAGTAAGACAATTACTATCTATTGCCACTGTTTTCCCTGGAATACTTTTTAGTATAGCATTAGGACATAAAGTATTCATAACTTTGTAATATATCCTGTATGTAGTATTAACAGTACTGGTACCTGGAAGGTAATTGTATCCATCTGTTTGAATTTTTAAAGTAGTAGCGTCAAACAGATTTTTATCTTTTAAAGAGAGTGTCAGGTTAGGATAAACATCAAAATATACTGGACCATGACACAAACTTGTCTGTATTATACCCATAAGAGATGGTACAAAGTTTGTACATCTAGCATCTCTTAAGTATGCAAGAATAGTATCATTAAGACCTAATAAAGTAAGAGGTTTAAATGCCACCTGTATACATTCAATATGAATATAATGATATTTATCAACACATTTTTCAATATCTCGTAAACATAAAAGTCTAAGAGTTTGTTCATTGTTATCAAGAACAATATCATGTTCAACAGTTTTGACATGATCTTGAGTTATAAGAGAGAAAGTACCACTCTTATAAATTTGTTTAGTAGAAATGGATGGAATTGTCCATTGATTTAATTGTTCTGTGTGGTCAAACGCAACAAGTTCTGTATTAATAACATTAGATCTGGATCTTGATGTAGATCCAGGTCCAGACTTGGATGTTCTTTTAAACATGAGCAAGATGAGACTACCTTGATATATACTATATTACATATTATGAATTTCTTAGTAAATTCTTATGACAATTCTTATAGAGTCAATTCCAGTCAACTATAGCCAAAACAACTATTCCCTTTGGCAAAACAGGCCCAAGCGGCTAACGGAATGGACAGACCCCCAAAGAATCATCATAATAATTTAAGTTAGATATTCATAATAATTCACTAGTATATATCATAGTAGCCTCGGGAATTTAGCCATACATGGCTCTGATACCAAATATAGACAGGACCAAATCAAAAATTATTAAAACAAAGATTTATTACTTACTTGTGGTGTACCACTTTTATAGAGTAGCAGAGAGGAGGATGGCAGAGAGAGGGGAAGGATACAAAGAGAAGAAGAAGGGAGAAAACGAGATGCCCTACAACAAGTCTGAGGGTCATCTTAAATACAAATAAAAAGTCTACAGTATTACAGACAAGGTACTGTAGATGAATAATGAAAAAGTAAAAAGGACGAAAACGCGTGTCCTTGGTTGTTGGAGTCTTCCAAATCGCCTTTTACTTTAATAATTCCCAAAACCGCTAGTATACCAAACTGTGGGAAAAACCTGTGGGTGGGAAAGACGTCACTGCATGCGTCACTAGAATGAAATGCGTCACTGCATGCGTCACTGAAAAATTATTCCAGCTTACTGTTAGGCTTGCTGGATTGTGATGCCGTGACAATCATGGCATCAAACAGGTCTTCCATAATTGGCATCTGACTGGATATGGACGCTGTATCCATATCTTCTTCATCATCATAAGGATCTTGAGCTTCTCCAGCTTTCTGAGGATTAGACACTTAGAATGTCCATCCTATTAATATTATTACCCATTTAATGAATCTTAGATGTCCATCCTTAACCCACTACAGATGGTATAAGGACATATTTATTTCTAGAGTTATGCAACGTGCTGATGCAGACAATGAATTCTGGAAAGCTCGCTTCATAGATGGTCTTTCGCAAATTTTTGCTGAAAAAGTCAGACAAAAGCTTAGAGATCAGTATGATGGATATAATATCCTATAAAACAATCTAAATTATGGGTCCATTCAAAGTGTCTGTACCCAAGTAGGATTAAGTATTTGCAATGATATGAAATTGCAATACCAAATGCAAAAACAGAATCTCACTAGTAAACAAGAACTAGGAGATTTTTGTAAACAATGGGGTTATGATATGCCTGTGATTCCTAAAAAGAAGAAGCAGGGATATTAGAATAAACCTACTAGAAGAAGAACTACTAATTCTGGTAGAAGGAACAGTAATCCTGCCCCTCGAAATACTAGACCATTTCCCAGGAAAAACAACCCATCCAGAAAAGGACCTGCTAAAGGTTCTACAGAATCCAGGGTTTGCTGGAAGTGTGGAAAGGTAGGACATCTGGCTAACAAATGTACTACCAAAAAGAAAGTAGCAGAATTACAGATTGATGAAGGCCTTAAAGCCCAACTCTGTAAAATTTTATTAAATACTTCTCCAGAAATCTCTAAAGAAGAAGGCTTTCCAGAAGAAGAAGATGATGGTTTCTATTCCCAAGAGGAAGTAGTAAACCATCCATCTTGCTCTAATGGTTGCTAGGAGGCAGATTACTGGAAGTCTATTGCTACCATGAATGGCCTTACTCTCAATGTTCTTACTGCTGAACACAGTGAGATGCTTAACATAATTCATAACATTACTGATCCTAAACTTAAGGTGAAAGTGATACAATTATGTATTAAATCATACTAGAAAAATTCCTGAGAAAAAGGAGTATGCTTTTAAGCAATATAGTATTCAGGAAGTTTTTAATAGAATGGAAAATGTTGAAAAACCCATTACTATTCAAGATTTAAAGCATGAGATAAATTTGGTAAAATCTGATATAAAGGATCTCCAAATAGCATTTTCGAAAATGGAAGAAAAAATTGATAATATCAATGTTTCTAGCTCATCCATCAGTATAGGAGAAAATATTCCTAATACTGAAGAATCTCCAGACATAACAGGGAATCAATATTTACATATTCTAAATAAAATTATTTTTCAAAAATGGTATGTCAGGGTTAACCTGGTAATCCATGAAGAATATCCTATTCATGCTATTGCATTAATTGATAGTGGAGCAGATTTAAACTGCATTCAAGAAGGCATAGTTCCTACTAAATATTTTGAAAAAACTATGCAATCTTTAACATCAGCCAGTGGAAGTAGAATGAAAATTCAATTTAAACTTTCTGATGTTTTTGTTTGTAATGAAGGAGTTTGTATGCCTTCTACCTTTTTACTTGTAAAAGACTTACAGCAACAAGTAATTTTGGGAACTCCTTTCTTAAAACTCTTAATGCCAATCAAAGTTGACTTAACTGGTATTACTGCTTCTTACAAAGATTTTGATCTGGTTTTCCACTTTCTTAGAGAACCAGAAGAAAGGAATATCAATGAAATAAATCTTTTAGATTTAAAAGAAAGACAACTTGAATTTTTACTAGATGAGACTAGAGTCATGCAAATTGAGCATCAATTAAAGATGTCAAATGTCTCTAGAAAAATTAAAAATTTAAAAAAGGAATTTCAAATTCAAGTTTGCAGTGAGATTCCTAGTGCTTTTTAGACAAGGAAAAAACATATGGTTTCTCTCCCCTATAAGCCTGATTTTGATGAAAGATCCCAGATTCATACCAAGGCTAGACCTAGCCAAATGAATGCAGAATTCTTAGAACTTTGTAAAAAAGAAATACAAAGCTTATTAGATAAAAAGCCCATAAGGAAAAGTTACTCCCCTTGGAGCTATACTGCTTTCTATGTCAATAAAAATGCTGAAATAGAGAGAGGCAGACCCAGATTAGTGGTTAATTATAAGCCATTAAATGATGCCTTGCAATGGATTAGATATCCTATCCCAAACAAAAAAGATTTGCTGGATAGATTATTTAATGCTTCTATCTTCTCAAAATTTGATTTAAAATCTGGTTATTGGCAAATTCAGATTAAAGAAGAAGATAGATACAAAACAGCATTCACAGTTCCTTTTGGACACTTTGAATGGAATGTCATGCCATTTGGATTAAAAAATGCTCTTTAAGAATTCCAAAATATTATGGATGAAATTTTTAATCCTTTCTCAGAATTCTGTTTGGTTTACATAGATGATATTTTAGTCTTCTCATCATCTATTGATCATCATTTTAAACATCATACAAAGAGAAGAAGAAGGGAGAAAACGAGATGCCCAACAACAAGTCTGAGGGTCATCTTAAATACAAAATTAAAGTCTACAGTTATCCGACAATGTACTGTAGATGTCTAATAAAATATCAAAAGGTAGAATACGTGTCCATAGTTGATGGAGTCATTCCAAACTGCTTTTTGACTGAAACCAAAACCATGGGAGCAAAACCAGGGGCGTAAAAACCAGGGGCGCAAAACCATGGATAATCTACATCACTGCATGAGTCATCGTTGGGGAATGTGTCACTGCATGCGTCAGCTTATTCCAGCTTGTCATTTGGCTTGCTGGATTGTGATGCTGTGGCTATCGTGGCATCAAACAGGTCTTCCATAATTGGCACCTGACTGGATATGGACGTTGTATCCATATCTTCTTCATCTTCGTAACGATCTTGAGCTTCACCAGCTAAGCATCCAAAGGCATTTGTCTGTATGGCTTGGGATGACTGACCCTGATCCTTAGCCTGACTTGAGGTAGCCTAATTAACCACTCCCTTTAGAAACCTGTGAGGCTAAGAATTGCTCCTTGAGAGCTCCATAACCTTAACATAGATTTCATCCTTAGAGAGGAGTGTGTATTTTCCCCTAATGGAAGTGAAAAGGAGTTCAAACATATTTAAATTAGAGGATAATTGTGAAGCTTTTTGTTTTTCATTATCCTCAAATCTTCTAATATAATTTTTAACAGCGGGCTGAATTTTTGAGAATGCATTGTCAATGTCAAATCCAGGCCACCATTTTACCCAAAAAGTTCTTTGGAGAATAGGAATTCTGAGTTGGTCTTTGGAAAGAATAATATCCCATTTCCAAATCCAGACAATTCTGAATTCAGCAAAGAAGAATAAAATGTTTCATCCAACAGGGATATTTGTAAGAGATTTTTCTCGTAGAACAGGATGGTGATCATACCAGACTGTAAAATTGTCTAGTATTTCTCGAGGAATAATTCCAATTTCTGGTCCCATTTTGTCCTACCAATGGATAAACCAATTGGGAAAGC
Organism: Hydrangea macrophylla; assembly: GCA_033977485.1. Classification (NCBI taxonomy): domain Eukaryota; kingdom Viridiplantae; phylum Streptophyta; class Magnoliopsida; order Cornales; family Hydrangeaceae; genus Hydrangea; species Hydrangea macrophylla. Next base: position 37,399,641 of record CM066994.1, read on the forward strand.
TGTTAAGGCCAGATTTTAAAATTTGATCATTTATTATGAAAAGCCAAGTATGACTTCGTGTAGGATTTTTATAAAGAAAAGCTTTATTCCAAGCTTCTAAATAATCCCAGTAATTATAAGTGGCTCCATTAATTTTTAAAGTTCTGGCTTGAGCAGGGTTAAGACCCCACTGATTAGCATGAAGAACTTTAATAATATAACACTTAGAATATATTAATATTAAGTGGAATATTAATAATAATAATAATAATAATAATAATAATAAGATCTAATGTTGGGGGTTCCAAGGATATTATATGTGTAGTGACTGAATCCTTTTTGGCTGATATGATGTAGCCTGGTGGTGGTAAGGACAAGAGATTGTTTTGTTGAGCTAAAAGAGGTTTATTATGGTGATCATCATATATACATGGGAAATAATAGCTACTGTGATGTTGCTGGAATTAGGACTCTCAAAATTATGATACCTGGACGAAGAAACCTCTACATGAGTGATGTATTGTATTCACCCACTATGAGGTGCAACCTTATCTCTGTTCCACGTTTGGATGACAAGGGTTTTGAGGTGCGCTTTTGTTCTGGAAAAGTTTCTATTGGAAAACATGGTAGGATTTTTATGTGGGATAAAGAAATAGATGGATTGTATCGTTTGAACTTTGATTATGAAGTCAATAATAATGCATTAGTTGGTTCTTCTGTTTATATTGATTCTTGTATGTATGTTGATGACCCTTGTATTTGGCATGTAAGGTTGGGACATATAAATAAGGCCTAATTGCAGTTTACACCCTCGTACTACACCCATGTTTTCAATTGGATACATGATTTTTTTTTTTTTTTTTTTTTACAATTAGAGCCTATAACTTCCAATCTCGTTGCAATTCACTCCAATTAGGAAGTGCCATTACCAATCTACTGAGTTGGGAAACGGAGTTGCTGATGTAGCATTTACATGTTACAAAAAAAAATGAGGCACATGGACTGAAAGACTGAAACTATAACAACCTGTATTTTCATTTAATTTCTATGTGTAATTTCCAAATTTTACTCCTAGTACTTGCTTTATCTAATAGAGATTCTTTAATTGTTTATTTTTATAATTTCAGGAATACTTGTGTTGAATTTCGAAATCGTATTTTCAAGATGGTGAAAGTATTTACTTTCAATTCAAACTGTAGTTTTATACAACCGGAAAATTATTTCCTTCGTTAATATAAATTTTATGTATTTTTGTGGTGATCATCGCGCCATGAAAATGCAAGTTTATGAAGGAAAATTGTCCGCGCCGCGATGAACACCCACAGATTGGGATTCCTTGTCAATCAGACTTGAAAATTGCTTTAAACACATTTTTAATTTACCTAATCATTGGTCAGGCTTGTTTGGCATTGCTTACATGATGGGTGTTATGTTGTGCCAAACGCTACATTTGCCAAACACCTCAATATGACCCCTAGCATTCTATTTGACCCCTATAATCTGTATATATAACTATTCGTATGTATATATATCATGTATATTAAGTGTAATTTATGTATATATATGTATAATTGTATTTTGTTGAGTGATTATCAATGAACTTGGAGCCCAAGTTCTTAAATTTGAGTTTCTATATATTCATCACACACACTCACACATTACGGGAAGTTTTAAAAACTGAAATACCTGAGAGAGTTCAGAGAGTTTTATTCTATAGAAATTTCTAGAGAGAGAGAGAGAGAAAGAGCTTGATCTCCATAACAAAAAACTTCATTTTGATTTCCTAATTCTTGATGTCTTTCTCAACATACTTCAATCATCAACCACAGTGAGTATTATTAACTCACTTACAATGGAAATTCATGCTTCATTACATTTTAAATTGATTGATTATGTGATTGCATATATGGGATTCGATTTTGTATTTCCATGGCATAAAAATGGTGATTTTGTAAAACTTAATCAAAACTCGTTTTGATAGATAAAAATGAAAGATTAAAGTCTATAGATGCCATGTTTAAAGTTACAGGGCCTAATTATCTCGTATCACGCAGTGTATTAGAATCAAAGTTTTGTCACCTCTCGATTTTTCATAAATCTTGGGAGCTAAGGTTCAAATTAGCTTAATCCGATTACATATTCGTAATCCTTGTGGAAAAATGAGGAGATTCATATACTATAAGTCAGGTTTACATTTGGATTTCAAAATGGGTCAAAAATAAGTCTAGAAGCTGAAACAGGGGAGAAATCTGGTGAAGACGACGACTAGGATCGGTCTTGAAACATGACCAGGACCGGTCCCGACCATGACCGGTCCTGCATAATGATCAGGACCGGTCCCGACCATGACCTATCCTGCCAAAATGCTAGGACCGGTCGCACCCCTCTAAGACAGAATGACTGGCTACTCTTATTGTAATTTTATTAACTGCTTAGTATAGTTGTACCTTCACTGCATGTTAATTCCAACCATTCCATTTAAGTAAATCATTTTTCCCTTCCATTTATTATTTTACTTAAGTCTTTCATGTAATTAATGAAATACCCCCCATTTAGATTCAATAAAAATATTTTCAAAAATCAATCCCTTGTAGATAAAAACTCAACTTTCCCTCCGAAGGTAAAATTTCATGACATTGGGGCATTATTTTTACTAAGTTCCCTTCCTTTTTAAAATTCTTAAATATAATATTTGATATATGGGGATCTACATGAGTATTCGTGGGACTTTTAAACTCTTGAATCAAAAATCTTATTTTTGACTATACTTAGCCATTTTGGCCATCCTGGGTTAACGGTTGACTTTTCTATACCAAGTTGTTTTAAATCATAATAATCGTATTTTAATTAGCTTTGATACCTTCTATGCAGAAAATGTAAAAGAACAAGTCATACGTCGCTTGGATCCCTTTACATAAACGAGAAAGAGAATAAGTTGCACATTTGCATAGTCGAGTGACATGTTTGAAAGGAGTCAAGTTGACATGCATGGGATGTGTTGGTGAGTTGAAAAGAGTCAAAAGAATGTGTTATGTGAGTTGTGACCCCAATTATCCTAGGTCAATTCAGATACGGTAGGTTAATTAGGAAGGATTGAGCCCAGGTCGATTCGGATACGACTGGCCAATCAGCAATGTGTGATAGCCTTAATTATCCAAGGTTGACTCGGATACGACAGGTTAATTAAGAGGGACTGAGCCTAGGTCAGCTCGGATACGGCAGGCCAGTTCGATCGTGTCCAGGCTGACTCGGAGATGGTAGACCGATCAGGTTATTGTAACCTTGAATGTCTATGTACGCCCAGACCGATTTGGATACTGTAGGCATATCGATAGACACTCTAAACCTAACGGTATGAGCCAGTGGTTCAGGGGAACCGTTTGTGTTGGGTTGTGTAGTCGAGGTAAAAGAGTCAGTGAGATGAGTGGGCTACATCATTTCATGCATGGTCACATGTTAAATTCATTGAAAATTATTATGTTGTCCTTGCGTTTGATTAAAATACGAATTTATTCATGTATCGCTAACATGTTGAATAATGGACCTGTGAATTAGAAATGGTAAGGAAGTATGTTTTACATTACAAGCATATGTTTTTAATACTCACTAGCTTTTTGAAGCTGACGACGTTGATGCGCCCTGGACATTCGTGTCTAGGCTTTTCAGGTTATGCTCAGGCTGGACAATATGACTATGCTAATTGAGAGCAACTACATGTGGAAAGAGATTAGACATTACTGCTTTGTTTACTTAATTGAACTTGTAATAAGGATTCTTGTAATAGACATTATTATTCTTTTATAAGGCGGGTTGTGCCTTTAGATGACTACGTGTTGTAATCATTATTAACATTAAAAAAATTTATAATTCTTGATTGCTCTTACTCTGATTTAAATTATTATGTTGTTCGACGTTTGGGATAGAATCGATCCTTCAAACTGTCGCGACCTACGGGTCCATAAAGGAAATTAAATGCTTTTCCTATTTATGCTACATCGGGGCATAACAAGATTTAGTGGTATCAGAGCCAGGTTATATCTGAATAGTTTGGCCAGGTTAGGGTTTACAAGTATAGACCCGGTTCTACCTTCTGCTAGCTTAAGCTTTGCACACCCGATGGTACGACAAAGGATAAATCCGCAGCCCAAACGCTTAAGATAATCTCTTTTATGTTTAGATCTAATATAAGTTAGTGCCTTTTTGTCTAGTATGGATGCATTTCTACCACTATTTGTACCAGACGTGTACAGAGGACACTGGGTTACACAGGTGCGGTGGTTCCAGCTTTTGTTGGATTATACCACACCGCAATTGAGAAGTAAGCAGCATCAACAATAGAGTTGGATTTGTGGCACAAGGTCCATGTAGTGGGATTGATTGATTTGCCTTGACTTCATCTTGATCTCCTATATTTCATGGAGGCTCAACGGTTGGCTCTGTTAGAGATATTACGGTTGGTTAACAGCGATGCTTTTTACCTTCCTTTAGAGATTCAAATCGTGTATACTCACCTTGCACACCTAGATATACCCCAACCGATTATTCCAGAGGAGGATCTAGTAGTTCTTATTAATGAGGGTATTGATGGAGGAGTTATCATGTTAGCCCCTTTTGTTATGGATGTTGATGTTGATGAGGGGGATGGCATGGACTTGGATGACTTTGGTACCGACCTTGAGGAAGAACTAGCATTTATACTAGATTTTCCCGAGGAGATGTTGGTTGAGGTGGATGTTTCAGAGCATGCTCCATCACCAGCCTCTCAGAGCAGTGGTTCTATGTGGTAGAGCCATTTCAAGTCCAGTGGTTTCGTCTCGTTGACTCTCTAGACTTGATGATGGCCACTTATGGAGACAATTGATGATCTAGACATAACTTTGTGCATATTAGCAATATTGGCTCGTAACCCTATCTCTTTTTGCAAATTGTAATTACATGCATCTGAGTATAGGGCAATGACCCCAGTTTTGGCATTTACTTATGCATGGACGATGTACGTCCTAACCCATACAAATAGGGTAGGTATTGAACTGATCATATATCTTTGTACTTACTGGACGTGAAGTTATATATATATATATATGGAAACACTATAATTTTGATGTTGTTGTTGCCTAAACTGGTTTGTATTATTGTTTTGATTCGTGATTCTCATTCTTTGATCGTTGTGATATGTAGTTGGAAGATCAAGAAGGAATAGGAATCTGATTGAGGAGGCACCTTTGGCTGCCGACACAGGAATGTTTAAGGCTTTTGTCAGATGCCTCAAAAGGATTGGGAACCCTAATCAAAATCGACGTGATCACCAAATAGGAGACAAATTGCTGGAGAGATTTCGTGCACTGAGGCCTGAACAATTTAAGGGAACTACAGAACCCTGGAAGGCTGAACAGTGGTTGAGATAGATGGACCCAGTGTTCGAGGTAGTTCAGTATAATGAGTTGGAAAAGAGAAGGTTAGCCACTTTTCAACTAACCGATGTCGTCGTAGATTGGTGGGACTCAGTAAAATCCACCATCGGGAATAAAGTTGCTATGGGAATGACTTGGGCTATGTTCAAAGAGAGATTTTCGAAAAAGTACTTCCCATCTACTGAGAGGCACAGAAGGGAGAAAGAATTCATAGATCTGACTCAGGGGAATAAATCTCTGCAGGAATACACTACGCAGCTCGAAAGGCTGTCTCAATTCGTTCCTTATATGGTTAATACGGAAGAGAAGAAAATATGCAAGTATAATCAAGGACTGACACGGTAGATTTTTTGCCTGATTCTCAGCCACATGTATAAATCATTTGAAGGACCAGTTGGCTTGGCTACTGATCTGGAAGAAGACACTCATGTGAACCACAAATAATTTAACTTCTAACTGCCTCAGAGAGGTAATTTTGGGAATAAGCCACCGATGTATCGTGCACAAGGGCAAAAGACGAGTTTCGATGGAAGTAAGAAACACCAAGCTAGTACCTATTTGACTCAACCCCGAGTAGGAGAGGGAGGTAGTATGGGGAAATGTTTTAACTATGGCAACCCCAGTCACTTGGCTCGAGACTGCAAGGTACCTAAGTGCAACAACTGTCAGGATATAGTCTGCTATAGCTGTGGTGAACCTGGTCAGATCAGCAAGTATTGTACTACTCCAAAATGAGTAACTTATGGTCAGTAGAGTCAGACTCACTTGAATGCTATTATTCCTGATGCTACTGAGTATGATGAAACTGTCTATGAAGAGGGAAACTATGGAGAAGAACAACCCGAATAGCAAGCGGTAGAAGGTACATTAACTCTGTTTAACTCCCATGTTAAAGTTTTATTTGATATGGGTGCTGCACTTTCATTCATATCTGTTAAGACTATTCAGAGGTTGGGTATTCTACCTCACCGTTTAGAGAAGACTTTGAAGTTTAGGAGCCACAGTCAAGTTAGGACATGTGTGCTAGGATTGTCCCCTATGACTAAGAGACCGTGAGATCCCTGCAAGGTTGATTGTGCTATCGATGAAGGAGTTTAACATAGTCCTAGGGATGGATTGGCTCGCTTAGAATCAAGTGACGTTGGATTGTGCAAGGAAAAGAATTACATTCTCCAACAATGAGAATCAATCCTTTGATTTCCAGTGTAACCCTTTGGGAGATATGTTCCTCACAAGATGCTTAGCAAACATCAAAGTTGCCAGTACAGAAATGACAGTAACATCTATATATGTACTCAAGGACTTCGAGGAAGTATTTCAAGATATTTCTAGTTTACCGCCCGAGAAAAGTATAGAGTCTGTCTTGAACTTATACCAGGTACTGCACCAATAACTAAAGTTCCCTATAGAATGGCCCCCGCTGAACTGTCGAAACTAAAGGAACAGGTCCAGGAACTCGAGAATTTGGGTTTCGTTCATCCAAGTACATCGCCTTGGGGAGCACCAATGTTATTTGTGAACAACAAGGACGGAACACTCCGGTTGTGTATCGACCACCGAGAGTTGAATCGAGTGACTATCAAGAATAAGGATCTCTTACCCCGAATCAATGATTTAATTAATCAACTACAGGGGGATACAACATTCTACAAGATAGATCTATGGTTAGGATATCATTAGTTAAGAGTACGGAAAGAAGATATACCTAAGACTGCCTTCAGAACAAGATATGGTCATTATGAGTTTTTGGTAATGCCGTTTGGAATGACGAATGCCCCAATAGTGTTTATGGATTTGATGAACAGAGTGTTTAAACCTTAAGTGGATCAGCTTGTCATTGTCTTCATAGATGATATTTTGATCTATTCTAAGTTAGAGGAAAAGCAAGAGCAACATCTATGGATTACGATGCAAACGCTCAAAGTCCACCTCTTGTATGCCAAATTCAGTAAGTATGAGTTCTAGTTGCAAGAAGTGAAATTTTTGGGACACAAGGTGTCATCCCAAGGAATTTTTGTGGATTCATCTAAGACAGATGCCATATCAAATTGGGTTAGACCGACCAACCGTACAGAGATTAGGAGTTTTCTTGGACTCACAAGTTATTACTGAAAATTTGTTGAGGGATTCTTTAAGGTAGCAGCACTGTTGACCACACTGACTAAGAAAGCTGATAAATATGAGTAGACAGAGAAGCATGAGCACGCCTTTCTAGAGTTAAAAGAGAGGCTCACCACAGCACCAGTACTGGATATACCCTAGCCTAATGAGAAGTTCACTATCTTTAGTGACGTATCATATCAAGGATTGGGGTATATACTTGTGCAAGATGGTATCGGCTACGTGTTGAGACAACTGAAATCGAATGAGTTGAATTACTCTACCTACGATTTAGAATTGGCAGCAGTAGTATTTGTACTCAAGATTTGGAGACATTATCTCTACAGTGAGAAGTTTGATTTATTTTCAGATCACAAGAGTCTTAAGTGCTTGTTTATGCAAAAAGAGTTAAATATGAGGCAATGCAGATGGATGGAGCTGATTAAAGATTACGACTTCACGTTAGAATACCACCCTAGTAAAGCTAATGTGGTTGCTGATGCTTTGAGTCTGCAAGCTCGTGCAACAATTACCTCCTTGATGATTAAGGAATGGCGAGCATTAGAGACATTGGCTAAGTTTGATGTGCAGAGTACTGAGGAAGGAGAATGATAACTTTTGGATGTCTTATCCTACAACCTACTCTTATTGACCGTATTATAACAGCACAGAGAGAAGACAAAAAATTTCAAACATGGTTTGTTAAGATGTCAGAGAAGGATCCGACAGAATGGAAAGTGGGGAGTGATGGAGAATATAGATGCAAAGACAAATTTTTCATACCAGATTATGGAGATTTGAGAAAGGATATTCTGGAAGAAGCACTTAGTCAAGGTTAACAGTTCACCCGGGAGGAATAAAAATGTATGACTTAAAGAGAAATTTTTGGTGGGAAGGTATGAAGAAGGACGTAGCCGAATTCGTGTCTAAGTGTTTAACGTGTCAACAAGTCAAGGCCAAACATTAGAGGCCCTTGGGATTGTCACAGCGACTACCTATTCCTGGTAAAAAATGGGAACATATCACCATAAATTTTGTAGTGGGATTGCCCTGGTCGCAGCAGAATCATGATACCATTTGGGTAATTGTGGATTTATTGACTAAGTTAGCTCATTTCATTGCCTATAGTATAACATAACCGGTGGAAAAGATGAGTCAGAAATATATACAACAAGTTATACGACATCACGATGCACCTGTGTCGATTGTGTCAGACCACGACGCACGTTTTACTTTTGGATTTTGAGAAAGTCTACAAGAAGCTATGGGAACCTCACTTAAGACGAGTACTGCTTTTCACCCTCAGACAGATGGGCAAACTGAGCATGTTAATAAAATCATGGAGGATATGCTTAGGGCTTGTGTTATCAATTTTGAGGAATCTTGGAAGACACATTTGTCTCTGGTTGAATTCGTTTATCACAACAGTTATCACAGGAGTTGGAATGGCTCCATTCGAAGCATTGTATGGATGACCATGTCATTCTCCATTGTATTGGAAAGAGGTCAGAGACACAGAGTTATTGGGACCAAATTTGGTTAGAGGAACCAACGAGAAGATTTCTCTAGTCAAGGAAAGGATGAGAACAACGCAAAACAAGTACAAAAGTTTTGCCGATTGACGCCAAAAAGATTTGGAATTCAGTGTCAGAGATCACGTACTTCTTAAGGTTTTGCCGACCCAAGGAGTGGTGCGTTTTGGTCTCAGGAGAGGGAAGTTAGCCCCGCATTTCATCGGATCGTTGGAGATATTGGATCGTGTTGGAAAAGTGGCTTATCGACTCGCACTGCCACCAAAGATGCCTAGGGTTCACAATGTATTTCATGTTAGCATGCTGAGAAAATACATACGAGATCTCTCTCATGTGGTTAGTTTTGATGATATTGAGGAGAATCATAATGTTTCCTATAAGGAAAGGCCCGTGAAAATTCTGGATTAGAGTATCAAAAAGTTGAGGAATAAAGAGATCTCGTTGGTGAAGGTTCAGTGGAATCACCATGACAAGAATGAAGCCTCGTGGGAAGTCAAAGCAGATATGAGGAAGAATTACCTAGAATTGTTTCATGATTAGTTAGTCTAGATTTCGGGGGCGAAATCCTGTTTAAGGTGGGAATTAGTTTAATTTCGATGTGCAATTTCCAAATTTTATTCCTATTACTTGCTTGATCTAATAGAGATTCTTTAATTGGGGTCAAACTATAATTTTTCTAATTTCAGGAATACCTGTGTTGAATTTCAAAATTGTATTTTTAAGACGGTAAAAATTTTTACTTTCAATTCAAACTGTCTTTTATACAACGAAAAATTATTTCCTTCGTTAATATAAATTTTATGTATTTTGTAGTGATCACCATGCTGCGAAAATACTAGTTTATGAAGGAAAATTGTTCGCGCTGCGATGAACTCCCATAGATTGGGATTCCCTGTCAATCAGACTTGACAATTGCTTTATACACATTTAATTTACCTAATCATTGTTCAGGCTTCTTTGGCATTGCTTACATGACATGTGTTATGTTGTGCCAAAAGCTACATTTGCCAAACACCTCAATATGACCACTAGCATTCTATTTGACACCTATAATCTATATATATAACTATTCGTATGTATATATCATGTATATTAACTGTAATTTATGTATATATATAATTGTATTTTGTTGAGTGATTATCCATGAACTTGGAGCCCAAGTTCTTAAATTTGAGTTTCTATATATTCATCACATACACTCACACATTACGGGAAGTTTTAAAAATTGAAATACCTGAAACAGTTCAGAGAGTTTTATTCTACAGAAATTTCTAGAGAGAGAAAGAAAGAGCTTGATCTCCATAACCAAAAGCTTCATTTTGATTTCCTAATTCTTGATTTCTTTCTCAACATACTTCAATCATCAACCACAGTGAGTATTATTAACTCACTTGCAATGGAAATTCATGCTTCATTACATTTTAAATTGATTGATTATGTGATTGCATATATGGGATTCGTTTTTGTATTTCCATGGCATAAAAATGGTGATTTTGTAAAACTTAACCAAAACTCGTTTTGATAGATAAAAATGAAAGATTAAAGTCTATATATGCCATGTTTAAAGTTACAGAGCCTAATTATCTCGTATCACGATGTATATTAGAATCAAAGTTTCTTCACCTCTCGATTTTTCATAAATCTCGAGAGCTACAGTTCAAATTAGTTTAATCTAATTACATATTCGTAATCTTTGTGGAAAAACGACGAGATTCATATACTATAAGTCATGTTTACATTTGGATTTCAAACTGGGTCAAAAACAAGTCTTGAAGCTAAAATAGGGGAGAAATCTGGTGAAGACGACGACCAAGACCGGTCCTGACCATGACCGGTCGCGCTAAAATACCAGGACCAGTCACGCCCCTCTGAGACAGAATGACTGGCTACTCTTACTGTAATTTTATTAACTGCTTAGTACAGTTGTACTTTCATTGCATGTTAATTCCAACCATGCCATTCAATTAAACCATTTCTCCCTTCCATTTATTATTTTACTTAAGTTATAAATGTAATTAATGAAATACCCCCCATTTGGATTCAATAAAAATACTTTCAAAAATCAATTCCTTGTAGATAAAAAGTTAACTTTCCCTCCGAAGGCAAAATTTATTATTTTTGCATAGTGTATGACATTGGGGCATTATTTTATTAAGTTCCCTTCCTTTTTAAAATTCTTCAAAATCATATTTGATACATGGGGATCTAGATGAACTATTCATGGGACTTTTGACTCTTGAATCGAAAATCTTATTTTTTACTATACTTGGCCATTTTGGCCATCCTGGGTCAACGGTTGACTTTTCTGTATCAATTTGTTTTAATTCGTATTAATCAGGTTTTAATTAGCTAAGAAAATGTGAAAAAGAAAGATTTAAGTAAGAATCGCTCTGATATCTTTATAAGGAAATATGTAAAGAAGAACAAGTCATACGCTGCCCAGATCCCTTTACATAAACAAGAAAGAGAATAAGTTGCACATTTGCATAGTCGAGTAGAATGTTTGAAAGGAGTGGAGTTGACATGCATGGGATGTGTTGGTGAGTTGAAACGAGTCGAAAGAATGTGTTATGTGAATTGTGACCCCAATTATCCCAGGTTGATTTAGATACGGCAAGTTAATTGGGAAGGATTGAGCCCAGGTCAATTCGGATGCGGCAGGCCAATTAGCGATGTGTGATAGCCTTAATTATCCCAGGTTGATTTGGATACGATAGATTCATTAAGAGGGACTGAGCCCAAGTCGACTCGGACAGGCAGGCCAGTTCGATTGTGTCCAGGACGACTCGGATACGGTAGACCAATCAGGTTATTGTAACCTTGAATATCTAGGTATGCCCAGGCCGATTTGGATACAGTAGGCATATCGACAGACATTCTAAACCTAACTGTCGTGGGCCGGTGGTTCAGGGGAATCGTTTGTGTTGGGTTTTGTAGTCGAGGTAAAAGAGTCAGTGAGATGAGTGGGCTGCATCATTTCATGCATGGTCACATGTTAAATTAATTTATTATTATTATGTTGTCCTTGAGTTTGATTTAAACACGAATTCATTCATGTATCGCTAACATGTTGAATAATGGACCTGTGAATTAGAAATGGTAAGGAAGTATGTTTTACATTACAAGTACATGTTTTTAATACTCACCAGCTTCTTGAAGCTGACGGCATTGATGCGCCCTGGACATTCATGTCTAGGCTTTTCAAGTTACACTTAGACTAGACAATATGACCATGCTAATTGAGAACAGCGGAAAGATATTTGACATTACTGCTTTGTTTACATAACTAAACTTGTAATAAGGATTCTTGTAATAAACATTGTTATTCTTTTACAAGGCGAGTTGTGCTTTTAGATGACTACGTGCTGTAATCATTATTGTTGTTGCGCAAACTGTAAAATAGAACAATATTACCAAAACAGTAGCCTTTGACGTTTTCTTGGGATGAGTCGCGGACTAAGTCGCTCTCTTTAAAACGCTTCACGGCTCTGCCCAAGTTGTGCAAGTAGTTCGTATGAAGGCCACGACGTCCCCAGGATAAAGCAGCCCAGAAATCGCCTCTGTCTCGAAAATCCTTGCACCGAGGAAGATCGGAAAACCCACACCCTTTCAGAATTGTTGCTCAGAAATCAAAGCTATATATATTTATATATAAACTAATATGGGGTATCTGAATATATATATATATTTTTTGATGTTCCTCTCTGTTTTTTTTTTGTACACTGTTCGTCCTCCTTTTTTTTTTAAAGAAAAGAAGAACTCCTCTTTCTATATAAAACCGACTGATCATCCTCAATTATATATATATTTTAAGTTTGTGTACAACTATCTTTGCTGAAAATCTGGTGAACGTTACCCACAAAAGGAGGAAATTTGCAAACCAATTATACACGTTGTGTATACGTGTGAGAGAGACAGAGTCATTCACTGACTAAGTCTTATCAATACTTAAGGCTGACTCTTTATTTTAGAAAGGAAATATGTTTGATTTATAATATGTGGGCCCAAGCTCATTATCACAAACAGTGATTTAAAGATATCAAATGTCAATCACGTGGGAAGCTGAAGCTAGGGACTAAAAGTATAGGTCCTATTTTTTTTATTATTATTATATTTTTATAATACACATATTCCAACAATCCCCCACTAGTATTTTAAAAATAATAAAAGATCATCGAGCAACGTATCATAAAACTGTGCATAAGTAAAGGTGTTTTTCAACTTGAACCTTTACGTAGTGATAGTGCTTCCGATTATACTAGAGTAACCGTAGTTTTGAACTCTATCTCAGACAACACCACACACACAGTCCTACTAGGGTGAAGTTCATAAACTAGCACTTTACGGCCGTGTGCTTATATCCCAGTATAGCGAATGATCTAGAGAATTTGCCCATAATTTCATAGGAAGCGGCCTCACTTCTACATTCGCCTAGGTGAGTCTAACAAGGATACTCCTGTAGCTAGGTATCCCACTCCAAATGGAGTTTAGATCTCATTAAGAGTTATAAATAACTCAACCTTCTGTCCTTCAGGATGTCATGCTTCGTAGGGATGGACTTGGAGTATTACCCCCATATATAGATATTAGCATGATTCCACTCATATCACTTCATGACTTGTTATTACCCTTTGAACCTATTTCTTGGGATCTCCAGTCTATAGGTTGGGTTACTATCACAAGTGACTCAACTATCTAAGGGCTTTAGTCCCATCCCTTTTGAGGTTTTACAAACCTTCTCTCGTGCTAGTCCTTTCGTTAAAGGATCAGCCAAGTTCTCCTCAGACCGTACATAATCCACTCTTACAGCTCCAGAAGAGAGAAACTCTCTAATAGTGCTGTGCTTGCGACGTATTTGTCGCTTCTTTCCGTTATAGTAACGGTTCTCAACTTTTGAAATAGCCGCGGTACTATCACAGTGGATTAGGACAGCTGGTATCGGTCTCTCCCATAAAGGGGTATCTGATAGCAGATTTCTCAGCCAACCTGTCTCCTCACTAGCTGTAGCTAGTGCTATCATTTCTGACTCCATCGTGGACTGAGCCAAAATAGTCTGTTTCTTAGACTTCCATGAAACTGCGCCTCCAGCAATACAAAAAATGTATCCACTAGAGGCCTTGGAGTCATCTGATAGGGTATTCCAATCAGCATCGCTATATCCTTCAAGGACAGCGGGAAACTTCTGATAGTGTAATTTTAGGTTCATCGTCCTTTTCAGGTAACGCATGACCCTTTCAATAGCATGCCAATGCTCCATACTAGGTCTACTAGTAAACCTACATAGTACTCCAACAACATAAGCTATATCTAGCCTAGTGCAATCAGTAGCATAACGGAGGCTACCAATGATGCTCGCATACTCAGTTTGTTTAACACTGTCACCAGTGTTCTTGAACAATTTTACACTAGGGTCATATGGAGTACATGCTGGTTTACAGTTAAAGTAATTGTATTTCTTTAGAATCTTCTCAATGTAATGAGATTGATCTAAAGAAAGTCCCTTTTCAGACCTAGTAATATTAATTCCAAGAATTACACTAGCTTTTCCTAAATCTTTCATATTAAAGTTGGCACATAAGAAAGATTTAACTTCATTAATGACATGAATATTTGATCCAAAAATAAGTAAGCCATCCACATATAAGCAAATAATAGTGCAAGTGTTGTTTTCAAATTTGTAATAAATACACTTGTCACTTTCATTTATTTTAAAACCATTTGAGATGACTAAACTATCAAGTTTATCATGCCATTGTTTAGGAGCTTGTTTCAAACCATAAAGAGATTTATCCAATTTGCAAACTTTATTTTCTTGACCAAAAATAATAAAACCTTCAGGTTGGTCCATATAAATTTCTTCTTCTAATTCACCATTTAAAAAAGCTGTTTTAACATCCATTTGGTGTACTACTAAATCATGAATAGCAGCTAAAGCAAATAGTACACGAATAGCAGCTAAAGCAAATAGTACACGAATAGAAGTAATTCTAGTGACAGGTGAATAAGTATCAAAGAAATCAATATTTTCTCTTTGTCTATAACCCTTAGCTACAAGACGTGCCTTATATTTATCTATCGTGCCATCGGGTTTCAATTTCTTTTTAAGAATCCATTTGCAACCTATTGTCTTACAACCAGGTGGAAGATCAACTAAGTGCCAAGTTTTATTTGATTCCAATGATTCCATTTCATCATTTATAGCTTCTTGCCATAAATCAGCATCTATAGAAGTCAAAGCTTCTTGGAGGGTGTTATGATCCTCCTCTAAGTTGTAAGTATAAAAGTCGGTCCCAAAATCTTTCGCGATTCGGGCTCTCTTACTTTTTCTAGTTCATATTCATTTGGTTCTATTAGTCTAGGCATATCATATGATGTTGAACCCACTATTTTTAAATTTATAAGGAAATTTATTTTCGAAAAAATCAACATCACTAGATTCAATTATAACATGATTCTTTAAGTCATAAAATCTGTAAGCTTTACTATTAATAGCATAACCAATAAAAACACATTCATAAGCTCTACTAGCTAATTTGGACCTTTTAGGATCTGGAATTCTAACATATGCCAAACAACCCCATGTTCTAAAATAATCCACATTTGGTTTTCTTCTTTTCCAAAATTCATAAGGGGAAATATTAGTTTTAGAGTTAGGAACTCTATTTAATACATGACAAACAGTTAATAATATTTCCCCCCACCAATGAGGCGTTGCCCCTGAATTTAATAAAATAGCAACTACTAATTCAGTAAAAGTCCTATTTTTTCTTTCAGCTTTTCCATTCATTTCAGGGGAATAAGGGGCAGTTTTCTCATGAATGATTCCATGAATTTTATATAAAGTAATAAATTAATCAGAATCATATTCATGTCCTCTGTCACTACGGAATCTTTTAATTTTTCTATTAAATTGATTTTCAATCTCATTTAGGAAAACTTTGAACATGTCAATGGCTTCACTTTTATTTTTCATAAGATAAAGAAATGAATAATTTGAGCTATCATCAATAAAAGTAATAAAATACCTTTTTCCATTTCTAGTTAAAATTCCTTCATATTCACAAATATCTGAATGAATTAATTCAAGAGGTTCAGATTTCCTAGTGACAGATTTATGTGGTGTTTTAGTGATTTTTGCTTGACTACAAAATTCACATTTTTCAAATTCATTTAAAGACAATTGTGGAATATATCCTAAACTACTCATATTTTTCACAAGCCTTTTATTCACATGACATAATCTAGCATGCCAAACATTAAAAGAACACAACATGTAAGCAGAAGAAGAAACTTTATTAAAATCAACATTTAATTTAAGCATGCCGTCAGTTGCATAACCCTTTCCAACAAACACTCCACTCTTAGTTAAAGTAAAAAGATCAGCCCCAATAGTTTGAGTAAAGCCAGCCTTGTTGAGAAGATAGCCCGAAACAAGATTTTTCCTCATTTCTGGAGTGTGCAAGACATCCTTCAAAATGACAGTCTTCCCAGAAGTAAACTTCAATTCAACCTCTCCAATACCCGCAACAGTAGTGGTGTGGGAATCACCCAACAACACTTTCTTGTCCTTAACTTCAGAATAGGATTTGAACATATCACGGTCATAGCAAACATGGCGAGAGGCGCCAGTGTCTACCCACCACCCCTCGGATCCACTAACAATATTAACCTCAGAAATCATAGCAACGAGCTGCTCTTCGGCAAGATTTGCTTGGGGAGCAACTCGTCGTGTATTCCTACAGTTTCGAGCCATATGACCTGGTTTACCACAATTGTAGCAAACAAACTATCCAGCTTCATTTATTCCTGAGGGGGGTATATTTCTATTCTGATTTGGCTTCGGATTCTGATTCTTGTTGTTGTTGCGGTTCTTGTTCTGATTCCGATTTTGAAACTTCATTGTTTTTGTAGGTGGTTTCAGAACAACAGAGGTTTTGTTTTTAGAAAAAAATTGAGGTTTCTTGTTGTTGGAAACAACAAGAACCTGTTCTTTTAAATCTTGTTTTCTTGCCTCCTCCTCAATACGAAGGCGAGTTATCAAACTTTCCAGTGAAAATTCTTTGGTTTTGTGTCTCAAAATATTTTTGAAATCTTTCCAACTTGGGGGAAGCTTGTCAATAATGACAGCAACTTGAAACTGATTATTTAAATCCATGCCCTCAGAAATTATCTCATGAGCAATTTGTTGCAACTCATGGGATTGAGCTTCAACAGATTTGTCATCCGTCAATTGGTATTTCAAATAACGGCTGACTGCAAATTTCTTTGCTCCAGCTTCTTTGGTGTCATAATTTTTCTGAAGGGCATCCCAAACTTTTTTTGCAGAATCACAGTTTGCATAATAGTCATAAAGACTGTCAGAGAGTCCATTTAAAATAGGGGCAATTAGCAATTAATCCAAATTAAGGAAAGTATAGTGGTTTAAGTATAACTAGTAAAAATATTTGGGAGAAGGTACACTCCTTGGTATTTTGACAAATCTACCCCAATATTGGTCTACACCAAGAGAGTTTCACCCCCTGTATCTCCGGCGACCTCGCCTGACCTCCGGCGACCACTACCATCACCTCGCTTGACCTCCGGCGACCTCGCCTGAGCTCCGACGACCACCATCATGACCTTAAAGCCGCCACCAACCACCACCACCTCACCTTACTTTCAACAACCACCATCACGACCTTAAGCCTCCACCAACCACCACCACCTCACCTAATTGACCTCATTCACAACCAAAACACCAAATCAGAAAATAACTTTCTGAAAGTTCATTTCTTATACCACCGAAAAAACTTGTGATATTATTAAAAAAAAAAAAATGTTGTGAAATTTATCAACAAAAAGTTGTGAAATTTCACAGAGTTCGAGAAATTTCATGAAACCACCACAGCCACACCAAACCTTTGCTGATCACCACCACGACCTCACCTGACGATCTCTTTACAACCAAACTACCACACCAATATGAAATGATCACAAAACAAGTTTTTGAAATTTTATTTCTCATACCAGCACCGAAAAAGTTATGAAATTTTCAAAAGAAAAAAAAAAGTTGTGAAATTTCACAAAGATTGTGAAATTTCACAAAAAAGTGTTCTGCCAAACATTGAAAAAACTTTTTACAAATTTGAGCATTCATATAAATCTGTAACTTGTTTTTTGCATAAAATCTACATGTTTACAACCTACTCAACGAGATCTATCAAACAACTACTACTATTGATATCAAACTCTGGGAAAAAATGTTGAGAAAGCTACTGACTTTTTTTTGATAAATTTCACAAAAAAATGTGTTAAAAAAAAAAAAAAAAGGAGAAGAAGAAGAAGAAGATGGTGGATTGGTGCACTGGTGGCCGGATCTGCTCGTGAAAATGCTCGCTTTGGTGGTGGTGACCGATGGTGCCGCTAGCTTGGAGATGGTGGTGGTTGGCTCGCGAGATGGTGGTGGTTGGTTCTGAGATGGTGGTGGTTGGCTCGGAGATGGTGGTTGGCTCGGAGAAGGTGGTGGTTGGTTCGTGAGATGGCGGTGTTTGGCTCGCGATGGCAGTGGTGTGCGACGGGGATGGTGCACAATGGTGGTGGTGAGCGATGGCACTGCTGGTGATGAGTACAACATCGTCATTGATCTGCGATGGAGAAGATACGCCGACGATAGTAGTGGTACCGACGACGAAGGTCCCCGGCGACGACGGTGGTCTTGGTTGGTGATGTTGCTGAGAGAGAGAGAGAGAGAGAGAGAGAGAGAGATGAAGAAAGAGAAATAAAAATAAAAAATACAAATAAGGGTAAATATGTCCCAAAAATATGTGGTCAACTGGTCAAATGACCTATTTCAAATTAACTTATTAAATAATGTCCTTATTACCAAAAATTTTTCCCTTGTGTCTTATAACCAAATAATTCTCCTAATTTGGTATTTAATGCCAAATTTCTATTTAAAATATAATTTTTGCAAAGAAAATCATTTTCATTCCAAATATCAGACTCTCTAATTTGAGCAACAGTGGAATTTTCAGAGACAGTGGGCTTTTCAGAAAGACAAAAAGATTGCAATTTTTTCGTAGTTAAGAAAAACATCATTTTCATCCTCCACCGTTTAAAGTGAAGGCCCTCAAACTTGAAGGGTTTGTTGAGGTCATGGGTAACAGAGAGCATTGAAGATTCCATGGCAGATGTAAAAAGCGTCTTAAAATTGTTGTTGCGCAAACTGTAAAATAGAACAATATTACCAAAATAGTAGCCTTTGACGTTTTCTTGGGATGAGTCGCGGACTAAGTCGCTCTCTTTAAGACGCTTCGCGGCTCTGCCCAAGTTGTGCAAGCAGTTCGTATGAAGGCCACGACGTCCCCAAGATAAAGCAGCCTAGAAATCGCCTCTGTCTTGAAAATCCTTGCACCGAGGAAGATCGGAAAACCCACACCCTTTCAGAATTGTTGCTCAGAAATCAAAGCTATATATATTTATATATAAACTAATATGGGGTATCTGAATATATATATATATATTTTTTGATGTTCCTCTGTGTTTTTTTTCGTACACTGTTCGTCCTCCTTTTTTTTTTTAAAGAAAAGAAGAACTCCTCTTTCTATATAAAACCGACTGATCATCCTCAATTATATATATATTTTAAGTTTGTGTACAACTATCTTTGCTGAAAATCTGGTGAACGTTACCCACAAAAGGAGGAAATTTGCAAACCAATTATACACGTTGTGTATACGTGTGAGAGAGACAGTCATTCACTGACTAAGTCTTATCAATACTTAAGGCTGACTCTTTATATTAGAAAGGAAATATGTTTGATTTATAATATGTGGGCCCAAGCTCATGATCACAAACAGTGATTTAAAGATATCAAATGTCAATCACGTGGGAAGCTGAAGCTAGGGACTAAAAGTATAGGTCCTATTTTTTTTATTATTATTATATTTTTATAATACACATATTCCAACAATTATTAACTTTAAAATTTTTTATAAATCTTGATTGTTCTTACTCTGATTGAAATTATTATGTTGTTCGACGTTTGGGACAGAATCGATCCTTCAAACTGTCGAGACTTACGGGTCCATAAAAGAAATTAAATGCTTTTCCAATATATACTATGTCGGGGGCGTAACAAAAACCCTCTTTCGATCTCTAGTGGTTGTATTGCTTTGTCAATTTGATCACTCTAGATTTCTAAAAGACTGAAACCTCTCAAACATTTGGAGAAATCTTAACCTCTTTGTTAGATTGAATTCCATTTGAGTGAAGAATCTTTGGATTTTGACCGTTGGATCATACTCTGTTCGCCCAATTTCAATTTTCCCTTCGTCATCCTGGACTTGTGATTGTATGAGCTCAATTGCTTTTCTTCTGAGCTTAGGACTGATTTTGAGTCATGAATTTTTTGATTAATTTACCTCCTTGTTAATATGGGTTTGGTTCAGAACTTGATTATTAATTTACTGGTAGGTGTTGGGTATAGAAAAAATCGATCTTTGACTATCAGATAGAAAGAAAAGGACATGAGTTGAAACCCTAGAACACAATAAAAAAATGCTCTAGATTTCATTCTCTAGACCACCCAAACAAAATCCCTAATTTTCATCACCATGCCAGCTGAGTTAGACAACTCATCCGCCATGAACGATTCCACAGCCTTCGGCGACGCCAATGTCTCTTCTTTTGGTGAGGAATTTAAGAGTGAGTTGTGTGTGAGAATTAGTGAGAAATAGTGTCCAGACCATTTGGGTCTTTGTTTGGGAGAGTATTGGTATAGCCCCAATTTTGCATTCAATGTTTCCTCCGAGAAGTAGAGTCACCCAGCTCGGTTTTAGTGAGAGAAAGTTAAGCGAGAAGGAAAAAGGGCTTGAGTCGCTTGACTAATCTGGGTCTCCATCTGATTTTAGAGAGAGAAAAGTAGATTGATTTAATTATACATGCCACATGTCGGTTATGATCAATTAACTTTGACTTTGAGAAAATCAAACAAGACACGTAAGTATTTCCGTTGACATATCTTCACACCGTTAGCAATTGGCTCTGATTGCAACACTAATGTAAGTTCATGTACCTAATTGCGAAAAAAAAAAATTAAAAAAAAATAATTCATGTACCTAATTGAAAACATGGGTATAATATGGGGGTGTAAAGTGCAATTGGACCTATAAATAAAAATAAAATGAAAAGAATGATACGTATGTAATTAATTCCAAAAATTGATATTCATTTAGAGTAATACTTGGGACACAACCAAAGCCACAACCTTATTTGCACAACCTTCATTTTGTGTCTATCTCTCTCTTGATGGGTCCCACAGTACCAGTGACCCCACAGTGCCCACTAGGAGAGAGATAGACCCAAAATAGAGGTTGTGCACAAAAAATTGTGGCTTTGATTGTGCCCCAAGTATTACCCATTGATTTATCTACATGTGAATCATGTTTATCTGGGAAAATGTATAGATTGCCTTTTCCTAAAGGACAACGAGCAAGTGAGTTACTAGCTATTATACATTCCGATGTTTGTGGTCCGTTAAACATTAAACTCATAGAGGTGTGGAGTATTTTGTAACATTTATTGATGGTTATTCTAGGTATGGTTATTTATACTTAATGCGTTTATGGTTATTTATACTTAATGCGTGAAAAATTGGAAGTGTTTGAAAATTTTCAAGAATATAAAACAGAAGTTGAAAAACAATTAGGAAGAGATATTAAAACATTAAGATTTGATCGTGGTGGTGAATATGTATCAGATTTGTTTGATAATTTGTAATTTTTTTTAGATAACGGGATTATACATCAAACTACAATGAGTTATACACCACAACAAAATGGTGTCGCTGAACGCCATAATAGGATGTTGTTAGATAAGGACCATAAGGTAAGATCTATGTTAAACCATTCTTCTCTTGAACCTCTGTTTTGGGGTGAAGCTATTGTAACTGCAATATACTTACTTAACTTAGTTCCTACGAAGCAATTGATAGAACTCTAGATGAATTATGGACAGGTAGAAAGCCTAATTGACACAGCTTAAAAGTTTGGGGTTCTTCAGCTTACATCTTATTTCCAGCTCATGAACATAGGAGCAAACCAGACAGTAAAACTATTAAAGGGGCTTTTATAGAATATTCGAAAAATTCTAAAGGTTATAAATTTGTGGTTCAGCATAGTGATGGTACTATTAGTACAACGGAAAGTAGAGATTTCTACAAAATTAGTAGAACTTTTTGAGATTTCTAAAGAAAAATATATAATAAATAATAATAATACTAGTACTCCTAATATTGAAGCTATTTCAAAAGAGTAATACTTGGGGCACAACCAAAGTCACAACCTTTTTTGCACAACCTTCATTTTGTGTCTATCTCTCTTTTGATGGGTCCCACAGTGCCAGTGACCCCACAGTGCCCACTAGGAGAGAGATAGACACAAAATGGAGGTTGTACAAAAAAGGTTGTGGCTTTGGTTGTGCCCCAAATATTACTCATTTCAAAACCCATGGAAATATCTCATGATACTATTAGAAAAATACATAAGGAACGGAGCCCATCCACCCAATTAAAAGATTATTTCACCTTTATTAGTGAAGAAAAATATGATGACCCTACAACTGTCCAACCAAGAAGCCTTATCGTCACCTGATTCGAATAAGTACAAAGAAGCAATTCAAGATAAGTAAGATTCAATAGTTAAAAATAATGTGTGGGAATTAGTAGATAGATTTACCCAACGATAGAAAAGCCATTGGGTGCAAGTGGATTTTGAAAAGAAAATACAAGTGTGATGGAACAATCGATAAATGGTGAAATTGGCACAAGAAGTCAATAGCTTTAATGTGTGATAACTAAGCTACCATAGGTGCTATTAAAAATGGTGAAATTGGCTCAAGAGGAGAACACATAGACCTCCAATACCATTACATTGTTGATGTGTTCCAAAGAAATGATATTGTTATAAACTAGGTATCATCAAAACAAATGGTTGCAGATCCCATGACAAAACCTATTGCATCAAATGATTTTAGAAAACATGTGCATTTGATGGGGATAAGAAATGACTGAGAAAATGGTCTATTGGCTAAGTGGGTGATGTTGGAAAAGTGTCCAAATAGCCCTCCATTTTATTTATGATTGGTTATTTATTTACATATAATATTATAATGATTGGCTAACATTATACTAGATTTGTTTGTGTATATATATATATATATATATGCACACGTGTGGTTACAAAAGGAAGACAAGGGTGTGATCGATCAAATTGGTTAAAAATAACTTGACTTGGTCAAATCACTATTAAATATGGTCCACTTAATAAGGGATAGCATGTGAATGGGGGTAATTTGGTTAGAGATTATCTCCAAAATTGAAGATGTTGTAAATATGGGTAAGATAAATATCCCCCAAAATTATGGAGATTGTTATAATAAAGAGAGAATAAGATAAAGCAGAAAAGTAATGCCAGAATCAAACACGCTTTTCTCATTGATATGCTTCCTATTTATAGGGTAAGGTAGAGGTGTGAGAATAAATATCACTTTACAATTAGATCCCTAACCTAATACACAATGTGGATAGCCACACAAAAATATGTAATATTTACAACAATCCTATTTGGTGTGAGAATAAATATGTAATATTTAAATGATTGTTGCCTCATTAAAACCTTGCTAAGAAAAATCTAGTGGAAAAAAACTAAAGCTAAGGAAAAAGAGTACAACGCTCTTCAGGAACTTGGTGGATGCGTATAATGTTGCCTCATTAAAAGATAAGAGAAAACCCTATAGGAAAAAACTCTATTCGAAAGAAAAAGAGTACAGCGCGCCTAAAATTCAAATATCGCATACTTCAAGATGCTACTTTATGATCGCTCCCCCTCATTTAGAAAAAACTTCAATTGGGCTAATGATTGAGACGACGCATGCCAATTTCATACACGAATTTCTAAAAAGTTGACTTGGGTAATGCCTTATTAAAGAGATCAGCAAGGTTATCGCTTGATCAAATCTGTTTGACTTCAATTTCAAGATTCTCTTGAAGTTCGTGTGTAAAGAAAAATTTGGGTGAAATGTGCTTGATCTGATCTACCTTGATGAAACCTCCTTGAATTTGAGCAATACATGCAACATTGTCTTTATAGATTGTAGTCGGCTCATCAACGACTGAAGTTAATTGACAACTACTCCGTATATGTTGGACTAATGATATTAGCCAGGCACACTATCGACTTGCTTCATAGAATGCTAGAATTTCATAATGGCTAGAGAATGTAGCTACTAAAGCTTGTTTAGTAGAGCGCCAAGAAATAGCTGCATTATTGTTCATAAATACATAGCCTATTTGTGAGTGACCCTTATGAGGGTTGGACAGATAACCTGAATTTGCATAACCAACTAAGTGGGAATGATTAGATAAATAAGCCCATAATAATGGTCCCACACAGGTATCTAAAAATGTGTTTTATTCCAGTCCAACGCCTATAGGTGGGTGCAAAACTAATTCTTGCAAGCAAATTCACAAGAAATGCAATGTTTGGTCTTGTACTTTGAGCCAAGTACTATAGTGCACCAATAGCACTCATGTATGGTACTTCAGGACCAAGGATTTCTTCGTTTTCTTCTTTTGGTCGGTATGGATCTTTCTTGACATCTAAGTGTAGGAAAAACAGGTTTAAAATTTATTTAAACGCGCAGCGGAAAAACAAAGTTCAAAACTTTTATTGGTTGCCTGGATCTACTACTCATTAACTCTATAGATGCGTACAGGAGAGGGGACAGGTGCATTACCTTATGGTCTTGAACCCAATTCTGATTTAGTCCTTCTCCTTCTATGTGCAGCAGCAACATCTAAGAGATCTCCACCCTTATGTCTCCTTGATTGCTCCCAGAGTGGCTAGGGTTAGTGGGAACCCTAATAGTGAGAATAGGGAAGGTTTGGGAACTCTAAACAAGTTCTGCAGCAACTAGTATGTTAAAAACGTCGAACTCACTTTTCTGGACGTAGCTGCCCTATTTATAGATTCCCAGAACCAACCTTACTTTCAATCGATCGAAGTGACTTCGATCGATCGAACTTTCGATCGATCGAACCATGTTCGATCGATCGAACCTGTCTAGACTTCAATCGATCGATAACAACTTCGATCGATCGAACCAGTCTTGACAACATTCTCATTTGCCTTTCCAAGCATTCTGGCGGAGCTAAGAGTGGGACCTCCTAGGTTCTTAATTACTGGCTCCGATTAATTATTATTCCATCTAGTCAGTACTCTTGACTAAGGAATCAATAATTAATCAATTATCATTAATGCCACTATAAAATGATAATTGCACTCCAATGCATATGAACATAATCACACATACATAAGTGATTTCTAGACTTGTATAATATGATACGGATGTCCCTCTACCAGGCAGTATTCGTATCTATCATTGGGATGTATGTCTTAAGATACTGTCGACCCAATAAATAGTACATCTTATATTCCTCAAGTATCATTCACTACTCTTGGATTACTAAACATGTCAACAATAACACTTTGTTGACAAGGCCAGCAAGCTCTCAGTAATCACACCTAGTGACATTCTCGAGGGAATACTTACTCTTCATTTTATAGAAGAGGGTAGAATTCCATCTTGACAATATATGTTCCCAACGTTGCATACTTGATTACCCAAGATACCCAGGTATTGATCTTGCAAGACCTTACTGATTGGTAAGTCAAAGCAACCATGCATACAACTTGCGTCCATAACTGTCTCAGGATTGAGGACATGTATCCCTATACAAGTTTTGAGTTCCTATTAACGGTGACAGCGTTTTAGGTGTCAATAGGTTTAACTCAGGTCCGTCAATGCACCGAGTGCACTAGCATATTAACCAAGAGTCAAAGACTCTTATGAATGAGATTCATCATTCTACCCCGTAGATGTTAATCATGCTACAATGTATACCTGATAAGTTATCCAGACTTATCATCCACTGTGACTTATTTGAAACAACAAGGATTTGTGATTCATATCTCACATGTGTAATCACATACACAAATGAACCACATACAATGTTGTTTAAGGATTCCAGTCTAATATTCATCTCATGAACTAACATACATAAATGCATTATGATATTCCATTGTCCAACTAACTGGTTTGAGGGCATATTCCCAACACTAAGGACCTGATGGCCATGGGTGTACTTAGTGGATGAGATTTGTCCATATTAATGCGTTTCAACATCTTTTTAGTATAGCTTGATTGATGAACTAATATTCCACTATTACTTCTCTCGAGCTGCAAACTGAGACAAAATTTTGTTTCCCCAAGGTCTTTCATTTCAAACTCTTTCTTTAAATAGCTAGCAGTTTTCTCAAGTTCTTCTGGAGACCCAATTAGATTTATATCATCCACATAAACTGCTACTATGGAAAATCCATTTGCAAATTTCCTTATGAAGACACATGGACAAATGAGATTATTTTCATACCCTACCTTAGACAAATATTTACTAAGACGGTTGTACCACATTCTTTCAGATTGTTTCAAACCGTACAATGTACGTCTTAGTTTGATCGAGTACGTACACCTTGGTTTTTCTTTAGGCAAAGCCAATCCTTCAGGGATCTTCATGTAAATATCTGTGTCTAAGTCCCCATATAGATATGCAGTTACTACATCCATGAGTCTCATGTCTAGTTTTTCAGAAACTGTGAGACATATTAAATATCTGAATGTTATTGCATCCATAACCGGGGAACATGTTTCTTCATAATTAATCCTAGGTTTCTGCAGGAAACCTTGTGCTACAAGACGTGCCTTATATCTTGCAATATCATTTTTCTCATTCCTTTTTCTCACAAACACGCATTTAAAACCTACCGAATTTACATTCTTTGGTGTTTGTACTATAGGTCCAAATATGCTACATTTTTTTAAAAGATTTCAATTCTGCTTGAATTGCTTCTTTCCATTTTGGCCAATCATTTTTTGTCGACATTCATTTATATTACGTGGTTCAGTATCATCATTTTCATCATTGTCCTTGGATATTTCAGTAGCTACTGCATAAGTAAATATATCATCGATGACTAATTTCTTTCGTTCCCGTATTTCTTCTGAAAGTATATGGAATATTGAGATCTCACTATTATCAGGTACTTAAGTCATAGTCTCTTCAGGGACTAGTGCCTTATCTATGGCATTATCTTTCGCGAAGATTTCAAGAAAAATGGGCTTTTGGTATATAACCTCTTCTAAAATGCTATGAACATCTCTTTCTGGAGCTATATTAGGGCATGATGTCTCATTCACTCTCCGCTTCCGGGGAGCTGAATCTTTGGAACCTATAGGTCTGCCATGTTTCTGGTGTGCAACAGATTCATTTGTTACCGTATTCAAAGTTTGTCCTACAGGGACACTAATTAGAGCGGGTGCATTCAAAGTTGGCACATGTGACTTTGTCACCTTAGCTGCATCATTAAATGAATCAGGCAATTGGTTTGCGATTTCCTGTAAATGCAATATTCTCCTTACCTCATAATCATATTGATAAGTTCTTGGATCTAGATGAGACAAAGTAGAGGTAGTCTGTGATAATTCACACCGTTCTTCAGGAACAAGACGTTTGCTATTAATTTCCTTTTCTTCCCGTAACGACGGGAAGACCGTCTCATCAAATTGGCAATCTGCAAGCATGGCAGTAAATACATCACCAGTTAATGGTTCTAGATAACGAATAATAGAATGTGAGTCATAACCAACATAAATTCCCAAACGCCATTGGGGACCCATCTTATTACGTTTAGGGGGTGGTACAGGAACATGTACTGCACATCCAAATTTTTGCAAGTTGTGTAGGTGAAAATTGATTATAAGAAATGGGTCTAAGTTTAAGTAACATTTCGATATGCAAGATAGCATGTCCCCAGGCACTAACAGGGAGTCTAGATAGCATAAGCAAAGACTTCGCAACAAGTTGAAGGCATTTAATTAGGGATTCTGCTAAACCATTTTGTGTGTGTATGCAGGACAGGATGTTCAATATCAATCCTATGGACGAACAATAATCATCAAAAACTTGAGAGGTAAATTCAGTCACATTGTCAAGTCGAATAGACTTAATTGGTTGGTCCGAAAATTGTGCCTTAAGTTTGATAATTTGATTAAGTAATGTGGCAAAGGCAAGATTACATTTAGAGAGTAGGCATACATGTGACCATCTAGCGGAAGCATCTAATAAGACCATGTAATATCGAAATGGGCCACTAGCAGGGTGAATTGGACCACAAATGTCACCTTGTATCCTTTGTAAGAAGGATGGCGACTCAGAAGCAATTTTATGAAATGATGGTCTAGTAATAAGTTTTCCTTGTGAACAAGAAATACAAAGGTGTCCACTAGGCAAAATTAAATGTTGGTTTGCTAGAGTATGTCCATTTGAGTTATCCACTATCTTCTTCAAAATTGTAGATCCAGGATGACCCAAATGATCATGCCAAAGAATTAAATTTCTTGGGTCTTTGAGCTTCTGGCTCATAATGGCATGCGATTCAACAATCGCAATTGTTGTGTAATATAACCCCAATGAGAGAATAGAGAAATTTTCTAATGTAAGCTTCTGGCTTCCAACATAAGAAATTATGCATAAAAATTCTTTGTTACCTTCATTTTTAGTTTCAATATGATACCCATTCATGCGTATATCTTTAAAACTTAGCAAGTTTATTCGGGAACTACTTGAATATCCTGCACTTTGAATGAATAGGTGAGTACCATTTGGTAAAAAAAAATGGGCACTTCTGGTACCTTCAATAATTTGTGTAGATCCAGCTATAATGGGCACATTTTGTTTGTTATGTTCTAGTGTAGAGAAGAACTTTTGACATTTAAGTATGGTGTGAGTTATCCCACTGTCGACCAGGCACATATTATCCTCGCATTTTTTCATCCCAATATACATACCTTGAAAAATAAAGTAAAGAAAAAAAATAATATTTAACTAAGCAATGAACTAACATAAATGTTATTCAACACATAACTATTCAAATGTCCGAAGTAAATTAAACTCATCCCATGCAAATAATTAAAATAAAAATAATTCAAACTAAAGAAATTATCCAGCTAGCTAAACTGAGGCTGGTGGATCTCCTAACATTATATTGAATGCCTAATTAGTGACAGGCTCTCCATCTTCATCCTAAAAAAAGTTTGAACAATCCAAGTGGTGATGCCAATTGTGTATCCAGATGAGATATCACTAATTTCCCATTCTTCCAATAAGTTTGTCTCCGCGGTTCTAATAGATGCTTGGTACTGCTCCACCTCCTGCTTAGACACATGACAATTGTGCGACTAGTTTCCACCTTTACCACATCTGTAACAAACATCATTGGGCGCAGTAGGATTATTAGGTGCACCCTTGTTAACTTTGGCAGGAGTTGTAGACCATTTCTTGTGGTTCATAAAATTAACATTCTTTGGTGGACCAAAATTATTGCAACCACCTCTCTTGGAATGATTATTATGACCACCTCTTCTGGGGTTGTCACCTCTTCCCGAAGTATTATTTCTACCATGTCACCTGCCTCGGCCTTTTTGGTAGCCAAAGTTTGCATTTGCTTCAGGAAATGCCACGGCTCCAGTTGGTCTAGCATTATGATTTTTTTATTAGAACCTTACTATTTTCCTCTGCAACAAGGAGACAAGTTACCAATTCTGAATACTTAGCAAAGTTGCGCTCTCGATATTGCTACTGCACGAGCACATTCGAGGCATGGAAGGTTGAGAGTGTCTTTTCTATCATTTACGCATCTGTCACTTTTTTACCACATAATTTAAGATGAGAGACAATGTTGAATACTGTGGAGTTTTATTCTGAAACCGTCCTAAACTCTTGGTACCTCAAGTTCAAAAACTCACAATGTGCATTGGGAAGTATGACCATCTTTTGGTGGTTATACCTGTCATTTAGGGACTTCCATAGACTCAAGGGATCTTACTCAGTTTAGTACTCGTTATTGAGGTCATCGTGAATATGGTGACGCAAGAAAATAAGTGCAGATGCTTTCTCTTCAGGAGACATTTTATTTCATTCTTTAATAGCATCACCTAACTTTTTTAGACTGTAAGTGAAGTTTGGCATCAAACTGCCAGGACAAATAGTTCCGTCCATTGACAGCAAGAGCATTAAATTTAAGTTTTGTAAGACTCAACATCCCTTTTCAACACCTAGGGTTTTGGGAGACTATTGTGCTGATAACGTGTTATAATAAAGAAAGAATAAGAAAAAGCAGAAAAGTAATACCAGAATCACGCAAGCTTTTCTCATTGATATGCTCCCTATTTATAGAGTAAGGTAGGAGTGTGAGAATAAATATCACTTTACAATTAGATCCCTAACCTAAGACACAATGTGGACAATCACACATAAATATGTAATATTTACAACAGAGATGAATTCTCATTTCGTTACATTATTTTTGTATATATATAAATCCCCAGTGGTGGAGAAAACAAATTTCAACCCAATCACAATATTTGCTACACCTCTACTGTCATTAATATTTTTTCTTTACAATTTCATTAGCAAAGATACAAGGGCTGATGTGTGTTGAAGGTCAACGACACTCAAATTCCTATTGGAAGATTGTAGAGTTATTGGGTCCGGAAGATAAAGACTATTTCAATTTCAATTAACACTACAACATCCTTTGCCTTATGAGTAAAGATTGAGACATACTCATACACACAATTTTTGGGACACAACTCAAAAGATGTGTCTACATCTCTCATGTGATGTCACTAGACTCCACAATGACACATGAGAGCGATAGATACATCTCTTAAGTTGTGTCCCAAAAAGTGTCTTTGAGTGTGTCCAAGTATTATTTTTCCTTTCCTTTAGCCACTAATTAGTGATTGGTGATCTTTTACCATGCTTTGTGTTAAATCTCCTTGTTATTTTCAACGCTAGCTGCTAGCTGCAGATTTTACTTTTGTAAATGCTATCTTGAATCATCATTCTGGAAATGGCTGTGATACATCCAAATAAAAAAGGGTAGTTTGGGATGTATGGTGCGGCTCATTCAAGGGTTAGGAGATGTGTATTTAGGCTCATCCAACAGCTAAGATTAATTCATAAAGGTAAATTTGACTTCTGGACAGCACAACTGGGAGAATTAAATGCGCAGTTAATGCGCTATTGACTGGTAGAGCCGGTCATGTTCACCACTTGTGTTGTAAATGTTGTTCCTGTGTAATAACAGTTGTTCCTGTATTTAATAAGACTTGTTTCTGTATAAGGAAAATTTGTTCCTGCGGCCAATTTTTGGACACACTTGTACCTAATGTAACCAATGTGGTACCATATATACTAGTGTTCCTTTGTAGAATTTAATATGACACACTTGTACCTAACGTAACCAATGTGGTACCACACCAATGTTCCTTTGTAAAATTCTAGGTTGTTCATTAAATAACAACACACCAACCACACTAATCCTAGGATTATTTTGAAAAGCTTCTCTTTTCTAAACCAATTCAAGTGTAGCCATTTCTTGGAGAAAGAAGATTTAATTTGAAGCACAAGAGAGAAGACAATTGTTTGTTGTAAAAATAAAATTAAAGAGAGAGAGAGAGAGAGAGAGAGAGAGAGAGAGAGGACAATACTTTGTTGTTTAAAAAAAAGAGGTGAAGGTTTATTTTGGAGCACAAGTGAGGAGACAATAGTTAAAAATAAATAAATAAATAAAAGAAGTAAACATTTCTTTTTAATTTATCAAATTAATTTATTTTTATTGTAAGATTTGTAGAAATACGAGTGTTTCTTACTTTATTTGTGATAAAAATAAATATTGGTGAAGCAAAAATAAATATTAGCGAATAAGAGCGTTCTTACTTTATTAGTAAAAAAAAAATATATTAGTTAAGTGAAAATAAATAAGATACATCATTGAAATGTATTTCTTACAAATATTTGCATGTTCTTATTTTATTGGTCGGAAAAAAGGGTACATGATGTGTTAGTGTAGTGAAAATAATACGAAAACAGTAACGGAACAAGGAGGAAACAACATTTTTTAATCATGAAACAACTAGGGTACAAAAATGGTAAATAATATCTTAAAGATGGAACAATAATGGAACATTATTTATTTAATGTATCTACAAACATTTTTAGGAATAAGAGTGTTCTTACTTTATTAGTAAAAAAAATATGAAGAAAATATGAAAACAGTAAGAAACAAGAAGGAAACAAAATTTCTTCATCATGGAAAAAGAAGGATACATAATTTATTAATGATGGAACAGTTGAGATACAATATTTCTTAATCACGAAACAGCTAGGGTATAATATTTCTTTATCATGGAACAACAATGGTACATGAAGGGTACATAATTTTTTAAACATGGATCATTAAAGGAAACAATATTTCTTAATCATGGAATTCATAACATTATTAAGAAGGATGTCCAAACCAGATAGATCGCCATAGTATTCATAACAACAGAAAGACTGTCTATCATCTCTGATTAGACACCCAGGAAGAAAACGTTGAAAATCCCCATCAACATCATCTTCACTATAATCCGGTAGATTGGGATATACATCAGTGTAACATGGATCATCTTCAATATCTTGTATGGCAAAGACTGGGGGGTCGTAATACTTTTTTGCATCTTCGATTGCGTGAAAACGATGCAATCGTTGTTTCATCTGTCGAATCTCTTGCTTCAACAAACGTATGACTCAATCGTCATCCCTATTCGGATGTTGCATCAAATCAGCAGCGTGAGAAATTGGTACTGGCAAACCGTGCCAACGACAATATACTTCACACTCACACCTTATGCTAAACAATTTTGTCCATTGTAGATCATCTCCAACAAGAACTGCATTGTTTGGTAGTCGAGTGTGAGCGTGTCCAATGATTATGTGGCCAACACTGGAGAAAGAGAAATTATAAGGTATTGGCGTGTTGCAAAAAGGACGTCTTTTGCCATACCAAGTTTGCCCTGTAGGATCTGTGTAAGAGTAATATACATGACATACATCGGTAATTAAAGGAGCATTACTAGCCCTTATTCCCCTTCCTCCACTTCTCCGTCCACCTCTACCTCTTCTCATTCTAGGGAGATTTGAGTACATAGGATAGAGTATGAATGGTGTTGCTTGAACTTGAAAATTACTACACCTACTATCACTAAGGATTTTATAGAAGGGACAGTACTATGAATAGGAAATGATGAACAGTTCCAATGAGTTGTCCCATCACTTAAAAAAATCTTTGAGTTGTAATTTCACGGACAGTTCTTGTAAGTTGTCGGCATCTCTCAATCACTTAGAAAATTAAAAGTTTAGTCACATCACTGAAAAAGTTGTCTTTTTACGGAACGCTACAGTAGGATCTGGACAGTTCCAGTGAGTTGTCCCATCACTTTAAAAATATCACTTTTCTAGTTTTTGTAACAGTAGGTGACAATAATATTGTGGAACAATATTAGAACAACAATTACTTATTGTTAATCTTGGAACAAGAAGGGTAGAGAATTTCTTAATCATGAAACAATAAGGGTATAAAATTTCTTTATCAAGAAACAACAAGGGTACATAATTTCTTAATCAAGAAACAATGAGGATACATAATTTCTTAATTATGAAACAATAAGGGTAGAGAATTTCTTAATCATGAAACAACAAGGATACATAATTTCTTAATCCGGAAACAAAAATGGTACATTATTTGTTAATCTTGGAACAACAAGGGTACATAATTTCTTAATCATGGAACAATAAGGGCACAAAATTTCTTAACCAATAAACAACAATGATACAAAATTTCTTAATCAAGAAATAACAAGGGCACATAATTTCTTAATCATGAAACAACAAGGGTACGGAATTTCTTAATCATGAAACAACAAGGGTATAGAAACAATAATTTCTCATACGCATACTTTACATTTATTAATTGTTGTTTGTTTTGTAACAAGGTAAATTTTAATTGATGGAATGCGGTGATCTAAGGGAAAGTCAGTATGTATAGAGGTCGATGAAGAAACATGTTTGGAAAATGATTTAGACGATGAAAGCGAATTGAAATACACATATAATATTCATACCGAGGTTGACAGTAATGATCTACAAGTAGAACAAATTAATGTTGCCCAACAAACCTTCGAATGTACTTCGGACCAAGCACTGTTGAATTCGAGGTGCGAAAACATAGGACACTATTGCTTTTCCTATGTTAGAAGTCCCCTTCTCAAAATAATTTTAATGCATCAAAATTTCATGAGTATGGTAACAGTGACAAAACTATTCGATAACTCGTGCTATGCATGGGGTTGATTAAGAAATTATGTACCTTTGTTGTTCCATGATTAAAAAATTATGTACCCTTATTGTTCCATGATCAAATAAATTATGTACCATTATTGTTCCATGATTAAGAAATATTGTACCCTTTTTGTTCCATGATTATGAAATTGTGTACCCTTCTTGTTCCATGATTAAGAAATCATGTACCCTTATTGTTTCATGATTAAGAAAGATTGTACCCTTATTGTTCCATGGTTCAGAAATATTGTGCCCTTCTTGTTCCATGATTAAGAAATTTTGTACCCTGCTTGTTGCTTACTCACCAAAACACTTATTGTGACCTACTTCTGAATAGTTACTTAACAATATAATCTTTTTAATTAATTAAAGATTAATTTTTACAAAAAGTTTAAAAGTGACACATCTGAGTGAGTTATATGGACAACTCATGGAAAATGTCTGTAGTGATGTCCACAACCTTTCAGTGATGGGACTAAACTTTTTGACTCCAATTTTTCAGTGATGGGGCTAAACTATATGAGTGAGCGATTGATGCCGACAATTCACTGGAACTGTCCATCATATCCTATTCATAGTACTGTCCCTCCTATGAAACCATCCACGACTTAGCGACATCTACCAGTGACCCCCATCCACCGCTCGTTAAGGATATAACATGGATCATTTGGCTATCTTAGGACTACTTAGTCTCCATCCACCACTCGTTAAGGACATAAACCACCCACCGCTTGTTAAGGATATATATGACCAGGTGTCCGCCCACGTACGATTCCCAGAACTTATCAAACCTATCTAGGTTCCGTACTAATACTGATACATGACTTCCCATTGTGGCCTGACTACTCTGATTAAAATGAAACGGATTATCAAACTCGATTAGAATCAACCATCTACTAACGTTCCGACCCCGACCCCGTTACTCACAAAGCTATAGCAATCGATTGGAATCATATCCAATCGATTGGGAAAAGACCCTTGAAGCATTTACAAGTTAAACACCAACCAATTTTAGTTAGAAAACTCACTTAACTAGAATTTTATCCAAATAAGCTAGAAAAGCTGAATTCCTTAACAATTCTCACTCCGGAGTAAATCCTACATGAATTCGGTAACTCTTGTACACCGAAGGTGTATAAGAGAACCAAATTGGATGGCCTTAATTGCCTCCAATTGTTGACGTATAAACTTTGACACAGTGTTGAGTCCCATCACTGAAAGCTATAGTAGGTTGTCGACATCACTACGGACATTTCCAGTGAGTTGTCTATATAACTCAATCAAATGTGTCACTTTTAAACTTTTTGTAAGAATTAATCAATAATTAATTAAAAAAGATTATTTTGTTAAGGAACTATTCAGAAGTGGACAACAATAAGTGTTTTGGTGAGTAATCAACAAAAAGGGTACAATATTTCTTAATCATGGAACAAGAAGGGTACAAAATTTCTTAATCATGGAACAATAAGAGTACATAATTTCTTAATCATGGAACAATAAAGGTATAAAATTTCTTAATAATGGAACAACAAGGGAACAAAAATTCTTAATAATGGAACAACAAGGGAACATAATTTATTAATAATGGAACAATCAGGGTACAAAATTTCTTAATCATAGTTGTCCATTAAACATAGTCCATATTACACACACACTTGTCATTTTTTAATTTTTGTTCGTTTTCTAACAGCGTAAATTCCAATAGATGGTATGCGGAGATACAAGGGAAAGTCGGTATGCATAGATTTGGATGAAGAAACTTGTTTAGGGAGTGATTTATATTGATGAAAGCGGATTGGAATACACATATAATATTCACACTATAATCCGGTAGATTGGGATATGCATCAGCGTAATATGAATTATCTTCAATATCTTGTATGGCAAAGACTAGGGGGTCATAATGATTTTTTGAATCTTCGATTGCATGAAAACAATGCAATCGTCGTTTTATCTGTCGAATCTCTTGCTTCAGCAAATGTATGAGCCGATCGTCATCCCTATTCGGATTTTGCATCAAATCAGGAGTGCGTGAAATTGGTACTGGTAACCCGTGCCAACGACTTAATAATGGCTAATTATTTTCCTAAAATAAAAATAAAATAATGACTAACTTTTCATGTAATTTTTACTAACTATTGTGACTATTTAATTGTTTTTAACTACTTAATTGCTTAAACAATTTTGAGGTTGTAATTTGACCAGGAAATGTGTAATTTTCCTAATGTTTTTTAGCTTGAAATTTTAATATTTAGTTTTTGATGAAATAATTTAATATTTTAAACTTTTTTAGTCCACCTGATTATTTAATCTATTTACAAAATCTCTTTAAATATTAATATATTTAATGAATTAAATATTATTAGTCTAACATTAAATTTAATATCTTGTGATTTTGTTTTTAGTGTGAATAGTGTTTGATCTAAATATTCAATATTTTACAATAAATTTTTTTAAGAAAAAATTTTATATTGTTCAATCGTAGTCATTCACGTGAGAACGTTTTGTTTTGTTTTTTTTTGTTTTTTTTTTTTTTTTTGTGGCTGAGATTCATGTGGGAATGGAATGGGCATTATTTAAGTTTTGATAAAGAATGGACATTTATGCTTAAGTGGAAATAGGTATTCCAAAAGAAATGTCCATTCCACTATATCTCATCACACTAAATATCGTAATGGAAAGAACCGAGAAATGACTATTTCATTCCGAAGTCATTCATGTCTGCCAGACATACCTTTAGGCCTCTTTTGGTTTGCAGGACTAAGGTGGGATTGAGGAGGATTGGACTA
Source organism: Hydrangea macrophylla (assembly GCA_033977485.1). Lineage (NCBI taxonomy): Eukaryota > Viridiplantae > Streptophyta > Magnoliopsida > Cornales > Hydrangeaceae > Hydrangea > Hydrangea macrophylla. The sequence goes on from CM066994.1 coordinate 37,436,773, forward strand.
ATAGATCATTTTAATTAAATAGTCAGGCGTGTGGTGTGACCATTAGGCTCGGAACTAATTGTCCATTTTAAAAGAATAGTCCCCCATATGGGGGACTAAGGGTGCGTTTGATAAAACTAAAAATTAAGTACTGAAATTTAACTGCTGAATTTTAAGTACTGAAAATTTTAAGCGCTTGAAGTTTTATTCCTTAAAACAGTGTTTCAACTATTGAAGTAGAATGCATTCAGTGATTATTTTCAGTAGAAATTTTTCACTTAAAGTTTTCAGTGATTTTAGACCTACTTTTTCAATTAAATGGTATGTTATCAAACGCACTGAAAAATATTAAGTGCCGAACCTTTTCATTTTCAGCACTTAATGAGGTTATCTAACGCACCCTAAGTTATACCATGGGGGAGGTGGTATTATTAGTCCCGGGACTATCAATTAAAAGGGACTAATTGTCCAATTCCCTCCCTGTCATCCAAACGTGGCCTTAATACTTTTAGGATCATATACATAGTTAAATAACAATTGTACCACATTTTGTGACAATCATTAATGGTACTACATATCATTGCATGTAATACAACTAACAAACTATTGGGGAACCTTAGAGCATGTGTTAAGATTCCAAAAGTGGAATAAATAAGGGAGATATATAAACACTGAACACCACACCGGACACTGAAACTTACACTGTATCCTTTGTTTATTTCCATTTTTAGAACCTTAACATATGCCCTAAAGGCACATGTTAACAAAAAATTCTTAAAATAATTGTAAATATAATAAAATAATACAATAAATACTGTACAAAAGGCTATAAAAAAATTTTTACTACAACGAAAAGGTGGAAAGAGAATGAAAGATGGCAACTTTTTATATGGAAGGTTTTTTGGCATTGGTAACCGGCCATACAATTTAGAGCAGTGGGTTTCCAAAAATCACTTCAATTTTCAATGAATGGTGTCTTCCATCTAAGCCTTTCATACAACCCATCCAATGATCAAAAAGTGTGCGCACATGCGGACGAAACCACTGTCCGCATGGTAGCCATCCCCCATCATTCTCCTCGTTAGGTTCACGTAGTATTTAAGGTTGCGGGCTATAGGCTCAGTATTTTTCTCACTATAATATTGCTTTCAGTCATCATCTACCCTCTTTTTTTTTTTTTAAGCAAACATCATTATATGCATTATTTCCTGTTTAAAAAAAATCTATTATTCCAAATTTGCTCATATTACTTCATTTTAGCAAGAACTAATACCCCTTCATATTTAAGTTTAGGAAGGGCATTAATGAAAAAGGAGTAAAAAATATTCATTTAATAATCAAATAGTTCTTTAGTTTTGGGATGACTAAAAAAGAAAAAGTATATAGTTATACAAAGTGGGTGGAGGGAGTAGAATAAAGCTTGGCATATTCTGATAAATTAAGATAATTACTATTAATTTACACCTACTTAATCTATTCTCAACTACCATATGTTGAATTAAATAATTGTACAATAGGGTATTGTAAAGCAAATGGGTAAGTGTAAAGTATAATTAAGTAGGTGATTGTATTCAAATGCATGAAAGTATAGCCATTTTTTCGAAACTACCTTTTTTTGGTTTTTTCTCCCTTTTATTTTTTGTTAATGTGTAACATTTAATATTTTTAATGGACATTAATTTAGGAGTAGCCAAAAAAGAAAGAGACACAAAAAATTGAGATGGAGGGAGTATAACTTTGCGTCACGTTCCGTAACTTTAAAAATTACATAACTTCTGAAGAATGTACATTTTATTCAAAACCACTATTTTATAAATCGTACAATATTTTTAGTATCCAAATATAGCATTGTAGCACCAAAACTATTAGGGTAATGCTATGTGCACATAAATTTGCATATAAAGATCTGGACCATTCATTTTGATAGGGTCCATACCTGCATATATGAGACCCACCAAAATTAATGGCTCAGATCTTCATGTGCACATTTATGTGTATGAATCATTACTCAAACTATTACTCCTATAGCATTTTTGTGGTTTAAGTTACATCCTAAACCAATAAGATGTACAAGTCCCTGGTCCAAGTAAAACGGTGTTTGAAATTAGCACAACGACGATGAGCCTGGTCCAAATTTAAGCCTACTCTTTGGACTTGGAGTTGGATTTGGGCCTTGGCTATATTATCACGTCCAAGGTCTGTTTGCAATAATTTCTGGTGTGGTGTGCGTCGGGCGTGCCAGAGTCCGTGTGGACTCAAAGTGGTGGTGATTTCCTGATCTGACTTCTACTTAAGCGATTTGTTATTAGTACGATTCAAAATAACAAAAAGTGGGCTTTACTCTACTCTAATGCAAGCAAGCAAGCAACTACAAATGGAATCTGAAAAGAGCGAGCTAAATACAATAACTTAAGAGTACCTCCATAGACATCATCTTCATTGATTGAAAAGGAGTAAATACAAACGTTCAAAGTAACAAACAAAAAATGAGCACTCAGGAACAAGAACTCGCAGATCACTCAATATCACTCAAAGAACAAAGGAGAATTGTTATGAGGAGACACTGAAGTCTGCTGAGAGCAGAAGTGGCGTGTGTGTTAGCCCCCTTCAACTGTTGCACCACCTGCCCTATTTATAGACTTGTTTGCTTAACCATCCATCTAAGTGGGGTAGTGGGGTATGTGGCCCCTGGTTTCTAGGCATGTATCAGTTTCTGCTCCCATTATGTCTCATGATCAACTTCCATGACTTGTGTGATGATCCCACTTCTGCCATGTTCCTCTTTTCACGTAATTGCTTTTCCTCCCAGCTCAGCGTATTCTGACCACGTTCTCATTCATGCTCAACTGCCTGCCACCTGAGTAAATCCAAGACCGAGTGCATTTCTCCCTGAGTAACTTAATCTCTGCTGGTGATAGAAGCCAGCCTTTTAGTCAATAGGAAGCCTACTTGCGTCTCTCGGTCTCTTTTAACCGATATTGCCTTTGACCACTACTGATTCTATGGGCTTACCACTGCAGGATCCGTAGAGGAGGTCATCGGCCTTATCTACTAATGCCGAGGTGTATGCCCCTGATCCTTTCTGATATCGGCCTTGCTTATTGAGCCCGATATCTTTATTAGAGCCGCGTTCCTCTTGCCGATATTTGGGTTTAATACTCATAGATAGGTTGGGGATCGGTCTATTATGACCGATCTTGGGGCTATTGATGATGCTGCTTTGCCACCCGCCATACTTGTTGAAACTGGGGTTTTCCTTTGAGAACCTTGTATCAACCTGTCCTCGGTCTGGACACCGATATCCTCCTATTGAATGTACCATCCTTACCAGCAGCTAGATTAGATATCGGTCTTCCTACGTTATCGGCCTCATCACCTGTTCATCTGCCTATATGGTCCCGTGATGACGTCCTCAATCTACATGACCGTCACGTGCTTTGGAAAACCCTAATTTATGGTGTAAATAAGGTCCTGAAGATAAATTGGTGGCGGTGGAAGACAGAGAAAACAAAAAGTAAAAGAAAACGACGACGTACACCACAAAACTACGCGTGGAATTCGTCAATGTGTTTTAGGGACAGTTTGATAAAAGAGTAATGTTCTTAGCAAAAAAAAATAAAGATAAAAGAGTAATGTGATGCTTCCTAAGCTTTTATCTCAAAGTGCTTTTTAAATGACGTTGTAGTAGAATCAGGTTTAGTACAGTGGGACTAGTTAAATTTTGATTGAAATTATTTACCTGACCCCACTGTCACATCATTTGAGAAACACTTTTGGGATATAAATTTGAGAAGCATAGCATTACTCTTGATAAAATTATCCAACTAACCACTAAGTATTGCATTTTTAGGCTTAGTTTGGCCTCCACGTGGCTTTTTAAAACTAGCTTATGAAATTTATTATAAAGTTGTTTGATAATTTGTACAAGTGACAGATTGCTGTCCAAAAAAAAAACATCGTGAAACTAAAAAACAACCTTAAGATTTTAAAAGATTTTTAAAAGCTCTTTTCTAGAGCTTTTAAAAGCTCCCCCAAAAAAGTCCTAAATTCAATTTTTGCAAAACTCATAAACTAGTTACCAAATGAATTAACATGAAATTGTACTTTAAAAAATGAAAAGCACAAAAATGGGGTCAAACTAAGCCTTAGTGTTGAAAATTTTAAGCTTTAGAATTTTCAATAAAGAAAACAATGTTGCAAGTACAAAAATAGACTGCATTCAATGTTATCTTTCAATAAAATTTTGTCATTTAAAGTTTTTAATACAATTTTTGCTACTTTTTAAATTAAGTGATACATAATCAAACACACTAAAAATAAATAATTGTTTAGGTTTTTTCATTTTTAACATTTAATTGAGGGAAAAAGAGAAGGAAATGTCGTGCGTTTTTAACCAGCAACTAGGGGAGGAAATCAGAAAGCCGCTCTCAACCTGCTCATATCTATCTTAAAATCATGGGCAGGTCTCTCGCCTCCTCTCTCTCTCTCTATTTTGTTCATGAACTACCGGTGACTTCCTCAACCAGCTCCCCCTCGGTCCAGGTAATGTATTGCCTCTATACTGTACTCTGTGTCGTCTGTATCTTTACTGTACTTTGTGCTTAATGTATTTCCTCTTGCAGGTTTCTAGCTCTTTTCCCATCCCCGACTTCAGCTCGGTCACATCAGTTGAAGCCTTTTTCGCTCTTCTGAACCCCGATAAGCTCCTTCAGGCCGAACCAATCGTTGCTCAGGCTACCGTCGGTCCTTCCGCTGCTGAGTACCAACGGGCTGAGGAGTGGTTTCGGACTACGGTCCAATGCAAACTCTCCCAGCTCCCAGATTTTGATGAGTTTCACTCGGCCATGGGTATCCTGCTTTCCAGGCTGGACCTATCAGAAGAAATGAAGGCCGATCTCCGGGATCTGCAATTGAGGTTACTAGACTATCTGAACCGACATCGGTCTGCCACCAAACTTATCTCCGAAATCGAAGAGAAATCCAGGGAACGCAAAGCCCACGTCGAGCATTTGGGAGCTTGCAAGCAGCAGTTTGAGGCATCCAAGGCCATGAAGGAGCGCCTTTTTCAGGAGAAGGCAAGGATCGAGGCCGAGATAGCAAAGCTCCAGGCCGAATTAAACAATACAGCTGCAGGCCTTGCACTTTCTGAGAAGGCCATCCTCGATGTTGGACGTACAACGCAGGATCACGTGGATGCCTTGACCGGCACTGCAGCGACAGCAAGCAGGTGGGAGACCGACAAAGCTACTACTGAAAAGGAGCTGGAATACTTGGACCGGGCTTGGGAAGAGCTTAGGTTAAGATTTGCTAAGAAATAAATAAATTTTTTTTATATATATATAGCCGTTGTAGGAGTGTACGGCTAATGCCATGTAAACTTTTCTTGAAAATTAATGAAAATGAATATTTCCATCATTCCTCTATTCTTACTGATTCCCAAAGGGATGGTACATATTGTTTTAAATATTTTCCATTTATCGGTCTTGTATGCATCTCGCCATCTAAATCCATTAACCGATATGCACCCCCCGTAATGACCGATATCACCTGGAATGGTCCTTCCCACTTAGCTGACTATTTCCCATATCGGGCATCTTTTTCACCCAATGGCAATACAGCTTTCCAAACTAGGTCTCCTTCGCCAAACGACTTGTGCTTAACCCTCTTGTTGTATGCCCGAGTAATTCTGTTCTTCTGTGCCTTAATACAATCCAATGCTTTAAGACGAACGTCATCAAGTTCTTCCAAATCGGCTATCATTGCTTCGGTGTAATCAGCTGATTTAAGTCCGAGTTGGAATGCTCGTCTCGTTGACCGGACTGTTACTTCCATTGACAGCATTACGTCATGACCATACGTAAGCACGAATGGAGTGATGTATGTGGACGCCCTTTTAGAAGTACGGTATGCCCATAACGCCTCCGATTACAGATCATGCCATACCCTAGGGTTACCTTCCACCGTATTCTCTATTATTCCCTTGATCGTTTTGTTTGGCGATTTGGCCTGTCCGTTTCCTTGAGCAAAATAAGGAGTTGAATTAAGGATTTTGACACCTCGGATTTCAGCAAATGCCTTAACTTCATCCCCCGTGAAGACCGATCCCCGATCTGCTGTGATAGTTCCTGGGAGTCTAAATCAATGAATTATATGTTCGTTAATGAATTTGATCACATATGCTTGATTCACCGATTTTGCTGGTACTACCTCCACCCATTTGGTAAAGTAATCAGTAGCCACCACAATGAAACAGTGTTGGCCCGATGACGGTGGATATATCTTTCCAATTAAGCCCATGGCCCAACCTCGAAATGGCCATGGTCTGACAATCGCCTGCATCTCAGTGGCTGGTACTCGCTGAATTGGGCTGTGTTTTTGGCATGCCTGGCATCCTTTTGCGTAATCAATGCAATCTTTTAACATGCTCAGCCAATAGTAATTATATCTCCTAAGGAGCCATTTCATTTTCGTACCAGATTATCGGCCTCGAAACTATAAGCTCAAGCAATATGCTGCACCCTGATATCGTCAAACTTATGCAACAATTGGAGAGCGATTGAGTTGAAAGGTAACAATTCCCAACTCTTGCACCGATACTCACCACTGAGCTGATTTATAACAAGGTTTGAGTCACCGATAATATGAATTATCGATATATCTAACTCAGCCATTATCTCAAAACCGATGATTAACGCTTCATACTCAGCTTGATTACTAGAACAATCAAATTCTAATTTGAATGAGAAGACAGTCTTTCTCTTTCTCGGTGATATCACAATTATCCCCGTCCCAGCTCCGTTGGCATTTCTGGATCCTTCAAATATTAACGTCCATGGGGTCAACGAAATTGTTGACAACAGAGTAGAATCAATAGCTTCATTTAATTCTGGGCCGACATCCAAACAAGGATGATCGGCCAAGAAATCGGCGAGGGCTTGGCCTTTTACCGATCTCTGTGAAACGTATTGAAATGTGAACTCCATCATAGCCAGAGTCCACTTTCCTACACACCCACGCATTATTGGTCTTGACAGCATGTATTTAATGACGTCAGTTTGACAGATCAAGTAAACAAGAACATGGAGCATATATACTCTTAACTTTTGTGAAGCAAAGTACAAGGCTAAACATAACTTTTCTATCGGCGTATATCTACGCTCGACATGAGTAAGAGCTCTACTTAGATAGTACACTGCCTGTTCATTTCCCCACTCGTTATCCTGTGCAAGCATACAAGCTATTGATTCGTCTGAGGCCGATAAATACATCTTTAATGGCCTCTTCTTCCTCGGGGGCATGATAACTGGTGGTTCAGATAGATATCGTTTGATGGCCTCAAAGGCTTGCTGATGCTGAGCCTCCCACCTGAATTCTTCTTCGGCCTTTAGTTTAAGTAACGGGGACCACACATGTGTCCGACCCGCGCAGTTCGAGATGAACCTCCGCAAGAAGTTGATCTGCCTGAGGAGCCTCTGTAGCTGTTTTTTATTCTGTGGGGCCTCCGCTGATTGAATAGATCGGACTTTGTTTTTGTCGATCTCAATCCCCCTTTGGTGTACTAGGAACCCGAGGAAGTTTCCTGCCGATACTCCAAAGGCACACTTCAAGGGATTCATCTTCAGCCCATGGATTCTCATTCTTTCAAAGGATCGCCTCAAATCGGCCAAATGCTTCGCCTATGTGGCCGATTTTACAACAACATCATCGATGTATACTTCCATGATTTTTCCTATCATGTCATAGAAGATTGCATTCATAGCTCGCTGATACGTTGCTCCAGCGTTCTTCAATCCAAACGGCATCACTACCCATTCAAATGTTCCAATTGCTCCTGGACATCTGAAAGCAGTTTTTGGGACATCCTCTTCAGATATATATATATATATCTGATTATAGCTCGAGTGCCCATCCATAAAGGATAAAATTTTATGTTTGGCCGCGGCGTCAATAAGTTGATCGGCTATCGGCATAGGGTATTCATCCTTTGGGGTTGCCATGTTCAGATTTCGAAAATCTATACAGACCCTTATTTTGCCGTTTTTCTTGACCACAGGTACGATATTTGAAATCCAGTTGACGTACCTAGTTGTTCTTATAAAACCGGCCTTCAGCAGCCGCTCGATCTCCTCTTTGACTTTTAGAATCACCTCAGGGGACATTCTCCTGGGTAATTGCTTGAACGGCCTACACCCCTCTTTAATAGGTAACCGATGTTCTACAAGTCCCCTTGCCAAGCCCGGCATCTGATGGTAATCCCAAGCGAAACAATCTTTGAATTCTTTTAGCAAGGAAATCAATGATGCTTGGAAATCGGGCTCTAGTAATTGGTTTACGAAAGTGGGCTGGTATTCCCCGCTTGACCCCAGATTAACCTCAAGGAGAGGGTCTTGTACCTCGGCCTTCAAATCGTCGAGTTTTGCATCGGCCGAGGCCAATTCTCCGAGGTTGATGCAATCCTCCAAAATCTCTTGATTTTCTAGGATATCGGCAATGTCTGCCGAAGATATTTGTGCTTGTTTATCTGCCAGAAAAGCTTATATTCTGGCTACACTAGCCTGTACGGCCAATGCTCTTCTATACTTCGCTGATGATGGGCTCTAGTCCATTGAAGGTGTCAAGTTCTCCATTGTCGTCGATCGGCGTGATCACGATAGATGGCCGATCGAGTTGCTTGTATACCTGAATTAGTTGATTCTTCTGGTCCTTTACCATGGTGGCCGATCTCGGCCTACCGTTCTTGTCTGTTCTGATGAATTTAACAGGGCCGATGTCGTCTTCGTATAAAACAGCTTCAGAACAATGAACTCTGGCCACGAAAGGCTTGTGATCAGTCCAAACTACTTCCACCTCATCACCGTTCCAGAAAATTAGGAATTGGTTCAAGGTCGATGGAATACACCAACTGGTGTGAATCCAATCCCTACCAAGCAAGACATTGTATGAAGCTCCAGAGTCCACCACGAAGAAAGCTGTCATGGTGGTTTTCTTTCCCACTGTCAGCTCTACTGGGAGGATTCCTTTGGTCCTTGCTGGTGTCCCTGTGAACCCACAAATTGTGAGCTCAGTTGGGATTAACTCTCTCTCATCGCATTGTAACTTCAACAACATAATTGATGGTAGGATGTTCACTGCAGCTCCATTATCGATTAGCACTCTTGAATACATCACTCCATCAATAGCCGCATTAATGTATAACGGCTTTAGATGCTGTGACATTCCTTCTGCTGGCTTTTCAAAAACTACCTTCGCCGGTTTCTTTCCTTCCTCATCCTCGGTCTTCGGCCTGATTATCGAGACCCTTGACTTCTCCGTTTTTACTTCTTGGTTGATAAACACGGGCGTCGATGTAACCTTGTCTTTATGAATATTACCTTCCATTTTCCTTTCCTGTTCCGGTTTTGCTCCGAAAGACATCGGCAAAGTGTACACCATATTCACCGAGATGTCTTTTGGAACGCTCCCGAATTGGATAAACTTCTCCAATGATTCTTCGTAGTCTGAACCGACATCGGCCATTTCTAAGTCTAACTCGTTCACTTCCGGAATTGATGTTTCAAGCTTCTGAGGCTTCACATCTCGGTCTTTAGCCTCAATCTTTTCCGTTCCTTTATGGCTTATGATCGCCCTCGGCACCATGTTCTTTTGTTGATCTACCCGCTTCTTCTCCAAATGGTATTTGGTTTCCCAATCTTGAGCTTCTTGCCTCAGCCGCTGCATTCTTCTCTTCTGGGTTTTATTGAAGTACGCATGTTCCGGGAATTGGGGGTGCTCCACTCTTGTCCATCGGTTCACTTCAGTTCGTGGTGGAACGATCATTCTCGGAGATCGGTCTTGGCGTTGGTAAGTTTTTCGTCTCACAACCCTAGCCACTTGCCTTGATTCCTTAAGATATTGCTCGTGCTTCCGAAAGCCGGGCCTCCTGTGGTACTCCTGGTTTGGATAGGTGGGGCGGCTTTGGATCGGCCTTCTTGGACTTGGTGGCCGATCTGCTTTTTCCTTCTTTGGTTCAGGTGTTTTAGTTACCTCAGCCTTGCACTTTGGACACAACCCTTGATTGATCAGATCAACCATCTAGTGTAAAGTTGGGGCATTATTTGCCTCGGGAGTAACCTTGTCTGCCACCACACTAGAAGCCAATCTCGTTCCTAGTTTTCCTTCCTTCAGTTTCGTGCTTGATTCGGCAACATCAACTCTTCTGAGATCGATCTTTTCCCTTGGTCTCCGCAGGATGGTGAAATCAGGTGTCACCATGTTTGCCCCCACTATCTCTGGAAATAGGTTGCTATCAACTCCCATTACTTCTTTCTCCTTCTCGGCAAACTTCAGGTTTCCCTTATCAATCATATCCTGCAAAACATTTCGGAATACCAAGCAATTGTTAGTGGTATGGCACCAAGAGTTGTACCATTTGCAGTACTCTTTTCCTTTTAGCTCGTTGGCCGAAGGTAATTTAACGTCATTAGGAAGCCGAATTTGTCTATCGGCCATCATAAAGTCAAAAATCTGGTTAGCCATTGCAATGTTAAATGAGTATTGTTTGCCAGCCTCAAAAGGCTATTTTTTGACCGAGGACAACTGCGCGTCGGTCGGTTTAGGCAATGGCTGGCATAGATATGGCCATTTTGAAATGATCTTGGCCACGTCCACTTCGGTGTTGATTTCATATTCAGTAGCATGAATGTCATAGTTGGGATCCCTGTAATAGGTTCCCTTAGATGAATTCTTCCTTTCTTGCTCTTCCTCGAGTATGCGCTCATATCGGGCTGCTCGAGTTGCCAGCTCAAAGAGATCGCGGAAACCCATGCCCTCAAACTTTTTCCTGAGTTCGAAGGAGAGTCCCCCAAGGGCTATATTGATGAATTCTTCTTCGGGTAATATGACTTTGCAGCAATGCTTAGCTCATTTGAACCTAACAATGTACACTTCAGCTGATACAACCTCGTCAAATCAGCCATAGAGACTTCGGGCTCTGTTCGATAAAACTGGGTGTGGAAAGCTTCCTCCATTTGGTTCCAAGTATGGAATGAGTTTGGAGGTAAATTGATGTACCAACTAAAAGCCACCCCGGTCAAGGAGTTGGGGAACAGCTTTAGTAGCATATCCCCTTGGTGACTCACTTTCCCACTTTGAAGCAGGAAACGACCAATATGCTCCACTGTCGATTGATCTCCTTCACCGGAGAACATTGTGAAATTGGGTACCTTGTATCCTCGTAGAAGAGGCATTCTTTCAGTGGCATCGCTATGTGGCCTCCTATACATGGGCCGCTGAGTCCTTCGAAGAAGGCCGCCAAAATCTTGATTAATGACTTCGGCGATCTGTTCTCGGTCAACTCTCACCGTTTGGGTTGGATTAGTCCTTCTTATGCCGGCCTCATGTTCTAATCCGATTCTACCATTCCACATTTGTTCCTCTTTGGTGACTATATTGTCTCTGAACAATGGGTTGATTCTCCCCCAGTGTCGGTCTGAATCCTGCCCGTTTAGACCGACAAGTGGTTCCCGAATGGTGACGCTTGGTCGGACCACTACCCGAGGTGGGTTTCCAGTTTCTCCTAAAATCTCTTTACCATCCCTCCTTGACAGTGTAACATATTTTTCAGTCTGGGAGGAAGAGGGGGCATTCTGGCTTGCCCCCAACCCAACTCGAGAAAGGGAAGTTGGTGGAATAGAGGGTTGTGGGGGATCACCCGCTTGATGCTCCTTCCACTCCCTCATTTCACGGAGCATCTCACTCACTTGGGTAAAGGTCTGGTCTTGCCTAATGGACATCTCAGCCAATCGCTAGTTGAACATTCCCATGATGTGATTACTCATATTAGATAAGTCGGCCTGACTGGCTACCGCGCTAATGACTGGGTCTATGACGGGTTCATTGACAGGCTCTATGACAGGGTCTAAGAGAGGTTCACGTGAGCCTACCTCCTGGGAAATTCCCTTAGATCGTGTTCCCTTTGCAGCCATTTGACACGGAGTCCCACCGGGCGTGCTAAAAATTGTTTGCAATAATTTCTAGTGTGGTGTGCGTCGGGCGTGCCAGAGTCCGTGTGGACTCAAAGTGGTGGTGATTACCTGATCTGACTTCTACTTAAGCGATTTGTTATTAGTACGATTCAAAATAACAAAAAGTGGGCTTTACTCTACTCTGATGCAAGCAAGCAACTACAAATGGAATCTGAAAAGAGCGAGCTAAATACAATAACTTAAGAGTACCTCCATAGACATCATCTTCATTGATTGAAAAGTAGTAAATACAAACGTTCAAAGTAACAAACAAAAAACGAGCACTCAGGAACAAGAACTCGCAGATCACTCAAAATCACTCAAAGAACAAAAGAGAATTGTTATGAGGAGACACTGAAGTCTGCTGAGAGCAGAAGTGGCGTGTGTGTTAGCCCCCTTTAACTGTTGCACCACCTGCTCTATTTATAGACTTGTTTACTTAACCATCCATGTTAGTGGGATAGTGGGGTAGTGGGGTATTTGGCCCCTGGTTTCTAGGCATGTATCAGTTTCTGCTCCCACTATGTCTCATGATCAACTTCCATGACTTGTGTGATGATCTCACTTCTGCCATGTTCCTCTTTTCACGTAATTGCTTTTCCTCCCAGCTCAGCGTATTCTGACCACGTTCTCATTCATGCTCAATTTCCTACCACCTGAGTAAATCCAAGACCGATTGTGTTTCTCCCTGAGTAACTTAATCTCTACTGGTGATAGAAGCCGACCTTTTAGTCAATAGGAAGCCTACTTGCGTCTCTCAGTCTCTTTTAACCGATATTGCCTTTGACCATTACTGATTCTATGGGCTTACCACTACAGGATCCGTAGAGGAGGTCATCGGCCTTATCTACTAATGCCGAGGTGTATGCCCCTGATCCTTTCTGATATCGGTCTTGCTTATTGAGCCCGATATCTTTATTAGAGCCGCGTTCCTCTTGCCGATATTTGGGTTTAATACTCATAGATAGGTTGGGGATCGGTCTATTATGACCGATCTTGGGGCTATTGATGATGCTGCTTTGCCACCCGCCATACTTGTTGAAACTGGGGTTTTCCTTTGAGAACCTTGTATCAACCTGTCCTCGGTCTGGACACCGATATCCTCCTATTGAATGTACCATCCTTACCAGCAGCTGGATCAGATATTGGTCTTCCTACGTCATCGGCCTCATCACCTGTTCATCTGCCTACATGGTCCCGTGATGACGTCCTCAATCTACATGACCGTCACGTGCTTTGGGAAACCCTAATTTAGGGTGTAAACAAGGTCCTGAAGATAAACTGGTGGCGGTGGAAGACAGAGAAAAAAAAAGTAAAAGAAAATGTCAACGTACACCACGAAACTACGCGTGGAATTCGTCAATGTGGTTTAGGGACAGTTTGATAAAAGAGTAATGTTCTTAGCAAAAAAAAAAAAAAAAAGATAAAAGAGTAATGTGATGCTTCCTAAGCTTTTATCTCAAAGTGCTTTTTAAATGATGTTGTAGTAGAATCAGGTTTAGTACAGTGGGACTAGTTAAATTTTGTCACGCCCCGGAGCAGCATAAATAGAGAAAAATAAATTTCCTTTATGGGTCCATAAGGAATGACAGGTGAAAGTCACTAATAATCCACACCACGCAGTACTAGTCCAAAAGAAAAGCAACAGTAATCAACTGAAAATAGCACAAAGTGCTAACTATTACAAACTATCAGAATATGGTCCACAGGATCACAGCAGGTCTGAAGACAACAATTGTCCAAGTACCCGTTAACAAAAGATTAACAGAACAACTGAAATTAAATCTAATTATAACATCTTCAGTCTTCAACTGGCATAAGGATAATCCTTCCTGGTGTAATCGTCATCGGTGGGGCCCTCCTCTGGATAATAATCATCAGTGTACTGGTCCTTACCTGCAGAATAAGGAGCCGGATATTCTGGACGGGGAATGTCCAGGCAATAAAAAGGCCGTCAGCTTACTGAGAGCTGAGTGAGCATAAACTAACGAGGTACCAGTTATCTGAAGTAAACACAAGCTTATAAAAACACGAGTTAACATCTTATTATAAAATAACCTTATCTTGTTCTTCTATTCATTCTTGTAAACCGACCCTTATCGTCTTGTTACTCAAATACCGAACTCAACATATTCTGATCTCCATGAACAGACTCAATCGTTTAACTCTAGGGATACACCCTTATTCTGTCCATCGCTTTTAAGAGCAATGGTCCTGCTCACCGCATGTCATGGACTCCACGTCAGTCTGTCCCCAGCTTTTAAGAACAATGGTCCTGTTCACCGCATTTCAGGGATATAACGTTTCGAACAAGGCATATCAATCTATTGCCACGACTTAACGTCATCTACTAGTGATCCCAGCTCACCGCTTTTAAGAACCATGGTCCGGTTCACCGCTTTTAAGAGCATATCATAGATCATCCAGTCTATCTTAGGACTATTTGGTCCAGCTCACCGCTTTTAAGAGCATATGCACAGCTCACCGCTTTTAAGAGCATATCATGACCAATCGTCCATCCACGCACCATTCCCAGAACTTACCAAACCTACTTACGTTCCATTCTACATCGACACATGACAATTCCCAATGTGGCCTGACTACTCGGATTAAAAGAAATCGGATATCAAACTCATATCAGAATCAACACGTCAACCCACGTCTTCATATTACTTTTTATTCATTATCCATAAATCTTTGGTGTCACATTTCTCCTGTCTACCCCATAATCGCATAATGGAATTCCCGAATCAGAAATCGAACAACTAAACCTCTTATATAATAAACAGGCAAAGGAAACCATGTACTGATCATGTCAATCGATTGGAACAAAAGTTCAATCGATTGGAACAAAAGTTATGTCAATCGATTGAGAAATATGTCAATCGATTGGAACAAAAGTTCAATCGATTGGAACAAAAGTTATGTCAATCGATTGAGAAATATGTCAATCGATTGGAACAATGTCAATCGATTGAAATCCTATTCAATCGATTGGGATGCAACTGATGTCAATCGATTGAGATTATGTCAATCGATTGGTACTACGTCTTCTCCAGCAGTTTGTAAAAACAGCATATATAAACGTGCACTACATGCATTTAACCCATCTAAACATCATAATAACTTGCATAAACTTCATATAAAGAGACCAAGTGAGTTAGAACTCACCTAGGGTGCGTTTGGGTGTGTTTAAGTTTGAAAACTTCAACCCCTCTCTCTTTCTCCTCTTCTCTGTCTCTGTCTTCCCTCTCTGTCTCCTCCTTTCTTCTTTCTTCTTCTTTCTGTCTTCTTTTTTTCTTTCTTCTCCCAGCTGCCGAAGGAGTGAGTGTGTGTGAGGGTGTGTATATATGTATAGATATAGATATATGTATGTATAACTCAAGAGGTATGTATATTTCTCTCCCAAGGTCTGAAAAACAGCCCCAAGGCCACTAAATGAAACATATATATAGACATAAGGGAGTGCCACGCGTTTAAAGCTGAAGGAAAGAAGAAAACATTTCTCAGCTTATGTCAATCGATTGAGACACCAGTCAATCGATTGGCAACAGATATTTGTAGTCAATCGATTGGAACAATGTCAATCGATTGAGATGAATAGCAATCGATTGGAAAGTTTGACACGTCATCACTTTTAGTCGGTAGAATGTAAATCGATTGGGATAACTTATCAATCGATTGGTATCAAAAAGTGTCAATCGATTGGGAATATGTCAATCGATTGGTATCAAAATTTACCAAAAGGAAGAGAAAGTTTATACGAGTATAGAAATGAAATACCGGGTCTTATTAAAATACCAAAATACAGGGTATTACATCATCCACCACTCAACAAAAGATTTCGTCCTCGAAATCAAAAGCAACACGGTTTAAAATAAAAATGAAAACTTCTCGCGCATCTCCGACTCTAGTTCCCACGAAGCTTCTCTTTCATCATGATGCTTCCACTGAATCTTGACTAACGGAATCTCTTTGTTCCTGAGTTTCTTGATTCCTCGATCTAGAATACGAACAGGTCCTTCATTGAACGTAACGTCGCTGTTGACTTCGATATCCTCAAAGTTGATCTCGTGCGCTGGGTTGTGAACACACTTCCTCAACATACTGATGTGAAAAACGTTGTGCACTCCTGACATCTTTGGTGGCAACGCAAGGCGATAAGCAACTTTTCCAACACGCTCCAGAATCTCGAATGGTCCGATGAAACGTGGCGATAACTTGCCCCTTTTCTGACCAAATCTGACGATTCCTCGAACAGGTGAAACCTTGAGTAATACGTGATCTCCAACGACAAACTCCAAGTCTTTGCGTCGCTTGTCAGCATAACTCTTGTATCTGGTCTGGGCTGTCTTCATCTTCTCACGTACGACTTGAATCTTCTCACTGGTTTCCCGTACCATCTCTGGCCCAAGAAGTTGACTATCTCCGACCTCGGTCCAACATAGCGGCGATCGGCAAGGTCTCCCGTACAAAGCTTCGAATGGTGCCATATCTATGCTCGAATGATAACTATTATTATAGGCGAACTCAATCAGAGGTAAGTGTATCTCCCAAGAACTCTCAAAATCAATGACACAAGCTCGTAACATATCTTCCATCACTTGATTAACTCGTTCCGTCTGTCCATCTGTCTGAGGATGAAAAGCTGAATTCAAGTTCAATGTCGTTCCCATCGCTGTCTGGAGACTCTTCCAAAATTCTACAGTAAAGCGCGAATCTCTGTCTGACACAATAGATACAGGCACTCCATGTAATCGTACAACATGTTGTAGATACATTCGGCTCAAACATTCTACTGAGTATGTCATGCTATAGGCAATAAAATGTGCCGTCTTAGTAAGTCGATCCACGATTACCCATATAGCATCGTGATTCTGCTATGATTTCGGCAATCCTACCACGAAATCCATGGTTATGTGTTCCCATTTCCATTGAGGAATAGGTAACGGCTGTAGAAGTCCAGGTGGTTTCTGATGTTCTGCCTTTACTTGTTTACAAGTAAGACACTGAGCTACATACTCTGCCACATCTCTCTTCATTCCTTCCCACCAAAAATTTCTCTTCAGATCCTTGTACATCTTTGTACCTCCAGGATGAATAGTCATCCGTGACTTATGAGCTTCATCCAATATGTCTTTTCGGAGCTTTTCTTCATTAGGTACACAGAGTCTACCTTTACATCGTAAGGTTCCATCTGTACTTATACTCCAGACTTCTGGTTCCTTGGCTGACATCTTGGCGAACCATAACTTCAAATCCTCTGTTGTCTGTTGAGCCTCTTTGATACGACTGATCAAAGTCGGTTGTACCATAAGACATCCAACATGTTGTCCTTCCATTGGCTCCACTGGCTGAAAATCAAATTCAGCAATTTCTTCCAATGCTCTCCATTCTCTAATTAGTAATGCAGCGATCACTAATCGAGGTTTACGGCTCAAAGCATCTGCTACTACGTTTGCTTTGCCTGGATGGTATTGCAAAGAAAAGTCATAGTCTTTGAGTAACTCCATCCATCTCCGCTGTCGCATATTCAACTCCTTTTGAGAGAACAAATACTTCAGACTCTTATGATCGGAAAATAAGTCAAACTTTTCTCCGTAGAGATAGTTTCTCCAAATTTTCAATGCAAACACTATTGCTGCTAATTCCAGATCATGCGTCGGATAATTCTTCTCGTGTACCTTCAATTGTCTTGATCCATATGCGATAACATTTCCATCTTGCATAAGCACACATCCAAGTCCTTGGTGCGATGCATCACTGTAGATCACATACTTCTCTCCACTCTTAGGTAACGCAAGTACTGGTGCAGAAGTCAATCTTTCTTTTAACTCCTGAAATGCACCCTCATGCTTGTCTGTCCATTCATACTTCTTCTCTTTCTTGGTTAAGTTCGTCAAAGGTCCTGCTATCTTGGAAAATCCTTCTACAAATCTTCTGTAATATCCTGCTAAACCAAGGAAACTTCTGACTTCGGTTGCATTCGTCGGTCTGTTCCAGCTTAAGACTGCATCAATCTTAGATGAGTCTACCGAAATACCTTCCTGAGATATAACGTGTCCCAAGAATTTGACTTCCTGTAGCCAAAACTCACACTTGCTGAACTTTGCATACAACTTGCTATCTCGAAGTGTTTGCAAGGCAACTTGTAAATGCTCCTTGTGATCCTCTTCTGTCTTTGAGTAGATCAGTATATCATCAATGAACACAATAATGAATTTATCCAGATATAGTTTGAATACTCTATTCATCAAGTCCATAAATACCGCTGGCGCATTTGTCAATCCAAAAGGCATAACTAGAAACTCGTAATGCCCATATCTTGTCCTGAATGCAGTCTTCGATACATCCTCTGGTCGAACTAACAATTGGTGGTATCCTGAACGCAGATCTATCTTGGAAAAGATCCTAGATCCTTGTAACTGGTCGAATAGATCATCTATCCGAGGTAACGGATATCTATTCTTAATCGTAACCTTGTTCAACTCCCTGTAGTCTATACAGAGTCGAAGTGTTCCGTCCTTCTTCTTTACAAACAGAACTGGTGCTCCCCAAGGTGACGTACTCGGTCGAACAAATCCTAGATCCTCGAATTCTTGAACTTGCTTCTTCAATTCCAACATCTCGGTTGGTGCCATCCTATATGGAGTTTTAGAAATAGGCAATGTACCAGGTACTAATTCCATACAGAAGTCTATTTCTCTTTTCGGTGGAAGTCCTTTAATATCCTGAAATACATCCTGAAAGTCTCGTACAATAGGAATTTGATCCATCTTAAGCTCCGTACTCGTACTAATGATCGTAGCCAAACTACTCGTAAGAAACATGTCGCTTGTCGGTTGACACTGAAATCTGATCGTCGGCTTTCCTTGTATTGGAAATACAATCGTCCTAGTAGGGCAATCCAGATTGGCATTGTACTTAGTTAACCAATCCATCCCTAGGATAACATCAAATTCTGACATCGACAGAACGACTAAGTCTGCTGGCAGATTCCTATCTCCCAAAGTCAAAGGGCAATCTTTACACACTTTACTCAACTTAACTGTCACTCCTAATGGTGACACAGCATTCAGTGTTGACTCAAGTGTCTGGGGTTCTAAACCCAACTGACGCACAATCTTAACAGCAATAAAAGAACGTGCGGCTCCAGTATCAAATAAAGCTTTAACTGGACTATGAAAGAGTACAAGTGTACCTTCCAAATGTTGCTGCTCATCAGCATTAAAGCCTGCTTCTTCTGGAATAATAGCGTTCATCCTCGTCTGATCAGGAGGTCCTTGAATTCCTTGCACTGGTGCCCCGTAGTATCCTCCTCGTGGCGCACGACAATCCTTGCTCAAGTGTCCTGGTTTGTTGCAGTTGCGACAGACGATATCTGGCCTGCGATTAGGTCTGAAGACGGTGCAGTTCCTTGCAATATGTCCGGGCTTTCCACAGTTAAAACATCCTCCACTATTACTTGGCGGGGCTGTTAGTAATGTCTGTGGCTGTAGTCCTCGCTGTTGATTTTGCTGGGGCCGATCATAACTCTGCTGTGGTTTCCTGGTTCCTTCCCAGGTTCTCTTGTTTCCTTGAAAATTTTCCTGAGGTCTCCATCCTTGGGTATTTCTTGGTGGTCGATTAGGAAAATTTCTCTGTTGAAACCCTCGTGACAACTGAGGTCGATTTGTCTGTGATTGCTGTACTGGATTAGCATCCTTTTCTAATCCTGTAGCAAATCTAACAATTTCCTCATACGACTGGTTCAGATGACCAACCATCATATGTCTAAGGTGGGGTTTCAGTCCTTGGTGAAATCTCTTCACCTTCTTCTGCGGCGTGTCTATCATGTGCTGAGCAAATCTGGATAGACGCTCGAACTGTGTTGTGTATTCCCGTACATTCCATCCTCCTTGGATCAAATTGAGAAAGTTCCTTTCCTGTTGATCTCTCTCATCTTCTGGAAAATACTTATCCAAAAATCTGCCTTTGAATGTCTCCCACGACATAGCTCTAGCGGCATCGATCCCAATAGTGGCTTGTTCAGCTTCCCACCAATCTGCGGCGGCATAAGTGAGCTGAAACGTAGCAAGGCGACGTTTCTCTTGTTCATTGCATTCCAATGCTCCAAATATTAACTCCATCTCTCTTATCCATTGCTCTGCTTTCCATGGTTCTGTTAGTCCATCAAACTTTTCGGGACGTAACCCACGAAAATTTGCTAACAGTTTATCTCCAGTCTGTCTTGGTGGCGGGGGTACAAAAGGTCTCTGGTGGGTGGAGTGATTATATGTATCTCCCACATGCTCCATTCTCTGCATAAATGCTTCGAAAATTCCCGTCGGATCCATCCCTTCCGGAATAGGTGCTCCATTACGTGCTTGGTGATTTCTCAAGGGTCCTACCATGATGATAACGAGTATCGCCTACAAACGACATATTGATCAGCTGAAAGTCTTCTCGTAGAAACGAACTCAAGATAGAATAAGAAACAGCTAGACTAACAATTCTACTAAACAACACAGCACAACGCAATAACCAAAAGTACTGCTCGTATATATATATATCAAAAGATGTACCGTATAGTACACACTAGTCAAACTGTGTACCATATGGGACAAGAGTTACAACAACTAAAGTCAGCTAATACTATACAAAGCTATGGTCAAATAGCTATCTCTCAAGCTCCCAAAAATCTAGTGGACAACATGTCCTAATATAAACTAACAAAATCTACACCCTGCCGATCCTGACTCAAAAGTCGTCAGCATCTGATCCTGCTGGTGGTGCCTCGTCCTCTGGGTCTATATCCATCTCCTCGAGTGGATCATCCTCAACTGGTGCGACAAGATCTCCAACTACTACCCCTATATCCCAATCCTCTATCATCTCTGCATCATCGTCTTCCATCACATCTGCTATCGCCTGGTTAGCGACATCAACTGCTACTGCAGCAAAACCATCAGCTATGTCAAGAGCTCCTGCTATCGCGGCCTCTCCTATAACAAAATCTGCTGGCTGAGCGATCATCTGAGCTATCCATCCTACTGCCATATCGGCCATGGCTGCCATATGCATAATCGGTCCGGCTGGTATCTGAAGCACAACAGGTACCTCTGGCACAACTATCTCCTCGGGGTCATCCTCCTCATCGACTACTATGTCTGCCTCAATAGCCTCTGGGTCTGGTACTGGATCCTCTGGCTCAAACTCTGGCTCCTCGGGGTCATCCTCAGGGTCATCATCATCTGCATCGTTTGCATGCTCATCCTCTACTGGGTCCTCGTCATCTATCGGCTCCTCCTCTCCATCTCCGTCCATGTCCTCATCGGGATGCTCATCTTCAGGCTCTAGATCCTCCTCATCCTCAATCGGCTCAGGCTCTGGCTCTGGGACGGGTACTGGTGATGGTGGGGCTGCTGGAGCTGCTGCTGGTGCAGTCACAGGCTCTGGCGGACCGGCTACAATGGCTCTCAACTCAATCTCATCCATCTCTGGTTTACTCAAAACTAGTCGCAACATCTCCTGGCAAATGTCTCTGCCAACTCTCGCTAAGTGGTAAGCATCCATGCGCATCTGGGTCGGGTGAGTACTCCTGGTCACATAAAGTGCTCTCCACATGTCCTCCTCTAAATGTCGACTAGCTATCTGGCACACACGCTCACGATAAAACTCTGGGTCAGCTGGCTCCACGGTATCTCCATGGATAATATGTCCTCCATAAGCATCGGTAACAAACAGGTGAAACTCCGGATCCATGCTATCCTGCAAAGGAAACTATCTATCGTCAGGAAGACGAACTTATCTTATACTCATATCTCATCTCAAAGAATCTTAACACACTAGGACCAGATGGTGTGGAATGATCGGTGAACGACAGTATCACTCCCCTAGAGTACCAAACCTAGGCTTTGATACCAAAAATCCTGTCACGCCCCGGAGCAGCATAAATAGAGAAAAATAAATTTCCTTTATGGGTCCATAAGGAATGACAGGTGAAAGTCACTAATAATCCACACCACGCAGTACTAGTCCAAAAGAAAAGCAACAGTAATCAACTGAAAATAGCACAAAGTGCTAACTATTACAAACTATCAGAATATGGTCCACAGGATCACAACAGGTCTGAAGACAACAATTGTCCAAGTACCCGTTAACAAAAGATTAACAGAACAACTGAAATTAAATCTAATTATAACATCTTCAGTCTTCAACTGGCATAAGGATAATCCTTCCTGGTGTAATCGTCATCGGTGGGGCCCTCCTCTGGATAATAATCATCAGTGTACTGGTCCTTACCTGCAGAATAAGGAGCCGGATATTCTGGACGGGGAATGTCCAGGCAATAAAAAGGCCGTCAGCTTACTGAGAGCTGAGTGAGCATAAACTAACGAGGTACCAGTTATCTGAAGTAAACACAAGCTTATAAAAACACGAGTTAACATCTTATTATAAAATAACCTTATCTTGTTCTTCTATTCATTCTTGTAAACCGACCCTTATCGTCTTGTTACTCAAATACCGAACTCAACATATTCTGATCTCCATGAACAGACTCAATTGTTTAACTCTAGGGATACACCCTTATTCTGTCCATCGCTTTTAAGAGCAATGGTCCTGCTCACCGCATGTCATGGACTCCACGTCAGTCTGTCCCCAGCTTTTAAGAACAATGGTCCTGTTCACCGCATTTCAGGGATATAACGTTTCGAACAAGGCATATCAATCTATTGCCACGACTTAACGTCATCTACTAGTGATCCCAGCTCACCGCTTTTAAGAACCATGGTCCGGTTCACCGCTTTTAAGAGCATATCATAGATCATCCAGTCTATCTTAGGACTATTTGGTCCAGCTCACCGCTTTTAAGAGCATATGCACAGCTCACCGCTTTTAAGAGCATATCATGACCAATCGTCCATCCACGCACCATTCCCAGAACTTACCAAACCTACTTACGTTCCATTCTACATCGACACATGACAATTCCCAATGTGGCCTGACTACTCGGATTAAAAGAAATCGGATATCAAACTCATATCAGAATCAACACGTCAACCCACGTCTTCATATTACTTTTTATTCATTATCCATAAATCTTTGGTGTCACATTTCTCCTGTCTACCCCATAATCGCATAATGGAATTCCCGAATCAGAAATCGAACAACTAAACCTCTTATATAATAAACAGGCAAAGGAAACCATGTACTGATCATGTCAATCGATTGGAACAAAAGTTCAATCGATTGGAACAAAAGTTATGTCAATCGATTGAGAAATATGTCAATCGATTGGAACAAAAGTTCAATCGATTGGAACAAAAGTTATGTCAATCGATTGAGAAATATGTCAATCGATTGGAACAATGTCAATCGATTGAAATCCTATTCAATCGATTGGGATGCAACTGATGTCAATCGATTGAGATTATGTCAATCGATTGGTACTACGTCTTCTCCAGCAGTTTGTAAAAACAGCATATATAAACGTGCACTACATGCATTTAACCCATCTAAACATCATAATAACTTGCATAAACTTCATATAAAGAGACCAAGTGAGTTAGAACTCACCTAGGGTGCGTTTGGGTGTGTTTAAGTTTGAAAACTTCAACCCCTCTCTCTTTCTCCTCTTCTCTGTCTCTGTCTTCCCTCTCTGTCTCCTCCTTTCTTCTTTCTTCTTCTTTCTGTCTTCTTTTTTTCTTTCTTCTCCCAGCTGCCGAAGGAGTGAGTGTGTGTGAGGGTGTGTATATATGTATAGATATAGATATATGTATGTATAACTCAAGAGGTATGTATATTTCTCTCCCAAGGTCTGAAAAACAGCCCCAAGGCCACTAAATGAAACATATATATAGACATAAGGGAGTGCCACGCGTTTAAAGCTGAAGGAAAGAAGAAAACATTTCTCAGCTTATGTCAATCGATTGAGACACCAGTCAATCGATTGGCAACAGATATTTGTAGTCAATCGATTGGAACAATGTCAATCGATTGAGATGAATAGCAATCGATTGGAAAGTTTGACACGTCATCACTTTTAGTCGGTAGAATGTAAATCGATTGGGATAACTTATCAATCGATTGGTATCAAAAAGTGTCAATCGATTGGGAATATGTCAATCGATTGGTATCAAAATTTACCAAAAGGAAGAGAAAGTTTATACGAGTATAGAAATGAAATACCGGGTCTTATTAAAATACCAAAATACAGGGTATTACAAATTTTGATTGAAATTATTTACCTGACCCCACTGTCACATCATTTGGGAAACACTTTTGGGATATAAATTTGAGAAGCATAGCATTACTCTTGATAAAATTATCCAACTAACCACTAAGTATTGCATTTTTAGGCTTAGTTTGGCCTCAACGTGGCTTTTTAAAAGTAGCTTATGAAATTTATTATTAAGTTGTTTGATAATTTGTACAAGTGACAGATTGCTGTCCAAAAAAAAAAACATCGTGAAACTAAAAAACAACCTTAAGATTTTAAAAGATTTTTAAAAGCTCTTTTCTAGAGCTTTTAAAAGCTCCCCCAAAAAAGTCCTAAATTCAATTTTTGCAAAACTCATAAACTAGTTACCAAATGAATTAACATGAAATTATACTTTAAAAAATGAAAAGCACAAAAATGGGGTCAAACTAAGCCTTAGTGTTGAAAATTTTAAGCTTTAGAATTTTCAATAAAGAAAACAATGTTGCAAGTACAAAAATAGACTGCATTCAATGTTATCTTTCAATAAAATTTTGTCATTTAAAGTTTTTAATACAATTTTTGCTACTTTTTAAATTAAGTGATACATAATCAAACACACTAAAAATAAATAATTGTTTAGGTTTTTTCATTTTTAACATTTAATTGAGGGAAAAAGAGAAGGAAATGTCGTGCGTTTTTAACCAGCAACTAGGGGAGGAAATCAGAAAGCCGCTCTCAACCTGCTCATATCTATCTTAAAATCATGGGCAGGTCTCTCGCCTCCTCTCTCTCTCTCTATTTTGTTCATGAACTACTATTTGTGAATTTATAGGCATTTTTTGAGGGTTTCTTATGACAACGTGTTTTAGATTCTTCGCTAGTAATCAGTTGGGGAGGAGCTGATCAATAATTTGTTTGCTTCAATTTCCTTTTTTTTTTCTTTTTTTGATACTTAATATATAGTTCATTATAACCACTTTTTTTAAAAAATTGATTCGTGGTATAACACAATTTAAGAATTAGCTTCTCACCTATTTTAAAGACCAAAATATATACCCCGTATTATAGAAATATATATGTGTGTGTAGTATTTTTAAAAATTGTTATCAACATCCAATAATTCTGACTATAATTTAGGGGATCAAAATTTAAAATTTATCACAAATATCTAAATTTTCCTTCTCATCTTCATCCACTTCCCAAAAATTCCCAATTTCTCTCAAAGAAAATAATCCAGAAGAATCAATTGGAACAAAAGGTGGGAAATTTTCAAATTCTCTCTCTCATCAACTCATCCATGGCCTCTGCTCCTAAGAAGCCCAGGTCTCATCCTCCTTACGTTGAGATGATCGAAGAGGCGATTGTGCCGTTGAATGAGAGAACTGGTTCGAGCCAGTACGCAATCGCCGAATCCCTTGCCTATTCAGTTGAAGAACACTACACCAAAAACGCTAAACTGGGTCGGACTAAAACCGTACCAGACCAAATCTGGAATGGTTTTTTACCATATCAAATATGGCCGATCCTAATTTTTTGGCACGGTTTAAACCATGCCTAATTTTGGTCAAAGAGCGCCAGATTTTCGGGATCTGGAATGCTTTTTCGGTACGGTTTAAAACCATTCCAGATTAGTGCCACGTGGGCAAATTAGTTAGTCAACACATGGCAAAGTTATAGTTCACCACATGTCCCAATTTTGGGTCATAATTTTGGCACAACTAAAAACCGCTCCAGTGATGGGACGTAATTTTGGCACGTCTGTAGACTGTGCCAGATTTGTTATGTAATATTTAAAAATCTGGCACATTTTTTGGAACTGTTTTGGAGCTCCTGTAGTGGTGCCATATTTTTTTTAATGGGAACATAACTAATACTAATTCTACAGCATCACAGCAACCAAATAACAATACCTATATTATAGAATATAATCATAGCAACAATCAATTTATAAAAAAGTCCTCAATATAATATATATATATATATATAAACCATAGCAATTCAACATGAAACAAAATAAACCTAAGACACAGTCCATAATGAAGTCCCTAACAAAAAAATAAAGCCATGGAAATCAAGCTTCATTCTTGATCAGTGTCGTCAAGAGGGGGGAGTAGGTCATCGTGCCAATACAAAAATCCACCTATACCCACATCTCCCAATGTACTACCTAGAGGCTTGTTCACCACCCCAAAGAGGACAACCGTGCACTTTGATATTGTCAAGAATAACACGCACTTCCCTCGGTTTCAAGCGATGGCCATGAACTAAAGGGACAACGTTGAGCTGCGTTTTTCTCCCATAACCACAAATCTCACCCGAATAAGATAGAATTTTACATGGAACCAACTCATTCGGACTAGAAAACTGAGGTGTAGTGGTAGGCTTGGCACTCGTGGGAGTTGCACCAGTTGTTGTAGGAGTTGTGTGAATGTCATGGCCACCACACATAAATTTTCCACTTTTGAAATCTTTAACAAAGTCTAAGACCGTCGACTTTAACACCTACATTTCTTCCTTAAGGCCATCTACCTTCTCCCTCCAATCATTATGATCCGTATTGACTTCTTGAAGCATTTCTTGTGTAAATGCTGAAGCCATCATAGCCTTTCTTGAAACTGTAGTCCCAACACAACGAACTCGCCCTTTCTTCTCTTTCCCAAATGTCTCAAAGATTGGACCACTGTCCAATGTCTCCTCCTCGCCACTCTCTTGAAACAACTTTAGAAGCACTTCAACTTTATCCTGCATATTATGACATTTTAATGATCATTCTATGATGTTTGGGGTAAAAGGAAAAAAAAAAAAGAAAAAAGAAAAGATTTAAAGATGATTTTACCGCAAATTCTTTGTCATGAGGTGCATAGCTCCCATCTTTAAGTTTATGGGTATACAACCACAATTCAGCACAATTAAGGAAACGTCCATGCTCCGCTTTCCACTTTTCTGCACGTCGGGGATAGCCATCACGACCCGTATTATGAGTGGTTTTTGTCGGACAACTTTCTTTTATAGCTTTGTTCCGCTTTCTTAGTTCCTTTTGGGATTCTGTAGCCTCATTATCACAAAATTACTCCCAGTCCTCACTTTTAATATTTACTGGGACAAGCTCCTTCAAGAATCATGGTTCAATAAGAAATTTTCCCTAAAGGAAATAGAAAACAACAAAAGAAACTCGACACAAAAAAATAAAAGGGAACGCGGGGGTTCTCCGCATGCACATCAACAATCAATTGCCACCAACTATTATTATAACTACGTGTAAGGAGAACATGGTCAGTCAATTCCTTAATTGACCTTGCTATAAGAAGAGTCGCATCTCTCAAATTTTTTTAATCAAAACTATGATGGAAATAAAGATGGGTACCACTTGCTAGAGTTTCAAGAGCTTGTGCAGGAATTTGATTTAGCAGGCGATTTTCTAGAATCCTAGAATGGACAAATAGATCAGTCAATATACTAAGGCTGCGTATGGATAGAACCAACCAAGTGTTGCTCTTCAGTCTTCCCGACCCCTAAGTTTGATCTGTAATACTCATTAGCTAGGTGAGAGAGTAGAAAACGTGAAAACAATTTTGTTCTTAATGTTCAGTATATTAAATACCATATGTTAACTTGAATATTAAATACAAGTTTGCCCAAACAAGATGATCCCCATCCTGCTCCAAGCACGAACTAATCAATTTCAACACATAATTTTCCAGTTTCAGCACACAATTTTCCAGATTTAGCACATACTAATCAGTTTCAGAACATAAATTTCCAGTTTCAGCGCATACTAATCAGTTTCAGCACTTTCAGCACATATTAATTAGTTTCAGCACAATTTCAGCACTTTCAGCACAATTTCAGCACATAATTTTACCATTTTCAGCACATCATTTTCCAAATTCAGCACATACTAATCAGTTTCAGCACATAAATTTCCAGTTTCAACACATACTAATCAGTTTCATAAATTGTTCTGACACATTGTATGGCTCAAGGCAGCTGAATAAAGATGTAGGGCACCAAGTTTGTCATGCAAAGACCAATTGCAATTTCTTAAAGTATCAAACATGAATACTTATGATGACAATGGAATTTCATGTCATAAGTTCTCAACTTTAGTATACTAAATTCAGCTCAAGTAACCTTAAAACCAAGCTCTATCATCAAATTTCAAAAACTACCACAAGGGTTGCAAGTTTAAAAGAACCCAACTCTAAAATGCTATAAACAATCGTAATTGTTCCCACATTTCTCAAATAAGAAATATGCAACATGCTGTCAAAACTAATACTTTCGGAAAACTGTATTTCTGAATCCACCTTACAAGCACATTACATGACAAATCAGTGCAATCAAGATAAAATTGTAAATAGTATGTGCTGAGCACATGTGCTTTACAAGCACATTTTGATTTCTCGTTTTTCAACCTCATATGCTGAGCAAGCAAACTCTCAGAGAGAGAATTGAAGCAGAGAAAATAAAGCTAAAAACAGAGAAGAGTTTCAGAGAACATTATTTATTAGTATGTTTTCTGGTTTTGCAATTTATTGAAACTAAGAAACTCAATTAATCAGCTAGTTTTAGGCTCATTTGAGTAGACATCTTGTTCCAAATGATTAATATATCGATCTAGTCTTTTTCTTTCCCTACATTATCTCATAACCCAGTCACTGACAGAGGAAATTTGAATAACCATATATATATAAGCCAACAAATACCTTTCAATTCATTCTGAAAAGGGCATATTGACTTCCTTTCTGAAATACTAACACCACATCTAACTTCTCATTCTCCATTTCCAAACTTCAAAAAAAGAGTCAAGACTGAACATTGTGTCATAAAGAGTAAAACTTAACCAAACAAACCAAGATGAAAAGTAAACTTTGATAAGAAGGGAAAAATGAACAAACCCTTTTATTATGTCACGAAAAATAATCATCTAGATGTAGTTTGATTTATACAAATCCAAAAATTAGGTGTTAGTTAACAAAGAGAAAACAGATATACGAAAGGAACAAAGACTGAGGACAAAAAAAAATTGAAAACCCAGCAATCTTGGAAGCCTAAATCCAAAATTTATGTGTAAAGAGGCAAGCAAGGATATCAGGACAGAGAGGGAGGCAAGTAAACTTTTGAAAAACACCGATTAGCTATTTGAAAAACAAAAGTGAAATTAAAACAAATAAAAGAGAGTGATAGATCAGAAAAGGTCACATGCATTGAAGTATGAACATAAGCATACAACCAATCAAAGAAATAGTACAAAAATACAAAGCATTCTGCATTCAAAAACAAAACATAAAATCAGATCTGAGATGTAAATAAATCTAGTAAAATGAATAATAATTATGTCATAGAGACGAAATAGACCGATTTTCAAACCTTTGAGACTATTTCGGTCAATTTGTACAAATCAGAATGGCACCATTTCGCAGAAGAGAAAGAAGAAAACATGTATAGAAGAGCTGTGAACGATAGCTTCGAAGCTTTCGACTGTTTGGTGGTGGTGGTGGTGGTCTAACCGTTTGTTGTTGGGGCCTAGGGTTTTCAATTTGTGAGCTTGAGACTTGAGAGAGAGAGAGAGAGATAGATAGATAGATAGAGAGAGAAAGAGAGAGAGACACCTGTCCGACGGCAGCAAGGTGGCCACAGCGAAGCGGCGACGGTTGGGCGGCGAGACGGCGACGTGAGGAAGTTTAGGTCCGGAGGTGGGGAAGTATACTGTGGATTGTAGACAGATTCATTCTCCCAAATGAGAGATTAGGTTGTGACTTGTGAGAGCTGGTTTGACCAAATATTTGGGGGAAAATTAGGTTGTGGGGGGAAAGTAATTTTGCCACATCTAGTGCGTTTTTTGGTAAAACTGGGACTGCTTAAAACAACTCCAAATTTGGCACTGTTATTAACCGAACCAGATTGGTCTAAAACCGTTCCAAATTTTGAGACGGTTTTAAGCAGCGCCAAATGAAAAAATGCGAAACGTCCCATATTGGCACTTTTGGTGCAGTGGAAGCTCATTGCCACCGGAAAGCTGACGAAGGTGAAGAATTTGTTCAAGCCTTCCGTGTCAGAGTAGCCAACCGCCACTCCTGCTAAGAAGGCTCCGGCGGCAGATGCGAAGAAGAAAGTTGTGGTGAAGCTGAATAGTGGTGGTGGTGCTACTCCGGCAAAGGTGAAGAAAGTTGCGGTGAAGCCGAAGGAGGTGGCAAAGCCAAAGAAGGTTGCGAAGACGGTGATTGTGACGTCATTGACGAAGAAGAAGGCAACGAAGGTGAAGGTGGTGAAGGCAAAGAAAACTCCGGTAAAGACTGTGAAGAAGCCTAAGAGCATCAAGTCGCGCGATGAAGAAGAAAGCTCCGGCGACGAATAATTTTTTTGTTGATATTCCAAAACTTTGCATTTGTAAAACTTCTTACAAAAAAATGTGAGAAATTTCTTTTTGAAAATGAACCAAACAAGAAGGTGATAAATTTCTTACCAAAATCTCCGCGAATAAATTGATTGTCAGAACAATAATAAGAAATTACTCACTTTGTTATACATTATTCCATCACAAATTTTTTTTTTTTTTTTTTGGTTTTCCCTATTTTTCCTTCTTCCCATCAATTGTAATTATTTTGTTAATATTCCAAAAATCTATATTTGTAAAAGTTTTTACATAAAAAAAACAGTGAGAAATTCTTTTTGAAAATGAACAACAATAAAGGTGAGAAATTTATTTTTGAAAATGAACAAAAAAAGGTGAGAAATTGTCATCGTTCAATTTGTTCTAGTAACTAGAACTGTGAGAAATTGTCACTAGCTGTTGATAAATCGAATAAATTTGTAAAAAATTGACATTAATTAGTCTAGATTGCCACAATGTTTTATGAAATTCATTACCAATGGAATGAAAAGTATGTGAAATTCTCACTTTTAATAACTTTAAGTGAGAAATTCTCACTACTATCAGACAAACAAGGGAGAAATTCAAAGCGCTAATCTACGATTTTCCAGGTATGACGAGTGAGAAATTCTCCCACAATTTTCATGGAAAAAAAAAAACAACAATGCTAGGGGCACTAACAAATTCTACTAACACTTACACCCACACTCTATCTCTCTCGTAGTGGCACTTTGGCTCCACTGCGGACCCCACAGTGCTACTAAGAGAGAGATAGAGCTACTGACCCCACAGTGCCACTAAGAGAGAGATAGAGTGTGGGTGTGAGTGTTAGTGGAATTTGTTAGTGCCTCCAATATTATTCAAAAAAAAATAAAAAATTACAACTAAACTTTCTCACCTCAATTCAAAACGGACCAGTAATAATATGCAAAAAAAATCATAAAATAGACAACAGTAATGGAATTGAATTCAAATTGATAGAGAAATATCTCCACAAATACATATTGTATACATTGCAATTAAGTTAGATTACCACGATTCTAGGAATTGCACAACTATATTTTAAGGAGTGATATCTCCACAAATTAATGCAAATTGGTTACTATATATATATATATATATATATACACGGCTAGGTTCTAGAGTGAACAGGGTACAGTGAACATACCTAGTGAACATTTTTTTGGCTTGAAAAAAATTAGCGGGCTGCCCCGCTGACCCGCACGCGCTCCACTGACCCGCGGGTTTTTTTCAGGCAAAAAAGAAAAACGTTCACTGGTTATTTTCACTCTACATTGTTCACTGTAGAGCCTGATCGTATATATAGATATCTTTATATGTATTCTGTTGAGGGTAAATTTGTCAGAAATAAACTCATCAAATTAGAAAAAATGACAAATTTTAAGTTAGAACACAAATTAAGGATCAATTTATAACTTAGGAAAGTCAAAGTGACTAAATACGTATTGACCCTATACTCAATGACTAAATTGTATGCTTCTATTTTCGTTTTTTGGTTGCTGAGTGATATTACTTTTATCCAAATTTTTTAGCAATTCCTTCGAGTCTTAGGGCACGTTTGGTAGGCAGGAATGAATCTTGGAATGGAATGGTCATTCCCGGATTTATTAATATGTACCATAAATATTTTGTTTAAATCTAATTTTTATCCCACTAATTGTTTATGTAAAATTCAAAGTGGAATATAATTGACATTTCATTTCTAGAAATTTAGCCAAACACAGGAATGGACGGACTATTGCGACGGACTATTGCTAATCGATTCCTGTTTCATTCCATTCCATTCCATTCTTGCATACCAAACATGCCCATGTTTGAGTTTTTTTTTTTTTTTTTTAGGATAAATTACATAAACACTCGCTCAATTATGACCCATTTTCACCAATAGCCCTAAACAAAACAAAAACAAACAAATTGACCGCCTCAAAAATACTCTTCCACGGTGTTAACAAAAATCATGAAATGTCATAAACAAAGGCATCAAGAGCTAAAACCTCTCTCTGCATAGTCTATATAGTGTATAGTCCAAACACCAAACACTCCATATAGTTGGGGGAAATTGCGATTGTGGTTACAATCGCAAATACTGATTCGCAAGAGGCCCAAGGATATGCTTTCCACCAATCGCACTCATTGCAATTGCAATTGCGATTGTAATTGCAATTGTTACAGTTGTTTCTGCCAAACGATCCCAATATTCGATTGAGAGACATGCAAGCATACAGCGGAAAAAAAAAAAAAACAAAAAATTATTTCTTTTGGTTGTATTAATACATAACTAGTTTGCGAAAGACAAAAATAATAATAATAATAATAAAATAAAAGTAAAAATATTTATTTCTACAATTAACGTTAACTGAAGGCAATCACATGTATAGCAAATGCAAAGTTTTTGGACACACACACACAAAAAAAAAAAAAAAAAAAAAAGAACATCAATATCAAAAACTTTAAACTGCATCTATGCCTACGAATAGATGACAAGATTAACAAAATTGAGTGCATAGATTCGTATTACGGATGTTTTCGAGATTTATTTATTTATTTATTTTCTTCTCGATCAATAATTGTTTTCAATTTTCAAACCTTTTGCATTTTCTTAAAAAAAAAAGTTCACCAGACTGATCATTTCATTATTGTCGTCATCTTCAAAATTGTTCATCTCAACCATCTTCAAGTAATGGCGCCAACAGTTTATAGGACCATCTCTGCAGCATGACCCTTCCTTTTTATGTACTCTTATATCATAGTGGAACTGTAATTTTATAGAATGATAGCACACGTTAATAATATTTAATGATTTTTATTTTAATTTGAGCATTGTCGTTTATATTAACTAGTCCAAAGCTTGTGCAATGCACAGCAAATATAAAAGAAAATGGAAAAAGTTATATCATATTAAACAAAAGTGATTACAAATAGCGGAGCATGTATATAAAAGAATAAAATTAAAAATTAAAAATGTTTAAATTTAAAAAATTTAAGTGAATAAATAGCGGAGCTTGTCGTTAGTAAGAAAAGTCGTTCAATGCACGAGAATTTAAAAGCACGTGTAAAAAATTACTTTCATCTATCTATTACTATAATTAAAAATAGAACTATTCCATTGCTTCTAAACTATGTCATGTGGCACCCTTCCCCTTTTTTCTTTTTTCCTTTTTTTTAATTTTTTTTTTCCTTTTTCGTTTCATTTTCTCTATTTTCTCCATTTATATAATTTAATTTTCAAGAAATGAAAAAGTTGCATTTACCCAACCCTTCCTCTGCCTTCACTGAATTCAGTAGGATACATTACCACATGTACCGTGTGTCAAAACAACAAATACGGGCATGTGAAAAGCTTAAGAGCCTTTGACCCCTCAACTCTCTTGCAATTAACTAGTGCAAATGATAAGCCTAAGAGCCTTGACCCCTCATTCAATTTTATTTTTTTTCAAAAACCCAAATGACGTACCTCTCTGTAATACCCCGTATTTTAATTTCGTAAATTTCATTAATCGAATAAATACTAGTTTTGGATTTGAGCAGTATAATTTTTACCTGTGTGTGCGTGTAGAGGCGTGAGTCAACCACATGGAATAATTTCCCTTTTGAGCTTGGAGCCCAAACAATCAGATTGTGCACTGTGTGTGCGTGTGTATACAATTTGTGTATGTGAAGCTTGTGCTTCACAAATACTTGGAGGCAAAGCAATTCATTGCTATATATACACACCTAACATCCTAAACTCTCATAACCCTCTCCAGTGTCTCTCTCTCTCGGCAACATCACACATACACACAGATTATCACACACACCCACATATATTAATCTATACACTCACCCATTTGATTACTTATATCCTGATTCTAGGAGATTGAAAGTCAAGCCTTACTTTTGGGTAAGATTCAATTCCATTCTTTTGATTCTGTTTTTAATTTAGTTTATATATATCTGTTGGTGTGGATAAATATATATAGTTTTCATATATATATATATATATATATATTTACATTGAGGGAAATTAGTGAATCCAATCAAGGTTTGGATTGCTAATTAAATTCTCTGTCTCTGTCTATAAAATACAATTGGGTAAATTTCCAATTGTAAAGTTATGATTTTAGTTTGTTTTACACACTGTTGATATATATATATATATTTAAATTTCATACAGTTAGATATATATATATATATATGTATCATACGTATATTGTTAAGGGTCCAAAAATAGCGAGCAGAAAAACAGTCGCAGAAACGTGATTTCTTTATATCAAATGAAAGGTCTCGATCCCACGAGGCTCCATTTCAAATTTCAAAAGCTAATTCATAGCGGTTGCGACGAACGGTCGAATTAAAGTTTTGTCACCATTCGGTTTTTCGATAAAATCAAGAGCTGTGTTTTGAATCTTGAAAAACTGATTTCACATTTGAAACCTACGCGGAAAAAGGAAGAATTTCATATATTGGAAAGTCTATTTTGATTAAGTTTTCAAACTGGGTAAAAATTTAACCTCTGATTTCAAAACAGGGGAATAAAAGAGGAAGAAGACGATTCTGTGACAACTCGCGCGCGCGACCCGCGCGCGCGACCAGGCTATTTTTGAAAACTGTTTTTAAAATAACCACGTGGCCTTACTGAGCACATTCCGCGCGAGCGACCCGCTCGAGCGAGGCCTCGCGCGAGCGGCCTGCGTGAGCGAGGTCCCGCGCCAGCGACCCGCACGCGCGACCGCATGCAGTTTGGTGAAATCTTCTGTTTTTGTTGTACTTCAGTCTGTTATGAGCTAAGGGGCCTTGTACCCTATGCTTTAAGAGTTGTACTTTACTTTAATAGTAGTTGTACCTATGCTTAGAGGTGTTGTACCTCACTAATATACGCGCATTATTGTCTATTGAGATTTGTAACAGATTGAGCAGTTCCGGTTTCTATTCTGATTAATTATTCAGTCTGTCCTCGGTGAACGGTAGTTCCGTATAACCCTCAGTAAAGTTGTATAACATGTTAATGGTGTACTTACATGTTTACTTGAGCTGCTATTCCTTAAGTGGTTATTTGAGTTGCTATGCCTTATGTGTTTACTGGGTGAATTCAGCATGTCTATTGTGTTGCTTTAAATTGATAGCATGCCTTGATAATCCGTCTAATGAAATATTGAATATGTCTGGATGCTTAGAGCTCGCATATGTCATATCATAAGCATGAGCATGAACACGAAAATCACGAAAATGATTTTTGGATGAAAGACCTTAGAGGCTTTCAATTTTTGAAAAGGGAAGACCTTAGAGGCTTCCAGGTTTTAAAAAGGGAAGACCTTTGAGGCTTCCATACATAAAACCCTCTAGGAGGGATTTTGTTTTAAAAAGTTAGAAATCCCGAATTTGTGGGTAGGCGTGTGAGATGGGTACCACTAGGAACTCGAATTGCGGGATGTGCTGCAAGAAACCCCCGTAACGTTGAAGGCTAGGCCTCTGTGTAATTCGTAAGGCCCAAAGTCCCGCACGTTTGAGGCTAGGCCTACGTGGACGAGAAGCCCATGGTTTGGGTAATGATATTGACGATTGAGGGTGAGTGTTTGAAATGGCACGAAAATGGTTTTCATACATGACATTGGCATTCATTGCACTCACGCATGTTATATAACAGATGTTATTGTGTGGTTATATGACTATATGAGCCTTTTGGCTTATGGACTATTAAACCTTCCTTTCAGGTGATATAGATAAGGGCAAGGCCCCGAGACTTGACAATGCTTCCGCTATAGTTTGAAGACCCCGTGTGTGGGGGTTATCTTTTAATTAATGTAATAAAATTATGTTTCAAATGACATGTTATGTTTATTTGGACAAATGTTAGTCCACCCGCTTTTAAATAGTATGACGGCTTAACTCTGTTTTCCGCTGCTTATCCTGAAAACGTTTTGTTTCAAGAAAGGATATTTCTAAATGAAAACCAGATTTCTGTTTTATAAATGTTTT
Source organism: Hydrangea macrophylla (assembly GCA_033977485.1). Lineage (NCBI taxonomy): Eukaryota > Viridiplantae > Streptophyta > Magnoliopsida > Cornales > Hydrangeaceae > Hydrangea > Hydrangea macrophylla. The sequence goes on from CM066994.1 coordinate 37,473,287, forward strand.
CCAAATGATGAACATATATTTTAGGTAACCCTCGGAGTCTAGGACTCGGGGAGTTACGGAATGGTGTTAAAGCCTACTGTTATTGATTATTATTGTGCTTCCGCCGGTTGACACCACATCCCCTGGACTCGTGGCGGGACGGGGCGTCACAGAATGGTATCAGAGCGTAACCGAGTCGAATACTGTGGACGCCGGGTTATGTGCTCGCATATTTAATTTTGTTGACATGTTAGACATGTTAGTTAGTAAAAGACGTATGAATTAATATGTGTTAATGTGTTACTTGGTAACTTGAGATGTTAACTACTTACTTGACATATACGTGTTTTGTCGATTGCACTTTGTGATTAGATCATGTTGTGTGATTCGTTTACTCGATTCGATCTTATTATAGCTATGCCGCCGCGTCGTGAGAGTCGCAGTTTTGAGCTTGAGGCTGACGAGCAGATATCGGCTGCGTCGGTACCAGTTAGAGGTCGAGGTCGAGGTCGTGCTCGAGGACGTGGTCCAGGGAGGAGCCATGGTCAAGGTCAAGGCCGTGGTCGAGGTCGTGGTCGTGGTCGTGGTGGAGGTCACGCGCATGATGTTGCATTTGAGTCTGAAGCTTCCACAAGATCGGTTGATATTCCTGATGGACCGCAAGGGTTACAGAATGTTGCCGATGTAATTGTAAGGTTTTTGGTGTTTTAGTTACCTTTCAGTCAGAGATGCTATGCCGCCTCCTCCCCCTCGTACTCCGAGAGGTGAGACAAATCCCGCTAGAGCTCGGGAGCGGCTGATTACCAAATATTTTGATGCTAGGAAGCCGCCACAGTTCTCTGGTAGCTCTGACCCGATGGCTGCAGATGATTGGCTTCCGCATATCACGAAGATATTCGAATTCATTGATCTTCATGAGGATGCTCTCCGCATCAAGTTGGCTACATACTTATTTTCTGGAGAAGCTACCCATTGGTGGGATTGCACTGTGAGTGTTCATCCACTTGCTGGCATGACTTGGAAGTCATTTAAGAGTCTTTTCCTCGATAACTACTTCCCAGAAGTACAGAGGGACTCAAAGAGGGCTGAATTCTTTACCCTTCAGCAGGGGGACATGTCAGTGACAGAATATGCTACAATGTTTTCCACCTTGGCTCGTTTTGCTCAAGAGCAGTTGGTCAGTGATCATTTCAAGGTTACACGCTTTGCCTCTGGTCTTCGACCCTACGTTCGGAAAAGTCTGGCTAGCACGCCTATCACCACTTATGCTGATACTTTGACAAGGGCGTTGGGTGTTGAAAGTGTAGATTTGGATCTGAAAAGGGCCAGGGAGATCATTACTCCAGCCAAGAGCACTGGTCTGTCTAAGAAAGCTAAGACAGAGACTAGGTCTCAATTTCAATCCCAACCTCCTCAACAGCAACAACAACGATCATATTCACAACAGAGATCTTTTTATCGAAGTTCTCAACAATCAGGGTTACAGCGAGGTGTGAATGCCGCTGGGGAGAAAGTTTGCCTCCGATGTGGTGATCCGAATCATTTCATCAAGTTTTGTCCTCAACCACCACCCAAGAAATCTCAGTCGATTGGTTCAACACCGTATTATCCACCATCTCAGGCAGTATCCACTCAGAGCGTGAAACCTTATCAGAATAGAGGTAATCAGGGTAATTATCAGAGGATAGATAATCGTGGTGGTACTCAGCCACAACAACACCAAGAACTCAAAGGAAGGAATTTCGCTTTGCCTACGTCATCTGCTTATCACGTTTCTGGAAATGCCGGACCGTCTGTGATCCGAGGTATCGTCCCATTGTTTAACTCTTGGGCATCTATAATGTTTGACACTGGTGCATCACACTCATTCATCTCATCAGCATTCGCATCAGTATTAGGGTTAGAGATAGAATGCTTGGAGCATGTCTTATCTGTTGATACTCCAGTTGGAGGTGTTATTCATTTGAATCAGGTTTGCCGTGGTTGTATGCTTTTGATAGCAGACCGGCAATTAAGTGTTGATTTGATTGTTATGCCGAATCTAGGATTCGATGTCATCATTGGGATGGACTGGTTGGTCGAGTATCGAGCTTTCATAGATTGTTTTAAGCGTCGGGTTACTCTTTTCACTCCTGAGGGAGACAGTTGTAGATTCGAGGGCGATCAGCTAGATTTACCGCTACCCTCATTGTTTTCACGGAGTAGTTTATATTCTTCTCTTGGAACTCTAGCTAGTTTATTGGCCATGGAGAGGGGCACTCCTCTTGTGGAATTGCCACCCGTTATTTGTGATTTTTCTGATGTCTTTCCAAAAGACTTATCGGAATTGCCACCTGTCCGTGCTATCGATTTTGCAATCGATCTTGTGCCAGGCACTTCGCCTATTTCTATTCTGCCATATCGTATGGCACCACCAGAATTGAAGGAGTTGAAAATTCAGTTGGAAGATCTCCAGAGTAAGGGTTTTATTCGCCTGAGTGTATCCCCATGGGGAGCTCCTGTTCTCTTTGTTAAGAAGAAGGATGGAACGTTAAGATTGTGTATCGATTATCGAAAACTCAATCATGTGATGATCAAGAATAAGTATCCACTTCCTAGAATCGATGACTTGTTTGATCAACTCAAAGGTTCCACTTGTTTCTCCAAGATCGACCTGAGATCGAGTTATCATCAACTCCGTATTCGAGAGTCAGACATCTCGAAGACAGCTTTTAGATCCCGATATGGACATTTTGAGTTTATGGTTATGCCATTCGGATTGACCAATGCTCCAGCAGCATTTATGGATCTTATGCAGCGAGTATTTCACGATTATTTGGACAAATTCGTGATTGTATTTATTGATGACATTCTTATCTACTCTTCCTCTAAGGAACTTCATGAAGAACACTTGAGGATTGTCCTACAAGTATTGTGTACTCACCGACTGTTCGGTAAATTATCTAAATGTGATTTTTGGTTGACAGAAGTGAAATTTTTGGGACACGTCGTCTCGAGAGATGGAGTGTCAGTTGATTCATCAAAGATTGAAATTGTTATGGATTGGCAGCCACCTAAGAACGTATTTGAGGTACGTAGTTTCTTGGGTTTAGCAGGCTATTACCGTCGCTTTGTGAAGGACTTTTCTCGTATTGCTTCACCTTTGACTAAGCTTACGCGTAAAGGGGTGAAATTCATTTGGACTGAGGAGTGTGAGAAAGCTTTTCAGCTTTTAAAGACTCGATTGACTTCTGCACCGATTTTGATTATTCCGTAGCGTGGTGTTGACTACGCAGTTTATTGTGATGCTTCACTTCTTGGTTTGGGGTGTGTGCTTATGCAGGAAGGCAAAGTTGTTGCCTATGGTTCTCGCCAGTTGAAGCCTCATGAGCAGAATTATCCAACTTATGATTTAGAGCTTGCCTCCATTGTGTTAGCTTTAAAGTCATGGCGTCATTACTTGTATGGGGAACGATTTGATGTCTTTTCAGACCACAAGAGCTTGAAGTATATCTTTACTCAACGCGACTTGAATCTTCGACAACGTCGATGGATGGAGTACTTAGAAGATTATGACTTCGAACTACAGTATCATCTAGGGAAGGCAAATATAGTGGCTGATGCGCTGAGTCGCAAGTCACGAGGTTCATTGGCTTGTCTGGCCATTCAGGAATGGAACATGCTCGATCAGATTGGGGAGTTGGAGGTTGAGCTGAACGATTCTGAGAATCGTGCTTCATTATTTTCTGTTATGGCTCAACCGTCGATCATTCAACAAGTGAAAGATGAGCAACAATCTGATCCTGTAGCATCTACTTTTCGTATGCGAATTCTTCGAGGTGATGTTATAGAAGGTTGGACTTTTGACTCCGAGCGTGGGTTGAAGTTCAAAGACCGTTTGCTTGTGCCATTGGCAGTTCGTGAACAAGTGATGAAAAAATTCCATCATTCACGATTAGCGGTGCATCCGGGAGGAAACAAGATGTACCATAATCTGCGACGTCAGTTTTGGTGGAAGGGCATGAAGCGCGATGTCGCTAAGTTTGTATCTCATTGTTTGACTTGTCAACAAGTGAAAGCCGAACATCAGAGACCTGCAGGGTTATTGCAACCATTACCAGTTTCAGAGTGGAAATGGGAACATGTGACAATGGATTTTGTACATCACTTCCTAGGTCACCACGCGGTCATGATGCCGTTTGGGTCATTGTAGATTGTTTGACAAAGTCTGCACATTTTCTGGGAATGCGTTTGACCGATTCGGTTGATGTACTTAGTCGCTTGTATATTCGAGAGATCATTCGATTGCATGGAGTCCCTGTTTCGATTGTGTCAGATCGAGATCCGCGGTTTACTTCATTATTTTGGGAAGGTCTCCAGAAAGCTTTGGGGACAGAATTGAGATTGAGTACGGCTTTTCATCCTCAGACGGATGGTCAGTCAGAACGTACTATACAGACCTTGGAAGATATGTTACGAGCTTGTGTTATGGACTTCAAAGGTAGTTGGGAAGACCACCTATCATTGATCAAGTTTGCGTATAACAATAGTTATCAAGCAAGCATTCAGATGGCACCGTTTGAGGCCCTATATGGACAACCGTGTCGTTCTCCCGTATGTTGGACAGAAGTTGGAGAAGCGTCTCTGTTGGGACCAGATCTAGTAAGGGAAACTACTGAAAAGATAAAACTAATTCAGGCGAGGATACTTACGGCTCAGAGCCGACAGAAAAGTTATGCTGATAAGAAGAGGAGACCGTTGTCCTTTGAAGTTGGAGATCATGTGTTTCTCAAAGTTTCACCTCGTCGTGGTGTGCTTCGTTTTGGACAGGATAAGAAGCTTTCACCTCGTTTCATTGGACCTTTCCAGATTTTGGAACGTGTGGGGGAAGTTGCCTATCGGTTGGCTCTGCCTCCGCAGTTGGCAAAAGTTCATAATGTATTTCATATCTCAATGCTTTGGAAGTATGAACCTGATCCGTCTCATGTTTTATATTGGACTGATTTACCGTTGGAGCAAGACGCGTCCTATGAGGAGCAACCCGTACAGATTCTGGAAGCTAAGGAGCATGTGCTTCGTGGTAGAACAATTCGTTTGGTTCGAGTACTGTGGCATCACCATGGTACTGAGGAGACTACTTGGGAGAATGAGAAGGAGATGCGCGATCGATATCCGCAATTGTTCTCGTCTTGAGTTATTTGTTTTCTGTTGGTTGTTATCTATGTGCGAATTTCGCGGACGAAATTTCTTTTAAGGTGGGTAGGATGTATTACCCCGTATTTTAATTTTGTAAATTTTATTAATCGAATAAATACCAGTTTTGGATTTGAGAAGTATAATTTTTACCTGTGTGTGCGTGTAGAGGCGTGAGTCAACCACATGGAATAATTTCCCTTTTGAGCTTGGAGCCCAAACAATCAGATTGTGCACTGTGTGTGCGTGTGTATACAATTTGTGTATGTGAAGCTTGTGCTTCATAAATACTTGGAGGCAAAGCAATTCATTGCTATATATACACACCTAACATCCTAAACTCTCATAACCCTTTCCAGTGTCTCTCTCTCTCTCGGCAACATCACAGATACACACAGATTATCACACACACCCACATATATTAATCTATACACTCACCCATTTGATTACTTATATCCTGATTCTAGGAGATTGAAAGTCAAGCCTTACTTTTGGGTAAGATTCAATTCCATTCTTTTGATTCTGTTTTTAATTTAGTTTATATATATCTGTTGGTGTGGATAAATATATATAGTTTTCATATATATATATATATGTATATTTACATTGAGGGAAATTAGTGAATCCAATCAAGGTTTGGATTGCTAATTAAATTCTCTGTCTCTGTCTATAAAATACAATTGGGTAAATTTCCAATTGTAAAGTTATGATTTTAGTTTGTTTTACACACTGTTGATATATATATATATATATATATTTATATTTCATATAGTTAGATATATATATGTATCATACGTATATTGTTAAGGGTCCAAAAATAGCGAGCAGAAAAACAGTCGCAGAAACGTGATTTCTTTATATCAAATGAAAGGTCTCGATCCCACGAGGCTCCATTTCAAATTTCAAAAGCTAATTCATAGCGGTTGCGACGAACGGTCGAATTAAAGTTTTGTCACCATTCGGTTTTTCGATAAAATCAAGAGCTGTGTTTTGATTCTTGAAAAACTGATTTCATATTTGAAACCTACGCGGAAAAAGGAAGAATTTCATATATTGGAAAGTCTATTTTGATTAAGTTTTCAAACTGGGTAAAAATTTAACCTCTGATTTCAAAACAGGGGAATAAAAGAGGAAGAAGACGATTCTGTGACAACTCGCGCGCGCGACCAGGCTATTTTTGAAAACTGTTTTTAAAATAACCACGTAGCCTTACTGAGCACATTCCGCGCGAGCGACCCACTCGAGCGAGGCCTCGCGCGAGCGAGGTCCCGCAAAAGCGACCCGCGCGCGCGACCGCAGGCAGTTTGGTGAAATCTTCTGTTTTTGTTGTATTTCAGTCTGTTATGAGCTAAGGGGCCTTGTACCCTATGCTTTAAGAGTTGTACTTTACTTTAATAGTAGTTGTACCTATGCTTAGAGGTGTTGTACCTCACTAATATACGCGCATTATTGTATATTGAGATTTGTAACAGATTGAGCAGTTCCGGTTTCTATTCTGATTAATTATTCAGTCTATCCTCGGTGAACGGTAGTTCCGTATAACCCTCAATAAAGTTGTATAACATGTTAATGGTATACTTACATGTTTACTTGAGCTGCTATTCCTTAAGTGGTTATTTGAGTTGCTATACCTTATGTGTTTACTGGGTGAATTCAGCATGTCTATTGTGTTGCTTTAAATTGATAGCATGCTTTGATAATCCGTCTAATGAAATATTGAATATGTCTGGATGCTTAGAGCTCGCATATGTCATATCATAAGCATGAGCATGAACACGAAAATCACGAAAATGATTTTTGGATGAAAGACCTTAGAGGCTTTCAATTTTTGAAAAGGGAAGACCTTAGAGGCTTCCAGGTTTTAAAAATGGAAGACCTTTGAGGCTTCCATACATAAAACCCTCTAGGAGGGATTTTGTTTTGAAAAGTTAGAAATCCCGAATTTGTGGGTAGGCGTGTGAGATGGGTACCACTAGGAACTCGAATTGCGGGATGTGCTGCAAGAAACCCCCGTAACGTTGAAGGCTAGGCCTCTGTGTAATTCGTAAGGCCCAAAGTCCCGCACGTTTGAGGCTAGGCCTACGTGGACGAGAAGCCCATGGTCCGGGTAATGATATTGACGATTGAGGGTGAGTGTTTGAAATGGCACGAAAATGGTTTTCATACATGACATTGGCATTCATTGCACTCACACATGTTATATAACAGATGTTATTGTGTGGTTATATGACTATACGAGCCTTTTGGCTTATGGACTATTAAACCTTCCTTTCAGGTGATATAGATAAGGGCAAGGCCCCGAGACTTGACAATGCTTCCGCTATAGTTTGAAGACCCCGTGTGTGGGGGTTATCTTTTAATTAATGTAATAAAATTATGTTTCAAATGACATGTTATGTTTATTTGGACAAATGTTAGTCCACCCGCTTTTAAATAGTATGACGGCTTAACTCTGTTTTCCGCTGCTTATCCTGAAAACGTTTTGTTTCAAGAAAGGATATTTCTAAATGAAAACCGGATTTCTGTTTTATAAATGTTTTCCAAATGATGAACATATATTTCAGGTAACCCTCGGAGTCTAGGACTCGGGGAGTTACGGAATGGTGTCAAAGCCTACTGTTATTGATTATTATTGTGCTTCCGCCGGTTGACACCCCGTCGCCGGGACTCGTGGCGGGGCGGGGCGGGGCGTCACACTCTCCATCCCTAATTCAGTGTGCTTCTTCCCAAGTTCATTCATCAAAATGCTACACATTCCAAGACTATTTGGCCTAAGAAATGACAGGCAAATAAATTTCCTTTTGTATAAAGATTGCAAAGTTTATATTTAGAGCATGCGAACGATACTTTTGGTTGTTCTTTACCAATGATTTTGACGTAGTCCTTTTACAAATATTGAAAGTCAAAAGGAAGATCAATTTCTAATTTACACATATATGCAAGTGCTTAGGCTCATAGTTTCTTCCCATACACATTTATTCATGTCACATAACAACTAAGATTTTTTTCCAAATGAAGCTCCATTATAAATGGGAATTTCAACGGATAACAAAAAAAAAAAAAAAGTACCTTCCAAATAAATAATAGAAACTCTCCCCCTCTCTGTTACTTTACTTTATTTTCTTCCAAAATTTTAAGACAAAATGCCATATTTACCAAGGTATTTTAATTTACTTTATTTTCTTCCAAATACAGTATCATATATATATTTACCACATACAAATGACTTATTTACAATTTTAGTATAATAATTATAAAACAATTTGGAAAACTTTTAAAAGTAGTCCGTTCATAGCACGTGTTATCGCCTAGTTTGAAACAAAAGTGAGAATAAATCAATAGTGGAACATGTATATAAAAGAGTCAAAAAGTTTCAAAAATGTAAGAAAAATTTGCTTACTTGTATTTTTAGGTAATTTTTGACTCATCCAAACTTTTCGACTATAAAGTGACTTAACTAGTATGTTTATAGATTTTACCATATGTTCCTAACTATATACATGCATCTATCATATATACTTACCCAACTTAATTTAAATTTGACACAGATATACATGAATCTAAAACTGCACTTATAGTACTCTATACATGCATAGTACAACACTTCATATACATATACAAATTTATTTAGGATAGTCAAAATGTGTGATAAAAAGAAAGAAATGACTCGGCATTTTAGAGAATTATAATGAAGATTTCTTTTTTTTTTTTTTTTTGGATACTAAATTAAAATGAAGATTTGTAGAAATAAACAAAGAAGAGATAAAGTACAAAAAAAAAAAAAAATATGTCGCAATTTTAACTTGTTTTAAGAGAAAATACAAAATAGAAACACATGAGCTACCTTACCTTGATTGATTTTTCTTTTAAACCCAAAACGAGAGTCAACACTTCTGGATTAGGACAGAACCAAAGCAATCTATCCACCAATTCTACATAACTCTTATTTAATCTCTGTATTTCTATCCTCAAATGCCTTAGATCATATAATGGAGGAAGCAAGCTATCCCTCAATTCTTCAGGAAAAATCAAAAACTGGAAAGAAAAAAAAAGAAAAAGAGAGAGAAGAAATTCATGTACCTTTTTAATTAAATGGCAAAAGAGTGCAGAAATTTTAAGTGCTTTTGGGCTATCAAGTGGTGGTCCTATATCCAATCACAATGTGTATTCTGGGTTGTACCCACACCTCGTGACAAAATAATACTGGAAATTTTATGTAGAATGCACATCGGTATGAACATACCCAAAATACCCATGGTGATTGTTTACAGGGTACCGAGTAAATATTCACTACAATGTAAATACGTCATTAATTTCACTACTAAAACATATAGTTATAATGCTTGTGTGAACATATATCTTTTTTCTTAAGTTTAGGACTAACATGTCCTTGAAAAGTGATATCTTATTGGTTATGTAATACCACTTCAGCAAAATAATTATTTAAACGAATATTTTCTCTCACGGTACCATGTAGGACTGTGAAGTCGTAAGCACAAGAAGAATCAATTTTAAAAGGTATGTATGTATGTGTGTGCGTGCGCGTATATAGAATGTACCTCATCTGAGTGGCAAACTAACGTCAAAGCTTTGGAATGGCCCAAAATGCAATGAAATTCCTTAATTAGTACTACAAAAGATGGTTGTTGAGAGATGTTAAGATTGGAATTGAGCGAGATCTTAGTGTTGCTTAGAGCCGAAGAGTTCATCAAACTGAATAGAACAACTTGATCACCACAGTAGAAAAATGAAACTAGTCCCCAAACTATTAACCTTCACATCTACTACATTCATACAATTCACCAACTCCAAACTCCTAAGTTTTTCATGACTAACCTCAACACTTTTCAATACATCACATCCTTCCAATTTCAAGTTCTCAAGCCCAACAAACTCACAAAGATGGTCTTTGAGCCATTCGTCCGATATTCTTGCATGCTTTAGAGTTAGTTTCTTAATACGTTTACAAGCTGAGATATCAATATTCATATTCAAGTAATTTGAGGCCCCATGTTTAGCATTATTGTAGAGGAAAAACTCGAGGTTCGATGCTTCAATCTCAACTGATTCATAGCTACAACAATCCAACTCAACTTGTTTGAGTTTAGAGCTCGAAACCTTGGCATCTTTTTGATGTAGCTAGTAATGTGCAACAACTTAGTCTCAAATTTTGGATCAAAGGCAACCTTGAATGAGCTCGCAAAGTCCTAACTGGAATCTATGGAAATCTATAGCCGTAATTGATTTTGCATAGTAGACCATGTTTGGCAACTAATGTCACGCCCCGACGTAGCATAAATAAGGAAAGCGTTTAATTTCCTTTATGGACCCGTAGGTCGCGACAGTTTGAAGGATCGATTCCGTCCCAAACGTCGAACAACAAAACATAATAATCAGAGCAGAGCAATCAAGGCTTATAAAATTTTTCTAACTTATTACATATTACAGCACGGGATCATCTAAAGGCACAGACCGCCTTAAAATAAAACAATAACATAGTGTCTATTACAGTCATCCTTATAAAACAAACAGTTTAAAACTTAAAACATATAACTTAAAGCATATAATCGATAAACAGTTTTCTCATTCCAAAGGCAGCCATTCTCAGTTAGCGTAGTCATAAGATTCCTCCTGATTGTAACCTGAAAAGCCTGAACACGAATGTCCAGGACGCATCAACGTCGTCAGCTTCAAGAAGCTGGTGAATATTAAAAACATAGCTTTGAATGTAAAACGTACCCATTTACCTTTTTCCATTTTCAATTTTGTAAAATCAATCTTTTGACCACAGAAAGAATTCATTTTATAAAAACAACAAGGAATATATTAAAAGTCGATCATTCATGAAACATATAATTGTGTATGAGACAATGCACCACACTCATCTTGCCGACTCTTTTCTCTCGGCAGACACAACAACCCACTATCTTACTCCTGGTATCTTTGAAACACTAAGATAGCCACACTTTAGCAACGGGGCGCCAGGGAGTGTCTAGTTTGCCTCACACTTTGGTCCGGGGTACCAGGGAGTGTCCATTGCCTCACACTTTGAATACCTAAACCGCCATGCAAATACCGGAGCAACCTCACGCAGTATCCAGACTCGGGTATCAGGGAGTGTCCGTAGGCCACACTTTAGCACTACCATGGGTGCCAGGGAATGTCCAAGTTCGGCGTCACACACTTTAACGCTTCCATGGGCGTCAGGGAGTGTCCAAATTTGCCACCGTCGTATTTCAAAGATACCCTCACCGCAATCTCAACCACAACCACAACCACAACCGCAATCTCAACCACAACCACAACCGCAATCTCAATCTCAATTTCATACTCTTTCCACACTACCATTACCCTTTTCCACACTGACTGACACCCACATGCATGTACCACTGACCCCATATGAATGTCATGAACTCAAACACAAAGCAAAACGTTGCATTAAGGGAACAATGTACGTACGGGGATTGATAAGTCATAATACAATGTTTTAATTATTTAAACATAACCAAAAAGGATTCTGCTTTAATAATTTTCCCAAACAGAACCTTAACAGTCCTTAAAAGTTAAACCAAACTGTCCCTAAATACAAAACAGACAAAAACCAGAATCTTCCAGATCGCGCGAGCGGCCGCTCGCGCGAAAGGTCGCTCGCGCAGGCCGCTCGCGCGATCTGCCTCTTTTCCTTTTTCAATATAAACTTTTCTGTCTGCCTGAAAAAGCCAAGGTCGCGCGCGCGGATCACTCGCGCGAAGGGTCCCTCGCGCGACACTCGCTCGCGCGACCTGCCTAAATTTCTTTAAATATATATAAACTCTTCTGTCTGCTTGGGGAAACGAGGATCACGCGCGCGGTCCGCTCGCGCGAGGGGTCGCTCGCGCGGTCCGCTCGCGCGATCTTCGCACGCGCGATCGTGGCGCGAGATGAAGCTGAGGCTTCTTCTTCCTCGCAGAAACTGCTCTGTTTCAGTTAAATGGGGTCTATTTGACCCATTTTTGAAAACTGAAGTATATATAGCATATCATATATGGATTTCTTCGGTTTTTCGCAAGGATTAAGAATCTGAAATCAATTTTACATGAATCAATCTATAACTCTAGAATTTCATGAAATTTCAAAAGATGTCAAAACTTCATTTTTAGCATACTTTCTCATGTGATCAAATTAAACTCTAATACTTTAAACATGGCATGTAGGATGTATAATCTTTCATATTTCATTCTAAAAATGGATTTTGGTTTAGTTTGGAAAATTGTGATTTTGAAGCTCAAGCTTCCATGGACGAATTTAGCAATGGAGGATCATTAATACATACACAAACTCAGTAACTAAGCATGAATTTACATTCTAGAGTGAGTTTAGAATACTCACTGATTGATAAGAATGTGTGGGTGTTGAGAAAGATGAGCACAATAAGAAACTAACTCCAAGCTTTGACTATGGAGGATTGCGCTTCCTCTCTCTAAAATAATTTCTGAAATTTTGTGTGTATTGATCGGGAGAGAACTAATCCTAATTATACGCCTTAACGAGCATTTGTTAGTACCTTTTTATCCTGTTTTTGTATATTTTTACTTCGTTTTCTATTTTCTGACAGGTTTTGGAAGAAATCACCTAAACCAGGCTAAACAGGATGAAAAAGCACAAAGAAAGAAGCTGAAAAAGCCAAGTCGCGCGCGCGAGCCGCATGCGCGAAAAACAGATAATCGCTCGCGCGATCCGCTCGCACGAAATCCCAGAATCGCTCGCGCGATCCGCGCGCGCGAGGTCCCAAATGTCGCGCTCGCGCGACCCGCTTGCGCGATATGTGTAAAAACCAAAGTTACGTATTTCAGTATACTGAAGACTCCTGTGCAAACGAAACTGCTGAACGACGCCTAGACTGTAAATTACATCAGTTTCAGTTCGTTTTGGGTTGGGAAGGCTTCCAAAACTTGTTGTAAATCTATATATACCCTATTTTATTACAATTAAAGGGGTAGACATTATTAGCAATTATTATACACACATACTTCCAGCCATTGAAGGGAGGGAAGCAAGGAGAAGAAGAAGAAGACCAAGGGTTTCCATGGCCTCCTCCATCAACTACTTGCCATCTATCACTTCCATGGACGGCTAGATCATAGATCTAGGGTTTCAATGAAGCCCTAGACGAGTAATAGGGTTTTATTTATGTTTTTATTTTAGTTTTATTATGTATGGATGACAGTCACATGTTTAGAGGATTTTTATAAATAAATCGTACTTCTATTGATTAAATCATTACTTTCAGAATTTATTCTTGTCTTAGATCTATTTTGACTGTGATGTGCCCAACGATCTATTCTTGTTGTGCTTGTTTAGATTGTTTACATGTGATGGTGCTTTATTGATTTGTGCTATCAACTATCCGAATAGTCCATGCCTAGGTTAGACGGATTAGATCACAACCCTAGTTTAGTGTGGGATAATTCGTGCTAACCGAAGATGGATTATGTTGGTGCTTGAACCATGAATATCTTCTTGTCGGAGGAATTGGGCTTGTAGCTACAATTCCCCATTATCATCCAACATAATAAGCTAAAGTAATTCATAAATATTCCTATTATGAAGCTAGTGGTGGATTTGCAATCCTAGGTTCCCTTAAACATTATTTAAAACAACTTTAATTGCTTCCATAGTTTAGATTTATTTTTATTGTTTTTAGTTTAATTATAATTCAAATCAAAATCCGTTTTTATAATTAATTAGATTTAGGTTTTAAGATTAAAACACGGTAGTTAATCAATCTCTGTGGGTTCGACCTTTACTTCCACACTGCAAATCTTTAGAAAAGTAAAGTATACTTTTATATCTTGATATTGACAACATCAATTTTTGGCGTCGTTGCCGGGGATTGCATTACTACCTTTAGTTTTATAATCTTAGTTTAGTTAATTGTAAATATTAGGTTAGTTTTTATTATTTTTCTTATTTTCCGTTTTGTTTTTAGTTACTAACTTGTTCTTTTATTTTGTAGTCAACGTTTCCGAGTGGAGCATCTAATTACATCAAAGGAGCAAACGCAAATAAAAATATAAATAAAATAAAATAAATTGCTTCTTGTGAAACTCGCTTTAAACCACTGTAAGTCAGGGCGCTGTGACGCACTATTTGCATTAGTTTAGGGTTAATTGCACTGCATTAGCTAGGAAACCCGGGGCGCTGGGCTTGACGCGGTCATTGCATTACAGGATAATATTCATGCATCACAGTAGTTGAGTGCTTGTTATCTTAGTTGCGTGATTGCTATTTGTTTTTTTAGTTGAGTCCGTTTTTGTTTTGAGTTTACTTTCTTTTAGTTTATGTTAGGTACACGTTCAAATAAACCGGAATTAAAACCTTTTGACTCTGAACTTGAACGTACATTAAGACTTAACAAGTCTTCAAACTTAACTTCTAGAACAAGGTTTTTAATAGACGACGATTTGACACTAAAACCAACGTCTTTATTTGAATCTGAAATACGTAGTACCCTTACAAGATTAAAGAAACCACGCTTTCATAACATAGAACCGATTAAAATGGCAGACATTGGAAATAACAATAACAACCAAAATAACAACGGAAATAATATGAATAATCTTAATATACCGCCACCTCCTCCACTTAAAGATTATTTTATTCCTACGACTTACACGCCACAAACTTGTATCGACTTATCGGAGGCGACGGCATCTCACTTTGAGATAAAGTCGTCTACCATCTCGCTACTTCCATCTTTCCATGGCCGTTTAAATGAAGATCCATATAAGCACTTAGGAGATTTTCAAGATATATGTTGTACTTTGAAAATCCAAAACTTAACTGATGATGAATTAAAATTTGCGGCTCTTTCCATTCTCTTTAAAAGATAAAGCTAAATATTGGCTTTAATCTTTGGAGCCAAACACAATTAGAACATAGGAAGACTTACACACCGCATTTTTACAAAAGTTTTTCCCGATTATGCGTACGAATCAGATAAGAAAATCTATCACAAATTTTGTGATGCAAAATGGGGAAACACTTTACGACACGTGGGAAAAATTTAAAGAATTATTACGCTCGTGTCCACATCATCAAGTTCCTAAGTGGCAACTTGTTCAGGTCTTCTACGAGGGACTAATTCCCTCTGTCCGTAATACCGTCGATGCCGTTTGTGCGGGAACTTTCCTACACAAAAGCGCCGATGAGGCCTGGAAAATTTTTGAAACTTTAAGCGAGAACTCGATGCATCAGGCTGTGTCGGTACGTTCGGAAGGATATCTTCCTCCACCCAAACGAGAGGTGAAGTTTTAGTCGAGTCATTCTATTGAATTTCAAGAATTATCTAAAAAACTTAATCGCCTTATGATAATGAATCAAGCGACAACCGCACCTCCTCACGAAGTATGTGAATTGTGTTCTGCACCGTCACATAATATCTTTGCATGCCCATCGGCATCTCAGTTTCCCGACTTTGTGGAGCAACACGTAAATGCTATGCAACAATTCCCACAAAATAATTATACACCTAGGTCAAATAATTTTTCTAACACTTATCGACCCCAATTTCAACAAAATCAATACCAACACCCTCCTCCTAATCCTAACCCCCCAAGGACTAACGCTTTTGAGGACACGGTGTTGGCTTCCCTTAAGAATATTGAAACTCAAGTCCAAGCACAAGCACAAATAGTGCACTCTCATACACAATCCATTGCGAAGCTTGAATCCCAAATGGGACAAATAGCTACTGCGGTGAGTCGTAGAAACGAGGGGAAGTTGCCTGCGCAAACTATTCAAAATCCTAAGGGACAATATGAGATTAAGGGGTCAAGTGAACAAGTAAACGCCGTATCGACTAGGACGACTATTCGGGAAGACGAAGTTGTTAAGATTCCGGATCAAAATGACATTAACTTGAATAAGGAGGGTGAGGAGAGTAGAATTCAAAAAGATAAAGAACCGGTCCCAGCTAATTACATTCCAAAGTTACCTTTTCCACCTAATGTTGAGGAACCGTCTAATTTTTCAAAGAAAAAATCAAAAACTGAAGATATACTCGAGGTGTTTAAACAAGTTAAAATTAATATTCCTTTCCTCGATGCTATTAAACAAATTCCCGCTTACGCTAAATGTCTTAAAGACCTATGCACACAAAAACGCAAATTGCGGAGTCATACTCCTAAAAAGGTCTTCCTCACGGAAAAGGTAAGTTCTATTTTTCAACACTCACCTCCAAAGTATAAGGATCCCGGTACGCCTACGATTTCATGTGTCATAGGTGACACTGTCATTCATAGGGCTCTCCTTGACTTAGGAGCTAGTGTTAACCTCTTACCTTATCATGTCTACAAACAACTAGGATTAGGTGAACTTAAACCTACGGCCGCTACTATTCAATTAGCGGATCGTTCCGTCAAAGTACCTAGAGGAATCGTCGAAGACGTCCTAGTAAAAGTTGATCAATGTTTTTATCCTGTTGATTTTATGGTCCTTGACACTGAACCCGTGCTAGATGCTAGAAAATACACTCCTGTTATTCTAGGCCGTCCATTCTTAGCAACCGCTAACGCACGTGTCAATTGCCGAACGGGGGTAATGAAAGTGTCGTTTGGGAACATGAACTTAAAATTAAACGTGTTTAACGCTGTCGATCAACCTCCTAAAGATGACGATTACCTATGTGAGGCGGAAGGTGAGGTAAGACGGAATATTGAGCCTACCAAAGAAATAAATGTGAGTAACAAAAAAGATATAGTGGATGATGACTGGATGAACCCTAATTCCTCGGACCCTAATGCTGAATCTACTCGAAATGTAAGAAATTGATTTGAACATACTGACAAACCGTCGATTGAATTAATTCGAAGCGACGTAATTTCTGCTTACCACCGAGCTCTACCTGATATTCTTAGGGGTACGAAGTCTGATTTTCAACCTCCGTAAGTCTTGAGCTAGAACGGTCTAGCTGAAGACGTAAAAGTTAGCGCTTCTTGGGAGGCAACCCAAGCTTTATTTCGTTCGTTTCTCATATTTTTGGTCATTTTTTAGTCTGTTTGAGTCTGTTTTGGACATTCTGGATAGGTTTGGGGGTTGGAATTAATTTATTTTAATATTATATACATAATTTTTACCAAAAAATGGAAAAAACTAAAATCGCGCGCGCGGCCCGCTCGCGCGAGACATCGCTCGTGCGGCCCGCTAGCGCGAGTTTGCCCCTTAGTGGTTTTTCTTTGTTTTCCTTATATGATGCCTCAGGTTCTCCTCGCGCCTGGTGTCGCGGGCGCGAGGTATCTCGCTGGCGCGATTTATAAAAAAAAAACTTAGGATTCGCGCGCGCGACCCCCCATTTATGCATTTTCTTCTTTTGTTTAATTATATCTTCTTTCCACACCTGTCACACAGTTTTTACTTTTTTGTTTTTGTTTCTTAGGTACTTTTAGATCGAGTCTTTGATTGTTTTTATAGCTTATTTTCGTGTTGTTTTCATAGTTTTGTTTCTTCTTATAGTTTATTTAGTTTCGTTTAGCTTAGTTATAATTCTTTTAGCTGTTTTTATTATTTTGTTTGTTTAATTTTCTTTTGTTAAGAAGTAACAGGTAACATTGAACTTTATAGCCATATTCCTTTGTGTTCACCTGTTCTATGCTTGTCAAGATCGAGGTACTATCGTTCCTTTATTACCTACTCTCCTTTCTTTCATTTTATTGTTTCATTGGGGACAATGAAAGGTTTAGGTTTGGGCGTATGCACACATGCACATTAGTTTATGCAAAATTTTAAAATTTCTCAATAAGTGTGTTTAAATAGACGATGTTACCGACGTTTTTGCAATATTAATTTGATACTCTTTGTTAGAGAATTATGATTGTTATAGAATGGTAAACAAAAGAAGATGTGATTAAACATTTGCTGAAGTTATGATGTAACGTTTTAAGTTATGTATTGTTTGAATCGTAGTTTTATATCATAGATTTGCACATAAACTTATGCACTGCACGTAGTCGCTTGAATACATGTTGGTTGTGAACTATAATATGATTCGGATTTCTAGATAACACATGGTGGAGACTAAGCCCAGTGAGCTTTTGAGCCTATCTTTTCTTTTTAGAGGGTTATAAATACATTGTGTTTGTCGAATTTCATTGAAATAGCGCATTTATTTGTTGTTTAGTCTCATTATTCTTGTTTTGGTTGATAATCAAGTTAAAATAGTTGTTACCATGTTAAATAATCTTCCGTCATAAGCGTTGAAGAACCATATAACTATAGGAAATGATTTTAGGCCCTCTTTGTTTACCACCAACCGAAGAATTATAAATTTCCTTAGTTCGCCCTTTGAGTCTTTAAAATGCCATTTCTTTCTTTGATTACCATTATCCTTGTTTTTGCTCCGACTTGACAAACTCGGAGTTCACCACTGAGAGATTTGTCACCTTTTAGTAGTGTTAAGGTGATGTGTTGAAAAAGAAGAAGAAAATAAGATGCTATTGGGGTAGTTGCTGGGTATTCAATGAATAATCATTTGAGAAGCAAGAAAAGAAAAAGGAAAAGAAAAAAATAAAGAAGAGGAAGGTTGAAGAAAAAATGAAAGAAAAGAAGAAAAATGAATGAAGAGGAATGAAGAGAAAGAAAAGATGAAAGTTGGTAGAAAAGATGAATGAAAGAAATCGAACATGCCTTACAATGCCATTCTGAAACTATTTGATATATCCGTTCTATCCTTTTTCATTACCTGAGCCACAATATAACCTTTGAAAAGTCCTATTTGATCTTAGGAAACATGGTTCGGATATGAAAACGATGGGAGGGGGATTAAAACATGGTAATGGTTAATTTTTCTTGATTATTGGCATCCTATCCATGAGACTACTGTTCTTTTATGTCATGCATTTTTTTCGAGTCATATGTGAGCGTTATTCGTTGTGAAAACATATTTCCTTTGCTCGCATATACTAGATAAATTACACCTGTTTCTGAGTGTTTCATTTGAGAGTGTAATTAATTGTGAGATTCGTAGTCGAGACATAGTTAAATGGTTATCCGAGTTATATTCCATGTTCATGACATACGCGTGTTTATTTGACTACCACATCACACACGTGCAATTGTGTGAGGAACTCTATTGATTTATACGATGCATGTGCTTGAGATTGTTTTTCATGACTTAGGTGGATGTTTCATTACGTTTCTTTATGTTCGTTATTCTATTTCAGATCTTTGTTTTATGATAAGAAGTACTGATTGTTATATTTTTCATTTTTAAATAAAATTCTTTGAATTTATAAGTTAATAAAGATGGTTGTGGGTGACTTGTTGATGAGAACCCTCACGAGACTTCACTCGTCCGACTAGGGACACCTAGGGGTTTAAAAGGCTTGTTGCATACGCTAAATGCAATCGTGATCCATGCGAAAATGGAATAGTATGTTATTAGTAGTTAGTTTTTATTTTAGTTTTGCTCGAGGACTAGCAAAATGTAGGTTTGGGGGTGTGATCGGGAGAGAACTAATCCTAATTATACGCCTTAACGAGCATTTGTTAGTACCTTTTTATCCTGTTTTTGTATATTTTTACTTCGTTTTCTATTTTCTGACAGGTTTTGGAAGAAATCACCTAAACCAGGCTAAACAGTATGAAAAAGCACAAAGAAAGAAGCTGAAAAAGCCAAGTCGCGCGCGCGAGCCGCGTGCGCGAAAAACAGATAATCGCTCGCGCGAAATCCCAGAATCGCTCGCGCGATCCGCGCGCGCGAGGTCCCAAATGTCGCGCTCGCGCGACCCGCTCGCGCGATATGTGTAAAAACCAAAGTTGCGTATTTCAGTATACTGAAGACTCCTGTGCAAACGAAACTGCTGAACGACGTCTAGACTGTAAATTACATCAGTTTCAGTTCGTTTCGGGTTGGGAAGGCTTCCAAAACTTGTTGTAAATCTATATATACCCTATTTTATTACAATTAAAGGGGTAGACATTATTAGCAATTATTATACACACATACTTCCAGCCATTGAAGGGAGGGAAGCAAGGAGAAGAAGAAGAAGACCAAGGGTTTCCATGGCCTCCTCCATCAACTACTTGCCATCTATCACTTCCATGGACGGCTAGATCATAGATCTAGGGTTTCAATGAAGCCCTAGACGAGTAATAGGGTTTTATTTATGTTTTTATTTTAGTTTTATTATGTATGGATGACAGTCACATGTTTAGAGGATTTTTATAAATAAATCGTACTTCTATTGATTAAATCATTACTTTCAGAATTTATTCTTGTCTTAGATCTATTTTGACTGTGATGTGCCCAACGATCTATTCTTGCTGTGCTTGTTTAGATTGTTTACATGTGATGGTGCTTTATTGATTTGTGCTATCAACTATCCGAATAGTCCATGCCTAGGTTAGACGGATTAGATCACAACCCTAGTTTAGTGTGGGATAATTCGTGCTAACCGAAGATGGATTATGTTGGTGCTTGAACCATGAATATCTTCTTGTCGGAGGAATTGGGCTTGTAGCTACAATTCCCCATTATCATCCAACATAATAAGCTAAAGTAATTCATAAATATTCCTATTATGAAGCTAGTGGTGGATTTGCAATCCTAGGTTCCCTTAAACATTATTTAAAACAACTTTAATTGCTTCCATAGTTTAGATTTATTTTTATTGTTTTTAGTTTAATTATAATTCAAATCAAAATCCGTTTTTATAATTAATTAGATTTAGGTTTTAAGATTAAAACACGGTAGTTAATCAATCTCTGTGGGTTCGACCTTTACTTCCACACTGCAAATCTTTAGAAAAGTAAAGTATACTTTTATATCTTGATTCTGACAAGATCATGTATTACTCTCCCAACTCTCTCAATCTACTGAACTTGTAAATGTGCAGAATGGTGAGTGTGTGGTGTTGTGAATATATATAGAGCTCCCAATACTTGGGCTCCAAGAAGATCCTAATTCACTCAACAAATTCATTTAGTTTTAATTTAGCTAATTCATGACCACAGATGTGTGTGTTGATATACATACGTATATGTACTATCAGATTGTTAACTCCACAGATTTTGAAGGGGTAACCATAGGTTTGTAGGGGTTATAAGCTAGAAGTGTTTGAGAAATAGAGCTTATGGTATAAGAATACACACACAAAATTGCAATATCCAAACAAAGCATATCCAATGATTACTTGCCATAAATAGCAATAAATCAAATGTCATGTCCTTGCTTTACATCACTTCCAAAATCTGTGGAAGTTTAGCACAGCGCGGACAGTTTTGGAAGTGAACTGGTATTTTCGGGGCGCAGTGGTCACCACAAAAATACAGGAATTTCATTTTAGTGTAAGAAGTGATTTCCTGGTTTCATAAAAAAACTGATTGAGTCAAAAGGAAATATTTCTACCATTTTGAAATACAGATTTGGAAATCCACACAGGTATTGCTAAATTTACAGAAATTGTAGTTTTGACCCCAACAATAATTTTAATAGCAATTGAAACAAGAATTTAAAGTTTAACACATGGGAAATAGAAACTAAATAAGACTAGAAATACAGATTAAATATGATAATGTCAAATTAAAATTAAATGCAAATGCAGGTTATTACATCCTTCCTCCCTTAAACAGGATTTCGTCCCCGAAATCAAGACTAACTAGTCTTGAAACAACTCCGGGTACTTCTTCCTCATATCAGCTTCAACTTCCCACGAGGCTTCATTCTCGTCATGGTGATTCCACTGAACCTTCACCAACGGAATGTCCTTATTCCTCAACTTCTTGATACTCTGATCCAGAATCTTCACAGGTCTCTCCTTGTAAGAAATGTTATGACTCGTCTCAATATCGTCATAACTAACCACATGCGAGGGGTCTCGTATGTACTTTCTCAGCATACCCACATGGAATACATTGTGAACCCCAGACATCTTTGGCGGTAGAGCGAGTCGATAAGCTACTTTCCCAACACGATCCAAAATTTCAAACGGTCCGATGAATCTCGGAGCTAACTTTCCTCTCTTGAGACCAAATCGTACTACTCCCCGAGTCGGTGAAACCTTAAGAAGTACGTGATCTCCAACACTGAATTCCAAATCTTTCCGGCATCGATCAGCATAACTCTTATACCGGCTCTGAGCGGTTCTCATTCTTTCCTTGACCAAAGAAATCTTCTCGTTGGTTTCTCTAACCAAATCTGGTCCCAACAATTCCGTATCACCAACTTCTGCCCAACACAACGGAGAACGACATGGTCGTTCGTACAACGCTTCGAATGGAGCCATCCCGATATTCGTGTGATAACTGTTGTTATAGGAAAATTCAACCAACGACAAGTGTGTCTCCCAGGATTCTTCAAAATCGATTACACAAGCCCTGAGCATATCCTCCATGATCTGATTAACACGCTCAGGTTGTCCATCTGTCTGAGGGTGAAACGCAGTACTCATCTTGAGCGAGGTTCCCATAGCTTCTTGTAGACTTTCCCAAAATCCAGAAGTAAAACGTGCATCACGGTCTGACACAATTGACACAGGTGCACCGTAAAGTCGCACAACTTGTTGTATGTACATCCGGCTCATCTTCTCTACAGGGTATGTCATACTATAAGCAATGAAGTGTGCCGATTTCGTCAATCGATCCATAATTACCCAAATAGCGTCATGATTCTGCTGAGATCAAGGCAATCCCACTACAAAATCCATGGTGATGTGCTCCCACTTCCAACCAGGAATAGGTAGCGGTTGCAACAATCCTGACGGTCTCTGATGTTCGGCTTTGACTTGCTGACATGTCAAGCACTTGGATACAAATTCGGCCACGTCTTTCTTCATACCTTCCCACCAGAAATTTCTCTTCAAATCTTTGTACATCTTCGTCCCTCCCGGGTGAACTGTATATCTTGACTTATGTGCTTCTTCCAGAATATCCTTCCTTAGCTCACCATAATCTGGCACACATAATCTCTCTCTGCACCTATATCCTCCATCGACTCCCACCTTCCATTCCGTCGGGTCTTTTTCTGACATCTTCACGAACCATGTCTGAAACTTCTCATCTTCTTTCTGAGCTCCAATAATGCGGTCGATAAGAACAGGCTGTAGGATAAGACATCCGAACAATTGTCCTTCTCCTTCTTCAGCACTCTGTACATCGAACTCCGCCAAGGCTCCAACGCTCGCCACTCTCTCACCATTAAGGTGGCGATCGTCTCACGAGTCTGTCGACTCAAAGCATCAGCGGCCACATTAGCTTTACCGGGGTGGTATTCCAATGTGAAGTCGTAATCTTTGATCAACTCCATCCATCTGCGCTGCCACATGTTCAACTCTTTCTGTGTGAACAAATATTTTAAGCTCTTGTGATCGGAGAACAAATCAAACTTCTCACCGTAGAGATAGTGTCTCCAGATCTTGAGTGCAAAAACTACTGCCGCCAACTCCAAATCATGAATAGGATAGTTCAACTCATTCGGCTTCAGCTGTCTAGATCCATAGGCAATAACTCTGCCATCTTGCATAAGTACACACCCTAACCCTTGATATGATGCGTCGCTAAAGATAGTGAACTTCTCATCAGGCTTGGGTATTGCTAGTACCGGCGCGGTAGTGAGTCTTTCTTTCAACTCTAAAAAGGCTCACTCATGCTTCTCTGTCCACTCGAACTTCAAATTCTTCTTCGTCAACCCAGTCAATGATGCGGCTATTTTAGAGAATCCTTCAACAAATCTCCGATAATAGCCTGCGAGTCCAAGAAAACTCCGAACTTCTGTAGGGTTGCTCGGTCTAACCCAATTTGACACAGCATCGGTCTTGGACGAATCCACTAAAATTCCTTGAGATGACACCTTGTGTCCCAAAAATTTCACTTCTTGCAACCAGAACTCACACTTACTGAACTTGGCATACAACTGGTGATCCTTAAGCGTCTGCATCGTAATCCGTAGATGTTGCTCGTGTTCTTCTCCTGTCTTAGAATAGATCAAAATATCATCTATAAAGACGATGACAAATTGATCCAAATAAGGTTTAAACACTCTGTTCATCAGATCCATAAACACTGCCGGGGCATTCGTCATTTCAAACGGCATCACCAGAAATTCATAATGACCATATCGGGTTCTAAAAGCAGTCTTAGGTATGTCTTCCTTCCGTACCCTCAACTGATGATATCCCGACCTAAGGTCTATCTTGGAAAATGTCGTAGCTCCTTGTAGTTGATCAAACAAATCATCGATCCGAGGCAAGGGATACTTGTTCTTGATAGTCACGCGGTTCAGTTCTCTGTAGTCGATACACAACCGTAGCGTTCCGTTCTTCTTCTTCACAAATAACACCGGTGCTCCCCAAGGCGATGTACTTGGGCGTACAAATCCTAGGTTCTCAAGCTCTTGAACTTGTTCCTTCAATTCTGATAGTTCAGCGGGGGCCATTCTGTAGGGAACCTTGGTAATCGGTACGGTACCCGGTATAAGCTCAATACAGAACTCTATACTTCTCTCGGGCGGTAAACCAGAAACGTCTTGAAATACTTCTTCAAAGTCCTTGACTACAGGTACAGATGACGCTGTCACCTCTGTACTGACGACTTCGATGTTGGCTAAATATCTCGTGAGGAACATATCTCCCGAAGGGTTACATTGAAAATCAAAGGGTTGATTCTCGTTGTCGGAGAATGTGATTCTCTTCCTCGCACAATCCAACTTCACATGATTCTGTGAGAGCCAATCCATTCCTAGGATTATGTCGAACTCCTTCATCGATAGGACGATCAACCTTGCAGGGATTTCACGGTTTCCTATCCGTAGAGGACAATCCTTGCACACGTGTCCTAATCTGACTGCGGCTCCTAATGGTGATGTAGCCTTCAAAGCTTTCTCTAAGCGATGAGGTAAGATACCCAATCTCCAAATTGTATTAACAGATATGAACGAAAGAGCAGCACCCGTATCAAATAACACTTTAACATGGGAGTTAAACAGAGTTAATGTACCTTCCACTGCTTGCTTCTTCATACACAGTTCCATCATATCCAACGGCATCAGGAATAACAGCATTCAAGCGAGTCTGACCCTGTTGACCATAAGTCACCTGCTTAGGAGCAGTGCAGAACCTGCTGAGGTGACCTGGTTCACCACAGTTGAACCAGACTATCCCTTGCTGAGTAGCACGCCTTGGTGCCTTACAATCTCGAGCCAGATGACCAGGGTTGCCACAGTTGAAGCACTTTCCACTACTACTTCCTTCTCCTACTCGGGGTTGAGTCGGATAGGTAATAGCCTGGGTCTTCTTGCTCCCATCGAAATTTCTCTTCTGCCCTTGGGTACGATTCATTGGTGGTCTATTCCCAAAATTACCCCTTTGAGGCGGTCGAAATTCAAATTGCTTACGGTTCACTCTAGCATCCTCTTCCAGATCGGTAGCCAAACCAACAAGTCCTTCAAACGATTTATCTAAGTGGCCGAGAGTCAGACGACGAATCTGCGGTGTCAGCCCTTGGTTATACTTCCGGATCTTCTTCTCTTCAGTATCAACCAGGTGTGGAGCGAACCTAGACAGTCTTTCGAACTGTGTGGTGTACTCTTGCACCGACTTGGTTCCTTGCGTCAGATCCATGAATTCCTTCTCTCTTCTGTGCCTCTCTGTAGCCGGGAAGTACTTTTCCAAAAATCTCCCCTTGAACGCAGTCCACGTCATCCCCATTGCAGCTCCATTCCCGATAGTAGCTATAACCGAATCCCACCAATCTGCGGCAGCGTCGGTCAATTGAAATGTAGCCAATCTCCTCTTGTCCATCTCGTTGCACTGGACAGCTTTGAACATGCGGTCCATCTGTCTTAACCACTGTTCCGCTTTCCAGGGTTCCGAGGTACCCGCAAACTGCTCGGGCCTTAGTGCACGGAATCTCTCCAGCAATTTGTCTCCAGTTTGACGGTCTCGTCGGTTGTCATTCGTATTACCGATTCTTTCCAACCGTCTGATAAACGCTTTGAACATCCTCGTAGGATCGGCAGCCTCGGGTGCTCCCTCGATCAAATTCCTGTTCCTCCTTAGTCCTCCAGCCATTCTATGCATGATAGTGATAGTAGAATGAGAAACATGCATACAACAGTACTATGAAGCAATTCAAATGACGACAATATCCAAAAGAGTATATCTAATATATAACTTCTTGTCAAGTTGATACAAAAAGCATGTATGGTCATATTAATGCCTACCCTACCTGTATGGGTTAGGACGCATGCAAGAGTTAATGTTACAAAAATGGGTCATTGCCCTACACTCTAATATATGTAATTACAGTTGCAAAAAGAGATAGAGCTAATAGTCAAAAGTAGTTAATATGTACAAGTCATCTCCAGAAAGTTAGTCGTCTCCATAAGCAGCCATCAGGAGATCCAGCGAATCGACGGGGCAAAATCGCTGAGCCTGAAAGGGGCCCACCCCATCATAACCTGGAGAGGTCGAAGATAAAGCAGGCGCAGGGGCATCCGCCTCAACTAGCATCTCCTCAGGTAAGGCTAGCTCAAGTGCTAGCTCAGCCTCGAGCTCAGCGGAGAGATCATCTAGACCTATGCCGTCCTCTACAATCTCTCCACCTACTGGGACCACATGAACAACCCCAGCATCGTCCTCGGCGATGGGAACTATTGGTAGGGGCATCTCTAACTGAGCCAGATGGGCGTGCACAATCTAGATCTCGAGAGGAAGATAGAAAGCATCGCTATCGACCAACCTCAAAACCTCGACCAAAACCAAGCGCTGAGCTTCTGCAAAGTAACGAAGCTCTAGGCGGATACGAGTCAGGTCGACTAAGCCTATCACATGAACCTGGTGCTATAAATCAGATACTACGGTCGCTGTGGCCAACTGCTCAACGGCCGCATGATATAAGTCGAGAAAGGCTGGGATCACTGCCCCAGGTATCACAAAGTGTCCTCCAAATCTGTCTGGTACATATAGCGGATGAGCTGGATCCATACCTGATAAAAAGGTACTACTTAAGTCAGGACAAAGATGATCTTAGGCGTTTGGGTTCTGAGTCTATCCTCCTTGTCGTATCATCGGGTGTGTAACACTTAATGGAATGTGGAATCGGGTCTATACTGGTAAACCCTAACCTGGCTAAACTATCTTGAGATAAATAATAACCTGGCTCTGACACCACTAAATCCTGTCACGCCCCGACGTAGCATAAATAAGAAAAGCGTTTAATTTCCTTTATGGACCCGTAGGTCGCGACAGTTTGAAGGATCGATTCCGTCCCAAACGTCGAACAACAAAACATAATAATCAGAGCAGAGCAATCAAGGCTTATAAAATTTTTCTAACTTATTACATATTACAGCACGGGGTCATCTAAAGGCACAGACCGCCTTAAAATAAAACAATAACTTAGTGTCTATTACAGTCATCCTTATAAAACAAATAGTTTAAAACTTAAAACATATAACTTAAAGCATATAATCGATAAACAATTTTCTCATTCCAAAGGCAGCCATTCTCAGTTAGCGTAGTCATAAGATTCCTCCTGATTGTAACTTGAAAAGCCTGAACACGAATGTCCAGGACGCATCAACGTCGTCAGCTTCAAGAAGCTGGTGAGTATTAAAAACATAGCTTTGAATGTAAAACATACCCATTTACCTTTTTCCATTTTCAATTTTGTAAAATCAAAATCTTTTGACCACAGAAAAAATTCATTTTATAAAAACAACAAGGAATATATTAAAAGTCGATCATTCATGAAACATATAATTGTGTATGAGACAATGCACCACACTCATCTTGCCGACTCTTTTCTCTCGACAGACACAACAACCCACTATCTTACTCCTGGTATCTTTGAAACACTAAGATAGCCACACTTTAGCAACGGGACGCCAGGGAGTGTCCAGTTTGCCTCACACTTTGGTCCGGGGTACCAGGGAGTGTCCATTGCCTCACACTTTGAATACCTAAACCGCCATGCAAATACCGGAGCAACCTCACGCAGTATCCAGACTCGGGTATCAGGGAGTGTCCGTAGGCCACACTTTAACACTACCATGGGTGCCAGGGAATGTCCAAGTTTGGCGTCACACACTTTAACGCTTCCATGGGCGTCAGGGAGTGTCCAAATTTTCCACCGTCGTATTTCAAAGATACCCTCACCGCAATCTCAACCACAACCACAACCGCAACCGCAATCTCAATCTCAATTTCATGCTCTTTCCACACTACCATTACTCTTTTCCACACTGACTGACACCCACATGCATGTACCACTGACCCCATATGAATGTCATGAACTTAAACACAAAGCAAAACGCTGCATTAAGGGAACAATGTACGTACGGGGATTGATAAGTCATAATACAATGTTTTAATTATTTAAACATAACCAAAAAGGATTCTGCTTTAATAATTTTCCCAAACAAAACCTTAACAGTCCTTAAAAGTTAAACCAAACTGTCCCTAAATACAAAACAGACAAAAACCAGAATCTGCCAGATCGCGCGAACGGCCGCTCGCGCGATCTGCCTCTTTTCCTTTTTCAATATAAATTTTTCTGTCTGCCTGAAAAAGCTAAGGTCGGGCGCGCGGATCGCTCGAGCGAAGGGTCTTTCGCGCGACACTCGCTCGCGCGACCTGCCTAAATTTCTTTATATATATATAAACTCTTCTGTCTGCCTGGGGAAACGAGGATCTCGCGCGCGGTCCGCTCGCGCGAGGGGTCGCTCGCGCGGTCCGCTTGCGCGATCTTCGCGCGCGCAATCGTGGCGCGAGATGAAGCTGAGGCTTCTTCTTCCTCGCAGAAACTGCTCTGTTTCAGTTAAATGGGGTCTATTTGACCCATTTTCGAAAACTAAAGTATATATAGAATATCATATATGGATTTCTTCGATTTTTCGTAAGGATTAAGAATCCGAAATCAATTTTACATGAATCAATCTATAACTCTAGAATTTCATGAAATTTCAAAAGATGTCAAAACTTCATTTTTAGCATACTTTCTCATGTGATCAAATTAAACTCTAATACTTTAAACATGGTATGTAGGATGTATAATCTTTCATATTTCATTCTAAAAACGGATTTTGGTTGAGTTTGGAAAATTGTGATTTTGAAGCTCAAGCTTCCATGGACGAATTTAGCAATGGAGGATCATTAATACATACACAAACTCAATAACCATGCATGAATTTACATTCTAGAGTGAGTTTAGAATACTCACTGATTGATAAGAATGTGTGGGTGTTGAGAAAGATGAGCACAATAAGAAACTAACTCCAAGCTTTGGCTATGGAGGATTGAGCTTCCTCTCTCTAAAATAATTTCTGAAATTTTCTGTGTATTACTCTCCCAACCTCTCAATCTACTGAACTTGTAAATGTGCAGAATGGTGAGTGTGTGGTGTTGTGAATATATATATATATATATATAGCTCCCAATACTTGGGCTCCAAGAAGATCCTAATTCACTCAACAAATTCATTTAGTTTTAATTTAGCTAATTCATGACCACAGATGTGTGTGTTGATATACATACGTATATGTACTATCAGATTGTTAACTCCACAGATTTTGAAGGGGTAACCATAGGTTTGTAGGGGTTATAAGCTAGAAGTGTTTGGGAAATAGAGCTTATGGCATAAGAATACACACACAAAATTGCAATATCCAAACAAAGCATATCCAATGATTACTTGCCATAAATAGCAATAAAGCAAATGTCATGTCCTTGCTTTACATCACTTCCAAAATCTGTGGAAGTTTAGCACAGTACCGACAGTTTTGGAAGTAAACTGGTATTTTCGGGGCGCGGTGGTCACCACAAAAATACAGGAATTTCATTTTAGTGTAAGAAGTGATTTCCTGGTTTCATAAAAATACTGATTGAGTCAAAAGGAAATATTTCTACCATTTTGAAATACAGATTTTGAAATCCACACAGGTATTGCTAAATTTACAAAAATTGTAGTTTTGACCCCAACAATAATTTTAATAGCAATTGAAACAAGAATTTAAAGTTTAACACATGGGAAATAGAAACTAAATAAGACTAGAAATACAGATTAAATATGATAATGTCAAATTAAAATTAAATGCAAATGCAGGTTATTACAACTTATAACAACCCGCACGCTGATATATAATAAATGATGGTTTTTCGTTCCCAAAATATAGGTGAAGATCTAACACTTTAATTGACATCTTTACCTAAAGCAAAGCTAATAGCCTCATTGACAAAGTTTACAAGTCATAGAGATGAAGACCCAATTCTCATTACATTAAATCTGATTACAAGATGTATCTATATACACACTAATACCCAAGATAGTAAGGCAATGACAGCTCAGCTTATAACAACCCCATTAGTCACAACTAATTGCAGTTAATCTAGAACTTGTATCAGCTGTGATCTGATCAAGTGGTTGTGAGTGATTCTTTAATTGGCAATCCGTGTGCTCATGATGGAAGCCTGTGATTGGCTGGAAGAGGTGGAGTACTCTAACACCCTCCCTCTAACTGATGGTTGCAAAAAACTAAAAACCTGCCAAAAGACAGCCCCTTCGTAAAGTAGTCGGCAAGCTGATCATTAGTAGAAACATAGTGGACGACAAGATTCTTCTTAGTAACTTGCTCTCGAATGTAATGGTAGTCTATCTCGATATGTTTAGTCCTTGCGTGGAAGACGGGATTTGAAGCCAACGCTAAGGCTGAAACATTATCACAGTACAAGATGGGTGGTTGAAAAAGAGGAATATGAAGATCACAAAGGAGCATTCTAACCCAAGAAAGATCAGCTGCTGTAACTGCAAGGGCCCTATATTCAGCCTCAGTAGAGGACCGTGCGACGGTGGGCTGCTTTTTAGTTGTCCAACAAATGGGATCATTTCCCAGAAAAAGAACAGCACCTGTGGTAGACCTCCTATCATTAGGATCTCCAGCCCAATCAGCATCAGAATAGGCTGATAAGGTGAGAGAGTTCTTACTATAATGTAGTCCAAGGGAAGAAGTACCATTGAGATATCTAATGATCCTTTTGAGAGCCTTGAAATGGACATCAGTAGGAGCATGCATGTATTGGCATACGTGATTCATAACAAACTGAATATCGGGCCTTGTAAAAGTCAAATATTGTAAGGCTCCAACCAAACTGCGATAAGGAGTAGGATCAAGAAGAGGAATACCATCATGCTTACTAAGTCGAGAAGAAGCAGCACAAGGAGTCTTGCAAGGTTTACAGCCCTGCATTTGAGACTTATGGATAAGATCGTTAAGGTACTTTTGGTGACCTACAAAAAATCCATTGGAAGTGTGGGTGACTTCAAGACCTAGAAAATAGTGGAGGGACCCTAAATCTTTCATCTCAAATATTGTGTCAAGGTCAGCAACTAGGGTGGTGATGAAGGATGCATCAGTACCAATAACTAAGATATCATCAACATAGAGTAATAACATGGTAGAGATGATCCCTGATGTCTCACAAATAGAGAAGAATCAGCCTGTGACTGGGTAAACTGAAACTAAAAAAGCTGAGAAGTAAAGGTCTCAAACCAAGCTCGGAGAGCTTGTTTAAGACCATAAATAGCTTTTTGAAGTTTGCACACATAAGTGGGAAGTGATGGATCAACAAATCCCGAGGGTTGAGCCATAAAGATTTCTTCTTTTAATTCACCATGTAAAAATGCATTCTTAACATCAAGTTGCTTAATAGACCACCCAAAATGAGCTGCAAGCTAGAGAACAATACGAACGGTTGTTGGTTTAACAACAGGACTGAAGGTCTCAGAATAATCTATGCCCGCCTCTTGATGAAACCCCTTGGCCACTAACCTAGCTTTATATCGGGATACAGAACCATCAGCATTATATTTAATTTTGTATACCCATTTACATCCCACAACATTTTTATTGGGTGGTGGTTTAGGGACAAGAGACCAAGTGCCCTGTTTATGTAAGGAAGAGAACTCTTCTCCCATTGCATCTCTCCACTCTTTATATTTGACAGCCTGAGAATAACAAGTAGGTTCAGACAGAGGAGCATGACTAAGGAAGGCTTTCTTTTTAAACACACCAGTTTTAGATCTGGTATGCATGGGATGTGCATTACTAGATGAAGGAATAGAAGGAGAGGGTAAAAGAGGTGGAGGATTGTCCACAAGAGGAGAAGAAGAAGAAGTAAGCGGATGTAAGCTAGAGAAGGGAGCTGAAGAAGAGTCTGGAAAGACATAGGGGGAGAAGAAATCAATGGAGGAGAAGGTAAAAGGCAAGGAGAAAGACTTGAATTATTAGAGAAAGAAGAAGAGGGGAAATTGAAGAAGATGAAGAAAGAATATTGGCTGAAGTAGGAGGTGGAAACCAATTAAGAGAAGAAATGGAACTTGTGGAGCCTATGGTAGAATCAAGAGCTGTTGGAAAATGAAGTTCATTAAAAATGACATGCCTCGAAACATAGAATCTATGAGTGACAGGATCAAAACAGAGATAGCCTTTGTGATCCATAGGATAGCCTAAGAATACACATCTGGTAGACCTTGACTCTAATTTGGTTTTGTGATATGGTCTGAGAAGAGGATAAGCAGCACAACCAAAAACCTTTAAAGTTGAATACTCAGGACATTGACCATGAAGGAGTTCAAAAAGGGATTTATGAGAAGTATTGGAACTAGGCATTCTATTTATCAAATAGGTGGAAGTGGTGAATGCATGAAGCCAAAATTGAGGAGAAAGAGAAGCAGTGGACAATAAGGTCAACCCAGTCTCAACAATATGGCGATGTTTCCTCTCAGTTACACCATTCTGCTGAGAGGTATGAGGACAAGATTTTTGGTGGTGAATGCCATGAGAATTAAAGAGAGCTTGGAAGTCTTTGTGCTCATATTCTCTTGCATTGTCGGTTCTGAAAATTTTCATTTTAGTGTTAAAAATATTTTCTACAAATGCTTTGAATTTGCAAAAAATACCATAGACTTCTGATTTAAAAACAAGTGGATAAATCCAAGTAAAACGAGTAAAATCATCCACAAAAGAGACATAATAAGAAAAACCAGTATAGGATTTAACAGGTGCAGGACCCCAGAGGTCACTATGTATTATTTGCAACGGAGCAGTAGTGACAGAAACAGACTTAGGAAAAGGCAATTTGTACATCTTGCCATACAAACAATGTTCACACACAGTACTAAGAGAATGTGGAAGGGGAGTGGGGTGCACATTGTGCAAGATTTGATTCAAAATTTTATTCGATGGGTGTCCAAATCTATTGTGCCAAAGAGTATGAGATATTCTCTGTCCTAACTGTGCTGAATGAACTGAAGTAGAGACCTGAGTAGAGTTGAGATGCTGCTGAAAAGGAGAAGAAGCTGAGCTGCTAACATTGTTGATAGCAGGAGTGGCTGAGTAAACAGGATAGAGGCCATTATTGCACTGGCCTTGATAAAGGATCTTGTCTGTAGCCAGATCCTGAATACGAAGCATTTTAGAGTCAAAAATACATCTGCAATGATTATCTACACACAATCTATGAACAGACAGAAGATTAAAGGCTAGAGATGGAACACATAGGACATCATGCAGATTAAACTTGTGAGAAGAAGTAGGAATAGAGCTTATACCAGAATGAGTGATCGGAAGACCTTGACCATTGGCAATTGATATCTCATCCTCACCTTGATATTCAGAAGCAATAGAGAGATTGGAGAGATCACCAGTCATGTGACTGCTAGCACTAGAGTCTGTGTACCAGACACTGGAATCATGTGGAGGAAAACCTTGAGACGCAGTCATGGCTACCAAATGTGAAGCTGGAAATTTTCCTTGATAGGAGTAATTCATGCGGTGATAACAATCAATCGCTGAATGATTTGGCTTATTACAAATCTGACAGACAATTGAAGTAGTGAAAAGAGGTCTAGGTGATTGAGAACTAGGGTTTCGAGCAGCATTGGGGTTGAAAAAGGGAGCATTAGATTGAAATCGACCACCATTTCCTTGATTCCGGCCACCTCTACCATAATTTCTGCTACAACCTCGACCTCGAAATTGATTGTTCGAGCCTCGATTGAAAATTTGTCCTTTATTCTTATTTTGAGAGGCAACCATGGCAGAAGCTATGTGTGAATCAGCTTTCTGAAAAGCTTCCAAAGACAATTCTTCAGCTCGAAGAAGAACATGAAGCTCTTCTAATGTTAGAGCCTGAGGTCCTGTTCTGATGGAGGCCTTAAAAGCATTGTATTGTAAAGGAAGACCATTCAAGGTGTAGATAAGAATGTCTTCATCTTCAACAATTACAGCAACAGAGGCTAGTTTATCTCTGGTCTCTTTAATTTTCTGTATATAATCCTCGATGGAATCTATACCTTTACTTATGGACTGCAGATTCGTCTTCAGCTGGAGTATATTAGCTCGTGAGCTTGAAGAAACCTTCTTTCTAGGGCTTTCCAGACTTCCTCAGAAGTCTTGTATCCGACTATGTGTGACAGTGCTGTTGGAGAGAGTGTCGCATTTATCAGAGTCATTAGGGTTTGATCATGTGTTGTCCATGTGTGATAATCTGGATTTGGTTGATCAGTGATTGATCCTTCAAAATCTTCAATAAATTTCGGTGGACATGGATTTAATCCATCAACAAAGTTGTACATTGAATGTGGTTTCAAGATTGCAGAAAATTGAAATCTCCATGGAATATAATTGGAAGAATCCAAACGAATTGTGATGAGGTTACAAATATTAGACAGTAGATAGATTGGAGCATAGCTCACAGTAGATGAAGAAGAGATGGTAGAAAAAGACGAAATAGTTGAAGAACTTGACGCCATTAATAGAGACAAAGGTCTCTCAGATGAGCTCTGATACCATGACAAAGTTTACAAGTCATAGAGATGAAGACCCAATTCTCATTACATTAAATCTGATTACAAGATGTATCTATATACACACTAATACCCAAGATAGTAAGGCAATGACAGCTCAGCTTATAACAACCCCATTAGTCACAACTAATTGCAGTTAATCTAGAACTTGTATTGGCTATGTTCTGATCAAGTGGTTGTGAGTGATTCTTTAATTGGCAATCTGTGTGCTCAGGGCTAGAAGAGGTGGAGTCTCTAACACTCATAGATCCGGTGATCGGGATCGAAATGTAGCCCGTACTTTTTTCTTTATATATTGTTCTTTTTGGCATGTAATATAAATTTTTGTAACACATGCATAGGTAATTTTTGTAACACATGCATAAATTTTTGTAACACATGCCCCGCTTCAGTGAACCCTCCCCCGCCCTCGTCCCGCATAGTACTTCTCCCCGACCCCGCCCCCGGCCCCGCCCCCGCCCCGCACTCGGGGTCCCCGACCCCCGCCCCGCCCCGATTATGATTTTTTTTTTTTGGGTACACAAATTGAAAAAGCAGTTTTTTTAATACATTTTTTTCTCCAATAGTGCAGTTTTTTTTTAACTTACCAAATTAGTTTCCCAATAGTGCAGTTTTTTTTTTTTAAATGGTAATACACATAACTATTGAGGAGTAAAAATGTAAATACAAGTATATTCAGGGCGGGTTCGGATTTTTTGACCCGACCCCGACCCCGACCCCGACCCAAACCCGACTCGGGTTTTGAAAACCTCCCCCATACCCGCCCCTAACCCTATTAAGCCCCCCATACCCTACCTATTAGGAGCGGGACGGGACGAGAAACCCGAAAACCCGCCCCATTGCCATCCCTACACATGCACTGGAGTTTTGGAAACCCTCCGTGAATTCGATCGTAAACATGATTCAAGAACTGCTCTGAACTAGAAAGTGACGTAATGTGAGACACACCCAATGATTTCTCGAAGCAATGTTGATCGAAAATAATGATTGGAAAGGTCTCCCAAACGGATCTCAATGTTTTGGACAATGTGCTAAATCGTGCCACGTCGGATGTTGATAGAAAACCCATAATGTGGTGTACAGTGTCCACCGGCAAGCTGCTCATTCGGTCAACGCCTCCTTCTTCTATTTTGTTGTCATTGTTACCTTGTTTTTTAGGAAAAGTAACTGTGTGTGGGTATGTGTTACCCATTGTATG
Organism: Hydrangea macrophylla; assembly: GCA_033977485.1. Taxonomy (NCBI): domain Eukaryota; kingdom Viridiplantae; phylum Streptophyta; class Magnoliopsida; order Cornales; family Hydrangeaceae; genus Hydrangea; species Hydrangea macrophylla. The sequence goes on from CM066994.1 coordinate 37,509,471, forward strand.
GTTGCGTACTTGTGTTGTATGTAGTAGCTCCGTATAATATACATATAGTGCTTTTCGTATTCTCATCTACATATATTCATATATATATATATGTATATAGTTATATGGATAAGGATTCTAAACTAATTTGGATATTGTATAGTCCGTAATTGAGAAATTATATTATTTTTAAGTGTGGCTTCTACAACAATTTTTGAGTGATCTCACTGCCTATTGCGTCAAACGGTTGTGTGAAATTAGTAGTTTTTTTTTTTTTTGAGGGAAAAAGAATAGGAAAGAATGTAGTATTTTTTTTTTTGGGGGGGGGGGGGGGGAGGGTGTTTCAAAATTAAGGTTCTTTTGTTTAGTGGTATACTTGTATTGTATGAGTCATGACAATTGTAGTTTTGTGACACTCAACTACTCATGTACCTAGTATTAATGTACTTGTCATGTGCCCCTATTTTTTAGTGCTCACATGACTCTATAATATTGAGCCGTAGGGTGACAATTTTTTTAGGAGGGACAAACTAAACTAATTAATAAGGAACTGCAACTATCTAAGAAAGCCTACTTAATTGTGGATAAATTTTAAAATTTTCATTATTACTCTTTTTTTTTAATTCAAATACTCGATCAGTGTTGCATCAAAGAAAATGTGTGAGACTTCATCATATGATAACGGGTACACTTGAAAAGTATCTAGTCAAAGTAAATTGAGTTTTCAAATAGGACTCTCAAACTAAGATACTCAAAATGGAATACAGGACTTAACTTGGGACGGAGGGAGTAAATTATTTTTTGGCAAATTTTTCTCATTTTATTTTTGTCCTAACAAAACAAAGAAATTAAAAGTGGTTAATTTATTAGTGTTTTTTTTTTTTTCCTTTCACTTCCCAAAACGAAAGCCTTCAGAAGATTTTTAAACGCGGGGGCATGGCCCTCCTAACCCCTATGACCTGCATCGTGGTATGATGGTCTCACCAAATGATTCTCCAAAGGGTTCAATACAACTAGCTAATAATAAAAAGTTAAGTACAAGGGTAATGTTATGCTTCCCAAAATTACTAATGTTATGCTTTTAAAAATACATTTGACATTAAACCCACTTGATTTTTATTGATGATGTTGAACTAATCCTACATATATTAAAGGTGGTTCTATTGCACACACATTACTCTAGGTACAATGGGAATTTTGTTTTTTTATTTTTAATTTCTTTTTTTAATGTGAAATTTCATATATATAACTAGTTCAATTTTTATAAAAGTTATGTGAAATTTCACACAACTTTTACAATATGTGAACTTTTCACTGATAAAATAAAAATAAAAATAAAAACAAAACAAAAAAATAACATATTAGACCTAATGCTAAAAAGGTCTATTTTAGAGGATTTTTTATTAAATTTCCCTTTGTTTTATTCTTGGAAAAATCCTATAAATAACAAAGGAATATAGAGTATAGGTATAGTGTACCATGTCAGCCTCCGACTCACCCGGGCAAAATTTAGGTGTCTCACTTCAATAACAAAATTCAGTAACTTTAGATTTTTTTGTTGTTGCTAATTTGCATAAGGATTCTAAACTAATTTGGATGGAGTATCTACTGTGGGTAGTCGAGAAAGGATAGGAAACAATTCAAGGAAATAATCTCCCTTTTTGAAGTTAAATATTCCTCCAGAAAATGAAAGAATTAATATTACAATAATATTATATGTTCAAATTTTCATTATGAGATTTTTCTCAAATCTTCCCGCAATCTTGAAGATTATACCTTCTGTTTCATATACCCTTTTTTATGTGGTGAAAAAAGAAGAAGAAGAAGAAGTAATGACTTTATTTTCCATCATGAATTTCCTGGAGCAATTAGGATTTAGGAGTGATATGAAGAGCACAATTGATGTCCAAGCAACTAATTATATTATAATCGATCATGCACAATGTAAACTGTGACAAATCTTGGCACCACAACATTTATTTTCATCTAAGTGGGAAAATTTGACATTCGACAAAATTTCCTAATTTTAAGAGGCAACTGAATATAGCATCTCCAACAGTTATGTTCCGTTTGGTATGTAACTATATATGGTAGTAAAATTTTTTTTGTTTTAGCACATGCATAATTTTTATGTAAATTAGATATGGAGAGAGAAACTGTTTGGTTGGAAATTATATATGTGCGAGCCTGCCAGGCAAGTAAATTGCCAATGTGTGTGTTGTAATTAGCATCCAAACTGCACCTCATCAGACAGATTGTGGTGACATTCGATACCTTAATAAGGACTTCAAAAGGTGTAAAGATGTAACTAATTTGAAGAACTTCGAATTAACTGATGTATTATTACTCCTAATGAAGAACAGTAAAATAATAATAATAATAATAATAATAATAATAATAATAATAAAGTAACAGACTATTTTATTAAGTAAAAATAGACTAAAATCTAACCTTGAAGATAACTTCGAAGGTGTTTTAATTCGAACTCTAAAAGTAAAGATAAAAGGTACAATATTTGTAAATAGATAAAAGTGTATATGTTGATGTTGATCGAATGATCTTCTCTCGAACACAAACTCCTTCTATATATAATCATTGAGGCTTCACAGTAGTCTTGTTTGAATTTTCCCTCTTCTTTTCAAACTGGTAACTGCCAATTCACGTAGTGTTGTCTTGAGTTGACACCTGTTTTTCAGTTATTCTTCAATGATCAACGCATGTCCCTTGACAGTTCATGTTTTAAACAAAATGAAATGGTAAAACTTCCAGCAACTGTCCCCGCATTAATTTTCACTCAGTTTAACTGCTTTGCCACGTTGAATCCTGCGTGGCACTTCCTCATTGGCTGGATAAATTCATCACAAACATTACCCCCCGCACCATTTTCCTTAATTTTGATTCGAAAAAGATAATGGCGATCGTGGCAAGATCACGCTGGGCAGTTGAGACTTCCATCATTCCATGCAACCTCCTGAACATGGTTAAATTGAGGATCCAAATCTGCATTACCTTCACATTGACTGTTTATTCATTTAGTCCTTGTATCTCTAACTTTGTTTGTCACTTCGAATCTGTTCTGTTAACCATGTTCTCTTCTCAATCTCCGTTCGATATTGGTGATCAATTCCCTTTAGACCTTCCTGAAGAAGTGATCTTGTTAACCAAACGTCCTGAAATTCCTCATCGAACCAATTGGGATCCTCCTGAGATTCCTCCTGAGCCATTCACCTACTTGAAGTGGGGAATATGGCATAACATGCTAAACCGGCCAAGTGCATCTTCATCAGGACAAAGTTCATCTTCGAGCCCTCTAAAGTTAATTTACAACAATCAAACCTTCCCTCCCGCTTGGGAGCAACCCATTTCCTATGGTGAAGGGGTAGGATATTACAAAGGCATGAAACTCAAAACACCAATCATAGCACCTTCGGTTATCCATCCAAACTAATTTGAATATCCTGAAACTGAAGGAATCATTCAAAGCAGGATAATAAAACCATACTATCCATTTTCGAATCGTCCTTCTCGGGAACAGAACCCGTTGAATGCCTGGTTAATCTCTTCAACTAGTGTTCATGGTGAAAGACTTCAAAGGGGTAACATTTTAGTTCCCCAAGGCAGAGCCCCTATCCATACATACATAAGGGCATCGCATGAAAACTTTTCCAATGAGCACTACTCCTCAATTTTCTTTTCTAAATGTAAACTTTTCGAGAAAGATTACAAGGAAATAGTACTTCTGTTCGATTACTCTTTACTAGGTTTTCCAGACACAAAGGTCCAAGTGATTGACCCAACTGAGGATATTAGTGATCCTTTCTTAAAATTAGACCAATTGTGCAGGAATGATCCCATATTCGAACATACTCCTCCTGTTTTATCGCCTTCCTCATGCTTAATTATCCAAGCACAAATGCTTCTGGTAGCCTTCTCACATCTCCCATTCTCCATTTTGCAAGAACCAAAGGCTTGAATTAATTTTGAATGGAGTTGCCACATCTATGTCATGAATGGAGCATTTCAACACTTGTTCGAACCCAAATTGATTCACCTTTCGAACTTTGTCTTCTCATACAAGGTGGTATTCACATCACCAAGAAAGTGTTCATCACTTGAATTACCTAATGGGCCTTTATGAAAGTCTCAAAGAAGGTCCCAATGCACTCCTTGATGAAGTATCAGAATTCAAAGACAAATGCATATGTGGGTGTGGAAGTTCTAATGAAGAGAGCAATGTTTTCCATTACTCGAAGCCTGACCTCGAAGGTCGAATTGCATATCTCAAGGATGAAGCCAAAGCTGTTGGTATATCTCTTCGAGGTAAAACTCCATTAGCCAAGGAACTTCGAGGTCTCCGCAAAGCCTTAGCCAAGATCAACTCTCGGTTAAATCAATGTGAAGAACAACTCAAAGAGGCTTATCTCACCCTTCGAAGTTAAGATAAATTGGTATTGCAAACCAGGAACCTACGCCTCGAGATAGAACTAGAAGTAGAGTATTTTGCTTATTATTAGGATATGTTCCACAAGCTCGTGACTTATGGATTTCCATACTTTTATCAATTATGTCTGTAACCTGTATATGCATTCTTCTTTTCAATTCAATGAATTATAAAAATTCATGAATGTTCTGACCAAACTAAAATAGTTCATTCTAAACCAGTAGGTATTCCTCTTTAGAATAACGGCTATTGAAGTAACCAACTTTAACGGCTACTTTCTTAATAAATGCGTCTTTTCCCAAACGTCACCAAAGGCTATAAATAGATAAGGGATAAGGATGAAAAAATTGTTCTAACTTCTGTAAACTCTTCTTCTCCCATTATAACACCCACATTTGTGTTATTGCATTTGTATCATATTGTCATGCATGATAATGTGATGTGGCGTGTCCTATGACACATGGTTGAGTGAGTTTTGACTCACGAGTTGATTTGGGTGTCTGTGTTAGAGAACCCTTTGAAACTGTGGTAATTGAGGATTTTGTTGTTGTGACATCTCTCCGAGTGTGAGACGGTCACTGTGGAACACTTTAAATGTTTATCTGAAAATAAATGTTTACCTGTGTATTTCAATATCTGTATTATTTTTTGTTGTAGAATTTATTTCTGTTGTTAGATTTAGTATCCTGGTGAGGACGAATGAACACGCTATTAATTTGGTAGGCTAATTAGCAACTTCGGAAACGTCATATAGAAATTCGCGTTTTAGCAACCAAACAAAACTTAGTCGAAAACTTTTATAATTTTGAAGTTTCACTCGTAAAGCTATGAATAAGCTGTATAGAAAGTTTCAGAGACTGATTAGGAGTTTGGAAAAACTCGTGGGGAGGTAAACGTAATTCCCCGAGAGTGTTGCCTATATATAGATAGAGATGAGTTGAGATATTTCACAAAGTTAACCTAAAAGTTAAAGAGGAGGCCAAAAGGGAGGCTAGAGGGAGATTTGATTGCTTAGAGCTTTGCGACGCCAAACGACGACCTTCCGTCAGTCTGGTTTCTCCCAGATTTCATATTCGAGCTCCTCGAGGTAAGAGCTTCGTTTTGATATATGTTAGGGCCTGTTTGGCTAAGTTTTCCAAAAAGTTATTTTCTAGAATTTTTCATAAAAGTTTATAAATGGAATTCTGATCCATAGGAATTGTACTAGACGGACTTCTGCACGTTCTTTGTGCACGGGTTTTCTTCAGATTAATTTATAGGAGCGTAAATCGGAGGTGAGTGATTCAACTATGTTTTGGAATGATTTCTTGGCATGTATTCATGTTATGTTTGAATAGCATGTATTAATTCTTAGAGATATATTGTGTAGTTCATATTGGGCAATTATATTGATAAGTAGGCTCAATAGCACGGTGATATGTTTTGATTACCGCGAGTATGGTGATATGTATTTGAGCATGTTAAGTTGCTTATTTGGGTCAGAAGGAGCACGTGGTCACCGTGCCATTTTGTGGAGCCGATAGAGTGGCATTAAGGTCGCACGATTGTTTGTAGAATCGTGGGTCTTACCCTTTCGCGTGGACTTATTGGCGAGGAGTCGCGGATTGGGAATATGGACGGGCACGTGAGTCTCCGGCGACTAGTATGAAATGTAGAGATGTGAATGCGGACATGTTTATCATTCATGTACATATGTTGATTTATTCACTAAGCATTAGCTTAAACAAATCGAAATATGTGTGGTTATTCAAATAACCATTTCAGGTGTTAATGCTGGCGAGGAATCGCAGAAGTGAGTACGTGGGTTGGGAGTTCGCTTGTGAGGCAACTTGAACGATAATCTTGTAGTTTTGGAATAATAGAAATGTTGTAATATGATTTTGGTTGTTTTAACCCATGTTTAACTTAGTATGATAGAACGGATCTAGAACGTTGTAATAGACTATAACGGGTTGTAATTATGTTTGGTAATGCTTTAATACAGCTAGAATTACTTTGGACTAAGTTTGAATTAAATGGTTGATCTTTGGGTGAAAGTTAGACAGCTTTTACAACTTGATTTCTGCAGATTGGGCTGCTACCAGGGGAGCAGTCGACTGAGCAGTCGACTGAACCCCTGAGCCTGTTAGCTACTGCTTCTTATTTTAACAAAAGTAGTCGACTGGACCCCTCGGCAGTCGACTGGACCCCCGCATCAGTCGACTGGACCTCCAGTCTCAGTCGACTGGAATTGCTATTAAATCCCTGCCCACTCCCGTCGACTGAGCAGTCGACTGAGCAGTCGACTGGACCTCCAGTCTCAGTCGATTGGAATTGCTATTAAATCCCTGCCCACTCCCGTCGACTGAACAGTCGACTGAGCAGTCGACTGAACCTCTGGTTTTGAAAATGTGTTTTGTTTTCCGCTGCGTGTGTTCTTCAAACCTAATTTTGGGAACGTTAATGAATTGGTTTAGCCTCGGTGGCGTGCCACGGGCTCCGGTTCCGCTATTGTGGGACCGGGCTGTGACATTTAGTGGTATCAGAGCATAAGTTTAGAGCCTTGGGAACGAGTGACGTTATATATGTTGAGTGACGTCGAGTGGAGTGTGTAATTGTAAAGATAGTTGTTATCATTGTAGAAATGCTTCATGTGTTAGCATTTGTTGATTGTGATGAACGGTGCACATATATCTATATTGTGGCATAGCATGCATGGTCATCATGCATTAAACTCAACAGGGAAAATATTTGAAACATTATGGCGGAGCAGCCGAGAGAATTGTCACCGCATTCGCGGATGGACCAAATAGTGAATATGGTGGGAAGTTTCATACAAGCGGTAAGTGAAAGGGAACAGATGAACGTTCAGCCCCCACAAGTGGAAATTCGTTATGTCAATGCACCACCGGCACCGCGACCTCAACACACAATCGTGGAACAGTTTCATAAACGGAAACCGACGTTGTATCATGGGCAAATTGACATAGACTTGGCCGATCATTGGATGATGGACATGGAAAGACATTTCCGTCAGGTAATATGTACCGATGAGGAGAAAATTTTATGCGCATCCGATACGTTGATGGGCGAAGCATTGGATTGGTGGAACAACGTGCTTGAACAAGGGAAGCCAACTACGTGGGAAGCATTTAAAGAGGAATTCAACAAACGTTTCTTCCCGCAATCTGCTTATACTCAGAAACGTCAAGAGTTTGCAAGTTTGGTTCAGGGAGATATGACCGTGGGTGAGTACGTTTCTCGTTTCAATGCTTTGTTATGATTTGGGAAGACTACTGTTCCAACTGATAGGGATAAAGCTCGTAAGTTCGAGGAAGGGCTTAGAGAGAATATCCGTGGCCGTGTGGATATGTTACAACACCCGACCGTTTCTCTCGTTGAGGAAGCTGCTCGGATTGCTGAGAAAAGTGTCGACAGATATCGACAAGGGCAACAAGGAAAGAGGTCAAATGACAATAGGGGTAAGAGTCAAGGGAATGCGAAGAAACCGTTTACACAAGATTCGGGATCGCATATGAGTAGCCAAGGAGGGAGTATGTTCATGGGGGACTCGAGACCGCTGTGTCCAACATGTAACCAACGACACAGAGGAACTTGTTACCAATTGAGCACCTGTTACTTCTGCAAGCAGTTAGGACACATATCCCGAAATTGTCCTTTGAATACAAACTCGACCGCACCAAATACCTTTTCAAATACCAAGAGCTACAACCCAGAGATAAGAGGGAAATGTTTTGAGTGTGGCCAACTGGGGCATATAGCGAAGAATTGCCCGAGTAAGAGACAACCGGGAATGAGTACCGGGGCATCGAGTGTGCCAAGCGGATCAAGAATAGAACCTCGAGTGGATAAAGGGAAAGGAGTCGCACAACAACAAGGACGATACTTCCAACTCAGGCCGGGGAATACGGATGATACCGTCGTATCAGGTATTCTTCCTATTTGTTCGTATCCTGCACGTATACTTATGGATTCTGGTTCAACGCATTCATTTGTATCACGTGATTTTGTTAAACATTTAACTGTTAAGTCAGAACCGCTAGGATATGATTTGTGTGTATCATTGCCTAGTAGTGAACCGTTAGTTACTTCGTCAATATTCAAGTCATGTGAGATCAAGATAGGTGATAAAGTCTTGAGCGTTGATTTGATTCCGTTGACGGTGAATTACTTTGATGTTATCTTGGGTATGGATTGGTTGTCGGTTAATCAAGCCAGAATCGATTGTGAACAGAAACGGGTTAGTTTCTATCCGTCAGGGCGAGAAGAGTTTACTTTTCAGGGTAAGGGAGTGATCGTACCGCCGTACTTGATATCGGCGATTCAAGCAAGTAAGATGATGAAGAAGGGTTGTTCGGGTTTCTTATGTTCAATTATCGACACGAGAGTTCTTGGACCACTAATAGAAGACATTTCAGTAGTTCGAGAATTTCCAGATGTTTTTCCCGATGAGTTACCCGACGTATTGATTGAGAGAGAGCTTGAGTTCACAATAGAAGTAGTACCAGGGTCACAACCGGTATCCAAAGCACCGTACCGAATGGCACCAATAGAGTTGAAAGAATTGAAAGTTCAGTTAGAAGAACTGTTGGAGAAGGGTTTTATTCGACCGAGTGTTTCGCCGTGGGGAGCACCAGTCTTGTTTGTGAAGAAGAAAGATGGAACAATGCGTATGTGCATCGACTACCGGGAATTGAATAAGTTGACCGTCAAGAACAAGTATCCACTGCCGCGAATAGATGACTTGTTTGATCAGTTACAAGGAGCGCAAGTATTTTCAAAGATCGACTTGAGATCCGGTTACCACCAGCTGAAAGTCAAGGAGGAGGATGTTGAGAAGACAGCTTTCAGAACTCGATATGGTCACTTTGAATTTTTGGTTATGCCATTTGGAGTGACTAATGCACCAGCTGCTTTCATGGACCTGATGAACCGTGTCTTCAAAGACTATTTAGATGAGTTTGTTATCGTGTTCATAGATGACATCCTAATCTACTCCAAAAGCGTAGAAGATCACGAGTATCATTTGCGATTAGCTTTACAACGATTGCGTGAAAAGAGATTATTCGGCAAATTGAAGAAGTGTGAGTTTTGGTTGACCGAGATAGCTTTTCTTGGACATATTGTATCAGCTAAAGGAATTTCTGTAGACCCTCAGAAGATAGAAGCAGTTACCAACTGGGCGAGACCAACGAATGTGACAGACATCAGAAGTTTCCTAGGATTAGCTGGGTATTATCGGAGATTTGTAAAAGATTTTTCGCGTATAGCAATGCCGATGACACAGTTAATGAGGAAAGATATTGCTTTTGTTTGGAGTCCAGAATGTGAAGAAAGTTTCCAAGAGTTGAAGGATCGACTAGTGAAAGCACCAATATTAGCCGTTCCATCAGGGACTGAAGGATTCATTATTTATAGTGATGCTTCATATAGAGGTTTAGGTTGCGTTCTTATGCAAGGTGATAAAGTTATTGCGTATGCGTCGAGACAACTTAGACCGCACGAGAAAAATTATCCAACACATGATCTAGAATTGGCCGCCGTGATTTTTGCACTGAAGATTTGGCGTCATTACCTATACGGGGAGAAATGTGAGATCTATACGGATCACAAGAGTTTGAAGTACTTATTTACACAACGAGATTTGAACATGAGGCAAAGGAGATGGTTAGAGTTGATGAAGGACTATGACTTGTCAATTCAGTATCATCCGGGCAAAGCGAATGTCGTCGCCGATGCTCTTAGTCGTAAGGTACCAACCAATACCGCATCAGATTTGACTTCTCAGAAAGAATTGATACGAGATATGGAGAATATGAAGCTTGAGGTGATTCCGAGGATTGAAAGTGGATTGATGTCGACGATGGTGGCACAACCACTCTTGATTCACGAGATCACGGAGAAACAACTTCAAGACGTGGCTTTGAAGAAGATTTGTGATGAGATTCCAATGGGCAAACAACCGGGATTCACGTTTGAGAACAATGTTTTGAGATTGAGGGGTAGAATTTGTGTACCTAAAGAGAAAGAGTTGAAACGGAACATCCTAGAGGAAGCACACAACACGAAGTATACCGTTCATCCGGGAAGCACTAAGATGTATAGAGACTTGAGACATGTTTATTGGTGGCCGGGAATGAAGAGGGAAATAGCACGATATGTTTCGTGTTGTACTAGTTGTCAACAAGTAAAGGCCGAACGCCAAGTACCCTCGGGATTGTTACAACCGTTACCGATAGCCGAGTGGAAATGGGAGCACATAACAATGGATTTTGTTAGTGGGTTTCCGAGATCGAAGAGATCGAACACTATTATTTGGGTGATTGTTGATCGTTTGACGAAGTCGTCGCATTTCCTACCACTTCGAACGACTAAGCCGATGACGTTAGCTAAGTTGTATATTTGCAAAATTGTGAGACTACATGGTATCCCAGTTTCTATCGTTTCGGAGAGGGATAGTAGTTTTACATCGAAGTTTTGGAGGGCCTTGCAAGAAGCAATGGGTACCAAATTGCACTTTAGTACAGCTTTTCATCCTCAGACCGATGGTCAATCAGAAAGAGTAATCCAGATTTTGGAAGACATGCTTCGTTTATGTGTACTTGATTTTCAAGGCGATTGGGAAGACCACCTACCGTTGATTGAGTTCGCATATAACAACAGTTTTCAGTCGAGTATTGGGATGGCTCCTTATGAAGCTTTATATGGTCGAGTATGTCGTTCACCGATTAGTTGGACGGAAGTCGGAGAAAGAAAGATTGAAGGGCCGAAAATTGTATAAGAGACGACGGATAAGATAATGGTGATTAGACAACGGTTACTGACAGCTCAGAGTAGGTATAAGAGTTATGCCGATAAGCGTAGACGACCGTTGGAATTCGATGTAGGAGACTTAGTGTATTTGAAGGTGTCACCTTCAAAGGGAATAACCAGATTTGGTAGATACGGGAAACTCAACCCGAGATATGTAGGACCTTTTGAAGTCATTGGAAAGGTTGGACCCGTAGCTTATCGTTTGAACTTGCCGAGCGAGTATGCTCAAGTTCATAATGTGTTTCATGTATCGTTGTTACGCAAACAATTAGTGGAAGATAGAGATCAAGTGATGACTCCGACATCGAATGAGATTCAGAGTGATTTAACGTATGTTGCGTATCCGGTAGAGATCTTGGATCGGAAGGATCAAGTCTTACGGAACAAAGTAATATCGAAAGTGAAAGTGTTATGGCGTAGCCAAGCTACGGAAGAGATGACGTGGGAGATAGAAGATGAGATGCGTACTCAGTATCCGCACCTTTTCGAGACTTGAGGTACAAGTTTGGGGACAAACTTCTTTTAAGGGGGAGAGTATTATAACACCCACATTTGTGTTATTGCATTTGTATCATATTGTCATGCATGATAATGTGATGTGGCGTGTCCTATGACACATGGTTGAGTGAGTTTTGACTCACGAGTTGATTTGGGTGTCTGTGTTAGAGAACCCTTTGAAACTGTGGTAATTGAGGATTTTGTTGTTGTGACATCTCTCCGAGTGTGAGACGGTCACTGTGGAACACTTTAAATGTTTATCTGAAAATAAATGTTTACCTTTGTATTTCAATATCTGTATTATTTTCTGTTGTAGAATTTATTTCTGTTGTTAGATTTAGTATCCTGGTGAGGACGAATGAACACGCTATTAATTTGGTAGGCTAATTAGCAACTTCGGAAACGTCATATAGAAATTCGCGTTTTAGCAACCAAACAAAACTTAGTCGAAAACTTTTATAATTTTGAAGTTTCACTCGTAAAGCTATGAATAAGCTGTATAGAAAGTTTCAGAGACTGATTAGGAGTTTGGAAAAACTCGTGGGGAGGTAAACGTAATTCCCCGAGAGTGTTGCCTATATATAGATAGAGATGAGTTGAGATATTTCACAAAGTTAACCTAAAAGTTAAAGAGGAGGCCAAAAGGGAGGCTAGAGGGAGATTCGATTGCTTAGAGCTTTGCGACGCCAAACGACGACCTTCCGTCAGTCTGGTTTCTCCCAGATTTCATATTCGAGCTCCTCGAGGTAAGAGCTTCGTTTTGATATATGTTAGGGCCTGTTTGGCTAAGTTTTCTGAAAAGTTATTTTCTAGAATTTTTCATAAAAGTTTATAAATGGAATTCTGATCCATAGGAATTGTACTAGACGGACTTCTGCACGTTCTTTGTGCACGGGTTTTCTTCAGATTACTTTATAGGAGCGTAAATCGGAGGTGAGTGATTCAACTATGTTTTGGAATGATTTCTTGGCATGTATTCATGTTATGTTTGAATAGCATGTATTAATTCTTAGAGATATATTGTGTAGTTCATATTGGGCAATTATATTGATAAGTAGGCTCAATAGCACGGTGATATGTTTTGATTACCGCGAGTATGGTGATATGTATTTGAGCATGTTAAGTTGCTTATTTGGGTCAGAAGGAGCACGTGGTCACCGTGCCATTTTGTGGAGCCGATAGAGTGGCATTAAGGTCGCACGATTGTTTGTAGAATCGTGGGTCTTACCCTTTCGCGTGGACTTATTGGCGAGGAGTCGCGAATTGGGAATATGGACGGGCACGTGAGTCTCCGGCGACTAGTATGAAATGTAGAGATGTGAATGCGGACATGTTTATCATTCATGTACATATGTTGATTTATTCACTAAGCATTAGCTTAAACAAATCGAAATATGTGTGGTTATTCAAATAACCATTTCAGGTGTTAATGCTGGCGAGGAATCGCAGAAGTGAGTACGTGGGTTGGGAGTTCGCTTGTGAGGCAACTTGAACGATAATCTTGTAGTTTTGGAATAATAGAAATGTTGTAATATGATTTTGGTTGTTTTAACCCATGTTTAACTTAGTATGATAGAACGGATCTAGAACGTTGTAATAGACTATAACGGGTTGTAATTATGTTTGGTAATGCTTTAATACAGCTAGAATTACTTTGGACTAAGTTTGAATTAAATGGTTGATCTTTGGGTGAAAGTTAGACAGCTTTTACAACTTGATTTCTGCAGATTGGGCTGCTACCAGGGGAGCAGTCGACTGAGCAGTCGACTGAACCCCTGAGCCTGTTAGCTACTGCTTCTTATTTTAACAAAAGCAGTCGACTGGACCCCTCGGCAGTCGACTGGACCCCCGCATCAGTCGACTGGACCTCCAATCTCAGTCGACTGGAATTGCTATTAAATCCCTGCCCACTCCCGTCGACTGAGCAGTCGACTGAGCAGTCGACTGGACCTCCAGTCTCAGTCGACTGGAATTGCTATTAAATCCCTGCCCACTCCCGTCGACTGAACAGTCGACTGAGCAGTCGACTGAACCTCTGGTTTTGAAAATGTGTTTTGTTTTCCGCTGCGTGTGTTCTTCAAACCTAATTTTGGGAACGTTAATGAATTGGTTTAGCCTCGGTGGCGTGCCACGGGCTCCGGTTCCGCTATTGTGGGACCGGGTTGTGACACCCATCTATCTCTTTTGTATTCTATCTTCTTCGCAATTACTCTTATTCTACTCTAGTCATCTTGTTTCCAAAAATGGCTACATCTAGAGACAACACCCAACTTCAGAAAGTTTGTGACGATTTCGAAAAAGTGGTTCAAGATGAACAAACGAAGTATTCGAATGGAAAAGAAACTTCGTTGATCAATGAAATCCTTGTCCCTGTTACTTTTCCTAATCAAGAGTCCTCCACTACCTTAGGTCCCTTGTTAAGCACCCCTAATCTCAAACTTTATGTCTACTATCCTAGTTTAGGACAGCAACACTTGGCGTACCAGCAAGAAATCCCTATCCCTGGAAAAGAATTGAGTTTTGACATTGGCCCAAACCTAGGAAAGAGTGGCCAGAATGGGTAGAGAGGATTTTAGATAAAAAGAGAGAGGCTTTGATCGCAACAGGGATCTATCATTCCATCAACCTTTCGAAATACCCCATCGAAGCCAGTCCTGACCTGCTCGCTGGAGCTTTATGTTTCTGGAACCCTATTTTCAATCACTTTCAATTTTGATTTGGTCCAATAGGTCCAACCATTCTAGATATTTGTCACTTATTAGGGTTTTTATCCCATGGGGAGGATGCTCACCCCTATATGGTCGAATCTGATAGTCCCCTCCCCCCACAAATTAAAACTAACCGAAAGTTTCGAGGGTATACTAATTTCATGACTTCCCATAAGAAGTTATCAGGGAATGTAACAGATACAGAGTATTATTGCTTTCTTCTTTACTGGCTTTCGAAGCATTTATTTTGTACCTCTTCCCAGAGAGTTGTCCTCGAATTCTCTAATATTGCCAAAGCTCTAGTTGCTGGTCAAAGACTAGGTTTGGCTCCCTTTATACTAGGATCTCTCTATAGATCCTTTTCTGACCTGTGTTTTGACCCCCTTCTCCCAACTCAAGGTAGTCCCTTCTGGATTCTGCAATATGGCTTTATGCCTATTTTCTAGAAATTCATAGTTTAGGGCCTCGAGAGAATACTGTTCCTCATGGGGTTTTCTTTGCCTTGCTCCTAAATGTGGAGAAAACTTTTAAAGAATCTCTCTGCTTCTTCTTCGACCTTTCCTCAGTAAGCTCGAATGACCTATTCCAACCCTTTTCAATCCTTTATAATCCTGAGGACAAAACTCCTCTTTTCCCTCTATGGCTATGTCATATTCTGGATAGGACAGCAAATGCACTTGAATTCAAAGCTGAATGGGGAAGCTTTTTGATCAGCAGAGATCTGTTTTTTGGAAACACTCTAAGTGTTAAATCTCATGGTGAACTGTATCTTCCAAATCAATTTTCGAGACAGTTACTCCCATTTTCAATCAGAAGCCAAGCCAATGTATTTATGGCATATAAGACCACTTCAAGGGTGCCATAATTAGTGGTAACTGCTGAATTAACAGCTTATCAGAACAAGGTTAACAACCTGGAGTTCACCTCTCTGCCAGTATTCACAACTTGCACTCCTGCCATCTCGAACTGGTAGGAAAATTTGATGTCAGTACAAATGGACAAATGCCAACTCTTGAGGCACATTGACTCGAAATCAAAAGGAAAATAAATTACCAATTCAATCACTTTTCTTTTGGATAATAAAAAGAAAATCAAACTAATGTTGTTTAAATTTTTTGCAACACAGGGAAGTCAACGGGTAAAAGCTCTTCACCAAAAACCAGAACTTCGAAGGCTGCACCGGGTATTCCAATTCCATCAAAGGTCTTAGCTCCTGTTCCCTCTCCTTCCAGACCCAAAAGAAGACTAATTCTTCCATTAGAGAGTCCTCCCCGAACAACTGAGAACATAGAACCTGAAGAAGACGCACTACAAGGAAAAAGGCTATTTATGTCACTTTTAAAATTGTATTTATGTCTCTTTTATTTCGAGTGACATAACTATTTCTTGCATGAGCTTTTTATGTCATTTTTTTAGTATTTATGTCAGTTTTTAAAAAAAGTGACATAAATACTTGATTATTTATGTCATTGTTTAAAAAAAGTGACATAAATAATAAAATATTTATGTCATTTTTTAAAAAAGTGACATAAATAATAATACATTTATGTCACTCTTTTAAAACCGACATAAATAAAAATGCGGTGGCATTTTTGTAAATAAAAATATTTTGTTTTTATGTCACTTTTTATAAAAAGCAACATAAAAATCTAATTTTTTTAAAATTGACATAAAAGAAAAATTTTTGCACGCGCGGGACAAGGGAAATAAAAGCAACAAACCTTTTAAAGTTTTCTATCTTTTCCCTCTCTTCGCAAAAGATCGACGCCCCCCACCCCATCTAGTATGAGACCCGCCGCCGCCGCTGAGACACACCGCCTCCACTGTCGCCGCTGAGACTCTCTGTCGACCTCTCCTGCCATCCTCCGGTGATCTGAGATCTCACTCTCTCTCTCTCTCACACACACTCACACTCACACACACACACACACACACACACACACACACACACACACTCGCGCATACATACACACACACACACACACACTCTCTCTCTTTCTCTCTCACCCTAGAAGATCTCACAGATCTCACTCTCCCTCGCCTTCTCTTCGTCAAACCCTAGCTCGTCTTCAGTGACCAGAACCCTTTATTTCCTCTTCTAACCCTACGCTCCAGGTACTTCATGTTTTTTCAACATAATTTCTTCATAGCTGCTTACAATTGCTTTTTGTATAATACTATCTCAAATCTGTTCTAATACTTAGGCTTCATGGAGATTTGGGAAGAATAAATGCAAAAGGAAAAGAGGAATGAAGGACATGACTGGCTGTAAGTAAATTACTCATAATTTAATTATGCTTAAACTGGGTTTTCTGGTGTTCTTATGGTTTAACAACACACTTTTTTTAGCAACCAAACAGAGCATAGTTAGGTAGTTGATTTTGTAACGTTTTTGTTACATTAACGAAGTAACCAAATACCACATAAAGCAGTTGAGCTCAGTTTTTTCCCCCTTTCTTTCTCTTATTTGTTATTCCTTGGTTCTTGTCATTGCCTTGTACCGTGTTATCTATTGATGTCTTTTTTGGAATTGTTATCAATTATCTTAAAGCTAAATTGCCTAAAATGAGGTTTTCTGTTGTACTTGGTAGCTTAAAGTTGGATCTTTTTTGTGTTAATGTTTTGGTTTTATAGTCAGTTTAAATGTCATTGACTTCGCTTCCCACTTTATGACTATTTCATTTGTATTTGGTTGATATTTGCTCGAAGTGAAGCCAGCATTAAGAATTTTTCTACCCTCTAGATAGTTGTTGACAAGAGAGGGATATAAAAGGAAACTATATGTGTTCTTATGGCTTTTGCTATTATTTTCTGCAAATAAAAAACTTAATCAGCTAGGGCTGATAGATGGATTAAGTTTACTATAGTGGAGGCAAAAATTTTTTACACTTCAGTTGTGGATAAAGAAACATCATAACATTAATTTTTCTTTTCCTTATTTTGTTTGATATATGCAATGGTGCAAGTTTAATTCTTTTTCTTCAATTGCACTAGATGAAACTTAATACTATTATCTTTGTCTCTTCTTCTTGCGCAACTCTGTATTGTTAGAATCTATTGGACAAAATGGACAGACTTCATCTGGGAGTCATGTTTTAGTCATGAAGTATAAGTTGTAACAGTTCCTAGCTCATGAATCAATCACCATCCACTGCAACCAATTCATATTTTTTTTTTCATTCTTCAAGTGCCTTTTTGTCAATCTCCAATTCTCTGGCTTATACTTCTACAGAAGGGTTTGAATTACAACACATAAGGTTTAATATATCTGGCTAGAAATGGACCATGTCGCGTAGTTCAACTAGTGACATACTCATGACATTTATACAAAGTTCAGATTGGATCCTGGATGATGTAAAATGGACTAGTTTTTTTTGTAAAAATGGACTAGTATTTTCTAATTTTACTTCATAGATACAATATATGGAAGTTGACATCTTCTTGATTTGGTCTATGGTTTTTACTTGTTAAAATTTCACATGTTTGGATCTCATTAGGAATTTCCTTTTGTGCAATCTCGTGCTAACAAGGGTCTTGATGCATCTACAACGATAACTTTTCGAGATTTAGTTCCTACAAAGCTTGCTGCTGCTATTTGGAATTGTATTCCAACGTACCAAACCACCATTCCTGATCAGGTTATAATCAGTTTATTTGCTGATTTCACTTTCTTGCGAAACGCTTAACTAATTTGATTTCTTTCTGATTTTAATGTTTAGATTGCTCCCATCATTCATGAATGGACTTATAATGTTATGTGCCACGATTTGCTAGAAATTGATGGAAATAAATATGTGCCTGAGGTATTTATTTTTATGGTTTTTTTTTCTGCTATGTAAGAGGATGTTTGGGTAATTCTAGAACTGGTTCTTTTATTTAGAAAGGAATTGGGTTTAAGTAGTTTGGTGTTTGTGCGTTTTCTTTTTGGTTACATACGAGTCGTTTACCCTAAGTACTTCTGATCAAAACTACAAAATACAAGTTTTCAGAAAAACCCAGATATATGTGAGACTGATCTGAAGCTGGTCATGTTTTAAGCATTCCCAAAAGGCCCTAAGATTCTTTAGTTGAGCTTCTAGTGGAGGTTGATGTACATTATATGTCAGGTTCCCAGCAAAATAGGTGGTGATCCTGAGAAAAAGGAGGTCCTGTTGGAAGATCATGATCCTGAGAAAAAGGAGGTCCTGCGTTTATTGATAATATATAAATCTGTTTATCCTCCATCGTTAATAAATTTATTTATACTTTGCCTCAACTTCCCCTTAGGATTCGTTTGGTTGCGAAGTCATGAAAACTAGTTCCTTAGGTTTTCTCTTGTGTTCTCCTCCATGCCTAAATGACATTAGAGGTTAAAAATTTTCAAAAACTATTATTGTAACCTAAAAAAAAGGGAGGAAACCGGAAAGTGACTCCCAAACTTCAAAAATTATTTATTTTCATGTACATTTTCTTTTTCTTCACTACAAGTGTTCTCTTTTTTTCAGCACCGAACTAGTTGTCTTGTGGGATGCTTGAGAAAACTACAGAGGTGGTGCCTTTCTTCTGTATTTGATGAGTACCAACGCTTTGCAACTTCCAAAGCTAGAGTTTCATATCAGAGGTTTATGGAGTTATTTGACATCTCTAGCTTCAAGCATTTGCCTGTGTCGTTTTCATTTTCACAGAGGTAAACAAACAAACAGTTAATGCTTAAAGGGCTTTTGCTTCATTTGATTTTTCAGAATAGTATCTTAGTTTTAGCTGTGGATTGGAATAAACTGAAAACAGTTAATGTAGGTGTTGTCTAGTATAGCTATCTTTGAATGCCTCAAAATTTTAATTACTTGGTTAGAAGGATTAAGTCAAATACAGAAAGTATCTTTGCGATACGTAGCAGGATTGGTTAATTGTTTATGGTGGTTCACGTGGTGGACTTTTTTCTTTTTCCACTTCCATTTCCTTTTTCTTTTTCTTTTTCTTTTTTATTTTCCTTCTACTTTAGAAGTTGTTTGGTTTGGTAAGCTACTCTTTAAGGCCGACTACAACCAGATAGATATTGCTGAGATGACTAGCATCATTTTTGCTTCTTCGTCTTTATTTATCCCTCACGAAGTTAGGATTTTTTTCACTTTTGTGTTTTCAAGGCAGAACTTAGATTGTGATGGCACAATATTATAACCACTCAAATCTCTTAAATATTAAGCTATTTCATGTGAGTTTCGGGTTTTCTCAAGTGGGCTCTCTGTATTTCCATGAAGTTCATGGCACTGTTTTCTGTTCTCTGTGGGAAGAGGAGGGGTTAGGAATTTAGGGGAGGAAGTTGGAAGATGAGAGGTTGATTTATTAGAGAAAAGCATCTGTTAGTGGAATAAAATCTTTAAAATTCTATCATCAATATTACTGTATATTCTTCTTTCGAATGGAAAGGATGATAAAAATGTGACCGCACCCAGTTTTTCTCTGATGAGAAAAAAGTGTACACAATGCACTCCGCGTCTTCCCATGACAGAGTAACCCCTCCAATTCCTCCACTTCTTTGATCAAAAGGTGGAAGGTTGAGAGGGCTAGCAAGTGTCAAGGAATTGAATGAGGTAAACACTTTTACTGGTTTCTTTTCAATGTGTACAGTGTGACAATTGTACAAGTTTTGATGAGTAAGTGAGTTCATAAAGAGGACCGAATTTGTATAAGCTTTTCAATATACATCACATGGATTACTCTTATGACTTTCAATTTGTAGGTTGTATGGTCACTTTATCTGTGTCCTCATGGAAGGGAGGTAGGCTTACTGAAGAGATCATTGTCATTACTGATTGACGTTGTCATCGTTTTATCAAAAAAAAAAATTAAATAAATAAATAAACAAACGACAACTGGAGGTGGAAGATTTGGAGGAAAAATACACAAAAAAACCTTTTGATTCTTGTTTTACAAAGAGACTAAAGACAAAGAGAGAACGGGAGAGAGAGAGAGAGAGAGAGAGAGAGAGAGCGGGAGTTGTGGGCCTCTCCATCTTCTTATATCCCTCATTCTACAATTTCAGTTATTTTTACTTTATAGGGGTAAAAGAAACCTTTTAAATATTAAAATCTTTTTTTTAGCTTCATATAGATTTCCTTTACAATTTATTGTTCCTTCTACCATCTTATGTTGTAACTCTTTGTATTGGTTCAGAGGTTAGAGTTAGAAATTTACCATCTTATTGTTCCTTCTACCATCTTATGTTGTAATGCAATTATGAGCCTCTAACTTATGACTTTTTCTCAAGACTTTCAGCAAAAATGGGTTTCGTCGAGTGAGAATGCCGTGCCTGGTAATATTCCAATGATGAGTCAATTGAGGGGTGCAAATATTGCAAACTTAGCTGCTATGGAGCAAACTCGTATGCTGGCGCACACATTGGCTCAAAATGATGACCCTAAATTCCAGGTTTTATGCAATATTGCGACTTTGGTTCTTTAGAACACTTGCATGGTTTTTAGTTTGCACTTTGCACATAGTTATTTTGTTGGCTCTTGTGGTGTGGAAATAACAAATACACATTGCAGCACTAAAAAAGAGGAGAGCTAAATTAATAGAGACCAAGCTTTGAACTTAAGTTTAATACATCTAATTTGTAATGAACTAGTCGAGCATTGAAAACATTCCTATGCTGAGTAGGTTTAATTATGATTGGGTTTATTCTCCATTTGATTTAGGTTGTAGTTGCAAGATTTATTTGCCTTCTTAAATTTTCAACCCATGTTTGGGGGAATGCAGAATTCGAAGTTCCTCCAATTTGTGTCAAAGATGAGTCGCGGCGAACTTATGTTTGAGGGTAATCAAGTTAAGGAAAGTGCATTATCAGCCCTTGCAGATTGGGCAGCAGAATATCAACAACAGCATAGTGGAGGTGATACGTGGGTTGACCAGTTCGTGCATAATGAGGCAAGTGCAAGCTTGATGTTCCATTATGTGTTAATTTTTTACTACTCATCCATTCAAATTGTGATTTATTTTCTTATCTGAATTCAAGCTTGGGTTGCGAGATAGCTCATTTGTTATTGTTTGATTCAAATTTTAAATTTTTTCAGAGAGAGAATATAGTTGAAAACATCCCACCCCTTTGAAATAGAGTGGTGGAACAAGAGTTGATGATTCATAAATTTTAGTGTTTGATATTTGTTTAACGTTTTAGTAATCATCCCTTAAATTTATGGTCATTCTTTGTTCATTGGTGAATTTCCATAGTCATGGTCACTCTTTGTTCATTTGTGCGTTCACTAGTATATTGAGTGTGGACCAGCTGAGCTCCAAAGCATACCTCCATATGAGTTTTGAAATTGCTCAACCTTTAAAATTTCATTCGTATTCTGTGTTAATCTAATTGAAGTCTAGACCAGTCCCAAGTCAGATTTGACATTAGTTCTTTTTAAATTCTTTTTCAGTGCTCGAGTTATAATCATAGTTTATACTTTCTACTCTTGTATGATTTAGTAAGCAACAAAATTAGAGCATACTTTGTGAGTAGGACTAGAATAGAATGCCTAAAAAATCCTTTACCAGATGACTAGGATCTCCATAGACTTTTTTCTTCTAATTAGAGGAACTCCATTGACTTGATTTTACATTTTTTTCTAAACTAAGGGTGTGTTTGATAATCCAATTAAGTGGTGAAAATAAAAACATTCAGCACTTATTTTATTTCAGTGCGTTTGATAACGTATCACTTAATTAAAAAAGCAGTAAAAAAACCACTGAAAACTTTAAGTGAAAAATTTCTACTGAAAATAATCACTGAATGCAATCTATTTTAATACTTGAAAAACTGTTTTTAGTAGTGTGAATTCAATCGCTTAAAATTTTCAATACTTAAAATTCAGCACTTAATTTTCAGTACTTAATTTTCAATTTTATCAAACGCACCCTAAGTTCAGTGCTCTTTTCTTGACTGAACCTCAATCATACCTCAATGTGTTTTGGAGTAGGTTTGTTTTTATTGGAGCAGGTTTCTTATTGGACCAAGTGCTTTGAGGACCTTGCTTTTGTCTTTTTATGGCACATGTTGCTGCGTATCACTTCGCAGGAGTGACACACCCAGGTTTATTAATGGGTGTTGTGTTGAAGGCTTATAAATGCTTCAATAGAGTTACTTGACTGAAACCTTAGAAACACCCCGGCTGTTTTTGTTTTTGTTTTTTTTTTTTTTGTGAGCTATGTCTAACTGTTAAGAATGTAACCTTTTTATGTTTTATGCAAGATTGTGCTATTTGGTGTTTAATGCTTTAGAAAAATATAAATTGTCCATGAGGTCTTGAATTCTTCATCGAGCTCATTCATGGTTAGAATTCGGTAGTGGCTTTGACCACGAGCAATACCCTAGTGATAGAATTTATGAATTGCAAATATAGCAATAGTAATAGTAGAATTTATGAATTGCCAGTGAGTTACTAAAAGAGTATAATTCAAAAATAAAGTGATCAGATCACTGCTAAAGAGTTTAAATGAATTCTAATATTGATTATGTGCTCTTTCTGTAACAAGTTTAAATTTCCATGAATATAGGTCTTTTTGGTAACAGCTGCTCAAACAACACTTACCTTTTATTTGAAACAGTAGAGATAAGATAGCAAAATCAACTTTCAGGCATTAACCAAAGTGACTAGGTGCATGTTGGAAACTACTTTGGATCTGACGACTTTAAGGGTGAAGATGCAAATTGATCCATGTGTTCTATCTTATTCCGTTATCATATGACTTATTTACCTATACCTTTCAAACAATGCAGAAAGTTAGCTAGAGAAAAAAACAAAAATTAGAAGACTAGTTACTTTCTGGTACAAAGGGCTTTGATAGGGCCAACTATGATAATGTAACCTGCTATATGTATATTTATTCATGGTTTGTCTTATATAGTCTTCTTATAAACTCACCTAGCTGAACTCTGTGATTACTATTGGATCGTTTTTTGGATCAAGCGATACCTAATGCATGCACTATTTCACTTAACAATAGCGTGATCCGAATAGATACGAAAAATTGACACATACTTCTTTGTGGTACTTACTGCGATTTAGCAAAAAAAAAAAAGAAGAAATGGATATCTAAATTGTCGACGGAAATCAATAGAAGTTACTTATTTGTGGAAGTTACTTATTTGTGAATGTATCTTCCAACTTTAGCAATTCAATGCTTTGAAAACCATAGTATGACCCAAATTTAGTTCCCAAATTCTTTGAAAACCATCGTATCTAAGAAATTCTAATACCCTTCTTATTCCCAAAATTCTTTTGTTGATTATTATTTATCTTCATATCTTTCATGGATCAATCATGAGTTAGGGCTAAGCTGTGGAGTAATATCTATTATCTGATTTTTTCTATATTTACATTCATGGCATTTGACAGACTTTTTGCTAAGTTCTATCTCGATTATATGATCTGTTATATAAACGTATATTGCATGAAAAACTGAAAAATGGTTTACTTATAAATTTTGTATCTTTTTGAGAATTCCTGAGCTGCTTCAGTGGGTTTAAAAAATTAGATGAAGTAGTGACATTATCGAGGAAGTTTTATGTAATTGCATGCACCCACTTCTCTTGGAACTCACAAAGAGCTATGTCTTTTTCTCCAATTTGTTCTTCAATTTTGCACGACTGAACTTCGATTCCCTGAAATTCTAAATAATTTCTATGGGGTTCTAGGGTTCTTGAAATTCTGAGATTTCTGGTCCGTGCTTCCTCTCTCTAATGCTTCCCTTTTCAAAATGTTTAGATTAATTTAAACTTCAACTTTCAAATACTACTAATCTCTCTCTCTCTCTCTCTCTCTCTCTCTCTCTGAAACTGGTTTCTCATTTCATTTTGCAGGAAATAGTAACTCTGTTTGGAGAGACGATGCTCTATTAAGCAACTCTATTCTAGAGGTAAAAGATCAGCTCTCGTGAGAACCTTACAGTTTTGTTTTTTTTTTGTCCCTTCCTATTTCATTTTACTATTGATATGACTTCACAACAATAGTCTGATTGGTGATGAATCGATGATCTATTATAGTGATATTCTTTATACTGGGTAGTGATGAATTTCGTTGTTGAATCTGTTAGTTTTATTTACATCTTTGATCATGGCTTATTTCTTGTTTTATTTGCTCTGTATTATAGTCTGTATAATAAAGTAAAAATGGATCTTACCAAATAGTTGCATTAAGAATACTAGAAACTCTTTTGGACTATTTGTGGATAATTGACTTTTGCTTGAACTCATACGGTTATTCATTTGTAGGATGATCCTCACAAGACCAAGCGCGGAGCCGCTGCACTTGCTCGTTTGAAGGTTTATGAGGGGATCCCACCGCCATACGACAAGATTAAGAGGATGGTCATCCCTGATGCACTAAAGTGAGTTATATGACTGGCAAACTACAAATATGAGAACCTATTTTTTCCTTTCTTTTTCTTTCTTTCTATTATTTGGGTATCTATTAAACAATTTACTTTTTCCAAACTAGGGTTATGAGGCTTCAAGCTTGACATAAGTATTGCTTATTGGGCAGAATTTCTTCAGAGGTTGGATGGAACCATTACGATACTATCAGGGTGAGTTTTTCTACCTGCTTGTGTGTCTACATGTGCCAATTGGTTTGCTATAAATCACCATATTATTAGTTGCATTGGAATGGCTAAATTTGTGGGTTCTTAACTCTTATTTAGTTTTATGTCATGCAGCAATTACATAGTATTGGAATTGTTTGGACCCTACTATGGCGTTTAATGACTTTTTTTTTCCTCCCTGTTGCAGTTGAGGAACTCAGATGAACGTCGTAAGAGAGGAGGATTCTCATTTTTTTAAAGGGAAGGATTCTCACTTTTTTTTTGTTGGAGAAAATATTATTCTAGTGGATTTAGTATTAGTAATACTCTCGAAGGATGCGTATCTTCTGAACAGTGTTCATATGTATTGGTTTTTTATGCTTATTAAATAAAAGCAGCTCTCTTTGTGGAATTATATTGAGTTCCGATGACATTTGGAGTTAAATTTAGGTTGAACGTACACATGGTTCTCGGAGACACGTTTTTTAATTTTTTGTTGATTGGTAGATATGAATAGATGGAATGGAATTGATTGGTTGTAATGATATATTAATTGATTATTGAGTATTAATTTAGTTGTTGGAATTGATTATTGAGCAGCATTTAGTTTTGTACAGGGTGGTAATAATATTGATATATATATATCTATGCAATCACCATTTTTTTAAAAAAAAAATTGGAAACATTTATGTCACTTTTAAGAAAACCCACATAAATAAAAGCATTTATGTCACATTTATCAAGTATTTATGTCACTTTTATAAAGTATTTACATCACTTTTAAAGTTTTTATGTCACTTTTAAAGTATTTATGTCACTTTTAAGACTTTGATGTAATAATTTTGTTTGGTATTTATGTCACTTTTATACTATTATGTCACTTTAGGTTAAAAGTGACATAAATAAAATGGTATTTATGTCACTTTTAAGTATTTATGTCACTTTTTATTAACATATGTGTTGGTATTATGAAAGATTTATGTCACTTTTATAAAATATTTATGTCACTTTTAAAACATTTATGTCGCCTCCATTTATGTCACTTTTTACTGGAAAAAAAAGTGACATAAATACATATTTATGTCACTTTTTAAGTGACATAAAAAGCCTTTTTCCTTGTAGTGAGGAGACCACTAGTCCTATTCCAAAGTTGGTTCGAAGGAAGAAAGCACAGACAACCGCTGATCCTTCAATTGGTTCGAAGGACATTGAGGGAGCTCCTATTCTTGCAATTCCCATTTCGATGGTGGAACCTAAACCTGACCTCGCTCCAGAAATTCCACAACCAAAATCTCACAGTCCAAAGGCTGTAAAAATTTAAGTCTCAACCACAAGATATTCAACTTTCATTGCTCGAATATCAACCAATGGTAAGCCATTCAAACTTCTCTAGTATTATTTTGTGTTTTTATCTTTCCTCATAAATAAGTTACCAATAACTTTTTATTCTTTTCCTTGACTAGACTGAATCTGCTGCTAAAGTTGAAACTGGTCTTTCGAAGGCCTGTACAAGTTCTGATCCTAAAGCTACTGTGGAACATGATTCTTTCATATTTCAAGATACTACAATCCCCTCAAGCTCTGGAGAGTTTGATATGTCTCTCCTTCCCGATTATACCCCTGAGGAAGTAAAAGAGTTTAAGGACAGCCTGAAATATGTTTTGAAGGCAGAATACACTGCTCAAACTAATTTTCAAAAATTCTTTCAACAAATGACAGGTCAGAGTACACCAAACGTGCCTTCGATGGAACCCATAATAGCAGTTGCTACATTAAAGCTCTTCAGCAAAATACCATTCGAAGTCTTTGAAGATAAGGAAGTGCAAAGAGCTTTGAAAATTTTAAGTCAATTCATGTTGGACAGTTCTGAAGTCTCTGTCCCCGACAAAGAGGCAATTTTAGAACTCATGTCAACCTTTGATTTCAACTGTTTCCTACTTGAGAGAGTTGTTGAAGAAAGGAAAAGACTGGAGGTGGATATGGAATACACAACAGAAAAGACTTTAGCAATGAATCAATTACTAGAAGAATTTCATGAGAGCAACATTGCTATTGACAAACTTTCTTCCAAATGAGATAGCCTCTTAAATGAGCTCAAGCTTGTGGAGACCGAGTTAAAGGCTTTGTAAACCACTCAGGAAGATGTTCGAGCCAAGCTTCAGGGTCTGAAGACAGAGTTTGAGTCGAAGCCTTTGAAGAACCAAGAATCAATCTCCAAGCAAAAATACATTCTTGGTCAATCAAAGCTATATACCAGATCTTGGAACAACTTTAGATTAAAGGCTCAGTTTATAGGGAAACTGGTATGAAAGATTTATACCAATAAGAACATGTAATTTACCAAAATCTAGTTTGCAATTATTTCGAATATGAAATACATTATCTCATTTTTTAATATCTTATTATATATTTCTTGCTTCCCAAACAATTGGATAGTATTGTTTGAGAAATCTGTCATTGATCTTCCTTACATGTATGTAACCACTTAAATTCTTTAAATGGTAAAATCCACCTTTAAAGACTTTGTGGATTTGGAATGGGCCTTCCCATTTAGGGGACCATTTCTCATACTTTGGATCTTTAGATCCAATAGGCAAAATAGTTTTCCAAACCAAATCCCCTTCATCAAAGGTTCTTGGTTGAACTTTCTTATTATATCCTCTTGCTGTTATCTTCTTTTGTATCAGGATATTATTAAGAGCCTTAATTCTTTCTTCATCAATGTCTTCCAATTCAATAGCCATTGATGTTTGATAGTCATCCAAAGATAACTGATTCTGCTTCATAACTCAAAGAGAATTAACTTTTATTTCAATTGGCAAAACTGTCTCATGACCAAAAGTTAAAGCATAAGGAGACACCCCTGTACTTGTTCGCTTCGAAATCCTATATGCCCATAAAACTTCTGGCAAAATCTTATGCCACATCCTTGGATTATATTTTTATGATTTTAGCCATATTTTCCTTAATGATTTTATTGGTTGCTTCAGCCTGACCATTAGATTGAGCATAATATGGGGTTGATTATGACATTGTGATCCCCAATTTACTAGCAAAAGCAACCACATCCCCTTCGAATATAGAGGCATTGTCAGATACAATGGTTAGAGGAATCCCAAATCTATAGACTATATTTTTTAAAAATTTGATAACTGTTATTTGGGTCACAATCTGCATGGGTTCTGCTTCTACCCATTTAGTGAAATAATCTGTGGCTACAATAATGAATCCATGACCTTTCAACAAGGAGGACTAATTTTTCCTATCACATCCATGGCCCAGCCTCTAAAAGGCCAAGATTTTATCACATATTGAAGATCAACAGTGGGTAAATGTTTCAAAGTACCATGTTTCTGACATTCTTGACATCCCTTGGCAAATTCAATACAATCTTTTAAGATTGTTGGCCAGTAAATACTATGCCTTCGAAGTAACCACCTCATTTTTACCCCAGATTGATGAATACCACATAATCCTTCATTGATTTGAGTTATAACCGCAATTCTTTCAAGATTACTTAAACATTCCAATAGTAATCCAAAACTTCCTCTTTTGAACAATTTTCCATTGTACATGATGTAATTGATAGATTTCAATCTTATGCTTCGATTGGGCTTTTCATTCAATCTTGAGAGATAATCTATGATTGGTTTTCTCCAATCATCATGAATTTCCACATTTGAGATATTAACAAAAGGTAATCTATCCACCACCATCAGCAATAATTTCCTATAAGTAACTTGTTCTATCTCAATATCTTCAACACCTGGTCTGAATCCAGATGCCCTCTGAGCCACATCATTGGCTTCTTCATTAAAACTTCTAGGAATGTGCAAAATGTTTACATTATCAAATTTGGATAATAAATCCATTTTAGTGTCATAATATATCTTCAATGTACTACTCATACATTTATATATCTCATTCATATGGTTTATAACCAACTGAGAATCTCCAAAAATATCTACAAATTTAGCTTTAAGATCTAACAAGGTTTCAAGACCCATTATTAGAGCTTCGTACTCAACTTGACTATTGGTACACTGATTCGAATCAAAATTTGGTTTTAATCCTCTCAGGTGATTCGATAACGAATCCAATGCCTGTAGCAAATTCAGTTTTCGAGCCATCAAATCATAATTTCCATGAACTATTAGTTATATGCCCAATTTCATAATTTTCTTCTGTTTCAAGGTAATTTGGGTGGTCAGCCAAAAAATCTGCTAAGGCATGCCCTTTCGCTGCCTTTTAAGGTACATAGAATAAACATAATTCTGATAAAGTAAGAATCCATTTACCAATTCGATTCCTTAAAATAGGTCGAGTCAACATATACTTAATTAAATCGAATTTAGCAATCACATAGACCTCAGTGGGAAGAAGATAATATCTTAATTTCATTACTGCAAAATACAAAGATAAACATTGTTTTTCCATAAAGGAATACTTGCATTCGAAAGGATTTAAAAACCTACTAAGATAATAAATAGCCTGTTCTTTTTTATCATCATTATTTTGGGCTAACTGGACCCCAATTGATGCTTCTGCTGCTGAGATATATAACTTCATAGGTCTGTCGGAGGCATTAATACTGGAGGCTTCACCAATAGTCCTTTAAAGCTTGAAAAGCAACTTGGTGCTTATCTTCCCACTTTAATTCCTCATGATCTTTCAATTTCAACAGAGAAGAAAATATTAGAGTTTTTCCGGTAGTATTGGAAATGAACCTTCGAATGAAATTAACTTGTCCCAAGAATCTCTGCAATTCTTTTTTAGTCGAAGGGGGTTTACTTTGAATAATTGCTTGAGCTTTATTCTTATTCACTTGAATTCCCTTTTCATGTACCAAATATCCCAAAAAATTTCCAATACTAACCCCAAAAGCACATTTCAATGGATATAATTTGAGTTTGAAAAATCTCATTCTTTCGAATGCTAATTTCATATGTATGAGGTGATCATTGAATGATCTAGATTTGACAATTATGTCATCTATATAACATTCTAAAAATATTCCAATCATATCATGAAAGATAGCATTCATAGCTCTCTGATAGGTGGCTCCTGCATTTTTCAAACCAAAAGGCATTTATACCCATTCGAAGGTACCTATATTCCCTGGGCATCTAAATGCAGTTTTATGAATGTCTTCTTCAGCAATACATATTTGATTATATCCTGAGTGACCATCCATCATAGACATTATAGTATTTAGCAGATCTATCAATTAATAAATCAACTATTGGCATAGGATATTCATCCTTAGGTGTGGCTAAATTAAGATTTCTAGAATCAATACAGACTCTTAATTTACCATTTTTCTTCATAACTGGAACAACATTTGAAAGCCATTCAACATACCTGGCAGTTCTAATGAAACCTACCTTGAGCAAACTTTCAATTTCTTCTTTAATCTTCATGGTGACTTCTGGTGTCATCCTTCGAGGTTTCTGCTTTACTGGTTTATATCCAGCTTTGATAGGCAATTAATGCTCCACTAAGCTTCTTTCGAGTCCTGGTAATTCATCATATTCCCAAGCAAAATAGTCTCAAAATTCTTTTAATAACTCGACCAATTTATTTTGGCCATACTTTCCAAGTTTAGAACTTAAATAAGTAATTCTTTTTGCTGATCTGATCCTAAATTGATCTCCAATAAAGAATCCTGTAACACTTCTTGTATAGAATATTTTGGCATTACAGGTAATTCTTTCTTGCCAGCATCTTTTATTTCTTGGAAATCTTCTTCGAAGACATAATCTGACCAATTTATGGTCGAATCTTTTTCGATTTTTGATTCTGAATTATCAATCACTAACTTTTGCAAGACCACTCGAATGGTCTCTTCCACACCTTCTCTTTCTATAGATGTGTGAGTCATTTAAACTAATTTGTCATCATTTAATGGTTCTAAAGAACCAAATGGCATATCAGCCAGAATATCCCAATTCTCCTCTTGAGATTTATCTTCTGACTCTTTAAGGTCAATTGGTTTGACATTGTCTTGATACAATTGGGCTTCGATGCAGTTAGAGCTAGCATGGAAAGGCTGAGTATCAACCTTCACTGCTTCAATCTCACAGTTTTCCTTCACAAGCAACAATTTTTGATGCATTGAAGAAGGAACACATCGATTAGCATGAATCCAATCTCTTCCTAATAAGGCATGATAGCTAGGACTAGCATCTACCACAAAGAAAGTAGTTTTGGATATGTTCGAACCTACTATAGTTTCAATAGGTATTACCCCTTTGGTGTTTTTCTTATCACCAGTGAAGCCTGATATCATAATGTGAATCTGTATAAACTTTAAGTCTTGTTTGTTAATTTTTTTCAAAGTGTTTTGAGGAATAATGTTGACAGCAGCACCATTATCAACCAATACTTTGTTTAAAAGAACTCCATTCAAACAAGCCTTTATATATAATGGTTTAAGGTGCTTAGTCATTTCTCTTGATGGTTCTTCAAATGAATACACAAAATTACAATCATTAAAAATGAACTTAGGAAGATTTACCTCGGAAACATCTTTAGTAGATGCTTCTATTTCCATTTCTTCATCCATTTGTTGATCTTCTGTTGCTTCAAAGATCTTTGGTAATGTAAATGTGGCAGTGTAAACTTCCATTTACTATGAAAATGTGCCAAACTGGATGTGTATATTCTCATTCCTGACAATCTCATCATTGAGTTTCATTCCAGTGTTTCCCAAAACTTGAGATTCTACCACTGTCATTGCTTCATCCCCTTCATCAATGCTCGTGGCCTTTTTCAATTCCATAACCCTGTCCTTAATGATACTCTCTTCAGACATAGTATCATTATCAGTTTTCATATTTCGGTCGTGTCACGCCCCGACGTAGCATAAATAAGGAAAGCGTTTAATTTCCTTTATGAACCCGTAGGTCGTGACAGTTTGAAGAATCGATTCCGTCCCAAACGTCAACAACAAAAACATAATAATCAAAACAAAGCAATCAAGGCTTACAAATATTTTTCTAACTTATTACATATTACAATATGGGGTCAACTAAGGCACAAGCCGCCTTAAAATAAAACAATATCTATCGTCTATTACAGTCATCCTTATTACAGAATTCAGTTTATAACTTAAAACATATAAAAGTAAGTTCTCTTTCCAGCAGGGATTCTTAGTTTGCATAGTCTTATGGTCCAGCAATATCATAACCTGAAAAGCCTGAACACGAATGTCCAGGGTGCATCGACGCTGTCAGCTTCAAGAAGCTGGTGAGTATTAAAAACATAACTTTGAATGTAACCCATACTCATTTACCATTTTCCAATTCCCATTTAATTTAACAAGTTTACATTAAAGTAAAGAGTTCATTTTTAGAAAACAACCACAATATCATTTGAAAGCTTTAATTCACATATATGTGACCGTGTATGAAAAACAATGCACCATCCCATCTTACCGACTCTTTTTTCTCGACAAACACAACAACCCACTATCTCACACCAGTATCCTTGTAATACTTCGATAGCCACACTTTAGCACAGGGGTGCCAGGGAATGTCCAGTTTGCCTCACACTTTGGTCCGGGATACCAGGGAGTGTCCAATATCTCACACTTTAGTACCTAATCTGCCTCGCAAATACTGGAGGTAACCTCATGCAGTATCCAGACTCGAGTACCAGGGAGTGTCCGTAGGCCATACTTTAGCACTACCATGGGTGCCAGGGAATGTCCAAGTTCGGCGTCACACAATTTAACGCTACCATGGGCATCAGCGAGTGTCCAGTTTTGCCACCGTCGCATTACAAAGATACATTCACCGCAATCTCAACACGTCACACTTTGGTACACAATTACCAGGGAATGTCCACAATACAATCTCAACCACACACTCTTATCCACTCTAACTACCACACACCATGCATGTACAACTAACTCCGCGTGAATGTCACTATCCACAGAACATATGAAGTGCTAGGAATAATAACAATGTATTCTTGAAAAGAATTGAATTCATAATCTTTCCTTAATGACCAATCGTACCCAAAACGTAATCTGTTTAAACATTTTCGCAAAACAGAGCCTTAAGGTTCATAATACATCACCCAAACAGTTCCTTGACATAAAATAAGCAAAATCTAGAAACTGTTAGAAGTCGCGCGCGCGGCTGCTCGCGCGAGGGGTCGCTCACGCGATTTGCCTAATTTTCCCTTTTCTTTTAAAACCTTTTCTGTCTGCCTGAAACCAGCCATCTCGCTCGCGCGGGCCGCTTGCGCGATGCACCCATTTTTCATTTTTCTTTTAAAATCTTTTGTTTTTGCCAGAAAACACACAGATCCCGCGTGCGGGTCGCTCGCGTGATAGGTCGCTCGCATGGGCCGCTCGCGCGATCACGAGCGTGAGTTCATGCAATAGCTTCATCTTCTTCGTCAGAAATCCCCTGTTTCAGTTTTCAATATCCACTTTCACCCATTTTGCAATCCGGATTAAAACATGGCAT
This sequence comes from Hydrangea macrophylla, assembly GCA_033977485.1. Classification (NCBI taxonomy): domain Eukaryota; kingdom Viridiplantae; phylum Streptophyta; class Magnoliopsida; order Cornales; family Hydrangeaceae; genus Hydrangea; species Hydrangea macrophylla. The sequence goes on from CM066994.1 coordinate 37,542,935, forward strand.
GTAATATATGGATTTCTTCATTTTTCGACGAGGATTATGAATCTACGATCAATTTAACATGAATCCAAACGTAGATCACTAATTTTACGAAAAACTAAAAGATGATAAAACTTAATTTCTTATATACTTTTTCATATGAATAAATTAGACTTTAATACTTGAACTGTAGCTTCTAGGAACTATAATCTTTCTAAATCATCTCTAAAAACTTGTTTCGATTAAGTTTGTAAAATCACTCTTTTTCAAGTTTCAAGCTTTCATGAAAATCAACAATGGTGAATCAACATATACATATATACAAAACAGCAATTGAGCACGAATTACATTTGGAGTGAGTTTGAAATACTCACAGATTGAAGATAGAAGTGATTGATTGAGAGAGATAATCAAAAATAAGAATTCCACTTTTAAACTTAGCTATGGAGATGAAGCTTTACTCTCTCTAAAAAAAATCTGTGTAAGTCCTCTGAACCTTTCTCTAATTTCTCTGTTTTCCAACCTCCAGAATGTAAGGATGTATGTGTAGGTAGTGTATATATATAGAGATTTATCTAGACAACTTGGGGGCCAAGAACTTTGTTGAATACTCAACAAATTCAATCTTGAATTTCTAATAACACATAAAAGATCAGTATATATCCATACGTAAGTACATAATCAGAGTTTGAAAGGGCATTATAGGTTAGTAGGGGTCAAATGGGGTGTTTGGGAAGTTCAGCTTATGGCCTAAACACAGCACATACTAATTAAGCACAATCAAACAAGGCACATGCCAATAGCTTAGGAATTACTTATGTAGTTTGGGAAAACAACTTATGGCGCTAAGTTTACACACAAGTTAAAAGCATTCCCAAACAAGGCCTTATCCAATGACGAGTTTCCATTAATAGAAATAAAGTACAAGTCATATCATGATTTATGTCACTTCCAAAATATGTGGAACTTTAACATGGCACGGACAATTTTGAACATAAACTGGTATTTTTGCGGCGCGGTGATCACCACAAAAATACAAAAAATTCATTTCAACGAAGGAAATAGTTTTCTAGTTTTATAAAAATACTGTTTGAGTCAAAAGAAATTATTTTCATCGTTTTGAAATACCGATTTGAAATCCAACACAAGTATCGCTAAATTTTATAAAATCGCAGTTTGACTCCAACAAGACTTTTAAATATGAATTAAAACCAATAACAAGGTTTAACATATGAGAATCGAAATTAATAACAGCAGCCAATATAATTTGATTTTAAATATGAAATGCAAATACAGATAAATAAATGGAAATGCAGGTTGTTACAGATCGAACCTAGGATTAGACTTCGAAACATCACTGGAATCTCTCTCGATCTCATTTTCCAATCCTTGACTTTTAGTCTGCATGTTGGAAAATTCCTTCCACATAATATACTTCCTCTGAAGTCTCCTTTGCTGAGTCCTACTTATCACATGAACCGTCTTTTGGTTCTTTTCTTTAGGATGCTGAAGCACAGGCCATGTATTCTTTTCAACCTGAGGAGGTTTGATCATCCTATTTTTGTTTTCAGAACCCTGTTGATCCATCATATTTTTTATTCTATCCTCTTGTATGACAAACCAATTTGGTATCCCTAGCACCAATGCAGGCCCATTTGATTATGATGTCTCACCAACTTTTGGTGATGCATTCGAAGTTTCCATGTTCATCTCGGCTTGTACCACATTGGCTGGTACTAGTTTTGATGGTATAAATTGGGTTTGTCTTTCTTTTTGCACCATATGATGTTTCTTTGGTGCATGGGATGGAACTAGCCTCACATACTGCATGCTCCTTAATGGTCGAACATAAATTACCAGCATAAAAATTCCTCGAAAAATTTGCTCTAAAATGAGCCATTGGTCTTAGAGCATACCTTGCTGTCATTGGCCGAGTGTATGTCGAGGCTTGATAAATTGGACCTTTAAACTATCCTCTCCCAACATTCATGATTGGCTGAAATAGAGGTTCGTACGAAGTACTTATTTTCTTTTGTTCGAATAAAGGTTGTTTGTTTTTTCTGACTGTTTTAGCCCCAACCCTTTCATCATAGATTTCAGGATATCTTTTCCCGCAACCAATGCAAAAGGTTTTTGCATATTCCTGGTTGAAAGTAGACAATTTAGGACTTTTCTTTGCTATGTCTTCAAGCCTTTTCTTTTGGTCCTCTGCCTTTGCAACTTCCCTTTCTTTGACTAGAGCTTCGAGAGAAATGTCATGAACATTGATGAACACTTCTTGCACTGCTGGGAATGGATCCTCATCAACCCCCATCTGTTTTTCAGGGAACTTCAACTTCCCTTTCTTGATCAGATCTTGAATCCTATCTCGAAAAACAGTACAGTTGTTAGTTGAATGAGTCTAAGAATTATGCCATTTGTAGTATTTTTTGCCTTTTAATTCATCATTAGAAGGTAATTTTGCTCATCAGACAACTTGATGATTTTTTCTTCTAACAGATGATCAAATATTTCATCTATAGTTTATAGGCATCGAATGAATATTTTTTGAATGATCCTTTAGATTTATATATTTCAATAGAAACATTTCTTCACAAGACTTTTACATGTGAAAGGTTCATTTCCTATTATTTTTGCAGCATCTATCTCATAATTAGGATCTTTGTAATATGCTTTCAGTGAGGAAGCATTCCTTTCGTTTTCTTCTTCCAACGGGGCCTCATATCTAGAGACTCGAGCAGTTAATTCAACAAGGTCTCTGAACTCTAATGCATCAAACTTCTTTCGAAGTCGAAATTCGAGACCATTTTGAGCCAATTTAACAAATTCAGGCTCTAGCAGAATGATTTTACACTTTGTTCTAACCCTCTTAAACCTATTTATGAACTAAGTGGCCTTTTCATCAGGTTTTTGACAGAGTCTGGCTAAATCAGCCATAGACACCACTGGTTCTGTCTAAAAAAATTGAGTATGGAAGGATTATTCCATTTGTGTCCAATTATGGATTGAATTGGGGGCTAAATTGATAAACCATGTGAATGATGTATCTGTCAATGAACTAGGAAATAAATAAAGTCTAAGGTACTCATTGTTTCCTGCATCAGAACACGAACTAATGAATTTTGCTACATGTTCAACAATATATTGACTCTTATCTCCAGCAAACATATCAAAGGTAGGGAATTTAAATTCCCCTAGGGAATTCAATCCGATCAATCCAGTCAGGATAAGGCTTCCTATATATTGGAGTTTGTACTCCCACCCCCCCCCCCCCCCTCCCCCCCCCGAGCCATGGGTCCATAAACTTCATGGATTAAATTATTTATGTCATTTCTCTTAACCATGTTGGGTGGTTGCTGATGACCTGGTTGACCTAAAGGAGGGTTCATTGGTGGTATTGGAGGTGATTGGGGAATATTATCCATCCTCCTAGGATTTTCATTCCTTCACCCCACTCCTATTCCAGTAGGGTCCGGTTCGAATATAGGATTGTTATTCTCTCCTGTTTTGGCCTATTATGTTTTCTCTAGGCCTAGGTTCTTCGATATTCACTGATCTATACATATGATCTTGACCATGTCCTATATGATTTCCTTGCATCCCTTTGAACATTGGAGGAGTAGAATTAGGGACATGCATATAGAAGCTCTCTTGTGAATTAGGCCTAAAAGGAGGCCCATTTGCATGAATCATAGGATTTGGCTGAAATAAGCCATGAGTATAACTCCTTTCATTCTGTCGAACCACAGAAGGATTTTCACTTGGCACCATTGCTGGTGCAAATTGTGGTATGTTGTTGTTAAGGCAAGTGATCAGAGCATTAACATTCTGAATCATGTTTCCCAAATGATCGAATACTGGTATCAATTGATATACCAAGTCATGCTGAATTTTTGAACCAATAATTCCATTGATTGGATTTGGATTCAAAATTTCAACTCCTACTTCTGGGTTTTCATTGTTTACATGATTCCCAGTATTGCTGCTTTGAGGATCTTGGTGTGGAGAACCACCAATTTTAGCATTATTAACACCAACATTGGCGTTATCAACAGACCTATTGCTTCGAAGGTTTCTGTTTGTCAGCTTTTGACACTTGCGTCCCACCGGGCGTGCCAAAAATGTTTGGTTGGAAATTATATATGTGCGAGCGTGCCAGGCAAGTAACTTGCCAATGTGTGTGTTGTAATTAGTATCCAAACTGCGCCTCACCAGACAGATTGTGGTGACGTTTTCGATGCCTTAATAAGGACTTCAAACGTGTAAAGATGTGACTAATTTGAAGAACTTCGAATTAACTGATGTATTATTACTCCTAATTAAGAACAGTAAAAAAAACAAAAAACAATAAAGTAACAGACTATTTTATTGAGTAAAATAGACTACAATCTAACCTTGAAGATAACTTCGAAGGTGTTCTAATTCAAACTCTAAAGGTAAAGATAAAAGGTACAATATTTGTAAATAGATAAAAGTGTATATGTTGATGTTGATCAAAGGATCTTCTCTCGAACACAAACTCCTTCTATATATAATCATCGAGGCTTCACAGTAGTCATATTTGAATGTTCCCTCTTCTTTTCAAACTGGTAACTGTCAATTCACGTAGTGTTGTCTTAAGTTGACACTTGTTTTTTAGTTGTTCTTTAATGATCAACATGTGTCCCTTGACAGTTCATGTTTTAAACATAATGAAATGGCAAAACTGCCAGCAACTGTCCCCACATTAATTTTCACTCAGATTAACTGCCTTGCCACGTTGAATCCTATGTGGCACTTCCTCATTGGCTGGATAAATTCATCACAAACAGAAACTGATGAAAGAAAGGTAAAGATGAAGATTAAAACATAATAGAGTAATAGTTTTTTGTTACAAAAGTGAAGGAATTCATGTCCCTCTGTATGAAAACATCTCCTCCAACTTAAAAACAGAAGTAACACTTGTTTTTTTTTTGAAAAAGCAAAAATTAGGAGTGTAAGCAAATCGACTGGACCGATCAGTTCGTTTGGTTTAAAAAATTTCATGTAGTGTAAAAATCGAACCGAACTAAACCGAACCAAAATTTTATACTATACCGAACCAAACCAAACCGTTTTCACCATGTCAATCTATATAAGAATGCATCTTATAAATAAGTTAAAAATCAAGATAATAATGTACTTTTAATTGGCAAGAATGCACTCAGCAAATGTCAATCCAAACAGACCTAGCTAGTCAAAATAGCCTGCCAAAGAAGAGATTAAATATGAGCTTCCGCACACTAGTCATTTAACTAGTTATATACAGGGTCGGTCCTGAGTTTTGGGGGCCCTTGGGCAAACAACTAGAATGGGGCCCTCTATATACTACTATGAACTAGTTACCATAAGATACTACACAAGTATAAAGCAAAAAAATATACACGAAATTACATGTATCAATTAACGAAGAAGAATTCACTTAACAAGGCAAAAATATTTTAATCTAAATATTCAATATTACTGAAATATTATCCTTCTTGCATTTTTAGCCACAAAATTACTAATTAAGCTTGTATAATCAAGTTTTTCTATCATATCTTTTTCAATAGATAACATGGCTAATCCATTCAATCTTTCTTATGACATGGTTGACCGATGATATGATTTGATAAATTTCAACTTTGAAAAGCTTTTTTTTGTAGAAGCGACTGTAACTAGTATAGTCAACACTATTCTATAAGAAATCCATGTATTTGGGAAAACAACCTTCCATTACGTTCAAATAATTAAGCACTTTGATTGATTTTTTTTATGGTTCAAAGAAGGCTCTGTACACTTTGTTAGAATGTAGAAAGAGAGAGATAATGTAGAGAGAGAGAATCGTGAATTGTGTGGTCACGTTAGAGGTTGCTGGGTTCTGAATTTTTTTTAAAAGAAAGCAGATGGAAGAGGGCTGGGTATTGGGCCCTTGAGCTGAAATAATAAGATATTGATGACTAATAGTACAATATAGTAGTATAATAATATCAAGTATTGGTGGGAGCTCTCAAATTTTCTTCATGTATGGGAGCCTTAGGCCCACGCCTATTTCCTAAAAAGCAAGGGCCAGCGCTGATTATATAGTAAAGTATCCTAATGGATAGCTATCCACTCTTTCCAATTATCAACCGTGAACATTCTTTCAAAATTGATGCACAAATTTCAACCACAAAAAAATACGACAAAGTAAAACTTGAAGAGTGTTGCTGGAGTTGAATGTTAGACAACATGGGATAGCTAAAATAGTTTTTATCTTTCTCCTCCTTTTCTTTTTATTTTGCAGCTTAATTGACAATGACATATTACTGGTACATTTTGTCTTTCTATCATTTTTATCTTCTTTAAGTTTAAAATTTAACAACTATTATTATTTTAATACTTTTTTTACTCTTTAGTTGGGTAAATTGTTTTTATCTCCTTCAAGTTTAGTACACTGTATATTGTGAATAATAGTGAGCTGTTTCAGTCAAAAATGCTTTCAAGGTTCTAAATTTCTTTTCAAAATTTATCCAAACATGCTAATATACGCGCTTTTAGGTTCGAGAAGCATGTTTGCACCCTACGTTTGAGAAGTGATTCCAACTGAGACCTTTCGTCCTATTGGGTTAGCTAGTGTAGAATCATGATTTTGGAATAAAATTGTATAAAATTGGATAAAATAAAATTTTAGGCTAAAATACATTGTAGTAACCTCTAAATATATCAAAGTATCACTGTGTATCCTATATTAATTATTGAAACACTTACGCTAGATAAGGTTGAAGTATTTTTCAAAAAATATTTTACATCAAAACAAATAGAGAGTCAAAGTCCTAAACTTGTAAATGTATGTCAATTAAGGACATATCATTAAGGGCGTCAAAAAATAAACCGAATGAATGGAGTGCCCAAAACAAAATTAAGCTTTTGTGTTAAACTTTTTTTTTAATCATTTGGTATTGTGGTCTCGTGCGGGGACATAAGTGTCAGAGCCAAAGGAACGGGGCGAGGTTCAAACCCTAATATGAGAGTGGCATGAAGAACTTTCTTACCAACTTTTATCTAATTACAAGCTAGGTGCTAAAAATTTCTTAATTAAGCCTTAAATGTATTGAGCCATGTTAGAAATTTAAACTATGAAAGAAAACCAAATTTTGATAACGGCTTTGGGATAACCACCTTAATTGTATTGAGCGAATGAGTGGCCTTTGTTGGGCTTTGCTATGGGCCATTGAGGGGCTTGGGGTTGGGCTGGGCTGTGTGTGCGTGTGGGTGTGTGCGTATCCAGCTTGGATCCAGGTAAGAATAAAAATAAAAAATAAAACTTTATTCGTTTATATATGGCAAGTAAAGTCTTGTACTAACTATTTTTCTAATGTGGGACAGTACACTTCTATTATCAATATTTAAAAGTCAAGGCTAAAAGTCTTTCCACAGCCTTCCACTTGGCGCCTAGGTGGCCTGCTCCTCTTCCAGGTTCAATCCATGTCACGTCAGATTCTCTACCATGAGTGTGCAGGCTTTTCAGCATAAAGTCCAAGCACAAGACCTTGTGCTACACGTTTGTACAATTGATTGTGCAATTCTTTGTGCACCCAGCATTTCTCGAAAAACACTACTCTTTGAAAGTCTCCCAACCGAATCATCGCTTCCTTACCTAGCGACTTATCACCTCCTCTCTCCGATCCATGGCCATTAAAAATAGTCAATCGGTCTCAACCCCGTCCTCTTAACCATACGTACAGACATACTCTCTCTCTCTCTCTCTCTCTCTCTCTCTCTCTCTATATATATATATATATATACACATACCCACTCTTATACACACACATAAATACATAGCATATGGAAATAACAACTGATTCTTCAACTTCTCTTCCGATCACCTTCCTTACTACTCCTAATTCGTCAAATATATGTCCTCTTATTTTCATAATCTACAATTTCATCTTCAACCTCAATTTTTTAATCTCCAGTCGCCCTCCAGAACTCTTCTAAGCTCGAAACTGGTCTCTCTCTCTCTCTCTCTCTCTCTCTCTCTCTCTCTCTCTCACCCTTAAGGTTGGGAATAGCTTTTTGGGTCCTTTCTTCAATGTTTACCAGTAGTAATTGGATGCATTCACGACCTGTTCATCTTTCTTCTTTTTTTGATTTGGAAAAGATTGGGTGGAATATCATTTTGATTCTAATGGTCTATTGTTGAGTCTGATACTTTTTTTTTCATTATACTATTGATTTTGGGTATTGTTACTTTTGGGTAGGTTCATTATATTGAATTTAATGGATGTAGCTCAAGTGTTTGTGTTTTGGTCTTAGTGAATTTGGCTTCACATTTTGTAGGATTTGTGCTATTAGACGACCTGTATCATGTAATGTAATTTTGAATACAAGTTCTTATGCTTGGATTGCATCCTGTTATTGGCATGTAAATCCTCTCAAGACTCAATCTGATGGCTCATTTTTCAGTTTTGTCTTGCCATCGGATAATTACACTTTTGTGGAACATATTTGATGGGTTCAACATATTGGATGGCTAATGAAGGCGTGGAGGTTAGATTTTATATTGATCTTCAAAAAAAAATTTGTAAACTTGGGTTGAAAAAAAAAATAGAATAATGTGATGCTTCTCAAAATTGAATACTAAATTTAGTTCCCAAATGCTTTGTCCTTTGTATACATGTCACACAACCGTTGTCACAGCATTGAAGTACAACTGTTAAAGTATTTGGTAACTAAATTTCCAATTTCAATTTGAAAGCATAGCATTACTCAGTTTAATAAAGTTTACTGTTTTTTAACATCATTAATTTGGTTCAAGATCCTTTTTTTTTTTGTTAGTTCTTATATGGGATTCAAAGTAATTTATTGAGTTTTTGTTTGTTTGTGGCCAGTTTTACTAGTGTTGGTAGTGGTTTTGGGGGTTAGTGTTTCACTATGGTTTGGGGTGATGTCGGTTTGGGGGTCATGTTAAGTGTTTGTGTTTTGCTCTCAATAAGATTGGATTCAATGCCTTTTGATGCTAAGTAGAGGGGATGAGATTCTTTGGGGGAGCATTGAGGGGAGTATCCTGCGCATGTAATGGGCTATGCCCCCACCACCACCCCAACACACACACACACACACACACACACACACACACACACACACACCCCTTTTTATGTAATTTCCCCTTAATCCATGATATTATTACACTATTCTGCATAATATATATATGTATGTATTCTTCACGCCTTAATCCATGAGATTATTGCACTATTATGCATAATATATGTGTATGTATTCATCATGTTTGTTGCACATCCTGCACATCCCCGCCTCTATATCTTCGTCATTCGCTCTTGTCATGACAAAAACCTATATATATACACCTAATATTTCTTTCCGATAACAACCCGTGCATAGCACGGGTTATCGACAAGTATATATAAAAGATAAAACCAAATTCCTTCCCACAAGCTTCCACGTGGCACCTACGTGGCCTCCTCTCCTTTTAGAAACTTGATCTATGTGGCACTTCCTCCTCTTCTTTCTTCTTCTTTTTCTGTTTTTTCTTTGTTTTTCTTTTGGGTTTTGTAAATAAAATCGTATTTAAGTTGCATAGAATGCTAAATAAAAGGTGGTCCACCTAGTTGTATATTTATAGATACACCATAGACCTTTCACTTTCCCAAATCCATATAATATTCCAAAACTGTTACTAATTCCAAAAGAGATAAAATATTATTTAATGTGTTCTTCTCTCTCTCTCTCTCTCTCTGTAGTAATGCTTCCCCCTTTAGTAAACACATACTAATAAATATATTTAGTAATATGTATCCCTTACCCTTTTCATCTTCTCTATCTCTAAAATTCAAAAGCCAGATATTTTTGCAAATCATTAAGCATGAAGTAAATACATAGCCTTGGAAAGCTAAAAGGTTGGCAAGAAAATTGAAACACACCAATGCTCTCTCTCTCTCTCTCTCTCTCTCTCTCTCTCTCTCTCTCTCTCTCTCTCTCTCTCTCTCTCTTAATTTATGCCTCTATAAATTTCTCATAGAGACATTGGAACATAGCAAATGCTCTCTAGCGCCAACTTAGTCCATTCATTGGGCAGAGTACCCAGTTCTCAACCCCCTATTTATCTCTCTCTCTCTCTCTCTCTCTCTCTCTCTCTCTCTCTCTCTCTCTTAGCATGTAGTTTGTAGTTTAAATGTAGCGCCCCGACCCGCTATGGCCAGAACGCTCGCAAAAATCGAGAGAGAGACATACCCACTTTTTCTTCCCTTTGCAACTTGAAAAATGAAGCTCAAATGAAATTTTGATTGTTAAATCTTCACTTCTTCAACTCTCTTGATCTTCTTCTCTCTTTTCCCTAGGGTTCTTTGCTATTTGGGGGTTTCAGATGTTGGTTTTTGAAATCTAAAAATTGGTGTTTAAATTCATGTTTAGACTTTGCTAAGATGATTCTTGGGTTATATATATGATGTAGTATGAATCCTACATGATAAATTTGAGTTTTGAGGAAGATCGAAAAATGGGTTTTTTCTAGGGTTTGTAAAAAATCCAAAAATTGAAAGTTTGGGTGTTTGATTTTGTTGGGTTTTGGAGTTGTTTAAGTGATTTTATATGTTTTATATGTCATTGGGAACATTAGTTTCAAGTTTGGAAAAGATTGGTATGAAATGGGTTTCACCATTGTTGTGTTCTTGAAGCTTTCAAGAGCTTGAAGAAGAAGTTTTGGGTGTATTTCAAAATCTGAGAATTTGTCTACAATTGGGTTTTTTTTTTTTAGTTTGATAGATGGAATGATGAAGTTGGGATAGGTTCTTGAATGGTAGAAGTGACTTGTGGGTTGGAAATTCATGAAATTCATGATTTTGGGTTGTTTTGAGTCTTGATATTACAAGAACAAAACAGGGGCTAATTTAAAAATAGCTAGAATTAACTTGTGAAATCAATTCTTAAGTTTCAGTTCCATTGTAACTTATGCTTATTAGCCTATATATGCTATAGAACCTAATTATTTAAGATTTTAGGTTCAGAGGCAAGTGGGAGCGCCCTGAAAGAGCCGCCGGAACGAGCGGACTAAATCATTGCACTAATTTTCATAAAGAATTGAGGTGGGTTTTCTGGAAACCGAAATAGTGTAGTATGAATATTATTTTTTGAATTTATATTTTGGTTGAATTAAATTCATGAGCGAATTGTATGAAATACATACATAGAGCATGGCACGAATATTATATGTCATGCACGTGCATGGCAAAAGCGATAAAAATCCAAGTAGCGAACCTTGGAAACGGCCAAAAGAGCCGAGCGAAATGGGCCCGAGTGCGTGTATCATTACATTTAAGGGAATGCATTGCATTAGCGTACATGTTAGTTGAATTTGCTTGAATACGGATTATGCGTTGATTTGAGTGTTTATTATTGCATTATTTGGGTTTTCTAGCTATGAGCCAAGGATTGCTCACACCCACACAGGCATTTTTGCAGGTACTACGGTGTAGGCGCCACTGCCATGAGTCTCGAGTCGTTGTGTACGTTTAGGATGTATGTGCGTCATTTTGGATTGGCTTGTTGGAGTTGTAAATATTTTTGTTAAACTTATGTTGTAAACGAATTTAGGTGTGTGTTCCTTGGATGATAATTTGGGTGGTGTTTATGATGTAAATATTTGAGGTTGGGTTTGTAAATATTTTGAGTTTGACATCATGTTTGTACGGACCAATGTGCTGACGAATTCATGCGATTGTTTTGGAGTTTCTGGATTTGTAATACACGTTGCGTTTTTGAGAAATTCATGACTTTATTTTGGAAAAAAAAAAGATTTTGTTTATGATGTTTATGATAATGTTTGGTTGTGTATTAGAGGCCTAAAAGTGATATGTTTGAAATGGTTGAAACATCCCTTTGGGGTTAGAAGTTTGGTGGTTTTAAAAATGGAGTTTTGTGGCTTAAGCCAAGAAGGAAAAATAATATTAATAATAAACATTGACACGTTGGCTTTTACGAAACAGGCACAGTTTTCTCTAGAAAACTCGAAACCGCACACCGCTTGAACCGTTGGAACCGTGTTTCAAATATTTTCTTTTTGATATAAAATTTGGAAAAAAAATTTTAACTGACCTTTTTTCCCTTGGGATTAAAATTTGCATATAATTTATTTAGTTTTTTTTTTTTTTTTTTTTGCGTTTAGCGGGGTTTTCGCGACCGTGCCGGCCACAGCGGGTCAGGGCGCTACATTAAATTTCGGTCTAAATTTCTTGGTTTGTTAATTTCTCTGTATGTTGTGTCCTACACATTATTTCGATAGCTCTATGTACATTTTCATTCTCTGGGAATGGATCTACATAGTCAACTTCAAGAAGTTCAATCAAAATAACTCATTTGATCTTGATGCACCTATTCTTGAATTGGGTTTGGTCATTTTTTTCCTTTACTTTATTGAAGTTGAATCTTTTTTTGTTGATAGCTCCCCGTTACAGACCCGACAACAACTTGGTTCTCTTCTTACCCACTGAGGACAAGATGGATCAAATGGTGTTCGTTGTGGTGGCAATATTGGATGGTATATTGAATGCTAAGGAGATGGGTCTAAAAATTGAATAATTAAATTCTCATAATATTGGTTAACAAATTCCTATTTCTGGTTCATATTATTCTCGCTTCACTTCTGTAAGGTATTTTTTTTATTGTACAATGTACTCTAATTATTTGCTTTGTGCTAGAATTTGGGGACTTGGTTCAGATTCGAAGAGAACCAGACCAAAAATAAAATAAAATGCCCTAAATCTGAATAGTTTGTACTTTTGTAATTGGTTTTGGTGAGATAGGATTCATTGTTAATTTAAAAATACACTAATAAGTGAATTTTTTTTCCAAACCAACATAATAGTTTTGTTTTTTGTGTAGAGCTCTGTATGTGTATTGACAAATACACGTGCAAACCAACATAATAGTTTTGGTTATTGTATAGAGCTCTGTATGTGTATTGACAAATACCCGTGCAGTTGCACAGGTTGTCGACTAGTATAAATATAAATGCTGAGGCAAAGAAAGCCTTTACAGCTCTCCACATCAGCAACATCTCAAACACAATAAAATTAATCCAACGTGGCAAGCTTTCCTATGGCCTTCTACCTCAACATCTCCTCCCTCTACTGAAATCCCATGTGTCCCCTCAAAGTTTCACAGCCGCCTCTTCCCCTCACTTTCTCTCTTTCACACACCTTTTCATCTCCCACAAACAACTAGCGCCTCCTCCTCTCCCATAACACCCGTGGCTTTTCATTTACATCCTTTTGCCCTTTTATTTTGAGGCTTTTGATTGTGCAAGGACAGAAGTCACAGAGGCTATTGTGTCTCTGCCTCTACCTTTCTCTTTCACACGTAAACACTTTCTCTATAGCTCACTCTCTACAACGAGAAACTGCCTCTTCCTTTCTCTCTACTACAAGACACTGGCTCTTCCTAAGCTCTTCGATGGTGGACTTCTCACCATCGCCGATCCCAAGCTCATCGATCCCTTATAGCAACGCCACTGCTACTAATTTATGTAAATTATCATTCTTCGTTCACAATTTTATGTGTGTGTGTGTGTGTGGATTGGGATTATATATAAGTTCAATTTCGTGTTTCTTATGTCAAATTTGTGTTTGTGTGTATATATATGTGCGTGTGTGAGTGTGTGTTGTGTATATATAGGGTATATATATTCACGTGGTATATTGCTCTAATTGTTTAATTATTGGCAATTATTACAACATGGCCCAACCGAATACTTATTGAACAGGATTGAAGGTTGTGCAATCCATGTCTGGCTTGATCTGGTATGCCCTATTCTATGGCTCTGTGTAAGAAACCCTAGCCCGAGCAAAAAAAATTCTAAAGATATTCATTGCTAACCTCAGATGTTCAGATGAGGCAGTCTGAATTTATAAAGTTTCAAATACATTCTTCAAATCATCATTCTAGAAGGCTAGAATATCTTGCTTGCTATTTTTAAGTTTTTCTTTGTTTTTTTTTTTTTTGGTTTGGGCAAAGTGCTATTTATGAGTTGACGTTCATGATTGATGAATGTTTACAAACTTTGAGATAATTTTTGTTATGAAACTCAATGATTCAAATCATATTGGCAGGAATTTTTCACTTGACTATTTATATCTGTGATTCGAAAAAAACATGTATGTGTTAACAAACTTTGAAATTTATTTTGGTCAGAAACTTGATGTCTATATATTTCCCACAACATTGATGATCTTGGCTGTTGGAATGCTGCTACTGAAGAAGGAGCAAGGCTGTCTCGAAGATTCTTTGGAAGAATTACGATACGTGTTCAACAACCATCAAATACAATTCAGAAGATCATGGCTCTGAAAGAGGCGATGCACAATGTGGAAAAATATCTCCAGACTCTGAATGTTTCACTTCTAAAAATACCTACTATATTTCTTGCAGGTCAACCTCAGGTATGATGGCTTGTGACAGAACCAAGTGAGAATGGTGTCATTTTTTTTTTTAATGTCACTCTGCATGCGAAGCATGTATAGTCCATTATTTTGTTTGTGGTTGACGGAATATGCGCTTACTAAGGGCCTGAGTGCCATCACTGAAAAGGAAACCACGTGGAACCCTTAAAGGTTTGCGCAGCAGAAAACAAAAAAATTGAATAGTTTCCTAAACTCATGATCAAGTCTATGATATATACAAAATACATACAACATCCATACGGGGTTAATCGAATAGTTACCCTTGTAGCATGCTTTACAAAATATTAATTCCCTTTCGTCCCACGAACAATTCACCAAACGATCCAAGCGTCCGATCTCTAAAAGTATCCACACGAGCAAATTACGAACTAGAAGAATGTCTGATTTCTTCGAATAATTAATTTGAAGAAAAAAACAGAAATCCGTTCAAAGCCAATATGGATGTACGATTTGTACAAGGTGATGTGGTTTTTTTGGGAAAATATTGGATGTGATTGCATCCTTTTTAGTTTCTCATACCTCATATATATAATAATGCTATAAGACCCTTTCCTAATCTAATTAGGAAACTATATTTGATTGGAAGACTTTCTTAAATCAAATATGAACTAATAGTATTATTATACTACTTCCATATTAACAATTTAATATCAAGTAGACCCTCACAACTTCTTTCAATTACACATTGTCTTTTTGTGTGTGACCCCTTAGGTTCATATTAATCTGGTAGTAGGTACTAATACTTAAAGTGTTACAATTAGAACCCTTTCTAATTAATTTAAATTAGATCTTCTAATTCTCCCTTGTAGAAAAAATTAATATTAATATTTATTATTTCCAGGCTTCCACTATTCATGAGTGACACCTAGCAATATATCATGACACACCTCAGATAGTCTAAAAAATAGTGAACATTTACGTTAACAGTTACCATATAATTCAATCCCTCTATCAAGCAATGTCCAATTAAATCTCTTGGGTAATGCACATATTATCAAACCCATATTTAATTATATGTTCTCGAACTAATTGATATTTCTCTAACCGAATTATCAAATGCCCAATTTAATAATCCCATGACTAAGAACAGTTTTAGAATAAAGCAATTGAGAAGTATATGGTCTTGTTCCTTAACTCTTTAAGTACATACATTCTCGACTTTAATTCTATGGACATATCATATAAATGTTAAACAACAGTAATGATAAACAATAAACTTGCCCTTTATTAATATGAAACTTAAACAACAATAATGATAAATAATAAACTTGCCCTTTATCTATTTGGCTTTTAGGGCATACTACTAACAATCTCCCACTTGCACTAAAACCAATCGACTATGTATCTCATACCCATCCTCTCAAGATGGCGATCCAATTGCTGCTGGGTTAAGGCCTTAGTGAATGGATCTGCTACATTCTCTACTAATGCTATCTTTTGTATCTCCACATCACCTCTACCAATGATTTCTCTAATCATATGGAATCGACATTGAATGTGTTTGAATTTCTGATGAGACCTTGGTTCCTTGGTTTGAGCTATCACCCCATTGTTATCACAATATAGAGGTACAAGTGATTCAATGGTTGGAACTACACCTAGTTCACTGATGAACTTTCTTATCCATACACTCTATTTTGCTGCTTTTAATGTAGCAATGTATTCTACTTCAGTTCTTATCCATACACTCTCCTTTTTTTATTGTTTTTTTTTTATTTTATAAATTCATCAACTTTCATTTCTTCGTTTATTTGTTCGCAATTATCCCTATGTAAAATAGTCAATTTATATGTTTTATATGAAGCACAGTTCAAAGTTGATGTGTATTGTATATGGAATATTTAGTGTTGTTTAGGTGAAAGCTAGAAATTGTGGTTTTTCTTTAATTATGAGGATCATCTCTAATATTGCAATTAATGTAGTCGAGCTATTCATAGTAATGAAATTTCTACTGAAGTTGTAGCTCACTTTCATCACAATAGTAGGAAAGAAAGGAATAGATGCAGTAACTTGTACCTGCACTAAAGTGTATTAGGATTAGCTCTTTCTCTGTATGATCACTTTTTTGCAGTTTGTGATCAGAAATTTACTAAAGGTTTGTGGTTAAAGATATTTAGGTTTTGAATCCCAAATTCATTTTCAAATGTGTTGTCATTTGCAGGGCCAGCCCTGAGATTTGGAGGGCCCTACTCGAACTCTAAAAAGGGGGCCCTCTTTATATTTGCACAAATTAACCGCAATGAAGAATCTAACTACCACACAGTATAAAAATAAGCACGAACCAAGATGTATCTCACAAACAAATAGCTAAAAAATTGACACGAAAAACAAGCTTAGATATATTAAAATCACAATACACTATTACAATAACTCAAAAACGGAATTTAAGCAATTACTTTCCTAAATAATACTTAAATATTACTCTTCTTGCATTTTTAGCTGCAAAATCATTAATTACACTAGTATAATCAATATTCTCTACCATATTCTTTTCAATAGATAACATAGCTAATCCATTCAATCTATCTTGTGACATGGTTGATCGAAGGTAAGACTTGATCAACTTCAACTTTGAAAAGCTTCTCTCTGTGGATGCAACAGTAATTGAAATAGTCAACAATATTCTATAAGCAATCCATGCAATTGGGAAACAACCACCCATTTCATGCAAATGATTAAGCACTTCAATTGGCCTTTTTGTTTCTTTTGGTAAAATGGTTTTCAACACTTTCAATTCCAGAGATAGATCTTTTCCATCAATATCATACTTGTCATCACATTTCAAAAAAGATTCAAGGTTGATACAGTAAGCGTTCAAAGTGTCATCATCAATATTTTGCAACTTCTTCCAGTCAAATAAAAACCCAAAAAGTCTTTGCATATGTTTGAAATTGTTCAAATCTACTTTTGAGTGATGAAAGCGCTTGATCCACTATATAAATGAAGTAGTCAACTCTAAAAGATTCTTCGGATGATTGTGTCACAACTTCACTAATACTCTCATCAAAATGTCTTTTTCTGCGAATGAGGTGCTTCTCACGAAACACGGGTTCAATTCCCATTATATTAGCAATTTCCTTAGCTTCAATCATGGCCTCTGTGAATCCAGTCTCTCTATACCTTTCAAAAAAGGAAATAAGTCCTTTCAATTGATTCGTAGCAACACCAATATCCTTATTTTCGGCTTGAAGGGTTTTACTAACAACATTAAAACACTCAATTTCAGATGTACGTTGCTAAGGATTTAGCTTCACTCTTTGTTTTGGCATCCTCCCTACTATTTACCAAGTCAATCAACGCATCTCTTATTTGTGGAGCTTGATATCTTATTGCTTTAAGACTTTCAACACGACTTTCCCAACGTGTCTGTGACAATGGTTTGAGTGTGAGTTCCTTCACATGATGTTTTAATACATCCCACCGTTTTTTAGAAGATGCAAACATCGAATATATACGTTGCACCACTCCAAAAAAATGATTCAGCTTTAGTACAAGAGTTGGCCATATCACAAAGTGTAAGGTTAAGACTATGACAACCACATGGTGTATAAAATGCTCTAGGATTCACTTCAAGTAGTCTTTTTTGTACGCCTTTATGTTTTCCTTTCATATTAGACCCATTGTCATATCCTTGACCTCTTATGTCATCAATGTCTAACCCAAGATTGACCAATACATCCTTAAGTACATTAAAAAGTCCCAACCCCGATGTATCATCCACCTTCAAAAATTTTACAAAGAACTCTTTTACTTTTATGGGACTTGTTGAAACATCCATACATCATAGTACAAGAGACATCTGTTCTTCACGACTTAAATCTGGAGTACAATCAAGTATGACAGAAAAATATTTTGCTTCTTTGACTCTTTTAACAATTTCATTTCTAGTCTCATTTGCTAACATTAGAATCAATTCATTTTGAATTTTATGACTAAGATAATGGTAATGAATTGATTCATTCTCAATACGTCAAAAGTGCTCTTGCATCACTGGATCAAACTCTGCAATCATTTCAATTAGGCTTAAAAAATTTCCATTGTTCTCTTGATGAATCCTCTCATTATCTCCACGAAATGCAAGATTATTCTTGGCAAGAGTTTTCACAAGAGCAAGAATCCTCACTAATACTTGTTTCCAATAATCTTTCTCCTTGTTGATTTGTTCTTGCACACTTTTATCAATGGTTTCACATTTTTTCAATCTCATTTGCAATCAATCCACTTACTCATGCAAGTAATATGCTCTTTGCTAACTTCATGACTTTTAACCCTCTTGCTAAAATTGCTCCAATCCTTAAAACCTTCATTGGTCAAGTGAGAAGTAGTTCCATCTTGCTTGAACAACTTGCAACAAAAGCAAAACACCCTATCCATAGCAATTGAGTATACTAACCAATTCCTATCTTGCTTCTCCCCATTCAATAAAGTTCGGACATAAAATGAAGACGAGAAATGTCTATCATGCTCGTCTATAGGAAAATTGATATCTTTAATTCATATTGGACCCCTCTCTCTACTAGTATGTCTCTAATATTGTGATCAATCTTGTTCCAATTTCCGGGATCATAAATGTTTAAAGGCCCAATTTCACATTCTTCCACGAAATCTTCATTCTCGTTCAAGTTTTCATTCAAATTATCATTCGTATGTCGACTAGGTACTTCATTCACCAAATCCTCATTTTCTTGATTTATCGATTGCTCATTTTCATCATTTATGGAACTTTCAACTACATTAGAAGATGTATTGCTGCTACTAATTATAAACTTTTCAAGAGCTCCTGCTTGAGATCGAATCAAATTTTCAATTCTTTGTTTCTTTTTCTTTTTTCATGTCCACACATATACTTTTTAGGAGGCATGGTATATTGATATCAAGAAGACAAGAACACAAATCAACTAACAGAAGCACCAAGATTGAACAAATGAACAATATCACCTGATTAGGCTGATTTTCACACTTCCCTTGCCCACTAACCACTGTCCAATTGAAATATTAAATCCTTGCAAATTCCAAAAATTGAATCTGAAAAAGAAAAAAAAATACACAACCTATAAAAATGGAGGAAATATACAAAACTATTAACCAATATTTTTAATACAATTACATTATTACAATGTAACAATTGTAAATCGTAATCAACAAATTTAACCCCCAAAAAAGAGGAAAATAAAATTTTAAAAAATCTAAAATATTAAAGTAAAAAAGAAAAAGAAAATACACAAAATACATATAAAACTGAAAAAGAAAAGAAAAAAACAAACCTAGCTTTGGAGTTATGTGGCCGGCAAGCAATGATGAAGAAGAAGAAAAAGTGTGAGGCAATCCCACAATCCCACCGATGTTGGTCTTCCAGGGAGCAGACTAAGGTTTTTTTTTTCTTTTCTTTATCTTTTGCGTGTTGCACTGTTGCTTTGTCTATTTGTCATTGAGTCATTCCATACTTTCAGTCTTTGTTTAAGGAAAAAATCTTTGTTTGACTTTAAGTTTTATGGGCCATGCTATTTTTATGGGCCTATTTAAGTTTAGTTTGACTTTAAGTTTTAAATTTGGGCCTATCTTGCTATGTTTAACTTTAATTTGTTAAAGTGGGCTAATACATCAAATTGACTAATATTTTAAAATTGGGCCCTATTCTGAGGGGGGCCCTACTCGACCGCGTATGTCGAGTACCCTCAGGGCTGGCCCTGGTGATTTGTAACATGTCGTACCATCGATCATTATCACATCGTGTGGTACAATTAACAATTGGAAAATCAATTTGAGATTCAAAATTTGGGAAGTATAACATTATTCACTGTGTTTTGAATCTAGATTTAAGATATACTCCTATAATTTTATTCATATAAGTTTTTTTTTTTTTGGTATATAACTGGCGGTTGATTTTAATTGTAGATTTTATGTGTGTGTTATTTGCTGTTTAACTCCTATAGATCTTGAATTTGCAGACATTCCTATGGATCTAAGTTAATAGTTCTATCTTGGGTAAATTACAAATTACACCCCTATAGTTTGAGGATTATGCAAATTACACCCTATGGTTTCAATTTTGGCAATTTACACCCTATAGTTTGAAAATTGTGCAAAATCTACCCAATTACCAAAAAAAAAGGGCACAATGGGAATATCACATTATATCCAGCCCAAAATAACTCATGTGCAGGGGCGGACCCTGGAGTATAGTTCAGTGGGAGCAGAAGCTATACAGGGATACAGGGGTTCAAGGGCAGTGCCTCGACCTGATTTTTTTAAATTTTTTTTTTATATAAATACTATAATTCTATGTGTTTTTTGTTTTGTTTTGGTTTTTTTTTTTTGGGGGTACAAAGTAATCTATCCTTTAATTCTTTCACGAAAATTTTGTATCATAAGATTAATTAGTTATTTATATTGTGCCCTTGCTTTTTTTTTTTTTATTAAATTTTGTAATTGTGTGGATTTTGCACAATTTTCAAACTAAAGGGTGAAAAATTGCCAAAATTAAAACCACAGGTGTAATTTACACAACCGTCAAACTACAGGGGTATAACTTACAATTTACCCTTCTATCTTCTTATGCAAGTTCTACAAGTCAGCAAGCATAAAACCAAAGTCTCCCAATCTATCCAAATTTGGGAAATTCACCGTGCATGCTCAGGTTAAGAAGCTAAACCATGCTTCTTTTTATATGTTTTACTACACTTTTATGTAACTGCGAAATGCATTCAAGGCAAAGCCTTCACCAACACACATTTAAGGTTCTTTTTGGCAACCGTTTGTAGACTCTTACAAAAGCCAAAGTGAATGTGTTTGGCAAGTTATTTCCATGGAATTCTTGCAATTCCTATTTTTCTTTGTTTTTTTGAATATTTAGAGTTTCGATTGATTAGGGTAAATTTTTGTGCCATGGTAACTTTATTTTCATGGCTCAAGTCTAGATTTTCGGAAATGGGTCCGGATATTCTTAGAGATATAATGCATTCATGCTACTTTTATTGAAATCAAAGGTTTTGTTGGAGGTATATCTATTTGTATTTTTTGAATTACTTTTTCACTCTAATTATATTTGTTTGATCTACCTCAATGGTATGGAACTAAGTGTCAAGATTTATGTTGATTCAAGAGTTGTTTTACTATGTTGCTACTATTTTCTGGAGAGGTTATTTATATTAAATCTCCATGTGCTCGCGTGCATCACGGTTTTTTATTCATTGATTACAACCAAATCACTTCTACTACAAACTTAACTATAGAGAGATATATTATTGCTGTTGATTCTTTACCTTATTGTGATATGGATTAAACAATTACTATTTTCGGTTCAAGCGGGACTCTGGCAACTCAAAATTTACTCCATTGTTGATTTCATTATGGGGTGATATACTAATTTGCATTTTTTAATGTTCCAAATCACGATTAAGAAATACTGCAATGGTGATACATTGGATTTGTAGACATGAATATTGTTTATTCTATTTATATTTTATATGAATGTAATTTAGATACAAACTCTTTGTGACTTTGCACTAAATATATATATATATATATATATATACATACAGTCCGGATCTTAAGCGGGTGTCAAAAGACGGACTTCGGGACGGACCGCTTTTAGCGACGAAAATGTCGCTTTTAGCGACAAAATTTTTCGTCGCTAAAAATCATTGTTTTAGCGACGAAAAAATTCGTCGCTAAAAGCGACATTTTCGTCGCTAAAAGCGGTCCGTCCCGAAGTCCGCTCATTCACACCCGCTTAAGATCCTCGCTATATATATATGCATAACTTTTTTTTCCTTTTGTTTACGTTAATTAGTTGGCCGTTTCCAAATTTGATTGTGAAATTTAGTTGGAGTCACTAAGTTTTTGTGAGTAATGCTACGCTTTCAGAATTCGAATTCTAAATTTGGTTGTAGCACATGCTATGACAAAGATCCGTGGATAAATTCTGAACCTTCTACACTGTATCCCTAAACTATGCTTACATAAGATTGAAAAGGAAATAAAGCCAACTGTTTGTATATTTTAAATACAGGAAAAAAAAAGTAATGTTTGTATATTCAGAATTTTCATGTCTTGGCTAAATTGTTATAGAAAATAGATTTTATGAATTTCAAGCTAAATATATATATAAAATAAAATAAAAAAACAAAAAACACACACAAAAAAAAAAAAAAAAAAAAGAACAGCAGTAGTTCATAATATTACAAACAGCTCCAGTGCAGTTTTCAATTTTTTATTTTTCTATTAATTTTTTCCTTTTCTCGCATGTCCGGGTTTGCATGGTTGCAGGCAATTAAAACAAGACTTGGACGCCTTCTTCTGAAAGTAATATGTAGATTCTTCTCTTTACGAATATATTTTTTAAGTCATATGTAGACATTTGAACATATGCATTAGCTACCAGTGGCTTTAATTTCTTTGAAGTCCACTTTGTAATGATGTGTTTGATCGATTTATCAGTTATGTATAGAATGAAGTTACAATGAAATTTTTGTATTTATAAATTACCCACTAAAGCTTGAATGAAATCTCATTATTTCATGGTGTTTAGCTGTTAGAGTCCAGTTTGGCAATTGGTTTCATAAACCCTCCAGTCCGTGCATAGCACGGGGTATCAACTCGTTCCTCATAGAAGGAAGAAACTTTCCTTCTTTTAATTACAAACTATCCATGCATATATATATTTATATATATATATATATGTATATGGAGAATGGTAACTTATAGCACGGCTCCTTCGTAGCGACGAAATTTTCACCTTTAGTCACAATTTTTTTTTCACCTTTAGCGACAAAATATTTTAATTAGAAATTTGTCGCTAAAAGTTTTTTTTGGTCACTAAAAATGTTTTTATAGTCGCTAAAAGCTGGTGTACAATGTTATCCTACAACCTTTATGTTGTAGGATAGCAACCCCCTATATATACATATACGTAGGGGTGTACACGAGCTGAGCCGCTCAACAAGGGCTCGTGGCTTAGCTCGATAACATGAGCTCGGCTACTATAATGAATGTGCCAAGCTAATACAAAGCTCATTTAATAAACGAGTCAAGCTTGAGCACACATGGGCTCAGCTCGATAAGACAGACTGACGAACAGTTCGATTAAGGCTCGTATAGTAGGCTCGTGAAAAATCCCTTTATATGTTTGATAAGGGCTAGCTTATTCAATTATATATATATATATATATGATAATTATAAAAAATATATATATAGTATATGTTAATATATGTATAGTGCACAGTATTTAAAATTGAAAGAATATTAACATATTATTCACATGCTAGATAATTGTTTTAGGTATATATATATATATGCCAACTGTCAAGCATTGTGTTTGGTCCATAGGGTTTTGGTGGCAACTTAAACTTACTACTAGGGGTGTACACGAGTTGAGCCGCTCAACAAGGGCTCACGTACGGCTTGACTCGATAACAGCTAGGCTTGGCTCAACTTGCTCGGCTTGAGTTCAAAATGTGCAGGTCGAGCACTGCCCTACCTATACGCATATATTCAACAAGCCTTTTAGTGACACTATTTGCTCTAACAATAGCATTAACCATAAAGATTAGGATTAATTGACACGTATTTATAAATTGAGGGTCAAAGTAAAACTTTAGTATCTATAAGGGTACTAAAATATATTTTAGCCTACACTTTTCAACTACGTCAAGACCTCAATTCTACTTTGCCAAACCCAAGATTATGTTAATTCCAATTAAACACATTCCTCAATCATATTAAAAACATCAAATTCTAGCATTTTGAATTTTCATAACCCTTGAGCATTATGTTGAGTCAAGAATTTCAACCCTAACACTATGTTTGGGAGTTTAAAAAATAAAAGAAAAGAAGAGAAAATGAGAGAAAGTACCTCATTTTCTTTCGCTTTCTCTCGTTTGGGAGTTTAAGTGAGGAGAGAAAAGGAGAAAAAGGGACAGAAAACTAATCCTCACTTTCTCTCAATCTCTTTCTCTCAAATTGGGAAGAAATGGACATAAAAGAAAGTTGAGTTTAATGAATTTTTCTTAATACCCACAATACCCTTTATTTAATTTTCACTAATTTTAATTCCATCTAAGTCTTAAGCTCCTAATACACTATATACGTGTATTCTCTCTCCTAACAAAGCAAAAAAGCTCACATACCAAGTAAATCTAGATGCTATTTGGTATGAATAGAAAATGAAAATAAGAGATGTTAGAGGCTTCATTAGTTCAAGTGATTAATGGGTAAAATGATAACTTTCTTTTTTTCTCTTCTTTTCTTCTCAACTCCCAAACATAACTTTCTCTTCTCTCCTAAACTCCCAAATAAAATAAAAGAAACTACCATTCTTTCTTTTCTTTTCTTTTCTCTCCTCACTTACGCGCGACTTTCTCTTCTTTTCTTTTCTCCCCTAAACTCCCAAACATAGCATAAACGTCAAAAACTTCTCTCAAACAACACTTTCAAACCAAGCTTTTTCTTCATTTTCTTGCAATCACATAAACACACCGCAAGTAATTGGTGATGTTCAGTTGTTCACAATGATTTGAACTCATCTTAGCTCAATTCTCGTGTCAAAATCAAAACAGCAAATTGTGCTTACATTTTTTGGCTTTTAGATTTGCACTCAATGTTTTGGTGTAAACAATCATTATAAATAATTTCAAACTTGTTTGGTAGAGTACTGAATATATATAGGCATATATGTTTGTATATGCGAATAATTTGAACATACACGTTACGTAAATGCCCATGCAAGGTATATTTTGGTTGGGATGTTTAGATATGTGCCTTGACAAACATTCACAAAAATGCAGTCATGTAGAGATAGGAGGTCAAAGAAATAGGCTAATATTTCTTCACGCGAATATATATATATATATATATATATAATATATGTAGGGATGGATGTGTAGAAAGGGCAAGGGGACTCAAGTCCCCCTTGATTTTTTGAAAAATATTATATATACCCTAAAAAAGTATATATTTTTACACTTAAACCCCCCTTCCAACTTAAAAAACTCTCTATTTCACACTCAAGCACACCTCTCAAGTATGAAACATTCAACCTTTTGGTCTCAATTTGTAAAAATAATGTGTCACTTTGCTGTACATTTTGTGTCAATCAATATTAAGTTTTCTAATTCTTTCATCCGTCCCAAAAAAAAATGTATAAATAGACCCAAAAAAATCGCCTCGAAGGCACTGCCCCCGAACCCCCATAAACTCGCAACCTCTTCACCCTTCCAAGTCCCCCCAACTCCAATTTCCTACATCCGTCCCTGTATATATATATATATACCTATTTGTATATAAGTTTCTCTCATGTGTTCTAATCAAAAGGTGGCTGGCTGGCTAAATAATTTTACAAAAGTCAAAACTATTGTTAAAAAAACTGAACATTAAAAAACGTTTTCTAACTTTAGGGAAGTGATGGAAACTTAGTTTGCCCATTCAAGAATGACAGGTGTTAATTATCCTCACTATATACTATATTTATATTCATGCTATTTTAGTAGGATATCATTGCTTTTAATTTTAAATAGACAAGGAAAGTCTTTAGAACATTCACAGTGGTGTTAAAATAGTATAAGAACTTAGGTGTTTTACTCTATGTACGTATAGAGTCTCGCATTGGTGTGAGTGGTATAGAAACTTACGTGAGTATATAGTAGCTTATTAAAATGTGGTCTTTAATATAATTTTAAGTTTTAGGTATTAAAATAGTTACTTTAAACCCCCTTTACAACAATATTACCTCAATAAGATATATTTGGGACACTAACAATATCCACTAACAATATTACTACTTCAATAGTACCCTTTTGATGAGATGGCAATGACTTTTTAGTCCAACTCGGAATGATAATTTTAAACATGTAGTTCCTAAGCATTTTTTGATGTTATATACATATTGTTTGCACCTAAAAACCGCCAAAGGTTTTCTAGCCCGATTGATGAGGATATAGGCCTAGAGATAGTCGGGCATGGGCATTTTAGACACCGGTTGGTCCGGAGTAGATGATGACATTGGGCTTAGGGGAAGCGTCACCAGAAGTTTAGAGAAGGCAACCTGGATGTTCCATGGGATGGAGCCCGATAGGCAGCATCAGACCCGCAGTGGTCTATCGGGCATCAATGGTGGAAGCAATGGAGCAAGGACACACGTTGGAGACCGATTGAGACGCCGGGCATAAGGGACTTCATCGGGCATTTGTCAGAACGGGAGCCCGATGAGGAGATAGAGAACATGAATGTACCAACTATCGGACACCATATCTACTGAAAGTGATAAAGGTTGGTGACGTGAGCCCGATCGGACGTGAGCACCTGGAAAGATGGTATCGGGCATAAAGACATTACATGAGTCCGATGAGTCTTCAGTCACAGTTATGAGGCCGATGGGAATAGAGGTAAGGCGGTTCTGGTGACAGCTGTCATTTGTGACGTCACTCCAGATCTGGGGAAATCCGAGTCCGTTTGGGAAAGAATCTTATCACCAACAGCTGGATTTTGGCGAGATGATCCCTGAGATGGTGGGATTGCTTCAATCAAGATAACGATAAGGCAAGGAATCATTGATATAAAAGGATTTCTTCAATTAACCAATCAATTAGTAGCTTAAGGCGCAAGCTAAGGGGTCCTTTCCTAATCAGAATTCAATCATGGCCGCTATAAATATGGAGGCAGGCCAAGCTGCAAGGGACTCCGCGTCACTCTCGAAAACAGCATTCAACTTTGCATTCAACAGCATACAAAAGCATTCAACTTTTATGTTCTCTCTGCAAGCATAGCAATAGGTCTACCCTCTTTTTGTTATTTTTCTTTTACTGTTTTCATTCTCACGAACAATCAGTCTGTTCTGAATCTGTTCTTTGGTTGTATTTTCCAAACATTTAATAAAATCTGTATTTTATTAATCGTTTGTGATTGTTTACTTGGTAAACTCATACACTATTTGGCTTGTGCGCTTCAGTACTGCCAAGGGATTTCTGGTGAGGGTACTTTCCTACTCGCCGCACACAATTGTTTTAGTTTAGAAGTCAGATCTAAAAGCCTTGAGTATCACTGACTCAAGCATATAGGAAATTAGTTTGCACACACTGAACCACTTTTGGTTCTGGCACGCCCGCGCATAACTACTAGCAAACATTTTTGGCACGCCCGGTGGGACCCATAGTGTCAAGTCATGCCGCCAAAGAGGGATAAGCAGATCGGCAAAAACGGCCAAGATGAGTCTGCCGTTGATCCACCTATGGAGGAAAGCACTGGTCGTTCTCCGGACGATGGTGGCGTTATTATTGAAGCAATCTCGGAAACTATGAGAGCCACCGTTGATCCCTTGAGGCAGGACTATAATACCTTGATAGGGTCAATGGCAGATCTCAACAATGTGGTCAGGCAAACGGCCGATATACGCCGGGAACAGTCTGAGTTGGTCATGGAGACTAGGGTTACCCACGTGAAGCTGGACGCCCTGGCTACTCAGATACAACAGCTTTGCGCCGTTCTCGAGGCCAATAACAACCAAAAGGCCTCGGGATCAGCCTCAGGCTCGGGATCGGGCTCTGGCACGCGGCTGGAGTCCGATAAACCAAAAGACCCACTCTATGTCTGTCCAAACCTAAGGGAGGGTAACAGCTCGGGCAAGAAGCCCGAATTACAAAACGAAACGGCTAGTGGCGTGGCGGTCACCGATCCCAGTGGATCGGCGAAGCCAAGCTTTGTCCAGACAGGAGGCCATGTTGAAACTCAGTTCGACCGTACACCACCTCTAGTTCGCGCTGCTGGGGGGCAAAGGAACAATGGCGGGTTTTGGACCCACCAGATCAATAATAATCAGCAGTTGCCGCCTCCACTAATAACCCCGGTAACAGGGGCTCAGCCTGAAGTAATTGCAACGATGGGCCGTAACCCAGAGATAAACGGCCAACAAGTGCCCCCAGGTAACGCTGCTGGGGGGCAAAGGAATAATGATGATTTTTGGCTTCGTCAGGCCAATATCAACCAACAGCAACCACCACCCCCTTTGGTGAATGCCCGACCCGCTGCGCAGCCTATTAACAGGGAGGAGTTGGTGGCGGCCATACACGAAGAGTATGGTCCGTTCATGAGAAGGATGGAGAGGCCGACATACCGACGGCCTTACCCGCCTGAAATT
The DNA here is from genome assembly GCA_033977485.1 of Hydrangea macrophylla. Lineage (NCBI taxonomy): Eukaryota > Viridiplantae > Streptophyta > Magnoliopsida > Cornales > Hydrangeaceae > Hydrangea > Hydrangea macrophylla. The sequence goes on from CM066994.1 coordinate 37,571,493, forward strand.
GACCAAGTTAATTTCCCACCAGGGTATAAAGTTCCGAACTTTACCTTATTTTCTGGGGAAAGTGAGCATACCACGGTGGAGCACATAGGCCGATTCATTGTGCAGTGCAGCCATGCAGGCAATAGCGACCCTTTAAAACTAAGGTTGTTCCCAAACTCGCTCACGGGCATAGCGTTTTTGTGGTATGTCAATCTCCCGGCCAATTCAGTACGAAATTGGCCAGCAATGGAGGAATTGTTTCATGGGCAGTTTTATAGGACTGAGCCCGAGATATCGTTGGCAGATCTGTCTAGGATGCTCCAACTAGTGGGAGAGACCGTTGAAACATATATAGCCCGATTCAGGAAGGCTAAATACAGATGCAAGACAGTAATGCCCGAGGAAGAATACGCAAAGATGGCTATGGGCGGAATGTCTTTCGAGCTTCGCAAAAAGTTCGAAGGGACTGATTTCCGTGATTTGTTCGAGCTGGCTTCAAGGGCCGCCCGTTACGAGCGTATCCTACTTGATGAACAGGAAAAGAAGAATTCTTCTAAGGGAACGTATTACAAAGATCCCAACTACGAGGTCCATCTAGCAGATTGCGACCTCGAGGCAGAAATCGACATGGCCGAACTAATCTCTAAGCGGCCTATTGTGTGTAATGCCTTGAACAAACCGGTCAATAATAACGCCGCTGCTAAAAAAATGACGTTCGAGGCAGGAAAAAATTACACATTCGATATAACAATGGCCGATCAGATTTTTGACGCCCTTTTGGCTGAAAAAGTGATTAGGCTAGGTGAAGGTCATCGGATCCCCAAGGCCGACGACATAAAAAATAAGGAATATTGTAAGTGGCATAATTCCTGGAAACACTCCACTAATAACTGCGTTGTTTTTCGTAATGTGATACAGGAGAACGTGGAGAAAGGAGTGTTCAAATTTTCGGACAAAGCTATGGGAGTTGATGCGAATCCGTTCCCACAGATCACTGGAACCAATATGGTAATGTCCGATTTGACTAAGCTGACACGGCCAAGGGTCAAGATAGACTTGACCGATAGCGAGAAGGTCCCAAAGCAAAGGGAAGGGAAGCAAATTGCCGTTTCAGGAACTGATAGGCCGAAGGTGACTATTCACGAGCTTCAGAGGACATACCAGGAACGCAAGGAAGCAGAACAAAAGGCTGAGGTGGAAGTAGCCCGATCAACCACAGATAATTTGATCGCAGATCTACGACACCAACTAGAACTGATAGAACAAGGCCTGTGTCCGAGGTGCAAGGCCGACATCAAGAAAGGGGCCTCTAGCCCAAGCAAGAGGCCTAGAGTTGAGGAACGACGAGAGTGCAGCCCGAGAAGATCCGTGCATGAGAGGCTTTCCTTGCCCAAACAGGGACGCGTAAAGCCCGAGTGGAAACCGAGGCCGCCGCCAGCAAGCGGTATGCCTAGCTCAAGTCATATGGAAGGAAGGCAATATCGATCACGACCCACAATGAGTGCCCCACAAAGGGTTGCAGCATCGGACATTCGCTCCCGAATGGTACTCCCACCAAGAGTGAGTGATGGGAGATGGTATAGAGCTGAGCATCCAAAATTTCCAATGATGCCTCAATACAGCAAGTCTCAGAAGATGAGGTATCAGAGGCTGAGACAGGCCGAGAGGGAACGGCAGCAGTTGAAGGGTCACGTCCAGGATCCTCCAAGGTCCCCGCAGCGTAGGGCCGGTAAACAGATAACGGCCATGGAAGAAGATGAGCCCGTTTTCGACAAGAAAGCGGGCAAAGGGGCGATGCATGCCACAGAGCGCTTAAAGAAACTTTTTGAACAAGAAAAGTGTGAGCCATCGGCCCATCCAATCGAGGAGGCCGATGATTATGAAGATGAGGATGATACACTAATTCAATTCGGAACAATCCCGAAAAGTCTATCCTCAAACATGGTGTTTACTCTTCCCATGTCATTCATGGCCAAACCGGATCAGCCAACGGCCATAGAAGGTGACGTAATAGAAGGCCAGACCAAGGAGTCGGCGGTAATAGAAAGTTTGTGTTGGGGTGGTGGAGAGACCGTCAGACCCAAGGTGGTAGAGGCTACGAGCAAGAACGTGGACGCTACCGATATACAAACCGATCGGCCTAAGATAACCATCTTGAGGCCGAAAGGGATCCAAACTGAAGAGGGGCTGAAACCAGCGGGACCAGTCAAGGTGGTTTTCGAAAAACCTACATATCAAATGTCTCAGCACCTGAAGCCGTTGTACGTAAAGGGTCACATTGAGGGGATCCCCGTGAATAGAATATTGATCGATGGGGGATCTACCATCAACATCATGCCCCAAATAATGCTGAGGATTCTTCAAAAATCTGAGTCGGAATTAATTCCGACCGAGATGAATGTTCAGAGCTTCACGGGCACACCATCTAAGACAAAGGGCATCTTGCCTCTTGAGCTGACTGTTGGAACCCAAACGGCCATGACAGCCTTTTTCATCGTTGAGACATCGGCCGTGTACAACGCGTTGCTTGGCCGTGATTGGATCCATCCCAATTACTGCATCCCTTCCACTCTCCATCAATTGTTAATTTTTTGGAGAGATGACGAAGTGGAGGTGGTTGGAGCTGATACAAAGCCATTCGTTGCCCGGGTGCAGACAGCCGATGGAGTATTATACGAAGATGATATCGGACCTGTCAAATTACTAGGATGCGGCAAACTGGGCAGACCAAATGCAGCCACATTCCGTAAAGAAATTCTACCAAACTTAAAGCTTGGTTATCACAATCTAAGTCGGACAGAAGAGTCAAAGCCGATAGAGATTAATGAACAAGAAGACTTCGATGGATCCACGACTAATTGAAGTTAAAAGACATCTGGCCCTCAAGGCCAGCATGGCCAGATGGTGTGCATATCTGGCCGATAGGAGATTAGAGATCGGCCCTGTGGACGGAATGATTAATTTGGCCGATTGTATTTATGAAGAAGAAACGCCAAGCTTGATGACTTGAAGGCCGACGTGCAGGATCCACTATTGGAGATCAACTTGGGTAATGAAGGAGAGCACAAACCCACATATGTGAGTCAGGTGCTTGAACCGCAGTTCCAGTCCGAGATCATTGCTCTCTTACACAAATACAAGGATTGTTTTGCTTGGGACTACGATGAGATACCCGGACTATCCAGAGAATTGGTGGAGCACCGATTGCCAATTAAACCGGGTTTTAGGCCGTTCAAACAGCTCCCACGGCGCATGTCACCTGAAGTCACGATGAAGGTGAAAGAAGAAATTGAGAGACTCTTAGGAGCTGGCTTCATTCAGACGGCCAGGTACGTGGAATGGGTCTCAAATGTAGTCCCAGTGGTAAAGAAAAATGGTAAGCTGAGAGTTTGTATTTATTTCAGAAATCTAAACTTAGCTACCCCAAAAGACGAGTACCCTATGCCCATGGCCGATCAATTGATTGATTCGGCCGCCAAACATAAAATTTTGTCCTTTATGGACGGGCACTCAGGGTACAACCAGATTTACATCGCTGAGCAGGACGTCCCGAAGACAGCTTTCCGGTGCCCGGGGGCAATTGGAACCTTTGAATGGGTTGTCATGCCTTTCGGACTAAAAAACGCTGGAGCCACATATCAGAGGGCGATGAATTCAATCTTCCATGATATGATCGGGCATTTCATGGAGGTTTACATTGACGATGTAGTGGTAAAATCGAGCGACAACGCCGATCACTTGAGAGACTTAGAAAAAGCATTTGAAAGAATGCGGGCTCACAAACTAAAAATGAACCCTCTCAAATGTGCTTTCGGTGTCTCGGCAGGGAACTTCTTAGGATTCCTGGTGCATCAAAGAGGGATAGAGGTGGACAAGAACAAGGCTCGGGCAATACAGGCAGTAAAGCCACCAGCCAATAAGAAAGAGCTTCAAAGGCTGCTTGGGCAGATTAATTTCCTTAGGAGATTCATATCTAACTGTGCAGGAAAGACCCAAGTATGGACCCCACTATTGAAGATCAAGACCGACGAAGAATTCAAGTGGGAAGACAGCCATCAACAGGCCTTTGAGGGAATTAAGCAATATTTGTCAACTTTCCCAGTTTTAATGCCACCCAAGAAGGGTAGGTACCTTAAATTGTATATATCGGCTTCTGACTGCTCTATAGGAAGTATGTTAGCTCAGGATAATGAGCAAGGAAATGAGCAAGCCGTTTATTACTTAAGCAGAATATTAACTCCAATCGAGCAGCGCTATGCGCCGATTGAGAAATTATGCTTGGCATTATATTTTTCATCACAGAAGTTAAGAACGTATATGTTGCCCGTTTCTACTTATATTATATGTCAAACCGATGTGATAAAATATATGTTGTCAAGACCAATCATGAGAGGCCGAATTGGAAAATGGACCTTGGCCCTGATGGAATTTGCCATCCAATACCGATCACAGCAATCGGTTAAAGGCCAGGCTATAGCCAATTTCTTGGCTGATCACCCAGATCCAACTGATCTGGGAGAGTTGCTACCAGCACCTAAAGTACTAAACACTTCCTTGGTCCCATGGACATTGATCTTTGATGGGTCCAAAAGCGCAGAGGGTGCTGGGGCAGGTGTGGTCATTGTATCACCCAAGTATAAGAAGACAAAAATGTCATTTCGGCTCGATTTCAAGTGCACAAACAACCAGGCCGAATACGAAGCATTAATTATCGGACTAGAGATACTCCTTGAGTTGGGAGCATCGTCCGTACACATAAAGGGAGACTCAGGGCTGGTGATCGGGCAGATATCAGGAGAGTTCCAGATAAAAAGTTGGGAATTATGCCCGTTTCACTCTGTCGCCACGCAGCTCATGAACGAGTTTGATGATATTAGCGTGAGTTATATCCCTAGGTCTACGAATACCGAGGCCGATAAGCTGGCTAAGACAGGATCGGCCTCGTCTTCTACAAAGGCTTTGGAAGACCAAGTTATTACGGTTCATGTCCGACTGTTACCTTCAGTTGCAAAGAGAGGTTGGTATACTAGTGCTAATTCGGTCTTAATGGAGGACGACGACTGGAGAAGGCCTATCATCGAGTACCTGAATCACCCAAATGTCAGGGCAGACCGGAAAGTTAGATTATTCGCAGTCCGATTCGTGGTACTTGATGGAGAATTGTTTAAAAAGCCTATCGGTGACGACGTGATTTTGAGGTGTTTAGGCAAGAAACAGGCCATGCAGGTGATGGCCGAAGTGCATGAAGGGATCTGTGGGGCTCATCAGGCCGGTACAAAAATGAAATGGTTGCTGAGAAGGTATAACTATTATTGGCCAGGTATGCTGAAGGATTGTATCAGCTATGCAAAGGGATGCCAAGCGTGTCAGAAGCATGGCCCGATCCAGCATGTACCGGCTAAGAAGCTGCAACCGATAATAAAACCATGGCCGTTCAGGGGATGGGCTATGGATCTAATTGGCAAAGTCCTGCCACCATCATCAGGCCAACATTGTTTCATTATAGTGGCGACGGATTACTTCACTAAGTGGGTCGAGGCCATACCATGTAAAACGGTGACCCAAGCCACTGTGATAAAATTCATTGAAGAGCACATCATACATCGATTCGGCCTGCCAGAAACCATAACGGCCGACCAAGGGTCTGTGTTCACAGGGGCCGAGACGACCGCTTTTGCGGAGAGCAGAGGGATTAAAATTCTCAATTCTACCCCATACTATGCTCAAGCTAACGGTCAGGCCGAGTCAACCAACAAGATCCTTAAGGGGATCGTTGAGAAGATGATTGATGAGAACCCTAGGGAGTGGGACAAGTTGTTGTCTGAGGCACTATGGGCCTATCGGACGTCTAAGAGGTCCAGCACCGGAATAACACCATTCATGTTAACCTACGGGCACGACGCTATGTTACCAATGGAGGTCACCGTCCGATCGGCCAGGAGAGCTTTACAGAACCAGCTTGAGCCCGCAGAGTACACAGAGGCTATGATAGCTGAGTTAGAAGGACTTGATGAAACGAGGCTCATGGCCTTAGACTCGTTAAAAGTGCAGAAGCAGCGGGCCGCCCGAGCGTATAACAAGAGGGTAAAAGCGAAGTCCTTTAGTATAGAAGACTTGGTATGGAAGGCCGTGTTACCTCTCGGGGACAAGGATAATCGGTACGGTAAATGGTCGGTCAACTGGGAGGGTCCGTTCATTATACATCAAGTCAAGAATGGTGGTGCTTACAGACTACGGGATATGGATGGAGGTATTCATCCTAGATTAATAAATGGTCAATACTTGAAGTCTTATTACCCTACTCTGTGGGAAACTATTGATTTGAACTATAAACCAAATCCAGGGTTAGAATACGACCAACTCGTTAATTACGACCCTGAGCCTGAGTAACAAAAATGTTGTTTGTATTGATAAGGCTGAGCACAGCTTACTTACAAATATGTATGAATAAAAAGTAAGTACAAAAGAGGAGTCGGCCTCTAGGCTGACTCAAAATTCCTAAGCTTAGCCTTCAAGTCTTCCCAGGTCTTGACGGCTCCAGACCGGTCCCTCTTGGCCTTCTCTAGCTTTTGGGCCCAAGCCCGGGATATGGGGACGCTGGCTTGCAGTTGATCGCTGCACTTCTGGGCGTCGCCACCAAGTAAAGATAATGCCTCATCAATTTTCCCAATGGAGGCGTTGTTGGTAATAACCTCGGCCTCACATTGGGCGAGTTGAGTTTTCAGTACAGCAATTCGGTTCTGCAGCCAAGTACCCCTGGCTATAACCTGAGCACGGGAGGCCTTTCCCGCTTCGAACTTGGCTTTGGCCCCTTCCAAGAACTTCAATGCTTTCTGCCGGGAGCCCAAGTGAAGTTCTGCATCCGCTTGAATCTTCGAGGCCGTTCTGTCCATAAGACGGGCGCTGGGAAGTCTTTCTTTGATTTCCACGAGTAATGATAGCTGCCCGTCTGAAAGAGAAGGATCGGCCATGAGGGTGTTCAAAGCGTTGTCAACGTCAGCCGCAGCAGGAAGATTGGAAAGTTCTTGGTCAACAAGCCCGGAGAGCAGGTCCTTGGCTTGTTGAAGGATGGAAGGTGAGACTGCTTCGGGCTCGAGGGGGCCAAGGTCAAAAGCTCCTAGGTCCAAGCCCGAGAAAAAATCGTTGAAAGGGATAATGGGTACTGGACCTATGGGATCGACCTGTTCAAAAAGAAATACGGTCAGAAATGGTTTTAAAAAAAAAATGATACAAGTTCAAGAAAGAAGGTACTTTACGATACGGTGTGATACCTGAGTCTGAGGACTAAGCGAGGCCGAGAGCGCTTCGCGAATATCGGCCTCACTAGACTGAGAGGATCCTAGTTGAGAAGAAGAAGGGTGGCCGGTTTCCACCTCGGGGGTCATAGAAGCCGCCGTTGCCTGCAGGATTTCAGTTTCTGAAACAGAGCCCGAGACATCACCGGCCTCGATGGTGGAAGGCTCAGGAGGACTGACCTCGGCCACTACTGGTTCTATTATTGTGGGAACAGGAGAAGCGATGGCCGGGGTAGTTTCTTCTTGTCCGGTGGAAGCTTCAATTTCAACAGGGACGGCTTGGTCTACCTCGTCCCCAGCTGCTTTGACGGTAACCTCAGCGTCGGCCAAATCCTCGGTGCTGGAAGAGAGGACGACTTGCTCTGGAGTTTGAATGGAAGCAGCAAGATCCTCCTCTCCGCTGGAAGGAGTTATGGGAGGTACAATGTGAAGCGGCATCACCCGTACGGCTACCCGTTCAAGAAAGGCCGCTGCAGACTTTGGTGATGCAGGGAGAGTTGGAGGAAGAGTTTGAGGGGTTAGAAGAGGATCCTCTCCTGAGTCTTCGTCGGCAAGCTGAAAGAACAGAACAAAGTGATTAATATTGAAGGCAATGAACCCGGGCGTAATCATTAAAGGAAGCAAAAGAGTTAACCTGAACAGAGGCCGGTGTTTTTTTTGTCTTTTTTGGGAAGGACCTTTGCCTGGAGCTGGTTTACGGGCCAGCCTTTTGGCAACTTGTTTGCGCCTGACTGGAGCGGCCGTTGGAACTGGAGCATCGGCCACAGTGGCCGATGTTGCAGTAAAAGGCACCAAGGTCTCAGCAGCGGTGCATGAAAATATGCTTCGAGCCCGTTCACCCCACCACTGGGTGAACTCGTCTGACACCATGGGCCGGGCAGAGAAGGGGGTGAAGTTAAATGCAGCCTTCAGCCGGTCAAACCTCTCTTTTATTTTCTTCACTTGCCCGTCATTAACAATAAGGCCACGTTCAACCCAGTCAACGTTGACAGTGATGCCAGGGGGGACGGGCACGAGTTGTGTAAGCCCGAATTGGCGGGCATATAGAGGAGCGAAGTAGTACTCGGCCCCGCATTTATTGTTGGCCGACGGGATGCTTGGGCTAAAAATAATGTTTCTAGCTACTAGGTAGCTAGAAAAAATTTCATTATAAGTAGACTGGGTGCCCGAACCCCAGTTAGAAGGGTTATTGGAAAGCTGAAGAAAAGAAGAGAATTGAAGGGAAAAGAATGGGGTGAAGAGATTGACGTCCCGAGGGGAGCAACCCTGGTAAAAGAAAGTGAAACACTCTTCAAAAGAGTATAAAGAAGGAGATACGTTCATGAATTGAACAGCGGAGATTGGAACGTCGGCCAAGGGAGTGATGGTGGGTTGGAATTCAGGAAAGTACGAGTGAAGCCACAATTGCAGTATCCACATCGGGCTCCCACCAGCACTAAAGCCCGAATGAACGAAATCCGTTATACCTCTGACCAGGTGCGCCCAGACCAGCGTAGCCATGGCCAACGGCTGCCCCGATGCAAGAGCCAAGGCCAGGGTTGTGTATTCTTTAGTGATGGCTTGGCTGGCTGAGCAGAAGAGGTATTTATTGAGCCAGTAGATGATGAAGGCAGTATGTTCTGCGTCGGACACCTCCGTGTCATCTGCCCCAATGCAAGCGGAAAGAAAGCCTCCAAAGGCTGTAATTGGCCTATGAAAAACGGCCCCGTCCCGTACAACTTCTTGTTGAGGATAGGCAAAGCTGGCCGTCCCAACATTAAGCCCGGGAATGATCTCTTGTCCGTGGGGGCGGAGGCCGAGCAGATAACTAATGTCCTTGACGGTGGGAGCCATTGGTCCGCAGCGGAAAAGAAAGCCGTTGCAAGATGAGGACCAGAATAGTAAGGCAGGGAGAAGAAGAGGGCGGTCTATCTCTATTCTTGACCGACTGAGTACTATGGCGTCGTGAATGCCTGTTTGCTTCCAGATAGCGGCCTTAGAGGCCGAAACCCTAGTTACCCACTTGTCCCAATCAGCGGCGGGTGTCGGCCATCCTCGAATTGGTTGGTTTGCAGTCTGGACCTTGGTCCAATGAGTAGGGACTTGTAGGAACGATTCGTTTCCTACGGGAGAGAAGAAAGGAAGAAAAGCCGCCGGAGGGTGGCCAAGAAACGCCGCGCCTAAGCCTGGTGCGACGGGAGAACCGTCGGAGGAACTGTAGGGGGTGAGGTATTCAGTGGATATGTCAGCGGCGTGAGCTTTGGCCAAAGCCCTAACCTCCCTGCATCGGTTTTGTGGTGGAGGAGCATCAACGAAAGTCTTCTTGCCTTTAGTGGTGGCCGGAGCAGTCTTAGGAGCCATTTATGGGAGAAATGGGTCGTCGGAGAAGATGGAGGTTTTAGAGAGAGAAGCTCTGTGTTATGCTTAAGGAATAGAAGAGAGAATGCCAATAGGTTGTGCCGTTGTGGGAAGTTTCGAAAGATGGGTGATATTTAAAGATCACGACGCCATCATGACGCATTAAATGTGAAGTGACTGGTGGGATTCTCTATAATCTGACAAGTTGTTGCGTGCTCGACGCGTGACCAGTTTAAAATTTAAAATGTCACATCAATCAAGGCGGGATGTTTGATATGACCTTTTGGGGGGCAATTGTTTGCACCTAAAAACCGCCAAAGGTTTTCTAGCCCGATTGATGAGGATATAGGCCTAGAGATAGTCGGGCATGGGCATTTCAGACACCGGTTGGTCCGGAGTAGATGATGACATTGGGCTTAGGGGAAGCGTCACCAGAAGTTTAGAGAAGGCAACCTGGATGTTCCATGGGATGGAGCCCGATAGGCAGCATCAGACCCGCAGTGGTCTATCGGGCATCAATGGTGGAAGCAATGGAGCAAGGACACACGTTGGAGACCGATTGAGACGCCGGGCATAAGGGACTTCATCGGGCATTTGTCAGAACGGGAGCCCGATGAGGAGATAGAGAACATGAATGTACCAACTATCGGACACCATATCTACTGAAAGTGATAAAGGTTGGTGACGTGAGCCCGATCGGACGTGAGCACCTGGAAAGATGGTATCGGGCATAAAGACATTACATGAGTCCGATGAGTCTTCAGTCACAGTTATGAGGCCGATGGGAATAGAGGTAAGGCGGTTCTGGTGACAGCTGTCATTTGTGACGTCACTCCAGATCTGGGGAAATCCGAGTCCGTTTGGGAAAGAATCTTATCACCAACAGCTGGATTTTGGCGAGATGATCCCTGAGATGGTGGGATTGCTTCAATCAAGATAACGATAAGGCAAGGAATCATTGATATAAAAGGATTTCTTCAATTAACCAATCAATTAGTAGCTTAAGGCGCAAGCTAAGGGGTCCTTTCCTAATCAGAATTCAATCATGGCCGCTATAAATATGGAGGCAGGCCAAGCTGCAAGGGACTCCGCGTCACTCTCGAAAACAGCATTCAACTTTGCATTCAACAGCATACAAAAGCATTCAACTTTTATGTTCTCTCTGCAAGCATAGCAATAGGTCTACCCTCTTTTTGTTATTTTTCTTTTACTGTTTTCAATCTCACGAACAATCAGTCTGTTCTGAATCTGTTCTTTGGTTGTATTTTCCAAACATTTAATAAAATCTGTATTTTATTAATCGTTTGTGATTGTTTACTTGGTAAACTCATACACTATTTGGCTTGTGCGCTTCAGTACTGCCAAGGGATTTCTGGTGAGGGTACTTTCCTACTCGCCGCACACAATTGTTTTAGTTTAAAAGTCAGATCTAAAAGCCTTGAGTATCACTGACTCAAGCATATAGGAAATTAGTTTGCACACACTGAACCACTTTTGGTTCTGGCACGCCCGCGCATAACTACTAGCAAACACATATATATCAGTTCTTATCTTATGAGGACTCCCTCATTTTATAAAATGCACATTCTTCAGTTCTCTCTCTATTAACGTCTCTCTTTCCTATTTTCCCTCCCACGAATTTCAAAATTTTTTTAATTGGAGGAATTTTTTGCTCAATTTGAGAAGGAATCTTATTGAAATAGGGGGTTAGATGGATTCATACAAACTCTTTATTGACAGAGAAGTGAGAGGTGTGCATTTTATAAAATGAGAGAGTCCTCATAGGATAAAAACTGAATATATATACATATATATATCAAAGATTTTCTAAAGAGGGCCACCTCTTTTTATTAAACAGAGGACCTCTATTTTGGCCGTTGGATTGTATTTAAAAACTGTGAAATGACAAAACTGTCATTAATGAAAACACGATCCGACGGCCAAAATAGAGGTCTTCTCTTTAACAAAGAGAGGAAGCCCTCTTTATAACCTGACTGTATATATATATATATATCCCTATAATGGATAAGAAAGATTCCCCCCCACCACCCTATCCCATCTTAAGCTCTTCCGTTAGGATGATAAAGACTTTCCTTATCTATTTAAATTTGAATAAAATAATAACTTTCCTTCATGTAGATAGAGGGATAAAAAACTTTTTATGTGAGGGCCGTCAAACCAATATGCAAACGTCATTGATAAGTTTAACCCAACTTCAATGTGCATATAATACTTATATGTAACAATTTTTTCCGTGGTCAAATAACTCGGGCATGTTTCGTTACAAACTTACAAGCAACCATGCAGGGTCGTTTCTACAAAATGAATCTTGGGGGCTTTGATACAGGGTTCGGAGGCAGCGTTTCAAGGGGGAAAAAAAAAATTGAACCTATTTATAAATATTTTGTGTATAGTTTGGATCTCATATGACAAATTTATAATGTCTGTGGGGGCTTTTGCATCTGTTTATACATATTTTGTGTATGTTTTGGACCTAATATGACGAGTTTATAATACCAAGGGGGGCTTTTGGACCTATTTATACATATTTTGTGTAAATTTTAGATTTAATATGACAAATTTATAATGTCAAAGAGGGCTTTTATAATTTACAATGAGGTTGAATTGTAATTTTTTTTTAGTACAATTCTATAATTTTTCAAAAATATGGGGTGGACTAGGACCCCCATCCTTCGTTGTACTTCCGCCCCTGCCTGCATACTAAGATCTATGTAGAAGAAACTTTTGACTACTATATAAGCTTCAAGAACACTATAAATATATATATATATACATATTTGTATATGAGTCAGGCCAGTGCGCACTAAACTTTTAAGCTTAAAAAAATCGCAGACCATTCCACTGACCCGTAAGTCCAGTGCGCTCACTCAATACGCTTATCGAATATACATTGAAGGCGAACTCCTATATATATATATATATATATATATTAGTTATTTGGTAAGGCTCAGCACATATTCTACAATGCATGAATAATTCTTTTTTTTTATTTTTTTTCAAACGTTTGTTACATGTTATTTGCTTGCATAGGGGTCTATGCATTATCTAGTACTCCTTACAACTGTTTACTAACAACTAACATGATGTTGATTTTTGAATTAAAAAAAATAGATTAAAAAAAATTAAACTCAACTTAGTGCAATTTTAGACATTCGAAAACAGTGTGATATCCATAAACTTCTTTTTAATAAGGACAAGGGAATTAGAAGTTTTAATTCATTCAAAATGTAACTTTTTCTTTTCAATTCTCGGGTCCTCCATTTTTTGGGAAACAAACAAATTAGTGGGCATATTATTGATGATGTTCACAATAATTGATTGATATATAAGAGGATTATCTTAACTCTCTGTCACAATAGGGACCCCCCGCCCCCGAAACGAGTTTTTTGACTCTTGCCAATAATAATAACAATTCACCCATCATCAATGTGGACAGTTCTAGACTAATTGAAATTTTGCACTTGGAATTATATAATTTTGGTATGATCTAGAAGTGAATTTATAAATTAGTGGTTATATTTTGGCTTAAAGAATCCTTTACAATACAGGTGTCAAGCTTTGGAATTAAGGACACAAACCATAGTCATTGACCCATTTACGTATGGTTGGTCTGAGCTTTAATTTCCTTTTTATTTCACACCAAAAAAGAAAAAAAAGAAAAATTACAAGTACAAGTCTTACATTAAGAGAAAGGGCATTCAATAATTGTGTGTATATAACTTTTTCTGAATTTTGCTTTGAGTTTTAATTTTAATTACTGCTTTAGTCTCGTTTGATAAAAGTGAATTAAATATTAAAAATTAAGTTCTGAAAATTTTAAATTAAAGACCTAATAGTCAATACGTAGATTATTTTAGATAGAAAACAGATTGTTTTTAATAATTCATGTTCTAAAATAAAATTATAGTGCAATTACTACATATTAAAATGCATTTTATTCTCTCTCTTTTTCAGTCAAATGGGAAGGAAGTGATGAAAGAAAGGATTAATATTATTTGCTTTTACTATTATAACCATAAGTAGCAAAATAATTTTTATTATTGAATGACAAAAAAGTCAGAAAGCCTCTTTCTCACCCTAATTCATCCACTTATGGATAGAGGAGAAATGTTAATGTATGGCTCTCCCCCTCCAATCCTTTTCCTACCCTTTTCTAATCTAACTAAGAATAGATTTTCCTCTCCTTTTTATTATTTTTATTATTATTTTTTTTTGCTAAAAGCTTCTCTCTCTCTCAAAACATGTCATTGTCACAAAGAGGCTCAAAGAGCCATGTATGCTTTGTTCACAATGCAGACTTGGGTGGGTTCTTGTTCCCTTAGATTTTTGGAAGTTATTTGTTTTTGATAATACTGGTTGGGGCTCACTCACTCTGTGAGTGAAGAGAGAATGGAATAAGATAAGAGATGAAGTTAAAAGTAATTTTTTGGGTATTTTTATGACAGTTTTGCCCTAATATGTGAATTTTTTCTATAAAAAATATCATAGTGGTATTTTTGTAAATATATTTTTTAGGCAAAATATTTATGATACCCCTACTTCTCCTTTTATATATTAGCATAGATATTGGATAATTTTAATTCCGCTTACACTTTTTCTTCTTTTTCAGTTTAACCCACCAATACATTTGCCAATTTTAATCTAATTTATATTTTTTCTTCTCTCTTTTTGGTCTAACCCAGACGACCTTTTGCGTGTAATATAAGGCGATGACTTCGGTACATTAAGGTGGTTTTGTTGTATATACAACAAAACCAATCTCAGCCTTTAGATCATGAGTGAAGATAATCTCAATCATCCACGTTGCAAGAAGGAATTTTTAAAAAATCATGGCAGATGTTCTACTAAAACCACATTGAAAAGGGGTCACTTCTTCACCCAAAGTTCCTCACCTGTTTAGCCGGTCACCACTTATCCCTACTTCTCTCCTCTTTTGTAAGATAATACTCTCTCCTACCCATATTTTGAATCTTGTATTCCATTTTAGGATGTTCGAAAATTAGTGTTCACTTTCTTAAATTGATATATATTCTTAAATTGATATATAAGTTTTACTTACATTCCAAAACTACTCTTCCTTGAAATCTACACTAAGAAAAAACTAAAAAAGTTATTGTAATGATTAAGGGCAATTGCGAAAAATTGGTGTAGATACTCTTTGCCCCCTTAATAACTTGAGTTCTCAAAAGTGGACTCAAAATAAGGGACGGAGGGAGTAGTATTTATTTTTCTCAAAAATGCTAGGTACACAACACATTCCACAATAGGAGTTTAAATGCATGTACCATGTGTTGTTAAGTGGTGCATAGAAAAGTGTGAAAAATTTATACAGCATAGGATACAACACATTTAAAGCCCTATTGTAAAATGTGTTGTGAAATGTGTTGCGTGCCTAGCATTTTTGTTATTTCTCTATGTCCCACATAGTATATATCCCATATATATATATATATAAAGTGCTTCCAATTTAAACTAATGCAATGTTTCCTAATTTTTTTTTTACTCAAAAGTATTTCCCAACACCTGTAGCGGTGTGCCGAGTTGATTTTGATAGGTTGATGTTGAAGTAGTCATACCATTATTGAAGAGGGTCTCCCTGCCACATGTGTTGGGAAACACTTTAGGGGAAAATATTGAGAACCATAGCATTACTCTTTAATATTTTATTTCATTGATCAAATAAGAGTAAATGGTTTCCCAAAACACTCATATAGTGGTTTCCTAAAATCGATCATCTCTCTCTGCCTATAAAAGATAACGCTAATATTATCTACTACTCCTGTTAGTACTACTAACACACCATGCAATACCATATAGTCAATGCATTTCATGGAGTGCATTTCATGGAGTGGGAATAACAATTTCCTATTAAAGTATACCACAACTACCCTTCCATACTTTTTGAAAAATTGGAATTGTAATATCATGTATTTTCAATAATTATTTAATACACAGTTTTTATTTTTTCCCTTGATCATAGCTAAAATTCTATCTTCAATCGATCGAAGTTCGTTCGAGCAATCGAGCATTTCAAAGTTCAAGTGATTGAACCCTGTTCAATCGATCGAAACCCTACCGACCTGAATTTAATTGACCAAACCTGGTCGATCTGCTCTCGAGCGGGTGAACTTACTTCGATCGATCAAACTTGTAATCATCAGGATTCCAGGTTTCACGCAAAAACAGCCACATGCACCCCCATCCCCTCCATATATACTTTGTGCTCGTGTGTGGTGTGTGGTTGCTAAATTTGAGAGAGCTAGAGAGAGAGTCTGTGTGTGTCTGTGAGATATATATATACACACATATCTCATATATTCATACATACACTAATATCTATATATATAGTCAGAGAGAGAGAGAGAAGACAAACGAAGGAAAAGAAGAAGAAAAGAATCAGAGAGATAGAAAGAGAGGCAGAGATGGAGAAAGAGAAGAGGAAGCCATTGAAGCTTAAAGCTGAAGCTCGACGTTGCCAAACGCACCCTTAGAACATTCAATGAGTTTTTACTCACTTGGTCTCTTTATTATAATGTTTACAAGCTTTTGGTGATGTTTAGACGTAATAACACGTCCGCCAGACGTTTATATATACTATTCTACGAATCTGCTGGAGAAGACGACTCCCGAACGATTGAACGGAGTTCAATCGATCGAAGGTTCAATCGATCAAACAAACTTCGATTGCTTGAACATTACTTTTCCTCAATCGATCGACATGGGTTCAATCGATCGAGATTTGCAGAACATGGTTTAGTTATTTTGATTATTATATCAGAGGTTCGGACGTTCGATTCTCGATTCGGACTTCTATTATACGACTTTAGGTTGATCGAGGGATAATGTGACAACAAAGTTAAATATGATTAAGAATAATGTATTAACGAGATAATGTTAGATACTATGTGATTTATATATGAGTTCGATATCCGTTCATTTTATTCAGAGTAGTCAGGCCACATGGGGTTGTCATGTATCAATAGCAATATAAACGTTAAGTATGTTTGATAAGTTCTGGGAAGAATCCGAGGACACATATTGCTTGATCATAAGTATGCGGTAGACCGACATTGTGTCTATGACATGCAGTGAACCTTGATCATAAGTACACGATGGACAGACGTGTGTGTCTATGGTTTGCGGTGATATAGAATCTACGACTTGCGGTGAACCTTGATCATAAGTACGCGATGGACAGACGAATATGTCCAAGACTTGCGGTGAACCTTGATCATACGTACGCGGTAGATCTGACAAATGGTCGTGGCAATAGAATTGATGTGTCGATGCTTGAATTATTAAATTCCTGACATGCGATGGAGTGTGCATATGTTCTTAAAAGCGGGGGATAGACTGACGTATTATCTACGATTTGTAGTGTATGCGGTAGATGGCCTCTACGACTTGCAGTGTTATGCGGTAGTAAGCTGACGGCCTCAATAACTTGTTATACGTTATATCATTGATACCCTATGGATTTCTATTCACTCAGCTCTCAGTAAGCTGACGGCCGTTATTGCTTGGACATTCCCCGTCTAGATTCCCCGTCTAGATACCCTATGGATTTCTATTCACTCAGCTCTCAGTAGCTGTGATTGTATCCGATCGTGATAGTAGTTTTACGTCAAGATTTTGGGGAAGTTTGCAAAAAGCTATGGGTACGAAGTTAAGTTTTAGTACCGCATTTCATCCTCAGACCGACGGACAGTCAGAGCGTATGATTCAAACCTTGGAAGATATGTTGAGATTGTGTGTGTTAGACTTTGGGAATGATTGGGAGCACTATTTGCCGTTAATTGAATTTACGTATAATAACGGATTTCAGTCAAGTATTAGTATGGCACCATATGAAGCCTTGTATGGGCGTAAATGTCGATCACCGGTTTGTTGGACCGAGGTGGGAGAAAGAAAGTTGATAGGACCTGAGTTAATACAGGTGACTACTGAGAAAGTGAAGTTGATTCAAGAGCGACTCAAGGTAGCTCAGAGCCGATATAAGAGCTATGCGGATTCTAAACGACGACCGATGAATTTTGAAGTTGGAGATTTCGTATACTTACGAGTATCGCCTTCGAAAGGCATTGTACGATTTGGGAAGAGGGGAAAGCTCAATCCGAGATTCATAGGACCTTTTGAGATCCTAGAGAGGGTCGGTCCAGTAGCTTACCGATTGGCATTGTCATTAGAGTTGGAATATGTGCATAATGTGTTTCACGTATCTATGTTGAGACGTTGTATGATTGATACGAGTAAGATCATTGTACCTGAACCGCTGCAGATTCAGGGAGACTTGACTTATGTTGAACAACCTGTAGAGATCTTGGATCGCAAAGAACAAGTTTTGAGAACCAAGACTATTCCAATGGTGAAAGTGCTATGGCGTAGTCATACGGTGGATGAGGCTACATGGGAAAGTGAGGAAGACATGTCAGTGAGGACACAGGAACATGGCAGTTTATATTGCATGAGTATGACTAAATGACATTTATATGATTTAAATGTTGTTTGACTTTATCTGGTAATCCTGTGAATAGTAATTATACCTGTGTAGTATAATTCTGGTGTTGGAATATTTTGGTATACCTTTTTGGAGAACTGTGGTAAGAGCGTGAGTGATACGTTAATTAAAAAGATAGGTTGTGTAGAGATTCCACAGAATATAGTTTTCGGACGTTATTTTGAACCCAAACGAGACTTAGTCGGAAACTTTTGAACTTTATAGTTTTCACTCGTAAAGGCATAAAATGGACGTGTGCGAAGTTTCATGGATTAATTAGAAGTCTTGATAAACTTGCGGGGAGGTAAACGTAATTCCCCGAAAGTTGCCTATATATATAGATGAGGATGAGAATTCATTCTCATCCAAACTTGCCAAATATCTAGAGAGAGGAGAGAGAAGGGAGATTGAGTTCTACGGGCTTTGCGACGCCGATCGACGACCGTTCGTCTGTCAAATTTTCACCAAATTTAAGATTTGAACTCGTGAAGGTGAGATCTACGTTTTGATGCTACTTAGGCCGTGTTTGGCCAATTTTTGTAAAAATCTAATTTCTAGACTTTTGAGAAAAACAGGTATAAACTTGTAGGAATTTCCTCAAATTCAAAATCCAGCGATTAATTAGCCTCCTAGTCGATCCTTCAAAGTTTGAGGGAAATCGCACGAATTGGAATTTCCTCAAATTCGAAATCCAGTGATTAATTAGCCGGGGAATCACCTTTGTATATGTTTTTGTTTTAATCCCAAAAATTGGTGTAAGAATTGGGATTTTGTAATATGATGTAATATAAACATGGATTAGTTTCGTAGTATTGTAATATTGTAATTTAACGTCTGTAGTTATGTTTTAAATGTTGTTGTTGGTGTTGGTTGTGGTTGATCACGAATAGTGAAGAGCATAAGTTGTTAATATTTCATTCCAGGGCTGCCAGCAGGGAAGCAGTCGACTGGACCCAGGGTCAGTCGACTGGATCTCGTAGGATTGAGACACTGAAAGTGAATAGTAGGAAAAGCAGTCGACTGGACCTTTGATCAGTCGACTGAACCACTGTAGATTTTGGCTACTGCTTCTATTAATGGAAAAGCAGTCAACTGGGTCCCCCAGATCAGTCGACTGGACCCCTTTTGATAATGATAAATTTTGGTTCTGGATAACACAGTCGACTGGGCAGTCGACTGGACCCTAGCCTTTGGAACATGAACCACCGGCCATTGTCGACTGTGTTATCCAGAACCAAAATTTATCAACATACACACCCTTGCCTTTGGAACATGAACCACCGGCCATTGTCCCCTGTAAATAAGAAATTTCATGTAATTAAAATTTTGTTCCATAATCATAAATGATTATTTCATAATCGTGAAATATTTGTTTTAGAATCTAAGAGAACCTACAATTTTTGGAACAAATGTTTATGGTCAGGAAACAACTTATGATGATGAAAAACAAATTTTCAGAAGTATGTTCATAGCAATAATATTTGTTTCATAACGATAATATTTGTTTCATAAGCATTAATTTTTGTTTCATAACCATAAATATTTGTTTCATGATCTTAAATATTTGTTTCAGAATCTAAGAGTACCTATAATTTATGGAACAAACATTTATGGTCCAGAAACAACTTATACTGATGAAGAAACAAAAATTCAGAAGTAAGTACTTAATTTAAAATTTTGTTTCATAACCATAAACATTTGTTTCATGATCATAAAATATTTGTTTCATAATCTAAGAGTACCTATAATTTATGGAACAAACATTTATGGTCCGGAAACGACTTATACTCATGAAGAAACAAAAATTCAGAAGTAAGTACTTAATTTAAAATTTTGTTTTATAACCATAAACATTTGTTTCATGATCATAAAATATTTGTTTCAGAATCTAAGAGTACCTATAATTTATGGAACAAACATTTATGGTTCAGAAACAACTTATACTGATGAAGAAACAAAAATTCAGAAGTAAGTACTTAATTTATAATTTTGTTTTATAACCATAAACATTTGTTTCATGATCATAAAATATTTGTTTCAGAATCTAAGAGTACCTATAATTTATGGAACAAACATTTATGGTCCGGAAACAACTTATACTGATGAAGAAACAAAAATTCAGAAGTAAGTACTTAATTTATAATTTTGTTTTATAACCATAAACATTTGTTTCATGATCATAAAATATTTGTTTCAGAATCTAAGAGTACCTATAATTTATGGAACAAACATTTATGGTCCGGAAATAACTTATACTGATGAAGAAACAAAAATTTAGAAGTAAGTACTTAATTTAAAATTTTGTTTTATAACCATAACCATTTGTTTCATGATCATAAAATATTTGTTTCAGAATCTAAGAGTACCTATAATTTATGGAACAAACATTTATGGTCCGGAAACAACTTATACTGATAAAGAAACAAAAATTCAGAAGTAAGTACTTAATTTATAATTTTGTTTTATAACCATAAACATTTGTTTCATGATCATAAAATATTTGTTTCAGAATCTAAGAGTACCTATAATTTATGGAACAAACATTTATGGTCCGGAAATAACTTATACTGATGAAGAAACAAAAATTTAGAAATAAGTACTTAATTTAAAATTTTGTTTTATAACCATAACCATTTGTTTCATGATCATAAAATATTTGTTTCAGAATCTAAGAGTATCTATAATTTATGGAACAAACATTTATGGTCCGGAAACAACTTATACTGATGAAGAAACAAAAATTCAGAAGTAAGTACTTAATTTATAATTTTGTTTTATAACCATAAACATTTGTTTCATGATCATAAAATATTTGTTTCAGAATCTAAGAGTACCTATAATTTATGGAACAAACATTTATGGTCCGGAAACAACTTATACTGATGAAGAAACAAAAATTCAGAAGTAAGTACTTAATTTATAATTTTGTTTCATAACCATAAATATTTGTTTCATTATCATAAAATATTTGTTTCAGAATCTAAGAGTACCTATAATTTATGGAACAAACATTTATGGTCCGGAAACAACTTATACTGATGAAGAAACAAAAATTCAGAAGTAAGTACTTAATTTAAAATTTTGTTTCATAACCATAAAAATTTGTTTCATGATCATAAAATATTTGTTTCAGAATCTAAGAGTACCTATAATTTATGGAACAAACATTTAAGGTCTGGAAACAACTTATACTGATGAAGAAACAAAAATTCAGAAGTAATTACTTAATTTAAACGTTTGTTTCATAACCATAAATATTTGTTTCAGAATCATAATTATTTGTTTCAGAATCTAAGAGATCCTACAATTTTTTTAACAAACATTTATGGTCCCGGAACAACTTATGATGATTAAGAAACAATTTATCAGAAGTAACTTCCTAATTGAAAATTTTGTTTCATAACCATCAAAAGTTGTTTTATAACCATAAATATTTGTTTCAGCATCTAACAGAACCTATAATTTGTGGAACAAACGTTTATGGTCAGGAAACAAATTATTATGATGAAGAAACAAAGTTTCAGAAGCAAGTTCTTAATTAAAACTTTTGTTCCATAACCATATATGATTGTTTCATAATCATAAAATATTTGTTTCAGCATCTAACAGAACCTACAATTTGTGGAACAAACGTTTACGGTCAGGAAACAAATTATTATGATGAAGAAACAAAGTTTCAGAAGTAAGTTCTTAATTTGAAATTTTGTTCCATAACCATATATGATTGTTTCGTAATCATAAAATATTTGTCTTCTCCAAATAAACTTGAAGTTTGGTTGTCTTCTGCAAATTAAACTTCAACTTGGTGGAGGGTGAGGGATGTTGAAGTGAGAGTGTTGTGAAAGTGAGAGTGTGTGTTGAGAGGGATGGTTGAGTGAGTTCAGATAAGATAATAGGAGTGGAGAGGAAAAATTAACCAACCAACCAACCTTAAATGCAACAATCAACCTTAAAACTAAGTACTAGGTAGGTAAACCTCATTAAAGATGGAACAAACATATAAAAGCCTCATAACAAACTTATGTGATCACAATGACAACAATTGTTCCCATACACCCAAGTTGGTAGTTGGGTTATTTAATTGAATTAGATGGTAGTGATTAATGCAAACCTTTAAGACTAAAAACTTAAATGCTAGTCATTTTTCCAACACTTTTAAATACACGTATTGTTATATGTTATAAAGAACAACTAACCTAAAATAAAAAGTTCCTTCATCATAAATATTTGTTCCATGATTCTAAAGGAACAATAAATCATGACTTTGAATGTATGGAACAAACATTGATGATCAAAGAACAATAATATGTGGTTAAGAAACAAACACGTTGTGCAATACATGACAACCTGTGATAACCGGTTGCCCCCCATTTAATGCATGTCATAAAGTACACTTTCATCCAATCAATGATTGACAAGTGTCTTGGTGGTATGTTGTATATACAACAAAACCACATTTGGGTACCAAAGAGTTTTCCGTAATATAATTGATAGTTTTGTGCAGCCTTGACCGGTGGCAGAGCCACATGAGCGGGCCCACCCCCAAAATTTAATAGAATTCTAATTTTACCTCTACATTTTGGATATTATACATTTGCCTCTGCAAATAAAATTAATTTACATATTTACCCCTCCAAATTTTTAATTTTTATAAAAGGATCTATGTAAATGTACTTATTGGACCACTAATTCTAATACCAATCCACCATAAACTATCAACTTAGTTATGGATTTCAATGTGGAATATCAGGATCCACTATAAGCGATGAAAATTAGAAGTACCAAATGTCTCAACTCTCAAAACGGCAATAAATCTCACCAAGCAAATATATAATTGTTCTGACACAAAAATCCTACCCAAAAATATGGATAAATAAATAAAATCAAGTAAAAAATCCTCAGACCAATGAACCCAATAAACTCGCCCCCAAGTGTGCATTCCAGACTCGGCTCCTGACGTTGTCAAAACTTCACAAGAAAACTGCATTTATGTATTAATTAATCGGCTTTTAGGTTTGCACAATTCCACCGGCTTAGATAGAGTCAATGCATGCGAATCCTTGCCTGGATATATAAAAATAAGGGCAAATTACACTGACCTCCCTTGAGGTATATGACAATTACAAGAGGACCTTTTCTCTAGTTTGGAAAATAACACTTACCTCCTCTCTGCCTACTTTTTTAGTGTAAGGTAACTAATTTACCCCTTATCTCATTATATATATACATATATGTACGTGTGTGTGTGTATTTGTGTGAGTGTGAGTGTGTGCGCGCGCGCATTAGATAAAATTATTTATACATTAGCAAATTTTACAGATTTAAATTTATAGTATTTAGCCTTAACTTTATACAAATTTGCAGCTTGAAAAATAAAATTTATAAAAATTTCAAATTAGGTTTCATAATCTTTAGCCTAACTTACAATAGTTTACAGATTTAGTTTTTTAACATTAAGTCATTGACCTTTTTGTCCAAGTAGAAGGTGAAAGATATTAGAATATTTATATATAGTAATACTATACTACCCAAATTTTCATCCCAAATGAGGTTGAAGTGGGGCCACAGTTGAACCACTTTAACATCAAAACCAATCAAAATCAACTGGGTCCACTGCCACATGTGTTGGAAAACACTTGGGAAGGAAATTTGAAAAGCGTAGCATTACTCTACTCCTTTATTTATAAATATCAATAATAATTTTAAAAAATAAAAAATCATAAACAAAATTATCTACTACCACTTTAAAATAAAAAGAATAATAACACTAATGGAAAAAAAAAAAAAAAAAAACATCAACAAATTTTTTTAAAAAATGACAAGTTATATTGCATTTTTGTCTGCTTTATTTAAAATAAAAAAATAACATTTGTTTATGTTGGGAGCTCATTGGAGTAGCTCATTCACAATGTTGGGAGCAAGTCACAATTTTAAAAATATAAAGCAGACAAAAATACAATACAACTATTCATTTTAAAAAAAAAAAAATTGTTTATGTTTTTTTTTTTCAATATTGTTATTATTCTTTTCATTTTAAAGTGGTAGTAGATAATTTAGTTGATGATTTTTATGTTTTTTTTAAATTTACTGTTGATATTTCAAAAAAAAAATTAGTAAAAGCTTGATTTGGTATATACTGAAATTTTGTCGATGATTTTAAAAAAAAAAATTCACAATTGTTAATATTATTTTTTTTCATTTTTAAAAGATAGTGAATAATTTTTTTGATGATTTGTCCAAGGGTATAACAATTATTTTCAAAATACAAAGGAGGTGAGTGTAATTTTTGAAAATACAAGAGAGGTCTCTGTAATTGTCAGATACCTCAGGGGAGGTCAGTATAATTTGCCCTAAAAATAAATAGACAGAGATTTATCAGCTCATGAATTGTGGAGTTAGCAATCGACTTTTTAGGGTATATATGACTTTCTGTGATAATATATTTTTAAGTACAACTCAAATTCAAAATGTGCCTAACAAGGTTTTTCTCTAGTTAATTTGTTATTAATTTATTTTCCCCTTTTGTCAAACTCTTGTTGTGCCCCCTAACAAGCAACCATTTTTCACCAAGAACCTTTTCTGCTTTACACGCAAAGTTTCAAAGTGTAATCCAACAAACCCTTTTTCCAATGTTTCAAGATTTCATAATAATTTACGGCACATCTGGTATCGTTGAAGTTCTTTTTTTTTTTTTTTAATAAATTTAAATTTTATTTATTTAAGAAAATCATGAATCAAGGTGTTTGAAAACTGAAAATGAAAAAGGAAAAAAAAAAATTGGGTTAAGATATGTATTTTAATTTGAAAATCAAAACAGTCAACACTCTTTTGTTTTCACTTTTTTTGAAACAAAAAAAAACAGAGTAACAGCCTAACCTAGATGCCCCAATCCCCCTGGGGCTCTGGTAAAGATGTCCTCGTACAAGACCAAATGATCAAAAAAAAAAGTTATTGTACCAAACAAAGTATCGTTTTGTTTTCACGAAAGGAAATAGACACTATTTTCCATTTTTAGAATTTCAAAAACAAAAAACCAAAAACTTTACTATGCGAGTAATGCTAGATACAGTTAAATAATACACTTGTTGGTGTGAATAACTAAACATCGATTTTCTTTAATTGCAGAACAAAAGAACTTAAAATTAAATTTTATTTTAAAATTGGCATTAACACATCAGCATGTAACAATTTAGTTGTCTAAAAATTTGGTGTACTTTGCAATTTTCTTTTAGCGAAAGAGAAGTGCATTTGATCCATTTTATCAAGGGACAAATTGACAGCCATATGTGGTTTTGTTGTATGTATATTAATCAGTACAAAGAATTCTAATCTTTAATTTGGATTAATTATGTCAAATTAATTGAAAGTCATTTCACAAATTCACATCCTTCCACCAAAATATGTATTCCTTTTTACAAATCAATTCCATCACGCATTTTCCAATCAAATGACATTTGCGTTTAGGCCATGTAAATGGTCAAATTTGTAAGGAGTCGTCGGGGGACCATACATCATGATGTATGAGAGAGAGAGAGAGAGAGAGAGAGAGAGAGAGAGAGGGTCTAATCAACAAGTATACGCTAATGCTATTTTCAGAAAATTTGGGAGGAATCAGATGGTCGTTAATAGTTTGAATTGGCTTATCAAGTAGTGTATTGCATTTTGACTCCAAAAAAAAAAAAAAGAAGAAGAAGAAGAAAAAAAAAATACAAAAAAAAAAAAAAAAAAAAAAAAAAAAAGTAGTGTACTGTATTGTCACATAGTAGTCTTTGTCTGATGTTATTTTCCACAATTATGAATTTGCAAAAGAGGATATAAAAAAAAAAAAGAAAAAAAAAAGGATTAATTACAGGTTGTTCCTGGAGGTTATTGACAATCGCAGACATACTATTTTGAATTTACACGGACATCTCTTTGATTTAGTTGCTACTACTTGCTAGTTATAAATTCTCGTACTCTTGATAACATCATAATTGAATATCTTTTTAGCAGAAAAAAAATATATAGATAACATCACAATTTTCACTTGTAAAAATTACAAGTTTGTCACGTAAAACTAAAAAGCTAACCTTTACTTGTAAATTGATATAAACTTAGGGAAATACCAATGTCAAAACAGCAATTACTAATGCTAGAGTAAAATTTATCGTTAAAAATTATAGCGACAGTTCATTTTTGTCACTGAAACTTTTAGCGACACTTTTTTATCTGGTATTATCAATTGGTGCTTTGGCATTAGCATTAACCTATATATATTTTTTTTAAAGGTAACCGTGGGTGTCCGGGCCAGTTTGCGCGCACCTCGACTAATCTCACGAGACCAGGGCGTCCGGGTAAATCACCTGTGAATAACCTGTAACATTAGCCTATACTTAAATGTAAGGATAAACTTAAAAATGCGCAAGTTTAAGTAAGTCATATTAGTTGATGACTCTGATAGAGAGGTAAGTGTAATTTTATAAATAAGAGAGATAATTACCCAAAAATTGATAAAGTTATGGTGGATTACTATTGACATATTATTTGTCTGCAGACATTTAATAATATCTGTTACACAAATAAAATCTCAAAATCAGGCTCTAAAATACCTTATTTTATAAAATTTTCAAGTCAATTGCATAGATCTCAAAGAAATACATAAGAAATTAAATGTATATATATATATAAACCTCACCATCCCAAAAGGCCAAAAAAATGAGGAAATTATGTTCATTTTCGTGAATATTATTTTATTAATATAATCTGTTCGAAAACAGATAATATTATCTGTTTTTGTCTGTAAGAGGGGCTTTTTGCAACAAAAAAAAATAATAGCGAATGACTTTTAAAAAAAATGGCCAAATCGTGTAGATTTTTGGCTAATACACATAATTTTCAAGGGTCTATGATCTAATATCCCAAAAAAAATCTGGTATTTGAAATTGGAGAAGTTATTGTATGTTTTGGGACCATTGTCACGTGGCAGTCTCAGCGATAGGGGACAGTCATATCACAAAATTCAGATTTTTTATCTCATATTATCAAATAACTTAACCACACGAAAATAGTTAATTATTGGCCAAAACCACGTGATAGTGGTCCTGGACCATAAAATAAGAATAACACTATGGTTCACAAATTTTGTATCCCAAATGCTTTCTAAATACATGTGGGAGTGGATCCACTGAATCTTAATTGGAGGATGCTGTAGTAACATCACCGCTATTAAAGGAGGTCCCGTTACCACATGTATGCTATGCATTCCAAATTTATAAGTAGAGTAATGTCATCCTGCTCAAATTTTGCATCTCAAATCTATGGTAGTGAGCCACTGGATTTTGATTGGCTGATGTTGAAGTGACTCCACAGTTGTCTCACTGCCACATATATTGAGAAGCATTATGCTTTCCAAATTTTGCGTCCTAAATATTTTTCAAGTTCATATGGTAAAGGAACTACCTTCACTAATGATGAAAACTATTTCAACATCCTCCAATCAAAATCAGGTGGATCCACTACCACATTTATTCATAACACATTTGAGATTTAAAATTTAAAAAGCATAACATTACTCTAAAATAATTTCTCCTCAAACGGGCTCTATCCATTCAAATTCGTGGAACCTTAGACTATCAGCCTATCATGAAACCTAATACACTAATCTAATTGATCGGTTCTGTTTTTGAACTAAACTTCTAGTGTAAAAGTCGTTTGATAAAATTGAAAATTAAGTATTGAAAATTAAGTGTTGAATTTTTAAGTACCGAATATATTAAGCGATTGCATTTACTATACTGAAATCAGTATTTTAAATACTGAAATAGACTGCATTCAGTGTATATTTTAGTAGAAATTTTTCACATAAAGTTTTCAGTGAATTTTTTGCTACTTTTTTAATTAAGTGATACATTATTAAACGCACTAAAAAAAAAATAAGTGTTGAAAGTTTTCATTTTTAACACTTAATTGAGTTATTAAACACACTCTAAATAAATCAAATTAAACCCGATCGATTCATTTAAAAATTGAATTGAACCGAGCAGAACCGTTGTCCCCTAGTGGAACCGACTTGTTGGACCCGGTTTAGCAAGTACTCCGTACCACGCAACATTCCAGATTGCAGAATCCGAAATAGTACCTTTTTGGATCATTATTTTCGGTTTTCACTTTTTTGTCGCGTGGATTCACGCAAGGCGACGAAAATGAAGTACGTGGCGCGCTGGTGTCGTATTTAATGCGCAATAATACAAAGGACACTCCCACTCGAATATTCTTTGGAATGTACTCTTTCATCACCATATGCCCCCTTACCTATTAATTTTATTTCGTAAAAATAAAATAACATATTTAATACTATAGCAAACATAATAATTTCATTTTTACCGTTCTTACCCAATTTCAAACCTCACGCTATTTAGGTTACGAGTAATATGTTGGGCACATTCTTACCTATTTAAAAAGTATTTATATTTTGAGATGAATTAATTAGGTCTGTTTATGAATTGGATCTGGATTGGAATCACACAAATCAGATTCAGATCCGCTAATAATTCTACGATCCAGATCTGCTCCATTTATCTATCGGATCTGTCTTATTTAATCTATATCTAGATTTGATCGAATCTGGGTATTCGGATCCATTTGTCGAATCTAAAACGGCAACTTAGTTGCTTATATGTTTTCTAGTATTACCGTAGAAACTATTATTTTTCTCTATGCATACACAAAAATTAATCAATGTTTAACCCATCAATACACTTGATTATGTAGAAAAATTCTATCTTTAAATCAAAACAATATACCACTGAAAGTAAATATGTATAATCTAGTGTATACTATATACGTTGTTCACTTTTATATGTAATAGTAATCTTATCTGGTGTATTATGTATTTTTTTTTTTTTGTGCATAGTTTATTCTTATTCGGATCCGGATCTTAGGCGGATCGGATACGGATCGGATATTACAAAACCATATCCGATCCGTCAACCTAATATTCTAAACAGATCCGGATATGGATATGGATCTGGATCTTAAAAAAAGCTCAGATCCATCAAAAAGTGTCACGCCCCGAAGTAGCATAAATAAGGAAAGCGTTTAATTTCCTTTATGGACCCGTAGGTCGCGACAGTTTGAAGGATCGATTCCGTCCCAAACGTCGAA
The DNA here is from genome assembly GCA_033977485.1 of Hydrangea macrophylla. Classification (NCBI taxonomy): domain Eukaryota; kingdom Viridiplantae; phylum Streptophyta; class Magnoliopsida; order Cornales; family Hydrangeaceae; genus Hydrangea; species Hydrangea macrophylla. The sequence goes on from CM066994.1 coordinate 37,600,764, forward strand.
CAACAAAACATAATAATCAGAGTAAAGCAATCAAGGCTTACAAAAATTTTCTAACTTATTACATCTTATGATACGGGGTCAACTAAGGCACAGACCGCCTTAAAATAAAACAATAACTTAGAGTCTGTTACAGTCATCCTTAAAACAAAGCAATTTAAAACTTAAAACACATAGTAAATAAACAGTTTCTCGTCCCAACAGCAGCCATTCTCAATTAGCGTAGTCATAAGATTCCTCCTGATTGTAACCTGAAAAGCCTGAACACGAATGTCCAGGACGCATCAACGTCGTCAGCTTCAAGAAGCTGGTGAGTATTAAAAACATGACTTTGAATGTAAAACATACCAACTTACTTTTTTTTTTTTTTTTTTTCAATTCCAAATTAAATCCACAAGTTTATAATTATGATTAAAGAGCTCGTTTAGAAAACAACCACAACATTATTTAAAGAGGGTAAATTTACACAGATGGGACCGTGTATGAGAACAATGCACCACACTCATCTTGCCGACTCTTTTCTCTCGACAGACACAACAACCCACTATCCTACTCCTGGTATCTTTGAAACACTAAGATAGCCACACTTTAGCAACGGGGCGCCAGGGAGTGTCCAGTTTGCCTCACACTTTGGTCCGGGGTACCAGGGAGTGTCCAATGCCTCACACTTTGAATACCCTAACCGCCATGCAAATACCGGGGCAAACCCTCACGCAGTATCCAGACTCGAGTATCAGGGAGTGTCCGTAGGCCACACTTTAGCACTACCATGGGTGCCAGTGAATGTCCGAGTTCGGCGTCACACACTTTAACGCTTCCATGGGCGTCAGGGAGTGTCCATATTTGCCACCGTCGCATTTCAAAGATACCCTCTCCACAATCTCAACCACAACCACAACCACGACCACAACCACAAACTCATACTCAATCACAACCACAACCACGACCACAAATACAAACTCATACTCTTTCCACACTACCATTACTCTTTTCCACACAAACTAACACCCCTATGCATGTACCACTGACCCACATGAATGATATGCACTTAAACGAAAACAAAAATGCTGAATTAAAGGAACAACACGCGTACGGGAATTAATGAGTCATACTACAATGTTTTAATCATTCAAACATAACCAAATAGAGTTCTGATCAACTAAATTCCCAAACAGAGCCTTAACAGTACTAAAATGTTGAACCAAACAGTCCCTTAACAGAAAACAGACAAAAACAGAAACTGCCACACCTCGCGCGCGCGGGCCGCTCGCGCGAAGTGTCGCTCGCGCGATATGCCCATTTTCCTTTTTATAATATAACTTTTCTATCTGCCTGAGAAAGCCAAGGTCGCGCGCACAGATCGCTCGCGCGAAGGGGTTCTCGCGCGACCCTCGCTCGCGCGAAGTGCTAAATTTTCATTTATAATATATAAACTCTTACGTCTGCCTGAGAAAGAATACCTCGCGCGCGCGGGTCGCTCGCGCGAGCGTCGCTCGCGCGGGCCGCTCGCGCGATACTCGCGCGCGCGATCGTGGCGCGAGATGAAGCTGAGGCTTCATCTTCTTCGTGGAGAATACCCTGTTGGTCTAAATTGACCCATTTCCATTCTGTGAGTTACTAGGCCTTATAGTATATGATTCTCTTTGGTTTTTCACAAGGATTAAGAATCCATTATCAATTTAACATGAATCAATCTATAACTCTCCAATTTTATGAAAAACTAAAACATGTCAAAACTTATTTTCTAATATACTTTTTCATATGAATGAATTAGGCTCTATAACTTCAAACCTAGCATATATGATGTATAATCGTTCAGAATCATCTCTAAAAACAGATTTTAGTTAAGATTGAGAAATCTTGATTTTCAAGCCATGGAGCTCATACGTGAGATCAACCATGGTGTCTTGCAAAATTAAACAAACACACAGTAAATAGACATGTAATTACATCCTTAGTGAGTTAGTAATACTCACTGAGATTAGAGAGGGAAGTAATTGTTGAGAAAGAATGGAAAATACAAGAATCCAATACTCAAGTTGGCTATGGAGTTGTGAAGTTTCTCTTTCCAGAAAAAAAATTAAACTCTCAAGCTTTCTCTCTTAACTCTCTGATATGCTAGTGCAGAATGTGTGTCTGTGGTGTTATACATTTATATATATAGAAGGATGAGAGAGGTGAACTTGGGCTCCAAGTATTTTAAGCTCACTTAATAATCTCAAATTTGGTTTAACAATTCCTTGATTACACCTTAATCCCCAGTATATGTGCATACATATATACACTGATGAACAAAATCTCATGGTCCTACAGATCACCCAAAAGCCACGTAGGTGCATAGGGGTCAACTTGAGATGTTTGGCAAAATCAACTTGTGGACACAAACTAAAGCACATCATGCAAGCATAACCAAACAAAGCACAAGCCAATGATCACTTGTCATTAATGGAAATAAAGCATAAGTCTAATCAAACTTTACATCACTTCCAAAATCTGTGGAAGTTCACACAGCGTGGACAGTTTTGGACAAAAACTGGTATTTTCGGGGCGCGGTGGTCACCACAAAAATACCGGAAATTCATTTTGACTTGAGAATTGATTTCTTGGTTTCATAAAAATACTGTTTGAGTCAAAAGGAAATATTTCCACCGTTTTAAAATACAGATTTTGAAATCCACACAGGTATTACTAACTTTGTAAAATTGCAGTTTGGCCCCAATAAAATTTAAATATGAATTAGATAAGAATTTAATATTCCAAACATGTGACTGAAATTAAAATAAAAGCAGACAATACTAATTGAATTTAAATATGCCAATGCAAATACAAATAAATTAAATATGGACATGAATATTAAATTAAATGGAAATGCAGGTTGTTACACCCTTCCTCCCTTAAACAGGATTTCGTCCCCGAAATCAAGGCTAACTAGTCATGAAACAACTCCGGGTACTTCTTCCTCATATCAGCTTCAACTTCCCACGAGGCTTCGTTTTCGTCATGGTGATTCCACTGAACCTTCACCAACGAGATATCCTTATTCCTCAACTTCTTGATACTCTGATCTAGGATCCTCACAGGTCTCTCCTTGTAAGAAATGTTATGACTCGTCTCAATATCGTCATAACTAACCACGTGCGAGGGATCTCGTATATACTTCCTCAACATACTCACATGAAACACGTTGTGAACCCCAGACATCTTCGGTGGTAGCGCCAGTCGATAAGCTACTTTCCCGACACGTTCCAAAATCTCGAACGGTCCGATGAAACGCGGAGCTAACTTTCCTCTCTTGAGACCAAAGCGTACCACTACTCGGGTTGGTGAAACCTTAAGGAGCACGTGGTCTCCAACACTGAATTCCAAATCTTTCCGGCGTCGATCAGCATAACTCTTATACCTGCTTTGAGCGGTCCTCATTCTTTCCTTGACCAAAGAAATCTTCTCGTTGGTTTCTCTAACCAAATCTGGTCCCAACAACTCTGTGTCCCCAACTTCTGCCCAACACAAAGGGGAACGACATGGTCGTCCGTACAATGCTTCGAACGGAGCCATACCGATACTCGTGTGATAGCTGTTGTTATAGGCGAATTCAACCAACGGCAAGTGTGTCTGACACGACTAAAAAGTTGTGCGCTCTTGTGCAACACCCAAGTGTAGGTGATCGTGCAAGTAATACTGGATAAGTCCAGGTCGATCCCACAGGGAAGGAATAGGAAGAATGTCTACTAAGTTATAACCTAAAGAAAAAGAAAATAATAATGAATGATTGGAGGTGTACTAACAAATCCTAATGAATTAAATTAAACTAAATAATAAACTAAACTTATAGAAACATAACCAATTAAATAAATAAACTAAAGGTGTTGGAAACACGTGAATCCACATTAATCCTAACCATCTACCATGCATACTCATTAACGTTCGATGGAGTTCATTCCTCTTCAGTATTCCGTATTTTTCTAAAGATATAGAATCAATAGCCCTTTCATGCCCGGGACTATATCATCACAAGTGAGTTAAAATACATGAAAGACGGTTTAAAACAATGGTAATTACTTGCACTCTAAATGGTGTTAGCATTCAAAGTGGTTTTCAAAAGTCATTGAAGAAAAGGCCTTAAGGCTTTAAGTTCTAAAAACTGTTGTGACAAACTGAGCTTATTGGGACAATTTGATGACAGATTTCTAAAACAGAAAGTCATGGAATACTTAAAAGAATCATCTCAAGAATTAACATGTTCGATCGATCGAAGCGCTCTCGATCGATCGGACAGCATCATCCTTCAATCGATCGAAATGCCTTCGATCGCTTGACTAGCTCTGGTTCGATCGATCGAACTACCTTCGATCGATCGAGCCCAAGGTTTCTAAAGATTGCATGGCAGAGGCTGGGAACCAATGTTTCATCACATATTCCCAACGTCTAAACTACGGAAACATAATAAAACTTTTACAGAAATAGTAAAACAAGACAATCATCAACATCTAAACTAATAAACAATCAAATAGAGGGAAAGGAGAAGAAAAACCTGTAAATAATCTGAAATAAACTTGTAAATAACTTGGAATACAGTTGAATCATCAATAATCTTCAATGAATCAATGGAAAAGTTGAAAAATAACATGAATCTAACCTAAACTACTCCTAATCTAACCCTAAAACTACCCTAAACTGCTGTTTTTCGTGTTCTGGAGCGTCCCCCCCTCGTCTGGCGTCAAAACGACGTATATATAGGGTTCCCACAGAGTTTACGCAACTTTTGGGTGAAAATAAGGTTCGATCGATCGAGCTCAGTTCGATCGATCGAAGGTTCGATCGATTGAACTCTCTTCAATCGCTTGAACTCCTCTGATTTTGACAGCACTGCACACCGATGGGAGAATGGCCATAACTTTTCACTCGGACCTCGGATTGACCTCCCGTTTGCGGCCACACGACCGTAACTCAAAGATCTATATTTTATATCTCTGGGAAAATCTTCCAAATCTGAATTCTTCATTGTCAAAATTGGCATTTTCTCAGCTGCTTCTGTTGTTCTATCCACCAGAATCACTTTCTATGCAATGTTTGCTTTCCATGACCTGTAAAATAGTGTAAAAACACATGTTTGAGTCTCAACATCATAGAAAACACTTAATCATTGATATGCATCTAAATCTAAGGACTTGGGGATAAAAGTATGCATAAAAGACCGTGTAATATGCTATAAACATACACTTTTCACCTCGAATCACACCCCCCAACTAGCTCGTTGCTAGTCCCTAGCAATGAAGCGAACTACAACTGTGTTTAATTAACTCTAAAAATTGAAAAAAAAAAGAAAACAAAAATCCTAACTCACTTTCGCAGGAATCACGATTGCATTTAGCGTATGCAACAAGCCTTTAAACCCCTAGGTTCCCCCTAGTGGACGAGTGTTGTCTCGTGAGGGTTTGCAGTGAATCTACCCATAAAATTCATGTTTATGGTAATGGTTCTCATTTAAATGTTTTCAAGAAATTTTCCTCTCATTTAGCAATGTAGTTAAGCTCAACAATCTCATGAAACTCTCTAGTAAGCCATAGCAATGCAACACACACATTACAGTTAATCTACTATCAAAGTCATTAGAATATTCCATACCTATTAATCTTCAAGTGTGTGTGTGTGAATGGATAACCAAAATATAAAACTTCAATTTCAAAGCTCGCATAACCTAAGATACTATCAAGACGTTCATTTTGACTCAACTCTCACCGGGATTACACTCTCAAGATGAAATCACTCCGAATTAGGTGTAATAATTATCACTCATGATATGGAAGCTATAAAGAGTAAATGTAAATGGAATCTAATGCTTCTCATATCTAAATTGAAAAACGGACATTTTAGTGCACAAAGTCTCATGAAATGATACTTTTCACTAGAAGAGCGAGATACCGTGGAGAACTCTCTAATTACCTTAACTTCAAATCCATTTTACTTAAAATCATTAGGACTTTGAAAAAGAGGTGTTAGGTGAAAGAAGAAAGAGGTTCGTGATATTCAATTGGGTCAAAGGATATGATTAGAATGTCTACTATAACTTTTCAAACTTCCCCACATCTCCAACCTCTCTCTTGTCTTGTCTTTTTTTTTTCTTTTTCTTTTTTTTTTCCACACTCTTCTTTTTATTATTATTTTTTCTTTTGTAACAACCATTGGCATTTCTTTTCTTTTCATGCTTTTTTTTTTCTTTTTTTTTCATCATTTTTTTTTCTTTGCCAATATTCCCTCAATCACACAACCAAACTTCTTGTCATGTCAACACATCCCAATCACACCCAAATAAAAGAACTAAGGCTTGAACTCCTAATTTGGAGTTAGGTAAAGACTTTAGGATTGTGAAGACAAGGCAATTATGATAAGCTCAAGAGGTGAAGTAAAGGAATAGCATAGAGGTAGGCCAAGGCTGTATTATCCATGTATGGTCAAAAGATGGCCTAAATCATCTTATAAGTTAATAGGATAATTCATTTTAGTAAATTCAAGAGCTCTAAAGTTTGGTAAATCCTGAACGTTCTCTTCTAGTGATCAGTCAAAATGAAGAAGAAAATGAGACTTTCAACGAATTAATACGCTTTTCAAAAAGTAAGAGTAATTTTATAAAACCCTCAAAAACAAAGAATGGCACAAAAGCTCACTTGGGTTATTAGTCTCCACTACAGTCTTTCAAGACACTTAAACTATGCTTACTAATCCATTTTAGCTAAGTACAAGGTTGTCACAACGTGCTCAAAGTTGTTTGAAGATTAAAAAGCATAAAATATACTATAACTAAGATAGTAAACAAACTACCATAGTGTATCACATACTAATAACATATAGAAAATAACACTAATGCATCATAACTGACTACATTAACTATGAGAAAAATACAAGAACCATTAAAAATTTCAAAATTTTTGCAATTTTGATTTACTGAGTCATGTTGCTAAGCAGGTATATTGACACAAAACCATAAAAAGAAATAAACGAGGCATGCAATGACTCACTCCCCCCAACTAAAACTAAACATTGTCCCCAATGTTCTAAACTATGCACATGGACATGTAAAGTAAAGCGAGAGAAGGAAGGATGTTACCTCGAGGCGTTTATAATCCAGATTTTTTTTTCAAGTTACCTACAAAATCATTAGTAGCAACAAGGAAAACTAGAGAATATAATACAACTACTCAGCAAATAAATTCGGTTCATCAAGATTTTTTATCATAAATCAATAACCGAAATTTTCGAGGATCCTCCCAATGAAATAATTTAACAGTGAGAAGAATGTTGGGATCCTCATAAAATTGCAACTCCCCCCAACTAATGTCAGGCTCAAGGTCAGAGGAGATGATGCAAAACCAATGGCTTCCAAAGTTTTTGGGGACAGTTATAAGAGGAATACCACACTTTTTAGGAATTATATGCAAGAAACGATCTTTGGTGTTGGTATTTCCTATGACAGCCTCTATTTTAATACTAAAAACAGGGGGAGGCCATGGTTCAATAAAAGGGGCAGGGTCGAAGTGATGTTCTAATAAAGCTTCACCACCTTTCGCTTGTCCTAGAACAGAATCTATGGAGATATAATCATAGGAATTGAATTTCTGTTCTATGCACATGGTTTTGGACTGGACTTGGATAAAGCTATCTATTTGGGCCTCAATGTCATAATCACTCAAGAAGGTCAAGCAGTCTAGAAGATTGCTAGCTTCTTGTTGAATTTTAAGATCATCTAAAGTGGGCCCAATATTTTCCAAGCCTTCTCTCAAAGAATTTTGAAAGTTAAAATCTTGTGAAGGACATGTGCTAGTATCCTTACCATCCTCTTCCACAACACATTCTGTTTGTTCACGAATGGGGTACACATAACATTCAAGCTCAGGACGAGAGCTTTGATTGATAGCAAGGATAGGTGATGGGCAACTTGGTGACACCACCTCTTCGGTCGAAAGATGTGAGGGTTCATGAATATCACAAGAATCTAAATCAGATTTAGATTTTTCAATTATGTCCTCTCTAGGGTCACTTTCAAAGGTAGGGGTAGAATCAACAGGGGACTCTTCCTTTTCTAATTGCGTGCAATCACCTAAACTCTTGTCATCTTTTAAAACCTCATTCTCATCCTTGTAACTCTCCTCACTATATATGTCATCTATTGAGGTGCTCTGGACAAAGAGATTGTGAAGTTTTATCCAAGCAGTGAAGGAGTTGATGTCTGGGGTTGTATGTTGAGGAGAATATGGTTCTACAACTTCATGCTCAATGGTTTGGTTTTGGAGTTCTTGTTGGGTTATCACTTTCTCAAATGAGTTGTTAACCTCACTCGGTATGAACCCATCATTGTCCTCTAATTCCATTCCATTGTTAGTGTCTTGAAATTCAGGTTGTAGCGTTGAAGGACTGGTATAGTCTTCTAAAGGTTGGCTATCAAATGCTTGTTGATATCTAGCTCCTAATTTATCAATTGCACTCTCTAGCCTTTTCATTTCACTAAGCAGCAATTCTAACATACCATTATCCTCAACTTGGTTATTCTCCTCATTATAACTATATGAAGTTTCAACCCATTGTTGTTGGTAATAGTCCCCTTCCCATTGTGTTTGTGTGCAAGACTCCCCAGAAGGAAAGTCTTGGTGCATTTGGTAATCGTGGGAACTACTACTATATCCTACACTATCATTTTGGTTATATCCCCATTGCGATTGATAGAACTCTCCAGGTGGAGGTTCTTGATACGTTTGATGACATGGGGGACTAACACGATGGTTTTCCCATTGTGGTGATTGGTAGCACTCAGGTTGATAATGTGCATCATATGTGGGTGCTTGCCAACTCGGGGTATAGTTCTCATTACCTAATGTGTACCCATTCATGGTATTTGTGTTGTATGGAGGGTAATATGGATAAGACATGTTTACCCAAAATATTTAAACAAAAGAATTTTTTTTTTTTTTTTTTTTTTTAAGTAAAAGAAGAAAAACGGAAAAACTTAGTAAAATCCTAACCTAGTTGCCTTCCACGGCAACGGCGCCAAAAACTTGACACGACTAAAAAGTTGTGCGCTCTTGTGCAACACCCAAGTGTAGGTGATCGTGCAAGTAATACTGGATAAGTCCAGGTCGATCCCACAGGGAAGGAATAGGAAGAATGTCTACTAAGTTATAACCTAAAGAAAAAGAAAATAATAATGAATGATTGGAGGTGTACTAACAAATCCTAATGAATTAAATTAAACTAAATAATAAACTAAACTTATAGAAACATAACCAATTAAATAAATAAACTAAAGGTGTTGGAAACACGTGAATCCACATTAATCCTAACCATCTACCATGCATACTCATTAACGTTCGATGGAGTTCATTCCTCTTCAGTATTCCGTATTTTTCTAAAGATATAGAATCAATAGCCCTTTCATGCCCGGGACTATATCATCACAAGTGAGTTAAAATACATGAAAGACGGTTTAAAACAATGGTAATTACTTGCACTCTAAATGGTGTTAGCATTCAAAGTGGTTTTCAAAAGTCATTGAAGAAAAGGCCTTAAGGCTTTAAGTTCTAAAAACTGTTGTGACAAACTGAGCTTATTGGGACAATTTGATGACAGATTTCTAAAACAGAAAGTCATGGAATACTTAAAAGAATCATCTCAAGAATTAACATGTTCGATCGATCGAAGCGCTCTCGATCGATCGGACAGCATCATCCTTCAATCGATCGAAATGCCTTCGATCGCTTGACTAGCTCTGGTTCGATCGATCGAACTACCTTCGATCGATCGAGCCCAAGGTTTCTAAAGATTGCATGGCAGAGGCTGGGAACCAATGTTTCATCACATATTCCCAACGTCTAAACTACGGAAACATAATAAAACTTTTACAGAAATAGTAAAACAAGACAATCATCAACATCTAAACTAATAAACAATCAAATAGAGGGAAAGGAGAAGAAAAACCTGTAAATAATCTGAAATAAACTTGTAAATAACTTGGAATACAGTTGAATCATCAATAATCTTCAATGAATCAATGGAAAAGTTGAAAAATAACATGAATCTAACCTAAACTACTCCTAATCTAACCCTAAAACTACCCTAAACTGCTGTTTTTCGTGTTCTGGAGCGTCCCCCCCTCGTCTGGCGTCAAAACGATGTATATATAGGGTTCCCACAGAGTTTACGCAACTTTTGGGTGAAAATAAGGTTCGATCGATCGAGCTCAGTTCGATCGATCGAAGGTTCGATCGATTGAACTCTCTTCAATCGCTTGAACTCCTCTGATTTTGACAGCACTGCACACCGATGGGAGAATGGCCATAACTTTTCACTCGGACCTCGGATTGACCTCCCGTTTACGGCCACACGACCGTAACTCAAAGATCTATATTTTATATCTCTGGGAAAATCTTCCAAATCTGAATTCTTCATTGTCAAAATTGGCATTTTCTCAGCTGCTTCTGTTGTTCTATCCACCAGAATCACTTTCTATGCAATGTTTGCTTTCCATGACCTGTAAAATAGTGTAAAAACACATGTTTGAGTCTCAACATCATAGAAAACACTTAATCATTGATATGCATCTAAATCTAAGGACTTGGGGATAAAAGTATGCATAAAAGACCGTGTAATATGCTATAAACATACACTTTTCACCTCGAATCACACCCCCCAACTAGCTCGTTGCTAGTCCCTAGCAATGAAGCGAACTACAACTGTGTTTAATTAACTCTAAAAATTGAAAAAAAAAGAAAATAAAAATCCTAACTCACTTTCGCAGGAATCACGATTGCATTTAGCGTATGCAACAAGCCTTTAAACCCCTAGGTTCCCCCTAGTGGACGAGTGTTGTCTCGTGAGGGTTTGCAGTGAATCTACCCACAAAATTCATGTTTATGGTAATGGTTCTCATTTAAATGTTTTCAAGAAATTTTCCTCTCATTTAGCAATGTAGTTAAGCTCAACAATCTCATGAAACTCTCTAGTAAGCCATAGCAATGCAACACACACATTACAGTTAATCTACTATCAAAGTCATTAGAATATTCCATACCTATTAATCTTCAAGTGTGTGTGTGTGAATGGATAACCAAAATACAAAACTTCAATTTCAAAGCTCGCATAACCTAAGATACTATCAAGACGTTCATTTTGACTCAACTCTCACCGGGATTACACTCTCAAGATGAAATCACTCCGAATTAGGTGTAATAATTATCACTCATGATATGGAAGCTATAAAGAGTAAATGTAAATGGAATCTAATGTTTCTCATATCTAAATTGAAAAACGGACATTTTAGTGCACAAAGTCTCATGAAATGATACTTTTCACTAGAAGAGCGAGATACCGTGGAGAACTCTCTAATTACCTTAACTTCAAATCCATTTTACTTAAAATCATTAGGACTTTGAAAAAGAGGTGTTAGGTGAAAGAAGAAAGAGGTTCGTGATATTCAATTGGGTCAAAGGATATGATTAGAATGTCTACTATAACTTTTCAAACTTCCCCACATCTCCAACCTCTCTCTTGTCTTGTCTTTTTTTTTTCTTTTTCTTTTTTTTTTCCACACTCTTCTTTTTATTATTATTTTTTCTTTTGTAACAACCATTGGCATTTCTTTTCTTTTCATGCTTTTTTTTTTTCTTTTTTTTTCATCATTTTTTTTTCTTTGCCAATATTCCCTCAATCACACAACCAAACTTCTTGTCATGTCAACACATCCCAATCACACCCAAATAAAAGAACTAAGGCTTGAACTCCTAATTTGGAGTTAGGTAAAGACTTTAGGATTGTGAAGACAAGGCAATTATGATAAGCTCAAGAGGTGAAGTAAAGGAATAGCATAGAGGTAGGCCAAGGCTGTATTATCCATGTATGGTCAAAAGATGGCCTAAATCATCTTATAAGTTAATAGGATAATTCATTTTAGTAAATTCAAGAGCTCTAAAGTTTGGTAAATCCTGAACGTTCTCTTCTAGTGATCAGTCAAAATGAAGAAGAAAATGAGACTTTCAACGAATTAATACGCTTTTCAAAAAGTAAGAGTAATTTTATAAAACCCTCAAAAACAAAGAATGGCACAAAAGCTCACTTGGGTTATTAGTCTCCACTACAGTCTTTCAAGACACTTAAACTATGCTTACTAATCCATTTTAGCTAAGTACAAGGTTGTCACAACGTGCTCAAAGTTGTTTGAAGATTAAAAAGCATAAAATATACTATAACTAAGATAGTAAACAAACTACCATAGTGTATCACATACTAATAACATATAGAAAATAACACTAATGCATCATAACTGACTACATTAACTATGAGAAAAATACAAGAACCATTAAAAATTTCAAAATTTTTGCAATTTTGATTTACTGAGTCATGTTGCTAAGCAGGTATATTGACACAAAACCATAAAAAGAAATAAACGAGGCATGCAATGACTCACTCCCCCCAACTAAAACTAAACATTGTCCCCAATGTTCTAAACTATGCACATGGACATGTAAAGTAAAGCGAGAGAAGGAAGGATGTTACCTCGAGGCGTTTATAATCCAGATTTTTTTTTCAAGTTACCTACAAAATCATTAGTAGCAACAAGGAAAACTAGAGAATATAATACAACTACTCAGCAAATAAATTCGGTTCATCAAGATTTTTTATCATAAATCAATAACCGAAATTTTCGAGGATCCTCCCAATGAAATAATTTAACAGTGAGAAGAATGTTGGGATCCTCATAAAATTGCAACTCCCCCCAACTAATGTCAGGCTCAAGGTCAGAGGAGATGATGCAAAACCAATGGCTTCCAAAGTTATTGGGGACAGTTATAAGAGGAATACCACACTTTTTAGGAATTATATGCAAGAAACGATCTTTGGTGTTGGTATTTCCTATGACAGCCTCTATTTTAATACTAAAAACAGGGGGAGGCCATGGTTCAATAAAAGGGGCAGGGTCGAAGTGATGTTCTAATAAAGCTTCACCACCTTTCGCTTGTCCTAGAACAGAATCTATGGAGATATAATCATAGGAATTGAATTTCTGTTCTATGCACATGGTTTTGGACTGGACTTGGATAAAGCTATCTATTTGGGCCTCAATGTCATAATCACTCAAGAAGGTCAAGCAGTCTAGAAGATTGCTAGCTTCTTGTTGAATTTTAAGATCATCTAAAGTGGGCCCAATATTTTCCAAGCCTTCTCTCAAAGAATTTTGAAAGTTAAAATCTTGTGAAGGACATGTGCTAGTATCCTTACCATCCTCTTCCACAACACATTCTGTTTGTTCACGAATGGGGTACACATAACATTCAAGCTCAGGACGAGAGCTTTGATTGATAGCAAGGATAGGTGATGGGCAACTTGGTGACACCACCTCTTCGGTCGAAAGATGTGAGGGTTCATGAATATCACAAGAATCTAAATCAGATTTAGATTTTTCAATTATGTCCTCTCTAGGGTCACTTTCAAAGGTAGGGGTAGAATCAACAGGGGACTCTTCCTTTTCTAATTGCGTGCAATCACCTAAACTCTTGTCATCTTTTAAAACCTCATTCTCATCCTTGTAACTCTCCTCACTATATATGTCATCTATTGAGGTGCTCTGGACAAAGAGATTGTGAAGTTTTATCCAAGCAGTGAAGGAGTTGATGTCTGGGGTTGTATGTTGAGGAGAATATGGTTCTACAACTTCATGCTCAATGGTTTGGTTTTGGAGTTCTTGTTGGGTTATCACTTTCTCAAATGAGTTGTTAACCTCACTCGGTATGAACCCATCATTGTCCTCTAATTCCATTCCATTGTTAGTGTCTTGAAATTCAGGTTGTAGCGTTGAAGGACTGGTATAGTCTTCTAAAGGTTGGCTATCAAATGCTTGTTGATATCTAGCTCCTAATTTATCAATTGCACTCTCTAGCCTTTTCATTTCACTAAGCAGCAATTCTAACATACCATTATCCTCAACTTGGTTATTCTCCTCATTATAACTATATGAAGTTTCAACCCATTGTTGTTGGTAATAGTCCCCTTCCCATTGTGTTTGTGTGCAAGACTCCCCAGAAGGAAAGTCTTGGTGCATTTGGTAATCGTGGGAACTACTACTATATCCTACACTATCATTTTGGTTATATCCCCATTGCGATTGATAGAACTCTCCAGGTGGAGGTTCTTGATACGTTTGATGACATGGGGGACTAACACGATGGTTTTCCCATTGTGGTGATTGGTAGCACTCAGGTTGATAATGTGCATCTTATGTGGGTGCTTGCCAACTCGGGGTATAGTTCTCATTACCTAATGTGTACCCATTCATGGTATTTGTGTTGTATGGAGGGTAATATGGATAAGACATGTTTACCCAAAATATTTAAACAAAAGAATTTTTTTTTTTTTTTTTTTTTAAAGTAAAAGAAGAAAAACGGAAAAACTTAGTAAAATCCTAACCTAGTTGCCTTCCACGGCAACGGCGCCAAAAACTTGACACGACTAAAAAGTTGTGCGCTCTTGTGCAACACCCAAGTGTAGGTGATCGTGCAAGTAATACTGGATAAGTCCAGGTCGATCCCACAGGGAAGGAATAGGAAGAATGTCTACTAAGTTATAACCTAAAGAAAAAGAAAATAATAATGAATGATTGGAGGTGTACTAACAAATCCTAATGAATTAAATTAAACTAAATAATAAACTAAACTTATAGAAACATAACCAATTAAATAAATAAACTAAAGGTGTTGGAAACACGTGAATCCACATTAATCCTAACCATCTACCATGCATACTCATTAACGTTCGATGGAGTTCATTCCTCTTCAGTATTCCGTATTTTTCTAAAGATATAGAATCAATAGCCCTTTCATGCCCGGGACTATATCATCACAAGTGAGTTAAAATACATGAAAGACGGTTTAAAACAATGGTAATTACTTGCACTCTAAATGGTGTTAGCATTCAAAGTGGTTTTCAAAAGTCATTGAAGAAAAGGCCTTAAGGCTTTAAGTTCTAAAAACTGTTGTGACAAACTGAGCTTATTGGGACAATTTGATGACAGATTTCTAAAACAGAAAGTCATGGAATACTTAAAAGAATCATCTCAAGAATTAACATGTTCGATCGATCGAAGCGCTCTCGATCGATCGGACAGCATCATCCTTCAATCGATCGAAATGCCTTCGATCGCTTGACTAGCTCTGGTTCGATCGATCGAACTACCTTCGATCGATCGAGCCCAAGGTTTCTAAAGATTGCATGGCAGAGGCTGGGAACCAATGTTTCATCACATATTCCCAACGTCTAAACTACGAAAACATAATAAAACTATTACAGAAATAGTAAAACAAGACAATCATCAACATCTAAACTAATAAACAATCAAATAGAGGGAAAGGAGAAGAAAAACCTGTAAATAATCTGAAATAAACTTGTAAATAACTTGGAATACAGTTGAATCATCAATAATCTTCAATGAATCAATGGAAAAGTTGAAAAATAACATGAATCTAACCTAAACTACTCCTAATCTAACCCTAAAACTACCCTAAACTGCTGTTTTTCGTGTTCTGGAGCGTCCCCCCCTCGTCTGGCGTCAAAACGACGTATATATAGGGTTCCCACAAAGTTTACGCAACTTTTGGGTGAAAATAAGGTTCGATCGATCGAGCTCAGTTCGATCGATCGAAGGTTCGATCGATTGAACTCTCTTCAATCGCTTGAACTCCTCTGATTTTGACAGCACTGCACACCGATGGGAGAATGGCCATAACTTTTCACTCGGACCTCGGATTGACCTCCCGTTTGCGGCCACACGACCGTAACTCAAAGATCTATATTTTATATCTCCGGGAAAATCTTCCAAATCTGAATTCTTCATTGTCAAAATTGGCATTTTCTCAGCTGTTTCTGTTGTTCTATCCACCAGAATCACTTTCTATGCAATGTTTGCTTTCCATGACCTGTAAAATAGTGTAAAAACACATGTTTGAGTCTCAACATCATAGAAAACACTTAATCATTGATATGCATCTAAATCTAAGGACTTGGGGATAAAAGTATGCATAAAAGACCGTGTAATATGCTATAAACATACACTTTTCACCTCGAATCAGTGTCCCCCAAGATTCTTCAAAATCGATCACACAAGCCCTGAGCATATCCTCCATGATCTGATTAACACGCTCAGTTTGTCCATCTGTCTGAGGGTGAAAAGCCGTGCTCATCTTGAGCGAGGTTCCCATAGCTTCTTGCAGACTTTCCCAAAATCCAGAGGTAAAACGTGCGTCACGGTCTGATACAATCGACACAGGTGCACCGTGAAGTCGCACAACTTGTTGTATGTACATCCGGCTCATCTTCTCTACCGGGTATGTCATACTATAAGCGATGAAATGAGCAGATGACACGACTTGAAATGTGTTCTCTGAAGAGTACGTCCAAGTGTAGACGGTCGCGTCGCGTTAAAAACCGGTAAGACCGGGTCGAATCCCAAAGGACGGAATGTAAAGGTAGAAGAATCTAGATTAAATCCTAAAATAAAGTAAAAGATGATTTCTTGTAGAAAGGGGTTTGTAACAGTCCTAAAAAGAATAGAAGAAACAATTTAAAATGAAGCACAGACTTAATTAGATAAGATTAAAAACTGTGATAAAAATCAAATATGAAAAAGAGTTGGGAACATGTGAATCCACAAAGTAACAGCCACTACCATGATTTTAACGAGAATGTACAGTTGGGGTTTTATCCTTAGAGTATTCCTTATTTCGAAAAGATTAAGTTAAGCATTCTAGACACTAGGTATGTGAATCTTGCATATCTAGTGGTTCGTTTACCTCACTTATTTATGAAGAACTGAAACAAGTAGTTAATTAAAACTATGAACAATAACTAACAAATTGAGTATGAAATATTCGAAGTGTTTGTTATGAGTGTTCATTGAATTAATTATTCAAAAGAGCTTTTATTCCAAAATCAGATTGCAATTTGAACTTGAAAGATCAATTTGGACTCAGTTTCTGAAACAAAAGTTACTGGAATACAGAAAGGAGTAAACCCAAGTCATAATCATATCAATCGATTGACTTAATGTCAATCGATTGACATGGCATGGCTTTCAATCGATTGACAAGTATATCAATCGATTGACTTGGAGTCTATGCCAATCGATTGGATACTGTATTCAATCGATTGGCATTGACTCTTTCACAGAATCATAGCAGAGGGCTGGGAACAATGCTTCTTCACATTATTCCCAACCAGAGTTCTACTCACGCATCATTAAGACTGCATAAACATAAATAAACCGAAAGACAAGATCAAACATAGCCATGGATTAAAATGTTAATTTAAAAATTGCTTAAATCAAATTCTAACTATAACATGCATAACAATCACAATTCCTAAGCAACTAAAAACAAGAATTGAAACCTGAAATTCGAGAATGAAAAACAGAATATGAATTTATCCACTGGAATTCTTATCCGAAACCAAAATCGATGGTGAATCCCTACAAAACAATACAAAAATGAGCCAACCCTCTGCCCTCTCAATTCTCCTCTATATATAATGTCAGAAAAATGAGCTAGAAGCGTCCAGGTTCATTCCATAACGGCTGGTCGTCGCCTGATTGCTGAGATCCTGCGCCATTAAAACAAGCTGTTTCCAGTTTAAGTCAATCGATTGACAAAGATGTCAATCGATTGAAAAAAGATGTCAATCGATTGACAAATAGTTCAATCGATTGGTAAGGAAAACATGTCAATCGATTGACACTATGTCAATCGATTGGTATCAAGACTTCATCAATTTGTTTCTTGAGTTATTCCTTTCAACTTGTAATTCCCTTTAGCTTCAGAACCTGCACTTACAAAGCCAAACACAACAACATACCACGAAAAACATATCATTGTGTAAAGAAACAAATTAAACACAATTGCAGGCAAAACTAGAGAAATGAAGTTATATCCAGTCAGTTTTTACTCCTTATCGAGCTAATATTAAGTTAATATCAGCTCTCATCAGCAGACTTCGTCAATCGATCCACGATTACCCAAATAGCGTCATGATTCTGTTGCGACCGGGGCAATCCTACTACAAAATCCATCGTAATGTGCTCCCACTTCCAACCAGGAATAGGTAGCGGTTGCAACAATCCTGACGGTCTCTGATGTTCGGCTTTGACTTGTTGACACGTCAAACACTTGGATACAAATTCGGCCACATCCTTCTTCATACCTTCCCACCAGAATTTTTTTTTCAAATCTTTGTACATCTTTGTTCCTCCTGGGTGAACTGTATATCTCGACTTATGTGCTTCTTCCAGGATATCCTTCCTTAGTTCTCCATCACCTGGCACACATAATCTATTCCTGCAACGATACCCTCCATCGACTCCCACCTTCCATTCTGTCGGGTCTTTTTCTGACATCTTCACGAACCAAACTTGAAACTTCTCATCTCCTTTCTGAGCCCCAATAATGCGGTCGATAAGAACAGGCTGTAGGATAAGACATCCAAAAATTTGTCCTTTTCCTCCTTCAGCACTCTGTACATCGAACTCTGCCAAGGTCTCCAACGCTCGCCACTCTCTAACCATCAAGGAGGCAATCGTCTCACGAGTCTGTCGACTCAACGCATCGGCAACCACGTTGGCTTTACCCGGGTGGTATTCTAATGTGAAGTCGTAATCTTTGATCAGTTCCATCCATCTGCGCTGCCTCATGTTCAACTGTTTCTGTGTGAACAAGTATTTTAGGCTCTTGTGATCAGAGAACAAATCAAACTTCTCACCGTAGAGATAGTGTCTCCAAATCTTAAGTGCAAAAACTACTGCTGCCAATTCCAAATCATGAATGGGGTAGTTCAACTCATTCGGCTTCAGCTGTCTGGATCCATAGGCGATAACTCTGCCTTCTTGCATAAGTACACACCCTAACCCTTGATATGATGCGTCACTAAAGATAGTGAACTTCTCATCAGGCTTGGGTATTGCTAGTACTGGTGCGGTAGTGAGTCTCTCTTTCAACTCCAGAAAGGCGCGCTCGTGCTTCTCTGTCCACTCGAACTTCAAATTCTTCTTTGTCAACCCAGTCAAAGGTGCTGCTATCTTTGAGAATCCCTCAACGAATCTCCTGTAATAGCCTGCGAGTCCAAGAAAACTCTGAACTTCTGTAGGGTTGCTCGGCCTAACCCAGTTTGATACAGCATCGGTCTTGGACGAATCCACTGAAATTCCTTGAGATGACACCTTGTGTCCCAAAAATTTCACTTCCTGCAACCAGAACTCACACTTACTGAATTTGGCATACAACTGATGGTCCTTGAGCGTCTGCATCGCAATCCGTAGATGTTGCTCGTGTTCTTCTCCTGACTTAGAA
Organism: Hydrangea macrophylla; assembly: GCA_033977485.1. Classification (NCBI taxonomy): domain Eukaryota; kingdom Viridiplantae; phylum Streptophyta; class Magnoliopsida; order Cornales; family Hydrangeaceae; genus Hydrangea; species Hydrangea macrophylla. The sequence goes on from CM066994.1 coordinate 37,620,131, forward strand.
TAGATCAAAATATCATCTATAAAGACGATGACAAACTGATCCAAATAAGGTTTGAACACTCTGTTCATCAGATCCATAAACACTGCTGGGGCGTTCGTCATTCCAAACGGCATCACCAGAAATTCGTAATGACCATATCGGGTTCTGAAAGCAGTCTTAGGTATGTCTTCCTTTCGTACCCTCAACTAATGATATCCCGACCTTAGGTCTATCTTGGAAAATGTCGTAGCTCCTTGTAGTTGATCAAACAAATCGTCAATCCGAGGTAAGGGATACTTGTTCTTGATAGTTACTCGGTTCAATTCTCTGTAGTCGATACATAGCCTGAGCGTCCCGTCCTTCTTCTTCACGAATAACACTGGTGCTCCCCAAGGCGATGTACTTGGACGTACAAAACCTAGGTTCTCGAGCTCTTGAAATTGTTCCTTCAATTCTAACAGTTCTGTGGGGGCCATTCTGTAGGGAACCTTGGTGATCGGTACGGTACCCGGTATAAGCTCAATACAGAACTCTATACTTCTCTCGGGCGGCAAACCAGAAACGTCTTGAAATACTTCTTCGAAGTCCTTGACTACAGGTATAGATGACGCTGTCACCTCTGTACTGACGACTTCGATGTTGGCTAAACATCTCGTGAGAAACATATCTCCCGAAGGGTTACATTGAAAATCAAAGGGTTGATTCTCATGGTCGGGAAATGTAATTCTCTTCCTCGCACAATCCAATTTCACTTGATTCTGAGAGAGCCAATCCATTCCTAGGATTATGTCGAACTCCTTCATTGATAGGACAATCAACCTTGCAGGGATTTCACGGTCTCCTAACCGTAAGGGACAATCCTTGCACACATGTCCTAATCTGACTGCAGCTCCTAATGGCGAAGTAGCCTTCAAAGCTTTCTCTAAGCGATGAGGTAAAATGCCCAATCTCCGAATTGTATTAACAGATATGAACGAAAGAGCAGCACCCGTATCAAATAACACTTTAACATGAGAGTTAAACAGAGTTAATGTACCTTCTACTGCTTGCTGATCAGGTTGAGCTTCTCCGAAATCTCCTTCTTCATACGCAGTTCCATCATATCCAGCGGCATCAGGGATAACAGCATTCAAGCGAGTCTGTCCCTGTTGACCATAAGTCACCTGCTTAGGAGCAGTGCAGAACCTACTGATGTGACCTGGTTCACCACAGTTGAAGCAGACAATTCCTTGCTGAGTAGCACGCCTTGGTGCCTTACAATCACGAGCCAAATGACCAGGGTTGCCACAGTTGAAACACTTTCCACTACTACTCCCTTCTCCTATTCGGGGTTTAGTCGGATAGGTAATAGCCTGGGTCTTCTTGCTTCCGTCGAAATTCCTCTTTTGTCCTTGGGTACGGTTCATCGGTGGTCTATTCCCAAAATTACCCCTTTGAGGCGGTCGGAATTCAAATTGTTTTCGGCTTACTCGAGCATCCTCTTCCAGATCAGTAGCCAAACCAACAAGTCCTTCAAACGATTTATCCAAGTGGCCGAGAGTCAGGCGAAGAATCTGCGGTGTCAGCCCTTGATTGTACTTACGGATCTTCTTCTCTTCAGTATCAACCAGGTGTGGAGCGAACCGAGACAGTCTTTCGAACTGTGTGGTGTACTCTTGCACCGACTTGGTTCCTTGCGTCAGGTCCATGAATTCCTTCTCTCTTCTGTGCCTCTCCGTAGCCGGGAAGTACTTCTCCAAAAATCTCCCCTTGAACGCGGTCCACGTCATCCCCATTGCAGCTCCATTCCCGATAGTAGCTATGACTGAATCCCACCAGTCTGCGGCAGCATCGGTCAACTGAAACGTAGCCAACCTCTTCTTGTCCATCTCGTTGCATTGGACAGCCTCGAACATCCGGTCCATCTGTCTTAACCATTGTTCGGCCTTCCAGGGTTCCGCTGTACCCGCAAACTGCTCAGGCCTTAGAGCACGGAATCTCTCTAGCAACTTGTCTCCAGTTTGACGGTCTCTTCGGTTGTCATTCGTATTACCGATTCTTTCCAACCGTCTGATAAACGCTTCGAACATCCCTGTAGGATCGGCAGCCTCGGGTGCTCCCTCGATCAGGTTTCTGTTCCTCCTGACTCCTCCAGCCATTCTATGCATGATAGTGGTAGTAGAATGAGAAACATGCATGCAACAGTGCTATGAAGCAATTTAAATGACAACAAAATTCAAAAGGGTATATTTTATATATATCACTTCTTGTCAAGTTGATACAAAAAGCATGTATGGTCAGATCAATGCCTACCCTATCTGTATGGGTTAGGACGCATGCAAGAGTTAATGTTACAAAAATGGGTCACCGCCCTACACTCTAATGCATGTAATTACAGCTTGCAAAAAGAGATAGAGCTAATAGTCAAAACAGTCAATATGTACAAGTCATAACTAGAACGTCAATCATCTCCATAAGCAGCTATCAGGAGATCTAGCGAATCGACAGGGCGAAATCGCTGAACAACGAACGGTCCAACCCCGTCATAGCTGTGAGAGGTGGACGATGAAGCAGGTACAGGAGCATCTGCCTCATCTACCATCTCCTCAGGCAAGGCTAGCTCAAGTGCTAGCTCAGCCTCGAGCTCAGCGGCAAGATCATCTAGACCTATGCCGTCCTCTATAATCTCCCCTCCGACAGGGACCACATGAACAACCTCTGCATCGTCCTCAGCAATGGGAACCACCGGCGGAGGCATCTCCAACTGAGCCAGATGGGCATGCACGATCTGGATCTCGAGGGGAAGGTAGAAAGCATCGCTATCGACCAACCTCAGAATCTCGACCAAAACCAAACGCTGAGCCTCTGCGAAATAACGAAGCTCTAAACGGATACGGGTCAGGTCAACTAGGCCTACCACGTGAACCTGGTGCCATACCTCAGATACTACAGTCGTTGCGGCCAACTGCTCTACGGCCGCCTGATATAAGTCGAGAAAGGCTGGGATCACTGCCCCAGGTATCACGAAGTGTCCTCCAAATCTATCTGGTACATATAGTGGGGGAGCTGGATCCATACCTGATAAAAAGGTACTACTTAAAGTCAGAACAGAATAATCTTAGGCGTTTGGGTTCTGAGTCTATCCTTCCTGTCGTATCATCGGGTGTGTAACACTTAATGGAATGTGGAATCGGGTCTATACTGGTAAACCCTAACCTGGCTGAACTATCTTGTGATAAATAATAACCTGGCTCTGATACCACTAAATCCTGTCACGCCCCGACGTAGCATAAATAAGGAAAGCGTTTAATTTCCTTTATGGACCCGTGGGTCGCGACAGTTTGAAGGATCGATTCCGTCCCAAACGTCGAACAACAAAACATAATAATCAGAGTAAAGCAATCAAGGCTTACAAAAATTTTCTAACTTATTACATCTTATGATACGGGGTCAACTAAGGCACAGACCGCCTTAAAATAAAACAATAACTTAGAGTCTGTTACAGTCATCCTTAAAACAAAGCAATTTAAAACTTAAAACACATAGTAAATAAACAGTTTCTCGTCCCAACAGCAGCCATTCTCAATTAGCGTAGTCATAAGATTCCTCCTGATTGTAACCTGAAAAGCCTGAACACGAATGTCCAGGACGCATCAACGTCGTCAGCTTCAAGAAGCTGGTGAGTATTAAAAACATGACTTTGAATGTAAAACATACCAACTTACTTTTTTTTTTTTTTTTTTTCAATTCCAAATTAAATCCACAAGTTTATAATTATGATTAAAGAGCTCGTTTAGAAAACAACCACAACATTATTTAAAGAGGGTAAATTTACACAGATGGGACCGTGTATGAGAACAATGCACCACACTCATCTTGCCGACTCTTTTCTCTCGACAGCCACAACAACCCACTATCCTACTCCTGGTATCTTTGAAACACTAAGATAGCCACACTTTAGCAACGGGGCGCCAGGGAGTGTCCAGTTTGCCTCACACTTTGGTCCGGGGTACCAGGGAGTGTCCAATGCCTCACACTTTGAATACCCTAACCGCCATGCAAATACCGGGGCAACCCCTCACGCAGTATCCAGACTCGAGTATCAGGGAGTGTCCGTAGGCCACACTTTAGCACTACCATGGGTGCCAGTGAGTGTCCGAGTTCGGCGTCACACACTTTAACGCTTCCATGGGCGTCAGGGAGTGTCCATATTTGCCACCGTCGCATTTCAAAGATACCCTCTCCACAATCTCAACCACAACCACAACCACGACCACAACCACAAACTCATACTCAATCACAACCACAACCACGACCACAAACACAAACTCATACTCTTTCCACACTACCATTACTCTTTTCCACACAGACTGACACCCCTATGCATGTACCACTGACCCACATGAATGATATGCACTTAAACGAAAACAAAAATGCTGAATTAAAGGAATAACACGCGTACGGGGATTAATGAGTCATACTACAATGTTTTAATCATTCAAACATAACCAAATAGAGTTCTGATCAACTAAATTCCCAAACAGAGCCTTAACAGTACTAAAATGTTGAACCAAACAGTCCCTTAACAGAAAACAGACAAAACAGAAACTGCCAGACCTCGCGCGCGCGGGACGCTCGCGCGAAGTGTCGCTCGAGCGGGCCGCTCGCGCGAAGTGTCGCTCGCGCGGGCCGCTCGCTCGATATGCCCATTTTCCTTTTTATAATATAACTTTTCTATCTGCCTGAGAAAGCCAAGGTCGCGCGCGCAGATCGCTCGCGCGAAGGGGTTCTCGCGCGACCAGCCAATTTTCCATTTATATATATAAACTTTCCTTTCTGCCTGGGGAAGCATACCTCGCTCGCGCGGGCCGCTCGCGCGATACTCGCGCGCGCGATCGTGGCGCGAGATGAAGCTGAGGCTTCATCTTCTTCGTGGAGAATACCCTGTTGGTCTAAATTGACCCATTTCCATTCTGTGAGTTACTAGGCCTTTTAGTATATGATTCTCTTTGGTTTTTCACAAGAATTAAGAATCCATTATCAATTTAACATGAATCAATCTATAACTCTCCAATTTTATGAAAAACTAAAACATGTCAAAACTTATTTTCTAATATACTTTTTCATATGAATGAATTAGGCTCTATAACTTCAAACCTAGCATATATGATGTATAATCGTTCAGAATCATCTCTAAAAACAGATTTTAGTTAAGATTGAGAAATCTTGATTTTCAAGCCATGGAGTTCATATTTGAGATCAACCATGATGTCTTGCAAAATTAAACAAACACACAGTAAATAGACATGTAATTACATCCTTAGTGAGTTAGTAATACTCACTGAGATTAGAGAGGGAAGTAATTGTTGAGAAAGAATGGAAAATACAAGAATCCAATACTCAAGTTGGCTATGGAGTTGTGAAGTTTCTCTTTCCAGAAAAAAATTAAACTCTCAAGCTTTCACTCTTAACTCTCTGATATGCTAGTGCAGAATGTGTGTCTGTGGTGTTATACATTTATATATATAGAAGGATGAGAGAGGTGAACTTGGGCTCCAAGTATTTTAAGCTCACTTAATAATCTCAAATTTGGTTTAACAATTCCTTGATTACACCTTAATCCCCAGTATATGTGCATACATATATACACTGATGAACAAAATCTCATGGTCCTACAGATCACCCAAAAGCCACGTAGGTGCATAGGGGTCAACTTGAGATGTTTGGCAAAATCAACTTGTGGACACAAACTAAAGCACATCATGCAAGCATAACCAAACAAAGCACAAGCCAATGATCACTTGTCATTAATGGAAATAAAGCATAAGTCTAATCAAACTTTACATCACTTCCAAAATCTGTGGAAGTTCACACAGCGTGGACAGTTTTGGACAAAAACTGGTATTTTCGGGGCGCGGTGGTCACCACAAAAATACCGGAAATTTATTTTGACTTGAGAATTGATTTCCTGGTTTCATAAAAATACTGTTTGAGTCAAAATGAAATATTTCCACCGTTTTAAAATACAGATTTTGAAATTCACACTGTCACGCCCCGACGTAGCATAATTCAGGAAAGCATTTAATTTCCTTTATGGACTCGTAGGTCGTGACAAGTGAGTATGACCAATTGTCCCTGCAACAAATAACTTAACAACATTTCTAAGAGAAAGGATACTAATAAACATAAGCTCCGAAATTTAAAACTTACTAAACTATTACATAAGTCAATGTCTTAGGCACAAAACACCCTTATTCAAAAGCTATTCTCCAGTCTATTACAACTTCAGAAAATGAAAGACATAGGAAATAATAAGCAGCCTCCTGGAAAGTTCCCTGCCTCTAACTAGCGTAGTCGAAATACCCTGGCTGCTCCTGCCCCTGAAAATCTGGACATACAGTCCAGGACGCATCAACGCCGTCAGCTTATGAAAGATGGTGAGTAAAATAAACAAGTGCTCGCAATGTATATATAAGCAAATAAACAACGGTACCATTTAACTTTAACAGTAATATATTCAAGGTTCCAATTCCAACATAATTCACGGGGGAATATAGTAAGAATTAAAATACGAAATTGTACATGAATTGTGAAACATCTTATTTTGCCAATTCTTTCCTTTAGAACAATCCAATTAAATCAACACATCATTTCAGCTACCAGAAGTAATAAGTATTCAGTCATCCAATTCATACGCTACACTATCGCCTCCAATACCAGGAATACTATCCGATCGGTATGGAAGTCACACACCACACTACTGCCTCAGATACCAGGAATACTTTCCGATCGATATCTAGACCAAAACACAACCAACCATCGCTCCGGATATCAGGAATACTATCCGATCAATATCCGAAAACGCGCGCCTTAGATACCAGGAATACTATCCGATCGATATCTGAGTCGTACACAACACTATTACCATCGCTTCGGATATCAGGAATACTATCCGATCAATATCCGAAACACGCGCCTTAGATACCAGGAAAACTATCCGATCGATATCTAAGTCGTACACAACACTGTCGCCTCCAATACCAGGAATACTAACCGATCGATATTGAGGTCGCACACCAAAACGCCACCCTTTATTCTTTTCACACTTTCTCACACACATGCATGTCAACACAACCTTGACCCAAATATGTATGTTAATGTTCATAGTTTTGCAGTATCGGTTAATAATCTCAAAGCTGAATATACGTTCAACATAAATCTCGATCTTAATCGTTCTTACAAGTCCAAAGTCTAACAGTGAGCCTTTAAAACAGTGTATTTGTCAAACAGTTGTTTAAAATTTCCCAAAACATTTTCCAAACAGTCCCTTAACCAAAAATCACACAAACTGTCAAAACTGCCACCTCGCGCGAGCGGATCGCGCGAGCGAGGGGGAGGGCAGATCGCGCGAGCGGATCGCGCGCGCGAAAGGGCAGAACAGGTCGCGCGAGCGGATCGCGCGCGCGAGGGGGGGGAAAGGTCCGCGCGAGTGGGCCGCGCGAGCGAGCCTCGCGCGAGCGGGTCGCGCGCGCGAGTTCTTGCAGAACGTCGTCTTCTTCGTTTTCTCCCCTGTTTCTGGTTTTAAAGCAGATTTTACCCATTTTCAGAATCTGTTTCAATTATGTCGTGCAATATATGGATCTCTTCAGTTTTCCGCGTAGATTAAGAATACGCGATCAATTTTAACTAATACGGATTGTATCGATTAATTTCTGCGATTAAAGTTAGAGTGTCAAAACTTAAAATCAACAATACGTCGCGATACGGGTAAATTAAGTCGTAGGATTCGAACCGTAGCCTATTGGCATCGATATCTTTCATTTCCAATTTACAGAATTGATTTTGGTTACGATTTCTAAAACTCCAATTCTCAAGCTTCAATGGTGTATTGATATATATACACATATACACACATATATACACTGAAATATACACATATAGACATTGAGAGTGAGTTTAAATTACTCACAAAGGTGATTACACAGATAAATTTGAGACCGATAATAACCGTCGTCGATTCCGTCGTCGTGAGAATTTACCTCTGTCTTCCTCTCTTGATATATATATATATGTGTCTGCGTATGTGACTGAATATATATGTATATAATCTGTATGTGTGTGTATTGTGAGAGTTCTTGAGAGGAAGAGAGAAATGGAGGGAGATTGAGAGAGACACAGTGAGTGAGAGAAGGCAACGTATATACATATATACTGTGCTCAAAATTGGGCACCAAGCAATTCCCAGGAATTGCACGGTGTGGTTGAGCTCACGTGCTCCCACACCCAAGACGCGGCATAGACGCAGATTAAAACATAAACTGGTATTTTACAGTTGAAAATAAAATGCAGAAAATTATATTAACATAGGAATTAAATTCCCGGTTATACAAAATTATAGATATCGATTTTGAAACCACAGAAAATATTTTGGAAATTACGGTTTGACCCCAGATAAATGTATTAAAAGAAATTAAAACAGATGCTCATGGAAATGAAATGCCGTATCTATTTATTAATGATAATAAAATACAGGGCGTTACACACACAGGTATTACTAACTTTGTAAAATTGCAGTTTGGCCCCAATAAAATTTAAATATGAATTAGATAAGAATTTAATATTCCAAACATGTGACTGAAATTAAAATAAAAGCAGACAATGCTAATTGAATTTAAATATGCCAATGCAAATACAAATAAATTAAATATGGACATGAATATTAAATTAAATGGAAATGCAGGTTGTTACAAAAAGTGTCACACCCCAACCCGTGTCGGGCGGATTAGGACACGTGTAACAAAGCCCACATTTCAAATCACCCTCAATTTACTAAGAAAACCCTCATAAACAGCTTTAGTGACACAAAACAGCCCCAAGAAAAAATTGTCATTAAATAAGTATATTCAAATTTTACACCAAAAGATAGGTCTTTGAGTCCCGGTTTCAACGTAAAAAACGGCTCGCGAATCCGAATTTTGTAGAAGGAGATATGCCAGTTTTAGTAAAAATGGACAGTCAAAATCTACAGGGGCGGATCGATCCGCACTTTAAGGCCGGATCGATCCGTAAGAGCATTTTTCAGCAGAAAGTCCCCCGAAAAGGGGCGGATCGATCCGCGAAAAGGCCGAATCGATCCGACTTCTGCAGAATGGTTCCCTACTACTTAAAAACATCAATTTTCCATATCAAAACCCAAACCAACCTTAACCAAACTTGTGGAATCATCAAAGATCATCTCTAAAACATTTCCAAGTGCTTTAAAAACATTAAGACAACTTATTCAAGTATGAATTGACAATCAAAACACATCAATTCCCCAGGAGGTTCATAAGTTTACCCCAAAAATTATGATTATCTCAAATACACACATAACCATTTAATATAGGGAAAACCAAGTTAAATTTACAACTAAAATCACTTAGGTTCCTCCAAGTTACTCCCAAAACTCATGACTTGTAATTAGCAACCATGACACAAGGTTTGTTACACAACCAAACTCAACACCCCAACTTAACATATTACAAGCTTTAACCAAAATATGAGTTGTTCACATGTCTATTATAAATGTTATATTTGAAACTAAAGTTAACTAGTCGTATGAACATATCCACATGTATACAACTGCTACGACCAACCCGTCGCGCCGATCATTTCCTCTCGTCTTAGCAATGGTTATTCAATAACCACAACAGAAAAATACAATTTCGTTTAAGCTTTCGCTTAGTGAGGGAACTAATTATGCTATTGGAATTTTTAATATACAAATACAACAATCAATATAAACAACAACAAATTGATCTCCGAGAAGTCAAGTCATTCTAGCCACCACACCCAGGTCCTTCTCACCCCGAATCTTTCTCACTTTTGGCGTATATAGCGCAACATACACTCTCTTGTGACTCCGAAGACGTCACCGACATTTCATTGTGGTCGTCACCACACCCCTTCTCTTGAGGGCATACTATCCCTTACATATGGGACCTATAAATGGTGACCACTACTTGGCTTCCCTTTGATCCACATAAGTATTTAAGCAACTTAGCATATAAGTATAGCAATTTCATAATATTGGCATTCTTTTACCCAAACTCATCATATTCACAGCTACATAGGCGTAAATTAAGCTTGATAAACTAGTAATTATCACACTAACATAAGTAAACACCCCCAATTGTGGGATTAGAACACTCACCTCTTCAAATTATACGCAACTAAAGCTTAGAATTCCCTAATTCTCTACCAATTTCAGCTCAATTTCTAACCGGTGATAATCTTACATAATTTTGATACACAAAACATCAACTATCAAGAACAGTTGTCGTACGAATGTTGTCAAAAATGAAAATAAATTACGTGCATGTGATCCTCTTACCTCCACGAGTCCAAATATGGTCTCGGTTTGTGAATCCCACGTTGGACGGCGAAGGAACGGTAAGAAACGTCTCGGGAATTTTCGTCACCGACTCGAGAACTCTTCGTCCTCTCTCTCTCCTATACCCAGCTGTATTTTTACAAATGAAACACATATGCAAGACATGCATATGTGATTAACCCTCTTTCTCTTATTTCCATTTACACCCCCAAACTTTCTTTAAGTTTTATTATGAAACCCCCTTGTTATTTACATTAATTACCCACATTTTTTAAATAGATTTAATCTAACTCCCGCGTGGGTCCCGAACGTGGTCCCACATAAATTATGAGGTTACTATTAAAAGTACTAATTATCAATTGTATTCAAATACGCCCTCACATGGGTACCCAAACTGTTCCCCTTACCTATCACATGACATAATAATATCTTTAAGCATTAAAACAAATATGTATCATCATGTAATAACATCAAAATGCAAATTATTTTATTTAGACCCTCGTTGGGTCCCACATTTATACCAGTTCTGCCTTTTACAGAACTTCTATCTGTGTCCGCATTTGAACACCTTTTTACCTGTGGGTTCATAACCTCACCTTGAACCATCTTATGCATTAATTATCTTAAATTAACACATATTAATATCATGTTAATCTTCTTTTTCGAGTACGGGTGTTACAAAAACTGCTGGATCCGGAGCGGATTTAGGCTAAGATCCGATCCATTAACAAGCCTAGAATTATTGGGAAGAGAGATGGAGACTACTAGATCTACTATCAGTCACTTCTCATTGATGCACTTAAAAAATGTGGATACTTTTTTAGTGTATAAGAGTATGCCCCTAGCATTGTTGTTAAGTTAAAAGGATATTACTATACTTCCCAACACATTTAATGGCGAGATCATTTTCAAATAGAACACTGCCACATGTATTGAAACTATATTTGAAATGTAAATTTGAAAAGTATAGAATTACTCTCACAGTATATGCACGTATTCTCGAACCCAAAGGACCTGGTGGTCATTTGACAAAATGTACTGTAGATTGAAATTGCAATTTCAGCTTCAATCACAAAAAGCACGATTGGCCAAAAGCATTGGGCTGCTTCTCGTCCTAACTTAATTTTTTGCAATTGCCAATTTTTCCAAATAAAAGATTGCTTTTCAAAATAATGTTTTGAGACTTAAAAAATGGTGTCAAACAAAATCGTAATATTGCATGCGTATATTTGGATATTGATAAGAGTAATGCTTTAGACACAACATATTGCACAACACAAAGAACAACATGATTTTAAATACTTGTACTCTATGCTGTGTAAGTGGTGCATAAAAAAGTGTAAAAAATTCAACAACATAGGGTACAAGGCATTTAAAGCCTTGTTGTGCTTTGTGTTGTGTCTATAACATTACTTTATTGATAATCATCCAATATTACCAAATAGGGACTGGACATTATTTTATCTATTTTTCCCAAACATCAACATCGTATTATTCTAATGTGTACGGAGCTTAAGGGCTCGAATGGGTGGTTTTTGGTTTTTCAGTTTTTAGATATGGATATGGATCTGGATCTTAAAAAAAGCTCAGTTCCATCAAAAAGTGTCACACCACAACCCGTGTCGGGCGGATTAGGACACGTGTAACAAAGCCCACATTTCAAATCACCCTTAATTTACTAAAAAAACCCTCATAAACAGCTTTAGTGACACAAAACAGCCCCAAGGAAAAATTGTCATTAAATAAGTATATTCAAATTTTACACCAAAAGATAGGTCTTTGAGTCCCGGTTCCAACGTAAAAAACGGCTCGCGAATCCAAGTTTTGTAGAAGGAGATATGCCAATTTTAGTAAAAATGGACAGTCAAAATCTACAGGCGCGGATCGATCCGCACTTTAAGGCCGGATCGATCCGTAAGACCATTTTTCAGCAGTAAGTCCCCCGAAAAGGGGCGGATCGATCCGCGAAAAGGCCGAATCGATCCGACTTCTGCAGAATGGTTCCCTACTACTTAAAAACATCAATTTTCCATATCAAAACCCAAACCAACCTTAACCAAACTTGTGGAATCATCAAAGATCATCTCTAAAACATTTCCAAGTGCTTTAAAAACATTAAGACAACTTATTCAAGTATGAATTAACAATCAAAACACATCAATTCCCCAGGAGGTTCATAAGTTTGCCCCAAAAATTATGATTCTCTCAAATACACACATAACCATTTAATATAGAGAAAATCAAGTTAAATTTACAACTAAAATCACTTAAGTTCCTCCAAGTTACTCCCAAAACTCATGACTTGTAATTAGCAACCATGACACAAGGTTTGTTACACAACCAAACTCAACACCCCAACTTAACATATTACAAGCTTTAACCAAAATATGAGTTGTTCACATGTCTATTATAAAGGTTATATTTGAAACTAAAGTTAATTAGTCATATGAACATATCCACATGTATACAACTGCTACGACCAACCCATCGCGCCGATCATTTCCTCTCGTCTTAGCGATGGTTATTCAATAACCACAACAGAAAAATACAATTTCATTTAAGCTTTCGCTTTGTGAGGGAACTAATTATGCTATTGGAATTTTTAATATGCAAATGCAACAATCAATATAAACAACAACAAATTGATCTCCGAGAAGTCAAGTCAGTCTAGCCACCACCCCCAGGTCCTTCTCACCCCGAATCTTTCTCACTTTTGGCGTATATAGCGCAACACACACTCTCTTGTGACTCCGAAGGCGTCACCGACATTTTATTGTGGTCGTCACCACACCCCTTCTCTTGAGGGCATACTATCCCTTACATATGGGACCTATAAATGGTGACCACTACTTGGCTTTCCTTTGATCCACATAAGTATTTAAGCAACTTAGCATATAAGCATAGCAATTTCATAATATTGGCATGCTTTTACCCAAATTCATCATATTCACAGCTACATAGGCATAAATTAAGCTTGATAAACTAATTATCACACTAACATAAATAAACACCCCCAATTGTGGGATTAGAACACTCACCTCTTCAAATTATACGCAACTAAAGCTTAGAATTCCCCAATTCTCTACCAATTTCAGCTCAATTTCTAACCAGTGATAATCTTACATAATTTTGATATACAAAACATCATCTATCAAGAACGGTTGCCGTACGAACGTTGTCGAAAATGAAAATAAATTACGTGCATGTGATCCTCTTACCTCCACGAGTCCAAATATGGTCTCGGTTTGTGAATCCCACGTTGGACGGCGAAGGAACGGTAAGAAACGTCTCGGGAATTTCCGTCACCGACTCGAGAACTCTTCGTCCTCTCTCTCTCCTATACCCAGCTGTATTTTTACAAATGAAACACATATGCAAGACATGCATATGTGATTAACCCTCTTTCCCTTATTTCCATTTACACCTCCAAACTTTCTTTAAGTTTTATTATGAAACCCCCTAGTTATTTACATTAACTACCCACCTTTTTAAAATAGATTTAATCTAACTCCCGCGTGGATCCCGAACGTGGTCCCACATAAATTATGAGGTTACTATTAAAAGTACTAATTATCAATTGTATTTAAATACGCCCTCACATGGGTACCCAAACTGTTCCCCTTACCTATCACATGACATAATAATATCTTTAAGCATTAAAACTAATATATATCATCATGTAATAACATCAAAATGCAAATTATTTTATTTAGACCCTCGTTGGGCCCTACATTTATACCACTTCTTCCTTTTACAGAACTTCTATCTGTGTCCGCATTTGAACACCTTTTTACATGTGGGTTAATAACCTCACCTTGAACCATCTTATGCATTAATTATCTTAAATTAGCACATATTAATATCATGTTAATCTTCTTTTTCGAGTACGGGTGTTACAAAAACTGTTGGATCCAGATCGGGTTCGGGCCAAGATCCGATCCATTAACAAGCCTAGAATTATTGGGAAGAGAGATAAAGACTACTAGATCTACTGTTAGTCACTTCTCATTGATGCACCTAAAAAATGTGGATACTTTTTTAGTGTATAAGAGTATGCCCCTAGCATTGTTGTTAAGTTAAAAGGATATTAATATACTTCCCAACACATATAATGGCGAGATCATTTTCAAATAGAACACTGCCACATGTATTGAAACTATATTTGAAATGTAAATTTGAAAAGTATAGTATTACTCTCACAGTATATGCACGTATTCTCGAACCCAAAGGACCTGGTGGTCATTTGACAAAATGTACTGTAGATTGAAATTGCAATTTCAGCTTCAATCACAAAAAGCATGATTGGCCAAAAGCATTGGGCTGCTTCTCGTCCTAACTTATTTTTTTGCAATTGCCAATTTTTCCAAATAAAAGATTGCTTTTTAAAATAATGTTTGGAGACTTAAAAAATGGTGCCAAACAAAATCGTAATATTGCATGCGTATATTTGGATATTGATAAGAGTAATGCTTTAGACACAACATATTGCACAACACAAAGAACAACATGGCTTTAAATACTTGTACCCTATGCTGTGTAAGTGGTGCATAAAAAAGTGTAAAAAATTCAACAACATAGGGTACAAGGCATTTAAAGCCTTGTTGTGCTTTGTGTTGTGTCTATAACATTACTTTATTGATAATCATCCAATATTACCAAATAGGGACTGGACATTATTTTATCTATTTTTCCCAAACATCAGCATCGTATTATTCTAATGTGTACGGAGCTTAAGGGCTCGAATGGGTGGTTTTTGGTTTTTCAGTTTTTGTTTCTTTTTTGTGCTGATGCATACCTCTAATTCAGTACAAAAACTGAAAACTAAAACTGAAAATCAAAAATAACAACATTATCATGCGAGCCCTAAACTTTTATATCATAAATTAATGCACTTATTTTTGAACTAGAAACCAAGTCTTAAAATTTCCAAAATTTGTGCATAGATGATGAACTCATCATCTTCTAATAAAGTTTTGCCATTTTTGCACACAAAAAAGTTTTATATTTGAAAATCGTTGTAGAACTTTTTTTTTTTTTAGTTTAGAATAATGCTATGCACACAACACAAATCACATTTATGCTTTAAATGCACGTACCTTGTCACACTCCAACCGTCCCCGCGGTTTAGGACACGTGCAACGAAGCCAACAAGGACTAAACAAGCATTATTAACGTTCCAAAAATTAATATTTTGACTGAAATATCAGGGGTAAAATATCATTTTATCAAATATAATAATAAAAATAAAATAAAGTTTAAAAATCGTCGATTGGGACTTGAGCAGCGCTTCCCCTATTATAGCATCATTCACCCTGTTTTCATAAACTAAAACATTTTAATCCCGCCTGCATTTTCTTTCCTTAAATATTCCAAAATACCAAAAATTCAACTAAAAATATGTAAATATTACAAACTTATTCTAGCATTTATTTCTAAACATATTTAAAAGCATAAACTTCAGGCGTATTACAAGTTTATTCACATCCTCACATATAAACATACAAACAAGCTAGACCCAGTCCTGTAGTCTCGATCTTTTACTCTCCCCTTCCCGGTTCGGACCTGTGGTAGTTATTCAATAACCACAACAGAAAATAAAATTTTGTTTAACCTTTCACTTAGTGAACATTCTCATCAAGTTTATTCACATCCTCACATATAAACATACAAACAAGCTAGACCCAGTCCTGTAGTCTCGATCTTTTACTCTCCCCTTCCCGGTTCGGACCTGTGGTAGTTATTCAATAACCACAACAGAAAATAAAATTTTGTTTAACCTTTCACTTAGTGAACATTCTCATCATGTTTATCGGTGTGTGAAATGCAGTATAAGTAATATTTAAGCATTTACAACAATAAAATTAGTCGCCGACATGTCAAGTAACTAATCACCATCGTTTTGGACTCCTGATTCTGGGCCTTCTCACTTGTCGTCGCTTTTAAAGCGATATCACATACTCTCACGTGACCGAAGTCAATTCGTTGTGGGCATCACCACTGTACACTTTTCTCTGAGAAATTCATCCTTTTTTTTCTAAGAAATAACGTCTCTTATATATGGACTAATAATGATGATTATCAATTGACACTCTTTGACCCAAATAAGTTCTAAAGTATCCCAACATGGCAACATGGAAAATTTAGCATTCTTGACATATTAAGCAATAATTAACCACATACTTTTCTATATATTTATGATTTAAATATGCTAATACCACAAACTATCATATAAGCAACACTAAACACCCAATTTTTGAATTAGAGCACCCACCTCTACAAATAATTAAATAAGCCTAGAAACTCCAAATTTTTCCTAAATCCAGCCCAATATAAACTTATAGTTAATCCTACACAATTTTAGTAAACCAAATGTTACCACCCCCGCCACACTTAAGCAAAACACCCCCCTCCCCCCCCCCCCCCCCCCCCCTTTTTTTTTTGTCAAAGCTACTTGAAGCTTATAAGAGATAGAGTTTGGTGTTTGGCAACACCACACGTGAGCACGTGTCACCCCTAACTAGGTGGTACACATGTGAGTCCAGCTAAAATAATTCTAAACGTGGTCCCGAATATTATATGAAGACACTAATTAGCCTACTAATTATATCACGTGTCTAATTACGCTCTCACAAGGGTACCCAACTATTCCCATAAATAATCATGTGCAATAATAGAATATTAAAACACTTAATATTTTATCAATTAAATAATCATGTAGCATCAATATATATTATAATATACACATTTACATTTACATGTCTTCCATTTAATCACATAAATGTAACTAAATGCAATTTATCTAATTTGGACCTCCTGTGGTCTCGTTTCACATTTATCTAACTGTGCCTTTTATCAAGCACTTATCACATCGGAGTAACTGGAACTTACCCAAATTATCACATGCAATTAATTATACTAATTGATGCATGTAAATTAAATATTACTTCCATTTTCCGAGTATGCAATGTTGTGTGCCTAACATTATTCTTTTTAGGATAAAACTTCACCCATAATTTTCCTACAACCTTTTGTCCACAACCCACAAATTTGTGTCCATCTCTCTCCTATTTCATTATGTAATGTTAGCGAATCCCACAGTGACACAGGAGAGAGATAGACACGATTTTGTAGATTGTGGTTAAAAGGTTCTGGGAAAGTTGTGGGTGAATTATTACTCTTTCTTTTATATCATTTTTGAGACAATTTAAGTTCATTTATAGAATTTTGTTTTTGTTTTTTTGGTTTTTTTAGAAGCACTCTAATCCTATCCTAGAATTAGAGGTAATTCTTGTGCAAATTATAAACCACTAGATAAATTTGAGAGATTTTGAGTGAAACATTCATTGTAGAGCTAATGTAGTGGAGCCCAGTAATTCACATTTAATACTGGACCCCACTACATTAGTCAATGTGAGAGGAGGGTGAGCAATTTTGGGGTGAGCAAAATGTATTTAATTTTTAGCACTTATTTGTTTTCAGTGCGTTTAATAATGTACCACTTAATTAAAAAAAAATTAGTCAAAAACCTATTGAAAACGCTAAGAGAAAAAATTATACTAAAAATAATCACTGCATGCAGTCTATTTGAGTAGTTGAAACACTATTTTCAGTATTACAAATTCAATTGCTTGAAATTTTCGTAAGTATCAAATTTAGCACTTAAATTTTAGTACTTAATATTCAGTTTTATCAAACAGAGCCTTACTTTACAGTTAAATCTAGTATAGTGAACATGTCAAAACTGTCATTTCATGTGTTCAACCAGGGCTGGCCCTTGGCACAAGGGGCCCAAGCGGCTGCTTTAGGCCTCAAAATTTTTAGGCCTCAAATTTTATTTTATTTTTTATTTTTCTATACTTATAGGGCGTCCTCATTTTCTATACCTATTTTCTTTTAATTTCTTCCTAATTTCTATGAAACTTATCATATGCAGGCCTATTTTCTTCTAAATTCTTCCTAATTTCTATGAAACTTATCATTTTTAGGCCTATTTTATTCTAATTTCTTCATAATTTCTATGAAACTTAGTATAGAGGTCTCATTTTTTAGAACCCTTTGAAAGTTCGCTTGAGGTCTCGGACAATTTTTGTCATCTTAGGGCGGGGCCTGTGTTCAACTAATGGTGTTCATGCATAGTCACTTCCTCGGTCGTGTGCGGTTGGAGGCAACGCCTGTGTGGCGCTGATAGGATTACGCGATAGATTTTTTTTGCATCTATGAAAATTGCAAAAAAAAAAAAAAAAAATCATCATGTGGTCCTGCTAGTGCCACGTAGGAGCTGCCCAACCGCGCCCCACCGAGAATCGGGACTCGTGATATTGATCAAAACACAGGGATATCTCTGATAAAAAGTTTCATTTAAAAATAAGTCTCCAAAAAACAAGACTAAGATGGAAAACACTTAGAGAGCTTCTCTCTCTAGTTTTTCTAGAGATAGAGAAGATATGCCCTAGCCGCCCTTTGTTCTCGGTGTCCGCCCTTTCCCTGTCCCCCCCCCCCCCCCCCTTTCTCTCTCTCTCTCTCTCTCTCTCTCTCTCTCTCCATGTTTTGGCCTAGTCAAAATAAGGGCCTATTTGGCTCCTCCGCTTCCTCTGTGAAGCTTTTCCCCTTCGTTTGTGGAGGTTGTTTTCTTTATCTCGCATGACTTCTTCTTGAGTTCAAGATGGAAGATGTTGCCTAGACCAGTCTTGTAATAATAGATTAGCTTTTTGGTCTTCATTGTATTATGATTGGTGGCTTTGGAATTCTCTTTTACGGTTGTGTTACTTTCCATGGTGTAGCTTTTGCTACCATAGCAACTTTTCAAGCAACTTTGGTTGCCCTCTTTGGTGAAACTTCTTTATCACTTATTCGGGTTTGACTTTGTACCGTCTTCTTTAT
Organism: Hydrangea macrophylla; assembly: GCA_033977485.1. Classification (NCBI taxonomy): domain Eukaryota; kingdom Viridiplantae; phylum Streptophyta; class Magnoliopsida; order Cornales; family Hydrangeaceae; genus Hydrangea; species Hydrangea macrophylla. Next base: position 37,639,341 of record CM066994.1, read on the forward strand.
TTGGGTGGCCGTTTTCATCTATAAGTTTGAAGTTGTCCTGGGTTCCGGATCTCTCTACGCGGCGCTCCTTGTGGTGCAGTGGTGGATTCCTCGTGCAGCTGGCGGAGTATTTTTTTGTGGTCGCTTATCCTTCCTTATCTATTGTACCATTGGTTTTTTACTTTTGCTTGTTCTTTTCTTTATTTTTATTGCTTATTTGGTTTTCTTTGTAAGATATAATTTTCATTAACAAAATTTTAGTTATTGAGGAAAAAAAAAATAGGGATGTCTCTAATATATTGAAAAGCGTGTGCTCAAACGCTTATTAAAACGCGTGGACATGTGTCCTTGAACTTAAAAAAGCACTTTTTTCCTTTCCACTTTTGTTTTACAATTCTTTTTTTTTTTTGATACAATTTGTTATACAATTCTTTAATAATAATAAATTTTTTTTAATAATAATTGCTTCTTCATACAAAACGCCCAGTGCCGTCGCTCGCTTTTCATCTTTGACTCTCTCTCCCTACGCATATTCCATCACCACCACCCCCCGGCCCCTACCGCGCATTTTAACTACCAGCGCCACATGGACTTTCTCTCACATACCCAATTATATAATTTATATGTACTAATGTACTCACACAGTCACACAGATCCCTCTATATATAGAACTGTCTAAAAGCCCAATATCCGAATCTTCAACTTCCTCTCTCCACCAAAATCCTCTCTCTCTACTCTCTCTCTCTCTCTCTCTCTCCTCTGCGTCCCAAAATCTTCTCTCTCTACTCTCTGAGTCCCATTACAAGCTATGAAGATGGACCAATTATCAGGCGGTGCTGACAATTGCAGAACCATCGAGGTCGCTGTCTTCGAGCCCCAAATCTTACCGGCGATGAAGCTTTCCGTCACCGGAGATGACTCCGGCGATAACACCGGCGAAGAGCTCTATACACCTCCTCTCAACTTCGCCATGGTCGATAATGGCATCTTCAGGTCTGGTTTTCCGGACACCGCCAACTTCACCTTCCTGCAAACTCTCGGCCTCCGTTCCATTATGTAAGTATATATATTACATATATGTATGTATCTATAACACACGTAGACAATTGTGTTCTGTATCGATAGAATCTGAAATTATTTCGAGCAGAGAAATTGGAGATCCTAGGGTTTTGATTTTGGTGAAATGTATTCATGTACAGATGTAAGTATATGCGTATATGTATTGCACATGTGGACATTCATGTTTTGTGTGGATGACACTTGAAATTGCTTTAGAACAGCGAATTGGCGATCCTAGGGTTTTGATTTTGGTGGAATGTGTTCATTTACAGATGTTTGTGTCCCGAACCTTATCCGGAGCAGAACGCGGAGTTCTTGAAGTCGAATGGGATCAAGTTGTATCAGTTCGGGATCGACGGGTGTAAGGTTTGTTCCATTTTCATTGGATCGTCATTGTTAGTTAACTGAGTTTTGTTTTATGATTCTGATTCAGTTTTTTATGTATATAATATGAGTATAATTGGTTGTAATTAGTACTGGTTGGCATTACATTGGATGTTTCTTAATTGGTAAGGAATTAGAGATCTGGATTTGTTCCTGTAACTTTAGATATTCTTCAATGCTCTGTTTTGATGCTGCAAAATATGGGGATTCTATTAATCTGCTTCATTTCAATCTCTTGAGCTGTATTTCACTTTTCATGCCTAAGAACCCTTGGGAATTTCTTCAATTTTGGGAACGTTATGTTTTATAACTATAACGAGAACTGAGTGGCAATGCATATGTTTGAGAGGCTTGAACGTTAATGGCATTGTTTGTAAGAACTGATTCATAGTATGTTCGGTAACTAAGTCAGTATTCTTACTATCAGAGCAGCTACAACAAGGTTGATCAGATTGAGTAATCCACATACAATTTTGGTTACTTGAATGGTGTTTTGATGACCCAAACGGTTATTTTCATCTACTGAACTCCAACAATAATAACGAAAATGAGTATCCATTTGAATATTTTAATGTATTTTGAACTTCAAAGTTGGTTTTGTAACAGTTAGGTACACTGATATTTCCTTTCCACCAAAATTCGATGATCCTCTCTCTCGCTTCCTGTAGTTTGTATTCTTTGTTACCCTATTCACCAATGCGTACTTTGGTTATCAACTTGATTACCTTGTTGGATGGCAATTTTGAGGGTTTGAGTGGGTAATCAAATTGGTAGTTATTACATCTGGTTACCAATTTGGTCACCCTGTTGGAGTTGCTCTTAGTATGTTGCTCCCTAATTCGTCTTTGGGAAACTGCACTTTTTATAGGCTTTGCAAAACTTTTCTTCTTTGTTTTTAGATGTTTGTTAATACTATATTAACAATTAAGAGGAATATTGGTTCAGGGATTCAAATTGTGTTCTCTAGAAGATTTATTTGCAAATGTCTAGTGCAATGTAAGAGTAGGAACAAATTATAAATTTGGAAATTTACAGAAGAATGAATTCTTGTAAACGCTGACGTGGGATAATATCTTGATCTATGGATATTAGACGTGAAAGAATTTCTTGTCCTTTGAAGCATTCACGTGTGCTTGTTTCTGCATGCGTCTTAATGTCCATATATGCGTGGGTGTATACCATGATGAATTTGAATATGTGTAGTTGTACACGGGAACTCCTATCTTGTTTGTTAAATATCTCTAGTTACAAACTTGGTAAACTTGAATAAGTAGTAACATGAATAATAAGTATATAGAGTGTGGTTGTACAGACATATGGAGATGATACAGAACCTTGCTCGAGCTTACCCCAAGCATAAATTTTGGGGTGGTTAGGTGTTTATATGGACCGAGATACGTATGCTTATTGCCTAGCTAATAACCAATAATGGTAGAATTGGTGGATTGTGCCGTTTCAGAAGATGTAATGTTCAGTCTTCTCAAAACTAACTGCGAGCTTGTTGGTTCTAGCACTTGTTAATGTGGGATTTTGTTCGACTCTGATATATTAGTTGTGATTCATTATTAAACCATAGCGAATGGTTTTTATTCAGTATAGTATGCCCGATTGCATGAGCAGTGGAAGAATTTCTTTAACTTGGATTTTTTTAGAACTCTACAAATTGATTTCGAAATTATCTTATGCAGGAGCCATTTGTAAACATTCCGGAGGACACAATTCGCGACGCACTAAAAGTTGTCCTTGGTACTGCAAACTCTTGACATTGTCTGATTTTTATGACCTATACAAAACTCTACCTGTTATAGGGATTTACTTTGCTTTTATACACTAATGTCTGTCTGTAATGCAGATGTAAGAAATCACCCACTTTTGATCCATTGCAAGAGAGGGAAGGTTCGTGTAGTAGTGTTTGCTTTCTTTTCTTTTTGGCATATATCTTTTCATTATCACAACAGCTTCTAATTGCTATATGGTTTGTTTTTGTTTTCATTCATCAGCACCGAACTGGTTGTCTGGTGGGATGCTTGAGAAAATTGCAGAGGTGGTGCCTTTCTTCTGTATTTGATGAGTACCAACGCTTTGCAGCTGCCAAAGCTAGAGTTTCAGATCAGAGGTTTATGGAGTTATTTGACGTCTCTAGCTTCAAGCATTTGCCTATGTCGTTTTCATTTTCACAGAGGTAAACAAACAAACAAACAAACAGTAATGCTTAAAGGGCTTTTGCTTCATTTGATTTTTCAGAATACCATCTTAGTTTCAGCTGTGGATTGGAATAAACTGGAAAAGATGATGAGTTCCCGGAAAGCATTTCAGTGGTGAAGGAATGATTGTTCTTTTCTTTATCGTTTACGAGGATAATAAATTCTCTTTCTCTATAGTGTGTATATATCCATCTCTATAGTAGGTGTTGTCTAGTATAGCTATCTTTGAATTCCTCAAAAATTTAATTACTTGGTTAGAAGGATTAAGTCAAATGCTGAAAATATCTTTGCGATACTTAGCAGGATTGGAGCTCGTCATCTCCATCCTAGTTCTTCGTGCAAACGATTTTAGGGAAACATGGGGAATCTAGAAAATCTTTCGTACCCGTGAATCATGGTTGGCTTGTAAACAAAGAATTCACATGTAGAACTACTAATAAGCTATATGTATGATGGAATATGATAAGAGTACCCAGAGTACCCTGAATCATGAATAGATGATTTTGTGATACTGTCTGTATGTGAGTTGTAGTAATTCTCCATTGTAATTTCTCTAGACCAGGGGATGGTTTGCATTAAATTCCTATCCTATTTATGTATTTCATTCATTGACTTTAGTGGATATTGTAGAAAATGTCTCATATCTAGTTGAAATTTTTGTATGACCCCCGCCAAATATATATATATATATATATATATGTTGAAATTTTTGCGAGCATCACCAGATTAAATTCAACTGAAAGCATTTAGCTTGGCTCATGGATAGATGTTTTTATTTTTATCAGTTAAGGCTGGAAAAGATTGAACAATTCTTATGATTTGTTGGAGGGTGTGATGTTCTTTAATAAGACTTCAGGCCGTATTTTTACTGATAAGTGTTAGAAATAAATAGATCCAAAATAACACGTGGGGTAATGCTATATGCACATAAAGATCTGGGCCATTCATTTCGGTGGAGCCCGTACCTGTATACATGGACCCACCGAAATGAATGATCCAGATCTTTATGTGCACATTTTATGTGCACCAATTATTACTCTTAACACGTGATCATCTATAATAAAGAATCCAGGCCTTTAAGATTTAGTTAGGTTTATGGATTTAATGAGGGAAAAGAAATGAAAACGAAAACTCTTTTCTTACTTTTGTTCGTGAGAAAAATTGTGAGAAAAATAGGAAGGAAAAGAAATTATGGTGAAAAATAAATCGTAAATTATGAATTTTGCGAGTCACTTTATCTTCCTCTTTTTCTTGAGTGACTATTATGTTTTGAATTTTTTTTAAATTTGCTATGTCATTTACAAATGGAGAAAAATACTAGGGAAATTGTTTTCATTCTCTAAATTTGCGAATCAAGCAGCGCTTAAGATTGTTGATAAGAACTTGTGGTGTTTGTGAATGAGCCATGGCTTTCTGGGAGATCTTGTCAAAATCAAGATATAAAAGTATGTTTATTTGTGCTTTACTTTTAAAAGATTTGTAGTGTGGAAGTAAATGTCGAACCCACAGAGATTGAATACTACTGCGCTTTAATTTTTAAAATCTAAATTTAGTTAATTAAGAAAAATAGATTTTGATTTGATTTTAATTAAACTAATAACAATATAAATAAATCTAAATTATGAAAGCAATTAAATAGTTGTTTTTATAATAAGTTTAAGAAACCTAGGATTGCAAATCCACCACTAGCTTCATAATAAGGGTATTTATGAATTACTTTAGCTTAATAAGTTGGATGATAATGGGAAATTGTAGCTACAAGCCCAATTCCTCCGTCAAGAAAATAACTATGGTTCAAGTACCAATATAATCCATCTTCAGTTAGTATGAATTATTCCACACTAAACTAGGGTTGTGGTATAATCCATCTAATCTAGGCATGGACTATTCGGATACTTGATAGCACAATTCAATTTAAGCACCATTACATGTAAACAATCTATACAAGCACATCAAATATAGATCATTGAGCACATCACAGTCAAAATAGATCTAAGATAAGAGTAAACTTTGAAAGTAACGATTTAATCAATAAAAACACGATTTATTATAAAAATCCTCAGAACATGTAACTGTCATCCATATATAATAAAACTAAAATAAAAACATAAAATACACCCTATTACTTGGCTAGGGTTTCATTGAAACCCTAGATCTAGAGTCTAGTTGTCCATAGAAGCGGCAGATGACAAGTAGTTGATGGAGGAGGCCATGGAAACCCGTGGTCTTCTTCTTCTTCTCCTTACTTCCCTTCCTTCAATGGCTGAAAGTGTGGTTATATATTGTGTGTATAACAATTGCCAACCCCTTAATTGAAGTAAAATAGGGTATATATAGATTAGTAGCAAGTTTTTGGAAGCTTTCATAATCTAATTCGCACTAAAACTGCTGTATTTAGCTTTCCAGACGTAATTAAGCAGTTTTGTTCACGTAGGAATCATCAGTAGAGTGAAATACGCAAGTTCCATTTTTGCATAGATCGCGCGAGCGCGATATTGGGACCTCGCGCGAGCGGGCCGCGCGCGCGATGTGGATTTTCTTACTTCTTTTGCTCTGCTTTTTCACCCCATTTAACTTGGTTTACTTGATTTCTTCCAAAACCTGTCAGAAAATAGAAAACGAAGTAAAAAGATACGAAAACAGGATAAAAAGGTACTAACAAACATAAGTTAAGGCATATAATTAGGATCTGTTCTCTCCCGATCACACCCCCAAACCTACATTTTGCTAGTTCTCGATCAAAACTAAAAATAAAACTAAACTATTAACAAAATACTACTTCATTTTCGCATGGATCACGATTGCATTTAGCGTATGCAACAAGCCTTTTAAGCCCCTACGTGTCCCTAGTCGAACGAGTGAAGTCTCGTGAAGGTTCTCGTCAACAAGTCACCCACAACCATCTTTATTAACTTATATATTTAAAAAGTTTTATTCAAACGATAAACAAAACAATCAATACTCCTTATCATAGAACGATGATTTGAAATAGAATAACGAACATAAAGAAACATAATGAAACATCCACCTAAATCATGAAAAACAATCTCAAGCACATGTATCGTATAAATCAATAGAGTTCCTCATACAATTGCACGTGTGTGATATGGTAGTCAAATGAACACGCGCATGTCATGAACTTGGAATATATTTCGGATAACCAATTAACTATGTCTCGACTACGAATCTCACAATGTCAATTACACTCTAAATGAAACACTCAGAAACAGGTGTAATTTTTCTAAAATATGCGAGTAAAGGAAATATGTTTTCAAAACGAAAAATGCTCACATATGACTCGAAAAGGACGCATGACACGAAAGAACAGTAGTCTCATGGATATGATGCCAACAATTAAGAAAAATTAATCATTACCATGTTTTAATTCCCCTACCATCGTTTATATATCCAAACCATGTTTCTAGGATCAAATAGGACTTTTCAAAGGTTGTAATGTGGTTCAGACAATGAAAAAAGATAGAAATGATTCATTAGGTAGTTTTCAGAATGGCATTGTAAGGCATGTTCGATTTCTTTCATTCTCTCCTCTACCAACTTTCATCTTTTCATATTTCTTCCTTTTCATATTTCTTTTTATTTTTTCTCCTTTCTCTTTTTTTTTCTTATTCTTTTTTTCTCTATTCTTTTCCTCCTCGTTACTTTTGAAACAAATATTCAATAAATAACAAGGCAACCACCCCAAACATCATCTTATTTTCTTCTTCTTCTCAATCACACATCGCCTTACCACCACTAAAAGTTGATTAATCTTTTAGTGATGAACTCCAAGTTGGTCAAATTGGAGCAAAAACAAGGATAATGGTGATTAAGGGAAAAAGGGCATTTTAACGGCTCAAATGGCGAACTAAGGAAATTTATCATTTATCGGTGAGTAGCAAACAAAGAAGGCTAAAATCATGTCCTATGGTTATATGGTTCTTCAACGTTTATGATGGAAGATTATTTAGCATGGTAACAAATATTTTAACTTGACTATCAACCAAAACAAGAATAATGAGACTATAACAACGAGTTAATGCACTATTTCAATGAAATTCGACAAACACAATATATTTATAATCCTCTAAAAAGAAAAGATAGGCTCAAAAGCTCACCGGGTCTAGTCTCCACCTTGTGTTATCTAGAAATCCGAATCATATTATAGTTCACATCGAACATGTATTCAAGCGACCACGTGCAGTACATAGGTTTGTGTGCAAAACTATGATATAAAACTACGATTCAAACGATACAAGACCTAAAACGTCATATCATGACTTCAACAAATATTTAATCACATCTTCTCTTATTTACCATTCTATAACAATCCAAGTTACATAACAAGATGTATCGAATCAAGATTGCAAAACCGTAGGTGACATCGTTTATTTAAGCACAAGTATCAAAATTTTTTTTGAAAAATTTAGTGTAATAATAATAATGTGAGTGCATACCCCCAAACCTAAACCTTTCATTGCCCCCAATGAAACAATAAAATGAAAGAAAGGAAAGTACGTAAGGAAGGAACGACAACACCTCGATCTCGACACTCACAAACAGGTGAACACAAAGGAATATGTAAATAAAATTCAATATTATCTGTTACTTCTTAATAAAAGACGAACAAAGAAAATAATAAAACCAGCTAAAAGAACTATAACTAAACTAAACGAAATTAAATAAACTATAAGAATGAATAAAACTATGAAAACAAAAAGATAATAACTATAAAAGAAAATCAAACATAACTAAAAACAAGAAAACAACGCATGACTTGATCTAAAAATACCTAAGAAACGGAAACAGAAAAGTAAAAACTACTTGAACAGGTGGGGGAGAAGGATATAGAAAGCAAAAGAAAAAATCAGGAAAATGGGGGATCGCGCAAGCGGCCGTTGCGCGCGCGAATCCCAAATTTTTTTTAATCAATAAAATCTCGTGCGAGCGAGACCGCCTCACGCCCGCGAATCAAGGCGCGAGGAGAACCTGAGAGCTCATAAACAAAAAGTAAACAAAAATTTCACTAAGGCACATTCTCGCGCGAGCGGGCCGCTCGAGCGACGTCTCGCGCGAGCGAGCCGCGAGCGCGAAAATTGTATTTTCTCTTGTTTCACCTATTTTATGTATATAAATTAAAAATAACTTTACTCCAACCCCCAAACCTGTCCAGAAAACTCAAAAATTGACCAAAATGACCCAGAAATATGCAAAAATAAGAGAAACAGAACAACTGAAGCTTGGGTTGCCTCCCAAGAAGCGCTATCAAAGTCTTTAGCTAGACCATTCTAGCTCAAGATTCAAGGAGGTCATAACTCGAGCTGTGACCCTCTTAAGATATTTGGGAGAGCCCGGTGATAAGCAGAAAGAACATCACTATGAGTCAATTCATTTAACGGTTCATCTTGCTCATGTTCACATCGATTTCTCACCTTCCGAGTAAATTCATCATTAAGGTCCGTACTAATCAAATTCATCCGCTCATTACTCACTATATTATTCTCCTTACCCATGTGTAGTGCGTTAGTAGGTTCAATTTGTCGTATAACCTCACTACCCTCTATACATAGATAATCATCGTCTTTGGGAGGTTGATCGACAGCGTTAAATACATTTAATTTTAAGTTCAAATTCCCGAATGACACTTTCATCACCCCCGTTCGACAATTGACATGCGCATTAGCGGTGGCTAAGATTGGACGACCAAGAATAACAGGGGTGTGCTTCCTAGCATCTAGGACATGTTCAGTGTCAAGAACCATAAAATCGACAGGATAAAAACATTGATCAACTTTAACTAAGACGTCCTCGATGATTCCTGTAGGTACTTTGACAGAACGATCCGCTAATTGAATAGTAGCGGCTGTAGGCTTAAGTTCACCCAGTCCTAGTTGTTTATAAATGTGATAAGGTAAGAGATTAACACTCGCACCTAAGTCAAGGAGAGCCCTATGGATGACAGTGCACCTATGACACATGAAATAGTTGGCATACCAGGATCTTTATACTTTGGAGGTGAGTGTTGAAAAATAGAACTTACTTTTTCCGTGAGAACGACCTTTTTCTGAGTATGACTACGCAATTTACGCTTTTGAGTGCATAGGTCTTTAAGATATTTAACGTAAGCGGGAATTTGTTTAATAGCATCGGAATGGAATATTGATTTTAACTTGTTTAAATACCTCGAGTATATCCTCAACATTTGACCCTTTCTTTGGAAAATTTGATGGTTCATTAACGTTAGGTGGAAAGGGCAATTTCGGTATATGATTAGTCAGGGCCGTTTCTTTTTCTTTCTTATTTTGGCTCGCGTCATTACCCTTCTTTGTATTAGAGTTGATGTTCATATCTATCACATTCTCATTCGGAATTTCTATTACCTCTTCCTCTTGTTTAGTCAACCTAGTTGAGACGGTGTTTACTTGCTCATTCGACCCCTTAATCTTGTATTGTCCTTTAGGGTTTTGAATTTTTTGACTAGGCAACGTCCCCTCGTTTCTACGACTCACTGCAGTAGCTAGTTGTCTCATTTGGGATTCAAGCTTCGCAATGGATTGTGTGTGTGAGTGCACTATTTGTGCTTGTGCCTGTACTTGTGTTTCGATTTTATTAAGGGACGTCAACACCTTTTCCTCAAAAACGTTACCCCTTGAAAGGTTCGGATTAGGAGGCGGTTGTTGGTATTGATTAGGTTGAAACTGGGGTCAATATGCATTAGGAAAATTAGTCGCCTCATTAGGATTATTATTATTATTTTTCCACGAGAAGTTAGGATGGTTTCTCCATGGCGCGTCCGGATTATTAGTAGTCGAATTATAATTATTTCGTGGGTATTGTTGAATAGAATTAATGTGTTGCTCCACGAATTCCGGAAATTGAGATGCAGAAAGACATGCAAAGATATTATGAGACGGTTCAGAACATAATACACATACTTCTGAATAAGGTGGAGTGGGCCTAATTCCCATCCTCATAAGTTAGACAAATTTTTTATTTAATTCTTGAAATTCAATTGAATGACTTGGCTCGAACTTTACCTCTCTTTTTGGTGGTGGCAGATATCCTCCAGAACGTACCGACACAGACTGATGCATCGAATTCTCGCTCAAAGTTTCAAATATTTTTCAGGCCTCGTCGGCGCTTTTGTGTAGGAAAGTACCCACACAAACGACATCGACGGTATTACGAACAGAGGGAATAAGTCCCTCATAAAAGACTTGAACTAATTGCCACTTCTGATGATGTGGGCAGGAACGTAATAATTCTTTAAATTTCTCCCATGTGTCATAAAGTGTTTCCCCATCTTGTATCACAAAATTAGTTATAGATTTTCTTATTTGATTTGTACACATAATAGGGAAAAACTTTTGTAAAAATACAGTATGTAAGGCTTCCCATGTTTTTATAGTGTTTGGCTCCAAAGATTGGAACCAATACTTCACTTTATCTTTTAAAGAGAATGGGAAGAGATGCAGTTTTAATTCATCATTAGTGAAATTTTGGATTTTTAACGTAGAGCAAATATCTTGGAAATCCGCTAAGTGCTGATAAGGGTCTACATTTCTACGGCCATGGAAAGAAGGAAGTAGCGAGATGGTAGACGACTTTATCTCAAAGTGAGATGCCGTTGCCTCTGGTAATTCAATACCTGCTTGAGGCATGTAAGTCGTAGGAATAAAATAATCTTTAAGCGGAGGAGGTGGCGGTATATTATGATTATTTAAATTATTTCCGTTATTTCCGCCGTCGGCCATTGGAATAGGTTTTATGTTAATAAATCCAGTTTTCCTTAACCTTTTAAGGGTACTTTGAATTTCGGCCTGAAATAACGACGACGGTTTCGGAGTCCGACTGACTCTAAGGGTACGTTCAAGTTCAGGATCAATAGAAAATAATTCAGGTTTACTTGAACGCGTACCAAACATAAATTAAAAAGAAAAGAAATTAAAATAAGGACTGACTCAACAAATACAAAAATAATCACGCAAATCAGACAACAGGTAAGCACACAGTACTACTATGATGCATGTAATTATCCTTATACAGTGATTCACGTCAAAGCCCAGCGCCCCGGGTTTCCTAGCTAATGCAGTGCTCACTCCACAACTAACCTAATGTAAGTAATTGCGTCTCAGCGCCCTGACTTTCAGTGATTTGAAGTGAAGTTTAAAAAAAAGCGATTTACTTGAATTTTATTTTGTTTTTTTCCGCGTAAGCTCCTTTGACGTGCACAGCTGCTCCACTCTGAAACGTTAGAATTTTGATGACTCGAGAAACTACAAAATAAAATAAAAAGTTAGTAACTCAAAATAAACGGAAAAATAAGAAAAAGAAAACCTAATATAATATTTACGAATTAACTAAACTAAGATTATAAAACTAAAGGTAGTAATGCAATCCCCGGCAACGGCGCCAAAAATTGATCTTGTCAAAATCAAGATATAAAAGTATGCTTATTTGTGCTTTACTTTCAAAAGAATTGTAGTGTGGAAGTAAAGGTTGAACCCACAGAGATTGAATACTACCGTGCTTTAATTTTTAAAACTTAAATTTAGTTAATTAACAAAAATAGATTTTGATTTGATTTTAATTAAACTAATAACAATAGAAGTAAATCTAAATTATGAAAGCAATTAAATAGTTGTTTTTATAATAAGTTTAAGGAACCTAGGATTGCAAATCCACCACTAGCTTCATAATAAGGGTATTTATGAATTACTTTAGCTTATTAAGTTGGATGATAATGGGAAATTGTAGCTACAGGCTCAATTCTTCCGTCAAGAAAATAACTATGGTGCAAGCACCAATATAATCCATCTTCGGTTAGCATGAATTATTCCACACTAAACTAGGGTTGTGGTATAATCCATCTAATCTAGGCATGGACTATTCGGATACTTGATAGCACAATTCAATTTAAGCACTATTACATATAAACAATCTATACAAGTACATCAAATATAGATCATTGAGCATATCACAGTCAAAATAGATCTAAGACAAGAGTAAACTTTTAAAGTAACGATTTAATCAATAAAAGCACGATTTACTATAAAAATCCTCGGAACATGTAACTGTCATCCATACATAATAAAACTAAAATAAAAACATAAAATACACCATATTACTTGGCTAGGGTTTCATTGAAACTCTAGATCTAGAGTCTAGTTGTCCATAGAAGCGGCAGATGGCAAGTAGTTGATGGAGGAGGCCATGGAAACCCTTAGTCTTCTTCTTCTTCTTCTCCTTACTTCCCTCCTTCAATGGCTGAAAGTGTGGTTGTATATTGTGTGTATAACAATTGCCAACCCCTTAATTGAAGTAAAATAGGGTATATATAGATTAGTAGCAAGTTTTTGGACGCTTTCTTAATCCAATTCGCACTAAAACTGCCGTATTTAGCTTTCTAGACGTAATTAAGCACTTTCGTTCACGTAGGAATCATCAGTAGAGTGAAATACGCAAGTTCCATTTTTGCATAGGTCGCGCGAGCGGGCCGCACGAGCGCGATACTGGGACCTAGCGTGAGCGATTTCCTGGGTTTCGCGCGAGCGGGTCGCGCGCGCGATGTGGATTTTCTTGCTTCTTTTGCTCTGCTTTTTCACCCCATTTAACTTGGTTTACATGATTTCTTCCAAAACCTGTCAGAAAATAGAAAACAAAGAAAAAATGTACAAAAACAGGATAAAAAGGTACTAACAAATATAAGTTAAGGCATATAATTAGGATCTGTTCTCTCCCGTTCAAAAGTCATCTTTGTTACTGCTAATAGCTTGCTGAAAATAGTGTAGTGAAACTAGGTATTTTGAGCTTCTATTTTTACTTCCCTTGGGCTCTGTTTGGTTCATGGATTTCGTGAAGGAAAAGAAAAGGGAAAGGAAAACAAAAATGAAAACTAATTCCCTCATATTTTTCCTTTTGTTTCCATTCGTGCTTAAATAATAGTATTAAAAATTAAAAATTCCTAAAACATAGTTGTAATATAATGCTCCTATGTAAATAAAGGAAAGGGAATGACTCATAACATTGAACATGTTTAATTTCTTACTCCACGTTTCATCTTTTCTTTCCTATTTTCCTTTATCTTTTCTTTCACTAAATTCAAGAACCAAACAATGCCTAAGAAATGGGGATGCTTCTGATAAGAACTTTAAAATGCATGGTGATGAGAAAAAATATTAGGTAATGTAGAAAATCTATCAAACTAGTATAAGTCCGACTAACACGTTAGGCTGGTTTTGAATGCTAATAATGATCAAACTTAAAACTTAAAAGCATCATTGTTGTAAGAACAGACCCAGCCAAATGGTTTATTGCAGAGACTAATCGGGGTTCTAATATTTCAATGCTATAATAGACTTGAAAAACGGTAAACATGTGTTTTTTTTTTTTGGGTCAATTAAACAAGGTGATAAAATGTCATGGATCATTAAACACTCTCATACTATCCAGATTCAAAGTGATTCTTTTAATAATCAGGTTACCTGTTTTCTTTTGTAAATGAACACTAATAAGATGATAAAATCATGGAGTATTATACTACTAAGCCATAAACAAAGAGCAACTCTTTGGGCACGTAAGAGTTACACAAAAGAGTACACAAGTCAAATAGTTGAAAAAAAGTCAAATAGCTAAGGGTGATTTCTATGGCCCTGTATAGGCATTTAAACAATTTTGTTCATTGAGGACACAAGTCAAATAGCTGAAATAAAGAAGTTGTAAATCTACACAAGATATGTGGAGAGACGAATAATAATGAAAACGTTACCCTTGAGGCCAAGAAAGGATTATGCAATACTTTGTTGTCCTAGATAGTCATTGAGTAGAGCTGAAATATGGTCACAGAGCAACAGTAGAGGCCTAAAAGAAGCAAAGGCTGCAACTTAGACGGGCTAACCAAAGCTTGACCCGAGCTCAACCCGGATTTTGCTCGGACATGGGCAACCATAGTTATGGGTTTGTTCTAATTGGCAACTTTACCTCTAGTTTTTGTCCCTGGGTTCTTGATAAGGTTTTCCCATGTTCCCTGTTGAAATGTATGGTACCCTTTTTCTTTTTGTTTATCTAAGGCCTGTTTTTAAGGTAGTATTGTCATGTTTTTTTTTTTTTTTGGTAATCGGGGGTGTCCAGGCCAGCTTGCGCGCACCTCGACTAATCTGGAGGCGCTGGGTGAATACTCCAGTGGCCACGTCCCCCATGACTCGAACACTAAACCTCTTGGATAGTACACCCAAGAAGCTTACCACTCGACCACAAGGGACTTGGTTGGTAGTATTGTCATGTTGTTATCTTACTATTTTTACTTTTCATGACACCATAATCTTTTTTTTTTTTTTTTGCTAGGACATGCCACCATAATCATCTGAATATCTTCCACCTTTTTGACACTCTGGATAAAGAAGTATTTATCCGAGTTTACTTTGCAAGATCTTCTTCTTACTTTTCTTGCCAAAAAAGATAGTAAGAGACATTTTATTGAGTGTTTGAAAATTTCATTTGATACAAAATTATGTGACCATATATACTTTTCCCTTTTTTCCCATGCTTGTCTTCCAGAGTTGATCTTTTCGAGAGGATTCGAGTTACATTTCAACGCAAGGGGAAAGTTTGATCAAAATATTTAATCCTATTCGATTAAGTGCTCATTACCTACTCCACTTATTTAAGTACTTAGGCGAATTATAAAGTATTAATTAAAATATCTTTAAGTATCTTTTTTGCGTCTTTATCTTAGACCATACTTGACAAAATTATTGGTTCGAGTACGACAAAGTTTCTTTGATGGTCAACCTGTTGTGAATTTTATCCAAGCAAGCAACTAAAATCCTCTAAGTTTAATAGGAAACACTAAAGATTAATTTTATAACAATACAATATTATACCAATATCATAATATGAACTTTGGTCACTTGCTAAAAAAAGTAAGCACAGCCCTCTATAATAAAGTATTGTTTCTAACGAAACATATCTTAATTATTTCATATGACTATCACAGCGTGTGACGGCACCGGTGATCCATTTATTACTACAGGACTCACGTGAAACCTACAGAATACAAATTTTTTTTTGAAATCACCTTGATGTAACGGTCACAGTAGATAACTTAATACTTCACTCTCTCACACCCCTAAAACACAAACAAGACATTGAAATTTCCTATTAAATATACCACTTAATTAAGCTGTCACAATTGGAGCCCCCAAATTCACATTATCTTCCATGGCTTTCATGGCTTCAAACCTTGGTTCCTTAGCCTGGAACTTCAATCCAGCATATAGCTTCATGTAGTCATCAAATATGAACTTTGGGTACACTTGTTTTGCATCCTCTGCTTCTTTCTCTACCAATGCTGGTGCTGGAAATATAACAGCATCGTTACCAGGGTTGTAGAATGAAGCTATGGACATCCGGTTACCGTCCGATTGCGCGATCACACGGTGCAGAATGCTCTTGTACTTGCCGTTCGTGATCACCTGTATTTGATCAATAAATGTAGCTTAGAGCCGTGATGGGTAGGTGAAAATTTTCTACTACTGATCTCATTGGGTGTGTTTGGAATGAAATCTCCGCAACTGCAATTACATTATTATTTTAATTTTGGGTAAATATCATTGACCTTTCCTGAGGTTTGATCTAATATCAGATACCTCCCTGGGTTTTGAATAATATCTTTTACCTCTCTTATTTTTAAAACTCTATCACTGACCTCCCTTCTGTCAACGGCAACAGTAGTAGATGAAACATCGTGATGTCAGTAAAATTTTAAAAGTGAACTGACATTGTTGCCCTTATTTTTGACTAATTGACCAAAATAACCTCACAAACTTGTGTCAAATGACACAAATGACAACACATTAGATATTTCACTTGACAAATATACCCACAAATTGAATAACCTAATTTGAGGGCATTTATGTCATTTGACACAAGCTTGTGGGCTTATTTTGGTCAATCAGTCAATCACAAGGGAACTAATGTCATTTCACCTTTAAAATATGCTGAAATCACAATATTTCATCTACTACCGTTACTAGAAGGGGTGGTCAGTGATACAAAGTTTTATAAATAAGAGAGGTCAATGATATTATTCAAAATCCAGAGTTAGTCTCTGATATTAGGTCATATATACCTCAGGGGAGGTCAATGATATTTATCCTTTAATTTTATTTTAAAGATGTTTTCTAGTTTTGTAGCACCCCAAGCCTGTTGAACCAATAAATTGAATAAAAAGGCATTTAGTAAACAACCCTAAACTAGGGTTGACTCCGATATCATTTATAACGTCCATGGCTGCCTAGCAACATGGAAATTTTTTTTACCAAAGAGGCCATCTGGCCTCGCGTTGCCAACATGGATTCCAAATTTCACGTCACAAACGTTTTCAATCCACTGAATGACCAAAATAAATAAATAAATAAATAAATAAATGGTAATGTTATGTGCATATAAATGTGCACAAAAAGATCTGGGCCATTCATTTTGGTGGGATCCACCCTTCACACATGGGACTCACCAAAATGAATGGCCTAAATTTTTATGTGCACATTTTATGTGCACGAATCATTACTCTAAAAATAATGATTCTCTAAAAATAATCATGATGCTTTATCTGTTTGTCACAACTTCATCACAGCACACTAATGTTATTCAACATAATCGAATATCACAAATTCTTTTTTTACTTGATGAAAAGACAAATCTAACTTGCTTCTGGTTTTAAGTTTTGTATATGAGTCACAGAGTTGGCGGTTGATAATACTCATACTCCTCAACTTCCATAGCAAACAACTCTCACTATCATGTTTATATCTCCTTATATATACATATATGTATATATATCCCTCTTTTGATTTTTTCCCCCTCTCTCTATATCTAAACCATACTTGTTTTCATAAAGCAGTAATTGGACAAAAATCTCACACAAGTACAATCCCGACCCTTGATTTCGGTGAGTGCCGTGTAGGACACATGTGCTCCTCACATGGGGCTCACTGGAATCAAGGGTCATGATTATTTTGTATAGAATTTTGTGTGTATCTAACATTGTTGTTCATCAAAATAATAAATAAAACTAAAAAAAGTCCTTCAATACAAAACGCAACAACAGAACAACTTGTGATTTGGTAAACATACCTCAAGTTGGTCACCAAGGTTGATCACAATGGAGTGGCGCATCGGAGGAACGTCGATCCATTCCTCGTCCTTGAGGAGTTGCAGGCCGCTGACCTTGTCGTCTTGGAAGAGCAAGATGATGCCGCCGGCGTCGGTGTGGGCACGGAGTCCCTTGATCAGCTCTGGCTTGGGACATGGTGGGTAGTTGCTTACCTTGGTGCCAAAGTTTGGACCTTTTGATCCATAGAAGGCCTTCTTTAGGTAACCTTTCTGTAGTCCCAGATTTTCACATAGTAGATCTAGGAGTTCCTCTGCTAGTTTCTCTAATCTTGTAGCAAAGTCCTTCATGGCCTTCCTGTATTAGTCATGTATAAAATCAAGAGATCAAGTTTCAGTCTTTTTTTTTTTTTTAGTTTTGCTCAAAATCAAATTTCAGAGTCAAACAGGTTGTCTGGTAAAGGAAAGAATTAGTTCTGAGGTGATATGTGAATTCCTTCAACACATTCAAGTGTTTGGTAAGTGGAATTTCTAGCATAGGAGTTCATGTCTAGTCTAATATATAATCCTCATAAAATTGGTTCTGTGATAGGCCAATATAACATTGGTTCTCATAAAATAAGATAGATGAAAGTGAGGCTGAATATGAAACAAATCCAGGGGTGAAGTGGATTTTCCGAGTTTTAAAAGTTGTGTGATTGTTCACGGATTTCACATATAGTGGGTTGAAGAGTAAACATATTTAGAAAAAGACAAACTAATCTCTACACGACTCTTAAAAAAAATTGTGTTCATATGCTTGAATTTTTATTATTATTTTGTTAACTTAATATATTTAAAGGGATATCTATAAGGGCTTAAATATAATGCTAATTGAATTAATGATCAGATGTTAATTTTGGGTGAAAGTTAGAACAATTTAAGGATCAAAATTACATTTCTACATTAAAAGAATAAATTAAAAATGTTTGAGGGGGCACAATTACATATAATACTGAATACATAAGATAAAAATTATAAATTTCAAAAGTTGAGGGGGCTTGTGCGCCCGTGGTCCTATGGTGGCTCCACCACTGACCAGATCATATCTTAAGCATTTCCAAAAGGCCCAAATAGTAGCTTATTTTTATTTGTTTTAAGATTTATATACAATTGTAGAATTGATAAAAAGTACTTCGAAAATATTGATGACAAAGTCCAAGACTAGGAGAACTGCAAAAAGGGGGTACCATGTATGGAGAAACCATTGGAGATTTAGGCACTAATGATTTTGCTTAAAGTAATATATGTGTGTCTAATTTGGGCTAAATTTAAGGTCTTATGGTGACGTTGTGTTTTTATTATTTAAAAAGGCAAATTGAAAACGTTTTGCTAATCGCTTTCCTTTGTTGTTTTTTAAAAATGGATGCGATGTTTCGCTTTCTTAAAAAGATGTATCTATCTCTCTCATGTAATGTCAGTGGACCCCACAGTGACACAGGAGAGAGATAGACACATCTTTTGAGAGGTTGTATGAAAGTTGTCACCAAAGAATTACCCTTTCCATATATAAATATATATATATTTTTATCTTTATGGGCTCACATGATAATGATAACGTTGTGATTTTTGGTTTTCAGTTTTTATTTTCATGTTTTGTATTGATCACAGTCAACTCCCAATACAAAAAATCAAAACGAAAACTGAAAATTAAAAACCAAAACGTTACCATGCGAGACAATAAACGTCAATTAATTTGGTATTTTTACCTGTACTCATCTTCAAGATCAGGGAATTCTGAAACGTTGGAGATGGGGAGATGGCGCAAGAAGAAAGTGCTCTCCCAATCCATATCAGTGATCTCTGCTTGGACTCTCTCTAGAGCCTTGTTTGCCACCACCTCTTTGAACCTCTCTTCCATACACTTCTTGTAGTGCTCCTTTGTCAACCTCTCCACAGTGTCCATTAGATCATGAGAAATCCCATGATTCACCAACTACAATTGTACAAACCCAAAACAACAGGTCACATCACACCCACACACGTATCAACACTATACTATAAAAGAGTCTTAGGTAGTTTTCAATTTTAATTGTCCTAATTTGAAATTCTTTAAATTGTTTGCTCCTTATATGTAATTTTGCCTTTACTAATACATTGAGATGCTATGTTTTGTTTCTCAAACCGAATTTTGCCTTTATTTGTGTTTGTGTTTTTTTTTAAAACCCAAACAAGTCACTCCAAAAACAATAGGATTTGTTTGGCAAATCAGTTGTGGCTTTGTTCGGCTAACATGTTTGGCAAACTCATTTTGTGCTTTGTTTTTGTTTTTTTGTTTTCATTTTTCCCAAACAATGCTTTACACATATATTGGATCAAAAGACAACAATTTCTGTTCCTTGTTTGGCAAATCGATTTTGTGCTTTTGTTTTTGTTTTTTGTTTTGTTTTTCCCAAACAAGGCTTTACACACATATAATTTACACTTAATAAATTTAATTCATTTGTTTTATAAAATTATTATTTCATACAATTCATATCTTTTCCCAAACAAGACTTTTTGGGTGATTTTATGTATTTCTTTGAGATCTACGCAATAGGAGTAGAAATTTTCTGAAAAATGTTAAGTTGTAGCCTGATTTTGAGGTTTTACAGATAATATTATCTATATTTGTGTGTCTAACAGATAATATTATCTGTTAACTTTAAACTACCATCGTTTTCTCAATTCTTGAGTTTTCTGGGTGATTTTTTTTTTTTTGATTTCATGTATTTTTGTAAGATCTATGCATCTATGGTGCCAATTGTACGAAAGAAATATGTTTTAATTATATGTATGCGAAAAGAATACAAATTTTCATATTTGTTTGATGTTTAGTTTTTTTTTGTCCTTGTATTTCATGGTCAATATTGAACTCGTTTGATGGATCTCATTTTGCTGATTTCAAAACATCAAAATTTACGAAAAACAGACTTGTATAATAAAAGTTATAACAATTTGAGTGTAAAAAGGGCCTAATGCGATAAAAAAAAACTAGCATGTGTTTTAGCTTTGAAGAGTTTTATTTCAGGGGGCTATGGCCGAAGCTCCCTTTTTTTTTTTTTTTAGGATTTAGTATTGTTTGATTTAATTTTTTTCAAGTGACAACTATAAATGCATCAACAATAAATACATCTAATTTATTTTCCAATTTTGACGGATCCATGCATTGCACGGGCCTCTATCCTAGTAGATATAAATGGATCTATGACTAAAAAGTACATTTAGTACCCTTCAACTACAACAAAGATTTTTTTAGTTCCCTGCAATAAAGTTTTTTTCTGCTCTCTCAATTTGTAAACTTACGTCTTTAATAACAATTGTTAATAACATTTATTTATTTATTTTTTACAACTTTGGTGTATCTACATGGTACTAAAATGTGTTTATCCTAATTTTTCTTCAGACATGTGTTGTCTAAGTGATCCATGCCATAAGCTTTTGGACACCGTCAACAATTGTCCTTAAGGGACATAGATTTACAAATTGCATGAGAATCGTAAATGTTTTAATTAATTAAATATTTGTCACAATGAAACTTCGACATAATTACAGGGTACTAATATATTTTCTAATATATGTATTGGAAAAGATGCTTCAAATCATAGAACTAAAAATACGAGAATGGATAGAGTAATGCGATTGTTTTCACATTGAATTTTAAATTTAGTTCTTATATATTTTGACCAGTTGTGGTACAATACACCCTTGCATGCGATATCACTCTTATAGCATTTGAAATATTTCAAATTTGAGGACCAAAGAATTACTCAGAATTGGAAACATGGAAATTGGTTTATGCTATATACCTCAAAGAAACCCCAGTTCTCACAGGCATCTTTGATCATCTCCATGGTGGCTCCTCTCTCTTCACCAGTTAGCTTCTCCATGTTAATCACTGGGAAGTTTTCCATTCTCTCTCTCTCTCTCTCTCAGCTGTATGCATGTTTTTCAACATAGAGGATGAGTGTGTGCAATTTATAGAGGTTCAAGTAGTAGTGAAGACAGTAGTTATTGTTTAGTGGTATGTTGGTTGTTGTGGGGTTGGAGGAGATAGAAAAAGAAGCTTGACTAATTGACTTGGACTTCAATTGGCTCTCACAATGAAGTGGTGGGGTTTACCACTTTTCTTGTGGTCGGATGGCAAGGTTTTTGGGTGTTATGCTCAGAGGTCTTAAGTTTGAATCTCAAGTGGGTGGTCACAGGTGATTCACCCGGACGCCCTGGCTCGTGGGATTAGTCGAGGTGCGCGCAAGCTGGCCGGACACCCACGATTACCAAAAAAATAAAAATAAAGTGGTGGGGTCCAACCTATTGCTAAGGTCATTGTGCCCTTATTCAACTCTCTCTCTCTCATATAGTTGGATTGGACCCATTTTGTGTGGCTAAACAGTCTTATTTCCATTGTTGACCATAACCAGGGTGGCTGCTAAACTTTTCACATCCCATTTTCAATATGTTTCGTTGTCTGATAGGGATATTTAGGAAGTTGCCAAAGCTCTTCCACATGTCAGAGGGTCGAAAAAAATATTCAATACCACCGTTGTATCAGTGAAGACGTGGTATTGCTAATTAATACTGTTCTTTTATTGATTCATCTGATTTCATATTTTTTTAGGTATATTCAAATATAGTAGTAAGGACAGATAGTAACTGTGGTATCTTTGTTGTATTCAATATTTATTCCAAAGTTTTTTTTTGGTCAACTAACTATTGATCAACAGGAGAAAATGTGAGTGCAACTAAGTTACAAATTTTAAGGGAGGACAATGTTATTTTTTAAAATATAAGAAAAGTCCGTGTAATTAGATCATACCTCAAGGGAGATCAATGTAATTTACCCTAAAATTTTCAAACTTTTCATTATTGCTTTGATTTTGCGTTTAATTTACAGATCACATCTTATTATATTATTATAAAGAAATCTCAAAATTAGCTAATGAGCAACCAAGGCAATTTATAATGAAGATTCCCAATTTTATTCTAGGGCAAATTACACTGACCTCCCCTGAGGTATATGACAATTACAGGGACCTCCCTTCTAGTTTGAAAAATAATACTCACCTCCATTTTACCTACTTTTTCCTGTGTGAGATTACCAATTTACCCATTATCTCTTTATATATATGTGTGTGTGTGTGTGTGTGTGCGCATTAGATAAAATTATATATACATTCACAAAATTTACAGATTTAGATTTATAGTATTTAGTCCTAATTTTATAAAAATTTGCCGTTCGAAAAAAAAAAACTTCATAAAAACTTATAAATAAAAGAGTAATGTTATGCTTCCTAAATTTCTTTCTCAATACATGTGGCAATGGGCCTAGTTAATTTTGATTAGTTGATGTTAAAGTGGTTCGACATTGATCCCATTTCAATATATATCATTTGGGGTGAAAATTTGGGAAGCATAGCATTACTCTAAATAAATGTTCTAATGTCTTTCACCTACTACTTGGACAAAAAGTTAATGACTTAATATAAAAAAACTAAATCTGTAAAATATTGTATATTTGTAAACTATTGTAAGTTAGGGCTAAAGATTATAAAACCTAAATAGTTTACAAATTTATAATATTTTATATATTTAGTTTTTTAATATTAAGCCATTAGCTTTTTTGTCCAAGTAGTAGGTGAAAAACATTAGAACATTTATTTAGAGTAATGCTGTGCTTTCCAAATTTTTATCCCAAATGATACTGAAGTGGAAATATTGTGGAACCAATTTAACATTAACCAATCAAAATTAATTGGGTCCACTACCACATGTGTTGGGAAATATTTTTGGAAAGCATAGCATTCCCCTTTCATTTATAATTTTTTTTTTCCGAACATCAAATTTTTATAAGGTTAAGGCTAAATACTATAAATCTAAATCTGTAAAATTTACTAATGTATGTATAATTTTATCTAATGCGCGCACGCGCACACACACACACACACATATATATATACAGAGATAAGGGGTAAATTGGTAATCCTTCACACAAAAAGTAGGTAGAGGGAAGGTAAGTATTATTTTCCAATCTAGTGGGAGGTTATAACACCCGTGTACGAGTTTTATCGTATTTTCATTTCATTTATCAAGCATGATAAGGTGATGTGACGTGTGTTATGGCACAAGTGTGAGTGAGTTGTAACCCTAGAGTCGATTTAGGTATTTGTGTAAGAAAAACCTCTGAGACGGTGTAGACTAAATGTTTTGATGTTGTGAAGTCTCTCTGAGATTGAGACGGTCACTGTGGAATACCCTAAATGTTTACCTGTGTATTTCACTATCTGTATTATTATGTGGTTTAGAATATATTTCTGTCGTTAATTTTAGCATCTTTGTGAGGACGAATTAACACACTACATAATTGATAGGCTAATTAGTGATTTTCTAAAATCATGTGGGACTGCGTTTTAGCAACCAAACGGAACTTAGATGAAAACTTTTATAATTTATAGTTTTTACTCGTGAAGGAATGAATTAGATGTGTAAGACGTTTCAGGAAATAATTAGAAGTTTTTAGAACTTGTGGGGAGGTAAACACAATTTCCAAGAGTATTGCCTATAAATAGAAAGAGGTGAGATATTTTCCAAAATACCTCAAAATCTAATGTTGAGAACTTAGGAGATTTGGGGATTTTGGGAGCTTCAGACTTCACGACGCAAATCGACGAACTTTTGTCCGTCAGTATTTCACCAAATTTCATATTTGAACTCCTCGAGGTAAGGCCGTCGTTTTGAAATCTACTAGGTTTTATTTGGATAAGTTTTCTGAAAACTCATTTTTTGGGAATTTTCATAAAAAGATGATAATCGAACTTTTAGCCATAGGAATTGTATTAGATGAACTTCTACACATTCCTTGTGCTCGGGTTTTCCTTGAAAAGGGATTTAAGAGCATTAATTGAAGGTGAGTGATTTAACTAGGTGTTTTGGAATGATTTTTGACATGTATTCATGTTTTGTATGATAAGCATATTTCAATTCATCGCTTGATGTTGTTTAGTTCATATTGGGCGATTGTATTGATAAGTAGGCCAAATCGCACGGCGAAATGTTTGACTTATGTTGAAAGCATGGTGAAATATGTTTAAGCATGTTTGGTTGCTATTTAGGTCAAAGAAGTGCATGTACCAAGCCATTGTTATGGATCCGTTCTAGTTATGAGGTCACACATTTGAATAATAGAAACGTGGGTCTTATCTAATCGCGTGGACATATTGGCGAGGAATCGCGGACTAGGAGTATGGATCATACACGTGAGACTCTGGAGACTTGTATAAAATATAGTAATGTGAATGCGAGCATGTTTATCATTCATGTGCATCGTTGATTTATTCACTAAGCGTTGGCTTAAACGAATCGATAAATGTGTGGTTATTTAAATAACTATTGCAGGTGTAAATGCCGGCGTGTACTCGGGGATGTGATCACGAGATGTAGAGAGTTCACTTAGAAGGCGACTCATAATGCTTATCTCGTGGTTTTGTAATCGAATGTTGTTTAGTTTGCTTTTGTAATCAACTTGTAATAGAATTGGATAATAGCTATTGTATTTATATTTTGGATGTTGTAATTGTTAGGGATATATACTAAAAGTCATATTTTATGTAGTTGATTTATTATTCATTTAATAAAATCAGTTATTTCATTTTTATGAGAATCTGTGTGGGCAATGTTTGTATTGTATTATTTATTTAATATTATGCATGTGTGTCTCTCACTTTATATAGTAGGTGGTTTGGTGTGTAGAGTTTGGCTTACACACGGAAGATCAGACTATCGGATCTTGTAGAATGTAAGATTTTGGTTTACAGTCTTAGATGGGTTTGGACATACCATCGGTAGGACTGCAGCATGGTGTTGTAGTAGGTTGTCTTAACTATAGGAAACGGTATAGTTTCAACTCACTATGCTGGTACACTTTGTGTATTAAATAGGACCGACTTGGGGCAATTATCTTTATACTGACTTATAAGATAATTAATACCTCATGACTATTATGAGTGCTTATGCTGTAAATCCTAAGTTAATTTATAGACACATACATTTGATATTTACACTTTGATCCCTAAAAGGGTGAGATCCATAAATAGGTCAATATCTCATTAGATTGGGTGACAATATTAATTGTGTGGTGGAAATAAATTAATGATGGAATCTATGTCTCAATTTTTGAGATTGATGATATCCCCTTGAGAAAGCTTATAAGTTTTGATTATGTCAAACCCTGCAGGTAGATTTTGTATCCGACATATCAAATAAGTTAAGTAGAGAATCTCAAGGAATTTTAAGAGATTAATTAAATCTGATTGTCAGTAATTATATTTAATTAATGGATATTTGTAATCCTAACGTGGGGAGATAATAAGCATTTAATAACATGGAGCTCGAAATATATTTTTGAGATAAGGGTAGGAGTGCAATTATAATTCTTTAGTGGTATGAATTATAATTTATGGAAATAGGAATCTGATTCAGTTCGAATTGGGGTTTCCTAATTTCATAAGGAAGCCTATTCCTTATTGACTTCTTATGGTCCCTATCGTAGCCTATATATATATGCTGCTTTGGCTCTTTTCTCAGTTTGTGTTTTTCCATATAGAGTATTATAACTCGAAATAGAAAAGAGAGCATAAAAAGGAAGAGCAGAAAACTAAAAGGATTTTGATAGAGCCCACACTCAGTTCGATATCTGGCAGCAGAGGCATACGGTAGAAGATCGTGATCTGTTATTGAGCCCGTGTTCTCGATTCGTGTACTACAACAATCTATTTTTACAGTTCAAGGTAACCCTAGTTCTGCCCATGTAGGGTTGTTGTAGCTTTCACGTAAATTTTTGCAGTACCAACTTATACGCACTGTCAACGGATTCTGGGAACGCAGTTTCCTAACAGTGGTATCAGAGAAACGTTGATTCTGCGTATGGGTTGGACGCAACCATGTTGTCCAGTAATATAGATCTTATGCGTGCATTGATGGATGGATAGAACGTAGATCTGTGCTAACCATTGTTTTGTAGCATTCTTATTCCACTATTATGGTCACTGGTTTCGTGTGATTGGATCCCACGATGGTTTTATCCGTGGTTAATATTACTATTTTGATATAGCATGTGAACTCCTTTATGGAGGCATAGGATTTGTATGTATTGGATCCCACGCTTGATTGATGCGTGGTTAATTTTCTACAAATAAATAGCATGTGAACTCCTTCATGGAGGCATATGGTTTATGTAATATATCTCAAGTAAATCCGTGAAGAGGGTTCGTGAGAGCTAGTCGGGTTCAATGAAGATTTTTTCACAAGAGTTGCAGCTTGACCATAATAGTGGGATTCCTATTTTTTTGTGGATTCCTTATTTATGTGTGATTGAATGATTATTATTGTTTCATGTTTAATGAATAGGACAACATGGTTAATTATTGCTAGACCTATTTCAGATGTCTAGCTGCATGTTTAATTTATATTAATTTAAAATGATGGATAACTACATGTGTATTTAGAAATAAAGCTAATTCCATATTTTGAAAACATAAGTACTTATTTTCTAAAATCATGAGAATAGAATAATTTTATTATCTACACATGTATGTTTGACAAGTAAGGATGGACTAATCCTTGTCAAGTATTTCATTATTTTTTATTGATTAAATTAAAAGATTTTATAAAAATCATAACCCTCAAATTTTTTTTTTTAAATTCTAAGTGGGAGAGGGAACTTACCAAGTATAAATTCCATGGTCTCCATCACTGGTTTGTAGATGATACGATTAATTTTGTGTAATGGCTCTAGTACCATCCTCCCCATCGGATGCAGTTGATCATGGAATCATCGGAACAAACTTTTTTAAAAGAATATTTTGGGTGATTGTTTGTGTGGGTCACCTCTCCATCAGAGGTGTTCCTCACGGAACTCTTGACCTAGAATTAAGTGATGGTATACACTTAGCTATAAATAATAATATCCTCTCCATCTGAGTCACTGTTATTATTTATAGGAGCAAAGCAAGTCAGCAATTTAATTTTACTAGGCAAAGTACATTGCTTGGATAGTAAAATTAAAAGGCAATTGCCTATCTGAACAAATGATGGATAGTATATGACTTCCTATCGAGTCATGCTATTCGCGGTGATTATTAGTGTGGGTCACCTCTCCATCAGAGGTGTTCCTCACGGAACTCTTGACCTAGAATTAAGTGATGGTACACACTTAGCTATAAATAATAATATTCTCTCCATCTGAGTCACTGTTATTATTTATAGGACCAAAGCAAGTTAGCAGTTTAATTTTACTAGGCAAAGTACATTGCTTGGATAGTAAAATTAAAAGGCAATTGCCTATCTGAACAAATGATGGATAGTATATGGCTTCCCATCGAGTCATACTATTCGCGGTGTATCAGGTTGCTGGCGAATTCCTTTCAAATATGGTAGAGGGAACCAATATTTTCAATTCGAATCCATAGTAATTTTTGCCCAAACGTAATTATTTATGTTATGTGATTCTCAGACTTTTAAATGAGTACTTTCAATCCACTTGCTATCATACTTAAAGAAAACAAACTTACTGGACCAAACTATATAGACTGGAAAAGGAATTTGGATATTGTGTTAACTGCTGAAGAGTCCAAGTTTGTACTTACTCAAGAATGTCCTGAGCAACCTGGTGAGGGGGCAACCGCTAAGGAAACCCAAGCTCACAAGAAATGGGTCAAGGTTGATGAGATGCCGCGGTGTTATATTTTAGCATCCATGTCAAATGTTCTGCAACATCAGCATCAGTCAATGACCAGTGCCTATGACATGATGGAGAGCCTCCGAGAGATGTTCGGGGATCAAAGTCGTGCTGCTATATAACACCCACATTCGTGTTATTTCTTTTGCATTTCATTGTCATGCATGATAATGTGATATGGCGTGTCTTATGACACATGATTGGGTGAGTTTTGACTCACGAGTTGATTTGGGTGTCTGTATTAGAGAACCCTTTGAAACTATTGTGATTGAGGATTTATTGTTTGTGAAGTCTCTCTGAGTATGAGACGGTCACTGTGGAACATTTTAAATGTTTATCTGAAAATAAATGTTTACCTGTGTATTGCAATATCTGTATTATTTTCTGGCTTAGAATATATTTCTGTTGTTAGATTTAGTATCCTGGTGAGAACGAATGAACACGCTATTAATTTGGTAGGCTAATTAGCAACTTCGGAAACGTCATATAGAAATTCGCGTTTTAGCGACCAAACGAAACTTAGTCGAAACTTTTATAATTTTGAGGTTTTACTCGTAAAGCTATGAATAAGCTGTATAGAAAGTTTTAGAGACTGATTAGGAGTTTGGAAAACTTATGGGGAGGTAAACGTAATTCCCCGAGAGTGTTGCCTATATATAGATAGAGATGGGCTTAGATATTTCACAAAGCTTAACCTAAAGTTCAAGAGGAGGCCAAAAAGGGGGCTAGAGGGAGATTTGATTGCTTAGAGCTTTGCGACGCCAAACGACGACCATCCGTCAGTCTGGTTTCTCCCAGATTTCATATTCAAGCTCCTCGAGGTAAGAGCTTCGTTTTGATATATGTTAGGGCCTGTTTGGCTAAGTTTTCCGAAAAGTTATTTTCTAGAATTTTTCATAAAAGTTGATAAATGGAATTCTGATCCATAGGAATTTTACTAGACGGACTTCTGCACGTTCTTTGTGCACGGGTTTTCTTCAGATTGAATTATAGGAGCGTTATTTGGAGGTGAGTTATTCAACTATGTTTTGGAATGATTTCTTGGCATGTATTCATGTTATGTTTGAATAGCATGGATTAATTCTTAGAGATATATTGTGTAGTTCATATTGGGCATTTATATTGATAAGTAGGCTCAATAGCACGGTGATATGTTTTGATTACCGCGAGTATGGTGTTATGTATTTGAGCATGTTAAGTTGCTTATTTGGGTCAGAAGGAGCACGTGGTCACCGTGCCATTTTGTGGAGCCGATATAGGCATTAAGGTCGCACGATTGAAGAGAAGAATCGTGGGTCTTACCCTTTTGCGTGGACTTATTGGCGAGGAGTCGCGGATTGGGAATATGGACGGGCACGTGAGTCTCCGGCGACTAGTATGAAATGTAGAGATGTGAATGCGGACATGTTTATCATTCATGTACATATGTTGTTTTATTCACTAAGCTTTAACTTAAACAAATCGAAATATGTGTGGTTATTCAAATAACCATTGCAGGTGTTAATGCTGGCGAGGAATCGCAGAAGTGAGTACGTGGGTTGGGAGTTCGCTTGGAAGGCAACTTGAATGATAATTTTGTAGTTTTGGGGATAATGAGAATGTTGTAATAAGAATTTGGTTGTTTTAAACCATGTTTAATTTGGTATGTTAGAATGGATTTTAAACCGTTGTAATAGTTAGTGACATGTTGTAATTTTGCTTTAGAAATGTTTTAATACAGCTAGAATTACTTTGGGTTAAGTTTGGATTGAATGGTTGGTCATTGGTGGAAGTTAGAAAGCTTTTAAACTAGAAATTCTGCAGAATTGGCTGCTGTCAGAGGAGCAGTCGACGGGGCAGTCTACGGGGCAGTCGACGGGATAGTGCAGTTAACTATTTTGTTCCTTATATCGTAAAAGCAGTCGACGGGACAGTCGACGGAGCAGTCGACGGGACAGTGCTGTTCAGCTATTTTTCTTATTTTGGTAAATGCAGTCGACTGGACCCCAGTCTTAGTTGACTGTAATTGCTATTAAAAATCCCTGCCTTCCTCCGTCGACTGAGCAGTCGACTGAACTTCTGGTTTTAAAATGTGTTTTGTTTTCCGCTGCGTGTGTTCTTTAAACTAATTTTGGGAACGTTAATGAATTGGTTTAGCCTCGGTGGCGTGCCACGGGCTCCGGTTCCACTATTGTGGGACCGGGTTGTGACATTTAGTGGTATCAGATCATAAGTTTAGAGCCTTGGGAACGAGTGACGTTATATATGCTGAGTGACGTCGAGTGGAGTGTGAAATTGTGAAGATAATTATTATCATTATAGAAATGCTTCATGTGTTAGCATTTGTTGATTGTGATGAACTGTGCACATATATCTATATTGTGGCATAGCATGCATGGTCATTATGCATTGAACTCAACAGGGGAAATATTTGAAACGTTATGGCTGATCCACCAAGAGAATTGTCACCGCATTCGCGGATGGACCAAATAGTGAATATGGTGGGAAATTTCATACAAGCGGTAAGTGAAAGAGAACAGATGAATGTTCAGCCTCCACAAGTGGAAATTCGTTATGTTAATGCACCACCGGCACCGCGACCTCAACACACAATCGTGGAACAATTTCATAAGCGAAAACCGACGTTGTATCATGGACAAGTTGACATAGACTTGGCCGATCATTGGATGATGGACATGGAAAGACACTTCCGTCAGGTAATATGTACCGATGAGGAGAAAATTTTATGCGCATCCGATACGTTGATGGGCGAAGCATTGGATTGGTGGAATAACGTGCTTGAACAAGGGAAACCAACCACGTGGGAAGTATTTAAAGAGGAATTCAACGAACGTTTCTTTCCACAATCTGCTTATACTCAGAAACGCCAAGAGTTTGCGAGTTTGGTTTAGGGAGATATGACCGTGGGTGAGTATGTTTCTCGTTTCAATGCCTTGTTACGATTTGGGAAAACTACCGTTCCGACTGATAGGGATAAAGCTCGTAAGTTTGAGGAAGGGCTTAGAGAGAATATCCGTGGCCGTGTGGACATGTTACAACACCCGACCGTTTCTCTCGTTGAGGAAGCTGCTCGGATTGCTGAGAAAAGTGTCGACAGATATCGACAGGGACAACAAGGAAAGAGGGCAAATGACAGTCGGGGTAAGAGTCAAGGGAATGCGAAGAAACCGTTTACGCAAGGTTCGGGATCGCATATGAGTAGCCAAGGAGGGAGTACGTTCATGGGGGACTCGAGACCGTTGTGTCCGACATGTAACCTGCGACACAGAGGAACCTGCTACCAATTGATCACTTGCTATTTTTGTAAACAATTGGGGCATGTGTCTAGGAATTGTCCTTTGAACGCAAATTCGACTACACCAAACACAACCTCGAACACAAGGAGCTACAACCCAGAGATAAGAGGGAAATATTTTGAGTGTGGCCAACCGAGGCATATAGCGAAGAATTGCCCAAGTAAGAGACAACCGGGAATGAGTACCGGGGCATCGAGCGTGCCCAGCGGATCAAGAGTAGAACCTCGTGTGGATAAAGGGAAAGGAGTCGCGCAACAATAAGGACGATACTTCCAACTCAGGCCGGGGAATACGGATGATAATGTCGTATCAGGTATTCTTCCTATTTGTTCGTATCCTGCACGTATAATTATGGATTCTGGTTCAACGCATTCATTTGTATCACGTGATTTTGTTAAGCATTTAACTGCTAAGTCAGAACCGTTAGGATATGACTTGTGTGTATCATTGCCTAGTAGTGAACCGCTAGTTGCTTCTTCGATATTCAAGTCATGTGAAATCAAGATAGGTGATAAAGTCTTGAGCGTTGATTTGATTCCGTTGACGGTGAATTACTTTGATGTTATCTTGGGTATGGATTGGTTGTCGGTTAATCAAGCCAGAATTGATTATGAACAAAAACGGGTTAGTTTCTATCCGTCAGGGCGAGAAGAGTTTACTTTTCAGGGTAAGGGAGTGATCGTACCGCCGTACTTGATATCGGCGATGCAAGCAAGTAAGATGTTGAAGAAGGGTTGTTCGGGTTTCTTATGTTCAATTATCGACACGCGAGTTCTTGGACCACTAATAGAAGACATTTCAGTAGTTCAAGAATTTCCAGATGTTTTTCCCAATGAGTTACCCGACGTATTGATTGAAAGAGAGCTTGAGTTCACAATAGAAGTAGTACCAGGGTCACAACCGGTATCCAAAGCACCGTATCGAATGGCACCGATAGAGTTGAAAGAATTGAAAGTTCAGTTAGAAGAACTGTTGGAGAAGGGTTTTATCCGACCGAGTGTTTCACCGTGGGGAGCTCCAGTCTTGTTTGTGAAGAAGAAGGACGGGACAATGCGTATGTGCATCGACTACCGGGAATTGAACAAGTTGACCGTCAAGAACAAATATCCGTTGCCGCGAATAGATGACTTGTTTGATCAGTTACAAGGGGCTCAAGTATTTTCGAAGATCGACTTGAGATCCGGTTACCACCAGTTGAAAGTCAAAGAGGAAGATGTTGAGAAGACAGCTTTCAGGACTCGATATGGTCACTTTGAATTTTTGGTTATGCCATTTGGAGTGACTAATGCACCAGCTGCTTTCATGGACTTGATGAACCGTGTCTTCAAGGATTATTTAGATGAGTTTGTTATCGTGTTCATAGATGACATCCTAATCTACTCCAAAAGCGTTGAAGATCACAAGCATCATTTGCGATTAGCTTTACAACGATTGCGTGAAAAGAGATTATTCGGCAAATTAAAGAAATGTGAGTTTTGGTTGACCGAGATAGCTTTTCTGGGACATATAGTGTCGGCAAAAGGAATTTCTGTAGACCCTCAGAAGATAGAAGCCGTTACCAACTGGGCGAGACCAACGAATGTGACAGACATCAGAAGTTTCCTAGGATTAGCTGGGTATTATCGGAGATTTGTAAAAGACTTTTCGCGTATAGCAATGCCGATGACACAATTAATGAGGAAAGATATTGCTTTTGTTTGGAGTCCAGAATGTGAAGAAAGTTTTCAAGAGTTGAAGAGTCGACTAGTGAAAGCACCAATATTAGCCGTTCCGTCAGGGACTGAAGGATTTATTATTTATAGTGATGCATCATATAGAGGTTTAGGTAGCGTTCTTATGCAAGGTGATAAAGTCATTGCGTATGCATCGAGATAACTTAGACCGCACGAGAAGAATTATCCAACACATGATCTAGAATTGGCCGCCGTGATTTTTGCACTGAAAATTTGGTGTCATTATCTATACGGAGAGAAATGTGAGATCTATACGGATCATAAGAGTTTAAAGTACCTGTTTACACAACGAGATTTGAACATGAGGCAAAGGAGATGGCTAGAGTTGATGAAGGATTATGACTTGTCAATTCAGTATCATCCGGGCAAGGCGAATGTTGTCGCCGATGCTCTTAGTCGCAAAGTACCAACCAACACCGCATCAGATTTGACTTCTCAAAAAGAACTGATACGAGATATGGAGAACTTAGAACTTGAAGTGATTCCGAGGATTGAAAGTGGCTTGATGTCGATGATGGTGGCACAACCACTCTTGATTCACGAGATCACGGAGAAACAACTCCAAGATGTGGCTTTGAAGAAGATTTGTGATGAGATTCCAATGGGCAAACAACCGGGATTCACGTTTGAGAACAATGTGTTGAGATTGAGGGGTAGAATTTGTGTACCTAGTGAGAAAGAATTGAAGCGAAACATCCTAGAGGAAGCACACAACACAAAGTATACCATTCACCCGGGAAGCACCAAAATGTATAGAGATTTGAGACATGTTTATTGGTGGCCGGGAATGAAGAGAGAAATAGCACGCTATGTTTCACGATGTATGAGTTGTCAACAAGTAAAGGCCGAACGCCAAGTACCTTCGGGATTGTTACAACCGTTACCGATAGCCGAGTGGAAATGGGAACACATAACAATGGATTTTGTTAGTGGGTTTCCGAGGTCGAAGAGATCGAACACTATTATTTGGGTGATTGTTGATCGTTTGACGAAGTCGTCGCACTTCCTACCACTCCGAACGACTAAGCCGATGACGTTAGCTAAGTTGTACATTCGCGAAATTGTGAGACTACATGGTATCCCAGTTTCTATCGTTTCGGATAGGGATAGTAGTTTTACATCGAAGTTTTGGAGAGCCTTGCAAGAAGCAATGGGTACCAAATTGCACTTTAGTACAACTTTTCATCCTCAGACCGATGGTCAATCAGAGAGAGTAATCCAGATTTTGGAAGACATGCTTAGGCTATGTGTACTTGATTTTCAAGGTGATTGGGAAGACCACCTACCGTTAATTGAGTTCGCATATAACAACAGTTTTCAGTCAAGTATTGGGATGGCTCCTTATGAAGCTTTATATGGTCGTGTATGTTGTTCACCAATTAGCTGGACAGAGGTGGGAGAAAGAAAGATTGAAGGGCCGAAAATTGTACAAGAAACGACGGATAAGATAAAAGTAATTAGACAACGGTTACTGACAGCTCAGAGTAGGTATAAGAGTTATGCCATTGGAATTTGATGTAGGAGACTTGGTGTATTTGAAGGTGTCACCTTCAAAGGGAATAACCAGATTTGGTAGATACGGGAAACTCAACCCGAGGTATGTAGGACCTTTTGAAATCATCGGAAAGGTTGGACCCGTAGCTTATCGTTTGAACTTGCCGAGCGAGTATGCTCAAGTTCATAACGTGTTTCATGTATCATTGTTACGCAAACAATTAGTGGAAGATAGAGACCAAGTGATGACTCCGGCATCGAATGAGATTCAGAGTGATTTAACGTATGTTACGTATCCGGTAGAGATATTGGATCGAAAGGATCAAGTCTTACGAAATAAGGTAATCTCGAAAGTGAAAGTGTTATGGCGTAACCAAACTACGGAAGAGATGACGTGGGAGATAGAAGATGAGATGCGTACTCAGTATCCGCACCTTTTCGAGACTTGAGGTATAAGTTTGGGGACAAACTTCTTTTAAGGGGGAGAGTATTATAACACCCACATTCGAGTTATTTCTTTTGCATTTCATTGTCATGCATGATAATGTGATATGGCGTGTCTTATGACACATGATTGGGTGAGTTTTGACTCACGAGTTGATTTGGGTGTCTGTATTAGAGAACCCTTTGAAACTATTGTGATTGAGGATTTATTGTTTGTGAAGTCTCTCTGAGTATGAGACGGTCACTGTGGAACATTTTAAATGTTTATCTGAAAATAAATGTTTACCTGTGTATTGCAATATCTGTATTATTTTCTGGCTTAGAATATATTTCTGTTGTTAGATTTAGTATCCTGGTGAGAACGAATGAACACGCTATTAATTTGGTAGGCTAATTAGCAACTTCGGAAACGTCATATAGAAATTCGCGTTTTAGCGACCAAACGAAACTTAGTCGAAACTTTTATAATTTTGAGGTTTTACTCGTAAAGCTATGAAAAAGCTGTATAGAAAGTTTCAGAGACTGATTAGGAGTTTGGAAAACTTGTGGGGAGGTAAACGTAATTCCCCGAGAGTGTTGCCTATATATAGATAGAGATGGGCTTAGATATTTCACAAAGCTTAACCTAAAGTTCAAGAGGAGGCCAAAAAGGGGGCTAGAGGGAGATTTGATTGCTTAGAGCTTTGCGACGCCAAACGACGACCTTCCGTCAGTCTGGTTTCTCCCAGATTTCATATTCGAGCTCCTCGAGGTAAGAGCTTCGTTTTGATATATGTTAGGGCCTGTTTGGCTAAGTTTTCCGAAAAGTTATTTTCTAGAATTTTTCATAAAAGTTGATAAATGGAATTCTGATCCATAGGAATTTTACTAGACGGACTTCTGCACGTTCTTTGTGCACGGGTTTTCTTCAGATTGAATTATAGGAGCGTTATTTGGAGGTGAGTGATTCAACTATGTTTTGGAATGATTTCTTGGCATGTATTCATGTTATGTTTGAATAGCATGGATTAATTCTTAGAGATATATTGTGTAGTTCATATTGGGCATTTATATTGATAAGTAGGCTCAATAGCACGGTGATATGTTTTGATTACCGCGAGTATGGTGTTATGTATTTGAGCATGTTAAGTTGCTTATTTGGGTCAGAAGGAGCACGTGGTCACCGTGCCATTTTGTGGAGCCGATATAGGCATTAAGGTCGCACGATTGAAGAGAAGAATCGTGGGTCTTACCCTTTCGCGTGGACTTATTGGCGAGGAGTCGCGGATTGGGAATATGGACGGGCACGTGAGTCTCCGGCGACTAGTATGAAATGTAGAGATGTGAATGCGGACATGTTTATCATTCATGTACATATGTTGTTTTATTCACTAAGCTTTAACTTAAACAAATCGAAATATGTGTGGTTATTCAAATAACCATTGCAGATGTTAATGCTGGCGAGGAATCGCAGAAGTGAGTACGTGGGTTGGGAGTTCGCTTGGAAGGCAACTTGAATGATAATTTTGTAGTTTTGGGGATAATGAGAATGTTGTAATAAGAATTTGGTTGTTTTAAACCATGTTTAATTTGGTATGTTAGAATGGATTTTAAACCGTTGTAATAGTTAGTGACATGTTGTAATTTTTCTTTAGAAATGTTTTAATACAGCTAGAATTACTTTGGGTTAAGTTTGGATTGAATGGTTGGTCATTGGTGGAAGTTAGAAAGCTTTTAAACTAGAAATTCTGCAGAATTGGCTGCTGTCAGAGGAGCAGTCGACGGGGCAGTCGACGAGGCAGTCGACGGGATAGTGCAGTTAACTATTTTGTTCCTTATATTGTAAAAGCAGTCGACGGGGCAGTCGACGGGACAGTGCTGTTCAGCTATTTTTCTTATTTTGGTAAAAGCAGTCGACTGGACCCCAGTCTCAGTCGACTGTAATTGCTATTAAAAATCCCTGCCTTCCTTCGTCGACTGAGCAGTCGACTGAACTTCTGGTTTTAAAATGTGTTTTGTTTTTCGCTGCGTGTGTTCTTCAAACTAATTTTGGGAACGTTAATGAATTGGTTTAGACTCGGTGGCGTGCCACGGGCTCCGGTTCCGCTATTGTGGGACCGGGCTGTGACATGCTAGGCAGGTTTCCATGAAAGACTTGATGAACATAGTCATGGCTGAGGGGACGCCTGTTAGGGATCATGTTCTTAAGATGATATCTCTTCTTAATGAACTAGAGATCCTTGGAGCTGAAATTGACAGGAAACCCAGGTCGATATCGTACTCCAGTCACTGTCAGAGTTTTTTTAAGCAATTACGCCTCAATTACAACATGAATAAATTTAAATATACTTTGGCGGAACTGCTTAAAGAACTCCAGGCAGCTGAGGGTCTCAACAGAAAGTCAGGGAGTGCTCTTGTGTTTGAGAAAGGTTCTGCTTCAAAGCTGAAAAGAAAGAAGAAAATGAATAAGGCTCAAAAGAAGGCTGCGGGTCCTCTGCCAATCCAAAGGCTAAGAGGACAATCGGGAAAGCCTAAAGGCATGTGTTTTATTTGCAAGCAGCCAAAACACTGGAAGAAGCAATGTCCGATTTATCTTGCCAGACAGAACAATCAAGGTAAATCTCATTTACTAGTTGTTAAATCATGTTTAGCGGTCCGATCTACCGGTACCTGGTGTATAGACTCGGGAGCCACTGATCATGTATGCAATTCTTTGCAGGGGTTCCAGGGAACCATGAAGCATAGTGATGGAGAGGTTTATCTATATATGGGAAATGCTACGAGAGTAGCAGCAGGAGATGTACATCTTAGTTTTGGTAGAGATATGATTTTAATATTAAGAAATTGACTTTTTGTACCTTCTATAAGAAGGAATTTAGTTTCAGTTTCTAGTTTAGTAAAGAATGGATATTCAGTTCATTTGAATAAAATAGTAGTTATTAAAGAAAATAAACGTTTTATTTGTTATGGTCAATTGGTGGATGATCTTTATATTATAAATCATGTCTCTCCTATACTGCAACTTAATGAATTGAATAACACAAATAGTTTGCCATTTAAGAGAAAAGAACCTTCGAGGATGAACTAAAACGCATCTTTGGCACTTACGCCTTGGTCATATTAATTTAAAAAGGATTCAAAGACTGGTTTAAAATGGGCCATTAGGCTCATTGGAAGTGGAAGCACTTCCAGTCTGTGAATCCTGCTTGGAAGGTAAAATGACCAAGAGGTCGTTCTCGACCAAGGGTTATAGAGCAAAAGAGCTGTTGGAACTGGTTCACTCTGATTTGTGTGGTCCTATGACTGTCCAAGCAAGAGGGGGATTTGAGTACTTTGTCACTTTCATCGATGATTACTCAAGGTATGGGTACATTTATTTGATGCAGTATAAGTCTGAATGCTTTGAGAAATTCAAAGACTTCAAGGCTAAAACGGAGAAGCGTCTAGGTAAATGTATCAAGACACTACGATCTGATTGTGGTGGAGAGTACCTCTTGGGAGAGTTCAGGGAATACTTATTGGAGCAAGGGATTACATCCCAGTTGTCTGCACCCCGTATGCCTCAACAGAATGGTGTTACAGAAAGAAGGAACATGATTCTCATGGACATGGTAAGATCTATGATGAGTTACTCAGATTTACCAATTTTCTTTTGGGGACGCGCATTAGAGACAGCTGCATACATTTTAAACTTGGTCCCATCTAAGTCAGTACCTACTACTCCCACGGAATTGTGGACTGGACGAAAGCCTAGTCTGCGGTATGTTCGGATCTAGGGTAGTCCAGCACATGTGCTGAAAGGGAATGCAGAAAAGTTGGAATCGAGAACAGAAGTATGTTTCTTTGTTGGGTATCCAAGAGGAACTAAAGGTGGTCTGCTTTATAGTCCTAAGGATCAGAAGGTTATTATTAGCACCAATGCCACATTCTTAGAAGAGGACTATGTAATGGACCACAAGCGCAGAAGCCGTATTATTCTAGAAGAAATGAGAGAAGAGACACTGACACATACTTCTTTGATACCAATGGCACGAGAAAAAATACCACAAGAAAGAGTTATCGATATTCCATTACCATGTCGTAGTGGGAGGATTACCGAAACTCGTGTAGATCCCAAATCAACCATTAACACACAGATTCCTGAACCAGTACAGCGCGCAGATAGTGGTGTATTAGGTTCAGAATCTTCACAAAAAAATATCAGTGATACACAAACATGGGTTGTGCCTCGTCGTAGTGGGAGGGTTATTATTCAACCTGACTGGTATATGTTCTTTGGAGAGTCTTATGACCGGGTCCCTAATGAACAAGGTACCAATCCCTGTAACTATAATGAAGCACTCCAAGATAAAGATGCAGATCTTTAGCAAAAGGCTATGAAGTCTGAAATGGAGTCTATGTACTCCAATCAAGTCTGAGATCTTGTAGATCCACCCAATGAAATAAAACCCATTGGATGCAAGTGGATCTATAAGAAGAAGAGAGGAGCAGATGGTAAGGTGGAAACCTTTAAAGCAAGGCTTGCTACGAAAGGGTTCACTCAAAAAGAAAGAATCGATTATGAGGAAACTTTTTTGCCGGTGGCTATGCTAAAGTCTATCCGGATTCTCTTATCCATTGCTTCACATTTCGATTATGAAATTTGGCAAATGGATGTCAAGACAGCATTTCTTAATGAGAATCTTGACGAGTGCATGTATATGGTGCAACCAGATGGGTTCATCGCAAAGGGCCAAGAACACATGTTGTGCAAGCTTAAGAAGTCCATTTATGGACTTAAGCAGGCTTTTAGGTCTTGGAATATCTGCTTTGATAAAGCAATTAAGTCTTTTGGTTTTGATCAATGTGTGGATGAATCTTGTGTGTACAAGAAACATAATGAAAGCATGGTGGTGTTCTTAGCACTATATGTGGATGATATCTTGCTAATCAGAAATGATGTGGGGGCATTATCTTTTGCAAGGGTATGGTTGTCTAGTCAATTCAATATGAAGGACTTGGGAGAAGCCGGTCACATCCTAGGGATCAAGCTTATGTGAGATCGCAAGAATAGGATGTTGGGCTTGTCACAAGGCACTTATATCGACAATATTCTTGCTAGGTTTAGCATGCAAGATTCTAAGAAGGGATTCTTTACCTTCAGATATGGAATTACTCTATCTAAGGATCAGTGTCCTAAGACACCTGATGAGATAGAGAAGATGAAGGTAGTTCCTTATGTCTCGGTAGTAGGAAGCCTAATGTATGCTATGCTATGTACTAGATCTGACATCTGCTTTGCTGTAGGCATGGTTAGTAGATATCAGTATAATCCAGGGCAAGAACAGTGGACTGCGGTGAAGAATATTCTCAAGTACCTGAAAAGGACTCGAGGCTATATGTTAGTTTACCAAGCAGACAGTCTTGTACCCATTGGGTACACAAATTCTGATTTCATG
Organism: Hydrangea macrophylla; assembly: GCA_033977485.1. Taxonomy (NCBI): domain Eukaryota; kingdom Viridiplantae; phylum Streptophyta; class Magnoliopsida; order Cornales; family Hydrangeaceae; genus Hydrangea; species Hydrangea macrophylla. Next base: position 37,680,207 of record CM066994.1, read on the forward strand.
TCAGATAAGGATTCCAGAAATTCTATCTCAAGATATGTGTTTACCTTAGGAGGTGGAGCCATTTGTTGGAGGAGTATCAATCAGTTATGTATTGCTGAGTCCACCATGGAAGCTGAGTATATGACTGCTTCGGAAGCTGCTAAGGAGGCTTTTGGCTCAAAAGCTTTCTTATGGATCTAAGAGTAGTACCTATGGTACAATCGACTATTACCCTTTATTATGATAATAGCGGAGCGGTTTCTAACTCAAAGGAACCTAGGGCCCATAAGAAGGGAAAACACATTGAGCGTAAGTATCACCTGATACGAGAGATCGTGCAAAGAGGTGATGTTGAAGTGACCAAAATAGCATAAACAAATAACCTGGCAGATCCTTTCACCAAGAGCTTACCGGCCAAGACTTTTGATAGTCACATAGAAGGGATATGAGTGAGGTGTGTCGCATCATGGCTTTGAGTCTAAGTGGGAGATTGTTAGGGATATATATACTAAAAGCTATGCTTTATGTAGTTGATTTATTATTTATTTAATAAAATCAGTTATTCCATTTTTATGAGAATCTGTGTGGGTAATGTTTGTATCGTATTGTATTATTTAATATTATGCATGTATGTCTCTCACTCTACATAGTAGGTGGTTTGGTGTGTAGAGTTTGGCTTACACACGGAAGATCAGACCATCGGATCTTGTAGAATGTAAGATTTTGGTTTACAGTCTTAGATGGGTTTGGACACACCATCGGTAGGACTGCAGCATGGTGTTGTAGTAGGTTTGTCTTAACTACAGGAAACGGTATAGTTTCAACTCACGATGCTGGTACACTTTGTGTATTAAATAGGACCAACTTAGGGTAATTATCTTTATACTGACTTATCAGATAATTAATACCTCATGGCTATTATGAGTTCTTATACTCTAAATCCTAAGTTAATGTATAGACACATACATTTGATATTTACACTTTGATCCCTAAAAGGGTAAGATCCTTAAATGGGTCATTGGATTGGGTGACAATATTGATTGTGTGGTGGATATAAATTAATAATGGAATCAATGTCTCAATTTTTGAGATTGATGATATCCCCTTCCAAAAGCTTATAAGTTTTAATTATGTCAAACCCTGCAGGTGGATTTTATATCCGACATATCAAATAAGTTAAGTAGAGAATCTCAAGGAATTTTAAGAGAATAATTAAATCTGATTTTCAGTAATTATATTTAATTAATGGATATTTGTAATCCTAACGTGGGGAGATAATAAGCATTTAATAACATGGAGCTCAAAATATATTTTTGAGATAAGGGTAGGAGTGCAATTATAATTCTTTAGTGGTATGAATTATAATTTATGGAAATAGGAATCTGATTCAGTTCGAATTGGGGTTTCCTAATTCCATAAGGAAGCCTATTCCTTATTGACTTCTTATGGTCCCTATCGTAGCCTATATATATATATGCTGCTTTGGCTCTCTTCTCAGTTTGCGTTTTTCCATATAGAGTATTATAAATCGAAATAGAAAAGAGAGCGTAAAAATGGAGAGCAAAAAACTAAAAGGATTTTGATAGAGCCCACACTCAGTTTGATATTCTAGCAGTAGAGGAATACGATAGAAGATCATGAGCTGAATCCGTTTTTGCAGTTCAAGGTAACCCTAGTTTTGTCCTTGTAGGGTTATTGTAGCTTTCACATAAATTTTTACAGTACCAACTTATACGCACTGTCAACGGATTCTGGGAACGTAGTTTCCTAACAGTAATTCATCTAGAATCACTTTGGATTTTGATGTCTATATTTTAATCCCTGAATGAATCGAATAACCTTAGAATTTGGAATTCTACAAAATGTGCAGAATTTGGGAAAAGCAGTCGACTGATCCGAGAGCACAGTCGACGGACCCACTTGTTGAACGAAAATGCCTTTTAAATTTTGGAAAGCAGTTAACTAGGCGATGAAAATAGTCGACTGGAATGTGTTTTAGAGCATAGCATTCTGTTGGATCTCGTCCAGTCAACCGGATAGGTGCCTGTTGATTAGAAGTTTGACACCCCAGTCGACTGGACATGGAGGGCAGTCGACTGGATTGGATTACTGAGAGGTCAGCTCTCTGCGATTTCCAAAGCAGTCGACTGGGTCCTCGACACAGTCGATTGAAATGCCAATTTCAAAAAGGGTTGTTTCTTTGAGTGTTTTAAAAAGGGAAAACTTTTGGTGGCCCTATCATTTATGATTTATCACTGTTCTACTTATATTATTCCTCTGCAATGAACTTAAATCAGATGAGATGTGCCTTTGTGGTGTGCCACGTGTCCTATTTCCGCTGTAACGGGATAGGCTGTGACATTTAATGGTATCAGAGCAATAAGTTTAGAATCTTGGGAACGAGTGACGATGTATGATGAGTGACGTCAAGTGGAGTATTGATAGTGGCGATAACATTGTTATCATTGTAAAAATGCTTCACATGTTTGTATCTATTGATCATGATGATGGTCTGTGCGCATACATATATATTATGGCATGACTGTAGACACCCCATTTTGTCGGCTATCAGATTTAGAAGGTCCATAGCTTGGTGGTTCATAATGATCAAAAAAAGACTCGAATAGGACTCTTGAAAGTTAGTTCTATATCTCAAAATGCTCAAAAAGTGGTACAAATAACCAAAATGCCCCTGAAAATTCAAACACTCCCAGATTTGGACCAAAAGTTCTAGAAACAAGCTATGTCATAAGAAAAATAATAAAATGAGTTTTAAAGTAAAATCGAATGAAAGCGTCAGCTCCCAGAAGTCCCGGAAAGTCTCCGTTGACCGATTTGACAAAGGTTTGACCAAGTTTGACCAAGGTTGACCATTATCATCCAAATTTGCCCAAAAGTTCTGATATAACCCTAGATCATGTGAAAAGTACTCAAACAAGTTTTAAAAGAAAATCGGACAAAAAGGTCAGCTCTTGGGAGCTCCTAGAGGTTCCTAGAACTTCTTGGAAGTCCCCAGTTTGACCTATTTGACCTAATAGTTGACTTTAAAACTGGAGCACTGCATCATCTTTTAAACATTTTTCATGGATACTATAGGTCAATAAATTTCTAACGGTGTATTGCACATAATTTCTGGACTTAAAACGAATTTATTATGAAGTTCTAAAGGTCAAAAAGGTGATCAAATTAGCTTTTATCGCGAATGCCGCAAAACTTTTCAAAGTGACCTGACTCGAAAACTTTTTTTTTTTATTTATAGAAATTCCAATAGTATATCACAAGCTTAATTTAGAGTTCGTATGTATTTTTTGGGATTTTAGGACGAAATAGGGCCTTTTCACGAATACCGGAACCTCTGGGGGCCTAAATATAATTTTTTGGGTGTCTGAGGAGCAGTGCCGCGGCGGCACTCAATCCCTGATGGGTTCATTTTTGTAATTTATTTTAGGGGTCCAAATTGAATAATTGGAAGCCAAAACGACGTAGTTTCTTGTTCACAGATATTTGGAACCAATGAGAGCACTTTCTAAATCCCAAAATCACCCCAAATTGGCATATATAAACCCCCCTTTACTCTTTATTTTTTTTGGGAGGGGGGAGGGGAGGGGAGGGGAGGGCAAGGGTTGGGGGTTGGGGGGGGGGGGGGGCAAATACAAGTTTGTAGAAGTTGTAGAGAGAAAGTTGTAGAGATAAGGTTAGAATAGAAAAAAAGAGACCTTTCTCCTTTGATTTTCAACAAGAAATTGAGTTTCCAACCTTGTTTTTACTCCATTACTGTTCTTTACTTCACATTCAATACACCCAACCACCATTTTTGTGAGAATTTATGAGATAGGAAGCTACTTCCATGTCCAAAGTCACCATATATGAGTGAAACACCAAGCTACAAGTCCAATATCTCTAGATTATCAACTATTGATTGCTATTTACTTGTTTGTTTATATGTGTTCATCTTTTCTTACCTTATTTCTTTTTGATTTTTCTTTGATTACTTACTAGTTCATCATCATCTAGATGATGACATGGTATTTGAGGTGTGTGAATCCTTATGGATAGTAGCTCTTGACCTCAAAAACATGTTTGATAGGTGATGATTCTAACTTCAACACATTCCTATATATTCTTGAAGTTATTTCCAAATTAAAAGCAATGCTCTCAAACAATCTTGGAGGTTCTTAATATGAGTTTGATGTTGATATTCCAAGTGGTTATAATCTTCATTTAGTGCTGGAAATATGCTTTTAAAATCCATATTTCAAAACCCCTCTAAAACCCCGACATTTGGATTCTATGAAATAAACCTTGTTTTTTCTTAAAAAAATCTCCAAAATAGTGAGTTATCTAACTTTAAAATAACATTCTGAGTTCAATGCTCAAAAGATGACTATGAGACCACTTAGAAAGTATTCCTAACTCATTAGAGAACACCCATGATTTTTGGTTTGATTTAAAAACACTTAGAAGTGTCCCATTTTGACCCAATCATTCCTTCCAGACATTCTATTTTCTCTGCCACAGACATTCGTTTCCAGAAAATGTTTCCAAAACGATTGATCCCAACTCACTTTTCCCTTGAACTTCAGTGTCTTAGGGAACTTTCTATATAATATGAGCTTCCAAATGTTTTGTGTTCATTTTCTAAAATTTTTCTACATTTCAGTCGACAGTACGGATTCTGTTTCTGAGCAACCTCTCTTGTTTATATGATTTCTCTCAATCTGTAACCTCAATAGTGATTTGGCTTTTTGATGTGTGTTGTAGATACAATAAGGATAATCTAAATAAAAAATCATTAATTAAAAACATTCTTAACCTCACTTTTCTATTTTTACAAGATCAGCTCACTGTTCTGTCCACTATTCACAGCAAGCTTGTTTTAACTTTGACCCTTTGATTAGATGTTTACATGCATCCCAAATGAGCTTATCTCTTAGGAAGTAGCTCATACTACATTTGTACACATCCTATAATAATATTCTTCATCCTTTCATGCATATATTAGACCTCTAAGTCACTTTAGAAAGTCCATGTACACAAACACACTACAACCTTTGCACATTCTAGGGTCATACATTGCATCCATGCAAGATTTGGAGTTTTTGTGACTCCCAATCTAAGAAGATTATAAGGAATTAACTTGATCACACGTTCATCCTTCCCCCGAAGAATCAACATGCATACATCCTAGCTTGCTAAGCATATTTTGTTTTCTTTGATTATTGTCGCGCCCGCTTTTTCGGCAGCTTGGACTGTCGATGTGGGCTTGTCTTTTTTTTTAAAGTGGGTGAAATGCGACAAATTTTATTGGGAGTGGTGAAAAGAGTATGATAGGGTCTATTTGAAATGTTCAGAGTCGCCACCTAACATTTGGGTGTTAGGACCTCTGCAAAGACAATTAAAGTAATCATCTTTGACTTTTTTTTAAGAGTTTTACGAAAAGTGGGCCTTTTAAAAGTATGACTCTAAATAGTCATGCAAAAACCAGAGATCTTTAAAAATATGGGTTCGAGGACTCGATTATGTCGAGGGAAGGTGCTAGGCACCCTCGAACATCCGCGCAAGCACGGTTGCCGATTCTAGTGGTTTTCATGATAATGGGGCATAAATGAAAGATAGTAGAGTATGAGGATGTACAAGAAATAGAAAAAAGATGTGGTTATGGCCGCATCCAAGTGGAGGGTTGCATACGTATCTCAAGTTAAGAATCAGGCCGTACGTAGTTCTGTGCTTTGTACATGTGTGTGTATGTGTGCAAGTGTTTTGAAAAAGTTGGTCGATCTAGACCGTGTGAGTGTGAAGTAGTAATTTGAGCAATAGATGGTGTAGCTAGGAACATTAACCTACACGGTGTAGTCCTAGACTTTAACCTTTGAAGTAGTGAGTTTTGAAAAGTGATTTGAGTGAAAAATGGTATAACTAGAAATTTTGGAAAGTGACTGAGATTGAAAAGAACTTATGCAAGCAAGTGAAGAATGAAGTGTTTTTTTTTTTTTTTTTTGTATTTTTGTATTTTTCATTTTTTCTGTTCTTTTATTCCTATGCCGGAAGTAAGGGTCGGTGGCCAACTTTTTAAGAAAATATAAGAATGTACATGTAGTATAAGAAAGCTTACCTGACTTTACCTGTATTGCTTGAAGATCTTGAACAAGGGAGGCATTTAAGTTGAGGGATATCCATTTTTTTGGTATTTTCTTTTCATTCTTTTTTTTTTCCTTTTCTATTTTTCTTTGGAAGAAAGGGTCGGTGCTCAAATAATTGAAAACATATTTTTTTTATTTGTTTTGTGCCAGAAGTAAGGGTCGGTGTCCATTAAGAGTGAGAAGACTTACCTGTCTTACCTGTATTATTTGCAAATTCCAAGCAAAGGTGGCGTTGGAGTTTTATTTTGAGAAAGTCCATTTTTTTTGTATTTTTCTTTTTGTCTTTCTTTTTTGTTTTTTTATACCGGAAGAAAGGGACGACGCCCAAAAATGTTCGAATTTTATTTTATCAAAGTTATTGGTCAACTTGATAAGTTAGGCATATTCAGTTTTAATAAAAGTGGAGAGATGAACAAATTTCTATTTATCAAAGTTATTGAACAACTTGATAAACGTGAATATTTGGTAAAAGAAAAAAAAGGATTTCTTTCTTGTTTTTTTTTGTTTTCTGTTTATTTTTTATTTTTTATTTTTAAAGAAGTTTTCTAATATATTAGACTTTATTCACTTGAAAAAGATCAAAATCCCAAATGAAAGAGATAAAAGCAAAGTTCTACAAAAATTTATTTCGAAGAGCAGTTTTTTCGCAACTTTGAGAGAAGTTTTCCAAAAATGGAATGGAGAGGTTCTAGTGTTCCCAATTTTTTAAATTTTGAGAGAATGTTCCCAAATGATTCTAGTTTCCATGGTAGAAAAACATTTTGCAATATCTTTTGTAGATTGGGAGAAATTGAATTTAGAAGCACCCTTACTTAGAAAAAGGGACTGCACTGTCAACTGAAATTGGACAATTTTTACAAAAATTAAATTGAGCCAAAAAAAATCTAAACAATTCACAGGCGTAGTTCAGAGGCTATAGTTAATGGGAAAAAAATGGAGTGAAGAAAAAATCTTGAAGTAGTCCAAACAGTGAACGTGATATGGTGTCACTGTTGTGATGTTTCTGGCAGATTGTATGCCTTGTGTGTTTGTGCTTTGAAAATAGGTCATACGATTTTTGTAAATTCTGAAAAAAATCATAGGAAACTATCACTGAGTAAGGAATACTCTCCAATTCGTTTCATTTGATTTGAATCAAAAATGAATTCATGGTGATATTTTGATTACCATCACAACAGTGGACGTTAGCAACATGGACTGTTTGGTGCTTCAATGGTGATTGAGGTTGAAGAAGAGATGAGGGAGTGGGGCTGCTCCCTCCCTTGTGCATATGTTAATGTGTGTGTATTTGTATTGGAAAGAAGAGAAGAGGGAGAGAAATAAAAAAAGAAAAAGAAAGGAGAGTGGGAGACAAAGATGGTAGTGATAGAAAAAAGAAAAGAAAAGAAAATGAAAATGGGATCTTAGCATGTGCTGGATTTTTTTTTGTTTGTTTTCTCCTTTGTGAATCCACTGAAAGTGTTTTCCCCCCCAAAAAATGTGGAGTAATAGTCATGTGTGGTCGGGTGCATGCAAGATTGTTGACCTTTTAACCCCATAGTTTTGACTTGCAATATCTTTTCTATTTGAGGTTAGATTGGGATAATTAAAAACAAAGACACTTTATTTTTGAAATGATTGGGTTGGGCAAAAATGGGGTGTCTACAGCTGCCCCTCTTTGTCATGTTTTGCGAAGCAAATCGTGACAAAGATAAGGAGACACCTATTTTTGTCTCAACTATTTTTTTGAAAGTTTTTTCCTTGAGAAGTATGTACAAGAATACGAGTGATCTCAAAGTCTAGTCAAGATGCCCACGTATGTTATGTGGAGAAAAATTACACCGAGCGTAGTTCATTCGAGTGACACCATGATTGGTGAAGAGTGAAGTGATGTACCAGAGTAGGCAGTTGAGTGGTGCGCCAAGGTAGGCAGCTGAAAATTGGGAGTATTGCCAGATTGGGCAAATAGCTCCATTGAGGGTTGAGAGTGTTACCAGAATGGGCAAACGACTCCGCTGGGAATTCAAGTGAGAATCGAACAGAAGAGGGATGGTGTAGACGGTGTAGTCGAGAAGTGCATAACCACGTAATCTCAAACTTTAACCGAGAACATAAAAAGTAAAGTATGATCGAGCTCTTAGAGCTGCCTACGTATCTCCTGCGAGGAGAATCAGACTGAGCGTAGTTTGCGGGAACATGGGTAGTTGAGAGATGGTGAGAGACGGTGTAGTCGAGAAGTGCGTAGCTGCATAATCTCAAACTTTAACCAAGAATTTCGTAAAGTAAGGGTATGGTCGAGCTCACCGAGCTGCCTATGTATCTCCTGTGAGGAGAATCAGACCGAGTGTAGTTCACGGAATGAAGAGGATGACATGTTAGGATAGTGAAGAGCAAAATGCCACATCGGGGCGTGACTGCAGTGGATATGAGAGAGCAAAATGCCAAGTGGGGCATGATCGCGGTGAGACAGGAGAGCAAAATGCCACATGTGGCATGATTACTATAGGATATAGACAGGCAAAATGTGATACACGTAATTGCCGTGAAGATATGAGAGAGCAAAATGCCACATGAGGCATAATCACTGTGAGATAGGGGAGCAAAATGCCATATGGGGCGTGATTGCTGTAGGATTCGAGAGCGAAATGCCACGTAGGGCGTGATCGCTATGAGATAGGAGAGCAAAATGCCACGTGGGGCGTGATTGCTATAGAGCACGGGATAGTAAGAGAAATACCTAATGCTTGATGATATGGACAGAACGTTGCTTGACGGGCTTATACTTGATGCTGAATGATATGAATAGGATGCCCTATGACGGACTTATACCTGATGCCAAATGATATGAACAAGATGCCACTTGACGGACTTATACCTGATGCTGAATGATATGAACAGGATGCCCCTTGACGGACTTATACCTGATGTTGAACGATATGAACAGGATGCCCCTTGACATACTCATACCTGATGTTAGACGAGATGAACAGGGTGCCACTTGACGGACTCATACCTGATGTCAAATGATATGAAGAGGACGCCACTTGACGATCTCGTACTTGATCCTCGTCTGTTGAAGTTATGAATGAGATGCCACTTGATGGACTCGTACCTGATGATCGAGAATATGAACATGACGTATCTGAACGAACTCGTTTCCTGGTAATTGGAGATATGAACAGGGTGCCCCTTGACGGACCCATTTTCTGGTAATGGGAGATATGAATAGGATGTGTCTGACAGAATCGTTTCCTGGTAATTGGAGATGTGAACCGGATGCCTCTTGACGGACTTACTCCCAATAGTGAGATTGTGAATAGGATGCCTCTTGATGGACTCACTCCTGAGCTTAAAGGTATGAATAGGATGCCACTTGACAGACTCATACCTAATGTTGGGTGACATGAACAAGATGCCCCTTGACAGACTTATACCTGAGACTGGATGAGATGATCAGGATGATCCCGAGTACGTGACATACTTCTTGATGATCCATAGATGAGAGGTTGATTTGACATGTGGAGCTGAGCTGAGCTGAGAGATTGCTGTAGAGTTGGCGAGCCTGAGCAAAGGCTGCATGAAGTAGGGACGTCTTGGAAGTATGTTGGGCCAGTGGTTGGGCTTTGGAAGTATATTGGCCCAGTGGTGAGGCTTTCGGCAGTATGTTGGGCCAATGGTTGGGCTTTTGGAAGTGTTGGGCCAGTGGTTGGGCTTTTGGAAGTGTGTTGGGCCAGTGGTTTTGGAAGTGTTGGGCCAATGGTGAGGCTCTCGGCAGTATGTTGGACCAGTGGTTGAGCTTTTGGCAGTATGTTGGGCCAGTGGTTGGGCTTTTGGAAGTGTTGGGCCAGTGGTGAGGTTTTTGGAAGTGTTGGGCCAGTGGTGAGTGTTCTCCTTACAAGGATGATGGAAGTATCAGGACTAGTTGCCCCTGTTATAAAATATATGCATTTTCTGCTATGTTGTAAAGTATGAATGATTTTTGTTTATTTGTGGTTTTTTTTAATGCAATGTTATGATATGTACAGAGCAGGGCCGGCCTTGGGGTTTTGGGGGCCTTAGGCGAAATTATAAAATGAGGCCCTCTATATATAAACATGAACCAGTTATCAAATCCAGAAATGTAATTCCTAAAAGCCATTTGGGTCTATTTAGGGAAACCTAATTTGTTTTTTTAGGAAGGGGACTGTCCCAAGAATTTGAGTGCTTTACTACAAAGATACCCCAAAAAACTGTAAGTAAGCTCAATAAATTTCAAATATTCAGTTCTATAGATAAAATGTAATGAAAGTGACCAAAAATATTGAAAAGTCTTATATTCGGAAAAGTTGAGAAGGTATTCTTTTTTATACGGAAAATGTTAAGTACACCAGTTTTGTGCACCTAATGAGTAGTTTTTTTCCCAAACAAGCCCCTAAAAGTGGATAAGTTCATCACAAAGTAGCTGACTTCCTTGGGTCTTGGCGTTTTTAGGTTGTGTTTGGGGCCTTTGGACTTAACAATTACCATTCAGTGTTTGAGATTGGGGGCCTAAAATTATCCAAAATATTGGGGGCTTTAGGCGGGGGCCTACAATTTTACACATCAGGGCCGGCCCTGGTACAGAGTATTTACAACAGCATTTGATGCATGAGTTTATCATCTGCAAAAGAATATTCATAAGTTAGTGGATATTGTCTGTCTTGTTGCTTGTTGGAACACTAGAAGACATCGTATTTGACTGTATGAGCTCAGTGCCCCAGTATTCGGTGAATGTCCAGTCCTTGTCCGTATTTGCTGCGTCGACAGTTTTGCCATAGTCTTGATTCATAGCACTTTTTTTTTCTCATATTTTCACTACGCCCGCTAGACTATCTTGAAATTGACAGTATGTGATGGCCCATGTCTTTGAAATGATGCAAAAGTATGATTTAATAAATCTAACAAGACTTGTGTCAATCAGAGTGGACTTTTAGTGGGTTGTATTGTAGGCTAGGGTCATGGGTTAAGAAATGAAGGATCGCATGAAGGCTCAAAGTTTTTTTTTTTTTTTTGAAGGTCGATGCCTGAGATCACCTTATGCTCTATTTTTTTTTTCTTTTTGCCTGCCCCAATCTAGTGTAGGGTGAGTATTACTGAGTAAAATGCGACTTGGGGGGAATTGCCCCAGTTTGAAGCGAGTATCCAAGTTGGATAGTATTCTGTGGATTTGTTCAGCTTCCGTATATATATTTTTTATTTTTTATTTTTTATTTTTTTTCGTTGAGCTTCGTTTTTTTTTTCATTGCCCCATGGTAGGGGTAATCATCAGGGGGTTTAAATTTGGAAATAGATTTTCATTGTGTGGCTCAAGTGGGCTAGCAAGTGAATAATAGCGTATGGGTAGCTGAAATGATTGCCTCTCATTATTTTGACACAAACATAGTTGGATTTTAGAAATAATGTATGTGCAACATTGAAATTTGTGCAGTGTCATGGGGAACAATGGGCCGCCCCACTTGGTATTTGATGATGTGTGGCATGCCTTGAGTTGAGGAATTTCTGCCCCTGAGACTGTACTGTCCATATGCTACAGCAATAGTAGAGCATCATGTACTTGATATGATGAGCAGTGTCAGACACTGTAATGATTGATTATGGACTTGAAACCTTTTTGGTATGTTCTATCGTGTGTTGTGTCCAAAAGTCCAATGCAATGTCCAAATTGGTTTCAACAAGTTACAAGATAGTCATACCCAATGAATCATGAGATTTTAAAGCAAGATGATAATTATTGAATGATGGAGAAAGTTTTTTTTTTTTTTTTTTTTTTTTGTTGCTTTTTTTTAAAAAAAATATTTTTTTGAATTTTCTTATTTAAGAAATGTATGTATTTATACGAAGCAGACAATGCATGTATTTAGCAATGGAGAAACTGTCCTGTGTGGCATTTTGATGCCTTGTAAGGAGTGGCATTCTAGGTAGTAGGTGAAGTCTTTGCCTTTTGAGGGAGTGACCAAAGGCTCGTGGGTATATAGACTGTTGGTAAAGGGTATAGAAATACTGCATGGACTGGATGGCTGGAAACAACACATATGATTGGTTGCCCATGTATTTACACAATCCTTGACATTCTCTTTTTATTGATGATATTTTTTGATACATATAAGAATAAAAAGAGAACAACAAGAAAACCCTTACATTTCATCAACCCATTGTTCATTGGTAAAGTCAACCCACCCAACAAATGATTTGAATCACAGGGGCGGTTCGAGTTTCCAAGAACGTTTTTCCTAGTCTTTATGGACTTCTTCATTATCAGACCGTTTGAGCCAGAAGTAAGCTGCAACTACCACAGCCATCCAAAAAAGAATGCACACTTCGCAGAGTATAATTATCTCACCCAAATTCATGTCGTTCTCCAAACCCATTTTTTTTTAGCACCTGAACGCCTGAAACAAGGTCAAACTTCTGGTCTTGGTCGTAATCACAAGGCACAATGGTGGAAGACAATGACTATGAGTATGATAAGGAGAGAGAAGTGGGGAAACAGAGAGAAAGATGAGGAAGCATGGAGAGAGAGAGAGAGAGAGAGAGAGAGAGAGAGAGATGCAGAGATGAGAGATGAGGGGGGATCTGAGGAAGAAGAAGCAGAAAAGAAATGAGGGATAGAATCCTTATGCTCTCTTTCCTCTCTCTTTCCACCGACACTTTTCCTTTTCCTCTTCTATTTTTTTTGTTTTGCTTTTTCTTTTTCTTTTTCTTTTTGATCTCTCTCTCTGACACTTTCTCTCTTGTCTATCTTTTTTTCTCTTTTTTTTGGATCTCTCTCTCTCTAACACTTTTTCTCTCTTCTCTCCTTTTTCTTTTTTTCTTTTCTTTGGTTTTTTTCTTCTTCTCTCTCTGCCGACGCACTCCCTCTCTCTCTTCTTTTCATTTTTTCTCTTTATTTTTCTTTCTTTTTTTTGGGCCGACAATCTTTCTCTCTCTTCTTCTCCTTTTTGACTTTTTCTGTTTTTTTTTTTGCCTTTTGATTTGAAAGAGTGTAAGAGTGTATTTGAGAGAGTAGAGTAGCCTATTGATTTGGCAATGAGATGATTTGGATAGTTGCGAATGTACTGGTACTGATTGGATTTGATAATATCAGTGTTCGTAGTATGGATTTTCATGTGCTGCCATTGTATCGAATTAGGCCTTAATGAAGGATTGGGAACGATCAAGCACGTTTTTTTTTACTTGGGACACACGACGCCTTTGAGCTGGTCCAGATTGATGATAGCAAACAAAAGTGGATTATGAAAGTGATGATGAGGGATTAGAATCCTCATTTTAGAAAATGCACTTATGTGATTAACAAGAGATAGTATTTCCACAGCTGATTCTTGAACTGATTGCCTAATGTGAGGGTACATTGCATAAGAAGCGAAAATGATGCTAGAGGAGGAATTTTTTTTGTTTTTTTTGGAATATGAAAAGTTACAATGATACAAATGTACACTTAGATTTTGATGAGTGGGAACTGAGTTCTACCAATGTGAGGCTTCCTTCCAACGATTGAATGCTAACGACATCCTATGCGCTTTTCAGCAACTATGTAGATCTGACAGTCCGTTCCACAAAACCTTGGGTTAATGTTTTTCAGGACTTACTTCTGAGGACAATACCGTCCTAGGATGCTTACCTTCCCAGTTCCCCTACAAAACAATACCCCAAAGATCCAAACTACATTAAGCTGGTGGAGGGACGCGTGTAGCAAGATATGTGGGCTCAATCCCAGGCACACTCGACGTACAGGGACTACCTCGAATCCGGACCATGATGTTCATTCCACCTTCTTCTTTTTATTGAATTTTTTTTTAATTTTATTATTATTTTTTTAAAACAAAAGAGCCTTAGTTCTAAGGCTCATGCCACCTTGTGAATCGGTGACTCTCTATCTCGCCCGTTAAGCCCAAGAAGGAGCTTTGAGCTAAATTATTGGCAGTGAAAAAAGAGTAAGGATCAGTGGATGGAATAGGTGCTTTTGACGAACTCGCTTGAAGATTTGGGGGGGGGGGGATTTGGATATCTTGGGACCCCTGATTTTTCTGTTTGATACAGGAGAATCTGGGACTTGTTAGATTACGAGTGTTGGGCTAGATTAGACTAGCAGGGGCAAATTGGATTAACAGAGGGGGTGTGGGCAGGGCGAGAGACTGGAGAAATCATGTTGGGAGTAGCGAGATCCAACGGACTTGGAGAAGTTTGGTGGTTGTTGTTAGGTTGTAAGGATCGGACTGGAGAAATGGTGTTGGGAGTAGCAAGATCCAACGGACTTGGAGAAGTTTGGTGTTTGTTGCTAGATAGTAAGGATCGGACTGGAGAAATTATGTTGGGAGTAGTGAGAGCCAACGAACTTGGAGAAGTTTTGTGGTTGTTGCTAGGTTGCAAGTGTTGGACCAGATCTGACCAACGAGAATGAGAAGATGTCGTACAAGTTTGAGTAATAGGAGGAATATGGGTAAGGCTAGAGATTTCCAAGGAGATTAGAGCAGTTGTGGTGGGAGAAATGAGATTGGAACAATTTTGAAGAATTTCTATGTCGTGATCTAGATCTTCCATGGCATAACTAAGCCAAGGATCCAGATAAGGATCTTGGGATTGTTTGGGTGATTCTTCTTTTGACTGAGCTTGAGTTGTGAAACATGTTCCTTCAGTTCTAGAACTTGTTGTTCGAGGAAAAAGACGTAAGAAACAGAACCCAAAATGGGATCCTGAAGTCTAGATGTGGCTTCATACACAAAGGAGCATATAGTTTGTTGATGGTCTGCCTCGGATGCCTTTTCAATAAGGCATAGAAAGCTTGTGCTTCCCAAGAACTCGTGAATGGCTTCATAATCCCTCACACTTCCTGCATACTGAAAGTAGGGAGCCAAGGGACAATCACTTCAACACTATCTTTTATTATACTTACAGGCACCACAACGATTTGTGATAAAAGCCATTTTGGTACTATTATCTGCTCCTCTTCTCGATCTCTCTGGGAAGCTCCTGTACAGGGCTTGTTTCAGATCTAGGTTGGGTGAGGGTTTTTTTTTCAAGAAGAGAGACGAGTTTAGAGAAAGAAGACGAGGGGAAGAAGAAGAAAGAGATAAGGAGAGTGAGATAGAGAGAGGGAGACCAGAGAGAGGTTCATTAGAGAGAGAGAGTGTATGGGTGAGAAAGGCACATAGAGAGGGGGATACGGAGGGTTTTTAAAAGGAGAGAAAGAGAAAGGGGGAGTAGATTGATGAAGAAAAAAGAGAGGGAGTAGGTTAAAAAATAGAGAAAGAGAGAGACCGTTAAGTGACAGAGAATGAAAGAGAAAGCGAAAGAGAGAGGGTCGGTAAGAGTGACAGAAAGAGGGAGAGAGAGAAAGAGAGTGAGAGAGTGAGAGAGAAAGAGAAAGAACATGTGGAGAGAGTGATGTATTGTCACGACCCATCCCGCTACGCGTAAAAATAGGACACGTGGCACGCCATCAAGGCTTATCCAGCTCCATTAAAGTCAAATAGCAGCGGAAAACATTATTAAAATCCATAAAAATCAGAGTTATAAAAAGTTTTATTCAATTGAAACCTGTCTAAAGGTACACAAGTCTAACATATGCAATATAAGACAAAACATGCTTTAATCTCATAAATCATATCAATAGTCTCTAGGGAGTAAAATACGCCTTCATCCGGTAGCGGCAAGTCCAAGCCTTAAACCGCGATATAAATGGCTAGTCCAAGCCTACAACCATTACATCCCCCAAGTGCCCTGGCAAGTCCAAGCCTTAAACCATGCACAGTAGCCGTCGCTACTAAAATTCTCAAACAACGAGAAGCTTACTCTGGCATGAATTTGTATAAGACCACCCTTTGACCCACATAGACAACTCAACGTGCTCGCGTAAATTTAGACATGCTTTTAACAATTTAACGCGTGCATAATTAACGGGCCTACAATTAACACATGGACTTTTTCCCGGATCTCAATTTCGTCGTCGAAATATAAAATATGTATTTCTCTATATTTCACAAGTTAGAACTTCATACCTCGTGCGATTCTCTTCAAACTTTGAAGGATCGACTAGGAGGCTAATTAATCGTCGGATTTCGAATTTGAGACAATTCCTACAAGTTTATACCTGTTTTTCCCAAATTCCTAGAACTTAGCTTTTTATAAACATTAGCCAAACATAGCCTAAGTAGTATCAAAACGTAGATCTTACCTTCACGAGTTCAAATCTTGAATTTGGTGAAAAACTGACGGACGAACGGTCGTCGTTTGTCGTCGCAAAGCCCGTGACAACAATCTCCCTTCTCTCTCCTCTCTCTAGATACTTTTCCAACCTTTTGGAGAATGAAATCTTATCCTCCACTATTTATAGAAAATCTTCTAAAAAATTGTGTTTACCTCCCCGCAAGTTTCTCAAAACTTCTAATTAACCCATGAAACTTCGCACACATCCATTTTATGTCTTTACGAGTGAAAATTATAAATTTTAGAAGTTTCCGACCAAGTCTCGTTTGGGTCCAAAAATAACGTCCGAAAACTAAATTATGTGGAATCTCTACACCACCTACCTTTTTATTTAACGTGTCACTCACGTTCTCACCACAGTTGTCAAAACGATATTTAACAATATTGAGATTACCAGAAACTATACTACACAGGTATAATTTACTATTCACAAAATACCAGATAAGTCAAATAACATTTAAATCATATAAATGTCATTTACTCGTGCCAATGAAAATCTCAATTACCAAAATCCTCGTGTCCTTACTGACACCTCACCGTTGACCATAGTCAACCACTTATCCTCATTTATCATATATAAATGATAATTCATAAGTTTATATCATTCATGACAAAACTATGAAATTCTGGAACAGGCATGATAACTCTCCCCTCCAAAAAGGAAGTTTGTCCCCAAACTTATACCTCATACGTCGAACAGGTACGAATACTCATTCCTCATGTCTTCCTCACTTTCCCATGTAGCTTCTTCCACCGTGTGACTATGCCACAATACTTTTACCATCGAAATCATCTTAGTTCTTAAGACTTGCTCTCTTCGATCTAGAATCTCTATCGGTTGTTCCACATAAGTCAAGTCTCTCTGAATCTGTAGCGGTTCAGGTACAATGATCTTACTCGTATCAGTCATACAACGTCTCAACATTGATACGTGAAATACATTGTGTACATGTTCCAACTCTGACGACAATGCCAATCGGTAAGCTACTAGACTTACCCTCTCTAGGATCTCAAAAGGTCCTATGAATCTTGGATTGAGCTTTCCCCTCCTTCCAAATCGTACAATGCCTTTCGAAGGCGATACTCGCAAGTAAACAAAATCTCCAACTTCAAAATTCATCGGTCGTCATTTAGAGTCCGCATAGCTCTTATAACGGCTCTGAGCTACCTTAAGTCGCTCCTGAATCACCTTCACCTTCTTAGTAGTCACCTGTATTAACTCAGGTCCTAGTAACTTCCTTTGTCCAACCTCAGTCCAACAAACAGGCGATCGACATTTATGCCCATACAAAGCTTCATATGGTGCCATACCAATACTTGACTGAAACCCGTTATTATACGCAAATTCAATCAATGGTAGGTGTTTCTCCCAATCACTCCCAAAATCCAATACACACAATCGTAACATATCCTCTAATGTCTGAATCATACACTTCGACTGTCCATCGGTCTGAGGATGAAATGAGGTATTGAAACTCAACTTCGTACCCATAGCTGTCTATAGACTTCCCCAAAACCTCGATGTAAAACTACTATCACGGTCCGATATAATCACGCCTGGTACCCCATGTAGTCTTACAATCTCTCTCACATACAATTCTGCTAACTTGGACGGTTTAGTTGTCTTGATCGGTAGAAAATGAGCTGACTTGGTTAATCGGTCAACTATAACTAAAATCTTATCATTCTTATTGACTGATTGCGGGATTCCCGAAACAAAGTCCATTGTAATCTCATCCCATTTTCCATTCTGACACTGGTAATGGTTGTAATAACCCCGTAGGTACTTGTCTCTCCGCTTTGATCTGTTGACATGCCGAACATTCAGATACAAACTTAGAGACTTCACGCTTTATACCCTTCCACCAGAAGTTTTTTCTTAAGTTTTGATACATTTTGTTGCTTCCCGGATGTACTGAATATCGAGTACTATGTGATTCTTCTAGAATCCTCTCTTTCAAGCCTTTCACATTCGGTACACATAATCGATTTTCCAGTTTCAACGTTCCTTGTTCTAATACGAAACCAGGTCGCTTTCCTAAAGGTATTTCGTCTCTCATTTTACATAAGTAGACATCGTTAAACTGTTCTTTCTTGATTTCATCAATAATATATGGGTGTGCTATGATCGCCATCATTAAACCACCACTAGTCTCTGGAATTATATTCAATTCCAATCGTTCCATCTCTTTTACCAATTCTTTTTGTTGAGTTAGTTCGTTGGCTAAGTTCCTTGTCGTTTTCTGGCTTAGGGCATCGTCCACCACATTAGCCTTCCCTGGGTGATACTCTATCGAAAGATCGTAATCCTTCATCAATTCTAACCATCTTCTTTGTCTCATATTCAAATCCCGTTGGGTGAAAATGTATTTCAAACTCTTGTGGTCTATGAATATCTTACACTTCTCCCGTACAAGTAATGTCTCCAAATTTTCAAAGCATGAATTACTGCGGCCAATTTAAGATCATGAGTCGGATAATTTACCTCGTGTGTCTTTAGCTGTCTAGAAGTGTAAGTAATTACCTTGCCACCTTGCATAAGCACACATCCCAAACCTTGATGCGAAGCATTACTATAGATTACAAATCCTTTGGTTCCAAATGGTATTGTCAAAATAGGTGCCCTTGTCAACCTTGACTTCAACTCCTGAAAAATGTCTTCACATTCCTAACTCCATTCAAAGGTAATCCCTTTCCTCATCAACTTGGTCATAGGTAAAGAAATCTTCGAGAAGTGCTCAATAAAACGGTGATAATATCCTGCCAATCCCAAGAAACTTCAAATTTCAGGTGCAGATGTCGGTCTTTGCCAATTTGATACAGCTTCTACTTTGTGAGGATCAACTGAAACTCCATTCTTGTCAATCATGTGACCAAGAAAAGTAATCCTAGACAACCAAAATTCACATTTCTTGAATTTACCAAATAATTGCTTCTCTCGCAATCTCTGAAGTATCAACCTCAAGTAGTTCTCGTGTTCTATCTCACTCGGTGAATAGATAAGAATATTGTCGATGAACACTATTACAAAGTCATTAAGATAGTCATTAAAGACTCAGTTCATAAGATCCATGAACGCGGCTGGTGCATTTGTAACTCCAAACGACATGACTAAGAACTTATAATGTCCGTAGCGCGTTCTGAAAGCAGTTTTCTCGACGTCTTCGGCCTTCACTTTTAACTGATGGTAACCTGATCTCAAATCTATCTTTGAAAATACTTGAGCCCCACGAAGTTGATCAAATAGATCATAAATTCTCAGTAGTGGATACTTGTTCTTAATTGTCAACTTGTTCAATTCTCGGTAGTCGACGCACATACGCATTGAACCATCTTTCTTCTTAACGAACAACACTGGAGCTCCCTACGGCGAAATACTTGGTCGAATGAAACCCTTGTTAAGTAGCTCTTGTAGTTGGATTTTTAGCTCTTTCAATTCTATGGGTGCCATTCTATACGGTGCCTTTGATATGGGTCTTGAGTCTGGCATAACCTCAATAGTGAACTCAACCTCTCTCTCAATAAGAACATCTAGTAGGTCATTAGGAAATACATCTGGATATTCTCGTACTATCGGAATGTCTTCTACTTTTAATTCGGTCGCTGAGACATCAGTCACTGAACATAGGAATCCTTGACATCCCTTTTTCAATAACCTTCCCGCTCGGATAGCTGAAATCAAATACGGTGGCGGTATAACTCCACTCCCTTGGAAACAAAAGTTCCCATGTACCGGTGATCAAAAATTAACCTCTTTCCGTTCACAGTCTATTGTGGCTTGGTTAAGAGCTAACCAATCCATTCCCAGTATCACGTCGAAATGGTTTACCACAATCGGTATAAGGTCTACGGTCATCAACTTCTTGCCTAGTTTGATCTCACAGTTCTTATATATAGTAGACGCCATTATTGATTTACTAAGTGGCACAACAATAGACAATTCATATCCTAATGGTGCCGATTCAACATTCAAATGTTCAACAAAAGCATGCGATACAAATGAATGCATAGATCCCGAGTTGACAAGTATGCGTGCTAAGTGTGAACATACAAGCACCATACCTGAGACTACTGTCTCTGAAGCAGTCATATCCCCTGGGTTCATCTGATATGCTCTTCCTTGACGTTGTTTTGTCCTTTGTCCCCCGTCATTGGATTGTCTAGGCTTTGACCCACTGGAGGCCATAGAACTAGCTCCTTGCTGAGGATACTTCCTCGGGCAATCCTTGGCTTGGTGCCCAAATACTCCACAATCATAACACTTACCTCTCATGTCGTGTGTTGAATTAGTACTACCCCCGCCTTGGTTCCTGTTTTGGGGTTTGGTCATGAAACATTGGCTTGAGTATGGTCGGTTGCAAAGTGAACACAATGGTATGTTACTTGGCGTTCTCCTGAAATCACTGAAACTAGAACCAGAGCCTCTTTGAAATGGCCTCTTGAAAGATCCGCCTTGGTTCCTATCCCCACTCTCATTGCTTCGTTTACCGTGCTGATTCTGCCTCGACCTTTCTATTCCACTCTTGGCCACTAGCGCTGTTTGTTGTACTGCTGCCACAGTCGAATGTTTGTAGGTTTCCACCCTTAGGCAAATTTTTTCCCTTAAACCCTCTTCGAATTTCCTTGCCCTATCTTCCTCCTCTGGCACGGAACCCTTTCCAAATCTCAACAAAGCGTTGTTCTTGGAAGTATATTTGGTTACAGTCATATCTCCCTGCTTCAAGTTATCAAATTCTCTCTTCTTTGCATTGTAGGCGGCTCGCGGAAAGAACCGGCGATTGAATTCCGCCTTGAACCTCTCCCAAGTAATTGGTGCCCCTTGATCCAGAACATTTACCCACCAGTTCTAGGCTTCACCCTTCAGCACATCACTTGCATTTTCCATTTTCTCCCTGTCATTCATCGGAATAGATCGGAAAATCCTCTCCATGTCCATAATACAATGTTCTGCGAGCGTGGGATCGGGTGTCCCATGAAATTCCATTGGTTTCTTTCAAGCGAATTGTTCGGATACTGATCTTATGCCTCTAGTTTCGGGTGCATGCACTACAGTTATTGGTTCTCCTTCGATTTGGGGCGTGGGAGACAATCGCTCCGCTATATTCCGTATCATTTCTCCCATATTCCCCATCATTTCTTCCATTTCATTCATACGTCGAGTGTGTGGCGATAGATTTCGCTCTTTGTCACTCATGATTACAATCCTGTAGTTCTCAATGCATAAACACTATGCATGTACAACAATAACAATAGCATGTATGTAAAACAACATACATATGCATCAAACATCTCTAATATGTATGGATGTAATCTAGAATATGTCTTAAATTATTCAACACTCCACTCGTCGTCGAACGTTCCCAAAGTTTTGTTACCTATAGCTCTGATACCACTAAATGTCACGACCCAT
This sequence comes from Hydrangea macrophylla, assembly GCA_033977485.1. Lineage (NCBI taxonomy): Eukaryota > Viridiplantae > Streptophyta > Magnoliopsida > Cornales > Hydrangeaceae > Hydrangea > Hydrangea macrophylla. The sequence continues at coordinate 37,701,936 of CM066994.1, forward strand.
CCCGCTACGTGCGAAAATAGGACATGTGGCACGCCATCAAGGCTTATCCAGTTCCATTAAAGTCAAATAGCAGCGGAAAACATTATTAAAATCCATAAAAATCAGAGTTATAAAAAGTTTTGTTCAATTGAAACCTGTCTAAAGGTACACAGTTTTGGAAACAGAGGTCCAGTCGACTGTGATAGGGTCCAGTCGACTGTGCATGGCAAAAACCAAAACATACAATTCTCATCAGGTGTCCAGTCGACTGATCAGGGAACCCAGTCGACTGCATTGGTCACTATTTGGATCAGTAGCTAAAATCTACAGTGGTCCAGTCGACTGAAGGATGGTCCAGTCGACTGATCTTGACACTATTCACTTTCAGTGTCTAAACCCCACTGGATCCAGTCGACTCATCTATGGTCCAGTCGACTGCTCCCCTGCTGGGCAACCCTGTGTGAAATATTACAACTCATGCTTTTCCACATCAACAATAATCACCACCACCATGACTTGCAACGTTTTAAAACACAACTACAGGAGTTCAATTACAAGATTTCCATACTACGGAACTAATCCATGATTCTATTACAACGTTTTATAACTTACCAATCCTTACACAAGATTAGAATTTAAAACAAAAACATATACAATTGTGGTTCCCCGGCGTTCCTCGGCCTCACTCATCACGTTTCTTCTTGTCTTTCTTCTTACCTGTAATGGAGTAAATCTCCACTGCTCAGCTATATACTGAGTGCACAAGTCTAACATATGCAATATAAGACAAAACATGCTTTAATCTCATAAACCATATCAATAGTCTCTAGGGAGAAAAATACGCCTTCATCCGGTAGCGGCAAGTCCAAGCCTTAAACCGCGATGTCAATGGCTAGTCCAAGCCTACAACCATTACATCCCCCAAGTGCCCTGGAAAGTCCAAGCCTAAACCATGCACAGTAGCCGTCGCTACTAAAATTCTCAAACAACGATAAGCTTACTCCGGCATGAGTTTGTATAAGACCCCCCTTTGACCCACATAGACAACTCAACGTGCTCGCGTAAATTTAGACATGCTTTTCACAATTTAGCCGTGCATAATTAACAGGCCTACAATTAACACATGGATTTTTGCCCGGATCTCAATTTCGTCGTCGAAATATAAAACATGTATTTCTCTATATTTCACAAGTTAGAACTTCATACCTCGTGCGATTCTCTTCAAATTGTGAAGGATCGACTAGGAGGCTAATTAATCGTCGGATTTCGAATTTGAGACAATTCCTACAAGTTTATACCTGTTTTTCCCAAATTCCTAGAACTTAGCTTTTTATAAACATTAGCCAAACATGGCCTAAGTAGTATCAAAACGTAGATCTTACCTTCACGAGTTCAAATCTTGAATTTGGTAAAAAACTGACGGACGAACGGTCGTCGTTTGTCGTCGCAAAGCCCGTGGCAACAGTCTCCCTTCTCTCTCCTCTCTCTAGATATTTTTCCAACCTTTTGGAGAATGAAATCTTATCATCCACTATTTATAGAAAATCTTCTAAAAAATTGTGTTTACCTCCCCGCAAGTTTCTCAAAACTTCTAATTAACCCATGAAACTTCGCACACATCCATTTTATGTCTTTACGAGTTAAATTTATAAATTTTAGAAGTTTCCGACCAAGTCTCGTTTGGGTCCAAAAATAACGTCTGAAAACTAAATTATGTGGAATCTCTACACCACCTACCTTTTTATTTAACGTGTCACTCACGTTCTCACCACAGTTGTCAAAACGATATATAACAATATTGAGATTACCAGAAACTATACTACACAGGTATAATTTACTATTCACAAAATACCAGATAAGTCAAATAACATTTAAATCATATAAATGTCATTTACTCGTGCTAATGAAAATCTCAATTACCAAAATCCTCGTGTCCTTACTGACACCTCACCGTTGACCATAGTCAACCACTTATCCTCATTTATCATATATAAATGATAATTCATAAAATTTCATATCATTCATGACAAAGCTATGAAATTCTGGAACGGGCATGACATGTATCGATGTTGAGTCATACATAGAGAGTGAGAGCATGTGGAAAGAGTGATGAATCAATATTGATGCATGTGTAGAGAGTGAGAGCATGTGGAAAGGTTGATGCCTAATACAGACTTAAATCAGGCCTGGTCCCCAAACCTTCAAACCTCCAGTGCCGAAGCACTTTTTCATGTTGGTGGTTCGAGCGGGAGAGTTTTCTATGCGGTACCGACGGTGACACCGCGATGGCCATGCCACATACTCATCTCCCTATATAATCTTACAAGGTTTCCTCTTGAGGAAGGGTTATGTTATGCTTGCATGCTAGAGTGTAGTGTGCAAAATGATTTAGGCATTGCCCTTTGCAAATTTTGGCATTGGCCTTGCAACTTTATTTCAGTCTGAGTCGTGAACTCCTGTACAAAAGAATACGAATTCACAAAAGAAAAGGTAAAATTGAATTGTTAGTGAAAAAAAGAAAAAGAAATGCCCCATTGTAATGAGAATCACTAAAGTGGTGGCCTGAGTCCTTTTAAGTGTGATATTCCCCAGTTGAGTCGCCAGCTGTCGCGCCCGCTTTTTTGGCACAGCCTGGCCTGTAGGTGTGGGCCTGGCTTTTTTTTAAAAGTGGGTGAAATGCGACAAATTTTATTGAGAGTGGTGAAAAGAGTATGATAGGGCCTATTTGAAATGTTTAGAGTGTCCACCTAACATTTGGGTGTTAGGGCCCCTGCAAAGACAATTAAAGTAATCATCTTTGACTTTTTAAAGAGTTTTAAGAAAAGTGGGCCCTTTAAAAGTATGACTCTGAATAGCCATGCGAAAACCAGAGATCTTTAAAAATATGGGTTCGGGGGCTCGATTATGTCGAGGGAAGGTGCTAGGCTCCCTCGAACATGTGCGCAAGCACGGTTGCCGATTCTAATGGTTTTTATGATAATGGGGCATAAAATAAAATATAGTAGAGTATGAGGATGTTCAAGAAATAGAAAAAAGATGTGGTTATGGCCGCACCCAAGTGGAGGGTTGCATACGTATCTCAAGTCGAGAATCAGGTCGTACGTAGTTCTGTGCTTTGTACATGTGTGTGTGTGCAAGTGTTTTGAGAAAGTTGGTCGATCTAGATCGTGTGAGTGTTCTGTAGTATTTTGAGCAAAAGATGGTATAGCTAGGAACTTTAACCTGTACGGTATAGTCCTAGACTTTAACCTTTCAAGTAGTGAGTTTTGAAAAGTAATTCGAGTGAAAAATGGTGTAACTAGGAATTTTGGAAAGTGATTGAGATTGAAACGAACTTATGCAAGCAAGTGAAGAATGAAGTGTTTTTTTTTGGGTTAATTGGTTATCAGTCCAAAATAGCCCAGTCATGTGAACTTAGGCCCATTTAGAAGCAGGACTTAATTAGAAGTCCCTACAAGACATTAGGATAAAAATGCCCTTATCACTTCTTTTGCATCTCAGTAATAAACATCTCATTAATCAACTTTGCATCTCACTGAACACAGAGCACTGAAGAGCAAGAACTCGGAGATTGCAGAACTCGAGCATCGAAGAGACGAAAAAGTGGAGAAATCGAGCACATGAAGCTTTAACACAGAGACGAAGAACACAAATCGCAGATACGAAGACATTCAGCATCAAAGAGACAAAAAAGTCGAAGATTACGAAGAGAATGATATTCACCATCGATTTTTCCCTAATAGTGGAGAAATCGAGCATATGAAGCTTGAAAACCCTAAGTAGACATTGAAGGTGAAGAATCAGTATAATTGAAGCTCCAAAAACCCTAAGTCACCATTGAAGTTGAAGAAGCGAACATTGAAGCTCTGAAAATTAAAAAAAATGGGGAAGAAAGGTACAAATATAACATTAATATTCTGTTTGATTTCACATATTGTTCAAATTAGGGCTATGAGTTTATTTAGCATTTTCATTTACAAATGTAAATTGCTTTTGGTGACTGATTCCCATTGCTTTTGGCGACTGATGTACAAAAGTCAAGTGAATTTAGTATGCTACATGAATATTGTTGAGTCGGATTGGAGCTTAGATCAAGTATAGTGACCATGTACAGTCTTAGGGCTATGAAATGAACTAATATTCTTTTTGATTTCACATATTTTTCAAATTAGGGCTATGAATTTACTTTGCAATTTCACTTACAAGTGTAAATTGCTTTTGGGATATCATTTCAATTGATTTCAGTACCTTTGCCCAAAATTTTAGTACATTTTCCAATTTCAATTGATTGTAGTTCATTTTAGATTATTTAAAGCTGATTATGAGTATTGATTTTGGTTTGAGTTCATTTTGAATTCTATAGGTTTCAGAACACTAATTTAAAGCCTCAGCTTTAGGATGATTAGAATTGATTTCAGATGATTTATTGTTCGCAATGTCTTTCCTAGTGTTCATGTCATTTCGGCTATGTTTTCCCTTTACCATTGCTTTATGGTTTGGAGATTATTCTTTAATTTTGATTTCATAAGTTGAAGGCAAATCATGATAGCTTGACAAATTCAAATGAAACTCATTCTGAAAATTTTTGGCTGTTACTGTTGACTGACATCCATAATGTGGTTAATTGCGATGAAACTGATTGAGATGGAAAATAAACAAATCTTCTATTGTTTTGTAAAGTTACAGAAATTGTAGTATGTCTATATGCATCTGTTTTTTTGGTGTTTTCTAAACCTATTGTTAAAAACTTGTTCGTAAAAGTAACAGTGTGAATGCTTAATATGTAGCTCGCGCATTCCGAAATCCTATCAAGAAGCCACCAAAAGTACAAAAGCAAGAGAACAAGAAAAAGATCCCTCAATATCGAGGCACACTAGTAACCTTGGTGAAACTGATGCGTGAAATAAAACTTAGAAAGGAGCATGTCGTAGAACTAAAGAAAACACCATTTTGGCACCTATTCAATGCTTTCCTGCAGAAAAGAGTGACACATGAAAGAAAGTTTGATAAGATTTCAACTCAGATTATTCAACTATATCGACCAAGAGAGAAATGATTTCAAATAGGGAGGTACCTCATTCCAATTAATGCAACAGATGTATCTTTGATCTTCGGGATAATGGCTGGAAAAGTGCCAATTGAGTTGGGTTCCGGTAAAAAGGAAATGACACCATTTGTCAGAAGAAGATTTAAGGATACGGAAAGGCTAGATGGCAAAAACATAAGAGATGCAATTGAAGAAGCTGTCAAGGGAACATGTATAGATGACATACAAGATGTAGTACGCCTACTGTGTTTGAATCTATTCCTATCCCTACTTTTTGCAACCACCGGATTCACAACAAAGTGGGCATTCATTAAGTATGTCGATGACATCGAAGAAATGTCTAAGTATGGATGGGCAGAGGCAGTTTGTTCAACCCTATTAGGAGCAATTGAGAAAGCAAACAATAATCCAGTGACAGGATGTGTTATCGCGCTTCAGGTATACCAAACATTTTCAGCTTAATATAAGAGCAAAATTTATGTTGTTTCTATATACTAACATATCAAATCTTACATAATGCAGTATTAGCTTTGTGAGCATACATCTATCGTTAAACCATTGTCAGAAAATTGTATCCCAAGATTTATCAAATGGAACCTCATTGATCTCAACAAGAAGCTAAGGCATCTAGAAATATCAAATCTCGATGACAATCAGATACTTTAATGAATTTCAGAACACCTGATTGCTTTTGTAAAATTTCACAAAACTTTGCTCATGTAATGCAGATTTTTTTTAACTAAATTTCTTTTGTTAAATAGTATGTTGTTCACTATAAGTAATGCGGAGTCAATGCTTTTTCTGAAATTGCAGAAATGAATTTGTTCTCACTTTTTTACGAAAACCTAGATTACTTTTGTAAAATTTCACAAAAGCATGTTTTGCTGCACCATTTCAGAAACGTCGAACTAACTTTCTGGAATATCACAAAGCTTTGATTGTGTATAAATGAATGTGCATGTCTCCTTGTGTATAGGTTCACTCGGCTGCACTGAAGTTAACTTTAAAAGAGAGAAAAGCTTATCGATGTCTTTCAAGAAAGTATTTGCAAGTCGTCGTAGATGAGTCGCATGATTCGCATGATAGCGACGACAATACTGGTACAGACGGAGATGATGAAGTAAGTGAAGCTGAGACAGAAAATTCGGATGATGAGGAAGAATCTGAAGAAACAATTTATGAAGAAACTAAATATAGCCCAGATGCAGAGGATGATGATGATGAAATGCTATCTGTCGACTTAGATGCGGATGAGAATTTCGGGTTTGAAGAAGATAATGATGAAATGGTGTCTGCAACAGATGATGGAAAAGCATCTAATGCAATACCCGATTCGCCACAGCCACAAGCAGAAAAAGATTATGATTTTGAATATGCTGCTGAGAGCACAAAGTACTCACCATTGAGAAAAGAATACTCGTATCAAAGCCTCCGAAAATATGATATTCCAACTTTTAATCTGGGTGACTTTGATCTGAATGATGTTGAACTCTCTAATGACAAGACAACAAGATGCACAACTCCAACACCATATGGTACAGCGAAGAGTGGATTTGAATCTTCTAGAGAAGATAGAGAAAAGGCCAAAAGAATGATCAAAGATTTTATAAAAGAAGTTGAAGATCTAAAGAGAGCAAGGATGGATGATGGGAATGTGATGACCGTGTTAAAAGCAACAATTGAAGATTTGAAAAAGAAAGAAGAAAATGCAACCAATGAATTGAAAATGAGAATTGAGGTGTTGATGGCTGAAAATAATTCCATTAGTAAGGCAAAGGCAAATGCAGATCAAACTATTGCAGAAATGAAACGTGATTATAGCCTACTTCGCATTGACATGAAATGCATGCAGACAAAAATTTCTTGTTTGGAGGATGTCATTAAAGTAAGGGAAGAAGAAGTGCAGAATCTCAGGAATAGAGTTGATTCACACTTTGAAACCATGAATCAAAAAGGTTCTACAAGTGATACCTCATCGGCCAATGATCCATATGTCCAATTCCTGCATGAACAGTTTGAAGTGATGAAAAATAGAGAATTGAAGGATAAAATGGATGTCGCAGAAATGATAAAAGACAGAGAAATTGAAATTAAGTCCTTGAATGAAGAGATACAAAGGCTTACAATAGAGAATACGGAGTGATGTTGTCAATACCAAGATGTAAAAAGTATGCTTTTATTTATGCTTTACTTTTCTAAAGATTTGTAGTGTGAAAGTAAAGGTCGAACCCACAGAGATTGATTTACTACAGCGACTTAATTTTAAAACCTAAATTTAGTTAATTAAGAAAACGGATTTGATTTTAATTTGAATTAAACTAAGAACATAAAAATAAATTTAAACTATGAAAGCAATTTAAATAGTTGTTTTTAAATAATGTTTAAGGAAACCTAGGATTGCAAATCCACCACTAGCTTCATAATAGAAATATTTATGAATTACTTTAGCTTATTACATTGGATGATAATGGGGAATTGTAGCTACAAGCCCAATTCCTCCGACAAGAAGATAATCATGGTTCAAGCACCAACATAATCCATCTTCGGTTAGCACGAATTATCCCACACTAAACTAGGGTTGTGATCTAATCCGTCTAACCTAAGCATGGACTATTCGGATACTTGATAGCACAAATCAATAAAGCACCATCACATGTAAACAATCTAAACAAGCACAGCAAGAATAGATCATTGAGCACATCACAGTCAAAATAGATCTAAGACAAGAATAAATTCTGAAAGTAATGATTTAAGCAATAGAAGTACGATTTATTTATAAAAATCCTCGGAACATGTGACTGTCATCCATACATAATAAATCTAAAATAAAAACATAAATAAAACCCTATTACTTGGCTAGGGTTTCATTGAAACCCTAGATCTATGATCTAGCTATCCATGGAAGTGATGGATGGCAAGAGGTTGATGGAGGAGGCTATGGAAACCCTTGGTCTTCTTCTTCTTCTCCTTGCTTCCCTCCCTTCAATGGCTGAAAGTGTATATATATTTATTGGCTAATGATGTGTAACAATGTGTAACCCTTTAATTATAGTAAAATAGGGTATATATAGATTTACAACAAGTTTTTGGAAGCTTTCCCAACTCGAAACGCACTAAAACTGATATAATTTACAATCTGGACGCAGTTAGGACATCTCGTTTGCACAGGAGTCTTCAGTATACTGAAATACGCAAGTTTGGTTTTTACACATATCGCGCGAGCGCGACATTTGGGACTTCGCGTGCGCGGATCGCGCGAGCGATTTCTGGGTTCTCGCGCGAGCGGATCGCGCGAGCGATTCTCGGATTTTCGCGCCCGCGGCTTGGCTTTTTCAGCTTCTTTTCTTCTACTTTTTCACCCTGTTTAGCCTGATATACTTGATTTTTTCCAAAACCTGTCAGAAAATAGAAAACGAAATAAAAATATACAAAAACAGGATAAAAAGGTACTAACAAATGCTCATTAAGGCGTATAAATAGGATTTGTTCTCTCCCGATCACGGAGCTATGGGACCAGATCATCATTAACCATGTCGACAACATAGAGAATGAGGTAAATTTGTGATCACACGCAAAAGTTAATCTTGCTACATTTTAGAAAAAAAGATACACATTTATGAAATTTCACAGATGTATGCTTTTGTTGACTTTCAAATTTGTGAAGTATGTTTGTGCAATTTACATTTTGCTGAGTTGCTTTTGTGAAATTTCAAAAAAGTATGTTTTCTTGAATTAGTTTTTTGAAATTTCACAAAACTAATGTGCTGAATTATTTTTTGTGAAACTCCGCAAAAGAATATGTTGCTGCCTTTCAAAAAAACTGATTACTTTATTTTGTAAAGAAGAATTTTAAAAAATTGCTTGAACAAAAAATATGCAGAACAACGAATCTATGATTAAATCACTGAGATCAGAATTGGAAATCCTAAGAGCTCAAAATGCTAAGCTGATGGGAAAGGACATCAATTTCGAGTTGAATGAAGTTACAGAAAAGTTTCAATTCAAACCAAATGAACCTGATAACAAGGATGGAGATGAATTAGTGGAGACTGATGGCACTAATGCTAAGAAGATTGATGAACGTAATAAGATCAATGACAAAGTGACCAATGAGAAGAAGAATGTGGGAAAAAAAGATAAAAAGAAGATGGCCACGCCAAAAAGCAAGCGTAAACGCGCAGAGATGACTATTCAGGAAATTTGGCAAAGTTCACTAGTTCGAGGAGTCAAGGCAAAGCTGAGAGTAAAGAATAGAATTAAGGAATTTGTGTACATACCAAAAAGGCAAAAAACAACTTGTCAAACAAGGAGCAAAACAAAGGATGACGAGGGAACAGGAAAAGCAGCCATTGATGTTGATGAAATAGAAGAAAATGCTATGAAATACCGACTTCTAGTAAGTTCCCAGTTTATCATTACTTGAAGTCCAAAGATCGAACCCTACTACACAAAATGTGAGATAAAGAAGGCCCATTGTAAATATTAAAGTAGTTTATATTAATATACATTATAAAGTGCCATTGTGCATCCAAGCTGTTTCAAATTTGTCTTTAATTTTTGGATTAACAGTGCAGCAGCATTCCGCATAATAGACAGAGCTGACCATTTACTATTGGATGACTTGGTTGGTATTATTCGTGAAAGAGCACTTGGGAACAATGTACGTAATACCACTTGAACATCTCATGCATATAATTCGATATTTAACAGCTATCTATTATTGATTTGATGAACCAATTTATTGCAAGAACAGGTTATCGATATGTATGCACATTTATTGATGGAAATGCAAGAACATGGGAAGATTACACAAAGTCAACAAGAAAGGACTGGAACTTCATTTGTATTTCCCAGCTTATGCTTGGTAAGCAACAAAAATTCCAAACACAATTTTTTATCATTTATTGTGTTGTTTTCAAATTCTAATTCTAATTTGTTCTGCATAAAAAACAGGCATGGGTAAGAGATAACAACAAAGAAATACTGAATAGCCTTGTACACCCGCACATTGAAAACAGAGAGCAGCACCGTTACTGCATCTATCCACTGATATCTAAAGGCTACAAAAACTCTACAAGACACTGGACTTTGGCTGTACTGGACACAAGGGATGGAACTTGGAAGTTCTACAACTCTTAAAAGCCACGAAAAGGAAAGAAAAGATACGATCAGTACAAAAGAGACTTCAACAACATGGTAATCAATCAAACTCTGACAATAATCACTTATCATATGGATTTTAGAAACCTGAATGCACAGAAGTATGTGACTTACAGAACTATGTTACTTTTTAAAAGTAAATTCAAAAAATAGTGTTTTGTTTGAAGTACTTTTGTGAAATTTCACAAAAGTATGAAATTACTTTTGTGAAATTTCACAAAACTTTTCTCAGTTAGTAATAATGATCTAACACCATTCTCAATAACCTTTCAGAAAAAATATGTTGAGTCATATTGGAAGTCAAGAAAAGAAGAAGATCCCATGATTGAGGAGTTGGTGACTAAAGTTGAGTTCGTGGAAAAAAGCCCACAACAAGCTTTTGGGACGTATGTATCAAATCAAATTGATTTCTATATTAACATTCAACATTTTACCCTAATCTTAATTTTCACAAATTGATTATAGTTTCTTGTATTCAAATGCAGACTTGATTGTGGTGTAATTGTTTGTTACATCATAAAGAAATTTTTCTTTGGTGAGAATATCGACCTTTACTGCAATGCAGAAAGGTTCAGAGCAGAGATGATAACTGATTTCCTCAACACTCCTGGGAACTCATGGACAGAAGAAGATTTTAAAGAGAGAGATGAGCTCAGGAAGAAATTTGTAAATGAAAAGCAGATACCCCCTTCCACAAATACATGAAAGTAGATTTTCTTTCAATGAACTAGATCACTGATTTTGTTTTGATGTACCGTGGAAGCTAGAACATAGACAATCTTTTGCTGTTATGAAAAGTTACAGAAATAGTTGTTTGTCGATATGCATCTCTATTTTTTGGTAAACTAAGATAGACAAACATGCTTTTTAGTTACTGAATTTTGATTTACTATTTCACAAAACTTTGTACCTGTAATAAACGTACATCTGTTACATTCCTGTTGCGTACTTTGGAAAAGCTCCAGTACTTTTGTGAAGTTTCACAAAACTTTGTTCTTGTAATAAACATACATCTTTTTCATGAAAGTATATTATTTTGTTGGCTGAGTTTCTATCGTCAAATATTGTAATGTTGCCTTTCAGAGTAGATGAGTTAATATAACTTCATGAAATTTCACAAAACCATGTTATTTTGCTGCTGTTCGAGGAAACTTGCACAAAACTTTGTTCTTCTAACGTACACTTTTTTAGTAAATTTTAGTAAATTTTTAGAAACTTTAGTAAATTTTTCACAAATTACTTGCTTTGCTGCACGCTTTCATAAAAGATTAACTACTTTTGTGAGCTTGCACTTTTGTAATTTTAAAAGCTCAAGTACATTTGTCAAATTTCACAAAACTTTGTTCTTGTAATAAACATGCATATTTTTCACTAAAGTATGATATGTTTTTTGCCTGACTTTATTTTGTCAAATACTATATAGCTCTGCCTTTAGAATAGGTGAACTGGTAGTTTTTTAAAATTTTACAAAGTACGCTTTACTGCCTTTCGGAATAAACTCAACTACTTTTGTGAAATTTCACAAAACTTAACAGTAAGAAATTTACAATAACAATTAAAGAAGACAACTAATTAAAGATTCCATTCATTATCAGTAAATTTGCAATTTACCTCCTAGAGCATCAAAACTATAACAGTAAAAAACATTTATTCAAAAACATACTGAATATTCAATATCAAACTGAAATCGAAATGTGTATGAATCTAATAGGTCAACTACCCACCTATTTGATAAACTCTCTACAAGACTTCCTATTGTGACTTCCCATCTTCCCGCACCTACTGCACCTTATTTGATGAATTTTATGATGAATGTTTTCACCCCGAGAGGGTATTCTCTTTCTCCATGGCCTTCCCGATTGCTTCTTCTCCACCGGGGGAAAGATAAAACTACTGCAAGAACTGTTATCGATATTGGTTGGAGTTGCAAAAGGATGTATAAATTTCGAGTACGACTGCTCAAAATATCGAACATAAAAGTATGATTCAATGTAATCTGTAATTGTATGTCCAGTAATCTTTCCACTGTTATGGATTACAGTGGCAGCGTGTTGACATGGAAAACCTTCTTGTTGCCACTTACCACAAGAACAAGACCGAACCTTGATGTTCACGAAAACAGAAGGATGACAATTAACCTCGTAAATATCATCACTTGAAACACTAACACTCCAAGTCCTACCTTCATCCAATGAATCCTGCAGTTTTTTATACATTTTTGGACACAGAATTCCTGTCCATTCCTTGCATAGGTTTCTCTTATCGGCCATGGTTTTCATCGTATCCACTCTAATCATATCAATCATGTCCGTAATTGGAAGATGCCTCGCTTCAACAATATTTGCATTCCAAGATTCAGCAACATTTGAAAACATCTCTCCATACCTCTGACCTGCAAAAAATGCGTTGCACCAATGTTCTTTTGGAAGGTCACTCAAAAAGTCTTTCACTTTTTGACCACCTTTACTAACAAGTGATTCCATTTCTCTCTCAAATTCAGCACCTGTAGAGGCATATGCACATGACTCAAATTTGTAAACAATACGATTCCGAAACTTGCCTCTCACGCCTTTAAACTTATCCCGTAGATTCATTCGCATATGGTGCAAACAATAACCATGAAAGTGATCCGGAAATACAGCTCGAATACCTTCAATTAGTCCTGCATGTCTGTCAGATATAAAAGTCAACTTCCGTTCAGGATCTAGCACTTTTTTAAGCTCAGTTAGAAACTAAATCCAATTGTTTTTGTCTTCAGAGCTAACCACCGAAAATGCAAGGCTAAAAATACCTGAACATGAAGAATCAGAATAAGTATTATAATCGTTCCATACAAATGTGGTGGTTCTCTTACAATACTAACATTTTACTCCAATACTTTTGTGAATTTTTACAAAAGTATACACTTTTTTTAACCAGTGAAAAACTAGGGAAGAATATAATTTACAAACCTCCATTCCCATCTTTGCAAGTAGCCCCAAGAAGCGCACCTTTATAACGTCCCTTCAAAAAAGTACCATCCAAAAATATCACTGGCCTAATGAAATTGAAACCATACAAACAAGCTTCAAAGCCCACAAAACACCTCTCAAATCTATGGGACTCAGGATTTGTGTCAATAACAAAGTGACTACCAGGATTAAACTTTTCTGCCTCCTTGAAATACCACCTAAGCTTATCAAATGACAAAGCATGATCTCCATATATCCGTCTCCTTGCATTCTCAACCCCAAGCCATGCATGGTGATACATGATATCGATTCCATAATCATCCTTAATGTCACCAATAACATCTTTCGGATGGGTCAGTGGCTTCTTTCGGATCTGGTCAAAATATAAACTAGCAACTAAGTCTGACGACACACGCGGATGCTTTGAAGTACGAATAACAGAACCACATGTGTGTTCATTGGTCATCGTTTTAATGTAGAAAAAATTATTAATACTCTCCTTTAATGCATGGAATCGCCATAAACATCCACGATCCTCACGGTAAATGCAAACTGCCGTAACTCTATCTCGGTCATTTTTCAAGTACTTGAACTGGAAACCCATCTGAATTGCATACTTGTACATTGCCTTTCTAAATTCTTCGGCCCCTCCTTCAAATTTTTGATCCACACCAAGAATCTCACATGCCCAGTCTGAACCCAATAATAACTTCTGCCTCGTATGACCTGAATTGCGAGGAAAGTCATCCACAACACTCCTACTAGTTGATTCTATCATAACACTTACTCCGTTACTTAGGCCGCTAGACTGATCCTCAAGTCTTGCATTCAAGTAAGTCACATCAATCACCAAGTGATCCATATTCATCACTTTCACAACATCCAACATGTTTCTAAAATCATCTTCGTCTTGCAACACGCAAACAGAGTGGCCCGGTAGTTGGTAGGACATCATAGCTGATTCATCACATATCATACCCCACTTCCCACGTATAAAATCATTCAAGTCACTAAAAACCATCGTATCACACGGTTTTGTAACGGCTGTTTCAGAACCAAATTTGCACAACCCAATAAGCTGCTTAGCCATTACTGCAAAAGCATACACAAAATCATAGTAAAACATATTGTTACCAGAAACTAACGGAGAATACTATTGTGAAATTTCAACCACAACAAAAAATAGTTTCTTTACAATTTTAATGTCCAATCACATACAATATTGCAACATACACATATCCACATTATATTAAAAAAATACCATAGGAATACTTTTGTAAAATTTCACAAAAACATTCATTTTAATCACCAATGAATACTTGATTTAAACATTTTAATGTCCAATCACGACAAACAAAAAAATGAATGAACGATACAAAAGAACACAACAGCAATAATGTAAGTAACTCTATTTTAAGATCACTTCTAAAAAACAATTCAAACACACAATTGTCCTAAAAAAATGCACCTGAAAAATCATAATGAACAAAATAAATTTGTTTCATGCCTAGAGAATGGATTTAGTTGTGTAGTTTGATATCTCATTCACGTCCACTACGAAATTTCAACCATATCAAAGCACTATGATAAGTAATTCAAATAAATTGAAAAAAATTACACTCAAAAGGACATGAAGATTAACATTCATTTCTGATCAAAGTTATTCAACATACATAATGCAAGCATATCAAAGCCCTATGCTAAGTTCACAATGTTCAGATTAAATTTCAAACAAAAAAAAACAAGCAGATTAAAAGCAAATGCCGACGTCAAAATATCTAAACTATAAATTTCGTAAAACAAAATCTGCTACAATTAGAGTACATTCATCAACGCAAAACTGAAATCATCATTTTGTATTAACTCCTAAATTCTTCAAAAACAATCAGATTTGTAAAAACGTATAAATCAAATTCTCCAATTCGAAATCCACCAATAGATCAGGAGCTACCTTTGAAACACAATTGCAGAGATCGTACACACCTACCTCAACACAAATATTACAGTTGATGTTCAAAAAGGAAATCAAACAAAATCGAACAAAATTGCAAATCTGGAAAGACTTCAATCAGTAAAATCTGGATGCTGGTGTGTAATTCGATCATTATAAGCTACAATACACCAATCAAAAGACACAAAATAGGTTGTTCATAAGATGATTTATCTCTCTCTCTATATATATATATATAGATAGATCAAAAATCACAAAAGAAAATCAAACCTGAAAGATCTTCTCCCTCTCTCTCTCTCACTCTGCAATATCCGAAGGTCTTCTCCCTCTCTCTCTCACTCTCTCTCTATGAGATGTCTCCGAAAAATCAGATCTGCAGAAGAGAAGAATTTCAATCACCTTCAACCTCTCCCATTTTTATAAGAAAGAACGATCTAGAATTATAGGGGCAAATCTGTCCAAACTAGCCGAATATATGGTTTAATAGGATTACTTATGATTACATACATATAACTAGGGACTTTGCACAAAAGTCTCAATTTTCAGGCTCCTTTACACTTTTAAACCCACTAACCAAGGATTTAACTCCAATTTTCTGTTTTTTTTTTTTTGTTTTTGTGTTTTTGTATTTTTCATTTTTTATGTTATTTTATTCCTATACCGGAAGTAAGGGTCGGTGCCCAACTTTCTAAGAAAATATGAGAATGTATATGTAGTATAAGAAAGCTTACCTGACTTTACCTGTGTTGCTTGGAGATCTTGAACAAGGGAGGCATTTGAGTCGAGGGATATCCATTTTTTTGGTATTTTCTTTTCATTCTTTTTTTTTTCTTTTCTTTTTTTCTTTGGAAGAAAGGGTCGGTGCCCAAATAATTGAAAAAAGATTTTTTTTATTTGTTTTGTGCCGGAAGTAAGGGTCGGTGCCCATTAAGAGTGAGAAGACTTACCTGTCTTATCTGTATTATTTGCAGATTCCAAGCAAAAGTGGCATTGGAGTTTTATTTTAAGAAAATCCATTTTTTTTTGTATTTTTCTTTTTGTCTTTCTTTTTTGTTTTTTTTTATACCGGAAGAAAGGGATGATGCCCATTAAAAATGTTCGAATTTTCTTTTATCAAATTATTAATCAACTTTATAAGTTAGGCATATTCGGTTTTAATAAAAGTGGAGAGATGAACAAATTTCTATTTATCAAAGTTATTGAACTTGATAAATGTGAATATTTGGTAAAAGAAAAAAAAAGGTTTTCTTTCTTGTTTTTTTTTTTCTTGTTTTTTGTTTATTTTATATTTTTAAAGAAGTTTTCTAATATATTAGACTTTATTCACTTGAAAAAGATCAAAATCCCAAATGAAAGTGGTAAAAGCAAAGTTCTACAAAAGTTTATTTCGAAGTGCAGTTTTTTCGCAGCTTTGAGAGAAGTTTTCCAAATATGGAATGGAGAGGTTCTAGTGTTCCCAATTTTTTTTAAATTTTAAGAGAATGCTCCCAAATGAGTCTAGTTTCCATGGTAGAAAACCATTTTGCAATATCTTTTGTAGATTGGTAGAAATTAAATTTAGAAGCACCCTTACTCAGAAGAAGAGGCTGCACTGTCGACTGAAATTGGACAATTTTTACAAAAATTAAACTAATCCGAAAAAAATCAAAAAATTTCACAGACGTAGTTAAGAGGCTATAGTTAATGGACAAAAAATATGGAGTGAAGAAAAAATCTTGAAGTCGTCCAAACAGTGAATGTGATCTGGTGTCACTACTGTGATGTTTCTGGCAGATTGTATGCCTTGTGTGTTTGTGCTTTGAAAATGGGTCATACGATTTATGTAAATTTTGAGAAAAGTCATAGGAAACTATCATTGAGTAAGGAATACTCTCCAATTGGTTTCATTTGATTTGAATCAAAAATGAATTCATGGTGATATTTTGATTATCATCACAGCAGTGGACGTTAACATGGATTGTTTGGTGCTTCAATGGTGATTGAGGTTGGAGATGAGATGAGAGAGTGGGGCTGCTCCCTCCCTTGTGCAGATGTTAATGTGTGTGTATTTGTATTGGAAAGAAGAGAAGAGGGAGAGAAATAAAAAAAAAAAAAAGAAAAAGAAAGGAGAATGGGAGACAAAGGTGGAAGTGATAGAAAAAAGAAAAGAAAAGTAAATGAAAATGGGATCCTAGCATGTGCTGGATTTTTTTTTTTTTTTTTAATTTTGTTTGTTTTCTCCTTTGTGAATCCACCAAAAATGTTCCTCCCCCCCCCCCCCCCCCCCAAAAAAAAAATGTGGAGCAATAGTCGTGTGTGGTCGGGTGCATGCGAGATTGTTGACCTTTTATCCCATAGTTTTGACTTGCAATATCTTTTCCATTTGAGGTCAGATTGTGATGATTAAAAAAAAAGACATTTTATTTTTGAAATGATTGGGTTGGTTAAAAATGGGGTGTCTACAATTATTTGTTTCAAGAACAATTTATGTCCCCCTTTAGATTAGGAAAACATGATTACTTGATATGTGATTAGACGATTTGTCCTAGGTTTGTTTGTGTGATCTTTCACTTTTGCAATGTCGAACCAAACTTAGCATAAGATGATTATTTGAATGCTAATTGGGGACCGTCGAGAGACGGGGCGAGGAGAGGGTGGTTTAGTCGTGAGAAAGGCTCCTTCCTCTCTCGTACCAAAACCCCGAGCCAAGTTATTTGTTTATGAAGGGCTAGTGCCCTTTATCCATTTGGGTGAGTCAAATTGGGTTTTTTGGTTCCCTAAAGACCAAGTGGCGACTCCGTATCTGCTTTCAACAGAACTTCCTTTCTTTTTCTTTCAAATCATTTTCAAAGAGGAAAATCGATTCTGAAACCCCACCAGAAATAAAAACGGGGGTGGCTCCCAGAGGCCGCGTGTCCACAACGACATGTATAGTCTTTATGCATTCTTCTTGTCTGGGCAAATACGTGATACATCATGACGGATCTGATAAGAGAGTTGTCACCGCATTCACGTATGGATTAGATAGTAGATATGGCAGGGAATTTTGTTCAGGCCATAAGCAAATGAGACCAAACAAACGTTCAGACTCCACCAGTTGAGGTTCGATATATTAATGCACCACTAATACCACGACCGCAACACATAATAACAGAACAGTTCCACAAACGGAGTTCGACTTTGTATCATGGACAAGCTGACATAGACTTGGCCGACCATTGGATGATGGACATAGAGAGACATTTCTGTACAATGATATGCACCGATGAAGAGAAAAATTCTTTATGCATCCGATACATTAATGGGAGAGAAGCATTGGATTGGTGGAACAACGTGCTTGAATAAGGGTAACCAACTACGTGGGAGGCATTCAAAGAGTATTTTAACAAGCGTTTCTTTCCGTGATCGACTCAAACTCAGAAACATCAAGAGTTTGCGAGTTTGGTTCAGGGAGATATGACCATGGGTGAGTATGTCTCTCGTTATAATGCTTTGCTACACTTTGCGAAATCTACAGTTTCGACTGATGAAGATAAGGCTCGTAAATTTGAGGAAGGGCTTATGAAGAATATCCGTAGTCGTGTTGACGCTTTGTACACCCGAATGTCTCTCTAGTTGAGGAAGCAGCTCATATCGTCGAGAAAAGTGTTGAGCGATATCAACCAGGACAACAAGGAAAGAGATCCAACGACAACAAAAAGCAAAGGGCAAGGGAATGCCAAGAAATTGTTCACGCAAGGTTCGGGATCATATGTGGGTAGCCAAGGAGGGATTACATTCACCAAAGACTCGAGACCATTGTACCCAACATATAATACACGACACAAAGGGACTTGCCATTTATTGAGAATGTGTTACTTTTATATGCAAGCAGGGCACATATCTCGAACTTGTCCTCTGAATACGAATATGACTACACCAAACACAACCTTGAATTCCAGGAGCTATAATCCAGAGATGAAGGGAAAATGATTTGAGTGTGGCCAACCGGGGCATATACCAAAAAATTTCCTGAGTAAGAGACAACCGGGAATGAGTACCATGGCATCGAGCATGCCGAGCGGATCGACGATGGGCTAATGAATAGATAAAGGGAAGGGAGTCGAGCAACAACAAGGGCAATATTTCTAGCTCAGGCCAGGGAATACAGATGATATGATTGTATTAGGTATTCTTCCTATTTGTTCATACCCCACACGTATACTAATGGATTCTAGTTGAACGCATTCATTTGTGTCATGTGATTTTATTAAGCATTTAACTAATAGGTCCGAACCGCTAGGATATGACTTGTGCATATCATTGCCCATTAGTGAACCTTTGGTAACTTCTTCGGTATTCAAGTTGTGTGAGATCAAGATAGGTGATAAGGTTTTGAGCGTTGATCTGATTCTATTGACAGTAAATTTCTTTGATGTAATCTTGGGTATGGATTGGTTGTCACTCAATCAAGCTAAAATCGATTGTGAGTAGAATCGAGTTAGTTTCCATCTGTCAGGTCAAGAAGAGTTTACTTTTTAGGGTAGTGGTGTAACCATCCTGCCCTACTTGATATCGACAATTTAAGCAAGTAATATATTGAAGAAAGGTTGTTCATGTTTCTTATATTTGATTTGAGACACACGAGTTCTTAGACCACTAGTAGAAGATATTTCAGAAGTTCGAGAATTTTTAGATGTTTTTTTCGATGAGTTACCTGACGTATTGATTTGAAAGGGAGCTTGAGTTTATTATAGAAGTAGCACCAGGGTCACAACCGGTATCAAAGCACCGTATTGAATGACACCGATAGAATTGAAAGAATTGAAGGTTCAGTTATAGGTGCTGCTTAAGTAGGGTTTTATCCGACCTAGTGTATCACCTTGGGGAGCTCTAGTTTTATTTGTGAAGAAGAAGGATGGGACAATGCGTATGTGCATCAATAATCGAGAGTTGAATAAGTTGACTGTCAAGAACAAATATCTGTCGCCGCGAATAGATGGCCTATTTGATCAATTGCAAGGGGCTCAAGTTTTCTCGAAGATTGACTTGAGATCCTGTTATCACCAGTTGGAGGTTAAAGAAGAAGACGTTGAGAAGATAGCTTTCAGGATCCGATGTGCTCACTTTGAATTTTTTGTAATGCCATTTGGAGTGACTAACGCGCCTGCAACTTTCATGGACTTAATGAATCGTGTTTTCAAGGACTATTTAGATGAGTTTGTTATTGTGTTCATAGATTACATCTTAATCTATTCCAAGAGTGTTGAAGATCATGAACATTATCTACGATTAACCTTACACCGATTACGCTAGAAGAGTTTGTTTGGAAAATTGAAGAAGTGTGAGTTTTGATTAACAAAGATTGCTTTCCTTGGACATATAGTGTTGGCGAAAGGAATTTCTATAGATCCCCAGAAGATAGAAGTCGTTACCAATTGGTTGAGACTAACGAATGTGACAGAGATCCAAAGTTTCCTAGCATTAGTTGGTTATTATCAAAGGTTGTAAAGGACTTTTCACGTATTGCAATGCCGATGACACAACTGATGAGGAAAGATATTGCTTTTGTATAGAGTCTGGAACGTGAGAAAAGTTTTTGAGAGTTGAAGAGCCGATTAGTGAAGGCACCGATCTTAGCCGCTCTGTCGCGGATCCAAGGGTTTGTCATTTATATTAATGCTTCATATAGAGGTTTAGGTTATGTTCTTATGCAATGTGACAAGGTCATTGCATATGCGTCGAGACAACTTAGACCGCATGAGAAGAACTATAAGACATATGATCTAGAATTGGCTACTGTGATTTTTACACTGAAGATTTTGCGTCATTACCTATACGAGAAGAAATATGAGATACATACAGACCATAAGAGTTTGAAGTACTTGTTCACGTAATGAGACTTGAACATGAGACAAATGAGGTGGTCAGAGTTGATGAAAGACTACGATCTGTCGATTCACTATCACTCGGGCAAGGCGAATGTAGTCGTCGATGCTCTTAGTCGTAAAACACAAACCAATATGGCAACAGATTTGACTTCTCAGAGAGAATTGATTCAAGATATGGAGAATATGGAACTCGAGATAATTTCGAGAATCGAAAGTGGCTTGATGTCGATGATCGTGGTACAACCATTCTTGATTCACGAGATCATGGGGAAACAACTTCAAGACGTGGCTTTGAAGAAGATTTGGTAATGAGATTCCGATGGGTAAACAACCGGGATTCACTTTTAAAAATAATGTTTTGAGATTAAGGAGTAGAATTTGTATGCCCAGCGAGAAAGAATTAAAACAGAACATCCTAGAAGAAGCACACAATACGAACTACACCATTCATCTGAGGAGTACCAAGATGTATAGAGACTTGAGACATGTTTATTGGTCACCAGGAATGAAGAGAGAGATAGCATACTACATTTCACGATGTGCGAGTTGTCAACAAGTGAAGGCCGAACACCAAGTAGCTTCGGGATTTTTACAACCGTTACCGATAGCCGAGTGGAAATGGGAACACATTACAATGGACTTTGTTAGTGAGTTTCCGAGATCCAAAATATCAAAACTATTATTTGGGTGATCGTTGGCCATTTGACAAAATCGTCGCACTTTCTACCACTTCGAACAACTAAGCTGAAGATTTTAGCTACGTAGTATATCCGCGAGATTGTGAGATTACATGGTATTCCAGTTTCTATTGTTTCGGTTAGAGATAGTAGTTTTACATCAAAGTTTTGGAGGGCCTTACTTCTGGGTACCAAATTGCATTTTAGTATTGCTTTTCATCCTCAGACCGATGGTCAATCGAAAAAAGTGATCCAAATGTTGAAAGACATGCTTCGTTTATGTGTACTTGATTTTCAGGGTGATTGGGAAGACCATTTGTCGTTAATTGAGTTTGCGTATAATAATAGTTTTCAGTCAAGTATCGAAATGGCTCCTTATGAAGCTTTTGTATGGTCATGTATTTCGTTCACCGATTAGTTGGATGAAAGTTGGAGAAAGAGTGATTGAAGGGCTGAAGATTGTATAAGAGATGAAGGACATGATAAAGGTAATTCGACAACATACTGACAGCCCAGAGTAGGTATAAGAGTTATGCCGACAGGCATAGGCGACCATTGGAATTCAATGTGGGAGAATTAGTTTACTTAAAAGTGTCACCTTCGAAGGGGATTACTAGATTTGGGTGAAACGGAAAACTCAATCCGAGGTATGTAGGACCTTTTGAAATCATTGGGAGAGTTGGATGTATAGCTTATCAATTGGACTTGCCAAGTGAGTATGCTAAAATTCATAACGTTCCATGTGTCTTTGTTACGTTAACGGTTAGCGAAGGATAGAGAGCAAGTGATGAATGTAACACCAAATGAAATTCAGGATGATTTTATGTATGTTACGTATCCGGTAGAGATCTTGGATTGTAAGGATCAAATCTAAAGGAATAAGGTGTCACGTCCCGGAGAAGCAAAAATAGAGCAAACAAGTTCCTTTTTGGTCCCGTAAGTTCGTGACTGGTGAATAACCGCATTGTCATCTACTCAAACTAACAACCACAACAATAGGGAGGATGGTATTCATAGAAACATATCTTTTTAACATAATTAGCGGAAATATAAAAGGTTTGGAAGCAAAATATGCCCAAGTACCAATTATAAAAGTCTACTAAATCTATTACAATAGCTGACTTATAGTCTGAGGTCTATAACAAATATTAACAAAAGTATAACAGATATACAAACTACCTATTACAAAGCGGCACATCTTCTTCTTTAAGCCTTCAGCTCCAAGTCCGGCGGAACATTAGTCTTACCTCCTCTAGACCTGCAAAGCTCTAGACATTGGAATATCCAGGGCATAAACGCCATCAACTTTGAATACAAATATGAGTATGTACATCAAACACACTCCTCACCCGTTACTGTTTAGCATCTTAAAATGCGGTTAATCTCTTATCAATGACATCACTCACGGACATAGCAGATGTCTCATTAAACTATGCATCAAATCAATGATGACAGAAATCGTAGGAAGCATATTAAGAGAAGACAATAATAAAGATCATGGTATAACATCTCATCATGCTACTTAATCTTTAGCATTACCAAATCCATGCATATAACCCATGCAACCACCCCATGCATCTACCTTTATGCTGGGATGCTGAATCCCTGGTTGAAAAATCATCTTACTAAACATTCTCATATTTATATCCATTTTCGTATCCATTCGTCGATACAACAATACCAATCTGTATCCATACGTCGATACAATAATACAAATATGATATCACATAACTAAGCCAGTAGGCCACACCGGTCGCTTACTCGATGATGTCCTGATCTCGTCAAAATCATGATAAAAAGTATACTTTACTTTAAAAGATTTGTAGTGTGGAAGTAGAGGTCGAACCCACATAGATTAAATTACTAAAGCACTTCAATTTTAAAATCTAAATTTAGTTAATTAAGAAAATAGAGTTTTGATTTTGATTTTAATTAAATAATAACAATGAAAATAAATCTAAACTATGAAAGCAATTAAAAGTTATTTTAAATGATATTTAAAGTGAACCTAGAATTAGAAATCCACCACTAGCTTCATAATAAGGATATTTATGCATTCAATTAGCTTATTACAATGGATGATAATGGGGAATCGTAGCTACAAGCCCAATTCCTCTATCAAGAAGATAACTACGATTCAAGTACCAACATAATTCATCTTCGGTTGGCACGGATTGTCTCACACTAAACTAGAGTTGCGGTACAATCCGTCTTTCCTAGGCATGAACTATTCGGCTACTTGATATCACAATTCAATTAAGCACCATTACATGTAAATAATCCATACAAGCACTGCAAATATAGAGCATTGAGCACATCATATTCAAAATAGATCTAAGACAAGAATAAACTTTGAAAGTAACGATTTAATCAATAGAAGCACGATTTTATTATAAAAATCCCCAGAACATGTAAATATCATCCATACATAATAAAACTAAAAGAAAAACATAAATAACACCCTATTACTTGGCTAGGGTTTCATTGAAACCCTAGATATCGGTTTAGTTGGCAGTAGAAGTGATGAATGGCAAGAGGTTAATGGAGGAGGCCATGGTAATTCTTGGTCTTCTTCTTCTCCTTGCTTTCCTCCCTTCAATGGCTGAAGTTTTGTTGTGTATAAAGGTGTGTATAAGGTGTGTCACCCTAAAATTGAATTAGAATACAGTATATATAGATTTTGGAAGGATTAGAGAGCTTTCCTAAACCTATTCGCACTAAAACTGCTATATTTTACATTCTGGACGTAATTAGGCAGTTTCGTTCACGTAGGAGTCTTCAGCGCACAAAAATACACGTTTCCACTTTTTTCCTACGAATCGCGCGAGCGCTTTTTTGGGAAGTCGCATGAGCAGGCAGCGCGAGCGATGGACTGGAATGTCGCTCGAGCGGGCTGCTCGCACGAGATGCCTTTTTCTGCATCTTTCAGTTTGCTTTTTCTTCTTATTTAGTCTTGATTATTGCTTTTTTCCAAAACCTGCTAGAAAAAGGAAAACAATGTAAAAATACACAAAGAAAGGATAAAAAGTACTAACAAATGTGAATTAAGGCGTGTAATTAGGACTTGTTCACTCCCGATCACACCCCCAAACCTACATTTTGCTAGTCCTTGAGCAAAAATAACAGAAAGTAAAGCTACTAATAAAAATCTACTCTATTTTTGCATGGATCGTGATTGCATTTAGCACATGCAACAAGCCTTTTAAACCTCTAGGTGTCCCTAGTCGGACGAGTAAAGTCTCGTGAGGGTTCTCGTCAACAAGTCACCCATAACCATCTTTATTTTATTGTACTTTTAAAAAGTTTTATTAAAAACAAAAAACATAATATTTAATACTTCATATCATAAACAACGATTTGAAATAGAACAACGAACAAGAAGAAACGGAACCAAACGTCCACCTACGTCATGAAAAACAATTGCAAGCACATGCATCGTATAAATCAATAGAGTTTCTCATAGAATTGCACGTGTGTGATGTGGTAGTCAAATGAACACGCGCATGTCATGAACTTGGAATATAATCCGGATAACCATCCAACTATGCTTCGATTACGAATCTCACAATGTTAATTACACTCTAAAATGAAATATTCAGAACATGTGTAATCTCTCTAATATATGGGAGCAAAGGAAATATGTTTTCAAAACAATAAACGCTCACATATGACTCAAAAAAGACGCAATATAAAGAACAGTAGTCTCATGGATAGGATACCAACGGTTAAGAAAAATTAATCGTTACAATGTTTTAATACCCCTCCCATCGTTTACATATCAAAATCATGTTTTCTAGGATCAAATAGGACTTTTTAAAGGTTGTAACATGGCTCAGGCATTGAAAAAGGATAGAAAGGATTCATTAGGTAGTTTTAGAGTGGCATTGCAAGGCATGTTCGATTTCTTTCATATCTTCTACCACTGTTTAAAAAATCGGACCCGACCGAGTTCCGGTCCGGGTGGCATCGGTAAACATTCATACAACTTTGACCGCCCAAAACTGGTGGGTAAACCGGTTAAATCGGAAAATCGAAAAACCGGTGATGATTTTTTTTACCCAACTGGTTTATAAAAGAATTAGAAAAAAAGAGTATAAAAGAATCAAGATTCAAGACTCCAGTTCCTGGAGTCGCGCTGTCTAGAGTTGCCTGGAGTCACCGGCCGTTGCCGCTCCTTGGATCACCAACGGTCAATGCCGCTTCATCTTATGATCTTCCCTGCCCATTTCATGTTCTCCATGGTATCCACTGATAAAACAAAGAGAAAGAGACAAGAGTAGTTACATGGCCCATTTTTAGATCTAGAGGAAGGAGGCTGTGTGTGTACTTTGTAGAGAGAGAGAGAGATGTGAAGAAGGGAACTTATGTTTGGTGGAGTCCCAATGTGATAACAGTGATATAACTTAAGATACTGTAGTGACTGTACCACGTTTAGATTTCCAAAGCACTGGCATTTAATTTTTTTTTTGTTTTATGCATCCTTCACCATTTATATACATATATATATATATACATAATGTATAGTTATTCAAGTCCCATTAATTAATTTTCAAAAAATAGTCAGTAAAATAAATTTTTGGAGAGGGACTGCTGAATTTTAAACTGTCAGATTATCTATTATGAACTCTTAAATTTTTATGTACAATTTTTATTTTATTTTATTGTGAAAGTTTATAAATAAATATAATTATTATATAATTATGACATCACGGTTTGAATCCGGTTCACCCGACGGTTGAACCACTAACCCGTGACCCGGTCATTTTTCCGGTTCGATGAACGGTCCGGTTTTCAAAACATTGTCTTCTACCAACTTTTATCTTTTTATTCTCTTCTTTTCATATATTTTTAATTCTTTCCTTTTTTTGTTTTTATTTTCAACCTTTTTTCTTTTTCCTTCTTTCAGCTTTTTTTTTTTCCGTTGCTTTTGAAACGAATATTCACTGAATACCAAGACAACTACCCCAAACATCATCTTGTTTTTGTCTTCTTTTCAATCGACGCACCGCCTTACCACCACTAAAAGTTGACGAATCTCTCAGTGGTGAACTCCAAGTTGGAGCAAAAAAAATGGATAATGGTGATTAAAGAAAAATGGCACTTTAATGGCTCAAAGGGGTGAACTAAGGAAATTTTATCATTTTTCAGTTGGTGGTAAACAAAGAGAGCCTACCATCATTTCCGATGATCATATGGTTCTTCAATGTTTATAACGGAAGATTATTTAACATGGTAACCAGTATTTTAACTTGACTATCAACCAAAACAAGAATAATGTGACTAAACAACGAGTTAATGAGCTATTTCAATGAAATTCGATAAATACAAAATGTATTTATAAACCCTCTAAAAAGAAAAGATAGGCTCAAAAGCTCACCTGGTTTAGTCTCCACCGTGTGTGTTATCTAGAAATCCGAATCATATTATAGTTCACATCAAACATGTATTCAAGCGACTACGTGCAGTGCATAGGTTTGTGTGCAAATCTATGATATAAAACTACGATTCAAACGATACATATCCTAAACATCGCAACATGACATCAGCAAATGTTTAACCACATTTATCCTTGTTTGCCATTCTATAACAATCCAAGTTATCTAACAATCGACTCGAGATTACAAAAATGTTGATAACATCGTTTATTTAAGCACAAGTATCAAAATTTTTGAAAAATTGGTACATAATAATGTGCATGTGAGTGCATACCCCCAAACCTAAACCTTTCATTGTCCCAATGAAACAACAAAACGAAAGAAAGGAGAGTACGTAAGGAAGGAACGGCATTACCTCGATCTCGGCAATCACAAACCAGGAGAATGTATATGAATATGAAATTAAAGTTCAGTCACCCCAAATGGAGCTACTAATTCACCTGTCAATACTTGATAAAAGAAAATAAACAAAGAAAAGAACAATAATAGCTAATAGAAATATGTAAATATATGCAATGCAGATTGCGGTGTATTTGTTGAAAAACTAAACTAAAATTGAAAGACTCAATGAAAATAAAAACAAGCATAAACGGGACTATCAAAATAAAGAAGAACTCAATCTAAAAGAGCCTAAGGGAACACACAGAAATGAACAAACAACTGACCAGGTTTGGGAAAAAGAATGTGAGAAAACAAAAGAAAAAAACACACAAATCCCCACTTCGCGCGAACGAGCCGTACGAGCGACCATCGCGCGCGCGAGTCCCTCCCCGAGGTAAATCTGAGGTTGCTTTTAAGTTTCATGAAAAATTTTGTCTAAGGTAAAGGCGCGCGTGAGTGGGCCGCTCTGGCGAACACCCTCGCGCGCGTGACTTATGGCGTGACTAGAATCTGAGGCCAAATATAAAAAAAATTTAGAAAAAATTTCCTAAGGCACAACATCGCGTGAGCGGGCTGCGCGTGTAATATGCCATTTTTTTTTTCCTTTTTTCACTTTTTTTTATGTTAATAAGTTTGAGATAAATTAACCCCGACCCCCAAACCTATCCAGAATGACAAAATTGACTCAAAATGACCCAAAAAATGTACAAAAATGAGAAAATAGAACAATAAAAGCTTGGGTTGCCTCTCAAGAAGCACTGTCTTTTACGTTTTCAGCTAGACCGTTCTAGCTCAAGCCTTATGGAGGCCGTAACTCTGACTTTGTACCCTTGAGGGCACTAGGGAGACTCCGGTGAAAAGCAGAAACAATATCATTATGAGTTAATTCATTCGACGATTCTCCGTGATTATGTTCAAATCATTTCTCACCTTCCGAGTAAATTCTTCATTTGTATCCAGATTATTTGAATTCGTCCACTCATTACTAACTATATTGTTTTCCTTACTCACTTTAATTCTTTATTAGGTTCAATTGTTCATCTAACGTCACACTCTTCAACACATAAGTAATCATCATCATTGGGAGGTTGATCAATAGCGTTAAAAATATTTAATTTTAGGTTCATATTCCCAAATGACCGCTTCATCACCCCCGTTCGACAGTTGACACGAGCATTGGCCGTGGCTAAGAAAGGATGACCAAGAATGACAGGAGTGTGTTTCCTAGAATCTAGCACCGGTTCAGGGTCAAGAACCATGAGATCGACAGGATAATAATATTTACCCACTTTTACCAAGACGTCCTCGACGATTCCTCTAAGGATTTTAATAGAACGATCCGCTAATTATATGGTAGCGGCCGTGGGTTTAAGTTCACCTAGACCTAACTATTTGTAAACTGTGTAAGGTAAGAGATTAACACGTGCTCCTAAGTCAAGGAGAGCCCGATGGATTAAAGTGTCACCTATATGGCAAGAAATGGTAGGTGTTCTAGGATCCTTATACTTTGGAGAAGCGTGTTCAAAAATCGAACTTACATTTTTGGTCTTTCAGAATATGACTACGCAACTTACGCTTTTGAGTGCATATGTCTTTAAGACATTTAGTATAAATGGGAATTTGTTAATAGCATCGAGGAATGGAATATTTATTTTCACTTGTTTAAATACCTCGAGTATATCTTCAGTTTTTGATCCTTTCTTTAAAAACTGTGACGGTTCCTCAATGTTTGGTGGGAAAGGCAGTTTTGGAACATGATTAGTTAGGACCGGTTCATCTTCTTTCTTAATTTGACTCGTGTCCTCACCTTTCTCTTGATTCGAATTAATGTTTACATTTTTCTTACTCTCATTCGGAATTTCAACTTCCCCTTATCGAATAGTCATCCTAGTCGAGACGGCGTTTACCCTCGTTTCTACGACTCATTGTATTAGCTATTTGTCCTATTTGGGACTCAAGCTTCACAGATTGTGTGTGAGAGTGCACTATTTGTGCTTGTGCTTACACTTGCATTTCGATATTCTTAAGGGACGCCAACATCTTTTCCTGAAAAGCATTATCCCTTGTAGGGTTAGGATTAGGAGGCGGGTGTAGGTATTGGCTTTGTTGAACTTAGGATCGGTAAGTGTTAGGAACATTAGTTGTCATAGGATTATAACTATTTCGTGGGAATTGTTGAATAGAGTTTATGTGTTGGTCCACGAATTCTGGAAATTGAGACGCGGATGGGCATGCAAAAATAATATGAGAAGGTTCAGAACACAATACACCTACTTCGGAAAGAGGTATACTGGGCATATGGCTCATCCTCATGAGTTGGTCAAGTTTTCTAGATAGTTCTCGCATTTCGATTGAATGACTTGACTCAATACGCTCCTCTCACTTGGATTTAGGTAGAAGACACCCCTCAGACGTACCAAGTTTTCGCTTAACGTTTCAAAAATTTTCCATGCCTCGTCGGCGCTTTTGTGTAGGAAGGTACCCGCGCAAACGATATCGATGGTATTACGAAGGGAGGGAACAAGTCCCTTGTAGAAGATTTGTACCAATTGCCACTTGGGAACTTGATGATGTGGGCAAGAGCGCAATAATTCTTTAAATTGTTCCCAAGTGTCATAGAGTGTTTCCCCATCTTGCATCATAAAGTTCATTATAGATTTTCTTATTTGAATAGTTTTTGTGATGGGGAAAAACTTTTATAAAATGTGGTATGTAATGCTTCCCATGTTTTAATAGTGTTTGGCTCAAGAGATTGGAGCCAATACTTCGCTTTATCTTTTAAGGAGAATGGGAAGAGTCGCAATTTTAATTCATCATCAGTTAGGTGCTGGATTTTTAATGTGGAGCATATATCTTGGAAATTCCCTAAATGTTGATAAAGATCTTCTTTAATACGGCCATGGAATGAAGGGAGTAGTGTGATGGTAGATGACTTTATCTCAAAGTGAGATGACATCATCTCTGGTAATTCGATACCTGCTTGTGGCGTATAGGCTGTAGGAATGAAATAATCTTTAAGTGGAGGAGGCGGAGGTATATTAGGATTATTTCCATTATTGTCGTTGTTCCCGTTGTTTCCAATGTCGGCCATTGGAATAGGTTCAATGTTAATAATTCGAGTTTTTCGTAAACGTTTAAGGGTACTTTGAATTTCGGCCTGAAATAACGACGACGACTTTGGAGTTGATTCGTCGTCTAATTACAACCGAGCTCTAGAAGCTTGGGTTGAAGACTTAAGGACTTTAAGGGTATGTTCAAGTTCAGGATCGAAAGAATGTAATTCAGATTTACTTAAACGCGTACCAAACATAAAGTAACTAAAAAAATGACACTAAGAAAAAGACTGACTAAAACAAATAAGAAAAGCAATCTCATAAATAAGACAATAAGCACACAACTACTATGATGCATGGAAGTTATCATGTAATGCAGTGATTCTCGTCAAAGCCCAGCGCCCCAGGTTTTCTAGCTAATGCACGTGCAAATCACCCCTAAACTAATGTACATAGTGCGTCTTAGTGCCCTGACTTACAGTGGTTTGAAGCAAATTGTAAAGGAAGCGATTTACTTGAATTTTTGCTTTTTGTGTTTTCCTTTTTTTTTTCTTTTTTTTTTTAAAAATTTATTTGCGTAAACTCCTTTGATGTGCAAAGATCTTCCACTTCGACACGCTAGAATTTGATGACTCGAGAAACTACAAAACAAACAAAAAAGTTAGTGACTCAAAACAAAAATGAAAAATAAGAAAAAAAAAAAGACCTAATCTAACATTTACGGATTAACTAAACTAAGATTCTAAAACTAAAGGCAGTAATTTGCAATCCCCAGTAGCAGCACCAAAAATTGATCTCATCAAAATCAAGATAGAAAGTATGCTTTACTTTAAAAGAATTGTAGTGTGGAAATAAAGTTCGAACCCACAGAGATTGAATTACTAAAGCACTTTAATTTTAAAACCTAAATTTAGTTAATTAAGAAAATAGAGTTTTGATTTTGATTTTAATTAAACAAATAACAATGAAAATAAATCTAAACTATGAAAGCAATTAAAAATTGTTTTAAACGATATTTAAAGTGAACCTAGGATTGCAAATCCACCACTAGCTTCATAATAAGGGTATTTATGCATTCAATTAGCTTATTACATTAGATGATAATGGGGGAATCGTAGCTACTAGCCCAATTCCTCCGTCAAGAAGATAACTACGATTCAAGCACCAACATAATCATCTTCGGTTGGCACGGATTGTCTCACACTAAACTAGGGTTGCGGCACAATCCGTCTTTCCTGTGCATGAACTATTTGGCTACTTGATATCACAATTCAATTAAGCACCATTACATGTGAATAATCTATACAAGCACAGTAAATATAGATAATTGAGCACATCATATTCAAAATAGATCTAAGATAAGAATTAACTTTGAAAGTAACTATTTAATCAATAGAAGTACAATTTTATTATAAAAATCCTCGAAACATGTAATCATTATCCATACATAATAAAACTAAAAGAAAAACATAAATAACACCCTATTACTTGGCTAGGATTTTATTGAAACCCTAGATATCAGTTTAGTTGGCCATAGAAATAATGAATGGCAAGAGGTTGATGGAGGAGGCCATGAGAATCCTTGGTCTTCTTCTTCTTCTCCATGCTTTCCTCCCTTCAACGGCTAAAGTTTTGTTGTGTATAAAGGTGTGTTTAAGGTGTGTCACCCCAAAATTGAATTAGAATAGAGTATATATAGATTTTGGAAGGATTAGAGAGCTTTCCTAAACCTATTCACACTAAAACTACTATATTTTACATTCTGGACGTAATTAGGCAGTTTCGTTCACGTAGGAGTCTTCAGCACACAGAAATACACGTTTCCATTTTTTTCGTACGGATCACGAGAGTGGGCCGTACGAGCACGATTTTGGGAAGTCTCGCGAGCGGGCCGCGCGAGCGATGGGCTAGAATGTCGTGTGAGCGGGCCCCTCGCGCGAGATGCCTTTTTTCTGCATCTTTTATTCTATTTTTTTCTCCTTATTTAGCATGGATTCTTGCTTTTTTCCAAAACCTGCTAGAAAAAGAAAAACAAAGTAAAAATACACTAAAACAGGATAAAAAGTACTAACAAATGTGAATTAAGGCGTGTAATTAGGACTTGTTCACTCCCGATCATGTCCTATGCCACACGAATTCTGTATCCATACGTCGATACCAAATAATATAACGAGCAGTCCACACCGGTCGCTTACTCGATGGTGTCCTATGCCACATGATTCTATCCATATCGATATCCACATTCATACTCGTATCTATACGTCAATACAATATAATATCATTATGTTATCACATAATTCATCCAGTAGGCCACACCAATCGCTTACCCGATGGTGTCCTACTTCACACGATCCTTAGCGATCGTTTACATGGTACGTCCTATCTGTAAACAATGGGAGCGGCACATCAGACGTCTTCTACGATGTGTAAATCCTTACTGGTTATCTACACAGCTGAGAATACATTAGAGCACTAGCCAGATGCCTTCAATAGTACACTGGACGACTTCAATAGTGCATACGCTTCTCTGGACATCTTCAATAGTGAGAGGCGCACTAGGAACTCTAACCATCCCACGTCTACCCGGCTCAATAGTCATTGATCCCTCGGATCTAAAGTACGCATTTCTCATATTCCAAATAAAGGCACAATACCCAATTCTCATCATATTCTCTTATCTCTTCATGCTACTGTCCCATGCATGCTGATCACATGTCTTGAAATGCATTATTCTAGAAAACCAGACTACCACATGCTCTGTGTTCAACATAACTACTCATTACTGATTATTAACCTGCAGTTCTGTTCTGTTCTACTATTCAGTTTAACAATATCAACATATGAAATCATGGTACAACATTTAACCAACTAAACAGTTCATATTATAATCAACAGGAAATGACAGCATTCTGTGAGGTTCGATCGATTGAACTCTTTTCAATCGATTGAGGAAAACTAGTTTCGATCGATCGAAGTCCCTTCGATCGATTGAGGAAATAGCAAGTTTGATCGATTGAACCAAGCTCAATCGCTTAAGAATCATCTTCTACCAGAAACTGGGCAGAGACGAACTGGTATAATGGTGTCACAACATATACATTCTAAACATACAGAAATCACCCTAGAATTATCCCTTGAGAAATTTAATAAACCCACCTCACCTCGGTGGTTCGGCGGCAGCGTTCCGAGCTATATGACAGAGGCTACGGTTATGGCGAGCTTTCTGTCTCCTCTTTGTCTTCTTTGTCTCTCTTCATCTCTCTATTTTTCACTTCTCTTCTTCTTCTTCTCCTTCTTCCTGTCCTCTTCTTGTTCTCTTTCTATCTCTGCTCCACCCGAGAGGGTGTATATATAAACCACACACACATATACACGGTTATATATATCTAAGAAACCCAAAACACACACACACAAACTCTCTCTCTAATCTCTAAACTGTCAAACACCCCACATACACATGAACTAATATATATATATATATATATATATATAGAGGGAAAGAGGTACAGGTGGTAGATAAGGGGATAAGAATAATAACACTTTCGATCGATTGAAGTGAGTTCAATCGATTGAGAACAGGTTGGTCAAGGTTCAATCGATTGAAAGATGTCTGATAGCTTGAGGAAAGGTCCACATCATAGAATCAGGTCAGCAGAGTTTCGATTGCTTGAGGTAGGTTCGATTACTTGAGAAGGCACAAGTTCTATCAATTGAGAAGACTTCGATCTGTCGAGAAGGATTCTACACCAAGGGTTCACACAAGGATACAGGGTCTTATTTATATAACCATGCATCCGATAATACAGGGTATTGCAGTATCCACCACTTATCAAAAGATTTCGTCCTCGAAATCTAAAGTAGTAGCCCCTAAAACAAAAAAAAATCCATCTCGCAAGATATACTCAAAAAATGCTCAAGTTCTCATTTTACATAAACATTACATCAGCAACCAACTAGTTAAGTTCTAAACATGCAATATAAAGATATCAACGATGTATGAGTACTAGGGTGACAGCTACCAATCCTTAGGGTTTAGCGATATGAAATTCATATGTCGAACTTTGGGAAAGATGCTACGTAACACAATATAATTATCTTATAAATCTGAAACAGTTAGTCTCCAATCACATGGGGTTCTTCCCTCAGGGCAAACTCTACTGTGTGAGGGTTCTATTGATCAAGTGTTCTAATCTCATCTAAGTTGTAGTGAAGCATTGTCGTCTACTCCCATCTCTGAAGATGCTTCGTACTGTGCTGATGATGTCTCTACTGTATCTTTAGTTAGCTGTCTCCCATCTCTGGACTCCTTGTTATGAATGTTAGCACCCTCAGTTGGTCTCTTGTTGTACACGACATCCTTTTTAACTCCCGTGTTATTATAATCCTTCAGTATGTTGACTGAAAAGTGTTATGACATTGGCATCGTAGTTGGTGATTTAAACTTTCTCACGTATTGCCAATTTCCCCATATATTATTGATATAATCTTATCTGGATGAAAGCAACAAGCAATCGGTGTTGAAAAGCGATCTTCTGTGGTACTCTTTGTAATTCTAGTTTGTCCTTACATGTCAAGTCTGCGTCTCAAGAAAATTGAGATTCCTCATCTCTGTCCAACATGCCAATGATTGGCGTAGTCTTCCGTGTAGGGAGGCAAATGATGCCATATAAGGATGCAATTGATGTCTTATGGGGATGCAAAAGAAGTCACATGGGATACAATTGATGTTATATCTGTACTTGGATAACTGCTGTCGATCAGTGTCAAATGAAATGTTCAGGTATCTACAATTTATGGTATAGGCTCAAAATTGTAGGGTGATCTGATTAGTCAAATCCTCTTACTATCAAATCAAAAGAATGCCAACTTCTTGCAATGTTAGTATCATATATAATACAAATGTTCTGTCTATCGTCCTTGTCTAAGTCGAGACAAATTATTTGTTCGACGAATTTGCCCTCATAGTACTTGTTGCAGGGGAGCACTGTGCTGCATCTCTAGTTCTGGACAAAACTTACGAGCATCACCAACTTTACCGCAGTTGAAACACCGTATTCCTTGTCCATTAGATTTCCTTGTTGTTTTGCATTCTTGGGAATGGTGTCCTGGTACTCCACAATTGTTGTAGATATCTCATTCTTTGTGCTGTGTTGGAGTTGTCACTAGTTTTGATTCTTTCTTATCGTTCCCCATTCTATTGTGCTTTTGGCGATTGACCCCATAACTTCTCTTTGTGTTTTCTTGTTGAACTTGGTTGGCTGCCAACACAATCTGACTATCTCTTCCACTCGAATCCGTCAAGAGAAACTGATTGTTTTCTAAGAATGCTTGATCATATCGTTGCCCTTTACTAATGTGAGTGTCGTCTTCTAGTTTTGTTGCCATTTCTACCAAATCTTTGAAAGATTGGTCTAAATGTCCTACAGTCATATAACGAATATGTGGAACTAGTCCCTGATGATATCTTTTGATCTTCTTCCTTGCTGTATCGATTATATGCGGTGCAAATTGTGATAGCCTTTCGAACTGAGTTGTATATTCTAGCACTGTCAAACTACCATGGACTAATTTTATGAACTCTATTTCCCTTTTATTATTCTCAGATTCTGGGAAGTGCTTCTCTAGAAATCGAGCCTTAAATGATTCCCAAGTCATCCTTTCTATAGCTTTTTTATCTATCGTAGCTTTCACTTTGTCCCACCAATCTGCTCCTGAGAACATCAGTTAAAATACGACCAAATGTCTTTTCTTAGTGTCAGTACATTCGAGTGTCTCAAATATTAATTCCATCTGGCGAATCCATTGCTCAGATAGCTATGCTCCCGTTAATCTTGTAAAGGTTCCTGGTTGAAGAGCATGATTGATAACTTATTCCATGTGACGGATGAAAACTTCAACCATTCCTGTTGGATCTATCTTAAGAGGTACTACATCAGGTAATCCATTCAGTTGGCCTGGGTTTCCTCGAGTCGTTCTAACTATAACGAGTGCTGGTAGTGTTCGGTGTCTCATCCTATAAATAAAAATCTATTCGATCAGATGCCTTCTATCTTATAGCTCAAGCAAGAACATGTGGTAAATGTACAATACCACTATATAATACGATCACACCAAGCAATACGAATACCTCACATAAACAATAATAACATAGGTCAGTCTACCTACGAGGTATTCTCAAAGGTATCTACGCTTAAAACAAAGGTTACGAAACTGCAGGTTCTACGTATAATGTCAAATCTAAATGTGCTATTTCTATCTCAGGTTCCAGACTATGAGTGATGCTCAACTAACATGTGAGACCACTCAACTAACATGTGGCTCAAGGTAGCAAGATAATCTTATTCTTAACCTCTTCTACATCTAGGTCATACTGACTGTTTTGAGATCGCTCAGGAATTCATCAGTGTCAAAAATCCAACGACTCTACACTTATAATCTTTGTACCCACAACTAATTCTCAATGCATTGTTCTCCGTGAACTCAGCTACTAATATTCTTATTGGTTCCAATAGTTAGTATCCTCCAGAGAAACATCCTCAGACGGATTTTTCTAACTTCTCGTCTATGTGACAAGATAACAGTTCCGTCTCATCTCAGCTACTCCTCATGCTATCAATATTAACTTAGAAATCAGGTTCTAACACAAACGAAAAGCGGTTCGTAACTAAAACCTAGGCTCTGATACCAAAAATCTTGTCATGCCCCGGAGAAGCAAAATAGAGAAACCAAGTTCCTTTTTGGTCACGTAGATTCGTGACTAGTGAATAACCGTATTGTCATCTACTTAAACTAACAACCACAACGACAAGGAGGATGTCATTCATAGAAACATATCTTATTAACATAATCAAAGGCTACATCAGAAATAAAAAAGGTTTGGAAGCAACATATGCCCAAGTACCAATTATAAGAGTTTACTAAATCTATTACAACAACTGACTTATAGTCTGAGGCCTACAATAAATATTAACAGAAGTACAATAGATATACAAACTACCTATTACAAAGGGGCACATCTTCTGCTTCAAGCCTTCAACTCCAAGTCTGGCAGAACATCAGTCTTACGTCCTCAAGACCTACAAAGCTCTAGACATTGGAATGTCCAGGGCATAAATGCCATCAGCATTAAATACAAAGTTGAGTGAGTATATCAAACACACTCCTCACCCGTTATTGTTTAGCATCTTAAAATGTGATTAATCTCTTATCAATGATGTCACTCATGGACATATCAGAGGTCTCATTAAACTATGCATTAAATCAATGATAACAGGAATCGTAGGAAGCATATTAAGATAAGACAATAATAAAGATCATGGTATAACATCTCATCATGCTACTCAATGTCTAGCATTACCAAATCCATGCATGTAACCCATGTAACCACCCCATGCATCTACTTTCATGTCAGGATATTGAATCCCTGACTGAACAATCATCTCACTAACCATTCTCATATTCATATCCATTTCAGTATCCATTCGTTGATATAACAATACCAATTTGTATCCATACGTCGATACAATAATACAATTCGATATCCATATGTCGATACAATAATACAAATCTGATATCGCATAACTGAGCCAGCAGGCCACACCGGTCACTTACCCGATAGTGTCCTATACCACATGAATTATGTAATACATCGATACTATATAATAAAGCCAACAGGCCACACCAGTCGTTTATCCAATGGTGTCCTACACCACATAATTCTATCTATACTAATATCTACATTCATACTTGTATCCATACGTCGATACAATATAATATCATTCAGTTATCACACAATTCAGCCAGTAGGCCATATCGATCGCTGACCCGATGGTGTCCTACTTCATATGATCCCTTGATAGGTTACTGGTCATCTACACTATATATCCTATCTAAAGACAATGAGAGTGGCACATCTTCTATGTTGTGTATATCCTCACTGGTCGTCTACACAGTTGAGAATACAGTAGAGCACTAGCAGAACGTCTTCAATGGTATACTGGACGTCTTCAACAGTGCATACGCATCACTGGACGTCTTCAATAGTGAGAGGCGCACTAGGAACTCTAACCATCGCATATCGACCCGGCTCGTTAGCCGTTGATCCCTTACATCCAAAGTACACATTGTTAGGAAACTGCGTTCCTAGAATCCGTTGACAGCGCGTATATGTTGGTACTGTAAAAAATTTTGTGAAAGCTATAATAACCCTACAAGGGCCGAACTAGGATTACCTTGAACTGCAAAATGGATTACTATAGTAGATGAATCGAGAATATGGGCTCGAGAACAGTTCACGATCCTCTATCGTATTCCTCTGCTACTAGAATATCGAACTGAGTGTGGGCTCTTTCGAAATCCTTTCTGTTTTCTGCTCTCCCTTTTTATGCTCTCTTTTCTATTCCGAGTTATAATACTCTTGATGGAAAAAAATGCAAATTGATAAAAAGAGCCAAAGCAGCATATATATAGGCTACGATAGGGACCATAATAAGTGAATAAGGAATAGGCTTCCTTATGGAATTAGGAAACCCTAATTCGAACTGAATCAAATTCCTATGTCCATAAAGTATAATTCATACCACTAAAGAATTATAATTGCACTCCTACCCTTATCTCAAAAATATATTTCAAGCTCCATGTTATTAAATGCTTATTATCTTCCCATATTAAGATTGCAGATATCCATTAATTAAATATAATTATTGACAATCTTATTTAATTAATCTCTTAAAATTCCTTGAGATCCTCTGCTTAACTTATCTGATATGTCGAATAGAAAATCCACCTGCAGGGTTTGACAAAATCAAAATTTATAATCTTTCTCAAGGAGATATCATCAATTCCAAAATTGAGACACGGATTCCATCATTAATTAATATCTACCACATAATTAATATTGTCACCCAATCCAATGAGATATTGACCCATTTAAGGATCTCACCCTTTAGGGATCAAAGCGTAAATATTAAAAGTACGTGTTTATAAATTAACTTAGGATTTAGAGCATAAGCACTCATAATAGCCATAAGGTATTAATTATCTTATAAGTCAGTACAAAGATACTTACCCCAAGTCGGTCCCGTTTAATACACAAAGTGTACCAGCTTAGTGAGTTGAAACTATATCACTTCCCGTAGTCAAGACAAACCTACTACATCACCAAACTGCAGTCCTACTGATGGTGTGCCCAATCCCATCTAAGACTGTAAATCAAAATCTTACTTTCTACAAGATCCGATGGTCTGATCTTCCGTGTGTAAGCCGAATTCTACACACCAAACCACCTACTATGTACAATAAGAGACACACATACATAATATTAAATAAACAATATAATGCAAATATTGCCCACATAGATTCTCATAAAAATGGAATAACTGATTTTATTAAAATAATAAATAAACTACATAAAGCATGGCTTTTAGTATATATCCCTAACACACATATCTCATATTCCACACAAAGGCACAGTTCCTGATTCTCATCATATTCTCTTATCTCTTCATAACACTATCCCATGCATGCTGACCACATGTCGTGAAATGTATTACTCTAGATAACCAGACTACCACATGCTCTGTGTTCAACATAACTACTCACTACTAATTATTAACATGCAGTTGTGTTCCGTTTTACTATTCAGTTTAACAATATCAACATATGGAATCATGGTACAATAGTTGATCAACTAAACATTTTATATTATAATCAACAGGAAATGACAATACTCTGTAAGGTTTCATCGATTGAACTCTTTTCAATCGATTGAGGAAAAGTAGTTTCGATCGATCAAATTCCCTTCGATTGATTGAGGAAACAGCAAGTTCGGTCGATTGAACCAAACTCAATCGCTTAAGAATCATCGTTTACTCAAAAACTAGGCAGAGACGAATTGGTACAACAGGTTCACAATATACACATTCTAAACATACAAAAATCATTCTAGAATTATGTCTTGAGTGAGTTAATGAACCCACCTTACTCCGAAGGTCCAACAGTGGCGTTCCGAACTATACGACGATGGCTTTGATGACGACGAGCTTTCTCTCTCCTCTCTGTCTTCTCTGTCTTTCACTTCTCTTCTTCTTTTTTCTTCCTATCCTCTTCTTGTTCTCCTTCTCTCTCTGCTCCACCCAAGAGGGTGTATATATATATACCACACACACACATTCACGGTTACATATATATAAGAAACACAAAACACACACACACACACACACACATATACAAACTCTCTCTCTAATCTCTAAACTATCAAACAACCCCCACACACACGAACTGACATATATATAGGGAGGGAAAGAGGTGCAGGTGGTAGATACGGGGATAAGAATAATAACACTTTCGATCGATTAAAGTGAGTTCGATCGATTGAGAACAGGTCGGTCAAGGTTCGATCGATTGAAAGATGTTCGATCATTTTAGAAAAGGTCCACGTCACAGAATCAGTTCGGTAGAGTTTCGATCGCTTGAGGTAGGTTCGATCGCTTGAGAAGGCACAGTTCGATCAATTAAGAAGACTTTGATCGATCAAGAAGGATTCTACATATAGGTCATACAAGCATACATGGTCTTATTTATATAACCATGCATCCAGAAATACAAGGTATTACATAAGGTAATATCGAAAGTTAAAGTTTTATGGTGTAGCCTAACGACAGAGGAGATGACATGAAAAATAGAGGATGAGATGTGTTATCGGTCTCGGAATACTCAGACGATAAGGGTTGATTACGATCCTTTGAATAATGATGAAAATACTATTGTAACACTATATGTTATTCACTTCATAAATTGTTATTATGTTATTTAACTGGTACCCTGTGAATTTCTATTCACTCAGCTTTTAGTAAGCTGACGACCGTTACTGCGTGGACATTCCCAGTCCAGATTACCCTGTCCCTCTTAATGCAGATAATGGAGCTTATGACGACGGATACTATCGTGAAGGGGAATATGCAGAGGGTGGCCCCATTGATGCTAGTTATGCCGGCGAAGGTTGTTATGCTGACAACTACCCGTACGTCAGCTAGAGATGGAGATAGTTATTTAGTTTATATTCTATCGAACTTTATTAGTAAACGAGTACTTGGACATATGTTGTCTCCAGACCTATTATGATCCTGAGGACCACTCTAATATTGTAATTGATAGAATCGTTATTATATATTCAGTTGTTTACTGTTCTTGTTGCTTCTAGTTGACTAGTACTACGTGATGTGGACAATTTAGTGACATTTACCCGGTATTCCCTATGGACCCAGAAAGAAAATTTATTTCTTTATTTTTATTTTTTATTTGTATTTATTTTTTTGGCTGCTCCGGGGCGTGACACTAAGAACTCATACATATAAGAAATAAGGTAGGTAAGTTACTAAAAAAAGTTCAAAAAATGAATTTGTTTGTCAAAATATCTTCTTTTCCTTCTTATTTTTCTCACTATTTTCTTGCTATCCAAACACAGGAAAGCTTTTCCTTCTTATTTTTCTTTCTTTTTTCTCACTAAATCTATGAACCAAACATAGCCCTAACATGTTTGATGTGAAGGAAGAAGGAATGAAATGGGGTAGGAATAGGAGAAATTTTTTTTGTTTGGTAGAGTAAAAGAGGAGAGGAAAAAGAAAGATGGAATGAAGAGGCCTATCGTTTGTCTATTGAAAATTTGATTGGGAGAGGGAATAGAGAAATGGTGATAGAATTACTTGTTTAATTCCCCTTTGCTGTTATAAAAAAATGTAGCAACGTGGATTAATAGTATTTTAGAACCTGTCAAAAAGTCTATAAAGAAAAGCAACAAAGTCTTATACACTTGTTATCATGCATTTTTCTCTAGTTAAATAGACAGATTTATAAGCTCATGAATTGTGTAGTGAGTGAGGGGTTCAATTGAGCTATGCCCTGTAGGTGGTCATACTTTATTTCTATGTACAACACAAATTCAAAATGTGCCTAACTAGATTTTCTCCGGTTAAATATTTTTATTTTTTATTTCCCTATTGTCAAACTCTTGTTGTGCCTCCTAACAAGCAACCATTTTTGTAACTTGAAATATTGGCATACAACATGAACCTTTTCTGCTTTACACGCAAAGTTTCAAAGTGTAATCCAACAATCCTTGGTGAGTAATGATAGACACACAATTTTTACATATTTTTCACACTTAATAATTATGATCCTTAATTCTAAT
The DNA here is from genome assembly GCA_033977485.1 of Hydrangea macrophylla. Taxonomy (NCBI): domain Eukaryota; kingdom Viridiplantae; phylum Streptophyta; class Magnoliopsida; order Cornales; family Hydrangeaceae; genus Hydrangea; species Hydrangea macrophylla. Next base: position 37,744,606 of record CM066994.1, read on the forward strand.
AGATTTTATATAGATTTTACACTTTTTCATATCCAATAATTCAGACCCTTAATTTTAATAGATTCTATAAGAAAACCTTACATGGATTCCACACAAGACTCAAGAGCACATAAAATCCACTAAAATAATGAGCCAAAATTGTTAAGCATAAAAAAAGTACGCGAAATAGTGTGTATCATTATTGAATAAATAAATTTACTATCATTCACCTAAATGCAAAAGACTGACCGCGTCCCAGCCAATGGTCTACCAAATCCCCCAACATTTAATTTGTTTATCTATTCTATTTCTTTTACTTTATGCCTTCTCTGTGACGAGTAATGCTAAGTACACCAAAATGTGACACTTAAACGGGATATTTAAATTATTCATTTATTGATGTGAATTTTCAAAATCATCCACCAATTACCAAAAAAAGTTTGAATTATTTTTTAAAATGCTGTACCACATCAATAAGTGAATAATTTAAGTATCCGTTTAAGTATGCCTAATATTGCTCTTTCTACAACAATCCACATTTTTGGGTCAACACCTATTATACTCTACTTTGACAAGCAAGGCAGCTAATATCATATTTATTATTCCTAACTTTTTGTGTCAAAATTACCCTTCACTGTTTTGTTTAAAATTGGGATCCTAGGATTGATTATGCATTTCACGTAATGGTAATATTTGAGCTACAAACACTTTATACAAAATTATAAACACACTTTATATCTTGGGTAGTACTGTGGGGTCTGAATAATTTCAGTGGATTCCACAGTACTACCAAAGAGAGAGAGATAGAGTGTGTTTGTAAGTATTTATGTAAAGTATTTGTGTCCCTAATATTGTTGTTCATGTAAATATTTTTTTTTCAATAATAAAAGTGGAAAAGGATGTCTAAGTAAGTGGTCTCTCCTGGGTAGGGGTGGTCAAGCCTAACCAAACCCGAACTTCCAAAATGAGGTCGAAATTTATTATTATTATTATTTTTCCCACAAACCCGAACCGAACTAGAAATCGAACCGATTAACTGTCATATAATCATGGGCGGACCTACATGTAATTTTGATTTTTTAAAATTACAAAATTATATGTAATAGTTTATAGATTTTAGAATTAGGTCCTCTTAAATTTCACACAGGCCCACCCTGAATTTCTGAAAATTCTATATTTATATGTAATATTTTACAAGTTTTAGACGCAGAGCCCCCTGCGCATTTAAAATTTCTATATGTAATATTTTACATGTTTTAGATACAGACCCCCAATTACATGATTTTCCCCAAATTATGGGTGTAAAAATGAATTCTATATACGATTATACCGTTTTACACATAATTATGTATAGGTAGATCCAGAAAAATTTGCCTCGGGGGCACTGTCTCCAAACCCCCCATATAGGCTAGGCCCCTCACAAAAATCCTGAATCCGCCCATAACCTAACAAATTTTATTTATTTATTTATTTTTTTCGCTTTTCAAACCAGTAATGGTCTCAATCGAGTAACTATACCACGTGCGTGACTAAAACTGCCTACTTATGCCACTAAAAGTCTAAGTCTATTTCTTTTTATTCTTTCATGTAATTGAGGGAGTTAATCTGTCCTTTTTAGTTTATCACGGAAAAAACATATTTGATTAAAAAAAAAATTTTGATGAATTTTGATTATTGATTTCATTCTCAATCACCATATTAGTCCTGGAATCTCATTTCGGCGAACTTGCACATAGAATCAATGCTTACCGACTTGAATATTGTTGACTCAGGAATGGATATTTTTTAATCATTGTTGATTTTAACATCTACCAAGCCATTGACGGACCACTAGATTTATTAAACGTGTATTAAACTCTATCTAGAAGACACTAAAATGAGCTTATCTAGCATCACACCGCTTTGATTTTCTTTCTACAGTAAGGTGGTGTTTGGTTTACTGATTCAGAGAACGACGGAAAAAAAAAAAAAAAAAAAACAAGGAAACCAAAAACTAGAGGCTCGCATGGTGACGTTATGGTTTTTAGTTTTTGTTTTCATTTTTTGAATTGATTATAGTCTAGGAAGCACGGGTGCGGCGGTCTGACACTCAGTGTGGGTACGACTGCTTTTAATTAGTATACACTCAGTGTGGGTGCAATTGCCTCTCCGAAGAGTCTATGCTTCGTAGATCACAGTCAACCCCCAATACAAAAAATGAAAACAAAACCTGAAATCCAAAACAACATTACCATGCGAGGGCTAGACTAATCCTAGTTTTTCTTGTGTTTCCCTCTCTTGCTTAGCTGAAATAAAAAATATAAAAAAAGGGGGGGGGAGGGGGAGTGACTCGCAAGATTCAAATTTATAACATATTTGTCACAATCTTTTATGAGTTTGGGCCGTTTGGCTAATACACCACTTTTTTCACTAGATACATCACCTTTGCTTATAAATTTGTCATCTTTTAACACTACATGGTAGTATATTTAGCAAAAAAGGTGGTGAATTTAGCCCCGGTTTGTTTTATTTTCCAACCTATTTTCCTTGTTGAATTCTTTGTCAATCAAACAAAGAAAAATATTTTCATTTACGTTCTCCTTTCATATCCGTCGTTAAATAACTCATGAAACAACTAGTCTCGAAAAAAACTGGAATTGAGTTCAAATATCCCTCAGAAAATTGTAAACCAGTTGATTTCAACCTTCCTTTCTATTTTCTTTTTCCAGTTGAATAGATCTTGATATGTCCAAAATAATCTAGCCATGAAGACAGTGCCACGTCACTCAGAGGCGCCGGTTATTCCGGTAAGGGCGCCCCCCGTGGGGCTGAGCATTTCCGAGGTGTTTATTCAGACCGTACGGTTCGCACCAACGGACACGGCATAAAGGTCGCGGCGTCCCGCGATCGCGACCTATCCAACAGTTTCCTAAATCAACTACAAGTTTGCGAAAGGGAATATGACAGTTTCCTAAACCACTTAGGAAACTCTCCTAAAATCATGCAAATCTATTGTGATTAGATTAGGCTTCCTAATCCTATTAACTTACCATGTAAGGGTGGACTCTTGCATCTATAAAAGAGCCCACCTACCTGTCAAGGGGGATCCGATGATTCTCTAGCTAACGAGCATTCAACAGAGAACTCACCATCAATACGCATATACCCAGCCGGTATTACTGGTAGTGCCGCCCACCTTTGTTGGCTCACCAGGCCCGCCGGTGATCTGCTAGTGAGAGCGCACAGACACAACCGTGGACATAGGTCACCTCGTTAACGGGACCGAACCACATACAAATTGTTCTTGTCTCTTTCTCTCTCTAAACCTCTCTTACCAGTTTTAGGCATCATCAGTTTGGCGCCGTCTGTGGGAACCGACTGAGTCTTCTCATTAACAAATTCTTAACTGATCAACATGCCGCCAAAGATGGGTAAGAAAGCCGCTAATCCGACCAGTCAGGAGAATCCACAGCCTGACCAGCAGGCTGCTTCCATGACCACCGAACAGATAACGGCAGAGCTGGTACAACTCTTGGAGGGCCAGCACCGGACACAGGAACAGATGGAGGCACTTTTGGCCCGACAGGAGAAACGCCCTGCATCAAAGAATCAGCCTGAGAAGAGCGCCCCTATTCAAAGGCCCGCTCGGGCACGAAGGCAAGCCCGTTCGGCCCCGGTGTCCCCACCGGACCGGGAACACCCCGGCGATGGAGAGCGCAGCCATGCCACCAGCCTCTCGTAGAGACGACCTCGGCCTAACCCTCGCTGGGTGGAGGACGCCAGAACTATTATCGACCGGCGGCGTGCGGCCAGAGGGGAGGAGTCCGGACGGAGAGCCCGAGAATCGGCCGAGGACCCTCCGGCCCTGAGCCGGGGGGATCTTAGGCACACGCTTTCCCGGACCCAGAGCCGGGCCCTATCCCCGAAGTCGACGCGCTTTGAGGAAGAGGCCTCGTCATTCGACCCAACATACCGCTCGGATATAGAGAGGAGGACCGGGCGGGATAACGTAAAGGCCCAGGTCGAGGAACTGCAGCAGCAAATCGAGAGGTTGAACCACAAGTCGGCCACGACCTCACTAACACGGAGACTGAATCACCCTATACCGCTCGGGTGACACGGTTTTCGATTCCACGGAAGTTCAAACCCCCTCACCTCAGCTCCTACGATGGCATAGGGAGTCCGGTAGACCACATCCACACTTACAAGGCTCAGATGGCGCTGGTCACCACGATGGACGAGCTATTGTGCCTGGCCATCCCCAGTACCCTCAAGGGGCTAGCCGCACAGTGGTTCCATGCTATCAAGCCCCGGACGGTCGATGATTTCAAAGCCCTCAGCAAGCTATTCATCAGCTAGTTTGTCAGGATGCTCGACCGGTCACAACCGGACACTCAGCTGCTGACCGTCAAGCAGCGCAAAGGGGAGTCCCTGAGGGAATATGTGGACCGTTTCAACCTGCAAAGGCTCCAGATTCACAATCTTAATGAAACGGCCGCAATCATGGCCTTCTGCTCAGGAGTTCAACACACCAAGGTCGCCACGTCATTCCATCGTGACCGACCGGCAACCCTGGTGGAGCTCTCAGAGAGGGTCGGAAAGTACATTGATACCGAAGAGTTCCTGAAGGCGAAGCGTGCCGGCCAGGCAGGAGATGAATCCCCGAAGGCCAAATGCAAGCGTGAAGGATTCGAGAAGGGCTCGAGAAAGAAGCCAAAGCAAGATCAGAAGGATGCCCGGGGTCAGCCCCCGATCGCTTTCACACCCCTTTCCCGGCCCATACATGAAGTCATGGCCGCCGCAGAAGCGCAGAGGTTGCTTCAGCAGCCAGCCAAACTCAGAGCACCTCCCGGTAAGAGGAACCGGGATAAATTTTGCCACTACCACAGGGATCACGACAATGAAACGGAGGATTGCTTCAAATTAAAGATGGCAATAGAGAAGCTGATCGAGCAGGGACACCTCGTTGAGTTCATCACAGCAGATAGACGACCCCGGCAGGACACCCGAGCTCTTGATCAGCCACCACCACTTGGCCACATCCACGTGATCTCCGGAGGAACGTCAGGCGGAGGTGATTCACAGTCGGCACGGAAGAGGCATGCTCGGACATCCCGAGCGGATGCCTGGCAGGTCCAATCCACCGGCTCCTCCCCAACCGATGTTCTTACATTCACATCCGACGACCTGCAGGGCGTCCACTGCCTCCACGATGACCCGCTAGTAGTGACGCTTTCTATAGAAAACTATATGGTCAAGAGAGTGCTAGTGGACACAGGCAGCTCGTCCTACATTATGTTCACGTCGGCATTCGATCAACTCGAGATCGCCAGGGATCGGCTCTGGCCGGTTGCTACCCCCTGGTTGGATTCAACAGCTCCAGTATACAACCACTGGGGACAATCGAGCTTCTAGTTCTCATGGGGACCTACCCTCAGCAGGCCTCCGTACTGACCAATTTCGTGATCGTAGAAGCCCCGTCGGCCTACAATGTCATCTTTGGCAGGTCAACCCTCAACAAGGCCAGAACAGTCATCTCCACCTACAGCTTAACAGTGAAGTTCCCGACCCCTCAGGGACCCGGATGCTTGCATGGAGATCAGACCACTGCCCGGAGTTGCTACGTTAGCTCGTTACTCTGGGGGGCAATCACCGAAACATTAAACGTCCAAGAGATAGACCCCCAGGACCAGAGCGACGCGGTAGGTCCGGTGGAAGATTTAGAAAGTGTAGTGCTGAATCCCGAGTACCCTTACCGCATGGTCAGCATTGGCACCCTACTGGAGCTCGGTCTGAAGGAAAAACTGACCCAGTTCTTGAGGCAAAACTAGGACGTTTTTGCTTGGAGTCACGAGGATATGCCCGGGATTGACCCCCGGGTAATGTCCCATCGCCTCAACATCAGTCCAGATTGTAGGCCGGTGAAGCAAAAAAGGAGGGGCATGGCCCCCGAGAGACAGAAGGCAGTGAGTGAAGAGGTCGAGAAACTCCTCAAAGCCCACTCCATACGAGAAGTCCACTATCCCGACTGGCTAGCCAACGTGGTACTTGTCAAGAAAAGCATCGGGAAGTGGAGGATGTGCGTGGACTTTACCGACCTTAACAAAGCTTTCCCCAAGGATTGCTACCTGGTACCCAGGATAGACCTCCTTGTGGACTCCACGGCGGGTCACTCGCTCCTTTCATTCATGGACGCTTACTCGGTGTACAAGCAGATCAGTATGTACCCCGGGGACGAAGAGAAGACTGCGTTCATCACCGACCAGGGCAAGTACTGCTACAAGGTGATGCCATGCAGTCTCAAGAATGCCAGGGCCACCTACCAACGCCTGGTCAACTACATGTTCAAAGACCCCATTGGAAAGACTATGGAGGTATTTGTGGATGATCTGCTATTCAAGAGCCGGGACGAGCCCGACCACCTCGAGCATCTGGCCGGGGCCTTCAGCATTTTGAGAAAATTCAGGATGAGGTTGAACTCGGCCAAATGCATCTTCGGCGTCTCGTCCGGGAAATTTCTGGGCCACTTAGTCAGCAGACGGGGCATTGAGGCAAACCCCGAGAAGATCAAAGCAATCATCAACATGCGGTCACCCAAATCAACAAAGGAGGTTCAGAGCTTAGCCGGACGGGTGGCCGCATTAAACAGGTTTGTCTCCCGAGCTACCAACCGGTGCCTGCCATTCTTCAAAATCCTCCGTAAAGCGTTCCAGTGGTCAGAAGAGTGTGAAGAGGCGTTCCAAGAACTCAAGAAGTACCTGGCTTCCCCGCCTCTACTCTCAACACCTGTGCCCGGAGAAGAATTATTCCTATACTTGGCAGTGTCACCGTCAGCGGTTAGCTCGGCCCTAATCCGGGAAGAGCACGGAATACAGTTCCCAGTGTACTACACCAGCCGAGCGTCATAAGGCGCAGAGAGCAGATACTCCGGCATCGAAAAAATGGCATTCGCCCTTATCACCTCAGCCTGGAGGCTCCGCCCTTACTGTCAGGCCCATGCCATTGTGGTCCTCACAGATCAACCTCTCTGCAGAATCCTCAGCCATCCAGACACGTCCGGGACACTCGTCAAGTGGGCATTGGAGTTGGAAGAGTTCGAAGTGATCTACCGACCCCGGACAGCCATCAAGGGACAAGCCGTGGCTGACTTTTTGGTTGAGTTCACATATCCAGAAGACCCGGTTGAAGAGCCTGAGCCGCTGGCCTTACCACCCTGGTTATACTCTGATATCCCTACTGATGTTGTCAATATCAAGATATAAAAAGTGTACTTTACTTTTCTAAGGATTTGTAGTAGTGAAAGCAAAGGTCGAACCCACAGAGATTGAATTACTACGACTCTTAATTTTAAAACCTAAATCTAATTAATTATAAAAACGAGATTTTGATTTTGAATTTAATTAAACTAAGAACAATAAAATAGATCTAAATTATGAAAGCGATTTAAAAGTGTTTTTGTAAATATGTTTAAAGGAACCTAGGATTGCAAATCCACCACTAGCTTCATAATATGAATATTTATGCATTCAATTAGATTATTAAGTTGGATGATAATGGGGAATTGTAGCTACAAGCCCAATTCCTCCATCAAGAAAATAACTATGGTTCAAGCCCCAACATAATCCATCTTCGGTTAGCATGAATTATCCCACACTAAACTAGGGTTGTGATTTAATCCGTCTAACCTAGGCATGAACTATTCGGATACTTGATAGCACAATTCAATAAAGCACCATTACATGTAAATAACCTATATAAGCACAGCAAATATAGATCATTGAGCACATCACAGTCAAAATAGATCTAAGACAAGAATAAACTTTGAAAGTGATGATTTAATCAATTAGAAGCACGATTTATTTATAAAAGTCCTCGGAACATGTAATCATCATCCATACATAATAAAACTAAAATAAAAACATAAATAGAACCCTATTAGTTGGCTAGGGTTTCATTGAAACCCTAGATCTAGGTTTAGTTGGCCATGGAATTGATGAACAGCAAGAGGTTGATGGAGGAGGCCATGGGAATCCTTGGTCTTCTTCTTCTTCTCCTTGCTTTTCTCTCTTCAATGGCTGGAGTTTTTGTGTATATCCATGTGTATAATAGTTTCCAACCCTTTAATTGAAGTAAAATAGGGTATATATAGATTTACAACAAGTTTTTGGAAGCTTTCCTAACCCGAAACGCACTAAACTGCTATATTTTGTAATCTGGACGTAATTAGGCAGTTTTGTTTGTGTAGGAATCATCAGTATACTGAAATACACGTATTTGATTTTTACACAGGTCGCGTGCGCGGGTCGCGCGAGCGCGATATTGGGACCTCGCGCGAGCGATTTCCTAAGTTTCGCGCGAGCTGGTCGCGCGCGCGATTGGCTTTTTTCAGCTTCTTTCTTCTTGCTTTTTCACCCTGTTTAGCCTGGTATACTTGATTTCTTCCAAATCCTGTCAGAAAATAGAAAATAAAGTAAAAATATACAGAAACAGGATAAAAAGGTACTAACAAACGTAAATTAAGGCGTATAAATAGGATCTGTTCTCTCCCGATCACACCCCCAAACCTACATTTTGCTAGTCCTCGAGCAAAACTAAAATAAAAATTAAAATTCTAATAACATACTACCCCATTTTCGCATGGATCACGATTGCATTTAGCATATGCAACAAGCCTTTTAAACCTCTAGGTGTCCCTAGTCGAGCGAGTGAAGTCTCGTGAGGGTTCTCGTCAACAAGTCATCCACAACCATCTTTATTAACTTGTAAATTTAAAAAGTTTTATTTAAAAATGAAAAATGTAATAGTCAATACTCCTTATTATAAAACAATGATTTGAAAAAGAAGAACGAACAAGAAGAAACGTAATCAAATGTCCACCTAAATCATGAAACACAATCTTAAGCACATGAAACGTATAAATCAATAGAGTTTATCATAAAATTGCACGTGTGTGATATGACAGTCAAATGAACACGCGCATGTCATGAACTTGGAATATACTTCGGATGACCATTTAACTATGTCTCGACTACGAATCTCACAATGTTAATTACACTCTAAAATGAAACACTCAGAAATAGGTGTAATTTTGCTAAAATATGGGAGCAAAGGAAATATGTTTTCAAAACAATAAATGCTCACATATAACTCGAAAAAGACGCATGACACGAAAGAAAGGTAGTCTCATGGATAGGATGTCAACAATCAAGAAAAATCAATCATTACCATGTTTTAATCCCCCTCCCATCGTTTTCATATCCAAACCATGTTTCCTAGGATCAAATAAGACTTTTCAAAGGTTGTAACGTGGCTCAAGAAATGAAAAAGGATAGATATGATTCATTAGGTAGGTAATCTCAGAATGGCATTGTAAGGCATGTTCAATTTCTTTCATTCATCTCTTCTACCAACTTTCATTTTTTCATTCTTTTCTTTTCATTCTTTTCAATTTTTTTTTTCTTCTGTTTCTTTTTCTTTTCTTTTTTTTTTCAACCTAATTCTTTTTTTTTTCTTTTTCTTTTCTTTTTCTCTATTCTTTTCCTCTTCGTTGCTTTTGAAACAAATACTCATTGAATACCAAGGCAACCACCCCAAACATCATCTTATCTTCTTTTTCTTCTCAATCACACATCGCCTTAACACCACTAAAAGTTGATCAATCTTTCAGGAGTGAACTCCAAGTTGGCCAAATTGGAGCAAAAACAGGATAATGGTAATTACAAAAAAAAACGGCATTTTAATGGCTCAAAGGGCGAACTAAGAAATTTTTTTTTTCATTTATCGGTCGGTAATAAACAAAGAAGGGCCTAAGATCATTTCCTAGGGTGATATAGTTCTTCAACGTTTACAATGGAAGATTATTTAGCATGGTAGCAAATATTTTAACTTGACTCTCAACCAAAACAAGAATAATGAGACTAAACAACAAGTTAATGCGTTATTTCAATGAAATTCGATAAACACAATATGTACTTATAACCCTCAAAACAGAAAAGATAGGCTCAAAAGCTCACTGGGTTTAGTCTCCACCTTGTGTTATCTAGAAATCCGAATCATATTATAGTTCACATCAAACATATATTCAAGCGACTACGTGCAGTGCATACATTTATGTGCAAATCTATGATATAAAACTACGATTCGAACGATACATGACCTAAATTGTCATATCATGACTTTAGCAAATGTTTAATCACATATTCTCATGTTCATCATTCTATAATAATCCAAGTTACATAACAAGATGTATCAAATTTATATTGCAAAAACGTCGGTAATATCATTTATTTAAGCACAAGTATCGAAAACATTTGAAAATTTTAGTATAATAATAATAATGTGAGTGCATACCCCCAAACCTAAATCTTTCATTGTCCCCAATGAAACAATAAAACGAAAGAAAGGAGAGTAGGTAAGAAAGGAACGATAATACCTCGATCTCGGCAATCACAAACAGGTGAACACAAAGGAATATGTCAATAAAGTTCAATGTTACCTGTTAGTTCTTGATAAAAGACGAACAAAGAAAATAATAAAAGCAGCTAAAAGAACTATGACTAAACTAAACGAAATTAAATAAACTATAAGAATTAACAACACTATGAAGACAACACGAAAATAAACTATAAAAGGAAAGAAAAGATAACCAGAACTTATGAAAATAACAAACGACTCAATCTAAAAGGACCTAAGTAACAAAAACAGAAAAGTAAAAACTCAACAGGTGTGGGGGAAAGATATAGAAGACAAAAGAAAATATCAGAAAAATGTGGGATCGCGCGAGCGGCCGTCGCGCGCGCGAATCCCAATTTTTTTTTTAATCGTAAAAATCTCGTGCGAGCGAGACAGCCTCGCGCCCGCGAATCGAGGCGCGAGATATAACAGAGAGCTCATAAAAATAATAACCAAAAGTTTCACTAGGGCACAGTCTCGCACAAGCGGGCCGCGCGCGCGAGAATGGTATTTTCTCTTGTTTCACTTATTTTATGTATATAAATTAAATATAACTTTACTCCAACCCCCAAACCTATCCAGAAACTCAAAAACAGACCAAAACGACCCAAAAATAGTCAACAATCATTAAAACAAACGAATTAAAGCTTGGGTTGCCTCCCAAGAAGCTCTATCTTTTACGTCTTTAGCTAGACCGTTCTAGCTCAAGACTCAAGGAGGTCGTAAATCAGAGTTTGTACCCTTTAGGGCGTTAGGGATATTTTGGTGGAACGTCAAAACAAGGTCTCTATTTGTTAATTCCTTTGATGACTCTCCTTTATCGTGTTCAAATCGATTCCTAACCTTTTGAGTAAATTCATCATTAGGGTCCGTACTATTCAAATTCATCCACTCATTTTCCACTATATTATTCTCCTCACTCATGCTTATGTCCTGATTAAGTCCAACCGTTCTTCTAACCTCACTACCCTCCATATATTGATAACCATCGTCTTTAGGAGGTTGATCAATCGCATTAAACACGTTTAATTTAAGGTTCATGTTCCCGAACGACACTTTCATTACACCTATTCGACAGTTGAAATGCGCATTAGCGGTGGCTAAGAATGGACGACGAAGAATGATAGGAGTGTATTTCCTAGCATCTAAAATAGGTTCAGTATCAAAGACCATAAAATCAACAGGATAATAGCATTTGTCAACTTTAACTAAGACGTCCTCGACGATTCCTCTAGGTACTTTCACAGAACGATCCGCTAATTGAATAGTAGCGGTCGTAGGTTTAAGTTCACCTAAACCTAGTTGTTTATAGACGTGATAAGGTACGAGGTTAACACTCGCTCCTAAGTCAAGGAGAGCCCTATGAATGACAGTGTCACCTATGACACATGAAATAGTTGGCATACCAGGATCCTTATACTTTGGAGGTGAGAGTTGAAAAATAGAACTTACTTTTTCTGTAAAAAAGACCTTTTTAGGAGTATGACTACGCAATTTGCGCGTTTGAGTGCAAAGGTCTTTAAGACATTTAGCGTAAGCGGGAATTTGTTTAATAGCATCGAGGAATGGAATATTGATTTTAACTTGTTTAAACACCTCGAGTATATCCTCAACCTTTGACCCTTTCTTTGGAAAATTTGATGGTTCATCAACGTTAGGTGGAAAGGGCAATTTCGGTATATGATTAGTCAGGTCCGTTTCTTTTTCTTTCTTATTTTTAATCGTATCCTCACCCTTCTCTTTATCAAAATTAGTATTCGTATCCTTCCCATTCTCATTCTTATTAGGGGTTTCTATCACCTCCTCTCGTGTAGTCATCCTAGTTGAGACGGCTTTTCCTTGCTCATTTGACCCCTTAACCTTGTATTGTCCCTTAGGGTTTTGAATTGTTTGACTAGGCAACGTCCCCTCGTTTCTATGACTCACTACAGTAGCAAGTTGTCCCATTTGGGATTCAAGCTTCACAATGGATTGTGTGTGTGAGTGCACTAATTGTGCTTGTGCCTGTACTTGTGTTTCGATTTTATTAAGGGACGCCAACACCTTCTCCTCGAAAGCGTTACCCCTTGGAGGGCTCGGATTAGGAGGCGGTTGTTGATATTGATTAGGTTGAAACTAAGGTCGATATGCATTAGGAAAATTAGTCACCTCATTAGGATTATTATTATTATTTTTCCACGAGAAGTTAGAATGGTTTCTCCATGGCGCGTTGGATTATTAGTAGTCGAATTATAATTATTTCGTGGGTATTGTTGAATAGAATTAATATGTTGCTCCACGAATTCCGGAAATTGACTCGCCGATGGACATGCAAGGATAGAATGTGACGGATTGGAACATATTGCACATACTTCATGACCAGGTGGGGCTGTCGTTTGGTTCATTGTTAAAAGTCGGTCAAGTTTTTTAGATAGTTCCTGAAATTCTATTGAGTGGCTTGACTCAAACTTTACCTCACGTTTGGGTTGCAGATGATACCCCTCAGAACGTACCGACACAGCCTGATGCATCGAGTTCTCGCTTAACATTTCAAAATTTTTCCAGGCCTCGTCGGCGCTTTTGTGTAGGAAGGTACCTGCACAAACGGCATCGACAGTATTACGGACAGAGGGAATGAATCCCTCGTAAAAGACCTGTACCAACTGCCACTTAGGAACCTGATGATGTGGGCATGAGCGTAATAATTCTTTAAATTTCTCCCATGTGTCATAAAGTGTTTCCCCATCTTGCATCACAAAATTAGTTATAGATTTTCTTATCTGATTAGTTCTTGTGATTGGGAAAAACTTTTGTAAAAATGCGTTGTATAAGGCTTCTCAAGTTTTAATCGTGTTTGGCTCAAGTGATTCAAGCCAATACTTCGCTTTATCCTTTAAAGAGAATGGGAAGAGACGCAGTTTTAATTCATCATCAGTGAAATTTTGGATTTTTAACGTAGAGCATATATCTTGGAAATCCCCTAAGTGCTGATAAGGATCTTCATTTATACGGCCATGGAAAGAAGGAAGTAGCGAGATGGTAGATGACTTTATCTCAAAGTGAGATGCCGTCGCCTCCGGTAATTTGATACCTGTTTGAGGCGTGTAAGTCGTAGGAATAAAATAATCTTTAAGTGGAGGAGGTGGTGGTATATTAGGGTTATTTCTGTTGTTTCCATTGTTTCTAATGTCGGCCATTGGAATAGGTTCTATGTTAATAAAGCGTGGTTTCTTTAGGTTTTTAAAGGTACTACGTATTTCGAACTCAAACAACGACGATGGTTTCGGAGTTAATTTGTCGTCTATGTTTAACCTAGTTCTAGAAGTTATGTTTGAATACTTGTTAACTCTTAATGTACGTTCAAGTTCAAGATCGAAAGGTTGTAATTCCGGTTTACTTGAGCGTGTACCAAACATAAACTACAAGAAAATAAACTAAAAACAAAAACTGACTCAAATAAAAAAAAAAAAACAAATAGCAATCACGCAACTAAGATAACAAGCACTCAACTACTGTGATTCATGCAAATTATCCTGTAATGCAATGACTGCGTCAAGCCCAGCGCCCCGGGTTTCCTAGCTAATGCAGTGCAATTCACCCTAAACTAATGCAAATAGTGCGTCACAGCGCCCTGACTTACAGTGGCTTAAAGCGAATTTCAAAATAAGCAATTTACTTGAAATTTTTTTTTATTGACTTGCATAAGCTCCTTTGGTGTGATTAGCTAATCCACTCGGAAACGTTAGAATTTTGACGACTCGAGAAACTACAAAATAAAATAAAAAGTTAGTAACTCAAAACAAAAATGAAAAAAAAAAAAAGAAAAAAAAAAAGAAAACCTAATCTAATATTTACGAATTTACTAAACTAAAATTTTAAAACTAAAGGTAGTAATTTGCAATCCCCGGCAACGGTGCCAAAAATTGATGTTGTCAATATCAAGATATAAAAAGTGTACTTTACTTTTCTAAGGATTTGTAGTAGTGAAAGCAAAGGTCGAACCCACAGAGATTGAATTACTACGACTCTTAATTTTAAAACCTAAATCTAATTAATTATAAAAACGAGATTTTGATTTTGAATTTAATTAAACTAAGAACAATAAAATAGATCTAAATTATGAAAGCGATTTAAAAGTGTTTTTGTAAATATGTTTAAAGGAACATAGGATTGCAAATCCACCACTAGCTTCATAATAGGAATATTTATGCATTCAATTAGATTATTAAGTTGGATGATAATGGGGGAATTGTAGCTACAAGCCCAATTCCTCCATCAAGAAAATAACTATGGTTCAAGCACCAACATAATCCATCTTCGGTTAGCACGAATTATCCCACACTAAACTAGGGTTGTGACATAATCCGTCTAACCTAGGCATGGACTATTCGGATACTTGATAGCACAATTCAATAAAGCACCATTACATGTAAATAACCTATATAAGCACAGCAAACATAGATCATTGAGCACATCACAGTCAAAATAGATCTAAGACAAGAATAAACTTTGAAAGTGATGATTTAATCAATTAGAAGCACGATTTATTTATAAAAATCCTCGGAACATGTAATCAATATCCATACATAATAAAACTAAAATAAAAACATAAATAGAACCCTATTACTTGGCTAGGGTTTCATTGAAACCCTAGATCTAGGTTTAGTTGGCCATGGAATTGATGAACGGCAAGAGGTTGATGGAGGAGGCCATGGGAATCTTTGGTCTTCTTCTTCTTTTCCTTGCTTTTGTCTCTTCAATGGCTGGAGTTTTTGTGTATATCCATGTGTATAATAGTTGCCAACCCTTTAATTGAAGTAAAATATGGTATATATAGATTTACAACAAGTTTTTGGAAGCTTTCCTAACCCGAAACGCACTAAAATTGCTTTATTTTGTAATATGGACGTAATTAGGCAGTTTCGTTCGCATAGGAATCATCAGTATACTGAAATACACGTATTTGATTTTTACACAAATCGCGCGCGCAGACCCCGCGAGCGCGATATTGGGACCTCGCGCGAGCGGATCGTGCGAGCGATTTCCTGGGTTTCGCGCGAGCGGGTCGCGCGCGCGATTGGTTTTTTTCAGCTTCTTTCTTTCTGCTTTTTCACCCTCTTTAGCCTGGTATACTTTATTTTTTCCAAATTCTGTCAGAAAATAGAAAATAAAGTAAAAATATACAAAAACAGGATAAAAAGGTACTAAAAAACGTAAATTAAGGCGTATAAATAGAATCTGTTCTCTCCCGATCACCTACCTGGGTACTGCACGTGGACGGTTCATCCAATCAACAAGGCAGTGGGGCAGGAATCATCTTAACTACCCCCGACAGCATCTAACTTGAATATGCATTGAGATTTGGGTTCCGTGCCTCCAACAACGAGGCCAAATACGAAGCCCTACTGGTCGAACTGCAGTTGGCCACCTCTATGAGTGCACAACAGGTCCAGGGATACAGTGATTCCCAGCTCGTGGTCAACCTGGTTAACCAAGAGTACGAAGCTTGGGAAGATAACATAGTAGCCTACTTGGCCCTTGTCCGAGCGGTTTCCAAGAAGCTCCGAGGATTCTCCTTCACGCAGATACCCAGAGAAGAAAATACCAGGGCCGACCGGTTAGCTCGCCTCGCCTCGTCTTCTGAGTCAGACTTGCCCGAGATACGGATACAATACCTACCCGAGTCGAGTGTGATCAACTCAGAAGGCATGGAGGTAGACCCGGTCACCCTGGGACCCAACTGGATGGACCCGCTCGTGACGTTCTTGACAACAGGGGTGCTACCAAACGACAAAGAAGAAGCCCGCTGGGTCAAATACCGGGCTGCACGATACCACATTGTTGACGGCATTCTCTACAAGAGGGGATTCACTATCCCGTACCTCCGCTGTGTTCATCCTGTGCAAGTCTAAGCTATACTATTTGAAATCCATGAAGGAGTGTGCGGGAACCACATTGGAGGCCGGGCACTCTCCAGAAAGGCCTTACTGCAAGGTTACTACTGGCCAACCATGGCCCGGGATTCCCAGGAGTATGTCAAAAGATGTGACAAGTGTCAACGATACTCTCCCATGATTAACCGACTGGGAGAGCTCCAGACACCAATCCACAGCCCTTGGCCGTTCGCCCAGTGGGGCATCGACATTGTCGGTCCCTTGCCAATGGAAAAAGGACAAGTCAAGTTCGCCGTCATCGCTGTTGACTACTTCACCAAATGGGCAGAGGCCGAGCCCTTGGCGACAATAACCAAACAGAAAATGGAGAGCTTCATGGAAAGGAATATTCTGAGTAGGTTTGGCATTCCCCGAGTCCTGGTCAGCGATAACGGCAGGCAGTTTGACACCCCTATATTCGGGCAGTTCTGCTCGGGCTACGAGCTACTGAATCATTAGTCCTCCCCCAAGCACCCACAAGCCAAAGGTCAAGACGAGGTAACCAATCGAACAATCTTGTAGTCAATCAAGACAAGGCTTGAAGTCGCCAAAGGGTTGTGGGCTGAATAACTACCAACCCTCATGTGGGACTACCGCACTACACCCCCCCCCCCCCCCCCCCCCGAGCGGCAATAGGCGAAACCCTGTTCTCTTTAACCTACTGATTTGAGGTAGTGGTCCCCACAAAGCTCGGGTTGCCTACATATAGGGTGGCTAACTTCAGAGCACCGGACAACGAAGAAGCCCTCCGGTCAGAACTAGATCTGGTGGAGGAAAAAAGAGACCAAGCCTATCTGAAGGTGGCGGCCTACAAACAACGGGTTTCTAGATATTACAACAGCAAGGTGTAGCACTGTAACTTTCAAGTCGGAGACCTCGTCCTCAAGGCAGTGAACCAGTCTACCCGAATCCCAAGCCATGGGAAATTGGGGGCAAACTAGGAAGGCTCGTACAAAGTAACCCGGATCAACCGTCCGGGAACTTACTGGCTACAAAGTATGGACGGGCATGATCTCTCTCATCCTTGGAATATGTAACACCTCCGCAAGTATTATCAATAGCATTGGTCCACGGGAATTTAGTACTGATAGAGAGATTTCCTTTTGTAGCTCTGATTGAGCAATAAAAATAAATTTTTGTTTTTAATAAAATTGGAAATTTTATTTTGCAAAATTACTCCTGTCGGTACATCGTGCAATGCAGAAAAGTCCTCGGCCCTAACCCCGGGGCTTCAAAGACCTTGGCTAACAACCAAGGCATAAAAAAACCTCAGGCTCCAAACCCAGGCACCTAAAAGACCTCGGGCTCCGAACCCAGGCACTTAAAAAGACCTCGGACTCCGAACCCAGGCACAAAATGACCCTGCAACCACCCATGTTCCAGGTCGGTTTCCTATGGTCGCTCCTCAACACGACCCCGCCTTCACAGGATGCTCAGGTGGCAAGGGGATACTAGACCTAAACAGGAAATTACATATGGCTTTGCCTAGGTCCAGCCGACGACGGGGTCAACCCCCTAGGTGGCCGACGATGGCAAGCTCCAAAGGACCCTACAACCACCCATGTTCCAGGTCGGTTTCCTACGACTACTAACTCCCGCACTCCCGTCTTAGCAAAATGCTTGGGGGGCAGGGGAATATTAAACCAAAATAGGAAATCACACCGGTCACTAAAAGAACTTGGACGATATTCCCAAGTACTTGCAGTGACCAGAGATACTATCCCGAACAGTAAGACAGGACACACCTATGATACACCGGAACACCCCGGACAGTAATATAGGGTATTCCTATAATACACCGGGCGTACCTTCTAAACAGGTCAGAAAGACTAGGTGTTCTACTGGTTACGGTCCTAAAACATTTGCTGAGACAGGTGTTAGGTTGGCCAAAAACCAAGCGGATACTAGCAATTAAAGCAGGCACAGTACAGGAAAAAAGAAAGAAAGACAGTTAATGGAAAGTTTGACCTTGAGGGCCTTTTCATTAATTAAACTAAAGCTGTACAAAGCCTGGGGGCAGTTGTAGTAGTCTCCCCAGAAAGGAAAAAAAAAACTACAAAAAAAAAAAAACTATTCTACAACCACCACTTCCTCCTCCCCTGCAGCCTGCTCATCAACAGAGGGGTCCCCGGCCGGTGCAGCCGGTGCAGCTTCAGCGGCTACCTCGGAGTCAGCCTGGCCGAGTGCAGCTTCAGCGGCTACCTCGGAGTCAACCTGGCCCTCCTTCCAGTAATCGGACTCGGCCTAGGAGTACCCGGACAGATCCCAGTCTGGATGGTCACCAGCAGCCCACTTCGCCAGGTCAGCGTAGCCCGTGAGGAACCCAACCTCAAATTCCTCCTCGGCCTCCTTGGCTTCAGCCTCCCGAGCAGCAGTGAGCTCCGAGAGCGTGGCCGTCATGGCTGTCAGGTCCTTCTCGGCAGAGATCTTTGCGGATTCTGAGGCTACAACCTTGGTCTCTACAATCTTCTCTGCGGTGATCCTCCCGGCCTCCGCAGCTACAGCCTTAGCCTCCGCAACCTTTCGGGCAGCCCGCTCGGTTGACAAGGAGTCACGAACCTCCCCCAGCTCCAGGGCCATTGCCCGGGATCTTTCTTCTTCCACGGTGAGGGCAAATTCCGCGAACTCCCGAGCAGCCCTCTCCATGGAGAGGTCAGCCTCTGTAGTGGCCAACCTCTCAGCAACGCTGGGAAGGGTGGTCTCAGCCCCGACCGCAATATAGCCAATCTGCAAGAATAAGGAAACGTCAGTATGCGCATGGAGAGAAAGTTAATGTTCACATTACAAGGAAACTTACCATGTGGCTGATGCTATATGGCCAACCGATGATGGCCTCGGGGCTCAGCAGGGTGCACTTGTCAATCTGACTCTACAGCAACTCGGGCCGTACCCTTCTATGGACTTCGTCCGCTGTCTCGACCTTTGGCCTGGAGGAGGGGCCCGCACGAGCAGTCTCCTCCATGCTTGGGAAGGAGACCCCGGACGGTTTGGCTACTGGGGGGAGTGGTGGAGGCGCAGCAATGGTTACGCCAGGAGGTGGTGGTGGTGGTGCAGCAATTATAACTATGGGCGTAGAAGTAGCAACAGCTTCCTTCTCAGCCCGGATGGATATCTCACCGAAAATCCTTTTCAAGGGCTGGCACTCGGAAGGATCCGGCTTCTTCCTCTTCTGGCCAGCCCGGGCCTTCAGGGTCGCCTCTTTCTCCTTTAGAGCTGTCGCGCTCTTAGGAGCCATTTCTGCAAAACCAGAAGCATGTCAGAATTCAGCAAAGTATGAAGAAAAATCGAACGGTCAAGAAATGGTATTTACCAGGAATGATCGCCGGGAGAGCAGGATCTTTGAGGCGCTGGGACTTGTAGGAAATCTTCGGACTTCCCGACCGAGTCAGCACCTTGTTGATGTCAGTTGGGTCCTAGAAGAAGGACAAGACCCTTGCTTGGAGCTCGTCGGGAAGACTCGGCGCGTCCACTGTTCCCACTGCAAAGAAAACACACAAATGGGTTATTCAAGTCAAAATAGAAAGACTGATCAAGAAAGAAAAAGTGCTCGGGCTTACTCCTCAGCTTCCCCGCCTAGGAGGTCCTTAGCTGAATACTCGGCGCCTTCTCGTACAGCCCCAGGGTGGATACTTGGAAGAATTTCTTCTTCCACCCTTTGTTGTTGCTCGGGCAGTTTACAATTATCTTCCACCCCTGCCTAGCCGAGAGCGAGAAGAAGCCAGCCTCCCCATGAACTTGGAAAGGCCGGTGGGTCCAGAAGAATTCCTGCAAGGTGAGCTCATACCCGAGGACTTGGGGCCACAAAGAGATGCACCCCATCAGGTATCGCCAGCCGTTCGGGGTGAGCTGCCCAGGGGAGATCCCGAGGTAGATAAGCGCGTCCCTGGCAACTAGGTGGATAGGCAGACGAAGGCCCGCCATGAAAGCATCCTCGTACAGAGTGACAAAGCCCGACTCATGGAAGTGAGCTCCACCATCATGCACGGCAAGAGAAAAGGGGTCGGGAAGCCCATACCTATCCTTGATTCGATCCAAATCAGGGCCACGCAGAATACTAACAATGGACTCACATGAAAAGATGACCCCGAGACTGTTCGGTACAGACCCCTCGTCGCCCGACCCCCGAGACGTCGAGGCTATGGGAAAATCTCGGTGCGCTTCCTCATGAAACACCCGAGCGGGGATTCTTCCCTCACTATGCTGGTCAGAGGGGGCCAGGGAAGGAGGGTCTAGGCTTGTGCTCATAGACCCTAATCGGAACTGCTCGTCTTCTGACCGGGATGACGAATTGAAATCTGAATGACACATGACTGTGTCTGTGGAGGACCTAAGGGGCAGATGACCTAAGAATGGGTCAAGAACTCCTAATATGATGTACAGGGGAGGTAGATCTAACAACCTAAAGGGCAGGTCGTACAAGACTCGAGAAGAAAGACAACACTCTCTCAAGACTCCCTCGGGAACTCCCGTTCGGTCAATCTGCTCTAGTGTACCCCCAGACTGAAAGAAGTGACAAAATTGAAAAAAGAAGAAGTCCCAGGTTCGCTCTAACCCAAGTGGGTTCACTCCCTCCAGTTTTGTTCAAGAAAAGAAGAAGACAATGAAGAACTGAGGATAGAAAGGAAGGACTTACAAAATTTAGCACAGAAAAGGACTCGGGAATCTTGGTTGCTCTCAAACCGCTCAGGAAAATCTCTTAGTTGGCAGCAGGAACTGAAGAAATGAGCCAAGTGTTCCTTATATAGAAGTAGCGGACGGTCCAGATCAATCAGATCCAACGGCTCATGATTTTTCCCGCTAAGAACCATCAATAGCTGTCACCTCGGGCACGTAAAGGGTCGCCTCGAATCTCGCGCGCATTAAATGCATGACGTGACGGTTCGGTTACCACGCGACTGTTCGATTACATTCGAACCAACTCTGTTAGACCCTGACTAAGCCAATTACTCCCTAACACGTGGCAATACCCACACCCGAGCTCCCACCTGTACCGGTCAGTTACCCCACCGGGGGATCTGGAGTGTGGGCCCCATCCCGAGCAGCGCTCCCGGACCACATCCAGACGGTTTCCAAGAAGCTATTGATTTTCGAATCCTCACCCGATGGCGCATCCAGTCAGCTCCGAAAATGGGGGGCAGCTGATATGTCCAAAACAATCTAGCCATGAAGACAGTGCCATGTCACCCAAAGGCGCCGATTATTCCGATAAGGGCGCCCTCCGTGGGGCCAAGCATTCCCGAGGTGTTTATTCAGACCGCGCGGTTCGCACCAACGGACCAGGCATGAAGGTCGCGGTGTCCTGCGATCCCGACCTATCCAGCAGTTTCCTAAATCAACTACAAGTTTGCGAAAGGAAATATGACAGTTTCCTAAACCACTTAGGAAACTCTCCTAAAATCATGCAAATCTATTGTGATTAGATTAGGCTTCCTAATCCTATTAACTTACCATGTAAGGGTGGACTCTTGCATCTATAAAAGAGCCCACCTACCCTGTCAAGGGGGATCCGATGATTCTCTAGCTAACAAGCATTCAACAGAGAACTCACCATCAATACGCATATACCAGGCCGGTATTACTGGTAGTGCCGCCCACCTTTGTTGGCTCACCAGGCCCGCCGGTGATCTGCTAGTGAGAGCGCACAAATGCAACCGTGGACGTAGGTCACCTCGTTAACGGGACTGAACCACATACAAATTGTTCTTATCTCTTTCTCTCTCTAAACCTCTCTTACCAGTTTTAGGCATTATCAGATCTCTATTGTTACAACTTACCATTAGTTCACATTCAAAACCTGAGGTAGATAAATAGAACAGTGGGAAAAAAAAACATTGAAAAGGTCTATTTCGTTCAACAAGCCCTTCGCGCCTCGCGAACAATAGAGATAAAAGCTCTGATTCGCTCAGCTCATTTAATAAACAAGACAAGATAATCAAACCTAAATTTTAGGCTCGTTTAATAAACAAGTCAAACTCAAACACATATGAGTTCGACTCGATTGACCTCATGAACGTGTTTGAATAAGATTCATGAGTGAGCTCGCAAAAAAGCTTGTGAAAAGATTTGAGATAGGCTTGTATATTGATCTATATATGTAAATCTATGTAATGCACTACAAGAAAATGGGTATTTTGTGACAGATCAAAATCCATCACAATATATGTTTTTGTGATGGATTCTGTGACAGAAATATATCCGACACAAACAATGGTTTATACATGATGGAAACGTACATATCCGACACATACAATTTTTATTTGTGACGAAAATGTACCTATCCGCACAAATAACTATTTTTTTGTGCCAGAAAAAGTTGGGGGCAAAAGTAAGTACATGAAAAAAAGAAAATAATTTCTCTCTTCATCGTGACAGTCTCATTCTCTTATTCTGTTATCTTCTCATTCTCTCTTCATGTATGCTGAATGAATGTACTGAAAACTCTCCCTCCTCCGATGCCCTCCCTCCCTCCCTCCCTCCGACGCCATCCCTCCTCCTTCCTCCCTCTTCTAACGCCCTACCTCCCTCCTCCGACGACTCTGACTCCTCCACCTCCTCCTTTATACGATGCCCTCCCTTCTCTGTGTGTGTGTGTGCGTGTGTGTAATACCCTGTATTTTCAGTAATTATTAATATGAGGAGATTCCATATACTTCCATTAATCATATTTGAAGTTTCACTTTCAATCGATCGAAGTGCTTTCAAGCGATCAAGAATTTCTTTCTTCGATCGTTCGAACCTCTTTCAAGCGATCGAAAACCTACTGACATGACTTTATTATGTGTTCCCCACTTCAATCGATCAAACCCCTTTTCAATCGAACAAAACTAGCCAATCTGCTCTCGACCGATCGAACCATCTTCAATCGATCGAACTTGTGATTACCATAAATCCTAGGTTTCACGGAAACACAGCCACCTGTACCCACATTCCCTATATATACATTGTGCTCGTGTGTTGGTGTGTGTTTGCAGAACCAGAGAGTTAGGAGGAGAGAGATTTATATTTTGTTATATACACACATATACATACACTCATACACTTATATATACTCTGTGTGTGTGTGAGAGAGAGAGAGAGGAGAGAGAGAAGCAGACAGAGAATAAGGAAAAGAAGAAGAAGATCAGAGATAGAGAGAGAAAACAAAGACAGAGAAGGGGAGAGAGAGAGAGAGAGAGAGAGAGAGAGAGAGAGGATCACCATTGGAGGCCATTGAAGCTTTAGAAGTTGCCAAACACTCACTTTTGATCTTTTGATGAGTTCAAAACTCACTTAATACCTTTGATGTACTATTTTATGAGTATTTGACGTGAAAAAATAGACCCAAACGTTGCCTAACACCTTTGGACGTTCATTGTTCAGAACCTCTTGAGAAGATGACTCTCGAGCGATTGAAATGAGCTCAATCGATCGAAAGTTCAATCAATCGAAAGGACTTCAATCGCTTGAAAATTACATTGAACGTTAAGAACGTGGATATATTCTTTGGTTTATTATATATGAGGTTATGTGGTTCAATTCTTGATTCTTACTTCCATTATGCGATTATGGATTGATCAGGGATAATGTGACAACAAAGATAAGTATGATAAAAAATGATGGATTAACGTGACGACGTTAGATACTATATGGTTCATGTATGAGTTCGATATCCGTTCATTTATTCAGAGTAGTCAGGCCATAATGGGGCTATCATGTAATCGTTAGTGGTATAATGATAGCTAGGTTTGCTAAGTTCTGGGATGATTACAGGAGGTGCTATTTTTTTTTTCAAACACGGTAGACAAACGAAGGTGTCTATGGCATGCGGTGGCTTGGTAAGTAGGTATTCTCAAACACGGTAGATGTCCTCTATGACTTACGGTGTAACGCAGTAGATGGTATCTATTACTTACGGTGGTTGAGAATATGTAGCAGACGATAAGTTGTGGCAATAGAATTGATGTGTTGATGCTTGAAGCGTTAAATCCCTGATATCGGTAGACTGTGCATATGTTCTTAAAAACGGGGGATGGACTGACGTATTATCTATTAATTGCGGTGTTACGCAGTAGAAAGTATCTATGACTTGCGGTGATGCGGTAGACAGAGCATTGGTATATCCAGGAATTTTATAATCAAAGCATGTGATCGGGAGAGAACAAATCCTATTTATATGCCTTAATTCACGTTTGTTAGTACCTTTTTATCCTGTTTTTGTATATTTTTACTTCATTTTCTATTTTCTGACAGGTTTTGGAAGAAATCAAGTAAACCAGGTCAAATGGGGTGAAAAAGCAAAGCAAAAGAAGCAAGAAAAACCACATCGCGTGCGCGACCCGCTTGCGCGAGATCCCAGAAATCACGCGCGCGACCTGCTCGCGGGACTTCCCAATATCGCGCTCGCGCGACATGTGTAAAAATAGAAGTTACGTATTTCACACTACTGATGATTCCTATGTGAACGAAACTGCCTAATTACGTCCAGATTGCAAAATATAGCAGTTTTAGTGCGTTTCGGGTTAGGAAAGCTTCCAAAAACTTGTTGTAAATCTATATATACCCTATTTTACTTCAATTAAAGGGTTGGACAATTATTATACACACAATATACAACCATACTTTCAGTCATTGAAGGGGGGGAAGTAAGGAGAAGAAGAAGAAGACCAAGGATTTCCATGGCCTCCTCCATCAACTACTTGCCATCCGCCGCTTTATTTATGTTTTTCTTTTTAGTTTTATTATGTATGGGTGATGATTACATGTTTAGAGGATTTTTATAAATAAATCGTACTTTTATTGATTAAATCATTACTTTCAAAGTTTATTCTTGTCTTAGATCTGTTTTGACTGTGATGTGCTCAATGATCTATGCTTGCTGTGCTTGTTTAGATTATTTACATGTAATGGTGCTTAAATTGAATTGTGATATCAAGTATCCAAATAGTCCATGCCTAGATTAGACGGATTATACCACAACCCTAGTTTAGTGTGGGATAATTCGTGCTAACCGAAGATGGATTATGTTGGTGCTTGAACCATAGTTATTTTCTTGACGGAGGAATTGGGCTTGTAGCTATAACTCCCCATTATCATCCAACTTAATAAGCTAAAGTAATTCGTAAATACCCTTATTATGAAGCTAGTGGTGGATTTGCAATCCTAGGTTCCTTAAACTTATTATAAAAATAAATATTTAATTGCTTTCATAGTTTAGATTTAATTTCATTAGTTTCAGTAATTTAATTAAAAATTCAAATCAAAATCTCGTTTTCATAATTAATTAGATTTAGGTTTTAAAATTAAGAGTCGTAGTAATTCAATCTCTGTGGGTTCGACCTTTGCTTTCACTACTACAAATCCTTAGAAAAGTAAAGTACACTTTTTACATCTTGATATTGACAACATCAATTTTTGGCACCGTTGCCAGGGATTGCATTACTACCTTTAGTTTTATAATCTTAGTTTAGTTAATTCGTAAATATTAGATTAGGTTTTTTTTTTCCTTTTCTTTTTTTTTTTCATTTTTGTTTCGAGTTACTAACTTTTTATGTTATTTTGTAGTTTCTCGAGTCGTCGAAATTCTAGCGTTTCCGAGTGGATTAGCTAAGCACACCAAAGGAGCTTACCCAAATCAATAAAATATAAAAAAAATAAAAAAATTCAAGTAAATTGCTTCTTGTGAAACTCGCTTCAAACCACTGTACGTCAGGGCGCTGTGACGCACTATTTGCATTAGTTTAGGAGTGATTGTTCACGTGCATTAGCTAGGAAACCAAGGGCGCTGGGCTTGATGCGGTCATTGCATTACAGGATAATATTCATGCATCATAGTAGTTGTGTGCCTGTTGTCTGATTTGCATGATTATTTTTGTATTTGTTTAGTCAGTCTTTATTTTAGTTTATTTTCTTTTTAGTTTATGTTTGGTACACGTTCAAATAAACCTGAATTGCATTCTATCGATCTTGAACTTGAATGTACTTTAAGAATTAGTAAGTCCGCAACCCAAGTTTCTAGAGCTAGGTTGCAAGACAACGAATCAACGCCGATTTCGTCGTCTTTGTTTGAGGCCGAAATTCAAAGTACCCTTAAACGGTTAAGAAAAACTCAAACTTTTAAAATCGAACCGATTAAAATGGTTGACGGAAACAATGGAAATAATATGAATAATCTTAATATACTGCCACCTCCTCCGCTTAAAGATTACTTTATTCCTACGACTTACACGCCACAAACATGTATTGATTTACCGGAGGCGACGGCATCTCACTTTGAGATAAAGTCGTCTACCATCTTGTTACTTCCATCTTTCCATGGCCGTCTAAATGAAGATCCATATCAATACTTAGGAGATTTTCAGGATATATGCTCTACTTTGAAAATTCAAAACTTAAATGATGATGAATTAAAATTGCGGCTCTTTCCATTCTCGTTAAAAGATAAAGCTAAATACTGGCTCCAATCTTTGGAGCCAAACACAATTAGAACATGGGAAGCCTTACACACCGCATTTTTACAAAAGTTTTTCCCTATTATGCGTACGAATCAGATAAGAAAATCTATAACTAATTTTGTGATGCAAGATGGGGAAACGCTTTATGACACGTGGGAAAAATTTAAAGAATTATTACGTTCATGTCCACATCATCAGGTTCCTAAGTGGCAGTTGGTACAGGTCTTTTACGAGGGACTTATTCCCTCTGTCCGTAATACCATCGACGCCGTTTGTGAGGGTACTTTCCTACACAAAAGCGCCAATGAGGCCTGGAAAATTTTTGAAACATTAAGCGAAAATTCGATGCATCAGGCTGTGTCGGTACGTTCTGGGGGGTACCTTCAACCTAAGCGAGAGGTAAAGTTTGAGTCAAGCCAATCAATTGAAATGCAAGAATTAAATAGAAGACTTGACCAACTTATGAGGATGGGAATTAGGTCCAATCCACCTTCTTCAGAAGTATGTGCATTATGTTCTGAACCGTCACATAATATCTTTGCATGTCCTTCTGCATCTCAATATCCAGAATTTGTTGAGCAACACGTTAATTCTATGCAACAATTCCCACGAAATAATTATAATTCTATGTCGAACAATTTTTCTAATACTTATCGACCCTAATATCAATAAAGTCAATACCAACACCTACCTTCTAATCCTAACCCTCCAAGGGATAACGCTTTTGAGGCTACGGTGTTGGCATCCCTTAAAAATATAGAAACTCAAGTCCAAGCACAAGCACAAATAGTGCACTCTCATACACAATCCATTGCGAAGTTTGAATCCCAAATGGGACAAATAGCTACTGCGGTGAGTCGTAGAAACGAGGGGAAGTTGCCTGCGCAAACTATTCAAAACCCTAAGGGACAATACGAGAATGGGGGGTCGAGTGAGCAAGTGAATTCCGTTTCGACTAGGACGACAATTCGAGATGGGGAGATTGTTGTAATTCCATATGAGGGTAAGAAAAATAAAAATATAAATTTGAATAAAGAAAAGGGTGAGGACGTGGATAGAGTTAGGAAAGCAAAAGAACCGGTCCTAACTAATGATATTCTGAGAACGCCATATCCACCAAACGTTGGGGGACCGTCACATTTGTCTAAGAAAGGGTCAAAAATGGAAGATGTGCTCGAGGTATTCAAACAAGTAAAAATTAATATTCCATTCCTCGATGCTATTAAACAAATACCCGCTTATGCTAAATGTCTAAAAGACCTATGCACTCAAAAGCGTTAAATACGGAGTCATACTCCGAAAAAGGTCTTCCTCACTGAAAAATAAGTTCTATTTTTCAACACTCACCTCCAAAGTATAAGGATCCTGGTACGCCAACTATTTCATGTGTCATAGGTGACACTGTCATCCATAGGGCTCTCATTGACTTAGGTGCGAGTGTTAATCTCCTACCTTATCACGTTTACAAACAATTAGGTCTAGGTGAACTGAAACCTACAGCCCCTACTATTCAATTAGCGGATCGTTCTGTGAAAGTACCTAGAGGAATCGTCGAGGATGTCTTGGTTAAAGTTGATCAATATTTTTATCCTGTCGATTTTATGGTCCTTGACACTGAACCTGTCCTAGATGCTAGAAAACACACTCCTGTCATTCTAGGTCGTCCATTTTTAGCAACCGCTAATGCACGTATCAACTGTCGAACGGGGGTAATGAAAGTGTCGTTTGGGAACAAGAACTTAAAATTGAACGTCTTTAATGCTATTGATCAACCTCCCAAGGACGACGATGCTTACCTATGTGAGACAGAGAGTGGGGTGAGGCGAACAATTGAACCTAATAATGTAATAAATGTGAGTGAGGAGAATAATATAGTAGAAAATAAGCGGATGAATTTAAATAATACGGACCCTAATGACGAATTTACTCGAAAGGTTAGAAATCAAATTGAACATGATAAGGGAGATTCATTGAATGAATTAATGCATAACGACCTTGTTTCTGTTTTCCACCGACATCTCCCTAATGCCCTAAAGGATACAAACTCCGATTTACGGCCTCCTTGAGTCTTGAGCTAGAATGGTCTAGCTAAAGACATAAAAGTTAGCGCTTCTTGGGAAGCAACCCAGGCTTTAATTCGTCCGTTTCTCTTATTTTTTGTGTTTTTGGGTCGTTTTAGTCAGTTTTTGAGTTTTCTGAACAGGTTTGGGGGTCGGGGATAATTTATTTTGAACTTATATACATTTTTATACTAAAAAAGAGGAAAAGACCACAGTCGCTCGAGCGATAGGTCGCTCGCGCGAGATTCCCCCATAGACAAAAAAAAAATTTCAAGTTTTTTTATATTTAGCCTCAGTATCTATTCGCGCTTGGATTCGCGCGCGCAAAAGGTTTCCTCGCGCAGCCTGCTCGCGCGAGCTTGTGCCTTAGAAACTTTTATAAAAATAATAAAAAAGAGGCTTCAGGTTTACCTCGCGGAGGGATTCACGCGAGCGAGGGTCGCTCGCGCAATCCGTTCGCGCGAGGTGGGGATTTTCCACTTGTTCTTGTTGGTCTTTTATCTTCTATTTTCCATACCTGGTTAGTTATTTTCTTTTCTGTTTGTTCTTTTTAGTTCTTTTCATTTCAGTTTGTCTTTGTTTAGATAGTTTTATTTCTATTTGTTTTCTTTTCATTACGTTCTTTTACTTATAGTTTAGTTACTATTAAAAAAAAAAAAAAAAACTTATATGTTAGCTTTTATTATTATTTGTTTGTTTAATTTTCTTTTGTTAAGTAGTAACAGGTAACATTGAACTTTATTGCCATATTCCTTTGTGTTCACCTGTTCTATGCTTGTCGAGATCGAGGTACTATCGTTCCTTTCTTACCTACTCTCCTTTCTTTCATTTTATTGTTTCATTGGGGACAATGAAAGGTTTGGGTTTGGGGGTATGCACTTACATGCACATTATTATATACACCAAAATTTGAAACCAAAATTTTGAAAATTTTTCGATACTTGTACTTAAATAAACGATGTTACCGACGGTTTTGCAATCTCAATTTGATACTTCTTGTTATGTAACCTGGATTGTTATAGAATGGTAAACAAGAGAAGATGTAATTAAACAGTTGTAGAAGTCATGATATGACGTTTTAGGTCATGTGTCGTTCGAATTGTAGTTTTATATCATAAATTTGCACACAAACTTATGCACTGCACGTAGTCGCTTGAATACATGTCTGATGTGAATTATAATATGGTTCGGATTTCTAGATATATAACACAAGGTGGAGACTAGACCCGGTGAGCTTTTGAGCCTATCTTTTCTTTTTAGAGGGTTATAAATACATTGTGTTTGTCGAATTTCATTTGAAATAGCGCATTAACTTGTTGTTTAGTATCATTATTCTTGTTTTGGTTGATAGTCAAGTTAAATATTTGTTACCATGCTAAATAATCTTCCATTGTAAATGTTGAAGAACCATATAACCATAGGACATGATTTTAGGCCTTCTTTGTTTATCACCGACAGAAAAATGATAAAAATTTCCGTAGGTTGCCCTTTTGAGCCCAAAATGCCTTTTTCTTTAATTACCATTATCCTATTTTTGCTCCAACTTGACCAACTTGGAGTTCACCATTGAAAGATTCGTCACCCTTTAGTGTTGATAAGGCGATTTGTTGATTGGGAAGAAGAAGATAAGATGCTATTGGGTTAGTTGCTTAGAAATCAATGAATAATCATCCGACAAAAAAAAAGGGGAAAAGATTGAAGCGATTGAAAAAAAAAAGAAGAGGAAAGAAATGGAAAAATATGCGAAAAGAAGGGAATGAAAATATGAAAGTTGATAGAAGAGACGAATGAAAGAAATCGAACATGCCTTACAATGCCATTCTGAAAACTACCTAATGAATCCTTTCTATCCTTTTTCATTACCTGAGCCACGTTATAACCTTTGAAAAGTCCTATTTGATCCTAGGAAACATGGTTTGGATATGTAAATGATGGGAGGGGGATTAAAACATGGTAATGACTAATTTTTCTTGATTATTGGCATCCTATCCATGAGACTACTATTCTTTCGTGTCATGCGTCTTTTTCCAGTCATATGTGAGCATTTCTCGTTTTGAAAATATATTTCCGTTACTCACATATTTTAGAAAAATTACACCTGTTTTTGAGTGTTTCATTTTAGAGTGTAATTGACATTGTGAGATTCGTAGTCGAGACATAGTTAATTGGTTATCCGAAATATATTCCAAGTTCATGACATGCGGGTGTTCATTTGACTACCATATCACACACGTGCAATTGTATGAGGAACTCTATTGATTTATACGATGCATGTGCTTGAGATTGTTTTTCATGATTTAGGTGGATGTTTCATATGTGTCTTTATGTTCGTTATTCTATTTCAAATCTTTGTTATATGATGAAGGAGGATTGACTATTAGTTTTTGTTCGAAGTAAAAGTTGTTTTTAAATTTATAAGTTAATAAAGATGGTTGTGGGTAACTTGTTGACGAGAACCCTCACGAGACTTCACTCGTCCGCCTAGGGACACCTAGGGAATTAAAAGGCTTGTTGCATACGCTAAATGTAATCGTGATCCATGCGAAAATGGAGTAGTATGTTAGTATAATTTTAATTTTTATTTTAGTTTTGCTCGAGAACTAGCAAAATGTAGGTGTGATCGGGAGAGAACAAATCCTATTTATATGCCTTAATTCACGTTTGTTAGTACTTTTTTATCCTATTTTTGTATATTTTTACTTCGTTTTCTATTTTCTGACAGGTTTTGGAAGAAATCAAGTAAACCAGGTTAAATGGGGTGAAAAAGCAGAACAAAAAAAGCAAGAAAAACCACATCGCGCGCGCGACCCGCTCGCGCGAGATCCCAAAAATCGCGCGCGCGACCCGCTCGCACGACTTCCCAATATCGCGCTCGCGCGACATGTGTAAAAATGGAACTTGCGTATTACACTCTACTGATGATTTCTACATGAACGAAACTGCCTAATTACGTCCAGATTGCAAAACATAGCAGTTTTAGTGCGTTTCGGGTTAGGAAAGCTTCCAAAAACTTGTTGTAAATCTATATATACCCTATTTTACTTCAATTAAAGGGTTGGACAATTATTATACACACAATATACAACCATACTTTCAACCATTGAAGGGGGGGAAGTAAGGAGAAGAAGAAGAAGACCAAGGATTTCCATGGCCTCCTCCATCAACTACTTGCCATCCGCCGCTTCTATGGACAACTAGACTCTAGATCTAGGGTTTCAATGAAACCCTAGCCAAGTAATAGGGTTTTATTTATGTTTTTCTTTTTAGTTTTATTATATATGGATAATGATTACATGTTTAGAGGATTTTTATAAATAAATCGTACTTTTATTGATTAAATCATTACTTTCAAAGTTTATTCTTGTCTTAGATCTATTTGACTATGATGTGCTCAATGATCTATGCTTGCTATGCTTGTTTAGATTATTTACATGTAATGGTGCTTAAATTGAATTGTGCTATCAAGTATCCGAATAGTCCATGCCTAGATTAGACGGATTATACCACAACCTTGGTTTAGTGTGGGATAATTCGTGCTAACCGAAGATGGATTATATTGGTGCTTGAACCATAGTTATTTTCTTGATGGAGGAATTGGGCTTGTAGCTACAACTCCCCATTATCATCCAACTTAATAAGCTAAAGTAATTCGTAAATACCCTTATTATGAAGCTAGTGGTGGATTTGCAATCCTAGGTTCCTTAAACTTATTATAAAAATAAATATTTAATTGCTTTCATAGTTTAGATTTAATTTCATTAGTTTCAATAATTTAATTAAAAATTCAAATCAAAATCTCGTTTTCATAATTAATTAGATTTAGGTTTTAAATTTAAGAGTCGTAGTAATTCAATCTCTGTGGGTTCGACCTTTGCTTTCACTACTACAAATTCTTAGAAAAGTAAAGTACACTTTTTACATCTTGACATTGACAACATCAGTATGTTCTAAGGGTCAGTATGTGCTGAGTTGTTATTAATAAGATGATAAGGGTGGAATAACGACATTGGAATAATAAGGAGAGAGATACTATTGTAGCACTATATCTTAGACACTCTAATAACTTGTTATTACGCTATGTAATTGATACCCTGTGAGTTTCTATTCACTCAACTCTCAGTAAGTTGATGAACGTTAATGCCTGTACATTCCCCATCCAGACTATCATGTTCTTAATAATGCAGGTAATAATAGCTACTGCCCAGAGGAGGAGTATGCAGAGGGTGGCCCTACTGATGACAGTTATGCCAGAGGTTGTTACGCTGACGACTACCCGTATGCCAGTTAGAGATTGTCACGCCCCTAATTAACAGATAATAATCCGTTGTGTGATAAAATGGAGCGGTGACTGATAAGGAGATTACACGTGTCAGATCATACATTATTTTATCATTCCAAAGTAGAATTTTACATCAGCGCAACTAACTATTGTACCACACTAACTTCACACTCAAACCGTTTATCTTACAATACTAGCTTCTAAACTTTTATTTATTTTACATAACTCTCATGATTTTATTCCTTTCCACGACTCATAGCCGAGCTTCCACATACCCGCTATCCATTCTTGGGCCCTGCAATGTTTTGGTATAACTACCATGAGCTTTACGCCCAGTAAGGAAAATCTATTTTATTTTAAAACTTTATTAATCACCGTACATATGCTCACGTAAACAGAATAAGTTTAACTAGTTGCTTTTATTTAACAACTTGCACATGTAAAACATACCTGAGTATCTCATCCATGTTACCTCCAAAATTAACATCTCACACGAAAATTAGGGTGAGTATTCCACTTTAATTGCACACACTTAGCCCAGCTCAAGTATGTACAATTCTATGGCCACAACACCCCAGCCCCACTCGCAAGGTGTATACTATCCACCAGCCCAGCTCGAAATGGAGTAGTATATTAGTGCACTAACTGTAGGACTTTCTTAGTCCTAGCCATCCCAACGCAGACTATCTTGGCCTCACGTTATAAGAAAGGCCTCGGCCTCAACCAAATCCATAAATCAATAAAAATTTGTGCATGCGAGACAATTAGGATAACATCATAACGAGCATTTTAAAGCACCAGGTCATTTTCAGGTAATAAGGATCCAATAATAAATTGGGAAGATTAATAATAAGTTATCTTCTTAAAATCCCTTTCCATCCAACTTATTCGTAATTTACTTAAAGTTGTCAACCCAACGGATCTTAAATCTGGATTTAGAATGCCAAAAGCAAAACTCTTAAAGGACTAATCTAGAAATAGAATAGCTTTTCTTCAATTTAAAGCTCTTATTTACTCTCTAATTGATTCAAGCTAATTTATAAGATATATATATATATATATATATTGCTTTGCAAATTTAAGAAGTCTTCAACTAGAATCTCACTAATTTGACCAACCAAATGGACCTTGTGGACAGTTTCCCTAAACTGGATTAGAGTTTAACAAAAAGAAAATAAAACAAAAATGATAATGGAGGTCATTAGAATTGAACCCATAACCATTGGGTAGCCCAGCACAGAATGTTCACCACTCTAGCTACTTGTATTTTACGTGATCAATGCTCACTTTTATATATAACAACTTAGTAAATTACTTCACTTTTAAATTTTATATATATATATAAAAAACACATGTTTGAGTCAAGTATGGAACCAAAGACTTGAAGGTGTCCAAGTACTTCCTAAACCACCCGGCCAACATGGATTGTTGTTTAAGTGTTTGAATATAAATATATTTAATCTATACGGACAGACCCTTACCCAGACTAACAACAAATGAACCACCACTCCGGCGGCTCTCCAGTCATCTTCTCCGGCGAAGATCGCCGAAAATTTGCAAATTCTAACCGAAATTTCTCTGAACATCCACCCCTTACTCATTTCCTAATTAAATTGGGTCTCTTGAAATCAAATATCCATTAATAACTTCTACCATACTCAAAACAAGAAAGTATTTAGCTTCCTACTCCATTTCTATAACTGTGTTAAAGGTTCATATTTATAGAGCTAACATACTGGTTTATTAAAATAGAAAAGAGAAGAGTTCCCCTTACCCTCCTATACTTGAGCCTTGAGTCTTGACCGCCAAACACTCCCCTGCTTCCTTCCTGTTTTGTTTTTTCTTCTTTTTTTTTTTTTCCTACGTATATGTATATATTTATAGGCAACTCTAAGGCTGACTAAGCATCCCTATACTTGATGTGTGGCCTATCCTAGGGCCTAGAAGAAGCATATACCACCACCTCACTCCCTCTCTGGTCACTCTCTCATTGGACACTTGTGTTTTTTCCTCTTATCTTAACTCTTCTCCCTATGCTTACACAAATATATATATATATATACACACACATATGCATATATGCTGGAGCAACCCCAAACGGATGTGTCCAGACTTCTTCTATATTATTTTTTTTATATAATCTTCCCACTTTTAAATGTATGATGCATATATACATGTATAGAATTTATCTACTTACCTTATTATAATAATAGTAATTAATTAAGATTTGTTTTTTTTTTTCCATAGTTATTACACTCTACCTCTCTTAAAAGGAATTTCGTCCTCGAAATTAATGTACCTAATTATTGAAGAGATACGGGTATTTCTCCTTCATTTCTGCTTCAAGCTCCCACGAAGCTTCATTTTCATCGTGTTGATTCCATTGTATCTTTATCAACACAATTTCTTTATTCCGAAGCTGTTTTATTCCTCGATCAAGAATTCTAATTGGCCTTTCCACATAGGTGACATTTTCAGATAACTCGATGTCCTCAAAATCTATGATATGTGTTGGATCATGTATGTACTTCCTTAGCATTGATACATGGAAGACGTTGTGAACACTTGATAGTTGAGGTGGTAATGCGAGTCGGTATGCTACCGATCCAATTCTTTCTAGAATCTCAAATGGACCAATAAATCTGGGTGATAATTTTCCTTTTTTCTTCCCAAAGCATACAACTCCTCGAGTAGGTGATACATTAAGTAGTACTTTATCACCAACCTCAAATTCCAAATCTTTCCTTCGACGATTCGCATAACTCTTTTGTCGGCTTTGAGCGGTGCGCAATCGGTTTCTAATGATTGATATTTTTTCAGAAGTCTCCTTAACTAGATCTGGTCCAAGTAATGCCTTATCTCCCACCTATGTCCAACACGTGGGTGATCTACAGGGTCGTCCATACAAAGCCTCAAATGGCGCCATCTCAATGCTGGACTGATAACTATTATTATAGGCAAATTCCACTAATGCTAAGTGAGTTTCCCAGGCTACTTTAAAATCTAACACACATGCTCGCAACATGTCTTCCACTATACGAATCACCCGTTCTGTTTGTCCGTCCGTTTGTGGGTGGAAAGCAATACTTAGCTTAAGTGTCGTACCTAATGCTTTCTGTAGACTAGTCCAGAATTTAGAGGTGAAACATGGATCACGGTCAGATACAATTGATATCGGTATACCATGAAGTCGGATAATTTCTTGGAGGTATATCCTACTCATTCTATCAATTGAGTACGTGATGTTATAAGGAATGAAGTGTGCTGATTTGGTTAATCGATCCACAACTACCCAAATCGCATCATGTCCTTGTCTTGTCCTTGGCAGTCCCGTGACAAAATCCATGGTCACATGTTCCCACTTCCATTCGGGAATAGGCAAAGGTTGTAGTAGTCCCGATGGCTTTTGTTGTTCATCTTTTACTTGTTGACACGTGAAGCATTTTGACACAAATTCTGCTATATCACGTTTCATACCCTCCCACCAGAAATGCCTTTTAAGATCCTTATACATCTTTGTGCCTCCAGGGTGTACAGTAAATTTTGAACGATAAGCTTCTTCTAATATTTCCTTTCTCATATCAACCAAGTTTGGTACACAGAGCCTCCCTCGAAATCTAAGCCCTCCATCATTTCCAGTTCACCATTCAGATGGTTCTCTTGCCATCATTTTTGAAAACCACTTCTGCAACTCCTGATCTTGACCTTGCAACTGTAGAATCTTGTCAACCAATATCGGTTGAAATGTTATAGTGTACAAGACATTCCTCAGTCCTTGAATTGTAAGTTGAACATCATATTCTACTAACGTCTCAAGCATGTACCACTCTCGTATCATAAGAGAAGCAATGAAACCTCTAGGTTTGCGACTTAGTGATTCAGCAACTACATTTGCTTTGCCTGGGTGGTACTGAAGGGAAAAATCATAGTCCTTTAAGAGTTCCATCCACCTCCGTTGCCTCATATTTAACTCTTTTTGTGAAAATAAGTACTTTAGGCTCTTGTGGTCAGAAAACAAATCAAATTTTTCTCCGTACAAATAATGCCTCCATATTTTTAAAGCAAATACCACTGCAGCAAGCTCTAAGTCATGCGTGGGATAATTAAGCTCATGTGGTTTAAGTTGTCGAGACCCATAAGCTACTACCATATTATCCTGCATTAGAACGCAACCTAATCCTTGATGTGAGGCGTCACTGTAGATAGTGAACTTAACTCCACTTTTTGGAAAGGCTACAACAGGTGCACTTGTCAATTTTTCCTTCAGTTCTTGAAATGCCCTTTCACAATTAATATCCCAAATGTACTTCGTGTCCTTTCGAGTCAATCGAGTCAACGGTGCAGCTATTCGTGAAAATCCCTCTACAAACCTCCGGTAATATCCAGCTAACCCAAGGAAACTCCTAATTTCTGAAGGTGTCATAGGTTTTCCCCAATTTAAAACAGCCTCAACCTTAGATGGGTCCACTGAAATTCCATCCTTAGAAACAACATGGCCTAAGAATTTAACCCGATCTAATCAAAATTCACATTTCTCAAACTTAGCATATAATTTATGCTTGCGTAATGTTTCAAGTGCAACACGTAAGTGTTGTTCGTGTTCTTCCCTCGACTGTGAATAAATCAAGATATCGTCTATAAATACAACAATAAATTGATCCAAGTATGGGCGAAAAACTCAATTCATCAGATCCATGAAAACTGCAGGCGCGTTTGTCAGTCCAAAGGGTAATACCAAAAATTCATAATGTCCATAACGCGTCCTAAATGCCGTCTTTGAGATATCCTCGCTTCTTACCAAGAGTTGATGATATCCGGATCTTAAGTCAATCTTAGAGAACATCGTAGCACCTTGTAGTTGATCAAATAGATCATCGATCCTAGGTAAAGGATATCTATTCTTGATAGTGAGTTTATTGAGTTCACGATAATCGATACATAATCGAAGTGATCCATCCTTTTTCCTTACAAACAATACTGGTGCTCCCCACGGGGACGAACTTAGTCTAATAAAGCCTTGACCTTCCAAATCTTGGAGTTGTTTCTTTAACTCTTGCGTTTCAAGTGGTGCCATACGATATGGTGTCTTTGAGATCGGAGGTGTATTAGGTACCAAATCAATACAAAAGTCAATTTCTCTCTTGGGAGGTAGTCCCAGTACCTCTCCAAATATATCCTTGAATTCACCTACTATGGGGATCTGAGAAATTAGAAATTCTTCATTCACAGCTTCAAGATGAGCTAATATTCCAGTGATAAAAGAATCTCCAATTTAATGACAATGAAAAATGTATGGTTGTTGCTCAGGGCTAGAAAAAGTAATGGTCTTCTTATGACAATCTAACATAGCACGATATGTAGTAAGCCAGTCCATACCAAGAATTACGTCAAATTGGCCCATTGTGAGTACAACCAAATTAGCAGGCATCACTCTCGCCCCCAAGCTTACTAAGCAACCTCCACATATACGATCAAGTATTATCGTACTTCCTAGAGGTGTGGCAATAGGTAGAGGGGGATCTAGATATTCAGATACTATACCCAAACTCTGTATAAATCTAGTTGATATAAATGAATGTGTAGCACCTATATCAAATAAGACTTTTTCATGACTATTGTAAATAGATAGTGTACCTTCAACACTTGCTTGTTCTGGAACTACAGCATAAACTCTCGCCTGACCACCGGGTGGTGCTGGGTTATTCCTCTTTGGTTTCCTACAATCTTTGTTGTAATGACCTGGTTCACCACAATTATAGCATATGCCTCGTGCACTCTGTCTCTCTTTACAATCTCGAGCTAAATGGCCTGGTTTCCCACAATTATAGCAAACTCCCCTTGGTCCTATTGGTGCTACAGTTGGTGCAGGTGCTCTAGTTTTCTGAACTACCATTTCCATCCTTTGCTTCTTTCTAGGGTTATTGTTATTCCTCCAGTTCCGACCTCCTTGTTGCACAACCTTTCCTTTGTTCTTACTTTCCATTTCCTTCTTGTATTCCCGATTATTTTCTTCCTGAAGCAACGCCTCCACAACCATCTCTTCGTATGTCCTATGACCTCCAATAACCATTCTTCGAATAGACGGTGTCAGTCCTTTTGCAAATTTTCTGGCACGTCGCTCAGATGTGTTTATCAAATGAGGGGCATATCGAGATAATGCTTCAAATTTATTTTAATACTCTGTCACCGACATTTCTCCTTGCTTTAATTCTATAAACTCCATCTCTAAATGTGGTGCTACCATACTCGTCTCTGTCTCCAAGTGTGATCCTACCAAGGTGAGAATAATGAAAGCCTCCCCAACTGTCATTGCTATTGAAGCTATCCATTATGTCCTGCCAAAACTTAAGATATTAGTAACATAACTTAACTGAGATTTCTAATACATCTAAATAGACATGTAACTTGGCTCTGATACCATTTGTAATGACCCACCTCCCCGTCTAGCAACAATATTGTCCGCTTTGGGCCTAAACACAAAGAACTTCCCAGGGGGTCACCCATCCCTGGTATTGCTCTGGCAGCAGCACGCTTAACTGTGAAGTTCTTTCATGTTTAGCTCACTCACGGTTTTAAAAGGCCTTGTTGCATATAGAGGGGCGATTAATCCTTATAAACTAGTCTAGGAACTTCACCCCAGGCGATGTGGGACAAGCCCGCACACTCAACCTCACCTCATCCATCTTGGCCATCCTGCCTCAGGAGTATTGGCTCTTGGTCATCACAATCCACCCTCCTCAAGGGCCACACGTCCTCGTGTGGGACCCGCCCCACACTTCCGACTGGGTTTCAGCTCTGATACCATTAATTGTCACGCCCCTAATTAACAGATAATAATCCGTTGTGTGATAAAATGGAGCGGTGACTGATAAGGAGATTACATGTGTCAGATCATACATTATTTTATCATTCCAAAGTAGAATATTACATCAGCGCAACTAACTATTGTACCACACTAACTTCACACTCAAACCGTTTATCTTACAATACTAGCTTCTAAACTTTTATTTATTTTACATAACTCTCATGATTTTATTCCTTTCCACGACTCACAGCCGAGCTTCCACGTACCCGCTATCCATTCTTGGGCCCTGCAATGTTTTGGTATAACTACCATGAGTTTTACGCCCAGTAAGGAAAATCTATTTTATTTTAAAACTTTATTAATCACCGTACATATGCTCACGTAAACAGAATAAGTTTAACTAGTTGCTTTTATTTAACAACTTGCACATGTAAAACATACCTGTGTATCTCATCCATGTTACCTGCAAAATTAACATCTCACACGAAAATTAGGGTGAGTATTCACTTTAATTGCACACACTTAGCCCATCTCAAGTATGTACAATTCTATGGCCACAGCACCCCAGCCCCGCTCGTAAGGTGTATACTATCCACCAGCCCAGCTCGAAATGGAGTAGCATATTAGTGCACTAACTGTAGGACTTTCTTAGTCCTAGCCATCCCAACGCAGACTATCTTGGTCTCACATTATAAGAAAGGCCTCGGCCTCAACCAAATTCATAAATCAATAAAAATTTGTGCATGCGTGACAATTAGGATAACATCATAACGAGCATTTTAGAGCACCAGGTCATTTTCAGGTAATAAGGATCCAATAATAAATTGGGAAGATTAATAATAAGTTATCTTCTTAAAATCCCTTTCCA
This sequence comes from Hydrangea macrophylla, assembly GCA_033977485.1. NCBI lineage: Eukaryota > Viridiplantae > Streptophyta > Magnoliopsida > Cornales > Hydrangeaceae > Hydrangea > Hydrangea macrophylla. The sequence goes on from CM066994.1 coordinate 37,785,370, forward strand.
TCCAACTTATTCGTAATTTACTTAAAGTTGTCAACCCAACGGATCTTAAATCTGGATTTAGAATGCCAAAAGCAAAACTCTTAAAGGACTAATCTAGAAATAGAATAGCTTTTCTTCAATTTAAAGCTCTTATTTACTCTCTAATTGATTCAAGCTAATTTATAAGATATATATATATATATATATATTGCTTTGCAAATTTAAGAAGTCTTCAACTAGAATCTCACTAATTTGACCAACCAAACGGACCTTATGGACAGTTTCCCTAAACTGGATTAGAGTTTAACAAAAAGAAAATAAAACAAAACTGATAATGGAGGTCATTAGAATTGAACCCATAACCATTGGGTAGCCCAGCACATAATGTTCACCACTCTAGCTACTTGTATTTTATGTGATCAATGCTCACTTTTATATATAACAACTTAGTAAATTACTTCACTTTTAAATTTTATATATATAAAAAAAACACATGTTTGAGTCAAGTATCGAACCAAAGACTTGAAGGTGTCCAAGTACTTCCTAAACCACCCGGCCAACATGGACTGTTGTTTAAGTGTTTGAATATAAATATATTTAATCTATACGGACAGACCCTTACCCAGACTAACAACAAATGAACCACCACTCCGGCGGCTCTCCAGTCATCTTCTCCGACGAAGATCGCCGGAAATTTGCAAATTCTAACCGAAATTTCTCTGAACATCCACCCCTTACTCATTTCCTAATTAAATTGGGTCTCTTGAAATCAAATATCCATTAATAACTTCTACCATACTCAAAACAAGAAAGTATTTAGCTTCCTATTCCATTTCTATAACTGTGTTAAAGGTTCATATTTATAGAGCTAACATACTGGTTTATTAAAATAGAAAAGAGAAGAGTTCCCCTTACCCTCCTATACTTGAGCCTTGAGTCTTGACCGCCAAACACTCCCCTGCTTCCTTCCTGTTTTGTTTTTTCTTCTTTTTTTTTTCCTACGTATATGTATATATTTATAGGCAACTTTAAGGCTGACTAAGCATCCCTATACTTGATGTGTGGCCTATCCTAGGGCCTAGAAGAAGCATATATCACCACATCACTCCCTCTCTGGTCACTCTCTCATTGGACACTTGTGTTTTTTCCTCTTATCTTAACTCTTCTCCCTATGCTTACACAAATATATATACACACACACATATGCATATATGCTGGAGCAACCCCAAACGGATGTGTCCAGACTTCTTCTATATTATTTTTTTTTTATATAATCTTCCCACTTTTAAATGTATGATGCATATATACATGTATAGAATTTATCTACTTACCTTATTATAATAATAGTAATTAATTAAGATTTGTTTTTTTTCCATAGTTATTACAGAGATGGAGATTGATATTTAGTTTTATAATTCTGTTATTTTTGTTGAACTTTTGTAACGAGTACTTGGGCATATGCTGTCTCCAGACTTGTTAAGTTCTTGAGGACCACTCTGATATTGTAATTGATAGAATCGTTATTCTATATTCAGTTGTTTACTGTTCTTGTTTTTTTTAGTTGACTAGTACTATGTGGTGTGGATAATTAGTGACATTCACCCGTCATTCCCTATGGACTGAATAAGGAAATTTATTTTCTCTGTTTTTGCTACCCTGGGGCATGATATGCTTTTTGGTATCAGAGCTCTAGGTTGTGATACTTTCATTCACTAACGACTCTATAGCATCTGGTCCTTGAATGTTAAGATTGAGATTGCCGATTGACTCTAGAAGATTAGAATCTTCCAATAGACTTAGTAGTTCTGTCAATGTCAGAGTTTGACATTATCCTAAGGATGGATTAGCTTACCAAGTATAATGCCAATTTGGACTACCCTAGCAGGACGATTGTATTTCCAATACCAAGATGATCAACGATCATATGTCAGTGCCAGTCAACAAGTGACATGTTTGTAACAAATGGTTTAACTACAATCGGAGGTACAAATACGAGTACAGAACTCACGATGGACCAGATTCCTATCGTATAAGACTTTTAGGATGTATTCCAAGATATTAAAGGACATCCACCAAAGAGAGAAATAGTTTTGTGTGGAACTAGTACCTGGCACATTGCCGATATCTATGACTCTATATAGGATGGTACCAATTGAGATATTGGAATTCAAGAAGCATATTCAGGAACTTGAAGATTTGGGATTTGTTCACCCAAGTACATCACCTTGGGGAGCACCAGTTCTGTTTGTGAAGAAGAAGGATGGAACACTTCGACTCTACATAGACTACAGGGAGTTGAACAAGGTTATGATCAAGAACCGATACCCACTACCTTGGATAGATGATCTATTTGATCAGTTACAAGGATCAAGGATCTTTTCCAAGATTTATTTGCGTTCAGGGTATTACCAGTTGTTAGTCCAACTAGAGGATGTGACGAAGACTACGTTTAGGACAAGATACGGGCATTATGAGTTTTTGGTTATGCCTTTTGGATTGACGAATGCGCCAGCAATATTCATGGATTTGATGAATAGCGTATTCAGACCATATCTAGATCAATTCATTATAGTGTTCATCGGCGACGTATTGATATACTCAAAGACAGAAAAAGACCACAATGAACACTTACAAATTACTTTACAGACACTTCGAGATAGTAAGTTGTATGCAAAGTTCAGTAAGTGCAAATTTTGGCTATAGGAGGTCAAATTCTTGGGACATGTTATATCTCAGGACGGTAATCTATGGACTCATCTAAGATCGATACAGTCTTAAGCTGAAATAGACCAACTAATGCGACAGAAGTCAGAAGTTTCCTCGTCCTAACAAGATATTACTAGAGATTTGTCGAAGGAATCTCAAAGATAGTAGGACCTTAGATGAATTTAACGAGAAAGCAGATAAAGTATGAATTGAAAAACAATCATGAGGGTGCGTTTCAGGAGTTAAAGGAAAGATTAACTTCCGCACTAATGCTCGTAATACCTAAGAGTGGAGAAAGATATGTGATTTATAGTGATGCATCACACCAAGGACTTGGTTGTACTTATGCAAGACGGGAATTTTATTGTATATGGATCCAGATAGTTGAAGGTACATGAGAAGAACTATCCTACACATGATTTGGAATTGGCAGCAAAAATGTTTGCATTAAAGATTTGGAGACAGTATCTCTATGGAGAAAAGTTTGATCTATTTTTCGATCATAAGAGCTTGAAGTATTTATTCTCTCATAAGGAGTTGAACATGTGACAACGAAGATGGATGGAGTTACTCAAGGACTATGATTTTTCATTGCAATACCATCCGGGTAAAGTAAATGTCGTAGCAGAGGCTTTGAGTTGTAGACCTCGACTAGTGATCGTCGCATTACTAATTCGAGAATGGAAAGCACTATTAGTTTTAACTGAAGTCGATCTTCAGCCAGTGGAACCAATAGAAGGACAACATTTTGGATGTCTTATAGTACAACCAACATTGGTCTGCCGTATCATAGAGGCTCAACAGACAACGGAAGATTTGAAGTTATGATTTGCCAAGATGGCAGCAAAGGAACCAGAAGTATGGAATATTGGTATGGACGGAGCCTTACAATGTAAAGGCAGACTCTACGTACCTGACGAAGAAAATCTCTAGAAAGAAATATTGGATGAAGCACAGAAGTCACGGATGACTATTCATCCTGGAGGTACAAAGATGTTCAAGGATCTGAAAAGAAATTTCTAGTGGGAAGGAATGAAGTGAGAAGTAGCTAAATGTATCTTAATATCTGACTTATAAACAAGTAAAGACAGAACATCAGTAACCACCTGGACTTCTATAGCCATTACCGATTCCCCAATGGAAATGGAAATATATAACCATTGATTTCATAGTAGGGTTGCCAAAGTCACAATAGAACCACGACTCTATTTGGGTAATTGTGGATTGACTTAAAAAGACTACGCATTTCGTTGCCTACAACATGACGTATCCAGTGGACCGTTTAAGCTGGATGTATATCCAACACGTTATACGGTCACACGGTGTACCTATCTCTATTGTGTCGGATCGAGATTCGCGCTTTACTACAGAATTTTGGAAGAGTCTCCAAACAACAATGGGAACAACACTAAACTTGAGTTTAGCCTTTCATCCGTAGATCGATGGTCAGTCTGAACAAGTCAATCAAGTGATGTAAGACATGCTACATGCTTGCATTATAGATTTTGAGAGTGCTTGGGAGACACACCTACCGTTGATCAAGTTTGCCTACAATAATTGCTACCATACAAGTATAGGGATTACGCCATTTGAAGCTTTGTATGGGAGACCTTGCCTATCCCCGTTATGTTGGGCCAAAGTCAGAGATACTTAACTTCTTAGGCCAGAGATGGTACGAGAAACAAGCGAGAAGATCCAGATTATACATGAGAAAATGAGGACAGCTTAGACCCAACACAAGAGTTATGCTGACAAGCGACGCAAAGACTTGTAATTTGTAGTTGGAGACCACGTGCTACTCAAGGTTTTACCTGTTTGAGGCATCGTCAGTTTGGACAAAAGAGAAGTAAGCTATCACCGCAATTCATCAGAGCGTTCAAGATTCTAAAACGTGTTGGGAAAGTTGCTTATTGACTCGCATTGCTACCAAAGATGTCAGGAGTGCACAACGTGTTCCACATCAGTATGCTACGAAAATGTGTTCAAAACCTAGCGCGCGAGATTAACTTTGAGGATATTGAAGTCAATGACAACGTTATATTTAATGAAGGACCAGTATGGATCCTAGATCATGGAATTAAGAAGCTCAAGAACAAGGAGATTTGGTTAGTAAAGATCCAGTGGAAGCATCATAACGAAGGAGAAGCTTCTTGGGAGCTTAAGTCAGAGATGCGTGCGAAGTTTCCATTTTTGTTTTAGACCTTGTTTGTTTCCGATTTTGAGGTCAAAATCTTTTGATGAGTGGTGGATGATGTAATACCCTGTATTTTTAGTAATTATTAATATGAGGAGTTTTCAAATACTTCTCTTGATCATATTTGAAGTTTCACTTTCAATCGATCGAAGTGCTCTCAAGCAATCGAGAATTTCTATCATCGATCAATCGAACCTCTTTCAAGTGATCGAAACCGTACCAACATGACTTTATTATGTGTTCCTCACTTTAATCAATCAAACCCCTTTTCAATTGATCAAAACTGACAAATCTACTCTCAATCGATCAAACCATCTTCAATCAATCGAACTTGTGATTATCAGAAATCCTAAGTTTCACGCAAACACAACCATCTGCACCCCCATCCCCTATATATACATTGTGCTCGTGTGTTAGTGTATGTTTGCAGAACCAGAGAGTTGGGAGGAGAGAGATATATATTATTATATACACATATATAATCATATACTTATATATATATATACTCTATGTGTGTGAGAGAGAGAGAGAGAAGGAGAGAGAAAAAAAAAAGAGAAGAAGAAGAAGAAGATCAGAGACAGAGAGAGAAAATAGAGACAGGGAAGGAGAGAGAAAGGATCACCATTGGATGCCATTGAAGCTTTGGAAGATGCCAAACACGCCCTTACAATTTTTTGGTGAGTTCTAAACTCACTTAGTACCTTTGATGTAATGTTTTATGAGTATTTGATGTGAATAAATAGACCCAAATGCGCTCTAACACCTCTGGACATTCACTGTTCAGAAAAGAAGATGACTCTCGAGCGATTAAATTAAGCTCAATCGATCGAAAGGACTTTTATTGCTTGAACATTACTTTTTTCAATCAATTGAAAAGGTTTCAATCGATTGAACTTTACAGAACATGGATATATTCTTTGGTTTATTATATATAAGGTTTGGTGGTTCAATTCTCGATTCGGACTTTCATTATGCGATTTTGGGTTGATCAGGGATAATATGACAACAAAGATAAGTATGATTAAGAATGATGGATTAACGTGACGACGTTAGATACTATGTGGTTCATGCATGAGTTCAATATCTGTTCATTTTAATCAAAATAGTCATGCCACAATGGGGCTGTCATGTAATCGTTAGTGGTATAACGATAGGTAGGTTTGCTAAGTTCTGGGATGATTACGGGAGGAGCTATTTCCCAAACGCGGTAGACAAATGAATGTGTCTATGACTTGTGGCTGGGTAAATAGGTATTCTCAAACACGATAGATGACCTCTATGTCTTGCGATGTTATGCGGTAGATGGTTGATGTTGTCAAAATCAAGTTCATACCTTATTAAAAACGTAGTATGTTGGAAGTAGGGTGTCGAGTCCACAGGGATTGAAACAAGAACAACGTTTGGGAAGTTTAGTAACTAATTATAATGCTCAAAGGAAAGAAGTAAGAAAAAGAATAAAAATAACTTTGCGTCTTGCGGCTTTTTGTTTGGTTTTTGGAGGATACAAAGTAAATAAATACTAATCTAAAAAGCAATAGGTTGGGATCATTCCCCCCATCTTGGGTCACAACAAGATGAAATGGACTAATGTTTCAAGCACATCCTAAGGTAACATTTCATTGTGGCATATTATCAAACACAAGGAGCACATCTATGTGATAGATGAAAGGTGCTTTGAGATTTCCATAGAAACGGATTTAAAGCTAACGTTTGACTATCAAGGATGCATGACATATAAGATGAAGCCTCTATGGCTTCTAATCCCAATGATTTGTCCACCCTACACTAACTAATCTACTTGGTAGACAAATCACCCATGAAGCCTTCAAAATATTGTATTTAAAACCCAAGAGTTTGAACAATCAAAGATGCTTGACATCAAAGATGAAGACCCCAAGTTATAAATCCCACACACAACATTTATCAAACACATGGAGTACAAAACACAATGTTAAATAATATTCCATATGAAATACATTGCGTAGGATTCAAAGTCTAAGTTATGACAATCAAAAATACAATACAAATAAAATGAAGCCCCTAGTTTTGAATCCTACACAAATGAACCCTAGAAATGCTACAACACTAAATCCAAGTGTTCATGATCCATAACCTAAGTAAATCTAACTAATAATAGAAAATATAGCAATGTCATCAAAGGAAAAGAGATAGAAAATATACCAAGCCATTAAATCTTCAATGGAATATTCAAGTTTACACAAATGGAGAGCAAAAATGGAAGAGAAGAAGAAGAAGAAGTTTGGGAGCCAACAAAACAAGAGATAGCCCCCCTAAAGACTCTATCTCTATCTATTTATACAAAACCCACATAATGGCAAACTTGTAATTAAAAAGGGGGCAAAACTGCCAGGGCGGATCGATCCAGGGCAAATGGGCGGAACGATCCACTATTCCAAAACAGCAACAAAATCTCCGTCCAAAATCGCAGATCGATCCGCGTGTAAAATCTGGATCAATCCGACTTCCTAAAAAGAATTCTCCAGGTCCTTACGTAACAACGGATCGGTCAGCCAGTTATTCTCGGATCGATCCGACCCTGAAGAAATGTGCTCCTTGCCCTTTTGAGAAAGGAACCAAGGAAAATGGTTCCACCTTCTTTCAAGATCCCAAAATCTACAAGAAAGAGATTTTTATTAGCAACAAGTGAACAATAACAAGAACAACAAAAGCACAATTTATCCATTAAATCTCCCGGTTTAGGTGATAATTCGTATCCAATAAGAGTAAAATCATGAAGTTAAGAATGCAATATTGTATACAAATCAATGGTATCTATGACTTGCGGTGGCTGAGGATATGTAGCAGACGATAAGTCGTGGTAATAGAATTGATGTGTCGATGCTTGAAACATTAAATCCCTAACATGCGGTGGATTGTGCATATTTTCTTAAAAGCGGGGGATGGACTAACGTATTATCTATGACTTGCAGTGTATGCGGTAGATAACCTCTATGACTTGCAGTGTTACGCGGTAGAAGGTATCTATGACTTGCGGTGATGTGGTAGACAGACCATTGGTATATCCAGGAGTTTGACAATCAAGTCTGTCCCAAGGGTCAGTATGTGCTGAGTTGTTATTAACCAGACGATAAGGGTGTAGTAACGACATTGGTATAATAAGAAGAAGATGCTATTGTAACACTATATCTTAGACACTCTAATAACTTGTTATTACATTATATAATTGGTACCGCATGAGTGTTTATTCACTCAGCTCTCAGTAAGTTGACGACCGTTATTGCCTAGACATTCCCCATCCAGAATGTTCTTAATAATGCAGGTGATGATAGCTACTACCCAGAGGAGGAGTATGAAGAGGGTGGCCCCACTGATGATGGTTATGCCGAAGAAGGTTATTACGCTGATGACTACCCTTACGCCAGCTAGAGATGGAGATTGATATTTAGTTTTATATTTCTATCATTTCTGCTGAACTTTTGTAACATATACTTGGGCATATGTTGTCTCCAGACCTGTTAGGTTCCTGAGGATCACTCTGATATTATAATTGATAGAATCGTTATTATATATTCAGTTGTTTACTGTTCTTGTTTCTTTTAGTTGATTGGTTCTGTATGGTGTGGACAATTAGTGACATTCACCCATCATTCCCTATGGACCCAATAAGAAAATTTATTTTTCTCTATTTTGCTGCTCTGGGGTGTGACATACATACATACACACACATACACACACACTCTCTCTCTCTCTCTCTCTCTCTCTCTCTCTCTCTCTCTCTGTGGTCTTTACTGAGAAATTGGTAAGTCCCTTATATGTCTAGGGCTTTAAACCCCCAATTTTTTTGTGTAGGCCTTAAAACCCCTAAAATCTACAATCTCTTCATCAAAGTATCAACACAAAAATAATTCTCAATTTTTACAGTCGCAGGCACAAATCAAAAGAAGATAAACAAGTTCTCTCAGACCTACGAGCCGGTAATTTCGATTTATTCTCTGACCTTATTTTATTTATTTATTTTCAGTAGTATGTGTGTATGTAAATATGTGTGTGTGTGTGTGTGTATTGTTGTTGATTTGATTGTTTTTAGTGATATTTCTTGTATGTTTGCTGAGAAATGTAGTCATGCATGGCTGAGTTTTGTGACTTTTTTTTTGTTGCTACTGTGTTTTTATTTTTTCTAATCTTCTTTGTCAATTTTTGTTAATCTTGCATGTCCCCCTTAGGTCTGGAATCGAACTTTAGGTTTATTTTTGTGTGCCTTTGATGTTATTATATTATCTGGGCGTTATCAGTGACTTTAGGGAAGAAGACAACAATTTTTTGCAAGCCAAATGCGTAAGATCTTAAATGAAGTTTTCTCTAGTTGCAACATATAACCTGTGTATGTATTTAAGCCTTAAAGGAGCTGATAAAGAAAGAATTGGGCCACGTTTGGATGGAGGAGGGGGGATCGGACAATTAGTCCTAGGACTAATAATACCACCTCCTCCATGGTAGAATTTAGTCCCCCAAATAGGGGACTATTCTTTTAAAATGGACAATTAGTCCCGAGCAAAGTGGTCTTGCCAAACACTGGACTATTCAATTAAATGAGACTATTAATCCAATCCCCTACTATACTCTCCTTAATCATGCAAAACAAACGATAGTGTTCTGGTGTCAAATCATCACTTGCTTTAATAACCTAGTGCAAATCAGATTCCATGAGTAAAAAACTAAATATGTCTTTGAATTCCCTTCTGAATGGAAGCAATGAAATATGCTTGATTTCCACAATGTCCAGATGACGACGGAGTCTAAGAAGCTTAATCTCCCGAAGAATGCATGTGGCATCGGATACATGTTCGAATATATCATTTATCTCCTTAATTGCGACTTTTTCCCCAAGATGTTTATCAAATGCAGAGCAGATTACACCGTAGCTTCCTTAACCAATCATATCCAGATGCCTGCATTACACACATCATAATTGTCATGTCATCAAGTTATTGTATTTTAACTATTAAAGAAAATGTGAGTGAAACAATAGACAAACTCCATTAGATATTGTCAACTAAATTTGGCCTGTTATGCATCAATCGTAAAGTTAGATATGTTTCAAATAGTCTACTTTCATCAAAAGTTAAGAAACTGAAGGAATATGAATGTTGTTGTATAGAAAGCAGTGGGACTGTCTAAATTGTAAATGTAGTCATGAGACCAATCTTTTCAGTATCTTTAATTTATCGTACTCGTCTTACTAATAACTAAAGAGATAAAATGTCATATTGAACTTTATTCTTTACCAGATTTCCTTTATTGTTTGTACTCAAGTTGAATTAAAAATATAATAATGCACTAAATGTGTTTGCTATACCTTAGTAGTATCCAATGTTCAGAGGCTAAAGTCGAGTGGTCTTAATTGGGTCAGTATTGAACTTCTTGCTGATGCTTCTATTGTATAGTTTGTTGAGGTTTGTAGAGTGACTGTGTAGAGGGGTTCAAATTGGGTCTTGAGATTGGGCTCTTTCTTTTGCTATCTATTGGCAGACAACCCTCAAACTGGGTCTTGAGATGGGCTCTTTCTCATAGTTTATCATGATTAATAAATTCTCTTGTTGCTTTGCAGAAAAATCATCACATATATCCTTGTTAAGGTTTGTAGAGTGACTTTTTTTTAATGATTATTATTTAAGGGTTAAATACATTTTACCCCCTTTGTGGTTAGACCCATTTTCACTTCACCACCTGTGGTTTAAAAGTAGACAATTGCCCCCCTGTGGTTTTAGACTAAAGTGAAACTGCCTCAAAATTAATGAAAAACTCTAAATTTGGCCAAAAATATTACCAATTAACCCCCTTTGTGAGGTTAATTTTAGTGTTAACCCCATATTTGGGGATAATGTTCTAGATAATAGTAAACTTAGTAATGATGTAGTTTTTTTTTTTTTTTTTTTTTTTTTTTTTTTTTTTAAGTTTTTTTGGGATTTGGATGGATTTATTTTTGAATTTTGAGTTAGATTGGTTTGGTATTATTTGGCTAAGATTAGTTTTAGATGTTCATCACTTTATTATTTTCTTAATAAATAGGCTTGTTTGTTACTTTTTTTTTAGTTTTAGCAATTAACCCCCTTTTATTGTCTCTTTGATTCCTGACAATTTTGTAATGTTCCCAATTTAGTGGTAATGGAAATTTAGAAAATTTGTATTGTTGGAAAAACTAATATTAGTATAACTAATGGCTACTGCAAATGGTTGGTTTGAAGTTCTGCAAAAAAATAAATGTTGGTGTGATACATTTTGAGTTCGTGTACACCGAGAGGCCAAGCTTTTTATCATTATGTAAATTCAGTTGTGTGTGTCTGTATGTTTTTTCAATTAATCAAGTAAGTCTTTTCGATTCCGGACAATTTTTAATAGAGTAATATTTGGGACACAACCTTCATACAACTTTCATACAACCTCCCTAAAAGATGTGTCTATCTCTCTCCTGTGATGTCACTGGACCCCACAGTGACACAGGAAAGGGATAGACACATCTTTTGAGGAGGTTGTATGAAAGTTGTATGAAGGTTGTGTCCCAAGTATTACCCTTTTTAATAACGTTCCCAATTAGGGTGATGGAAATTTAGAAACTTCTTGTTCAAATAATTCGGATTTGTGTAACTAATTAAAGGCTACTGCAAATAGTTGGTGTGTTAGGTTTGAGTTCATGTAATGCCCCTTAATTTTTATTTGCGATTTATACCAGTTTTGGGTTTATTGGCAGTACAATTTTTTTTTCTGCGAGTGTGTATCATTGCGTGAGCTCAACACACACGATGATTTTTTTTATAAAACTTGGAGCCAAAGAATTGGGTGCACAGTGTGTGCATGTACCTATGTGTATGTTTGTGAAGTGAAGCTTATACTTCACTGATCTTGGGGGCCAAGACTTTTAAAATCTATTTATACACTACCTAACCCCCCCTACATCAAAATCTCACAACTCCCTCAACTCTCTCATCAGTCTCTAATTCTCTCCACTGTCTCTCTCTCGGGTGCAAAGGCACACTCACACATATATTGATTTACACTTTCACACACACATATTGATCTATACACACATACATATATTATCTCATACATAGATATATAGTTGGATACTTATTCAGTGAGTTTGGAATCAAGCTTTGGATTCAAAGTTTTGGACTTTGATTTTGGGTAAGCTTTTACTAAAATGTCTTATTCTAATTTTAGTTTATTTAAACTGTTATGTGTATGAACATATATATATATATAATCAGATTCATGTATACAATTTCAAGTTTTATATACAAGCTTTAGATCAGTTCACTATAAGCTGTGTATATAGATACATATATATATATATATACACATCTCATATGTATATTGTTAAGGGTCCAAAAATAGCGAACAGAAAAACTGTCACAGAAACGTGAATTCTTTATATCAAATGAAAGGTCTCAATCCCACGAGGCTCCATTTCAAATTTCAAAAGCTAATTCGCAACGGTTGCGACGAACGGTCAAATTAAAGTTTTGTCGTCTTTCGGATTTTTGATAAAATCGAGAGCTACGTTTAATTTCTTGAAAAATTGATTTCATATTTGAAATCTATGCGGAAAAAGGAAGAGATTCATATATTGGAAGTACTGTTTTTATTACGTTTTCAAAATGGGTTAAAACCAGTGTTGGATTTCAAAACAGGGGAAGAAAAGGAAGAAGAAGACGAAACTGTGACATCTCACGCGAGCGAGGTTCCGCGCGAACGGCCCGCGCGCGCGACCAGGCTATTTCTGAAAACTGTTTTTAAAATAAACACGTGACCCTTCTGAACACACTCCGCGCGAGCGAACCGCGCGAGCGGCCCGCGCGAGCGAGGTCCCGCGCGAGCGGCCCGCGCGCGCGACCTCAGGCAGTTTAGTAAAAACTTCGGTTTTGTTGTACCTAAGTCTGATATGAGCTAAGGGGCCTTGTACCCTATGCTTTAAGAGTTGTACTTTACTTTAATAGTAGTTGTACTTATGCTTTGAGGTGTTGTACCTCACTAATATACGCGCATTATTGTATATTGAGATTTGTAACAGATTGAGCAGTTCCGGTTTCTATTCTGATTAATTATTCAGTCTATTCTCGGTGAACGATAGTTCCGTATGACCCTCAATAAAGTTGTATAACATGTTAATAGTGTATTTACATGTTTACTTGAACTGCTATGCCTAAAGTGGATTATTTGAGTTGCTATGCCTTATGTGTTTACCTGGATAATTTCAGCATGTCTATTGTGTTGTTTTGAATTGATAGCATGCCTTGATAATCTGTCTTATGAAATATTGAATATGTCTGGATGCTTAGAGCTCGCATATGTCATATCATTTCATAAGCATAAGCATGAACACGAAAATCACGAAAATGATTTTGGGATGAAAGACCTTAGAGGCTTTCAATTTTTGAAAAGGGAAGACCTTAGAGGCTTCCAGGTTTTAAAAAGGGAAGACCTTAGAGGCTTCCATGCATAAAACCCTCTAGGAGGGATTTTGTTTTGAAAAGTTAGAAATCCCGGATTTGTGGGTAGGCATGTGAGATGGGTACTACTAGGAACTCGAATTGCGGGATGTGCTGCAAGAAACCCCCGTAACGGTAAAGGCTAGGCCTCCGTGTAATTCGTAAGGCCCAAAGTCCCGCACGTTTGAGGCTAGGCCTACGTGGACGGGAAGCCCATGGTCCGGGTAATGATAATGACGATTGAGGGTGAGTGTTTGAAAAGGGCATGAAAATGGTTTTCATGCATTGACATTGGCATTCATTGCACTCATGCATGATATATAACAGATGTTATTGTGCGGTTATATGACTATACGAGCCTTTTGGCTTATGAACTATTAAACCTCTCTTTCAGGTGATATAGATAAGGGCAAGGCCCCGAGACTTGGCAATGCTTCCGCTATAGTTTGAAGACCCCGTGTGTGGGGATTATCATTTATTAATGTAATGAAATTTGGTCTCAAAGAACCTATTATGTTTAAATTGGACAAATGTCAGTCCACCCGCTTTTAAATAAAGAGATAGTTTAACTCTGATTTTCCGCTGCTTATATTGAAAACGTTTTGTTTCAAGAAAAGAATATTTCAAATGAAAACCAGATTTCTGTTTTATAAATGTTTCCAAACGATGAACGTTTAATTTAAGTAACCCTCGGAGTCTTGGACTCGGGGAGTTACCGATTGGTGTCAAAGCCTCCTGCTATTATTGTTATTGTTGTACTTCCGCCGGTTGACACCCCGTCGCCGGGAACCGTGGCGGGGCGGGGCGACACAGAATGGTATCAGAGCGTAACCGGGTCGAATGCTTTGGACGCCGGGTTATGTGCTCACATGTTTAGTTTTGTTGACATGTTAGACATGATTAGTTGATAAACGACATATGATTGATATGTGTTAACTTGTTACTTGGTAACTTGAGATGTTAACTACTTACTTGACATGTACGTGTTTTGTCAATTGCACTTCGTGATTAGATCATGTTGTGTGATTCGTTTACTCGATTCGATCTTGTTATAGCTATACCGCCGCGTCGTGAGAGTCGCAGTTTTGAGCTTGAGGCTGACGAGCAGATATCGGCTGCGTCGGTACCAGTTAGAGGCCGAGGACGAGGTCGTGCTCGAGGACGTGGTCCAGGGAGAGGCCGTGGTCAAGGTCAAGGCCGTGGTCGAGGTTGTGGTCGAGGTCACGCACATGATGTTGCATTTGAGTCTGAAGCTTCCACAGGACCGGTTGATATTCCTGATGGACCGCAAGGGTTACAGAATGTTGCCGATGTAATTGTAAGGGCAGTCAGAGATGCTATGCCGCCTCCTCCCCCACGTGCTCCGAGAGGTGAGACAAATCCCGCTAGAGCTCGGGAGCGGCTGATTACCAAAGATTTCGATGCTAGGAAGCCACCACAATTCTCTGGTAGCTCTGACCCGATGGCTGCAGAGGATTGGCTTCAGCATATCTCGAAGATATTCGAATTCATTGATCTTCATGAGGATGCTCTCCGCATCAAGTTGGCTACATACTTATTTTCTGGAGAAGCTACCCATTGGTGGGATTGCACCGTGAGTGTTCATCCACTTGCTGGCATGACTTGGAAGTCATTTAAGAGTCTTTTTCTCGATAACTACTTCCCAGAAGTACAGAGGGACGCAAAGAGGGCTGAGTTCTTTACCCTTCAACAAGGAGACATGTCAGTGACAGAATATGCTACTATGTTTTCCACCTTGGCTTGTTTTGCACAAGAGCAGTTGGTCAGTGATCATTTCAAGGCTACACGTTTTGCCTCTGGTCTTCGACCCTACATTCGGAAAAGTCTGGCTAGCACGCCTATCACCACTTATGCTGATACTTTGAAAAGGGCGTTGGGTGTTGAAAGTGTAGATTTGGATCTGAAAAGGGCCAGGGAGATTATTACTCCAGCCAAGAGCACTGGTCTGTCTAAGAAAGCTAAGACAGAGACTAGGTCTCAATTTCAGCCCCAACCTCCTCAACAGCAACAACAACGATCATATTCACAACAGAGATCTTTTTATCGAAGTTCTCAACAATCGGGGTTACAGCGAGGTGTGAATGCCGCTGGGGAGAAAGTTTGTCTCCGATGTGGTGATCCAAATCATTTCATCAAGTTTTGTCCTCAACCACCCCCCAAGAAATCTCAGTCGATTGGTTCAACACCGTATTATCCACCATCTCAGGCAGTATCCGCTCAGAGCGTGAAACCCTACCAGAACAGAGGTAATCAAGGCAATTATCAGAGGACAGATAATCGTGGTAGTTTTCAGCCACAACAACACCAAGAACCTAAAGGAAGGAATTTTGCTTTACCTATGTCATCTGCTTATCATGTTTCTGGAAATGCCGGACCATCTGTGATCCGAGGTATCGTCCCATTGTTTAACTCTTGGGCATCTATATTGTTTGACACTGGTGCATCACACTCATTCATCTCATCAGCATTCGCATCAGTATTAGGGTTAGAGATAGAATGCTTAGAGCATGTCTTATCTGTTGATACTCCAGTTGGAGGTGTTATTCATTTGAATCATGTTTGCCGTAGTTGTATGCTTTTGATAGCGGACCAGCAATTGAGTGTCGATTTGATTGTTATGCCGAATCTAGGATTCGATGTCATCTTTGGAATGGACTGGTTGGTCGAGTATCGGGCTATAATAGATTATTTTAAGCGTCGGGTTACTCTTTTCACTCCTAAGGGAGACAGTTGTAGATTCGAGGGCGATCAGTTAGATTTGTCACTACCCTCGTTGTTTTCACGGAGTAATTTATACTCTTCTCTTGGAACTCTGGCTAGTTTATTGGCCATGGAGAGGGGCACTCCTCTTGTGGAATTGCCACCCATTGTTTGTGAATTTTCTGACGTCTTTCCAGAAGACTTATCAGAATTGCCACCTGTTCGTGCTATCGATTTTGCAATCGATCTTGTGCCAGGCACTTCGCCTATTTCTATTCCACCATATCGTATGGCACCAGCAGAATTGAAGGAGTTGAAAATTCAGTTGGAAGATCTCCAGAATAAGGGTTTTATTCGCCCGAGTGTATCCCCGTGGGGAGCTCCTGTTCTCTTTGTTAAGAAGAAGGATGGAACGCTGAGATTGTGTATCGATTATCGAAAACTCAATCATGTGACGATCAAGAATAAGTATCCACTTCCTAGAATCGATGATTTGTTTGATCAACTCAAAGGTTCCACTTGTTTCTCCAAGATTGATCTGAGGTCGGGTTATCATCAACTCCGTATTCGAGAGTCAGACATCCCGAAGACAGCTTTTAGGTCCCGATATGGGCATTTTGAGTTTATGGTTATGCCATTCGGATTGACCAATGCTCCAGCAGCATTTATGGATCTTATGCAACGAGTGTTTCACGATTATTTGGATAAGTTCGTGATTGTATTTATTGATGATATTCTCATCTACTCTTCCTCTAAGGAACTTCATGAGGAACACTTGAGGATTGTCCTACAAGTATTGCGTACGCACCGACTGTTCGGTAAATTATCTAAATGTGATTTTTGGTTGACAGAAGTAAAATTTTTGGGACACGTTGTCTCGAGAGATGGAGTGTCAGTTGATTCATCAAAGATTGAATCTGTTATGGATTGGCAGCCACCTAAGAACGTATTTGAGGTACGTAGTTTCTTGGGTTTAGCGGGCTATTATCGTCGCTTTGTAAAGGACTTTTCTCGTATTGCTTCACCGTTGACTAAGCTTACTCGGAAAGGGGTGAAATTCATTTGGAATGAGGAGTGTGAGAAAGCTTTTCAGCTTTTAAAGACTCGATTGACTTCTGCACCGGTTCTGATTATTCTGGAGCGTGGTGTTGACTACGCAGTTTATTGTGATGCTTCACTCCTTGGTTTGGGGCGTGTGCTTATGCAAGAAGGCAAAGTTGTTGCCTATGGTTCTCGCCAATTGAAGCCTCATGAGCAGAATTATCCAACTCATGATTTAGAACTTGCTGCCGTTGTGTTTGCCTTAAAGTCATGGCGTCATTACTTATATGGAGAAAGATTTGATGTCTTTTCAGACCACAAGAGCTTGAAGTATATCTTTACTCAACGCGATTTGAATCTTCGACAACGTCGATGGATGGAGTACTTAGAAGATTATGACTTCGAACTACAGTATCATCCAGGGAAGGCGAATGTAGTGGCCGATGCGCTGAGTCGCAAGTCACGAGGTTCATTGGCTAGTCTGGCCATTCAAGAATGGAATATGCTCGATCAGATTGGGGAGTTTGAGGTTGAGCTCAACGATTCTGAGAATCGTGCTTCATTGTATTCTGTTATGGCTCAACCGTCGATCATTCAACAAGTAAAAGATGAGCAACAATCTGATCCGGTAGCATCTACTTTTCGTATGCGAATTCTTCGAGGTGATGTTATAGAAGGTTGGACTTTTGACTCCGAGCGTGGGTTGAAGTTCAAAGACCGTTTGTTTGTGCCGTTGGCAGTTCGTGAACAAGTGATGAAGGAATTCCATCATTCACGATTAGCGGTGCATCCGGGAGGTAACAAGATGTACCATAATTTGCGACGTCAGTTTTGGTGGAAGGGCATGAAGCGTGATGTCGCTAAGTTTGTATCTCGATGTTTGACTTGTCAACAAGTGAAAGCCGAAAATCAGAGACCTGCAGGGTTATTACAACCATTACCAGTTTCAGAATGGAAGTGGGAGCACGTGACAATGGATTTTGTGACAGCACTTCCTAGGTCACCACGCGGTCATGATGCCGTTTGGGTCATTGTGGATCGTTTGACAAAATCTGCACATTTTCTGGGAATGCGTTTGACTGATTCGGTTGATGTCCTTAGTCGCTTGTATATTCGAGAAATCATTCGATTACATGGAGTCCCTGTTTCGATTGTGTCGGATCAAGATCCGCGATTTACTTCTTTGTTTTGGGAAGGTCTCCAGAAAGCTTTGGGGACAGAATTGAGATTGAGTTCGGCTTTTCATCCTCAGACAGATGGTCAGTCAGAACGTACTATACAGACATTGGAAGATATGTTACGAGCTTGTGTTATGGACTTCAAAGGTAGTTGGGAAGACCACCTACCATTGATCGAGTTTGCGTATAACAATAGTTATCAAGCAAGCATTCAGATGGCACCGTTTGAGGCCCTTTATGGACGACCGTGTCGTTCTCCCGTATGTTGGACAGAAGTTGGAGAAGCGTCTCTGTTGGGACCAGATCTAGTAAGGGAAACTACTAAAAAGATAAAATTGATTCATGCGAGAATACTTACGGCTCAGAGCCGACAGAAAAGTTATGCTGATAAGAAGAGGAGACCGTTATTCTTTGAAGTTGGAGATCATGTGTTTCTCAAGGTTTCACCTCGTCGTGGTGTACTTCGTTTTGGACAGGATAAGAAGCTTTCACCTCGTTTCATTGGACCTTTCCAGATTTTAGAACGTGTGGGTGAAGTTGCCTACCGGTTGGCTTTGCCTCCGCAGTTGGCAAAAGTTCATAATGTATTTCATATCTCGATGCTTCGGAAGTATGAACCTGATCCGTCTCATGTTTTAGATTGGACTAAATTACCGTTGGAGCAAGATGCGTCTTATGAGGAACAACCCGTACAGATTCTGGAAGCTAAGGAGCATGTGCTTCGTGGTAGAACTATTCGTTTGGTTCGAGTACTGTGGCGTCACCATGGTACTGAGGAGACTACTTGGGAGAATGAGAAGGAGATGCGCGATCGATATCCGCAATTATTTGCTTCTTGAGTTATTTGTTTTCTGTGCTAATGATTATCTATGTGCGAATTTCGCGGACGAAATTTCTTTTAAGGTGGGTAGGATGTAATGCCCCTTAATTTTTATTTGCGATTTATACCAGTTTTGGGTTTATTGGCAGTACAATTTTTTTTTCCTGCGAGTGTGTATCATTGCGTGAGCTCAACACGCACGATGATTTTTTTTATAAAACTTGGAGCCAAAGAATTGGGTGCACAGTGTGTGCATGTACCTATGTGTATGTTTGTGAAGTGAAGCTTATACTTCACTGATCTTGGGGGCCAAGACTTTTAAAGTCTATTTATACACTACCTAACCCCCCCTACATCAAAATCTCACAACTCCCTCAACTCTCTCATCAGTCTCTAATTCTCTCCACTATCTCTCTCTCGGGTGCAAAGGCACACTCACACATATATTGATTTACACTTTCACACACACATATTGATCTATACACACATACATATATTATCTCATACATAGACATATAGTTGGATACTTATTCAGTGAGTTTGGAATCAAGCTTTGGATTCAAAGTTTTGGACTTTGATTTTGGGTAAGCTTTTACTCAAATGTCTTATTCTAATTTTAGTTTATTTAAACTGTTATGTGTATGAACATATATATATATAATCAGATTCATGTATACAATTTCAAGTTTTATATACAAGCTTTAGATCAGTTCACTATAAGCTGTGTATATAGATACATATATATATACATCTCATATGTATATTGTTAAGGGTCCAAAAATAGCGAACATAAAAACTGTCACAGAAACGTGAATTCTTTATATCAAATGAAAGGTCTCAATCCCACGAGGCTCCATTTCAAATTTCAAAAGCTAATTCGCAACGGTTGCGACGAACGGTCAAATTAAAGTTTTGTCGTCTTTCGGATTTTTGATAAAATCGAGAGCTACGTTTAATTTCTTGAAAAATTGATGTCATATTTGAAATCTATGCGGAAAAAGGAAGAGATTCATATATTGAAAGTACTGTTTTTATTACGTTTTCAAAATGGGTTAAAACCAGTGTTGGATTTCAAAACAGGGGAAGAAAAGGAAGAAGAAGACGAAACTGTGACATCTCGCGCGCGCGACCCGCGCGAGCGAGGGGTCGCGCGAGCGGCCCGCGCGAGCGAGGTTCCGCGCGAGCGGCCCGCGCGCGCGACCAGGCTATTTCTGAAAACTGTTTTTAAAATAAACACGTGACCCTTCTGAACACACTCCGCGCGAGCGGCCCGCTCGAGCGAGGTCCCGCGCGAGCGGCCCGCGCGCGCGACCTCAGGCAGTTTAGTAAAAACTTCGGTTTTGTTGTACCTAAGTCTGATATGAGCTAAGGGGCCTTGTACCCTATGCTTTAAGAGTTGTACTTTACTTTAATAGTAGTTGTACTTATGCTTTGAGGTGTTGTACCTCACTAATATACGCGCATTATTGTATATTGAGATTTGTAACAGATTGAGCAGTTCCGGTTTCTATTCTGATTAATTATTCAGTCTATCCTCGGTGAACGGTAGTTCCGTATGACCCTCAATAAAGTTGTATAACATGTTAATAGTGTATTTACATGTTTACTTGAACTGCTATGCCTAAAGTGGATTATTTGAGTTGCTATGCCTTATGTGTTTACCTGGATAATTTCAGTATGTCTATTGTGTTGTTTTGAATTGATAGCATGCCTTGATAATCTGTCTTATGAAATATTGAATATGTCTGGATGCTTAGAGCTCGCATATGTCATATCATTTCATAAGCATGAGCATGAACACGAAAATCACGAAAATGATTTTGGGATGAAAGACCTTAGAGGCTTTCAATTTTTGAAAAGGGAAGACCTTAGAGGCTTCCAGGTTTTAAAAAGGGAAGACCTTAGAGGCTTCCATGCATAAAACCCTCTAGGAGGGATTTTGTTTTGAAAAGTTAGAAATCCCGGATTTGTGGGTAGGCATGTGAGATGGGTACCACTAGGAACTCGAATTGCGGGATGTGCTGCAAGAAACCCCCGTAACGGTAAAGGCTAGGCCTCCGTGTAATTCGTAAGGCCCAAAGTCCCGCACGTTTGAGGCTAGGCCTACGTGGACGGGAAGCCCATGGTCCGGGTAATGATAATGACGATTGAGGGTGAGTGTTTGAAAAGGGCATGAAAATGGTTTTCATGCATTGACATTGGCATTCATTGCACTCATGCATGATATATAACATATGTTATTGTGCGGTTATATGACTATACGAGCCTTTTGGCTTATGAACTATTAAACCTCTCTTTCAGGTGATATAGATAAGGGCAAGGCCCCGAGACTTGGCAATGCTTCCGCTATAGTTTGAAGACCCCGTGTGTGGGGATTATCATTTATTAATGTAATGAAATTTGGTCTCAAAGAACCTATTATGTTTAAATTGGACAAATGTCAGTCCACCCGCTTTTAAATAAAGAGATAGTTTAACTCTGATTTTCCGCTGCTTATATTGAAAACGTTTTGTTTCAAGAAAAGAATATTTCAAATGAAAACCAGATTTCTGTTTTATAAATGTTTCCAAACGATGAACGTTTAATTTAAGTAACCCTCGGAGTCTTGGACTCGGGGAGTTACCGATTGGTGTCAAAGCCTCCTGCTATTATTGTTATTGTTGTACTTCCGCCGGTTGACACCCCGTCGCCGGGAACCGTGGCGGGGCGGGGCGTCACAGTTCATGTCCACTGAGGCCAAGTGTTTTTTATTTTTATTTTTTATTATCATTATGGATGTAAATTTCAGAACTTTGTGCCTATGAAGATTGGCATGTGAATGTAGTTTAAAGAATGTAGGTCCAACCACACACAACTGTCTCATATTAGTTATTCATGGTTGTCATAGCTATGGTGACAAATTCCTTATCATGCTTTTCTGGGTGTCCATAACATCTTGCAGTCTTGCTCTGAAATTTACTTCTTTCAAAGCCTTTTATGTTAAACTAATCAATTGGAAGGTGTTTCTTCTGTTTAAGCAAGTGTGCCACTCTTGTCATGTTGTGCTCTTCCTTCTCGTAGTTTTTTCATTTCATTTTGATCAATGAGAAAGATTCAAAGTTGTGGAAGGTTCAAGGGCAAAAAGAAACAGTGTTGTCATTTTTGGATTGAATGGGTTACCCGTTACACCAATGTAATTGTAGTCAGTTATGCAGGCTAAGATCAGTGGGAAATGGAAATAAACTGAAACAATATGATGCCAAGGGCCTGTGTTTCAGAACTTAGATTTTTTATTTTAAAGTTAGACCTTGCACGTAATTATTTCAGCAATCATAAAAAGCAGAATTAACCCTGCTTGTAGGTATTCTAAATGGTCATACAAGTAGATGGAGGATACTACTTTATGGCAAGATCAGTTGGTGCTATTCTTTTCTAGCCATGCTTATGGATTTATGTGTCATCGATTCTTCTGTTATGTCAGTTGGGTGCACATGGTGCAACTTTGGTATATATAATTGGATAAAAACCCAAGTGAGGGAGCTTTTTTGTTCCCTTGAGTGTTAATACCCAAACTTATTATTTGCAATTGACTTCAGGCTGAACTGAAAAGGTGTTTCCGACAAGCATACGTTTGAAGTTTTTTTCACCTAATGTTCTTGATATTACACTAGTGTATTTCCCGGGTATAACGAAGGTTCCTATTGGTGACTAGCCTTCTAATATCGAAGCTAGGGTTCGCACAATGATAATGTCGTATATCAAACTTCCAAGCTGTTTAACATTAGTCGTTATGCCAGCAAATTTGGACTTAACAAACTTAGATGCTCTTCAGATAGCTCGAAATGCTAATCCTGATGGTGAGTTTTACAGCTATATTTTTTTTAATGCCCAATAAATCGGTTGTACAAGTGCTGAAATACTTTGTGTAGCTGGTTAGGGTCACCGTTTGACTTTTTAGCTTTCTTGTGATTTATGTGGTAGGTTATCGAACCATTGGTATAATCACTAAGGTGCGGTGTATTCAACTTCTAATCCATAATAGTTCTTTCTGCAATGAGTAATAGTTTTTCAGCTTTTAAGGCTGCTTATCGTATTTCTTTTTTACTTTAGTTGGATATTATGGCCAGTGGGACTGATGCTCGCAAGTTTTTACTCGGAAAAGTGATTCCTCTTTGACTTGGTTTTATAGGCATTTTCAATCGGAGTCAAGAGGTAATCCTTCAACTTCTTGGCAATCAATCGCAAATGGTGGACAGTTAGGGATATAAGTGCATCTAGACATGTAAAAGGACTATTGTGCTTCTAGATTTCCCTTCCCCCCCTCCCACTTGGTCATGCGTTTTATACACAATTCCATGTATACATCAACTACCTATTCTGAGTGTAGAACCTACTAGCACACCCACCATTGCTATCTTTTACATATCACCGATTTTTATGCCAACCGGTCTAGTTGAATAGTGACTCGAATTCTATGAATGTGATAAATATCCAACAATTATGGTAAACTATGTATTCCCTAGAGCTATAACTAAACGAGTAACTAGATGATGCATTCTAAGTTGAATTATGTGATAAAATGTTGATTTTTGGCTGGCAGTCTCTATTGAAACTTGAAAGCATGGATGATCAGTAAAAAGGTTATCATTTGAAATTTTCAACGACTTAAAGAATATGCCATTGTTGTTTGCCAGATTTAACTGCCACGTTCCTTTAGGATTAAACCTCCCTACGAATACGTACACTTGAAAATGCGCAAGGGTTTAACCCAAAAAGTACGTCTTGGATGTTCAAAGTATAACCCAGGAAACCAAAGTGCTAAGACTCTTATTCTTACTTGATCTAGAATCCTTTTTTTTTTTTGGTTTTACTAGTGATGTTACATTCCAAATGGTGGGCAGTTAGGGATATAAGTGCATCTAGACATGTAAAAGGACTATTGAGGTGCAATTATGGTCTACATGATTTATAGCTATTTATTAGATACTGTGGTTTATTAAAATCATATGTTGGACATTTTGTGTTATGATTAGCAGATAGTATCTAGTTTGTCAGTTTGTAAGCTTCTGATCTGGTGTGTTGACATCATTTTTAAATAGGATATCATGCTCGACTGGAGTATTAAGGACGCACTTGAGACTAAAGAAAAGTTCTTTTGGAGTCGTCCACTATGAAATATTGTCCTTTAGTTGATGGCTTGACCTGGTGTACATTATGAAGCAGCTTATCTATATCTTTTTTATTATATGTGTGTATAATGAGCTGGCAGATCATTGTGGCATTCCCTAGTTGGCACAGAAGTTGAACCAGGTAGGTCAGTGTGGCACTTAGTTTAAATGACTTCTTATGGTACATTCTTTACTATTCAGTAAGTAAACGGGCCATCTTAAGCGTGCTTTGCCTTCAATGGGGTTTTCCATTACTCTCTCTCTCTCTCTCTCTCTCTCTCTCTCTCCATACTGTGGAGACACTATTTTTGTGTGTTGGGCGTAATCCTAGATATATCATGTAATTTATGGTAAACTTATCTCCATAGCCTAAAGTAATTCTATACAGCCATGGATTTAATTAGAACTTGTAACTTTTTACTTGCAGATTCTGGTTCAACATATCAAGACAGTACTTCCGGAGTTGAAGTCACCCGTAAGTGCTACACTAGTTTCTGTTGCAAAGGAGCATGCTAGCTATGGAGAGATCACGAAATCAAAGGTTTGTTGCTTTGCCTGTGCTAAAATTTAGTATGCTAGATCAAAAAAGTGCCAAAGAGTTGTATGTTGATTTTGGGTTGTGATAAATTTATTTACACAGGTTTATAAAAATCTTCAGATGTTACAGAAACAGAGGAAACTCTGCTATTTTTTTTTAGGAATCTTTGCCGTTTTCTTTGTTTATGTGTTGCTTGTTTGGATAGTTTTTTATTTTTAGTTTTGATCTTGTTTTGCTCTTTGGATTGCTAGGTGGCTACATTATTACATTTTTAATTCAACTTTCGTTTTTTGTTTCAGGTTGTGGCGAGAGATTAGAGGATTTGGATCACGATGAGAATAAATGAGCGTAAAGACTTTATTTAGATTATTATTATTTTATTTCTATTTCTATTTATGTCAACTATGATACAATTATGTATGAATCTTTACTTTATTGTATCTTGTTTTATCTTTAATTAATATGCTTTTAAATTTTATGTGGTTCTTGTCGTTAAAAATAAGTATGTTATAATTTATTGTGATGGGGACATAATGATTTTTGGCGACAACATATAAATTTCTGTCACAAATATTATTTGTGATGGTTTTGGTAATAATTGTGGTCACAATATTTAAAATTCCATCACAAACACTATTTATTCCGTCACAAATACTATTTGTGATAGTTTTAATGTTTTTTTTGTGACGGTTTTGGGTTGACACAAATAACGTACACAAATCCATCACAAATAGTATTTGTGACGGTTTCAGGTCGACACAAATAAAGTGTCTCAAATCAAATATGACACTACTATTTGTGTCACATACAAATCCGTCACAAACACTATTTGTGGTGGTTTCGGGTCAACACAAATAAACTGTCACAACTTATAAGTATATGCGACACTATTTTTTGTGTCACACGCAAATTCGACACAAAATCCATAACAAATACTTTTTGTGACGGAATTTGATCCGGCATAGACTTTTTGTGACGCCCCTAACTTGTGTCGGGCACAAATCCATCACTAAAGGTGTCATTCCGTCAAAATAAATATTTGTGACGGAATTGCACCTTTTTTGTGATGGATTTTTTCCGTCACAAAAGACTCCCATTTTCTTGTAGTGATGACAATATTGCAGTTTTGGTCGGAACGAGAAAATGCTAGAAAAAGGACTTGTATATTGGTTTATATTATGTATATCTGATATAAAACTATATAGTTTCAGAGGGCTCGTGAAAAAGCTCATGATCAAGCTTGAATTTCAAATTCGTTTAATATACAAGTCAAGCTCAAGCATGATTTCAAGCTCATTTAATAAACAAGCTAAGTTCAAATACACATAAACTCAACTCGTATACTCCCCTACTGACGACAAAGATAATTTTTTTTTCCTAGTATTAAAATAAAAGAAAGAATAATGATTGGGGCACCAAAGGATACAAAAAACTTCCACAAAATGAGTGGAAAGTCTATGTGGCACAGTGGGACCTGCCAGCAATTAATGGAAATAATGCTTAATTGCTGCCGGGTCCCAGTGTGCCACATAGACTTTCCACTCATTTTGTGGAAGTTCTTTGTATCTTTTGGTGCCCCTAGCATTGTTGTAAAAGAAATGTACTACATATAAACATCTAATCACTACACCATATGGACAAATTTCTAACGGGTATATCGGTTAGGAAAAATATTACTAACGGAAAAAAAAATTCATTAGAAGTATGCCATGAGGAATTTTTGTAACGGATTTACTAACGGATATTAGTAATATTAATTTTTCTAACGGATATATCCATTAGAAATCTAGTTGCTAGAGGTTAATTTTCCAATTGATTTTGGAAGTTCAAAAATTAAATACTAACGGTTTTTGAAATGATTACTAACAGGTATATTCGTTAGTAATTTTTAAAAAAAATAACATAAAAATAATAATGAATTTTGTTACAGGTATATCCATTAGAAATATTAATAAATTATAAAAAAAAACAATTAATTTATATGCTCCGCAATTTTTATTTGCACCTAATTTACTGTGAAAACCAATATTGAAGATTTATGCTAGCAATAGCTTAAACACTTCAAATTCAAGATTCAGTAGAGTAATAAAGCAAAAAAAAATTCTAAGTCAAAAAAAAAAAAAAAAAAAGTACAATAAAAGTTGGTCAATCTTATTACATTCAACACTAATATATTACAACCACCAAACTTTATATTCATAACTCCAATGTATCCATTCACTACACAAACTGATACTTGAAATAAAAAAAATGAGAGCATTTTTGCTCACTCAAAAAATGGTTCATTAATGCTCACCCAAGCATCCCATTGGTCAATGTCGTGGGATCCAGGATTAATATATTTAATCATGGGTCCCACGACATTGGCCAACGGAGGTGAACATTGGTGAATTATTTTTTGGGTGAACAAAAGTATTTTCACAAAAAAAATTGTTCAAGTCAATCACATTCACAACTCTAATTCTAAATGCCCATAAATTGCATTCACTTTAAGTAGCAATATTTGCAATCTCCCTGGTTCGGAATGCCTAGTATTCCACTTTTGCCTCCAAGTAACGAAAGTCATGAATCTAAAAGTACTCAAGAATTTGTCATAATCCCTCAAGATAAAGAGGTTGTTTGTCATTGCTTATTTGCCCATTTTTAGCAGTTCTGATGGCCCAAACTGCTTATTGATCTGTTTGTTTCAGCAAAAATATAAGCAGATTTGATCCAAAAAGTTGTTTGCCAATAAGCAGGTGGGGGGGTGCTTTTCAAGATTATCTCTATGATTAATCAATTCACAGCATATTAACCAAACACCCAAATCATAATAAGCAATTCTACTTTTAAGCAGTTCTACCAATCACGATCAAGATCGCATAAGCATAAGCACAGACCAACAGGCTCAAAATTGAATAATGTCAGACTGGCCTCTACAGATCATAAATTCAAATATAAAATGGTTAGCAAGACTGCAACTTGAAGATTAGAACAAAATGTGGTCCCTGTCTGAATTGCCAAACATAATATGAGTTAATAAAAATGGGTCCTTGCTATCCACCTGTTTTGGACCAGACCATACTCTTGTCTTAGTTTCACATGAATTGGCTTCTTCAATAGTTCTTTCCTAATAATTAATCAATCTTGCTTTGTCCACTAGCCTTAATACAGTAAAAACTTGTCTATTTCGGTTTTAAGCTTACTTGGTAGTTTTAAGCTTCCAGTGAGTAGACATGATCCTAACTTCATATTTCGGTTTGGATATTTCTTCATCCTTGACAGAGAGAGATAGGGTCATTTGTTTGGCGAATTTATTTCTAAGAACAACTACTAACCATAGTGTGAACAAACAATACCCAAGTCATGTAAATGAAAGATAGAATATATAATTAAGATACTTGGCAATTACCAACAAAAAAAAAAAAAAAAATCAAAACAAAACAAAACTTCAAAACCTTCTACACTCTCATTCACTTGAAGATACCCGTAATAAAATCTCAACCGTTCAACATCAGAATTACAATTACTTCAAAAATGGATATAAAATCACTTGAACTCAAAGAAAGGGAGAAAAAGTAGTCGGCATTGAAATTACCTGTAAAAAATGCCCAAATTGAGGTCTTCAAAGGCTTCAAAACGTGGTTATGAGAAGGAGACTCATGATATAAATAAGGTTTCAGCAGAGCCCTAAGATTGGGGCAAAGATAAGAACCCTAAGATTAGAAAAATAGAGGAAGATAATGTCACGCCCCGAAACAACAAAAATAGAGAAGGAAAAAAAATTTCTTTTTGGATCCGTAGCGAATGATTGGTGAAGTCACTCAATTGTCCACACCATGCAGTTCTAACTAAATAGTAAAAACAGGAACAGTAATATAAACCCCATCAAATATATAACAAACATCCTAGCTATTACAACATCAGAGTATGGAATGTAAATACAGAAGTCTAAGGCAACATATGCCAAGTTAAAACATAATAAAGTCTGCAGCGGAAACATAAACTAATATCTATCTTCCGATCTTCAGCTGGCGTAGACATAGTCGTCAGCGTAATAGTCTCCTCCAGCGTAACCGTCATTAGCGGGACCACCCTCAATGTACTCCCCTTCCAGATAGTAGCCATCATTCAACACTTGGAATAGCATAGACAGGATAGGCTAGACGTGGAATGTCTAGGCAATAAAGGTCGTCAATTTACTGAAAGCTGAGTGAGAAGTAACTAACACAGTCTCATAGGTATAAAGTAATTACCAGTTCTGAACGATACATAGTAGTGCTACTAATACTATCTTTCTCCTTTATTTCGAACTCATTACCCACCCGATTCTAATCACCTTCAAGCCCTAAGACCGGTTGTACCGACCTCGATTGACCACCATGAACCAATTATATCATCACGACATACTAGTAATCTTGTTCACTACTTTTAAAAAGTCTTACTGTTCACCGCTTTTAAGAGCTCTTGCGAACACCATGCGTCGTTCCAATATAACGGCTGGTCTATGGACGTACCACTCAGGCCCAGCCTTGAGGCCAAGCAGCCCAAGCAATGGCTTTGGGCCCCCTTTTCCTAAGGGTCCCCACAATAAATTAACCCTCCCTTATATGCATAAGCCCATCAGCCCAAGTATGTTTAAACTTAACCCCATCAGATATCTTAAAGAGCCCACCTAACACTCCATAGGAAAAAATAAAAAATAAAAATAAAGCCCAATCATCCAAAAGCCCAACAAACCCAATATGTGTTATATACTTATATCATCAGCTGATCTCATCAATAATAATAAAAAAAAATATCAAAGTGGAGAATTGAATAGTCCATTCCTCTCAGTGCTCTCACGCAGCTCTAGATGACTGGTGACAGGGAGGCTCAGCTCCCACAAGCCACAGCCCCACTGGCCTCCATATGGCCACTTCGCAGAATCGCAGGAATCAGGATCCGGCTAAACCCACCAGCAGCAGGCCCCCTCCTTGGTCCTTCACTCCTTCCTTTTCTGATAAAATAAAGTATCAAAAACTAACCCTAGGTAACCTAACCACTAATCATTCTTTTGAATAATTGTTTAGTTAAAAACTTAAAATGCTTACTGATTTTAATTTGTTCGTTATTTGAGTTTTGATTAATTACTGTAATTTTTATTTTTTATTTTTATTGGTTTGGTTTGGTTTGGTTACAGTGAAACCGTCAACCTTGAAGCCCTAAAGTTCTTAGAATGTAAATGCGTAGATTGTGAGATTGGCGTTCTTGCTCAGTGTTTTCATCTCTTATGGATATTACTCATTAGCTTTTGGGCACATTGGGCAACTCAGGCGATATTGTTCCCCACCTTTGACTTTTATTATTGAAACATTGTGAGTTGTGTTATTATCACTAGTTGTTGTGTTGTTGATAACCATGCCTCCTTGAAAGTATATATCGGGATGTGAAAAAAGAAAAAAGAAACAAAAAATTAAAGAATTTAATCGATCTCAAGCGGGAGCACTTGAAAAGTTTATTACTAGCCGTAAAAATACAAATGATTCAAGTCAAAATGAGAATGAAAATGACCAATCTACAAATGTGGAAAATGAGGATTTAGTGAATGAAGAACATAATCAACATCAACTTGCGAATGAGAATAATTTTGAGAACTTGAATAAGAATGATAATGATTTCATCAATGAATGTGAAGTTAGACCTTTAAACATATATGATCCAGGAAATTGGGACAAGGTTAATCTTAATCAAAATCTTAGAGATTTATTGGTGGAAAGAGGTCCAATAAGAATAAGTGAAATGATGTCACTTATCCAAAAAATGAGCATGGTAGACGTTTATCTTCTACATTTTATGTTCGATGTTTATTGAATGGGGAGAAACAAGATAGGAAATGGTTAGTATATTCAATTGTTGTGGATAGGGCTTTTCGCTTTTGTTGCAAGTTGTTCTCGATTCATAAAACTAACTCCAACTTGAATAATGAAGGATTTAAGGATTGGAGAAATCTTGGTCAGAGACTCAATAGTCATGGAACTAGAAAATACCTTATTTGTATAAGTAAATGGATTGAATTAGAGATGAGATTGAAAAAGAATGAAACATTTGATAAGAGCATGGAAGAATAAATCAACAAAGAGAAGGAACATTGGCAACAAGTGTTGGTGAGGATACTTGTTCTTATAAAAACTCTTGCTAAAAAAAATTTAGCATTTCATGGAGATAATGAGAAGATTCATGAAGAGAACAATGGAAACTTTTTAAGTCTAATTGAAATGATTGCTGAGTTTGATCCAATTATGCAAGAGCACCTTCGACATATTAAGGATGAATCGATTCATTACCATTATCTTAGTCACAGAATCCAAAATGAATTGATTTTAAGAACACTTGTGAGTACAGTACACACATAGCTCTCACAAACACAATCCTGGCCAATCCCTTCTACCCGCCTATTTGATTTAACATTTGCAGATTATCCTCGACTGAGCACAACTCTTACTAACGTTCCAAACCCAAATACGCTACTCACCATACTATCTCATTATCGCATCGATCCCATTATCCCTTGATTCAACGGGTATAGCATATAGGCAACATGCCTTGATATATGAATAGATAAATAGTATGTATTATAGACAACAAAAAAAAAACATGCTCTGTAAGTTTCAATCGATTGAAGGCATCTTCAATTGATTGAGATGGATGGTCCTTCGATCGATTGAAGTCATTTCGATCGATTGAAGTCAAGTTGGTCTCGATCGATTGAAGTTGGTCTCAATTGATTCCTGCATCTTCAATCGCTTGAGGAAAATAAAGTTTGATCGATTGAAACATTGTCAACCAATTGAGTGAGCATTAACTTCAATCGATTAAAACCATTTCAATCGCTTGAAGGTCGTCTTCTCCAGAGAGTGACGCCCTGAACTGATGGTGCTTTTGGGTCCATTTATCTACATCCAAAACTTATAAAACAACACACCAATGCTATCGAGTGAGTTTAGAACTCACCAAAATGCATAAGGGCGCGTTTGGAAAGCTTGTGGAGCTTGGTGCTCCAATGGCCTCTCTCTCTCTCTCTCTCTCTCTCTCTCTCTTTCTCTCTCTCTCTCTCTCCCCCTCTTCCTTTCTCTCTTCTCTCCCTGCCCCTCTTCTCTATCTCTATCTTGCCTTTCTTCTCTTCTTTTTTCTCCTCCTACTATCTTCTCTCTCCTCTTCTTCTTTTGGACAGAATATATATATAGGGTGTATATATGTATGTATATATATGAGTGTGTATATAAATACACAATATATCTCTCTCTCTAACTCTCTAGTTTTCCAAACACCCCCACACACACTCTAATACCCATATATATAGGGGAAGGTGGGTGCAAGGTGGCAGTTCCAATGTGAACTGTGTAATAAAATTCCAGGCACGTTCAATTGATTGAACTGGCTTCGATCGATTGAGAATAGGTCAATCAGGTTCAATTGATTGAGAATAGATTTAAATCGATTGAGAAGGGAACCGTGTCATAAAATTATGTCAACAGGGTTTCGATCGATTGTAAAGAGTTCAAGCGATTGAGAAAGCACAAAGCCGATCGATTGAAACAACTTCAATCGATTGAAAAAGAAAATACAAGTATAGTCAATGAATTTATACATAATCTCATTATATTAATATACATCCCAAAATATAGGGTATTGCATCATCCACCACTTATTAAAAGATTTCATCCTCGAAATCGGAAGTAGAAGAGTTAAAGCAAAAATAGAAACTTATCTTGCATCTCTAACTCTAGCTCCCATGAAGCTTCTCCTTCATCATGATGCTTCCAATGAATCTTCACTAGCGGAATCTCCTTATTCCTGAGCTTCTTGATTCCACGGTCTTGGATCTGAATTTGTCCTTCATTGAATGTGACGTTGTCATTGACTTCAATGTCTTCGAAGTTGATCTCATGCTCTGGGTTGTGGTCACACTTCCTCAACATTCTGATGTGGAAAACGTTGTGCACTCCAAACATCTTTGGCGGTAATGCAAGTCTATAAGCAACCTTTCCAACAAGCTCCAGGATCTCAAATGCTCCAATGAATTGTGGCGATAGCTTGCCTATCTTCTAACCAAATCTGATGATGCCTCGGACAGGTGAGACCTTGAGCAACACGTGATCTCCAACGGCGAATTCTAAGTCTTTGCGTCGCTTGTCAGTATTGCTCTTGTGTCGAGTCTGAGTCGTCTTCATCTTCTCACGTACCACTTGAATCTTCTCACTAGTTTCTCATACCATTTTTGGTCCAAGAGTATCTCCGACTTCGGCCCAACATAGCCGCAACAGGGAAGGTCTTTGGTACAAAGCTTCAAATGGCACCATTCCTATGCTCGTATGGTAACTGTTGTTGTAGGCGAACTCGATCAATGGCAGGTGCGTTTCTCAAGAACTCTCAAACTAGATGACGAAAGCTCGTAGCATGTCTTCCATCACTTGATTGACTTATTCCGTCTGACTATAAGTCTGCAGGTAAAAGGCTGAACTCAAGTTTAGTGTTGTTCCAATCGCTATTTGAAGGCTCTTCCAAAACTCTACAGTAAAACGTGAATCTCAATCTGACAAGATAGAGACAAGTACGCCGTGTAGTCGTATGATCTGTTGGAGATACATCCGACTCAATCACTCAACATGATACATCATGCGGGCAGTGAAATACGTCGTCTTCGTGAGTCAATCCACTATTACCCAAATAGCATTGTGGTTTTACTGAGACTTCAGCAAACCTACCATGAAATCTATCGATATGTGCTCCCATTTCCATTAGGGAATCGACTAAGATTATAGAAGTTCGAGCAGTTTCTGGTGTTCCGCCTCTACTTGCTTACAAGTAAGACACTGAGCTACACACTCAACTACTTCTCGCTTCATTCTTCCCACCAGAAATTCCTCTTCAAATCCTTGGACATCTTCGTTCCTCTAGGATGCACAGTCATACATGACTTATATGCTTCGTCAAGAATACTCCAGACCTTTAGTTCATTTGCTGACATCTTAGCGAACCACAACTTCAGGCCCTCTATTGTTTGCTGAGCCTCTATGATATAGCCAATCAGAGTTGGCTATACCATAAGACATCCAAGATGTTGTCCTTCCGTTGCTTCTACTGGTTGAAGATCGAATTATGCTAAAACTTCTAATGCTTGCCATTCTTGAAACAATAATGCAGTGATCAATAATCGAGGACAACGGCTTAGAGCGTCAGCTACCACATTCGCTTTACCCGGATGGTACTGTAATGAAAAATAATAGTCTTTGAGTAACTCCACCCATCTTCGTTGTCGCATGTTCCACTCCTTCTGAGAAAATAAATACCTCAAGCTCTTATGATCGAAAAATAGGTTGAACTTCTCACCGTAGAGGTAGTGTCTCCAGTTCTTCAAGTTCTTGCATCTTCAATTCCAACATCTTAGTTAGCACCATTCGATATGGAGTCTTAGAAATTGGTAATGTTCCGGGTACTAGTTCCATGGAAAAGTCTATTCACTCTTCAATGAAAGTCCTTTAATATCCTAGAATGCATCTTCAAAATCTTGTACGATAGGGATCTAATCCATTATAGGTTCCATGCTTGTACCTTCAATCACAACTACGCAACTTGTCAGAAACATGTCATTTGTTGGACACTAAAATCTGATTGTCAAACATCCAAGTATTGGAAATACAATAGTCCTAGTAGGGCAATCCAAATTGGCACCGTACTTGGTAAACCAATCCATTGCTAGGATAGTGTCTACCTCTGACATTGACAGAACTACGTACCAAGTCTGCTGGAAGATTCCTATCTCCCAGGGTCAATGGACAACCTGTGCACACTATACTCAACTTAACCAGTCACTCCCAATGGTGACACAACATTAAGTATAGGCTCAAGTGTTTGGGGCTCTAAACCCAACCGATGCATAATCTGAACAAAATTAAATGAACGTGTAGCACCAGTATCGAATAAAGCGTTAACTTGGCTGTTGAAGAGTATAAGTGTACCTATCAAGTTCTACTACTCCTCAGTGTTAAAGCCAGCTTTCCTCGAGAATAATAGCATTCACCCTCATCCTCCAGCTTAATGTTCTCAGTTGGATCCTCATCATCCTGTATCGGCTCTGGCTCTAGATCATTAGGCTAATCCTAAGGCTCTAGTACTGGTACATCAGGTACCGGCGATGGCGGTGCTGCCTATACTGGTGCCTCAGGTGTTGATGGAATGGGTCCTGCTTGAATGGCTCGTAACTCAATCACATCCATCCCTAACTTACTCTCGATCAATCGAGTCATCTCCTGGTATATGGCCTCTTGGGTCCTGGCATTATAATATGCATTCATGCACATCTCCGTCGGGCGAGTCAGTACCTCGACATAAAGAGCGTTTCACATCTTCTCCATTAAATATCGGTTGACTGTCTGGAAAATATGACTACGATATATCTCCGGAATAGCTGGCTTGACTGTGTCCTTGTGAATCACATGTTCACCAAATGAATCGTCCACAAACATGTGAAAATTTGGATCCAACCTGCAAGGGAAACTGTCATGTCCCGACATAGCATAAATCAGGAAAGTGTTTCATTTCCTTTATGGACTCATAGGTCGTGACAAGTGAGAGTAACCAATTGCCCCTGCAACAAATAACTTAATAGTATTTCAAAATAAAAGGACACTAATGAGCATAAGCTCCAAAATTTAAAACTTACTAACTATTTCTCCTAGGCACAAACTGTCCTTATTCAATTTCTAATATAGAGTTTACAACATCTCTGGCAAGTAAAACATAATTAAAGGTAAATCAATTCTTCTGGACATCCTTTGGTCTCCAACTAGCATAGTCAAAATACTCTGGTTGCTCCTGACCTAGAAAATCTTAACATAAAGTCTAGGGCGCATCAACACCGTCAGCTTATGCAAGCTAGTGAACAAAATAAACATATGCTCGCAATATATATATATAAGCATAAAAACAATGGTACAATCTAAAGTTTAAAAGCAATAATTCGAGGTTCCAACTCCAACATAAACAACGGTACAATCTAAAGTTTAAAAGCAATAATTCAAGGTTCCAACTCTAACATAAGTTATATGGGGATGTAGTAAGCAATAAATATGTGATCGAGCATGAGCAATGTATCATCTCATCTTTCTCACTCTTTCTCTCGACAAACTCGATTCGAACATACCATTACCTTAGATACCAGGAATTAAATCCAATCGATATTTGGGTCGCACAAAACATTATTGCATTAGATACCAGGAATAATATCCGATCGATATCTAAGTTGCACACTACACAGTAGCCTCAGATACCAGGACTAATATTTGATTGATATCTAGGTCATCCAATACATCGTTGCCTTGGATACCAGGAATAATATCCGATTGATATCCAAGTCGCACACTACACAGTGGCCTCAGATACCAGGATAATATCCGATTGATATCTGGGTCGCACAACACATCGTCACCTTGGATACCAGGAATAATATCTAATTGATATCCAAGTCGCACACTAGGCCGCCACTCTTTACTCTTTTCACGCCTTCTCACACACCATGCATGTCGACTCAACCTTGACCCTATCATGTATATCAATGTTCATGAATCATAACATCATTCATTAATCACAAAGCCGAATACCTGTCCAACATAAATCTCAATCTTAACCATTCTTATTAATTCAGTTCTTAAACTCAAGCCTTTAAACAATATATCTTTCAAACCAGTTCCTTAAAACTTTCAAAACCTTTTCCAAATGGTCCCTTACTGAAAAGAAAAAAACTACTCAAAATACCATGATGCGCGAGCGGGCTGCGCGAGCGAGGGGTCGCATGAGCGATCAAGCTCTTTTTATAAAATTTGTTAAAAATTCATTTTTGCCTAAATCTCTATAGGTCGCATGACCAAGCCGCGTGAATGACAAGTCGCGCGAGCGGACCGCGCACACAAAATGTCACAGAGTCTTCTTCTTCATTATTTTTCCCCAGTTCGATTTTCAAAACTGAAATTGACCCATTTTCTGATTCTGCTTCAAACATATCATGTAATATATGGATTTCTTTAGTTTATCGCATAGATTAAGAAAATACAAATGGATTAAACTGATACGGATTGTATCTCTCAAAATTTGTGATTAAAGTACGAGTGACAAAACTTTAAATTAACAATACATCGCGATACAAATGATTTACTTCATAGAATTTGAGCAACAACTTATGGGGACTAAGATCTTTTATTTTCCATTCACAGAATTGAGTTTGATTGAGTTTCATAAAACTCTAATTTCAAGCTTCAATGGTGAAACACTTATATATACGCATATGCACATCTATATATACCAAATATATATATTTACATTGGAAGTGAGTTTACAATACTCACAGAGGTGTTAGTGCAGAGAATTTGGTGTCAAAAATTTCCGTTGCAAATTCCGTCGTTAGATTTTCCACTCCTCCATTCTTGAACTATATATGTATCTATGTATGTATCTATATATATAAGTATCTGTGTGTATGTAAATATCATAAATACTGGTAGTGTATGTGTTTATCGATGGAGAGAGCAAGAGGGAGTTGAGAGAAATTGAGAGAGATTGAGAGACTGTGAGAGAATGAGAGAGAGTATAGTGATATATATAGATTACCCAAATTTGGGCTCCAAGCAATTGAGGGATTCTGCCCGGTGTGGTTGAGCTCACGTGCTCCCACACCTAAACTGTGGTATAGTCGCAGCTTAAAACATAAATTGGTATTTGATGATGCCAAGAATTGGTAAGAGTAAAGTAAAGTAATTTTTAGGAGAGAGAGAGTGAGAGACTGGTTTTTTTGTATGTGGTTCGGCCCTGTTAATGAAGGTACCTACCTCCAAGGGTGTGTCTGAGCACGTTCACTATACTGTAAAAGAGCTGGGGGCCTGTGGTGAACCAACAAGTC
Source organism: Hydrangea macrophylla (assembly GCA_033977485.1). NCBI lineage: Eukaryota > Viridiplantae > Streptophyta > Magnoliopsida > Cornales > Hydrangeaceae > Hydrangea > Hydrangea macrophylla. The sequence goes on from CM066994.1 coordinate 37,823,075, forward strand.
TGGAACTACCATAGGCCGACCGGGCATGTAGATGAATGCTATAGATGTACTGTGTAGACTGAGAAGTCAGCCCTTCAATAGGGGGTGAGAGGTCTCTTTTATAGATGCAGGAGACCTACTCGTACATGGATAATATAATCCAATTGATATAGATTGGCATCAATTGCGGGGGTTTCCTAATTAGATTAGGAAATAGTTTGCACTTTCCATTAGTCTTCTAGCTTGAGTAAGAAACTGCCCGTAACGCTCGGGATCATGCCTGTGGGCCCGGATGAGCTGTTCCCGCTGTGGGATATGCCTGTGCAGTTTTCCTGACCTGTTGACCGGGTCGTGGATGAACCGCTCGGGATGATGAGTAGACTAGACCGCTCGGGCTGATGCTTCTCCGAGGAGTTGTGCATGATTTGCCCGTAACATGGACTGGCTGCTGATTTGAACCGCTCGGTCATAGGATAGAGTCAATTTTGGGTGTATCAGCTGCCCCCAATTTCCAAGGTTGGCCAGATGCTATATCGGGGCAATTTTGGAAATCAGTTTGATGTTACTTGCCGTTGTCTGAGTGCTTGGGAAAGCTGCCTCGGGGCTTCTGAGCCGGGTGAATCCTTAGGAACTGGCTGAAAGTTGAGATCCAGCCTAGCTCGGGACCTTTAGGTACTCGGGAACTGACCGGGAGTTGTGACCCAGCCTAATTCGGAGTCTTTGAATGCTCGGGAAGTGACCGAGAGTTGAGACTCGGCCTACTTCGGAGTCTTTTTGCTTGAGCTAGACTCCAGGATGGTTATCTTCTACTCGTGAACCTTCGTCAAGGTTATGGGTAGAAGGATTTTACCATGTTGGAAAAGCTGACCTAAAGCATATTGCTCTAGGGTCCTTTTATGTTAACTCCCTAGGATGGTTGTCTTCTGCCCAGCCAGCCTTCGTCAAGGCTGTTGGGAGAAGAGCTTGACCACGTTGGTGGAGCCGACTTAAATCATGTTACTTTAGGGTCTTTTTGCTCCTCTATCGTCGACCAACCTAAGAGATTTTAGTCACCTCTATCGTCGGTTTGGACCTAAGTGGAGTTAATGCCTCTGAGTACTATAGGTGCTCGGGTTGTCCAAGATTTTGACTTGGTTATCCGCGAGGCCTGTAAATACCCGGTGTGATTACCTGTTTAGTTTACTACGCCGTCTTGCCCCTAAGCTTTCACTAAAATGAGAGTCTTACAGAGGCTATGATTGTAGGTAACCGACCTGGAACATGGTGGTTGCAGGGTCTTTTGAAGCTTTCCATCATCAGCCAACTAGGGGGTTTGCCCCCATCGTAGGTTGGACCTAAGCGAAGCCGATGCATCGGGCGTGACCCCGAGGTCTTTGGTGCCTGGGTTCGGAGCCCGAGGTCTTTTTATGCCCCCGGGATAGGCCCAAGGTCTTTATATGCCTCGGGGTTAGGCCCAAGGTCTTTGGAAGGGCTCTGACAACCGGTGGAGCCTCACGTGGTGATCAGGCAAGTACCACTGTAGTCGGGCTCATCTAGAGCAATGAAGACAGGAGGTTTGGCCGGGATCACCAGGCTCTCAACTACTCTGAGCTGGATTCAAGGTCGGGATCACTGGATCTTGACTGCGGCGAACTAGAGGTCCGGTCGGGGCTGTCGGACTCAGACCGCTATGAACTGGAGGTTGGGTCAGGGCTGCCGAACTTAGGCCGCTGTGAATTGGAAGAACTGTCAGAACTCTCGGGCTGATCTCGCTTTCGCTTGCTTCTTGAAGACTTATTGCTTTCTTGCCCGAGGCCTTTGATCTTTAGAAATTCTTCAATGTCAATGTATTTTCCAACCCTCTCTGCGAGTTCAACCAAGGTTACCGGTCGTTTCTGTGAAAAGACATGGCGCACTTGGTGTGTTGAACTCCCGAGCAGAAGGCTATAATAGCGGCGGTTTCATCAAGATCATAGATGTTGAGCTTCTCTTGATTAAACCGGTCGGTAAATTCCTTGAGGGTCTCAATATCCCTTTGTATGACTATCAATAGATGTATGTCAAGCTTTGGTCGTCCATGTATACCAGCGAACTGGTTGATGAACTGCTTGCTAAGTTGTTTGAAACTACAGATCGATCGGGGCTCCAAGGAGTAGAACCAGTGCACGGCCGGGCCTTTCAAAGTGCAGGGGAAGGCTAGGCAGTGTAGTTCATTGGAGTTGGTGGCTAGGGCCATCTAAGCCTTATAGGTCCGGACGTGGTCGACCGGGCTTCCCGTGCCATTATAGGGATCTAGGCGAGGCTGATTGAATTTGCGCGGGATGGAGAACCTCGTGATCTGACTGGAAAATGGTGACTCTGTCTCGGTATTGGCTTGATTCGGAACACGGTTTTGACCAAGCTTTTTGGCCTCTCCGTCGATCTACTTCTGTAAGTCCTTGATTCGGGCTTCCACTCCTTCCCGACCGGTATCTGAGGAACTGGTCGGGTTGGTGGAAGAGGCTTCTTCTTCATGGCGGGGTGTTGTCCTCTGGGATCAGGCTCGGCTACGACTTCGGGTAACCGTTCGCTTAGGGACAACTCGGCTCTTGACCGAGTGACCCTGGACTGATTCCTGGGCTATATGCTCCTGCCTTTCCTCTCGGGCAGCACGCCCATTGTTGATGTCTCTGGCATCCTCAACACGGGACGGGTTGGCTCAAGCATGTTGTCTGGTCAAGATTGGTTCTCGATCGTACGCAATGTTCCCGGGTCGTTTCCCGGCCCCTAGAGGACTGCTTTGTTGGGCTAGCAGGGCTTCGATCAGTTGCTGGATTTGACGTAATCCCTCCAGGAGTTGTGTGAGGGTTGCGGTGATCTGCTCAGATGTCATGACTACCGCAGCCGTTGCCGGGTAGAAGGAACATCCCGGTCGGACTGCTGATCAGCCTTCTTACCCTTCTTCGGTGGCATGATGATCAGTCAAGAGATGAGAAGACTTGTCGTTTCCCACTGATAGTGCCAAACTGATGATGCCAAGAATTGGTAAGAGTAAAGTAAAGCAATTTTTAGGAGAGAGAGAGTGAGAGACTGGTTTTTTTGTATGTGGTTCGGCCCTGTTAATGAAGGTACCTACCTCCACGGGTGTGTCTGAGCACGTTCACTATATAGTAAAAGAGTCGGGGGCCTGTGGTGAACCAACAAGTCTGGAACTACCATAGGCTGGCCGGGCATGTAGATGAATGCTATAGATGTGCTGTGTAGACTGAGAAGTCGGCCCCTTCAATGGGGGGTGAGAGGTCTCTTTTATAGATGCAAGAGATCTACTCGTACATGGATAAGGAAATATAATCCAATTGATATAGATTGGCATTAATTGTGGGGGTTTCCTAATTGGATTAGGAAATAGTTTGCACTTTCCATTAGTCTTCTAGCTTGAGTAGGAAACTGCCCGTAATGCTCGGGATCACGCCTGTGGGCCTGGATGAGCTGTTACCTCTGTGGGATGTGCCTGTGCGATTTTTCTGACCTGTTGGCCGGGTCGTGGATGAACTGCTCGGGATGATGAGTAGACTAGACCGCTCGGGCTGATGCTTCTCCGAGGAGTTGTGCATGATTTGCCCGTAACATGGACTGGCTGCTGATTTGAACCGCTCGGTCATAGGATAGAGTCAATTTTGGGTGTATCAGTACTTTACGGTTGAAATAAAAATACAGAAAAATAATATTGGCGTAGGAAATAAATTCCTACTTGTAGAAAAGTATAGTTACCTTCTTCTTTTGTTTTTTCAAATCTAAAAAAAGTAATTTCTATATTTATGAAAATTATGGTTTGACCCCAAACAAAAATTTATTTAGTAGAAATAAAATAAAATATTCATTTATTAACGAAAATAAAATTACAGGGTGTTACAGTAACTATCTATCTTCAGGAGGACGGACTTATCTTATCATATCTCAGTGATCTTAAACGCAAGGACCACATGGTATGGAACAATTAGTGAATGGAAGTATCAAACCTAGGCTCTGATACCAAAAATCTGATCATGCCCTAGAACAGCAAAAATAGAGAAAAGGAAATTTTCTTTTTTGGGTCCATAGGTATTGACTGGTGAAGTCACTCAATTGTCCACACCATGCAGGTCTAACTAAATAGTAAAAACAAGAACATTAATATAAACCAGATCGAATATATTACAAACATCCTAGCTATTACAACATCAGAGTATGGAATGTAAATACATTTGTTTAAGGCAACATATGCCAAGTTAAAATATAATAAAGGTCTACAGCAGAAACATAAACTAATATCTATCTTCATATTTTCAGCTGGTATAGGCGTAGTCGTCACTTTAATAGTCTCCTCTAGCGTAACCGTCATTAGCGGGACTACCCTCTTCGTACTACCCTTCCAGATAGTAGCCATCATTGTTAGGTTCAGTACCTACAATAGCGTAGACGGACGTGGAGTGTCCAGGCAATAAAGGTCGTCAGCTTACTGAAAGCTAAATGAGAAGTAAATAACACAGACTCATAGGTATAAAGTAATTACCCATTATGAACGATATGTAGTAGTGCTTCTAATAGTATATTTCTCCTTTATTCCGAACTCATTACTCGATTCCTATCGCCTTCACCCTAAGACCAGTTGTACCGACCTCGACTGACTACCATGAACTAATTATATCATCACAACATACTAGGATTCATGTTCACCGCTTTAAGAACTCTTACCATTCACCGCTTGATAACGACTAGTCTATGGACGTACCACTACCCTTGTTCACTGCTATTGAGAACTCTTTTGTTCCACTACACCAAAAGCCCCATTTTCTAATGGATGGATTTTAACATTTTTAACGGATTTTTACCTTTACAAATTTGTAATGGTAAAAATCCATTAGAAATGTCAAATTTCCGTTAATTTTTTTTTTGGCTAGTGAAGTTTTGAAAAGAAAATAAAAATGTGATGGCATTTTTGTAAATAAAACCCAAAAAATAAAATTGTGGTGGCAATTTTGTAAATAACACAACATAAAAAATTTCTCCAAAATTTTCCTCCCCAAAATTTCACACTAAAAACTAAACTCTCTATCTATCCTCTTCTAAACTCTATTTTTGCCCTATGTTAGAAAGGAAAAGAGAAGAGAATAGAGAGGAAAAGAAGAAGAAGACAAACGGGGGACTCCATCTGCTGCCACCGTCCACCACCACCAACGCCGTCCACTACCTCTAACGGTACAATTTTTGGAACTTGGCACGAGCACCACGGCCACCAAACTTCTTAGTCTCGTAATGCATGCGGTCACCGACGAGAAGAGTATGATCGCAGCGTACGAGGATGTCCTTGATCTCTTTCTTGGACTGCTCATCAACATACTTTTGATAGAAGGCGGCTAAGGCTTTGTGGTGTTTGTTTGTGGTGTTTGTTGTTCCTCCATCACTTACTTCTCGAAGAGCCCATTAGAATGGCCTCAGTCATCAAAAGTTGTAAGTCTCGATCTATAATGATGCAAAAGTTAATATGTATATATATGTATATGTATAGTTATAGGATACATATATGTGTTTTGTGAACTTGATTTGGAAGTTCTATGATTTGGAGGAACTGCACAAAGTTTCTTCCCTGCAATGACTACGATCGTGGGGACTATGGGTCCAAGGTCTCGATCTGTGGATGTTATTTCTGGCTGTCTTAAAGTTGGAATGTCTAGTATTTTTCGCTTTTTCTCTCTGGCTTACCAAGCCCTTCTTTTCTCTCTCCACCATACCCACACGACAGGTAATGTCTTCTTCTTCTTCTTTTTCTTTTTCTTCAGTTGACAAGCTTTTTGATTTTGTGATTTTGGGCTGTCAAGCTTTACAAATCTCAAGTTTTTGGATTTCAGTGAGTATTTCCATAGGTTAGATCTCAAATTTGGTCGGCACTGACACTGTACTTCACCGACATCTCAGGTAATTTATGTTTGGAGTTCATTTGGGTTTTTGGCATGTGTGTAAAATTCCAAGTGTACTTTATCATTTGAGATTAAATCAGTGCATTAATTTTTTAAATTTGTCTTAGAGATTGTTTTTAACACTAGTTCCAAGTGTACTTTATCTTAGAGATAACTGAAGGTGAGGTTAGATCTCTAATCAATTCTCTATTTTGGTGTATCTATGTTCCTTTTTGCAGGTTAAGCATTCGTTGGACCAAGAGCTTCCATTTCAGCCCCTTTGTGTTTGGTTAGAGATTCTTTTGCTAATTGGTAAGCAACTTGGAAATTAACACACCACTGATCTATTTTCAATTACTTTTGGCAGCGATTCCTCAACTCTCAACTAAGGAATACTGTGATGTTTACTTATAAAAGTTTTAAAAAACCAAGTTGCAGTTTCTTAATCAATATGTTGGGGTCAAATCGGGTATAGGTGCCTCTGTTGGTTACTGAGATGAAACAAAGATAAATGCGTGAAAAACACCTTTCATTTGGTACAACTAAATCTCTTGGCATGACTGTATTTTCTAATTGAAAATTACCATGGTGTGGTAATGCTATTCATGGTATTTGCTTGCAGAAAATTATTGTTCCACTCACAATGTATGAAGTTTAGCTTCAATGATTATGGTTGGGTAGTGGGAAAGAGCTCTATTCTTGGTTGGCTACAAATGGTTAATTGATTTGGCTTTTGATAGGTTCATTGTTTATTTAAATCACCGAATTTCTTGCTTTGCCCTGCTTTTTACGAGATTTTTCTATTTTTTTTGTTTAATTGCTTTGCATTTTTTGTACCAATTTGGTGTTCAAGTCATGGGTTTCATCGTTTAATCATTTTTTCTCTTGCCAGGTTTAAAGTCTCTTGATATTCTGTACTCAATTCTCCTTATTTTTTCTCATTTCTGGACTCATAGCTCCTCAATTACATCTACAATTTAATGTACCCATCTAAGGTAGTATTTTGTCATTTGTGTTATTCTATATGTTCACAACTTTGTTTCTTCTTTGTTCTGAACTTGATGTACTATTAACAATTAACTAGATAATTTTCCTAAGCTTGATGTACCTATGAGGTGAGATTCATTGGTGATATAGTAGCTCAATTTTGTCCAAGGATAATAGCTTGAAATCACATTTATGCAATGGTGATAAAGATGGAGGCATCAAAAGCTATTCTACAAAAGTAAGGTATCATCCAATATTGAAGTTTTTTGTGTTGGATTGCTTAAACTTTGAGTTGTTGATTTTTTTTAGAGCTTTGCATAAAGTAATATGTGATGGCCATTATTTTGTTTTTAAACTTTGAAATGTTAGCTTTATAACAATTAACAATCGTGGTCCTGTACAATTGCCAAGTTGATTTTTTATTTTGCTTAAAAAATGGCCAAGTTGATTTCATTAATGGAAACCAAATTTTTGCCAGACCTTGAATAAAGGTGATATGTTTTCCAAATGCTTTGTTAGTTCTAACATGTGGTACCCGTACCACCCTTGAGCATCACGGCATGTGGTACAACTGACAAGGGATTTGGAAAATAATTTGGGATTCAAAATTTGGAAAGTATAGCATTACTCTTCTTATATGCAATCTTATGATAAACCTAATTTGGCTAACTTGGGAGACAAGGCTTGGTTTGGTTTGGTTTGGTTTGATTATAGCTTTGTTGAATTTTCACCTTCATCGACCAAATACAGAAAACCTCAACAAATAAATGGTTTTGTAATGTATCTCGGGTGTATGAGCAAAATGTGTAGTTGGTTTCTAGAACTGCATGTTCATTTCATTTCACATTCATCTTCGCTCTTTTATATGTACTTGCACTGACTATGGTATGCGTATTAAGCCATGGAGGGAGGAAAATAAGTGTTGTCCATTTAATGTTGGTTACCCTTTTTCAGGTAGTGCCCTCAAGCATAAGCAATACCCCTAGAGATGGTTATTGACACTAGTTCCAAATGTACTTTATCATTTGAGTTTAAATCAGTGCATTAATTTTTTTAAAAAAAAACTTCATGTTGAAAAAAACCATGCCATTTATCATTTGGATGAAATCTTTCTGCAACAAAAATAGTTATTAAAATTGGTTCCAAGTGTACAATTCATTAGTGAAGTGAAGTGCAATTATGTTGTCCTTAAAATTTTACCCTTTGCATGCAGGAAAGTGCAGATAATGTTGGTCCAAATTCTAGTTCTACTTCTAAAAATGCTTTGCTTGAAGAGGCATGCGAAAAGTATGATGCGGCCACCCGCCTTAGCTCCACACTTCATGACGTAAGTATCAAATCCAATAATTTGATAATCCTCATTAATGTCTTAAGAATCTAGAGTAGTTTGTAAGAAAAACATTATGGCAGTCTTTTGTAGATAATGTTAGACTAGATTCTAAACAACACTTCATTGGCCCTCGAGCCGAGGCCGATCGAGCCAAGCTTCATAAGCTTGGCTCATATACACCCCTAGCGGTGTGTGATGTAGATACAATGTGTGTACATACTACATAGTTGAACATTATGTTATTACTTGCTCAAGTATTTAAAAGCTTGGTTTGTCCATGATTATGATGTGATAACTGATGTCATTTGAATTATAAAGTACAAAGGAACCTAACATATGCAACACTTAACGAGAGCTCATGGTGTGGGCTCAGGGATGCTCAAAAACTCTAGCCTAATACAATTGATGGTGCTGGTACACTCGTTGAAGCGCAGAACATAATAGTTGTGTGTTGTCTATATCTATGTGGTTAGCCCCCCCAAATCAGTCCATAAACGCCTGCCAAATCAGCACCTGAACTGCCCCAATCAGTCCCTAAGCAGTCCCCAATTTGTATTTTGTCACCTCTGATAGACAGTAAAAGGGTAATTTATGTTGAGATTTCATTTCTTGAGTTTGCCTTTACATCCTTCATGCAATACTCTTGGTTTAAGGGTTGAGTCTTGGTGCATTGGTCTTAATGGGAGAGTTTTTTGATTTGTTACTTACTCTTTCTTTGGCTGTACCAAGCTACTTTATCTCCTACAACTTCTTTGGTTGCACCATGCTACTTTATTTTCAAGAAGAACCCAACTGACTTGATGCAAATCTTTTAAGGTAACTTGTGAGTGGTTGTTACGATAATTGAAAGTTTTGGTTAAGTGCAACATTCTAATTTTGTTTCCTATAACTTCTTGTAGTATCTAGGGATGTCTCAGTGAGGAAGGTATTTATACATACTTCTTACAATATAACTTCTTGCAAAATAACATAAGAAACAAGTACGAACATATTTGACGAAGCTGCCCATTTCAATGACCCATTTCAGATTCTTTTGAATTAACTGTTCTTTGTTTTGTATAGTACTTATGTTTCTATTGCAACCTATCTTTATAGATTACATTGGATTTCTTCTGTTGAGTTTGTCAGGAAGCCAGAGAGATCTCATTACCACAAGTTCAAGCTTTTTGGGAACTCTTGGTGAATTTTTCTATTTTTCTCATTTCAGATTATGCTTGAGAGTTTCTTCAACACTTGCAATGTCCATGTTCAGGCCATGGAGATGGAGCTAGCAGACTATTTGGCATCTGTGAGGAAACTTTAAAGCAATGAATGTGCAAACTTTGCTTTTATGTTTCAAGATTGCATGAATTGTATTAAGCGTTGAAGGCATTTCACATTTAAAATTTTTGACATTTCTAGTTTAAGTTTGGATAGATGAAATATTTTGGATTTTACATGTTATGAGTAATATGCTTTATTTATTTGTCAAACAAATGAGTATTATTGATGATTTTTGTTGTCTTTGTTATAGATTGAGCTTGTTATGTGTTTCTTATAGATAATTATGCTTGTACATTTGGTGGTGATTTGAGATGTAAATTAGGTGCAAATAATAATTGAGAAGCATATAAATTAAATAATAATTGGGGAGCACATAAATTGGGGAGGATAATAATTGGGGAGCATATTACAAACCACTAGTAATGATACTACTAATAGATAATGTCCGTTACAAAAATCCGTTAGTATTTTGTATACAAAACTGTTAGAAAATAAACCGTTGGTAAAAATAATACTAACGGACTATTTCCATTAGAAATAATCAATTACTAACGAAAAATTGCCATTAGGAAACATAATACTAACGGACATAGTCCGTTAGTAAAATAATTTTTCTAACAAACTTTTACTGTTAGAAAATCGATTAGAAATATTAGTCACGCCCTAATAGTCCGTTAGTAATACTTTTACTAACGGTAATAGTTCGTTAGTAATAATTTTACTAACGGTACTTTACCGTTAGCAATGTACCCTTTTGGTGTAGTGTCTGTTGCCTTTAAGAAAATTTGCGAGTACGATACACACATAGCTCTCACAAACACAATCCGGGCCAATCCCTACTACCCGCCTATTTGATTTAACATGAGCGGATTATCAACTCGACTGAGCGCAACCCTTACTAATGTTCTGAATCCGAATACGTTACTCGCGATGCTATCTCATTATCACATCCCATTATCCCTTGATTCAACGGCAACATGCCTTGATATATGAATAGCTAAATAGCATGTATTATAGACAATAGAAAATAACCATGCTCTGTAAGTTTCAATCGATTGAAGAAGTCATCTTCAATCGATTGAGATGGATGGTCCTTCGATCGATTGAAGTCAAGGTGGTCTCGATCGATTGAAGCATCTTCAATCTCCTAAGAAAATAAAGTTCGATTGATTGAAATATTGTCAATTGATTCAGTGAACATCAACTTCAATAGATTAAAACCATTTCAATCGCTTGAAGGTCGTCTTCTCCAAGCAGTGACGCTCAGAACTGACGAGGTGCTTTTGGGTCCATTTATGTACGTCCAAAATTTGTAAAACAACACACCAATGCTACCGAGTGAGTTTAGAACTCACCAAATCGTGTAAGGGCGTGTTTAGAAAGCTTGTGGAGCTTGGTGGCCTCCAATGGCCTCTCTCTCTCTCCTCCGTCTCTGCCTCTCTTTTCTGTCTCTGTCTTTCCTTTATTCTCTTCTATCTTCTCCTCCTTCTGTCTTCTTCTGGACATAATATATACATAGGGTGTATATGTGTGTATATATCTATATATATGTATGTGTATATAAATATACAATATCTCTCTCTCTCTCTCTAACTCTCTGGTTTTCCAAACACCCCCACACATACGAAATACCATATATATAGGGAAAGATGGGTGCAAGGTGGTAGTTCCAACGTGAACTGTGGAATAAAATCCAGGCACGTTCGATCGATTGAATTGACTTCGATCGATTGAGAACAGGTTGGTCAGGTTCGATCGATTGAGAACGAGTTTAAATCGATTGAGAGGGGGACCATGTCATAAATTTATGTCGGTAGGGTTTCGATCGATTGTAAAGGATTCAAGCGATTGAGAAAGCATAAAGTTGATTGATTGAAATAACTTCAATCGATTGAAGAAGGCAATATGTTAATCGATTGAGACAACTTTGATCGATTGAAAAAGAAAATACAAGTATAGTCAAGGTATTTATATAGAATCTCATTATATTAATATACATTCCAAAATACAGGGTATTACAGATAAGTTATCATTTGAGTGCTGCGGAAAAGATCAAGAGCATTGTTGAACTCAATCGTGAATGAAGGGTTTAGTGTCAGAGTTGCGATGTTTCGTCGAAGATTATGGGGGTCGTGAGAGAGTAAGAGTATGAGAAGTGGGTGGTGGTGTTATGGTTTCTTACACAGACATTGTAGAGAGATAGAGTCAAAGAGAAGAGTCAGAGAGAGAGGAAAGTGTGTATGTGTGTGTGTGTGTGTGTGAGAGAGAGAGAGAGAGAGAGAGAGAGAGAGAGAGAGACTGAGTGTAGTAGAAGCTTTACACACTGAGATGAGAGTGAAGAGATATAGGGTTGAGGAATGGGGTAGAGAGTCAAATGTTTGGGGGGAAATTTATTTACAAAATTGCTACCGCATTTTTAATTTTGTGGGTTTTATTTACAAAAATGCCACCGAATTTTCATTTTTTGAACATTTCCCAATTTCAAGTCAAATTACTAACGGATTGTTGAAATTTCTAACATTTCATATTGTTTCAAATTTGTAACGGTAAAAGTTCTTTAGAAATGCCAAAATATGTCCCTTAGAAGTTTGGCTTTTGGTGTAGTGAATGTTTTCAACACAATAAAATAATATGATACCTTGTTTCCAATACTCTTCTTCACATTGAATCTTATTATAATCTCAAAAAAGCTCCATAGTTAACAAATAGTCCATTAAAACCCCAAATATTTTTTAAAACTATCATATATGTCCTCTTTTTAAAAATAAAAATAAAAAATAAAAAATTAAGTTGGGACTGCCAACCCCGCTCGCCCCATGTTCGATCCACCCCAGCTTGTGTCCCACACAGCGGTAATAATTGTGATACTACAAACCAGTATATATGGTACCTCTCTCATATTATTTGAGATATCTCAAATCTGAGATCCATAACCATAATAATGTGGCTAAATGAATTCGGAGTTCATTACAAATTTAATAAACAGTGATCTCTCATGCTCTTTAAATAATTCAAAAAGGCCGTAGAAGAATGTCAATGATTATTTCTAATATTTGAGATATTAGGAGTCATTCAGTGACGATATGCTAAATGGATTTTGAAGTCGTAATCATCATTAACAAAAACATCAGAACCAATTATAAGGAAACTATATGTTAGAGAGGCTTTTTGGAATGGTGTAGAACTGGTTGTGCTGTCCTATAAATTCAAATGTTTGATACAAACCATTTTATGTACATGGGAATTCTCACTCAACTTAAAATACCTCTAAAAACTAGTTCTTTATCAAAAATAGATATAATAAGAATGGGACTGAACCTGTCCCCTTTTTGCATTGCCAAACAGGAAGTATGGATGTCAAAGGTTGTGTTTTATGGGTTGGGCACTGAAGTCCGAACCCACACAAACTTAAAGTAGATATGAATATGATGCCTTGGGCTTAGACTTCAGGGCCTGAAAATCTATTGTGAACTAAACTGATAGGGCCCAAAAGCAAATGTTCATAAGAAGGGCCCATCTTCAATTTGGTTAAAGTTTACTTCGCTCTTCAGTACAGGGCCTACAGGCTTGTCATGGTCCTTCTATCATCGTAGTATTTACCAAGCTCATGGCCTGTTGGACATTGCTTAAATTAAAGATTAGGTTCAAAGTTAGACTTCTTTTGTCAGATCTATCGGAGCTGTTTAAAATGGAAAATAACCGGTTTATAAAAAATCCATTTATGGTATATTTTAATATTTGGGTAATTAGATGGAAAATATACCATAAATGGATTTTTTGGTTTATAAATAAATTCATAACAAATTTAAGTGTTTGTAAGTGCCCTTTTATTTGCGTGGGAGTACATGATCAATATTGAACCACTACTTTTCCAGGAGAAACCAGTTTTAAGCGGAGAGCTAATGTCAATTTCAACTTTGAAACGCATAGCCGTGGCCCACCTAGGGATCCATTGACCTAGGTGGAAATGGGTCGGCTTCCCCTAGGTGGGCCACGGCTATGCGTTTCAAAGTTGAAATTGACATTAACTCTCCGCTTAAAACTGGTTTCTTCTGGAAAAGGGATAAGCTTCCTGATGCTTGGATCCAATATAAATATGAAAGACTTTCTGAGTTTTGCTTCTCTTGTGGTCGATTAAGTCATACGATGATGGCCTGCTCATATACCACCAACCCCTCTCCTGCTAATTCCACCAACCCAAGACAAGGCCCCAATGCCTATGGTCCTTGGTTAAGGGCAGAGATATCACCCAGAACCCGATCCAAGAGTGGAGGTGTCTTCCATGGATCTTCAGACCACTCTAACCGGCGACCAGGGAAGAGCAGGGTCGGAGAAGAGGAAATCCCGGGTAACCGGACCAATGGCCACACCAAAGATTTGAACGGGGACACACATCTCGAAGGAAGATCCACGTGGCAACCTCCCAGCAACTCTGACAAGATTAGATGTCAACCACACAATGCCCAAAGCCCTGATCTACATCCGAATTACAACTCGAAAAAGTATGTAACATCTCCTCAATCCTGTCTACCCTCTATGTCTCTGTCTCAGTCTCAGGATGATGACATCAATACCCAACCAAACCCAGGTGACAAGTTAGTCAAATCTAACCAAACCAACCAAGCCAATTTCAACATCACCAATTCCATTATCACCAACGTTACTGCTAGTCCCAGTATGCCCCAGCCCACAAATCAAAGCCAACTCCAGCCCATCATTGTTGTTACAGGCCCCTATATCATCCCCCAACTACGGCCCAGCCCACTTTATCAAGACCATCCAAATGTTCCTTTCAGTCCTTTACCCACACAAGGCCAAAACTCCCCTCTTTGTCCGGAGCCCATTTCCTTTACTTACCCATCCCCCACACTTACTCTACTTCAAGAGAGTAACCCACCCCATAACCATCAGTACCTAATACAGGACCAAAGACCCAATCAGAAAAGGCCCATCCATGACTCTTGCACCCAATCAACAATTAAAAAACCCAGAAAAGATGCAGATACCCAAGACCTATACCTACCAAGTTCAATTCATAATCTGCCCCCTCTCACAGTCATTCCCATACCCAATTCCCCTCCCACTAACCAAACCCAATTCCCATGTTCCTCTACCACAAACCAAAATCGAAGCCTTACTACCAATCCAGAGTTGAATGCCTCCAGGAGGAGATACAATCTCAAGCAGCTTGCAAGAAATAAAGTAAATTGGAATAACCAGCGGCCGAGCTTATCCCATTTTGATGCAGATGATGGAAACTCCATTTCAACTTCAATCAAAATCAACACAGCTCACTTTAATGCCGATGAGGAGGGCGGATCGCCCCCTCACGGCCAATGATTATCATCACTTGGAACTGTCGTGGTTTGGCCCGAACCACGGCAGTTAGAACTCTTAGGGGTCTGATCAGAGAATACCGTCCGGACTATATTTTCTTATCTGAAACAAAAATTGGTTCTACTCGTATGGCTTCTCTTATGAATCAACTGGGTTTTCCTAATTTCTCCCTTGTTCCTGCTTCCAATAATTCAGGGGGTCTGTGTCTTGCTTGGTGTAATGGTGTTGACTTGGTTCCTTCTGGCCTTTCAAAGAATCTGATCTCGGCGACAATACTCTCGGACCCTCCTCACCTTCCTTGGTAACTAACGACAGTTTACGGCCCCCCTTACTGGAAAGATAAATCTAGGTTCTGGACTGAGATGGAACAGATTTCTGGTTCGACTAATGGCCCTTGGCTGGCATTCGGTGACTTTAATTGTATTGCAAACCAATCGGAAAAAAGGGGAGGCAGACCCTTCTCTTCTTCTTCTTCTGGAGGTTTGAAAGGCTTTATGGAATCCCAAAAGCTTTTGATTTGGGCTACTCGGGGAATCCATTCACTTGGGACAATGGTAGGCACTATCGGGCACACATCCGCCAAAGACTGGATAGGGGTATTTGCAATCTTGCCTGGAGATATTCTTTCCAAAGAGCCACTGTCCGTAACCTCCCTATTACCTCATCTGATCGTGCTCCAATTGTCATTAATTCCTGTGGTAAACGTTCTAGCATTCCCATACAGTTTAAATTTGAAGCTATGTGGATTCGTGATAACTCCTGTGCCTTCGTTGTGGATAATGTCTGGCGAAATACTCCCACCTGGGGTTCAGCCTCGACTAGGCTCTACCAAAAACTCAAAGCAGTAAGAATGGCTCTTCGAACTTGGAATAAAAGCCATTTTGGAAAAGTTCAAGATATTATCAGGAATACTCGGAGAGATATAGAAGGCCTTCAAGCTCTTAATCCCTCCCCCTCCAGCACGAGGAGAATTTCCGATCTCAAAGAGGTACTGGCTGAGAACCTTAAGCGGGAAGAGATTATGTGGAAAGAAAAGTCGAGAATTAGTTGGCTCAAAGAAGGTGACAACAATTCTCATTTTTTTCATCTGTCAACCATTATTCGTCGAAGGAGGAACTCAATTGATTTCATTAAAAGGGATAATGGTAGGTGGACGGATGACCCCAACAGTATTGCTGAGGCCTTCCTATCCCATTTTCAGTCCATTTCCAAGACAGATAACCCTTGGTTCCCTAATAATCTTGAAGGTTTGATTCACAAATGTGTCACCCGGGAAGATAATGATAACCTCACTCGTCCCCCTGAGTATGACGAGATCAAGGCTGCTTTGTTTCAAATTGGCTCCACCAAAGCTCCAGGCCCCGATGGCCTCTCTGCAATTTTTTTTAAAACCTTTTGGAATATTGTCCAGCAAGACGTTGTTGCTACTGTGGGTAGCTTTTTCTCTGGAGGCCTTTGTCTGAAGAAGTTGAACCATACAAACATCGCGCTCATCCCGAAAATGAACAGCCCTTCCACGGTCCATCATTTCAGGCCAATCAGCCTCTGTAATGTAGTCTACAAGACCATTTCCAAAATTCTTACCAATCGGATGAAAACCCTTCTGGACAAGTTTATCTCTCCCACGCAAGGGGCCTTTGTCCCGGGTACATCTATCCATGACAATAGTATTATTGCGCACGAGCTAATACACACGATGAAACATAAGAAAGGTAAGAGTGGTCTGATGGAAATTAAGTTTGATATGGAAAAGGCATACGACCGAATCGAGTGGTCCTTCCTCATCCAGGTTCTTAAATGCCTCGGTTTCAATGATATCTGGTGTAATTGGATTTTTCAGTGCATTTCTACTGTCTCCTTCTCGATTCTTATTAATGGTAATCCTACTGGGTTCCTTAACCCGGAGCGAGGACTCCGTCAGGGTGACCCGTTATCCCCGTTCCTTTTTATTGTGTGTGCTGATGTGCTTTCAAGATTGATTGAAATGGAAGCTTACTATGGGGCTCTGGAAGGTATCATCGCCGAAAGAGGTTGCCCATCCATCAATCATCTCCTCTTTGCTGATGACCTGATTATTTTCAGCCAGGCTCGTCCGGATGATGCAAACAATATCATGCAATGCTTGGCCAAATTTGGTAACTGGTCTGGCCAAAGAATAAACCACAACAAATCCAAAATTATGTTTAGCCGCAACGTTTGCCCAGATGTTGCTCGTGCAATCTGTACTGAATCTGGGATCAAAAGAGCCCCCCCTGAGTCGAAATATTTGGGTTTGAACCTGTCCCTTAATGGCACTAAGACTACTGTGTTTTCGGATGTCCTTTCTAAAGTCCAAAATAGGCTTCAAGGCTGGAAGACATCGCTCCTGTCCCAAGCTGGTCGAGGTATTCTTATCAAAACTGTGGCGCAAGCTCTACCCGTGTATACCATGTCTACGGCACTCATTCCTGTCTCTATTTGCTCGAAGCTTGACAAAGCCTTCCAAAAATTCTGGGGGGGTTACATGCAAGATGGAAAAAAACATCTTTATCTCAAAGCCTGGGATAGTTTGTGCCGTCCAAAGTCCGTGGGAGGTTTGGGTTTTCGTAGAATGAAGGATTACAACTTGGCCCTCTTGTCTAAACTCGGGTGGCAAATCTTGACACAAGAAGGAAAAACTTGGATCCAACTTTTGAAAAAGAAATATGGATGTGGGGATAATGTTCTCAACACGAGGAAATCAGCCAACAGTTCATGGCTCTGGCAAGGAATTCTTTCCACTATCCCACTTCTAAAAAAAGGTTCTTGTAAGCTCATTGGTTTAGGTGAGGACACCAACATCTGGACTGATCCGTGGGTACCTAATGCTGTCAATTTCACCCCTTCTTGCAATTGTGGGATACGTCCAAACATTCATAGAGTGGTGGAGCTAACAAATCCGATTACAAGGGACTGGAACATTAGCCTTATCCAGGAACTTTTCACTCCTGATTCTGTTGAAGCAATCCGTCGCATTCAGATGCCATCCCATAGAAGCGTTGATAAATGGATTTGGGTCCCCGAAGGAAAAGGTACATTCTCGGTTAAGTCGGCTTATATTGTGGACCAAAAGGCGAGGTTCACTTCTGCAAATGCCCTTTCTTCTACATTTTGGAAGCAGTTGTGGAATGCTAAGCTCCATAACCGCCACAAAATCTTTCTCTGGAAGCTTGTCTCTAAAGCTCTACCCACGATGGATAATCTTGCAATCCATTTCCAGGTTGAGAACCAGACTTGTATCATTTGTGGGACAGCCTTTGAAAATAGGGAGCATTTATTCCTGGAATGCCCAGCGGCCCGCATTCTTTGGCGTTCATCTTGCTGGCCCCTCAATTCAGTGCAGTTTGGCCATACAGGTATTGAAAAGTGGATTCAAAACATCCTTAATCCGGCTGTCAGCCTTGGCATCCCTACTGCTGAGTCTCTTAAATTCACAATTTTCTCTGCCATTCTATTAGAGCAAGTTTGGGCTCTCCGAAACAAGATGTTTCATGAAAATGTGGACTTTATCCCTTCATTCTGGATTGGCCGAATCAAGGCCTTGGCTTCAGAGCACTGGGCTGCCCAACTGTCCATCCTTCCACCCCCTCAACCGGACCCTTCTACTTGGATCCCCCCTCCTCCGAACTGGATCAAGGTCAATTTTGATGTGGCTATTCACAAAGATGCTTCGTCCCTTGCTGTGATCATGATGGATGAGGTGTCCACACCCTGTTTTGCCCGCGTTTGGAGGATGGAAGCTCTTGGTCCAACGGTTGCCGAAGCCAAGGCTGCTGCCTGTGCCATTAAGGAGGCTATTTCAAAAGGTTTTACTAACCTGATAGTGGAAGGAGACTCTCTCCTCGTCTGCTCCCCCCTTTGTGATTGGGACTCTGCCCCTCTTTGGGAAATTGACTCCATTATTAGAGATTGTAGGTCTTCTCTTTCTCTTTTTAATGGCTCTTGGATTGTTAGAAAAATTCATAGATCTGCGAATACTGTTGCGCACAACCTTGCCCAATGGGCTCACAATTGTAATCGTTCGGGGCCTATCCCTATTGATGATATCCCTCCCTCTGTTTTTGTTCATGAGGATATCCATCAATGGGGAAATGGTTTTCCCCCTTTTGCCTTTTAATGCATGGTCTTTCTGAGCAAAAAAAAAAAAAAAAACCACTACAAAATATAAGTTGGTTCTTTATCAAACCAATATAATATTGGTTTTCATAAGAACAAGATGAATACTGGAGTTGGACTGCACATAGTCCTATTTTAGGCATTACTAGTCAAGCCATGTTTTGCTTTTCAAATTTAGGATCCCAAATATTATTCTCAACACATGTGTCAGTGGGACCACCTTTTAAAATAGTAGGACCACTTTAACATGTGAACTCACTACTACATAGGGGTGGCAATCGGGTCGTGTCGGGTCATAATCGTGTCGGGTCATTGTCGTATCGGGTTATAATCGTGTCATTCTTAACGTGTCATAATCGTGTCGGGTTATAATCGTGCCGGGTCATACACGGGTCACCCATTTAACCCGTCTAACCCGTGTAGGGTGTCATCAGTTCGGTTCGGATCGGATCGAATTTTATTTTTTTTATTTTTGATTTTTTCATGTTTTGAAAACCAACCGAAGTGGTCGGTTCGGTCGGTTTTGCCAAATTGAGCGATCGGATCGGTTTTTTAGTTGTAGGTAATTTTAAAAAAATCGACCGGTTAGCTCGATTCGGTTATTCAAAAAAAGCTTACAGTCCTACTAAGAACACAAACAAGTCTTTCATAAAATGTATCAATTATTAAAACGTACGTCTTAAATCTCCAACTATTATAAACTTAACACCCAAGCATTTCCAAACAAAATGAATAAGAAGAAATATTATTTTTACAAACTGTATAAAGAAATTTCTCCACTTGCCATCCATTAAGAATCAAGATTAACAATTGTATTTGTCTAATTGACTAATTTGTCTCCCTCCCAATCCAGCAATCCTGGCGGACTTCCTCCCTTTTATTTTATTTTTTTTATTATTTTATTATTTTTTTTATGCAATGCTTGATGCATGAATAATTCCAGGCTCCAGCTTCCTCCCTCCCTTATTAGTTATTAATAATTATTATTTTTTATTGTATTAGTTATTAATTATTATATATAAATTTACTTGTTTGGTAAGTTGGTAACTACTCTTTGCTTTTTGGTGAGCAAACAAAAAAAAAATAATTTTAGTTTTTATATATATAAATTTTAAATAAATATGTTTTAAAAATATATATATTTTTTAATTCTTATTTATATTATTTGTATTTTAGACTTCCACATTATTAAAAATTATTTTTAGAGCTAAAAAAAAAATGCCCCAACTGCACTTAAATACTTAATCGGGTCAAACGGGTTAGACGAGTTGACCCGCTTCAACCCGTTTATTAATCGTGTCACACGGGTCGACTCGTTTATGACCCGTGCCCTTATATGGGTCACCCAAACCCGTTTATTTTCGTGTCAGGTTGCCGTGTTGTGTCGAAAATTGCCATCCCTACTACTACATGTATTGAAAATCATATTTAAAATACAAATTTGGACAATTATTAAGATCTTACAAGATGTCGAAGATCAGGACAATCGAACAATTGCAAATAGGGCAACAACCTTGGTTCAATCGTAGCATAGCTCATCAACACCAGAAATTATCCCATATGACTGTCATATTTATGTAACTTTCACTATAATTTAAGTATTCTGTGACTCAGTGAGTCTAATATAAATCCTACAATACTAAAGGAAACTCACAATGGAAGTCACACTGTATATAATGGTCAAATGGAATAACTTCTCCGTCAACACCTTCTTCATTCTTCTTCTTCTAGAAATCTACACCGTCCATTTCTTCCAACAATCTCATCAACGACCTCAACGGACACACGACGGAGTTTAGTGGTGGTCCGCGGCCAGAATCTGACCCACACCAGCACAAATTATTGGTTCATCAATGTCAGACCATGTGGACCCATAAAATCCAATCCATCTCAGCCGTTGTTTCAGGTACTTACACAACCAGTTCTGATCCTTCTCTCTACGATCCCAATCTCTCTCTCTCTCTCTCTCTCTCTCTCTCTCTCTCAACAATCAAACAGTTTCTTGTTAGTAACTGCAGAAAGAACTAAAACAAATCTAGAATAAAATAGGCTAGTGTGATAACCTTTCAATTGTAACAAGCACACTTCTATACGAGTAATGATTGGTGCCCATACAGATTTAGGCTATTTATTTTAGTGGGTCTCATATATGCAAGTATAGATTCTACCGAAGTGAATAACCCAAATTTTTATATGCACATTTTATGTGTACATTTTATGTGCAAATAGCATTATCCCTTTTATATATACTCCCCAAATTACGAAATTGATCCTTGATAGCAACGTGAAGATAATATTATTACTAATGTCTACAATAAGTCAATAATTGGGGTCTTACTTTTATGAAATTTTTTGAATAATCAGCATATTAAGGTTTAGTGTTGGAGTTTGCATTAGGAATTAGGATCAAAATTGAGGCGGTCATGGTCATTGGTGTACCTCACCGGGCCCACCCACATGCTTAGAGATGACCCAAATTAAGGAAAGATAAAACAATGAATTTGAATAGTAAAAAAAAACTGATCCTCTAGAGAAAATAGGGAAGTCTTGTTTCCATTTGTTTTGGTTAAATAAGACCAAAAAGATTAAGAAGTCTTATTTCCTTTTGTTTGATGAAACAAGACCCAAAAGATGAAAGGAAAATATGTAATATACACTTTATTTTACGATAGTGTCATCCAATAACAAAAAGGGTGTTATTATTGTTAAAGCAATAGTAGATGTTACCAGAGCAATTTTTTAACTTGAAAAAAGTAATTACTTTGATAATATATATTATTACTTTGACAATAGCAGTACCTTGGCCAAAAATATGGCTTATTTTAAAGGATGTAGAGGGGACTATTGTCTTACCTCTCTCAGTCTGTTCACTTTTGGACATATAAGAAATGGTGGACTTGAAGGATACGTTTTCTCTTCTGTACGTCTTATGTCCCCTCTAGTCTTCTCTTCCTTCCCCCTATTCAACTTTGCCAAACAAAGAATTTTCTCATCCTCCTTCCCCTCCACCCCTCTTTGACGACCAAGAGTCAATACTCCTGAGGTAGAAAGTCCAAGAGGAATGAGGTGAGGTAAGGTTAGGTGTGGGGGTTTGTTCCACATCGCCTAAGGTGAAATTCTTGGACCAGTTTATATTTAATCAAAAGTGTTAGACATAACCAAGTAAATGTGAGCATTCAGATCAAATATAAAACATCCAAACACAAGAATATTGTAGGTAATAGTTGACGACTCATACACTTGGACCATTACACATCACCAACAACTCCACGTGTAACAACATCACCGACTCCACATGGACTCCAACAATAACCACCGCTAGCCCACTTCAGAATACCCACGAACAGAGCCCACCCGCAGAGTTTACTGTAAGATTCCATAACTAAAAAAAGGCCTCAGTTTAGATGAGCCCATTTGTTGAAGCCCATTTCCAAAGATCACTACTCCTGAAGGCTTACCTCAAATGTGCCCACCGCGTGGAGCCCATTGTGAAGTTCCAAGACTCCGGAGCCCATTTCCGAAGTTCACCACTCCCGAAGGCTCACCTCAAATGGGCCCACCGCGTGGAGCCCATTGTAAAGTTCCAAGACTTCGAAGCCCATTTTCGAACTTCACCACTCCCGAAGGCTCACCTCAAATGGGCCCACCACGTGGAGCCCATTATAAAATTCCAAGACTGTGAAGCCCACTTCAGAAACAAACACTAACCTCTCAGACATCCACCCTTGGTCCAGAAGCAGTACCGAAGGGTGGTCAAGTCCGCTGGGATTTCGGAAACTTATGGTTAGGTGGCTAGAACCGAAGGCACCTCCATAACCTGCGCCCCATGGGTAAGGTTAGGATTGGTCCCAAAGAGAGAGAGAGACATGTGACTTTCACACGTACCTTACCCCAACCAACCCCACGACCAATAAGTGAAGCCCAGTACTGCAAAACTCGTCTGAACCTTTGACAATCCGTGCTTAGTCATTTCAAGATTGCTTAACGAACTGCACCAGTAGAAAATACCTTAGTTCCCTCCCACACTTAAACCATCTGTACGCCTCAGCACTCACCCTCGCTTAACCTCTCAAAGCCAATAGCAAAAGCCTTGGTACCCCCACTCGCTTGAACCTCTACACCAGTAGCATTCCTTCCCCCTCTTGACCAACCAATGATATTGGTTCACCACCAAATGACAATATTTCCCTCTCACTTGTCTTTGCCAGCTCTATATATGCTTCGTCTACATCTCATTTAATGATCCCAACCACCTCAAATAGGAGCATTTAAGCCACCCACCTACCTTAAACAAACAGCCCAGTAAGAGGATGCCAACTCGGCTTCGCTCTATCATGTCAAAGCTTAGCAAATATACCACCGGCCTCAAGTATAAATAAGCAGCCTCATTTACTACACCAAACAACCCAATACGACTTAATCCTATAGTCAAGTAAAAGTATTAGCAGTTATTCCTACCCTTAGCCACTAACAAAACATTCACATTGTCTTGAGCTCAATTAGACCTTTTGCCTTACTTTGACCCTTCGCCTCCACCAACACCTTCGTTTTTCAATACCTTTCATTTTTCTAACATCCTTCACCCTAGATATCCTTCGTCTCACCAAGACCCTTCATTTCGTTTTATTATAGCCTTCGTCTTACTC
Organism: Hydrangea macrophylla; assembly: GCA_033977485.1. Classification (NCBI taxonomy): domain Eukaryota; kingdom Viridiplantae; phylum Streptophyta; class Magnoliopsida; order Cornales; family Hydrangeaceae; genus Hydrangea; species Hydrangea macrophylla. The sequence goes on from CM066994.1 coordinate 37,846,645, forward strand.
CACCCTTCGTCCTATTCCAACATCCACCCATCACCCTTCGGCAAGATACATACTGCTTTCTCTCTCTCTCTCACTTGGGGCTACTTCGGTTCTCATTCGAACCCGAAGTCTCTCCGGATCCCATTATATTTATTATTATTATATTTTATTAACTCATTGTACTCTCACTTATATCTCACATGTTGTTCCACGTGTACTAATCCAAGCTTGCGTGTTATATCTCTCTATATCTCTTGCATACACCACAAAAAGAACTCACACAAATATTAAAAAAAATATATGAAAGTGATAAACATACATCACCAAGTCATCAGTCATGCCAATTGCCATCGGCTATGTCAATTGCCATCACAACTTGATTTGGGCCATGACTGTCACAGCCCGGTCCCACAATAGCGGAACCGGAGCCCGTGGCACGCCACCGAGGCTAAACCAATTCATTAACGTTCCCAAAAATTAGGTTTGAAGAACACACGCAGCGGAAAACAAAACACATTTTAAATCAGAGGTTCAGTCGACTGCTCAGTCGACGGAGGCGGGCAGGGATTTTTATGTCAAATTTCAGTCGACTGAAACTGGAGATCCAGTCGACTGCTGAGGGGTCCAGTCGACTGCCCTGGGGTCCAGTCGACTGCTTTTGCTAAAAATGAAGCAGTGGCTAACAGGCCCAGGGGTTCAGTCGACTGCTTCCCTGGCAGCAGCCCAAACTGCAGAAAACAAGTTTTAAAGCTTTTTAACTTCCATCCAATGATCAACCACTCAAATCAAACTCAGTCCAAAGAAATCTTAACTGTATTAAAGCATTACCAAACATCATTTCAACATGTTATAGTCTATTACAACGGTTTAAAATCCATTTTAACATACCCAAATTAAACATGGGTTAAAACAATAGAAATTCTTATTACAACCTTTCTAGGATCCCAAAACTACAAGATTTACATTCAAGTTGCCTTCTAAAAGAACTCCCAACCCACGTGCTCACTTCCGCGATTCCTCGCCAGCATTTACACCTGAAATGGTTATTTGAATAACCACACATATTTCGATTTGTTTAAGCTAAAGCTTAGTGAATAAAACAACATATGCACATGAATGATAAACATGTCCGCATTCACATCTCTACATTTCATACTAGTCGCCGGAGACTCACGTGCCCGTCCATATTCCCAATCCGCGACTCCTCGCCAATAAGTCCACGCGAAAGGGTAAGACCCACGATTCTTTTCTTCAATCGTGCGACCTTAATGCCTATATCGGCTCCACAAAATGGCACGGTGACCACGTGCTCCTTCTGACCCACATAAGCAACTTAACATGCTCAAATACATATCACCATGCTCGCGATAATCAAAACATATCACCGTGCTATTGAGCCTACTTATCAATATAAATGCCCAATATGAACTACACAATATATCTCTAGGAATTTACACATGCTATTCAAACATAACATGAATACATGCCAAGAAATCATTCCAAAACATAGTTGAATCACTCACCTCCGATTTACGCTCTTATACTCCGATTCAAAGAAAACCCGTGTACAAAGAATGTGCAGAAGTCCGTCTAGTACAATTCCTATGGATCAGAATTCCATTTATCAACTTTTATGAAAAATTCTAGAAAATAACTTTTCGGAAAACTTAGCCAAACAGGCCCTAACAGGTATCAAAACGAAGCTCTTACCTCGAGGAGCTCGAATATGAAATCTGGGAGAAACCAGACTGACGGAAGGTCGTCGTTTGGCGTCGCAAAGCTCTAAGCTCCTAAATCTCCCTCTAGCCCCCTTTTGGCCTCCTTTTGGAATTAGGTCAAGAACTTATGAAAAAATCTAAGTTCATCTCTATCTATATATAGACAACACTCTTCTGGAATTACGTTTACCTCCCCACGAGTTTTCCAAACTCCTAATCAGTCTCTGAAACTTTCTATACAGCTTATTCATAGCTTTACGAGTGAAAACTCAAAATTATAAAAGTTTTCGACTAAGTTTCGTTTGGTTGCTAAAACGCGAATTTCTACATGACGTTTCCGAAGTTGCTAATTAGCCTACCAAATTAATAGCGTGTTAATTCGTCCTCACCAGGATACTAAATCTAACATCAGAAATATATTCTAAAACAGAAAATAATACAGATATTGAAATACACAGGTAAACATTTATTTTCAGATAAACATTTAAAATGTTCCACAGTGACCGTCTCACACTCGGAGAGACGTCACAACAACAAATCCTCAACCACCACAGTTTCAGAGGGTTCTCTAATACAGACACCCAAATCAACTCGTGAGTCAAAACTCACTCAATCATGTGTCATAGGACACGCCACATCACATTATCATGCATGACAATATGATACAAATGAAATAACACAATTACGGGTGTTATAATTCTCTCCCCCTTAAAAGAAGTTTGTCCCCAAACTTTCAGTACCATCTCATCAATTCACAAAGACTTTCTCACAAGTACTGCCAACGTTCATTCATCACAACCCACACATCTCTACTGAGATATTATAATCTCATGAGGAAAAAAAAATCCTCAAGCTCTGAAGGAAAATAAATCCCCAGAGTTCCTGTCTCAATCCGATTAAAGCTTCAAATCTCATTCTAGTAATTATCGAACTACTTTGATAAGTAAGGACATCAATGCCTGAGTAGACATACTCAAAAGTCAAATCTGACATTTCCCATCACATCACCAACCCATACATGCTTTTATTGTACTTGTCACATATCTCTTTTGAACTCAAAAGTCTCATCACAACACCCAAGTCAAAGGAAATAACTCCTCTCACTTCCATCCATCTTCCCTTTAGACTAAAAGTCGTTTCCAACACGTCTCAACTGGGTAACAACCATACCTGGTTCTTCATCTCGAAGTGAACCAAACTGAGTACTTTCATGCATATATACTATGTCGATAAGTCAATGTCTCAACCAACTATTTCATATACCATAGATTCAATCCCTTATCCTGCTAATCGCGAAATACTCGTAGAACGATAACACGTTTTCGAATGACTTTCATTCCTTTTCAAATTCCATTCGGTTTAATCCGACCTCGTATTATACTTCCAATCATACATGCCTCGTAAGATACTATCCAGATTCTTAACTGAAAATTTCATATCACTCTACTTCTTCGAGCCCACCTGATGTCTCGAATAGTTAAACACACTTGCCCCTTTATCTCTCGCATTCTGTACTCAAACTATCGTCGACTAACGTAAAAGATTAAATGTTACACCTTCAATTTAAAACTTGTAACAAAGTAAATTTCATATTCTCCCTTTTGTTTTTAAATTAAATCATTTTAAAATTTTGCATAATATTTCCACATATAGTTACCCCAATATTTGTCGCAACAATTAACGATGTGAACCCAAACTTGACTTAGTCAATCATACACATACCATAGAGTTTATAAAATGTACTCCCATGTTCATAACATACCTCGTTCATGTCTTAAACCCTTGGTCATTCACAATCCATTCTTATTTACATAGTGTACACACATCCAGAGCCAATTATTTTCCTATCGAAAATCTCAACAACAATGTACTCCATTCCCATCTCATACCCCACTCGTATACTATCCTTTGGTCTATTAGTCCATATAGATCCACCAACATTTACGTAGTTATACGACTCCATGAGTCTCTAGTGTTTCACTTCCACTCTCACACAAGCTCATACCAAGCATACTCATGTATCGCAACTCTTACTGAATTTCTGACTGCCCTTTACACTGAACATATATTCCTTGTATAACATCTCAAGGTTTCATACCTTATTTAACGATTTAGTATTTCATAACTCTAGTCAACCTGACTTAACTCTAATTCAGATTTTCTAATCCTTTATATTCGCCATTCTTATCTCAATTTCATTGTTCACGAAGAACTCGCTGTCCTAAGTATTTCATACTATTCCCGTAACCATCTGAAGACAATTCAATAATTTGGTCTTCCCAATCAAGTACCATAGTCTCACTGTGTTTGATAAATTTCTTATCGACTTTCAATTCACATACCTTTCATGACAATACTCAAGTCAACTCGTTTAACAGCACTACTTCCAACTTACTAATTCCAAGTGTACACCATTTCACTAACCCTTTTTACTTTAGAATTTCTAAGTTGATAATTTACTCACATAGAACTCATTCGTTTGACGACCACCGTTTTGTCTCAAGCATTAAGCATACCATATCCTTCCACGATACTTGTCTTCCAAAGTTCACTTGATACCTTGCTACAAACATTAAAAAAAAAAAATTTTTTTTTTTTAAAACATTTTAAACACTTAAAATTTTCTTGGGATGAAATCTGACATTCTCAAAATTCTCCAACCTTGTTGGAATTCAGGACGACTGATATAACATTCTGCTATACTTTCTATTTTCGTCTGACCATTTCACATTCCTTTCACATTCCTTCTATCATATCCGAAAATGTACGCACATACTACTACGTCTTTATCTCACTCTTACCGTTCATGTTCACTTATTCATCGAAGCCTCGTCTTCCCAATTTACATTTTCACCTTTCTAACTTGACTTACCCAAAGTCACTTTACTCTATCCATTTTCACAATTGCTCTTGTTCAGTATCGTAATAATTATCGTACTCCAACTTCCAGTTGGCAACCACTTGCTTCAGAAACCCAAAGATGTTTTAAAAGCATTAGAAGAAAAGGTTTTCGTTTTATTTTGAAAATACATTCAAAATCCAGGTTCGAGGTCACCTGTACTACAACTCTTGTCACAGCCCTTGCTACAATCTCCCTATCAAGGTCCTCCCATCTCCATGTTGTCCAAATATCCACTCGATTCCTATGAATCTCTTATCACGTTCCATAATTCACACTTATCTTTTACTTCCAGCCTCCTATTCCTACTTCCTTTATTCTATCTCTTCTGACAAACTACTGCAAAATACTAGGGAACTTTATTACTCTTCATTACTGTCCATTTACCCTTCATCAAGAAATTCTACAGTTTCTCCTTCAACCCATATCGTCCTTATCGTTTCATCTATACGAACATAATCATCAAGTCTAAGTAACCACCCCCGAAGTATGTCATCAATTAAACTTCTACCAACTATAGTTTCAAACCGTCAAAGTATACTCTATCATTCCCGTTCTTAACCCTTCCTCTTAGGTCAGTCCTCCAATCCCAACATTTTCACACATACAATCGATCAAGTAGCATTCACTTCTAATCCTCATACCACATCTAAATCTACCTTGGTGCCATAACCATTCAAAATCAGGTTCAGTTGAGAGATTCCTCAATAACCACAATACTCATAGCTCGTTAAGATATTTCTCAATTCCCAATACATAACACAAGATAGGTTGAGAGATTCCTCAACCGTCCAATACATACCATAAGATAGGTTGAGAGATTCCTCAACCATCCAATCATCTCAATACCGTAAAATTAGTTGAAAGATTCTTCAACTACCCATCATATACTTGTAAAAGATAACCATAAGATAATCCCATACGATCACGTCATAGATTAACATCATAGGGAAACACTGTAAGAAAAGATGAGAGATTCCTCACCTGTCCCATACACGAGCAATACACTCTGTTGGACTCTCTTTCTGTCATAAACCCCAACTGTCCATCTCTATTCTCTCACGTCATGACGTTTAGCCCATGTCTGAGATGGAACTCTTATCAATCAATCTCAATTTCAAAACTCGACTACGGATAATCACTTTTCATTCTTTATGTGGACTCTAAGAAAATCTCTCCTGACATTCACTACTCAAACTCCGTTCTCGGTTAAAGCTCTCAAAGAGCACTTATTACTATCACTTTAATTAATTACCGATTCGATCCAAAAATCATTTGGGTTTCGTTGAAAACAAAATGCTACTGCTCATTACTACCAGGATATCATCTCCCCCTCTTGTCACAACACACGGTCTATGATAACTCATGGTAACCTTCATCTCATCACACAGCTCCACATCCGTATGATTCAACCGATTCACAAATGCATAATTACTATGTATGTATGGCAATAACATAATCATGTATGTATAACAACATACCATATGCATCAAACATCTCTAATATGTATGGATGTAATTTAGAACATGTGACAATTTACTCAACACTCCATTCGTCGTCACTCAGCATATATATAACGTCACTCGTTCCCAAGGCTCTAAACTTATGCTCTGATACCACTAAATGTCACAGCCCGGTCCCACAATAGCGGAACCGGAGCCCGTGGCACGCCACCGAGGCTAAACCAATTCATTAACGTTCCCAAAAATTAGGTTTGAAGAACACACGCAGCGGAAAACAAAACACATTTTAAATCAGAGGTTCAGTCGACTGCTCAGTCGACGGAGGCGGGCAGGGATTTTTATGTCAAATTTCAGTCGACTGAAACTGGAGATCCAGTCGACTGCTGAGGGGTCCAGTCGACTGCCCTGGGGTCCAGTCGACTGCTTTTGCTAAAAATGAAGCAGTGGCTAACAGGCCCAGGGGTTCAGTCGACTGCTTCCCTGGCAGCAGCCCAAACTGCAGAAAACAAGTTTTAAAGCTTTTTAACTTCCATCCAATGATCAACCACTCAAATCAAACTCAGTCCAAAGAAATCTTAACTGTATTAAAGCATTACCAAACATCATTTCAACATGTTATAGTCTATTACAACGGTTTAAAATCCATTTTAACATACCCAAATTAAACATGGGTTAAAACAATAGAAATTCTTATTACAACCTTTCTAGGATCCCAAAACTACAAGATTTACATTCAAGTTGCCTTCTAAAAGAACTCCCAACCCACGTGCTCACTTCCGCGATTCCTCGCCAGCATTTACACCTGAAATGGTTATTTGAATAACCACACATATTTCGATTTGTTTAAGCTAAAGCTTAGTGAATAAAACAACATATGCACATGAATGATAAACATGTCCGCATTCACATCTCTACATTTCATACTAGTCGCCGGAGACTCACGTGCCCGTCCATATTCCCAATCCGCGACTCCTCGCCAATAAGTCCACGCGAAAGGGTAAGACCCACGATTCTTTTCTTCAATCGTGCGACCTTAATGCCTATATCGGCTCCACAAAATGGCACGGTGACCACGTGCTCCTTCTGACCCACATAAGCAACTTAACATGCTCAAATACATATCACCATGCTCGCGATAATCAAAACATATCACCGTGCTATTGAGCCTACTTATCAATATAAATGCCCAATATGAACTACACAATATATCTCTAGGAATTTACACATGCTATTCAAACATAACATGAATACATGCCAAGAAATCATTCCAAAACATAGTTGAATCACTCACCTCCGATTTACGCTCTTATACTCCGATTCAAAGAAAACCCGTGTACAAAGAATGTGCAGAAGTCCGTCTAGTACAATTCCTATGGATCAGAATTCCATTTATCAACTTTTATGAAAAATTCTAGAAAATAACTTTTCGGAAAACTTAGCCAAACAGGCCCTAACAGGTATCAAAACGAAGCTCTTACCTCGAGGAGCTCGAATATGAAATCTGGGAGAAACCAGACTGACGGAAGGTCGTCGTTTGGCGTCGCAAAGCTCTAAGCTCCTAAATCTCCCTCTAGCCCCCTTTTGGCCTCCTTTTGGAATTAGGTCAAGAACTTATGAAAAAATCTAAGTTCATCTCTATCTATATATAGACAACACTCTTCTGGAATTACGTTTACCTCCCCACGAGTTTTCCAAACTCCTAATCAGTCTCTGAAACTTTCTATACAGCTTATTCATAGCTTTACGAGTGAAAACTCAAAATTATAAAAGTTTTCGACTAAGTTTCGTTTGGTTGCTAAAACGCGAATTTCTACATGACGTTTCCGAAGTTGATAATTAGCCTACCAAATTAATAGCGTGTTAATTCGTCCTCACCAGGATACTAAATCTAACATCAGAAATATATTCTAAAACAGAAAATAATACAGATATTGAAATACACAGGTAAACATTTATTTTCAGATAAACATTTAAAATGTTCCACAGTGACCGTCTCACACTCGGAGAGACGTCACAACAACAAATCCTCAATCACCACAGTTTCAGAGGGTTCTCTAATACAGACACCCAAATCAACTCGTGAGTCAAAACTCACTCAATCATGTGTCATAGGACACGCCACATCACATTATCATGCATGACAATATGATACAAATGAAATAACACAATTACGGGTGTTATAATGACCCATTTTCAATGTTTTACAAATACAAGTGTCATAAGTGATGGGACCCAGCAAAGTTGATCAAGACTAACTACGTGGCTGTGACACCATTTGTGTCACACCCCGATTTTCGGACAACCAAATATTCAATCCAGAGCCTGTATCCGGACTAATATTCAATTACCAAAAATCACGAGAGCGACACCCTCCCATATGCTAACAGAAAATTTATTGAAAACAGTATTTAATACTCCTTAAATAAGGACATGTGATCTTGTGTTTAAAGAAAAACTCTTTATTATTAAACATGTATTCCTAAACATCCATTTCATTGTAAAAGAAATAAAGTTCCATTATAAATATTATATCACTTTTCAATTTAAAAAAAAAAACATCATTTTCATAAATAAAATGTCCACATATAGAGTTCAGCGGAAATAAAAAATAAATAAGAATAAAATCTATACATCCATTGGTCAGAGTAACTACAACGTTCCCAATACCCAATATACCATATTTATTACAATTATACATACTGGCCCACAATGCCAGAAAATAAAATACAATCAAGTACAATAAAAATAAGTACAACTCCAATAATAAACAACACAACGACAATCTCTTCACCCAAACAGAAGCTCCAACGAAAATCTCCAAAAACTAAACCTGCACAAATACATTCGACTACGTTTCATATAGAAACGCCCCCGAATGTATAACACACTCGGGTCAGTCACATGACTGGTATGAGTTAAACAAAACAACAAGTCTTAGGGATCCAATTTGAACCCGTAGACAACAAATTAAACTACAGTACTCTTGGGTCAAGACAGGTAGTTCCACACACATATCTGGACAATAGAGTAGTTTCCATTTATGTGGTGGCAAGTAGTTTCTTGCCCAAAATCCAAAGTTACTACGAGTTTCATACTTACCCATTACTTATGGTGAGCCAAACCTGTAATACGTTAGTGGGCCCACCATCCTGCAAATTGAATGATCATAAACCAAGCAACAATTCCGTATACAAGCAATCCACATTCTAACTCAAACGTCGCATTCATTTTTCCACGCTTATCAGTCTTATGAAATAATCCATGTTCATTACTTATTAACTTTAAATTTATCTTTGCATTCCCTAGCTTCACCACTTGGTCACCCTCCATGGTACACCCACACATATATCCCATGTGTGCCCGGACATACTACTAACATCCACTCTGGTGCTAGTTTGGTTGGGGTATCAACCAAACCAGGTATACACACAGAAGGCCAGTCAATATGCCTAGACGTCTAACAAATAAGCCGGGCATAAGGCTTAGGCCAACTTGATCACGAAGCCACTGGCAAAAGGGTACACTCAGCAAGTCGAGCTACCAAAAAATCATATCACACAACGGGGAGCGGTGAACACTAAAGAACTATGTTGCAATTATCACTTATCGTTCGTATTATTCCCAGTAATTGTGAATTTCACGTTTATCAAATAGTTCCGTCTTATCATCCAATCACATCTCTAACTTTTAGATGTATTCCAATTTCTTACAATAAAGGGTTTTATCAATTAACCCATAACAATCCTTCCCTCAATAATTTCCAATCAAATTACAACATCCCCAATATACTATTCAACGTATCTAATTTACTCATTGTTATCAAAATGACCACAAAATAAGGTCAGTTATTTCAGGTACAATAATCTCAACCCAACATTCAATATCAACCTACAAGAAACACATAATAAAAAATTCACATTCTCATATCGTAAAGTATTATAACAATCGTTCCACAATATTTTCATCGGACTCAACGTTAATGACTATCAACCCTTTTTTTTTATTGCTCAACATTATATGAGAATTCATGTATCTATAAGTAATTTTCGTTAAGTCAAACGAATGAATAAAAAAAACACAACTAATCATATTTCTCCAATGTCGTACATTTTAATATACTAAAAACTGCTACTGAAATCTTCAATTTCTGCCCAAACGGTGCAGAATCATGAAAAGTACCATTAGACGAAAAGTGTGCAGAATCGCGTTTCCTACAGGCCAACGCAGACAGAATTCCATAAATCTAAGTCATGGTTTTATAATATTTTTTCAAAGTTTCTGCCACTGTTAAAATAAAAATAAAACGAATTTTCTATTATTTATTCATTATCAAAATTATTCCCCTTTATGTATTCATCAAATTAACTATCCACATGATCTATCCAAGTACCCCGAGATCACAATCATAAAATCACATGAAGAAAATAAATATTTATATCATTCAATAATAACGAATGGGGATCCACACACAATTTAACACCAACCACAAAATTAATAAGAACTATTTGGATTCTCTTGCACACACACACACACATATATATATATACATACGTGTATATATATACCCAAATATAAATTTTAACTCACCTAGTTGATCACAAATCAACCACCACGAATGCTTCGCAATTCCCCACGTGCCCACGAACCCGAGATCATTCTCCTTTCTCCTTTCTTCTTCTTCTTCTTCTTCTTCTTCTTCTCCCTCTCTCTCTCTCTCTCACACACACACACACACACACATACACACACAACACACGTCTGTTCTCTCTTTGGGTGGCTAGGGTTTTTAATATAAGATATATGTACACTACACACACAACACATGTCAATAAAACACACAAAAATATATAAATCCCGTTTTTCTTCTTGTGGGCTCACAAAAGAGACCTATATGAGCCCAGAATGCAGTACAAAGTGTTAAAATGAGTAGCCCAATGGGTACCCATGACCCCGGTACTAAGTTTTAATGTTAATTACATTATTTAACACATTCGCGGACCTGTAAACACTATATAACAAAAATACATATCAACCCTTCATTTTTATTTTTTTAACAAATATAAATTAATAAAATATAACTCCCAAACTAAATATGCTCACTCATGATTTAATTTATATGTCCACCAAACACTTAAAATTTTCCAAACACATGTCTTACATAGGCACACTCATATAATATTACTAACTGAAAATAATAATTAAAATAATTATTTACATAGAAATTTTAAGGTTGTTACAATTTGCCCATCACATTTGGAAATTTGGGCAGCATATTCATTCTATCCAAGAAAAATTTTAGCATCTATCAAACTACATGGGGCCCACGATGTACATAATCATATTGTGTCTTTTTGTGTTTTGGTTAAGTAAACATGTCATCGAGCATCATCAGCTTGCTCGGGCATAGGACGGACCAAGGGCATGAACAAAGGTATGTGAGCCCCATGTGTGTGGCAAGGTCCAATCAAATTAAGTGGTGAGTCTCAAGGCCTTTGCAAGTGGCAATGTATTTCATCATTGCACAATCAAGAAGCCTAAGCCCTCCCTCTATAAATAGACAGCAAAGCTCCCAACAACAAAGGGCCAACCTCTCTAATAACTCAACACACCCAAAAAAAAACTCTCAAATGCATTCAACAATAGCATTTCAGTAACTTTCAACAGCTCTCTCTATTTTACTTTCTTAAGCTTTTGAACATTTCTTCTAAGTGTTCTTCCATTTTTAATTACTCTATGTAATTTCTTTATTTGTAATATATTTCATGCAATATATTTCTAATTCCAAAAGCCTTGCTTTATCATTATTTTCACCACTTTCAAACTTGTGAGTTTCAGTACTATTTGAGGATTTCTAGTAAGGGTAATTCTCTATTTACTTAACATAATCGCATGATCATTATTTTCGTCCACCGCACTTATAGGGATAAGTATAGTATACACAATTGGGTCTTCCGTACAAAGCCCCTGACACGCCCGATCAATAGCACCACGTTGATGATGTTATCTACAATATTTTCTGCCAAACAGTTTTAAAGGATTAATCACCCTTCTATATGCAATAAGGCCTTTTAAAACTATGAGGGAACTAAACACGAAAGAACTCCACAATTAAGCGTGTTGTTGCCAAAGCAGTACCAGGGATTGGTGAACCCCTAAGAAGTTATTTATGTTTAGGCCAAAAGCGAACAATATTATTGCTAGATGGGGAGGTGGGTCGTTATAAATGGTATCAGAGCAGAAACCCAGCCGAAAGTGTGGGGTGGGTCCCACATGAGGACGTGTGGCCCTTGAGGAGAGTAGATTGTGACGACCAAGAGCCAATACTCCTGAGGCAGGAAGGCCAAGACGGATGAAGTGAGGTTAGGTATGGGAGCTTGCCCCACATCGCCTGGGGTGAAGTTCCTAGACTAGTTTATAACGATTAATTGCCCTTTTTATACAACATTAAGACCTTTTAAAACTGTGAGGGAGCTAAGCACGAAAGAACTTCACGGTTAAGCCCAAAGAGGACAATATTTATTGTTGCTAGATGGGGAGGTGGGTTGTTACAAATAAATTGTCACAACCCAAGTCTCGCTTAATAAGATATTGTCTGTGTCGGGTCCAAGTCCTCAAAGTTTTGTTCTTGGCCACTGCCCAAAAGTCCTCTTATTAGGGAGACTTGAAACCATACATACATAGCACATTACTTTTCCACACCCAGGCGATGTGGGATGAATATCCTATAGTTTGTAGCCGATCTACACTTACTGCAGCCACAAAGCCAGCTACAACAGCCCACCCCACAACTCCAGGGTCGTTACATTCCACCACTCTTAGGGTCCAACACTTCCGGTTGGGTCTAACTCTGATACCAAATTGTCGCGACCCAAGTCTCGCTCAGTAAGATATTGTCTACTTTGGGTCCAAGCCCTCACAGTTTTGTTCTTGGGCCATTTCCCCAAAAGCCTCTTACTAGGGAGACTTGAAACCACACATATATAGCACTTTACTTTTCCACACCCAGACGATGTGGGACGAACTTCCTATAATGTGTAGCTTGCTAGCACTTACTGCAGCCTCAAAGGCAGCTACAATAGCCTGCCCACAACACCAGGGTCATCATACCCTCCTTTACTCATACATAGCATCACACATGGGTCTACAAAAGCAAGGACAACTCTATGGTAGATTTTAAGGAAGGATAGTTTAGGAAAAAGTCAAACCCACTAAAAACTTAAAAGTTTAAGTTTTCAAATTTAAAACTTAGTATAGTCTATTTCAGTACATGAAACATTGTTTTTCAGTATTACAAATTCAATCACTTAAAATATTAAGTACTTAAAATTCAGCATTAAATTTTTAGTTTTATCAAATGGACCCTTACTCTCTCCTTGCATTATCTCTCTATATGTGCCATATTGGGTCTCATTTCGGCTTTTGATTAGTTTACATATACTATGAGAAGTAAGGTACAGAACATGCTATCAAAAATTCAAATAAGAAGGATGAATGAGAGATGCGACAAAGCTGAATCGCTAGTGAAGTTTTGGGGCCTTCTCATACTTCTTTCTCTTTCCATTCTTTTATATGTGCGAACATCTGCATATGTATATTTTGTTGTTTTTTATTTGCTAGAATGTATACACCTACATATTTACATACCTACACATGAATTTCACGCAGCGTTCAGAGTTCCTTTTTTTTTTGTGATGTTTATATTTGTTTTCCATAGCAATTGTAAACGTTGTACCTTTTCTTATGCCCACTATTTCTAGAGAAATTGACTACTATCCGATAAGCTATGTAAAAGCAATGTTTACCATCAATTTAACAATTTACTTTATATTAAAGCTTTGGGCACAAAAGCTTACAAACAAATTCTACTAACAAGGTGGAATGTGCAGTTGGTAGGGTGGGACCTAACAGCTTTAACCCCTAGTTTGTGGGTTATAGTTGCTAGGTCCCACCTTGTCAACTAGACATTCCACTTTATTAGTAGAATTTGTTTGTAAGCTTTTGTGCCCAAAGCTTTATTCTTTACTTTATATATGGAGTTTATTGTTAAGTGATCGAAATGTTATATTATATGGCAATTGGTTCAAATGGCTTACAAGTCATAGCACGGGTCATCAACTAGTTTTTATCTATCTATAAGATATATTAAAAGCCGAGAGTCTAACCCTTTTATAAAACATTCCACCTAGATCATACTAGGCTTCATATCTATCAACCATCTATCTACATGACTACCTGCCACGACCCATCCCGCTACGGCAGAAGTAGGATACGTGGCACACCACCAAGGCTCACCCAATTCAATTAAAGATAATAGCAGCAGAATATCATAAGTAAAATCCATATAATTTAGAGTTATAAAAAGTTTTCCCCAGTTAAAACCTCAAAGAAACAATCCATTTTGAAACATGCAATCTAGTTGACTGTGTCGGGGAGCTAGTCGACTGCTTTAAAGCCCACAGAGAGTATGGAACTCTCAGCCACACAATCCAGTCGACTAGCACTTGGTTCGATTGATTGGGGTGTCGAATTCCAAGTCCACTGGAGACCGTCTAGTCAAATGGACTCAATTTTCCCGTAGCTCTCTCTTCTTATAACTCAATCTAGTTGATTGTTTTTACACCTCCGGTCGACTGGACACTATTCCAGTAGAACCTCCCATTTTGGGACACAAACCAGGCGACTACTTCAGGGTACTCAGTCAACTGCTTTTACAAATATGAGGCAGTGTCTAATTTAAAAATATGAATCTAGTCGACTGTTTTTAAACCAGTCAGCTAGTTTTCCCTATATTAGAACATTCTGCAGAAATTCCCATTCCTAGCTTAACAACTCTCATCCGTGAGCTCATTTTACTAATTCCAAATTATCAAGAAACATACAGAAATATATACTTCACCCATTCAAACATGTTGTTGGGTTTGTGCCCTCAAACCATTAATTTATATAGGAGACATTGACATTTTAATATATGGATATCAGCTTTACATTTAGTTATGTATGTTTCTTTCATGAGATGATTGTTATCCTTAAGTATCATAGTAAGTAATGCGCGTATGTATGAGATACATACAAGTGAGATACGAATTGCTATTCTTTGTTACTTAGAACATGTCACAGTGGATGATGAGACTAGGATATCTCATCAGGTTTACACTGTAGCATGATTAACTACCATTGGATGGAGTGATCAATCTCAATCACTAGAGTGTAACTCTTAGTTAATATGCTAGTGCTTATAGTGCATTGACGGACCTGAGCTTTCCTATTGACACTCAAGGCTGTCAATCAGTCGATAGGAACTCATAACTTGTGTAAGGTACATGTTCTCAATCTTGA
Source organism: Hydrangea macrophylla (assembly GCA_033977485.1). Classification (NCBI taxonomy): domain Eukaryota; kingdom Viridiplantae; phylum Streptophyta; class Magnoliopsida; order Cornales; family Hydrangeaceae; genus Hydrangea; species Hydrangea macrophylla. The sequence continues at coordinate 37,862,040 of CM066994.1, forward strand.
GACGATTATGAACACAGACTGTGGATATGACTGCTTTGACTTACCAATCAGTGAGGTCTATAGAAGATCAACACCTGGGTATCTTGGGTATGTCATATTCATAGGGTTGTGAACATATATTGTCAAGACAGAATCTACCCTCTGTTTCAGAGTAAGCATTCCCTTGAGAATGTCACCAAGTCGATTACTGAGTACTGCAGTCTTGTTGATAAGAGTTATCAACATGTTTGGTAATCATGAGAGGTGAATGGGACTCAAGGAATACAAGAAGTAATCGTGATTCAAGTTGACAGTAACAGTTATCCGACTACTTGAATATGATTACGAATGCTGAAGGTAGAGGGACATTAGTACAACACACAAGTCTAGTTATCGCTTCGGATATGTTCTTTTGCGTTGGAGTTCAGTTATCGTTTTATAGTGGAGTAAAAGTTAACTGACCAGTTAGTTAGTTTGTTGATCAAAGAGTTTGGTCACGGTAATTAACAAACTGGTCTGAGCCAATAATAAAGAGCCTAGGAGGTCCCACTCTTAGCTCCGCCAGGATACTTGGAAAGACACATGAGGAAGTTGTCAAGACAAGTTCGATCGATTAAAGTATGTTCGATCGATTGAAGTTTTGGCAGTCTCGATCGATCGAGAATGGTTCGATCGATCGAACATTCGATCGATCGAAGATCTTCGATCGCTCGAAGTCTAGGTCGGTTCTGGGAATCTATAAATAGGGTAGCTGTGTTCTGGAAAAGAAGTTCGTCATTTTGAACGTCAGAAGCTGTAGAAACTGTTTTAGAGCACCAAACCTTCTCCTTCCTCTCCATTAGGGTTCCCACCAACCCTAGTCCTTCCTGCGAGCATCCATAGGTGTCGTAAGAGTGAAGGCCATCTAGTGGAAGCTGCTGGAAGTTAAAGAAAATCAGAATTGGGTTCAAGACACTAAGGTATAACTCTTGTCCCCTCTTGTGCGCATCTATGGAATTAACGAGTAGTAAATCCTGGGCTGCCATTAAGTTTTTATAACTTGACTTTTCCGCTGCGTGTTTAAACTTTTAAATTAAATCGGTTTTTCCATCAATTGGTATCAGAGCCACGCTCGTTTGGATCTATAGATGCGTTTTTGGAACACTATATTGATTTGCATGTTGATTTTAGAACTATTTTCGAAACGGCATTGTCACAGATCTGTTTCTGCAGTGTTATCGCAGCAGAATACAAATCTGTGATTGCATGGGATGCAAGGCGGGTTCGATCGATCGAACATGTTTCGATCGATCGAACATCCTCTGTACTCGATCGATCGAACAGTCTTCGATCGATCGAAACCTTCTGGTGTTCGATCGATCGAATGAAGTTAGATCGATCGAGACAGATTATTTGTCAGACTCTCTGTTTCACAGTTGTAAGGTGTTTTGAAATTAAAAGCTTTATTTTTAAAAGTATTCTGCAAATTTTTTAAATCATTCTATGAAACAGAAAGTTCAAGCGATTGAACAGAGTTCAATCGATCTAAGGTTCGAGCGATCGAACGGTCTTTGATCGATCGAACTGTGACAGAGAAGTAAGATGCTGTTTTAAGTTCTAATTCAGTATGTAAAGAGTTTATATACTGTGTGAATCAATTAAGTATTCCAATAGTTACATATATTTGTTATGTATGTGTGGATGCGTGTACGACTAACCCTTTTGCAGCTAGTTTAGTCACTATCTCCCATGACACCAAGACTTTTAAATTTTGTATTTAAATTGTTTGAGATTGGTGCATGTTGTAATTTAAGTTTGGTTTGGTTTTAAGGCATATGTAAAGGGCGCTACGACTTCAATCCTACGAAAAGGAAAGTCGCACCGGTTTCCCTAGCCTTTTATTTTATTGTTGCTATTTCTATTTCTAGATAAATTGTAAGCTTCGAAAGAAGCATAGGACAAATGTAATAGAATTAGAAAATCCATGAAGATGGAGCAAGGAGCCTTTGTCCATGAAGATGGAGCTGGAGGCGATCAAACCAAAAAGGAGGTTCTATGAAGATAGAGCCATGGGAGATAGAGGCATCGTTTGGATGTCTTTATTTTCAATTTTAGTTTTTGTTTTATGTGCTTGGTTGTGATTGGCATTTAATTATATTGTTACTACTTGCATGCACGTAAAACAAGTTTTCTAAAATAAGATTCAAAAACTGTTTTTAACGCATTAGTAAACATTGGATGTTTATGGGTAATGTATAAAAACAAATTTTTCTAAAAAGAAAAATCCTTAATTTACCAAATCTAGTGGGAGAGGGTCTTATTTATTGACACCCACGATCTTCCATTAACGGTTCACTGTAAGATGAGTAGTGCATTCTGTGTCACCTCGTCAGGGGTGATCATTCCATACGGAGGGTGCATTACTTATTGGTTACTAGATGTGAACTTCTTTTGATAGGATCAATCAGACGTGTTAGAGGGTGACCACCACACGGAGGCGCTAATTGAGACGATTGTGATTGGATCTTAGTTAATGGTACACACTAGCTAAGCTATGGATAAGGGATCCCACACGGGGCATTGTTCAGAAACTTAGAGATCAAAAGGGATCGGGAGTCATAACTTGTTTTTGCAAGAGTTGCATAGCGGACAAGTCTTGATTAATCGAAAAATAGAAAATTGACCACCACACGGAGGCTTTATTCTTTTGTTTCGATATTCCGGCGACTTTGTTTTAAAATAAGAGTTTTAAGGATTCTTTTATTTCAAACTGTCAAATTCTGATATCCATATTTATTTTGTTTGTTTGATTTTCAGTAATCATAATGTCTGGATCTGCATTTAGTCCACTTGCCACCATACTCACTCAAAACAAGTTAACTGGAAACAACTACACTAAATGGAAACGTAACCTTGACATCGTGTTAACTGCGGAGGATCACATATATGTCCTCACCACCCCATGCCCCGAAGAACCCGCGGCAAATGCTTGGGCAGCTGCCAGACGCGAGTTCGACAAATGGAAGAAGTCGAATGGAATGGCTCGTTGCTATATTCTGGCCTCAATGGCTGGTGTGTTGCAACACCAATTCCAATCGAATGATTCTGCCAGTGACATTATCACATCCCTGAAAAAGATGTTTGGGGAGCATGGCAGGCCTGCCAGACAGGTAGCCATGCAAAAGATAATGAGTGCAAAGATGTCGGAAGGGACTCCAGTCAAGGAACATGTTTTAAAAATGATTGGTTATTTAAACGAGCTGGAGACCCTAGGTGCCAACATCGATGCACAGACCCAAGTTGATATGATTCTCAATTCGATGTCGCCTTCATTCGCTCAATTTAAACTTAACTATAATATGAATCAAATGAATTTTTCAATGAGCGAATTGATGAGTTCTCTTTTGGCAGCGGAAGGGGTGATCAAACATGGGGTCAACGTTTTGAACGTTGAGAAAAGCGCTTCCTCTTCCTGATCTACACCGAAAGGAAAGAAAGGGAAGAAGAAGGCTGGTACTGGTGGTCCAAGTGTTGGACCGGTCCCTAAGATTGCAAAATCTAAGGGAAAAGGTAAGGGCAAAGGGAAGGTTGGTGGCCAAGGCAAAGGAAAGTGTTTCCAATGCGGAGAGAAGGGCCACTGGAAGAGGAACTGTCCAGAATTCTTAGCTACAAGAGTTCAAGGTATGATTGAATCACATGTGATTGAAGTAAGTTTTATTACGGATACTTCAAACACTTGGTGCATTGATTCTGGTACGACTAACCATATCTGTAATTCATTGCAGGGGTTCAGATCAACCAGGAGGTGCAGTGATGGGGAAATCGTACTTACTCTAGGTTCTAGCGCAACCGTTTCTACGGTTGCTATAGGAGTCGTAGTTTTAGAATTTCTAGACAATAAAGTTTTGATTTTATCAGATGTACTTTACGTCCCTTCAATGAGACGTAATTTAATTTCAGTTTCTAATTTATCGAATAATGGTTATTCTTTTCATTTTGGAACTGAAGTTGTGATTAAAAGAAATAGTTCTTTTATATGTTCTGGTGTTAAATCAAATGGTTTGTATGTGATTACTCCCAATATTTCTAAAGATTCTTGCTTGGAACTTAATAACTCAATTATAACTATACCATCTAAAAGAAAAGGACCTTCCACTAATCCAACAAGGCTTTGGCACATGAGGCTTGGCCATATCAATCTAAATAGGATTGGCAGACTAGTCAAAGAAGGGATCTTAGGCGATTTGGTTCTCGAACAAATGGAAGTCTGTGAGTCTTGTTTAGAGGGTAAGATGACCAAAAGGCCCTTTCCCGCAAAGGGCAATAGGACCAATGCATTGTTGGAATTAGTTCATATTGATGTGTATGGACCAATAAATATTAGAGCAAGGGGTGGTTATGAGTATTTCATAACATTTACCGATGACCACTCTAGGTATGGATATGTGTACCTAATGCAGCACAAGTCTGAAGCCTTTGAAAAGTTCAAAGAGTTTAGGGCTGAAGTGGAGAAGCAATTGGGCTCACATATCAAAGCCATTCGATTTGATCGAGGTGGCGAGTACCTCTCTAATGAGTTTATTGATCACCTCGTACAGAATGGGATTCTGTCATAGTTGACTGCACCTGGCACGCCTCAGCAGAATAGTGTAGCTGAGAGAAGGAACCAGACTCTTTTAGACATGACTAGGTCAATGATGAGTTATTCAGAGTTGCCATTATTCCTTTGGGGTTATGCTTTGGAAACCGCTGCATACATACTAAATCTAGTGCCAAGAAAATCTATTCCCAGGACACCACGGGAGATGTGGATTGGGCGCAAGCCTTCTTTGCAACATCTCCGGATAAGGGGGTGTCCGGCACATGTGCTGAAAGGAAAGATGAGCAAGTTGGATTCTAGATCAGAAGTATGTTATTTTGTAGGGTATCCAAAGGGTACTTATGGATGGTATTTTTATGATCCAAGAGAACAAAAAGTGTTTGTTAGTACAAATTCTATTTTCTTAGAGGATGATTATATCATGAACCATAAACCTAAGGGAAGGATAGATCTGAGAGAAATAGAAGGAGAGCCCTCAGTCCAACCCGCAGTTGATAACGATGTAAATCAAGAAAATACTACTTCTTCACCCATTTCCGCACCGGTACCTCGTCGTAGTGGGAGGATTATCAGCCAGCCTGATAGATACATGTTCTTAGGAGAAGTTTTTGAAGCTGTCTCCATAGAATCTGAATCTGATCCTGCCACATACGAAGAGGCAATGGCTGATGTTGATTCAGAACATTGGGTTAAAGCTATGAAGGCTGAATTAGAATCTATGGATTCTAATCAGGTCTGGGATCTTGTATAACTTCCAGCCAATATTAAACCCATTGGTTGTAAGTGGGTCTACAAGAGGAAAAGAGCATCTGATGGAATGGTTGAGACCTTTAAGGCTAGGCTTGTAGCGAAAGGTTATACTCAGAGGGAGGGCATTGACTATGAGGAAACCTTCTCGCCGATAGCCATGCTCAAGTCCATCAGAATACTCTTATCCATTGCTGCATGCCTAGATTATGAGATCTGGCAGATGGACGTCAAGACTGCATTCTTAAATGGCAATCTTGAGAAGGACATCTATATGCAACAACCAGAAGGGTTCATAGCTGGTCGGAAAGGTAACTTGGTATGCAACACTACACCAAAAGAGCACATTTCTAACGGTAATTTACCGTTAGTAAAATTATTCCTAACGGTAATTTACCGTTAGAAATAGAGTGTGGGTAATAATTCTAATGGAATTTCTAACGGTAATTTTCCGTTAGAAAAAGTATTTTTACTAACGGTAAATTACCGTTAGTCATATGTTTACTAATGGATATTTTCCGTTAGTAATTTATTATTCCCAACGATAAAATTCCGTTAGTAATATTTATTCTAACAGTTTATATTCTAACACTTTTATATACAAAAATACTAACGGTAAATTACCGTTCATTACTAACGGTATGTAATATGACAGTTTCTAACACTTTCGAGACAATTACTAACGGATATAAACCATTAGTAATTATTTTAAATGTGAAAAACATAAATACTAAATTATGCTCCCAATTTTTATTTGCACCTAATTTACATTTAGCACTCACCCCTTAATCACAAGCATAATTAATCTCTAAAAAATGTATAAACTCAATCTACAACAAATAAAATCAATAATAATCATAGCATGTAGAATCCAAAATGTTTCATCCATTCAAACATAAATTAAATATCAATAATATTTTTTACATATCCTTGGGTTTCTGAACATAAACTAAACAAAAAAAAAATTGTGAAAAAAATTAAAACTTATAATCATGTAATTTTCTTCTTGCCCAAATATCTAGCACGTATCAAACTATGTTTACACTTCTCAACTCCCACCGGCTCTCTAAGCGTTGGTACTCTTCCTTGGTCAAATCCCAAATTCTCTGCAATATAGAAACATAAATCAGCTTTAAAAAAAACTAATGAGATCAAATGTATTATTTGGTCAAATCTAAAATTGGATATAAATGCAGCTTCCTTTGTGATTGTGCATATGTAGATATTCTAAACAATTTTGTAGTATGTATCCTAAAGAGGCCGTATATAACAAGGTATATAACAAGGTTAAAAATAAAAATTATTACTTAATGCATAAGCCAATTTGAATCTCTTATTTGACAAAGTTGAATCTATTGCTTTTAGAATCTTAAAAGAGGCCGTATATAGCTGTTTAGGGGCTGATTTGGGGAACCCACTCCCCATGCACTTTAATGAAATATCAAATATAGGAACCAAATTGGGATTCAAATTTGGGAACCATAACACTACTCTTTCTAGGTAATCTTTGAATTCTTTCATATCACAAATCGAAAGAAGTTAGGCAAATGGCAAAATCTACCTCAAAATTTTCTATTTGAGAAAACAATTACTGTTGAGCCTTAGTAAGTACCAATAGTTACAGTCCGTCTCTAGTCTTAGGCCAAATTCCATGAAGTAGGATTTTCTTAATCTATTGAGTAATGCAAATGCAGTATGTGTTTGCCATTAAATGCTATGCCAAAAAGGGAGATCTGATTCAATGTCATTGTAGAACAAACCTCATGTGCTGAATGAGTAATTACCACCACAAGGTATTGCTCCTGGTCACAAGCAAAAGTTGCAGCAATGGCCTGCAAAAGCCAAACAATAGCACACTTGTCATGTGGTCACAAGCAACATAACAAAGGAAAAAGAAAAAAAAAATCATATTTACATTACATATAAAGGAAACACTATTCTAAGGAGCAATTCAAGTTAACAATAGAAGTCTAGTCTAATTGGCATAAATAAAATACTCCCTCCGTCCCTTTTTTTGAGTCCTATATTCCATTTTGAGATGTTCCAAAATTAGTGTCCACTTTCCTAAATTGGCATACAATTTTTATTTACTTTCCAAAACTAACCTTCCTTGAAATCTACACCAAGACAAAACTAAAAAAGTTATTGTAATGATTAGGGGCAATTGTGGAAAGTAGGTGTAGATTCTTTTTGTCCCCTTAATAAGTTGAGTTCCCTAAGGTGGACTCAAAAAAAGGGACGGAGGGAGTAAAATAAAACAATAACTAGCAATAATTACAAATCTTACAAGTAAACCAACTTGAATCAATGATTGACAACTACTAATTATGTTACTTAAAATTAATGGGTCTTGACATTTGGAGGTAAACTCGTAGCCTCAAATTTGCAACAAAAAAAAAAAGCAGTGCATGGATAAACTCATCCCCTAGGATATGCAAGGGTCAAGTATGGATAAATGGGCAAAGCATTTGACGATACTGGACGGGATAAGGCATCTAGTAGCTGCAGTGCATGTGTTTGTGTCATGTTTAATTAAACCAATGAAGAACTACCATCTGGAACAGTCATGGGCATGAACTGTCACACTGAGGGAGGGAGAAGTTGCAAAAATTCAAACATTCATTTTGGTGTAGTGTAAACTATTTTCCCAAGTCAGTATGCATATTAAGGGTAAAGCAAAGAATGAAAAATTAAAAGTTGCAAGCATAGCACACCCATCAGAGAAGTTTAAGGGAGGTTTTGCACGAGAGAGAGAGAGAGAGAGAGAGAGAGAGATAGGGGTGGGGTGGGATGGTGTACTTTGATCCGGGGTAAAATGACGATTTAGGATTCAATAAAAAAAAACCTCCCAGATAAATCTAACACTGTTGGGCAGTAAAGTTATATCGCAAGGTATACATACAAAGATATTGAAGTTCAGTCACAAAAGAAGTGGGGCCAGGATACAAAAACACATCTCAGAAATCAGTTGATCTATGAGTCCTCTTTTAGGAAACAAATTTACACAAAGTTAATCTATATTTCCAAAAACCAGCCCAAACCTCCCACTATGCAAAACTTACATGGAGTTTACTGTGAAGTTTCTTCCACCATTCTCTTTTCTATTTCTTTTTGGCTGATTTGAGCTAGTCAAGTAGCAAAAGGAAATTTGGGCTAGATCCTCTTATATATCTAGATAATGTAGATATTAAGTATTTGTAACAAGTAGCAAAAGGAAATTTGGGCTAGATCCTCTTATAAATCTAGATAATGTAGATAATCTAGAAATCAGTTGATCACATGTCTCAGCTATTTTCATGGCACAATGCACTGACAAAAGCTAGAAGCAACCAAGTAAAAGAAGAAAGAGCTAAAGCAGACCTCTTTGATGACCACCACACTTGATGAATTAGGAATTATATCCTCTTTGCTTAATATAGTCTTCAAACTCGGGTGATGTGGGTCCAGCCTTCTTGCAGTTATCGCTAATAAGGACCTTGCCTCCTGGCTTCAACCACTTGTAAAAAGTTTTAAATAGAGCAGGTTTGTCCTGAAAATACATCACGAAGTATTGAAGTTTCAGTAAAATCAGAAAATTCGCCAGAATAAAGATAAAGTAAAAGAAGAAATTGAGGAAACAAAAAAGTAACCGTACAAAAACAGGAAAGACGTATCTGACCAAGTGATGAATCAACTTTTTGTGATTAGCTATGAAGTTAAAGGTAAACCGTAAACATAGGTTGGAGTCAAGATCTACAGCAGACTCAGATCGAAATGGTCAAAGAAAGTCATCAGCATGATTGTAATGAATCAGCAATAATCATTCATATGGTGAGCACTTTCCATATGAATTGTTAATGTATACGTGTGTTTTGCAGGCCTGTTTCCAAAAAAAGGCCAAAGGGGTATATTTTTCATCTGATAATTAGAAAGCAAAATAATTATAAACCCTCTACTCTAATTCTTCCTAATAATAATTGAGGGAGAAAGAGATAAAAAATACACAAAATGATGCATTTCAAGCAATTCTTTTTTCATATCATTCTTTAGGCCCCTTATGGTTCGTGGATATAGAATATGAAAATGAAAGGAAAAGAAAACAAGAAGGAAAACTATTTTCCCTAATGTTTTCCTCAACATTCTCCGTGGCTAAACAACATTGGAAATCAAAAATCCTCAAAAAACAATATATGAACTCGAGAAAAGAGGAAAGGAAGTCACAAAAATCAAAATTCGTAATATTTTTCAATCCTATTTTCTTTTCATTCTCTTTTTATTTTCCTTCACTATTTTCCTTATTTAAGGAAACAAAGAAAAGCATTTTCCCTTGTGTTTTCTTTTCTTTTCCTCACTAAATCCATGAACTGAACAGAGCCTCAAGGAACTAATCTAAAGGCATTCATGTGAAACTTAAAAGCTCAGTGGAGAAAGAGGTTACTTGAATGTGGAGAATGGTGTCACGACTGTAGATCACATCGAAAGTGTTGTCAGGATATGTTTTCTTCGTGCAATCAGCAACTTCAAATTCAACTGCACAATTGAGTCCAATTGCCCGTTCAAGAGCAAAAGAAACCATATTTATGGAGAGGTCAATGCCCACGACATCAACATCAAACTTCTCAGCCATGTAAAAGTCACCTCCCCCAATTCCACATCCAACATCTAGCACTTTCTGGCCAGGCTTAAGGTCCAGCTTTGCAACAAATTCTTTTGTTGTCTCTGCTCAAAGAAAAAAACATACTCAGAAACCAGATCACAAAATAATATAAGGCATTGGGAGAATGTACTTGTCTTTCTATAGACAAAAGAAAGAAAACATCAAAACAAAAGCCCCAATACGCACAACTTGAAATCTGACAAGTTTAGCAGAGTTTTAGCAAGATAACACACACACACACACAAAATGTGAAAGCTAAGCAAAAAAAGATTTTATACATGAGAAAACAGAGCAGTAATCAGGAAAGGGGAAAAATTCAGGTGAATATATATCAGTGTTCAAATAAAAGTGTGTAAATACTGAATATACAGACGGGTTTTCTCTTTATAACTCTGTGTCTCAATAGAACAAGGATGAAAAAACATTCGAGCGACATGAACATACCAATCCCGCCCGTGCTTACAAAACCCTGTCCAAACACGCGTTCATAACGTAATATACCACTACATTTATACTGGACATTATCCAAGAATCGCTGGAACCCTTTATCATCCTCTGACCTGACTTTCTGCCATATCCAACAAATCTGCATAATGCAAACAGTTAAACATCATTTTACCAAGACATGAAAAATGAAGTCCATAATGAAATTAAACTTAATACCTGATTTTGATTCTTTTTGTTTCTCACATAAGCTCGAATGCATTTGCAACCAACAAGAGCGAGTTCAAAGGAATTCCCAGAACCATCACGTGTTTGACATTCTTTGAAAACCTGCAGTTCAATAATGAGCAGATAACCATGTAAAGATTGTGTCCATCAATATTCTGCAGAAGATGAGTACAAACTGCAAACAGATTTCTAGAGTTAATATGTGGATGAGTGGAATTTCAGAAATATCAAATTTCTATGTACATCCAGTTTGCCATTTATTTAACTACAAAAAATGACGACATTGGTATCACTAGTACTGGAAAGAATAAAAAAACTTTCCAAACTTGACCCAAGATGATCACGAATTTCACAAAAGTGAGCCATGTTAAATTAAGACACTAAACCAATTTCACAGAGTAAGATAAACTTAAAACCCAAGTTTGTGAGTCGAGACTTCATGAAGTGGTCAAATCTAATTCTCAGAAGCAATTTGTTGATAATATGGTTAGTCTCTCTCTCTCTCTCTCTCTCTCTCTCTCTCATGGGCTTGTATATGTGTCTTGTACCAGATCTGATGTGTATGTGTATATGTGTATGTGTGTGTGTGTGAGAGAGAGAGAAAGCGCTAACCAGATCTGGCGACTGAGAAATAGCGGCGGCGACGGGCTTCGATGGAGACGGTGACTGTCAGAGGTAAAGGGAGAGGGAGAAGGAGAGAGAATGAGAGAGAGGGAGAATGGTTGGTAAGACCTAGAACCGATCATCGACGGAAGCCGTAAAATCAAAAACGAAAATCAAAGATATACACATGTACGTATATAAATATGCACGAAGCAAAGGAAAACCTAGAAAGGATGAAATTGGGGACCTTGGAGGATCGATTGACAGCAATTGTGGAGGTTGATTTAAGGGAATCGTCGCTGTGGCGGAGGCGGCGCTGTGGCGGAGGGAGCGCTGCGGAGATCTCACACTGTCTCTCTCTCTTCTCCTCCCCTTTTTGTTTCTCTCTCTCCTCTTCTCCCACTCACCTTAGTAGTCAAATATTTTACCCTACATATGTTTTTTCTTTCTTTTTTTTTTTTCATTTGTTATTTATTATTTTTTTTTGCTTGCTTTACCCTACATTTGTAACGGTAATTTTCCGTTACTAATTGTTTTTACAACCGTTACAAAATTCAAAATATCTCTTGTTAAATATTACTAACGGAGTTTGCTATTTTCTAACGGAAATTTACCGTTGGAAATTAGCAACGGTAAATTACCGTTAGAAAACCAAAACCATCTGTGTTACAAAAGTGGCCAAATGGTGTAGTGCAAGCTGCAAAAGTCCATTTATGGGCTTAAGCAGGCATCCAGGAGTTGGAACATCCGATTTGACCAAGCGGTCAAGTCGTTTGGTTTCATACAGAATCTGGATGAACCTTGTGTATAAAAGAAGTGTGAAGGGAAAGTAATGGCCTTTCTTGTGCTTTACGTTGACGATATTCTACTCATTGGGAATGATGTAGCGGCATTGTCAACGGTCAAGGTTTGGCTAGCTAGTACTTTCGATATGAAGGATCTAGGAGAGGCGGGCTATATTCTTGGGATATAGCTCTTTCGGGATCGCAAGCGAAAGATAATGGGATTGTCTCAAGCTGGTTATATCGATAAGGTGCTAACTAGGTTTTCAATGGTTAATTCGAAGAAAGGTTTGTTACCTTTCAGGCATGGTTTAGCGTTCTCCAAGGACCAGTGTCCCAAGACACAGGAGGAAAGGAATCGCATGGCAGGAATTCCATATGTTTCGTCAGTTGGAAGTCTCATGTATGCGATGTTATGCACTAGACCAGATATCTGTTTTGCCGTTGGCATGGTTAGCAGATATCAATCGAATCCAGGTCCAAAGCACTGGACATCCGTTAAGCACATTCTTAAGTACTTGAGAAGGACTAAAGATTACATGCTTATGTACGGTGGTAATGAGTTAATTCCAGTAGGATATACTGACTCAGACTTTATGTCAGATAAAGATTCGAGGAAGTCAACATCCGGACATCTCTTTACCTTGGGAGGTGGTGCTGTTAGTTGGAGGAGCATTAAGCAGAAATGCATTGCAGACTCAACTACAGAAGTTGAGTATGTGGCTGCTTGTGAAGCCGCAAAGGAAGCTGTTTGGCTCAAGAAGTTCCTTATGGAGCTCGAGGTGGTACCAGCGTCATTGTCACCTATTACGCTTTATTGTGATAATAGTGGGGCAGTGGCTCAGTCCAAGGAGCCAAGGAACCACGGAAAGGGGAAGCACGTAGAGCGGAAATATCATCTTATCCGAGACATTGTTCAACGTGGAGATGTGACTATCACCAAGATTGCCACCGTTGACAATCTTGCCGATGCATTTACAAAGGCTTTGCCACAGAAGGTCTTTGATCATCATCTAGATAGTCTAGGTCTCAGATGTAATCCTGTATGGTTGTGAGTACAAGTGGGAGTTTGTTGGGTTTGTGCCCTCAAACCATTACTTTATATAGGAGACATTGACATTTTAATATATGGATATCAGCTTTACATTTAGTTATGTATGTTTCTTTCATGAGATGATTGTTATCCTTAAGTATCATAGTAAGTAATGCGCGTATGTATGAGATACATACAAGTGAGATACGAATTGCTATTCTTTGTTACTTAGAACATGTCACAGTGGATGATGAGACTAGGATATCTCAACAGGTTTACACTGTAGCATGATTAACTACCATTGGATGGAGTGATCAATCTCAATCACTAGAGTGTAACTCTTAGTTGATATGCTAGTGCTTATAGTGCATTGACGGACCTGAGCTTTCCTATTGACACTCAAGGCTGTCAATCAGTCGATAGGAACTCATAACTTGTGTAAGGTACATGTTCTCAATCTTGAGACGATTATGAACACAGACTGTGGATATGACTGCTTTGACTTACCAATCAGTGAGGTCTATAGAAGATCAACACCTGGGTATCTTGGGTATGTCATATTCATAGGGTTGTGAACATATATTGTCAAGACAGAATCTACCCTCTGTTTCAGAGTAAGCATTCCCTTGAGAATGTCACCAAGTCGATTACTGAGTACTGCAGTCTTGTTGATAATAGTTATCAACATGTTTGGTAATCATGAGAGGTGAATGGGACTCAAGGAATACAAGAAGTTATCGTGATTCAGGTTGACAGTAACAGTTATCCGACTACCTGAATATGATTACGAATGCTGAAGGTAGAGGGACATTAGTACAACACACAAGTCTAGTTATCGCTTCGGATATGTTCTTTTGCGTTGGAGTTCAGTTATCGTTTTATAGTGGAGTAAAAGTTAACTGACCAGTTAGTTAGTTTGCTGATCAAAGAGTTTGGTCACGGTAATTAACAAACTGGTCTGAGCCAACAATAAAGAGCCTAGGAGGTCCTACTCTTAGCTCCGCCAGGATACTTGGAAAGACACATGAGGAAGTTCTCAAGACAAGTTCGATCGATTGAAGTATGTTCGATCGATTGAAGTTTTGGCAGTCTCAATCGATCGAGAATGGTTCGATCGATCAAACGTTCGATCGATCGAAGATCTTCGATCGCTCGAAGTCTAGGTCGGTTCTGGGAATCTATAAATAGGGCAGCTGCATTCTGGAAAAGAAGTTCATCATTTTGAACGTCAGAAGCTGCAGAAACTATTTTAGAGCACCAAACCTTCTCCTTCCTCTCCATTAGGGTTCCCACCAACCCTAGTCCTTCCTGCGAGCATCCATAGGTGTCATAAGAGTGAAGGCCATCTAGTGAAAGCTGCTGGAAGTTAAAGAAAATCAGAATTGGATTCAAGACACTAAGGTATAACTCTTGTCCCCTCTTGTGCGCATCTATGGAATTAACGAGTAGTAAATCCTGGGCTGCCATTAAGTTTTTATAACTTGACTTTTCCGCTGCGTGTTTAAACTTTTAAATTAAATCGGTTTTTCCATCACATGTCCCAAGCTTCTAATCTCCAAATCCTACTACAATACCAAGTTACAAAGTGAATTAAACAAAAATTCTATTAAAAAACTACAAGATAGTTTTTCAAGTTGCCTTCTAAGTGAACTCCCAATCCCACGTGCTCACTTCTTTGATTCCTCACCAGCATTTATACCTACAATGGTTATTTAAATAACCACGCATATGTCGATTCGTTTAAGCTAACGCTTAGTGAATAAACAACGATGTACATGAATGATAAACATACTCGCATTCACATTCTCTACATTTCATACTAGTCTCCAGAGTCTCACGTATACAGTCTACACTCCTAGTCTGCGACTCCTCCCCAATAAGTCCATGCGATTAGGTAAGACCCACGTTTCTTTTCTTCAAACGTGCGATCTTATGCCTAGAACGATTCCATGACGATGGCTTGCTACTACGTACTCCTTTGACCCAAATAGCAACTAAACATGCTCAAACACATTTTACCGTGCTTTCGATATAATCAAATATTTCACTGTGCAATTGGGCCTACTTATCGATATAATTGTCCAATATAAACTACACAATATATAGCCATAAATTAGAACATGCCTTCCATACAAAATAGTAATACCTGTTAAGGAATCATTCCAAAACACATAATTAAATCACTCACCTTTGATTAACGCTCCTAATTCCCGTTCCAAGGAAAACTCGAGCACAAATAACGTGTAGAAGTCCGTCTAATACGATTCCTAAGGATCAAAAGTTCGATTATCATCTTTTTATTAAAATTCCCAAAAAATGAGTTTTTGGAAAACTTATCCAAACAAGACGTACTGGATATCAAAACAACAACCTTACCTTGAGGAGTTTGAATATGAAATCTGGAGAAAAACAAACGGGCAGAAGTTCCGCGATTTTTGTCTTAAAGCTCTAAGCTAAGAAATCCACAATCTTCCCGCTCTTGATTTCTAATTTAGGTTATAACTTATGAAAATATCTCACCTATTTCTATATATAGCCACAACTCTTGGAATTGTGTTTACCTCCACACGAGTTCTCAAAACTTCTAATTGTTCTCCCAAACGTCTTACACGTCTAATTCATTGCTTCAAGGGTGAAAACTCTAAATTATAAAAGTTTTCGTCTAAGTTTGTTTGGTTGCTAAAACGGTTCTACATGCTTTTACAAAATTGCTAATTAGCCTACCAATTATGTAGTGTGTTAATTCGCCCTCCCAAGGATACTAGATTAACGACATAAATATACTCTAAAACATATAATAATACAGATAGTGAAATACACAGGTAAACATTTATTTTCTGATAAACATTTAGGGTATTCCATAATGCCCATCTCAATCTCGGAGAGAGGTCACAACATCAAAACATTCATCTACAATGTCTCAGAGGGTTCTCCTATACAGACACCCAAATCGACTCGTGAGTTACAACTCACTCACACACGTGCCAAAATACACATCACTTCACATTATTATGCATGATAAATGAAGTGAAACACAATAACCCCGTACACGAGTATTATGATTCTCTCCCCCATAAAAGAAGTTTGTCCCAAAACTTGTACCTCATGTATCGAATAGGTGTGGATACTGAGTACACATCTCATCTTCTAATTCCCATGTCATGTCTTCTATCATTTGGCTACGCCGTAACACTTTCACCTTCGATATCACTTTAATCCATAAGGTTTGATCCATTCGATCCAAGGTCTCTACCAGATACACAACACACGTCAAATTACTTTGAATCTCATGCGGTGTCAGATTCATCACTTGCTCTCTATCCTAAACCTAATTGTTTACGTAACAATGAAACATAGAATACGTTATAAACTTGAGCATACTCACTTGGCAAGTTCAATCGATATTCTACGGGTCCAACTCTCCCAATGATTTCAAAAGGTCCTATACACCTCGGATTGAGTTTTCCATATCTCCCACATCTAGTAATCCCCTTTGAAGGTGAGACCTTCAAGTAAACCAAATCTCCCACATCAAATTCCAACAGTCACCTATGCTTGTCGACATAACTCTTATAACTACTCTGAGCTGTCAATAGCCGTTGCTGAATTACCCTTATTTTGTCTGCTATCTCTTGCACAATTTTTTGCCATTCAACCATTCTTTTCTCAACTTCTGTCCCACTAATAGGTGAATGACACACACAATTATACAAAGTTTTATAAGAAGCCATCCCAATCCTCGACTGGAACTATTGTTATATGCGAACTCAATTAACGGCAAATGGTATTCCCAATCACCCTAAAATTCAAGTACACATAAATAAAGCATGTCTTCCAAAATTTGGATCACTCTTTCTGATTGACCATCGGTCTGAGGGTAAAAAGCAGTACTGAAATATAATTTGGTACCCATTACTTCTTGCAAGGCCCTCTAAAACTTTGATGTAAAACTACTATCTCTATCCGAAATAATAGAAACTAAAATACTATGTAGTCTCACAATCTTGTGGATACACAACTTATCTAAAGTCATCGGCTTAGTTATTCGAATAGGTAGGAAGTGCGACGACTTCGTCAAACGATCAACGATCACCCAAATAATAGTATTCAATCTCTTAGACCTTGGAAATCCAATAACAAATTTCATTGTAATGTGTTCTCATTTTCACTCGACTACCGGTAACGGTTGTAACACTCCCAAAGGTACATTGGCATTTGGCCTTCACTTGTTGACAATTCCTACATCATGAAATGTAGTGTGCTATCTCCCTCTTCATTTATGGCCACCAATAAACATGTCTCAAGTCTCTATATATCTTGGTACTCCTCAGATAAATGGTGTACTTCATATTGTGCGCTTTCTCTAGGATGTCTCGTTTCAATTCTTTCTCATTAGGTAAACAAATTCTATCCCTTAATCTCAAAACATCGTTCTCAAAAGTGAATCCTGATTATTTGTCCATCGGAATCTCATCACAAATCTTCTTCAAAGCCACATCTTCAAGTTATTTCTCTGTGATCTCGTGAATCAAGAGTGGTTGGTGCCTTACGACTACGAGCATTGGCGACTATATTCACCTTGCCCAAATGATAGTGAATCGACCGATCATAATCCTTCATCAACTCTAACCACCTCCTTTGCCTCATGTTCAAGTCTCGTTGAGTAAACAAGTACTTCAAACTCTTATAATCAGTATATATCTCACATTTTTTCCCGTATAGGTAATGACGCCAAATCTTTAATACAAAAATCCTGACGATCAATTCTTGATCATGTGTCGGATTGTTCTTCTCGTGCGGTGGAAGTTCTCACTAAACCCTCTGCCTCACATTACACTTTGCCTCACCTTACTTTTTGCTCCACTTTACCCATGACGGAGGGTTTTGTAAGACGAAGGGTAGTGTGAAACAAAGGTAATGTGAGGCGGAGGGTTCAGTAAGACGGAGGGTCTTGTAAGATGAAGGGTGATGTTAAACAAAGGGTCTAGTGAGACAGAGGGTCTTGTAAGATGAAGGGTGATGTTAAGCGAAGGGGTCTAGTAAGACAGAGGGTCTTGTGAAGACGAAGGGTCTAGTTGTGCTCAAGACAATGGGAATGTTTTGTAGGTGAGTGAGAGTAGGAATAACTATTAATCCTTTGCTCTAGTGTAGGATTAAGTTGGGTTAGGTTGCCCAAATGTAGTAAATGAGACTACTATTTATATAGAAAGTCATTTGAGGCTGCGAAGTTTTGATGTGGTGGAGAGAAGTTGAGCTGGCATCCTCTGAGTAGGTCGTTTGTTTTAGGTAGATGGACGGTATGGATGGTTTAAATGCTCATCTTTAAGGTAGGTAGAGGTCTTGAATGAGATGTGATCTGTCATGGGGTTAGTCAAGGGGGACGAAGGTTTCCCTCGGTGGTAGACGAAGGTTGTGGGGTTAGTCAAGGGGGAAAGATATACTATTGGTGCAGAGGTTTAAGTAGGTGGAGATACCGAGGCACATGCCATTGGTTTAGAGGATTAAGTAAGGGCAAGTGTCGAGGAATGCAGAGGGTTTCAGTTAAGGAGGAAACCGAGGTTATTTTCTATTGGTGCAGTCCATTAAGCAAGCTTGAAATGACTAAGCACTGATGGTTAAAGGTTTGGGCAAGTTTTGTAGTGATGGGCTTCTCCCCATTGGTTGTGAGATTGGTTGGGGGTTAAACACGTGAAAGTCACATATCTCTCTCTCTTTGGGACTAACCCTAACCTTGCCCATGAGGCGCAGGCTAGGGAGATGACTTCGGCTCTAGCCAACTAGTCATCAGTTTCTGAAATCCCTACGGACTTGACCACCATTGGGTACTGCTTTCGGACCAAGGGTGGGTGTTCGAGAGGTGAGTGTGTGTATATTTGAAGTATACTTTCTTTGTGGGCTACTCCTTAAAGTGGGCTACTCTGAGGTGAGGCTTCAGAGTGGGCTACTTGAGGAGGGCCTTGGGGCGAGTTTCTTAATCATGGAGTTTCACGGTGGGCCCGTTTGAGGTGAAACTTCGGTGAGGCTTCAGAGGACTCATAGGCTTCGGAGCGTTAGAGCTTCGGAAATGGTGAGGCTTCAGAAGTGGGCCACTTGAGGTGGGCCTTTTTCAATACAGTGGGCTCCGTGGGTGAGTACTATTTGTGGGCATTCTGAAGTGCGCTAGCGATTGTTATTGATGGGGTCCATGTGGAGTCCATAATCAGTAGTGATGTTATTACATGTGGAGCCGTTGGTGATGTATATTAGTCAAACTGTATGAATCGTCAACTATTAGCTACAAAGACTGCTGGTGTGTTAGTCACTCCAAACGGCATAACCATAAATTCAAAGTGACCATATCAAGTTCTGAAAGCTCTCTTCTCAATATCTTCCTCCTTGACCTTCAACTGGTGATAACCGGATCTCAAGTCAATCTTAAAAAATGCCTGAGCCCCTTGCAACTGATCAAATAAGTCATCTATTCGCGGTAATGGATATTTGTTCTTAACGGTCAACTTATTCAACTCTCGATAGTCGATGCACATACGCATTGTCCCATCATTCTTCTTCACAAACAAGACTAGAGCTCCGCAAAGCGAAATGCTAGGTCAGATAAAACCCTTCTCAAGCAGCTCCTGTAAATGAATCTTTAATTCTTTCAATTCTACCGGTGCCATTCAATACGGTGCTTGGGGTATCGGTTGTGACCTTAGTACTACTTCTATCATGAACTCAAACTCTCTTTCAATTAATACGTCGGGTAACTCATCGGGAAAGACATCAGAAAATTCTCGAACTACCAGAATATCTTCTACTAGTGGTCCAAGAACACGAGCATCACTAATTGATCATAAGAAACCCGAACAACCTTGCTTCAGCATCTTGCTTACTTGAATTGTTGATATCAAGTATGCCGATACAGTCACACCTTTACCCTAAAAAGTAAACTCTTCTCGACCTAACGGATAGAATCTAACCCGTTTCTTCTCACAATCGATCTTAGCTTAATTGACCGACAACCAATCCATAACCAAGATAACATCAAAGTAATTCACTGTCAATGGAATCAAATCGACACTCAAGACCTTATCACATATCTTGATCTCACACGCCTTAAATACCGAAGAAGTTACTAAAGGTTCACTATTAGGTAATGATATGCACAAATCATATCCTAACTTCTCGGACTCAACAATTAAATGCTTAATAAAATCACGTGACACAAATGAATGCATTGTACCAAAATCCATGAGTATACGTGCAGGATATGAACAAATAGAAAGAATACCTGATATGACCAAATCATCCATATTCCCTAGCCTGAGTTGGAAATATCGTCCTTGTTGTTGCTTGACTCCCTTACCTATATCACTCGTTGCTATGCCTTTGATCCTCTCGATATACTCGATGACATGGTACTCATCCCCGGTTGTCTCTTACTCGGACAATTCTTTGCTATATACCCTGATTGGCCATACTTAAAACATTTCACTCTCATCTCCGTAGCTCTTGGTGTTCTAGGTTGTGTTTGGTGTAGTCACATTCGTATTCTGAGGAGAATTATGGGATATATATCCTAGTTGCTTGCAAAGGTAACAAGTGCTCAACAAATGGCAAGTCCCTTTGTGTCGTGTATTACATGTTGGGCATAACAGTCTCGAGTCTCCGTCGAACGTACTCCCTTCTTAGCTACCCACATATGATCCCGATCCTTGTGTGAATGGTTTCTTGGCATTTTCTTGGCCCTTGCTCCTATTGTCATTGGCTCTCTTCCCTTGTTGCCCTTGATGATATCGTTCAACACCTTTCTCGGCGATACGGGCGGCTTCCTCAACTAGAAGACATTCAGGTGTTGCAAAGTGTCAACACGGCTACGGATATTCTCCCTAAGCCCTTCCTCAAACTTGCAAGCCTTATCCTCATCAGCCGAAACTGTAGATTTTGTAAAGCGTAGCAAAGCATTATAACATGAGACATACTCACCCACGGTTATATCTCCCTGAAACAAATTCTCAAGCACTTGACGCTTCTTAGTTTGAGCCGATCGCGGAAAGAAATGCTTGTTGAATTCCTTTTTGAATCTTCCCATGTAGTTGGTTTCCCTTGTTCAAGCATATTATTCTACCAATCCAGTGCTTCATGTATCGGATGCACAAATAATTTTCTCCTCGTTGGTGCATATTACCTTGCGTAAGCGTCTCTCCATATCCATAATTTAATGATCGGCTAAGTCTATGTCAGTTTGTCCATGGTACAAAGTCAGCCTCCGTTTGTGGAACTATTTTGTGATTGTGTGTTGAGGTCATGGTACTGGTGGTGAATTAATAAATCGAACCTCAACTAGTGGAGTCTTAACGTTCATCTGGTCTCGTTCACTTATGACCTGAATAAAATTCCCTTCCATGTCTACGATCTGGTCCATACATAAATGTGATGACAATTCTCTTATCAGCTCAGTCATGACATATTAAGTATTCTCCCTGATGAGTAAAATGCATAAAGACTATGCACAATATGCCACAATATATATATATGCACATAGATCATCATCACAATCAACAGATGCAAACATATGCGACATTTCTACAATGATAACAATTTTATCGTCACAATCACACACTCCACTCGACGTCACTCAACATATAACATCGCTCGTTCCCAAGGTTCTAAACTTATTGCTTTGATACCACTAATGTCACGACCCATCCCGCTACAGCGAAAGTAGGACACGTGGCACCCCACCAAGGCTCACCCAATTCAATTAAAGGATAATAGCAGTGAAATATCATAAGTAAAATCCATAAAATTAAGAGTTATAAAAAGTTTTCCCAGTTAAAATCTCAAAGAAACAATCCATTTTGAAATATGTAATCCAGTCGACTGTGTCGGGGACCTAATCGATTGCTTTGAAGCCCACAGAGAGTATGGAACTCTCAGCCACACAATCCAGTCGACTGGCACTTGGTCCGGTTGACTGGGGTGTCAAATTCCAAGTCGACTGGAGACCGTCCAATCGACTAGACTCAACTCTCCAATAGCTCTCTCTTCTTGCAACTCAATCCAGTCGACTATTTTTATACCTCCGATCGACTAGACACTATTCCAGCAGAACCTCCCATTTTGGGACACAAACCAGTCAACTGCTTTGGTGTACTCAGTCGATTACTTTTACAAATTTAAGGCAGTGTCTCATTTGTATAAGTGAATCCAGTCGACTGGTCCAAATCCTACTACAATACCAAGTCACAAAGTGAATTAAACAACCGTTCTTTACAAAACTACAAGTTAGTCTTTCAAGTTGCCTTCTAAGTGAACTCGCAATCCCACGTGCTCACTTCTCCGATTTCTCGTCGGTATTTTCACTTGCAATGGTTATTTAAATAACCACACATGTGTTGATTCGTTTAAGCTAACGCTTAGTGAATAAACAACGATGCACATGTGTCACGCCCCGAAGTACCAAAAATAGGGAAAATAAATTTCCTTTATGGGTTCGTAGACACGTGACTGGTTGAATGTCACTTGATTGTTTCAAATATGCTTACAACAATAATATAATACTAGAAGATGACTAAGTTCAGCAAAAGCATGAATCTAAAACATTCAAGTCTTAGATGATTAATATATTACAGACCTAAAGGATATCCAAAAGATACATAGTACATGCCCAACTAAACTATTACATCATCAAATATATTAACAACAGAACTACGTCAAAAGAAAAGCTCCAGGGTCTTCAGCTGGAGAAACTATAGCCTTCCTCGCCAACTATCTATTAATTGCACACATCGTTAACGATCCTCAGGCCAACTATTCGACTGAACAAGTCACGGACGATCCACAAATTAAGGATGCGAAACATACGTAAATAATCACTTGATCGAACACGTTGCTGACGATCCTCAGATCAAGGATACAAATTGTACCTCACAATCAACCCCATAAAGATCACCGAAAGGCTAACTCCGCAAGAAATACCCAAACACGACACCAAGGTCCACAAATCAACTTTAACAGGAAGTCAAACGACTAGAACGAATATCAACGTCCCCTACTCGCATAAAATCTATTATTGAAGGGTTTGCATTATCTTACATGTCTACCTACCGCTCGTTCTTTATGTCTTAAGTTCCACTCGCACGAATCGTCTTAGTATCAAACTGCATTAAGGTCAACATTAAGTTACGATAATTAGGTCATGTTAGCTATTGTCTTAACTTACTAACAATTTCACAATTACATATTAAGTCTTCAAGAGATGTTTCTAACTCATCTTACATCATTCATACTAATCATAGTAGAAATGATAACTAACACATCTCATCAAATGCATATGACATAAACAAGATAATAATAACTAGCGAAAGCATTTATTTAAAAACATTCATCCGTACAGCCACTAGTTAAAAGAAAGTTTCTCGTAGCTCAAGACTTCATAGCCTATTGCGTCTTTTAACATAGAAGGATAACTCATGCATATATATATATATATAACTTCTTAGTTATACATTAGGCCCACAAATCAATTTATCAATTCTAAATGCAACATGCAAGACAAATCTTAAAATCTGGAAAACTGAAATTTTCATCATAACGTAGTTTAGTAAAAATAGCTTTTCTAAGAGCTCAAGATCTCTCAACCTTTCCAGTATTTTTATGAAGAAAGACAACTCATTTATTTACAAATAACTCTTCTATAGCCTGGTCTAAAATTCACTCCTTCATAGGTAAAATGCACGTACAACACAGTCCTATAAATCTAGGAGAAAGCAGTCCAAAAATACAAGAAATGTCTCAGTAAAATGAACGATTTGAGCAGCTCAAAAATCTAATTATAGACTTTTTTTGCACATAAAGATAATTCAAATACCAATAATGTTCTAGTTTTGAGTTTGACCCACAAAGTAATTTATCATGCCCAAATAAATCATACCAATTCAGTCAACATAGTGAAATTTAATTCTGGCAGATTGTATGTTGTTAACCCTTTTTATTTTTTCCTCATCTTTGATCTTCATTACAATTCCCAAAACATGTTCTAAACATATATATACATATATATTAAGTTCTAAACTCACCCAGGGGTTAAGGCTTGTTTGGATGTTGAGAAAATGGAGGAAAATGGAAATAAAAGCTTGAAATGCCTCCAATGGTGATCTTCTCCTCTCGTCTTCCAATTCCTTGCAGTTAAGGGCTTAATTATGGACTCTTTAGCTTCTTTTGATAGTAGCTTATCTTCCCTTGGTGATACGGGGGTGTATATAGGGATATTTGATGGTGTAGATCACAAAAATGACACATGCATTGAAGGATTTGGGCTAGACTACCATCATCTACATCTTCTTCTTCGTCTCTCTCTTTAAAATCCCTCTAAGTTAGTGGAGAAATCTGTGTTTTGGTGGTTTTAGTCTCAAAAAAGAGAAATAAACAATGTATATATAGTGGGGAGTAAGTAGGACAAATGTCCAATGTTAGGGGGTTGATGGTGTGTAGTGGGACAAGTGTCCAAATGTGATTAAATGAGGTTTAAGATGTTGCCATGTGTCCAGTAAGTGGGGTCCACCTTAATCTGTGTGTAAACATCTCGTAATGTGCATCTGCTCCACGGACTGCGTGTAAAACTGGTACAGCTCTAAACTCGCGGTCAGGTTACTATTCACTTCTATTGCGGTGCGGTAGGTACGAACTCGTTGGGACAGTCGGTAATTAAAATAAATATATTGAGACCGTATATATATATTCACTCAATACACCAGATAAACGGTAGTAGCAAGATACGCAATACAGAAAAATTATGATATTTATTTATGTATTCGAAAGTATGAAAACACAGGAAAAATAGCGGTGCTACAACATGAATGATAAATATGCTCGCATTCACATTCTCTACATTTTATACTAGTCTCTGGAGTCCCACGTGTACGATCCACACTCTTAGTCCGCGACTCCTCGCCAATAAGTCCACGCGACCAGGTAAAAACCATATTTCTTTTCTTCAAATACACGACCTTATGCCTAGAACGGTTCCACATCGATGGCTTGGTACCACGCATTCCTTTCGCATAATCAAAACATTTCACCGTGCAATTGGGCCTACTTATCAATATAATCGCCCAATATGATCAACACAAGCCATGAATTAGAACATGTCTTCCATACAAAACATGAATGCATGTCAAGGAATTATTCCAAAACACATAGTTAAATCACTCACCATAGTTAAATCACTCACCTTCAATTAACGCTCCTAATTCCCATTCCAAGGAAAACTCGAGCATAAAAAACGTGTAGAAGTCCATCTAATATGATTCCTATGGATCAAAAGTTCGATTATCATCTTTTTTATGAAAATTCCCTAAAAATGAGATTTTAAAAAACTTATCCAAACAAGGCATAGTGGATATTAAAACGACGGCCTTATTTGGAAGACTTCGAATATGAAATCTGGAGAAAAACAAACGGATGGAAGTTCGTAGATTTGTGTCTTGAAGCTCTAAGCCAAGAAATCCCTAATCTCCCCTCTCTTGATTTCTAATTTAGGTTATAACTTATAAAAGTATCTCTCCTCTTTCTATATATAGTCATGACTCTCGAAAATTATGTTTACCTCCCCACGAGTTCTCAAAACTTCAAATTATTCTCCGAACGACTTACACGTCTAATTCAGTGCTTAATGAGTGAAAACTTTAAATTAAAAAGTTTTCTTCTAAGTTCTGTTTGGTTGCTAAAACGTGGTTCCATATGATTTTACGAAATTACTAATTACGGTATTCCACAATAACCATCTCAATTTCGGAGAAACGTCACAACATCAAACATTCATTCTACAATGTCTTAGATAGGGGTGGGCATTCGATTAGATCGGTTCGGTTTGGAGCATTTTGGTTCGATTTGGGTTCGATTCGGTTTGGCAAAATGCCAACTGTTAACTGACTGAAATTTAATTCGGTTGGTTCGGTTCGGTATAGTTAACCGAATAACAAATTCGGTTCAGTTTGGCTATTCAGTTAACCGAATTGTAAAAAATCCAATTTTTTATTTTTATTTATTTTTATTTTTCACAACTTTTTATGTTTTTTTTCTTTCTCTTTCATATTGCAAAGAAAACACATTTTTCTTTGTTTTCAATTGTAAAAATACATATATTTTAATATAAATAGTTATACATAAAAATATTAATGATATAGAAAATAAAAAATAAATAAATAATTCGGTTTTTCGGTTTAGTTCGATTTGCCTAGAGGCAACTGTTAACTGAACTGAAATTTTTAATTCGGTTCGATTTTTAACCGAACTATAATTTTTAACTGAAATAACTAAACTGAAATTAAAAATTCGGTTTGGTTTGTTCGATTTGTTCGGTTAACCGAACTATTTGCCCACACCTAGTCTCAGAGGATTTTCCTATACAGACACCCAAATCGACTCGTGAGTTACAACTCACACACGTGTGCCACAATACACATCACTTCACATTATCATACATAACAAATGAAGTGAAACACAATAAACCCGTACATGGGTGTTATACTGCCTAACTCTTAATCCCTCCACATCTTCTCACTCCTAAAAATTGAACATATACTCACTATTCTTCCTCTCCAGCTGTTTTCTCTACTCACAAATCCATTGCACAACCATTCTAGAGCTATGTACCATCTCTATTCAAGGAATTGAAAGCTCTCAAGCTTAGGCTAACGCCACCATCTTTGTCGCTAAGTTCTTCGGCTGCGCCGACCATATGTCCTTCAAATTTGCCATCGTGAGTCCAGGGCCGACCTTGCCTATAGGCGGGGTAGGCGGTCGCCTAGGGCCCCACATTTTATTCATATTTTGCTTTTTAAAAGGGCCCCAAAAAATACTGAGTAGGGCCCAAAATAAAAGTTTTATCTATAATATGTTGAACCAATTATAAAAGAGTCGAAGCAAATACTGGAAAAAAAATAAATAATTGTATGTGCCCCATTATAATCCAACCCACCATAAATATTTAAACTAATAGTACTTATTTTCTCACTTTTTTGTTAGCTCAACCTAAATTATTTTAAGTTGGATCAAGCTTTATAAATTATTATCATAGATAAGCTCTTAACAATTATTATCAATAAAAAATAATAATATGAACACATGTGGAATTACAAAAGGCCAAAGAGGCTAGTGGAAGGAGAAGAAAATCATAATCAGTACATACAATAAGGATTACAATTACTAAACCCCTGAATTCTAAAAAATGACCCCAAAAAAACTCACAAATCAACACTATAAGGTTTTGTAACATGCTTGATATAGAAATTATACACGCAAACATGTATAAAATGACCCAAAAATTTTCGCTTCAGGGGCGCTACTCCCGAGCCCTCGTTGTTTAAAGGGTCCCGGCTTTCAATGTTCGCCTAGGGCCCCCAATTTGTTAGGACCGGCCCTGCGTGAGTCCCAACAACTAAGGCTGTATACATAATCTCTCTCTATATATATATATAGATTTTATATAGATCCAGTGAATAGGATCTGATTTGGCTTTGGTCTGTGAATCTGTATACAAAGGGGATTGAGGTTTTAAAGTGGAAAAAAATTAATTACTATGTATTGGATAGAAACTTACAGCATGCTATGTGATGTAACCAAAGGACTTCAATGTTTTTTTTTTTTAACCAAGAGGTTTAGTGTTCGAGTCATGGGGAGCGTGGCCACTGGAGTATTCTCCCGGCGCCTCCAGGCTTCGGGGGATTAGTCAAGGTGCACGTAAGCTGGTCCGGACACCTCCGATTAACAAAAAAAAAAAAAAAGGACTTCAATGTTGGTGTTAAAATTCTTGTCCATTACTTTAGAGAACCACTTGCTAATGGAAGTATGTTTTTTTTATCACTTTTCTTATACGTATTTATTTGTACCGAGGCCTCTGAAGACCATTGCAAAAAAGATCTGGCAATGTCTATATTCGTCGTGGTGTCTCTGTCCCTACTCTAGACAAAGACATACTTTGGGAATTCCCGCCTAAAAAAGTACTCCAGATAATTTAAGAGAATTTCTATCTGGTTGTTTCAAGCAAATTAGAATACTTTTGTTTTTTCATTAAAACCTAGAAGGGAACTGGTTGATGCCTTTCAAATTTGATTTGATAGGTGGAGATTTATACGATGTAAGTTTAATAGCAATTTATTTGCAGAGAATATTTTTACTCACCCAATTTTTGATGCATCAATACTCACTCAAATCTTTCATTGGTCAATGCAGTGAGATCTAGAATTTATTTTTGAATCCCACTGCATTGACCAATGGGAAGCTTGAGTGAGCATTGACTATTTTCTTATTTGTAAAAGTTGAAGATCATTTCAAAGATTTTTTTTTTTCCACATGCCTCTCTTGGTTTCCTAATTTATCAAAGTTTTGATTGGGTTAATGTCGCTCTTCCTCGTGACACAATGAGGAAGCTAGACCACCTATATATGTTGCACCAGCTGGTCTCTCAAATTACGTCGTGCTTCCATTTTGATACACCATTTATGTCAAGCCTATAGTCTCAAGTATCAAATGTCTTTTAGTTTCATAACTCTTATACATTTCTATAGTTTCATAACTATTATAACTGAGGTCCTTAAGTGTTTTAAACTTTTATCAATCGGTACATTTTTACTTAAATGACTTTTCTTAGAGTTTTAATAAATTTGGTAGATTACTTTTTTTTTTGGTCTGCCCATGAAAGTTCTATTTTTTTTTTTTTTTTTATGGATATCGTGTTTATGTATATGTATATATATATATATATATCTACATATACATGCATATGCTGTCACGATTTGTACTTAATTATCTTTTGTTGGACTCTATTTTATGGTGGACTCTAGGTATCATTTTTTTTTTGTTTTTTCCTTGGCTTTTCTTATGTTGGTGGACTAGGACTCTTTTAGTTAGGCTCATATTCCTTCCTTTCTTCTTCTTCCCTTTTTTTTTTTTGTTAAGCATGGCTCACGATTCTTTTTTATATTTTATTTTATTTTATTATTCTTTAACAATATGTTATACTATTAATGCCTATAATGTCCGACTCTATTAAACTAATACTAAGGTATACATACAACACTTCTTAAAGTAAGTATTTATTATTGCTATAAAAAAATTTCCTATTAACTATGATTTTTTTTCAAGATAAGTATTAATAAAATGTATTGGATAAAAAATAGATTTAAAAAATGAGAAATAATGAGAGGAATGATCGAACAAAGACACTACAATATATATGGTTACTTAGGCCGACAGCCATAATACAAAGAGCTTAAAATGCTACGTACGTATTTTTTAATCAATTTTCACACATTCTTTACCTCAGACACATACCTATATTTATAAGTGAAAGATACACAATAAACACACGTTAAATATATTTTTTAGCAGGAGGGGAAAAGGATGGGGATCGAAAACTCAACTTATATAATGGAGGGACTTTTTTTTAGTCTGTTTATGAGAGTCTTACTTTTTTTTTTCATCATGGTAATGTTTGTATATGGATTAGACTTTTAACTAAAGTGAAAGTAACATTCTTCTCACCATGTTCCCGTGGTTTTTCTCATTTTTTGTTCTTTGTGGTAAAATCCATGATTTGCAATACATCCTTATTCTTATAGTATATATTGGATTCTATTTTTTTTTAAAGGTGGACAATAGATAAAGACTAGACATGTTTGTTCATCTATTGATTGTTTATAACTTTATATTAATTACACTTGATATTTGATAATTGTACTTTGTCCATTACTTAGTATCTCATCATTTATACTTTACTCTTATTTGTTCTGTACTGTTAATTGTTTAAATATATATATATATATATATATAAATGCTAAGACTGAAGGTAAAAGAAATAGTTATAAGACTTTTAAAAGCATAACTTAGTGGGAATATGAAGAAAATTTTGAAATAAAGACTAAATGTATTTTTCAAGAATAAATTGTCATACAAGAAAGTTCTAGAACTAAATTCATTAGAATTAATAATAGTGCATATGCTTAGAAAAAAAGTGAGACTTTATGGAAGTAGGAGGATAAACATAAAATAAGACTATAATGCTTTTTGTTAAGTACTTATGAGAGACATCAAATTTAAACTAAACTCAGAAGGAAAAAATAAAAAGTAGATAACTAGAAGCCTAAAATTGTGAGACCCAATGAAAGTTTGAGAAAAACATGAAACTATACTAATTTTTCTTTTCATAGGTCAAAATGTGAGACTACAAAAATGGAATCTAATGGGTGTTGGGAGAAAATAAAATGAATACTAATTTATCTTTAAAATTACATAATTAAATTGATTAAATTATTTTATATCCCCAACATTGTGCATTAATTTAGAATGCATTATTTAAAGTATTTATCTATTAAAAATTATTTGAAACAAATAATTAAAAAGCGAAACAATATAACAAGAAGCAAAGGGTCCTTGTTTGGGCTAATTTTAAAGTATTTATCTATTTAAAGTATTTATATATTAAAGTATTTATCTATTTAAAGTATTTATATAAGGTAATTTAATATTTAGTCCTAATATATGCATCTAACTAGAAATATGCCCCTTTTTCAAATGAATCTAGAAATAGGTCCCTATACTATTTTAAGGACAAAACTGCTCCCGTATATATATATATATATATATATCCACATAAAATCTGGGTTTTAAATTCAAATTAAGGAATTTCTCACTTTTAACACGCTTCTCACTTTTTTGTGAGAAATTCTCACTTTTTACACGGTCCGTTTTTAAGGTAACTTAAGAGCCGGACTGTCTATATATAAATATAGATATATATATATATAGAGAGAGAGAGAGAGAGAAAATCTGCTAGAGAAAGAAAGATGAAGACAGAGAAGGAGAAAGAAGAGAGAGAGGGTTGCATCCCCTCCACCGCCATCGGCGACCACCCACCACCTTCCTCCTCCTCCCCTCTTTACCTCCCTTCACCTAAATCAACATGCACTACCATCTACGGCTACCCCTCTCCGTCGATGACCACTCTGTGGATAAATTACTCACTAGTTCGTGAGAAAAAAAAAATCAAAGTATCTCACAGCAATTGAATCGTTTTAGGCGCGAAAAATTCGATTTCATCTTTGTTCTCGGAAATGTGAGTGAAAAGTAAGGTTTCAAATTTGCAGCCCATCATCAACAAAATCAACCGATCGCGAGACGATACAGAAGACGATTACTCCGAAATGGCTCATGGATCTGCTGCATTCATCGATGGTTGTGTCATAGATTTACTCACTTCCATGAATTTGTATACACAGTCCGAACTGTGTAAAAATCGAAAAATTCTCACAAAAATGTGTGAATTTATCATTTTTTTTAAATTTTCACTTTTGAAATTTCTTTAGGTCCGGTTTTTAAGGTCCGCTTAAGATCCAGACCGTTTGTATACATACATATAGTATTGATGAGGATCTCCTTATTGTATAGGCTGTAAGAAATTCCTCACTTGTTATGTACATGAAGTTAGTGAGAAATTTCTCACTTTTATAGGTTGTAATAAATTGCACATTTGTTATGTAGTGAAATTAGTGAGAAATTTCTCACTTATATAGGCTGTAAAAAATCACTTCCTCATTGTATGTAGATTAAATTAATGAGAATTTTTTCACTTGTATAGACTGTAATCAATAGATAATGTGTTATGTAAATGAAATTAGTGAGAAATTTCTCACAAAAAAATGAGAAATTCCCACATCACTTTGTTAAACCGAAAATCCATTGATCATAGGGATATTAATTCCATTATCCATGATCTCCTAAAAATACGTTTCCCAAAACTGCATATAACACAATTTTGGAAGTTTTTTGAATATACAAAGCAGTATAAACAGAGAGAGAGAGAGAGAGAGAGAGAGAGAGAGAGAGAGAGAGATTATCACATTACTCTGTTAAATCCGAAATCCCTTGATTTTAGGAATATTAATTCAGTGAGAAATTGCTCAAAAGCATATTGAAAATCAATAAAAACTAGTGAGAAGTTTCTTGCAGTTTGATTTATGCTTCTTATATTTTGTTATAGAAAATTTGATTTACTACGATTATGCTTTGCCACATCGTATGTAGAATAAATTAGTGAGAAATTTCTCACTTGCATAGACTGGAATCAATAGATCATATGTTATGTAAATGAAGTTAGGCATAGACTGGAATCAATAGATCATATGTTATGTAAATGAAGTTAGTGAGAAATTTTGCACAAAAAAGTGAGAAATTCTCACATCATTCTATTAAATCGAAAATCCCTAATTTTAGGAATATTAATTCCCTTATACATGATCTCCTAAAATACATTTTCCAAAACTGCATATAACACAATTTTGGAAGTTTTCGGAATATACAAAGGAAAAAAAAAAAGGTGAGAAATTCTCACATTACACTGTTAATAACCGAAATCCCTTGATTTTTTGGGATATTAATTCCCTTATCCATTATTTCCTAAAAACATGTTTCTCATAACTGTATATATATATAACTGTATATATGTATGTCAAGGGTATAATGGTCCGGATTTATACTAACCATTTAAGAATAGGGACTAATTATTGATTTCTATTGCAAATTAAGGATTAATTTCTATACACCAAATCAAGTCAGGATCAATTGCTATTAATGGCCATATTTAGGGACCAAATTGTATATTTCTAATTTATATATTAGTGCTTTTCAATTGGGCTAATTTTACTGTGATTACTCCTTGTTTGTAGACAGCGACGTTTAGAGTACAGACAGAGAAGCAAAGGGCCCATCTATTTGGTCTACGTAGCTCCGTAAATGACCTATTAGGATCTCTCGTACTCTCACAGACCCGATTCACTCCATTCCTCTCACTGGTAATTACTATCTCTCCACACATAGGCTTTGTTTACTCATTTATCTTTGTTTAATTGGGAGACAGAACCAAGCTTTTAGTATAGAAAGTAGAGAAAACCTTTAGAGTTATATTTGTGGCACTAACAATATCCACTAACACTTACTAACACACTCTATCTCTCTCCTAGTGGCATTGTAGGGTCCACAGTGGACCCCGCAGTACTACTAGGAGAGAGATAGAGTGTGTTAGTGGATTTTGTTAGTGCCCCTAGCATTGCCCAAACCTTTATACTCCGCTTCATGAACACTTGCATGTGTTTTTTTCCCCTTCTTTTAGTGGAGAGGTGCTTTGCCAAAATTTTCTGCTACATATTTTTATGTGGGTGTTGGATTGTGAAGATCAACTTGCTTAATGAACACCCTAAAAAGCTTATAGAAAAATGTTTTGCCAATCTTCTTGTTATATAACTTCCATTCTCGTTGTGTTTGCTATTGTCAAGTTTGTTAATATTTTCATTGGAAGGTACCAATGCGGACACTTCAAATCCAGATGCTTCCTTCGTTGCTCCAACGTCAACTTGCAGACAACGAGATCTATCCCCTATATGACAAAAATACATTAAAAATAAACATGGATTGTAATAACGTTCAAAAAAAATAGGGCTGGGTAGAAGCAAATGAATTTTGTGAAATGCTACGCTGCCACTGATACATTGTCAAGGAAGTCGGGTCTGCAACGCACGAGTAGCATGATGCAGATTCCATGTGAATGGTGATAAGGGTATCACTGCATTGTAGAATGCCAATAATGGATTATGTTTGCTTATACAATGTAGTATAAGTAAAACCCAAAATCATCAAATAAACTCTAAAACCAAACCTTGGATCCAATGTCTTGTTAAAAATGAAATCCCGCCCACTTATCTCCTCTGCTCTGAGTGACACCTCCATTGCATCACTTATCTCCTCAGCTGTGAGTGTTGCCTCCATTGCATCATTATCTACATTTTGTGAGACTGGTTTTTAGGATGAACAATCTTGATGGAAGATTTGTAGATTTAGAAATTTTACTTTGTCAGGTAAGTGCCTAAACTGTCAAAAGGCAAGTGGTCAATGATTATTGTTCTAGAAGTATTTTTTTTGTAAATAAAAGCAGTAACAATTCCATTAGCTGGAAATCATATCAGAATTACGATCCTGATGAGAAAAGTCCAAACAGTTTACTATTTTTCAGTCAGCTAAATTTTTTTTTGCTATCTATTACCTAGGAAATACGTCTGTAGTTGAGAATCTGTCACTGAAGTGACTCTATTTTGCAGTGCTGCCTTACTGTAAACGGTTGGCACTATGTTTTCCCTCCCAACAAGACCAACACCATTTAAATATTAATCATCTGCACTCGAGTTTGTTAATAAGTTCATTGGAAGGTACCAATGTGGACACTTCAAATCCGGATGCTTCCTTCGGTGCTCCAACGTCAACTTGCAAACAACGAGATTTATCCCCTACAGAACAAAAATACATTACAAATAAACATGGATTGTAATAACGTTCAGAAAAATAGGGCTGGGCAGAAGCAAATGAATTTTGTGAAATGCTACACTGCCACTGATCCATTGTCGGGGAAGTCAGGTCTGCAGCGCACGAGTAGCATGATGCAGATTCCATGTGAATAGTGATAAGGGTATCACTGCATTGTAGAATGCCAATAATGGATTATGTTTGCTTATACAATGTAGTATAAGTAAAACCCAAAATCATCAAATAAATTCTAAAACCAATCCTTGGATCCAATGTCTTGTTAAAAATGAAATCCCGCCCACTTATCTCCTCTGCTCTGAGTGACACCTCCATTGCATCACTTATCTCCTCAGCTGTGAGTGTTGCCTCCATTGCATCATTATCTACATTTTGTGAGACTTGTTTTTAGGATGAACAATCTTGATGGAAGATTTGTAGATTTAGAAATTTTACTTTGTCAGGTAAGTGCCTAAACTGTCAAAAGGCAAGTGGTCAATGATTATTGTTCTAGAAGTATTTTTTTTTGTAAATAAAAGCAGTAACAATTCCATTAGCTGGAAATCATATCAGAATTACGATCCTGATGAGCAAAGTCCAAACAGTTTACTATTTTTCAGTCAGCTAAAATTTTTTTTGCTAACTATTACCTAGGATATACGTCTGTAGTTGAGAATCTGTCACTAAAGTGACTCTATTTTGCAGTGCTGCCTTACTGTAAACGGTTGGCACTATGTTTTCCCTCCCAACAAGACCAATACCATTTAAATATTAATCATCTGCACTCGAGTTTGTTAATATGTTCATTGGAAGGTACCAATGCGGACACTTCAAATCCGGATGCTTCCTTCGTTGCTCCAACGTCAACTTACAGACAACGAGATCTATCCCCTATAGAATAAAAATATATTACAAATAAACATGGATTGTAATAACGTTCAGAAAAATAGGGCTGGGCAGAAGCAAATGAATTTTGTGAAATGCTATGCTGCCACTGATCCATTGTCGGGGAAGTCGGGTCTGCAGCGCGCGAGTAGCATGATGCAGATTCCATATGAATGGTGATAAGGGTATCACTGCATTGTAGAATGCCAATAATGGATTATGTTTGCTTATACAATGTAGTATAAGTAACCCAAAATCATCAAATAAATTCTAAAGCCAAACCTTGGATCCAATGTCTTGTTAAAAATGAAATCTCGCCCACTTATCTCCTCTGCTCTGAGTGACACCTCCATTGCATCACTTATCTCCTTAGTTGTGAGTGTTGCCTTCATTGCATCATTATCTACATTTTGTGAGACTGGTTTTTAGGATGAACAATCTTGATGGAAGATTTGTAGATTTAGAAATTTTACTTTGTCACGTAAGTGCCTAAACTGTCAAAAGGCAAGTGGTCAATGATTATTGTTCCAGAAGTATTTTTTTTTGTAAATAAAAGCAGTAACAGTTCCATTAGCTGGAAATCATATCAGAATTACGATCCTGATGAGCAAAGTCCAAATAGTTTACTGTTTTTCAGTCAGCTAAATTTTTTTTGGCTAACTCTTACCTAGGAAATACGTCTGTAGTTGAGAATCTGTCACTAAAGTGACTCTCTTCTGCAGTGCTGCCTTACTATAAACGGTTGGCACTATGTTTTCCCTCCCTACAAGACCAACACCATTTAAATATTAATCATCTGCACTTGAGTTTGTTAATATGTTCATTGGAAGGTAACAATGCGGACACTTCAATTCCAGATGCTTCATTCGTTGCACCAACGTCAACTTGCAGACAACGAGATCTATTCCCTATAGAACAAAAATACATTACAAATAAACATGGATTGTAATAACGTTCAAAAAAATAGTGCTGGGCAGAAGCAAATGAATTTTGTGAAATGCTACGCTGCCACTGATCCATTGTCGGGGAAGTCGGGTCTGCAGCGCGCAAGTAGCATGATGCAGATTCCATGTGAATGGTGATAAGGTTATCACTGCATTGTAGAATGCCAATAATGGATTATGTTTGCTTATACAATGTAGTATAAGTAACCCTAAATCATCAAATAAATTCTAAAACCAAACCTTGGATCCAATGTCTTGTTAAAAATGAAATCACGCACACTTATCTCCTCAACTGTGAGTGACGCCTCCATTGCATCACTTATCTCCTCAGCTGTGAGTGCTGCCTCCATTGTATCATTATCTACATTTTGTGAGACTGATTTTCAGGATGAACAATCTTGATGAAAGATTTGTAGATTTAGAAATTTTACTTTGTCAGGTAAGTGCCTAAACTGTCAAAAGGCAAGTGGTCAATGATTATTGTTCTAGAAGTATTTTTTTTGTAAATAAAAGCAGTAACAATTCCATTAGCTAGAAATCATATCAGAATTACGATCCTAATGAGCAAAGTCTAAACAGCTTACTGTTTTTCAGTCAATTAAATTTTTTTTTTTGCTAACTATTACCTTGGAAATACGTCTGTAGTTGAGAATCTGTCACTGAAGTGACTCTCTTCTACAGTGCTGCCTTACTATGAACGGTTGGCACTATGTTTTCCCTCCCTACAAGACCAACACCATTTAAATATTAACCATCTGCACTCATGTTTGGACATGGTACAACAAAATTTTTCCATTCAACTAAAAAAAGTTTTTAAAAAAATAATTAATAAAATACTAAGTATTATTTCCTCTCAAAAAAGAATCTAACCATCTCTTGCTAAAGGACTTGTTAAATTAAAATCATGGTTGTCATGAGCTTCTCCTAGGAAAAGAAGTATGTACTAGTAAATTCCAATCAACTACAAACACATAAACAAAAAAAAAGTTGTGTTTGTATCAGTAATTAAGTTGATTTTTTCGATTTCAGAAATTCTGAGACAAAACATCAACTTCAATTCTTCACCAAAAATTCATTTTTTAACATTTTTCAGTGAAACCAATAACTAAACAACCTTAACATGGCTAGTATATGATTTCAAAAAAATGAAACAATAAAGGTTCAATTCTACAAAATCCATTAGATAACAATAAAGTATATCAATAACCTATATAATTCAGCAATTGTCAGTTGTGATTCGTAACACTCGAAAGATGGTGACTAACTTGAGGACAATATCAAAAGAGTAGTACAAGGAATAGTAGTACTTATGTAAGATGAAAAACGAGGGTTCAACATAATAATGAAGCACAAGGAAGGGATAATATCTAAAGAATGGTCCAGTAGAAAACCTAAAAAGAGACCACTCTGCTCGATCGTAAGTGCTTCTTCTTCAACTTCTTCTTCTTCATCTTCTCCTCCTCGTTTTTTGTCACGCCCCGGAGCAGCATAAATAGAGAAAAATAAATTTCCTTTATGGGTCCATAGGGAATGACGGGTGAAGTCACATGATTGTCCACACCACGCAGTACTAAGCAACAAGAAGT
The DNA here is from genome assembly GCA_033977485.1 of Hydrangea macrophylla. Taxonomy (NCBI): domain Eukaryota; kingdom Viridiplantae; phylum Streptophyta; class Magnoliopsida; order Cornales; family Hydrangeaceae; genus Hydrangea; species Hydrangea macrophylla. The sequence goes on from CM066994.1 coordinate 37,899,813, forward strand.
AATAGTGTAACAGGAATGAAGTCTAGGTTCTGATCACAACGTATCACAAAGTCAACAGAAGTTACTAACTATTACATATCAGAGTCTCGAATCAAATATAAGGCAGCGGAAGTACAAATGCCAAGGCAACATATGCCTGACTACAAAAAGGGTTCTAAAACGGTAAAGACAATTAGCTACAATTCTAGTCTAGTCTTCAGTTGGCATAAAGGTAGTCCTCGGCGTAGTAGTCTTCTTCAGTCTGACCTCCGTCGGGGAAATCCTCCACAGGGACTCCGTCACCGTCATAGTAGTCCTCTCCTGCAGGCCCTTCACCTGTATAGTCATAACCAGGGTGCGCTGGAACGTAGAAATGTCCAGCGGCATAAACGCCGTCATCTAAATGAAAGCTGAGTGAGTTAGATACTAACAGGGTATCGACTATTGAAGTTATTACAAGTTATAAGCCGCAACAAGTTAGAGTTCTGTAAGGGTAACTTCTTTACATTAAACCGATGATCTGATTACTAATGTTTTACTCATTATAAGACCGATAACGCGTCTTGATAGGGGAACAGACTCGACAGTAGTTCAACTCTATAACGCACCATTGCTCATCCACCGCTTTTAAGAACATATGCACAGTTCACCGCATGTCATGGATACCACGTTAGTCCATCCCCCGCTTTTAAGAACATATGCACAGTTCACCGCATGTCAGGGATATAACGCTTTAAACAACAGTACATCATTCTATGCCACGACTTAGCGACGTCTACCAGTGATCACGGTCCACCGCATGTCATAGACACCTTCGTCTGTCTACCGCTTTTAAGAACATATGATTAGATCATCTGGCTATCTTAGGGCAAATGGTCCGGTTCACCGCAAGTCATAGACACCTTCGTCTGTCTACCGCTTTTAAGAACATATGATCGACCAAAGCCCGGCCACGCAAGATTCCCGAATCTTAGCAAACCTACTTAAGTTCAACTCTATTACCGATACATGACAATCCCAATGTGGCCCGACTACTCTGAATGAATGAATGTTAACTCCAAAGGATTCACAACTATTCCGTTATCTAACATCATAAACATTATCCGATAGTCTTGTTAGTACTACGATCCTACGCCGCATTAACTCATTATCAGGTCTGTATTACAGTAATAAAGCATGCTGGGGAATACTGAACAGTAAATAACCAACTAAACAGTTATTACATTATCTAAACAAGTAAAACAGTAAACTGTAACTGCCAATCGATTGGTATAGATGCCAATCGATTGGTATAAAAGTAGTGTCAATCGATTGGAAGAAGGTTCAATCGATTGGTATAGAAGTAGTGTCAATCGATTGATAAAAAGTTCAATCGATTGGATCACAATCCATGTCAATCGATTGCATAAAATGTCAATCGATTGAGACCTGAAAGATGTCAATCGATTGATATAGTGTCAATCGATTGACACTTCGTCTTTTTCACAGAGAAGACTGCTCAACACATATAAACGGGAAATACAAGGTTTCTTCTCCATTTCTTCATTCAAAACATGTCCTAACATCAATATCAAGTTACCAAGTGAGTTTAGAACTCACCTAGGCGTTAAGGGCGTGTTTGGGAATGTGAAATGAAGCTTGAGCTTCAATGGTGGCTCCTCCCTCTCTTTCCTCTGCTCTCTGTCTCCTCTCTTCTCTTTCTCCTTCTTCTCTTCTTCTTTCTGGTCTTCTTCTTCTTCTTCTCAGTCCATCTGTGTGTGTGGGTGAGTAAATATATGTATATATGTGAGTATATATATATATATATGAGTGTATATATATATAAACACACACAAACACTCCCTCTCACTCTCTCTGATTTCAGCAACCAGAATTACGCCCAAAATGGGCTGGTATATATAAGGAGAGAGTGTTCACGTGGCTTCTCCCCAGCCAGAGCAAAAGAATCTGCCCAGCTGCCTCCAATCGATTGACATAAGTGTCAATCGATTGATACAATCAATCGATTGGTATCAAGTTCAATCGATTGGAACAATCAATCGATTGAGATAAAGTTCAATCGATTGGTATGTAAAATATACCAAGGGTAAGGCCAAGCTTATACAAGTATTAAAAGAAGCATACATGGTCTTATTCACATAATATATTACAAAAATACAGGGTATTACATCATCCACCACTCATAAAAGATTTCGTCCTCGAAATCCGAAATAAACAGGGTTAAAACAAAAATGGAAACTTCTCTCGCATCTCCGACTCCAATTCCCATGAAGCTTCTCCTTCGTCGTGGTGCTTCCATTGAACCTTCACTAGCGGAATCTCCTTGTTTCTGAGCTTCTTCACTCCTCGGTCTAGAATACGCACCGATCCTTCGTTGTAGGTCACGTTCTTGTTCACTTCGATATCTTCAAAACTGATCTCATGCGCTGGGTTGTGGGCACATTTCCTCAACATGCTGATGTGGAAAACATTGTGTACTCCTGACATCTTTGGCGTCAACGCAAGTCGATAAGCAACCTTCCCAACACGTTCTAGGATCTCGAACGGTCCGATGAATCGCGGCGATAGCTTGCCTTTCTTCTATCCGAATCTGACGATACCTCGAACTGGCGAGACTTTGAGTAGCACGTGATCTCCAACTGCAAACTCTAGATCTTTCCGTCGCTTGTCGGCATAGCTCTTGTATCTGGATTGCGCTGTCTTCATCTTTTCTCGTACAATCTGGATCTTCTCGGTTGTTTCTCGAATCATCTCGGGCCCAAGTAGTTGAGTATCTCCGACTTTGGCCCAACACAGCGGCGATCGGCAAGGTCTTCCATACAAGGCTTCAAACGGTGCCATCCCTATGCTCGTGTGGTAGCTGTTGTTGTAGGCAAACTCGATCAAAGGTAGATGCTTCTCCCATGAACTCTCGAATTCAATGACACAGGCTCGCAACATATCTTCCATCACTTGATTGGCTCGTTCTGTCTGACCGTCTGTCTGTGGATGAAAGGCTGAACTCAAATTCAATGAAGTTCCCATTGCTGTCTGAAGGCTCTTCCAGAATTCTGCGGTAAAGCGTGAATCTCGATCTGAAACTATTGAGACAGGTACACCGTGCAGTCGCACTATTTGCTCTAGATACATCCGGCTCAATCTTTCAACAGGGTGTGTCATGCTGTAGGCGATAAAATGTGCTGACTTGGTGAGTCGATCTACTATTACCCAAATAGCGTCGTGGTTTTGCTGAGACTTCGGCAATCCAACCACAAAATCCATGGTGATATGCTCCCATTTCCATTGGGGAATCGGTAGCGGTTGTAGGAGTCCAGGTGGTTTCTGATGCTCTGCCTTTACTTGTTTGCAAATAAGACATTGTGATACATGCTCGGCCACTTCTCGCTTCATTCCTTGCCACCAGAAGTTTCTCTTCAAGTCCTTATACATTTTGTTTCCTCCTGGGTGGATAGTCATCCTTGACTTGTGTGCTTCGTCCAGAATGTTCTTCCTGAGTCCATCGTCATTTGGCACACAGAGTCTATCTTTGCATTTTAGTGCTCCGTCCGTACTAATACTCCATAACTCGGGTTCCTTTGCGGACATCTTGGCAAACCATAACTTTAAATCCTCGTTCGACTGTTGAGCTTCCAAGATGCGGCTGATGAGAGTTGGTTGCACGACAAGACACCCAAAGTGTTGTCCTTCTCCTGATTCCACTGGTTGAAGGTCGAATTCGGCTAACGTCTCCAATGCTCACCATTCTCTAATCAAAATCGAAGCAACCAAAAGGCGTGGTCTCCGGCTCAGAGCGTCGGCTACAACATTTGCTTTACCCGGGTGGTATTGCAAAGAGAAGTCGTAGTCCTTGAGTAGTTCCATCCATCTCCGTTGTCGCATGTTCAACTCCTTTTGAGAGAACAGGTACCTTAAACTCTTATGATCTGAGAACAAGTCGAACTTTTCTCCATACAAATAGTGTCTCCAAATCTTCAAGGCGAACACGATTGCAGCTAGTTCCAAGTCGTGCTTCGGATAGTTCTTCTCATGCGGCTTCAATTGTCTTGATCCGTATGCAATGACATTCCCCTCTTGCATTAGCACACAACCAAGTCCTTGGTGTGATGCATCACTATAGATTATGAATTATTCACCACTCTTAGGTATCGCAAGCACGGGTGCGGAGGTTAGTCTCTCCTTCAATTCCCGAAATGCATCCTCATGTTTATCAGTCCATTCGTACTTCGTCTCCTTCCTAGTCAGGCTTGTCAACGGTCCTGCGATTTTAGAGAATCCTTCCACAAATTTCCGATAATACCCAGCCAATCCAAGAAAACTCCTAACTTCGGTTGCATTGGTTGGCCTGTTCCAGCTCAAGACTGCATTGATCTTAGATGAGTCTACAGAAATCCCATCCTGTGATATCACATGTCCCAGGAATTTAACTTCCTGAAGCCAGAATTCACATTTGCTGAATTTCGCATACAGACTATTGTCTCTGAGAGTCTGTAGAGTAATTTGTAGATGCTTCTTATGTTCTTCTTCCGTCCTTGAATAAATTAGAATGTCGTCGATGAATACTATAATGAATTGATCCAGATAGGGTCTGAATACTCTATTCATTAGGTCCATGAATACTGCCGGGGCATTAGTCAATCCAAAAGACATCACTAGAAATTCGTAGTGTCCATATCTCGTCCTGAAGGCAGTTTTCGGTATATCTTTCGGTCGAACTAGCAATTGATGGTATCCTGAACGCAAATCGATTTTCGAGAATATCCTTGATCCTTGTAGTTGATCGAACAGGTCGTCTATCCGGGGAAGTGGATACCTATTCTTGATCGTGACTTTATTCAGCTCCCTGTAGTCGATACAGAGTCGTAGCTCTCCGTCCTTCTTTTTCACAAATAGAACTGGTGCTCCCCAAGGCGATGTACTGGGGCGAACAAAACCTAAATCTTCGAGTTCCTGAACTTGCTTCTTCAATTCCAACATTTCTATTGGCGCCATCCGATACGGGGTCTTGGAAATCGGCAACGTTCCGGGTGCTAACTCAATGCAGAAGTCTATCTCTCTCTTCGACGGAAGTCCTAAGATGCTTCGGAACACATCTTCAAAGTCTTGAATAACGGGGATCTGCTTGATAGTAAGCTCCGTGCTTGAAGTCTTAATCGTGGCTAGGCAGCTTGTGATAAACATGTCGCTCAACGGTTGGCACTGAAATCTGATCTGCGGGCAACCAGGCGTCGAAAAGACAATGGTCTGACTAACACAATCCAGGTTAGCGCCATACTTAGTAAGCCAATCCATTCCTAGGATCACGTCGAAATCAGACATTGACAGGACTATCAAGTCTACTGGGAGATTCCTATCCTCTAGTGTCAAGGGACAATCCTTGCACACCTTACCTAACTTAACGGATACTCCCAAGGTCGAAACGGCATTAAGGGTCGGCTCAAGTGTTAGGGGTAACAATCCCAAATCACGTACCATCTTAATAGCTATGAAAGAACGGGCGGCACCGGTATCAAACAAAGCTCTAACTTGACAGTGAAATAAAATGAGTGTACCTTCCAAGTTTTGTTGTTCCTCTGCATTATACCCTGCATTGCAAGGGATGATGGCATTCACCCTAACCTGTCCTTGTTGTCCTTGAGCAGGCGCTCCATAGTAGCCTCCACGTGGTGCTCGACAATCCTTGCTTATGTGACCAGGCTTGTTACAGTTGCGGCAAACGAGGTCATTACGCCGGTTGGTCTTGGGGGCTGTGCAATACCTTGCAATATGTCCGGGCACTCCACAGTTGAAACATCCATCAGTGTTCTGTCGCTGGGCGACGGGCTGTGCCTGAGGTGGTCCTCGCTGTTGATTCTGTTGTCGAGGAAAATTAGCTTGGGGCTTCCTTGTCCCATCCCATGTGCGCTTGGTTCCCTGATAGTTGTTGGTCTGGGGTTTCCATCCTTGATTGTTCCTTGATGATTGCATAGGAAAGTTCCTTGGTTGAAAGGTCCTGGGTGGAGGTCGATTCACTTGTGGTCCTTGCACAGGGTAAGCATCCTTTTCCAAACTTGAAGCAAGACGGACAATCCCTTCAAATTACTGGCCCAGATGACCTATCATCATGTGCCGGAGGTGTGGGTTGAGTCCTTGGTGGAATCGCTTGACCTTCTTGACGGAGGTGTCTATCATATGCGGAGCGAAACGGGAAAGTCGTTCAAATTGTGTAGTATACTCCCTGACTGTCCAGTTTCCTTGGGTTAGACTCAGGAAATTCCTTTCTTGTTGATTTCTTTCGTCCTCAGGGAAATACTTCTCGAGAAATCGAGTCTTGAATGCTTCCCAAGGCATTCTCCTTGCAGCGTCAATTCTAATCGTGGCTCTCTCGGCCTCCCACCAGTCCGCGGCAGAGTAAGTTAGTTGAAATGCGGCTAGACGTCTCTTGTCAAGCTCACTGCACTCCAGGGCTTCAAAGATTAGCTCCAACTCTCGTATCCATTGCTCTGCTTTCCAGGACTCTGCCATGCCGTCGAATTTCTCGGGTCGCAGGCCACGAAATCGTTCCAATAGCTTATTGCCTGTCTGCATTGGAGGGACAACGTGGTTGTTGCCATTGTTGTTGGTGACATGATTATAGGTATCGCCGATGTGTTCCATCCGTTGCATGAAAGCTTCGAAGACTCTAGTTGGGTCCATACCCTCGGGAATGGGTGCTCCCAGTCGTGCTTGGTTCCTTGTGGGTCCCACCATAGTGATCCGTGTGAGGTGTACCTATAAAGGATCTAACGATTAGCCGACAATCTCCTCGGGAAAATGATCATACTTAAGTAACAGAAAGCATAACATGAATCAAAATCACAACCATAACATAACAATGAGATGATAACAGAAATAACCAAGAGAAACGATCTGCCATATATATATACCCAAAAGATGTACAGCGGAGTACACAATAGATCATCTGTGTACCGCGTAGTACATGATCCTATACAAGATCTAAACAAAAGAAAGATATACACAAAACCACTACTGGTGGCTACCTATACAAAAAGGGCTAAGGTCAATAGCTGTCTATGTAAGCGTCAAAAGTAAGTGGACAACATGTCCTAAGGTCAAACGTAAAAGTCTAAGTCCTTAAGGTACTGGACTCAAAAGTTGTCCACATCGGATCCATAGATGGAAGCCTCGTCCTCTGGGGCAACCTTAGACAAAACATCATCCTCATCCATGTCATCGTCATCCATCATGTCCTCATCCTCTATCACAACATCCTCGATCAGCTCGGGTCCATCATGCTCCACAATAGCTCCCAAATCTCCTGCATCAGCAGCCATGTCGGCCTGGGCTGCATCAAATGCGGCTGCAAGTGCCTTAGCCTGTACCATAGCCTGTGCCAACTCCGGTGCTCCGATCTCGAATCCATGGGGATGTGCAGCCATCTCTGCGGCCCACTCAGCTGCTAGCTGTGCTATAACTCCTCCTGGTAAGACTGGTACTACTGCATCATCACCTGCATCATCGTCTGCGGCTACCTCCTCTTCCTCTATCGGATAACCCTCTGCAACTACAATATCTACGCCAACTGGCACGTCCATACCGGCTGGATCCACGGGGTCCTCCTCCTCTGGATCATACTCCGGCTCCTCGTCATCGGTGTCCTCGTCCTCTTCATCCTCCATCTCCTCATCTGCATCCTCTGGCTCATCATCGCCATCGCTCTCATCATCACCCTCCGGATCCTCATCTGCTGGGGGTGCATCAGCCATGTCCTCTTCTGGTGGGGGTGGAGGTGCTTCTCTAACCTGTGCAAGTAGAACCTGGTACAAAGAACGGTCTCGTAACATCAGTAGATCATCTCCTGACGTATCACTTCTGGGTCCTGGGTCCCAAATCTCTGCTGCTCGATCTGCATGTCTCGCTCTGTCTCTGCAATAGCTCTCTGTCTAACCTTCCAGGCATAGTACTCTGGATCTGCTGGCGCAATACTACTCTCATACACATAGTGTCCTCCGAACTCGTCTGGAACGAACAGCGGCGGTGCCATGCTACCTGAAAAGGGACTACCTTAAGTCAGAACTAATCTTAATACTCATCTATAGAATCTCAAGGTTCTAGGACCAGATGGTGTGGGACAATCTGTGAGCGAAATGGTCTATAACCTAGGCTCTGATACCAAAAATCCTGTCACGCCCCGGAGCAGCATAAATAGAGAAAAATAAATTTCCTTTATGAGTCCATAGGGAATGACGGGTGAAGTCACATGATTGTCCACACCACGCAGTACTAAGCAACAAGAAGTAATAGTGTAACAGGAATGAAGTCTAGGTTCTGATCACAACGTATCACAAAGTCAACAGAAGTTACTAACTATTACATATCAGAGTCTCGAATCAAATATAAGGTAGCGGAAGTACAAATGCCAAGGCAACATATGCCTGACTACAAAAAGGGTTCTAAAACGGTAAAGACAATTAGCTACAATTCTAGTCTAGTCTTCAGTTGGCATAAAGGTAGTCCTCGGCGTAGTAGTCTTCTTCAGTCTGACCTCCGTCGGGGAAATCCTCCGCAGGGACTCCGTCACCGTCATAGTAGTCCTCTCCTGCAGGCCCTTCACCTGTATAGTCATAACCAGGGTGCGCTGGAACGTAGAAATGTCCAGCGGCATAAACGCCGTCAGCTAAATGAAAGCTGAGTGAGTTAGATACTAACAGGGTATCGACTATTGAAGTTATTACAAGTTATAAGCCGCAACAAGTTAGAGTTCTGTAAGGGTAACTTCTTTACATTAAACCGATGATCTGATTACTAATGTTTTACTCATTATAAGACCGATAACGCGTCTTGATAGGGGAACAGACTCGACAGTAGTTCAACTCTATAACGCACCATTGCTCATCCACCGCTTTTAAGAACATATGCACAGTTCACCGCATGTCATGGATACCACGTTAGTCCATCCCCCGCTTTTAAGAACATATGCACAGTTCACCGCATGTCAGGGATATAACGCTTTAAACAACAGTACATCATTCTATGCCACGACTTAGCGACGTCTACCAGTGATCACGGTCCACCGCATGTCATAGACACCTTCGTCTGTCTACCGCTTTTAAGAACATATGATTAGATCATCTGGCTATCTTAGGGCAAATGGTCCGGTTCACCGCAAGTCATAGACACCTTCGTCTGTCTACCGCTTTTAAGAACATATGATCGACCAAAGCCCGCCCACGCAAGATTCCCGAATCTTAGCAAACCTACTTAAGTTCAACTCTATTACCGATACATGACAATCCCAATGTGGCCCGACTACTCTGAATGAATGAATGTTAACTCCAAAGGATTCACAACTATTCCGTTATCTAACATCATAAACATTATCCGATAGTCTTGTTAGTACTACGATCCTACGCCGCATTAACTCATTATCAGGTCTGTATTACAGTAATAAAGCATGCTGGGGAATACTGAACAGTAAATAACCAACTAAACAGTTATTACATTATCTAAACAAGTAAAACAGTAAACTGTAACTGCCAATCGATTGGTATAGATGCCAATCGATTGGTATAAAAGTAGTGTCAATCGATTGGAAGAAGGTTCAATCGATTGGTATAGAAGTAGTGTCAATCGATTGATAAAAAGTTCAATCGATTGGATCACAATCCATGTCAATCGATTGCATAAAATGTCAATCGATTGAGACCTGAAAGATGTCAATCGATTGATATAGTGTCAATCGATTGACACTTCGTCTTTTTCACAGAGAAGACTGCTCAACACATATAAACGGGAAATACAAGGTTTCTTCTCCATTTCTTCATTCAAAACATGTCCTAACATCAATATCAAGTTACCAAGTGAGTTTAGAACTCACCTAGGCGTTAAGGGCGTGTTTGGGAATGTGAAATGAAGCTTGAGCTTCAATGGTGGCTCCTCCCTCTCTTTCCTCTGCTCTCTGTCTCCTCTCTTCTCTTTCTCCTTCTTCTCTTCTTCTTTCTAGTCTTCTTCTTCTTCTTCTCAGTCCATCTGTGTGTGTGGGTGAGTAAATATATGTATATATGTGAGTATATATATATATATGAGTGTATATATATATAAACACACACAAACACTCCCTCTCACTCTCTCTGATTTCAGCAACCAGAATTACGCCCAAAATGGGCTGGTATATATAAGGAGAGAGTGTTCACGTGGCTTCTCCCCAGCCAGAGCAAAAGAATCTGCCCAGCTGCCTCCAATCGATTGACATAAGTGTCAATCGATTGATACAATCAATCGATTGGTATCAAGTTCAATCGATTGGAACAATCAATCGATTGAGATAAAGTTCAATCGATTGGTATGTAAAATATACCAAGGGTAAGGCCAAGCTTATACAAGTATTAAAAGAAGCATACATGGTCTTATTCACATAATATATTACAAAAATACAGGGTATTACATTTTTTCTTTTCTTTTTCCCAACACAGTAGAAGGAGAAAGAAAGCCATCTGCAGAAGGAGCTGAAGGAAAAACATCAGGTAGGAAAAGTATTACCTGTTACACAAGGTAAAAAGAATTATTTGAAAGATTCTATATTTAAAAAAAAAAGAATAAATTAACTAAGTTACAACAAATGTAGGATTCTAAATGTACCTTATCAGCATTCATAATCATTGCTACCACCATCGGGTTAAAGCAAGTATGTTGGCAATTGAGAAAGCGTTGAAGCACTGATTTTTCCTCTATCTTAACAAAGATGTTCGTGCGCTCCAAAGCCCAGATATGAAAATGAAAAATGACTAATGAATTGAGCCTTTTGTTAGTTAATTAATTAAAAACTTATGGATCATTATATTTAGAATAACTGTAAAACAAAAGAACACCGTTGGAAAATTGGGGCTTTTATATTCTCCAACAAGTCATCACACCTTTTTTTGCTCTAATTAACCACTCATGAATGACTCCTCCCCAGTAATAGTTGTTTAGGTTGTTTATATCATCAAGACCCAGTAATAGTTGTTTAGGTTGTTTATATCATCAAGACAGTGAAGGAGCTTGGGGGAAATTTTTTTTCCAGAAATGGGGAAAAGAATGACAGCAAAAACCAAGGTAAGGTAAAATCGAACAAGTTCGTTTACTGGAATTACATTCCCTTCTTTATCGATATAGGTGAGCAAGATCTTGTAGTCGATGTTAGCGCTATAGAAAACTTTGGGAAAAAGCCTTTTCAAGAACCCCCACACCACCGAGTCATGTACTTTTTTTATATCTATTTTTACTTCTCCACCCTTGATTTCCAAATTTTCTCCACTTCAGAAACAGCAATCGAGATGTTGTTTTCACCAAACTTGAACTCACATTCGGATTTGACCCATTTTTCTAGCAAAAGTTTCATGAAGCTTTCTCTTTGCCCCATCTTATTTTCAGAACGTCTTAGGATTGGGCTGAAATGAGACTTTTCTAGTATATCTCTTAGGTCTTCTCTATCGGCAACAGTTTGATTCACCTTTTGCAATAGGATTAAACTAGATCCTAGTTTAAACCTATTTGTTCTCGTGTCCTACCTTATTGTGACCTTCTTCATCGTGTCCTAAATAAACTATCTCAAAAGGTTAATAAACTGTCATAAATAAACTAGATCAAAAGGTTAATTTTTTTTTTAGCAGATTTGATTTCCCTTTTAGTTTCTCTCCTTATTTTAGTTGAGAAATTTTGGTTCATGGTTCTTTCGTGTCACTGATTCCATGAACCAATGTCTTTTCTTTCGTGTCACTGATTCCTTATTTATTTTTTAGCAGATTTGATTTCCCTTTTAGTTCCCTAACACACCTAAGTTTAAGGGAAAAATAAGTGGATTACTCTTAGTGAAAAAGTTCTCTGGAACAAATGCGCAAAGTCAACCAAAGCTGCTGTGACAGAAAGACAGAATGTTCCAAAAGAAAGTTTGAGTCAAATAGGAACCCTTCCAAGTGTTTTCTTTTTAAACCAAAAATCAGGGACATTCTCTAGTGAGTTAGGAAGACTTTTTAAGTGGTATTACCATCATCCATTGAGTATGATACTCAGAAAGATCTTTTAAAATTGGATTGCTCACTGTTTTGGAGGTTTTGAGAGAAAATGAACTTGAAATGTTTGAAAACAAAATTTGGGGGTTTTAGGACGATTTTGAAATAAAGGTTTTAGAGAGTGAATTTCAACACTCAAATGGAAGGTTTAACCACTCGGAAAGCCACCTTATAACTCATATCAAGAGCTTGTAAACTACATATATTTGTAAACAAGGTTTTCTTTTGAAAATTGACTTCAAGAATCCATAGAAGTATGATACATGAGATGATGGATAATGCACATGGAACACATATGGGAGCATAGGATGTTACTAAACATGGCAAAATTATGTTCTTTATATGTATGACAAATAAGGATACATGGAAGTATCATATCAAGACATAAGAGTCAAAATCATCAATCTGTTAATAGTGTCCAGACTACTTGCATCATTTTCTAAAATCATGGAAAAATTTCAAACAAGCTTAGGATGAATTGGGAAAAATCGGCGAACATCCCTAATGTATCTGGAATATAAAGGAAAAGACCAAACTTCAATAGCTATTACAGAATGAGAGAAACAAATTAAATAATTCATATGATTTAGAAATAGAGATTGCATTGTCGACCAATTGTGAACGATTTTTCTGTGGTAAAAACATCCGAAATAAATACAAAAAGTCAGACTACAAACTGTGAGAGAAAAGACAAATTATTAACTTGAACTTCTAAAATTCATAAAACATATTTCTACATTTCTAAAATTGATCAAACAAAATGAGGGTGAACTATGATGTATTAAGAAGGTTTTTCAAGTGGTTTCATCATCATACCTCAATTCATGATAAATGTTTGAACTCAGATTGTTCACTGTTTTGAGAAAATCTACAGAAAATGAACTTTTCCTATTAGAAAACTCACTTGGTTTGATTGGGGATTTGAAAAAGGAGTTCAAAACTTGAATCTAGACAATAAGGGTGACATTGGAACCATTTGGAACATCATTCAACATTATAAGTACTCAACAATTAGAGAAGAACTCAAAGACAAGACATCATCTACAAGACCTCACTCATAAATATCAAAATACATGTAATTGATGTTCTAATGTGCACCTAGAATGCTATTTGATTATTGAGTTACTATCCTTGAGGATTTACTCAATCCCAATCAACATTCCATCCCACAAATATTGAACAAAAGCAAGAGATAATGAAACAAAATGAAAGAAAAGAGAAAATGAAAGAATGTATGATCAATGGATGATCAAAGTGGATAGACTACAAGCATAACCCCATCAAAATTGAAGCCAAATGGTCTCTTTTATAGGCCAACTTGGGAGGGAAATGGAGTTTTAAAAACCTTCCTATTGGTCTAAAATGTTCAGTTGATCAAAACTACGTCGTTTTAACTTCAAAAAATTCCATAAAAATCCCCAAAAATATACAAAATTTGAGTTCGGGTTACCAGTGCCACCGCAGTACTAGGGGACTGCCACCACAGCAGTCAACCCCCTGTTGAGCATGTTTTGCATTTTGGCCCCCCGAAACTTCCAAAATTTGCGAAATGGTCATATTTCTTCCGAAATTCACAAAAAATTCATACGAACTTCAAATTGAGCTTGTGATATACCGTTGGAAAGGTATTGAGGTCAAATTTCCATATAAAAAAATTTGTTTAGAGTTGGGTCACATTGGGAATTTTTGCAGTATTTGTAGCTAAAGCCGATTTGACTGCTTTTTTTGCCTTTGGAGATTCGTAATAAATTCATCTTAAGTCCAAAAATTATGTGCGATATACCATTAGAAAGCTATTGATCTCTAGTATTTGATAAAAATATTTCAATGCTGCAAAGGCAACATTGAATTTTGGTCAAGCTTGTGCTCAATTCAGTCAAATAGTGCATTTTCAGGATATTTTGGGAAGTTCTTGGAACCTCCGCAGACTGAGGTTTTCGTATGCTATTATTTTAAAACATATTTTAAGAATTTTCACATGATTTAGAATGATTTCAAAGCTTTCGGGCGATTTCAAAATTTTTTGGTCAAACTATGGTCAAACCGGTCAAAAAGGAACTTCCGGGAATTCTAGGAGCCGCTGGGAGTTAACGTTTTCAAACGTTTCTCTTTTTAAAATAATTTTTGTTTATTTTGAATGACATTGAATGATTTCTGAGCTTCTGGGCCAATTCGAAGAGTTTTGGGCTTTGGGGGCCATTTCGGTCATTTTTCCAATTCTTGGACTTCTTGAGAGTTAGAAGCAATCTCTGGAAATCCAATCTTTCTAATCATCGGGGTTTAACATACTTGTGGCCTCCTAAATCTGTTACCCAACAAAATGGGGTGTCTACAACAACCATATCATCTTACCGACTCTTTTATCTCAACCACAATCTCTCGATTCAGTCGGTTTGCAAGAACCATTCGACACAAGGCTGTTAATTTAAAACATCGTCACCCATAACAGCTGCTTGATAGGATTACTGTACCGATGTGGTATGAGTACAACCCATCAATATATTTAAGGTTGCAATTACATGTTTACCCTGATAGATATACCATCGTCACCGATAAAAGTCACTTGGCCAAGCTCTGTTTGACCAAGATAGCATTGTCGCCCATAATAGCCCATCAATACAAATAGATGTGCCAATAAAGGCCAAACTATGCCCATAAAGGCCACAACAACATCTTTTACTCTTTTCTCACGAAACACACGTGCTGAAAACAAACTCGACCCCTCACATACTTGTCATCTCAAATTATGCATGTGCATAACTTATTCTGATCGCAATTTTCTTATAGTTAACAAATAGATCTATACATATGATTTTCTTTGATAATATCAACATGAATTTCGAACTCATTCATTACTTTACTTTTTCAAATCCCTTCAAATGGGCACCGACCCTTACTTCTGGCACAAAAATAAAAAATTAAAAAATTAATAAAAAAATGTAAAATACAAAAAATCACTTTTTTCACTTACCCCGAAACAGCCTTTCTGTTAAGTTAATAAATAGTTTGACTAAAGGAAATTCGCGCACAGTACTCATCACTCGCACGGTCGATTTATTCCACTTTTTTTCAAGGTTAAAGTCTAGGACTACACCGTACAAGTTAAAGTCATCACACCCTGGTCCCACAAAGGTGGAATCGAAGCCCGTGGCATGCTACTAAGGCCAAATCGATTCATTAACGTTCCCAAAATATTAGTTTAAGAACACGCAGCAGAAAAGAAACACAACTCTCAATTTAGTACGTACCAGAGCCAACAAAAAATAAACTATTCGCCTGGAGGCTTCAAAATTTAATCCAACTAATTTTCCCTTAAAAGGGTCCCAAAAGAAGCTTAAGTTTGTAATTAAAACATTTGAAAAGGTTTGGAAGTAGGAGAACAGACAAATGGACAGGGGTTTTTTTGACTGGTCGAAGGGTCCCGCTCGATCGGTCGAAAGTCCCTCAACCCAGATACCTTTGTTGAGACATCAGACAGAGGGGTGTTCGATCAGTCAAATGAACCCCTTCGACTAGTCGAAAGTCCCTTGACAGCAAAACCACCTGTTTTGGTCCAACTTTCAACGCGATAAAAAGTCCCTTATCCAATTCCTTTTCTTCCGAAATTTTATGAAAGTAATTTTGACACATCTAACAACATAACGCTTGAAGGAAACGTTTTCAGAATATGTTAAGGACACGCTTGACAAAAATCTCATTTGCGTTCCAAACTTGGAATAAATAAGGACATCAACTCCATTAGTTCTTTCACAACTCTAACATAAAAGACATACAATAGTATATTATAATGTTTCAAAACATATCCAGAGCTTCTATTCTCCAAATTCCCATTACCAGCTATTATCCGTTCCTATTACAAGTTCCTTAATGAAACAAATGAAAAAAATGATTCGAATACAAAAGTACGAGATAAACATGACCAGTCATCTTCTAAGCGAACTCCCGACATTTTGTGATCACTTCCCCGATTCCTTGCCGGCATTTACACCTGAAATGGTTATTTGAATAACCACACATATTCAATTTGTTTAAGCTAACGCTTAGTGAATAAAACAACAAATGCACATGAATGATAAACATGCTCGCATTCACATCTCTACATTTCGTACAACTCTCTGGAGTCTCACGTGTACGCTCCACACTCCTAGTCCGCGACTCCTCGCCAATAAGTCCATGCGACAAGGTAAGACTCGCATTTCTTTTCTTCAAACGTGCGACCTTATGCCTATAACGACTCCACAAAATGGCTTGGTACCACATGTTCCTTTGACCCAAATAGCAACTAAACATGCTCAAATATATTTCATCATGCTTTTGACATTATCAAAACATTTCACCGTGTAATTGGGCTTACTTATCAATATAACTGCACAACATGAACTACACAATATATATCTATAAATTAACACATGTTTTTCATACAAACACATGAATACATGTAACACCCGTATCCGGGGAACGGGTTAATTACTTGTTAATATGCATTAATAAATATAATTAGTGTATAAAATGGATTAAGGGGAGGCTTGGACTTGCCCATGTAAAAAAATGTTCAGAGAGGGACACTAGTTGGAAAAGTCCCCAATGAGGTAGGACAGGTATTGAAATGGAATCCAGTAAAGGGTAAATTGGTAATTTGCATTTTTAAATGATTAAATGCATTTTTATATGCTTATATGGATATTTGTTAAGTTGCTTTCATAATATCATATTAATATGTGTTAACATTAGCTTGGACACCCAAATCAGGGTATAAATAAAAAAGATTTAAAATTTATAGGTGCAATAGCAATTTCACAAAATGTGTGGGACCCACATTGGGACCCATACGAAACTTAGACAAACACTCATTAGATAATTGGGTAGTTACTGGAATGTTTGGGGGAGTTTATAATAAGAACCTAAGAAACTTTGGGGGTCTAAGCGAAAATATGGCAAAAGGTGGTCAAGACACCTCGTGCCTTGCATGTGTAGGTGTCTTGATGAGAGAAGAATTCTCATTTTATAGAAAATCAAAAGAAAGAAAAGAGAGATCACCGAGAGAGAAGACGGAGCTCGAGACACTGACGTCGTCTTTTTGCCGTTTCGTCGCCACCATTCGTCGGATTCACAAATCGAAGCCATTTTCGAACTCGTGGAAGTGAGACGAACATTTCTATACCCTTAATTTACGTTTAAATTGCTAGATTTTGGTAGCGCATACTTACCGGTGAGACGTCGTCTACCGAGTTCATGTAGGAATCTTGTTGGAGTAGAAATTGAGCTCTAATTGGTGAAATTCAGCACTTCTTTAGCTTAATCATGGGTAAACTCTGTGTATAAGGTGAGTTTTCTATATAAACCAAATGATTGTGTTTAATGGGTTCAAGGCTTTGATGATGTTAGGAATAACTACTTATGCTAGAGGCTATTTTTTTTTTTTGTGAATTCCATATCAATTCTATGAAAAGTATATGTTGATACATGAATATGTGTTTATGTGTTTATATATCTATGTGGTAGTCAATGAGCACTGGGAAAATGGTTCATTGTTGGGAGTAATAAGGGTGGTGTAGAGGAAGAATCCGATAAATACGGAAGTCCAAGGAATAGAAGTGGCCACGGGACCAAGGGAGGTCTTCGGGTCTGAATGAACCATATAACCGGTGACTCGGTGACTACGTTTACGTTTTATGTGTTAATTGTAGCATTGCACGTGTTAAACATTCAATCATGTTAGATTGCTCACTAAGCGTAATTGCTTAAGAAAACCGTTTTCCTATTTCTGTTGTGGTACATAACAACCACCGCAGGTTCGGAGCCGTATCCAGAGAAGAAATGACGCGTATTGGGAGAGATAGGAGAGATGGGGGAGATTTGAGCTTCATACATATGAATTTCTTTAGAACTTGTAAAATGATGTAAAGTATGGTTATTTTTATGTTAATATTCATACTTGAGCTGTTGGGGATGAATTTGGATCCTAAATTAGTATTTTGGTAATTGGAAGTGAATTAGAGAGCCTATGCATAATCTCTCTTGTTTTTGCTCAAGTAGTGTAAGTTGGTATTTAAAACCATTTCGGCAAGTCCGGATGTGTCGCTAGTGTTTAGACATGTTTCACTTGTGGTTATAATGCTAGTTATAACTTTGAGTTAATCCACAACAAGTTTCATGTACTTTGGAGGAAATTTGAGTTTTAAAGTTTAAAAGTTTGTTTTAGTTCAAATGAAATGAGTTCATAGTTAGATTGATTCAATTGTGGTTATAATCATGTCATTCATGCCTAGTTGATGTTAAAACATGTTTATGAATGTTTTTGAAAGGTTTTCTTGAAGTCCCAAGAAGTTTGGTTTGGTTTGGGCATGATTTGGTAATGTTTGACAGCAAAATTTAGTAGCAGAAACCATTCTGTAGGAACCCGGATCGATCCGGGTACAAAGGGTGGATCAATCTGGGGTTCTGGAGGGACATTCTGCTAGAAAAATAACAATATGGATCGATCCGGATTTTGTGGGCGGACCTGTTCCCAGCAGCCATCCACTTTTACGGAAACGTGCATATCTCTCTCTAGAAAACTCAAATTCGCGCACCATTATTTTGTTGGAACCGAGACTCAAAGACCTATCTTTTGGTATAAAAATTTGATATACTTATTAATGACTATTTTTCCCTTGGGTTGGTTTTTGTCACAATAAAGCTCTTAAAGGTGGGTTAAATCATACTTTTTATTCCTAAGTAGTGTATTTTGGGTGTGTATCGCCTTATTACACGTGTCCTAATCCACTGGGGCGGGTTGGGATGTGACAATTTTTGGTATCAGAGCTATAGGTTAGAGCCTTTGGGAACGAGAGACGTATACGACGCGTAGTGCACACACAATAACACGTAGTTGCATAAACATGCATACACGTTTACTAAGCATGCTTTTAATGTTGATTAGCATGCCATGTGTTAATTTAAAGTAACGTGTGTGTGTGTGTGTGTACTATAATGTGAGTGCCAGGCATTATGTCTGGAGGTGACACCTCAAATCGAATGGAACGAGTTGAACGGGCAATCGAAGGATTGGTTCGAGTTGCCGAAACTCATGTGGTCGAGGAAGGGCCGATACAACCGAATCCAAATCCAAGGGAGGAAGTTGTCACTATTTCTAAATTTCATAAGCAAAAGCCGACAATATTCTGTGGGGAAGCCGATCCAATGAAGGAAAACTTTTGGGTTTCTGATATGGAGAAGATTTTCAGGGTGTTACCATGTACAGAGGAACAGAAAGGTTTTTTTGCCGCCGACACATTAAAAGATGAGGCATAATATTGGAGGCGAACTAAACTGGGCCCGAGTCAACTGACAACATGGGACCAATTTCTTGAGATTTTCAATGATCAATATTTTCTGGAATCATTTGGAGATCAGAAGGCACAGGAGTTTATGGAATTAGTATAAGGGGGAAAGTCAGTTTGGGACTATGCAACATAGTTTACAAGCTTGGGAAGGTTTGCGGGAGATGTGATAACAACTGAGAAAGTGAAAGCCAGAAAGTTTGTGGCGGGGCTCCGAGGTGATATTCGAGGTCGAGTGACCGTATTCCGTCCAAAGACCTATGCCAAGGCATTGGATATTGCTTCTATCGCTGAAAGAGATCTTGGGTATACTTCAAACATGCTGCCACCACCGAGTCTACAAACTAAAAGGGCTAGGTCGAGTCAGTTTAGTAGTCAAGGGAGTGCAAAAAGACAGAGTTCAGGAGGATCATCAGTTAGTATCGGTAGTGGTTCTGGTGGGAACAAGCCGAGATGCCATACATGTCATAAATTCCATTGGGGACGATGCAATCAACTCCCAAATTCGATTACTTGTAACATTTGCCGACAACCGGGACATATCGCTAAGAATTGTCCAAATCAGGTTATGGATATGAGAGGTCGATGCTTCACTTGTTAGGAGTTGGGACATCAAGCTAAGGATTGTCCAACCAAGCGTCAGGGAGCTTCTGGTTCTGGTTCATATGCGGCAAGTACTATTACACCGAGTTCTACTCAACCACGGAGGAGGGATCAGCGAGAGGCAAGATCATTTCAACTCAGGTGGGGGGATACTACTTCTGTCGACACTGTTGTCTCAGGTATGGTTCCCATTTGTTCACACCTAGCAAATGTATTTATAGATTCGGGATCCACACACTCATTCGTATCACATCATTTTGCTAAGCAACTAGATAGACCATTAGAGTTTTAGACTATGACTTATCTGTTGCAATACCGTTGGGGATTCCGATGATTAGTTCAGGGGTGTTTAGAAAATACGACATAAATATAGGTGGTAAAAGCTTAACGGTTGATTTAGTACTACTGATTGTTCAGCATTTTGATGTCATATTGGGTATGGATTGGTTAGCGGCTAATCATGCTAACATTGATTGTAATAATAAAGGAGTAGTATTCCGTATTCCGAATCAAGATGAGTTCTATTTTCAAGGTAAAGGTGTTGTATCACCGCCGTATATTGTATCAGCTATTGAAGCGTGTCGTTTATTAAAGAAGGGCTGTGGGGGATTTCTGTGTAGTATTCTTGATACTAGAGGCCCTGATCTAAAACTTGAAGATATTCCAATTGTTAGAGAATTTTCGGATGTATTTCCGGAAGAGTTGCCTAGTGTACTTATCGACCGGGAGATTGAATTTGCTATTGATGTTATGCCGGGGACACAACCTATCTCACGAGCACCATATCGAATGGCACCAGTTGAGCTGAAAGAGTTAAAAATTCAGTTGCAAGAGTTCTTAGACAAGGGTTTTATTCGGCCTAGTGTGTCTCCGTGGGGTGCACCAGTATTATTTGTGAAGAAGAAGGATGGTACAATACGGATGTGCATTGATTACCGAAAAATCAACAAAGTAACAATCAAGAACAAGTACCCGTTGCCACGTATCGACGATCTATTTGATCAGCTTCAAGGGGCTCAGGTATTTTCCAAGATTGACTTGAGGTCAGGGTATCATCAACTGAAAGTTAAAGCCAAGGATGTGGAGAAGACATCCTTTATGACCCGATACGGACACTATGAGTTTCTAGTGATGCCGTTTGGGGTTACTAATGCTCCAGCTGCCTTTATGGATCTGATGAACAGAGTTTTTAAATCTTACTTGGATGAATTCGTGATAATCTTCATTGACGATATTTTAATTTATTCGAAGAGTCCGAAAGAGCATGAACAACACCTGAGGTTGGTTTTACAACGACTTCGGGAAAAGCAATTATTTGGAAAGTTAAAGAAAAGCAAGTTTTGGTTAACTAGTGTCACCTTTCTGGGGTATGTGATCTTTAAGGAAGGTATTTCTATAGACCCACAAAAGATTGAAGTTGTAATGAATTGGTCAAAACTGACTAATGTGTCAGAGATTCGAAGTTTCTTGGGGTTAGCTGGATACTATAGAAGGTTTGTTAAAGACTTTTTCTAGAATCGCGACTCCGATGACAAGGCTAATGAGAAAAGACGTACGGTTTGAGTGGAATAAGGAGTGTGAAGATTGTTTCTTAGCATTGAAAAATAAGCTAACTACGGCACTGATACTTGCAATTCCTAAAAGTACTGAGAATTTTAGAATTTATAGTGATGCTTCTCACCAAGGCTTGGGATGCGTGCTAACACAAGATGACAAGGTAATAGCCTATACTTCAAGACAGTTGAGATCTCACGAGAAGAATTACCCAACACATGACTTGAAATTAGCGGTGGTTTTTTTTGCCTTGAAGATTTGGAGACACTATCTATACGAGGAGACATGTGAAATTTTCACCGATCACAAGAGTCTAAAATACCTATTCACTCAAAGGGATCTTAATATGAGACAAAGAAGATGGTTAGAACTTATGAAAGACTATGACTTGAAAATTCAATATCACCCAGGAAAAGCCAATGTAGTCGCCGATGCCTTGTGTCGGAAGTCGTCAGAAAACTTAGCTTATGCCTTAACAGCACAGGAAGAGCTAGTGAAAGAATTTGAACAATTGGAACTTGAAGTCATTCCTAGAATTGAATGTGGTTTAATGGATGCGATTGTGGCACAACCGGGTTTAATTGGTAAAATCAAGGCTAATAAACTTTTAGACCCTGAATTTAAGAAGATTGTGGATGAATTACCTGAGGGTAGAAGGCCGGAATTCAGCTTTCAAGACGGTGTTTTGAAATATATCAATCGATTGTGTGTTCCTAAAGTTGGAGATTTGAGAAATAAAGTTATGGAAGAGGCTCACTGTAATACCCTGTATTTTCAGGTATATATATATCCCTTGTACTTTCCTTAGTCTTTGGTGAGTTTGAGTTTCCAATCGATTGACATTTTTGGGATACCAATCGATTGATAAGTTTCCCAATCAATTGACACTTTTCAGATACCAATCGATTGACATGTTTCCAATCGATTGACATTCTACCGACTAAAATTGATTACGTGTCAACATCCCAATCGATTGCCATTCATCCCAATCGATTGACATTATTCCAATCGATTGACTACAAATATCTGTCTCCAATCGATTGACTTGTGTCTCAATCGATTGACATAAGCTGAGAAACATTTTCTTCTTTCCTTTAGCTTTGAACGTGTGGCACTCTTAAACCTTATATATACTCGTTCATTTGTGGCCTTGGGCCAAGTTTTGGCAGTCTTGGGAGGGAGAGATACATACTCTCTCATATATATATACACACACATATATATTGTATATATATTACACACACACACTCTCTGGTGAAGAGAGAAGGAGAAGAAGAAGAGGAGGAAGAGGAGACCAGAGAGAGAATAGAGACGGACAGAGAAAGAGAGAGCAGAGAAGAAAGAGAGAGGAAAGAGAACTCACCATAACCGCCGCCGCGGAGCTCGGGACGCCGTCAACGGAACGCCGGGAGAGGTGAGTTTATTAACTCACTCAAAGAGGTTTGTTTTGTGATGTTTATGTGTGTATAATAACGTGCATGAGGAGGAAAGACGACCCCAACGTTTTTATAATAAAACCAGCAGTTTTGAGGAAGAAGACAGAGTTCAATCGATTGCCATAGAGTTCAATCGATTGATATACCAATCGATTGACATTATTTTCCAATCGATTGACATAAAGTCCAATCGATTGACATTAAGTCCAATCGATTGACATTATTTTCCAATCGATTGACATTAAGTCCAATCGATTGGGAAGGGCAGAATGTTGTTTATCTATTGTTATATGTTATGAGCTGATTTTAATGTACCCAAGCTGCTAATGGTTATACCATACGTGATATTGGATATGTGCTTAGTCAACAATGATACTACGTTAGCCTTATATGATGTTTATGTTAATGTTACAAGATGAACTATTTATTATTAACTGTCGATATGAGATGCTCTAATGGTTAAGTAACTGCCATATGTTATTGTCAAACTGAATAGTAGAACGGAACACGACAGCATGTTAATAATGAATTAATAAGTAGATATGTTGAATACAGAGCATGTGGTATTTCCTGTACTTAGTATATGAGCATTTCACAACATGTGTCAGTATGCATGGGATAGTGATGTGAAGAGGTAAGAGAATCTGATGAGAAATGGGATATTGATATGAAGAGATGAGAAGATATGATGAGAAAGGGGAACTGTGATTCATATGGAATAATGAGATATGTGTATTTTGGGATCCGTGGGATCAACGGCTGACGAGTCGGGTGGACGTGGGATGGTTAGAGTTCCTAGTGCGCCTCTCGCTGTTGAAGACGTCCGGTGATGCGTATGCACTGTTGAAGACGTCCAGTGTACCGTTGAAGACGTCCGGCTAGTGCTCTAATGTATTCTCAGCTGTGTAGACGACCAGTGAGGGTATACGCATCGTTGAAGACGTCCGATGTGTCGTTCTATTGTTTACAGATAGGTGGTACCGTGTAGACGACCGGTAACCCTATCAAGGGATTTTGGGATCTATTGCTTAGTCGGGTGATTCCGATTGGCATTACTGTATCGACGAATGGTTTTCAGATTGGTATTATGGGATCGACGTATGGATACGAATGAGAATAAGAACATGGATATGGATGGGAATATGGGAATGTTTAGTATGATGATGGTTCAGTCGTGGATTCAGCGTCCCGACCTAAAGGTATATGCATGGGTGGTTGCACGGTTACATGCTTGGATTTAGTGAATACGTGATGAGATATATATGCCATGATGTTTATCCTGGTCATTACTTAATATGATTCCTGTTATCATTGATTCATGTATAGTTTAATCAGACCTCTGCTATGTCCGTGAGTGACGTCATTGATGAGAGATTAACTGCATTTTAAGATGTTGAACAATAACGGTGAGGAGTGTTGTTTAGTATACTCACTCAGCTTTGTATCCAAAGCTGATGGCGTTTATGCCCTGGACATTCCAATGTCTAGAGCTTCGCAGGACTTGAGGACGGAAGGCCGATGTTTCGCCGGACGTGGAGCTAAAGGCTTAAAGACGAAGACGTGCCGCTTTGTAATAGTTAGTTGGTATATCTTTTGTACTGCTGTTGTTGTTGTTATAGGCCTGAGATTGTAAGCCAGCTGTTGTAATAGTTTTAGTAGACTTTTATAATTGGTACTTGGGCATCTGTTGCTTCCAAACCTTTTATAGTTTCCGCTGTAGCCTCTGATTTTGTTAATAAGATATGAATAGCATCCTCCCTATCGTGGTGTTTGTTGGTTTGAGTAGATGACAATGCGGTTATTCACCCGTCATTCCCTATGGACCCATAAAGGAAATTTATTTTTCTCTATTTATGTTGCTCCGGGGCGTGACAGGATTTTTGGTATCAGAGCCTAGGTTTCAGTTGTTAACCGCTTGTCTTTTGTGATTAGAACCCGAGTTCTAAGGTAATATCGGTAGCATGAGGATTAGTTGAGATGAGATAGAACTGTTATCTTGTCACGCAGATAAGAGGTTGGAAGAATCTGTCTGAGGATGTTTCTTTGGAAGATAGTAATTGTCGGAACCAATAAGGATGTGGATAGCTGAGTTCACGGAGAACAGGCATCGAGAGTTAGTTGTGGTGGTGGAGATCCTAAATATAGAGCCGTTGGATGTTAGACGCTGACGAATTCCTGAGCGATCTCGGAACAGTCGGTATGATCTAGAAGTAGAAAGAGGTTAAGGATAAGATTATCCTGTTACCTTGAGCCACATGTTAGTTGAGTATTCTCACATTTTAGTTGAACAATACTCATAGCTTGGAACATGAGAATGGGAATAGAATGTTTAGATTTGACGATACGTGTAGAACCTATAATTTCGTAAACCGTGTCTTGAGCATAGATATATTGGAGTACGCTTGGTAGATAGACTGACCTCTATGGTTATATTCTTATATCCGTATTGCTTGATGTGATCGTATTATATAGTGGTACTATATATCTATTACCGCATGTTCTTGCTTGAGCTGTAAGATAGAATGCGTCTGACCGAATAGTTTTCATTTGAAGGTAGCGACACTGAACCCTACCAGCACTCGTTATGGTTAGGACGACTCGAGGAAACCAGGGCCAGCTGAATGGAATACCTGAATTAGTACCTCCTGAGATAGATCCAACAGGAATGGTCAGAGTTTTCATTCGTCGCATGGAACAAGTTATCAATCATGCAGATCGTGTCATCGGCAATGAAGCACCAGTACGACAAACAAGAGTCAAGCTACTAAAGGAATTTCGTGCTCTTCAACCAGAGACCTTTACCGGATTAACGGGAGCATGGCAAGCTGAGCAATGGATTCGTCAGATAGAATTGATATTTGAGGTACTTGGATGTACTGACGTTGAGAAAAGACATTTGGCAGTATTTCAACTAACGTTCTCAGCAGCAGATTGGTGGGACGCAGTGAAAGCTACGATAGGTGAAGAAGCTGTAAGAAGGATGACTTGGGAATCATTCAAGACTCGATTTCTAGAGAAGTACTTTCCAGAATCTGAGAAGAACAAAAGGGAAATGGAGTTCATCCAATTAGTTCAAGGTTGTTTTTCAGTGCCCGAATATACAACTCAATTCGAGAGGCTATCACGATTTGCGTCGCATATGATCGATACACCAAGAAGAAAGATCCAAAGATATCATCAAGGACTAGTTCCGCATATTCGTCATATGACTATAGGACATTTAGATCAATCTTTCGAAGCTTTGGTAGAAATGGCAACGAAACTGGAAGACGACAGTCAGATTAGTGAAGGGCAACACTTTGATCAAGCATTTCCAGAGAACGATCAATTTTTCTTAACAGATCAGAGAAGAGGAGACAGTCAGGTTATGTTGGCAGCCAACCAAGTTCAACAAGGAAACATAGAAAGAAATTACATAGGCAACTGCCAGAAGCGTAAGAGGATAGGGAACAACCAGAAAGAATCAAAACCAGTGGCGACTCCAACACAACATAGAGAACGAGATATCTGCTACAATTGTGGAGTACCAGGACACCATTCCCAAGAATGCAGAGTATCAAGGAAATCTAATGGATGTGGAATACGGTGTTTTAACTGTGATAAAGTTGGTCATATCCGTAAGTTTTGTCCAGAACTAGAAATGCAACACAATGTTCCGTCGCAACAAGTATCACGAGGGCAGACTCACCATACAAATAATTGGTCTCAACTTAGACAAGGACGATAGACAGAAGGTACAACACTCAACACCTACATCATGTATTATATATGATCCCGATATTGCAGGAAGTTTGGTATTTGTTTAATTTGATTGTAAGAGGATTAGCCTACACCGTAAATTGTAGTTACCGGAACAATTCATTTGACACTGATCAACAGTAGTTATCCAAGTATAGATATGACATCATTTGCATCCCTGTATAACATCAATTGCATCCCAGATGACTTCTTTTGCATCCCTATAAGACTTCAAATGCATCCTTATATGACGTTAATTGCCTCCCTATCGAAAGACTACGCCAACCATTGGTATGTTGGACAGAGACTAGAGATGAGGAATCTAAATTTGCTTTAGATGTAGCTTTGACAAAAGAGGACGAACTAGAAGATTGCGAGTATACGAAAAGAGATACGAGTAACGCAGAGACAACACCAGAATTACAAAGAGTATCGCAGAGGATTCTTTTCGACACCGATTGTCTGTTGCTTTCATCCAGTCAAGAAGTTATACAATAGATCGACTCACGATATCAGTATGTAGTTCTGCCTAACCTATTTGATTAGTACGTGGGAGTAAAACGAGTATTCAACGGATGATATAACCTCGAGAGATGATTATATGAATAATACATGGGAATTTGGAGACACATGAGGAAGTTCGAATCAACAACTACGATGTTAGAGTCACAATGTTTTCAAGTCAGCATACTAAAGGATGACAATAACACGGGAGTTAACAAGGAGTTCAGAGATAGAAGACAATCAACTGATGACGCAATAGAGACATTGTCAGCACAGTGTGAAGCATCTTCGAAACCAGAGTAGACGGCAACGCTTCTTTACAACTTAGATAAGATTAGAACCCTCACACCGTAGAGTTTGACTTGAGGAATGAACCTTGTGTGTTTAGAGACTAGCTGTTTTAGTTTTGTGAGATGATTAGATTATGCTACCTAGAACCTTTTCTCGAAGTTCGACATACGAATTTTCATATAGCTAACCCAAGGATTGATAGTTGTTACCCTAGCACTTATAGATCGTTGATAACTTTGCATCGCGTGTTTAGAACTTAACCCTTTGGCCGCTGATGTGATCGTTTATGTAAAACGAGAACTTGAGCATTTTAGAGTATGTCTTCCGAGATGACTTGTGTTTTTATTTGAGGGGCTACTGCTTCAGATTTCGAGGACGAAATCTTTTGATGAGTGGTGGATGATGTAATACCCTGTATTTTCAGGTATATATATATCCCTTGTACTTTCCTTAGTCTTTGGTGAGTTTGAGTTTCCAATCGATTGACATTTTTGGGATACCAATCGATTGATAAGTTTCCCAATCGATTGACACTTTTCAGATACCAATCGATTGACATGTTCCCAATCGATTGACATTCTACCGACTAAAATTGATTACGTGTCAACATCCCAATCGATTGCCATTCATCCCAATCGATTGTCATTCATCCCAATCGATTGACATTATTCCAATCGATTGACTACAAATATCTGTCTCCAATCGATTGACTTGTGTCTCAATCGATTGACATAAGCTGAGAAACATTTTCTTCTTTCCTTTAGCTTTGAACGTGTGGCACTCTTAAACCTTATATATACTCGTTCATTTGTGGCCTTGGGCTAAGTTTTGGCAGCCTTGGGAGGGAGAGATACATACTCTCTCATATATATATACACACACATATATATTGTATATATATTACACACACACACTCTCGGGTGAAGAGAGAAGGAGAAGAAGAAGAGGAGGAAGAGGAGACCAGAGAGAGAATAGAGACGGACAGAGAAAGAGAGAGCAGAGAAGAAAGAGAGAGGAAAGAGAACTCACCATAACCGCCGCCGCGGAGCTCGGGACGCCGTCAACGGAACGCCGGGAGAGGTGAGTTTATTAACTCACTCAAAGAGGTTTGTTTTGTGATGTTTATGTGTGTATAATAACGTGCATGAGGAGGAAAGAGGACCCCAACGTTTTTATAATAAAACCAGCAGTTTTGAGGAAGAAGACAGAGTTCAATCGATTGCCATAGAGTTCAATCGATTGATATACCAATCGATTGACATTATTTTCCAATCGATTGACATAAAGTCCAATCGATTGACATTAAGTCCAATCGATTGACATTATTTTCCAATCGATTGACATTAAGTCCAATCGATTGGGAAGGGCAGAATGTTGTTTATCTATTGTTATATGTTATGAGCTGATTTTAATGTACCCAAGCTGCTAATGGTTGTACCATACGTGATATTGGATATGTGCTTAGTCAACAATGATACTACGTTAGCCTTATATGATGTTTATGTTAATGTTACAAGATGAACTATTTATTATTAACTGTCGATATGAGATGCTCTAATGGTTAAGTAACTGCCATATGTTATTGTCAAACTGAATAGTAGAACGGAACACGACAGCATGTTAATAATGAATTAATAAGTAGATATGTTGAATACAGAGCATGTGGTATTTCCTGTACTTAGTATATGAGCATTTCACAACATGTGTCAGCATGCATGGGATAGTGATGTGAAGAGGTAAGAGAATCTGATGAGAAATGGGATATTGATATGAAGAGATGAGAAGATATGATGAGAAAGGGGAACTGTGATTCATATGGAATAATGAGATATGTGTATTTTGGGATCCGTGGGATCAACGGCTGACGAGTCGGGTGGACGTGGGATGGTTAGAGTTCCTAGTGCGCCTCTCGCTGTTGAAGACGTCCAGTGATGCGTATGCACTGTTGAAGACGTCCAGTGTACCGTTGAAGACGTCCTGCTAGTGCTCTAATGTATTCTCAGCTGTGTAGACGACCAGTGAGGGTATACGCATCGTTGAAGACGTCCGATGTGTCGTTCTATTGTTTACAGATAGGTGGTACCGTGTAGACGACCGGTAACCCTATCAAGGGATTTTGGGATCTATTGCTTAGTCGGGTGATTCCGATTGGCATTACTGTATCGACGAATGGTTTTCAGATTGGTATTATGGGATCGACGTATGGATACGAATGAGAATAAGAACATGGATATGGATGGGAATATGGGAATGTTTAGTATGATGATGGTTCAGTCGTGGATTCAGCGTCCCGACCTAAAGGTATATGCATGGGTGGTTGCACGGTTACATGCTTGGATTTAGTGAATACGTGATGAGATATATATGCCATGATGTTTATCCTGGTCATTACTTAATATGATTCCTGTTATCATTGATTCATGTATAGTTTAATCAGACCTCTGCTATGTCCGTGAGTGACGTCATTGATGAGAGATTAACTGCATTTTAAGATGTTGAACAATAACGGTGAGGAGTGTTGTTTAGTATACTCACTCAGCTTTGTATCCAAAGCTGATGGCATTTATGCCCTGGACATTCCAATGTCTAGAGCTTCGCAGGACTTGAGGACGGAAGGCCGATGTTTCGTTGGACGTGGAACTAAAGGCTTAAAGACGAAGACGTGCCGCTTTGTAATGGTTAGTTGGTATATCTTTTGTACTGCTGTTGTTGTTGTTATAGGCCTGAGATTGTAAGCCAGCTGTTGTAATAGTTTTAGTAGACTTTTATAATTGGTACTTGGGCATCTGTTGCTTCCAAACCTTTTATAGTTTCCGCTGTAGCCTCTGATTTTGTTAATAAGATATGAATAGCATCCTCCCTATCGTGGTGTTTGTTGGTTTGAGTAGATGACAATGCGGTTATTCACCCGTCATTCCCTATGGACCCATAAAGGAAATTTATTTTTCTCTATTTATGCTGCTCCGGGGCGTGACACTCACAACACCAGATATTCAGTACATCCGGGTAGTACCAAAATGTACCGAGATTTGCGAGAAATTTATTGGTAGAGTGGTATGAAGAGAGAAGTCGCAAAATTTGTGTCTAAATATATGACGTGTCAAAAAGTAAAGATGGAACACCAACGACCCAGGGGAGAACTGCACCCGCTAGAGATAGCGGAGTGGAAGTGGGAGCATATCACGATGGATTTTGTATTGGGATTTCCAAAATCTCAAAAGTCGAACGATAGTATTTGGGTCATTGTTGACCGGTTGACCAAGTCAGCCCATTTCTTACCTATCAAAACCAAAGATCCATCGAAACTTGCAGAGATTTACATTCGAGAAATTATTCGACTTCATGGAGCACCGGTTTCGATAGTGTCAACCGTGACACTCGATTTGTGTCTAGACCGATGGTCAGTCCAAAAGGGCGATTCAGATTTTTGAAGATATGTTGAGGGTATGTGTTATGGATTTTAAGGCCGATTGGGAGACCCATTTGCCTTTAATCAAATTCTCTTACAATAACAGTTTTCAAACTAGCATTGGAATGGCGCCTTACGAGGCATTGTACGGACGAAAGTGTAGATCGCCGGTTTGTTGGACAGAAGTTGGTGAAAAATAGCTTTTTGGGGCCGGAAATAGTTCAAATCACTACTGATAAAATTTGATTGATTAAACAACGGTTACAAACGGCTCAGAGTCGTTATAAAAGTTATGCGGATACGGGTAGAAGACCACTGGAGTTTGAGGTTGGTGACTATGTGTTTTTGAAAGTATCGCCTTCAAAAGGCATAGCACGGTTTGGTAAGTGAGGTAAGCTCAGTCCGAGATATGTTGGACCGTATCTGATTCTTAACCGGGTTGGGCCATTAGCTTATTGGTTAGAGCTACCACAAGAGTTAGAGAATGTGCATAACGTGTTTTATGTGTCGATGCTTAGACGTTATGTGCCGGATTTGAAACATGTTATCGTTCCAGAACCGTTAGAGATTCGAGAAGATTTGACTTATGTGGAGCATCTAGTACAAATCCTTGATAGGAAGGACCAAGTGTTGAGAACCAAAGTAATTCCGCTTGTAATGGTTCAATGGCGAAGCCATTCAGTTGAAGAGGCAACCTGGGAGAGGGAGGATGAAATCCGAGCCAAGTACCCGCACGTATTCAATTCGTGAGGTAAGAGTAAGTTTGGGGACCAAACTCCTTTTTAGGGAGGGAGAAATGTAACACCCGTACCCGGGGAATGGGTTAATTACTTGTTAATATGCATTAATTACTATACTTAGTGTATAAAATGGATTAAGGGGAGGCTTGGACTCGCCCATGTAAAAAAGTGTTCAGAGAGGGACACTAGTTGGAAAAGTCCCCAGTGAGGTGGGACAGGTATTGAAATGGAACCCAGTGAAGGATAAATTGGTAATTTGCATTTTTAAATGATTAAATGCATTTTTATATGCTTACATGGAGATTTGTTAAGTTGCTTTCATAATATCATATTAATATGTGTTAGCATTAGCATGGACACCCAAATCAGGGTATAAATGAAAAAGATTTAAAATTTGTAGGTGCGATAACAATTTCACAAAATGTGTGGGACCCACGTTGGGACCCATACGAAACATAGCCAAACACTCATTAGATAATTGGGTAGTTAATGGAATGTTTGGGGGAGTTTATAATAAGAACCTAAGAAACTTTGGGGGCCTAAGCGAAAATATGGCAAAAGGTGGTCAAGACACCTCATGCCTTGCATGTGTAGGTGTCTTGATGAGAGAAGAACTCTCATTTTACAGAAAATCAAAAGAAAGAAATGAGAGATCACCGAGAGAGAAGACAGAGCTCGAGACACCGGCGTCGTCTTTTTGCCGTTCCGTCGCCACCGTTCGTCGGATTCACGAATTGAAGCCATTTTCGGACTCGTGGAAGTGAGACGAACATTTCTATACCCTTAATTTACGTTTAAATTGCTGGATTTTGGTAGCTCATACTTACCGGTGAGACGTCGTCTACCGAATTCATGTAGGAATCTTGTTGGAGTAGAAATTGAGCTCTAATTGGTGAAATTCAGCACTTCTTTAGCTTAATCTTGGGTAAACTCTGTGTATAAGGTGAGTTTTCTATATAAACCAAATGATTGTGTTTAATGGGTTCAAGGCTTTGATGATGTTAGGAATAACTACTTATGCTAGAGGCTATTTTTTTTTTTTTTTGTGAATTCCATGTCAATTCTATGAAAAGTATATGTTGATACATGAATATGTGTTTATGTGTTTATATATCTATGTGGTAGTCAATGAGCACTGGGAAAATGGTTCATTGTTGGGAGTAATAAGGGTGGTGTAGAGGAAGAATCCGATAAATACGGAAGTCCAAGGAATAGAAGTGGCTACGGGACCAAGGGAGGTCTTCGGGTCTGAATGAACCATATAACCGGTGACTCGGCGACTGCGTTTACGTTTTATGTGTTAATTGTAGCATTGCACGTGTTAAACATTCAATCATGTTAGATTGCTCACTAAGCATAATTGCTTAAGAAAACCGTTTTCCTATTTCTGTTGTGGTACATAACAACCACCGCAGGTTCGGAGCCGTATCCGGAGAAGAAATGACGCGTATTGGGAGAGATGGGGGAGATTTGAGCTTCATACATATGAATTTCTTTAGAACTTGTAAAATGATGTAAAGTATGGTTATTTTTATGTTAATATTCATACTTGAGCTGTTGGGGATGAATTTTGATCCTAAATTAGTATTTTGGTAATTGGAAGTGAGTTAGAGAGCCTATGCATAATCTCTCTTGTTTTTGCTCAAGTAGTGTAAGTTGGTATTTAAAACCATTTCGGCAAGTCCGGATGTGTCGCTAGTGTTTAGACATGTTTCACTTGTGGTTATAATGCTAGTTATAACTTTGAGTTAATCCACAACAAGTTTCATGTACTTTGGAGGAAATTTGAGTTTTAAAGTTTAAAAGTTTGTTTTAGTTCAAATGAAATGAGTTCATAGTTAGATTGATTCAATTGTGGTTATAATCATGTCATTCATGCCTAGTTGATGTTAAAACATGTTTATGAATGTTTTTGAAAGGTTTTCTTGAAGTCCCAAGAAGTTTGGTTTGGTTTGGGCATGATTTGGTAATGTTTGACAGCAAAATTTAGCAGCAGAAACCATTCTGCAGGAACCCGGATCGATCCGGGTACAAAGGGTGGATCGATCCGGGGTTCTGGAGGGACATTCTGCTAGAAAAATAACAATATGGATCGATCCGGATTTTGTGGGTGGATCGATCCGCCTCTGTTCCCAGCTGCCGTCTACTTTTACGGAAACGTGCATATCTCTCTCTAGAAAACTCGAATTCGTGCACCGTTTTTTTGTTGGAACCGAGACTCAAAGACCTATCTTTTGGTATAAAAATTTGATATACTTATTAATGACTATTTTACCCTTGGGTTGATTTTTGTCACAATAAAGCTCTTAAAGGTGGGTTAAATCATACTTTTTATTCCTAAGTAGTGTATTTTGGGTGTGTATCGCCTTGTTACACGTGTCCTAATCCGCTGGGACGGGTTGGGATGTGACAATACATGTCAAGAAATCATTCCAAAACACATAGTTGAATCACTCTCCTCCGATTAACGCTCTTAAAGTCTCGTTCCAAATAAAGCCCAAGCACAAAGATCGTGCAGAAGTCTGTTTAGTACAATTCCTATCAATCAAAAATCCGATTATCAACCTTTTAGGAAAATTCTAGAAAATGAGTTTTCGAAAAACTTAACCAAACAAGTCCTAGTGGATATCAAAATGAAGCTCTTACCTCTAGGAGTTCGAATATATGATTTTGGTTGAAAACCAATAGACGAATGGTCGTTGTTTGGCATCGTGAGAATCAAAGCTTCCAAATCTCCCTTTTGGCCTCTCTAGATTTAGGTTAACAACTTTTGTAAAAATATCTAAGTCACCTCTACCTATATATGGGTAATACTTTCCATATTTGTGTTTAACTCCCCACGAGTTTCTCCAATCTTCCGATTGTCCCCCAGAATGTCCTAAACATCCAAGTTATGGCTTCACTAATGAAACCTCAAATTCATAAAAGTTTTCGCCTAAGTTCCGTTTGGGTCCATTATTACGCGATCCTACATTATTTTACGAAAATTGCTAATTAACATACCAATTATGTAGTGTGTTAATTCGTCCTCACTAGGATGCAACAATTAACAACAGAAATAAATTCTAACCAAATAATAATACAGATAGTGAAATACACAGGTAAACATTTATTTTCAGATAATATTTAGAGTATTCCATAATAACCGTCTTAATCTCGGAGAGGCGTCACAACATCAAAACATTCAATTTACACAGTCACATAGGGTTCTCTTACACAGACACCCAATCGACTCGTGAGTCACAATTCACTCACACATGAGCCACAAATGCACAACACATCACATTACCATGTATGACAAATGTAATGAAATACAACAAACATGTACATGGGTGTTATAAAAGTTCCTAACTACACCAACTTTTACTCAAATCACTTTTTTCAAAACTTACTACTCTTTCAAAGGTTAAAGTCTAGGATTACACCGTACAGGTTAAAGTTCTTAGCTATACTGACTTTTACTCACAACATTATTTCATACTAACACGGTTTAGGTCGGCCAACTTTTTTAATCACTTACATACACTCACACATATACAAAACACAGAACTACGTACACCCTGATTCTCGATTTGAGATATGTATGCAACCCTTCTCTTGGATGCAGCTATAACTATTCACTTTTCAATTTCTTGTATGTATCTTATCGTCTACTTCTTTACTTATGCCCCATTATTATAAAAATCACTAAAACCAGCAACCGTGCTTACATGGATGTTTGAGGGTGCCTATCACCTTCCCTCGACATAATCGAGTCCCCGAACCCATCCCAAAATCTCTGATTTTTGCATGACTATCTAGTTTTAAAAGACCCACTTCTTTTCCCACTTCTTTTCAAAAAGCCGGGGATGATTTTTATCATTTCTGCAGGGGTCCTAACACCTGAAACATGTTAGGTAGCAACTTTGAACTTTTACTTGGCCTTACTCTACTTTTATACTCTTTTCAAAGTAAATAGTCGCGATCCTTGAGGGGATTGCCTCCCATCGGAGAGGCGGGCAACATAAGCTAATGAATTTTTAAGTCTTTTCCTTAGATTAGATGTGGTTTGTTGAACACCAAATTTAGAAACCACAACATTATTATTGGAAATATTGCAATGTTGTCAATTCTCTGATTTAGCTCTAAAAATTGATAGAACAAAGAGCTAAAACTCACCTAAGAAAAGGTTTATCTACTAAAAAGGACTACATCGAAATGATTTAAACTTCTTTATTGGTTTGAAGGGATGAAAGAAATTAAACTTAAACAAGTACTATCCATATTGCATACACTTGTTTTGTTTTAATTTTTCTTTCAATAGCAAGTCACTAAATTCATTTTAATCAAGAAAGACACCCATGTAACCTCTATTTCCAACTCACACATTCGCAAAAATTAAATTAAAGTTAATACATATTCAACTAAATTTTCATTTTAACGTATTTTGCATTGAATTAGCACTAAGCACTGCACATATAGAAGACGAAACCAAAATTGGCGATCCTTTTTAAGAGAGCTGTCTGTCAATACTTCAAAAATGTTAGGCACATAACATATTCTACAACAGGGCTTTAAATGCATATACCGTGTGCTGTGTAAGTTGTGCATAGAAAAATGTAAAAAAAATTCAAACAGCACATGATACAACACATTTAAAGTCATGTTGTGAAATGCATTGTGGAATGTAGGGTCTGGCATTACCCTCTCGTCAATACTTTAAATTTCCATATTTTTCCAAATTTAGATTATCTGTTACCAAATTTATGGAAATGTAAGTCCTAAATTTGTAGACAAAATTGTTACTGTATTTAATAATCTCATGAAAAGAAAACCCACTACACATTTCTTAACATTTTCAATGAATTTAATTTCGTAATAACAACTTTCAAAATAACTTATCAAAAATAGAGTTATGAAAATAAAGAAAATTAATTTTATGGTTGGATGTTGTCTCCCGTATTATTGGATCGTCACACCACGTTAGTACGATGACGTGGCATGATGGGCCCATTGAATAATTTATGGACGAAACATATACGAAAATAGTAGGAATTGTATATATGGTAAATAGGTAATGTCCGTTTAAGTCTTTTCCTTTGATGTTATTTATTGACCAACACATTTAGAAACCACAACATCATTATTGGAAATATTGCAATGTTGTCAAATTCTCTCATCTAGCTCTAGCTATGATTGGGAGTTTAAAAAATGGTAATTTAATATATAGTCCTAATATATGCATCTAATTAGAAATATGTCCTTTTTTAAAACGAATCTAGAAATTAGTCCCTTGCATAATTTGAAGACTAAAATACCCCTATATCATTTTTATAGAAATGTATATATATGTATAACTATATATGGTAATTGATTTATCATCATTTACTCCACAATTCATACATGTACATATATAAACTAATTTATATATGATAAATCAGTTACCATATATAGCTAAAAACTGAGAAAATATCTCCATATAAAGTCCACCATCACTAAGAAATTTCTCACAAACTCTTGATAAATTCGCACTACGTATTCAGAACTTCATACTTAAAAACTGAGAAAATTATCAATGAGAGTTCACTAAAATAATGTAAAATTGCTCACTATATTGACTAAGTATTGAAAATAGTGAGAATTTCATATTTTAATGTGTATAATAATGAAAAATTTCTCACTTATACTAAAAGGGTAGAACAGCCCACTTTTTAAAATAAAAATAATCATACACATAGAGAGGATTTGATGAAAAATTTATCAACAATTAACAATTTTTCGAGAAGAATTCCAAAAAAATAAAAAATAAATTCACACCTTTTAAATTGACATGACGAGTAATTTCTCACTTTTTAATACAAATTTCTCACTTTTAGGTGAGAAATTCTCACTTTTCAAAGAGAAATTCTCACTTCTCTCTCTATACCAGAACTCCAGACTGTGTTTCTCTCGAATTTCCGATCTGTGATTCTCTTTCTTGCATCAATCTGTGTCGAGAACTCTGGCCCTTAAGTTTCTTGTTCTTATTCACAACACAAATTGTTACCAATCATGTAGAGCCTCCAAAGATGACATGTAACTCTCTAAATCGTTAACTCCGATGACGGCATCGGCATCAATCAAAAGGTAAGGATGATTGGTAGTGGCCACCGGAAAGTGATTGAGGAGCTTTTTTAATGGTTTGTAACAGAAAAATTTATCCCTCCAATCGGGTATGGCTGCTTCAATATGCATCGAAAATCCCAAACTTCATCTCAACGATGGTGATGATGATGATGAGTATAATCCTTTTGTGTGAGTGTATTTTAGAGAGAGAGAGAGAGAGAGAATTGGAAAGAGATATATATATATATATATATATATATATATAATATGTGGAGTTCCTATCTCTCTCTATATATTTATATATAGATAGTTGTTTGGAGTTTAAATTTAAAACCTCCTAAATTTAAGTCTTTATTACTATATATATTTTTATTACTATATATATAATCCGGATCTTAAAAAACGGATTGTGTAAAAAGTGAGAATTTCTCACAAAAAAGTGAGAAGCGTGTAAAAAGTGAGAAATTTATTTTCTCACATATATATATGTATGTATGTAACGAAGGGCATATTGGTCCATAAAATCTCTATCAAATTGAAAAAAGGGACTAAATATTGATTACCTTCCCAAATCAGGGACTAATTACTATACATGCAATATGGCTATGACCATTTCCTATTAATGGTCCAAAATAGGGACCAAACCTTATATTTCTATTTAAAAAATGAGAGAAAATAAGAGAAAGGGAGAGAAATTACCTCACTTTCTCTTGCTTTCTCCCGATTGCGAGTTTTAATAAAGAGAGAA
Organism: Hydrangea macrophylla; assembly: GCA_033977485.1. Classification (NCBI taxonomy): domain Eukaryota; kingdom Viridiplantae; phylum Streptophyta; class Magnoliopsida; order Cornales; family Hydrangeaceae; genus Hydrangea; species Hydrangea macrophylla. The sequence continues at coordinate 37,938,247 of CM066994.1, forward strand.
AAGAAGAGAAAAGAAGAGAAAAGGAGAGAAAACTAGCCCCACTTTCTTTGAATTTCTTTCTCTCCAAATTGGGAAGAAAATGAGAGAAAAGAAAGTGAGGATTAATTAATATTTCTTAATACCCACTATACTTTTCTAGTTTAGTCTTACCTAATTATAATTATATCTAAGTGGGGGTAGAATGGTAACTTTATTTTCTTTTCTTTTCTTTTATTTTCCTCTCAACTTGCAATCAAGAGGAAAAAAAGCTATTTTTTCTTCTCTTCTCAACTCCCAATCAAGATGAAAAGAAAACATCATCATTTCTCTTCTCTTCTTTTCTTTTCTGTCATAAACTCCCAATCATAGGGTAAAGGAAGAAGACGACCGGGGGATATCTCCATACAAGGAGCTAAAACTCAGAAATTTCATATAGAAGAACTAATATTATCTAAGATACTATGTATTGGTTTGTATTTTGTTTAATTTTAGAAATACCCTACAAATTTGGGACTGGAAACTATAAACAAGTGGAAGTACGTTGTTGACACTTGCAGATTTTATTGCAGTATTTCTGGAAATTGTAATTACACTATATAGTATGAAGTGAAAGTACAGTCACTGGCTCACTATATAATACTAATAACAACAAATGGGGAAGGTTGCCATTTGCATGGTTATAAATTAAGGGCAAATTACACTTTAATCTATTAAATAATATATTTATTTTTAATTGGGTTTATAAATCTTTTTTTTTGTAATTGAGTCTTTAAATTTCAAAATCCATTCAATCAGACCCAAATTCTGACACTATTAGCTTAAATTAGTAGAAATTGTCACGTACGTTGCGCGTAATGCTTACCTGTCATATGTTAGGTTAAGACAATAACGAGAGATAAAAGTGGAAACTTACAAATATCATTATCACTAACTAGCCCAAAAATAATTCAAGTGGAAAGTTACAAATGTTTTACTCTCTTATTTTTCACTTTTCACTCATTACTATTATGGGCAGACAAAAGTATGTCGAAAACATACTAATAACTAAAATTTCATTTCCAAAAATTTAGACCATATGTTAAAATATTTATGCGTGTCCTACATTTGTTGACTAAATAGTTACTGCAACCAATTTCTGTCAAAAAAAGTTACTGCAACCAATTACACCATTGAAGAGGAAAAAATATTTTTTGCAGAGGGATAGGAACGACAAGGTATCTCAACCCAACAAAATCTCTTTATCAATCCATTTTTGGTTCTCTATTTCCATCCCACCCATGTCTTAACATTTTAATGAATTAAACATTGTAATAACAACTATCAAAATAACTTACCAAAAATAAAATGATGAAAATAAAGGAAAATTAATTTTATGGTTGGATGTTGCCTCCCTAAATTTAGCATGAAAGCTAATTTTTCCATATAAATAATTATTAATATGGCTTTGACTTAACACTAAATTTCTGTTTTTATTTTTGGAAAATCAACACAATAAAACTAGTATGCTTGTAAACTGCTCACTAAGGAAAAGGTTTATCTACTGAAATAGTAATGCTATGCTTCTCAAAAAAAATTCTAACAAAAGCTTCCCCACACATATAGTACTGGGACCCTCTTCATTAATAGTAAGACTACTTCAACATCAACTAATCAAAATTAACTGGATCCACTGTCACATGTGTTCGAAAATACTATTGGGAAAAAAATTTTGGAAAGCATAGCATTACTCCTACTGAAAAGGAATGCATCGCAATGAATCAAACTTCTTTATTTATTTTTTTGATGGGATGAAAGGAATTAAACTTAAACACGTACCATCCATATTTCATTCAGTTGTTTTGTTTTAATTTTTCTTTCAATGAGAAGTCACTAAATTCATTTTAATCAAGAATGATACCCATGTAAACCTCTATGTCCAACTCACACATTCACGAAAATTAATTAAAGTTAATAAATATTTAACTAAATTTTAATTTTAATGTATTTTGCACAATATTAGCACTGTAGCGCTGCACATATAGAAGACCAAACCAAACTTGGTGGTCCTTTTTAACAGAGCTATCTGTTAATACTTTATATTTCCATACTTTTCCAAATTTAGACAATCTATTACCAAATTTATGGTAATTTGTGTCCTAAATTTGTACACAAATAGTTGTTGCATTTAATAATCTCATGAAGAGAAAACCCACTACAAATTTCTTACCATTTTTAATGAGTGTAATTTGATAGTAACTACCAAAATAACATACCAAAAATAAAATTATAAAAATAAAGGAAAATTAAATCTATGGTTTGTATGTGGATGTTACCTCCCTAAATTTAGCATGAGAATTTATTTTTCCAAATAAAAGTCAACAAGATCTGACATGGACCATTGGATGATCTACATTTTCTTGCATTTTAAACATTTGTTTAAAGTGGGGTCTGGTCGGATTGGTCAGGGCTTATACCCTCTAAATGGAAGGTTATGGGTTCAAGCCTCTTTAGCAGGAGATAATTAAGGTAGACAATTTTTTTAAAGGGGGATTTGGCCTCGCCTTGTGTGTTCGTGTGTTACTAACATCTAGGCTACTAATCTCATCCATGTCACAGAATCGGTTAGAGTTCTGAGACACTGCCAAAAAAACAAAACATTTGTTTAAAAAATAATACAGTGAATATCGACCTTTAAGGAGGAGTTATTAAGAGAGACCTTACACCACGTGTCATCCCTAGTGTGATGATCATGTGTGCTCCTGCAGTTTAGAACTATGAGTAGAAATTAATTCCAATTTTAAAGTATAAATTCCAACTTATTTCTTATTTCAAGTAAAATATAGTACAGTGAATAAAAATGTAGCACATCTGATGCAATGGCGGGGCGGCTGGGCTACACCCAAGTTAGAGCGCTTAATTGGAGTTATTGAAAGTTTGGGAACCAAAAAATAATGTACTTAGGGGCACATTCAGAAATTTGGTCCAGTGAGGGCGATGTTTTACGACTTTATTTATAAGATTTAACTGGACTTGTCATATTTGATAATAAAATAGATATGAAAAAAATAAAGAAAACGCATAAGTATGCATTTTTTACTACTCGATCAATAATCTATATAATTCTTCACAATATATATTTTTTTTCTTAAAAAACTTCATAATTCTTGAATGAATTAGACGAAAACACTCTACTTATAAATAATACGGAGTAATTAGTATGGCCAATAGCTTAGAATTTACATAAGTGGCGAGCATCCAATGGGATATAAAATCACGATAATATTTTAAAAGTATTTTGTACTACCTCCGTTTCATTTTATGTGTCTATTTTGGGGAATTCAATTATTTAAGGGGACAAAAAAAATCTACACCTACTTTCCACAATTGCCCATAATCATTGCACTTTCTTTTTTTATTTTGTTTTAGTGTTAATTGCAAGGAATGGTAGTTGGGGAAACTAATTAAAATTTATATATTAATTTAGGAAAGTGGACAACAATTTTGGGACATCCCAAAAAAGAAAGATGGACACATAAAATGGGACGGAGGGAGTACTTCGTAACAAAGAAATCTTTGTAGAACGTCACATTACTTATAATATTCTATACAAATCTCTAAAACACTCTAGAGAATTCAATAATTTTCTTTAAATCTAGTGAATATTTTCAGAGCATTCTACATCATCTAATGTTGTTTCTATCGGAAAATTGATGTAAACATTTTTTTTTCTTCACAATTCCAGTGGAGGAGATCCATCCTTGCATGTACTGCAATATGGTATAGAACTTGTTTTTCTAAGATGACCGCACAAAAATAAAATGCAAATAAAGAAAAGGATATCAAATGATGTTGTTGGACTCTGTTGAGAGTTATTTAATCCGATTTTTTTTTGTTTTTCTAAGATGGCACACGCAGTCGTGTAGGGCTCCCCTTTAGGCAAGACCTACTCTAAAAAAAACTAACCCAAATTTATTATTTAAGTAATCAATAAATAATATTTGTAATATTTATACTAATATACAGAAGACCCCCATTTAAAAGTTCGAATAGGACCCTTAAAATCTCAAGACCGACCCTGATTAAGTGATTGATTGACGACACTGCATTGATGGACATAATTGATTCATCACAACAAGTTGGTGTGATAACATAGCACAGTGACTGTAAATAATTTATCCTCTATTAAGTGATCCAGCAACCCAAATTTAATCCAAACTGTATTTTCAGAAAAAATTTAGGGGTTATCAAATTCATCACTCATTTTAATGTCTTTAATGATTTAGCTGGTTATGTTAGGTTGTTTCTGGCCTAATTCCATTAAAAGGTTCGGTTTCAAAATCAAGCCTAAAATGAATCCGAATACTACGCGAACCCGACCCATAAACAATCCATTCCCCAAATTACCCTCACTCAGTCACGTGCAAAACAACTTCACATGAACGGCCCTTATAAGTCACGGTCGCCGTCCACTACCTTACGCGGTCATGACACAAAACACACATACACATTGACACACACACACATACTCTCTCTCTCTCTCTCTCTCTCTCTCTCTTCAAAAGTGGGACTCTCTCTCTCTACCTAAAACCCCACAGCTCTCTCGATAGCTTCTCCTTTTCTCCATTCTCGTGTCAGACCTCCCCCCCCTTCCTTCCCACATTTACCTTTCCCTCTCTCTAAGCAATCCTTCATTTCCAGAGCACAATAGCACATTCCCAGCCCCAAAGCCCTCTCTCTCTCTCTCTCTCTCTCTCTCTAATTATATATCTATATCTATATCTATATATTTCTCTCTCTATATGTATTCAACCCCTAACCTAACCCCAAACCCAAACCCAAACCCAAACCTAAACCTATCACGGGCCTAATGTATCCCAACGCCGCCGCACCAGCGCCACCACAACCACCGTCATCGCCGCCGCAGACCACCCTAGACCAAATCAACAATCTCCTCTCTCAGCTCATCCCCTCTTCTCTCTCCATCAAGTCCTTCACCGGCAGGTGGCAAGTCCTCCGGTCAAAGCTCGCCGCCCTCAAATCCTCCATTTCCGAAATCTCAGACTCACCTCACTGGTCCGAAAATCCACTTCTTAAGACCCTCCTTCCAAACCTCCTCTCCACTCTCCGGCGAGTCCAATCTCTATCCGATCAATGCTCAGATCCTTCTTACAAAGTCGGAAAGCTTCTGATGCAGAGCGACCTCGACATGGCCGCCGGCTGGCTCTCGAAACAAAGCGACGACATCGATTTGCTTCTCAGATCCGGTGTTCTTCGTCAATCCAACGCGATTGTTCTATCTCAACCTGGTCCAGGCTCAGCTAAAGAAGATTTAGGATTTTACATTCGAGACCTGTTCACGAGATTACAAATCGGAGGGGTCGAGTTCAAGAAGAAAGCAATGGAGTCTCTGATTCAACTACTCGAGGACGACGACAAGGCAGCGATTGTTGTTTCCAAAGAAGGTAACGTTGGATATTTGATCCATCTGCTTGATCTGAACGCGAATCCCATTGTTCGAGAACAGGCTGTAATGGCGGTTTCTCTACTAGCTTGTGCGACTGATGTATCTATGAAATGTGTGTTCGAAGAAGGCGGATTGGGGCCATTGTTGAGAATCATCGAGTCTGGTTCGATGGGGTTGAAAGAAAAAGCGGCCATGGCGGTCGAACACATCACCGCCGATCCAGACAATGCTTGGGCGATTTCGGCTTATGGAGGTGTTTCTGTGTTAATCGAGGCTTGTAAAACTGGATCGTTGATTTTACAATCAAACGCAGTTGGATCAATCAAAAACGTCTCCACTGTAGAAGATATTAGGGTTTCACTTGGAGAAGAAGGGACCGTGCCTGTTTTGGTTCAGTTACTGGTCTCCGGCAACGCTCCGGCGCAAGAAAAAGCGGCGAACTGTATCACAATCCTCGCTTCGTCCGGCGAGTATTTCAGATCTCTGATTCTTCAGAAGAGAGGATTGCAGAGACTATTACAGTTACTTCACGATTCGTCGAGTTCTGAAACACTCGAACACGTTCTTCGAGCGATTTTCGCGCTCTCAATCTCCGATTCAACCGTCAGTACCTTATCGTCTTCCACAACATTCATCATTCAGCTCGCGGATCTAATCAACAACGGAAACATACTTCTCCAACAAATCTCTGCTTCGTTGCTAGTTAATCTCTCCATCAGCGATGGTAACAAACGAGCTATATCGAGCTGTATCGGTACTCTGGTGAAACTAATGGAATCGTCGAAGCCCGATGGACTACAAGAGGTGGCGACTCAGGCTTTGGTTTCTCTTTTAACGGTTCGATCGAATCGGAAGGAGTTTGTTAGAGATGAGAAGAGTGTGATGAGATTGGTTCAGATGTTGGATCCAAAAAATGAAGCTGTTGCAAAGAGGTTTCCGGTGATGGTGGTCGCCGGTATAATGGGTGGAGGGAGTAAGGGTTGCCGGAGGAGGTTGGTGGCGGCCGGAGCTTATTCGCATCTGCAGAGGTTGGTGGAGATGGAAGTCGCCGGTGCTAAGAAGGCTTTGCAGAGACTTTCAGTCAACCGGTTGAAGAGTATTTTCAGCAGGACATGGAGGGAATAAACTGGAAAGTAACTAACCCCCGCCAACTAAGGTAAAAATAGAATCTTTATAAAACTGTATTATATTAATATATTGGAGTTTTCGGAATCAACATTGATTTTTCGGGGTGTTAATTCCACGTGGAATTTGGTATGAGTCAAAGTAATTTAGAATATCCAATTGTGTTTTGCCACGTGCACAAAGTCTAGATTTTATTTTCCCTGGAAATCCAAGTGCATGTGATGTGGACCACTGTGGTTGGCGCGTGTTGTAGTAACTGTTTTAATAACCTTATCACGTTGTCTTAGTGTAAAGACAATAATACCCTCAGGGCATCATATGTTCATGTTTAGGACTATTTTGCCCATTTGAGTAATTGCGTAATGCTATAAGCATCCTAAATTTAGGACTTTGATTTCCAATTTGAATCCCACGTTTGTGTTCTAAAATAAATGAAGAAATTCTGAAATAGCTTTCCAAATGCTTTTGTCTACCAAATGTAATGGACCTAATGGTATGTCACAGCATGTAGTTCAATAATTTTGGTTTTTTGGTTTTTTTTTTGTTTTGTTTTTTTTTTTTTTTTTTCCTTTTTGATGCTAGCATATAGTACAATAATTAAAGCTGCTAAACCTCGAGTACCCAATTTAACTTGTGGGTAGTTCGTATAAATCTTGAATTTGCCTTATACTCCACTCGTCAAAAAGGGAATGTACCCAATTAAACAAATGTTGTTTAATCGTGGGTCACAGTGCATTGGCCAATGGGTGCTTGGGTTATACTCACCCAACCCTTAAATGGGTGAGCAAAAATGCACTCTTTGGAGTAGTATATGGTACCCTATTCTTCTAGCTACCATTGGGTGCGTCTTTCTTAGTCAAAGGCTCATATATATGCTATTCCAAATATTGAATTCTCTTGTTTGGTGATTTTATTTTACAGTATTTGATTAGATGTTTGGTGAATTTTTTGTTAACAAGCTTGATAACCCATCACTCTAGTAAAATGGCAAATGACAAATGTGCATAGACTTGGAAAATTTTGTAATTCATTGGGATGTATAATGTATTATCAAATATATATCCATTACCGATGATGCCAATGGGCAGTAACAAGGTGCTATTGTTTCTTACCTTAGTGCCATTTGGTAGTAATTTTCTTTGTATTATTTTGTAGTAACAATATGTCTTTGATAGTAACTTTGTTTAAGTGTCATTTGGTTATAACAATAGTTGCATTGGAGACAGTACCCAAGTCTTTAATATGTATATGATATTAGTGTATTATTGATACAACCAAGTTAGAAAGACCTCAGAGACTGTGATTCTCATTCATTTTTTTCTATAGGACATGAATGTAAAGTGCTAGTGATACCATTGAACAAACACAAAGTTTTGTGTGAATTGCTAGGATTTCTGGATTCCGGATCCTCGGTAGCGAGGTACCCGTCAGCACCCATGTGGCACTGACACCACAACACATTTTTTTTTCCCTTTTCTGCAAAAAAAAAAAAAAAAATTCGTGGTCCTGCAGATCCCACATGGGGTGCTGGCGGGATTGTAGCGGCCGATGATCCAAAGTCGAATTTCTGACTCATTAGTATGGATTGACCTTTTTAACACTTAACATTCGTGCAGATATACTTGCATTTTGTTTCGTAGTTAGTTCTCTTCTTCCTTTTTCTTGTTCTTTTTTTTTTTTTGACCTATCCTTATTTTGTGTATGTCCCTATTTTTTTTTAATGCTATTGTGATGCTGATACAGGTTGATTGGATTTTTTAACCGCCGAAGTGGAAACTTCTATTTTCCCACAAGGCAGCAACAAACACAGATTTCTTACACTCCAGGTTTTACTTTATATAAACATTATATGTGTTTATTTTGTTCAGGGTCGGTATCAAAAACCAAAAAAAAAAAAACTATTATAAATCTATATATTACAATGGCATGGATGCGGTTTTTAGGGAGTATCCTTGTTTTGTTCTTATCTTAATCTTAATTGATTTATCACATGGTGAAGCTGTAAGAGAGTCCACTGTTTGCTGTGTCCATTTTTTCTTTAAATTATTTTTTAATTATCAACTTTGTTTGATAATGTACATTCAAGGAGTTGTTTTGTTTGTAATGGCTAAGCTGTATTTAAAGGAGTGTCGTAGACTGTTTTGGTATGCTTCTCTATGTGCTCAAAGTATCTGAATGAATGTGTGTACATGTATGATTTCCTTAATATTTCTATGAGAGAGATGCTATGCTTGCAAAAAAAAAAAACCCAAAAAATGCATTAAAGTGATTTTGGTAGGAATCAATATATTTAGTTGGTATTGAATTATTATTATTTATTATTATTATTATTTTTATTATTTTTTTGGGTGGGGGGTGTAGTTTCGGGTCAAAAGTTGGTATTGATTTGGGAGTGCAATTTTGTTCACTTATTTTTGCTCACTCGTCATCGCCATTTTGACGCTTCTGCCATTTAGTCTTATTTTACACCGAATTTTATCAACATAATTATTGAATGGGACATGAAATGGGGAGCCAAAAAAATGCATTAATGATTTGGCCATGCTGTGTGCATTTAAAGATATTGGTTTGGAATTTCAGTACAGTTTCTTGGGTGTTGTTGGCCACCCCTAGGTTTTGAAAAATTGCACTTTTATACATGTATTTTAAGTAAATTTTCAAATTTTATTAAGCTTTGCCCCCCCAAAATAATTAAACTTATTATATAGCCCTCCAAAAAATATTAGTTAGGCTTAAATAAATAATTTTATATGTATTATGTTGGCCCAATTATACTTCATTCTCCAAAAAATTGATAAAAAAAACCTTAATATATGTTATATATTGGCCTAATTACAAATAGATCCAAAAAAATTTACCTCGGGGGCGCTGCCCCCAAACTCCCGTGTGGCTCTAAATTCTTACACAGCCCCCCTGATTGAGATTCCTGGATCCGCCGCTGAGTGCTGTTATCTCTCACATGAACAAATAGTGAAAACAATTTAGACAAAATTATAATTTTACACCGTTTATAACCTTCATGTAAGGGAAATGTACCAACCATGCCACCCAGTGGCGGACCGACATAGTGCCCAGGGGTGGCACAGGCCCCCCTGGACTTTTGAAAATTACGAAATTATATGTAATATTTTACAAATTTTACAAATAGGCCCTCCTAAAATTCACATAGGCCCCCCCTGGACTCATAAATATTCTTGATTTACATACAAAATTTTACAGATTTTAGACACAGGCCCCCGTGGACTTTTGAAAATTCTAGATTTGTATGTAATATATTACAGGTTTTAGAAATAGGCCCCCTAAAATTACACGATTTACCCCAAACTAGGGGTGTTAAACTAATTTTACAATTTTACACATAATTGTGTATAAGTAGACCTAAAAAAATTCGTCTCGGGAGCGCTGCCCCCGAACCCCCGTATAATTTAGGCCCCCCTGACCAAAAATCCTGGGTCCGCCCCTGATGCCACCCAAGTAACTGTACTAAAGTTGTGTTCTATTTGATGGTCAAATTGGTGATTTATTGAGTGTACAATAGTGGCTCATGTCATTTGCTGTACATTGTACCCCCTTAAAACCTTAGGTTTAGGAGCTTAGGTTTTCCCTTCTTTTTTCCTCTCTCTCTCTCTCTCTCTCTCTTACCTAAGAGCTGATGAGTAAAAGCACTTAGATAGTGAGCTGGCCGGCCCTTTCATAAGATTTGGTAATGGTGGGTAGGTCCATCTTTTCTTTTGTTCATTGCTAACATTTATGACAGTCAGAAGCACTTACATGATCAAAGGTATTTGGGATGTTTCCATCTAGAAATACTCTTCGTTGGTTCACGGGTTTAGTGGTAAAAAAAGAAAAGAAAGCAAAATGCTAAAGAAAACGTTTTCATTCCTTTGGTTACCAACTAAATGAGGAAGATAGGGTCAATAGTAAAAACCCAAGGGCTCGTTTGGTAACGTTGTCGTTTTCTGTTTTTGTTTTCGTTTTTTAAAAAGCGAAAATTGAAAACACGTTTGATAACGTTTTTATTTTTTGTTTTTAAAAAAAGTTTTCAAATTTTGGGTAAAAAATGAAAACAGCAAAAAGTCGTTTTGAGTTTCCTGTTTTTGTTTTTAAAAAAAAAAAAAAAAAAAATCAACAATGTTACCAAACAAGTTTTTTTTTTTTTTTTTCAAAAAAAAAAAAACCAAAACTGGTTTTTGTTTTTAAAAAATTGAAAACTCAAAACAGGAAACGTTACCATGCGAGCCCCAAAAGAAATTAGTGTGAAAATTAGATCAAAATTATTAATTTTGTGAGTCAGTTTCTTTTTTGTGTTAATAAAATTTTGGGCTAATTAGTGTTTTAGTCCATTTTAGAGTACTTCTTAGACATTAGGTCTAACAGTGAAGTTTTTTTTTTAATAAAAGTCCCTCACATATAAAATTAGGCAAAAAAATTTTGATGATTTTGTGAAATTTCACTAAATGTTTGGGAAAGTTAAGTAAAATTTCACAAAATCGTTAGAATTTTTATTTAATTCTAACAAAAAATTTGGGTTGAGGGACTTTTCACTAACAAAGTTTCCATTGTGTCAACCAATAACTTTTCCTAATTTAACACTAAATTCTATTAAGTTTTTTCTTATTTCTATAATTTTTTTTCGTCCTTTTTTTTTTTGGCTATAAAATTGTTTATAAGAATGAAGGCAACCACGAGAGAAATCGTTTTCTTTTTTCCTTTCCAAAAAATCCGCCATACAAAACTTAGCCTAAGCAAACAATAAAAATTTCTGACTACTGAAGGAATAGAATATATCTGAGATTGAGATACTCTGAATCTTAATAATCTCTTTGATCACGTACATGACCTTGTTTTCCGTTGTCTTTGCCTTTAAATTTGCTGGCAGTTTTGGGGTACTAAAATGGTCTTTTAGACTGTATTTATGTGCTTCACAACGAGGAGTGGACCCATTGATTCAGAGGTTATGAGTTGGGAATTAAACACAATTTGGTCATTTCTAATGTTTTTACTTTAAATACTACTAGCATTTAGTGGAGTGTTTGGACAGTAGGTCCCAATTTATTCATGAAAATCTGCAAAAAGAAAGGAAAAAACAAAAGATGTGAAGAAGGAAGCACCGCCGCAGATGGAGGGAAGAAAAGTGTACTGTAAAAGAATGGATTGTGGGTCCCATGTAGAAGTTTTATAGCGACATCACATGAGAAAATAGATATTACTATATGTATTTGTTCATATATTTGGTGGGTGTATACTGTGTGGTCCATTTCTCCTTCACAGGTCCACATGCCTGCTTGGCTGCCTCCCCACCCTCTCTCTCTCTCTCTCTCTCTCTCTCTCTCTCTCTCTCTCTCTTTGGTTGTACACTAACTATTGCATCTGATGCTGCTAAAGAAAAAAAAAAAAGTGTGGGACTTTTCTGGTCATATTTCCCGTGACATCCCTTTAAAGCAATTGGATAAACCAAGCTGTAAAGCCTCTATCTCTCTCTCTTTCATTATTTTCTCCAAAAATGGTTTCTCCCCCACCCTCATATAAGGTTGGTCTGAGCACAAGTCATCTAAACAATCGTTTTAGCCCCCAACTTTAATAAGGCTCCACTCAAAATAATAGTGTACTATTTATAACCTATGTTGGTACATTTTAAATAACAATTTAATACGAACATTTATAAAGAGACTCTCACATCTTCGAAGTTCGCTTAGGGCGGCCAAAACATCAAGACCGGCATTATTCATATTCTTTCGTTTCTTTCCTAAACTTGATGGTGACTAGAAGTCTAGAACAACAACTTTTATTATCTTTCCCTCTAAACGCTATAACTTGATGGTTACAAGAAGAATGATTTGAAGAAGACATCTCCCATCTTCTTTTTTTTTTTTTTTTTTTGTTCTTTTAAAACTTGGATAAATTTTAGTTTAGCTACTCGAGTTCTCTGTCTTGGCTAGTTAGTTCAGATTTTGAGACTTCATTATAAGATTGTTCTCGCATTTTGCTTTATTATTACAGTATTATTTTTAATTATGCCAATTGTTATATGGAACGGAACTTAAATTCTAGCTACCGAGAGCAATTTAGTTTTTTAAGCATCTCCAACAAATTAATTATTTTGGATCTTAGCTACCGCAAGCAATTTGGTTCCGAAATCTCAATGTTTAGAAAATAAAAGAAATGGTAAACAACTCTGACCTCTTCCGACTTATGCAAATTTATTACATCCCCTGAGTCATTGACCTCCTTAAAAGAACAATTTTGTTTCAACAATTACAGCCACAAACAGTTTCGTAATGAGTAAATATAAATTTTCCTCTCATTGAAAAAAAAAATTAAAAAAAGAAAAACAAAACGTTGACTATATTAGTTATTTTTAAATCAATTAATTTTTTTTGGCTAAATGAGTTTTTTTTTTTTTTTTTATACGTAAAGGTAAAATATTTAACTGATTTAGTTAACCGCGTCTTTGAATAGTTACAAAGAATGTATTTAATAAATTTATATCATACGTCAACTAAGTACGAGTTACACTTTTATTGTGGCCGGATGGCAAGGTCTTTAGATATTATACTCAGAGGTCTCATGTTCGAATCTTAAGGGGATGGTCACAGGTGATTCACCCGGATGCCCTGGCCTCGTGGAATTAGTCGAGGTGTACGCAAGTTACACAAACTCCCACGGATACCAAAAAAATAAATAGTTACACTGAGGAAGTTGATTCTCAAAAGGTAACAACCTAAAATAGAGAAATGGAGTTTTTGCTATAATTTAGCTTGTACTATATGAGATGCTTGCAGCAACTACCTCAATTCCAAGGGGATTAAACTGAAAAACATGTTAGAAATTTTGAATGATAAATTAGTTTTTAATTGAATAGATTATTTGGACACGCCAAACAGATCCTTAGTCGAATGGATATGGCTATTGACGAACAGTGTCTTTTTGAAAGGTTGTGACTGTTAACGAACAGTCTCCTACAATCTATATATATTGGTCTTATTCATTCATTTAGAGTAAAAAATTAATAGTAAGATTTTTATATTAGTTCATATATACATTGTTAGTGTGTCAAGTGCCTGAGAGAGTACAAACTCAAGTATAGTTCGCTGGAACCTTATTATTTGAAGTGCTTCTATAATAAGAGAGAGATCGTTGTATCCTGGGAGACAAATTAAATGCCGTAAATCCGTTAACACCAATGCGGGATATAAATTGTTTTAAGAACATAGTGTCAAACACTAGACTATTATTCGTTTTTCATCTATACCAGGTTCTGTTTTATTTACAGTATTATCAATTCTTGATCGATTTCATATTTATACACATATATACATCCCAATATATTTTTGATTAAAAAAAAACATGCTTAGATACACATTTATTTGATCATGTAAATTGCAAGCTTGATTTCCCTCTAATTACCATTTTTTATTCTCTCAATAGTCCATGTGAGATCACATATTCACATGTTATTCCCTCCTCTCATGATTCATTCATTGAACTTAATGAACTTAATTCTTTTCAAATGTAACTCCCAAGATACTATGAATTATGCTTCATTTATAAAAATCAATCATGCAGATCTTGTTGTCACAAGTTTGGATAGACACCCCACATCAAGTACTAAAAATATTCCTTCCCTCTTATATTTTTCTAATAAATTCTGAATCCACAGTAAGAGATTTAGTTAGGTTTTGAAAATGACATTTAACCATTTTGTTTAGCTTTACGGCTTACATGGAGATTTTCACTTCAAAGGTTTCCTAAGAACACTCTTATCCTTTTTCTTTCTTTTAATTTTGTAATACTTTTTTGTTGGTGACTTGAAAACCCATCAAGGTCATATCAAAGGAGATGGCTATGTGTATGAGTACTTAAATAAATATATATATATATACAAAGATTCTCTAAAGAGGTTACCTTTCTTTATTAAAGAGAGGGCCTCTGTTTTGGCCGTCGGATTGTGTTTAAAAACTGTGAAATAACAAAACTGTCATTAATGAAAACACGATCTGACGGCCAAAACAGAGGTCCTCTCTTTAATAAAAAAAGGGCGCCCTCTTTAGAGCCTGACTGTATATATATATATATATATCAGTTTTTAGCAAAAAATAATATAAAAAAAATTATAAAAAAAAAAAAAAAAATTGGCAATCACTCTAATCCATCAGTATTGATTAAAAATTAATGGTGCCCAATAGGAGAAGTGGAACTTTTTTTTTTTTAGATGTACTTATCTGGATGACACATGCCACACACACGCATACACCCAATCCAAGCAGTAGGAACCCAAGAGATTGGCCCGACAGGAGCACAAGGGGCAGTTCTACAAAGAAGGGAGGAATTAAATTCGTCCCACTCACCCATTGGTGAGATTCGAACCCCTCCCCTCCCACTAAGAAAGGAGAGATGATACCATTGAGCCACAAAGATCCTTGGTAGGAGAAGTGGAACTTAGACTATGCAAAATTTGTAACTTTTCACAAGAGGTCACTTTCTATTGATATATTTAGTATTTACTAAGAGCATGTTGTGGGTTCGAATCTCCTTAGGGAGAAAAAACAAGGGAGACAATTTCTTTAAAGTGGGTTATGGCCCCCCCTTGTGTGTGCGTGTGTTACTAACCTGCTAACTCCACTCATGTCACAGAGGTGGTTTGTTTCTGAGACACTAGCAAAAAAAAAAAAAAAATTACTAAGAGCATCTCCAATGGGAGAGCCATCACCCTAGGCAAAACCCTCAACTACCAAAATGTCTAGCAAAAACCTAAAATTTGGTCTCCAATGCAAAGAGCCATCACATGAGCCAAAATGCCTCTTTCCCAATTGGAGAGCCAAATTGCCTAGTGATTATGAGGTGAGCTAAAAAAAGGGCGCCAATGATCATGGTGGTTGGTCATATGTGCTTCAATTTGATTGAATGAAAAAATGGCAAAACTAAATAAATGGCTAGTCATTTGGCTAGTGTGGTTAGAGTGGCTTTGATATATTGGCTAGGCATTTTCCTATTCAACTAGCCAAATTGGTATTTTGCCTAGCCCATTTGCCTAATCCCGTTGGAGTTGCTCTAAGGGCATGCATTTTCAGTTTAATTTTTCTAAATTCTGAAAAAAAAAAAGTACAAATTAATTTTTGTTGTCTTTTTATAAGAAGGAAAACTGAAATCTCTTTTATGTCATTGTCATTTATAAATGAACAAATAGAAAGCCATCAAACAAGTTTGTTTTCGGTTGGGAGAAATTTTATGTTTCTCAAATTTTTTTGCTAAAATGATTTCTAAACATATGTGGTAGTGGACCAATTGAATTTAATTGGTTGATATTAAAGTAATTTTACCATTATTAAAGAGAATTTCACTACTACATATATTAAAAAAACACTTTTTAAAAAAAATAATTTAAAAACGTAGTATTACTCAATTAAATTACACGACCTAAGATTTTCAACACAGACTATTCTTTTCATCTTGGGATTCAACAATAAATGGGCCTACCATTATGAAAGTGTACCCTATATTTAAAGTCAAATGAACTGAAAATCTTCGAAAAGACCAAAGTCAAAAGTCAAATGTTAAAATCTATAGTAATCTACTTTGGGGAATAAAAAATCTAGGGCCTCTATCTTGCCACGTTGCAACAACAGTTGTATCATGTCATCTGAACCCTACACGTGGCATTCTCAAGGATAGTGGGCCGCAAACGTGATAATAGATCATCATCTCAGATGAACCCACATTTCATCAAAATACATTACCAAATCATTGTGCATGGACCAAACCAGATGCACATCAATTGCCGTTGATTAGTTACTTATGCCCACCCTAGTCAAGTAACACAATAATGGAACCCACGCAAAACTCCATGTGAGAATTTTTTTAGTTAGACTATGACATCACATTAGTATGTTAATGTGATGTGATTTTATAATTAAATTAAAATTAATATTCGTACGATAAACAGAAAAATATTTTTAAATTTAGTGTACATATTTTTTTTACTAACAAATTTTATGTTTGTAATTTGTTGGAGGTATTGTTATTTTATATATAATATAATTATATTATACTATTTTAATTAATTATTTTAATTTGTATCATGTATGTTTGTATTTGGAATATATATATATGTTAAATTAGATTCGATAGATTTATATTGATAAGATTAGATGTATATATATATTTATAAATACATATATTAGAGAGAGAGAAGGAAAAAAGAGAGAGGTTATACATATATATATATATATATATCTGTATTAATTCTACAGATAGAAAAATAGTAAAAAAAAAGAAAAGAAAAAAAATATATACATATATATATAAAGTGAAAAAAATCATGAAACCACTATGCGGCAGACGTCTGATTCCACTTTGTAATATACACACACACACACATATATATACAGTCAGGCTCTAGAGGGCGCCCTCTCTTTATTAAAGAGAGGGCCTCTGTTTTGGCCATCAGATCATGTTTTCATTAAGGGCAGTTTTGTCATTTCACAATTTTTAAATACGATCCGACGACCAACACTGATGCACTCTCTTTAATAAAGAGAGGGCGCCCTCTTTAGAATTTTTGTATATATATGATGGGTCCTTGTGACTCTTATTTTTAAGAAACCGTAAAGTTGTTGACCTTAACTAACAAGTCTTGTCTCCCCTTATTATGTGGTCCCTAATTTTAGAGCCCAAATGGACTCATTCGATAGAGCATCATACTCCGTCAGTATAATTGTGGTGTGATGTGTCATCGAATAACTTCTACACCTTTGATTGGCTTTACCATTAGATTGGACCAAACATCGGATTATATGTTTCTTTTGTGGACTTAGTTTGAAATATGAGATATGTATAGATACAAAGTTTTCTTTTCTTATGGAATGTTTAAAAATTAACGAACGATTTTGTAGTTTATAAGTGAACCAGTTTTAAGTGTCCATTTTGATATATAGGAGTCCTTGAACAATCTAATAACTCGATCTATTAAAATTGACCAAATAAAAATTTAGATTCAAGAGTGAACCGCATCCTATTTTAAGCATTAGAAACAGACCAGAGAGAGAGAGGGAGTGTTTGTTGGGGGGAGAGAGATCTAGAGAGATAGAGAGAGAAGCCGCATGCGTGTCTATGTTTTCATGCACTTTAGTCTTTTATTAACACTTTCTTATACTTTTTCTTTTTCTTTTGATAAAAAAAATCTTTTATTAATACTTTCATCAAAGGGAGAGAAGTCAAAACCTAAAGAAGCTGCAATTCAACTCAAGTCTTTTCGGCTTTCCAGTCAGTCCCAACACAATTTGCTTTCATATCTAAAAAAAACCCATTTTTCGTGTTTTTCAAACTTAGAATGGTTCAAACAGCTAGACCGTGTTCGCGGGGAAAGAAAACATAAAACGTGTAGCGCATTTTTGTGGGTGCATGTAGCATTTTTCAAACATAATACTCATGTAAACGTGTATACATACATATGCTTGTTGTGTATACATACTCCTATGAAAATGCGTGTATGTTTGTAGCATGTTCATCTTGACTAAGGGCAACTCCAATAGAGGATCTAAATAGGTATCTAAAACTAATAAAGGATGTGAAAATGAATCCCTTCAAATCAAAAATCATACTTCAATGGGGGATTTGTTATGAAAACTTATGGTTTGGGTCTCTAAACTTACGGCCTTTGGAGACAGAAAGTGAGGGGATTCATATTTGGTGGGAAGATCCTAACCATTAGTTTGTGATTAAAATAATATTTTTAGTGTATCTATGGTTGAGATGTATCAAAATATATTACTCCCTCCGTCCCATATTAAGAGTCTCTTTTGGGAATTCCAACTTATTAAGGGGACAACTTTGATTTTGGTGAGATTTTTAACTTTCCAATATTGCCCTTTTTGAAATTCAAAATTATAGTGTCACATCAAAAAAAAAAAAGAGGGAAGAGTTGGATATAATAAAATGACAAATTTGGAAAATGTGTATTAAAGTACTTTGACTTTTCAAAGAGGACTCTTAAAATGGGACATCAAAAAATGGCATCAAGGACTCTAAATATGGGACAAAGGGAGTAAACAATAAAATGGTTACTGATTTTGGATACTATTATTGGAGTGCATTAAATTTATTTGATATGTGAAATACTATTTAAGTAACCAAATAACATTTTGAATACCCAAATTTAATTACTACCCTTAGAATTGCTCTAAGGTGTTCTTGATAACTCAATTTAGCTGTCTAGCAAATTAGCAGCACACTCATTACTTAACTGAAAAGGTACTAGTCGAAACCTACAGAAAATTTTACCGAAAATGTTTACAAAAAATTGCAAGTATAATATTACTTTTAGTGCTGTAAACTCAGTATTTAGTTCTTAGTTGGGCAGCACTTCAGTGCTGTTAAAACAGTGCTGTTTGTGCTGTTCACTCACATAATGAACAGTAAAATTGGACAGTTTTTAAAAAACTGCTTATGCAAAAGCAGTTTTACCGTTCATTTTGTGAGAGAAACAGTACAAACAGCACTGTATTAACAGCACTGAAATGCAGTCCTTCTTAGTTTTATCAAACAAGGTCTAAGAGACTGAAAATTCGTAAAAAAGTCCTAAAAAATTGGAGTAAGAGTAAAGCTATACTCCAAATAGCAAAACTATATTCCAAAATCAATTTGGACTAGTATTCCAAGGGCCCATTTGGCAGATCGCGTTGTTGGCGTCCATAAGCAGTAGGTAGTTCTGAAATGGACACTAAAGGGTGTGTTTGATAAAACTGAAAATTAAGTGCTGGAAATTAAGTGCTGAATTTTAAGTACTGAAAATTTTAAGTGATGGAATTTGTAATACTGAAAACAGTGCTTCAACTACTGAAATAGAATGCATTCAGTGATTATTTTCAGTAGAAATTTTTCACTTAAAGTTTTAAGTGGTTTTTTGACTGCTTTTTCAATTAAGTGGTATGTTATCAAACGCATTGAAAAAGAATAAGTGCTGAATCTTTTCATTTTCAGCACTTAATTGGGTTATCAAACATACCCTAAGAAAAATGGGGGAAAAAAATTTGGGGCATGGAGTGTATCATGTAGCAGGTACATGTAAGTGCAACCAATCCTAATGAGTATTTTGAGTGGTGAAATCCATCTATTTTCTACTATTTTCAGATCCCACTAGGAATACTTATAAATTCATAATCATTTATTATAGGTGTTGAAGTTTGACATACATTATTGAGCCCATTCTCTACTAGTTTAAGTTTTTGGAGAAGTTGGCAACTTAACATGGTATCAGAGCTTTATTTGTGGGAGGTCCTGGGTTTGACTCTCCATCCCCGCTTTGTTGTGCATATTTGCACCTTGTTATTTGTCTCTACTATGATAGAGTTTGGTTTGTTTGCTCTCCACGTGTAAGTCGGAGTTGCACATAAGGGAGGGTGTTGAAGCTTGATATATATTGTTGGGCATATTCTCTAATAGCTTAAATTTTAGAATAATTGATAACTTAACAGTAGGTACCGCATAGGATTACAAATTGGTACTTTGGAAGCACCCAAAAATCTTCCCTAAGAAAGAGGAGGATGCTCTTCCTCAGCACCAAAAAAAAAAAAAAAAGAAAAGAAGAAGAAGAAGAAGAAGAAACAAAAGAAAGAAAGAGGAGGATGCTCTTATATATCAATCAAATTAACACTTTATTGCTCATAGAAGCAATGTACTGGCAACAGCAGAGACAGCTAGTGAAGTGTTTCAAATTATGGTGCCTAATACACCAAGTTCTTTAATATAACCAACTTGTTTTGACCCAAAAATACATATAACCAACTTGGGCAAGAGAACACAAATCAATCAATTTTTTAAGGAAAAGAACCATAATTGAATTTTCTTTTATAGGCCCTTGGAAGTGCCTATAATTGTCATGAAGTAATTTCAAACTTTTCTTTTATGGAGAAAATTGGGATTCTCATTTATCAGAATGAGTACGAACAATGAGATTTTATTGACTAGTGATACCAATTTTATAGCATAACTTGCTTTGGGTCTAAAGTTGCCTTTGGAGATTTTTTTTTTGCTTTATAACTAATTTTTTTTTTATAATAAAAATCAAATCTTACAAAGAAAACCAAACAAACAACAAAAATAAAGAAAAAAATGAGCAAAAGCAAAACAACCGAGAATATAATAGATAAGGAAGCATAAGCGACCACAAAAAACAGTCTATTAGCTGCATGAGGAAATCACTACTGCGCCACAAGGACCGTTGAGTAGAGAGATCCGAAACCACGGCAACTTCAAATATGTATATGATAAAGATCACACAAATAAGGAAGATGGCACAAAGCCAAGCCTAATCAGGTGAAGAAACTTCACCAAAGGGGGTAACTGAAGTTGCTTGAAAAGCTTCCATGATAGCAAAAGCTGTACCATAAAAAGCAGCATAACTATAGAAGAGAGCTCCAAAACAACCAATCATAACCCAATGTAGACCAAAAAGTCAATCCACTGTTGCAAGACTGGTTTAAGCAACATCTACTATTTTTAACCCAATGAGAAGCCATACAAGATAAGAAAAACAACATTCACAAATAAAGGGGAAAAGTTTCACAGAGGAAGCAGAGGAGCCAAACAGGCCCTTAAGTTTATCCTTTTTTTTTTATAGAGGAGACAAACAGGCCCTTAAGTTTATCCTTGACCATGTATAAAATTTCCTTTGTATCCCACTCCACTTTCACCCTCCATTTGGGACAACTATGCGTCGGTTGGCACCAATAAATTTTTTTTTTCCTCACTAAATCCTTAATCTTACAAAACAGTAGTGTGAATCAAACTTGTGAAGTGAAGAGTGATGGGCATCATAATTCATTGACATGTAGGTGGAAAAGAATGTCAGTGATTAACTTAGTAGCCCATATTAACACAATTGGGCCTTTAGCTGATTTCACTTGGTATTTGGGTCGGACTTAGTTATTTAAGTGGATCAAATGAACTTTGGGCTTGGCTTGATATTCAAAGGGAATAGCTGTATTGATCAGATTGTTCTCCTTGTGGAATTAATGGAAAAATAGTCTGATAGATATCACAAGGGCTGTATAATTACACGTCCATTACATTATTTATTTCAAAGTTAAGGACAATTAAAATTTCTAATTAAAATTTCTAATTACGGCAATATCTTCTGTACATGAACATTAAGTAATATTTTATTAGACCCAACATGCATGTTAAGTGACCTTTTTAGGGAAAATTAGATATGAATCACTAGTTTGGGAAATATAGTGATTTAAGGATAACTAGTTATTTTCATTTTGATTTAGATCACTTACTAAACAAATATCTTAAACAAAAAAATTTTAAAAAAAATAATAAAAAAAAACGAAGTTGCCCTCGTCATCTCGCGCACATTCTTGCACAAACATGAAGTTGAAAGAAGATGCTGACATGTGTCACAGTCATACAAATGGTCAAATTCATCAACTAGTAGTACGCTGACACATGTCCATGTCACATGTCACTCGCACGGTGCGAGCAGGCACACCATAGCAAGGCCCATTTTAAAAAAATTTTAAATTTTAAACCACTATAATTTTTGATCTACAACTCCAATTTTTACAAATTTTATACCGTTGGAATCGTGTCGACGAGACGTACAAAACTAGTACCATTGTTGATATATTTTGAGTAAAAAAAAAAATTATGCCCTTACTGCCTTATTCCTTAAAAGTAGTGAAATTTCACTACTGTTTCACCACTATTTTAAATGTTGAGAAAGTTTTGTTTATCAAAAATTCAAAATGATGAAATTATGATTGTAGTGAATACTTTCATAAACTTCACATGTTTTGACACCCGAAATCAGTGGTGGTAAAATTTTACCATTGTGTTAAAAAGTGATAAAATTATGATTGTAGTGAATACTTTCACAAACTTCACATGTTATGACATCCATGACTAAGACCATATCCAACGCGACTACTAATTGAGTTACCAATTTCATTTTATAGCATGACCATTGAATATGATTGCTTCAATGCAAGACCATTTCTCATGCTAAATTTTGGCATGACCAATTTTCATGCCATATTTGGCACAACAAATGACACATGTCATTTGTGCCACATCAACATGTGATATTAAAATGATATATTATGACCATTTTTCTTACTATATTTTACATATTTTGCATCCTAGATGGTTCCCCAATACATGTGATAGTGGTACCACTTAGTTTTGATTGAAGGTTATTGAAGTGTCCCATTGCCACATGATTTTTTTTAAGACTACAAAGTTCTCCACCCACATGTATTTGGAAAGTATTTAGGATACAAAATTTGGGAAGAATGTATATTTATTAATTGACCCTTTTGCCATTAACAAAAGACTACTTTGAAAGAAAATTGGTAGTTGGGCCAAAATATAGTATTTAAAATGACATATATCATTGGAACAAAAATATCAAAATATTGCATTTGACATTGTAACAATGTCAAAAAATAGCATTGGCATGATGAAAATGGCATGTAGCATTGAAGTTGCTCTAAAAGTGGTGAAATTTCACCACTAATTTAAAATGTGCTAAAAACAGTGGTGAAATTTCACTACTTTTCAGGAACAAGGCTCTCAAGGCATGTAAAACAAATTTTTTGCTCAAAACATATCAACAATGGTACTAGTAGTAATGGGGAAAAAAAAAGCATGAATATTGTTCAAAAGTGGTGAAATTTCACCACTTTTAAGGAACAGGGCTATCAAGGTATGGAAAAAATAAATAAACTTTTTTTGCTCAAAATTTATCAACAATAATACTAGTTTTGTAGTTCTTGTCGACACGATTCCAACGGTATAAAATTTTTAAAAATTAAAGTTGTAAATTAAAAGTTATGGAGGTTTAAAGTTTAAAAAATATTTTTGAAATTGGTTTTAATATGGTACAATCACTCACACCGTCTAAGTGAAGGCCATGGGATGTGCCACGCGTGTGGGATGTTGTTAGCGCAACTTTGAAAGAAAGAGAGATTATTTGGTGCGATTGAGAGCATGTTTGTCCAAGAAAAAATTTAGGGACTTAAATCAACATATTTTTTTAAGTTATCTTTAAATCAACATATTTACATTAAATTGTCATTTTATCTAATTGACCCAATTTTTTATTTTCAAGGACTTTTTAACAAACTGATAATCAAATTGGAATTTAAACTTCTGACAATTATCTTTTAGGATTTTCACCTAGATTCTATTACTATCAACATTTACTTGACACATAAGGTTAGAAATGTATACTACATAGTGTTTGCTGTAATTTGCGCGGGCATGCCAGAACCAGCAGTGGTTCGGTGTGTGTATATGTGTGTACGTGCAAACAAATTTCCTATCTGCTTATGTGAGTGATACACAAGGCTTTGATGAATCTGACTTTCTAAAACAGGGTGACTGTGTATGGTGAGTAGGAAAGTACCCTCACTGTAAGTTCTCTAGCAGTACTGAAGCGCACAAGCTAAAAAGTATCAAGTTTAACAGGTAAACAAAATCACAAACGGTTTAATAAAACAGATTTTTTTAAATGTCTGGATAAACTAAACAGATTTTGAACAAACCAGGAATAAGACTGATTATTCAAAAGAACAAAAAGGAAACAACAAAAGGACAGACCTATTTGCTAATAAAGCTAAAAAACATAAAGACTAAGTGTGCTTTGAATGCTTCGAATGTGCTGTATGTATGCTGTTTCGAGAGTGACGCGGAGTGAATTGATAGCTTGGCCTGCCTGCTGATTTATAGCGGCCATGGAGGTCTCCTAGATAAGGTAGGAAATAACTGATGAATATAATCTGGTAAAAAATACCAGTTTATTTCCATAAACTGCTCTTGATAATTTCTTCCATATCAGATAGAAGTTGCCTTGTCTTCGAAA
Organism: Hydrangea macrophylla; assembly: GCA_033977485.1. Taxonomy (NCBI): domain Eukaryota; kingdom Viridiplantae; phylum Streptophyta; class Magnoliopsida; order Cornales; family Hydrangeaceae; genus Hydrangea; species Hydrangea macrophylla. The sequence goes on from CM066994.1 coordinate 37,962,660, forward strand.
TATATATATGTGCATATATATATATATATGCAGCTTAAATCTGGTCCATATTGAGGCTCGGTTCGACTGCCTTAGCTTCCAAGTAAATGATATACTTCCCATAATTGATAATATTATCTCCAAATATATTATCCCTAGAGAGTTTGTAGGGATTGATATTCTGCCCATAATTAACCAAAAATAATCGCCAACTAATATATATGTGCTGGCCCAAATATCAAGTAATCATGATGAAGTTGCCACAAATAATGGCCCACCATGAGTAGTACATCTTCAGACTGTCATGTCACCTTCAGACGTAGTAGCAGCCCGATGTGTTAAAGCCTTAGGAGTCCTTCCCAATTCCCATGTGGATCAAAACACTTAATATATGACCTTTGCATACGTCACTCTTGAAAACCCATAGCAGTTGATTATCTTATATTGCAAATTGGTCAACACAATTGATCAACATCATGGCCCACCATGTCAAAGCAAAATCACACCCATGGCCAAGCTATCATGCTGCTAACCCAGAGCTTGGGCCGGATTAACATGGTCGGCTACTTTACTAAGCCCGATATGATATGCCCGATATAGTAATGGTGCTAGCCCGATCAACTAGTGATTAGTCCAATCTCATGGTGGTCAGTCCGAGTGAGCAAAGGTGCTAGCCCGACTGTAATAAGCCCGATAGAATAAGCCCGATCAACTTTTGAAGTAACCACTTAGCCATTAATTTTGCCATCGGTCTCATGAGTCCGATTAAAATATTCCAATCGACCTCTACCAACTTTTATTTAAAAAATGTATTTTTTTAGGTGCAAACACATAGTAAAACTTTAACAAATTGATAATGGTGCAGAAATTATTCATTGTGATCGACACATGGTGTGAAGGACACTCTGGTTTCTTTACCCGAGTGAGACCCACATATAGAATACTCAAACCTTTGTTAAAGTGATCACACTCGTAAAACCATATTACATGACATATATAATATCGCATAATCATGTATGCATGTAGTTAACATTTGGTTCTCTAATGGCATGTTTGTTCTTTTCTCAATGCCTGAAATGCAAAACCACTTGGTTCTTGTAATGATTTCGATTCTTTCCCTTGAATTTTTTTTTATCATTAATACCATCCATTCTTTTTATTGACTTGTTCCTAATTTTTTTTATTTAAATTTTGTTTTCTCTTATACTTGATCTTGAAAGTTTGATATATCAGAAGGTAAATATGAACAAGATTTACAAAAAGAGCTTGACATTAATTGGATAACAATAATGTAAATGCTAGAAAACCTTATTGGATAGAAATTAGTTCATTAACCTACAAAATTGAATTATGATAAACCAACCTAACTAGTGAAATATTTGAATGGCCTTAACAGATACAAGGGGACCAAATTCAGTTTGCAGGATGGCTAACCATTGAGGCTTGTTTGGAATTGCATAAAACATGATTAGGTTTAGACACACTCTCACCTCTATCTGATTTTGAAGAAGACAACCATTGTGTTGGCTTGACATGACAAAGAAATATTTTCTAAGAGTGTTCAGACGGGGCACAGATTTTTATGTAATAAAAAGACATATACCTAGAAATTGTACAAGAATATATAGCACGTTAGTAAATTTCCTCTATGTACGCTCCGTAATGTTTTCAATATGTGATGGCCCAAACTTGCTCATTTACACTATCACATTTCAAAAAAAATATAAAGTTTACATATTAAGAATTTTCCGCCCAACAAAAAGAAATTAACTCTTTTCCTAATTGGAACTAGATCAATTTTAGATTCTTTTTTACTAGCAGATCCCAAAAGGAACCAGCACAACTATATAGAAGTAAGAAAACACATGAAATATGAGCACTACAAACTTCTTAACCACACTGCAAACCTCCTCATCCTCGATGAAACTATCTGTGCCATAGCTCGAGATCGAGCCGGCTGAAGAAGCTGCTGAAAAAATGACGCACAACAAAAATCAAACAAAAACTCACCGTGATTGGGAAAAGACCCCACAAGACGCCAGATATGATGAAAAAACGCTGATTCTACACAAGTAAATTAGCAATTCTGAAACGGCAATGTTGTATCTACAAAGAGGAGTAGTCGGATTTAACCGCAGCATGAGTAAAGCAAAAGGTGATTTAGAGCGGAAACCAGACCAAACAAAATAAAAGCACACACACAAAAAAAAAAAAAACCTCAAATAGATGGTCAAAACCCTCCTAATTAAAGAGGAACAACTAACAAAGCGAGAGACCCAGAGGGAGAGCCCTTGGATCGAAGAGGCATTGGCGAAGTCGGTTTTTTTTTTTTTTTTTGGAAAAAGGTGGGAGCTAAATCCAGGTCAATTGTGAACAATGGAATTGATTTTTGGACCTCCCAAATAGTCCCTTTGGAAGATTTTAAACTTTAGAAATAAATGGAGAGAGAACCTATCTCATGTGATCATCACACTCATGTGAACACAGTGTAATTTTGTAATACCCTGTATTTTTGTAATATATTATGTGAATGAGACCCTGTATGTTTCTTTTAATACTTGTGTGAGCCTGGCCTTACCCTTGGTATAATTTGGATACCAATCGATTGAACTTTATACCAATCGATTGATTTTATCAATCGATTGACACTTATGTCAATCGATTGGAGGCAGCTGGGCAGATTCTTTTGCTCTGGCTGGGGAGAGGCCACGTGAACACTTCCTCTCTATATATACCAGCCCATTTTGGGCAGATTTCTGTTTACAGAAATCAGAGAGAGTGAGAGGGAGAGTCTTGTGTGTGTATGTTATATATATACACTCATATATATATACACATATATACACCTATTCACTCACACACACACAGAGAGAGACTGAAGAGGAAGAAGAAGAAGACCAGAAAGAAGAAGAAAAGAAGGAGAAAGAGAAGAGAGAAGACAGAGAACTAGAGAGAGAGGGAGGAGCCACCATTGAAGTTCAAGCTTCATTACACACAACCAAACACGCCCTTAACGCCTAAGGTGAGTTTTAAACTCACTTGGTAGCCTTACATTGATGTTAGGTCTTGTTTTAATAAAGAAGAAATGCAGAAACCATGTATTCCCGTTTATATATTGCTGGGCAGTCTTCTCTGTGAAGAAGACGAAGTATCAATCGATTGGTACTTTTACCAATCGATTGACATCTTTCAGGTCCCAATCGATTGACACTTTATGCAATCGATTGACATGGATTGTGATCCAATCGATTGAACTTTATACCAATCGATTGAACTTTATACCAATCGATTGAATAGTTTTCCAATCGATTGACACTACTTTTATACCAATCGATTGAACCTCTATACCAATCGATTGGAAGTTTCAGAATACTGTTTTCTTATAATAACTGTTTAGTTGTTTATTCACTGTTCAGTACTTCCCAGCATGCTTTATTATTGTAATACAGACATGATAATGAGTTAATGCAACGTAGGATCGTAGTAACGACAAGATTAACGGATAATGTTTATAATGTTAGATAACGGAATAGTCGTGAACCCTTTGGAGTTAACATTCATTTCATTCAGAGTAGTCGGGCCACATTGGGATTGTCATGTATCGGTGATAGAGTTGAACTTAAGTAGGTTTGCTAAGGTTCGGGAACCTTACGTGGGCGGGCTTTGGTCAATCATATGTTCTTAAAAGCGGTAGACAGACGAAGGTGTCTACGACTGTGGTGGACCGGACCATTTGCCCTAAGATAGCCAGATGATCTAATCATATGTTCTTAAAAGCGGTAGACAGACGAAGGTGTCTATGACATGCGGTGGACCGTGATCACTGGTAGACGTCGCTAAGTCGTGGCATAGAATGATGTACTGTTGTTTAAAGCGTTATATCCCTGACATGCGATGAACTGTGCATATGTTCTTAAAAGCGGGGGATGGATTAACGTGGTATCCATGATATGCGGTGAACTGTGCATATGTTCTTAAAAGCGGTGGATGAGCAGTGGTGTGTTATAGAGTTGAACTACTGTCGAGTCTGTTCCCCTATCAGGACGCGTTGTCGATCTTAAAACGAGTAAGATGTTAGTAATCGGATAATCGGTTTGATTTAAAGGAGTTACCCTCATTGAGCTCTAACTTGGTTACGGTTTATAACTTGTAATAACTTCAATAGTTGATACCCTGTTAGTATCTAACTCACTCAGCTTTCATTAAGCTGACGGCGTTTATGCCGCTGGACATTTCTATGTTCCAGCGCACCTTGGTTATGACTATACAGGTGAAGGGCCCACCGGAGAAGACTACCATGCTAGTGACGACATCCCCGTGGAGAATTTTCCCGACGGAGGTCAGATCGAAGAAGACTACTACGCCGAGGACTACCTTTACGCCAACTGAAGACTAGACTAGAATTGTAGCTAATTGTTTTACAGTTTTAGAACCTTTTTGTAGTCAGGCATATGTTGCCTTGGCATTTGTACTTTCGTTGTTTTATATTTGATTCGAGACTCTGATGTGTAATAGTTAGTAACTTCTGTTGACTTTATGTTACGTTGTGATTAGAACCTAGACCTCATTCTTGTTACACTATTACTGCTTGTTGCTTAGTACTGCGTGGTGTGGACAATCATGTGACTTCACCCGTCGCTGCCTTTGGACCCAAAAAGGAAATTTATTTTTCTCTATTTTTTCCGTTCCGGGCCGTGACAAATTTTAATATATGAAAGCCACAATAACCATCCTATCACACATATGATAGTTGCATCAAGTAATTTCAAAATGCTAATAGCTCCAGATTTGATTGTGCAGGCAATGTATATCTATTTTCTTTAGTTAGATTTATCCATGAAAATGTTTGTTTAACTTCAATGTACCTTACAAGAACAGAAGAACATAAATGCCAAAGTTTGGAGTTAGACAATAGGACAACAATCCCAAATAAAATGGATATAGTAGAGTAGAAGCAATTATTCACAGCATGTGAATGTTCAGTAGCACTGTAGAAGTGGAGAAGGAAGGCAAAGAGAATCTTTTGTTGGGATTATATCACATGTAGGATAATTCAATTAATTTCGTACTTGTGATTTGGCTAGATTCCTATTATGATTTGGTTTTCTTTGTGATAGAGTTGTATTACTTGTCCAATAAGTAATGGTTTGCAAACTCTCTATATAGGGATGTTGTATAGGAATTTAGGAAGCCCTTGGTGTATCAAATTGGTGGTATCCCCTCATGGGGGTGCATGATCTAGGGTGAGAGAGATATTAATCATTGGGGTTTTCTGTGAGGGTTGTTCACAATGAAAGGGGTGTGAGGTAAGGATGAGTATTTCTTTTATCTCAGTGATTTCTCTAGGTTACAGTGATTATGTCAGGTTCTTTGGTGTATTGAGTTGGGAGTGTACAAAGGTCTTATATTTGTGTTATTGGATTTAATCCATGTAACTGTACCATGTTTTACTCAATAGTGAACGAATGGATCTCTCGGGTGTGGACGTAGGCAGGTGTTTGGCCGAACCATGTAAAAATCTGTGTGTCTTTTTTTTGATATGCGTGTTTAATTACTGCTCATATATGTGTGTTTATTTGGAAGAATTTGATTCCGCGTATTAAATTCCCAACGTCTTTTATGCAACATAACCATGAGACTTCTAGAGAGAGGCGAGAGGGAGAGAGAATTTCGATGTCTGAAATATAGGTTGGTAACATAACCTTATTAATTGTTTAATCTAGGTGCTTAAAATATAGGTCACTAACATGGGATTGTCTGAAGGAAAAGAAAGGAAAAAAAAAAAAACAAGTGATTCTCTCTTAAATTTGGATTTTGGTTTCCATCTTGGGAAGGTACTTTACCATGTATATCTAATTTCTTAGGGCCGTTTTGGATAGATGTGAAAATAAGAGATTTTTTTTAAAAAAAATAATTCTTCAATTTGTTTATGCATTTTTGGTGTTATGATACAATCAACTTACAAGTCCCAATCTATAGAAACAATGTGCAATCTATTATCACTTCGTGCCAATGAGGGTTTCTTTTTAAGATGCTACTTGACAGTAGCAATGTATTATTTGATAAGAAAATTTCAAGGTACCATTTAATAGGAACAATTGGTCATATTGTATGATAACCAAGTCCCAATAAAGTATAATTATGGTGTATATATGCTACAGCCAAATTGCTTAGTTGTGATATCAAGAAGGTCCATTTTTTCAAAGGGATTTTCGTTACGAAGAGACTTTAAAAAGTTGTTTGACTTCTAGTAATCTTGTATGAATTAGAGATTTTTATAAGATGACAATTTTACTGGAAAATTTTTGAAGGTTTAATTCAGGTTTTTTTTTTTTTAATATTTTTAAATCTGTTTAACGTTCGCTAATGCTGTAGGAAATGGACATTTTTGTAAAATGAAAATTTCACTGGAAATTCTTTTGAATCAGCTTTTTTTTTTAACCTTCAATTTGCTACTTTTTATAGTACTTCTTTCTTTAGGTATAAGGGTAAAACGCATTTTACCTCCTCAAATTGTACACAAATTTGCAATTTGGTTCCCAAATTTTAAAACATTACAATGTCAACCCTAAATTATCAAACACATTGCAATGTCAACCCTCCATGACATTCCGTCAAAAAATAGATGGACATTGGATAGGTCGGAGGTACATAGATAATTTTGAGGATAATGTCAACCACAAACTAACAATTACGTTACATGTTGTCCTCTCAAAATTATCCACGACATAAATAAATGAAAGTAAAATCATCCTTACAATACCTTTCACTAAATTAGAACATATGTAAAATGGTGTAATAAAAAGAGACCCACTGTTACTGTTAGATGCCAAAAAATCCTTCTCATGTTCATATTCTGTTTTTTTTTCCCCAAACATATATAAAGGCCTACAACTCACAAAACTAGTATTGTCAATGCATCCACAAAGATGCACTGACTAGACCACATTCAGTTCCAGTGTTTATTTCTATTCCGTACCCTAAACAATCAATGTCAATATGAAACTATCAATTGTGTTGCATTTTGCCCACTCAAAATTTCCCATGTGCCCACACGTGACCAACTTCGATTCGTATGTTTTTTTTTACTGGATGTCCCAGAGCATTGGCATAACAACTCAATTGATAGTTTAGGGTTGAAATTGTAACGTTTTAAAATTCGGCGAACAAATTGTAAATTGGGGTCTAGTTTGAGGGGACAAAAATGCTTTTAGTTTTTACCCTATGTATAAAGTTAATTTGAATTTTGAAAAACCTACAACAAATTTGTACTCTTAACTTTTTATAATTGATTATAATATCAAATAGTTAGAACTAAATGGGTAATTAATAAAATTGAATAATTATTAACTATACACACATAGGCTATGATTGGATCATGGATTTAGCAAGAAAAACGTTTTTCATTGCTTGATTACCATTGAAAATAGTGAGAAAAATTATAAGAAAAAGAAATATGTAGTGGAAAATCAACTTACAGTTATGGATGTTGGACCGAAATGGAAACCTTAGGGGGGATGAATAAGGTTTTGGAAGAAAATTAACATTTCTAAAACTGAATACAAAATTAAACACAATCACAAATAATAAAGTAAAGAGAAAGGGAAAGTGACACTTGTGTCGCACCCGCGCCCTCGGAACGGCCGACTGTCGGGGTGGCCTCGGATTTCTGAAAGTGGGTGAAATGCAGCGGATTTTTATTGGAAAGGGTAAAAAGAATATTGTATGGCCATTTGAAATATTTCAGAGTCGCCACCTAACATTATTCGGGTGTTAAGATCACTGCAAAGATAATTAAAGTAATCATCTTTTGACTTTTGAAAACAGTTTTGAGAAAAAAGGCCCTTTAAAAGTGACTCTGAATAGCCATGCGAAAACCAGAGATTTTGAGATGAGTTCGGGGACTCGATTATGTCGAGGGAAGGTGTTAGGCACCCTCAAACATCCGTACAAGCCCAGTTACCGATTCTAGTAATTTTTATGATAATGGGGCATAAGTAAAGATAATAGAGTGTGAGGATGTACAAGAAATAGAAAAAAGATGTGGTTATGGCCACACCTAAGTGAGGGGTTGCATACGTATCTCAAGTCGAGAATCAGGCCATACTTAGTTCTGTACTTTGTATATGTGTGAGTGTGTGCAGGTGTTTTGAACAAGTTAGTCGGTCTAGTTCTGTGCTTCCATGATAGCAAAAGCTGTATCATGAAAAGCAGCACAGCTGTAGAAGAGAGCTCCAAAGCAACCAATCATAACCCAATGTAGACCAAAAAGTCAATCTACTGTTGCAAGACTAGTTTAAGCAACATCCACTATTTTTAACCCAATGAGAAGCCATACAAGATATGGAAAACAACATTCACAAATAAAGGGGAAAAGTTTCACAGAGGAAGCAGAGGTACCAAACAGGCCCTTAAGTTTATCCTTTTTTTTATATAGAGGAGACAAACAGGCCCTTAAGTTTATCCTTTTTTTTTCATATAGAGGAGACAAACAGGCCCTTAAGTTTATCCTTGACCATGTATAAAATTCCCTTTGTATCCCACTCCACTTTCACCCTCCATTTGGGACAACTATGCGTCGGTTGGCACCAATAAAAATTTTTTTTCCTCACTAAATCCTTAAATCTTACAAAACAGTAGTGTGAATCAAACTTGTGAAGTGAAGAGTGATGGGCATCATAATTCATTGACATGTAGGTGGAAAAGAATGTCAGTGATTAACTTAGTAGCCCATATTAACACAATTGGGCCTTTAGCTGATTTCACTTGGTATTTGGGTCGGACTTAGTTATTTAAGTGGATCCAATGGACTTTGGGCTTGGCTTGATATTCAAAGGGAATAGCTGTATTGATCAGATTGTTCTCCTTGTGGAATTAATGGAAAAATAGTCTGATAGATACCACAAGGGCTGTATAATTACACACGTCCAATGTCCATTACATTATTTATTTCAAAGTTAAGGACAATTAAGATTTGTAATTACGGCAATATCTTCTGTACATGAACATTAAGTAATATTTTATTAGACCCTACATGCATATTGAGTGACCTTTTTAGGGAAAATTAGATATGAATCCCTAGTTTGGAAAATATAGTGATTTAAGGATAATTAGTTATTTTCATTTTGATTTAGATCCCTTACTAAACAAAAATCTTAGACACAAAAATTTAAAAAAAAATAATAAAAAAGACGAAGTTGCCCTCGTCATCTCGCGCACATTCTTGCACAAACATGAAGTTGAAAGAAGATGCTGACATGTGTCACAGTCATACAAATGGTCAAATTCATCAACTAGTAGTACGCTGACACATGTCCATGTTACATGCCACTCGCACGGTGCGAGCAGGCACATCATAGCAAGGCCCATTTTAAAAAGATTTTAAATTTTAAACCACTAAATTTTTTGATCTACAACTCCAATACAAATTTTATACCGTTGGAATCCTGTCGACGAGACGTACAAAACTAGTACCATTGTTGATATATTTTGAGTAAAAAAAAATTTTATGCCCTTACTGCCTTGTTCCTGAAAAGTAGTGAAATTTCACTACTGTTTCACCACTATTTTAAATGTGGAGAAAATGTTGTTTATCAAAAATTCAAAATGATGAAATTATGATTGTGGTGAATACTTTCATAAACTTCACATGTTTTGACACCCGAAATCAGTGGTGGTAAAATTTTACCATTGTGTTAAAAAAAAGTGATAAAATTATGATTGTAGTGAATACTTTCACAAACTTCACATGTTATGACATCCATGACTAAGACCATATCCAACGCGACTACTAATTGAGTTACCAATTTCATTTTATAGCATGACCATTGAATATGATTGCTCCAATGCAAGATCATTTCTCATGCCAAATTTTGGCATGACCAATTTTCATGCCATATTATGCACAACAAATGACACATGTCATTTGTGCCACATCAACATGTGATATTAAAATGATATATTATGACCATTTTTCTTACTATATTTTACAAATTTTGCATCCTATATGGTTCCCCAATACATGTGATAGTGGTACAACTTAGTTTTGATTGAAGGTTATTGAAGTGTCCCATTGCCACATGATTTTTTTTAAGGCTACAAAGTTCTCCACCCACATGTATTTGGAAAGTATTTAGGATGCAAACTTTGGGAAGAATGTATATTTATTAATTGACCCTTTTGCCATTAACAAAAGACTACTTTGAAAGAAAAATGGTAGTTGGGCCAAAATATAGCATTTGAAATGACATATATCATTAGAACAAAAATATCAAAATATTGCATTTAACATTGTAACAATGTCAAAAAATAGCATTGGCATGATGAAAATGGCATGTAGCATTGAAGTTGCTCTAAAAGCGGTGAAATTTCACCACTAATTCAAAATGTGCTAAAAACAGTGGTGAAATTTCACTACTTTTCAGGAACAAGGCTCTCAAGGCATGTAAAAAAAAAATTTTGCTCAAAACATATCAACAATGGTACTAGTAGTAATGGGGGGAAAAAAAGCATGAATACTGTTCAAAAGTGGTGAAATTTCACCACTTTTAAGGAACAAGGCTATCAAGGTAGGGAAAAAAAATATTTTTTTGCTCAAAATTTATCAACAATAATACTAGTTTTGTAGTTCTTGTCGACACGATTCCAACGGTATAAAATTTTTAAAAATTAAAATTGTAAATTAAAAGTTATGGAGGTTTAAAGTTTAAAAAATTTTTTTGAAATTGGTTTTAATATGGTACAATCACTCACACCGTCTAAGTGAATGCCATGGGATGTGCCACGCGTGTGGGGTGTTGTTAGCGCAACTTTGAGAGAAAGAGAGATTATTTGGTGCGATTGAGAGCATGTTTGTCCAAGAAAAAATTGAGGGACTTTAATCAACATATTTTTTTAAGTTATCTTTAAATCAACATATTTACATTAAATTGTCATTTTATCTAATTGACCCAATTTTTTATTTTCAAGGACTTTTTAACAAACTGATAATCAAATTGGAATTTAAACTTCTGACAATTATCTTTTAGGATTTTCACCTAGATTCTATTACTATCAACATTTACTTGACACATAAGGTTAGAAATGTATACTACATAGTGTTTGCTGTAATTTGCGCGGGCGTGCCAGAACCAGCAGTGGTTCGGTGTGTGTATATGTGTGTACGTGCAAACAAATTTCCTATCTGCTTGTGTGAGTGATACACAAGGCTTTGATGAATCTGACTCTCTAAAACAGGGTGACTGTGTATGGTGAGTAGGAAGTACCCTCACTGTAAGTTCTCTAGCAGTACTGAAGCGCACAAGCTAAAAAGTATCAAGTTTAACAGGTAAACAAAATCACAAACGGTTTAATAAAACAGATTTTATTCTGGAAAAACTAAACAGATCTTGAACAAACCAGGAATAAGACTGATTATTCAAAAGAACAAAAAGGAAACAACAAAAGGACAGACCTATTTGCTAATAAAGTTAAAAAACATAAAGACTAAGTGTGCTTTGAATGCTTTGAATGCTTCGAATGTACTGTATGTATGCTGCTTCGAGAGTGACGCGGAGTGAATTGATAGCTTGGCCTGCCTGCTGATTTATAGCGGCCATGGAGGTCTCCTAGATAAGGTAGGAAATAACTGATGAATATAATCTAGTAAAAAATACCAGTTTATTTTCATAAACTACTCTTGATAATTTCTTCCATATCAGATAGAAGTTGCCTTGTCTTCGAAATATATATATGTGCGTATATATATATGCAGCTTAAATCTGGTCCATATTGAGGCTCGGTTCGACTGCCTTAGCTTCCAAGTAAATGATATACTTCCCATAATTGATAATATTATCTCCAAATATATTATCCCTAGAGAGTTTGTAGGGATTGATATTCTGCCCATAATTAACCAAAAATAATCGCCAACTAATATATATGTGCTGGCCCGAATATCAAGTAATCATGATGAAGTTGCCACAAACAATGGCCCATCATGAGTAGTACATCTTCAAACTATCACGTCACCTTCAGACGTAGTAGCAACCCGATGTGTTAAAGCCTTAGGAGTCCTTCCCAATTCCCATGTGGACCAAAACACTTAATATATGACCTTTGCATACGTCACTCTTGAAAACCCATAGTAGTTGATTATCTTATATTGCAAATTGGTCAACACAATTGATCAACATCATGGCCCACCATGTCAAAGCAAAATCACACCCATGGCCAAGCTATCATGCTGCTAACCCAGAGCTTGGGACGCATTAACATGGCCGGCCACTTTACTAAGCCCGATATAATATGCCCGATATAGTAATGGTGCTAGCCCGATCAACTAGTGGTTAGTCCAATCTCATGGTGGTCAGTCCGAGTGAGCAAATGTGCTAGCCCGACTGTAATAAGCCCGATAGAATAAGCCCGATCAACTTTTGAAGCAACCACTTAGCCATTAATTTTGCCATCGGTCTCATGAGTCCGATTAAAATATTCCAATCGGCCTCTACCAACTTTTACTTAAAAAATGTATTTTTGGGTGCAAACAATTGCCCCCCTCGCCGTTTAAAATAAAAACAAGTGAAATTTTGAATGGACAAATTTATCTAGAGACCGATTACCTTTAGACTGCGATCGGGCTCATCATGTAGACCGATGATCTTTGGACTAACATCGGGCTTGGCCAAGAGACCGATTTATAATTGTCAGCAAACAATTTTGTAACACCTATGAGCCCACCACCTCTATGTAATCGGGCTTCACCACTTGACTGTAATACCAGCACTTCTGAAATTAATTACACCATCGGCCTCTATGTCCGATCAGCATCCCAAGCATCCTTCTAGCATACTTGATTTATTATTATTATTTCTTGCTTTCGGTCTTGTGAGTCCGAATAGATTATTGACTGAATTAATTCAGTCCGGTCTTCAGTACCTTTTCAGTCGTTTGATAGTACCACTGCTGCAGAAATAACCACCAAATCACCGTAAGTTTTTGGTGACATCCACTCAGCCACCGTGGATGTAAATCAACCCAAGCCAAATAATTAATTGGCTTAAAATAATAATCGGTCACTACAAGGAGACCGAAAAAATTGAACAATTCCTTGAGGCTGATTTTCCTCGAAGGATTATTTTCAAAAGCTTCATGGACCGATTCAATTTCAATCAGTCTTGGTAAAACTTGCCCCCCGAGCCCTTCATAGCCGATTTCTTCATCAACAAGGAGGTCTTCATCATCGTCCTCCTCATCACTAGGAGGCTCTATGGCCGATACGGGATCACTCGGCCCATCACACTTTTCCTCTTCGGCCTCAACAGAATTTTGAGGCTCATCTTGAATTTGTCCCTCGAGTGCTTCGTCGCCTTCAACATCAGGGAGGGACTCTATGGCCGATATAAAATTACTCGGCCTTTCCTTAGACATTATTTTTCCGCCGTCTTCTTGCCCCCCGAGCGGCTTGGACAGCGTGGAATCAAGATGACCAAAGTCATCGGTCTCTTGATTTGGAGTGGTAACATCGGCCTTCCCGGGCCGTTGTCGTGACTTTAAGAATTGCTCGATCTTTTTCCCTTGAGCCTCTATTATTGCCAGGCTTGCTTTCGTGTCTTCTTCAAACCGGGTAAGCTTTGCCTGCTGTTTTCTCGAGTGCGCCTTCATAACTTCAAGAGCATGAAGAATGTTGTCACAAGCTAGATTCTTTCGTCAGTCACCGTATAGAAAATCGTCTAGAGAATTGAACGAATTTCACTCGGGCGGCGGTTCATCAGCTCCACTCAAAGCTGTGAGGAGGCCGATTTCTTTATAAGATGACAATTTCACTGGAAAATTTTTGAAGGTTTAACTCAGGTTTTTTTTTTTTTTTTTTTTTTTTTTTTTTAAATTTGTTTAACGTTCGCTAATGCTGTAGGAAATGGACATTTTTGTAAAATGAAAATTTCATTGGAAATTCTTTTGAATCAGCTTTGTTTTTTTTTTATTTAAACCTTCAATTTGCTACTTTTTATAGTACTTCTTTCTTTAGGTATAAGGGTAAAACGCATTTTACCTCCTCAAATTGTACACAAATTTGCAATTTGGTTCCCAATTTTTAAAACATTACAATGTCAACCCTAAATTATCAAACACATTGCAATGTCAACCCTCCATGACATTCCGTCAAAAAATAGATGGACATTGGATAGGTCGGAGGTACATAGATAATTTTGAGGATAATGTCAACCACAAACTAACAATTACGTTACATGTTGTCCTCTCAAAATTACCCACGACATAAATAAATGAAAGTAAAATCATCCTTACAATACCTTTCACTAAATTAGAACATATGTAAAATGGTGTAATAAAAAGAGGCCCATTGTTACTGTTAGATGCCAAAAAATTCTTCTCATGTTCATATTCTGTTTTTTTTCCCCCAAACATATATAAAAGCCTACAACTCACAAAACTAGTATTGTCAATGCATCCACAAAGATGCACTGACTAGACCACATTCAGTTCCAGTGTTTATTTCTATTCCTTACCCTAAACAATCAATGTCAATCTGAAACTATCAATGGTGTTGCATTTTGCACACTCAAAATTTCCCATGTGCCCACACGTGACCAACTTCGATTCGTATGTTTTTTTTCGTACTGGATGTCCCAGAGCATTGGCATAACAACTCAATTGATAGTTTAGGGTTGAAATTGTAACGTTTTAAAATTCGGCGAACAAATTGTAAATTGGGGTCTAGTTTGAGGGGACAAAAATGCTTTTTAGTTTTTACCCTATGTATAAAGTTAATTTGAATTTTGAAAAACCTGCAACAAATTTGTACTCTTAACTTTTTATAATTGATTATAATATCAAATAGTTAGAACTAAATGGGTAATTAATAAAATTGAATAATTATTAACTATACACACATAGGCTATGATTGGATCATGGATTTAGCAAGAAAAACGTTTTTCATTGCTTGATTACCAATGAAAATAGTGAGAAAAATTATAAGAAAAAGAAATATGTAGTGGAAAATCAACTTACAGTTATGGATGTTGGACCGAAATGGAAACCTTAGGGGGGATGAATAAGGTTTTGGAAGAAAATTAACATTTCTAAAACTGAATACAAAATTAAACACAATCACAAATAATAAAGTAAAGAGAAAGGGAAAGTGACACTTGTGTCGCACCCGCGCCCTCGGAACGGCCAACTGTCGGGGTGGCCTTGGATTTCTGAAAGTTGGTGAAATGCAGCGGATTTTTATTGGAAAGGGTAAAAAGAATATTGTTTGGCCATTTGAAATATTTCAGAGTCGCCACCTAACATTATTCGGGTGTTAAGATCACTGCAAAGATAATTAAAGTAATCATCTTTTGACTTTTGAAAACAGTTTTGAGAAAAAAGGGCCCTTTAAAAGTGACTCTGAATAGCCATGCGAAAACCAGAGATTTTGAGATGAGTTCGGGGACTCGATTATGTCGAGGGAAGGTGTTAGGCACCCTCAAACATCCGTACAAGCACAGTTACCGATTCTAGTAATTTTTATGATAATGGGGCATAAGTAAAGATAATAGAGTGTGAGGATGTACAAGAAATAGAAAAAAGATGTGGTTATGGCCACACCTAAGTGAGGGGTTGCATACGTATCTCAAGTCGAGAATCAGGCCATACTTAGTTCTGTGCTTTGTATATGTGTGAGTGTGTGCAGGTGTTTTGTAATACTCGTAAAATTTCTGTGATTAATAAAAGGGACCCCGCATTTTGTTCGTATTAAATTCCAGCATTTTTTTTTAAATTTCAGAACCTGTTTGTATACGTATGCGGGTTCGTATTATTAATTTCTTCAACTGCAAGTTTCAAACCTCGGACTACCTCGGCACGCGAACCCGTAAAAATCTGTATCCAAATTGGACTGCATTGCACGTGGATTTGAGCGACGACAACCTTTATATTTTTGGAAATATTGATACATATAGGAATCCTTCCTAAATTGGTAAGTGTACTAGCCTAGCTTGCTTATACCTATTGGGTAACTACACTACCCAAAACCCACCCTTATGACCCGCCGGACTAAACCCCTCCACCACCCAAGCGCCGGCCACTCCACCTCCCTAGAAATCCTATTCACATCACTCCTCTCAATCCATCTCCTCTTCCATCAAGCAAGATCTGCAAAATCTGCTTGAACACATATGCCCATGTGTATGTATGTAATGCTATGTTTATATATATGTAAGTTGAGAGTTGAAAGAGAGAACCGAGAATTAGAGAGAGAGAGAAGTTCAACCACACACACTACCTCTTCACCCTCTGCCTCACCACACACACACACACACACACACAGACTTGAAGAGAAGGAGAAGAAGGCGCAGAGAGAGAGAGAGAGAGAGGGCATCACCGGAGCAAGAGAGAGAACCAAGGCTCCTCAGGTAAACCCATCACCCCCTGCTCAGTCCTGTACACCCACACACACTCACACACCCCTATGCACGAACCCAGCAGAGCCTATGGCTCTAAACAAGCTCTGATAGCCATTAAAGAGCCATCGCCGGAGCTCGAATTGTTAAACTCAACTAAGACCCATTTTTTTTGCACCAAACAGACCCTTATGGTCTCAGGTAGACCCCATAAGAACAGTTTTCGGTTTAGGGTTCGTTTGATAGCCCATGAATTCGATTATTCTTTGAAACCCGAAAAAGAATAATCCCTTAGTGGGACGTTAAAACGAATAAGCCGTGAACCCAGCTCACACTATGTGATAGAGGAGCCCAAACCGGTCCTAATGCCGTTGACGGCATCAATTTTCACGGAGTAATGAGCAAGATATGAGGCCTGGAAGTTTTCCGGCCAAAACGGGCTCGCCGGAGAAGACGCGACCCGTATAGGGTGCGGGTTATATCGTTTACTCGATGGGTCGGGTCATGGGTCATGGATATGGGTTAGGTTGTTAGTATAATTGGTAAGTGGGTTCGGGTTATGTTAATTGAAATGGATCCGGGTCGGGTCTTTTAAGTTGGCTTGGTCTCTATGTATATATGGGTAGTCCGTTGGACTTGGGCCGGGTCAAGTTGACCCGCGGGTCTGTGTTAGTAATAATAATAATTATTATTATTGTTTTTATTATTTAGTTAATAAATGTTAAATGTTAGTAATTAGTTTTAAATTATGTAAAGTTAGTTTTATTATTATAAAACCAGTTTAATAGTTTATAAAAAATTTGAAATATTATAGTATAGTATATATATCACACGCTGAAATTATTTTATTGGGTATATAATACTAATTATCCATTATTTTAAATAAATGATCTAGGTTTAGTAATAAGTATAAATGATTTGCAAATAGTTTAAATCATTTTATAAAGAGTTTTAAATATCCCAAATTATATTCTGAAATTATTATTTTAAGTATAACCTTATACTATGCAATAATAATGTAATCCTTATATAATGTGCATATTATTTATTTAATTTTAAATAAATAATAAGTAAGTGTTTTAAATTAAAATAATTAGGTAATAAATAACTAATGACCCCTTTTCAAGTATAGGAAAATTATATTAAATTTTTCTAAGTTCGAGTACCTCTATATTGTAAATTATTATTTACAAAACCCTAGTTTTAATATTTTAATAATTATTAATTACTTATAAAGTATCCGTTTGGTTGTATTTTAATTATTTAAAATACCAAACGAACCCCGAAAATTATGGGAAAAATACTACTAGCCTAAATTAAAGGCCTAGTATTTAATAAAAACATTTATGAGGGCCAAATGCCTCTCTAAACTATATTTTATAATTATGGGACTCCGCAGTCTATTATTAGACGATTAAACTTCGGAAATTCATAATAAATAAACCGTAGCCCAGAAAAATACGCGGTCAGTTCCCAGAGTCTTAGAATAATGTCTAGAACACCCCCTTAAAGTTTGGTGACCTTTTGACACTGTCAAAAATACAGCTTATCTTTAGGGCCCAAACTGGTATAGAAAACCCAGCCTTTTATGCGACGGACTTCGATTTGAGTCTAGTCAATGGCGTTAGACTCAGAATGATGTCCAGATCATCATGTTGAGGTTTAGGGACCCACCCGGCACAATTACCATTTTGCCCCTGATTTTAGTACACTTATTAATCTATGTTCTATGTAATCTTAATGCTTTGTAGGAACCGCTACGCTTGTTTTTACGCACCCGCATCGAGGTGAGTCGTCCTAACTCACTTGGTATATTATAGAATTATTCTTTGATCATATATGTATGCCCAGTGCGTTCTGTGTGGACGATACTGATAAATATTAGTATTGTAAATGTTGAGATTATTTCTCATATAATGAATGCATGTTAATTAACTATACTCCATGTTTAATTAATGTTCGCTGATGTTCTTGTTTATCATGATTCCGTTTCTATAGTCACATGAACATTCATATGAACATGGTCGAGTCTTGATGTCAATATTGACGTCTGCATGGTAGTCACGGGGACTAACCCAATCATATCAATATATACATTGAATGGACCGCGGTGGTCCAAGTGGTACAGTCAAGTAAATTGGAACAACAATAAAACTGCTATAGGGCCCTGCTAGGCGACGATAACCAGAGTTTCCATTGAAATCATTGAAATAATGTATAGATTGATGATCGATACGCTATAGGGCCCTGCTAGGCGACGATAGCAATGTATCCATCAGAATACAATAGTTACCTTTCAAATGCTATAGGGCCCTGTTAGGCGACGATAGCGCTGTAACTATTCTATTCTCCTCGCAAGGTCACGAGGACCTAAGAGTCCAATGATTACACTCTTTTTAAAACCAAAACTGCTATAGGGCCCTGCTAGGCGACGATAGCAACGTAATCATTCTACTCTGAGCTAACGGCGTTACACTGGTAATGTAACAAGTCACATGAGTCGGTTGTGGTGTTCATGGTCGAGTTAAAGTCGAATATATCGATAATGCATTATGTCATCATTCTACCTGCCATATGCTCATTAATATTGTTTCGAGATATGTTGTACTTGTATATCCTTATCTGTATTAGGAGTGATCGGTTAAGATGTTCTCACTTAGCTTCAAAAGCTAACGGCTCCTTCCCTGCCCTGGACTTTTTACGTCTAGGTTATGATGAGGAGAACTATCAAGGTAACAATGAAGATGAATGTCACTATCCTCAGAATGGGGATTATCAGGAAGGTGATCCTGAGGCAGACTATTCGGAAGAGCCTGATAACGAAGGTTATGGGTTTGCTAGTTAGAAAGAGGACCTTGGCCTACTTCCGCATTAAGACTTCTATTATGTTTTAATCATCTTTTGATTGATGTAATATTTAAGTGGCATAGAACGCCCAAACTTATCTTTTGTGGTTTTCATTTGGAACTTCTGTAATAGCCTAAGTAGCAAAACATTCTAAGTTCCCCCATGAATACCATTAGGCGCTTTTGTAAATTTCTTACTCTGATCTATATATATTTTGTTAATATGTTGCACGGACAGGTCAGTTTTATGTAACTCGTCATTCCCTACGGGTCCAGAAAGGAAATTTTAAATTTTCCCTATTTTTGGCTACTCCGGGGCGTGACAGGGTTTTTGGTATCAGAGCACTAGGTTTAGTTGTGCTTGCTGACTGTCCGACACCCTTAAGTTAAGAACCTTAAGGTACTTTAGAAACAACAACCAATACTAAAATAGTCTTTCTGTCCAACAGGTAGTATGGAGAATTACCAAGGAACTTTTCCCCAAGGTTTAGTTTGCTTTGGTGCTGCTTTCCGCCACCAGACTTGCAAGAGAATAGGAAAGTTGATGAAATGCCTATTCCTTATGAAAAAGGTTTCCCCAACCGTGCATCATATTGTTGTAGCACCCCGCTTGGTACCAATAGAGGTGGATGGAATCTCTGATATTCCTAACGACCCTGTGACCATCAGCTTAGAAGAGGCACAGGCAGAAATCACTTCCCTAGGGACCCCTGTTAGTCCAGTAAGCAGTTCTGAAGACGAAGAAATAGAGATTTACCTAGCCGATGAAGATCTCATTGAGAAGGGAACGTTGTACACGTATGACCCTGACTGGCCGATAGGGTGGGACAATGAGAGATGGATGTCATTCACCCCGCCCGAAGAGATGGACATCTCGGAGGAATTCACACAACTAGAAGATTAGCACGCCTTAGTCAGCTTATTTTGTATTAATGCTGTAATGGGATTATAATCCTACATTTTGTCGGATATATATGTAAAAGCTGTATTTCAAAATTTCCTCTTATGTAAATATTCCTTTATTAATGAAAGTCTACTTATTAATTCTCTGATTTCCGCATTGTATTATTCTCTTTTGTGACTTAATAAGTGATAACCTTAAGGCAACCCGTACCAGTACCCTAAATAGATAGTTTTTCTGATGAAACAGGTAACATGGAACCCCACTATATTTCAGATCCTTTTGGAGGACGACTGATTTTCCCTGACCGTGTAGTACCAGCAAACCCAGACATATACCACCGCCAAATCCAGGAACTAGCTAAGGACGGAGGAAAAAGAAACCTATGGGTCGAAATGAATAAAAACAATGTGTATAACTATAATACCCTGCGCTTAGAAGCGATCTATGAAGCTGAAATCGTCTAGAAGGTCCAAGACGAAATGGTTGCCCTACTTAAGAACCCTGAAGACTATGAAAGGATGCACAATAGTGCCTCCCAAATGCCCCCACCGCCTTCTGTACTCCTCCAACAACCCCCACCATTCCAAGGAGTGCCTTTGCACAAAACACAGTCCCGAGAACCCGGTCACTATGTCAATGACGACTTCGGAGGACATATGATTTACCCGGATGGCATTGAACCAGCCGACCCAGAAGGATTTCTGGAAAATGTACAACTGAAAGCCCGCCAACGTCTCCGAGGAGGACTGAGAGTTCAACGACATGTGTACAATATTTCTGACCCTCATCGACTTCAAGCTGAAGCCATCCATACCGCATACACCCAGGAGTTAATGCATGGAGAGATAAGGAGACTAGCAATGAAGGACTCAGTTTTCCAGCCACTAGTAAACTAGATACTACAGGAGCCCTCCATTTACCCAGAAGACCGCCTAGTTGAGCCTCCTAATGAGAATGCCCCTGTAGGTGTGGCACCCCCAATGGAAGCACCTGCTGATGAACCTGCTAATGCAGAAATGTCGGACGATGAACCAGATGCATATCTAGAAGTAGAAGATGAGGAAGAGGATGACGAGGAGGATGATCCAAAAGAAGAGAACCCCGAAGAAGAACCTGAACAGGAAGCACCCTACCAACCTATGGAGGTTCACCCTATAATAGAAGAGCCTATGGATAATGAGGAAAATGAAGAGGATGAAGGCAATGTCGATATCGAAGATTGGGATTTGGGTGAACCGATTATGGACGAAGATGGGCCTAACGACTCTGACATGGGAGAGATCACATCCGAGTCGGATATGGATGATTAGATCAGGATAATCTGTTCTTATATGCTAGCGGTTTAGTTGTATCTAAGTTATTTTGGGCTGATGACCCATCTTATTGTATGAATACATGCGATAGGGTAATACCCCCATTTTGTAACCATGTATTCTCGGCTAGTTTAACCTTGTAATCACCGTTTCTATTATTCAATGAAAATGGACGTTTTAGTACTATACTTGTCTCTATGATTGTTTGGTTTGTTTAATTGAATTGTAAATGTGTTAATAGCTATCTAGACATATCCTGCATTCGAGCCCTAAGTAGAATACTTCTGTAGGTAACCGGATACGCAATGGAAGAACGACCAAGGAGAAATCGACGCTTAGGACTTCCAAACCCAGTCGAAGGAGCACCGGAACCAATTCCTGCTGGAATGGATCCCACTGGAATCTTTGGAGCATTCTTACAACGACTGGAGCACATCGGAAATAATCACTGCCCCAACAACAATGCTAACGTCAATCCCATAGTTCCACCCAGACCACAAGAGGATCGTACGGTGGAACGATTCCGGGCAATGCGACCAGACAAGTTTAACGGGATGACTGAGCCATGGGAAGCAGAACAGTGGCTTCGTGGATTAGATATCATCTTCGACACACTAGGATGTTCTGAAATTGAGAAACGCCGACTAGCTACATATCAATTGACGTATACTACAGCAGACTGGTGGGAATCCGAAAAGGCAACTCTGGGAGGAGCCGTACAAAGGATGTCATGGACGACATTCAAAGAACTGTTCCTAGAGAATTACTTCCCCCAGACAGAAAGGAACAAGAAGGAAAAGGAATTCATTGATTTGGCACAAGGTAACCGAACTGTACGAGAGTACACAGTACAGTTCGAGCGTCTCTCCAGATTCGCACACCACATGATCGACACCCCAGAAAAGAAGAACCGAAAGTATCATCAGGGACTCTTCCTAGCTCTACAGAAGCTGACCTATGGCCACCTAAATCAGACTTTCAAAGCTTTAGTAGGAATGGCCCATGGTTTCAAGGAAATCACCGGTCGTGAACAAAGGCGTTTCATAAACCGACCACCCCCTCCGAGGTTTAATCAGAGATCGAGGCAAGCCCCGGCTCGCAATCAAGGATTCAAGAGAAGCTGGAATGGCGAGAAGAAGCCGCAGACAGCCCCGTTCCGCAACAAACCGGCTGTGCCAATTAAGCCAATTCCGCCCCAATGACAATTAGGATCCACAAGTAATAACCCTGGAGTCTGTTTCAACTGTGGATTTCCTGGACACATGTCTAAGGATTGTCGTGCCCCGAGAAGGAATAGTCGCTCCGATGTGGTCTATTTCAACTGCAATAAGAAGGGACATCTGTCCAAGGACTGCAAAGCACCTCGAGGTGGTTACTATGGAGCGTCGACTCAAGGACAGGCTCGCCTCAATGCTATCATTCCAGAGGAAGCAGGATTTGACGAGGAAGAGCAGGAGAACCTGGAAGGTATTCTAACCCTCTTTAACAGTCACGTGAAAGCTTTGTTTGATACTGGTGCATCAAATTCTTTTATTGCAATTAGAATTGTGCAACGCTTAGGACTAGTGCCCCAAACGATAGATATAGCTTTGAACGCTACGTCACCTCTAGGAAAGAGCATTAAGTTGGACAAAGTATGCAAGGACTGCCCTCTAAACTTGAAAGATCAAAATCTCCCCGCTGATTTGATAGTTTTGTCGATGAAGGAATTCGACGTAATCCTAGGAATCGATTGGCTTGCGAAATACCATGCCAAGTTAGATTGTGCTAGCAAATCCATACTCTTTTCAGTACCTGATGGTGAACCGTTTAACTTTAAGTGCAATCCCTCGCGTGACGTTTTCCTCACCAACTGCCTAGCTACCCTTGGAACCATGAGTGATGAGATTCCTATTAACCAAATTCCGGTAGTTCGAGATTTTGAAGATATTTTCCAAGAGGTTAAAGGATTGCCACCCAAGAGAGACATCGATTTCTGTATCGAGTTAATGCCTGGAACTTCGCCGATATCAAAAGCACCTTACCGAATGGCCCCGATGGAGATGCAAGAACTAAAGACGCAAGTACAAGAACTCCAAGACCTCGGATTTGTTCGTCCAAGCACTTCACCATGGGGAGCACCGGTACTATTCGTTAAGAAGAAGGATGGAACACTTCGACTCTGTATCGACTATAGAGAGTTGAACAAGGTCACAATCAAGAATCGGTACCCACTACCGAGGATTGACGATTTATTCGATCAACTACAAGGAGCTACCACATTCTCGAAGATAGATCTACGGTCCGGATACCACCAATTGCTCGTTCGCTCTGAGGACGTACCCAAGACGGCTTTCAGAACCAGGTATGGACATTATGAATTTCTGGTTATGCCGTTCGGATTGACCAATGCTCCAGCAGTGTTCATGGATTTAATGAATCGAGTTTTCAGACCTTACCTGGATCAGTTCATCATCGTGTTCATAGACGATATCCTCATCTACTCTAAGACAGAGGCAGAACACGAAGAACATGTGAAGATAGCACTTCAGACTCTACGAGACAATCACTTGTATGCAAAATACAGTAAGTGCGAGTTCTGGCTAAAGGAAGTTAAATTTTTAGGACATGTTGTCTCGAAAGAAGGAATAGCAGTGGATTCATCGAAGATTGAAGCTGTTTTAGATTGGAATCGACCGACCACAGCAACGGAGGTCAGAAGTTTTCTTGGTCTAGCTGGATATTACCGGAGATTCGTGGAGGGATTCTCCAAAATCGCAGCCCCTCTTACTGGATTAACTAGAAAGGACTTGAAATAAGAATGGAACGACAAGCATGAACGCGCATTTCAAGAATTAAAGAAGAGGTTAACCACGGCGCCAGTGCTTGCAATACCGAAGAGCGGTGAACAATTTACCATTTACAGCGATGCGTCGCATCAAGGACTTGGATGTGTGCTTATGCAGGATAGAAGAGTGATAGCGTATGGATCACGACAATTGAAACCTCACGAGCTTAATTATCCTACGCACGATCTGGAACTAGCTGCAATCGTCTTTGCACTCAAAATTTGGAGACACTACCTCTACGGAGAGAAGTTTGATCTGTTCTCAGATCACAAGAGCCTGAGATACATGTTCTCTCAAAAGGAGTTGAACATGAGACAGTGACGATGGATGGAATTGTTAAAAGATTACGATTTCACGCTGCAATACCACCCTGGCAAAGCAAATGTTGTTGCTGACGCATTGAGCCGGAAACCCCGAAAACTCATCGTGTCTTCTCTCATGGTCAGAGAATGGAAAGTGTTAGAGATATTAACGGAGTTTGATTTTCAGATTACCGAGTCAAGTGAAGGACGACTTTTTGGATGTCTTGTAGTACAACCAACACTCATAAGCCGTATTCTCGAAACTCAAGGAAAGGACGAAGGACTTCGTCAATGGTTTGAGAAAGCGTCGGCAAAGGACCCCGCCGAGTGGAATATAGGAGCAGATGGAGGATTTAGATGTCGCAATCGACTCTGTGTGCCCAATGAGGACAACTTAAGAAAGGATATATTGGATGAGGCACACAAGTCTAGGATGACAGTTCATCCCGGAGGAACAAAAATGTACAAGGATCTAAAAAGGAACTTCTGGTGGGACGGAATGAAGAGGGAAGTAACAGATTATGTATCCAAATGCATGACATGCAAGCAAGTCAAAGCTGAACACCAGAAACCAGGAGGATTGTTACAACCACTACCAGTTCCCGGATGGAAATGGGAGCAGATAACGATGGATTTCGTTGTTGGAATGCCAAGGTCAAGGCAGAATCATGACGCCATTTGGGTAATTGTGGATCGACTCACCAAATCAGCTCACTTTATCGCTTATAGTATGACTTACCCGGTTGAGAAATTGAGCAGAATGTATATTCAACAAGTTGTTCGACTACATGGAATACCCGTATCAATTGTGTCAGATCGTGATTCACGTTTTACGTCAGGATTTTGGGAAAGTCTACAGACAGCACTTGGAACTTCATTGAAATTAAGTTCAGCATTTCACCCCCAAACTGACGGACAGACCGAAAGAGTCAATCAAGTCATGGAAGACATGCTTCGAGCTTGTGTAATAGATTTTGAAAGTTCATGGGAAGAGAACCTACCGTTGATAGAATTTGCTTATAACAACAGCTACCATACGAGTATAGAAATGGCACCATTTGAAGCTTTATATGGAAGACCGTGCCGATCACCCTTATGTTGGGCAGAAGTTGGGGATAACAAGCTGCTAGGACCAGAGATGATTTGAGAGACGAACGAAAAGATCAATATCGTCAAAGAAAAGATGAAAGCAGCTCAGAGCCGACAGAAAAGCTATGCGGATAAACACCGAAAGGACTTGGAATTCAGTGTTGGAGATCATTCCTAAAAGTATCACCCGTGCGAGGAATTGTCAGATTTGGACAAAAGAGAGGAAAACTTTTGCCACGATACATCGGACCGTTCGAGATTCTGGAACGCATGGGAAAAGTTGCTTACAGACTTGCACTGCCGCCCAAGATGTCAGGAGTGCATAATGTGTTTCACATTAGTATGCTGAGGAAAGTTGTGCATGATCCGTCTCATGAGATCAACTTCACGGATATTGAGGTAAACGACAATGTGACTTTCAATGAAGGACCGATAAAGATCATGGAACGAGGAACTAAGAAGCTGAGGACTAAGGAGATCCCGCTAGTGAAAGTTCAGTGGAAACATCATGACGAGCGTGAAGCTTCTTGGGAGCTAGAATCAGAAATGCGTGAGAAGTTTCCTTACCTCTTCAATGTATAGCTAGCTCTGATTCCGGGGACGGAATCTTTAATAGCAGGTGGATGATGTAATACCCGTAAAATTTCTGTGATTAATAAAAGGGACCCCGCATTTTGTTCGTATTAAATTCCAGTATTTTTTTTTAAATTCCAGAACCTGTTTGTATACGTATGCGGGTTCGTATTATTAATTTCTTCAACTGCAAGTTTCAAACCTCGGACTAACTCGGCACGCGAACCCGTAAAAATCTGTATCCAAATTGGACTGCATTGCACGTGGATTTGAGCGACGACAACCTTTATATTTTTGGAAATATTGGTACATATAGGAATCCTTCCTAAATTGGTAAGTGTACTAGCCTAGCTTGCTTATACCTATTGGGTAACTACACTACCCAAAACCCACCCTTATGACCCGCCGGACTAAACCCCTCCACCACCCAAGCGCCGGCCACTCCACCTCCCTAGAAATCCTATTCACATCACTCCTCTCAATCCATCTCCTCTTCCATCAAGCAAGATCTGCAAAATCTGCTTGAACACATATGCCCATGTGTATGTATGTAATGCTATGTTTATATATATGTAAGTTGAGAGTTGAAAGAGAGAACCGAGAATTAGAGAGAGAGAGAAGTTCAACCACACACACTACCTCTTCACCCTCTGCCTCACCACACACACACACACACACACACACACACACACACACAGACTTGAAAAGAATGAGAAGAAGGCGCAGAGAGAGAGAGAGAGAGAGAGAGGGCATCACCGGAGCAAGAGAGAGAACCAAGGCTCCTCAGGTAAACCCATCACCCCCTGCTCAGTCCTGTACACCCACACACACTCACACACCCCTGTGCACGAACCCAGCAGAGCCTATGGCTCTAAACAAGCTCTGATAGCCATTAAAGAGCCATCGCCGGAGCTCGAATTGTTAAACTCAACTAAGACCCATTTTTTTTGCACCAAACAGACCCTTATGGTCTCAGGTAGACCCCATAAGAACAGTTTTCGGTTTAGGGTTCGTTTGATAGCCCATGCATTCGATTATTCTTTGAAACCCGAAAAAGAATAATCCCTTAGTGGGATGTTAAAACGAATAAGCCGTGAATCCAGCTCACACTATGTGATAGAGGAGCCCAAACCGGTCCTAATGCCGTTGACGGCATCAATTTTCACGGAGTAATGAGCAAGATATGAGGCCTGGAAGTTTTCCGGCCAAAACGGGCTCGCCGGAGAAGACGCGACCCGTATAGGGTGCAGGTTATATCGTTTACCCGATGGGTCGGGTCATGGGTCATGGATATGGGTTAGGTTGTTAGTATAATTGGTTAGTGGGTTCGGGTTATGTTAATTGAAATGGATCCGGGTCGGGTCTTTTAAGTTGGTTTGGTCTCTATGTATATATGGGTAGTCCGTTGGACTTGGGCCGGGTCAAGTTGACCCGCGGGTCTGTGTTAGTAATAATAATAATTATTATTATTGTTTTTATTATTTAGTTAATAAATGTTAAATGTTAGTAATTAGTTTTAAATTATGTAAAGTTAGTTTTATTATTATAAAACCAGTTTAATAGTTTATAAAAAATTTGAAATATTATAGTATAGTATATATATCACACGCTGAAATTATTTTATTGGGTATATAATACTAATTATCCATTATTTTAAATAAATGATCTAGGTTTAGTAATAAGTATAAATGATTTGCAAATAGTTTAAATCATTTTATAAAGAGTTTTAAATATCCCAAATTATATTCTGAAATTATTATTTTAAGTATAACCTGATACTATGCAATAATAATGTAATCCTTATATAATGTACATATTATTTATTTAATTTTAAATAAATAATAAGTAAGTGTTTTAAATTAAAATAATTAGGTAATAAATAACTAATGACCCCTTTTCAAGTATAGGAAAATTATATTAAATTTTCCTAAGTTCGAGTACCTCTATATTGTAAATTATTATTTACAAAACCCTAGTTTTAATATTTTAATAATTATTAATTACTTATAAAGTATCCGTTTGGTTGTATATTAATTATTTAAAATACCAAACGAACCCCGAAAATTATGGGAAAAATACTACTAGCCTAAATTAAAGGCCTAGTATTTAATAAAAACATTTATGAGGGCCAAATGCCTCTCTAAACTATATTTTATAATTATGGGACTCCGCAGTCTATTATTAGACGATTAAACTTCGGAAATTCATAATAAATAAACCGTAGCCCAGAAAAATACGCGGTCAGTTCCCAGAGTCTTAGAATAATGTCTAGAACACCCCCTTAAAGTTTGGTGACCTTTTGACACGGTCAAAAATACAGCTTATCTTTAGGGCCCAAACTGGTATAGAAAATCCAGCCTTTTATGCGACGGACTCCGATTTGAGTCTAGTCAATGGCGTTAGACTCAGAATGATGTCCAGATCATCATGTTGAGGTTTAGGGACCCACCCGGCACAATTACCATTTTGCCCCTGATTTTAGTACACTTATTAATCTATGTTCTATGTAATCTTAATGCTTTGTAGGAACCGCTACGCTTGTTTTTACGCACCCGCATCGAGGTGAGTCGTCCTAACTCACTTGGTATATTATAGAATTATTCTTTGATCATATATGTATGCCCAGTGCGTTCTGTGTGGACGATACTGATAAATATTAGTATTGTAAATGTTGAGATTATTTCTCATATAATGAATGCATGTTAATTAACTATACTCCATGTTTAATTAATGTTCGCTGATGTTCTTGTTTATCATGATTCCGTTTTTATAGTCACATGAACATTCATATGAACATGGTCGAGTCTTGATGTCAATATTGACGTCTGCATGGTAGTCACGGGGACTAACCCAATCATATCAATATATACATTGAATGGACCGCGGTGGTCCAAGTGGTACAGTCAAGTAAATTGGAACAACAATAAAACTGCTATAGGGCCCTGCTAGGCGACGATAACCAGAGTTTCCATTGAAATCATTGAAATAATGTATAGATTGATGATCGATACGCTATAGGGCCCTGCTAGGCGACGGTAGCAATGTATCCATCAGAATACAATAGTTACCTTTCAAATGCTATAGGGCCCTGTTAGGCGACGATAGCGCTGTAACTATTCTATTCTCCCGGTAAGGTCACGAGGACCTAAGAGTCCAATGATTACGCTCTTTTTAAAACCAAAACTGCTATAGGGCCCTGCTAGGCGACGATAGCAATGTAATCATTCTACTCTGAGCTAACGGCGTTACACTGGTAATGTAACAAGTCACATGAGTCGGTTATGGTGTTCATGGTCGAGTTAAAGTCGAATATATCGATAATGCATTATGTCATCATTCTACCTGCCATATGCTCATTAATATTGTTTCGAGATATGTTGTACTTGTATATCCTTATCTGTATTAGGAGTGATCGGTTAAGATGTTCTCACTTAGCTTCAAAAGCTAACGGCTCCTTCCCTGCCTTGGACTTTTTACGTCTAGGTTATGATGAGGAGAACTATCAAGGTAACAATGAAGATGAATGTCATTATCCTCAGAATAGGGATTATCAGGAAGGTGATCCTGAGGCAGACTATTCGGAAGAGCCTGATAACGAAGGTTATGGGTTTGCCAGTTAGAAAGAGGACCCTGGCCTACTTCCGCATTAAGACTTCTATTATGTTTTAATCATCTTTTGATTGATGTAATATTTAAGTGGCGTAGAACGCCCAAACTTATCTTTTGTGGTTTTCATTTGGAACTTCTGTAATAGCCTAAGTAGCAAAACATTCTAAGTTCCCCCATGAATACCATTAGGCGCTTTTGTAAATTTCTTACTCTGATCTATATATATTTTATTAGTATGTTGCACGGACAGGTCAGTTTTATGTAACTCGTCATTCCCTACGGGTCCAGAAAGGAAATTTTAAATTTTCCCTATTTTTGGCTACTCCGGGGCGTGACATGTTTTGAACAAGTTAGTCGGTCTAGATCGTATGCATGTGAAGTATTGTATCGAGTAAAAGTTGGTGTAGCTAGAAACTTTAACATGTACGGTGTAGTCCTAAACTTTAACCTTTGAAAGAGTAATGAGTTTTGAAAAGTAATTTAAGAGAAAATTGGTGTAGTTAGGAGTTTTTGGAAAGCGATTGAGCTTATGAGAGTGAGTGGAGAATGAAGTTTTTTTTTTCCTGTCATTTTATTCCCATGCCGGAGATAAAGGTACCGCTCATTAAGAGTGTGAAGACTTCCCTGTCTTACCAGTGTTGTTTGCAGATCCCAAACAAATGTAGCATAGTAATTTTTTTTTTTTTGAGAAGTCCATTTTTTATTTTTCTTTTCGTCTTTTTTTTTTTATTTTTTTTTATTTTTTGATTTTTACACCGGAAGAAAGGGACGGTGCCCAAATGAAAGAAAAGAGATTTTTTTTTTGTATTTTTATTTTTATGCCGAAAGTAAGGGTCGGTGCCCAAATGACTGAAAAGAGAATTTTTTTTTTTTTTTTTTTTTTTTTGCATTTTTGGTTTATGCCGCAAGTAAAGGTCAGTGCCCATTAAGAGTGAGAAGACTTACCTGTCTTACCCGTGCTATTTGCAGATTCCGAGTAAATGTGGCATTGAAGTTTTATTTGAGAAAGTTAATTTTTTGTATTTTTCTTTTCGTCCTTTTTTTTGTATTTTTTATTTTTATACCAGAAGAAAGGAACGGTGCCCAAAAGAAGGAAAAGCGATTTTGTTCTAATTTCCTATTATGAAATTTATTGAGAAACGTAATAAATTAGGAATATTCGGTAAAAGAAAAAGAAATTTTTTTTTTTTCGTTTTCTTTCGTCTTTTTTGGCAGATCTGAGTTGAGTATTCCAAAACTGCAACGGAGGGGTCTCGGTATTTCTAATTGTTTGAAATTTTGAGGAAAAGTTTCCAAATGAGTCTAGTTTCTTTGGTAGAAAACCGTTTTACAATACCTTTTGTAAATTGGAAAAAATTGAATTTAGAAGCACCCTTACTCAGAATCAAGGACTGCACTGTCGACTGAAAGTAAACAATTTTTTACAAATATTTATGATTTTTAAAAATCTGAAACAATTTATTGAGATAAGTAAGAGGTTAAGGTTAATGGGAAAAATAAAAATATTGCAAAACAAAATTTTTAAAGCGTCCAAAAGGAGGACGTTATTGAGCAAAGCTGTTGTAATTTTTCTTGCAGATTATGGGCTTCATGTGTTTGTGTTTTGAAAGGGGCTTAGACAATTTTTTTTTATTAAAATCACAAAAAATCTCGAACCACTATCATCGAGTTTGGAAAAGGTGGTTGTTGAATTCGATTAGTCCTTTATTTATTTTTATTATTCTATTTATGTGAATCAAGCAATGGATTATTAGAAAACCGTGTAGTTCCCAGTAGAACATAGTTCTTTGTATTAGCAACCGTGTCATCCCCAATAGAACATGCTCTCCTTATTAGAAACCACATGAGATTTCTGTATTGAGAACCATACAATCCCGAGTCGGACATGATTTTTGTATTGAAAACCAAATATTCTCGAGTAAGACGTGGATTTTTGTATTTATGATTTTTTTTTTTGTTTTTGATTATCAAGCAAGAATATAGATGATATGTACAAAAAAAATAATATCATAATAAAAAAAAACCTGAGTTATTAGAGGAAGTTGAGAAATCGGCTAGAATATTAATGGTAAGTGACTGGAATGTTGGGTGATGGTTTGAGGCGGTACGAAGATGGTTGGGTAGCAACGGATGACGGTAGTGGTGAGGCGACTGTAAGGTATGTTAATGAGAATTGTGGTGATATGATAGCTAGGTGAAGGGTGATGATTGTAGTGGTGGCCTTAATGGTGGTGGTTAAAAGAGGTGGTACGGTGGTGGAGAGAATGTAAACTCCTTTTTTTTGTGGGTTTTTGTAACAACCCTAAAATTTTTAAGTGTGTAAATAATTATTTTAATTAATTTATTTCAATTAGCAATGTTATATGAGTGTACCTATGTAAGACATGTGTTTGGAAAAATTTAAGTGTTTGGTGGACGTATCAATTAAATCATGAGTGAGCGCGTTTAGTTTGGGAGTTAAATTTTATTAATTTATATTTGTTAAAAAAAAAAAGTGAAGGGTTGATATGTATTTTTGTTATATAGTGTTTATAGGCCCGCGAATGTGTTAAATAATGTAATTAACATTAAAACTTAGTACCGGGGTCATGGGGACCCATTGGACTACTCATTTTAACACTTTGTACTGCATTTTGGGCCCACATGAGTCTCTTTTGTGAGCCCATTAGACAAAAAATGGGATTTGATATGTATATATGAATTATTTGTATAAGTTGTGCATGTATATAGTATACTATGTGTGTAATACATATATACTTATACCATTAACCCTAGCCACCCAAAGAGAGAACAACGTGTGTTGTGTGTGTGTGTGTGTGTGTGTGTGTGTGTGAGAGAGAGAGAGAGAGAGAGAGAGAGAGAGAGAGAGAGAAGAAGAAGAAGAAGAAGAAGAAGAAAGGAGAATGATCTCGGGTTCGTGGGCACGTGGGGAATTGCGAAGCATTCGTGGTGGTTGATTTGTGATCAACTAGGTGAGTTAAAATTTATATTTGGGTATATATATACACGTATGTATATATATATATGTGTGTGTGTGTGTGTGTGTGTGTGTGTGCAAGAGAATCCAAATAGTTCTTATTAATTTTGTGGTTGGTGTTAAATTGTGTGTGGATCCCCATTCGTTATTATTGAATGATATAAATATTTATTTTCTTCGTGTGATTTTATGATTGTGATCTCAGTGTACTTGGATAGATCATGTGGATAGTTAATTTGATGAATACACAAAGGGGAATAATTTTGATAATGAATAAATAATAGAAAATTCGTTTTATTTTTTTTTTAACAGTGGCAGAAACTTTGAAAAAAATATTATAAAACCATGACTTAGATTTATGCAATTCTGTCCGCGATGGCCTGTAGGAAAAGCGATTCTGCACACTTTTCGTCTAATGATATTTTTCATGATTCTGCACCGTTTGGGCAGAAATTGAAGATTTCAGTAGCAGTTTTTAGTATATTAAAATGTACGACATTGGAGAAATATGATTAGTTGTGTTTTTTTTTTATTCATTCGTTTGACTTAACGAAAATTACTTATAGATATATGAATTCTCATATAATGTTGAGCAATAAAAAAAAAGGGTTGATAGTCATTAACGTTGAGTCCGATGAAAATATTGTGGAACGATTCTTATAATACTTTACGATATGAGAATGTGAATTTTTTATTATGTGTTTCTTGTAGGCTGATATTGAATGTTGAGTTGAGGTTATTGTATCTGAAATAACTGACCTTATTTTGTGGTCATTTTGATAAAAAGGAGTAAAATAGATTCGTTGAATAATATATTGGGGATCTTATAATTTGATTGGAAATTATTGAGGGAAGATTGTTATGGGTTAATTGATAAAACCCTTTATTGTAAGAAATTGGAATACATCTAAAAGTTAGAGATGTGATTGGATGATAAGACGGAAATATGTGATAAACGTGGAATTTACAATTATTGGGGATAATACGAACGATAAGTAATAAGTGCAACATAGTTCTTTAGTGTTCACCGCTCCCCGTTGTGTGATATGTTTTTTTTGGTAGCTCGACTTGCTGAGTGTACCCTTTTGCCAGTGGCTTCGTGATCAAGCTGGCCTAAGCCTTATGCCCGGCTTATTTGTTAGACGTCTAGGCATATTGACTAGCCTTCTGTGTGTATACCTGGTTTGGTTGATACCCCAACCAAACTAGCACCAGAGTGGGTGTTGGTAATATGTCCGGGCACACATGGGATATATGTGTGGGCTGTACCATGGAGGGTGGCCAAGGGGTGAACCTAGGGAACACAAAGATAAATCTAATGCTAATAAATAATGAAAATGGATTATTTCGTAAGACTGATAAGCGTGAAATAATAAATGCGACGTTTGGAGTTAGAATGTGGACGGTTGGTATGCGGAATTGTTTGCTTGGTCTATGATCATTCAATTTGCAGGATGGTGGGCCCACTAACGTTTTACAAGTTTGGCTCACCATAAGTAAATGGGTAAGTATGAAATTCGTAGTAACTTTGGATTTTGGGCAAGAAACTACTTGCCACCACATAGATGGAAACTACTCTATTGTCCAGATATGTGTGTGGAACTACCTGTCTTGACCCAAGAGTGTTGTACTGTAATTTGTTGTCTACGGGTTCAAGTTGGATCCCTAAGACTTGTTGTTTTGTTTAACTCATACCAGTCATGTGACTGACCCGAGTGTGTTATGCATTCGGGGGCGTTTCTATATGAAACGTAGTTGAATGCACTTGTGCAGGTTTAGTATTTGGACATTTCCTGTGGAGCTTTTGATGTCTTGGAGTTGCAGTTGTGTAGAAGTGTAGTTTGTATTTGGTTGTATTTTTATTTATTTATTTATTTTAGGCATTGTGGGCCGTATTTGGATTATTATAACATGTATTGTATATTGAGTACTGGGAACGTTTTAGTTACTCTGACCAAAGGATGTATAGATTTTATTCTCTTTTTTTTTCCGCTGAACTCTGTATGTGGACATTTTATTTATGAAAATGATATATTTTTTTTAAAAATTGAAAAGTGATATAATATTTATAATGGAACTTTAGTTCTTTTATAATGAAATGGATGTTTGGGAATACAGGTTTATTAATAAAGAGTTTTTTTTAAAACACAAGATCACATGTATTTATTTAAGGAGTATTAAATACTGTTTTCAATAAATTATCATTTAGCTTGTGTGAGGGTGTCACTCTCGTGATTTTTGGTAATTGAATATTAGTCCGGATACAGGCTCTGGATTGAATATTTGGTTGTTCGAAAATCGGGGTGTGACAGTTTTTTTTTTTTTTTTGTATCTAATGATGAGTGAGGGAGGTGGAGAAGAAGATGAGGGGGATATAAAATGAGGGAGATGCCAAGCAAGAGTTTTATTTCTTTTCTTTTTTTAAACACTCCACACAAAAATAAAAAAGACCCACCCATTTTGTTTTTAAGTGAAAGAACAAAAACTGCGTGTATTTTTTTTTATGGAATAGTAAAAATCCACTAAGTTTTGTTTATTAAAAAGAAAAACTCCACCATAGTTTGTTAAGGAAAAGAGAAACTCCACTATTTTTTTTTTTTTTTTTTTTTTTTTTTTTTGTTTTTTTACTCAAGAAGGAATCCCAACATCTTTTTCTTTTCTTTTCTTTTCTTTTTTTAAAAAATCTACCTAGCTTGGTGAAAAGAAAAGAAGTAAAAATCCTCTCTTTTTTTGGGGTTGGGTAAAAATATGGTAAATAGTATTAACATTTTTTGTTGGGCAAAAATGGGTGTCTACAACTGCCCCTCTTTGTCATGCTTTGCGGAACAAATCGTGACAAACACAGGAGACACCACATTTTCTTTTTCTGATTTTTTTTAATAGAGAGAAATGTTGTAGTTAGGAACTTTAGCCTGTACAGCATCGTCCCGAAACTGTAACTATGAAAGTGAGATAGGATATAGTGTGGCAGAGAAGTGAACTCCGTTGGGGATTGAGAGTGTTGCCATAATAGGCGAACGACTTCGATGGAGATTCATGTGAGAATCAAATAGAAGAGGGATGGTGTAGTCAAGAAGTACGTAACCGCGTAATCTCAAACTCTAACCGAAAATGTAGTAAAGTAAGGGTAGGGTCGAGCTCGCTGATCTGCCTACGTATCTTCTGCAAGGAGAATCAGACCAAGCGTAGTTCGTGCAGATGAAGAGGATGCCATGTTAGGATGGTGAAGAGCAAAATGCATATTGGGCATGATTGTTGCAGGATAGAGAGTGGGAAAATTCGATATGCGTGATTGCCTTGAGATGAAATATGAGAGTACCAAAATCTGATACGGGTGATCGCTGTGGAGATAAGGTCAGCAGAATGCGATACGCGTGACTGTTGGATATTGTCTGTCTTGTTGCTTGTTGGAATACTAGATGACAACGTATTTTAACTCATAAGCTCAGTGCCCCAGTATTCGTTGAATGCCCAGTCCTTGTCTCTATTTGCTGTGTCGACAGTTTTGGCATAGTCTTGATTTTTACTCGTAGCGCCATTTTGAGGTTTTTACTACGCCAGTCGGACTATCTTGAAATTGATAGTATGTGATGGCCCATATCTTTGAAATGATACAAAAGTATGAATTAATGAATCCAACAAGACTTGTGTCAATCAGAGTGGACTAATAGGCCAGGGTTATAGTTTAAGAAATGAAGGATCGCATGAAGGCTCAAAGTTTTTTTTTTTTTTTTGAAGGTTGGAATGCCTAAGATCACCTTATGCTCTGTTTTTTTTTTCTTTTCCTTTTGCCTACCCCAATCTAGTATGGGGTGAGTATTGTGGAGTAAAATGCAACTTGGGGAAGAATTGCCCCAGTTGGAAGAGAGTATCCAAGTCGGATAGTATTCTGTGGATTTTTCCCAGCTTCTGTATTCACTACAATAAAATAGGCCTTTAAAGACATAAAAAAGTGTTACAATAGGTCACAAAATGTGTCACTACTTGTTATACCAACACTTACTTAAGTGTCATAATAGGTGCTATCGCTAAGCCTTGTTGAGACACTTACCCAAGTGATGGTAAAACCGTCGGTAAAGGTTATTTTTTAATTACAGAGAAAAAGTGTCATTACAAGTGTTGCTAAGTATTGTTAATGTTACTTTTAAAGTGACATATTTGTGAGTAGTGACAAAAATAAAGTGTCATTAGAACTGTCACTAGAAACTACTTTTGTTATTACATATTTGTGTCGCTATGAGTGTCACTAGAAGTTACATTTGTAAGGATAGTATATTGTGCTTGCCACTACTTTCACAAGAAGTTGCATTTGTAAAGACATTATGTTCCTGTTGCCATGACTGTTACTAGAATCTAAACTCCAATGACATTTTATTGTCAACAATACCTAATTAGCTTTCAATAGAATTCATAAATATATTAAATTCGTATCCATCTACCACAAACAGAAAATGCTTTAACAATGAAATAATAATAGTAATGATTCCATATAAAATATTTTTAAAAAGCCAATTGAACATAAAATATCCACAATCTAAAGTTGGTTATATGTTCCATATCAAACTTTGAATAATTCAAAATTGTGTTGAACTCCAACCAAAAAGACATGTTCAATACAACCCAATCAATAAAAAACTTGTCTCCCACGATTAATCTTCGCCAACTTCAAAATGTGATACTTGCTGAATAAACATATACACACATGCACGCGTACACATACACACACACACACCAAAAAAAAACCCCCACAGAAAAGTTAAAAAATAACATAGTTGCTTTCGTATCTTATTCAAACAACTAGAAAACTATACAAAATGATTACCAAGAAATGTAAGATTTAATTTTCATCATCTTTTAAATAAATAAGAATTTCATTCCATACCTTCTCCAATTTCAGAATCCTCATCTCCTTCGAAAGGCTTGTACAAGTCATCTTCCTCAACCATGGTTTCCTTTGCTTTGCACTTATTCTGTTTTTTAGAAGAAACCATCAACTTTGCAATGTTATGCAATCCCAAAGCCTCCATTCTTGCATTATTCTCTTTAATCCTCTCTAGTCTTTCTTTCTCATAGTTTGACACCTCCTGATTTTTCGGCCCATTCTTACCATCTTTTTCAAGCCCATTCCTTTTTTTCGCGGTTATCTAAAGCATAATAATCCCATCCAACTAGGTTACACATATCTAATATTAAAAATACTATGGAATAAAGCACACATTACTTATCAAAGGTGTTTGAATGTTGCATCTACACAGAAAATAACAAAAGAAAAGGACGAACACTAACAGCCGAAACTAGAAACAAGAAGTAAAGAGTTAGTTTTGTCATTTTCATTCGTACATTTAATAATACAATCATGTGTAGTAAAGAATAAGAAATGGCATGCCAAAGAAAGGAAAAAAAAAGAAGAAAAAAGAAGAAAAAAAAGGAAGAAATGCAATAAAAGGAATTAGGTTTACCTGTATAGAGCCATTCATTGGATTAGATTGTCTACTTGTTGGAACAATCGTCGAACAAAATTGATCAACTATTTCAAGCCCATTCCTTTTTTTTTGCGGTTATCTAAATTAGCATAATGAACACATCCAATTAGGTTACACATATCTAATGTAAAAAAATACTATGGAATAAAGCACGCATTACTTGTCAAAGGTGTTTCCTCACTGCTAATGGAAGTAGTTGTTGCATGATAATATGACAATCATGACTCTTAAGCGATAAAATTTTATGTTTTTTGCATTGTACACTACATGATATGTCAGATGAATAACCATCAGGAACCTTTACATCCTTCAAGACCTTGCAAAATGTATTTTTTTCCTGTGGAGACATTGTATAGCAAGCAGAAGGCAAATATATTTTGTTGTTATCACGCTGCTTTGGGTGAAGTTCCCCTCGAATGTTCATACCCATTAAATCAAGTCTTGCTTTTAAACCGTCCTTTGTTTTTCCATCAATATTCAACAATGTCCCCAGAATACTATTGCATATGTTCTTTTCAACATGCATCACATCGATATTATGACGCAACAAATTATGCTCCCAATAAGGCAACTCAAAAAATATACTCTTCTTCTTCCAATTAAGAAATGGATCTTGTTCACCATTCCTTTTCCTATTCGTACTTGATTGGTTTTAATTTTTTTTTCCAAAAGTTACATTGATGCCCTCCACTTGACTTAACATAGTAGATCCTGTAGGTGGAGAAGGGGAATGATCAAACTCTACCTTGCCATTGAAAGCCTTTTTATTATATCGAAACTTATGATTGGGATCCAAAAATCGACGATGACCCATATAACAGTATTTCCCACCATTAGACAACCAATCAGACTTGGTGTCTTTGTTTCAAGAAGGACAAGCTAATTCTCCTTTAGTATTCCACCCAGATAAATTAGCATAAGCAGGGAAGTCATTAATTGTCCATAACACCGCTGCACGTAGTTGGAAGTTTTTCTTACTTGATGCATAGTATGTCTCCACACCATCATTCCATAATTCCTTCAACTCCTCAATCAAAGGTTGTAAGTACACATCAATATTATTTCCAAGAGCAGAAGGACCAGGAATAAGTAATAACAACATATTATATTCTTTCTTCATATACATCCATGGCGGTAAGTTATATGGCATCAAAACAACAGGCCATGTACTGTGATTGATATTCATAATTCTAAATGGATTAAAACCATCGTATGCCAATCCGAGTCAGACATTGCGAGGATCTGATGAAAAATCTGGGTATTGTGTGTCCAAGTGCTTTGAAGCCGGAGAGTCGACAGGATGCCTTAGAATCCCAACGTTGCAACGCTCTCTCTCATGCCAAGTCATATCTGTCGC
Source organism: Hydrangea macrophylla (assembly GCA_033977485.1). Lineage (NCBI taxonomy): Eukaryota > Viridiplantae > Streptophyta > Magnoliopsida > Cornales > Hydrangeaceae > Hydrangea > Hydrangea macrophylla. Next base: position 38,002,302 of record CM066994.1, read on the forward strand.
TGTCTTTGATGACATAAAGAGTCTCTGAAGCCTTGGTTTTAATGGGAAGTAATGCAATACCTTTGCAGGGCTCTTTGAACATTTTGATTTTTTGGTTCTTGAACTTGTTGTATCCATTTCAGGGTGATTTTCTTCAGTTTTATACCTAGAAGCACCACATATAGAGCAAGAAGAATATGTTGCCTTTTCCTTCCAATATAACATACAATCATTTGAGCAAGCATCAATTTTTTTCATAGCTAAGTCCTAATTCCCCAATCATCTTCTTCGTTTCATAAAAGGACTTGGGCAACTTTTCACCGGGAGAGAGTGCTCTTTTAAGCAATTCAAGCAACATGGTGAATGACTTGTTGCTCCATCCATTAAGGCATTTCAAGTGATATAAATGAATAACAAAAGAGAGCTTACTAAACTCGGTGCAACCTGGGTACAACTCTTGTTCTGCATCTTTTAGAAAGTTATAAAATTTCTCAGCATTTGGATTACGACTATCTTCACTTCGCCCAGGATCATCCCAAAACATATCATCATCATCAATTTGGCTTGGGATTCCTAATGCATCCAATAAACCATGCATGTCGTCATGCACATTAAATTCTTCACTCCTAGCACCTTCATGTGCACTATTTGATGTTCGCATAGACTCTCCATGAAAGACCCAATTAGTATAACCCTGAAGAAATCCCTCACAAATCAAGTGATCAAATACTTGTTCGCGTGTTCTTCGGAAAGTATTGACACATTTTATACAAGGACATAATATCTTTCCCTCACGTCCCGCATTCTCAAAGGAAAAGTTAAGACATTGTCTTACACCTTCCATGTATGACTCTGACAACCGTGGTTGGTTAATCCATCTCTTATCCATAACTGAAAAATATGTAAAATTATCATATATGCAAAAGTGGGGTTGAAAAAAAATAATAATAATTGATCTCTCTACACTGTTCTAAACAAAAATTCTATTGAAACGGAGGAGCCCAAGAATAAATTACAATGACCCAAACCGACCCAATATTTCAGTTTTCAGTCACACCCGAACCAGATTAAACGTGACACATTGGTGTTGATTAGTAAATGTATCGGAAAAAGTACACATACGTGTTGATTGAAGCCAATTTTCATCTTATTCTTAACAAATGTAGAAATGAGTTTTCTTTGGGGGCCGTGCATATAGAGTTGGTCCAATTTTTTTTTTTTATAGAAATATAAGGTTTAGTCCCTGACACCCCACTCTTTTAAATATTGATGCATCCCCAAATCTATGAACAATAATTAGTCCCTAATTACAATTATACACTAAAGATTAGTCCTTTCCCCTAAATCTATGTCTTTTTTATGGACAAAATTGCCCTTGCCTTTAAATATATACATATATATATATATATCATCACCACATCAAGGCATGAATTTAGGATTTTAATTTGACCCCAAATAAGTGAAATAACTGCACAGATCAGTCTCTCTCTCTCTCTCTCTCTCTCTCTCTCTCTCATACACACACACACACACACACACACACACATACAATCAAGAACACAACAAATTCAAATAGATGAAGAGCTTAGGGCCAACCGTAATACCATTAACAACATTGATTCATCCACTACAGTAACAAAGGCGCAACAAGGAGATGTAACAATGGTTGCGAATCTTGCTGGGCCAAACATAATTTCTCAGTCAACTTTATCAGGAGACGACTATACTACCACCCAATGGAAGGTCAGCTCCTACAATGTTTCTAAAACAAATATTACATCTTAGTACATTAATTGTTTATGGAGAGACATGTTTGTTTTCCTATTATTGTACTCAAGAGAGAGAGACGTGTATTTTTTGGAAATACCAAATTCATATTTAATAAAACACATCAATCTATATAGGAATTTAATCAAGACAGTGAAAAAAGAACAAAAGATGTTGAAAAAAGAACAAAAGATGTTTTGGCGCAAAGTAAAGACTCTGAAGGTGAAAGTTCAGGAACTTGAGTCATTTTACTGCCAATTAAACAAAGAACTGAAAGATGGAAACACATGTTCAACCACTATCGCTACTGTGAAGTAAGGGTATTCCTAATGATTTAAGAGTTGTACCCCCCAAATCACATTTCAATGAAAATTCAGTGATTCCCCACCACAACATTACTCATTCCAAATCACGAACTGGAAGTTTGATGACTTACACATAAAGCATAACCAAACTCTAAAGCCCCATTATTAGATCATAGAAAGTTGACCTATAAAGACCTATGCTATATACAGATCAAACAGAAACACTAAAAAAGAAATTTAAGAAATAAAACCCATACACAAATATTTGATTCAAGTTTTTATCACTAACCTAGAAACCTTCTCAAGTGATTAGCTGAAGCTACAAATTTTTTTTTGGCAAAACCCATGAGTTCAAAATCAATGAATCAAAAAAAAAAAAAAAAAAAAAAAGAGACAAAAGAAGAAAACCTTTACGCTATAAATAAAAAATAAAAATTGCAAAAACCTATTCTTCTTTTCTCTTCTGTTTTGGGCTTGCTTTCTCTTTGGGCTTCTTGCCTCTATAATTAAATCAAACACTTCAAACATAGATTCAAATCAAATCAAAGGCTATAAAAGAAACCAAAGTAATCATAAAAAATTCTAACCTTTGATTCATTTGAGAGGTCTTCGATCGGACTTTGGAGGGTTGGGATGATTCCTTTCAGTGCGAGATAGATAGAATAAGAAGAAGATTAAGGCTTGATGTATGTGTGTATGTGTGTGTGTGTGTGTGTGTGTGAGAGAGAGAGAGAGAGAGAGAGAGAGAGAGAGAGAGAGAGAGAGAGAGAGAGATTACGTTCAGTTGATGAGAGAGAGAGAGATAGAGAGAGATATTTGCGTGATGAAAGAGAGAGACGTGAGACGTGAGGCAGAGAGGGAGGGATTTGCGCCAGTAAGGGATGAGAGAGATGTAACGGTGGGTGAATTGTGTAAGTGAGTGTTCTTTTGGACCGTAGGATGAATAGATCCAAGGGTAGATAGTAGATATGAGACTAATGAAGGCCAAGATCCAAAGTTGAGCAAATGAGTAACTCTTGACCCTTGGATCACTTCTTTTTGGGTCCTACACCTTTGCCCAATATAAGATATATATATATATATATATCTATATGTATATATATGGCATTCAAAATCTTTAATCGTAGATATAATAAGCATGAACATCGGTATTTTGAAAAAAAGTAACTTAAAAATTTTCAGTTTTTTGGTCAACAATGATTGTTGGCTAAAGGAGGGGAGGTGAGTGTTACACAACTATAAACCTTAAAGAAGGTTTGTGTGATTAGACCATAGCTGAGGGGAGGTGAATGTAATGTACCAATTGAGGGTAAATATGTACTTTCACATTAAATTTTAACAATATTAGTTTTCTCATACGAAGAAGAGAAATCAGTGTAATTATGAAAACCACAGGGGAGATCCGTATAATTAGACATAAACTCATGAGAAGTCAGCGTAGTTATCCCTTTTTCTTTCTTTTATTTCCTTGTTTTCAATGTACTTCGTTTGAAATATGGTGAAGTGTTTTTTGGTAGAGTAATGCTATACTTTCCTAATTTCTATCTCAAAAATATTTCTCAGATGATGTGGCAGTGGGATCAGACAAATAACTTCCAATCAAAATTCAACTGGCCCCACTGTATTAAACCTAGTTCCACTGCTACATTTATTTGAGAAACACTTTTAAGATAAAAATTTGGGAAGCATACCATTACTCTTTTTGGTAATGGTTTAGCTGACTGATTTTGATATGACCACACTGGTATCTTTCTCCCTCCTGGCAACACCTGTCTAATATGGGCTTTCCTAGGTTGGGTTGCATCACCTATAAGAGTATTAGGCCCATAGATCTTGGGCCTAACCCAGAAAGAATTCGTAAGGATGGGCCCAGATCCTTCGTACCACGTGGATTCTTCTCAATAGGGACCAAAAGTCTCGTTAGGGCTCTAGTTAGGGATGGCAATGTGGCGGGTTTCTCGGGTTCCCGCTCCGCCCTGCCCCTAATAGGTAGGGTATGGGGGGACTTAATAGGGTTAGGGGCGGGTATGGGGGAAGTTTCTACAACCCGAGTCGGGTTCGGGTCGGGTTCGGGGGTAGGGTCATAAAAACTGAACCCGCCCCGATTATGCTGAAAATTACACTTATGCCCTTTATTTATCATATGTATTACCTATAACCCTTGGAGTATAAATACTCCTTATAAGGATTGAGCCTCATTTAGGGCACAAAACAGAGAGAGGCAATCCTCTTCTTCGGCAGATCAGCTCCCCTACCGCCGCCGCAGGACCATCGCCGTCCTCCCTCTCTCTCTCTCTCTCTCTCTCTCTCTCTTCCACAGGACCATAAAACCATGGCCACCGTCGTCCTCTTCCACCTTTGAAGCCGAGAACATCTTCTGACTCTCACTCTCAAACGTAGCGTCCCAAATCAGGTTCCTTACTCATTTAATTGGTTCTCTTCTGGTTTGGTTCAGTTTCTGAGTTTTGATTATAAACTATATCAGATTTTGGAGCAATAGTGGGTTCTCTTTTTTGAGCTCTGTAGTTGTGGATATTGTAACTCTAATTTGCATGTAAAGTGTTTGATGAAATGTGTGATATTAATTCTATGGCTTTAGATAAGAAACCACAAATTAAAAATGGGGTTTTTCGTGGATTTTTATATATAGCTCTGATTACTTTGTTAGGTGTTCTTCTGTTTCAATTTCTCTTCTCCTTGGAACAAATCTATGTTTTAAACCCACAAACAAAAATCTCCCAGTTTATGTAATCTATTCCTAACTTCCCAAATCTATTCCATATATATATATATGATGAGTAATATTGATCCAAATCTTTTCTTGCCTATTGACACTGATAGTTGATATGTCACTTACCTTGTTCATGTCCACTTTTTGACACTGTCCAAAAAAATGCATTTAAAAAAAAAATTGCGAAAAAAAAAAAAAAAAAACTCTTTATCGGGGCGGGGCGGGGCCCCGAGGGCGGGGCGGGGGCGGGGTCGGGAAGACACACAATGCGGGGGCGGGGGGAGGGGGAGGGTTCAATGAAGCGGGGCGGGGGCGGGGTATAGGGGCCCCGTCCCATACCCGCCCCGTTGCCATCCCTAGCTCTAGTTTCCCTTAATATAATACTGTACGCCCTGGAGAACGAAGAGAGAGAGAGAGAGAGAGGAGAGGATAAGCAGGGACGAAGGAGAGAGAAGAAGGAACTGAACACGAGCGCTAAGTCGCTTTTGGAGATTATTTGGAATTTAAATTGGTAAATCTTAAACACACCCCTCTCTCATTGATTCGGTCTTTTCTTTTGGTTGTATAGTGTAGTGTTTTTGAATTTCAATTGTTAAATCTAAAACCCCTAAACTGTGTATAACTAGGGTTTGTCATACTAGGCTTTGAACTTTACATATACATATATATTATATATATGTATGTATGTATGTTTGTTTGTTTGTATATTTGGATTGTGGTCCAAATCCAAAGTGATGTGTGTAACTTTTTGATTTCCTTGTTATGCTTCTTCTACTTGTGCAGATTGTTGGATTCAGCTGTACTACAAACATTAGATGGCGGAAACCAAATTTGCGTTACGAAAGGTGGTTTTTTTTTTTTTTTTTTTTTTTTCCATATCATCAATGAAAATTTTCATCTATTTTTATAAATCCAAATTGTTGTATTACTGCCAGAAACTCCTTCTTATAGGTAGATAAACCCAAATGTCTAGGAGCTAATCCCTTACTAAAAAATGCCACTGGTCTTTCCCTCTGCATCAGAACAGCCCCCACACCATTGTAACAAGCATCTGTTTCCAAAATAAACGGAATAGAGAAACCAGGCAAGGTCAATACTGGAGCTGTTGACATTGCTTGTTTCAATGCTTCAAATGCACATTCAGCCTCAGGAGTCCACTTGTAATGACCCTTTTTAAGCAACTCAGTTAAGGGTTTAGGCTGTTTAGCAATCACTCCATACCCCTTAACAAATTTTCTATAGTACCTCGTCAATCCCAAAAATCCTCTCAAAGCTTTGATTGATTTTGGAATAGGCAAGGACATCATGCAAGCCACTTTTTCCTTATCCATTGCTACACCATTCCCAGTCACCACATGCCCCAGATATTCCACTTGATCTTGAGCAAATGTACACTTACTCTTCTTGGCATACAACTGATTCTTTCTTAGTATTGACAATGTTTCTCTAAAGTGCACAACATGTTCCTCCAGTGTATGACTATATACTAGTATGTGATCAAAAAATACCTTTATGAATCTTCTAAGATAAGGCCTGAAAATTGAATTCATTAGAGCTTGAAAAGTGGCTGGTGCATTAGTTAAACTAAAGGGCATTACCTTAAATTCATAATGTCCCTCGTGGGTTCTAAAGGGTGTTTTGAATACATCTTCTTGCTTCATCCTTACTTGATGATATCCGTCCCTCAAGTCCAACTTTGAGAATATTCTTGCATCACCCAATTCATCCAGCAACTGATCTATAATTGGAATTGGAAACTTATTCTTGATGGTTATAGAATTGAGTTGCCTATAGTCCACACACATCCGCCATGAATTATCCTTCTTCTTAACCAATAATACTGGGGAGGCAAAAGGGCTCTTGCTAATTCTGATTACTCCAGAGTGCATCATGTCTCTGACTTGCTTCTCAATTTCATCCTTCTGCAAATAAGGGTATCTATAGGGCCTTAGGTTGACTGGATTACTACCTTCCTTAATGGTTATCTGATGATCATGACTTCTGACTGGAGGCATTCCTTTGGGCTCTGAAAACACTTCTTCATATTCAATCAACAATTGTTCAATTACTTCAGGAACTGCAGTGCCTTGTTGAGTGTCTTCCACTGAATACAACTGAAATACCATAGCTTGCTCATGTTTATCATAGTACCTCTGTAAGGCTTCCCCACTCATCATCCTGATCTCAGTTAGGCAACTGTTATCAATTCCCCTTAAACAGATTGGATCCCCTTTATTTGTGAATGTCAAACTTAGTTGAGTAAAATCCATTAACATAGGACCCATCTCTTTCAGCCAGAGAGAGAGACTTAGAATTGAGAGCTAGAGAGAGAAAGTGAACTGTTATTCATCACAATTGTTGCCTTTGTTACAGAGAAACAGAGCTATATACACAGTTACATCTCTCATCAACTCAGCTCCACTCTCAACAAATGAAAATTGAATAGGTGTACATTCTGTTACAACAAATTTCACTAACACTCTTTAAGTAAAACGATGTCGTTTCTTGCCCATTTCTTCTCTAAACGACGTCGCTATGACTACTCTTCAGTTACCAACGGCTAAATGAATCAACGGATGTCTTTAATTCCGATCAACGGCTGTGATTTCTTGGCCGTTGCTCTGGTATATTACAGACTGTACTAGAATTTAGATGTTTATTCTATATTTTTGCTCTTTCTAATCTCTCCCTCTCCCTCCTTTTTTTTTTAGGGTGCTTGTATGGTCAATTATCAAAAGTGCATAAAGAGGAGGAATTTTAATTTGAAGGATCGAATTAGTGGATTGCCAGATGAACTGGTTATCTCCATTTTATCTTTCCTGACGATCAAAGAGGCGGCAAGAACAAGTATCCTTTCAAGTAGATGGATTGATCTGTGGAAGTATACCAGTCTGAACTTTGATGCTCCACCAAAGGAGGTGTTTATGCAGGCGGAATCACCGGAGTTAGTGGAACGAAGGACTAAGTATGTAAACTGGATAAACCAAGTCTTATGTTTGCACAAGGGTACATGCATAAGCGAATTCAGAGTTTGGTTTGATATGGATCTAAGTTTCAAATCTCAGATTGATAATTGGATTAACTTTGCAATACAAAAGAGAGTTCGGAGGCTTGAGCTACATTTGAGGCGAATGAATTATTATGATCCGAAGAAGGGGCGTTTTCCTTTTCCTTCTCTTTCTCTTGTTTCCTCCAGACCCACAACCCTAATAGAGCTTCGTCTGAATTGTGTAGATGTGACTGGAGAAGTTCTTGAATGCTTTTTATCCAACTGTCCAAATCTTGAAGAAATATGCGTGGAGGACTCACCGGCTCTTGTGACTTTAAAAATTTCTGGTCCCTCACTCAAATTGAACAACTTGGAGATAGTTAACTGTCACTATATGAAGCTTCTTGAGATCTCTGCAGTGAATCTTGTGTCGTTTAAGTATCATGGTCCAGAGTTAAGCCATCTTTTTATGAGTGTTCCCCGTCTGACGGAGGGTTCTTTTGCGGGTGAAATTTGTGAATGCCATCAGCTTCTTAGCTTTGTCTCTCAACTGGAGAAACTTGTTTTGGTTTTGCGTTCGAGTTATTATCCGGTCAGTTGCTCTCCCCCCACCCCCCCTTCTCTCTCTCTCTCTCTCTCTCTCTCTCTCTCTCTCTCTCTGTATGTACGTCTCTCTCTCTCTCTCTCTGAAAATAAGTTTTTTTAGGATTTGATAACCTTATTCACAATTTGATTGTTCAGGTGTTTTTTCGCTTCCCCAATTTTCCTACATTAAGGAATCTCAAGCAGTTGGAACTGGAAGTGTTTGTGTCTGATGACGTGAGCGCTCTTCGTTACATTCCCCTGATAAAGGCATCTCCTTCATTGTATAGTTTTTCACTGCAGGTAGATATGCTTACTTCATCTCTTGTTATTGGAGAAATGTGGGCATGTGTGGTTGAATTGAATTATCAATCTACCATACCATGTGGATGATATGCATGCCCTAATCAGGAGTTGATTATAAAAATGATTTGTCTTTTTCTTTTCTCCAAAATGTTGGGTGAATCTGGCCGTAAGTTCACTGTAACGTATCAAACTTGTTAAAAGGAACTAGATGAGATTTCTTCCTACTCAAATGAGCACCCTGCTTCTAGTCTTCTGTCTTCCCTTTGTGTCCTCTTTCTTCTTTAGGTTTCGGGGGATGGTACCACTTGGTGGATTTGTTTAGGACCACGGCAGGTCCGATTGAGTATGTTGTTACTTTAATGGTCTAGTTTTGCAACTTTTCTTGGAGTTGGGATCTTAATTTTTGAACTATAGAATCTGTTGGATTTGTTTTGGGCATGCTTTATGTACTCAATTCGAAGACTATTAAGATTGTGGCCTCTACTCCAGGGTGGTTTGGATGTCGTTCTGTTCTTTTCTTAGGAGAGATTCTTACCCATTTTCATTTACCATGGAAAACCATGTGGAACACTAAGGCACCTCTTAAGGTGGCTTTCTTTGTGTCATATGCTGCATTTTGCAAGATTTTGATGGTTGATTATCTGGTAGGAGGGAAGAGTGGTGTTGTGCGGGCGGGCCAACCCCCAAGCAAGATCGCATGCACAAATAAAGATAACTCACACATGTGATAGCAAGAGCAACATAGATCTCACACACAACAATAATTGACACCACACAAGAGAAGTACACAGATTTCTACGTGGTTCGGCCAATCATGCCTACATCCACACCGACGTTTCTATTATTGATAGTCATGATTACGCGCCGCTCTCTCACTCTCCATGACGGACATTTATATTCCAACTCATCTTTAGAATGAAGGCTTCCATTCCCCGCTTCCCGCATGCACAATCATGCTCATTGTCAAGAGCTCCTCCATCCAACGAGGATGCACTGGTTACTCTCTCCTTCTCCCCTAAGGATTCACCGATTACTCTCAAACTAAGGATTCTTAACCATAGCCTTAGTCAATCTTTACCGCCACCCGAAGCTCCACACTTTTTCTTACTTGAGTTTTCTCTCAAGGTCCTTAACTCTTTTCAAGAAACTCTCTCTCATTATATAGAGACCATGGTCCCCTATGAATAGAATCTGGTCATATCATGGAAGCTGCCAAATTGTAAATGCAATCTGCACGAGTTCAGCGTGCACATCGTATTAAGAGGCATTCCGATGCCATCGCTACTGTTTGGCAACGGGTGCTAAGATGTTTACTGGTTTGAATATATGGATTGAGTACCCATCTTTTGTTCCTTTTCTAGTTCGAAAAGATATTGTATGATTGTATCTGTTCCGATGCGATGATTTGATGCAAGGCGCCTTCTATATTAGAAAAATAATTGTTTGCAAAGGCTTTGAATTTGATATATATATATATATACACACACATTACATTTACATGTCTACGTACACTAAACTTTCCAACAAGAGTATATTTTATATATTGGAGGAGTATTTGCCAAAGCACTCTAAATATTTATATTAGAGATTACAAAAAAGAAATAAGGAAAAAAAAAAAGAACAGAGTTTCTATACTCTGGGATTTTACTACCATAGAATGTATATTATATATTAGAACCAAGAGATATATGGCTAAAAATGTCTGCATTTGTAGCCCAATACTGCACACATACACAGTACAAGAAATTCATTTTAAGCTATTAGACAAATGATATATCAGAATACATCACTCCATCACATGATTTCTTGGGAGCACGGATCGTTTCCAATCATGTTTCAAATTATTTACTACTCTGGAAGTAGTAAAGCGTCCGGGTGTCGAACTCTGGGATTGCTTTGAGAAGTTTACACTGTCGAGAATTAGTTTTAGATTGAATGATAATAGATTTGGAATGGTTGTATGTTTTAGAAACTTGGTGAGAAACTTAGAATTTTGAAATTAGGAATTTAAAGCTATTGGAAAACTAATGTATTAGAAATGTAAGTTAGGCAAAGGTGGAGCCCAAGGTGGTAATGCTTCCACTAACTACCTAACTTTGGTAGTTGATTCATTTCAAAGAATTGCTTCATACAGGGCGATCTAAACAAGAAGCCTAGATCTCCTTAAGGGAAAGATGAGTGATCTAGCAATATTCAAATCGATCTTTGATTGGTGCAAATCAAGCATAAATCGTGGAGTCTTGCATGCTGAGTGCATCTTCGTAGCCAAACAAGCCCATGTTGTCCATCTTTTAAGGGTTGCTTCTTTTTGTTGTATTTTTGTGTCAAGGCTTCAATTTGTACAAAAACTCTAAAGGAGATGACAAGTTACGAGTGGTGTGTCGACTGTCCTAGTAGGCTAGTAGAGCTTGATTAGATCGTGGAGTCTTGTATTGTTATCTACACTGTCTGTCCTTGAGCTGTTTGGTTCTCTTTCAAGACTAGCATTGAATATTGTCTAAGCTACTTTATGTTGCTTGGAAGTTGCATCCGTAATGGTTCATATATATTAAGAATACACGTTTGGTTTTTTGAATGTCAGACAACAAATCGGCTTCTTGTTGCAAGGAACTGCATTTCTTTTCTTGTTTTCGTTATCTTTTTATTGTGTTTTGTGGGGAGTTAGGATATGTTGGATTCCTGATGCCCCCTTGCTTGTAAGATATTTAAGTTCGCGTAGACATGTAAAAGAAAAAAGAAAGTTAATTCCTGGTTCAGTTTAAATTTTGATTGCATAATATTTGTTGCCAGTGTACCAGTTTTTACTCTGTTATCTTGTCTCTACTAACAATCAATTTTAAGATACCTTTTTATTTATTTATTTTATTTTATTTTTTTTTGTTCTTTACTACGGGCAGTTTTCATGGGAATTTCCCTCTATGCAAAGATTGTTTTTAGCGAAGATTAAAAAACATGCGCTGAAAAGCCTTAGATTGATACGGTTGGCTGGTTTTACTGGCCGTACAACTGATGTTGAGTTTGCCCAGTATATGCTTGAAAATGTTGTATCACTGGAGAAGATAACTATTGATACTCGTAGACGGGACTACGAAGAGGTATCCGATGAGATGATAGAAGCAGCTAAGAAGTGTGCTGAGGAGCTGAGAACAAAACTACCTCCAGGGGGGGCTGAAATGGTCATAATTTAAAGTATCTATCAACAAGAGCACTGTAAAGCTCTGTGTGGGCAACTAGGAGGGTACTATACATTTGTTATTATCCCATGATATTGTGTCAGGATGTGTAGGACCTTAATTATTTATAGCTGCCTTCCTTTTTTAATAAATTTATTTTCTGTGTGGTAATGTAATTGAAAGTTAAATCGCCCAACGCTGCATATTTTGATATTTTATGGGGTAAAGCTTTGGTTCAATTAAATTTATATTGTCGGGTTCGAGATTTTTAATAATGATTCATTTGGTACAAAATTGAAGCTTTTTTTTTTTTTTTTTTATTTGTAATAAACGTATGCAATAAACTTTTTTTTTTCCTGATAATTAACGGATGCAATATTCAACACCCCGAATTCCGGAAAAGGGGTTAGGTTAAAGAATAGGACAAGGGAAAATCATTTACTTTTAACACTCTTTTGAAAGCAAAGGTTTAAACATACAAATTTAAAGAGCGTTGAAAACTTGTACAAAAATGATAGTTTTCATGCATGTCTAGGAACGGTTTATCGGATAGCCGAAGGAAAATATTTTTGCTCACCCAATTTTTGGTTCACTAATGTTCACTCAAGTCTCCCATTGGTCAGTCAGTGCCAGAAAAGCCATTTGTGATAATTATTGCAGTATCTCTTTCACTATTATCACAATGTTTACTCATCCCTGCCCACATGAGCATTTTATGGATGGTTTCAAAAATCTGATATTCAGTAAGACCATCAATATTCCACTCCACAACTTCTTTACCAGTATACGATGTCTGGTATCTAGAATATTCTTCAAATAAAAGGTCTTGTGGAGAAGGTCTACTATAGTAATGAGGTAGATGCTCAAAACTATAATTTATCTTATTGATTTGCGGAGGAGAATTTTCTTTAAAATTATTTTCCATGATGTAAAGATTTTCATACAAATCCTCTTCTCCTGATATTTCTTCTTCAACAATATCTTCCTGATAGGTCTCAATAGTTGTTGATAAAACATTTAAAGAAATACCTTGTATTTTCTTTGTAAGGAGCTCAAGAAACTCTTCCTCTTCTTTTTTAGTAGAAGTACGGAACTTCTCTGGTTGAAGAGAAGGTTTGATAGTAGCTGCTTCAAATTTTGAAATTTTCTTACTACTTTCTCCTCTTTCAAGAGGACTCAAATCTTTGAGAGTCTTTTCTTGACTTTCTATTTTTTCTTCAATTCTGGATAATTGGGCCTCCATAGATTCTATGGATCGGTTTGTCCAATTATTCTGATGAGCCAAATGACTATTAAAAATTGTATCAGAAGCTCCACCAGTTCCAGATTTACTTATATAAGCAACAGCTTCAAGATCTCTATCGTTTGATCTGAAATCTATATGTAAAGGAGGAGGATGTAAGCTTTCAAAGAAACCTTTATCCCCATGTAATCTCCATTTGGTTGAACTAATGGTATTCAAATTTTTTTGAGAAGGGAACCATTTGTTAAACCAGTCAACAAACCATATAATAGTCTGTTGTTGAATTAGATCTTTATAATATAAGTCTTTTATTAGATCTAAGTCTTTTTTATTGAAAATCTTAAAATATTCATGCCGGAACTCTTTGTTTTTATCTTGCATGAAATCTTTATTAATAATATGTCTTAGAAATGAATCTGGACTAAAATTCATTTAAACATAGATAGAAGTAGAATCATCATGGGAATAAGAGGGATCAAATGGATCCTTTTTCTCTTTATTTCCTTGTTGTTCTTCAGGACCATAAACTGCCTGAGGAATGTTTTGTTCAGAATGAACAAATCCTTTTAAAATATTTTCTTTTTCTAGATTCTGGAGGTGTTCCAGATCCATGTTTGGTCTTGGTTGGTCAGACATGGATTGTCTAGAAGAAGAGGGATATGAAACAGTGTAAGGAAGTTTTGAAGGAGCAGTATTAAAACTTCTTACAGAATTACTCCTACTCAAAGATAATCTACTAAATTTTTGAGGAGTAAATGAAATTTCAATATCACCATCTTTAGTCTGGGTGATTTGATCTAATTGTGAAGGAGGAACAGGAGCTGGAGGAACAGCATTAGGAAGACACCAGTCCTCTGGAAAATTTATTTCTTCCCATTTAATTAATCTGGGAGTAGCAATATTGGTAGTAAGACAATTACTATCTATTGCTACTGTTTTTCCTGGAATACTTTTTAAAATAGCATTAGGACATAAAGTATTCATAACTTTGTAATATATCCTATATGTAGTATTAACAGTACTGGTACCTGGAAGGTAGTTATACCCACTTGTTTGAATTTTTAGAGTAGTAGCTTCAAACAAATGTTTATCTTTTAAAGAAAGTGTCAAGTATGGATAAACATCAAAATATACAGGACCATGACACAAACTTGTCTGTATAATACCCATAAGAGACGGTACAAAGTCTGTACATCTAGCATCTCTTAGATAAGCTAAGATGGAAGCATTAAGGCCAAGTAAAGTAAGAGGTTTAAAAGCAACCTGAATACATCCAATATGAATGTAACTATACTTTTCTAAACTTTTTTCAATATCTCTTAAACTTAAAAGTCTGAGAGTTTGTTCATTATTTTCAAGAACAATATCCTGTTCAACAGTTTTAATATGTTCTTGAGAGAAAAAAGTGAAATTACCACTTTTATAAATTTGTTTACTAGAAATGGACGGAATTGTCCATTGGTTAAGTTGTTCCGTTTGGTCAAACTCAACAAGTTCTGTATTTATAATATTGGATCTGGATCTTGAAGATGATCCAGGTCCATACTTGGTTGTTCTTGTGAACATGACCAAGATGAAGCTACCATGTTATATACTATTACTCATATTTATGAAATATATAATAAATTTCTATGATAATTTTTATAGATTCTATTCCAGTCAACAGAACATCGACCAAGATCTTAAAAATGAATCTTAGATGTCCCTCTTTGACTCATTACAGATGGTATAAAGATATATTTATCTGTAGAGTAATGCAAAGACCTGATGCAAATAATGAATTTTGGAAGGCAAGATTTATTGATGGTCTTCCACCATTATTTGCAGAAAAAGTAAGACAAAGACTTAGAGATCTTAATGATGGATATAATATTCCATATGATAGCCTAAACTATGGGCAGATCCTAGGTGTTTGTACCTAAGTAGGACTTGGTATTTGTAATGACATGAAATTACAATACCAGATGCGTAAACAAAATCTTACTGGTAAAAAAGAACTAGGAGATTTTTGTGGTCAATGGGGAATTGATATGCCTACTATGCCTACTAAACCCAAGAAAAGGCAGAATAGCAGGCAATACAACCAAAGACCATTACCCCCTAATAGGAGAAGGATTACTAATCCTAATCCTAGAAATCCTAGACTACCTCCAAAAAAGAACAACCTACCTAACAAAACAACATCAACTAATGCTGAAAAAAGAGTTTGTTGGAAGTGTGGAAAAGTAGGTCATTTGGCTAACAAATGTACCACTAAAAAGAAATTAGAAGAGTTAAGCATGGACGAAGGGCTTAAAGCTCAACTCTACAAAATTTTATTAAATACCTCCCCAGAAATATCTGAGGAAGAGGACATCCCTGAAGAGGATGGATTATATTCCCAAGAGGAAGAAGATCATCCACCATCTTCATCTTGTGTTAATGGATGCCCTGATGCTGACTATTGGAAATCCATAGCCACTATGAATGGACTTACTCTAAATGTTCTTACATCAGAACAGAGTGAAATGATAAATATAATTGATAATATTACTGATCCTGAACTTAAGGTAAAAATAATACAATTATGTATCAGTCATACAAAGAAGACTCCTGAAAGAAAAGAATATCAATTCAAACAATGCAGTTTACAGGAAGTCTTTAATAGAATAGAAAAGGTCGAAAAACCCATCTCTATACAAGATCTTAAAAATGAAATAAATTTGGTTAAATCTGATATAAAAGAGCTCCAAATTGCTTTTTCAAAAATGGAAGAAAAAATTGATAATTTAAATATTAATTCTTCCATTAGTATAGGAGATAATATTCCTGATACAGGAGAAATTCCTACACCTATAGATATGACAGGAGACCAGTACCTGCATATCCTTAATAAAATTACTTTTCAAAAATGGTATGTCAAGATAAATCTTGTTATACAAGAAGAGTATCCAATAAGTGCTATAGCACTTATTGACAGTGGGGCAGATTTAAATCCCGAGTCCCACTGCATTAACCAATGGGAGACTTGGGTGAGCATTGGTGAACTACTTTTTGGGTGAGCAAAAATGCTCTCTAACCGAAGAGGTACTTTTTCCAAAATAGAGTAATCATACTCTGAAGGACCATCGATTTTTTTTTGAAAGAAATTAGTTTTCAAAACAAGTTACAGGTGTACTTTTTGACTGTTCTAAGGGTTACATTCGACTTTGCAACCCAGATTTGTTATTGTGTACCTTTCGTCTGGTCCCTTTGGATTAGTCGGAGGGTTCTCTGACATTTGCCCTGATTTTAGAAGTTCATCAAAATTTACATGTATAGAATTTCTCAAATTTTACAACATTGATAACATCCTTATTATTGGTTCAAACATTCGAGAACAAGAATGGGGTACATTCGACTTTGCAATCCAGATTTGTGACTTTGTAACTTTTGACCGGTCGTCTGGTCCCTTTGGATCAGTCGGAGGGTTCTCTCGCATTTGCCTTGATTTCATAAATTCATCAAAATTTACATGATTATAGAATTTCTCAAATTTTACAACATAGATAACATCCTTATTATCGATTCAAACATTCGAGAACAAGAATGGGGATTCCGAAATGATGAACATCATTCAAAGGGGAAAATCTAGGATACACCTCCTGCAAAAGGGGTTGATGTCAACCCCCAAATATGTGGCCCAAAATCTGCCACATCAGTGCCACATCAAAAATTAAGAATAAAAAAAAAACTACTAAAATTTGACTAGTTCTTCTGGTAATCACATTTCTCATAGTTGGGTCATAACTACACCAACTGAAATTATTGTGGTCATAACTTGGTCATAACAGAACCACATTTCTCATAACAACTGAAGGGGTTGACATACACCCTTTTTTAGGGGGTGTATTGTAGACTGACCCCAACCTCTATTACGATGAGTTTTGAAAGTTCGAAATTTCAAGATATCACTGGCCCATTTTGAAACATAAGTTTACAATTCTCAAAACGAGAACTAACATGTGTTCGAATACGAACTAAGAGTTCTACAGTATGATTACATAGACAACAGAGACTTCGATCCTCGAATATAACTCTAGTACATCAAACTTCGAATCGTGAACTAGTCTAGAACAATGGCTAAAAATTTGCCTAAACCCAATACAAAAGAAAATCAGGTTACAAACTTGAATCATGTTCTATGTAGTGAAAACATTTTCTCCCAAATTATAACATCTTCTCAAGGGGATCTTCAAACATATACGAATAAAATTATGTGGGCTCTTGTGCAATACTCAAGTGTAGGTGATCGTCCAAACAATAAACTTGTAAGAGCAAGTCGATCCCACGGGGAATGATAGATTGGGGAAATGACTAATTTAATTCCTAAAAGAAAGGAAAATAAAATTAAAGTTTGAGATTTGATTGCTAAGCTAAGCTCTTAAATTAAATTGATTTATGATATTAAACTAACTAATGAAAGCATTTAAGTTCACCTATTGATTTAAGAAATTTAAGATTGGAAACTAACTAGAATTGATTTAAATAAGGAAAACTGGTTAAACTAACTCCACCATTTCTCATGCTTAAAGAAAGATATGTCTACCTTATAACAATTCAACAATTGTCTATTCAGAGGTATGTCATGCGGAGGTAATTCTGACACCTAATATGTGATAATCGAGGTGAAACAGCATCTACAATCCAATTAATTAATTCCGGGCAGATTCGAAACACTACTTCAAATAATCAAAATATGCTCACAAATTCAATTATATGATAGTTGAGTGTTAAAATAGGTTTCAAGACTTAAGCTTGAGATGAATTGAAACGTAGTAGTACAGTGAAAATTATTCCACAAATCTAGACTTAATCTGAAGAGAGAGTTAAATTGCATAGGCTGTCCGGTTAAGAGTATGCATGAAAATCGGTGTTTTTAGTGCTTCGGCTGTCCGGTTAAGAGTATGCATGAAAATCGGTGTTTTTAGTGCTTCATCGCATAACCCTATGACTGAAACTAGCGTAACATATTTAGAACTAATCCAACAAGCATAAAACAAGCATAATCTACCTGAAAAGCTGAAACTAAATCTAAACATGAAAGAAATCACATCGATCATTCAAAACATGAATCCTTGAAGAAACTAGGGTAAGAGAGGCCCTATCAGCTCTCCCCTAAGCTGCTGTAATTCTAATGATGTTTTCTTATGTTCATAATCGCATATGTTTGATTACACAAGAGCTAACCCTAATCTAAAGTAACTATCGCGCAACAGAACCCCCAACCGGTTGCAGCACTTCCAACCTGTTGCATTTCACGCAACCGGGTGGACATAACAGCTTCCATTGTTCTTCCTCCTTTGCATTCTTGTATCTTCTAAGCTTTGTTCTCTGTCACTTCTTTGAAAAACTTTAAAACCTATAAAATCACACATATAACCATGTTTAATTAATAACATCATAAAAACCTAATAGCATGAAAAGGCGTGCAAGTCTAGGGAATTCAGGGGAAAAATATGAATATTTTAGGATATTTGAGCTTAAAATATGTAATATTCAACGCTAGTCAGCCACGTGTCGAGAAATTCTAACGCTTGCCCTAAACGATTTCACCTGAAACAGGAGTTTTATAGTTCCATAAGCACGATGGCATGTAGCTTCATGTATCTAATAGTTATGGTATAGTATTACATAAGTGAGTGCAATGAATGCAAATGGTGAATTTTCCGAGGCAATGCATGGCATGTCGACTACAGACTAAAAATCTTTTGAACTAATTTGAACACTCACTCTCAACACATTAACCGGACTATGGCACGCCACTTGATGGGGAGCTTGGAACCACCTCATCCGAGCTTTTAACTTACATCTCCTCGGTTTGCAAGACCGCTATTCATATTCCTAGTGGATCCATCTCATATTCACACCCAAAGCTGGAATTATTTACACACCACACTAAATTCTCCCAAGGAGATTTTCTCATTTACAAAATCCAAAAGCCCCACACATGGAGATCTTCCTTCTTTGAAATTGAAAGCCCCACACATTTGTCTTTCACCCAAAATATTTTCGTGTTCGGTTTTCATGTACATGTATATGGCCATGAATGTTAAACACAAGAGTTAATCGTATCAAAATTATATCAATTCCCTTGAAATCAAGCATAGTTAAGAAATCACGAAGTTCTCGACACATATTCTAGCAAGGCTACTATCAAAGCTCAGACATCCTTTAATATTCCAACTACACACATAAGAGAACCAATATCTCACATAAACACATAGGCACATGGATTCCTCACATAGGAAGTTAGGGCTAGAAGTTTAATCAAGCAAAACTCAATAAAAACGCATAGTCTCCTAGATTCACACTAGAAAAAATGTATTACATGATACCTAGAAGTTATATGAAACTACATTGATTTAGGGGAAATATTTATAGAGAAAGAAAATATAAATTGCAATCAAGAGCGCTTATGAAGTTTGTTATGCTTCATTGAGTTCTATGAGGTTTGAGTCCTTAATCCTCAAGGGTCATCCATTTGCGAGAGGAATTAAGTATAAACTAGTTGATTTTGTATGTAATCCTCCACTTCATTCGTTGATCTTTATTATTCTCAACTATTTTCCTATCATTCACACAACAATCTATGTAGAAATGCTTGTCAAAGAGGCATGGATCGCCAATGTACACCGTAATGTTTCTCAAATCTCATCTACTTCCCCCCCCCCCCACACACACACACACACACACTTTAGATCTAGGACCTCCAAGGCTTGCAAAGTATGACCAGATGAGTGTGTTTCCATTTGACTTTGATCCTTCATAGGATTTTGAGTAAATTGGATATATGTATGTAGTTTTGTTCAATTTTCATTCGGTTCAGTAAATCCTCTGTCGGATTTTGATCAAGGAATTTTCATACATTCATGATCTGTTTGATTGAGGTGAAACCACTTGGAGGTTGTTCCTAACACATAAATCCACCAGTGCATTTTTTGTTTTACCTCAGTTATCATGTTAACATGGTTGGATCATGGATTCTCCAAACCATCAACTCTCTATCAGAATTTTCAGAACAGTGCACTCACCTTAAACTGGTTGGATCAGAAGGTAGATCAATTATTTGGACCTCCGACCTCCTAATAAATTTTCTCATAAACCATAATGTCTTAGATTTATTCTGGGAGGAATTTGGAGTGTATTGAAATTTTTTGCTATTTTTACCATAATTTACAAAATCAGTGGACAGACAGTTATTTTAATCTGAATGATGTCTGATCCAAGCCTGATTCCTTGAGATCTGGCCATGTGATCTTGGATTTTCTTCTTGATTTGGAAATTAGATTCATTTTAACACCTTGTGTATGAATTTCATCCAGATCAAACCATGGATGAAAACATGCATTATAGAAATTTTCAAATTAAACCTGCTACTATGGAATTTCATTTTTCACTGCTCTGTTTTGGGTAGAACATCTCAAAGAAGGATCCAACTGAATTCATAAGGCCTTAAGGCTCTTTTCATGGATTTAGAATGGTTTTGGGAGAATATGGACAGAGATTAGAAGATCAAATCATCGTTCATGTATCATCAATTGTCCTGATGTATTTATCTTTAGTTTAGGGCTAGGAAGCACCAGTGCGGATGCGGGGACGCGAGTGCGGAGAGTTCGGCAATTTCCCCAAAATCACCAGTGCGCGTGCGGCAGGGGTACTTATGTAAATATTAAAAATATATTTTATATAACATTTATATAGTAGTATATACAAACTATTTTACCACTATATTTTCAAATTTAATAATATACACATTTAATCATCAAATATATTTATATATATATATACACATTTAAAATATCTGTGGCTAAAGTATAAATATTTAGGAAATTAAACAAGGCTAAAGTCTAAATATAATAAGGAAAGGATTTAAAAAGAAAACTAAAGTTTTATAAGTGAGTCTAGGGCTTGGACCTTTTGGGCCATTTTCAATTTCACGTTACGCGCAGAGAGAGAGAGAGAGAGAGAGAGAGAGAGAGAGAGAGAGAGAGAGAGATGAAATCACAGACGAAGAAGAAGAAGAAGAAGAAAAAGAAGAAGAAGAATCGTAGAAGACAAAGAAGTGGAAGAAGAAGAATCGAAGAAGAAGAAGCAGAAGACGAAGAAGAAGATGAAGAATCGAAGAAGACGAAGAAGAAGAAGAAGAATCATAATCGAAGAAGATACCTGGTTTTTCTTCTACCTTTCTTCATTTTATTTTTTATTTTTTATTTTTTATTTCATTTTCCTTGAATCTGGCGCACTCTGGCCGTACTCAGCCGCACTCAAAAATGGCAAAGAACTCAAATGGAGTCCATTCGCACTAAAGGCGCACTAAAGCCGCGTCCGCACTCCATACGCACTCAGTGCGCGTGCTCCACCAAATCTGCCGCACTAGTGCTTCTTAGGTTTAGGGTCTTCGAATGTTAGATTATCAATGATTTGTGATTGCTATGTTCATGTGGAGGGTTGTCCTGAATTACGTTGAGGTCATGTCATCTAAACACATTGAGGTTATGTCGCCTCCGGGTTAAGGCCTCTTTTGGCCTTCTCGTTGAAGTGCCATAGCTTCCGTGTTAAGCCGTTTCGACTTCCCTAACGAAGGACGACCCGAAACCAGGAATATCATTTAGGGCTAAGTTGTGATTTTATATGAATATCTTATTGTGTATCCATGTGGACTAACTCTTGTTTTGTAGCGCACCCCTAAGGTACATCCTTCGAGTACCTTCATCCGTCATCTTTTCATTTATCTTTGTATTTCGATGACTTTTTGCCAACGACACCTCTAGATTAGGGTTAATTGTCTCTGTGCTACTTGATTAGAGACCCTTACCTAGAATTGTCTTGCATGTGCATATCATATTGATCATTTGCAGCTCCGCATGAGCCTAATCACTGTATGTATCTCTCGTTTCCTTTTAACTCATCATGACACGTTTCTTTTCCTTGCATTTGATCCCGGGCAGGATCGGCCCACTGTAAGTATCTCTCTCTCTCTCTCTCTCTCTTGTATGCATGAGCATCCGTGTGCTATGCTTCCCAAAAAATTTTCCCAAAAGTATTTCCCAACACATGGCAGTGGGCCCAATTGATTTGATTAGTTGATGTTGAAGTGGTCCTACCATTATTGAAGAGGGTCCCACTGCCACATATGTTGGAAAACACTTTTTAGGAAATTTTTTTTGGAAAGCATAGCATTACTCTTTTTTTTAGTAATTTTGCGCCCTTTCCAACATGCTTATGATATGTATAGATATACTATGTATTACGTGGGGACATGTGTAAAATATAAATTCAGTCGTGAGGGTGTTGACTAGAGGCATATCGCGAGATAGAATGAAAGGGGGTGCTTTAGTCCATTTAGGGCTCCTTCCCCTTTCATTCCATAATCCCCGTACCTCATTTTCTTTGGTTTCGCAAAAGATCAGTTTTCTGTAAATACAAAAAGATTTCTTTTGTTTTCCGGATAAATAACTTAAGTGGTGACTCTCCTTTTTATTTTAAAACCCCTTTTTTCAGAAGAAAACCCCGAAGAGGGCAGGAAAGGGGGGGGGGGGGGGGGGGGGGGGGGGGGGGGGGGGGGAGCCTCCGGATTATGTGGACAAAAAGAAAAAAAAGCGATGTCCACACCCGGTGATTTTCCCATGGGAATGCTTACTCCTTTTACAGAGGGTATATTCTATCTTGACAATATATACTCCCAACCAGGGTCGGCCCAATGGGGGGGCCAGTGAGGCAAGTGCCCTGGGTCACAAAAAAAAGTTAAGTCTAACCGTGATCGAGTCAGTGCGGTACTTATAGTCTAATTAGTACTACATCACGTCGATACAGTCACATGATTTAAAATAATATAACAACAAGCCAAATAACGGAAATTTGAAAAACTATGTTATACAAAGGGAAAATTTCAGGTACTACAATTGTTTTCTAGCTGGTTATAGTGGTTACAATCAAATAGAGATCGCACTAGAAGACCAGAAAAAAAAAAACTACTTTCACATGTCCATTTGGAACCTTCGTCTATCGCCGAATGCCCTTCAGTCTTTGCAATGCACCCGCGATCTTTCAAAGGTGTATGCTAAGTATATTCAGTGATATGGTAGAAAAAAATTTAGAAGTTTTTATCAATGATTTTTCAATTTTGGGAAATCCTATGATGATTGCCTTAATAATCTTCAAAAGGTTCTCCAGAGATGTGAAGAAAAGAGTTTAGTTTTAAATTGGAAAAAATGTCATTTTATTGTCACTAAAGGTATTGTCTTAGGACATATTATTTCTAAAAATGGGATTCAGGTGGACAAAGTCAAAATAGATCTTATTGCTAATTTACATATTCCCTCCACTGTAAAAAATATTCATTCATTCTTAGGACATGCAAGTTTTTACCGTCGATTCATAAAAAAAAAAAAAAAAAAATTTGTACTATTTCTAGGCCTTTATGTCAATTATTGGCCAAAGACACACCTTTTGAATGGACTACATAACATCAAAACTCCTTTGAGCAATTAAAAAGGCATCTCACTACTGCACCTATCATGCAATCTCCTGACTGGAGCTTACCATTTGAATTAATGTGTGATGCAAATGACTTTGCAATAAAAAGCCATCAGTAATATACTACACCATCAGAACTCTAGATAATGCTCAAATGAACTACTCAACTATTGAAAAAAAATTGTTAGCCGTAGTCTTCGCCCTTAAAAAGTTTAGGCAATATTTGATTGGTTGCCCTATTGTCTGTTTTACCAACCATTCAGCTCTTAAGTATTTGCTCTCGAAGAAAGATAGAAAACCCAGACTTATTAGGTGGATATTCCTACTACAAGAGTTTAATTTAATAATTAAAGATAAAAAAAAGGAGTGGAAAATGTAGTAGCTGATCATTTATCCCACCTCACTTTTGAAGACGATACTAGTGAACCCTTACTTATTCAAGACTCTTGTCTCGATGAACAATTATTTTCTGTCACTTCCCTGCCATGGAATGTCGATCTTGTTAACTACTTAGTAATTGGAAAATTACCGAGCAATTGGTCATCGCCAGACCAGGGGTGCAACAAAACATCGAATAACCGAACCGACCGGTTTGACCGGTTTTGGTCGGAAGTCACAGCTTGTGGTCGGTGTTCGGTGCTGAGACAATGAAAAACTGATTGTTCGATTCGGTAGCCAAAAATCATTGAGCCACCGACCGATTATAATATATGTTAGGCATCTATATATTTTATATATATATATTTATATATATCTTGCATTTGTACTAGGGGCGTCCACGGGTCAGGTGAGTCGGGTTTGACCCCCACCCGTTCATCCACCTGAATCCCATCGGGTTGATCCTCTAACACCCGTTATCCATCCACCTAGTCGGGTGAAACCGACTCGTTGGTTTCAGGTGAGTCGGGTCGGTTTCGGATTAAAACAGACAATGGGAATTTTTTTCAATTCCAAAATCAAAATCAACAGATATGAAGTATGAACAATTCAACCCCTAAAATCTTTCATGGATTCATAGATTGTGTGGTACCATGTACAATATATATATAAGACATACATACACTATGGTGTGGTGTGTATACACAGATTAATATGCTTAGATCTAGATATACTACTCAAAAAAATCTAGATCAAGATCTACAGATCTGGAGAGAGAATGAGAAGGGACATATTGAAGAAGAAGAAGAAACCTGAGATTACACAACCTCCAATGGCAGCGACTCACGGTTCGGCGACAAGAAGGGAATCGAGTCTGTCTTGTCCGGCGGTGGCTAAGAAGCTTGGCATCAACAAGCATGGCACCGATGAGATTCTTTGGGCCTTTGGCCATGGCATCAACGAGAGGAGAGAGAAGAGAGGTGGGTGCATATGGTGATATGGGTGAGGATGAGAGAAGAGAGAGAACGAGAGGAAGAGAGAGAGTGGGTATAAAATGAGAAGTGTATTGTTTAGAAACTCAGAGTATCTTTTAGGGATTTAAAGAGTGGTCGGGTCGGGTCGAGTTAAGTGGGTTTATGATTAAGATAACCGACATCCAAACCGAAAGGGTTCGGGTCTTCCTTAAGAAACCCGTGATTCCATCCGCTATCCGTGAAATCCGACTCACAGAGGTCGGGTCGGTCGGGTTGGGTCGGGTCTCGCGGGTTGGAGGGTTTGTTGGACAGCCCTAATTTGTACTTGAAACTCAAACCCATCATACTCCTTTTTTTTCTATACACTGACTGACATCTCTATGAATTAGTTCAAATTTAATAATTTAAAAATCTCTTTCCTCTCATAAAAGTGATCTCGTGAAGTGTGTTCATTGACGTTTTTAAAATTGCTAACATACTCTTCTTGTAAAGAACTTGTAAAGAACTTTGAATTAATAAGTCTCTCTCACCTCGTGACTTGCATTGACTAAAGTAAAATTCACACATTCTCTCTACTTGGAGATTGGAACCCAACCTCCCAAACTATTCAGCCTTCCTCACATCTTAGAGAGAGAATCAGAGAAACCTCACCTCCACATCGCCAGCTCGCAACGGTGCCACAACCTCACTTTTCTCATCGTCATCACACCACCAACTCACCCTTAGTGACAGGCGAAGTCGAACACCATGGACGGGCCATCGTCTCATGACTCTCACCCTTTTAGATCTCTCTGGACGAACACCATGGACGAAGACAAGGTATCCCTAGTCATTTTTTTTGTAAAAATATCTAAGATCTATGTTGAGATCTGTTTGTATTTTGAGTTTATTAACTCGATTTGGTTGATAGTCAATTGATTTTTGTATTTTCAGTTCCAAACTCTAGATCTCTGCTTGTTTCTCTCTTTGAATCTCAAGGATTCGATTGATTTTGGTTTTTTCAGTCCTAAAATTTATAACTATGTTTTCTCTCTTGATGAAATCAGAAATCCTCGGATCAATCAAGAAAAGAAAAGAAAAGAAAAAAAAAGGAGAATCTTAAAGCCTTGTCGAAAACCGAAATCGACTGCTATTTACATAGTATTGCCTTGGTCGAAACGGTTGTTGTTCTAAGGAAACCGACTATAATACCCTGTATTTTCTTTCTCATTAATAAATGAATATTTCATTTTAATTTCTCTTGATAAATTCTTATTTGGGGTCAAACCATAATTTCCATAAATATAGAAATTCTTTCTATAGATTTGAAAACTATATCTATACTTTTGTTCAGGCCGGAATTTATTCCTACACTAATGTGATTTTCTGTATTTTTATTTTCAACCGTAAAATACCAGATTTTGTTTTAAACTGTAATTTTTTACCGCGTCTTGGGTGAGGGAGCACGTGAGCTCAACCTCACCGGGTGATTTTTTCTATTACTTGGGGGCTACCCAATTCTCAACATATATATATTTTGTATGTCTTTCACAGACTCTCATTCTCTCAACTCACTGTTTCTCAAATCCCCCTCAATTCTCTCTAGTCTCTTGATCTCTCAGGACCCTACACACACAGATTATATACATACTCATACATATACATAGTGTTATATATATGTATATATATCAAGACCAAGAGAGGAATCGAAGAAGAATTCTTAACGACGGAATTGACGGCGAAACTCTCGATACCGAAGTTAGAGTGCAATTACCCTCTGTGAGTATTATAAACTCACTCCCAACGGTTATATATGTATATTGCTGTAGATATAGAGTCATATATATATGTGTGTGTATATATAGATACACCATTAAAGCTTGAAAAGTGGAGTTTTATAAAAGTTAATCAAAATCAATTCCGTGAATTGGGAATGAAAGAACTTAGTCTCAATAAGCTACTGTTCGAATACTACGGCTTAATTCATCCATATCGCGACGTATTGTTAAATTGAAGTTTTGTCACTCATACTTTAATCGCGAAAATTGAGAGATACAATTCGTATTAGTTTAATCTGATCGCGTATTCTTAATCTTCACAGGAAAATGAAGAATTTCATATATTACATGTCATGTTTGCTTCTGAATTACAAAATGGTTCAAAAAGACCCCTTAAATTGAAAACAGGGCAGTCTCCATGAAGAAGACGAAGACTCTGCCTGAACTCACGCGCGCGATCGCGCAAGCGGCCCACGCGAGCGACCCGTCGAGCGAGAGGCCCGCGCGTGCGACCTGTGCGTTTTCTAGCAGATAGAAAAGTTTTATAAGAAAAGTGAAAAAAAAATGAACAGATCGCGCGAGCGGCCCGCAGGAGCGACCTATCGGGCGAGCGGTCTATGTAGATTCTGACAATTGGAAATTTTATCAAAGAAAATCGAAGAAAGGGCATATCGCGCGAGCGACCCCCCGCGCGCGCGACTTAGCAGTTTCTAGTTTTTGTCTGTTTTCTGTTAAGGGACTTTTTGGATGGAGTGTTATGGATTTCTAAAGTTCTGTTTGGAATTAATGTTAAAGCAGAATCTGTTTTGCTATGTTTTGGTTATTAAGGAATGTTTAAAGATTTGATTCTTCCCTTGTATACTCGGTTATCGTTCTTCAGTACTTTATAATTTCTGTATAATGTTCATGGCATACATGTGGAGTCAGTTGTACATGCATGGTGAGTGTTGGTCAGTGTGGAAAAGAGTATGTGGTTGAGATCGTGTTTTGGACACTCCCTGGTAATTGCGTACCAAAGTGTGATGTTATGAGATTGCGGCTAGAGTGTCTTTGAAATGCAATGGTGACAAAACTGGACACTCCCTGGCGCCCATGGTAGCGCTAAAGTGTGTGACGCCGACTTGGACATTCCCTGGCACCCATGGTAGTGCTAAAGTGTGGCCTACGGACACTCCCTGGTACCTGAGTCTGGATACTGGATGAGGTTTTGCTCCGGTATTTGCGAGGCGGATTAGGTACTAAAGTGTGAGGCATTGGACACTTCCTGGTACCCCGTACTAAAGTGTGAGGCAAACTGGACACTCCCTGGTACCCCTGTAGTAAAGTGTTGTCATCGTAGTGTTTCAAAGATACTAGAGTGAGAGAGTTGGGTATTGTGTTGTCGAGAGAAAAGAGTTGGTAAGATGCGATTGGTTGCATTTGTTTTCATACACGGTCACATGTTTTATGAATTAAATTTCTTTAATGTTATCCTTGCTATTTATTAATGAGAACTCATTTCTGTATTGTTAACTTATTGATTAATGGAACCATGAAAAGGAAAACGGTAAGTGAGTATGTCTTACGTTTGAGCATATGTTTTTAATACTCACCAGCTTCTTGAAGCTGACGACATTGATGCGTCCTGGACATTCGTGTCTAGGCTTTTCAGGTTATGATCATGCTGGACCATATGACTACGCGAACTAAGAACAACTACTCGAAGAGGAATTTATTATTATACGCTTTAAGTTATGAACTGAATTTGTAATAAGGATGACTGTAATAGATAATAGATATTATTTTGTTTCAAGGCGGAGTGTGCCTTAGTTAATCACGCACTGTAATAATCATTAAGTTGGAAAAATTTTATAAGCTTTGATTGCTCTACTCTGATTATGTTTATGTTTGTTCGACGTTTGGGACGGAATCGATCCTTCAAACTGTCGCGACCTACGAGCCCATAAAGGAAACTAAACACTTTCTATATTTATGCTACGTCGGGGCGTGACACCGACATAGTCAGTTCGATAAAAGATTTCACCTCTACGCCAGACAAGAAGTGATTCCTAGCTATTGGTAGGCATTTCTACTTCGACAATCCCTATTTGTTTAAATATTGTGCCGATCAAGTAATTAGAAAATGCACCCCTAATGAGGAGATTGAAAATATACTCTTCATGTGTCATTCGTCCTTTTGTGGAGGACATTTTTCATCCCGAGTAACTGTCATGAAAATATAACAAAGCGGTTTATATTGGCCCACCTTATTTAAAGATTCATATTTATACTGTAAGGCTTGTAACCGCTACCGAATGTTAAGTAGTATTACAATAAGAAATCAAATGCCAATGACCCTTATTATTACAATTGAAATATTTGATTGTTGGGGCATTGATTTTATGAGACCTTTTCCTCCATCATGTCAATATGAATATATTTTATTAGTAGTCCAATATGTTTCAAAAAATGATCACCGTACAGTTATTGCATTTTTAAAAGATAATATACTTTCTCGATTTGGGACTCCAAAAGTAATAATAAGTGATCAAGGATGGGAAAGAGAGTGTTCGAAGTCGATGACTCGATCAAATATGGACCTTCGAAGGTCTTCGAAATGGAATGAATTCAAAGTAAAGTCCAACGGAAAATATTACACTAATTAACTAGAAGAATAAAAATGGGGTTCTACTTCGAACCAAACTCAAAGTATAAGAATCACTACATGAAAACATGCTTTTTGTGAGAAATGTTTGTGTCGGCGAAAATTCCGTCACAATAACTTTTTTCGTGACGGATAATTGTAGCGGTTAAATTTCCGTCACAATAAAGTTTTATTCGTGACGGAAAGAAATCTTTCCGACACAAATATATTCTTATTCATGATGGAAAAGTAACTGTTCGACACAAAAAAAATTATTTGTGACGGACAATTAACCTATCCGACATAAATACATCTACACAAACCAAAATTTCCCCCAAAATTTCGGACAAAAGGAAAAATGAAACACTCAATCTCAAATCTCTCTCTCTCTCTCTCCCTCTCAAGGCGAATCCCTAATCTCATCGAAGCCCTAATATGAGGCCTCAAATCTATGAACATCAAACACAGTCTCAAATCTCTCTCTCTCTCTCTCTCTCTCTCTCTCTCTCTCTCTCTCTCTCTCTCTCTCTCTCTGCGCGAAGCCCTAATCTGATCGAAGCCCACTCCACGGCGCCGCCTCCTCCTACCACCACCACCACTGCACTGCCACCGCCGTCGCCTCCTACCACCACCTCTGCACCGTCGCCTCCTCCTACCACCACCACTGCACCGCCGCCGCCTCTTACCACCAGCATTGTGCGCTCTCTCTTTCTCTCTCGATCAGGTTCTTCCTTCTTCTTCTTCAGATTCAACCCTAGATCTTCTTCTTCCTCTTCTTCTTCTTCTTCATTCTTCTACTTCACATCTATCTAGGGCTATAATGTGCTTCTATTTCTTCTTCTTCTTCTTCATACCAGGTGCATCGATTGTTCTGCTGTTCATCGCAGTCTTGGTGTTTACATTAGCTTCATCAGGTGAATCAAATCGTTATTCTTTGATTTCAATTTAAAGCTTTTTAATTGCTTTTTTTTTTGTTGCATTCATTAAGGTTCGTAATTGATCGGCTGGTTAATTTTTGCCTCCTATTCTGGTATTGGGTGTATGCGGATGGGGCCTATGATTTTTAGTAGTGCCTTTCATGTATAATAACGTTTATAGATTAAGATCTGAACTAAATTTTGGCATCTATGAAATCCTGATATGTTCTCGTACGATCCTGATAATTGATTGAACCATAGTGTTATGGATATGTGATGTCCCCCTGTCCTGGGGTTCGCGAATATAGATAATTATGGTTGGTGGCTTTTTAACTCATCTTACGATTCTAATAATTGCTTGAACCATAGTGTTATCGATATGTGATGTCCCCTGTCCTTGGGTTTGTGATATAGATAATTATGGTTGGTGGCTTGTTAACTCACCTTACGATCCTGATAATTGCTTGAACCATAGTGTTATAGATATGTGATGTCTCCCTGTCCTTGGGTTTGTGAATATAGATAATTATGGTTGGTGGCTTGTTAACTCACCTTGGTGATTTGATGGTAGTCTATATGCAAAACTTTGTAAATGCAAATCAAGCATTTTTTTTTTAATTTTTGGTTCGTGTATAATAAAGCATAGTCCGTGGGTTTGTGGCAATCTAATTTGGGATAACTTCATATAGCAGTGTAATGCAGTAATTGTTTTGGGTTTGTATAACACTGCTTTATACTTTCCCACATAAGGGAAAATTTTAGGATAGTAAGGCATGAAAATATGCTACAAACTGATTAAACAGGCCAAAAACACGTTAGCTTGTAATTTTCTCGAAATATATGGTGTAATTATGACATGATGTAGTGTACTACTTGTGTGTGGAAATCTGTGAGAATTTGCGAGTGATTTGAATTATTTAGTGTACTTTTCAATGGTTCGGATGAGTGGTTGGGCTAGATGAAAGTGGTTTTGAAAGGGTTGACCACAGTTGCTTACTGACTTTGTTATGTCTATTTGGCGTGATTGATTTGACTTTTCAAAATATGAACTACATGGCGGACACCGACTGCATTCGTGCTATTTTCATCTCCTTCATGTTTACTGAGCTCTTCTTTATAAAATTGATATGAATTGTTGGAATCTATGTATGTTGTTTTATTTGTCCACCTTGCACATTAAATCAAGTTTTGTTTCTTTAGACACTGGTTTTGGGTTCTTGAGCTGATTTTTTGTTTTAACATTAATTTGAAAATGATTGCGTCTTCCACCTTCAAGAGTGTAAAAGTATGACTAATATCCCAGACGGGAGACGTATTCTAATGCCTTTAGTTGTTTCTCATACAGGGAGAGTTTGTGAGTTTCAATAATCTTGTGAAAATGTTCATTTTGTTTATTTTCTTCTTCATACAGTTGGAGCTGAAGCTGATGACAAAAAGATTGAGCTTCTTTTATCCCAAGTCAAGGGTAAGGACGTGATGGAGCTTATTGCTCACGGTCCACAGAAGTTGGCATCAGTTCTTCTGGTGGTGGTGGTGCTGTTCTAGTAGCGGCTGCTGCTCCAGCTACATTGAAATGTTTGTTTGGTCAAGGACCATTACAAAGGAATACAATACAAGTATTCATAGGAAGAGTCTACAACTACTTTGAATTTGATTATATTTTCCTCCCACTACAATAACTAATAATTCACATCCCTACAACTTTCACTACACCATATGGCCTCATTACTAACGGATATTTCCGTTAGAATAAATGTTACTAACGGATATATCCGTTAGTATTTTGGCGTTAGTAATATTACTAACGGATTTACTAACGGATATATCCGTTAGAAAAATTAATTTTATTAACGGATATATCCGTTAGTAAATCCGTTAGTATGCTAAAGAATTTCTAACAGATATATCCGTTAGAAAGCTTCTTACTAATGGTTTTTTTTTAATTAATTTTAAGAGATTTATGTTGAATACTAACGGTTTTGTCAACAATTTCTAACGGATATATCCGTTAGTAATCTTTAGGAAAAAACAAAAAAATACTAACGAATTTCCTAACGGGTATATCCGTTAGAAATATGAATAAATTAAAAAAAAATTTATTTATATTCTTGCCAATTTATATTTGCACCTAATTAACAAGCATAATAATCCATACCAAATACAAAAATAATAAGCTCAATCTGCACCCAATACAACAAAAATGATACATACATAGAAAATTAAAAATCATAAGAAGTCCAATCATAAATAACCTACAATATCATTGGGAATATTCTCTATGAATCCTAAAGATAAAATATCAATATATGTAAATAACAAACATATACTTTACAATAATTCTCTGTGAATCCTATAACTAAAACATCAACATATAAATAACAAGCATGTACTTTACAAAAAAAACTTGACAAATGCTAGTCCAGACCATGCAAAATCTCAACCACTTCAGAGTAGTAAGTATAAAAACTACTAGTCCAGCTTGAAAAGCTAAAATTATTCCCCACCTTTCTTGTTTACAATTATGATGCTTAATAAAAACAGAAACACCAAGTTGAAAAGGACCTAACTACACTCTAGCATTAAATTTAAACGAATGCTTCCTTTTCAGGTCCAGGATCATAAGTTACTTAGCGAGATTGAAGAGCCCCACGCATTACTTGTACCCGACCACCAACGAATGCTGGCGTGCCTGTTGTTGCCTCCTTTGGGCATCAAGTTGAAGAAATTCTTCCCACTCTTTCGCGTGCATTCCCCTTAGGATGGCCAGATTCTTCATGTAATTCTCCATAATCTTCCTGACAGTCTGAAATTCACAGAATCCAAACATTCTTAAGTAACAGAACTAAAAGGTAAGGTGGCAAATGTATATGCCTTATTTTGTTTGAAATAATATACTGAATTAAAATGCTGAAAAATATGTATAATTTTTTCAGTTCTACAAAAAGCCTGGCATGCTTGGCAATTTATCAAAGTGCTCTCGCATTTTGATAAACCATTTGTCAATTGAAGCAAAATGCACCGAAATAGCAAGATATATCTCACACCTCTCGATGCTTGTAATTCTCTTCATCTTTTTCCTTGTCACGAATTCTTTCGAGATCTATAGCCTCCCTCTTATATTCCAACTCTAGTTCCTCTAATTTCTGTGGGATTGCAGGGTATTCACATTTCCGACCCAATTGCATGCCAGATCCTTGTCTTTCATAATCCCATCCATCAGTCCTGTAGGCCCCCATTCTCAGACCATGATCATATGAATTATATGAATAAATTTTGCCTTCGTGTACAATAACCTGAAGATCTAGAGAAAGTGGCCTTAACAATCAAAGCCCAAGTTTGTACTATCATTTTTCTTTTATGGTATATGCAGTCGACTGTTATTTGCAAATGTTGATGATGACACACAGAACGAAAGTTTATTTGCAATTCATACTCTTAACTTCCTCCCTTGTGGATACTTTCAACCTATGCCACTTGCAAGTGAGAGGTTAGTTCTATTATCTGATATAATGCATCGGAGAAAGTATAATGTCTCATCAAGGTGGCAACCTGCTTTTCCCTTTTATCTGATCACCATGATCCCATGACTTCTTAACTGGAATAATTTCTGGAAGATAATTTGTTTGAATTTTCTCAGATTCTGTTTAGACTTCTGATGGTGAAGGTAATTGGACAGCGACATATCCGACTTTGGGAGGCCAAAATACCTTCTTTTTTTCTTCGTGCAGGAGTTGAGGGCTGGGGTTTATATAAACATTTTCATCGTCTTCTAAGACCTTAAATCCTATGACCTATATCAAGGAGTATTTCTTAAGCTCTGTTATATATTCAGATATAGTTGGTGCGTAAATTGATCATATCTAACATTCTCCTATTTCAAGACAAATTTAGAAGGCTTTGGAAGGAGTTAATGGTGCTATCCATGGGAATTTCGCTTGAAAGAAACTTGTACTGGACTGAAAAGAGAAAAAGAAAAGAAATGCAGATTTAAGATCCAAGGTAGTTATCTTTTTTTTATTTGTCAAAACCAAGCTAGTTATCAGTTTGTAGTTTCATGTAACACAAGAGTCTAATACAGATGTGCTCAAAAGAGAGGCAAAGAGGAAAAGAAGTCATCCATAACCTACAAATCTATTGGCTAGCACATTCACATTCCCAATAAAAAGAGCCGCTGTTTAAAGGTAGTGTCCGTTTGGTAATCAATTACTTGAGATTATTGAAAGTAGAGTCCGGTTGGCAAACAACTTTTTATAGCTTTTTATAGCAATCACATTTTATTACAGAATGCATAAAGGCAGTGAAAAATCAAGAAGTTATTTTTCGATAACTAACCTTTCCAACAATATCAGGTGCAGAACCATGTAAAGCCTCAGCAAGAACAATACCTTCCTCACCAATATTACAGCTGCAAGAGATCAACGAAGTGAGATAACCTATAAGCTTTACCGAGAGCCTTTTGGATTAGCTTTTAAAATAATCACCTTTATAAGATAACGTTTTAAAAAGTTACAAATTTGAGCTTTTTAGAAAAGATAACTTCTAGCTTTAGAAAAGAATCAAATTTTCTTAAAAGGCTGTGAAAAAACTAATCCAAACAATCACAACTTTTTAAACAATCACTTATAAAAGCTACACCAAACGGGTTATAATTTTGAAGAAGATTGCTTATGATGTACAAAAAGATAAGAATATAAATGCAGATACCTAGGTGTTAAGCCCAAGCCCCCAACCACGTCTCTCTCTCTCTCTCTCTCTCTCTCCCTCTCTCTCTCTCTTGATTTCTTATCCAGGGTCATACTTGATTGATCACTTGATTTCTTATCAATACTACACTCATCAAATAGGAAACAATATCCATAAGAGAACTGATGCAGCCCAGGAGCAGCAATTGAACAAGATGAGTTTCAAGGCTAGGTAGGAATGCAACTTAATCTAATTTTTCCTTAAAAGCGTTAAATTCATGTGACTTCTTTTCGGGTGGAGTTTAATAACAAGAGTTGATAGAAACTTCCTGCAAACACTAACCCAAACCATTCACATTTTATAGATCTAAGAATGTTACACTAACTGATTGTTTGACATAAAACACACCAAACAACCCATAAGTAGAGATAATAACTCAACCATGTGCACAAAAAGGATGAGTAAAGGCAGGAAAAGGCTTAATGCGTTTTCCTTTTACCTCTTATGCATCTGCCCGAAACAGAGAATGTTTTGATTGTGTCTTCATGGCTACATTTTGAAAATCCCCAGAAGTTAACGGTCAGATATTCATGAATTTCATTTTGAATATTGCTGGCCTGAAATTCATCCTGCACCACATCTCTTTAGTAGAAAATTTATTAAAAAGAAAGAAAATGAATGAGTAGGCATTGGAGATCTAAGATATGGGTTAGTAGATAATAGACCCCTTGTTTGGTCTTTCTTTCTTATTGGATAATCTATGATAATAGACCAGATGTTCGGCTTCAGTCTCCTCAAAAGTCCGTAAAGAAGAATAGTGTCTGAGGTTAGTTCAGGTACAGTAGAAACTATCCACATAGGACCTGCTGCACTGATTTGGAAAAATTTGACGAATGAAAAGCAAGTCAGAATTGCAGAGTTTTAGAACCTTGTTAAGTTTATGCCCAAGATCTAGCACTTGATATTCCATTGACGCCTTAAACCCAAAAGTGATCAAACCATGCTGTCGGGTGACAACAAAGAAGTATGGTTCTAGTTCTTTAATTTCTTGCTTTTGTTAAATCCATACTTTGTGTTCAAGGAAATTCAAATTGTACTAAAATAAACTAGTCCTGCAGGTAGCTAGATATAAAGTGCTTTATGATGGACTGACTTTCTCAACAATTAGAGGCATTGATCATGAAGTTCCATGGTTTAAACCACGCAGAGCTTTGGCTCCGTTAAAGATGTTTATCGCAGATACTTAGTACTTTTAAGCTTCATTGAAATTGAGAATGAGTAATAGTTTGTTGAGTTGCTATTACATTTCAGTCAAGTAAGATTAAGATAAATTGTATGCAACCAAGTGAAATATATACATTTTCTACCATGGATACTAGTGAAATCTAAGAACTACTTATCTTTCAAATAGGACTCTCAGGAAGTTAACACATCCACCACTGTAACACTTCAATTTAACTTTGTATACCATAAAATTTGAGCCTTAGTGCACATCATTTTCGTACCACAAAAATGTTCACAGAATCTGATTAAATGGTAAAACCAGAAGAATAGAGAAGAATATGTGTACCATTTACTCCGCATACCCGACTCCATGCTGTCACTTCTTCCCACGTTTTAACTCCTTGTAAATTATACTTGTGTACAGAAAGCGTGATCTACTTTTGCTAAGACCCCCATTTGATAAGATGATTAGGATAGGAAGTGAATAGGAAAATCAAACCAATTGACAACAACATTTGTAAAAATAAAAAAGTTAAGAAAATAACATTAGCTAGATGGATTGATGGGTTTTCGGAGACAAATGATTTGGTCACTATCATTGTCATAATAACAATGACAGCCAAAGACATAAATCAACCAATTGATTTCCCATCTCATATATTCATCTAAATTAAGCTAGACTTGGCCCACCTAAAATGCTGCTAGTCCCATTCTTTAATCTCAACTGCAAGATTGAAAAAATAAGTAAAATGTTATAGACCCATTGCAATAAAATTAACTATTAACAATATGGTTTCCACAAAACTACTATTTCTGAAGAAGTGTAATACCACGTTTTGATACTAATACATGATAATCAGTTTCCTATGTTTGAAAGATGTTGAGTCGTTGACATACTGCATGTTCAAGTGAAATCCCAAACTCTACAACTAATATTGTAGGCATCTTTCTAGCAATTAGTTACCCTGTTATAGATTGAAACCATGATAGTGCACTCCACCAAGGCAAAGTTTACACAAACTATGTTATAGATGTACTGGGTTATGTAGAGGGGGAAAAAACACAAAAAGGGAACATAGAATACCTACAAGCTAGATACAGAAAGCTGAGCTGCTTTGTCGAGGTTGTCAGGATATTTCTGGACAAGACAAAGAAATCGTAATTAGAAACACATGAGGTTACAACAAGAGCTTATTTGACTCTAAATTAGTTCTTTTCATTTCTTTTTATTTTCGTCAACCCATCCTACAGATTTCTAGCCCTTTTACTCACGGCTCAAGAACCTAGTCATAAGAGTCACCACATTCAAGTGAAATATTTAGTAAACAACTGACCAAGCCTCTCTCTGTATCTATACCCTTATAAGGTTTAGTAAACAACTGACCAAGCCTCTCTCTGTAACTACAGAAATGTTTGCGGTCTCACCTATGACGCTTAAGCTAGCCACGCACTGTTTCCTTTTACAGTAAGGCCAGAACAAATACAATACAATAAAATTTCCTTTTTAAAACTAGTGGAAATGAGAATGTTGAACCAAATAATAAATGTTCATTAGGTTTCCTAGGAGATTTTTTCTAAGTGAACAGGCCGAATAAACAAACAAAAAGCAGTCAGTGCAATCCTGAAGGTGAGAAGTTATGAAGTAGGTAATCAGTAGAATAATGCCATAGTCACCAAACTGCACATAAATTTTGTACCGAATTTGGTGGACCCCACACTTTTCAGCTTATTTAATTATTTGGGTCGGATCCTTTTAACCCATTTTCGTCGACCCTTTTAAAAATGAAGCATTGAAATGGTTAAAAGAAGACCCGCCCAAACCATTATTTGGGTTTAAAAGTGTGGAGATCACCATTATTTCGGTGCAAACTTTCTGTACTGATCGGTGCCTCCTACAGTATTGTAATCAGTAACAGCATGAAATGAAAAATAAATCTTAGTTACTTCATGGTTCTTACCTTCACAAATGTATTTACTGCGAGTATTGCTAGGTCGGGTTGACTTTTAGCATAATTTATCAGATATAGGTCAACAAGCTTTTTGAGCTCCAAATTCTCTGTTTGCATGCAATTCACAACATCTGTGAACAGCAAAGACACATCCTTCCCAATAGTCATCGCGATAATCACCTTTTTTACTGCATCTTTTCGTTTATCCTACAAGATATACACACCATCATGTGATAAATAAGGAGAAAGTGCAAGTGTAAGGTTATGATAGTCAATATAATGACATATTGCCTATGACTACCACATGTCCGATCAGACCATCATTGAAATGGATTCACAGCATTCGGGCACATAAGAAACACAATGACTAGCTGATTATAACAATTAAATAACTATTCCACATACCAATATGAAGGAAACTATAATCATAGACTAATATCATGGACAGGGACGAATGCAGAAATTCAAAGTTGTGGCCGGGGGGGGGGGGGGGGGGGGGGGTTGGGTTGGCGGAGGCTTGGCATGGATGAAACCTGGAAATTGCACCTCAAAGAGGCCGAGTTTATGGCCGAGGTGATTTTTTTTAGGTCTATTTATGTATTCTTGTGTATATTATATAAATTAAAGCTACAAAAATCAACACAAAATTTTATATATATATATATATATATATTTTTTTTTGGGGGGGGGGGGGGGGGGGGGGGGGGGGTGGGGGGGCTTAAGTGTAAAATTTTTTGGTTTTTTAAGGGTATATCTCAAATTTACTAAAATCTAGGGCGACTTAGACCCTTGATGGATCCGCCCCATAATCATGGTATGAAAAATAATACTCCCTCTATCCCATATTAAGAGTCCTTGATGCTATTTTTTTATGTCCCATTTTAAGAGTCCTCTTTGAAAAGTCATAGTACTTCAATACACACTTTCCAAATTTGTCCTTTATTATATCCAACTCTTCCCTCTTTTTTTTTTTTTATGTGACACTATAATTTTGAATTTCAAAAAGGGCAATATTGGAAAGTTAAAAATTTCACCAAAATCAAAGTTGTCCCCTTTATAAGTTGAAATTCCCAAAAGAGACTCTAAATATGGGACGGAGGGAGTAACAAATATCAAATAAGTAGCCCCTGATGGCAACAATATACGTATGTATGAATTACAAACCTTATCAGAAGACTCAAAACAATGATGCAATGTAAATACGTAAAGATTTCCTAATTTATTATGAAATAAATCATTTTTGGAAAACCTGGCCCCTAAACAAAACACCAAAATGATCCCAATGACGATGAAGCTATTCTAAACCAGCCCATTTTAAGCTCCATTTGATTGCTCACAAAGTATGAGAAGCTCATTTTTAATTTAAAATTAACTGAACCTAACTAATTTCAATGCAGCATCTATCAGACTACCACAATATTCTATGTTGTGTGCCAGTATATACATATTCCGAGAGAACTATTACAGTCTAAGCTCGATCACTCATTTTCAACCACTGATATTCATTCACAAACCTCACAATCGATAAATTTAACTCGAATAAACATTTTGAGGATCTAAATGGCAAACGAAAGCAAAAAAATTGAACAGATCTAATCAAAAATCGCATCAATCGAAAGTAAAAATGTCATATCAGTGACATCAAAAGCGAAATTCAGGCAGATCAAACACAAAATAAAACATTAATCAGAATCCAAGCTTGATATAGTCTATATCAGAATTCGTATATATATATATATATAAATATATGTGTATGAACCTTGTACTGAGAATCGAGCTCTTCTTTGAGTTCAGGGATTTCGCCCTTCTAGGTGCTGGAGAAGTACTTGGAATTGTGGCCGCTCATGTCTGAAGCTTCTCTCTTTGACTCGACGGAGTAGTGTCCTGACAAGAGAGAGAGAGAGAACGAGAGAGAGAGAGAGAGAGAGAGAGAGAGAGAGAGAGAGAGAGCCTATTTCCGGCGGCGGTGGCAACGAGCAGGTGAGCGGCGTATCCTTTCCATCTCTCTTCTTCTCCTTACCTTCTCTTCTCTTCTTTCTCTTTTGTTAAATATTTGACCTATGTTAAATCTGTTAAATGTTTTAGGGGGAAATGTAAGGGGGAAATTTTGGGCAAAATTTGTGTTGTGCTTATTTACAAAATTGCCACCATATTTTTAATTTTTTAGTTTTTATTTACAAAAATGTCACAGCATTTTTTATTTTTGAGTTTTTATTTACAAAATTGCCATTGTCATGCCATTACTAACGGATATATACATTTTCTAACGGATATATCCGTTAGTAATTACTAACGGATATATCCGTTAGAAATCATAAAAGTTGTCCGTTAGAAATCTGGTCATATGGTGTAGTGTTTGTAGTAATTAACTACCAATTAGTAGGAGATACTCCTACGATGACAAGTGTCTTCAAGTAATTTTCATCTTCATCATCACCATTGATCTTCAAGTAACCAACCTTGATCTCCTCTTGTAATGCCAAGTGTCT
The DNA here is from genome assembly GCA_033977485.1 of Hydrangea macrophylla. Taxonomy (NCBI): domain Eukaryota; kingdom Viridiplantae; phylum Streptophyta; class Magnoliopsida; order Cornales; family Hydrangeaceae; genus Hydrangea; species Hydrangea macrophylla. Next base: position 38,042,868 of record CM066994.1, read on the forward strand.
TTCAAGTAATCTTCCAAGTTTCCATGGCAACATATAATAATAATACATAAAACTATATTACATTTTATGGTATAAATATAGCCCACTAGTTCTTTGAAAATAAAGTATGCGTAATTTTTGAATAATCAATTTCTTTATTTCCATAAAATAAAATAACTTGCTTCGAAGCCAACACAACAACTTCGAACACGAAAATGGTTATAAATTAGCATTCGTGGCCAATACAGTAACTTCGAACATGAATTATGTCTTAAACCTGCTTCAAAGTCAATACAACTACTTCGAATGCAAACTAAATGGCTTTAACTTGCTTTGAAGCTAATACAAGTGACCCAAAATACTATCATTAAACTGATCATTATTAATACATCACCAATCAGATGAACTTTTGGTGGAGATGTCACCAATATAAAAGAACAAAGAACTAACAAATATATATATACAGTCAGGCTCTAAAGAGGGTGCCATCTCTTTATTAAAGAGAGGGCTTCTGTTTTGGCCGTCGGATCGTATTTTCATTAGTGGCAATTTTGTCATTTCACAGTTTTTAAACACAATCCGACGGCCAAAATAGAGGTCCTCTCTTAAATAAAGAGAGGGCGCCCTCTTTAGAGAATCTTTGTATATATATATATATATATATGTTTGCACCCAAAAAATACATTTTTAAGTTAAATTTTGTATAAGGCCGATTGTGATTTTTCAATCGGACTATAAGACCGATTGCAAAATTTATGACTAAGTGACTTGTTCAAAATTGATAGGGTCGAATGAGTTTCAAGATCGGACTGACTCTCATCGGGCTGATATAATCGGACTGATCACCATTTGATCGGGCTGATACAAATTCGGACTTACAGACCAATTGCAAATTTAATGGTTCAAAGGTGATAGGACTGAATGAGTTTTGCTCGGATTGGATTCATTTTTAATCGGACTGATCACTATCTCATCGGACTGGTTAATGTTTCAATCGGACTGCCATCAGTGATCGGGCTAACCACCATTTATGCAATCAAATACATTTTTGGCTTGGAAGTCAAAGTGCTGGGCCATGTTTATCTACCAAAGTGCCATTCCAATGAGTTTTTGCCACGTGGGTGATTCCTTTACCAATATATAGGGTGGGCCCCTCATTTGGTCACCATACTTAATTGTATGGCCCTTAGATTTTGTTTTGTCACTGCTTCAATCGGGCTGTATCACAGTATTAATAGTTGGCCATGCTTTGTCAGCTACTTCAAGAGGTTGTGGTGGGCCATTTAATGTCTTTCTGTCAATTGGAATAACCAATGCGGACTGCTGCAATTCGGACTGATCACGCTTTGCTTTAGTCGCTCCTACTATAATGGCCGGCTGATTTAATTAGGACATGTATATGTTGGCCACCTTTGGAATATATATATATATATATATGTATATGCGGTGGGGTCTACTATAAAAAGTTACTAACTTTAAAAGGTCTCCTAATTAATACTACCATATCTTGATAAGATTAATCGGGAAGATTATATTAATATGATCAGAATATGGAAAGGTAATATTGGGAGATAATATCAACAATTATGGTATATATCTTTTTCTTGTACAAGTCCAATTATATATATATATATATATTATTCAAGATATGGAAGATTTTAGCAGATTTGGCGAGATAAATCTGGTATTTTATAGCAGATTATTATTCATTGCAGATATTTATTTCCTTATCTTTATCAATTCGGGCAGCAATAAATCAGTAGGCTGGCCAAGTTGCAAATCACTTCGCGTCACTTCGACAAAAGCATCCTGTCGCGCCCGCATTTTCGGCACACCAGGCTGTCGGTGTGTGGGCCTGACTTTTTTGAAAGTGGGTGAAATGCGACTTGATTTTTATTGGAAAGGGTAAAAAGAGTATAGTAGGGTCATTTGAAATGTTCAGAGCCGCCACCTAACATTTGGGTGTTAGGACCCCTACAAAGGCAATTAAAGTAATCATCTTTGACTTTTTTTTTTTAAGATTTTAAGAAAAGTGGGCCCTTTAAAAGTGTGACTCTGAATAGCCATGCGAAAACCAGAGATCTTTTAAAATATGGGTTCGGGGAATCGATTATGTCGAAGGAAGGTGTTAGGCACCCTCGAACATCCATGCAAAGCACGGTTGCCAATTCTAGTGATTTTCATGACAATGGGGCATTTCAGTTGGAAAAAGAAAAAAAGTTTTTCTTTTTTTAGAAAGTGAAATATGACAAAAAATGGTGATAGATATAGCCGCACTCTTTGAGAGTTGCTTATATATCCCAAGACGGGAATCAGGCCAAACGCAGTTCTGACCTGTGTGTGAGAGTGTATGAATGATTTAAAAAGAGTGGTCACGTTTGACCGTGCACGTGTGATGTAGTGATTTGAGAAAGAGTCGGTGTTGCTAGGAACTTTAACCTTTACGGTGTAGTCCTGGACTTTAACCTTTGGAAAGTGATTGAGATTGAAATGAGATTATGCAAATGAATGGAGAATGATGCATTTTTTGTACTTTTCTATTTTTTATTTTTTTTTCCTGTGCTTTTATTCCTATGCCAGAAATAAGGATCTGTGCCCAAATGACTGAAAAGTATACCGGAAGTAAGGGTCGGTGCCCAAAAGAAAAGAGATTTTTTTTGTATTTTTATTTTTATGTCGGAAGTAAGGGTCGGTGCCCAAATGATTGAAAATAGATTTTTTTATTCGTTTTGTGCCGGAAGTAAGGGTCGTTGCCCAAATAACTGAAAAATGATTTTTGTATTTTTTATTTTATTTTATGGTGTAGTCCTGGACTTTAACCTTTGGAAAGTGATTGAGATTGAAATGAGATTATGCAAGTGAATGGAGAATGATGCATTTTTTGTACTTTTCCATTTTTTATTTTTTTTTTCCTGTGCTTTTATTCCTATGCCAAAAATAAGGATCTGTGCCCAAATGACTGAAAAGTATACCGGAAGTAAGGGTCGGTGCCCAAAAGAAAGAAAAGAAAAGAGATTTTTTTTGTATTTTTATTTTTATGCCGGAAGTAAGGGTCGGTGCCCAAATGATTGAAAATAGATTTTTTTATTCGTTTTGTGCCGGAAGTAAGGGTCGTTGCCCAAATAACTGAAAAATGATTTTTGTATTTTCTTTTTATTTTATGCCAAAAGTAAGGGTCGGTGCCCATTAGGAGTATGAAGACTTACCTGTCTTACCTATGCTGTTTGCAGATTCCAAGCAGAGGTGGCATTGGAGTTTTATTTTGAGAAAGTCTATTTTTTTGTATTTTTCGTTTTTGTCTTTTTTTTTTTTGTATTTTCTTTTTGTCTTCTTTTTTGTTTTTTTGTTTTTAATTTTGTACCAGAAGAAAGGGACGGTGCCCAAGTGACTGAAAAAGTGTACCGGAAGTAAGGTTGGTGCCCAAGTGATTGAAAAGTGAAGTGTGTGTAGGATAAGAAGACTTACCTGTGAAGATCTCTGAATGCAAAGGCATGAGTTGAGTCCAATTAATCCCTTTTTTATTATTATTCTATTTATATAAGTTAAGCAATCTTTCTAATTTAGACATGAATTTCTATGCTAGAAAAAAAATCACGTAGTCCCCAGTAAAAACATAGATCTCCGTATTACCAACCACGTCATCCCCAGTAGGGCATGGCTCTCCGTATTAGAAACCACGTTGGATTTCCGTATTGGGAACCATGCAATCCCGAGTCAGACATGATTTTTATATTGGAAATCAAGTAATCCCGAGTATGACGTGGATTATTATTTTTTATTTTCTGTACAATAGTATGAGGGGGAGAGAAAATTACCTGCGAAGGGGCTGCCAAACTGTGATAGTGATAGTGATAGTCAAACTTAATTAATCCACAAAGAACACCATCTTACTCTTGTTTGAGTGAGAAAGATAGCGAGTTCATCCAAATAAAACCATGAAGATTGAGAAAAACTCAGCCAGAAATTAATTAGAAATCATATATTATATATATAGCTTTTTCTGAAATTAAAGAAACCATACATAGAGTTATACATTTCGGGACAATAATTAGTGATGATGCCAAAATTTGATTAAAGTAAATTTAAGCAATTTAAGGAGATAGAGAGTAAGAGACTGGTTTTTTGTATGTGGTTCGGCCCTGTTAATGAAGGTACCTACGTCCACGTGTGTGTCTGAGCATGTTCACTATACTGTAAAAGAGTCGGGCCGGGGCCTGTGGTAAACCAACAAGTCTGGAGCTACCGTAGGCCGGCGGGCATGTTGATGAATGCTATAGAGGTACTGTGTAGACTGAAAAGTCGGCCCCTTCAATGGGGGGTGAGAGGTCTCTTTTATAGATGTAATAGACCTACTCGTACAAGGAAAAGGAAACATAATCCAATTGATATTAATTGTAGGAGTTTCCTAATTGGATTAGGAAATAGTTTGCACTTTCCATTAGTCTTCTAGCTTGAGTAGAAAACTGCTCGGATTGCTCGGGATCATGCCTATGAGCCCGGATGAGCAGTTCCCGTGGTGAGATGTGCCTGTGCGGTCTTCCCGACCTGTTGGCCGGGTCGTGGATGAACCGCTCGGGAGTCATCAAGTAGACCAAACCGCTCGGGATGATGCTTGCCAGTAGTTGCAGAATAGAACCGCTCGGGCATATGCTGATTTTGGGTGTATCAATTAGTGTAAATTACACAGAACAAAGAACAAAAAAAAGGAACTAAAAACAAAAAAAGGAAGGACAAAAACAAGACCCAGATGAAAGCAAAAACAAATGAAATTATTCGAATCTTATTTAACTAAGACAAGACCCAAAAAAAAAAAAGGAGGGACAAAAACTGTAATACCCTGTATTTTATTTTCATTAATAAATAAATATTGCATTTTATTTCCTTAATAAATGAATATTTCTTTTTAATAAATATTTATTTGGAGGTCAAACTGTAATTTCCATAAATATAAAAATACTTTCTATGGTTTTAAAAACAATATCTATATTTTTGTACAAATGGGGAATTTATTTCCTACACTAATATAATTTTCTGTAATTTGTTTCCAACCGTAAAATACCAATTTTTGTTTTAAGCTGCGTTTGTACTGCGACTTAGGTGTGGGAGCACGTGAGCTCAACCACACCGTGCGTTTCTTATGGCTTTGCTTGGAGCCCAAAACAGTGAATTTATATATATGTGTATCAGTGTCTCTCTCTCACTCACAGTCTCTCAATCTCTCTCAATTTTTCTCATTCTCTCTTACTCTCAAGGGACATAACACACTCATACAGTATATTCATATACATACACACAGTTATACATATATATATATATATATACATAAATCAAGAACGGAGAAAACTTCTTTGTCGACGGATTATTTCGGCGGAGTTCTCGGCCTCTAATTTTCTGTATAATCGTCTTTGTGAGTATTATAAACTCACTCACAATGTTTATATACTAGGTATAACCCGTGGCTAAAGCCACTACCGAACAATTATAACCATATGTGCATCCGGCTAGTATAACTAATTCAACATGTCATTCTTAGCATGTGTATTTATAACAAAGACAGAAGAACATGGTTCTCAAAAAAATTCAAAATACCGCAACTGGAATTGCACAGGCATGGCCCAAAAGAAAGGGCTAGAGGTGTGGGAACAATCACAACAAAGGCTTGGTGGTGGGCAATACCAAAAAAAAAAAAGTTCACTTAAACCTCAACAAAAACAAAAAAGATTACAAAGTTTAGAATGAGTAGTAAAACTGCATATAAGTGCACAAAATAAACAAAGTCTCCTTTGCATTATTTCAACATTAGACCCTCTATTAGTTTACATGATCTCACTGACAATACAAAAGATGGTTCACGAACATAATAACTTGGTACAAAACACTTAAAAAATGAATCTTCTACTTACAATCTTCAAACTTGCCACCAATGAGTCTTTAGAAGCAATAATCACGTTGTTATTCTACATTCCCTTCTCCAACTATAGAACCCCATTTATTTTCATCCAAACACAACCTTGCAACAATACCAAAGCAAAAAAAGGGTAGTCCCAAAGCCTCTTGTCAAAGCAGTAACTCAATTTTCCTCACTTGTTTTCATGAAAAGATGGTTTGTGTGCTTTTCGGATAAGAACTAAATCAGTGGCTAGCTTATTTAGTGCTAGCATGGGCGTTGAACCCACCATACCCTCTTTGTCTCTCTTTCAGTCTCTTCAGTGGTAAAACATCTACAGCAGTAAAAATTCAGCCATCGCAACTCCAATCTTATAACCCCTCTAATCATTATGTAACAAAAAAAATTCATTTTAACGATTAAACTAAAATGCAATGGAAATACATGAATTAGATAACTCTTTGCTTTCTTCAGAGGAAAAAGAACAAAATCTAACTTGGATCCTGTATTAAATCGGCATGGAGCAAGTTTAAAAAACACAGAGAGAAGACACAATTATGAAAGCATAAGAGAGATTACCATTAAGCATAAGTTCAAAAGCAGCTTGGATCCTGTATGGAAAAAAAAAATCTTAATCGAATTGAGAGAGAGAGAGAGAGAGTGAAAGAGAGGGATAGGAAACTAATGGAAAAACCCAATAAAACACCAATTGGCAGCCAGCCTCTAATGTGAATCACCTTCGATGAGATTCAATAAATATTCTGAACCTATTACCAACGGCCCAATAAATTCCCACACTTAGTGCACTTTTTTTTTCCTTTTTTCTTTTTTCTTTTTTTGTCATGGCTCCGGAGCCACGGGTTATCAAACAAAGCTGGAGTGTGGGAATTTCTTTCAGAGGCCTGTCACAAAATGAGAAAAGGAGTTCCAAAGTGTTACCTCTTTTTTATGTAAGAAAAAGAAACAATGAAAGAAAAAAGAAAAAAAAATTGACAAATGAATGAACATAGCATCAAAACATGTAGAACTATGAATGCCTAAATTGTTAAGTTAACACTAAAACAATAATCAAATGAAATGCGAAAATACCTACAACATCAAAAGAGTACTAAGCCTGCCAAAAACTTACATGTTATGATGAATGCTATTAAGAGCAACCAAAAAAAAATTTACAGCAATTAACCAAATGCCAAAACTGTATGACATGTACAAAAACTAAGTAAAGAGTGAGAGGCCAAAATTTTCGAAGTTTTGGGAAAAAAGGTCCACATCTCAAATATTTTAAAAGCCAAAAAACCATCCAAAACCCACAGTGGGTCTATAGCTTTGCTAAGTTTACAGTGGGTCGTGTGTGAAAACCAAGATCTGGGTGTAGATCGTAAAATTTGAGGTTTAGATTTTTCTCACCTTAAAAATTGAAAGCCCTAGAACACAATTGAATCGTGGAGAGAGAGAGAGAGAGAGAGAGAGAGAGAGAGAGAGGTCTTAGCATTTGGCGGCCTCGGAGAGCGCCTCGGAGCTGGAGGAGATTATGGGGTTTTGGACAGTTGGTGGCCGGTGTGACGGAGGTATAACCTTCTATGCATTTTAGAAAGAAATAGTCAATTGATTCATGAAATTTTCATTATTTAAGCTTCCAAATTGATTCATGATATTTTCCCTTCTAAAAACATGAAGAGTTTTGCACTAAAGCATACAAAAGTTCAAGGAGTACAGCAATGGAAAATTACCCACCCAAATGTTCCTGCAACATTTTTGCAACATCTGTGCGGGTCAACAAAATCTGAAAAACTTCAAAACAAAAAAGACGACAATGTAACAGTAGACCTTCGGGTTACAAAATGATACGAAGCATGTACACTTCTAAAGAGTCACATGTCCGGGACACCGAAATATTTTTAATGAAAAAGAAAAATGTTATGCTTCCCAAATTTTGAAAAGACAAACCTTGCCCCTCTTTGTGTTTAGTATTAAGTTGATAGGAAACTATATTTTCCTCATGGCTAAAAATAAATATTAGGGAGTAAACCAAAGGGATCCAATGAAATTATAGAACCTTAGTGTTAAATCCCTGTTTGGAAATGTTATTGAAGCATACAATAAAAACTTTTTTAGTGAAAAGTTCTTCAACCCAAAAGTTTAGTGTTATTCACAAAAATCATTGGAATTTTTTGCCTGGATATATGTGAAGGACCTTTTACTAAAAACTCTTTCTTTGCTGGATGTAATACTTAAAAACTAATTATCCCATAAAATTAAGGGTTAATTACACGGACCTCCCTTGAGTTTTGGCGACCAAATGATAGTTATCGGTGGTACCACATGGTACAACTGACAAAGTGTTTGCGACAAAACTTGGGATGAATCTCATTTTACTCTTGAAGGGAAACCTAGCAGCAAATTGAAAAACCTAGCAGCCAAATTAGATATGAAACAGTTATTAAAAAACAGTTCAATCACAACATTCTATGTTTATGAAAGACCCACAAAACCCCGAGATATATGAATGATCAAAACCCCTGCTTCAAATTGGGACTCAAACTGACAACGTAAAATAATTAGATGCTTAATAGGTGCAATCAACTTAAAAAATATTGGAATATCCATAATTAGATAAACATATTAAGTAGTAGGCATTTGAACCTATTTTGGTTTCAATAACAGCAACTCCCAAAAGCTCCAATCGTAAAGACTCAAAGAGCCTAACCTTGAAAAGCAGTAATTCCTAGAATCACTAAATTGAAACCAAATTGCTGCAAACTAAGCACTTGTTAATCACATCAGACATTCTCTCATTCATCAAAGTCGGCATGGATTTGCAGAAAAAAAAAATTAGGAACACCACACAATCAAAAATCAAAATAACAAATCGTAAAACAGAGAGTGAGAGAGGCTGAGAGAGAGAGAGAGTACCCGAGAGAGTGGACTGTCGAAGGAGAAAGTAAGTCGGAGCCAAAGTAGGGGAAGGGTAGGCCGGACCCAGAGGAAGGAGAGGTCGGAGCTGGGTCTTTGGTGGCCGGCGTGGCCAAGGGAGGAGCGGCTCTCCGTAGGTGAGAGAGAGAGAGAGAGGGAGGACTGGTTTGTATTTTCAGTCAAAAAAATGGTTTTGGGGATTTTTGGCACATTGAGGTCGGAGGGGTCAAAAGTGGGCATTTGAATTTTAAAATCCAAATAAATCCTGACCATTGTTTATCTCCCCCTAAAATCAATCTCAGCCCTTGTTTATCTTTGTCTTGGGGGGAGACAAACCCTTTCCTCACTTATTATATAGATGTATATTGCAGTATATATATGTATGTATATATGTATATATGTATATATGAAATCACCATTGAAGCTTGAGAATTGGAGTTTTATAAATCTTAACCAAAATCAATTCTGTAAATTGGGAATGAAAGATCTTAGTCCCAATAAGCTGCGGTTCGAATACTACAACTTAATTCATGCGTATCGCGACGTATCGTTGATTTAAAGTTTTGTCACCTCTCGGTTTTACGTGAAATCCGAGAGCTACGATTGACATTAGTTAAAACCGATCACGTATTCATAATCCTTGCGTAAAAACGAAGAAATCCATATATTATATGTCTTGGTTGAAGCAGAATTGAAAAATGGGTCAAAAACAGGCTTCAAACTCGTAACAGGGGAGAAACTGCTGATACCAATCGATTGGCATGTTTACCAATCGATTGGCATGTGTTCCAATCCATTGGTATGTGTACCAATCGATTGGCACTTTTACCAATCGATTGGCATTTTTCAGCACTGACGACTTTTACTAAAACGGTCATAACTTTCTCTAGAAAACTCGAAAACGCGCACCGTTCGAAGCGTTGGAAACTAGACTCAAAGACCTTTCTTTTGATGTGTAATTCACCCATAAAAATTATAACTCATTTTTTAGGGCATTCCTTCAAAGTAGAACTGCTTGTGTACTAGTAGCTGTAAAAGCGTGTTAAAGTAGTTTTTGATGAATTTATATGTTGTTTCATATATGACTTGATAATTTAGATCATGGGTGCTAACTCAATGATTTTAAGTACATTGTACCTTGTTAATAAAAGAAAAATAAAAAGACTTGATTTCTCATACTTTTGTTTGGTGTTACAATTTTATGGACATTGACATGCATGATAGGGTCGAGGTGGAGTCGGCATGCATAGTATGTGAGAAAAGTGTAAAAAGAGTAAAAGGGATTGTGTAGTAGTATGAGTTGCCTCTATGGACACTCCCTAATACCCGAGTTCCGGATACTGATCGAGGTAATCTCTGGTATGCCGTGGTGGTATTATAGTGACACTCCCTAGTACCCGAGTTCCGGATACTGATCGAGGTAATCTCTAGTATGCCGTGGTGGTACTATAGTGTGATGCCATGGATCGAAGCAGTGGATGTTGTGATGATGTGGTTTTAGGGTACCTCTTTAATATGACGGTGGCAAATTGGACACTCCCTGGCACCCATGGTAGTGCTATAGTGTGTGACGCCTCCATGGACACTCCCTGATACCCGAGTTCCGGATACTGATCGAGGTTGTCTCTGGTATGCCGTAGTGGTATTATAGTGTGATGCCATGGATCAAGGCTGATTGGACATTCCCTGGTACCCGTTGTACTATAGTGTGGCTGCCCGAGTATTTTCAAGGTACTAGAACGAGGGAGTTTGGATGATGTGATCTTGTGTTTTGTCGAGAAAAAGGAGTCAGTAAGATGAGATAAAACATTGTTCATGCACGGTCTCATATTTATTGCTTACTATATCCCCACGTGACTTATGTTGAAGTTGGAACCTTGAATTATTGCTTTTACAGTTAAATTGCACCGTTGTTTATATGCTTATATATACATTGCGAGCACGTGTTTATTTTGCTCATCAGCTTGCATAAGCTGACGGCGTTGATGCGTCCTGGACTCTATCTCCAGATTTTCCAGGTCAGGAGCAACCAGGGTACTTTGACTATGCTACTTAGGGTCGGGAGACTTTCCAGGAGGGCTAATTATATTCCTTATGTCTTTTTATTTTGGAGATGTAATAAACACTTTATTAGAATTTGAATAAGGCGACTTGTGCCTAAGACTTGACTGATGTAATAGTTTAGTAAGTTTAACTTTGGAGCTTATGTTTATTTAGTATCCTTCTCTTTAGAAATGATTTTAGGTTATTTGTTGTAGGGACAATTGGTCATTCTCATTCGTCACGACCTACGAGTCCATAAAGGAAATTAAATGCTTTCCTAAATTATGCTACGTCGGGGCGTGACAAAAATAAACACATTTAGGGACATTAATTAGTGTAAATCTACAAACAATTACAGAAATGTAAAGCAAAGACAACTGAAATTAAAGAAACCCAGATGAAATTGATTCGTATATCTACAACCCAGATGAAATTGATTCGTATATATACAAACCCATTCTGAAATTGATGTATATCTACAAACCCAGATGAAATTGATGTATGTCTTAAACCCAGATGAAACCCAGACTGAAATTAGTGTAAATCTACAAACCCGGATGAAAACCCAGACTCAAACTGTTTTCGAAAAATTGAAGAAGACTCATACATAGAGTTATACAACTATATATATATGGAGAGAGAGAGAGAGAGAGAGATAAAGAGAGAGAGAAACCTGGTGGGAAGCAAATCTTAACGAGAATCAGAGATCTTGCTCGAAGAGAAGTACATATCTTGTTTAAGATTGTGATTATATGCTTGATCTTCTGTGAAATTGTGATTACATGCTACGGCTACCTCCGGTTGGCCTAGAGAGAGACGAGAATCAGAGAGGGGGAACCTAGGGGTTTGAGAAGCCTGTGAGAGATAGACGATCGTTTTGAGAGAGGCGGACAAAACAAAGAGTGTGTGTGTTTGTTTTGTTTTTGCCCAACCACGACCCGAAAAAACCCGAAGTAAAACCCAAAATCAATCCGTGGAAAAATTAACCAAACCCAAAGTTAACCCACGACAAAATTAACCAAACTCGAGACAGAATTTTTAGGCCAAAACGAGTGGGCTAGCAGTTTCGAGCCTTGTTTGCCAGGCCTAGTCTCATCCCAAGAATTCAGTCATTTGAGTCTGACTGAGTTCGGTCACAATACTTTGGCCAAAATTTGTGAATTTGGGTGCACACACTAATTTGGTCAGATCAAATTTATTTTGGTCAAAATATGATAAAAACACTTTCATCATCTATTACTTTTTAGCAAATTGATCAACTATCCAAAATAATCCATTAACCAAATAATAAGTCATAATATGTTAAATACATATTTTGGGTGTAAACAGTTTGATTACTCTCTCTCTTTCTCGGTGGTTCTCTCTCAAAGACCACACATATATTATATACACACATGGTATAACCTTACACAGATATGCAGATCTGTATGAATATGGGAGGGATGTGAGAGGAATTTGATTTGAGGGGGGATGAGCCGGCAGTTGGGGGAGAGGGTGGGTGACCGAGAGGTATTGGAGGGTTTGAGGGGGTGTATTTGTACTTACATCATTAATTTGTGGGATCTTGTGCCCCTCTAGGTCCACGTGCCGTATAGTCCAGGTTTTATCAAATTTTATGGGTTTGTGTGACAATGCCAGTCCGGGTCTTTAAACTACTATTTAAGCTTACAAGTTTATAAACACGCATAATTCATATAAGGTTTTGGAAATATGGAGCAAAATACAGGAGCCCATTTTATTAATGTTAGAAATTTTACGGGTATTACACAATTGCTAACACTTAACCCATTTGTGGGACTAATTTGGGGTTAACTACATATGTAAAGTTAATTTTGACACTTAAGTTCTCCTATGTTGGGCTAATTTTAACAATTTAGTCCCCATGTAGACTATTTTGAGAGAAATCTTGATAAATTCACTTTAGTCCAACAGGGAGTTTAAGTGGTCACTTTTCAAATGACTCATTTGATGCCCAAAAAAAAAAAAAAAAATCACATTTGCTACATGAATAAAGTTTATGCAATCCAAAGAATGTATCAAATGTTGATTATTTTAATGTATTTTTTGCTTTTGCTTGTTTTTATATTCAAATTTTATTTTATCACTTCTATGCCCTGTATTTATGGTTATTTGTAGGTGAAAAAAAATATATTTTTTTGCTCATCCAAAAATCGATCACCCAACTTTCTCTGTATTGGTCAATAAGAGAGTTGGATCAACAATATTTGGGTGAGCATAAATACTCTAAAAAAAATATTGCAACAACGTTGCTTGTCAATTTTTTTGACCGTTGCAATAAACAGTAGCAAAATGAAGGGTCAAGATTTTAAATTTTATGACTATTGCAATAAACAGTAACAAAATGAAGGGTCAAGATTTGGAAGGAGCATCGACTATGGTGGTGGGGCTGGTAGGAGTGGCGACTGGGTTGGTTGTGGTGGTGGATTTTATTTGTGCAATCTTTTACTTTTCCTTGATTAATTGGGGGGTTTTGTGAAAATAATTTGTGAATTGTGGAATTGAAATTGGGTTTTAATTGTGTGAGATTTATTTTTTATTATGAAAATATTGATTTGAATGCAACTATCAAATGCATCAACATTGCCTTGGATGCATCAACATTGCCTTGGATGAGAGATGTATCAACTTGTGTGCGGGTGTTTAATGCATCCATTGGAGCTTGTTTTTGCTGACAAGACATAGTAAAATACCATGGTTTAAAATAAGTTTGCTGCCATGCCTTGACAGAAGATGGTCTAAGAAACATTGGAACTCAATTTTAGAAACATTGGAACTCAATTATAGTTATTAGTTATAAACAAAAAGCTAGTACAAATACCTAACTACTCCAACAACTCAAAAATAAATACAGAAGAAACCCCCAAAAAATGGATGCTCAAGAGTCAAGAAACAACAACTACCATAAAAAAGAGCTCAACCACTCCCATTATCAAACCACTGCTTCTCTCTCTCTCTCTCTCTGTCTTCAGTATCCGGTGGAGGAGAGCTCACATTCTCCAAACTCTGCAAAGACAAGAAGAAGTTTCTTTTAGGTATAGCCTAACATATTAAAGAGAAAAGGCACCCAAAAAAAGAAAGAATTGGGCATGGTTTCTCTGTCCCATGCCCAAAGGGTGAAAGGACAATGATTCTACCCACTGGTCCTGTAAAACCAAGGGTTAAATTATTCATGAAGTCCACCTAGAGCAGAAAAAAAATTCCTTGAAAATATCAACTTTTTGGGATTGGTCAACCAGTGGTGTCTTTCTCAATGACTCATAGGATTCCGGCGCATTTTAGCTTCACAGTAGAGTAAATTCTAAAAAGCGCTGCAAAACTCAAATCCTTTGCTAAACACACCTAATTAGGTTAAACATGAAATAGAACTTTGCTAAAAAGTCACCTTTTTTTTGGATTTTATTGAATTTAAAGGACAATTCCTAATTAACTTTGATCAAAATATCTAATATCATAACTTAATCAAATTAAATTCTTATGTCACCAAATTTCAATAGTCAACTACATGAAATTCCAAGCAAAAAAAAAAAACTACATGAAATTTCACATAACTTGTAAAATGTTGAAATTAAAATTTTCACATAAGTTATACGAAACTTTACATAATTTTTTTTTTCCTGTCTAGAAACTTTTTATTAAAATAAAATATGGGTTAAACCTAAAACTTTTTCTTGAAATTAAAATTTTCACACGGTAAAGTTGTTTTTTATTTTCAATTTTTGTTTTCATTTTTTGAATTGATCACAGTTAACTCCCCAAAACAAAAACTGAAAATAAAAAACCACAACGTTAACATGCGAGACCTGAGTTTTAACTAAAATTGGCATTATAAAAATAAGAGAGAAAAGAGAGAATAATGCTATACTCACATCTAAATTCATACAAACAATTTTGACCTATGATTCTAGTATACCCTATGTGAGTCCCACTTGGATCTCACACAGAACTCACCAGAATCAAGGGTCGGGATATAGTAGGTGTGAAATTGATTGTGAATTTAAATGTGAGTGTAGCATTTACGGAGAAGAGATATAATACGCACTAGGTGGCTGTGTGACAACTTGCGCCGCTCCTCCGAAATAGCACGCGCCAAACGCACGTCCCTTCTTCTGATAAAAATTGTTGAAAGCAAACGAAGCGTGGGCCACAAGCGTGTTAGGATTGTAACACGTGGAACCAGGTTGAATCTGACGGCAATCAACCCCTCCCTCACCACAAGCATAATCTAGACCCTCCTGCAGCTTATCCTTCCCCACTTCCCCACTCGCCACACACCAACTCTGCCCCAAGACACCCTTGACCAGCGTTGACCCATGTTGACCGGTAACCGGAGACCCTCTGTCCCGGTAACCCTTCAAACCCTCTAAATTAAACGGTATGTTATAAACTTTTTCCTCGTTGGGGTAAAAAAGTCCATAATTTCTCTCAGACGTGGGCCCGGTTTTCTTATTTTCGTTGAAGAGAGCGAAGAGATAAACGGTCAGATCTGCTTTGGGTCTCAAGGGGGTCCCACCTCCGGTCAGTATCCTACGCACCAGGTTCCCGTTATAAGCGGCGGCATTCGCTAAACTCGCTCCGATCTCGTTCGGGTCGCCATTCGAAGGCCAACCCGTTTCGGAAACAACCATTTTGATATCGTCGTACTTTAAAGCCGACATTGCCGCAAAACGGCATCGATTTGGGCATCGAAGAGGTTGAAATAGCGTAAGCCATTGTTAGAGTCGACCACACCTGGGTTTTCGCGAAACAGAGCGTAGTCTAGAGAGATGACGTCAGCGTTCGACTCGTATGCGAAAAACGGGTACGCGTTTACCATGAGGTACGACCCGGTTTGACGGAGGAAATCGAGCATGGGTTTGAATACGGGTTCGATTAATTCGGGTTTAAAGGATCCGGATGATGATGGGTATGAGTTTTGGAGGGCGCTGAGAGCGATTGGGGAAGAGACTTTAATTTCGCTGTGGAGGTTGTACTTTACGAGTGCGTTGTGGATGTTTTTCATGGCGGGTATGAGGAACCGGGTCGTATTGTGCGGGTCAACAAATACTTCGTTTCCGACGGCAATGGATTCGATTTGGGTTGATGGGTGGTAAGCGGCGACGTTTTTAAGGACCCATTGGTAGGCGAAGGACTGGCGTCTGGAGGCGGAGTAGAGGAGTTCGTTGGGTAGGTCGATGGTGACTTTGATTCCGGACCCGGATAGAGATTTGAGGACGGACGGGTCGGAGTCGTACACTTTGACCCGGTCTATGCCCTGAGATTTTAGGAGCTGGACCACCTTAATGGCTGATGGTAGATTGTTTGCTATTCGTCCATAATTCACTCCGATCGAACCCCCATCTGAAATTGTAGTACCAAAATGTCAAAACTATGTACAACATATATATATATATATAAATACATACATATATATAAACGCAATTATGTATAATGTAAGAGAAAAGTGGAAGGAAAATGCAATTGTTACCTGCTAGTCGGAGAATGGAAAGAACAAGGAGGAAGCAAGAAATGGCTATGCACGCCATGCTCTGAGTATGGAAGAAGCAGAGCATGAGAGAGAGAGAGAGAGAGAGAGAGAGAGAGAGAGAGAGAGAGAGAGAGATGCCTAGCTCTGGTTTTTGGCTGGGATGAGATGAGAGAGTGGGTTGAGTGGGGGGAGAGTGAAGAGTGATTTATTGGAGAGAGAGAGAGAGGAGTTGGAGTTGAGGGGATCGAGACGAGGGGGAGTGGGGCCTATATGTCAGCAATTTGACAAGAACATATGCTGGATCCGATAAACGGAAAGAAAGAGAAACTATTCAGTATAAACGTTACACCTTGTCATCATACTGGTGTGTTATGGTGTTATAATTATATTCATCATGTATATTGATGTTAAATAATTGAGTAATGTTATGTCTCATAAATGTACATCTCAATTGTGATTTTCAACATATATGGTAATAGACTAGTTGATTTTCATTGAAGTGGTCGTACCATTTTGAAGGTCTTTCTCCGACCTCATGTGCTGGGACTACATTTGACATACAAAATTTGGTTAGTATACCATTACTCTAAATTAATTCATTTAGCATTCTTTAAATGAAATTTTTTTTTAAAAAAACTACTAGTTTGATTAGTCTTTTCACTCCATATCAATCGACCAAAAACAAAAATCACGATGATTGTATGCCGTCACGGGAACACTGAATAACCTCTCCAAAAGAAGGTGATATGTTGAGTTACCACGTGGACCCACTACGCCCCGGACCCACAAACTCGACCGTTTCTTCGTAAAAAAAAAACAAAAAGAGTAATGCTAGATGTACTCCGAAATGCACAGCTAGATGCATTCCGAAATGCACAACTCTGCTTAAAAATGTTGGACTTTATGTTGAAAAGCTTGCACACCCTGTACATCACATTTTTTGTGTGCAGATATTTCAGCACGTAGTCCAATATTTTAAAGTAAAATTGTACATTTAATTATACATTTAGAAGTGTATCTAACATTACTCAAAAAAATATACTCCGTATATATATAGATCCACTACTTTCCCTTAAAAATATTGGAGAGACTGATATAGTACTCCTCGAGTCTATCAAACTTAATCTATACATACTTGAAAGCATTTCCCACCTGTCAAATACCTCATCTTTGATTTGATTTTTAGGCTTTGATAAACATATGATCAGGTTGGTTTCAGTGAATCTGGACCGTACGATACAAAAAGGATTGAGGTCCACCGTTAGTGATGGTGTGTTGCTGTGCAGCTTATCAGAACTCAGAAAACTTCATGGATGCACAGGTGAAATTATGTGGGCAAATATAATGTGATTTATTTCACATCAATTTTAGAACGTTTTTTTTTGGTAATTGGGGGTGTCCGGATCAGCTTGCGCGCACCTCGACTAATTTCCCGAGGCCTGGAGGCGCCGGGTGAATACTCCAGTGATCACGCTCTACATGACTCGAACACTAAACCTCTTGGATAGTACACCCAAAAAACTTACCACTCGACCACGAGGGACTTGGTTTCAATTTTAGAACGTTAGAACTTAGAAAGTGTGACAATGGATGTGCTTAGGTGGCCTGACTAACAATCACAGCTTTCAAATGTAGAATAGTCAAAAAGTTACTAAATGCTTGTAATTAGCCAAATCTGAAACTGTTAAATTAAATCTACAATCAGCATTAACTTGCACCATTTGTAATCTAGACCTTGCATTTTGGCTGTGTTAATATATATTTTTTTAATCAAAGGAGAACCAATTCCATATAATAGACAAATTCCACAATTCTCAGATTTTTTTTAAAAATAATAATAATAATAATAATAATAATAATAATTCCACAAGGAAGCAAGTACAAGCTGATTACAAAGTGGAAAAACAACAACAACAACAACAACAACAGGAAACAGAACAAAAAAAAACACAGCAATAAAACAAACAAAAGACAGAGCACAACATTCACCACTTGTAAAGCCGTATTACAACCTCCAAAACTTGATAAAACCGACAGTAGTGCAGCTCAAAACCGAGCCGACTGAAGAGGAAACTATCAAAGACCCGCACCAAAGATTGTCCCAAATCGCATCCGAACTGTGAAGAGACCTGTCAAAAACTTAAGATCTACAAAGAGGAGGCCGGATCTAGCCACTGAGAGAGCAGATCCAGTAGATCTAAGTGAAAACACACACAAAACGAACAAAAAAGAAAGAAAAAAAAAAAAATACAAACCCCACAAAATTTGTGAATGAGATTAATTGGGGTTAATTAAGAGAATCAAGTGAGTGTTGTATGTAACTTATGTTGTTCATAAAATTATGAATGATTCAAGTGAGCGTGCTAACGTAATGACACTCTAATAATATCCTGCCGTGCGTCTTTAAAATCAACGTACAATTCTATAACTACCCAAACATTGAAGTATAAAATTATAAGTGATTTCTAATTTCGTGAAAAATAAAAAATATATAGAAAAGCAGTATACTAAGATTGGTGATCTAATTTGGTCATGCGTGTCATTCACTAATGTCTTAGAGTAAGTTTATGGACACAAATAAATCTCATCAACACAATTTAAAAATACCACAATGAGTCTATCTCTTTACTCTATGAATCCCAAGTGTCAATAGATCCCACCAAAACAGAGATAAATACATTGTGATATTTATGAATTGTGCTTATGAAATTTATTAATTTGTGTCCAAAAACTTACTCAATAAACTATGTATATACTTTTGCAGTTTGATTGTCATGTGTCAAAGTGAGTTTAGCATGGCCATGTGCCCACACAGTCCACACTAGAAACTTGTCAAATAACCATAGTCAATTTAACATTTTAAAACAAGAAGTGTCTTTTAAGTTTACCCGCCATAATAATTTATGATGAGTTTTGAACTATTTCTTTATGAGTAATTCATGTTTCTTAAATATAGTAGGACCAGTTGAATTTTAATTGAAAGTTGTTTACTTGTCTCATTGTCACATCATTTAAAAAATATTTTTATAATAAAAATTTGAGAAAAATAGTATTACTCTTTCTTTATTTATCTACTATTCATGCCTTTTGCAATTTTGCTATACGGTCAGCTCGTCTATTTTGGGTATAGAGTTTGCTTCTATTGGAGAATAAGTTCACGAGTTGTATTAGAAACCAAATAAGAGACTTTTGTATCAAAGTATTAGTTCTCCAAGAAAATATGTTGGTCTAACAGAAATAATTAGAGGGTTTCAATTAATCCAAGAATGTCGCGAATGCCTTAAGTAGGAAGGTAGAGTTGGTAGCACACGCCAAGCTTCATGTATCATGTCCCTTTGTCTATTGATCTCCATCATTTGGAACCCTAGATAGCTAAACCAGTGCTTATTCAACTCTATCACTCATCAGCTATCTCCGAAAGTACCAAAACCTAACTCCGGATACTCCAGTGATGAAATTGTAATGAAGGCATCCGAGAGACGTAAATTCTATGTACAACATGTGCACAAAAAAATTCAAATATATACTTTTGTACATATTACTAGTAGAGTTGTATGTCCATTGTCCTTTTAAATAAAGGGTAAGTCTGTAGGCACAAATACTCACAAACACTATAATGTATCTATTTTTCTTCTTTGTGGTCTACAATATTAGTAGACCCCACTATGAGTAGAGGTGTCAAACGGGGCGGCCCGCCCCGCCACCTTAATGAGTTGGGCGAATTTTGGCGAGTGACGGGGTGGGTCGGCGAAATAGACGGGGCGGGGCGAATTGACTCGGTAAGGGATATATGGTGATTCGCCCCAACCCTCTAATTTGTGGGTCAACGGGGCGAGGTGAGGCGGGCCGCTAACTCGTGGGTTGGTTGGCGAATTAGCCCGCGAGTTAGTCCACGAGTTGTTTGCAAAAACTTATTTTTAATTTTAATAAAAAAAATTTCTAAAAAATAGTTTAATAAAATACTTTATTTAAAAATGGTTTGTTGAAAAAAGTATTTGGAAACTATTTTTTTAAAAAAAAAATTATTTTCTACTTAAAAGTTTAATAAAATTGTTTATTAATAAATAGTTTATTTGAAAACAATTAAATAAAAATATTTTATTCACGGATTGGTGAGGCGGGGCAGGGTGGGTCCGCGAGGCGAGGCGGGTTACGAGGCGAGGCGAGTTGGTGGCGAGTCGGTGGGTTAGACGAGCTAAGTCACGGGGCGAGTTGTGGGTTGCAAAAATGGAAGTCGATTCGGACTCATACCCAATGAATTGAGTCACGAGCTGAGTTCGACCACGGGGCGAGACGAGTTGTGACTCGCCAAATGGGGGTGCCTGTGGCACCAATCAAAAAAAAAAAAAAAAAATTAGAAAACCAAAATCCCAATAATGTTTGAAAATACCTCCTCCAAACTAAGATTTAGAATAGACCTTTGGGTGGATTCTAAATCTAGTGGGACCCATAATTCAATTAATAATCCATGAACCAAACAAGGATAAATTTTAAGATTATTAATAATCTTAGGATGAAACAAAATCCACCATAAGAATCCATAAACCAAATAAACCATAACTACGTTCTCATAATAACCAGATAAAAAGTGAAAATGAAACTTAAACAAATCCTATTTTAAGGATCCCAAAGATTGACCTGTTGTAATTTTGTTGTAATTTGTGGTCCAAAGTGGGTGTTTTTTCAAAGTCAAACTTTTTCTCTCTCTACATCTCTCTTGTTGGTGTGGTGTTGGGTAAAAGAGTAGTGGAGACTCTTGTCCCACATTGCTTATGAAGAGGGAATTGAAAGACTTAATATATACTTTGACATTATGGGCTTAGTAATAAGTTGGAACATGTGGGCTCTCACGCGCACATGAGCCAAGCCCAAGCTAAACCCAATTCCAATAGAAATTTGGATTTCGATCCGGAAATCGTTTAACCGGGCGCGTCACGTCTTACTCGCGCGCAGGGGGGGGTGCAAATCCCGGCCTCCAAGCCTCGCGGGCTCACACGGTTGGACCATCCTTTTGCAAATTACTTTTTCCAAAACTTTCCTTTTAATAATTGCTTTGACTGAATAAATCTTACCCTCACAGATTTGCGCCTTCTTAAAATTGTGCAATTAACTAGCCGTTTAAACGAAATCTTATCCTTATTTTTAACACGTTTTAATAAATCAAGGGATTTCTGTCGGGTTAATGTGGCTATATATTCGTGGGTCATTCTCTGTCAATATACACACAGCAATATACAGTCTTCTTTCTCTGTTCGTCTCTCCTCTCTGGTTCGACCACTGATATTCTTATAAGGTTGTTCTGTGCCCTTTGTTCATCGAGTGCACGATAACAAAGACGAGACTGCTTAATCCTGGAGGGTAAACCGCTGAGACCTTTCTGTACCGAGGCAAGAACTCTGAGGGGCGGAAATTACTCTTAAGGACAGTGTTCTCCACACGACTCAGTCAGACTCTTCGCAACGTTTGATAAGTATTTTCTTTCGTAGCAGTGTCTTTACAGTATTATTTTCCAACATTCTTAAGAGTGATTCCATGGATACTGCTATGCTTACCGCAACTAAAGCTATTCCCGATGTCACAAGAATTGAATCGTTTAACGGGAATAACTTTAAGCGCTGGCAAACTAAACTGCTACTTATTCTTGACATTGCAAAGGTTGATTTCGTTTTGACTAAACCAAAACCCGTTCAAGATTCTGAAAATTATGAAACCGAATTGCCTCTTTGGGAAAATGCAAACAAGATTTGCAAAAGTATTATTCTAAACGCTTTATCAAATGAACTTTTTGATATTTACTGTACCTTCAAATCGGCAACTGAAATTTGGGATGCTTTGGTCACCAAATATATTATCGAGGATGCCGGAATTAAAAAATATGCCATCGGAAATTTTCTCAATTTTCAAATGACCGATGACATAGATGTTTCTACCCAAATTCACAATTTTCACCTTGTGGTTTCGGAACTTAGTAATGAAGGAATGAAATTGCCCGAACCATTTGTAACTGGTTCGCTTATTGAAAAACTTCCGGAGTCTTGGAAAAATTATAAGAATATGATGAAACATAAGAGGAAGGAAATGACTCTGGAGGAAGTTGTTGTTCATGTTCGCATTGAGGAAAAGAACCGTTCACTTGATCGAAATGAGAAAGCCAAAGCTATGGCTTCCAAGGCTAACCTCGTTGAGGAAAAGCCTAATCGCACCCAAGGGAATTTTCAAAGGCAGCATAACAAACCCCATTTCAATAAAACAAATTTTAACAAAAATCTCAAACCCCAAAACCAGTTTGCTAAAAAGAAAGGGGAATGTTTTGTATGTGGCAAACCGGGTCACCATGCTGCTCAATGCAGACACAGGAAGAAAAACGACAAACCTGCCCCTAGAGCTAATCTAGTTGATGCAGATGTTATAGTGGCTGTCGTTTCTGAGGTCAACTTGGTGGCAGAGGAGAAAAATTGGGTGGTAGACTCTGGGGCTACCAGGCACATCTGTGGCAACAGAAGTGCTTTTACCTCCTACACACCAGTAGGGGAAGGAGAGGAACATGTGTACATGGGGGACTCAAGGCCCTCACCTGTGATTGGGAAAGGGAAGGTAGTTCTCAAGCTAACTTCCGGAAAGATCCTCTCACTTACCGACGTTCTCCACGTGCCTGATATTCGTTGGAACCTTGTGTCTGTGTCGCTGCTTGGGAAAGTGGGGGTGAAAGTTATTTTTGATTCTGATAAAGTTGTAATGACTAAAAATGGGGTGTTTGTGGGGAAAGGGTACTATAATAATGGTTTGTTTGTTTTGAATGTTTTGGATAATTTGAATGGAAATGCTACTACTTCTTCTGCTTACTTGATTGATTCTCATGATTTATGGCATGCTAGATTAGGACATGTGAACTTTTCTTATATAAAGAAAATGAAAGAATTAGGCATTCTTGAAAATGTTAGTATCACTAATAATGAGAAATGCCAAATTTGTAGTGAAGCAAAAGGTACTAAGAAACCTTGCAAACAAGTAGTACAAAGAGAAACTGAATTGCTCACCTTAATTCACTCAGATTTAGGCGACATGAAATCTACTGAATCTAGAGGTGGAAAGAGATATTATGTGACTTTCATAGATGATCACTCGAGATATACTAGAGTATTCTTACTTAGAAATAAAGATGAGACAGAAGGAAAATTCATACAATACAAAGCTGAGGTTGAAAACAAACTAGATAAAAAGATCAAAAGACTTAGGTCTGATAGGGGAGGTGAATATGAATCAGCCCCCTTAGGCCAATTTTGTGAACAACATGGTATAGTACACGAGGTAACTCCACCCTATTCACCAGAATCTAACGGAGTAGCTGAACGGAAAAATAGAACGTTAAAGGAAATGATGAATGCTATGTTAATCAGTTCTGGAGCACCTAATAATTTGTGGGGGGAAGCTATCCTTTCCGCATGTCACCTTCAAAATAGAATTATATTTAAGAAAACAGGAAAGACCCCTTATGAGTTGTGGGAAAATCATAGACCTAACTTGAAATACCTTAAAGTGTGGGGGTGCCTAGCCAAGGTTCTACTTCCAGAACCTAAGAAAAGGAAAATAGGCTCGAAAACAGCAGATTGTTTATTTATAGGATATGCTGAGTATAGTGCTGCATATAGATTCTTAGTTCTTAAAAGTGACGTGTTAGAGAAAAACACAATAATTGAATCGAAAAATGCAGACTTCTTTGAAAACATATTTCCTTTGAAAACAACCATTGAAAAACCAAGGATAGAACCTACAGTTGAGCCTAACGAGTCTGTAGAAATTGAATTAAGAAGAAGCAAACGAGATAGGAGAGAAACAAACCTAGGAGATGGGTTTTTCACGTTTTTAATGGATAATGATCCAATGACTTATAATGAAGCTATTTCTTCTCCCGATGCTCCCTTTTGGAAAGAAGCGATTAATAGTGAGATAGAATCTATCATGGCTAATCACACTTGGGAATTGGTTGACTTACCTCCTGGTACAAAACCTATAGGATGTAAATGGATATTCAAAAAGAAGTTAAAACCTGATGGATCTATCGACAAGTTTAAAGCTAGACTTGTAGCTAAGGGATACACCCAAAAGAAAGATGTTGATTATTTTGATACTTATTCTCCTGTAGCTAGAATATCATCTATTAGAATTCTAGTAGCTCTTGCTTCTTTGCATAAACTCATAATTCATCAAATGGATGTTAAAACTGCGTTTCTTAATGGAGAACTAGAAGAGGAAATTTACATGGAACAACCTGAAGGTTTTGTATCTCCTGGAAACAAAAATAGAGTTTGCAAATTAGTGAAATCTTTGTATGGTTTAAAACAAGCACCAAAACAATGGCATGAGAAATTCGATAGTGTAATGACCTCTAATGGATATATTGTGAATGAAGCCGATAAATGTGTGTATCATAAATTTGATAATAATGTTGGTGTAATCATTTGCCTATATGTGGATGATATGCTTATTTTAGGCACTGATATGATTGTGATAAATGAAACAAAACATTTGTTATCTTCTAGCTTTGATATGAAAGACCTAGGTGAAGCTAATGTTATACTTGGGATAAAATTGACAAAAATCAATGAGGGTTTTATGATGTCTCAAGAACACTTTGTAGAAAAGATCCTTAAAAAGTTTGGTCACTTTGACACCAAACCAGTTAGTACCCCTTATGATATGAGCATACAATTGAAGAAAAATAATGAAACTAGTGTATCACAGTCTGAATATGCTCAAATAATTGGCAGTCTTACTTACCTTATGAACTGTACTAGACCTGACATTGCTTATGCAGTTAATCGGTTGAGCAGATACACTCATAATCCTAATAAGGAACATTGGACCGCTATATGTAGAGTACTAAAATATCTCAGAGGTACTATGGATTTTGGTTTAACATACTGTGGATTTCCCGCTGTACTAGAAGGGTACAGTGATGCTAACTGGATCTCTGATTCAGATGAGACAAAATCCACAAGTGGGTATATATTTACCCTTGGAGGAGGTGCAGTCTCTTGGAAATCATCCAAACAGACATGCACTGCTCGGTCTACTATGGAATCCGAGTTTATCGCCTTAGAGAAGGCAGGTTCTGAGGCTGAGTGGCTTAGAAACCTCTTGGCAGATATCCCTTTATGGATGAGACCAGTTCCATCTGTGTCGTTACATTGTGATTGCCAGGCTGCAATAGCCCGAGCAAGAAATAAAGCCTATAATGGAAAAAGCAGGCATATTCGTCTAAGACATAACATTGTGAAACAGCTGTTAAAAGATGGGATTATATCCCTAGACTTTGTGAGGTCAGAGATGAATTTAGCGGATCCTCTGACCAAACCACTAGCAAGAAAGCTAGTGGCCAATACATCAAGGGGGATGGGACTTATGCCCATAACAGAGGTTAATAGTAGTGGTAACCCAACCTATATGAGTGGAGATCCCACAAACTAGGTTCATATGGGTAATAACAAACTACTGGTTGACTTGGTGAGACACTATCAATTATACATAATTATAGTTCATCCCTATGGTGTAGATAGTGTAAACTGCAACGTGTGAGGTTGAGTCTTAACTCTTAATGAATTCATAGTCCTTATTGGGTAGTATGTATAGTTGCAATACATACTTGATGAATTCACCTATATGAGTGTGGAAGTGGGGCCGCTTCCTATGAGAACTTAGGCAGGTTCTCTAAAGCACTCATGAAATCCAGGTACGGCACATGGCCGAAAAGTGCCAAACCGCGTTAACAGCCTTGTATATCAGAGTGTATTGTGGGTGATAAGTACTTTGATTCACACAAAGAAATAAGGTTCATAGAAATTCTAATTTCACCAAATTTCTGTGAATCAATTCTTATTTCCCTAAGTGTTGGTTCATAGTCCAAAAGACACCATCACTGATGCAATATACTAAAGTGGTCGATCGTTACTTCTCAAAATTTGTCTTTGAAAAATGTGGGGGATTGTTGTAATTTTGTTGTAATTTGTGGTCCAAAGTGGGTGTTTTTTCAAAGTCAAACTTTTTCTCTCTCTACATCTCTCTTGTTGGTGTGGTGTTGGGTAAAAGAGTAGTGGAGACTCTTGTCCCACATTGCTTATGAAGAGGGAATTGAAAGACTTAATATATACTTTGACATTATGGGCTTAGTAATAAGTTGGAACATGTGGGCTCTCACGCGCACATGAGCCAAGCCCAAGCTAAACCCAATTCCAATAGAAATTTGGATTTCGATCCGGAAATCGTTTAACCGGGCGCGTCACGTCTTACTCGCGCGCAGGGGGGGGTGCAAATCCCGGCCTCCAAGCCTCGCGGGCTCACACGGTTGGACCATCCTTTTGCAAATTACTTTTTCCAAAACTTTCCTTTTAATAATTGCTTTGACTGAATAAATCTTACCCTCACAGATTTGCGCCTTCTTAAAATTGTGCAATTAACTAGCCGTTTAAACGAAATCTTATCCTTATTTTTAACACGTTTTAATAAATCAAGGGATTTCTGTCGGGTTAATGTGGCTATATATTCGTGGGTCATTCTCTGTCAATATACACACAGCAATATACAGTCTTCTTTCTCTGTTCGTCTCTCCTCTCTGGTTCGACCACTGATATTCTTATAAGGTTGTTCTGTGCCCTTTGTTCATCGAGTGCACGATAACAAAGACGAGACTGCTTAATCCTGGAGGGTAAACCGCTGAGACCTTTCTGTACCGAGGCAAGAACTCTGAGGGGCGGAAATTACTCTTAAGGACAGTGTTCTCCACACGACTCAGTCAGACTCTTCGCAACGTTTGATAAGTATTTTCTTTCGTAGCAGTGTCTTTACAGTATTATTTTCCAACATGACCTTACCAATATTTTTTAAACCAAAAATTTAATTGTTTTCTATATCAGATAAGTATGGTCAGAAATGGATAAGGAACTTTTCATCTGGAGGTTCAAAAAGAGAGAAGTTTGAACGGTGTAGGGAAGAAAAATGGTACTTTTTGAAGGAAGCAAAAAGGATGACACCAAACATATATCTCTCTTGAGTTTACTTGTAGTAATCAAAGTAAAATTTTGTTGAGAAATATGATGATTTGAAACGAAAAACACAGAGAACAATTATTTACATCATGGTTATCAGAACCATGCGGTAACGGTCGGTTCGACCGTGTTAAACAGTCTAGATTAATTTTTTGATTTAATTTGTAATTAGAGTGTTTGTGCAATTCAACTGTTATCATTTTTATTGCAGGATGCTGGCACTTGTGGAAAGAAAGAAACAATTTGGTGTTCAATAACAAATCTACCCAGGATAGGCAAATTGCAAAAATGACCAAGGACTTAGGAATTGATATCCTTAAAGCCTTCAAAAGAGAGACTAGTTTGAGAAACACTAGAAATGGAAATCTTATACGTTGGTTTCCTCCTATTGCAGGCACCCTCAAGCTCAATACGGATGGGAGCTGCCGAGGAAACCCAGGACAAGGAGGAGTTGGAGGCCTCATCAGAGATGATCAAGGTCGTTGGAAAAAAGGATACTATGGACACCTTGACACTTGCACCAGCCTCTCTGCCGAGCTCGAGAGCATCAGAGTAGGCCTGAATCTTGCTTACCGTGAAGGAATGGAGAACATCCTTGTAGAGACTGACTCGTTAGTGGCTTGTCTGCTCATCCAGAAAAGTGAGGAAAATCACCCTCTCAGGACTATTATTGAAGACTGTAGGACTTTACTTTATTTTTGTAAGGGTAATGTTACCCATATTCTAAGAGAAGGCAATATGTGTGCGGACCTTCTTGCTAATTTTGGAACGGATCACCTGGATCCCCTTGTTGTGTTAGATACTCCTATTAGGGATCTTTGTATGCCCCTTTTGGCGGACTCTTGTGGTACTAGTTTCCCTCGTGGGAACTAGTTCTGCTCTTTTTGTTTCCCTTTAACCAAAAAAAAAAAAAAAAACTGTTAAAATCAGTGTGAAGCGATTAAACCACATAAATTTCAATTAAACAGAGCGGTTGAACGGGGTTAACTTATATTATTTAACATTTACGTTAAAAATACTACGCAACCTCTCTATATATAATATGTATTCTTACACAAAAATGTCATATATTCATAGCTTTTAATCCAGTTATTAGTAATTATACTATGAAAATCATTAAGTAGTTCAGCCGGTTCACCGAACATGAATCGATATGACTCGTAAACCGGTCCCTATCCATTACTGTTCTAACAACTATAATTTACAGGATTATGAAAGCCAGTTAAAACATAGCAATTTGCACTGTTAGTAAAATTTAAAAAAAAAAATGCAAATACCATATCATCATTATCCATAAGCATTTGTATGAATGATATTTTCTTTTCAAACAAACAATAAATGGTTATTGTCCACCAACGAGGAGCTGTTTCCACAATAAATGTACAAAAAAAAAGGGTGATGCTATTGCCACTCCATCATTGAACCAAGGCACTCCATGGTACCATTCTTAAAGCATGTGGTACATGCATGTCATGCATTACATACATGGTACCACATGCTCTGATAATGGTACCATGGAGTGCATTGGTTCAATAATGGAGTGGAAATAACAATTCTGATGATACACAAAATTGTACCTTTGTGATTCAGTCGAAGTGAGTTGAATGAATGGGTTGATCCTCCTCTCCAAACAAGCGTTCCTGCAAGAAGACCTTGGTGGGGTTGCCACCGCGGTCCCTCCGACGATTAAATTAGTAAACAGTTGGATGATGGGAAAAGAAAAAGTATATAGTGAATGTATCTGCTCAAGAGTGAGTCTGTGAGAGAAGAGTGAGAGAGAAAAAGCCCCCCTCCCTGGGAAAAGAAAAAGTATATAGTGAATGTATCTGCTCAAGAGTGAGTCTGTGAGAGAAGAGTGAGAGAGAAAAAGCCCCCCTCCCTTCTCCCTTTCAAGCTATATTTATATCTCCATATATGTGTAACTGCCTCTTCATGGGTTCATGCCTATAATTTTTCTATTCTTCAATGACTGTTGCTTGATCATGGGATACGATCATGGGGTTGTGGGCTAGGATTATGGGGTTTACCCATTCATAGGCCCCACGTGTTAGTGGGTGGTTAAGTGATATTTTGGGGCATATCAGTTACTCCCTCCCTCAAGCTCTGGATATCGAAGATAGACCAGAGTTGTTTAAAACTATTCCGTACTTGGTAGAGGTTCTGCGTGTGCGTGCGCTAGAGCCTAGCTATAGAGCTGACGAATGAAAGATTAAGTCCAACTTTGATAACAGGGCTCGAGCTGTAATGGGTCTTGCTTGAAGTGGAAGATGGATTATCAAATCATACTTGGTTTGGACCTAGGTCTTCTAGATGATCTGGAGGTTACCTACTCGAAACTTTACCGGGGTCTCATGTCATACAAGGACTTGCTCTGCTCGCTTAAATCTGAATAACCTGAACCATAATGACATGTGAGTCTTGAATAAGATATTAAATTTCACTTTGTAATGAAGCCCAAACTTTAATGGAGTCTGCATTGGAGCAAAGGATTAGTTGTAGTAAAACTTATGCCTACAGTAGCAAGGTTTTATGCCTGACTCTCGTCAAGGCTCAATCAGATGAGCTCACAAAGAAGGTGAAGAGCTTTGTAAGGAGCTCAGGGAAGAGGTGAGGTAAAGTCAAGTTTCAAAGCTTGAGCAGAAGAAGAATAGCCACACTGAAATGCTTGAGGCCAGGGAAGCAAGGCCTAGCTGAAAACCTTGAGGCCAGAAAAAGTGAAATATCATGTATCTCTTTGGAAAAATGTGCTAAGTAATATATTCTAAATAAGAAAATCCTGTAGCACTTAGGGATTGCACAAGTCCTTAGGCTCCTCTAGTGGGTCCAAAGTTTTTAGACGTCGTGCTCTTGAATCTTGCAGCATTGAGGCATGCCAGCTAAAGACTGCTCAGATAGATTTGTGGTTAAAGACTAAGGGAGTTGACTCGGAGTTTAATGTTAAATAACTTCTATGCTGCAACTAGATAAGTGCTTACTTTGCTGCACTTAGCCTTATTATAGTGCACTAGTTTGCATATATACTAATTCGTGTTGACCCGATTGATCTCACTTGATCTTTTGAGATTTTAAATCAGATGAGGTGTCATGATTTGTGATACTCGAGCTTGTTGAAGCTTAAGGTTTTTGATAGTTCTACAAGAATGGGTAGAGTTGAACACCTGGGTGCTAGGCAAAGTGCTTGTTGTTAAAAGACCAAATTTGAAGATTCGCCTGAAACGTTTGATCTAACTGAACTAAGGCTTTGAAGCACTGAACAACAGAGGGTTCAACTGAAATGCTTGGTGTGACATCAAGTCTTTTAATTCTGGAAGTAACATGGCCTCAACCTTAGAGTTGCTGAATTAACTATATTTTGGGTTATGAGAACTGACTCTGCGCAACCCAAGTTTTTGGACCAACTTTAACACGGTCTACTCAGGTTGGTAACTTATGGTCTAAGACCAAAAAGGGACTTTTCCGGTATGGTTTTTCATGCTCGGGCTGACTAAGCTACTCCTCGAGCTGTTTTGATGCTAGAGCTGTCTTTTAATTCCCGTCCCGGGGAGCAATGTCTTATACTCCCCAAGCCTTTATTCTCGGTTATTTTGAGAATACAGACAACATCAGGCGCCAGGCATAGGTACCGGGGAGTTATTCGTGGCAGTTTCTCATATCACTAGAGATGAGCTCTACGATATTTAGGCATTCTTATAGCTCTAGATTTCTAGGTGTTGCTCTGAGTTGTAATGATCTTTTGGATTTTCTAAAGACCTGTGTTACCTAGGCTTTATTGTAGCCTAAGCTTTAGAGCTGTAATGATCTTGAAACTTTTGGGCTTGGCTAATTCACTTAGTACGGACTAGGAGTCAGCATGATCCCTCCTTTGTATGTTTGCATGGCTTTGTACTCCCCCCTCCAGGTATTATCCTCAAAACCTTTGAGAATGATGACATCATTGAGAGATAAACTTAGTACACGAGAGTTTAACCTTTTGTTGTTATTAAGGTTCCTTAGATCATTTGTGACAAATTCTAGGACACTTGGGCTTTATTATAGCCTAAGTGTTGTAGGTCTGCCTGAGAGCTATAATGAGCTCGGGTTTTTTAGTGACCTGTGATATTAAGGCTTTATCATAGCCTATCATTCTTAAGTCATACTTAAGTCGAGTTCAATTCTTTTTGTAGACCTATAAGGCTTTATTGTAGCCTAACATTTATAGGTCTGGCCCGAGCTTGAGCTCGGGTCTCTCTTCTGTACCCATGGCACTAAGTCTTTGGGCATGTTCAAGCTATAATGAGCTTTTGGACCCACAACGCTTAGTCTTTGGGTCTGCTTGAGCTGTAATGAGCTTGTTGGAGCTTTTGGACCCATGACGCTTAGTCTTTGGGCTTGCCCGAGCTGTAATGAGCTCAGAGCTTTTGGACCCACGACGCTTGGTCTTTGGGTGTTGCCCGAGCTGAGATCGGGTCTTTTTTCTGAACCCATGACACTTGGTCTTTGGGTGTTGCCCGAGCTGAGATCGGGTCTTTTTTCTGAACCCATGACACTTGGTCTTTGGGTGTTGCCCGAGCTGAGATCGGGTCTTTCTTCTGAACCCATGACACTTGGTCTTTGGGTGTTGCCCGAGCTGAGATCGGGTCAATTTTCTGAACCCATGACACTTGGTCTTTGGGTGTTGCCCGAACTGAGATCGGCTCTTTTTCTGAACCCATGACACTTGATCTTTGGGTGTTGCCCGAGCTGAGATCGGGTCTATTTTCTGAACCCATGACACTTGGTCTTTGGGTGTTGCCCGAGCTGAGATCGGCTCTTTTTCTGAACCCATGACACTTGATCTTTGGGTGTTGCCCGAGCTTGATGAGCTCGGGACTTCGGGCCTTTTGCACTCAGGCTTCATTATAGCCCGGGCTTTTTAGGCCTGCTTGAGCTTCGTGCTAAATGATGAGATGAATTAATCCCGCCTTCTTCTAGATTCTGATTTGACGCTTAGGAGGTCATTTTGAGCTGGCACTTTAAGATCTGAATTGCCAATTCTTTTTCTGTTCTTACAGATTTGATTATAGATCCTGGGCTACCTGCGTAAACATATTTTGCCAGATACTGCAGGAGGGGATCAAGTCAATAAATAAACAAAAACTTACAGTCGTGGTTTAAAGCACAAATGCATCTAATGAGCAATAAATCCTTATCTGGAAAGGTAATAAGCTCTGATAAATACTTGTTCTGAATTCGAACAATGATCAAAATCTAAATAAGATCTGAATAAGATCTGCTGAATAATAACATTCACCGAATAATAAATTTTTATCCGGAATAAGATCTGATTTGATGAATCAAATTTAATCCGAATTTTCTATTATTTAATCGCTTTATGTTGTTGAAGCTAGAGACTTGAAGAGGCCTTGACTGTAACAGAGCTCAGCCTGTGCTATGTCTAGATAATTTGCGCAAGATTTGTTGAGCAATATCTCGATCTAGGGTCTAAATAAGATCTGAATAATTTGTAAATTTGCTCAATATATAAAATTTAATTTGGGGAGATCTCATATGGGATGTCCCAGAGAACTGAGGTGGGTTGCATTGCTTTGTGCTAAGCCAAGCTTGCAATTATATAAGTCAAGATCTGAAATTACCCCCAGTTGTATGGAGAATTTCCTGCTCTTGAGCCATGAAAAATTCTGGTCAATATTTCATAAAATAGTAGTGCTAGTTACCATAGAAATATCGTAAAAGGAATGGTCAATTCATCGGAGATTTTTTTTGGAAATCCATGCTAGTGTTCGGCCTAAAATGCAATGAAATCATTGGCAGTAATTTCAGCTCGAGCGAGATATGCTCGCTGAGTTTGAATAAATCTCTGTAATGTGGTCTAAATATTTCTAATCTGGATGAGATCAAGATGACTAGCTCGGGACAGGTCCTGTTCAAATAAGAAAGGGCCCAGTTGTTGAGTCATGACCCCTTTTCCTGATCTTAAAAATCCAGTCCGGATGTTGATCTCGATTTCACCATAGCATGATGTGTATTCAAGAACTGTATCAATGCTCTCTATACACGACATTTAAAATATACCAAACTGAGAAAGTTATTGTAAACTGTTATATCATTGAAAATATGGCTATTGTTCAATTCATTAAATAAGCAACAGAGATCTCGTCAACTCTATACAAGATGTATGTCCTATTTAAGGCAATAATCATCTGGGTAGTAGAATACCAAAGTAGTCACGCTCATCTTGATTTGATTATTGATTGATAACAAAACTATGGCTTAAAGGCCTAAGTGTTAATACACATATTTAGTTGTGATATATAATATCATGATCACAAACAACAGATCTGCTCTCCTATGCACGCGACCATGACTTGGGTTTTCCAGAGTTAAACAGGTCATGGGTAAATATCATTATATTTAATGACAATGAATAAATTTTCTATAAGCTGTTAGTGTGTTTTGCAAGCAATTTGACAGAATTGTGCTCCTATTTGCATAAGAGTTGTACTTGTCAAGGCCACATGTACACACGTATTGTAATATTGTATACATAAAAATAAGATAATTTTCATAAACAAATCCCAATTTTGG
The DNA here is from genome assembly GCA_033977485.1 of Hydrangea macrophylla. NCBI lineage: Eukaryota > Viridiplantae > Streptophyta > Magnoliopsida > Cornales > Hydrangeaceae > Hydrangea > Hydrangea macrophylla. The sequence goes on from CM066994.1 coordinate 38,076,781, forward strand.
GTAATACCAATTGATCAATGGTTTGATCGCTGTATATTTGGACTGGTTCCCAACGGATTTGCCAAAGGAAAAGTGGTTTTATGAAACTTTTTGGCTGAAGAGGGTGAAAACACTCCAATCTGAAACAATTTCATTTGAAAAGAAATTTCTAATTTATAGGAGAAACAACTTGATCTCAAAACTTCATCATCAGGCCGGTTCGTTCATACACACAGAGATATATATATATATATATGTATGTATATATATAACCATATACGATATAATTTCCACCAATAATCCTATGGCTAAGATTGAGTCTGCCCTATTACAAGCCTAGTCCAACAAATCATTCCCTCTGTCTAACAATAATATGGACCAGTCACGCTCTTGATTTTGCCAAGATGTGGAATTGATGCCATAAATTAAGCTTTTCCGTTTTGCAGCATTGAGGAAAGAAAAGAAAATAAAAAGTGCTCATGCAATATTTCAATTCTCGTACCAGTAGGTATGGCCTGATACGCACTTGTAAAAGTGTGTATGAAATATGTATATATATATATATATGTATATTTGAGATCTTAACATTTATTCATCATTATGGATAGCAATAAAAAGGGTGATTTGACAGACTTATCTCTTATTGAGGAAGCAGCCGAGCAGATGATAATATTCACTAGGGATTTTGTCCCTTCTTCCGGCGTGTACTTGAGCGCTACCCTAGATTGTATATAATCTGACAGGATATGTTATTCGAGAAAAAGGAGAGAAAACCAGCAATCGGGTTTCAATGAAGTTGGTGAGAAACATCGCAATCAATCTCGTTTCCCACAGACGGCGCCAACTGATGATACACAAAATTGTACCTTTGTGATTCAGTCGAAGTGAGTTGAATGAATGGGTTGATCCTCCTCTCCAAACAAGCGTTCCTGCAAGAAGACCTTGGTGGGGTTGCCACCGCGGTCCCTCCGACGATTAAATTAGTAAACAGTTGGATGATGGGAAAAGAAAAAGTATATAGTGAATGTATCTGCTCAAGAGTGAGTCTGTGAGAGAAGAGTGAGAGAGAAAAAGCCCCCCTCCCTGGGAAAAGAAAAAGTATATAGTGAATGTATCTGCTCAAGAGTGAGTCTGTGAGAGAAGAGTGAGAGAGAAAAAGCCCCCCTCCCTTCTCCCTTTCAAGCTATATTTATATCTCCATATATGTGTAACTGCCTCTTCATGGGTTCATGCCTATAATTTTTCTATTCTTCAATGACTGTTGCTTGATCATGGGATACGATCATGGGGTTGTGGGCTAGGATTATGGGGTTTACCCATTCATAGGCCCCACGTGTTAGTGGGTGGTTAAGTGATATTTTGGGGCATATCAAATTCCCAAAAAAAAAAAGACTTATTTATTAAACCAATGTGTGTTTTAACTTAGTGAAAAAATCAGGGGTATGTAGTTCTTTCTAAAAACGACATTAGGTAGTCATATTTTTTGTTTCTTAAAACGATATTTAATTGAATGTCCTTGTTATTAAGAACGACATTAGAATTAGTCAAATTTTCAAAAAGTCAACTTCACTCATTTTCTAAAAAATTTGACTAATTCTAATGTCTTTCTTATTAACAATGACATTAAATATAATAAAAAAAAAAATTTGAATCTAGTGTCATTTTACAAAGAACAACTTACCCTGATTTTGTCGATAAGTTAAACCCACCCCCTTTTTTTTTTTAAATGGCACCAACGAGCCTATGACCCGACTAGAAACAATTTAACAAGCCCAATAGACCTTGTCCAAATTTAATAAGCAAACACTTTTTAACTTTGAGTTGGGGATTAGGCTTTAGACTGTGGGCCTATGGTCTAGCCTTAAGTCCAGTCCTGAAGAAGATAACAACAAAAACCAAAAAAAAAGTGGTGGGCCCTGATGGCGGTGGTGGGTGAGAGAGAAACAAAAAGTAAGTAAGATGAAAACGACGACGAAAGCAGACAAAACGACATGAAGATCGCGTGGTTTTGAAGCGATTTCTTTCTCTCTTTTAGTCCTTCCATAAATATCAGAAGTCCCTTCATCCGCTTCACTAGTTTTAGAGAGAGAAAGAGAAATTCTAGTGAGAGAAAGAGAGGAAAATGTCGGGCGGCGCTACGAACCAGCAACCAACGGAGGAAGATAAGAAGCCCGGCGATCAAGCTGCTCACATCAATCTCAAAGTCAAGGGACAGGTCTTTATCTTTCCCCTCTCTCTCTCTCTCTCTCTCTCTATATATATATATATATATACATCTATATATATGTAGTTGTATTGTTGCATGTAGAACTGTTCTGACATACTTTCTAGGGTTTTTGATGACAATGGTTTGATCATGACTGTGTTTTGGTGTTCTTTGCTTTTGCGATAGCAGTTAGTTTGGGGATGTTAAGTCAATGATTTAAATATGTAGAGTTGAAGATTGTTTCTGTTTGAGTAATAACGCTTTTATCACATGTTATTGCAGATCCTTTTATTATTATTATTTTATTTTATTTTGAATTTGTTTTTATGTTTTCTGAGATGCGGAGAAGTTTCTGTTCCTGGCTAATACCTGTCATTTGCAAATATTTTTTTGTTTTCAAATATATATATATATATAAATATATATTTTTGTTTTTTTTAGGGTTAAAAACTAGGGTTTGTTGGTATAATGGAACTATTGTGCAAGACTTCGATTAGTTCAAAATACTAGACTGGAACCTGAGCCAGAGCCAGATTGCTAATGATTGAAAAATCAATTTTTGAATGTGCAAAATCAACTGAACTGATGTAGTAAAACTAGCTAATATTAAATATCCACCAAATGATTAATATGGTGAGGCCTTGTTAATGACTTTTGATACTGAGGTATGTTGGTGATCGGATCCAGTGTTTGAACAATTAGTGGTCTTGTAAAAGCGACTAAATCAAACATCTAGTATACACATGCATATGGATTCGGTGTTTGAATAATGTAGTCTATGTTACCTGGACTTGACATAAAAGGTGCCGTGTCAGTGTCGACATGACAAGGATACAAACATGGGATATGTCGGATTTCTTTCGTATCATGTCGACATGGCTTGCTACCAAAAATATAATCTAAGGAGACAAACTGTTTTCTAGACTCAAGGTCTTATTATCATATTTCGGTTGTCAGTACGCTTAATAGCCTCGTAGCCTAGTGTTGACATTTATAGACCTCTAAGTAGGCAACTTTTCCAAAAATTATTTGAACTCTGTCACAATCATGTGTGAAATAATAACTAGATCAAAACAATGCTATGCTTTTTAGGTTTAATAAATGTAAGAATATAGTATATGTTTAGAGTAGTGACTACAGAATGCACCTAATTTTAAGAATATGTCTTGTTCTATTTCTTGTTTACATGTCCTCGTACCCGTACTTGAATTTTGGATACTTTATGGTCGAGTCACCTTATCCTAAAATTTTGTGGTCTATCGAGCCCGACTCCTGGATTCATATCCACACCCGACACACATACCCGAGTCTGGGTAACATACGATGTAGTTTTTAAGATTTGGATGTATTTATTTTAGAATTTGAATTCTATTAGGTTGTTTTATTTGGCTAGGATTAGTTTGGATAACGCTTAGATTTTTATTGTTTTAAACCTTATAAATAGGTGATGTTATTTTTGTTAATATGCAAGGTCTTAAAGATGAATATCTGATAAAATTTTTGGAAGAGCAGCTCTCCTCTCTCTCTCTCTCTCTAGTTCCTGATTGGAATGTGTTCACCCTCTTTTCTATCTTCTCTCTGGTTCGTGCCTACATGGATTGGAATACTCTCCCCCTCTTACCTCATTTTCTCTCCTTTATACTCTGTATGATCTTCTCTTTTCAAAAATAAAATCAGCATGTTATTTTTGCCACCATGTATCCAATGCATTGAAATTTCAGAAGAGGCAGGTTACATCACTATACATCATGATACATTCTTTCGGTTTACAAAGGCAACGATAATATGCACTTGTGTTTCGCCCATAAAACTTCGACTCTCTGCCTTCTCATCAGAAGGGGGACGAAAATCAACAATTGCACACGTAAACTAGATGCTGCAGTGATATTTTAATCACATATAAGGATTTAGACACAAGCAGTGAATCATAGATGGATTTGAGATGAGTATAATGTTATAATAATACTTCAGGCACAAAAGCTTACAAACACACATTCCACAAACTAAGTGGAATGTCTAGGTGGCATAGTCACCTGATTTAACCAAGCATAAATCAAACCTTTTAACCCAGTTGAGCTAAATCCTTAACCTAGCCATTCCACTCTCTCTCTCTCTCTCTCTCTCTCTCTCTCTCTCTCTTATAGCAATTATATGCTCTCTCATCTACCTATGTCTCTCTCTTCTACCTCCTCTTCACACAGATGATAGATATGTAACTCTAGCCTCTCCACGAACATCGCAGGACACCCCCCCTCCCCCCCCTCTCCTCCTCTCTCTCTCTCGACGCCGGCTACTTAACCTCTTGCCGACCTCCCTCGGCTTCTCTCTCTCTCTCTCTCTCTCTCTCTCTCTCTCTCTCTCTGTCTCTCTGTCTACACAGTCTACTTCCCCTACCCCTCCCACCATCCCTATTATCCCTTCCCCTTGCCGGCAATATACAGTCCTCTCCCCTCGCCGGCGCCGATTATAGAGTCCCCTCCCCTGGTCATGTTCAAAATGAGAATGTCCCAAAAACCATAAATTCAGCAAATATCTAACTCTATATTGGGTGCTTTCCAAGATCACAAAATTTCAGGTACAATTTTGAAGCTCCAAAAGGAACCCAAATCAATCATCCCAAATTCCAGTTCAAACTTTTACAGATCAAAAATCAAATTAAACATGGAAATGGAAATAGTACAAAATTCCACCCATTTGTATAGACATTCTAGAAAATCTCCATGGAAATCATAAATTAAATAAACTCTCTCAATTAGAGATCAGTAACGACTCACGTTCGCGATCACACTTCCAAGTCCAACCCACCATAGACCGAACCCATCATCCTCATCATCACTAACCTCTCTATCGAAATTAATTGGGTGGTGATTGAGCTCCAATGCATTGTGAATATCAGGATACTTGCTCTAGTAAAATGGAATCTTTAGCTTTGTTTTCAGATAATCCGCCATAGTGAGCCCTCTTGTGTACAACACGTGTCAAGGAGTGTCCAACAAATGTTGTGTCCAATATGGTGACGGACACGAATGTGTAACCCTTCTAAAAGTGTCCGTGCTTGAAGTTGATGTGTGTGTGTGTGTGTGCTTTTTTCTTGAAATGTTTTGGCACCTATATCATTTTGGGTTGGAATTACAGAGTTCTGTTGTATCCTTTTGACTTATTAGTGTATTCGTCATGAATCATTCCTCCCATTCAGCATTGGTTATTTTTTATATTAAGAAGCTGAATAAAATGTGTATTGGGGCCATTGCTGGTTACAATAGAAGTTTGTCCTGATTGTGATGTGCTAGTACTGGACTAGATCCATGAGCTCCTATCTTTGGTCATAAGCCAATTTACAGCACCAATGGAACAAATTTATTATGAGTGGTCATTCTTATTAGTATGATGAGGGTACGCTAGTGAAGCTCAAGAACTTCGGGCATTTCCATGGGAGACCATTGAATGTGCTTTGATGAAGTTATAGGGTAGCATACCAATGTTATCCTATATGAGTAAAACTATCAATCTGATAATGTCCCACTCAAATGGTCTATGAAAATACTACTTGTAATAGGCAGGAGCTTTTAGGTCTGATAACTGTCTTTATAATTTCCAACTTAAGGTCTAAATCTGATTTCTTTAATTTACTTGGTGTACTTTATCTTGTGTATTTGTATGATTTTACAGTATCATGGCGTTTCCTAAATTTACTCAGTCCTTCGGTGAAGCAACTTGTGTTTTCTGGGAACTATAAATTGCTCCAATAACTGGCCACCCTTTAACTTTATTGGCCTTCTGTTATCCTTCTTGGATCTAACAATAAATTGCTGAGTTATAATAAGTACCGATTTCTGGTACTTGAAGTAATGAGTAGAATGAGTTGTGCTTGTAGGATGGGAACGAAGTCTTTTTTAGGATCAAAAGAAGCACTCAGTTGAAGAAACTTATGAATGCATACTGCGATAGACAGTCGGTGGAGTTCAACTCAATCGCATTTTTGTTCGATGGACGCCGTCTCCGGGCAGAGCAGACTCCTGATGAGGTCTCTCTCTCTCTCTCTCTCTCTCTCTCTCTCTCTCTCTGTCTCTCTCTCTCTCTCTCTGTCTCTCTCTCTCTCTCTCTCACACACACACACACACACACACACCATCAACCTTTTTTTTTTTTTTACATGCATCTTATTCTTATAGTCCTATCTTCTCGTTGCTTCAGCTGGAAATGGAGGACGGTGATGAGATAGATGCAATGTTGCACCAAACTGGAGGCTCAACTCTTTGATGACGCTTTGCTCATTTCTGTACACCCAAGTCCTTGAACTAAATTTATAACTTGTTTGGACATAAATGAATGGTAGTTTTATCCAAGGTTAGGTGTTTGGAGGTTTAATAGGGGTACTGCTTGTCTTGTTTTGTGAAACTTAATTATGTCGTAAACTTATGTGCAATTTCTTCTTGCGGGGTATGGTGAGTAAATCTAATTTTGTGTCTTTCTTTCACCATTTGATGGATTGAGAAGATGAGTCTTAGCAGCAAGACTAGGGGTTGTTCGGAAAGGCATGACCAAGTCTATTGTTCACAAGTGAGTTGGTTGTCAAATTTAACTGTTTGGTAGAAATCCTTGTGTTTGTGAACGAGCCAGGCTCAACCTAAAATTGGTTCTTTTATCAAACTCGCATGATGTTTGTTTTTATAAGAACCGGATAGAAAAAGGAGTTCATGTTTTGTGCATTCTCAAACAGGCCCCCACCCTATTGGGCAACAACAGGAGACTTTGGGCACATTACTCATCTTCTTTGTTGTCTCCTGTTTTCTTAATTTATCATATTTTGCCCACTTAATAATAATGTCTCTGCCACCAGAATATGTGAAGAATAGAACTTTATTTTCATCTTTTGGGTTTAGATTGGAACATATAAATATTGGTTTTAGTCGGGAGAAGCCATCAAGACGGCTCGAACTGGTCATATACCTGTGCAAAGATGAATTGGGACCATTTGTTACATAAAGACATTGGCCCAAATGGATTTAACGTATGAAAATTTGACAAATTAAATTAACACCATGGCTACTGATTACTGAATGCCTTGGAATTTGGACGTGAGCCAAGTCACCCCTTGCCATCATACAGACATCGTGCGACAAACCAACATTTGGAGCCATGTGCCACTATGGCAAGTAATGGTTATGCAATGTATCATTTTCCACTAGACGACGTGATGTGATAAGCGCACTGAATAAAACCTTGAAAAAATTAAATTGCAGATCACTGGAGTGGGGAAACTTGAGAAATACGTGCAGGAAAAGACTGCATAAAAGTTGGAACATTTCGTCATGACTCAAGACCCTATCTTGTGAACTGTGATCGGCTCTCGCATGTGGTTTCCAAAAACAACAATAGTCAGAAAATGTTTGCAAAGAACATTATGAAGTAGAAAGCAAAATTTCAAACTACCTATTGCTGCATACAGCTGATACAAAATTTTATAAAACTGAAATATCAGTGTGTGTATATGTACATGCAGCCACAAAAATCAGAAGATATATACATGGTATGAGATCAAGTGGAATAAAATCAAAAAAATGGAATCAAAATTATGAAATTGATGATGCTTAGTAATGTAAACTTTGAAAGGCCGAAGAAAAAAAAAAAAGGTCCTCTTCCGACGAGGGTCGGCCAGTCATCCTATTTGTTTGGTTAAGATTTTTGCTTCTGTTGTACTTGCTGTTTAACTTACTGTTTTGCTTCCCAAATATATTTACTGTTGAGATAGGCTCTTGCATCAACCTTGTCATCTCTGCTTTTTCGTGGCCTTCATTTTGTGCAGTTTTTCTTTCTCCCCCTGAAATTTAGACTGCAAAACGAAAAATTCACAAAATCAGCCTCCTTTCTTTTTTTTTTTTTTTTTGGGGTCAAACTCACAAAATCAGCGTGAAACAGTGCAATACTACATTAGGCATGTTTTTAAAGGCTCAGGTACTTTTGAGTACCCTGCACCCGCACTTTGCCTTCTATTATCAATTGCATCACTTAAAGCCCTAGATTTTCAAAACAACTTCAGTTAAGGACAACCGATAAGAAAGATTATGATTGAATGCCTTAAATAGTTGTACTCAACTCGAATAGATTGGCCTTAATCGTCCTCAACTGAAACAGATTAAAACTCAAGGGCCTTAAGGGATGCCATTTATAATCGATGACCTAGAATGAAATTCTGAGAAAAAACGACCACCAAAATATATCTGAGCCGTAAGAAAATGTAGCATCTGTGAGGGCATTAAACAACCCTATGCCCAGGATTGGAAGCTATATTGTTTCAAATAAGCAACTCTTTTGGTTCTATAAATAGATATTGAGACTTTGTTGAGAGCGTCAGTTACAATTCACAGTTGTTTCAACAAGCAAAGGGTAGATTCACTCATTGTGAAACATCTACTGTAGGAACAATATTTTTACAATGATTCATTGTGAATGACATATCTATAGGCATTAGTCTTCACATATTATTAACCCATAAAAGGATAAATCAACTAGAGGAGTGGATTATTTTAAGACCAGCAATTAATCTATGTAAAACACGTGTCCAGAGACAAACGAATTGCTTTAGAACGTTTCAACCAATTAGAGGCTAATTTTCAATTCAATGGAAATAAAAGTGGAACTTGGAAACAAAAACTGAAAACGTGCTTCTTAATTGTTTCCTTTTTCAGTTTTCTTATCGAAAATGAAAAATGAAAACGAGTTTGGTAATCATTCCGTTTTTCAATTTATTTATTTTTTAAACGACGACGAAGTTTGGCTAGAAAAAGAAAACAAAAGAACATAAATGAATAAAAAAGTGGTTTTCAGTTTGTGTTTCTTTTTATTAAAACAAAAACTGGTTTCTGTTTTTGGAATTTAGAAAAGTGAAAACCCATACGGTCCCTTAGGCGATTGTTTTGATGAAATCTCACCAAACAAGAAGCTGGAATCTCCACTCACACCAGTGCTCAAGTCTGGATAAAAGAACAAAGCAGAAACAACAAAGCAACACTGCTCCAATGTTATGTCAATTTTGAGTTGGTAATGTGAGTGTACTTAACTGAAACTATCAGGTTTGGGGACAATAGCATCACAAATCCAAAGAAATATATATGCCAGATACGGTTATAAAGTGGTATTTTTTTCCCGGTATAACCAGGAAATGAAAACTTTGCAGAGTATGGTATTTGTTGCTCTTAACTAACATTTATTTCAGAGCACTCTGGAGGTTTGTAATCATAATTTTAATAGACTTTTTAAGATTAGAAAAGGGGCACATGTTTGCGCAAATATGAGTACTCACCAAATTTTTTTGAGGTTCACACAGCGGTCCTCTATGACTAGAATCCTCAGGTTTCTGCACTCTCCTGGCTGGGCGAGAGAGTCTTTGGATAAACTCCTGTAAATGGTTATAAGTGCTGCAAACAATTGCAGTAAAGTTTTAAGTTGGATTAATTACGTTAAATTTTCAGAACAGGATATGAGTGAAACGAAATGAAGAGCAGCAATTTCCAGCAGCGGGAAAGTACAGCCAGAATCCACGAGAAATTTTTCTCTCAAAGATAAATAAATAAATAAACTACAGGTTTCAAACATTTAAAAGAAAATCCAAGTCAATTGCTAATAACTTCCTCAAATGGAATTCGAAGGAACCTCAAAGGTCGTTGACTTGTTATTGTGGAATTCGTCATCAAGATTCGCCTATTTAATCCACAGTATTGATTATACCACTATCCCCCATCCTTCACGTTGGATGCCATTAAAGCACTTAACTCAAGTCTTCATTCTTGGACATTATGCCAGTACTCAACCATTGTGGTACAATTGGTTGAAATTTCAATTCAATCCAAAAGGAGTTTTTTCCCTGAGTTGAGTAAGAGTTGGCTCTAGGAATTAGTTCCAAATCATTAAGGATGTGTTTAATCAATCTGATTACGTTGCCCTCTTCATCAACTTAGTTTCAAGCAGCATTCCAATACCATTTTTACTTCAAAAGAGCAAGTGTGACTTGCTTCCACTTTTAAGTTGGAGCTGGTGATTTGTATCCAAGGATATGAGCTTGGCGTTGACAACCACATGCTACTCAACTTCTACTGCAAATAAGTCTAATTCTTATCATATTTCTATTTCCATTTCTGCTCCTCTTTCAATTTTTTTCCTCTCTATATTTATCAATATATACATGTACCACGGCAAAAGAGGTACTTCTATACCAAACGCAGCATAATTCATGAGAAAAGCTCTCTTTCCCTGATCAAAAGCACCATTCTTAGCCTATCACCCATTAATTTCAAATGTCTGGCTGCCACCTCATCCACATGCTATAGCGCCTTTGATGCTCCATGAACAATCTCTATGAATTCCGAAAGGTCTCTTTTATGTTCTCCTAGAACAAACTAAAAGCTGCCATTAGAGGAAGTTCTGTTTTGGTCCGAGTGGGGATAGCATCTCTCTTCTGCATGTCCATGGAGTTTTGAAAAATCCAAACATCTCAGAGATAGAGTTACCTCCATGGCATTGATGACACTAAATAGGACCAAGGACGGACATATGTAGGGGCAAGGGGGGACTCAAGCCCCCCCTTAATTTTTGAAAAATACCATATCTACTCTACAAAAGTATATTTTCCCACTTAAGCCCTACTCCCAAACTAAAAAATTCTCTACTATACAGTTTACACTTAAACCCCCCTCCCAAGTATGAAACATTCAACTTCTTGGTCTCAATTTGTAGCAACAATGTGCCATTTTATTATACATTTGGTGCAAATCAGTATTAACTTTTCTAATTACTTCATCTGTCCAAAAAATATGTATGAATAGACCCAAAAAAAAATTGCCTCGGGGGTGCTGCCTCCGAACCCTCAAAAACTCGCTACCCCTTTCATCCTACCAAGCCCCCAACTCCAAATTCCTAGATTCGTTCCTGAATAGGACAACCCGAGCCTGAATAGGCTGAATTCCTACGCTTGTCAAGAGTCAACCCGAGCTTTTACGTTAGCAAAAGAGACCAACCGTGGTAAATAAGTCTACAAATGGCTACCCAAGCTTTTCATGACACAACAGTTGGAAAAGAAAACAGCTACCCTGAGACTACAAATGGCTCCTTTTGCTTACAAAAATCGAATAAAAAAGATATAAAATAATCTCAGAATGCGATTGACAGACAAGTTACAATTAATGCAATACCCAACTCAACCTAGGAAGCATAGACACTTCTAAGAAGGGTAGTGTGTCGTGTCCGTTCGGACACAACACCCTGCGGACACTTCTGCTGCGGTGTCGTGAATTTGTTTTAGGGTTTGCCAAGTTGACGTGACCGTATCCGTGCTTCATTAACCAACCCAACCCAACCACATCTCAACTGTGTGGGTCATGTGGAACCTGAAAAGAACCGTGCAAGTGCATGGGGAAACAGAATACCCGATGACTTGTACTGTATGAATCCACCATCACATTTTTGGAGGAGGTGCTCTTACTGGGTAACAGCCTCATTTCCACACCCCCTAAACTCCCACACAGCCTCAATGTAAGAACTTTCATTTCTTTAAAAACCAATCCTTCTGGTAATCAATCAAGTGCGATGAAAATTGCTCTAGATACATCCCACTCGAGTAATTCCTGTTCTGTTAGCCTGACTACTCGAAAATTCATATGGATGTTGTACTCTTCCTACCTTGAATATCACGTTGTATCTCACCAATTTAACTTGTTCATGAGAGAGAGAGAGAGAGAGAGAGAGAGAGAGAGAGAGAGAGAGAGAGAGAGAGACTGGGTGGCTCTGTGACTAAGGTGTCAGTACTGATCACCATCTATATATTATAAGAATCTTTCTAAATCACTTCCACCACTTCACCCTAAGCTCTTACGCTATGTTTGGAATGAAGGAAAGGAGAGCGGGAGGATATTGTGGGGTAAGAGGAGAAAACTTTCAATATTTGGTAGAGTGGACAAGGGAGGGAAGGGAAGGGAGGTGGAAAGAGAGATCTCTCATTCCACCATTTTCATCCCTTCAAAATGGGAAGGATTTGTAGAGGGAAGAGGATTCCCTCCTTTATGATTCTCTTGTCCTTCAAAAAAAATAATCATTTCATTGCGGAAGGGTATAATAGTGAAGTGCACAATATTCTATACTTCATTCCATCCTTTCCTTCTTATTCAACTAAACAAAGGACAGAAGACCTCACTCTTTCCCCTAGAGACCTGTCTCACCCCTCCTCCTTTTTCTTCCTTCCACTTCCCCATCCCTCCGACCAAACATAGAATTAGTTCAATCCATACAGAGGTATACCCTTCTCTCTACCAATAGCTGTATCCTTAACAGAAACGTCTCTCCAAGTTTTAGTTCTGCTTTTACAACTACGACCACATAAAGTAAAATTGTAATCAGCAAAATATATATATATACATACCATAACACTTCTGTCCATAGGTATTGATAAAATTTGTAACCAAACCAGGACAAGCTTAGTACCAACTCCCTACATGTGCCCATTTTCTTCCTGCTTTTACCTGTTTGATTGTTGGCATCTTTCATACGAAACCGAACAAGTTCAAAGGTCGCATCACCTCCCCAGAATTCTACTTGAAATCTCCTCCATTTCAAGTACCACATAAATGCATAAAAGGTACAAAAAATGCCTTTCCCCTCTCCATTATTTATTTATCATTATTTCACTAATTTCTTAATGAGATATGTTTGCTTTGATATCCTTAAGGGCCCAGTCATGGTTAAACCACACAGAGGTTTTGATTTCTCTGTCCAACTTAAATCCATAAAATAGTCAAGAAACAACAAGAATATTATTAAGAAATAACAGTCAAAAAGCTGATTTACAAACGGAATGTCCCTCTTTAAAAATAGAAATATTGATAGAACTAAAAGTAAGTAAAAACTGAAATCAACAAAAAGACAAAAACTCACTGATTATTCCTACGTGTCAATTCCCACACACCTTTGCAGTGCAAATTCATCGTCTTAGTAATTAGGTGGGAGAAATGAGAAGGCCTTCAAGATAATTATAAATATTCCCATGCAGGAAGCAATATCATGAAAGCAGCAAAACGGGAGAAGGGCCATTTGAGAAACCCAGTCACGGAATTGCAAGCGTAAAACAATCGCAATTGGTTCTCCAATGCGGTTTCCAAAAGGATCCACAGACAGTCAACCATATGAGAAACTAAAACAGTAAAATGCAAGTCAAAATGAAAAAAGAAAAGCCATACCTAAGGCGATGCCTATTGCAGGCTGTGAAGAACGCAACAAATCCATTCAAAATGCTCCGGACTGCACGAAAAACCTTTAGAAAGAAAATGTAGTGAGCATAAAAACATTTATTGCACCATCTAAAACTTGTTGCAATATTCAAAAAATTATCCACCTGAGAGAATAGGTCATTCCATAGTGAACGCCACATGGAAACCTCATATGCGCTCACTGATGCCTCGGCATTTGAAGTGAACTGGACTATGCTACTTACAGAGAGCCATAAATCTCCAACCAAATCATATACGAATGTACAGATGAAGGACATGAAATTGAATAATACTAGGACCAGTCGAACCGGAGTATAGAATATTTCCCAGAGAATCCAGAAAATAGGGTAGATAACCGACATTGCTGCAGTACATAACATGTAACTACTGTTAATAACCGATTTTAAGAATTGTACAACTACCATCTACAAAGAACTCATAGGGCCCATGTAGATTGGTTGTGGCTTTTGAGTTTAGGTATGAGCATAAGCCCTACTCACAAGGGCACCAGGGAATTAAGAAAACTCACTAAAACCCAAATCTGCTTCCTGCATCACATTTGGGCTGAAGCACCCGTAAACCTGCTTCAGCCAAAACATGCTTTTGGGAGCTCTAACGTGCTGCTTAAAATATAGAGTAAATTATATAGACACCCCCTCATGTATTGCACTTTTTCACTAATACCCCCTAAACTAAAAAAAAAACCAACAAACCGACCCCCTCAACTATTTGTGAGGGAGTATTTGAGGAGATCAATTTGAGAAGAAAAACAATAGTTGAAAGGGTCAATTTGTTGAATTTTTAGTTTAGAGAGTGTTAATGCAAAAGTGGAATACATGAGGGGGTGTCAATGCAATTTACCCTAAAATTTATCCAAACATGCTAACATATGCACTTTGGGGCCCAAAAGCACAATTGGGCCCAAACGTGCATATGAGAAGTGGTTCCAAACAGGGCCATAGAAGTGCAAATCTCAAATAAGCGACCTACCAATACTCGATATAACTGAGAGGATGAACAACATAGGCGCCACAACGATCTCTACTAGGTTCTCCACTACACTCCAAGAAGTCCCAAACACAACCGAAACAACTGAACAGAGGTTCTCCACTACTTGTACAAATAAGCTCCAAAAAGGAAGCAGTAAATTCAAGAACTCCACAAGCGGCCCCGCCATTGGCTGCGTAAGAACTGAAAGAAATGACCTAATAGTGCGTGTGATCATCAAGAACCACTCGACAGCCTTCTCGAAATTATGCAGAAATAACATCGTCCCTAAATACTTAATTCTTGAGATCATCTCCCATGTTTCTATCCAATCAAAAAGAGGCCCACAAAGACGCGAAGCTGTCGCCTTGAGAACGGGTACATTTTTGTATAAATCATAAAATCCAATAAGAACCGTGACCACGGATATCATCACATACAAAGCTCTTGCCAGAGGGCACATCCATGGACGATACAGATGGCAAAATACTGGATACGACTGAACAAAGATAACCCAAGATGGAAGTCCAGACTCCAATAAGGTAAGTAATCGCAAGTCTGACATTATTATTTCTTTTAACTTAAACGGGAGATCACGGTCATTAAACCGAAATAAAATCAGAACATCACTGTACTGGGTCGCTTCAACTGGATCTGCACAATCGCTTGTGTATGAGGTCTGAGAATGTATTGGCGAACCAACAATTTCACCATATGTTTCTTCAGGATAAATACCAACTCCACTATCGAAGGATTTTACTATTTTTCTTCTCTTGTAGGGCCCATCGGGAGGAGGCGGTGTGTGCGGAGTATGCGGTGTACTTTCTCTATCTTCCATAGCTGCTGTGTACAAACTAAAGCTGCTACCGGGGGAGGGGGAGCAAGGAGAGTCCTCCGCACCACAAACACTGTTACTGCAGATATTTCCAACATCATCACGATTACCCGTTCTCGGAAAATTCTCTTGAGCATCAAAGAATTCTTCTCCTGAAATTTCAAATACAAGTAATAATTTAAATAAGAACGCTCATTTACATTGGGTTTCAGGAAAAAAGAACAGTGCTTGAATGTTCATATCAATACGTCTGCATGATACTAAAAGGTCAAGTTGGCAATGTGAAGAAAAGGGATCTTCACTCAGCTTGAGTTGATATAGAAAAAGGGACTGTCTGGATTGGCTGTCATTTTTGCTTTAGACAGAGGCAGAAGCCCTAATCACAAGGGCAACATATGATTAAGAAAAATTGATTAAACCCAAATCTGCTTTCTGCATCACGTTTGGGCTGAAATACCTCTGGACCTTATTCAGCCATAATGTGCTTTTGGAGCTCTAAAGTGCTTGTTAAAATTTATCCACAGACTTAGGTTCCATTTTGAACTGAAAATTAAGTGCTGAATTTTAAGTACTGAAAATTTTAAGCGATTGAAATTGGAATACTGAAACAAAACAACGCACTGAAAATTTTCAGCACTTAATTGGGTTATCAGACACAATTTATACATCGTCTGGGGTCCAAAACCACGTTTGGGCCCAAACTACGTTTGAGAAGTGATTCCAAACATGGCCAAATACTCTTCCCATGCTACATGCTCTGAACTCCAATTAGCTATTCTATAAAGGAGCGAAATTTTTTGAAAATGGGCAAATATTTGAAATATGATAGACCACAAATTGTAATTGACTAACTTGCCATTGTTATCCTATCCCATATAGTGACAGAGATATCTTGAGGCCTTGGGTGGATACATAAAAATTGGAGCCGCTACACCTACAGATTGTTCCATGGAAAAGCCCAGCATGAAAAGTGTGTGAGTTCTTTAGTGATGTGTATGAGATATATGAATGGGTATAACACGTAAGCAGGTTAGTACAGGTGGAACAATAGATAAATATGATAAAATAATGCAGAAAGTGTTGTAGAACAATAATGTATAAAAATACAGTAGAGAGATGGGAGTCGGAGAGAACATGGCTCGAGTGAGAACCAAGGTAGCCCCAAATGAGAGAGAGAGAAAGCAGTAAAGGGTCGGTTCTTGGGTGGAGACTGGGTGTACGGAGGGGAGCTTTTATGAGACTAGGAGGGTAGAGGCAGGTTGAGCAATGAATGAGGGTTGTTCTTGGGGATTTTGGAGAAGACGATGAATGCCTTAAGTCCTACAGTCGAAGCTTAAGACTGGGTTAAAGCTTAAGATCCAAGTTGGGCTTGGGTTAGAGCTTAAGATCCAGGTTGAACCAGCTTGTTCGATGTATTGAATGAGGTTGGTATTTATACAGGGTTTGTGAGATTCTGGTACAGCTGGAAGTAGCTGAGATGGCATCGTCGGAGTGGTTTGTATGTTTGAGGTAGTTAGGGTCATTGAATTGGATTTGACTAGGTAGGAGGTCGAGCAGCGATGGGTTCAAAGTGTTGTCTTTTAATATTGCAGGTAAGTCGACGATAGTTGGCTTAACATTTGGTACAGTGGTTTAAACGAGGGAGGATGTCGAGGATTTGCTATTGGTGCAAAGGTTTAAGCGAGGGAGGATGTCAAGGCTTTGCTATTGGTGCAGAATATTCAGCGAGGTGGAAGTGACTAGACGAGGTGAGAGTCAAAGGTTTAGCTGGTCTTGTGTTCAAAGGCCTCTAATTGGTTGTAAGGTCGGAGGGCAGGGCACGTGATGATGGTCACGTGTCTCTCTTTCTTTTTGGGACTAACCCTAACTTTGCCTGTGAGGTGTTTAGACAGGGAGATGCCCTTGGTTCTAGCCACCAAGCCATGAGCTCTCGAGTTCCCAGTGGATGTGGCCACCCTTAGTACTGCTTCATGACCAAGGGTGGAGAATCCACGTGTAAGTGTGTGCTTGTGTGTAGTACAGTGTTTGTGGAGAGTATCGAGGAGAGATTATTGCAGCGCGTGAGGATTACAAGCGACGCGCTTGATAGCGAGTAGTCATTCCAAGTGTCGATTGGGGTTGTTTGTGCGTAACCCAAAAACCTCAGTAGGGGGTGGGGTCTGACGGGATTGTTTTATATATATGTGTTATGAGAGAAAGTGGATAGAGAAAAGTGAGGGCCAGAGGGTGGAGAGAGAGAGCCGAGGAGGTAAGGGGTGGGTGAATTCTTTGTTTTGTATTGGGTGTGGGCCCAAGGAGAGAAAGTGACGCATGCTTTTTAGGCTGCAAATGCAGTTTTCTTTTGCACTGCTCGATGGTCTGCTCGACATTCTTGTCAGTGGCCCATGTGAAAGGCCACTATGTTGACAATTGATCTTATAGCTACAAGGACTTAAAAAAAAAATTTATTTCTTGGAGCTTGTAGTTGCTTTGGTACCATTTTTGGCCTTTTACTACTATGCTGTTTAGTGGATCCCAATGGTTATTTGAGGCCTAATGCATGCTAGGCTAATTGATTTTAGTATGATTTTGTTGTGGGGGAGTTTTGACCCGGCCATGCATTTGTTTGATTGGTTTGGCTTTAGCTTTTGGCTAATGGCACGTTGTTGAGCTTTTGTATATTTTGGGGCATGCTTTTTGTACATTTGTATATATATTTTTTTTTAGTTAATTTACTCGGCTTTTGACCCAAAAAACTTTGAATTGTCATATCCTTTTCATCTGGAAGTCCGATGATTCGAAAAGCTGTGGGCTCGTGACGACGAGCACTTCATTTGGAAGTGATTTGGGATATGGCTTTTTTTTATTAAAAAAAAAGACAATTTAAATGACCCAGTAATCCCAACTTTGAGTTGAAACTTTAGAAAAAATTATGTCAATAAGTCCAATCTTGACAAAAATTACGACTTTTTGAAATTTATTTCTCCATTTTTTTTATCACATGTACCATACGTGTATGTACGAGAGAAAAAAAGGCGAGGCAACTTTGAATCTTTGATCAAGCAAAATTAAAATTTGATATGTATATAAAAAAAAATATTGTAACTTGGTGACAGAAAATTACAGTGCCACTCTTAACATTTTGGAGTCCAAAAGTGAAATTCAAAAATAGGGGCGCTCTACAAGTAAAATATATATATTTATATATTTGACATGTAGCAACTAATGCTAGATAGTGCGCTGACTGGCCTAGAAGATTGTAACCAGTATGACCAAAAAAAATTGTACACCGTAACTAACACGATTAAAAAAAAAAAAAAAAAAAAAGTGAGTATAATAAGATAATATATATATGTAATCGATGATGATGGGTGGAACCCACAAAAGTTGCAGCGACGATGGGGTCATCAATGGTGGTGTGTCGATGGGTTTTGTGATAGGTGTGTTGATAGGTTTTTTCTTTTCATTGGTGATATAATCTATCTAATGGTCACTGACAAGAATGAGGTGTCAAAGGAGGAAAAAAAAAAATCCACGAATTGGCTTGTCACCAGCAAATGAGTGTGAGTTGGAACACGGGAAGTTTTTGGGTGTGACAAGCATATGGTGCACATGTTTGACTTTTTGACCAAAAGAAAGTTTGACTTGTTAACCAAAAGAAAGTTTGACTTGTCTGATTTTGTCTTGCAAGAAGGGTAGTTTTAAAAAGCAAGTAAAAGTTGTATATCAATTTTATAAAATATGGACAATAATTTTGGGACATTCCAAAATAGAATAGTAAACTTTAAAAATGAAACGATGAGAGTAAACATTGGGTATTGCGCTGATACCAAGTAGGGGAGAGAGAGAGAGAGAGAGAGAGAGAGAGAGAGAGTTACAATTAAAAAAAAATGTTGTAATAATTAGGGACAATTGTGAAAAAAAAAATAATAAATTTGTGTAATTTTGTCCTAATAAGTTGAGTTACAAAGATGTACTCACAAAATGGGACAGAGGGAGTAGTAGGTTTGGAGCGATGACACTATTAACAATTGATGGCAAAGGCAAGGCGTTTCGGCGATGGCAAGAGAGTGGGCCCGAGGTAGAGAGAGAGCTATCGACAGAAAGGGAGCGATGGTTGCGGTTTGTGGACCCGAGAGTGGTGATGTTGGGGTGGTATTTCCCCTTCTCTTTTTTTTTTGGTGTGGGGCCCAGGGGTTCTATCGGGTGGGAGGATTTTTTGTTTTTTGTTTTTTATATGCGGTGGGGCCCGTGGTGTGTGGGGCCCAGCAGTTCTGTTGGCCTGCTTTGTTAAACAAAGTACTTCATTTTTTTTTTGTGGTCTGGAGACCAAGAGAGGAGAGAGAAACAATTGGGCGGCGGAAAGGACTCTGCCAAAAATTGATGCATGCATACAACGAATTGGGATTGGGTGAGCAAAGTGGGCAATATAGATCAGGCGAGACTTGGATCTGCACATTTCCTGGGGATGGTTAGTAAAGGTCAAAAAGAAAAGACTTTGTTTTTGTCAAGATCATAATGTGATCTGGAGTGTACACACACACACACACACACACACACATATATATATATATATATATGTGCTAGCTATTAAAGGTCATGCATTTGCAAAGTTGTGATGTAGTGTGAAGTTTATTGTGGCGTGTAATGCTTGTCCAAGGCATGGGAAATAATATGTTGTGGCAGGTGCACCTAAGCCTGCGACTTTCTTGACCAAATAAATTTAGACTTGTCATAACTCTTTCATCCGATGTACGTTTGGGACGATTTTAAAAGCTGCAGACTGGTTCCGACGAGCACTTCATTTTGAAATGGTTTTTGGGCATGTCTTTTTCTGACCCAAAAATGACAATTTAAACTGCTCCTTTCAAATTTTGGAGATAAAATCGATGAAAAATAATTTTCAATAAATTCAAGTTTGTCAAAAATGGTGACCTGTTTGTCAAAAATGGTGACTAGAGAATGGTTGTTTGCTAACCATGCTTGCGAGTATACCTCCCACTGTGGTCGCCAAAATGTGTAAGTTCTTTAGTGATGTGTATGAGATATATGAATGGGTATCACACGTAAGCAGGTTAGTACAGGTGGAACAATAGATAAATATGATAAAATAATGCAGAAAGTGTAGTAGAACAATAATGTATAAAAATACAGTAGAGAAATGGGAGTCGGAGAGAACATGGCTCGAGTGAGAACCAAAGTAGCCCCAAATGAGAGAGATAGAAAGCAGTAAAGGGTCGTTTCTTGGGTGGAGACTGGGTGTACGGAGGGGAGCTTTTATGAGACTAGGAGGGTAGAGACAGGTTGAGCAATGAATGAGGATTGTTCTTGGGGATTTTGGAGAAGACGATGAATGCCTTAAGTCCTATAGTCGAAGCTTAAGACTGGGTTAGAGCTTAAGATCCAGGTTGGGCTTGGGTTAGAGCTTAAGATCCAGGTTGAACCAGCTTGTTCAATGTATTGAATGACGTTGGTATTTATACAAGGTTTGTGAGATTTTGGTACAGCTGGAAGTAGCTGAGATGGCATCGTCGGAGTGGTTTGTATGTTTGAGGTAGTTAGGGTCATTGAATTGGATTTGACTAGGCAGGAGGTTGAGCAGCGATGGGTTCAAAGTGTTGTCGTCTAATATTGCAGGTAAGTCGACGATAGTTGGCTTAACATTTGGTACAGTGGTTTAAACGAGGGAGGATGTCGAAGCTTTGCTATTGGTGCAGAGGTTTAAGCGAGGGAAGATGTCAAGGCTTTGCTATTGGTGCAGAGGTTTAAGCAAGAGACAATATCAAAGCTTTGCTATTGGTGCAGAATATTCAGCGAGGTGAAAGTGACTAGACGAGGTGAGAGTCAAAGGTTTAGCTGGTCTTGTGTTCAAAGGCCTCTAATTGGTTGTGAGGTCGGAGGGCAGGGCACGTGATGATGGTCACGTGTCTCTCTTTCTTTTTGGGCTTCAGAGTTGGTTACTCTGAGGTAGGCTTCGGAGTGGGTATTCTGAAGTAGGCCTCAGGGTTTGGTACTCTGAGGTGGGCTTTGGAGTAGGTACTCTGAAGTGGGCCTCAGAGTAGGTTGTTAGAATGGGCTCGCCTCGGAGTAGGTTGTTAGAATGGGCTCCTCCACGGTAAGGTGGACGTGCACAGTCTTGGACTGGATCCATGGTGATCATATAGGTGGAACCCATAATTGGTGGCGATATTGATACACGTGGAGTCGTTGGTGACATGTGATGGTCAAACTATGCAAGTTGTTAACCATTACCTACAAAAAGGAAGCTGATTCTCATAGCTCATTCCTGAGATGCACTGTAATGCATCAAACTATTGTTTTAACACATGTTTAAACTAGCTTACATGCTCCCAATCTTTAGGCAACTCTGAAATGTGCCAAGGAATACATCATATGATGTTTTAGAAGGAAACAACACAAGGTAAAAGATGCATGCCTAATGTGCGGAGCACATCATCAACAGATATGAAGGCATGAGAAAAGGAGAGCCTTAATCATAATGGACATGCACACAGGTCAATCAGGGAAAAGAGAGAAAAGGACACACAAGTTATCAGAAACATGCATATCATGTGACACACGACACGTCAAGAAAATTGAAATATTGATAAAAATATGGAAAATTATGAAGAATAGATAACGTCTTGTATTCCACCAAGCCAAAGACTCTTGGAATCCACCAACACCTTAGGCTCTCAAAGAGAAAACTCAATTTTTTATTTCATCATCAACTATGGAATACAATAGTGTACCACCTTATTTATAGAGAAAATAGAAGACTCCTATTCTAAGAAAAAATACATAAAATCTAAAACTTCCTAATAGAGAAAATCTCATAGAGATATTTATTCCCTAGTTTAAAACTACCTAAAAGATAATCTCCTTAAAAGATAAACCTAAATAAATACATTAATTACAATATCTTACACGATCAAAAACAAATATTATGAAATAACTTTTTCTATCCCAATCAACTCTCCTCTGAGGGAACTCGACTCTGGCGTGTTATAGCGGCATTTAATCTGGGAAGAATCGGGAACACAATCATGCTGACAAACTTCCTGAAAATGGCCAAATGTTAGGTCCAGAGCTGTAGAAAGCACCACTCCATTTGGAGGATTACCACAAACATGGTTAGAGGGTGGAGTAGGTGGGGAAACAAGGACCACAGTCTCCATTTTGCTTTGAGAAGTCAACAGAGGGGGAGCCTGTGGGGGCGAAAGGACAGGCCGTGGAGGCATTGGGATGATAGCAAGATTATTTGGAACATCATTAACAAGTGGCTTATCATCCTGTTTCTCGCGAGGTGTCTTGTAATGACAATCGATTGACACGCTAGGGACCTCAAGTGGTGGGTCCAGTGTATTCACAACGGGTTCAAGAGACACCTTGTTGGGTTCATACTGAGTGTGTGTCTTCTCAATTTGAGCATTTGTTCGCTCACGGTTGACAGACAAATCTTGAAGGAGTTTTGCTAGATCACTTATGGGATTGGAGGCGTTGGGTTTACCAGAAACCTTAGAAGTGACCTTACACTTAGCAGATTTTAGCCGAATGCTCTTACCATTATGGACAAAGCGATAGGAATTATCATCTACTTTTGTCACATTATAATCGACAATTCAATGACGACTGAGAAGGATATGACTCACACCTACATAATAGGCAAGATGTCACACCATATATTTTAGTTGAATAGGTTAGCCATTCAGATTGGTACTAAGCAACTTTCAATGACATAAAAGGTAGAGGGATCGTCCAAGAGTTGTGGTTTTGGGATAAAAATAGATGGGGCTGCTTGGATAAGAAAGGGTGGGCTGGTCTTGTTTAAAAGGAATGGACTGATGAGATATCAAGTGGGGCTGTGACTTAGGCCTTTGTAAAAGTATGGGTTGGCTGCTGTTTAAAAAAAGAATTGGGCTGGTGTTAATATACTAGAGAATAGACTCTTATCACTGGGCTCACTGGGTTTAAAAAATAAATAAATAAAAAAAGGGCTTGGGCCATCAATACACAAGATCAGAAGATGAAACCCTATTATTCATAGTGTCTCATCACATACGATCTTAGGATCACGAGATGGAGGACTTCGTAGCTGCATATGGGAACTCCTGGTTGTACAAGGGGTGGTGCGGCTGGTTGCCAAGGGTGTGATGGTGGCTGTGCATCTATGGAGTGGAGATACAGTGGACTCGCGATGGAGAGAATGGTGGTGGTGATGCAATGGCAGCTCGTCGGCGATGGTGGCGGTCGGCTCTGTACTTAGGAAAGTAATGCTGGTTCGAACTAGGGTTGTGCTCGTCGATTGCTTTTTTTTTGGTTCAAATCTGGTAGTTGTTGGGGTTAAGGTTCTGTGAAGCTAAAGGCAGTGCGATGTGCGATCGAGATGGTGGCTGAAGGTTTCGAGGGTCTGGCCTGTGTCATGATCTGATGTGGTTAGGGTTTTTGGCGATAGTGTTTGGTCGAAAGGTAATGGGGAGGCTGGGTTTAGGGTTTCGAGCAGGGTGTAGGATGGGATAAAAAACAGGTGAGCTGTGGTTTGAGGCCCGCAGAGTCTGTTGATGAGATCTTTGGTTATGATGAAGTATGAGAGCTGAAGCTCAAAGGGTTTGTTTGGATGGTTGAGAGATCGCTCATCGCTCTAATACCAAATTTGACGCAGGACACGTCAAGAAAATTGAAATATTGATAAAAAGATGGAGAATTACGAAGAATAGATAACGTCTTGGAGTCCACCAAGACAAACTCTTGGAATCCACCAAGATAGAAAACTCAAATTTTTATTTCATAATCCGCTATGGAATACAATATTGTACCACCTTATTTATAGAGAAAATAGAAGACTGCTATTCTAGGAAAAAAATACATAAAATCTAAAACTTCCTAATAGAGAAAATCTCATAGAATCCATAGTTTAAAACTATCTAAAAGATAATATCCTTAAAAGATAAACCTAAATAAATACAGTAATTACAATATCTTCCAGGAACAAAAACAAATATTATGAAATATCTTTTTCTATCCTTTCATCATGTATACACATTAAACACATAAGAAAAATCTATCCGCATATGCACTCAATGGCAGAAGGTTATGGTATGCTGCAATCCTTAAAAGCACAGGCACTTCACCTGTGTTTGAAACTAACACTCCTTGTGATGTGTCTCAAACACACGGCCAGCCTTTCATTGACATTCTCCAATACTATGAATAAAGTCTGAATGTTTAACAAATGTAAAATAGCAATAAGGAAATTATTAAAAGTAACAGTTATGTTACCAATTGCTCCAAAAGCTTGAGGTGATAGAGAATGAACCAACAATCTATACCAATCTTCAACACTCCCCCCTCATGTGCGACCCCGTCTCACATGTGGAGAGGCAACAAACACAACTCCATCATAATGGAGACAAACAACAAACTGCAATATGTAAACCACAACAGGGATGGAGACTAGAACCTGAGACCTCAAACAAAAAAAAAGGGCTCTGATACCAAGTTAAGTTACCAATTGCTCCAAAGGCTTCAGATGTTAGAGAATGGGCCCAACAATGTAAATAAACCTTTAACACTGATTTTTATAATCTCGACATTTTGTTAAGAAAGCAACAGACATAGAAAGATGTTATCAAGTAGGAGTCATCATATAAAGTGTTTGCATATTATCTGTGTTGATTGACAAATAACTCTAATATCTTAGGCCTTTAGATGATTAAGTAGCTAACATGATACGTTTTAGTGTCTTATAGTGAATATACTTTGTTTACAGAAAAAGAAATGAAGTGCGGTGGTGACTCATTTGTACTGTTCATGTGAGGCCTTAACGTAGAATGGTGCCTTAACACCTATGCACCACCACACATTGAAAATATATATATATATATATATTTAAAAAATTTAAGAGCAGGACCAAAGTTCACTTATTTATGTGAGAGAGAGAAGAAATTTAAAAGACCAAGGAGACATTCTGGTTTAAAATTGTATTTGAGGTTTACCCTACAGGATCAACTCAACCCAAGGAGATAAGTTCCTCCAAGGCATAAACACAAGCCTTAACTCAACTAAACAATCAATCACAATGTATAACAAAGGCACACCCTTCCGACAACTATTTCCTAGCACTAAAATCAAACACCTCATCCAAAGCAATTATCTGACGCCTCATATTACCTTCTTCTGCACGCCTAATTAGCTCCATGATCAACACTTGCTACATAAACAATACATTAGTGGAGGAGTTAATTTAACATCGCATCACATTAACAGTTTTTCTCTTTCGAGATAAAATATAGCACAAAATACTCTTGATTCATTTGCAACTACTTGTCCCAAGTCAGACTTGTCACTAACACTGAATTTGAGTTCCAAATTTAAAGCAATGAAATTTCCAAAATCTACATCACCAGATTTTGTATTGGCAGAACCCACGCTCTGACCAGGCCCCCACCAGCTTTTAAGCACACAAGCTTGTCTTGCGGTTGGGTAGACCTAATGGATATGCTTGCACCAAGACTCGAATGGGAGCCCTCTCAAGACCTACATGGAACTCTCCCACTCAGGCTATCCCTTGGGGTTCAATCTTATTACTTTCCTAGATATACAGCAGAAAGAATCTGTTTATATCATGACATTATATCGATTCATTGATCAGCCGCTCCTTGTGCTATACACGTCAATAACACATGCATGCACAGGTATACCAATTAAACTATGCATGCAGTTACACATATACAACACACATCCATGTCCCCCCAAATTAAGATGATGGAATTTCCCTACTCAGGATCCATGACCATGGTTGTTAGAATCGTACGATTCACGATTCAATTCGTGATTCAATTCGTACAATTCAATTCGATTCGATTCGATTCTCTTCTCATACTGTACGATTCGAATCATGCCTATGAATCGGAAATCGCATTGAATCGGTGATTCACGATTCGATTCACGATTCGATTCATACGATTCATAAAAATTTTCAGTTTCGGTTTAAAAAAAAGGGTGTGGTCTTATTATTATTATTATTATTTTTTCCATGTTTCATGCCCTTCTATTCTTCACTTGTATTAGTTTACTGTTTGTTTAGTTGTGATACAACTTCCACATATAAAGCTTATGCTTGTTAGTAAATAAATATGTGACTAGTAAAATAATGCCAATCTTTTCATTAGGAAACGCAGCAGTAATGCCATTAATGCATGATCCTTATGTTTGTTCTTTTTTCATATTCACATTCATGCATGTATGTGAAGTGTTACATCCTAAAAAAAGCACAAATTATTATATGTATATACATGTGTTTTATGTGCATATACAAATGTATTATTATTTCTTTTCTAAAAAAGTGAATCTTATGATTCACGATTCAATTCCATTCTCGATTCATAATTTTGGCACACCGATTCACGATTTGACAACATTACTCATGACTTCATTAAAGGCCTGTTTGGGGATGCTCAAAATAGGATCAGGCTCAGACCGAGTCTCACTTTTGTTTGGTTAGTATTGTGTTGTTTTGATAAAGAATCAGTTCTTAGGGCATTTTTAAGTTAGGCACGAACTCTTATGTAACCAAAAAGCAGTTACAGAAGACTAAACAATTTAGGACTCGTTCTTTTCAGAAAAAGAGAATCGGTTCTTGCATTTTCCAAAAACCTGTAAAGCACCACGTTCATGTCCATGGCCAGAAATCATTAGAAATCAGAGAAATTAGAAATTTAGTAAGGACTACCTATGGCGGAGTCCAGATGCTCTTTCAAGAGAAGCCGCTCATTATTTGTTCCTAGAAACCACGACGATATGCAATTTGAAGCTTGTGATATACTATCGAATTCCCATCTCTTCATAAATTTAGCCTCTAGGGCGAGCGATGTATCAGTCTGCAAGTGAAATGAAAGCACAGAACTCAACACTTGCATGTCAAAGGGCAACGAAATAAGAAAGAATGGGATGAAAAAAATACCTGAAGCTCATTCAAATAGTTGATACCGCGAACATCATTCCATGCAGCTTCAAAGACAATAAAACCATGTAAAGTCCTATGCAATTTGCTATTTAAAACCAAAGAGTTCCTCAGTTTCTTAACCGGTAGCAAGGCTCTTTTCTGAGATAATGTTGCAGCATCAATCAATGAGAACCATCTTTTATACTTCCTTGGTTTATTTGCATTTGTTTTGGAGCTAGCTTTCAACTCAAGCAACCCTTCCTTATCCTTTCTTTCCTTGCGTGCTTTAGTGTTGGCGAATGGGGATAACCTGGACTGTATGTATATAAACGTGAGTTTAAGACGTACACACATCACGAGAGAGTTGAAATGAATATAAAAAAGGGTCCTTAACAACCTTAGTAACCATAAACTGCCACAAGTGTGCAGGCCGTGAACCTAGGTCTTTCAACCATGGCCGGTTGTCCACCAAGATATAGAACTTCTTACTCTCAGGAGCAAGGAAAAGGCTAAGATGCGAAAGATAAGACTGCAAGTCCCTGCATAACATAGAACAAACACAACTTTAGTGAACAGACCAACAAAGACTATGAGTGTGCGTCTGTTAACAGTCCATGATCGATATCTCAGCCAACATCCAGCCCTTAGCCGACTAAAAAGAGGGTAACACTCAACATGGCCATTGACGGTTACTAAAGTAAGCTGTTGTTTTATAACTCAATAAGTACTTGAAACCTAAAATTTTCGGAACTTCTCGTTTATGTGCGGTGGATAACGGAAATCATGAACTTAGAAGGAAAATATCACTCAACCACTGAATCTGAATGTAAAGTGAATTGTGCTTGTCATATTTAATTTAACTTTACATATTTACTCATATTTTATATTTAACCAATTTAGCCATCAAAATCTTATTTTGATTGGTCATTGTTCTAACTTTTGGTTATTTTCCTCAATTAATAATTACTGTTGTGAAACATTATTAGACATATATCTTTATATGTAATGTTACCATTTAATCTAATTTGGCCCCTCCTAGAAAAGTAGTCACCCTCCGCCACTCTCCACAAGTGAAAAGTGGACTCTCGTCAAGAAGTTTACTAGAACATCCTACTAAGTTGATGAAACAATTTATAGGCCTCCACTCATAAAAACCTAAGAATAACGCTATGCTTCCCAAATCCCCATCCCAAATGAAGTGGCACCAATCAAAATCCAGTGGACCCACTGACCATTGTGGGGTCACTTCAACATCCTCCAATCAAAATCCAGTGGACATGTGCTACCATAAGAATGATACTTCATATAAAGTCCTCAAACATTTTCAAAACAATGGAATTTGGGCCAAAAGGAAGTTAGAACCAAAAAAACAAGAATGACTCCATAGACAACCAGTTCACGTAGTAGTATTAGAACTACATAGATCAATAACACGACAAACTACCCCACTAAGGCTTTGTTTGGTTTGCGGATTCATTGAAGGAGAAGAAAACGGAAGAAAAACAAGATGGAAAACTAGTTCTCTCGTGTTTTCTTCCATGCTTAAATAACATTAAAAGTTAAAAGTCTTCAACATATTATCCTAACTTGAGAAAAATGGGAGGAAAGTGACTCCCACAATTCATACTTTTTAATTCGTTTCTCTCTATATTTCCTTTTTCTATCCTATTTTCCTCACTATTATACTTTTCTGTCCAAACAAAGGAAAATGTTTCCTTTCTTCTCCCTCTGACAAAATACTTCGAAAACCTTAACTATTAGTGACATGTGCTACCTTAACTACTAGTAACAATCTGCTAACTGATTCTAATGTTCATACCCAACATATCTGCTTTCATGTATTCGACATGATCAATAACATTTGCCTCCATTGTAGCAGAATGCAAAGAATGCATTAATACGGTTCTATTGCTTTACTTAAAAGATAGCGCAAAAACAAAATTCCAAAATTCAATTACTGCAAACACTTCCAAGTACAATAAAACTGGAACTAAATTTTACACTGACCTGTTTTTTACCATCAAAAGTTCTTTCATTTAACAAGGGCAATTTTCAAATTACTATACATAAAAATGAAAAACATTTAACCAATTAAATTGAATTAAAGTTCAGAAACAGACATGCATATAATCACAACTATTCTTACCCAATTTGTAAACTTGTTAAAGGGAATACACATTGGCCATTGTCTCCTCTCGCCATTGAAATTACCCTCTAACCCTTGCTTAAAGGTCGAATTTACACCGATTCCACCACAATCCACTGCTCAATTATCCATAAAAATAACAATCTAATGAGTCTCTAGAAGAAAAATAAAATTCAGAATTAAGCGCAAAAATACAGGTTTGCAAAATCAAATTATCGCACGCATACATACATTTACTGATTTACCACTCAAAAATATAGGTATAGAGAGAGAGAGAGAGAGAGAGAGAGAGAGAGAGAGAGAATGTGAGAACCTGCAAGTCGATCAATGGAATTCCATGAAGAAGAAGAAGAAGAAGAGCAGAGGAAGAAGAAATCACGAACGAACTTCATAACAAAGATGGACACGTGGACGGTCCAGATTGAAGGCGGGTAAGAGATCAACGGACAACAACGCGAGACGCTCGCATCTATGACACGATTATTATATATATATACACAGATACACAACAACAGATAAATACAGCAAGATATAAATCCAAATAGGACTCTCTCTCTCTCTATCTATCTATCTATATATATATATATATGCACACGCTGTCTGTGCTTTATATACTTTCTCTCTCTTGAATTGGGGAATTGCTTCGCTTTTAAGGCTAGAGGTTCCTCTCGTTTCAGGGACACGTGACGTCGAGTCTGAGAATTGGGACGTCACGTCATTTAATTTTGAGCTTTATCTTCTTACTTGGGAGAAGGTCAGCGGAGGATAAATTGGTAAATTCACATTGGGATCTGACTCTGAGACTTCCCGCCATCATCTTCGTTGTTTTTGCAGATATACAGACAGATATATAAATATATATATATATAGAGAGAGAGAGAGAGAGAGAGAGAGAGAAGGGGGAAAGGAATCTAGAGGTAATAAGAAAGCGAATAAACCTGGGAAATCCGAGATGAGCGCGTATGTGGATAAGAGATTAAAATATGTAAGACGGATGATCCGTACTCTTTGTGGTTTTACAGTATCCAAACATGTTTTGCCACGTCATCTTTTAGGATTTACTAATTGAAGCTGCAATACACCGAATTGGCTCTCCTTTTCTTCCCACAGAATTAAGTTCAAGCTCAACCACCACATGACACAAGAAATTATTTAGTGTGTACGTCACACTTAATTGCGCTAATGTACTACTCAATTTTTATTTTTTATTTTTACTACTGGTATTACTCAATTTTAATCATACACACGTCTACCCGATTTTTAGGTGAATCATGAAAGCTAGTTGGCAATAACCACCACGTGACACGAGAAATTATTCACTGAGCCCATCACACGTCATCATGCTGACTTGGGAAAAATATTCATTACAACTATTGCATAATCCATCTAGCTCCCTTATTTTCAAGAAATACTTCTCCAACTCAGCAACGATTTAAAACTTGTGAGGGAGATAAAATCCTACCTGGTATCCCGTGATACCCAATATTTACTCGCTGATGTGGTGATCACTCAAACGTAATCATACACATGCCCATATTCCATGGTGGATCATGACAAGCGGTTGGCAATTTACTAATGTAAAGTGTTGCAAACTACATGTCTTGATCCCCTGAAAATAGGGGCATGTGTATAGTTAACATTAATTTGTCACACCACATCAACACGATGACGTATGTGACGAGCTCATTGAATAATTTCTCGTGTCACGTGATGGATTAAACATTGAATGAAACGGGTGAGTAATGCTAGGGACACTTTGAAATCCACATTGAATTTGACATCTTATGCTTTGAACATATGTACCTTGTGCTGTGTGAATTTTTCACACTTTTCTGTGCACTACTTACATAGCACATGGTACATACATTTAAAGCTGGGTGTCAAATTCGGTGTGAAATTCAAAGTGTGCCTAGAATTACTCGAAACGGGTATATCATATCATCATTTATCCCCTCTCACATATTTTAAAACTGTGCTGATGTGGAGTGATGATCCCCATGGAAATAGGGGGCCAAATGAATAAATAAAGGGATTTTATTGGTTAATTGTACAACGTCACTAAATGCAACTGTTGCATTGAATATTTAGCCCATGTGATGGTTAAAGGCAAAATAACACTGGGAAGAAGGGGAGAGCTAATTCGGTGTGTTGCTGCTTCAGTTGGTAAATCCTAAAAAAATGATGTGGCAAAATATGTTTGGACACCGTAAAGCCACAGAAAGAATTCAAAAATAGGGAAAATTCTATAGTCAATCACTTAAAAAGTGATTGACCATGGGCATTTGGACCTTTACAAGATTTGTTTAAATTTTCATATAAATCCATTTGCACCTTCACAGTATTTGTCCAAACAAATCCCGTGAAAGTCCAAATAAATTTTGTGAAAGTCCAAATGATTTAGGTCAATCACTTTCTAAGTGATTGAATGTAGAATTTTCCCAGAAATAGGTCCAGTTCTGTGACTTCAGTCACATTTCCCTATTAAATCTAGTTATGAACAACCAGAATGAAGTTGAAAGAGTTTGGTTAAGAGTGAATAAAGATAGGGATTGGGCACTACCTCGTAGTGGCTGTTTAAAGAGTTAAAAGAATTGATTACGCAGTTCACAAGTGAATGAATTTATAAATAAACTCATGTGCTTGGTGACTATCCATATTTATAGCCTGTCTTAAAAGAGTGCAGTTTTGTTCACCCTAAAATTGCTCACCCTCCTCTCTCATTGGCTAATTCAGTGGGGCTCAGTACTTACTCCCTTAATTAATTATTGTTTAATATTGAGTCACATTGCATTAGCCAATGGGAGAGGAGGATGAGCAATTTGGGGGTGAGCAAAAATGTATTCATCTTAAAAGTAGTTGTTTATCAAACAAACAAAGTCACGCACCGGAACAGTAAAAATATAGAAAATAAATTCTTTTTTGGATCCGTAAGCCATGATTGATGAAGTCACATGATTGTCCACACCACACAGTTCTAAACAACAGAATAATTGAAAAGACAGTAATATATATTCTAAGTTCAACATTGTATATAAAATAAAGTTACTAATCTATTACAATCAAAGTTTGCAGCATTTAAAAGAACTGAAGTCTTAAGGCAACATATCCTGAATGCAAAAATACTAAATCTCAAACCTAAAATATAAAGACTACGATCTAATCTCAATCTTCAGCTTAACATAGATGTGGTTGTCAGCATGGTAGTCCTCATCGGCATAACCGTCTTCAGCGGAACCGTCCTGTGCCTAGTCTTACTCCTGGGTAGAAGCCTTCATCGTTGGGTCCTTCCCCTATATAATCATAGACAAAATACGTTGGAACATGGGGATGTCCAGTGGTATAATCACCGTTATCTTTGTGAAAGCTGAGTGAGAAACATACTAACAATGTATCATAATTAGAAAGTTATTACAAGTTATGTAATACCCGAAAAGTTTCTAAACATAAATGAAATGAAGTCGCCATATTTTCTTCTGTATTTCTAAGTAACCTCTGTAATTTATTCCGTATTTCTAGAATCATAAATATGCTGTACGTATTTAGTAGTCATTAACTTAGACAGTAATTCTCAGACCCAGATAGGTGTTTGCACACAAACCCGTAAAATCTGTTTACACCTAGACTGCATGACACGTGGCGAGAACAAGATCCCACGAATTGGGGATGCAAGTACTACCTAAGCGTTGGGAAACTGCGTTCCCAAAATCCGATCACAGCGTGTATAAGTTGGTACTACAAAAAAATTTGTGCGTGCTATAATAACCTTACAAGGGCGGAACTAGGGTTACCTTAAACTGCAAAGATAAATTGTTGTAGTAGACGAATCGAGAACACGGCTCGATAGCAGCTCACGATCTTCTACCATATTTTCTGCTGCCAGAATATCAAACTGAGTGTGGGCTCTTTCGAAATCCTTTCTGTTTTCTGCACTCCCTTCTTACGCTCTTTTTTCTATTCCAAGTTATAATGCTCTTTTGAAAAAACGCAAACTGAGAAGAGAGCCAAAGCATCATATGTATAGGCTACGATAGGGACAATAAGAAGTCAATAAGGAATAAACTTCCTTACGGAATTAGGAAACCCTTATTCGAACTGAATCAGATTCCTATTTCCATAAATTATAATTCATACCACTAAAGAATTATAATTGCACTCCTACACTTATCTCAAAAATATATTTCGAGCTCTATGTTATTAAATGCTTATTATCTCCCCACGTTAAGATTACAGATATCCATTAATTAAATATAATTACTGACAATCATATTTAATTAATCTCTTAAAATTCCTTAAGATCCTCCGCTTAACTTATCTGATATGTCGGATACAAAATCCACCTTCAGAGTTTCACATAATCAAAACTTATAAGTTTCCTCAAGGAGATATCATCAATCCTAAAATTTAGATTCCATCATTAATTAACATCCACCGCACAATTAATATTGTCATCCAATCCAATAAGATTTTGACTCATTTAAGGATCTCACCCTTTTAGGGATCAAAGTGTAAATATCAAATATACGTGTCTATAAATTAATTTAGGATTTAGAGCATAAGCACTCATAATAGCCCTGAGGTATTAATTATCTTGTAAGTCAGTACAAAGATAATTACCCCAAGTCGGTCTCGTTTAATACACAAAATGTACCAGCATTTGGCAAAATTTGCAGTTAGTAGACAAACCCACCTCTGTGAAGGGTTCTAATCTTATTAGCATATGAGTGTGTGTGCTGGTGCATTCTTTTGCCAAGTTCTTTTAGATGTGTGTGTGTGTGTGTGTGTTTGGTGTTGTGTTTTTATTGGCAGTGGTAGTATTTGCTGTGTGTTTTCATTTTGTCATCATTGTGTTTTGGTACTGTCCTCAGCAGGGTGTGTGAGTGGGTGAGTATTTTTTGCCTAGCTCTTTTTGTTGAAGTTTGTGTTTGGTGTTGTGTTTTCTTTGGGGCTTGATGAATTTTGCTCAACTTCTGCTTTTGATCTTCTGCTGTGCTATAGTTCTTCATCTAGTTGGCTTTCTTTGTTTGTTTTGGGGTGGATTTGGCTTTTTAAAACTTGTTACTTGCTGGTGTATTCGCTAGATTGAGTGTAGCTTGTCTTTATCTCTATTTTGATGTGTTGTATTTAGGGGTGGACACGAGCCAAGCCGCTCAACAAGGGCTCGTGGCTTGGCTTGCCCAGAGCTCGGCTCGGCTTGGCTCATATAATAAATGAGCCAAGCTCGAGCTTGAATAGCAGGCTCGTTTAATAAACGAGCAAAACTCGAGCACACTTGGGCTCGGCTCGATAAGGCTCGTGAACAGCTCGATTAAGGCTCGTATAGTAGGCTCGTGAAGAATCTCTTTAATAGGTTTGATAAGGACTTGTTTAAATGTATATATATATATATATATATATGACAATTATAAAAATATGATATATATATATATAATGGAAAGTATTTGAAATTGAAAGAGCTATTATATATATATGATAATTATAAAAACATAATATGAAGTATTTAAAATTGACGTGCATAGTCTTAAATTCACGTGTCAAGCAATTGTTTTAAGTAATATTTTTTTATATATATATATATATACATATACATATATATATATATGTGTGCCAACTGTCAAGCATTGAGCTTGGTCCGTGGATTTTGATTGACAACTTATACTTGCTACTAGGGGTGTACACGAGTTGAGCCGCTCAACAAGGGCTCGAGGCTCGGCTCGATAATAGCTCGGCTCGATAATAAACGAGCCAAGCTCAAGCTTGAGCAGGATGCCAACTCTTAAAGCTCGGCTCGAGCTAGGCTCGAATTCAAAAAGCTCGACTCGAATACAGCCCTAGTTGTATCTGGTCTCTCTTGGTGGTGCTCTCTAAGTTGTTACCTAAAGAAGAGCATCTCATTTATTTGATTCCCCCAAAAAAAAAACAAAAAAAAAAACAAAAAAAACCAACAACTAATAAACTTTTCATATTCATTTACTGATAATCTATAATTTTCTTTCACTGAATTGTGGCTCTAAAATAAGAGTTTTTCATAAGAACATTTCTATTTATCTATCTATCTATTATATATATGAGTAATGCTAGATGCACTCTCAAATGCACAACTAAATATACAATTATGTTTAAAAATGTTAGACTTTGTGCTAAAAAGTCTGTACACAAAAAAGGGGGTTTGCTGGGTATGCAAGCTTTTCAGCACGAAGTCCAACATTTTTAAACAGAATTGTGCATTTAATTATACATTTGAAAATACATATAACATTACTATATATATATATATATAGGTCGAAGCAAATCAAGCCTCTCAGCCTTCCACATCAGCATCTCCTCTCCCTGTTAAAAATCATTAGTGTCCTTCCCTCGTGAGAAAACCATCCACTAAACATCTGCATCTTGAAGTCTTCCCCTATCTTCTTGCCTCCACCGACTCCTCCTCTCCCACCCCTACTGAAAGCCAGCCATCGCCGCCTCCTCTCCACACAAAAAAGTAAGAAAAGGGGAATATCAACATATCCAAACCCCAAAACTATTATCCATTTCAAGCTTTATATAGATTCGCTGCCCTAAACCATATCTAATCTTCAATCCAACTTCAAAAACCCTACCAACTCTACCAAATTTTGTGTATATATATATATATATATTTGTACCATTTATTGACAAATTTTTGGGTTCAGATTCTTCAGATCGATCAAATGATCTTTTCAAAGATTGGACGTTCGTTCTCGATCATATAAATAGGTCAAAAAGATTTTTTTTCCCCGAACAAACCTCTGTCAAGCCCCCTGTATTAATTTTCTAGATCCGCCCATGCCCTTATGCTTTAAAAGTGGACACTTACCCCCTGTGATTGTGGACTAAAATGGAACTGTTATGACTTTACTCAAAACTGACGAAAATTCTAAAATTGGTTAAAATTATAAACATTTAACCCATTTTGTGATGTTAATTTTGAGGTTAACTTTCTTTAAGGGAGCAATGATATCCTTTAACCCCAAAATAAGCCCCACATAGGTGGGTTAAAGGATATCATATTGAAGCATAAGGGCAGGGGCAAATCTAGAAAATTAATACAGGGGGGCTTGACAGAGATTTGTTCGGGGAGAAATTTTTTTTTGGACCTATTTATATGTATTTTGTGTAGATATAAATTAATGCTAAAAAAATTAACCCAAAAACATAGGAGGGATGAGAGATTTTATAATTAGCACAAAAATATAAAAGAAAAGGGGGCATAGTATGACAATTTTATAATATTAGGGGGTCTAATTGTAATTTTTAGGGGGTGTAAATAAAACTAACAGACCGTTTGGGGGGGGGGGGGGTTTGTTACCAAATTACAAACCTCGAGGGAGGTCCGTGTAATTTTCGAAACCTCAGGGGAAGTCCGTGTAATTAAGGCAAACCTCAGAGGAGGTTTATTTAATTTACCCAAATTTTAATTTAAAAAGTTTACCTTTTGTGAGTCACTACCTTAATTCCTTTCCTCTTTTCTTGAATATCTGACATTTTGAAGTATGTTAATTTTTGAAGTCATTTAAGCATGAAGGCTCATTTCTTTTTCTTCTTTTTCTCTAAATCCACATACTAGGCAGTGCTTGGAAATGTCTTCCTCTCTCAAATGATATAAAATCACATACATTTTCTTTGTTAAAATAACACACTACCTATTTTTATATAGAACGTGAGAGTCGAATTGAAAAATGATCATGTTTTACGAAATCCTAAATATGCCCATTAAAAAAAATTGTGGATTGTGTTGAAACGATTGAGTGACTTTTGTTCAGTGTATTTTAGTATTAAAGCATCCATAGTGGTGTAGTTTTGGCATCTGAACTTAGTTAAACTTAGCAAAACGGCACACCATGGTGTAGCTTATACCACAACTTGGTATAAGCAAAACTTTGCAAAACTTAAGTTTGTGGTACGCTTAAGTTCGCTAATGTACATAAACGAGCACAGTGTGTGCCGCCTCCCACCCACACGGCACACACAATGCCGTCTAACATCCAAACGACACACACAATGCCATCCAACATCGAAGCGGCATTGTGAATGCCGTTTGGTTCAATAGCGTGTTTTTTTTTTCTTTTTAATAATTGGTTCAAAAGCTCCCAAACAGCTTTCGGAGTGTCGTTTGGTTACTACACCACTGAGAGGGGCACAAAACCTGTAGGCTGAGGAATTTGGCTCTTCAAACGAAGAACAAGATGACAATGGTAGCGGTTGAATTTGGTTCGCGAGAAGTGGAAAAGCGCTTCAAAATTGAGGGTGCACCGACTCTTAATATGATGCGGATGCATGAGATCTTGGAGGTTAGCTTCAAATGATATTAGTTTCAGTTTTTGGTTTTTGAATCATGAGACCCTTTTCTTATATTCTTATTTCAAGTAGTTTGTTTGATTTTGATGGGCAAATTTAGATTATTGGCCTCAAGGCACATATTATAGTATTTGTTAGCCTTTTCTCTCCAATTTTTTCTTTGGTTCTTGCGAAGGAGTTTTATGATCCTTTCCTTGAATCTCCAAATTTTCATGATTTATAGGCACCCAGTTCCAGCCATCGTCATTGAACATACCTAAATCGCTTTTCCCCTTGGCAGGATGACAACGAATGGTTCACCATCCAATCTCTGCTTGTGAAAGGTTAAAGTCAACTATTTATTCAATTTTTCTGTTACAACAATATCATGTAAATTCTGACCTTGCAAGGAACATTGCTACTCTATAATACAACCATTGAATGTTAAACGAGACAGAGTGGAGAAGAAACATAATATACCCTACTGATATAACTGTTTTAGTAAAGGCAAACTATTGCATTTACAAAAAAAAAAATGTACACAGACCTGTTGGTCAGTTTTTTAGTTCAAGTTACCAACTGTTTTAGTAGGCAACCTACTATTATATCTATTGTTATTCCAAGCACAAAAAGGAACAAGTGGGTGTCAGGCTTTTGATACAAAATTTGAACTTGACAATTATCACATTTGTTATGTTTAGTTGGTAAACATTGGTTGTAATCAATTTAATTTCTGTTGGAAAATAGTTCACAAGGCTCAAGTATGTGGTGTTGAATCAAACTGTTCTTTCAACACTTTCAGATTTTCAACGGATGTGTTTCTTCTACGGCTGTGACCACCGATCCTTAAAAAAAAAAGCCTTCTAACGCTTGCTCTCCAGGTAAAATTCCTAAATCTTCTTTGGTGATTTGTTAATGTTTTGTGTGCCTATATCTATACTAGTCATGCAACACGTGCGTTGCACGTGGTTGAGCACGAAAGTTAAATACTAATAATTTGATGCATCAAATTAGTTGGACGTTCATCACAAGCTTCTACTCTTGGTTGAATACCAAGTTGAAGACCATAAATATCAAATAGTTAAGAGCAACACAAAACTAACATGCACCGAAGATAGACTTACAAATCCAATAATTAACTTCACAATGCAATACATTGTATCAAGTAATCATGCAAATAGCCCAACATTCTAAAATGAGTTAAATTTCCATGGACCTTGTTTTAAACCTTTATTATATAAAATGTTGTTATTTATTTATTTTTGGATTTCTAAGGAACAACAGTTATATGATCAGTAATTAGTCGAGAATAGTTATAGCTGTGACATGATTAGAGTGCTTTGTAATAGGATTATTTTCTCTATCTTGCTATTGATATTTATTATTTACTATAAACACTGTTTGGAAAATTATATAATGACATTTTCTTAAAGCAACATATTATAGTGTTATAATGTATGAGATTCGTTATTCATACTGTTTACATGCTCATTGTATTGTAGAAACCTTTTCTAGGATGTGTCAGAAATTTTTAGCAAAGATGTTATAACATATTTATTGGATTATCAAATTTAGGGATTTTGTACCATATAAGAGTTAACTTAAATTGTTAACTGCTTTTTTTTTTCACAACATTCTTTAAGTCTGACATTATTCTCTTCTACTTTTTTTTTTGGGTGCTAAATACGTTCTAATATCCTACTTTTTAGTACTAAATTAATTTTGTTTACTTGCTAAAAATTTGTCTTAATTTTTGAACCTCATTAGTCCCCTTTTTTGTTTAGTCACAACACTTATGTAATTTTTCCACAGGGTTTTACGTGATGAAATTGGAATTACAATGACAAAATTTATCAATCACTTAAATTTTGTGTATCCTAAGAATAATTTAATAAATTATAGCTTAATTTCCTTCGAGTTGTAAGATTTTTAGATTAAACTAAACATCATTAAGATAGTAACTTCCATTAAGATAGTAAGTTCAACCATATGAACATAGTTACATAATTAATTGTTAATAATAAAATAAAAATAAAAAGGCAAAAATATTTCAGGAACTGCGATTTTGGATAAAATATTAATTCATCTAAAATTGATAGTAAATATATTTTATGACTCTATAACAAATTGGTATTTAATATTTTATAGTATGTTTGTTCAAAAAGTAATGTTTAACGTAGTGCACCAAAAAAAGAAGAAGTTGTTAGTTTTAGTTTAGTTAGATTCCTTAAAGCATCTCCAATGTTGTTAAGGAAGGTAGTGTAAATTTAATCGAAGTTTGTGTAACATGGAGAATGCCACAGTGGTGCAGTTAATTAAACAGCATGTGATTGCCGTCTGGGGTACAATGGTGTTGCCTTTATCGACCACCTCCCAACCGTCATTATCTTTGTCGGCCACCACTGAAAGCAATTAAACGACATTAATTTTGTTGAATCGTTGATTTCAATGCCATGCGCATTCCCTATGGTGAGTCCAATTCTAATGAAAAGAGCCAGCAATGGCTCTGCCATCTGGTGTTAAAAGGTACAATTTTTTCCGTTTTGAATGGGGACGGTGCAGCTTCTGCCTTGTGACTATAGGGTAAGAAAAATTAGTGGAATGGTAAACTTTGGTTCCCCTACCGTACAGTATCCTAATTTTCCCTACTAACTACACTGTTGCAAGCAACCCATATGATAACATAATTAACTTCAGCAAAATAATGTTGACCCTTCATGATTTTGTATCTATTTGTGTATATCTACACACACGTCTACTTTGGGAACATGTGCGATGCACATGAAAATATTCAAGAATAATACTAATAATGTACACTCAAATCCTTACTATATAACATATTCAGCTTTTTTATTAACTTCATATAATTATCATAACAAACCATCAAGTTAAAATAATGATATTGTAAAGGATTAATTGTTTTAATTTGAAAAGTTATGTTCTAGTTTTTTTTTTTTTCAATTTATTCATTTGATTTTAGATCTGATTTTCAATAAAGCACAAATGATGCGAGTTTCACATAAATCTTGTATAGCATTTTGTTGTGTACTACGGACGAAAATTTTGATTTTTCGTTTTCTTGAAATTCGTTTTCTTCAATTTTTTAATCCATATATTTATATTACTCAATAACTAAAAGAAATTCTAGAATTTTCTATAAGATAGAAGTATTTGTTGATGTTTGAAAAATAATAGTTATTCTAAAATTCTTTTTCTCTAACCTATTATTTTTCTTAACTTCTTTCATCAAATATTGTCATCTAAATATAATCAATATATAAAAATAAAATTAATATGATGTTCTAAATGCTAATCATTGTTGACTATTTAAATGTAGTTACAGAATTGCAACCAAAGCAGATCATCGGCAAAAAAAAAATCCTGATATCAAATAGTTTAAATTTGAAATGTTGTTCAAGTATTTCAATAAAGTACTGTGATAAGTTAATTTATTGTCTTAAATCAATATGTTAATTTCTCAACAATTTTAGTGTATTTTACCTTTCCTAGTTACTTAATTAGCATCTTAATTACATTATCTTATTTGTAAATGATGTATTCGCACTCTATTAGATTAATTAGGATTCAGTCAACTTTCTGTGTCAATTTGCGTGCCCGTCTCCACTTTTTTGTTAACTAAATATATATCAATTTAAAATGAAACAAAATTAAAAATACATCCTAAAAATTGGAAAAATATCAACTTTTGATTGTTTAATTTTTAAAATTATGAATGTGTATATAAGAATAATTAAAATTAGTGTTGTGTGAGTTGCGCCTAACATTGTACTTAGTAACTCCACACGTTATGCATACTTGCTCCCAACATTCTGCAATTTACACAACATAGGAGCAACTCATCATAAAATCATATGCAACTCACAAAACATGGATTTACATTCTCTTGTAAATATACTATGTCGAATATTAGGCCCTACAATATAAAACATCATAAATTAGATTTTCTTTTTCAATTGACAAAAAAAGTGTAAATTGACACATAAATGACAAAATTTTGACAGAATCCAAATTAACCACATTCTTTTATGATATATAGTGAAAGAAAACTACCATCCAGATACTCAAAAAGTTGTAGACAATTGTGTTATTATAATTGAGAGTTCTAGATAAAATTTTTCTATACTCTATTTGAAGTAAATGTAAAATAAAATGACACATCTTGTAGGTCTGTACAAATTGCTAGTAAATCACCTCACCATATATATTAATATATATAAGAGCAGTGGTTAATTTTTTTTTTTTCCCAATATACTTAAAATCCGGGAATAACTTGTTTCTCATATGTCCTAAGAAATCTGATATTGTATCTACCAATACCATTAGTGACAACAAACACATTCTAAAATTTCTAAAAATTTTGGTAAGACAAAGAGATTAGGAAATTTTTTTTTAAAGAACAGCAACAAAACCAATCACATAGTTTGACCACCACGTACATACTTGGATTTTTCTTCACCAAGATATTAAGGAGGTTACTAATGGAGTCTTGCAGGTTTGATACTAAAAGAAAAACTAATCAAGTCCTTAAAAATAGTGCTTTATAATATTAGGATAAAAATCAGTCAAGTAGGATTTGATTGAAGTCGTGAAAATTATAGAACTATTCCAGTTAAGTACTACTTAATAATAGGACTCCAAGTCTTGAAGATAGTTGTATAATGTAATAGGACTGGACAATCCAACATAGAAGTGATGCTTAAAAAAGAAAAAAAGAAATGTGGTTATAGTTAACAGATTCATTTGATTTGTACCAATTAAAAGAGCAATGGAATGCTAATAAACTGTGTATGGTAAAAAAAAAAAAAGGTTAGTGGAATGTCAAGAAAATGTATTAAGTAAAAATTGGCAGATTAATGACCGGTGTGACAAAATACTTGGAAACCATTTTAGGATTCAAAATTAGAGAAGCATAACATTATTCTTCAACAAAAACAACAAAAAATTATATGAAGAAAGTAGAAGTTGTTGCCAAACAGGCCTAAATCATGAAACAATCATAGCAATAAAACATGAAAACCAGTAAGATATCAAATAGAACTTAAAAACATAATATTTCAATAAACTCTATATTAAGAGTTTAAAAAACCAAAAAACAAAAACAAAAACAATAACAAAAACAAAGAAATGTACACATGATTAAGAAGAAACATGAAAAGAGAAAAAGAAAAAAGAAAACACTTTCCCCGAAATAAAATGAAAAGACTTGGAAAAATTTATCAAGAACCAATATCTCTACAAATATGAATGTTCATATTTACGTACCATTATCGGTTGACTCTTACATCTTTTTTCTTCTTCTTTTTTCTCTGCGTATCTCTCTTGATTACATTATCGATTTACTACTCTTGATTAGGGATCACAATGTTTGTCCAATAGACGATGACCCCTTTTTTTTTTTAAATAACCGCTGACCTCTTAGTTTAGTTTAGGTAGACTCCTCAATATTATTACGTAATCCTTAATTATAGTCCACCAATAAGATATAAGGAATTACAAAAAAAAAAAAGTTAAAAGGAAACAATTCGAATATAGAGATATGAATGGTTAGAGTCCTAATCTACGAGAAGTTTTTGTGTACCCTCAAAGTAGCGCCTATGTGGTGCCCCACACCCAATGAGGTAGCGCCACACAGGATTGTTAGGCCATTTAAATTTTTTGTGGTGGATTCCATTGTTCGTGTGGCGCGCTACTATTGGGTACGGAGTACCAAGTGACATACCACGTGGTACCTTAGGGGTACCCAAAAATTTCTCCCTAATCTACATCTACTATCTAAGAAATTAAAAGTAAGAAAGAAAAAAAAAATTAAATTTTTTTTTGGTGGATTCCATTGTTCGTGTGGCGTGCTACTATTGGGTACAGAGTACTAAGTGACATGCCACGTGGTACCTTAGGGGTACCCAAAACTTTCTCCCTAATCTCCATCTACTATCTAAGAAATTAAAAGTAAGAAAGAAAAAAATAAATTAAATTTTTTTGTGGTGAATTCTATTGTTCGTGTGGCGCGCTACTATTGAGTACGGAATATCAAGTGACATGCCACGTGGTACCCAAAAATTTCTCCCTAATCTACATATACTATCTAAGAAATTAAAAGTAAGAAAGAAGGAAAAAAAAAAAAAAACACCCAATATTAACGTGAATTTAGCTAAAGTCCTATAAGAGTTAGTTTAGTTAGATTCCTAGTCCATATATATATATATATATATACAAATATATGTAAACGAATACCAATGTCTCTAAAAGAGTAAATCATTACAAACATAAACATGATATCACGGAGGAAAAAAAAAAAGAAGGAAAGTGATAAGGTTTTTTTTGTTTTCTTGAAAACAATCAATAAATGTACACATTAGGAATAG
The DNA here is from genome assembly GCA_033977485.1 of Hydrangea macrophylla. Taxonomy (NCBI): domain Eukaryota; kingdom Viridiplantae; phylum Streptophyta; class Magnoliopsida; order Cornales; family Hydrangeaceae; genus Hydrangea; species Hydrangea macrophylla. The sequence continues at coordinate 38,120,790 of CM066994.1, forward strand.
AAGTTGTATTTCCTAAGTTGTTTTCCTAAGTCTCTAAAAGAGTAAATCATTACAAACATAAACATGATATCACGGAGGGGAAAAAAAAGAAGGAAAGTAATAAGGTTTTTTTGTTTTTTTGGAAACAATCAATATATGTACACATTAGGAATAGAAGTTGTATTTCCTAATCTTAAACAATGTATGTATATATAACATATATATCAATGTGGACAGCCCAAAAAAATGGTCAAAAAAAATAAATTAGCATACTAAACTTATTAAAACTTTAACAAAAATTAGTTAAAGTAAAAGTGCACCGATTGATAAAAGTGTAAAACACTTATGGCCATTGGTGCACTTATATATATATTATAGATATGTACCCCTATAATGCACGTTTTTTTTTAGTATAATGCGCGGGTTTGACTTCCGAGAAAACAGCTTTTTCTGGCTATATGCATACTCTTTCTTGGCTATTTCTCAGACCTGACTAATAGAAAACTCCACAAACTTTTCCTCTCCCTCACACTTTGCTAACACAGACTCAAACACATACACAGGGCACACCCAAACTCCAACATAAGCTGTTGTTGAAAGGGGGAAAAATCTAATTAGTCATTTTCCATATTGAAAGTTGTTGTATAAACAGAGAATTCTAAGGCTGTTTGGAAATTATTAAAGCAGTAGACAAGTGAACAATGATTATTTGGATTTTTTGCTGAACCTTCCTTTCTTTGTTGAGGTCTCTTTTAACAGTATTTTCTGGCAACGTGGGTTCGAGTATGTTAGCACATCCACTTCGTGCATACTATAGAGCAGCTATCAGTGCATACTATGGGGCTGGAAGACTTAAAGTAGGTAATGAAGTTTAAGGTAATTTTTCCTTTTCCATTCATACATTGCTAGAAGTAAATCAATATACAAAGGGATTTTTACAAATAATTTAGATGTGGTTAGATTAATGTGAATGTAGTCTTTATTATAATTGGTTAATAACTGGATTTATTGCACAGTTGTCGTAGAGGCAACCCAATTTAATGTAGGCTTTATGTTACCTTTTCAAATTAAGACGTCAAGTGGCTGCACAAAATCCAATCATTAGTAAGCAATCTCACCACTCCTCTCCCTCTACCTGTGAATTGAATGCAATTGTATATTGCTTTAATCATTCGCTTAGGCATTTTGCTCTTAGAAATTTGAGTTTGTTTTCATTTTATGCACTGCAATAGTCGCCAATTTTTTAAATTGAATTTATTTTCTTTTTGTGCACAGACAAAAAAAAAGTGTTAATTTACTTTGATTTCAGTTCTTTCTGCAATTTAAGAAGATCCTTTGTCCTATATGATCCATCTCCATGCAGTTTAATAATGTACTAGTAGTGTTGGTTTCTCTCTTCTACTGTTTCTGGATTTCAAGCAAGAAAACACACATGTTTCAAACAAGAAAAGTCTCAATTTTGTACATGTGATTGATAGGCTTGAATTCAATTCAGTCCCAAATTCCAATGCGTTAGTTGTATTTCTACCTTCCCTAACCTTTTGTTATTTTAATCATTCTATCTTGGGTAATGCTATAGTTCCCAATTTGAATCCCAAGTTTTTTTTTTTCCATGTGATATACAATGCCCATTAGCACTATTTCTTTGATGCATCACTTGGATTTGGTTGTTTGTATTTAGGTGCAGATGAGTATGGAAGAATTTTTTGATGAACTTTGGTCTTCAAAACTTTTCATTCCTTTTCAGCAATGCAAATCATGAGTTAGTGAGAAAATTTACATTACTTCAGGAGTAATACTTGGGGCACAATCAAAGCCACAACCTTTTGCTCACAACCTCCATTTTGTGTCTATCTCTCTCCTAGTGGGCACTGTGGGGTCACTGGCACTGTGGGACCCATCAAGAGAGAGATAGACACAAAATGAAAGTTGTGAGCAAAAAGTTGTGACTTTGGTTTTAATGACCCTTTCGTTTCAATTTGTGTTTTTAAAATCTATGATATTATGCTTAGCTTACCCTTTTGTATTACAGTATATGTGATTTTTGAATTAATTTTGGAGTTTTGTGTTCTTTACCTATGTTGCGTACTTTGATGATACAACAGTTGCATCACGTGCAACTTCTTCTCATAAATCCCAGATGCGAAGAGTAAGAAGCCAAAGAGACCTATGGAGTGGATCTTGAGAGGAAAAAATAGAAGGGGGATTTTTTCCACGCTAATGCTCACACATTGATATAGTTGAATAGGAGTTAAGTGAAATTAAAATAAATTCTTTATTCACAGTAGATTCATTTGTACCTAATATTTTTAAGTTCCAGCCCTTCCCATTCTTTGACATGATATTTCATTGATTTGATTTCTTGATTATTTACATTAAGCCTAAATCAATTCCCCACTTTTAATTATGGAATGGATACAAAGAGTATCCCAGTTAGTCACTAACATTTTTATTTTATTTCAAGTTATATTTGGAATTCAGTCAACCATGTACGGCAGCCGTGCTTAGCACGGGTTGTGGACTAGTTCATGAAATAAATTTTAATCTTGTTGCAATGTACTATGACTCAACTTACAAACATTAATGATTCTATTACAATTCTTTACAACCTTATGACTCGCTTTATGGATCTTGTTCCATTATATTAGCACACTTGTTACAATCATTTGGTACCTTGCAAACATACATTTGAATACTATTTTATAAAATTTCAGCACCAATGTTTCCCGTTGAATTATTATCATATCATTATAGTTGGATTTATTGAAGTGATGAATTCATTTACTACATCCAAATTAAAAGGACATTTGTAAAAACGAATTACACACGTGACAAGATTTAGGTTTAGTTTGACCCCTACATGGCTTTTTAAAAGGAGCTTATGCAATTTATTAGTAAGTTGTTTGATAATTTTATACAAATGACACACTACTCTTGAAAACGATATCATGAAACCAAAAAGTAACCTTGTACTTTTAAAAGCTCGATTCTAGAGCTTTTAAAAGCTCCTCCCAAAAAAGTCTTAAGTTCAATTTTTGCAAAGTTCATAAATTAGTTACCAAATAAATTAACATGAAATTATACTTTAAAAAAGGAGAAACACCAAAATGGGAGCCAAACTAAGCCCTAATCACCAAGTTACGCTATGCAATCACCAAAATTACATAATTTGTACATTATATCACAATATTTAAGCACCCAAATACAAGTATATGAGCAGTATGTTACAACTGTTGTATATTACGATCTTCAGTTACGCCATGTTACAAATGTTGGACACTAGGTTATAATATTTAACCATATCTCTTTTGGTCGAGTGACAAATATTTTGGGTGTATTACTCAAAAGGTTTAGTATTCGAGTCATAGAGATTGACCATCGGGTAATTCACGTGGCGACTCCAAGACTTCGAGGAATTAATCGAGGTGCGCACAAATTGATCCGAACACCCCCAATTAGCCCAAAAAAAAAGTTACAATATTTTGATGAATAACTTACAATCTCTTCAGCGGCCACATTATGATAGCTAAGCACCTGGTGGAATTACCTGTTGGTCAACGTTTGCAAGTTTGGTACTTTTAATACCACCGTAAGCATCATAGAATTCTCCCGTTATTCAAGGGGGTCCGGCTGTGGTGGGGCAAGAGTAGTTTTGCTCTAGGTGGGGCAAAATCACTATATATGTGGCAAGTGTTGATTGGAAGAGATATGAAAATGCTGACATAATTTAGCCCATTAAATGTTTAGGAAGAAGGAAGACTGCCATAATATTAGGGCATTAAATGCCTTGCAACATGCTATAACAGGTTTGAACTTTCTTAAGAGCTGTTTGGACTTTGATGAGGATTGTTTGGACATTGCAAAGAAATGTGCCAAGTTTGTAAAATAATATGCATTATTATGGTGTACCTTATGGAATAAATATTGTACACAACTAAATAAAATTCAAGTCAGTAAAAAAAAAAAAGAAGGTAAATAGCAGATTTAGACTTTCATAAGGGTTGTTTGGACCTTGAAAAGAATTGTGCCAAGTTTGCAAAATATTAATCATCACTATGTTGTACCTTATGAAATAAACATTGTACACAACTAAACAAAATTCAAGTTTGGTAAAAAAAATAAATAAATAAAAAAAACGAAGAAAGTAAATAGTAGATTTGGATTTTCCTAAGGGTTCTATAGTGGGGCGGTTCCACGTGGAGAATACCACTGTCCATGAGAGCAAAAGTATTTTCTATAAAGAAATGTGTATGGAAAATAGTAAGCTCGATATGTTGTACCGTATGGAATGAATGTTGTACACAAGTAAAAAAATTCAAGTCTGTAAAAAAAAAAAAAGTAAATAGTTGGTTTGGACTTTCCTAATGGTTGTATGGACTTTGATAAAGCTTGTTTGGACTTTGCAAAGAAAAGTGCCAAATTTGCAAAATATTAAGCATCTCTATGTTGGACCTTATGGAATAAATGTTGTATACAACTAAATAAAATTCAAGTTTGTAAAAACAAAAAAAGGAGGTTTGGACTTTCCTAAGGATTGTTTAGACTTTGATAAATGTTGTTTGGACTTTGCAAAGAAATGTGCTAAATTTGCAAAATACTAAGCATCACTATATTGTACCTAATGGAATAGATGTTGTACACATCCAACTAAAGTCCAACTACCACCCATTGACTGAAAAAAGTACAAAAATATAAGGTTTGCTTTTATTAAGGTTTGCTTTGCTTTTATTAAGGTTGTTGCATTAAACGCCCTTTAATGAGCCAACAACCAACTTTGGAGGCAAACTTTGGACTTCATAAGAGAAATCTGAAGAAGATGTTGAATGGAGAAACATTTAACTTTCATCATCTCTCTCGTTTTGACTACATCTTTGTATTTTTTAGTTTTACTTCACAAACATATATAAATTTCATTCCATTTCAACTCTAGTTCAAGATAGAAGACCATTCAAGTGAAGTACTAATTTGAGAAGACAAACATATCTTCATTTTACAGGTATTTTACAACTATTGTGAATAATTTTGTTGTACACAATATTGTTATGAGTAATGCACGTTACTGAAAGAATTAGAACATTATTCAATCAAAGTTACTTTAAATATACTATGTAAAATACTTTTAATTAGAATACCTTTCAATTATTATTATTATTAATTTTTTTTTTTATGTACTGTATCTTGTATATTAATGTACATGAGTTTGGATGTAGTGAATAGAGTGTAAAATAACTTTACCTTGAAGATAACAACAAAAATAAGTAGATTGCATCATTAAGAAAATAGATCGCCAAATGTTCCTTACAAATGTCCAAGTGTTTCTTAAGAAAGTCCAAATGATTCTTATGAAAGTCCAAATATTCCTTACTAAGGTCCAAATGTTCCTTAAAAAAGTCCAACGGTTCCTTAAGAAAGTCCAACTATTTTTTAAGAAAGTCCAAATATTTCTTAAAAAAATCCAATTGTTCCTTACTAAGGTCCAAATGTTCCTTAAGAAAGTCCAACGGTTCCTTAAGAAAGTCCAACTATTTTTTAAGAAAGTCCAAATGTTTCTTAAAAAAGTCCAATTGTTCATTACTAAGGTCCAAATGGTTCTGAAGAAATATCAAATGTTCATTACAAAAGTCCAAATGGTTATGAAGAAAATACAAATGCCTCTTACTAAAGTCCAAATATTTCTTAAAAAAAATTCAAATGTACCTTACTAAGGTCCAAATGTTTCTTAAGAAAGTTCAAATGTTCCTTACTAAAGTCCAAATGTAACATAGTAAATTTTATATGTTGCTTAAGAAAGTCCAAATGTTCCTTACTAAGATCCAAATGTTTCTTAAGAAAGTTTAAATGTTCCTTACTAAAGTCCAAATGTTGTTGAAGAAAGTCCAAATTAATGTTCCTTAAGAAAGTCCAAATATTCCTTACTAAGGTCCAAATGTTTCTTAAGAAAGTCCAAATGTTCCTTACTAAAGTCCAACAGTACCTTACTAAAGTTCAAATGTTCCTTACTAAGGTCCAAATGGTTCTGAAAAAATACCAAATGTTCCTTATAAAAGTCCAAATGGTTCTGAAGAAAGTCCAAACAGTTCTTTAATAAGTCCAAAGCATCCTTAAAATTCATAATTTCCTTAATAAGATACAAATATTACTTGAGAAAGTCCAAACATTTCTAAGAAAATATTCGTTTGTACTTAGTCAGGATAACTTTGTGTAGAATAGGTAGAAAAGCTTAGATTGAAGATAAAGAACACAATACAAACTAGTGAAAGGAATAATATATAGTGCATTGAAAAAGTAACACCTTGATAAACTAAGCATCTCCATAGAATTCAAGACAATATATGGAATCTAAATCAGTTGATAGGCAATCAGGAAGATAGTTCCGAAAATCACCATCAACGTCGTCGTCACTATAATCCGACAGCTCAGGGTCTGAAGCGAAATTTGGATTTTCTTCAATCTTTGCAATAGCGTCGAAGGGGTCATAGTAATTCTTCTTTTCATCTTGAATCATGTGAAAACGCATTAATCTAAGATTCATCTGATCGAGTTCTAGTGTTATTCGTTTTATCATCTTATCGTTATCCACATCAGGATTTTGCACCATGTCAGCAGAGCGAGCTTTGGGTACTCGTAATCCATGCCAACGACAATAGACCTCGGTGTCACGCCTTCTGTTGACCAAGTTTGGCCATCTCAGTAAATGATCATTAACAAGCCAACTTGGTAGCAGGCGAGATTGGGCTTCACCGATGAAAACATGCCCGTGACTTGATAGTGGCACATGGGTATTAATGGGTTCATTGAGAAAAGGACGTTTTTCTCCATACCATATCTGACCAGTATGATCTACGTAAAATCTAACTATTTGCCAATATAACGCTAAATAATTTCCCCTTCCTCTCCCTGCACCTCTCCCCCTCCCCCTCCCCCTTCCTCTCCATGTGGATTCAAAACTTTTTTTAAAAGGTACAAATGCTTTCTTAAGAAAGTCAAAGGTTACTTAGTTATGTCCAAAACTAGACAGTGGGCGTTCAAATGTTTGCTGTCGCTGTCCAAATGGTTCCTTAAGGAAGTCCAAGGACCTCTCTCTCTCTCTCTCCCTACGATTTTCTCTCTCTAGGCCATCACCACAGTGCCATAGGATTTAGCGCGTGATACGTACGAGGACCGCTCTAGTAGTGATCTTCACGACCTATGCGAAGCATAAGAGAGTACACGGAGGCTACAAGGAGCAACAGTTCATGGGTGAAGACGTCAGGCTTGTAACAACACCATTCGGCGATCCGTCAGGTTATTTCGCTAGGTAACGAACCTATACTCGACTCGTATGCTTGCGTGCATATTATTTACACTTACTAAGGTCCAAATGGTTTTGAAGAAATACCAAATGTTCCTTACAAAAGTCCAAATGATTCTAAAGAAAGTCCAAATATTCCTTACTAAAGTCCAAATGTTTCTTAAGAAAGTCCATGTGTTGCTTAAGAAAGTCCAAATGTTCATTACTAAAGTCCAAATATTTCTTAATAAAGTCCATGTGTTGCTTAAGAAATTCCAAATGTTCATTACTAAAGTCCAAATGTTTCTTATGAAAGTCCATGTGTTGCTTAAGAAAGTCCAAATGTTTCTTAAAAAAGACCAAATGTTCCTTACAAAAGTCCAAATGGTTCTGAAGAATTAAAGTCCAAATGGTTTCTTACAAAATTCTTTAGTGAGGTACAAAGTTTTTCTTAAATCTAAATGTTCCTTAGTGGGATTTTCATTCATATCATCATTGTTTATTAAAAATTACTAATTATTGTTTTTAGAAAGGTATAACGTTTCCATCACAAATAAATATTGTTGCTGCAAAAAATCCAAATGTTTCTTTAAAAAGTTCAAATATTCCTTACTAAGATCCAAATGTTTCTTAAGAAAGTTCAAATGTTCCTTACTAAAGTCTAAATGTTGCTGAAGAAAGTCTGAATATTTCTTAAGAATGTCCAAATGTTCCTTACGAAGGTCCAAATATTTTTTAAGAAAGTTCACATGTTTCTTACTAAAGTCTAAATGTTCCTTACAAAAGTCCAAGTGGTTCTGAAGAAAGTCAAAATGTTTCTTACTAAGGCCCAAATGGTTCTGAAGAAATACCAATTGTTCCTTACAAAAGTCCAAATGGTTCTGAAGAAAGTCCAAACACTTCTTTTAAAAGTCCAAAGCATCTTTAAAATCCAGAATTTCTTAATAAGGTACATATATTACTTGAGAAAGTCCAAACATTTCTAAGAACAACAGATGTTAATTTGAATGACTCTAGAGTTGTGCTTTTCGTACCATGTCATTGACCCATTTCCCCTCCTTAGGGAACAACAGGCTAGCACGATCCGCAAACTCCATGTGTGATCGTATAAGTATCTTGCTGCATTTGTATTTAACAGAGTTCATAGCATTGCATATCATAAACAATACGTACTAGAGTAAGCAAGAGTTCATACATACTCATTGGGGAGCTAGGGATCGCAGACGAAGCGGATAATCTTCTCCTCTTGTTCACTAAACTCCCTTATTCTAACACCGGTGGAAGGCTTGACATTTTTTTTTGGCTTCATAGCCTTTCTCAACTAGTTTTACTCCACATATAAGTATGGAGACACACCTTGTTTCCCCGATCTCTGTTTCGCAGTTACCCGAGTTCTCCTCATACGTGGCGAACAATCTCGTCTTCAATATCCATGAAGACTGGGGATTTTTGCACGGTTGGCTCAACATTTTTCCCTGCGAGGATATCTGTTTGGTCCAAATATTTCTTAAAAAAGTCTAAATATTCCTTGCCAAAGTCCAAATGTTGCTGAAGAAAGTCCAAATGTTCTTTACTAAAGTCCAAATGTTTCTTAAGCAAGTTCAAATGTTTTTAATAAAGTCCATATGTTGCTTAAGAAAGTCCAAATGTTCCTTACGAAAGTCCAAATGTTGCTGAAAAAAGTCTAAATGTTTTTTTTTTAAAAAAGTCCAAATGTTCTTTACTAAGATCCAATTGTTTCTTAAGAAAGTTCAAATGTTCCTAACTAAAAAAAAGTTAATGGTTGTGTGCGCGAGCACGCATTAGATAAAATTGTGTGTGTGTGTGTGTGTGTGTGTGTGTGTGTGTGTGTGTGTGTGTGTGTGTGTGTTTGTTTGTGTGTGCGATCGCGCATTAGATAAAATTATATATACATTAGCAAATTTTACAAAATTAGATTTATAGTATTTAGCCCTAACTTTATACAAATTTGCCGTTCGAAAAAAATATCTTTATAAAAATTTAAAAATAAAAGAGTAATGTTATGCTTACCAAATTTCTTTCCCTAAAGTGTTTCTTAACACATGTGGCAGTGGACCATGTTTATTTTGATTGGTTAATGTTAAGAAAATACTTCTGCTTACCTAAAAAATGGTTCACCAATGCTCACCCAAGCATCCCATTGGCCAATGCAGGGGGACCCAGGATTAAACATCATTTGTTGGCCATTGGGTCCCACTGCAATGGGATGCTTAGGTGAGCCTTGGTGAACCGTTTTTTGGGTGAGAAAAAATGCTCTCTAATGTTAAAGTGGTTCCATAATGGTCCCACTTCAACATCCTTTGGGATTAAAATTTGGGAAGCATAACATTACTCTAAATAAATGTTATAATGTCTTTCATCTATTACTTGGACAAAAATGTTAATGGCTTAATATTAAAAAACTAAATCTATAAAATATTGTAAATTTGTAAATTTTCATTTGGGATGAAAATTGGGGAAGCATAGCATTAATTAACCATTTGGTTAATTAATGCTATGCTTCCCAAATTTCATCGCAAATGATATTGAAGTGGGACCACTGTGAAATCACTTTTAACATCAACCAGTCAAAATCAACTGGGTCCACTGCCACATGTGTTGTGAAACACTTTTGAAAAAGAAATTTGGGAAGCATAGCATTACTCTTTTATTTATTAATTTATTTTTTTCAAACTGCAAATGTTTATAAAGTTAGGGCTAAATACTATAAATCTAAATCTGTAAAATTTGCTAATGTGTATATAATTTTACCTAATGCATGCGCGCGCGCGGGGACACACACGCACACATGCACACACACACACACACACACACATATATATATATATATATGGAGATAAGAAGTAAATTGGTAATCTTACACACAAACTGTAGGTAGAGGGGAGGTGAGTGTTATTTTCCAAACTAGTGGGGAGGTTACTGTAATTGTCATTTACCTCAAGGAGGTCAATGTAATTTGCCCTTTTTTTCCCTACAGTTGGTGGGCAACTGGTTTAGGCGTTAGTAGGTAAGCAATGTTTGAAACTTTCTAAACCCACTTGGACACTTGTCACTTATTGATGAACTCCTCTTCTCATCCAACGACTCTCCTTTGTTGTGCTTCACGTGGAGCAAAACTGCCCTGCTCCACTACAGAATTCCCCTATTCAAGGATGGGATAATTAAAATTCATTCTACTTTATGTAGAGTATTTAAAAGTCAGTCAAGTGCTTTATTGAAAATAAAAGAAAGTCTATATAAAGTCACTAAATTAGAAATGCATCAACTTTTTGTCTAAAATACCTAAAACACCCCTCTCTCTTTGGTCTTTCTCTTTCTCCTCACATGGCCACCACCAGCACCAGCACCAGCACCATTGGCCACCACCGGCCGCCGCCGCTGCCACCACCATTGGCCACCACCGGCCGCCGCCACCACCACCACCACCTCTCGGATTTGCGGCTCCGTGTTGAGGGAGTAGGTTGTTAGCCACATCGACGAGTGGCTCCGATGACTTGACATTTATCTTCCCTTCATCGATCAGATCTTGGATTTTATGCTTCAATGTGAAGCAATCATCTGTTGAGTGCCCGATCATTCCGGAATGGAACTCACAATGTCGGGTAAGGTCATACGTCTTCGGGAGAGGGTCTGGAGTTCGCCCCGCAGGGACTATCGCAATGGCTCCCTCAGCCAGCAACTTGCCCAGAATAGAGCTCGATGATTCCACTAGTGGCGAGAACTTCCGACTTCTGTCCAATGGTTTCCTTTGGAAGTTTAGATTCTGGACTTGTTGTGGCGATCCCAACCTGTAACCCTGATACTGAGGTGCGAGGAGCCGCGTCGAACCCTAGGTTATTTGCTGCACCATCAGCTGCTGGTTCAGGGGAAAGGCATGCTGGTACATGGGAGGCATCATAGCAGGCTGCTTTGTCTGTTGAAGAGTTATTTTTCCCTCATCTATCAAGTCTTGGATTTTGTGCTTTAGGGTGAAGCACTCGTTTGTTGAATGCCCGATCATCTCAGAATGGAACTCACAATGCTTGTTATGATCATATGTTTTGGGGAGAGTTTTTGGGACTCGTCCGGCTGGAACTATTTTAATGACTCCCTGAGGCAACAGCTTGCTTAAGATGGAGCTCGGTGATTCTGCTAAGGGAGAGAACTTTCGATTCTTGTCGGGCCCTTTCCTTTGATAACCCGTGTTTTGGAATGGCTGAGGTGGTCGTCTGTAGCCCTGATACTGATTCGTGATGGGTTAAGACTGGCCCTGGGCCACATGATGTACTACTGGTTGATGATACAGAGGCATGGCCTGTTCATAGGTTGGAAGAATGGACTGTTGGATGAAGTTTACCGGAGCGACTTGGCCAGAGCCAGATGTTTTGTCATTTCCCTTCTTACCCTTTTTATTGTAAGAATTTCCAGACTGGTTATAATTCGAGGCCACTTTGGGTTGGGAGGACTTTTGTTGCTTATCAGAATATAGCACATAGTAATCAAATTTTCCTATGGGCTGAGTAAACCAACACTGGAATCTCCAGACTCATATCGTTCTTGAAGAAGTGTCTGGGAGGACTTCTTCTTTGCTTTTCGAGGAAAATCGTTGTCACCATAAAGTTTATCATTGTAACACTCATCAAAATCACAATGATTAAAGAATTTGTGTCCTGTGACTGGATCTTGGAAGTGAAAGATTGGTTGTCCTGAAGCTTTGAATGAGTGGATGGGGATTTGTCCTGAACCAGAGTTGGAAAAATCAACCGATTGAGCCATGTTGATTGTTGTGGTAAATATTGCTGGAGCAGATGTTGTCAGTTTGGAAAATAAAATTTCTACAGTACCATCTTTCTTAGTAGTGAAAGTTGGATCGGCAATTTGTGTGTCTGGCTGGTCCCTGCAATGAATGCCGGTTGTTGGGTGAGGTTTTTTTAGAGGGAAAACGTGTTTCTGCCAAGAGGCGGAAGGAAGAAGAAGAGAAGAAGAAAGAGAGGATGAGAGTGAGACAGAGAGAGAGCATGTGGAGAGAGTGATGTATCAATATTGATGCATGTGTAGAGAGTGAGAGTATGTGGAGAGGCTGATGTCTAATGCAAACCTAAATCAGGTCCGATCTCCAAACCTTCAAACCTCTAGCGCCAAAGCACTTTCTCAGGTTGGTGGTTCAAGCGGGGGAACTTTCGGTGCTGGTACCGGCGTTACTACCGCAACGGCCATGACACTTACTAATCCTCCTATCTAATCTTAAAGGTTTCCTTTCAAGGAAGGGTTATGTTAAGCTTGCATGCCAGTGTGTAGTGTTTGTGATAGTTAAAGATCTTGGCATTGGCCTTGCAATTTTATTTCAACCTGAGTCGCGAACACCTGTACAAAAGAATATAAATTTACAAAGAAAATGTAAAATAAAAAAAAGTTAGTACAAACGAAAAGCCCCATTGTAACAAAAATACTAAAGTGATGGCCTGAGTCTTCTCAAGTGTACTCCCCAGCAGAGTCGCCAGCTGTCGCGCCCGCGATTTCGGAGCGCCAGGCCGTCGATGTGGGCCCGGCTTCCTAAGAGTGGGTGAATTGTGACTTGAAGTTTATTGAGAATAGTGAAAAGAGTACGATAGGGCCTATTTAAATGTTCAGAGTCGCTACCTAACATTTGGAGTGTTAGGACCCCTGTAAAGACAATTAAAGTAATTCATCTTTGACTTTTGAAAAACAGTTTTGAGAAAAGTTGGCCCTTTAAAAATGTGACTCTGAATAGCCATGCGAAAACCAGAGATCTTTTAAAATATGGGTTCGGGGACTCGATTATGTCGAGGGAAGGTGTTAGGCACCCTCGAACATTTATGCAAAGCATGATTGCCAATTCTAGTGATTTTCATGATAATGGGGCATAAGTAAAAGAAAGAAAGTGTGAGAATGTACAAGTTTTGGAAAAAAAATGTGGTTATGGCCACACCTAAGTGAGGGGCTGCATACGTATCTCAAGTCGAGAATCAGGCCATACGTAGTTTTGTGCTTTGTACATGTGTGTGTGTGTGTGTGTATGTGTTTGTGCACGTGTTTTGAAAAAGTTGGTCGATCCAGACCGTGTGAGTGTGAAGTAGTATTTTGAGCAAAAAGATGGTGTAGCTAGGAACTTTAACCTGTACGGTGTAGTTCTAGACTTTAACCTTTGAAGTAGTGAGTTTTGAAAAAAAGATTTGAATGAAAAATGATATAACTAGGAATTTTGGAAAGTGATTGAGATTGAAACGGGCTTATGCAAGGAAGTGAAGAATGAAATGTATTTTTGTATTTTTATATATTTTTTTTCATTTTTCTGTTCTTTTATTCCCATACCGGAAGTAAGGGTCGGTGCCCAAAAAGAAAGAAAAAATATATATATTTTTTGTATTTTTAATTTTTTATGCCGGAAGTAAGGATCGGTGTCCAAAAGAAAGAAAATAGATTTGTTTTTGTATTTTTATTTTTTATGCCGGAAGTAAGGGTCGGTGCCCAAAAAGAAAGGAAAGAGATTTTTTTTTGTATTTTTTCTTTTATGCCGGAAGTAAAGGTCGGTGCCCAAAAGAAAGAAAATAGATTTTTTTTTGTATTTTTGATTTTTTATGCCGAAAGTAAGGGTCGGTGCCCAAAAAGAAAGAAAATAGATTTTTTTGTATTTTTAATTTTTTATGTCGGAAGTAAGGGTCGGTGCCCAAAAGAAAGAAAATAGATTTTTTTTTTGTATTTTTATTTTTTATGCCGGAAGTAAGGGTCGGTGCCCACAAGAAAAATGTTCGAATTTCCTTTTATCAAAGCTATTGATCAACTTGATAAATTAGGCATATTCGATTTTAGTAGAAGTAGAACGATGCTCAAATTTCCATTTATCAAAGTTATTGAACAACTTGATAAAGGTGAATATTTGGTAAAAAAGAAAAAAAAAAATTCTTTTTTTGTTTTTTGTTTTTTATTCTTTGTTCTTAGAAGTTTTCTAATATACTAGGATTTATTCATTTGAAAAAGATCAAAACTCCAAATGAAAGGGATAGAAGGAAAGTTTTACAAAAATTCATGTCAGAGTGCAGTTTTTTTCACAGCTTTGAGAGAAGTCTTCCAAAAATGGAATGGAGAGGTTCTGTTGTTCCCAATTTTTTGAAATTTTGAGAGAAAGTTCCCAAATGAATCTAGTTTCCATGATAGAAAACCATTTTGCAATATCTTTTGGAGATTGGGAGAAATTGAGTTTAGAAGCACCCTTACTCAGAAATAGGGACTGCACTGTCGACTGAAATTGGACGATTTTTTACAAACATTAAATTGACCCAAAAAAATCAAAAAAATTCACAGATGTAGTTAAGAGGCTATAGTTAATGGAAAAAAAAAGATGGAGTGAAGAAAAAATCTTGAAGTAGTCCAAACAGTGAACGTGATCTGGTGTCCCTGCTGTGATGTTTCTGGCAGATTGTATGCCTTGTGTATTTGTGCTTTAAAAATGGGTCATATGATTTTTTAAAATTTTGAGAAAAATCATAGACCAATATCATTGAGTTAAGAACACTCTCTAATTGGTTTCATTTGATTTGAATCAAAATGAATTCGTGGTGATACCTTGATGATCATCACAGCAGTAAACTTTAGCAAAATGGACTTGGTCCTTCAATAGTGATTGAATTTGAGAAGAGAGATGAGAAGGAGATGAGGGAGTGGGGTTCACCTCATTTGTACAGATGAGAATGTGGTTTACATATTGGAAATAATAGAAGAGGGAGGAATAAAAAAAGAAAAAGAAAGGTGAGTGGGAGACAAAAGAAGAAGTGATAGGAAAAAGAAAAGAAAGGATGGGAATGAGATCCTAGCATGTGTTGAGTGTTTTTATTTTTTATTTTTTTGTTTTTCTCTTGTATGAATCCACCGAAGGTGTTTTGTCAAAAAAAATGTGGAGCAATAGTTGTGAGCAATAGTCATGTGTGATCGGGTGCATGTGAGATTGTTGATCTTTTGACCCCATAGTTTTGACTTGCAATATCTTTTCCATTTGAGATCAGATTGAGATGATTCAAAAAATGACAGGCTAGTGTCAATGAGCACTTTATTTTTGAAATGACTGGGTTGGGCAAAAATGGGGTGTCTACACTGGACACTCTTTCCATTTTGGGTTGTCCCAAAATGCTTGTCCATTTTGAAAAGTCAACACACCAAATTTTGTATCTTTCTTATTTTGGCATTTCTTTTTTCACAATTTCCACAAATCTTAGTTTATAGGAAAACTAAATTAAGGGCAAAATTGAAAACTAAAAATATTTAAACAAGAAAATAGTGTAAGAAATGATGTATTCTTAAAAACTTAGATTTCCCAAAAATACCCAACAATTTGAGACAAAAGAAGTAATTAGATGTTAAATGCCAACCAAACTATTCAATGTGGTTGCTTTTGGAACCACATGTTAAACCCTTGCTATCCCCAATGCAAAAGGAACTTTATGTCATATGATATGTCAGGGATTTCAACTCCCTATGACCACTTGTCATCTCATTGAGCAAAGCAATACCACGCAAATGATATATATATATATATATATATATATATTTTGAGTAATGATAAGCACACAATGAATTATACAATAAATTTTATAAACGTGTAGTACATGATTGGACCTTGTGCTGAAAAGTCTGCACACACAAAAGGTGTGTATATGCTTTTCAGCACAAGGTCCAACCCTATGCTATACATTTGTGCAATTCGTTATGTAATTATTGTGCACCTATCATTATTGTTTTTTTAAAAATAAAAGAATGCTCACCTAATTCTTAAGGTACCGATGTGGGACAACATGTAATAAAATATAACATAATCGGGTCTGTTGTTGGGGTACAGTCCACTAATACACCCCCTCCCTTAACCCGTGACGAGTTCAAATATGACATCCTATACTTGCCCCTAACTCTTTTAAGGACTTTCAAAACCCGTCCCATTAGAGACGGGGCAGGGTAAGGCAGAGACCCGGAATTTCGAGTCAATTGCCATCCCTAATCCTACAGCTTCCTCACAGATGACTTTAGATAATTGATTGTTGGCGTCGACAGCAACTGGTTCTTATTTTTCTTCTCTCGTAGTTGTAAGAACACGAAAATAAAATTGGAACGGAATTACCAGACCAGTAGCCTCTTAGACAAGCCATGGGCCGAGTCGCGGATCTCGCTCTCTTTAAGACGTTTCGCGGCTCTGCCCAAAGTGTGCAAGCAGTTTGTATATGCCACGTCGTCCACAGGATAAAACAGCCCAGAATTTTCTCTGTCTCAGAATTTTCTTTGCACCAAGAAAATCTGGTATACTAAACACCCTTCGAATTTGTTGCTCAGTAATCACAAAATAGAAAACTCTTTTTTATTTGGAAAACAGAAGACTCACTGATTCTAAAAAAAAAAACTCTCCCTTATATTTGTGAGACAATTCTCCCTTTATTTTTCTTTAAGCTTCCTATCAAGATTTCAACCAAGTTTGAGAGATACACCCAAGTCACTCTCATTTTTTTTTTTTGATCACTGTGTGCATTATACATATATATCTCCCAAGTATGTATCCAAAACAATGATATATGTAGCTTTCAATAATGATGTAGGTAGCTTTCAATGTCAAGACCATAACAGCTAGCTATCAGTGTGTTATTTCAATGGTATTCCAAATAAATTGATATTATAGCATATTACTCAATAACACACCCTTAATCACTATAAAAGTAACAGTAGTTACAATGGTAATAAAGGCTAATAACATGTATTTTAAGTATCATTAAAATACAATAAACTCCCACTATATTAAAATAAATTTATAAAACAAAATTCCTCCTATTTTTTTAATTACACATACATGGCTCCAACAGTAGTACATGCCAGTCCTGCTATTCTTTCGATATTGATGGTAGTATATGCCAGTCTTGCAAAAAGAAATTAAAGGGGGCGTAAATGAGCCCCATTTTCAACTGAACTGTCGTCTATAAATGGGGAAGTTTTTATGTACCTTGAATGTAATATCTATGTCGTGTCTTGTACCTAATAAGATAGTGTCATATAGAATTGTTGATTTATTTAAATTTTTTGTTATAAATTTCTTATTCTGTGTGACGCATATCTATTGACTACACAGTATCCAAAAATTTCTCCTTTAAATCACCCTCTCAATTAATATAAGTTGCAACTTGTAGGCTATAGCCACATCTCCAACGCTCTCTTTCTCTCTCTCTCTCTCTAAACATTTTCTTTACCTCAACCATTCTTCCCTTTTTCTAATTGGTATGGCTTCTTTAATATTTTTAGCTGTTTGGTAATGGATATACTCTTCACAAAAGGGCTTGTTTTGCATATTTTTGCATCCTTACTACCTACAAAATTAATCTCTTAGAAGAGAAATTAAGATAGTACGATATATATATATATATATATTTGATTCGCTCTAAAATTGTAAACAAAACTCGAAGCTGATATGAGCCTACTACATATATAATACATATATGCATCCATACAAGAGATACCCACCAGTTCATTTATACAGCTACTACATATATTGCAACCCCTCTCCCATTCACTTCATGTATCTTCTTCTTCTTCTACAATTTTTTTTTTTTTTTGCTTTACTTCTCATTTGAATGTTTGATTTATGGATTTAGTAGGAAAAGAAAAAGAGAACAAGCGTATTTATTTTTGGTTTGGTTTGATTAATACAAGAAAAATAGTGAGAAAATAATAAGGGAAAAATATTGGGTGAAATAAATAAAAGATTTGGAATTTTGTTGCTGTCCTTGCTCTTTTCTTGAATTTCTATATATAAAATTTTAAAATTTCTTAGTTAATTTTAATTAATAAACATGGAGAAAACGTCCGAGAAAACAACAGGATGAAAGAGTTGTTCTCTTTCTTCCTTTTTCTTTTTCTTTACCTTCTCCAAATTGGCAAAGTAAACGGAATTTAAGATGTCATGCCTAAACTCCTTTTCACTATGGCTCCTTGTTACAAAGGGCTTTGACAAATATGTATGTGCATATATTGCAGTATATAGGCAACATATATATACACACACATAGGGCTTCGGGTAAAGACGTCCGTAACGATTTCTGTTTCAGTCACTGGATCCTTCGAAATTACTACAATACCTTTCCTAAAAAGTAGATCCAAGGCTTGAAACAGAAATCTCGCAACTTATTAAGTTGCGTAAGTCCTTACCAGAAGCCCTCCGTTCACTATGGCTCCTTGTTACAAAAGGCTTTTGACAAATATGTATGTGTGTATCCATAGCAGTCCCCCACCCAGGAGACTATCTCACAGGAATAATTGAATTATAATTGTAGGGGTGAGAATATATAACATCCAACATGAAGATCAAAGTGAAAGAGTCAACTGTTGTACGCCCAGCCAAAGATACACCCAAACACAACTTAAGGCTCTCTAACATCGACCTGGTGTTTCCAAGAGCTCACACCCCACTTGTTTACTTCTACAAACCAAACGGTTCTCCAAATTTCTTCGATCCCACTGTGCTTAAGTCGGCCCTCAGCGACGTTCTCGTGCCATATTATCCGGTGGCCGGAAGGTTAGGGAAGGATGAGAGTGGCAGATTTGAGATTATTTGTAATGGAGAGGGTGTTCTTTTTGTTGAGGCCGAAACAGAATCTACCTTTGATGAGTTTGGTGAGGACTTTTCACCGCGTTTGGAGTTCCAGCAGCTCGTTCCCTCAGTTGATTATTCCGATCACATTTCTTCATATCCTTTCTTCCTGTTTCAGGTAAATATATGTCATAAACAATAGTACTTCATCTTTGTCCAAGGGAATGTTATGTTGGGGTGGGAAGCAAAATATAAATAGTGGTGGGCCTATGGGGGTTTGGGGCAGCGCTCTCTCGGATTTTTTCTTTTGAGTCTATTTATGTATATTTTTTGAATTTTTGAGTCTATTAATGAAATTTTGTAGTATAACATATACTCCCTCCGTCTCATATATATTAAGAGTTTCTTTTGAGAATTTTAACTTATTATGGGGACAACTTTGATTTTGGTGAGATTTTCAACTTTTCAATATTATCATTTTGAAATTCATAATTATAGTGTCACATCAAAAAAAAAAAAAAAAGGGAAGAGTTGGATATAATAAATGGCAAATTTGGAAAGTGTATATTAAAGTACTTTTGACTTTTCAATGAGGACTCTTAAAATGGGACATCAAAAAATGACATCAAGGATTCTTAACATGGGATAGATGGAATATGGTAAGATACTCCCTCATTTCCCCATATTTTGAGTCCTATATTCCATTTTGGGATGTCTCAAAATTAGTGTCCATTTTCCTAAGTATAAAATTTTTACTTATTCTCCAAAACTATCATTCCTTGAAATCTATACAAAGACAAAATTTAAAAAGTTATTGTAATGATTAGGTGCAATTGTGAAAAATAAGTGTAATTCTTTTATCCCATTAAAAAGTTGAGTTTTCAAATGTGGACTCAAAAAATGGGACCGATAGAGTATTGTACTACATAAGTAGTTATATAAAAATGAGTAATTCTTTGGTGACAACTTTCTTACAACTTTCATACAATCTCTTAAAAAGATGTGTCTATCTCTGTCCTGTGATGTCACTGGACCCCACAGTGACACAGGAGAGAGATAGACACACCTTTTAGAAGGTTGTATGAAAGTTGTCACCAAAAAATTACCCTATAAAAATTGTGGGTCTATTTACACACATTTAAAGAGTGGGCTAGACTAAGGAGTGGATTGTGACTTACAGAGTTGTTTAAATTTACTGGATTGAATCTATAGACAGAGTTAAAACACAGTATAATATTTTTTTTTTCCTAAAAATTTACACTGGCCTATAGCCCGGGCATGCCTGGCCCTACATACACCCTTGATCTTTTTCTTCGTACTTAAATAACATTAAAAATTTTGAAATATAATTAATTGTAATACAAGGAAAGAAAAAAAAAAAATTGGTTCTGTTTAAGTGTCTCACCTTCCTTGTTACGAAATTGGCTCTGTTTTACCCTTGCATAACAAATGATGTACGGAGTAATTTTAAAGACAAAAATTCAAAAGACTTCATCAGTCCTTTCCTTTATCTCCTCTACGGCTCTACCACACTCATTAAAATTAAATTTAAAAAAAAAAAAAACAGGGTTTTCTCCTCCTCAATATCTGGTTTCCTTATCCATGTCTACTTACTTCGCAACAAGCATAGCATAATATTAGACTGAGCCTGTTTGGGATAGTTTATTTAATAAGCTAGAGATTATTTGTTATGGAAATTTTTGAACCACTTAATTAAATAAGAGATTATATGTAGCTCATGATGGAGGAGGGGATGAGCATTATGGTAAATGTCCAAATAATGTTTTCTTTCAAAGTACAATTACTTACAAAACACAAACTTTGGAATTAGGTAACATTTTTCAAGTGTGGAGGAGTGTGTCTTGGAACTGCGCTTCATCACACTTTGGTAGATGGATTTTCAGCCTTGCAATTCATCAATGCATTGTCCGATGTGAGCCGTGGCCTCTCTGTCACTATTACACCCTTCATCGATCGAACCATACTGCGTGGCCGAGACCCACCTATCCCTACATTCCACCACATTGAATTTGACCCGCCCCCTTCCATGAACACAACTGATCATGATCTCCAAACTCCAAAATCCCAATTAAATCTCAAAACAGCCACTTCCACAGTTCTCTTTAAGATCACACCTGATCAATTAATCACCCTCAAAGCCCAATCAACTAACAAAGATAAAATCTCAGTAAGGTATAGTTCTTATCAAATCTTGGCGGCACATGTGTGGCGTTGTGCGACCATTGCACGTGGACTTCCTGATGATCAACCCACCAAGTTTTACGCAAGCACCGATGGACGGTCCAGATTGAATAATCCTCCACTCCCACCTGGCTATTTTGGGAATGCAATCTTCACAGCCACATCAATTGCATCCGCCGGTGATCTCCGCTCAAGGCCATTGGCAGACACGGTTGAAAAAGTTCATTGTGCCGTAATGAGGATGGGAGATGATTATCTGAGATCAGCTTTGGACTTCCTTGAGCTGCAACCTGATCCAACGGCATTCGTTCGAGGGGCCCACTCGTATCGATGCCCAAACCTAAACGTTGTTAGTTGGATGGGGCTGCCAATCTATGATACTGATTTTGGGTATGGTCGACCCATACATGTGAGCCGTGCCTATTATAATGTTGAAGGGATGACATGTATATTACCACGCCAAATCAAGGATGGGAGCGTTTCACTGGTTGTATGCTTGGAGCCCCATCACATGCAAGTCTTCGAAAAGATTTTCTATGATTTCTACAAAGGAGCAGGACAGTCCTCTATCTCTCCGTTTTGAGATTGTGCTTATAATGAAGCTCACAATTTGCTTTGATATTCCTTAGATGATTAATTTATGGCATGTTTGGTAACGTTGTCGTTTTCATATATTTTTTTTAATAACAAAAACGAAAAATGTGTTTGATAATAATTTTTCGTTTTTTCTTTTCTTGAAAATGGATATCGAAAATGTGCGTGTTTTGGTAAACGTTTTAAATTTTCTTTTTCTTCTCTTTTTTTTTTTATTTTTTTTTATTTTTATTTTTATTTTTTTTGTGGCTAAAATGACAATGAAATTGGGCCAAAAATGTGTTTGGGGCATGTTTTCTTTTTCCTTATTCTTCTTTTACGGGTGATGTGCTTTGTTGGTGTTCTTAGCCGGGTGTATGCTTTGGCGTGTGTGGGTGTTTGTGTGAGTTTGTATTGTCTTTGTAAAGAAATTGAGTACACTCATATAAATTGGACTGGGTCCAATGGACCTTGGTCTTTGGAAACGTAAGGTTTTCATGGGTGTGTGCCTATATATATGTGTGTGTATATTGCACACACAACTTTGGGGTTACACAGTACACCCAAAAGTCGGCCACCTCTCTCTCTCTCACGTTTTCTTTTTCTAGGCCGTCACCATTGGAGCCTTGGGATTTAGCGCATGATATTAGCGGAGATCACTCTAGTAGTTCCTTCTACGATTGATAAGAAGCACAAGAGAGTACATGGATGCTTTGTAGGAGCAGAGAAGTTTGTGGGAGATCTTATCGGGCTCATAACAACACCGTATTCCATCCGTTGGGTATTCTGCTAGGTAAGTCACCTATACCCAACCTGTATGCATGTGTGCGTATTTTATCTACATTGGTATAAGAGCTTATAGGTTGTTGATTCGCCCGTATATCACCCAAACGGAATCTGCCATTAAAGCTCTAGCAAGCTTTATACATAAAACCTTAAATTTGGATTTTCAAGTGGGTCTAATACCAATGTCAAGACCCAAATTTTTAGTATTAAAATTTCGTAAAATATCATCATATTTTTATGCATTAACCAACCAACCTTAGACATGTGTTAAAATTCCATTGGTCTTTCACCTAACTAACTAACCTACATGTGATCCTAGAAAATGACATTGTCCACCTAACACAAATGTTACAAAATACATGCATACATGAATACAGAGAGAGAGAGAGAGAGAGAGAGAGAGAGAGAGAGAGAGAGAGAGAGAGAGAGAGAGAGAGAGAGAGAGAGAGAGAGTTGTAAGAAAATCTAAAACCGTCATAGTTATAAAAAAAAAAAAAGAGTTTAACTTCAGTAAATGCTCACAACATTTATTCATAAGAAAATCTAAAACCGTCATAGTTACTAAAAAAAAAAAAAGAGTTTAACTTCAGTAAATGCTCACAACATTTATTCATGTTCAGTTAATACTTCAAAAAAAAAAAAAAACTCCTCCTCCCGTAATTCACTTTATGAGATCCTAAAGGTGCCTATAAAAGGCCTCCTAACCAATGTCCTAAAAGCACTTCACTCAAGAGAGAAAAAAAAAAGTAAAAAAAAAGAAAAGAAAAGAAGAAGTTTATGAATGAGAGAGGGAATTTTAGGAGAAAGAAAGAGGGAAGAAGAGAGTTAGAGAAAGTCGTGAGAATTTTCTACAAACTTTCAAGGTGAGTTGTTTGGGGGATAAAAAAACTACATAAGTGGTGGTAGTTCCGGTAGTAAAAGAAGTTGAATCGAAGTTTCAGTTTCAATCTCTATCATCAATCACGGGGTAAAATTCTTTTCCAAATCTTCTTATGCATTTTATAATATGTACCTTCTATATGTATTTTCATAATCTGTATTAGATCCTTAGAAGGCCTTCTCAAAGCTTAAAGCTTGAGCAATGTTTAACAGACCCTGAATAGTCATTAATGTCGGATTCAAGTTGATTTAAATTTAAGATATTCACAAAGGGCATTTTTGGTATTTCAAAAAGTTTGTAAAATCATTACAAATTATTTCCTAAAATTTGGAGAATTTTGGACATCATTTAGTATTTATTTTAATTTCAAAAATTATTAAACGGTTATAGAAAATGAATTTTTAACTTTACATTTACTGTTAAAATTTTGTAAAACTCCAAAAAATAAATGGTTAGTACCTTTGTGACCAGAATAATATTTAAAATATTTGGAGACTAATTTTGTAAGTTTTTGGAGACGGAAATTTTACTACTAATTCTGAAGCCCAAATTACTATAGAAAAACTATATATTTTTCATATAAAATTGTAACGAACTCGGATTCAACCCTAGTTAAAGGCGTTACTTATGTAAAAAAATACAAGGACCATTTTAGTAAGGAAAAATCCTATTTTGTAAAATTACGAGAATACCCCTAAAACCTATAATTACCATTTTACCCCTACGCTTTGAATTAGACTAAATGACAGGTTTTATAAATATTTTGTGTAGGACTTGGAGGTTAATTTCAAAAGAAATTCTTTAACCCCCTAAACTACCAAGGTGAGTGATCGTATTTCCTTTTTACTGATTCAACTCCTTATGGGTGAATCTTGTCCTATTATTTGAACAAGTTTTATTTTAATGATGAAATCGTTGTTCTTATATTTATTCTGGAACACGTCGATTCATTCCACTGAAAGAGGTTATCGTATTTGATGTTATTGTAAGTTCCATATTTCTTTGATTCTAGTGTCAATTACCACCATTCTACATGATTATATATTGGTTCTATTAAGAATCTACGAGCCCCTATGTGGGATGATCCATATTGGATCTACAAGTGGCCCAAAGTTGGTCGACCCTCTTTATTGGGTCTACGAGTGCTTCTGATCAGTTAGCTATTGCAGTATATGTATATGTATGAGTACGTGAATGGGTGGTTGGTAATCTGACTTTCTAAAAATATATTCGTTATACCTGTCCTGATGATATTCTACTCTCTTGATATATCGATTGTTATGTTTATCTTATTTACCGTTGATATACAGATTTCTCGTTATGTTCATCATCCAGAATTACGATTATTTCACTGAGTCTTCTACTCACACTCTCCAAATCTTTCCAACCCATTTCAGGTGATGAAAAGTATAAGAAGGTGGGAGATAACCTGGTTGAGGAAGACATATAGAAGAAGAACTTAAAATACTAGTTACCTAGTTAAATAATATGAGTAATTCCAATGGAATTCTCAAAGGCAATATTTAAAGGCTCAAGTTAGCCAATCATATTATTATGTAATAAATTTGGAATGACTTGTAATATTATGGTCTTCATGACCTATATTTGTAATAAAATTTAATTATGTTGCTTCCGCTAGTCTCTGAACAAGTTATGAGGCCTTGGTGGCCGGTCACGCACCTTAAATCCACCAATTGGGTTTTGGGGCATGACAAACTTGGTATCAGAGCAATAGTTCTAGGGCCGTTAGAAAACCTCAACTCTTTAGTAGGACCATACGATAAATACCTATACTTATGTATGGTAATTTCTATTTGGGTATAAATATAAGGTAAGAAAATACTACTAATTACATTATTATTATGTAGTCAAAGAAGTATTAACAAGGAGTAAGCTCAACCAACATGGATGAAGCAGCGAATGCTAGATTTGAACGTGTTGAACAAATCATCGAAGGACTGGCTTATGCTGCCCAAGATAGAGTAGCTAATTCTGAGGATAGTGGTAATGGAAGTAAAAATAATGGACAGCGGGGAATGCAGATAACGGTGGAGCAATTTCAGAAACTACGACCACCAACTTTTGATGGCAGTGCAGACCCTGCTAAGGCTGAAGCATGGGTCCGTCGAATGGAAAAGATTTTCAAAGTTTTTCCCTGTCCCGAAGAAGAAAAAGTGAAGTATGCCACCTTTATCTTTGTAGGGGAGGCAGATCACTGGTGGACTACAATGGAGGAAAGCGAGCCCGAGATGAGCTGGCAGCGATTCGTGGAGGTATTTTACGGCATGTACTTCCCAGAATCTATGAAGGAACAAAAGGCTAAGGATTTCATGAACCTGAAGCAAGGAAACATGACGGTGCTCCAATATGCTACGGAGTTCTCTACCCTATCCCGTTTTGCCACGTATCTAATCCCTACAGAGGAGAAAAAGGCGAAGAAATTTGAAGATGGTCTGCAAATCCACATACGCAGCAAGGTAGAGATGTTCAAACTCAAGTTATACAAGGAGGTGCTGGACCGTGCTCTCGTGGCTGAAAGAACAAGTTTGGAACTTCAGAAAAATCGAGACAATTTTAAAAGACAATCAAGTAACCAGGGAAAAGGACAAGGAAATACCAAGAGACAGTTCACGGGAACGTCTAGTACAGGTTCTAACTCTCAGAACAAGAGTAGACCACAGGGTGGAACCATATCTCCATGCAAAACATGTGGGAAGATCCATTGGGGTATCTGTCGACTGAGTACATGAGCATGCTACAAGTGTGGGGAAATGGGTCATATGATCCAAGAATGCCCAACGTGGAAGACTGGGAAGGAAGTCGTCCCAGTTGCCACTCCAACCAACCAACGTCCGGCTCAAAATCAGGGGAACCAAGGGAAGAATCAACAACGCCAGGGACGTGTTTTTGCCTTAGTCCCAAGTGGCGAGGCTACAACTGATACTGTGGTGGCAGGTACTATTTCTATTTGTGGAATTGATGCTCGTACGCTTATGGACTCAGGATCTACTCATTCATTTGTATCATCACATTTTGCCTCAAAATTCAATAAGTCACCAGAGCCTTTAGGTTATGACCTATCCATCGTTACTCCCTCTGGAAATTCTATGATTGGTACCTTAGTGTATCGATCCTGCAACATCATAATAAGTAATGTGCCATTACTTGTAGACCTGATACCTTTAGAGATTCAAGGTTTTGATGTCATCTTAGGTATGGATTGGTTATCTTCAGTATATGCTACTATCGATTGCGTTTCAAAGAGAGTCATTTTCCAAATTCCTGATCGACTAGACTTCTCTTTTGAAGGAAAGGGTGCAATGTTACCTCCCACGTGTCTTATCTCTTCCATGAAAGCCAATGAATTACTTAGGAAAGGATGTCAAGGTTATCTCTGTGCCATTCTAAGAGATTCACCTGTAGAAGTAACTTTGGAAGATATCCATGTAGTAAGGGAATTTCCAAAAGTCTTTCCAGATGACTTGCCCAACATTCTGATTGATAGAGAAATTGAATTCTTTATTGATCTCGTTCCAAATACCCAACCAATATCGAAGACCCCTTATCGTATGGCTCCAATGGAACTGACAGAGTTAAAGACGCAATTACAAGAATTGTTGGATAAAGATTTTATTAGACCTAGCACTTCTCCCTGGGGTGCACCTGTTCTATTTGTGAAGAAGAAAGATGGGACTATGAGATTATGTGTCGATTACCGTGAGTTGAACAAGGTAACGATAAAGAATCGATATCCTCTTCCAAGGATTGACGATCTATTCGATCAATTACAAGGAGCACAAGTGTTCTCAAAGATTGACCTGAGATCAGGTTACCATCAATTGAAAATTAAGGCAGAAGATGTAGAAAAGACGGCTTTTCGAACTCGATATGGTCATTATGAATTCCTAGTAATGACTTTTGGTGTTACTAATGCTCCTGCTGCATTCATGGATTTGATGAATCGAGTGTTTAAACCCCATCTCGATGACTTTGTAATAGTATTCATCGATGATATCCTTATCTATTCTAAGAGTCTTGAGGAGCATGAACGTCATTTGAGGACGGTACTACAGACATTGAGAGATCGTCAACTATTTGCTAAATTCAAGAAATGTGAGTTCTGGCTTCCAAAGATTTCTTTCTTGGGGAATGTAATCTCAAAAGAAGGCGTATCAGTTGACTCACAGAAGGTGGCGACGATCATGTCCTGGCCAAGACCAACAACTGTGACGGAAGTACGTAGTTTCCTAGGTTTGGCGGGATATTACCGGAGATTTGTCAAAGACTTCTCCAAGATAGCTGGGCCAATGACTCAACTAACGCAGAAGGGCATACCTTTTGAATGGACTGATGATCGTGAGCAATGTTTCCAAGAGTTGAAAAATAAATTGGTTTCTGCACCAATTTTAAGCATACCTACTGGACAAGGTGGGTTCGTGATCTATAGTGATGCTTCCCATCGAGGGTTGGGATGTGTTCTAATGCAACATGGTAAAGTTATTGCATATGCATCCCGACAGCTCAAAATTCATGAAAAGAACTACCCTACTCATGACTTGGAACTAGCCGCTGTGGTGTTCGCCTTAAAGATCTGGCGTCATTACCTATATGGTGAAAGATGTGAGATTTTCACCGATCACAAGAGTTTAAAGTATCTATTCTCTCAGAAGGAACTGAATATGAGGCAACGAAGATGGCTTGAGTTGATGAAAGACTACGATCTTGATATCCAATATCATCCTGGCAAGGCTAATGTTGTAGCTGATGCTTTAAGTCGAAAATCTTCAGGAAATCTGGCTTACTTGCTCACTACACAACAACAATTGATTGAAGACTTCGCAAGATTAGAAATTGAAGTTACCTCCAGTCATTGCAATGGTATATTAGCAGCTCTTGTTGCAAAACCAACAGTCATCGATGAGGTGAAAGAAGCTCAAATGCAAGACAACTACCTAAACAAGATTTCTAAGGAAATACCAGAAGGGAAGAGATCTGAATTTATATCACGAGACGGTATTCTACTATATCGAGACCGTATCTGTGTACCAAACTTTTCTGAGATTAAGAGAAGAGTAATGGAAGAAGCACATTCTTCTAGATTTTCAGTACACCCAGGTAGTACTAAAATGTACCAAGATATGAAGAAATCCTTATGGTGGCCAAACATGAAAAGAGAGATCGCTGACTTTGTATCACGTTGTCTACATTGTCAACGAGTTAAAGCAGAGCATCAACGACCGGGTGGAATTCTTCAACCACTTCCTATCCCAGAGTGGAAATGGGAGCATATTACTATGGACTTTGTGGTGGGATTACCTAGATCTTCAAAGCAAAACGATGCTATTTGGATAATTATTGATAGGTTAACAAAATCAGCTCATTTTTTACCAATCAAAGTCACTTATTCGCTAGAGAAGTTAGCAACTTTGTATATTGATGAGATTATTAGGCTTCATGGTACATCGGTTACTATAGTTTCTGACAGAGATCCAAGATTCGTATCACGATTTTGGAAGAGTTTACAAAGAGCTTTGGGAACTACTCTTAATTTCAGCACCGCTTTTCACCCTCAAACAGATGGACAATCTGAGCGAGTAATTCAAATTTTGGAGGATATGCTTCGACTTAGTGTTCTAGATTTCAGAGGTAGCTGGGAAGAACACCTATCTTTAGTAGAATTTGCATATAATAACAGTTTTCAAGCTAGCATTGGCATGGCACCGTATGAAGCGCTTTATGGAAGGAAGTGTCGATCTCCTATATGTTGGACCGAGGTTGGTGAAAGGAAAATTTTGGGACCGAGATTGTTCAGCTAACAACAGAAAAGATTCAACTCATTCATCAGTTGCTTCAGACGGCACAAAGCAGGCACAAGAGTTATGCAGATACACGTAGAAGAGATCTAGAGTTTGAGAAAGGTGATCATGTGGTTATCAAAGTTTCACCTTCAAAGGGCATAGTTCGTTTTGGCAGGAAGGGTAAACTCAATCCTCGTTATATTGGACCATTCGAGATCTTAGATCGAGTTGGAGCTGTATCTTATCGCTTGGCGTTACATCCAGATCTATCCAACGTCCATAACGTATTTCATGTGTCTATGCTTCGTCGTTATATATCAGATCCCAGTCATGTATTAGCCTATGAGCCTTTGGATGTGCGAGAAGATCTTACCTACGTGGAGCAACCGATTCAAATTCTGGATCGTCGTGACCAAGTTCTGAGAACTAAGGTCATTCCGTTAGTTAAGGTCCTTTGGCGGAATCACGTTGTAGAAGAAGCTACGTGGGAAAGAGAAGATGAAATGCGAACCAAATACCCACAACTTTTCAATTAATAAGGTAAGTTAAGTTTGGGGACCAAACTTTCTTAAGTAGGGGAGAATGTCAAGACCCAAATTTTTAGTATTAAAATTTCGTAAAATATCATCATATTTTTATGCATTAACCAACCAACCTTAGACACGTGTTAAAATTCCATTGGTCTTTCACCTAACTAACTAACCTACATGTGATCCTAGAAAATGACATTGTCCACCTAACACAAATGTTACAAAATACATGCATACATGAATACAGAGAGAGAGAGAGAGAGAGAGAGAGAGAGAGAGAGAGAGAGAGAGAGAGTTGTAAGAAAATCTAAAACCGTCATAGTTATTAAAAAAAAAAAAAGAGTTTAACTTCAGTAAATGCTCACAACATTTATTCATGTTCAGTTAATACTTCAAAAAAAAAAAAAAAACTCCTCCCGTAATTCACTTTATGAGATCCTAAAGGTGCCTATAAAAGGCCTCCTAACCAATGTCCTAAAAGCACTTCACTCAAGAGAGAAAAAAAAAAGTAAAAAAAAAGAAAAGAAAAGAAGAAGTTTATGAATGAGAGAGGGAATTTTAGGAGAAAGAAAGAGGGAAGAAGAGAGTTAGAGAAAGTCGTGAGAATTTTCTACAAACTTTCAAGGTGAGTTGTTTGGGGGATAAAAAAACTACATAAGTGGTGGTAGTTCCGGTAGTAAAAGAAGTTGAATCGAAGTTTCAGTTTCAATCTCTATCGTCAATCACGGGGTAAAATTCTTTTCCAAATCTTCTTATGCATTTTATAATATGTACCTTCTATATGTATTTTCATAATCTGTATTAGATCCTTAGAAGGCCTTCTCAAAGCTTAAAGCTTGAGCAAGGTTTAACAGACCCTGAATAGTCATTAATGTCGGATTCAAGTTGATTTAAATTTAAGATATTCACAAAGGGCATTTTTGGTATTTCAAAAAGTTTGTAAAATCATTACAAATTATTTCCTAAAATTTGGAGAATTTTGGACATCATTTAGTATTTATTTTAATTTCAAAAATTATTAAACGGTTATAGAAAATGAATTTTTAACTTTACATTTACTGTTAAAATTTTGTAAAACTCCAAAAAATAAATGGTTAGTACCTTTGTGACCAGAATAATATTTAAAATATTTGGAGACTAATTTTGTAAGTTTTTGGAGACGGAAATTTTACTACTAATTCTGAAGCCCAAATTACTATAGAAAAACTATATATTTTTCATATAAAATTGTAACGAACTCGGATTCAACCCTAGTCAAAGGCGTTACTTATGTAAAAAAATACAAGGACCATTTTAGTAAGGAAAAATCCTATTTTGTAAAATTACGAGAATACCCCTAAAATCTATAATTACCATTTTACCCCTACGCTTTGAATTAGACTAAATGACAGGTTTTATAAATATTTTGTGTAGGACTTGGAGGTTAATTTCAAAAGAAATTCTTTAACCCCCTAAACTACCAAGGTGAGTGATCGTATTTCCTTTTTACTGATTCAACTCCTTATGGGTGAATCTTGTCCTATTATTTGAACAAGTTTTATTTTAATGATGAAATCGTTGTTCTTATATTTATTCTGGAACACGTCGATTCATTCCACTGAAAGAGGTTATCGTATTTGATGTTATTGTAAGTTCCATATTTCTTTGATTCTAGTGTCAATTACCACCATTCTACATGATTATATATTGGTTCTATTAAGAATCTACGAGCCCCTATGTGGGATGATCCATATTGGATCTACAAGTGGCCCAAAGTTGGTCGACCCTCTTTATTGGGTCTACGAGTGCTTCTGATCAGTTAGCTATTGCAGTATATGTATATGTATGAGTACGTGAATGGGTGGTTGGTAATCTGACTTTCTAAAAATATATTCGTTATACCTGTCCTGATGATATTCTACTCTCTTGATATATCGATTGTTATGTTTATCTTATTTACCGTTGATATACAGATTTCTCGTTATGTTCATCATCCAGAATTACGATTATTTCACTGAGTCTTCTACTCACACTCTTCAAATCTTTCTAACCCCTTTCAGGTGATGAAAAGTATAAGAAGGTGGGAGATAACCTGGTTGAGGAAGACATATAGAAGAAGAACTTAAAATACTAGTTACCTAGTTAAATAATATGAGTAATTCCAATGGAATTCTCAAAGGCAATATTTAAAGGCTCAAGTTAGCCAATCATATTATTATGTAATAAATTTGGAATGACTTGTAATATTATGGTCTTCATGACCTATATTTGTAATAAAATTTAATTATGTTGCTTCCGCTAGTCTCTAAACAAGTTATGAGGCCTTGGTGGCCGGTCACGCACCTTAAATCCACCAATTGGGTTTTGGGGCGTGACAACCAAACTCCAATAGAAGTCCGAAATTTTTATATGGTTGTGTCCCATATGATTCCTAGAGTCTCCTCATGAAGTTTCATGGGCTGATTATCTTCGTAGTGGGAGAAATCGAAATCCTAATTTTTGGGTCTAAAATTACAGAAATTTCAGAAACTTTGTGCTATATTTTGTACTGATTCTTGATGTTTTCAAATCTGATTGTGAACATATATTGAAAGTACGTATGTTGCATAAGTTTTCCAACGATATAAGTTTTGGGATTTTTGGAACACAAACGAAGGAGAAATTGGCTTGCAAAAATGCCTATCGAGTAGCATGTGATGCTGTGTTTTTTAAGGTCTTCTTTTGGGAGAAGAAGACTACCTAACAAGCCCATGCAAGCTGCACGTGTGGCCCACGTTTTTTTGTTGCGTACCTGTTTGGGAGAGTAGACAATTTGGGTTATTTATTGAAGGATTTAGTCTTCACTACCAAACAATGCTTATACAGTGGGACAGGCCACGTGCAGTTTGAGAGCCTTTAAGGCTTTGTTTGGCAAATTTGAAATATTTTGGATTTTTTTTTAAATTTTAGGACATTTTTTTATATATTAAAACTACGTTTTTAATCAGTTTAAAAATTCAGAAAAGTTCATAAGATAATATTTTTGTATTATCATTTTTTTTCAGTGTTATGTACACTATGTGGGTCCCTAGGTCAAGTTTTGGAAAATTACCGTGTTCGTTTTGATATTTTAGAGTATAAAAATATGTTATGTACCCATTTTTTAATTGCTTAAAATATCTAAAACTAAATATTAATTTTCTTAATTAATGTACAGTGTTTAGTACACTATTAGGGACTCTAAGATAATTTTTGTGTAAATTATCATGTATTTTTTGTATTTTAGAGCATATAATTTATGCTTTTTGGCATTTATTTAATTACTTAAAATAGCCAAAATACATTATTAATTTTTGTAAATAACAAGGGACATAGTTTTGAGACCATATATAATTTTGTGGGATCCATAGATAATTTTTGATAAATTATCTAAATCATATTAATATTTTAGAACATATAATTATGTGTTTTTGATACATGTATTAAATTGTTTAAAATATTTTTAACGATTATTAGGTCATGGAATTAACACAAGGTGTTTAGCACACTAGCAGCAACTTGAGAAAATTATTTTTAGTGAATTTTCTCGATCTTTGATGTATATTTTAGAGCATATATTGTGTTAAGTATGCAATATTAATTGCTTAAAACATAACAAATAAAGTTGTTAATTCTTGAAATTAATAAATGGTGTATTTGTACACTGTTTGGAGACCTGAGGAAATTTTCATGAATTATCTCATTTTTGTTTTTTGTATTTTACAGCATAAAATTTATGTTTATGAGTGTTTTTTTTGGTTCCTTAAAATAGCCAAAATAGACTTTTAATTTTTGAAATTAATATGAAGTGTTTAGAATACCATACTAGACAACAGAAAATCCTTGGAGAACAAATTCTCTAAAATTCTTGTATTTTTGGGAATTTAGTTGCTCATAGTTAATTTTGTTTTAACTAGATCAATTTATTTTGTTAAATTGATTCAAAATATTTTTGGGCTTTGATAAAATTTTGATTTTTTTTATTATATATTTAATGAAAAATCAGTTTTTCAATTATTTATATTTTTCACAAGGTTTTAAATTAATTTGTAATTTAAAGCCCTTGACTAATTGATTTTAAAATAAGTTTTAAAACCTAGGATTGATTTCTAAATTAATGAAAAATCGAGGATTTTTCATTGAATTTTTCTTTAGATTATGGGAGCTATTCGGGCTTAGCAATGAATTAGTTCATTGTATTTTATTATTTTTTAGAGGCTCGTTGCATTGTTGGTCATGTTTAAATTACTATTGTTTGTAAATAGATGACCCGAAACCTCGAATCCTTCTCCTTACATGGAGTGATGGATTGGTCTATTCATTTTTTAAATAGACCGCATGAGTGCTAAGTGTATGTAATTAATGAATTAATCCGGATAAAATGAATGGACGATTAATTGACAGTTTGTGGAGTTTGTTTCCTCGCGAAGTATGTTTAAGGTTGTTTTTGTGTATGTATATGAACAAAGCTTTCCTAATTTTTAATGGCTATAAATGTAATATGAAGATGCGCATTTACATTTCTTGTATTGGAAAAGCCTATTTGTAAATGAATGATTTTCTTTGTTCATTCATCATACGCTTGAATTACGTTAGCATGAGCTCTAAGTTGTCAATTCGGACCCACGTGGGGGTCCCTGCACACTTTTGTTGTTTGGCGAACTTTATGTCATTGTGGATAATCTTGGATATGTAATTGTACCTTCTAATTGATGTTTGTTTAGAAAAATCAATTATAAAAGGTTTTTCTTGATTTACAAAATTAAGATTTGATTAATGAGCAATAGTAAATTTTTTGGTCATAAATTGTAAAAAGGGGAAAATTTATGAAATGTGCAAATAATAATGTCAATCCCTTGCGCATATTCTCGTATATATTTTAAAACCACACTTGGTTGATCGTCACAAAGATAACAAGTTTAAAAGAGACCAAATTTTTTTTTTAATATGGCACTGCAAAGTAACACAACTTTAGAGTGGAGTGAGGGTTTATGAGCTTTAGACTTCTTCTATGGTCCAACCTATTGAACCGAATAATGGGCTGAATAACCTTGAAAGCCTATAACACTTGGCTCGAGAAGGATCATAGCACGCGTTTTGTGATAAGCAGCATACATCATGATCTTGTTGGGAAGTATAAGTACTGCCTGCCTTTTTCAAAAATAAATACGAGTCGACACTTAATATTTTAAAGGAAAATTAACAAATTATTTTAAAAGCAAACTGATATTTTGGAAACTAGAGATTTCTAGGTCTGGGGATTATGGAATGAGAGGGGAAGGAGCCCGACGGACTACAACACCCCCTCTCATCCTATCTCACGATAGACCTCTACTCAATGTTCTTTTAATCAAATTAATAATCTAAGCATGCCCTCATGTAATACATAATATAAATGTACATTACAAAGCATGTCAAAAGGGTGTAAGATTGCTGACAATAAAATGGCATACAAAATCATATAATTCAAATAGCAAACAAGATGATATGCAAATAGGAGAACTATGGAACTTACCCAAGATCTAGCTGCAATATTGAAATATGCAATGCATATAAAATAGAAAATCCTAAGAAAAT
The DNA here is from genome assembly GCA_033977485.1 of Hydrangea macrophylla. Lineage (NCBI taxonomy): Eukaryota > Viridiplantae > Streptophyta > Magnoliopsida > Cornales > Hydrangeaceae > Hydrangea > Hydrangea macrophylla. Next base: position 38,155,957 of record CM066994.1, read on the forward strand.
GTCTATAATCACTTATACACATAAGGCAAATCCTAATTCTAAGGTATCGCAATTGAGCTGAAAATTTATAAAATCAAGGAGTAAAAATAAACTAAAGAGAGGTTGGGAAATCATACTTCAATAGCGCTACAAAACAAAGGGTTAGTCCACATGATTTGAACAATATAATATTAATCCCTAAATAAAATATTCAAACTTCTATCTTAATTCTATCGGACATGGAGGGAGTTAAAATAATCATAAATTTCTTTTAACTAGTTGGAATCATAACACCTCTATAGATATACAAGTCTCAACTAGGAGCTAATGAAATATCGATATAGAGACGGTATAGTCCCAACTTGGTCATAAGAAACCTATAATTATATTCAGCTAATTTCAATTAGATACAACTTAAACCAAGAATAAGTCCTAATTACAAGTACTAACATACATGAATGAATGCATGGACATGAACAAGAATGAGCTATGAATTTTTCATTGATTTGGACCGTTTAGCCTTTGAATTTAAGTTCAATTAATCATTATTAAAACATGGTTTAAACCTTAGGTCATAAAAAAAAGGTCTTTTGGGCCATTATTTGCAAAGTTTATCAAATCAGTCACAGAATTCTGAATATTATAGAGAGTAGACTAGAACTTTAAAAATAGAAAAATCATAACTCCCATGGTTGGATCTTAATGAATTTTGGACACAAGGTGCCTCTGTGAGTCTAGATTCTAACCCAAAAGAAAATCAAAGATCCAACGGTTCGATCTCTGGGAATTGGGTCATAACCAGACATCACTCAGAATTTAACAACTCTCTATCCAGAAATTTTGTGTGATTTTCTAAAAATAGTAAACAAATCCGAATGACCCTAATCTTTTTAGGGGATCTTATTAATACATTAAAACTTCATAGAAAAATTTATTTAAAGTCAAAAACACTTGGTTAGGGCTTTGATAAGTTCAAATCAAAATTGACTCACTGTTTTGAAATTTTGGCTAGAGAATGGCTAGTTTATAAATCCTAAGACCAAGCCGTCTTAAACATGGAATCTCATCAAAACAAAAAATACAGTGGTGGATTTTTGTGTTACGAAAACTCTCCAATTGGTCTCATTCAATTCCAATGAATCATGATTTAATTAAAATCCTTGATCAAAATTGGTTTATGGATTCACTGCACCATTTATTGAGTTCATCTTTTTGGCTAAGTCTATTAACCAAACCACATATGTTGACTCATCCTAAAACTAATTCTCCTTCCCATTGATGGTCATTGGAGATTAAATATGACTAATCTATGTGAGCCTCAATGAAATGTGGAAATGATTCCATAAGACTTCAAACTAGAGGACCTAAGTCATGAATTAAGACTTAGACCTACTAATTATGCATGAACATGGCTATTCTCATTTGAATCACAAGTTCGTAGAGAATTTAACAAGGCAACTCAAAGGGAGTCCTATGAGATATTGAGAATCTCATGGATCCCAAGAGAAGAATATAACAAAAGAAAAGGAAATCAAAATTCAAATGATATTCAAAGTTAAACTTTGCTTTATGGTTTATTGAGTCTTAAACTTTAAGCTACTTTAATCCAAATCAAATGAAAAGAGCAAATGGAAGTTTAATCACAATTCTAGTGGTGTGTGATGAAATGAGGTGGGAAGAGACTTTTTGAAAATGTGTAAAAGATCCTAAGTAGCTCTATGAATTGTGATTAAACTCAGATTAAGTACTAACTAGTCTAGAGTTTACCTTCAATTATCCTCAACTTTCTTTGTGATTTGAAGGACTTCCAAGGATTATTCAAGCTCTTCTCCTAGCTCATGCAATGACTTACTCCTTAATTCTCTTAACTTCACTCCAAGATTCTCCTAATCAAAACCTAAGAGATTAAAAAAAGATTAAAATTCAAAAACAAGATTGAGACTAGGTTTTTTTGTAATGGGATATTCACTCCCTATATATAGGCAAATTTCTGAGGAGTATTTGCGTAATTTCAAGCCAAAAAACCCTAATTTTGGATGTACTTTTGATGGTACAAAATGTACTATTTCAAAAAGCATATTTTAAAAAAATTCGGTATTAAGTGGAGTTGTCCGCGGCACTTACCAATTGCCGCACCGACATTCATCGAGTGCCGTAACGGCACTCAGGGACTACCGCAGACAACTCGCGGACTGCCGCCTTTTTGTGCTTCTTATTTTACCTTATTTTCAACTTCATTTTCTTTTTCTTATTCTTTTCTTTCTTTTTCTTATTCTTTTATTTCTTTTTCTTGCTTCCAGAGCTGCTTCTATTTTTGCGGTCATTGGCGAGTTACCCGCGACATTCGGTGAATGCCATTGCGGTTATCAGTGACTGCCGGTACGACATCCAGTGATTGCCGTACCGGCAGCCCGTGAGTGCCGCAGACAATTCTACTGCATGCCATTTTATGCTATTCTTCCCTTTTCCTCTCTTTTTTTTTTCTTTTCTTTTAGATTGAAGAGCCTTTTGAAGAGCTTGAACCACCTTGGAAACCTTAAGTTAGCCAGACATTGTCATCATCGGACTTGGAGGTAACACTCCCCTAAATTCGACAGTTGGTCAAAATCAAGGTGTATACAGTTTGTCCCTCTTTAACAAAGCTTATGGAGCAATGCGTGTCACAAGTGAATGTCGAAGCCTATGTAAAGACAAGCCTTTGACCAGACTGTCGAATTCCGATAAAAACAAAAATGCGTTGCAAAAATGGTTGCACATAATGGTCCATTCCGGTCGTGCTTGATGGTGAGCTGCCTATGTATCCTTACAGGAATCAGACCAGAACGTAGTTCGGGCAAGAGACAAACACACACAAAAACACAAATAGTCATACAGACAAATGCACCTAACCTATCGTGAAATGCGATCTCATGCTTTATGCTTTTGAAAAATGCAATGATTTTAGATCATGCTATTTTGACGTTCCTAGATGCACTCTATGTCCTATGCTACTCAATGCTTGCGGTCACTTCAACTTACCAGGCGAGCTATTTTCAGAATTCGGAGTTTCTTTGACTAATGAGTTGGTCCTCTTCAGGATTCATAGCCATTTCAACCAATCGGATGAACGCAATCGACTGGGGAGCCCTTCGCGACTTAGGTCCCAATGTCAATGCTAGTTTTCTCTCTCGATACAATCGACTGGGTGGTGCTTCGCGACTTAAGCCCTGGTGTCAACGCGGGTTTGCTCTCTCGACGCAATCGACTAGGTGGCGCTTCACGACTTAGGCCTTAGTGCCACCCCGGTGCCAACGCGGGTTTGCTCTCTCGACGCAATTAACTGGGCGATGCTTAGCGACTTAGGCCCCAGTGTCAACGCAGGTTTCCTCTCTCGATGCAATTAACTGGGTGGCGCTTCGTGACTTATGCCCTGATGCCAACGAGGGTTTGTTCTCTTGATGCAATCGACTGGGCGGCGCTTCGTGACTTAGGCCCCGGTGCTAACGTGGGTTTGCTCTCTCGACGTAATTGACTAGGCGGTGCTTCACGACTTAGGACCCGGTGTCAACACGAGTTTGCTCTCTCAACGCAATCGACTGGGCGGCACTTCGCGACTTAGACCCCGGTGCCAACACGGGTTTGCTCTCTCAATGCAATTAACTAGACTGCGCTTCGCGACTTAGCCCCAGTGCCAACGCGGGTTTGCTCTCTCTATGCAATCGATTGGGCGGCGCTTCATGACTTAGACCCCGGTGTCAACGCGGGTTTGTTTTAAGTATTCACATCCATTTGGCCCCGTTGGATAATAATAGTACAAAAAAGAAAGAGCGATCTTTCGCAAACAAGGCGATCTTTTGTAGACAAAGCAATCTTTCGTGGACAAAGCGATCTTTCGCTAACAAGGAAATCTTTCGTAGATAAAGCGATCTTTCGCAAACAAGGCAATCTTTTGCAGACAAAGAGATCTTTCGCAAACAAGGTGATCTTTCGCATCCACTGCCCTTTGTCCTTATTGGATAAATTTGCTCCTGGTGTCCCTGGCCATTTCTTAATTCAAGGATCTACTCAATTCAATTTTCTGAACTTGGGCGTCAAACAGACTTAATTTAAATCTATACTACTTCTAAAATCGGGAGTCAATCAGACTCCAATCATTTCAAATTTTAAAATCCGGAGTCCAACAGACTCAATTCATTTCAAATTTCGAAATCTGGAGTCCAATAGACTCAAATTATCTCAATTTCAAAATTAGGAGTCAATTAGATTCAAATCAATTCATATTCTAAAATCAGGAACCAATCAGACTCGATTTAACTAATTTTTTGAAATTAGAAGTCAGTCAAAAACAAATTCACTTGCACCAAATTCGGAGTTAATTCGACTTAATTTATATTCAATTTCCAATTTAGGAGTCAATCAGACTTGATTTAATTTATTTTATAAATGGGAGTCCGATAAACACAAATCATTTTCAATTTTCTAAAACCAGGAGTTCAACAGACTCAAATTATTTCAAAATTTTAAAGTCGGGGGTCCAGTGGACTCAAATCCATTTCAATTTCCAAAATTGGGAGTCAATCAGAGTCAAATAAATTCAATTTCCAAAATTTGAAATTTGGTCAGATCCAATTTAGCTCGATCTTTCAAAAATCCAGAGTTGATTAGACTTAAAGAACTCAATTTCACAAAATCCAGAGTCAAATTAGACTCAGAAGAATTTCTAATTTTAAGATTGAGGGTCGATTAGACTCAGAAGAATTTCTAATTATAAATCATGAGTCGACGATACTTAAAAGAATTTCAAAATTTCTAAAAGCAGGAGTCAAACAGGCTTAAAGAACTTCCAATTTCTAAAAAAAATAGGAGTTAGTCGGTCTCGAAGGAATTTCTGTTTCACAAAATCGGGAGTTAACCAGACTCAATTCTAAAACTGGTAGTCAATCAGACTCAAAGAATCTCTGGTCTGCTGGGTTCAGACTCAAATTATTTTATTTTCAAAAAATTCGGGGCCATTCAAAGAATTCAAAAAAATTGGGAGTCAATCAAAAGCGCATATTTTTTTTATTACAACATCGGAATCAATTTGACTCAGAAGAATTTCAATTTTCAAAATCGGGAGTTTGAATGAGACTCAAAGAATCATGCCATCGAGATTTAACAGGGATTCCCGTAGAGGAGTGATTCGTGTCCAATATTGCATTCTTAACTTCATGATTTTACCCTTATTGGACACAAATTATCACTTATATTGGGAGATTTAATGGATAAATTGTACTTTTGTTGTTCTTGTTGTTGTACACTTTTTGTTAATAAAATCTCTTTCTTGTAGGTTTTGGCGACTTATTCAAAGTGAACCCTATTGGTTCTTATCTTGTAAGAAGAGGAGGAAATCTATCCCAGCAAAGGCGGATCGATCCGGCCTTCTGAGCGGATTGATCCGCGTGTTTTAAAAGATGTCACCATCAGAATCAAAAAGAGTGGATCGATCCGGCCCTTTGAGCGGATCGATCCGCAATTTTGGAGGGACATTCTGCGATAAGGATCCGTAAATGGATCAATTCGCCAGTTGTGAAGGGATCGATCCGCGACTTCCCGAGCGGATAGTAACTGCCCAGATGAAAGGCGGATCGATCCGCCCCAAAGAAGGGATCGATCCGCGGCATCAATTTTCCCTCTTTTTAATTACAAGTTTGCCATTCTTGTGTTGTGTGTATAAATAGAAAGAGATGTTGTTTTGTTAGGGATTCATAGAGGATTCTCATTCTCATCTTGTATTGTTTTCTCCCAACATTCTTCTTCTTCTTCTCTCATTTTTGGAACCCACTTGGGTTCCCTTCTATTTCTTCTTCATTTGTATAAGCTTGAAGCTTGGATTGAAGTGTTAATGGCTAGGTATATTTTCTATCTCTTTTCCTTTGATGATATTGCTATGTTTTCCATTGATTAGTTAGGTTTACTTAGGTTGTGGATCATGAACTCTTGGATTTAATGTTGTAGCATTTCTAGGGTTCATTTGTGTAGGATTCAAAACTAAGGGATTCATCTTATTTGTATTGCAACTATGATTGTTAAAACTTAGAGTTTGAATCCTACCCTATGTATTTCATATGGAATATTATGTAACCTTGTGTTTTGCACTCCATGTGTTTGATAAATGTTGTGTGTGGGATTTATAACTTGGGGTCTTCATCTTTGATGTCAAGCATCTTTGATTGTTCAAACTCTTGGTTTTTAAATACTATCTTTTGAAGGCTTCATAGGTGATTTGTCCACCAAGTAGATTAGTTAGTGTAGGGTGGACAAATCATTCGGATTAGAAGCCATAGAGGCTTCATCTTGTATGTCATGCATCCTTGATAGTCAAACGTTAGCTTCAAATCCGTTTCTATGGAAATCTCAAAGCTTCCTTCATCTTCACATAGATGCACTCCGTGTGTTTGATAATATGCCACAATGAAATGTTACCTTAGAATGTGCTTGAAACACTAGTCCATTTCATCTTGTTATGACCCAAGATGGGGGGAATGATCCCAACCTATTACTTTTTAGATTAGTATTTATTTATCCTTTTCTCCTCCAAAAATCAAACAAAAAGCCATAGGACGCAAAGTCATTTTTATTCCTTTTCATCATCTTTTCTTATTTATTTCTTTTGAGAATTATAATTATTTACTAAACCTCCCAAACGTTGTTCTTGTATCAATCCCTGTGGACTCGAGACCCTACTTCCAAATGCTACATTTTTAATAGGGTTAAATAAGAACTTAATTTTGACATAATCAAGGAGTAATGCTGATCGCCATAGAGGACTAACAAGGATTGCCATCGAGGCCTAACAGAGATCGCTATTGAGGACTAACACAAATGATGCTGCCATTGTGGATTAATGCAAGGTTGCCATTGCGGAGTAATATCGATGATGCTGCCATTGAGAACTATTGCAAGGTTTCCATTGAGGACTAACGCTTGTTCGTGAGTCTCCTCGTGCTCAAAGAACCAAATTTCAATATTCGGAGTCACTTCGGACTCAAAGAATTGATTTCCCAAAAGTTTAGGAGTCCACGGACTCGAAGAGTTGATTTTTCAAAATTTGGGGAGTTTTCATACTCAAAGAATTTGAACGGAGCTGATAGAAAGAATGATTTTCTACATTTTTGGACCTTTGCAAGAAACACATCGATTCTTTCAAAAGAGGGAAGTCACCTTCGCCCCTAGTCTTGGACTCTTCATATATTGCAACTTTAGCATTATGTTGTGATAGTGTTCGAAACCTTTGCTTGTATTGCTCTTAGGATGCTCATGGAGACTTTTCAAATCTTTATTCATTATCTTAAACCCACACATTTGAGACCATTTATTGGCTCATCAAAGGAGGACAGACTTGACAAAAGCCAGCTACTCAAGAGGATTGACTCAAGCTCTACATTCATTATGAATCAATGTGCTTTCATCGTGAACATTGTATCATCTCACCTTTTATTTATTTAGCATCTTACAAATGGTAGTGCTTTGTTGATAATCTAAACTTTGAAAACTTCTCCTTTTTTATTTAGCAAATTCTTTGCCCATCTAGAATGTGCTTCAAATTAGTGTTTTAGCTTATAGAATGAAAGGCACTCAATTTCAATCCTTTCAAAACAAACTCAATTACTTGAGAACTTGCTCTGGCATAGAGAGCTTTTGGAAAACAAAGTTTGCCCCTAGTTTGAAAGAGACTTAGGGGCTTGCTTTTATGATAAAATGAGTTTTTAGCAAACGAAGTTTGCCCCTAGTTTAGAATGAGAGATCTACAGGCATAAACCATATTACTGGTGTTTACGGACCGAGAACCAAGTGAGGTTTGCCTACTTATCACCGAATGGGAATAAGGTCCAAAGTAGTTCGGCCAATGCCTGAAAGAAAAATGCCATGAGATAGAGAGGGTGATGATGCAGCTTCTAGGCAAACGCAAGTTTGCCCCTAATTTATGGGACAAGACAGTGCTTGGTTTTTCGGACCGAAAGCCTTGAGAGGCCCACCTACTTATCCCCAAATGGGCATCAGGTCCTATAGTAGTTCGGCTGAGGCTTGAAAGAGAAATATCATGTGGTGAACGATGTTTGTGACCGAACCACGCAAGCTGCCTACGTATCCCCAAGTGGGAATCAGGTCAAAACGTAGTTCATCGACTCTGGAGGTCTTGAAAGAACAAGTCTTCAAGAATTTGTGGGCTTTTCGAGCCATGTTTCCATATGGATAAAACGGATTTCTTATGGTAGCTTTTGAACAGGATGATGATGAGAACATGAACTACTTCTCTCTTTTATTTTATTTTATTTTATTATTTATTTATTTATTTATTTTTTATTTTGGTTAGTGATGGTTGATTCTTCTCACGTTTTCACTAGCCAGTCTATCTTTACAACTCTCATAATGCATCATGTTTTATTCATACTCTATCATACGTACGCACAAAACAATATCAGCCCTTCAAATCTCTATTTTTTTCAAAGATATCTCTGTATTGTTTTAGGCTCACTTAGCCATTGAGACTGATTGATACTTTCAAATCTCTTTTTCTATTTCCAATTTATTTTCTTTGTTTAGAACAACTCAAAGCATTTAGATAATTCATGTGCCAATGATGTACTTTGAAGCACCCAAAAATTCTCAATCTTATTTATTCTCTGCCTTTTCTTTTCTCTTTCCTTTCTTTTCTCTACCTCACTATCTCTTACTCTCTCCATGATTTTGACTGGCTAGGATTCAGGTTTTGAAGTCAACAAGCTTCTTATTTTTGCTCTAATTTTGCCTAGGCGCCCTTTCGGGTTTTCATCCTAGCGAGCTTTTTTTTTTTTTTTTGTACTCTAACTTTTGCCTAGGCACCCTTTTGGGTTTTCGTCATAGCGAGCTTCTTTTTCTCTTTCTTTTTTTTTTTTTTTTTTTTTTTTTTTTTTTTTTTTTCTTTTGAAGAAGAAGTTCATTTAAAATATCTGGCTACCATCAAGGACCAATTTTATGGCTTTGGACTGGGGGCTCATCTTTTAGGCTTGGTATTTGGGAGAAGGGGATGGTGAGCAAGTCTCAAGTCCCAAGTTTATCTTTTCAAGATTGAGCGAGAGCATCTTTAAATTCTAAAAGTAAAGCTAATCAATTCTCTACTCCTCCTTGGGTTTGGCACAAAATTTACTTCGTTATTTCGGGATTCATTTTCAATGCAAAGATTTATCAACAAAATATCTTCCATCCTTATTTGAAAAGTGAATTTATTTTTATTTTCTTCCTTTCTTGGTTTAATGATCCATTTATTCACAACTATTCACATTTATTTAAGCAAAATGACATTTTATTCAACCAGCTACAGATTACATTATTTGACTCAATGGATTTGATAAAGACTCGACAATAGACTTGATGGTAGACTGACAAATCAAACACAACTTTGACACTTGATATTTAACACTTGACTCTAACTCGGACTTGACTCGATTATCAGACTAGACTCGGCTTGGTCTCAACTGGAGTGTCACAGATGATTTTTCAATTTATTGGGTCCCCAATAGCATCCACATTCGCTTTAACAACAATGTTTCCAAATGATATCACCTCACTAGAAGCATATGAATCTTCGGGTTTTCTACTCTCCAACAACATGTGTGCAAAAACATATTTTCCTTTAAATCAAGAAAGACGAACCCAAAAAGGTTAGAAGTGTCCTCACTAGGGGATCTAGTTGTTCCACTCTTTCTACAAATCCAACAACATGGAGAGGTAAGGGTCTGCATGCAGAATTGAATTTCAGGAGGCAAGGAATTTTGAGGAACTATTGGATTAATTTGTGAATTTGTATTCTACATGCATGTAATGATATTGACTGATACGATGAGAGAGCCAAAATGTACATGCTTTGATGATTTGATGTTGCTAAATGCATGCACCGCACACATGGCACACGGATGAAATGCAAGTGTGTGTGTGTGCCTATTCTATATGCGAAAGAAAGGAAAATTCTAATCCTAGCACATACAACACATAAGCACATAAAATTCTCCTCCATGTCAAGTGCACCAATTTCTCTTTTCATTGTGATCCTTGTTACCTTTTCGAAGTTTGGACATTCTTTCGGGAAGTATATCTTGGATGATAAAATCTTTTGAAAACAATTCTCAATAATTCTTTTGAGAACGAGGATATTAAACATTCCTCAACAAAGATGATTGGATTGAAATTTTGCTTTGAAATTTATTTGAAAAGCATTTCTCCTAAAAACAATTCCCAAGATTTTTGGATTTTTCTCCTTTGAAGATGATCATGTGAAAATATACTTTAACAAAGGATGACTTGGAATGTTTATAAAAAAGCGATTTTTAAAGATTTTTTGAAAGAGCGATTGAAAACTTTGGAGTAAAGATAGTAAAAATCGGTTTGCTTTCAAAGATGGATTTAAAAATTCTTTGGGTAAAAGGATCACATGATCGGATTATCACCATACTTTTCATGAATTCGGATATATACAAGATCAATGATGCTTAGCTAACAAGATTTAAGAAGTGTAACTTTATAATAAAAAATATAGCATATTCCCAAATGTCATGGGTCATGGGTCATGAGAAGGAATTGCTAAAAGGTGATTAAAGGGTTATAAATCCTACATCAAGCAAGCATCGTCATCATCTCAAATATCCCTTTCGAGCATACAAAACTACCTAGCATATAATCCTAATCAAGAATTAATTTCCTAGATTGAAAAGTTCTATAGAAGCTACCATACAAAGGCAGGGTTTTGGTCAAATAAGGGACCCTTGACACACATCCGATAAGATGCTTCATATACCAACACATGGTACGAGATCAAGGGTGATCACACGGTCCCATGATAACATGACCCACAGGGTTGCCCTGAGCCTCCAAGGTCATAGTTCTGTATAATCGACTGGCTAGACATGTAAGTGAAATGCAACAGGCACACAAAAATTAATTAATTCGATTAAAAGGAAGCTTTTAAGTGTAATCCTCGAGTGAACCCAAGATAAAAAATTCTGGTCTGCGAAAATAGAGATTCTGGGTTCGATCCCCAGTAGAGTCGCCAGATGGTAGATATCGCAATTGAACCACAGCTTTTTAAACCTTTTTCAACAATACAAATACGAGTCGCCACTTAATTTTTTAAATTAATTTTTTAAAGGAAAATTAAGAAACTATTTTAAAAGCAAAATGATATTTTGGAAATCAGAGATTTCAAGGTCTGGGGATTATGGAATGAGAGGGGAAGGAGCCCAACGGGCTAAAACACCCCCTCTCATCCTATCTCACGATAGGTCTCTACTCAACATCTTTTTAATCAAATTAATAATATAAGCATGCCCTCATCTAATACATAGATATAAATATACATTACAAAAGCATGTCAAAATGGTGTAAGATTGCTAACAATAAAATGGCATACAAACCATATAGTTCAAATAGCAAGCAAGATGATATGCAAATAGGAGAACTAGGGAACTTACCCGAGATCCAACTGCAATATTGAAACATGCAATGCATACAAAAATAGAAAATCCTAAGAAACGGTCTCTAGTCACATATACACGTAAGGCAAATCCTAATTCGAAGGTGTCGCACATGAAGTTGAAAATTAATAAAATCAAAGAGTAAAAATAAACTAAAGAGGGTTGGGAAAGCATACCTCAATTTCACTACAAAACAAAGGGTTAGTTGATAGACTTTGAACAATGTAATATTAATCCCTAAATAATATATTCAAACTTCTATCTTAATTCTATCGGACATGGAGGGAGTTGATATAATCATGAATTTCTTTTAACTAGTTGGAATCATAACACCTCTATAGATATACAAGTCTCAACTAGGAGCTAATATAATGTCCATATAGAGATGGTATAGTCCTAACTTGGTCATAAGGAACCTATAATCATATTCAACTAATTTCAATTAGATGCAACTTAAACCAAGAATAAGTCCTAATTACAAGTACTGTTAATACATGAATGGATGTATGGACATGAACAAGAATGAGTTATGAATTTTTCATTGATTTGGATTGTTTAGCCTCTGTATTTAAGTTCAATTAATCATTATTAAAACATGGTTTGAACCTTAGGACATAAAAAAAAAGGTCTTTTGGGCCATTATTTGCAAAGTTTATCAAATGAGTCACAGAATTCTGAATATTATAGAGAGTAGACTAGAACTTTTAAAATAGAAAAAATATAATTTCCATGGATGGATCTTAATGAGTTTTGGACACAAGGTGCCTCTATGAGTCTAGATTCTAACCCAAAAAGAAAATCAAAGATCCAATGGTTTGATCTCTGGGAATTGGGTCATAACTAGACATCACTCAGAATTTAACAACTCTCTATCCAGAGATTTTGTGTGATTTTCTAAACATAGTTAACAAATCCAAATGACCCTAATCTTTTTAGGGGATCTTATTAATACATTAAAACTTCATAGAAAAATTTATTTAAAGTCAAAAACACTTGGTTAGGGCTTTGATAAGTTCAAATCAAAGCTGACTCACTGTTCTGAAATTTTGGACAGAGAATGGCTAGTTTATAAATCCTAAGACCAAGCCGTCTTAAACATCGAATCTCATTAAAACAAAAAATGCAATGGTGGATTTTTGTGTTACGAACACTCTCCAATTAGTCTCATTCAATTCCAATGAATCATGATTTAATTAAAATCCTTGATCAAAATTGGTTTATGAATTCACTGCACCATTTGTTGAGTTCATCTTTTTTGCTAAGTCTATTAACCAAACCACATATGTTGACTCATCCTAAAACTAATTATCCTTCCCATTGATGGTCATTAGAGATTAAGTATGAATAATCCATGTGAGCCTCATTGAAATATGGAAATGATTTTATAAGACTTCAAACTAGAGGACCTAAGTCATGAATTAAGATTTAGACCTACTAATTATGCATGAACATGGCTATTCTCATTTGAATCACAAGTTCATAGAGAATTTAACAAGGCCAACTCAAAGGGATTCCTATAAGATATTGAGAATCTCATGGATCCCAAGAGAAGAATATAACAAAAGAAAAGGAAATCAAAATTCAATTGATATTCAAAGTTAAACTTTGCTTTATGGTTTATTGAGTCTTAAACTTTAAGCTACTTTAAAACAAATCAAATGAAAAGAGCAAATGGAAGTTTAATCACAATTCTAGTGGTGTGTGATGAAATGAGGTGGGAAGAGACTTTTTAAAAATGTGTTAAAGATCCTAAGTAGCTCTATGAATTGTGATTAAACTTGGATTAAGTACTAACTAGTCTAGAGTTACCTCAAATTATCCTCAACTTTCTTTGTGATTTGAAGGACTTCCAAGGATTATTCAAGCTCTTCTCCTATCTCGTGCAATGACTTACTCCTTAATTCTCTTAACTTCTCTCTAAGATTCTCCTAATCAAAACCTAAGAGATTAAAAAAAAGATCAAGATTCAAAAACAAGATTGAGACTAGGTTTTTTTGTAATGGAATATTCAGTCCCTATATATATAGGCAAATTTTTGAGGGGTATTTTAGTAATTTAAGCTAAAAACCCTAAGTTCAGATGTACTTTTGATGGTACAAAACGTACTATTTCAAAAAACACATTTTCAAAAAATGCGGCACTCAGTGGAGTTGTCTGTGGCACTCCGTGACTGCCAGAACGGCATCACCAATTGTCACGCCAACATTCATCGAGTGCCGCAACGGCACTCAGGGACTGCCGCAGATAATTCGCGAATTGCCGTCTTTTTGTGCTTCTTATTTTGCCTTGTTTTCAACTTCTTTTTCTTTTTCTTTTTCTTTTTCTTTTTCTTTTTCTTTTTATTATTCTTTTCTTTTTTTTTCTTGCTTCCAGATCTGCTTCTATTTTTGTGGCAATTGGTGAGTTACCCACAGTATTCGGTGAATGTCGTTGCAGTTATCAGTGACTGCCAGCGCGGCAGCCAGTGATTGCTGTACCGACAGCCCGTGAGTGTCGAAGACAACTGTACCATATGCCATTTTCTGCTATTCTTCCCTTTTCCTCTCGTTCTTTTTCTTTTCTTTTGGAATTGAAGAGCCTTTTAAAGAGCTTGAACTACCTTGGAAACCTTAAGTTAGCCAGACATTGTCATTATCGGACTTGGAGGTAACACTCTCCTAAATTCGACGGTTGGTCAAAATCATGGTGTCTACACTACCCAATAGCCAAAGAATTGTGGGATTAGCTCGAATTTGTTTTTAGTGGCACATTCATTACTACATTGAGAATCCAGTTATGAAGTCTGGGAAAGTAAAAAAAACGTTCCAAGTACACGATGACTGGACATTTAAGGTCGATAACAGGTATGATTCGTGATATCAGATTACTGGGAACATCTTTGCTGGTGAACTGCAGTTTCAGGCTATGATTAGTTCTTTGCCTAATTTGCGGGTCCACAGAAAACAAATCATGATCCACAAAAGTAAATGTTAAATTTTTGGTTTTTGGCATTTCTCGACATGCTAAGCTAAATATGGAGCACCAACTAGCAAGGCGAACCGTATAGCTACACTCTTGACCACAGCTTCCATAAGTGGAAGTGAGTGCAAGGCTAGCGGGCATAAATGCAATGGAAAGGGAAAATCCGCCAAGAGGCAGGGTAGGGCTAACAAGTTTGCGCCCAAGGCTAACAAGCTGGAAGAATGCAGTTGTAGGCGTTTTTTAATTCGGTGGTAATAGGATGGATATTTTAGGGTAGTAGTGTTACGAGGACATGGTTATCTAGGGATAATTACTTGTTTTAATAAATTATAGTTTCCTTGATTATTCATTTATTATGTGACATGATATGCTGGACTTGAACGTATAGGACGTGATAGGATGACGTGATTAGCTCGAGAAGGCCTTTTGGGCCCACTCTCTAAGGTTGACCTACCTATGTGTGAGTCTTGCTTAGTTGGCAAAGCATGTTGAAAGCCTTTTAGAGAGGCTGTTAAAACTATTCAAGCATAAGAGCCAGTTTACTCAGATATCTGTGGACATATGATTGTAAAGGCACCTTATGGAGCCTCGTATTTTCTCATTTTTATAGATGATATCATGCAATATGAGGATCATGAGTACTTTTCTAATCAATTCAGGGAACTGTATGTGTGAGAAAAAGAGGATATGCAGACAACTTTCTATTCCTGAAACTCCACAACAATATGGTGTTGTAAAGCAAAGGAAAACGACGCTCCTAGATATAGCTAGGACTATGATGGCGCAAGTCAACCTCCTAATGTTATTTTAGGAGGATGTACTCTTGATTGCTACCTACATACTAGAGTGCTTTTCTTAGTCAGTTCCTTCTACCCCCTTATGAACCATGGAAAGGCAAAAAGCTCATTTAGGAGCATTTGCACCTGTGGGGATTAGGAGGTAATGTTCACTATACCTCGCATAAGTGTGAGAAACTATGCCCAAGAGGTAGAAAGTGTATCTTTATAAGATATTCTAATAGCTCAAAAGGCTATGTTACGTATAATGGACTACCAGGTATAGGAATGACAGAAATGGTGTCACATGCTATTGAGAATGACTTCCCCAAGTTTGTGATACTTAGAGATTTCTTGAGCTCTATGAGTTGGAGGATGTTGAAGACAACATACCATCTTTAAGAAAGGGTGGAAAGATTGAGATTCCACATCCAATAATTGCTGAAAAATGGTATTAGTCTCCAGCCGAGTGGGAGTACACCGCTAGACGCTAGTGGGAGTGTACTAGATAGTGGGAGTACACCACTAGGCACTCAAGATTCTCAAAGTAGTACACCGTAAGTGATGAGGAAAAAGTTCTCTGTCGTCGTTTTGAAATTTGAGAGAGACATTTTCATGTGTGCAAATGTGTGCACAAGTGGATGAGAATGAGCCTGCTACTTTTGATGAAGCATTTTTCAAGCTGAGTGTATAGTTGCTATGCCAGATGAGACGAGCTCTATGGACGTAAATAAGGTCTTGGAGTTAGTTGATATTCTTCCTGTGACAAGTGTGTTTTCAAAATCTAGCGCAAGGCAGATGGTTCAATTGACAAGTATAAGAAGCACCTTGTGGTGATAGTTTGAGAGGGTATAGACCATGGAAACATGTTCCCCCAAAAGGGTGAGATCTAACTTCATTCGCCTTATCCTAGCGATTGTCGGATGTTTAGTTTTAGAAATTTTTTAGTTGGATGTTTAACCTATTTTTCTCGTTGGAGAATTAGACGAAGAGATCAATATGGACCATTCCATTAGTTTTGTGACCAAAGGGAATGAGCATAGAATTATGTTGTCTCAAACGATCCATTCATTTTCTCAAGCTAGCAATCGTCTAGGCAATAGTACAATGTGTGTACATTAAACGGTCCCAGAAAAGCATTCTAATTCTTTGTATGTTGATGACATCCTTCTAGCTGGGAATGAGATGAGTTTCATTGTCGCCACTTGAGAGTAGTTGTAATACCCGTACCCGGAAAAAGGTAGTAATATTTATTTTACATGCATTAATTAATATAAATAATTGCATGTGGTGATTTGGGTAAGTTCCAGTTACCCTGATGTGATATGTGCTTGACAAAGGGCACAGTTGAAAGTTCCACTAGAGGTGGGACAGATATGAAGTGTGACCCAAGAGAGGGGTTGGATAATACAAATTGCATTTATGTGCATTTATGTGATTAAATGGTAAACATGTAAATGTAAATGTGTACATTATAATACATGTTGATGTCATGTGATTATTTAATTGATAAAATGTTAAATGTTTTAATATTCTATTATTGTTCATTTTTAATTATGGAACCATTTTGGATACCCTTGTGAGGGCGTAATTGGACACGTGGTATAATTAGTAGGTTAATTAGTGCCTTCACATAATATTTGGTACCACGTTTGGAACCCATGCGTGACATAAATATAAAGTCACTTAGTTATTGGGATAGTAATATAATTAGTTTGGATATTATAATAAAGTTTATAAAATAGTTGGGGGTCTAAATATAAATAAGAGTTAGCTTACATAGATCGAGACACACCATATTATTTCCCATGCCTATCTTGTTTAAAAAAAAAAAAAGGGTCGTGAATGTGTGTGCTTGTGTATTAGGCGGCGGCGGTGATGCTTGTTTTTTTATATTATATTATATGTATAACTTGTTAGTTCATTAAAAAAAAAAAGAAAAGAAAACCGAACAGATAGGAAAGAAAAATATTAGAACAGAGAGTGAGGGAGTCGAGAGCAGCGAGAGAAGAAGAGAAACAGCGAGGGTTTCACTTTGTCGACGCCATAGCTTCGTCGTATGTTGTTCAAATCGCGATATGAAGTCATATTTGAACTTGTGGGGGTAAGCCCAACCTTATGGTATAATTTATTTTCAGTTTAATCGATAGGTTTTTCGTGACCCAAATAGATTGGTAATATTTAATTTACCAAAATTGTATAGGATTATCATTGGAATCGTTAGGAGCTAGTTTTGCGAAGGGATTTGGGAATTCTAGACTTATTTTGGACCTATTCGTGAGGTGAGTTGGTGCTGTAATATGGGAAACTTTGACAAAGTACCATTTGACGATTTTAAAACTTTATTTTATTCCTTTTATTAATTTATTTGATTAAATGATATTTTACCCCTGGTATTTCGGTCAATATTTTAATTTTTGGAACGTTAAAAATATTGATTGTTTGGTCCTTGGCTTTGTTACACGTGTCCTAGCCCGCGGGGGCGGGTTGGGGTGTGACAATTTTTGGTATCAGAGCAATAGGTTAGAGCCTTTGGGGACGAGAGACGAATACGACGAGTAAAAAAAAAAAAAAACATGTATATGTTAATCGTGGCACGTAGTTACATGTAGAGGCATACATATTTACTGCACGTGATTTAAATATTGTTGAACATGCATATCATGTGGCATGCATTCTACATATTATAATATGTTGAGAGATAGTTGGAAACTTCATTGTGAAAAAAAATGGAGTATAAAAGGGAAATGTTTTCCCATATGATGAATTAATTGAGTTGGAAAGGGGGATTGTGAATTCAGTAAGAAAAATCCGAATTTGGGAACATTTATGGAATTTGGGTTCAGAAATCAAGAGTTGAGTTGGCCATCTTGAAATGATTTGATTGATATTATATTGTCAAGGATATTGACTTGATAAAGGGTTAATGAGTATTGGGTTATGAATGCGGGTATGGATTTCCTTCCGAATATTATGGGTATTATTATTATTTGTGAAGATTATTTCTTATTTTCTGTCAAGAAAATGGATATCTGGATTTCTTTATTTACGGTGGGTCTTCTAGTGTTCAGATATTATAATTTGGGCAATTCTGGATTTCTTATGATTTATATGGGCCTCATGAGCAGATATGATATTATTATAATATTTATTCCTTCATTTATTCGGTAACGATCTTTGGGAGTATTTATCGAGATCCATATACATTCTCTTGGGATTTGAGGGTGAAATATTGGGTTTGTCAAGGTGATAAGATATTTGGGGATTTATCCAATCGCTTGAGTTATCTTGAGTTGTTGAGGAATCTCTCAACTTTATTTGGGTTATATCGGCTTGTTGAGGAATCTCTCAACATAAATTTATTTATTTATTTCTATTTCTTGGGATACCTCTCTTATTATCAAATGATGATTGGTTCTCCAATGTATCAGCCTGAATAGTAGAGTTGGGGTCAAGTAAAAGTAACAGACTTTTCCATTGTGTTTCTATCGATTGGGTGTCACTACGGTTATAAATTATTCTTTTCTACTCAATGGTATGGTTGATTATGATCAAGACTAAGTAGTTGTGTTGTACAAATAACTTACTGGGTTGATTGGCTATACGGAGGAATTTCTACCAGAGATCTGAATTTGAAAATGGGTTTACAAATTTGATAAGTAGTAACTCTTTGATATCCAAACCACTCCAAGCTCCGTTCAACTACCACGTGTATCAGGTAATAATATTTGGGATATTAGGTCATAGACCCCTTAAAATTATGTGTTTTAATAAAAAACCCACGTTTTTTGCAGTTTTATGAAAAGCCCCTCGCTACTTTTTGTATTTGGTAAAAAGCCCCTCCGCTCACAGCTTATGTTATATTATTTGTGAACTTTAAATCATCATAACTCACTCGTTTTTTGGTCTTTTTAGGTGATTTTTTTTTTGATATCATGTATTTTTTCGAGATCTACGCATTAGACTTGAAAGTTGTACAAAAAAAAGTAATTTGGAACTTCATTTTTCATTTTTATCTTTCAGATATATAATATTATCTGTTTATCTAACAGATAATATTATTTGTCAACTTTAAACCAAGATAACTTTATAAATTCTTAGGCTTTTTGGGTGATTTTTTTTTTGAATTCATGTATTTATTTGAGATTTACGCATTGGACTTGAAAGTTGTACAAAAAAAAGCAATTTGAAACTTCGTTTTTCATTTTTATCTTTTAGACACAAACAGATAATATTATCTGTTTACACTAACAGATAATATTATTTGTCAACTTTAAACCACCATAACTTTATCAATTCTTGGGCTTTTTGGGTGATTTTTTTTTTTGAATTCATGTATTTCTTTGAGATTTACGCATTGGACTTGAAAGTTGTACAAAAAAAAGCAATTTGAAACTTCATTTTTCATTTTTATCTTTCAGACACAAACAAATAATATTATCTGTTTACACTAACAGATAATATTATTTGTCAACTTTAAACCAAGATAACTTTATCAATTCTTGGGCTTTTTGCGTGATTTTTTTTTTGATTTCATGTATTTCTTTAAGATCTACGCAGCGGACTTGAAAGTTGTACAAAAAAAAGTAATTTGGAACTTCATTTTCATTTTTATCTTTCAGGCACAAACAGATAATATTATCTGTTTACACTAACAGATCTTTAGGCCTGTTGTTTGGCCTCTTGTTTTGGTCTGCTGCAACTGAGTTTTCATCAGATACTTGTGGCTGCCGTTACATCTCAAGTCTTCATCAATATATGGATCGTACTAATGAAATTGTGGATGGCGTTGCCTTGCTTTGGACTGCTGAAATTGGGTTTCAACACAAATTGTTTTTATGCTAGTTTGATTGATTGCTCTTGTGGGGTTATTATCACATTTGTGGGTGCTGTCTATTATACTTCATAATGAGTTGAAATGTTATCATTCTGTCTACTGTGTTTGGGCTGATTCGTGTAATGTTTGGGGAGTCAAGTTTGAGCTTACATGTAAGTCTAGCTGGGGAGATTTGTATTGTTGAGGTATGCTGGATTATTAATAAAATTGTTGCTGTTCAAAAAAAAAAACAGATAATATTACTTGTCAACTTTAAACCACCATAACTTTATCAATTCTTGGGCTTTTTGGGTATTTTTTTTTTTTATTTCATGTATTTCTTTGAGATCTACGCAATAGGCGTGGAAATTTTACGAAAAAAAAAGTTAAATTGCAGCCTAATTTTGAGGTTTTATCTATCTTACAGATAATATTATCTGTTATCTGTGTGTCTAATAGATAATATTATCTGTCAACTTTAAACTACCATAACTTTATCAATTCTTGGGTTTTTTGGGTGATTTTTTTTTTATTTCATGTATTTTTTTAAGATCTATGCATCTATGGTGCCAAATTTACGAAAGAAATATATTTTTATTATATGTATGCGAAAAAAATGCAAATTTTTATATTTGTTTGATGTTTAGTTTTTTTTGTCCCAGTATTTCATGATCCACATTGAACTTGATTGATAGATCTCGTTTTGCTGATTTCAAAACATCAAATTTTACGAAAAACGGACTTATATAACAAAAGTTATAGCAATTTGAGTGTAAAAAGGGCCTAATGTGATAAAGAAAAGTAGCATGGGTTTTAGTTTTGAAGAGTTTTATTTGAGGGGGCTATGGCCGAAGGTCCCATAATAT
The DNA here is from genome assembly GCA_033977485.1 of Hydrangea macrophylla. Taxonomy (NCBI): domain Eukaryota; kingdom Viridiplantae; phylum Streptophyta; class Magnoliopsida; order Cornales; family Hydrangeaceae; genus Hydrangea; species Hydrangea macrophylla. The sequence goes on from CM066994.1 coordinate 38,176,823, forward strand.
TTTTATTATTTATTTGTAATTTATATGTAAGTAATCGAGATCTGACTATTGCACTGCACTATAGCAATTGTCAAGTATTTTAGTATATCACTAGAAACTCTCAGACTTTAAATTTAGCTACTAATAATGCATTCAAAATTTCTGAGATATTCGAATGACATTAAGTGAGTTTATATATGTTTAAATAAGTAGAAAATGCTTTAAAATCTTCTGTGGAAAAAAAAGAAAGAAAGAGCACGCTGATTTATTATGAATCAAGATGTGTTTAAAAAATATTTTGATAAAAGGAAGTCGTTGGATTTGACCCAAATTGGGTAGAAAGGGAAAATTAAAAAAAAAAAATAATAATAATAATAATTAATTAAATGTGGGTGTTTCAATTGTTGTTTAAAAGAGTTATTAATGAAGAATATTTTGATTATATGATAGCTGTGTAAATGTTCCTATTCTATGGAGAGAGATTTAAAATGAATACTATTGGGCTAGAAGCTCAGCTGAGTACACTACATTTACTTGATTTTAAATTGGAATATTAAATTTTTTTTAAATGAATTTCAAATGACTTTAGTAAGAAAAAGGTCTGAAAGTAACTTGTGATATTCTACGTATTATTCTAAATACTGTTTGTTACGAGTACATGATTTTGGTTGATGGGTTATAAGGAGTATCAACTAATTTCTTGGGAACTGAGTTGTGATATTCCTGGCTACAAGGTAAGTATGATAGGGCAATGAAGAACCTCATTTTAATGATATGCTCTGGGTGTCTTCAGATACGTATGTGGCTATCGTAACTACTGAATGTTATAATTATCGAACGCGTGGTTGTAATGAATTTCAACGTTGGAAAAAAAAAATGGTAGTTTATTGCTGGTTGCTTGGTATTACAGTTGGAGGTTAACGAGTGAATTGTTTACATACAAGTGACGCATTTGAAAATGGCACTGCATAATTGGGTAAATACGAGAAAATTTGATATTGAGGGGTGTTGGATAATATTCAAGTTTTATTACGACAAAATCAGTTGGTTATTGATTGTAAGTGCTACAAGGAGGAAACAAATGAGTATATCGATTTCTGTATATTGGGGCTTAGATAGCGTAAACCGAAAGACAAGTAAGCTTTACAATCTGAATAGTTTGAGAATTATGAAGCTTTCCCGTATGTTGAATATCTGGTGGATGAGTTGTTGTATTTCTAGAATATGGGATTTAAAAGAATAGAAATTTCATGAGTGTCGTTGGGAATTAATCAATCGGGACTTCTGAAGGTAACATGAATTTGAAGTTATGGGATTAACTGGGTATTATTAAAAATATATTGAAGATTTCTTTCTGTACAAGGACGCGTGCGAAACAGTTACAGTGAAGTTCTCAATAACCAAAGAAAAATCGATCTATAATGAAATTGGTATTATCATTGCAAAGATTTGTGTTGGAATTGGGTTATATGTTGATGCAACAGTAATTTATACTGCTTATGGTTGAAATTTCATTGAATGGATTATCTGGTACAAGATTTAGAATTCATAGTATTCTTCTTATATTGAGCATTTGGCAGTGATATTCTTACAGGCTGGAAGTTTATATTAATTATCGTGACTTGGATATTAAGATATACCACGACAATTGAGTACATGGTACGGAGGACAGTTGAAACTCATGATAGCTACAGTGTGAAAGTTTGCATTATTCAGGTGAGGACAAAAGGGGTTTTGGTGCTCGAATCAGAGATCAACGAGAGTTTGGTGTGCGCGTTGACTATTCAGAAATGATTTGAGTCAAGATTCAGAATTTATTAGAAATTAAACTTGTTTCGAGAATTGGGCAAGGGAGTGATGATAATAAATTGGGGTCAACCAGCATTATTATAATAGATGAGCGGAAATTGACTTAAATATCAGTTTGGGTTTCTGTTTTGGAAATTTGTGATAAAACATTGAAAAGAAAGTGATTGAGCTCTGCTCTACAGTAAAATGTGTTAAAATCTCAAGGTCAAGTATGTACTTCGAGTGAAGATAGCTCAAGAGAATGGGTTCAGAAGAAATATTGAAGTATATGACGGGATTTGAGTATAAATACATTAGTAATTGGTATGTAACATTACCAATTGCATGTTATTGTGTATGATGACTTAGTAATTTAATTACAAGGGCGCATATCTTCTTGAAGATTGATTTGACATTTAAGTATTATCACATAAAAGTTTCAATTAAGCTATTGAGAGAGCTGCCTTCAGATGGAAAATGTGAACCATTCTTTGTGATATGTGGTATAAGGGGCAGAACAATGAAAATTCATGGGGTTAATGTGATTGATATTATTGATAATCTGAAATTGAATATTTATCGTAGTAAATTTCATGACAGAATTGCCAAGGTTAACAAGAATTGTGTGTTATCATATAAATGATTTGTGGACAGGTTGATCCAGTCAGAATGTGATATTGATTGAATCTGCGAATTTTCTGGGATTAAACAATCTATATGTGAGAAGAAATTACACATTTGTGTGGGTCCTAGCACTTGTCATTGTAGAATGAAGTAGTCGATTATGAAGAAGTTCTAGAATCTTGCTAGAAGCAATAGAAATGGAACTGAACTTTTTGCGAGATATTTTATCATCCGTTGATATTTGGTAGGGAAATATAATAAAGCCAAGTGTGTTTGTTTCAGAATGATTGGGGGGAATATGACTACGGTGTAAAAAGAAATATTTCTAGAAGTTATCTTCAGAAAAGAAGGTATAGTTTGACGAACTAAGTAAGATTGAAGTTCCAGTATGCCAATTGAAATTATTGAAAAGAACGGGGACCAGTCGGTTGCGATTGTGGTAACACCAGTGGGTATATTACATTTTATGATCGTGCTTTTGCATATGAACCAGTAAAGGTTTGAGAAACTATTTGATTTGTAAGTGAGAAAAGTTTGGGGACAAACTTCCTAAAAGGGAGGGAGAGATGTAATACCCGTACCCGGAAAAAGGTAGTAATATTTATTTTACATGCATTAATTAATATAAATAATTGCATGTGGTGATTTGGGTAAGTTCCAGTTACCCTGATGTGATATGTGCTTGACAAAGGGCACAGTTGAAAGTTCCACTAGAGGTGGGACAGATATGAAGTGTGACCCAAGAGAGGGGTTGGATAATACAAATTGCATTTATGTGCATTTATGTGATTAAATGGTAAACATGTAAATGTAAATGTGTACATTATAATACATGTTGATGTCATGTGATTATTTAATTGATAAAATGTTAAATGTTTTAATATTCTATTATTGTTCATTTTTAATTATGGAACCATTTTGGATACCCTTGTGAGGGCGTAATTGGACACGTGGTATAATTAGTAGGTTAATTAGTGCCTTCACATAATATTTGGTACCACGTTTGGAACCCATGCGTGACATAAATATAAAGTCACTTAGTTATTGGGATAGTAATATAATTAGTTTGGATATTATAATAAAGTTTATAAAATAGTTGGGGGTCTAAATATAAATAAGAGTTAGCTTACATAGATCGAGACACACCATATTATTTCCCATGCCTATCTTGTTTAAAAAAAAAAAAAGGGTCGTGAATGTGTGTGCTTGTGTATTAGGCGGCGGCGGTGATGCTTGTTTTTTTATATTATATTATATGTATAACTTGTTAGTTCATTAAAAAAAAAAAGAAAAGAAAACCAAACAGATAGGAAAGAAAAATATTAGAACAGAGAGTGAGGGAGTCGAGAGCAGCGAGAGAAGAAGAGAAACAGCGAGGGTTTCACTTTGTCGACGCCATAGCTTCGTCGTATGTTGTTCAAATCGCGATATGAAGTCATATTTGAACTTGTGGGGGTAAGCCCAACCTTATGGTATAATTTATTTTCAGTTTAATCGATATGTTTTTCGTGACCCAAATAGATTGGTAATATTTAATTTACCAAAATTGTATAGGATTATCATTGGAATCGTTAGGAGCTAGTTTTGCGAAGGGATTTGGGAATTCTAGACTTATTTTGGACCTATTCGTGAGGTGAGTGTCCTAATCCCAAAATTGGATGTTTAATGTTATTTATTTGTTATTAAATACTTAAATTGCTTAATTTATGATTAAGTAGAAAAGCATGTGATTAATTAGCAATTAATATATTGGAAATGTTGAAATTGCCATGTTGACATGTTGAACTGCTTATGTGCTTATGTGGGTCAAAGGGTCTCAAGTGATAATCACCATTATTTAGCCCATATATAAGGGACGCCATTCCTCAGAGATAAGGGGGATGATGATGAAGTCCTCAGAGAAAAGGGGACGGTGGTGACGACCACAACGAATTGGCTACATGAGAGTGAGTGATATCGCTTTAAAAGCGACGACAAGTGAGAATGGCCCAGAATCAGGGGTCCAGAACGATGGTGATTGGTTACTTGACACGCCGGCGACCATTTATTATTGTGATGTTTAATTGGTATTATGAATCATTAAATACTCCAATTGCATGATTAGCACCACGTACTCACTGAGCGAAAGCTTATTCAATTTTTGTGGCTAATGACCACGCAGGTTCAGATGAATACCACAGTGAGAAATGATCGAGACTACGGGGCTGGGTCTGGTTTTCTTATATATTTGTATTTGAGGATTTGAGTAAGGTTGTAATAAACTTAGAGTTTATATATTTAAATATGTTTAGAAATGAATATTAGAATGAGTTTGTAATATCTATATATCCATAAGTTGGATTTTGATGGGTTTTGGAATATTTAAATAAATGAGTGTAACAGGGGTTAAAAATGTTTTAGTTTATAAAAACAGAGTGAATGGTGCTGTAATATGGGAAACTTTGACAAAGTACCATTTGACGATTTTAAAACTTTATTTTATTCCTTTTATTAATTTATTTGATTAAATGATATTTTACCCCTGGTATTTCGGTCAATATTTTAATTTTTGGAACGTTAAAAATATTGATTGTTTGGTCCTTGGCTTTGTTACACGTGTCCTAGCCCGCGGGGGCGGGTTGGGGTGTGACAGTAGTTGTCCTCTCAGTTTGAGATTGAGGACATGGGTGATGCCAACTATGTGTTGGGAGTTTAGATTGTGAGATATTGTTCACAGTAGCTCCTCTGTTTGTCTCAAAGGACTTGTAATATGAAGGTTCTTGAACATTTTCATGTGAAAAGCTTAAAACCCATTGACATCCTAATTTTTAAAGGGGACTCGCCTTGACCTTAGATCAATGTCTTAAGAATAATGAGAAAAGGAAACAAATGTCCAGTCTTCGATATGCGTCCACAATAGGGAATCTGAAGTATGCTATGTTGTGTACTCGGTTAGATGTCGTCTATGTGGTTGGTCTAATTAGTCGTTGCCTTAGTAACCCTGGTCCTGTCACTAGAGAGTAGTGAAGAAAATCTTACGATATGTTCGCAGGACTGTGGACCTTGCCTTATGTTGTCCGCAATGAAAGCATAATTTGTGGTGTGGTTACCAGCTATTCAAGAAGCCATTTTGGTTGAAGAATTTTTGCAGTGCCTAGGCTCTTTACCTCATAGCAATGAGGTTGTGCCCATCTATGATGATAGCACATAAGCCTGAGTATATGCAAAAGATATCAAAAGCCACTCTAGCATGTAGACATTCTTTTTTTATCATATTTAAGATATGGTTTGTGCGAAGGGAAGTTATCTTAAGGCACATCTCTACTAGGGATTTGATGTGTATAGACATTTTATTGTGTTATTGATATTATTATTCAAGTTTTTATTATCAGTTAATAATAAACTAGTTGGTTTCTATACATATATAGTTGTTATATGAATGGAATGATTGCACATTTCTAATATGTCATCGGGCTTGAATTTGTAATACCCTGTATTTTTAGTAGTTATTTAATATAAAGAGATTCTATATATGTCCTTTGATCATGCATGAAATTTCACTTTCAATCGATCGGAGTCATTTCGAGCAATCGAGAATTTCTTCCATCAATTGATCGAACTTAGTTCAAGTGATCGAGCATCTCAAAGTTCAAGCGATTGAACCCTATTCAATCGATCAAAACCCTACCGACCTGAATTTATGATGTGGTTCACATTTGAATCGATCAAACCCTTTTTCAATCGATCAAACTGGCCAAATCACTTTCGAGCCATCGAGCATACTTCGATCGATCGAACGCGCCTGTATATTTCAGTTTCAGTTTACGCAAACATTGCCACCTGTACCCCCATCTCCCCTATATATATACTTGTGCTCGTGTGTGTGTGAGAGTTTGGAGAACCTAAGAGTTTGAGAGAGAGTGTGTGTGCTTGTGTCATATATATATACACATCCATACATATATACATATATATCATATATATATCCAAATAGAGAGAGAGAGACAAACGAGTAAAGTAGAAAGAAGAAGAAGAAGGAATAGACAGAGAAAGAAAAGACGAGACAAAGATAGAGAAGGAGAGAGAAGAGAGGAGACAGAGACCACAATTGGAGCTTGAAAGCTCAAGCTTGCCAACCATGCCCTTACGATGTTTGGTGAGTTCTAAACTCAATTGGTACCTTTAATATGATGTTTTATAAGTTTTTGACGTGAATAAATAGACCCAAACACGCCCTAACGCTTCTGGACATTCACTATTCAGAATTGTCTGGAGAAGACGACTCTCGAGCGATTGAACTTAGTTCAATCGACCGAACAGACTCCGATAGCTCGTACATTTCTTTTCTCAATTGATTGAAAAGGTTTCAGTCGATCGAACTTTGCAGAACACATATTATTTCTTTGGTTTATTATATATGAGATCGAGTGTTCGATTCTCGATTCGGACTTCTATTATGCGATTATGGGTTGATTAGGGATAATCTGACAACAAAGATAAGTATGATTGATAATTATGAATTAATGTGATGACGTTAGATGATATGCTATTCATGTATGAGTTCGATATCTGTTCATTTCAATCAGAGTAGTCAAGCCACAGTGGGAGTCATGTATCAATGTTAGTGCGAAACATAAGGAGGTTTGATAAGTTATGGAAATGGTACATGGGCGGACGCCTGTTCATGATATGCTTTCACATGCGGTGGATGGTTTATATCCTTAACGAGCAGTGAGCAGGACCATGTAGTCCTAAGATAGCCAGATGATCGATGTTATATCCTTAACGAGCGGTGGATGGGTTATATCCTTAACGAGCAGTGGATGGGGATCACTGTATACATTGATGAGTCATGGCAATAGATTTGATATGTTGTTGTTCAAACGTAGTTTCCCTGATATGTGGTGGATGGCTTATATCCTTAACGAGTAGGGGATAGACTGACGTGGTGTCCATGATTGCGGTGGATGGTATATATCCTTAACAAGCAATGGACAAAACGATGGTATGTCTATAAATGTTAAACGACTGAGTCTATTCTTTCCAGTGTGAGTATGTTGATTATCAGTCTTAGGATAAATAGACGATAAGGGTTGATTAACGACATTGGGATAAAGAGAAAGATACTATTGTAACACTATAGCTTAGACATTTCAATAAATTGTATTACGTTATAATTGGTACTTGGTAAGTTTCTATTCACTCAGTTCTCAGTAAGATGATGGCTGTTATTGCCTAGACATTCCCCGTTCAGACTACCCTGTTCTTAATAATGCAGGTGATGGAACTTATAACGATAGCTACTACTCGTAGGGGGATTATGCCGAGGGTGGCCCGACTGATGCCGGTTATGCTAGAGAAGACTGTTATGCTGACGACTACCCTTACGCTAGCTAGAGAAGTAAAAGTTAGATATAGTTATATTTTTGTTATTTTTGTTATTACTATTGCACTTTATTAGTAGACGGGTACTTGGGCATATGTTGTCTCCAGACCTGTTGTGATCCTGAGGACTACCCTAATGTTTTTAATTGATAGAATCGTTATTATATATTCAGTGTTTACTGTTCTTGTTGCTTTTGGTTGGACTAGTACTGTATGGTGTGGACAATTAGTGACATTCACCTGTCATTCCCTATGGACCCAAAAAAGAAATTTATTTTTCTCTATTTTTGCTGCTCCAGGGGCGTAACAGAATTGACCTGCTCACACGGGTGATTCATCTTGGGGCCGAGATAGTGAACTAGGATATGTGTGTCCATGGAGATTTGATGGTGAGCAACATGAGACATTTGTGTTCATGGTGCTTAGATAGATAGCTAGGACATGTGTGTCCATGGCGCTTAGAAAGAAAGCTAGAACACTTATATCTATGCAGCGTAAGAACAGTGAGCTAGATATAAACCTTTATTATCCTTATATGTCACCTTAGATGGAGCTAAGATGAGACCTTATATTTGGTCGAACATAGAAAGATCCCACGACCCTATGTAGCCTGTTTATAGCCGAATGTGAGTTTTCATATGGGCGCCAGGAGGGGCGACTGTGCTAGAAAACTCAGGTTAGACACTTTGTGTAACATCTAGACTAAGATTCGTATGGTGTTACTTGTTTTTCCAAACACATAGTAACATGCCCATTTTTATGGAAGAACGCCATAGCATACATTTTATATTGTATGTGCTTTTACGATTGATTGTGGAGCAATGAATGGATTCCTCTTCATTGATGTGTGAGCCACGTAGCATATCCAAGGCATTGGTTATCCTACAAACTAGTTACCTTCACGACTTGAGACTATGTTATGAAGAGGATGCTTGATGATAGCTACTTTAGCATGCTATCCTAGGATGAAGAGAAGATTCTGTTCTATGGGGTATGTCTAGGCGATCGGTCAAGTTAGTCGGATTGACATGTGGGCTTAGGGAAGACCATTCAATAATACACCATTTTTTGTAACTCATTAGTAGGCCTGCGATAATCATATTTTGTTATTGATATGTCATGAGTACATTACATTGAGGTGGTGTATCAATTCTTTTCACCGAGGGATTGAGAATGATGTGTCCAGTGTGGTTGAACCATCTAAGGCATACACGAGAATCTTTCGAGTGATGTGTCTTACTGGTTATGGTGATGACTTGGCATTACACTCATGTCACTGTATTTTCTGTTCGTACGGTCGCACGTTTTATTTTCCTGTATGAAGAGTTAAGAAGTTCCGTTTCAAAAGATTGTTTTAGTAACAAGTCCTATGTGGGTGAGTGGGAGATGTAAGAAAATTGTGAGTCATTTGTACACCCACATACATTAGACCGGGTCCAATGGGCATTGTCCTTTGGAGACCTAGGGTTTTCAAGAGCGTGTGCCTATATATATATGTATATTGCACATACAACTTTGGGGATACACAGGACACCCAAAAGCCGACCACCTCTCTCTCTCTCTCTCTCCCCCCCCCCCCCCTCTCTCTCTCACATTTTCTCTCTCTAGGCCATCACCATTGGAGCCTAGGAATTTAGTGCATGATGTTAATGGAGATCACTCTAGTAGTGCCTTCTATGACCAATAAGAAGCACAAGAGAGTACACAGAGGCTTTGTAGGAGCAGAAGTTCGTGGGAGATCTTGTCGGGCTCGTAACAACACCGTATTCGATCTATTGGGTTATTCTGCTAGGTAAGTCACCAATACCCAACCCATATGCATGTGTGCGTATTTTATCTACAGTCTCGATAGTGGTTTGCTATCCTCCTTATCATATTTGGCATCATCTCTTAGTGGTTATTTTGAGGTTCCTTTGCATTCAAACGCTGAGAAAATATTTGTGGCTTAAGTAGCTAATTGTGTTTTTATGCTTTGAATTGATGACGCTGGTAATATTCATCTCTCTTAAAAGATTGGTTTGTGAATGTGCACTGTTTGGATTCCTGGAATGGCCAGTCTCCTGCTTGTGGACAAATTTTTTGCTTCTCTTTTGTCAATAGCTTGATGGTTAGAGGCTCATGCGTATGGACAGTATTGCATTAGTTCTCTCTTGTCAACGGTTTTGGTGATGATCTTTTTGTGTGGATTTAATTTGGTTGCTTGGTATTGATGCGTCTTTGAGGAAAATTGTCATTTCAAACTGCATTTTCACTTTTGGTGGTTAGTTTTTGTAGGTTATTATAGTTGGCTCCATCTCATCTTGTAAATTGTATCCTTGCCTCTTGGGGACTTTTCTTTAATCATGAAATTATTGAGTATTGATAAAAAACATTTAATATAGGGAAATGATATTTGCACTCCATGGATCAACCAATGCACTCCATAAAGTGCACAAAGCATATGAGAGCAATAGTAATAGTGTTATGTTTGGTATCAAAACTTTATGGTAACTTATGGTGCCAAACCTGAGACTCCTGTAATTGTGTAGGTGTTAAAATGGTGTCACTGCAGATGGGAAATGATTTAATGTTCTTCACTGGACCGTTGGAATTCCAACGATCCAATGAAGACTGTTTTATCATCTTTCATTTCCATTGAAACGGTCCTGTTTTATCATTTCCCATTTGCAATGAAACAGTCCAGGGAAGACCATTGAAATTCAAACAGACTATCGTTTGAATTTCAACGCAGTCTTGACAAGACCGTTTGAAGTCCAACAGTCATCCCTACACCGTATTGCCCTTGTAACTGTTATGCCTAGTTCGTTGCGTGGTACCATAGCAAAACTTAGCGATACCACAAAGCTAATTTTGGCTGTGGTAAATTTCGGTAAGTTGTGGTACCACCTATACCACTGCAAGAGGTAAAACTAACTTTGTGGTTAGTTATGGTACCACACCACACCGTTGTGGATGCTTTGATACCACATTATGCCGGAGTAATAGCATAGAGCATATTGTTTGAATTTTAGAGTGCTGATATCATTTCATATAATATACTCCTCGATCAATTAAGAGTAAAACTTTGGGCACAACTTTATTTCACAACTCTATCTCTCTCCTAAATAGAATATGGGGTCCAATTTAATTAATGCAGACCCCACAAATTTTTAGAAGAGGAATAGAGGGAGTTGCAAAATAAAGTTGTTCCCAAAGTTTTACTCATTAATTTAAGAGAGAAAAGCAGTATGAGTGATAAATTTTTGTTGATTGACAAGACTGGCAGACCATTCTTTTTGTGATAGGTGGCCCAATAATGGAGAGAGAGAGAGAGAGAGGATATTATATAAAGAAATAGGAAAAAAACAAAAACAAAGAAAAATTAAATCAAAGAGGAAAAATGCTTAGCAATTTATATATATAGTATAGGGTAAATTACATTATCACCCCCCTCAACTTGAGCTCTCAATCAAATTGACCCGTTACACAATTGTAACACTTTCACCCCCCTCATACTTCGAAAATTGTATCAATTGACTCCTATGATAATCCTTCGCTGTCAAAAAGTGACAGAAATCAAATGGATGGCATTATATTTCCATTTATTGACCACTCTAGCCTGTTTACTACTGGTTTCTGTAAAACCCATTTTCTCATTCATACATACATATCTACCTATATAAAAAGAATAGATAGAATCACTATTCATGATACTGTTCATGAACAGTAAATGTGTGAAAATACCATTTTACCCCTTTATACTCTCATAAGTACTCAGTCATCTAAAGTAAGGCTTTCTTGATTTGTGTGAGGGTAATTATATCATTTCAGATGGAAAATTATCTTTAGGTTAGCTTTGTAAATTAAATTAACATCAAAATGCCAATTTAGTCTACTACATTAAGTTTAATTATGGTTAAGTCAATAATTTTTGGAACTCAGTCAAAGTTTGCGATAATATTTAGAATTTGATTCACAAAATGACAGCTAATTACATCTTAGTCAACTTTGTCATTTTGAAATTAGTCAATTGTTTGAGAACATTTAGGATTCAATCAACCATATTACGGCTATTTAATTTTCCGGTGTCAAAACACGTGTAACTACATTTCAGTCAAGCTATGCTAATAAGTTAATTTATGATTACACACACATACCTATAAATTAAATTTACACACACATTCCTATAAAATTAACTTATACACAAATGCCTATAAGTTCAATTTACACACACACATGCCTATAAATTTAATATTATTACACGCACATGCCCATAAATTTAATTTACACACATGCATGTCTATAAATTGTAAATTTATTTTATATTTTGATATTATACACAGACATGCCTATAAGTTCAATTTACACACGCCTATAAGTTCAAACTTTATTATTGAAAAAGAGAGAGAGTGAGAAATGAACAAGATATTTTTAAGCTTTAATTTGTTTGCATGTTCCATCTACTTTGTCTATTTCTTTAATTTTTTTAGACATTGTTACCTCTTGTCCTTGAATGAAATGCATCTAAAATATGACAATCTTAAGTATTGCAATTAATAATATCGGTCTGAAATGAAATTTGGGTGTGGTTAGGTGATACTGAAATATTTTTAACTTTAATATTTTTATTGGCTAAAATATTCGAATAGCCAGTAATCAACAATAGTCCCTAAATGAAACACGTTTAGAAGTTGAGGGCTTTAAGTGTTTCAATTAATAATGCATGTTGATCGAACATGAACCCTCGGTGAAATTACAAAATATTTTTAGCCAATAATGACATTTTGACTAAAAAATATTTTACTATCGCGTAGTCATGGGAAAAAAATAATTTATAAAAACAATAAATAAAAGGGATAATTAGTATAAAGTCCTATTTAGTATAATTTTTTTTTGCTCAAAAACTAAAATTTTCATTAATGAAAATCAAACCTTACAAAGAAAACCAAACAAACAACAAAAATAAAGAAAAAAACAAGCAAAAGCAAAACAACCAAGGGTACAATAAACAAGGAAGCATAAATGACCACAGAACACCCTCCGTCAACTGCAAGAGGAATCCACCACTGCGCCAGAAGGACCACCGCTTAGAGAGATCCGGAACCTAGGACAACTTCAAACTTGTAGATGATAAAGACCACCCAAAGAAAAAGACGAAACAAAGCCAAACCCAAACAGGTGAAGAAGCTTCAACAGAGGGGGGCAACCAAAGTTGCTTGAAAAGCTTCCATGTTAGCAAAAGTTGCACCATGGAATGCAGCACAGCTGTAGAAGAGGGCTCTAAAGCCACCAATCATAACCAAATATAGACCAAAAAGCCAATCTACTATTACAAGACTGGTTTGGGCAACATCCACCGTCTTGAACCTAAGGAGAAGCCATGCAAGAAAAGGAAAACAACCTTCATACAAGAAGGGAAATAGTTTCACAGAGGAAGTAGGAGCCAACAGGCCCTTATTGGAACTGGGACAAAACATGGCATAAAGAGGAGAGAGAGAGAGAGAGAGAGAGAGAGAGAGAGAGGGGGGGGGGGGGGGGGGGGGATGGGTTGAAGAAGAGAGGAGGGGTGGGTTTGTGCGGCTAGGGTTGTATCCTTACTCTCTTTCTAGAATCTCTTGAGAGATAAGCTCTCTAGAAATCCATTTTGAAGATAACTCTACTTAGTATAACTTTGTTATAATAGTTTCACCCCCCGAAAATATTTTGGTGATAGGTCTATATTTTTGTTTAGTGACCAAACTGCCCCTAAAACCCATCTAACGAGTCATTGTTTTCAAACCCATTTATGATTTAAAACACCCAAAATCAAGGGTTTTCAAATTTTAAACACCAAATATACATACATATATATATATATGTATATATATAAGTGCTTGTCACACCTATCCCGGAAAATACAATTATTTTAAAAATGCATAAATGGTTTTAAAGGATTATCAATGTTATTTGATAATAGTGGATAAGGTTGACTAGAGGTCAATGGAAAGTGTCAAGTGAGGACACGACAATCCAATAATTAATATGGCATTCGTATGATTTAAATGACATTTATGTGATTAAATGTTATTTAAGATATCTGGTATATGTGAATAGTACTATACCTGTGTGGTATCATTTCTGGTAGTTTGGATCTTGCTAGAGGGCATTTTGAGTTACATAGAGATAACGTAGGTGATACGTTGTATAAAAGGTAGGTGGTGTAGAAATTCAACGAAATGATTTTTCGAAACGTAATTATGGCGACAAACGGAACTTAGTCAGAAAACTTTTATAATTTATAGTTTTCACTCGTGAAGTAATAATTTGGGCGTGTGCAACTTTTTAGGAGATAATTAAAAGCTCTGAGAACTCGTGGGGAGTTAAACGTAATTCCCGAGAGTTGTGCCTATATATAGACAAACTCAAGATATTTTCAAAAATATCCAAACTCCAAATATCTTAGGAGAGAGAGAGAAGGGGATTTTGTTCTTACGATCTTCCCGATGGCGTACAACGATCGTTCGTCCATCAGTTTTTAACTAGATTTCATATTCGGACTCCTCGAGGTAAGAACAACCTTTTGATACCACTTAGGCCTCGTTTGGCTAAGTTTTTCAAAAAATATAATTTGTAAAAATTTGAAAAAAAATTGTAAATACTTGTAGGAATCGTTTGTAATCGGAGATTTGACGTTTAATCGGGTTACTAGTACTTCCCCTGAAGTTCTAGAGTTATAGCTTAAGGTATGAATTCTTAGCCTATGTAATATAGGGAATTTTGGATGTTTAGATATTTTGTATAAAATTGTGATCCGGGCAAAACTTATGTTTTAATTTAGGCCCGTTAAATTTAGCGATTACGTATGAATAGCATGTTTGTATGACTATGTGAGCATGCTAAATGATTATATGGGTCAAAGGGGAGTTTGACATAATTTCATGCTGGGGTATGCCCCTCGATGTTTGAGAGTTACAGTAGTGATGATTACTTGCTTGGTTTGGAAACCGGCCCAGCCAGAGCAGTTGGAATGCCAGGGAATCACCTTTTGGTTATACTTTTGTAATTCCATCCCTAATGATGTAATATTGTTTCGATATATGTTTTAACTAGTCAAACTTTGTAATCACCAGTAAAAACCCTTGCATTTACGTATTAGTACATTGCTACATAGTTGTGATTATGTTAGAATTGGATTGGAGAATCATGGCTTTGAGATGCTGCAGAACGTGCAGAATTGTGGGAGATCAGTCGACTGGGTCCCCGACACAGTCTACTGGACCCCTATTTTAACAAAATATCCTTTCAGGTTTCTAGGGTATCGATGGGATGATGAAAAACAGTCGACTGAAAAATATTTTCAAAACACACATTCTGCTGGACCTAGTCCAGCCAACCGGACCGATGCCGTCGACTGAGAAATTGAGACCCCAATCTACTGAGTCCCCAACACAGTTGACTGGATTGGGCTATTGAACTTTCATACTCTCTGTAATTGTCCTCCATTCGACTGGATCGCTGTTTTCTAAATAGATTAGTTTTGGAAGTGTTTCAATTAAGCAAAACTTTTTATAACTCTAGTTTTAATGAATTTTACTTATGGTTCCGCTGCTATTTACTTTAATGGAACTGGATAAGCCTTGGTGGCATGCCACATGTCCTATTTTCGCCCGTAGCGGGATGGGTCATGACATTTAGTGGTATCAAAGCAATCGGTAACAAAACTTTATGAATGTGCAACGTCGAGTGGAGTGTTGAGTGTTTCGACATATATCCTAGATTGCATTTATACATAGTAGAAATGTTGATGCATATGGTATGTTGTTATACATACATGATCACATTATTGTCATAGAACCAAAGTATTTATGCGTTCATGAATCGGTGGAATCAGGGCATTTATATAGGAATCATGTAGTAATTTACATTAGTTGGGATAGTAGGCTATCCATGCTATCCCTGTTTTATCCATGTATAGTAGCTAATTCATAACTAGTTTAATTCATGAATCAATTCGTATCCATGCACATGCATACACTTGCACACTATCCTCACTTAGAATAGTAGGTTATCCATACTAGGGATAACATCTTAATTAAGCTTACACATGCACACTATTGCACATAGTAGTCATGTTTGGACATAGATACATGCAATTAATGCCTAGAATAGTAGGATACTCTTAGATTGTCCTCTATATATTATGCTTTATTGTCCTAACCCTGGTTAATTAGGATAATTGGGAATGATATGCTATCCTATGTAAGTTTTCTAGCATCCCTCTTATTTACTGCTTTCCTATGATCACATAAAAGCATGATGATGTGGATAAAACACAGATTTTGAATTCCCTACATGATTACTTGTGCATAGAATTCATGTTTTTCTAGGGTTTTGAGTGCACCTTTCACGTTTAATTCATTTTTATTTCCTTTCGCATGCATAGAGGAGCATAGTAATACGTTTAGTCCCTGAATTACCACTTTAGCATATGCATTGCATGTAATTGCTTAGTTTCTTGCACAATTTTCTTTTATTAGTTATTTATAACTTGACATAAGATTGCATTAGTGTAATTAAAATGGTCCACATAATGTCTAGTCAAACACCTTGAAAGCTAAGTAGAGGCATGTCTTCGGACGGGGCGAGAGGGGGTGTTTTAGAACGATCTAGCTCCTTCCTCTCTCGTACCTGCGGTGCTAATCCATTGGACTTGATAGATATATTTTTTCTTGGTTTTCTTTATCAAACCAAGTGGCGACTCTATTAGTAAGGATCTCTCCAGATTTAGCCTTATGGGATATACATAGATTACTCACTTGTATAGCCTCAGATATGGATTATGGGCATCGATTATTGCCTTTGGTTGGATAAAAGTCCCATGGAATCCAAAATACGAGTAATCCAAATCGACCAGATTGGATAAAGGCTAATGAAGGGTGGTTAGCCTTACTCGTGGCTGTTGGCATGAGATTTGAAATGGGACAATCAAGCGGGCTTAATCCTTTTAGGCCCCTAAGCTTGGTTCGGGTACCCACATTTGGCGACTCTGCTGGGGATTGAACTAAGAGTGTCAGACTCCAAAACTTTCAAGGTTCTTTGACTTTATATTATGAGGAATGCACATGCATTAGTTTTAGGAAGCTTGGGAGGACTAAAGTTGAGGGCCTATAGCCTGTCAGATCCCCTCCACGGTATAAAAATTAGTCCACGTACCACACCAAACCCTGTAATGGGGGGTATATAGGACTCTCGCTGGGGGACCCTTTTTGACTCTATCCATTGTGATGCATATAGTAGCCATAGTGCCAATCCTTTAGGACTTGACCTGATATGACAATGTGCGCACACACACTTTACTTACCCTTCAGGATTACTTGACATGATAAGGAAGCCTATACGACACAAGATACATAGCCCTGTCTAACACCCAATGCATTCTATTCATATGAAATGCTCACCACATGACATGAGGATGGTTTGCTTATGTGTTATACTGGGAATACGTTTCATGAGACCGTAGGATGACGAATGATAACCTTGTTTGTGTCTTATTCGCTAGAGTTAGCCCTGATTAAACCTAAGCTATCATAAACCCTGTTACACATGAAATTCCAAAGCTTGGGATGGATAGGGTGACATTGATTATGGTGGCCTTGGGATAAGAAGGGATTCTCGATGACGCGATTAGGACTTATATGGCTATGTGAATAGGAATAAGGTCGTTATTTTGCATTACATATCATGCATGTCATAAGAAAATTTTGAAAAAAAAAATAGAAAATATTTCCAAATTCAAAAAGGGGCACAATCACTCTGGGTTTAAACGAATTTTTTAAATTGAAATTGTAGAGAGACACGTGAACCTAGCTCTAAAGAAAACTGTAAGCACACCTTCTTGGGTCCGTCCCCCTGGTTTAGGAAGACTAGTTCGAGCTACAAGTATTGGGATTCCTATGGCCGAAGAAAATGAAAGATTGCATGGAACAATTAGAGGGTACCTTGGCCCGTCAGGGCAATAGTTATAGTTTATCATAGACTGTTTAGGGCAAACCACCGTGAACTCGCTGAACCTACATGCTATTGATCCACCCATACCACCTATTCTGTCGATTGAACCCAAGAACCTTGTTGATCCAAATCCTGTCAAGGAAGAGGAACGATTCGATGATGGTGTATGCGAAGATTCCGAAAAGATAATGAAAGATAAGTTGGACTGTCTAGAAAGCGTGGTGAGGAAATCCCGTGGTGTTGATGACTTTCTGTTAGACCTTGAAGGTCTCTTTGAACCTGCAAAGATCAAATACCCTGAGAAGTTCAAGATGCCTGACTTAGAGAAGTTTGATGGGATCGGGAATCCTAGGAGCCATCTGAAGATGTATGTCACTGCCTTGAGACCTATGGGGTTAGGGAATGAATACTTGGCCCAACTATTTTCCCGTTATTTGTCTGGAGGGGCCTTGACAATGGTTCTTAGCCCTCGAATCCTCTAAGACCTGTCTATGGAAGGATATTGTATATGAGTTTGACCGAGCTCTATATTACTGTTAGGGACCTTGAGACTACTAGGCAGGATAATCGGGAGTCGTTTATCACGTTCTTGACCCGTTGGAGGAAGAAGGCTGCTGAAATGGCAAATAGGCCAACCGAGAAGGAGCAAGTTCATATGATCATAAAGAATTTGCAACCCACCTACAATGAGCGCATATGCTTCATGCCAATTACTACTTTTGAGCAGCTATTTGATGTGGGGACCAAGATAGAAGATTCCTTGAAAGATGGAAAGATTAAAAAGGATGAACCACGAAGTAAGTCTAAAAATGCAACCAACTCCATACACCATAATGCATCTGACATAAATGCCTTGAATCCCAATCCAAGCTACACCCGAAACAACCCTAAAGGCCATAGAATCTTTGCATCATTAGGTATGACCTTAACTGCCGCTCTTGATAGATTAGTCGAGAGAGGACATCTCAAGCCACTTAACCTAAGGCCACCACCTAACCCACTTCTACCTAAATATGATCCCACCAATATCGTGCTTGTCACCAAGGTCATGGCCATACCACAGAATGTTGCCTTAGGTTGCGTCATGAAATCCAAGACCTTATTGACAACAAAGTCATTACACCCCCATCCACTCAAACCAATATCACCCAAAACGCACCACCAAATCACCATGTTGTGCCACTACTCTAGAATATCAACCTAATTAGCCTCAACCCACCCAACTATGACCCATCTGTATACATCACACCTATGACTGACCTTGAACCTATAGTTATCCTCCCGAAAGATGTTGTGATTTATAGTTTGAGCTATGGAGAAGATTTAGACTTCTTTGAAGATGATGGGTATTTTGAAAATGATGATGAGGCAGACCTTTTCTTCTTAGAAGAACTAGACCTTGGGTTGCAAGAAATCAAGTGATGGGATGGAGAGTCTCTCAATGACTCAATATGGTTTGAACCAGAGAAAGGGCTTGAGGTTGCCGACTATGATAAAGACTATATAGAGAATGTGGATCACGTATCGATGAACTTGTTGTTTGGGGGACCTAAACCTAAGGATGGCTATGGGAATGTTGATGAGGTGATGATGCTGGAACTGTTCTTGACGGTGGATGCTAGTGGACTACTTGATGAAGAAGAGCTTTTAAATAAAGTGTTCATGATATGGAGTCAAAGGTTTAGGTTAAGTTTTGTCTGGTCTTGAAAATTTGAATAATTGTGCTTGGTCAAGAGTCTAGTAATCGAATTTGAAGAAAGAGGAAAAAGTGAGTCTAGCAATGTATTACTTCTTCTTTTATTCAATAAAAAGAATTTTCATGAATTCTATTGTGCCAAATTATGAGAGTGTGGATTGCATGATGATTACAGAAAATAAAACACCCAAGATATTGTAAAAAAGGACTTCATATATGAATAAGAGTATTGGGAAAGATCCTAAAATGTGTGTGGATTATTTCTTTGCTAAACTCCAAATAAAAGGCAAAAGATGTTGTAGACACCCCATTTTGTCGGCTATCAGATTTAGGAGACCCATAGCTTGGTGGTTCACAATGATCGTAAAAGACTCAAAAGGACTCTTGGAATTCAGCTTTATCTCTCAGAATGCTCAGAATGACCAAAATGCCCCTAAAAGCCCGAAAACTCCCAGATTTGGTCCCGAAGTTCTGGAAACATGCTACGTCGTAAGAAAAGTGATAAAATGAGTTTTTAAGAAAAATAAGATGAAATCGTCAGCTCCCAGAGACCCCCGGAAGTCCCGGAAGTTCCCGAAAAGTCCCCGTTGACCGGTTTGACCGAGGTTTGACCAGGTTTGACCAAAGTTTGACCAAGTTTGACCAAGTTTGACCAAAATCGTCCGAATTCACCGGAGTCATTCTAAATCATGAGAAAAGTATTAAAACGAGTTCCAGAAGAAAATCGAGCGAAAACGTCAGCTCCCGGGAGCTCCCAGAGGATCCCAGAACTTCCCGGGAATCCCAGATTTGACCAGTTTGACCAAAATTTGACTTTGGAACCGGGGCGCCAAAACAATTCTCAAACATTTTTCATGGATACTAGAGGTCAATACCTTTCCAACGGTATATCGCACATAATTTTTGGATTTAAAACGAGTCTATTATGAATTTCCGAAGGCGGAAAAAGGCGATCAAATCAGCTTTTATCGCGAATACCGCAAAACTTTTCAAAGTGACCTATCCCCGAACTATTTTTTATGTAAAGAAGACTCCATTACCTTTCCAACGGTATATCACAACCTCAATTTGGAGTTCATACGCATTTTCTGTGAATTTCGGACGAAATAGGGCCTTTTTGCGAATACCAGAACCTCTGGGGGCTTAAACAACATTATCTGGACGAAGGAGGAGCAGTGCCGCCGCGGCACTGGCCCACTGCCGCTGCCGCGCTGGTCCAGTGCCGCCGCGGCACTCCCCTCCAGAACAGTGTGTTTTTGTAAATAGTTTTGTGGTCCCATTTTGATTAATTAAAAACCAAAACGACATAGTTTTATGATTTCAGATATTTGGAGCCAATGGGAATACTTTCTAAATCCCCAAACCACCCCAAGTTGGCCTATTTAACCCCCCATTACTCTTCATTTTGGGGGTGTGAAATGAAAGTTTAGAAAGAGTTTGGGAGAGAAAGTTGTAGAGATAAGGTTAGAATAGAGAGAAAAGAAGCTCCCTTTTTTGATTTTTTAAAACAAAAGTGAGTTCTAAACTTTGTTTTTACTCCATTACTTCCATTTACTTCAACATTCAATACACCCAACCACCATTTTAGTGAGCATTTAAGAGAGTGGAAGCTTCTTCCATGTCCAATGTCATTACATATGAGTGAAACACCAAACTACAAGTTCTATGCATCATGAATATCATCCATTGATTATTATCTATTTACTTGTTTGCTTATATAATGTTCATCTCTTCTCATCTCATTTCTTTTTGATTTTGTTTATTTACTTACTAGTTCATCATCATCTAAATGATGACATGAAGTTTGGGGTGAGTGAATCCTTATGGATAGTAGCTCTTGACCTCAAAAATATGTTTGATAGATGATGATTATAACTTCAATACCTCCAAGGTATTCTTGAAGTGTATTGAAGTTATGTTCAAATAAAAATAAATCTCTCCAACAATCTTGGAGGTTCTTGATGATGAGTTTGAAGTTGACATTTTAAGTGGTTATAACCTCCATTGAGTATTGAAAATATGCTTTCAAAACCTCTATTTCAAAACCCCTCTTAAAACCCTTCATGATAGTCTCAAGAGAGAAAACTCTAGGTTTTCAAAAATCTTCAAAACAGTGAGTCAAAACAGTGAGTGATCTGAGTTCAAAGATTTTTCTAGAACTCAATACTCAATGTATGGATGCAAGGCCACTTGGAAAGTCTTCCTAACTCATTAGAGAACACCCATGATTTTTGGTTTGACTTGGAAGTACTTGGAAATGGTCCATTTGGATCCAAACATTCCTTCCAGACATTCTGTTTTTGCTGTCACAGCAGCTAGGTCCACTTCCAACCTCTTTTTCAGAAAACTTTTCCAAAAGGGGTGGTCCTAACTTATTTTTTCCTTACACTTAAATGTCTTAGGGAACGTTCTATATAAAATGGGCCTCTAGATCATTCGTATTCATTTTCTAAGATTTTCTAACATTTCAGTCGACAGTACGGACTCTGTTTCTGAGTGACCTCTGTTGTTTATATGATTTCTCTCAATCTGTGATAGTTATTAAAGATTGGCTTTTTGGGTTGTATTCTAGACACAATAAGGAACATCTCCATAAACAATCATTCATTGAAAGCATTCCTAACCCCTCTTTTCAATTTTCCAAAGATCTAGTTACTGTTCTGTCCACTATTCACAGCAAGCACATTTTAACTTTCATTCCTTGATTTGATGCTTATATGCATTCCAAATTAGTTCATATCTTAGGAAGTAGTTCATACTACATTTGTACATATCCCATGATGATTTCATTCATTCATTCATATACATTATAGACTTCTAAGTCATTCTAGGAATCCATGAACACAAAGCACACTACAACCTTGGCACATTCTAGATACATACATTGCATCCATGCAAGATTTGGGGCTTCATGGCTCCTAATCAAAGAAGATTATAAGGAATTAACTTGATTACACGTTCATGCTTCCCCCGATCTAATCATCCTTTCTCATCCATCCCGGGGATTGAGAGGTCTTCTTTTCTCAAAGATTAACTTGCAGCATACTAGCTTGCTAAGCATATTTTGATTTCTTTGTTTATTTGGTTTCAAGAACAATTCATGTCCCCTTTAGATTAAGGAAACTTAATTACTTGATACATGATTATACAATTTTTCCTAGGTTTATCTGTGTGATCTTTCACTTTACATTGTATGATATTTGACTTAGATCTTATGAATGATATCTTACCTTTTAATCTTCCAATTTCAAGATTCTTATGCAATGTAATATACTTATCATAAATATTAATTGTCGAACCAAACATAGTATAAGATGATTATTTGGATGCTAATTGAGGCCCGTTGAAAGACGGGGCGAGTTGAGGGTGTTTTAGTCGCGACAAAGGCTCCTTCCTCTCTCGTACCAAAACCCCGAGCCAAGTTCTTTGGTTATGAAGGGCCGGTGCCCTTTATCCGTTTGGGTGAGTCAAAATTAGGTTTCTTGGTTCCTTAAAGACCAAGTGGAGACTCTGTATCTGTTTTCAACAGACCTTTTCTTTTCCTTTTCAAAACAATTTTCAAAACAAAAGAGGTGGAATGCCGGTGTCCACAATCTGGCGACTCTGCTGGGGATTTTATTTTAAAACAAAATAATACAGAGGTTTGACTCATAAGAAGCATCCTTAAAATCATCTTTTTTTACTGTGTCCGGTTCACCTCATTGCACTCTGCATTTTACCCTCTCGACTGTGTCTGGAACGCGGCGCTGACATTGTTCAGGTCTTGCTGTGCCAGGGCACAAGTCACCGTTGATACTGTACCTTCCAAGGTATATCAAAAAGAGTAAAAACATCCGTACTGTCTTTCTGATGGTATATTGGAACTCTCATCAATGAACCCTCTCTGACTAAACCCAGCCTTTGCATATAGATTCCTGTAGAACCTTTCATAGGACTGTTCATTTATCTTTTCAGATAGGACAATGTGATGTAACTCTTGTATGCCCTGACGGGATTACCTGCGCGGTGTAGACGCTTATGTGGCATGAGGCAGAACCTCTTTATTATGATTCCCAAGGCAATCACTCACATGTGAACACATCGAGCTGACTTGCCTAGGCACCATGACAAGGATGTTTGCTCCATGCTCACAAAGATATACACCGCAAACCTTGTTTGTCGGTCCTAAGACATAGGAGTATGAAAACCTGCTAGACAGTATGATCACTATAACCATATTAACCAGTTTCTCCCAGGAACTCTGTCCAGATATCCCAGATATAACCATATTAACCAGTCTCTCCCAGAAACTCTGTCCAGATATCCCAAATATGACCATGTTAACCAGTTTCTCCCAGAAACTCTGTCCAGATATCCCAGATATAACCATATTAA
This sequence comes from Hydrangea macrophylla, assembly GCA_033977485.1. Lineage (NCBI taxonomy): Eukaryota > Viridiplantae > Streptophyta > Magnoliopsida > Cornales > Hydrangeaceae > Hydrangea > Hydrangea macrophylla. The sequence continues at coordinate 38,200,614 of CM066994.1, forward strand.
CCAGTTTCTCCCAGAAACTCTATCCAGATATCCCAGATATAACCATATTAACCAGTTTCTCCCAGAAACTCAGTCCTGATATCCTAGATATAACCATATTAACCAGTTTTTCCCAGAAACTCTGTCCAGATATCCCAAATATGACCATGTTAACCAGTTTCTCCTAGAAACTCTGTCCAGATATCCCAGATATAACCATATTAACCAGTTTCTCCCAGAAACTCTGTCCTATCTTCCTAAAAATACCCAAAGTCCCTGTTTCTCCCAGAAACTCTGTCCAAAATTCCCGAAGTATCCCGAAAATCCCTGTTATCCCCTGGTGGTCATACTGGAAAGTAAGGTTAGCACACTCTGTATGGCTAGGACCTTATTTGTTTAACTGCTATATGTTATAAATAGGAGCATCATGTAGATTAGGGGCTTACATCCGCATGCCTGTCTCATTTGCATACACTATTCCTATCAATCTACACGCACTGTCTCGATCATTCTTACATAAGTCAGTCCACGTTTGTTAACATCATTGTCTTTGTCTGTCTAAAGTCAATTCTGTCAAGATCTGATCTAGTCCTCTCAAAATTTATCAGGTCAGTATAGATTCCCAAGGTCAGCAGCCGGGATCCTCGTCGTGGGTCAGGAGTTCAGATAATCGTTTGATCAGAATCAGCCCGACAGCCTGCTTCAACATGAATCGAGAAGAGTTAGAAAATAAGGTTACCGAGTTGGGAGCAACTATAAGCCAACAGTCTGACAGCCTAGCCCAAGTTCTGAAGTTCATGGAAGAATTTAAGCAACAGCGGCCGCAACCTCCGCCTGGGTTTGAACCACCCTTCATTAGAACAACGGGGAAGAAGACTGGCTTCAAGGGGTTCCACCATTTACGTATAAGAAGAAGCTCCAAGAGAAAATGGATAAGGTTGACAAGATGGAAAGCGTACTGAGGAAAAGCAAAGGGATCGATGATTACATGCTAGACCTGGAAGGTCTCTTTGAGCCCGTCAAGCTGAAACTGCCGGAGAACTTCAAAATGCCCGCCATCGACCGTTTTGATGGAACTGGGAATCCAAAAAGTCATGTGAAGCTATGTATGAGTATCTTCCAGTCCATGGGTTGTACCCACGAGCACATTGCGATGTTGTTCCCACACACTCTTGCAAAGTCCGCACTATCATGGTTCCTAACCTTGGAAGCCTCCAAAACCCGGGCATGGGAAGACATTGTTCGAGTTTTTGTCGATCATTACTCCTACAATCAAGAGCAGGACGTCACTATCATGGATTTGGAAACAACCCGGCAGAATAACAATGAATCCTTTGCTGCATTTCTGAGCAGATGGAGGAACAAGGTAGCCCAAATGACCCACCGGCCAATTGAGAAGGAGCAAGTGAGAATGCTAATCCGAAATCTACAGTCGCTCTATCATGAGAAATTGTTCTACCAGTCCATCTCCACCTTTGAGGAGTTGTTTGAAGTTGGAACCCGAATTGAAGACGCTATCAGAGAAGGAAAAATCAAAAAGGAAGAGCCCCTGAGTCAGTCAAGAAGGCCCCACTACTCCCGGAGTCCCCCGGATGTCAATGCCCTTGGCTGACATACCCTCTTAGGCCATACCAACCCTCTAACCAGGAAAATTCCTCCAATCGCCCTTTCCAGAAAAAGCCCCCTCGCAACTTCGCCAAGTTAGAAATCTCCCTATCCTCGGCCTTAGACTGCCTTCTCAAAAAGGGCCATCTCCAACTACTCCAGCCTCGAAATAACCCGCCCCCGCCTAACTGCGATATGTCCAAACGATGTACCTACCATCAAGCCCCTGGCCACAATACCGATGATTGCATACGCCTCTGCCATGATATCCAAGACCTCATTGACCAGAATATCATTGAGCCGCCCCCGAAGCAGCCCCATATTACTCAAAATCCTCTACCAAACCACCAAAATGTCAGCCTTATCGAGTCCAACCCTGTATCCTTCAATCCTGCTACCTACATCACCCCCTTAGGACGACCCTTACCCCTCATTGACATCCCGGACTCTGTGGGAATTCATCTAATTGAAGGAAAAAATGATGAGTGGCAGCAACAGCTAGACGATGAGCAAAACTTGTTCTTTCTGGAAGAGCATGATCTAGGGGTGGTAGACCTCAAATGGTATGATCCCAATAATGAAAGTGATGCTTTTATCTGGGATGAGCCAGAAAAACCATTTGTGGGGACAGACTGTGATTGGTTCAAAAAGGATGGGACTGTAGAAGGGCCTACTCCTGCAAAGATTGATCATCTGACTAGATCAGGCCGTCATTACCAGCCTCTGCTGCCTACTACTGAAGCTATCGAGAAAGGTCCGGTTAAAGATAAGGGGAAGGGTAAGATGGATGGGGTCATCGAAGAAGATAATGAGTTGATAAAGCAGCTAAAGAAAACCCAAGCGCATCTCTCAATGTGGGATATCATGGTAACATCCTACAAGCATAGGCAAGCCGTGTTGAATGCCTTGGCTGGAATTGAAGTCCCTATCGACGCCGCACCGGAGGACATGGTGGCTTTCTTAGGCGCACTTACCCCCAACCCAATCATTACATTTTCTGATGAGGACCTGCCACCAGAAGGATCTGCCCATAATAAAGCATTGTACATCACCGTCGGATGCAAGGGACAACAGGTGCCGTTTTTTCTGGTCGACACAGGTTCTGCCTTAAATGTTTGTGCCCTAAGGACCGCCACCGCTTTGGGGGTCAATGTCCTTGACATCACACCGTCTGTGCAATCCGTGAGGGCCTACGATAACACCAAGAGGAATGTGATGGGAATTGTTTCTCTACAAATCCGGGTAGGATCTTTGGTAAGCACTGAAGTTTTTCAAGTCATGGACATACCTACCTCGTTCAACTTGTTGATTGGAAGGCATTGGCTGCATGCCAACAAAGCCGTATCATCCACTGTACACCAAATGATTAAGTACATTCATGAGAAGGAGGTGAAAATCATACTCGGCAATAGTTGGGGCAATGAAGCTTTCCCAAACTATGCTCCCATCTTTGAAATCCAAACACCTGAGCTAGAAGAAGGGGAAATCGGAGGATTCTTCATGGAAGAAGTCCACATGATCAACGACGAAGACAGGTTCCCCGAGATCCACTCTGCGGTTGTCAATATTGTCCGCAAAATGAACTACTTCCCCGAAATGGGATTGGGCCGACGACAGCAAGGAATTCGTGACTTCCCTCAGATCGAAGGGCAACAAGGCACTTTTGGGTTGGGGTACGAGCCCACTGAAGAAGACATCGAGCTACAGAGGCCATGGAAGAAAAGGGTAAAGGGTCTCCCACTATACCGCAAGACCTTGAATGGACAATTCATCAAAGAGGGGGATGACTTCCCTTACTTCGGGTTCCCCGAACCCTGGATCCATCAAACCACTGGGAAAAGGCACCCTGGGCTTGAAATCTTCGCTGACTGCAAAAGGCCTCCATATCAAGATCTGTTCTATCCCGAAGAAATTAAGAAAACTCTAGAGGAAGACTGGTTGAAATACCTGGACACTGATGCCATCGAGAAAACGTGGGAGGAATCCGCTGAGAAGAAGGAAGAAAAGAGGGCCAAGAGCCAAGATGATCAGATCAAGCCAACTGAGGAGGGTCTGAGCAACCAGGCTGTAGAGTCATCTGTCTGTGTCTCCCTATCCCCTGTTCCCCCAGAGTCTGCACTGCCAATTATTGAGTTGGCTGCTGTAAGCCCGCCACTGTCCGATGTAATCACTTCACCTGTTATGAATGAAATGAAAGACGATTCTGTTTATTCCTCTGTGTCTAATACTTGTGAATGCACAGATCCTTCCGAGGATCTCCCAATCGAACTTAAGCAACTAATTGAAAAACCACCTGCTTACGAAATAATCGAAGATACTTTATCGGTTAACCTAGGTGAAACAGATAATCCGCAAATTGTGCAAATTGGCTCAACTCTTAATGAAGAAGAAAAAGAAAAATTAACCCTCTTGCTAAAAGAATTCAAAGATGTTTTCGCTTGGTCTTATGAGGACATGCCTGGGGTCGATCCCGATATTGTCCAACATCATATTCCCCTCCTCCCTAATTCTAAACCTGTCAAGCAGAAACTGAGGCGCATGAGGCCGGAATGGGCACTCAAGGTTAAAGAAGAAGTGGAGAAATAGTTCAAGGTGGGGTTCATCATTGTCACCGAATATCCGGAATGGATTGCCAATATCGTGCCAGTCCCGAAGAAGGATGGAAAAGTTTGTGTGTGCGTCGACTTCCGTGATCTAAACAAGGCTAGTCCCAAGGATGACTTCCCGCTTCCTCACATTGATGTTTTGGTAGATAACACTGCAGGACATGAGCTACTGTCATTCATGGATGGGTTCTCAGGGTACAATCAGATTCTAATGGCGCCAGAAGATCGGGAAAAAACGACGTTCACCACCCCTTGGGGAACCTACTATTATAGAGTAATGCCTTTTGGACTAAAGAATGCTGGGGCTACCTACCAAAGAGCCGCCACCATATTGCTGCACGACATGATTTACAAGGAAGTAGAAGTGTACGTAGATGCATGATCGTGAAGTCCAAGGACAGAGAAGGACACCTGGTAGCACTGGAAAAGTTTTTTGAAAGGTTGCGCAAATACAAGATGAGGTTGAATCCAAAGAAATGCACTTTCGGTGTGACCTCCGGTAAGCTCCTGGATATTCTCATCACACAAAGGGGGATAGAGGTAGACCCCTCTAAGATCAAGACAATCCTAGAAATGACGCCACCGCAGAACGAAAAGGAAGTGAGGGGATTCCTCGGAAGAATCCAATTTATCAGCTGCTTCATTTCCAAGCTCACAACTACATGTGATCCTTTGTTCCGATTGCTAAGAAAAGGAGAAAAGTTCCAATGGGATGACCAATGCCAAGCCGCTTTCGACAAAATAAAAGCCTACCTTCAAAATCCACCTGTCCTTTCACCACCCACTCCCCATAAGCCCATATTCCTTTACCTATCTGTCTCCGAAAATGCCATGGGTTGTATGCTAGCCCAAGAAGGAGAAGAAAGCCACTCTAAAAAAGCCATATACTACCTCAGCAAGAGGATGACTGGGTATGAGCTCAACTACTCTACCCTCGAAAAAACGTGTTGGTCCTTGGTTTGGTGCACTCGCCGACTGAGGCACTACATGCTGGCCTTCCCGGTTGTGCTCATATCCCGCATGGATCCTCTAAAATACCTTCTCGAAAAACCCGCCCTGACCGGTCGTATATCCCGTTGGCTACTCCTACTATCTGAATTCGATATCAAGTATGTTACGAGCAAATCGGTAAAAGGGAGAACTGTAGTTGAGCATCTCGCGAAACATGCCGTTGACTCCGAAGAAAGTGGAGACTTTCCATTTTCGGACGAGAATATCATGGAAATCAAGGAAGAATAGTGGAAGTTGTACTTTGATGGAGCAGCCAACATGAAAGGATACGGAGTAGGAATGATCCTAGTATCACCAAGTGGAGACCATACTCCGTTGGCAGTCAAGCTCAATTATAACTCCACCAACAACACTGCGGAATACGAAGCGTGCATTCTGGGGATGGAGGCAGCCATAGAATTGAAAGTTCAGAAGTTGGATGTCTTCAGGGACTCAAATCTCATTATATCACAAGCTAGAGGAGAATGGAAAGTCAAAGAAGAAAGGTTGAAGCCCTATCATGATCATCTCGATCAACTCAAAAGGCAGTTCAAGAACATCACATTCCTCTACTTGCCCAGGGAAGAGAATCAGCTGGCAGATTCATTGGCTACCTTAGCCTCCATGATTAAGATTCCCGTGGGAGTAAGGATGATACCTTTAGTAATTGAGCAGAGGTACGAGCCTTCGTTCAGCATAATCGCCACAATCAAAGAAGAAGAGAATGGAACAACATGGTATCAGGATGTCTGGAACTTCATAGAAAAGGGGATATACCCCCAAGAATCTACCGAGAAAGACAAAAAGGCCATTCAAAGATTCGCAGCGCAATTCATCATTTGCGGTGGGAAACTGCTGAAGAAAGGATACAACGGTCACAACCTGACTTGCTTGTTTGGAAAGAGCTCCAGAAGAATGATGGAGGAAATACATGAAGAGGTATGCGGTCCGCACATGAACGGTCACATGCTGGCTAAGAAAATCATAAGACAAGGGTACTACTGGACGACTTTGGAGAAAGATTGTTGCGAATACATAAGAAGGTGTCACAAGTGCCAGATCCATGCCAACATGATGCATGTACCGCCATCCCTCCTATACAGCATGACCTCGCCTTGGCCATTCTCAACCTGGGGAATCGATATCATCAGTGAAGTCGTTCCAAAAGCCTCAAATGGAAAATCGGTACATTTTGGTGGCCATCGACTATTTCACAAAATGGGTAAAAGCCGCATCTTACAGCAAGTTGGGGGCCAAGGAAGTGGCCAAATTCATCAAGAGAAATCTTATCTGCCATTATGGGGTCCCCCATGAGATTATTTCAGATAACGGAGGCCATTTCAAAGCAGAAGTCAGGGATCTGTTCGAGGAATACAAAATCACTTATCACAAGTCATCACCGTACAGACCACAGACTAATGGGGCAGTTGAAGCTGCAAACAAGAATATCAAGGCCATATTGCAGAAGTCAGCCGATACCTACAAGGACTGGCATGAAAACTACCGTTCGCACTTTGGGGGTACAGAACATTGATAAGGACGTCTACAGGAGCGACTCCTTACTCACTAGTGTATGGAATGGAAGCAGTACTTCCAGTCGAGATAGAACTACCATCCCTACGCGTGATGGCAGAATGTGAAATTTCGGAATCAGATTGGTTAAGGGAAAGATACAAAGAATTGGCTCTCATAGATGAAAAGCGCCTAGCGACAGTCGACCATGTCCGAATCTATCAAAAGAGGATAGCCCGTGCCTTCAACAAAAGGGTTCGTCCGAGGAAGATCGTCAAGGGCGACCTTGTCCTTAAGGAATTACGAGCTCCGATCTTTGATCCACGCGGAAAGTTCAAACCTAAATGGGTCGGCCCTTACATCGTCAAGACTATTCTTTCCGGAGGAGCAACTTATCTCATGGACCTCGATGGTGTCGAATTCAAAGAACCAATCAACATGGATCGCCTCAAAAAGTACTATGATTGACCAATCCCCCAAAACCCCCATTTTCTTTCAAAGCTTTGGCCAGAACTACGCTCGACCTGATTCCCACTCGGGGATACGTAGGCAACCACATCGGTTCGGTCGCTCCACCAACAAAAATAACCATTCTCTTTCAAGCTCTGGACCGAACTACGTTGGACCTGATCCCCACTCGGGGGTACGTAGGCAGACTTTCAAAAAAAAAAAAAAGAAAAAAAAAAGGATGGCTCGCTAGGTTGAAAATCCGAAAGGACGCCTAGGCAAAAGTTAGAGTTAAATCCAAGGTGAGCAATAACAAAAGAGAGAAAAGAGCTCGCTAGGTCACTTAACTGGTGCCTAGGCAAAATTATGAGCATTTGAGAGAATAAAGTTGCGGTCCTTACCATAACCCAGAAATCACCCTCCACACTAGGGGCAAACTTCGGCCACTCGCCTCGTTTTCCTGAACCTCTCCTAAACTAGGGGCAAACGTCGGTCATCTACCTCGTTTTCCTCACAACCATACATATCCCAAACTAGGGGCAAACTTCGGCCACCCGCCTCGTTTGCCTCTAATCGTCCTAGCAGGCCCAAACAAGTACCAAAAGCAACATCTAGTTGAAATCTCGGTTACAAAATTTTTTTAGAAAGTTAAAATGCATAAAATGAGATTCCCAAAGTAACCAAGGCTCACCGATAAACAAACTTTGAATATTACATAAGCAGGAATGATCAAAGAAATAAAAGTCTTTCAAAAAGCAATCACACATGTTCAAAGACACTTAGAGGAATGAGCAGAATCAATCAGGTCTGGTTTTATCTTTGTGTCCTTTATTTTCTTTAGAAGTAGGCCTTTATTCGGTCAGTCCAACCATCAATGAAAGCAGCAATAGTGGCAGCCCTGATCCTGGAAGCAAAGACCCTCTCAGTAAACCCCCGGGGAACCTCCTGAACCTGCCCATACTGTCTGGCCAAACGGCGAGGATGATAGAAAGAAGTCTCTCTCAGACCCATCAACCACACTCTCTGGTGACCCCTGAGGCTCTTAGTAACAGCATAAAGGCCCCAACGCCTCACGATCCAGTAAATGTCAGCCTCAGATAAAGCACCCATCATGTTAACCCAGTCAGCAAAAGTATAGTGAGGGTGAAGCACGGCTCGACGAAAGTAAACTGGTGGTATGCGGCCTGTCCACAGCTGGAGGCGCTCGTATAACCAAGCCTGTAACACCAAAGGTGCCCCAGAAAGAAGAGGAGTCCCTTGGTTGAAAGCATTATCTAAGCCATTCAAGGTTTCAGCTAGAACCATAGCCATGGGGTTCTTACCTGCCTTCAGTCCAAGACATACATGCACTAAGTCGCTAGAAGTACTCGAGAACAAGAAGTGCGAAGTCATGCACAATATCAAAGCGGCCCCGCAGGTAGCATCATACACGCTGGGATTCCCAGGACTGGCGTATCAGGCAATGATGGAAGCAATGCCAAGAATCTCACCTTGAATCAGTCGGCGAGAAATAGTGATGGAACACTTCAGATATTCAGCCAAGCCTCGCGTAGGACTAAGGGTATTAGCAGAAGGGAGAATCATATCAGAGTCAGGATCATAGCCAAGAATAGCACAGAACTCCTCAAACAGGGGGCATATCTCCAGGCCGTTGAAATTGAAGACATGGTTCACCGGGTCCCAGTGAGCAATAGCAGCATGTAAGAGCTCAGTGTTCAGGGTCATCTGGCGAAGAGAGAACAGCTCGGTCAGGCCGTAGCTAAAGAGATTGATCCACTCCATACCATCCGTGATGTTCAGCCAAGCTGTGAGTTGAGCAGGATCATACAAAGCCATATTTTCTGTCGCGGCTCTAGCAAATCAAAATTTTGATAGCACCTCCCCGTTTCACGGACTATCCCACCTGCAAGGCAAAAAACACTCACTATCACAAAACTGCCCATCGCAGTAACATCCAACAATCACAGTGCACATATATCATCACATAATTATCAACTAAAACAAGCACACAACTGCGCCCCCAAACCGGAAGCTATCCGGCCTAAAAGGCGAAACATCATAATACTCTGTCAAAGGTTGCAAACTGTTCTACACATCATCCTACACTGTCCAAATAGTCATGTCACCGGTACAACCCAATCGAAAACACAAAAAGAAAATAAAGCAAAGTACCCGCTTTGGGGGCGACCTCTGTCCTCCTCTTCTTCGTCCTCCGTCGGACCGCCCGGAGTATATGTCGGCGACGGCCTCCTCCTACCACCCCTGCACCTTGGACCACTCCTCGATGAGCCAGCTCCGCCTCCCCGGTACTATACACACAAATAAAATGAAGGTAATCAATAGGAAAAAAAAACAAACAAACAAAAAAAAAGTACAAAAATAGAGTCGAGTCAGGAACTTACCAAAGACGCCATCTGATTAGCGGCAAATTGCCGCATACCATCCATCTGTCAAGGGTAAAATCTAGGGTTAGAACCTCATAACCTTAAGAAAGCGCAAAATTAGAGACATACCCGATGGTCTCGTGTAAGGACCAAGGACCGTAGGCTAGCCGCCAAGGCCTGACCCTCCTCAGCGTAACTCCAAGGTACATTGAGGACGCCCGCTGGCTGAGTAGGGTACCCACATGAGACTCGCGGCACCTCCATCACTTGGGGAGTGCCATCAGCACCTAGAACATTGACGTTCCAATCCCAAGGAGGGATAGGATCGGAAGCCGGAGGAGCCTGCCTCCTGTACATCTTGCGGAGCTGTAGCCACAAAACAAGTTATGGAAAGATAAATCAAAAACATAGGCGACGAATAAAAGACAAAAATAATGTGAACTCACCTCCAGGAGTGGGAAGTTAGGCATCAGGAAACGGCCACGGTAAGCTTCGTAACCGGTCTCAGAGAGAAAATGGTCCCAAACATCGGAGCCGGCCAAGGCCACCAGCAGAGCATCACCAGAAAGGTCACTAGCATCCATCGCAGGGGGATTATGAGGGACACGATACCTGGAACCACCAACCACCTGCCGGGACACCCGCTCGCCAAGGAACCACTGCCTGCACTCGGTACTCTCCATCAGGAGTCGGCAAGAGGAAAGAGGCTTGACCGCTTAAATCTCCTCCGGGGCAGCGTAGGCAACACGCTCCCAAGGCGTCCAATCAACACTAGCAGCCGTCAGCTCGGTTAAGAAATTTTTGAGCTAAATAATTCGGTGGGCCCCGCTCTTTACCCCAACAACATCCCTCCGCCATCTCAAGCCTTATGGGAATAGAGGCACAGGAGCCATGCCATCCTCGTCCTCACCTGATTCGTCCGCGGGTGATGGAGCTAACATCTTTAGGTACTCGAAGCTCCAAAGCTGCACAGACAAAGAAGAAAGTCAGAAAGAGTACAGAAATCAAAAAACCAAAGAAAAAAAAATTAATGCAGCACATACCTTCCAAGCTCGCCAAAATCCCCCTGTCGACTTAACATCGCCCCGAGAGACCTCGCCCATGTGCTTGTAAAGATGGGCCAAGGCAGCACCGCCCCAGTCGTAGGAGGGGATCTCATCAATGGTCGTCAGGCAAGAAAGGAATCTCAAGCTCACCCGGTCGTTCCGTGTTGCAAAGATCGAGCAACCAAGGACATACAGGAGATACACCCTCAAGAGCTGGGAATTGTTCAAATTATGATTCCCCCTGCCATAGGCCCGGTAAAGCCAGCCACAAGGAAACTAGTGCCTCTCCAGATTAGGAGGAACAGCCCCAATCAACATCTCTACAGCCTCCGGGTCGATCTCATAAAAGTAGTCCAGAATCAGGCGCTTCCCGCCTGCCCTCAAGCCAGTAATCATGGAGAAGTCAAAGGGCGTCATAGTCATCTCACCAAACGGGAGGTGGAAAGTATTGGTGGTATCCCACCACCTCTCGGCCAGAGCGTAAAAATGGGCTAAATCATTGCTGCTCTTTGAAACCAGACGGACGAAGCCTCCAAACCCAGCATCTTCTACCATCCTCTTAACGGTGGGTGAGAGTTGACTATACCATAGAAAAACATGAGCGAGGCTACCGTGGCCTTTTAATGTCACTTCCGGCACCTGCACATACCAAAGATGACAAAACGATGCACAAAATCACTATTCATGACCCGAGGTCCGAATTCACAAAATCAACATTTGAGCACAAACCGGACTTCCAACGATCCCTAGGTGCACACTACGGCTCACAAAACTAGCACAATACATAAAAATAGTCCTGAACTGTCGAAAGTTTCACATACCAAGCTCGCTAGAGCCGTGGTCGAAAGATGACGTTGGGGGTCCCGTAAAATCAAGTTCGGGGTTTGCATCTCGGCTTTCATCCGTTCCTTGGCCTTCTTAGACGGTCTCCTCGAGCTCGAAGCCATGGATCTACAAAGAAAATGGAAGTCAAAGCTAAACTTTCTTCTTGAAAATTTGAGCAAACCAAAACACCAATCAAAATTCTAACTACGGGGAAAGATTACTCACCTGAGCATGCACAAGCTGCGTTTTGACGGATTTTGGCTCTGAAAACACCCCAAAGTGGCCAAAAATGAGCTTCAAAAGCTCAAAAACCCGAGATATACAAAGATGGAGTCCGGCCACCCAGTGCTGCCGTAGCACTGGCCAACTGCCGCCGCGGCAGTGGCCCAGTGCCGCCGCAGCACTGCTCCCTGCAGACCCCGCTTTGCTCCGTTTCGCTCCGTTTTGCTCCGTTTTGCCCCGTTTTGCCCGTTTCGCCCATTTTTGGCCCCAATCAGCCCCGGTGGCCCATTCCGGTCAAGATCTATAGAGTTTTATCCCCGACAGTCCAAAATTTGCCAGGGCTACCTCCAGCAGGCAAAAACTGAGAAAGATCGACTCCCGAAGACCCGAATCGGCTATTTCTGGACGACCGTCGCAAATTTTGATCAAACACGAGAGTTCTGGTAATGGATCTTGGATTTTGGCCGATGCACCGAAACGAAGGAAAAGAGATTCCCCGAGAACCCCGCATCATTCCTCGAGGACAGAAACCAAGATACCAGCTCCCGCAGGCCCCGACCGGCCCTCTTAGATTGAGCACCGCAAGATTTGATCAACCGTGAGAGATTCAGAGATGGGTCCTGGTTCCCGATCGAGGAAAAGAGATTCCCCGAGAACCCCACATCATCCCCCGACGACGGAAGTAGAAAGATACCAGCTCCCGGAGGCCCCGACCGGCCCTCTTGGATTGAGCACCACAAGATTTGATCAACCGTGAGAGATTCAGAGATGGGTCCTGGTTTTCGATCAAGGAAAAGAGATTCCCCGAGAACCCCACATCATCCCACGAGGACAGAAATAGACAGATACCAGCTCCGGAGGCCCGACCGGCCCTCTTGGATTGAGCACCGCAAGATGTGATCAACCGTGAGAGATTCAGAGATGGGTCCTGGTTCCCGATCAAGAAAAGAGATTCTCCGCGAACCCTACAAATACCAAGATTGGCCCTCTTGGGTTGGGCACCAAAAGATTTTGGTGGATTCGAATTTGAATCCCGATCAAGAAAAATAGTTGAAGGGAGATCCCAGAAAGAGTCGCTTCATCCCCAGCAAATTCAGTTTAATCCCCAGCGGACATATCGATTCATACACCGTCAGTTCAATCGCGACAGTCACAGTAGTTCACTGTCGACTCATCATCGACACTTCTTCCGATCACGGTTGGCCCAACTATTTGATTCAATCCACGATAGTCACAGTAGCCCACTATCGACTTATCATCTCGATTCGTACATCGTCGGTTTACCTCCGCGCTCAATATGACGTGTTCATTCAAAATTCTAGGCTTCTATGTCCGTCAACGGGGCTTCCCTGTTCATCGCTTGACATCTCGGGATTCAATGTCCATCACTCGACCTCTGTGTCCATCTCTTAAAGTCTAGGGCTTCCGTGTCCGTCGATTGTTGTCCTCTGGGACCCCATGTTCGATTACATTTGTTTGCAAAGCACACTTCCCAAATTCAGAAGTTTGCTCCAAGACCCAGAGTCTTCAAACCTTGATGTCCCTATTCGGGTCAATAACTGCATCACAGTCAGAAACACTAGCATGACACAAGTCCACTTGGAGTGGTACACCCCACAGCATCAATTCATGCTAGGATCAGAACACTAGACATGATAGGACTTAGGAAAAAATTCATATCACATCCATGCATAGCATATCACTCTTATAGCATAGCATCCGCCTGATTGTTGTGTATGTGCATGTGTGATTTATTCCTTTGTGCCATGAACTACGTTCTGGTCTGATTCCCCTTGAGATACGTAGGCAGCTCACGCAGAGCGCGACCAACACTTGCCTCAGTATCATTGCATCTTTTGCAACGCTTTTATCCTAAATCTATTACCTCCAAAAAGACCTGTCTCTTCAAAGCTTTGGCACTCGCTTGCGACATGCGTTGCCTCGCAAGTTCATGCCAAAGAGGGGCAAACTGTAGACACCCCATTTTGTCGGCTATCAGATTTAGGAGACCCATAGCTTGGTGGTTCACAATGATCATAAAAGACTCAAAAGGACTCCTGGAAGTCAGCTCTATCTCTCAGAATGCTCAGAATGACCAAAATGCCCCTGAAAGCCCGAAAACTCCCAAATTTGGTCCCGAAGTTCTGGAAACATGCTACGTCATAAGAAAAGTGATAAAATGAGTTTTTTAAAGAAAAATCGGATGAAATCGTCAGCTCCCAGAGACCCCCGGAAGTCCCAGAAGTTTCCGGAAAGCACCCGTTGACTGGTTTGACCAAGGTTTGACCAGGTTTGACCAAAGTTTGACCAAATTTGACCAAGTTTGACCGAAATCGTCCGAATTCACCGGAGTCTTTCTAAATCATGAGAAAAGTATTAAAACGAGTTTCAGAAGAAAATCGAACGAAAACGTCAGCTCCCGGGAGCTCCCAGAGGTTCCCAGAACTTCCCGGGAATCCCAGATTTGACCAGTTTGACCAAAATTTGACTTTGGAACCAGGGCGCCAAAATAATTTTCAAACATTTTTCATGGATACTAGAGGTCAATAGCTTTCCAACAATATATCGCACATAATTTTTAGATTTAAAACGAGTCTATTATGAATTTCCGAAGGCGAAAAAAGGCGATCAAATCGGCTTTTATCGCGAATACCGCAAAACTTTTCAAAGTGACCTATCCCCGAACTATTTTTTATGTAAAGAAGACTCCATTACCTTTCCAACGGTATATCACAACCTCAATTTGGAGTTCATACGCATTTTCTGTGAATTTCGGACGAAATAGGGCCTTTTCGCAAATACCGGAACCTCTGGGGGCCTAAACAGCATTATCTGGACGAAGCTCCCTTCTTTGATTTTTTAAAACAAAAGTGAGTTCTAAACTTTGTTTTTACTCCATTACTTCCATTTACTTCAACATTCAATACACCCAACCACCATTTTAGTGAGCATTTAAGAGAGTGGAAGCTTCTTCCATGTCCAATGTCATTACATATGAGTGAAACACCAAACTACAAGTTCTATACATCATGAATATCATCCATTGATTGTTATCTATTTACTTGTTTGCTTATATAATGTTCATCTCTTCTCATCTCATTTCTTTTTGATTTTGTTTATTTACTTACTAGTTCATCATCATCTAAATGATGACATGAAGTTTGGGGTGAGTGAATCCTTATGGATAGTAGCTCTTGACCTCAAAAATATGTTTGATAGATGATGATTATAACATCAATACCTCCAAGGTATTCTTGAAGTGTATTGAAGTTATGTTCAAATAAAAATAAATCTCTCCAACAATCTTGGAGGTTCTTGATGATGAGTTTGAAGTTGACATTTTAAGTGATTATAACCTCCATTGAGTATTGAAAATATGCTTTCAAAACCTCTATTTCAAAACCCCTCTTAAAACCCTTCATGATAGTCTCAAGAGAGAAAACTCTAGGTTTTCAAAAATCTTCAAAACAGTGAGTCAAAACAGTGAGTGATCTGAGTTCAAAGATTTTTCTAGAACTCAATACTCAATGTATGGATACAAGGCCACTTGGAAAGTCTTCCTAACTCATTAGAGAACACCCATGATTTTTGGTTTGACTTGGAAGTACTTGGAAATGGTTCATTTGGATCCAAACATTCCTTCCAGACATTCTGTTTTTGCTGTCACAACAGCTAGGTCCACTTCCAACCTCTTTTTCAGAAAACTTTTCCAAAAGGGGTGGTCCTAACTTATTTTTTCCTTACACTTAAATGTCTTAGGGAACGTTCTATATAAAATGGGCCTCTAGATCATTCGTATTCATTTTCTAAGATTTTCTAACATTTCAGTCGACAGTACGGACTCTGTTTCTGAGTGACCTTTGTTGTTTATATGATTTCTCTCAATCTGTGATAGTTATTAAAGATTGGCTTTTTGGGCTATATTTTAGACACAATAAGGAACATCTACATAAACAATAATGCATTGAAAGCATTCCTAACCTCTCTTTTCAATTTTCCAAAGATCTAGTTACTGTTCTGTCCACTATTCACAGCAAGCACATTTTAACTTTCATTCCTTGATTTGATGCTTATATGCATTCCAAATTAGTTCATATCTTAGGAAGTAGTTCATACTACATTGTACATATCCCATGATGATTTCATTCATTCATTCATACACATTATAGACTTCTAAGTCATTCTAGGAATCCATGAACACAAAGCACACTACAACCTTGGCACATTCTAGATACATACATTGCATCCATGCAAGATTTGGGGCTTCATGGCTCCTAATCAAAGAAGATTATTAGGAATTAACTTGATCACACGTTCATGCTTCCCCCGATCTAATCATCCTTTCTCATCCATCTCGGGGATTGAGAGGTCTTTTTTTCTCAAAGATTAACATGCAGCATACTAGCTTGCTAAGCATATTTTGATTTCTTTGTTTATTTGGTTTCAAGAACAATTCATGTCCCCTTTAGATTAAGGAAACTTAATTACTTGATACATGATTAGACGATTTTCCTAGGTTTATCTGTGTGATCTTTAATATTACATTGTATGATATTTGACTTAGATCTTATGAATGATATCTTACCTTTTGATCTTGCAATTTCAAGATTCTTATGCAATGTAATATACTTATCATAAATATTAATTGTCGAACCAAACATAGTATAAGATGATTATTTGGATGCTAATTGAGGCCCGTTGAAAGACGGGGCGAGTTGAGGGTGTTTTAGTCGCGACAAAGGCTCCTTCCTCTCTCGTACCAAAACCCCGAGCCAAGTTCTTTGGTTATGAAGGGCCGGTGCCCTTTATCCGTTTGGGTGAGTCAAAATTAGGTTTCTTGGTTCCTTAAAGACCAAGTGGCGACTCTGTATCTGTTTTCAACATAACTTTTCTTTTCCTTTTCAAAACAAGTTTCAAAACAAAAGAGGTGGAATGCCGGTGTCCACAGATGTCGCTCTATTCAAAGAACCGAAAAAGATTTTTGTCTAATCTCTAAAAAGCATACTCAAAATGAATCCCAAGTTTCTTCCAGACCCATTTGTTTTCTATCCGATACCTGTGTCCAATCCCATCTTTCGTTAAATGAGACTGAAATTGGTTCCTAGACTAAGGAGTGAGATTTATTCAAAGTTATAGTGTTCATGTGGTATAATGCCTTTACCAAAGAAAAAATATATATAGAAGAGAAAAATAAAAAGAAGAAAAATAGAAAAATTGTCCATGCGGGAAAACTTTTCAGACTTCGAAAGTTATCAATGAAATAAGTAAATAAGTGTGTCAATACTTACTTTACAAAACCTATGGACTCAGAGAAGGGAATAATAGGGAGGGTAAAAGAGAGAAAAGAAAAGAAAAAAATAGAAAAGGAAAAAGAAAAGGGGTGGATGAGAATGCAAAAAGATAGAGAATGACAAAAAGAAGAAGAAGAAAAAGAAGAAAAAGGAGAAGAGAGGGGAGAAAATGAAGAACCCATAGGTCGATATTGACTATTGTGGGAAGTGGATGTGAGAAATACGTCTTATTCCTTGGTGGAAAGAATAGAAGAACCGTAGATTGATATTGACTATTGTGAAAAACTTGAAATAAAAATACACCTTATTCTTTGGAGATAAATATGATTAGATGACACAGATATTGATAAGTGGAGATGTATGAAGAGTTAACTCGCATGGATGAACAAAAAAAAACTAAACAAAAAAAAAGAGAAAAGAAAAATGAAGCTCGCTAGGTTAAAAACCTGAAAGGGCACCTAGGCAAAAGTTAGAGCAAAAAGAAAAGGATAATGAAAATGCTCACTCGGATGAAAACCCGAAAGGGCACCTAGGCAAAAGTTAGAGCAAAAAAAAGAATAAAAGAAAGAAAAGAAAAAAAAGGGATGAAGGCATTATACCATAATCTAACCTGTGCTTACTAAGATGAACCTAATCGTGAAATGCTATGAGCACCAGTTATGACCTTAGCTTTGAACTTAAATCGATTCAGCTCAAGTCTTGTTCGGTCAAACCTTCTTGGATCTAAATGTGATTGGTCTTGAAATTCATTAGCTCGACCAAACTTAGAAAGGTCACTTTGCCTAAAACCAAAAGTCTCGTGCCATAATTGAACTACGTTTGACCTGATTCCCAATAGGAGATACGTAGGCAACCTCTCGAAAGGTTTGATCTTACTGTGTTTAAGTCTTACTTTTTGATCCCTGGCCTTGCCTTTGTCCAAACTCCGCTCCCTTGTTTGGAACTATGCTTGACCTGATTTCCACTAGGGGATACGTAGGCAACCTTTCAAAAGGTTCGGTCTTAGCCATTGACCTATAATCATTTGCCCTTATACTAGGGGCAAGCCCCGTCATGAGCTTTAAAGTCAAAATTATATGACAGATGAATCTCTAGCCGATGAGTATCCTTTGATTTCAAACTAGCTTATACACTTTTCTTTCCCTACAAGGGGCAAGCCCTTACCAAAATTCGTGCCAATCGTATACAAGAGGCATGCCCTTCAATCTGTGGGTTTAGTTGGGTTATTGAAAGATTCCTCATTTATTGATTTGTACATAAGGGGTAAGCCCCCTACTGCCCTTTTTTTTTCAACCTAGTCCAATCCCTTTGTCATACACAAGGGGCAAGCCAAGTCCGAGTCCCTTGTCATAAACAAGGGGCAATGTTATTCTGAGGTGATGTCTTCATGTTTGTTTAGACGAAATCATATTTAACTCTTTGATTATAAATGAAAGTTTGAGGTCGTAATGCAGAGAGAGTAAAGAGTGGATTACGAACATGATTAAGGAAAATTTTCAATCCTTGAATTATGCATGAAGTCTCATCTCAAAGAATTGGGTGAATAAAAAAGAATAATCCAGATCATGCACAAGGTACATCACTCGTAATAACGCACTGCTTCAAAAAAAAATAGAAAAATGTATGATTTGATTGTTTTTAGTGTCTCTGGTTGAGTTTTAAATTCAAGTTTGAGTCGTAGAGTTATAGACTTTGAAGGTGTGTCGTGAGCAAAAGGAATATTTAAAGTATAAGATAAAGAGAGGAGTATATGAGCATCTACGTGATCTTCTGAAATGAGCCATGTTCACACCATTATTGCATCATCAAGCATGAACGTCTAAACTAGGGGTAGTTTTCAAGTCTCTCGAATTTCATAAATTTAATCCGCACGATTTTAAAGAAAATGATTGTGCATTGCATATGCGGTTCACCTTCAATGGCCCCATAATGTTTCCCCTTTAAGAATAGTTCACCTTTACTGGCTCGACATAGTTTTTATAAATGAATGGGTGTCCCCCGCATAGCATGATGAATTTATTGCATAATCATTTTAGTTTCATGCACTACACCCGTTGCTCACCTTAAATGGCTCAATGGTATGCTTTCTAAAGAGTAGTTGGCCATTATAGGCTCTGCATGTTGTCAATAGATAAGTAAGCATCCTTCACTTTTGCATGAGCATTTCTATTTGAAATATCTTTGAAACATACATCGCATTCATTGTTTGCTCTATGATTGCGTACCTTTAAGAGTAGTTCGCCTTCTGGGCTCTACACAGTGTTGAATTGATGAGAAGGCAACAACCGCATGGCTAACTGATTTTGTAGAACATTATTTGCATGTGCATATGAATCCCCACCAGAACAATTATCTCCATTCGCATTGCATTGCATGAGTTTCCATAGTTTTCTGCATTATTGTATTCATCAGATTGAACAAGTTTTGAATCGTGTATGGTGCTCCTGGTTGCCTCATTTGGCTCCAAGAGTACCTTTTTCCCAACAGAGTTATCCCACATTTGCATCTGTGTTGAATTTTGCACTGTGCTCATGGCTTAACAGCTCTATGGTTGTATTCCCTAGTAGAGTAGCTTGCCCCTCATGGCTTTACCAAATATGATATGATATGATATAATAAGATAATATATGATATGATATGATAAGATAAGATATGATATGATATGATATTGTATGATATGTAACGCTCGTGATGTTCACCGTAACTGGCTCATCACTGCGTCTTTAGGGCATAGTTTGCCTTAAGTGGCTCAATGACCCTTTTTATCTCCACCTAGCTCGTGTGAAGAGCTACGCATGGAGATGTCGTGAAGCACTCTAGCTAAGGCACCCTTGAATCCTCCGCGATAGGACACCCCCTTGAATCGTCCGCGATAGGACACCCCCGTTTAATCGTCTGCAATAGGATACCCTCGTTGAATCGTCCATGATAGGACACCCCCCATTGAATCGTCCACGATATGATACCTTATTGAATTGTCCATGATGGGACACCCTTGTTGAATAGTCCGCGATAGGACACCCCTATTGAATCGCTCGCGATAGGACACCCCGTTGAATCGTCCACGATAGGATACCCCGTTGTGATCATCCGTGGTTCCAAAAGGAACAATCCCCAATATCTCGCATATTAGCATTAGTTTGAGTCTCATATCATTTACTGTGTTTTACTTGAATCACTGCTTACATGTGGTGTGCTCATTGAATTACGGTTGGTATGATTTCCTGTGAAGGAATACATAGGCAACTCTTTTGAGCGCGACCACTTGATTTTCGAGGTTTTTCTTTGTATGCTTGCATGTCTTTGATTTTTGTAATTTTCTTCCTAAAGTCTTTCAGACTCACTAAAAGGCTGTCGTGCATGCTTTGACATTCCCTTATGACAAGCGTTTCTTGCAACGCTCTGTCAAAGAGGGGCAAACTGTAGACACCCTATTTTGGTTTGTCCGTTTGACAGAAGGAACCCTGCCTCAAAAACATACTGATGACTGGAATCAGGATTTGTGGGATGTCGATTATATGAAGCAGAACTCTGTGAAGCACCGCGGTCTCCGAGATACGTTATAATAACCTCTAGGAAGACTTAGGAACGTTAGAACTTCAATTTAAAGAAGCAAACCCAAAATAAAATATTTTTCTACGTAAAATGACCAAAATATTTTTATTAAGCCAATTGCCATTACCCAAGACAAAATTCGGATCCTGGGGCAGGATCTCAAGAAGTCCTTTCAGTCATAAAATATTTTTAAACCATAGCCCAAACCTTGTTTTTGGCCAAATAATTCCCAAATAATTTTCATACCAAAATAAACTTCAAAGCCCATTACGAGCAGCCATTTTTAGCACAACTTTAGTATTTCGACCATAACTCTTAAACTAGGAGAAGTTGGAGCCTGAAACCACTTGGAATAGATAGTACATTTTCTGGGCATATAAATCCGTAGGTAGTAAGCCCAATTTGAACTTAAAATGAGTGAGATATGGCCTATTTTATTTTTGGAGACTTTTTAAAAATGAAAATTAGTGTTTTTAGTTTCCAAAACTCTCTAAAAGAGATTATGATAGAATTTAAAAGCTACCATATCCTAATATACTTACTCCACTTAGTGAAAGACTCCTAGGCGCACCTCAAAATAGCCTAAGTACAAGCCTTTAAAGCTTGTATCTTCGTCCCACATCACTTAAACACAGAAAACACAACCCAAATCTCAAACTATAAATAGAGGCCTTCACCCAACATATTTTCTACACCTGAAAATCCTAAGGATTAGAGAGCTAAGGAAACCCCTCTGGAGGATTTCGAAGCACTCCTAGAAAATCCTTAGGAAAAGTATAAGTTTTTTAGAGTTAGGATTAAGTCTTGGAGTCCACGGTGCTGGCGAATCCCTGTAGAAGTATTCTGAGAGAAGTTCTTTTCTTCTTCTTTATTTTTCTAATTTATTTTCCTATTTTGATCTTTATTTTCTTAGATCTAGGTTGAATTTCTTGTTCGTTCTTTGCGTTCTTCATTTTTATTGCTTTTAATCTTTAAAGTTCTAGGTTAGTTGTATTTCCTTGTTTGTAGTATCTATTAAAGTAGAGTTATCCCAGGCAGAGCTACCCCCAAATGTTGTGGCAGTCGAAACTGTGGGGTTGGTATTCAATCCATGGATATCCAACCCCGGAGATAATAAAGCCTTAATTGGATCTACGAGTCTCGGACTAGGGCATTTATATAGGAATCATGTAGTAATTTACATTAGTTGGGATAGTAGGCTATCCATGCTATCCCTGTTTTATCCATGTATAGTAGCTAATTCATAACTAGTTTAATTCATGAATCAATTCGTATCCATGCACATGCATACACTTGCACACTATCCTCACTTAGATAGTAGGTTATCCATACTAGGGATAACATCTTAATTAAGCTTACACATGCACACTATTGCACATAGTAGTCATGTTTGGACATAGATACATGCAATCCATGCCTAGAATAGTAGGATACTCTTAGATTGTCCTCTATATATTATGCTTTATTGTCCTAACCCTGGTTAATTAGGATAATTGGAAATGCTATGCTATCTCAGGTAAGTTCTCTAGCATTTCTCTTATTTCCTGCTTTCCTAGGATCACATAGAAGCATGATTAGGTGGATAAAACACAAATTTTAAATTCCCTACATGATTACTTGTGCATAGAATTCATGTTTTTTAGGGTTTTGAGTGCGACTTTCATGCTTAATTCATTTTATTTCCTTTTGCATGCATAGGGGAGCGTAGTAATATGTTTAGTCCCCGAATTACCGCTTTAGCATATGCATTGCATGTAATTGCTTAGTTTCTTTCACGATTTTCTTTTATTAGTTATTTATAACATGACATAGGATTGCATTAGCACAATTGAAACGGTCCACATAATGTCAAGTCAAACACCTTGAAAGATGAGTAGAGGCCTGTTTTCGGTCGAGACGAGAGGGGGTGTTTTAGCACGATCTAGCTCTTTCCTCTATCGTACCTTAACTCCCTAACCGAGTTCTTTGGTGATGATGGGGCAGTGCTCTCTATCCGTTGGACTTGAGAGATTTAGTTTATTGGTTTTCTTTATCAAACCAAGTTGCGACTCTATTAGTGAGGATCTCTCCGAATTTACCCTTGTGGGATATACATGGATTACTCACTCGTGTAGCCTCGAATATGGATCATGTGCATCGATTGTTGCCTCGGGTTAGATAAAAAGCCCCATGGAATCCAAAATACGAGTTGTCCAAATCGGTCAGATCGGATAAAGGCTAATGAAGGGTGGTGAACCTCACTCGTGGTTGTTGGCATGAGATTTGAAATGGGACAATCAAGCGGGCTTAATCCTTCTAGGCCCCTAAGCTTGGTTTGGGTACCCACATTCACATCTTATGATTACCAAACATGTTGATAACTACTTATCAACAAGACTGTAGTTCTCAGTAATCAACTTGGTGACATTCTTAAGGGAATGCTTACTCTCATCAGAGGGTAGATTCTATCTTGACAATTTATGTTCGCAGCCCTATGAATGTGACATACCCAAGATACCCAGGTGTTGATCTTTAATACCTCACTAATTGGTAAGTCAAAGCAGTCGCATCCATAATTTGTGTCCATAATCATCCCAAGATTGAGAATAAGTACCTGATACAAGTTATGAGTTCTAATCAACTGTTGACAGTTTTATACGTCAATAAGAATCTCATGGTCCATCAATTCACTATAAGCACTAGCATATTAACTAAGAGTCACACTATAGTGATGCGATTCATCAGTCCATCCAATGGTAGTTAATAAGGTTACAGTGTATACTTGATGAGATATCCAGTCTCATCATCCATTGTGACAAGTTTTAAGTATCAAAGAATGGTAATTCATATCTCTCTTGTATGTATCTCGTACATACATGAATTACCTACTATGATACTTGTAGACTACATCAATCATCTCATGACACATACATAAAGAAATGTAAATATGATATCCTTATATATAATGTCAAATGTCAAATACATAAAAATCGAGTTTGAGGGCATAATCCAGACATGTACTGCTAGGCAAAAGAAGGCCGTGAAGATTTTTCCGAGGCCTACTTTTGGACCCTGAAGTATTACATGAAAGTCAGGGTGGTCAACCAATCTTCTCCCGATCGGTTTTATATTTGCACATAGATGTACATATTTTTTGTTGTTTTTTTCGGGTGGCTACTATAATTGCTCCCTAAGCATTGTACTTTTTCTAAACTAGTAATGACAAAGGCCCTTCGAGGTCACTTTTGCATCAACTGTTGTTCATACTTTGTATTTTTATTACCTGTTTGTATATAATTGCCCGTGCCAGACCAATTGTTAGCCTCGTTATAACCTTGCTTTAGCAAAGGTTTAAAACTATGACTGGTAAGGAGCACTCGGTCTTCTAGGGACCCGTAAAGTCCTAGAACTTTTCGAGCTATTGATACTTAGAACATTCCAGGTCAGTAGGTCCCGGTCGGGGTATTTATAGAAACTCGAAACTTCCTTAGGGCTTATACTTGGGGAGTTCTTGAGTCTTGTAAGTACCTGCTCAGGATGGTAAGTGCTTTGGGAATAACTCAAAGGTTTATACTTGGCTAATCCTGGCATTTACAATGTGAACTCTGGGCATTGTAGGCACTCGAGGTTGTCTAAGGATTTACACTTAGTTAACCCTAAGACCTGTGAATGCGCGGTGTGATTTCCTATTAGTATATTACCCCTTCTGCCCCCCCCCCCCCCCCCAGTGTTTGGTAAAGCAAGTCTCATTGGGTAATTACTATAGGGAACCGACCTAGAATGTTAAAGTTCTGGGATCTTTTTACCCCTCTATCATGGGCCACCTAAGGGGTTTATCCCCATTATAGGTTATGAGCCTAAGTGGGGTTAGTGCCTTAGATGGTGCTGAGATATTTTTCCAGCTATGATACGGTGGTCTTAATTACTGAGGGAGTTGACACTTGGTTTTTCTGGTGCCTTGGGGTTGATCCCGAGGTCTTTTTGGTGCCTCAGGGGCGATCCCGAGGTCTTTTTGGTACCTCGGGGGTGATCCCAAGATCTTTCCTTAAGAATCTAATAGGGAACACTGTTGGAAAAATGATTTTTTACTCAATTTATAATCTACTATAAGTGCTCAGAAAGGGCTATAACTTTTTAAAGGAAAAACCTAACCCCTAACAAGCTTTAATTGTGATTTACTGATAGTATTTCCCGATTGATTAACCCGGGTGACACTGTATGGTCCTTCCCAGTTTTGCCCTAACTTCTCATGGTTAGGATTCTTGGTGGACTGGATGACTTCCTTGAGTATAAAGTCTCCCACATGGAAACTGCGGTGTTTTACCCTTTTGTTGAAGTACTGCGAGACTCTTAGTTTGTAGGCTGCCATTCTGAGATATGCTTGGTCCCTCTTTTCCTAGACTAGATCGAGCTGTCCTCTGAGGACTTCTCTATTCCCTTGGTCACTGTAGCTTTCCACTCGGTAGGTCGGTAATTCTAGCTCGATAGGGACTACTGCCTCGAAACTATATATGAGTGAGAACGGAGTTTCACCTATGGTGGTTCGTGGAGTAGTGCGATATGCCCATAGTAGGCTCGAAAGTTCTTCTGCCTAAAGCACCTGGGCTTTTTCAAGCCTGGTCTTTTTGGACTGCAAAATTGTTCGGTTTGTTACTTCAGCTTGTTCATTAACTTGGGGATGTTCGGGAGACGAAGTCATTGGGCTGAGGTGATGAGGGCGAAGGCGAGCTTCTCTATACGGGAATACCAATTTTCTATGCCCGGCTAGTGTAGTACACTGAATATTGCATCTTGTGCTCTGCTGACTAATGCCGAACTTACTATTGAGGTTGATACTTCCAAACACAAAAATAATTCTTCCTTCAGAGTGGGCGCTGAAAGTAGAGGAGGTGAGGCCAAGTACTTCTTGAGTTCCTGAAATTCCTTTTCACACTCTTCCGTCCACTCGAAGGATTTGCGTAGAATTTTGTAGATAGGCAGGCACCGGTTGGTTTCTCGAGACGCGAATCTATTCAGTGCTGCCACCCGTCCTGCTAGACTCTGAACTTTCTTGATTGTCCGGGGTGACCACATGATAATAATGTCCTGAATTTTATTTGGGTTGGCCTCGATTCCTCGTTTGTTGACTAGGTGCCCGAGGAACTTGCCGGACGAGATCCCGAATGTGCACTTTCTGGGTTCAACTTCATTCAAAATTTTCTCAGGATGTTGAAGGCCTTGGCCTAGTCCTCTAGATGGTCGGCCTTGTCTTAGCTTTTGACCAGGAGGTCATCAACATACACTTCCATATTCTACCAATTAAATCCCTAAACATGTGATTGACCAAGCGCTGGTAGGTCACTCCCGCATTCTTGAGGCCAAAGGGCATCACCTGGTAGCAAAAAGTTGCTTAGTCGGTAATGAAGAAGGTCTTCCCTTCATCACCGTGTACATGTGGATCTGGTTATACCTCGAGTAGGCGTCTATGAATGAGAGGAGTGAGTGGCCTACTGTTGAAGGAGGTCTTCCCTTCATCACCGTGTACATGTGGATCTGGTTATACCTCGAGTAGGCATCCATGAATGAGAGGAGTGAGTGGCCTACTGTTGCATCCACCAGGAGATCTATCCATGGCAGGGGATGACAATCCTTGGGCAAGCTTTGTTCAGGTCAGTGAAATCTATACAAAGGCTCCACTTGCCGTTACTCTTCTACCAAAACAGCATTTACCAACCAGTTGCGATATTACACTTTTGAATTGACAGTGCTTCGAGAAGTTTCTCAACTTCTTTACGAACTGCTTCCCATCTTTCGAGGGCCATTCCCCTCCTTCTCTACTTGATCAGGCGAAAGCTTGGGCAACATTGAGTCAGTGGGACATGACCTGGGGATCAATTCCAGGCATGTCCTTATGGCTCCACGCAAAGATGTCTTGATTCTGCCTCAAGAACTGGATTAACTCTTCCCGGAGCTCGGGCTCCAAAAGGGAACCCACTCTAATGAACCAGTCAGGGAACTTAGGGTCCAGCATCACTTGGATGAGTTCCTCAACCAGGTTAACTCCGTCCTTGTTTTCCCTTGGATCCATCCCTTCGATGCTAAGGGGCCTCGGATACGACATCTTTCTTAGAGAACTGACATAGTAGCTCCGAGCGGTGTTTTGATCTCCCCGCAATATCCATACTCCCCTTGGGGTCTAGAATTTGATGATCAGGCTATAGGTTGACACAACCGCCTTGTCCTGGTTAAGGGTTGGCCTCCTGAGGATGATGTTGTAAGTGGAGGGAGATTCTACCACGATGAAGTTGGTGAGCATGGAGATCTATTCTGGATGAACCCACATTAGGATCGGTAGTTCGATCATCCCTAAGGGCTGCGTACTGGAATCGTTGAACCCCACTAGGGGGTGGTCACTGGTCAAAGCCGGTCTTTTGAGATCCCAAACTAATTGAACGTTGAGGCAAAGAGTATGTCAGAAGAGCTTCCCGTATCTATGAGTACCCTTTTCACCACATAATTGGCTATGGAGAGTGTTACCACCAGGGGGTCATCATGGGGGTAGTATATGTCTTGGATATCATTGGATGAGAATGTGAGGGTGTCGATCAGAGGGAGGCTTGCCGACTGGACATGCAAGACATCTACTCAGGATGCTCGGGCATGCCTCTAGCCGACTGAAAATCTCCTCCTCCCTATGTCCCTCCGGAGACTACGTTTATGTGACCGAGGGGTTGTTGCTACTCAGGGGTTCGGGTATCCTGTCGCTGTTGCCTGTCGTTGGTCACAAACTCAGATAGGTGACCCTTCTCCATGAGCTTTTCTATAGTGATTTTCAATTTGAAATAGTCCTCGGTATCATGGCTGTGATCTTTGTGGTACCAGCAGTACTTGTGCTGATTATTCTTCTCAGGCGGGCTTTTCTCATTGGCTTTTTGAGTAACCTTTGGACTTCGGCGATGGCCATTTACCTCTTAAATAGGCCGGGAAAGTGGAGTGCAGGTCTTTAGGGCCTGATCCTGACTCCCCTTTGGTTGATCTTGCCTCTGCTTCTTCCCCGGACCTTTCTCAGAACCTTCGTGCTTCTGCTTGGCTTTGGTAGACTCGTCCTCTGCAAAGCCCGAGCTCTTAGACTTCAAAAAATCTTTGGTATCTATACTTCCCAACTATAACTGAGAGCTCGACCAACATGATCAGGCGCTTCCTATAAAGTGATGTGGTGACCTTTTCGTTCTGAACTCCGGAGCAAAAGGTTGTGATGGCAACCATCTCATTCTGATCATAGACCTGGAGCTTCTGTTGATTGAATCGGTCAACGTAATCCTTCAAAAACTCCCTTTTCTGCTGCATGATAGCTAGAAGTTGAGTGTCAAGCTGTAGTCGGTCAAGCATGCCAATGAACTGGCTAACGAACTGCTTGCTGAGCTCCTTGAAATCACTGATCGATTGGGGTTTCAGGGAGTGGACAACTGTACGGCTGGGCCTTTTAGAGTGCTAGGAAAGGGTAAGCAGTATAGTTCATCGGCATTGATAGCCAACGCCATCTGAGCCTTGTAGGTCTGGACATGGTCGATCAGAATTCTCGAGCCGTTGTAAGACTCTAGGGGAGGTTGTTTGAGTTTGGGTGGAATGGCAAACCTCATGACACGGTCGAAAATGGTGACTTAGTCTTGGTGCTGATGTGAGCATAACTTGAATTCCAGTCTAAACTCTTGGCCATTCCGTCGATCTGCTTCTCCAAGTCCTTGATGTGTTTTTCCACATCTACCCGACCGATATCCGGGCAATAGGTTGGGTCGGAGGAAGAAGATTCCTCCTCAAAAGTGTGTTGTTCTCTGGGACAAGACTCGGCTATGACTCTGGTTAATCGTGTGCCTAAGATCACTTTGATTCCTGATCGAGTGATCCTGGGTCGATTCTCGGGTCACCTGCTCCTGCCTCTCCACTCTGGCAGCACGCCTATAGTTGATGATATCTCTAGCATCCTCAACATGGCTAGGGTTTGCTCATGTCACGCCCCGACGTAGCATAATTTAGGAAAGCATTTAATTTCCTTTATGGACTCATAAGTTGTGGCAAGTGAGAGTGACCAATTGTCCCTACAACAAATAACTTACACAGCATGTCTAAAGAAAAGGTTACTAATAAACATCAGCTCCTAAATTAAAAACTTACTAAACTATTACATCAGTCAATATCTTAGGCACAAACCGCCTTATTCAAATTCTAATGACTAGTTTATTACAACTTTGAAATTTAAAACATAAGAAATACATAAAACAGCCCTCCTGGAAAGTCCCCTGCCTCTAAACTAGCATAGTCGAAATACTCTGGTAGCTCCTGACTTGGAAAACCTGGACATAGAGTTCAGGACGCATCAACACAGCCAGCTTATGCAAGCTGGTGAGCAAAATAAATATATGCTCGTAATGTATATATATATAAGCATATGAACAACGATACAATTTAAACTTTAAAAGAGATAAATTCAAGGTTCCAACTTCAACATAAATCATGTGGGGATGTAGTAAGCAATAAATATGCGACCGTGCATGAATAATGAAACATCTCATCTTTCCGACTCTTTTCTCTCGACAAACTTGATTTAAACATACCATTACCCCAGATACCAGGAATAATATCCACTCAGTATCCAGGTCGTACACCAATACCATCGCTTCGGATACCAGGAATAATATCCGCTAAGTATCCAAAATGCGCGCCTCAGATACCAGGAATATTATCCGATCGATCTCTAAGTTGCACACTACAGTATCATCTTCAATACCAGGAATAATATCCGCTCGATATTGAAGTTGCATACCACACTATCACCTCAGATACCAGGAATAATATCCGATCGATATCTAGATCGATCACAACACCGTCGCCTCCAATACCAAGAATAATATCCGCTCGATATTGGAGTCGCACACCATACCATCACTTCAGATACCAGGAATAATATTTGCTCAGTATCCGAAATGCGCACCTCAGATACCAGGAATAATATCCAATCGATATCTGAGTCGTACACGACACCGTCGCCACTCTTTACTCTTTTTCATGCTTTCTCACAGACTATGCATGTCGACTAAACCTCGATCCTATCATGCATGTCAATGTTTCATAAGTCATAACATCAATCTTTAATTACAAATCAGAATACTCGTACGAATGTAAGTCTCAGTCCTAATCATTCTTATTAATCAAATTCTTAAATGTAAGCCTTTAAAACAGTATATCTGTCAGACAGTTCCTTAAAAACTTCCAAAACCTTTTCCAAACAGCTCCTTATTTAAAAATACACAAACTGCCCAAAATAACCAGTCGCGTGAGCGGGCCACACGAGCGATCAGGCCTTTTCTATTAAATCTGTAAAAATTTCCTTTCTGCCCAAAACTGCCCAGGTCGCGCGAGCGGGCCGCACGAGCGAGCCTCGCACGAGCGGGTCGCATGCACGAGATGAAGCAGAACCTTTATCTTTTTTGTTTTCTCCCCTGTTTTGATTTTAAAATTGAAAATCTATCCATTTCAGAAATATGTTTCAATCAAGACATGTAATTTATGGATCTCTTCAATTTTTAGCGTAGATTAAGAATACACGATCGAATTGAACTAATACAGATTATATCTCTCGATTTTTGCAATTAAAGAAAGAGTGATAAAACATTAAATCATCAATACGTCGAGATATGGATGAATTAAGCCGTAGTATTGAAACCACAGTCTAATTAGACTAAGATCTTTCATTCCCAATTCACGAAATTGATTTTGATTATTTCACAAAACTCCATTTTCAAGCTTCAATGGTGAAACACATATATATATACCCATATACATGTCTATATATACTGAAATATACATATATACACGCTGGGAGTGAGTTTATAATACTCACAAAGGTGATTAGACTGAGAATTTAACATGCCGAGAAAAATCTTCGAGAAATTCCGCCGTGAATCTGTCAACTAAGAATTTCTTCTCGTTCTTGATTTTGATATATCAATATATATAACTATGAGTATACATATATGTATAAAATCTGTGTGTGTGTGTGTATGTGTGTTTGTGTTCTTGGGAGAGGGAGAGAAAATTGAGAGAGAATGAGAGTTGAGAGGGGAGTTCATAGAGTGGGATGTGAGAGACTGTTGAGAGATGAGAGTTATACAAAATATATATAGTGTGAAAATGTGTAGGCTCCTAGCAATTCATAGGAAACGCACGGTTTGGTTGAGCTCATGTGCTCCCACACCTAAGACACGGTAAAAACGCAGATTAAAATAAAACTGGTATATTACGGTTGAAATAAATTACAAAAAATTATATTAATGTAGGAAATAAATTCCGGTTTATACAAAAATATAGATATCGTTTTTCAAACCATAGAAAGGATTTCTATATTTATGAAAATTATAGTTTGACCCCAAACGAATATTATAAATAGGAATTAAAATGAAATGCTCAATTATTAATGAAAAAGAAATACAGGGTGTTACACTGTACCTATCTTAACAGAGATTTTGCCCCGAAATCTGAGCTAACTAATCCTGAAACAACTCGGGGTATCCATTCCTCATGTCTGACTCTAACTCCCATGACGCTTCTCCCTCATCATGGTGCCTCCACTGAACCTTAACCAAAGGAACGTCCCTTATTCTCAGCTACTTAATACTCTGGTCAAGAATCCTCACGGGTCTATCCTTGTAGACAACATTCTAACTCATCTCAATGTCATCAAAATTTACCACATGTGAAGGATTCTGTATGTATTTTCTTAACATACTGACAAGGAATACATTATGAACACCAGACATCTTCTGTGGCAAGGCGAGTCGATTAAACACTTTCCCAACACGTTCCAGTATCTCAAATGGTCTGATGAAACGAGGTGCCAACTTTCCTCTTTTCTGACC
Source organism: Hydrangea macrophylla (assembly GCA_033977485.1). Lineage (NCBI taxonomy): Eukaryota > Viridiplantae > Streptophyta > Magnoliopsida > Cornales > Hydrangeaceae > Hydrangea > Hydrangea macrophylla. The sequence continues at coordinate 38,231,947 of CM066994.1, forward strand.
AAAATGCACTACACCCCGAACTGGTGAAACCTTAAGGAGTACGTGATCTCTGATACAAAATCCTTTCGACGCCGATCCGCATAACTCTTGTGTCTACTCTGTGCAATTTTCATTCTTTCCTTGACTAGTGAAATCTTTTCATTGGTTTCCCTCACCAAATTTGGTCCCAAAAGTTCTGTGTCTCCCACTTCTGCCCAACACAACAGAGATCGACATGGCTGTCCGTACAAGGCTTCGAACGATGCCATCCCAATACTCTAGTGGTATCTATTATTATATGCAAATTCGATCAACGACAAGTGCGTCTCCCAAGACTCTTCAAAGTCGATTACACAAGTTCTGAGCATATCTTCCATGATCTGATTAACACGCTCGGTCTGAGGATGGAAAGTAGTACTCATCTTGAGCGAAGTTCCCATAGCCTTCTGTAGAATTTCCCAAAATCTTGAGATAAAGCGTACATCGCGGTCCGATACAATAGACACAGGTACACCCTTGCAGTTGTACTACTTGCTGTACGTACATTCGACTCATCCTTTCTACTGGGTAAGTCATACTATACGCGATGAAACGTGCAGACTTCATCAGATGATCCACAATTACCCAAGTCGTATCATGGTTCTGTTGTGACTGGGTAATATAACTACGAAATCCATAGTTTTGTGTTCCCACTTCCATCCTGGAACAAGTAAGGGTTACATCAATCCCGAGGGTCTCTGATGTTCGGCCTTCACTTGTTAACAAGTCAAACATTTAGATACGAACTTGGCCACTTCTTGTTTCATTCCTTCCCACCAGAAGTTTCTTTTCAAATCTTTATACATCTTTGTTCTTCCTAGTTGTACGTTAGTCTCGATTTATGTGCTTCTTCTAGAATATATTTTCACAAGTCTCCTGAATCTGGCATACATAATCTGCTTCTACATCTGTATCTTCAATCGGTCCCAACCTTCCATTCTGTCGGGTTCTTTTCTGACATCTTGACGAACCATACTTGAAATTTCTCATTTTTCTTTTGGGCCTCGATAATTCGACTCACAAGTGTTGGTTGTACAATGAGGCATCCAAAGTGTTGTCCGTCACTTTCCTCATAAATCTTTATATCAAACTCAGCGATAGTCTCTAAGGCTTTCCATTCCCTTACCATCAATGATGCAATCATTCCTCGAGGCTTCCAACTTAGGGCATCAGCGACTACATTAGCCTTACCAGGGTGGTACTGTAATGTAAAGTCATAGTCCTTAATCAGTTCCATCCATCGACGTTGTTGTTCATCTCTTTCTGAGTAAACAAATACTTAATGCTCTTATGGTCTGAGAACAATTGAACTTCTCCCTATAGAGGTAGTGCCTCCAAATCTTAAGTACGAACACGACGGTTGCCAGTTCCAAATCATGAGTTGGGTAATTCAATTCATTAGGCTTCAACTGTTGTGAACCATAGGCGATAACCTTTCTGTCTTGCATAAGGACGCATCCCAATCCTTGATAAGTGGCATCACTGAAAATAGTGAACTTCTCACCATCCTTTGGTATCGCAAGCACTGGTGCTGTTGTCAGTCTTTATTTAACTCCAGAAAAGCGTGTTCATGCTTATCAGTCCATTCAAACTTCAGATCTTTCTTAGTCAAACCACTTAACTGGGCTGTTATCTTTGAGAGTCCTTCCACAAATCTCCGATAATAACTAGCTAGTCCCAGAAAACTTCTGACTTCTGTAGCATTGGTCGGTGGAGTCTAATTCACAACTGCATCGGTCTTTGAGGAGTCAACCGCAATTCCTTGTTGAGAGATCACATGCACGAGGAACTTAACTTCCTGAAGCCAGAATTCACACTTGCTGAACTTAGCATACAGACGGTGATCCTTGAGAGTCTACATCGCAATCCGTAGATGTTGTTCATGTTCTTCCTCTGACTTGGAATAGATCAAAATATCGTCGATAAAGATAATAACAAACTGATCCAAGTAGGGCTTGAGTACTCTATTCATCAAATCCATAGACATAGCCGGAGCATTCATCATCCCAAACGGCATCACTAAGAACTTATAGTGTTCGTACCTCATTCTAAAAGCAGTCTTAGGTATGTCTTCTTTTCGTACCCTCAACTGGTGATATCCCAACCGAAGATCTATCTTGGAAAAGGTCGTGGCTCCTTGCAATTGATCAAACAGATTGTCTATCCGAGGTAAAGGATACTTATTCTTGATAGTGACCTTATTTAGTTCCCGGTAGTCAATACACAGTCACATAGTTTCGTCCTTCTTCTTTATAAATAACACTGGTGCTCCCCACGGTGATGTACTTGGACGAACGAAACCCAACTTCTCAAGTTCTTGAACTTGTTCCTTCAGCTCCAGTAATTCGGCAGGGGCCATCCTATAAGGAACTTTGGTTAAAGGTCGAGTGCCTGGAATTAGTTCCACACAGAATTCTATGTCCCTCTCTGGTGGTAATCCAGAAATATCTCAAAATGCTTCCTCAAATTCCTTGATCACCGGTATTAATGACACCGTCACTTCTGTACTGATAAGATGTTTGCTAGGCATCTGGTGAGGAACATATTAGCCGAAGGGTTATATTGGAAATCAAAGGGTTGATTCCCATTGTCTGCAAATGTAATCCTCTTCCTTACATAATCCAACTTCGCATGATTCTTCTCAAGCCAATCCATTCTCAGGATTATATCAAATTCTTTCATCAACAGGGCCACCAATCTCAACAAAAGTTCATAGTCTCCTATCCGTAGAGGACAGTCCGTGCATACATGTACCAACTTGACTGTAGTCCCTAGTGGTGAGACAACACTCAAAGTTTCATCTAAACGTTGCGGTCTAAACCCAATTTTTGAACAATCTTAACAAGTATAAAGGAATGTGTAGCACCTGTTTCAAATAAAGCTTTAACATGAGAGTTAAACAAGGCTAGAGTACCTTCCACTTTTCGTTGCTCGGGCGGTCCCTCCTCATAAGTACCTTCTTCATACCTTGTTTCCTCATAACCAGCAACCTTGGGTATAACAGCATTCAGGCAGGCCTATCTTTGTTGATCGTAGTTACCTTTCCTGGGGGCTCTGCAGTCCTCACTCATGTGACCTGGCATACCACAGTTATAGCATACAACGTTTGGGAGATCGGCACGCCTAGGAACTCTGCAATCTTTAGCTCAGTGACCAGGAATTCCACAATTGAAGCAGTTATCATTGTTGTTGTTCCTTCCTGTTGCTCGAGGCGGGTACTACTGTAATGCTGTGTCTGCTGAGGTTTCTTCCCTCCATCCCAAGTTCTTTTCTGTCCTTAAGGGTACACTGGTTTCTGTCCGAGATAGCTTTTCTACGGGGGTCAATTTCTAAATGGTTTTGAATTCTGACAATCGTCATTCTCCAATCCCGTAGCTAACCTCACCAGAGCTTCAAATGACTGGTCCAAATGTCCCATAGTAAAATGTCAGAGAGATAAGTGGAGACCCCGGTGATATTTCTTGATTTTCTTCTTGGGTGTGTCTACCATATGTGGAGCAAAGCAGGACAATCATTTAAACTGAGTAGTGTACTCGTGGACTATCAGACTTCCTTATGCTAATTCCATGAATTCTTTCTCTCTCTTGTCCTTTCCTTCTTCAAGGAAATACTTCTCGAGGAATCTTTCCTTGAACACTACCCACGACATTCCCCTTGCGGCCTCTTCCCCAATAGTCGCCTGTTCAGCATCCCACCAATCTGCTGCTGCATATGGCAACTGAAAGATAGCCAGACGCTTCTTTTCCAGATCAGTGCACTCTATGGTCTCAAAGATACGTTCCATCTGGCGTAGCCACTGTTCCGCTTGCCAGGCTTCATTGGTCCCAGCAAAATACTCATGTCGCAGAGCGCAAAATTCTTAGAGAAGCTTGTCCCCAGTCTGATGGGCTCGGCTCTCATTCCTGTTATGATTCCCATTCTGTTTATTGTTCCCTGTGTTCTGATCATTGACCCTCTCCAACCGTCTTACAAAAGCCTCAAACATCCCGATTGGATCTGCTACCAGGGGTGCAACTTCAATAGCAGCGAGAGGAGGCCTAAGATTCCTTCTATCAGCCATACATCAAGAGAAAGGTACCTATTCATCAAACAATAGAATTCGGTCAATCTCCATATAAGACAGTTCTCAACAATAGAAAGCAACAAAATACGGAATGAAGTCGAACTATCTTATCTTAATACTATCTTAACGGAAGATCCTATGTGCCTTGGACAATAGGTCGAGCCATAACCTGGCTCTAATAGCAAAAGCCTATCACGCCCTAACGTAGTATAATATAGGAAAGCATTTAATTTCCTTTATGAACTCGTAGGCCATGACAAGTGAGAGTAACCAATTGTCCCTGCAAAAAATAACTTACACAGCATGTCTAAAGAAAAGGTTACTAATAAACATCAGCTCACAAATTAAAAAACTTACTAAACTATTACATCATCAATATCTTAGGCACAAACCGCCTTTTTCAAATTCTAATGACTAGTTTCTTACAACTCTGAAATTTAAAACATAAGAAATATATAAAAACAGCCCTCTTGGAAAGTCCCCTGCCTCTAACTAGCATAGCCGAAATGCTCTGGTAGCTCCTGACCTGGAAAATCTGGACATAGAGTCCAAGACGCATCAACGCAGTCAGCTTATGCAAGTTGGTGAGCAAAATAAACATTTGCTCGCAATGTATATATATATAAGCATATGAACAATGGTACAATTTAAACTTTAAAAGCAATAAATTCAAGCTTCCAACTTCAACATAAATCACGTGGGGATGTAGTAAGCAATAAATATGCGACCGTGCATGAACAATGTAACATCTCATCTTTCCGACTCTTTTCTCTCTACAAACTCGATTCAAATATGCCATTACCTCATATACCAAGAATAATATCCACTCACTGTCCAGGTCGTACACCAATACCATCGCTTCAGATACCAGGAATAATATCCGCTCAGTATCCAAAACGCGCGCCTCAGATACCAGGAATAATGTCCGATCGATATCTGAGTCGTACACTACACTACCATCTTTAATACTAGGAATAATATCCGCTCGATATCTGGGTCGATCACAACACCATCGCCTCCAATACCAGAAATAGTATCCGCTCGATATTTGTCACGCCCCGGAAACCGAAGCGCGAGGAAAGAGAAAAGATAGAGAGAAAAGAATTAAAATCCAATCACAATGCGGAAGCGACTTTGGAAACCCACGGGGTTTCCTACAAGGATGACTTACTAATACATAAACCCAAAATGGACTTACATGTTAAAGAGTCCATCAAAGATGAAAGCATTTGAAAATCACATTAAAAGACTTTCCGAGCAAGCACTATATCAAGGAGAAAAGGAAAAATTATAATGAATTTGATAAAAGGTCATTTTTTACAGTTGCTGAATTTTAAAACACCCGTAAGTAACTATATCTTTGAAATTTTCACATTCTGTTCACGTTGGTGCATGTAAAATTCGATTCTGCACAACTTTCGTCTAATGACATTTTTTCCAATTCTGCACCATTTGGGCAGAAAATAAAAAAAAAACAGTAGCAGTTTTTTTTTTTTTTTGACAGCAACTTGACAGCACTTTGACAGCATTATGAAGTGTCTCTAATTATGCTAAATCCTCAAGTGTAAACCTCAATACATGACTAAATAAGTCCTAAATGACATATAACACATGCCTAGACCAAACGGAACTTCATATACTCGAAATTTATTAAAAACGAGAAGTGAAAGAGATAAAGAGAGGAAAAATGGGAGGTAGAGATTGGGAGAGAGATATAGGGAGAGAGATATAGGGAATGTATTCTAAACACACACACATGTGTATTTTCACATTCGGAAACCTTTTAAAAACATATATATATATATACATAATTCCAACATAAATAAAAGGAAAGAATATTTGAGAAAGGGAAGAGATCAAAGAGGGGAGAGGAGAGAAGGAGAATGGGAAAGATTTAGAACGTTTAAATGTTTGAAACCTTATTGGAATTAAAAGAGGGGTTTGATCTAGCAAGGACCCAACTATAAAACGAACTAAACTACAACAAATGAACTCTCATAAAAGCAACCACCCAAACCAATCCGGCAAGGATTCAAACAAAAGAGAAAAATAAATAATTGACATGTAAATCAAAAAGACAAGAACTTAAAGAGGTTCAACGACCTCGGAAAATAAATACATCATCATAAAGTGAGTTTAACAATTGAAAGAAATAACCATGAAAGCAAGGGCTAACATTTGTCCCATTAAAATCAAAGAAGCTTCTCAAATACAAGAGATAAGAGCCTAAGCTCACGAAGTTTTTGTAAAACCTTAATACTCTAAGTTTCAAAGCATTAAACATTTACAATTTTCCAAAGTGACTGAATCAACAAGAGAACTATTCATATACATAACTAAGCATGAGTCTTCAAAATAGAACAAAATGCCTCATAGTTCACGCGTCGGGTCACATATGCCCTTTGCCCTTAACAAGCTTACCTGAAAAATATTTTGTCGTTTTTATGAGAACGACGGCTCGTAGAAAACATTGTAACAAGTCTATATGCTATCCATGACTAAAATGAAATGAGGTGCAATGAATCGCCACCATGGCTACCATGAAATGTTTAAATCCGCAAGGCCATGCGTGATAAATACACATCACTCTCGTTACCGGACCATGAGCCACCCACGCATGGAGTGTAGCATACCAACTTCCGGGAGCTACCCGAATATAGTTTGGAGTTTGAATGTTTCTAAGGGTCATTCTCCCTGTCTCACATCACAACCCACGTCCGGATTTCTTAAATCAAATTCCCACACATGGGGTTTATCTCTTTTTCAAATAAAACCTTTATGTCGTGATACGTGAATGCTTGCCGATTTGGCATCAATGCATGAAATGTTTAAAATGACATTATAGATGCTCCAACAAATTAGTGAACACAATAATTCGTGCGTGTTGAACATGTATCAAAGACATCAAGAGTTGAATTAAAATTCATAATATAGCATTCCTAACAAGGATTTCTAAACTAACGTCCTAACATGCTCTTACACATAAAGGGAGTATCCTAAGCATATCTAGCATCATGTAATCACGTTAAGTACAATCAAAACATGAAATTCACCATCTAGCATACAATCTCCAAATTACCACTTTGAGGAAAAATAATGCATGTGTCCATATTATTCCTTTAACATCATTTTAATTACATTTAACACCCCAAATTTTACAACTTACACAACCAAGGCATATAATTCCACAATTAGGCATACAACCCTTACATTACAACTTTGGGGAAATATCCATTGCATGTGTCTAAATTATATTTTTAACATCCTTTTGATCACATATAACACAACAACATCACAACTTACACAACTCAAGCGTATAAATTATATTTAGGCATATAACCCTAACATTACAACTTTGGGGAAAATCCTATACATGTGTCTAAGTTCTCTTCTAACATATAATTATACTCATGGCATCTTAGGCAAGTATAACATATAAAATTTCAACAATGTAAATCTACCTCAATGTAGGTTTTCCAAAATAAATGAAAAATCACCCAAAATTTGAGAGTGAACCAAGGGACTCCAAATGGCTCCAAGAAGATGAAAAGAGAGGTCCTTGGGAGCTCAAGAACTCACTGCATGTAGTACTCCATCAATGGAGCTCCAAGATTGAAGATGAAGAATTTTGGAGCTCTATGTAATTTGGGAAAACTAAGCTAATGGCCACCAAAATGAATTTCGTGGGTATCACTAGAAAGCTCTTGAAAATCTAAGAATGTTTTGTGAAATAGCAAAACTCACAAAAATCACTCTTTAATGGCCTATTGGAAGCTTAAATGAGAAGGCTATGGAGTTTGGTATACCCAACTATACATATAGAGAGAAGGAGGAGAAGAAGAGAGAGAGAAAGAAAGAAAGAAAAAAATGAAAGAGATGAGATAGAAAGGAGAGTGGTCGACCACTTTAAGTGGAGGGTGGGGCCCACTCATTTTGTTTTGGTTTTGTATTTTAAATGCTTTAAAATGGTATATAGCATGTGTGTGTGTGTGGTCTAATTTTGTACACCCAAATTAAACATGTACCCACTTTAGCACCAAGGTAGTAAAAATATATATATATATATATATATTGTAATAAAATAAAATAAAACCGAATAAGAGAAGAAAAATAAATAAATAAATAAATAAGTAAATATAGTGACACCAGATAAGATAAATTCAAGTACTGCACCCAAAATAATTAACGGCTCGCACATAAGCATTTAAATCACAGTTTTTAACTTTAATTTAATTTTTTTTTTTTTTTTGAGTTATGACAATATTGGAGTGGCACACCATACCATCGCTTCGGATACCATGAATAATATCCGCTCAGTATCCGAAACGCGCGCCTCAAATACCAGGAATAATATCCGATCGATATCTGAGTCATACACAACACCGTTGCTACTATCTACCCTTTTTTTTACGCTTTCTCACACACCATGCATGTCAACTCAACCTCGACCCTATTATGCATGTCAATGATTCATGAATCGTAACATCTATCATTAATTACAAATCAGAATACTCGTACGAATGTAAGTCTCAGTCCTAATCATCCTTATTAATCCAATTCTTAAATTTAAGCCTTTAAAACAGTATATATGTCAGACAGTTCCTTAAAATCTTCCAAAATCTTTTCCAAACAGTTCCTTATTTAAAAATACACAAACTGCCCAAAATAACCTGTCGCGCGAGCGGGCGGCGCGAGCGATCAGGCCTTTTCTGCGTAATCTGTAAAAATCTCCTTTCTGCCCAAAACTGCCCAGGTCGCGCGAGCAAGGTGTCATGCGAGCGGGCCATGCGAACGAGCCTCGCGCTAGCGGGTCGCACGCGCGAGATGAAGCAGAACCTTTATCTTCTTCGTTTTCTCCCCTGTTTCGATTTTAAAACTAAAAATCTACCCATTTCAGAAATCTGTTTCAATCAAGACATGTAATATATGGATCTCTTCAGTTTTTCGTGCAGATTAAGAATACGCAAACGAATTGAACTAATACGAATTTTATCTCTCAATTTTTACGATTAAAGAAAGAGTGACAAAACTTTAAATCATCAATACGTCGCGATACAGATGAATTAAGCCGTAGTATTCAAACCACAGTCTAATTACGCTAAGAACTTTCATTCCCAATTCACGAAGTTGATTTTGATTAACTTTCACAAAACTCCATTTTCAAACTTCAATGGTGAAACACACACACATATATATATATATATATGCATATACATGTCTATATATACTGAAATATACATATATACATGCTGGGAGTGAGTTTATAATAGTCACAGACGTGATTAGATTGAGAATTTAGTGCACCGAGAAAAACCGTCGAGAAATTCTGTCGTGAATCCGTCATCTAAGAATTTCTTCCCGTTCTTGATTTTGACATATCAATATATATAACTATGTGTATACATATATGTATAAAATATGTGTGTGTGTGTGTGTATGTGCTTGTGTGTGTATGTGTGTGTGTGTGTGTGTGTTTGTTTGTGTTCATGGGAGAGGGAGAGAAAATTGAGAGAGAATGAGACTTGAGAGAAGAGTTCGTAGAGTAAGACATGAGAGACTGTTGAGAGATGAAAGTTATACAAAATAAATATACTGTGAAAATATGTAGGCTTCAAGCAATTCATAGGAAACGCACGGTGTGGTTGAGCTCAAGTGTTCCCACACCTAAGACACGGTAAAAACGCATATTAAAATAAAATTGGTATATTACGGTTGAAACAAAAATACAGAAAATTATATTAATGTAGAAAATAAATTCCGGTTTATACAAAATATAGTTATCGTTTTCAAAACCATAGAAAGTATTTTTGTATTGATAAGGCATTGCCAATCTGATTGGGTTTGATTGACACAAATCGTGCTAGTTTTCTAATCGGATTTGGAAACTATCTTTGCATCCCATCAGTCTTCTAGCTGGCGTAGAAAACTGTCTGGATGATTCTAGATTACGTCCTGGTCTTGGTTGAGCCATGTCCATAACGAGTTATGCCAGGGCGCTCATCCCGATCTGTAGTCGAGATTAATAGAACCAAGAAAAGAGGTCAGGCGGGACTAGCTTCCCCTTTTGTCTGCTGAATATTTTGTACATATCAGCCACCAAGGCCGATACCACCCATATCCACAAAAATTGTCGCATCCACGTTGAGTTTAAGGCCATGTGGTTTTGGGGCAACCCAAACTCACGTTACTCCACCTCTTTCTAGGCTACCGAGTTGTGGTGTATGTGTGTGATAAGCTCTATTAAATTTAGAAATGAACTCCTCAACGTTCGCCACTGAATCGCCAAATCCCAACGGGTCCATTCCATAACAGCCTTGTTCCGAACATTCCAAGCCATCCAAGAAGTAATGAAGAATTTCTGGATAACAGATTCATCTCCACACTCAAGCACTTTCTCAAACCCAATCCGAGAAATCGAGTCTTGCACCCTTCTGATAGAATCATTCTGAGAATATGCAAGTCCAAAGTTCACTGGCATAACAGCACTCCACCAGTGCATGGGTGACCATTTCAAGCCTTGCCCCATATTGAATACACTTATCAAATTCAACAATCTTTCTGCTCCTCAAGTTTTCCTGACAAGGCAGAAAATTTTGGATAGCATGCCAAATCTTATTTAGGACATTCATTTGCCATAGTTTACTCCACAGATATTGATGAGACCCGGATGAAGCAGCCCCCTTTTGGTGCGAATCAGACCCAAATGTACGGATAGCGTAATATGTCGATCTGACTATGAAAACACCATCCGTAGTCCAGTGCCAAATATGCTTGTCATCCCACCCCACATTTGCTAACAGAATTCCCAAAATGGTTTCCGCATCATCCTCCCAAAATAGCAAGAGAATGAGATGTTCATTCCAAACCCACCTATCCTCATCTATACGGTCTCGAACCCAACTACCATACACATTGGCGGAAGCAGGGTAAAAGGTTTAAACCTAATAGACCAATACGAATCCTTACCCCATTACCCACTCTTCATCTTACACCCAAACAGAGAATCTCAATCGATCCCGAAATGCTTCGCCATGTAAATGACGGATAATGACCAATTTTAGCTTCCATAAGGTCCCCATCCGGGAAGTATCTAGCTTTGTACACTTGGTGGAGTAAAGAGTGCTCATTGGTTAACAAGCGCCAAGCTTGTTTGGCAAGCATAGCCTTATTAAAAGCTTCAAAGTCTTGGAAACCCACCCCACCCTCCTTTTTCAAATGGCACAAAGAGTCCCCCTCGTCCAGTGAATACATCTCTTCTCTCCATCTGACCCCACCAAAACTTGGCCAACACGGTCTCAATGCCCCTGAGGATAGAAGTCGATCGAGATTTTGAAACAAGATATAACAAACGCTGGAATAGCTTGGGCCACTACTTTAATTAATATTTCTCTTTGTCCTTGAGACAGATATTTCTCCTTCCACCCTTTAACTTTACACTGGACCCTATCTTTATTGTATGTAAAGATTTGACGCTTTCTTCTACCAATCAACGAGGGCAACCCCAAATATTTCTCATGCTGTACCAAATTATCCACCCCAAACAGAGTCTGAATCACATTAATTTAATCCTCCTTCGAATTTGGGCTAAAGAAAACACTCGATTTATTCACATTTATTTTTCGTCCAAATGCAGCTTCATACCTCTGTAACTTATGGTTTTAAGTTAGTGCAAATTGTTAGTTGCAACTAATTCCTTTGAACATTTTGGATTGAGTGATACCGTAAAAAAACGTTAAATGAATTAAATCATTATTTACAAATGTTAACAGATATGTGATGCCATATTTTCCTATGTTTTCTTATATCACTTATTTTTTTAAATTACAAATAATTAAGTCTATTAATCAGACAGAATTGAGCCAAGCCTAGGTGAGCCCGAGCTCGGCCCGAACAAATTTATGAACACCCGAGTTTGAGCCTAACCTCAACTCAATTGTCACGACCCAAGTCTTGCTCAGTAAGATATTGTCCGCTTTTGGGCCAAACCCTCACGAATTTGTTCTTGGGTCACTACCCAAAAGCCCTCTTACTAGGGAGACTTGAAACCACACATATATAGCACATTTACCCTTCCTTCCCCAGGCGATGTGGGACAACTCCCCCTACAACACTCATCACCAGGGTCGTTACATTCCACCCCTTTAGGGCCCAACGTCCCTGTTGGCACATTTCTGGCTGGCTCAGGCTCTTGTACCATTCTATCACGACCCAAGTCTCGCTCAGTAAGATATTGTCCGCTTTGGGCCCAAACCCACACGGATTTGTTCTTGGGCCACTATCCAAAAGGCCTCTTACTAGGGAGACTTGCAACCACACATATATAGCACATTACTCTTCCTTCCCCAGGCGATGTGGGACGAACTCCCCCCTACAGCACTCAGCACTAGGGTTGTTACACCAATGTCCTAGAGTGAGCTTCAGGTTGACCCAAATTAAGGCTTTGGCAACTTACTTTATGGTTTTTTTTTAAGCTAAGAAAAGCATGACTATGAACTAATATTAGCAACTAATTTGTTATTTCATGAACTTCAAGACAAAAATGAACAAATTCAACAATTAACATACAATTCAGCAAAATTCAACAGTTAAAGTCACATTAAATTAAAAATAACATAAATTTACACACATGTACACTATGTTATATGAGTCGATCTTACATAAGCTCGAGCTCAGCCCCGAAAATCAATTCGGACATGAAATTTTGTCCAAGCTTGGCTCGGCTCACTCGCATATAAAGCTCAGCCCACAATTTAGCGTGCCGAACAAGCAGGCTTGGGGCTTGTCCGACCCACAAAAAAAATATATGTATTGTTGTCGTCCCACATCACTTAGATGTGTTTTTGCATGTGTGGTTTATAAGGCCTTAGTTCCCCTTTTCTTAACACCTGAGTTTTAAGGAGTTTAATGGGATGAACCTTAGAAGTGGTATCAGAGCCTTATTTGCCCCCTATCTCTGTAATCCATGTGTGAGCCTTTGCCACACGTGCGGAAGCGTGTTGTCATCCACATCGCTTAGATGTATTATTACATGTGCAGTTTATAAGGCCTTAGTTATCATTTCCTTAACATCCAAATTTTAAGGTGTTGAATGGGCTGGAACTACATATAATATAAGTTCATTAAGTCCATATCCCGTGCAAATTATATCTTATGTTGCATGTATTGGGAATTAAATTTAAAATACTAAGCTGGGTACTATATAATCATTCCTAATGTATTATTATCATTTGAACTTCAACACTTTTTAGATAGGGTTAATTATACTTTATTCTTGTGGTCAAATCCATTTTTACCTTACTTTCTTTGAGGTTTAAAAGTGGACACTTAATTATTTTTGCGGTTTTGGACTAAAATGAAACTACTAAGATTTATCTCAAAATTCCCCTACATGGGGATTATGTTAAAATTAGCACCATGTCGTAGAGTTTAAGTATCAAAATTAACCCCACATATGCAATTAACTCAAAAACTAGCTCCACAAAGGGGTTAAGTGTTAAAAATTAGTCCCACATAGGTAGGTTAAATAACAGCATCATCCCCACATAGGGGGCTAACCCAAAAATTAATCTCATAAAAGGAATTAAGTGTTAATATTTTAGGTTAGTTACCTTTTACCCCATGTGGTTAGGCTCATTTCCACTTTACCCATGTGGCTCAAAAGTGGACACTTAACGCCCTCGCGGTTTTGGACTAAATTGAAACTACTAAGATTTATCTCAAAATAGGCTCAGATGAGGATTAAGTGTTAAAATTAACCTTCATAGGAGAGTTTAAGTGTTTAAACTAACCCAACATAGACAGTTGACCCCAAAATTAGCCATACAAATGGGTTATGTGTTAAAAACTAGCCTCACATAGGTGGGTTAAATGACAGAATTATCCCCACATAGGGGATTAACCCCATAATTAACCTCACAATGGGAGTTAAATGTTAATATCTTTGACTAATTTTAGAATTTTTATCAGTCTTGAGAGAAATCTTAACAGTTTCACTTAGTTCGAAACCACTAGAAGGTTAAGTGTCCATTTTTGAAGTACAGGGGGGTAATTTTTACAGTTTTGAGGGATCTTAACAGTTTCACTTTGGTCTAAAACTACAACGAGGTTAAGTGTCCACTTTTAAAACATAAAGGGTAAAGTAAAAATGAGCCTAATCACAAGGAGAGTAAAATATAATTATCCCTTTTAGATATTTGTAGCAAGAGTATAATTGACATTTGATTGTCAATAATCGCTTTGAAATACATTAATCAAACATCACAATTATCAAAATTAATTATGAATATAATTTACTCTGACAAAAGTTATCGCAAAGTTAAAAATCGCAAACGCACACCATGTCCTCATATCACAGGTTCACAGACAGGTAAGGGGGCGAACCTTACTTGATAAAAAAAAAAAAGGGTTAATTGCAAAAACACCCCCTCAATTATGACCCTTTTCTGAGTACACCCCCTGATTTAAAAAAGTGAACAACTTCATCCCCTCAACTATCAAAAATCATTTAGTCTCAAACGCCGTTAACGGAAGTACTAAAATGACGCATATACCCTTGTTCTGAATTGCAAAAACACCCCCTCAACTATGACCTATTTTTAAGTACACCCCCTGATCTAAAAAAAGTTAACAACTTCACCACATTCCCCCCTCTCTCTCTCTCTGCAACTTCTCTCTCTAAATTATAAGGTCACAATTAAAAAAAAAAAAACTATGTGTAATATGTTGGTCCAAAAGACCAACCCCACAATTTAGAAAAAAATAATCACATATAAAACATTGGTCCAACTGTAATCCAACACACCCTAAACATTTGTCCCAACTCATTTTCATCTCATCTCTTAGTTTAGTCTACACAAATTATTTTACCATCATGCCAAACTTTACAAGATTCAATCAACTATCAACCCTTATTACTGTTTGGCTGTATTTGGTTCATAGATTTAGTGAGGGAGAGAAAAGAAGAAAGCAAATCGAAAAAGAAAATTAATTCTCAGGTATTTTCCCTTCTATTTCATCCATGATTAATAATATCGAAAACTAATAATATTTAAAATATGAGTAATGCTATGCTTATCAAATTTTGTATCCTAAGTGGTTCTCAAACACGTGGTAGTAGGCCCAAGTGATTTTGATTGGAGGATGCTGAAGTCGTCCCACCATTATTGAAGGTGGTCCTGCCGTTACATGTATCTGGGAATCATTTGAGATACAAAATTTGGGAAGCATAGCATGACTCTTTCCTTGTAATTAAGCTAATGTATTACATATAATAAGGTTTTTTTGGGTCTATTTGTAATTAAGCCAATATATTACATATGATAAGTTTTTTTTTTTCTTTTCAAATTTTGGGAGAATGAAGTATAATTGGACCAACATCTTACATGTAAAATCATTTTCTTTTAGCCTAACTGATATTTTTTGGGGGGCTATATAACAAGTTTACTTATTTTGCGGGGACTAAGCTTAATAAAATTTAAAAATTTCCGACATCCGCCACTAATCGTGGTGGTGTGGGGCAAGGGAATGAGAGAGAGATGGAGAGGGGATAGTGAGAAATTAGGGTAGACTGTAGAGAGAGAGAGAGAGAGAGATCAAACTCATTTTGGACACAAAGGGTAAAAGTGTCAATTTTTGATCTCACGTGATGGGCACATGCCCATTTTCTTTTGAAAACTAACGGAGGGGGTCAACTTGTCGAATAAAACAAACGGAGGGGGTCAATTTGTCGAAAAAAAAAGTTCAGGGAGCAAGTTGAAAATGGGTCATAGTTGAGGGGGTGTTTTTGAAATTAACCCAAAAAAAAAAAAGTGGGGGTGAGAATACCTTAAATCTTCCATCGGCTTAATAATGCTGCAGTGGATAAAATGCGCCCTACGCGCAAAGTGCACGCACTTTGGGGCTTCATTATCCACGGTACGCCCTATCAAAAGGGCTAAATATAATTGTTGCATAATTTTATATAATATCATAAATTAATAAGGAGTATGCATGAATTCATCTGATCTCCTATTTTTATAGAATTCAGTAAAAAATTGATCAAATCCAATAAATTTTAAATTTTGTGATAGAAAATAAAATCTCACATGGTTATTCTATGAGTGATACCCAATATTTACACTGACACATTCCCCCAACACCTGTCAGTTCGTTAGTGTGATCTACCCAAGTTTGGACGCGTCTTAAGCCGAAAATTAAGGGAAAATATGTGCAGTAGGCATTATACAAAAATATATACTAGTATCTGTGATTATGGAGTAATGGTTATGGTCCCTTGTAGTTTTTTTGGGTTTAAAAATTTAGTGCGCTTATCGGATGTATTCTAAAACTTGACTCGATGGTTATATATTAAAACTACCACTGATGTTTGCATCAAAAAAAAGAAAAAAAAATTAAAAAATACCACTGATGTTTAAATTTTGTAATTGATCATTAATCAACAGTGATTTCCCGGTAGGTCCTGTAGTAGTTGATGACAAGTGTTGTACAAAATAATAGGATAATTCAAGTCTATTGTATCTGGACATATATATATATAGGGAGAGGATTTAAAGTGAATTGGATTGAGTGAACTTACCCAGTGAACTGAATTTTAAGCCTAAAAGAACCCGCGGGCTGCCCCGCTAACCTGAGTGCCCAGGTGACCTGCGAGTTCTTTTAGGCTTAAAATCCAGTTCACTGAGTAAGTTCACTCAACCCAGTTTACTTTAGATCATTTCCCTATATATATATATATATATGTATATACATATGGATTTGCTAACCTATAACAAAAGAAGTTTTTAGTGATGAAAAATAGATTTTTAGCGATGAAATTTTTTGCCGCTAAAAGTTGAAACCTTGAACGACAAAAATTTTATTGCTAAAAATCTATTTTTTTATCGCTAAAGAGACAAATGTATACTGTTAACCTACAACCATTATGTTATAAGTTGGAACAAATCCGGACATGTATATTAGATATGGATAACATCACCACAGTGTACAAAGTTGGAGCACAAGTGCCACGTGTGGTTGTGTCACAGGGACATAAAAAACAACAAAGTCTATAAACATGCAAATGAGTTGTACCTGATAATTGGAGGCGTTTTTGCAAATAATAATAATAATAATATTATTATTATTATTATTAAAATAGAAATTTAGTATTAAATCCCATATTAGGATAATTATCTAGTTATAGAAAATAAGGAAACTGTTTTGGAAATAAGGATATTATTCAATAAGTTAATTGGAATAGGTCATTTGACCAGTTGACGATATATTTTTTAGACATATTTACCCTTATTTGTATTTGTTACTTTCATCTCTCTCTCTCTCTCATCTCTCAGCAACACCACCGATCACCACCAACCGAGACCACAGTCGTTGCAAGGGACCACCGTCGTCACCACCACCACTATCGTCGGCGTCTCATTTTTTATTTTTTTGTGAAATTTATCCCAAAAAAAAAATTAGTGAACTTTCTCAACATATTTTTATTTTTTATTTTTTATATATTTATTTTTATTTATTTATTTTTTTTATTTTTTTTTTTTTTTTTTCAGATTTTGATATCAACAATGGTACTTGTTTGATAGATCTAGTTGAGTAGGCTGTAAAAATATAGATTTTAGGTATAAAAAAAAAAAAAAAAACAAGTTGCGGATCGATATGATCAAATTTGTAAAAAGTTTTTGCAATGTTTGTTAGAACATTTTTTTTAATGAAATTTTACAACTTTTTTTTTTCTTTTTGAAAATTTCACTACTTTTTCGATACAGGTGTGTAAAATTAAATTTCTGAAACCTATTTTGTGATAATTTCATGTTGATGTGGTGATTTGGTTGTGAAGAGATAGATCAGGTGATGTCGTGGTAGTGATCGACAGAAGTTTGGAGTGGTGGTGATGGTTTCATGAAATTTTACAGAAATTTCACGAACTCCATGAAATTTCACAACTTTTTGTTAGTAAATTTCACAACTTTTTTTTTTAATTTCACAAGTTTTTTCGGTAGTATGAGTAATTAATTTTCAAAAACTTGTTTTATGATCAATTAATGTTGATGTGGTGGTGTGGTGCTCGCCGGAGGTCAGGCAAGGTTGACAGAGGTCTGGTATTGCGTTGGTGGTGACCGACAGAGGTTTGGTGCATGTGGTGGTGGCCGCTGGGGTTTGGTGTGGTTGTGGTGCTGCTCGTCAGAGCTCAGACGAGGTCATGGTGGTGGTCGCCGGAACTCTGGAGAGGTCGTCGGAGCTCAGGTAAGATGATGGTG
Source organism: Hydrangea macrophylla (assembly GCA_033977485.1). Classification (NCBI taxonomy): domain Eukaryota; kingdom Viridiplantae; phylum Streptophyta; class Magnoliopsida; order Cornales; family Hydrangeaceae; genus Hydrangea; species Hydrangea macrophylla. Next base: position 38,250,280 of record CM066994.1, read on the forward strand.
GTGGTTACCGGAGGTCAGGCGAGGTCGCTGGAGGTGTAGAGGGTGAAACTCTTGGTGTAGACCAATATTATGGGTAGATTTGTCAAAATACCAATGAGTGGACCTAATCTCAAATATTTTTGCTAGTTATACCTAAACCATTACACTTTCCTTAATTTGGATTAATTCCTAATTTCCCTAAAAATAAATAAATCATTCAATCTAGTAGCACAAGTGAAACCACTCAAGCTTTCGGCTTGACTTCACTTGTAATACTATGTGGTATCATTCATCATTATTACAACATGTGGTACAAACTGTCATAGTTATCAGAATTGATATTTAACTTTAGGGTAGTTTAGTCTTTTACTTTATTTAGGGTAATATTGTATACCTAGTTATATTCATATAGTCTTTTTTCTTTAGGATTCATTCATTCAAATTTGCATTATGAGAAACTTAGCTCTCTTTTCTCTTTTCCCTTCGTTGTTCTCTTGATTGTTTGATTCTCACTGATTCGGATTTGTTTTGGATCTCGCACTAATTCGCGTTCGTTTTTGGATCTCTCGCTGCTTCTGGTTTGTCTTTTTGGCTCTGTCTTTGATTCTGGTTCGTTAGTTTTGTGTTATTTGATTGTTTCATTTTCGTAATGGTTGGTGAAATAAACGAATCGCTTCAAGCGATTAGTGTTAAAACTCGATGGAAAGAATTTTTCATATTGGAATTATGTGACGAAAATTTTTTTGAAGGGGAAGAAGATGTGGGGTTACGTCAATGGGCATTATAGTAAACCTAAGAATGAAAAGGTTGACGAATATGCAGAATTGCTAGATGTTTGGGAAACAAACAATTCAAAAATCATTACTTGGATCAACAACTCTGTTGCGCCCTCAATAGGTATACAATTGGTGAAGTTTGAATATGCAAAGGAAGTGTGGGATCATTTGGCCAAATTGTTTACACGATCCAATTTTGCAAAGAGATACCAATTAGAGTGTGATATTCTCACCCTTGAACAAAAGAATTTGAGTATTCAGGAGTTCTACTCTACAATGACATATCTTTGGGATCAGTTGGCTCTAATGGAGTCAACGAAAATGCGGGCATTTGCACCATATATCACTAGTAGGGAGGAACGCCATCTGGTTTAGTTTTTGATGGCCCTATGTGATGATTTTGAAGGTCTTCGTGGGTCCATTCTCCATCGTAGCCTACTTCTGTCTGTTGATTCTGTTGTCCATAAGTTAGTAGTCGAGGAAATACGATCAAGACTTAGTCCGGAAAGGGAATTCTCCCTGACTCTACTTTGTCTGTTTTAGCAGCCTTTTCTTGGCCACCGTCCAATAATCAGAATAAGCCTTACTCGAGAATTGGTAGTGATGTGTACAGCTACTGTAAGGAGAAGGGTCATTGGAAGGCTCAGTGTCCTAGGTTGGGTCAAGCAAACAGCCCTCACATAGTCGATCACCACAACAGCAGCAACCTTAAACTTCTCATTGGAAATCTAACAACCAATCTCAGCAGCGTTCATATAGGCCTCCACTGCTAACACTGCAACAGAGCAGTTATACCACCAGCAGACTCATTTGGAACCGGATTCCTTTCACTATCCAATCGTCCATGACCTTTCTTGCTGAGCAAATTCAAAAGTTCCTTGCCATACAGCCATATGCTATGTCTACCTCTTCTCTAGAGATGTCTTCAGGTATGTCCTCAGGTATTTGGGCCTTAGACTCTGGAGCTTCTAATCACATATCACCTGATTTGTCATCTTTTGCTTCCTTATGTCCTGCTTTTTCTTTTCCTATTATGACTTTTGAAGGTACTCCCATGCCATTAACAGGTGTTGGGTTTGTTGTCACACCTAATGTATCTCTCTCTAGTGTTTACCACATTCCCAATCTTACTATGAATCTTGTTTTTGTTGGTCAGCAATGTGATGCAGGTCACTTACCTTCTGGTAAGATCGCTATTGGTTCTCATTGGGTTTATAAAATCAAACCAAGTCAGATGGGTCTATTGAGTAGTACAAAGCAAGATTGGTTGCCAAGGGTTTTTCCCAACAGCACACTACAACAAAAATGTGATTTGGCGACAAACAAATTTCGTCGCCAAAAGTCCATTTTTCGTCGCTAAAGGTTTTAGCGACGAAAAAGTTTCGTCGCCAATTTTGTCGCCTTTGCCTCGTCGCAAAAGGCCCTTGGCGACGAAATTTATTTTTTGTCGCCATAGACCAAAAATGGCAAAAAAATAATTTCGTCGCCATTGATGCGCATTTTGTCGCCAAAAGAATCAATTTTTGGTAGTAATGTTGCATTAGCGACGAAAATATTTCATCGCTAATTCATCATATACAATGGCGACGAATTATTTTCGTCGTCAATTCATTTTCAGCATATGCAATGGCGACGAAATAAATTTGTCGCAAATTATATAAATGGTTTGCTTGTATTATCGACGAAAAAATTTCGTCGCCAATTCATTTTCATCATATGCAATGGTGACAAAATAACTTTATCGCCAAATATATAAAACCGATTTGCTTGTATTAGCGACGAAAAAATTTCGTCGCCAATTCATTTTCATCATATGCAATGGCAACGAAATAATTTTGTCGCCAAATATATATTCTAGTAAATAGAATTATTTGAATATACTATAATCCTGTTCCTTCCTGTTTATCACAATAATTTTTAAAACCAAAAGAGACAATCATATTAAACATACAAAGTCTTAATGTTTCTAAATAACTTCATTAAGCAACAAAAATTAATATCGTTAATTGTTCACATACCCAACAAAAAAAATAAAGATTAACAAAAGTATTAACACATTATTCACTACATAACAAATTGTTAGACTACATAACAAAAGTAACAAGATATGTCCGACGATTTGCCCATCCACCATATCCACATCATTGTTCACTACATATAAATTGTTAAGACTACATAACAAAAAATAACAAAATGTGGCCGACTATCTACTGATCCACCATATCCACACCCAATCTGCATGAAACCAATAGAAAGCACTAATATCTTTTAAGTTAGTGAACGAACACAAAATATGTAAAATATTAAGTAATTATAAGTTGAGTTTTCAGCCATCAAAGATGAAACATTAATGGAGTATTGTGATGATGTTGATGAATTAATCCTAATTGATGAAGACATTGATTTAGATGATTGATAATGTACTTTTATGTTATTCAGACGTTAGTGGTATTTAGTCATATGCGAATGTGTATGTTTTATTAAGTCATATCAATCAATTGCCAAATGCTATTTTATATATGTTACTATTATTGCTATTGCGTGTGTTACACGTTAATACGCAAAATAATATCCCTAGGCCTTTTATAACTAAGTTTGGAGGTTTTAGGGAGTCGAAATGAGTTTCGGGGTTCGGAGAGGCACGAGACCAGAACTCACATCTCATACATGACCAACTAGACTTGCGGGAACAAACGGCACGCAATTTCTACGCACGTTTGTAAGTTACGCGATAATACGCAAAATAATAACCTTTAGGCTTTATATAACTAAGTTTTGAGGTTTTGGAGGATTGAAATGAGTTCAGACATTCGGAGAGGCACGAGACCAGATCTCACACCTCACACATGACCAACTAGACTTGCGAGAACAAACGACACAAAATTCCTATCCATGGTTTGTAAGTTACGCGATAATACGCAAAATAATAACCTTAGGCCTTATATAACTAAATTTTGAGGTTTTGGGGGATCGAAATGAGTTCGGGCACTCAAAGAGGCACGAGATTGGATCTCACACCTCACACACGACCAACTAGACTTGCGGGAACAAACGGCACGCAATTCCTACGCACGATTTGCAAGTTACGCGATAATACGCAAAATGATATTCTTAGGCCTTTCATAACTAAGTTTTGAGGTTTTGGGGGGTCGAAACGAGTTCCGGCACTCAGAGAGGCATGAGACCAAATCTCACACCTCACACACGACTAACTAGACTTGCGGGAACAAACGGCACACAATTTATACACACGGTTTGCAAGTTACACGATAATACGCAAAATAATATCCTTGTGCCTTTTAAACTAAGTTTTGAGGTTTTAGAGGGTCAAAACGAGTTCATAGTAAGTTTAATTCACTGTTTTTAGTATTCTTGTTAATTTGCTACTTTAGTTTAACGTGGTTAAATTGTAAGTTAGCTTACTTCTTACTTAGATAGCATTAAGCTCTAGTTTAAATAAGTAGTTGTTTTGTCTAGTTTTATTTCTTTTATATGGATTAATTTCCCTTAAATCCCCCATTCATGTACTTTTATGGATGGAGAACACCTAATATTTTTATTTAATACTAGACCCCCAATATCCTAGTTAACACACCTAATCATGGTTAAGTAATTTTTTAGGTCCTAAATGCCCTTTCACATCTCTATTATATGTTCTAAATGCCCTTTTACATATATGGTGAGGGTTGGTTTGATATATTGACTAGTATTAATGTCACACACAGTTGACTCATTTATGAAGAGGAATAAATGGTAGACAAAATTTATTTTGACATTTATCTATATACAAATTTACATACTTGATAGCAATGATGGATTTAGTCTCTCTCTCTCTCTCTCTCTCTCTCTCTCTCTCTCTCTCTCTCATCACATAGACTTGCGATGGGGATGATGGTGGCTCAAGAAGATGAAGATGGGGATGAGATGAATGAGAGCGATGGGAGCTTGAAAGAGATTAAGAGCATTGGAGATTCATATAGCCCTGTTACTCCACCTTTGTGGGTCGTACCAACCTTTTAAGTGCATTTGGTTTGAAACTTCTTTTAATTGTTATAGGCTTTCAAACATTTTTGTGATGTTTCTTTTATTTATTTACCTTCTGTGAAGTGATTGATTTCTTTAGTGTTCAATTTCTTAGATTTTGTGTAGTCTGGATGTGGTTTTAGAAGTCTTTGGCATAGTGCTTTATATAGGAGATGATGGTGATTAAGATTAGTGGTGCATGCGATGGTGATGATGGTGGTTAGCAATGGTTGTGGGTGCTAGGATGTAATGGTATTCTCTCTCTCTCTCTCTCTCTCTCTCTCTCTCTCTCTCTCTCTCTCATTCCCATTTTCCAAAACATGTTGTGAGATTCACAAACCATGTTGGGATTCTCTCTTCAATTCCCATTTTTCCAGAACTTGTTATGTCTTTCTCTTCAAATCACGTTTCATAAATCATGTTGGACATGATTGTGGTTGAAAATGACTGTCATTATTAATGATGATGACTTTCAAATTTTGATTTCCTTAATTTTTTATTCCTTTAATTTTTTGGGAGACTTAAATTTTGGTAGAAAACTTTAATGGAGGGGTTACCATTTTAAAGATTACCAAATTTAATGAGGGAGGGGTATTTTAGTCTCTAAAAAATATTAGGAACTTAATCATACATGTTTTAACTCAAGAACCTAAAGTTATGTAAGTGCACTATTTAGGGATTTATCACTAATTAAACCATTTTATATTTCCTTGCATTACTTTAGTTTCACTAGTTTTAATTTTATGTTTTAATTTACCTTTCCACTTTTCATAATCTATTACTTGCACGATCACCTATACTTAGGTGTAGCATTAAGAGCAAACAATTAAGAGATATTATCAATTAAATCAAAAAAATCCCTAAGAATCAAAATTTAGCTCACTGGTACCAATTGTGTGTGTGTGTGTGTGTGTGTGTGTGAGAGAGAGAGAGAGAGAGAGAGTCAGTCAAAATGTAGCTCATTGGTACCCATTGTGTGTGTGTGTGTGTGTGTGTGTGTGTGTGTGTGTGTGAGAGAGAGAGAGAGAGAGAGAGAGACAGACACCTCCATGTAGCTCCTTGGTTCTGATTGAGGATCCATTAAGATATAGCTTACCTCGACAGAAATTTAGATCTGCGTTGACAGAGGAAAAAATTAAGAAGAAACTGGTAGAAGCTCTTAATATTTTGCAGGAATGCCACTCACATCTCCTATCATATATCCAAGTTTATTAGTTACTTTCAAACAAATATCAGATTGAATTAATGTGGTGCACTACAAAGTCGAGCATAATCATACCCTCTAAAGTAAACTGAGTATCCGAGGTCAGCCTCACCATAATAAACAAAGACAAAAGATATATGGTTGAAGGTGTAGCTGCCATAAAGATATTCTTGAAAAGATGTTTTCCTTGCACAAAGTAAAGAGATGTGAGATGTTCCACTTAAACCAAGGGATGATGAAATCCATAAAATAAGCACAAAGGAAGAAAATAATGAGTAATTTTGTCCAAAAGTATATCATGTGTATCTTTTCTCCATGAGTATGTTCCTGCTATCCAAAAAAATAATTTTGACAAGCCACACTACTGAGCAATTCAAATTTTGGTTTGAGTCTAGTCAATGGCGTTGGACTTAGAATGACTCGAGAATCATCACCTTGAGGATTAGACACGTATTTGGTATAATTACCATTATACCCCTATCATTTACACGTACGCTCTGTTATTTTATTATACGTTGTAGGACTGTAACTTATCTGTTGTTCGGAGAGTTAAGCTTGACAAGACATCCAGGTGAGTTTTCATAAACTCACTCTCAATATGCATAATGACTACTAGGGTAATTGTATGTATGTATCGTATTTGTGATAGTTATTTGATGTGCCTTGATGTATACGTTATATATGTTATGGAATCAATTGCTATGAGACAAGCATATTAGACATTACTATGTTATATTTATAAGAAGTAGAAGACAAGAACCATAAGTGAAAAACTGTTCAGCCATGTATTTGTTGTGATGGATAATTGATTGTGAACGTTAGTTTGTACATATCAATATTGGTTATATGAATACGTCGTTGCTATTACTTTGATAACCATGTCTAAATGTGTTAATAAGAATAAAAAGCATGTTAAAGGCTTTATCTATATGTCTTGACTAATATTGTTATGTTATCAAGATTCATGTAACTGAATATCACATCACGGTGTCAGTATACGTGGTCAGTGTCAGTGACTTCAGCCAAGTGAGGTCGTGAGTTGAAGTAATTGGGAGTCTTGGGAATTGGGAATTGATACAATTGAGATTCTTGTATCATGAGTCGTGAGAAGTTATGTTGTCGAAACCTATCGAGATGATAAAGATATGTGATAACGGAATAGTATAATTGAGATACAGAGTACTATGATTGTAATAGTAAGAGAATAGTTAGAGCTACTATTGTGCCAGTCGTCCGTGTAAAATGCCGGAGATGGTACATATGCCTTAGTGAGCTTGGCGTCATACTGCTTAGCAGTTGGCGCTCTAATGTACTAGTCATCCGAGGAGTTTATCGGAGACAGTACACATGTTGTGTAAGTTTGTCGTTGTGCTGTATATCATGCGTTAGTTAGTTACTAACGTGTCGTCCGCTTTGGTGAACTTACCGGGATGGTACACATGATACGTGCCTTTGCCGCCATGCTTGCTTATTTGCAGTTAGTATTCTAACATGTAACTTATTTTGTGGTGATTCACCAGGGAGGGTATAGACGATTGAGCCAATTTTGCCATCGTGCTAAATTAGATTAAGTGGAGATACACACCCCAGTGCCATTGCCCGTGAGTTGTGAGAAAACGAAGTATGGAATGAGTTAGAGTTCGTAGTGGAAGCATGATTTGTATTGTGAAATCAAGTTCAGACTAAGTTGTCATGATGGGTTCCATAACCCGACGTTTTGAGTTGCATTGGTCGTGGGACTTCATATTCTAAAGTTTGGTTTGGGTCATTGAATACGTATTTACATGCACAAACATAATGAAAATGAAAAATGAAATGATATGAATAAGTTGATTATGATTACAAGACCCAGACAAGCATATTATGTATTATGTTAATCCAGTTATTTGGTTAATAGTAGATGTTTGGTAATCGATATATTTATATATATATGTCGGCTGATACCTTTGCTATATCCGTGTGAGCGACGTCAATCGATAAGAGACTAATTGCATCCTAAGATGCAAAGTAATAACGTGAGATGAGTAGTTAGTGTATGTATATTGGTAGTGAATATAGTTATGAACGCCTACTCAGCTTTGTTGCAAAGCTGACGACATGTTACGCCTGGACATCCAATCTCCAGATTTCCTTGCAGGTTGGTCAGAGAACAATTCAGTCTTGAGAGTAAGATGGTAAGGAATACTGGAAGTGTAGAGCTAGACTGAAGACCAAGGATGGCCGCCAACATCATGTATTTATAACAGCCTGTTTTATTAGCATTGGGACCAATGATTTGTAATCATTTAAATTATTCAGATTGAAGTTTAAGTTACGATTAGTTTTCTCCCCTTTATTATCATGATGTTTATAGTGTTAGAGGACAAGAGACTTTCAATCAAGTCATTCCATGTAAGTCCAAGAAAGAATTTTTTCTACTTCGAGGGGTGACAGTACAAGGGTTTTTTTTTTTTTTTATTTTTTAATATGGGTAGATGCGATGTTGAATTATATATGATTTGAAATGAAACTTTTTTCCCATAATTAAAATATTAGCAATATAATATTAATAACACTAACGGTGACCAAAAGAGCAACTATTAGGTTATGTAAAATGAATTGATGAAGCAAATCACCAATTATACAAAACAGGAATTAGGTGCTAGATAAAAATAAATTAATCAATAAATAAATAAATAATAATAAAAAAAATTGACGGTATTACAAAATTTGGACGATTCTTTAAAATCCGACTAGGTTGCACAGGTCACGATTCAACCGGTAGGGTCTCATGGGCCAACCCGGTCTCTTCCTTCTCCGGTCAAATATTCAACCCAAACCGGCTTAGCTTTCGGGCCACCAGTTCTCCGATCGAACCACCAGGTCGAGCAGATTTAAATAGGTATGACAACTGTTAATTCATTTGCGAACTAATTTTGGGATTCCAATTTAGGAAGCATAGTATTGCTCAATTGGATATATGAAGCAAAAAAGAGTAATGTTACGCTTTCCAAATTTTTGTCTCAAATGTTTTGTCAGTTGTACCCTAACAGTGGTATGTGATACCATCAATCACTATTATAGCATGTGGTACAACTGAGAATTAAATTTGGGATTCAAATTTGAAAAACATAATATTGCACAGAAGAGAATTCCCCTGCACAACAAAGGTATATCCGATGTTGTAGTTGGAAGTGTGTCCTAATCACTAGTCCCCTAATGTGACAACGGGGGTAGAGACACTACGCTGGATTTATTTGCAGTTACATCATCTGTATTTGAGACCAACTTTCTAAAAAAATCATTGAGAAAATCATTGGATTCATACGAGTGACACAAATTTTGTTAATGTGGTATCACAAGCCAATTAAAAAGTGTGGACTTATTTATTTAATTTTTTTTTATTCTAAGGTTAAAATTTTAAAATTAGAAATGATGAACGCACAAGTTTGGGCTCAAACATGCATCTGAGATCCCAAATGCATACATAAGCCTATTTAGATCAATGCTATGAGTATTTTTAGAGTCTCAAAAGCCAGTTTTGACTGAAGTAGGTTCATCCAAATGCGAGTTTTTAATAAATTTTCTTAATTTTCACCATGCCTTATGATTAGGGGTGGACACGAACAGAGCCGCTCAACAAGGGTTCGAAGCTCGGCTCGATTAAGGTTAGGCTCGGCTCGCTCATTTGAGCTCGTGAACACGATCGACTAAGGCTCACGAGCAAGCTTGTGATAAAGCTCGTTATTAAATTTGATAAAGAGCTTGTATAGTGACTTGTATATTTATTTATTATAAAACTATATAATTTTAGAAAAAATATGACAAATCTCGTACATAGGCTTGATCAATGACTGATTTATCATTAAACCATATTTTTAAATGGCGTGCGAAAAAGCTCGTTAAAAAGCTCGCGAGAATGCTCACGATCACTTGAAAGCTCGACTCATTAAAGCTCGTGAGCTCGTGAAAATGCTCGTCAGCAAGCTCGGCTCGGCTCGGCTCGTGTCCACCCCAACCTATGACTAAGGCTTCAGCTTTTGTGTTTGCCTAATCAAAAGTCAAGCTTAACAATTATGAGAAGTTATTTAATGAATTCGTCACATCACATCACATCATCCTATTAATATAGTATGATACATCCACATCATATGGGACCATATGTCCCTACTTTTAGAGGACATGTGACATTGGTGACATTCTTGCTTAATGGAATGTTCAACTACTCATGATATATAATGGATGACATTATTGCTTAATATAATACTCAACTACTTGTCAGATATCCCCTATTTCTACGGGCAGTGGCCCCATATGGTTGGACATCATACTATATTAGTATGTTGACGTGGTACGAGAGACTTAGTGAATAACTTCTCATTAGTTATTAGCATTAATCTAGGTAAAGTTGTTTTGGGTCAAATTTTAACGGTGATACCAAATCTGCGCTTTCACTTGTAATGAATATTTTCTCCTATTTGTGGTTCCCTGTGCATTCCTACAATGTAACAAGCAATTCCATTCCACACAAGGGCGAATTCAGGAATTATTTGGGGGGGGGGGGGGGAATTTTTTTGGGGGTCTATTTCTATATATTTGATAATGAGATAAGAAAAGATAGTGAGATAAAGATAAATATATACTATTCAACGAGGTATGGTTTCAAACTGGGTTTGGAACACTTAATTGGATTATGCTAAAATGAGAATAGACATAATAAAGTTTGGTGTCAAGTATTAGGGTGGTCTTGAGTTAGAATATCGCATGTGCTATTATATATGGTGCCAAATATTATGTGAGTTTGATTACGATTTGATTTTAGAACACTAAATTGGGTTAGACTGAAATGAGAACGAATATAATAAGATTTGGTATCAAATACTAAAGTGGGTTTAGGCTAAAATATTACATATACAATTATTATGAGGGTGGGCTAGATTACATTTGAGCTAAAATATCACATATAGTAAAAACAATTTCTCAAATTTTGGGATATACTGGACTACATTTGGGCTAAATATCACATGCAAGAGAATTTTTTTTTCAAACTTTGGGAGGGCTACAGCCCACCCCAGCCCTGTGCAGCCTCCGCACTTGATTCCACACATTATTATTTCAATAAAAAATAATAGTAATAATAATAATAAAACATGCAAGTTACAGAAAATAAGTATAATCTAAAACTACATAGAACAAGACAAGAGTAATGCTATGCTTCCCAAATACTTTCTCAGTCATATCACATGCCACCGATCAACGTCAGAGGATGTGGTATAACTGTTAAGCCGTTTGGGAACCAAATCCGGAATTCAAATTTGGGAAACATAGCATTTATCATAGAACAAAGTGAACAAACACATTATTCCCTTATGTTTTAAACAGACTGGGCATAAAATGAACCAGAAAATGTGCCTGCATACAACTCACCACAAACAATACATATGAGACAATGTAGAATGCATTACGCATAATTGTATCACTCCAACAACTCGACAAAAAAAAAAACACTATTACTGCACAATCAAAGTATGGTTCGGAGGCAATGACCGCTTGAAGATTTGAAAATCACAAAAGAATGAAACATAGCACACATAATACATTGACTACGGAGTACGGACAATACTTCAATACATTTCCTTGCATAAATTTGGTACTGTTCCAAGACTGTTGTATGTGCCACATAGATAGACTTGTACACGTGGACCAATGAGATATCAAAATAGGACGAATTGTACCCGAAGAAATGAACCCCAATCTTTTCCATCAACTACATACCACTCTTTTTTATCGAAGGAGGCCAAGACAATCTCCGTTGGCTGGCGCCATCAACCTGGTGGGACTCACCCACTTCACTATTTACATCTTCCGCCTCTGGACGGTCCGCGTCTTGCTTTCTGAGGCTTTTGATGGCCAAGTCATCAAAGCTCGATTCGGTTCTCCAAGGAGGTGGGGTCACACATTCGGAATCTCCAAGTGTTCTTTGAGAGTGATCCTTAGCTGGAGTGGCAATCAAGGAGGATGAAGAATGTCCTACTCTCAAATTTTGAAGTGTAGCGAATGATTCCCTCATTGCAGACATGGCTTCGAAGAATCGTGTACAAGATGCTAAAGCAACAGGAATTGGACGGAGCATTTCCTATGTCATTTAGACAACATAATGTCAAGAACGAATAGTGCAACAAAACCACAGGCTAAATGTCACAAAAATTCTAACTTAGTTTAAGAATACGGTACTATCTGTGTCAAGTACAATTAAACTGTAAAACACATGGAGTCCCTTTAAAGCTTCCCGAAAATGAAGTTAATAAATGTAGGCCTAATTACTTTATACCCTTATACTATACCCGTGTTTTCAATTGGATAAATGTACTCTTTTTTTTCAATTGACCCCTTGAACATTAAAATTTTATTCAATCAGACCCAAAACCTGATGTCGTTGGTTTAAACTAACCAAAATTGTGATGTAAGTTGCAAGTGATACTTACATGTTACAGAATTGGTTTAAGACAAATGAAGGAGAGAGTGAATGGCGAAAAAAATCGCATTCGGTTAGACCAAAAATCGCATGCAATCAGATTCAAAATCGCATTCAATCAGACCCAAAATCACATCATTTTCGTGCCATTCACAATCTCCTTTGTTTGTCTTAACCTAATCGGTGACAGGTAAGTATTACGCACAACTTACGTGACAATTTCTGTTAGTTTAAGCCGACGGCGTAAGGTTTTGGGTCTGATTGAACAAATTTTTGAAGTTCAAAGGGTTCAATTGAATAAAAAAAAAAAGTACATGTATTCAGTTGAAAACACGGGTATAGTATAAAAGTGTAAAGTGTAATTAGGCCTACAGTCATCAAGCGGTCATGCTAGAGACATAAACAGTCACGGATAATTATGAGATGAGATCCTTCTGAATGGGCTATTATGTATCCAAGACCATTTGGCATGAATTTTAGAACAAAAATTATAATGACTTTTATACCCTTTTATGGTTACGATGTCACCCAAAAACAAAAAATAAAAAAAAAATCCATGTTTCAAGTAATGATAACATTTTCTTTTTGGTAATATCGGAAACCACAACGGCCAACGCATATGATTCGATTAAGTTGAGAAATGAGTCCTTACTTGGACTCACAACAATGATTGATGGCCTTTTTCTATCGCACTGGTTAGTAACAAAAACTGAAAAATCACTATTTTCGCTTAGATTTTGATGCTTCCATAAGTTCATGATAATTCGAAACAACACGGGAGTAGAGGGGTCAAACGGGCCAGGCCGGGCCCAGTCAAAGCGGGGCCCGATCGGGCTTCGAAGAGGGCCGGGCCGAACTTGCGAGAGGAGGGGGGTGTCTGCCCCGGACAAGTGGCCCGAGCCTAGCGGGCCGGACGGGCTAGCGGGCTTTCATCAATTTCTTCAACTTTTTTGACCGGGCCGTGGAGGGCTTCGGGCCAGGCCGAGCCGAGTTTTTTCTTCATTTCGGGCCGTGGACGGGAGGATGGGTGTCTGGCCCAGCCCGGGGAATGTGAACCGAGCCTAGCGGACTAGGCTTGGTGGGGGCCGGGCCAGCCTTTTAGCCTGAAAAAAAGCGGGCCAGGCTGGGGCCAACCCGGCCCGTTTGACACCTCTACACAAGAGACTACCATTTTCTCAACCTCAAGAGGCCGACAATGACTTACCTTTACGGCCTGTTTGGTTCATGGATTCTTAGGGTGGATTTTGATTCCACCCTAAGATTGCTAGTAATGTTAAAATTTATCCTTGTTTGGTTCATGGATTATTGATTGAATTGTGGGTCCCATTGGATTTAGAATCCACCCAAAGGTGGAAAATAGGGTGGATTCTAAATCCTAGCTTGGAGGTGGTATTCTCAAAGATTACTGGAGTTTTGATTTTCTAATTTCATACTACCTAAATTAGCCCTTATATTTGTAGAAGGTATAAGTTAACTTTATTCCTATTATGGATAACCTTCAAGGGTAGTTAATGTATTTAACATTATTCTTATTTCATTTTCCTTGACCCAACCAAACACTGAATTCTAAATCCACCTAGGATTCCGCTCGTGAACCAAACACTTTGCAAGGATTTAGATTCCTAGTAAATTGATTACTAGTATTATGATTCCTGGTAATCAGAATTCACCTAAAATAATCCATGAACCAAACGGGCCGTTAATTTCTTTTTTAAATTCTTTGAAGTGACTCAAACCCATTTTAAAACGATGATTGTGCCTTATATGATGAACCTCAGCCTACATACATAGCCTATTTTAAACCAAAAGTAGAACGGTTTTATTTTTTGGAGTTTACTGACACTCCCTGGGCACAATAGTTTAACATGGAATCACACTAAATTTGGGGGTCAAAGCAGCAACAAAAAGCAGTGTGTTGTCTCACCTGAACATGGGCGCCATTTGGCAACGCTTATGTGATTGCGATGGCGATCGCAAAAAGAAGCAATTGGCAGAAGCTGCCGGTGGGATGCTCATCTCCAAACACTTCTTTTTGCGATGCGTAGAGAGCAATTCAGGGTTCAAACCACGTTGGGGCCACAAACGTGGTTCCCAAACAGCCTCTAAGTTGAGAAAGAGAGGAAAAATGGACATTGTTACCAACTCAATAATAAGCTGAAAATGTGGCCTAAAAGCTTAAAAAAATCGCAGCAATAGCCATCTTTAATTAATTTATAATGAGCAGATAGATATTTGGAGTTCCCAAAAGCGTACCCCCCATACTGAAGGTGGTTCCTTGAAGTTCTGACTCCATTGGAAATCCGCAACAGAAGTTGTCAAGGCACCATAATCACTTGCTGCCTTCATCAGCAATTCTGAAAATTGTTTCTGAACAATCATGAGCAAATCATGGCTTAAGGATTGGGAATATATTATCTTCAAATGACTAAAGAGCAAAAATAATAAACAACAAAATTCAGAAAATGTGAGAATTAGCGTCATTTTTTGAGCCATTTAGACATCTAATTCAGTTCCAAGTTACAGTGAAGAATTGGGCACATGAGAAAATAGAACATTCATCAGAATTCACTTATGCTTAATAAATAATACCACTCATGATCCAGAAAAATCACTCAAACTATTAAAGGAAGAATACAACTTACTTGAAATCTATAATTTGTTGTCTTTTATTGGGTCTTAAATTAAAATCAAAGCTTCTATACTACATCTCACAGATTGAAGTACTTGCTGCACGAGGAAAATTTTACACTTAAAATTTGATCCAATCAGGAAAGGCTATAAATAAAAAATTGCCTATCATCTTTCAAGAAAAAAATTTCAAAATTCAAAAGAAAAAAAAAATCCAAAATGTTTGCAAGTGAGCTTAAAAAATTTGCGAAGTGAAAGAATATTACTGCTTTGAGTAGAAAGACAAAATTAACCAAATGCTACATGGAAAACAATTGGTTTACATCAGTCTAACCTGATATTCTGCTTCCACTGGAATGCAATCTAATGAATAAGGTTGTTGAAGACGAGCTATGATGCGGTCCTGGCAAGACAGATGGAATATCCAAGGATTTAGTATGTTATACAGAATAACCTGAGTCTTTATGTGTCTGAGAGGGCAGGGCGTGCATGTGCGACGCAATAAGATTTTTTTGGGGGTTGGGGATATAAAGGTAATTCATACATTCTCTATCTAAAACAATTGCCATTCCCCGATGGAACAAACACTATTCCACTAAACCCCACCTCTCTTCCCTGTTAAGAGACTGGTTGCACTTCTTCTGCGAAAGAAGTTTAAAAGGTCCACCTCCATAGATTGCAATTTGCAAAAAAAGCAATTTCAAATAACTATGTTCCAAAACACTTTATATCTTGTGATTAATTCGTTGCTTAATATCATGTACCTATCCTTGTATTCTCTCTCTCACACACACTTCCAGTAGCTGAGCTTTTCTTCTTCTTCTTCTTTTGGGTGGGGGTTGACCAGATAAAACAAGTTATTTACAACAGAGATGGCCTGGAATAGTTGTAAAATACGATAGAGACTCCAAACTTAAGTTCAATTCAGGTATATTTATTTCTACACAGTACACACCAATGGGACAAAATAGAGTTAGCATGGTTGCGCATTTGCATGTATTTGTAACCACAGCCTTATCTGGCTGTGTCCATAAAATGAAAAATAACCTAAGGTACGTGAACGTTGTCAACATCAATAACACAGTGATGAAGAAAATGAGAACTAAATAGAGTACCTTGTTCTGTATAACATCTTTCAAAATAGTAGTTATCCTTGACAAAGTCTCGATCTTCTTTTCCATTTCACTCACATGTGTTATATGTGCTACGTTCTTATCCTCCTAAAATCTCGCACAGGAAAACCAGTTAGATCAGTGGCAAAAGTCCAATAGTTATCTACAGTGACCCCTATCAAAGAAAACGATTCAAAAACAGCTAATTGACATTCAGATGCAAATCATAGGTATCATATTATAGATTACTTCCTATAGCTGTGATAATAGCCCCCATGCAAAAAGTAGAAAGCAAAGAGTAGATATTAAACCCAGAATACGAGGAAAGCGAATAGACATGTACTTGGTGGGACTTAGAACAATATTGAAAATACATGTTGAAAAATAACAAGGAAAAATATTTAAATTGGGATCTTTGAGTTGGATCCCATATATATGGTCCATGTACTGTGAAACTTGGATATAGGCAAAGATATGCGATAAGGAAAAGTGGGATCCAACTCAAAGATTTCTTACATTTAAATTTATGATAACCATATCAAAGAAAATATTTACAAAAAACGTGAGGACATGCGCATACAAATGATTGAATGTACGTATATGCACCTAAAAGAAAATATTTTCCAAGTAAAATATACAACATGGAGAGATTGTCTTAAGTACAATTTTGATAAAAATCAACCCTCCAACCAGCGCATTGGAGCACACTTTTGTCTTGCACAATGCACTCTGTTTTTGTATATGACTTAAGCCCTTAGTTATGAAAACTAAACTCATCTACATCTTGTACACAAATTTCCATTTGCGGTCTCCAATGAGGAAAAGAGTTCTTCTATGTCCCTCAAACACTGTCCTTGAAACAGGAAAATATGTCACATCAACTACGCAGTAATAGAAGGCTTGTTGCGGACAACCCTATAAAGATGTAAGAGAAATGGAAATGAATATTGATTACTTCACCTTTCGACCTTGAAGTTCCACTTGCAAATCTGCTATTTTTCTCTGTACAGTGGTAAGTTCTCTTAAAACCCTTATTAAGTCATCTCCCTTTTCACCTGTAGCAGTAGATAAGTTTTGGAACTCTTCCTACACACAAGAAGCTAATTTCAGAATAAGCAGAAAAATTACAAGAATGATGTGCAATTTGCATAGATAAACAAAAACCCAAAAAGAATCTCAAAGAAAATGGAGGAGTGATGACTTCAAATAACTACTTGTAATACATTTAAAACAGTCCTTCAAATAAATAACACTATACAAACAAAGGGAAGTATCCCATTGAATAACAACATAGTGGAATAGCAAGCTAGGAATTTTCAAGAAAAGTAACTTTACTTCAGAAATAAACATTCCATAGTAAGAGAAATCATCAGTTATATGATGATTTAAGTATACGAAAAAGACCCATACGTCTTACACCAGGTGAATGATTCCCCCAAGTCACTTCAAATTTACTTCTATTCGTAGAGAAACATCTATAAGCTCATCAAAAAAAGGACAAACATGTGTGTGATTCCACGTTTTACAATGTACTACTAAGGAAGCTAGGCCGACTAGCCAACTACTGAAGGATGCCAACCACTTCGATCACAAATCATCAAGCTAAGAAGCATGTGTCCCAAGCAAGACCACATGGATACAACAACATTATAGATCCCAAAAGAGTAAGATAAAGAACAAACATGGTGAGGACCTAAAAAATAGTAATATTTACGCAGATATATTTGTGTGTATAAATACATACACATCTTTGTGTGTATCATTACTTTATAGCTCTTAATACCTGATATTCCTGACTATTTACAAGCTCAAAAGTCTAATAACCCAAAATTTCTAATTCCTACTGATTTTATTTTTTTCAAACCTCTGCTCTTCATATTTTCAAAAAACTTAAGTATGAATTCGAAAACCCATAATATTCTCGTCTTCATATAACAATAACCACTTCTAGTTTCAAAATCCCTATAAAGAATAATCTTTCATTTGAGAGCCCCTAATTACTCCAACAAAACCAAATTGGAAACATTAGGGTTTTCGTAATCAAAATCAGATAAGTATAAAGCACTCATAAAAATTGTAGTAGAAGAAAGTTTTTTTAAAAAAAATTCCTTACCTTTTACTTCAAAGACTTTCCAATCTTTAATTTCTGAAATTTCAAAAAATACTACACATTTGTTTGTCAACCACATGGCCACTGACTCTGCTCATGTATGTATGGCCCAAAAATGAATGGGATAAACG
This sequence comes from Hydrangea macrophylla, assembly GCA_033977485.1. Lineage (NCBI taxonomy): Eukaryota > Viridiplantae > Streptophyta > Magnoliopsida > Cornales > Hydrangeaceae > Hydrangea > Hydrangea macrophylla. The sequence goes on from CM066994.1 coordinate 38,268,697, forward strand.
ATTAATAAATTTTGGCGCATCCAGCATCTGTCGGACATTGCTTTGCAGCATTATAGATGTGTCCTTACTTTGCAGCGCTCGAGGTGAGTAAGAATGACATCTAAATGATTTGCAACAATCATCCTCATTAACTAGCCTTTACATCTAAATTCTAACAAAAGAATCAATGGGAGCTAGCTCGAATGGGAAGGAGTCATGGATTGACATAGTTATTAAAGTCGCAAGGCACACTTTGGCACAAATGCCTCTCGGGGCCAGGCGCAAGGTGCAGAAAAAGAGCAGGCCTGAGCGGAGTAATGTACATTTTAATCTATTAGCTCAATTGGCCAATTAGTAAATCGAATCTACGATGTTTCACAAAATAGTCTACGTTATAATAGTAATACAATAAAGACCTAATCAAGTATGACACTTCAGAAAATTTCGAATCTAATTTTCATGTAGAGTATGTGTACAATTAGGCTTTTTCCTTCTAAATTTGGGAAACAATAGAAAAGTTAGTGTTAGTCAAAAGAATAATTATTGTTAAAATGTGACCCTTTCAAACCCTTGTGTTTTGAAAGTTATAATGGCCTAGTGGGTCTTACTTTGGTCCAAAGCTAGTAAGAGGTCATGAGTTGGCTCTAAAACTAGTATTAGTTGGTTCTGGGCCTTAGTTTCATGCCTAATTAAGTTACAGGTTCATAATTTTATTAAGGCACAGGCTTTGTTCCTTGGGATTTTATAAAAGAAGTGCAAGAAAAGCGTGCCTAGTTGGGGCTTGTTTGAAGGGGCTTTGCCTAGGGTAAGGCGAAGCACAAAGCTCGCCTGAGCGTGAGCCTTAGTGTGCCTTTAACAATAGAGTATCTCAATGTTGCAAGTTTGAGTCCTCTCTTTATGCAATGTGTATGGGTCGAGGGTTTGCGTACATTCGGACTATGCCTTGTAGCCACCCATCCGGAGGAGTTGTGGTTGGAAGGATTCTTCGTCAACAAAAAATAATTCCAATGAAAGGATCAATTAATTCCAAAAATCTCCCCTAGAAGATGGTGTAATTCCATGTACAAATAGATATCTAACCAACTGCACAAAGATATAACTTCAAATTTGAACCATTAGTCATCAAGGAAGAGGGGAGCTATCCCCTTTCCTGCTGCTAATAATTTTATCTTTTGCTAAAATTTAATTTGTCAAAAGTTCAAAATGGTAAAATACTCAAAAGCATCAATAACATTAATACCTACTTTAACGGTCAAAAAAATAAACAACACTAGAATCGATCGAAACGTGTAATATTAGTGCCACCCAAAAAGTCTAAGAAAGAAAAACGATCGGTTAGATTAGAGATACAAAAATGCAACTTATATTCAGACAAACATTACATAAGAATTTGCAGTTTGAACATAAGATCAAAGCAGCTTAGAAATAATAGAGGAACATAATGTAGCATTTTTCAACCCTTAGCTTGTCTACAGTTGGGGATCAAAGTACATTATCAATTTGCATATTAAAGTTTCTAAACCAAACATCAGGGGACAGTGCCCAGTGGGAGATCCAACCAGTCCATAGCAACATTAAAAACTAAAAAATACAAAATTTAATCATACTACTGTAAAGATCATGAGACAATTGCACGATGGAAACAAGAAAATCATGCGATTCGTATACAATGTGCATTTACAAGTGTGTGTGTGTATATATATATATATATATATAGAGAGAGAGAGAGAGAGAGAGAGAGAGAGAGATGGGGTTACCTGAGAGGGGGGAGGGGGTACTGAAAAGCCGAGATCAGCGGCGATGGAGAGGGCATCAGACATTCCTCCAAGGCGTCTCAGAGGTTTCTTCCCTACCCAAGTCGTGTCGTTGCCCATCGACATCTCTCTCTCTCTCTTCGGACGGCAATCTGAAAATTTCAAATCTACTCTCCAGTCTCCAACACTGTCACAGAGTCGCAGAGAAATAGTTAAATAGAAATATAACATTTGGTCACTATTTTGGGTCATTAATATAAATTGACCATATCAAGATTGCATGTATAATAATTAGTCCCAGATTTTGGAAGGTAATCAGAATTTAGTCCTTTTTCCCAATTTGATAAAGATTTTGCGGATCAATATACCCTTTATTACATATATTTCTATATACATATATATGTTACAAAGGCTTGAATTTAGGGGTTTTAAATTCAAACCCCAAACAACTATCTATAAATATATATATATATATATATAGATAGATAGATAGAAAGAGAGAGAAGTCTGAAACTTCACAGTTCTTATCTCTCTCTCTCTCCAATTCTTCTCTCTCTCTCTAAAATACAACCACACAAAAGATTATATTCATCATCATCATTATCATCATCGTTTGAGATGAAGTTTGGAAAGGAATTTTTGATGCATATTAAAGAAGCCGTACGTGATTGGAGGAGAAATTCTCTGTTACAAACCATTGAAGAAGCTACTCATGCACTTTCCAACGATCATTGCCGATCAACCTTACCTTTCGATTGACGCCGATGCCGTCGCCGAAGTTGATGAATCAGATAGTAGCGAGCCATCTTTGGAGGTTCTACAGGACTGGTAACAATTTGTGTTATGGATGAGAACAAGAAGCTTGAAGGCCGGAGTTCTCGACACAGATTGATGCAAGAAAGAGAATCACAGATCAAAAATTTGAGAGAAGCACAGTCTGGAGTTCTGGTATAGAGAGAAAAGTCAGAATTTTTCACAGAAAAGTGAGAATTTCTCACCTAAAAGTGAGAAATTTGTATTGAAAAGGTGAGAAATTTATTTTCATTTTGTGAGAAATTACTCGTCATATCCGTTTAAAAGGTGTGATATGTATATATATTTTTTAAGTATGAAGTTCTGAATACGTAGTGCGAAATTATCAAGAGTTTGTGAGCAAATTTTCTCTCTCTCTCTCTCTCTCTCTCTCTCTCCATATATATAATTATGGGAAGTAAATATTATGTGTGTATATATATAGATATATATATATAATTATATATCTATATAATAGAACAACTATGTGTATTTTAGGGATTGAAAATCGGTAGTTATAGGTAAGGTAGTCGAAAATTTAGGAGATTTTGGATGTGGGGAGTTTTATTCCTAAAATCAAGGTGGTTGTGTTGAAAAGAGTAGGATTCTTGGTTTATGAACATTTAATCTTTAAATTCAAAATTCGTATGATATTTTGTTCAGATATGAAGGAGAGGATTAACAGCTATTGTGGTGGAAATTCGAGATTCGTAGAAAATATGTGAGAATTTTGATGAACAATTATTAAAAAGTGAGAAATTATACAAAAAGTAAGATGAACTTTTTTTTTGTTGGAGAAATTCATAACTGTTCTAAATATAAAGTTGTTAAATGTAGTTGATAATATGAGATTCTGGTAATAAACTTGTTGGAAGAAGTGACTTAGCATAATTCGTCACTGTGGTAATCTTTTTTTTTTTTACTTACCGTTATGTATGTGATTTGTTTTGTTTCTCTATGTATATATATAGTTATATCTGTTTTTAAATTCAAAACCCTCATTCTGAGGAGTAAATATGGTGATTTGTTTTGTTTCTCTATGTATATATAGTTATATCTATTTTTAATTTCAAAACCCTCATTATGAGGAGTAAATAGTGTGTGTATATATATTTCTAAAAATAACTAAATGGGGGTATTTTGGTCCTCAAAATAAGTAAGGGACCTATTTCTAGTTTCATTTTAAAAAGGGACATATTTCTAATTATGTGTCTATATTAGGACTAAATTCTAAGTTACCCATAGTTAAATGCGTTATTTTCAAATCCGATTTGGCTAATTCCAGTTAAACGTATCATGTGAACTGTAAAGTTTGAATAAGCTACAGTGGCAGAAGCCAGAAAATATCTGGCAATAGTAGTTTTTTTTTTTTTTAAGGATTAATTACATGTACCACCTCTGAGATTTGGCAAAATTACACGGACATCTCCTCTATATTGCAAAATAGGTAATGCTAGACCCACACTCCAATCTCACACTCATCCATCTACACTCTGATGTGGACCAATCAGGACAGGAGAGGAGAGAGATTGTAAAGTAGTTTGTACCACAATGGATTCCACAGTCTCGCTCCTCTCCCCATTGGTCTACATCAGGGTGAGGATGAATGGGTATGAGATTTGGGTGTAGGTGTAGCATTACCCTTGCAAAATACACAGACCTCCCTTGAGTTTTGAATTTGCATTACACGCACCTAAGGGTGTACACGAGATGAGATGCTCAACAAGGGCTCGTGGCTCGGCTCGATAACAGCTCGATTCGGCTCGTATAATAAACGAGCCAAGCTCGAGCTTGAATATAAAGCTCGTTTAATAAACAAGCCAAGCTTGAGCACACATGGGTTCAGCTCGATAAGGCTCGCAAACAGTTCGATTAAGGCTTGTGAAAAATCTCTTTAATAGGTTTGATAAGGGCTTATTTTATATATAATATATATGATAATGATAAAAATATAATATATGTATAATGCAAAGTATTAAAAATTGAAAGAATATTATATATATATATATATGGTAATTATAAAAATATTATATATGTATAATGCAAATTATTTAAAAATGAAAGAATATTGGCATATTATAATGCGTATATTTCTTAGTTCACGTGCCAAGCATTTGTTTTAGGTAAATATATATATATATATATGCCTACTATCAAGCATTAAATTTGGTCCGTGGATTTTGGATGGCAATTTAAACTTACTACTGGGGGTGTACACAAGTTGAGCCGCTCAACAAGGGCTCGCAGCTCGGCTAGATAACAGCTAGGCTCGGCTTGGCTCGATAATAAACGAGCCAAGCTCAAGCTTGAGCAGGATGCCAACTCTTAAAGCTCGGCTCAAGTTCAAAAAGCTCGGCTCGAGTACAGCCCTGAACACACCTTCTCTAGATTGTAAAATTTACAGGGACCTCTCTTCTTAATTTGCTAATGCTGAAAATGCCAATAGTTTTAAAAAAAAAAACTCTCTCTCTCTCTCTCTCTCTCTCTCTCTCTCTCTATCTCTCTCTCTCACTCAATATATATATATACATAGACACCATATATACATACATATTTGTATACATATAGCCATTGAATACATATATACATAGATACTAGTATACATCTGTGAAGTGAGTTTGATATTTTGGGTTTAGATCTTAGATTTTTGGAACAAATTAATTTCGGGTTTAAATCTTAGGAACAAATTAGTTTTTGGAACAAATTGATTTTGGGTTAAATTTTTTTATTTTTCGAACAAATTCATAAATTCATATTCATATATATATATATATATCGATGTGTGTGTGTGTGTGTGTGTCCATATATTATGTATGTACTTGTATCTCTATATCTATATCTATATATACATACACAGTAAAGAGTGGACAGAGAGAGAGAGAGAGAGAGAGAGAGAGAGAGATGTGTAGTTTACTAAAATGGTAAACAAAGTAAGGGTAAAGTAGTAAATTCATACTAGAGGGGATGTCTATGTAATTTTGCAATATAGAGGGAATGTACAAGTAATTTCGCCAAACCTCAGGGGAGATCCGTGTAATTAATCCCCCCCTTTTTTTTAAAAATGTAATTCACATATTTACTTCTCTTTCTTTACTATTTTACAGATAATTAAGAAAAACAAACAGTCAATGCTTTTTAGAAAATGAAAGAATTGGTTCGATGCTTCATTTGTGAACCTGTTTTATAAATTCAAGTATTTAAAGCCCGTTTGGGTTAGCTGAAAATTAAGTGATTATTTTTTAAGTGATGAATTATTAAGCTGTTTGGTGTTTGGTGTGTTTGGATTAACTGAAATAATAAGTGATTGTTCTAAACAAAAGTATTTGACAAACAAGCTGAAAACAGTGATCGTTTGTATAAAATGACCAAAAAGGACAACATATAAATATTTAAAGTTCAGTTTAAGCTCAAGAACTTCATGACATTCTCTCGTATGTCTTAGCGATGCAACACACACACACACATAAAAGTTAATCGACTATCAAATCATTAGAATATTATATACCTAATCTTTAAGTGTGTGTGTGAATGGTCAACCAAAACACATAACTCCAACTTCATAGCTCACAGAACTAAGAAACTTTTTAAGACATTCGTTTTAAATCAAGGGAAAATTGGTGAAAAGGGTATTAAGACAAGCTAAATTGAAATGAAGGACACTTAATAAAACAACTTGATTTTTACTCCTAATTTTTTTTTGGACCAAAACATCCTCATCTTCATCATCTAACCTTACTATCAAACCCTAGCCACCATTGCCACTACCCATGCCTAGCCTTCGGCCACTACCACTTTCACCTTCGACCACCACCACTACCATCTCCGGCGAACGCCACTAGCTCCTCTGATGACCATTCAACATTGCCACCATGCATGCCTAACCTCCGGCCACCACCACTTCCACCTCCGGCGACCTTCGACGACCGCCACTAGCACCTTTGGTGACCATCACCTATCATCCCACATTCATTCAACAGTTTTGACCATCTTAAGAGAAATTTCTCTTAAGATCAGTCATTTTAAGAGAAATTTATCTTAAGATGAGTGATCTTAAGATAAATTTCTCTTAAGATCAGATGGTTATGGGGATATGTTTTAGTGGTGGTTGTGGTGGCCGGCGGTGGTGGTGGCAATGGAGGGGGAGGAGAGAGAGATGGTGATGGTGGTGGTGGCAATGGAGGGGGAGGAAAGAGAAAGTTAGAGAGAGAAGAGAGTTGATGGTAGGCGACAGCGACGGCAACAGTGCTGGCTCCGGCCCCGGCGACGGCGACGATGGCTCCGGTGGTGGTGGTTGTAATGGTGGTGGCTATGGAGGGAGGAGGAGAGAAAGTTAGATAGAGAAGATAGATGGTGGTGGTGGTGGCTATGGAGGGGGAGGAGAGAAAAAGTTAAAGAGAGAACAGAGTTGGTGGTAGTGGCGTCGGATTCGGTGACTGCTCCGGCGACGACGGCTCCGGTGGTGGCTCTGGTGGTGGTGGTTGTGATGGTGGTGGCTATGGAGGGAGGAGGAGAGAAGATGGTGGTGGTGGCTATGGAATGGGAAGAGAGAAGATAATGGAGGGAGGAGGAGAGAAGATGGTGGCTATGGTGGTGGTGGTTGTGATGGTGGTGGCTATGGAGGGGGAGGAGAAAGAGATGGTGGTGGCTATGAAGGGGGAGGAGAGAGAAAGTTAGAGAGAGAAGAGAGATAGTAGTGGTGGTCTCTTAGGGTTCCATGGACAATTTTGCCATTTAGAGTGAAATTTAAAATTTTATAGGACTAAGAGGGAAAGTTCAAATTTTAGAAGACTTTGGGAGGGAAAGTTGTTTTAGAGTGTGTCCTTGTATGGGTTTTTGATTATGGCTTGTCCTTTAGTCCAACTTAGCCCAACCTTAGGGGCCTTACGCCAAGTCTCCCTTAAATCAACTCTCACCGGGATTACACTTGAAAGATAAAATCACTCCGAAATAGGTGTAACAATTATCCTCTCATGATATGGAAGCTATAAAGAGTAAACGTGATTGAAACAAAAGCTTTACATATCTAAATTAACAAACGGATGTTTAAGGTGCATAAAATCTCATGAGAGGATATCACCTAATAGATGAGCGAACTATCGCGGCAGACTCTTTCCTCGTTCTTTTTTCAAGATCAACTTACCCAAAATCAATAGAACTTTTGAAAAGTGGGATTATGAATAGTGACAGAGGTAGATAGGGTCCAGGGTGGGCCCAGCCCCTCAGGACTTTTCAAAATTATACTTTAGCCTTGAAAAAAATTCTATTATTTAGTATTAGGCTTGCCCTCAAACAGCATAGCGCCCCCTCCCCCTTGATGATAATTTAGCCTTGAAAAATCTCTAGTATTTAGTTTTGTGACCCCTTAAATATTAGACCAAAAGTACCAATGCCCAAGTCAATTTGACAAGTTCTTTTACCAAACCAAAAAGGCAGTTCCATTCTGACATACTAAAATTATTATAATATATATATATATATATATAGACCACATTTTTAGTTAGCTATCACTATTGGAAAAATAATACTATTTCTAAAGCAAACTAGCTATGTGTATAAGTCCCAGTTTACTTTGGCAACAGCTACTATTGCTTTGGTAATAGTGGTAGCCTTTAAATTTTATATTACATATATAGTGGACACTTTCTTGGCCAGATTTAAGAAATCCATCTGGACAGACTAAGTCACACCTGTTTCCTAGTTTAATCCCCCCTCCCCCCAAAAAAAGAAGGAAGCCAATTGCCCAGTCAAATCTCCTGAAAAAAATAAGTTCGGTAATGGTGGTATGTCCGGAACATGTATCAACGGCAAATGAGTGGCATCTAAAGCATCAAAACTCTTTTGATTTGGGTTTTCTTCTTCTTGTGATCTCAAGATGTTCTGGGCTTCCCTAAATTTTCAAAACATGTATCATAGTTAAAAAAAAAACCTTTGTTTATCAGTTGCAAACATGTCTAAAGCATTCATGTATGCTTAAAAATCTTCATCCAAAACAAAATCAATATCATACAGATTAACCTCGTCCTCGTTCGGTAATGGGGGTATGTCCGGAACATGAATCATTGTCAAAGGAGTGGCATCCATAGCATCAAAACTCTTATGATTCATTGTCTTCTTCTTGTGATCTCATGATTTTGTGGGCTTCCCCTAAATTCCCACCATGTGTATCATTAATCCCATCTCTATGATTCCCACTAATCGATCTCCTAAAATCTTCTAATTATTTTTTTTTGACTTTTTCAATTCAACTCTTTTTATTTTACAAAGAACATAATCATTAGCACTCACAATCTCTTTAAATGAATACTCATGAATGATCCAATGTGTATTGTTTTCGTCAATCTATTTTCCTATGTTCTTTGTTTCAAAAATCAACATCTTCTTAACGCCTGCATCCTCTTTATTTTGGTTCTTAATTTTTTTTGCCGGTTGTTTGGCCTTTCCAAGTCCCACAGCTCGCCATTCTAGAAACACGATTCTTGCAAATCATATTCAATGTGGTTATAACATAGATTACACAGTCAACACATTTCTTATCTGATTTGTCATAGGTATTCACAATTTCCCATGGGTCTCCTTGAATGCTGAAGATATTCCATGGCTCAGAGGCATAAACATTGCGCTTGATCATAGGACCACTCGACGATAGAGCTTCACCCGATTTCTTCATAGTGAGATAATGAGCGATCAACTCTTCGTCCGTTGGCACAAAGTGAAATTGTACTGATATGGATTTCTCCAATAATGAACGTATTGTTGAACTTCACAAATTGATATCTTTCTCTTTATTCAATATGATTTTTCTCCTCCAAAGTTGTAAGGCACTTTGATGGTATGTGTTTGTGTGCTAACATATATGTTGTATATATAGGTATGGGTGTGTCGACTCTTGCATGTTACTAACTCTATCTGGATAACCAACCTCTTAGCTTTTCCAATCCAAGGGTGGTTAATTTGTGAATATCCGAATGATTTATCAATATATTAATATATTTTTTTTAAATGTTATTTAAATATTTTATTTATTTAAGCCGGATTAATTTCCAATCAAACCGGATTAATATGCTCTCTGATGTTATTTAAACTGGGTTAATTTCCAATCAAATTGTTTTATGGGGGCTTAAACTAAAGGCTCTTATACTCAAACATGGCACAGCCAAAAACTCAAGCTTATTTTTTTATTTTTTATTTTTATTTTTTAAGGCATTAAGGCTTTGCACTTGTTTTTAGGCATAAAATTGGTCAAAAATACCCTTTATGCCTAAAAATCTTTAAATTGTCACAACTTTTGATTTATACATCGATTTTTTATTATAGACTTTGATATTTGGAAATCAGAAAAAACGAGAGCTATCAAAAGAGACCAATATTGACTATGAAATGTAGTTTCTCTTTAGTCCGAAACCACAAGGGGGGTTAAGTGTCACTTTTGAATCACATGACAGTAAAGTAAACGGTCAAACCCTAGGGGAGTAAAATGTATTTAACCCTAATTTTAAATACACGAAGATTGTTCTAGTGCTCTACTCAATTTCAACAAATAAAGGGTAAATTGCACTTTTCACCCTTGTAGTTTGTGGGTCGTGATACTTTAGTCCCTGCATTTTCAATATCATTTTAGACCCTAGAGTTTCATAAGTGTGACACTTAAGCTCAATTAGGTCTTTTAAATTAAACTTAGAAACCTAGTAGTTTACAGAATTATACTTAACTCCCTAGAAGTTTTTTTTAAAATTCAGTACTTTATCTTTTCTTTGAATATCGAATTATTTTTACCACCAGTACCTTCAATTAGTCCGGTATCAAAGCATGGTTCCTCAGGCTGGTAATCTAGTAAACTTATTATATGAATATTAGATATAAAAAAGAAGTAGAATCTGATAATTTAAAAAATTCAACATCATTGCAAATTAGAATATATAGAACAAAAAAAAATTAATAAAAATATTAAAAGAACTTATTAAAAATCTCGAATATCATCAATTAGAAATTATTAACAACTAGTAACTAGTAATCTTGTGCAAAACTGAAAAACAACTAGTAATTAGGAAAGAAGACCAGAAACTTTTGGATGCTTACCCTTGCCCATGTAAAGAAGATCCTCTAGAAAATCCTTTTGAATTAGCAATTCATAAACAGAAAGATACCTAAAAAATGAGACTTTTTTTTTTTTTTGGGTATTTTACTCTTTATGGATTACGAAGACTCCTTTTTTTGCTTGAATTTTTTAAATTATCATATTCTAGTTCTTCTGTGTATCTAATATTCATATAATAAACTTACTAGGTTACTAGGCTGAGGAACCAGGCTTTGATATCAGATTAATTGAAGGTGATGGTAAAAATAATTTAATATTCAAATAAAAGAGGAAAATGCTAAATTTAAGAAAACTTCAGTGGAGTTTAGTATAATTCTTTTAACCACAACGGTTACAAGATTAATTTTAAATAACCCGATTGGACTTAATTGTCCCACTTAAGAAATTCTAGGGCCTAAAATGTCCAAATTGAAATTGCATGAACTTAAGTGTCACGACCCTCACACTACAAGGGTAAAAAGTGTAATTTACCCATAAATAAATAGTATCTAGATAGTATTGTTGACATTGCATATCCTTCTATTTGATTTGGAGGAGAATTTGAAATGTCAAATTTTTTTTTTTTGGGTTAATTGAACTTTTCACCCTTAAACTTTAGGTGGTTAGCACTTTACTCCCTAAAGATTGAAATTTGGCATTTTCATCCCTAACACTATGTTTGTGAGTTGGAGAGAGAAAAGAAAAGAAGCGAAAGTCTTAAGTGAGGAGGGAAAAGAAAAGAGAAATGATGGAAGTTTGTTTCATCTTGTTTGGGAGTTTAGAAGAGAAGAGAAAGTTTTCTTTATTTTTGTTTGCAAGTGGAGAAAAAACGAGAAGTTTCACAACTGTAGCAAATAAGTCCAATTAGCTCTTTAGTGACAAATACTTAATCGCAGGAATTTGTTTGAAGTATTTTGCTTGAATAGTTTGTTCTATATGGCAAAATGCAGCTTAATCTTTAGGTGAAATAGGATTTTCTTTTCTTTTCTACGTCCTCTCACCAAATAGATTTTATTTTCCTTCTCTACATTTGCAAACCAAACAGAGCATTTGATTGTCTACGATTAGCAGATGCTCCTATTAGCTTTGTCATGATTAAACTATGCCCGGGTTGAACTGTTGAAATTGATACTGCTAGTAAGAGAGCTAACAAAAATGAAGAAGTAGCTGATATAACAATGTGTGGTAACAGAATTACAATTAAAGGACACTTATTCTATCTTTTCATTAATTGTGCTAACTTAGAAATTAGTGTGAAGTAAAACTTTAAAGGAATAACTATTCTGACCTCCCTCGAGGTTAAGTTTAATATACGGACTCCCCTGTGATTTTTTATAACTACACTGACCTCTCTTGAGTTTAATGTTTAGGTAACATTTTTCCCCCCATAGTTACAAAAACTAATTGCATTATTCTTCCGAAAATACCCTTAACTGTTCCTCTAATGTTTGCTCTGACCTCCCTTGAGATTATATCAGATTGCATGGACCTCCCTTGTATTTTTTTTTTAAAATTGCACTAACCCACTTAAAATTTAAATTATGCCCATTTAAATAATATATATTGATCCTCCTCTGCCACAATCACCAATCACCACAACAACATATATACCACCACTCAACTTAATATTTTTGTATATTTCTTCTCATTGATCTTGTGAATAGTGGCACAACTACAAACAATTCAATACTTTTCAATAATTTTCCTCATTGATCATCTTAATTCAGTGATGCAACCTCAATCAACCAAAATTAAGCCCCAATAACAACTCTAACCATGATAATTATGGCCCCAATCACAAAATCACAATTAAGCACATATTTGAGCTTAGGTACAATGTGATTTTCGTTTGTGTGTATAAACCCAAATCGAATCACAAGTGAAAGCCCTTCTCTCACTGACATCGACGCTGTAAGCGTTTAGAGCTTCTATTAATTGAGAGAAAACAAATTGAAACTTCTGTGCATACATGTATCTCGATTTGTAAGTGCCACCACAAAAAATATAAATAAAGAAAAACAATGCATCGTGCATGTAAATAGATGTGAGATTTAAACCATTACTCAAGGATTAGAATAGAAATGATACTGACGTAAATACAAAGAATCCTAAATATATGTATACAACATTTGGAACTTTTATTTTAGGTGTAATAAGCATAAGCATGGGTATTTGGAGAAGAGTAATGCTAGACACACTCCCAAATGCACAACCAAATGCACAACACTGCTTAAAAATATTGGACCTCGTGCTGCACACCCTGCACACCCCCTTTTTTGTGTACAGGCTTTTCAGCATGAGGTCCAATATTTTTAAGCAGGGTTGTGCATATAGTTGTGCATTTGGGAGTGTGTCTAGCATTACTCTTTGGAGAAAATTAACTTAAAATTAACAAATTTTTGGTCTACTTACTAACAGAAACTTGCCATTTTATACATATTTAATGCTTGAAAACTGTCAAAATTTTGATTGTTAGGAAGCCTTTAGTCGAGCTTTAATGCGGGCCTCGGGCTAGGCTAGATCAGGTCGGGCCTCGGGCCGGGCTCGTCTTCAAAAGGTAGGCCTAGACCCTACTCGGGGATACTAGTGCCTGGGCTGGCTGGCTCAAACTCGGGCTTGGGCCATGCTTAAGGCCCTTTTTTTTTTTTTTTTTTGTTCAGGCTGGGCTATTGGCTTGGCTTTTTGACACCTCTATACTTACTATTGACTAAAGGAGGGGAGGTGAGTGTCACACAACTGTAAACCTCAAAAGAGTCTGTGTAATTAGACCATAGATCAGGGGAGGTGAGTGTATTATAACCAGTTGGAGGTAAACATGTACTTTCGTTTAAAATTTAATAGTGTTAGTCTATTGTTACGAATAAGGGAAGTTAGTGTAATTATAGAAATCACTGGGGAGGTTTGTACAATTAGATCTAACCTCGAGGGAGGGCCAGAGTAGTCTTCCCAACCATAAATGTTGAAGGTGTTTTTTGAATTATTAGATAAAATGAGATTCATGGGATACTGGGATCCGGCAGCTGTAGATCTCCACACGAAAGAGCATTGTATAGGAGTTAATTCTCTGATTGTTTGGTATATGTCCGGCAAATTATTATTATATTTTTAATTTGTTAAATTACATAGTACTGGAAATTAAAGGAAAATAAGAAGAGTAATTCTTTGGTGACAACTTTCATACAACTTTCATACAACCTCCTAAAAAGATGTGTCTATCTCTCTCCTGTGATATCACTGGACCCCACAGTGACACAGGAGAGAGATAGACACATCTTTTAGGAGGTTGTATGAAAGTTGTATGAAAGTTGTCACCAAAGAATTATCCAAATAAGAACAACCATATTGACTAGGAATTGATGTTTGGATAAGTGAAAAAAAAAATCAACAATTTGAGCCTTAGGTTCTAGTCATATGCATCTCAATCAAAATCTGAAAAACAAAATCTTAAAAAAAATTTGTAGGCATATCAAAAAATTAATAACGCATGCATAATCAAGAAAACAATTTACTAGTACAAAGACATCATCAGTGGACTGCTTAGTTACTAAAAATAACAAGTTCCATTGTCTCCGATCTATCAATCTCCCAAATCAAAATGGACCAATAAATGCAAAGAATACCATATACCAACCGTCCCACTGCTGCCAACATTCTACCAAAGTCTCGGGACAACAATTTCTAACACCCCCAAAAGCATTCACACCATCAACTGAGGAAGAGATGGTCCACCGATTCTGCTGCAACATTCATTGCAGAAAATACAACTCACATGACAAATCAGCTGTTCGACCTCTGCATTACTTGCCACCCAATAACTTCAACTTTTGGTGGAACACCATAACCCCACAAAAGTTCACAAGTTGTTCCTCCATCCATGATCTATGATTTTTCCATCTCCCAACAAAAAAGACCCAACTGAGAAACAGCCGCTGTCCTCAAAACGCCAGCACCATCGATCCTTGATCAAGGTGCTTAGAACCACTCTATTCAGAAGCTTTCTGCACTGATCAGCCCACTGCCCAGCTTCTCGCCCCAACAGATGGCGCCATTAATTTAGATCTAGATTGCAACAAGTCAGCAACCTTTACAAAATGAACCATTTAAATCAACAAATCAACACAAACATGAGTTTAGAAAAAATTAAAAAAAAAAAAATTTGAATTTGAAAATCCAATTATCTGCCCTAAACTGTCCAAAAAAGAACCAAACCTGTGTAAAACGGTTTACAATGAAAAAACAGCCCAGAAATAAACAGATCCCATAACGTGTCCTGAATTGTCCAAAACAGTTTTTTCCCTGAAAGTTTGGCATTTGCTGTCAAGTCTCCTCTGAAGCAAGTGTGTAAAAAGAATGACTGCTATATGCCGAATCCAATTATCAAGTTCATATTGTAGTTGGCAAAATCTACTCCAAAATCATTCATTCTTATTTATTACTTTTATAGTCTCCATAGTTATAAATTTATGCATTTCTGCTGCATAAATTAGTTGTGACATAAAAGAGCAATTCTGGTTTAAATTATCCATAAGTTTCTGCCAAAAGGGACGTTACAGAAAAGAGCAATTCTCTCTCTCTCTCTCTCTCTCTCTCTCTCTCTCTCTCTCTCTCTCTCTCTCTGGAGTGCTTAACAGAATAAGAAGAAGAAGAAGAAGAGGAAAAAAAAAAAAAACAATGCGTTCTTGGGTATAATATTTAACTAGATTATTTGTATTTACAGCTTAGTTATGCTAACTTAGAAATCAGTCACAAGATTGTTGACAGAGAAAAGCAACACTTTTCAAGGATAAAAGAAAAAGCAAAAAAAAATATATATATATATACATATATATATGATTGGTAGAGATTGGTAAATCTAAACTCCCCCAAAAAATTGGAAAGTGGCGGCCACGTACAGATTTGGTAGATAACAATCTGAACATAGCATTCAGTCGTTTTGCACTTAAAAAGAATAAAAAAAAAATTTAAAAAATAAATTTAAGAAAAAGAGGTCCCAAGCCCCATTCAAATAACAGTCCAACCTATGAAATACGGACTCTTCAAAAAGGCCGCCATACCCGCACTTAGTGCACACCGTACTAGGTGCCCCGTAGATTCTTTGAGTTCTTTTGGAGTGTAGTTGGGGTTTTTCTTAGCGTTCTTTTGAAAAAAAAAACAAGTGCTTCATACAATTTTAAAAACTTTGAGGTTTAAAAGAGAAATAATAGAAAATAATAATAGTAATTATATAGAGGATACACTAATGCACTAAAAATATACACCAATGCACTAAAAATATAGTATAGCAATTGTATATACTATTACATAAAAATATATTTTTAATATTTTATCCAAGTACTCGCGCTGCACCCGCACTCTTACTTTTTGAAAAATTGGCGAATCCTCGCACCCACATTTACGTACCCGAATCCCCGCACCCGCACCCGCACCCGCACCGGTGCTACCTAGAGTCCAACTACTTATTTTTACCATTAATTTTGCACTTACATTGCCTTGGATCACCAAATTATTTTCTCATTCAATTTTTAAGTCTACACTTTATACTCTTATGTCTATTCCCCCACCACAAAAAAGGGTAAAATACATTTTGCACCCCCAAACTATACTATGTTTTGCACTTTAGTCCCTAAACTATCATTTTTTGCATTTTGGTCCCTCAACTATTATTTTATTTTAGTTTACCCCCTCCGTCACTTTTGGTGACAAAAAAGTCACTTTTTAGTGACACCAAAAGTGACATTGAAAGTGACGGAGGGGGCAAATTGCCACAAAATGATAGTTGAGGGACCAAAATGCAAAAAATGATAGTTTAGGGACCAAAGTGCAAAATATGGTATAGTTTTAGGATGCAAAATGCATTTAATCCCAAAAAAAAAAGAAGAAGGAATAAACTTACATAAAATGGGTTAAATACATTTTACACCCTTTTAGTTTGTCACATGTGTCAGTTTGATCCATGTAATTTAGAATGTGCCACTTTTTAGTCCCTATAGTTTCATAAGTGTGTCAAATAAGTCCAAGAAGCCCTTTAGTGACGAACAATGTTAATGAAAGTAAAGGTTTGTCTCAAAAAATGTTTGATGGACTAAAATGACACTTTCTAAACTACAGGGAGCAAATTGACACAAAGGGCTAACTAGAATGGTGTAAAATGTAGTTAAGCCAAATGTAGTTAAATTACCTTACATATAGCCCAATTGTTGTTTAATCTTGTTAAATTAAGAAGCAACAAGAGTAAATTTTATCCATATGAGTAAGGCCTAGTAATTCCCCTCCTATAGATTTTGCTAGCAAAATTTTATAGATTCTTTGGTAATTTTAGTTTAAGTTCTAGGAAAAAGAGCTATAGGCGCATGTAAAAAAGTGTGTGAATATGCATAGGAAGGGCCATTTTAGAAGTTCGCTTTTGATCCTTAAAAACTCATGGAATTTTTTAGCTGGATTCTGAATTTATGATAATCAAGAATCATTCTATGGGGTAATTAATTTGTCAAGAATCTGAATGGAATACGTATTAGATATAGAATCCATTGTTTGGTTTTGGAATGACCAATGAATAGGGGCCGGCCCCGAGTATTTGGAGGCCTGTGACGAACTACTAAAAGAGAGGCCGCCCCTTATAGGGGTTTCGGGGCAGTGCCCCCCGATTATTGGTAATTTTTTAGGGTCTACTTATACATAGTTTGAAGTTTTTTTGGGGTTTACTTATAATATGAGTCTCTTAGTGAAACTAAAATATTGTACGGTGTCTTTCAAAATTCTAGGGGGGGCCTATTTCTAAAACTCAAAAAAATCTTACACTAAGAGTGTAATTTTCAAAATTCTAGGGGCCTTTGTTGTTGAGTTTTATATACATGTATATCAATATATATGTAGTTGATGGCACTAAATAAACATAAGTTGAGGGTGGCCTAAATGGCCTAAATATAAAATACTAAAAAATCTCATGGTAAAAATGTAATTATGAAAATTTCATGAGAACCCTAAAAAATTTAATGAACTTTGGAGCCCCACAGATCGGTTGGAGGCCCACAGATCGGTTGCCCAAACTATCCTTGGAAACAAAAATAAAAGGGTAATGCTAGGGGCACTAACAAAATCCACTAACACTTACTAACACACTCTATCTCTCTCCTAGTGGTACTGCGGGGTCCACTGCGGACCCCATGATGCCACTATGAGAGAGATAGAGTGTGTTAGTAAGTGTTAGTGGATTTTGTTAGTGCCTCAAATATTACTCTAAATAAAATATGAGCTAGATTGAAATTAACATCTCCAAAATTGAAGTGGTTAAGAAAATAATAGAATGCTAAGGTCAGTGAATGATGAAGCACATTCTATTCATAATGGCAAGTTAAAGAATTAGCAACATCAATCAATGTGTCCAAAAAATAAAAATTTACTTTCCAGTTTCAAAGTCATGAAAACAAATTTAGAATTTATTTTATTATTTTATTACTTTTTATGGTACTAATCTTGAAATACATGTCACAAAAAACAAGGACCAAATTGACACAAGGGGGGGAAAGTTCGAGGATATGAAATGTAACTAAGCCCTTCAAAATAAAAAAATAAAATAAAATAAATAAGGGTAAACTACACTTTACACCCCTGTAGTTTGGGTGTGATGTCACTTCGGTCCATGTAGTTTCAATTTTGTCACTTTGGTCCTTATAGTTTCAGTTTAGGTTCAATGTAGTCCATTCATGAAATTTCCTACAAATTTTGACAAAATTAGGTCATATGATGCACACGTGAGGTATCATTAGGCGCATAATGATAAATTTACTTAGATAAATTACACTTTCCAAACCTAAATTGAACCTAAATCAGTCAAAAGTTGTAAGAAAATTTGATGAATGGAACCTAAACTGAATGTGCAAAGACCAAAGTGATATAATTGAAATTACAGGGACCAAAGTGAAATCACACCCAAACTACAAGGGTGTAAAGTGTAATTTACCCTTTAAATAATATCAAGCCCCAACTTTTAGACCAAACTCTCTCTCTCTCTCTCTCTCTCTCTCTCTCTCTCTCTCCTTGTTATTTTGAAGTAGGGATATCTTAGTAATTCCGATTTGCTTGAAAGTAAGGATTGTTTGGGAATCATGATTGGAGCATCAATCGCACAATCGGTCCCATAATTGTGGTATTCAAATGATTTGGAGTATCAATCAATCCCTAGAATCCACAGCTGAACGCGAGAAAATTTATCCAAAACAGGGGGGGGGGGGGGGGGGCATGGGGTGGTCCTAAACACTCTTTAGCAACCCTATGTGCATTTTCATTTGCCTCCAAACCTTTTTTTTTTTATTACATGGGGGATAATGTAGGTTTGAACATAGAACCTGGATACACAAGAGGGCACTAAGTGCCATCCCTTTTACCCAACACACTAGTAAGATATGAATCATATGATTTCCAAAATTTGGTTCTCAAATCTTTTATAGTGTAGCATATGCAAAAGATCTCAAGAGCCATTGGGCAGTCCTAGCACAAATTTTGTGACCCATTAGCAGGTCAACGACAATCGTATACGTACTGAGTGTCATGGGCATATTACAAATTTAGGGATGTAGCACTGCTTTCTTAGGGATTAAGAGTGGTAGATCCGGTGTGCTTGAACCTATTTTGGTATACACGAGAAGCTTTCGAGTGATGTGTTGTTGCTAGTTATGTGATTGACTTAGCATCTCAGTTCCTATCGCTGAACGTTATTTCCGTGAGGTCGCATGTTCTATTTCCCGTATGAGGAGATGGTGAAAGTTGGAATTTGAGAGATTTGTTTGGCACAAGGCCTATGTGGGTGAGTGGGAGATGTTAGCATTTTGTGGGTTATGGGTCACCCACATATGTTATGGACCGAGTCCAATGGGCTTGAATTAGGCTCCAAGTAATCCTAGTAGGATTAGACTTGGGAGCCCTAGTCCAACCCTACTAGTGTATGCCTATATATATGAGTGTATAGATACAAACAAGGGTTGCACAACTAAAAGAGAAGTCTCTCTCTACAACTCTCTGTTGCCGCCACCCACACACTCTCTCTCTCTCTATCTCTCTCTCTCTCTCGTTTTCTCTCTCGATTCCTTTTTCTCTCTAAGCCCAATCACACTAGGGATTGGGATTTTATTTGTGGAAACAAAGGAGATATCTCTAGTAGGTATTCTCATGGTTCAAAGCACAAGAGCATACACAGAAGCACCAAAGTGCAACAATTCGTGGGTGAAGATGTCAGGCTCGTAATAACACCAAAAAGACGATCCGTCGGGTTATTTTGCAAGGTATGTCCTAAACCCGACTCGTATGCATATGTGCATATTATGTATAGTTGTCATAGGACTTCCTTACGTCATCCTGATTTCATCCTTAGTGGGGTTGGGGGTACGGGGTATATGGGGATCAGGATTTCTATTTTAGGGTTTAGGGTATGTAGTTTGGGGTTTAGGATTTTGGGTATGGTGTAAGGGGTTTGGGGTTTACGGCGACCTAACTTTGTCCTCGTACCATCCCTTGCATTTTTATTGATCTCAATATTTGATAAAGGATGGCCTTACATCATCCTATTTTCTTCCTTGACAAATTTTATCACACAAATTTCAAAACCAAAACATTAACTATATTATACACTGTCAATTGGAACCACTAGAATATAGTGTGACTCCATTGCCATACCAAGGGATGTAATTTTTTATCACACAAATTTGAAAACCACAACATTAACAATATTATACATTCGTTGAGTGAGCATTAAATTCTACTAAAAGCGGCAGCATTAATTCTACTAAAAGAGGATAGATAAATCTATGATATGTAATGCCTCTCAAATTTGGACTCAAAAGTAATGTTATGGCTTTAATTGTATGAGCACTACATGCTACTGTGTGCTATGATAGATGGACCCTTGAATTTTAGTGAAAGTTGTTTCAGGCAAAGAAAAAAGTGGGATACAAACTACAGAACCATATCACTACTCAAAACAATATTTGGATGTTAGCTTATGATTACCACATTCAATTATAGTAGAACTAGATGTTCGGTGGTAGTTGTTGTTTAAGGTTGTCCCACTCCCATGCGTATTGGAAACTAAATTTGGCCAAAAAAATGTGAGAATTATAGTATTAGATATAGTGAACTTACAGAGTTATAATGTGACTCTAGTGCATAGTTGTCATGTGCAGCCCAAACATCAATATGATGCTGTGATCGGGTGGATGGGTCACTGGTCCAACCGTCGGGTTAACTGGTTGTACTGATTTTATTTTTTAATATCAATTAAAAAAATTAACAATAAAGTTTGGCCCAAAAAAGTTCAACTTTTAACATAATTGAAGTTCCTTAAGAAAAAACATTAGCAATAAACTATTGACAATTCTCATAACTAGAGTAACTATCAGATTATCAGTCATTCAGATAAAAAAAAGTTGTTAGATAAGTCTAGCTTTGATGGAAAACAATGTATGTACATATGTGCATATATTTATTGTGCAAGACGAATTGATGAACCGGAACACTAATTAAACAAAATGGAAATTAAGTATCAAAATTCAAAATTCAAAATTTACGGTCTTTCAAAGTTTGGATGGTTCTTCAAAACCCAATCGGGTCGCACGTGCCAACTCGGTTCTCTTCCTTTTCCGATCAGATATTCAACAGGGGCTGACTTAGAGTCTAATTCACATGCTCTCCGATGGGACCGTCGGGCCGATTTTGATATCTATGCTCTAGTGCCTAGTATTTCTAATTTTGATCAAATTCTCAAAAAATGTAATATGAGATTAATATATGAGAATGCTTTGAGTTTCAAATTTGGATCTAAAGTGATATGTCAGCTATGAGTAATGACACATTTTAAAGTGTAATACTAAGACTAAATGATAAATACTTATGGTTAATGTGACAAGACTCAAATTCGGACCCAAAATAATATGACAATATTGAAAAGGATCCACCAAAATATAATATGACTTATGAACTATTTGAATTTATTGAAAGTTGTTTTTAGATAATGTCAAATAAGTAAACACTATGTATAAATAATGCTAGGTCAATTCGGATCCCAAGTGATATGCCAATTAATTAGGTGGACTCACTAGAATAAATTGTGGCTCCAATGGTACGAGAGCACTTTTACTCGTTCAAATTTGATTTATCATTGCTCACTTATGCCTTCATTGTCTGACACGTGTCTCATACAAGGGCAAAATGGGAATAAAAGGGGACACATGTTAGGCAGTGAACCAAATTTGAGTGAGCAAAAGTGCTCTCCATTGCTATATCAAAGGATTGATAATGTTATTAGCGATTGATAATATCAAATTGGAATAATTAAACAGGCATCAAATTCCACTGTATGTATGGTACCAGAATATAGACATTAATTTGATCTAAATAAAAGTATATAAAAAATTTGATTTAAAAAAAAATTCAATTATATTTAGCATGTAAGAGTGTTTTTAATTTGATGGGCCTAAATGCACTTAATTAGATATTTATATTCTTAATTTTACAAAATTTTGGAAAAAAAATATGTTACGGTTCCAAAAGTTGTATTGCAGCATCTGCAACTGAAGGTGTATTGTGTATATACCAAAAATCCTTAAAAAAAAAAAAAAAGTATATACCAAAAATTGAGTAATGCTGTGCTTTCCAAATGCCTTATTAGTTGTACCATATGTAGTGGCATGTTGTACCATTGACCACTATCACAGCATATGGATCATGTGGTATAACTGTTAAAGCTATTTGGGAACCAAAATAGGAAACAAAGCATTACTCCTAAAAAATACACAGGTAGTCTCGCCTTCTTTTAATTCCATTTGTCAAACGAGGCCTAAGCTTTTAGTGTGCTAATTCATCATCCACCAAACAGTCTTACAGCCTACAGGATGCGTATGACATTTAACATCACATGTGTCAATATTAAGTAAAGTGTAGTGGTTTCGAGAAAAAGCACATTTTAAATCCAAATTAGGTCAATATTTTCAAATATCCGATCCAAGGGCTCTTATCTTTTGTTGCAGAGTACAACGAATACTACATGGTTGTATCATAGAATCTCCCGGTTGTCAAAAGTTTGCAGATGCTCTAATTTAATTAGTTAAGATTAAAACAATGTTTGGGGCTTAATCGTTGGCCTAGATAATGCTAGAAGGTAAGTAAGAGAGCTAATACAGAAAAATTAAAAAGAGAGCTAATTGAAACAACAATGTGTGGTAAAAATTAACAATTAAAGGACACTTATTAGGGGCTGTTTGGGAATTACTAAAAAAAGATCTAGTTCAGTCCAAATCCACTTTTTATCTAGTTTTTGTGAGAATCAAGTGCAAGTTAGTTAGACTGAGAACCTGTTTGAAGTCATTTATTAGACTGGGCACGGACTCCTATGTAAGAAATCAACACTCACCAAACAATGTTCTCACAAGAACCAAATAAAATTGGACTTGGACTGAACCAGGTCCTATTTTAGGCCTTTTCAAACATGCCCTAATAACTTTGCATTAGTAATGTTAACTTAGAAATTAGTCGGAGAAGCTTGTAAAATGTTGGGATGTGAAGCATGTTTCCATCAAAGAAGAATATTGTGCATGTTTGGGTACCTCACCCAGCGAGAGTGTTATCCCGCTTGAGCGAACACGACATTGATATGTTTGTGTGAGCGAGGATTGGGTTGCTAGAGGTGACGTAGTGGAGTGTTAAAGACTGTAATGTTGCTTGCTCAAGGAGTCCCTCGCGGGAGGGCTCGCTCAAACAAGTCGCTCAAGTGGCTGCACAGATTTTGAAATTGTTTCCCATTTTAATTAGGAAACTGTGTTGGCTTAGGAAATATGTATATGGTTGTGTATTTTGGTTCTTTTCATTGTGTATTGGTGTGTCTGAGAAAAAACGAGAACAAAATCGCAAAAAGGAAATCACCCAAAACCCAAAAAAAGAATCATCCTAGCCAAATTGACTAGAATCCCTTGCGAAGAATAAGGCGCAACAGGACACATACATAGAAATGTAGAAGCAAAACTACCACCTACTACGACTTACAACGCCTCCATGCCAATAATACACATCAAAAACAACGTCAGCCCAGTGCGAATAACTCGATGACAACCCAACACCACAGCATGCCAACATTAAAGATTCAAACTAGCAACAAATAGCAGAAAAACCAAATCACAAAGATTGAACCAACAATGGAAACCAAGATCATGTGGATCTACAGGAAAACATTAACACAACAAATCCACAAACCCTGAACCATATTAGATCATAGTCCGACAGAGAAATGTAGCTTTTGTAACCTTGATAGTACTCGAAATCGTAGGAACCAAATAATTTGTGATAAACCTCATAGCTTCCGCCAGATAATAAGCATAAACCACCGATAAGAGTTTGAAATTAGGTAGGTAAACTTGACGATGATCGATAAAAAGTTATCCAAAAAAACACTGTATGAAATCAATCTAGCATGACCATCAAACCAAAATAAAAGACAATTAGAACCCCAAATCAGACAGTGTCATTGTGATCTAATCTCATCTATGAAAAGGAGCGAGAAAAAGGAACACCCCTAATACACACCCCAGTCGATACACCAAAACACACACTTCTTAAAGTGGAACACTCTCCAAAACACCACCCACAAAATGAATACGCACATCAAAATGCACACGAAAAGAATCGACTAATTAAAGAGAAGACAAACACATCCAAACACATATGAAACACCCAAAAACACACACACACACACACATACATGCACACCCCCCTCCCCCATTCAGCCAAGGCTCCAATAACTCAACGTAACCCAAACACTATGATCAAGAATAGCATAGAAATTTACATCAATATCACGAAAAATTGGAGGACATTCCAGAACCACAATCGCATCAAGTCCGTGACAAAAGAAGTTGCAAAAATTGAAACCATCAGGACATAATGTCGAACTTCCTTTGCAAATCACTAGAAATAAGAGATCAATCCAAAAGCATGTTCCCAAGTGGAGCCAAGAGCCATAAATATCAAAGCATGGTTTAAAATTTTCCAAGAAACATCTTCAAATCCCGCGAACAGTTGCCGAATTAACATGCCAGTCAAAAAATCAGAATTTCGAAAACCCCAAACTGTAGGTTGCCAGACGATTGCAAGCACATGAGTTTTTTTTTTTTATATATATAAATCTAGAATGGCTAGAAGAACAATTTCACATGTGATATATATATATATATATGGCGAATACTAACTTACATCACCACGCCTTTTTAGCGATGAAAAAAATGCGTTACTGACGAAAATTTTCATCGCTAAAAGTTGTGGTTTTTATCGACAAAAATTTCGTCATTAAAAGTATATTTTGTCGCTAAAAGTTGGTGTACGCGCTGCTAACCTACAACCACCGTGTTATAGGTTAGCAGTTGTAATACCTGTAATTTTCTTTTCATTAAATAATATCAGGGTTTGTTTTTTTGAATTTCTGTATTGGACCGACTATATTATTATTATATTATTTTAATTGCGTGACGGTTTTGACGTGTTGTAGTATTATTAATTAGATTGTAATAACCGTACCGGCTCAACCGTAATAAGACTCAGCTTAGTCATGTACCCGGACCCGGACATTAGAAATAATAACAATTTTCACGTAAATCGAGATCTATACGTATATCGAGGAACTTATGCACACAAATTAAGAAAGTAGCACACAATCCGAGGTGGGCCCCACATGGCCGGCCACATGGCAGTCCATGTCACCTCTTGTGACACTTGTCCACATGTTGGACATGTGTCCTAGCATGCAAGCATGCATGGAGACACATGTCTCTCCACCATTTCTATATAAACACACCCACATGCAAGCATTTTACTCTCTTGGTCTCCATAATCAGCACATATAGAGTTAGAGAGAGTTAGGAGATAAATTTCATAGAGAGAGAGAGAGTGAAGAAATATAAGAAGAAGAAGAAGAAGCTTCCACCATAGAAGCTTAAGCTCAAGCTCCTCAAGCTTAAATCTTACATTCAAACCAAATTTCAAGTATTGGTGAGTTTACTAACTTACTTTAGAATATATATATATATATATATATAGTATGTAGTGATGTTTATTAAGAGCTTGATGTTGCTATTTTGAGGATTCCATGCCATGCAAGACAAATCCTTAAATCTAAGAAACTGAAACTTTCAGCAGAACATAGTTTAGTAAAATGAACGTTTGGAGTAGCTCAAAAATCTGAATTAGGCTAGGTTTTTTTGTGGAGAAAGGTAACTCATTTATCTACAAATAACTCTTCTATAGATCA
Source organism: Hydrangea macrophylla (assembly GCA_033977485.1). Lineage (NCBI taxonomy): Eukaryota > Viridiplantae > Streptophyta > Magnoliopsida > Cornales > Hydrangeaceae > Hydrangea > Hydrangea macrophylla. Next base: position 38,294,579 of record CM066994.1, read on the forward strand.
GTCTAGAAATCAATCCTTCATAGGTGAAATGAATGTACAACACAGTGTTATAAATCTGGGAAACAGAAACTTTCAGCAGAACATGGTTTAGTAAAATGAACGTTTGGAGTAGCTTAAAAATCTGAATTAGGCTAGGTTTTTTTTTGGAGAAAGCTAACTCATTTATCTACAAATAAATCTTTTATAGATCAGTCTAGAAATCACTCATTCATAGGTGAAATGCATGTACAACCCAGTGTTATAAATATGGAAAACAGAAACTTTCAGCAGAACATAGTTTAGTAAAATGAACGTTTGGAGTAGCTAAAAAATATGAATTAGGCTAGGTTTTTTGTGGAGAAAACTAACTCATTTATCTACAAATAACTCTTCTATAGTCTGGTCTGAAAATGACTCCTTCATAGGTAAAAGTCACGTACAATGCAGTACTATAAATATTGGGACAGAGCAGTCCGAAAATATAGAAATGTCTAAGTAAAATAAATATTTTGAGCAGCTCAAAAATGTAATGGAAGCTAGATTTTTCTGTACATGAATATGATCCAAATACCTATAATGTTCTAGTTTTGAGTTTGATCTACAAAGCAATTTATCATGCCCAAATAAATCATGTTGTTTCAGTCAACACAATGAAAATGTATCCTGGCAGATTGTGTAGCTTTTTGTATGATGTTTTGTTTATGCATGGTGTTCATTGTTGATGCTAGTATTTTGGTACCTGTGTTGTTATGAAAATCTTATGCTATGGTAGTGCTATCGCGTAGATGAGTATGTTAAGGGTTTCATCTATATGCTTATTTGTATTAAATCCATGTTATAAATCCATGAGCTACGTGCTATGTTTTTCATTGTTCTGAATATAGTTTAATGACCGTTGAAAGTTCATACCCAAGCTTTAAGTATGTTGTATAGCACGATTATTGCGTTGATAGTGATTGGGTAAGTTCTCATCGTAACTATATTATGATATAAAACAGATTAACGGATGTATAAACGTAACTTCGAAAGTATAAATGGATGTTATTATTGAACTAAACTACGAAAAGTACGAATGCGTAAAATAACGATAAAACCTTTAATAACATATTTTATGAGAATAAGGGACGTTGAGCTTCATTTCTCGTTGTGTAACTTCCGGTCAACGTTGATTCGTAAACTTTCGTGTCATGTTCGAATATTTTGTTACAGAGTTAGTCCTTCGGTAATTCCATGGAGTCAATTGGGGAGTTGTGAAATGTTTTGTACCTTGGTCTGAGGATCGGCATCATGTGTTTGGTCAAGTACGGATGACCTGAGGATCGTCATGACGTGTTCGATCAATTGATTGACTATATTCTGCACCCTTGGTCTGAGGATCGACATGATGTGTTCGGTTAAGTGCGGGTGACTTGAGGATCGTCATAACGTGTTCGATCAAGTGACTGTTAATATCCCGCATTCTTGATCCGAGGATCGTCATGACGTGTTCGGTCTTACGGGTGACCTGAGGATCGCCAGTGACATGTTCGATCAAGCGATTCATTGTCAAGTGTTGTTCTTTCTTGACCCATAAATGCGTTTGGAGTTGAGTCTTCTTTCAGTCAATGTCGTCGATTAGTTCAATTTTGGGCTAAGCTTCGAAGGCTATGGTTGGGTTTGAACGAGACATGGTTCTGAGAATAAGAGATGATGAATAACTTACCTTAGTGGTGGTAACCTTAAGGGTACCCTCACTTAGCTTAACGGCTAACGGCATTTCATGCCGCTGGACCATCCACGTCCAGCCTTTGCAGGTCCTGACGGAGCCGACTACTGTCAAGATGCAGATTTTACTATTGAAGACTATGCTGGTGAAGATTATTACGAGGAAGGCTACGGTTTCTCCAGCTGAAGATCTTGGAGCTTTTCTTTTGATATAGTTTTGTTGTTAATATGATTAATGATGTAATAGCTTAGTTGGACATGTAATATGTATCTTTTGGATATCCTTAGGTCTGTTATATATTAATCATGTAAGACTTAAATGTTTTAGATTCTTGCTTATGCTGAACTTAGTCACTTTTCCGTATTATATTATTGTTTTAAGCATGTTTGGACAATCAGGTGACATTCACAACCAGTCACGTGTCTACGAACCCATAAAGGAAATTTATTTTTCCCTATTTTTGGTATTTCGGGGCGTGACAGTAGCCCCCTATATATGACTAGAAATAGAAAGGAAATTAAAGAGAACATGAACAAGCAAAACACAATACACAATATATACAAAATCTGCTGTTTCACAAGCAGTAAAAACATATCATTTAGTCCCAAACTAGTCAAAGTAAAAAAAAAAAGCATATAATTTCGAAAAAAGAATTGTATTACCATAACCAATAATCTGCAGTTACAAGAACAAATCAATGGTAAACAACAACTGATTAGTTCGGTAAAGAACAGAGATTACAACTTTCTGTATTTTCGTAAGGAAAAATATAAAAGCACCAAACTGATAGGGAAAGGGAACCTAAATCAGAAAAAATTAAGGGACCAATAAAGCTCTGTAGCATCCAATTATTTATGTGCTTTTGGGTCAATCAAGTGGTGATGACTGACTCTCATTGGCTTCTTGTAGTTACTGATTATCATCTATTGGATACGTACTCAGATCAACCCTGTTCCTTATTCCAAAATTAACAATGTCATACAATGAACCATCTGTTCTTGTATGCACATCAAGTGCGGACATATTTAAAGCACTAATGTATCCATCCAAATCAAATACGTCCAATAATGGGGGTATGTACGGAACATTTATCAACGGTAAAGCAGTGGCAACTAAAGCATCAAAACTCATTTGATTTGGGTTTTCTTCTTCTTGTGATCTCAAGATGTTATGGGCTTCTCCTAAATTTTTTACAACATGTATCTATTTGCACCCATATATGTATTTTGTACACATGACCGATTATTTGGAGTATTTGGCCAAAAATACTTGACAAATGGGTTCCTCATTATATAGAAGTGGCAAATATATGGGTACCAAAAGATGTTAATGGTCGGGCTAAATGACCGAAGGTGTGTGGGAGTTCAGATACAGTTACTCATTCAATCTATACATGTTTGGTACGTCAAAGCTCATTGGTCAATGTACTAATAGGTGTCATCATTGGTAGGCCCCTTGAATTGGTTTTAGTGAATTGAAGACTTGGCTAATATCATGACATAGTTCTTCTCGGGCATAAGTTCATGTTCAGTCACTACTCCCAATGCCATAGTTCTTCTGGGGCCCAATGTCATTTTGTCTTCATGGTTTGTCTTTTGCAAACACAATCAATACACACCAAGCCACCACCGATCGGACTAGACCCATCGGTCTCTCCTTTTTATTGTGTGATACATGCAATGTATCAAACCACGTGGGGCCCAGGAATAATTGCAAGTTCTATTGCAATTTGTGAGTTCCAATGACTATAAGTTCCAATGCAACAGATCATGAGTCCTAATTGTAGACTTAGCTTTGAAGAAGAAATCTCCACAAAGCTAAACTTTTCCTCTATATATACAGATCAAAACCCAACAAATAAACTCCTCCAGGAACCAGATCAAACACACAAACCTCCCAAAAAGCATCATTTTTTTGCATTACTGTAGTATTTCCCTTAGCATTTTCATTAGTGTTCTTACACTGTTTTATTTTTACTTTCTTAAGTAATTTCATTTCCTTTAATGCAATATATTTCCACTTTCTAAGCCTTGGTTTATACAAATTGTCACCACTTTTTGACTTGTGTGCTTCAATACTGTCAAAGAATCTATAACTAGGGTACTTTCCTACTAGTTTTTAACAATCCCTATATTATAGAAGTCAGATCGTGCATCACTCGCACAAAGTATTAGGAAAATTATGTTTGCCAACACACACACACACACACACACACACACACACACACACATACATACACACACACACAATCAAGCAGCAACAGCTTTGGCATGCCCGAAGCAAATTATTCTACCAAACAGTATCATAGTAAAATAAACCATTTGATGTAATTTATTTATCAGTTGCAGACATGTTTGAAGCAATCATGTATGCATAAAAATTTCCATCCAAAACAAAATCTATATCATCCAGATTAACCTCGTCCTCATCTCGTAATGGGGGTATGTCCAGAATATGAATCATCGTTAAAGGAGTGGCATTTATAGCATCTAAACTCTTATGATTCCCATTGTCTTCTTCTTGTGATCTCATGATTTTCTGGGCTTCCCCAAAATTCCCAACACGTGTTTCATTATTCCCATCTCCATGATCCCTACTAATCTTCTTAAATCTGCTATTTTTTTACTACTTCAATTCAACTCATTTTATTTTACAAAGAACATAATCATCAGCACCCACAATCTCTTTGAGTGAATACTCATGCATGATCCAATGTGTATTGTTCTCGTCAATCTCTTTTCTTTTGTTCTTTGTTTCAAAAGTCAACATCTTTTGAAAGCCTATAACCTCTTTAGTTTGGTTCTTAATTTTTTTGCCAGTTGTTTGGCTTTTCCAAGTCCCACAGCACACGGTTCTAGAAATGCGATTCTTGCTAATCATCTTCAATGGGGTTATAACATAGATTACATATTTAACACTTTTCTTATCTAATTTTTCATAGGTTTCGCAATCTCCCATGGGTCTCCTTGAACATTGAAGATAATCCATGGCTCAGAGGCATAAACGTCTCGCTCGATCACAGGACCACTCGACGACAGAGCTTTACCTGGTACCTTGAGATTGAGATAATGTGTGATTAACTCTTCGTTCGTTGGCACAAAGTGAAATCCTGCTGGTATGGTTTTCTCCATTAATGAACGTAGTGTTGAACTTCACAAATTAATAGCTTTTGTTGGCCCAAATAGGAAACCTTAGGGGGGGGGGGGGGGGTGAATAAGGTTTTAAAAGCTAATTAAAGATTTGTTCAAATTAATTGCCCAATAAGAAAAATCACAATTGCAAAGGAAAGATAAAGAGAAGAGACACTATGCAAACCGATTTTTAGGTGGTTCGGGAAGCCGCACGCCTCGCCCTACTTCCACCCCTCAAGAACACCTCTTGAGGATTTCACTATCTCAATCTTCTTTGGGTGAAGATTAAACCCTTACAATCTCTCCAAGGAAGAAAATCCTCTTCACTTGAACTAGGGTTACACCAACCCTTAATACACACTTCCTTTATAAATAAGATTTGATACAAGAATGAAGACTCTCTCAATAGAGTGGATGAATACAAGATTGAGCTTCACAATAAATTGCTCTTAAGATATACAAATGAAGACTAGAGCAATAGAATTTATGATCTCACCAAACTAGGGCTCAAGGAGTAAATGTGATGAAATTAATTAAAGTTGGATTGATCAAAAGTTGTCAAAAGAAGTACAAATACATGCATTTATAGCTTTCTTAGGATTTCCAACCGTTGGAAGTAGTTGGGAGATTTAAAAGCTTCATTAAATGCAGTTAACTAGCCGTTACTGTATTTATCGCAGTCATTCAGTCGACTGGATTCACAGGGCAGTCGACTGATATTTAAAAAAGATCAGAAAAACACAAGGCTCAATCGACTGTGTCGGGAGGGCAGTCAACTGGTTTGCACACAGATAACATCTCTGTGTACACAGGTCGACTGTCCAGTCGACTGGACCATTAGTCGACTTAAACGAATGCACAGTCGACTGCTCTTTGCAGATTTTCAAAGATAAGTTGGGTTTAACTATGTAAAACTTCTTTGAATTAAATTTAGCCCTTAAGAATGATGTTCACATAAATTAAATTGCTTACATAGAGTCCTAGAAAATGATCCAAACAAGATTCTTCAACTTGTAAAGCTCCGTTTGGCTTGAAACTTTTGAGCACAAATCACCATGTCTCTATGTATGGAGAAGATTTACGATCATGTGAACATATATTGATGTATGATATACTTTCTACAACTTAATCAACTTAAGATCATTAGAAAATACTACTAAGTAGTTTGTTAATCATCAAAATTATCCATTCAATTAATGGAATAACACTTTGGGGCTAACAATCTCCCCCTTTTTGATGATGACAAACTACTTGTTGCCCATGAGAGAGAAAAAAAAACAAAGCAAGATATATAAGTGCAACTTTCTCCCCCTTTGGCATCAACAAAAATAGAGGAGGCAGAGCTCCCGCTAGGATGATGCAAGGTTGGGTGTGGTTGGGTCGGGAATCACAAAAAGAATCATCATTTTCCCGAGCAAGAACAGAGCAACAAACAAAATAAGAAAAAATAGAATAGATTAAATTCATGGCAGCAAAGAAAAGAGATGAAGCAATTAAACAGGAGATTGTATTAACACCTATTTTTGCCATATAAACATTCAAATTTCCAAAAGAACTACATAGCCAAAAGACAAAATATCCATCTATCCAAAAAGAATTAGTCTAACCTATTAAAAACAAACTACACATGTCAAGATCCAAAAAGAATTTGTAAGATCAGTAAATAAACATAAAAAAATGACCATCCATCTATCCAACATCTTTTCCAATACACCAACAAGGACACAATCAAAAGTGCAAGCAGTCCGGATCACACGAATCTCCTCACGAGCATCATCAATAGAGGCCTGGAGAGACGATAGACGTCTATTAAGAAGCTCTTGAGTAGCAGCAGTGGAAGTGCGCAAAGTATCCAAAGAGCCGCCAATATCAAAAACATTGGCTCGTAAGGATACGATGGCGCACTAATGAAGCTCAACTGCCTCCTGCTGTGAGGAAGAGAAGGTAGCCTGCATTGTCTCAATAGACTGGGTGTGAGAGACAGATAGAGAAGAGATGGAGGTAGAGAGGCTCAGAACTTGAGCGAAAAGAATGGATAGCTGCTCCAAGATGTCAGGAGCGGGTGTATCAACAGCAGGTGGAGGTAGAGGAGCGAAAGATGAAGAATGAATGGAAGGGGTAGAAGCAGGAGGAAGTGTGGGATCAACAAAGACCTTGGGAACATATGCATTTCTCACGAGTTTGTATCCCATCAGGGATAGGATAGTGGAGGAGTAGAAGTCAGTAGGAATAGGGTCATGACGATCAAATTCATCCTCCAAGGGAACCTTAAAGTGACAAAAAATAGAAGTCAAAGCAAAGCCATAAGGTAAAGAACTGGCTTTGGACTTCTTTTGACATTCACAAATGTGGTGGCAAATGAGATACGGCAAGTCATAAGATTTGTTCTCAAGAAAGCACCAAATTAAAAAGACATCCAAGAATGAGACTGAATCTCGTCCCCCAGCACGGGGCAGAAGGGTATAGGTGAGAAGATGGTGGATAAGATGTGCCTCAAAGGTTAGGGCAGAAGCCTTGGGCTTCATGGGATATGACAATTCATTGTTGCCGGTGATAAGACGGCAAGCAGTGAGAGGGTCGAACCCGTGCCCTTGATTCCAAGTATTAATGTTATATTCAGTAATATCACCACGATGGATATGAAAAATAGTAGATACAGATTCGGGATTAAGATGGATTTTAATACCACGAACAAATGTGTTAAAGGTGTCTAAGCGATGGCCAAAGGTCATATTATAATAAAATTCCTTAACAAGAGTGGGATAGCATAGTTGGTTGAGACTGGTGAAAAGATGCCATCCTAAGCGTTCTAAAAGAAATCCAAGACGAAGATTAGCAGATTTAGAAAAGAGAATAGGAAGAATCTTACCAAAAATCACATGTCTGTGCGAGAAGACTTCGTCAAAGCTCTCTTGTTCCTCTTGAGTAGGGAAACGCTTGGCTTTGGTTGCCTGAGGAGTAGAAGACAGGCCACTCGTAGGGGTCTTCCTTTTAAGCTTGGGAGCCATGAGAGAAGGAGGCTCTAGACAGTGAAAAAGAGAGAGAGAAGACGAGATGATGAGGACACAGGGAAAGAAAAAGATGAAAGAGAGGATGTCTAAGGAGTTCAAGGAGAGGAGGAAGGAGAAAAGAAAAAAAAAGACAAAGGAGTGAGAAAATGGGAGGATTTGAGACGGGGAAGAAAAGAAAAGAGAGAAAGAAAATCGCCGAAGAAGAAGAGGTGAAGAAAAAAAAGAAAGAAGAAGACGCGGTTTATATAGAAATTAGAGGAGCAGTCGACTGCAGAACAAATTAGGGCTCAGAAATTTGGGGCTAACAGAGGCTCAGTCGACGCCTCAGTCGACGTAAGAAGGCAGGGAGTTAGGATGCAAAACCAGTCGACTCCTCAGTCGACTGACTGAGATAGAAAGTTGAGGGTACAAAAATAGTCGACGCCTAAGTCGACTGATATAGGCAGAACCAAAGGATCAAAAGAGAAGGGACAGAACCAGTCGACTGTTACGGGATACCAGTCGACTGCTTTAGTTAGAATCACACAGAAGGAGTATGTGAGTCCAGATACTGAATTTTAAAGCAGATCACTCAAACATGACAAGCCTAATTCTCTTCTAATAACACAAAAACGTTCTTCGGGAAGAGGTTTGGTGAAAATATCAGCCCATTGACGATCGGTGTTGATGAAAACAAGATCAACATCCCCCTTTTGAACATAATCGCGAATAAAATGATGACGAATCTCAATGTGTTTAGTCCTTGAATGTTGGATAGGATTTTTGGATAAACATATGGCACTAGTATTATCACAATTTATGGGAATATGATCATAGTAAAGTCCAAAGTCTTCTAATTGTTGTTTCATATAAAGTGTTTGAGCACAACAACTTCCAGCGGCTATATATTCGGCTTTGGCCGTAGATAGAGCTACCGAAGTTTGTTTCTTACTAAACCATGAAACAAGCGAGTGTCCTAAGAAATGACATGTGCCACTAGTACTTTTACGATCAATTTTACAACCGGCAAAATCCGCATTCGAAAAACTTGTTAATTCAAAAGAAGTATTTTTAGGATACCAAAGACCTAAGTCTATAGTACCTAGAAGATAACGAAAAATACGTTTAACCGCAATGACATGTGATTCCTTAGGTGAAGCTTGAAATCTAGCACAAAGGCATACGCTAAACATGATATCCGGTCTACTTGCGGTGAGATATAATAGACTACCAATCATTCCCCGAAAAAGCTTACAATCTACCGGCTTCCCGGTTTCATCTTTATCAAGTTTTAAAGTAGAACTCATAGGGGTTTGAAAAAACTTTGCTTCCATCCAATCCAAATTTTTTCAAAAGATCTTTAATATACTTTGTTTGATTTATGAAAATGCCATCCTTATGTTGCTTTATTTGAAGTCCAAGAAAGAAGTTAAGCTCCCCCATCAAACTCATTTCAAATTCGTTTTGCATACATGATGCAAATTCTTCACACATCTTCTCATTTGTAGCTCCAAAGATAATATCATCCACGTAAATTTAAACAAGCAAGATATCTTCATTTGAGGTTTTAACAAAAAGAGTAGTATCAATTTTTTCTCGATTAAAATCAAGATCAATAAGATATTTACTTAATCTATCATACCAAGCACGTGGAGCTTGTTTTAAGCCATATAAAGCTTTTGTGAGTTTAAAAACATGATCCGGAAGATGTGGATTTTCAAAACCGGTGGGTTGCTTAACATAGACTTCCTCGGAGATAAAGCCATTTAGAAAGGCACTTTTCATATCCATTTGAAAAAGTTTGAAATTCTTATGACAAGCAAAGGCAAGAAGCATCCTAATGGCTTCGAGTCTAGCTACAGGAGCATAGGTCTCCTTGTGGTCTATACCTTCTTCTTGATTGTAGCCTTGGGCAACTAATCTAGCCTTGTTTCTCACAACAACGCCGGATTCATCCTTTTTGTTTCGAAAGACCCATTTTGTTCCAATAATAGTGTGATCATTGGGCTTAGGAACAAGAGTCCAAACTTCATTTCTCTCAAATTGATTAAGCTCTTCTTGCATAGCCAATAACCAATTTTCATCGTTCTCGGCTTCATCAAAGTTCTTGGGTTCAATTTGAGATAGAAATGCTAAGTTATTATAAATATTTTTGAGAGATGATCTAGTAGCTACACCTTGACTAGGATCTCCTAGGATTTGATCAATAGGATGATTAGGCACATTTTTCCATTCAAAGGGAAGATCACTTCTTAATTCCACTCTAGGTGGTTCAATGGAAGGAGGATCTTCTTTCTTAGAGTTTTCAAGAGGTAAAGAGTTTGAACCATTGTTTTCAACATTATTTGAAACATCTTTGGAAGTGTCAATGTCATCATCTAAGACTTTCTTAAAAGGATTTGCTTCATCAAAAACAACGTGCATTGATTCTTCTACAATCAACGTTCTTTTATTAAAAATTCTATTAGCTTTGCTAATTTGAGAATATCCAAGAAAAATGCCTTCATCCGATTTAGCATCAAATTTTCCCAAGTTGTCCTTAGTGTTCAAGATAAAACACTTACATCCAAAAACTTTGAAATAACTTATGTTGGGCTTTCTTCCTTTCCAAAGCTCATATGGGGTCTTATTAAGCTTGTTTCTAATGACCACACGATTAATAACATAGCATGAAGTGCTAGTGGCCTCGGCCCAAAAATATTTTGGTAAAGAGAATTCATTTAACATGGTTCTTGCCATTTCTTGAAGAGATCTATTTTTCATCTCGACAACCCCATTTTGTTGAGGAGTTCTAGGTGCCGAAAAATTGTGACCAAAACCATTTTCTTCACAAAAAGAAGTAATCTCATTATTATCAAATTCTCGGCCTCTATCACTTCTTATGTTGTTAATCGCATACCCTTTTTCATTTTGAACACGTTTACAAAAGTTAACAAAGAGTGTAAAAGCTTCATCCTTATGTGCAAGAAAGAACACCCAAGTGAATATAGAGAAATCATCAACACTGACACAAAGGCATAGATTTTTCCACTCATGCTAGCAACTCAATTTGGACCAAATAAATCCATATGAAGTAACTCTAGAGGTCTACAAGTTGATATTTCCCTTTTCTTTTTAAAAGATGTTTTGATTTGCTTTCCAAGTTGACAAGCATCACAAACTTTATCTTTAGCAAATTTTGTTTTTGGCAAACCTTTGACCAAATCATTTTTAGATAAATTTGAAAGTTAATCAATGCTAGCATGACCCAATCTTCTATGCCAAAGCCAACTTGTTTCATTCAAAGCGGCAAAACACTTAACATCTTGAGAAGAAATATCATCAAAATCAATTGTATACACATTGTCTTCTCTATAAGCAATAAACGATATTTTATTACAACTAGCATACTTAATCATGCAATAATTTGATTCAAACACAACTTGAAAACCTTTATCACACAATTGACTAGTGCTAAGCAAGTTATGTTTTAGACCTTCAACCAAAAGTACATTTTCAATAGTTAATGAGGAATTCTTACCAATATTACCTATACCAATGATTCTTCCTTTAGAGTTGTCTCCAAATGTGACATTTCCTCCATCCTTTGGAGAGAGAGATGAGAGAACTTGGATTTGTCTTCGGTCATATGTCTTGAGCAACCACTATCCAAGAACCATCTATCCTTGCTAGAAGATTTGAGACAAACCTACAAGACAAACTTAAGTGATCCTCTTTGGTACCCAATATTCGTTGGGTCCAATTTTGTTAGCAAAGGGAGGTGTTGTTCCCTTTTTAATCCACACTATTTTGAGTTTTCTTTTGTTTGGACACTTGTAGTTTACATGTCCTTTTCTTAAGCAATAATGGCATGTAATACTAGGATTGGAAATACTTGAGGAGGCTTCTTTAACAAAAAAGTTTTGATGAGAATTTTTCACTTGATTTTTGTTAGAGCTAGTGGAAGTACCTTTTGAAAAGAAGTTATTGTATTTCTTTTCTTTAAAGGTAGGATTGAATCCTAAACCGGCTTTTTCAAAAACACACCTTTGTTTTTCCAAAAGCATATTTAGATTTTGTTCCCCAAGAGTGAATTTTGTTATTGTTTTGTTTAAATCTTCCACTTGCTTCTTCAAGTCTTCATTTTCTTTCTTTAAGATATTTGAAGAAAAATCGTTTAATGAAAACTCTTCCTTTTCTTTTCTCAATAAATCATTTTGAGATTTTAGGTCAATTAGAGCTTCATTTTCCTTTCTCAAAAGATCATTTTGAATTTTCAAATCACTTAATTCATTTGAAAGTAATGAAAAATTCTTTTTAAGAAAAACATACTTTGCTCCCAAGTTTTCCAATTCTTGATATAACTCCTCAAACGCATTTTGGAGTTCATCATATTTTTGAGAATCAAAACAAGTATCGGGAGTAGGATCATTTACCTCACTCAAGTGAGCCATTAGACAAATATTTGTCACTTCCTCATCACTTGAGTCATCTTTTGATGAATCACTATCGGAATCATCCCAAGTAGCCTTCATTGCCCTTTTCTTGGTTTTCTTGTAGTTATTCTTCATCAAAGGACAATCGGCCTTGACATGGCCCGGCTTCTTGCATTTGAAGCATACAATTAGCTCCTTTTTAGCTTCTATCGCCTTAGGAGTTCTCCTAGTGAAGTTCTTATCCTTCTTCAAGAATCTTTTGAACTTCCTTGTGATCATAGCCATCTCATCATCTTCATTGCTATCACTATCCTCTTCATTGTCTTGAGAAGTTTTGAGAGCAATGTTCTTCTTCTTGTCTTCCTTATCAAATACCGCCAACTCCATTTCGTGAGTAACGAGAGAGCCCAAGAGTTGCTCCAATGAGAGTGTTGAGAGTTCCTTGGCTTCTCGGATTGCCGTCACTTTAGGTTGCCAATGCTTTGGAAGAGACCTAAGCAATTTCTCAATCATCTCCTCATTAGTATATGTTTTACCAAGACTTTTTAAACTGTTGATAATAATGGTGAAATGAGTGAACATTTCACTAATAGTTTCATTAGAAGACATTTTAAACATCTCATACGATTGAACAAGTAGATTTTTTTTTGATTTCTTAACTTGATTAGTACCTTCATGAGCAACCTCAAGTTTATCCCAAATTTCCTTTGCGGATTCGCAAGAAGAAATTCTATTATACTCATTTGGGTCTAATCCACAATATAAAATATTCATAGCATTCGCATTCATCTTGATAAGCCTTTTATCAATGTCATTGTATTCCTCAATAGTTTTCTCAATTTCAACACCGTCTACAATCTTGATGGGAATGTGAGGTCCATTCACAACAAGTTGCCAAAGATCAAAGTCTTGAGCAATCATGTAGATTCTCATTCGATTTTTCCAATAGGCATAATTTGAACCATTAAAACAAGGAGGTCTATTTGAGGATTGTCCCTCACTATAGATGATAGTGGTAGTGGTGGTTTCCATTTGATCTTTAACTCAAATACGTTAGAAATTTGAGCTGAGGCTCTGATACCAATTGTTGGCCCAAAAAGGAAACCTTAGAGGGGTGTGAATAAGGTTTTAAAAGCTAATTAAAGATTTGTTCAAATTAATTGCCCAATAAGAAAAATCACAATTGCAAAGGAAAGATAAAGAGAAGAGACACTATGCAAACCGATTTTTAGGTGGTTCGGGAAACCGCACGTCGCGCCCTACTTCCACCCCTCAAGAACACCTCTTGAGGATTTCACTATCTCAATCTTCTTTGGGTGAAGATTAAATCCTTACAATCTCTCCAAGGAAGAAAATCCTCTTCACTTGAACTAGGGTTACACCAACCCTTAATACACACTTCCTTTATAAATAAGATTTGATACAAGAATGAAGACTCTCTCAATAGAGTGGATGAATACAAGATTGAGCTTCACAATAAATTGCTCTTAAGATATACAAATGAAGACTAGAGCAATAGAATTTATGATCTCACCAAACTAGGGCTCAAGGAGTAAATGTGATGAAATTAATTAAAGTTGGATTGATCAAAACTTGTCAAAAGAAGTACAAATACATGCATTTATAGCTTCCTTAGGATTTCCAACCGTTGGAAGTAGTTGGGAGATTTAAAAGCTTCATTAAATGCAGTTAACTAGCAGTTACTGTATTTATCGCAGTCATTCAGTCGACTGGATTCACAGGGCAGTCGACTGATATTTAAAAAAGATCAGAAAAACACAAGGCTCAGTCGACTGCGTCGGGAGGGCAGTCGACTGGTTTGCACACAGATAACATCTCTGTGTACACAGGTCGACTGTCCAGTCGACTGGACCATTAGTCGACTGAAACGAATGCACAGTCGACTGCTCTTTGCAGATTTTCAAAGATAAGTTGGGTTTAACTATGTTAAACTTCTTTGAATTAAATTTAGCCCTTAAGAATGATGTTCACATAAATTAAATTGCTTACATAGAGTCCTAGAAAATGATCCAAACAAGATTCTTCAACTTGTAAAGCTCCGTTTGACTTGAAACTTTTGAGCACAAATCACCATGTCTCTATGTATGGAGAAGATTTACGATCATGTGAACATATATTGATGTACGATATACTTTCTGCAACTTAATCAACTTAAGATCATTAGAAAATACTACTAAGTAGTTTGTTAATCATCAAAATTATCCATTCAACTAATGGAATAACACTTTGGGGCTAACAGCTTTCTCTTTATTCAATATGATTTTTCTCCTGGCCTCCAAAGTTGTAAGAAACTTCGATGGTGTGATAACATATATGCTCTATATGTGTAGGTATGGGTGTGTCGACTACTTGTGTGTTACTAACTCTATCCGGATAACCAACCACTTAGCTTTTCCAATCAAAGGGTGGTTAATTTGTGAATATCCGAATGATTTATCAATATATTAATATGTTTTATTTAAATGTTTTATAAATATTTTATTTATTTAAATAGGGCTAATTTTCAATCAAACTGGATTAATATATTCTCAGATGTTATTTAAACTAGGTTAATGTAGTAGCTATAAAATTCGTACCCCTTATTAATGTAAATTCCTAATTTCTAAGTGTGACCCTATATATTAATTACGTGTTTAATATTTAATTGTCGCTTAATATTTTAATTATAAATTATATATCATATTCTAGTTCGCTGCTATTAATATTAGTACCATAGGTTAATTTTATTTCATTCGGATCCAATAGTCCCATAACTATAGTCGTGATTAGTATTATAGCGACATTATTATTTTAACCCCGGACGATAAGTTAGACCCAGACTGTAATTATCAAACCCAGACTTGTTACGTGTGGATCCCTAAAATCTGTATCTTCCCGAACTGTTTGACACGTGGCCCAAGACGGGAACAACATCCCAAGTTTTAGGGACTCTAAATACAACCTATCCTAGCCCCCAAATCTATCCTAAATCTCCCCAAATCCCAACCCAATCCCCCTCATTAAACTCACCATCCCGTCTGATTGACTACCCCATGCCCCCCAAATCTCTCCCCCAGATTCCCTCACTCACTGCCACCCAATAACCCTCATCAACATCAACACGCCACTGCCACCGCCAATAACACAACACAGCACACACACACAACTTGTATATAAATTGCATTGATTATATATGTATTATATGTTATGTGGTAATGTGTGTATATATGTATGTGTGTGCATGTGCATTGTACCATTATATAAGAGAGAGAGAGAGAGAGAGAGAGAGAGAGAGAGAGAGAGATAGAAAGTTAGAGAGTGTGAGAATTATAGAGAGAGTCAGACTGAGAGAGTTGAGAGAAAGAAAATAAAAGCAAAACCCAAACCCAAACCCAACCCCAACCCCCACTCTCGCTGCCTCACCCCCACACCCACCCCTCTCTGCCCTCATACACACAAGCACATACATGTACTACACACTGAGAAGAAGAGGAGAGAGAGAAACCGAAGGCTTAGAGAGAGAAACTGGAGCCGAGCCGTGCCGAGACCGGGCCAAACCGAGTCGAGAAGGTAAAGACGCACGCCCCTCTGGATTTTATGTATACACAGGCCCACACACACGCCCACGCACACCCCGAACAGAGCCTAGAGCTCTGGCCATGGCTGGAGGCCATTAAAGCTCCGACGAGCTCGGTTTTTCAACAGTCACCAAAACTCGCAAAGTCAATGCCAAAATGACCCTAACGACCTCCTTAAGACCCTCGATGAACGACTCGAAGGTTAGACCATGTTTGGTCGACCTACGATTGAATTATTCTTTTTTGGTCGTGACTGTTTTTGCCCCTGTACGGACAGACCGTTAAAAGTTAGGCTTCAAGACTAGCGTTAGATCGGGCTCGTCGAGACAATCGATTTCGACATAAAGTTTGCATATTTTCGTTAAGATTTGAGTGAGTTATGATCGTTTGAAGTTTTGGGTACTAAATGAAAATATACGTAATATATATGTATACTCACTGTACCAAATCGTGAGAAATGAAGAAGAAGAGAATTGGTTGGGCTTGGGCCTTCGCCTTGTTTGGGTAGGTCAGATTTTGGACAGCTTATATGTGTTAGCCTTATGGATTACCAAACAGAGCCTTATGTTTAGATATCATTTGATATAATTAGTTAATTGGTTTAAATTAATGTAAATCTTGATTAATTATTAATATTATTCAACTTTTAATTTCTGAAATAATATTATTTATTATTTTATATTCTGAAATTATATATAATATATTTATACATTATGTTTATTATTTATTTAGTTATAAATAAATTATAATTGATTAGCTTTAATAATATGGCATTGGTTAATGCTTTAAAAAAAAGTTTTAAAAGATTATAAAATAGCCTTTAGCATTTTAAAATATTTTATTTTAATATTCTAAAATTATGATATATTATTTATACATTATACTTATTATTTATTTAGTTTAAATAAATAATACGAATTAGTTTTAAATCATAATAATTAGGTATTAAATGCCTAATGACCATTTTCAAATATAAAAAAATTATATTGTTTACCCCGAGGCCTAGTGACCTTGTTTTATAAATTATTTATTTATAATTATAAGGACTTGTTGGTTTATCATTTAATTATTTTAACGAGTCCCCAAAATTATGAGAAAAATATCACTAGCCTATTTTAAGGTCTAGTATTTAATATAAATATTTCTAAGGACCTTTTGTCTTTCTAAATTAAATTTTATAATTATGGGACTCCGAAGACTATAAATATATAAATATGACTTTAATAATTCGCAGTAAATAAGTCGTAGCTCAGAAAAATGCGCTGTCAATTCCCAGAGTCTTCGAATAATACCTAAAAATATTCCCTTGAATTTGGAGACCTTTCGACACGGTAAAAAATACAGCTTACCTGTAGGGCCTACATTGGTAGAGAAAACCCAGCCTTTTATGTGACGGACTCCGATTTGAGTCTAGTCAATGGCATTGGACTTAGAATGACACGTAGATCACTATCTTGAGGTTTATATCCTCATTTGGTAAAATTACCATTATGTCCTTATCATTTACACATACGCTTCATCACCGTTATTCTATTATACGTTGTAGGACTATGACTTATCCGCTGTTCGGAGAGTCATAAGCTTGGCAAGACGTCCAGGTGAGTGTTTCTAACCTCACTCTCAATCTACATAATGACTGCTAGAGTATTTGTATGTGACATACATAAGTTGTATATATGATTGTTATGCTAAGACTGTACATCGATGTGCCGTAATGCATATGTTGATTATGTTATGGAATCAATTACCATGAGACAAGCATGTTAGATAATACTATGATATATTGATAAGAAGTAAAAGAGAAGAATCATATGTGGAAGACTGTATAGCCATGTGTGTTATGATGGATTATTGATTGTGGACGTTTTATATATCAATGATGGTTATATGAATATGCTGCTATGATTTCTCTGATAAACATGCCTAATTATGCTAATAAGAATAAAGAGCATGTTAAGGATTTCATTTATATGCCTTACCTAATATAGTTATGTTATCAAGAATCATGTAATTGAAGAATCACATCACGGTGTCAGTAAATGTAGTCAGTGTCAGTGACTCCGGCCAAGTGAGGTCGTGAGTTCAAATGTTTGGGAGTCTTGGAAATTGGGAGTTAATATGATTGAGATTCTTGTGTCGTGAGTCATGAGTCGTTACACTTTGGAAACCATTCAAGATGATAAAGAGACGTGATAATGGGACCGTATGATTGAGATACAGAATATTGTGATTGTGATTGTAATAGTAAGAGAACAGTTAGAGATGCTATTATGCCAATCGTCCGTGTAAATGTCGGAGATGGTACATGCGTTTGGGTTTACCGTCGTACTGCTTAGCAGTTAGTGCTCTAATGTACTGGTCGTCTGAGGAGTTTTGCCGGAGATAGTACACGCGTTATGCGAGTTTGCTATCATGCTGTATATAATAAGCAAGTCAGTACTAATGTACCGTCCTCTGCGGTGAGCTTGCCGTGATAGTACACATGGTGTGTGCGCTTGCCACCATGCTTGCCGTTTCCTAGTTAGTATTCTGACTTGCAACTCGTTGGGTGGTAATTCTCCAGCGAGAGAATAGACGATCAAACCAATTTTGCCATCGTGCTATTTGGATTACGAGGCTGTAAGGCGACGATGTTACTATGAGGCCGTGAGGCGACGATGTTACTACGAGGCCGTAAGGCGACGATGTTACTACGAGGTCGTGACAAAACGAAGTATGAAACAAGTATCAGAGTTCGCAGTGGAAGTGTGGTTTGTATTGTGAAAGTAAGTTCAAAGAAAGTTGTCGCTGTGGGTTTTATAACCCGATGTTACTGAGTTGCATTGGATATGGGATTTCATATTCCAGAGTTTAGGTTTGGGTTCATTGAGTACTCATTTACATGTACGATCATAATGGAGATAGAGAAATGAAATAGTATGAATATGTGGTTATTTCAAGAACCAGATAAACATGTTATGCATTATATTGATCCTGTTATTTGGTTAATGGTAGATGTTTATTAATTGCATCATATGTTAATTGATACCTTTGCTATGTCAGTATGAGCAACGTCAATCGATAATGGACTAATTATATCCTAAGATGCAAAGTAATAACGTAAGATGAGTGGTTAGTGTATGTATATTAGTAGTGAATATAGTTATGAATGCCCACTCAACTTTGTTGCAAAGCTGACGGCATGTTACGCATGGACAATCCAATGTCCAGATTTCTTTGCAGGTTGGTCAGAGAACAATTCAGTCTTGAGAGTAAGATGCTAAGGGACACTGGAAGTGTAGAGCTAGACTGAAGACCAAAGATAGCCACCATCATCATGTATTTATAATAGTCTGTTGTATTAGTATTGGGACTAATGTTTTGTAATCATTTTAATTATTCATATTAAGTTTAAGTTAGGAATAGCTTTCTCCCCTTCACTTTCATGCTGTTTATAGTGTTAGAGGACATGACGGCTTTCAATCAAGTAATTCCCTATGGGTCCAAAAAAGAAAATTTTAAATTTTTATTTTTTTGGCTACTCCAGGGCGTGACTATTAATTTCCAATCAAATTGTTTTATGGGGGATTAAGCTAAAGGCTCTTTTACCCAAACATGGCACAACAAAAACTCAAGCTAAAGGCACTTATACCCAAACAATCCATTAAGTCTTTGCACTTGTTTTTGGTCAAAAATACCCTCTTCTGGCTAAAAACTTTAAATTGTCACAACTTTTGATTTGTATGTCTATTTTAATTTTTTTTTTAATTTTTATTTATAAACTTTGATGTTTGAAAATAAAAAAACGAGATCTATCAAAAGAGACCAACATTGACTATGAAATGTAGTTTCCCTTTAGTCCAAAACCACAGGGGAGGTTAAGTGTTACTTTTGAATCATAGGGCAGTAAAGTAAATGGTCTAGCCCTAGGGAGTAAAATGTATTTAACCCTAATTTAAAATACATGAAGATTGTTCTAGTGCTTTACTCAATTTCAACAAATAAAGGGTAAATTGCACTTTTCAACCTTTAGTTTGAGGGTCGCGACACTTTAGTCTCCGAACTTTTTATTTCATTTTAGACCCTAGAGTTTCATAAGTGTGACACTTAAGCTCAATCAGGTCTTTTAAATTAAACTTAGAACCCTAGTAGTTTCAAGAATTATACTAAACTCCTTAAAAGTTTTTTTTTTAAAATTAAGTACTTTATCTTTTCTTTCAATATCGAATTATTTTTACTGCTGCCTTCAATCAATCTGGTATCAAAGCGTGGTTCCTCAGCCTGGTAACCTAGTAAACTTATAATATAAATATTAGATATACAAAAGAAGTAGAATTCGATAATTTAAATAATTCAACATCACTGTAAATTAGAATATATAGAACAAAAAATCAATTAATAAAAAATATTAAAAGAACTTGTTAAAAATCTTGAAATCAACTATTAGAAATTGTTAACAAAGTTAGTGTCACGTCCCAGAACCGCACATACGATCATTACACTCCTAAAGATCTATTATTAACATTAAAATCAGACTTACAAAAAGCCTTCCCAATTTAAAATACTTTTCAAACAATTCACTTTGAACCAGGGTAGTCCAGTCAACTAATTGGGTACGCGATCGACTGGAAATGCAAATTACAGAGAGCATCATGCTGAAAGCCCCTGGTCCGGTCGACTGATTGATCCGGTCGACTGATAATTTTGAGGCTCGGTAGACTAAACCTTGGGTCCGGTCGACTGAAGACCCCCCAATTCCAGAAATTTTAGTATTATGTTACACGATCCTATCGATTGGGTCGCGTGTCTGATATACTGGTTTGTGCAGCAGAATCCAAAATCTGCAGCAACCCACTGTTTTCAAACTAAAACCAAACCAACACATGTACAATATCTGGTACATTACTACCAACCCAACATAATTAACATGATACAATCCTTATATTACCTACACAAGTTTCTAAATTAACCACTACAAATATAAGAAAACACACCTTACCGAAACGACCAATCTACTAAGCGTAGTTGAAATCATATTACAAAACATAAGTTTGAACTAACCAACACTAAGTTCTTCACCAAACCAAACTAGAATCTCCATATTACAAGCTCTAAACCAAAAGTATAAAGTTAACTACACATTTACAACCATACCCAAAACCCACGTTTCTCACCAAATCTTTACTGATTCCATTTCCTCATTCTTTCGCCGATTTGCCTTTATCACCTACAATGGTTATTAAATAACCACTACACTATATCAGTTATATGCTAGTGAATGCCAACAATTATAAACATGAATAATAGGCATGCTCAATCTCATCTTTCTACACATCACTATGGTCTCCGGGCGCAAGTATCGGGCACCCTTTCACGTTAGCTGGCGACTACTCCATTAGTCCGCGCGACTAACCGAGATCCACACCTCTTTCTTTCAGGCATGCAACCTCATGGCCAATTTTGGCACCTGGTCTCATCACTTCGATGACAAGTACAAGTTCCCTTTGACCCAAATATACAACTCAACATGCTCAAATAATTCATCACACCATGCAATTGCCAAACACGTGGGTCTTATTAACCACGTAGGTTTGCCCAATAATAAGTAAACATGCTAAATTATACAAATAGTCATGCTTATCATCACAAAGATTATCTCAAACATTTAACTATCCAAACTCTATAATTATTGTCACTAACCTCAAGGATTTCACTCCTAATTGCAAAATTAAGACCCTAACAAATTTCGGGTGCAATTCCTATATACAAATTACAAGTTATGAGCTAAACTCCCAAATTAGGGCGTAGAAAATTTGTCTCAAAACGCAATAAGATTTATACCATTGTGTTAAACTTACCTCCAGGAGTCCAAATATGTGGCCTGTTTTGAAATTGAACGTCAAACCACACATGAATCAGCGTTGTGAAATTCGGCGTCGATTCCATTGAATTTCCTTACGAAATTCTTCTGTGAATGTTTTGTCTAACTTAGCCAAATGAGGTGGAAGACTCTTGATGAGGCATGAGGTTAGGTGTCATCACCATATCAATCCTATTTTATAATTTTATTATAGCCTTCCCTACATTTAACTAGTTTTACAATTATACCCCTGCCAGTTAATGTATCTTATTAAACTATCCCAAACTTAAATGAGTGTTTGTCTATGTCACGTATGGGTCCCATAAGTGGTCCCACATAATATTATGAAATTTCTAATTAACCTACTAAATACAAAGTGTCCAATTCGTCTTCACAAAGGTATCCCTAACGGACCACAGAAGTGATCTCTAACATTTAATATATCACTAAAACAACATAATATAATAATCACATATGCCTTGATAAACATAATATAATAATCACATATGCCTTTAATCACATAAGAATTCTTTCCCATATCTGCTCCATCACACGGGGACCTTTCATCACTGTCCCAAACTGGGACTGCCACTTGGCCTGTCTCTGGGTTCCACCACTAATCATCTTAGTGAGTTAAAACTCACATAGCACAAGTAATCACACCATTAATAATATCTTGCACAAAATATGCATACTAATAATATGCATGCTAAATGCAATTAAATTCTACCCGTAGGAGCGGGTGTTGCAGTTAGACATCTACAATATCTTGCACAAAAGCAGAAAAACAATTAGTAATTAGGGAAGAAGATCATAAACCTTTGGATTCTTACCCTTGCCCATGTAAAGAAGATATTCCAGAAAATCCTTTTGAATTAGTAATCCATAGTAAGAAAGATACCTAAAAAAAATGAGACTTTTTATTTAGGTATTTAACTCTTTATGGATTACTAAGACTCATTTTTTACTATTTAAGTTATCATATTCTAGTTTTTCTGTATATCTAATATTCACATAGTAAAGTTACTAGGTTACTAGGCTGAGGAACCCAACCTTTGATACCAGATTAATTGAATGTGATGGTAAAATAATTTGATATTCAAAGAAAAGAGAAAAACACTAAATTTATGAAAACTTCTTGGGAGTTTAATATAGTTCTTTAAACCACTACAGTTACAAGATTAATTATAAATGACCTGATTGGACTTAATTGTGATACTTAAGAAACTCTAGGGTCTTAAATGTTCAAATTGAAATTGCATGGACTAAAGTGTCACGATCCTCACACTACAAGGGTAAAAAGTGTAATTTACCCATAAATAAATAGTATCTAGACAATAGTATTGACGACATTGCATTTCCTTCTCATTGATTTGGAGGAGAAATGAAATGTCGATTTTTTTTTTTTGGGTAAATTGAACTATTCACCTTTAAACTTTAGGTGGTTTAGCAATTTACACCCTAAAGTTTGAAATTTAGCATTTTCATTCCTAAACCTATGTTTAGGAGTTAGGGAGAGAAAATAAAAGAACAGAAAGTCATAAGTGAGGACAGAAAAGAAAAGAAGAGAAAGGATAGTAGTTTCTTTCATCTTGTTTGGGAGTTTAGGAGAGAAGAGAAAGTAACTTTATTTCTTCTTGTTTGCAAGTTAAGAAGAAAAGAGAAGTTTCACAACTGTAGCAAAATAAGTCCAATTAGCTCTTTTAGTGACAAATACTTGTTCACAGGAATTTATTTAACGGATTTTGGTAGAATAGTTTGTTCTATATGGCAAAATGCAGCTAATATTTATTTAACGGATTTTAAGCGAAATCGGATTTTCTTTTATTTTCTATGTCCGCTCACCAAATAGATTCTATTTACGTTCTCTACATTCGCAAACCAAACAGAACATATGATTGTCTACGATTAGCTGATGCTCCTATTAGCTGTGTCATGATTAAACTATGCCCAGGTTGAACTGTTGAAATAGATATATACTGCTAGTAAGACTGCAAAAAAAATGAAGAAGTAGCTGGGACAATAACGCATAGTAACAAAATTACAATTATAGGACATTTGTTATATCTTTGGATTAATTGTGCTAACTTAGAAATTAGTATGAAGTAAAACTTTACAGGGATAAATATTCTGACCTCTGTCGAGGTTAAGTTTAATACATGGACTCCTTCAGTAGTTTTTTTATAACAACACTTACCTCTCTTGAGTTTAATGTTTAGGTAACTCCTTTCCCCCTCAGTTACTAAAACGTTATCACCCCTGACGAAAAATGCATTTGTCATTAAACAGTTTCTTTATTCTTCCAAAAATGCCCTTAACTGTTCCTCTAATGTTTACTCTGACCTCCCTCGAGATTATATCAGATTACACGGACCTCCCTTGTATTTTTCTGAAATTTCACAGACCCATTTAAAATTTAAAAATATATCCATTTAAATAATAGGATTAATTGCACTTTGCACCTCTGAAGTTTGGGTGGTTTTGTACTTTGGACCCTAAAGTTTTAAAGTTGGCACTTTGGTCCCTAAGGTTTCACAAATGTGGCAAATAAAGCCAAATAGTCCTTTAGTGACGAATGATTTAGTCACTAAAAGTGAAAATTTCGTCACAAAAAGTTTTGAAGGGACTAAAGTGCAACTCATCCCAAACTTTAGGGACCAAAGTGCCAACTTTGAAACTTTAGGGCGCAAAATGCAAAACTATCCAAACTTCAGGGGTGCAAAGTGCAATTAATCCTATTATTTAAATGGATATATTTTTAAATTTTAAATGGTCTGTGAAATTTTGGAAAAATACAAGGGAGGTCCGTGTAATCTCCCTTTTATTTTTGAGCAGCAGTATTGAATAGAAATTAACATTTGGGTAAGTAGAAAAAAATCAACAATTTGAGCCTTAGGTTTTAGTCATATGCATCTCAATCCAAATATGAAAAACAAAATCTTCAAAAAATTTGTATGCATATCAAAAAATTTGGACTGCTTAATTGGTTGCTAAAAATAACAATTTCCAGAGTGAGCCACTAACCAATGGTACACAATGTTTTGTAAAGAAGCATAGCTTAAAAAAAAAAAAAAGGATCTAAATTAATCCTAACTCTGCAATTGGCGGCAAAAGATCACTGTTGTTCAATTCTGGGCAAGGCTGATTTGTAAAATTATTTTACAAAAGATTATGGCAGCGGTAAACAAAGGCTTATCAAAATGAGGAACTCATAGGTGAAAAAGCCTTTGGTTGAGTAGCCCTTCAAATTGCAGATAAAGGGGCCTGGAGTGAAAAGGGGAATACATGGACATTAAATGGGAGCTTAATTAATTTTAGGATACGTCATGCGTACAATGGGATTCAAAGGCTTAACTTGGGATTCAAAAGTTAAAATAAGGATACGGGATGCATGAAAGCCGATACATAGACGTAAAGATGTCGCAGTGGGCTCAACAACCATTACAATGGGACCACATGATTTTTATTGAAAGTTGCTTTTAGTGGTTCCACTATCACGTGTGCAATGACCTTTACTTATTAAAACAAAATGTATAAAGAGAAATTTGAAAGTTGTCCTTATAGTCCTATGAATTATACACAGCAGTACACAAGAAATCCCATAAAAGACAATTGGATGTTAACAAAACAAAAGACAGAACAACATTTTAAGCAGCAAGTGATGGACCAAAAACCATGACTGCTAGCAAAGGCTCTGATCTATCCGCAAATGAATTCATGATTGCCTAAAAGATTCTGCAGGTAGCTCATTGAAGATATAAATGTATCTCCAATTCACCTGATTGCCACTAGCCCAGAGGTGGTTCCAACCTCGACAACGATCTAACTGCTTGACTTGCTCGTGAATGAGTGCACATATATATTGTTTATGGACACATTTATTTCATTTACTCTCGATTTAAACCACCAGCACAGTCTCTCTTTAACAAGTTCCATTGTCTCCGATCTATCAATCTCCCAAATCAAAATGGACCAATAAATGCAAAGAATACCATATACCAACCGTCCCACTGCTGCCAACATTCTACCAAAGTCTCGGGACAACATTTTCTAACACCCCCAAAAGCATTCACACCATCAACTGAGGAAGAGATGGTCCACCGATTCTGCTGCAACATTCATTGCAGAAAATACAGCTCACATGACAAATCAGCCGTTCGACCTCTGCATTACTGGCCACCCAATAACTTCAACTTTTGGTGGAACACCATAACCCCACAAAAGTTCACAAGTTGTTCCTCCATCCATGATCTACGATTTTTCCATCTCCCAACAAAAAAGACCCAACTGAGAAACAGCCGCTGTCCTCAAAACGCCAGCACCATCAATCCTTGATCAAGGTGCTTAGAACCACTCTATTCAGAAGCTTTCTGCACTCAGCCCACTGCCCAGCTTCCCACCCCAACTGATGGCACCATTAATTTAGATCTAGATTGAAACAAGTCAGCAACCTTTACAAAATGAACCATTTAAATCAACAAATCAACACAAGCATGAATTTTAAAAAACTTTTAAAAATTTAATAGTGCAATGATCTGCTCTAAACTGTCTGAAAAAGAACCAAACCTGTCCAAAATGGTTTACAATGAAAAAATCAGCCCAGAAATATAAAATAAAATCATGAAGAATAACAAATCCAATAACGTGTCCTAAATTGTCCAAAACAATTTTTTCCCTGAAAGTTTGGTATTTGCTGTCAAGTCTCCTGCTCAGAAGCAAGTGTGTAAAAAGAATGACTGCTATATGCCGAATCCAATTAGCAAGTTCATATTGTAGTTGGCAAAATCATTTTGCTCCAAAATCATTCATTCTTATTTCTTACTTTTATAGTCTCCATAGTTATAAATTTATGCATTTCGATCTGCTGCATAAATTAGTTGTGACAGAAAGGGTTACATGGTAATTAGTTGTGGCTATTTTTTTTTTTTACAAATTATCCATAAATTTCTGTCAAAAGGGTTACAGAAAAGAGCAATTCTCTCTCTCTCTCTCTCTCTCTCTCTCTCTCTCTCTCTCTCTCTCTCTCTCTCTCACACACACACACACACACACACACACACACACACACACACACACAAGATTGTTGACAGAGAAAAGCAAAAGACACAGAGAATCACCACAAATCTAAAACATCAAAATATAGCCTACCAAACACAGCTCTGTGATTTCTTTAATGTTTAGCAGGTTTCAATCTGTGTATCTAACTGTGACTTTGCTATGTAATTATTGTTACTATTAAGGAAGTATGAGGTGGAATCTCTCAAGCATTTGGTTGGGTCTTATGGTTTTTTTTCTGATATAAACCAGAATCGTTAGAGGAACAATTTCAAATATGATGCTACACACAAAACTGAAAACAGAAAGGAAGTTAAGAACTCAATAAACCAGAAACAGTAAGTAATATATATAAAATCTGTTGTTTCAGAAGCCTCAAGAAGATAGCATTGAGTTCCAAACAAGTTTAAAAAAGAACATGAAAAAGACTTGTATTAAAATCAAAGTGATGGTAAACGACAACTGATCATTCTGGTGAAGAGAAAAGATTACAACTTTTCGTGTCTCGGCAATGAAATAGCCAACTGTTTATGCGCTTTTGGGTTGATCGAAAGGTGACTGCTGACTCTCATTGACTTCTTGTGGTTGCCAACAATCATCCACCAAATCAATATCACCCAACCAAAAATCCAAATCTGCTGATCCAAAATCCAAGTTAATATCATCCAGATCCAACTTGTCCTCGTCCAGTAATGGGGGTATGTCCGGAACATGTATCATCGTCAAAGGAGTGACATCCATAGCATCAAAACTCATGTGATTCCCATTGTCTTCTTCTAGTGATCTCATGATTTTCTGGGATTCCCCTATATTCTCACCACGTGTATCATTGGCTTCTTGTCGTTGCCAATAATCATCCACCAAATCAATATCACCCGAACGAAAATCCAAATCTGCTGATCCAAAATCCAAGTTAGTATCACCCAAACCAAAATCCAAATCTGCTGATCCAAAATCCAAGTTAGTATCACCCAAACCAAGATCCAAATTAGCTGATCCAAAATCCAAATCAAACTCACCCAAATCAAAATCAATATCACCCAGATCCAACTTGTTTTCTTCCGGTAATGGGGGTACGTCAGGAACATGTATCATTGTCAAAGGAGTGGCATCCATAGCATCAAAACTCTTATGATTCCCATTGTCTTCTTCTTGTGATCTCAGGATTTTCTGGGATTCCCCTATATTCTCACCACGTGTATCACTAATCCCATCTCTATGATCCCCACTAATCTGCTCAAATCTTCTCTTTTTATCCGATTTCTTCAATTCAACTCTCTTTATTTTACAAAGCACATAATCACCACGATCTCTTTAAGTGAATACTCATGCATGATCCAATGTGTACTGTTTTCACCACTCTCTTTTCCTTTGTTCTTTGTTTCGAAAACCAACATCTTCTTAAAACCTATAACCTCGTCGTTTTGATTCTTTATTTTTTTGCCGGTTGTTTGCCCTTTCCATGTCCCACACCCCGCGGTTCTAGAGACGCGATTCGTGCTAACCATCTTCAATGGGGTTATGACATGGATTACATATTCAGCACTCTTCTTATCGGATTTGTCGTAGGTATTCACAATCTCCCATGGGTCTCCTTGAATGTTGAAGATATTCCATGGTTCAGAGGAATAAACGTCGCGCTCGATCACTGGACAACTCGAGGACAGAGCTTCACCCGGTTTCTTGAGATTGAGATAATGAGTGATTAACTCTTGGTCCGTTGGCACAAAGTGAAATCCTGCTGGAATGCCGTTCTCCATTTATGAACGTACGTACTGTTGAACTTCACAAATTGGTATCTTTCGATCTCTTTCTTCAATATGATTTACTCTCTCACAAAGGGTATATGAAGGAGTTTGTCTGTGTACGCATATATATACTTATGGGTGGGTATGGAAAGGTAGCTTACTCCTCACTCATAGGACTAACAGTGATTATCCAATTCGTTAATTTTTTACCTATAAAATTTGTTTGAAAATATTTTAAAAGCAAAAAAACAAATATGATTGGTGGAGAACTATTAATGACATCTCTATCTAAATCTAAACTCCCCCAAAAAATTGGAAAGAGGCGGCAACGTTCAGATTGGTAGAGAAACAATCTGAACATGGCATTCAGTCGTTTTGCACTTAAAAAGAATAAAAAATAAATTTAAAAATCATAAAAAAAAAGGATGTCCCAAGCCCCATTCAAATAACAGTCCAACTGCTTATTTTTACCATTAATTTTGCACTTACATAGCTTTGGGTCTAAATTTTTTTCTCAATTTTAGAATTCAATTTTAAGTCTAAACTTTTTTCTCAAAAAAGAAAAGGAAAGAAGGTACAATGGGGTTAAATACATTTTACACCCTTTGTAGTTTGTCAAATGTGTCAGTTTGGTCCCTGTAATTTAGAATGTGTCACTTTTTAGTCCTTGTAGTTTCATAAGTATGTCAAATAAGTCCAAGAAGCCCTTTAGTGATGAACAATTTTGTCACTGAAAGTAAAAAGTTTGTCACAAAGAGTGTTTGAGGGACTATTGACACATTTATAAGGACTAAAATGACACTTTCTAAACTATAGGGACCAAATTGACACAAAAGGCAAACTAAGAGGGTGTAAAATGTAGTTAAGCCAAATGTAGTTAAATAACCTTACATATAGCCCATAAGCCCAAAGCACTGTTGTTTACTGAATCTTGTTAAATTAAGAAGCAACAAGAGAATTTTATCCATATGAGTAAGGCCTAGTAATTCCCCTCCTACAGATTTTGCTAGCAAAATTTTATAGTTTATTTGGTAATTTCAGTTTAAGTTCTAGGAAAAAGATTTATAGGCGCATGCAAAAAAGTGTTTGAATATGGCCATTTTAGAAGTTCGCTTTTGATCCTTAAAAACTCATAGAATATTTTAGCTGGATTCTGAATTTATCATAATCAAGAATCATTCTCTGTGTAATTAATCTATCAAGAATCTAAATGGAATACGTATTAGATATAGACTCCATTGATTGGTTTTGGAAAGACCAATGAATAGGGGTTGACCCCGAGTATTTGGAGGCCAATGACGAACTACTAAAAGAGAGGCCGCTTTACAAGGGTTCAGGGGCAGCGCCCCCTGATTATTGGTAATTTTTTAGGGTATACTTATACATAATTTGCAGTTTTTTGGGAGTCTACTTATAATATGAGTTTATTTATGAAAATAAAATATTGTACGGTGTCTTTCAAAATTCTAGGGGGGGCTTATTTCTAAAATTAAAAAATTCTTACACTTATAATGTAATTTTCAAAATTCTAGGAGCCTTTGCTTTTGAGTTTTACATACATGTATGTCAATATATATGTAGTTGATGGCACTTAATAAACATAAGTTGAGGGTGGCCTAAATATAAAATACTAAAAAATCTCATAATAAAAATGTAATTATAAAAAATTCATGAGGATCCTAAAAATTTAATAAACTTTGGAGGACCACAGGTCGTTTGCCCTTCTCACACACCTCTCCCCTCCCCACCTAACTATCCTTGGAAACTAAAACAAATTATGAGCTTGATTCAAATTAACATCTTCAAATTTGGAAAGTGGCTAAGAATATACTAGAATACTAAGGTCAGTGAATGATGAACACGCACATTTTTTATTCATAATGTCAAGTTAAAGAATTTGCAACATCAACCAATGTGTCCAAAAAAAATAAAAATTCACTTTCCAGTTCAAAGTCATGAAAAACAAATTTAGAATTTTATTTAATATTTTATTTTAATTTTTTTTATGGCACTAATCTTGAAATACATGTCACAAAAATACAAGGACCAAATTGACACAAGGGGGAAAGTTGGAGGATATGAAATGTAACTAAGCCCTTCAAAATCTTTTTTTAAATAAGGATAAATTACACTTTACACCCTTGTAGTTTGGGTGTGATGTCACTTCGGTCCATGTAGTTTCACAATCTCCCATGGGTCTCCTTGAATGTTGAAGATATTCCATGGTTCAGAGGAATAAACGTCGCACTCGATCACTGGACAACTCGACGATAGAGCTTCATCCGATTTCTTGAGATGGAGATAATGAGTGATTAACTCTTGGTCCGTCGGCAAAAAGTGAAATCCTGCTGGTATGCCGTTCTCCTTTTATGAACGTACGTACTGTTGAACTTCACAAATTGGTATCTTTCGATCTCTTTCTTCAATATGATTTACTCTCACAAAGGATATATGGAGGAGTTTATGGTATACGCATATGTATATATACTTATGGGTGGGTATCGAAAGGTAGCTTACTCTTCACTCATAGGACTAACAGTGATTATCCAATTAGTTTTTTTAAATATAACATTTGTTTGAAGATATTTTAAAAGCAATATATATATATATATATATATGATTGGTAGAGATTGGTAAATACAAACTCCCCCAAAAAATTGGAAAGTGGCGGCCACGTACAAACTGGTAGATAAGAATCTGAACATAGCATTCAGTTGTTTTGCACTTAAAAAGAATAAAAATAAATTTTAAAAATAAATTTTTTAAAAAAAGGTCCCAAGCCCCATTCAAATAACAGTCCAACCTATGAAATATGGACTCTTCAAAAAGGCCGCCGCACCCGCACTTAGTGCACACCGTACTAGGTGCCCCGTAGATTCTGTGAGTTCTTTTGGAGTGTAGTTAGGGTTTTTCTTAGCGTTCTTTTGAAAAAAAAAACACAAGTGCTTCATACAATTTTGAAAACTTTGAGGTTTAAAAGAGAAATAATAAAAAATAATAATAGTAATTATATAGAGGATACACTAATGCACTAAAAATATACACTAATGCACTAAAAATATAGTATAGCAATTGTATATACTATTACATAAAAATATATTTTTAATATTTTATCCAAGTACTCACGCCGTACCCTGCACTCTTACTTTTTGGAAAATTGGCGAATCCTCGCACCCGCACCGGTGCTACCTAGAGTCCAACTACTTATTTTTACCATTAATTTTGCACTTACATTGCCTTGGGTGTCCAAATTATTTTCTCATTCAATTTTTAAGTCTATACTTTATACTCTTATGTCTATTCCCCCACCACAAAAAAAGGGTAAAATGCATTTTGCACCCCCAAACTATACTATATTTTGCACTTTGGTCCCTAAACTATCATTTTTAGCATTTTGGTCCCTCAACTATTATTTTATTTTAGTTTACCCCCTCCGTCATTTTTAGTGACAAAAAAGTCACTTTTAGTGACACCAAAAGTGACATTGAAAATGACGGAGGGGGCAAATTGCCACAAAATGATAGTTGAGGGACCAAAATGCAAAAAATGATAGTTTAGGGACCAAAGTGCAAAATATGGTATAGTTTTAGGATGCAAAATGCATTTAACCCAAAAAAAAATGAAGAAGGAATAAACTTACATAAAATGGGTTAAATACATTTTACACCCTTTTAGTTTGTCACATGTGTCAGTTTCATCCATGTAATTTAGAATGTGTCACTTTTTAGTCCCTATAGTTTCATAAGTGTGTCAAATAAGTCCAAGAAGCCCTTTAGTGACGAACAATGTCAATGAAAGTAAAATTTTGTCACAAAAAATGTTTGATGGACTAAAATGACAATTTCTAAATTATAGGGAACAAATTGACACAAAGGGCTAACTAGAATGGTGTAAAATGTAGTTAAGCCAAAAGTAGTTAAATTACCTTACATATAGCCCATAAGCCCAAAGCACTGTTGTTTACTGAATCTTGTTAAATTAAGAAGCAACAAGAGAAAATTTTATCCATATGAGTAACGCCTAGTAATTCCCCTCCGATCCTATAGATTTTGCTAGCAAAATTTTATAGATTCTTTGGTAATTTTAGTTTAAGTTCTAGGAAAAAGAGTTATAGGCGCATGTAAAAAAGTGTGTGAATATGCATAGGAGGGGCTATTTTAGAAGTTCGCTTTTGATCCTTAAAAACTCATGGAATATTTTAGCTGGATTCTGAATTTATGATAATCAAGAATCATTCTATGGGTAATTAATCTGTCAAGAATCTGAATGGAACATGTATAAATATAGAATCCATTGTTTGGTTTTGGAATGAGCAATGAATAGGGGCCGGCCCCGAGTATTTGGAGGCCTGAGACGAACTACTAAAAGAAAGGCCGCCCCTTATAGGGGTTTAGGGGCAGCGCCCTCCGATTATTGGTAATTTTTTTGGGTCTACTTATACATAGTTTGAAGTATTTTTGGGGTCTACTTATAATATGAGTCTCTTAGTGAAACTAAAATATTGTACGGTGCCTTTCAAAATTCTAGGGGGGCCTATTTCTAAAATTCAAAAAAATTCTTACACTAAGAGTGTAATTTTCAAAATTCTAGGGGCCTTTGTTTTTGAGTTTTATATACATGTATATCAATATATATGTAGTTGATGGAACTAAATAAACATAAGTTGAGGGTGGCCTAAATGACCTAAATATAAAATACTAAAAAATCTCATGGTAAAAATGTAATTATGAAAATTTCATGAGAACCCTAAAAAATTTAATAAACTTTGGAGGCCCACAGATCGGTTGCCCCCCCGAATCCCCCAAACTATCCTTGGAAACTAAAATAAAATATGAGCTAGATTCAAATTAACATCTCCAAAATTGAAGTGGTTAAGAAAATAATAGAATGCTAAGGTCAATGAATGATGAAGCACATTCTATTCATAATGTCAAGTTAAAGAATTAGCAACATCAATCAATGTGTCCAAAAAATAAAAATTTACTTTCCAGTTTCTCAGTCATGAAAACAAATTTAGAATTTATTTTATTATTTTATTACTTTTTATGGTACTAATCTTGAAATACATGTCACAAAAAACAAGGAGCAAATTGACACAAGGGGCAAAGTTCGAGGATATGAAATGTAACTAAGCCCTTCAAAAAAAATAAAAAAAATAAATAAGGGTAAATTACACTTTACACCCCTGTAGTTTGGGTGTGATGTCACTTCGGTCCACGGAGTTTCAATTTTGTCACTTTGATCCTTATAGTTTCAGTTTAGGTTCAATGTTGTCCATTCATGAAATTTCCTACAAATTTTGACAAAATTAGGTCATATGATGCACACGTGAGGTATCATTAGGTGCATAATGATAAATTTACTTAGATAAATTACACTTTACAAACCTAAATTGAACCTAAATCAGTCAAAAGTTGTAAGAAAATTTGATGAATAGACTATGTTGAACCTAAACTGAATGTGCAAAGACCAAAGTGACATAATTGAAATTACAGGGACCAAAGTGAACTTACACCCAAACTACAAGGGTGTAAAATGTAATTTACCCTTTAAATAATATCAAGCCCCAATCTCTCTCTCTCTCTGCTTGCTGTTTTGAAGTAGGGATATCTTAGTAATTCCGATTTGCTTGAAACTAAGGATTGTTTGGGAATCATGATTGGAGCATCAATCGCACAATCAGTCCCATAATCGTGGTTTTCAAATGATTTGGAGTATCAATCAATCCCTAGAATCCACAGCTGAATGCGAGAAAATTTATCCAAAACAAGGGGAGGGGGGTGGTCCCAAACACTCTTTAGCAACCCTATGTGCACTATGTGCATTTTCATTTGCCTCCAAACCTTTTTTTTTTATTACATGGGGGACAATGAAGGTTTGAACATAGAACCTGGATACACAAGAGGGCACTAAGTGCCATGCCTTTTACCCAACACACTAGTAAGATATGATTTCCAAATTTTGGTTCTCAAATCTTTTATAGTGTAGCATATGCAAAAGATCTCAAGAGCCATTGGGCAGTCTTAGCACAAATTTTGTGACCCATTAGCAGGCCAACGACAATCGTATACGTACTGAGTGTCATGGGTATATTGCATATTTAGGGATGTAGCACTGCTTTCTTAGGGATTAAGAGTGCTATATCCGGTGTGCTTGAACCTATTTTGGTATACACGAGAAGCTTTCGAGTGATGTGTTGTTGCTAGTTATGTGATTGACTTAGCATCTCAGTTTCTATCGCTGAACGTTATTTCCATGAGGTCGCACGTTCTATTTCCCGTATGAGGAGATGGTGAAAGTTGGAATTTGAGAGATTTGTTTGGCACAAGGCCTATGTGGGTGAGTGGGAGATGTTAGCATTTTGTGGGTTATGGGTAACCAACATATGTTATGGACCGAGTCCAATGGGCTTGAATTAGGTTCCAAGTAATCGTAGTGGGATTAGACTTGGGAGCCCTAGTCCAACCCTACTAGTGTATGCCTATATATATGAGTGTATAGATGCAAACAAGGGTTGCATAAACTAAAAGAGAAGTCTCTCTCTACAACTCTCTGTAGCCGCCGCCCACTCTCTCTCTCTCTCTCTCTCGTTTTCTCTCTCTCGATTCCTTTTTCTCTCTAAGCCAAATCACACTAGGGATTGAGATTAATTTGTGGAAACAAAGGAGATATCTCTAGTAGGTATTCTCATGAATGGTTCGAAGCACAAGAGCACACACGGAAGCACCAAAGTGCAACAATTCGTGGGTGAAGATGTCAGGCTCGTAACAACACCAAAAAGACGATCCGTCGGGTTATTTCCCAAGGTATGTCCTAAACCCGACTCGTATGCATATGTGCATATTATGTACAGTTGTCATAGGACTTCCTTACGTCATCCTGATTTCATCCTTAGTGGGGTTGGGGGTACGGGGTATATGGGGTTCAGGATTTCTATTTTAGGGTTTAGGGTATGTAGTTTGGGGTTTAGGATTTTGGGTATGGTGTAAGGGGTTTGGGGTTTAGGGTGACCTAACTTTGTCCTCGTACCATCCCTTGCATTTTTATTGATCTCAATATTTGATAAAGGATGGCCTTACATCATCCTATTTTCTTCCTTGACAAATTTTATCACACAAATTTCAAAACCAAAACATTGACTATATTATACACTGTCAATTGGAACCACCAGAATATAGTGTGACTCCATTGCCATACCAAGGGATGTAAATTTTTATCACACAAATTTGAAAATCACAACATTAGCAATATTATACATTCGTTGAGTGAGCATTAAATTCTACTAAAAGCGGCAGCATTAATTCTACTAAAAGAGGATAGATAAATATATGAAATGTATTGCCTCTCAAATTTGGACTCAAAAGTAATGTTATGGCTTTAATTGTATGAGCACTACATGCTACTGTGTGCTATGATAGATGGACCTTTGAATTTTAGTGAAAGTTGTTTCAGGCAAAGAAAAAAGTGGGATACAAACTACAGAACCATATCACTACTCAAAACAATATTTGGATGTTAGCTTATGATTACCACATTCAATTATAGTAGAACTAGATGTTCGTTGGTAGTTGTTTAAGGTTGTCCCACTCCCATGCGTATTGGAAACTAAATTTGGCCAAAAATAAAATGTGAGAACTATAGTATTAGATATAGTGAACTTACAGAGTTATAATGTGGCTCTAGTGCAGGGCCCGCCCTGAGGGGAAGCGGCACACGCGGTCGCGTAGGGCTCCCCTTTAGGCGGGGCCCACTCTAAAAAAAATACTAACTCAAATTTATTATTTAAGTAATCAATAAGTAATATTTGTAATATTTATGCTAATATACAGAGGGCCCCCATTTACAGGTTCGAGTAGGGCCCTCAAAATCTCAGGGCCGGCCCTGCTCTAGAGCATAGTTGTCAGGTGCAGCCCAAACATCAATATGATGTTGTGATCGGGTGGATGGGTCACTGGTCCAACCGTCGAGTTAATTGGTTGTACTGATTTTATTTATTTTTAATATCAATTAAAAAAATTAACAATAATGTTTGGCCCAAAAAAGTTTAACTTTTAACCTAATTGAAGTTCCTTAAGAACAAAACATTAGCAATAAACTATTGACAATTCTCACAACTAGAGTAACTATCAGATTATCAGTCATTCAGATAAAAAAAAAGCTGTTAGATAAGTCTAGCTTTGATGGAAAACAATGTATGTACAAATGTGCATATATTTATTGTGCAAGAAGAATTGATGAACCAGAACACTAATTAAACAAAATGGAAATTAAGTATCAAAATTGAAAATTTACGGTCTTTCAAAGTTTGGATGGTTCTTCAAAGCCCAATCGGGTTGCACGTGCCAACTCGGTTCTCTTCCTTTTCCGATCAGTGACTTAGAATCTAATTCACATGCTTTCCGGTGGGACCGTCGGGCCGATTTTGATATCTATGCTCTAGTGCCTAGTATTTCTAATTTTGATCAAATTCTCCAAAAAATGTAATATGAGATTAATATATGAGAATGCTTTGAGTTTCAAATTTGAATCTAAAGTGATATGTCAGTTATGAGTAATGACACATTTCAACGTGTAATACTAAGACTATATGATAAATGCTTATGGTTAATGTGACAAGACTCAAATTCGGACCCAAAATAATATGACAAAATTGAAAAGGACCCACCAAAATATAATATGACTTATGAACTATTTGAATTTTATTGAAAGTTATTTTTAGATAATGTCAAATAAGTAAACACTATGTATAAATAGTGCTAGGTCAATTCGGATCTCAAGTGATATGTCAATTAATTAGGTGGACTCAATAGAATAAATTATGGCTCCAATGCTATGAGAGTGCTTTTGCTCACCCAAATTTGGCATTGTGAGACAATGAAGGCATGAGTGAGCAATGGTGAACCAAATTTGGGTGAGCAAAAGTGCTCTCCATTGCTATATCAAAGGATTGATAATGTTATTAGCTATTGATAATATCAAGTTGGAATAATTAAATAGGCATCAAATTCCACTGTATGTATGGTACCAGAATATAGACATTAATTTGATCTAAATAAAAGTATAAAAAAATTTTGATCTAAAAAAAAATTCAAATATATTTAGCATGTAAGAGTGTTTTTAATTTGATGGGCGTAAATGCACTTAATTAGATATTTTTATTCTTAATTTACAAAATTTTGGAAAAAAAAAATGTTACGGTTCCGAAAGTTGTATTGCAGCATCTGCAATGGAAGGTGTATTTTTTAGGAGTAATGCTGTGCTTTCCAAATGCCTTATTAGTTGTACCATATGTAGTGGCATGTTATACTATTGACCACTATCACAGCATATGGATCATGTGGTATAACTGTTAAGCTATTTGGGAATCAAATTTGGGAAGCAAAGCATTACTCCTAAAAAATACACAGGTAGTCTCGCCTTCTTTTAATTCCATTTGTCAAACGAGGCCTAAGCTTTCAGTGTGCTAATTCATCATCCACCAAGCAGTCTTACAGCCTACCGGATGTGTATGACATTTAACATCACATGTGTCAACCGGCTGAGTGGGTATTAAGTAAAGTGTAGTGGTTTCGAGAAAACCACATTTTAAATCCAAAGGTCAATATTTTCAAATATCCGATCCAAGGGCTCTTATCTTTTGTTGCAAAGCACAACGAATACTACATGGTTGTATCATAGAATCTCCCGGTTGTCAAAGGTTAGCAATGCTCTAATTTAATTGAGTAATATTTGGGACACAACCTTCGTACAACTTTCATACAACTTCCCCAAAAGATGTGTCACTGTACCCCACAGTGACACAGGAAAGAGATAGACACATCTTTTGGGAAGGTTGTATGAAAGTTGCATGAAGGTTGTGCCCCAAGTATTACCCAATTTAATTTGTTAAGATTAAAACAATGTTTCGGGCTTAATCGTTGGCCTGGATAATGCTAGAAGGTAAGTAAGAGAGCTAGCTAATACAGAAAAATTAAAAAGAGAGCTAATTGAAACAACAATGTGTGGTACAAAATAACAATTAAAGGACACTTATTAGGGGCTGTTTGGGAATTACTAAAAAATAGATCTAGTTCAGTCCAAATCCATTTTTTATCTAGTTTTTGTGAGAACCAAGTGCAAGTTAGTTAGACTGAGAACCTGTTTGAAGTCATTTATTAGACTGGGCAGGAACTCCTATGTAAGAAATCAACACTTACCAAACAATGTTCTCACAAGAACCAAATAAAATTGGACTTGGACTGAACCAGGTCCTATTTTAGGCCTTTTCAAACATGCCCTAATAACTTTGAATTAGTAATGTTAACTTAGAAATTAGTCAGAGAAGGTTGTAAAGTGTTGGGATGTGAAGCATGTTTCCATCAAAGAAGAATATTGTGCATGTTTGGGTACCTCGCCCAGCGAGAGTGTCATCCCGCTTGAGCGAACATGACATTGATATGTTTGTGTGAGCGAGGATTGGGTCGCTAGAGGTGACGTAGTGGAGTGTTAAAGACTGTGATGTTGCTTGCTCGAGGAGTCACTCGCACGAGGGCTCGCTCAAACAAGTCGCTCAAGTGACTGCACAGATTTTGGAATTGTTTCCCATTTTAATTAGGAAACAGTGCTGGCTTAGGAAATATGTGTATGGTTGTGTATTTCGGTTCTTTTCATTGTGTATTGGTGTGTCTGAGAACAAAATCGCAAAAAGGAAATCACCCAAAACCCAGAAAAAGAATCATCCTAGCCAAATTGACTAGAATCCCTTGCGAAGAATAAGGCACAACAGGACACATACATAGATATGTAGAAGCAAAACTACCACCTACTACGACTTACAACGCCTCCATGCCAATAATACACATCAAAAACAACGTCAGCCCAGTGCGAATAACTCGATCACAACCCAATACCACAGCATGCCAACATTAAAGATTCAAACTAGGAACAAATAGCAAAAAAACCAAATCACAAAGATCGAACCAACAATGGAAACCAAGATCATGTGGATCCAAGGGCGTATGTAGCCCTGGGCTGACCTGGGCTGTAGCCCAGGGCTGAATTTTCAAAAAAAAAAAAAAAAAAAATTAGTTTCTAGCCCAGCCCAGCAGTTTGTCTCTAGCCCCAACCTTTAGCCCATTAGTTTGTCTCAAGCCCAACCCATTAGTTGTCTCTAGCCCACAGCCTTTAGAGATTAGAACTAATATACTATTAGGTTTTGTGACTTTTGTCCTGTTACTCTTCCTTCGTAAATCCCAATTCACAGCCGACAGCCTCACAGCCGTGAAGCACTGAAGCTTCCATTTTCAGATTTCCTTCCAAGTGGACCAAGTGGGCCAAGGTTGACTGTCCCACTCCCACCCACAGTCTCACGAACATGGACCACATGGTAAGTTGACTCATTTTGTTAATTTTAATTCTTGATTTTTTTATTTTTGCTTTTTTGGTTCTAAAGTCTTTTGTTTTTTTTTTTTTTTTTTTGTGGACTAAAAAAGTATTGGTATAAGAATCAAAAGATTCATCACTTTATGAGATAATGATATCATATAATATACATATGTAATATGTTATATGTAAGTACTACTGTACTAAGTAAGACCACTATTTAGTTTTCAAAATTTTTTTTTGAAGATGCATTGCTTTTTTTTTTTCTTTTTCTTTCCAATTTATTTTTTGGTTGACCTAACACATTTTGTTTATTTGCTTCATATGAAAAAAAAAAAAAAACTTGCAGGACTTGTTTGGTTCACCATTGACAAATCTAGCTTCTTGGCTCAATTAAGGTATTCCTAATTCCTTATTATCTCATGATTCTCATTTTCAATTTATTGTTTAGGTTTTTATTTTTTATTTTTGGATTTGGACAGTGATAGTCAATTGATGGGGTGTATTCATTTTAGGATCAAAGGGTTAATTTCAATAGGTTAATTGAATATCTAATTAGTAATTGCTATTTTCCTAGGTTCTAATTTATAAACGGTAATGGCACATAGTCAACCACCAGCGAAGCGTGGAAAAACTCTTTTTTCATTTTTTTAAAAACGAGAGATGATCAACATGATGATCATTCTGTACGGGATACACCTTCCGCATCAAATGTTGATACCTCATTTCCCCACTTGGAACCTCATCTTGAATCTCACGTACCTCAACTCTTAAAAAGAAGATAACTGATACTCTTCTCCATTACAATTTGCATATTGATAAGATGCGAGGTCAAGGGTATGACGGTGCTAGTAATATGCGTGGTGCTTGGAATGGACTTCAAGCGTTATTTCTTAGAGATTGTCCCTATGCATATTATGTTCATTGCTTTGCCCATCGTTTACAACTTGCATTAGTTATGGCAGCTAAGGATGTCACTTCCATATGGCAATTCTTTTCATATTTGACTTCCGTTGTCAATCTTGTTAGCTCTTCTCCCAAGCGTCTAAGTGAGTTACAGTCTGCTCAGCGGGATGCGATTCAACATATGTTGGCAAGTGGTGAACGTGAGTCTGGTACAGGGGCCAATCAAATTGGTACTTTACATCGTGCAGGAGCTACTCGTTGGAGCTCCCATTATGATTCTGTTAGGAACTTGATCGATATGTATGGTGCACCTTGCACAGTTCTTCAAAGTATTAGTAAGAATGGTCTAAATGCCAATATACGTGGGGAAGCTAGTGGTGTTTACAAAGCTATTATGACCTTCGAATTCGTATTTATTTTGCATTTAATGGATAAAATTATGGGAATCAGTGACATTCTTTGCCAAGCTCTACAACGCAAGACTCAAGACATTTTGAATGCTTTGAAATTAGTCTCAAGTACAAAAGCTCTCCTTCTAAAATTGAGATGAGATGATTGGGATATATTCTTTGAGAAAGTGCAATTGTTTTGCAAACGACATAACATTGATATACCTGATATGAGTTGTCATTATAGAGAAGGTCGCCCTCGTCATCAACAAGATCCTATTACAATTAAACATCATTATCACTTTGATGTATTCAATTGTGCAATAAATTTTCAATTGATGGAGTTGAATAGTAGATTCAATGAGGGAGCAGTGGAACTTCTTACTCTTAGCTCGGCTCTAGATCCTAGTGATTCATTTAAATAATTTAACATGGATGATATTTGTAATCTTGCCAAGAAGTTTTATCCTCAAGATTTTACTGGACAAGAAATTCATGCTTTGAGATGTGAGTTGGAACACTATAAGCTTGATGTAACTTGTGATCCCGAGTTTCAAAAAATTTCTAGCTTTTCTGAAATATGCCGAGAATTGGTTGTAACAAGAAAATCAAAGAACTACTATCTCATTGAGAGATTGATTCGTCTCGTTCTAACTCTTCCTGTTTCTACGGCTACTACAAAACGTGCATTTTCAGCTATGAAGCATGTTAAGACAGCTCTTCGTAATAGGATGGATGATGAATTTCTTGGTAATTGCATGACTCTCTATATTGAACGAGAACTTGCTGAGAAGATCGATTTAGATTTAGTAATAGATGATTTTGATTCTCTAAAGCCTCGTCGAGCACAACTTAAATAGGTATTTTGACATCATTTATTAACTTTTTGTCAATTTTCAATATGGAGTTATCTATTTAAAGATTTTTGTTATAAAGCAGAGATGTGATTTTTTTGTTACTAGCCTTTTATTTTGTCTTGCTTTTTATTTTTTTTTCAATTTTAGCCCACCCCTTTGAGAGATCCTAGATACGCCCTTGTGTGGATCTACAGGAAAACATTAACACAACAAATCCACAAACCTTGAACCATATTAGATCATAGTCCAACAGAGAAATGTAGCTTTCGTAACCTTGATAGTACTCGAAATCGTAGGAACCAAATAATTTGTGATAAACCTCATAGCTTCTGCTCGATAATAAGCATAAACCACCTAGAAGAGTTTGAAATTAGGTAGGTAAACTTGACGATGATCGATAAAAAGTTATCCAAAAAAACACTGTATGAAATCAATCTAGCATGAACATCAAACCAAAATAAAAGACAATTAGAACCTCAAATCAGACGGTGTCATTGTGATCTAATCTCATCTATGAAAAGGAGCGAGAAAGAGGAACACCCCTAATATACACCCCAGCCGATACACCAAAAACACACTTTTCAAAGTGGAACACTCTCCAAAACACCACTCACAAAATGAATACGCACACCAAAATGCACACAAAAAGAATCGACTAATTAAAGAGAAGACAAACACATCTAAACACAAATGAAACACCCAAAAACACACACACACACACACACATACATACACACATACGCACATACACGCACACACATACACACACACATACACACCCATACAGCCAAGGCTCCAATAGCTCAATATAACCCAAACACTATGATCAAGAATATCACGAAAAATTGGAGGACATTCCAGAACCACAATCGCATCAAGTCCGTGATAAAAGAAGCTACAAAAATTGAAACCATCAGAGCATGATGTCGAACTTCCTTTGCAAATCACTAGAAACAAGAAATCAATCCAAAAGCATGTTCCCGAGTGGAGCCAAGAGCCATAAATATCAAAGCATGGTTCAAAACTTTCCAAGAAACATCTTCAAATCGCGCGAATAGTTGCCGAATAAACATGCCAGTCAAAAAATCAGAATTCCAAAAACCCCAAACTGTAGGTTGCCAAATGATTGCAAGCACATGAGCTTTTTATTTATTTATATAAATCTAGAATGGCTAGAGGAACAATTTCACATGTGATATATATATATATATATATGGGGAATACTAACTTACATCACGACGCCCTTTTAGCGATGAAAAAAATGCGTTAGTGACGAAAATTTTCATCGCTAAAAGTTGTGGTTTTTAGCGACAAAAAATTTCATCATTAAGAGTATATTTTGTCACTAAAAGTTGGTGTACGCGCTGCTGACCTACAGCCACCGTGTTATAGGTTAGCAGCTGTAATACCTGTAATTTTCTTTTCATTAAATAATATCAATTTTTTTTTCAAATTTTTGTATTGGACCAACTATAGTATTCATTTTAATTGCGTGACGGTTTTAACATGTTGTAGTATTATTAATTAGATTGTAATAACCGTACCGGCTTGACCGTAATAAGACTCAGCTTAGTCACGTACCCGGACCCGGATATTATAAATAATAACAGTTTTCACGTAAATCGAGACTGACACGTATATCGAGGAACTTATGCATGCAAATTGAAAAAGTAGCACACAATCTGAGATGGGCCGCACATGGCCGGCCACATGGCAGTCCATGTCACCTCTTGTGACACTTGTCCACATGTTGGACATGTGTCCTAGCATGCAAGCATGCATGGAGACACATGTCTCTCCACCATTTGTATATAAACACACCCACATGCAATCATTTTACTCTCTTGGTCTCCATTATCAGAAAATATAGAGTTAGAGAGAGTTAGGAGATAAATTTCATAGAGAGAGAGAGAGAGAAGAAATATAAGAAGAAAAAGAAGAAGCTTCCACCATAGAAGCTTAAGCTCAAGCTCCTTAAGCTCAAATCTTACATTCAAACCAAATTTCAAGTATTTGTGAGTTTACTAACTTACTTTAGAATATATATAGTATGTAGTGATATTTAGTAAGAGCTTGATGTTGCTATTTTGAG
Source organism: Hydrangea macrophylla (assembly GCA_033977485.1). NCBI lineage: Eukaryota > Viridiplantae > Streptophyta > Magnoliopsida > Cornales > Hydrangeaceae > Hydrangea > Hydrangea macrophylla. The sequence goes on from CM066994.1 coordinate 38,338,624, forward strand.
GATTCCATGCTATGCAAGATAAATCTTTAAATCTGAGAAACTAAAACTTTCAGCAGAACATAGTTTAGTAAAATGAACGTTTAGAGTAGCTCAAAAATCTAAATTAGGCTAGGTTTTTTTTGTGGAGAAAGGTAACTCATTTTTCTACAAATAACTCTTACTAGAAATCAATCCTTCATAGGTGAAATGCATGTACAACTAAATCTGGGAAACAGAAACTTTCAGCAGAACATAGTTTAGTAAAATGAACGTTTGGAGTAGCTCAAAAATCTAAATTAGGCTAGGTTTTTTTTTGTGCAGAAAGCTAACTCATTTATCTACAAATAACTCTTGTATAGTCTGGTCTGAAAATGAATCCTTCATAGGTGAAAGTCACGTACAATGTAGTACTATAAATTTGGGACAGAGCAGTCCGAAAATATAGAAATGTCTAAGTAAAATAAATATTTTGAGCAGCTCAAAAATGTAATGGAAGCTAGATTTTTCTGTACATGAAGATGATCCAAATACCTATAATGTTCTAGTTTTGAGTTTGATCTACAAAGCAATTTATCATGCCCAAATAAATTATGTTGTTTCAGTCAACACAGTGAAAATGTATCCTGGCAGATTGTGTAGCTTTTTGTATGATGTTTTGTTTATGCATGGTGTTCATTGTTGATGCTAGTTTTTTTGGTACCTGTGTTGTTATGAAAATCTTATGCTATGGTAGTGCTATCGGGTAGATGAGTATGTTAAGGGTTTCATCTATATGTTTATTGGTATTAAATCCATGTTATAAATCCATGAGCTATGTGCTATGTTTTCCATTGTTACGAATATAGTTTAATGACCGTTGAAAGTTCATACCCAAGCTTTAAGTATGTTGTACAACATGATTATTGCATTGATAGTGATTGGGTAAGTTCTCATCGTAAGTATATTATGATATAAAACAGAATGACGGATGTATAAACGTAACTTCGAAAGTATAAATGGATGTTATTATTGAACTAAATTACGAAACATACGAACGCGTAAAATAATGATAAAACCTTCAATAACAGATTTTATACGAATAAGGGAAGTTGAGCTTCGTTTCTCGTCGTGTGACTTCCGATCAAAGTTGATTCGTAAACTTTTGTGTCATGTTCGAATATTTCTTGCAGAGTTAGTCTTTCGGTAATTCCATGGAGTTGATTGGGGAGTTGTGAAATGTTTTGTAACTTGGTCTGAGGATCGGCATGACATGTTTGGTCAAGTGCGGATGACCTGAGGATTGTCATGACGTGTTTGATCAAGTGATTGACTATATTCTGCACCCTTGGTCTGTGGATCGGCATGATGTGTTCGGTTAAGTGCGGGTGACCTGAGGATCGTCATGACGTGTTCGGTCAAGTGACTGTTAATATCCCGCATTCTTGATTTGAGGATCGTCATGACGTGTTCGGTCTTATGGGTGACCTGAGGATCATCAGTGACGTGTTCGATCAAGCGATTCATTGTCAAGTGTTGTTCTTTCTTGACCGTAAATGCGTTTGGAGTTGAGTCTTCTTTCAGTCAATGTCGTTGGTCAGTTCAGTTCTGGGCTAAGCTTTGAAGGGTATGGTTGGGTTTGAACGAGACATGGTTCTAAGAATAAGAGATGATGAATAACTTACCTTAGTGGTGGTAACCTTAAGGATACCCTCACTTAGCTTAACCGCTAACGACGTTTCATGCCGCTGGACCATCCACGTCCAGCCTTTGCAGGTCCTGACGGAGTCGGCTACTGTCAAGATGCAGATTTTACAACAGAAGACTATGCTGATGAAGATTACTACGAGGAAGGCTACGGTTTCGCTAGCTGAAGATCTTGGAGCTTTTCTTTTTATATAGTTCTGTTGTTAGTATGATTAATGATGTAATAGCTTAGTTGAACATGTAATATGTATCTTTTGGTTATCCTTGGGTCTGTAATATATTAATCATGTAAGACTTGAATGTTTTAGATTCTTGCTTCCGCTAAACTTAGTCACTTTTCCGTATTATATCATTGTTTTAAGCATGTTTGGACAATCAGGTGACATTCACAACCAGTCACGTGTCTTCAAACCCATATAGGAAATTTATTTTTCCCTATTTTTGGTACTTCAGGGCGTGACAGCAGCCCCCTATATATATGACTAGAAATAGAAAGGAAATTAAAGATAACATGAACAAGCAAAACACAGTACAAAATATATACAAAATCTATTGTTTCACAAGCAGTAAAAACATAGCATTTAGTCCCAAACTAGTCAAGGTAAAAAAAAAAAGCTTATAATTTTGAAAAAAGAATTGTATTACCATAACCAATAATCTGCAGTTACAAGAACAAATCAATGGTAAACAACAACTGATCAGTTCGGTAAAGAACAAAGATTACAACTTTCTGTATTTTCGTAAGGAAAAATATAAAAGAACCAAACTAATAGGGAAAGGGAACCTAAATCAGAAAAAATTAAAGGACCAATAAAGCTCTGTAGCACCCAATTGTTCATGTGCTTTTGGGTCGATCAAATGGTGACGACTGACTCTTATTGGCTTCTTGTAGTTACTGATTATCATCCATTGGATATGTACTTGGATCAACCCAGTTCCTTCTTCCAAAATTAACAATGTCATACAATGAACCATCTATTCTTATATACACATCAAGTGCGGACATATTTAAAGCACTAATGTATCCATCCAAATCGAATACGTCCAATAATGGGGGTATGGCCGGAACATTTATCAACGCTAAAGCAGTGCAACTGAAGCATCAAAACTCTTTTGATTTGGGTTTTCTTCTTCTTGTGATCTCAAGATGTTCTGGGCTTCTCGTAAATTTTTTACAACATGCATCTATTTGCACCCAAATATGTATTTTGTACACATGACCGATTATTTGGAGTATTTGGCCAAAATTGCTTGACAAATAGGTTCCTCATTATATAGAAGTGGCAAATATATGGGTACCAAAAGATGTTGCTACTCGGGCTAAATGACTGAAGGTGTGTGGGAGTTCAGATACAGTTACTCATTCAGTCTATACATGTTTGGTACATCAAAGCTCATTGGTCATTGTACTAATAGGTGTCATCATTGGTAGGCCCCTTGGATTGGTTTTAGCGAATTGAAGACTTGGCTAATATCATGACATAGTTCTTCTCGGGCATAAGTTCATGTTCGGTCACTATTCCCAATGGCATAGTTCTTCTGGGGCCCAATGTCATTATGTCTTCATGGTTTGTCTTTTGCAAACACAATCAATACACACCAAGACACCACCGATCGGACTAGACCCATCGGTCTCTCCTTTTTATTGTGTGATACATGCAATGTATCAAACCATGTGGGGCCCAGGAATAATTGCAAGTTCTATTGCAATTTGTGAGTTCCAATGACTGCAAGTTCCAATGCAACAGATTATAGTCCTAATTGTAGAGTTAGCTTTGAAGAAGAAATCTCCACAAAGCTAAACTTTTCCTCTATATATACAGATCAAAACCCAACAAATAAACTCCTCCAGGAACCCGATCAAACACACAAACCTCCCAAAAAGCATCATTTTTTTTGCATTACTGTAGCATTTCCCTTAGCATTTTCATTAGTTTTCTTACACTGTTTTATTTTTACTTTCTTAAGTAATTTTATTTCCTTTAATGCAATATATTTCCTTATACAAATTGTCACAACTTTTTGACTTGTGTGCTTCAATACTATCAAAGAATCTATAACTAGGGTACTTTCCAACTAGTTTTTAACAATCCCTATATTATAGAAGTCAGATCGTGCATCACTCGCACAAAAGTATTAGGAAAATTATGTTTGCCATCACACACACACACACACACACATACACACACACACAATCAAGCAGCAACAGCTTTGGCATGCCCGAAGCAAATTTTTCTACCAAACAGTATCATAGTAAAATAAACCATTTGATGTTATTTATTTATCAGTTGTAGACATGTTTGAAGCAATCATGTATGCATAAAAATCTCCATCCAAAACAAAATCTATATCATCCAGATTAACCTCGTCCTCATCTAGTGATGGGGGTATGTCCAGGACATGAATCATCATCAAAGGAGTGGCATTCATAGCATCTAAACTCTTATGATTCCCATTGTCTTCTTCTTGTGATCTCATGATTTTTTGGGCTTCCCCTAAATTCCCAACACGTGTATCATTAATCCCATCTCCATGATCCCTACTAATCTCCTTAAATCTGCTATTTTTTTCCGACTACTTCAATTCAACTCATTTTATTTTACAAAGAACATAATCATCAGCACCCACAATCTCTTTAAGTGAATACTCATGCATGATCCAATGTGTATTGTTCTCGTCAATCTCTTTTCCTTTGTTCTTTGTTTCAAAAGTCAACATCTTTTGAAAGCCTATAACCTCTTTAGTTTGGTTCTTAATTTTTTGCTGGTTGTTTGGCCTTTCCAAGTCCCACAGCCCACGGTTCTAGAAATGCGATTCTTGCTAATCATCTTCAATGGGGTTATAACATAGATTACATATTCAACACTTTTCTTGTCTAATTTTTCATAGGTTTTCACAATCTCCCATGGGTCTCCTTAAACGTTGAAGATAATCCATGGCTCAGAGGCATAAACGTCTCTCTCGATCACAGGACCACTCGACGACAGAGCTTTACCTGGTGTCTTGAGATTGAGATAATGTGTGATTAACTCTTTGTTCGTTGGCACAAAGTGAAATCCTGCTGGTATGGTTTTCTCCATTAATGAACGTATTGTTGAACTTCACAAATTAATAGCTTTCTCTTTATTCAATATGATTTTTCTCCTGGCCTCCAAAGTTGTAAGAAACGTCGATGGTGTGATAACATATATGCTCTATATGTGTAGGTATGGGTGTGTTGACTACTTGTGTGTTACTAACTCTATCCGAATAACCAACCACTTAGCTTTTCCAATCTTTTCCAATCAAAGGGTGGTTAATTTGTGAATATCCGAATGATTTATCAATATATTAATATGTTTTATTTAAATGTTTATAAATATTTCATTTATTTAAACAGGATTAATTTTCAATCAAACTGGATTAATATATTCTCTGATGTTATTTAAACTAGGTTTAATGTAGTACCTGTAAAATTCGTACCCCATATTAATGTAAATTCCTAATTTCTAAGTGTGACCCTATATATTAATTACGTGTTTAATATTTAATTGTCACTTAATATTTTAATTATAAATTATATATCATATTTTAGCTCACTGCTATTAATATTAATACCATAGGTTAATTATATTTCATTCGGATCCAATAGTCACGTAACTATAGTCGTGATTAGTATTATAGCGATATTATTATTTTAACCCCGGACGATAAGTTAGACCCAGACTGTAATTATCAAACCCAGATTTGTTACGTGTGGATCCGTAAAATCTGTATCTTCCCGAACTGTTTGACATGTGGCCCAAGACAGGAACAACATCCCAAGTTTTAGGACTCTAAATACAACCTATCCTAGCCCCTAAATCTCTCCTAAATCTCCCCAAATCCCAACCCAATCTCCCTCATTAAACTCACCATTCCATCTGATTGACTACCCCATGCCCCCCAAATCTCTCCCCCAGATTCCCTCACTCACTGCCACCCAATAACCCTCATCAACATCGACACGCCACTGCAACCGCCAATAACACAACACAGCACACACATACACGGCTTGTATATATATATTGCATTGATTATATATCTATTATATGTTATCTGGCAATGTGTGTATATATGTATGTGTGTGTGCATGTGCATTGTACCATTATATAAGAGAGAGAGATAGAAAGTTAGAGAGTGTGAGAGTTATAGAGAGAGTCAGACCGAGAGAGTTGAGAGAAAGAAAATAAAAGCAAAACCCAAACCCAGCCCCCACTCTCACTGCCTCACCCCCACACCCACCCCTCTCTGTCCTCATACACACAAGCACATACATGTACCACACGCTGAGAAGAAGAGGAGAGAGAGAGAGACCGAAGGCTTAGAGAGAGAAACAAGAGCCGAGCCGTGCCGAGACCGGGCCAAATCAAGACGAGAAGGTAAAGACGCACGCGCCCTCTGGATTTTACGTATACACAAGCCTACACACATGCCCACGCACACCCCGGACAGAGCCTAGAGCTTCGCTGAGCTCGGTTTTTCAACTGTCACTAAAACTCACAAAGTCAATGCCAAAATGACCCTAACGACCTCCTTAAGACCCTCGATGAACGGCTCGAAGGTTAGACCACGTTTGGTCGACCTACGATTGAATTATTCTTTTTTGGTCGTGACTGTTTTTGCCCCTGTACGGGCAGACCGTTAAAAGTTAGGCTTCAAGACTACCATTGATCGAGCTCGTCGAGACACTCGATTTCGACATAAAGTTTGCATATTTTCGTTAAGATTTGAGTGAGTTATGATCGTTTAAAGTTTTGGGTACTAAATGAAAATATACGTAATGTATATATGTATACTCACTGTACCAAATCGTGAGAAATGAAGAAGAAGAGAATTGGTTGGGCTTGGGCCTTGGCCTTGTTTGGGTAGGTCAGATTTTGGACAGCTTATATGTGTTAGCCTTATGGATTACCAAACAGAGCCTTATGTTTAGATATCATTTGATATAATTAGTTAATTGGTTTAAATTAATGTAAATCTTGATTAATTATTAATATTATTCAACTTTTAATTTCTGAAATAATATTATTTATTATTTTATATTCTGAAATTATATATAATATATTTATACATTATGTTTATTATTTATTTAGTTATAAATAAATTATAATTGATTAGCTTTAATAATATGGCATTGGTTAATGCTTTAAAAATAAGTTTTAAAAGATTATAAAATAGCCTTTAGCATTCTAAATATTATATTTTAATATTCTAAAATTATGATCTATCATTTATACATTATACTTATTATTTATTTAGTTTAAATAAATAATAATAATTAGTTATAAATCATAATAATTAGGTATTAAATGCCTAATGACCATTTTCAAATATAGAAAATTATATTGTTTACCCCGAGGCCTAGTGACCTTGTTTTATAAATTATTTATTTATAATTATAAGGACTTGTTGCTTTATCATTTAATTATTTTAACGAGTCCCCAAAATTATTAGAAAAAATATCACTAGCCTATTTTAAGGTCTAGTATTTAATATAAATATTTCTAAGGACCTTTTGTCCTTCTAAATTATATTTTATAATTATGGGACTCCGAAGACTATAAATATATAAATATGACTTTAATAATTCGTAGTAAATAAATCGTAGCTTAGAAAAATGCACTGTCAGTTCCCAGAGCCTTCGAATAATACCTATAAATACTCCCTTGAATTTGGAGACCTTTTGATGCGGTAAAAAATACAGCTTACCTGTAGGGCCTTCATTGGTATAGAAAATTCAGCCTTTTATATGACAGACTCCGATTTGAGTCTAGTAAATGGCATTGGACTTAGAATGACACGTAGATCACTATCTTGAGGTTTATATCCTCATTTGGTAAAATTACCATTATGCCCTTATCATTTACACATACGCTTCATCACAGTTATTCTATTATACGTTGTAGGACTATGACTTATCTGCTGTTCGAAGAGTCATAAGCTTGGCAAGACATCCAGGTGAATGTTTCTAACCTCACTCTCAATGTACATAATGATTACTAGAGTATTTGTATGTGACATATATAAGTTGTATACACGATTGTTATGCTAAGACTGAACATCGATGTGCCGGAGATAGTACACTCGTTGTGTGAGTTTGTTGTCATGCTGTATATCATGCGCTAGTCAGTTACTAATGTACCGTTGTCTGCGGTGAGCTTGTCGTGATAGTATACATGGTGTGTGCGCTTGCCACCATGCTTGCCATTTCACAGTTAGTATTCTGATGTGCAACTCGTTGGGTGGTGATTCCCCAGCGAGGGTCGATGATCGAGCCAATTTCGCCATCGTGCTATTTGGATTATGAGGCCGTAAGGCAATAATGTTACAATGAGGTCGTAAGGCGATGATGTTACTACGAGCCTGTGACAAAATGAAGTATGAAATAAGTATCAGAGTTCGCAGTGGAAGTGTGGTTTGTATTGTGAAAGTAAGTTCAGAGTAAGTTGTCGCTGTGGGTTTTATAACCCGATGTTATTGAGTTGCATTGGATATGGGATTTCATATTCCAGAGTTTGGGTTTGGGTTCATTGAGTACGCATTTACATGCACGATCATAATGTAGATAGAGAAATGAAATAGTATGAATATGTTGTTATTTCAAGAACCAGATAAACATGTTATGAATTATATTGATCCTATTATTTGGCTATTGGTAGATGTTTATTAATTGCATCATATGTTAATTGATACATTTGCTACGTCCATATGAGAAACGTCAATCGATAATGGACTAACTGCATCCTAAGATGCAAAGTAATAACGTAAGATGAGTGGTTAGTGTATGTATATTAGTAGTGAATATAGTTATGAATGCCCACTCAGCTTTGTTGCAAAGCTAACGGCATGTTACGCCTGGACAATCCAATGTCCAGATTTGTTTGCAGGTTGGTCAGAGAACAATTCAGTCTTGAGAGTAAGATGCTAAGGGACACTGGAAGTATAGAGCTAGACTGAAGACCAAAGATAGCCGCCAGCATCATATATTTATAATAGTCTGTTGTATTAGTATTGGGACTAATGTTTTGTAATCATTTTAATTGTTCAGATTAAAGTTTAAGTTAGGAATAGCTTTCTTCCCTTCACTTTCATGCTGTTTATAGTGTTAGAGGACATGACGACTTTCAATCAAGTAATTCCCTATAGGTCCAAAAAGGAAATTTCAAATTTTCTATATTTTTGGCTACTCCAGGGCGTGACAATTAATTTCCAATCAAATTATTTTATGGGGGATTAAGCTAAAGGCTCTTATACCCAAACATGGCATAACAAAAACTCAAGCTAAAGGCTCTTATACCCAAACAATCCATTAAGTCTTTGCACTTGTTTTTGGTCAAAAATACCATCTACTGGCTAAAAAACTTTAAATTGTCACAACTTTTGATTTATATGTCTATTTTTAAATTTTTTTTTTATTTTTTATAAACTTTGATGTTTGAAATAAAAAAACGAGATCTATCAAAAGAGACCAACATTGACTATGAAATGTAGTTTCCCTTTAGTCCAAAACCACAAGGGAGGTTAAGTGTTACTTTTGAATCATAGGGCAGTAAAGTAAATGGTCTAGCCCTAGGGAGTAAAATGTATTTAACCCTAATTTAAAATACATAAAGATTGTTCTAGTGCTTTACTCAATTTCAACAAATAAAGGGTAAATTGCACTTTTCACCCTTTTAGTTTGAGGGTCGTGACACTTTCCCCGAACTTTTAATTTCATTTTAGACCCTAGAGTTTCATAAGTGTGACACTTAAGCTCAATCAAGTCGTTTAAATTAAACTTAGAACCCTAGTAGTTCAAAGAATTATACTAAACTCCTTAAAAGTTTTTTTTAAAATTCAGCAATTTATCTTTTCTTCCAATATCGAATTATTTTTATTGTTGCCTTCAATCAATCTGGTATCAAAGCGTGGTTCCTCAGCCTGGTAACCTAGTAAACTTATTATATAAATATTAGATATACAAAAGAAGTAGAATCCGATAATTTAAATAATTCAACATCGTTGTAAATTAGAATATATAGAAAAAAAATCAATTAATAAAAATATTAAAAGAACTTATTAAAAATCTTGAAATCAACTATTAGAAATTGTTAACAAAGTTAGTGTCAAGCCCCAGAACCGCACATACGATCATTAGACTCCTAAAGATCCATTATTAACATTAAAATCAGTGTTACAAAAAGCCTTCCCAATTTAAAATACTTTTAAAACAATTCACTTTGAACCAGGGTAGTCCAGTCGACTAATTGGGTACCCGATCGACTGGAAATACAAATTACAGAGAGCATCATTTTGAAAGCCCCTGGTCCGGTCGACTGATTGATCTGGTCGACTAATAATTTTGAGGCCAGGTCGACTGAAGACCCCACTTCTAGAAATTTTAGTATTCTATTACACGATCCTGTCGATTGGGTCGAATGTCCGGTCAATTGGGTTGTGGAGCAGAATCCAAAATCTGCAGCAACCTCCTGTTTTCAAACTAAAACCAAACCAACACATGTACAATATCTGGTACAATACTACCAACCCAACATAATTAACATGATACAATCCTTATATTACCTACACAAGTTTCTAAATTAACCACTACAAATATACGAAAACACACCTTACCGAAACGACCAATCTACTAAGCGTAGTTGAAATCATATTACAAAACATAAGTTTGAACTAACCAACACTAAGTTCTTCACCAAACCAAACTAGAATCTCCATATTACAAGCTCTAAACCAAAAGTAAAAAGTTAACTACACATTTACAATCATACCCAAAACCCACGTTTCTCACCAAATCTTTACCAATTCCATTTCCTCATTCTTTCGCCAATTTGCCTTTATCACCTACAATGGTTATTAAATAACCACTACACTATATCAACTATATGCTGGTGAATGCCAATAATTATAAACATGAATAATAGACATGCTCAATCTCATCTTTCTACACATCACTATGGTCTCTGGGTGCAAGAACCGGGCACCCTTTCACATTAGCCGGCGACTACTCCATTAGTCCGCGCGACTAACCGAGATCCACACCTCTTTCTTTCAGGCATGCAACCTCATGGCCAATTTTGGCACCTGGTCTCATCACTTTGATGACAAGTACAAGTTCCCCTTTGACCCAAATATACAACTCAACATGCTCAAATAATTCATCACACCATGCAATTGCCAAACACGTGGGTCTTATTAACCACGTAGGTTTGCCCAATAATAACTAAACATGCTAAATTTTACAACTAGTCATGCTTATCATCACAAAGATTATCTCAAACATTTAACTATCCAAACTGTATAATTATTGTCACTAACCTCAAGGATTTCGCTCCTAATTGCAAAATTAAGATCCTAACAAATTTCGGGTGCAATTCCTATATACAAATTACAAGTTATGAGCTAAACTCCCAAATTAGGGCATAGAAAATTTGTCTCAAAACGCAATAAGATTTATACCACTGTGTTAAACTCACCTCCAGGAGTCCAAATATGTGGCCTGTTTTGAAATTGAACGTCAAACCGCGCGTGAATCGGCGTCGTGAACGTCGGCGTCGATTCCGTTGAATTTCCTTACAAAATTCTTCTGTGAATTTTCTGTCAAACTTAGCCAAATGAGGTGGAAGACTCTTGATGAGGCATGAGGTTAGGTGTCATCACCATATCAATCCTATTTTGTAATTTTATTATAGCCTTCCCTACATTTAACTAGTTTTACAATTATACTCCTGCTAGTTAATGTGTCTTATTAAAACTATCCCAAACTTAAATGGATATTTGTCTATTTCACGTATGGGTCCCATAAGTGGTCCCACATAATATTATGAAGTTGCTAATTAACCTACTAAATACAAAGTGTCCAATTCGTCTTAACAAAGGTATCCCTAACGGACCACAGAAGTGATCTCTAACATTTAATATATCATTAAAACAACATAATATAATAATCACATATGCCTTGATAAACATTTAAGCACATAAGAACTCTTTCCCATATCTGTTCCATCACACGGGGACCTTTCATCACTGTCCCAAACTGGGAATGCCACTTGGCCTGTCTCTGGGTTCCACCACTAATCATCTGAGTGAGTTAAAACTCACATAGCACAAGTAATCACACCATTAATAAAATAATATGCATGCTAAATGCAATTAAATTCTGCCCGCGGGAGTGGGTGTTACAGTTAGGCATCTACAATATCTTGCACAAAAGCAGAAACCTTTGGATTCTTACCCTTGCCCATGTAAAGAAGATCCTCTAGAAAATCCTTTTGAATTAGTAATCCATAGTAAGAAAGATACCTAAAAAAAATGAGACTTTTTATTTAGGTATTTAACTCTTTATAGATTACTAAGACTCATTTTTTACTATTTAAGTTATCATATTCTAGTTTTTCTGTATATCTAATATTCATATAGTAAAGTTACTAGGTTACTAGGCTGAGGAACCCAGCCTTTGATACCAGATTAATTGAAGGTGATGGTAAAATAATTTGATATTCAAAGAAAAGATAAAAACACTAAATTTAAGAAAACTTCTTGGGAGTTTAATATAGTTCTTTAAACCACTGCAATTACAAGATTATTTATAAATGACCTGATTGGACTTAATTGTGATACTTAAGAAACTCTAGGGTCTTAAATGTTCAAATTGAAATCGCATGGACTAAAGTGTCACGATCCTCACATTACAAGGGTAAAAAGTATAATTTACCCATAAATAAATAGTATCTAGACAATATTATTGACGACATTGCATTTCCTTCTCATTGATTTGGAGGAGAAATGAAATGTAAAAATTTTTTTTTGGGTAAATTGAACTTTTCACCTTTAAACTTTAGGTGGTTTAGCACTTTACACCCAAAGTTTGAAATTTGGCACTTTCATTCCTAACACTATGTTTAGGAGTTAGGGAGAGAAAAGAAAAGAAGAGAAAGTCATAAGTGAGGACAGAAAAGAAAAGAAGAGAAAGGATGGTAGTTTCTTTCATCTTGTTTGGGAGTTTAGGAGAGAAGAGAAAGTAACTTTATTTCTTCTTGTTTGCAAGTTAAGAAGAAAAGAGAAGTTTCACAACTGTAGCAAGATAAGTCCAATTAGCTCTTTTAGTGACAAATACTTGTTCACAGGAATTTATTTAACGGATTTTGGTAGAATCGTTTGTTCTATATGGCAAAATGCAGCTTAATCTTTAAGCAAAATCGGATTTTCTTTTATTTTCTATGCCCGCTCACCAAATAGATTCTATTTACGTCTCTACATTCGCAAACCAAACAGAACATATGATTGTCTACTATTAGCAGATGCTCCTATTAGCTTTGTCATGATTAAACTATGCACAGGTTGAACTGTTGAAATAGATACTGCTAGTAAGACTGCTAAAAAAATGAAGAAGTAGCTGGGACAATAACGCATAGTAACAAAATTACAATTATAGGACATTTGTTATATCTTTGGATTAATTGTGCTAACTTAGAAATTAGTATGAAGTAAAACTTTAAAAGGATAAATATTCTGACCTCTGTCGAGGTTAAGTTTAATACGCGGACCTCTTCAGTAGTTTTTTTTATAGCAACACTTGCCTCTCTTTGAGTTTAATGTTTAGGTAACACCTTTCCCCCTCAGTTACTAAAACGTTATCAGCCCTAACGAAAAATGCATTTGTCATTAAACAGTTTCTTTATTCTTCCAAAAATGCCCTTAACTGTTCCTCTAATGTTTACTCTGACCTCCCTCGAGATTATATCAGATTACATGGACCTCCCTTGTATTTTTCTAAAATTTCATAGACCCATTTAAAATTTAAAAATATATCCATTTAAATAATAGGATTAATTACACTTTGCACCTCTGAAGTTAGGGTGGTTTTGTACTTTGCACCCTAAAGTTTTAAAGTTGGCACTTTGGTCCCTAAAGTTTCACAAATGTGGCAAATAAATCCAAATAGTCCTTTAGTGACGAATGATTTAGTCACTAAAAGTGAAAATTTCGTCGCAAAAAGTCTTGAAGGGACCAAAGTGCCAACTTTTCCCAAACTTTAGGGTGCAAAATGCAAAACTATCCAAACTTCAGGGGTGCAAAGTGCAATTAACCCTAATAGTAATATGTATTGATCCTCCTCTGCCACCATCACCACAAAATAAGAACAGCAGTATTGAATAGAAATTAATGTTTGGGTAAGTAGAAAAAAATCAACAATTTGAGCCTTAGGTTCTAGTCATATGCATCTCAATCCAAATATGAAAAACAAAATCTTCAAAAAATTTGTAGGCATATCACAAAATTTGGACTGCTTGGTTGCTAAAAATAACAATTTCCAGAGTGAGCCACTAACAAATGGTACACAATGTTTTGTAAAGAAGCATAGCTTAAAAAAAAAAAGGATCTAAATTAATCCTAACTCTGCAATTGGCGGCAAAAGTTCACTGTTCAATTCTGGGCAAAAGGCTGATTTGTAAAATTATTTTACAAAAGACTATGGCAGCAGTAAACAAAGGCTTATCAAAATGAGGAACTCATAGGTGAAAAAGCCTTTGGTTGAGTAGCCCTTCAAATTGCAGATAAAGGGGCCTGGAGTGAAAAGGGGAATACATGGACATTAAATGGGATACAATACTAAAAATTGGGAGCTTAATTAATTTTAGGATACGTCATGTGTACAATGGGATTCAAAGGCTTAACTTGGGATTCAAAAGTTAAAATAAGGATACGGGATGCATGAAAGCCGATACATAGATGTAAAGAGAAAGTTGCTTTTAGTGGTTCCACTATCACGTGTGCAATGACCTTTACTTATTAAAACAAAATGTATAAAGAGAAATTTGAAAGTTGTCCTTATAGTCCTATGAATTATACACAGAAGAGTACAAGAAATCCCATAAAAGACAATTGGATGTTAACAAAACAAATGACAGAACAACATTTTAAGCAGCAAGTGATGGACCAAAAACCATGACTGCTAGCAAAGGCTCTGATCTATCCGCAAATGAATTCATGATTGCCTAAAAGATTCTGCAGGTAGCTCATTGAAGATATAAATGTATCTCCAATTCACCTGATTGCCACTAGCCCAGAGGTGGTTCCAACCTCGACAACGATCTAACTGCTTGACTTGCTCGTGAATGAGTGCACATATATATTGTTTATGGACACATTTATTTCATTTACTCTCGATTTAAACCACCAGCACAGTCTCTCTTTAACAAGTTCCATTGTCTCCGATCTATCAATCTCCCAAATCAAAATGGACCAATAAATGCAAAGAATACCATATACCAACCGTCCCACTGCTGCCAACATTCTACCAAAGTCTCGGGACAACATTTTCTAACACCCCCAAAAGCATTCACACCATCAACTGAGGAAGAGATGGTCCACCGATTCTGCTGCAACATTCATTGCAGAAAATACAACTCACATGACAAATCAGTTGTTCGACATCTGCATTACTTGCCACCCAATAACTTCAACTTTTGGTGGAACACCATAACCCCACAAAAGTTCACAAGTTGTTCCTCCATCCATGATCTACGATTTTTCCATCTCCCAACAAAAAAGACTCAACTGAGAAACAGCCGCTGTCCTCAAAACGCCAGCACCATCGATCTTTGATCAAGGTGCTTAGAACCACTCTATTCAGAAGCTTTCTGCACTGAGCCCACTGCCCAGCTTCCCACCCCAACTGATGGCACCATCAATTTAGATCTAGATTGCAACAAGTCAGCAACCTTTACAAAATGAACCATTTAAATCAACAAATCAACACAAGCATGAGTTTTAAAAAACTTTTAAAAATTTAAAAGTGCAATAATCTGCCCTAAACTGTCTGAAAAAGAACCAAACCTGTCCAAAACGGTTTACATTGAAAAAATCAGCCCAGAAATATAAAATAAAATCATGAAGAATAACAAATCCAATAACGTGTCCTAAATTGTCCAAAACAATTTTTTCCCTGAAAGTTTGGTATTTGCTGTCAAGTCTCCTGCTCAGAAGCAAGTGTGTAAAAAGAATGACTGCTATATGCCGAATCCAATTAGCAAGTTCATATTGTAGTTGGCAAAATCATTTTGCTCCAAAATCATTCATTCTTATTTCTTACTTTTATAGTCTCCATAGTTATAAATTTATGCATTTCGATCTGCTGCATAAATTAGTTGTGACAGAAAGGGTTACATGGTAATTAGTTGTGGCTATTTTTTTTTTTTTTACAAATTATCCATAAGTTCTGTCAAAAGAGTTACAGAAAAGAGCAATTCTCTCTCTCTCTCTCTCTCTCTCTCTCTCTTTCTCTCTCTCTCACACACACACACACACACACACACATACACACATACAAGATTGTTGACAGAGAAAAGCAAAAGACACAGAGAATCACCATAAATCTAAAACATCAAATATAGCCTACCAAACACAGCTCTGTGATTTCTTTAATGTTTAGCAGGTTTCAATCTGTGTATCTAACTGTGACTTTGCTATGTAATTATTGTTACTATTAAGGAAGTATGAAGTGGAATCTCTCAAGCATTTGGTTGGGTCTTATGGTTTTTTTTCTGATATAAACCAGAATCGTTAGAGGAACAATTTCAAATATGATGCTACACACAAAACTGAAAACAGAAAGGAAGTTAAGAACTCAATAAACCAGAAACAGTAAGTAATATATATAAAATCTGCTGTTTCAGAAGCCTCAAGAAGATAGCATAGAGTTCCAAACAAGTTTCAAAAAGAACATGAAAAAGACTTGTATTAAGATCAAAGTGATGGTAAACGACAACTGATCATTCTGGTGAAGAGAAAAGATTACAACTTTTCGTGTCTCGGCAATGAAATAGCCAACTGTTTATGCGCTTTTGGGTTGATCGAAAGGTGACTGCTGACTCTCATTGACTTCTTGTGGTTGCCAACAATCATCCACCAAATCAATATCACCCAACCAAAAATTCAAATCTGCTGATCCAAAATCCAAGTTAATATCATCCAGATCCAACTTGTCCTCGTCCAATAATGGGGGTATGTCCGGAACATGTATCATCGTCAAAGGAGTGGCAACCATAGCATCAAAACTCATATGATTCCCATTGTCTTCTTCTAGTGATCTCATGATTTTCTGGGATTCCCCTATATTCTCACCACATGTATCATTGGCTTCTTGTCGTTGCCAATAATCATCCACCAAATCAATATCACCCAACCAAAAATTCAAATCTGCTGATCCAAAATCCAAGTTAATATCATCCAGATCCAACTTGTCCTCGTCCAATAATGGGGGTATGTCCGGAACATGTATCATCGTCAAAGGAGTGGCAACCATAGCATCAAAACTCATATGATTCCCATTGTCTTCTTCTAGTGATCTCATGATTTTCTGGGATTCCCCTATATTCTCACCACATGTATCATTGGCTTCTTGTCGTTGCCAATAATCATCCACCAAATCAATATCACCCGAACGAAAATCCAAATCTGCTGATCCAAAATCCAAGTTAGTATCACCCAAACCAAAATCTAAATCTGCTGATCCAAAATCCAAGTTAGTATCACCCAAACCAAGATCCAAATTAGCTGATTCAAAATCCAAATCAAACTCACCCAAATCAAAATCAATATCACCCAGATCCAACTTATCTTCGTCCGGTAATGGGGGTATGTCCGGAACATGTATCATTGTCAAAGGAGTGGCATCCATAGCATCAAAACTCTTATGATTCCCATTGTCTTCTTCTTGTGATCTCAGGATTTTCTGGGATTCCCCTATATTCTCACCACGTGTATCACTAATCCCATCTCTATGATCCCCACTAATCTCCTCAAATCTTCTCTTTTTATCCGATTTCTTCAATTCAACTCTCTTTATTTTACAAAGCACATAATCACCAGCACCAACGATCTCTTTAAGTGAGTACTCATGCATGATCCAATGTGTACTGTTTTCACCACTCTCTTTTCCTTTGTTCTTTGTTTCGAAAACCAACATCTTCTTAAAACCTATAACCTCGTCGTTTTGATTCTTTATTTTTTTGCCGGTTGTTTGCCCTTTCCATGTCCCACACCCCGCGGTTCTAGAGACGCGATTCGTGCTAACCATCTTCAATGGGGTTATGACATGGATTACATATTCAGCACTTTTCTTATTGGATTTGTCGTAGGTATTCACAATCTCCCATGGGTCTCCTTGAATGTTGAAGATATTCCATGGTTCAGAGGAATAAACGTCGCGCTCGATCACTGGACAACTCGAGGACAGAGCTTCACCCGGTTTCTTGAGATTGAGATAATGAGTGATTACCTCTTGGTCCGTTGGCACAAAGTGATTTCCTGCTGGTATGCCGTTCTCCATTTATGAACGTACGTACTGTTGAACTTCACAAATTGGTATCTTTCGATCTCTTTCTTCAATATGATTTACTCTCACAAAGGGTATATGGAGGAGTTTATTGTGTACGCATATATATACTTATGGGTGGGTATGGAAAGGTAGCTTACTCCTCACTCATAGGACTAACAGTGATTATCCAATTAGTTAATTTTTTACCTATAAAATTTGTTTGAAAATATTTAAAAGCAAAAAAACAAATATGATTGGTAGAGAACTATTAATGACATCTCTATCTAAATCTAAACTCCCCCAAAAAAATTGGAAAGAGGCGGCAACGTTCAGATTGGTAGAGAAACAATCTGAACATGGCATTCAGTCGTTTTGCACTTAAAAAGAATAAAAAAAAAAAAATTTAAAAATCATAAAAAAAAGGATGTCCCAAGCCCCATTCGAATAACAGTCCAACTACTTATTTTTACCATTAATTTTGCACTTACATAGCTTTGGGTCTAAATTTTTTTCTCAATTTAGAATTCAATTTTAAGTCTAAACTTTATACTCGTATGCCTATTCCCCAAACAAAAGAAAAAAAGAAAAAAGAAAAAGAAAGAAGGTACAATGGGGTTAAATACATTTTACACCCTTTGTAGTTTGTCAAATGTGTCAGTTTGGTCCTTGTAATTTAGAATGTGTCACTTTTTAGTCCTTGTAGTTTCATAAGTATGTCAAATAAGTCCAAGAAGCCCTTTAGTGACGAACAATTTTGTCACTGAAAGTAAAAAGTTTGTCACAAAGAGTGTTTGAGGGACTATTGACACATTTATAGGGACTAAAATGACACTTTCTAAACTACAGGGACCAAATTGACACAAAGGGCAAACTAAGAGGGTGTAAAATGTAGTTAAGCCAAATGTAGTCAAATAACCTTACATATAGCCCATAAGCCCAAAGCACTGTTGTTTACTGAATCTTGTTAAATTAAGAAGCAACAAGAGAAAATTTTATCCATATGAGTAAGGCCTAGTAATTCCCCTCCTACAGATTTTGCTAGCAAAATTTTATAGTTTATTTGGTAATTTCAGTTTAAGTTCTAGGAAAAAGAGTTATAGGCGCATGCAAAAAAGTGTGTGAATATGGCCATTTTAGAAGTTCGCTTTTGATCCTTAAAAACTCATAGATTATTTTAGCTGGATTCTGAATTTATCATAATCAAGAATCATTCTCTGGGTAATTAGTCTATCAAGAATCTAAATGGAATACGTATTAGATATAGACTCCATTGATTGGTTTTGGAAAGACCAATGAATAGGGGTTGGCCCCGAGTATTTGGAGGCCCAGGACGAACTACTAAAAGAGATGCCGCTTTACAAGGGTTCAGGGGCAGCACCCCCTGATTATTGGTAAATTTTTAGGGTATACTTATACATAATTTGCAGTTTTTTGGGGATCTATTTATAATATGAGTTTATTTGTGAAAATTAAATATTGTACGGTGTCTTTCAAAATTCTAGGGGGGGCCTATTTCTAAAACTAAAAAATTCTTACACTAATAGTGTAATTTTCAAAATTCTAGGAGCCTTTGCTTTTGAGTTTTACATACATGTATGTCAATATATATGTAGTTAATGACACTTAATAAACATACGTTGAGGGTGGCCTAAATATAAAATGCTAAAAAATCTCATGATAAAAATATAATTATAAAAAATTCATGAGGACCCTAAAAATTTAATAAACTTTGGAGGACCTCAGGTCGTTTGCCCTTCTCACACACCTCCCCCCTCCCCACCTAACTATCCTTGGAAACTAAAACAAATTATGAGCTTGATTCAAATTAGCATCTTCAAATTTGGAAAGTGGCTAAGAAAATACTAGAATAGTAAGTCCAGTGAACGATGAACACGCACATTTTTTATTCATAATGTCAAGTTAAAGAATTAGCAACATCAACCAATGTGTCCAAAAAAATAAAAATTCACTTTCCAGTTCAAAGTCATGAAAACAAATTTAGAATTTCATTTAATATTTTATTTTAATTTTTTTATGGCACTAATCTTGAAATACATGTCACAAAAATACAAGGACCAAATTGACAAAAGGGGAAAGTTGGAGGATATGAAATGTAACTAAGCCCTTCAAATTTTTTTTTAAATAAGGGTAAATTACACTTTACACCCTTGTAGTTTGGGTGTTATGTCACTTCGGTCCATGTAGTTTCAATTTTGTCACTCTGGTCCTTATAGTTTCAGATTATGTTCAATGTAGTCCATTCATGAAAATTTCCTACAAATATTAACAAAATTAGGTCATATGATGCACACGTCAGGTATCATTAGGTGCATAATGATAAATTTACTTAGAGAAATTACACTTTACAAACCTAAATTGAACCTAAATCAGTAAAAAATTGTAAGAAAATTTGATGAATGGACTATGTTGAACCTAAACTGAATCTACAAGGACCAAAGTGACATAATTGGAATTACAGGGACCAAATTGAAATCACACCCAAACTACAAAGATGTAAAATGTAATTTACACTTTAAATAATATCAAGCCCCAACTTTTAGACCAAACTCTCTCTTTCTCTCTCTCTCTCTCTCTCTCTCTCTCACTCTCTCTCTTTCTCTCTCTCTCTCTCTCTCTCTCTCTCTCTCTTTGCTTGCTATTTTGATGTAGGGATATCTTAGTAATTCCCATTTGCTTAAACTAAGGATTGTTTGGGAATCATGATTGGAGCATCAATCGCATAATCAGTCCCATAATCGTGGTATTCAAATCTTTTGGAGTATCATTTCTTTCAACCAAAGTTAGTTGTCCCAGAGGTGGAACAACATTTGGGGCAACATGTGGTGGTTGAAAGTTGTCTACCCTCCTATAACGTTCATTAACAACCCTTCTTCCATATCCTAACTCTGGCTAGAACACATGATTGTTGTTCACTCTCCTGTTCTGACCAATATTAAGGTCTCTAGGCCTTCCATCTTCTATCTTTACTAGCCCAAACATTGGGTCTTGGAAACCCCAGCCTAGCATGCTTGAGTATCTTCGAAAATAGGCCCCGCATTATTTTGGACAGGCATGTAGAAACTTTCTTGTGCACTTGGTCTTAAATTAGTGTCATTTGCACAATTAGTAGGAATGAATTGATTAATACCAGGTGGATATTCCCCTTGAAGCGAAGGTGAGTGACCATGTGATATTACCACTGGTGTGTTATGTGGTAAACGATTGGTAAATGAAGTAACCAGAATATTGACATTTTGGATCATATTTCCCAAATGATCCAAGAATGGTGTCAACTAGGGGTCGAGCTGCGCTGAGCCGAGCCGAGCCGAGCCGAGCTTGCTCACGAGCTTTTTCACAAGCTTGCACACGAGCTCAAATGAGCCGAGCTTTCAAGTGATCGCGAGCTTTTTAACGAGCTTTTTTACGCACCCTTTAAAACTATATAGTTTAATGATAAATCAGTCATTTATCAAGTCTATTTACGAGGTTTGTAATATTTTCTCTAAAATTATATAGTTTTATAATACATATATATATATATATATATATAAGTCACTGTACAAGCTCTTTATCAAACCTATTAACGATCTTTTTCACAAGCTTGCTCGTGAGCCTTAATCAATCATGTTCACGAGCTCAAATGATTATGCTGAGCCTAGCCTTTATCGAGCCGAGCTTCGAGCCCTTGTTGAGCGGCTCTATTCGTGTCCACCCCTAGTGTCAACTAATTCACCAAGTGATTTTGTATTTCGATGCCAATTGTTGGTATTGACTCTTATTGATTTTGGTTTTCGTTAACTACCCCATTGTTCATAGGATCAACCACATTTTCCTTATGAGGTTCTTGGTGTGAAGTACTACCAACCTCTATATTTTCACCAATACTGGTGTTAATACCATTGTTGGTGTTCTCAACAGATCTATGTTTCTAAGTGCTCTGTTGGTCATTTTGACACTTGTGTCCCATCGGGCGTGCCAAAATTATGTTTGGCTATTTATCCTTTGAAGAATATTTGTGTAATTTTTTGTGTACGAGCGTGCCAAGCAAGCAAGTTGCCAATGTGATTATGTAAGCCAAATCCGCCTCACCAGGTCAATTGTGACCATTCGAATGCCTTAATTAAAAGGACTTTAATCGTATAGAATTGATAAACAGTTGCAAAGTATAATCTAAGTTATCTAGAACTAAAGACTATAAAATAATAGAAGAAAGGAAATACTTTATTTTAAAACAAAGTAGAGTACAAATCCTGACCTCGAAGAGGACTTTGAAGTGGTATTCTATTCCTAAGGAAAGAAAAAACAATATGACAATAGAAAGTGGTTTCTGAAGTGTTGGTTGGTGTGTTTGCGTTTGTCTTTCTCTCCATCTCTTCTTCTATTTATAGAATTTCAAACTACTCCCTTAGATCTCCACGTACTTTTAACTATTACTTCAAACTGCTTGATCCTTCTTCAACATGTGTCCTGACAGTTGCTTTTTTGAATCTAACCCTTGTTGAATGACAAACTGCTCGCGCCCAGGTCTCCTGTTTGAATTCTTCCACGTGTCACTAGTACCTCCAGATCTCCTAGTGGGTTGTTTGTTTTAAGGTAGAAGAGAGACTTAAATGCTCTGTTTAAGGTGGTTAGGATTATTAAATGAGATGTAGACAACACGATATATTGTGAAGACGGAGACTTATGAGAAGGAGGTACCGTCATTTGGTGATGAACCAATACCATTGGTTGGTCAAGGGAGGGGAAAGAATGCTATTGGTGCAAAGGTTTAAGAAAGTGGGGGTACCAAAGTCTTCGTTATTGATTATGAGAAGGTAAGATAGGGCGAGTGTCGAGGTGTACAGAAGGTTAAGCGTGGGCAGGAACCGAGGTTCTCTTCTATTGGTGCAGCCTGTTAAGCAAGCTTGAAGTGATTGGGCACTGTTGGTCAAGGGTTTAGGCAAGTTTTGCGCTGATGGCCTCACTCATTGGTTGTGAGGCTGGTTGGGGTAAGGCATGTGAAAGTCATGTCTCTCTCTCTCTCTCTCTCTCTCTCTCTCTTGGACCAACCCTACCCATGAGGCGCAGGCTAGGGAGATGCCTTCGGCTTTAGCCACCTAGCCATGAGCTTCCGAAATCCCAGCAGACTTGACCACATTGTGTCAAAATCAAGTATTTTTATTAATCCTATTAAAAATGTAGTATGTTGGAAGTTGGGTATCGAGTCCGCCGAGATTGATATAAGAACAACGTTTGGGAAGTTTAGAAACTAATTGTAATACTTAAAAGAAAGAAATAAAAAAAGATAATAAAAAGGAATAAAATGACTTTGCGTCTTATGGGTTTTTTAGAGGACAAAAGGGAAAACTAATCTAAAAAGCAATAGGTTGGGATCATTTCCCCCATCATGGGTAACAACAACATGAAATGGACTAATGTTTCAAGCACACTCTATGGTAACATCTCATTATGGCATATTATCAAACACAAGGAGTGCATCTATGTGCTAGATGAAAGGAGCTTTGAGATTTCCATAGAAACGGATTTGAAGCTAACGCTTGGCTATCAAGGATGCATGACATACAAGATGAAACATCCATGCCTTCTAATCCGAATGATTTTTCCACCCTACACTAACTAATCTACTTGGTGGACAAATCACTGATGAAGCCTTCAAAAGGTAGTATTTAAAACCCAAGAATTTAAACAATCAAAGATACTCGACATCAAAGATGAAGACTCCAAGTTTTAAATCCCACACACAACATTTATCAAACACATGGAGTGCAAAACACAAGATTACATAATATTCTATATGAAATACATAATGTAGGATTCAAAGTTTAAGTTTTGACAATCAAAGATGCAATGCAAATAAGATGAAGCCCCTAGTTTTGAATCGTACACAAATTAACCCTAGAAATGCTACAACATTAAATCCAAGAGTTTATGAGCCACAACCTAAGTAAATGTAACTAATAATGGAAAACATAGCAAAATCATCACAGGAAAAGAGATAGAAGATTTTCTATGAATATTGAATTATTTTTACAACCGCCTTCTATCAATCTGGAATCAAAGCGTGGTTCCTCAACCTGGTAACCTAGTAAACTTATTATATGAATATTAGAAATACAAAAGAAGTAGAATCCGATAATTTAAATAATTCAACATCATTGTAAATTAGAATACATAGAACAAAAAATCAATTACTAAAAATATAAAAAGAACTTATTAAAAATTTTGAAAATCATCAATTAGAAATTGTTAACAAGGTTAGACATCTACAATATCTTGCACAAAAGCAGAAAAACAATTAGTAATTAGGGAAGAAGACCAAAAACCTTTGGATTCTTACCCTTGCCCATGTAAAGAAGATCCTCCAGAAAATCCTTTTGAATTAGTAATCCATAAAAAGAAAGTTACCTAAAAAAATGAGACTTTTTATTTAGGTATATTACTTTTTATGGATTACTAAGACTCATTTTTCACTTGAATTATTTAAATTTTCATATTCTAGTTTTTCTGTATATCTAATATTCATATAGTAAAGTTACTAGGTTACTAGGCTGAGGAACCAACCTTTAATACCAAATTAATTAAAGGTGATGGTAAAATAATTTGATATTCGAAGAAAAGATAAAAATACTAAATTTAAGAAAACTTCTGGGGAGTTTAATATAATTCTTTAAACTACTATGGTTACAAGATTAATTGTAAATGACCTGATTGGACTTAATTGTCACACTTAAGAAACTCTAGGGTCTTAAATGTTCAAATTGAAATTGCATGGACTAAAGTGTCACAACCCTCACACTACAAGGTAAAAAGTATAATTTACCCATAAATAAATAGTATCTAGACAATATTGTTGACAGTACTGCATTTCCTTTTCATTGATTTGGTGGATAATTGAAATGTCAAATTTTTTTTTTGGGGTGAATTGAACTTTTCACCCTTAAACCTTAGGGCCTCGTTTGTTTCGCAGGAGTAAGGGGGGATAGAGGGGGATTGGACTAATAGTCTACTTTAATCAAATAGTCCGGCGTTTGGCATCGCTATGGAGCACAGGACTAATTGTCCATTTTAAAAGAATAGTCCCCCATATGGGGGACTAAGTTATACCGTGGGGGAGGTGGTATAAGTAGTCCCTGGACTATTTTTTAAAAAGGACTAATTGTCCAATCCCATCTGTGCCATCCAAACGTGGCCGGTGGTTTAGCACTTTACACCCTAAAGTTTGAAATTTGGCATTTTCATCCCTAACACTATGTTTGGGAGAGAAAAGAAAAGAAGAGAAAGTCAAAAGTGAGGACAGAAAAGAAAAGAAGAGAAAGGATAGTAGTTTCTTTCATCTTGTCTGAGAGTTTAGGAGAGAAGAAAAAGTTACTTTCTTTCCTCTTGTTTGCAAGTTGAGAGGAAAAGAGAAGTTTCACAACTGTAGCAAAATAAGTCTAATTAGCCCTTTTAGTGACAAATACTTGTTCACTGGAATTTATTTAACGAATTTTGCTAGAATAGTATGTTCTATATGGCAAAATGCAGCTTAATCTTTAAGTGAAATCGGATTTTCTTTTATTTTCTATGCCCACTCACCAAATAGATTCTATTTACATTCTCTACATTCACAAACCAAACAGAGCATATGATTGTCTACGATGAGCATATGCTCCTATTAGCTTTGTCATGATTAAACTATGTCCGAGTTGAACTGTTGAAATAGATATTGCTAGTAAGAGTGCTAAAAAAATGAAGAAGTGGCTGATACAACAATGTGTAGTAACGAAATTACAATTAAAGGACACTTGTTATATCTTTGGATTAATTGTGCTAACTTAGAAATTAGTCTGAAGTAAAACTTTAAAGGGATAAATACTCTGACCTCCCTCGAGGTTAAGTTTAATACACGTACCTCTCCTGTAGTTTTTTTTTTTTTTTGGGTTATATTTTTTTATAACTACCCTTACCTCTCTTGAGTTAAATGTTTAGGTAACTCCTTTTCCCTTAGTTACAAAAACGTATCACCCCTGACGAAAAGTGCTTTCGTCATTAGACAATTACATTATTCTTCCAAAAATGACCTTAACTGTTCCTCTAATGTTTACTTTGACCTCCCTCGAGATTATATCAGATTACACGGACCTCCCTTGTAGTTTTTTAAAATTACACTAATCCATTCAAAATTTAAAAATATACCCATTTAAACAATATGTATTGATCCTCCTCTGCTACCATCACCACAACATACATACCACCACACAATTTAATACTTTTCTATATTTCTTCTCATTGATCTTGTGAATGATGACACAACTACAATCAACTCAATACTTTTCAACTAGGAAGCACCGACACTTCAGAAAAGGGCTCTGTACCCATGTCCAACATGTACCGGATACCGACACTCATCTGACATACCTCCGACATGCATCAGATGTGGCAAATACGTGTCTTGTTTCTGTTATGTAATTTTTAGAGGCGGACACATCATCGACATATGGCGGGACACTTCAAGGGACATGGAGAGAAGTTCTTTTTGACCTAAAAGATGACTTTTGTTAGTTTTTTTAACACTTTCAAAACCAAAACAGAGTTGATTTTGTCAACATTACCTCACTTATCTCCTCATGTTGTCCCGATATTAGTCTCTCAAGACCATCATTGTCCGATCTTATCTCTCTCTCTCTCTCTCTCTCTCTCTCTCTCTCTTCATTTTCTTAATACTAAACAGTAATGTTCAAAAAACGTGAAATGAACATCCTATAAATATTTGAATAACATTTCTGAAAACGTAAGAAATGAGCTTAAAATTAAACAAATTTTTTTTATAAAAAATGTGTATCCCTGCCGTGTCGTGTCATCATTTTTTAGGATTTATCGTGTCGACGTACCAGTGCTGTGTCCTATCCGTGTCGGCGTATCGTGTCCGTGCTTCATAGCTTTTCAATAATTTTCCTCGTTGATCATCTTAATTCAGTGACGCAACCTCAATCAACCAAACTTAAGCCCCAGTAACAACTCTAACCATGATAATTATGGCCCCAATCACAAAATCTCAATTAAGCAAATATTTAAGCGTAGCCACTATGTGATTTTCATTTGCATGTATAAACCCAAATCGAACCATAAGTGAAAGCCCTTATCTCAACTGAGTGTGCTTTAGGCAGATCTCTACATGAAAGAGTATGTCTTTCTTAGGAGCAATTAATTCTCTGATTGCTTGGTATATATACGGCAAAAATATTTATTTATTTAATTTTTTTTTCATTTGTTAAATTCTATAGTACTAGAAATTTAAAGGAAAATAAGAACAGCCATATTGAATAGGAATTATTATTTGGATAAGTAAAAAAAATCAACAATTTGAGCCTTAGGTTCTAGTCATATGCATCTCAATCGAAACTGAAATAATAAAATCTTCAAAAAATTTGTAGGCATAAAAAGAAATTAACAATGTCCAGAGTGAGCCACTAACAAATGGTACACATGTTTTGTAAAGAAGCAGCTTAAAAAAAAGGATCTAAAGTAATCCTAACTCTGCAATAGGCAACAGTTGCTATCGAGAAAAGGATCTAAATTACTAGTATGAAGACCACATCATTGGACTGCTTGGTTAACAATGTCCAGAGTGAACCTCTAACAAATGGTACACATATTTTGTAAAGAAGCAGCTTAAAAAAAGGATCTAAATTAATCCTAACTCTGCAATAGGCAACAGTTGCTATAATTCAATTCTGGGCAGAAGGCTCCTTTGTAAAATTATTTTACAAAAGACTATGACTAGACTATATTCTTATCAAAATGAGGATCTCATAGGTGAAAAAGCCTTTGGTTGAGCAGCCCTTCAAATTGCGGATAAAGGGGCCCGGAGTGAAAAGGGAAATACATGGACATTAAATGGGATACAATACTAAAAATTGGGAGCTTAATTAATTTTAGGATACGTCATGCGTACAATGGGATTCAAAGGCTTAACTTGCGTTCAAAAGTTAAAATAAGGATATGGGATGCATGAAAGCCGCTACATGAACGTAAACATGATTTTTATGGAAAGTTGATTTTAG
Source organism: Hydrangea macrophylla (assembly GCA_033977485.1). Lineage (NCBI taxonomy): Eukaryota > Viridiplantae > Streptophyta > Magnoliopsida > Cornales > Hydrangeaceae > Hydrangea > Hydrangea macrophylla. The sequence goes on from CM066994.1 coordinate 38,366,668, forward strand.
AGGTTCCACTATCACGTGTGCAATTATTAAAACAAAATGTATAAAGAGACCAATTTGAAAGTTGTCCTTATAGTCCTATGAATTATACACAACAATATACAAGAAATCCCATAAAAGACAATTGAATGTTAACAAAACAAAAGACAGAACAACATTTTAAGCAGCAAGTGATGGACCAAAAACCATGACTGCTAGCAAAGGCTCAAAATGATATCTGGACGAGTTTATGACCAAAAACCATGACTGCTACCATTGGTTTTTAGATGTGTGTGTATTTTTGTGAGTGAACAATTGCTTGTCAATTTACCATTTTCAGAGAGCGATCTGCTGAAGAAGTGCTGTTCCACTATGTACTTTTCTGAGCCTCTTCTATATTGGTTTTTTGATGTATGTGTATTTTTGTGAGTGAACAATTGCTTATCAATTTATGAGCCTCTTCCACTATGTACTTCTCTTGGGAAGTTACCACGGCTTATTTATTTATTTATGGAAACCAGTTGCTGCTTTGGAATTTTCAAGTGAACATGGAATGAGAAAAAGAAAAACGTTTCGCATAATTATTTGTGACTGTTAAAACTCATCCTTATTTCTGATTATGCAGTAAGCAAAAGTTCAGTAGAATGTGGATATCTGTTTAAGCTAGAACAATTGTTTTTTACATTGTTTTCAAATTTTAATCAGATTCCTTAAGCCTACTTGAAGAATGCGGATATCATGCATAAGTTGCAACTACCCTTAAACAACATTTTTGTTCTAAATTAACAACACACCAGGGTGGGTGTTTAAACCGTCAATGATTTTAAGTACAATCAATGAATTATTTTCCACTGATGAGACTGTGAACAGGGTCGGCTAGTCACTCGACTAATCAAAACCTTGCCTTTGAGTAGTTATAAAGCCAAATCAAAATGGACCAAATAAATGCAAAGAACAGCATATACCAACTTTCCAGTCTACTGATTAGTCGGCTAGTCACTCGACTAATCAAAACCTTGCCTTTGAGTACTGCTGCCAACACTCTACCAAAGTCTCCGATCTATCACACCATGATCACGACCGTGTCCATTGACTACTGAGGTAGAGATGGTAAACAGATTCTGCTGCAACATTCATTGCAGAAAGTACAACTCACATCAGCCTATTCGCCTTTGCATCACTTGCCACCCCACAAGTTCACAAGTTGTTCCTCCTTCGATGATCTATGATTTTCCATCTCCCTAGAAAAAAGAAACAGCCACTGTCCTCAAAATGCCAGCACCATCAATCCTTGATCAAGGTGCTTAGAACCACTCTATTCACAAGCTTTCTGCACTCAGCCCACTGCCCAGCTTCCCGCCCCCACAGATGGCGCCATTAATTTAGATCTAGGTTGCAACAACTCAACAACCTTTTACAAAATGAACCATTTAAATCAACAAATCAACACAAGCACGAGTTTAGAAAAAAAAAAAAATTATAAATTAAAAAGTTCAATATTCTGCTCTAAACTGTCCGAAAAAGAACCAAACCTGTCCAAAACGGTTTACAATGAAAAAATCAGCCCAGATATAGCAGTTAGAGTCCAAAATGAAGAAAAACAAATCCAATAAGGTGTCCTAAATTGTCCAAAACAGTTTTTTTCCTTGAATGTTTGGCATTTGCTGTCAAGTCTCCTCAAAAGCAAGTGTGTAAAGAGAATGACTGCTATATGCCGAATCCAATTAGCAAGTTCATATTGTAGTTGGCAAAATCATTCATTCTTATTAGTTGGCTATAATTTTATGCATTTCTGCTTCATAAATTAGTTGTGACCGTAGTTTTTTTAAAAAAATGCGTTCTTGGGTATAATATTTATGCTAACTTAGAAAAGCAAAAGACACAGAGAATCACCACAATCAAATTCAACACATAGAAATACAGCTCTGTGAGTTCTTTAATGTTTGTATGGACGGCTTTGGACAGAAAACTTTCCTTTATTTTTTATTTTTCATGGATTTAGTTTGAAGCTTATCAGATTACAATCTTTGTATCTAATTGTGACTTTGCTATGTAATTATTGTTACTATTAATGAACTATGAGGTGGAATATCTCACGCATTTGGTTGGGTCTTATTGTTATTTTTCTGATATAAACCAGAATCGTCGTAGGAACAATTTCAAATATGATGCTACATACAAAACTAAAAACAGAAAGGAAATTAAGAAGAACAGAATCAACCAAAAACAGTAAGTAATACATATAAAATCTTTGGTTTCATCAGAAGCATCAAGAACATAGCATAGAGTCCCAAACAAGTTACAAAAAGAAGATGAAAATAATTGTATTAATAAAGTCAAGAATCTTCAGTCCCCAACATAAGAACGAAGTGATGGTATATAAACGACAACTGATCATTCTGGTGAAGAGCAAAGATTACAACTTTTCGTGTCTTCGTAATGAAATAGCCAACTGTTTATGTGCTTTTGGGTTGATCGAAAGGTGACGGCTGACTCTCATTGACTTCTTGTTGTTGCCAACAATCATCCACCAAGTCAATATCACCCAAACAAAAATCCAAATCTGCTGATCCAAAGTCCAAGTCAATATCACCCAAACCAAAATCCAAATTTGGTAATGGGGGTATGTCCTGAACATGTATCATCGTCAAAGAAGTGGCATCCGTAGCATCAAAACTCTTATGATTCCCATTGTCTTCTTCTTGTGATCTCAGGAGTTTCTGGGCTTCCCCTATATTCTCATTGGCTTCTTGTCGTTGCCAATAATCATCCACCAAGTCAATATCACCCAAACAAAAATCCAAATCTGCTAATCTAAAATCCAAGTAAATATCACCCATATCCAACTTGTCCGGAACATGTATCAACGGCAAATCAGTGGCGTCTAAAGCATCAAAACTCTTTTGATTTGGGTTTTCTTCCTCTTGTGATCTGATGATGGTCTGGGCTTCCCCTAAATTTCCACAGCATGTATCACAATAAAATAAACCATTTGATGCTGTTTGTTTATTCTCAGTTGCAGACATGTCTAAAGCATTCATGTATGCATACAAATCTTCATCCAAATCAAAATCAATATCACCCAGATCCAGCTTGTCCTCGTCTGGTAATGGGGGTATGTCCGGAACATATATCATCGTCAAAGGAGTAGCATCCATAGCATCAAAACTCTTATGATTCCCATTGTCTTCTTCTTGTGATCTCAGGAGTTTCTGGGCTTCCCCTATATTCTCATTGGCTTCTTGTCGTTGCCAATAATCATCCACCAACTCAATATCACCCAAACAAAAATCCAAATCTGCTAATCTAAAATCCAAGTCAATATCACCCATATCCAACTTGTCCTTGTCCGGTAATGGGGGTATGTCCGGAACATGTATCATCGTCAAAGGAGTGGCATCCATAGCATCAAAAGTCTTATGATTCCCATTGTCTTCTTCTTGTGATCTCATGATTTTCTGGGATTCCCCTATATTCTCACCAAGTGTATCACTAATCCCATCTCTATGATCCCCACTAATCTTCTCGAATGTTCTCTTTTTATCCGACTTCTTCAATTCAACTCTCTTTATTTTACAAAGAACATAATCACCAGCACCCACGATCTCTTTAAGTGAATACTCATGCATGATCCAATGTGTACCGTTTTCACCACTCTCTTTTCCTTTGTTCTTTGTTTCAAAAACCAACATCTTCTTAAAACCTATAACCTCGTCGTTTCGATTCATAATTTTTTTGCCAGTTGTTTGCCCTTTCCATGTCCCACACCCCGCGGTTCTAGAGACGCGATTCGTGCTAACCATCTTCAATGGGGTTATGACATGGATTACATATTCAGCACTTTTCTTATCGGATTTGTCGTAGGTATTCACCATCTCCCATGGGTCTCCTTGAATGTTGAAGATATTCCATGGCGCAGACGAATAAACGTCGCGCTCGATCACTGGACCACTCGACGACAGAGCTTCACCCGGTTTCTTGAGATTGAGATAATGAGTGATTAACTCTTGGTCCGTTGGCACAAAGCGAAAGCCTGCTGGTATCTTCATCTTCATATATGAACTGAACGTAAGTACTGTTGAACTTCACAAAATTGGTATCTTCAATACGATTTTTCTCCTCCAAAGTATAGATCGAGCAATGTAAGACAGTTTGATGGTGTGCGTCTATGTGATAGCATATATATAGGTATGGGTGTGTTCGATTAATTGCATATTACTAACTCTATCCGGATATATAACTAACTACTTAGCTTTAATCAGACGGGTTTACTTAGCTTTAATCAGACGGTGTTTTCACCTAAAAAATAGACAACCATCGGGTTAATTTCCAATCAAATTGTTTTATGGGACTCTATCCGGATAGCTAACTACTTAGCTTTAATCAGACGGGTAGAGAACCTTTGGGTTAATTTGTGAATATGATTCATCAATATATTTAAATGTTATTTAAGTGTTTTATTTATTTATTTAAACTAGGTTAATTTCCAATCAAACTGGGTTAATATATTCTCTAATGTTATTTGCATTGGGATTATTTCCAATCAAATTGTTTTATAGGGACTTAAGCCAATGGCCCTTATACACCAAAACATGGTGTAGCAAAAACTGAGGCTTCTGTAAGTCTTTGACACTTGTTTTGGTCAAAAATATATTTTTCTGCCTAAAAAACTTTACATTGTCATAACTTTTAATTTATAAATCTGTTTTTTTTTTTTGTAAACTTTGATGTTTCGAAATCATGAAGAAAAAAAAAATGAAATCTATCAAACGAGATTAATATTGACTATGAAATCACAGGAGGAAAAAATATATAAATTTTAAACTAAAGTTTGAAAGCATATTTTGTTGCATGAATCTAATAAGGATAACTTTTGGGGCACATAAGAATCTCACATAAACAAGATACATAAACTTTATGTGTCTATCTCTCTCCTCTGTGGATCCCACAGATACTGTGGACCCCACAGTGTCAGTGGACCCCATCAGGAGAGAGATAAACACATTGTGGTTTATGTATCTTGTTTATGTGAGATTCTTATGTGCCCCAAGAGTTATCCATCTAATAAAACCATACTCTTGTAAAATTGACATTCATAGGTGCGTAGATCTCGAAGAAAAAAATTTTGAGGAAGTTTTGGTCATTTAATTGAAACAGATAATATTACACGTTTGTAAACATATAATATTATCCGTTCAGATAGATAAAAGCTCAAAATGAGGCACCAAAGTGTCTACTTTGGCACAATTTCCAAGTTCAATGTGTACATCTCAAGAAAATACATGAAACCATTAAAAAAAAAAAAGTTACCCAAAAATGCCAAAGAATGAGAAAGTTATGGTCGTTTAATTGAAACAGATGATATTACTTGTTTGTAAACAGATAATATTATCTGTCTACGCAAATTAAAGCTCAAAATGAGATTCAAATTATTTGTTTTTACACAATTTCTAAGCCCAATGTGTAGATCTCCAAAAAAAAAAAAAAAACACCCAAAAGGCTAAAAAAATGATAAAGTTATTGTTAATAGATAAAATCGCTGAACGACCAACTAAAAAATTCAAATTATTTTTCCTATTTTCATATTACATATGGATCTTGTTTTAAACATATTGATTCACGATTCCAAAAATATAAATTTTATGAAAAATGGGTTTGAAAATTGGGAGTTATGGAATTTTAAAATATAAAGAAAACTAATGATGACATGGCATATCTAACTCTCAAATGTTAAAAAGCCTGAAAATAAGAAAAGAAGTAAAGAAGGATTCTACTAGGTACCAAAAAGTTGCGAGCGACCTTAGCTAAAAGCTCATAACAAGGTTCCAAATGACCTATTTTGGGTTAATTTTGGGTTAACCCCCTCTGTGAGGATAATGCTAACATTTAACCCACCTAGGTGGGGCTAATTTTTAATAGTTAATCCCTTGTTTGACTAATTTTGGGGTTAAGTGACTATGTGAGGTTAATATTGGCACTTAATTAAACTCTCCTATGTGTGGCTAATTTGAACAGTACTTAATCCCCATGTGGGTCTATTTTGAGAGAAATTTTTGTAGTTTTCCTTTAGTCCAAAACTACAAGAGAGTTATGTGTCCACTTTTGAATCACATAGTAGTAAAGTGAAAATCAGTCTAACCCAGAGAAGCAAAATGTATTTAAACCTAATTTAAAATACATGAAGATTGTTCTATTGCTCTACTCAATATCAACAAATAAATAATCTCTAGATAGTGATTGTTAACTTGGCATTTCCTTTTCTTTGATTTGGAAGAGAATTTGAAATGTCAAAAAAATTTAGGGTAAATTGAACTTTTCACCCTTAAAGTTTGGGTGGTTTAGCACTTTACACCCTAAATTTTGAAATTTGGCATTTTCATCCCTCAAGTTTCACACTGCAGCAAATAAGTCCAATTAGCCTTTTAATGTCAAATTGCTTCGTCATTAAAAGTAAAAATTTCAGTGCAAAACTTCTTTGAGGGACCAAACTATAGGGACCAAAATGCCACATTTGAAACTTTAGAGTCTAAAGAACCAAATCGCCCAAACTTTAGGGGTGAAAAGTATAATTTACCTTTTTTTACTAAGAATTTATGGCACTGTATGCTTTGGGCGTCAGAGTGTATATATACATATAGATATATATATATATATCTCCCTATTAGAAGGACAAGTCTAGATTCTGGAATGACATGGACACTTTGGGGAATAATGTCCAGGGACCTTGGCTAGTTTTTGGAGATTTTAACTGTGTTCTTAACCAGTATGAAAAATGTGGTGGTAGACCCTTCTCCTCTTCTTCTGCTGGTGGTTTGAATAGGCTCTTAAACAATCACGGCCTTGTCGTTCTGGGGTTTTCGGGGAACATTCACACTTGGGACAATGGGAGACCAAGTTGGGCTAATATCCGACAAAGGCTAGACCGTGGCATGGCAAATCCGGAATGGCATTTGCAAAACCCCAAAGCTTCGGTTCGGAACCTTCCGAGAACAAGTTCTGATCATTCCCCGATTCTACTCAATTCTCAGGGGAAAAAAACGAGAGCTCCGAGGGGGTTCAAATTCGAAGCCATGTGGGTTCGAGACAATAGTTGTGCGCTTGTGGTGGAACATGCTTGGAAGAGTACAAGTAACAGAGGAACCCCAGCCCTTAGGTTCTACCTTAAAGTTAAAGTAGTGAAAGCAGCCCTGAGAGATTGGAACCGTAAGCACTTTGGTAGAGTTCAATCCATCATTCGTGATGCAAGACGTGATATCGATTTCCTCCATTCCCTGGATCCTACTCATGAAAATACCAATAGCATCAAGCAGGTAAAATCAGTCCTTGATGAAAATCTGTTGAGAGAAGAAACGATGTGGCGGCGAAAATCCCGGGTCTCTTGGCTTAAGGAGGGAGACCGAAGCACCAGGTTTTTTCACCTCTCAACGATTATTTAAAGAAGGAAAAATGCCATCGACAACTGGAAACTTGATGATGGCACATGGACGGACGACCCAGTGGTTGTAAATCAAAACTTTGTGTCCAAGTTTGATTCAATTTTCCAATCTTCCAATCCTTTTCTCCCCCCTGATCTTGAAGGCCTCCTGCCGAGTCTCATTTCACAGGATGAAAATGTCAGTCTCTGTACTATCCCCGGGGAAAAAGAAATTAAAGCAGCTCTCTTTCAAATTGGGTCGACTAAGGCCCCGGGTCCGGACGGACTTTTAGCCATCTTTTACAAAACCTATTGGGAGATAGTGAAAAATGATGTTATTGCCACAGTGTCCAGTTTCTTCTCTGGGGACCTTGCCCTCCAGAACCTTAACCACACCCATAATGCGCTTATCCCCAAGATCAATCATCCATCTAATGTCAACCACTTCAGACCCATAAGCCTTTGCAATGTGATCTATAAAGTTATTTCCAAAATCATAGCAAACCGGCTTAAACCCCTTCTTGATAAAATCGTGTCTCCAATGCAATCGACATTTATCCCAGGAAGGCTCATTAATGATAACACTATCATAGCTCAAGAGCTTGTTCATACCATGAAACAGAAGAAAGGAAAATCAGGGCTCATGGCTCTAAAGTTTGATATGGAGAAGGCGTATGACAAGAATGAATGGGTGTTTGTGTTAAAGGTCTTAAAATATTTTGGCTTCAATCACACATTTTGTAATTGGATAAGGCTTTCTATTTCTTCGGTTTCCTTCTCCATCCTTGTTAACGGAAGGCCTACGGGCAACTTCCACCCGCAAAGAGGACTTCGCCAGGGAGGACTTCGCCAGGGAGACCCTCTCTCACCCTTTCTTTTCATTCTCTGGTCTGATGTTTTGTCCAGGTTAATTCAAAGAGAGGCTGATTTTGGAAACATTAAAGGGATCAAGGCCAGTCAGGGATGCCCACCAATCCACCACCACATGTTTGCAGATGATATGATTGTGTTTGGGAAAGCACACCCTAATGAAGCTAAGACTATTTTGAACTGCATCAAAAAGTATGGAGCATGGTCGGGCCAGCGAATCAACCAACAAAAATCAAAGATCCTGTTTAGCAGGAACTTGCACAAGGATGTGGGGAGAGCCATTTGTCGTGAAACTGGTTTGAAAAAGGCTTCCCCCAATACGAAGTACCTCGGCCTTCCCTTCTCGTTTGAAGGTCCAAAGCAATTTTTTGCGGATACTCTGTAGAGGGTCCACAATCGCATCCAAGGATGGAAAACAGCAACCCTTTCTCAAGCGGCTAGAGCCACACTGATTAGAACGGTGTCGTAAGCTATTCCGGTGTATTCGATGTCTACCTTTCTTTTCCCCAAACTGATTTGCACCAAGATGGATGGGCTTTTTCGAAAATTCTGGTGGGACCACAAAGGGGAAACAACTTCTGGAATGTGTCTCAAAGCTTGGGATTCTCTATGTCGATCAAAGGGTTATGGGGGACTAGGATTTCGACGGATGAAGGACTACAATGCAGCCCTCCTTGCCAAATTTGGGTGGAAAATAATCACACGTAAAGATACCCCGTGGGTTAATATTGTGACGAACAAATATCTTCGTGACAAGGAACTATTACAAGTCTATTCGAAAGAGAATCAATCCACGGTCTGGAAAGGTATAGCCAACTCCAATCAGTTATTAGGAAAAGGTGTGTGCATGCTTCTGGGCAAAGGGGAAGCCACCTAATTTGGGAGCACCCTTGGATTCCCTCGCTTCCCAATTTCAAATCGGAACGCAACAATATTGGTTACCCGCAGATTTCTAAGGTTAGTGACCTCGAGAATCTGAGTGATGGAAACTGGAATGTGGCCATTCTCCATTCCCTGTTTTCCCCAGCCACGGTTGAAGCAATCCAACGAATTGACATGCCTTTGTTCTCACAACGTGTATCATTAATCTCATCTCTATGATCCCCTATATTCTCACCACGTGTATCATTAATCCCATCTCTATGATCCCCACCTCAAATCTTCTCTTTTTTTTTTTTTTTCTGACTTCTTCAATTCAACTCTTTTTATTTTACAAAGAACATAATCATCAGCACCCACGATCTCTTTAAGTGAATACTCATGCATGATCCAATGTGTATTGTTTTCACCACTCTCTTTTCCTTTGTTCTTTGTTTCGAAAACCAATATCCTCTTAAAACCTATAACCTCGTCGTTTTGATTCATAATTTTTTTGCCGGTGGTTTGCCCTTTCCATGTCCCACACCCCGCAGTTCTAGAGACGCGATTCGTGCTAACCATCTTCAATGGGGTTATGACATGGATTACATATTCAGCACTTTTCTTATCGGATTTGTCGTAGGTATTCACCATCTCCCATGGGTCTCCTTGAATGTTGAAGATATTCCATGGCTCAGACGAATAAACGTCGTGCTCGATCAGCGGACAACTCGAGGACAGAGCTTCACCCGGTTTCTTGAGATTGAGATAATGAGTGATTAACTCTTGGTCCGTTGGCACAAAGTGAAATCCTGCTGGTATGCCGTTCTCCATTTATGAACGTACGTACTGTTGAACTTCACAAATTGGTATCTTTCAATCTCTTTCTTCAATATGATTTACTCTCACAAAGGATATATGGAGGAGTTTATGGTGTACGCATATATATACTTATGGGTGGGTATGGAAAGGTAGCTTACTCCTCACTCATAGGACTAATAGTGATTATCCAATTAGTTAATTTTTTACCTATAAAATTTGTTTGAAAATATTTTAAAAGCCAAAAAACAAATATGATTGGTAGAGAACTATTAATGACATCTCTACCTAAATCTAAACTCCCCCAAAAAATTGGAAAGAGGCCGCTACGTTCAGATTGGTAGAGAAACAATCTGAACATGGCGTTCAGTCGTTTTGCACTTAAAAAGAATAAAAATAAATTTAAAAATCATAAAAAAAAGATGTCCCAAGCCCCATTCAAATAACAGTCCAACTACTTATTTTTACCATTAATTTTGCACTTTCATAGCTTTGGCCCTTTGGGTCTAAATTTTTTTCTCAATTTTAGAATTCAATTTTAAGTCTAAACTTTATACTCGTATGCCTATTCCCCAAACAAAAGAAAAAAAGAAAAAAGAAAAGGAAAGAAGGAATAAACTTACATACAATGGGGTTAAATATATTTTACACCCTTGTAGTTTGTCACATGTGTCAGTTTGGTCCCTGTAACTTAGAATGTGTCACTTTTTAGTCCTTGTAGTTTCATAAGTATGTCAAATAAGTCCAAGAAGCCCTTTAGTGACGAACAATTTTGTCACTGAAAGTAAAAAGTTTGTCACAAAGAGTGTTTGAGGGACTATTGACACATTTATAGGGACTAAAATGACACTTTCTAAACTACAGGGACCAAATTGACACAAAGGACAAACTAAGAGGGTGTAAAATGTAGTTAAGCCAAATATAGTTAAATAACCTTACATATAGCCCATAAGCCCAAAGCACTGTTGTTTACTGAATCTTGTTAAATTAAGAAGCAACAAGAGAAAATTTATCCATATGAGTAAGACCTAGTAATTCCCCTTCTATAGATTTTGCTAGCAAAATTTTATAGTTTATTTGGTAATTTCAGTTTAAGTTCTAGGAAAAAGAGTTATAGCCGCATGCAAAAAAGTGTGTGAATATGGCCATTTTAGAAGTTCGCTTTTGATCCTTAAAAACTCATAGAATATTTTAGCTGGATTCTGAATTTATGATAATCAAGAATCATTCTCTGGGTAATTAATCTATCAAGAATTTAAATAGAATACGTATTAGATATAGACTCCATTGATTGGTTTTGGAAAGACCAATGAGTAGGGGTCACCCCAAGTATTTGGAGGCCTAGGACGAACTACTAAAAGAGAGGCCGCTTTACAAGGGTTCAGGGGCAGTGCCCCTGATTATTGGTATACTTATACATAATTTGCAGTTTTTTGGGGGTCTACTTATAATATAAGTCTATTTGTGAAAATTAAATATTGTACGGTGTCTTTCAAAATTCTAGGGGGGCCTATTTCTAAAACTAAAAAATTCTTACACTAAAAGTGTAATTTTTAAAATTCTAGGAGCCTTTGCTTTTGAGTTTTACATACATATATGTCAATATATATGTAGTTGATGGCACTAAATAAACATAAGTTGAGGGTGTCCTAAATATAAAATACTAAAAAATCTCATGATGAAAATGTAGTTATAAAAAATTCATGAGGACCCTAAAAATTTAATGAACTTTGGAGGACCACATGTCGTTTGCCCTTCTCACACACCTCCCCCCTCCCCACCTAACTATCCTTGGAAACTAAAACAAATTATGAGTTTGATTCAAATTAACATCTTCAAATTTGGAAAGTGACTAAGAAAATACTAAAATACTAAGGTCAGTGAATGATGAACACGCACATTTTTAATTCATAATGTCAAGTTAAAGAATTAGCAACATCAACCAATGTGTCCAAAAAAATAAAAATTCACTTTCCAGTTCAAAGTCATGAAAACAAATTTAGAATTTTATTTAATATTTTATTTTAATTTTTTATGGCACTAATCTTGAAATACATGTCACAAAAATACAAGGACCAAATTGACACAAGAGGGAAAGTTGGAGGATATGAAATGTAACTAAGCCCTTCATTTTTTTTTTTAAATAAGGGTAAATTACACTTTACACCCTTGTAGTTTGGGTGTGATGTCACTTTGGTCCATCTAGTTTCAATTTTGTCACTCTGGTCCTTATAGTTTCAGATTATGTTCAATGTAGTCCATGAAAATTTCCTACAAATATTAAGAAAATTAGGTCATATGATGCACACGTAAGGTATCATTAGGTGCATAATGATAAATTTACTTAGAGAAATTACACTTTACAAACCTAAATTGAACCTAAATCAGTAAAAAATTGTAAGAAAATTTGATGAATGGACTATGTTGAACCTAAACTGAATCTACAAGGATAAAAGTGACATAATTGGAATTACAGGGACCAAAGTGAAATCACACCCAAACTACAAAGATGTAAAATGTAATTTACACTTTAAATAATATCAAGCCCCAACTTTTAGACCAAACTCTCTCTCTCTCTCTCTCTCTCTCTCTCTCTCTCTCTCTCTCTCTGCTTGCTATTTTGAAGTAGGGATGTCTTAGTAATTCCCATTTGCTTGAAACTAAGGATTGTTTGGTAATCATGATTGGAGCATCAATCGCACAATCAGTGTAATACCCGTAAATTTCTACTAATAATAAAATTTGTCCCCCGTATTTTGGTTCGTATTTCTAGTAATTGAGTTCGTAAATCCAGAAAACGAACATATACATGTGCGTATTTATAACTTAGACTGTATATTCGGACCCAGACTGACATTGCACGCATACCCGTAATTTCTGTACAGAAATTAGACTGCATTTCACGTAAACTTTAGCGACGACTCAATTATACAATTTTGGACAGGTTGGTACGATGGGAATCTTACCGAAAATAAGCCTAGTACAACCCACACCACCTAATAACTTATGTGTAAATCCTCTACCCAAATACCCCCACAAACCCGTTGGATTTCCCCATCAACAACCCACCGTCGACCACCTTTTTTCCCCTCCCAAGGCAATCAATCCCATCTTCCCTATCAGTCCAATAGATTTTTAAGAATCTGTATAGGTGCATGTGTATACCAGTGCATGTATATATGGGTTACTATTGAGAGAGAAAGACATTGCTGAGAGAGTTTGAAAGCAAACCAAACCCACACCATTGTCTCCCTGCCTCATCACCTCTACCCCTTGTACCCCCACACACACACTAAGGTCTAGAAGCAAGAGAAGAGACGCAAAGAGGAGTGAGCTCGCCGGAGACGGAAAAGGAGAAAGAGAGACCCGAGACTAGGTATACACTCCTACACCCCCCTGTATGACTCTTTGTATTTTAAACATCACACAAACACACAGAGAGACCTTCACACACACGCCCAAACAGAGCCTTAAGCTTTGGTTTATACCGGAACCTCCATGGAAGCTCTTTGTCGGAGCTTGAAATCTCAAACTCAACCATACCACCTAAAAATGGTACCAACCAGACCCTAATAGGTCCCTCATACCCCCATCAGAGCAGCTTGTGATTAGGGACTCGTTTGGCCGACCATGCAGGCCATTATCCTCTTAAAACCGAAAAAGGATAATGGGTTGGTTAGTATAGCAAACGAGATAACTGGACCCTAGGCTCCTAGTATGTTGTAGAGGAGAGAATTCCGGACATTTTCCGGTTCATCTTGTCGATTTACATGGAGAAACGAGAGAGAAACGAAGAGAGAGAGTTTTTCGGCAGAAACGGGCTCGCCGGCGGCAGCTTGTCTCACCGGAGAAGACATGACCCGTTTGGGTCCAGGTTATATCGTTTACTCGTGAGCCGGGTCGGGGTAAGGGTTAGGGTCAGGTTAGTTTGTTTGTGCAAACGATAGTGGGTTCGGGTTATATTAACTAAACGGGTTACGGATCGGATTTTTTAAGTTGGGTCAGTGCTAGTGTGCATATGAGTAACCCGTGGGTCTGGGTTGAATATGGGTTTAACCCGCGGGTTTGTGTTTAAATTAAAATTAGTTATAATCTTTAATTTGATTATTTTATATTAATAAATATTCTGTTAATCCGGATTTGTAGTTTATTAAACTGTTCTAAGATTAGTTAATATTTAATTATTCTGTTAACTAAGGATTAGCATATACATGCATATATATATATGTATGTATTGTTTAGTATATGATATATATTAATAAATAGAATAAATGTTTATAAAGGATTTTAAATAAGTTAATTATTTTAAATTGTTTTTAAATGCCAAAATTGTATTGAAGAAATTATGAGGTATTATTTTACTTATATATTCAGAAAATATATGGTAGGGTATTTTATACTCTAAAATTATAAGTTATTAATTACTTTGTGTTTCAATTATTGTTTATTTATGCTTCAATAAATAATAAGTAATTGTTTTAAGTTAAAATAATTAGGTAAGAATTACCTAATAAAGTATAGGAAAATTATATTTAATTTTCCTAAGGCCTAATACCTTTGTTTTATAAATTATTAATTATAAAACCCATACTTTAATAATTCTAATAATTATTAATTATTATTAAGAACCCCGTTTGGTTGTATTTAAATTATTTAAATACCAAACAAGCCCCGAAAATTTCAAGAAAAATACTACTAGCCTATTTTAAGGCCTAGTATTTAATAAAAATATTTGTAAGGGTCGAATGTCTCCCTAAATTGTATTTTATAATTATGGGACCCCGCAGTCTATTATTAGACGATTAGAGCTTCGATAATTTATAATAAATAAACCGTAGCTCTGAAAAATACGTGGTCAGTTCCCAGAGTCATAGAATAATGTTTAGAACATCCCCTTAAAGTTTGGTGACCTTTCGACACGGTAAAAAATACAGCTTATCTTTAGGGCCCAAACTGGTATAGAAAACCTAGCCCTTTATGCGACAGACTCTGATTTGAGTCTAGTCAATGACGTTAGACTCAGAATGATGTTTGGATCATCATGTTGAGGTTTAGAAACACGTTTGGCACAATTACCGTTATGCCCTTGATTTAGTACACTTAATAACCGCCGTTCTATGGATTTATATACTTTGTAGGAACCACCACCACGCTGATTTCTATGCGCCCGTATCGAGGTGAGTCGTCCTAACTCACTTGGTATATTATAGAATTATTATTTGTTCATATATGAATGCCCAGTGCGTCCTGTGTGGACGATACTGATAAGTATTAGATATGTGAATGTTGATATTCCTACTTGTATGATGAGTGTGTGTTAGTTAACTATACTCCATGCTTAATTAATATTCGTTGATATTCTGGTTTATCATGATTTCTCATTTATACAATCGTACAAACATTCATATGAACATAGTCGAGTCTTGATGTCAATGTTGGCGTCTACATGGTTAGTCACGGGGACTAATCCAGTCATAATGTCATGCATGTTGAGTGGACTGCAGTGGTCCGCGTGGTACAGTCAAGTAAATGGGAACAACGATGAAACTGCTATAGGACCCTGCTAGGCGACGATAGCCAGAGTTTCCATATGAGTTGATGGTTGATACGCTATAGGGCCATGCTAGGTGATGATAGCAAAGTATCCATCTGAACTTTGAATACAATAGTTACCTTTCTAATGCTATAGGGCCCTGCTAGGCGACGATAGCGCTGTAACTATTCTATTCTCCAGCAAGGTCACGAGGACCTAAGAGTCCAATGATTACTCTCTTTTTAAAACCAAAACTGCTATAGGGCCCTGCTAGGCGACGATAGCAACGTAATCATTCTACTCTGAGCTAACGGCGTTACACTGGTAATGTAACAAGTCACATGAGTCAGTTGTGGTGTCCATGGTTGAGTAAAAGTCGAATATATCGATATTGCATTGTGTCGTCAAACTACCATGTCATATGCTCATTAATATTGTTTCAAGATATTGTTGTACCTGTATATCCTTAAATGTATTAGGAGTGATCGGTTAAGATAATTTCACTTAGCTTCAAAAGCTAACGGCCCCTTCCCCGCCCTGGACATTTTACGTCTAGGTTATTATGAGGAGGACTATCAAGGTAACCCTAAAGGTGAATATCACTATCCTCAAGATGGGAACTACCAAGAAGATGATCTTAAGGCAGACTATCAGGAAGAGTTTGATAACAAAGGTTACTGGTTTGCCAGCTAGAAGAAGGACTCTGGCCTACTTTCGTATTAAGATCTCTTTTGTGTTTTAAACAGTTATCTTTTGTTATGTAATAATTTAAGAGGCGTCGATCGCCCAAACTTATCTTTTGTGGTTTTCATTTGGAACTTCTGTAATAGCCTAAGTAGCAAACACTTTAAGTTCCCCCATGGATACCATTAGACGCTTTTGCAATGCCTTACTCTGATATATAAATTATGTTAATATGTTGCACGGACATGTCAGTTTTATATAACTCGTCATTCTCTATGGGTCCAGAAAGAAAATTTTAAATTTTCTCTATTTTTGGCTACTCTGGGGCGTGACAGGATTTTTGGTATCAGAGCACTAGGATTAGTTGTGATCGCTGACTGTCCAACACCCTTAAGATTAAGAACCTTAAGATGTTTTAGAAACGACAAACGATACTAAAATAGTCTTTCTGTCAAACAGGTAGTATGGAGAACCACAAGGAAGCCTTTTCCCAAGGACTAGTCTGCATTGGTGCCGCTTTTAGACATCAGTCTTATAAAAGGATAGGAAAGTTGATGAGATGCCTCTTCTTTATGAAAAAGGTCCCCAAGACCATGTGGCATATCGTTATAGCACCCTGTCTAGTGCCAATAGAGGTGGATGAAACCTCTGACATTCCTAATGACCCTGTGACAATCAACTTAAAAGAAGCATAGACTGTGATCACCCCTCTAGAGACTCCTGTCAGCCCAGTAGACAGCTCTGAAGACGAGGAAGTGGAGATTTACCTGACTGATGAAGATCTCATCGAAAAAGGAACATTGTACACATACGACCCTGACTGGCCGATAGGGTGGGAGAATGAGAGATGGATGTCATTTACCCCGCTTGAAGAAATGGATATCTCAGAAGAATTCCCACAATTAGAGGATTAGAACACCCTAGTTAGCTCATGTCGTATTAATGTTGTATTGGGATTATAATCCCACATTTTGGCGAATATATATGTAGAAGTTGTAATTCAATTCTCTCTTATGTAAAACCCTTTTTATTAATGAAAGACCTACCTATTAGTTTTCAAATTTCCGTGTTTGTATTATTTTCTTTACGATTTAATAAGTTAAATTTTAAGTGATAAACCTAAGACAATTCGAACCAATACCTTAATTGATCTTCTGATGAAACAGGTAATATGGAACCCTACTATGTTCCGGATCCTTTTGGAGGACATCTGATTTTCCCCGACCGCATAGTGCTAGTAAACCCAGATATATACCATCGCCAAATCTAGGAACTAGCTAGAGACGGAGGGAAGAGAAACTTATGGGTCGAAATAAATAAGAGTAACATTTATAACTATGATACCCTACGCTTAGAGGCAATCTATGAGGTTGAAATCGTCAAGAAAGTCCAGGATGAAATGGTTGTGCTACTTAAGAACCCTGAAGTCTTTGAAAGGATGCACGATAGTGCCTACCAAATGGCCCCACCGCCTCCCGTACCCCTCCAACAATCCCTGCCATTCCAAGGAGTGCCTATGCACAAAACACAGTCTCGAGAACCAGGCCGCTATATCAGTGATGACTTTGGAGGTCACATGATTTACCCAGATGGCATCGAACCAGCCGACCCGGAAGGATTCATCGAGAATGTACAACTAAGAGCCCGCCAACGCCTTCGAGGCGGACTTAGAGTCCAACGACATGTATACAATATCTCCGGCCCTCACCGACTTCAAGCTTAAGCCATCCATACTGCATATACCCAAGAGTTAATGCATGGAGAGATAAGGAGACTAGCAATGAATGATTTAGTCTTCCAACCACTAGTGGACAAGATACTACAAGAACCTTCCATTCACCCAGAAGATCACCTGGTTTGGCCACCTAATGGGAATGCCCCTGCACAAGAGGCACCCCTAGTGGAAGAACCTGCTACCGATCCTGATAATGCGAGAATATCTGATGATGAACCGGGTGCATATCTAGAAGAAGAGGAGGAAGAGGAAGACGGAGAAGAGGATCCCGAGGAAGAACCAGAACATGAAGTACCCCATCAACCTATGGAGGTCCACCCTATAATAGAAGAGCCTATGGACAATGATGATAATGAAGAGGATGAAGGCAATATTGAAATTGAAGACTGGGATTTGGGTGAACCCATTGTGGATGCAGATGGGCCTAACGACTCTGATATGGGAGAAATCACATCTGAGTCAGATATGGATGACTAGCCTAGGACAACCTATTATGATGTATTAGTTATTCTAAGTTTATGTATGTACTAGGTTAACTTTGGGCTTATGACCCTTTATGATGTATGAATACGTGTAATAGGATAATATCCCCTTTTTATAATCACGTATCCTAGGCTAGTTCAATTCTGTAATCATCGTTTCTAATATTAAATGAAAAAGATGTTTTAGTACCATACTTGTTCCCTTGCTTGTTTTGTTTGTTTAATTAACTTATGAATATGTTAGCAGATATCTAGATGAATCCTGTATTTGAGTCTTAAGTAGAATACTTCTGTAGGTAAACCTGATACGCAATGGCAGACCGACCAAGGAGAAATCGATGTTTAGGATTCCCAAACCCAGTGAAGGAGCACTAGAGCCCATTTCTGTTGGAATGGATCCTACTGGAGTCTTTGGAGCATTCTTACAACGCTTGGAGCACATTGGGAATAATCACGGCCCAAACAACAATGCTAACATCAATCCCATAATCCCGCCTAGACCACAAGAGGATCGTATGGTGGAAGGACTCCGTGCAATGAAACCAGATAAGTTTAATGGAATGACTGAGCCATGGGAAGCAGAGCAGTGGCTTCGTGGAGTGGACATCATCTTTGATACATTGGGATGTTCTGAAGTTAAGAAATGTCGACTGGCTACGTATCAGTTGACTTATGCTGCAGCCGACTGTTGGGAATTAGAGAAAGAAACACTGGGAGGAGCTGCACAAAGGATGTCATGGACGACATTCAAAGAGTTATTCCTGGAGAACTATTTCCCCCAGACTGAAAGAAACAAAAAGGAGAAGGAGTTTATTGACCTGGTGCAAGGTAACCGAACTGTGCGAGAATACACAGTGCAATTCGAGCGTCTCTCTCGATTTGCGCACCACATGATCGATACCTCAGAGAAAAAGAACTGAAAGTATCACCTGGGACTTTTCCTACCTCTGCAGAAGTTGACTTATGGCCAGCTGAACCAAACTTTCAAAGCTTTAGTAGGAATGGCCCACGGCTTTGAGGAAATCACCGGTCATGAACAGAAGCGCTTTGTAAGCCGACCACCCCCTTCGAGATTTAATCAGGGACCGAGACAAGCCCCGGATCACAATTAAGGATTCAAGAAAAGCTGGAATGGTGAGAAGAAGCCGTAGACAGCTCTATTCCGCAACAAACCAGCTATGTCGTTTAAACCAACTCCACCCCAGGGACACTCAGGATCCACAAGTAATAACCCTAGAGTCTGCTTCAACTGCGGATTCCCCGGACATATGTCTAAGGATTGTTGTGCCCCGAAGAGGAACAGTCGCGTGGATGTAGTCTGCTTTAATTGTAACAAGAAGGGACATCTGTCTAAGGACTGTAAAGCACCCCGAGGCGGTTACTATAGAACGTCGACTCAAGGACAGGCTTGCCTCAATGCTATTATTCTGGAGGAAGCAGGATTTGACGAAGAAGAACAGGAGAATCTGGAAGGTACTCTGACTCTCTTTAATAGTCAAGTGAAAACTTTGTTCAATACTGGTACATCAAACTCATTTATTGCAATTATAATCGTGTAACGCTTAGGTTTAGTGCCCCAAATGATGGATATAGCTTTGAACGCTACGTCACCTCTAGGAAAAAGCGTTAAGTTGAACAAAGTATGCAAGGACTGCCCTTTAAACCTGAAAGATTAGAATCTCTCTGCTGATTTGATAGTTTTGTCGATGAAAGAATTTGACGTGATCCTAGGAATCGACTGGCTCGTGAAATACCATGCCAAGTTAGATTGTGCTAGCAAATTCATATCCTTTTCAGCACCTGATGGTGAACCATTTTGTTAGCCTTAAGGTATATTAAGGCATATTTAATTATGTTTTGATGATGTCAAATATGCTATGATAATTACATGATTCATATTGATTCATTCTTTGTTATTATCATAGTCATTTTTATGCTCATATGTAATCTCATGTATTAATATTGTATCAATACTTTAACATCTTTGTGTGCATGAGATTTAATAGATGTAGATCAAGATTACAAGGAGCTCAACAAGGATCAAGCTTGAAGACTTGAAGATATTTCATCCTTGGTTGAAGTCTAGGACCATCACTGTAAGGCATATTGATCTCACACTCATAGGGGCTCAAACAAATGCTAAAAGTTAAAATTTTGGAAACAAATTTTAAATGGGTCATATTTAAAGCAATGCCTCAACCAATTGGAAAATAATTAGATGTTGAGTTTTATATGGTTGGAAAGGTATTTGAATCTAGTTTCCAAAACATCAAACAGATCAAAAATCCGAGTTTTGTAGAGGGAGTTATGGCCTTTTTAGTGGAGATGTGTCAGGCTGTCAAACTGGGAAGGGCAGTCGACTGAGGGCCCGATACAGTCGACCGAACTGAGCAGAATGCTGACAGAACCCTCTGTAAACACATTCCAGTCGACTGCTTTAAGAACCAGTCGACTGCTTCATGTTCCAGTCGACTGAAGCGGCCTGAAAAGGCATAACGGCTAGTTTTTTAAGGGGCTTTTAATTACCAAACTTGCCACCAACGGCTATAATCTTTCTTGGCCTATAAATACATGTTTTCCCACACCATTTTATGTTGATCAATCAATTGGAAAACTTCTATTTCAATCACACAACTTGTTGATTCTTTATCATTCAAAATTGAGCCCTAGTTGTGTGAGTTTATCAATTTGCTCTAGCTTTCAATTGTAATCTTTGAGAGAGTGAATTGTAGTGAGCTTTAATTGTATTATCCACTCTAGAGAGAGAGTTATCAATTTTTATTCAATCAATTTGTAAAGGTTGAGGGTTAGTAACCCTTGTGTGCAAAGAAGAGGTGTTCTTCTTTGGGAGAGATCATAGGCTCTTGTAACGGTTTGGTGCACACCCGTAAGTGCTCCGGGAAACGGTTTGGTCTACACCTGTAAGTAGATCGGATTAAGGAATCCTCAAGAGGTGTTCTTGAGGGGTGGACGTAGGCCGCGGGGTACGATTGCCGAACCACTTGAAAAATCAGTTTGCAAATTTCTCTTCCCTTATCTCTTTACATTATTGTTTGTGCTTGTGTTTAATTTACAATTAAGTTTTTCAAAAGGTTAATTTCCGCTAAAACCTTATTCACCCCCCCTTTAAGGTTTCCATATTTGGGCCAACAATTGGTATCAGAGCCTCGGCTCGTCTTTTTCAAAAGATTTTTGAAAAAATTTGAGTTAAAGATCCAATGGAAACCGACTCTTCTTGCATTTATTATTGTGAGGGTCAATCGACATTAAGACCACCATGTTTTAATGGCTCAAACTATGCCTATTGGAAAAATAGAATGAGAATCTATATGATTTCTCAAGATTTTGATTTATGGCAAATCGTGGTCAAAGGGCCTCATCTACCTACAAAAATTGAAAATGGTTTTTCTATTCCAAAGACGGTAGATGAATATAATGATGCCGATAAGAAACTCATAAAAATAAATGCTATGGCAATGAATTTATTATATTGTGGTTTAGGCCCTAATGAGTACAATAGAATTTCTTCTTGCGAGTCCGCAAAGGAAATTTGGGATAAACTTGAGGTTGCTCATGAAGGTACTAATCAAGTTAAGAAATCAAAAATAAATCTTCTTGTTCAAACTTATGAAATGTTTAAAAGTTGCCATATGAATCTATTGGAGATATGTTTTCTCGTTTTACTATTCTTATTAATAACTTGAAAAACCTTGGTAAAGTTTATACTAATGAAGAAATGATTGAGAAAGTGCTTAGGTCTTTACCAAAGGATTGGCAACCAAGGGTCACGGCAGTTCGTGAAGCAAAGGAGCTTTCAACACTCTCCTTGGAACAACTCATGGATTTTCTCATAACTCATGAAATGGAATTGGCCGTCTTCGAAAGTGAAGACAAGAAATTAGAAGTGAAAGAGGCCAAAAGGGGATACATAGCTTTAAAATCCTCAAGCTCAAAGAAAAAGAGGAAAGATGTTGAGAGTGATGAGGATGAGGAAATAACAAAGCTCACCCAAAAATTTGCAAAGTTTCTAAAGAAAGAAAAATCGGGAAAGAAGTCACCCAAGGAGGGAAAACACAAAAAGAAGACAATCAAGGCCACCAATAGTAGTTCCGAGAGCGAATCATCGGACGACGACTCAAATGGTGAAGAGATTGTCAATCTTTGCCTCATGACATTGGAAAGGGCCTTTCCTACCACCTCGGCAAATGGAGCATCCAAGAAATGCTTGGACAAAGGTTAAGTATTGATTTGGTAATGGTAGGTTAGTAGGTAATTTTGTTTTGATTTGTTTTCATCATCCTACTTAATTTTGTTTTAATTGATTTTATATCATACACTTATTTGTTTCAAATCATCATGCTCTTGATATTGCTTTTTTTGAAAAATGATGATATGCTTTTGTTTGATTAGACAAAGTTTTTAGAATGATCAAACAAAATGATGTTTTGTGAATCATTCAAATTTTTGCTGCTGAACTGTCATTTTTATGAACTGCTGAACAAAGCAGTCGACTGGTACCCCGACACAGTCGACTGATTTAGCTGTAAGGCTTTAAATTTTTTGATTATGCATTGTTAAGTCTACTGAGGTGTCGACTGTTTTTGCACAACTTAATCCCTGCCCACTCCCGTCGACTGTGGCGTCGACAGATCCGACTGAATTTTTTGATTTTGAGTTCTCCAACTTTATTATTGGTTTCTTTTGGGAGAATATGCTCTATTTTCACATCTTTTTGGTATCTTTTATCATTGCACATGCTTAGGGGGAGCACTTTCATGTATTCATTTGCTCACATGTGATTATATTTGCTTATTTTTTGGTATCTTTTTGGCATTTTGATTTGTATGCCTATTGTGAGGGGGAGCTTTGTATTTTATCCCCAAATCTTTTTGATAATGTCAAAGGGGGAGAAATAGGAGAAGTATTGGGGAGAAGTTATTGGGTAGTTATCATTCATGTTCTTTAACATATGATAATATGAAAAAGACCAAATGTGCTTATATTGGTATATCTTTCATTGGTTGTTTGCCATCATCAAAAAGGGGGAGATTGTTAGCCTTAAGGTATACTAAGGCATATTTAATTATGTTTTGATGATGTCAAATATGCTATGATAATTACATGATTCATATTGATTCATTCTTTGTTATTATCATAGTCATTTTTATGCTCATATGTAAATCTCATGTATTAATATTGTATCAATACTTTAACATCTTTGTGTGCATGAGATTTAATAGATGTAGATCAAGATTACAAGGAGCTCAACAAGGATCAAGCTTGAAGACTTGAAGATATTTCATCCTTGGTTGAAGTCTAGGACCATCATTGTAAGGCATATTGATCTCACACTCATAGGGGCTCAAACAAATGCTAAAAGTTAAAATTTTGGAAACAAATTTTAAATGGGTCATCTTTAAAGCAATGCCTCAACCAATTGGAAAATAATTAGATGTTGAGTTTTATATGGTTGGAAAAGTATTTAAATCTAGTTTCCAAAACATCAAACAGATCGAAAATCCGAGTTTTGTAGAGGGAGTTATGGCCTTTTTAGTGGAGATGTGTCAGGCTGTCAAACTGGGAAGGGCAGTCGACTGAGGGCCCGATGCAGTCGACCGAACTGAGCAGAATGCAAACAGAACCCTCTGTAAACACATTCCAGTCAACTGCTTTAAGGACCATTCGACTGCTTCATGTTCCAGTCGACTGAAGCGGCCTGAAAAGGCATAACGGCTAGTTATTTAAGGGGCTTTTAATTACCAAACTTGCCACCAACGGCTATAATCTTTCTTGGCCTATAAATACATGTTTTCCCACACCATTTTATGTTGATCAATCAATTGGAAAACATCTATTTCAATCACACAACTTGTTGATTCTTTATCATTCAAAATTGAGCCCTAGTTGTGTGAGTTTATCAATTTGCTCTAGCTTTCAATTGTAATCTTTGAGAGAGTGAATTGTAGTGAGCTTTAATTGTATTATCCACTCTAGAGAGAGAGTTATCAATTTGTATTCAATCAATTTGTAAAGGTTGAGGGTTAGTAACCCTTGTGTGCAAAGAAGAGGTGTTCTTCTTTGGGAGAGATCATAGGCTCTTGTAACGGTTTGGTGCACACCCGTAAGTGCTCCGGGAAACGGTTTGGTCTATACCCGTAAGTAGATCGGATTAAGGAATCCTCAAGAGGTGTTCTTGAGGGGTGGACGTAGGCCGCGGGGTGCGATTGCCGAACCACTTGAAAAATCGGTTTGCAAATTTCTCTTCCCTTATCTCTTTACATTATTGTTTGTGCTTGTGTTTAATTTACAATTAAGTTTTTCAAAAGGTTAATTTCCGCTAAAACCTTATTCACCCCCCCTCTAAGGTTTCCATATTTGGGCCAACACATTTGACTTCAAGTGCAATCCCTCGTGTGACGTTTTCCTCACCAACTTCGTAGCTACCCTTGGAACCACGAGTGATGAGATTCTTATTAACCAGATCCCCGTAGTCCGAGATTTTGAAGATGTTTTCCAAGAAGTTAAAGGATTACCACCCAAGAGAGACATCGATTTCTGTATTGAGTTGATGCTTGGAACCTCACCGATATCAAAGACCCCTTACCGAATGGCCCCAATGGAGATGCAAGAACTAAAGACGCCAGTGCAAGAGCTCCAGGACCTCAGATTTGTTCATCCAAGCACTTCACCATGGGGAGCACCGGTATTGTTCGCTAAGAAGAAGGATGGAACACTTCGACTCTGTATCGACTACAGAGAATTGAACAAGGTCACAATCAAGAATCGGTACCCATTGCCAAGGATCGATGACCTGTTTGATCAATTACAAGGAGCTACGACATTTTCAAAGATAGATCTGCGATCTGGATACCATTAATTGCTCGTTCGACCTGAGGATGTACCCAAAACGGCTTTCAGAACTAAGTATGGACATTATGAATTCCTGGTGATGCCATTCGAATTGACCAATGCCCCAGCAGTATTCATGGACTTAATGAACCGAGTCTTCAGACCTTATCTGGATCAGTTCATCATTGTGTTCATAGATGATATCCTCATCTACTCACAGACAGAGGCCGAACACGAGGGACATGTGAAGATAGCACTTCAGACTCTACGAGATAACCATTTGTATGCAAAGTACAGCAAGTGTGAGTTCTGGCTAAATGAAGTCAAATTTTTAGGACATGTTGTCTCACAAGAAGGAATAGTAGTGGATTCATCAAAGATCGACGCTGTCTTAGATTGGAATCGACCAACCACAGCAACAGAAGTCTGAAGTTTTCTTGGTTTAGCTGGATACTACCGGAGATTCGTGGAAGGGTTCTCCAAGATCGCAGCCCCTCTTACTGGACTAACCAAAAAGGACCTAAAGTACGAATGGAACGACAAGCATGAAGCGCGTTTCAAGAATTAAAGAAGAGACTAACCACGACGCCAGTGCTTGCAATACCGAAGAGCGGTGAACAATTCACCATTTACAGCGATGCATCGCACCAAGGACTTGGTTGTGTACTGATACAGGACAGAAGGGTGATAGCGTATGGATCACGACAGTTGAAACCTCATGAGCTTAACTATCCTACGCACGATCTGGAACTAGCTGGAATCGTCTTTGCACTCAAAATTTGGAGCCACTACCTCTACGGAAAGAAGTTCGATCTATTTTTAGATCACAAGAGCCTGAGATACCTGTTCTCTCAAAAGGAGGTGAACATGAGACATCGACGATGGATGGAATTGTTAAAGGACTACGATTTCACGTTGCAGTACCACCCTGACAAAGCAAATGTTGTTGCTGACGCACTAAGTCGGAAACCCCGCAAGCTCATCGTATCTTCTCTCATGGTCAGAGAATGGAAAGCATTGGAGATATTAACGGAGTTTGATTTTCAGATTTCCGAATCAAGCGAAGAACGACTCTTTGGATGTCTTGTAGTACAACCAACGCTCATAAGTCGTATTCTTGAAACTCAAGGAAAGGACGAAGGACTTTGTCAATGGTTTGAAAAAGCATCGGCAAAGGACCCCGCCGAGTGGAATATAGGAGCAGATGGAGGATTTAGGTGTCGCAATCGACTCTGTGTACCCGATGAGGATAACTTAAGGAAGGATATATTGGACGAGGCACACAAGTCAAGGATGACTGTTCATCCCGGAGGAACAAAAATGGACAAGGATTTAAAGAGAAACTTCTAGTGGGACGGAATGAAAAGAGAAGTAGCGGATTATGTATCCAAATGCATGACATGCAAGCAAGTCAAGGCAGAACATTAGAAACCAGGAGGATTGTTACAGCCAGTACCCATTCCCGGATGAAAATGGGAATACTTACGATGGATTTCGTCGTAGGAATGCCAAGGTCACGGCAGAATCATGACGCCATTTGGGTGATTGTGGATCAACTCACCAAATCGGCTCACTTTATCGCTTATAGTATGACTTACCCGGTTGAGAAATTGACCAAAATGTTTATACAACAAGTTGTTTGACTACATGGAGTACCTGTGTCAATTGTGTCAGATCGGGATTCACGTTTCACGTCAGGATTTTGGGAAAGTTTGCAGACAGCGTTGGGAACTTCATTAAAGTTAAGTTCAGCATTTCACCCCAAACCGACGGACAGACTGAAAGAGTCAATCAAGTCATGGAAGACATGCTTCGAGCCTGTGCAATAGATTTTGAAAGTTCATGGGAAGAGAACCTACCGCTAATAGAGTTTGCATATAACAACAGCTACCATTCAAGTATAGGCATGGCACCGTTCGAAGCTTTATATGGAAGACCGTGCCGATCACCCTTGTGTTGGGCAGAAGTTGGAGAGGACAAACTTCTAGGACCTGAGATGGTTCGAGAAACAAATGAAAAGATCAATATAATCAGAGAAAAGATGAAAGTAGCTCAGAGCAGACAGAAAAGCTATGCAGATAAGTACCGAAAGGACTTGGAATTCAGTGTTGGAGATCACGTGTTCCTAAAAGTATCACCCGTACGTGGAGTTGTCAGATTTGGGCAGAAAAGAGGAAAGCTTTCACCACGATACATTGGACCACTCAAAATTCTAGAACGTGTGGGAAAAGTTGCTTACATACTCGCACTGCCACCCAAGATGTCAGGAGTTCATAATGTCTTTCCTATTAGCATGCTAAGGAAAGTCGTGCACGATTCGTCTCATAAAATCAACTTCACGGATATCGAAGTGAATGATAATGTGACTTTCAATGAAGGACCGGTGAAAATCATGGAGCGAGGAACTAAGAAGCTGAGGACTAAGGAGATCCCTCTAGTAAAAGTCCAGTGGAAACATCATGATGAGCGTAAAGCTTCTTGGGAGTTAGAATCAGAGATGCGTGAGAAGTTCCCTTATCTTTTCAATGTATAGCTAGCTCTGATTCCAGGGACGGAATCTTTAACAGCAGATGGATGATGTAATACCCGTAAAATTCTACTAATAATAAAATTTATCCCCCATATTTTGGTTCGTATTTCCAGTAATTGAGTTCGTAAATCTAGAAAACGAACATATACATGTGCGTATTTATAACTAAGACTGTACATTCAGACCCGGACTGACATTGCACGCATACCAGTAATTTCTGTACAGAAATTAGACTGCATTGCACATAAACTTAAGTGAAGACTCAATTATACAATTTTGGAAAGGTTGGTACGATGGGAATCTTACCGAAAATAAGCCTAGTACTACCCACACCACCTATTAACTTATGTGTAAATCCTCTACCCAAATACCCCCACAAACCCGTTGGATTTCCCCATCAACCACCAACCGTCGGCCACCTTTTTTCCCCTCCCAAGGCAATCAATCCCATCTTCCCTATCAGTCCAATAGATTTGTAAGAATCTGTATAGGTGTATGTGTATACCAGTGCATGTATATATGGGTTACTGTTGAGAGAGAAAGACATTGCCGAGAGTGTTTGAGAGCAAACCAAACTCACACCATTGTCTCCCTGCCTCATCACCTCTACCCCCTTGTACCCCCACACACACACTAAGGTCTAGAAGCAAGAGAAGTGACGCAAAGAGGAGTGAGCTCACCGGAGATGGAGAAGGAGAAAGAGAGACCCGAGACTAGGTATACACTCCTACACCCCCCTTATGACTCTTTGTACTTTAAACATCACACACACACATAGAGAGACCCTCAAACACATGCCCAAACAGAGCCTTAAGCTCTGGTTTACACCGGAATGTCCATGGAAGCTCTTCGCCGGAGCTTGAAATCTCAAACTCAACCATACCACCTAAAAATGGTACCAACCAGACCCTAATAGGTCCCTCATACCCCCATAAGAGCAGCTTGTGATTAGGGACTCGTTTGGCCGACCATGCAGGCCATTATCCTCTTAAAACCGAAAAAGGATAATGGGTTGGTTAGCATAGCAACCGAGATAACTGGACCCTAGGCTCCTAGTATGTTGTAGAGGAGAGAATTCCAGACATTTTCCCGTTCGTCTTGTCGATTTACATGGAGAAACGAGAGAGAAACGAAGAGAGAGAGTTTTTCGGTGGAAACGGGCTCGCCGGCGGCGGCTTGTCTCACCGGAGAAGACATGACCCGTTTGGGTCCGGGTTATATCGTTTACCCGTGAGCCGGGTCGGGTAAGGGTTAGGGTCGGGTTAGTTTGTTTGTGCAAACGATAGTGGGTTCGGGTTATATTAACTAAACGGGTTACGGATCAGATCTTTTAAGTTGGGTCAGTGCTAGTGTGCATATGGGTAACCCCGTGGGTCTGGGCTGAATATGGGTTTACCCCGCGGGTTTGTGTTTAAATTAAAATTAGTTATAATCTTTAATTTGATTATTTTATATTAACTATACTGTTAATCCGGATTTGTAGTTTATTAATCTGTTCTAAGATTAGTTAATATTTAATTATTCTGTTAACTAAGGATTAGCATATACATGCATATATATATATATATATATATGTATTGTTTAGTATATGGTATATATTAATAAATAGAATAAATGTTTATAAAGGATTTTAAATAAGTTAATTATTTTAAATTGTTTTTAAATGCCAAAATTGTATTGAAGAAATTATGAGGTATTATTTTACTTATATATTCAAAAAATATATGGTAGGGTATTTTATACTCTAAAATTATAAGATATTAATTACTTTGGGTTTCAATTATTGTTTAGTTATGCTTCAATAAATAATAAGTAATTGTTTTAACTTAAAATAATTAGGTAAGAATTACCTAATAAAGTATAGGAAAATTATATTTAATTTTCCTAAGGCCTAATACCTTTGTTTTATAAATTATAAATTATAAAACCCACACTTTAATAATTCTAATAATTATTAATTATTATTAAGAACCCCGTTTGGTTGTATTTAAATTATTTAAATACCAAACAAGCCCCGAAAATTTCAAGAAAAATACTACTAGCCTATTTTAAGGCCTAGTATTTAATAAAAATATTTATAAGGGTCGAATCTCTCCCTAAATTATATTTTATAATTATGGGACCCCGCAGTCTATTATTAGACGATTAGAGCTTCGATAATTCATAATAAATAAACCGTAGCTCAGAAAAATACGCGGTCAGTTCCCAGAGTCTTAGAATAATGTTTAGAACATCCCTTTAAAGTTTGGTGACCTTTTATGCGACAGACTCCGATTTGAGTCTAGTCAATGGCGTTAGACTCAGAATGATGTCTGAATCATCATGTTGAGGTTTAGAAACATGTTCGGCACAATTACCATTATGCCCTTGATTTAGTATACTTAATAACCGCCGTTCTATGGATTTATATACTTTGTAAGAACCACCACCACGCTCATTTCTACGCGCCCGCATCGAGGTGAGTTGTCCTAACTCACTTGGTATATTATAGAATTATTATTTGTTCATATATGAATGCCCAGTGCGTCCTGTGTGGACGATACTGAAAAGTATTAGATATGTGAATGTTGAGATTCCTACTTGTATGATGAGCGTGTGTTAGTTAACTATACTCCATGCTTAATTAATATCCGTTGATATTCTTGTTTATCATGATTTCTCGTTTATACAATCATACGAACATTCATATGAACATAGTTGAGTCTTGATGTCAATTTTGGCGTCTACATGGTTAGTCACGGGGACTAATCCAATCATAATGTCATGCATGTTGAGTTGACTGCAGTGGTCCGCGTGGTACAGTCAAGTAAATGGGAACAACGATGAAACTGCTATAGGGCCCTGCTTGGCGACGATAGCCAAAGTTTCCATTGAAATCATTGAAGTTATGTATGAGTTGATGGTTGATACGCTATAGGGCCATGCTAGGCGACGATAACAAAGTATCTGTGGACACCGGGCTTCCACCTCTTTTTGTTGGGTTTTGAAACTTGTTTGATTTTGATCAAAGAAAGAAAATGGTTGGTCTGTTGAAAACAGATACAGAGTCGCCACTTGGTCTTTAAGGAACCAAGAAACCTAATTTGACTCACCCAAGCGGATAAGGGCACCGACCCTTCATAACCAAAGAACTTGGTTCGGGGTTTTGGTACGAGAGAGAGGAAGGAGCCTTTGTCGCGACTAAAACACCCTCAACTCGCCCCGTCTTTCGACGAGCCTCAATTAGCATCCAAATAATCATCTTCTACTATATTTGGTTCGACAATTAATATTTACGATAAGTATATTACATTACATAAGAATCTTGAAATTGAAAGATCAAAGGATAAAATATCATTCATAAGATCTAAGTCAAATATCATGCAATGTAAAGTTAAGAAATCACACAAATAAGCCTAGAAAAAATCGTCTAATCATGTATCAAATAATCAAGACTTCCTAATCTAAAAGGGGACATGAAATTTTCTTGAAACAAATAATCAAGGAATCAAAGTATGCTTAGCAAGCTAGAATGATGCATGTTAATTTTGGGAAAAGAAGATTTCTCAATCCCCGGGACGGATGAGAAAGGACGATTAGATCGAGGGGGAGCATGAACGTGTGATCAAGTTCATTCCTTATAATCTTCTTAGATTAAGGGTTACAAAAACCCCAAATCTTGCATGAATGCAATACATGTATCTAAAATGTGCAAAGGTTGTAGTGTGTTTTGTGTACATGAATTCCTAGAATGGCTTAGAAGTCTAAAATGTGTATGAATGGATGAATGAAATCAACATGGGATATGTACAAATGTAGTATGAACTACTTCCTAAGATATGAACTAATTTGGAATGCATATGAGCATCAAATCAAAGAATGAAAGTTGAAATGTGCTTGCTGTGAATAGTGGACAGAACAGTAGCATGATCTTTTGGAATTTGAAAAGAGGGGTTAGGAATGTTTTCAATGCATCATTTTTTATGGATATCTTACTTATTGTGTCTAGAACACAACCCAAAAGGCCAATCTTGGATAGCTATCACAGATTGAGAGAAATCATATAAACAATGAAGGTCACTCAGAAACAGAGTCCGTACTGTCGACTGAAATGTTGAAAACTCTTAGAAAATGAAAACTAATGATCTAGGGGCCCATTTTATACAGAAAGTTCCCTAAGACATTGAAGTTTAAGGGAAAAATAAGTTCGGACCACACCCTTTGGAAAAGGTTTCTGTAAAACAAGTTGGAAGTGGCCTAGCTGCTGTGATAGAAAAGGCAGAATGTCTGGAAGGAATGTTTGGGTCCAAATGGACCATTTCCAAGTACTTCCAAGTCAAACCAAAAATCATGGCTGTTCTCTAATGAGTTAGGAAGACTTTCCAAGTGGCCTTGCATCCATATGTTGAGTATTGAGTCCTAGAGAAATCTTTGAACTCAGCTCACTCACTGTTTTGACTCATTATTTTGAAGATTTTGGAGAAAACAAGGTTTTGTTTCTTGAAACCAAAATGAGAGGGATTGAGAGGGGTTTTGAAATAGATGTTTTGAAAACATATTTTCAATACTCAATAAGGATTATAGCCACTTAAAATGCCAACATCAAACTCACATTAAGAACCTCCAAGATTATTGGGGAACATTATTTCCATTTTGAAGATAACCTCAAGAATACATAGGAATGTATTGAGGTTATGATCATCATTTATCAAACATGTTTTTGAGGTTAAGAGCTACTATCCATAAGGATTCACTCACCTCAAACTTCATGTCATAATCTAGATGATGATAGACTAGTAAGTAAATAAAGAAAAGAAAAAGAAATGAGATAAGGAGAGATGAACATATATATAATCAAAGAAAGTAAATAGCAATCAATAGATGATAATCAATGTGATTTTGGACTTGTAGCTTGGTGTTTCACTCATATGTGGTGACATTTGGACATGGAAGTAGCTTCCTATCTCATGAATACTCAAGAATGGTGGTGAAAGAAATATTTGGATGATGGAAGTTTTGATAGCAAACTCAAAGAAAACTCACTTTGATGGAGAAAATAGAAGAAGAAGACTACTTCTTCTCTTTCTCTCTCTATATTCCTCTAGAGTTTCTTCCTAAGCTCTCTCTAAGCTTATATATCTCTCCTCTAAATGGAAGTAAATGGCTTCTTTTATAGGCAAAGGAGGGGTGGTAAATGGAGTTTTAAAAAGTTTAAAATGGTCTCCCATTGGTCCAAAATAAGCTGGGAACCAAAACTACGTCGTTTTGATTTCTAATATATCAAATTGGACCCCCAAAATAAATTACAAAAATACACTGTTCTGGAGGGGAGTGCCGCGGCGGCACTAGGCCAGTGCCGCGGCGGCAGTGGGCCAGTGCCGTGGCGGCACTGCTCCTCCTTCGTCCAGATAATGCTGTTTAGGCCCCCTGAGGTTCCGGTATTCGCGAAAAGGCCCTATTTCGTCCGAAATTCATAGAAAATGCGTATGAACTCCAAACTGAGGTTGAGATATACCGTTGGAAAGGTAATGGAGTCTACTTTACATAAAAAATAGTTCGGGGATAGGTCACTTTGAAAAGTTTTGCGGTATTCGCGATAAAGGCCGATTTGATCGACTTTTTCATCTTTGGAAATTTATAATAAATTCGATTTAAATCCAGAAATTATGTGCGATATACCGTTGGAGAGCTATTGACCTCTAGTATCCATGAAAAATGTTTGAAAATTGTTTCGGTGCCTCGATTCCAAAGTCAAATTTTGGTCAAACTGGTCAAACCTGGGATTCCCGGGAAGTTCTGGAAACCTCCGGGAGTTCCCGGGAACTGACGTTTTCGCTCGATTTTCTTTTGGAACTTGTTTTAATACTTTTCTCATGATTTAGAATGATTCTGGTGAATTTGGACGACTTCGGTCAAACTTGGTCAAACTTGGTCAAACCTGGTCAAACCTTGGTCAAACCGATCAACGGGGACTTTCCGGGAACTTCCGGGACTTTCGGGGGTCTCTAAGAGCCGACGATTATATCCGATTTTTCTTAAAAACTCATTTTATCACTTTTCTTACGACGTAGCATGTTTTCAGAACTTTGTGACCAAATCTGGGAGTTTTCGGGCTTTTAGGGGCATTTTGGTCATTCTGAGCATTCTGAGAGATAGAGCTGACTTCCGAGATTCCTTTTGAGTCTTTTACGATCATTGTGAACCACCAAGCTATGGGTCTCCTAAATCTGATAGCCGACAAAATGAGGTGTCTACAGTTTGCCCCTCTTTGGCATGAACTTGCGAGGCAACGCATGTCGCAAGCGAGTGCCAAAGCTTTGAAGAGACAGGACTTTTTGGAGGCTATAGATTTAGGATAAAAGCGTTGCAAAAGATGCAATGTGCTGAGGTCAGTGCTGGTCGTGCTCTGCGTGAGCTGCCTACGTATCCCAAGGGGAATCAGACCAAGACGTAGTTCAGGGCAAAAAGGAATAAATCACACATGCACATACACAACAATCAGGCGGATGCTATGCTATAAGAGTGATATGCAATGCATGGATGTGATATGAATTGTGTCATGAGTCCTATCATGTCTAGTGTTATGACCCTAGTATGAGCAATTACTGTGGGGTGTGCCACTCCGAGTGGGCTGGTGTTGTGCTAGTGCTTCTGACTATGATGCAGTGGCCGACCACGGTCTGAAAAGACTCTGGGTTTCGGGGCAAACTTCTCAAATTACAAGAAGTGTGCTTTACAAGCGAATGGGATCGGATGTGGGGTCTTTGAGGATGACAACTAAGGATAACCCATAGGTGAGAGAGTTCATAATAACCGACAGATTTATAATAACCAAAGTGAGGAGGCTCATAATAAGTGGGTTAGCTCACGACAATTGACAGGTAAGATATCGGAGTGAAGAAGCTCACGATAAGTGAGGAAACTCATAATGACTGACAGGTGAGAAAGCTCATGATGATCAGTGGACACGGATCCTTGAATTGTGAATAGATAGTGCTTGCCCTGGGAATCGGGGTGATTTGACTGTGGGTGATGTTTTCAATCGTTGGCCGATCCATATGATGACAAGCTGGAGGATCGGTCCGGACTTCTGTTATCTTCTGCTGGGGATGGTAGGGGACTCTCTGAGAATCTCTCTTCAATTCTTGACCTAGAACCAGGATCCATCTCTGAATCTCTCGTGGTTGGTCAGATTTTGTAATGCTCAATCCAAATGAGCCGGTTAGGGCCTTCGGGAGCTAATGGACTCTCTGAGAATCTCTCTTCAATTCTTGACTTAGAACCAGGATCCATCTCTGAATATCTTGTGGTTGGTCAGATTTTGTAATGCTCAATCCAAAAGAGCCGGTTAGGGCCTTCGGGAGCTGATGGACTCTCTGAGAATCTCTATTCAATTCTTGACCTAGAACCAGGATCCATCTCTGAATCTCTCATGGTTGGTCAGATCTCGGTGCTCAATCCAAGAGGGCCGGTCGGGGCCTCCGGGAGCTGGTATCTTTTGGTTTCTGTCCTTAGGGGATGATGTAGGGTTCTCGGAGAATCTCTTTTGACGCTCAATCCAAGAGGGCCGGTCGGGGCCTCCGGGAGCTGAAGGATAATGTACTCTACTAGGAAGAAGGAAATACGTCCATTAAATGGGAGTCAAGGTATCATTCTATTTGTGATAAGGGATACGGAGATGGCCTGCGGCAGTTAAGGTTTGGATATTGAAAGAGGAGAGTGATGGACTTATGTTGCTAGGAGAAAAGAAGATCATCAACAGCCACTCATGGGCTTATGTTGCCTGAAGAAAGACGAAAGATCAACAGCCACTCATGGACTTATGTTGCATGAAGAAAGATGAAAGACCAACAGCCACTCATGGACTTATGTTGCTAGGAGAAAGGAAGATCATCAACAGCCATTCGTGGACTTATGTTGCATGAATGAAGGAGGATGACCAACAACCACTCATGGACTTATGTTGCTAGGAGGAAGGAAGATCATCAACAGCCACTCATGGACTTATGTTGCATGAGCGAAGGAAGACAGTCAACAGCCTGTAGACACCCCATTTTGTCGGCTATCAGATTCAGGAGACCCATAGCTTGGTGGTTCACAATGATCGTAAAAAAGACTCAAAAGGATTCTCGGAAGTCAGTTCTATCTCTCAGAATGCTCAGAATGACCAAAATGCCCCCGAAAGCCCGAAAACTCCCAAATTTGGTCCCAAAGTTCTGAAAACATGCTATGTCATAAGAAAAGCGATAAAATGAGTTTTTAAGAGAAATCGGGTAAAATCGTCGGCTCCCAGAGACCCCCGAAAGTCCCGGAAGCTCCCGGAAAGTCCCTGTTGACTAGTTTGACCAAGGTTTGACTAGGTTTGACCAAGGTTTGACCAGGTTTGACCAAGTTTGACCAAGTTTGACCAAAATCATCCGAATTCACCAGAATCGTTTTAAATCATGAAAAAAAGTGTTAAAACAAGTTCCAAAAGAAAATCGAGCGAAAACATCAGCTCCCGGGAACTCCCGGAGGTTTCTAGAACTTCCCGGGAATCCCAGGTTTGACCAGTTGGACCAAAATTTGACTTTAGAACCGGGGTGCCGAAACAATTTTCAAATATTTTTCATGGATACTAGAGGTCAATAGCTTTCCAACGATATATCGCACATAATTTCTGGATTTAAAACGAATTTATTATGAATTTCCAAAGGCGAAAAAGGCGATCAAATCAACTTTTATCGCGAATACCGCAAAACTTTTCAAAGTGACCTATCTTCGAACTATTTTTTATGTAAATTAGACTCTATTACCTTTCCAACGGTATATCACAACCTCAATTTGGAGTTTGTATGCATTTTCTGTGAATTTCGGACGAAATAGGGCCTTTTCGCGAATACCGGAACTTCAGGGGGCCTAAACAGCATTATCTGGACGAAGGAGGAGCACTGCCGCCGCGGCACTGGCCCAGTGCCGCCGCGGCACTCCCCTCCAGAGCAGTGTATTTTTGTAAATAGTTTTGTGGTCCCATTTTGATTAATTAAAAGCCAAAACGACATAGTTTTATGATTTCAGATATTTGGAGTCAATGGGAATACTTTCTAAATCCCAAAACCACCCCAAGTTGGCCTATATAAACACCCTATTACTCTTCATTTTAGGGGAGTCAAATGTAAGCTTTGAAAAAGTTTGGGAGAGAAAGTTGTAGAGATAAGGTTAGAATAGCAAGAAAGAAGCTTCCTTCTTTGATTTTTCAAAACAAAAGTGAGTTCTAAAATTTGTTTTTACTCCATTACTCCCATTTACTTCAACATTCAATACTCCCAACCACCATTTTAGAGAGCATTTAAGAGAGTGGAAGCTTCTTCCAAGTCTAGTGTCATTACATATGAGTGAAACACCAATCTATAAGTCTCATGCTTCACGAATATCATCTATTGATCATCATCTATTTGCTTGTTTATTTATTGTTCATCTCTTCTTATCTCATTTCTTTTTGATTTTCTTTATTTACTTACCAGTTCATCATCATCTAAGTGATGACATGAAGTTTGGGGTGAGTGAATCCTTATGGATAGTAGCTCTTGACCTCAAAAACATGTTTGATAGATGATGTTCATAACCTCAATACTTCCAAGGTATTCTTGAAATGTATTGAAGTTATGTCCAAAATAAAATAAATCTCTCCAACAATCTTGGAGGTTCTTGATGATGAGTTTGATGTTGGCATTTTAAGTGGCTATAATCCTTATTGAGTATTAAAAATATGTTTTCAAAACATCTATTTCAAAACCCCTCTCAATCCTTCTCATTTTGGTTTTAAGAAACAAAACCTTGTTTTCCCAAAAATCTTCAAAATAATGAGTCAAAACAGTGAGTGAGTTGAGTTCAAAGATTTCTCTAGAACACAATACTCAACATATGGATGCAAGGCCACTTGGAAAGTCTTCCTAACCCATTTGAGAACACCCACGATTTTTCGTTTGACTTGGAAGTACATAGAAATGGTCCATTTGGACCCAAACATTCCTTCCAGACATTCTGTTTTTGCTGTCACAGCAGCTAGGTCCACTTCTAACTTCTTTTACAGAAAAATTTTCCAAACGAGGTGGTCTTAACTTATTTTTACCTTAAACTTCAATGTCTTAGGGAACTTTATGTATAAAATGGGCCTCTAGATCATTAGTTTACATCTTCTAAGATTTTTCAACATTTCAGTCGACGGTACGGACTCTGTTTCTGAGTGACCTTCTTTATTTATATGATTTCTCTCAATCTGTGATAGCTATTTAAGATTGGCCTTTTGGGTTGTGTTCTAGACACAATAAGGAACATCTCCATAAAAAATAATGCATTGAAAACATTCCTAACCCCTCTTTTCAAATTCCAAAAGATCATGCTACTGTTCTGTCCACTATTCACAGCAAGCACATTTCAACTTTCATTCTTTGATTTGATGCTTATATGCATTCCAAATTAGTTCATATTTTAGGAAGTAGTTCATACTACATTTGTACATATCCCATGTTGATTTAATTCAGTCATTCATACACATTTTGGACTTCTAAGTCATTCTAGGGATCCATGTATCCATAAAACACTACAACCTTTGCACATTTTAGATACATACATTGCATTCATGCAAGATTTGGGGGTTTTTGTAACTCCTAATCTAAGAAGATTATAAGGAATGAACTCGATCACACGTTCATGCTTCCCCCGATCTAATCATCCTTTCTCATCCATCTCGGGGATTGAGAGATCTTCTTTTCTCAAAGAATAACATGCATCATGCTAGCTTGCTAAGCATATTTTGATTTCTTTGATTATTTGTTTCAAGAACAATTCATGTCCCCCTTTTTAGATTAGGAAGTCTTGATTATTTGATATATGATTAGACGATTTTTCCTAGGTTTATTTGTGTGATCTTTCACTTTACATTGTATGGTATTTGGCTTAGATCTTATTAATGGTATCTTATATTTAGATCTTCCATTTTAAATTTTCTTATGTGATGTAATATACTATCATAGTATTAATTGTCTAACCATACATAGTATAAGATGATTATTTGGATGATAATTGAGGCCCGTCGAAAGACGGGGCGAGTTGAGGGTGTTTTGGTCGTGACAAAGGCTCCTTCCTCTCTCGTACCAAAACCCCGAACCAAGTTCTTTGGT
Source organism: Hydrangea macrophylla (assembly GCA_033977485.1). Classification (NCBI taxonomy): domain Eukaryota; kingdom Viridiplantae; phylum Streptophyta; class Magnoliopsida; order Cornales; family Hydrangeaceae; genus Hydrangea; species Hydrangea macrophylla. Next base: position 38,405,559 of record CM066994.1, read on the forward strand.
TATGAAGGGCCGGTGCCCTAATCCGCTTGGGTGAGTCAAAATTAGGTTTCTTGGTTCCTTAAAGACCAAGTGGCGACTCTGTATCTGTTTTCAACAGACCTTTTCTCTTACTTTCTTTTTTTCAAAAACAATTTCAAACCTAAAAAGGCGGGCCCCTCCCAAAATGCCGGTGTCCACAATCTGGCGACTCTGCTGGGGATTTTATTTTAAAACAAAATAATACAGAGGTTTGACTCATAAAAAGCATCCTTAAAATCATCTTTTACTGTGTTTGATTCACCGCATTGCACTCTTGCCTTTCCCCTCCGACTGTGTCTGAAACGCGGCGCTGACATTGTTCAGGTCTTGCTGTGCGAGGGCACAAGTCACCGTTGATACTGTACCTTCCAAGGTATATCAAAAAGAGTAAAAACCTCCGTACTGTCTCTCTGACGGTATATTGGAACTCTCGTCAACGGACCCTATTTGACTAAACCCAGCCCTTGCATATAGATTCCTGTAGAACCTTTCATAGGACTGTTCATTTATCTTTTCAGATAGGACAATATGATATAACTGCTGTATGCCCTGACGGGATTACCTGCGCGGTGTAGATGCTTATGTGGCATAGAATAAAACCTCTTTCTCATGATTCCCAAGGCAATCACTCACATGTGATCACATTGAGTTGACCCGCCTAGGCACCATGACAAGGATGTCTGCTCCATGCTCACAAAGATATACACCGTAAACCTTGTTTGTCGGTCCTAAGACATAGGAGTATGAAAACCTGCTAGAAAGTACGATTACTATAACCGTATTAACCAGCTTCTCCCAGAAACTCTGTCCAGATGTCCCAGATATAACCATATTAACCAGCTTCTCCCAGAAACTCTGTCCAGATGTCCCAGATATAACCATATTAACCAGCTTCTCCTAAAAACTCTGTCCAGATGTCCCAGATATAACCGTATTAACCAGCTTCTCCCAGAAACTCTGCTCAAATGTCCCAGATATAACCGTATTAACCAGCTTCTCCCAGAAACTCTGTCCAGATGTCCCAGATATAACCGTATTAACCAGCTTTTCCCAGATACCCTGCTCAAATTTCCCAGAAATACCAGAAACTATATCCCAATCAACCAGAAATGTCTGAAAACCCTGTCATCCCTTGGTGATCGTACTGGAAAGTAAGATTGGCACACTCTATATGGTTAGGACCTTAACTGCTTAACCGCTATCTGTTAGAAATAGGAACATCATATAGATTAGGGCTTACATCCGCATGCTTGTCTCCCATGCATACACCATTCCCATCTCTCTGCACGCACTATCCCGAGTCAGTCCACATCACTGTCTGTCTAAAAAGTCATCACTGTCAGGATCTGATACACCCCTTTCTCTCAAAATCTGTCAGGTCAGTATAGATTCCCAAGGTCAGCAGCCGGAATCCTCGTCGTGGACCAGGAGTTCAGATAATCGTTTGGTCAGAATCAGTCCGACAGCCCACTTCAGCATGAATAGAGAAGAATTGGAAAACAAGGTTACCAAGTTGGGAGCAACTATAAGCCAACAGTCCGACAATCTAGCCCAAGTCCTAAAGTTCATGGAAGAACTGAAGCAGCAGCAGCCGCAACCTCCGCCCGGGTTTCCGCCACCAGGGTTTGAACCTCCTCTACATGAGAATAATGGGGAGGAAAACTGGTTTCAAGGGGCCCCACCACTTGCGTATGAAAAGAAGCTCCAAGAAAAAATGGACAAGGTCGACAAACTGGAGAGCGTACTGAGAAAAAGCAAGGGGGTCGATGATTACATGTTAGATCTGGAAGGCCTTTTTGAGCCTGTCAAGTTGAAACTGCCGAAAAACTTTAAAATGCCTGCCATCGACCGTTTTGACGGAACTGGGAACCCAAAAAGTCACGTAAAGCTGTGTATGAGTATCTTCCAGTCCATGGGCTGTAACCATGAGCACATTGCAATGCTGTTTCCGAAAACTCTGGCAAAATCTGCACTATCATGGTTCCTAACCTTAGAAGCCTCCAAAACCCGAGACTGGGAAGATATCGTTCGAGTTTTCGTCGATCATTACTCCTATAATCAGGAGCTGGATGTCACCATCAGGGATTTGGAAACGACCCGGCAAAGCAACAATGAATCCTTCGCTGCGTTCCTGAGAAGATGGAGGAACAAGGTAGCCCAAATGACCCACCGGTCGATTGAAAAGGAACAGGTAAGGATGCTCATCCGAAATCTGCAACCGCTCTATCATGAGAAATTATTCTACCAGTCCATCTCCACCTTTGAGGAGTTGTTTGAAGTCGGAACCCGAATTGAAGATGCTATCAGGGAAGGAAAGATCAAAAAGGAAGAGCCTCCAAGTCAGTCCAGAAGGCCCAACTACTCCCGGAATCCCCCGGATGTCAATGCCCTTAGCAGCCAACCCATAGCATACCCTCCAAGGCCGTACCAACCCTCCAACCAGGCAAATTCCCCCAATCACCCTTTTCAGAAAAAGCCCCCTCGCAACTTCTCCAAGCTAGAAATCTCTCTCTCCTCAGCCTTAGACCACCTCCTCAAGAAGGGCCATCTCCAATTACTCCAGCCTCGAAATACCCCGCCCCCGCCTAACTGCGATATGTCCAAGCGATGTGCTTACCACCAAGCCCCCGGCCATAACACCGATGATTGCATGCGCCTCCGCCATGATATCCAAGACCTCATTGACCAGAATATCATTGAGCCACCTCCGAAGCAGCCCCATATCACCCAAAATCCTCTACCTAACCACCAAAATATTAGCCTCATCAATTCCAACCCTATATCCTTCAACCCTGCTGCCTATGTCACCCCTGTAGGACAACCCTTACCCCTCATTGACATCCCAGACTCTGTGGGAATTCATCTGATTGAAGGGGAGAATGACGAGTGGCAGCAATAGCTAGACGACGAGCAAGACTTGTTATTTCTGGAAGAGCATGACCTAGGGGTGGTAGACCTCAAATGGTATGATCCCGACAAAGAAAGTGACGCTTCTATCTGGGACGAGCCAGAAAAACCATTTGTGGGGACGAATTGTGATTGGTTCAAGAAAGATGGGACTGCAGAAGGACCCACTCCTGTCGAGATTGATCATCTAACCAGGTCAGGCCGTCATTATCAGCCTCCACAGCCTGCCACCGATACAGCCGAGAAAGGTCCAGTCAAAGACAAGGGCAAGGGTAAGATGGATGAGATCATCGAAGAAGATAATGAGTTGATAAAGCAGCTAAAGAAAACCCAAGCACACCTCTCGATGTGGGATATCATGGTGACGTCCTACAAGCATAGGCAAGCCGTGTTGAATGCCTTGGCTGGGATTGAAGTCCCTATCGACGCCGCACCGGAGGACATGGTGGCTTTCTTGGGTGCGCTTGCCCCCGACCTGATCATTACATTTTTTGATGAGGACCTGCCACCAGAAGGATCCGCACATAACAAGGCATTATACATCACTGTCGGGTATAAGGAGCAGCAGGTGCCGTTTTGTCTGGTCGATACAGGTTCTGCCTTAAATGTTTGTGCCCTAAGGACTGCCACTGCTTTGGGGGTCAATATCCTTGACATCACGCCATCTGTGCAATCCGTGAGGGCCTATGATAACACCAGGAGAAATGTGATGGGGACTGTCTCTCTACAAATCTGGGTAGGATCTTTGGTAAGCACCGAAGTCTTTTAAGTCATGGACATACCTGCCTCGTTTAACTTGCTGATTGGGAGGCCCTGGCTGCATGCCAACAAAGCCGTATCATCCACTGTGCATCAAATGATCAAATACATTCATGAGAAGGAAGTAAAGATCATCCTCGGTAGTAGTTGGGGTAACGAAGCTTTCCTAAATTACGCTCCAATTTTTGAAGTCCAAATACCTGAGCTAGAAGAAGGAAAAATCGGAGGATTCTTCATGGAAGAAATCCACGTGATCAATGACGAAGATAGGTTCCCTGAGGTCCACTCCGCAGTTGTCAACATTGTCCGCAAGATGAACTACTTCCCCGGAATGGGATTAGGCCGACGCCAGCAAGGGATTCGTGAGTTCCCTCAGATCAAAGGACAACAAGGAACTTTCGGGTTGGGGTACAAGCCCACTGAAGAAGATGTCGAGCTACAGAGGCCATGGAAGAAAAGGGTGAAGGGTCTCCCACCATACCGCAAGACTTTGAACGGACAGTTCATCAAAGAAGGGGATGATTTCCTCTACTTCGGGTTCCCCGAACCCTGGATCCATCAAACCACTGGGAAAAGGCACCCCGGGTTTGAAATCTTCGCTTACTGCGAAAGGCCCCCATATCAAGATCCGTTCTATCCCGAAGAAGTTGAGAAGAACCCGGAGGAAGACTGGTTGAAATACCTAGACATTGAAGCCATCGAGAAGCTGTGGGAGGAATCCGCTGAGGAGAAGGAAGAAAAGAGGGCCAAGAGCCAAGATGATCAGATCAAGCCAACTGAGGAGGGTCTGAGCAACCAGGCTGTAGAGTCATCTATCTGTGTCTCCCAATTCCCTATTCCCCCGGAGTCTGTACTACCAATTATCGAGTCTGTACCAGAGTCGGCTGCTGTAAGCCCACCACTGTCCAATGTAATCGCTTCACCCGTCATGAATGAAATGAAAATCGATTCTGCTTACTCCTCTGTGTCTGACACTTGTGAATGCACAGATCCCTCCGAGGATCTTCCAATCGAACTTAAGCAATTAATCGAAAAACCACCTGCTTATGAAATAATCGAGGATACTTTATCAGTTAACCTAGGTGAAACAGATAATCCCCAAATTGTGCAAATTGGCTCAACTCTTAATAAAGAAGAAAAAGAAAAATTAACCCTCTTGCTAAAAGAATTCAAAGATGTTTTTGCTTGGTCTTACGAAGACATGCCTGGGGTCGATCCCGACATTGTCCAACATCATATCCCTCTCCTCCCAATTTCTAAACCCGTCAAGCAGAAACTGAGGCGCATGAGACCAGAATGGGCACTCAAGGTTAAAGAAGAAGTGGAAAAACAGTTCAAGGCAGGATTCATCATTATCACCGAGTATCCGGAATGGATTGCCAATATCGTGCCAGTCCCGAAGAAGGATGGAAAAGTTCGTGTGTGCGTCGACTTCTGTGATCTGAACAAAGCCAGTCCCAAGGATGACTTCCCGCTTCCCCAAATTGATGTCTTGGTGGACAACACCGCTGGACATGAGCTACTTTCATTCATGGATGGCTTATCAGGGTACAATCAAATTCTAATGGCGCCAGAAGATCGGGAAAAGACGACATTCACCACCCCTTGGGGGACCTACTGTTATAGAGTAATGCCTTTCGGACTCAAGAATGCTGGGGTAACCTACCAAAGAGCCGCCACTACTCTGCTGCACGACATGATTCACAAGGAAGTAGAAGTACACGTAGATGACATGATTGTGAAGTCCAAAGACAAAGAAGGGCACCTGGTAGCATTGGAAAAGTTTTTCGAAAGGTTGCGCAAATACAAGATGAGATTGAATCCAAAGAAATGCACTTTCGGTGTGACCTCCGGTAAACTCCTAGGTTTTGTCATCACTCAAAGGGGAATAGAGGTGGATCCCTCTAAGATCAAGGCAATCCTCGAAATGACACCACCGCGGAATGAAAAAGAAGTAAGGGGGTTCCTCGGAAGAATCCAGTTTATCAGCCGCTTCATTTCCAAGCTCACGACTACATGTGATCCTTTGTTCTGATTGCTGAGAAAAGGGGAAAAGTTCCAATGGGATGACCAATGCCAAGCCGCTTTTGATAAAATAAAAGCCTACCTTAAAAATTCACCTGTCCTCTCACCACCCACTCCTCATAAGCCCCTATTCCTTTACCTATCTGTCTCCGAAAACGCCATGGGTTGCATGCTGGCCCAAGAAGGAGAATAAAGCCACTCCGAAAAAGCTATATACTACCTCAGCAAGAGGATGACTGAGTATGAGATCAACTACTCTACTCTCGAAAAAACATGTTGGGCCTTGGTTTGGTGCACCCGCCGACTAAGGCACTACATGCTGGTCTTCCCGGTTGTGCTCATATCCCGCATGGATCCTCTAAAATACCTTCTTGAAAAGCCCGCCCTGACCGGTCGCATATCCCGTTGGTTACTCCTACTATCTGAATTCGATATCAAGTATGTTACAAGCAAATCGGTAAAAGGGAGAACCGTAGCTGAGCATCTCGCAGAACATGCCGTCGAATCCGAAGAAAGCGGAGATTTTCCGTTTCCAAACGAAAGTATCATGGAAGTCAAGGAAGAACAGTGGAAGTTGTACTTTGATGGAGCAGCCAACATGAAATGATACGGAGTAGGAATGATTCTCGTATCACCAAGCGGGGACCATACTCCATTGGCAGTCAAGCTCAATTATAACTCCACCAACAACACCGCTGAGTATGAAGCATGCATTCTGGGAATGGAAGCAGCCTTAGAATTGAAAGTTCAGAAGTTGGATGTCTTCGGGGATTCAAACCTCATTATATCGCAAGCTAGAGGAGAATGGAAAGTAAAAGAAGAAAGGTTGAAGCCCTATCATGATCATCTCGACCAACTCAAGAGGCAGTTCAAGAACGTCACGTTCCTCTACTTGCCTAGGGAAGAGAACCAGCTAGCAGATTCATTGGCTACCTTAGCCTCCATGATCAAGATTCCTGTAGGAATCAAGATGATGCCTTTGGTAATTGAGCAGAGGTACGGGCCTCCGTTCAACATGATCGCCGTAATCGAGGAAGAAGAGAATGAAGCACCGTGGTATCAGGATGTCTGGGATTTCATAGAACAAGGGACATACCCCCAAGAATCTACTGAGAAAGACAAAAGGGCCATTCGGAGATTCGCAATGCAATTCATCATTTGCGGTGGAAAACTGCTGAAGAAAGGATACAACGGTCACAACCTGACTTGTTTGTTCGAAAAGAGCTCCAAAAGAATGATGGAGGAAATACACGAGGGGGTATGTGGCCCGCACATGAACAGTCACATGCTGGCTAAGAAAATCATAAGACAAGGGTACTACTAGACAACATTGGAGAAAGATTGTTGTGAGTACGTGAGAAGGTGTCACAAGTGCCAGATTCATGTAAACATGATGCATACACCACCATCCCTTCTGTACAGCATGACCTCACCTTAGCCATTCTTAACCTGGGGAATCGACATCATTGGTGAAATCATTCCGAAAGCCTCAAATGGAAATCGATACATTCTGGTGGCCATAGACTACTTCACAAAGTGGGTAGAAGCTGTATCTTACACCAAGTTGGGGGCCAAGAAAGTGGCCAAATTCATCAAGAGAAATCTCATGTGCCGTTATGGAGTTCCCCATGAGATTATTTCGGATAACGGAAGTCATTTCAAGGCAGAAGTCAGCGATCTGTTCGAGGAGTACAAAATCACTTATCACAAGTCATCCCCATACAGACCACAGACTAATGGGGCAGTCGAATCTGCGAATAAGAATGTCAAGGCCATACTGCAGAAATCGGCCGATACCTATAAAGACTGGCATGAAAAGCTACCGTTCGCGCTCTGGGGGTACAGAACGTCGATAAGGACGTCCACGGGAGCAACTCCTTACTCGCTGGTGTATGGGATGGAAGCGGTACTCCCGGTCGAGATAGAACTACCGTCTCTACGCGTGATGGCAGAATGTGAAATTTCGGAATTAGATTGGTTGAGAGAAAGATACGAAGAATTGGCTCTCATAGATGAAAAGCGCCTAGCGGCAGTCGACCATGTCCGAATCTATCAAAAGAGGATAGCCTGTGCTTTCAACAAAAGGGTTTGCCCAAGGAAGATTGTCAAGGGCGACCTTGTCCTTAAGGAATTGTCAGCTCCGATATTTGATCCCCGCGGGAAATTCAAACCTAAATGGGTAGGCCCTTACATCGTCAAGACCATTCTTTCCGAAGGAGCAACTTATCTCATGGACCTCGATGGTGTCGAATTCAAAGAACCAATCAACTTGGATCGCCTCAAAAAGTATTATGCTTGACCATTCCATAACCGTTTTCTTCAGGCCTTGCCCTGAACTACGCTCGACCTGATTCCCACTCGGGGATACATAGGCAACCACATCGGTTCGGTCGCTCCACCCACAAAAAAATAACCGTTTTCTTCAGGCCTTGCCCTGAACTACGCTCGACCTGATTCCCACTCGGGGATACGTAGGCAACCACATCGGTTCGGTCGCTCCACCCACAAAAAAATATAAAATAACCTTTTCTTTCAAAACCTTGGCCCGAACTACGTTGGACCTGATCCCCGCTCGGGGGTACTTAGGCAGACTTTCAAAAAGAAAAGAAGGATGGCTCGCTAGGTCAAAAATCCGAAAGGACGTCTAGGAAAAAATTAGAGCTAAATCCAAAGTGAGCAATAACAAAAGAGAGAAAATAGCTCGCCAGGCCGCCTCCTTGGTGCCTGGGCAAAAATTACGAGCATGTGAGAAAATAAAGTCGCGGTCCTTACCATAACCCGGAAATCACCCTCCACACTAGGGGCAAACTTTGGCCACTCGCCTCGTTTGCCTGAACCTCTTCTAAACTAGGGGCAAACGTCGGTCATCTACCTCGTTTGCCTCACAACCATACACATCCCAAACTAGGGGCAAACTTCGGCCACCCGCCTCGTTTGCCTCTAAAAACCCTAGCATACCCAAGCAAGTACCAAAAGTAACAACTAATTGAAATCTCAGTTACAAAATGTTTTTAGAAAGCTAAAATACATAAAATAAGATTCCCGAAGTAACCGAGGTTCACCGATAAACAAACTTTGAATATTACATAAACAGGAATAATCAAAGAAATAAAAGTCTTTCAAAAAGCAATCACATGTTCAAAAGCACTTGGAGGAATGAGCAGAATCAGTCGGGTCTAGTTTTGTCTTAGTGTCTTTTATTTCTTCGAAGGTCTTTAGAAGTAGGCCTTTACTCGGTCGGTCCAACCATCAATAAAAGAAGCAATAGTGGTAGCCCTGATCCTGGAAGCAAAGACTCTCTCAGTAAACCCCCGGGGAACCTCCTGAACCTGTCCATACTGTCTGGCCAAACGGCGAGGATGATAGAAAGAAGTCCCTCTCAGACCCATCAACCACACTCTCTGGTGACCCCTGAGGCTTGTGGTGATAGCATAAAGGTCCCAACGCCTCACGATCCAGCAAATGCCAGCCTCTGATAAGGCACTCATCATGCTCACCCAATCGGCAAAAGTGTAGTGAGAATAAAGCACGGCTCGATGAAAGTAAACCGATGGTATGCGGCCCGTCCACAGCTGAAGACGCTCGTATAGCCAAGCCTGTAACACCAAAGGCGCCCCAGAAAGGAGAGGAGTCCCTTGGTTGATGGCATTATCCAAACCATTCAAAGTTTCAGCTAGAACCATGGCCATGGGATTCCTGCTAAGTTTCAGCCCGAGGCACACATGCACCAAGTCAACGGAAGTACTCGAGAATAAGAAGTGCGAAGTCATGCACAGTATCAAAGCGGCCCCGCGGGTAGCATCATACACGTTGGGATTCCCAGAATTGGCATACTGGGCAATAATAGAAGCAATGTTGAGGACCTCACCTTGAATCAGCCGGCAGGAAATAGTGATGGAGCAATTCAGATATTCAGCCAAGGCTCGCGTAGGGCTGAGGGTATTAACAGAAGGGAGAATCAAATCAGAGTCAGAATCAAAGCCGAGAATAGCACAGAACTCCTCAAACGTAGGGCATATTTCCAGGCTATTGAAGTTGAAGATATGATTCACCGGGTCCCAGTGGGCAGCACGCAAGAACTCGGTATTCAAGGTCACCTGGCAAAGAGGAAACAGTTCGGTCAAGCCATAGCTGAAGAGGTTAATCCGCTCCACGCCATCCGTGATGTTCAGCCAAGCTGTGAGTTGAGCGGGATCATACGAAGCCATATTTTCGGTCGCGACTCTAGGAAAATTTGAAATTTCAGCAGCACCTCCCCGTTTCACGGACTATCCCACCTGCAAGGCAAAAGCACTCACTATCACAAAATTGCCCATCGCAGTAACATCCAACAATCACAGTGCACATATATCAACTAAAACAAGCACACAACTGCGCCTCCAAACCGGAAGCTATCCGGCCTAAAAGGCGAAACATCATAATACTCTGTCAAAGGTCACAAACTGTTCTACACGTCATCCTACACTGTCCAAATAATCATGTTCCCAGTACAACCCAATCGAAAACATAAAAAGAAAATAATAATGCCCGCTTGGGAGGCCTCAGTCTTCCTCTTCTTCGTCCTCTGTCGGACCGCCCGGAGTGTACGTCGGCGACGGCCTCCTCCTACCGCCTCTGCACCTTGGACCAGTCCTCGATGAGCCAGCTCCGCCTCCACGGTACTGCACACACAAATAAAATGAAGGTGATCAGTAGGGAAACCATAAAAGTACAAAAAAATAGAGTCGAGTCAGAGACTTACCAAGGACGCCATCTGGTTGGCGACAAATTGCCGCATACCGTCCATCTGTCAAGGGTAAAATCCAGGGTTAGAACCTCATAACCTTAAGAAAGTGCAAAATTAGAGACATACCCGATGGTCTCGTGTAAGGACCAAGGACCGTAGGCTAGCCGCCAAGGCTTGACCCTCCTCGGCGTAACTCCAAGGAACATTGAGGACGCCCGCTGGCTGAGTAGGGTACCCGCATGTGACTCGCGGTACCTCCATCACTTGGGGAGTGCCATCAGCGCCTAGAACATTGACGGTCCAATCCCAATGAGGGATAGGGTCGGGAGCCTGAGGAGCCTGTCTCCTGTACATCTCGCGAAGCTGTAGGCATAGAATAAGTTAGGAAAAGATGAATAAAAGACATAGGCAAAGACAAAAATAAAAAAGGAAACTCACCTCCAGGAGTGGGAAGTTAGGCATCAAGAAGCGGCCACGGTAAGCCTCATAGCCGATCTCAAAGAGAAAATGATCCCAAACATCGGTGCCGGCTAAGGCCGCCAGCAGAGCATCACCAGAGAGGTCACTAGCATCCATCACAGGGGGATTATGAGGGACGCGATACCGAAAACCACCAACCACCTGCCGAGACACCCGCTCACCAAGGAACCACTGCCTGCACTCGGTACTCTCCATCAGAAGGCGGCAAGAGGTAAGAGATTTGACCGCTTGTATCTCCTCTGGGGCGGCTTCGGCGACACCCTCCCAAGGCGTCCAATCAACACTAGAGGCCGTCAGCTCAGTTAAGAAGTTTTTGAGCAAAACAATCCGGTGGGCCCCACTCTTCACCCCAACAACGTCCCTCCGCCATCTCAAACCTCGAGGGAATAGAGGCACAGGAGCCATGCCATCTTTATCCTCGCCTGATTAATCCGCCGGGGAAGGAGCCAACATCTTCAGGTATTCAAAGCTCCAAAGCTGCACAAACAAAGGAGAAAATCAGAACAAGTATAGAAATCAAAAGATAACAAATGAAAGAAGGTACAGTACGTACCTCCCAAGCTCGCCAGAATCCCCCAGTCGATTTAACGTCGCCCCGAGAGACCTCACCCATGTGCTTATAAAGATGGGCCAAGGCAGCACCACCCCAGTTGTAGGAGGGGATCTCATCAATAGTCGCCAGGCAAGAAAGGAATCTCAGGCTCACCCGGTCATTCCGCGTCGCAAAGATTGAGCAACCAAGGACATATAAAAGATACACTCTCAGGAGCTGGGAATTGTTCAGATTATGATTCCCTCTGCCATAGGCCCGATAAAGCCAGCCGCAAGGAAACCAATGCCTCTCCAGGTTAGGGGGAACAGCCCCAATCAGCATCTCCACAGCCTCTGGGTCAATCTCATAAAAATAGTCTAGAACCAGGCGCTTCCCGCCAACCCTCAAACCCGTGATCATGGAGAAATCAAAGGGCGTCATAGTCATCTCACCAAACGGCAGGTGAAAAGTGTTGGTGGTGTCCCACCACCTCTCAGCCAGTGCATAGAAGTGAGCCAAATCATTGCTACTTTTCGAAACCAAGCGGACAAAACCTCCGAACCCGGCATCGTCAACCATCCTTTTGACAGTAGGCGAGAGTTGGGTATACCACAAGAAAGCATGGGCAAGGCTACCATGGCCTTTTAATGTCACTTCCGGCACCTGTACATACCAAAGACGACAAAATGATGCACAAAATCACTATTCACGACCCAAGAGCTGAATTCACAAAAACAACATTTGAGCACAAATCGAACTTCTAACGATCTCTAGGTGCACACTACGACTCACAAAACTAGCATAATACATGAAAGCGGTCCTAAAATGTCGAAAGTCTCACATACCAAGCTCGCTAGAGCCGCGGCCGAAAGATGGTGTTGGGGGTCCCGTAAAATCAAGTCCGGAGCTTGCATCTCGGCCTTCATCTGTCCCTTGGCCTTCTTAGACGATCTCCTTGAGCTCGAAGCCATGGATCTACAAGAAAAATGGAAGTCACAGTTAAACTTTCTTCTTGAAAATTTGGGCTAACCAAAACACCAATCAAAAATCCAACTACGGGGAAAGATTACTCACCTGAGCGCGCACAAGCTGCGTTTTGATGAATTTTGGCTCCAAAAACACCCCAAAATGGCCAAGAATGAGCTTCAAAAGCTCAAAAACCCGAGATATACAAAGTTGAAGTCCGGCCACCCAGTGCCGCCGCGGCACTGGCCAACTGCCGCCGCGGCAGTGGCCCAGTGCCGCCACAGCACTGTTCCCTGCGGGCCCCGCTTCGTTCCGTTTCGCCCTGTTTTGGCCTTTTTCGGCCCATTTTTGGCCCCGATCAGCCCCGATGGCCCATTCCAGTCAAGATTTATGAGTTTTACCCCAAGCAGACTAAAAATTGTCAGAACTACCTCCAGCAGGCAAAAACTGGGAAAAATCGACTCCCGAAGACCCGAATCGGCGGTTTCAGGACAACCGTCGCAAATTTTGATCAAACACGAGAATTCTGGTAACGGATCCTGGTTTTTAGCTAATGCACCGAATAATCAAGAAAAGAGATTCCCCGAAAACCCTGCACTATCCCCCGAGGACAAAAGCAGACAGATACCAGCTCCCGGAGGCCCTGACCGACTCTCTTGGATTGAGCGCCGAAAGATCCGATCAACCGTGAGAGGTTCAGAGATGGATCCTGGTTCCTGATCAAGAAAAGAGATTCCCCGAGAACCCTGCACTATCCCCCGAGGACAAAAGCAGGTAGATACCAGCTCCCGGAGGCCCTGACCGGCTCTCTTTGATTGAGCGCCGAAAGATCTGATCAACCGTGAGAGGTTCAGAGACGGATCCTGGTTCCCGATCAAGAAAAGAGATTCCCCGAGAACCCTGCACTATCCCCCGAGGACAAAAGCAGACAGATACCAGCTCCCGGAGGCCCTGACCGGCTCTCTTGGATTGAGCACCGAAAGATTGATCAACCGTGAGAGGTTCAGAGATGGATCCTGGTTCCCGATCAAGAAAAGAGATTCTCCGAGAACACTACATCATCCCTAAGGGTAAATACAAACGATACTGCCACTAGCCAGAACTGATTCCCGAAAGTCGGCCGTCAGGAACAATCAGAACATCTCCTGCATCCAGATCTCCTGATTATCAAGAATTTTCTCACAGCTTTATCACAAGATCCCTCGGTCACCTTTGGCTATCGTCTTCTAAACAAAGCGCATCTGATCTATCTCACTCGTTCCGGAAGTTTGCCCCTAGACCCGGAGTCTTCTAAACCTCGACGTCCTTATCCGAGTCATCCACCACGTCACAGTCACGAACATTAGCACAATACCAGCCCACTCAGAGTGGCACACCCCACAACACTTGCTCATACTAGGGTCATAACACTAGACATGATAAGACTCATGACACAATTCATATCACATCCATGCATTGCATATCACTCTTATAGCATGGCATCCGCATGTCTTGTTGAGCATGTGTGATTTATTTCTTTGTGCCCCGAACTACGTCCTGGTCTGATTCCCCTTGGGATACGTAGGCAACTCACGCAGAGCACGACCAGCACTAACCTCATCATACTTGCATCTTTTGCAACGCTTTTATCCTAAATCTACAGCCTCCAAAAAGTACTGTCTCTTCAGAGCTTTGGCACTCGCTTGCGACATGCGATTGCCTCGCAAGTTCATGCCAAAGAGGGGCAAACTGTAGACACCCCATTTTGTCGGCTATCAGATTCAGGAGACCCATAGCTTGGTGGTTCACAATGATCGTAAAAAAGACTCAAAAGGATTCTCGAAAGTCAGTTCTATCTCTCAGAATGCTCAGAATGACCAAAATGCCCCCGAAAGCCCGAAAACTCCCAGATTTGGTCCCAAAGTTTTGAAAACATGCCATGTCATAAGAAAAGCGATAAAATGAGTTTTTAAGAGAAATCGGGTAAAATCGTCGGCTCCCAGAGACCCCCAAAAGTCCCGAAAGCTCCCGGAAAGTCCCCGTTGACCGATTTGACCAAGGTTTGACCAAGTTTGACCAAGTTTGACTAAAATCGTCCGAATTCACCAAAATCGTTTTAAATCATGAAAAAAGTGTTAAAACAATTTCCAAAAGAAAATCGAGCGAAAACATCAGCTCCCGGGAACTCCCGGAGGTTTCCAGAACTTCCCGGGAATCCCAGGTTTGACCAGTTTGACCAAAATTTGACTTTGGAACCGGGGCACCGAAACAATTTTCAAATATTTTTCATGGATACTAGAGGTCAATAGCTTTTCAACGGTATATCGCACATAATTTCTGGATTTAAAACGAATTTATTATGAATTTCCAAAGGCGAAAAAGGCGATCAAATCGACTTTTATCGCGAATACCGCAAAACTTTTCAAAGTGACCTATCTTCGAACTATTTTTTATGTAAAGTAGACTCCATTACCTTTCCAACGGTATATCACAACCTCAATTTGGAGTTTGTATGCATTTTCTGTGAATTTTGGACGAAATAGGGCCTTTTCGCGAATACCGGAACTTTAGGGGGCCTAAACAACATTATCTGGATGAAGGAGGAGCACTGCCGCCGCGGCACTGGCCCACTGCCGCCGCGGCACTGGCCCATTGCCGCCGCGGCACTCCCCTCCAGAGCAGTGTATTTTTGTAAATAGTTTTGTGGTCCCATTTTGATTAATTAAAAGCCAAAACGACATAGTTGTATGATTTCAAATATTTGGAGCCAATGGGAATACTTTCTAAATCCCAAAACCACCCCAAGTTGGCCTATATAAACACCCCATTACTCTTCATTTTGGGGGAGTCAAATGTAAGCTTTGAAAAAGTTTGGGAGAGAAAGTTGTAGAGATAAGGTTAGAATAGCAAGAAAGAAGCTTCCTTCTTTGATTTTTCAAAACAAAAGTGAGTTCTAAACTTTGTTTTTACTCCATTACTCCCATTTACTTCAACATTCAATACTCCCAACCACCATTTTAGTGAGCATTTAAGAGAGTGGAAGCTTCTTCCATGTCTAGTGTCATTACATATGAGTGAAACACCAATCTATAAGTCTCATGCTTCATGAATATCATCTATTGATCATCATCTATTTGCTTGTTTGTGTATTGTTCATCTCTTCTTATCTCATTTCTTTTTGATTTTCTTTATTTACTTACTAGTTCATCATCATCTAAGTGATGACATGAAGTTTGGGGTGAGTGAATCCTTATGGATAGTAGCTCTTGACCGCAAAAACATGTTTGATAGATGATGTTCATAACCTCAATACTTCCAAGGTATTCTTGAAATGTATTGAAATTATGTCCAAAATAAAATAAATCTCTCCAACAATCTTGGAGGTTCTTGATGATGAGTTTGATGTTGGCATTTTAAGTGGCTATAATCCTTATTGAGTATTAAAAATATGTTTTCAAAACATCTATTTCAAAACCACTCTCAATCCTTCTCATTTTGGTTTTAAGAAACAAAACCTTGTTTTCCCAAAAATCTTCAAAATAATGAGTCAAAACAGTGAGTGAGTTGAGTTCAAAGATTTCTCTAGAACTCAATACTCAACATATGGATGCAAGGACACTTGGAAAGTCTTCCTAACCCATTTGAGAACACCCACAATTTTTGGTTTGACTTGGAAGTACATAGAAATGGTCCATTTGGACCCAAACATTCCTTCCAGACATTCTGTTTTTGCTGTCACAGCAGCTAGGTCCACTTCTAACTTCTTTTACAGAAAACTTTTCCAAACGAGGTGGTCTTAACTTATTTTTACCTTAAACTTCAATGTCTTAGGGAACTTTATGTATAAAATGGGCCTCTAGATCATTAGTTTGCATCTTCTAAGATTTTTCAACATTTCAGTCGACGGTACGGACTCTGTTTCTGAGTGCCTTCATTGTTTATATGATTTCTCTCAATCTGTGATAGCTATTCAAGATTGGCCTTTTGGGTTGTGTTCTAGACACAATAAGGAACATCTCCATAAAAAATCATGCATTGAAAATATTCCTAACCCCTCGGTTCAAATTCCAAAAGATCATGCTACTGTTCTGTCCACTATTCACAGCAAGCACATTTCTACTTTCATTCTTTGATTTGATGCTTATATGCATTCCAAATTAGTTCATATTTTAGGAAGTAGTTCATACTACATTTGTACATATCCCATGTTGATTTAATTCATTCATTCATACACATTTTGGACTTCTAAGTCATTCTAGGGATCCATGTATCCAAAACACACTACAACCTTTGCACATTTTAGATACATACATTGCATTCATGCAAGATTTGGGGTTTTTTGTAACTCCTAATCTAAGAAGATTATAAGGAATGAACTCGATCACACGTTCATGCTTCCCCCGATCTAATCATCCTTTCTCATCCATCTCGGGGATTGAGAGATCTTCTTTTCTCAAAGAATAACATGCATCATGCTAGCTTGCTAAGCATATTTTGATTTCTTTGATTATTTGTTTCAAGAACAATTCATGTCCCCCTTTTTAGATTAGGAAGTCTTGATTATTTGATATATGATTAGACGATTTTTCCTAGGTTTATTTGTGTGATCTTTCACTTTACACTGTATGATATTTGGCTTAGATCTTATGAATGGTATCTTATCTTTAGATCTTCCATTTCAAATTTTCTTATGTGATGTAATATACTATCATAGTATTAATTGTCGAACCATACATAGTATAAGATGATTATTTGGATGCTAATTGAGGCCCGTCGAAATACGGGGCGAGTTGAATGTGTTTTAGTCGTGACAAAGGCTCCTTCCTCTCTCGTACCAAAACCCCGAACCAAGTTCTTTGGTTATGAAGGGCCGGTGCCCTTATCCGCTTGGGTGAGTCAAAATTAGGTTTCTTGGTTCCTAAAGACCAAGTGGCGACTCTGTATCTGTTTTCAACAGACCTTTTCTCTTCCTTTCCTTTTTTCAAAAACAATTTCAAACCTAAAAAGGCGGGCCCCTCCCAAAATGCTGGTGTCCACACAGCCACTCATGGACTTACGTTACATGGAGAAAGGAAGACAGTCAACAGCCACTCATGGACTTATGTTGCATGGAGAAAGATCATCAACAGCCACTCATGGACTTATGTTGCATGAGCGAAGGGAGACAGTCAACAGCCACTCATGGACTTATGTTGCTAGGAGAAAGGAAGATCATCAACAGCCACTCATGGACTTATGTTGCATGAACAAAGATGAAAGATCAACAGCCACTCTTGGACTTATGTTGCTAGGATGAAAGAAGATCATCAACAGCCACTCATGAACTTATGTTGCATGAACAAAGGAAGGTAATCAACAGCCACTCATGGACTTATGTTGCATGAAGGAAGATCAACAGCCACTCATGGACTTATGTTGCAAGGAGATGGTGGTCAACTTTCGATGGTTTGGAAAGGGATAAAATTTGCCCTAAGTTTGGACGCTTCTCATGCTGACGCCTTAACCGGTGCAGTAATGGTGTTTGGTACTTCTGCTTGTATTGGCATGCTCTTTATAACTTGATTTGAAAATTTTATTAGTCACTATTGACTTACACATTTGAGACTACAACAGACTCAAAAACTTGACAGACACTGACGCACGAGGACGACACATTTGACACCAAAATGAAACAAGCTCGTCTTGTCAAAACTTGATGTACTTTTGTCATAAATGATGTACCATTTCTCTTTTGGTGTTCACCCCTCATGGTAGCACTTTGCTAATAAATCTGATTTTTTGAAAATTCCTCCCTAGTGATCTAGTCAATTTTCTACTTCTCCCAGGAAGTGCTTTGAATTAGTGCCTTAGCTTATAGAATAAAAGATGCTCCATTTCCATCTGTTCAAGACAATGTTTGTGACTTGAAGGCTTACCATTAGTGTATAGGGATCGGGTGGCAAACGAAGTTTGCCCCTAGTTTGAAGGGCATGAAGTGGGATCGGTAGGCAAACGAGGAAAATGACCGAAGTTTGCCCCTAGTTTGGAGGAAGGTTCATTGGAGGTTTTGGGCAAACGAGGTAGGTGACCGAAGTTTGCCCCTTGTATGTAGGGTAGGCAGTAAAATTTAGGTAAACAAAGCGAGTAGCCAAAATTTGCCCCTAGTGTGGAAGGTGATTTATGGCTTGAGGCAAGGACTGTGACTTTAATCTCTCGAATGCTCATAACTTTTGCCTAGGCACCAACGAGGTGACCTAACGAGCTCTTTTCTCTCTTTTGCTATTGCTCACTTTGGATTTAGCTCTAATTTTTTCCTAGGCGTCCTTTCAGATTTTTGACCTAGCGAGCCATCCTTCTTTTTCTTTTTTTGAAAGTCTACCTACGTACCCCCAAGTGGGGATCAGGTCCAACGTAGTTCGGGCCATGGTAGGAAAGAAACGGGTTGATTTTTAGGTAGGTGGGGTGACCGAACCGTTGTGGTTGCCTACGTATCCCCGAGTGTGAATCAGGTCGAGCGTAGTTCAAGGCAAGGTCTTGAAAGAAATCGGTTTGATTATAATGGTGTCGACCGAACCGATGTGGTTGCCTACGTATCCCCGAGTGGGAATCAGGTCGAGCGTAGTTCAAGGAAAGGTCTTGAAAGAAATCGGTTTAATTATGATGGTGTCGACCGAACCGATGTGGTTGCCTACGTATCCCCGAGTGGGAATCAGGTCGAGCGTAGTTCAAGGCCGGGCTTTGAAAGAAATTGGGTATGAGGGTTTTTCAAACTAATTATCAAAGAAGTTCAAACTTGGGTTACTTATGGTAGCCTTGAAGAGGAGGATTCGGTTTCCATCTCCCTTTCTTTTCTTTTCTTTTCTTTTTCTTTTTCTTTTGTTTTGAGGATTGATCCTTTTCACTTTCGCCTAGCCAGTCAATTTTCCTTTTCACATAGTTGATTCTTGTGAGATCTTTTGATTATGATTTCAGAATTCCAGAATGTGCATATCAGTTCTCAGAATTTATTTGTGGTCATTCCGAGCCTTCTGAAATGTGCTCTAGGCATGTTCTCATGACGTACCTTGAAGTGTATAATTCTCTGTATCACCAAAATTTTGTTCCTTTCATTTTCCCCATCATTTTTGACTGGCTAAGGCTAGATCTTTGAAATCAACACCTTTTTCAGCTCTAACTTTTGCCTAGGTGCCCTTTCGGGTTTTCAACCTAGCGAGCTTTCTTTTTTTTTTTGAAAGTGGAGATGAAACTCACTGAAATGTTTGGCTACCATCAAGGACCAAGTCCGCACAGGTTTGCATGGCTATCAATTGGGTTGGGCCCAAGGCTTTGAAATGGTAGAAATGGTGGAAAGGGTGTTGGGCAAGCCCCAAGTCAGTTCCAAGCATGTCTTTTCAAGATTGAGGCAAGAGAATCTTTAAATTCTTAAAGTAAGACTATTCAATTCTCGGCTCTTCATCGGTGTCGGCACAAAATTGACTTTGACCTTTTACAAAAAAAAATTTATTACTTTTTTGTTTGAGTAAAAAAAAATTATTACTTTTTTTTAGCACAGTAATATTCATGGTAATTTGAAAAGTGACACTTCAGTTCAGCGATTCATGCATCTATGACTAGGCACATCAGATTAGGCAAAATGAGACTTCATTCCATCAGTAAAGAAGGATTACAGACTCATTAACAACTCGATGACAGACGGACTCGACCACAAGACTAAACTTGAAATAGACAAAACACACAACAGACTCGACTGGACTTGACCTGGTCTCAAATGGAATGTCAAAGTAACTCGCATATTCTTTTTTTTTTTTTTAATTTTTTTTTGAAGAGCATCTTCATTTGGTTTTCTAGCAAGAGTCCCAAACACCATTACTTCACTTGCACAGGTTCAACATTCGTGGGTCTCAGCAAAGGGGATCAGTCGAGCGGTTGGTCCAAGCCAAGATAGGAGATGGCGTTAGGATGGGGTGCATCCTCTATGAGATTTTGAATGTCATGGCGGAGGCGGATGCATTGATCGGTGGCATGGCCTAGATTTTGGTGGTAAGCACATTGTAGGCTCATGTTGTAGTGAGAGGGTATGGGATCCGGTAGTGATTTGTGAGGGAGGAGTTGCAGGTGGCCCTTTTTGAGTAGGTGGTCTAAGGCTGTGGAGATGGGAATATCAAGTCTGGAGAATTTGCGAGGGCCTTTAGGGCGATTTGGTGGAATGGACTGGTATGGACGGGGAGAGTAGGCCATTGGTTGGTGGTTAGGTGCATGGATATCTGGGAAGTCTAGGGAGTAGTTGGGTCCCTTGGACTGGTGTTGGGGTTCATTATTCCTGAACTTTCCTTCTTTGATGGCATCCTTTATTCTGGTGAGCTTGTCAAGAGCTTCTTGATCCAAACTATGTATCCAAAGATCAGCTAATTTTCCAAACCATTCAGTACAAGGTGCTGGACGGGAAGATAGCAGAATCGAGGGTGGTGGGTTAGCCAAATGCCGTATCATATCTGTCATTTCTGCAAGCTCGTCCCTGATCTTCTCAATAGCAGGTTCCATAGCGGTCATTCTAGCATCCACAGTTATTTTGATTAGTTGATCATTCGGTGTACGAGTCCAAGCGGAGTGAATGCGGACTTCTGGTCTCATTTTATGAAGAAATCCTAGGACCTGGGTGAGGTGATCCAAAAGCTGAGTCATAGTGGTTCTCATCTTGGCGACTCGAGTTTCCAAGCTTTTGTGATCCATAGGTTTGTTTCCCGGAGGGCTATTAATCCCAAGAAAAAATGTAGCAGGACGACGTTTAGGACCTGTGATGTTTTGCAAATTGAAATGACAAGGATCAGACTCGGAGGATGAAGATCGATGATCATGTGATGATGATAAGGGATAGACTGTGTGGACTTACGAGATATATGTGTGTGCAGACTGACATGAATTGTATATGTATATGAGACAATCATGCGGATGCAAACCCTAATCTATATGATGCCTCTACTTCTACCATATAACAGTTAAGCAAGTAAGGTCCTAGTCATACAAAGTGTGCTAACCTTTCTTTCCAGTATGATCACCAAGGGATAACAGGGATTTCCGGGATACTTCGGGAATTTTGGACAGAGTTTCTGGGAGAAATAGGGATTTGGTAGATTCGGAGAAATTTCTAGAAGTCATTTGAGTTTTTAGGAGAAATAGGGATTTCTGGTTGATTTGGACTGAGCTTCTAGGAGAAATTGGGAAATCAGAATTTCTGGGAGAAATTGGTACATCTAGGCATTTTTGGGAAGTTTGGATGGAGTTGTTGGAAATTTTGGGAAATCTTGGAGATTTGGATAGAGCTTATGGGAAAACATGAAAACTCGGGTAAGTTGGACAGAGTTTTCAGGAGAAACAAGCATACCGGAATTTCTGGGAGAAATTGAGATTTCTGGGTAATTTGAGAGATTTGGACAGAGCTTCTGGGAAAACAGGTATAATTGGGTAAGTCGGACAGAGTTTCTGGGAGAAACAAGTATATCGGAGTTTTTAAGAAAAATTGAGGTTTCTGGGTATTCTGAGGGAGAAATAGGGATTTCTAGGAAATCTTGGTGATTCGGACAGAGTTTCTAGGAGAAACAGGGATATCCTGATGAGTTGGGTAGAGTTTCTGTTGGAAGAAATAGGGATATATGACGGGAATAGGTGATGATGGTGATCATACTTTCTAGCAAGTTTTCATACTCCTATGTCTCAGGACCAACAAACAAGGTTTGCGGTGTATATCTTTGTGAGCATGGAGCAGACATCCTTATCATGGTGCCTAGGCAAGTCAACTCAATGTGATCACATGTGAGCGATTGCCTTGGGAATCATAAGAAAGAGGTTCTGTTCTATGTCACATAAGCGTCTACACCGCGCAGATATTCCCACCAGGGCATACAACAGTTATATCACATTGTCCTATCTGAAAAGATAAATGAACAGTCCTATGAAAGGTTCTACAGGAATCTATATGAAAAGGCTGGGTTTAGTCAAAGAGGGTCCGTTGACGAGAGTTCCAATATACCGTCGGGGAGACAGTACGGAGGTTTTTACTCTTTTTGATATACCTTGGAAGGTACAATATCAACGGTGACTTGTGCCCTGGCACAACAAGACCTGAACAATGTCAGCGCCGCATTTCAGACACAGTCGAAGGGGAAATGCAAAAGTGCAATGCGGTGAACCAAACACAGTAAAAAGATGATTTTAAGGATGCTTCTTATGAGTCAAACCTCTATATTATTTTGTTTTAAAAATAAAAATCCCCAGCAGAGTCGCCAGATTGTGGACACAGGGCTTCCACCTCTTTTTGTTGGGTTTTGAAACTTGTTTGATTTTGATCAAAGAAAGAAAATGGTTGGTCTGTTGAAAACAGATACAGAGTCGCCACTTGGTCTTTAAGGAACCAAGAAACCTAATTTGACTCACCCAAGCGGATAAGGGCACCAGCCCTTCATAACCAAAGAACTTGGTTCGAGGTTTTGGTACGAGAGAGGAAGGAGCCTTTGTCGCGACTAAAACACCCTCAACTCGCCCCGTCTTTCGACGGGCCTCAATTAACATCCAAATAATCATCTTCTACTATGTTTGGTTCGACAATTAATATTAACGATAAGTATATTACATTACATAAGAATCTTGAAATTGGAAGATCAAAGGATAAAATATCATTCATAAGATCTAAGTCAAATATCATGCAATGTAAAGTAAAGAAATCACACAAATAAACCTAGGAAAAATCGTCTAATCATGTATCAAATAATCAAGACTTCCTAATCTAAAAGGGGACATAAATTGTTCTTGAAACAAATAATCAAGGAATCAAAGTATGCTTAGCAAGCTAGAATGATGCATGTTAATTTTGGGAAAAGAAGATTTCTCAATCCCCGGGACGGATGAGAAAGGACGATTAGATCGAGGGAGAGCATGAACGTGTGATCAAGTTCATTCCTTATAATCTTCTTAGATTAAGGGTTACAAAAACCCCAAATCTTGCATGAATGCATTACATGTATCTAAAATGTGCAAAGGTTGTAGTGTGTTTTGTGTACATGGATTCCTAGAATGACTTAGAAGTCTAAAATGTGTATGAATGGATGAATGAAATCAACATGGGATTTGTACAAATGTAGTATGAACTACTTCCTAAGATATGAACTAATTTGGAATGCATATGAGCATCAAATCAAAGAATGAAAGTTGAAATGTGCTTGCTGTGAATAGTGGACAGAACAATAGCATGATATTTTGGAATTTGAAAAGAGGGGTTAGGAATGTTTTCAATGCATCATTTTTTTATGGATATCTTCCTTATTGTGTCTAGAACACAACCCAAAAGGCCAATCTTGGATAGCTATCACAGATTGAGAGAAATCATATAAACAATGAAGGTCACTCAGAAACAGAGTCCGTATTATTGACTGAAATGTTGAAATATCTTAAAAAATGAAAAATAATGATCTAGGGGCCCATTTTATACAGAAAGTTCCCTAAGACATTGAAGGTTAAGGGAAAAATAAGTTAGGACCACCCCTTTTGGAAAAGGTTTCTGTAAAACAAGTTGGAAGTGGCCCTAGCTGTTGTGACAGAAAAGGCAGAATGTCTGGAAGGAATGTTTGGGTCCAAATGGACCATTTCCAAGTACTTCCAAGTCAAACCAAAAATCATGGGTGTTCTCTAATGAGTTAGGAAGACTTTCCAAGTGGCCTTGCATCCATATGTTGAGTATTGAGTCCTAGAGAAATCTTTGAACTCAGCTCACTCACTGTTTTGACTCATTATTTTGAAGATTTTGGAGAAAACAAGGTTTTGTTTCTTGAAACCAAAATGAGAGGGGTTGAGAAGGGTTTTGAAATAGATGTTTTGAAAATATATTTTCAATACTCAATAAGGATTATAGCCACTTAAAATGCCAACATCAAACTCACATTAAGAACCTCCAAGATTATTGGGGAACATTATTTCCATTTTGAAGATAACCTCAGAATACATAGGAATGTATTGAGGTTATGATCATCATCTATCAAACATGTTTTTGAGGTTAAGAGCTACTATCCATAAGGATTCACTCACCTCAAACTTCATGTCATAATCTAGATGATGATAGACTAGTAAGTAAATAAAGAAAAGAAAAAGAAATGAGATAAGGGGAGATGAACATATATATAATCAAAGAAAGTAAATAGCAATCAATAGATGATAATCAATGTGATTTTGGACTTGTAGCTTGGTGTTTCACTCATATGTGGTGACATTTGGACATGGAAGTAGCTTCCTATCTCATGAATACTCAAGAATGGTGGTAAAAGAAATATTTGGATGATGGAAGTTTTGATAGCAAACTCAAAGAAAACTCACTTTGATGGAGAAAATAGAAGAAGAAGACTACTTCTTCTCTTTCTCTCTCTATATTCCTCTAGAGTTTCTTCCTAAGCTCTCTCTAAGCTTATATGTCTCTTCTCTAAATGGAAGTAAATGGCTTCTTTTATAGGCAAAGGAGGGGTGGTAAATGGAGTTTTAAAAGTTTAAAATGGTCTCCCATTGGTCCAAAATAAGCTGGGAACCAAAACTACGTCGTTTTGATTTCTAATATATCAAATTGGACCCCCAAAATAAATTACAAAAATACACTGTTCTGGAGGGGAGTGCCGCGGCGGCACTGGGCCAGTGTCGCGGCAGCACTGCTCCTCCTTCGTCCAGATAATGCTGTTTAGGCCCCCTTAGGTTCCGGTATTTGCGAAAAGGCCCTATTTCGTCCGAAATTCACAGAAAATGCGTATGAACTCCAAACTGAGGTTGTGATATACCGTTGGAAAGGTAATGGAGTCTACTTAAACATAAAAAATAGTTTGGGGATAGGTCACTTTGAAAAGTTTTGCGGTATTCGTGATAAAGGCCGATTTGATCGACTTTTTTATCTTTGGAAATTTATAATAAATTCGTTTTAAATCCAGAAATTATGTGCGATATACCGTTGGAGAGATATTGACCTCTAGTATCCATGAAAAATGTTTAAAATTGTTTCGGTGCCCCGGTTCCAAAGTCAAATTTTGGTCAAACTGGTCAAACTTGGGATTCCCGGGAAGTTCTGGAAACCTCCGGGAGTTCCCGGGAACTGACGTTTTCGCTCGATTTTCTTTTGGAACTTGTTTTAATACTTTTCTCATGATTTAGAATGATTCTGGTGAATTTGGACGACTTCGGTCAAACTTGGTCAAACCTTGGTCAAACCGGTCAACGGGGACTTTCCGGGAACTTCCGGGACTTTCGGGGGTCTCTGGGAGCTGACGATTTTATCCGATTTTTCTTAAAAACTCATTTTATCACTTTTCTTATGACGTAGCATGTTTTCAGAACTTTGGGAGCAAATCTGGGAGTTTTCGGGCTTTTAGGGGCATTTTGGTCATTCTGAGCATTCTGAGAGATAGAGCTGACTTTCGAGAGTCCTTTTGAGTCTTTTACGATCATTGTGAACCACCAAGCTATGGGTCTCCTAAATCTGATAGCCGACAAAATGGGGTGTCTACAGTATCCATCTGAACTTTGAATACAATAGTTACCTTTCTAATGCTATAGGGCCCTGCTAGGCGACGATAGCGTTGTAACTATTCTATTCTCCAGGCAAGGTCACGAGGACCTAAGAGTCTAATGATTACACTCTTTTTAAAACCAAAACTGCTATAGGGCCCTGCTAGGCGACGATAGCAACGTAATCATTTTACTCTGAGCTAACGGCGTTACACTGGTAATGTAACAAGTCACATGAGTCAGTTGTGGTGTCCATGGTTGAGTAAAAGTCGAATATATCGATACTGCATTGTGTCGCCATACTACCATGTCATATGCTCATTAATATTGTTTCAAGATATTGTTGTACCTGTATATCCTTAAATGTATTAGGAGTGATCGGTTAAGACAATTTCACTTAGCTTCAAAAGCTAACGGCTCCTTCCCTGCCCTAGACATTTTACGTCTAGGTTATTATGAGGAGGACTATCAAGGTAACCCTGAAGGTGAATATCACTATCCTCAAGATGGGAACTACCAAGAAGGTGATCCTGAGGCAGACTATCAGGAGGAGTTTGATAACGAAGGTTACGAGTTTGCCAGCTAGAAGAAGAACTCTGGCCTACTTTTGTATTAAGACCTCTTTTTCATTTTAAATAGTTATCTTTTGTTATGTAATAATTTAAGTGGCGTCGATTGCCCAAACTTATCTTTTGTGGTTTTCATTTGGAACTTCTATAATAGCCTAAGTAGCAAAAACTTTAAGTTCCCCCATGAATACCATTAGACACTTTTGCAATGCCTTACTCTGATATATAAATTATGTTAATATGTTGCACGGATAGGTCAGTTTTATGTAACTCGTCATTCCCTATGGGTCCAGAAAGGAAATTATAAAATTTCCCTATTTTTGGCTACTCCGGGGCGTGACAATCAGTCCCATAATTGTGGTATTCAAATCTTTTGGAGTATCATTTCTTTTAACCAAATTTGGTTGTTGTCGAACTAGTTGTCCCAGAGGTGGAACAACATTTGGGGCAACATGTGGTGGTTGAAAGTTGTCTACCCTCCAATAAGGTTCATTAACAACTCTTCTTCCATATCCTAACTCTGGTTAGAACACATGATTGTTGTTCACTCTCCTGTTCTGACCAATATTAAGGTCTCTAGGCCTTCCATCTTCTATGTTTACTAGCCCAAACATTAGGTCTTGGAAACCCCCAGCCTAGCATGCTTGAGTATCTTCAAAAATAGGCCCCACATTATTTTGGACAGGCATGTAGAAACTTTCTTGTGCACTTGGCCTTAAAATAGTGTCATTTACACAATTAGTAGGAATGAATTGATTAATACCAGGTGGATATTCCCCTTGAAGCGAAAGTGAGTGACCATGTGATATTACCACTAGCGTGTTTTGTGGTAAACGATTGGTAAATGAAGTAACCAGAATATTGACATTTTGGATCATTTGGATCATATTTCCCAAATGATCAATGAATGGTGTCAACTAGGGGTAGACACGAGCCGAGCCGAGCCGAGCCGAGCTTGCTCACGAGCTTTTTCACAAGCTTGCGCACGAGCTCAAATGAGCCGAGCTTTCAAGTGATCGCGAGCTTTCTCGAGAGCTTTTAAAAACGAGCTTTTTTACGCACCCTTTAAAACTATATAGTTTAATGATAAATTAGTCATTTATCTAGTCTATTTACGAGGTTTATCATATTTTCTCTAAAATTATATAGTGTTATAATACATATATATATAAGTCACTATACAAGCTTTTTATCAAACCTATTAATGATCTTTTTCACAAGCTTACTCGCGAGCCTTAATCAATCGTGTTTACGAGCTCAAATGAGTAAGCCAAGCCTAGCCTTTATCGAGCCGAGCTTCGAGCCCTTGTTGAGCGGCTCTATTCGTGTCCACCCCTAGTGTCAACTAATTCACCAAGAGATTTTGTATTTCGATACCAATTTTTGGTATTGACTCTTATTGACTTTGGTTTTCGTTAACTACCCCATTGTTCATAGGATCAACCACATTTTCCTTATAAGGTTCTTGGTGTGAAGTACTACCAACCTCTACTTTTCACCAATACTGGTGTTAATACCATTGTTGGTGTTCTCAACAGATCTATTGCTTCTAAGTGCTCTGTTGGTCATTTTGACACTTGTGTCCCATCGGGCGTGCCAAAATTATGTTTGGCTATTTATCCTTTGAAGGATATTTGTGTAATTTTTTGTGTACGAGCGTGTCAAGCAAGCAAGTTGCCAATGTGATTGTGTAAGCCTAATGCACCTCACCAGGTCAATTGTGACCATTCGAATGCCTTAATTAAAAGGACTTTAATCGTTTGAATTGATAAACAGTTGCAAAGTATAATATAAGTTATCTAGAAACTAAAGACTATAAAATAATAGAAGAAAGGATATACTTTATTTTAAAACAAAGTAGAGTACAAACTGACCTCGAAGAGGACTTTGAAGTGGTATTCTATTCCTAAGGAAAGAAAAAAACAATATAACAATAGAAAGTGTTTTCTGAAGTGTTGGTTGGTGTGTTTGCGTTTGTCTTTCTCTCCATCTCTTCTTCTATTTATAGAATTTCAAAATAACTACTCCCTTAGATCTCCACGTACTTTTAACTATTACTTCAAACTGCTTGATCCCTCTTTGACATGTGTCCTGACAGTTGCTTTTTTGAATCTAACCCTTGCTGAATGACAAACTTCTCGTGCCCATGTCTCCTATTTGAATTCTTCCACGTGTCACTAGTACCTCTAGATATCCTAGTGGGTTGTTTGTTTTAAGGTAGAAGAGAGGCTTAAATGCTCTGTTTAAGGTGGTTGGGATTATTAAATGAGATGTAGACAAAACTATATATTGTGAAGATGGAGACTTATGAGAAGGAGGTGCCGTCATTTGGTGATGAACCAATACCATTGGTTGGTCAAGGGAGGGGAAGGAATGCTATTGGTGCAAAGGTTTAAGAAAGTGGGGGTGCCAAAGTCTTCGCTATTGATTATGAGAAGGTAAGAGAGGGCGAGTGTTGAGGTGTACAGAAGGTTAAGCATGGGCAGGAACCGAGGTTCTCTTCTATTGGTGCAGCCTGTTAAGCAAGCTTGAAGTGATTGGGCACTGTTAGTCAAGGGTTTAGGAAAGTTTTGCACTGATGGGCCTCGCTCATTGGTTGTGAGGCTGGTTGGGGTAAGGCATATGAAAGTCACGTGTCTCTCTCTCTCCCCCCCTCTCAATCTCTCTCTCTCTCTCTCTTTTGGACCAACCCTACCCATGAGGCGCAGGCTAGGGAGATGCCTTCGACTTTAGCCACCTAGCCATGAGCTTCCGAAATCCCAGCAGACTTGACCACATTGTGTCAAAATCCAGTATTTTTATTAACCCTATTAAAAATATAGTATGTTGGAAGTAGGGTGTCGAGTCCACTGGGATTGATATAAGAACAATGTTTGGGAAGTTTAGAAACTAATTGTAATACTTAAAATAAAGAAATAAGAAAAGATAATAATAGGGAATAAAATGACTTTGCGTCTTATGGGTTTTTTAGAGGATAAAAGGGAAAACTAATCTAAAAAGCAATAGGTTGGGATCATTCCCCCCATCCTGGGTCACAACAATATGAAATGGACTAATGTTTCAAGCACACTCTATGGTAACATCTTATTATGTCATATTATTAAACACAAGGAGTGCATCTATGTGTTAGATGAAAGGAGCTTTGAGATTTCCATAGAAATGGATTTGAAGCTAATGCTTGGCTATCAAGGATGCATGACACACAAGATGAAACCTCCATGCCTTCTAATCCGAATGATTTTTCCACCCTACACTAACTAATCTACTTAGTGGACAAATCACCTATGAAGCCTTCAAAAGGTAGTATTTAAAACCCAAGAATTTAAACAATCAAAGATACCCGACATGAAAGATGAAGACTCCAAGTTTTAAATCCTACACACAACATTTATCAAACACATAGAGTGCAAAACACAAGGTTACATAATATTCCATATGAAATACATAAGGTAGGATTCAAAGTTTAAGTTTTGACAATCAAAGATGCAATGCAAATAAGATGAAGCCCCTAGTTTTGAATCGTACACAAATTAACCCTAGAAATGCTACAACATTAAATCCAAGAGTTCATGATCCACAACCTAAGTAAATGGAACTAATAATGGAAAACATAGCAATATCATCAAATGAAAAGAGATAGAAGATTTTCTATGAATATCGAATTATTGTTATAACCGCCTTCTATCAATCTGGAATCAAAGCGTGGTTCCTCAACCTGGTAACCTAGTAAACTTATTATATGAATATTAGATATACAAAAGAAGTAGAATCCAATAATTTAAATAATTCAACATCATTGTAAATTAGAATACATAGAACAAAAAATCAATTACTAAAAATATTAAAAGAACTGATTAAAAATTTTGAAAATCATCAATTAGAAATTGTTGACAAGGTTAGACATCTACATTATCTTGCACAAAAGCAGAAAAACAATTAGTAATTAGGGAAGAAGACCAGAAACCAGAAACCTTTGGATTCTTACCCTTACCCATGTAAAGAAGATCCTCCAGAAAATCCTTTTGAATTAGTAATCCATAAAAAGAAAGTTACCTAAAAAAAATGAGACTTTTTATTTAGGTATATTACTTTTTATGGATTACTAAGACTCATTTTTCACTTGAATTATTTAAATTTTCATATTCTAGTTTTTCTGTATATCTAATAATCATATAGTAAAGTTACTAGGTTACTAGGCTGAGGAACCAACCTTTAATACTAGATTAATTAAAGGTGATTGTAAAATAATTTGATATTCGAAGAAAAGATAAAATTACTAAATTTAAGAAAACTTCTGGGGAGTTTAATATAATTCTTTAAACCACTATGGTTACATGATTAATTGTAAATGACCTGATTGGACTTAATTGTCACACTTAAGAAACTCTAGGGTCTTAAAGGTTCAAATTGAAATTGCATGGACACAAGTGTCACGACCCTCACACTACAAGGTAATAAGTATAATTTACCCATAAATAAATAGTATCTAGACAATATTGTTGACAGTACAGCATTTCCTTCTCATTGATTTGGTGGATAATTGAAATGTCAAATTTTTTTTTTGGGGTAAATTGAACTTTTCACCCTTAAACTTTAGGTGGTTTAGCACTTTACACCCTAAAGTTTGAAATTTGGTATTTTCATCCCAACACTATGTTTGGGAGAGAAAAGAAAAGAAGAGAAAGTCAAAAGTGAGGACAGAAAAGAAAAGAAGAGAAAGGATGGTAGTTTCTTTCATCTTGTTTGGGAGTTTAGGAGAGAAGAGAAAGTTACTTTCTTTCTTCTTGTTAGCAAGTTGAGAAGAAAAGAGAAGTTCCACAGCTGTAGCAAAATAAGTCTAATTAGCCCTTTTAGTGACAAATGCTTGTTCACTGGAATTTATTTGACGAATTTTGCTAGAATAGTTTGTTCTATATCGCAAAATGCAGCTTAATCTTTAAGTGAAATCAGATTTTCTTTTATTTTCTATGCCCACTCACTGAATAGATTCTAGGGTAAATTACACAAACCTCCCCTAAGGTTTGCCTTAATTACACGGCCCTCCCCTCTTGTTTCAAAAATTACACAGACCTCCCTCGAGATTTGTAATTAGGTAACAAAACGCCCCCTCCCCCAATGGTCCGTTAGTTTTTTTACATTAGCCTCTCCTGAAAATTACAATTAGCCCGCCTAATATTATAAAATTTGTCATACTAAAGCCCCCTTTCTCTTATATTTTTGTGCTAATTATAAAATCCCTCCTCCCTCCTATGTTTTTGGGTTAATTTTTTTAGCATTAATTTATATCATCTACACAAAATATACACAAAACATATATAAATAGGTCCAAAATTTTTTTTCCCCCGAACAAACCTCTATCAAGCCCCCCCTCTGTATTAATTTTCTAGATCCGCCCCTGTCCTTATGCTTCAATAGTGGACACTTAACCCCCTGTGATTGTGGATTAAAATAGAACTGTTATGATTTCACTCAAAGAGCGTTAACCCCAAAATTAACATCACAAAATGGGTTAAGTGTTTATATTTTTAACCAATTTTAGAATTTTTGTCAGTTTTGAGTGAAATCATAACAATTCTATTTTAGTCCACAATCACAGGGGGTTAAGTGTCCACTTTTGAAGCATAGGGACAGGGGCGGATCTAGAAAATTAATACATGGGGGGCTTGATAGAGGTTTGTTTGGGGGAAAAAAAATTTTTGGACCTATTTATGTGTATTTTGTGTAGATGATATAAATTAATGCTAAAAAAATTAACCCAAAAACATAGGAGGGAGGAGGGATTTTATAATTAGAACAAAAATATAAGAGAAAGGGGGCTTAGTATGACAATTTTATAATATTAGGGGGGCTAATTGTAATTTTCAGGGGAGGCTAATGTAAAAAAAACCAACGGACCATTAGGGGAGGGGGCGTTTTGGTACCTAATTAAAAACCTCGAGGGAGGTCTGTGTAATTTTTGAAACAAGAGGGGAGGTCCGTGTAATTAAGGCAAACCTCAGGGGATGTTTGTGTAATTTACCCTAGATTCTATTTACATTCTCTACATTCACAAACCAAACAGAACATATGATTGTCTACGATTAGCATATGCTCCTATTAGCTTTGTCATGATTAAACTATGTCCGAGTTGAACTGTTGAAATAGATATTGCTAGTAAGAGTGCTAAAAAAAATGAAGAAGTGGCTGATACAGCAATGTGTAGTAACAAAATTACAATCAAAGGACACTTGTTATATCTTTGGATTAATTGTGCTAACTTAGAAATTAGTCTGAAGTAGAACTTTAAAGGGATAAATACTCTGACCTTCCTCGAGGTTAAGTTTAATACACGTACCTCTCCTGTAGTTTTTTTTTATATATATATTTTTTTATATTTTTATAACTACCCTTACCTCTCTTGAGTTAAATGTTTAGGTAACTCCTTTTCCCTTAGTTACAAAAACGTATCACCCCTGACGAAAAGTGCTTTCGTCATTAAACAATTACATTATTCTTCCAAAAATGACCTTAACTGTTCCTCTAATGTTTACTTTGACCTCCCTCGAGATTATATCAGATTACACGGACCTCCCTTCTAGTTTTTTAAAATTACACTAATCCATTCAAAATTTAAAAATATACCCATTTAAACAATATGTATTGATCCTCCTCTGCCACCATCACCACAACATACATACCACCACACAATTTAATACTTTTCTATATTTCTTCTCATTGATCTTGTGAATAATGACACTGCTACAATCAACTCAATACTTTTCAACTAGGAAGCACCGACACTTCGGAAAAGGGCTTTGTACCCGTGTCCAACATGTACCGGATATCGACACTCATCTGACATACCTCCGACATGTATTAGATGTGGCAAATACGTGTCTTGTTTCTGTTATGCAATTTTTAGAGGCGGACACGTCATCGACATATGGCGGGACACTTCAAGGGACATGGAGAGAAGTTCTTTTTGACCAAAAAGATGACTTTTGTTAGTTTTTTTTAACACTTTCAAAACCAAAACAGAGTTGATTTTGTCAAGAATTACCTCACTTATCTCCTCATGTTGTCCCGGTATTAGTCTCTCAAGACCATCATTGTCCGATCTCATCTCTCTCTCTCTCTCTCTCTCTCTCTCTCTCTCTCTCTTCATTTTCTTAATATTAAACGATAATGTTCAAAAAACGTGAAATGAACATCCTATAAATATTTGAATAACATTTCTGAAAACGTAAGAAATGAGCTTAAAATTAAACAATTTTTTTTTATAAAAAAAATGTGTATCCCTGCCGTGTCGTGTCATCATTTTTTAGGATTTATCGTGTCGACGTACCAGCGCTGTGTCGTATCCGTGTCGGCGTATCGTGTCCGTGCTTCATAGTTTTCAATAATTTTCCTCGTTGATCATCTTAATTCAGTGACGCAACCTCAATCAACCAAACTTAAGCCCCAGTAACAACTCTAACCATGATAATTATGGCCCCAATCACAAAATCTCAATTAAGAAAATATTTAAGCGTAGCCACTATGTGATTTTTGTTTGCGTGTATAAACCCAAATCGAACCATAAGTGAAAGCCCTTATCTCAACTGAGTGTGCTTTAGGCAGATCTCTACATGAAAGAGTATGTCTTTCTTAGGAACAATTAATTCTCTGATTGTTTGGTATATATACGGCAAAAAAAAGTCGTTTTGCACTTAAAAAAAATTATATATTTTTTAAAATAAATAAAAAAAAGAGGTCCCAAGCCCCGTTCAAATAACAGTCAACTACTTATTTTTTCCATTAATTTTGCACTTACAATGCTTTGGGTCTCCAAAATTTTTTCTCAATTTTAGAATTCAATTTTAAGTCTAAACTTTATACTCTTATGTCTATTCCCCCACCAAAAAAAAAGGAATAAACTTATACCAAATGGGGTTAAATGCATTTTACACCCTTGTAGTAGTTTGTCACATGCGTCAGTTTGGTCCCTGTAATTTAGAATGTGTCACTTTTTGATCTCTGTAATTTCATAAGTGTGTCAAATAAGTCCAAAAAGCCTTTTAGTGACGAACAATTTTGTCATTGAAAGTAAAAAGTTTGTCACAAAAAGTGTTTGAAGGACTATAATGACACACTTATGAAATTACAGGGACTAAAATGATACTTTCTAAGCTACATGGACCAAATTGAAACAAAGGACAAACTAAGAGAGTGTAAAATGTAATAAGCCAAATGTAGTTAAATAACCTTACATATAGCCCATAAGCCCAAAGCACTGTTGTTTACTGAATCTTGTTAAATTAAGAAGCAAACAAGAGAAAATTTTATCCATATAAGCAAGGACTAGTAATTCCCCTCCTATAGATTTTGCTAGCAAAATTTTATAGTTTATTTGGTAATTTTAGTTTAAGTTCTAGGAAAAATAGTTATAGGCGCGAGTAATGCTACAGACCTAACACATTGCACAACAGGGCTTTAAATGCTTGTACCCTGTGTTGTGTAAGTGGAGCATAGAAAAGTGTGAAAAACACAGGGTACAAAGCATTTAAAGCCCTGTTGGCTTTGGGTTGTGCAATGTGTTGTGTCTGTAGCATTACTCTATAGGCGCATGTAAAAAAGTGTGTGAATATGCATAGGAGGGGCCATTTTAGAAGCTCACTTTTGATCCTTAAAAACTCAAGGAATATTTTAGCTGGATTCTGAATTTATGATAACCAAGAATCATTCTATGGGTAATTAATCTGTCAAGAATCTGAATGGAATACATATTAGATATAGAATCCATTGTTTGGTTTTGGAAAGACCAATCAATTGGGGCCGTCCCTAAGCATTTGGAGGCCCGAGACGAACTACTAAAATAGAGGCCGCTTTACAGGGGTACGGGGGCAAGCCCCCCGATTATTGGTAATTTTTTAGGGTCTACTTATACATAATTTGAAGTTTTTTTTGGGTCTACTTATAGTTTGAGTCTATTTGTGAAACTAATTAAAATATTGTACGGTGTCTTTCAAAATTCTAGGGGGGCCTATTTCTAAAACTCAAAAAATTCTAGCACAAAAAGTGTAATTTTCAAAATTCTAGGGGCCTTTGCTCTTGATTTTTATATACATGTACATCAATATATGATATGTCCAAAATAATCTAGCCAGTCCACCATGTCACCGAGAGGTACCGATCATTCCGGTAAGGGCGCCCACAGCCAAGCATTCCCGAGGTGTTTTCTCAGACCGGGCGGTTCGCGACAGCAGGCCGGGCATGATGGTCGCGGTGTCCCGCGATCCCGACCTGTCCGGCAGTTTCCTAAATCTGCTACAAGTCTGCAAAAGGAGATATGGCAGTTTCCTAAACCACTTAGGAAACTCTCCTAAGATCATGCCAATCTATTGTGATTAGATTAGGCTTCCTAATCCTAGCAACTTACCATATAAGGGTGGACTCTTGCTTTTATAAAAGAGCCCACCTACCCTGTTTACGGATATACGAATTCCAATTCGCCAACTATTCTCTAAGCTTACAAGCATTCAACAGAGAACTCGCCATCAATACCTATACACCCGGCCGGTATTACTGGTAGTGCCGCCCACCTTTGTTGGCTCACCAGGCCCACCGGTGATCTGCTAGTGAGAGCGCACAGACGCAACCGTGGA
The DNA here is from genome assembly GCA_033977485.1 of Hydrangea macrophylla. NCBI lineage: Eukaryota > Viridiplantae > Streptophyta > Magnoliopsida > Cornales > Hydrangeaceae > Hydrangea > Hydrangea macrophylla. Next base: position 38,441,652 of record CM066994.1, read on the forward strand.
CGTAAGTCACCTCGTTAACGGGACCGAACCACATATAAATTCTTGTCTTATTTTCTCTTTAAACCTTTCTTACCAGTTTTAGGCATCATCAATATATATGTAGTTGATGACACTAAATAAACATAAGTTACGGGTGACCTAAATATAAAATACTAAAAAATCTCATGATAAAATATAATTATGAAAATTTCATGAGCACCCTCAAAATTTAATGAACTTTGGAGGCTGAAAGATCGGTTGCCCCTTCTAACACACCTCCTCGCTCCCCCTAAACTATCCTTGAAAACTAAAACAAATTATGAGCTAGATTCAAATTAACATCTCTAAAATTGGAAGTGGTTAAGAAAATAATAGAATGCTAAGGTCAGTGAATGATGAACACGCACATTTTCTATTCATCATGTCAAGTTAAAGAATTAGCAACATCAATCAATGTGTCCAAAAAAAAAAAAAATTCACTTTCCAGTTTCAAGTCATGAAAACAAATTTAGGAATTTTTTTTATTATTTTGTTATTTTTTATGGCACTTCTTGAAATACATGTCACAAAAATACAAGGCCAGATGTCCAGGGCCTCTATATTGTTGAGCTCTTTTCCATCAATTGGAAAAGATGCAAGTTACCAACTTGCTCCTGATTTGAGCAAATCAATTAGGGAGTGGAAAAGGCAGCAATAAATCTGGGAGAGGAGGAGCCGATGGGTAGAGGAGAAGGGTAAAGAATGTATCCAGTAGTGGAAAAGTCTTTTAAGTATGAGAGAGAGGAACAGAGTTTGAGAGAGAGTAGTGCAAGACTCTATCAGTTTGAGAGAGAGAGAGAGAGAGGAATAAAGTTTGTGAGAGAGAGAGAGAGAGAGAGAGAGAGAATATTATCATTTGTAACAGGTTCAATTTTGAGGTTGCCACATAGGAAAACTGGTTGTGGAGGCAGTTTTTGCTTCAGGATTCTATTATCTCTTCCTTTTGCCACCTTGGCTCTTCTCTCCTCTTCCCTTTTATTGTCTCTCTCTCTCTCTCTCCCGTGTATCTACTGCTATAATAATGGCTGAAATTCAATGCAAGAAGGAATAATAAAAAAGTCTGTAGAATACAAAAATATGGTAGAAAACTAAAAGCGTTCATCCAATCTATATCTATCTATCTCTATATACATTTGATGCCATGTGAAATGGTAGAATTTGTTTCACTCTTCATACTATCTCTACTCATGTAAAATGGTATACAATCCATGAGAAGAACTGGCTTAACGGCTAATACTTTCTTTTTTAAGTACTATTTTTGGCCAACACTTACCATGAGTAGGCATCTACTCTTTGTTTTAGGCCTCTACTCTAAAATTCAATACAAGAAGGAATAATAAAAAAATCTGTAGAATACAAAAATATGGTAGAAAACTAAAAGCGTTCATCCAATCTATATCTATCTATCTCTATATACATTTGATGCCATGTGAAATGGTAGAATTTGTTTCACTCTTCATTCTATCTCTACTCATATAAAATGGTATACAATCCATGAGAAGAACTGGCTTAACAGCTAATATTTTCTTTCTAAAGTACTGTTTTTGGCCAACACTTACCATGAGTAGGCATCTACTCTCTGTTTTAGGCCTCTACTCTATTTAGCCATCTACTTCACGCCTGTGTTTCAGGCACCTACCTTCTGAAGTAGGAAGCTACTTGCTGGCAGAAGTTGTTGCCTCATGTGGTATCATGACCAATTGTTTATGATCCCGTTTATTTATTTTTTAAAAATTGTGCATACATTCGACATGTCCTTTCGTCATTTTCTAATCTTTAAAAATATTACATGTGCCTTTGGTACGTCCCGTTCTAAATTTTTAAAAATTTGTGCTTGCATCTGGCCCGTTCCATTGTTATTCAATATATATATTTTTAAATTGTGTGTATTAGGTAATATCAAAATATTATTAAAAAATGCATGTAAAGTCAGCATGTTGCACTCGTGTCTCTGACACGTCCTTACGTGTGCCTCCGACACGTCCCATGGATATTTTTCTTGAAGGCATAAGTTATCATGTCCCTTGTTATAATTTCCTCAATGAGCTTGTAGTGCCCAAGCTTAACTGATTCTGGATTGTCAAAGGTTTATGCAATCTCACCACCAATAACTAAAGTTAAGCGCTCAATACCATCAAAATCAGCACTACTCTTCCTTGTACCACTCTTCTAATATTGTCCTCAAATCAGTCACCATCTTTTGAGTGTTACTAATCACATTTGACAATTACTGAATTATATTGGTTATTGATAGGCGGTGGTGGAGCTGGAAATGCACCCTGATAAGCTGCCTCTCCCTGCGCCAAGAAATCAGACAGATCGTCAGGGTACATGTGCGAGAAGAGAGAAAGATCTGTCCAATGAAGGGGGGAGTGTGCAGGTGGCTAGGGACGTGTCACTGCCGAACGGGGCCGGGATAAACTCAAGGATCGTCATGAAGGAAATATTGACAAAATTTGAAATTAAGAGCGAACTAAAGTCCTCTTTCCAAAAATAATCATACTCATGCATATTCTTGAGTGATCTTTGTGACCACAATTTAGAGGGCGACTACTGTGGAGAAATCATTTCCATTTAAATGTCCAAAATAAATTGGCAAGGATCATTAGGGCTTAGGAAAGGCATGAGTCCTGAGATTAGGTGTGTAGCGAATGATCACGTCTAAACATGTGATTGGATCATTTTAAAAATTTGATTTCACTTGTTTTAACCTTTCTAATCTCTCTAGACTTCCGAGCAGACGAAAACAGCGCTTGAGAAGATTGCAATCTTTGGATTCGAAGTTCATAAAGTACAAGCAATCACAACAGTCTGCCAAAGTTCAACCACAAGAGGGTTCCAAAGGCCTCTGGTTCTCCACACGTGCCGACAATGCACTCCCCTCCCCATCCTTCTGACAAAAATATGACGCATGACGATGATATGAGGGTAGATTACGAGCGTGCTAAAGAGAGGGATGCCCTAAGGGAGACAAAGGAGGACAAGGAAGAGTGGTTGCAGAGAGAGAAAATTTATGAGGAGTGGCATCGAGAGAGGGAGAGAGAGAGAGAAGGTTGGAGGCCAAAGATGCTGCAATGGGAAAGAAGAGTAAGATCACTAGAGACAGAGATCGTGATATTAATGAAAAGGTTTCTCTTGGTATGGCCTCTGCAGGAGCAGGAAAGGGCAGAGAAGTTGTGTACGATCAAAGATTATTCATCCAAGAGAAGGGAATGGATTATGGGTTTTCCCCATTGCATCATCTTTGGCCTCCAACCTTCTCTCTCTCCCTCACTTAGCACGGCTCCTCATGAATTCCCTCTCTTTGTAACCGCTCTTCCCTGTCCTCCTTTGTCTCCCTCGGGCATCCCTCTCTTTAGCACGCTCGTAATCCACCCTCATACCATCTTCACGCATTATATTTTTGTCAGAAGGCACTCTGCAACTGCAGGTGTAGCACCAATTTTCTCCGATCTTGCCTTTTGAGCTAGAGCACGCAACTCTTGCTCCTTTCTTTCCTTCTCCTTCGTCATCGTCTCTTTCTGAACCTTTGAGCGCATGGCAACAACCTCTCGGGCCTTCTTGGGCGGACACCCCATTTCTCTGGTGTTGATATGGGTCATGTCTTTCTTGCATTGTAACAAGGATAATACTTTGATTACTGACCAATGCAGATAACTTCAAGTCAGACTTGATGAAGATTGCAATGACTACTTTGAGTTCAAAAACACTATGCCAGGATAAGGAACATTCACCAACACTCCTTTGATTGCAGGTTATGCCCTATTAACAGTTCTCTCTCTCAAATTTTAAATTCTATGATTCTCTTTGTTATCTGGTTTAGATAAATTCTCTTTTTTATGAAGCTTAGAGGAATCGAGGCTTTCTCTTTCCCAAGACAAGAGAAGGCCCAAATGTTAATGCTTCAAGTATCACTCAACATATATAATTCTTCCCTCAGATATCCCAATAGCGGTATTCTCACTCCCAAGTATCCTATGAGCGGGATTCTCCACCCAGGTATCCCGATTGCGGGATTCTCACTCCTGGGTATTCTGATAGCGGGATTCTCCCCCGAGGTATCCCGATAGCGGAATTCTCACTCCTGGGTATATAGCGGGATTCTCCTCCCAGGTGGATGCGATAGTGGGATTCTCCCCCGAGGTTGGTGTGAATCTATAGCATCTCTAATTGTTGAACATGTCTGCGTCGGGAATGAAGTCATATGATCTAGAGCACGCAACTCTTGCTCCTTTATTTCCTTCTCCTTCATCATCATCTCCTTCTGAACCTTTGAGCGCGTGGAAACAGCCTCTCTAGCATCTCTAATTGTTGAACATGTCTGCGTCGGGAATGAAGTCATATGAGCTAGAGCACGCAACTCTTGCTCCTTTATTTCCTTCTCCTTCATCATCATCTCCTTCTGAACCTTTGAGCGCGTGGCAACAGCCTCTCGGGCCTTCTGTTCCACAAAATATAAAGCCTCCAAAAGCTTTGCAAAAATTATCATTAATCAGTACATCCTGAAGTCCCCTACCATCTACCGCCCGACGTTTATCAAGTGGTATCATATACCCTTTTGGGTTTTCCCTGTTTGAAATGCATGGTGGGATTTTCTAATCTTGCTTGTCCTTTATGGCCACGGGTTGGGGTGGGGGTGGGGGGGGGGGGGGGGGGGGGGGAGTGCATGACCGGCACGGGTGGATAACCAGAGGCCTTTGGAACCCTCTTGTGTTTGAACTTTGACGGGTCCAATGGGTCTACGGGCATCTCCACCATCCTAATAATCCTCTCATTGGCACTAGAATTAAATTTTGCCGACTGTTACAATGGCTTGTACTTGATGATCTTCGAATCCGAAGATTGTGTGGGAAAAATTTTAGGCTGGGCAGCACTCAATCTTACATTATCTTCTCACGTGCTGTTTTCGTCAGCTCGGATGTCTAGAGAGATTGGAAAGGTTAAAACAAGTGAAATCAAATTCTAAAAATTATCCAATCACATGTTTGGACGTGCTCATTTGCTACATTTTGGGAATGGATTATGGGTTTCCCACTAATGATCAGTACAATGTCTATGATAAGGGGCTTTTTACTCCTCAACCAACGCTTTCTACTCTGTACTGGCCAAAGAAAGATGTTGACGGTGATATGTATGGAGGTACGAATGAGCAACTGGGTAAGATTATGAAGACTGGTTGCGTCAAACCCAATAAGAGACCCAATAAGAGATTTGCGGGCGCATATGAGAAGTTGAGCCCAAGGGATAGACGTGTTGAGGAGAAGCGAACTACTATGGAGAACTCATTTCCACTTAAATGTCCAAAATAAATTGGCAAGGATCATTAGGGCTTAGGATAGGCATGAGTCCTGAGATTAGGTGTGTAGCGAATGATCACGTCTAAACATGTGATTAGATCATTTTTATAATTTGATTTCACTTGTTTTAACATTTCCAATCTCTCTAGACTTCCGAGCAGACGAAAACAGCGCTTGAGAAGATTGCAATCTTTGGATTCGAAGTTCATCAAGTACAAGAAATCGTAACAGTCCGCCAAAGTTCAAGCACGAGAGGGTTCCAAAGGCCAATAGAGTCCAAACCCAAATATGTCAGCCATAGAGGCTAATAAATACATAAGCCAATGAAGGCTAATAGAACTCAAATATCCAAAGGCTAATACAACCCAAATATCCAATGTACCAATAAAAACTAGAACAAGGAAACGTACAAACTCCTCAATCTCCTCAACATCAGCTGCAATCAATAACAAATTGCAACCAAAACAGAAAGATAAAAAGAATTAGAGAGAAACTGAATTAGAAAGAAACAGAAAACAGAAAAATACAAATAAATAAATAGAACACACTAACCTCCAACTGCCTGTTTTGTATAGATATTTTAAAATTTTGAAAAAATTGAAATGTAAAAACTCAAAAGAAGTAATTAGTTTAGAGAGTAATTTATTTATAACTAGAGAGCATAGTATTTAGAACTTTTTGAGTTTATCAAATGCCAAACAAGAAAGAAGAGCTTTATTCTCCTTCACTACTTTAATGAAATCTTTCCAGTTCAAGCTACAAATTCGTATTTTACGACTTACACAACTCACAAGTCTTTCTGAGTAAAAAAAAAAAACCTTACCCCAGGAGCTGGTTTCTCTAGCAGCTATCATCATGCCTCTGCTCCTGCTGCAAGAAAAGAGATACTTGTTTTGGACATAGGCAATAAACAGCTGTTCAGCCAACATAGGCCAAACCCAAAAAGAACTAGCCATAAAGGCCAATTCTCACAAGTACATGAATAATATATCAAGCCAACAAAGGCTAATACAAACCAAATATCCAAAGTAGGAATACAAACATCCAATATTCAAAGTACAAATAACAACTAGAACAAGGAGATGTAAAACCTACTATTACTCCTCTCTCCTCAACATCATATGCAATCAAAAACAAAGAGAAGTGAAAGTTTCGAAGGCAGCCATCCATTGAGAAAAGAGAACACTACAACGAACAATTTAAAAAATTTGAGTGAATTGAATTTAGGGGTTGTGTTTTTGAATTGTTCAGTGTATTTAAAGTTAATGCTTTGTAGCTTTCCAATACAAGTAGGGTTAACTCCAGTAAATTTGTATCAAATTGACATTAGTATATAACTTGAATGATTTTTTTAAGAGCATCAACTTTGGGGAATGTGTTTAGGCAAATGTGAGTGTTGGTGGCTATAAAGTTGCCTACTTTGTAGCACGAGAGTTCGGGTTGCATTCCACTTGGTCCTCCAAGTTTCTTGGTCCTTCATTCTGTAATACCCGCTATTTTCAAATATTTATTTCCCAAGATGAATAGTGTTTTTATGTTGTTATTACAATATTCAGTATTTATAGAACTCGATTATAAATTTTTAGAATTTTTAGAAACAGAAATTTAGCAGATTTGTGAATATCTGGTATATTTGGACCAGTTATGATTTTATTGCACATCCAACCAAACATGGCCCTAAGGAAATAATTATCCTTTGAACCTTTAACTCTTGGTAATTGCAAGGTGAGATCCCTCCTTGGTTCCTATATATATGGGACCATTCCATTACATTTATCCTTAGACTTATGAGGTTGAGAACTCATCCTAATGCTTACATATCTTCAAGAACACACCTAGAACACCAAGAACACACCTAGTACACCAAGAACACCAAGAACACACCTAGTACACCAAGAACACCAAGAACACACATAGTACACCAAGAACACCAAGAACACTATTTGAAGCCTGAATTTTATATTCGAAGATTCTCGGGTTTTCTTCGGGTTTTCTCGGCATTATTATTCTGCGAATTTAGGTGAGTCTCCAACTCACTCAGCTATTTATATTATACTTTGTTATGAACACATGATTATGATTATGATTATGATTCATATTAATTATGTGATGTTTATACATATTATATTACGTATTTATATTTTTATACGTATAAATACGATATTATGATATAGTATAATACGGTATAAATAGGGTATGCTAATATAGTATAATATAGTATAAATACAATATTATGGTATAGTATAAATACGGTATTCTATTTTTTCAAATACGGTATAAATACGATAAACTGGTATTTTCAAGTACGACTGAAATCAAGATATTTTCTTAATGAGGATCGAAAACTCTTAACTTCCAACATGAATACTTATTTATTTAAATCTCACAGAACTTTTATAAATTCGGTTGTGGGCATACAAAACTGGAAAATGACCAAAATACCCTTGTGACCTATTTTCACTTAAATCGACTGAAATCAAGATATTTTCTTAACGGGGATCGAAAACTCTTAACTTACAACATGAATACTTATTTATTTGATCTCACGTAACTTTTATATTTTCGGATCCTGACTTATAAACTGGAAAATGACCAAAAATACCCCTGTGCCCTATTTTTACTAGAATCATACACGATGTCTAATACTTCATTTTAGTTTTGCTTTGAATGCAGTTATGTGATAACAATGATTGATTCATGCTATGATGATATTTACAATATTGTTGTACCATGTTTATAATGATGTTATCTTATTATTCCAAACCTTTTATGATGGTTGAACTGCGTTAATAAAGAGAATGACGTGATGATTGCTAATGTTTACTATGAGAAGAAAAGGGCTTAAGTTGTTGTACCTTTGAGGTAATTATTAAGTGAGGAACGTTTACGTGTTAAACCAAGTTTGGTTTGGTATCAAACAATGAGCTAATTTTACAGATCAGCCCTTGCGCATCGTTGGTCAAGCACAATCCACAAACACCACAATGTGTCTATCTCCTCCTTATTACTGTGTTTACTCCATGTAGTATTGAATACTTCGTGGAGTATCCAGTCAGTATTCAGTGGAAAAATAATCCTTGTGCGAAGGTTTACTCCATGTAATATATAATACTCAGTTTTTAAAACTGGAATTGATCTGGAAAATCCTTAAGGGAACTTTACTCCATGTACTATATAATACTCCATGGAGTATTTATTCTTAACTTGAATAATGAATCATCCCTATGGGGGAGTTTACGCTTACAATATTTGGTCACCAAGGTTACAAAATGCTCGAATCACCCAATTAATGACAGAGGTTAAAACCCGTATGTCAAAGTATTGTAACCCCTTGACAAAATGTTGCAACTTTGATGAATAAACGTTGTTTTTTTGTTTGCTCGGCTTAACCAATTCCTGAGGTGGACTATAATGGAAGATCAAAATGCCCATCTGCAAAGGAGCTTCGATTTACATTAAGAAATTTCAATGTTTGTGATGTTTAACCCACCTTCAATTTTTATTTATGGGGCACATGGAATGCTCCCCAACCTCTAATTCTCCATTTGAAAACCCCCAATTTCTCATTAAACTTGTCTTTGATTAAAGCTCATTTTACCATTCTATAAATAGTTATTGTAGTATAACTTAGGATTAATTGAAACAAACCAATGATCAATTACATTTGCACATTGACAAATAAACATAACGAACAAAGTTTTGGACCATCACAAAAATGATTTGGACATTCCCAGGTTATATTAGGCCATTTACAGGAAATGAGTTGGACATTTTGCACATTGATTATCAATATTTGAACATAAAAAGAGAATTTTGGACACCCATAGAACAATGTTGGACATTCAAAATGTTTTTGGACATTACGACAATAAATGTGGACATTCGAAAAACAAATTTGGACCTTGATAAAACATGTTTGGACATTCGCAGGTTAACCGTGGATATCTTAAGAGAAAATTTGGACATTTAGGGAACAAGTTTGAAGATTAGGAAACAGTTGGAACATCACTGCAACTATTTGGACAACTTAGAGAGATCGAGATAGAGTTATCGGTGTTAGTGTAATTTATTTGTAGTGTGTTTGTGCCAAAATCTTTACTGAGATATGGCTGTTAAACTTTTGGTTTAGGCCCTAATCGACTGGCTTCTCGCTAAAGTCGACTGGACCTCTGCTTTTCAAAATGAATTCTTTTGGAAATGTTCCGGTTAGACAAACTTTTTATAGCCATCTGCTTCACTCCTAAAAATTAATTTAGAAAATTTTAAAATATTTTACTTTTGATGTGTACTTTGGAGTTTATAAATTTTTTTGAGCAAATGGAACTTTCTTGCAGCAAATTGAGATTTGGTGCAAGAAATTTGAAAGTGCTATCAATTGCTTTGGAAATGGTCTTAGTGCATTGTTCTATGAATGTACAATATTTTCTTTTTATTGTTCAAACACGGCCTGGCCCGAAGCACGCCAAGCCCCGAGCCAAATCATGAAGAAGATGGAAGTGGCCTGCTAGCCCATCCTGGTGTGGACCCTAGCAATCGGTCCTGGGCGGACACACCCCTCATCTCCCATGCTGGTCTCGGTGTTAGGTAAAGCCCGGCCCATACCTTTGGACACTCACTTGCCATATTTGGACGTAAATGGAACCAATTTCCACATTCACAGTGACATTTGCACATTTGATAATCAATATTTGAACTTAACCGCAAATTTTGGATATTCATGGAACAACGTTGGACACTTAAGAAAAAAGTTTGGATATTAAGACAATTAATGTGGACATTCGATAAATAAGTTTGGACCCCTATATTTGGACATTATAGGAACCAATTTGCACATTTATGGCGATATTTGCACATGGCTATTCAATATTTGAACAACGTTGGATACTCAGAAAACAAGTTTGGACATTCAAAAATATGATTGGACATTAAACAATAAATGTGGACATTGGTTAAATCAGTTTGGACCATCATAATACATTGTTGAACATTCGCAGGTTAACGTTGGACAATCTAGAAAATTTGTTGGACATTTGAAGAACATATTTGGACACTAAGATATTATATTTGGACATAAAACGAAATTAATTATTTGGACATTTCCACCCATGTTGGACATTTGTATTCGTAGCATTATTTAGGAACAGATCGATTTAATGTTCAATTCTTCTTTCATAATGTTCAATTAGCTTCAGCGAAATGTCCACAGGCTTTTTTACATGTCCAAGAATAACCGGGGAATGTCCAAGCATGTTTTAACATGGTCCAAACTTGTTTTATAATGTTCACATTTACTGTCTTAATGTCCAAAGACAGTTTGAATGTCCAAACTTGTTTCCTTAGTGTCCAAAATTCTGGGGTAATATTTGAATTCAATATTTGAACAACGTTGGATACTCATAAAACAAGTCTGGACATTCAAAATTATGATTGGACATTAAACAATAAATGTGAACATATTGCTAAGAGAGTTGAACATTGAAAGAACAAGTTTGAAAATTAGGAAACACCATTGGAACATTCACAGAAAATTTTTGAACATCTGGATGAAATAATTGGATATTCTGAGGTAATATTTGAATATTGAAAGAACCAATTTGAACAACGTCGTCCAAGATTAAGACATTTGGATGCCATATTTAGACATTATATAAACCAATTTGCACATTCACGACGACATTTTCACATGATATTCAATATTTGAACAAAAAAAAGAAAATATTGGAGAACAACGTTGGATACTCATAAAACATGGTTGGACATTCGCAGGTCAACAATGAATAATCTAAAAAATTATTGGACATTTGTTGATTATATTTGGAAAAATGAGTTCCTATTTGGACATAAAACGAAAACATTTGGACTTTCCACTTAGTACCATTATTTAGGAACTGATCGAACCAATCTGGACATTAAAAAAATATCCAATTATTACCTTATAATGTTTAAATATCCAAACTTGTTTTTTTACGTGTCCAACGTTGTTCCATGAATGTCAAATTCTGCGCCTACGTTGTACTGTTAGAAAACAAGTTTGGATATTAAGACAAATAATGTGATAATCCTTAACAAACAGTGGGAGATTCTTAAAAATTTGTGGGAGATTATAAACAAACTGTGGGGGGATTTTTAGCAAATATGGGAAATAATGAATGCAACATGGGAGATGACAACTATTGTAGGGGAATTCCCCACAATTGTAAAGAATCCCCCACAGTTTGTCTATACTCCCCCACAAACTGCGGGATATGAGGGATTCTTAATAAATATGGGGAATGATGAAAAATTGTTCAGAATCCCCCATATTCCATTAGAATCCTCCAAAAATTGTTATAAATCCCTCCACATTGGTTAGCAAACAGTGGGGGATCCTTAGCAAACAGTGGGGGATTCTTAATAAGCTATGGGGGATTTTTAGCACATATTGGGAATAGTGAACAAATATGCAACATGGGAGATGACAACTGTTGTAAGGGAATCCCCCAAAATTGTAAAGAATCCCCCACAGTTTGTCTTGAGTCCCCCACAAACTATTGTATATGGGGGATTCTTAACAAACTGTGGGGTGTAATTAACAAACATGGAGAATGATGAACAAATTAATAAGAATCCCTCACATTGGTTAAGAATCCCCCATATTCCATTAGAATCCTCCACAAATAGTTACAAATCCCCCAGATTGATTAAGAATTCCCCACAGTTTGTTTTGAATCGCCCACATTGGTTAAGAGTTACCCACAGTTTGTTAAGAATCCTCCACAATTCATAAAGAACTAAAGAATCCCCATAGTTTGTCTACAGTTCCCTACAAACTGTGGGACATGGGGGATTCTTAACAAACTGTAAATATGGAGAATAATGAACAAATTGTTAAGAATCCCCCATATTCCATTGGGGTATTCTGTGGGGGATCCTTAATAAACAGTGGGAGATTCTAATAAATTTGTGGGGGATTCTAAACAAACTGTGGGGGATTTTAAGCAAATATGGAGAATAATGAACAAACATGCAACATGGGAGATAACAACAATTGTAGGGGAATTCCCCACAATTGTCAAGAATCCCCCACATTTTGTCTACAGTTCCCCACAAACTGTGGGATATGAGGATTCTTAACCAACTGTAGGGTATAATTAACAAATATAGGGAATGATGAACAAATTGTTAAGAATCCCTCACAGTGGTTAAGACTCCCCCATATTCAATTGGGGTATTTTGTGGGGGATTCTTAACAAACTATGGAAGGTTTTAGCAAATATGGGGAATAATGAACAAATATACAACATGGGAGATGACAACTATTGCAGGGGAATCCCCCACAATTGTAAAGAATCCCCCACAGTTTGTCTAGAGTCCCCCAAAAACAATAGTTTTTGGGGGACTCTAGACAAACTGTGGGGTATAATTAACAAACATGGAGAATGATGAACAAATTATTAAAAATCTCTCACATTTGTTAAGAATCCCCCATATTCCATTGGGGTATTCTCTGGGGGATCCTTAACAAACAGTGGGGGATTTTTATAAATTTATGGGGGATTCTAAACAAACTGTGAGGGATTTTAAGCAAATATGGGAAATAATGAACAAATATGCGACATGGGAGATGACAACTATTGTATGGAATTCCCCACAATTGTCAAGAATCCCCAACAGTTGTCTTGAGTCCCCCACAAACTATGGGATATGGAGGATTCTTAACTAACTGTGGGGTATAATTAACAAATATGGGAAATGATGAATAAATTGTTAAGAATTCCTCACATTGGTTAAGAATCCCCCATATTCCATTGGGGTATTTTGTGGAGGATCCTTAATAAAAGTGGAGAATTCCTAACTAACTGTGGGGTATAATTAACTAATATGTGGAATGATGAACAAATTGTTAAGAATCCCTCACATTGGTTAAGAATCCCCCATATTCCATTAGGGTATTTTGTAGGGGATCATTAATAAAAGTGGGGGACTCTTAAAATTTTGTGGGGGATTCTTAACAAACTTCGGGTGATCTTAGAAAATATGGGGAATAATGAACAAATATGTAACATGGGAGATGACAACTATTGTAGGGGAATCCCCCACAATTCCAAAGAATCCTCCACAGTTTGTCTAGAGTCCCCCACAAACTGTTGTATATGGGGGATTCTAAACAAACTGTGGGGTATAATTAACAAACATGGAGAATGATGAACAAATTGTTAGGAATCCCTCATATTGGTTAAGAATCCCCCACAGTTTGTCTATACTCCCCCACAAACTACGGGATATGAGGAATTCTTAACAAATATGGGGAATGATGAACAAATTGTTCAGAATCCCCCATATTCCATTAGAATCCTCCGAATATTGTTATAAATCCCTCCACATTGGTTAGCAAACAGTGGGGGATCCTTAGCAAACAGTGGGGGATTCTTAAAAAACTGTGGGGGATTTTTAGCACATATTGGGAATAGTGAACAAATATTCAACATGGGAGATGACAACTGTTGTAAGGGAATCCCCCACAATTGTAAAGAATCCCCCACAGTTTGTCTTGAGTCCCCCACAAACTGTTGTTTATGGGGGATTCTTAACAAGCTGTAGGGTATAATTAACAAACATGGAGAATGATGAACAAATTAATAAGAATCCCTCACATTGGTTAAAGAAACCCTCATAGTTTGTCTATACTCCCCCACAAACTGCAGGATATGAGGTATTCTTAACAAATATGGGGAATGATGAACAAAGTGTAGGGGAATTCCCCACAATTGTTAAGAATCCCTCACATTGGTTAAGAATCCCCCATATTCGATTGGGGTATTTTGTGGGGGATCCTTAACAATAGTGGGGGATTCTTAAAAATTTGTAGGGGATTCTTAACAAACTGTGGGTTGTTTTAGCAAATATGGGGAATAATGAATATATGCAACAGAGGAGATGACAACCATTGTAGGGGAATCCCCAATAATTGTAAAGAATTCCCCACAGTTTGTCTCGAGTCCCCCACAAACTGTTGTATATGGTGGATTCTTTAACAAAAGTGGGGGATTCTTAACAAAATGTGCGGGGTTTTAGCAAATATGGGGAATAACGAACAAATATGCAACATGGTAGATGACAACTATTGTAGGGGAATCCCCCACCATTGTAAAGAATCCCCCACAGTTTGTCTAGAGTCCCCCACAAACTGTTGTATATGGGGATTCTTAACAAACTATGGGGTATAATTAACAAATATGAAGAATGATGAACAAATTGTTAAGAATCCCTCATATTGGTTAAGAATCCCCCATATTCCATTGGGGTATTCTGTGGAGGATCCTTAACAAACAGTGGGGGATTCTTATAAATTGGTGGGGGATTCTAAACAAGCTATGGGAGATGACAACTATTGTAGGAGAATTCCCCAAAATTGTCAAAAATCCCCCACAGTTGTCGTGAGTCCCACACAAACTATGGGATATGGAGGATTCTTAACTAACTGTGGGGTATAATTAACAAATATGGGGAATGATGAATAAATTGTTAAAATTCCTCACATTGGTTAAGAATCTCCCATATTCCATTCGGGTATTTTGTGGAGGATCCTTAAAAAAAGTGGAGGATTCCTAACTAACTGTGGGGTATAATTAACAAATATGGGAAATGAGGAACAAATTGTTAAGAATCCCTCACATTGGTTGAGAATCCCCCATATTCCATTGGGGTATTTTGTGGGGGATCCTTAACAAAAGTGGGGGATCCTTAAAAATTTGTGGGGGATTCTTAACAAACTTCGGGTGATTTTAGCCAATATGGGGAATAGTGAACAATTATGCAACATGGGAGATGACAACTGTTGTAGGGGAATCCCCCATAATTGTAAAGAATCCTCCACAGTTTGTCTAGAGTCCCGCATAAACTATTGTATATGAAGGATTATTTAACAAAAGTGGGGGATTCTTAGCAAACTGTGGGGTGTTTTAGCAAATATGGGAATAATGAACAAATATACAACATGGGAGATGACAACTATTGTAGGGGAATCCCTTACCATTGTAAAGAATCCCCCACAGTTTGTCTAGAGTCCCCCACAAACTGTTGTATATGGGGATTCTTAACACACTATGGGGTATAATTAACAAACATGAAGAATGATGAACAAATAGTTAAGAATCCCTCATATCGGTTAAGAATTCCCCATATTCCAATGTGGTATTCTGTGGGGGATCCTTAACAAACAGTGGGAGATTCTTATAAATTGGTGGGGGATTCTAAACAAACTGTGGGGGACTTTATGCAAATATGGGAAATAATGAACAAATATGCAATATGGGAGATGACAACTATTGTAGGAGAATTCCCCACAATTGGCAAGAATCCCCCATAGTTGTCTTGAGTCCCTCACAAACTATGGGATATGGAGAATTCTTAACTAATTGTGGGGTATAATTAACAAATATGGAGAATGATGAATAAATTGTTAAAATTCCTCACATTGGTTAAGAATCCCCCATATTCCATTGGGGTATTTTGTGGAGAATCCTTAATAAAAGTGGAGGATTCCTAACAAACTGTGGGGTATAATTAACAAATATGGGGAATGATGAACAAATTGTTAAGAATCCCTCACATTGGTTAAGAATCCCCAATATTATATTGGGATATTTTGTGGGGGATACTTAACAAAAGTAAGGGATTCTTAACAAACTGTGGGTTGTTTTAACATATATGGGGAATAATGAACAAATATGCAACATAGGAGATGAAAACTATTGTAGGGGAATCCCCAACAATTGTAAAGAATTCCCCACAGTTTGTCTAGAGTCCCCGACAAACTGTTGTATCTGGGGGATTCAACAACAAAAGTGGGGGAATCTGAACAAACTGTGGGGGGGTTTTAGCAAATATGGGGAATAACGAACAAATATGCAACATGGGAGATGGCAACTATTGTAGGGGATTCCCCCACCATTGTAAAGAATCCCCCATAGTTTGTCTAGAGTCCCCCACAAACTGTTGTATATGGTGGATTCTTAACAAACTGTGGGGTATAATTAACAAACATGAAGAATGATGAACAAATTGTTAAGAATCCCACATATTGGTTAAGAATCCCCCATATTCCATTGGGGTATTCTGTGGGGACTCCTTAACAAACAGTGGGGGATTATTATAAATTGGTGGGGGATTCTAAACAAACTGTGGGGGATTTTAAGCAAATACGGGAAATAATGAACAAATATGCAATATGGGAGATGACAACTATTGTAGGAGAATTTTCCACAATTTTCAAGAATCCCCCACAGTTGTCTTGAGTCCCCCACAAACTATGAGATATGGAGGATTCTTAACTAACTGTGGGGGTATAATTAACAAATATGGGGAATGATGAATAAATTGTTAAGAATTCCTCACATTGGTTAAGAATCCCCCATATTCCATTGCGGTATTTTGTGGAGGATTGTTAATAAAAGTGGAGAATTCCTAACTAACTGTGGGGTATAATTAACAAATATGTGGAATGATGAACAAATTGTTAAGAATCCCTCATATTGGTTAAGAATCCCCAATATTCCGTTGGGGTATTTTGTGGGGGATCCTTAACAAAAGTGGGGGACTCTTAAAATTTTGTGGGGGATTCTTAACAAACTTCGGGTGATTTTAGCAAATAAGGGGAATAATGAACAAATATGCAACATGGGAGATGACAACTGTTGTAGGGGAATCTCCCACAATTGTAAAGAATTCTCCACAGTTTGTCTAGAGTGCCCCAAAAACTGTTGCTTATGGGGGATTATTTAACAAAAGTGGGGGATTCTTAGCAAACTGTGGGGGATTTTAGTAAATATGGGGAATACTGAACAAATATGCAACATGATCAATGACAACTATTGTAGGGGAATCCCCCACAATTGTAAAGAATCCCTCTCAGTTTGTCTTGAGTCCCCCACAAACTGTTGTATATGGGGGATTTTTAACAAACTGTGGGGTATAATTAACAAACATGGAGAATGATGAACAAATTGTAAAGAATCCCTCATATTGGTTAAGAATCCCCCATGTTTCATTGGGGTATTCTGTGGGGGATCCTTAACAAACAGTGGGGGATTCTTATAAATTTGTGGGGGATTCTAAACAAACTGTGGGTGATTTTAAGCATATATGGGGAATAATGAACAAATAGGCAACATTGGAGATGACAACTATCGTAGGAAAATTCCCCACAATTGTCAAGAATACCCCACAGTTGTCTTGAGTCCCCCACAAACTATGGGATATGGAGGATTCTTGATTGACTGTGGGGTATAATTAACAAATATGGAGAATGATAAATAAATTGTTAAGAATCCCTCACATTGGTTAAGAATCTTCCATATTCCATTAGGGTATTTTGTGGAGAATCCTTAATAAAAGTGGAGGATTCCTAACAAACTGTGGGGTATAATTAACAATTATGGGGAATGATGAACAAATTGTTAAGAGTCCCTCACATTGGTTAAGAATCCCCAATATTCTATTGGGATATTTTGTGGGAGATACTTAACAAAAGTGGGGATTCTTAAAAATTTATGGGGGATTCTTAACATACTGTGGGTTGTTTTAGCATATATGGGGAATATTGAACAAATATGCAACATAGGAGATGACAACTATTGTAGGGGAATCCCCAACAATTGTAAACAATTCCCCACAGTTTGTCTAGAGTCCCCGACAAACTGTTGTATCTGGGGGATTCTACAACAAAAGTGGGGGATTCTGATCAAACTGTGGGGGGTTTTAGCAAATATGGGGAATAACGAACAAATATGCAACATGGGAGATGACAACTATTGTAGGGGATTCCCCCACCATTGTAAAGAATCCCCCATAGTTTGTCTAGAGTCCCCCACAAACTGTTGTATATGGTGGATTCTTAACAAACTGTGGGGTATAATTAACAAACATGAAGAATGATGAACAAATTGTTAAGAATCCCACATATTGGTTAAGAATCCCCCATATTCCATTGGGGTATTCTGTGGGGACTCCTTAACAAACAGTGGGGGATTATTATAAATTGGTGGGGATTCTAAACAAACTGTGGGGGATTTTAAGCAAATACGGGAAATAATGAACAAATATGCAATATGGGAGATGACAACTATTGTAGGAGAATTTTCCACAATTTTCAAGAATCCCCCACAGGTGTCTTGAGTCCCCCACAAACTATGAGATATGGAGGATTCTTAACTAACTGTGGGGGTATAATTAACAAATATGGGGAATGATGAATAAATTGTTAAGAATTCCTCACATTGGTTAAGAATCCCCCATATTCCATTGCGGTATTTTGTGGAGGATTGTTAATAAAAGTGGAGAATCCTAACTAACTGTGGGGTATAATTAACAAATATGTGGAATGATGAACAAATTGTTAAGAATCCCTCATATTGGTTAAGAATCCCCAATATTCCGTTGGGGTATTTTGTGGGGGATCCTTAACAAAAGTGGGGGACACTTAAAATTTTGTGGGGGATTCTTAACAAACTTCGGGTGATTTTAGCAAATAAGGGGAATAATGAACAAATATGCAACATGGGAGATGACAACTGTTGTAGGGGAATCTCCCACAATTGTAAAGAATTTTCCACAGTTTGTCTAGAGTCCCCCAAAAACTGTTGCTTATGGGGGATTATTTAACAAAAGTGGGGGATTCTTAGCAAACTGTGGGGGATTTTAGTAAATATGGGGAATACTGAACAAATATGCAACATGATCAATGACAACTATTGTAGGGGAATCCCCCACAATTGTAAAGAATCCCTCTCAGTTTGTCTTGAGTCCCCCACAAACTGTTGTATATGGGGGATTTTTAACAAACTGTGGGGTATAATTAACAAACATGGAGAATGATGAACAAATTGTAAAGAATCCCTCATATTGGTTAAGAATCCCCCATGTTTCATTGGGGTATTCTGTGGGGGATCCTTAACAAACAGTGGGGGATTCTTATAAATTTGTGGGGGATTCTAAACAAACTGTGGGTGATTTTAAGCATATATGGGGAATAATGAACAAATAGGCAACATTGGAGATGACAACTATCGTAGGAAAATTCCCCACAATTGTCAAGAATACCCCACAGTTGTCTTGAGTCCCCCACAAACTATGGGATATGGAGGATTCTTGACTGACTGTGGGGTATAATTAACAAATATGGAGAATGATGAACAAATTGTTAAGAATCCCCCATATTCCATTGGGGTATTCTGTGGGGGATCCTTAACAAACTATGGGGGATTCTTATAAATTTGTGGGGGATTCTAAACAAACTGTGGGCGATTTTAAGCATATATGGGGAATAATGAACAAATATGCGACATGGTCGATGACAACTATTGTAGGGGAATCCCCCACAAGTGTAAAGAATCCCCGTCAGTTGTCTTGAGCCCCCTACAAACTATGGGATATGGAGGATTCTTAACTAACTGTGGGGTATAATTAACAAATATGGGGAATGATGAATGAATTGTTAAAATTCCTCACATTAGTTAAGAATCCCCCATATTCCTTCGGGGTATTTTGTGGAGGATTCTTAATAAAAGTGAGGATTCCTAACTAACTGTGTGGTACAATTAACAATATGGGAAATGATGAACAAATTGTTAAGAATCCCTCACATTGGTTAACAATCCCCCATATTCCATTGGGGTATTTTGTGGGGGATCCGTAACAAAAGTGGGAGATTCTTAAAAATTTGTGGGAGATTCTTAACAAACTTCGGGTGATTTTAGCAAATATGGGGAATAATGAACAAATAATCAACATGGGAGATGACAACTGTTGTAGGGGAATCCCCCACATTTGTAAAGAATCCTCCACAGTTTGTCTAGAGTCCCCCCCTAATCTGTTGCATATGGGGGATTATTTAACAAAAGTGGGGGATTCTTTGCAAACTGTGGGGGATTTTTGCAAATATGGGGAATAATGAACAAATATGCAACATGGGAGATGACAACTATTGTAGGGAATCTCCCACAATTGTAAAGAATCTCTCACAGTTTTTCTAGAGTCCCCCACAAACTGTTGTATATGGGAGATTCTTAACAAACTGTGGGGTATAATTAACAAACTTGGAGAATGATGAACAAATTATTAAGAATCCCTCATATTGGTTAAGAGATCCCCATATTCCATTGGGGTGTTCTGTGTGGGATCCTTAACAAACAGTGGGGGATTCTTATAAATTTGTGGGGGATTCTAAACAAACTATGGGTGATTTTAAGCATATATGGGGAATAATGAACAAATAGGCAACATTGGAGATGACAACTATCGTAGGAAAATCCCCCACAATTGTCAAGAATACCCCACAGTTGTCTTGAGTCCCCCACAAACTATGGGATATGGAGGATTCTTGACTGACTGTGGGGTATAATTAACAAATATGGAGAATGATGAATAAATTGTTAAGAATCCCTCACATTGGCTAAGAATACCCTATATTCCATTGGGGAATTTTGTGGGAGATCTATAACAAAAGTGGAGGATTCTTAACTAACTGTGGGGTATAATTAACAAATAAGGGGAATGATGAACAAATTGTTAAGAATCCCTCACATTGGTTAAGAATCCCCCATATTCCATTGGGGTATTTTGTGGGGATCCTAAATAAAAGTTGGGGACTCTTAAAATTTTGTGGGGGATTCTTAACAAACTTTGGGTGATTTTAGCAAATATGGGGAATAATGAACAAATATGCAACATGGGAGATGACAACTATTGTAGGGAATCCCCCACCATTGTAAAGAATCCCCCACAGTTTGTCTAGAGTCCCCCACAAACTGTTGTATATGGGGATTCTTAACAAACTATGGGGTATAATTAACAAACATAAAGAATGATGAACAAATTGTTAAGAATCCCTCATATTGGTTCAGAATCCCCCATATTCTATTGTGGTATTCTGTGGGGATCCTTAACAAACAGTGGGGGATTCTTATAAATTGGTGAGGGATTCCAAACAAACTGTGGGTGATTTTAAGCAAATATGGAAAATAATGAACAAATATGCAATATGGGAGATGACAACTATTGTAGGAGAATTCCCCACAATTGTCAAGAATCCGCCACAGTTGTCTTGAGTCCCCCACAAACTATGGGATATAGAGGATTCTTAACTAACTGTGGGGTATAATTAACAAATATGGGGAATGATGAATAAATTGTTAAAATTCCTCACATTGTTTAAGAATCCCGCATATTTCATTGGGGTATTTTGTGGAGAATCCTTAATAAAAGTGGAGGATTCCTAACTATCTGTGGGGTATAATTAACAAATATGGAGAATGATGAACAAATTGTTAAGAATCCCTCACATTAGTTAAGAATCCCCAATATTCCTTTGGGGTATTTTGTGGGGGATACTTAACAAAATTGGGGGATTCTTAAAAATTTGTGGGGGATTTTTAACAAACTGTGCGTTGTTTTAGCATATATGGGGAATAATGAACAAATATGCAACATAGGAGATGACAACTATTGTAGGGGAATCCCCAACAATTGTAAAGAATTCCCCATAGTTTGTCTAGAGTCCTCCGACAAACTGTTGTATATGGGGGATTCTACAACAAAAGTGGGGATTCTTAACAAACTGTGGGGGGTCTTAGCAAATATGGGGAATAACAAACAAATATGCAACATGGGAGATGACAACTACTGTAGGGGAATACCTCACAATTGTTAAGAATCCCTCACAGTTTGTCTAGAGTACCCCACAAACTGTTGTATATGGGGGATTCTTAACAAACTGTGGGGTATAATTAACAAACATGGAGAATGATGAACAAATTGTTAAGAATCCCTAATATTGGTTAAGAATCCCCCATATTCCATTGGGGTATTCTGTGGAGGATCCTTAACAAACAGTGGGGGATTCTTATAAATTTGTGGGGGATTCTAAACAAACTGTGGGAGATTTTAAGCATATATGGGGAATAATGAACAAATAGGCAACATTGGAGATGATAACTATCGTAGGAAAATTCCCCACATTTGTCAAGAATCCCCCACAGTTGTCTTGAGTCCCCCACAAACTATGGGATATGGAGGATTCTTGACAGACTGTGGGGTATAATTACAAATATGGTAAATGATGAGTAAATTCTTAAGAATCCCTCATATTGGCTAAGAATACCCCATATTCCATTGGGGTATTTTGTGGGAGATCCTTAACAAGAGTGGAGGATTCTTAACTAACTGTGGGGTATAATTAACAAATATGGGGAATGATGAGCAAATTGTTAAGAATCCCTGACATTGGTTAAGAATCCCCCATATTCCATTGGCATATTTTGTGGGGATCCTTAACAAAAGTTGGCGACTCTTAAAATTTTATCGGGGATTCTTAACAAACTTCGGGTGATTTTAGCAAATATGGGGAATAATGAACAAATATGCAACATGGGAGATGATAACTATTGTAAGGGAATCCCCCACCATTGTAAAGAATCCCCCACAGTTTGTCTTGAGTCCCCCACAAACTGTTGTATATGGGGATTCTTAACAAACTATGGGGTATAATTAACAAACATGAAGAATGATGAACAAATTGTTAAGAATCCCTCACATTGGTTAAGAATCCCCCATATTCCATTGTGGTATTCTGTGGGGGATCATCAACAAACATTGTGGGATTCTTAAAAATTGGTTGGGGATTCCAAACAAACTGTGGGTGATTTTAAGCAAATATGGGAAATAATGAACAAATATGCAATATGGGAGATGACAACTATTGTAGGAGAATTCATCACAATTGTCAAGAATCCCTTGTAGTTGTCTTGAGTCCCCCACAAACTATGCGATATGGAGGATTCTTAACTAACTGTGGGGTATAATTAACAAATATGGGGAATGATGAATAAATTGTTAAAATTCCTCACATTGGTTAAGAATCCCCCATATTCCATTGGGGTATTTTGTGGATAATCCTTCATAAAAGTGGAGGATTCCTAACTAACTTTGGGGTATAATTAACAAATATGGGGAATGATGAACAAATTGTTAAGAATCCCTCACATTGGTTAAGAATCCCCAATATTCCATTGGGGAATTTTGTAGGGGATACTTAACAAAAGTGGGGGATTCTTAAAAATTTGTGGGGGATTCTTAACAAACTGTGGGTTGTTTTAGCATGTATGGGGAATAATGAATAAATATGCAACATAGGAGATGACAACTATTGTAGGGAATCCCCAACAATTGTAAAGAATTCCCCACAGTTTGTCTATAGTCCCCAACAAACTGTTGTATATGGGGATTCTACAACAAAAGTGGGGGATTCTTAACAAACTGTGGGGTGTCTTAGCAAATATGGGGAAAAACGAACAAATATGCAACATCGGAGATGACAACTATTGTAGGGGAATCCCCCACCATTGTAAAGAATCCCCCATAGTTTGTCTAGAGTCCCCCACAAACTGTTGTATATGGGGGATTATTAACAAACTGTGGGGTATAATTAACAAACATGGAGAATGATGAACAACTTGTTAAGAATCCCTCATATTGGTTAAGAATCCCCATATTCCATTGGGGTATTCTGTGTGGGATCCTTAACAAACAGTGGGGGATTCTTATAAATTTGTGGGGGATTCTAAACAAACTGTGGGTGATTTTAAGCATATATGGGGAATAATGAACAAATAGGCAACATTGGAGATGACAACTATCGTAGGAAAATTCCCCACAATTGTCAAGAATACCCCACAGTTGTCTTGAGTCCCCCACAAACTATGGGATATGGAGGAGTCTTGACTGACTGTGGGGTATAATTAACAAATATGGAGAATGATGAATAAATTGTTAAGAATCCCTCACATTGGCTAAGATTACCCCATATTCCATTGGGGAATTTTGTGGGAGATCCTTAACAAAAGTGGAGGATTCTTAACTAACTGTGGGGTATAATTAACAAATAAGGGGAATGATGAACAAATTGTTAAGAATCCCTCACATTGGTTAAGAATCCCCCATATTCCATTGGGGTATTTTGTGGGGATCCTAAATAAAAGTTGGGGACTCTTAAAATTTTGTTGGGGATTCTTAACAAACTTTGGGTGATTTTAGCAAATATGGGGAATAATGAACAAATATGCAACATGGGAGATGACAACTATTGTAGGGGAATCCCCCACCATTGTAAAGAATCCCCTACAGTTTGTCTAGAGTCCCCCACAAACTGTTGTATATGGGGATTCTTAAAAAACTATGGGGTATAATTAACAAACATGAAGAAAGATGAACAAATTGTTAAGAATCCCTCATATTGGTTCAGAAGCCCCCATATTCTATTGTGGTATTCTGTGGGGATCCTCAACAAACAGTGGGGGATTGTTATAAATTGGTGGGGGATTCCAAACAAACCGTGGGTGATTTTAAGCAAATATGGAAAATAATGAACAAATATGCAATATGGGAGATGACAACTATTGTAGGAGAATTCCCCACAATTGTCAAGAATCCCCCACAGTTGTCTTGAGTCCCCCACAAACTATGGGATATGGAGGATTCTTAACTAACTGTGGGGTATAATTAACAAATATGGGGAATGATGAATAAATTGTTAAAATTCCTCACATTGTTTAAGAATCCCCCATATTTCATTGGGGTATTTTGTGGAGAATCCTTAATAAAAGTGGAGGATTTCTAACTATCTGTGGGGTATAATTAACAAATATGGAGAATGTTGAACAAATTGTTAAGAATCCCTCACATTAGTTAATAATCCCCAATATTCCATTGTGGTATTTTGTGGGGGATACTTAACAAAATTGGGGGATTCTTAAAAATTTGTGGGGGATTCTTAAAAATTTGTGGGGGATTCTTAACAAACTGTGGGTTGTTTTAGCATATATGGGGAATAATGAACAAATATGCAACATAGGAGATGACAACTATTGTAGGGGAATCCCCAATAATTGTAAAGAATTCCCGATAGTTTGTCTAGAGTCCCCCCACAAACTGTTGTATATGGGGGATTCTACAACAAAAGTGGGGATTCTTAACAAACTGTGGGGGGTCTTAGCAAATATGGGGAATAACGAACAAATATGCAACATGGGAGATGACAACTACTGTAGGGGAATCCCCCACAATTGTAAAGAATCCCTCACAGTTTGTCTAGAGTACCCCACAAACTGTTGTATATGGGGGATTCTTAACAAACTGTGGGGTATAATTAACAAACATGGAGAATGATGAACAAATTGTTAAGAATCCCTAATATTGGTTAAGAATCCCCCATATTCCATTGGGGTATTCTGTGGGGGATCCTTAACAAACAGTGGGGGATTCTTATAAATTTGTGGGGAATTCTAAACAAACTGTGGGTGATTTTAAGCATATATGGGGAATAATGAACAAATAGGCAACATTGGAGATGATAACTATCGTAGGAAAATTCCCCACAATTGTCAAGAATCCCCCACAGTTGTCTTGAGTCCCCCACAAACTGTGGGATATGGAGGATTCTTGACTGACTGTGGGTATAATTAACAAATATGGTAAATGATGAATAAATTGTTAAGAATCCCTCACATTGGCTAAGAATACCCCATATTCCATTGGGGTATTTTGTGGGAGATACTTAACAAAAGTGGAGGATTCTTAACTAACTGTGGGGTATAATTAACAAATATGGGGAATGATGAACAAATTTTTAAGAATCCCTCACATTGGTTAAGAATCGCCCATATTCCTTTGGAGTATTTTGTTGGGGATCCTTAGCAAAAGTGGGGGACTCTTAAAATTTTGTGGGGGATTCTTAACAAACGCCGGGTGAATTTAACAAATAAGGGGAATAATGAACAAATATGCTACATGGGAGATGACAGCTATTGTAGGGGAATCTCCCACAATTGCAAAGAATCCTCCACAGTTTGTCTAGAGTCCCCCATAAACTGTTATATATGGGGGATTATTTAACAAAAGTGGGGATTCTTAGCAAACTGTGGGGGGTTTTAGCAAATATGGGGAATAATGAACAAATATGCAACATGGTCGTTGACAACTATTGTAGAGAAATCCCCCACAATTGTAAAGAATCCCTCACAGTTTGTCTAGAGTCCCCCACAAACTGTTGTATATGGGTGATTCTTAACAAAATGTGGGGTATAATTAACAAACATTGAGAATGATGAACAAATTATTAAGAATCCCTCATATTAGTTAAGAATCCCCCATATTCCATTGGGGTATTCTGTGGTGGATCCTTAATAAACAGTGGGCGATTATTATAAATTGGTTGGGGATTCTAAACAAACTGTGGGGAATTTTAAGCAAATATTGGAAATAATGAACAAATATGCAATATGGGAGATGACAACTATTGTAGGAGAATTCCCCACAATTGTCAAGAATCCCCCACAGTTGTCTTGAGTTCCCCACAAACTATGGGATATGGAGGATTCTTAACTAACTGTGGGGTATAATAAACAAATATGGGAATGATGAATAAATTGTTAAGAATTTCTCACATTGGTTAAGAATCCCCCATATTCCATTGCGGTATTTTGTGGAGGATCCTTAATAAAAGTGGAGAATTCTTAACTAACTGTGGGGTATAATTGATATGTCCAGAAATATCTTGTAAATGCTTAACTGCCACGTGTCCAGCTAGTGACCCGGAGAAGCCGGATTTGAAGCATGGAGCCCACGCACCCGAGGGATACTGCCGTTGCGAACTGAGATACTCGGGCGGTCGCAGTAAGGCCCCGAGGATCACGGCATCAATCACGCTTCCTATCAAATCGTCACACAGCTGTCACTCTATCAAGAGAATCAGTGGTTTCCTTAACTACTTAGGAAACTCACCAAATATTAGGCAAATCTATTGTGATTAGATTAGGCTTCCTAATCTCATAAAACTTACCATGTAAGGGTGGACTCTTACACTGATAAAAGAGCCCACCTACCCTCTCAAAGGGGGACCGAATATCAATTCTCTAAGCATACCAACACATATCAGAGAAATCACCAACATACACGCATACACCCGGCCGGTATTACTGGTAGTGCCGCCCTATTTTGTTGACTCACCAGGCCCTCCGGTGATCTGCTAGTGAACGCGCACAGACGCAACCGTGGACGTAGGTCACCTCATTAACGGGGCCGAACCACATACAAACCTTCTGTGATCTTGTTTCCTTCTTAAATTGCTCTCACCAGTTTTCGGCATCATCAGTTTGGCGCCGTCTGTGGGAAACGACACAGTTTCCTCATCGAAAAAAAAAAAAAATCTTTGACTGACCAACATGCCGAAGAAGAAGGGCAAGAAGACCGCTGACTCGACCGGTCAGGCGGATCAGTCAGGTCAGGCGGACCGGTCAGGCCAGGAGGACCTACAGATCGAGACACGGGCTGCCTCCATGTCCACCGAGCAAGTCACGGCGGCACTGGAGCAACTCTTGGAGGGTCAGATCCGGACGCAATGGCAAATAGAGGCGCTCATGGCCCAGCATGGAAAGGTGGTCAAGGACCACGAGAAAAACCCTTCGTCGGGGAAGCGGCCCGAAAAGAGCGTTCCTAGACAAAGGCCCGCTCGGACCCGCGGAAAAGCCCGATCTGCACCAGTGTCCCCACCAGATCGAGAACACCATGGAGAGGGAGAACGTAGCCAGCCTACGAGGCGTCCAAAGGAAGGGCCTCGGTATGTTCCTCGCCGAGCACGCCGAGTGGAGGACGCCCGGTTACTCATCGAACGGCGCCGAGCCGCAAGGGGAGAAGCATCCGGACGAAAGGTAAGGGAACCGGTCGACGATCCGCCCGCCCTGAGCCGGGAGGATCTTAGGCACAGGCTATCCCGAACCCGCAGCCGGGTACTATCCCCAAGATCGACGCACTTCGAGGACGAGGCATCATCGTCCGACCCCACTTATTATTCAGATGCAGATAGGAGGACCGGGCACACTGACGTTAAAGCCCAGGTCGAAGAGTTGCAGCAGCAAATTGAGAGGCTGAACCGTAAGTCCGGTCACGACCTCACAAACACGGAAACGGAGTCGCCCTACACCTCCCGGGTGACACAGTTCCCCATTCCGCAGAAATTCAAGCCCCCGAACCTTAGCTCTTACGATGGCAAGGGGAGTCCGGTGGACCACATCCGCACCTATAAGGCGCAGATGGCACTGGTCACTACAACGGACGAGCTGCTGTGCCTAGCGTTCCCCAGTACTCTAAAGGGATCAGCCGCACAATGGTTCC
Source organism: Hydrangea macrophylla (assembly GCA_033977485.1). Classification (NCBI taxonomy): domain Eukaryota; kingdom Viridiplantae; phylum Streptophyta; class Magnoliopsida; order Cornales; family Hydrangeaceae; genus Hydrangea; species Hydrangea macrophylla. The sequence goes on from CM066994.1 coordinate 38,470,169, forward strand.
ATGCCTTGAAGCCAAGAACGGTGGATAACTTCAAGACACTCGGCAAACTCTTCATCAGTCAGTTTGTCGGGATGTTGGACCGGTCACAGCCGGACACCCAGTTGTTAGCCGTCAAACAGCAAAAGGGGGAATCTCTGAGGGAGTACGTGGATCGCTTCAACCAGCAGAGGCTCCTGATCCGCAACCTCAACGAGACGGCCGCGATCATGGCTTTCTGTTCGGGGGTTCAACACACCAAGGTGGCCACGTCTTTCCATCGCAACAGACCGGCCACCCTGGTGGAGCTATCAGAGAGAGTCGGAAAATATATCGACACCGAGGAATTCTTGAAGGCAAAGCGCGCCAGCCAAGCGGGAGAGGAATCCCCAAAAGATAAGCGCAAGCGCGAGGGACCCGAGAAGGGCCCGGGGAAAAAGCCGAAACAGGATCCAAGGGACGCCAGGGGCCAGCCCCCAATGGCTTTCACTCCACTTTCCCGGCCTATACATGAGGTAATGGCCGCTGCAGAAGTACAAAGGCTGCTTCCACAACCTGCTAAGCTTAGAGCCCCACCCGGTAAGAGAAACCGGGAAAAGTTCTGCCGTTATCACAGGGATCACGGCCATGAAACGGAGGATTGCTTCAAGTTGAAGATAGCAATCGAAAAGCTAATCGAGCAGGGCCATCTCGCCGAGTTCGTCACAGCAGACAGACGACCCCGACAGGATGCTCGAGCTCCCGGGCAGCCCCCTCCACCGCTCGGACACATAAACGTGATCTCCGGAGGAACCTCTGGCGGAGGTGATTCACAGTCGGCACGGAAGAGGCACGCTCGAGCATCCCGAGCGGATGTATGGCAGGTCCAATCCACCGGCCCCTCACCAACTGACGTTCTGACGTTCTCATCCGATGATGTAAAGGGCCTCCACTGCCCCCACGACGACCCGCTGGTAGTGACACTGTCTATAGCAAACTACGTGGTCAAAAGGGTACTGGTTGACACGGGCAGCTCGTCGGATATAATGTTCGCAGCGGCATTCGACCAACTCGGGATCGATCGAGATCGGCTCCGGTTAGTTGCTACTCCCCTGGTCGGATTCAATGGCTCTAGCACTCAACCGCTCGGCACGATCGAGCTCCCAGTACTCATGGGGACCTATCCACAACAGGTTTCCCTGCTCACCAATTTCGTGATAGTGGATGCCCCGTCGGCCTACAACGTTATCCTGGGGAGGCCGACCCTCAACAGAGCACGAGCAGTTGTCTCCACATACAGCCCAACCGTAAAATTCCTGACTCCTCAGGGACCGGGATGCTTGCGAGGAGACCAGACCACGGCTGGGAGTTGTTATGTTAGCTCGTTGCGACGGGGAGCAGTCACCGAGACTCTGAATGTCCAAGAAATGGATCCCCGGGACCCGAGGGACATGATAGGGCCTATGGAAGAGTTGGAGCAAGTTGTGCTGGATCCGGAGCATCCGGATCGGACGATCAGCGTAGGCGTGCTGCTGGAGCCCGCCTTGAAAGAAAAATTGGTCCAGTTCCTAAAGCAAAATCAGGATGTCTTTGCTTGGAGTCATGAGGACATGCCCGGGATCGATCCCCGGGTAATGTCCCATCGTCTCAATGTCAGCCCAGACTGCCGTCCGGTAAAACAGAAGCGAAGGGGTATGGCCCCCGAAAGACAAAAGGCTGTAAGTGAGGAGGTCGAGAAGCTTCAGAAGGCTAACTCCATTCAGGAGGTCCACTACCCCGACTGGTTGGCCAATGTCGTTCTGGTCAAGAAGAGCAATGGCAAATGGAGGATGTGTGTGGACTTCACCGACCTCAACAAGGCTTGCCCCAAGGACTGTTATCCGCTGCCCAGGATAGACCTCCTTGTCGATTCAACAGCAGGCCACTCACTCCTCTCGTTCATGGACGCCTACTCGGGGTACAATCAAATCAGCATGCACCCCGGGGATGAAGAGAAGACGGCGTTCATCACCGACCAAGGCACGTACTGTTACAAAGTTATGCCCTTCGGCCTCAAGAATGCTGGGGCTACGTATCAACGCCTGGTCAATTTTATGTTCAGAGACCTCATCGGCAAATCCATGGAGGTATACGTGGACGACCTCCTGGTCAAGAGCCGGGAGAAGACCGACCACCTTGAGCATCTGACCGGGGCCTTCAGCATTTTGAGAAAGTTCAGGATGAGGTTGAACCCGGCCAAATGCACCTTTGGGGTCTCGTCCGGGAAGTTTCTCGGCCATCTAGTCAGTAGACGGGGAATCGAGGCAAACCCCGAAAAAATCCAGGCAATCATCAACATGCGGTCTCCCAAATCAACGAAGGAAGTTCAAAGTCTAGCCGGGCGGGTGGCCGCACTAAACAGATTCGTTTCCCGAGCTACTGACCGGTGCCTCCCTTTCTTTAAAATCCTCCGTAAAGCTTTTCAATGGTCGGAGGAGTGCGAGGAGGCGTTCCAGGAACTTAAGAAATACCTGGCCTCTCCTCCCCTATTGTCGACACCCATCGCCGGAGAGGAGCTGTTTTTATACCTGGCAGTGTCGCCGTCGGCGGTTAGCTCAGCCCTCGTTCGGGAGGACCACGGGATACAGTTCCCGGTCTACTACACCAGCCGGGCTCTGCAAGGTGCGGAGAGCCGATACTCCCGCATCGAGAAACTGGCTTTTGCCCTCGTCACTTCAGCCCGAAGGCTCCGACCGTACTTCCAGGCCCACGCCATTGTAGTACTGACCGATCAGCCTCTCCGTAAAATCCTCTCTCGGCCGGACACGTCCGGAAGGCTCGTCAAATGGGCTTTGGAACTGGAAGAGTTTGAAGTGACTTACAAACCACGGACGGCCATCAAGGGACAAGCCGTCGCAGATTTTTTGGTCGAGTTCACGTATCCTGAAGACCCGATCGAAGAACCCGAGCCTCCGGCCTTACCGCCCGGATTGCTCGCCGGCATCCCCACTTGGATATTACATGTAGATGGCTCTTCCAACCGGCAGGGCAGCGGAGCCGGGATTATCCTGACCACACCCGATGGCATCCAGCTTGAATATGCTTTGAGATTCGGGTTTCGTGCCTCCAACAACGAAGCCGAGTACGAAGCCCTTCTGGTCGGGCTACAATTAGCCGTTTCGATGAGTGCGCAACAGGTCGAAGGCTACAGCGACTCTCAGCTCGTGGTCAATCAGGTAAACCAAGAATACGAAGCACGGGAAGATAGCATGATGGCCTACTTAGCACTCGTCCGAGCAGCATCCAAACAACTCCGAGGATTTTCCATCACTCGAATACCTAGAGAAGAAAACACCAGGGCTGATCGGCTCGCCCGCCTCGCGTCGTCGGCTGAGTCAGACTTGCCCGGGATAAGGATACAATTCCTACCCGAGCCGAGTGTGATCAACTCAGAAGGCATGGAGGTCGACCCGGTCACTCTGGGACCTAGTTGGATGGATCCAATCATGAAGTTCTTGACGACAGGAGGTTTGCCGGATGACAGAGAGGAAGCTAGACGGGTTAGGTACCGGGCAGCACGATACCACGTTCTGGACGGTGTCCTGTACAAGAGAGGATTCACCATCCCATACCTTCGCTGCGTTCATCCTACGCAGGTTCAAGCAATATTGTTCGAAATCCACGAAGGTGTGTGTGGGAACCACGTAGGAGGACGGACACTTTCTAGAAAGGCCCTACTACAAGGTTATTACTGGCCGACCATGACCCGAGACTCGCAAGAGTACGTTCGAAGATGTGACAAGTGCCAGCGGTACTCTCCCATGATAAATCAACCAGGAGAGCTCCAGACCCCGGTCCATAGTCCCTGGCCATTCGCCCAATGGGGAATCGACATCGTTGGCCCATTACCAACAGGGAAAGGGCAGGTCAAGTTTGCTGTGATAGCCGTTGACTACTTCACCAAGTGGGTGGAAGCCGAGCCCCTGGCAACGATAACCGAGCAAAAGATGGAACATTTTGTGGAAAGGAATATCCTTAGCAGGTTCGGTATTCCACGAGTCCTGATTAGCGACAATGGGAGACAATTCGATACACCTATTTTTAGACAGTTCTGCTCGGATTATGGGATACTGAATCGTTACTCTTCCCCAGAACATCCGCAAGCTAATGGTCAGGCCGAGGTGACCAATCGCACGATCTTACAGTCGATTAAAACAAGGCTGGAAGGTGCAAAAGGCCTATGGGCTGAGGAACTCCCCGCCCTCCTGTGGGCCTACCGCACCACACCCCGGGCGGCTACCGGCGAAACCCCATTTTCATTAACTTATGGTTTCGAGGCAGTAGTCCCTACAGAGCTCGGGCTGCCCACATACCGGGTGGCTACCTTCACTAACTCAAACAATGAAGAAGCCCTCAGGACAGAGCTAGATCTAGTGGAAGAAAAAAGAGACCGGGCCTATCTCAAGGTGGCAGCTTACAAGCAAAGGGTCTCACGGTATTACAATAGCAAGGTGAAGCACCGTAGCTTTCAGGTCGGGGACCTCGTCCTTAAGGCAGTAAACCAGTCAACCCGGATCCCAAGCCATGCGAAGTTGGGCGCAAACTGGGAAGGGCCGTATATAGTGACTCAGGTTAATCGGCCCGGAACCTACTGGCTGCGGAGTATGGACGGCCATGATCTCGCCCATCCTTGGAACGTGCAACACCTCCGAAAGTATTATCAATAGCATCTGGCTACCGGGGAATAGTACTGTAAAAATAATCTTCTCTTGTAGCTCGACCTGAGCAACCGTTCCGAATTATTGCTTCTTGAATAAAATTGATAGTTTGTTTTAAAAGATGTATTCCGGAGAACAAAAGACCTCGGGCTTAACCCCGAGGCACTAAAGACCTCGGGCTCCGAACCCAGGCACCAAAGGACCCTGCGACCACCCATGTCCCAGGTCGGTTTCCTATGGTTGATCCCCAGCACGCCCCCGTCTTTAAAGGACGCCCGAGGGTAAGAGGATTCTAGACCTAAAACAGGAAATTAACTAAAGTTTCGCCTAGGCCCAGCCAGCGATGGGGCCAAACCCCTAGGTGGCCAACGATGGCAAGCTTCAAAGGACCCTGCGACCACCCATGTCCCAGGTCGGTTTCCTATGGTTGATCCCCAGCACGCCCCCGTCTTTAAAGGACGCCCGAGGGTAAGAGGATTCTAGACCTAAAACAGGAAATTAACTAAAGTTTCGCCTAGGCCCAGCCAGCGATGGGGCCAAACCCCTAGGTGGCCAACGATGGCAAGCTTCAAATGCTCCTGCAACCACCCATGTTCCAGGTCGATTTCCTACGGCCATTCAGTCCCGTACTCCCGCACTCCTGCCTTAACAAAATGCTTGGGGGGCAGGGGACAGGAGGACAAAGGGCAATGCTAAGGCCAAAACAGGGAATTATATCATTCGACTAGGTGTTCTGTGGGTTACGGTCCTAAAGCATTTGCTAAGGCAGATGTTAGGTTGGCCAAGGCCGTACGGATACTAGCAAAAGTTAAAAGCACAGTACAACAAAATTAACGGAAGGATGACCTCAAGGGCCTTTTCATTAATTAAAATAAGTGTACAAGGCTTGGGGGGCAATTGTAGTAGCCTCCCCGAAAAATAAAAGTCTACAAACGATAAAAGAAAACAACACGAAGGAGGAACCGGGAAGTCAGTTCTCCGCATTGATCACGTTCTCGGTCTCCCCGGTCTGTTCCCCCGGAATGGCAAGTCCCTCCTCCGCTAGGCCTCCCTCCGGGGCAAGCTCGGTGGCCTCAACAATGACCACAGGATCCCCAACGGCCGCCAGACCCTCGCCAGCGGCTGGAGCTTCACCGAGTCCGGGATCCTCACCGATGTCCCAGTAATCCGAGTCAATCCCCACGTAGGCTGAGAGGACCCACTCGGGGTGGTCCCGAGCTACCCGCCGCTTCAGATCCTCATAACCTTGGAAGAAGCCATCGTCAAAAGCTCCCTCCAAGGCCTCTGCGGAAGGCGCCTCGGTCACCGCTTTAGCCTGGGCTTCGGCTGCCGCGATAAGGGCCCGGGAAGTTTCCAGTTCGGCCAAAGCCGCTGCTAGGTTCGCCTGAGCCGCCCCTAAGCTCAAGGCCAGCGACTTCGTCTTGCTCGTCTCCACGGCCAGAGCAGCCTTCGCTGTTTGTAGCTCTTTTCGCTCCTTCGAAAGGGCGGCTTCAGCGACGCTCACCTTCTCGGACAGGGACGAATGGACGGATTCGGACCCCGCGGCTATACAGCCAACCTACGGCAGGAGAACACACATCGGTTAAACAAGTAATAAGTACAGGGCAAGTCCGCGTTTAAACAAAAAGAAGCAGAGCACTCACCAGGTGGGAAACGCTGTATAGCCATCCTTGGATCCCTTGGGGAGATAGCTCGGCACACGCTGTCACTTGGCTTGGGGCGAGGCAGGGCCTTAGCCTCTCCCGGGCCTCGTCATGCCCGCCCGGGGACAAACCCGACGGAGTGTTAGCCCTGGGCACGGGCTCTTCAACAGCCGGCCTGGGAGGAGCCGATGCCCCGGCGGGATCTGCACGGGTAGTTGTCCCATGGCGAATGCGCCTGAGCGGGCGATCGCCGCCTGGAACCTCGGTGGCCGGTCTTTTTCCTTGGGCAATTGCCATCCGAGCGGCCGTGGTGACGGCGGCGGCAGCCTCTCTCTCCCGCAGCTGGTCCAAATTGCGTTTGGGGGCCATTTCTGTCGAGACAAAGATTGTACGGTCAGAGGTGCAAGGGGCAGAAATAGTACAAGTACATGTAACTGAGATACTTACCAGGGATGATGGGTGTAAAGCTGGGTGCTGGAATAGGCGGCTCAGGGGAATGGCTAGCGATAAATCCTCCCGACCGGGACAGCACGTTCCAGATGCTGGTGGGCAACTTCGCTAGCTTCAAGATCCTGGCCTGGCACGCCTCAGGAATTTCTGGGGGTTTAGCTGAGCCCGCTGTAAACAAAAAAGAAAACTGGTCAACAATCCAATATGTTTTGGATAGATCGAGATAGCAGATAAGGTCGGAAGGGCGGTCTTACCCCTCAACTCCCTGGCCCAGGATGTCCTCAGCTGGCTCCCCGGAGCCATGTCACAGAGACAAAGGGTAGACACCTGGAAAAATTTTCCCTTCCACCCTTTATTATTACTAGGGTAGTTGTCAATGATTTTCCTGCCCGGACGGGCAGAAAACGAGAAAACCCCCAACTCATTATGCGCAGGGAATGGCCGGTGAGCCCAGAGGAACTCCTGTAGGGTAAGATCGTACCCGAATGCTTGGGGCCACAATGATATACACCCCATCAAGAACCTCCACCCGTTGGGAGCCAACTGACCGGGAGCGATGTCCAGAAAGATCAACATATCCCGAGCCACCGGGTGAAGCGGAAGTCGGAGGCCCGCCATCATAGCGTCCTCAAATAGGGTGACGAACCCTGACTGATATAGGTGCGCGCCGCCGGAATTTACGGCTAGAGCGCAACCGTCAGGAAGGGAGTACCTCTCCCTGATCCGGCGAAGGTCTCCAGAGTGAAGAACAGAAGAAGTGGACTCACAAGCGAAGACCGTGCGGTCGGTACCCTCAGGCCGCTCATCGCCTGAACCCCTCGAAACGGAGGCGACAGGGGCCTCCTCAGAAGACTGACTACTGGACAGACGAATGGGGATCTAGGCCCCGCTTTGGTGGTCGGACGGGGATTCCGGGAGCTGGTCTTGGCTAGCACCGGGGGACCCTGACCGATACTGCTCACTCTCTGATCTCGACGCGGAATTGAAGCCGGAGTGCTCCATCTCTTGCCCTCCGGCAGGAAGGAACCGACACAAAGGACGACTCGCAAAGGGATCGGAAACCCCAAGCCTGATATACAGGGGGGGCAGGGTTACTAACCTGAATGGTAGCGAGTGGATGCTCCGCAGCACTAGGTAGCACTCTCTCAGAACAACGCAAGGAACACCCGTCCGGTTCAGGTGGGTTAGGGTTCCACCAGACTCGAAAAACGCACCGAATCTAAGAAGAAAGAAGTCCCACTGCCGCTCAAACTTCACAGGGTTCGTTCTCTCCAGTTTCGCTTCGAAATGAAAAAGGAACGGGGAGAGAGGAAAGAAAAATCAGAGAAAAGAGAATCAGGAAGGTGCACAGGGGAGGGGGCGAGTGCTCCTTATATAAAGCCCCTGAACGGCCCAGATCAGAGCAAATCCAGCGGTCCAGAAGATTTCCCGCCCAAACCGTCGCTTCGGTCACGTGACGAGTCGCCTCAAAAGGCGCGCGCATTAAGTACACGTAAAGACGTTTCCATTGGCTTGTGAACGGTTTGGTTGCGCCCACGTCTCCATTCGTTAGGATCTAACCTGACCAACGGTTGGTTGACACGTGGTAGCAGCGGTCCAGGCCCGAGCAACCATAGCCCGGGCGCATTTGCGAGCCGGTCGGGAATTAACCTCACAAAGTTGTACAGAATTGATACACAGTTCAAAGGGCTTAATGAAGGAAAAAGATGGCCTCAGGGACCTTTTTATTTCTATAAAAGAAGAACTGTACAAAGACGGGAGCAATTATAATAGCCTTCCCGGTAAAAAAAAAAAAAAAAAAAAAAAAAAAAAAAAAAAGAAGAAGAAAAAATATACATATGTATGTAAACAAAAAGTGCCCTTAAGGTCCTTGGCCCTTCAAAGCCTTGACCTCCTCCTCCAAGGCCGCCACCTTTGCCACCAGCCCCTCAACGGCGATCTCCAGAGCGTGGACATCCACCCCCCGCAGGGCGGAGTCCATCTGCAGTTCGTCAACCGCCTTCTCCACCGCCTGCAAGCGTTTTTCCATGTTCGCGAGAGAGAAGTCCGACCATGAGCCAGGCATGCGGGGACTGGCGAATGTTTCCGGCCGGTTCCTCTTTGGTGGGGGCTGAGATTCTTCTTCGACCTGCTTCTCCTTGCCCTTCCTGGACGGGCCCGGTGGCGGGCTTACATCCTCAGATGAGGAGGAGTCACTGCTGGTGGACAAGGTGACTGGCCCCTCGGGTTGGCCCGCCCGGCTAGCGGGGCGCGCCCCGGTCGCCATGGATCGGGTATAGCGGCGCGACCCAGAAGCTGTAGCGGCAGGGGCCGCAGAAGAAGGTCCGGCAACCGCGTTCTCCGCAGGTCTCCCTTTCAAATAGGAAAACGACATACCGGCCTCAATGGCTTGGTCAAACGCCTCCATGTCATCCTCGGAAGGGACGACTCCACGAAGGGCGGTGAAGGCCTGTTTGCAGTGGTCGGGATTATAATCCGCAGGAGGGCAGAGACCGTCATTCTCCAGCCAGTTACCAGCAACCAGAACCCAAGGGTACCGTTGCCAGTTCTTGTTTGGGAAGTCTAGACCTCGGACAAGATCTTTTCCCTCAGTCTTAGGGCGGAAGTAGGGGCCGCCGTTGTCAATGCCCAGTATGTAACACCTCGCTACGTCGGCTGCTCGAAGAAATAACCCCAGTCGCTCGTTCAGCGCTGCAATCCCCCATAAGAGGCGGGCAACATTTGGTCGACATTTGTGTAGTGGAATATGCAACCCCTGAAGAAGGTCGCAGAAGGAGACCGGCAGAGGAAAGCGTAATCCCACGATCAGCAGCAGATAGCTGCTGATGAGGAAGAAAGGAGGGGCTACTTCTTCTCCTTCAACGAATGGACGGATCACCACGTCCTCGGGAATTTGGCAATCTTCTCGAAATGCCCTGAGCCCCTCGTCTGATGTTAGGTCAAGGTGTGAGGCCATTTGGTGCAGATGAAAGTTTGGAAAGGCAAAGACTGCAGAGGATAGGGGGCTCGGAGAATTTGCTCAGGCGACTCAGCTGGTGTTGTGTAGTGAAGAAGCAAGGATAAATAGTGCTCCTTATATAAGCAGCACGAACGGTTGGGATCCAATCTGATCGAACGGTTCACGTACTCTCCCGCCGAAACTGTCGTTTCGGGCACGTGGGGCGTCGCCTCAGAAAGCGTGAGCATTAAATGTGGGACGTGATGGTTTGGTTGCCAGCTGGACGATTCAGTTACCTCTTAAACTAGATGCTTTGAGCCCGAACTATGCTTGTAACTAGTAGGCACGTGGCGTCGGGGATCTTAGGCCTGTACAGCTACCGCTCGGTCCTTGCATCGCCGGGTTGTCCCATGTCAGCCATGGTCCGGTGGGAGACCTGGCCTTTTCCCGGACGGTCTGTGAGGGGCGTTCTTAATTTTCCGACCTCATCTGATAAAGCGTCATCTCAGCTCTGAAAATGGGGGGCAGCTGATATGTCTAGAAATATCTTGTAAATGCTTAACTGCCACGTGTCCAGCTAGTGACCCGGAGAAGCCGGATATGAAGCATGGAGCCCACGCACCCGAGGGATACTGCCGTTGCGAACTGAGATACTCGGGCGGTCGCAGTAAGGCCCCGAGGATCACGGCATCAATCACGCTTCCTATCAAATCGTCACACAGCTGTCACTCTATCAAGAGAATCAGTGGTTTCCTTAACTACTTAGGAAACTCACCAAATATTAGGCAAATCTATTGTGATTAGATTAGGCTTCCTAATCTCATAAAACTTACCATGTAAGGGTGGACTCTTACACTGATAAAAGAGCCCACCTACCCTCTCAAAGGGGGACAGAATATCAATTCTCTAAGCATACCAACACATATCAGAGAAATCACCAACATACACGCATACGCCCGGCCGGTATTACTGGTAGTGCCGCCCTATTTTGTTGACTCACCAGGCCCTCCGGTGATCTGCTAGTGAACGCGCACAGACGCAACCGTGGACGTAGGCCACCTCATTAACGGGGCCGAACCACATACAAACCTTCTGTGATCTTGTTTCCTTCTTAAATTGCTCTCACCAGTTTTCGGCATCATCAATAATTAACAAATATGGTGAATGATGAACAAATTGTTAAGAATCCCTCACATTGGTTAAGAATCGCCCATATTCCTTTGGAGTATTTTATGGGGGATCCTCAGCAAAAGTGGGGGACTCTTAAAACTTTGTGGGGGATTCTTAACAAACGTCGGGTGATTTAGCAAATAAGGGGAATAATGAACAAATATGCAACATGTGAGATGACAACTGTTGTAGGGGAATCTCCCACAATTGTAAAGAATCCTCCACAGTTTGTCTAGAGTCCCCCATAAACTGTTGTATATGGGGGATTATTTAACAAAAGTGGGGGACTCTTAGCAAACTGTGGGGGGTTTTAGCAAATATGGGGAATAATGAACAAATATGCAACATGGTCGATGACAAATATTGTAGGGGAATCCCCCACAATTGTAAAAAATCCCTCACAGTTTGTCTAGAGTCCCCCACAAATTGTTGTATATGGGGGATTCTTAACAAACTGTGGGGTATAATTAACAAACATGGAGAATGAAGAACAAATTGTTAAGAAGCACTCATATTGGTTAAGAATCCCCCATATTCCATTGGGGTATTCTGTGGTGGATCCTTAACAAACAGTGGGGGATTCTTATAAATTTGTGGGGGATTCTAAACAAACTGTGGGTGATTTTAAGCATATATGGGGAATAATGAACAAATATGCAACATGGTCGATGACAACTATTGTAGGGGAATCCCCCACAATTATAAAGAATCCCTCACAGTTTGTCTAGCGTCCCCCACAAACTATTGTATATGGGGGATTCTTAACAAACTGTGGGGTATAATTAACAAACATGGAGAATGATGAATAAATTGTTAAGAATCCCTCATACTGGTTAAGAATCCCCCATATTCCATTGGGGTATTCTGTGGGGGATCCTTAACAAACAGTGGGGGATTCTTATAAATTTATGGGGGATTTTAAACAAACTGTGGGTGATTTTAAGCATATATGGGGAATAATGAACAAATATGCAACATTGGAGATGACAACCATTGTAGGGAAATTCCCCACAATTGTCAAGAATCCCCCACAGTTGTCTTGAGTCCCCCACAAACTATGGGATATGGAGGATTTTTGACTGACTGTGGGGTATAATTAACAAATATGGGAAATGATGAATAAATTGTTAAGAATCTCTCATATTGGCTAAGAATACCCCATATTCCATTGGGGTATTTTGTGGGGGATCCTTAACGAAAGTGGAGGATTCTTAACTAACTGTGGGGTATAATTAACAGATATGGGGAGTGATGAAAAAATTGTTAAGAATCCCTCACATTGGTTAAGAATCCCTCATATTCCATTGGGGTATTTTGTGGGGGATCCTTAACAAAAGTGGGGGACTCTTAAAATTTTGTGGGGGATTCTTAACAAACTTCGGGTGATTTTAGCAAATATGGGGAATAATGAACAAATATGCAACATGGGAGATGACAACTATTGTAGGAGAATCCCCCGCCATTGTAAAGAATCCCCCTCAGTTTGTCTAGAGTCCCCCACAAACTGTTGTATCTGGGGATTCTTAACAAACTATGGGGTATAATTAACAAACATGAAGAATGATGAACAAATTACTAAGAATCCTTCATATTGGTTAAGAATCCCCCATATTCCATTGTGGTATTCTAATGGGGATCCTTAACAAACAGTGGGGGATTCTTATAAGTTGGTGGGGGATTCGAAACAAACTGTGGGCGATTTTAAGCAAATATGGGAAATAATGAACAAATATGCAATATGGGAGATGAGAACGATTTGTCAAGAATATCCGTCAGTTGGCTTGAGTCCCCCACAAACTATGGGATATGGAGGATTCTTAACTAACTGTGGGGTATAATTAACAAATATGGGGAATGATGAATAAATTGTTAAAATTCCTCACATTGGTTAAGAATCCCCCATATTCCTTTGGGGTATTTTGTGGAGGATCATTAATAAAAGTGGAGGATTCCTAACTAACTGTGGGGTACAATTAACAAATATGGGAAATGATGAACAAATTGTTAAGAATCCCTCACATTGGTTAAGAATCCCCCATATTCCATTGGGGTATTTTGTGGGGGATCCTTAACAAAAGTGGGGGATTCTTAAAAATTTGTGGGGGATTCTTCACAAACATTGGGTGATTTTAGCAAATATGTGGAATAATGAACAAATATGCAACATGGGAGATGACAACTGTTGTAGGGGAATCCCCCACAATTGTAAAGAATCCTCCACAGTTTGTCTAAAGTCCCCCATAAACTGTTCTATATGGGGGATTATTTAACAAAAGTGGGTGATTCTTAGCAAACTGTGGGGGGTTTTAGCAAATATGGGGAATAATGAACAAATATGCAACATGGGAGATGACAACTATTGTAGGGGAATCCCCCACAATTGTAAAGAATCCCTGACAGTTTGTCCAGAGTCGCCCACAAACTGTTGTATATGGGGGATTCTTAACAAACTGTGGGATATAATTAACAAACATGGTTAATGATGAACAAATTGTTAAGAATCCCTCATATTGGTTTAGAATCCCCCATATTCCATTGGGGTATTCTGTGGGGGATTCTTAACAAACAGTGGGGGATTCTTATAAATTTGTGGGGGATTCTAAACAAACTGTGGGTGATTTTAAGCATATATGGGGAATAATGAACAAATAGGTAACATTGGAGATGACAACTATCGTAGAAAAATTCCCCACAACTGTCAAGAATCCCACACAGTTGTCTTAAGTCCCCCACAAACTATGGGGAATGATGAACAAATTGCTAAGAATCCCTCACATTGGCTAAGAATACCCCATATTCCATTGGGGTATTTTGTGGGAGATCCTTAAAAAAAGTGGAGGATTCTTAACTAACTGTGGGGTATAATTAACAAATATGGGGAATGATGAACAAATGGTTAAGAATCTCTCACATTGGTTAAGAATCCCCAATATTTCATTGGGGTATTTTGTGGGGATTCTTAACAAACTTCGGGTGATTTTAGAAAATATGGGGAATAATAAACAAATATGCAACATGGGAGATGACAACTATTGTAGGAGAATTCCCCACAATTGTCAAGAATCCCCCACAGTTGTCTTGAGTCCCCCACAAACTATGGGATATGGTGGATTCTTAACTAACTGTGGGGTGTAATTAACAAATATGGGGAATGATGAATAAATTGTTAAAATTCCTCACATTGGTTAAGGATCCCACATATTTCATTGGGGTATTTTGTGGAGAATCCTTAATAAAAGTGGAGGGTTCCTAACTATTTGTGGGGTATAATTAACAAATATGGAGAATGATGAACAAATTGTTAAGAATCCCTTACATTGGTTAAGAATCCACAATATTCCATTGGGGTATTTTGTGGGGGATACTTAACAAAAGTGGGGGATTCTTAAAAATTTGTGGGTGATTCTTAACAAACTGTGGGTTGTAATAGCATATATGGGGAATAATGAACAAATATGCAACATAGGAGATGACAACTATTGTAGGGGAATCCCCAACAATTGTAAAGAATTCCCCACAGTTTGTCTAGAGTCCTCCACAAACTGTTGTATATGGGGGATTATTTAACAAAAGTGGGGGATTCTTAGCAAACTGTGGGGGGTTTTAGCAAATATGGGGAATAATGAACAAATATGCAACATGGGAGATGACAACTATTGTAGGGGAATCCCCCACAATTGTAAAGAATCCCTGACAGTTTGTCCAGAGTCGCACACAAACTGTTGTATATGGGGGATTCTTAACAAACTGTGGGATATAATTAACAAACATGGAGAATGATGAACAAATTGTTAAGAATCCCTCATATTGGTTAAGAATCCCCCATATTCCATTGGGGTATTCTGTGGGGGATCCTTAACAAACAGTGGGGGATTCTTATAAATTTGTGGGGGATTCTAAACAAACTGTGGGTGATTTTAAGCATATATGGGGAATAATGAACAAATAGGTAACATTGGAGATGACAACTATCGTAGAAAAATTCCCCACAATTGTCAAGAATCCCACACAGTTGTCTTAAGTCCCCCACAAACTATGGGGAATGATGAACAAATTGCTAAGAATCCCTCACATTGGCTAAGAATACACCATATTCCATTGGGGTATTTTGTGGGAGATCCTTAAAAAAAGTGGAGGATTCTTAACTAACTATGGGGTATAATTAACAAATATGGGGAATGATGAACAAATGGTTAAGAATCCCTCACATTGGTTAAGAATCCCCAATATTCCATTGGGGTATTTTGTGGGAATTCTTAACAAACTTCGGGTGATTTTAGAAAATATGGGGAATAATGAACAAATATGCAACATGGGAGATGACAACTATTGTAGGAGAATTCCCCACAATTGTCAAGAATCCTCCACAGTTGTCTTGAGTCCCCCACAAACTATGGGATATGGAGGATTCTTAACTAACTGTGGGGTATAATTAACAAATATGAGGAATGATGAATAAATTGTTAAAATTCCTCACATTGGTTAAGGATCCCCCATATTTCATTGGGGTATTTTGTGGAGAATCCTTAATAAAAGTGGAGGATTCCTAACTATCTGTGGGGTATAATTAACAAATATGGAGAATGATGAACAAATTGTTAAGAATCCCTTACATTGGTTAAGAATCCACAATATTCCATTGGGGTATTTTGGGGGGATACTTAAAAATTTGTGGGTGATTCTTAAAAAACTGTGGGTTGTAATAGCATATATGGGGAATAATGAACAAATATGCAACATAGGAGATGGCAACTATTGTAGGGGAATCCCCAACAATTGTAAAGAATTCCCCACAGTTTGTCTAGAGTCCCCCACAAACTGTTGTACATGGGGATTCTATAACAAAAGTGGGGGATTCTTAACAAACTGTGTGGTGTCTTAGCAAATATGGAGAATAACGAACAAATATGCAACATGGGAGATGACAACAATTGTAGGGGAATCCCCCACTATTGTAAAGAATCCTGCACAGTTTGTCTAGAGTCCCCCACAAACTGTTGTATATGGGGAATTCTTAACAAACTGTGGGGTATAATTAACAAACATGAAGAATGATGAACAAATTGTTAAGAATCCCACATATTGGTTAAGAATCCCCATGTTCCATTGGGGTATTCTGTGGGGGATCCTTAACAAACAGTGGGGGATTATTATAAATTGGTGGGGGATTCTAAACAAACTGTGTGGGATTTTAAGCAAATATGAGAAATAATGAACAAATATGCAATATGGGAGATGACAACTATTGTAGGAGAATTCCCCATAATTGTCAAGAATCCCCCACAGTTGTCTTGAGTCTCCCACAAACTATGGGATATGGAATATTCTTAACTAACTGTGGGGTATAATTAACAAATATGGGGAATGATGAATAAAATGTTAAGAATTCCTCACATTTGTTAAGAATCCCCCATATTCCATTGCGGTATCTTGTGGAGGATCCTTAATAAAAGTGGAGAATTCCTAACTAACTGTGGGGTATAATTAACAAATATGGGGAATGATGAACAAATTGTTAAGAATCCCTCACATTCGTTAAGAATCCCCATATTCTAGTGGGGTATTTTGAGGGGGATCCTTAACAAAAGTGGGGGACTCTTAAAATTTTGTGGGGGATTCTTAACAAACTTCGGGTGATTTTAGCAAATATGGGGAATAATGAACAAATATGCAACATGGTCGATGACAACTATTGTAGGGGAATCCCCCACAATTGTAAAGAATCCCTCACAGTTTGTCTAAAGTCCCCCACAAACTGTTGTATATGGGGGATTCTTAACAAACTGTGGGGTATAATTAACAAACATGGAGAATGATGAACAAATTGTAAAGAATCCCTCGTATTAGTTAAGAATCCCCCATATTCCATTGGAGTATTCTGTGGGGGATCCTTAACAAACAGTGGGGGATTCTTATAAATTTGTGGGGGATTCTAAACAAACTGTGGGTGATTTTAAGCATATATGGGGAATAATGAATAAATATGCAACATGGTTGATGACAACTATTGTAGGGGAATCCCCCACAATTGTAAAGAATCACTCACAGTTTGTCTAGAGTCCCCCACAAACTGTTGTATATGGGGGATTCTTAACAAACCGTGGGGTATAATTAACAAACATGGAGAATGATGAACAAAATGTTAAGAATCCCTCATACTTGTTACGAATCCCCATATTCCATTGGGGTATTCTATGGGGGATCCTTAACAAATAGTGGGGGATTCTTATAAATTTATGGGGGATTCTAAACAAACTGTGGGTGATTTTAAGCATATATGGAGAATAATGAACAAATATGCAACATTGGAGATGACAACTATTTTAGGGAAATTCCCCACAATTGTCAAGAATCCCCCACAGTTGTCTTGAGTCCCCCACAAACTATGGGATATGGAGGATTCTAGACTGACTGTGGGGTATAATTAACAAATATGAGGAATGATGAATAAATTGTTAAGAATCCCTCACATTGGCTAAGAATACCCCATATTCCATTGGGGTATTTTTTGGGGGATCCTAAACGAAAGTGGAGGATTCTTAACTAACTGTGGGGTATAATTAACAAATATGGGGAATGATGAAAAAATTGTTAAGAATCCCTCACATTGGTTAAGAATCTCTCATATTCCATTGGGGTATTTTGTGGGGGATCCTTAACAAAAGTGGGAGACTCTTAAAATTTTGTGGGGGATTCCTGACAAACTTCGGGTGATTTTAGCAAATATGAGGAATAATGAACAAATATGCAACATGGGAGATGACAACTATTGTAGGAGAATCCTCCACCATTGTAAAGAATCCCCCTCAGTTTCTCTAGAGTCCCCCACAAACTGTTGTATATGGGGATTCTTAACAAACTATGGGGTATAATTAAAAAACATGAAGAATGATGAACAAATTGTTAAGAATCCCTCATATTGGTTAAGAATCCCCCATATTCCATTGTGGTATTCTGTAGAGGATCCTTAACAAACAGTGGGGGATTCTTATAAATTGGTGGGGGATTTTAAACAAACTGTGGGGGATTTTAAACAAATATGGGAAATAATGAACAAATGTGCAATATGGGAGATGACAACTATTGTAGGAGAATTCCCCACAATTGTCAAGAATCCCCGTCAGTTGTCTTGAGTCCCCCACAAACTATGGGATATGGAGGATTCTTAACTGACTGTGGGGTATAATTAACAAATATGGGGAATGATGAATAAATTGTTAAAATTCCTCACATTGGTTAAGAATCCCCCATATTCCTTTGGGGTATTTTGTGGAGGATCCTTAATAAAAGTGGAGGATTCCTAACTAACTGTGGGGTACAATTAACAAATATGGGAAATGATGAATAAATTGTTATGAATCCCTCACATTGGTTAAGAATCCCCCATATTCCATTGGGGTATTTTGTGGGGGATCCTTAACAAAAGTGGGGGATTCTTAACAAACTTTGGGTGATTTTAGCAAATATGGGGAATAATGAAAAAATATGCAACATGGGAAATGACAACTGTTGTAGGGGAATCCCCCACAATTGTAAAGAATCCTCCACAGTTTGTCTAGAGTCCCCCATAAACTGTTGTATATAGGGGATTATTTAACAAAAGTGGGGGATTCTTAGCAAACTGTGGGGGGTTTTAGCAAATATGGGGAATAATGAAAAAATATGCAACATAGGAGATGACAACTGTTGTAGGGGAATCCCCCACAATTGTAAAGAATCTCTCACAGTTTGTCTAGAGTCCCCCACAAACTGTTGTATATGGGGGATTCTTTACAAACTTTGGGGTCTAATTAACAAACATGGAGAATGATGAACAAATTGTTAAGAATCCCTAATATTTGTTAAGTATCCCCCATATTCCATTGGGGTATTCTGTGGGGATCCTTAACAAACAGTGGGGATTCTTCTAAATTTGTGGGGGATTCTAAACAAACTGTGGGTGATTTGAAGCATATATGGGGAATATTGAACAAATAGGCAACATTGGAGATGACAACTATCGTAGGAAAATTCCCCACAATTGTCAAGAATCCCCCACAGTTGTCTTGAGTCCCCCACAAACTATGGGATATGGAGGATTCTTGACTGACTGTGGGGTATAATTAACAAATATGGGGAATGATCAATAAATTGTTAAGAATCCCTCACATTGGTTAAGAATACCCCATATTCCATTGGGGTATTTTGTGGGAGATCCTTAACAAAAGTGGAGGGTTCTTAACTAACTGTGGGGTATAGTTAACAAATATAGGGAATGATGAACAAATTGTTAAGAATCTCTCACATTGGTTAAGAATCCCCCATATCCCATTGGCGTATTTTGTGGGGATTCTTAACAAACTTCGGGTGATTTTAGCAAACTATTGTAGACAATCCCCCAAAGTTTGTCTAAAGTCCCCCTCAAACTGTTGTATATGGGGATTCTTAACAAACTATGGGGTATAATTAACAAACATGAAGAATGATGAACAAATTGTTATGAATCCCTCATACTGGTTAAGAATTCCCCATATTCCATTGTGGTATTCTGTGGGGGATCCTTAACAAACAGTGTGGGATTCTTATAAATTGGTGGGGGATTCCAAACAAACTGTGGGTGATTTTAAGCAAATATGGGAAATAATGAACAAATATGCAATATGGGAGATGACAACTATTGTAGGAAAATTCCCCCCAATTGTCAAGAATCCCCCGTAGTTGTCTTGAGTCCCCCACAAACTATGCGATATGAAGGATTCTTAACTAAATGTGGGGTATAATTAACAAATATGCGGAATGATGAATAAATTGTTAAAATTCCTCACATTGGTTAAGAATCCCCCCATATTCCTTTGGGGTATTTTGTGGAGGATCCTTAATAAAAGTGGAGGATTCCTAACTAACTGTGGGGTATAATTAACAAATATGGGAAATGATGAACAAATTGTTACGAACCCCTCACATTGGTTAAGAATCGCACATATTCCATTGGGGTATTTTGTGGGGGATCCTTAGCAAAAGTGGGGGACTCTTAAAATTTTATGGGGGATTCTTAACAAACTTCGGGTGATTTTAGCAAATAAGGGGAATAATGAACAAATATGCAACATGGTCGATGACAACTATTGTAGGGGAATCCCCCACAATTGTAAAGAATCCCTCACAGTTTGTCTAGAGTCCCCCACAAACAGTTGTATATGGGGGATTCTTAACAAACTGTGGGGTATAATTAACAAACATGAAGAATGATGAACAAATTGTTAAGAATCCCACATATTGGTTAAGAATCCCCCATATTCCAATGGGGTATTCTGTGGGGGATCCTTAACAAACAGTGGGGGATTATTATAAATTGGTGGGGGATTCTAAACAAACTGTGGGGGATTTTAAGCAAATATGGGAAATAATGAACAAATATGCAATATGGGATATGACAACTATTGTAGGAGAATTCCCCACAATTGTCAAGAATCCCCCACAGTTCTCTTGAGTTCCCCACAAACTATGGGATATGGAGGATTCTTAACTAACTGTGGGGTATAATTAACAAATATGGGGAATGATGAATAAATTGTTAAGAATTCCTCACATTGGTTAAAAATCCCTCATATTCCATTGCAGTATTTTGTGGAGGATCCTTAATAAAAGTGGAGAATTCCTAACTAATTTTGGGGTATAATTAACAAATATGGGGAATGATGAACAAATTGTTAAGAATCCCTCACATTGGTTAAGAATCGCCCATATTCCATTGGGGTATTTTGTGGGGGATCCTTAGCAAAATTGGGGGACTCTTAAAATTTTGTGGGGGATTCTTATCAAACTTCGGGTGATTTTAGCAAATAAGGGGAATAATGAACAAATATGCAACATTGGAGATGACAACTGTTGTAGGGGAATCTCCCACAATTGTAAAGAATCCTCCAGAGTTTGTCTAGAGTCCCCCATAAACTGTTGTATATGGGGGATTATTTAACAAGGTGGTGGATTCTTAGCAAACTGTGGGAGGTTTTAGCAAATATGGGGAATAATGAACAAATATGCAACATGGTCGATGACAACTATTGTAGGGGAATCCCCCACAATTGTAAAGAATCACTCACAGTTTGTCTAGAGTCCCCCACAAACAGTTGTATATGGGGGATTCTTAACAAACTGTGGGGTATAATTAACAAACATGGAGAATGATGAACAAATTGTTATGAAGCACTCATATTGGTTAAGAATCCCCAATATTCCATTGGGGTATTCTGTGGGGGATCCTTAACAAACAGTGGAGGATTCTTATAAATTTGTGGGGGATTCTAAACAAACTGTGGGTGATTTTAAGCATATATGGGGAATAATGAACAAATATGCAACATGGTCGATGACAACTATTGTAGGGGAATCCCCCACAATTGTAATGAATCCCTCACAGTTTGTCTAGAGTCCCCCACAAACTGTTGTATATGGGGGATTCTTAACAAACTGTGGGGTATAATTAACAAACATGGAGAATGATGAACAAATTGTTAAGAATCCCTCATACTGGTTAAGAATCCTCCATATTCCATTGGGGTATTCTGTGGGGGATCCTTAACAAACAGTGGGGGATTCCTATAAATTTATGGGGGATTTATACAAACTGTGGGTGATTTTAAGCATATATGGGGAATAATGAACAAATATGCAACATTGGAGATGACAACTATTGTAAGGAAATTCCCCACAATTGTCAAGAATCCCCCACAGTTGTCTTGAGTCCCCCACAAACTATGGGATATGGAGGATTCTCGACTGACTGTGGGGTGTAATTAACAAATATGGGGAATGATGAATAAATTGTTAAGAATCCCTCATATTGGCTAAGAATACCCCATATTCCATTAGGGTATTTTGTGGGGGATCCTTAACGAAAGTGGAGGATTCTTAACTAACTGTGGGGTATAATTAACAGATATGGGGAATGATGAAAAAATTGTTTAGAATCCCTCACATTGGTTAATAATCCCTCATATTCCATTGGGGTATTTTGTGGGGGATCCTTAACAAAAGTGGGGGACTCTTAAAATTTTGTGGGGATTCTTAACAAACTTCGGGTGATTTTAGCAAATATGGGGAATAATGAACAAATATGCAACATGGGAGATGACAACTATTGTAGGAGAATCCCCCACCATTGTAAAGAATCCCTCTCAGTTTGTCCAGAGTCCCCCACAAACTGTTGTATATGGGGATTCTTAACAAACTATGGGGTATAATTAACAAACATGAAGAATGATGAACAAATTGTTAAGAATTCTTCATATTGGTTGAGAATCCCCCATATTCCATTGTGGTATTCTAAGGGGGATCCTTAAAAAACAATGCGGGATTCTTATAAATTGGTGGGGGATTCTAAACAAACTGTGGGGGATTTTAAGCAAATATGGGAAATAATGAACAAATATGCAATATGGGAGATGACAACGATTGTAGGAGAATTCCCCACAATTGTCAAGAATCCCCGTCAGTTGTCTTGAGTTCCCCACAAACTATGGGATATGGAGGATTCTTAACTAACTGTGGGGTATAATTAACAAATATGGGGAATGATGAATAAATTGTTAAAATTCCTCACATTGGTTAAGAATCCCCCATATTCCTTTGGGGTATTTTGTGGAGGATCCTTAATAAAAGTGGAGGATTCCTAACTAACTGTAGGGTACAATTAACAAATATGGGAAATGATGAACAAATTGTTATGAATCCCTCACATTGGTTAAGAATCCCCCATATTCCATTGGGGTATTTTGTGGGGGATCCTTAACAAAAGTGGGGGATTCTTAAAAATTTGTGGGGGATTCTTAACAAACTTTGGGTGATTTTAGCAAATATGGGGAATAATGAACAAATATGCAACATGGGAGATGACAATTGTTGTAGGGGAATCCCCCATAATTGTAAAGAATCCTCCACAGTTTGTCTAGAGTTCCCATAAACTGTTGTATATGGGGGATTATTTAACAAAAGTGGGGGATTCTTAGCAAACTGTGGGAGGTTTTTAGCAAATATGGGGAATAATGAACAAATATGCAACATGGGAGATGACAACTATTGTAGGGGAATCCCCCATAATTGTAAAGAATCCCTCACAGTTTGTCTAGAGTACCCCACAAACTGTTGTATATGGGGGATTCTTAACAAACTGTGGGGTATAATTAACAAACATGGAGAATGATGAACAAATTGTTAAGAATCCCCCATATTCCATTGGAGTATTCTGTGGGGGATACTTAACAAACAGTGGGGGATTCTTATAAATTTGTGGGGGATTCTAAACAAACTGTAGGTGATTTTAAGCATATATGGGGAATAATGAACAAATAGGTAACATTGGAGATAACAACTATCGTAGGGAAATTCCCCACAATTGTCAAGAATCCCCCACAGTTGTCTTGAGTCCCCCACAAACTATGGGATATGGAGGATTCTTGACTGACTGTGGGGTATAATTAACAAATATGGGGAATGATGAACAAATTGCTAAGAATCCCTCACATTGGCTAAGAATACCCCATATTCCATTGGGGTATTTTGTGGGAGATTCTTAACAAAAGTGGAGGATTCTTAACTAACTGTGGGGTATAATTAACAAATATGGAGAATGATGAACAAATGGTTAAGAATCCCTCACATTGGTTAAGAATCCCCCATATTCCATTGGGGTATTTTGTGGGGATCCTTAACAAAAGTTGGGGACTCTTAAAATTTTGTGGCGGATTCTTAACAAATTTCGGGTGATTTTAGCAAATATGGGGAATAATGAACAAATATGCAACATGGGAGATGACAATTATTGTAAGAGAATTCCCCACAATTGTCAAGAATCCCCTACAGTTGTCTTGATTCCCCCACAAACACTACACCATATGGCCTCATTACTAACGGATATTTCCGTTAGAATAAATGTTACTAACGGATATATCCGTTAGTATTTTAGCGTTAGTAATATTACTAACAGATTTACTAACGGATATATCCGTTAGAAAAATTTACTAACGATTTTTTTAATAAATTTTAAAAGATTTATGTTGAATTCTAACGGTTTTGTCTATAATTTCTAACGGATATATCCGTTAGTAATTTCTTGGAAAAACAAAAAAAAAATATTTATATTCTTGCCAATTTTTATTTGCACCTAATTAACAAGCATAATAATCCATACCAAATACAATAATAATAAGCTCAATACAACAAAAATATATATACATATAAAATTAAAAATCATAAGAAGTCCAATCATAAATAACCTACAATATCATTGGGAATATTCTCTATGAATCCTAAAAATAAAATATCAATATATGTAAATAACAAACATATACTTTACAATAATTCTCTGTGAATCCTATAAATAAAACATCAACATATAAATAACAAGCATGTACTATACACTCCCGCCCTCTGACTGCACTCCATCCTCTGATGTAGCAAATTAAAAAACCAAGGTTCACATGATTCTATAGGTGACTTATTCGAGTTTCTTAAGAACTATTTGAGTTTGAAAATGTGTGCAGAACTTTCTCAGCATGGTATGGTCCCAAGGATTAACCAATCTAAGATTAGTCATTTAGTCTTAACTTAAACCTACCTACTTATTGCCTAACACTCCATGAAGGGTGAGAATAGACTCTTCCTCTTGCAATGTGAACATCCCTCTTTTGAGTCCTGGTCTCAGATAATTAACCCATCTTAACCTGCAAATCTTTCCATTCCTCTGTAACCCCTGCATATCATAACACAAAAGTCAACAAGGAGGGTATAATAGACAATTCCATAAAAATGGTCAATATCAAACTCTTTCACTTAATTATCTCAGTTTTACCACAAAATTCTATTGTTGTTGACTTAAGATGCCACCATATTAATTACATTTAATATGAAGAAAAGTGATATACCAAGTTGTCCAATACACTAGAATTGTCTAAACAATTTAAGGGGCATCAACCAATAGCTCTTCAGACAGACACGTGGCAAAAACAGACCTATAGCTCAAACCACATTCAATTCCATAGCTACTTGCTCAGACAGAATCAAGGTTTGGAACATAGCACAGACTGCTTTCAGCATCTTCAGAATTTTTTTGGTTCAAACAGGCCTTAAAATCAGATCTGGAGCATCGAAAAACCTTAAAATTATGAAGATGCTGAAAGAAGTCAAACAACAGAAGAGACAAATCAAATCATGGGCACCTTTTGATCTCTTTTGACACAGAAAAGAAGCCAAACAATATCAAGCTTTATGTCCATCGTGTCTTTATCATGGACAACTGTGAGGAGTTGATGCCCGAGTATCTTAGCTTTGTGAAGGGCATTGTGGATTCTGAAGTCATTCCCCCCAATATCTCGAGAGAGATGTTGCAGTAGAACAAGATCCTCAAAGTCGTTTGCAAGAATTTGGTGAAGAAGTGCATTCAGATGTTCTTCAAAATTGCTGAGAACTAGGAAGACTATACAACTAGTTCTATGAGGCCTTCCCAAAGAACCTCAAGCTCGGTATCCATGAAGATTCTAAGAACAAGACCAAGTTTGAAAGACTACGTGACCTGGATGACGGAGGGCCAAAATGATCCACAACAACCCTAATTTTTCTGAGTAAACAAAACTCAACAATATAAGTAGTAATAATTAAGAGTCAAATCATGCCAAGTTAATTGAAAATCATCTTTCAACCATACACAGAGCAACACTCAGCCTTAGTTTAAATGAGTTGTCTAATATATCGTCACCATAATTAAGTTATGGAACTTTTTTTTCTCGTCTTGTATGCCATTGTCATAGCATTGGTGATCGGATATATGTAACAACTTTTGAGGAAGAATAGTAGCTGAACTTATATAGCAGTTTGGATGCTAATGTGTTGATTCATGATCAGTTAAGCATCACTACAAAGACAATATGATTAATGGCAAAGACATGAACAATTGAAATTCAGTACTTACTTTGCAAATGAACCAAATCGTTAGAGAATATCAATGAACCATAAAGAAAACAAAAGGCACCAGCAAGTTGGCTGGGTGTTCAAAGTATCATGACTCATGAGAGAATATCATAAAATTCTCACTTCAAAGCTACTAATAACAGGTACTAAACATGGAAAAGCAAAAAACATCGAAGAGCCACTTAATTCATATGCAGCAAACTGAAATGTAACATGGTCAATAATGGGCAAAAAATTAGTAACTCATCCTTAGTCTATTATGAGTCCAAATAAATGCCATAGGTCTATTATAAGTGTTGTTCCATAGGCATTACCTTTTACTTTCGTGTAATGCTATTCTTCCCAAAATTTGACTCCCAATTGCTTGTCAATTATATGCGGCAGTCGGACAACCTAAAAATGACTTGTTAATTAAACAGGCCATGTAGAAGAGATAGAATAGACAAGAAAACAATAAAGAACTAATGGCTATAATTGCATTTTAGCTATATTAGACTAGCAACAACTTGATGGAAGCCTGCAATAACCACAACTTGAATCCTTTGGATTGCATAAATTTGTCAAAAAGAAACATAGCAGGCAATTATATTACAATGTTTCCCTCCCTTTTCTCCTAGCCAAGAGTGGGTTGTGTGCGTCAGTGCGTGTGTGCATTGCACGCGTGCTGTGCTACTTTGCGTATGGGCTGCTATTCTGTGCACGTGGGTTGTGCCAGTGCCGTGCATGTGAACTACTGTGCATATGTGCTGCTGTGCTGTGCTGCTGTGCACGCACGTGGGATGTGTGTACGTGTGTGCATTCCATGAAGATAATCTACTGTGCACGTGGGCTGCCATGAAGACACGGCAGTGAAGGCATCGCATGTAGGAGCAGTATCAGTATCAAAATTAATATTCTGAATCACAACAAACCACACTTATACTTTCATTTAACCATATATTCACAAATGTAACTTGTCAGTTGACTAAAGAAAAAATAAATAAATAATGGGCAAAAAATTAGTAACTCATCCTTAGTCTATTATGAGTCCAAATAAATGCCATAGGTCTATTATGAGTGTTGCTCCATAGGCATTACCTTTTACTTTCGTGTAATGCTATGCTTCCCAAAATTTGACTCCCAATTGCTTGTCAATTATATGCGGCAGTCGGACAACCTAACAATGACTTGTTAATTAAACAGGCCATGTAGAAGAGATAGAATAGACAAGAAAACAATAAAGAACTAATGGCTATAATTGCATTTTAGCTATATTAGACTAGCAACAACTTGATGGAAGCCTGCAATAACCACAACTTGAATCCTTTGGATTGCATAAATTTGTCAAAAAGAAACATAGCAGGCAATTATATTACAATGTTTCCCTCCCTTCTCTCCTAGCCAAGAGTGGGTTGTGTGCGTCAGTGCGTGTGTGCATTGCACGCGTGCTGTACTGTGCTACTTTGCATATGGGCTGCTATTCTGTGCACGTGGGTTGTGCCAGTGCTGTGCATGTGAACTACTGTGCATATGTGCTGCTGTGCTGTGCTGCTGTGCACGCACGTGGGATGTGTGTACGTGTATGCATTCCATGAAGATAATCTACTGTGCACGTGGGCTGCCATGAAGACACGGCAGTGAAGGAAACGCATGTAGGAGCTGTATCAGTATCAAAATTAATACTCTTAATCACAGCAAACCACACTTATACTTCATTTAACCATATATTCACAAGTGTAACTTGTCAGTTGACTAAAGAAAAAATAAATAAATAATGGACAAAAAATTAGTAACTCATCCTTAGTCTATTATGAGTCCAAATAAATGCCATAGGTCTATTATGAGTGTTGTTCCATAGGCATTACCTTTTACTTTCGTGTAATGCTATGCTTCCCAAAATTTGACTCCCAATTGCTTGTCAATTATATGCGGCAGTCGGACAACCTAAAAATGACTTGTTAATTAAACAGGCCATGTAGAAGAGATAGAATAGACAAGAAAACAATAAAGAACTAATGGCTATAATTGCATTTTAGCTATATTAGACTAGCAACAACTTGATGGAAGCCTGCAATAACCACAACTTGAATCCTTTGGATTGCATAAATTTGTCAAAAAGAAACATAGCATGTAAATATATTACAATGTTTCCCTCCCTTTTCTCCTAGCCAAGAGTGGGTTGTGTGCGTTAGTGCGTGTGTGCATTGCACGCGTGCTGTGCTGTGCTACTTTGCATATTGGCTGCTATTCTGTGCACGTGGGTTGTGCCAGTGCTGTGCACGTGAACTACTGTGCATATGTGCTGCTGTGCTGTGCTGCTGTGCACGCACATAGGATGTGTGTACGTGTGTGCATTCCATGAAGATAATCTACTGTGCACGTGGGCTGCCATGAAGACACGGCAGTGAAGGCAACGCATGTAGGAGCAGTATCAGTATCAAAATTAATACTCTTAATCACAGCAAACCACACTTATACTTTCATTTAACCATATATTCACAAGTGTAACTTGTCAGTTGACTAAAGAAAAAATAAATAAATAATGGGCAAAAAATTAGTAACTCATCCTTAGTCTATTATGAGTCCAAATAAATGCCATAGGTCTATTATGAGTGTTGCTCCATAGGCATTACCTTTTACTTTCGTGTAATGCTATGCTTCCCAAAATTTGACTCCCAAATGCTTGTCAATTATATGCGGCAGTCGGACAACCTAAAAATGACTTGTTAATTAAACAGGCCATGTAGAAGAGATAGAATAGACAAGAAAACAATAAAGAACTAATGGCTATAATTGCATTTTAGCTATATTAGACTAGCAACAACTTGATGGAAGCCTGCAATAACCACAACTTGAATCCTTTGGATTGCATAAATTTGTCAAAAAGAAACATAGCATGTAATTATATTACAATGTTTCCCTCCCTTTTCTCCTAGCCAAGAGTGGGTTGTGTGCGTCAGTGCGTGTGTGCATTGCACGCGTGTTGTGCTGTGCTACTTTGCATATGGGCTGCTATTTTGTGCACGTGGGTTGTGCCAGTGCTGTGCACGTGAACTACTGTGCATATGTGCTGCTGTGCTGTGCTGCTGTGCACGCACATGGGATGTGTGTACGTGTGTGCATTCCATGAAAATAATCTACTGTGCACATGTGCTGCCATGAAGACACGGCAGTGAAGGCAACGCATGTAGGAGCAGTATCAGTATCAAAATTAATACTCTTAATCACAGCAAACCACACTTATACTTTCATTTAACCATATATTCACAAGTGTAACTTGTCAGTTGACTGAAGAATAAATAAATAAATAATGGGCAAAAAATTAGTAACTCATCCTTAGTCTATTATGAGTCCAAATAAATGCCATAGGTCTATTATGAGTGTTGCTCCATAGGCATTACCTTTTACTTTCGTGTAATGCTATGCTTCCCAAAATTTGACTCCCAATTGCTTGTCAATTATATGCGGCAGTCGGACAACCTAACAATGACTTGTTAATTAAACAGGCCATGTAGAAGAGATAGAATAGACAAGAAAACAATAAAGAACTAATGGCTATAATTGCATTTTAGCTATATTAGACTAGCAACAACTTGATGGAAGCCTGCAATAACCACAACTTGAATCCTTTGGATTGCATAAATTTGTCAAAAAGAAACATAGCATGTAATTATATTACAATGTTTCCCTCCCTTTTCTGCTAGCCAAGAGTGGGTTGTGTGCGTCAGTGCGTGTGTGCATTGCACGCGTGCTGTGCTGTGCTACTTTGCATATGGGCTGCTATTCTGTGCACGTGGGTTGTGCCAGTGCTGTGCACGTGAACTACTGTGCATATGTGCTGCTGTGCTGTGCTGCTGTGCACGCACATGGGATGTGTGTACGTGTGTGCATTCCATGAAAATAATCTACTGTGCACGTGTGCTGCCATGAAGACACGGCAGTGAAGGCAACGCATGTAGGAGCAGTATCAGTATCAAAATTAATACTCTTAATCACACCAAACCACACTTATACTTTCATTTAACCATATATTCACAAGTGTAACTTGTCAGTTGACTAAAGAAAAAATAAATAAATAATGGGCAAAAAATTAGTAACTCATCCTTAGTCTATTATGAGTCCAAATAAATGCCATAGGTCTATTATGAGTGTTGCTCCATAGGCATTACCTTTTACTTTCGTGTAATGCTATGCTTCCCAAAATTTGACTCCCAATTGCTTGTCAATTATATGCGGCAGTCGGACAACCTAACAATGACTTGTTAATTAAACAGGCCATGTAGAAGAGATAGAATAGACAAGAAAACAATAAAGAACTAATGGCTATAATTGCATTTTAGCTATATTAGACTAGCAACAACTTGATGGAAGCCTGCAATAACCACAACTTGAATCCTTTGGATTGCATAAATTTGTCAAAAAGAAACATAGCATGTAATTATATTACAATGTTTCCCTCCCTTTTCTCCTAGCCAAGAGTTGATTGTGTGCGTCAGTGCGTGTGTGCAATGCACGCGTGCTGTGCTGTGCTACTTTGCATATGGGCTGCTATTCTGTGCACGTGGGTTGTGCCAGTGCTGTGCACGTGAACTACTGTGCATATGTGCTGCTGTGCTGTGCTGCTGTGCACGCACATGGGATGTGTGTACGTGTGTGCATTCCATGAAAATAATCTACTGTGCACGTGTGCTGCCATGAAGACACGGCAGTGAAGGCAACGCATGTAGGAGCAGTATCAGTATCAAAATTAATACTCTTAATCACAGCAAACCACACTTATACTTTCATTTAACCATATATTCACAAGTGTAACTTGTCAGTTGACTAAAGAAAAAATAAATAAATAATGGGCAAAAAATTAGTAACTCATCCTTAGTCTATTATGAGTCCAAATAAATGCCATAGGTCTATTATGAGTGTTGCTCCATAGGCATTACCTTTTACTTTCGTGTAATGCTATGCTTCCCAAAATTTGACTCCCAATTGCTTGTCAATTATATGCGGCAGTCGGACAACCTAACAATGACTTGTTAATTAAACAGGCCATGTAGAAGAGATAGAATAGACAAGAAAACAACAAAGAACTAATGGCTATAATTGCATTTTAGCTATATTAGACTAGCAACAACTTGATGGAAGCGTGCAATAACCACAACTTGAATCCTTTGGATTGCATAAATTTTTCAAAAAGAAACATAGCAGGTAATTATATTACAATGTTTCCAAACTTGCAAACAACAAGAAGCTAAGCTAATTTTTTAAAAAGAGAAGGGACAAGCATGAGGCTCAAGGGGAATGTTTTGTTTATATAGTGTTCCTCTCCCTCTCTCCCTAATCTCTCTCCTTTGCTATCCCTAATCTCACACTCTCTGTTCTCTCCCCAAACACCTCCCTAACTCTCCTTTGTCCTGCCCCAAAAAACAAAAAGAGGCTACCTAAGAGCAACACATAGCAGTGCGTGCACCAGCTCCTGCTAGCGCATGACCCAGCTCCCCCCCTGCGCACCAGCTCATCAGATTTAGTTTTAGTCAAACCAAAAGCTTAATTATCCAACTTAGCATTATGATCACAAGGTCATTGGAAATTTGACCACTGATTCTTGATACTGGAATAGGGAAAAGCAAGTAACTTTAACAACATATGGTAATCATCGTGCTAAAAGAATGATAAGGTAGTTTCAAGTCTTTTTCTTGGTGTATATATATTCATCTAGTATTTTGAACCCAAAATGTGGAAAACTTTTACAAGGAACAGAAATCAAGTTCTTTCTAAAGCACAAATCAAGTTCTTTCTAAAGCACTTGATTTCTATTCCTTCCCTTTTCTTTTGCTTTCTCTTGGAGTGTTAGAGTTTCAAACATTGCCTAAGAACACAAACAAAGAGGAAAAGAAAGTACCTTCAATGCTCAGCAGCAAAAATATCACAACAAAGAGCCACAAGTACCAGCTAAAGTTGAAACAACACAACAATTTGGCTTATTCTTGAGACATTAGTCTACAGAAATAAAAAATAATGGGATTTGTAATTGCTAATGGTACTGATGCTACAGAAATACAACAACCATTTTAAGTCAGCCAAACAAATGAATTACAAAGCCAGTGAAACAAATTTAGCCCCATGGCCCATAAACCTTGGATCAAAACAGATCCCAAAACAGAGTACCAAAAGAACATCAAACTAAAAAAAATAAAAAATAAAAAGAAATAAAAAAATACTTAAAGCGGTAACTGAAGCAAAACCAACAACTCCATGCCTCAGATAGTTTAAACCTAACAACTCCAAGAAGGCATTGGAGTGCTGTCATAATCATCTAGGTTCATCACCTAAGCTTTGGTGTTTTAACAATAACAGCTATGTCCAGGTCACATTCTTGAAGTTTTTAGTTTCTTCCAATTTGTAAACCTACTCCCCTCTTAACTCTAATCTATTTTTCGATACAAAGTTATACTATGTGACATCTCATTTCCTATAATAACTATAATTAATACTAGTATTAATTGCAAAGCATAACTTATATACTCTAATCTTTTTTTTGATTATGCTCTTTTCGTTGGGCACAAATAGTATTGAGGTGATGCCTGATGCATAACTTGATGCGTCAGAGCCACCGATGCCTGATGCATCCCATGTTCATAAAATCTAAAATTAACAAATTGCCCGTGACTCCTAAATGTTTGGTAGTAGTGTAAACCTCAAAAGCATGTGAACAAAGGTAATGAAAAATAAGACCTGCTATGAGCCAAAACTTAACCATGATCTCTCTTGAGTTCTTCCCAAAATTTCTAATTTTCAATTAACTTTTCTTCTTCTTCTATTATTGTCTCTAGTCTATATTTCTGGTTTTCTAGTGTTACCCAAACTTAACCATTAAAAAATTGACAAGAAAACCATATTATCTAGAAGTGAGTGCATATATTTGGAGCACACAGCTGTTTTAGATATCAATTGAAGGGCGACTATAAGATAAACAGCAAAAGATCAGTCACAATATCTGTGCAAGTAGAGTAATTTTAATAATTTACTTGTATCAGTAACTGCTGAATAAATGATACTTGTATCAGTAACTGCTGAAAAGAATTGGTAGACCTATAATTGTTTTTAAAAAAGGAAAAAAACAGTTATTACTGGAAAGAACCAAATCTCAAACCCTTAAGCAAAATCAGAAAGAAAAAGATGACTACCTCAACAAAATGCTGCACTTACGATGTGACTGTTTTCAAAACCAGAGAGGGCAAGCGTTTTGAGAAGCTTCAGCAGCACCAACCATGAGAACTTTTGAGCCCTAAATAGTTGAATAAGCTCAGTAACTTCATAAATCAAGTGAAATTTTTATGAAAAATTAATCATTTAGACGGAGACAATTATAT
This sequence comes from Hydrangea macrophylla, assembly GCA_033977485.1. Classification (NCBI taxonomy): domain Eukaryota; kingdom Viridiplantae; phylum Streptophyta; class Magnoliopsida; order Cornales; family Hydrangeaceae; genus Hydrangea; species Hydrangea macrophylla. The sequence goes on from CM066994.1 coordinate 38,503,311, forward strand.
ATATATACATTGATTGCAGGTAGCTGTTGCTCGGATGCCATTGGAGAGAAAAAGGGTCAAAGATTGATATATATAAATATATGAACTATCAAATAAGAGATACAAAGATATATATATATATGAGGGGTTTTGTGTTGTAGGTAAGGGAAATCGAACCAAGGAGGGAAGGGAATTAGGAATCTTGATGGACTTTTGCCAGAACACTTCAGGGAAGTAGACTGTAGCAATACCAAAAGGGGATCTAGGGTTTCTACAGAGAAGACGAAGAAGAAAGAGGATCTAGGGTTTGTACAGAGAAGAAGAAGAGGAAGAAGTCCCTTACCTTACCTTTTCCAACGTGAGGCAGTGGCAGACGGCATGGGTTTCTCTTCGCTTTTCTCTCTCTCTCTCTCTCTCTCTCTCTCTCTCTCTCTCTCTCTCTCTCTCTCTCTCTCTTCCAGTGTGGGAGACAGTCCACTTGTGGATTTGGTTTTTTTTTTTATTTCAAGGAATGACCACTAATTGTTGAAATTGATTTTTTTTTTTCATATCACATTTCTAACGGATATATCCGTTGCAAATTTATATAAATCCGTTAGAAAATCTAAGCTGCCCAAATTATGCTGATTACTAACGGATTTCCTTGATTTCTAATGGATATATCTATTTGTAATTACTAACGAATATATCCGTTAGAAAGCTTAATACATGTCTGTTAAAAATTGGGCCATATGGTGTAGTGAAACTATGGGATATGGAGGATTCTTAACTAACTGTGGGGTATAATTAACAAATATGGACAAATATGGGGAATGATGAATAAATTGTTAAGAATTCCTCACATTGGTTAAGAATCCCCCATATTCCATTGCGGTATTTTGTGGAGGATCCTTAATAAAAGTGGAGAATTCCTAACTAACTGTCGGGTATAATTAACAAATATGGGGAATGATGAACAAATTGTTAAGAATCCCTCACATTGGTTAAGAATCCCCCATATTCCATTGGGGTATTTTGTGGGGGTTCCTTAACAAACAGTGGGGGTCTCTTAAAATTTGTGGGGGATTCTTAACAAACTTTGGGTGATTTTAGCAAATAAGGGGAATAATGAACAAATATGCTACATGGGAGATGACAACTGTTGTAGAGGAATCTCCTACAATTGTAAAGAATCCTCCACAGTTTGTCTAGAGTCCCCCATAAACTGTTGTATATGGGGGATTATTTAACAAGAGTTGGGGATTCTTAGCAAACTGTGGGGGGTTTTAGCAAATATGGGGAATGATGAACAAATATGCAACATGGTCGATGACAACTATTGTAGGGAAATTCCCCACAATTGTCAAGAATCCCCCACGGTTGTCTTGAGTCCCCCACAAACTTTGGGATATGGAGGATTCTTGACAAACTGTGGGGTATAATTAACAAACATAAAGAATGATGAACAAATTGTTAAGAATCCCTCATATTGGTTAAGAATCCCTCATATTCCATTGGGGTGTTCTGTGGAGGATCCTTAACAAACAGTGGGGGATTATTATAAATTGGTGGGGGTTCTAAGCAAACTGTGGGGGATTTCAAGCAAATATGGGAAATAATGAACAAATATGCAATATGGGAGATGACAACTATTGTAGGAGAATTCCCCATAATTGTCAAGAATCCCCCACAGTTGTCTTGAGTCCCCCACAAACTATGGGATATGGAGGATTCTTAACTAACTGTGGGGTATAATTAACAAATATGGGGAATGATGAATAAATTGTTAAGAATTCCTCACATTGGTTAAGAATCCCCCATATTCCATTGCGGTATTTTGTGGGGGATCCTTAACAAAAGTGGGGGACTCTTAAAATTTTGTGGGAGATTCTTAACAATCTTCAGGTGATTTTAGCAAATAAGGGGAATAATGAACAAATATGCAACATGGGAGATGACAACTGTTGTGGGGGAATCTCCCACAATTCTAAAGAATCCTCCACAGTTTGTCTAGAGTCCCCCATAAACTGTTTTATATGTAGGATTATTTAACAAGAGTTGGGGATTCTTAGCAAGCTGTGGGGGGTTTTAGCAAATATGGGGAATAATGAACAAATATGCAACATGGTCGATGACAACTATTGTAGGGGAATCCCCCACAATTGTAAAGAATCCCTCACAGTTATTCTAGAGTCCCCCACAAACTGTTCTATATGGGGGGATTCTTAACAAACTGTGGCGTATAATTAACAAACATGGAGAATGATGAACAAATTGTTAAGAATCCCTCATATTGGTTAAGAATCCCCCATATTCCATTGGGGTATTCTGTGGGGGATCCTTAACAAACTGCGGGAGATTCTTATAAATTTGTGGGGGATTCTAAAAAAACTGTGGGTGATTTTAAGGATATATGGGAAATAATGAACGAATATGCAACATGGTCGATGACAACTATTGTAGTGGAATCCTCCACAATTGTAAAGAATCCCTCATAGTTTGTCTAGAGTCCCCCACAAACTGTTGTATATGGGAGATTCTTAACAAACTGTGGGGTATAATTAGCAAACATGGAGAATGATGAACAAATTGTTAAGAATCCCTCATACTGGTTAAGAATCCCCCATATTCCATTGGGGTATTCAGTGGGGGATCCTTAACAAACAATGGGGGATTCTTATAAATTTATGGGGGATTCTAAACAAACTGTGGGTGATTTTAAGCATATATGGGGAATAATGAACAAATATGCAATATGGGAGATGACAACTATTGTAGGAGAATTCCCAACAATTGCCAAGAATCCTCCACAGTTGTCTTGAGTCCCCCACAAACTATGGGATATGGAGGATTCTTAACTAACTGTGGGGTATAATTAACAAATATGGGGAATGATGAATAAATTGTTAAGAATTCCTCACATTGGTTAAGAATCCCCCATATTCCATTGCGGTATTTTGTGGAGGATCCTTAATAAAAGTGGAGAATTCCTAACTAACTGTGGGGTATAATTAACAAATATAGGGAATGATGAACAAATTGTTAAGAATCCCTCACATTGGTTAAGAATCCCCCATATTCCATTGGGGTATTTTGTGGGGGTTCCTTAACAAACAGTGGGGGTCTCTTAAAATTTGTGGGGGATTCTTAACAAACTTTGGGTGATTTTAGCAAATAAGGAGAATAATGAACAAATATGCTACATGGGAGATGACAACTGTTGTAGGGGAATCTCCTACAATTGTAAAGAATCCTCCACAGTTTGTCTAGAGTCCCCCATAAACTTTTGTATATGGGGGATTATTTAACAAGAGTTGGGGATTCTTAGCAAACTGTGGGGGGTTTTAGCTTACAACTATTGTAGGGAAATTCCCCACAATTGTCAAGAATCCCCCACGGTTGTTTTGAGTCCCCCACAAACTTTGGGATATAGAGGATTATTGACTGACTGTGGGGTATAATTAACAAATATGGGTAATGATGAATAAATTGTTAAGAATCCCTCACATTGGCTAAGAATACCACATATTCCATTGGGGTATTTTGTGGGAGATCCTTAACAAAAGTGGAGGATTCTTAACTAACTGTGGGGTATAATTAACAAATATGGGGAATGATGAACAAATTGTTAAGAATCCCTCACATTGGTTAAGTATCCCCCATATTCAATTGGGGTATTTTGTGGGGGATCCTTGACAAAAGTTGGGGACTCTTAAAATTTTGTGGGGGATTCTTAACAAACTTCGGGTGATTTTAGCAAATATGGGGAATAATGAACAAATATGCAAAATGGGAGATGACAACTATTGTAGGGGAATCCCCCACCATTGTAAAGAATCCCCCACAGTTTGTCTAGAGTCCCCCACAAACTGTTGTATATGGGGATTCTTAACAAACTATGGGGTATAATTAACAAACATGAAAAATGATGAACAAATTGTTAAGAATCCCTCATATTGGTTAAGAATCCCCCATATTCCATTGTGGTATTCTGTGGGGGATCTTTAACAAACAGTGGGGGATTCTTATAAATTGGTGGGGGATTCCAAACAAACTGTGGGTGATTTTAAGCAAATAATGGAAATAATGAACAAATATGCAATATGGGAGAAGACAACTATTGTAGGAGAATTCCCCACAATTGTCAAGAATCCCCCACAGTTGTCTTGAGTCCCCCACAAACTATGGGACCTGGAGGATTCTTAACTAACTGTGGGGTATAATTAACAAATATGGGGAATGATGAATAAATTGTTAAAATTCTTCACATTGGTTAAGAATCTCCCATATTCCATTAGGGTATTTTGTAGAGAATCCTTAATAAAAGTGGAGGATTCCTAACTAACTGTGGGATGTAATCAACAAATATTGGGAATGATGAACAAATTGTTAAGAATCCCTCACATTGGTTAAGAATCCCCAATATTCCATTGGTATATTTTGTGGGGGATCCTTAACAAACAGTGGGTGATTATTATAAATTGGTGGGGGATTCTAAACAAACTCTGGGGGATTTTAAGCAAATATGAGAAATAATGAACAAATATGCAATATGGGAGATGACAACTACTGTAGGAGAATTCCCCACAATTGTCAAGAATCCCCCACAGTTGTCTTGAGTCCCCCACAAACTATGGGATATGGATGATTCTTAACTAACTGTGCTGTAAAATTAACAAATATGGGGAATGATGAATAAATTGTTAAAATTCATCACATTGGTTAAAAATCCCCCATATTCCTTTGGGTATTTTGTGGAGGATCCTTAATAAAAGTGAAGGATTCCTAACTAACTGTGGGGTATAATTAACATATATGGGAAATGATAAACTAATTGTTAAGAATCCCTCACATTGGTTAAGAATCCCCCATATTCCATTGGGGTATTCTAGCAAATATGGGGAATAATGAACAAATATGCAACATGGGAGATGACAACTATTGTAGGGGAATCCCCAACCATTGTAAAGAATCCCCCACAGTTTGTCTATAGTACCCCCACAAACTGTTGTATATGGAGATTCTTAACAAACTATGGGGTATAATTAACAAAACATGAAGAATGATGAACAAATTGTTAAGAATCCCTCATATTGGTTAAGAATCCCTCATATTACATTGGGGTATTCTGTGGGGGATCCTTAACAAACAGTGGGGGATTCTTATAATTCTGTGGGGGATTCTAAACAAACTGTGGGGGATTTTAAGCAAATACAGGAAATAATGAAAAAACATGCAATATGGGATATGACAACTATTGTAAGTGAATTCCCCACAATTGTCAAGAATTCCCCACAGTTGTATTGAGTCCCCCACAAACTATGGGATATGGAGGATTCTTAACTAACTGTGGGGTATAATTAATAAATATGAGGAATGATGAATAAATTGTTAAGAATTCCTCACATTGGTTAAGAATCCCCCATATTCCATTGCGGTATTTTGTGGAGGATCCTTAATAAAAGTGGAGAATTCCTAACTATCTGTGGGGTATAATTAACAAATATGGGGAATGATGAACAAATTGTTAAGAATCCCTCACATTGGTTAAGAATCCCCCATATTCCATTGGGGTATTTTGTGGGGATCCTTAACAAAAGTGGGGGACTCTTTAAATTTTGTGGGGGATTCTTAACAAACTTCGGGTGATTTTAGCAAATATGGGGAATAATGAACTAATATGCAACATGGGAGATGACAACTGTTGTAGGGGAATCTCCCACAATTATAAAGAATCCTCCACAGTTTGTCTAGAGTCCTCCATAAACTGCTGTATATGGGGGATTATTCAACAAAAGTGGGGAATTCTTAGCAAACTGTGGGGGTTTATCAAATATGGGGAATAATGAACAAATATGCAACATGGTCGATGACAACTACTGTAGGGAAATCCCCCACAATTGCAAATAATCCCTCACAGTTTGTCTAGAGTCCCCCATAAACTGTTGTATATGGGGGATTCTTAACAAACTGTGGGGTATAATTGACAAACATGGAGAATGATGAACAAATTGTTAAGAATCCCTTATATTGGTAAAGAATCCCCCATATTCCATCGGGGTATTCTGTGGGGGATCCTTAACAAACAGTGGGGGATTCTTATAAATTTGTGGGGGATTCTAAACAAACTGTGGGTGATTTTAAGCATATATGGGGAATAATGAACAAATATGCAACATTGGAGATAACAACTATTGTAGGGAAATTCCCCACAATTGTCAAGAATCCCCCACAGTTGTCTTGAGTCCCCCATAAACTATGGGATATGGAAGATTCTTGACTGACTGTGGGGTATAATTAACAAATATGGGGAATGATGAATAAATTGTTAAGAATCCCTCACATTGGCTAAGAATACCCCATATTCCATTGGGGTATTTTGTGGGGGATCCTTAACAAAAGTGGAGGATTCTAATTAACTGTGGGGTATAATTAACAAATATGGAGAATGATGAACAAATTGTTAAGAATCCCTCACATTGGTTAAGAATCCCCCATATTCCATTGGGGCATTTTGTGGGGGATCCTTAACAAAAGTGGGGGATTCTTAAAATTTTGTAGGGGATTCTTTACAAACTTCGGGTTATTTTAGCAAATATGGGGAATAGTGAACAAATATGCAACATGGGAGATGACAACTATTGTAGGGGAATCCCCAACCATTGTAAAGAATCCCCCATAGTTTGTCTATAGTACCCCCACAAACTGTTGTATATGGGGATTCTTAACAAACTATGGGGTATAATTAACAAACATGAAGAATGATGAACAAATTGTTAAGAATCCCTCATATTGGATAAGAATCCCTCATATTCCATTGGGGTATTCTGTGGGGGATCCTTAACAAACAGTGGGGGATTCTTATAAATCTGTGGGGGATTCTAAACAAACTGTGGGGGATTTTTAGCAAATATAGGAAATAATGAACAAATATGCAATATGGGATATGACAACTATTGTAAGTTAATTCCCCACAATTGTCAAGAATCCCCCACAGTTGTCTTGAGTCCCCCACAAACTATGGGATATGGAGGATTCTTAACTAACTGTGGGGTATAATTAATAAATATGGGGAATGATGAATAAATTGTTAAGAATTCTTCACATTGGTTAAGAATCGCCCATATTCCATTGCGGTATTTTGTGGAGGATCCTTAATAAAAGTGGAGAATTCCTAACTAACTGTGGGGGTACAATTAACAAATATGGGGAATGATGAACAAATTGTTAAGAATTCTTCACATTGGTTAAGAATCCCCCATATTCCATTGGGGTATTTTGTGGGGAATCCTTAACAAAAGTGGGGGACTCTTAAAATTTTTTTGGGGATTCTTAACAAACTTCGGGTGATTTTAGCAAATATGGGGAATAATGAACAAATATGCAACATGGGAGATGACAACTGTTGTAGGGGAATCTCCCACAATTATAAAGAATCCTCCACAGTTTGTCTAGAGTCCTCCATAAACTGTTGTATATGGGGGATTATTTAACAAAAGTGGGGGATTCTTAGCAAACTGTGGGGGTTTATCAAATATGGGGAATATTGAACAAATATCCAACATTGTCGATGACAACTATTGTAGGGAAATCCCCCACAATTGTAAATAATCCCTCATAGTTTGTCTAGAGTCACCCACAAACTATTGTATATGGGGGATTCTTAACAAACTGTGGGGTATAATTGACAAACATGGAGAATGATGAACAAATTGTTAAGAATCCCTCATATTGGTTAAGAATCCCCCATATTCCATTGGGGTATTCTGTGGGGGATCCTTAACAAACAGTGGGGGATTCTTATAAATTTGTGGGGGATTCTAATCAAACTGTGGGTGATTTTAAGCATATATGGGGAATAATGAACAAATATGCAACATTGGAGATAACAACTATTGTAGGGAAATTCCCCACAATTGTCAAGAATCCCCCACAGTTGTCTTGAGTCCCCCATAAACTATGGGATATGGAGGATTCTTGACTGACTGTGGGGTATAATTAACAAATATGGGGAATGATGAATAAATTGTTAAGAATCCCTCACATTGGCTAAGAATACCCCATATTCCATTGGGGTATTTGGTGGGGGATCCTTAACAAAAGTTGAGGATTCTAACTAACTGTGGGGTATAATTAACAATTATGGGGAATGATGAACAAATTGTTAAGAATCCCTCACATTGGTTAAGAATCCCCCATATTCCATTGGGGCATTTTGTGGGGGATCCTTAACAAAAGTGGGGGACTCTTAAAATTTTGTGGGGGATTCTTTACAAACTTCGGGTTATTTTAGCAAATATGGGGAATAATGAACAAATATGCAACATGGGAGATGACAACTATTGTAGCGGAATCCCCAACCATTGTAAAGAATCCCCCACAGTTTGTCTATAGTACCCCCACAAACTGTTGTATATGGGGATTCTTAACAAACTATGGGGTATAATTAACAAACATGAAGAATGATGAACAAATTGTTAAGAATCCCTCATATTGGTTAAGAATTCCTCATATTACATTGGGGTATTCTGTGGGGGATCCTTAACAAACAGTGGGGGATTCTTATAATTCTGTGGGGGATTCTAAACAAACTGTGGGGGATTTTAAGCAAATATAGGAAATAATAAAAAAATATGCAATATAGGATATGACAACTATTGTAAGTGAATTCCCCACAATTGTCAAGAATCCCCCACAGTTGTATTGAGTCCCCCACAAACTATGGGATATGGAGGATTCTTAACTAACTGTGGGGTATAATTAATAAATATGAGGAATGATGAATAAATTGTTAAGAATTCCTCACATTGGTTAAGAATCCCCCATATTCCATTGCGGTATTTTGTGGAGGATCCTCAATAAAAGTGGAGAATTCCTAACGAACTGTGGGGTATAATTAACAAATATGGGGAATGATGAACAAATTGTTAAGAATCCCTCACATTGGTTAAGAATCCCCCATATTCCATTGGGGTATTTTGTGGGGATCCTTAACAAAAGTGGGGGACTCTTTAAATTTTGTGGGGGATTCTTAACAAACTTCGGGTGATTTTAGCAAATATGGGGAATAATGAACAAATATGCAACATGGGAGATGACAACTGTTGTAGGGGAATCTCCCACAATTATAAAGAATCCTCCACAGTTTGTCTAGAGTCCTCCATAAACTGCTGTATATGGGGGATTATTCAACAAAAGTGGGGAATTCTTAGCAAACTGTGGGGGTTTATCAAATATGGGGAATAATGAACAAATATGCAACATGGTCGATGACAACTACTGTCGGGAAATCCCCCACAATTGCAAATAATCCCTCACAGTTTGTCTAGAGTCTCCCATAAACTGTTGTATATGGGGGATTCTTAAATAACTGTGGGGTAAAATTGACAAACATGGAGAATGATGAACAAATTGTTAAGAATCCCTCATATTGGTTAAGAATCCCCCATATTCCATTGGGGTATTCTGTGGGGGATCCTTAACAAACAGTGGGGGATTCTTATAAATTTGTGGGGGATTCTAAACAAACTGTGGGTGATTTTAAGCATATATGGGGAATAATGAACAAATATGCAACATTGGAGATAACAACTATTGTAGGGAAATTCCCCACAATTGTCAAGAATCCCCCACAGTTGTCTTGAGTCCCCCATAAACTGTGGGATATGGAGGATTCTTGACTGACTGTGGGGTATAATTAACAAATATGGGGAATGATGAATAAATTGTTAAGAATCCCTCACATTGGCTAAGAATACCCCATATTCCATTGGGGTATTTTGTGGGGGATCCTTAACAAAAGTGGAGGATTCTAACTAACTGTGGGGTATAATTAACAAATATGGGGAATGATGAACAAATTGCTAAGAATCCCTCACATTGGTTAAGAATCCCCCATATTCCATTGGGGCATTTTGTGGGGGATCCTTAACAAAAGTGGGGGACTCTTAAAATTTTGTAGGGGATTCTTTACAAACTTCGGGTTATTTTAGCAAATATGGGGAATAGTGAACAAATATGCAACATGGGAGATGACAACTATTGTAGGGGAATCCCCAACCATTGTAAAGAATCCCCCATAGTTTGTCTATAGTACCCCCACAAACTGTTGTATATGGGGATTCTTAACAAACTATGGGGTATAATTAACAAACATGAAGAATGATGAACAAATTGTTAAGAATCCCTCATATTGGATAAGAATCCCTCATATTCCATTGGGGCATTCTGTGGGGGATCCTTAACAAAAAGTGGGGGATTCTTATAAATCTGTGGGGGATTTTAAACAAACTGTGGGGGATTTTTAGCAAATATAGGAAATAATGAACAAATATGCAATATGGGATATGACAACTATTGTAAGTTAATTCCCCACAATTGTCAAGAATCCCCCACAGTTGTCTTGAGTCCCCCACAAACTATGGGATATGGAGGATTCTTAACTAACTGTGGGGTATAAATTAATAAATATGGGGAATGATGAATAAATTGTTAAGAATTCTTCACATTGGTTAAGAATCCCCCATATTCCATTGCGGTATTTTGTGGAGAATCCTTAATAAAAGTGGAGAATTCCTAACTAACTGTGGGGTATAATTAACAAATATGGAGAATGATGAACAAATTGTTAAGAATTCTTCACATTGGTTAAGAATCCCCCATATTCCATTGGGGTATTTTGTGGGGGATCCTTAACCAAAGTGGGGGACTCTTAAAATTTTTTTGGGGATTCTTAACAAACTTCGGGTGATTTTAGCAAATATGGGGAATAATGAACAAATATGCAACATGGGAGATGACAACTGTTGTAGGGGAATCTCCCACAATTATAAAGAATCCTCCACAGTTTGTCTAGATTCCTCCATAAACTGTTGTATATGGGGGATTATTTAACAAAAGTGGGGGATTCTTAGCAAACTGTGGGGGTTTATCAAATATGGGGAATTTTGAACAAATATCCAACATTGTCGATAACAACTATTGTAGGGAAATCCCCCATAAATTGTAAATAATCCCTCATAGTTTGTCTAGAGTCACCCACAAACTATTGTATATGGGGGATTCTTAACAAACTGTGGGGTATAATTGACAAACATGGAGAATGATGAACAAATTGTTAAGAATCCCTCATATTGGTTAAGAATCCCTCATATTCCATTGGGGTATTCTGTGGGGGATCCTTAACAAATAGTGGGGGATTCTTATAAATTTGTGGGGGATTCTAAACAAACTGTGGGTGATTTTAAGCATATATGGGGAATAATGAACAAATTTGCAACATTGGAGATAACAACTATTGTAGGGAAATTCCCCACAATTGTCAAGAATCCCCCACAGTTGTCTTGAGTCCCCCATAAACTATGGGATATGGAGGATTCTTGACTGACTGTAGGGTATAATTAACAAATATAGGGAATGATGAATAAATTGTTAAGAATCCCTCACATTGGCTAAGAATACCCCATATTCCATTGGGGTATTTTGTGGGGGATCCTTAACAAAAGTGGAGGATTCTAACTAACTGTGGAGTATAATTAACAATTATGGGGAATGATGAACAAATTGTTAAGAATCCCTCACATTGGTTAAGAATCCCCCATATTCCATTGGGGCATTTTGTGGGGGATCCTTAACAAAAGTGGGGGACTCTTAAAATTTTGTGGGGGATTCTTTACAAACTTCGGGTTATTTTAGCAAATATGGGGAATAATGAACAAATATGCAACATGGGAGATGACAACTATTGTAGCGGAATCCCCAACCATTGTAAAGAATCCCCCACAGTTTGTCTATAGTACCCCCACAAACTGTTGTATATGGGGATTCTTAACAAACTATGGGGTATAATTAACAAACATGAAGAATGATGAACAAATTGTTAAGAATCCCTCATATTGGTTAAGAATCCCTCATATTACATTGGGGTATTCTGTGGGGGATCCTTAACAAACAGTGGGGGATTCTTATAATTCTGTGGGGGATTCTAAACAAACTGTGGGGGATTTTAAGCAAATATAGGAAATAATGAAAAAATATGCAATATAGGATATGACAACTATTGTAAGTGAATTCCCCACAATTGTCAAGAATCCCCCACAGTTGTATTGAGTCCCCCACAAACTATGGGATATGGAGGATTCTTAACTAACTGTGGGGTATAATTAATAAATATGAGGAATGATGAATAAATTGTTAAGAATTCCTCACATTGGTTAAGAATCCCCCATATTCCATTGCGGTATTTTGTGGAGGATCCTCAATAAAAGTGGAGAATTCCTAACGAACTGTGGGGTATAATTAACAAATATGGGGAATGATGAACAAATTGTTAAGAATCCCTCACATTGGTTAAGAATCCCCCATATTCCATTGGGGTATTTTGTGGGGATCCTTAACAAAAGTGGGGGACTCTTTAAATTTTGTGGGGGATTCTTAACAAACTTCGGGTGATTTTAGCAAATATGGGGAATAATGAACAAATATGCAACATGGGAGATGACAACTGTTGTAGGGGAATCTCCCACAATTATAAAGAATCCTCCACAGTTTGTCTAGAGTCCTCCATAAACTGCTGTATATGGGGGATTATTCAACAAAAGTGGGGAATTCTTAGCAAACTGTGGGGGTTTATCAAATATGGGGAATAATGAACAAATATGCAACATGGTCGATGACAACTACTGTCGGGAAATCCCCCACAATTGCAAATAATCCCTCACAGTTTGTCTAGAGTCTCCCATAAACTGTTGTATATGGGGGATTCTTAAATAACTGTGGGGTAAAATTGACAAACATGGAGAATGATGAACAAATTGTTAAGAATCCCTCATATTGGTTAAGAATCCCCCATATTCCATTGGGGTATTCTGTGGGGGATCCTTAACAAACAGTGGGGGATTCTTATAAATTTGTGGGGGATTCTAAACAAACTGTGAGTGATTTTAAGCATATGTGGGGAATAATGAACAAATATGCAACATTGGAGATAACAACTATTGTAGGGAAATTCCCCACAATTGTCAAGAATCCCCCACAGTTGTCTTGAGTCCCCCATAAACTATGGGATATGGAGGATTCTTGACTGACTGTGGGGTATAATTAACAAATATGGGGAATGATGAATAAATTGTTAAGAATCCCTCACATTGGCTAAGAATACCCCATATTCCATTGGGGTATTTTGTGGGGGATCCTTAACAAAAGTGGAGGATTCTAACTAACTGTGGGGTATAATTAACAAATATGGAGAATGATGAACAAATTGTTAAGAATCCCTCACATTGGTTAAGAATCCCCCATATTCCATTGGGGCATTTTGTGGGGGATCCTTAACAAAAGTGGGGGACTCTTAAAATTTTGTAGGGGATTCTTTACAAACTTCGGGTTATTTTAGCAAATATGGGGAATAGTGAACAAATATGCAACATGGGAGATGACAACTATTGTAGGGGAATCCCCAACCATTGTAAAGAATCCCCCATAGTTTGTCTATAGTACCCCCACAAACTGTTGTATATGGGGATTCTTAACAAACTATGGGGTATAATTAACAAACATGAAGAATGATGAACAAATTGTTAAGAATCCCTCATATTGGATAAGAATCCCTCATATTCCATTGGGGTATTCTGTGGGGGATCCTTAACAAACAGTGGGGGATTCTTATAAATCTGTGGGGGATTCTAAACAAACTGTGGGGGATTTTTAGCAAATATAGGAAATAATGAACAAATATGCAATATGGGATATGACAACTATTGTAAGTTAATTCCCCACAATTGTCAAGAATCCCCCACAGTTGTCTTGAGTCCCCCACAAACTATGGGATATGGAGGATTCTTAACTAACTGTGGGGTATAATTAATAAATATGGGGAATGATGAATAAATTGTTAAGAATTCTTCACATTGGTTAAGAATCCCCCATATTCCATTGCGGTTTTTTGTGGAGGATCCTTAATAAAAGTGGAGAATTCCTAACTAACTGTGGGGTATAATTAACAAATATGGGGAATGATGAACAAATTGTTAAGAATTCTTCACATTGGTTAAGAATCCCCCATATTCTATTGGGGTATTTTGTGGGGAATCCTTAACAAAAGTGGGGGACTCTTAAAATTTTTTTGGGGATTCTTAACAAACTTCGGGTGATTTTAGCAAATATGGGGAATAATGAACAAATATGCAACATGGGAGATGACAACTGTTGTAGGGGAATCTCCCACAATTATAAAGAATCCTCCACAGTTTGTCTAGAGTCCTCCATAAACTGTTGTATATGGGGGATTATTTAACAAAAGTGGGGGATTCTTAGCAAACTGTGGGGGTTTATCAAATATGGGGAATATTGAACAAATATCCAACATTGTCGATGACAACTATTGTAGGGAAATCCCCCACAATTATAAATAATCCCTCATAGTTTGTCTAGAGTCACCCACAAACTATTGTATATGGGGGATTCTTAACAAACTGTGGGGTATAATTGACAAACATGGAGAATGATGAACAAATTGTTAAGAATCCCTCATATTGGTTAAGAATCCCCCATATTCCATTGGGGTATTCTGTGGGGGATCCTTAACAAACAGTGGGGGATTCTTATAAATTTGTGGGGGATTCTAAACAAACTGTGGGTGATTTTAAGCATATATGGGGAATAATGAACAAATATGCAACATTGGAGATAACAACTATTGTAGGGAAATTCCCCACAATTGTCAAGAATCCCCCACAGTTGTCTTGAGTCCCCCATAAACTATGGGATATGGAGGATTCTTGACTGACTGTGGGGTATAATTAACAAATATGGGGAATGATGAATAAATTGTTAAGAATCCCTCACATTGGCTAAGAATACCCCATATTCCATTGGGGTATTTTGTGGGGGATCCTTAACAAAAGTTGAGGATTCTAACTAACTGTGGGGTATAATTAACAATTATGGGGAATGATGAACAAATTGTTAAGAATCCCTCACATTGGTTAAGAATCCCCCATATTCCATTGGGGCATTTTGTGGGGGATCCTTAACAAAAGTGGGGGACTCTTAAAATTTTGTGGGGGATTCTTTACAAACTTCGGGTTATTTTAGCAAATATGGGGAATAATGAACAAATATGCAACATGGGAGATGACAACTATTGTAGGGGAATCCCCAACCATTGTAAAGAATCCCCCATAGTTTGTCTATAGTACCCCCACAAACTGTTGTATATGAGGATTCTTAACAAACTATGGGGTATAATTAACAAACATGAAGAATGATGAACAAATTGTTAAGAATCCATCATATTGGTTAAGAATCCCTCATATTCCATTGGGGTATTCTGTGGGGGATCCTTAACAAACAGTGGGGGATTCTTATAAATCTGTGGGGGATTCTAAACAAACTGTGGGGGATTTTTAGCAAATATAGGAAATAATGAACAAATATGCAATATGGGATATAACAACTATTGTAAGTTAATTCCCCACAATTGTCAAGAATCCCCCACAGTTTTCTTGAGTCCCCCACAAACTATGGGATATGGAGGATTCTTAACTAACTGTGGGGTATAATTAATAAATAAGGGGAATGATGAATAAATTGTTAAGAATTCTTCACATTGGTTAAGAATCCCCCATATTCCATTGCGGTATTTTGTGGAGGATCCTTAATAAAAGTGGAGAATTCCTAACTAACTGTGGGGTATAATTAACAGATATGGGGAATGATGAACAAATTGTTAAGAATTCTTCACATTGGTTAAGAATCCCCCATATTCCATTGGGGTATTTTGTGGGGGATCCTTAACAAAAGTGGGGGACTCTTAAAATTTTTTTGGGGATTCTTAACAAACTTCGGGTGATTTTAGCAAATATGGGGAATAATGAACAAATATGCAACATGGGAGATGACAACTGTTGTAGGGGAATCTCCCACAATTATAAAGAATCCTCCACAGTTTGTCTAGAGTCCTCCATAAACTGTTGTATATGGGGGATCATTTAACAAAAGTGGGGGATTCTTAGCAAACTGTGGGGGTTTATCAAATATGGGGAATATTGAACAAATATCCAACATTGTCGATGACAACTATTGTTGGGAAATCCCCCACATTTGTAAATAATCCCTCACTGTTTGTCTAGAGTCACCCACAAACTATTGTATATGGGGGATTCTTAACAAACAGTGGGGTATAATTAACAAACATGGAGATTGATGAACAAATTGTTAACAATCCCTTATATTGGTTAAGAATCCCCCATATTCCATTGGGGTGTTCTGTGGGGGATCCTTAACAAACAGTGGGGGATTCTTATAAATTTGTGGGGGATTCTAAACAAACTGTGGGTGATTTTAAGCATATATGGGGAATAATGAACAAATAGGAAACATTGTAGATGACAACTATAGTAGGGAAATTCCCCACAATTGTCAATAATTCCCCACAGTTGTCTTGAGTCCCCACACAAACTATGGGATATGGAGGATTCTTGACTGACTGTGGGGTATAATTAACAAATATGGGGAATGATGAATAAATTGTTAAGAATCCCTCACATTGGCTAAGAATACCCCATATTCCATTGGCGTATTTTGTGGGAGATCCTTAACAAAAAGTGAGGATTCTTAACTAACTGTGGGGTATAATTAACAAATACGGGGAATGATGAACAAATTGTTAAGAATCCCTCACATTGGTTAAGAATCCCCCATATTCCATTGGGGTATTTTGTGGGGGATCCTAAACAAAAGTTGGGGACTCTTAAAATTTTGTGGGGGATTCTCAACAAACTTCGGGTGATTTTAGCAAATATGGGGAATAATGAACAAATATGCAACATGGGAGATAACAACTATTGTATAGGAATCCCCCACCACTGTAAAGAATCCACCACAGTTTGTCTAGAGTCCACCCACAAACAGTTGTTATATGGGGATTCTTAACAAACTATGGGGTATAATTAACAAACAGGAAGAATGATGAACAAATTGTTAAGAATCCCTCACATTGGCTAAGAATCCCCCATATTCCATTGTGGTATTCTGTGGGGGATCCTTAACAAACAGTGGGTGATCATTATAAATTGGTGGGGGATTCTAAACAAACTGTGGGGGATTTTAAGCAAATATAGGAAATAATAAACAAATATGCAATATGGGAGATGACAATTATTGTAGGAGAATTTCCCACAATTGTCAAGAATCCCCCACAGTTGTCTTGAGTCCCCCACAAACTATGGGAAATGGTTGATTCTTAACTAACTGTGGGGTATAATTGACAAATATGGGGAATGATGAATAAATTGTTAAGAATTCCACAAATTTGTTAAGAATCCCCCATATTCCATTGCGATATTTTGTGGAGGATCCTCAATAAAAGTGGAGAATTCCTAACGAACTGTGGTGTATAATTAACAAATTTGGGGAATGATGAACAAATTGTTAAGAATCCCTCACATTGGTTAAGAATCCCCTATATTCCATTGGGGTATTTTGTGGGAGATCCTTAACAAAAGTGGGGGACTCTTAAAATTTTGTGGGGGATTCTTAACAAACTTCCGGTGATTTTAGCAAATATGGGGAATAATAAACAAATATGCAACATGGGAGATGACAACTGTTGTAGGGGAATCTCCCACAATTATAAAGAATCCTCCACAGTTTGTCTAGAGTCCTCCATAAACTGCTGTATATGGGGGATTATTCAACAAAAGTGGGGAATTCTTAGCAAATTGTGGGGGTTTATCAAATATGGGGAATAATGAACAAATATGCAACATGGTCGATGACAACTACTGTCGGGAAATCCCCCACAATTGCAAATAATCCCTCACAGTTTGTCTAGAGTCTCCCATAAACTGTTGTATATGGGGGATTCTTAACAAACTGTGGGGTATAATTGACAAACATGGAGAATGATGAACAAATTGTTAAGAATCCCTCATATTGGTTAAGAATCCCCCATATTCCATTGGGGTATTCTGTGGGGGATCCTTAACAAACAGTGGGGGATTCTTATAAATTTGTGGGGGATTCTAAACAAACTGTGAGTGATTTTAAGCATATATGGGGAATAATGAACAAATATGCAATATGGGAGATGACAACTATTGTAGGAGAATTCTCCACAATTGTCAAGAATCCCCCACAGTTGTCTTGAGTCCCCCACAAACTATGGGATATGGAGGATTCTTAACTAACTGTGGGGTATAATTAACAAATATGGGGAATGATGAATAAATTGTTAAGAATTCCTCACATTGGTTAAGAATCCTCCATATTTCATTGCGGTATTTTGTGGAGGATCCTTAATAAAAGTGGAGAATTCCTAACTAACTGTGGGGTATAATTAACAAATATGGGGAATGAAGAACAAATTGTTAAGAATCCCTCACATTGGTTAAGAATCCCTCATATTCCATTGGGGTATTTTGTGGGGGATCCTTAACAAACAATGGAGGATTCTTATAAATTTATGGGGGATTCTAAAGAAACTGTTGGTGATTTTAAGCATATATGGGGAATAATGAACAAATATGCAACATTGGAGATAACAACTATTGTAGGGAAATTCCCCACAATTGTCAAGAATCCCCCACAGTTATCTTGACTCCCCCACAAACTATGGGATATGGAGGATTCTTGACTAACTGTGGGTTATAATTAACAAATATGGGGAATGATGAATAAATTGTTAAGAATCCCTCACATTAGCTAAGAATACCCCATATTCCATTGGGGTATTTTGTGGAAGATCCTTAACAAAAGTGGAGGATTCTTAACTAACTGTGGGGTATAATTAGCAAATATGGGGATTGATGAACAAGTTGTTAAGAATCCCTCACATTGGTTAAGAATCCCCCATATTCCATTGGAGTATTTTGTGGGGGATCTTTAACAAAAGTGGGGTACTCTTCAAATTTTGTGGGGGATTCTTAAAAAACTTCTGGTGATTTTAGTAAATAAGGGGAATAATGAACAAATATGCAACATGGGAGATGACAACTATTGTAGGGGAATCCTGTCACGCCCCGAAGTACCAAAAATAGGGAAAAATTAATTTCCTTTATGGGTTCGTAGACACGTGACTGGTTGTGAGTGTCACCTGATTGTCCAAACATGCTTATAACAATAATGTGATATAGGAAAGTGACTAAGTTCAGCGGAAGCAGAAATTTAAAACATCCAAGTCTTACATCAGTAGTATATTACAGGCCAAAAAGATATCCAAAAGATACATATTACAAGACCAGCTAAACTATTACATTACTAACATAATAATAACAGAACTACAACAAAAGAAAAGCTCTAAAGCCTTCAACTGGCGAACCGTAGTCTTCCTCGTAGTAGTCTTCACCAGCATAGTCTTCAGTAGTAAAGTCAGCATCTTGATAGCAGTCGGCTCCGTCTGGACCTGCAAAGGCTGGACGTGGAAGGTCCAGCGGCATGAAAAGCCGTTAGCGGTTAAGCTAAGTGAGGGTCCCCTTAAGGTCACCACCACTTAAGGTACGTTATTCTTCATCTCTCTTATTCCTCAAAACCATATCTCATTCATCATTTCTTATTCTCGATACTATGCCTTGTTCGTCTTTTCTCATTCTCAAAACCATGTCTTATTTAAACATAATCATTCCCTTTGAAACTTAACCCATAACTGAACTGACCAATGACATTGACTGAAAGAAGACTTAACTCCAAATACATTTTACTAGTCAAGAAAGAACAACACTCAACAATGAATAGTGAACTGTCGCCCAACTGGCACTCAAACTGTCGCCCAAATGGCATAAGTGTGCGGGACATTAACAATCTCTTGGTCGAACACGTCATGCCGATCCTCAGGTCGCCCGCACGTTACCGAACACGACATGCCGATCCTCAGACCAAGGGTACGGGAAATTAATAATCACTTGGACGAACACGTCATGCCGATCCTCAGGTCACCCGTACATAACCGAACACGTCATGCCGATCCTCAGTCCAAGGGTGCGGAAAAATAATCAACCACTTGATCGAACACGTCACGACGATCCTCAGGTCATCCGCACTTGACCGAACATGTCATGCCGATCCTCAGATCAAGGAACAAAACATAACTCACCAATCGACTTCATGGAATAATCGAGAGACCAACTTTGCAAGAATTATCCAATCACGACACAAAAGTTCACGAATCAACTTTGACCAGTCGACACACGACTAGAAACGACGCCCTATGTCCCTTATTCGCATTAAATCTGTTATTGAAGGTTTTATCATTATTTTACGCGTTCGCACGTTTCGTAGTTTAGTTCGTTAATATCATCCATTTATAACCGTTAATATTTCGCTATACGTCTGACATTCCATTTTCCTCTCAATATACTTATGATGGAAACTTTCCCGATCACTTATCAACGCAATAATCGTGCCATACAATGTAATTATAGTTTGGGTATGAACTTCCAACGGTCACTAGACTATTTTCATAACAATAGAAAACATAGCACGTAGCTCATGGATTTATAACGTGCATTTAATACTAATAAACACATAGACGAAAGCCTTAACATACTCATCTACGCGATAGCACTACCATAGCACGAGATTTTCATAAGAACACATGTACGGGAAAACTAGCATCAACAATCAACACCATGCATAAACAAAACATTATACAAAAAGCTACACAATCTGCCAGGATACATTTTCACTGTGTTGACTGAATTAACATGATTTATTTGGGCATGATAAATTGCTTTGTATATCAAACTCAAAACTAAAACATTGTAGATAATAGGAATATCTTCATGTACAAAAAAAATCTAGCTTCAATGACATTTTTAAGCTACTCAAACTATTTATTTTACAAGACATTTCTTAAATCTCGGACTGTTCTGTCCCAGATTTATAGTACTGCATTGTACGTGGATTTCACCTATGAAGGAAGCGTTTTTAGACTGAGATATAGAAGGATTATTTTTAGATAAATGAGTTATCTTTCACCACAAAAAAACCTAGCTTAATTCTCATTTTTGAACTGCACAAAACATTCATTTTACTAAACTATGTTCTGCTGAGAGTTTCAGTTTCTCAGATTTATAACACTGCATTGTACATGCATTTCACCCATGAAGGAGTGATTTCTAGACTGAGCTATAGAAGAGGTATTTGTAGATATATGAGTTAGATTTTACCACAAAAAAAACTAGCTTAATTCGGATTTTTGAGCTACATAAAACATCCATTTTACTAAACTACATTCTTCTGGAAGTTTCTGTTTTTTCCAGATTTATAACACTGCGTTGTACATGCATTTCACCCATGAAGGAGTGATTTCTAGACTGAGCTATAGAAGAGTATTTGTAGATATATGAGTTAGCTTTTACCACAAAAAAACCTAGCTTAATTCGGATTTTCGAGCTACACAAAACATTCATTTTACTAAACTATGTTCTGCTGAGAGTTTTAGTTTCTCAGATTTATGGATTTGTTTTGCATGTCATGGAAACTTCAACACAACAACATCAAACTTCTACCAAACATTAGTACATGCTATATATGTTCTAAGTTGAGTTAGATTACTCACAATTACTCACAATTTACTCACTATTTACTCACCAAAGCTTGAAATTAAGCTTGATGTTGTTCTTGAGCTTGATGGAGCTTGAACTCTTCAATGGTGAACTTCCTCTTCTTCTAATTTTCTATTTATTTCTTTATGACACTCATGAGCTTCTAAGTTTCCTCATCTCCTCTCTAGAGTGCAAATTGTATGTGTTAAAAAGAGAGTAATGCATAAAGACATTCATGTTTAAATAGAGCCTTACATGTGCAAGGTGTCACCTTGCATGAGCTCATGTAAGCATGCATGGACAAGTGTCCATTGCATGGACAAGTGGCATGTATATAGATGACATGTGGAGGTGATGTTGCATGTGCCACCAAGTGGCCGGCCATGTGTGGCCCACCTTGGGTTTCGTGCCACTTTCTCGATTTACGTGCATCAGTTCCTCGATATACGTGTCGGTCTCGATTTACGCGCAACCGGGTATTATTTCTATTTTTCGGGTCCGAGTACGGGACTACGTTAAATCTAATTATGGTCGAGTCGGCATGGCTACTACAGTCCATATGGTAATACTACAACACGTCCCTACCGTCACGTAAAAATAATAATATAATATTACAGTCGGTCCAATACAGAAATTCGAAAAAGTTGATATTATAATGACAGAAAATTACAGGTGTTACAAATCCCCCACCATTGTAAAGAATCCCCCACAGTTTGTCTAGAGTCCCCCACAAACTATTGTATATGGGGATTCTTAACAAACTATGGGGTGTAATTAACAAACATGAAGAATGATAAACAAATTGTTAAGAATCCCTCATATTGGTTAAGAATCCCCCATTTTCCATTATGGTATTCTGTGGGGGATCCTTAACAAACAGTGGGGGATTCTTATAAATTGGTAGGGGATTCCAAACAAACTGTGGGTGATTTTATGCAAATATGGGAAATAATGAACAAATATGCAATATGGGAGATGACAACTATTCTAGGAGAATTCCCCACAATTGTCAAGAATCCCCCACAGTTGTCTTGAGTCCCCCACAAACTATGGGATATGGAGTGTTCTTAACTAACTGTGGGGTATAATTAACAAATATGGGGAATGATGAATAATATGTTAAAATTCCTCACATTGGTTAAGAATCCCCCATATTCCATTGAGGTATTTTGTGGAGAATCCTTAATAAAGGTGGAGGATTCCTAACTAACTGTCGGGTATAATTAACAAATATGGGGAATGATGAACAAATTGTTAAGAATCCCTCACATTGGTTAAGAATCCCCAATATTCAATTGGGGTATTTTGTGGGGGATACTTAACAAAAGTGGGGGATTCTTAAAAATTTGTGAGGGATTCTTAACAAACTGTGGGTTGTTTTAGCATATATAGGGAATGATGAACAAATATGCAACATAGGAGATGACAACTATTGTAGGGAAATCCCCAACAATTAAAAAGAATTCCCCACAGTTTGTCTAGAGTCCCCACAAACTGTTGTATATGGGGGATTCTTCAACAAAAGTGGGGGATTCTTAACAAACTGTGGGGGATTTTAGCAAATATGGGGAATAACGAACAAATATGCAACATGGGAGATAACAACTATTGTAGGGGAATCCCCAACCATTGTAAAGAATCCCCCACAGTTTGTCTAGAGTCCCCCACAAACTGTTGTATATGGGGGATTCTTAACAAACCGTGGGGTATAATTAACAAACATGAAGAATGATGAACAAATTGTTAAGAATCCCTCATATTGGTTAAGAATCCCCAATATTCCATTGGGGTATTCTGTGGGGGATCCTTAACAAATAGTGGGTGATTATTATAAATTGGTGGGGGATTCTAAACAAACTGTGGGAGATTTTATGCAAATATGAGAAATAATGAACAAATATGCAATATGGGAGATGACAACTATTGTAGGAGAATTCCCCACAATTGTCAAGAATCCCCCACAGTTGTCTTGAGTCCCCACAAACTATGGGATATGGAGGATTCTTAACTAACTGTGGGGTATAATTAACAAATATGGGGAATGATGAATAAATTGTTAAAATTTCTCACATTGGTTAAGAATCCCCCATATTCCTTTGGGTATTTTGTGGAGGATCCTTAATAAAAGTGGAAGATTCCTAACTAACTGTGGGGTATAATTAGCATATATGGGAAATGATGAACTAATTGTTAAGAATCCCTCACATTGGTTAAGAATCCCCCATATTCCATTGGGGTATTTTGTCTGGGATCCTTAACAAAAGTGGGGGATTCTTAAACATTTGTGGGGTATTAACAAATTTTGGGTTATTTTAGCAAATATGGGGAATAATGAACAAATATGCAACATGGGTGATGACAACTGTTTTAGGAAAATTCTCCACAATTGTAAAGAATCCTCCACAGTTTGTCTAGAGTCCCCCATAAACTGTTGTATATGGGGGATTATTTAACAAAAATGGGG
Source organism: Hydrangea macrophylla (assembly GCA_033977485.1). Lineage (NCBI taxonomy): Eukaryota > Viridiplantae > Streptophyta > Magnoliopsida > Cornales > Hydrangeaceae > Hydrangea > Hydrangea macrophylla. The sequence goes on from CM066994.1 coordinate 38,527,275, forward strand.
GATTCTTGGCAAACTGTGGGGGGTTTTAGCAAATATGGGGAATAATGAACAAATATGCAACATGGGAGATGACAACTATTGTAGGGGAATCCCCCACAATTGTAAAGAATCCCTCACAGCTTGTCTAGAGTCCCCCACAAACTGTTGTATATGGGGGATTCTTAACAAACTGTGGGGTATAATTAACAAACATGGAGAATGATGAACAAATTGTTAAGAATCCCTCATATTGGTTAAGAATCCCCATATTCCATTGGGGTATTCTGTAGGGGATCCTTAACAAACAGTGGGGGATTCTTATAAATTTGTGGGGGATTCTAAACAAACAGTGGGTGATTTTAAGCATATATGGCGAATAATGAACAAATAGGCAACATTGGAGATGACAACTATCGTAGGGAAATTCCCCACAATTGTCAAGAATCCCCCACAGTTCTCTTGAGTCCCCCACAAACTATGGGATATGGAGGATTCTTGACTGACTTTGGGGTATAAGTAACAAATATGGGGAATGATGAATAAATTGTTAAGAATCCCTCACATTGGCTAAGAATACTCCATATTCCATTGGCGTATTTTGTGGGAGATTCTTAACAAAAGTGGAGGATTCTTAACTAACTGTGGGGTATAATTAACAAATATGGGGAATGATGAACAAATTGTTAAGAATCCCTCACATTGGTTAAGAATCCCCCATATTCCATTGGGGTAATTTATGGGGGATCCTTAACAAAAGTTGGGGACTCTTAAAATTTTGTGGGGGATTCTTAACAAACTTCGGGTGAATTTAGAAAATATAGGGATTAATGAACAAATATGCAACATGGGAGATGACAACTATTGTAGGGGAATCCCCCACCATTGTAAAGAATCCCCCACAGTTTGTCTAGAGTCCCCCCACAAACTGTTGTATATGGGGATTCTTAACCAACTATGGGGTATAATTAACAAACATGAAGAATGATGAACAAATTGTTAAAAATCCCTCATATTGGTTAAGAATCCCCCATATTCCATTGTGGTATTCTGTGGGGGATCCTTATCAAACAGTGAGTGATTATTATAAATTGGTGGGGGATTCTAAACAAACTGTGGGGAATTTTAAGCAAATATAGGAAATAATGAACAAATATGCAATATGGGAGATGACAATCAATGTAGGAGAATTCCCCACAATTGTAAAGAATCTCCCACAGTTGTCTTCAGTCCCCCACAAACTTTGGGATATGGAGGATTCTTAACTAACTGTGGGGTGTAATTAACAAATATGGGGAATGATGAACAAATTGTTAAGAATCCCTCACATTGGTTAAGAATCCCCCATATTCCATTGAGGTATTTTGTGGGGGATCCTTCACAAAAGTGGGGGACTCTTAAAATTTTGTGGGGGATTCTTAACAAACTTCGGGTGATTTTAGCAAATAAGGGGAATAATGAACAAATATGCAACATGGGAGATGACAATTGTTGTAGGGGAATCTCCCACTATTGTAAAGAATCCTCCACAGTTTGTCTAGAGTCCCCCATAAACTGTTGTAAATAGGGGATTATTTAACAAGAGTGGGGGATTCTTAGCAAACTGTGAGGGGTTTTAGCAAATATGATGAATAATGAACAAATATGCAACATGGTCGATGACAACTATTGTATGGAAATCCCCCACAATTGTAAAGAATTCCTCACAGTTTGTCTAGAGTCCCCCACAAACTGTTGTATATGGGGGATTCTTAACAAACTGTGGGGTATAATTAACAAACATGGAGAATGATGAACAAATTGTTAAGAATCTTTCATACTGGTTAAGAATCCCCAATATTCCATTGGGGTATTCTGTGGGGGATCCTTAACAATCAGTGGGGAATTCATATAAATTTATGGGGGATTCTAAACAAACTGTGGGTGATTTTAAGCATATATGAGGAATAATGAACAAATATGCAATATGGAAGATGACAACAATTGTAGGAGAATTCTCCACAATTGTCAAGAATCCCCACAGTTGTCTTGAGTCCCCACAAACTATGGGATATGGAGGATTCTGAACTAACTATGGGGTATAATTAACAAATATGGGGAATGATGAATAAATTGTTAAGAATTCCTCACATTGGTTAAGAATCCTCCATATTCCATTGCGGTATTTTTTGGAGGATCCTTAATAAAAGTGGAGAATTCCTAACTAACTATGAGGTATAATTAACAAATATGGGGAATGATGAACAAATTGTTAAGAATCCCTCACATTGGTTAAGAATCCCCCATATTCCATTGGGGTATTTTGTGGGGGATCCTTAACAAACAGTGGGGGATTCTTATAAATTTATGGGGGATTCTAAACAAACTGTGGGTGATTTTAAGCATATATCGGGAATAATGAACAAATATGCAACATTGGAGGTGACAACTATTGTAAGAAAATTCCCCACAATTGTCAAGAATCCCCCACAGTTCTCTTGAGTCCCCCACAAACTATGGGATATGGAGGATTATTGACTGACTTTGGGGTATAAGTAACAAATATGGGGAATGATGAATAAATTGTTAAGAATCCCTCACATTGGCTAAGAATACTCCATATTCCATTGGCGTATTTTGTGGGAGATTCTTAACAAAAGTGGAGGATTCTTAACTAACTGTGGGGTATAATTAACAAATATGGGGAATGATGAACAAATTGTTAAGAATCCCTCACATTGGTTAAGAATCCCCTATATTCCATTGGGGTAATTTATGGGGGATCCTTAACAAAAGTTGGGGACTCTTAAAATTTTGTGGGGGATTCTTAACAAACTTCGGGTGAATTTAGCAAATATGGAGAATAATGAACAAATATGCAACATGGGAGATGACAACTATTGTAGGGGAATCCTCCACCATTGTAAAGAATCCCCCACAGTTTGTCTAGAGTCCCCCACAAACTGTTGTATATTGGGATTCTTAACAAACTATGAGGTGTAATTAACAAGCATGAAGAATGATAAACAAATTGTTAAGAATCCCTCATATTGGTTAAGAATCCCCCATTTTCCATTGTGGTATTCTGTGGGGGATCCTTAACAAACAGTGAGGGATTCTTATAAATTGGTGGGGGATTCCAAACAAACTGTGGGTGATTTTATGCAAATATGGGAAATAATGAACAAATATGCAATATGGGAGATGACAACTATTCTAGGAGAATTCCCCACAATTGTCAAGAATCCCCCACAGTTGTCTTGAGTCCCCCACAAACTATGGGATATGGAGGGTTCTTAACTAACTGTGGGGTATAATTAACAAAGATGGGGAATGATGAATAATATGTTAAAATTCCTCACATTGGTTAAGAATCCCCCATATTCCATTGAGGTATTTTGTGGAGAATCCTTAATAAAAGTGGAGGATTCCTAACTAACTGTGGGGTATAATTAACAAATATGGGGAATGATGAACAAATTGTTAAGAATCCCTCACATTGGTTAAGAATCCCCCATATTCCATTGGGGTAATTTATGGGGGATCCTTAACAAAAGTTGGGGATCCTTAAAATTTTGTGGGGGATTCTTAACAAACTTCGGGTGAATTTAGAAAATATAGGGATTAATGAACAAATATGCAACATGGGAGATGACAACTATTGTAGGGGAATCCCCCACCAGTGTAAAGAATCCCCCACAGTTTGTCTAGAGTCCCCCCACAAACTGTTGTATATGGGGATTCTTAACAAACTATGGGGTATAATTAACAAACATGAAGAATGATGAACAAATTGTTAAGAATCCCTCATATTGGTTAAGACTCCCCCATATTCCATTGTGGTATTCTGTGGGGGATCCTTATCAAACAGTGAGTGATTATTATAAATTGGTGGGGGATTCTAAACAAACTGTGGGGGATTTTAAGCAAATATAGGAAATAATGAACAAATATGCAATATGGGAGATGACAATTAATGTAGGAGAATTCCCCACAATTGTCAAGAATCCCCCACAGTTGTCTTGAGTCCCCCACAAACTATGGGATATGGAGTGTTCTTAACTAACTGTGGGGTATAATTAACAAAGATGGGGAATGATTTATCATATGTTAAAATTCCTCACATTGGTTAAGAATCCCCCATATTCCATTGAGGTATTTTGTGGAGAATCCTTAATAAAAGTGGAGGATTCCTAACTGACTATGGGGTATAATTAACAAATATGGGGAATGATGAACAAATTGTTAAGAATCCCTCACATTGGTAAAGAATCCCCAATATTCAATTGGGGTATTTTGTGGGGGATACTTAACAAAAGTGGGGGATTCTTAAAAATTTGTGGGGGATTCTTAACAAATTATGGGTTATTTTAGCATATATGGGGAATGATGAACAAATATGCAACATAGGAGATGACAACTATTATAGGGGAATCTCTAACAATTGTAAAGAATTCCTCATAGCTTGTCTAGAGTCCCCACAAACTGTTGTATATGGGGGATTCTTCAACAAAAGTGGGGGATTCTTAACAAACTGTGGGGGATTTTAGCAAATATGGGGAATAACGAACAAATATGCAACATGGGAGATGACAACTATTGTAGGGGAATCCCCCACAGTTTGTCTAGAGTCCCCCACAAACTGTTGTATATGTGGGATTCTTAACAAACTGTGGGGTATAATTAACAAACATGAAGAATGATGAACAAATTGTTAAGAATCCCTCATACTGGTTAAGAATCCCTCATATTACATTGGGGTATTCTGTGGGGGATCCTTAACAAACAGTGGGGGATTCTTCAACAAAAGTGGGGGATTCTTAGCAAATTGTGGTGGGTTTTAGCAAATATGGGGAATAATGAACAAATATGCAACATGGGAGATGACAACTATTGTAGAGGAATCCCCCACAATTGTAAAGAATCCCTCACAGTTTGTCTAGAGTCCCCCACAAACTGTTGTATATGGGGGATTCTTAACAAACTGTGGGGTATAATTAACCAACATGGAGAATGATGAACAAATTGTTAAGAATCCCTCATATTGGTTAGGAATCCCCCATATTCCATTGGGGTATTCTGTGGGGGATCCTTAACAAACAGTGGGTGATTATTATAAATTGGTGGGGGATTCAAAACAAACTGTGGGGGATTTTATGCAAATATGAGAAATAATGAACAAATATGCAATATGAGAGATGACAACTATTGTAGGAGAATTCCCCACAATTGTCAAGAATCCCCCACAGTTGTCTTGAGTCCCCCACAAACTATGGGATATGGAGAATTCTTAACTAAATATGGGGTATAATTAACAAATATGGGGAATGATGAATAAATTGTTAAAATTCCTCACATTGGTTAAGAATCCCCCATATTCCTTTGGGTATTTTGTGGAGGATCCTTAATAAAAGTGGAAGATTCCTAACTAACTGTGGGGTATAATTAACATATATGGGAAATGATGAACTAATTGCTAAGAATCCCTCACATTGGTTAAGAATCCCCCATATTCCATTGGGGTATTTTATCTGGGATCCTTAACAAAAGTGGGGGATTCTTAAACATTTGTGGGGTATTAACAAATTTTGGGTTATTTTAGCAAATATGGGGAATAATGAACAAATATGCAACATGGGAGATGACAACTATTGTAGGGGAATCCCCCACAATGGTAAAGAATCCCTAACAGTTTTTCTAGAGTCCACCACAAACTGTTGTATATGGGGGATTCTTAACGAACTGTGGGGTATAATTAACAAACATGGAGAATGATGAACAAATTGTTAAGAATCCCTCATATTGCTTAAGAATCCCCATATTCCATTGGGGTATTCTGTAGGGGATCCTTAACAAACAGTGGGGGATTCTTATAAATTTGTGGGGGATTCTAAACAAACTGTGGGTGATTTTAAGCATATATGGCGAATAATGAACAAATAGGCAACATTGGAGATGATAACTATCGTAGGAAAATTCCCCACAATTGTCAAGAATCCCCCACAGTTGTCTTGAGTCCCCCACAAACTATGGGATATGGAGGATTCTTGACTGACTTTGGGGTATAATTAACAAATATGGGGAATGATGAATAAATTGTTAAGAATCCCTCACATTGGCTAAGAATACCCCATATTTCATTGGCGTATTTTATGGGAGATCCTTAACAAAAGTGGAGGATTCTTAACTAACTGTGGGGTATAATTAACAAATATGGGGAATGATGAACCTATTGTTAAGAATCCCTCACATTGGTTAAGAATCCCCCATATTCCATTGGGGTAATTTATGGGGGATCCTTAACAAAAGTTGGGGACTCTTAAAATTTTGTGGGGGATTCTTAACAAACTTCGGGTGAATTTAGAAAATATAGGGATTAATGAACAAATATGCAACATGGGAGATGACAACTATTGTAGGGGAATCCCCCACCATTGTAAAGAATCCCCCACAGTTTGTCTAGAGTCCCCCCACAAACTGTTGTACATGGGGATTCTTAACAAACTACGGGGTTTAATTAACAAACATGAAGAATGATGAACAAATTGTTAAGAATCCCTCATATTGGTTAAGAATCCCCATATTCCATTGTGGTATTATGTGGGGGATCCTTATCAAACCGTGAGTGATTATTATAAACTGGTGGGGGATTCTAAACAAACTGTGGGGGATTTTAAGCAAATATAGGAAATAATGAACAAATATGCAATATGGGAGATGACAATTAATGTAGGAGAATTCCCCACAATTGTCAAGAATCCGCCACAGTTGTCTTGAGTCCCCCACAAACTTTGGGATATGGAGGATTCTTAATTAACTGTGGGGTATGATTAACAAATATGGGGAATGATGAACAAATTGTTAAGAATCCCTCATATTGGTTAAGAATCCCCTATATTCCATTGGGGTATTTTGTGGGGGATCATTAACAAAAGCGGGGGACTCTAAAAATTTTATGGAGGATTCTTAACAAACTTCGGGTGATTTTAGCAAATATGGGAAATAATGAACAAATATGCAACATGGGAGATGACAACTATTGTAGGGGAATCCCTCACCATTGTAAAGAATCCCCCTCAGTTTGTCTAGAGTCCCCCACAAACTGTAGTATTTGGGGATTCTGAACAAACTATGGGGTATAATTAACAAACATGAAGAATGATGAACAAATTGTTAAGAATCCCTCATATTGGTTAAGAATCCCCCATATTCCATTGTGGTATTCTGTTGGGGATCCTTAACAAACAGTGGCGAATTCTTGCAAATTGGTGGGGGATTCTAAACAATCTGTGGGGGATTTTAAGCAAATATGGAAAATAATGAACAAATATGAAATTTGGGAGATGAAAACTGTTGTAGGGGAATCTCCCACAATTGTAAAGAATCCTCCACAGTTTGTCTAGAGTTCCCCATAAACTGTTGTATATCGGGGATTATTTAACAAAAGTGGGGGATTCTTAGCAAACTGCGGGGGTTTATCAAATATGGGGAATAATGAACAAATATGCAACATGGTCGATGACAACTATTGTAGGAAAATCCCCCACAATTGTAAATAATCCCTCACAGTTTGCCTAGAGTCCCCCACAAACTGTTGTATATGGGGGATTCTTAACAAACTGTGGGGTATAATTAACAAACATGGAGAATGATGAACAAATTGTTAAGAATCCCCCATATTCCATTGGGGTATTCTGTGATGATCCTTAACAAACAGTGGGGGATTCTTATAAATTTGTGGGGGATTCAAAACAAACTGTGGGTGATTTTAATCAAATATGGGGAATAATGAACAAATATGCAACATGGTCGATGACAACTATTGTAGGGGAATCCCCCACAATTGTAAAGAATCCCTCACAGTTTGTCTAGAGTCCCCCATAAACTGTTGTATATGGGTGATTCTTAACAAGCTGTGGGGTACAATTAACAAACATTGAGAATGATGAACAAATTGATAAGAATCCCTCATAATGGTTAAGAATCCCTCATATTCCATTGGGGTATTCTGTGGGGGATCCTTAACATACAGTGGGGGATTCTTATAAATTTGTGGGGGATTCTATACAAACTGTGGGTGATTTTAAGCATATATGAGGAATAATGAACAAATATGCAACATTGGAGATAACAACTATTGTAGGGAAATTTCCCACAATTGTCAAGAGTCCCCCACAGTTGTCTTGAGTCCCCCACAAACTATAGGATATGGAGGATTCTTAATTGATTGTGGGGTATAATTAACAATTATGGGGAATGATGAATAAATTGTTAAGAATCCCTCACATTGGCTAAGAATACCCCATATTCTATTGGGGTATTTTCTGGGGGATCCTTAACAAAAGTGGAGGATTCTTAACTAACTGTGGGGTATAATTAACAAATATGGGGAATGATGAACAAATTGTTAAGAATACCTCACATTGGTTAAGAATCTCCCATATTCCATTGGGGCATTTTGTGGGGGATCATTAACAAAAGTGGGGGACTCTTAAAATTTTGTGGGGGATTCTTAACAAACTTCGGGGGATTTTAGCAAATATGGGGAATAATGAACTAATATCCAACATGTGAGATGACAACTATTGTAGGGGAATCCCCCACCATTGTACAGAATCCCCCACAGTTTGTCAAGAGTCCTCCACAAACTGTTGTATATGGGGATTCTTAACAAACTATGGGGTATAATTAACAAACATGAAGAATGATAAACAAATTGTTAAGAATCCCTCATATTGGTTAAGAATCCCTCATATTCCAATGTGGTATTCTGTGGGGGATCCTTAACAAACAGTGGCGGATTCTAAACAAACTGTGGGGGATTTTAAGTAAATATGGGAAATAATGAACAAATATGCAATATGGAGATGACAACTATTGTAGGAGAATTCCCCACAATTATCAAGAATCCCCCACAGAGTTCTAGAGTCCCACACAAAATATGGGATATGGAGGATTCTTAACTAACTGTGGGGTATAATTAACAAATATGGGGACTGATGAATAAATTGTTAAAATTCCTCACATTGGTTAAGAATCCCCCATATTCCATTGGGGTATTTTGCGGAGGATCCTTAATAAAAGTGGAGGATTCCTAACTAACTGTGGGGTATAATTAACAAATATGGGGAATGATGAACAAATTGTTAAGAATCCCTCACATTGGTTAAGAATCCCCCATATTCCATTAGGGTATTTTGTGGGGGATCCTTAACAAAAGTGGGGGATTTTTAAAAATTTGTGGGAGATTCTTAACAAACTGTGGTTGTTTTAGCATATATGGAGAATAATGAACAACTATGCAACATAGGAGATGACAACTATTGTAGGGAAATCCCCAACAATTGTAAAGAATTCCCCACAGTTTGTCTAGAGTCCCCCACAAACTGCTGTATATGGGGGATTATTTAACAAAAGTGGGGGATTCTTAGCAAACTGTGGGGGGTTTTAGCAAATATGGGGAATAATGAACAAATATGCAACATGGGATATGACAACGATTGTAGGGGAATCTTCCACAATTGTAAAGAATTCCTCACAGTTTGTCTAGAGTCACCCACAAACTGTTGTATATGGGGGATTCTTAACAAACTGTGGGGTATAATTAACAAAGGTGGAGAATGATGAACAAATTGTTAAGAATCCCTCATATTGGTTAAGAATCCCCCATATTCCATTAGGGTATTCTGTGGGGGATCCTTAACAAACAGTGAGGGATTCTTATAAATTTGTGGGGGATGCTAAACAAACTGTGGGGGATTTTAAGCAAATATGGGAAATAATGAACAAATATGCAATATGGGAGATGACAACTATTGTAGGAGAATTCCACTCAATTGTGAAGAATCCCCCACAGTTGTCTTGAGTCCCCCACAAACTATGGGATATGGAGGATTCTTAACTAACTGTGGAGTATAATTAACAAATATGGGGAATGATGAATAAATTGTTAAGAATTCCTCACATTGGTGAAGAATCCCCCACATTCCATTGGGGTATTTTGTGGAGGAACCTTAATAAAAGTGGAGAATCCTAACTAACTGTGGGGTATAATTAACAAATATGGGGAATGATGAATAAATTGTTAAGAATCCCTCACATTGGTTAAGAATCCCCAATATTCCATTGGGGTATATTGTGGGGGATTCTTAACAAAAGTCGGGGACTCTTAAAATTTTGTGGGGGATTCTTAACAAACTTCGGGTGATTTTAGCAAATATGGGGAATAATGAACAAATATGCAACATGGGAGATGACAACTGCTGTAGAGGAATCTCCACAATTGTAAAGATTCCTCCACAGTTTGTCTAGAGTCCCCCATAAACTGTTGTATATGGGGGATTATTTAACAAAAGTGGGGGATTCTTAGCAAACTGTGGGGGGTTTTAGCAAATATGGGGAATAATGAACAAATATGCAACATGGGAGATGACAACGATTGTAGGGGAATCCTCCACAATTGTAAAGAATTCCTCACAGTTTGTCTAGAGTCACCCACAAACTGTTGTATATGGGGGATTCTTAACAAACTGTGGGGTATAATTAACAAACATGGAGAATGATGAACAAATTGTTAAGAATCCCTCATATTGGTTAAGAATCCCCCATATTCCATTGGGGTATTCTGTGGAGGATCCTTAACAATCAGTGAGGGATTTTTATAAATTTGTGGGGGATTCTAAACAAACTGTGGGTGATTTTAAGCATATCTGGGGAATAAAGAACAAATAGGCAACATTGGAGATGACAACTATTGTAGGAAAATTCCCCACAATTGTCAAGAATCTCCCACAGTTGTCTTGAGTCCCCCTACAAACTATGGGATATGGAGGATTCTTGACTGACTGTGGGGTATAATTAACAAATATGGGGAATGATGAATAAATTGTTAATAATCCCTCACATTGGCTAAGAATACCCCATATTCCATTGGGGTATTTTATGGGGGATCCTTAACAAAAGTGGAGGATTCTTACCTAACTGTGGGATATAATTAACAAATATGGGGAATGATGAAAAAATTGTTAAGAATCCCTCACATTGGTTAAGAATCCCCCATATTCCATTGGGGTATTTTGTGGGGAATCCTTAACAAAAGCGGGGGACTCTTTAAATTTTGTGGGGGATTCTTAACAAACTTCGGGTGATTTTAGCAAATATGGGAAATCATGAACAAATATGCAACATGGGAGATGACAACTATTGTAGGGGAATCCCTCACAATTGTAAACAATCCCCTTCAGTTTGTCTAGAGTCCCCCACAAACTGTTGTGTATGGGGATTCTTAACAAACTATGGGGTATAATTAACAAACATGAAGAATGATGAACAAATTGTTAAGAATCCCTCGTATTGGTTAAGAATCCCCCATATTCCATTGTGGTATTCTGTGGGGGATCCTTAACAAACAGTGGGGAATTCTTGCAAATTGGTGGGGGATTCTAAACAAACTGTGGGGGATTTTAAGCAAATATGGGAAATAATGAACAAATATGCAATTTGGGAGATGACAACTATTGTATGAGAATTCCCCACAATTGTCAAGAATCCCCCTCTGTTGTCTTGAGTCCCCCACAAACTATGGGATATGAAGGATTCTTTACTAACTGTGGGGTATAATTAACAAATATGGGGAATGATGAATAAATTGTTAAAATTCCTCACATTGGTTAAGAATCACCCATATTCCTTTGGGGCATTTTGTGGAGGATCCTTAATAAAAGTGGAGGATTCCTAACTAACTGTGGGGTATAATTAACAAATATGGAAAATAATGAACAAATTGTTAAGAATCCCTCACATTGGTTAAGAATCCCCCATATTCAATTGGTGTATTTTGTTGGGGATCCTTAACAAAAGTGGGGGATTCTTAAAAATTTGTGGGTGATTCTTAACAAACTTCGGGTGATTTTAGCAAATATGGGGAATAATGAACAAATATGCAACATGGGGGATGACAACTGTTGTAGGGGAATCCCGCACAATTGTAAAGAATCCTCCACAGTTTGTCTAGAGTCCCCCATAAACTGTTGTATATGGGGGATTATTTAACAAAAGTGGGGGATTCTTAGCAAATTGTGGTGGGTTTTAGCAAATATGGGGAATAATGAACAAATATGCAACATGGGAGATGACAACTATTGTAGAGGAATCCCCCACAATTGTAAAGAATCCCTCACAGTTTGTCTAGAGTCCCCCACAAACTGTTGTATATGGGGGATTCTTAACAAACTGTGGGGTATAATTAACCAACATGGAGAATGATGAACAAATTGTTAAGAATCCCTCATATTGGTTAGGAATCCCCCATATTCCATTGGGGTATTCTGTGGGGGATCCTTAACAAACAGTGGGGGATTCTTATAAATTTGTGGGGGATTCTAAACAAACTGTGGGTGATTTTTAGCATATATTGGGGTATTTTGTGGGAGATCCTTAACGAAAGTGGAGGATTCTTAACTAACTGTGGGTTATAATTAACAAATATGGGGAATGATGAACAAATTGTTAAGAATCCCTTCCATTGGTTAAGATTCCCCCATATTCCATTGGGATATTTAGTGCGGTATCCTTAACAAAAGTTGGGGACTCTTAAAATTTTGTGGGGGATTCTTAACAAACTTCGGGTGATTTTAGCAAATATAAAACACGGGAGATGACAACCACTACAACAAAAATGGGCTTTACCGACAAAACATGGCGACGAAATTTCAATTTCGTCGCCAAAAGTATAGTTTTAGCGACAAAATTAAATTTCGTCGCCAAAGAGGCTAAAAAAACATAAATTTGGCGACGAAATTCTGTTTCGTCGCCAAAAGTGTGAATTTTGGCGACGAAATAATATTTCGTCGCCAAAATTGATGCCTATGGCGACGAAATATTAATTCGTCGCCTAAAGTGAGTTGTAATGTGATGTCTATGGCGACGAAATATTATTTCGTCGCCAAAAGTGATGCCTATGGCGACGAAATATTAATTCGTCGCCAAAAGTGAATGTAATGTGATGTCTATGGCGACGAAATAATATTTCGTCGCCAGAAGTGATTTGTAATGTGATGTCTATGGCGACGAAATAATATTTCGTCGCGAAAAGTGATGCCTATGGTGATGAAATAATATTTCGTCGCCAAAAGTGATGCCTATGGAGAGAAATATTAATTCGTCGCCAAAAGTGAATGTAATGTGATGTCTATGGCGACGAAATATTTCATCGCCAAAAGTGATGCCTATGACGACGAAATTTTATTTTGTCGCCAAAAGTGATTTGCAATGTGATGTCTATGGCGACGAATTAATATTTCGTCGCCAAAAGTGATTTGTAATGTGATGTCTATGGCGGCGAAATAATGTTTTATTTTTAAATCTCTTTTTATAGAAGTATTAGATTTTTTAATTAAATTTTATTGAATTCAATAAAAATTTGAAAATTCTACTTCTCCAAAAAAAGAAAAAAGAAAAAACGATAAATATAAAGTTAAAATAAAAAGAAAATAGAAATAATAAACATAAAGTTAGAAAGCATTCAATCTGATACACAGAGGGAGAGAGAGAGAGACCGCGAGAGCGGTTGCCGCCACTGCCACCGCCACCATTTGAAATCAGATATAAAAACTGAAATGGGCTTCTTGGTAATGGTTAGCTCCTAATTCCCTTTACAACCCATTTGTCTTTACACATCTGTGGATTACAAGCAATTCATGTGCAAGATATTTCATCCACCTTTTATATCACGTGACTTGGTTTGTTTTGAGCAAAGAAATTGCAGAGGGAGCCCAAATGCATGAAACTCTAATGTTACAATATGCATGTACCATGTGCTGTTTGAATTTTTTTTATACTTTTTCCACACTATTTTTGTACACCACTTACACAGCACATAGTATATGTATTAAAAGCAGTGTATCAAAAAGTGTGTATACCTAGCATTATTGAGAATTAATTTTACTACTCCTATCATTTAAAAATTAATTTTACTACACCTATCATTTAAAAATTAATTTTAGAATTAATTTTAGGGTAAAAAGCATTTTGCCCCTCAAACTATACACGCTTTTGCAATTTGCACCCCAAACTTTAAAAAGTTGCAATTTCCCCCCTGAACTATTTTTAGGGTTGCAATGTCCCCCCTGAACTTCAAACAGTTGAAATGTCCCCCCTGAACTATCATCTGTTTTGCAAAGTCCCCCCTAAACTATCTTTCGTGTTGCAATATCCCCCTAAACTATCTTTCGTGTTTCTTGACGGAATGTGATGACAGGGTTATTATTGCAACACGAAATATAGTTTAGGGGGGACTTTGCAAAATAGATGATAGTTCAGGGGGGACATTACAACCCTAAAGATAGTTCAGGGGGAAAATTGCAACTTTTTAAAGTTCGAGGTGCAAATTACAAAAGCGTGTATAGTTTGAGGGGGCAAAATGCTTTTTACCCCTTAATTTTACTACACTTTCATTTTTAGTCAGGAATTGGTAATATCGGCTCCCATTTTGGGCGGCAAAAATTGGGGCAAAATTATCCCCTCTCAAAAGTTAGGGCAAACTTTCATTTCCCCCTTTCCTTCTCTCTCTCTCTCTCTCTCTCTCTCCACAGTCGTTCAAATCCGGTGGTCCGGCGACCACCAGCGATGGTGTGAGGGGGTATTGTCCTTCCTTAGTCTCTTTCAGTCCCTCACTCCGGCCACAAATGCACTGGTGAGGAGATGGTTCCAGCGTGAGTAAGCTTCAGTTCCGGCGTGGTCGGCCTTCCTCAGTCTCTTTCTACAATCTCTCAGATCTTTCCATGGCCTTCTTTTGCTTTGCTTGGTGAGTGGTACAAAATATGCATGTGTACATATGCTAGAGGCATGGCCTCCCTATTCCATTGTTCCATTTCCAACCCCCCCTACCTCTCTGTCTCTCTAAACATGTTTTGGTCTATTTTTTCACACAGTACCCATCACAATTCACACGGTAATTAAACTGGATTTCACATAGAATAATGCTACTAGAGGCACCCTTTATGCGAAGGAATCATTCAAATTCCCATGAAGATGGATGTCATTTATTTGGTTCATATTGACATGAGAAAAGGAAAGAAATGGCTTTAAAAAGTGATCAGTAAGACCATGAATTCTACATGCCGTGAAGAATCAAGAAACATTTCAACTTTTTCAATTTTCTAAATGGAGGTCCATTCAACATGGTGGGACTTCACTTAAAAATGTTATGTAAACTGTTAATGGGCTCATTCAATTGAGGGGCAAGGGAATACCTCTTAGTGTTTACCAATTTTTTTTTTGTTATTTTCAATTTTTCATACCTTAAAACTTCTCTTGCACACTAAGACATGGAATTAAGAGAGGCACCAAATATTATCAAATGCCCCCTTCGTCCCATTTTAGGATGTCCCAAAATTAGTGTCCACTTTCCTAAATTGGTATACAATTTTTACTTATTTTCTATTCATTGAAATCTACACCAAGACAAAACTAAAAAAGTTGTTGTAATGATTAAGGGCAATTGTGGAAAATATGTGTAGATTCTTCTTGCCCCTTAATAAGTTGAGTTCCCAAAGGTGGACTCAAAAAATAAGACGGAGGGAGAAACTACAAAGTATGTTCCCTTGGTATATAGAATACATGTACCTATATATTTATCTGTTTATAAAAATTGCATTTACCCATAAAAGTGATCAATGGCGGTGAAATATTATGGTAACAAAATGTATTATACAATATAATTAGTTAAATAACATTATGTTAATATTAGTTTAATTTAATTAGTTTTATCTCTGTTAATATATATTACTTACAAATAATAAAATTTAATTAGTCAAATAATAAATTCATTAAGTAAATTATAGTAAATTATATTATAATATTATATATGATAATTAATTTAATAAAAATATAAATAATAGACAAAAATAGAATAATTTTGGCGATTCAATTTCTTTGAGAATTGTTGAGAATTGCTTTATTGAGGCTCAAAATTATCAAAACTTTTTTTTTGCAAAATTGAAAATCCAATGCGTAGATATAGAAACAAGAGTTATTGAGGTCTCGTATCAATTGTTCGAGAGGTGTGTTGTAATTTCTTTATGAAACCTTTGATTTTCCAATTATTTGTATATTTTTTTTTGGTGTACTTGCTGATTTAGGGCTTTTAATTTCTTTAGATCCCCAACTCAACCGGTCACCGGTGGTGCAACAACACACACAACCACACCCAGATGGGAATCTTTGTGTACAACAAGGTATCTCCACTTCTCAGCCGTCCGATCTTCCAAACCAGCTCCTCCCACCGCCCTCTGATCGAAAACCGATGATCGGAAGTGAAAACCCCAGCTGGGTTTGCTCCATTAACACCGACAAGGCACAAGAGGTGATTCATAAGGTCTGTTTGGCTAGGGAATATACCTTATTTTACAATTTTTTTTGTTTATGCATATAAAACTGCACTAACTTTCCAGTGTGCCCCCAAACTTTTGAACCCAGTTACTCATCACATGCTAAATCAATGAAAGGTTTGATTTAGTCCTTTTTATAATTGCGTGCCTTGTGAATTTTTTGCCGTAAGGTCTGATTTTGTGGTGGTGCTCAAGAATTGGATTCCAAATTGTTAGGGCTTTGGCTGTTAGAAGGTGTGCTGCAATTAGTTATTCTCTTCATTGGCAACTCTATGCTCATGAATATAGTTTGACATCATGTGTAAGTGAATTCCATTAATTGTGATATAGTTTTATATCCTTGAATTAAAGGATTAAAGCATTTCTTCTTTTCCCATATCTTTTCAGCATTAAAGTATCTCTCATCCACCATGGCCTCCGAGCCTGTACATTTGAATAGATTCTCGCTCTATACCTAGCAATTTTCTAGACAAAATGTTATACACAACTTAGGTTCTCAAGTGTAGGTGTTGTTTGGAGAACAAATGTGGAAAAGGGATCTACTGTTCTTATAGTTGGGCTGGGACCAATTGGATTAGCAGTATGATATTCAAATTACTACCAAATTCTTTGACACTTATCATGGTCTCAAATTTCTCATGTCTTCTTAATTAACCAAAAAGACCTAAAAATGTTAAATAAAATAGCCCTTTGGTGAAAAATGACTATTGATCAACGAGGCAAAAAATGACCGTTGAATTATACTTTAACTCTCTTTTGATTACAAATTAAAAAGTAATACGTTTAGCATTTTCTAATTTATCATTTACATGCGCCCGGTGACAAAACTAGATATCTAAATCCAGTGTACTTTAGAATTTTTTAACTAAAAAATTCAGAGCGCTACTTCTTCGTAATTATTGTTGCAACTCGGGCTTGCTATCCCATGGCTAGCCCAGATCATAGAGCAATGTTGCGTGATGTTTTACTGTATAATTTTTGAGAGAGTCCTGTGTGCTAGAAATTGCAAGCCCTACTTGATTTCTGACTGGGCATGTGTAGAGATATCGAGCAACAACCTAAGCTGAAGTTTGAACTCGAATCTGTATTCAAACCATTTTCACATTCATATGAATATGCACAATAGGTAAAAACATATACTTTTATCTTTTAGAGGTTGGGATTCATATATATTTGGGCAAGTTCTGCTAAAACTTGGGACGGACATAGATAGATCTAGAGTGAAGCCAAGCTCGATCAAGTTGCAACCTTAGAAAATGGAACTTTAGTTATATTTTTATTTTTGTGACGTTTTTGTGAACACTTTGAAAACAGTATTATATGGAAATTTAGTGACATTGATTAAAAATAAAGAATATGGTCATGCTTAATGTTTTTGTTTCTTAATTAGTTATTTGGATTATGCAAGACTTGTATCTATGGTGATTTTCTTGATGTCAACATCTAGCTAGGAATATCAACAATTGCTTTAATGACTAAACATGCATGCAGACTTTTAAATGCTTTGAATGTTTATATAGTAGATATTCTTTTTTTATTCTTTTTTTTTGGTTGATATTTATGTGACGATTTGATTAGACTATAGCTAATTAATTCTTAATACATTGTTGAACCCATCACAGTAATCAGTAATGACATTTCTCCAAACTACAGGCTGCTGGACTTCCATTGATATTCTCAACTTGTATGGTAGCCATTGTCATGATCTCAAATCAGTACTTACAATTAATAAATGGTTTCAAAATCAGAAAAAATGTTCTGACAAACTTCTATTGGGTTCAGACTGGATAACCCACAATATGTGTTAGGTTTTTTTACGCATTTAGATGAAGACAAAAGCCCTGACCATAATGGGGGATTGAGAATGGGTATATATCCTCAACTACCAGGTTGCTACTCTCTGTGTGTGTGGCCTCCCAAATTGAATCCTGACCATGATGGGGGATTGAGAATGGCAAGTATTTTCCCTATTCAGTAGCTTCTCTTTTACCATTCTTGGTTGTTTTGGAAATTGATTGCATTAGCTACATGGATTGTTTGTTTCCTCTAATTGTTGATTGAGCTACCTAGTTTTAGTTCTAAATCTTTTCGGATTAATTGTTTATGTTTTGTGGTTAAGTTGTATAGCAATTTTGAGTGGAAATTAGGGATTACTAAGGTCGATTAATTCATTGTAAAGCATTTGGGTATGGATTCACAAAAAGAAAGTCAATTATGTGTTCTCTGCCCAATTTGTTAAAACTTGATAGCCCAAGTTTTCTTTAGCATGTTCTGAAACACTGAATTATGGGGCAGGATTACCAATGTTGCGTACATTGGACTAAACTTGGGGATTAGTCAGAACTTAAGGGATATGATTACCAATGTTCAAGGCCACATGGTAACCTTTGTCCAATAGTTAGACTTAACTTGTTGCCAAGCCTCCACTATGGAATTGAAAATTTTGAATCCAATATTTATTCAGAGTAATGCTATCCTTTGGGTAAATTTTCAAACAGGAACAGGTCATCATTACTTATCAGGTAGTTTTAATTTTTCTTCCTTAATTCCTAACATAATAGGAAGCTTTATTTACTCTTTTCCTAACATAACAGGAAGCTTGAGTTGTACCATTTGGTACCCCTTAATCAATATTGTAACATTTGGTACAATTGAAAAGGCATTCGAGAACTAATCCGAGATTCAAAATTCGAAAAACATAGGATTATTCGAAGTGAAAATGTATTTTACATCAACTTTTATATCTCTCTTGAGTAATGCTATACATACCAGATTTTGAATCCCAACCAAATGTTTTCCAAATGCTTTTTTAGCTATACCGTGTGGTATGATATTGAATGTGTATTGGATCTCTTTATAGCCTCACATATATATATATATATATATATTTGTGTGTGGCTAGTTTCGTGAAAAATTAGTTCAGAATTAATGGTTTGATAATATGTCATTCGTTTCGAATCTATTAGGGTGTTGGCTAACTTGGCTATTTTCTACATGATATCTATAGACAATTTCTATGTTGTGTAAAACTATTCACTTGCTTTAAAAAAACAAATAGCAAAGAATCTAGTTATTAACTAACAACTATAAACACAACATTTTAACAGGTCAAGATGACTACAATAGGCTGTGGGTCATAGAGGAGCTGATGTTTTCATCCTTGCCTTCTCTTTCAGAAGTAGGCCTAGCATTGAGAACACATCAAAAAAAGTAAGCTTCAATTTTCCCCGTTTCCTTTACTTGCATCTTTTCTTTGCGAGTAATGCTATGCTTCCCAATTTTTTCATCCCAAATACATGTGGATTGTGTTGAATCAGTGCTTTTGATGGAGTACTTTATGAGACTTGCTAGGAGCTTGGTTTTAAATTAAATGTTTTGAAGTTGCTTATCTAGATTCTAGTTGTCACTATTTATAACATACCAACCTCATACCCATACGTAAGTTATAAAAACTCCTTTAGGTATCTTTTAGGACCACTACACATTCTCAGAATAAGTCTCAAAGGTAAGTCGCGGCAATAATATTATATAACATGGAGGAAAACGCTATGCAATTAGGGCTTTACTTGGTTTGTGGACATAGAAAATGAAAAAAAAAATTATGAAAGAAAACAAGAAGGAAAAGTATCTCCCTAAATATAAATTTTTACTCATTTAGGCTTGAAAAGACTTAAGTTTTGGAGGTTTTGAGGAGTGAAACGGTAAACTGCCGACTCGAGCGCCATGAAACTCAACTCACACCTCAAACACGTCTAAATAAAGTTGTAGGAACCAGCGGAATGCAAAACCGACTCCCGATTCACATGTTCTGCAAAAAAATATATTTTTACTTACTAAGGCTTGAAAAAAACAGTCACTTTTTATTTTCTTTTGAAGCAAAAAGTAAACTCTTTATACAAACAAAAAAGTAAATTAAGTTCCCTTTCTATTGGTTTGGTTGCTCACTTGCTGATTGAAGTCCTTAAGTTCCATTGGATCAAGATTGCCATTTTCAAAATTCTTTTATTCTCAAGCTCTAGATCTATTAGTTGGTCTTCTTTTGATACTTCCTAAATACAAGATATTTGAATTGCTACTTCAAGTGTAATATAATATTGAAGATAGTTTATTTTAAATATATATTTTTTTTTTGTAATTCAGCAAATGGGTATGGCAATTCCTTGGTGTAGATTTGTTTTTGTAGTTGTTTCATGTTCTTTTAGTTGGGTTTTATTCTCTTGTTTTTTGTTGGCACTGGGTTGCTGTGCGCAGGCTGCTGGTGCGCACAGGGGGGCTCTTGGGAGCAGCCTGGTGTGCGCGCTCACTGTGTACACGAAATGTAGGATTCGAGAATTGTTCCAACATAAGTGACAGAATGTATTCGACTTTGTTCTCTAACCAAACCGAAAGAAGGAAAAAAATAACGCTAAAAGTATTCCAGAAAGCGTTCTTCTTTGGGACAAATACTAAAAGACCTCGAACGTAATTATGTACTTGAAACCCATAATAACATTACCCTATGCCATTGTCCATATCCATTATTCAGAGTTCATAGCTACAAATTGTGGATACAAGATTTTTGTTTTTATGTTATGTTTTTCCATTTTAGATATTTCATAGAACAAGCCAGTGCAAAGCTTTCCCCTTCCTTCCACTACCTTAGCTGTACATTTAGACTATAGTCCATTACATGGCACACAAGAAAATACAACCGTGATATTGAATACTCACTCCATCTTCACACCACTATGTAATCCCCTCTATGATATATCTGGCAATCCATGCAACTAGTTTAAGAACATCCAAAAAGAAAATATAACTAATTAAGTGAAGTCCTTACAATAGTATCTATATAATTTTGCTTAGAAAGTATGTGTGGTCATTAGCTCTTCAACTTTGTGCTGTGCCTGCGAGCACGAGTAAGTACTAGTAATAGTATCTTTGATGGCTTGAAATTTAACTTATAATTACTTTATATATCACATATTTTATGTTCTTTCATTAACTTAAAAAGATACTAATGCTTTCCATTATTTTCACAGATTGGGTGTGGATATGGTGGATCGGTAGATAGTCGGCTGTCGGCCACATCTTGTTACTTTTGTTATGTAGTGAACAATTTGTTATGTAATGAATAATGCATTTTTGTTAATCTTTAGTTTTTTTTTGTTGGGTACGTGAACAATTGACGATATTAATTTTTGTTGCTTAATGAAGTTACTCAGAAATATTGAGACTTTGTATGTTTAATATGATTCTCTCTCAGTTTTGAAAATTATTGTGATAAACAGGAACGAACAGAATTATAGCATATTCAAATAATTTTATTTAATAGAATATAAAATTTTAGCGACAAAATTATTTCGTCGCCATTGCATATGATGAAAATGAATTGGCGACAAAATTTTTTCGTCACTAATACAAGCAACCATTTTATATATTTGGCGACAAAATTATTTCGTCGCCATTGCATAAGTTGATAATGAAATGGCGACGATATTTTTTCGTCGCTAATACATGAAAACCATTTTATATATTTTGCGACAAAATAATTTCGTCGCCATTGCATATGCCGAAAATGAATTGGCGACGAAAATAATTCGTCGCCAATGCATCTGATGAATTGGCGACGAAAAGTTTTCGTCGCTAATGCAAAATTACTACAAAAAAACAACTCCTATGGCGACAAAATGCGCATCAATGGCGACGAAAATTGTGATCAATAGCGATGAAATTATTTCGTCGCCATTTTTGTCTATGGCGACAAAAATAAAATTTCGTCGCCAGGATCTTTTGGCAACAAGGCAAAGGCGACGAAATTGGCGACGAAATTTTTTCGTCACTAAAGCCTTTAGCGATGAAAAATGGACTTTTGGCGACGAAATCTGTTTGTCGCAAAAGCATATTTTTGTTGTAGTGAACTATTGTAGAGGAATCCCCCACCATTGTAAAGAATCCCCCACAGTTTGTCTAGAGTCCCCCACAAACTGTTGTATATGGGAATTCTTAACAAACTATGGCGTATAATTAACAAATTGTTAAGAATCCCTCATATTGGTTAAGAATCCCTCATATTCCATTGTGGTATTTTGTGGGGGATCCTTAACAAACAGTGGGGGATTCTTATAAATTGGTGGAGGATTCCAAACAAACTGTAGGTGATTTTAAGCAAATATGAGAAATAATGAACAAATATGCAATATGGGAGATGACAACTATTGTAGGAGAATTCCCCACAATTGTCAAGAATCCCCTACAGTTGTCTTGAGTCCCCCACAAACTATGGGTTATGGAGGATTCTTAACTAACTATGGGGTATAATTAACAAATATGGGGAATGATGAATAAATTGTTAAAATTCCACACATTGGTTAAGAATCCCCCATATTCGATTGGGGTATTTTGTGGAGGATCCTTAATAAAAGTGGAGTATTCCTAACTAATTGTGGGTATAATTAACAAATATGGGAAATGATGAACAAATTGTTAAGAATCCCTCACATTGGTTAAGAATCCCCCATATTCCATTGGGGTATTTTGTGGGGAACCTTAACAAAAGTGGGGGATTCTTAAAAATTTGTGGGGGATTCTTAACAAACTGTGGATTGTTTTAGCATATACGGGGAATAATGAACAAATTTGCAACATAGGAGATGACAACTATTGTAGGGGAATCCCCAACAATTGTAAAGAATTCCCCACAGCTTGTCTATAGTCCCCCACAAACCGTTGTATATGGGGGATTATCTAACAAAAGTGTGGAATTCTTAGCAAACTGTGGGGGGTTTTAGCAAATATGGGGAATATTGAGCAAATATGCTACAAGAGAGATGACAACTATGGTAGGGGAATCCCCCACAATTGTAAAGAATCTCTCACAGTTTGTCTAGAGTCCCCCACAAACTGTTGTATATGGGGGATTCTTAACAAACTGTGGGGTATAATTAACAAATATGGAGAATGATGAACAAATTGTTAAGAATCCCTCATATTGGTTAAAATCCCCCATATTCCATTGGGGTATTCTATGTGGAATCCTTAACAAACAGTGGGGGATTCTTATAAATTTGTGGGGATTCTAAACAAACAGTGGGTGATTTTAAGCATATATGGGGAATAATGAATAAATATGCAACATTGGAGATGGCAACTATTGTAGGGGAATTCCCCACAATTGTCAAGAATCCCCCACAGTTGTCTTGAGTCCCCCACAAACTATGGGATATGGAGGATTCTTGACTGACTGTGGCGTATAATTAACAAATATGGGGAATGATAAATAAATTGTTAAGAATCTCTCACATTGGTTAAGAATCCCCCATATTCCATTGGGGTATTTTATGGGGATCCTTAACAAAAGTGGAGGATTCTTAAGTAACTGTGGGGTATAATTAACAAATATGGGGAATGATGAACAAATTGTTAAGAATCCCTCACATTGGTTAAGAATCCCCCATATTCCATTGGGGTATTTTGTGGGGATCCTTAACAAAAGTGGGGGATTCTTAAAAATTTTTGGGGATTCTTAACAAACTGTGGGTTGTTTTAGCAAATATGGGGAATGGTGAACGAATATGCAACAAAGGAGATGACAACTATTGTAGGGGAATCCCCCACAATTGTAAAGAATTCTCCAAAGTTTGTCTAGAGTCACCCACAAACTGTTGTATATGGGGGATTTTTCAACAAAAGCGGGGGATTCTTAACAAACTGTGGGGGATTTTACGAAATATGGGGAATAACGAACAAATATGCAACATGGGAGATGACAACTATTGTAGGGGAATCCCCCTCCATTGTAAAGAATCCCCCACAGTTTATCTAGAGTCCCCCACAAACTATTGTATATAGGGGATTCATAACAAATTATGGGGTATAATTAACAAACATTGAGAATGACGAACAAATTATTAAGAATCTCTCATATTGGTTGAGAATCCCCATATTCCATTGGGTAATTCTGTGGGGGGGGGGGGGGGGGGGGGGGGGGGGGGGGGGTCCTTAACAAACAGTGGGGGATCATTATAAATTGGTGGGGGATTCTCAACAAACAGTGGGGGATTCTTATAAATTTGTGGGGAATTTTAAACAAACTCTGTGGGATTTTAAGCAAATATGGGGAATAATGAACAAATATGCAATATGGGAGATGACAACTATTGTAGGGGAATTCCCCACAATTGTCAAGGATCCCCCACAGTTGTCTTGAGTCCCCCACAAACTATGGGATGTTGAGTATTCTTAACTAACTGTGGGGTATAATTAACAAATATGGGGAATGATGAATAAATTATTAAAAATTCCTCACATTGGTAAAGAATCCCCCATATTCTATTGGGGCATTTTGTGGAGGATCCCGAATAAAGGTGGATAATTCCTAACTAACTGTGGGGTATAATTAAAAAACATGGGGAATGATGAACAAATTGTTAAGAATCATTCACATTGGTTAAGAATCCCCCATATTCCATTGGGGTATTTTGTGGGAGATCCGTAACAAAAGTGGGGGACTCTAAAAATTTTGTGGGGGATTCTTAACAAACTGTGGGTTGTTTTAGCATATACGGGGAATAATGAACAAATTTGCAACATAGGAGATGACAACTATTGTAGGGGAATCCCCAACAATTGTAAAGAATTCCCCACAGCTTGTCTATAGTCCCCCACAAACCGTTGTATATGGGGGATTATTTAACAAAAGTGTGGAATTCTTAGCAAACTGTGGGGGGTTTTAGCAAATATGGGGAATATTGAGCAAATATACTACAAGAGAGATGACAACTATGGTTGGGGAATCCCCCACAATTGTAAAGAATCTCTCACAGTTTGTCTAGAGTCCCCCACAAACTGTTGTATATGGGGGATTCTTAACAAACTGTGGGGTATAATTAACAAATATGGAGAATGATGAACAAATTGTTAAGAATCCCTCATATTGGTTAAAATCCCCCATATTCCATTGGGGTATTCTATGTGGAATCCTTAACAAACAGTGGGGGATTCTTACAAATTTGTGGGGGATTCTAAACAAACTGTGGGTGATTTTAAGCATATATGGGGAATAATGAACAAATATGCAACATTGGAGATGGCAACTATTGTAGGGGAATTCCCCACAATTGTCAAGAATCCCCCACAGTTGTCTTGAGTCCCCCACAAACTATGGGATATGGAGGATTCTTGACTGACTGTGGCGTATAATTAACAAATATGGGGAATGATAAATAAATTGTCAAGAATCCCTCACATTGGCTAAGAATACCCCATATTCCATTGGGGTATTTTGTGGGGGATCCTTAACAAAAGTGGAGGATTCTTAACTAACTGTGGGGTATAATTAACAAATATGGGAAATGATGAACAAATTGTTAAGAATTCCTCACATTGGTTAAGAATCCCCCATATTCCATTGGGGTATTTTGTTGGGATCCTTAACAAAAGTGGGGGATTCTTAAAATTTTTTGGGGATTCTTAACAAACGGTGGGTTGTTTTAGCAAATATGGGCAATGATGAATGAATATGCAACAAAAGAGATGACAACTATTGTAGGGGAATCCCCCACAATTGTAAAGAATTCTCCAAAGTTTGTCTAGAGTCACCCACAAACTGTTGTATATGGGGGATTTTTCAACAAAAGCGGGGGATTATTAACAAACTGTGGGGGATTTTACGAAATATGGGGAATAACGAACAAATATGCAACATGGGAGATGACAACTATTGTAGGGGAATCCCCCTCCATTGTAAAGAATCCCCCACAGTTTATCTAGAGTCCCCCACAAACTGTTGTATATAGGGGATTCATAACAAATTATGGGGTATAATTAACAAACATGGAGAATGACGAACAAATTATTAAGAATCTCTCATATTGGTTGAGAATCCCCATATTCCATTGGGTAATTCTGTCGGGGGGTCCTTAACAAACAGTGGGGGATCATTATAAATTGGTGGGGGATTCTCAACAAACAGTGGGGGATTCTTATAAATTTGTGGGGAATTTTAAACAAACTCTGTGGGATTTTAAGCAAATATGGGGAATAATGAACAAATATGCAATATGGGAGATGACAACTATTGTAGGGAATTCCCCACAATTGTCAAGGATCCCCCACAGTTGTCTTGAGTCCCCCACAAACTATGGGATGTGGAGGATTCTTAACTAACTGTGGGGTATAATTAACAAATATGGGGAATGATGAATAAATTATTAAAAATTCCTCACATTGGTAAAGAATCCCCCATATTCTATTGGGGCATTTTGTGGAGGATCCCGAATAAAGGTGGATAATTCCTAACTAACTGTGGGGTATAATTAAAAAACATGGGGAATGATGAACAAATTGTTAAGAATCATTCACATTGGTTAAGAATCCCCCATATTCCATTGGGGTATTTTGTGGGAGATCAGTAACAAAAGTGGGGGACTCTTAAAATTTTGTGGGGGATTCTTAACAAACTGTGGGTTGTTTTAGCATATACGGGGAATAATGAACAAATTTGCAACATAGGAGATGACAACTATTGTAGGGGAATCCCCAACAATTGTAAAGAATTCCCCACAGCTTGTCTATAGTCCCCCACAAACCGTTGTATATGGGGGATTATTTAACAAAAGTGTGGAATTCTTAGCAAACTGTGGGGGGTTTTAGCAAATATGGGGAATATTGAGCAAATATGCTACAAGAGAGATGACAACTATGGTAGGGGAATCCCCCACAATTGTAAAGAATCTCTCACAGTTTGCCTAGAGTCCCCCACAAACTGTTGTATATGGGGGATTCTTAACAAACTGTGGGGTATAATTAACAAATATGGAGAATGATGAACAAATTGTTAAGAATCCCTCATATTGGTTAAAATCCCCCATATTCCATTGGGGTATTCTATGTGGAATCCTTAACAAACAGTGGGGGATTCTTACAAATTTGTGGGGGATTCTAAACAAACTGTGGGTGATTTTAAGCATATATGGGGAATAATGAACAAATATGCAACATTGGAGATGGCAACTATTGTAGGGGAATTCCCCACAATTGTCAAGAATCCCCCACAGTTGTCTTGAGTCCCCCACAAACTATGGGATATGGAGGATTCTTGACTGACTGTGGCGTATAATTAACAAATATGGGGAATGATAAATAAATTGTCAAGAATCCCTCACATTGGCTAAGAATACCCCATATTCCATTGGGGTATTTTGTGGGGGATCCTTAACAAAAGTGGAGGATTCTTAACTAACTGTGGGGTAATTAACAAATATGGGAAATGATGAACAAATTGTTAAGAATCCCTCACATTGGTTAAGAATCCCCCATATTCCATTGGGGTATTTTGTGGGGATCCTTAACAAAAGTGGGGTATTCTTAAAATTTTTTGGGGATTCTTAACAAACGGTGGGTTGTTTTAGAAAATATGGGGAATGATGAATGAATATGCAACAAAGGAGATGACAACTATTGTAGGGGAATCCCCCACAATTGTAAAGAATTCTCCAAAGTTTGTCTAGAGTCACCCACAAACTGTTGTATATGGGGGATTTTTCAACAAAAGCGGGGGATTCTTAACAAACTGTGGGGGATTTTACGAAATATGGGGAATAACGAACAAATATGCAACATGGGAGATGACAACTATTGTAGGGGAATCCCCCACAATTGTAAAGAATCTCTCACAGTTTGTCTAGAGTCCCCCACAAACTGTTGTATATGGGGGATTCTTAACAAACTGTGGGGTATAATTAACAAATATGGAAAATGATGAACAAATTGTTAAGAATCCCTCATATTGGTTAAAATCCCCCATATTCCATTGGGGTATTCTATGTGGAATCCTTAACAAACAGTGGGGGATTCTTACAAATTTGTGGGGGATTCTAAACAAACTGTGGGTGATTTTAAGCATATATGGGGAATAATGAACAAATATGCAACATTGGAGATGACAACTATTGTAGGGGAATTCCCCACAATTGTCAAGAATCCCCCACAGTTGTCTTGAGTCCCCCACAAACTATGGGATATGGAGGATTCTTGACTGACTGTGGCGTATAATTAACAAATATGGGGAATGATAAATAAATTGTCAAGAATCCCTCACATTGGCTAAGAATACCCCATATTCCATTGGGGTATTTTGTGGGGGATCCTTAACAAAAGTGGAGGATTCTTAACTAACTGTGGGGTATAATTAACAAATATGGGAAATGATGAAAAAATTGTTAAGAATCCCTCACATTGGTTAAGAATCCCCCATATTCCATTGGGGTATTTTGTGGGGATCCTTAACAAAAGTGGGGGATTCTTAAAATTTTTTGGGGATTCTTAACAAACGGTCGGTTGTTTTAGAAAATATGGGGAATGATGAATGAATATGCAACAAAGGAGATGACAACTATTGTAGGGGAATCCCCCACAATTGTAAAGAATTCTCCAAAGTTTGTCTAGAGTCACCCACAAACTGTTGTATATGGGGGATTTTTCAACAAAAGCGGGGGATTCTTAACAAACTGTGGGGGATTTTACGAAATATGGGGAATAACGAACAAATATGCAACATGGGAGATGACAACTATTGTAGGGGAATCCCCCTCCATTGTAAAGAATCCCCCACAGTTTATCTAGAGTCCCCCACAAACTGTTGTATATAGGGGATTCATAACAAATTATGGGGTATAATTAACAAACATGGAGAATGACGAACAAATTATTAAGAATCTCTCATATTGGTTGAGAATCCCCATATTCCATTGGGTAATTCTGTCGGGGGGTCCTTAACAAACAGTGGGGGATCATTATAAATTGGTGGGGGATTCTCAACAAACAGTGGGGGATTCTTATAAATTTGTGGGTAATTTTAAACAAACTCTGTGGGATTTTAAGCAAATATGGGGAATAATGAACAAATATGCAATATGGGAGATGACAACTATTGTAGGGGAATTCCCCACAATTGTCAAGGATCCCCCACAGTTGTCTTGAGTCCCCCACAAACTATGGGATGTGGAGGATTCTTAACTAACTGTGGGGTATAATTAACAAATATGGGGAATGATGAATAAATTATTAAAAATTCCTCACATTGGTAAAGAATCCCCCATATTCTATTGGGGCATTTTGTGCAGGATCCCGAATAAAGGTGGATAATTCCTAACTAACTGTGGGGTATAATTAAAAAACATGGGGAATGATGAACAAATTGTTAAGAATCATTCACATTGGTTAAGAATCCCCCATATTCCATTGGGGTATTTTGTGGGAGATCCGTAACAAAAGTGGGGGACTCTTAAAGTTTTGTGGGGAATTCTTAACAAACTGTGGGTTGTTTTAGCATATACGGGGAATAATGAACAAATTTGTAACATAGGAGATGACAACTATTGTAGGGGAATCCCCAACAATTGTAAAGAATTCCCCACAGCTTGTCTATAGTCCCCCACAAACCGTTGTATATGGGGGATTATTTAACAAAAGTGTGAAATTCTTAGCAAACTGTGGGGGGTTTTAGCAAATATGGGGAATATTGAGCAAATATGCTACAAGAGAGATGACAACTATGGTAGGGGAATCCCCCACAATTGTAAAGAATCTCTCACAGTTTGTCTAGAGTCCCCCACAAACTGTTGTATATGGGGGATTCTTAACAAACTGTGGGGTATAATTAACAAATATGGAGAATGATGAACAAATTGTTAAGAATCCCTCATATTGGTTAAAATCCCCCATATTCCATTGGGGTATTCTATGTGGAATCCTTAACAAACAGTGGGGGATTCTTACAAATTTGTGGGGGATTTTAAACAAACTGTGGGTGATTTTAAGCATATATGGAGAATAATGAACAAATATGCAACATTGGAGATGGCAACTATTGTAGGGGAATTCCCCACAATTGTCAAGAATCCCCCACAGTTGTCTTGAGTCCCCCACAAACTATGGGATATGGAGGATTCTTGACTGACTGTGGCGTATAATTAACAAATATGGGGAATGATAAATAAATTGTCAAGAATCCCTCACATTGGCTAAGAATACCCCATATTCCATTGGGGTATTTTGTGGGGGATCCTTAACAAAAGTGGAAGATTCTTAACTAACTGTGGAGTATAATTAACAAATATGGGAAATGATGAACAAATTGTTAAGAATCCCTCACATTGGTTAAGAATCCCCCATATTCCATTGGGGTATTTTGTGGGGATCCTTAACAAAAGTGGGGGATTCTTAAAATTTTTTGGGGATTCTTAACAAACGGTGGGTTGTTTTAGAAAATATGGGGAATGATGAATGAATATGCAACAAAGGAGATGACAACTATTGTAGGGGAATCCCCCACAATTGTAAAGAATTCTCCAAAGTTTGTCTAGAGTCACCCACAAACTGTTGTATATGGGGGATTTTTCAACAAAAGCGGGGGATTCTTAACAAACTGTGGGGGATTTTACGAAATATGGGGAATAACGAACAAATATGCAACATGGGAGATGACAACTATTGTAGGGGAATCCCCCTCCATTGTAAAGAATCCCCCACAGTTTATCTAGAGTCCCCCACAAACTGTTGTATATAGGGGATTCATAACAAATTATGGGGTATAATTAACAAACATGGAGAATGACGAACAAATTATTAAGAATCTCTCATATTGGTTGAGAATCCCCATATTCCATTGGGTAATTCTGTCGGGGGGTCCTTAACAAACAGTGGGGGATCATTATAAATTGGTGGGGGATTCTCAACAAACAGTGGGGGATTCTTATAAATTTGTGGGGAATTTTAAACAAACTCTGTGGGATTTTAAGCAAATATGGGGAATAATGAACAAATATGCAATATGGGAGATGACAACTATTGTAGGGGAATTCCCCACAATTGTCAAGGATCCCCCACAGTTGTCTTGAGTCCCCCACAAACTATGGGATGTGGAGGATTCTTAACTAACTGTGGGGTATAATTAACAAATATGGGGAATGATGAATAAATTATTAAAAATTCCTCACATTGGTTAAGAATCCCCCATATTCTATTGGGGCATTTTGTGGAGGATCTCGAATAAAGGTGGATAATTCCTAACTAACTGTGGGGTATAATTAAAAAACATGGGGAATGATGAACAAATTGTTAAGAATCATTCACATTGGTTAAGAATCCCCCATATTCCATTGGGGTATTTTGTGGGAGATCCGTAACAAAAGTGAGGGACTCTTAAAATTTTGTGGGGGATTCTTAACAAACTTCGGGTGATTTTACCAAAAATGGGGAATAATGAACAAATATGCAACATGGGAGATGACAAATATTTTAGGGGAATCACCCACAATTGTAAAGAATCCCTCATAGTTTGTCTAGAGTCCCCCACAAACTGTTGTATATGGGGGATTCTTAACAAACTGTGGGGTTAAATTAACAAACATGGAGAATGATGAACAAATTGTTAAGAATCCCTCACATTGGTTATGAATCCCCCATATTCCATTGGGGTATTCTTTGGGGGATCCTTAACAAACAATGGGGTATTCTGATAAATTTGTGGGGATTCTAAACAAACAGTGGGGGATTTTAAGCAAATATGGAAAATAATGAACAAATATGCAACATAGGAGATGACAACTATTGTTGGTGAATTCCCCACAATTGTCAAGAATCCCCCATAGTTGTCTTGAGTCCCCCACAAACTATGGGATTTAGAGGATTCTTGACTAACTGTGGGGTATAATTAACAAATATGGGGAATGATGAATAAATTGTTAAGAACCCCTCACATTGGTAAAGAATACCCCATATTCCATTGGGGCTTTTTGTGGGCGATCCTTAACAAAATTGGAGGATCCTTAACTAACTGTGGGGTATAATTAACAAATATGGGGAATTCTTAAAAAACTGTGGGGGATTCTTAACAAACTGTGGGTGGTTTTAGCAAATATGGGGAATAGTGAACAAATATGCAACCTAGGAGATGACAAATATTGTAGGGGAATCCCCCACAATTGTAAAGAATCCCACAAAGTTTGTCTAGAGTCCCCCACAAACTGTTGTATATGGGGGATTCTTTAACAAAAGTGGGGGATTCTTACCAAACTGTAGGGGTTTTTTGCAAATATGGGAAATAATGAACAAATATGCAAAATGGGAGATGACAACTATTGTTGGGGAATCCCCCACAATTGTAAAGAATCCCCCACAGTTTTTCTAGAGTCCCCCACAAACGGTTGTGTATGGGGGATTCTTAACAAATTGTGGGGTATAATTAACAAACATGGAGAATGATGAACAAATTATTAAGAATCCCTCATATTGGTTAAGAATCCCCCATATTCAATTGGGGTATTCTGTGGGGCATCCTTAACATACAGTGGGGGATTCTAAACAAACTGTGGGATATTTTAAGCAAATATGGGGAATATTGAACAAATATGCAATATGGGAGATGACAACTATTGTAGGGGAATTCCCCACAAATGTCAAGAATTCCCCACAGTTGTCTTGAGTCCCCCCACAAACTATGGGATATGGAGGATTCTTAACTAACTGTGGGGTATAATTAACAAATATGGGGAATGATGAATAAATTGTTAAGAATCCCTCACATTGGTTAAGAATCCCCCATATTCCATTGGGGTATTTTGTGGGGGATCCTTAACAAAAGTGGGAGATTGTTAAAAATATGTGGGGGATTCTTAACAAACTGTGGGGGGTTTTTAGCAAATATAGGAAATAATGAACAAATATGCAACATGGAAGATGACAACTATTGTAGGGGAATCCCCCACAAATGTAAAGAATCCCCTACAGTTTGTTTAGAGTCCCCCCCAAACTGTTGTACATGGGGGATTCTTAACAAACTGTGGGGTGTAATTAACAAACATGGAGAATGATAAACAAACTGTTAAGAATCCCTCACATTGGTTAAGAATCCCCCATATTCCATTGGGGTATTCTGTGGGGGATCCTTAACAAACAGTGGAGGATTCTTAACTGATTGTGGGGTATAATTAACAAATATGGGGAATGATGAAAAATTTGTTATTAATCCCTCACATTGCTTAAGAATCCCCCATATTCCATTGGGGTATTTTGTGGGGGATTCTTAACAAGAGTGGGGGATTCTTAAAAATTTGTGGAGGATTCTTAACAAACAGTGGGGGATTCTTATAAATTTGTGGGGTATTCTAAACAAACTGTGGGGGATTTTAAGCAAATATGGGGAATAATGAACAAATATGCTATATGGGAGATGACAACTATTGTAGGAGAATTCTCCACAATTGTCAAGAATCCCCCACAGTTGTCTTGAGTCCCCCCACAAACTATGGGATATGGAGGATTCTTAACTAACTGTGGGGTATAATTAACAAATATGGGGAATGATTAATAAATTGTTAAGAATCTCTCACATTGGTTAAGAATCCCCCATATTCCATTGGGGTATTTTGTGGGGATCCTTAACAAAAGTGGAGGATTCTTTAGTAACTGTGGGGTATAATTAACAAATATGGGGAATGATGAACAAATTGTTAAGAATCCTCACATTGCTTAAGAATCCCCCGTATTCCATTGGGGTATTTTGTAGGGGATCCTTAACAAAAGTGGGGGATTATTAACAAACTGTGGGTGCTTTTAGCAAATATAAGGAATAATGAACAGCAACATGGGAGATGACAACTATTGTACAGGAATCCCCCACAATTGTAAAGAATCCCCCACAGTTTGTCTAGAGTCCTCCACAAACTATTGTATATGGGGTATTATTTAACAAAAGTGGAGATTCTTAACAAATTGTGGGGGGTTTTAGCAAATATGGGGAATAATGAACAAATATGTAACATGGGAGATGACAACTATTGTAGGAGAATCCACAACAATTGTAAAGAATCCCTCACAGTTTGTCTAGAGTCCCCCACAAACTGTTGTATATGGGGGATTCTTAACAAACTGTGGGGTATAATTAACAAACATGGAGAATTATGAACAAATTGTTAAGAATCCCTCATATTGGTTACGAATCTCCCATATTCCATTGGGGTATTCTGTGGGGATCCTTAACAAACAATGGGGGATTCTTATAAATTTGTGGGAAATTCTAAACAAACTGTGGGAGATTTTAAGCAAATATGGGGAATAATAAACAAATATGCAACATGGAAGATGACAACTATTGTAGTGGAATTCCCCAAAATTGTCAGGAATCCCCCACAGTTGTCTTGAGTCCCCCACAAACTATGGGATATGGAGGATTCTTATCTAACTGTGGGGTATAATTACCAAATATGGGGAATGAAGAACAAATTGTTAAGAATCCCTCACATTGGTTAACAATCCCCCATATTCCATTGGGGTATTTTGTGGGGGATCCTTAACAAAAGTGGGGGATTCTTAAAATTTTGTGGGGGATTCTTAACAAACTTCGGGTGATTTTAGCAAATATGGGGAATAATGAACAAATATGCAACATGGGAGATGACAACTGCTGTAGAGGAATCCCCCACCATTGTAAAGAATCCTCCACAGTTTGTCTAGGGTCCCCCACAAACTGTTGTATATGGGGGATTCTTAATAAACTGTGGGGTATAATTAACAAACATGAAGAATGATGAACAAATTGTTAAGAATCCCTCATATTGGTTAAGAATCCCCCATATTCCATTGGGGTATTCTGTGGGGGATCCTTAACAAACAGTGGGGGATTCTAAACA
The DNA here is from genome assembly GCA_033977485.1 of Hydrangea macrophylla. Taxonomy (NCBI): domain Eukaryota; kingdom Viridiplantae; phylum Streptophyta; class Magnoliopsida; order Cornales; family Hydrangeaceae; genus Hydrangea; species Hydrangea macrophylla. The sequence goes on from CM066994.1 coordinate 38,562,289, forward strand.
AACTGTGGGAGATTTTAAGCAAATATGGGAAATAATGAACAAATATGCAATATGGGAGATGACAACTATTGTAGGAGAATTCCCCTCAATTGTCAAGAATCCCCCACAGTTGTCTTGAGTCCCCCACAAACTATGGGATATGGAGGATTCTTAACTAACTGTGGAGTATAATTAACAAATATGGGGAATGATGAATAAATTGTTAAGAATTCCTCACATTGGTTATGAATCCCCAATATTCCATTGGGGTATATTGTGGGGGATTTTAACAAAAGTGGGGGACTCTTAAAATTTTGTGGGAGATTCTTAACAAACTTCGGGTGATTTTAGCAAATATGGGGAATAATGAACAAATATGCAACATGGGAGATGACAACTGCTGTGGAGGAATCCCCACAATTGTAAAGAATCCACCACAGTTTGTCTAGAGTCCCCCATAAACTGTTGTATATGGGGGATTATTTAACAAAAGTGGGGGATTCTTAGCAAACTGTGGGTGATTTTAGCAAACATGGGGAATAATGAACAAATATGCAACATGGGAGATGAAAACTATTGTAGGGGAATCCCCCACAATTGTAAAGAATCCGTCACAGTTTGTCTAAAGTCACCCACAAACTATTGTATATGGGGGATTCTTAACAAACTGTGGGGTATAATTAACAAACATGGAGAATGATGAACAAATTGTTAAGAATCCCTCATATTGGTTAAGAATCCCCCATATTCCATTGGGGTATTCTGTGGAGGATCCTTAACAAACAGTGAGGAATTTTTATAAATTTGTGGGGGATTCTAAACAAACTGTGGGTGATTTTAAGCATATCTGGGGAATAAAGAACAAATAGGCAACATTGGAGATGACAACTATTGTAGGAAAATTACCCACAATTGTCAAGAATCCCCCACAGTTCTCTTGAGTCCCCCCACAAACTATGGGATATGGAGGATTCTTGACTGAGTGTGGGGTATAATTAATAAATATGGAGAATGATGAATAAATTGTTAATAATCCCTCACATTGGCTAAGAATACCCCATATTCCATTGGGGTATTTTGTGAGGGATCCTTAACAAAAGTGGAGGATTCTTAACTAACTGTGGGGTATAATTAACAAATATGGGGAATGATGAAAAAATTGTTAAGAATCCCTCACATTGGTTAAGAATCCCCCATATTCCATTGCGGTATTTTGTGGGGGATCCTTAACAAAAGCGAGGGACTCTTAAAATTTTGTGGGGGATTCTTAACAAACTTTGGGTGATTTTAGCAAATATGGGAAATTATGAACAAATATGCAATTTGGGAGATGACAACTTTGTAGGAGAATTCCCCACAATTGTCAAGAATCCCCCTCTGTTGTCTTGAGTCCCTCACAAACTATGGGATATGGAGGATTCTTAACTAACTGTGGGGTATAATTAACAAATATGGGGAATGATGAATAAATTGTTAAAATTCCTCACATTGGTTAAGAATCACCCATATTCCTTTGGGGTATATGTGGAGGATCCTTAATAAAAGTGGAGGATTCCTAACTAACTGTGGGGTATAATTAACAAATATGGAAAATAATTAACAAATTGTTAAGAATCCCTCACATTGGTTAAGAATCCCACATATTCCATTGGAGTATTTTGTGGGAGATCCTTAACAAAAGTGGGGGATTCTTAAAAATTTGTGGGTGATTCTTAACAAGCTTCAGGTGATTTTAGAAAATATGGGGAATAATGAACAAATATGCAACATGGGAGATGACAACTGTTGTAGGGGAATCCCCCACAATTGTAAAGAATCCTCCACAGTTTGTCTAGAGTCCCCTATAAACTGTTGTATATGGGGTATTATTTACCAAAAGTGGGGGATTCTTAGAAAATTGTGGTGGGTTTTAGCAAATATGGGGAATAATGAACAAATACGCAACATGGGAGATGACAACTATTGTAGGGGAATCCCCCACAATTGTAAAGAATCCCTCATAGTTTGTCTAGAGTCCCCCACAAACTGTTGCATATGGGGGATTCTTAACAAACTGTGGGGTATAATTAACAAACGTGGGGTATAATTAACAAACATGGAGAATGATGAACAAATTGTTAAGAATCCCTCATATTGGTTAGGAATCCCCCATATTCCATTGGGGTATTCTGTGGGGGATTCTTAACAAACAGTGGAGGATTCTTATAAATTTGTGGAGGATTCCAAACAAACTGTAGGTGATTTTAAGCAAATATGAGAAATAATGAACAAATATGCAATATGGGAGATGACAACTATTGTAGGAGAATTCTCCACAATTGTCAAGAATCCCCCACAAACTATGGGTTATGGTGGATTCTTAACTAACTGTGGGGTACAATTAACAAATATGGGGAATGATGAATAAATTGTTAAAATTCCTCGCATTGGTTAAGAATCCCCTATATTCGATTGGGGTATTTTGTGGAGGATCCTTAATAAAAGTGGAGGATTCCTAACTAACTGTGAGGTATAATTAACAAATATGGAAAATAATTAACAAATTGTTAAGAATCCCTCACATTGGTTAAGAATCCCATATATTCCATTGGAGTATTTTGTGGGGGATCCTTAACAAAAGTGGGGGATTCTTAAAAATTTGTGGGTGATTCTTAACAAAATGTGGGTTGTTTTAACATATACGGGGAATAATGAACAAATTTACAACATAGGAGATGACAACTATTGTAGGGAAATCCCCAACAATTGTAAAGAATTCCCCACAGTTTGTCTATAGTCCCCCACAAATTATTATATATGGGGGATTATTTAACAAAAGTGGGGGATTCTTAGCAAACTGTGGGGGTTTTAGCAAATATGGGGAATATTGAACAAATATGCTACAAGAGAGATGACAACTATGGTAGGGGAATCCCCCACAATTGTAAAGAATCTCTCACAGTTTGTCTAGAGTCCCCCACAAACTGTTGTATATGGGGGATTCTTAACAAACTGTGGGGTATAATTAACAAATATGGAGAATGATAAACAAATTGTTAAGAATCCCTCATATTGGTTAAGAATCCCCCATATTCCATTGGGGTATTCTGTGGGGAATCCTTAACAAACAGTGGGGGATTCTTATAAATTTGTGGGGGATTTTAAAAAAACTGTGGGTGATTTTAAGCATACATGGGGAATAATGAATAAATATGCAACATTGGAGATGGCAACTATTGTAGGGGAATTCCCCACAAGTGTCAAGAATCCCCCAGAATTGTCTTGAGTACCCCACAAACTATGGGATATGGACGATTCTTGACTGACTGTGGGGTATAATTAACAAATATGGGGAATGATGAATAAATTGTCCAGAATCCCTCACATTGGCTAAGAATACCCCATATTCCATTGGGGTATTTTGGGTGGGATCCTTAACAAAAGTGGAGGATTCTTAACTAACTGAGGGGTATAATTAACAAATATGGGAAATGATGAACAAATTGTTAAGAATCCCTCACATTGGTTAAGAATCCCCCATATTTCATTGGGGTATTTTGTGGGGGATCCTTAACAAAAATGGGGGATTCTTAAAAATTTGTGGGGGATTCTTAACAAACTGTGGGTTGTTTTAGCAAATATGGGGAATGATGAACAAATGTGCGACATAGGAGATGACAACTATTGTAGGGGAATCCCCCACAATTGTAAAGAATTCCCCACAGTTTGTCTAGAGTCACCCACAAACTGTTGTATATGGGGGATTTTTCAACAAAAGCGGGGGATTCTTAACAAACTGTGGGGGATTTTACGAAATATAGGGAATAACGAACAAATATGCAACATGGGAGATGACAACTATTGTAGGGGAATCCCCCTCCATTGTAAAGAATCCCCCACAGTTTATCTAGAGTCCCCCCACAAACTGTTGTATATGGGGGATTCATAACAAACTGTGGGGTATAATTAACAAACATGGAGAATGATGAACAAATTATTAAGAATCTCTCATATTGGTTAAGAATCCCCATATTCCATTGGGGTATTCTGTTGGGGGGTCCTTAACAAACAGTGGGGTATTCTTATAAATTGGTGGGGGATTCTAAACAAACTGTAGGGAATTTTAGTAAATATGGTAAATAATGAACAAATATGCAATTTGGGAGATGACAACTATTGTAGGAGAATTCCCCACAATTGTCAAGAATCCCCCTCTGTTGTCTTGAGTCCCCCACAAACTATGGGATATGGAGGATTCTTAACTAACTGTGGGGTATAATTAACAAATATGGGGAATGATGAATAAAGTGTTAAAATTCCTCACATTGGTTAAGAATCACCCATATTCCTTTGGGGTAGTATGTGGAGGATCCTTAATAAAAGTGGAGGATTCCTAACTAACTGTGGGGTATAATTAACAAATATGAAAATTAATTAACAAATTGTTAAGAATCCCTCACATTGGTTAAGAATCCCACATATTCCATTGGAGTATTTTGTGGGGGATCCTTAACAAAAGTGGGGGATTCTTAAAAATTTGTGGGTGATTCTTAACAAGCAATAGGTGATTTTAGAAAATATGGGGAATAATGAATAAATATGCAACATGGGAGATGACAAGTGTTGTAGGGGAATCCCCCACAATTGTAAAGAATCCTCCACAGTTTGTCTAGAGTCCCCCATAAACTGTTGTATATGGGGGATTATTTACCAAAATTGGCGGATTCTTAGAAAATTGTGGTGGGTTTTAGCAAATATGGGGAATAATGAACAAATACGCAACATGGCAGATGACAACTATTGTAGGGGAATCCCCCACAATTGTAAAGAATCCCTCATAGTTTGTCTAGAGGCCCCCACAAACTGTTGTATATAGGGGATTCTTAACAAACTGTGGGGTATAATTAACAAACATGGAGAATGATGAACAAATTGTTAAAAATCCCTCATATTGGTTAGGAATCCTCCATATTCCATTGGGGTATTCTGTGGGGGATCCTTAACAAACAGTTGGGGATTCTTATAAATTTGTGGAGGATTCCAAACAATCTGTAGGTGATTTTAAGCAAATATGGAAAATAATGAACAAATATGCAATATGGGAGATGACAACTATTATAGGAGAATTACTCCACAATTGTCAAGAATCCCCCTCAAACTATGGGTTATGGTGGATTCTTAACTAACTGTGGGGTATAATTAACAAATATGGGGAATGATGAATAAATTGTTAAAATTCCTCACATTGGTTAAGAATCCCCTATATTCGATTGGGGTATTTTGTGGAGGATCCTTAATAAAAGTGGAGGATTCCTAACTAACTGTGGGGTATAATTAACAAATATGGGAAATGATGAACAAATTGTTAAGAATCCCTCACATTGGTTAAGAATCCCCCATATTCCATTGGGGTATTTTGTGGGGAACCTTAACAAAAGTGGGGGATTCTTAAAAATTTGTGGGGGATTCTTAACAAATTATGGGTTGTTTTAGCATATACGGGGAATAATGAACAAATTTGCAACATAGGAGATGACAACTATTGTAGGGAAATCCCCAACAATTGTAAAGAATTCCCCACAGTTTGTCTATAGTCCCCCACAAACTGTTATATATGGGGGATTATTTAACAAAAGTGTGGGATTCTTAGCAAACTGTGGGGGTTTTAGCAAATATGGGGAATATTGAACAAATATGTTACAAGAGAGATGACAATTATGGTAGGGGAATCCCCCACAATTGTAAAGAATCTCTCACAGTTTGTCTAGAGTCCCCCACAAACTGTTGTATATGGGGGATTTTAACAAACTGTGGGGTATAATTAACAAATATGGAGAATGATAAACAAATTGTTAAGAATCCCTCATATTGGTTAAGAATCCCCCATATTCCATTTGGGTATTCTGTGGGGAATCCTTAACAAACAGTGGGGGATTCTTATAAATTTGTGGGGGGTTTTAAAAAAACTGTGGGTCATTTTAAGCATAATGGGGAATAATGAACAAATATGCAACATTGGAGATGGCAACTATTGTAGGGGAAGTCCCCACAAGTGTCAAGAATCCCCCACAATTGTCTTGAGTCCCCCAAAAACAATGGGATATGGAGGATTCTTGACTGACTGTGGGGTATAATTAACAAATATGGGGAATGATGAATGAATTGTCCAGAATCCCTCACATTGGCTAAGAATACCCCATATTCCATTGGGGTATTTTGGGTGGGATCCTTAACAAAAGTGGAGGATTCTTAACTAACTGTGGGGTATAATTAACAAATATGGGAAATGATGAACAAATTGTTAAGAATCCCTCACATTGGTTAAGAATCCCCCATATTCCATTGGGGTATTTTGTGGGGGATCCTTAACAAAAGTGGGGGATTCTTAAAAATTTGTGGGGGATTCTTAACAAACCGTGGGGTTTTTTAGCAAATATGGGGAATGATGAACAAATGTGCGATATAGGAGATGACAACTATTGTTGGGGAATCCCCCACAATTGTAAAGAATTCCCCACAGTTTGTCTAGAGTCACCCACAAACTGTTGTATATGGGGGATTTTTCAACAAAAGCGGGGGATTCTTAACAAACTGTGAGGGATTTTACGAAATATGGGGAATAACGAACAAATATGCAACATGGGAGATGACAACTATTGTAGGGGAATCCCCCTCCATTGTAAAGAATCCCCCACAGTTTATCTAGAGTCCCCCACAAACTGTTGTATATGGGGGATTCATAACAAACTGTGGGGTATAATTAACAAACATGGAGAATGATGAACAAATTATTAAGAATCTCTCATATTGGTTAAGAATCCCCATATTCCATTGGGGTATTCTGTAGGGGGGTCCTTAACAAACAGTGGGGGATTCTTATAAATTGGTGGGGGATTCTAAACAAACTGTAGGGGATTTTAGCAAATATGGTAAATAATGAACAAATATGCAATTTGGGAGATGACAACTATTGTAGGAGAATTCCCCACAATTGTCAAGAATCCCCCTCTGTTGTCTTGAGTCCCCCACAAACTATGGGATATGGAAGATTCTTAACTAACTGTGGGGTATAATTAACAAATATGGGGAATGATGAATAAATTGTTAAAATTCCTCACATTGGTTAAGAATCACCCATATTCCTTTGGGGTAGTATGTGGAGGATTCCTAACTAACTGTGGGGTATAATTAACAAATATGGAAAATAATTTACAAATTGTTAAGAATCCCTCACATTGGTTAAGAATCCCACATATTCCATTGGAGTATTTTGTGGGGGATCCGTAACAAAAGTGGGGGACTCTTTAAATTTTGTGGGGGATTCATAACAAACTTCGGGTGATTTTAGCAAATATGTGGAATAATGAACAAATATGCAACATGGGAGATGACAACTATTGTAGGGGAATCACCCACAATTGTAAAGAATCCCTCACAGTTTGTCTAGAGTCCCCCACAAACTGTTGTATATGGGGGATTCTTAACAAGTTGTGGGGTTAAATTAACAAACTTGGAGAATGATGAACAAATTGTTAAGAATCCCTCACATTGGTTATGAATCCCCCATATTCCATTGGGGTATTCTTTGGGGGATCCTTAACAAACAGTGGGGTATTCTGATAAATTTGTGGGGGATTCTAAACAAACAGTGGGGGATTTTAAGCAAATATGGAAAATAATGAACAAATATGCAACATGGGAGATGACAACTATTGTTGGTGAATTCCCCATAATTGTCAAGAATCCCCCATAGTTGTCTTGAGTCCCCCACAAACTATGGGATTTGGAGGATTCTTGACTAACTGTGGGGTATAATTAACAAATATGGGGAATGATGAATAAATTGTTAAGAACACCTCACATTGGTTAAGAATACCCCATATTCCATTGGGGCTTTTTGTGGGCGATCCTTAACAAAAGTGGAGGATCCTTAACTAACTGTGGGGTATAATTAATAAATATGGGGAATTCTTAAAAAACTGTGGGGATTCTTAACAAACTGTGGGTGGTTTTGGCAAATATGGGGAATAATGAACAAATATGCAACCTAGGAGATGACAACTATTGTAGGGGAATCCCCCACAATTGTAAAGAATCCCACAAAGTTTGTCTAGAGTCACCCACAAACTATTGTATATGGGGGATTCTTTCACAAAAGTGGGGGATTCTTACCAAACTGTGGGGGTTTTTTGCAAATATGGGAAATAATGAACAAATATGCAAAATGGGAGATGACAACTATTGTAGGGGAATCCCCCACAATTGTAAAGAATCCCCCACAGTTTTTCTAGAGTCCCCCACAAACGGTTGTATATGGGGGATTCTTAACAAACTGTGGGGTATAATTAACAAACATGGAGAATGATGAACAAATTGTTAAGAATCCCACATATTGGTTAAGAATCCCCCATATTCAATTGGGGTATTCTGTGGGCGATCCTTAACAAACAGTGGAGGATTCTAAACAAACTGTGGGAGATTTTAAGCAAATAAGGGGAATATTGAACAAATATGCAATATGGGAGTTGACAACTATTGTAGGGTAATTCCCCGCAATTGTGAAGAATTCCCCACAGTTGTCTTGAGTCCCCCACTAACTATGGGTTATGGAGGATTCTTAACTAACTGTGGGGTATAATCAACAAATATGGGGAATGATGAATAATAATTAAGAATCCCTCACATTGGCTAAGAATCCCCCATATTCCGTTGGGGTATTTTGTGGGGGATCCTTAAAAAAAGTGGAGGATTCTTAACTAATTGTGGGGTATAATTAACAAATATGGGCAATGATGAACAAATTGTTAAGAATCCCTCACATTGGATAAGAATCCCCCATATTCCATTGGGGTATTTTGTGGGGGATTCTTAACAAAAGTGGGGGATTCTTAAAAATTTGTGGGGTATTATTAACAAACAAGTGAGGATTCTAAACAAACTATGGTGGATTTTAAGCAAATATGGGGAATAATGAACAAATATGCAATATGGGAGATGACAACTATTGTAGGAGAATTCCCCACAATTGTCAAGAATCCACCACAGTTGTCTTAAGTCCCCCTTAAACTATGGGTTATGGAGGATTCTTAGCTAACTGTGGGGTATGATTAACAAATATGGGAAATGATGAATAAATTGTTAAGAATCTCTCACATTGGTTAAGAATTCCCCATATTCCATTGGAGTATTTTGTTGGGGATCCTTAACAAAAGTGGAGGATTCTTAAGTAACTGTGGGGTATAATTAACAAATATGGGGAATGATGAACATATTGTTACGAATCCCTCACATTGGTTAAGAATCCAACATATTCCGTTGGGGTATTTTGTGGGGGATCCTTAACAAAAGTGGGGGATTGTTAACAAACTGTGGGTGGTTTTAACAAATATATGGAATAATGAACAAATATGCAACATGGGAGATGACAACTATTGTAGGGGAATCCACCACAATTGTAAAGAATCCCCCACAGTTGTCTAGAGTCCCCCACAAACTATGGGATATGGAGGATTCTTGACTGACTGTGGGGTATAATTAACAAATATGGGGATTGATAAATAAATTGTTAATAATCCCCCACATTGGCTAAGAATACCCCATATTCCATTGGGGTATTTTGTGGGGGATCCTTAACAAAAGTGGAGGATTCTTAACTAACTGTGGGGTATAATTAACAAATATGGGGAATGATGAAAAAATTGTTAAGAATCCCTCACATTGGTTTAGAATCCCCCATATTCCATTGGGGTATTTTGTCGGGGATCCTTAACAAAAGCGGGGGACTCTTAAAATTTTGTGGGGGATTCTTAACAAACTTCGAGTGATTTTAGAAAATATGGAAAATAATGAACAAATATGCAACATGTGAGATGACAACTATTGTAGGGGAATCCCTCACCATTGTAAAGAATCCCCCTCAGTTTGTCTAGAGTCCCCCACAAACTGTTATATATGGGGATTCTTAACAAACTATGGGGTATAATTAACAAACATGAAGAATGATGAACAAATTGTTAAGAATCCCTCATATTGGTTAAGAATCCCCCATATTCCATTGTGGTATTCTGTGGGGGATCCTTAACAAACAGTGGGGAATTCTTACAAATTGGTGGGGGATTCTAAACAAACTGTGGGGGATTTTAAGCAAATATGGGAAATAATGAACAAATTTGCAATTTGGGAGAAGACAACTTTTGTAGGACAATTCCCCACAATTGTCAAGAATCCCCCTCTGTTGTCTTGAGTCCCCCACAAACTATGGGATATGGAGGATTCTTAACTAACTGTGGGGTATAATTAACAAATATGGGGAATGATGAATAAATTGTTAAAATTCCTCACATTGGTTAAGAATCATCCATATTCCTTTGGGGTATTTTGTGGAGGATCCTTAATAAAAGTTGGGGATTCTAAAAAATTTGTGGGTGATTCTTAACAAACTTTGGCTGATTTTAGCAAATATGGGGAATAATGAACAAATATGCAACATGGGAGATGACAACTGTTGTAGGGGAATCCCCCACAATTGTAAAGAATCCTCCACAGTTTGTCTAGAGTCCCCCATAAACTGTTGTATATGGGGGATTGTTTAAGAAAAGTGGGGTATTCTTAGCAAATTGTGGTGGGTGGTTTTAGCAAATATGCTGAATAATGAACAAATATGCAACATGGGAGATGACAACTATTGTAGGGGAATCCCCCACAATTGTAAAGAATCCCTCACAGTTTATCTAGAGTCCCCCACAAACTATTGTATAGGTGGGATTCTTAACAAACTGTGGGGTATACTTAACAAACATGGAGAATGATGAACAAATTGTTAAGAATCCCTCATATTGGTTAGGAATCCCCCATATTCCATTGGGGTAATCTGTGGGGGATTCTTAACAAACAGTGGGGGATTCTTATAAATTTGTGGGGGATTCTAAACAAACTGTGGGTGAATTTTAGCATATATTGGGGTATTTTGTGGGAGATCCTTAACAAAATTGGAGGATTCTTAACTAACTGTGGGGTATAATTAACAAACATGGGGAATGATGAACAAATTGTTAAGAATCCCTCACTTTGGTTAAGATTCCCCCATATTCCATTGGGGTATTTTGTGGGGGGATCCTTAACAAAAGTTGGGGACTCTTAAAATTTTGTGGGGGATTCTTAACAAACTTCGGGTGATTTTAGCAAATATGGGGAATAATGAACAAATATGCAACATGGGAGATGACAACTATTGTAGAGGAATCCCCCACCATTGTAAAGAATCCCCCACAGTTTGTCTAGAGTCCCCCACAAACTGTCGTATATGGGGATTCTTAACAAACTATGGCGTATTATTAACAAACATGAAGAATGATGAACAAATTGTTAAGAATCCCTCATATTGGTTAAGAATCTCTCATATTCCATTGTGGTATTCTGTGGGGGATCCTTAACAAACAGTGGGGGATTCTTATAAATTGGTGGAGGATTCCAAACAAACTGTAGGTGATTTTAAGCAAATATGAGAAATAATGAACAAATATGCAATATGGGAGATGACAACTATTGTAGGAGAATTCCCCACAATTGTCAAGAATCCCCCACAGTTGTCTTGAGTCCCACACAAACTATGGGTTATGGAGGATTCTTAACTAACTGTGGGGTATAATTAACAAATATGGGGAATGATGAATAAATTGTTAAAATTCCTCACATTGGTTAAGAATCCCCCATATTCGATTGGGGTATTTTGTGGAGGATCCTTAATAAAAGTGGAGGATTCCTAACTAACTATGGGGTATAATTAATAAATATGAGAAATGATGAACAAATTGTTAAGAATCCCTCACAATGGTTAAGAATCCCCCATATTCCATTGGGATATTTTGGGGGGAACCTTAACAAAAGTGGGGGATTCTTAAAAATTTGTAGGGGATTCTTAACAAACTGTGGGTTGTTTTAACATATCTGGGGAATAATGAACAAATTTGCAACATAGGAGATGACAACTATTGTTGGGGAATCCCCAACAATTGTAAAGAATTCCCAATAGTTTGTCTATAGTCCCCCACAAACTGTTGTATATGGGGGATTATTTAACAAAAGTGGGGGTTTCTTAGCAAACTGTGGGGGGTTTTATCAAATATGGGGAATATTGAACAAATATGCTACAAGAGAGATGACAACTATAGTAGGGGAATCCCCCACAATTGTAAAGAATCTCTCACAGTTTGTCTAGAGTCCACCACAAACTGTTGTATATCGGGGATTCTTAACAAACTGTGGGGTATAATTAACAAATATGGAGAATGATGAACAAATTGTTAAGAATCCCTCATATTGGTTAAGAATCCCCCATATTCCATTGGGGTATTCTGTGGGGAATCCTTTACAAACAGTGGGAGATTCTTATAAATTTGTGGGGGATTCTAAAAAAACTGTGGGTGATTTTAAGCATATATGGGGAATAATGAACAAATATGCAACATTGGAGATGGCAACTATTGTAGGGGAATTCCCCACAATTGTCAAGAATCCCCCACAGTTGTCTTGAGTCCCCCGCAAACTATGGGATATGGAGGATTCTTGATTGACTGTGGGGTATAATTAACAAATATGGGGAATGATGAATAAATTGTCAAGAATCCCTCACATTGGCTAAGAAAACCCCATATTCCATTGGGGTATTTTGTGGGGCATCCTTAACAAAAGTGGAGGATTCTTAACTAACTGTGGGGTACAATTAACAAATATGGGGAATGATGAAAAAATTGTTAAGAATCCCTCATATTGGTTAAGAATCCCCCATATTCCATTGGGGTATTTTGTGGGGGATCCTTAACAAAAGTGGGGGATTCTTAAAAATTTGTGGGCGATTCTTAACAAACTGTGACACGACTAAAACGTTGTGCGCTCTTGTGCAACACCCAAGTGTAGGTGATCGTGCAAGTAATACTGGATAAGTCCAGGTCCATCCCACAGGGAAGAATAGGGAGAATGTCTACTAAGTTATAACCTGAAGAAAAGAAAATAAAAATGAATGATTGGAGGTGTACTAACAAATCCTAATTAATTAAATTAAACTAAATAATAAACTAAAGCATAAAGCAACATAACTAATGAAACAGATAAACTAAAGGTGTTGGAAACACGAGAATCCACATTGATCCTAACCATCTACCATGCATATTCATCAACGCTCTATGGAATACATCCCTTTTCAGTATTCCGTATTTTTCTAAAGATAAAGAGTCAATAGTCCTTTCATGACCGGGAATACATCATCACAAGTGAATTAAAATACTTAGAAGACGGTTTAAAACAATGGTTATTATTTGCACTCTAAATGGTGTTAGCATTCAAAGTGGTTTTCAAAAGTCAATGAAGAAAATAGCCTTAAGGCTTTAAGTTCTAAAAACTTTTGTGACAAACTGAGCTTATAGGGACAATTTGATGAAAGATGTCTAAAACAAACAGTCATGGAATACTTAAAAGAATCATCTCAGGATTTAACATGTTCGATCGATCGAAGCGCTCTCGATCGATCGGACATCTTCATCCTTCAATCGATCGAAATGCCTTCGATCGCTTGACTATGGCCCTGGTTCGATCGATCGAAATACCTTCGATCGATCGAGCCTAGGTTTTCTAAAGATTGCATGGCAGAGGTTGGGAATCAATGTTTCATCACATATTCCCAACGTCTAAACTATGAAAATATGATTAAACTAATACAGAAATAACAAAACATAGCAATCATTAATATCTAAAGCAATAAACAATCAAATAAAGAAAAAAGAGAAGAAAAGCCTGAAGACAATATGAATATAACTTGTAATTAACATCAATCTTGAGTTTAACAATGGAAAAGGAGGAAGAAAACTTGAATCTAACCTAATCTACACCTAATCTAACCCTAAAACTACCCTAAAACTGCTGTTTTCTGCATTCTGGAGCGTCCTCCCTTCGTCTGGCGTCAAAACGACTTATTTATAGGGTTCCCGCAGAGTTTACGCAACTTTTGGGTGAATATAAAGTTAGATCGATCGAAGGTTCGATCGATTGAACTCTGCTCAATCGATTGAACTCTCTGATTTTGACAGCTCTGCGCAGCAATGGGAGAATGGCCATAACTTTTCACTCGGACCTCGGATTGACATATCGTTTATGGCCACGTGACCATAACTCAAAGATCTACATTTTATATCTCTGGGAAAATCTTCCAAATCTGAAGTATTTATTGTCCAAATTGGCATTTTCTCACCTGCTTATGCTATTTTATCGACCAGAATCACTTTTTTTTAGCTTCACTTCATTGATTTACATCCTAATACCTATAAAACAATGCATAAACATATGGTTTAGCATTAACACAATAAAAAGAACATTGTTATTAGAATGAATCTAAGTGTAGAGACTTTGGAGATAAAAGTATGCATAAAAGACCATATAATACGCTATGAACATGCAATTTTCACCTCGAATCAGGGGTTTTTTAGCAAATATAGGAAATAATGAACAAATATGCAACATGGGAGATGACAACTATTGTAGGGGAATCCCCCACAATTGTAAAGAATCCCCTACAGTTTGTTTAGAGTCCCCCACAAACTGTTGTACATGGGGGATTCTTAACAAACTGTGGGGTATAATTAACAAACATGGAGAATGATGAACAAATTGTTAAGAATCCCTCACATTGGTTAAGAGTCCCCCATATTCCATTGCGGTATTCTGTGGGGTATCCTTAACAAACAGTGGAGGATTCTTAACTGATTGTGGGGTGTAATTAACAATTATGGGGAACGATGAACAAATTGTTAAGAATCCCTCACATTGCTTAAGAATCCCCCATATTCCATTGAGATATTTTGTGGGGGATTCTTAACAAAAGTGGGGGATTCTTAAAAATTTGTAAGGGATTCTTAATAAACAGTGGGGGATTCTTATAAATTTGTGGGGGATTCTAAACAAACTGTGGGGAATTTTAAGCAAATATGGGGAATAATGAATAAATATGCAATATGGCAGATGACAACTATTGTAGTAGAATTCGCAACAATTGTCAAGAATCCCCCACAGTTGTCTTGAGTCCCCCACAAACTATGGGATATGGAGGATTCTTAACTAACTGTGGCGTACAATTAACAAATATGGGGAATGATGAAAAAATTGTTAAAAATCCCTCACATTGGTTAAGAATCCCCCATATTCCATTGGGGTATTTTGTGGGGGATCCTTAACAAAAGTGGGGGATCGTTAAAAATATGTGGGGGATTCGTAACAAACTGTGACACGACTAAAACGTTGTGCGCTCTTGTGCAACACCCAAGTGTAGGTGATCGTGTAAGTAATACTGGATAAGTCCAGGTCGATCCCACAGGGAAGGAATAGGGGGAATGTCTACTAAGTTATAACCTAAAGAAAAGAAAATAAAAATGAATAATTGGAGGTGTACTAACAAATCCTAATTAATTTAATTAAACTAAATAATAAACTAAAGCATAAAGCAACATAACTAATGAAACAGATCAACTAAAGGTGTTGGAAACACGAGAATCCACATTGATCCTAACCATCTACCATGCATATTCATCAACGCTCTATGGAGTACATCCCTTTTCAGTATTCCGTATTTTTCTAAAGTTAAAGAGTCAATAGCCCTTTCATGACCGGGACTACATCATCACAAGTGATTTAAAATACTTAGAAGACGGTTTAAAACAATGGTTATTATTTGCACTCTAAATGGTGTTAGCATTCAAAGTGGTTTTCAAAAGTCATTGAAGAAAATAGCCTTAAAGTTTTAAGTTCTAAAAACTTTTGTGACAAACTGAGCTTATAGGGACAATTTGATGACAGATTTCTACAACAAAAAGTCATGGAATACTTAAAAGAATCATCTCAGGATTTAACATGTTCGATCGATCGAAGCGCTCTCGATCGATCTGACATCTTCATCCTTCAATCGATCGAAATGCCTTCGATCGCTTGACTATGGCCCTGGTTCGATCGATCGAAATACCTTCGATCGATCGAGCCTAGGTTTTCTAAAGATTGCATGGCAGAGGTTGGGAATCAATGTTTCATCACATATTCCCAACGTCTAAACTATGAAAACATGATTAAACTAATACAGAAATAACAAAACATAGCAATCATTAATATCTAAAGCAATAAACAATCAAATAAAGAAAAAGGAGAAGAAAAACCTGAAGATAATATGAATATAACTTGTAATCAACATCAATCTTGAGTTTAACAATGGAAAATGAGGAAGAAAACTTGAATCTAACCTAATCTACACCTAATCTAACCCTAAAACTACCCTAAAACTGCTGTTTTCTGCATTCTGGAGCGTCCTCCCTTCGTCTGGCGTCAAAACGACTTATTTATAGGGTTCCCGCAGAGTTTACGCAACTTTTGGGTGAATATAAAGTTAGATCGATCGAAGGTTCGATCGATTGAACTCTGCTCAATCGATTGAACTCTCTGATTTTGACAGCTCTGCGCACCAATGGGAGAATGGCCATAACTTTTCACTCGGACCTCGGATTGACCTCTAGTTTATGGCCACGTGACCGTAACTCAAAGATCTACATTTTATATCTCTGGGAAAATCTTCTAAATCTAAAGTATTTATTGTCCAAATTGGCATTTTCTCAGCTGCTTATGCTGTTCTATCCACCAGAATCACTTTTCTTTAGCTTCACTTCATTGATTTACATCCTAATACCTATAAAACAATGCATAAACATATGGTTTAGCATTAACACAATAAAAAGAAAATTGTTATTAGAATGCATCTAAGTGTAGAGACTTTGGAGATAAAAGTATGCATAAAAGACCATATAATACGCTATGAACATGCAATTTTCACCTCGAATCAGGGGTTTTTTTAGCAAATATAGGAAATAATAATAAATATGCAACATGGGAGATGACAACTATTGTAGGGGAATCCCCCACAATTGTAAAGAATCCCCTACAGTTTGTTTAGAGTCCCCCACAAACTGTTGTACATGGGGGATTCTTAACAAACTGTGGGGTATAATTAACAAACATGGAGAATGATGAACAAATTGTTAAGAATCCCTCACATTGGTTAAGAGTCCCCCATATTCCATTGGGGTATTCTGTGGGGTATCCTTAACAAACAGTGGAGGATTCTTAACTGATTGTGGGGTATAATTAACAATTATGGGGAACGATGAACAAATTGTTAAGAATCCCTCACATTGCTTAAGAATCCCCCATATTCCATTGAGATATTTTGTGGGGGATTCTTAACAAAAGTGGGGGATTCTTAAAAATTTGTAAGGGATTCTTAACAAACAGTGGGGGATTCTTATAAATTTGTGGGGGATTCTAAACAAACTGTGGGGGATTTTAAGCAAATATGGGGAATGATGAATAAATATGCAATATGGCAGATGACAACTATTGTTGGAGAATTCGCAACAATTGTCAAGAATCCCCCACGGTTGTCTTGAGTCCCCCACAAACTATGGGATATGGAGGATTCTTAACTAACTGTGGGGTACAATTAACAAATATGGGGAATGATGAAAAAATTGTTAAAAATCCCTCACATTGGTTAAGAATCCCCCATATTCCATTGGGGTATTTTGTGGGGGATCCTTAACAAAAGTGGGGGATTGTTAAAAATATGTGGGGGATTCGTAACAAACTGTGACACGACTAAAACGTTGTGCGCTCTTGTGCAACACCCAAGTGTAGGTGATCGTGTAAGTAATACTGGATAAGTCCAGGTCGATCCCACAGGGAAGGAATAGGGGGAATGTCTACTAAGTTATAACCTAAAGAAAAGAAAATAAAAATGAATAATTGGAGGTGTACTAACAAATCCTAATTAATTTAATTAAACTAAATAATAAACTAAAGCATAAAGCAACATAACGAATGAAACAGATCAACTAAAGGTGTTGGAAACACGAGAATCCACATTGATCCTAACCATCTACCATGCATATTCATCAACGCTCTATGGAGTACATCCCTTTTCAGTATTCCGTATTTTTCTAAAGATATAGAGTCAATAGCCCTTTCATGACCGGGACTACATCATCACAAGTGATTTAAAATACTTAGAAGACGGTTTAAAACAATGGTTATTATTTGCACTCTAAATGGTGTTAGCATTCAAAGTGGTTTTCAAAAGTCATTGAAGAAAATAGCCTTAAAGCTTTAAGTTCTAAAAACTTTTGTGACAAACTGAGCTTATAGGGACAATTTGATGACAGATTTCTAAAACAAAAAGTCATGGAATACTTAAAAGAATCATCTCAGGATTTAACATGTTCGATCGATCGAAGCGCTCTCGATCGATCTGACATCTTCATCCTTCAATCGATCGAAATGCCTTCGATCGCTTGACTATGGCCCTGGTTCGATCGATCGAAATACCTTCGATCGATCGAGCCTAGGTTTTCTAAAGATTGCATGGCAGATGTTGGGAATCAATGTTTCATCACATATTCCCAACGTCTAAACTATGAAAATATGATTAAACTAATACAGAAATAACAAAACATAGCAATCATTAATATCTAAAGCAATAAACAATCAAATAAAGAAAAAGGAGAAGAAAAACCTGAAGATAATATGAATATAACTTGTAATCAACATCAATCTTGAGTTTAACAATGGAAAAGGAGGAAGAAAACTTGCATCTAACCTAATCTACACCTAATCTAACCCTAAAACTACCCTAAAACTGCTATTTTCTGCGTTCTGGAGCGTCCTCCCTTCGTCTGGCGTCAAAATGACTTATATATAGGGTTCCCGCAGAGTTTACCAACTTTTGGGTGAATATAAAGTTAGATCAATCGATCTTAGTTCGATCGATCGAAGGTTCGATAGATTGAACTCTGCTCAATCGATTGAACTGTCTGATTTTGACAGCTCTGCGCACTAATGTTAGAATAGCCATAACTTTTCACTCGGACCTCGGATTGACCTCCCGTTTACGGCCACGTGACCGTAATTCAATGATCTACATTTTATATCTCTGGGAAAATCTTCCAAATCTGTAGTATTTATTGTCAAAATTTGCATTTTCTCAGCTGCTTATGCTGTTCTATCCACCAGAATCACTTTTCTTTAGCTTCACTTCATTGATTTACATCCTAATACCTATAAAACAATGCATAAACATATGGTTTAGCATTAACACAATAAAAAGAACATTGTTATTAGAATGCATCTAAGTGTAGGGACTTTGGGGATAAAAGTATGCATAAAAGACCATATCATACGCTATGAACATGCACTTTTCACCTCGAATCAGGAGGTTTTTAGCAAATACAGGAAATAATGAACAAATATGCAACATGGGAGATGACAACTATTGTAGGAGAATCCCCCACAATTGTAAAGAATCCCCAACAGTTTGTTTAGAGTCCCCCACAAACTGTTGTACATGGGGAATTCTTAACAAACTGTGGGGTATAATTAACAAGCATGGAGAATGATGAACAAATTGTTAAGAATCCCTCACATTGGTTAAGAATCCCCCATATTCCATTGGGGTATTCTGTGGGGTATCCTTAACAAGCAGTGGAGGATTCTTAACTGATTGTGGGGTATATAACTAACTAATATGGGGAACGATGAACAAATTGTTAAGAATCCCTCACATTGCTTAAGAATCTCCTATATTCCATTGGGATATTTTGTGGGGGATTCTTAACAAAAGTGGGGGATTCTTAAAAATTTGTGAGGGATTCTTTACAAACAGTGGAGGATTCTTATAAATTTGTGGGGGATTCTAAACAAACTGTGGGGGATTTTAAGCAAATATGAGGAATAATGAACAAATATGCAATATGGGAGATGACAACTATTGTAGGAGAATTCCCAACAATTGTCAAGAATCCCCCACAGTTGTCTTGAGTCCCCCACAAACTATGGAATATCGAGGATTCTTAACTAACTGTGGGGTATAATTAACAAATATGGGGATTGATGAATAAATTGTTAAGAATCCCTCACATTGGTTAAGAATCCCCCATATTCCATTGGGGTATTTTGTGGGGGATCCTTAACAAAAGTGGGGGATTGTTAAAAATATGTGGGCGATTCTTAACAAACTGTGACACGACTAAAACGTTGTGCGCTCTTGTGCAACACCCAAGTGTAGGTGATCGTGCAAGTAATACTGGATAAGTCCAGGTCGATCCCACAGGGAAGGAATAGGGAGAATGTCTACTAAGTTATAACCTAAAGAAAAGAAAGTAAAAATGAATAATTGGAGGTGTACTAACAAATCCTAATTAATCAAATTAAACTAAATAATAAACTAAAGCATAAAGCAACATAACTAATGAAACAGATAAATTAAAGGTGTTGGAAACACGAGAATCCACATTGATCCTAACCATCTACCATGCATATTCATCAACGCTCTATGGAGTACATCCCTTTTCAGTATTCCGTATTTTTCTAAAGATATAGAGTCAATAGCCCTTTCATGACCGGGACTACATCATCACAAGTGATTTAAAATACTTAGAAGAAGGTTTAAAACAATGGTTATTATTTGCACTCTAAATGGTGTTAGCATTCAAAGTGGTTTTCAAAAGTCATTGAAGAAAATAGCCTTAAGGCTTTAAGTTCTAAAAACTTTTGTGACAAACTGAGCTTATAGGGACAATTTGACGACAGATTTCTACAACAAAAAGTCATGGAATACTTAAAAGAATCATCTCAGGATTTAACATGTTCGATCGATCGAAGCGCTCTCGATCGATCGGACATCTTCATCCTTCAATCGATCGAAATGCCTTCGATCGCTTGACTATGGCCCTAGTTCGATCGATCGAAATACCTTCGATCGATCGAGCCTAGGTTTTCTAAAGATTGCATGGCAGAGGTTGGGAATCAATGTTTCATCACATATTCCCAACGTCTAAACTATGAAAACATGATTAAACTAATACAGAAATTACAAAACATAGCAATCATTAATATCTAAAGCAATAAACAATCAAATAAAGAAAAAGGAGAAGAAAAACCTGAAGATAATATGAATATAACTTGTAATCAACATCAATCTTGAGTTTAACAATGGAAAAGGAGGAAGAAAACTTGAATCTAACCTAATCTACACCTAATCTAACCCTAAAACTACCCTAAAACTGCTGTTTTCTGCGTTCTGGAGCGTCCTCCCTTCGTCTGGCGTCAAAACGACTTATACATAGGGTTCCCGCAGAGTTTACGCAACTTTTGGGTGAATATAAAGTTAGATCGATCAAGCTTAGTTCGATCAATCGAAGGTTCGATCGATTGAACTCTGCTCAATCGATTGAACTCTACTTAATCGATTGAACTCTCTGATTTTGACAACTCTGCGCACCAATGGGAGAATGGCCATAACTTTTCACTCGGACCTTGGATTGACCTCCCATTTACGGCCACGCGACCGTAACTCAAAGATCTACATTTTATATCTCTGGGAAAATCTTCGAAATCTGTAGTATTTATTGTCAAAATTGGCATTTTCTCAGCTGCTTATGCTGTTCTATCCACCAGAATCACTTTTCTTTTGCTTCACTTCAATGATTTACATCCTAATACCTATAAAACAATGCATAAATATATGGTTTAGCATTAACACAATAAAAAGAACATTGTTATTAGAATGCATCTAAGTGTAGGGACATTGGGGATAAAAGTATGCATAAAAGACCATATAATACGCTATGAACATGCACTTTTCACCTCGAATCAGGGGGTTTTTAGCAAATATAGGAAATGATGAACAAATATGCAACATGGGAGATGACTACTATTGTAGGGGAATCCCCCACAATTGTAAAGAATCCCCTACAGTTTGTTTAGAGTCCCCCACAAACTGTTGTACATGGGGGATTCTTAACAAACTGTGGGGTATAATTAACAAACATGGAGAATGATGAACAAATTGTTAAGAATCCCTCACATTGGTTAGAAATCCCCCATATTCCATTGGGGTATTCTGTGGGGTATCCTTAACAAACAGTGGAGGGTTCTTAACTGATTGTGGGTATATAATTAACAAATATGGGGAACGATGAACAAATTGTTAAGAATTCCTCACATTGCTTAACAATCTCCCATATTCGATTGGGATATTTTGTGGGGGATTCTTAACAAAAGTGGGGGATTCTTAAAAATTTGTGAGGGATTCTTAACAAACAGTGGGGGATTTTTATAAATTTGTGGGGGATTCTAAACAAACTGTGGGGGATTTTAAGCAAATATGGGGAATAATGAACAAATATGCAATATGGGAGAAGACAACTATTGTAGGAGAATTCCCAACAATTGTCAAGAATCCCCCACTGTTATCTTGAGTCCCCCACAAACTATGGAATACGGAGGATTCTTAACTAACTGTGGGGTATAATTAACAAATATGGGGAATGGCCATAACTTTTCACTCGGACCTCAGATTGACCTCCCGTTTACGGCCACGTGACCGTAACTCAAAGATCTACATTTTATATCTTTGGGAAAATCTTTCAAATCTGAAGTATTTATTGTCCAAATTGGCATTTTCTCAGCTGCTTATGCTGTTCTATCCACCAGAATCACTTTTCTTTAGCTTCACTTCATTGATTTACATCCTAATAACTATAAAACAATGCATAAACATATGGTTTAGCATTAACACAATAAAAAGAACATTGTTATTAGAATGCATCTAAGTGCAGAGACTTTGGAGATAAAAGTATGCTTAAAAGACCATATAATACGCTATGAACATGCAATTTTCACCTCGAATCAGGGGGTTTTTAGCAGATATAGGAAATAATGAACAAATATGCAACATGGGAGATGACAACTATTGTAGGGGAATCCCCCACAATTGTAAAGAATCCCCTACAGTTTGTTTAGAGTCCCCCACAAACTATTGTACATGGGGGATTCTTAACAAACTGTGGGGTATAATTAACAAACATGGAGAATGATGAACAAATTATTAAGAATCCCTCACATTGGTTAAGAATCCCCCATATTCCATTGGGGTATTCTGTGGGGTATCCTTAACAAACAGTGGAGGATTCTTAACTGATTGTGGGGTATAATTAACAAATATGGGGAACGATGAACAAATTGTTAAGAATCCCTCACATTGCTTAAGAATCCCCCATATTCCATTGGGATATTTTGTGGGGGATTCTTAACAAAAGTGGGGGATTCTTAAAAATTTGTGGTGGATTCTTAACAAACAGTAGGGGATTCTTATAAATTTGTGGGGGATTCTAAACAAACTGTGGGAGATTTTAAGCAGATATGGGGAATAATGAACAAATATGCAAACATGGGAGACGACAACTATTGTAGGGGAATTCCCAACAATTGTCAAGAATCCTCCACAGTTGTCTTGAGTCCCCAACAAACTATGGGATACGGAGGATTCTTAACTAACTGTGGGGTAGAATTAACAAATATGGGGAATGATGAATAAATTGTTAAGAATCCCTCACATTGGTTAAGAATCCCTCATATTCCATTGGGGTATTTTTTGGGGGATCCTTAGCAAAAGTTGGGGATTGTTAAAAATATGTGGGAGATTCTTAACAAACTGTGGGGGGTTTTTAGCAAATATAGGAAATAATGAACAACTATACAACATGGGAGATGACAACTATTGTAAAGGAATCCCCCACAATTGTAAAGAATCCCCTACAGTTCGTTTAGAGTCCCCCACAAACTGTTGTACTTGGGGGATTCTTAACAAACCGTGGGGTATAATTAACAAACATGGAGAATGATGAACAAATTGTTAAGAATCCCTCACATTGGATAAGAATCCCCCATATTCCATTGGGGTATTATGTGGGGGATCCTTAACAAACAGTGGGGGATTCTTATAAATTGGTGGGGATTCTAAACAAACTGTGGGAGATTTTAAGCAAATATGGGGAATAATTAACAATTATGCAATATGGGAGATGACAACTATTGTAGGAGAATTCCCCACAATTGTCAAGAATCCCCCACTGTTGTCTTGAGTCCCCCAAAAACTATGGGATATGGAGGATTCTTAACTAATTGTGGGGTATAATTAACAAATATGGGGAATGATGATTAAATTGTTAAGAATTCCTCATATTGGTTAAGAATCCTCATATTTCATTGGGGTATTTTGTCGGGATCCTTAATAAAAGTGGAGGATTCCTAACTAACTGTGGGGTATAATTAACAAATATGGGGAATAATGAACAAATTGTTAAGAATCCCTCACATTGGTTAAGAATCCCCCACATTGGTTAAGAATCCCCCATATTCCATTGGGGTATTTTGTGAGGAACCTTAACAAAAGTGGGGGACACTTAAAAATTTGTGGGGGATTCTTAACAAACTGTGGGTTGTTTTAGCAAATATGGGGAATAATGAACAAATATGTAACATAGGAGATGACAACTATTGTAGGGGAATCCCCAACAATTGTACAGAATTCCCCACAGTTTGTCAAGAATCCCCCACAAACTGTTGTATATGGGGGATTATTTAACAAAAGTGGGGGATTCTTAACAAACTGTGGGCAATAACGAACAAAAATGCAACATGGGAGATAACAACTATTGTAGGGGAATCCCCCACCATTGTAAAGAGTCCCCCACAGTTTGTCTAGAGCCCCCCATAAACTGTTGTATATGGGGATTCTTAACAAACTGTGGGGTTATAATTAACAAACATGGAGAATTATGAACAAATTGTTATGAATCCCTCATATTGGTTAAGAATCCCCCATATTCCATTATGGTATTCTGTGGGGGATCCTTTACACACAGTGGAGGATTCTTATAAATTTGTGGGGGATTCTAAACAAACTATGGGTGATTTTTTGCAAAAATGGGGAATAATGAACAAAGATGCAACATGGGAGATGACAACTATTATAGGGGAATTCCCCACAATTGTCAAGAATCCCCCACAGTTGTCTTGAGTCCCCCACAAAATATGGGATATGGAGGATTCTTAACTAACTGTGGGGTATAATTAACAAATATGGAGAATGATGAATAAATTTTTAAGAATCTCTCACATTGGTTAAGAATACCCCATATTCCATTGGGGTATTTTGTGGGGAATCTTTAACCAAAGTGGAGGATTCTTAACTAACTATGGGGAATAATTAACAAATATGGGGAATGATGAACAAATTGTTAAGAATCTCTCACATTGGTTAAGAATCCCCCATATTCCATTGGGGTATTTTGTGGGGGATCCTTAACAAAAGTGGGGGATTTTTAAAAAATTATGGGGATTCTTAACAAACTGTGGGTTGTCTAAGCAAATATGGAGAATAATGAACAAATATGCAACATAGGAGATGGCAACTATCGTAGGGGAATCCCCCACAATTGTAAAGAATTCCACACAGTTTGTCTAAAGTCCCCCAAAAACTGTTGTATATGGGGGATTCTTCAAAAAAAGTGGGGGATTCTTAACAAACTGTGGGGGGTTTTAGCAAATATGGGGAATAACGAACAAATATGCAACATGGGAGATGACAACTATTGTAGGTGAATCCCCCACCATTGTAAAGAATCCCCACTCGTTTGTCTAGAGTCCCCCACAAACTGTTGTACATGGGGGATTCTTAACAAACTGTGGGGTATTATTAACAAACATGAAGAATGATGAACAAATTGTTAAGAATCCCTCATATTGGTTAAGAATCTCCCATATTCCATTGGGGTATTCTGTGGGGGATCCTTAACAAACAGTAGGGGATTCTTATAAATTGGTGGGGGATTCTAAACAAACTGTGGGGGATTTTAAGTAAATATGGGAAATAATGAACAAATATGCAATATGGGAGATGACAACTATGGTAGGAGAATTCCCCACAATTATCAAGAATCCCCCACAGTTGTCTTGAGTCCCCCACAAACGATGGGATATGGAGGATTCTTAACTAACTGTGGGGTATAATTAACAAATATGGGGAATGATGAATAAATTGTTAAGAATTCCTCAAATTGGTTAGGAATCCCCCATATTCCATTGGGGCATTTTGTGGAGGATCCTTAATAAAAGTGGAGAATTCCTAACTTACTGTGGGGTATAATTAACAAATATGGTGATTGATAAACAAATTGTTAAGAATCCCTCACATTGGTTAAGAATCCCCCATATTCCATTGGGGTATTTTGTGGGGATCCTTAACAAAAGTGGGAGACTCTTAAAATTTTGGGGGGGATTCTTAACAAAACTTCGGGTGATTTTAGCAAATATGGAGAATAACGAACAAATATGCAACATGGGAGATAACAACTGTTGTAGGGGAATCCCCCACAATTGTAAAGAATCCTCCACAGTTTGTCTAGAGTCCCCAATAAACTGTTGTATATGGTGGATTATTTAACAAAAGTGGGGGATTCTTAGCAAACTGTGGGGGGTTTTAGCAAATATGGGGAATAATGAACAAATATGCAACATGGGAGATGACAACTATTGTAGGGGGATCCCCCACAATTGTAAAGAATCCCTCACATTTTGTCCAGAGTCCCCCACAAACTGTTGTATGTGGGGGATTCTTAACAAACTGTGGGGTATAATTAACAAACATGGAGAATGATGAACAAATTATTAAGATTCCCTCATATTGGTTAAGAATCCCCCATATTCCATTGGGGTATTTTGTTGGGGATCCTTAACAAACATTGGGGGATTCTTATAAATTTGTAGGGGATTCTAAACAAATTTCGGGTGATTTTAGCAAATATGGGGAATAATGGACAAATATGCAACATGGGAGATGACAACTATTGTAGGGGAATCCCCCACAATTGTAAAGAATCCTCCGCAGTTTGTCTGGAGTCCCCCATAAACTGTTGTGTATAGGGTATTATTTAACAAAAGTGGGGGATTCTTAACAAACTGTGAGGGGTTTTAGCAAATATGGGGAATAGTGAACAAATATGCAACATGGGAGATGATAACTATTGTAGGAGAATCTCCCACAATTGTAAAGAATACCTCACAGTTTGTCTAGAGTCCCCCACAAACTGTTGTATATGGGGTATTCTTAACAAACTGTGGGGTTATAATTAACAAACATGGAGAATGATGAACAAATTGTTAAGACTCCCTCATATTGGTTAGGAATCCCCCATATTCCATAAGGGTATTCTGTGGGGGATCCTTAACAAACAGTGGGGGATTCTTATAAATTTGTGGGGATTCTAAACAAATTGTGGGTGATTTTATGCATATATGGGGAATAATGAACAAATATGCAACATGGGAGATGACAACCATTATAGGGGAATTCCCCACAATTGTCAAGAATCCCCCACAGTTGTCTTGAGTCCCCCACAAACTATGGGATATGGAGGATTCTTGACTAACTGTGGGGTATAATTAACTAATATGGGGAATGATGAATAAATTGTTAAGAATCGCTCACATTAGTTAAGAATACCCCATATTCTGTTGGGGTATTTTGTGGGGAATCCTTAACAAAAGTGGAGGATTCTTAACTAACCGTGGGGTATAATTAACAAATATGGGGAATGATGAACAAATTGTTAAGAATCCCCGACATTGGTTAAGAATCCCCCATATTCCGTTGGGGTATTTTGTGGGGGATCCTTAACAAAAGTGGGGGACTCTTAAAATTTTGTGGGGAATTCTTAACAAACTTCGGGTGATTTTAGCAAATATGGGAAATAATGAACAAATATGCAACATGTGAGATGACAACTATTGTAGGGGAATCCCCCACAATTGTAAAAAATCCCTCATAGTTTGTCTAGAGTCCCCCACAAACTGTTGTATATGGGGGATTCTTAACAAACTGTGGGGTATAATTAACAAACGTGGGGTATAATTAACAAACATGGAGAATGATGAACAAATTGTTAAGAATCCCTCATATTGGTTAGGAATCCCCCATATTCCATTGGGGTATTCTGTGGGGGATCCTTAACAAACAGTGGGGGATTCTTATAAATTTGTGGAGGATTCTTAACAAACTGTGGGGGATTTTACGAAATATGGGGAATAACGAACAAATATGCAACATGGGAGATGACAACTATTGTAGGGGAATCCCACACAATTGTAAAGAATCACTCACAGTTTGTCTAGAGTCCCCCACAAAGTGTTGTATATGGGGGATTCTTAACAAACTGTGGGGTATAATTAACAGACATGGAGAATGATGAACAAATTGTTAAGAATCCCTCATATTGGTTAAGAATCCCCCATATTCAATTGGGGTATTCTGTGGGGGATCCTTAACAAACAGTGGGGGATTCTAAACAAACTGTGGGAAATGACGAAAAAATATACAACATGTGAGATGACAACTATTGTAGGGGAATTCCCCACAATTGTCAAGAATTCCCCACAGTTGTCTTGAGTCCCCCACAAACTATGGGATATGGAGGATTCTTAACTAACTGTGGGGCATAATCAATAAATATAGGGAATGATGAATAATAATTAAGAATCCCTCACATTGGTTAAGAATCCCCCATATTCCATTGGGGTATTTTGTGGGGGAACCTTAAAAAAAGTGGAGGATTCTGAACTAACTGTGGGGTATAATTAACAAATATGGGAAATGATGAACAAATTGTTAAGAATTCCTCACACTGGTTAAGAATCCCCCATATTCCATTGGGGTATTTTGTGGGGGATCCTTAACAAAAGTGGGGAATTGTTAACAAACTGTGGGTGTTTTTAGCAAACATAAGGAATAATGAACAAATATGCAACATGAGAGGTGACAACTATTGTAGGGGAATCCCCCACAATTGCAAAGAATCCCCCACAGTTTGTCTAGAGTCCCCCACAAACTGTTGTATATAGGTGATTCTTTATTAAAAGTGGGTGATTCTTAACAAACTGTGGGGGATTTTAGCAAATATGGGAAATAGTGAACAAATATGCAACATGGGAGGTGACAACTATTGTAGGGGAATCCCCCACAATTGTAAAGAATCCCCCACAGTTTGTCTAGATTCCCCATAAACTGTTGTATATGGAGGATTATTTAACAAAAGTGGGGGATTCTTAGCAAACTGTGGGGGGTTTTTATAAATATGGAGGATAATGAACAAATATGCAACATGGGAGATGACAACTATTGTAAGGGGATCCCCACAATTGTAAAGAATCCCTCACAGTTTGTCTAGAGTCCCCACAAACTGTTGTATATGGGGGATTCTTAACAAACTGTGAGGTATAATTAACAAAAATGGAGAATGATGAACAAATTGTTAAAAATACCTCATATTGGTTAAGAATCCCCCATATTCCATTGGGGTATTTTGTTGGGGATCCTTAACAAACAGTGGAGGATTCTTATAAATTTGTGGGGGATTCTAAACAAATTTCGGGTGATTTTAGCAAATATGGGGAATAATGAAGAAATATGCAACATGGGAGTTGGCAACAATTGTAGGGGAATCCCCCACAATTGTAAAGAATCCTCCGCCGTTTGTCTAGAGTCCCCCATAAACTGTTGTATATAGGGGATTATTTAACAAAAGTGGGGGATTCTTAGCAAACTGTGGGGGATTTTAGCAAATATGGGGAATAATGAACAAATATGCAACATGGGAGATGACAACTATTGTAGGAGAATCCCCTACAATTGTAAAGAATCCCTCACAGTTTGTCTAGAGTCCCCCACAAACTGTTGTATAGGGGGGATTCTTAACAAACTGTGGGGTATAATTAACAAACATGGAGAATGATGAACAAATTGTTAAGAATCCCTCATATTTGTTAAGAATCCCCTATATTCCATTGGGATATTCTGTGGGGATCCTTAACAAACAGTGGGGGATTCTAAACAAACTGTGGGAGATTTTAAGCAAATATGGAGAATAATGAACAAATATGCAATATGGGAGATGACAACTATTGTAGGGGAATTCCCCACAATTGTCAAGAATTCCCCGCTGTTGTCTTGTGTCCCCCACAAACTATGGGATATGGAGGATTCTTAACTAACTGTGGGGTATGATCAACAATTATAGGGAATGATGAATAATAATTAAGAATCCCTCACATTGGTTAAGAAACCCCATATTCCATTGGGGTATTTTGTGGGGGATCCTTAACAAAAGTGGAGAATTCTTAATTAATTATGGGGGTATAATTAACAAATATGGGGAATGATGAACAAATTGTTAAGAATCTCTCACATTGGTTAAGAATCCCCCATATTCAATTAGGGTATTTTGTGGGGGATTCTTAACAAAAGTGGGGGATTCTTAAAAATTTGTGGGGGATTCTTAACAAACAGTGGGGGATTCTTATAAATTTGTGGGGGATTTTAAACAAACTGTAGGGGATTTTAAGCAAATATGGGGAATAATGAACAAATATACAATATGGGAGATGACAACTATTGTAGGAGAATTGCCCACAATTATCAAGAATCCCCCACAGTTGTCTTGAGTCCCCCACAAACTATGGGATATGGAGGATTCTTAACTAACTGTGGGGTATAATTTACAAATATGGGGAATGATGAATAAATTGTTAAGAATCCCGCACATTGGTTAAGAATCCCCCATATTCCATTGGGGTATTTTGTGGGGGATTCTTAACAAAAGTGGATGATTCTTAACTAACTGTGGGGTATAATTAACAAATATGGGGAATGATGAACAAATTGTTAAGAATCACTCACATTGGTTAAGAATCCCCCATATTCCATTGGGGTATTTTGTGGGGGATCCTTAACAAAAGTGGGGGATTGTTAACGAACTGTGGGTGGTTTTAGCAAATATATGGAATAATGAACAAATATGCAACATGGGAGGTGACAACTATTGTAGGGGAATCCCCCACAATTGTAAAGAATCCCCTACAGTTTGTCTAGAGTCCCCACAAACTGTTGTATATAGGGAATTCTTTAACAAAAGTGGGGGATTCTTAACAAAGTGTGGGGGATTTTAGCAAATATGGGGAATAATGAACAAATATGCAACATGGGAGATGACAACTATTGTAGGGGAATCACCCACAATTGTAAAGAATCCCCACAGTTTGTCTAGTGTCCCCCACAAACTGTTGTATATGGGGGATTCTTAACAAACTGTGGGGTATAATTAACAAACATGGAAAATGATGAACAAATTGTTAAGAATCCCTCATATTGGTTAAGAATCCCTATATTCCATTGGGGTATTCTGTGGGGATCCTTAACAAACAGTGGGGGATTCTAAACAAACTGTGGGAGATTTTAAGCATATATGAGGAATAATGAACAAATATGCAATATGGGAGATGACAACTATTGTAGGGGAATTCCCCACAATTGTCAAGAATTCCCACAGTTGTCTTGAGTCTCCCACAAACTATGGGATATGGAGGATTCTTAACTAACTGTGGGGTATAATCAACAAATATGGGGAATGATGAATAAATTGTTAAGAATCCCTCATATTGGTTAAGAATCCCCATATTCTATTGGGGTATTTTGTGGGGGAATCTTAACACAAGTGGGGGATTCTTAAAAATTTGTGGGGAATTCTTAACAAACATTGGCGGATTCTTATAAATTTGTGGGGGATTCTAAACAAACTATGGGGGATTTTAAGCAAATATAGGGAATAATGAACAAATATGCAATATGGGAGATGACAACTATTGTAGGGGAATTGCCCACAATTGTCAAGAATCCCCCACAGTTATCTTGAGTCCCCCACAAACTATGGGATATGGAGGATTCTTAACTAACTGTGGGGTATAATTAACAAATCACTACACCATATGGCCTCATTACTAACGGATATTTCCGTTGGAAAAAACATTATTAACGGATATATCCGTTAGTACTTTAGCGTTAGTAATATTACTAACGGATATATCCGTTTGTAAAATTAATTTTTCTAACGGATATATCCGTTAGAAAACTAGTTATAACGGTTAGTTTTTTCTATAAATTTTAGAAGATTTATATTAAATACTAACGGTTTGTAAATAATTTCTAACGGATATATCCGTTAGTAATTTCCATAAAAAAAATACTAACGGATTTCCTAACGGGTATATCCGTTAGAAATAATTAAATCAACATTAAAAAAAATAATTGATTTATATGCTTCCCAATTTTTATTTGCACCTACTTAACAAGCATCATAATTGTACCAAAATAGCCACCGAATTATTTAATGTCATCATGTGTCAACAAAATAGAGAATAGAAAATTGCATGAACAATTAAACCTACTTTACAAAAGTTCCTCCCAAAAATCTCTCAAAGAATCCAACTAAACGTCTAATACACACAGGAGTCTAGTTCCTACCATGATGTGGGAAATAATTCCAGCAAGTAATATATGATGTCAAAAACAAAGGAGGAAGGACACATTTAAGGAGAGAAACAAAGATGTATAGTAAATGTATCTACAAAAGCAAAATTGGGTTGTCCAACCAAAGATCATGCTCCAAACCATCTTTTACATTGTCCGCATCTTCTCTACTCCACTCTGCAGCGTGACAAAATGGATAAGAGTCATATTTGGGCATTACAAATTGCTATAGTTGATACAACAAATTGAAAAGAGTGCCATGGAATTGTTAAATTTTTTTTACCTAAACACATGTGGAAATCATGCTATTAAAGTACAACGCCAACACAACATAAAATAGCAAATGGCATAAGATTTAATGAGTATTTGCAATAAATAAATCCAAAGACAAAGGCTTTGTTTGGTTCTTAGATTTAGTGATACTAATCACTAATTTTAATGCAACACTTGTTTAACTATTTAAAATATTGACAAAAAAAAGTTTGTTATGCAACACTAGTTTTTTTGTTGGACCTATGTCTATACAGGAACCATAAAATACCCCTAGTGACAGCTTTTAAACGAGCCTAATTAATGAGCTTTTTCACGAACCTTAATCAAGCGTGTTCGCGAGCTTGATCACGACCTTTCATGTGTGCTCAAGCTTGGCTCGTTTATTAAACAAGCCGAACAGAGCCATAATCGAGCCGTGCCACGAACCATTGTTGAGCAGCTCAATTTATATACACCCCTAGTGATAGCTAATATAGAATTTTCATTCCCAGGTTATGAACTCTGTGAAATGCCTAATGAAGATGGATACCACAACTAGAAAACATAACAAATTAATACTGAACCATATAAATGGATTAACAAAGTGGCTATTCAGATTCAACCAATGATTTCTAGCAAGGTTTAAGAAAATTCATAGCTTTTAAATTTCTTAGAAAATGTTTATTATAGTCAGTCAACAATAGCCATCTATAGAATTTTCAAGTTCCATGTAGCTTTCCCCAGCTAGAAATAAAAAAATATGATATTTAGGCACTTGGAGTTCTCATTTAGCATGTCAACAAACTAGTTGACTAATTTGGAATTCAAACAACAAATGGTCTAAAATGCTAGACATACTCCATGGATTTGATACAAAGACTTGCAATGGCCAATTATTAATAATTTGATGCATCTTATTATATTATGGAAAAGACTCAGCTTGGGTTTTCATTAACAATCTCCATTGACTGCTTGCTTGATGGCATGATTTAGCAGAAAGTGCTCTTTCTTTTGAGCAGGACATGTGAAGTTCTAGATAGTGTTACATATAGCATAGAAATACAACTTCTACATGAGTACTCAATTCTAAGTATTTTAACAATAAGAGGTGATTAGTGTCTGATATTGCGTTTGTATTTCATTATTAACACACGTAGTGTCCAAAAAAAATAATAAAGAAAAAATAAAGAAAAAAAGAAAAAAAAATGTGTATCTAAGGTTCTCAACATGCAGTAGAGCAACCAAACTAAACGGATCAAAGCTCGTTCTTCAACAATTACTATAGAAGCAGAAAATGAGATAAACCACCCCACATATTTGCAATCAAAATAACATTAACTGAATAGTAGAATCATATCACTACCATGATCTGAGCATATTTATAGTCCCGAAATTTGGTTTGTTCATAAGAGATGTCATGAGATTACTTTGGCCTAGATACAAATGAGGTTAGTGGTTAGTGGATACCTTACCTATACAACATATGTAGATGTGTTCCCTAATTGAGCTCTCTACCATTTGTTATTCATACTTGAGTTGTCCATGTCTGCCATTAAAACAAAAATAATAAAAAAGAGTTGCTCACTCAAATGGTTCTGAATTCATCATCATTGTGTAAATAGCAATTTCAATGAAACTAAGGGACACATATCATCCCATCAAAAAAAGGCACATATCATAATCAAGGACAACTCATTAGCTAGTAGCTAAAATTATGATATGAATTGACGACATTGCACGTGCTGCCTGTGCGTGTGCGTGTGTGCATTGCACGTGTGCTGTGCTGTGCTGCACAGTGGGCTGCTGTGCTGCACACGGTGGGCAGTGCGCGTGCTATGTTGTGCTAATGTGGACATGACTGCTGTGCACATGCAGTGTTGTGTTATGCTACTGTGCACGTGAGCTGTGTGCTGTGCCTGTGTGCATTGTGCTGTGTGCACACGTGCATTCCATGAAGAAAATCTGCTGTGCATGTGGGCTGCC
This sequence comes from Hydrangea macrophylla, assembly GCA_033977485.1. NCBI lineage: Eukaryota > Viridiplantae > Streptophyta > Magnoliopsida > Cornales > Hydrangeaceae > Hydrangea > Hydrangea macrophylla. The sequence continues at coordinate 38,596,757 of CM066994.1, forward strand.
TTGAGAGTTCAATTCTAGCCAAGAATGATATTAGTTTCGGGAACTAATACCTAATATGACTAAGGACACAAATAAACAAAGTGACATTAAGCAAAAATAGTAAATTAGTAACAGCTCACCCATAATTTAAATTGCAATCCCATCAATTATTATGTAAAAAAATCTACAAAGCTAAATCTCTTATTACTATTTGATATACCAATACAAAGCATACACAATTGAAATATACATGAATATAATAGAATACCAGGAAAAAAAATACAAAAACAAAAAAAAAAATCAATTAAGGCTTAGTTTGGCCCTCATTGTGGTGCTTTTCCTTTTTGAATGCACAATATCATGTTAATTCATTTGGTAACTAGTTTATGAGCTTTGCAAAAATTGAACTTAGGGCTTTTTTGGGGGAGCTTTTAAAAGCTCTAGGTTGCCTTTTGGTTTCATGATGTCTTTTTGAAGAGTAGTGTGTCACTTGTATAAAATTATCAAACAACTTAGTAATAAATTTCATAAACTCCTCTTAAAAAGCCACGTGGGGGCCAAACTAAGCCTAACACAGGCCAACTTTAGTACATTCAGCAAGTGTATCCTAGTTTATGCAATTGACAAAGAGTTTACTTTCTTAGTAAACAGAAATCCACAAAGTTCCCTCTAGGACAAATGAAGAAAATGATACAAAGCTTGTAACAACCTGAAAATTCATAAACATTTAATTGCATTGCTATATATAAATTCAATTTGTATTATTGCTTTCATTTTAATTTCAATTCTCACATGTTTATTTCTTAATTCTTGACTTAATTACTGTTGAAATTCTTATTGGGTCAAACTGTAAATTTAAAAAATTTAGTAATACCTGTATTGGATTTTAAAACTGTATTTCAAAACGGTGAAAATAAACTCTTTTAACTCAAACTGTATTTTTATAAAACCAGAAAATTATTTCTTTCGATAAAAGGAATTTTCTGTATTTTTGTGGTGAACACCGTGCCCCGAAAATACCAGTTTACTTCCAAAACTGTCCGTGCCGTATTAAACTTCCACAGATTTTGGAAGTGATGTAAAGCTAGATGTGACATACACTTTACTTTCCATTTATGGCAAGTGATCATTGGCTTGTGCCTTGTTTGTTTTTACCTATTTTGTGTGTGTGTTTGTTGTGCCATAATCATTTATTCCCAAACAACCAACTATTGACCCCTAGGAACCTATAGTGACCTTTAGCAATCTGTAGAGTTATGTGATGTGTATATCTGTGTTTATACGTTTGATTTTGTGCTGTGTATTGGTTTGATTTTAACTAAAATGAATTAGTAGAGTAAAGATTACATTACACAACTTGGAGCCCAAGTTGTGAGTTCCATATATTCACACTCCCTCTCATTAAACACATTCTGGAAATACAATTACAGAGAGTTAGAGAAAGCTTCATATAGACAGAATTATTTTAGAGAGAACTTCCCAATTTCATAGTCAAGCTTGGGTTTGGAATTTATTATATTGCTATACTTTCTCAACCAATTCCTTCTATCTATATCAAGGTGAGTATTTATAACTCACTAAGAATGTTAATTATACTTGTTTGCTATGTATATGATTGTAATTTATAATCCACCATTGCTAATTTCGTCCATGGAAGCTTGAGCTTCAAAATCATAATTTTCAAACCTTAATCAAAACTTGTTTTTAGAGTTGATAATGAAAGATTATACCTTATAGCTGATATGTTCGAAGTTTTAGAACACAATTCATTCACATGGAAAAGTGTATAAGAAAATAAGTTTTCACATGTTTTAGTTTTTCATAAAATTGGAGAGCCATAATTTGAATCATGAGAAATTGATTATAGATTCATGATCCTTACGAAAAATCGAAGAGAAACATATATTATAAGGCTTAGTATCCTCGGATTTGCAAAATGGGTCAATTAGACCCCTGAAATCTGAAATAGAGCAGTTTCTGCGAGGAAGATGAAGCCTCTGCTTCATCTCGCGCGCGCGATCGCGCGAGCGGCCCGCGCGAGCGACCCCTCGCGCGAGCGAGCCGCGGGCGCGAGCCGCGTGGTTTCAGGCAGACAGAAGAGTTTTTATATAGAAATAAAAAAAATAGGCAGGTCGCGCGAGAGACCTTTCGCTCGAGCGACCCACGCACGCGAGGTGGCTAATTTCAGGCAGAAAGAAAGGTTTTTATAATAAAATGAAAAATGGGCACATCGCGCGAGCGGCCCGCGCGTGCGACTTCTGTCAGTGTCTAGTTTTGTTTATTTTCTGCTAAGGGACTGTTTGGTTCAACTTTTAAGTACTGTTAGGGTTCTGTTTGGGGAAAACTATTAAGACAGAATCCCAATTGATTATGTTTGAACGAATAGAACGTTGTATTATGACTTATCAATCCCCGTATGTACGTTGTTCCTTTAATTCAGCGATTTACTTTGTGTTTAAGTTCATGTCATTCATGTGGGGTCAGTGGCACATGCATGTGGGTGTCAGTCAGTGTGGAAAAGAGTAATGGTCAGTGTGGAAAAAATATGAGTTTGAGATTGAGATTGCGGTTGTGGTTGTGGTTGTGGTTGAGGTTGAGATTGCGGTTGTGGTTGTGGTTGTGGTTGAGGTTGAGATTGCGGCGAGGGTATCTTTGAAATGCGACGGTGGCAAATATGGACACTCCCTGACGCCCATGGAAGCGTTAAAGTGTGTGACGCCGAACTTGGACACTCCCTGGCACCCATGGTAGTGCTAAAGTGTGGCCTACGGACACTCCCTGATACCCGAGTCTGGATACTGCGTGAGGTTGCTCCGGTATTTGTATGGCAGATTAGGTAGTCAAAGTGTGAGGCAATGGACACTCCCTGGTACCCCGGACCAAAGTGTGAGGCAAACTGGACACTCCCTGGCGCCCCGTTGCTAAAGTGTGGTTATCTTAGTGTTTCAAAGATACTGGAGTGAGTATTGGGTTATTGTGTCTGTCGAGAGAAAAGAGTCGGTAAGATGAGTTTGGTGCATTGTCTCATACACGATCATATGTTTTCATGAATGAATGACATTTTAATACTTTCCCCGTTGGTTTATAATTGAATTCTTTCTATGGTGAAATCGTTGATTTTTACAAGACGTGAAAAGAAAGAATTTGTAAATGGGTATGTTTTACATTTGCAAAGCGGGGGTATTTGTAAAATACAACCGCGCTAAAAGGAAGAATTGTATTAGTTTTTATCACAATTTCCCGTGTTATCCGCAATTTGCATTACAAGGCTAATTTTTATACAATATGATTAATCTATGATAAGTTGTATTGTTTTAGCTGTTGTTTGTGCAGATTACTGCTGTGTGGACTAAACAGTTGAACATCAGAATAAATGAAATGCTGGAATGCAAACAAAAGAAGTCAAAGCTAAAATGTGAAGTTCGATCGCTCTAAGAAGGTTCGATCGATCGAGAGTTCGATCGCTTGAAGAGTGTTAAAGCGCTTGAAGATCAAGGGTTCGATCGATCGAAATCCGTTCGATCGATCGAACGGGGTATTTCCAGTAACATTTGCGTGCGCAGCAGAATGCGGGTTTTAACCCTAGTGTCTTAGGTTTTCTATTTATATGCGTTTTGTACACGTCCATAAGGACGCCCACTTTTTACATTTTAACAGTTGAGAGATAGAGATAGAGAGTTTGTTTGGTTTTTGTAGGTTTTTCATTGAATTTTCGTATTGTGGATTGGATTTCTCGAAGTTTATACAAGTATCTTTCATTCCAGGTTATCTATTTATTGCTTATTCATATTCTGCACGTGTTAGACGTAGTTAGATCGCTTGTTTTACAGTGTTGCATGCTAGATAGTTATAAAACCATAGATTTTATAGTTTTCATGAAAAACTCGCAACCAAACAGGGTATTAATGTTTTCTTACGTTAAAAATAATTCTGTGACACTCCAGACGATGTCTGAGTAGTCCCAGGTTGGGAGAACACGATGAAACAGTGATCTCCAGCCTCTGCCATGCAGCAGGATAATCGCTGTGTTCGATCGATCGAAGTTAGTTCGATCGATCGAACCAGAGACAGTCAAGCGATCGAAGTAAGTTCGATCGATTGAGGGATGAAGGTCTTCGATCGATCGAATGCGCGTCGATCGATCGAACTCCCTGATTCTTGAGGATGTTCCCTGCAGTATTCCAGGACCTTTTCTTTTAAGATGTGTTATCATTCTGTCCCAAATAAATGTTCAGTTTGTCAAAACAGTTTTAAAACTAAGGCCCTAAGGCATTTTCTTTCAATACATTTTGCAAACCATCTTCAATGCTAACACCATTGAGGATGCGAGTCTTAACTATTGAATTAAACCGCTTTTGTGTATTTCAATTTAACTGTGATGATATGGTCCCGGTCATGAAAGGGCCATGGATTCTTTATTTTTAGAGGAATACGGAAAACTGTAGGTAATATGCTCCATTGTGCTTCAAGGTAAATGCATGGTAGATGGCTAGGTTACTGCGGATTCGTGTAATACCAACACTTTCTTTCTAAAGCTAAACACCCTAATTTTAAGTACTGTTTTAATTAGCTAGTTAGATTGTTTAGTTAATTTTAATTATTTTTATTAGTAATCCTAGTTTGTGGAACTTTGTGTTCTGCACCATCGTTCAAACTTGTTCATTTTATTTTGATTTCTTTTAGAGGATAGTCTAATTTAATAGGTCAGCACCTTCCCTGTGGGATCGACCTGGTCTTACCAGATATTACTTGCACGTCTACCTACACTTGGGTATTGCACAAGAGCGCACAAGATTTTTCTCGTGTCAAGTTTTTGGCGCCGTTGCCGGGGAAGACGACGATCAATTCCTTAGATTACCTCAGTCTCTCTTCATCTCTTTCTATTTTTCTTTTCTTTTCTTTTCAGTTCTTTAGGTAAGTTCTCACCCTAGGGACTCTCCTAGTTCATGTCCGAGAATTCTATTGAAGGATTTTTTGGAAACCCTTTCTACCTGTCTGACTCTGATAGCTCCATCAACCCGATAGTCACTCCAACTGCATCAATGGATGATCATCAGAGTGAAAATAGTGACAATGTTGTGGTGCCAATTGATGAGGCACTCCGTCCTCTTTGCGATCTTATGCAACCAGAACATGCACCTACGCCCTCTTGCATTCAAATCCCACCGCATAATGGCGAATTTCAGTTTCGCAATGGGATGATTCAATTGCTTCCCACTTTTTATGGGATGGAAAGTGAGAAGGCGTATTTACATGTCACCGATTTCGAGGATGTTTGCAAAACATTCTCGCAAAATTGTCCTAGGGAGGTGACGCATTTAATGCTATTCCCCTTCACTTTGAAAGATAAAGCGAAGGCGTGGCTCCACTCCCTAAAACCTAATTCAATTTTCACCTGGCATGCGATGAGCACCGCGTTTTTGAAGAAATTCTATCCTACTCGCATGACCACAGACCTTCAGCGTCAAATCAATTCCTACAAACAAAAGAGCAATGAAACCTTCACACAAGCGTGGGAGCGTTTCAAAGATTTTCTTCTCTCATGCCCACACCATGGGTTTGAGAAATGGCGAACTATCAGCTTCTTTTATCAAGGATTGAATGGTGAAACAAAGAAGTTGGTGGAAACAATGAGCTCTGGACCATTTCTGCGTAAAAACACTGAAGAGGCTGAAGCCCACTTCGAGTGGTTAGCTGAATACGCTCATGAATGGTCAAATTCTGACAATATCTCACGATCACAGATATCCTGTGTAGAGGAGAAAAGCCTATATCAGCTAACCAATGAAGATCGCCTCATGACTAAGTATGCAGAGCTAGCAAAGAAGGTAGAAGAGTTAAGCATGAAAGGAGAGAGTTCTAGGCAAGTCATGCCTGAAGAACCATGTGGCACATGCAACATGTTGGGACATACAACTCAATATTGTCCTAATGTGCCATATTTTCAAGAGCAAGCCCCTGTAGAGATGAATGCCATACAAGGTTTTCGAGGGGCGGGGAATTCCAACAATAACTTTCAAAGTAACACTAGATGGAATCACCCCGGTTTTGATTGGAGAAATAATGCTGGGGCCCAAAATCAATATCAACAGCAGCCCTACAACAACAATCAATATCAAGGGCAAAACAATAGGCCGTCCCAGCATTACAATCAAAACAGAACTAATAATTACAATCAAGCTCAACCCTCCAATGCACCACAAACCAATGCCTATGTGCCCCCGCACAAGAAGGTACAAGAAGAGGAGCCACTTGCTAATGCCAATCTAACGCAGCAACTCATCCAAATGATGAGTAAAATGTCTGCCACGTTAGAGAGGATAGATGCACAGCAAGAGAGCTCAGGAGGAACATTCCCTGCCCAACCACTTCAGAACCCCAAGGGACATAACAATGGTCCTAACAATCAAGAACATGCTAAAGCTGTGACCACACTGAGAAGTGGAAAAATCATAGAGAAAAGCATACCTCTGTCCACTCCCGAAATGTACAAAGAGGGGGAAGTGTTGGATGAAGAAGTTGAGCTACCATCTACTCGATAGGAGGAGCCGTCTACTAATGACGAACCAATAAAGGCAAACACTGAAGCTCCTAGAGTAGAAGAAGAAGTTGAGCGAAGGCCTGGAAAGGAATCTGTTAAGGAGGAACCACCAAAATGCCCCTTTCCAGCACCTTATCCTCAACGGTTGAAGAAACCCAAGAATGAGACAAAGAATCAGGAGTTTTTGGAATTGTTTAAGCAAGTTAAGATTAACCTTCCACTCCTAGATGCTATCAAGCAAGTGCCGGCCTATGCTAAGTATCTCAAAGATCTATGCACGGTCAAGAGGAGGCAAAGCGTGAAGAAACATGCGTATGTCGCGTGCCAAGCAAGCGCGATCATTCAAAATGAGTTGCCTCCAAAACTCAAAGATCCCGGTACACCTACTGTCTCATGTAGAATTGGGAATCAAAAGATAGACAACGCACTCCTCGATTTAGGAGCAAGCGTGAACCTGCTGCCATATTCAGTCTATAAACAGCTAGGGTTGGGTGAACTCAAACCCACTCGAGTTGCTTTGCAATTGGCAGACAGATCTGTGAAGTACCCTAGAGGGGTATTAGAGGACGTCTTGGTCCAAATAGACTCTTTTGTCTTTCCGATTGATTTCGTGATATTGGATATAGAACCTGTGTCTAATCCTGGTGCACATATCCCGGTTATATTTGGACGGGCGTTCCTCAACACCATTGATGCCACAATCAAGATTAGAAGTGGTATCATGACAATCGTATTCGGGAACATGACATTGAATGTCAAGATCTTTTCTAATCCCCGACCTGAAGAATACGATGATGAGGAGGAAATCCATTATATAGACACGGTCATTGAAGATGAAGTTGACTTGGTTGACTACAAAGATCCTTTGGAAGTTGTGATGACTCAATTTGGCGATATCTATCAGCCTGCAGAGTCAACTCCATTGGATGCTGACCTGAATCAGACGTGTCTTATGATGGATACGATAGAGGAGGATAGAGCCGATTGCATGTGGGTAACGCCATATGAACAACTGCCTCCTAAAACCAAGTTGATAATGCCCTCTAGTTTCCAGTTCCCGGAATTAGAATTGAAGGAGCTTCCAAAAGAGCTGAAATATGCATTCCTAGGGACTGGAAAAACTTATCCTGTAATCATTTCATCTGCTTTAACTCATGAACAGGAAAGTAAGCTAGTGGAAATGCTGAAAAAGCATAAAGATGCTATGGGATGGACAATTGCTGACCTCAAAGGCATAAGCCCATCCATATGCACACACAAGATATATCTGGAGGAAGACGCCAAACCCTCAAGGCAAATGCAAAGGCGTCTGAATCCCAACATGCAAGAAGTAGTTAAAAAGGAAGTGCTTAAACTACTTGATGTTGGGATGATATATCCAATATCTGATAGTCCTTAGGTTAGTCCTACCCAAGTAGTGCCAAAGAAAGCAGGCATAACGGTCATCCCAAACAAAGAGGGTGAATTAGTACCGACACGTGTCCCCACTGGATGGAGGATGTGCATTGACTACAGGAAGTTAAATACTGTGACCCGAAAGGACCATTTTCCTTTGCCATTCATGGATCAAATGCTAGAACGTGTGGCGGGTCACAAGTATTACTGCTTCTTGGATGGATACAGTGGATATAATCAAATTGAGATTGCTCCTGAAGATCAGGAGAAAACCACATTCACGTGTCCATTCGGTACTTTTGCCTACCGACGAATGCCGTTTGGCCTATGCAATGCACCGGCTACCTTTCAGCGGTGCATGCTAAGCATCTTTAGTGACATGGTCGAAAACATCCTTGAAGTTTTCATGGATGACTTTTCAGTATTCGGCCATAGCTTCGAGGATTGCCTCAGCAATCTCGAACAGGTTTTAATGAGGTGTGAGGACAAACACCTAGTCTTGAATTGGGAGAAGTGTCACTTTATGGTGACCAAGGGTATAGTTCTAGGCCACATAATATCCGATGAAGGAATCCAAGTGGATAAGGCTAAGATCGACATAATCTCAAATCTACCTGTCCCCCGTACAGTGCGAGACATTCGTTCATTCTTGGGGCACGCAGGTTTTTATCGTCGATTTATCCAGAATTTCAGTGCAATCTCTCGACCCCTTTGTCAACTTCTTGTCAAAGATGCACCTTTCGAGTGGTCAGAGAGTTGCCAAAAGTCCTTTGAGGATCTAAAAGATCTCCTCACCTCCGCACCTATAATACAGGCACCCGACTGGAGTTTGCCTTTTGAATTAATGTGCGATGCTAGTGATTACGCCATTGGCGCAGTCCTAGGCCAAAGGAAGGACAATAAGCCACATGTGATATACTACGCCAGCCGAACTTTAAATGAAGCTCAAATGAATTACACTACTACTGAAAAGGAGCTGCTGGCCGTAGTATTCGCTCTGGACAAGTTTAGGTCTTACCTGATAGGGTCGCCAATCGTCTGTTTTACAGATCATTCGGCCCTCAAGTATCTTTTGTCAAAGAAAGACGCTAAACAACGGCTTATTCGCTGGATACTCTTACTCCAAGAGTTTGATTTAACAATCAAGGACAAGAAAGGAGTAGAGAATGTGGTTGCGGATCATTTATCCCGGTTGACTTTTATCGATAACACTGAATCCCAATCCATTAGAGATGAGTTCCCAGATGAACAGCTACTGGCAGTAAGTAGTCTGCCTTGGTATGCTGATGTGGTAAACTATCTTGTCACAGGTGAGACACCGATTCATTGGTCGAACCAAGATAGGAAACGGTTCCTCTCGTTCGCACGCCATTTTTTCTTTGATGATCCATACCTTTTCAAATACTGTGCTGATCAGGTCATCAGGCGTTGCGTACCCAACGAGGATATAATCGTAATATTAGCGTCATGCCATTCTGAGGCATGCGGTGGCCATTTTGCGTCACAGAAGACCGCACAAAAAGTGTTGCAAAGCGGTTTTTACTGGCCCACAGTCTTCAAAGATGCTTATTCCTTTTGCAAGACATGCCAACGCTGTCAAAAGCTTGGAACCATTTCTAAAAGGAATTCTATGCCTTTAACCCCTATCATCACAATTGAGATATTCGATTGTTGGGGCATAGATTTTATGGGCCCATTTCCCAAGTCGAATAACTGTGAGTACATACTCCTTGCTGTGGAGTATGTATCCAAATGGGTAGAAGCGATACCAACGAGACGAAATGACCACAGAACGGTCATGTCATTTCTAAGAGAGCATATTTTGTCTCGTTTTGGTACTCCGAAAGCTTTATTAAGTGACCAAGGCAAGCATTTCTGCAATAAGCCCTTGGAGTCACTTCTCAAGAAATACGGGGTCCATCATAAAATCGCTCTTGCTTATCATCCACAGTCAAATGGGCAAGCAGAATTGGCTAACTGAGAAATCAAGCATATTCTCGAGAAGACGGTTAGTTCCAATAGAAAAGACTGGGCATACAAATTAACTGACGCGTTATGGGCATACCGTACTGCTTATAAGACTAATCTTGGTATGTCCCCGTATAGACTAGTTTACGGGAAAGCTTGCCACCTTCCTGTTGAAATTGAACATAAAGCTTATTGGGCGACACGCTCATTGAACTTTGATATTCAAGAGGGAGGTCAGCTACGCAAGCTTCAACTTGCAGAGCTAGAGGAAATACGACGAGACGCGTATGACTCTGCAAAGTTACATAAGGAAAAGTTGAAGGCTCGACACGATCGTACGATTTTTCGTAAATCATTTGAGCCGGGGCAGAAAGTATTGTTGTATGACTCTCGCCTCCACCTTTTCCCAGGAAAACTCCGTTCCCGTTGGACAGGCCCGTTCATCGTAAAAACTGTTTTTCCACATGGGGCGGTCGAGATTGTTAATCCCAAGAACGATGATTGTTTCAAGGTCAATGGCCAAAGATTGAAGCCGTTCTTGGAGAATTTCCACTCTGAAGTTGAGCACATCCAGCTGGATGAGCCCAGCTATTCTCACACTTAAAAATCCGAAGTGGAATTCCAAATTGTTGTTGTATTCCTTTTCTTTCCTTGCATTTTAGTTTCTCTCTCTTTTGTTTCTTTTTGGTTTTCGTTCTTTATTTCGTGTTGGTGATTTAGTTCTAATCCATTATTCCTTAAACCACTCTGTTGCAGGTGCGTAGATGCGAGGTGATGATGTTCACTCTGTCGGTTCTTGGGCTGATTCAGAATGTCGCTGTGGCACTTGGATTGAGGGTGAACTCATACCCTGCCCTTTGCTTCATCAAGATCCTGAAGCTCATTCTCTTATTGATGCTACTCAAGGGTACATCCCATATCCACCAGCCCTCCTGGACATCAATCCATACGAAAATATGGGATTTCAGGATTATGAAGAGGTGGATGAGGAAGAAGACCTATACATGGGACGAATGGTGGATGACGCACTCATGGCGCAGTGGGAAAACGATGACATGTGGGAGCCATGGGAGGATCATGACCTTCAGGATGTCGTCCCAGAACGCCACAATGCCGTCTTTGTTTTCGTGGACGATTTCCTCGTGCTTGAGTTGGTCCCATACCGCTACGTGCACTTGAGCTACTTGCTATTCAGGCTCCAATGCCCCTTACCAGCCAGTGCATTTTGGGAACCAATGCCAATAGTGAGGTTGGAACTTGTCACATTTCTTGGAATTATTGTTTCTATTCTTTGTTTTTTTTTTCTTTTTTCTTTTTTTTGCATTAATTCGTGTTTCTTGTGTTCTGTTGTTTTAATTTCAGTTTGTTGTCTTTTGTCCAGGATTGTCACTATGTTCCTAAATGGCATCCCGGTATTCCTTCCACATCAACTGATTCATGGTCTTGGGCCCTACATAAGGCCCCCACACACTCCGCCGCGAGAGGACAGTCCGTTGCGAAATCACACTCCTTTATCCTTGTCTCCGTCCGGATCACCTCTTGCATGGGCTTTCAATTCTATGGAGACGCCAGACTTGTTTGATGATGTCCTTGCTGCTTTTCGATTGTTCTGGAAAAGGGAATCATCGAGTTTGGACTTCGCGTCTGAAGATTCGGCGGATTATGAAGAGATCGTGGAAGAGGAAATCTTTATACTCGAAGACTAGTGCTACATTTCAGTTGTTTCTGTTCAATTTCAATTCTTGTTTAGCAACTGGAGTGTAATCCTTGACAAAAGGTTTTTGGTTTTAGTTTTAGTTTTATTTTTTGGTTTTCTTTAGTTAAATAAGGTTTTAACCACAGTTGGGGATGATAATGTTGCAATTTGGATGCAATGATAAAGTTTTATTTTTATATAAATTGCGATTTTCTATTCTGGGGATGAATTTCTGTCCTACATGCTTGTTCTTCAACTGTTCTTTCAGTCTCTCTGCATGTCCAGATTTGTTTTTGATAGTTGGGAGTGATGTGGTTCATATCCCAATGAATTCTGGAATTTTTGTGTTCGATCGATCGAACCAAGTTCGATCGATCGAAACCTGAATGTTCAAGCGCTTATAGTTTACGTTCAATCGATTGAAGGATTTGTGTTCGATCGATCGAACATACTTCGATCGATCGAACGAAGCATTTAAACGAGGCGTCTTCAGGACACCTCTTCATTTCCCTCACTCTCACTTTCAATCGCTCGAAGACAGAGGGGGGGCGACTCGGCAATTTCCGATCCCTTGCATTCCATAAGACACCCTGATCACCCCTCCGGTCATTCTCATAGTCACATCATCGTCCTCTCCATCTCCACTGCGAGTCCTACACCGAGGTAGGCCCCACTCATTTGTATTTTTTCTTTTCCTCTATGTTCGTGATAGAAAATCCCAAGGGGGTGTCCCCTTGGTCTTAGGATCGTATTTTGTTAGTATAACTTTGGTTTTCTTTTCGTTTCTGCGATTGCTGAACACCGCTGTGTTCGATCGCTCGAACTGGTTTCGAGCGATCGAAGGGAAGTTGTTCGATCGATCGAACAAAGTTCAAGCGATCGAAGTCTACTCCAGTTCGATCGATCGAACTCAGTTCAATCGATCGAACTCCAGCAGTGTTTGTTTTGTTTCTTTTTTCTTCCTGTTCTTATCTGTATCTTGTGTGGTCTTATTTTCAGGACTGCCAGATGAATCCAGTGACGGGCTATCATAAGTCCAAGCCCCTCGACCGTACTATACCAGATCCGGTACCTGTTCACGGGTTCCGGAATAACGAGGATAGGGTTTGGTTCGAGCGGTATTTTCAGACACAGATGGTTATGATTGAGCGCCCTATTGAGCACATCTGGACTGAGAGCCCATGGTTCCTCACACGGATCCGCGCTATGCCTCACTGGTTCGATCTCCTGTCGTTGGCCAAGAGGGTCAACCTATCCTGGATTAGAGGTGCGTGTGCGACTATGATCAGCGACCCGTTTACACCATTCACCTACCATGCCTTCTTTCGGAGTCGCTCATTCATCATCAGTCCCGCGACTGTTTCCGCCGCGTTGGGGGTACCAGAGGTACCTGATTATGTTTGCCCCCACCGGCCTGATGCACCAGTGACCCCACCATCCACTATTATCCGAGAGATCACTGGAGGCGCCGTTCCGTCTTGGGATGGCGATGCTTTGATCGAGGACCACTTTCTCACCGATGACTACCATATGCTTCATTTGGTCCTCAGCAATTGCCTCCTAGTGACGTCCTATAGAGAGAAGATCGCGGCTTGGTATGCGCGAGTCTTATATGCTGTGGGGACGGGACAGCCTGTTTGTATACCACGCCTATATATTGATTTTATGGTCCACCCCACCCGTTATATCTCGTCCAAGAAGCACCTGAAGGGTGCTTGGGCTATTCAGAGGGTCATGGCCGATGCCGGATTCCTCGAGCTCGCTGGGGATGATATCCGCCCTTCTCCCCACCGATTTAGCGAGGCGGCTGCTCGCCGCTCCGACGCCCAGAAGAGGAAGCGCAAGGGGAAAGGGACAGCGAGGGTGAGGGGGAGGAAGAAGAGGCGTGGCGGTACAGACACGGAGGCCGGAGCTTCAGGGACACCCACCGAGGTGGAGGAGCTTGATTCGGATGATGAGGATGATCCAGTTGCTGCGGTTCAGCAGTTTGAGCTGCGACAGCGGTCGCAGTCTCGTGCCCAGGGAGAGTCTTCTTCTTCTGTGCCTCTCCCGACAGTTCGCGAGCTATTATTAGAGGAGAGAGAGGCCAGGATTAGACTCGAGGGCCGGATGGATCAGATACAGACCTTGTTGGAGTCTATATTGATTCAGATAGGGGTTGATCAGGCTGTTCACTCTGCTCACCATCCCACGGCCACCCCGTCTGCTCCGCCTGCTGCTGATCCATCACATGTTGCTACTCCTACAGATCCACCTCTTACTGTTCCATCATCTGATGCTGCCCCAGCTTCTGAGGCTACTGATCCTGTTTCCACTACTGCGTCCGATCCACCACCCACTACTGCTCCTACTACTACTGTATTGCCGCCTGCTCCCATCGACATCCCTTCTCATATAGCCGATGATACGCCGTCTGGGGTCGATTAGTTTTAGTCGGGGAGGTGGCATTTATGTATTTTTGGTTGGTTGTAAATGTTGGTGGTTTTTGGTTGTATTATTTGGTTGGTTGGTTTTGTATGGACATTATGTATCTCTGTTTGTATTTTATTATGTTCATATTCCAGTGGTTTAGTTTGTTTGGATCATGGTTTTATCGTATTACTTTTATCTATTGATCCTGTCTGTTTTGGAGATTGTGTTCTACTTTTTTATGCTAGGTTGCTTGCTTGAGATCATCGATTTGCTCCATACAGGTGATACCCATCTATTTTATTTATTGAAAATCAACTTCTGGGGACTTTGTTGTTTTCAGTTGGGGGTAGGATAATAGATAGGTATACACTCATTTTGATCAGGTTTTGCACTTGGTAAGGTTTTAAATTTAATGAGAACACAGTCTGTTAAAATTTTGAAAATTTTTGAATCATATTGATAGAATAACTCTGAATAACCTCTCCTGCTTCTTAATTAGACAATGATACATTTGTAGTATTCTTATCTTTTTATGGATTAAATCCACGCGTTTTTTCTGTATCACTGAAATGAATTGCATCTGTAAAGCTAGTATGTACCCAATACTTTTGCACTCTAATTGGCAGCCATGTAGAAAACCTGAAAATTGAGTTAAAATGAATGTTGTGCGAAAAGAACAAGTAGTGGAAGCTAAATAACCCTTTGTGAGCTATTGGGCCAATCGTCATTTCTGAGGGGATTCTCATACATTGTCGAATGTTTTTTTTTTTCTTGCATATACTTGGTAAATTCGTTGTTAAGTCTCAGTTTTCTTTAAAGTTTTGACTGCTTGTTAGAGGAGAACGTTCAGGATTTACCAATTAAACTTGATGAACACTTAAGTGCTAAAAATTGAAAGTTGAGAAAATGATTCAAGCCATCGTTTACCCATTCCTTTACCTAATATAGCTCACCCTCATTCATTGAATCGTTTCACCCTGATCCCACCTCAATTAAATATTTCCAATGAAATCACAAGAATCTAAATCCTTGATCTATACCTTGACCTCATTGAACGGTTTGATAAATTTATTGAGAATGAGTCATCAAAGTATGTGAAATGGAAGGAAATTGTTGTGGGATATTCCAGGTTAAAAAAAATGATGATGATGAATGAAGGAGTATCTAAAAAAAAAAAAAAAAAAAAAAAAAAAAAAAGGTATGTATATTAAATGAATGGGAGATTGGGTGGAGAAAAGAATAACGAATAAAAAGAGAAGTTGAAATTCCATCACATACTAAAAAGCATACTCTTCTCTACAACACCCCCACCTACTAAATAAAAGCCATAATTCAAAATCTTGAAGATTCTCAACAATTGGTTTGAACACGAAAGTGTGAGTTGAGTTATCCACGGTATTTCGCTCCTCTAGTAAGTAGTATTCCATTCATGAGACTATACACTCTTAAATGTCCGTTTTTCATAGAGTCAAGTATGAAAGCATTAGCACTTAGAATATCATTCTTATCAAAGCTTTCATACGATGTGCGATCATTGTAAAGCAAGTTTCTGAGAGACGTTTTTTTTTAGTGTGACCAATGTGAGAATTGAGCTAAAACTGCAAGTTTCCAAAGTATAATATTCTGGATAACTCTTAATAAGGGTTGGACGCATGGTTGTTAATTTCACACACACACGGGTGCATGATGGTAATACATTTGTAGATTTTACTTGGTAATATAGGGGAGCATGTGGATCTCTATCATGGGTTGATAGAGGATATTATATTATTGTAGAGTTGAATTAACAGTTTAATGGAAGGGGAAATTCTACAAGTTGTTTTAAATCTTCTTGAGCTTAAAATTGGAATTTTGTGGGTATATTCACTGCAAACCCTCACGAGACAACACTCGTCCACTAGGGGGAACCTAGGGGTTTAACGGCTTGTTGCATTCGCTAAATGCAACCGCGATTCCTGCGAAAGTGAGTTAGGATTTTTTTTTCTCTCTCTATCTTAGTTTAGGTTGTTTTTAGTTTTTCTTTGTTTCTTAGTCGTGGTAGTATTAGTTTAGGAGTTTTTATTTTATTTTTATTTTCGCTTTATCGCTAGGGACTAGCAATAAGCTAGTTGGGGGTTGTGCAAAGCGGTGGTATTTGTAAAATACAACCGCGCTAAAAGGAAGAATTGTATTAGTTTTTATCACAATTTCCCGTGTTATCCGCAATTTGCATTACAAGGCTAATTTTTATACAATATGATTAATCTATGATAAGTTGTATTGTTTTAGCTGTTGTTTGTGCAGATTACTGCTGTGTGGACTAAACAGTTGAACATCAGAATAAATGGAATGCTGGAATGCAAACAAAAGAAGTCAAAGCTAAAATGTGAAGTTCGATCGCTCTAAGAAGGTTCGATCGATCGAGAGTTCGATCGCTTGAAGAGTGTTAAAGCGCTTGAAGATCAAGGGTTCGATCGATCGAAATCCGTTCGATCGATCGAACGGGGTATTTCCAGTAACATTTGCGTGCGCAGCAGAATGCGGGTTTTAACCCTAGTGTCTTAGGTTTTCTATTTATATGCGTTTTGTACACGTCCATAAGGACACCCACTTTTTACATTTTTACGGTTGAGAGATAGAGATAGAGAGTTTGTTTGGTTTTTGTAGGTTTTTCATTGAATTTTCGTATTGTGGATTGGATTTCTCGAAGTTTATACAAGTATCTTTCATTCCAGGTTATCTATTTATTGCTTATTCATATTCTGCACGTGTTAGACGTAGTTAGATCGCTTGTTTTACAGTGTTGCATGCTAGATAGTTATAAAACCATAGATTTTATAGTTTTCATGAAAAACTCGCAACCAAACAGGGTATTAATGTTTTCTTACGTTAAAAATAATTCTGTGACACTCCAGACGATGTCTGAGTAGTCCCAGGTTGGGAGAACACGATGAAACAGTGATCTCCAACCTCTGCCATGCAGCAGGATAATCGCTGTGTTCGATCGATCGAAGTTAGTTCGATCGATCGAACCAGAGACAGTCAAGCGATCGAAGTAAGTTCGATCGATTGAGGGATGAAGGTCTTCGATCGATCGAATGCGCGTCGATCGATCGAACTCCCTGATTCTTGAGGATGTTCCCTACAGTATTCCAGGACCTTTTCTTTTAAGATGTGTTATCATTCTGTCCCAAATAAATGTTCAGTTTGTCAAAACAGTTTTAAAACTAAGGCCCTAAGGCATTTTCTTTCAATACATTTTGCAAACCATCTTCAATGCTAACACCATTGAGGATGCGAGTCTTAACTATTGAATTAAACCGCTTTTGTGTATTTCAATTTAACTGTGATGATATGGTCCCGGTCATGAAAGGGCCATGGATTCTTTATTTTTAGAGGAATACGGAAAACTGTAGGTAATATGCTCCATTGTGCTTCAAGGTAAATGCATGGTAGATGGCTAGGTTACTGCGGATTCGTGTAATCCCAACACTTTCTTTCTAAAGCTAAACACCCTAATTTTAAGTACTGTTTTAATTAGCTAGTTAGATTGTTTAGTTAATTTTAATTATTTTCATTAGTAATCCTAGTTTGTGGAACTTTGTGTTCTGCACCATCGTTCAAACTTGTTCATTTTATTTTGATTTCTTTTAGAGGATAGTCTAATTTAATAGGTCAGCACCTTCCCTGTGGGATCGACCTGGTCTTACCAGATATTACTTGCACGTCTACCTACACTTGGGTATTGCACAAGAGCGCACAAGATTTTTCTCGTGTCAACATTCAAAGTTATGTTTTTAATACTCTCCAGCTTCTCGAAGCTGATGACGTTGATGCGTCCTGGACATTCGTGTTCAGGCTTTTCAGGTTATGGTCAGGAAGGACCTTATGACTACGCTAACTGAGAACGGCTGCTTTTGGAATGAGAACCTGTTTATTTATCATATGCTTTAAGTTACATGTTTTAAGTTATGAACCGTTTTGTAATAAGGATGACTGTAATAGACCTTAAGTTATTATTTTGTTTTGTTTCAAGGCGGTCTGTGCCTTAGTTGACCTCGTGTCATAATATGTAATAAGTTAGAAAAATTTTGTAAGCCTTGATTGCTCTGCTCTGATTATTATGTTTTGTTGTTCGACGTTTGGGACAGAATCGATCCTTCAAACTGTCGCGACCTACGGGTCCATAAAGGAAATTAAACGCTTTCCTTATTTATGCTACGTTGGGGCGTGACAGGATTTAGTGGTATCAGAGCCAGGTTATCTCAGAATAAGTTTAGCCAGGTTAGGGTTTACCAGTATAGACCCAATTCCACATTCCATTAAGTATTACACACCCGATGATACGACAGGGAGGATAGACTCAGAACCCAAACGCCTAAGATTATTTATGCCCTGACTTAAGTAGTACCTTTTTATCAGGAATGGATCCAGCTCATCCACTATATGTACCAGACGGATTCGGGGGACACTTTGTGACACCTGGGGCAGTGGTCCCAGCCTTCCTCGACTTGTATCATGCGGACATTGAGCAGTTGGCCACAGCAACCGTAGTATCTGATTTATGGCACCAGGTTCACGTGGTAGGCTTAGTTAACTTGACTCGTATCCGCCTAGAGCTTCGTTACTTTGCAGAGGCTCAGCGTTTGATTTTGGTTGAGGTTTTGAGGTTGGTCGATAGCGATGCTTTCTACCTTCCCCTCGAGGTCCAGATTGTGCACGCCCATCTGGCACAGTTGGAGATGCCCCCGCTAATGGTTCCCATCGCCGAGGACGATGCTGAGGTTGTTTATGTGGTCCCAGTAGGTGGGGAGGTTATAGAGGACGGCATAGGTCTAGGCGACTTAGCCGCTGACCTAGAGGCTGAGCTAGCACTCGAGCTAGTCTTACCTGAGGAGATGGTAGTTGAGGCAGATGTCCCTGTGCCTGCTTCATCATCGACCTCTCACAGCTATGACGGGGTTGGTTCGTTCTTTGTGCAGCGATTTCGCCCCGTTGACTCGCTAGATCTCTTGATAGCTGCTTATGGAGACGATTGACGTTCTAGATATGACCTTGTACATATTAACTACTTTTGACTATTAGCTCTATCTCTTTTTGCAAACTATAATTACATGTGTTAGAGTGTAGGGCAATGACCCCATTTTGTAACATTAACTCTTGCATGCGTCCTAACCCAGACAGATAGGGTAGGCATTGATCTGATCATACATGCTTTTTGTATCAACTTGACAAGAAGTTATATATATAAAATATACTCTTTTGAATGTTGTCGTCATTTAAATTGTTTCATAGCACTGTTGCATGCATTTTCCTCATTCTACTATCACTATCATGCATAGAATGGCTGGAGGACTAAGGAGGAACCGGAATTTAATCGAGGGAGCACCTGAGGCTGCTAATCCTACGGGGATGTTCAAAGCGTTTGTCAGACGTTTGGAAAGAATCAGTAATACGAATGACAACCGACGAGACCGCCAGACTGAAGATAAACTGTTGGAGAGATTCCATGCGCTAAGGCCCGAGCAGTTTGTGGGTACCGCAGAGCCATGGAAAGCTGGATAATGGTTAAGGCAAATGGATTGTATGTTCGAGGTTGTCCAGTGCAACGAGATGGACAAGAGGAGATTGGCTACGTTTCAACTGACCGACGCCGCCGCAGATTGGTGGGACTCGGTGATAGCCACTATTGGGAACACAGCTGCTACTGGAATGACGTGGACTGCATTCAAGGGGAAATTTTTGGAGAAGTATTTCTCGGCTACAAAGAGGCACAGAAGAGACAAGGAATTCATGGATTTAACTCAGGGAACTAAGTCAGTACAAGAATACACTACTCAGTTCGAGTGGGCAGAGAAGCATGAGCGCGCCTTTCTGGAGTTGAAAGAGAGGCTCATAACCGCGCCAGTATTAGCTATACCTAAGCCTGATGAGAAGTTCACTATCTTTAGTGATGAGTCATATCAAGGGTTAGGGTGTGTGCTTATGCAAAAGGGCAGAGTTATCGCATATGGATTTAGACAGCTGAAGCCGAATGAGTTGAACTATCCCATTCATGATTTGGAGTTAGGAGCAGTAGTGTTCGCACTCAAGATTTGGAGACATTATCTATATGGTGAGAAGTTTGATTTATTCTCCGATCACAAGAGCCTAAAATATTTGTTCACACAAAAAGAGTTGAACATGAGGCAGCGCAGATGGATGGAGCTGACCAAAGATTACGACTTCACGTTAGAGTACCACCCTGGTAAAGCTAATGTGGTCGCGGACGCCTTGAGTCGACAGACTCGGGAAACGATCGCCTCCTTAATGATTAGAGAATGGCGAGCATTGGAGACGTTGGCAGAATTCGACGTACAGAGTGTTGAGGAAAGAGAAGGACAACTTTTTGGATGTCTTATCCTACAGCCTGTTCTTATCGACCGTGTTATTATAGCTCAGAAAGAAGATGAGAAGTTTCAGACATGGTTTATTAAGATGTCAGAGAAGGATCCGACAGAATGGAAGGTGGGAGTCGATGGAGGATATCGGTGCAGGAATAGATTATGTGTGCCAGATATTGGAGAACTTAGGAAGGATATCCTGGAAGATGATATACAGTTCACCCAGGAGGAACGAAGATGTATAAAGATTTGAAGAGAAACTTCTGGTGGGAAGGTATGAAGAAGGACGTAGCCGAATTTGTATCCAAGTGTTTGATGTGTCAACAAGTCAAGGCCGAACATCAGAGACCGTCGGGATTGTTGCAACCACTACCTATTCCTGGTTGGAAGTAGGAGCACATTACGATGGATTTTGTAGTAGGATTGCCTCAATCACAGCAGAATCATGATGCTATTTGGGTAATCGTGGATCGACTGACTAAATCTGTGCATTTCATCGCTTACAGTATGACATACCCGGTAGAAAAGATGAGCCGGATGTACATACAACAAGTTGTACGACTTCATGGTGCACCTGTGTCAATAGTGTCAGACCGTGACGCACGTTTTACTTCTGGATTTCGGAAAAATTTGCAAGAAGCTATGGGAACCTCGCTCAAGATGAGCACTACTTTTCACCCTCAGACAGATGGGAAAACTGAGCGTGTTAATCAGATCATGGAGGATATGCTTAGGGCTTGTGTGATCGATTTTGAGGAATCTTGGGAGACGCACTTGCCGTTGGTTGAATTTGCCTATAACAATAGTTATTACGCGAGTATCGGTATGGCTCCGTTCGAAGCATTGTACGGACGACCATGTCGTTCTCCGTTATGTTGGGCAGAATTCGGAGACACGGAGTTGTTGGGACCGAATTTGGTTAGAGAAACCAACGAGAAAATTTCCTTGGTCAAGGAAAGAATGAGAACCGCTCAGAGCCGGTATAAGAGTTATGCCGATCGACGCCGAAAAGATTTGGAATTCAGTGTTGGGGATCACGTACTTCTTAAGGTTTCACCGACCCGAGGAGTAGTACGCTTTGGTCTTAAGAAAGGGAAGTTGGCTCCGCGTTTCATCGGATCGTTCGAGATTTTGGAACGTGTCGGAAAAGTAGCCTATCGACTGGCGCTACCACCGAAGATGTCTGGGGTTCACAACGTGTTTCACGTGAGTATGTTGAGGAAGTACATACGCGACCCCTCGCATGTGGTTAGTTATGATGATATTGAGACGAGTCATAACGTTTCTTACAAAGAGAGGCCCGTGAAGATTCTGGATCAGGCTATCAAGAAGCTGAGAAATCAGGACATTCCGTTGGTGAAGGTTCAGTGGAATCACCATGGCGAGAACGAAGCCTCGTGGGAAGTGGAAGCTGTTATGAGGAAGAAGTACCCGGAGTTGTTTCAGGACTAGTTGGTCTTGATTTCGGGGACGAAATCCTGTTTAAGGGAGAAAGGTTGTAACAACCTGAAAATTCATAAACATTTAATTGCATTGCTATATATAAATTCAATTTGTATTATTGCTTTCATTTTAATTTCAATTCTCACATGTTTATTTCTTAATTCTTGACTTAATTACTGTTGAAATTCTTATTGGGGTCAAACTGTAAATTTAATAAATTTAGTAATGCCTGTATTGGATTTTAAAACTGTATTTCAAAACGGTGAAAATAAACTCTTTTAACTCAAACTGCATTTTTATAAAATCGGAAAATTGTTTCTTTCGATAAAAGGAATTTTCTGTATTTTTGTGGTGAACACTGCGCCCCGAAAATACCAGTTTACTTCCAAAACTGTCCGTGCCGTATTAAACTTCCACAGATTTTGGAAGTGATGTAAAGCTAGATGTGACATACACTTTACTTTCCATTTATGGCAAGTGATCATTGGCTTGTGCCTTGTTTGTTTTTACCTATTTTGTGTGTGTGTTTGTTGTGCCATAATCATTTATTCCCAAACAACCAACTATTGACCCCTAGGAACCTATAGTGACCTTTAGCAATCTGTAGAGTTATGTGATGTGTATATCTGTGTTTATACGTTTGATTTTGTGCTGTGTATTGGTTTGATTTTAACTAAAATGAATTAGTAGAGTAAAGATTACATTACACAACTTGGAGCCCAAGTTGTGAGTTCCATATATTCACACTCCCTCTCATTAAACACATTCTGGAAATACAATTACAGAGAGTTAGAGAAAGCTTCATATAGACAGAATTATTTTAGAGAGAACTTCCCAATTTCATAGTCAAGCTTGGGTTTGGAATTTATTATATTGCTATACTTTCTCAACCAATTCCTTCTATCTATATCAAGGTGAGTATTTATAACTCACTAAGAATGTTAATTATACTTGTTTGCTATGTATATGATTGTAATTTATAATCCACCATTGCTAATTTCGTCCATGGAAGCTTGAGCTTCAAAATCATAATTTTCAAACCTTAATCAAAACTTGTTTTTAGAGTTGATAATGAAAGATTATACCTTATAGCTGATATGTTCGAAGTTTTAGAACACAATTCATTCACATGGAAAAGTGTATAAGAAAATAAGTTTTCACATGTTTTAGTTTTTCATAAAATTGGAGAGCCATAATTTGAATCATGAGAAATTGATTATAGATTCATGATCCTTACGAAAAATCGAAGAGAAACAT
This sequence comes from Hydrangea macrophylla, assembly GCA_033977485.1. Lineage (NCBI taxonomy): Eukaryota > Viridiplantae > Streptophyta > Magnoliopsida > Cornales > Hydrangeaceae > Hydrangea > Hydrangea macrophylla. Next base: position 38,619,810 of record CM066994.1, read on the forward strand.
ATATTATAAGGCTTAGTATCCTCGGATTTGCAAAATGGGTCAATTAGACCCCTGAAATCTGAAATAGAGCCGTTTCTGCGAGGAAGATGAAGCCTCTGCTTCATCTCGCGCGCGCGATCGCGCGAGCGAGTATCGCGCGAGCGGCCCGCGCGAGCGACCCCTCGCGCGAGCCGCGTGGTTTCAGGCAGACAGAAAAGTTTTTATATAGAAATAAAAAAAATAGGCAGGTCGCGCGAGAGACCTTTCGCGCGAGCGACCCACGCGCGCGAGGTGTCTAATTTCAGGCAGAAAGAAAGGTTTTTATAATAAAATGAAAAATGGGCACATCGCGCGAGCGACATTTCGCGCGAGCGGCCCGCGCGCGCGACTTCTGGCAGTGTCTAGTTTTGTTTATTTTCTGCTAAGGGACTGTTTGGTTCAACTTTTAAGTACTGTTAGGGTTCTGTTTGGGGAAAACTATTAAGACAGAATCCCAATTGATTATGTTTGAACGAATAGAACGTTGTATTATGACTTATCAATCCCCGTATGTACGTTGTTCCTTTAATTCAGCGATTTACTTTGTGTTTAAATTCATGTCATTCATGTGGGGTCAGTGGCACATGCATGTGGGTGTCAGTCATTGTGGAAAAGAGTAATGGTCAGTGTGGAAAAAATATGAGTTTGAGATTGAGATTGCGGTTGTGGTTGTGGTTGTGGTTGAGATTGAGATTGCGGTTGTGGTTGTGGTTGTGGTTGAGGTTGAGATTGCGGCGAGGGTATCTTTGAAATGCGACGGTGGCAAATATGGACACTCCCTGACGCCCATGGAAGCGTTAAAGTGTGTGACGCCGAACTTGGACACTCCCTGGCACCCATGGTAGTGCTAAAGTGTGGCCTACGGACACTCCCTGATACCCGAGTCTGGATACTGCGTGAGGTTGCTCCGGTATTTGTATGGCAGATTAGGTAGTCAAAGTGTGAGGCAATGGACACTCCCTGGTACCCCGGACCAAAGTGTGAGGCAAACTGGACACTCCCTGGCGCCCCGTTGCTAAAGTGTGGTTATCTTAGTGTTTCAAAGATACTGGAGTGAGTATTGGGTTGTTGTGTCTGTCGAGAGAAAAGAGTCGGTAAGATGAGTTCGGTGCATTGTCTCATACACGATCATATGTTTTCATGAATGAATGACATTTTAATACTTTCCCCGTTGGTTTATAATTGAATTCTTTCTATGGTGAAATCGTTGATTTTTACAAGACGTGAAAAGAAAGAATTTGTAAATGGGTATGTTTTACATTCAAAGTTATGTTTTTAATACTCTCCAGCTTCTCGAAGCTGATGACGTTGATGCGTCCTGGACATTCGTGTTCAGGCTTTTCAGGTTATGGTCAGGAAGGACCTTATGACTACGCTAACTGAGAACGGCTGCTTTTGGAATGAGAACCTGTTTATTTATCATATGCTTTAAGTTACATGTTTTAAGTTATGAACCGTTTTGTAATAAGGATGACTGTAATAGACCTTAAGTTATTATTTTGTTTTGTTTCAAGGCGGTCTGTGCCTTAGTTGACCTCGTGTCATAATATGTAATAAGTTAGAAAAATTTTGTAAGCCTTGATTGCTCTGCTCTGATTATTATGTTTTGTTGTTCGACGTTTGGGACAGAATCGATCCTTCAAACTGTCGCGACCTACGGGTCCATAAAGGAAATTAAACGCTTTCCTTATTTATGCTACGTCGAGGCGTGACAAAGCTTCAGCTTGATTTTTACTAGAGCCGTGACAGACCACAGTACCCAGTTTCTGAATCTAGATCTTGATCGGCATATGAACTGAGGGTTCTAGAAAGTTCATTTATAATACTCATTCCTCCTTACAATGGTTTCAAGTAGGAGGAACAACAAACAAAGGAAGGAAGGACAACGAACATTTGCAGTATGAGTGACCCAACAGTGTCTAAAATTCTGCATTGTGTCTTTATGTGTCTGTAAGCATATTGCCCACTGCAAATCACGCTTGTTTGTGTGTCTTTATGTGTCTTTTTGCTTGATAAGTGACTGTTTTTGTGCTATTTTAGTGCAGAATTGTGTAGATATTGTGCAGAATTTTGGTGTTTTTGCTTGATACCTGACTGTTTGTGTGCATTATGGGCAGAGTTTGTGTGCAGGAATCTATGTTGTTTGTACGGCGCCTTTCAGTGAGTCTTGAATTTGTGCAGTTTTTTGTGGGCTACTGTTTGCTCTATTTCTGCAGAAATTTGGGGTGCATGTTTGGGGTTTTTTAAGGACATGCTTGGATTCTATGGTTTAGGGACGTTTTAGATTTGGTTGTTGGAAACCATATGGCTTGTCTCCTGATGTAATTTCCTTGGACTATGTCCATTTTATACAAACTTGTTTACTGAGCAAAAAAAAAAAGTGTCTGAAAGTAATTTATCTACTAGCAGGATAGAAAAGATGAAGTACATCTAGACTACATATTGAAAGGCAGGTTTTGAAGTAAGTAATAGAAATGATCAGTAATTCTTACAGAATTTGTTACCTTACACCAACTATCTTTTGGAATTCTTCTTCAATAGAGCGAATTGTATAGCTGTGAAAATCTTATTTTGATGTAAGGTTGTGGTTCTGCAATGAAGAAGGGAAAAAATTGTAAATAGTAAGCTAGAAATAGCAACATTTTACCAACTCTTATACATATTAAATTGAGTTACACTATGTAATTAAAGGACCAATTCACACAAACAATGGTAGCCCAAAAGATAACAAGATTTAAAAAATATATTACTACTACTAAGTGAGGGATACAAGGATCTTTCTCAATATCTCCATATCAATACATGGAAATGCTCACAGCTTTAAATCATCAATTAGCATATGAAGAGATCTTCAAACTCATTAGACGAAGACATGGTGAAATACATCGGACATAGATCCGGTTTGGATTAGCTTTTAAACTAATCAATTTTTGGAATACGAGATTTTAAAAAGCTACAAATTTTTACTTTTTAAAAAAAGTTTTTTTTTAGTTTTACAAAGGAATCAGCTTTTTTAAAAAGCTGTGAAAAAGATAATCCAAATGGTCCCCAAAAAAAGCTATCCATAACGGGCTCTTAAGAAGTTGCATCTAATCTATGTAATAATAAGTAACAAAAGAAATTGTAAAGTTAACAGACACCCCCACCTTCACAATAATGATGGCTATGACTCCAAACACAATAAGCAAGAGCAAGGCCATGATACACCGATCAGTTGCAACCTAATTAAGAAATTCAAGTAACACAGAGACTAGGTGTTAATTATAAAGAGAGTAGGAGGATGTGAAAATTTCAGAGATTGACCTGCCTACCAATTTCCTTGACCAGTTGAGAAGCTTTCTTGATCGAGAAGTAGACAGAGTCCAACTCATTGACAATCTTACCCATTTCTTCAGTCTGAAACAAAAAATGATATAATATTCAGTTCCAAAGTTTCTACGACAAAATTTGCCTTGAAATCTACTTTATCTTTTCTGCATACTCATACACACCTGGGCCTTGAGCACTGCTGCAGTCTCTGTTCCAACATTGATTGTGTCCTGGACAATCTATAGAAAACAGAATTTTCGAAATCAAGCTTTATGAAAATTTGAAATATCTCCCAAAACTAAATTGAATGGATAATTTAGCAATTCCCATCTTGTTTTAATTAATTCGCTGTCTACTTGTTTTCAGCAGGCACAAGAAGGAAGGGTGGGGGTTTGTAAATGCTTTGAACATCAGGGTTTATGCTCCACTTGGTACAAAAGTGACTTTTTTTTCACAGTACATATATCAATATTGATTATTCAATATGCACAAAGAGGGAAAAAAGAACAAATGAGGGTAGAGACAATGGTATAGCTATGCAACATTCCTTAGTACAGAACTCCTTGATCTGCATAAATACGACACAACATTCCTTAGTACAGAACTTTTACTATAGGATTTAAGCAATAATTTGCAAGAATTAACCAGAGATACAATTTTTGAAATGAAGACCAACCAACCATTGATTGCTTTTTCTCACCAGCAACTTCTTGTTGTCTGGATCATTTTGATGCTCCAAGTCCTTCATTTCTCTATCAAACTCTTTAATAAGCCTGGAGAGACAACACATGATAATTGTTACTCTTTCTTATCAATTTCGTTGTGCCAGGTTAGCCCCAATTTAATCTAAAACATATGGATGCAGTACACCACGCCTACAGATCGTATGTAACTGAAAAGCCCATGGGAACTTGAACTTGGAAGGCCAAGTTGACTATATAACTTTCAACACATGATCACATTCAGCATTTTAACTCAAGAGAACTGCAAATGCAAACTAATAATCAGTGTAGCTCTTACAGTCCCTCATCTTCTCCGTGAGCTCTTCCAACTACCTACTCTGCCAGTTTGAGTCCTTAATCTTCTCCAATTTTTGCAAAGTGGTGGGTCAGGCGGACCAATACGGCCCACTTTAGACCGCTATTCTCATGTAACATCTATGTTCCAGTTTAACCCATAATAAAAAAAGGGTTAATTACACTCACCTCCCCTATGTTTTGCCTTAATTATATAGACATCCTTGGCATTTTGGGAACTAAGTTTCACTCCTCAAGTACTTAGATAAAACATTAATCTGATTATGTAAACCTACTACATAGTACAATATCGATATCTATTTTCCAATATCCCTAAAAAGTATATTAGTATAGTTAATATTTCCACCTTCCAACTCCTTGAATCACAACTGCCACAACCCATGTGTCCTATCAATAATGTTAATTAATTGAAAACTGACCTCACATAGAGTGCTCAAACTAAATAGCTGAGCTGCAGTTGAAAACCCTGAGCTTGGTGAAGCTCTAATCTGGAAGAAGCAAAGAAAAATTAGAAAGAAAGATAGACGAATGGAACTAAAACTTGCAGACAACATTAAGCAAATCTAACATCAAAGAATCATAAAGAAAAAAAAATCCCAATTACAAAGTTCTAGAACACATCAACAGTTTGCATCAGGATGAGAAGAGAGAGAAATAATGAAGGCTTGCCACATCAGATTTTTTTGTACAAAGAGATCATGCTGATGTGGCAAGTTGTAGAGGCTTGGCTTGCTTCAGCCTTTATATAGATATAATAGATAGATTCCCTCTAGGGAGAGAGAGAGAGAGAGAGAGAGAGAGAGAGAGAGAGAGAGAGAGATTATGAGAGATTCACATCTCTCTTACACCAATCAAGTATTCCATCTGTGGCACAAGCAATTTTTTGGAAAATTGATTTATATTACAACTCAATAAGTGGCTTACCTTTAATCAATCTGAATGGTATGTCCCTACCATTTTTTTTTTGGAAAAAAGAGTTCACCTCCTATGGATTAACTATTACTACACCAAACAAGAAAAATGTATACTGAAATTTCCTGCTGAAGCTAATTCAAGAGAATTAATAGATATAATAGTGGTTTAATTTGACTAAGGAGGCACATAACAATGATCAAACATTCTTGATGTATTTATTCAAGATGACATGGCAGGATTTTGAGTTCCACAAGATAGAAAATTAGAAATTCAAGTTTTGATGCCAGTGCTAATGGCACAATTTGGGCTTCTTTTAGTTATATGTATAAAACGTGATCTCAAGGTTCTTTTCCAATCGGTGATTTCAGTAAAATAGACTATCAAAGCCCTGCTTGCACTGAATAGTAAGAAACATCAAGTAATAAAAGGGTGGTCATAAACATTGAACCACATGCCAGGATATTGTGATCTGATGATGCACAGCAAACAAATAGCATTGGAGAAAGAAGATCGAGTCAAATTAAGGTTGCTTTGATAACACAGTAAAAAAAAAAGTCCAAGATGTGAGGAGTGACTTAAGAGGAAGCACAATAGTCACTAATATTCACTCACCATGCTAAGAAAATGTTTGATAAATACGTTGGTTATAGAAAAGATTGCAAGTCAAAATGAACATTTGTCTTGGTTTTGCTAGAATGAATATATATTAGAAATTTGGTAAAAAAAAAACAAAACCTCACATTGGACAACCGTTTGTAATTTTGGTCAAAAGTCCTGATTAGTGAAACTTAATCAACTCAAATCCTTTTGAAAAAAATTCTATTGAGGGACCTTTTACTCAAGTAAAAAAAACGGTTGGACCTAACACCTCGAAAGTCCCTGATTAACGAAATTAATATAATCAAATGCTTATGAAATAATTTTATGTCGAGGTACCTTTTCCTAAAATAAAAATTGGGTTAGACCTAGTAAAACCAAAAAAAAAAATATATATTTTATAGAAATGTTGACTAACATTCCCTCTATATATACACACACATACATAATATATGTTAGAAGAAGTTTTTCACTTGAGTTCCAATGGAACCAGTAGACCCAACAACAGGGATTGGCTTTGGACCATCCCAGTAATTTTTTCCCTTCCCAATAATTTGTTTAAATGTATTTTCTCATATCAATTAAATTGTAGCCGATTATCATTATTTACCCCAACAAAAGGAAAAGAAGAAAAGAAATCAAATAGTACCAAAACGGATTGAACATTAAGGGGAAAAATATATCACAATCTTACTAAATAATGACCCCTATGGAGTAACTTTTTTGCCCAACCCTCGAAAGTTAGAAGAAACTAAAACTAAGTAGTTTCCGGACAACATTGTCCATCATCTTTGGATGGAGTGTGATTACACCTTGCAAAGCTACACATAAGACATCAAGAGTCATGTTTCATTTTCCTTAATTCATTTGATTAGACTGAATTCTTAAACTTTAACCTCTGGCTTCTAAAAATTTAATTTCTGGTTTCTTAAACTTGAACCTCTAGTATAGACTATGACCCAAAGAAGAAACCTATTTTATATTGGGTAAAAAAATTGTGGGTAGTGCACTGACTAAAAGGGTCGTAGCAGGCATGAGACAAACTCTAGTAGGCATTTTATCAAACATCATTTGAACACCCACTCAGAACCCCTTTCCAAAGCTGAACCAAATAGAGAAAGTTGTGCCCAAAGAGAACTTCAAAAAATAAAACTGAGGAGTAATGACACACTGATGCTCAACACACACACACACACACACACACACACGTACACATACATATATACAGAGAAAAGGAAATAGAAACCAAACCTTGCATTCAAGCCTCCAGTAGTGGTCGATGATGAGCTCATGATAGAGTCATAAAAGGAACCGCGTCTCATTTAATTAGGGTTTCACGAATGAGTCTCAGATTAGCAGATTCCCTAATTGGACGAATTGGAGTTCGTTGATGGAGAGGTTCTAGAGAGAAAAAATTAGGGTTTTCTGATGAAAAGTAGGGCATCATCTCATAATAGAATGGACGAAGAAGAAGAAGAAAAGGAAGAAGAAGAGAGAGAGAGTACCTATGACCGGCGGTGGCAACGAGCTGAGGAAGGAGTCCTGCGGATGGAGTCTGATCCTTTCCTTTTCCTTCTCTCTTCGCTTCTCTTTTGACTAGGGCTTAATCTGTTGAAATGTTTAGAGGGAAAATGTTTGGGGAAATGTTAGGGGAAAATTTGGTGCAAAATTTTTGTATGTGGTTATTTACAAAATTGCCACCGTACTTTTTTTATTTTTAAGTTTTTATTTATAAAATTACCACCGCATCTTTAATTTTTGACTTTTTATTTACAAAATTGCCATTGTATTGTCATTACTAACGGATATATACCTTTTTCTAATGGATATATCCGTTAGTAATTAGTAACGGATATATCCGTTAGAAATCATAAAAGTTGTCCGTTAGAAATCTGGCCATATGGTGTAGTGTCATCTGACTCAGTCCATTAAGAGAGACAAAAGAACATTGAGGTTGATATTCACTTTATTTGTGAGAGGGTTCAGTTAGGGTTTATCATCCCACATTTTGTGTCTTCACGTGAACAAACTGGTGATATGTTCACTAAGTCTGTCAGACCGGATCTTCTTCAATCATCTCTTTGCAAGTTAGGGCTAGTCAATATCATCGCCTCAGCTTGAAGGGGAGTGTTGGAATTAGAAAGATTTTACTTCCTAGTTTAATGTTCAATTTATGGGTCATGATGACCACATTAATTTGATTTTACTCTTTCTTTAATTCTCTTTATTTCTCTTTTCTTTTCTTACCTTCCTAGCTTGTATATATAGAGATACATATTAGATGAATAAAATAACCCTTTCTCATATTATTTTCCTACGAAGGTGGTGGAGTGAGAGAGAATTCGAAGGCACTTGAACTTGGACCACACCTTTTGTGTGGACCACAGCCTACCCACAAAAGAAATGAATTTTTTTTTTTTTTTGGTAAAACAAAAGAAATGAATTTGGTTGTTTAAGAAAGCGTGAGCACGTACTGGCCATTCCCAAGTTAATTTTACAGCTTCTCTCTTGTGCATGAGCCAAGCTCATTAAGGAGCTTGCTTTCGAACTTGACTTCGAGCTCTAGCTCGTGCTTGATTGTTAAAAGATAATCGAGCCGAGCTCAATCTTACTAATTTTCTGTGGGGCCGAGCTCGAGCTTAGCTCGTAAGAATTCTGCCGAGCTTGAGTAAGGTCTAAACCATTTGAGCTCGATCGAGCCGACGTTTACATGCTGCCCCTAGACAAAACATAAATATTCATCTTTCTAGCTAATGGTTCGATCATATGCTCAAGTGCTCTAACATAAATATAAATAAACCAACATGAAAAACCCTTCAGAAAACAAAAATTAAACACCATTATGCATGCAGAGTGTTGAAATTTAACATTGTTCAACCTTATTCAAAGCTTCTAGCTAATTTCATACCCTAGATAGAGTACAAGACAGGCAAATTACTTCGTGCATGCTAAAGAAGCGCGCGCATTGCTTGTAAAACAAAAGGCCGGGTGCCAGACAGTTATTTGACAGAAACTTCTTCGATCTGAATGTTTTCAATAGGGAGTGATTTCAACTGACATCCTTGCAGTCAATTCTCTTACAAGCTTAGCAGCAACCATCGCAGTCATCCCACCGAAAGTGTCACGTTGTGGGTTGTACTCAACCACATCAGCACCAACAATATCACCTTTAAGGTTATGGAGTATGTTGAGTACATCACGGAAAGAGAGACCTCCTGGTTCAAAGTGAGAGACCCCGGGAGCAAATGCAGGATCAAGACAGTCCACATCCACAGAAATGTACACACCCTTCACACCTTCACCTTCCCCAAGTTTCTGTTTAGTCAAGAAACCCACAAATTAAAATATATTAGTACACTTTTCACATGTCTACAAAATTCTCAATTGAAGTCAGTATATATGGAACTTAATTAAAAAGGTTGAAATTATGAGAAAAGCTGCACAATCATTGAAAGTTGCAATATTTTCGTAATTTTCCTCCACGTCTGGTGCAATTAAAAGTATCTCAAAGATCAAATCTCAAGAGGTAGCGACACAAATCGAAGGTGATAGATTACCATATATATATATATTTATATTTCAAATTACCTCCGAAGTTTACAAAGCTTTTTTTTTTTTTTTTCTGAATCTGCACAAAACTGAATTTTGTACACTTTCTTATCTTTTAGGGCCATGCGATATATTGAATGAGCCTCATTTCTTTTGCAGAATCTTCATTGACAGTACTCACTTTAAACTCCTAGTTCCCTCAAAGCTTTCAGTAATTTAAAAGATGATCACCTAATTCTCTGTATGACGATTGACGACCAGTACAGTAGCATAAAACCAATTTGGTGAGAGATAAAAACACATGAATATATATATATATATATATAAATCAAAATCTTATTCTGATTTTCCAGAAAAATAATTAATGCAACTCTACAGTTTGTCATTGTAACTATTGTTAACTTAATTACCGATCTAAAATCAAAATTAATCTATTAAACGCACCAAAAGCACATTTGAGTACATGTTTCTCGTGCTTAGAAGCATAAAGCGGGCGGGGAACTGAGTAAAAATAGAAGAATTTGATGTTTGGGGCGTCTAGAAATCGTTTATTTTAATTAACTATTATAGATTTTATCAACATTTAAAATAAATGTTGAAAAATAAATCCAATACTAAGACAATAAATCAAGTCTATGGGACTTCTTTTTGTATTAATATACTGTATCATATTTTCAAGCTTATGATTTTTTTGGGCAGCTTTAGAAATATCCATAGATTTGGGGTTAAAATATTAAATTAAATTAAAGACATTGAAAATATTTGAAAAGTTGTGACAGTTATAGGAAAGTGAGTTTTGTTTAGAATAAATAAGTGATTATAAAAATATAGCTTAACTACATTTTACTCCTTTCTAGTTTGTCATTGTGTCAATTTGGTGTCTGTAGTTTAGAAAGTGTAAGTTTAATCCCTATAATTACATAAGTGTGTCATTTTAGTCTCTCAAATATTTTTTCTAACAAAGTTTCAACTTTCAGTGACAAAATTATTGGTCACTAAAATACTTATTGAACTAATTATTTGACACATTTATGAAAATAGAGACACTAATTAAAGTGACACTTTCTAAATTACAGAGACCAAACTGACACATGTGACAAACTATAATAATGTAAAATGTATTTAGGAAAATGCTAGACCCATACAGTGAAACACACTTTTTCCACACATAGCTTTAAATGCATGTACCCTATGTTGTATAAGTGGGGCACAAAAAAGTGTAAAAAATTCAAACAACACAAGGTACATGCATTTAAAACTGTGTGTGAAAAAAATGTGTGGTTCACTGTGTGGGTCTGGTAGTGCTCATGTATTTAACCCTAAAAGTAAAGACAAGTGGTTAGTAGGGACCACTAGTTTGAAAAGATTCAACTTTAGTTGCATAAAAAAAGGAAAAAGGTGGAAAACGGAGAGTTCCCTCTTGTCACGCTAGTTAGTGCAGGTTAGGCCTGTAAATGGATCGGATTTGTGGTATCCGAATCCGAATCCGATAAGAATCCGTTAACTAAATCCGAATCCGATCCGATAAAAAATTCGTTAACCAAAATCCAAATCCGAATTTGTTAGGATTCGTATATCCGCCGGATATCCGTTAAGCAATAAAAAAAAACCCCTTAAGCAAATCAAGTTTTTTTTTTTAAATTTATTAATTGGATAACTGTTAAAGCACCAAAGGAAATTTTTAATCGGATATCCGTTAAGCACCAAATTTTTTATTTATTTTTATTTTTTTCTCTAATCGAATATCCGTTAAGTACCAAAAGAATTTTATAGTGTAGGGTCATTATGTAATTTTCACAAAATAGGGGGAGCTAAATTGTTATTTTCACAAAATAAGGGGAGCTAAACGGATCGGATTCGGATCGGATTTGTGATATCCGAATCCGATCCGTTTGCTAACAAAAAAATCGGATTCGGGTTCGGATTCGGATTTTCTTATCGTATATTTTCTATCGGATTCGGATCGGATCGGATTCAAATCCGATCCGTTTACAGGCCTAGTGCAGGTAGGTGTATTATATTAGTATGCTAAGGAAAACGTAACTTGTGCCTTTAGGTCACATGTTGAAGTGCTTAAAATAATAAAAATTTATATAGAGAACTCACACGGATAGAAAAGTAGGTGTGCTACGCCTAATTTATTTAGGGTAATGCTACGTGCACATAAAATGTGCACATAAAGTGTGCACATAAAGATCTGAGTCATTCATTTTGGTGGGATCCATCCCTGTACACATAGGACCCACCAAAATGAATGGTCTAGATCTTTATGTGCACACTTTATGTGCACATTTTATGTGCACGAATCATTACTCATTTATTTTTACTTTTTGATAACTTTTAATTCATTAACCTATGCTCTTAGAGCACAAGTTATTAAAACCATATGTTATATTATGTTTATACACTCCACTATCACAAGAAATCAGATCAACAAAAAAAAGAGAGAAAAGAAATCAGTATGCAGCTTTTCGACTCTACCAGGTCTGAAGGTAACAACAGAGAGAAAACGTATGCTTTTGGAGAATCAGATCTGTCTCCAACATGGCAAAGCACTCTCTCTCTCCGACAAAGTTCAAATTCAATAATAAAACTTATGCGTAAATTGCAAACTCAATCCCTGTAGTTTGAGGGTTGTGCAAATTACACCATATGGTTTCAATTTTGCTAATTGATATCCTACAAATTGAAAATTGTGCAAAATCTACCCAATTATCCCCCCCCCCCCCCCCCCCCCCCCCCCCCCCCACACACACACACACACACACACACACACACACACAAAAAAAAAGCAAGGGCACAATTAGAATATTACATTATTTTCTGTCCAAAATAATCTCATGTGCAGGGGTGGACCAGGATTCAGAATTTTGGAGCAGAAGCTTACACGGGAGGAGGTTTGGGGTAGCGCCCCGTCCCGAAATTTATTTATTTTGGGTAGAAATAATATAGTTCCATGTGTTTTTTTTTTTTTTTTACAAACTAATCTATCCTATAATTTTTTCACGAAAATTTTGTATTATATTCTTAATTGGCTATTTATAGTCATCAATTTCACTACCCGAGAATCCTGTATAAGTTTCTGCTTCCACTGAACTATATTCCTGGGTCTACCCTACACATGAGGTCATTGCGCCCTTGCTTATTTTGTAATTGGGTGGATTTTATACAATTTTTATACTATAAAATGTAAATTCCCAAAATTGAAATCGCATGGTGTAATTTACAATTTACCCTAAACTTATTTATCGCACACAATAACTAATCATCTGATTTAGGTTCCCATTATGCATTAACTGTCCACCTGAAGTTTCTCAACGGTCCATTGGCTTTTGTTGGTGCCCATATGTAATATTCATCTTAACGGAGTAGATATTCCCTCCCACTGAATTTTCCAAAGTTTCTCATTTTCAGGTAATCTTTCACACACAAAGACAAAAAAAAAGGAAAAAAAAAAAAAAAAAAACGAGAGAGAGAGAGAGAGAGAGAGAGAGAGCAACCAGATTCTCCAAGTAATGGCGCTCTTTTGAAAAATTGCGCATTTCAAATTGCTCCACGCCAAAACGCGCCGCTTGATCACGACCTTCTTTGTTTATTGATCTAATACCAACCTGTAAGAACAGAAATTTGTTAAGCATATTGTCTAAACAGCAGGAATTACCAAAAAAAAAAAAAAAAAAACTATTAACAATAGAAACAGAAAAGGTTAACAGAAATCACAATTGGAAGAAGGTGTAAATTCCGGTTTTCAAAGTTCATTGGCAGGGCCCAGACTTCAGCTCTAGATAGGAAAATGAAAGTTTCAAGGAACTTAACGAATTTAAAAGAAGTCTACTAATGATACCTACAATTCGCAACTATCATCCAGCGTTCTTCAAGGTAAAATTAGAATAAATGTGATGTGTGAAGGCTCAGAGTATAGGGCATAAGATGAACTGTCAGTCTAATCAATCTCAACTTCCAATCACTGCATTGTTTCGTGTTGTGTCAAATATTAATTAACACAACTATGCTTTTTTCTCACTTCGCGGTAGCATTTTCACGGCCGTTTGGGAGTAGCGGTGTCGATCGGGTCGGGTTGGACCGGCCCGACCCGTTTTTGGGGCTAAAAGACCGGCCCGGCCCGGCCCGTTAGGTCCAGTTCACATACCCCGAATACTTCCGTCCATGGCCCGGCCCGAAATGGTGAAAAAGCCCGGCCCGGCCTGAAGCCCACCACGGCCCACTTCAAAAATAGAAGAAAGCCCGCTAGCCCGTCCGGCCCGGCCCGATGTCTGGCCCTCTAGGCCCGAGCCACCGGTCCGGGGCGGACACACCCCCTCCACTCTCAAGCCGGCCCGACCCGATGTTTGGTGAAGCCTAGTTCGGCCCGGCCCGAACCCCGCTCGGGGCCCGCTTTGACCGGGCCCGGCACGGCCCGTTTGACACCTCTATAAATTGGGATAACTTTTTCGGGGCCAACACTCACTTATAAGTAATTGTTTCAAAAACTGTGACTGTTTGGATGAGTTTTTTTTCTGAACTTCTTGAAAAATTTGATTCATTTTTAAAGTTAGAAAAATCTTTCTTAAAACGCCCCAATTTGTAAGTTTTTAAAAAATCTCTTATTGCAAAAAGTGATTCGCTGTTGAGAGCATCTCCAATTACAAGTCTCTTTTTTTCTTCCTCTATTTTGGAATCTTCTCTATATTTGAAGAAAGTGGCCCCACTTTTCCAAAAATGAACTCTAATCACAAAACTCTATTTTTCTTCCTCTATTTTACAATTCCTTCCTTCAAATCACTAATCATTTGGATTAAAAATCTTAAAAATTACATGCTTCCTTCACAAATTAGGAGTGGCCCCACTTAGTATTATTATTTTTTACTTTTTTAAAAAAAAAATTAAATGAGATGTACGTAACAATTAATAGACAAAATTTGGGATGTTTAATAGAATTGATAGGGATGGATAGTGAAGAATTGGGACATAGATGGAATTATTTCAAGTGAATAGTAAAATAGAGACTTGTCTATATTTTTTTGAGTTGTCTTCAAAATTTAGAGCAACACTGTTCATATCTCTATTTTTTTTTTTTAAGTTTTAGAGAATGGTTGGAGATGGAATTTATGGCTTTTGCTATATAAAATAGAGTTATAGAGACTCCATTGCAGATGCTCTGAGAAATGAAAAGTCTAGTATATAATTTATTTATTTTTTTCGGAAAGAAAAAGGGTAAATAACAAATTAATTAACATGATTAATTACTTGCAAAAGCCGCCGAGCATAACCATTCTCCATGATTCGGGCAAAACTGGATGCATGGGAATACGGGTTTCCTTCAAAGCAGTGGTAGATATCTGGATGGGCATCAAGGTGAAGAATATCCACAGGTCCTCCAAGCTTCTCATACAAAGCTTTTACAACTGGATACGATATTGAGTGGTCACCCCCCAAAACTAAAGGCCGCAATGGTTCCTGAAGTTAATTGAAATCGTAATCAGATTTAAGGTCCTAATTAATTTGCTTTGAAAGAGATCAAGGTATTACTATTACTAGACTGCATGGAATCACATAGAGAAGATTCCACCGAAATACATTCTGTGAATTAATGTTAGAATATTCAGACATTTGTATTAGAATGTCAGGGTACTTTTGTAACTTGACAATATCCGATAAAAAAGTGTTTTGAGATTTTAGGCAGTGAAATTAATCGAGCACACAACGGAACGTAAATAACAAGGAAAAAAGAAAAGAAAAATACAAAACAGAATTTTACGTGATTTGGTAAAAACCTGCCTACCTCTACACCCTTAGAGATATTTCCTTTCACTATTGAGAATAACACTGGTATATGAAACTTGTTGAATTAAATCACATAACTCAAACCCCCTTGTACTCACACACTCGATACCCCAATAAAAAAATCGTTCGCAATATTTTTCTCTCTCACTAGTAACCCGAGTGCTACCCACCATAATATATACCACGTACATATGACATACACGCCGAATACTAAAGGATTTGACATCAATGACATGCTGGCAATTATTCAAGGGACAGTTAGAGAAATATTCCTTATCAGTTAAAAATTTAATAAAAAGTACCTTCAATATCTGTATTTAATCAAAAGTCCTTATTCTTTGACAAAAGGACAAAATTGTCATGCACCCAAACATTTCCTATATTTCCACACTTCTGCCCAACTCTTCACGCACAATGCTTTTGCAGCTGCTCATATGGTATGAGTATTGTACCGTATGATATTCTAAATTCAAAAAATATTTTGCAACTTTAAATCTCCATAACTTTTGATATAAAACTCCATTTTTCTCAAATTTTATACCGTTGGAATTGTGTCGACGATAGTTACAAAACTAGTACCATAGTTGATATATTTTTAGCAAAAAAAAATAAAAAAATAAAAATCTTACCTGCCTTGTGTAACTGAAAATTTCACAAAACTACTTTTGTGAAGTTTCACAAAATCACTTTTGTGAATTTCACAAAACTCCATTTTTTTCAAAATTTCTCCAAATTGAAAAAAAAAAAATTGCTCAAAACATATCAACAATGGTACTATTTTTGTAGCTCTCGTCGACACGATTATAACAGTATAAAATTTGTAAAAAATGGAGTTGTAGATCAAAAGTTATAGAGGGTTAAAGTTTTCAAATATTTTTTGAATTGAGGAATGCTATTGCATAGCCACTTACACGGTGTGAGTGGCTGGAATATTTGGGGCAATGTTTCGCCACTTGCTTGTGAGAGGGACTTTTGACAAATTTTAAAAAAAAAAACGACTCCTTTAAACTTTTATTTGTTTTAATTAAAGATTTAGTCATAATTTACCCATTATTGAATTGGATATCATATACCTAATCTAATCCTACTTGTATGTATCAGCTTATTAAAGAAGAATTCAACTAGCCTTCAAACTCTTCATGCATGCAAGCAACCGGCTAAACACAAATGATTATCATGGCCGCATGGCGTGAAGTGAACCCAACAAAAAAGTACGAGAGAGAAAGTTGGCTTACTTGCTCCATCACTAGCTTGACTGAATCAGTTATAACTTTCGTCAGTCTTTCATCATCTACTCCACAATCTCGCATCTCTTGCACAGGAAGATCACCGACATCGGCTAGGACCCAGGGATTAGTTAACACTTTTCCTGCATTTTCCCAAAATCGTGTTACAAAATTTGAAGAGTCTTGCAAGCATGCCTAGTACTCTCTCTTGAGTCTATCTTTGAGAATTTAAATTTTAAAAGAAATATCATAATTGATTTAAAAAAGACCAGCTTTTCAAAACTACCCTTATAAAATAGCTTTTACCTTAAGTAGTGACGGTAAATTTGGAAAAATAGTGTAAAATAGACATTGATTTTTTAAAGATGGACATCATTTTGGGACATCCAAAATGGAATATAGCACTCTAAAATTAGAAACCTACGCTTTAGTCCTTAAGTTTTCGGTCAACATGAATTCGGTCCTTTGACTTTTTGTAACATTGAAATTGATCCTTAATTTATTAATGTTGATACTTAAAAATTAGTCTTTTTCCCCAATTTGGAGATTATTTTTGGACGGTTATACCCCATTCAATACATATTCGTGTGTGTGTGTGTATATATATATATATATATATAAGGAAATCTTGGATAACCATATCAAGGAAATCTCTGATAACGGAATCATTATCCCAAAAGTCAAGGTATTTCTCTGTTGTACTCAACAATCATATTGGATGATATTATCTCAAGTGGGAAGGCTTGTTTAAAGAAAGCATTTACAATTTGTTTGCATTCATTTTTTGTGAAATTTCTCAATTATTTTTTAGTATCTTTTTCTCACTTCGTGTTTGTCTATGTAATTTCTTGCCACTCCGTTTCTGACAATCAATTTATTCACTGAGATTTTGGTGAAACATTTCTCACCTTTTATTTTGCTCATTTTCAAAAAGAATTTTCTCACCTTATTTTTTGTACGAAGTATTACAAATACATATTTTTGGAATATCAGCCAAAAAATTGCAATTGATGGGAAGATGGGAAAAAAGGGAATATCAGAAAATAACAAAATAATTTTAAAAAAAATTTGTGATTGAATGATGTATAACAAAGTGAGTAATTTCTTATTCTTTTTCGGACAATCAGTTTACTCACTGAGATTTTGGTAAAAATTTTCTCGCCTTTTTATTGGTTCATTTTTAAATAGAAATTTCTTTTTTTGTATGAATTTTTCAAATGTAAAAATTTTGTAAACAAATTGTGATTTTTACGCACATATTGAAAAAAATAACATTAAATCGAGTGAGAAATTCAAAAAATAAAAATAAATAAATAAATCCAAAAAAACAAAACATGTTCATCTTTTCAATCGCTATCGAATTTTGGGAGTTCTATGGTGCGAGTATTTTCGTTTCTTTTTTTTTTTTTTTTTTTTTTTTGGTATCTCACAGACTCTTCCATAGGGGTGGCTCCCTAACAATTCCTTCCAATGAAAATTAGTCCTATCTAATCTGTGCCATAAGGAACTTCTTGTTCATATATCCACAAGCAAGCAACAAAAAATGATCTCCTTAACAGATCTACAAACTCTACTCAGATCTGAAGAGATTGATATGAATCGTGAATTAGTAAACGTAGCCAGTACCAGTGATCTAACATCTGCTGTGACTGCAGTGATCGATAATGCTATATCATCATCAACCTCATAGGTTGGAGGCACTTCTCAATCTTCTAATGCACCAAACTTCAATCAATTTGGTGGATCTAATCCAACTCACAATTCTTCATTGTTCAATCAGAAAAGAATGAAATTTTTGGGTAATATAACCGTAATTATAGAGGAGGTGGTGGACAAAATGCGAAATTCAAGAGGTTGTGGCTTTGGAAGAACAAATTAAAACAAATTGTCATACTAGATCTGTGGCAAGACCAATCACTGTGGTGCAGATAGTTATCATATGTGTAATCCTTTCTTTCAAGTTCATAGTAACTCTACATATCAGTTTCAGCCTTCCCCCAACCCATCTACACCATTTTCTTCCCCAATTTCCTTTCCATAACCCCAATTTAATTCCCCAATTCTTCTTCTGCTCCCAATTTCTCTCATCACCACCTAATTCCTAACCAATTCTCAATTCTACCCCAATTTCCCCCTTGATATCATCCCCATCTCTTCTCTTTTCTTCACCTCCTACCACCTTGTACTATGATCAACCCTTCCTTCACTCACCCCTAACTCTCAGTTTTCCTCACCTTCTTCAGATATTCTTTCTCCCATGCTCTCATATCTCACAAATAGTTTGAATTCATTTCACTCCTACATAGGACTTGACTCATGAGTTACAATAGCTAGGTAATGGTGCCAAAGTCCCTATTGCATGTTATTGATGCTACTAGGTCACTTCTCCTCTCTTTGGATTGTCCCTTGTTTAACCATGCTTGTAGAGAATGCAACGGTGTTGCTCGTGCACTAGCCAGACACGCTAAATGTACTCAGAGTGTGAATGTTTGGATGGAAGAGTTTCCATCTAATGTCCCTTGTTTTGTTCTAGCTCCATGATTTGCAAACTCATGAATAAAAATTCTCATTTGTTTCTCAAAAAAAAAAAAAAATATATGAGACAATGCAATAAATGATTGTGTATTGAATAAACCAATAGTACTAAGGTGAAGTCCCACATCTCCAACCGATGTGGGACAATATTCTTAATTAACACATGTAACTACCCTTCAATCTAACCTCCACCGGTTTCATTTTTTCCTTTCTTAATTTTCAGAGTGAGAGAGAGAGAGAGAAGAAAGGTGCACCTGTCACAAGGAATATACAATATTCTTATATATTGGCAGGATGTAGACCTAATCATTTTATTTAAGTGATGAATAACCCATGCAATATGTGTTCAAAAAAATAGTCTATTATTATTTGAAGGCTGAAGAATTAATTCAAATATTTATTTTGATGTCATTGGTTGGAATTCGGAAATTGACAACTGTTTCTTACTTGCACATTAATTTACTCCTTTGTAATCCACTGTCATTTTATTCTAAAATGTACAACTATAAATACTATGCTTGCATTTTTAATTTTAAAACTAAAAATTTTATGGGATGTAGATATTTCATTCTTGGACTAGGAGAAATTTGTCAGAGACATGAATGCTTGTCTAAAACGCACAAAACTGCATTTTTACCCTCTTCAGTTGTTGCATTTGTGCTGTCACACCAGATGGCCTCTCTTATATGAGGAGGAGCAAATGCTGGCCCCTGGAGAAACGATGAGTTATGTCCTAAAGGAACTCCAAGGAGAGCCGATGTCGCTATAGCACGTCCGCAACGTCGAGCAAGTTCACCCTTAAATGAAGAAAGAAAAAGAAAAAGAAAATAACTAGTCAGCTTTCCGAGAATGTACTGGGCAAGTTCACCCTTAAACTATACGACCATGACCACAAAAATCGAACACATTTTTGCTCACTGCATCGACAAGAAACGATAATTAATTAATGGTATAAAGTACTAACTCCCACTGCATTAATTGGCCAATGGGAGAAGAGCATGAGCAAAATGTGAGCAAAAATGGTGTGAGCAACACTGCACTCACATCACAAAAATAACAGCCCATTGGTCCATATTAATTAAGCATATGATTTTATATACAGAAGTCAAGGTTCAGACATGGAGTTAATTAGAAGCATATATAACCGCATCAGAAACCCATAATGAGATATATGTCTCAAACATAAGGAATGAAAAATCAACAGATCTTTTGTAGCATAAGACTTTCAACTCCCAAATTTGCAGATAATGTGCACACAAACCACAGTAATTTTAAATGAAATCATGATGTACCTTAAGCTTTGCCCTCTCACGGATAAGTGTAAGGGACGCGTCTATAACACGCCTCTGGCTCGCTTCTAACATATCAGCTGGAACTTTTGCAGTAGCATTCAGTTTGTGCAAGTAATGGATTCCCCTCCTCCCAATATTTCTCATGTCTGTAAAGTGTGACCTAGTGTAACCATTACGAAATGTTAGTGGAACAAAAGATAATTTTCTTTTCTTTTCTTTTCTTTTAAAAACGTTAAGCTAGCTAGTATCACTCTGATGAGCATGATGGCATGATGAAAGGGACGTTTGGTAACTACAAAATCTTTAAATTTTAAATTTAAAACAACCCAACTTGCAAACTAAGATTTAGATAAAAAAAATATATATATATACATATGTATATATAACTACGGATACTCTAATTAATTTGAGCATAGTGCAGGGAAGGCAAGTTCAATGATAAGAGATTGATAATTGACAAACCAAGACATGCATGCTTTGAAGAAAATTCACCAATATTGCCTCCCACGTTTGTTATGATTTTAATGCAAACATTCCTTATTTCTCGATTAGATGACATCAAAACACCCTTTTAATTTAGGGACCCAATCCTCTACCAATCCATTTTCTCCTGTTAAAACAAATGAACAAAAAAAGAAAAAGAAAGACTAAAGTAAAGTTGAAACCCTATGTTGCGCTAATCATTTTGGTGTGAGAAGAGACAAATGAAAATGCAAGAGGACTATATATATATAATTTTTTTTTTTTTTTGACTGCATGCAACAACACACGCACCCATGCAAACTCTATGAACAAGGACCTACGAAAGCAAGCCCATACGACACACTTGAGCATATGGACCAAAGAGGAAAAACCCCTCAAACCACTTCCCTAAAGGGAATGGAACCCTCAACCTCCTATTTGGGAGAGGGTGAGTGATGCCACTAGACCACAAGGGTGTTGGCCAAGAGGACTATATATTGGTTTTCCTTTTTGTTTTCCTAAGTTTGCGGCAACCAGACCAGAGCTCATTATTTGATTTGTCACAACTTTACACGTAGCAGTAGATTATAGGCAAATTTTTCTTTCAATTCTACGACGTCTAGCAATAATCAAGTCAAAAACTGAGGATACATGGTTTCGTTGAAGAATTTTGAAATGAAAAATCAGCGCCTAGAGAGAGAGAGAGAAGAAGAAGCACAGAGCGAATGTAAGTGCCGAAAGTGTAGAAATGAAAAGAGAGAAAAGAGAGTACTGAGCAATGAAGAAATTGGGAAAGTGTTTGTGGCAGATGATACACAACAGGATACAAATATATAGCCAGACATTCATAATGCAAAACAAAAACCATGACTCAAGCAATGACATCTATATAATAACCAATAGTGCTAGGGTATACTCTTATACACTTAAAAAAAATATCCACACATTAATGTGGATTAATGAGAAGAAATTAACAGTAGACCGACCCGTAGTCTCTATCTCTCATTTTATTGATCCACCTTAAAATGTGGATGTTTTTTGGTTGTGCTGTGCTGCAAACAATACTCCATAATAAATCACGAGCAATAATACTAGGTGTACACACTTTTGTACGATTTTTGTGTCAAAAAGTGTGTACAAAAGTGTGTACACCTAGCACCTAGCATTATTCAAAGCTGGCAATAAAGGCACCCTCATTTTTTAATTAAGACACCTAATTTTAAGTTAAAAATCAAATTTTTACCTTATATTTTAATTTGTGAAGGCACCTCACTTAGTTTACACTCTCAATCAACAAAATCCCCAAATCAATAATGAAAACCCATGTCCCAATTGAAATCCCACTGCCTGAGCTCCTCCCTTCCACCCACGGTGAACCTCCGTCCACCAGAGGGGCGTCGACCTTCTCTCCCTCTCTCCGGTTGAAGTTCAGTCATTTGTAAGTGCATCGTTGTATTTCACTTTCGCAGCGCTAAAAATCGTGTATGCCCTTTTTCGTTTTTCATTTCTGAAAATTGACTGAACTTGACCAAAGTTTCCCCCCATCTCTTGCTATCGCTAAAATGAATCCTTTTCCAGTATACTACTTTTTCTGAATACTGATTTTATATTATAGGCTATCATAAATTCTTTCAATTAGTAAGTCACATTGTGTTTGGATTCTCTTTTCCTGGCTGTTAGTGCATTTGACTACAACCTGATCACTCATCCCTGTTGACGTTGCTAACCAAACAATTCAACCATACAATAGGCATCAGCTTGAGGGTTTACTTATTGCTACAAGTATTATCCTGAGGTGCCATCAATTTCATCTTAGTTTTCCCTCTATTTGAGTGATCACAGCAATGTAAACAAAATACATTGATATTTCGTGTATCTCCTGGCTATGAATTTTGGCCATTCCTTGTATCGGTCACCCTCGGTCCTCTCTCTCTTTATCGGTCTATGTAGTTTCATAAGTGTGTCAAATAAGTCCAATAAGTCCTTTAGTGATGAATAATTTTGTCACTGAAAGCAAAAAAAAAATGACACAAAAATTGTTTGAGAGACTAAAATAACACACTTATGAAATTACAAGGACTAGAATGACATGTACACTTTCTAAACTACAGGGACCAAATTAACATAAAGGGCAAATTAAAAGGGTGTAAAATATAGTTAAGCCCATATAATATATAGTACATTAAGTGAGGTGCCCTTATTAATTAAAGTAAAAGGTTAAAAATTTGACTTTTTAACTTAAAATTAGGTACCCTAATTAAAAAATGAGGGTGCCTTTATCGCCAGTCATATATTATTGTTGAAAAGTGAATTACTTTTATTGAGATCAGTAAAACTGTCACATTTGATTTTTTGCGCACAAGCTTATCCCCTAATTTTTTAAACTACCACAATATCAGCCCAGGCATTGTCATGGCTATGAACCGCTCAATAATTTCATGCCAAACATATGCAAATTTTTTTTTATATTTTATTGTTTTTTAACATTAATCTATTTTCATATCCCACTAAAGGTGCTGGTTGTGCAATTCCTTAGTACTCCTATTTTATTTGGTCAATGTCATTGAAATATCATTATTTTTAGTTTGCTGCTTTGTCTAAATTATCTTCAGTTTGATGATTTTTTAGAAGCATCAAAATTAATTTATTAAATTTTTTTTTTTTTTTTAATAGTTTGATGTTCCATCTGGAGAACATTTTGCAGTAAAATGGTGAGGTGGCACACCAAATAGAAAATTGGTGCAACCCTTAAGATATGGCCTTATAAGCATATACATTGGGATGGGTGAGGTGTAGGGGTGTCATTCGGACGGAACGGAACGGAATAGGTTATTTCAGAAAAAATTTCAAAATTTTCGGAATCTATTTATGCTTTCTGAATTCCATTCCAAAATTTCGGAATTCTAAAAAGCATTTCCGATTCCGAATTTTCGGAATTTTCAGAATTTTCGGAAATTTTCGGAATCGGAAATTTTCGGATATTTTCATAATTTTTTGGAATATTCCAACCACTGCCTACACAATAAAAATAATCTACACAGCTATTACAAATTTTCAACATAAAATACAACACATTTTTTTTAAAGCAACAACTAACACTTAAAACACATTAAGTCCATAATATCAACACCTAAAAAAATATCAAACATGGTTACATAGTATATATGTATTACATATTTACATTGTATAATATAAGAACTCATAATATTATCGGAATATTTTTGGAAATTCTATTCAGAATTCTTTCGGAATATTTTCGGAATTTTCGGATCGGAAATTCGAAATCTTCGGAATTCTAAAAACAATTCCAATTCCGTTCCAATTTTTTTTCGGAATTTTTGAAATTCGGAATACAAATTTTACTTCCAAAATCGAAATTTTTCGGCTCGAAATCGGAAATTCCGTTCCAAATGACACCCCTAGTGAGGTGTGCTCCCGACAAATATGAGATATACATATTATTGTTGAAAAGTGAACTACTTTTATTAGTACATCAGTAAAAAAAAAAAAAAGAACTACTTTTATTAGTACAAAAATCGAGATCTGTAAAACTGTCACATTTGATCTTTTGTGCAAATGTTTTTCTCCTCATTTTTTAAAGGGTTAATTACAGAAATACCCCCTATGGTTAGACCTTTTATCAGTTACCCCCTATACTTTAAATTTTATCACTAATATCCCCTGTGATTTGGACTAAAGTGAAATAGTCACTTTTTTCCGTTAAAGTTAACGGAAAATGGGTAAAAATACGAAATTACCCCTATTACATGCTAATGAGAACGCCCTTATATGCTTAAATGTTTATTTAGGCATAAGTGGTGTACTATTATATTATTTTGATATTATATTTGTTGTTGGAGACAATCCTGTAGTCACTTTGAGGTACATTCATGAGAGCAAATTTATTTAATTTTTTATTTTATTTTTGATCTACCCTTGGACACACACACCACAAACAGTCTTGGCGATATATTATTATTTTTAATTTTTTATTTTTATCTACTCTTAGACACATACAATCTTGGTGATATGTTAGTTTTTTTTTTTAATCTACTCTTGACCACACACAGAGTGAAATCCAGTGTAGTGATGTACTAAGATCTAAAAAAAAAAATTTATCCCCAAAATTTTTTTTGTGTGTGTGTGTCAAATTCGCTCTCACAAAGGTACCCCTAAGTGACCACATAATGGTTTTTTAACAACAAATGTAATATCAAAATAATATAATAATGTTCCACATATGCCTAAATAAACATTTAAGCATATAAGGGTGTTATTATTAGTATGTAATAGGGGTAATTTTGTACTTTTATCAATTTTCCGTTAACTTTAACGGAAAAAGTAACTGTTTCACTTTAGTCCAAACCACAGGTGGTATTAGTGATAAAATTTAAAGTACAGGGGGTATTTGATAAAAGGCCTAACCACAGGGGGTGTTTCTGTAATTAACCCTTTTTTAAACTACCAAAATATCTTTCATGCCATGTCATGGCTATGAACCGCTCAATAATTTCTTGCCAAACATATGCAAAATTGTAAAAAGACTGCCAATAAAGGCACCCTCATTTTTTAATTAGGGCACCTAATTTTAAGTTAAAAAATCAAATTTTTAACCTTTTACTTTAATTAATAAGGGCACCTCACTTAATGTACTATATATTATATGGGCTTAACTATATTTTACACCCTTTTAATTTGCCCTTTATGTTAATTTGGTCCCTGTAGTTTAGAAAGTGTCATTCTAGTCCTTGTAATTTCATAAGTGTGTTATTTTTAGTCCCTCAAACACTTTTTGTGTCATTTTTTTTTTCGCTTTCAGTGACAAAATTATTCATCACTAAAGGACTTATTAGACTTATTTGACACACTTATGAGACTACATAGACCGATAAAGAGAGAGAGGACCGAGGGTGACCGATACAAGGAATGGCCAAAATTCATAGCCAGGAGATACACGAAATATCAATGTATTTTGTTTACATTGCTTTGATCACCCAAATAGAAGGAAAACTAAGATGAAATTGATGGCCCCTCAGGATAATACTTGTAGCAATAAGTAAACCCTCGAGCTGATGTCTATTGTATGGTTGAATTGTTTGGTTAGCAACGTCAATAGGGATGAGTGATCAGGTTGTAGTCAAAGGCACTACCCGCCAGGAAAAGAGAATCCAAACACAATGTGGCTTACGAATTGAAAGAATTTCTGATAGCCTATAATATAAAATCAGTATTCAGAAAAAGTAGTATACTGGAAAAGGATTCATTTTAGCGATAGCAAGAGATGGGGGGAAACTTTGGTCAAGTTCAGTCAATTTTCAGAAATGAAAAACGAAAAAGGGCATAACACGATTTTTAGTGCTGCGAAAGTGATATACAACGATGCACTTACAAATGACTGAACTTCAACCGGAGAGAGAGAGAGAAGGTCGACGCCGGTCTGGTGGACGGAGGTTCACCGTGGGTGGAAGGGAGGAGCTCAGGCAGTGGGTTTTCAATTGGGACATGGGTTTTCATTGTTGATTTGGGGATTTTGTTGATTGAGAGTGTAATGTAAGTGAGGTGCCTTCACAAATTAAAATATAAGGTAAAAATTTGATTTTTAACTTAAAATTAAGTGCCCTAATTAAAAAATAAGGGTGCCTTTATCGCCAGCTTGTAAAAACTACAAATGACTGAGAGTCAAGTAAGTCAAAAATATATGCAAAACAGTCCTCTCGCATATGATAATGTCATTCATTATTGTAGGTTTTCTACATTCAAAATCTCAACCAGCAATGCAAAATTTTATTCTGTATACATCAAGTTGATGATCTTGTAAATCATTTTTCATGACCATAGAGAGACTGTGGTCAAATAGTATCGTACTAAAAGATATCTTAAAACACACTCTATTATAAACTTTCACTTCTTTTGAAAAGTTAAAATAAAATACATTTTGCACCTGCACCCTCAAATTATATCAGTTTTGCACTTTGGTACCTAAATAATTTTTTGTAACATTTTGGTCATTCAACAAACATTTTGTGGCAGTTTGCCCCTCCGTCATTTTTAGCCGTTAAAAGTGACAGGAAAAGTTATTTTAATTACATATACTCCTACTGTTTGGCAACAACTTTAATTTTCTCGATCTATACTTATAAAACTTCAAAAACTAAAATTAAATATTTAGCAAAATTACATTCACAAGTGCCAAAAAAAAATTATTTTAGGAGTCTAAATATTGTTGAATAGACTCAATATTAATAATAATAATAATAATAATAATAATAATTATCGTTGGATCTTTAAAAACTCTTTAGATTATGATGACAAGACATGGAAGAGGTTCTGACTAAAAGACAACTACCCACGGACAGTGCTTCTGTGCAGTAAGCACAGTGCAGTTCGCACTGTGCTACTCACAGTTTGCACAGTAAAACAGCTTTTGCAAAAGCAGTTTTCAAAAACTGGGCAGTTTTACTGTGCAAACTGTGAGTAGCACAGTGCGAACAGCACTGTGCTAACTGCACAGAAGCATTTTCCACTACCCACGAGTGCACTTATCCTTATACGGGACCACGAGTAACATGAGCAAAATTATTTTACATTGGTTTTAAATTGATTACAAACACAATATATATATATATATATATATAATGGCTTTCCAAAAATGACAAAAATAAAAGAGACAATTAGATTTCAGTCAATTTTTTGTACAAAATTAAAAAGTCAGTGTACTACTTTATGAATATTATAAAAACATCAATAGTAATTAAAAAAAATTAAAATGCTATCAAATAAATTAAAGAAAACATGAACTTTTAATAGCTATTTTATATTTTAGTCGACCTTTTCAGCGTTTGAAGAGATGCTCCCAACATTTAAAAACTTGCTATCAACATTGTGAAGAGTTGTACTCAACTTTGAAACGAATTGCTCTCTAGGTTTCGAAGAGCTGCTCCTACACATTTCGTAGAGTTGTCTCTCAACGTTTTAAAGAAATGCTCCAAAACGTAAAATTTGAAAATTTTATAAAAAAAAAATTGATATTACTTTAATTCAATAAAAGCAATAGAATGAAATTTGAATTCTTCATAAAAAGTTGACTCAAATCTAATAAATCCAAAACAAAAATTTGTACAAAGCGAATAATGGATTTCCCATTTTTTTTTTTTTTTTTCAAGTTTGAGAATCTACGGCCACAATAATAATTAGGTTGTGTCCCAAAAGTTATGTGTTTGGTTGTGCCCCAAGTATTACTCTGTTTGTTATTATAGCTGATAAGCCCAAAAACATCCCTCCAATAACGAATCACCGTATGTCCATTACAAAAGACATGAACTGGCCAGTACAAGCACGTGTATGAAATGCTTAATCCAAATGCGCTTCCCAATACCACAAAATTTGCAAGAAACTTGAATTTGAATCCTAACAATCACTGTAGAAGGACCATGTGGGTGGTGGTCCTTTCTTCAAACCAATGAATTCTTTTGTTAGTATGATAATCGAGAAGTTGCCATATTTGTTATTTTGTACGTGTAACTAACTCTTATTTGTCAGAACTACTACAATATCACCCATACCACATGTTGACTATGGGACACTGAATCATTTTTTTGCCAAATGTATGTAAAAAAATAGTGAAAATAACAAAGGTCCAAAATAGTACTCACGTATGACAATACCATAGTGAAAATAACAAATGTCCAAAACATATGCTAAATAGTACTCGAATATGACAATACCATTCAATATTGCAGGTTTCCAGCTTACAAAATCACAACCAACAATGCATGATTATATGCGTATACATCAACTAATTGGTCATGTGAATCATTTTTCAAAACCATACAAAGACCGTGGTCAAGTAGTATGGTACTGGAAGATATCATAAAAATGGCTTTATTGTATACAATTTGATGGGTGAGGTGTGGCTCCATCAAAAATGAGATATATATATATATATATATTATTGTTGAAAAGTGAACTAATTTTATTAGTACAAAAACCGAGATCTGTAAAACTGTCACATTTGATCTTTTGTGCACATGCTTATCTCCTAATTTTTTAAACTACCAAAATATCACTCATGCCATGTCATGGAATTGAACCGTTCAATAATTTCTTGCCAAACATATGCAAAATTGTAAAAACTACAAATGACTGAGAGTCAAGTGAGTCCAAAATATATGCAAAACAGTCCTACAAATGACTGAGAGTCAAGTGAGTCCAAAATATAAGCAAAACAGTCCTCCCATATGATAATGTCATTCATTATTGCGGGTTTTCTACATTCAAAATCTGAACCAGCAACGCAAAATTTAATTCTGTATACATTAAGTTGATGATCTCGTAAATCATTTTTCACGACTATACAGAGACTTTGGTCCAATAGTATCGTACTAAAAGATATCTTAAAACTCGCTCTATTATACACTTTCACTTCTTTTGAAAAGTAAAAATAAAATACATTTTGCACCTGCACCCTCAAATTATATCAGTTTTGCACTTTTGTACCTAAATAATTTTTTGTGACATTTTGGTCCTTTAACTAACATTTTGTGGCAGTTTGCCCCTCCGTCATTTTTAGATGTTAAAAGTGATAGGAAAAGTTATTTTTATTACATATACTCCCACTGTTTGGAAATAACTTTAATTTTCTCAATACTTATAAAGCTCCAAAAGCTAAAATTAAATATTTAGCAAAATGCCATCCACAAGTGCAAAAAAAAAAAAAAAATTATTGTGGGATCAAAGTACAAAACATATTATAATTTGAAGGTGCATTTTACCCGAAATATTAACAACCTCTCCCATATCAAAAGTCTAAATATTGTTGGATAGACTCAACAAAAAATAATAATAATAATAATAATAATAATAATAATAATCATAATAATGAAAATAAAAAAATATCGTTGGATCTTTAAAAACTCTTTAGATTATAATGACATGACATGGAAGATCTTCTGACTAAAAGACAACTACCCACGAGTGCCCTTGTCCTTATACGGGACCATGAGTAACATGAGCAAAATTATTTTACATTGGTTTTAAATTGATTAAAGACACAATATGTATAATGGGTTTCCAAAAATGACAAAAATAAAAGGAACAATTAGATTTCAGTCAACTTTTCGTACAAAATTAAAAAGTCAGTGTACTACTTTTTGAATATTAAAAAAATGTCAACAATAATTAAAAAAAATTAAAATGCTATCAAATTTTTTTTAAAAAAAACATTAACTTTTTAATAGCTATTTTCTATTTTAGTCGACCTTTTGCTTTTAACGTTTGAAGAGATGCTCCCAACGTTTAAAATCTTGCTATCAATGTTGTGAAAAGTTGCACTCAACTTTGAAACGAATTGCTCTCTGTGATTCGAAAATTTGAAAATGATTCGAAGAGTTGCTCCTACATGTTTCGTAGAGTTGCTTCCCAATGTTTTAAGAATTACCCCAAAACGTAAAATTTGAAAATTTGAAAAAAAAAAAATTTGGTATTACTTTAATTCAATAAATTAAAAGTAATAGAATGAAATTTGCAAGACATGAACTGACCAGAACAAGCACGTGTATGATATGCTTAATCCAAATGCGCTTGCCAATACCACAAAATTTGCAAGACACTTGAATTTGGATCCTAGCAATCACTGTAGAAGGACCATGTGGGTGGTGGTCCTGTGACTCCTGTCTCCAAACCAATGAATTCTTTTGTTACTACAATAATCGAGAAGTTGCCATATTTGTTTTTTTGTACATGTAACTAACTCTTATTTGTCAGAACTACTACAATATCACCCCTACCACATGTTGACTCTGGGACATTGAATAATTTTTTTTGCCAAATGTTTGTAAAAAATAGTGAAAATAACAAAGGTCCCAAACATATGCAAAATAGTACTCACATATGACAATACCTTAGTGAAAATAACAAATGTCCAAAACATATGCTAAATAGTACTCGAATATGACAATACCATTCAATATTGCAGGCTTCCCGCATACAAAATCACTACCAACAATGCATGATTATATGCGTATACATCAACTAATTGGTCATGTGATGAATCATTTTTCACAACCATACAAAGACCGTGGTCCTCACAATATCGCCCATGCCAATTCATGGCTATGAACCGCTCAATAATTTCTTGCCAAACGTATCCAAAATTTCTGCAAAACAGTCCTCACATATGATAATGTCATTCATTATTGCAAGGTTCCTACATTCAAAATCTCAACCAGCAACGTAAAATTAAATTCTGTATACATCAAGTTGATGATCTCGTAAATCATTTTTCACGACCATAGAGAGACTGTGGTCCAATAGTATCGTACTAAAAGATATCTTAAAACTCGCTTTATTATATGCATTCACTTCTTTTGCAATGTTAACATAAAATGCCTTTTGCACCCTTGAATTATATACTTTTTGCACTTTAGTTCCTATATAATTTTTTTGACATTTTGGTCTTTTATCTAACATTTTGCGGCAGTTTACCCCTCTGTCATTTATAGCTGATACACCCAAAATTGGCTTTATCCTATGACCAAGCGGTTCAAATCAGCAGCCAGTCCATCATGCACAACTCATCGAACAAGCATCAGCCCAAACGGTCTAGTCTACTCATCATCCCGAGCGGTTCATCCGGGCCCACAGGCATGATCCCGAGCATTACGGGCAGTTTCCTACTCAAGTTAGAAGACTAATGGAAAGTGCAAACTATTTTCTAATCCAATTAGGAAACCCCCACAATTAATGTCAATTAATCCTAATACAATTAGGAAACCTACATGATTGGTGTCAATCACATCCTAATGGGATTATATTTCCTTATCCATGTACGAGTAGGTCTCTTACATCTATAAAAGAGACCACTCACCCCCCATGGAAGGGCCCAACTCTTTAGTTTACACAGCACTTCTACAAAATTCACCATTATATGCATACACCCGGCCGGTATTACTGGGAGTGCCGCCCCTCCTTGTTGGCTCACCAGGCCCGCCGGTGATCTACTAGTGAACGTGCTCAGACACACCCGTGGATGTAGGTACCTTCATTAACAGGGCCGAACCACATACAAAAAATAGTCTCTCACTCTCTCTCTCTCCTAAATTGCTTTACTTTACTGTTACCAATTTTTGGCATCATCAGTTTGGCGCTGTCTGTGGGAAACGACAATTCTTCTCATCAACAAATTCTTGACTGATTAATATGCCACCAAAGAAGGGTAAGAAGGCTGCGCAGCAGTCCGACCGGGATGTTCCTTCGGCCCCGGCGTCGACTGCAGCAATCTTGACATCTGAGCAAATCACCGCAACCCTCACACAACTCTTGGAGGGCCAGCGTCAAATCCAGCAACAGATCGAAGCACTGCTAGTCCAGCAAAGCAATCCTCCAGTGGCCGGAAAACGACCCGAAAACATTGCGTACGGTCGAGAGGCGATCTTGACCAGACAACGGACCCGAGCCAACCCGTCCCATGTTGAGGATGCCAGAGACATCAACAGTGGGCGTGCTGCCCGAGAGGAAAGGCAGGAGCATATGGCCCGGGAATCAGTCCAGGGTCACTCGGTCAAGAGCCAAGTTGTCCCTAGGCGAACGGTTACCCGGAGTCATAGCCGAGCCCGATCTCAGAAGACAACACCCTGCCATGAAGAAGCCTCTTCCACCAACCCGACCAGCTCCTCAGACACCGGTCGGGAAGGAGTGGAAGCCTGAATCAAGTACTTACAGAAGCAGATCGACGGAGTGGCCAAAAAGCTTGGTCAAAACCGTGTTCCGAATCAAGCTAATACTGAGATAGAGTCACCATTCTCCAGCCAAATCACGAGGTTCTCTATCCCGCGCGAATTTAAGCAGCCTCGGCTAGATTCATACAACGGCTCGGAAAGCCCGGTCGACCACGTTAGGACCTATAAGGCTTAGATGGCCCTAGCCACCAACTCCGATGAGCTACACTGCCTAGCCTTCCCCAGGACTTTGAAAGGCCCGGCCATGCAGTGGTTCTACTCCTTAGAGCCCCGATCGGTCTGCAGTTTCAAACAACTCAGCAAGCAGTTCATCAACCAGTTCGCCGATATGCATGACCGGCCAAAGCCAGACATGCAGCTACTGACAGTCAGACAACGGAGTAATGAGTCCCTCAAAGAGTTCACCGACCGGTTCAACCAACAAAAGCTTCAAATCCGCAATTTGAACGAGACAATTGCCATCATAGCCTTCTGCTCGGGAGTTCAACACACCAAGTGCGCCGAGTCGTTCCACAGAAACTGACCGGAAACTTTGGTTGAGCTCTCTGAGAGGGTTGGAAAATATATTGACACTGAAGAATTTCTGAAGACCAAATACACCGGGCAAGAAAGCAACGAGTCTTCCAGAAGTAAGCGAAAGCGAGATCAGCCCGGAAGTTCTTACAGTTCTTCCAATTCACAGAGGTCTGAGTCCGGCAATCCCGACCCGACCACCGGTTCACAGCAGTCCGGGTTAGGCAACCCCGACCGGATCTCCTGCTCACAACAGGCATGGTTCGACAGTCCCGACCCGACCTCCAATTCACATCGGTCATGATCAAGCAGTTCCGGCTTTGCCTTCAGCACATAAAAATTAGGAGCCCGACGATCCTGATCCGACCCCCTGTCTCCATCATTCTAGTTGAGCCCGACTACAATGGTACTTGTCTGATCACTACGTGAGGCTCCACCGATTGTCAGAGAGCTCATCCAAAGACCTCGGGCCTAACCCCGAGGCATATAAAAAGACCTCGGGCCTAACCCCGAGGCAACCAAAGACCTCGGGCCTAACCCCGAGGCTCTAAAAAGACCTCGAGCTCCGAACTCAGGCACTAAAAAGACCTCGAGCTCCGAACTCAAGCACCAAAGACCTCGGGGTCACGCCCGAGGCACCGACTTCGCTTAGGTCCAACCGACGATGGGGGCAAACTCCCTAGGTGGCTGATGATGGCATGCTTCAAAAGACCCTGCAACCACCATGTTCCAGGTCGGTTACCTACAGTCATAGCCTCTTTAAGACCCTCGTCTTAGCGAAAGCTTGGGGGGCAAGATGGCGTAGTGAACTAAACAGGTAATCACACCGGGTATTTACAGGCCTCGCGGATAACCAAGTCAAAATCTTGGACAACCCGAGCACCTACAGTACTCAGAGGCATTAACTCCACTTAGGTCCAGACCGACGATAGAGGTGACTAAAATCTCTTAGGTTGGCCGACGGTAGATGAGCAAAAGGACCCTAAAGCAACGTGATTTAGGTCGGCTCCACCAACATGGTCAAGATCTTCTCCCAACAGTCTTGACGAAGGCTAACTGGGCAGAAGACAACCATCCTGGGGAATTAACATAAAAAGGACCCTAAAGCAATACGCTTTAGGTCGGCTTTTCCAACATGGTCAAATTCTTCTCCCATAACCTTGACGAAGGTTCACGGGAAGAAGATAACCATCCTGGAGGCTAACTTAAGCAAAAAAGTCTCCGAAGTAGGCCGAGTCTCAACTCTCGGTCACTTCCCGAGCATTCAAAGACTCCGAATTAGGCCGGGTCTCAACTCCCGGTCAGTTCCCGAGCACTTAAAGGTCCCGAGCTAGGCTGGGTCTCAACTCTTAGCCAGTTTTCGAGGACTCACCAGGCTCAGAAGCCCCGAGGCAGCTTCCTCAAGCACTCAGACAATGGCAAGTGACATCAAACTGATTTCCAAACTTGCCCCGATATAGCATCTGGCCAACCTTGAAAATGGGGGGCAACTGATACACCCAAAATTGGCTTTGTCCTATGACCGAGCGGTTCAAATCATCAGCCAGTCCATCATGCACAACTCCTCGGACAAGCATCAGCCCGAACGGTCTAGTCTACTCATCTTCCCGAACGGTTCATCCGGGCCCACAGGCATGATCCCGAGCATTACGGGCAGTTTCCTACTCAAGTTAGAAGACTAATGGAAAGTGCAAACTATTTCCTAATCCAATTAGGAAACCCCCACAATTAATGTCAATTAATCCTAATACAATTAGGAAACCTACTTGATTGGTGTCAATCACATCCTAATGGGATTATATTTCCTTATCCATGTACGAGTAGGTCTCTTACATCTATAAAAGAGACCACTCACCCCCCATGGAAGGGGCCAACTCTTTAGTCTACACAGCACCTCTACAAAATTCACCATTATATGCATACACCCGGCCGGTATTACTGGGAGTGCCGCCCCTCCTTGTTGGCTCACCAGGCCCGCCGGTGATCTGCTAGTGAACGTGCTCAGACACACCCGTGGATGTAGGTACCTTCATTAACAGGGCCAAACCACATACAAAAAATAGTCTCTCACTCTCTCTCTCTCTCTCCTAAATTGCTTTACTTTACTGTTATCAATTTTTGGCATCATCAATAGCTGTTAAAAGTGACAACAAAATTATTTTAATTACATATACATCCACTATTTGGCAACAACTTTAATTTTCTCAATTCTTATAAAACTCCAAAAGCTAAAATGAAATATTTAGCAAACTAACATCTACAATTGCAACTAGCCAAAAGCTAAATTAAACAATTTTTACTAATCGTAAATTTTTGTGATTTAATTACTTAAGAAAAAGAAGGTTCCAAACAGTCCACAAGTGATACTTTTGAGTTCGCATCTTTGATAGAATTATGTCTTTTATAGAGTTCTGCTACTTGTTCAAGTGTGTTGTACCACTTCAAGATTTTTTTTCATGTCTAATAAAACTTCCTTTTAATTGACCAAAAAATAAAACAGGGACAAAGTAAAAAATGTCTAACTACATGAAATATAATTAAAACAACTTTTCTCGTCAATTTTAACTGCCGGGGTATCATAATGCCACAAAAAAAAAATTTTGGGATCCAAGTACAAAACTTAATTTAATTTGAAGGAGCATTTACCCGAAATGTTATTAACCTCTCCATGTCACAAGTCTAAATATCGTTGGATAGACTCCAAAAAAAAAATATTTAATGATAATAATGATAAATATCATTGGACCATTAAGAACTATTTAGATTATAGTGACATGACATGAAAGAGGTTCGGACTAAAAGACAACTACCGACATGAATGAGGTTCGGAAGGTTCGGACTAAAAGACAACTACCGACATGAAAGAGGTTCGGACTAAAAGACAACTACCCACAAGTTCCCTTATCCTTTCACGGGACCACGAGTAACATGAGCAAATTTTTTACATTGGTTTTAAACTGATTACAAAAACAAAAAGGATAGTTAGATTTCAATTAACTTTTCGTACAAAATTAAAAAGTCAGTGTGTTACTTTCTGAATATTAAAAAAAATTCAACAATCATTACAAAAAATTAAAAAGTTATCAAAAAATTAAAAATACATAAACTTTTTAATAGCTATTTCATATTTTAGTTAACTTTTTGCTTTCAACATTTGAAGAGATGCTCCCAACGTTTGAAAACTTGCTCTCAACGTTGTGAAGAGTTGCACTCAACTTTAAAATGAATTACTCTCTAAGTTTTGAAGAGTTGATCCTACACGTTTCGTAGAGTTGCCCCCCCAACATTTAAGAATTGCTCCAAAATATCACGTAAACTTTGAAAATTTTTAAATTTTGTAAAAAAATAGTTGCTATTTCTTTAATTCAAAAAATTCAATAGAATGAAATTTGAATTTGTTATAAAAAGTTGACTGAAATCTAATAAACCCAAAACAAAAATGTGTACAAGTGAATAATGGATTTCCCTTTTTTTTTTTTTCTAGTTAGAGGATGTATGGTCACAATAATATTTTTTATTATAGTCGATACGCCCAAAAACATCCTCCAATAACGAATCACCATGTGTCTATTACAAAAGACATGAACTGACCAATACAAGCACGTGTATGCAATGCTTAATCCAAATGCACTTGGCAATACCACAAAATTTGCAAGACATGCACTTGAATTTGGATCCTAACAATCACCATATAAGGACCATGTGGGTGGCTGTCCTTTCTCTGAACCAATCAATTCTTTTGTAAGTACAATAATCGAGAAGTTGCCATATTTGAATTTTTTTCACGTAACTCTTATTTTTCAGTACTACAATATCACCCATACCAAATGCACGTAAAAATAACAAATGTCCAAAACATATACAAAATAGTAATCACATATGACAAATGTCCAAAACATATACATCAACTAATTGGTCTTGTGAATCATTTTTCACAACCACACAAATACCGTGGTCCCGTAATATGGTACTGGAATATATCATAAAAATGGCTCTATTGTACACACAAATTCACTTCTGTTGAAACCCAAGTGTGTTCCGTGTTAACATATCAAAATAAACAAGAGAAAATCAGAGGGAGAAGAGAACAAAGAACTAGGATTTATCGAGAATATGAACTCAGAATAACGAATGAACAAAAGAAAATAGAACATGGCTATTTTTTTTCAGTTTGATGTTCCATTTGGAGCACATTTTGCACTAAAATGGTGAGGTGGCACACCAAATCGAAAAATCGGTGCAACCCTTAAGACAATAAGCATATACATATATTGGGATGGGTGAGGTGTGGTCCCAACAAATATGAGATATATACATATATTCTTGTTGAAAAGTGAACTACTTTTATTAGTACAAAAACCGAGATCTGTAAAACTGTCACATTTGATCTTTTGTGCACGTGCTTATCTCCTAATTTTTTAAACTACCACAATATCAATAATCATGCCATGTAATGGCTATGAACCGCTGTCGCATTTGATCTTTTGTGCACGTGCTTATCTCCTAATTTTTTAAACTACCACAATATCAATAATCATGCCATGTAATGGCTATGAACCGCTCAATAATTTCTTGCCAAAACATATGCAAAATTGTAAGAACGACAAATGACTGAGAGTCAAGTAAGTCCAAAATATATGCAAAACAGTCCTCGCATATGATAATGCCATTCATTATTGCAGGTTTCCGACATTCAAAATCTCAACCAGCAACGCAAAATTTAATTCTATATACATCAAGTTGATGATCTCGTAAATCATTTTTCACGACTATAGAGAGACTGTGGTCCAATAGTATCATACAAAAGATATTTTAAAACTCGCTATATTATTGTAGAAACCCAGAATTTAATTAAGGGTCTTTTGGTAATTTCAGACCAGTGTGGGTCTGGATTTGGGACAGTGTATTTAATTTTGGTCCTTGTTGGTATTACTTTGGTATTTGTTTTAACATATGTGTGTGTGCATATGTACATATTTGTGTTTGTCTGTGTAGGGCACATGGTGGGACCCACAAGACACCTCCCAAATAGAGGTGTCAAACGAGGCGGCCCGCCCCGCCCCGCTCCGCCACCTTAACGAGTTGGGCGAATTTTGGCGAGTCACGGGGCGGGGCGAATTGACTTGGTAAGGGATATAGGGTGATTCGCCCCGACCCACTAATTCGTGGGTCAACGGGGCGAGGCGGCTAACTCGCGGGTTGGTTGGCGAATTAGCCCGCGAGTTGCTTGCAAAAACTTATTTTTAATTTTAATAAAAAAAATTTCTAAAAAATAGTTTAATAAAATACTTTATTTAAAAATAGTTTGTTGAAAAAAGTATTTGGAAACTATTTTTTTTTTTAAAAAAATTTATTTTCTACTTAAAAGTTTAATAAAATTGTTTATTAATAAATAATTTATTTGAAAACAATTAAATAAAAATATTTTATTCACGGGTTGGTGAGGCGGGGCGGGGTGGGTCCGCGAGGCGAGGCGGGTTACGAGGCGAGGCGAGTTGGTGGCGAGTCGGTGGGTTAGACGAGTTGGGTCACGGGGCGAGTTGTGGGTTGCAAAAATGGAAGTCGACCCGGACCCATACCCAATGAATTGAGTCACGAGCTGGGTTCGACCACGAGGCGAGACGAGTTGCGACTCGCCAAATGGCGAATCGGGGCGGGGCGGGGCGGGCCAATTCGCCCCGTTTGACACCCCTACTCCCAAACAACTTTTCCCAATCTTCTTGAGGAAGCTTTGCACTCTCTCTCCTCCCCTCCTCACATCCAGCCACTTCTCTCTCTCTCTCTTTCTCTCCTTTCTTTTCTTTTTCTTCTTCATTCTCTTATCTCTGCACTCTCTCTCTCTCTCTCTATATATATATATGTATATCTCCTTTCTCTCTCTCTCTCTCTCTCTCTCTCTCTCTCATTTAATGGAAGCACTAAAACCCTCATAGTTATTTCAACCTAAAACCCCAATTTTGAGCCTCCATAAATCATTGTTGGAGCCAAGCTATTACAGGCAGATATCATCACCTCATTTAGGGCTTCCTATGGGTACTTCTATTTTACATCTTGGTGATCTCTAGCTCACATTATGGACTAGCTAGAGGAAGAAGGGGGATTTTCTACTTTCTTATTCTTGAAGATCCACACTTGGGTTCTCTTATTTTCTCACTTGGATTCTCTATTTCATTTGCACATTTCCATTCTCAAGGGCAAGGTAAATTTTATTGTCATGATTCACTATGTATTTTATCTCTAATGTGTGATTTGTGTTAGGGTTGTTAAGGATTAAAACATAGCTTGTGACCTTGAACTATCCCTTTGACTAATTTTATTATGTTGATTAAAATGTTAGTTGTTGAGTTGAAATTAAAGTTTGTTAAGTGATATTATCTACTCCTTAATGTTGATTAATTGTTTAGTTATCTAAATGAATTATAGAAATATAAGATTTAGTCCCTCTCCAACCGTTTCATTAGAAGTAAATCCATCTTAAGGGCTAGATTAGAAATAGATCATTGATTAGGCATGTTAATTAAAAAGGTCATTTTCCCTAATTTATTAAAATTTTAATGTCTGAACTACCCTTACTCACATATTCAGTTATATTCATATATATTAGTGTATCTATGTATAGATATAATATAGATTTGAAGTTAATGTCATTAACTGATAATGGAATTATGTTCCCTTAATTTAATGGATCCCCTTATCTGCTCACCATGATCTTTTAGTTGAAATTCAAATTAATTATTTAATACATTTTGCTCAAAGAGTGAGAATTTCTCAGTCTTTACACAGTCCGTCTTTTAGATTCGTTTTTTATTGCCTGCTTAAGATCCGGACTGTATATTCGTGTATATATATGTGGATATATAGATAT
This sequence comes from Hydrangea macrophylla, assembly GCA_033977485.1. Lineage (NCBI taxonomy): Eukaryota > Viridiplantae > Streptophyta > Magnoliopsida > Cornales > Hydrangeaceae > Hydrangea > Hydrangea macrophylla. The sequence continues at coordinate 38,659,647 of CM066994.1, forward strand.
AGATTTGAAGTTAATGTCATTAACTGATAATGGGATTATGTTCCCTTAATGCAAGAGATCTCCTTAATTTGCTCACTATGATCTTTTGGTTGAAATTCAAATTATTTCATACGTTTTGTAGACTTAAAAACTGATAAATTCTCACTCTTTGTGAAATTCCTTAATCTTGAGAAATTTCTCATTAAAATAACACGAAATTCCCTATTTTTCATTATTAATTTGAGAAATTCTCACTCTTTTGTGAAATCCCTGATTAAAATACTGAGAAATTCTCACCCCTTTGTGAAATTTCTGATCTAATAAAATGAGATAAATGCGCATAAACAACATCATTAGTTCTGTACATATATATAAGTATTCGTATATCTATATATGGACATATAGATATAGATTTGAAGTTAACTGATAATGGGATAATGTTCTCTTAATTCAAGGGATATCCTTAACTGATAATGGGATAATATTCCCTTAATTCAAGGGATCTCCTTAATTTGCTCACTATGATCTTTTGGTTGAAATTCAAATTATTTCATACATTTTGTAGATTTAAAAATTGAGAAAAATCCCTGATTAAAATATTAAGAAATTTCTTAATCCTGAGAAATTTCTCATTAAAATATTGCAAAATTCCCTATTTCTCATTTAAAAACTGAGAAATTCTCACTCTTTTGTGAAATCCTGTGATTAAAATACTGAGAAATTTTCAATCCTTTGTGAAATTTCTGATCCAATAAACTGAGAAATTACGCATAAATTAACAATATCACTAGTTCTAACAAGGAATCAGACAAATGGATATATATATATATATATATCATGTTTTTTCGCTATTTTTTTTTTTGAATTATTTCCAGTAATTGATTTTCTTTTGACATGAACTTTCTTAGTTAACTGAACAACGATGAACAATTCCTCAATATAAAAAGGGATAAAACACTGAGAAATTATAAAAAAAATTTCAAATATGATCAATCTTTTGCAAAATTTATATTTCTCATTAAACTACTAAAAAATTCACAGTGTTTTGTGAAATTTTTGAATCCACAAAAGCATTTGCCTTCAAGCCTAAACACAAAAGCATTTGCCTTCCACGATTTGTTACTATACTAATCAAGTCACTTTTTGAATCCACCATTTCAACCATTAACATTATCATCATCAAATCATCCGTATGTAAACTCCAAAAGCTTCATCACTGGCTCTGTATTCTCCCACCGATCTGTGGAATGAACGAGAAAGCCCTCATTGATTCAGAAAGGGAATGAGTCCAAGAATGAGAGATCGGATGATTAGAAGGTGGTGACGACGACGACCAAGAATGGGCGACAATGGCGGGGCATGATGTGGTGGTGCCAGCGGTGGAGGTGTTGCTGCCCTTTCTCTTCTTTCTCCCTCTCTCTCTTCCTCTTTCTCTCTCTCTCTCTCTATATATATAGTTGCAGATTCTTTTTCTAAATTGGGTTTTGAATTTTGAATTAAAATTAGATCTTTGATATATATAAAGAGAAAGAGATACATATATAGGATAATATAGGGGTATTTATGTCTTTAGCAACACATAGGGACTAATTTCTAAATTCAGATATAGGAAAGGCATATTTCTAGAAAACGCTAAGATTAGGGATTAAATTCTACTTTACCCAATGAATTATTTGCTAATTACTTGATTAAGTAGCCCTTATGCCTAGAAGTTGATTTCATATGTTTCTTGTTGATATTCTATGAACTTGAAATCATATGTTAGCATGTATTATATTGAAGTAATTGGACTTGCCTAAATATGTCAAGTATGTTAATTACCATTTAATTTGATATACATTTGCATTGGAATCATAGAATTCATGTGCATTGTTGACAAGTGGGCACACCTCATAGCATTATCATGAGTGACATTTGAGTAATCCCTAAGAGGAGATAAAAGTAAATCCGACCCCAATAAAGGGGGATAAAAGTGGATAATAAATTCGGATGTGGGTTGTGTTAGTGAGACAGGGTGGATGTACCTAAGAACGTGCCAAACTCCAACTTATATTGGACTAGCTATCAGAAAGTTGGTTTGCTACATTCCCAGTGGGGGTGACTCACAGTTCGTAATGAGGTGAGTGATCATGTGTGCATGGCCCGAAGGCTCATTAGTTGCATTGCCTAGGCGACATTCATGGCACCACATGTTGCATATTAGTTATGGTATATATCCATATTGAATCTCTACAATATTTTCTATGAGTCGTCGTTCTCATAAAAAAACAAACCATTTTTCAGGAATTATCGAGTTGGGGCAAGGCCCAAGAGTTACTCAACGCGCGACGTCATACTTTGAAGATTTCTTTGAAGAAGAATAACAGTTTTGAAAATGTTTCAAACTTCTAGTTTTGTCTAAAAAGATATTGTAATAAATTTGAATCTTGTAATTTAATTCCTTAATACTTGATTCGGGCACATGCTTAGCCTTTTACTTAGAAAATATTAGAATTTTTGACTTAATGTAATCGGACTCGTAATTGGGACTTTGAGTCGCCTATGGGCACATGTTAACATTAAATATTTATACATATTGATTCGGACACTTGTTAGTTCTTTAACATACACGTAGCCCTAGACGACGGCTCAACCATACAAAAATGGAAAGTTAGAATCTTGCCCTAAGTAATATATGTACTACCCAACCTACCCTTACCTAGTGGATAATGACTCTACCCAAACAACCCCCCCCTACAACCCGCCGGACACACACCCATACCCTCAACCGCCGACTACCTTTCCCCCCTTCCCTAGGACATCTCTCCAATCACATCCTCTCTATCACCCTCATGTCCTCTCCATCATCCTCCAACAGATTCTCAAATCTGTATAGATATGTAAGTGTATATGCATATGTACATTGTACATATATAGAGAAGGTTAGAGAAGCACACCACACACATCCATTCACTGCCTCCCCATACTCACCCCTCCCTCTGCCATACTCACACACACAGAACTGGAAAAAGGAGGAGACTGGGGAAGCAAAGCAGACCAAAGGAGGAGAGAGAGAGAGCTCGCGGAGATGTAGAGAGAGAAAAGGAGACCCGAGGCTTCTATAGGTAAACCCCCACCCCCTGTTGATTTTCTATGATCCATATACCCTCTAGGTTCACCCACGCACTCACACACTTACCCAAACAAAGCCCAAGGCTCTTGACCATACTGAAATCCCCATTAAAGCTCCCCATCTGAGCTTGATCTTGAAAGTATGACCAAAACCCATTTTTTTGGTACCAAACAGACCCTTATGGTTCTAGTAAGACCCCCCTCGAATAGGTTTTCAAATGGTACACGTTTGGTTAGCCATGCATTGGATTATCCTCTCCAGAACCCAAAAGAATAATGGGTTCGTAGGAACCCTAAACGAATAAACTAGTTCATGGCCTCCTAGTATGTTGTAGAGGGTCCCAAACTGGTCATTTTGGCGTTGGCCTTGACAATTTACATGGAGAAATGAGAGAGATACAAGGCCTGAAAGTTTTCCGGTGAGGCCCCCCGACTTTTCGGCGCCCCCATTTCACCGGAGAAGACATGACCCATATAGGGTTCAGGTTATATCATTAACCCATTGGGTCGGGTCGGGTACGTTAATGGGTGGGTTAGTTTGTGTGTATGAATGGTAGTGGGTTCGGATCTTTTAAGTTGGATCAAAACAAGTGTGTAAGTGGGTGACCCATGGGTTCGGGTTGGGTATAGGTTTGACCCGCGGGTCTTTGTATTTGATTACAATTAGTTATTTTATATTATTAATTAATCTGCTAATATTCTTGATTTAAGTTTTAATAATCTATTTTAGTAATAATTAGTATTTATTTTAATCTGTTAACTGAGATTAGTATATAAATGTATTATTTATGATATATTGTGTATTAATAAATAATTATAAATAGTTATAAATAGAAAATAAATGGTTTTAAATAGTTAAATTATTTTTAAAATAGTTTTAAATACCCAAAATTATATTCTAAATAATATGAAATATTATTTTTAGTATAACCTTATATTATGAAATAATAATGTAATCCTTATATAATGTGCGTATTATATAAGGTACTTTCAAAAAGAAAACCTATAGGTGCTTCATATGTAATGAGGAAGGTCATTATGCACCTGACTACTCTAAAAAAGGGAAGAGTGCAAACAAAATGATCAAAGCAATTGAAGACAATAATATGAAGTACTCTTCGGAGAAGAAAATTCAGATAAGGAAGAAATTCTCTATGAAATTTCTAGCGAAGACTGCAGTTCTTTAGAAGAAGAAATTAATGACTATCATCATGATGCAGGATAAAATTCAAGAAGTTCTACAAGACGAATTAGAAAATATTCGCTTTAAAGATGTGGTAGGAGAGGAAGTCACTCTCACTAAATTTGAATTAGCACGATTTGAAAAACTTCAAACTCTTGCTGTACCAAAAATTTACAAAATTTCTCGGTTTAATTTTTTTCTCAGCACAAGTGTTTGAACAATATAGTGGAAACACAAAAGCTCAATTTTCTAGCGAAGGAAATATAGATATTCCACTTTTTGATAAAAGAAAAGTTACTAGATGGAGGGCAAAATACCCCCATATCCAATATATCCATATTGGTGTTATTCAGGTTACCATTGCTCCTTTATTTAGGCAAGGGTTAGACACACCAATTTTAGCAGTTAATTTTTGACAAAAGATTTTCGGACCCAATGAAAGCAATCATTGGAGGAATCCAGTCTAATATGTCTAATGGAGTAATTTGGTTTAATATTAGAGGATGGAAAAGCTGAAGTAGACAAACCCTCTACTTCAGAATCAACTCCTGAACCAGTAGCAGTCAGGAGAGATGATAACCATAAGTACCCAATAGCCCATAATGGTACTTATTTAAATCTTACTAATGTACCATTTACAGATCAAATAGCCTCTATTGAAGATTGAGCACAATCAATGTCCATTATCATTACAAAGTATGGTACTATATGGACTAAAGCAAAGTACCTAGATTATATTGCAGCCACCCTACAAGGTGATGCAATATAATGGTTAAAGCAATGGGAAAAAAGTGAGTTAGAACAAGCCCAGAAAAAGGAATTGTTAGAATATGACTCCTTTGACAAAATCTTAGCCAAATTTGCCCTTCTTTTAAAAACTAATTTATGTGGCTTTGTAGGTGATAGTAATTTGCAAGAAGACGCAAATTATATTCTCGCTAAGATAGAATTGTGTAATATATGTCTTTATGAAGACTATGTTACAACTTTTAAAAAGTATTATTATCAACTTGATCCATCAGCTACAACATATTGGCTTGATCAATTTTTTCACAAACTCCCTAATCCATTGGATGAGTTAGCTATTAAAGGCTACCCAGACTTTCTTAAGCAAATAAGAAAGGAAGATTTAGATAACTTAGGTTTTCGCATACAATATGTTCTTCGGTTGATAACCCATCACTGTTTAGAACTAAAAGCGAAAAAACAGGTAAAAAACCAGATTCCCAATAACAAATATGGTCAACAATTGTAATACCCTGTATTTTGTAATATATTATATAACTAAGACCTTGTATGTTTCTTTTAATACTTGTATGAGCTTGGCCTTACCCTTGGTATATTTTTGATACCAATCGATTGACCAGTATACCAATCGATTGCTTATACCAATCGATTGAACTTTATGCCAATCGATTGATTGTGTCAATCGATTGACACTCATGTCAATCGATTGGAGGCAGCTGGGCAGATTCTTTTGCTCTGGCTGGGGAGAGGCCACGTGAACACTCTCCCTCTATATATATGCAACCCAAATCTCGCCATTTTCTGTTTTCAGAAATCAGAGAGAGTGAGAGGGAGGGTTTTGTGTGTGTTTTTATATATATACACACTCATATATATACACACATATATACATATATTTACACACACACACACACAGATGGACTGAGAAGAAAGAAGAAAGAAGAAAAGGAGACCAGAAAGAAGGAGAAAGGGAAGAGAGAAGACAAAGAGCAGAGGAAAGAGAGAGGAGGAGCCACCATTGAAGCTTCAAGCTTCATTTCACACAACCAAACACGCCCTTAACGTCTAAGGTGAGTTTTAAACTCACTTGGTAGCTTTACATTGATGTTAGAACATGCTTGAATGAAGAAATGGAGAAGAAACCATGTTTCCCATTTATATGTTGCTGGGCAGTCTTCTCTGTGAAGAAGACGAAGTGTCAATCGATTGACATCGATACCAATCAATTGACATCTTTCATGTTTCAATCGATTGACAATTTAAGCAATCGATTGACATGGATTGTGATCCAATCGATTGAACTTTTTATCAATCGATTGACACTACTTTTATACCAATCGATTGAACATTCTTCCAATCGATTGATTCCACTTTTATACCAATCGATTGAATATTCTTCCAATCGATTGATTCCACTTTTATACCAATCGATTGACATCTATACCAATCGATTGGCAGTTACAGTTTACTGTTTTACTTGTTTAGATAATGTAATAACTGTTTAGTTGTTTATTTACTGTTCAGTATTTCCCAGCATGCTTTATTATTGTAATACAGACATGATAACAAGTTAATGCAGCGTAGGGTCGTAGTAACAACAAGATTAGCGGATAATGTTTATAATATTAGACAACGGAATAGTCGTGAATCCTTTGGAGTTAACGTTCATTTCATTCAGAGTAGTCAGGCCACATTGGGATTGTCATGTATCGGTAATAGAGTTGAACTTAAGTAGGTTTGCTAAGATTTGGGAACCTTGCGTGGGCGGGCTTTGGTCGATCATATGTTCTTAAAAGCGGTAGACAGACGAAGGTGTCTATGACTTGCGGTGAACCGGACCATTTGTCCTAAGATAGCCAGATGATCTAATCATATGTTCTTAAAAGCGGTAGACAGACGAAGGTGTCTATGACATGCGGTGGACCGTGATCACTGGTAGACGTCGCTAAGTCGTGGCATAGAATGATGTACTGTTGTTTAAAGCGTTATATCCCTGACATGCGGTGGACTGTGCATATGTTCTTAAAAGCGGGGGATGGACTAACGTGGTATCCATGACATGCGGTGAACTGTGCATATGTTCTTAAAAGCGGTGGATGAGTAATGGTATGTTATAGAGTTGAACTATTGTTGAGTCTGTTTCCCCTATCTAGACGGGTCATCGGTCTTAAAATGAGTAAAACGTCAGTAATCGGATCATTGGTTTGATTAAAGGAGTTACCCTTACTGAATTCTAATTTGGTTACGGTTTATAACTTGTAATAACTTCAATAGCTGATACCCTGTTAGTATCTAACTCACTCGGCTTTCATTAAGCTGACGGCGTTTATGCCGCTGGACATTTCTACGTTCCAGCGCACCCTGGTTATGCCTATACAGGTGAAGGGCCAGCAGGAGAGGACTACTATGCCGGTGACGGGGTCCCTGTGGAGGATTTCCCCGACGGAGGTCAGACCGAAGAAGACTACTACGCCGAGGACTACCTTTATGCCAACTGAAGACTAGACTAGAATTGTAGCTAATTATCTTTACCGTTTTAGAACCTTTTTGTAGTCAGGCATATGTTGCCTTGGCATTTGTACTTCCGCTGCTTTATATTTGATTCGAGACTCTGATATGTAATAGTTAGTAACTTCTGTTGACTTTATGTTACGTTGTGATCAGAACCTAGACTTCATTCTTGTTACACTATTACTTCTTGTTGCTTAGTACTGCGTGGTGTGGACAATCATGTGACTTCACCCGTCATTCCCTATGGACCCATAAAGGAAATTTATTTTTCTCTATTTATGCCGTTCCGGGGCGTGACAACAATGTTGTGACAAATTCAAGGAAAAATCTAAAGATAGGATGTTCAACTCCATCCTATAGGAAAAAGAAAGGATTTAAGAAAAGAAAGTTTAAGTGGAGACCATGGAATAAAAATAAAAATTTTTCCAAAAAGAAAAAATTTGTTAGGAGGAAAAAACGAAAAAATACAGGTACTTTCAAAAAGAAAACATGTAGGTGATTCATATGTAATGAAGAAGGTCATTATGCACCTGACTGTCCTAAAAAAGGGAACAGTGCAAAGAAAATGATCCAAGTTCTTGAAGAACAAGAGTATGAAGTACTCTTCGGAGAAGAAATTTCAGATAAGGAAGAAATTCTCTATGAAATTTCTAGCAAAGACTACAGTTCTTCAGATGAAGAAATTAATGAATATATCTTCATGATGCAGGATAAATTCAAGAAGTTCCACTAGATGAATTAGAAAATATTCGCCTTAAAGATGTGGTAGGAGAGGAAGTCACTCTACAAGAGTACATGACCTAATTTGAGAGACTATCTCGATTTCCACCACACATGTCTTTACTGTCTTTTACAATTAGGAGGAGGAAACCACTTCGAAGTACCATTCGAGGTTAGGACATACCCTTTACTTTATTTCTAGTAAAGTCGTTTCTCTTTTGTTCAATTTTCCTTTAATGTTTTAAGTAGTTCTGCTTAGTTAAGTTTAGTCTTTGTCTTAGTTTAGTTCTTAATTAGTTTTACCTTCACACTGTTTGTATATCTCACACCATAAAAGTCATTGATTACAAGGCATTCGAATGGTCATAATTTGCCTAGTGAGGCGCATTTGGCTTATACAATTACATAATCACGTTGACAACTTGCTTTCCTTGCACGCTAGCTTGCACACACAAAATTACACAACTATTATTCGAAGTATAAATTGCCAAGCACATACAATTTAGAGTACACAGTCTATAACAAAATAGAGGACATTGTGTGGATCTAATATTTCATGTTGCATCTATACCCTGAAATTTACAAGACCATCCAGATAACATCAAATAGGAGGGAAGAAATAATGATGCCAAAAAAATGAAAATGAAAGGAAAAAAACACACAAAGGCAAATAAAGACGAAGGGCCTAAAAACAGGGAAAATAAAAATAAAATTTGTTTTACAGGTTTGGGAATGGAAAACATGACTCAAATATGAGGACGTGCGTTTGTTAGCTAGTGTTAGGGAATGTATAAAAAAAAAAGACAAATAAATGAATAAATAAACAACAATTTATATATTATTAGTCTACCAGTGCATCACATACATGCACTTATACTCGCATACTTCAAAATAGTAGGAACTAAACCTAAGGGCTTGTCTGGGAAAGCCTAAAATCGTACTAGTTAGGTTCAGTCTAACTCTCACTTTCTATTCAGTTCTTGTGCGAAAATAGTTATGTTTGTTTGACAAATAGCCAGTTCTAAGAGAGCTAATAGTCTAGCTAGCACGGACTCCTATATAAGAAATTGACAGTCACCAAACACTTTAATATCTAGAACCGGCTCACTTATAATAAAACATGGAACCGGTTCTAATTTTCTTTCCCAATCTGGCTAGGAGTCTTTTCCATAAACACTTTTTTTTTTTTTTCAATTTATCGAGGCTCTAATTCCGTAATGTCATATTCTGGATGCGCTGCTTGCTTGCCTGAAGATAAATCAGGTTTGAGAATGTTTCTTTCAGTGAAGAAACCAGGTTGTTTGGGTTGAGGTAGTGCCCCGTCACTACAAAGCATCAGAACCACAGATGACATGTTTGGCCTATCTTTTCCACATTGTTGCACACATAATAGACCCACATGAATTGATCTTAGCACTTCAGATATATAACATGATGACTCCCCTATTGATGCATCAATCAGTTCCATTTGCCTTCCTTCTTTATAGAGTATCCACCCCTACCAAAAAAAAAAAATTTAATAAAATAAAATAAATTCAATCGAGGTGTCAAAAAGCTATTTGTTGCACTAATACAGAAATGTGACATATATACTAGACGAAATAGGCAGGGCGAACAAAAAAATAATTTACTTTTTTTTTTTTTCAAAATTCATACAATTAAAGGAAGCTGATTTATTAGGGAGCTACTAAGTATACTCGCTTGAACAGGTTAAAATTTTCAACTCTCCGTTTACTTTGGTGAAAATTTTTAACTTTCTGTTTATGCCCTTGTACAGGCTTGGAAATACTCACTTTTAAAAAGTATTATTAAATTAGGTCATCCTGAAATAGAGTAAAAGACTCTTAAACAGTCTACAATCTGTGATGTTGTGTACCCTCTAAATTTTAAGATTAAAGTTTTAAGACAAAAACATTGAAAATACTTTTTAAATGTGGACACCATTGTCCAGCCCTATTGACTGTGTGTCCAATTATGTCCGACAAAAGTGGGATGTAAAAGAATTAAGATTGGTTTTCGGTTTCGTCAACAAGTGTTTGCATGGACACGACACCTAAACTGAAGTGTACGTGCTACATAGGTTAAAAAGTATGTTATGCACACATATATGTGTGTGCGGGCTCGCATATATCTACTATATATATGGAATGGCAGGTTGTTGAGGGTACCATACATACAACAGAGATTTGAGAAAAATATGTCTAGACATTATGAACCTTACATGACCAAGAAGGTTATGGTTGTGGTTTGGATGAAAGAATCCTCTATTTCTCTTCCCACTCAAAATCTCCAATAACAAAACCCCAAAGCTGAACACATCAGATTTTACAGAGAAAAGCCCATCTACTGCATACTCTGGAGACATATAGCCACTATATGACAAAAAGAAAAAAAAAATTAGCACATATTCAAATATTCAAGCAATAGAAAGTAATGAATTACAAAAATATGTCCTATATAGGGATTGGCTTACTATGTTCCGACCACTCTCCTTGTTTTGGCCTCAGTCTCATTGCCCCAAAAACATTTGGCCATCCCAAAGTCTGATATTTTTGGGTTCATTTCATTATCTAGCAAAATATTGCTAGCTTTGAGATCTCTATGGATAATTCTCAATCTTGAATCCTGGTGAAGATACAGAAGCCCCCTTGCAATTCCATTGATAATGTTAAAACGCTTAGGCCAATCCAGTACTTCGCTATGGAATTCATCTGTCCAATTGTTTTGTCTATGTTAGTCCGTGCTAGTGCTAACTGAGAAGCTTAAGACTTTTTTAGGTATGTGAATTTAGGGCTAGAAAAGGATATGAAAAATGATAAGAAATTTTTATTTTTTTTTTTTCCATTTTTCCTTCATACATAAATAACATTAACAATTAAACGTTTTGAGAATACAACAAGATTCAAGAAAAGAAGGTGCAAAAAGACTCTCAAATTTCAAAACTTTTAATTTATATTTCAGCCAGTTTCCTTTTATGTTATTCTTATTAGTCGAACATTAAAAAAAATAATTAATAAATAAATATGAAGGAAAAAAATGAAAAGAAATTTTTTCCAGTTTACGTTTGCAATTCCTTTCACTTTTGATTTATTGTCAACTAGCTTTAGTTATCTTTTGAGTTTAGGATAAGTTACTAAGGATTTTAGTTTTCCTTTCCAATTGCCTTTTCTTATCCTTTCCTTTCCTTTCCTAAATTCTCAAACCAAACAAAGCACTAAGGCTCTTGTTAGGCACTACGGCTTTGTTCAACTTTTGGATTTAGTAAGGGAACGGAAAGAAAACTCACACGAAATCAATGAACCAAACAGAGCCTAAAACATTAGGTCGAATTGAAATACTAGAGTACGTATACTACTCTTTGAGCTAAATTTGAGATAATTAAGAGAGAGATGAACCAAAAATATAGAAGTCGAGGCTCTTGTTAGGCATGTATTCATAGATCAACATCTTTTCTTCCCCCTCTATGCAGCATCCTAGAAGCTTCACAAGATTTCTATGCTGAAGTTTAGCAATATAGATTATTTCATTCTTGAATTCATCAACTCCTTGATTTGAATCTTTAGAGAGCCTCTTCACAGCTATTACATGTCCCTCTCCAAGCATACCCTGAATATTGCAAAATTTTAGAAGATACAGTGATCATATTACTCTCATAAGTCATAACATGCTCTTTTTTTTGTTGATCAGAAAAATATAATGATATTAGAAAACCCATGGAAGGGAAAAGTACAAACTACAAATCAAGATAACCAACTACCAACCAACCAACAAACAAAGCCAATTCTGGTACACCCTAATGCCTGAATCCAAGAGATTTTCCTAGGACACAATGATACAAACACCTTGCTCGTACTAGACTAATCACTTCAAAAACCAACCCCTGAAATCTGACCTCTACCCCCTGCACTCAAATAAGAAAATATAAACCATAATCCAACTAATTTGGCCCCTTTACAGATAACCAAATCAATGAAGATGTCCAAATCATCCAACCTGTATGACACGAAACACCATACCTAGCAGGCTACACAAATACCCCAAAATAATCAAAGAAGCTCTCTTGATGGATAAGCCAAAACTGATACTCTATTAGAAGTGGAATAAAAAATATATAGAACCAAATTTACGATTACAAAGACTTGTGAACTTTTTCAGGTTGACGACCTCACCAGCGCAATAAACATCAACATGCAAAGTCATGGTAAAAAAATGGCTTCAGACTGAGTACATCCCCATGGAACGAAGCAGCTTAGGAACCATAAGCATACCCATCCAAACCAAAGATAATTATCGATCGAAATAAGTATAACCTCCAATCACAAGCCCGCGGCCATCCCAGCCTTCACAAATAAAAATACAGTGCCAAGACATCAAAAAACTCCAAACTCAGCCATAATACAAATAGTACCCCTGATAGATAAAATCACACGCAAAGTGAGAAACCTAACCTTCCACACCTATAAAAAAATGCACACCAAGACACACACACATATACACACACACACACACACACAAACACACACACACCAAATGGAATAAGAAGCACTCCCACACACTAACGTAAGGAAACAACTCGAAAAGAAACGCACACCAATGGGTCGACCTACCCAAACCACCAACAAACTGCAAGATAATCCTGGAGCAATTAAAACTATGATAGAATAATATAACAACATACTTCAGGGTATAGGAGAATAGACCAAGCCATAGAAACACACTCGGCAAGAAAATCGTACCACACCTGACAAAGACACACACCGAGATGCACGCATACCAAACGGAGTAAAAAACACACCCAAAATGCGAATGAAAAACCAACAAGGAACAATAGACACATCGAAGCAACCACCATGCCACCACCCAAAAGTGCCAACAATCTAGCCTACGAGGAGCCAAAACATGCGACAACAAAAGAAAAAAAGGCAAGATCCTAGTAACAATCAAGAAACACAACACCAAAAGAAAGAGAAAAATTGCATAAGGACAAAAACATACAAGTAACCACTAAAACCCAAAAGCGATAGGAACAAAAGGATGAGGACATACCACGCCCCACCTCAAGACCATAGAAATACCAACACCCCCAGCCCAAAAGAAAAGGAAGAAACTCCTCCCCCCTGCGACACCATCCAAGACCACATAAAAGGACCATATACCCCCTCTATTAGAGAAGGAAGAAATTGAGAGCCCTATAACCATTCGCAGAAACTATGGTCTCTAGTGACACACATTTTAGCCAAATGATCAGCAAGGGAATTACTCATCCTGTATATACATGGTAAAGAAATACTTTCTAAATTGAGTTTCAAAGAGTGGTGATCACATTGTGTAATGCCCACAACTTCCAAGGATAGGCTTCTGACCCCTCAGCCCACCTGTAGCTCCCTTTGAGTCATTCTCCACTATAAGCTCATTCGAGCAATCTAGGCCTGACTCTTTGAAGTATTTTAATGCTTTTTTAATTGCCCAAAATTCTGCATCATTAGAGACACAACCCCCAGTGGTGTTGAGAATAAACACACTATATCCCCCTTTGTCATTCCGAAGAACCCCCCCCCCCCCCCCCCCCCCCCAACAATACCAGGTCTACCTAGTTTTCTATGAGATGACTTGTGCACCCTAAAGATCAATTTGTGAGATTTAGGAGGACTCCATATCACTCCTGATCTAACTATTTTACTGTGCACCATCAATTTAATGTTCTCCACATTTAGGCAATATTCAGAAATGGAATGGCATACATTACCTTTAGATATCATGACATAGATTCCAAGCATGCGTATAACTAATTCCATATTATGTTCCCAATTGAAGCTTTTGTTTTTGAACACCTTCTCATTCCTAGCCAGCCAAAGTGTCCAGATTATTATGTAAAAAGGCATAGCCCAAATTGATTTATCCATACCAAATCCTTTTAGGGCTTCCCAACCCATCCCTAGTTTTAGGACGGTGCTCGAGCAGACCCATTGGATTCCCAACTAGCCGGTACAAATAACCCATAATTGCCATGACCACTTACAATGTATAAAAGGGTGATTCATCATCTCTCTATCCTCCGAGCACAAGGGACACAAAACTGAAGATTGAGATGAAATCATACACTTGTTGGACAGGAACACTCGGAAAGGCCTTTCCCTTGTACCACAATCTAGCAGAAAAATTTCACTTTTGTAGGGGCGATTACTTTCCACAGAAATTTACCATTAAATCTTGGTCTATACACTCCTCTAAACGAGGCCACCAAGAAGACCCTATTTGGGTTAAATTTCTATATAAATATATTTGAGACATCCTTAGAAAGCTTAATATTTTGAATAGTGGACATTAGCCTATTATACTCGTCTAATTCCTTCCCATAAGCTGCTCTATATAGACACAATATTCAGCAGATGATTATGAATAATGAAAACCCCTGCCTGTGCTTCGATGGAGAAGGCTATTATAAATCAAAGAAGATTGGGTTACTTTTCCTTAGCTACATTTTTAGCTATTTTGAATTGCAGTTGGTCAACATATACGTGTGTCTATGTGGCCATATGTCACACCCTGGAGTAGCAAATGTACGAGAATAGCATCTCTCATCTTCCCACAACCAATCCTTTCTCATAACCAAATCTTTTTATCTCATGTCAACCTTTTACAACATGAAGTCCATCATTAGAATAGCATGCTCGAAAGCAAAATTATTAATATGCTAATGTGCTCTATAGCTGAATGATCAACCTACGTTGATCAAGATAGCAGCATGTTCTAAAAACTGATTAATCAATATATTCATAACGACTTCCCTTTCATGAATCCGGAATATGAGTGCTCTAAATCTGAATGATTAATATGCTAGCATGTTCAAAATCCCAAATGATCAACATTCGTTGATCATGATAGGAGCATTTTCTAAAAACCGATTAATCAAGAATATTCTAGATTATGATCTCAAGCATTGACCTCACTTTCTCCATCGTAACATCAATCTTAAAAATCCACAACTTGTCCTTAGCATACATGCTACCTTTCACCACATACAACAATGCATGTAATCATCCTATATATTATGTAGTAAAATACAGTTTCGGCAGTAAAACAATATCTATACAACATATCGTAGCGTGATCTATGTATAACATAGCTTCTATCTAATCACACGGGACTCGCACAGTATAATAGCATAATCACAACCTATATCATGTGGTAAAACTACCAAAGCATAAGGTACACCATAGCATAGTTGTGGGTACAACTCTTTCTAGCATATGATTTCAATTACAGAACTTATAAACCAATGTCATTTAATCTACAAGACATTTCCAATGGATTGGTACTTACCAATGGATTGTTAATCGATTGCTCTTCATCATCAACCTCTACACAGATGCGACCATAATTTCAAAACTTCCAATTTCACATCTTAAGTTAGGGTAACACAAAAACAGACCCTATAACTCTTCTATGATCACCATATATCATATTAGAATACTTATAAGTGATGGATGGTTCTCCAGTTAAGCGGCGTGGCTCATTAAAGTTTTTGCTAACCTTCGATATGCCTTCCAAGCTCTGTTTCTTAGCTGTTTCACCTTTCGACTGAACGTGAAGCTCTGTCAGCACTCCGAGAACAAGATTGGTGCTTCGAAAATAAGCTAAAGTGTGTGTATGGAGTTTTGAAAAATGTGAAGATATATGAATCCTCGGAGGTTTATATAGACAATTACACTGACTCTCTCTTGACTCCATCTCCATTAATGCTTCTTCTTAAATATAGCATGTGTGTGTTTTTAATGCTAACGGAGATGGACCCTTAACATGGAAGAAATTGGCATGGTGAAGATTGCCATTTCTATTATGTGAATATTATAATGATGACATCATCATGGTGATGTCATCATGATGACATCATCTATCTCGGTATGTGTGTCAACTCGGTTTACGTAATAATTGGTAAATATAGGTTCGTAGTGTAATCCAATTGCCACATAAAAGTTAAAATAGTAACTTAAGAATATTGTTAAACTAATCACCATGGTATTTCTAACACAACCATACATTTAAATATATGATCACTAACATTTCAAACTACACTATTGGTCACACCTAACTCGTCCAAATCTCATCACCTATATCATATAAATACCAATAAAATAGAAAATTATTAAATAAAATATTATTTACTAATATAGAATACACAAGGAAAATTCAGGGCGCTACACCATATGTGGAACATGGGTAGATCAATACATATTGCATTACCAAACTAACTCTAAATCATAAATATGTTGGTCAACTGTATGTCTTTGGTCATACGGTTGTTTTCTCATCTTCTAGTTGTTGTGTGCAGGATCCAAGGACGGGACACATACTTTGGCTAGGCAGCAGGGATGGACAACCCTTTGAGTTCCTCAACCCCCATATTCTATCTCACCTCGCCTCATCCATTTAGACATCTGCTCCATTATCTTATAGTCCATTACTCAATCTCTAGAACTTTAGTATTAGACATGGCTCTGTCGGCCATTTACAATCATTCGTATCTAATGGTCAGTTAGGTTCTATTAATAAGGAACATTTTGATTGTCTTCCATGTCAACTTTCAAGACAACTGGCATTCCGTTCAATACAAGTGATTCCTTTTATTCTACTCCTTTTGGTTTAGTTCATTCTGATGTTTGGGGCCCTTCGTCAACTACCACTATGGGAGGATCAAAATATTTTGTAAGTTTTATTGATGACTACTCTCGTTATACTTTGATATTTCTCATGCATAGTCGGATTGAATTACCTTAATTATATGTTAATTTTGCTAATATGGTTAAGACTCCATTCTCCTACAATGTCAAAGTTTTTCGTACTGACAATTCTGCTGAATACACTAATACTGGACTCCTTAATTTCCTTTGACAACCTGGTTCTCTCCCACATCGTTCTTGCCCTTGCACCTCCCAAAAAAATGGACGCACTGAGTGCAAACACCGAGATATTCTAAACACTGTTCATACTTTCCTTACATTTGCCTCCTACCCTGAGCGTTTTTTGGAGGAAGCTACACTTACAACCAAATACACAAAGAATTGTGTACTTTCTCCAGTCATTGGGAATCAATCCCCATATAAGGGTCTCTATGGTCATCCTCCTCACTATAGTACACTCAAGGTCCTTAATTGTGTCTGTTTAGTCTCCTTTGGCCGTATGAACGCAAAAAACTATAGTATAGATCCCTCCTATGCTGCTTGTTAAGGTATGGTATTGAACACAAAGTATACAGATGCTGGGATCCTTACTCCAAACGTCTATGTATCCAGCTATGTTGTCTTCTTGGAACACAAGATGTTCTCATCTATGTCCAAGTTTCACCTATCATTTGATAGAACTCCTCTTTGATCCTTCAGCAGACATATTCCCTGACACTACTTATATAGATCTGCCTCCAAAAACAACACCCCTTACAGTCTCTCCATCTCCGTCATCTCTAACCATAGATACCCTGACTGAGTCATCCACCTTGCTCTCTCCTGAGCTACTTGCTGTGACTAATGGGTCCGCTCCTGCACCTGATCGTCCTCTCCGATGAAGTGATCGGGTAAAACTCCTACAGCTCATCTTTGTAATTATGTTTCTTTTTCTACCATTATTTCTCATCATGACCCTCAGTCTTACCATGAGTCCAATTCTAATCCTCTTTGTCAAAAAGCAATGGATGATGAATTATAGGCACTCGAACAAAATCACACATGGGATTTGGTGGACTTGCGAAGTGGTAAAAATGATATGCGATGCAAGTTGGTTTACAAGATCAAAACTCACTAGATGGGTCCATTGATTGCTACAAAGCCCACCTAGAAACCAAGGGCTTTCCCAGGAGTATGAGATTGATTGGGACTTATTACAAATGGATGTCAAAAATGCCTTCCTAAATGGTGAACCCACTAAAGACGTTTATTTTCATTCTCCTCCTAGTTATCCGCATCATATTCATCAAGTCTGCAAGCTCCCCGAGCTTGGTTTGCAAAGTTTAGCACTATTGTTGAGCAATTTGGGTTCACTACTAGTCCATATGATTCTGCGCTTTTCATCCATAGAATTGATAAGGGCATTTTCCTTCTTCTCCTCTATATAGATGACACGACTATCATCAGGGATGATATATCTGGCATCGTAGATCTCAAAACCTATCTCAGTCAATATATTGAAATGAAAGATCTTGGCAAGCTTAACAATTTTCTAGGCCTTGAGATCACTTCTAGTTATGATGGACATTATCATTCTCAAGCCAAGTATGCATCTGACCTGCTTATACAGGTGGGACTTACAGACATCAAGACTAGCACGACTCCTCTGGAGCCTAACTGTAGGCTAACTCCTATGGATGGTATACCCTTGAATGATCCTACATTATATTGTCAGCTAGTTGGGAGTCTCGTTTATCTGATAGTTACCTGACCTCATATCTCATATATTTTCTATATTGTAAGCCAATTCTTTCTGCCCCTTGTTCTCCTCATTATGTACCAGTTCTCTGCATTCTTAGGTACATCAAGGGAACCTTGTTTTATGGCCTCCACTTCTCATCTCACTTTTTCCTTGAGCTACATGCCTAATCAGATATAGGCTGGGCAAGAGATCCTACTGATTGTCGTTCCATCACTGGGTATTGCCTCTTCTTGGGTGACTTTTCTCATCTCCTGGCACAACAAGAAGCAAACTGTTGTAGCCTGATCTAGTACGAAAGCTAAATAATGTGCCCTTCCTGATGCCACTCAGGAACTTCTCTAGCAATACTGGTTACTTGAGGACATGGAGATCAATCATTCCACTACTACAACCATCAGTTGTGACAATCAAAGTGCCATTCAAATTATTCACAATGATGTCTTCCAGGGACGTATAAAACACATTGAGATTGACTGTCATTTTTTACACCATCTGATCTCTTGTGGCAACATTCGAGTTATCTCAATCTCATCCATCAATTAAACTGTTGACGTATTCACTAAAGCTCATCTACTAGGACATCTTCAGGATTTGGTTTCGAAACTCAAGTTGGTTTCTATTCTACCACTTTGAGTTTGAGGGCAGCTGTTAGAATATTAGTAGAAATTTAGTCTAGGTTCATCCATTGTTATATTTGATTGTACCCATTGTCTAGGTTCATTGTACTACTAGTTATACTACCTAATTGTACTCTTCTTTTCCTTAATTAGAATTCTCTCTTAGCCTATATATCGAGTAACCCCTCGAACCTTATTTGTACTATACTATGTGCTGTAATACTTGAATCATATTTTCTAAATTGAATCTGAAGATTTCGTTTGCATTTCTGTACTCAGCATAACATTCCTAGGATTTTATAGAATTTGGCCTAGGATCAATCATCCGAAGATCGATCTTGGCAAGATCAATCCTACCAGGATCGATTCTCTACTTCATTTTTTGCCAATTGGCAAAAATGTCCTGCACCACCATCCGCATAACTATCATCACCACCAAGAAGTTATTGCATGTCTAGAGACCTTCCTGCACACTCCTTCCACCTCCATAAGCTTCATCATGCCCTCCCATGGTCATGTCACTTCACCATCATCACCTCTACCACCATCATCACCTTACACACTCATCATACTCCATCATCACCACCTCTACACACATACACATATTATATAGCATACTTATATATACACATTACACACACAAGCACAAATAAAGAGAGAGAAAGAGAGGAAACCGAGAGAGAGTGTGGTCTCTCATTTCCTCTATATAAACCCATACACACACTCTCATTTTCCTTTGCTACACATTTGAGTCTCAAGAGTGAGAAGGAATTCCAAAGAGAGATAAGTGACCAAGGAGGAAGAAATTAAAAAGAAGAGGAAGCCATTGGAGACTTCAAGCCAAGGTTCACTCACACACATTCATACTAGGTGAAGTACTAGAACCTTTGTCTACTTTCAAACTATAGTTTAAGACTATAGAAAAAGTCATGCAAAACCCTTGTGAAAACCATTTTTTAAAACCAAGATTTTTAGAAAACATAATGAAGAAGACGATGAAGATTGATCTTCTCAAGACCAATCCTTCAAATGATCGATCCCTATAAGATCGATCCTCTGCACAGTTTTAGTAAATGTTATTTTTACTGCTGTTCAAATCTGTACATTGTGTTGTAGCTACTTGTATCTGTTCCTACATGATATTATGATGTACTATATATTAGAAATGCTGACATACATTTGCTTTAGGACTTGTACTTTATGATTTAAGTGTTGTACATTGTTGTATGTTCCATGTTGGAGTACTCGAGGGCTTGAGACTTGTGTTTTCCTAAACCTTATATACAAACAAACATTTTTCATGAAGAAATCTTTGATCAAATAAGTTGGGAAGGTGATTAAAAACTAAGTTTTGGAAAAACAGAGGCAAGATCTATCCTTCCTAAGATTGATCCTCCTGTACAGTTTCACCAAATTGTGTTTTAAAGTTGTTTCAAGTCCATTCGAGTTGCTGTAATTATGTTTCCAGTATTCCCAAGTGCTGTGATGATTATTTCAGGTATGCATGCTACGTTAGTTCGATTTCGAGATATATTCAGTAAATTATATGTATGTCTTGTAAATATTAGACAAACCTTTCAGATGAGAGATGACGATATGAACTTACTAACTAAGTTCATGATATGTGTAAGAGTCGTATTGCATGTCGCTTGTGTTGGGTCGGTCACATGGACTTGGAAGCAAAGAGTTGCATGTGTAATGCTATCGAGGCCACGAGGGGCATCGGTAGTAAGTGCGAGTTATGGTTTGGTTTGTCGGCCATACAGCGGGCTAGTGTATGTAAAGGCCAAGTAGTGGGCTTGAGTGTGGAAAGGCCATGTAGTGGGCTTAGATTCTTAAAGAGCATGATTCCTTTTTAGCCATGAAGTGGCCAACGCTGGTAATGGATATAGGGATACTTTGGTATCTAATGGCCATGTAGTGTGCATTTTATATCCACGTACCAGGAATTGCAACAGATAAAGGGTTAGCTATGGTAACTAATAGCCATGTAGTGGGCATTCAATATCCATGAATTACAACAGATAAAGGGGTAACCCGTGGTAACTAACAACTATGTAGTGGGCATTCGATATCCATTTGTTGTGCCGAGCAAGGAAATGATGGTATGTTTTGTTAAATGGCCATGTGGCGGGCTTGGGAGATCAAGGGACCAATATTGGTCTATGGTGTGTCAGTATTAGTGTTGGTTGAACTTGTGGTCCATGGCATTGTGTCATGCCATGTGTTGCATTGAAGTATTATGCGGTATTCATGATGGTCACTGACTTCGAGGTAAGACGTGATATAAATTTTAAGAGCGGTATGTTGGACTGTTAATATTCAGTTGAACATAAATTGTAAACTAATTAACATCTTCTATTCAAGGTTGAACTGTGTTTCCTCGTATGATGTTAGACTATATTTTGTTGGTATACTATGTGGTTTTGTATTTCACTCAGCTTTATAGCTGACAGTGTACTCGCTTGGGCATTCTATGGTCAGACTACCAATTCTAGGAGAACCAAGAATCTAGCTACCAAGGAGATGAGCAATATGGAGAAGAGTGGTTTCCCTTCGCCAGCTGAGGCAGGACCAGATGCTCGTCTAGAGGATCTTGTCAAGAGGCTCCTTGAAATTATATTTAGTTTTGTTCAGTTTATACTAGATACTATGTTTGGCCACCTGTTCGGCCGGTAGTTTATTACGTTGTATCTAATGAATTATCCGGATTCCATCCCCAGATATATATAGTAACTATGTCACCAGTCTTATGTTTGTAATAAACTTATGTATCTGTCTTGAGTAGCAATGCTTATGCTTTAAGTTGGTGATCCAGCTTTTATTACTCTGATTGTTAGTGTTTTTATTGATTTGCTGTGTGGTTTGAACATTCTGGCTACTCACGGACTGTTGCACTCATCGGGTCAAAGGGTGGAAAGTTATTTTTCCCTACCTTACTATGCCGGGGTATGATAGGGGTATCTAATTTGTATCAGAGCATTAGGTTAGATTTATCGATTGTCCTACATGCTTAAGTTAGTAAACCCTAAGTTTATCCCTATTAGTCACTACTGACATTAAGATAGTTTTCTTTTGGGCAGGTTGATGATGGAGCCTTATATTGTACCAGATAGCTTTGGAGGATATCTTATTTCCCTCAATCAGGTGTCGCTAGCTGATCATGCCTTTTATAGCCAGGAGGTTCAGAGGAAAGCGCAGGCCATTCTAGAGTAGGATGTGGAGCTTTCGATTCACATCAAGGGTTGAGCTGATGAGTGGAGATTTGCTGTAGAGTCGCACACCCAGCAGCCACGTGGTCATATGTTTATGTTGAGTTCATTCGCCGTATGGAGACTGATGGTTATTTCGTCTTGTGTATGAGTGGGCAGTGCATGCACCCCCGCCAGATGGAGAGCCCATGGATTTGGATTTTGTACCTCCCCAAATTTTACCACCACCTGTCGAATTTGCTGCGCGCACATTGGGACCCACAGCCTGGAGTTAGGTGGATTAATGTTGATGGTCATATTCTGATGGAGGAGGTCAAGGAGGCTTATTCCGAGGTGATGGATACGAATGAGGCACCCCAGGCAGAGTCTGATGCTGTTATTTCCCTTAATCAGGTGTCGCAAGCTGATCATACCTTTTATAGCCAGGAGGTTCAGAGGAAAGCTCAGGCCATTCTAGAGTAGGACGTGGAGCTTTCGATTCACATCCAGGGTTGAGCTGATGAGTGGGAGATTTATTGTAGAGTCGCACACCCAGTAGCCATGTGGTCATATGTTTATGCTGAGTTCCTTCGCCGTATGGAGACTGATGGTTATTTCGTCTTGTGTATGAGTGGGCAGTGCATGCACCCTCGCCAGATGGAGAGCCCGTGGATTTGGATTTTGTACCTCTGTAGATTTCACCACCACCTGTCAAATTTGCTACACATTGGGACCCACAGGTCGAGGAGGCTCATTCTGAGGTGATGGATGCGGATGAGGCACCCCAGACAGAGACTGATGCTGAGGCTTCTGAGGCTGACAGTGTTTATGTTAGGGATATATACTAAAAGCCATGCTTTATGTAGTTGATTTATTATTCATTTAATAAAATTAGTTAATCCATTTTTTATGAGAATCTGTGTGGGCAATGTTTGTATTATATTATTTATTTCATATTATGCATGTGTGTCTCTCATTCTATATAGTAGGTGGTTTGGTGTGTAGAGTTCAGCTTACACACGGAAGATCAGGCCATCAGATATTATAGAATGTAAGATTTTACTTTACAGTCTTAGATGGGATTGGACACACCATCGGTAAGACTGCAGCATGGTGTTGTAGTAGGTTTCTCTTGACTACAGAAAACGGTATAGTTTCAACTCACTATGCTGGTACACTTTGTGTATTAAACGGGACTGACTTGGGGTAATTATCTTTATACTGACTTATAAGATAATTAATACCTCATGGCTATTATGAGTGCTTATGCTCTAAATCCTAAGTTAATTTGTAGACACGTACATTTGATATTTACACTTTGATCCCTAAAAGGGTGAGATCCTTAAATGGGTCAATATCTCATTGGATTGGGTGGCAATATTAATTGTATGGTGGATATTAATTAATGATGGAATCCATGTCTCAATTTTGGGATTGATGATATCCCCTTGAGAAAGCTTATAAGTTTTGATTATGTCAAACCCTGCAGGTGGATTTTGTATCCGACATATCAGATAAGTTAAGCAGAGGATCTCAAGGAATTTTAAGAAATTAATTAAATATGATTGTCAGTAATTATATTTAATTAATGGATATATGTAATCTAAACATGGGGAGATAATAAGCATTTAATAACATGGAGCTCGAAATATATTTTTGAGATAAGGGTAGGAGTGCAATTATAATTCTTTAGTGGTATGAATTATAATTTATGGAAATAGGAATCTGATTCAGTTCGAATTAGGGTTTCCTAATTCCATAAGGAAGCCTATTCCTTATTGACTTCTTATGGTCCCTATCGTAGCCTATATATATATATGCTGCTTTGGCTCTCTCCTCAGTTAGCGTTTTTCTATATAGAGAATTATAACTCGAAATAGAAAAGAGAGCGCAAAAGAGGAAGAGCAGAAAACAGAAAGGATTTCAAAAGAGCCCACACTCAGTTCGATATTCTGGCTGCAAAGGAATACGGTAGAAGATCGTGAACTGTTATCGAGCCCGTGTTCTCGATTCGTCTACTACAGTAATCCGTTTTAGCAGTTTAAGGTAACCCTAGTTCCACCCTTGTAGGGTTATTGTAGTTTTCACGTAATTTTTTTTGTAGTACCAACTTATACGTGCTGTCAATGGATTCTGGGAACACAGTTTCCTAACAGTTTAAATCTTGCTTCTTTGCTGTATCATAATGGGCTAGTAGTCCATTTTCTTTTGTTGCGCTTAACTATTTCTAGGGCTATTAGGACCTTCTGTTAGGAGCCCGCCTCTTATCTACATGTACCCTGTACTGATGTTTATATTAAATAATACTATAGCAGCTTTTCTTTTCAAAGTGTTTCATATCATTACTACATGTTACCTACTTGACATGTTTTCATATAGATATATGTTATCTCTTATTATCCCCTGAGTAGATTTTTCCCAAACCACATAGTATTTATTCGGATTACCTCCTTTCAGAGTCTTGATGGCTAACGCTACCCATAATGCGTGAAAACTGGAATGGTGCCCCCAACCCGATTCCTGGAGATATGTATCCCACAGGAGTATTCGAAGATTTTCTTCAAAGGTTAGAAATGAATACAGAAGTTCGCCAACCACAGTGTGATGGTGCTCATCAGAGGCAAACTGGAGATAAGTTACTTGTGAGATTCAGGGGACTCCTTCCAGAGTACTTCAATGGTATGAACGAGGCGTAGCAAGTAAAACAGTGGATCTGGGGCATGGATCATATCTTTAAATCCCTTGAGTGCTCAGAAACTATCAGCTTACCTTTGCAGCGGCAGATTGGTGGGAATCTGAGAGAGCCTCGGTAGGAGATGAGGCAGCTAGACGTATGACTTGGATTGTGTTTCGTGAGCAATTTTTGAAGAAGTGCTTTTTGGAATCAAAGAAGCGACATAGGGAGAAGGAATTAAATGAATTGGTTCAAGGAAACCTGAGTGTCCTGGATTATCTGTTTCAGTTTGATAGGCTTTCCCGCTTTGCTTATCACTTGATCGATACTCCTAAGACGAAGAATCGGAAGTTCCATGATGGATTGAACCAGGCCATTCAGAAATTGGCAGTAGGACATCTTAGTCTTACTTTCGATGAATTTATGGAGTTGGTTATGTATTTAGAAAAGGAGAACCATTCATATGTTAGGACTTCAGGAAATCAGCCCCTGATGAGATCTCAAGGATAGAGACCACCCCCTCGTGGTCAAGGATAAAAAAGAACATGGACTAGAGAAAAGTACCAACAACAAAAGTTCCCTCGCAATGTGCCTATGGCTCCAACTACCCAAGGATAGCTAGGGACAGGACCAGGAGATAGAAGATGATACAATTGTGGAGCTCCGGGACACATTAGCAGGGATTGTCAAGCCCCAAGGAGGACTGGTCGAAAGGAGGTTGTTTGCTACAATTGTGGTAAGATGGGCATAAGTAAATATTGCTGGTCACCACCAAGAGGATATTACAAGCCAGTAGCCCAAGGTTAGCAAGGAGGGACTAGACTGAATGCGATGATTCCTGAGGAGGCTGGTTTTTACGAGGGTGAACAACAGAATATGGAAGGTACGTTGACTTTATTCAACAGTAGAGTTATGGTTTTATTTGATACGGGTGCTTCTATTTCTTTCATTGCTATTAGAGTAGTGCAGCTGCTAGGTTTAGTGCCTGAGGCACTAGAGAAAGCTCTAAGTGTTGCATCGCCTTAGGAGTGGCCGCTAAGCTAAGCAAAGTGTGCAAGGATTTCCCTTTGACTCTTGAGAATCAGAACCTATCTGCCGACTTGGTCGTGTTATTGATGAAAGAGCTCGATCTCATTCTAGGATTCGATTGGCTCACTAAGTATCACGCCAAATTGGATTATGTGAGCAAATATATTACCTTTACCATACCCGGGAGGCCCCCCTTTGATTTTTAGTGCAACCTCTATTGTGATGCATTCCTTATAAGTTGACTAGCCGTTGTTGGAAGCATTAGTATGGAACTTACTCCTGTACAGATCCTGATCATTCGTGATTTCGAAGAGGTAATTCATGAAATATCCGGGTTACCACCCAAGCACGAGATTGACTTCTATATTGAGCTATTACCAGGAATGACTCCTATATCCAAGGCACCTTATCGAATGGCTCCGACAGAGATGGTTGAGTTGAAGAAGCAGGTGCTAGAACTCGAGGACCTTGGATTTATTAGGCCAAGCACTTCGCCATAGGGAGGGCCAGTGCTCTTCATTAAGAAGAAGGATCGATTGATAAGGCTTTACATAGACTACTTGGAGTTGAACAAAGTGACTGTCAAGAATAAGTACCCGTTGCCCCGGATAGACGATCTCTTTGATCAGTTGCAGGGTGCAAATACTTTCTAAAAGATTGACTTGAGATCAGGATATCATCAACTGTTGGTTCGAGAAGAGGATGTGCCAAAGACTGCCTTCACGACAAGGTATAGGCACTACGGGTTATTAGTCATGTCTTTTGGACTAACAAACGCCCCTGTTGTATTCATAGACTTGACTAATTGAGTATTCAGATCGCATTTGGACCAATTCATCATCGTGTTCATCGACGACATCTTGGTCTATTCGAAGATAGAAGAAGATCACCGGAACCATTTGGAGATTGCTTTGCAAACTCTTAGAGACACTCCCTTGTCTGCAAAGTTCAGCAAATGTGACTTTTGGCTAAAGGAAGTCAAGTTCTTGGGTCAAGTAGTTTCATAGAATGGTATAGTTGTAGACTCAACAAAGATAGACGCAATTTTGAATTGGAGTAGGCCGACCACAATTTCGAAAGTCAGGAGCTTTCTTGGATTGGCAGGATACTATAGGAGATTCGTGGAAGGATTCTCACAGATCGCATCCCCACTGACACAGTCAACCAAGAAGGATTTGAAGTTTGAGTGGAGTGACAAGCATGAGCGTGCTTTCTCAAAATTGAAGAACAGACTCACCCTCGCACCGGCACTTACTATCCCAAGGAGAGAAGAGAAGTACACTATTTTTAGTGACGCATCATATCAAGGATTGGGGTGTGTGTTAATGCAAGATGGTAAGATGATCGCTTATGGGACAAGACAGTTGAAACCCCATGAGAAAAATTACCCGACGCATAATCTGGAGTTAGTAAAAATTATGTTTGCACTCAAGATTTGTATGCATTACCTCATTGGGGAGAAGTTTGACCTATTTTTCGACCACAAGAGCTTGAAATATATGTTCTCTCAGAAGGAGTTGAACATGAGACAAAGAAGGTGGATGGAATTGTTAAAACATAATGACTTCACATTATAGTACCACCTTGGCAAGGCAAACTTAATCGCAGATGCACTAAGTCAAAAACCCCACGGATTGATTGCCTCCCTAATGATTAGAGAATGGTTAGCATTGGAAACCCTGTCAGAATTTGTCATTCGGGTACCAGAATCAAGTGAAGGACTACTCTTTGGATGTTTGGTTTTGTAGCCAACCTTGATAGATAGGATTCTTGAGGCACAACGGGAGAACAAAGGACTTGGTTTGCTAAAATATCGAGCAAAGAACTAGAAGTTTGGAGCATCAGAGAAGATGGCGGATATCGATGAAAGGGTAGACCATGTGTACTAGATGAAGAAATCTTAAGGAAGGAAGTTATGGACAAAGCCCATAAATCCAGATTGACCATACATCCCAGAGAAACAAAGATGTACAGAGACCTTAAGAGGAGCTTTTAGTGGAAAGGTATGAAAAAGGATGTAACAGATTATGTATCTAGATGTTTGACCTACCAATAAGTCAAGGTAGATTGCCAGAAGCCAGCAGGACTAGTACAACTATTGCCCGTTCCCGGTTGGAAGTAGGAACATATTTCCATAGACTTTGCGGTTGGAATAAAAAGGATGCAACAAAACCACGATGCGATTTGGGTGATTGTGGACCAACACATCAAATATGCACACTTCATTGCCTATAATATGACGTATCCGATGGAAAGGATGAGTAAGTTGTATATTCAACAGGTTATGAAACTGCATGGAGTACCTGTCATAATAGTATCAAACTGAGACCCTCGTTTTACTTCATAATTCTGGAAGAGTTTAAAGTCACCTTGGGGACTTCATTGAAGATGAGTTCAAGTTACCACCCCCAGACCGACGGTCAGACTGAATGAACCAATCAGATAATGGAAAACATGTTGAGGGCTTGTACAATTGATTTTGAGGGATCTTGGGAAGATCATTTATCATTGATTGAGTTCGCATATAACAACAATTTCCAAGCAAGTATTAGAATGACACCATTCGAGGCATTGTACGGAAGGCCGTGTAGATTGTCATTGTGTTTGACCAAAGTGAACGATGGTCAGTTATTGGGACCCGACATGGTTAAGGAAGCCAGAGACAAGATACGGATTGAAAGAAGAAGTATGCGTGCAGCACAGAGTAGATGGAAATGCTATGTCGATAAGAAGTGCAAGGATAAAGAATATCAAGTAGGCGATCATGTTCACTTGAAGCTTTCCCCAGTACGAGGAGTTATGAGATTTGGAATGAGGAGGGGTAAGTTGTCACTCAATATATTGGACCATTCGAGATCTTGGAGCGTATTGGCAAAGTCGCATATAGACTCGCCCTGCAGCCAAGGATGTTCGGAATATATTGTGTGTTTCATGTGATTATGCCGAAGAAGTATGTGCAAGATGATTCTCATAAATTGGATTTCACAGACATTGAAGTTAACAATAACGCGACCTACTATGAAGGGCCAGTCAAGATTTTGGATCGTAGAGTAAAGAAGATGAGGAACAAGGAGATTCCATTGGTAAAGGTCTAATAGAAACATCATGATGAAGGCGAAGCTTCTTGGGAACTCGAGTCAGAGATGAGGGAGAAGTTCCCTATGCTTTTTATAGAGTAGTTTCTTCCGATTTAAGGAACGAAATCATTTTATTGGTTATGGAGAGTTGTAACCCCTAGAACCTTCTTTGTACTATTCTATGCATTGTAATACTTGAATTGTATTTTCTAAATTGAATATGTGGCCTTAGTTTGCATTTCTGTACTCAACATAACATTCCTAGGATTTCATAGAATTTGGCCTAGGATCGAAGATCGATCCTGGCAAGATCGATCCTGCCAGGATCGATCCTTTGCTATATTTTTTGTTAATTGGCAGAAACGTCCTGCACCACCATCTGCATAACTATCATCATAACCACCACGTTTCTACATGTCTGGAGACCCCCCTGCACACTCCTTCCACCACCCCAAGCTTCATCATGCCATCCCACGGTCATGTCACTTCACCATCATCACCTCTACCACCATCATTACCTTACACCCTTATCATACTCCATCATCACCACCTCTACACATATACACATATTATATAACATACTTATGTATGCACATTACACACACAAGCACAAATATATATATAGAGAGAGAGAGAGGGGAAACTAAGAGAGACAGTGGTCTCTCGTTTCTTCTATATAAACCCATACATACACTCTCACTTACCTTTACTGCACATTTGAGTCTAGAGAGTGAGAGGGAATTCCAAAGAGAGAGAATAGACCAAGGAGGAAGAGAAGAAGAAGAAGAGGAAGCCATTGGAGACTTCAAGGCACTGTTCACTAACACACATTCATACTAGATGAAGTACTAGACCCTTTGTCTACTTTCAAACTATAGTTTAATACTATAGAAGGGGCCATGCAAAACCCCAATGAAAACAATTTTTTAAAACCAAGATTTTCAAAAAC
Organism: Hydrangea macrophylla; assembly: GCA_033977485.1. Lineage (NCBI taxonomy): Eukaryota > Viridiplantae > Streptophyta > Magnoliopsida > Cornales > Hydrangeaceae > Hydrangea > Hydrangea macrophylla. Next base: position 38,689,857 of record CM066994.1, read on the forward strand.
TATAATGAAGAAGACGATGAAGATCGATCCCTATAGGATCGATCCTCTATATAGTCTTAGTAAATGTTATTTTTCCTTCTGTTCTGATCTGTACATTGTGTTGTAACTACTTGTATCTATTCCTGCATGATGTTATGATGTACTATATGTTAGAAATGTTGACATGCATATGCTTAAAGACTTGTACTTTATAATTTAAGTGTTGTACATTATTATATGTTCCATGTTGGAGCACTTGAGGGCTTGAGAGTTACGTTTTTCTAAACCATATATATCTAAGAAAACATTTTTCATGAAGAAACCTTTGATCAAATAAGTTAGAAAGGTGATTAAAAACCATGTTTTGGAAAAATAGAGGCAAGATCGATCCTTCCTAAGATTGATCCTTCCTAAGATCGATCCTCCTGTACAGTTTCACCAAACTGTGTTTTAAATCTGTTTCAAGTCCATTCGAGTTGCTGTAATTAGGTTCCAGTATTCCTAAGTGCTGTGATGACTATTTCTGGTATGCATGTTATGTTAGTTCGATTTTGAGATATATTCATTAAATTATATGTACGTCTCGCAAATATTAGACATGCCTTTCATATGAGAGACAACGATACAAACTTACTAACTAAGTTCATCATATGTGTAAGAGTCGTATCGTATATCGTTTGTGTTGGCTCGTTCATGTGGACTTGGATTCAAAGAGTTGCATGTGTAATGCTATCAAGGCCACGAGGGGCATCGGTAGCAAGTGTGAGTTATGGTTCGGTTTGTCAGTCATATAGTGGGCTGATGTATGTAAAGGCCATATAGTGGACTGGTATGTGGAAAGGCCCTGTAGTGGGCTTGGATTCGTAAAAAGCATGATTACTTTTCAGGCCATGTAGTGGGCTACGCTGGTAATGGATAAAGGGGATACTTCGGTATCTAACGGCCATGTAGTGGGTATTTGATAACCACGTACCAGGAATTGCAACGGATAAAGGGGTTACCTATGGTTACTTACGGCCATGTAGTGGGCATTCGATATCCATGAATTGCAACGAATAAAGTGGTTACTCATGGTAACTAACGGCCATGTAATGGGCATTCGATATCCATATGTTGTGCGCTTTCGAACAAGGAAATGATGGTATGTTTTGTTGTATGGCCATGTGGTGGGCTTGGGATATCAAGGGATCCATATTGGTCTATGGTGTGCTTGTAATAGTGTTGGTTGGACATGTGGTCCATGGCATTGTGTCATGTCGTGTGTTGCAATGAAGTATTGTGAGGTATTCATGATGGTCACTTACTTCAAGGTGAGACGTGTGATATGAATTTTAAAAGCGGTATGTTGGACTGTTAATATTTAGTTGAACATAAATTGTAAACTAATTAACATCTTCTATTCAAGGTTGAACTGTGCTTCCTCGTATGATGTTAGACTATTTTTTTTTTGTATACTCTGTGATTTTGTATTTCACTCAGCTTTATAGCTGACGGTGTACTCGCCTGGGCATTCCATGCTCAGACTACCAATTCCAGGAGAACTAGGAAGCCAGCTACCAAGGAGATGAGAAATACGAAGAAGAGTGGTCTCCCTTCGCCAACTGAAATAGGACCTGATGCTTGTCTAGAGGACCTTGTCGAGAGGCTGCTCGAAATTGTGTTTAGTTTTGTTCAGCTTATACTAGATGCAATGTTTGGCCACCTGTTCGGCCAGTAGTTTATTATGATGTATCTTTTGGATTATCGGGGTTCCATCCCCAGACTTATGTAGTAACTATGTACCCAGTCTTATGTTTGTAATAAACTTGCGTATCTCTCTTGAGTAGCAATGCTTATGCTTTAAGTTGGTGATCCTAGTGTGCTTTTATTACTCTGATTATTAGTGTTGTTATTGCTTTGCCATGTGGTTTAGACAATCTGGGTACTCCAAGGGTGGAAAGTTCTTTTTTCCTACCTTGCTACGCCAGGGTGTGACAGGAAGGCTACCCCATTGTAATGTTTGCCAACACAAGAATACAATTATATTCTTCTCTCTAAAACTCTCTCTCAATTGTTCTAACAGTAGGTTTTGTGGTGCATGCAACTGCACTCATTTTGGTTTCTGGATTTGGAGAATGCACATATTGTTTTCCTCTATGCTTTAAACAACATAAAAAAATTGTACAAAATTCTAAGGCTTTGTTTGGTTCATAGATTTCATGGCGAAAAATAACATTAAAAGTGAAAAGCTAACATTAAAAGTAAAAATTTCTAAAATAAAATTGTATCATGCATATGAATAGAAGGAATGGAAATTACTCACAATAATCAAAATAATTTTTTTTATTTCTCAACTTATTCTTTTTTCTTTTCTATTTTTCTTATCATTTTCATTATTAACCAAACATATTAAAGAAAATACTTTTCTCTATGTTTTTTTTTTCTTCGCTAAATCCAAGAACCAAACAAAGACTAGCTAAATGCAACTAGAACTCAAGAAGAAGAGGAAGCGATGTGACTCAAAAATACAATATTATTTTCACCTTATTTTCTTTTCACTCGTAATTTCTTCACTGATTTCCTTAATTATGAACCAATAAAGAAAAGAATGTTCAATAGTACTTTTTTCTCTTTTCCTTACAAAATTCATGAATGAAACAGAGTGTAAAGAAATTTCAGGGCATCCATAGATTCTATTGAACGGCAAAAGAAGATGTACGTATACATGGTTTATGGTTACCTTGTAAACGGGTCCGAATCCACCCTCTCCAACCTTGTTGTTGATGGAAAAGTCACTAGTAGCATTAACTATTGTTGCAAAATCAAACAATGGTAGCTCATAATCTTCCTTGTGGCTTTCATTTGTGTAGCTGTGTTCAAAATTTTCTGCGAGTCTTCCTGCAGAAAATTGGGTATATATAGAGATTGCACATTTGTTAAAGAAGTTGTCCAAAAAAGGCATACATTTTATACAAGAATAAGTACTTTTTTTTTTCCTGATTCTTCAAATTTCAAATAAAATGATACATTTGGCTTTACCTTCTCTCTGCATTTGTATATTTTTCTTCTTCTTTTTCTTTTTCCAGATATACATGGCCAAGGTCAAGCCTAGGAGAACCATTCCAATTGATAATACCAAGCTTACAATGATTATTGCCTTTTTCTTCTCTTTCGAGCCAACTTGCTTGACTGTGGAGTCTTCATTAATCAAAGAAAATGTTGATCAATTCTACTATGAAAGCACATATGCCTGATAAAAGATAGCTCTAGCTTCAACAATCATGAAAATAATACTTTGCCTAAAGTTTTCAGTTGAATTTTTCACTAGAATTGTTTTAATTAAAATTTTCAGTATGTTTTCGACTACTCTTTCAGTTTAAGTGCTGAACATTTACACGTTATCAACCACAGTAAAAATAAAAAATAATAATAATAAAATTTTTTGGGTTATCAAACACTCTCTTGGGCTTCAGACATTTGTATTCTTAATCAATTCATCCAAAAACTTAAGATAAACAATAGGGGCGCTCAGCCATAGCACCCTAAAATTGATACAATACTACATAAGGCCCAATGCTCTAATATCTAACTCAATAACCCCTTCCCCAACCGAAAAGACCAAAATGACCTAATATGCTAAGAAACCAAAAATGACCTCTCCTCTTACACGAGACAGAAAATCAAAAATCAGGATGGAGGTCACGTAGTGGTGGAGGTGCTGTGATTGTAGATTGAGGTAGCGATGGTGATGGAGATGACGATGGTGGTGGTGTTGTTGCGATAGTGATAAGGGTGACATGGTGTGGAGGTGCTGCGATTGTAGATGGAGGTGACGATGGTGGTGGTGGTGCTGCTGCGATGGTAGTTGTGGTGGTGCTGCGATGGTAGTGGTGGTGTTGTGATGGTGGTGGTGATGACGATGGTAATGGAGGTGACGATGGTATGATGTCAACGACAACGGTGACGGCGATGACAACGACAACGATGACAACAATGGTGATTGCAGTGGTGGTGGTGCAGTGGTGGTGGTGGTGGTGCAGTGGTGGAGGTTGTGGTGAAAAATTCTCAGTTTTTGAAAACAGATAATATTATCTGTTTGCAAAAACTGATAATATTGTGGTGCTCTAGTGGTGGTCATGGTGGTGCTGTGATGGATGTGTGTTATGAACTGTGCTGTTAAGGGGGAGGTGGTGGTGGTGGTGCTCCGATGGTGGAGGTGGTGGTGAAAAATTCTCAGTTTTTGAAAACAGACAATATTATCTGTTTGCAAAAATTGAGAATATTCTGGTGCTCTGGTAGTGGTCATGGTGGTGTTGTGATGGCTGTGGTTATGAACTGTGCTGTTAAGGGGGAGGAGGAGGTGGTGGTGGTGGTGGTGGTGCAGTGGTGGAGGTTGTGGTGAAAAATTCTCAGTTTTTGAAAACAGATAATATTATCTGTTTGAAAACATATAATAGTATCTGTTTGCAAAAACTGATAATATTGTGGTGCTCTAGTGGTGGTCATGGTGGTGCTGTGATAGATGTGGTTATGAACTGTGCTGTTAAGGGGGAGGTGGTGGTGGTGGTACAGTGGTGGTGGTGCTCCGATGGTGGAGGTTGTGGTGAAAAATTCTCAGTTTTTGAAAACAGATAATATTATCTGTTTGCAAAAACAGATAATATTGTGGTGCTCTGGTGGTGGTCATGGTAGTGCTGTGATGATGGTGGTTATGAACTGTGCTGTTAAGGGAGACGTGGTGGTGGTGGTGTTAGTGGTGGTGAAGTGGTGGTGGTGCTCTGATGGTGGAGGTTGTGGTGAAAAATTCTCAGTTTTTGAAAACAGATAATATTATCTGTTTGCAAAAACTGAGAATATTGTGGTGCTCTGGTGGTGGTCATGGTGGTGCTGTGATGGCTGTGGTTATGAACTGTGCTGTTAAGGGGGTGGTGGTGGTGGTGGTGGTGGTGCATTGGTGGAGGTTGTGGTGAAAAATTCTTAGTTTTTGAAAACAGATAATATTATCTGTTTGCAAAAAATGATAATATTGTGGTGCTCTAGTGGTGGTCATGGTGGTGCTGTGATGAATGTGGTTATGAACTGTGCTGTTAAGGGGGAGGTGGTGGTGGTGGTGGTGGTGCAGTGACAATGGTGGTGGTGATGGCAGTGACAATGGTGGTGGTGGTGATGGCGATGGTGATGGTAATGGTGATGGTGATGGTGACGACAATGGTAGTGGTGCTGTTATGATGGTGCTGGTGCTAGTGCTGCGATGGTAGACGTGGTGGCGATGGTGGTGGTGCTACACTGGTGGACACGGTGAGGTGGTGGTGTTATGATGGTGGCGATGGTGGTGGTGCTGCAATGGTGGACACTGCGGCGAGGGTGGTAGTGCTTCGATGGTGGTGATGGTGGTGCTGCGATGGTGGTGATAATGGTGTTGTGATGGAAGTGGTGGTGGCGATGGAATGGCATGGTGGCGGCGACGGTGGCGATCGTGCTGGTGATGAAGATGACGATTGTGGTAGTGGTGGGGGTAGATTTGTCATAAAAACAAAAAAAAATTAAAAAGAAGGGGTTTAGCTTTAAAACAAAAAGCACTTTGGGTTTATATTAAAAAATAACTTTTGTTGGGTTTTACAAACTATACACTAATTTTAAGGGGTTTATCACAAAATTTCCCTAAACAATATAGATAAAGTCTACCACTATCCCTTTTGTAGTGCAATACCCAATCGGAAGTGCGATGAGACTTGAATGCTAGATTTTCCGTAACTTGGGATTCAGTACAATGCTAAGCTAGCTACCGGTTACTCCAAAAGCTCAAGTTATTTAAAATTGAGCCTAATAATATATATCAAACTTTAACGTGTAAAATTTTAGCTAAGAAATCTTCTATGACACATTCTAGTGATTTTGGTTGTATTATACAACCAAATTACTTCACTTTGACACCACTTTTGGTGTCTAAAAATTGCAACTTTGTGTCAAATTTAGTAACTTTAAAACCATTTTGTTTCTGAAAAACTACCTTATTTTTAAAAACCACTTTTTCATATGTTTCTACATTTTGTCTCCAAAGTTAAAGCATTTTAGCACTAAAATCATTAGAATTCCAAAATTTTTGGTCTTCAATGGACACCCTCAAATAGATAAAATATATTATTCTCTTTAGTCTTCCTACGTGGAATAAAGTAAGGTAACCAATTAAGTCTTATAAATAAAAAAACAATCAATAAAACAAAACAAAAAGCAAGGTTGGTCGGTAACAATTATATATATATATATATATATCATTTAATGTAATTTTTTTCAAGTTTTGGTAATAGTTCCGCCCCCTTAACATAAGCGGTAGTTTACAAGAATTTCAACCACTTAAACTGTTAAACATAAATGAAACATATATATATATATATATATGCGTGTGTGGGTGTGTGTATAATAACGAAATCTCACCTAATTCAGAAGATGCCATCCTTATGTAAATATCTTGCGCACTTTCAGAAAGGTCTCTGAAGTCAAGAAGCTCACCAAACCAAAGCAAGCACCCACTTCCTCCATTTCTTATGTCCAAATTTGCATAAGCCATACAAGTACAATTTCTCAAGCACACAATCTCACACTCCTCAAGTCCCATACTCCCATTAAACCAGGAAAACTGTGTATCCGGAAATTTCAAACCAGAAAACTTAACAAACACATCTCCACCATAGCAATTCAACGGTGTCCTCCGAACACACCCACTCGACCAATCTGTCATTTCCCATTTTTTCGGGTCTTTCGGAACAAATTTATTTAAACACCTACAAGGAGGGGAATTTCCAATATTACAACTACCAAACACGCCACAAAAACCATAAACGTCGCACATATCGGTTGGTACAACCAAGTAAAGAGCCCAGTTTTGGGTTCTATCAACCCAAATCCATCTTTGTCCATTTCCACTTTCATTCATCACAAACCTTGTAATAATTGAATTGTTAAGTAGCTGATAACTGTAATACACCTCGTTATGATTAAACACAAACTCAAATTTGTAAATCGGATTTTTTCTTAAACTTGTTAATCCACTGAATCCGATACCATTCCACGGTCCAAGTCTGAACAACTCATCAGAACCTTTCCTCATAACATTTTGTGGGAACCCACTAGGATCATACTTATACGTATAATCGCCACGTGCAGGATCATCGTTGTTCTTCCATGATGATAGATACTGGTCATGCCCAGTTAAGAAATTCCTTCCAAGCTTCATTCCTGGTAAGAGAGTATCACATGGATAATCAAAACTTTCCCAGATGAAATTTTCTTGGTTATGATCCTCTGCATCTCTGACTACAAGATTCCCTGAATCCATAAGCTGTGCAACCGGCTGTTGTGCGGATCTCGATGCATTGGAAGACCATATGATTGTGTTGTTGCCGTTGATAAGCATCAAAATTCCTGGGTTGATCACTTTCAGGACACCTGAGGCATCAGTGAGTGGGGATTCTCTGTTGGCAACCCATACTACAGTCTGTGTTGATATTTTCTTGTACCATATACCAATATATCGATTTTTGGATCTACCTGGTGTGAAAAATCCCATTTCGAAGCTTTCATTTGATGAGACTATGGTTTCATTGTCTGTAATGAATTGGGTTGTGGTAATGGTGTCCATTGAATTGGAGATTACAAAGATGGAGGAGAAGAGAACAAGTTTCGGAAAGCCTTTCATTGATGTTCTGCTCATCTGCTTTTCAATTCACTTGTTGGTCTAACCATTTTGACAGTAGATGGAAAATAAAAACTCATACTTAAGTCGTCCCAAGTCACAAAAAAGATTTTGTGGTTCAAATTTGATTGTATAATATCTATATCTATATCTATATCTATAATCTATCTATATATCTATAATATATATAAATGTATCAATGTGCATAAGTGTTTTACACTTTTATCAATCGGTACACTTTTACTTAACTATTTTTCTTAGAGTTTTAATAAGTTTGGTACGCCACTTTTTTTTTTTTTTTTTTGGATCTATCCATAAGAGTCCTACTTTATTTTTGTTTTGTATGTTCTATGATCTTTTAATTATCCATAATAACAAAGCCTTTATAAGGTATAACACTTTTAATTGGATGAAACCAAATTAACAATTCTAGAAAATCCGGACAGCTGAAATGAATTTATAAGTCACCCAAATCACCACTACAATTCATATTGTGTTCTTTTTTTAGTTTTTGTAATTAATTCCTATTGGTTGAGTTATAAATTATAACTTATAATGGATTCTTTCATCTAATTAAACTCATACATATTTAGTGTTCTATACTAACAATAAGACTCAAGTGTGTCCTGATTTATCACGACTCAATATAGTCTCTATGATTGAAGTTGTAGAACAATAAGATTTCGGCCACCTTTTATTCCATGCCACTTTATTTATATTTTGTTTTGTTTTTTACTTTTTTCTTATGTTTTACACATTCATGATTTGCAGTAATTTTGGGTTAGAAGACTAAGAAAAATTAAACTTATAAACATTTTCCACATTCTCCCCAAATTGAGAGAGAAATAGAAGTCTCCACCTCATAAGTTCTCCATAGCTTTAGATGCTTTTCCATAATCTAAATTCTTGATATTACAAACATTATAGAAAGAAAAAAAAGGGATAATAATACTTTACACCCCCAGTGGTTTAAAAGTAACCACTTTAATTGCTTTTGGGTACAGCGAAGTCGTTACAAAATCTAACGGAAAGTGTTAAGGTCCTAAAATACCCTCAAACCATAAGGGGTTAAGTGATCACTTTTAAAATCACAGGGGGAGTAAAGTTTCATCGGGTCAAACCATAGGGGGGTAAAGTATAATTAACCCTAAAAAAATGTTGGTCATAATTGTAAGACCTTTAATTGGATGCGTATGGATCTTAATGTTATTTAAAAGATAACATGTAGTCTGTGCTTTCGATACTATTATGAATCCACTGGTTATTAAGGGTCCGTGTGATAAAACTGAAAATTAAGTACTGAAAATTAAGGGTTAAATTTTAAGTACTGATAATTTAAGTGATTGAATTTGCAATACTGAAAATAGTGTTTCAAGTACTGAAATATATTGCATTCAGTGATTATTGTCAGTAGAAAAATTTCAGGGTTAATCACATTTTACACCCTTGTAGTTTGTCACATGTGTCAGATTAGTCCCTATAATTTAGAAAGTGTCACTTTAGTCCCTGTAGTTTCATAAGTGTGTCAAAATAGTCCAATAAGTCCTTTAGTGACGAATAATTTTATCACTGAAAGTAAAAATATGTCACAAAAAGTGTTTGAGTGACTAAAAAGACAGTCTTATGAAACTACAGGGACTAAAATGACACTTTTTAAACTACAGGGACCAAATTGACACAAAGGGCAAACTAGGAGGGTGTAAAATGTAGTTAAGCCAATTTTTCACTTAAAGTTTTCTGTGGTTTTTTCATTACTTTTCAATTAAGTGTTATATTATCAAATGCACTGAAATGAATAAGTGCTAAAAATTTTTATTTTCAGCAATTAATTGAGGTATCAAACACATCCTAAAAGTCACAAATTAGTGGCCTCAGTTACAAATTGCAACTTTTATTTTGTTGTTGGTTTTGTTTTCCAATTTTAGAATTTTGATGTGTTTTTTTATCCTTTATACCGAGGGATAATACACATAATAAAAAGTAATGAGGCTCATAAAGTATAAGAGGGAAAGCTGGATGCCTATGAATCCTACTATTGCTAAAACATTACAGTCATTGTGGTTTTTCCTTTCTTATCGATCAAAATCAAATAACAGATTACGAATCTTATTATTATTAGAACTTTCTAAAGATAACTTCATCTACAATCCGTTTGTATTTTTGAATTTTCAATTCTATTTGGTTTAGTTATCTAATGTTGATGAAAAGCAAAAAACAATAAGAACCTGCTATTGGTTAATTTTAATGCAAAATAAACCTCCAACGGTGAAAGTAAATGAATAAACATGGAAATAGACTTTTAACTGAGAAATTAAATATATAAATGAAAAGGGAATATAACCAAAAAAACACAGTTTAAGTTTTTTTCAGTGATGTTATTATTATAATTATTTTAGGCCAGGATGTTCATTCTTCTTTATTAATAAGCTTGATTTTCCGCGACCTTTATCCTTTAAAATATGTGAGGATATTCTGGTATAAATTAGATAAATCTTGTTTGTAAAATTAAATCAACAACTATGTAATAGAACTTTTTAGTGATAATTCTCTTATATGTTGAGCTTGTCTAGAGCGATTTGTTGTAATGGCTTATTCTAATGGTCTGGACAATTTAAAACACCAGAAGCTAATTATGACGAAATTTCATTGTTCATTTCTTTTGTATGATATAACCAATATTTGTATAATCATATGGAACTTAATTGGTTCAAGTTATAGGAACTTTAAGTTGATGGTTGTGAGTTTTAGTGCAACTAGAACTTTAAAAAAGAAATAACCATTTTTTTTTTGTATTGGTTTAATTATAATTTGAATCATGTTGTTAGTAAATGTTCCAAAAAAGCCTCCGTTATGAATATAATTCATATTGGATTTTTTTTTTTTTTTGGGGGGGGGGGGGGGAGTGTTTCGATTCCTATCGATCAAAATTTAATTTACATAACATAATATTAAACCAATGGACGTCTAATCATAACATATGAGATAGTTTTGTAGTTCAATAAATTATTCCACACACTTCACTGTAAATGACATCACATGTTCATAAAAGAAATCAATATGCATTATTAAGTAGAGCAAAGAAAAAATATATTCAAAATATTGAAGATGTAAGAAAAAATACTTAGACATATGGCAACAATTCAATAGCCACATATAGAAATTATTACAAAACAAATAAACAAGTGTTAAAAGAAACATAATTCAACAGTATCTAGAGGTGTTTTTTTTTCTTCTTTTTTTACTAGGAGTTGATTTAGTATGTGCTTGCATATCTTTATTATGTTTATAGTTGTATTAATTCATCTTTGCCTATTTTGAGTGTTTTAAAATTTTTTTATGGTTAAATATTCCTAATTAGTTTTTAGATGGGCACCATTCACGTGCAACGCACGTGTGCTCAAACTAGTATATATATATAATACGGAAATTTTTTATTGTAAAAATTTATGTGTTAGGTAAATGTACATTTTTTGTTCACACACACACACACCCTCCCCGGCCCACAAAACCCCCCCGGCTCACAAAAAAAAGTATTGCTTTTTTGGACAAGAATTCATTTTCAGCCTAATATTTTATTAAAAATAACTGGCTATTTGTCAAACAACTAATTTTTAGTTATCATAGAAGTTCTCCTAAAAATAGATAAGGCCAGCCTTGGGCAGAACTAGGGGTGTGTTTCGGCCGGAACGGATCGGAATATCCTCTTTCGGAAAAAAAAATTCCGAAAATTTCGGAAATTAAATAGGTGTTCCAATTTCCGTTCCGATTTTTTCGGAATTTCATTTTCTTTTCTGATTTCGGAATTTCGGGAAATTTATGAAATCGGAATTCTTCGAAAAATTTTGGAAATTTTTTCGGAATTAGAATCGGAAATTTTCATAATTTTTGGAATTTTCGGAATACAAATACTATTGAAAGGGTAAGTCATGCTTTTATAGAGAGGCTCCTACTCTCTCATTTCTCTTCTTATTCGATGTGGGACAAACAAGTCCACATTTTTTATTTTAGGATTAATTACAATTTACCCCACGGGGTGAGGCTCATTTTACTTTACTCTCTGTGTTTCAAAAGTAGACACTTAATTCCCCTCTGTGTTTCAAAAGTAGACACTTAATTCCCCTATAATTTTGGAATACAGTGAAACTGTTAAGATTTTTCTCAATACTGTTGAAAATTCTAAAATTGGCTAAAAATGTTAAACACTTAACCCCTTTGTAAGATTAATTTTGGGGTTGACCCCCCTATATGAGGATAATACTGCCATTTTAACTCACCTATGTGAGGGCTAAAATCTAATACTTAACCCCTTTGTGGACGAATTTTGGGGTTAATTGCCTATATGGGATTAACTTTGACACCTAAACTCTTCTACATATGGCTAATATTAACACTTAATCCCCATATGGGTATATTTTGAGAATTATCTTAGCAGTTTCACATTAGTCCAAAATCACAGTAGGTTGAGTGTCCACTTAACACAGTGAATAAAGTGAAAATGCACCTAACTACAGGTGATAAAATAAAATTAATTTCTAATTTTAAGCATTCTCAATTGCTCTTTTAAATTGAGAAATTATTGTGTGCTTCAGCACCACTCCATATTATAGGTGCGTGGTAGTACTTTTCAATGAGCAAAAGTAGGTGTGCTCACAGAAGTCACCAACACAGCAATTTCTTTTTTGGTTTAACGCTACGATTGTGACTTTTTTTGACTACATGACTTTTGCTCATTAATCAGAAAGACCGTTACCTGATTCATTTGTTTCATTGAATTCCCTTCCAATATATATATATTAGCATAGCAACCACCTTCCTTTTTTTTTTATCCAAATCATAGCAACCACCTTCCAAATGACTAATCAAAGACCTTGAATGAATGACTGGAGACAAATAAAAATACAATTTGAAGAGTCAAAGAGTGGTCTACAGTTCACTAATTTATGTAATTATCAAACGTATTGCCGAGGGAACTTCTATTAGGACTTAGGAGGCACCACTGAATTTTCCGCGAAAGCGAGATGGACTTTTGGTTAGAGTGTTTACATTAAGTAGGACATGTTTATCGTCGCAGTTAATTTTGGTGAAGAATTTAAACGCCCATTTCAAGATGGCCATATATATTTAGAGTAATGTTTTTTGTTTTTTTTTTGTTTTCTTTTTTTTTATAACCGTGCATGTCCGGGTAGCTTGCGCGCACTTCGACTAATCCCACAACACTACACCAAAATGGTCAATTTGGCACCCTTTCGCGAATTTCAACTGGCACTGTTTAAAACAGTGCCAAAATTTGGCACGCTTTTAGGCAAATCTGGAACTGTTTAAAACAGTGCCAAATCTGGAAATGTTTCAAACAGTGCCAATCTGAAAATTTAGCGTGCCAAACAAACCCCCAAAATATTTTCTCCCAAAATGCGCGTTGACTGAACTTACAGAAAAAAAAAAAAAAATAGTCTTCCCCCCCTCTCTCTCTCTCTCTCTCTCTCTCTCCTGAAAACCCTAGAGAAGGGAGAAAAAAAACCCCAAATGTGACCCTCACCACTACCGCCGCCGACTAACTCACCCCACCGCCGCCGGCGACACTTGCGCAGCTGAAGCCACCACCGCCGACGGCAGTTCTCTCTCTCTCTCTCTCTCTCTCTCTCTCTCTCAAACTCTAAGGTATCAACTCTCTTCTCTTCTCTTGTCTTGTTTTAGTTTTCTTTTTTTTCTTTCTAGTAAACAAGTCTCCGATCTTTTGTTTTTCTGAAATTCATGGCAGTTTTGTTTATGTTTGTACTAGATGATTCCAAAAACTTTGATTGAACTTGCCTCCCAATTTTTGTTGAAAGGCGTACTCCGCAGCCCCCTTTAATCAACTCTAATAACAATGGTTTGTGATCTATGTTTGGTGGGTTAATGGATTTCAGTGTTTTTTCTTTGTGGGTTTGATTTGATTAGATTTGACTATGTTATTTTCGTACTATATGTGAGTTTGAACAGTTGGGGTTTTGATTGGCTTCAATGGATTTCCATTGTTGATGTACTTTTTGTAAGGTTAAGTCTTGTTACATCCTTTTTTCAGAATATGCTAACTGTCTCAACAGTCAAAAGGAGGTAGGGATTGAAACCCAACCCACAGGCCACAAAGTGGTATCTCTGTTCTCTTCAAATAATTTAAGTCATAGCCACATCTTCATCACTATTTAATGTCATTAATTGATTTCCAGTTATTTTAATATAAACCTCGTTAATTTCTCTGTACCTCTTTAATCGGATTATGGGGGAGTGCTTAGAAGATCGTGGAAGATGGTACACAACAAATTCCATGTGAAATGCCCATTTCTTTACAGAGAAAAATATTACTCCAATTAAAGTTATAGTTGATAAATAATAATAAATCTACAAGTTGACATATTAATGCACAGAATTAAATATAAAAAAAAATAATAAACACTTACCAATTTTATAATTCCTATATCATGAATGTGACTTAGGATTTTCCAGCTACATAGCTTGGCTTTCACAATGTTTTCAGAAATATTAGTTAGATGTAAAAATTTGGATATTTTTTGAGTTTACAAGATGACACTATCTAGGTTGTGATGTTGTTTGAATTTCAAACTAGTGATTTTGGCACCTATGTTACATTTTCTTAATCCGCTAAGTCCAAATTCGTAATAGCAACTTTTGCGTAAATTGTTCTGACCGAGACTTACTTCATAGTTCATTGTAGATGTTGCTTTCCAGCAAAATATGGACTTAGCAATGTGTTTAATGTTAGTGACATGGGTAATGAATGATAATTGGGGATATTTCATGGCTCTTTGCTATGGGTTGTAGTAATTATATCATATTTGTGCAACTGGCTTCAAGTAACAAGCTATTACGAAGTGTCCGTGCTTCCTAGTTGTCATCTGGGATGCCCATTCTACAATTTCACTTTGTGCATTATTTGACTTTAGAAGCATACCGTGGCACATTTTTTACAATTTAGTTATTATTATTATTATTATTATTATTATTTTTACTCTATATGTTCTGCTTACAAGTTTTTGATTCTGTATAAAGTGAGCAGTTTGGGCTTCATCTTATAAAGGTCTTTTTCTCTCCTCTAGTCAATTCTACTTTTGTGTCTAGTCATCCAAATGTAATATATATGAGAATAATATTTATGAAGGACTATTGAAATGTATTCCCTAGTCCTCATTTATTCCTGTTTTATTCCTACTTGAAGAGGGATAACTTGTGTGTTATGGTTTTATAGATCCATTTCATGAGGTCAAAAGGAAACGCGACAAGAGAAAAGAGGTGAGATCTTCTTGTGAGTTGATGATGGACATCCTTTGGATGTGAAGTACAAGTTGCTGAATGCACTAATTTCTTTCATCTATCTGTTTGCTATATTCATCAAGTCCTTCTCATGCTTAATCCAGTAATGGGGTCCTTTATATGAAGTTTGCATTTCTCAACTTACTACATATTGCAGTGTAGTCCAGCTAGGGGTGTATACGAGCTGAGCCGCTCAATAAGGGCTCAAGGCTCGGCTCGATAAAAGCTCAGCTCATTTAATAAACGAGCCAAGCTCGAGCTCAAATACCAAGCTTGTTTAATAAACGATCCAAGCTTGAGCACACATGGAAGCTCATGAACAAGCTCGTGAACACGTTTGATTAAGGCTCATTAGTAGGCTCGTGAAAAGCTAGTGAATAGTGTTTATATATATGTGTGTGTGTGTGTTAATTAACCTAAGTTGTTAAAATTGTATCTTATAAACTACGTAAAGTAACTTCTTTCACTTTCAACAAAACAACAAATTGGTGATGAGGACTTAGATGTGGCATTTCCCTATTCCTCATCCTCGGTGGCTATAACCATATTTTTTTTTCTCTAAGGTACACACAAAAATAATGGCATGATTCTCTAATTTGGTCTTTTGGATAGGAATGATTAATTATTGATGCTCAAGAGAGTTGTTTATATATTTTCATGCTAGAGTAGAGAGAAAAATGATTTGGCCACCCCAAAAACGATTTATTTCTCTGTGGTACACACAAAAATGATCTAGAACAAAAGTAAGACACTTTAGTTTATTTAACACAATTGTCTACTAAAGAGCTCCTTCCATGCAACCAATGGAGTATTGGGCAGGGTTAACTTTTCTTGTATGTATTGTGAGTTGTGTATCCAATGCATGTCCTGTATCACTGTTTTCCATCTCAACAACTAAAATTTTGTTCAGTAGTTCTATTTAATTTGGAATAGCTATGAGACATAAACAAATGAGTGCAGTTTTGCTCACCCCAAAATTGCCCACCCTTTGCTCACTTTTGAGTTTATGAGGAAGTAGAAGCCCTAATCACAACATCATGAGAATCAAAAAATATAGGTATCCATAAGTAGAAGCACTAAATTTGACCACGAGCATTCCTATGTTACGGATTTGCTGAAATATAGGTATTTTTCTCTTACTGATTCTCTTGGATTGATTTGCTTTTATTTTGTTTACTTTATTTTTAATTTTTGTTCTTACATGAAATGTGGTTGGATGAACAAAGTACTTTATTTTTGTTCTTACATGGAATGTGGCTTCTTTGATACGGTTTATGCCTGCACATGCGGTTTATGGTTAAGACTTTGGTTGGTTATTGTGAAAATTTGCAAAAGAAATGAGATACTAGGTTGTGTAAATTCAAACCTGATGCATAAACATCCATGAGTTGATAGCACATTGTACATATCGATCCATTAGTTGATCAATGAGTGTTTAGCACATGACAATGCATATACAAGCTTGTCTATTTGATTTAATTGTTTGGATTATTGTATGTTGCCTCTTGATTTTTTCCTTATCCATAGATTTACCATCTCCAAATTTTCCTATCTCTTTAGTGCTGCTCACGCACACCCACACCCATACCCACACACCCATCTAAAACCAACCCATGTTAGCTATACTCTCTTTTAAATTTTTTTTTATGATTCTTATTTCATAGTTAATAATATTTGGTTGTTTTCTTTTCTGTCCAAGAGGAATGATGCAGGTCCTTGTTGATTCAACCAGTGGTTGAGCAGCTCTAGATTTTCTTTAGTTTAGTTTAGCTGATCTGAGTTTCAATTGAAGTGGACTTTTGATTCATTAACATAG
This sequence comes from Hydrangea macrophylla, assembly GCA_033977485.1. Classification (NCBI taxonomy): domain Eukaryota; kingdom Viridiplantae; phylum Streptophyta; class Magnoliopsida; order Cornales; family Hydrangeaceae; genus Hydrangea; species Hydrangea macrophylla. Next base: position 38,706,632 of record CM066994.1, read on the forward strand.
CTCATATATTCTAAGTAACCTTTCTACTTTGGATTTCCTTTTCAATCAAAATCTTCTATGGAATCTTAATCAAAGTATTGTGTGGTTTCTTCTAGAATCTTTTATGGTTTTTACTAACCTTCTATGATTTTCTATTGTTAAAGTGCATTTAGTTTACAAACATGCATGTGTTCTAAATTTTGCAAATGGTTGATGATCTGATACTCTCCTCCTCCCCTTTGTTGCCCTATTTTTTTTGGATTGTAGTTTTACTCTCCTTTTTCATTTTGGCTATTGCTATTAGTGGCTGATAGTGTTAAAAATAGTTGTGGTTTAATTAATTTCTATTGAATGACTTGTTTTGGAAAATTTCCGTCAATGGATTGCTTGTTGCCCCTGTTTGATATACGAAAAATTATTGTCGCTGGATTTCTTGCTTCACGTAAAGTTCTCCACTTTGTTGACAAACCTAGGATTGCATCACCCTCTTTGAGAAAGTAAAAAAAAAAAACAGCGTAAATCATTACTTTATTTAATTTTTTCTTATGTTCATGTCAATGTAGAGTAGATGCTTTAAAAATAGAGTAAAGCTGACTGGAATTACACTAGTATTACATTTTTTATAAGTAGAAGAGAGAAGACCAAACTTTCCCAAGAGGTATGAACCTCATTCAATTGCATTTCTACTTACATGCTCCAACAAAAGAGGTATGAATATCATTTTGGTTTTGCTTTGCAATTTTGAACTTAGTTATAGAATTGGGTTACATAAATTCATTGGTGAGTGATATGTCCTATGCATTCACCAATAGCTTCTTTCTATTTTGTAGCTCTTGCGTTATCTTTTATGGGGAAAGGTAAGATGACTCTTGCGCGCTTAGTCCTACAAAGCTAATTTCAGTCCTTAAATTTGTTTTTCATTTTTGATTGTCTTATCTTCAATCAAGTGCTATGTTCAAGTTCACATCTTAAATCCGTGTTATGTTCAGAGATGAACTTAAAGGAAGCCACCGATCAAATCCTACTTTCAGTATGGAGGATTGATTGATCAAAGGTAATACTTGACTTCCATAGCCAATTTTGATCAGTATTTGGGATTTAAATTTGGGAAGTATAATATAAAGCAAGAAATGTTGCGTTATTAGAGAAATTTTATAACTCTTCCAGCCCCACAGATACGAGGCATTGAGTCTCTCTGACTGTATGAGTCACTTTCTCTGTGTACATTATATATGTATATATATATACATATACACGCATAGCTTCATTCTCTGCAAATGCCGATGATGAGTGAATTTTACACTAGTTTAGTATTCATTGGAATAGTGCTAAAACTCATGAAAGCTTATATTTTGAGATTAGATATGTGGACTTGTTTATTACTTCTCTCATTATCAATAAATGTGAGTTGATTAATTAAGAAATACTAAGGAAAAGATTTGTACATTTTTCCTTGTCTTGTCTTCTCAGTTCTTTAATAGGATGCCAACATCAAAATTTTATCAAGTAATGACCGTGAATAGTAGTGATGTAGGGCTGTAAGTTATTGCTCTTGAGTTTGGGTTTAAAGCTCACGAAGTTCCCCTGTAGGATTTAATTTGGTTTGTGAATGGCTAATTTTGAATGGAGCAAATATGCATTTAAGCTCTAGTCTAGTGCCTTGGTTAATCTTTCTGTTTGGTAGTGTTTATGTCCTCATCAATGTAAGTGCAAGAGTGGCGCAAAATGTTGACGACCTCTAGATTTGGAAAGAGGTTTAAACTCTTGATGATTTACCCCTTTAATAATCCTCAAAAAGCATAATAAGCCAATCGTAAGCTAAGTGTTAGTTGGTCTGTTTTTCTCAATATTAGGTATATTAATGCTCAGTTAAAATGCAAATCCTACAATTGTTTAATTCGTACTATGCAGGACATATAGGGTCATGGGATGAAGCTTATCCCGAGATCGTCACATGTGCTAACATGTTTTGGTTGCCAGCCGGATCTTAATGGCGAAATCGTCTTGCACCTGAACAAGGAACCGATCATCTCAACCCCTTGAAGCAAAATTACTGATGCATCAATGCACTCTCTTGGTGCAAAATTTTACATGTCATTATTAGTATGTATCTATGGATGTGAGTCTGAATTATGCAGATTACTTGGATAAGGGTTTGTGTATTATTCATTCTTTTTTTGGATTGTAAGTATACTTTCATGTATGCACAACTAAGTTGGATTGCAAGGGTTTTTATTTTCAATTTGGGATTATTTTATATTGATTGCTACTTATAGTTGTGATTATATGTGTCATTTGTTATACAGGGTACTATTGCTATTGTTGGGGTTATATCACATGTGGGATAATCCCATTAATTTAGGGATTGTGATTTGGCTAGATTCCTATTGTAATTTGGTTTTCTTTATGATAGAGTTGTATTACTTGTCCAATAAGTAATGGCTTGTAAACTCTTTATATAGGGATATTGTATAGGTATTTAGTAAGCCTTTGGTGTACCAAGTTGGGGTCTCCCCTTATGGGGGTGCATGGTCTAGGGTGAGAGAGACATTAATCATTGAAGTTTTCTGTGATGGTTGTTCACAATGATAGGGATGTGAGGTAGGGATGGGTATTTCTGTATCTCTGTGATTTCTCTATGTAATACAGTAATTATGTCAGGTTCTTTGGGGTATTGAGTGGGGAGAATACAAGGGTCTTGTATTTGGGTTATGAGATTTAATCCATGTAACTTGTACCATGTTTTACTCAATAGTGAAAGAATGGTTCTCTCGAGTGTGGACGTAGGCAGGTGTTTGGCCGAACCACGTAGAAATCTGTGTGTCTTTTCTTTGGTGTGCATGTTTAATTACTGCTCATGTGTGTGTGTTAATTTGGGGGAATTTAGTTCCGCATGTTAAATTCCCAACAGCTATTTTATATATTGGTGTTATGATGCTGCCAAATTTTAGTTCGTGTTAAAAAATAATCTGTCACTGTTCAAAATAGTGCCAAAACTCTGCCAGATTAAATAATTTTATACACTAAACTAAAACTGGCACTGTTTTTGGTTGTTTTTAGAGTGCCAAAAATAGTGCTAGATGAAATTATTTTTTTTATACTAAATAAAAACTGGCACTGTTTTAAGCAGTGCCAAAAGCGTGCCAGATTAATGTACCCGACATGCACACGTGGTGAGACCAAAAAATGCCATGTGTCGACAAGCTATCTTGAAATTCTGACACTGTTTAAAATAGTGCCAAAAAAGGGTGCCAAATCTCTAAATTTGGTACCCTTTGACCAAAATCTGGCACTGTTTTGAACAGTGCCAAAAAATAGGATTCCCCATTTTTGGCACTGAAAACAACAGTGCCAGATTCGGTCAGGCACTGTTTAAAACAGTGCCAGTTTAGCATTTTTGGTGTAGTAAAAGCTAGGGCGTCCTGATGAATCACCTGTGGCCACTTTTAAGAGGATTCGAACACAAGACCTAAGAGAGTACCCTCTAGGCACTTATCGCTCGACCACTTGGTCATGGTTGTTTAGAGTAACTAGTCGATACCCCGTGCTATGCACGGGCTATAACGTAGTTGGCTGAATTCAGAAATAGCTCATTATCCAAAACAAAATTGTCTAGAAATTAATAAGAAATAAATGTACAAAGAAATCATAACATGTAACATGTGTATTAGTGACTCGGACATTGAATGGTAATCATAAAGGGGCCTAAGGATGGCACTAAAGAATGCACAAAAGGTGATTCCATTATAACACAACAAACATATATTCTGCACTAACAGCTTTCAGAGCCACTAAGTGAATGGTCACCTCCAATGGCAATAGGACCGTAGGCTTCACTTGTTTAAGCTACTCGGAGGAATGCTCAGGCTGCAAATAAAATGAGAAATCATAAGTGATAAAGTGACGCGGATCAATGTAATAAATTGAGAAGATAAAGAGAGAGATGATTCAACTACAACCCCTACAATTCCTATGAGAACCAAAGTAATATTCTGCCTAAAATTCTTCAACCCAAATGGACATTGATATTAGTAAAGAGAATGGGTGAAATTTAAGAGAGGTTGCAAGTATTACTCAATTGTATTAGGCAGAATGATTTGTATTAAATACTCCAACAAAAGAATTGGAGAGTGAAGCAAACTTAAAATGAGAAAAATAAATTCAACCAAAATAATAATATTAATAAAGCTAAAGGATTTTTATGTACCTAATGCATCATAACCATCCTAAAAAATGAGTGCCATTCAAATAAGTACAATGCCCCCTATTAAGGGCATAGAGTTAGGATCTCATAACATAGAAAAATAGATGAGTAACATTGAAAAATAGATGAGGTCAATAGAATAGGTTCTCATAAACCAAGAAGCTGCACATATTATAAAATGAAAAATAAGCAGAGAGAGAGAGAGAGAGAGGATGGATTGTGGCACTAAAAAAAACAACCAAATAGCCGCAACTAAACATACACTGTGTCGCATGGACACTTTAACTTGGGTTACGTTAAGCTGTTTCAAGCCAAATTTGGTCAATGAAAATTGTTCTAAAACAAAGTTGTTTTCAGATTTTTTTTTCAGTAACTGTGGCAGCGTGAGTTTATTTGGTGTATATGTTAAATGACCGCACATCTCTTCAACATATGTCATCTCCAGTCCTTACCCAAAGTATACTCAATTATGAGTAAAAAATTGATTTGGTATGTAGCTTTCCAACGGGCATACCCAAATTCCTTTATAATAGTTCTACTTTCATTCATTTGAGCATGAGATTTGAGTTAAGGCATATCCAAACCTCTACTCAAACCACATCAAATCAAATTTGTGTAAAACACTTGAAAAACATGCTCTGACTCTGAGATCCTTATTCTAACTCATACAAAAGTTTGGGTCAATGTTTTGTGTTATTTCGATTTGGGCCTATATTAGAGTAAAGTTTTTTGAGGATTTTGAACCAATCTACATTTTGTGTAGCCTTCGGGTAAGGATTGGAGTTATGCCCTAATGTAAAATAATTCAAAATTAGGACAGAGACAATTGTGTCCAAGTAATTATGAAATGAGAATCCAACAATAACAAATGAACTTTCTCGCAACCCAAGCTTGGTTTCAGATAAGAAAATAAATCACAACTTGAGTGGATGTTGGATTCCACACTTTCTTCGATCTGTTAGCCAGATGTATGGAAATCTACATGTTTAAGGCAGAGGAGGTTGAAGCAAAATCGCAAATAAATCAACATTGTCCACAAATTAGTGTACTGAGAAAGAGAAAAAATAAAGAAAAGGGAATAACCTTCTGGGTCGCCTTGACGGCCGCGCTCTACCGAATTTCCTCTCCTCATTTCTGCCATTGTTTTTTGACTTCTGTCCCTGCACAATCAAAAGCCACAAAATTAAAGGGCAAAATGATGTAAATGAAAAGCAATAAATGTTATGGGAGAGGAGGATGCACCAGTTGTTTGTGAGAGATGAAAAGGTGTGGGAGAGAGCGAGGGGAGAGTTGTGAGGCTGTGCCACATACGATTCATTGTAGAAGTGGAAGGTTGCCACCTGACCAATGAATTAGATGACTACTGAATGCAAAACGCTTTACAATTTAATGCAATATGTAAGGGGTAAAAAATGCAATGCCATCGAAGTATGTCAAATAATAAAGTGGGAAAAAATTTCTGAATAAAACTGGCACTACTTGATCAAATTAAAGCACAGAGACATGTAAGTAGGTACAAAGATGGACTTTGGCAGTAGTGAAAGACCTTGAACAGTCACAACTCACAATATGCATTAATTGGTGGTTATTAATAAAAGTCTACAAATAAAGTGATTAAGAAATGAAAAAAAAAAAAGAAAAAGAAAATAGGAAATGCCTAGTGGAGAAAAGGAAAACATAGAGAATGCCACATAATCAAGTTTTGTCATCCTTCTTTCATAAATGCATATAAATTTAATGTCATAACCAAATCGGTAATAAGAATCTGCCAACAGAGTCTTTTTGAGAACATGAATTAACCCAAATGCTCACTATATATAACCCATACCACTATTTCGCCTAGTTACCCAATGGGATTAGTCTACCTAGTTAGCCAAGAGTAAATTATTTAACCATACCTATGAGCAGCATTAGTGTTTCCACTGGAATCTCCTCCGTATCCCCCTTGATAAGCAATGACTTGCTCTGCAATGAGTGACACGATACTTAATCATCCAATAAAATAGGCGTCAAAAGGTGATAATAACTGGACAGAAACAAAAACTGAGCAATGTTGTCATTACAGACTTTTCTAAACGGTTGCATAGACTGTCGTGTTGAATTACGTAAATGCTTGCTTTCAAAATAAGGGGTAAGAATAGCAACAGAACCCTTGTGTAAATACGCGTTATGCAATTAGGTATACAGGCACACAAAAAACTTTACATGATAAGAAATATTGTCTAAATAAGTTTTAAGTGCCTCGAAGCTTGACTGATGGGTGAATTGTTCACTGTGCCTCTATTTATAGCAGTAAATTGTGTCAAGTAGCTTCACAAATTGGCCTAATTTTCACTCGCACATATGACTAAACCCTCTATTGGGTTGCATAGAAATGCAGAATTGAAACACAAAGTGAGATTATAATCAAAGTTATCTTGAATTTTGTGATTTCAACTCAAAATTAAAACATAATAAAAGAAGCATAATCACGAAAATGCTAACCTTCACCCACACAGACAAATGCCTTGAAACCTCAATTCGGTTGGTTAGAGATGTAGAATTGAAATAGAAAGAGAGATTATATTCGAAATTCTCTTGAAATTTACGATGTCAACTAAAACCTTAAAAACAGAATATGACGCACCATTTGATGAGATATTGGACTTCACCCTTTTTTGCAGCGTTCCAAAATGCCAAACCACAGACAGAAACACCAAGAAAATTGGGGGAAATTTTTTTATACAGATCACAATCATTACACAGCCAAAAAAATTGAGAAAATGTAAATGTCAAACAAATGAGAGAGAGAGAGAGAGAGAGAGAGAAAGAGAGAGAGAGAGAGACTGACCTTACGAACCCTTTTCTTCCTGTACAACTTCAATCTCATAAAAACCTTCAGCAAGCTTGGCATGATCGGACTACTGGAGAGGAGATCTGGAAGTTTTTATTGGGTGCTAGGATTGATGATGCCGAAGACAAGGTAAGAAAAGGGTTTGTATGTGGTTCGGTCCCGTTAATAGGGTGACCTACGTCCACGGTTCCGTCTATGTGCTTCTCACTAGCAGATCACCGGCGGGCCTGGTGGGCCAACAAAGATGGGCGGCACTACTAGTAATACCGGCCGGGTGTATGCGTTTAGGTGGTGAGTTCTCTAGCAAGTGCTTGTAGGCTTAGAGAAGTGATTTTCGGATCCCCTAGAGAGGGTAGGTGGGCTCTTTTATAGATGCAAGAGTCCATGTTTACATGGTAAGAGTTGATTAGATTAGGAAACCTAATCTAATCATAATAGATTTGCTTAATTCTAGGAGTGATTCCTAAATGGTTTAGGAATCTACTCATATTTCCTTAATAGAGTTCTGACCACATAAGAAAATTGCCTGGAACGTTCTTCCCGAGCTACGCCTCATGGAAAGTCATCGTACATCACGCCCGGGCTGTTCGACTTCCCCGAGCGGTTACCTTTAATGACCTTTGGGGCGTGGGCCCCCAAGCTCTCGTCCCGGGTAATCTGGGTCTTTCTGCTGACGTGGCAGTTGGGCTTTAGCAGGATATTTCTGGACGTATCAGCTGCCCCCCATTTTCAAAGTTGATGTGACATCTCGTCGGATGAAGTTTGAAAATTAAGAACGTCTCCAAGGTACCGCTCGGGAATAGACTAGGATTTTACTCGGACTGGGACCGATTGGGGTGGTCCGTCGGGGTACTGACCAAACGGTGACCATGCGGGGCCGCGGATGCCACGTGCCCCCTGGCTACTGGTCTTGTTAGGATCTGACGACACCAGTGCAGAAGTAACCGAATTGTTCGTGTGGCAACTGAACCATCACGTTGCGCATTAAATGCTCACGTCCTTCGAGGCAACGCCCCATGTGCTTGAAACGACCGTTCTGGCGAGAGTGTGTATGAGCCGTTCGATCAACATCGATCTGAGCCGTTCGTGGTGCCTATATAAGGGGAGCCTGTTCATTCCAAACCTCACTGCACATTTGACGATCAAATCTACCGAGCGGTTTTCGATAGCAAAGTGTTCCCGAGCTCTTTTTCCTCTGTTTTCACTACTCAGGCTTTTCTCCGATGGCTTCTCATGTCGACCTGAATTCCGATGATGGACTCAGAACTTTTCGAGAAGACTGCAACATTCCAGATGACATCAGAGTCCGTCCCTACATCGAAGGGGAGGAGGTGGCCATCCCTTTTTCCATCATTAGCAGCTATTTGCTGCTGGTTGTGGGGCTACGTTTTCCTCTCCCGGCCTCTTTCTGCGACCTGCTGCAGGGGTTGCGTATTCTGCTGTCTAAGTGCTGCCCAAACGTTACCCGCCTACTCTAGGGCATATCGGTGCTGAACCGGCGATTTAGGTTGTCCCTCCGCACAGTGGACGTCGCCAGGTGCTATGTCCTAGGTATCGACCGCGGGGAGCCTTACATACGGCCCGGGGCCGAGGGGAGAAATCTTGTCCAGGGTATGGACTTCCTAAACAAGAAATAGCGGCAATATCCTCGGGTCGTTGTCTCCGGTTATTGGCTGGTGGACCCCGATCTCTGCCCTCTTGCGGCCTTTGATGCTGAACTTTGCAAGACATTGCCCCCGCTGTCTTCCGCGGCATTGCCCCCGCTATTGCCGACGCAGATTCGATTAACCAAGCAATCGAGGCAGGCCTTATGTTTTCTGATTTAGTCGGGGGGGACCTGCTGACGAGGTAGGCGCCGGAACTTCCTCCGTGACCCTTGCCTCTTGCCTCCGGGTCGCGCCGCTACACCCGGTCCATGGCTTTCGGTCTGCGCGCCACAGGCAGGGCTGGCCCGCCTGAGGGACCGGTTTCCCTGTCCACCAGCAGTGATTCATCCTCCTCTGGGGATGCCCGCCAACAGGCCCGTCCCGGAAGGGGAAAGAAAAGGCGGTAGGGAAAGGATCTCAGCCCCCACCAAAAAAGAGTCGGACGGAATCCCCGACCGGTCTTCATGTGCCGAGCTCTTGGACAGGCCTCGCCCTTGGTAACCTGGAAGGTCATCTTCAGGAAGTGGAGAAGCAAACTGCTCACCTGTAGACTAACTCTGTTATGTAGTAGGTGGATGTTCACACCGTAGAGCTCACTGTCAAGGAGTTGGTGGCGAGGATGGCAGCCCTGGAAGAGGAAGTCAAGGCTTTTGAAGAGCAAAGGAACGTGAAGACTCCTTTTCCTCTCTTTTTTTTTTACCGGGGAGGCTACTAAAACTGCCCCCCGAGCTCTGTATAGTTGCCCTTTTATAGTAATGAAAAGGTCCTTGAGGCCAACTTTTTCCCTTACTCTGCTTTTACCAACTGTTCATTACTTCTGTACTGCACTTATCTGCCAATACCCGACCGGTTTTCGTTGATCGACTTGGTTTTGGCTTTCTGCCCCTTAGCAAATGGTTTTATTAGCAGCCGCCCCCCATTTTCGAAACTGGCTAGATGTTTCATCGGGTGAGGATCGAAAATCCATACTGCCCTAGAAACCGTTCGGATATCTTCCGGAAATTCTGCTCAGGATTGGGGCCACCTTCTACATCACTCAGCGAGAAACCCGATCAGTGTAGGAAGAGGCCCGGGTGGCGATACCGTGGGCCCGGGAACCACCGCTACCACGTGCCGGCCTGTCAGTGGCTAGGTCAGGATCCAACGATGGCAGTATGGTCGTAACCGAACCGTCTGTGTGCTAACCGAGCCGTCGTGTCACGCATTTAATGCGCGCGCCTTTTTGAGGCGACGCTTCACGTGCCCGAAGCAACAGTTTGGGCGGGAAATCGCCTGGGCCGTTGGATCTGTCCTGATCTTGGCCGTCAACTGCTCCTATATAAGGAACACTTGCCCATTTCTTGGATCCGTTCTGCTGAGACGAGTATTCCCGAGCAGTTTTGAGAGCGAAGAGAATCCCGAGCGAAATTCCTGATCCCCTCCTGCGCTTTAAGCCTTGTAAGTCCCCTTCCTTCCTGAACTTCTATTTGTTGATTTCTTCTTTCTTCCCCCATCTCTCTTCTTGTCGGAGTGAGGCTGGAGAGAACGAGTCTGGTAGGTTTCGAGCGGGAGTGGGATTTCTTCCTTCTCAGATTCTGTTCGTCTTTTAAGTCGGGCAGAACCTTAGTTCAGTTGAACCAAACGGGCGTTCCTTGGGCTGTCTTGAGAGAGTGTTACCTAGTATCAAGGAGCATATATTCATTGTCATTCAGGTTAGTGATGCTGCCCCCCCTGTATACTAGGCTTGGGGTTTCTGACCCATACTTAGACCGCAGTCTGTTCCCTTACCTTGTCGTAGGAATACCCGAGATGGAACACTCCGGCTTCAACTCCGCCTCCCGATCGGAGAGTGAGATGTCTCGGTCGGGCACGCCTGACCCTAGTTTAGACCTACTATCAGCTTCGCCCTCAGATCGTTACAGTGAGGGCCGTATTCCAGCTCGAGTGTCGAGTGATGAATCCGACCAGGAGACCCCCATTGCCTCGGTGTCACAGGGTTCAAGTGACGAGGTGCCTAGAGAGCCTGCTCCCGAGGTAGCATTCGCCTGCGAATTTATTTCCTCAGCCCTGCATTCCGGGGACCTTGATTGGATCAGGGGTAAGTACGCCGTCCCTGATGACAGTTCTTTGTCCGTTCGCCCCGGCGGGGCTCATATTCACCATAGGGGTTTGGTTACCCTATACGAGGACGCCTTCGTTGCTGGTCTTCGTGTGTCCCTCCATCCGGTCGCTCGAGACGTCTTGATTTTTTTGGGAATAGCCCCCAGACAGTTAGCTCCGAACCGGTGGAGGTATCTCATGGGGTCCATCTCCTTGTGGCCCCAGGTCTTCGGGTACGAACTCACCATTCAAGAGTTCTTCTGGATCCACCGGCCATTCCCAATTTATGGGGAGGCTGGGTTCTTCTCTCTATGGGCTCGACAGGGGAAGAAAATTATCGTCAACTGCCCGAGCAACTATAAGGGGTGGAAGAAAAAGTTCTTCCAAGTGTCCACCCCTGGGTTTTGCGAGCCAGCCCCTGGGAGTCAACTAAGGACCTCTTGGGCAGAGGAATTGAGTGGTAAGTCCGTCCCGTATCTTCTCTAGCCTATTTTCAAGCTTCGTTTTATGGTTTTGAACTGATCACCATGGTTTGTTTTGTAGCAGGGTCCGTCGATCTCCCACGTGTTCCGGCGGAGTATAAGATCGAATCAGGGGCTTGATTGAGTAGCCTATCAACATCTGGGACGTGCTGACCCGGTCAGGAGATCACAAAGGCGACCGCCGATCTCGCCTGCTGAAGCACCAATCCTCCCCAACATCATCCCGAGTAAGAGTTTGGTCACTTGCCTCAACTTTGGCTATCCTTGGCCACCTTGTTATCTTGGTTGCTGACCTCGTGGCTGTTTTCCTTTTTGCAGAGATGGCCCCCCGGAAAGATCCCGAGCGGTTGAGGACTCTACAGGCTGCAGCTACCAAGCGGATGGCAGTGACGGGGAAGAGGCTGGCCGTTGAGGCCTCCGGCGTTGCGCTCCCATTTAGGCAACTCAGGCATGGCCCATCAGTGGCCCAGGCTCCCGGGGAGACGTCAACCCCCTGGGCGGTGGTAGTGGGGGAAACAACTGCCCCCCAAGCCGATATTCCCTCCGGGATACCCCTGGATGAATCTAGGGAGACCCGGGACAGGGTCAGACCGTGCCTACTTCCCAGTCAGGTGGATAGGTGCGCCGGCATGTCTCCTCGAGTCTTTCAGGCTTGGCTATACAGCATCTCCCATCTGGTAAGTAACTTTTCTGCACCTTCAGATTTCTCTGCGTTTCTTGCTCTATTGGCAATAATGACCGACCATTTCCTTTTTACTTGGGTTGCAGGTTGGCTGCATGGCTGCCGGAGCTGAATCTTTCATGCCGGCCCTTGCCGGGAGGGCCACCGCCGCCGAGACCGCCCTGGCCGAGAAAGAGGTTGCCCTGGAGACCAAAGAGAGGGCCTTGACCATAGAGAAAAATAGGGACAAGGGCCTGGCTTCGAGCCTCGGGGCAGCCCAGGAAGATCTGACGGTGGCTCTAGCGGAGCTTGAGGCCGAGCGGGCTGGCCACGCGGCAGCGGAAGCTTGGGTGAAGGAACTCTTGGAGGCGGCGACGGCTGCAGGTCCTCCGGGGGAAACTTTTGACCACGATTTCTTCCTCGGGTGTGAGGACTTGACGAGGAGGCTGGCTCGGGACGACCCAGAGTTGGACACCACTCCTTACCAGGGGGTGGACTCTGACTACTGAGACATGGCACCCGAGGCCACCGAGGATGCTGATGCTGAAGCCCAGGGGGCCGCTGCTGCGGCTGAGGACGCCATTGCCCCGGCTGGCCAGGAGGGAGATGCTACCCCGGAAGAGCAGGCCGGGGGAGAGGTCGAGGAGAATGTGGACATTGTTGATGTGGACGACCCCTAGACTCCCTGCTCAAGGAATCTTCTTCTTCTAGTTTTTTTTTTACTTTTTGTCTTTTGTTGTAGTTTCTTTTCTATTTTGGGGAGGCTACTACAACTGCCCCCCAGGCTTTGTACACTTTGTCTCAATTAATGAAAAGGCCCCTGGGGTCAGATTTCCCTTCCATTAACTATCTTCTTTTTCTGCACAATGCCTCTGTAATTGCTAGTACCCGTTCGGTTTTGGCCGACCTAACACCTGCCTTAGCAAATGTTTTAGGACCGTAACCAACAGAACATCTAGTCTTACTTACCTATTTAAAAAGGTAATTGGCCGGAGCGCTGTAGGGACTAACCCTTCATAGCATCTAGAATCGCCCGGTGCACTATAGGAATACCCTGTATTATCGTTCGAGCTGTCTGGGCGTATCATAGGCGTATCCTGTTTTACTATCCGGGATAATTCTCTGATCACTGTAAGTGCGTAGGAAGATCTCCCAAGCTCTTGTAGCGACCGGTGTGCTTTCCCGATTTGGCCTAATATTCCCCTGCCCCCCAAGCATTTAGCTAAGGCGGGAGTACGGGAGTGAGTGGCCGTAGGAAAGCGACCCCTGGAACATGGGTGGTTGTAGGGGCATTTGAAGTTCGCCATCGTTGGCCACCTAGGGGTTTGGCCCCGTCGTCGGCTGGGCCTAAGAGGAGCTTTTGAATAATTTCCTGTTTAGATCTAGAATCCCCTTGCCCTCGAGCCTCCTGTAAAGGCGAGGGCATGTTGGGGAGCGACCATAGGAAACCGACCTGAAACATGGGTGGTTGCAGGGTCCTTTTGTGCCTGGGTTTGGAGCCCGAGGTCTTTTTCTGCCTTGGGGCTATGCCCAAGGTCTTTGTTGCCTCGGGGTTAGGCCCGAGGTCTTTGTTGCCTTGGGGTTAGGCCCAAGGTCTTTGTTGCCTCCGGGTTAGGCCCAAGGTCTTTCTTGCATTGCACGGGGTACTGACAGGAATAAATTTTCGAAGCAAACTATTTAATTTTATTTAAAAAAAAAACAATTTATACTGGTTGCCCAATCAGAGCTACAACAAAGAAATTTTACTATAGTACTACATTCCCGTGGTCAGATGCTACTGATAGTACTTGCGGAGGTGTTGCACGTTCCAAGGATGAGTGAGATTATGCCCGTCCATGCTCTGTAGCCAGTAGGTTCCCGGTCGGTTGATTCGAGTCACTTTATACTGGCCTTCCCAGTTTGTCCCCAATTTCCTATGGCTTGGGATTCGGGTAGACTGGTTCACTGCCTTGAGGACAAGGTCTCGAACTTGAAAACTACGGTGTTGTACCTTGCTATTGTAATACTGTGAGACCCTTTGCTTGTAGCCTGCCACCCTCAGATAGGCATGGTCTCTTTTTTCTTCCACTAGGTTCAGTTCTGTCCTGAGGGCTTCTCCGTTGTCGGGATCACTGAAGTTGGACACCTGGTATGTTGGTAGCCCGAGCTTTGTAGGGACCACTACCTCAAAACCATAGGTTAAGGAAAACGGGGTCTCGCTTGTAGCCGATCGGGGTGTAGTGCGGTAGGCCCACAAGAGGGTTGGTAGCTCTTCAGCCCAGAGCCCCTTGGCACCTTCAAGCCTTGTTTTGATTGACTTCAAGATTATCCAATTGGTTACCTCGGCTTGACCATTGGCTTATGGGTGCTCAGGGGAAGAGTAATGATTTAGTATCCCATACCACGAGCAGAACTGTCTGAAGATGGGTGTAACAAATTGCCTGCCGTTATCGCTGATCAGGACTTGGGGGATACCGAACCGGCTGAGGATATTTCATTCCACAAAGCTCTCCATTTTCCTTTCGGTTATGGTTGCCAAGGGTTCGGCTTCCGCCCACTTAGTGAAATAGTCAATAGCTATTATGGTAAATTTGACTTGCCCTTTTCCTGTCGGTAAGGGACCAACAATGTCAATTCCCCACTGGGCAATTGGCCATGGACTGTGGACCGGTGTCTGGAGTTCTCCCGGTCGGTTGATCATGGGAGAGTATTTTTGGCACTTGTCACACCTTCGAACATACTCCTGCGAATCCTGGGCCATGGTTGGCCAATAGTAACCTTGTAGTAGGGCCTTCCTGGAAAGTGCCCGACCTCTAACGTGGTTCTCGCACACACCTTCATGGATTTCAAACAGTATTGCTTGCACTTGCGTAGGATGAACGCAACGGAGGTACGGGATAGTGAATCCCCTCTTGTAGAGGATGCCGTCAAAGGGGTAATATCGCACTGCCCGGTACTTAACCCGGCTTGCTTCATCTTTATCGTCTGGTAGCCTTCCTGTCGTCAAGAATGTCACAAGTGGGTCCATCCAACTGGGTCCCAGAGTAACCGGATCGACCTCCATGCCCTCTGAGTTGATCACACTTGGCTCGGGTAGAAATTGTATCCTTATCCCGGGCAAGTCTGACTCAGAAGAGGAGGTGAGGCGAGCCAATCGGTCTGCTCTGGTATTTTCTTCTCTAGGTATCTGAGTGATGGAGAACCCTTGGAGGTTCTTGGAAACCGCCCGGACAAGGCCCAAGTATGCTACCATGTTGTCTTCCCGCGCTTTGTATTCTTGGTTTACCTGGTTGACCACGAGCTGGGAGTCACTGTAGCCCTGGACCTGTTGCGCACTCATCGAGATGGCTAACTGTAACCTGACCAAGAGGGCTTCGTACTCGGTCTCGTTGTTGGAGGCGCGAAACCCAAACCTTAAAGCATATTCGAGCTGGATACCGTCGGGGGTAGTAAAGATAATTCCAACCCCGCTACCTTGCTGATTGGATGAACCATCCACGTGCAATACCCAGATTGGGACGTCGGGGTTTAATCCGGGCTATAAGGTCGGAGGCTCGGGTTCCTCGACTGGGTCCTCGGGATATGTAAACTCAACCAGAAAGTCTGCTACAGCTTGCCCTTGATGGCTGTCCGGGGACGGTAGATCTCTTCGAACTCTTCCAGCTCCAAGGCCCACTTGACGAGCCTCCCGGATGTGTCTGGCTGACTGAGAATTCTGCGGAGAGGCTGGTCGGTCGGGACTACAATGGCATGGGCCTCGAAGTACGGGCGGAGCCTTCGGGTTCAGGTAATGAGGGCGAAGGGCAATTTCTCGATGTGTGAGTATCTGCTCTCAGCACCTTGTAACGCCCGACTGGTGTAGTATACTGGGAACTGTATCCCATGCTCCTCCCTAATAAGCGCCGAGCTAACCGCTGACGGTGACACTACCAAGTACAGAAATAATTCTTCCTCGGGTACAAGTGTCGAGAGCAGAGGGGGTGACGCCAGGTATTTCTTGAGTTCTTGGAACGCCTCCTCGCACTCTTCCGACCACTAAAACGCTTTGCGGAGGATTTTGAAGAATGGCAAGCACCGGTCGGTAGCTCGGGATACGAATCTGTTCAGTGCGGCCACCCGTCCGGCTAGGCTTTGAACTTCCTTCGTTGATTTGGGCGACCACATATTGATGATAGCTTTGACCTTCTCGGGGTTTGCTTCGATTCCCCATCTACTAACTAGATGGCCGAGGAATTTCCCGAACGAGACACCAAAGGTGCACTTGGCCGGGTTCAACCTCATCTTGAATTTTCTCAAAATGCTGAAGGCCCCGGCCAGATGCTCGAGGTGGTTAGGCTCGTCCTGGCTCTTGACCAGAAGATCGTCCACATATACTTCCATAGATTTTCCGATGAGGTCTTTGAACATGTAGTTGACTAGGCGCTGGTAGGTAGCCCCGGCATTCTTGAGGCCAAATGGCATGACTTTGTAACAGTACGTGCCTTGGTCGGTGATGAACGTTGTCTTCTCTTCATCCCCGGGATACATGCTAATCTGATTATACCTCGAGTAAGCGTCCATGAATGAGAGGAGTGAGTGGCCTGCTGTTGAGTCAACAAGGAGGTCTATCCTAGGCAGTGGATAGCAGTCCTTAGGGCAGGTCTTGTTGAGCTCAGTGAAGTCCACGCACATTCTCCACTTCACGTAGCTTTTCTTGACAAGGACAACATTGCCTAGCCAATCGGGATAGTGGACCTCTCGGATGGAATTCGTCTTCAGGAGCTTCTCGACCTCCTCACTCACTGCTTTTTGTCTCTCGGGGGCCATGCCCCTTCTCTTCTGCTTCACTGGGCGGTAATTTGAGCTGACATTGAGTTGATGGGACATTACCCGGGGATCAATCCCAGGCATATCCTCATGACTCCAAGCAAAAACGTCTTGATTTTGCCTCAGGAACTGGGTCAATTTCTCCTTTAAGGCGGGCTCCAGTAGGGCACCTACGCTGACCGCGCGGTCTGGACATTCACGATCCAGCACGACTTGTTCCAGTTCTTCCATCGGCCCTATCACCTCGCTCTGGTCCCGGGGGTCCATTTCTTGGACGTTTAACATTTCGGTGATTGCCCCTGGTGCAACGAGCTGACAGAACAACTCTGAGCAGTGGTCTGGTCTCCTCGCAAGCATCCTGGTCCCTGGAGAGTTGGGAACTTCATCGTTAAGCTATGAGTGGAGACGACCGCTCTGGCCCTGTTAAGGGTCGGTCTTCCGAGGATGATGTTGTAGGCCGACGGGGCTTCTACAATCACGAAATTGGTCAGCACGGAAACCTACTGTAGGTAGGTCCCCATGAGAACTGGGAGCTTGATTGTACCGAGCGGTTGAGTGTTGGAGCCATTAAATCCAACCAGGGGAGTAGCAATCGGCCAGAGCCAATCCCTGGCGATCCCGAGTTGATCGAATACCGTTGTGAACATTATGTCGGACGAGCTGCCCGTGTCCACTAGCACCCTCTGGACCATATAGTTGGCTATAGAAAGCGTCACTACTAGCGGGTCATCATGGGGGCAGTGGATACCCTGCAAGTCGTCGGACGTAAATGTTAGGACATCAGTTGGTGAGGAATCGGTGGATTGGACTTGCCAGACGTCCGCCCGGGACGCCCGGGCATGCCTCTTCCGTGCCGACTATGAATCGCCTCCGCCCGACGTCCCTCCGGAGTTCACGTGGATGTGACCAAGTGGTGGTGGTGGCTGACCAGGAGCCCGGGCGTCTTGCTGAGGCCGTCTGTCCACTGTGATAAACTCGGCAAGAAGCCCTTGCTTGATCAACTTCTCTATTGCTATCTTCAACTTGAAGCAATCTTCATTTTATGGCCGTGATCCCGGTGGTAGCGGCAAAACTTGTCCCGGTTCCTCTTACCGGGCGGAGTTCTGAGTTTGGCCGGCTGCGAAAGCAGCCTCTGCGCCTCTGCGGTGGCCATAACTTCATGTATAGGTCGGGAAAGTGGCGTGAAAGCTGCTGGGGGCTGACCCCGGCCATCTCTCTGATCTTGCTTCAGCTTTTTTCCCGACCCCTTCTCGAATCCCTCGCGCTTGCGCTTGGCCTTCGGGGATTCATCTCCCGCCGGGCCAGCACGTTTCTCCTTTAGGAATTCCTCAGTATCTATATATTTTCCGACTCTCTCTGAGAGCTCCACCAGGGTCGCCGGTCTGTCGCGATGGAACGACGCGGTAACCTTGGTGTGTTGAACTCCCGAACAGAAGGCCATAATTGCGGCCGTTTCATTGAGGTTGCGGATCAGGAGCCTTTGCTGATTGAAACGGTCCACATACTCCCTCAAGGACTCCCCTTTACGCTGCTTGACAGTTAGCAGCTGGGTGTCCGGCTGTGACCGGTCGAGCATCCCGACAAACTGGCTGATGGAGAGTTTGCCGAGAGCTTTGAAGTTGTCAACCGTTCGGGGCTTCAATGCATGGAACCACTGTGCGGCTGACCCCTTTAGGGTACTGGGGAAGGCTAGGCATAGCAGCTCGTCTATCGTAGTGACCAGCACCATCTGCGCCTTGTAGGTGCGGATATGGTCCACCAGACTCCCTGTTCCATCGTATGAGCTGAGATGAGGGGGTTTGAACTTCCACAAAATAGGAAATTGTGTCACCCGAGTGGTATAGGGCAATTCTGTCTTTGTGTTCATGAGGTCGTGATTGGACTTGCGGTTTAGCCTCTCGAACTGCTGCTGCAGTTCCTCAACCTGGGCTTTGACGTCATTCCTCCCAGTTCTCTTATCTATGTCAGAACGGTAGGCGGGGTCGGACGATGAGGCCTCATCCTCAAAGTGCCTCGACCTCGGGGATAGTACGCGGCTATGGGTCCGGGAAAGCCTGTGCCTAAGATCCCCCCGACTCAGGGCGGGAGGGTCATCGACCGATTCTCGGACTTTCCGTTCAGACTCTTCTCCCCTAGCTGCGCGCCGCCGATCAATGATGGTTCTGGCGTCCTCTGCCCAGCGGGAATTGAACCGGGGGCGTCTTAGCGAGCGCTTAGTAGCCTGGCTGTGCTCTCAATCCGTAGGGTGTTCTCGATCTGGTGGGGACACCGGAGTGGATCGGGCTTGCCTGCGTGCCCGAACGGGCCTGCGGACAGGAACGCTCTTTTTAAGCTGATTCTCCGACGCGGGGCGCTTTTCGTGCTGGGCCATAAGCGCCTCTATCTATTACTGCATTCATTGTTGGCCCTCTAAGAGTTTCTTCAGCGCTGCCATGACCTGTTTAGTGGTCATTGAGGTATCCCGCGGCTCGATCTGCAGGTCTTCCTGATCAGTCGAATTGGTGGTTTTCTTACCCTTCTTTGGCGGCATGTTGATCAGTCAAAGATTTTTATTGATGAGAAGACTATGTCGAAGTTCCCACAGACGGCGCCAAACTGATGATGCCGAAAATTGGTATGAATGAGTTTGACAGAAAATAAGGTAAGAAAAGGGTTTATATGTGGTTCGGTCCCGTGAACAGGGTGACCTACTTCCACAGTTGCGTCTATGCGCTTCTCACTAGCAGATCACCGGCGGGCCTGGTGAGCCAACAAAGATGGGCGACACTACCAGTAATACCGGTCGGGTGTATGCGTTTAGGTGGTGAGTTCTCTAGCAAGTGCTTGTAGGCTTAGAGAAGTGATTTTCGGATCCCCCTAAAGAGGGTAGGTGGGCTCTTTTATAGATGCAAGAGTCCATCTTTACATGGTAAGAGTTGATTAGATTAGGAAACCTAATCTAATCATAATAGATTTGCTTAATTCTAGGAGTGATTCCTAAATGGTTTAGGAATCTACTCATATTTCCTTAATAGAGTTCTGACCACATAAGGAAATTGCATGGAACGTTCTTCCTGAGCTACGCCTCCTGGAAAGTCGCCGCACATCACGCCCGTGCTGTTCGACTTCCCCGAGCGGCTACCTTTAATGACCTTTGGGGCGTGGGCCCCCAAGCTCTCGTGCCGGGTAATCTTGGTCTTTTTACTGACGTGGCGGTTGGGCTTTAGCAGAATATTTCTGGACGTATCACAGATCATTCCAAAATGCAATCCACAGACAGAAACCCCAAGAAAATGAGGGAAAAAAATATATACAAATCACAATCATTACACAACCAAAGAAATCGAGAAAATGTAATTTTCAAACAAATGAGAGAGAGAGAGACTCACTAACATTACGAACCCTTTTCCTCCATACAGCTTCAATCTCATAAAAGCCTTCAACAAGCTTGGGACGATTGGACTACTGGAGAGGAGAAGTGGAACTTTCGATTTGGTGCACAGATTTTAAGAGAGTATGAGAGAAATAGGGTTTGTATGAGAGATATAGAGATAGGGAAAGGGGTAGAGGAGGGATGTTGCTCGTGAAAGAGAGAGAAGAAGAGGCAGAGCGTTGCATTATTGTGTTTGCATGTGAAGGAGAGGAAAGTGCCTAGAGAAGGTGAAGAGTTTACCTGCTGAGAGAGGAGGAGGCGTTTCCATGAACAGAGAGACGTTCCTTTCTTCTTTTTTTGGAGTTGACACGTAGGATTTTTAGGAGGAAAGTAGAAGCTGAGTTGGCAAGCTGCAGAAGCTTGACTTGCTTCAGCCTTTATAATAATAACTAGTCAACAACCCGTGCTACGCACAGGCAGAACTATATTTTTTTGGTTTTGCAACTGATATAATAGATATTAACACCACCATTTCATATTGCAAATGCTGTTATATGTTTGAAAACTAAACATTAGTACATAATATATTGAGATTTGGCACTAAACTAAGTGTTTTTTTCCTCTTCCTCAGCCTGTTGTAACTAAAGAAATTCACTCCATTGAGGAATATTATAACACTTCTTGTCTTAACAACTAAATTAACTTGATAAGGTAATTTCACAAGAACTGGAAATTTTAGGCTAAAGTTGTACATCACTTGAAAGTATTAAACCAAATTCATTATAAACAAATGGTGTTGCTATTATTGTCAATTACATCAGTTCAGTACTTTAATTTTGGGCATCTTCTTTCTTCCTGATGCAATGTGTCCACTTCGGTTGGTGTTGCTTCAATACTTTTCTTTTTGGAGCTGACTTGCAACTCTCTTCCGTTACTTTGATCCACTGTTAGAAGCTTCTCCAATCCTGACAGAAATGTAAATGGACACTACATAGAAATGAAGCAGAAGAGGAGAATAATTATAGCAATATTGTGAGAGCATTTTTCTGACCCAAAATTTGGTCACTCGTTGCTCGCTCAAGCACCTCATTGGTTGAGCATGTGGGATCCACCACTTTTCACATTCTGAAGATTCAACAAAGTATCAGTAAATGGGAAAACTACTCTATCAAAACAAATTTTGATAAAGCCAAAAAAAGTATTTGTACTTATAAATAAAGTAAAAGTAGGAGCCATAAATATTCGTACAAACTCCCAAGTGATTTTACATCCCAAATAAGCAATTGCAAATGGTTCTTATAGAAATTAAGATAATGCCATAACCTCAATTGACAAAAAAATATAGAAGAGATTTGCACGTATAAAAGGTTTTTTTATAAAAGCTTTTTTTTTTAACCTTTCTCAATTTAGAGTTCCTCTAGCAGAAAATTTATTGGCTTTGGTGATATAGGATGTTGATTCTTTTCCAAGTACTTATATACGATTCAACAAACTGAGAACCAATAGATAGATATAGATAGCTATAAACAAATAAGAAGCACCACGTTGAATACAAATCCATCCAGGCTGCATAACCATCAGAATAAAACAATAATTCGTCAATTGCAATGCAAAACAATCAGAAACCCAAACTCCTGCGAATCTATGTATGTGATATACCTCATCGAAGAGCCGGTGCAGACTTCCCTTTCTCGCACACTTTGTTGCCGACTCCATCCATCTGCCTATCACAATGATTGTTGGGCCCCAATGCTTAAGCTATTCACTTCTGCTTGTGCTAGGTGTTTTGATGATGAATTTATAGTCATCCCAAATGTCAAGAGGAAACAAAGAAGAATAAAAACCTTTTAACTTACAGATTTAGTCATTTGGTGAAACTAAAGGCGTGGTAGATTTTGTCCCTTCTTTGCAGTCCATCCTATATATATAGGTGAGTGCTGCAAGCAGCAGGACTCAATCATCTATGCACATATTAGCATGCTAGGCTCAATTGCAATCCCAAAGAATTTCTCAAATGGAATGGCAAATAACATGTCCAAGAATCCCAAAAAGTGAAAAAATAAGGGCCCACTTTGGTTTCATCTTTTTGAAAGCTTCTCCAAAATATGGCCAAAAATTGGAAACCAAAAAAAGTCACTACCAGATTTAAACTTTTTCTTATTGCATATTCTTATCTACAAATTAACTTGATCTTAACAAATCAATCTTCCCAAACTGTTTTCTTCTTCTCATAACGATGGTTTCACTTTTAAGTTGATGGTTTCGAAAGAGATTAAGTAAATAAAAAACTCAACAATTCGTGACCAATCATACTTACTCAGAAAATTCACATACTATTATGACATAGCTATGTGTATATGTGTGTATGTGTATGTGTGTGTGTGTGTGTATGTGTATAAAGTACTTCATTTCTAACCTAAAGCTTTAATATTTGGTTTGGTAAACCTCTAAAATTGGTACAACAAATATTAACAGCAGACATAAAAGTGCAAATATATTGTGATAAGCTAAGTAATATTAGAACGGAAAAGTGGTGGAGAAAATTTGTAAGATAAATAAGATCGAATATTGGACCGATTACTTAATTTTGATATGAGTAATACTACACTAAAATCTCATAATGTCAAGCTTTATTATGCTATGCCAGTTCTTTTCTGGGGCTATGCTTGAAGTCACAGCCTATGGCATCATGAATAGATATGGACATATGCGGTGATCTGGGGATTGCATATTAGGACTTGATGGGAAATTGTTCAAATGCCTGCAACTCTATTGGTTGTGCATGGGCAACTTTGGAAACCTTTATGGTGTCTCGTTCTAATTCATAAGCATCGCAAATGTCCATGGGTGTGCTAGATTGGGAACAAAGAGCATATGGATTGTGATGGTAAAGCTGGACTGTGAGCTTAGTGCTATTGGAATATGGGAACCACCGTCAATATGCGGTAGATACAATACAACTATTATTGCTTTCCTAAAATCGCCAAGCATGCGGACACACTATTTGATTTCTTTTTATTTTATTTGGTATGTCCACTGGCGTCTTGGTTAGCATTATAGCATTTTTTGGTATCGTGTCCACTGGCCTTTTTAGATAGTGTTGTAGCAAAAGTCATTGGACCTGAATTGAATCATGACTATATAAGCTATTCTGAAGTAGTTGTCAGGATATTTTAAAGGTGTTTATATTGTCCTTGCATTTTCTCTGTTTGGCTGCTAAGTACATGGTTTTTTATTTATTTTTTCCCATTTTGATTGTGGTGACTCTGGCGTGGAAAAGGCATCAAATCACTCGGATCAAAGTTGTTAAAAGAAACATCTAGATATTACATTGGATTGTTTTTGGACCTTTTGCATATCTCCATCAAGATCCAGATCTCCTGTCCCATCTGTAAGTGAAGTTTGCTCTGGCCTTGGCAATATTATGAAACTTTCAATTAGGGCAGTTTGATGGCTTTTAGTTTTCAATTGTCTTATTAGCAATCAGCTAATATTGAGGCTTTACCTGTTGAAAAGGCTTCTGACATTCTAGACTGCACATTGGATCTATGTATACCTTCCATTTTTTTGTTTTAAATTGCCTTATAATTATTATTATTATGAATTTGGTCTTCTCCACCGGCAGAAACGTGCGAGTAAAAGTCCGAAGCACAGTTCTAGCAAGAGTAAGAGCCGGAATAGAAGCCCGAGCTGTAGCCGGAGCAAGAATTTATCCCGATCTTTGTCTCTATACTATACTCTCTCTTTTTTCATTTAAAAATTACACTCCTTAATTATATTGCTCAAATTACTAGATCAGCTACGAAATCTTAATTCTAATTGTGATTCATCTCAACAGGTGATAATATCTTATGGTGTTTGATCCATTGAGCCCAGAAGCCGTGAGTGAGATTGTACTCCTTGGCCTGGTTTAGTTGCAGTTTGTGGGTTTTAGTGGATTGTGTCTATTACAATTGAATTAACTAGGTGGAGAATGGATAATAGATTTGGAAGTGTTTATCCGTTTTATCATTTTCACCAACTTTTGGAATTTAATGTCAAGGCTTAGAACCTAGTGTCTACCAAAACTATTATGTGACTTGAGCTTCCGAGGATTTGCTGCGTGTGATGCTTTTTCTTCTTCTTAACTTGTGTTTTTATATTTATGTCCCAACTACTGAAATTGTAACAGCCTTCTTAATGAATTGGGACGTAAATGGTGTTAAATTACATACTCACTTTCTTTTGTTTTGGTTACTTTGTCACTTGCAGAATGTTTTATTCTATTGTATTTGACCCCTATTT
This sequence comes from Hydrangea macrophylla, assembly GCA_033977485.1. Classification (NCBI taxonomy): domain Eukaryota; kingdom Viridiplantae; phylum Streptophyta; class Magnoliopsida; order Cornales; family Hydrangeaceae; genus Hydrangea; species Hydrangea macrophylla. The sequence goes on from CM066994.1 coordinate 38,730,937, forward strand.
GGCAGCAATTTTGAGAGTTATGTTGTGCTTCCCAAATGCTTTAATATGCCACATGTTGCGGCTATACTTCCCAAATGAGAGCTTTTTTGGTCACCCAATTTTGGTTCACCATGGCTCACACAGGGCTTCATCAGGTGACATAAATAACAAAGCAATGACGAATGTAGGGAAGTGATTTAAAACAGCAAGAGATTTAAAGCAGCAATTGGATATCATTTTGCACGAAAAACCATATCATTTGGCAAGAAATGCCAATTAGTATAGCAACACATACATGTTGAGCAGACTAAAAATTGAGATACATAGTTACATAAATTCTCAAATCAAGGCATTGGGTTGAAAAATGATGACACTTATAGAAAGTTTAAGTAATCATCATTGAGCTACCAAAAAGACCTTGTGCTGTAGATTTGGTTTGTTTTGTACCACATGTATGATATTGATGTTTGGCACCACATGCAGGTATTTTGGGGTACAAACTTTGTTGAACAAAGAATCTTGAAAACAAATCCATCATTGAAGAACAATGAATAGGAATGATTTTTTTTTGGCTTGGCATCAAATTTATTAATCAATGGCACAAGCCAAGATCAGTTCACCCAAACAAAGACAACACCTTACTTGTCAAATCAAGAGAGAGAATTTTCAAACCTAAAACAAAAGCTTAGATACTAAACAAAAATAAAAAATAGCAGCCCCAAAAAACAAACCCAAAATCTGCATAAACAACCAACAAACCTCCCTATTGATTTCGCCAACCATATCATTTTGCAGGAAAAGGTAGAGATTTGTTTATCTGTATATCTCTTAATTTGTGTAGCCTTATGTGCACTTAGGAAAGACCTCTTTCTTTTTTTTTTTTTGCTCGGCAAAATTTTTTATTGAAATCAAAAATCATTTACAACCAAGAGGAACCAAAAGGAACCCAATCAGGGACAAACCAAACCAGCCACAAAACTCCCTATAGTTGATTCTGCAGAAAAAAAACAAAAGACCAATGCAACAGCCCCCAACTACAAATTGTATATTCACCAAAAACCACACACCCAACTTGGCAAGAGCTAAAAACCCACGCCAACACCCAGCCTAATACAAAGAACACAGGCACAAAGACAGACCCCAAAATCTGCAACGACACAAATTCAAAATCAGACCCCCCCTGCAGCACCTAAGAATCCAAAGGAATGAGCAAAAAACAATCATAACAGCTCAAGAGGCAACACCAAATCAAAATAGACTCCAACAACAAGCAATATGGATTGCAGCAAGAAATATAGTAGCACACATTAGTCAACGAATTGCAACAGCTTCCCCATATGTATCAGTAAAACCCGAACCAGTAGCACCCCCCACAGAGTCACTATTTTTAATTTTTTTATAATGTTGGTTGAAATCAATTTTTAGGTTGTAGGCAAGACCTCTTTCATTTATGCATTTTTTTTAAAATTTAAGTTAGAACGTGGGTGGAATGTACAAACATACATATGGACATCTATATGTATTCAAATAATACCGATTTGTGCATGTTGTATAAAAATCTACACTGTTAAGTTGTGGAAGACAGCTAAAAATGGATTTTAAGGGATTGCTGAAACAAAGTCCATGGTTGCTTACATTTTAATAGATTGCATGCCAACCTATGAGGGGGGAATTTATTTTGAAGTTGCTGTTGTCATTCCCAAAAACTATGTAAAAGTGTACTCTGTTCAGTTGGCAATTTCCCCTGGGTGAGTTCTAATTTCAGCATAATGGCAATTTTGTATGCTCTATAAAATGGTAGACTATGACATGTAAACTTATTTGTGAGATTTCTTGCTAAGTTGACCTTGTAATCTTTCAAAGTACATCAAAGTATACACTGTTTAGTTGTCATTTTTCCCAATTGTAGTTGTAATCTGAACATAATTGCAAAGCTGTATATTAAAGCAAATGGTAGAGTATTCAATTGTTATTTGTCCATTCTTGGGGTCTTATTTCAACCTAGGTTTTAAAAAAACTCTACCTTGCACTAAAAAAAAATAAGTTTACAATTAGCCCCCGCTGAAAATTACAGATAGCCCCCCCTAATAATATAAAATTATCATTCTAAGCCCCCTTTCTCTTATATTTTGTGGTAATTATAAAATCCCTCCTCCCTCCTATATTTTTGGGTAAATTTTTTTAGCATTAATTTATGTCATCTACACAAAATATACACAAAATACGTATAAATAGGTCAAAAAAAAAAATTTCCCGGGCGAACCCCTAAACAAAGCCCTCCCTTTATTAATTTTCTACATCCGCCCCTGAACATACCATGAATCACTGGAACAACAACCACCTACAATGCACTTGGAAGAATGAAAATGAAGAATCACAGAGAGCTAAAGAGGAGAAAGAAAGCATACTTTGATGGCCCAGAAAATTGAAGTGCTTCTACCAGAATTTAGTCATCGCAAATTGTTCTACCACCAAAGTTTGCAGTCATAATTATATATAATCATCATAAGAGGGAGATATATAGACAGCAACATGTATGTGTAAATAGGCCCTGTTCATTGAATAAGGGAGTAGAGGAGGCAGCAATAAATGAGGGAGATGATTATCATATAATCATCATAAGTGAAAATGTATGGAAACAGTAGCCAATAGGTATAAAAAGCCATAAATGAGGGACAAGAAGAGGCACTGGGTAGAGGAGCAGGCACAGAAAGAGAGAAAGAGAGACTAATGTTTGACCGATAGAAAGATGCAAGACAGAGGAAGAGAGAGAGTTACAGTTCGAGAGACAGAGAGATTAAGCGAGTTGGCTGGTTGCCACGTAGGATTTAAAGGTGAAATATTGACTGCTGATGTGGGTAATCCTGGAGGCAGGATTTGCTTCAGCAATTATTTATATATATAACTAGTCGATAACCCGTGCAATGCACGGGAATTTGTCAAAAATGATTCTAAAAAATAGACATGGTATGAGAATTAAGCTCCTCTTTTCTTACGTGGACATGAGATTAAGAAACTCAATATAGTATTTAATTACCAAATACTTAAATAATTGTCCATATACCATGGTATTACAGTACAACTTGTAAAGTATTTTAAAAACAAATTTGGGATTGAAATTTAGATTTAGGTCAAAGCAAACAGCAGTTTTATGCAAACAGTCAAGCAATAAGAAAGAGGCCAACTAATTAGGCAATTACCACCACCAGTAATATAGTATGTGCATTATTCTTTCAATGCATACATTTATATGAATATGTATGTATGTATATACATATTTTTATTAAAAGCAAAAAAACCATCACAAAGACCTCAAAGTCAACAAAACTACACCTAAAACACAAAACTACACCCAAAAAGTTGCCGACAAACATCACCCAATAGTTCCAAAAAAACAAACCATTTACCCAATTACCTCGATAAAACATGAGCTGCACTACTTGTTTTTCTCAAGATTTGATACTCCACTTCAAAATATTAATGGAGTTGCCTTCTCACCTCTCTACAGATGTCTTTCTTTCATCTCTCTTACCTCTTCTCGCATCTCATCTCCACTTCATAAATCCCTGGCCATTGAAGAAACTCAAAAGAGGTGATACAGGAAATTAATATGGGACAATGTTAAAACAAAATCTAGGATAAGGCTTGCTTTTTGGACAGCCCTTTATCCAAAATGAACTGCCTTCTGTCCACCCCTGTAGGTTATCCATTCAATCTAGGTTCCAATGCCTATGTCTATATGAGTGGGCATATAATGTATATGTATATGTATATGTATATGTCATTGTATCCTTAGATCAGAAAGCTTACGCGCGCTCGTATTTCTCAAACTCTCGAGTGAGATGTCATTGCACAAATTGAAGGTACTATACCGAATCATCATATAGATCAACATCCAAACGCATAAAAAAAACAGGGATCAAATTTGTAAATCGATAAACAGATCCAATTCACAAAATGCCTAAACCCGGATCAAATCGATGATATACTTTAATGTTTCAAAACAAATAAAACATAAAATTGAAAAAAGATATACCAGTGCCACCATCGCCGACAATCACAAGCTTGAAGATTGGGTAGTCCACAATTGGTTGGTTAGGAACATCCTGCATAGATAAATAATTACATATATATACATATATGTATATGTGTGAACATATATGAATATCCACACACAGGAACAAAATTGATAAGAACAATCCCAAATTGACGATGAGAGAGGGAGAAATACAATTTACCTTCTGAGCTTGAATTTTATATTTTCGAATGTAGAGAGAAAGAGAGAGAGAGAGAGGGGCAGAGTGAGGGTTTGAGTTTGCTGCTTAAATTGTAGAAAGATAAGGGAGAGAGGAAGAGGCATTTGTTGCTGCAGTTTCAATGGGTTTGATTTTTATATATGGATAATAGATTAGTATAGATACGTTGGATGAGGAGTTGAAGAGACAGAACTGGTGTTGGATGAGCAACTGAAGAGACAAAACTGGGTTTCCAGAATTGGGGTTAACGAAAAGGGTGCCACATAGGAATATGAGAGTGCCACATAAGAATTTTGGAGAAAAGGAAAGGGGTGCCACTTGGCATAGCTTAGAGAAGGATTTTGGCTTTGCTTTTTATATATATATAATAGATAGATAGTAGATATAATAGATATATGTTGCTACAGAAACTAAAAAAGAACAATTTTACTAATATCAGTAGTCTTTAACGTTTTTCTTGGGATGAGTCGCGGACTTAGTCGCTCTCTTTAAGACGCTTCGCAGCTCTGCCCAAGTTGTGCAAGCAGTTCGGATGAAGGCCACGACGTCCCAGGATAAAGCAGCCCAGAAATCGCCTCTGTCTCAAAAATCCTTGCACGGAGAAAGATCGAAAAACCCACACCCTTTCAGAAATTGTTGCTCAGAAACTGTATATAGAAACTGTGTATAAAATTATTTCTGTAACTCTTTTTTTCTCTGTAAAACTGTCTGTCTTTTTTATGAGAGCAGTTTGTGTATATATAAAGCATATATTCTGAACGTTGGGAAAGTTAACGTTGCAGAACGTGGAGAGAATTCTGGGAACGTTGGAGAAAAAATCTGGAGTAAAAAACGTGGAGGAGTTGTTTGGGAGACTTGGTCTCCAACTGAAAATAAAACTCTTTATGATTAAAAAACATTATTTTCCAAATAAATTTTGTATAAAAGGATATATAAGGATATATATAGGAGTAGGACCACATCCACATCCAAACACAAACCCAAGCCCAAGCCAAAGCCCGGCCCGGAACGGAACGGAGCGGAGCGGGGCGGGGCGGGCGCGTGTGTGTGTGTTTTGTGGTAAACCCACTTGGGCCTAGGTCCTCCCCCTTCACAAAACTTGGTACCCCCAAGGGGCCCAACCCTTACTCCAACCTCCACTTTTATATGTCTTTCCCACATCCTCTAATTTTCCTATGTGGGACAAGCAAAATATCATTTGGGTTAGTTTGTGAATAAGACAAAACTCAAAAACCAAATTTCAAAGTTTTCCCTTAACCTTTCCCTCCAATTTTAAATATACACTTTTTCAACAATCCCCCACTTGTATTTTAAAAATTGATTTAAGATCATTGAGCAACGTATCATAAGACTGTGCATAAGTAAAGGTGTTTTTCAACTTGAACCTTTACGTAGTGATAGTGCTTCCGATTATACTAGAGTAACCATAGTTTTGAACTCTATCTCAGACAACACCACACACACAGTCCCACTAGGGTAAAGTTCAAAAACCAGCACTTTACGGTCGTGTACTTATATCCCAGTATAGCGAATGATCTAGAGAATTTACCCAAAGTTTCATTGGAAGCGGCCTCACTTCCACAGTCACCTAGGTGAGTCCAACAAGGATACTCCTGTAGCTAGATATCCCACTCCAAATGGAGTTAATTTAGATCTCATTAAGAGTTATAAATAACTCAACCTTCTGTCCTCAGGATGTCATGCTTCGTAGGGATGAACTTGGAGTATTACCCCCATATATAAATATTAGCATGATTACACTCATATCACTTCATGACTTGTTATTACCCTTTGAACCTATTTCTTGGGATCTCTAATCTATAGGTTGTGTTACTATCACAAGTTACTCAACTATCTAAGGGCTTTAGTCCCATCCCTTTCGAGGTTTTACAAACCTTCTCTCGTGCTAGTCCTTTCGCCAAAGGATCAGCCAAGTTCTCCTCAGACCGTACATAATCCACTCTTATAGCTCCAGAAGAGAGAAACTCTCTAATAGTGCTGTGCTTGCGACGTATTTGTCGCTCCTTGCCGTTATAGTAACGGTTCTCAACTTTTGCAATAGCCATGGTACTATCACAATGGATTAGGACAGCTGGTATCGGTCTCTCCCATAAAGGGGTATCTGATAGCAGATTTCTCAGCCAACCTGCATCCTCACTAGCCGTAGCTAGTGCTATCATCTCTGACTTCATAGTGGACTGAGCCAATATAGTCTGTTTCTTAGACTTCCATGAAACTGTGCCTCCAGCAATATAAAAAATGTATCCACTAGTGACCTTGGAGTCATCTGATAGGATATTTCAATCAGCATCGCTATATCCTTCAAGGACAGCATGAAACTTCTGATAGTGTAATTTTAGGTTCATCATCCTTTTTAGGTAACGCATGACCCTTTCAATAGCATGCCAATGCTTCATACTAGGTCTACTAGTAAATCTACATAGTACTCTAACAGCATAAGCTATATCTGGCCTAGTGCAATCAGTAGCATAACGGAGGCTACCAATGATGCTTGCATACTCAGTTTGTTTAACACTGTCACCAGTGTTCTTGAACAATTTTACACTAGGGTCATATGGAGTACATGCTGGTTTACAGTTAAAGTAATTGTATTTCTTTAGAATCTTCTCAATGTAATGAGATTGATCTAAAGAAAGTCCCTTTTCTGACCTAGTAATATTAATTCCAAGAATTACACTAGCTTCTCCTAAATCTTTCATATTAAAGTTGGCACATAAAAAAATTTAACTTCATTAATGACATGAATATTTGATCCAAAAATAAGTAAGTCATCCACATATAAGCAAATAATAGTGCAAGTATTGTTTTCAAATTTGTAATAAATACAATTTATTTTAAAACCATTTGAGATGACTAAACTATCAAATTTATCATGCCATTGTTTAGGAGTTTTTTTTAGACCATAAAGAGATTTATCCAATTTGCAAACTTTATTTTCCTGACCAAAAATAATAAAACCTTCAGGTTGGTCCATATAAATTTCTTCTTCTAATTCACCATTTAAAAAAGCTATTTTAACATCTATTTGGTGTACTACTAAATCATGAATAGCAGCTAAAGCAAATAGTACACGAATAGAAGTAATTCTTGTGACAGGTGAATAAGTATCAAAGAAATCAATATTTTCTCTTTGTCTATAACCTTTAGCTACAAGACGTGCCTTATATTTATCTATCGTGCCATCGGGTTTCAATTTCTTTTTAAGAATCCATTTGCAACCTATTGTCTTACAACCAGGTGGAAGATCTACTAAGTGCCAAGTCTTATTTGATTCCAATGATTCCATTTCATCACTTATAGCTTCTTGCCATAAATCAGCATCTATAGAAGTCAAGGCTTCTTGGAGGGTGTTAGGATCCTCCTCTAAGTTGTAGGTACAAAAGTCGGTCCCAAAATCTTTCGCAATTCGGGCTCTTTTACTTTTTCTAGGTTCTAGTTCATATTTATTTGGTTCTACTAATCTAGGCATATCATATGATGTTGAACCCCCACTATATTTAAATTAAAAGGAAATTTATTTTCAAAAAAATCAACATCACTTGATTCAATTATAACATGATTCTTTAAGTCATAAAATCTGTAAGCTTTACTATTAATAGTATAACCAATAAAAACACATTCGTAAGCTCTACTAGCTAATTTGGACCTTTTAGGGTCTGGAATTCTAACATATGCCAAACAACCCCATGTTCTAAAATAATCCACATTTGGTTTTCTTCTTTGCCAAATTTCATAAGGGGAAATTTTAGTTTTAGAGTTAGGAACTCTATTTAATACATGACAAACAGTTAATAATATTTCCCCCCACCAATGAGAAGCTGCCCCTGAATTTAATAAAATAGCAACTACTAATTCAGTGAAAGTCCTATTTTTTCTTTCAACTTTTCCATTCATTTCAGGGGAATAAGGGGCAGCTCTCTTGTCCATTACAATCGGCATATATAGAGAGAGAGATAGGATACTTGTAGTTTATGGAGAATTAGGAGAAAAATTAGGAAGAAAACCAAGTGTTCATCTCCTTCCCTTGTAGACACTTCCATATATACACCCATCCACTTAACCACACTACCCTTGGAACTTAGGATCTGTGATTACAAGTCCTAAGAAGTTCAAGAAGATTCCCAGCAGAAAGAAAAGTCAAGGAGTTAGATGAAGAAGTTTCACCATTGAAGCTTGTGTTCAAGCTTCCTAAGCTCAAATAACCAACCAAGCTTAATTCCAAGTTTTGGTGAGTTTACTAACTCACTTTAGAACATAAATAGTATGTAGTAATGTTTAGTAAGTGCTTAATGTTGTTATTTTGAGGTTTCCATGCCATGCAAGACAAATCTTCAAATCTGGGAAACAGAAACTTCCAGAAGAATGTAATTTAGTAAAAATAACGTTTTGAGCAGCTCAAAAATCCAAATGAAGCTAGGTTTTTTTGTGAAGAAAACTAACTCATTTATCTACAAAGAACTCTCCTATAGCTTGGACTAAAAATCAATCCTTCATAGGTGAAATGCACGTACAACGCAGTGCTAAAAATTTGGGATAGAGCAGTCCAAAAATTTAAGAAATATCTATGTAAAATAAACATTTTGAGCAGCTCAAAAACCTAAATGAAGCTAGACTTTTTTGTACATAAATATAATCCAATTACCTATAATGCTCTAATTTTGAGTTTGATCTACAAAGCAATTTATCATACCCAAATAAATCATATTAATTCAATCAACATAGTAAAAATATATTCTGGCAGATTGTACAACTTTTTGTATGATGTATTGTTTATGCATTGTGTTGATTGATGATGCTAGTTTTTCGGTACCTATGTTGTTATGAAAATCTTATGCTATGGTAGTGCTATCGCATAGATGAATAAGTTAAGGGTTTCACCTATATGTTTATTGGTATCAAAATCATGTTATGGATCCATGAGCTACATGCTAGGTTTCCGTTGTTATGAATATAGTGTGATGACCATTGAGAGTGCATACCCAAGCTATAAGTATGTTGTATGGCACGATTATTGTGTTGATAGTGATTGGGAAAGTTTCCATCATAAGTATATTGAGTCGTAAAATAGAATGCCGGACGTATAGTGAAATCTTGACTGTTACAATTAAAAGTCATTTCATGAACCAAACTCCTTAATGAGTGACATGTACGTGGTCGGGTATACGTGAGTATCAGCTGTGTAATGTCAAAAGCAGCTTGTGCTGAGGATAAGTGTCAAATAGGTAAACCAGGCCGCGGAGGCCAGGGTAGTGAGAAAAGGGTGTGTTTGTTGGGAAGTAAAAGTTAGTGAGTATCCTTTCGGTTCTTCGTGACGAAATGGATATGGTGAAAACTTCGGTTCTTTGTGACGAAGTGAAAGTTATTGAGTATCCTTTCGGTTCTTCGTGACGAAATGAATATGGTGAAAACTTCAGTTCTTCGTGATGAAGTGAAAGTTATTCATGAGTATCCTTTCGATTCATCATGACGAAACGGATATAGTGAAAAATTCGGTTCTTCATGACAAAGTGATAGTTATTGAGTATCCTTTCGGTTCTTCATGATGAAACAGATATGGTGAAAACTTTGGTTCTTCGTGATGAAGTGATAGTTATTTAGTATCCTTTCGGTTCTTCATGATGAAACGGATATGGTGAAAACTTCAGTTCTTTGTGACAAAGTGATGATTCGTAGAGTTAACACTCCTTTCGGTTCTTCATGATGAAATGGATGTTCTTGAACTCCTTAACATTTCTGTTCTATTAGTGAAAGGCATTTTGGTTAGTAAATGATGTCGGATAACAGTAATAGATAGTAGTGGCATCAAGAATGTCAAGACGAGTCAGGATGGTTGATCGTATGCTTTTCGAATACTTAGTTGGGCACGCTAGTGGTCATAGTTCGACGGCGAGAACGCAAAGATCCTAAAAGATGTATTAAAAGTAGTAAACGTATTCTTGTTGTGTGTGGCTATATACGTTCCATTTGATTTAGTTTTCTCACTCGACTTTCATAAGCTGACAGCATTCATGTCGCTGGACATTCCTATGTCCAGCTTATCCAGGTGATGAGTGCACATGTTATGATACTACGCAGGAGGAGAACGTGGAGGAAGAGTACACCGAAGATGGCTATGGCTATGCTAGTTATAGAGAAGACTAGTAGTATCTGATGTAAATGTTTTTTATTGTAACCAGAAGACTTAGCATATCTTTTGTAATAGTTTTGCAAGGTCCGAGAGCCATGAGACTTTGATGTATCTATAATGATGTATTAACTAGCTAAGTACTTTGTCTTCTTATTGTAATATATTCTAGTAAGCAGACGTCAGTTTTATCCTTTTGTTATGTTGTTTATTTATTAGTATTTGGTCATGGACAATTCGGTAATGCAACCAGTCACGTGCTTTAGGGTCCAAGATAGAAATTTTAAAATTTTCCCTATTTTGGCTACGCCAGGGCGTGACACACCACATGTCATAGACACATATGTCTGCCTACTATGTACTTATGATCAAGCAGTATGCGTCCTCATTCTCTTCCTATAACTTAGCAAACCTACTTAACGTTTGTACTGCTACTGATACATGATAACCCCATGTGGCCTGACTGCTCTGATTGAAATGAACGAATGTCGAACTCAACTATGAATCACATAGTATCTAACGTCATCATATTAATCCATTACCCTTAATCATACTTATCTTTGTTGTTATATTATCCCTGGTCAACCCATAGTCGCATAATAAAAGTTCGAATCGAGAATTTGAATAATCGAACCCTTATATAATAAACCAAAGAAACAATCTATGTTCTACAAAGTTCGATCGATTGAAACCATTTCGATCGATTGAGAAAAGTAATGTTCAAGCGATCGAAGTCTATTCGATCGATTGAACTCAGTTCAATCGTTCGAGAGTCTTCTTCTCCAGAGGTTCTGAACAGTGAACGTCTAGAGGTTTTAGGACGCATTTGGATCTATTCATCCACATCAAAAGCTCGTAAAATATCATATAAAATGTACCAAGTGAGTTTATAACTCACCAAAATGTCATAAGGGTGTGTTTGGCAAGCTTGAGCTTTCGAGCTTCAATTGTGGCTCCTCTTCTCTCTCCTCAGTCTCTGCCTTCTCTCTCTGTCTCCTTCTCTTCTCCGCTCGTCTCTCTCTCTCTCTCTGACAGAATATATATGTGCATTAATGTGTGTATGTATGTATATATGTGAGTATATATATATCAAAATCAGGCACACACACTCTCTTTATTCCTCTTGGTTCAGCCAACCCTCACCAACCCACGAGCACCATGTATATATAGAGGGGATGGGGGTGCAGGTGGCAAGGTTTGCGCAGAAATTGAAATTCCTGATGATTACAAGTTTGATCGATTGAGACTCGTTCGATCGGTCAAAAGCAAATCGATCAATTTGATCGATTGAAAAAAGGGTTTGATCGATTGAAGTACGGGCCAATGCATAAATTCAGGTCGGTAGGGTTTTAATCACTTTAAAAAGGTTCGATCAAGGAATAAATCTCAATCGCTCGAACTGACTTCGATGGATTGAAAGTAAGATTTCAAGTATGATCAAAGGAAGTATATAGAATCTCTTTATATTAATAATTACTAAAAATACAGGATATTACATCATCTACCACTCATTAAAAGATTTCATCCTCAAAATCAGAAACAAACAAGGTCTAAAATAAAAACAGAACTTCTCAGGCATCTCTGACTCTAGCTCCCATGAAGCTTCTACTTCACATGATGCTTCCACTGAATCTTTACTAACAGAAACTCCTTATTTCTGAGCTTCTTGATTCCATGATCTAGGATCCACACTAGTCCTTCATTGAATGTAACATTGTCATTGACTTCAATATCTTTGAAGTTGATCTCGTGTGCTAGGTTATGGGCACACTTCCTCCGCATGCTGATATGGAATACGTTGTGCACTCTCGACATCTTCGGTGGTAATGAAAGTCTATAAGCAACCTTCCCAACACATTCTAGAACCTCGAATGATCCAATGAATCGCAGTGATACCTTGCCTCTCTTTTCACCAAATCTGACGATGCCTCGAACAGGTGAAGCATTGAGTAGCACATGGTCTCCAACTGCAAACTCCAAGTCTTTGCATCGCTTGTCAGCATAACTCTTGTGTCGGGTCTGGGTTGTCCTTATCTTCTCACGTACAACTTGAATCTTCTCGCTGGTTTCTCGTACCATCTCTGGTCCAAGAAGTTGAGTATCTCTGACTTCATCTCAACATAATGGTGATCGGCAAGGTCTTCCATACAAAGCTTCAAACGGCACCATCCATATTCTCGTATGGTAACTGTTGTTGTAGGTGAATTCGATCAACGATAGATGCATCTCCCAAGAACTCTCAAAATTAATAACGCAAGCATATAGCATATCCTCCATCAGTGGATTGACTCGTTCAGTCTGTCTGTCAGTGTGCAGATGGAAAGCCGAACTCAAGTTCAGTGTAGTTCCCATCGCTGCTTGAAGACTCTTCCAGAATTCTACAGTAAAGCATGAATCTCGATCTAATACGACAGAAACTGGTACACTGTGTAATCGTACAATGTGATGTAGATACATCCAGCTTAAACGTTCCACTGGATAAGTCATGCTATAGGCAATAAAATGCGTAGTCTTTATAAGTCAATTCACGATTACCCAAATCGTGTCGTGGTTCTGCTGTGATTTCAACAATCCTACCACGAAATCCATGGTTATATGTTCCCATTTCCATTGGGGAATCGGTAACGACTGTAGAAGTCCAGGTGGTTTTTGATGTTTTGCCTTCACTTATTTACAAGTAAGACAATGAGACACATACTCAGCTACTCTCCCTTCATTCCTTCCCACCAAAAATTCCTCTTCAAACCTTTGTACATCTTCGTACCTCGAGGATGAATAGTCATCCGTGACTTATGTGCTTTATCCAATATTTTCTTTCTGGAGATTTTCTTCGTTACGTACACAAAGTCTACCTTTAGATTGTAAGGTTCCGTCTGTACCAATACTCCAGACTTCTGGTTCCTTAGCCGACATCTTTGCGAACCATAACTTCAAATCTTTCGTTGTCTATTGAGCCTCTATGATACAGCTGATCAAAGTTGGCTGTATCATAAGGCATCCAAGATGTTGTCCTTCCATTGGTTCTACTGGCTGAAGATCGAATTTAGCTAAAACTTCTAATGCTTTCCATTCTCGAATTAATAATGCAACGATTACTAGTCGAGGATTACAACTCAAAGCATCTGCTAGGACATTTACTTTACCTGAATGGTATTGTAATGAAAAATCATATTCCTTGAGTAACTCCATCCATCTTCGTTGTCGCATGTTCAATTCCTTTTGAGAGAACAAGTAGTTCAAGCTCTTATGATCGGAAAAAAGATCAAACTGTTATCCATAGAGATAGTTGTAGACACCCCATTTTGTCGGCTATCAGATTTAGGAGACCCATAGCTTGGTGGTTCACAATGATCGTAAAAGACTCAAAAGGACTCCTAGAAGTCAGCTCTATCTCTCAGAATGCTCAAAATGACCAAAATGCCCCTGAAAGCCCGAAAACTCCCAGATTTGGTCTCGAAGTTCTGGAAACATGCTATGTCGTAAGAAAAATGATAAAATGAGTTTTTAAGCAAATTCGGATAAAATCGTCAGCTCCCAGAGACCCCCGGAAGTCCCGGAAGTTCCCGGAAAGTCCCCGTTGACCGGTTTGACCAAGGTTTGACCAAGTTTGACTAAGTTTGACCAAAATCGTCTGAATTCACCGAAATCATTTTAAATCATGAGAAAAGTGTTAAAACAAGTTCTAAAAGAAAATCGAGCGAGAACGTCAGCTCCTGGGAACTCTCGGAGGTTTCCAGAACTTCCCGGGAATCCCAGGTTTGACCAGTTTGACCAGAATTTGACTTTGGAATCGGGGCACCAAAACAATTTTCAAACATTTTTCATGAATACTAGAGGTCAATAGCTTTCCAACGGTATATCGCACATAATTTATGGATTTAAAACGAATTTATTATGAATTTTTAAAGGCGAAAAGGCGATCAAATCGGCTTTTATCGCGAATACCGCAAAACTTTTCAAGGTGACCTATCTCCGAACTATTTTTTATGTAAAGTAGACTCCATTACCTTTCCAACGGTATATCATAACCTCAATTTGGAGTTCGTACGCATTTTCTGTGAATTTCGGACGAAATAGGGCCTTTTTGCGAATACCGGAACTTTAGGGGGCCTAAACAGCATTATCTAGACGAAGGAGGAGTAGTGCCGCCGCGGCACTGACCCACTGCCGCCGCGGCACTGGCCCAGTGCCGCTGCGGCACTCCCCTCCAGAACAGTCCATTTTTGTAATTTTTTTTGGGGGTTCATTTTGATTAATTGAAAACCAAAACGACGTAGTTTTATGATTTCAGATGTTTGGGACCAATGGGAATACTTCTAAAATCCCAAAACCACCCCAAGTTGGCCTATATAAACACCCCATTACTCTTCATTTTAAGGGGGTCAAATGTAATCTTTGAAAAAGTTTGGGAGAAGAAGAGAGATAGAGATAGGTTTAGAAGAGAGAAAAGGAGCTTCCTCCTACCATTTTGCTATAGAAAGTGAGTTTTAATCTTATGTTCTTCCATTACCTCTCTTATACTTCACATTCCAAACACTCCCAATCACCATTCTTGAGCATTCTTGAGTTAGGAAGCTACTTCCATGTCCAAATGTCAAAATCTATGAGTGAAACACCAAGCTACAAGTCCAAAATCACATTGATTATTATCTATTGATTGCTATTTACTTGCTTACTCATATTATGTTCATCTCTTCTTACCTCATTTCTTTTTATTTTCTTTATTTACTTACTAGTTCATCATCATCTAGATGATGACATGAAGTTTGAGGTGAGTGAATCCTTATGGATAGTAGCTCTTGACCTCAAAAACATGTTTGATAGATGATGATCATAACTTCAATACCTCCAAGGTATTCTTGAAGTGTATTGAAGTTATGTTCAAATAAAAGTAATCTCTCCAACAATCTTGGAGGTTCTTGATGATGAGCTTGATGTTGGCATTCTAAGTGGTTATAATCTTCATTGAGTGTTGAAAATATACTTTCAAAACATCTATTTCAAAACCCCTCTCAATCCCTTTCATTTTGGTTTCAAGAAACAAAACCTTGTTTTCTCCAAAATCTTCAAAATAATGAGTCAAAACAGTGAGTGAGCTGAGTTCAAAGATTTCTCTAGGACTCAATACTCAACATATGAATGAAAGACCACTAGGAAAGTCTTTCTAACTCATATAGAACATCCATGATTTTTGGCTTGACTTGGAAGCACTTGGAAATGGTCCATTTGGACCCAAACATTCCTTCCAGACATTCTGTTTTTGCTATCACAGCAGCTAGGTTCACTTCCAATTTCGTTTTCAGAAAACGTTTCCACACGGGGTGGTCCTTACTTATTTTTCCCTTAAACTTAAATGTCTTAGAGAACTTTCTGTATAAAATGGGCCTCTAGATCATTAGTTTTCATTTTATAAGATTTTTCAACATTTCAGTCGACAGTACGGACTCTGCTTCTGAGTGACCTTCATTGTTTATATGATTTCTCTCAATATGTGATAGCTATTCAAGATTGGCCTTTTGGGTAGTGTTCTAGACGCAATAAGGAAGATCTCCATAAAAAATCATGCATTGAAAACATTCCTAACCCCTCTTTTCAATTTTCAAAAGATCATGCTACTGTTCTGTCCACTATTCACAGCAATCACATTTCAACTTTCATTCTTTGATTTGATGCCCATATGCATTCCAAATTAGCTCATGTCCTAGGAAGTAGTTCATACTACATTTGTACATATCCCATGATGATTTCATTCATCCATTCATGCACATTTTAGACTTCTAAGTCATTTTAGAAATCCATGTACACAAAACACACTACAACCTTTGCACATTTTAGATACATATAATGTATTCATGCAAGATTTGGGGTTTTTGTAACTCTTAATCTAAGAAGATTATAAGGAATGAACTTGATCACACGTTCATGCTTCCCCTCGATCAAATCATCCTTTCTCATCCGTCCTGGGGATTGAGAGATCTTCTTTTCTCAAAGATTAACATGCATCATTCTAGCCTTGCTAAGCATATTTTGATTTCTTTGATTATTTGTTTCAAGAACAATTCATGTCCCCCTTTAGATTAGGAAAACTTAATTACTTGATACATGATTAGACGACTTTTTCTAGATTTGTTTGTGTGATCTTTCACTTTACATTGTATGATATTTGGCTTAGATCTTATGAATGATATCTTATCTTTAGATCTTCCATTTCAAGTTTCTTATGTAATGTAGTATACGATCACAGTATTACTTGTTGAACCAAACATAGTACAAGATGATTATTTGGATGCTAATTGAGGCCCGTCGGAAGGCGAGGCAAGTTGAGGGTGTTTTAGTCGTGACAAAGGCTCCTTCCTCTCTCGTACCGAAACCCCGAACCAAGTTCTGGGCCGGTGCCCTTATCCGCTTGGGTGAGTCAAATTAGGTTTCTTGGTTCCTTAAAGACCAAGTGGCGACTCTGTATCTGTTTTCAACAGACCTTTTCTTTTCCTTTCCTTTTTCAAAAACAATCTCAAACAAGAGAAGTGGTCCACTTCCGCGTGTCCACAATCTGGCGACTCTGCTGGGGAATTTTATTTTAAAACAAAATAATACAGAGGTTTGACTCATAAGAAGCATCCTTAATTAAAATCATATTTTTACTGTGTTTGGTTCACCGCATTGTACTTTTGCATTTCCCCTTCGACTGTGTCTGAAACGCGGCGCTGACATTGTTCAGGTCTTGCTGTGCCAGGGCATAAGTCACCGTTGATACTGTACCTTCCAAGGTATATCAAAAAGAGTAGAAACCTCCATACTGTCTCTCCGACGGTATATTGGAACTCTCGTCAACGGACCCTCTTTGACTTAACCCAGCCTTTGCATATAGATTCCTGTAGAACCTTTCATAAGACTGTTCATTTATCTTTTCAGCAAGGACAATGTGATATAACTGCTGTATGCCCTGACGGGATTACCTGCGCGGTGTAGACGCTTATGTGGCATAGAACAGAACCTCTTTCTTATGATTCCCAAGGCAATCACTCACATGTGATCACATTGAGTCGACTTGCCTAGGCACCATGACAGGGATGTCTGCTCCATGATTATAAAGATATACACCGCAAACCTTGTTTGTTGGTCTTAGGACATAGGAGTATGAAAACTAGGTAGACAGTATGATCATCATCATAACCTGTTTCTCCCAGAAACTCTGTCCAGATATTGCAGATATAGTCATATTAACCAGTTTTTCCCAGAAACTCTGTCCAGATATCCCAGATATAACCATATTAACCAATTTTTCCCAGAAACTCTGTCTAAATCTCCCTGATTTCCCATATATACCACTCCCTCCCAGAAACTCTGTCCTATCTTCCCAGATATACTAGTTTCTCCCAGAAACTCTGTCCAAGTTTCCTAGAAATCCCCAAAGTACCTGTTTGCTCGGGAGCTCTGCCCAAATCTCCCAGATTCTCCAAAAATTCCAGCAGCTCTGCCCAAATCACCTAGAAATGCCCGGATATACTTGTTTGCCCAAAAAAAAAAAAACTCTATCCATATTTCTCAGAAATACCCAAAATACCAGTTTCTCCTAGAAGCTCAGTCCAAATCAACCAGAAATCCTTATTTCTTCTAGAAACTCAAATGACTTCTAGAAATTTCTCCGAATCTTCCAAATCCATGTTTCTCCCAGAAACTCTATCCAAAATTCCCGAAGTATCCCGAAAATCCCTATTATCCCTTGGCGGTTATACTGGAAAGTAAGGTTAGCACACTCTGTATGGCTAGGACCTTATTTGTTTAACTGCTATCTGTTAGAAATAGGAGCATCATATAGATTAGGGCTTGCATCCGCATGTTTGTCTCATGTGCATGCACCATTCTCATCAGTCTGCGCACACTATCTCAGTCAGTCTGTACATAAGCCGGTCCATCTTCCTTAACATCACTGTCATTGTCTATCTAAAGTCATCACTATCAAAATCTGATACACCTCTCCTCTCGAATCTATAGGTCATTATAGATTCCCAAAGTCAGCCTCTGAGATCCCCATCCTGGGTCAGAAGTTCTAGCAGTCATTTGGTTAGAATCAGTTCGCCGAGAAAATTCAACATGAATCAAGAAACTTTGGAAGCCAAGGTCACTGAACAGTCAGATCGGCTGACTCGAGTTCTGAAATTTATGTAAGAGTTCCGGCAACAGCAGCCACAGTACCCACCTGGGTTAATGCCACCACCACCACCTGGATTTGGACCGCCTCCCAAAAATAATGGAGAAGAAGAATGGTTTCAAGGGGTCCCGTCGCCTGCATATGAGAAAAAGCTCCAAGAGAAAATGAACAAGGTCGACAAGCTTGAGAACATACTAAGGAAGAGTAAGGGGGTCGACGATTACATGTTAGATCTGGAAGGATTGTTTGAGCCCAACAAGGTAAGGCTACCCGAGAACTTCAAGATGCCTGAAATTGACCGTTTTGACGGAACTGGAAATCCAAAGAGCCACGTGAAGTTTTGTATGAGCATTTTCCAGTCAATGGGCTGCACCCATGAGCACATAGCTATGTTGTTCCCTCAAACCCTCCAGAAAGTCGCACTATCCTGGTTTCTAACCCTTGAAACTTCCAAAACCCGAGTTTGGGAAGATGTTGCTAGAACTTTCATTGATCACTACTCCTACAACCAAGAGTTTGATGTCACCATTCGAGATCTGGAAACTACCAGGCAGACTTTCAATGAGTCCTTCGCTGCATTCTTGAGCAGATGGAGTAATAAAGTAGCCCAAATGATCCACAGGCCTATTGAGAAAGAGCAAGTACATATGCTGGTCAAGAACCTGCAACCAGTATACCATGAAAAACTATTCTACCAGTCCATCTCAACATTTGAAGAGTTGTTTGAGGTTGGGACTAGAATCGAGGATGCTATCTGTGAAGGCAAGATCAATGGAGCTGGGTCACTGCAAAAGGAGAAGAGACCCCATACCTTTGGTGAAGATCAAGAGAGCCTAGATGTCAATGCCTTAAGCCCATCATCAAGCCAAAATGATTGCAGTAAGAGGCACAAGAAAGGAAACCAAAGAGTCTTCACACCACTTGACGTGAGCTTATCCTCCGCTCTCAATCACCTTGTTCAAAAGGGCCACCATGTACCTTTGGAGCCCAGTAAGCCTCCTAATCACCCACCTCCTGGGTACAATGAATCCAAGTATTGTGATTACCACCAAGACCAAGGCCATGAGACCGATAAGTGTAAGAGGCTCCGTCACTCAATTCAGGACCTCTTAGATGATGCTCCGCACCCCAATCCAATTCACTACCTCGGTCTGGACCAACCCATGACCTATCCATTTTAATAATCCTCTTCGCTGAGGCCCATGAATGTTGAACCTGTGCTGGTGAAGTGATGGTGTTTGGACTCTTGTTAGAAAACCAAATGAAGATGCTCTTAAAAAAAAAAGAAATAAAAAGAATAAGCGAGTCACTGTGACATTCCATTTGAGACCAGGTCGAGTCTAGTCAAGTCTGTTGTATATTTATTCTTGTGGTCGAGTCTGTCTGTCATTGAGTTGTTAATGAGTCTGTAATCCTCCCCTACTGATGGAATGAAGTCTCATTTTGCCTAATTTGATGTGCCTAGTCATAGATGCATGAATCGCTGAACTGAAGTGTCACTTTTCAAATTACCATGGATATTACTGTGCTAAAAAAAAATAAAAAATTTTTACTCAAACAAAAAAATCCTGAAAGGTCAAAGTCAATTTTGCGCCGACACCGATGAAGAGCCGAGAATTGAATAGCCTTACTTTAAGAATTTAAAGATTCTCTTGCCTCAATCTTGAAAAGACATGCTTGGAACTGACTTGGGGCTTGCTCAACACCCTTTCCACCATTTCTACCATTTCAAAGTCTTGGGCCCAACCCAATTAATAGCCATGCGAACCTGCGCAGACTTGGTCCTTGATGGTAGCCAAACATTTCAATGAGTTTCATCTCCACTTTCAAAAAAAAAAAAAAAAAAGAAAAACTCGCTAGGTTGAAAACCCGAAAGGGCACCTAGGCAAAAGTTAGAGTTGAAAAGGTATTGATTTCCAAGATCTGACCTTAGCTAGTCAAAATGATGGAGAAAATGAAAGAAATTTTTGATAAAACAAATGAGAGAATCGTATGTGCCTAGATCACACTTCAAAAAGCACGGAATGACCACACATAAATTCTGAGAGCTGGCATGCACATTCTGGAATTCTGAGATTACGATTGAAATATCTCACAAGAATCGACTACATTGAAAAGCAAAATTGACTGGCTAGGCGAAAGTGAAAAGGATCAATCCTCAAAACAAAAGAAAAAGAAAAAGAAAAAGAAAAGAAAGGGAGGTTGAAACTGAATCCTTTTATTCAAAGCTACCATAAGTAACCCAAGTTTGAACTTCTTTGACGATTGGTTTGAAAAACCCTCATACCCAATTTCCTTCAACCCTTGCCTTGAACTACGCTCGACCTGATTCCCACTCAGGGATACGTAGGCAACCACAACGGTTCGGTCGCCCCACCTACGTAAAAATTAACCCGCTTCTTTCCGACCATGGCCCGAACTACGTTGGACCTGATCCCCACTTGGGGGTACGTAGGTAGACTTTCAAAAAAAGAAGGATGGCTCGCTAGGTCGAAAATCCGAAAGGACGCCTAGGCAAAAATTAGAGTTAAATCCAAGGTGAGCAATAACAAAAGAGAGAAAAGAGCTTGCTAGGTCACCTCACTGGTGCCTAGGCAAAAGTTATGAGCATTTGAAAGATTAAAGTCACGGTCCATGCCTAAAGCCAGAAAATCACCTTCCACACTAGGGCCAAACTTCGGCTACCCGCCTCATTTGCCTGACTTTTACTATTTACCCTTTATACAAGGGGCAAACTTCGGTCACCTACCTCGTTTGCCCAAAACCTCCAATAAACCATCATCCAAACTAGGGGCAAACTTCGGTCACCCACCTCGTTTGCTTATGAATCCCACTTTGTACACCTCAAACTAGGGGCAAACTCTGTTTGCCTAACACAATACCTTCACACTGAGGGCTAGTTTTCAAGTTACCAAGTTGTTTTGAAAATTTTAAAATAGAGCATCTTTTACTCTAAAAGCTAAGGCACTAATTCAAAGCACTTCCTGGGAGAAGTAGAAAATTGACTAGATCACTAGGGAGGAATTTTCAAAAAAAAAAATCAGATTTATCAGCAAAGTGCTACCATGTTAAGATGAGGGGTGAACACCAAAAGAGAAATGGTACATCGTTTATGACAAAAGCACATCAAATCTTGGCAAAGTCGAGCTTCTTCCAATTTGGTGTCAAATGTGTCACCCTCGCGTGTCGGTGTCTGTCAGTTTTGAGTCTGTCATAGTCTTTTTCAGGAAAAGAGTCGGTCATAGTCTCAAATGTGTAAGTCAACAGTGACGAATAATGAATTTTTTCAAATCAAGTTATAAAGAGCATTCCAATGACAATACAAGCAGAAGTACCAAACACCATTACTGCACCGGTTAAGGCGTCAGCATGAGAAGCGTCCAAACTTAGGGCAAATGCAGATTTTATCCCTTTCCAAACCATCAAAAGTTGACCATCATCTCCTTGCAACATAAGTCCATGAGTGGCTGTTGATCTTCCTTTCTTCATGCAACATAAGTCCATGAGTGGCTGTTGATGATCTTCTTTCATCTTAGCAACATAAGTCCATGAGTGGCTGTTGATCTTTCATCTTTCTCCCAGCAACATAAGTCCATGAGTGGCTGTTGATGATCTTCTTTCATCTTAGCAACATAAGTCCATGAGTGGCTGTTGATCTTTCATCTTTTTCCTAGCAACATAAGTCCATGAGTGGCTGTTGGTGATCTTCTTTTGTCCATGCAACATAAGTCCATGTGTGGCTGTTGACTGTCTTTCTTTCTCCATGCAACATAAGTCCATGAGTGGCTATTGACTGTCTTCCTTTCTCCATGCAACATAAGTCCATGAGTGGCTGTTGACTGTCTTCCTTCGCTCATGCAACATAAGTTCATGAGTGGCTGTTGATGATCTTCCTCCGTCCTAGCAACATAAGTCCATGAGTGGCTGTTGACTGTCTTCCTTTGCTCATGCAACATAAGTCCATGAGTGGCTATTGATGATCTTCCATTCTCCTAGCAACATAAGTCCATGAGTGGCTGTTGGTCATCCTTCTTCATTCATGCAACATAAGTCCACGAATGGTTGTTGATGATCTTCATTTCTCCTAGCAACATAAGTCCATGAGTGGCTGTTGATCTTTCATCTTTCTTCATGCAACATAAGTCCATGAGTGGCTGTTGATGATCTTCTTTCATCCTAGCAACATAAGTCCATAAGTTGCTATTGATTATCACCCTCCATCAGTGTCAAACCTCCGCAAATCATCTCTGTCACAAATAGAATGATACCTTTACTCCCTTTTAATAAACGTATTTCCTTCTTCCTAGCAGAGTACATTATCCTTTAGCTCCCGAAGGCCCTAACCAGCTCTTTTGGGTTGAGCATTACAGAATCTGACCAACCACGAGAGATTCAAAGATGGATCCTGGTCAAGAATTGAAGAGAGATTCTCAGAGAGTCCCCTACATCATCCTCCGAGGACAGAAACAGAAAGATACTAGCTCCCGGAGGCCCCGACCAGCCCTCTTGGATTGAGCGCCAAAAGATTTGATCAGCCGTGAGAGATTCAGAGATGGGTCCTGGTTCCCCGATCAAGGAAAAAGAGATTCTCCAAGAACCCTAGCTCTCGGAGGCCCCGACCGGCCCTCTTGGATTGAGCGCCGAAAGATTTGATCAGTCGTGAGAGATTTAGAGATGGGTCCTGGTTCCCCGATCAAGGAAAAAGAGATTCTCCGAGAACCCTACATCATCCCCCGAGGACAGAAACAGAAAGATACCAGCTCCCGGAGGCCCCGACTGGCCCTCTTGGATTGAGCGCCGAAAGATTTGATCAGCCGTGAGAGATTCAGAGATGGGTCCTGGTTTCCGATCAAGAAAAGAGATTCCCCGAGAACCCCAGATGCCCCGACAGGCTCTCCTGGATTGAGCACCGACATATTTTGATCAACCGTGAGAGATTCAGAGATGGGTCCTGATTCCCGATCAAGAAAAGAGATTCTCCGAGAACCCTACGGACAGAAACCAAAAATATCAGCTCCCACTGCCATTAGCAGAAAGTAACAAAAGAGGAACCGACCCCTCGAAAATCGGCCATCAGGAACAATCGGAACATGTCCCGCATCCTGCTCATCTGTCCATTTTCATCACAAAATCCCTCAGTCACCTTTGGCCGTCGTCTGCTAAACAAAAGCACATCTGATCTGTCTCGCTCGTTTGCAAAACGAACTCCCCAAGTTTCAAAAGTTCTGCCCCCCAGACCCAGAGCCTCCTAAGCCTTGGTATCCTTATCCGAGTAATCCACCACATCACAGTCACCAGCACAACACCGGCCCACTCGGAGTGTCACACCACACAGCACCAGCCCATACTAGGATCATAACACTAGACATGATAAGACTCATGACACAATTCATATCACATCCATGCATTGCATATCACTCTTTTAGCATAGCATCCGCCTGATTGTGGCATATGTGCATGTGTGATTTGTTCTTTTATGCCCTGAACTACGTCCTGGTCTGATTCCTCTTGGGATACGTAGGCAGCTCACGCAGAGCGCGACCAGCACTAACCTCATCATCCTTGCATCTTTTGCAACGCTTTTATCCTAAATCTATAGCCTCCAAAAAGTCCTGTCTCTTCAAACCTTTGGCACTCGCTTGCGACATGCGTTGCCTCGAAAGTTCATGCCAAAGAGGGGCAAACTGTAGACACCCCATTTTGTCGGCTATCAGATTTAGGAGATCCATAGCTTGGTGGTTCACAATGATCGTAAAAGACTCAAAAGGACTCCTGGATGTCAGCTCTATCTCTCAGAATGCTCAAAATGACCAAAATGCCCCTGAAAGCCCGAAAACTCCCAGATTTGCTCTCAAAGTTCTGGAAACATGCTATGTCGTAAGAAAAATGATAAAATGAATTTTTAAGCAAATTCGAATAAAATTGTCAGCTCCCAGAGACCCCCGGAAGTCCCGGAAGTTCCCGGAAAGTCCCCGTTGACCGGTTTGACCAAGGTTTGACCAAGGTTTGACCAGGTTTAACCAAGTTTGACTAAGTTTGACCAAAATTGTCTGAATTCACCGGAATCATTTTAAATCATGAGAAAAGTGTTAAAACAAGTTCCAAAACAAAATCGAGCGAGAACGTCAGCTCCTGGGAACTCCCGGAGGTTTCCAGAACTTCCTGGGAATCCCAGGTTTGACCAGTTTGACCAGAATTTGACTTTGGAACCGGGGCACCAAAACAATTTTCAAACATTTTTGATGGATACTAGAGGTCAATAGCTTTCCAACGGTATATCGCACGTAATTTATGGATTTAAAACGAATTTATTATGAATTTTCAAAGGCGAAAAGGCGATCAAATCGGCTTTTATCGCAAATACCGCAAAACTTTTCAAAGTGACCTATCTCTGAACTATTTTTTATGTAAAGTAGACTCCATTACCTTTCCAACGGTATATCATAAACTCAATTTGGAGTTCGTACGCATTTTCTGTGAATTTCGGACGAAATAGGGCCTTTTCGCGAATACTAGAACTTCAGGGGGCCTAAACAGCATTATCTGGACGAAGGAGGAGCAGTGCCGCCGCGGCACTGGCCCAGTACCGCTGCGGCACTCCCTTCCAGAACAGTCCATTTTTGTAAATTTTTTTGGGGGTTCATTTTGATTAATTGAAAACCAAAACGACGTAGTTTTATGATTTCAGATGTTTGGGACCAATGGGAATACTTCTAAAATCCCAAAACCACCCCAAGTTGGCCTATATAAACACCCCATTACTCTTCATTTTAAGGGGGTCAAATGTAAGCTTTGAAAAAGTTTGGGAGAAGAAGAGAGATAGAGATAGGTTTAGAAGAGAGAAAAGGAGCTTCCTCCTACCATTTTGCTATAGAAAGTGAGTTTTAATCTTGTGTTCTTCCATTACCTCTCTTATACTTCACATTCCAAACACCCCCAATCACCATTCTTGAGCATTCTTGAGTTAGGAAGCTACTTCCATGTCCAAATGTCAAAATCTATGAGTGAAACACCAAGCTACAAGTCCAAAATCACATTGATTATTATCTATTGATTGCTATTTACTTGCTTACTCATATTATGTTCATCTCTTCTTACCTCATTTCTTTTTATTTTCTTTATTTACTTACTAGTTCATCATCATCTAGATGATGACATGAAGTTTGAGGTGAGTGAATCCTTATGGATAGTAGCTCTTGACCTCAAAAACATGTTTGATAGATGATGATCATAACTTCAATACCTCCAAGGTATTCTTGAAGTGTATTGAAGTTATGTTCAAATAAAAGTAATCTCTCCAACAATCTTGGAGGTTCTTGATGATGAGCTTGATGTTGGCATTCTAAGTGGTTATAATCTTCATTGAGTGTTGAAAATATACTTTCAAAACATCTATTTCAAAACCCCTCTCAATCCCTTTCATTTTGGTTTCAAGAAACAAAACCTTGTTTTCTCCAAAATCTTCAAAATAATGAGTCAAAACAGTGAGTGAGCTGAGTTCAAAGATTTCTCTAGGACTCAATACTCAACATATGAATGCAAGACCACTTGGAAAGTCTTTCTAACTCATATAGAACATCCATGATTTTTGGCTTGACTTGGAAGCACTTGGAAATGGTCCATTTGGACCCAAACATTCCTTCCAGACATTCTGTTTTTGCTATCACAGCAGCAAGGTTCACTTCCAACTTCGTTTTCAGAAAACGTTTCCAGACGGGGTGGTCCTTACTTATTTTTCCCTTAAACTTAAATGTCTTAGGGAACTTTCTGTATAAAATGGGCCTCTAGATCATTAGTTTTCATTTTCTAAGATATTTCAACATTTCAGTCGACAGTACGGACTCTGTTTCTGAGTGACCTTCATTGTTTATATGATTTCTCTCAATCTGTGATATCTATTCAAGATTGGCCTTTTGGGTAGTGTTCTAGACGCAATAAGGAAGATCTCCATAAAAAATCATGCATTGAAAACATTCCTAACCCCTCTTTTCAATTTTCAAAAGATCATGCTACTGTTCTGTCCACTATTCACAGCAATCACATTCAACTTTCATTCTTTGATTTGATGCCCATATGCATTCCAAATTAGCTCATGTCCTAGGAAGTAGTTCATACTACATATGTACATATCCCATGATGATTTCATTCATCCATTCATGCACATTTTAGACTTCTAAGTCATTTTAGAAATCCATGTACACAAAACACACTACAACCTTTGCACATTTTAGATACATACAATGTATTCATGCAAGATTTGGGGTTTTTGTAACTCTTAATCTAAGAAGATTATAAGGAATGAACTTGATCACACGTTCATGCTTCCCCTCGATCTAATCATCCTTTCACATCCGTCCCGGGGATTGAGAGATCTTCTTTTCTCAAAGATTAACATGCATCATTCTAGCCTTGCTAAGCATATTTTGATTTCTTTGATTATTTGTTTCAAGAACAATTCATGTCCCCCTTTAGATTAGGAAAACTTATTTACTTGATACATGATTAGACGACTCTTTCTAGATTTGTTTGTGTGATCTTTCACTTTACATTGTATGATATTTGGCTTAGATCTTATGAATGATATCTTATCTTTAGATCTTCCATTTCAAGTTTCTTATGTAATGTAGTATACTATCATAGTATTACTTGTTGAACCAAACATAGTACAAGATGATTATTTGGATGCTAATTGAGGCCCGTCGGAAGACGGGGCGAGTTGAGGGTGTTTTAGTCGTGACAAAGGCTCCTTCATCTCTCGTACCGAAACCCCGAACCAAGTTCTTTGGTTATGATGGGCCGGTGCCCTTATCCGCTTGGGTGAGTCAAATTAGGTTTCTTGGTTCCTTAAAGACCAAGTGGCGACTCTGTATCTATTTTCAACAGACCTTTTCTTTTCCTTTCCTTTTTTAAAAACAATCTCAAACAAGAGAAGTGGTCCACTTCCGCGTGTCCACAATAGTGCCTCCAAATCTTTAATGCAAACACTATTGCTGCCAATTCCAGATCATGCGTAGGATAGTTCTTCTCATGTACCTTCAATTGTCTTGATCCATATGTAATAACATTTTTGCCCTGCATAAGCACACAACCAAGTCCTTTGTGCGATGCGTCACTACAGATTACATACCTTTCTACACTCTTAGGAATCGCGAGTACTGGTGCAGAAGTTAACCTTTCTTTTAACTTTTGAAATGCACCCTCATGTTTGTTTGTCCATTCGTACTTCATCTACTTCCTTGTTATATTCGTCAATGGCCTTGCTATCTTAGAGAATCCTTCTACAAATCTCCGATAATATCCTGCTAGGCCCAAAAAACTCCTAACTTCTGTAGTATTGGTCGATCTGTTCTAGCTTAAGACTGCATCAATCTTATATGAGTCCACAGAGATACCGTCTTGAGATATGATAATCTATAAGTGTTCCTTGTGATCATCTTCTGTCTCTGATTAGATTAGTATGTCGTCAATGAACACTATAATGAATTGATCCAGATATGGTCTGAATACATTATTCATCAAGTCTATGAATACTGATGGCGCATTCGTCAATCCAAAAGGCTTAACTAGAAACTAATAATGCCCGTATCTCATCATGAACGCAGTCTTCGTCACATCCTTTGGCTGAACTAACAACTGGTGGTATTTCGAACGCAGATCGATCTTTGAAAAGATCCTTGATCCTTGTAAGTGGTCGAAAAGATCATCTATATGAGGAAGTGGATATCAGTTCTTAATCGTAACCTTGTTTAACTCTCTATAGTTTATGCAGAGTCGAAGTGTTCCATCCTTCTTCTTCACAAACAGAACTGGTGCTCCTCAAGGTGACATACTCGGGCGAACAAAACCTAAATCTTCAAGTTCCTGAACTTGCCTTTTCAGTTCCAACATCTTAGTTGGTGCTATCCTATATGGAGTCTTAGATATTGACAATGTGCCAGGTACTAGTTCCATGCAAAAGTCTATTTCTCTTTTTGGTAAAATTCCTTAATATCCTGGAGTATATACTGAAAGTCTTATACAGTAGGAATCTGATCCATCATGAGTTCAGTATGGTTACTCCTAATTGCAGCTAAACCACTAGTCAAGAACATATCACTCGTTGACTGACACTCAAATCTAATCATCGGTCGCCTGGTATTAGAAATACAATCGTCCTGGTAGGGCAGTCCAAATTGGCATCATACTTAGTCAACCAATCCATCCCTAGAATAATGTCGAACTCTGACATTGACAATACTACCAAATCTGCTGGAAGATTCCTATCTCCCAAGGTCAATGGGAAATCTTTGCACACTTTACCCAGCTTAACAGTCTCTCCCAATGGTAACACAGCATTACATGCTGGCTCGAGTGCCTGGGGTTCTAAACCCAACTGACGCACAATCTTAACAGCAGTAAATGATCTTACAGCTCCAGTATCAAATAAAGCTTTAATTGGACTATGAAAGAGTACAAGCATACCTTCTAAATGTTGTTGTTCATCAGCATTAAAGCCTGCTTCTATGAGAATGATAGCATTCATCCTAGTCTGATATGGGTTCCTTAAATTCCTTGAACTGGTGCCCCATAGTATCAGTCACGACCCTCGAAGGGACCGCCCCGCCCCAAAGATGGGGGGCAGTCCCTTCGAGGGTCATGACCGTATCCTCCTCGTGGTGCACAAAAATCCTTGCTTAAGTGACCAGGCTTATGGCAGTTGTGACAGGACTGATCCTTATGGCGGTGGGCCTTGGGCACAGTGCACTTCCTCACTAGGTGCCCCAGCTTCCCATAGTTGAAACATCCTCTATCATTCATTGGTGGGGTTGTAATTAGTGCCTGAGGTTGCAGTCTTTGCTGTTGATATTGCTGGGGTCGAGAATAGCTCAATTGAGGCTTCGTAGTTCCATCCCAAGTTCTTTTGTTGCCTTGAAAGTTACCTTGAGGTCTCCACCCTTGGGTATTCCTCGGTGGTGGGTTTTAGAAATTCCTCTGTTGTTGAAAACTTCTCGACGGTTGGGGTCGATTCATCTGTTGTTGCTGTACTGGATAGGTATCTTTTTCCACACTCACAATAAGTATAACCAGTCCTTCGAAACTCTGGTCCAAGTGCCCAATCATCATATGACAAAGATGGGGGTTCAGTCCTTGATGGAACCACTTAATCTTCTTCTATGATGTATCAATTATATGTTGACCGAATCGAGACAATCGCTCAAATTGGGTGGTATCTTCTCTCACTGTCTAATCTCCTTGAACTAGGTTCATAAAATTCTTCTCTTGTTGATCTTTTTCATCTTCTGAAAAAGTACTTCTCTAGAAATCTTCCTTTGAACGTTTCCCAAGGCATCGCCCTTGCAGCGTTCATCCCAATAGTGGCTTGTTTAGCTTGCCAACAATCTGTGACAACATAGGTGAGGTGGAACGTAGCAAGATGATGCTTCTCATGTTCACTGCAGTCTAATGCTTCAGAGATGAATTCCATCTCTCTTATCCACTGCTTGGCTTCCATTATTCTGTTAATCTATCAAACTTCTCAGAATGTAATCCACGAAAATGTGCTAGTTATTTGTCTCTAGTTTGTCTCTGCTGAAACGGTGCAACTGGGGGTTGGACAGGTCGTTGATTGGTAGCATAGTTGTAGGCGTTGCCTACATGTTCTATTCTCTGCATAAACACTTCAAAAATTTCAGATGGGTCTATTCCCTTTAGAATAGGTGCTCCAATCCATGCTGGATGATTTCTCAAAGGGTCCTACCATAGTGTGCTTAGTGTAGTGTACCTACAAGAGACCTATCAATTAGCTGAAAGTCTTCTCAGAGAAACGAAATCAAGATAGAGCGATAAATAGCAATAGGAACTAACAGTTCTACTAATCAACATATATCACTCAAACATGCCATCAATATCAAAAGTTTTGCTCGTATATATATATATATAAAAAGATGAATCACATAGCACACACTACTCAAACTGTGTACTATATGGTACATAGGCTAAAATAGTACTAAGGTCAGCTATATACAATACTCCTACTACTGGTAATACCTATACAAAGCTATGGTCAAATAGCTATGTCTCAAGCTCCCAAAAATCGTCAACGTCTGATCCTGTTGGTGGTGCCTCATCATCTGATACAATGTCCATCTCCACAGGTGGATCGGCTTCCACTGCACAACAAGTCCTCCAACTACTACTCCTATATCCTAGTCATCAACGATCATCTCGTCAACATCCATATCCTCGGCACTAAATGCTGGCTCGACGATATTGGCGATCATCTCGGTAAAATCCCCAGCTATAGCCATACCCTCTTCTAACGTAACCTCTCCTATTCGAAGTCCATCTGGTTGTGCAACCATCCCTGCTACCCACTCGACTGCCATATTGGCAATGGTTGCCATATGTAATATAGGTCCTGTTGGTAACTCTGGTATAACTACCTCCTCTACCTCAGGAATATCTCCTAGTGCTATCTCCAAAATCTCATCTCCTTCTATCATTGCATCATCCTTTCCAGCCATAACATCCTCATCAACTAACTCTGGGTCCTTCTCTGGATCTTCCTCTGGCTCCTCGTCATCATCGACGAGCTCAATGTCTTCGGCGGGATCCTCATCTAGGTTAGCATCTACTATCGGCTTGGCCTTTAACAACTCTAGAATGGGTACCTCGGGTATTGGTGATGATGGTGCTACAGGTGGTGCTACCTTAATAAGTCCTCCAAGAATAGCTCGTAGCTCTATAACATCCATCTCCAGCTTGCTCTGGATCAACTATAGAATCTCCTAAAAAATTTCCCTACCAATCCTTGCGGAATGATAAGCATCCATATTCATCTCTATAGGGTGGTCTTCCTAGTCACATAGAGAGCCTTCCCCATATCCTCCTCTAGATACTGACTAGCTGTCTGGCGTATGCGCTCATGGTAGAACTCTGGGTCGGATGGCTGTACCGTATCTCTATGAATCATGTGTCCACCATAGGCATCAATCACAAACTTATGGAACTCTGGATCCATAATGCTACCCTGCGAAGGAAGCTATCTATCATCAGGAAGACGAACTTTTTCTAAACTCATATCTCATCTCACGGATCTCAAATACTAGCACCAGATGGTGTGGAATCGTTAGTGAATGAAAGTATCACAACCTAAAGCTCTGATACCAAAAATCCTATCATACCCCAGAATAGAAAAAATAGAAAAAAATAAATTTCCTTTTTGAGTCCATAGGGAATGATGGGTGAAAGTCACTAATTATCCACACCACACAGTACTAATCCAACAATAATAAGAATAGTAAACAACTGAATATATAAAATAATTTATCAATCACAAACATCAGAGTGGTCCTCAAGATCGCAACATGTCTGGAGACAACACATGCCCAAGTACTCGTTAAACTAATAAAGTTCCTCAGAAACAACAGAAAGATAAACAAGATAAAACTTCTTCATCTCTAGCTTAGGGGTGGGCATTCGGTCGGTTCGGTTTGGTTCGGTTTGGACAAATTCGGTCCAGTTTTGTTCAGTTCGGTTTGGAGAAATTGGAACTGAAAGTGAACTGAATTATATTTCGGTTCGGTTCGGTTCGGTTTTGGTCAATTCGGTTCAGTTTGGAAAGTCGGTTAACTGAATTTAAAAAAAATACTATACTTTCTTTTCTTTTTTCATTTCACAACTTTTTTACATGTTTTTATTCCCATTTTTCTTTCATATTACAAAGAAACATATGTTTATATTTACTTATATATAATATACTTATAATTTTGTAATCTGTATAGTTGTATATAAAAATATATAAACTAAAAAAAAATTCGGTTTTTAGGTTCAGTTCGGTTTAGGACAGTACAATTGAAACCTAACTGAAAAAAATATATAGTTCGGTTTGAAACTGAACTGAAATTTTTAACTGAATTACCTGAACTGAAATGAAAATTTTAGTTCGGTTCGGTTTGAATTTCGGTTAACTGAACTATTTGCCCACCCCTACTCTAGCTGGCATAAGGGTAATCGTCAGGGTAGAAATCTTCTCTAGCATAATCATCATGAGTGAGGCACCCTCTGCATAATCCCCTTCCGGGTATTAGCCATCGTCGTAAGTTCCATCACCTGCATTATTAAGAACAGGGTAGTCTGGATGGGGAATGTGCAGGCAATAATGGCCATCAGCTTACTAAGAGCTGAGTGAATAGAAACTCGTAGGGTACCAATGATGTATAACGTAATAATAAGTTATTGAAGTGTCTAAGATATAGTGTTACAATAGTATCTCCCTCTTTATTCCAATGTCATTACTCGATCCTTATCGTCTGTTAACAACATACTCAGCATATACTGACCCATGGAACAGACTTGATTGTAAAACTCCTGGATACACCAATGCTCTGTCTACCGCATCACCATAAGTCATAGATATCTTCTACAGTGTAACACCCCAAGTCGTAGAGGTCATCTACTGTGTACACCACAAGTCGTAGATAATACGTCAGTCCATTCCCCGCTTTTAAGAACATATGCACAGTCTACCGCATGTCAGGGATTTAACGCTTCAAGCATTGACACATCAATCTATTGCCATGACTTATCGTCAGATCTACCGCGTCCACTAGTGATCAAGGTTCACTGCATGTCATAGACACATTCGTCTATCTACTGTGTACTTATGATCAACTAGTATCTCTACATTCGTAGATACTATATCACTGCCAGTCATAGACACATACGTCTGTCTACCGCGTACTTATGATCAAGATTCACCGCATATCATGGACACATTCGTCTATCCACCGCGTACTTATGGTCAAGGTTCACTGCATGTCATAGACACGTACGTCAGTTTACCGTATACTTATGATCAAGGTTCACTACATGTCATAGACACATACGTCCGTCTACCGCGTACTTATGATCAAGCAGTATGCGTCCCCGTTCTCTTTCCCAAACTTATCAAACCTACTTAACGTTTGTACTACTATTGATACATGACAACCACATGTGGCCTGACTACTTTAATTGAAATGAATGGATATCAAACTCAACTATGAACCACATAGTATCTAACGTCATTACGTTAATCCATTATTCTTAATCATACTTATCTTTGTTGTTACATTATCCCTGGTCAACCCATAGTCGTATAATAGAAGTTCGAATTGAGAATTTGAATAATCGAACCCTTATAAAATAAACCAAAGAAACAATCTATGTTCTACAAAGTTCGATTGATTGAAACCATTTTGATCGATTGAGAAAAGCAATGTTCAAGCGATCAAAGTCTATTTGATCGATTGAACGTTCGAACGATTGAACTCAGTTCAATCGCTCGAGAGTCGTCTTCTCCAGAGGTTCTGAACAGTGAACGTCCAGAGGTCTTAGGGCGCATTTAGGTCTATTTATTCGCGTTAAAATTCATAAAATATCATATACATGTACCAAGTAAGTTTAGACGTCACCGAAACGTCGTAAGGGCATGTTTGGCAATCTTGAGCATCCGAGCTCCAATGGTGGCTCATCTTCTCTGTCCTCAGATGCTACCTTCTCTCTCTGTCTCCTTCTCTTCTTCTTCTCCTCTCTGCTCGTCTGTCTCTCTGTCTCTCTCTCTCTTTGATTGAATATGTATATATGTGAGTATATATATATATATCAAAACCAAGCACACACTCTCTCTCTCTTCCTCTTGGTTTAGCTAACCCTCACTAACACACAAGCATCATGTATATATAGAGAGGATGGGGGTGCAGGTTGCAAGGTTTACACAGAAATTGGAATTCCTGATGATTACAAGTTCGATCGATTGAGACTCGTCTAATAGATCGAAAATAGATCCGTTAGTTTGATTGATTGAAAAATGGGTTTGATCGATTGAAGTAGGGGCCACATCATAAATTCAGGCTGGTAGGGTTTCGATCGCTTGAAAAAGGTTCGATTGATTAAAGGAAGAAAATCTCGATCGTTCGAACTGGCTTCGGTCGATTAAGATTTCAAATATGATCAAGGGAAGTATATAGAATCTCTTTATATTAACAATTACTAAAAATACAGGGTATTACAAGATGGCCTAATGGGTCAAATCAGACTAGGCCCGAACTAACATGGGCAATCTATATAAAGACACAAACTGACCCAACCCTATAACCCACTCGGGTTAAATCTTGCCCGAACCCACAACCCAATTCTACTCATAAACAAGACCTACCCAATTACCCGAACCCAAGCCTGACTGAAACCAAACCCGTAACCCAACTATAGACTCAACAAGACCCGCCCTGTTAACCCGAACCCGACCTGAGGACTGCCTGACGTCAAAACGATGTCATTCCAATTAAAGGACTCATGGGTCCTATTCGACCGGTCCCTAGGCTAGACCCATACCCTCTTATACACACATCATAACCCATCCAAACTGAAGCCTGACCCGACCAAAACAAAAAATGATATTGTAACACCTGAATTTTTCCAAAAATTTCACGTAGGATATTAGAAATTAGTGATGTTGCCACCAAGGTTGTCAGGTATTCGCAATATTTTTCACATCAGTATGTTGAAGGAGTATCATCAGGGTGCGACACCACATGTAATCGACTTCAAGGACATTGAGGCGAATAACGTGTCTTACACAGAGAAACCCATCAAGATTTTGGGTCGAGAAACCAAGAAGCTGAGGAATAAGGAGATCCCATTGGTGAAAGTTCAATGGAATCATCATGACGAAAGAGAAGCTCCGGGGAAAATGGAGTCAGAGATGCAAGAGAAATATCCTTTTCTGTTTTGTACCTAGATAAGCTCTGATTTCGAGGACGAAATCCTTTAATAGGTGGTAGAAGATGTAACACCTGTAATTTTCTTTCATTGCTAATATCAGTTTTTCGAATTTCTGTATTGGACTGACTATATTATTATATTATTATTTTTATTATCTGACGGTACGGCCGGTAGTAACCGTACCGACTCGATCGTAATAAGATTTAACTTAGTCCCGTACCCGGACCCGGACATTAGAAATACCCGATTGCACGTAAATCGAGACTGACACGTATACTGAGGAACTTATACATGTAAACTGAGAAAGTTGCACACAACCCGAGGTGGGCCCCACATGGCCAGCCACATGGTAGCCCCATGTGCCACTCCTTACACTTGTCATCTCCTCCCATGACATTTGTCCACATATTGGACATGTGTCTTTGCATGAGCTCATGCAAATGACACCTAGCCATGTCAATCTCCTATATATCATGCACATACACACAATTGAGACACTTTTGTCTCTACAATCTGCATATAATTGAGAGGGAGAGAGAGCTAGAGTTATAGCTCCATGGAAGAATAGAAGAAGAAGAAGTTCATCCTTGAAGTTTGAAGATTCAAGCTTCACTAAGCATCAACCAATATCAAGCTTAAATTTCAAGCTTTAGTGAGTAAATTGTGAGTAATTGTGAGTAATCTAACTCAACTTAGAACATATATAGCATGTATTAATGTTTAGTAGGAGTTTGATGTTGTTGTGTTGAAGTTTTCATGACATGCAAGACAAATCCTTAAATCTGAGAAACTGAAACATTCAGCAAAACACATTTTAGTAAAATGAATATATGTTTTGTGCAGCTCTAAAATCCGAATTAAGCTAGATGTTTTTGTGGTAATAGCTAACTCATATATCTACAAATAACTCTTCTATAGCTCAGTCTAGAAATCACTCCTTCATGGGTAAAATGCATGTACAACGCAGTGTTATAAACCTGGGAAAAACATAAACTTCCAGCAGAATGTAGTTTAGTAAAATGGATGTTTTGAGGAGCTCAAAAATCGGAATTAATCTAGGTTTTTTTGTGGTAAATTCTAACTTGTTTATCTACAAATAACTCTTCTATAGCTCAGTCTAGAAATCACTCCTTCATGGGTGAAATGCATGTACAACGCAGTGTTATAAATCTGAGGAACTGAAACTTTCAGCAGAACATAGTTTAGTAAAATGAATGTTTTGTGCAGTTCAAAAATGAGATTTATGCTAGTTTTTTTTGTTAAGAGAGATAACTCATTTATCTACAAATAACCCTTCTATAGCTCAGTCTAAAACCCCCTCCTTCATAGGTGAAATTCACGTACAATACAGTACTATAAATCTGGGACAGAACAGTCCGAGATATAAGAAAATGTCTTGTAAAATAAATAGTTTGAGTAGCTCAAAAATGTAATTGAAGCTAGATTTTTTTGTACATGAAGATATTCCTATTATCTATAATGTTTTAGTTTTGAGTTTTATCTACAAAGTAATTTATCATGCCCAAATAAATTATGTTAATTCAGTCAACACAGTGAAAATGTATCTTGGCAGATTGTACAACTTTTTGTATAATGTTTTGTTTATGCATGGTGTTGATTGTTGATGCTAGTTTTTCGGTACATGTGTTCTTATGAAAATCTCATGCTATGGTAGTGCTATCGCGTAGATGAGTATGTTAAGGGTTTCGTCTATGTGTTTATTGGTATTAAATTCACGTTATAAATCCATGAGATACGTGCTATGTTTTCTATGGTTATGAAAATAGTCTAATGACCGTTGGAAGTTCATACCCAAACTATAAGTATATTGTATGGAATGATTATTGCGTTAATAAGTGATCAGGAAAGTTTCCATCGTAAGTATATTGAGAGGAAAACGGAATGTCGGACGTATAGCGAAATATTAACGGTTATAAATGGATGATATTAATGAACTAAACTACGAAACATGCAAACGCGTAAAATAACGATAAAATCTTCAATAACGGATTTAATGCGAATAAGGGACATTGGGCCTCGTTTCTAGTCGTGTGTCTACTGGTCAAAGTTGATTCGTGAACTTTTGTGTCGTGTTTGGATAATTCTTGCAAAGTTGGTCTCTTAATTATTCCATGGAGTCGATTGGTGAGTTATGTTTTGTTCCTTGATCTGAGGATCAGCATGACGTGTTCGGTCAAGTGTGGATGACCTGAGGATCGTCGTGACGTGTTCGATCAAGTGGTTGATTATTTTTCCGCACCCTTGGACTGAGGATCGGCATGACGTGTTCGGTTATGTACGGGTGACCTGAGGATCGATATGACGTGTTCGTCTAAGTGATTATTAATTTCCCGTACCCTTGGTCTGAGGATCGGCATGACGTGTTCGGTAACGTGCGGGCGACCTGAGGATCGGCATGATGTGTTCGACCAAGACATTGTTAATGTCCCGCACACTTATGCCATTTGGGCGACAGTTTGAGTGCCAGTTGGGCGACAGTTAACTATTCATTGTTGAGTGTTGTTCTTTCTTGACCAGTAAATGCGTTTGGAGTTAAGTCTTCTTTCAGTCAATGTCATTGGTCAGTTCAGTTCTGGGTTAAGTTTCAAAGTGAATGATGGGGTTTAAATAAGATATGGTTCTGAGAATGAGAAAAGACGAACAAAGCATAGTATCAAGAATAAGAAATGATGAACGAGATTTGGTTTCGAGAAATAAGAAGAGATGAAGAACAACTTACCTTAAGTGGTGGTAACCTTAAGGGGACCCTCACTTAGCTTAACCACTAACGGCTTTTCATGCCGTTGGACCTTCCACGTCCAGCCTTTGCAGGTCCACACGGAGCCGACTACTATAAAGATGCTGACTTTACTACTAAAGACTATGCTGGTGAAGATTACTACGAGGAAGGCTACAGTTTCGCCAGCTGAAGACTTTGGAGTTTTTCTTTTGTTATAGTTCTGTTATTATTATGTTAGTGATGTAATAGTTTAGCTGGTCTTGTAATATGTATCTTTTGGATATCTTTTTGGCCTGTAATACACTACTGATGTAAGACTTGGATGTTTTAAATTTCTGCTTCCGCTAAACTTAGTCACTTTCCCATATCACATTATTGTTATAAGCATGTTTGGACAATCAGGTGACACTCACAACCAGTCACGTGTCTACGAACCCATAAAGGAAATTTATTTTTCTCTATTTTTGGTACTTCGGGGCGTGACAGATATAACCCGAAACCTTAAACGAATCGAGTCTTCTCAGGTAAGAAGACCTGCCGCCGGTGACGCTGGTAGACACCCCATTTTTTCCCAACCCAATCATTTCAAAATAAAGTGCTCGTCGGCATGAGCCTTTTTGAATCATCCCAATCTGACCTCAAATGGAAAAGATATTGCAAGTCAAAGCTATGGGGTCAAAAGGTCAATAATTCCGCATGCACCCCTACCACACACGATTATTTCTCACCCACGTGCATTCACATGTCCAAGACTTTCAAAAGCAAAGGTGGGTCTTCAATTCTCAATTATGTGCCCCATCATTATTCTGTCAAACACTGTTGGGATAGATTGGTTGTTTTGCAGTCCCACTTCATTTTACTTTCCTTGTGGTCTACGATTTGCTATCGACACCCCATTTTTTGCCCAATAAAAAAAGAAAAAGAATTTTTTTTTTGTTTTTGTCATAAAAAAATGATGTCAAAGAATGCAAAATCATTTCTAGGTTAGAATCAGAAGTTTTGCAAAAAATCGCAATCAAAAACCCTGTCCACACCCAATAATTTATCATCCTCCATAAAATTATTGAAGACATCAT
Source organism: Hydrangea macrophylla (assembly GCA_033977485.1). Taxonomy (NCBI): domain Eukaryota; kingdom Viridiplantae; phylum Streptophyta; class Magnoliopsida; order Cornales; family Hydrangeaceae; genus Hydrangea; species Hydrangea macrophylla. The sequence goes on from CM066994.1 coordinate 38,770,028, forward strand.
TTTTGGTGGAGTCAAGTAAGGGAAAAAGCAAAAAATAAAAAATTTAAAAAAGCAAGAAAAATAAAAAATTTGTTTGGGCCTATAAATGATGGCCATTGCAGACTCATTTGAGGAGAGAAGAAACGAGAAAAAAAAAAAAAGACTCCCTCTCTGTATCTCCACTTACACTCTATATCTCCCTCACCTTCCTCTCCATCTCCCTCACTTCATCATTAAAAATCCACAAAAAAAGTGTACATTTTCTCGACCACCATCATCAAAGTCATCACTACAATCACCACCCTCCACCTAGCTATCATATTATCATGATTCTCATCAACATACCTCATGGCTATTTTACCACTGCCATCATCTGTTGCCGCCCAATCGTCATCGTACTGCCTCAAATCATCGCCTAACATCCCAGTCACTTACCATCAATATTCTAGCTAATTTTTCATGTTCCTCTAAGAACTCAGGTTTTTTTAATTTTTATTTTTATTTTGTCTTGTACATATCATCTTTATTCTTGCTTGATAAAAAAACAATAAAAAAATAATATCTACATCATACTCGGGATTACTTGGTTTCCTATACAAAAATTATGTCCGACTCAGGATTACATGGTTCCCAAAACAGAAATCTCATGTGGTTTCTAATACGGAGAGCCATGTTCTACGTGGGATGATGCAGTTGCTAATACGAGAACCTATGTTCTACTGGGGACTACGCGGTTTTCTAATATGGAAATCCATGTCTAAATAAGAAAGATCGCTCAATTCACATAAGTCAAATAATAAAAAGAAAGAAGGGATTAATCGGGCTCAACAGCCGCCTTTGCATTTGTAGATCTTTACAGGTAAGTCTTCTTATCCTATACACACTTCACATTTATTTTCTTTCTTTTGGGTACCGACCATTACTTCTGGCATAAAATAAAATGCATAAAAAAATCTCTTTTCTTTCTTTCTTTTGGGCACCGACCCTTACTTCCGATATAAAATAAAAATACAAAAAAAAAAAAAAAATCACTTTCAGTCATTTGGGCACCGTCCCTTACTTCCGTTATAAAATCAAAAATCTAAAAAAAATGAAGACAAACAGAAAAATACAAAAAAAATGGACTTTCTCAAAATAAAACTCCAATGGGCACCGACCCTTACTTCCGGAACACTTTTCAGTTATTTGGGCACAGATCCTTACTTCCGGTATAAGACTAAAAGAACTGAAAAAAAAAAGCAAAAAAAAAAAAAAACCACTTCATTCTCCAATCACTTGCATAAGTTCATTTCAATCTCAATAACTTTTCAAAGGTTAAAGTCTAGGATTACACCGTACAGGTTAAAGTTCCTAGCGACATCGACTCTTTCTCAAATCACTACATCACACGTGCACGGTCAAACGTGACCACTCCTCTTAAAAATCACCTGCATACACTAACACACAAGTCAGAACTATGTTTGCCCTAGTTCCCGCCTCGGGATGCGTAAGCAACTCTCAAAGAGTGCGACCGTATCCATTACCATTTTCCTTCCTGATGTTGTCAATATCAAGATATGAAAGTTTACTTTACTTTTCTAAAGATTTGCAGTGTGGAAGTAAAGGTCGAACCCACAGAGATTGATTAACTACCGCGTTTTAATTTTAAAACCTAAATCTAATTAATTAAGAAAAACAGATTTTGATTTGATTTTAATAAAACTAAGAACAATAAAAGTAAATCTAAATTATAAAAGCAATTAAAGTTGTTTTAAAGATATTTAGAGGGAACCTAGGATTGCAAATCCACCACTAGCTTCATAATAGGAATATTAATGAATCACTTTAGCCTATTAAGTTGGATGATAATGGGGAATTATAGCTACAAGCCCAATTCCTCCGTCAAGAAAATAACTATGGTTCAAGCACCAAAATAATCCATCTTCGGTTAGCACGAATTATCCCACACTAAACTAGGGTTGTGGTATAATCCGTCTAATCTAGGCATGGACTATTCGGATACTTGATAGCACAGTTCAATTTAAGCACCATTACATGTAAATAATCTAAACAAGCACAGCAAGCATAGATCATTGAGCACGCTACCATCAAAATAGATCTAAGACAAGAGTAAACTTTGAAAGTAGTGATTTAATCAATAAAAGCACGATTTATTTATAAAAATCCTCGAAACATGTAACTGTCATCCATACCTAATAAAACTAAAATAAAAACATAAAACACACCATATTACTTGGCTAGGGTTTCATTGAAACCCTAGATCTAGAGTTTAGTTGTCCATAGAATTGATTAACAGCAAGAGGTTGATGGAGGATGCCATGAGAATCCTTGGTCTTCTTCTTCTTCTCCTTGCTTTCCTCTCTTCAATGGCTAAAAATATGTGTATATGGCTGTGTATAATAATTGGCAACCATTTAATTGAAGTAAAATAGGGTATATATAGATTTACAACAAGTTTTGGAAGCTTTCCTAACTCGAAACGCACTAAAATTACTATATTTTGCAATCTTGACGTAATTAGGCAGTTTATTTCGCGTAGGAATCATCAGTATAGTGAAATACGCAAGTTCCATTTTTACACATGTCGCGCGAGCGGGCCGCACGAGCGCGACATTTGGGACTTCGCGCGAGCGGATCGCGCGAGCGAGTTCTGGGTTTTCGCACGAGCGGGCCGCTCGCGCGATGTGGGTTTTTCAGCTTCTTTTTGCTTGCTTTTTCACCCTGTTTAGCCTGGTATACTTGATTTCTTCTAAATCCTGTCAGAAAATAGAAAATAAAGTAAAAATACACAAAACAGGATAAAAAGGTACTAACAAGCGCACGTTAAGGAGTATAAATAGGATCTGTTCTCTCCCGATCACACCCCCAAACCTACATTTTGCTAGTCCTCGAGCAAAACTAAAATAAAAATAAAACTACTAATAAAAAATCTATTCCATTTTCGTATGGATAACGATCGCACTTAGCCTGTGCAACAAGCCTTTTAAACCTCTAGGTGTCCCTAGTCGGACGAGTAAAGTCTCGTGAGGGTTCTCGTCAACAAATCACCCACAACCATCTTTATTAACTTATAAATTTAAAAACTTTCATTTAAACGAAAAACAAAACAATCAATACTCCTTATCATAGAACGATGATTTGAAATAGAATAACGAACAAGAAGAAACATAATGAAACATCCACCTAAATCATGAAAACAATCCCAAGCACATGCATCATATAAATCAATAGAGTTCCTCATACAATTGCACGTGTGTGATATAGTAGTCAAATAAACACGCGCATGTCATGAACTTGGAATATGACTCGGATAACCATCTAACTATGTCTCGACTACGAATCTCACAATGTTAATTACACTCTCAAATGAAACACTCAGAAACAGGTGTAATTTTCTAAAATATGTGAGTAAAGGAAATATGTTTTCAAAACGAGAAATGCTCACATATGACTCGAAAAAGACGCATGACACAAAAGAACAGTAGTCTCATGAATAGGATGCCAATAATCAAGAGAAATTAATCATTACCATGTTTTAATCCCCCTTCCATCGTTTTCATATCCGAACCATGTTTTCCAAGATCAAAGAGGACTTTTCAAAGGTTGTAACATGGCTCAGATAATGAAAAAGGATAGAACGGATATATCCAGTAGTTTCAGAATGGCATTGTAAGGCATGTTCGATTTCTTTCATTCTTCTTCTACAAACTTTCATCTTTTCTTTCTCTTCATTCCTTTTCATTCATTTTCTTCTTTTCTTTCATTTTTTTTTTCAACCTTCCTCTTCTGTATTATGTTTCTTTCCTTTTTCTTTTCTTGCTTCTCAAATGATTATTCATCGAATACCAAGCAACTACCCCAATAGCGTCTTATTTTTTTCTTCTCAATCAACACATCGCCTTAATACTACTAAAAGTTGATCACTCTTCCAGTGGTATACTCTAAGTTGATCAAGTTGGAGCTTTTAAAGAGGATAATGGTGAACAAAGAAAAAGAGGCATTGTAACGGCTCAAAGGGGCGAACTAAGGAAATTTTTATCTTTTATCGGTCGGCAGTAAACAAAGAGGGCCTAAAATCATTTCCTAGGGTAATACAGTTCTTCAACGTTTACAATGGAAGATTATTTAGCATGGTAACAACTATTTTAACTTGACTATTAACCAAAACAAGAATAATGAGACTAAACAACGAGTAGATGCGCTATTTCAATGAAATTCGACAAACACAAGATGTATTTATAACCCTCTAAAAAGAAAAGATAGGCTCAAAAGCTCACCGGGTCTAGTCTCCACCTTGTGTTATCTAGAAATCCAAATCATATTATAGTTCACATCAAACATGTGTTCAATCAAGTGTGCAAAATTATGATATAAAACTACGATTCAAACGATACATAACTTAAAACATTACATCATAACTTCAGCAAATGTTTAATCACATCTTCCCTTGTTTACCATTCTATAATAATTCAAAGTTCTCTATCAAAAAAGTATCAAATTGATATTGCAAAAACGTCGGTAACATCATTTATTTAAACACACGTTTTGAATTTTTTTAAAAATTTTGCATAAAATAATGTGCATGTGTGTGCATACCCCCAAACCTAAACCTTTCATTGTCCCCAATGAAACAATAAAACAAAAGAAAGGAAAGTATGTAGAGAAGGAACGATAATACCTCAATCTTGACAAGCATAGAACAGGTGAACACAAATGAATATGGCAATAAAGTTCAATGTTACCTGTTACTTCTTAACAATAGAGAATAAAAGAACAGAATAATAACAATAACAGCTAATCTATATATATATATATAAATATTTAGATTTTTTTTTAATACATAAAATAATAGAATCTAAACTATAATCAAGAGACTTAACAAAACTAAAAGAAACAAACAGAGCTTATAAAAACAAAACAGACGAACCTAAACAGGGCTAAAAGAACAAACAGAAAGTATAAAAACCACTGACCAGGTATGGAGAGAGGAGGGGAGAGAACAAAAGAGAAAAACCAGAAAACCCAACCTCGCGCGAGCAGGCCGCGCGAGCAAGCCTCGCGCGCGCGAATCCTTCCTCGAGTTTAAGCAGAAGCTTGTTTTATGTTTTATAAAAGAAAATTTTCTAAGTCCCCAGATCGCGCGAGCAAGCCGCTCGAGCGAACCCCTCGCGCGTGCGAATTGTGGCGCGAGGTGATACTAAGGTTATATATCATAAAAAAACTTGAAATTTTTTGCCTATGGGAGAATCTCGCGCTAGCGGTCCGCGCGAGCGACATGTCGCGCGAGCGAGTCGCGCGCGACTGTGGTCTTTTCCTCTTTTTCTTTATTTTAATATAAATAAGTGCAAAATAATTTTACTCCGACCCCCAAACCTGTCCAGAATGACCCACAACTGACTCAAAAATACTCAAAAATAAGAGAAACAAACGAAACAAAGCTCGGGTTGCCTCCCAAGAAGCGCTTTCTTTTACGTCTTCAGCTAGGCCGTTCTAGCTTAAGATTCAAGGAGGCCGTAAATCGGACTGTGTACCCCTAAGGATATCTAGAAGAACCCGGTGGTAAGCAGAAATAATATCATTATGAATTAATTCATTTGACGAATCACCCTTATCATGTTCAATTCAATTTCTAACCTTTCGAGTGAATTCATCGTTAGGGTCCAGGTTATTTGCATTCATCCTCTCATTCCTCACTATCTTATTTTCCTCACCCATGTGTAGTGCATTAGTAGGTTCAATTTGTCGTATAAGCTCACTACCCTCTATACATAGATAATCATCGTCTTTGGGAGGTTGATCAACAGCGTTAAACACGTTTAATTTTAAGTTCAAGTTCCCGAATGACACTTTCATCACCCCTGTTCGACAATTGACACGCGCATTAGCGGTGGCTAAAAATGGACGACCAAGAATAACAGGGGTATGCTTCCTAGCATCTAGGACAGGTTCAGTATCAAGGACCATAAAATCAACGAGATAAAAACATTGATCAACTTTAACTAAGACGTCCTCGATGATTCCTCTAGGTATTTTGACAGAACGATCCGCTAGTTGAATAGTAGTGGCCGTAGGCTTAAGTTCACCTAGTCCTAGTTGTTTATAGACGTGGTAGGGTAAAAGATTAACACTAGCTCCTAAGTCAAGGAGAGCCCTATGAATGATAGTGTCACCTATGACACATGAAATAGTTGGCGTACCAGGATCCTTATACTTTGGAGGTGAGTGTTGAAAAATAGAACTTACTTTTTCCGTGAGGAAGACCCTTTTTCGGAGTATGACTACGCAATTTACGTTTTTGAGTGCATAGGTCTTTTAGACATTTAGCCTAAGCGGAATTTGTTTAATAGCATCAAGGAATGGAATATTGATTTTAACTTGTTTAAATACCTCGATTATATCTTCAACCTTTGACCCTTTCTTTGGGAAATTTGATAGTTCATTAACGTTAGGTGGAAAGGGTAACTTCGGTATATGATTAATCAGAGCCGTTTCTTTTCCTTTCTTATTTTCGCTCGCATCCTCACCCTTCTTTATATTAGAGTTGATGTTCATATCTATCACACTCTCATTTGGAATTTCTATCACCTCTTCTTCTCGTGTAGTCAACCTAGTTGAGACGACGTTTACTTGCTCATTCGACCCCTTAACCTCATACTGTCCCTTAGGGTTTTGAATTGTTTGACTAGGCAACGTCCCCTCATTTCTACGACTCACTACAGTAGCTAGTTGTCCCATTTGGGATTCAAGCTTCGCAATGGATTGTGTGTGTGAGTGCACTATTTGTGCTTGTGCCTGTACTTGCGTTTCAATAGTCTTAAGGGATGCCAACACCTTTTCCTCAAAAGCATTACCCCTTGAAGGATTTGAATTAGGAGGTGGTTGTTGGTATTGATTAGATTGAAACTGAGGTCGATACGCATTTGAAAATTAGTTTCCTCATTAGGATTATTATTATTATTTTTCCACGAGAAGTTCGGATGGTTTCTCCATGGCGCGTCCGGATTATTAGTAGTTGAATTATAATTATTTCGTGGGTATTGTTGGATAGAATTAATGTGTTGTTCCACAAATTCCGGAAATTGACTTGCCGATGGGCATGAAAGTATAGAATGTGAAGGATCGGAACATATTGCACATACTTCTGAAGAAAGTGGAGTGGACCTAATTCCCATCCTCATAAGTTGGTCAAGTTTTCTATTTAATTCTTGTATTTCAATTGATTGACTTGACTCAAACTTTACCTCTCGCTTGGGTTGAAGGTACCCCTCAGAACGTACCGACACAGCCTGATGCATCGAATTCTCAGTCAAAGTTTCAAATATTTTCCAGGCCTCATCGGCACTTTTGTGTAGGAAGGTATCCGCACAAACGGCATCGACGGTATTACGGACACAGGGAATAAGTCCCTTGTAAAAGACCTGTACCAACTGCCACTTAGGAACCTGATGATGTGGACACGAGAGTAATATTTCTTTAAATTTTTCCCACGTGTCATAAAGTGTTTCCCCATCTTGCATCACAAAATTTGTTATCGATTTTCTTATCTGATAAGTTCTTGTGATTGGGAAAAACTTTTGTAAAAATGCGTTGTGTAAGGCTTCCCATGATTTAATTGTGTTTGGCTCAAGTGACTGAAGCCAATACTTCGCTTTATCCTTTAAAGAGAATGGGAAGAGACGCAGTTTTAATTCATCGCCAGTGAAATGTTGGATTTTTAAAGTAGAGCATATATCTTGGAAATCCCCTAAGTGTTGATATGGATCTTCATTTATACGACCATGGAATGATGGAAGTAGCGAGATGGTAGATGACTTTATCTCAAAGTGAGATGCTGTCGCCTCCGGTAATTCGATACCTGCTTGTGGCGTGTAAGTAGTAGGAATAAAATAATTTATAAGTGGAGGAGGTGGCGGTATATTAAGATTATTCATATTATCTCCGTTGTTATTTTGGTTGTTATTGTTATTTCCAATGTCTGCCATTTTAATCGGTTCTATGTAATGAAAGCGTGGTTTCTTTAATCTTGTAAGGGTATTACGTATTTCGGATTCAAATAAAGACGTTGGTTTTGGTGTCAAATCGTCGTCTATTAAAAACCTAGCTCTAGAAGTTAAGTTTGAAGACTTATTAACTCTTAGGGTGCGTTCAAGTTCAGAGTCGAAAGGTTGTAATTCCGATTTATTTGAACGTGTACCTAACATAAACTAAAACAAAGGAAAAGAAACTAAAACGACTAACTAAACAAAAGCAACAAATAGCAATCACGCAAATAGGGCAACAGGCACACAACTACTATGATGCATGCAAATTATCCTGTAATGCAATGACCGCGTCAAGCCCAGCACCCCGGGTTTCCTAGCTAATGCAGTGCAATTAACCCAAAACTAATGCAAATAGTGCGTCACAGCACCCTGACTTACAATGGTTTGAAGTGAATTTAAGGAAGCGATTTATTTTGTTTTATTTAAATTTTTTCGCGTAAGCTTCTTGGATGCGATTAGCTATTCCACTCAGAAATGTTAGAATTTGATGAATCGAGAAACTACAAAAATAAAAAGAAAAGTTAGTGACTCAAAATAAAACAAAAAAATAAGAAAAAGAAAACCTAATCTAATATTTACGAATTAACTAAACTAAGATTATAAAACTAAAGTAGTAATGCAATCCCCGGCAACGGCGCCAAAAATTGATGTTGTCAATATCAAGATATAAAAGTATACTTTACTTTTCTAAAGATTTGCAGTGTGGAAGTAAAGGTCGAACCCACAGAGATTGATTAACTACCGCGTTTTAATTTTAAAACCTAAATCTAATTAATTAAGAAAAACAGATTTTGATTTGATTTTAATAAAACTAAGAACAATAAAAGTAAATCTAAATTATAAAAGCAATTAAAGTTGTTTTAAAGATATTTAGAGGGAACCTAGGATTGCAAATCCACCACTAGCTTCATAATAGGAATATTTATGAATCACTTTAGCCTATTAAGTTGGATGATAATGGGGAATTATAGCTACAAGCCCAATTCCTCCGTCAAGAAAATAACTATGGTTCAAGCACCAACATAATCCATCTTCGGTTAGCACGAATTATCCCACACTAAACTAGGGTTGTGGTATAATCCGTCTAATCTAGGCATGGACTATTCGGATACTTGATAGCACAGTTCAATTTAAGCATCATTACATGTAAATAATCTAAACAAGCACAGCAAGCATAGATCATTGAGCACGCTACCATCAAAATAGATCTAAGACAAGAGTAAACTTTGAAAATAGTGATTTAATCAATAAAAGCACGATTTATTTATAAAAATCCTCGAAACATGTAACTGTCATCCATACCTAATAAAACTAAAATAAAAACATAAAACACACCCTATTACTTGGCTAGGGTTTCATTGAAACCCTAGATCTAGAGTTTAGTTGTCCGTAGAATTGATTAACAGCAAGAGGTTGATGGAGGAGGCCATGAGAATCCTTGGTCTTCTTCTTCTTCTTCTCCTCCTTGCTTTCCTCTCTTCAATGGCTGAAAATATATGTGTATATGGCTGTGTATAATAATTGGCAACCCTTTAATTGAAGTAAAATAGGGTATATATAGATTTACAACAAGTTTTGGAAGCTTTCCTAACTCGAAACGCACTAAAACTGCTATATTTTGCAATCTGGACGTAATTAGGCAGTTTATTTCACGTAGGAATCATCAGTATACTGAAATACGCAAGTTCCATTTTTACACATGTCGCGCGAGCGGGCCGTGCGAGCGCGACATTTGGGACTTCGCGCGAGCAGATCGCGCGAGCGAGTTCTGGGTTTTCGCGCGAGCGGGCCGCTCGCGCGATGTGGGTTTTCCAGCTTCTTTTTTCTTGCTTTTTCACCCTGTTTAGCCTGGTATACTTGATTTCTTCCAAATCCTGTCAGAAAATAGAAAATAAAGTAAAAATACACAAAAACAGGATAAAAAGGTACTAACAAACGCACGTTAAGGCGTATAAATAGGATCTGTTCTCTCCCGATCACTTCCTATTTCACTTTCTAAAAAAAAACCTTTTTTTCCTTTTTCAATCAAAATGCCCCATTTTAACAAAAATTACTAAAACCGACAACCGTATTCGCATGATGCAAATAGTGCGTCACAGCACCCTGACTTACAGTGGTTTGAAGTGAATTTAAGGAAGCGATTTATTTTATTTTATTTATATTTTTTCGCGTAAGCTTCTTGGATGCGATTAGCTATTCCACTCAGAAACGTTAGAATTTGATGAATCGAGAAACTACAAAAATAAAAAGAAAAGTTAGTGACTCAAAATAAAACAAAAAAATAAGAAAAAGAAAACCTAATCTAATATTTACGAATTAACTAAACTAAGATTATAAAACTAAAGGTAGTAATGCAATCCCCGGCAACGGCGCCAAAAATTGATGTTGTCAATATCAAGATATAAAAGTATACTTTACTTTTCTAAAGATTTGCAGTGTGGAAGTAAAGGTCGAACCCACAGAGATTGATTAACTACCGCGTTTTAATTTTAAAACCTAAATCTAATTAATTAAGAAAAACAGATTTTGATTTGATTTTAATAAAACTAAGAACAATAAAAGTAAATCTAAATTATAAAAGCAATTAAAGTTGTTTTAAAGTATTTAGAGGGAACCTAGGATTGCAAATCCACCACTAGCTTCATAATAGGAATATCTATGAATCACTTTAGCCTATTAAGTTGGATGATAATGGGGAATTATAGCTACAAGCCCAATTCCTCCATCAAGAAAATAACTATGGTTCAAGCACCAACATAATCCATCTTCGGTTAGCACGAATTATCCCACACTAAACTAGGGTTGTGGTATAATCATTCTAATCTAGGCATGGACTATTCGGATACTTGATAGCATAATTCAACTTAAGCACCATTACATGTAAATAATCTAAACAAGCACAGCAAGCATAGATCATTGAGCACGCTACCATCAAAATAGATCTAAGATAAGAGTAAACTTTGAAAGTAGTGATTTAATCAATAAAAGCACGATTTATTTATAAAAATCCTCGAAACATGTAACTGTCATCCATACCTAATAAAACTAAAATAAAAACATAAAATACACCCTATTACTTGGCTAGGGTTTCATTGAAACCCTAGATCTAGAGTTTCATTGAAACCCTAGATCTAGAGTTTCATTGAAACCTTAGATCTAGAGTTTAGTTGTCCATAGAATTGATTAACAGCAAGAGGTTGATGGAGGAGGTCATGAGAATCCTTGGTCTTCTTCTTCTTATTCTCCTCCTTGCTTTCCTCTCTTCAATGGCTGAAAATATATGTGTATATGGCTTTGTATAATAATTGGCAACCCTTTAATTGAAGTAAAATAGGGTATATATAGATTTACAACAAGTTTTGGAAGCTTTCCTAACTCGAAACGCACTAAAACTGCTATATTTTGCAATCTGGACGTAATTAGGCAGTTTATTTCGCGTAGGAATCATCAGTATACTGAAATACGCAAGTTCCATTTTTACACATGTCGCGCGAGCGGGCCGTGCAAGCGCGACATTTGGGACTTCGCGCGAGCAGATCGCGCGAGCGAGTTCTGGGTTTTCGCGCGAACGGCGTTGTGGGTTTTTCAGCTTCTTTTTGCTTGCTTTCTCACCCTGTTTAGCCTGGTATACTTGATTTCTTCCAAATCCTATCAGAAAATAGAAAATAAAGTAAAAATACACAAAAACAGGATAAAAAGGTACTAACAAACGCACGTTAAGGCGTATAAATAGGATCTGTTCTCTCCCGATCACTTCCTATTTCACTTTCTAAAATAAAACCTTTTTTTCCTTTTTCAATCAAAATGCCCCATTTTAATAAAAATTACTAAAACCGACAACCGTATTCGCATGGATGTTCGAGGGTGCCTAATACCTTCCCTCGGTAACCATGTTCGCACTGATTTAAGTTTGTATTAGACATCAGCCTCTCCACATGGTCTCACTTTTTCTCTCCCTCTATTTTTGTCGCTCTATAGACTCTCTCTCTCTCTCTCTCTTTCTCTCTCTCTCTCTCTTTTCTTTCTTTCTCACCTATTCCCTCTCTTTCTGTCACTCTCATGGACTATCTCTCTCTCTCTCTCTCTCTGTTTCTCTCACTCTCAACGCCCCCCTCCTCTCTCTTTTTTTGTCAATCTCAACGACCTCTCTATCTCTCTCTTTCTATCACTCTCACTGACCCCCTCTCTTTCTCTTTTTCTTTTATTTCTCACCTGCTCCCCTCTTCCTTGTCCCCATCATGGATCCACTCCCCTTCTCTCTTCCTCTCCTTTTTAAAGACCCTCCATGCCCCCCCTCTTTCTCTGTCCTTCTCATCCATTCTCTCTGTCTCTCTCTCTATCTCTCTCTCTCTCTTTGACGAACCTCTTTGTGTCTCACTCTTTTCCTCTCTTTCTTCTTCTCCTCCTCCTCCTTGCATCTCTCTGTAAAAGCTCATCTGTCTTCTTTAAAAGAAAAAAAGAACCTCTCCAAACCCGAATCTGAATAAGAGGAAGCTTAACAAGCCCTGTACAAGAGCTTCCCACAGAGATCAAGAAGAGGAACAGAGAATCATACCAAAAAATGGTGTGAAAAGAGTTATAGACCCAGCATATCATCGTTGTGGTGAATGTGCATTTAATAGAAGATAGTGCCGAGATGATTGTCCTTTGGCTCACTACTTTTGGTACATAGGAAGTATCAAGGATTATGAGGCAATTCACAGATTTTTTGAATACAGGAACTTTTTACACCTTATTCAAAATGTATCTGAGGCAGATCACCAACAAACTATCAACTCCCTTGTATATGAAGCCACAGCTAGACTTTAGGAGCCCATTTAGGATGTGTGTGGATACCGGGATTCCACCGCTTCATTTGTTTGAGATTGTTTTGAAATTGATTTGAATCAAAGAAAGAAAATAGGTCTGTTGAAAACAGATACAGAGTCGCCACTTGGTCTTTAAGGAACCAAGAAACCTAATTTTGACTCACCCAAATGGATAAAGGGCACCGGGCCTTCATAACCAAAGAACTTGGTTCGGGGTTTTGGTACGAGAGAGGAAGGAGCCTTTGTCGCGACTAAAACACCCTCAACTCGCCCCATCTTTCGACGGGCCTCAATTAGCATCCAAATAATCATCTTATACTATGTATGGTTCGGCAATTAATACTATGATAGTATATTACATTACATAAGAAACTTGAAAATGGAAGATCTAAAGATAAAATATCATTCATAAGATCTAAATCAAATATCATGCAATGTAAAGTGAAAGATCACACAAATAAACCTAGGAAAAATCGTCTAATCACGCTTCAAGTAATTAAGTTTCCTTAATCTAAAGGGGACATGAATCGTTATTGAAACAAATAAGCAAAGAAATCAAAATATGCTTAGCAAGCTAGTATGATGCGTGTTAATCTTTGATAAAAGAAGACCTCTCAATCCCCGGGACGGATGAGAAAGGATGATTAGATCAAGGGGAAGCATGAACGGGTGATCGAGTTCATTCCTTATAATCTCCTTAGATTAAGAGTTACAAAAACCCCAAATCTTGCATGAATGCAATGTATGTATCTAGAATGTGCCAAGGTTGTAGTGTGCTTTGTGTTTATGGATTCCTAGAATGACTTAGAAGTCTAAAATGTGTATGAATGGATGGATGAAATCAATATGGGATATGTACAAATGTAGTATGAACTACTTCCTAAGATATGAACTAATTTGGAATGCATATGAACATCAAATCAAAGAATGAAAGTTGAAATGTACTTGCTATGAATAGTGGACAGAACAGTAGCATGATCTTTTGGAATTTGAAAAGAGGGGTTAGGAATGTTTTCAATGCATGATTGTTTATGGAGATGTTCCTTATTGTGTCTAGAACACAACCCAAAAGGCCAATCTTGAATAGCTATCACAGATTGAGAGGAATTATATAAACAATAGGGGTCACTCAGAAACAGAGTTCGTACTGTCGACTGAAATGTTAGAAAATCTTAGAAAATGAAAAAGAATGATATAGAGGCCCATTTTATACAGAAAGTTTCCTAAGACATTGAATTTTAAGGGAAAAATAAGTTAGGACCACCCCTTTTGAAAAGGTTTTCTGTAAAAGAGGTCGTAAGTTGACCTAGCTGCTGTGACAGCAAAAACAGAATGTTTGGAAGGAATGTTGGGACCCAAATGGACCATTTCCAAGTACTTCCAAGTCAAACCAAAAATCATGGGTGTTCTCCAATGAGTTAGGAAGACTTTCCAAGTGGCCTTGTATCCATATGTTAAGTATTGAGTTCTAGAAAAATCTTTGAACTCAACTCACTCACTGTTTTGACTCATTGTTTTGAAGATTTTGGAGAAAACAAAGTTTTGTTTCTTGAAACCAAATGAGAGGGATTGAGAGGGGTTTTGAAATAGATGTTTTGAAAACATGTTTTCAACACTCAATAAGGATCATAGCCACTAGAATACCTACATCATACTCATCATTTAAGAACCTCCAAGATTGTTGGAGAGATTTATTTTTATTTTTGAACATAACTTCAATACATTTCAAGAATACCTTGGAAGTATTGAGGTTATGATCATCATCTATCAAACATGTTTTTGAGGTCAAGAGCTACTATCCATAAGGATTCACTCACCCCAAACTTCATGTCATCACTTAGATGATGATGAACTAGTAAGTAAATAAATAAAAGAAAAAGAAATGAGATAAGGAGAGATGAACATATATATAATCAAAGCAAGTAAATAGCAATCAATAGATGATAATCAATGTGATTTTGGACTTATAACTTGGTGTTTCACTCATAGATTTTGACATTTGGACATGGAAGTAGCTTCCTATCTCATGAATGCTCAAGAATGAGGGTTGGAGTGGACTTTGAATGTGAAGTATATAGAAGGATGATGGAAGAAAACAAGAATAAAACTCACTTTCTTATGGAAAATCAATGGGAGAAGCTCCCTTTCTCTCTTCTAAACCTATCTCTATCTCTCTTCTTCTCTACAACTTTTCAAGCTTTGCACTTGGCCCCCCCAAAATGAAGAGCAATGGAGGGTTTAAATAGGCCAATTTGGGGTGATTTTGGGGTTTTAGAAGTACTCCCATTGGTCCCAAACAACTGTGAACATAAAACTATGTCGTTTTGGCTTTCAATTAATCAAATTGGACCCCCAAAAAAATTACAAAAATGGACTCTGCGAGGATTGAGTGTCGCGGCGGCACTGGGCCAGTGCCACGGCGGCAGTGGGCTAGTGCCGCGGCGGCAGTGCTCCTCTGAAGCCCAGAAAATTACGTTTAGGCCCCCAGAGGTTCCGGTATTCGCGAAAAGGCCCTATTTCGTCCGAAATTCACAGAAAATGCATACGAACTCCAAATTGAGGTTGTAATATACCGTTGGAAAGGTAATGGAGTCTACTCTACATAAAAAATAGTTCGGGGATAGGTCACTTTGAAAAGTTTTACGGTATTCGCGATAAAAGCCGATTTGATCGCCTTTTTCGCCTTTGGAAATTCATAATAAACTCGTTTTAAATCCGAAAATTATGTGCGATATACCGTCGCAAAGCTGTTGACCTCTAGTATCCATGAAAAATATTTGAAAATTGTTTCGGTGCCCCGATTCCAAAGTCAAATCGTGGTCAAACTGGTCAAACCTGGGATTCCCGGGAAGTTCTGGGAACCTCCGGGAGCTCCCAGGAGCCGACGTTTTCGCTCGATTCTCTTTTAAAACTCATTTTAATACTTTTCGAATGATTCCGGTGAATTCGGAAGATTTTGGTCAAACTTGGTCAAACTCTGGTCAAACCTTGGTCAAACCGGTCAACGGGGACTTTCGGGGAACTTCCGGGACTTCCGGGGGTCTCTGGGAGCTGACGATTTCATCCAGTTTTACTTAAAAACTCATTTTATCATTTTTCTTATGATATAGCATGTTTTCAGAACTTCGGGACCAAATCTCGGAGTCTTCGGGCTTTCAGGGGCATTTTGGTCAATCTGAGCATTCTGAGAGATAGATCTGACTTCCAGGAGTCCTTTTGAGTCTTTTACGATCATTGTGAACCACCAAGCTATGGGTCTCCTAAATATGATAGCCGACAAAATGGGGTGTCTACAGTTTGCCCCTCTTTGGCAGGAACTTGCGAGGCAACGCATGTCGCAAGCGAGTGCCAAAGTTTTGAAGAGACAGGTCTTTTGGAGGCTATAGATTTAGGATAAAAAGCGTTGCAAAAGATGCAATGATGCTGAGGTTAGTGCTGATCGTGCTCCGCGTGAGCTGCCTACGTATCCCAAGGGGAATCAGACCAGGACGTAGTTCAGGGCACAAAGGGATAAATCACATATGCACATACACAACAATCAGGCGGATGCTATGCTATATGAGGATGATATGCAATGTGTGGATGTGATATGATCTCGTACATGAGTCCTATCATGCCTAGCTTTCTGATCCTAGAATGAGCAGGTGCCATGGGGTGTGTGCCACTCCAAGTGGACTTATGCTGTGCTAGTATTTCTAACTGTGATGCAGTTATTGACCCGAATAGGGACATCAAGGTTTGAATACTCTAGGTCTTGGAGCAAACTTCTGAATTTTGGGAAGTGTGCTTCGTAAGCGAATGTAATTGGATGTAGGGTCCCGGAGGACTATATTCGGAGATGCCGTTTGATAGTTAACCGACGGACACGGAAGCCCTGGAAATTAAGAGACGGACACAGAAGTCAAGAGACGTCAAGTGATGAAATCCCGAGATGTCAAGCGATGAACATGGAAGCCCCATTAATAGAAGCCCAAGATTTTGAATGAGAATGATGAACACGGCACATTTTGCATGAGAGTGATGGTAAACTAATGATGATTAATGAACTGACGATGTACGAATCGAGATGATGAGTCGACAATGAACTACTGTGACTATCATGGATTGGATCAACAGTTGGACTAACCGTGACCAGAAGAAGTGACGATGTACGAATCGAGATGATGAGTCAACAGTGAACTGCTGTGATATCATGGATTGGATCAACAGTTGGACTAATCGTGACCAGAAGAAGTGACGATGTACGAATCGAGAGGATGAGTCAACAGTGAACTACTGTGACTATCATGGATTGGATCAACAGTTGTACTAACAGTGACTAGAAGAAGTGACGATGTACGAATCGAGATGATGAATCGACAGTGAACTACTGTGACTGTCATAGATTGGTTTGATGATGTACGAATCGATATGACGAGTCGACAGTGAACTACTGTGACTGTCATAGATTGAACTAACGATGTACTAATCGAGATGACGAGTCGACAATGAACTATTGTGATTGTCATGGATTGAACTGGCGATTGAACTAACCGAGATGTCGAGTCGACAGTGAACTACTGTGACTGTCATGGATTGGACCAACGGTTGGACTAACCATGATCAAAAGAACGGACGATGTACTAATCGAGATGACGAGTCGACAGTGAACTACTGTGACTGTCATGGATTGAACTGACGATTGAACTAACCGAGATGTCGAGTCGACAGTGAACTACTGTGACTGTCATGGATTGAACTGACGATGTACGAATCGAGATGTCGAGTCGACAGTGAACTACTGTGACTGTCATGGATTGGACCAACGGTTGAACTAACCATGATCAAAAGAACAGACGATGTACTAATCGAGATGACGAGTCTACAGTGAACTACTGTGACTGTCATGGATTGAACTGACGATGTACGAATCGAGATGACGAGTCGACAGTGAACTACTGTGACTGTCAGGATTGAACTGCCGATGTACAAATCGATATGCCTGCTGAATCTGTTGGGGATGAAGCGACTCTTTCTGGGATCTCTCTTCAACTACTTCTCTTGACCAGGAACCAGGATTCAAATTCGAATCTCTCATAGTTGATCAAATCTTGCTGGCCTGGAACCGGGATCCATCAACAGCCACTTATGGACTTGTGTTGCTTGGAGATGAAGGAAAATCAACAGCCACTCATGGACTTATGTTGCAAGGAGATGATGGTCAACTTTCGATGGTTTGGAAAGGGATGAAATTCGCATTTGCCCTAAGTTTGGACGCTTCTCATGCTGACGCCTTAACCGGTGCAGTTATGGTGTTTGGTACTCCTGCTTGTATTGGCATGCTCTTTATAACTTGATTTGAAAATTTTATTAGTCGCTGTTGACTTACACATTTGAGACTACAACAGACTCAAAAACTTGACAGACATTGACGCACGAGGATGACATATTTGACACAAGCTCGTTTTGTCAAAACTTGATGTGCTTTTGTCATAAACGATGTACCATTTCTCTTTTGGTGTTCACCCCTCATCTTAACATGGTAGCACTTTGCTGATTAATCTGATTTTTGAAAATTCCTTCTTAGTGATCTAGTCAATTTTCTGCTTCTTCCAGGAAGTGCTTTGATTTAGTGCCTTAGCTTTTAGAGTAAAAGATGCTCTATTTCAAAATTTTCAAAACAACTTGGTAACTTGAAAACTCGCCCTTGGTGTGAAGGGATTGTGTTAGGCAAACGGAGTTTGCCCCTAGTTTGAGCTGTATAAAGTGGGATTCATAAGCAAATGAGGTGGGTGACCAAA
Organism: Hydrangea macrophylla; assembly: GCA_033977485.1. NCBI lineage: Eukaryota > Viridiplantae > Streptophyta > Magnoliopsida > Cornales > Hydrangeaceae > Hydrangea > Hydrangea macrophylla. The sequence goes on from CM066994.1 coordinate 38,788,637, forward strand.
GTTTGCCCCTAGTTTGGATGATGGTTTATTGGAGGTTTTGGGCAAACGAGGTAGGTGACCAAAGTTTGCCCCTTGTATGAAGGGTAGATAGTAAAAGTCAGGCAAACGAGGTGGGTAGCCGATGTTTGCCCCTAGTGTGGAAGGTGATTTTCTGGCTTGAGGCATGGACCGTGACTCTAATCTCTCAAATGCTCATAACTTTTGCCTAGGCACCAGTGAGGTGACCTAGCGAGCTCTTTTCTGTCTTTTGTTATTGCTCACCTTGGATTTAACTCTAATTTTGCCTAGGCGTCCTTTCGGATTTTCGACCTAGCGAGTCATCCTTTTTTTCTTTTTGTAAGTCTGCCTACGTACCCCCAAGTGGGGATCAGGTCCAACGTAGTTCGGGCCATGGTCGGAAAGAAGCGGGTTGATTTTTAGGTAGGTGGGTTGACCGAATCGTTGTGGTTGCCTACGTATCCCCGAGCGGGAATCAGGTCGAGCGTAGTTCAAGGCAAGGCTTGAAATAAGGGGTTTGAGGTATGAGGGTTTTTCAAACCAATCGTCAAAGAAGTTCAAACTTGAGCCACTTGTGGTAGCTTTGAATAAAAAAGATTCAGTTTCAATCTCCCTTTCTTTTCTTTTTCTTTTTCTTTTTCTTTTTCTTTTGTTTTGAGGATTGATCCTTTTCACTTTTGCCTAGCCAGTCAATTCTTGCTTTTCATGTAGTTGATTCTTGCAAGATCCTTTAATTGCAATCTCAGAATTCCAGAATGTGCATGTCAGCTCTCGGAATTTATTTGTGGTCATTCCGTGCCTTTTGAAATGTGATCTTGGCACGTTCTTAAGATGTATCTTGAAGCGTATGATTCTCTTATTTGTTTCATCAAAATTTTCTCCAACATTTTGACTGGCTAGGGTCAGATTTTGGAAATCAACACCTTTTTCAGCTCTAACTTTTGCCTGGGTGCCCTTTCGGGTTTTCAACCTAGCGAGCTTTTTTTTTTTCTTTTCTTTTCCCCTTTTTTTTTAAAGTGGAGATGAAACTCACTGAAATGTTTGGCTACCATCAAGGGCTAAGTTTGCATTGCTTTCAATCGGACAGATTGCGTGGCTCCCAATTGGATCGGGCTTAAGGCTTCGAAATGGTGGAAAAAAGGGTGTTGGGCAAGCCCCAAGTCAGTTTCAAGTATGTCTTTTCAAGATTGAGGCAAAAGCATCTTTAAATTCTTAAAGTAAGACTATTCAATTCCAGCTCTTCATCAGTGTCAGCGTGAAATCGACTTTAACCTTTCAGGATTCTTTTTTGTTTTGTCGTAGAAAAATTATTACCAGAGTAATATCCATGGTAATTCGAAAAGTGACACTTCAGTTTAGTGATTCATGCATTTATGACTGGGCACATTAGATTAAGCAAAATGAGATTTCATTCCATCAATAGAGAAGGTTTACAGACTTATTAACAACTCGATGACAGACAGACTTGATCACAAGACTAGAATTGAAATGGACTCGAAACATAGAACAGACTCAACTTGACTCGACCTGGTCTCAAATGGAGTGTCTTTGCGACCCATTTATTAAATTTTTTAGCAGAAGTTCCAAACACCATCACTTTACTGCGTAGCTTCAACATTCATTAGCATCGACGGAAGGGATCATTCGATCGGTTGGTCCAAGCCAAGATAGTGGATTGGATTAGGATGGGATACATCCTCTATGAGGTTCTGAATGTCATGGCGGAGGCGGATGCATTGATCGGTGGCATGGCCTAGATTTTGATGGTAAGCACATCGTAGGCTCATGTTGTAGTGGGAGGGTATGGGATCCGGTAGCGGTTTGTGAGGGAGGAGCTGTAGGTGGCCCTTTCTGAGTAAGTGGTCCAAGGCTGCGGAAAGAGGAACATCAAGTTTGGAGAATTCGCGAGGGCCTTTTGGGCGATTTGGCGGAATGGACTGGTATGGACGAAGGGCGCAGGCCATTGATTGGTTGCTAAGTGCATTGATATCCGGGGAGTCCAGGGAGTAGTTAGGCCTCTTGGACTGGCTTTGTGATCCTTCATTCTTGATTTTCCTTTCCCTGATTGCATCCTCAATTCTAGTCCCAATCTCAAACAGTTCTTCAAATGTTGAGATGGACTGGTAAAAAAGTTTTTCATGGTACAGCGGCTGTAGATTCTTGATCAACATCTGGACTTGTTCTTTTTCGACTGGTCGGTGGGTCATTTGGGCCACTTTGTTCCTCCATCTGCTCAAGAATGCAGCGAAGGACTCATTGAAGTTCTGCCGGGTAGTCTCCAGATCCCGAATGGTGACATCGAGCTCTTGGTTGTAGGAGTAATGATCAATGAAGACCTGGACTATATCTTCCCAAGTCCGCGTCTTAGAAACCTCCAAGGTCAGAAACCAAGATAGAGCAGCCTTGGCGAGGGTTTGAGGGAACAACATTGCAATGTGCTCATGGCTGCAGCCCATTGATTGGAAAACACTCATGCAGAGCTTTACATGGCTCTTCGGATTCCCAGTTCCATCAAAACGATCAATTTCAGGCATTTTGAAGTTTTCCGGCAGTTTCAGCTTAACAGGCTCAAAAAGGCCTTCCAGATCTAGCATGTAGTCATTGATCCCTTTGCTTTTCCTCAGTACGCTTTCTAGCTTGTCAACCCTGTCCATTTTTTTCTTGGAATTTCTTCTCATACGCAGGCGGCGGGACCCCTTGAAACCATACTTCTTCTCCGCCGTTCTCATGTAGGGGTGGTTCAAATCCAGGTGGAGGTTGCGGCCATTGTTGCTTTAATTCTTCCATGAAGGATAAAACTTGGGCCAACCGGTCAGACTGTTGGTTGATCATTTCTGTCATTCTTGCTTCCAAACCTTCTGGATCCATAAAGCTAACTTTCGGCTGAGTGATTATGACAAGGTGAATCCCTAATCCTCTAACTCACAAATGCAGATCCTGGGTGCTTAAAACTTGTACTGACATATAGGTGTGAAAAGACTGTGTTAGACTTTTAACAGCGATGATTGAGATGACAACTATAGTGATGTTAACAGACGTGGACTGACTCGTGTACAGCCTGACTGAAACAGTGCATGCAGACCGATAGAAATGGTGTATGCAAATGAGACAAGCATGCGGATGCAAGCCCTAATCTATATGATGCCTCTACTTCTAACAGATAGCAGTTAAACAAATAAGGTCCTAGCCATACAGAGTGTGCTAACCTTACTCTCCAGTATGATCACCAAGGGGATAACAGGGATTTCCGGGATACTTTGGGAATTTTGGATAGAGTTTCTGGGAGAAACATGGGTTTGGAAGATTCGGAGAAATTTCTAGAAGTCATTTGAGTTTCTAGGAGAAATAGGGATTTCTGGTTGATTTGGACTGAGCTTCTAGGAGAAACTGGTATTTTTGGGTATTTCTGAGGAATATGGATAGAGTTTCTAGGAGAAACAAGTATATCTGGGCATTTCTGGGTGATTTGGGCAGAGGTGCTGGGATTTTTGGAGAATCTGGGAGATTTGGGCAGAGCTTATGGGAAAACATGAAAATTTGGGTAAGTTGGACAGAGTTTCTGGGAGAAACAAGTATATCGAAGTTTCTAAGAAAAATTGAGGTTTCTGGGTATTCTGGGGGAAGCAAGAATATCTTGGGGGACATAAGTATATCGGAGTTTCTGGAAGAAATTGAGATTTCTGGGTAATCTGGGGAGAAATAGGGATTTCTAGGAAATCTGGGTGATTCGGACAGAATTTTTAGGAGAAACAGGGGTATCCTGATGAGTTGGGTAGAGTTTTTGGAGGGAATAGGGATATACGACGAGAATAGGTGATGATGGTGATCATACTGTCTAGCAAATTTTCATACTCCTATGTCTCAGGACCAACAAATAAGGTTTGCTGTGTATATCTTTGTGAGCATGGAGCAGACATCCTTATCATGGTTCCTAGGCGAGTCAACTCAATGTGATCACATGTGAGTGATTGCCTTGGGAACCATAAGAAAGGGGTTCTGTTCTACGCCACATAAGCATCTACACCGCGCAGGTAATCCCGTCAGGGCATACAACAGTTATATCACATTGTCCTATCTGAAAAGATAAATGAACAGTCCTATGAAAGGTTCTACAGGAATCTATATGCAAAGGCTGGGTTTAGTCAAAGAGGGTCCGTTGACGAGAGTTCCAATATACCGTCAGGGAGACAGTACGGAAGTGTTTACTCTTTTTGATATACCTTGGAAGGTACAGTATCAACGGTGACTTGTGCCCTGGCACAGCAAGACCTGAACAATGTCAGCGCCGCGTTTCAGACACAGTCGGAGGGGGGAAATGCAAGAGTGCAATGCGGTGAACCAAACACAGTAAAAAGATGATTTTAAGGATGCTTCTTATGAGTCAAACCTCTGTATTATTTTTGTTTTAAAATAAAAATCCCCAGCAGAGTCGCCAGATTGTGGATACCGGGATTCCACCGCTCCGTTTGTTTGAGATTGTTTTGAAATTGATTTGAATCAAAGAAAGAAAATAGGTCTGTTGAAAACAGATACAGAGTCGCCACTTGGTCTTTAAGGAACCAAGAAACCTAATTTTGACTCACCCAAATGGATAAAGGGCACCGGGCCTTCATAACCAAAGAACTTGGTTCGGGGTTTTGGTACGAGAGAGGAAGGAGCCTTTGTCGCGACTAAAACACCCTCAACTCGCCCCATCTTTCGACGGGCCTCAATTAGCATCCAAATAATCATCTTATACTATGTATGGTTCGGCAATTAATACTATGATAGTATATTACATTACATAAGAAACTTGAAAATGGAAGATCTAAAGATAAAATATCATTCATAAGATCTAAATCAAATATCATGCAATGTAAAGTGAAAGATCACACAAATAAACCTAGGAAAAATCGTCTAATCACGCTTCAAGTAATTAAGTTTCCTTAATCTAAAGGGGACATGAATCGTTATTGAAACAAATAAGCAAAGAAATCAAAATATGCTTAGCAAGCTAGTATGATGCGTGTTAATCTTTGATAAAAGAAGACCTCTCAATCCCCGGGACGGATGAGAAAGGATGATTAGATCAAGGGGAAGCATGAACGGGTGATCGAGTTCATTCCTTATAATCTCCTTAGATTAAGAGTTACAAAAACCCCAAATCTTGCATGAATGCAATGTATGTATCTAGAATGTGCCAAGGTTGTAGTGTGCTTTGTGTTTATGGATTCCTAGAATGACTTAGAAGTCTAAAATGTGTATGAATGGATGGATGAAATCAATATGGGATATGTACAAATGTAGTATGAACTACTTCCTAAGATATGAACTAATTTGGAATGCATATGAGCATCAAATCAAAGAATGAAAGTTGAAATGTACTTGCTGTGAATAGTGGACAGAACAGTAGCATGATCTTTTGGAATTTGAAAAGAGGGGATAGGAATGTTTTCAATGCATGATTGTTTATGGAGATGTTCCTTATTGTGTCTAGAACACATCCCAAAAGGCCAATCTTGAATAGCTATCACAGATTGAGAGGAATTATATAAACAATAGGGGTCACTCAGAAACAGAGTTTGTACTGTTGACTGAAATGTTAGAAAATCTTAGAAAATGAAAACGAATGATATAGAGGCCCATTTTATACAGTAAGTTTCCTAAGACATTGAATTTTAAGGGAAAAATAAGTTAGGACCACCCCTTGTGAAAAAGTTTTCTGTAAAAGAGGTCGTAATTTGACCTAGCTGCTGTGACAGCAAAAACAGAATGTTTGGAAGGAATGTTGGGACCCAAATGGACCATTTCCAAGTACTTCCAAGTCAAACCAAAAATCATGGGTGTTCTCCAATGAGTTAGGAAGACTTTCCAAGTGGCCTTGTATCCATATGTTGAGTATTGAGTTCTAGAAAAATCTTTGAACTCAACTCACTCACTGTTTTGACTCATTGTTTTGAAGATTTTGGAGAAAACAAAGTTTTGTTTCTTGAAACCAAATGAGAGGGATTGAGAGGGGTTTTGAAATAGATGTTTTGAAAACATGTTTTCAACACTCAATAAGGATCATAGCCACTAGAATACCTACATCAAACTCATCATTTAAGAACCTCCAAGATTGTTGGAGAGATTTATTTTTATTTTTGAACATAACTTCAATACATTTCAAGAATACCTTGGAAGTATTGAGGTTATGATCATCATCTATCAAACATGTTTTTGAGGTCAAGAGCTACTATCCATAAGGATTCACTCACCCCAAACTTCATGTCATCACTTAGATGATGATGAACTAGTAAGTAAATAAAGAAAAGAAAAAGAAATGAGATAAGGAGAGATGAACATATATATAATCAAAGCAAGTAAATAGCAATCAATAGATGATAATCAATGTGATTTTGGACTTGTAGCTTGGTGTTTCACTCATAGATTTTGACATTTGGACATGGTAGTAGCTTCCTATCTCATGAATACTCAAGAATGAGGGTTGGAGTGGACTTTGAATGTGAAGTATATAGAAGGATGATGGAAGAAAACAAGAATAAAACTCACTTTCTTATGGAAAATCAATGGGAGAAGCTCCCTTTCTCTCTTCTAAACCTATCTCTATCTCTCTTCTTCTCTACAACTTTTCAAGCTTTGCACTTGGCCCCCCCAAAATGAAGAGCAATGGAGGGTTTAAATAGGCCAATTTGGGGTGATTTTGGGGTTTTAGAAGTACTCCCATTGGTCCCAAACAACTGTGAACATAAAACTATGTCGTTTTGGCTTTCAATTAATCAAATTGGACCCCCAAAAAAATTACAAAAGTGGACTCTGCGAGGATTGAGTGCCGCGGCGGCCCTGGGCCAGTGCCGCGGCGGCAGTGGGCTAGTGCCGCGGTGGCAGTGCTCCTCTGAAGCCCAGAAAATTACGTTTAGGCCCCCAGAGGTTCCGGTATTCGCGAAAAGGCCCTATTTCGTCCGAAATTCACAGAAAATGCATACGAACTCCAAATTGAGGTTGTAATATACCGTTGGAAAGGTAATGGAGTCTACTCTACATAAAAAATAGTTCGGGGATAGGTCACTTTGAAAAGTTTTACGGTATTCGCGATAAAAGCCGATTTGATCGCCTTTTTCGCCTTTGGAAATTCATAATAAACTCGTTTTAAATCCGAAAATTATGTGCGATATACCGTCGCAAAGCTGTTGACCTCTAGTATCCATGAAAAATATTTGAAAATTGTTTCGGTGCCCCGATTCCAAAGTCAAATCGTGGTCAAACTGGTCAAACCTGGGATTCCCGGGAAGTTCTGGGAACCTCCGGGAGCTCCCAGGAGCCGACGTTTTTGCTCGATTCTCTTTTAAAACTCATTTTAATACTTTTCTAATGATTCTGGTGAATTCGGAAGATTTTGGTCAAACTTGGTCAAACTCTGGTCAAACCTTGGTCAAACCGGTCAACGGGGACTTTCGGGGAACTTCCGGGACTTCCGGGGGTCTCTGGGAGCTGACGATTTCATCCAGTTTTACTTAAAAACTCATTTTATCATTTTTCTTACGATATAGCATGTTTTCAGAACTTCGGGACCAAATCTCGGAGTCTTCGGGCTTTCAGGGGCATTTTGGTCAATCTGAGCATTCTGAGAGATAGACCTGACTTCCAGGAGTCCTTTTGAGTCTTTTACGATCATTGTGAACCACCAAGCTATGGGTCTCCTAAATATGATAGCCGACAAAATGGGGTGTCTACAATGTGTTTCTTACATCTTTCTCTTTAAACAACAAGTTCGAGAACTGAAGCAACATGTTTCACAACTTCAAGCTCAATCAAAAGAAGAATTGCCTAAATAATCCAAAGAGCCTGATCTAGATCCTTGGCTCAACTATGCCATGGATGATCTAAGTCGCGACATAGAAATTCTTCAAAATTGTTCCAATCTCATTTCTCCCATCACAACTGCTCCAATCTCTTCTGAAATCTCTAGCCCTACCCATATTCCTCATGTCACCGAAATCTGTACAGCCTCTTCTCATTCTCGTTGGTCTAATCTAGTCTAGCACTCGTAATATAGCTAAAACCACTAAACTTCTCCAAATCCGTTGGATCTCTCCAATTCCAACACAAGTTCTCTAGCTTCTAGTCCTACCCACACCCTCTCTGTTACTCCAACTTGCTCCCACTGGTCTGATATAGTTCAACACTTGCAATCTAGCAAGTCCCAGTTCCCCCTGGATCAAAGAGAAAAATCAGGGGCCCCAAAAAATCCAAATCTCCCCCCAAATCTTCAAGCAAGATCGTCAAAAGCACCTACTCCATCAACTAATCCTTACTCTTTCTTCACTATTAATAACTTAGCTCAAAGCTCCTTTTTGGGATTAATTGTCAAGATAGAGAGTCAACATGCCTTCAAAAAGAAGAGAAGAAAATTCACATGGTGGTATGAGGCCTAGAACTAAGGTTTTTCAAAAAAAAAAACAAACAAACAAAACAAAATGGAATGATCACATGGTCTCGATTCGAGGTGGTCCCTGTACATTCGAAGTGTGCGTGGGATTGAGCCCATATGTATTATTACGCGCATTCCTCCACCAACTTAATGTAGTTTGGGCCTTTAGGTACTATTTTATAGGGCAACTAGGAGGGTAAGCATTGCAAGATGGTATTGTCCTCAGAAGTAAGTCTTGAAGGACATTAACCCAGGGTTTTATTGAATGGACTATAGGATCTATAAGGTTGCTAAAAAATGCATAAGATGTCGTTAGCATTTTGAACTCTGGAATGTAGCCTCACATTGTCAGCTTGGTTAACTTCCCACTCATCCAAATGTATATACATGTTGTTGTAATCTCTACTGCTTCAAAAAGCAATAAAAAAATCCTCCTTACCTCTATTTTCGCTTCTTATGGAATGTCCCCGCACATAGGGCTATTAGTTCAAGAATCAGCTATGGAAATACTATCTCTTGTTAATGACATAAGTGCACTTTCTAAAACGAGGATTCTAATCCCCATCACTTTTACGAGCCACTTGTGTTTTTATAATCAATCTGAACCAGCTCAAAGGTTGACTTGTGTCCCAACTCCAAAAAGGCATGCTTAATCCTTTCTAGTCCTTCACTCAGGCCTAATCCGATATAACGGCAGCACGTGCAAATCCATATTTCGAACACTGATATTATCAAATCCAATCAGTACCAGCACATTCGAAACTGTCCAAATCATCTTGCTGCCAAATCAATAGGGTGCTCTACTTTCTCAAATACATTCTTCCTTTACAAAAATATAAAAAGTCAAAAAAGGAAAAGAATAGAGAGAGAGACAGTCGGCACTATCGGTAGAGAAAGAGAAAGAGGAAGAAAAGGAAAAATAAAAGAAAAAGAAAAGGAGATGAGGAGAGAGAGAAACTGTCGGCAGAGAGAGAAAAATGAAAAGAAAAGGAAAAGAAAAAGAAAAAGAAAAAGTAGAAGAGACAGAGAGAGAGAGAAAGTGTTGGTAGAGAGAGAAAGAGAGAGAGAGAGAGAGAGAGGAAAGAGAACATAAAAAATCTAAAACCCTATATCCCCTCTCATTTCTTTTCTTTCTTCTTCTTCTTCTCGACCACAACTCCCCCTCTCATCTCTGCATCTCTCTCTCTTGCTTCTTTCCCTTCTTACCCTAACATCTTTTTCTTTGTCTCCTTCCTTCTCTCTCCCTATCATACACATATTCACTGTACTTCACCATTGTGCCTTGCTATTACAACCAAGACTAATGGGTTCATCTTACTTTCCACACTTCTTAACAAGTTTGGTCTATACCACCCAAGTGATATTACTTCATACCTGCTATTCTAGACAATATGGTTTTGGCTGAGATGATTTTAATTGGGAAGTGTATTTTCTTCTCAGTAGGGCTATTATGATGGCATGGTACTTCATGTTGAATGTCTAGATAACGAAGAAGTTCATGAAGACTAGAAAATGCTCTTAGAAACTCAATCCGCTCCCGTGATTTGATTTATTTTGTTGGGTGGATTGACCTTACCAATGAACAAACATTTGACAAAAATGTAAGGGTTTTCTTGTTGTTCTCTCTTTGCTCTTGTATGTATCGCAAAAAAAAAACATCATTAATAAAAAGGGAATGTAAAAGATTATGTAAATGCATGGACAACCAATCATATGAGTTATTGCCAACCATCCAGTCCATGCACTCTTTCTATACCCTTTACCAACATTTTGGTTCTCCATCGACACACCCATAAGCCTTTGGTCACTCTCGCAAAAGACCAAATCTCCACCCATTGCCCAGAATGCCACTCCTTACGAGGAATCAAAATGCCAAACAAGGGCAGTTTCTCCATTATTGAATATATATATATTGCCTGCTTTGTAAAAATACATACATTTCTTTAACAAAAAAAAAAAAAAGCAAAATTCAAAAAAAAAAATTTAAAAAAACAAGCTTTCTTCATCATTCAATAATTATCATCTTGCTCTAAAATCTCATGATCCACTGGATATGGATGTCTTGTAACTTGCTTAAGCCAATTTGGACATCGCATTGGACTTTTGGATGCAACACGTACATGTCTGATTACCATGCAATCACAGTCCATGACAGAACATGCCAAAAAGGCATCAAGTCTATAATTGATCATTACAATATCTGACACTGCTCATCATCGCAAGTATATGCGGCTCTCCAACTGCTGTAGCATATGGATAATACACTCTCAAGGGTAAGAATACCTCTGATCCAAACTCAAGGTGTGTCACACATCGATCAAGTATCAACTGAGGCAGCCCATTGCTCATCATCACATCATACTTTTGTATCATTTCAAAGACATGGGCCATCATATACTGTCAATTTCAAGATAGTCTGACGAGCGTAGTGAAAGCCTCAAAAAGGGCGTTACAAGTAAAAGTCAAGACAATGGCAAAACTGTCGACACAGAAAATACAGACAAGGACTGGACATTCATTGAATACTGGGGCACTGAGCTCACAAAGTCAAAATACGTTGTCTTCTATTGGTCTAACAAGCAACAAGACATACAATATCCATTAACTTATGAACATTCTTTCATGGATGAGAAACTCATGCATCAAATACTTTTGTAAATACTTTGTACATAGCATAACATCGCATACAAAAACCAAAAAAAAAATCATTCATACTTTACAAAATAGCAGAAAATGTATTCCTTTTGAAACATGGGCAACTGGTCCTGATGCTTCCATCATCCTTGTAAGGAGAGCACTGACCTCTGGCCCAACATACTTCCAAAAGGTGAACCACTAGCTCAACATACTTCCAAAAGCCTTACTACTGGCCCAACATACTTCCAAAAGCCTTACTACTGGCCCAACATACTTCTGAAAACCTCACCACTAGCCCAACATAGCTCCAAAAGCCTCACTACTGGCCTAATATACTTCAAAAAAATACCCACTATAACTCTATAGCAATCCATCAACTCAGATCTACATGTCAAATCAACCTCCCTTTGACGGATCATTAAGAAGTATGTCCTGTACTCAAGATCACCAAGCCCATATCATTCAACATCAGGTATGAGTTAATCAAGTGGCATCTTGTTCATCTCATCCAGTCGCAGGTGTAAGTCCATCAAGGGGCATCCTATTTATATCATCTAGCACCAAGAGTGAGTCCGTCAAGTGGCATCCTGCTCATACCATCGTGTTCACAATCTCAATAACAAAAATGAGTCCGTCAAGTGGCATCCTGTTCACATCTTCAAGCTTAGGAGTGAGTCCGTCAAGAGGCATCCTGTTTACAATCTCACTATCGGGAATGAGTCTGTCAAGTGGCATCCCGTTCACATTTTTATGCTCAAGAGTGGGTACGTCAAGAGACATCATATTCACAATCTCATTATTAGGAATGAGTCCATCAAATGGCATTCCATTCACATTGTTAAGCTCAGGAGTGAGTTTGTCAAGAAGCATCCTATTCACAATATCACTATTGGAAATAAGTCCGTTAAGTGGCATCCCATTCACATCTTTAAGCTCAGGAGTGAGACCGTCAAGAGGCATCCTATTCACAATCTCATTATCAGGAATGAGTCCGTCAAGTGGTATCCCATTCACATCTTCAAGCTTAGGAGTGAGTCCATCAAGAGGTATCTTTTTCACAATCTCCCTATCGGGAATGAGTCCGTCAAGTAGCATCCCGTTCACATCTTCAATCTCAAGAGGATGTCCGTTAAGAGGGATCGTGTTCATAATCTCACTATCGGGAATGAGTGCGTCAAGTGGCATCCCATTCACATCTTCAAGCTCAAGAGTGAGCCTATCAAGAGGCATTTTGTTCATTATCTCACTATCAGGAATGAGTCTGCCAAGTGGCATCTCGTTCACATTTTCAAGCCCAGGAGATGAGTCCTTTAAAGACATCCTATTCACATATCTCGATTGCCAGGAGACAAGTCCATCAGAGACATCCTGTTCACATTCATCGATCATCGAGTATGAGTCTGTCAAGTGGCATCTCGTTCATAACTGCAACAAAGAAGTATCAAGTGAGAGGCCATCAAGTGGCATCCTAATCATATCATCATCTACTATTATAATCAAGTATAAGTCCCTCAAACGGCATCCTACTTACATCAACATCAGGCATCAGGTATTTTTCTTACCCTCTCCCATGTCACAACAATCACACATATTGCATTTTTCCACTCTCTATCCTCACAGCAATCACACCCCATGTGGCATTTTACTCTTTACCATCCTAACATGGCATCCTCTTCATCAACACGAACTATGCATGGTCTGATTCTCCCAACGGGAGATACGTAGGCAGCTTTAAGAGCTCGACCATACCCTTACTTTACTACATTTTTGGTAAGAGTTTGAGATTACACAGTTACACACTTCTCGACTACACCATCCTTCTTCTGTTCGATTCTTACATGAATCCCCAGCGGAGTCATTCGCCCATTATGGTAACACTCAACCCTCAACTGAGCTTTTTGCCTAATCTAGCAATACTCCTAATTCCCAACTACCTACCTGTTTACAATTTTTTTTGGTGTGGTGTGCGTCAGGCATGCCAGAGTCTGTATGGACTCAAGAAGAGTTGTGAACTCAATATGACTTCTATGTTGGGCGATTTGTTAAAATATTAACAAAATACAGGTTTTTACTCTACTCTGATGCAAGTAAGTAAATACAAATAACGAAAAGAAAAGGAAATTAAATTAGAGTTTCAGAATACCTCCACCATCATCATCTTCATTAATTATTCAAAGCGGTGATTACAAACGTTCAAAGAAAGAATAACAAACACTCATATAGAGAACTCGCAAATCACTCAAGAACAAAGGCAATATTGTTATGAGGAAAAAACTAAAGTCTGCTAGCGCAGAAGTGGCGTGTGTGTTAGCCTCCTCCCTAATGTTGCCCCTTCTGATCTATTTATAGACTTGAGTACATAACTGTTCATGCCAGTGGGGTTAGTGGCTCCTGATTTCTAGGCGTGTACAGGTTACTGCTCCCACTCTATCCCATGATCTCCCATGATCTATGTGATGATTCTCCTTTTGCCACGTTCCTCTTCATGTAACTGCTTTCCTTCCAGCTCAGCATCTCCTAAGGCACATGTTCTAACCCATGTTCAACTACCTTACCATCTAGCGAATAGACCCTGGTTGACCAATTTCAATCTTTCCTGAGTAGCTTTATCCTTGGTAGTTGATGGACCTCGGTCTTATTCTTCATAGGAAGGCTGCTAGCATCCATTGACATCGGTCTCTTTTGTCCGACATTTTCTTACTCACTAAATTGCTTACCAATTATTTTCCAAACCCGATATTATATCTTCTTTCTGAGCTCCTTTAGGTCTCTAATGTAGGACCTTCATGGCTGGACATCGGTCTTATTTGACCGATTCTAATATTACCATTGCAACTACCGTGCGACCTTGGCCATGCTTGTTCAGACCGAGGTATCTCATGAAGATCCAATACGTCCTGTCCTCGGTCTTAACCCTGATATTCACTGACTGGCCGTATGCTCAAAACTTAATATCTGCTACTAGTTCTGATATCGGTCTCTCCTTTGTGTTTGTCTACCTACCTACTGCTGTAATGACATCATCAAACCACGTGATTGTCATGTGCCTTGGGCAAATCCAAATTAGGGTGTAAACACTACCTTGACACACCACTCACTTGCCTACTATGGCATATCACATCACTCTTGGGATCACGACATCACTCACTTGAACTATGCTCGATATGATTCTTCTCCACATAAGATACGTGGGCATCTCGAACAGGCTTTGAGATCATTCGTATTCTTGTACATGCATCTCGTTATAAGAAAAAAAAAACCAAAATTCAAGAAAGAGCTAAGGCAAAAATGGGTGTCTCCTTATCTTTGTCACAATTTGCTCCGCAAAATCTGAAAAAGAGGGGCAGCTGTAGACATCCCATTTTTACCCAACCTAATCATTTCAAAATAAAGTGCTCATCGACATGAGCCTACCACTTCTTGAATCATCCCAATCTGACCTCAAATAAAAAAGATATTACAAGTCAAAGCTATGGGGTCAAAAGGTCAATAATTTCGCATGCACCCTACCACACAGGATTATTTCTCATCCACATGCATTCACCTGTCCAAGACTTTCAAAAGCAAAAGTACGTCTTCAATTCTCAGTTCTATGCCCCATCATTATTCTGTCAAACACTGTTGGGATGGATTGGTGATTTTGCAGCCCCACTTCATTTTACTTTCTCTGTGGTCACATGCATGAGGGAATAGGGTTTGCTATCGACACCCCATTTTTTACCCAATAAAAAAGGAAAAAGAAAAAGATGTTTGTTTTTATCATAAAAAAATGATTTCAAAGAATGCAAAATCATTTCCAGGTCTGAATTAGAAGTTTTGCAAAAAATCGCAATAAAATACCAACATAGCCATGTGGACTGTCCACACCCAATAATTCATCATCCTCCATAAAATTATTGAAGACATCATTCTCGATGGAGTCAAGTAAGGGAAAAAAGCAAAAAAAAAACATCAAGAAAACAAAAAATAAAAGTAAGGCGGTGGATCTCTTCTTATTGAGTGAAGTGCTTGTAAAAAAATTTGTTTGAGCCTATAAATGAAGGCCTTTGCAGACTCATTTGAGGAGAGGAGGAATGAGAAGAAAAAAAAAGACTCACTCTCTATATCTCCCTAACACTCTATATCTCCCTCACCTTCCTCTCCATTATAAAATTTAAGGGTAAATTACACTTTTCCCCCTTGTAGTTTGAATGTGATTTCATTTTGGTCCCTGTAATTTTAATTTTGTCAATTTAGTCTTTACAGTTTCAGTTTAGGTTCTATATAGTCTACTTATTAATTTTTCTTATAATTTTTGACAGATTTAGATCATGTCATGGACAAGTGAGGTATCAGATGGGAAATAATGGTAAATTTACTTAGATAGATTACACTTTACACACCTATATTGCACCTATTTCTATCTAAAATTGTATGAAATTTTCATGAATGGACAACATTGGACCTAAACTAAAACTACAAGGACCAAATTGACAATTGAAACTATAGGGACCAAAATAACATCACATCCAAACTACAAGGGTGTAAAGTGTAATTTACCCTAAATGTAATTACAGAAATTACACTTTACAAATCTCAATTGAACCTAAATCAGTAAAAAATTGTCAACGAATTTGATGAATGGACTATGTTGAGCCTAAATTGAATCTGCAAGGACCAAAGTAACAAAATTGGAATTACAGGGACCAAAGTGAATTCACACCCAAACTGCGAGGGTGTAAGATGTGATTTACCCTTTAAATAATATTAAGCCCCAACTTTTAGACCAAACTCTTTTTTTGCTTGCTATTTTGAAGTGGGGATATCTTAGCAATTCCCATTTGCTTGAAACTAAGACTTGTTTGGGAATCATGATTGGAGCATCAATCACACAATCGGTCCTATGTCTCGGTATTCAAATGATTTGGAGTATCAAGCAATTGCTGGAATCCACAACTGAATGAGAGAAAATTTATCCAAAATGGGGAGCCGAAACACTCTTTAGCAACCCTATGTGCATTCTCCATCATTTGCCTCCAAACCTTTTTTTATTACATGGAGAAGGGGAAATGTTCGAACATAGAACTTTGATACACAAGAGGGCACTAAGTGCCATCCCTTTTACCCAACACACTAGTAAGATATGGCTTCCAAATTTTGGTTCTCAAATCTTTTATAGTGTAGTTGGCAATGGTTGTGATACCTCAGACCATTGTATGTTATACAACTCGCATAACTTTTGGGATAACTCAAATTTAAGAATCATTGCATTACTCAAATATACAAACTTATTAATCGGTTGTGCATTAATGGACTTCAAGGACGCCAACAGATCTTATATAGCTCTTTTATGGTTGTTTGTCACTATCTGCTTCATGTGGTTAATTTTGGGATACCCATGGCTCCATTATGAGTTTTTTTTCCAACTTCGAAGAGAAACCTTGCATGCCTTGTATCATGAAATACACCTTATTTGGGATTAGCTGACACTCTCTAAAAATTTTAGTTTAAGTCCATTCAAACAAAAAATAATGTCATGGTTCTCAAATGCTTTAATAATTGTATTACACATTGCAACAGTGGTCGTGGTACCACTATTACTGTGATGCCACTCTCATAATTTGTCATCTTGTTTTGAGATGAAGGACTTAGGAGAGATTAATGTAATACTTAGGATAAAATTGACTCAAACCTTAGAGGGTTTCATGATGTCTCAACAACATTTTGTTGAAAAGATTCTAAATAAATTTAAGCATTTTGACTCTAAATTTGTTACTACTCCCTATGATGGAAGTATACAATTGAAAAAAAACAATGAAACTAGTATTTCACAGTCTGAATATGCTAAAATAATTGGTAGTCTTACCTATCTTATGAACTGTACTAGACCTGATATTGCATATGCTATTAATAGACTTAGGAGGTACACTCATAATCCTAGTAAGGAACATTGGACTGCTATGCATAGTATCTTAAAGGTACTATGGATTTTAGTATATGGTAGGTTTCTTTTCTGTACTTGAAGGTATAGCAATGCAAACTGAATCTCAAATTCAAACGAGACAAAATCCACGAGTGGGTATATATTTACTCTTGGAGGAGGTGAAATCTCTTAGAAATCTTCCAAATAGACATACACTGCTCGGTCCACAATGGAATCCGAGTTTATCACCTTAGAGAAGGCAGGTTCTAAGGCTGAGTGGCTTAGAAACCTCTTGGCAGATATATCCTTTTATGGATGAGACCAGTTCCATCTATGTAGCTACATTGTGATTGCCAGGCTACTATAGCCCGATCAAGAAAAAAGACCTATAATGGTAAAAACAGGTACATTCGCCTAAGACATAATATCGTGAAGTAGCTACTGAAAGATGGGATTATATCCCTAGACTTTATAAGGTCAGAGATGAATTTAGCAGACCCTTTGACCAAACCATTGGGAGGAAGCTAGTGGTTAATACATCGAGGGGAATGGGACTTATGTTAGAATATTGGTCAATAGTAGAGGTAACCCAACCTAGATGAGTAGAGATCCCATAAACTAGGTTCATATGGGTAATAACAAGCTATGGGTTGACTAAATGAGACACCATCGATCATATATTATATATTATAGTCCATTCCTATGGTGTAGATAATGTAAACTAAAATGCGTGAGGTTGAGTTTTATACTCTTATTCAAACCATAGCCCTTAATGGGTGGTGTGTGTAATTGTAGTATGCACTTGATGGATTCACCTATGTGAGTGTGGAAGTGGGCCACTTCCTATGAGGACTTAGGCATGTTCTCTAGAGCACTCATGAAAATCCAGGTATAGTGCATGGTCAAAACGTGACAAATAGGGTTAAAAGTCTTGGTTATCGGAGTGTGTTGTAGGTGATAAGATCTTTAACTCACGCAAGGAAATGAGGTTCATAGAAATTTTAAATTTCACCAAATTTTTGTTAGCCAATCCTTATTTTCCCTAAGTGTTGGTTCATAGTCCCCAAGAAACTAACATTGATGCAACATACTAAAGTGGTCAATCATCATTCTATATCCTTTTAATTGCCTTTGCAATATGTGGGGGATTGCTGTATTTTCTATTCTCTTTAGTTGTATTTCAAAGCCAATGGGTTTCTCTCTCTAGCTTTTGTGAAGTGCCTTAAAAGGCTTTAAAGGGATCTTTGTCCCACATTGGTTATGAAGAGGAGTGTGAAAGGGCTTATATAAAATTTATGGTCTTAGGCTAAAATAATAAGCTAGCACATGTTCACATTCACACGCACGTGAGCCAAGCCCAAGTCCAATGGAAAATCGGGTTTCATTCCGAAAACCAATTAACCGAGCACGTCACGTCTAAGTCGTGCGCAGGGGGGTGTAAATCCTGGCCTCCAAGCCTTGCGAAGAACACCACCACGCTTCCATCATGTTTCTTGTACACACATGATTCATCCGTACATTGTTCGAAACCAAAAACTTGATTGCTTGATCAAAGTGGATATTCCAAGACCTAGATGCCTGCTTAAGTCCATAAATTGACTTCTTAAGCTTGCACAACATGTGTTCTTGGCCTTTCACGATGAACCCGGCTGGTTGCACCATATAGATGCACTCGTCAAGATTCCCATTAAGAAATGCTGTCTTGACATCCATTTGCCAAATTTCATAATCGAAACGTGCAGCAATGGATAAGAGAATTCGGATATACTTTAGCATGGCCACCGGTGAAAAAGTTTCCTCATAATCGATTCCTTCATTTTGAGTGAACCCTTTTGCAATAAACCTTGCTTCAAAGGTTTCCACCTTATCGTCTGCTCCTCTCTTCTTCTTATAGATCCACTTACATCTAATGGGTTTTATTTTATTGGGTGGATCTACAAGATCCCAGACTTGATTAAAGTACATAGACTCTATTTCAGACTTCATAGCCTTTTGCCAAAGATCTGCATCTTTATCTTAGAGTGCTTCATTCTAGTTACAGGGATTGGTACCTTGTTCATCTGGGACCCGGTCATAAGACTCTCCAAAGAACATATACTGGTTAGGTTGAATAATAACCCTCATACTACAACGAGGCACAACTCATGTCTGTGTATCACTGATATTTCATTGTGAAGATTCTGAACCTAATACACCATTATCTGCATGATGTACTGGTTTAGGAACCTACGTGTTAATGGTTGGTTTGGGATCTACACAAGTTTCGATAATCCTCCCACTACGACTTGGTAATGGAATATCGATAACTCTTTCTTGTAGTGTTTCTTCTCGTACCATTGGTATCGAAGAAGTATGTGTCAGCGTCTCTCCTCTCATTTCCTCTAGAACAATACGACTTCTGGGCTTGTGGTCCATAACATAGTCCTCTTTTAAGAATGTAGCATTGGTGCTAACTATAACCTTCTGATCCTTAGGACTATAAAATAGACCACCTTTAGTTCCTCTTGGATACCCAACAAAGAAACATACTTCTGTTCTCGATTTTAACTTTTTTGCGTTTCCTTTCAGTACATGTGTTAGACTACTCCAGATCCGAACATACCGCAGACTATGCTTTCGTCCAGTCCATAATTCCATAGGAGTAGTAGGTACTGACTTAGATGGTAACAAGTTTAGAATGTATGTAGCTATCTCTAATGTGTTCCCCAAAAGGAAATTGGTAAATCTGAATAACTCATCATAGATCTTACCATGTCTATGAGAGTCCTGTTCCTTCTTTCTGCAACACCGTTCTGCTGAGGCATACGGGTATAGACAACTGGGGTGTAATCCCTTGCTCCAATAAGTATTCCCTAAACTCTCCCAAGAGGTACTCTCCACCATTATTAGATCGTAGTGTCTTGATACATTTACCAAGTCGCTTCTCCATTTCAGCCTTGAAGTCTTTGAATTTCTCAAAGCATCCAGAATTATGCCACATCAAATAAATGTACCCATAGCTTGAGTAATCATCGATGAAAGTGATAAAGTACTCAAATTCCCCTCTTGCTTGGACAGTCATAGGACCACACAAATCAGAGTGAACCAGTTCCAATGGCTCTTTTGCTCTATAGCCCTTGGCTAAGAACGGCCTCTTGGTCATTTTACCTTCCAAGTAGGATTCACTGACTTGAAGTGCCTCCACTTCTAATGAGCCTAATGGCCCATTTTGAACCAGTCTTTGAATCCTTTTCAAATTAATATGACCAGGGCGTAAGTGCCAAAGACGCGTTTGGTTCATCCTCGAAGGTTCTTTTCTCTTAAATGGCAAATGATTTGTGTTATTCAATTCATTAAGTTATAGTATAGGAGAGACATGATATATAATATAAAGATCATCCACCAATTTACCAGAACAAATAAAATGTTCATTTTCTTTAATAACTACTATTTTATTAAAATGAACTGAGTATCCATTCTTTACTAAACTAGAAACTGAAACTAAATTCCTTCTTATAGTGTAACAACCTGCATTTTCACTTAATTAATTGTATTTGCAATGTCACATTTAAATTTGATGTGTATTGTCTGCTTTTATTTTAATTTCAATTTTCATATATTAAATATAGTTACTGGTTTTATTGCATATTGGAATTCATTTGGGGTCAAACTGTAATTTTATAAAATTTAGAAACACCTGTGTTGAATTTCATAACTGTATTTCAAAACGGTGGAAATATTTTCTTTTAACTCAAACTGTACTTTTATAAAACAGGAAGATCATTTCTTATATTAATTTTTTTTTTTTTTTTGTATTTTTGTGGTGAACCCCGCACCGCGAAAATACCAATTTACGTTCAAAACTATTCGTGCCGCGTTAAAATTGCACAAACTTTATTTTAGACGTAAATTTAGAAGTGACTTGTGCTTTACTTTCCATTTATGGAAAACAAATCATTGGATAAGGCCTTGTTTGGAAATACTTTTGGGTTCATGAGTTACCCTTAGGCCATGATTTGTTTTCCCAAACAATATAAGTAATTCTTAGACAATTTGTGCCGGACTTGTTTGGCTATGCTTATGTTGGTGTGTGCTAATATTCTTCCAAAAGCTTGAATTGCCAAACACTTTGGGATTGACCCCTACTAGTCTATATTGCCCCTTCAATCCTTGAGAATGTATACACGTATGTATATTGGTATGTATTCTTCTATAAGAGCTGTGTAATTGTGATGATATTAGTAATTAAGAAAGAAATTAGATTGTAAGTGAGAGTAAGGATGCTTGGCCACCAAGTTCTTCATTGATATTTCTATTTATAAAACACAACCCATTCTCATTCTACACACATCACCAGCAGATTATAGAGAGTTTCAGAGAGATTGCAGAGAGTTAATTACATAATTTTGAGAGAAAGAACTTGAAGAACTCAATCCCCATAACCAAAGCTTGGGTTTGAATTTCTTAGCTTACTATTCTTTCTCAACAATTCTTCAATCCTTATCATCAGTGAGTATTACAAACTCACTTATAATGTGATTTCATGCTTAATTACAATTTATATTGGTTGAATTAGGATGTGTTTATATGAAATTCGTTTAAGCTTACTCTTGGTGTAAAAATGGTGATTTTTCAAACATAACCAAAATCATTTTTGATAGATAAAAATGAAATATTACAGTCCCTAGAAGTTGTATTTAAAGTATTGGAGCTTAATTCATTCATATATGAAAGTATATTAGAATTGAAGGTTTTTCACCCCTCGATTTTTCGTAAAATCCGAGAGCTACGATTGAAATTAGTTAAAATCAATTGCGTATTCATGATCCTTGCGGAAAAATGGAGAGAACCATATATTACAAGTCATGTTTGCATTCGAATTTGAAAATGGGTCAAAATAGGCTTTAAATTCGTAACAGGGGAGAAACTGCTAATGCCAATCGATTAGTATGATTAACAATCGATTGGCATCATTACCAATTGATTGGCATGTTTACCAATCAATTGGAATGTATACCAATCGATTGGCACTTTTGCTAATCGATAGGCATTTTTCAGCATTGACGACTTTTAGTAAAACGGCCATCACTTCCTCTAGAAAGCTCGAAAACGTGCACCGTTTGAAGCATTGGAAACTAGACTCAAAGACCTTTATTTTGATATATATAATTCATTCATAAAAATTATAACTCATTTTTTAGGGCATTGCTTCAAAGTAGACCCACTTGTGTTTTAGTAGCGATAAAATTATATTAAAGCATTCTTTGATGAATTCACCGGTTGTTTCATATAAGATTTGATTTCTTCTGGTTTATCCATGGTTATCGTTCCCAGTACTTTATATTTCTGTACTAAGTCACATGTCATTCATGTGGAGTGAGTTGTAGATGCATGGTGAGTGGTGGTCAGTGTGGAAAAGAGTATGTGGTTGAGTTTGTATTGTGGACACTCCCTGGTAATTGTATACCAAAGTGTGTTGTTTTGAGATTACGATGAGAGTGTCTTTTAAATGCGACGGTGACAAAATTAGACACTCTTTGGCGCTCATGGTAGCACTAAAGTGTGTAACGCCGAACTTGGAGATTCCCTGGCACCCATGGTAGTGCTAAAGTGTGGCCTACGGACACTCCTTGGTACCCGAGTCTGGATACTGCATGAGGTTTCTCTGGTATTTGTGAGGTGGATTAGGTACGAAAGTGTGAGGCATTAGAAACTCCCTGTTACCCCGTACTAAAGTGTGAGGCAAACTGGACACTCCCTGGTACCCCGTTACTAAAGTGTGGTCATCATAGTGTTTCAAAGATACTAGAGTGAGAGAGTTGGGTTGATGTGTTGTCGAGAGAAAAGAGTCGGTAAGATGAGATTGGTTGCATTGTTCCCATACACGGTCACATGTGTTATGAATTAAAGTTTACTAATGCTATCCTTTCTGTTTTATAATGTAAACTCATTTCTATATTGTTAACCTGTTGAGTAATGAAACTGTAAATGGAAAATAGTAAGTGAGTATGTTTTACATTCAAGTCATGTTTTTAATACTCACCAGCTTCAATAAGCTGACGGCGTTGATGCGCCCTAGACATTCGTGTCTAGGCTTTTCAAGTTATAATCAAGCTGGATCGTACGATTATGCGGATTGATTTCAACTACGTGAGGAGGAAATTTATTATTACTGCTTTATGTTATAAATCGAATTTGTAATAAGGATGACTGTAATAGATATTATTTTATTTCAAGGCGGGTTATACCTTTAGTTGATCACGTTCTGTAATATTTATTAAGTTAGACAAATTTTGTAAGCCTTGATTGCTCTACTGTGATCTATATCATTATATGGTTTGACGTTTGGGACGGAATCGATCCTTCAAACTGTCGCGACCAATGGGTCCATAAAGGAAATTAAATGTTTTCCATATTTATGCTACGTCGGGGCATGACAGGATTTAGTGGTATCAGAGCCAGGTTTATCTAGTTTTGACTAGACTCGGTTATTCACGCCCCAGATTAGTGACACAGATTAACCTTAGGTCATTGCTAAGCTATACAACCAAGTTCCTCTAAGTTTAGCCTGATTTGCCAAGATCGAATTTACCAATACAGCCAGGTTCCAGTTTTTAGTTGTTTGATACAAATCGTCCTTACTTCAGAGCTCGAATTCTAGGTTGGTTTCGCCGTAGAAACGATTGTACAAAAGTTTTGTCACATCGACAAGACTGTTAGCAGTTACCAAATATCCTCGGGCGTATCCATTTAGAAATTAGCCAAGTTGGTTATGACATATGAAGTCTATATTGACAGATAGTAGCCGAGTCCTAAGAAGTTGAGGTAAGCCATATCCCTCATGAATTGCTTAAACACTGACGAACTTCCTGAGTAAGATCTTGAAATAGTCAGCACAGCCTACGGCCCAGAGTTTCGAAGGAGAATAAGAATAAGATCTCTTCGCTATTATACACAGTCTTAGTTCGAATACTTATTTGGTGTATTATGTATACTTGAATTGTATTATGTATACTTGGGTTTTATTGTGTGCTTATGTTATTACGAGTATATTATATATGATATTAACCCGTTAGGCTCGACGTATGTGTAGGATCATAGATGACCGAGTCATCTCAAGCAACCCAGAACCAATCAGGCGGATAATCCCAGCTGTTATCCCTAGAAGCCAATCCCACTACTTTGGTCGGGTCATTTATTCTGAGCTTATGGGAGATGTGTGATAGAGTCACCATAGGTCAATTAGGAGATCCTCTGTATGAGATTTTTGTTGTGAAATCATCTGAACTACAGCATGGCAAAGAAAGTTCCAAGAGATGATGACGCCAGTTGAGAACAAGGGTACAAACACACAAGGCAGCCTCTATGCAAATTGTAACCTACCAAATTATAGTTGGTATAATTACAATGAAACTTAAGGGGTGGAACACGGCAGTCTGGGTCACCATCGTAAGAAAAAGGGTGTACCAAAAGCAGAGAAGAAGAAGTGGAAAGCCCAACCTTAGGTCAGTTTTAACTGCCAGATGCCAGGGCATACTGCTAAAAGATGTGCCTTACCTAAAAGAATAACGCAGTGTTTTTTCTGTGATGAGACGAATCACATTCGCAAGAGGTGCATGGCATGGAAGAACAACTTTTGATCTCTGTAGTGTGAGCATTGTTGGAAGACTATTGGACTAAGAGGAGAGCATGAGATCCTTGCAAGGTTGATTGTTCTGTTGATGAAAGAGTTTGACATAATCTTAGGGAGGATTGGCTCTCTCAGAATCAAGCAAAGATAGATTGTATGAAGAAGAGAATTACATTCTCCGATAATTGGAATCAATCCTTTGATTTCCAGTGTAACCCTTTAGGAGATATATTCCTCCCAAGATACTTAGCAAACGTCAAAGCCATCAATACAGAAGTATTAGTGTCATCTATACTTGTAGTCAAGGACTTTAAAGATGTATTTCAAG
Organism: Hydrangea macrophylla; assembly: GCA_033977485.1. NCBI lineage: Eukaryota > Viridiplantae > Streptophyta > Magnoliopsida > Cornales > Hydrangeaceae > Hydrangea > Hydrangea macrophylla. Next base: position 38,813,520 of record CM066994.1, read on the forward strand.
ACATTTATGGTTTATCACCTGAAAGAAGTATAGAGTTTTGTAACAAACTTATACCAGGAACCGCATCGATCACTAAGGTTCCCTACAGAATGGCCCCGCCGAACTATTGGAATTAAAGGAACAAGTTCAAGAGCTCGAGAACCTGGGCTTTGTACGTCCAAGTACATCACCTTGGGGAGCACCAGTGTTATTCGTGAAGAAGAAGGATGGGACACTTTGGCTGTGTATCGATTATAGAGAATTGAACCCAGTAACTATAAAAAATAAGTATCCTTTACCTCGGATCGACGATTTGTTTGATCAACTACAGGAAGCTACACCATTCTCCAAGATAGATCTACAATCTAGATATCATCACTTTAGGGTACAGAAGGAAGATATACTTAAGACTACTTTCAGAACCCGGTATGGTCATTATGAATTTCTGGTTATGCCGTTCGGAATAACGATGCCCCGGTAGTGTTTATGGATCTGATGAACAGAGTGTTCAAGCCTTATTTGGATCAGTTTGTCATCGTCTTCATAGATGATATTTTGATTTATTCTAAGTCAGAAGAAGAACACGAGCAACATCTACAGATAGCAATACAGACGCTCAAGGATCACCAGCTGTATGCCAAATTTAGTAAATGTGAGTTCTGGTTGCAAGAAGTAAAATTTTTGGGACACAAGGAATTTCTGTAGATTCATCCAAGATAGATGTTGTATCAAATTGGGTTAGACCGAGCAACTCTACAGAAGTTAGGAGGTTCCTTGGACTCGTAGGTTATTATCGGAGATTTGTTGAGGGATTCTCCAAGATAGTAGTGCCATTGACTGGATTGACGAAGAAGAATTTAAAATTTGAGTGGACAGAGAAGCATGAGCGCGCCTTTTTAGAGTTGAAACAGAGACTCACCACCGCACCGGTACTCGCTATACCCAAGCCTAATGAGAAGTTCATTATCTTCAGTGGCACATCTTATTAAGGACTGGGATGTGTACTTATACAAGATGGTAGAGTTATTGCTTATGGATCTAGACAGCTGAAGCCGAACGAGTTGAACTACCCCACTCATGATTTGGAGTTGGCAGCAGTAGTTTTTGCACTCAAGATTTGGAGACATTATCTCTATGGTGAGAAGTTTGATCTTTTCTCCGATCACAAGAGTTTGAAATATTTGTTCACATAGAAAAAGTTGAACATGAGGCAGCACAGATGGATAGAACTGATCAAAGATTACGACTTCACGTTAGAATACCACCCTGGTAAAGCTAATGTGGTTGCTGATGCTTTGAGTCAGCAAGCTCGTGTGACGATTGCCTCTTTAATGGTTAGAGAATGGCAGGCGTTGGAGACATTGGCTGAGTTCGACGTACAGAGTACTGAGGAAGGAGAAGGGCAACTTTTTGGATGTCTTGTCTTATAACCTACTCTTATTGACCGCATTATCGAAGCATAGAAAGGAGATGAGAAGTTTCGAACATGGTTCACCAAGATGTCCAAAAAAGACCCGACCGAATGGAAAGTGGGAAGTGATAGAGGATACAGGTGCAAGGATAGATTATGTGTACCAGACTATAGGGATTTGAAAAATGATATTCTTGGGGAAGTACATGAGTCGAGATATACAGTTCACCCGGGAGGAATAAAAATGTACAAAGATTTGAAGAGAAATTTCTGGTGGGAAGGTATGAAGAAAGACATAACCGAATTTGTATCCAAGTGTTTGACGTGTCAACAAGTCATCCCCGAACAGCAGAGGCCATTAGAATTGTTGCAACCGCTACCTGTTCCAGGTTGGATGTAGGAGCACATCACCATGGATTTCGTAGTAGGATTGCCTTGATCACAGCAGAATCATGACACCATTTGGGTAATCGTGGATCGATTGACTAAGTCGGCTCATTTCATTGCTTACAGTATGACATACCCGGTAGAAAAGATGACCCCGGATGTACATACAGCAAGTTGTACGACTTCACGGTGCACCTGTGTCAATTGTGTCAGACCGTGACGCCCGTTTTACTTCTGGATTTTGGAAAAGTCTACAAGAAGCTATGGGGACCTCGCTCAAGATGAGTACTGCTTTTCACCCTCAGACAGACGGGTAAACTGAGCGTGTTAATCAAATCATGGAGGATATGCTTAAGCTTGTGTTATCAATTTTGAAGAATCTTGGGAAACACACTTGCCTTTGGTTGAATTCGCCTATAACAATAGTTATCACACGAGTATCGGGATGGCTCCGTTCGAAGCATTGTACAGACGACCATGTCATTCTCCATTGTGCTGGGCCGAGGTTAGAGATACAGAATTGTTGGGACCAGATCTAGTTAGAGAAACCAACGAGAAGATTTCTCTAGTCAAGGAAAGGATGAGAACTGCTCAGAGCAAGTATAAGAGTTATGTTGATCGACGTCAAAAAGATTTGGAATTCAGTGTTGGAGATCATGTACTTCTTAAGGTTTCGCCAACCCGAGGAGTAGTACGCTTCGGTCTCAAGAAAGAGAAGTTAGCCTTGCATTTCATTAGACTGTTCGAGATTCTGGATCGCGTTGGGAAAATGGCTTATCGGCTCACGCCACCACCGAAGATGTCTGGGGTTCACTACGTATTCCATGTGTGTATGCTGAGGAAATACATACGAGATCCCTCTCATGTAGTTAGTTTTGACGATATTGAGAAGAGTCATAACGTTTCCTACAAAGAGAGGACATTCCGTTGGTGAAGGTTCAGTGGAATCACCATGACGAGAATGAAGCCTCGTGGGAAGTTGAAGTTGACATGAGGAAGAAGTATCCAGAGTTATTTCAGGACTAATTATTCTTGATTTTGGGGACGAAATCTAGTTTAAGGGAGGAATGGTGTAACAACCTGCATTTTCACTTAATTAATTGTATTTGCAATGTCACATTTAAATTTAATTTGTATTGTCTGCTTTTATTTTAATTTCAATTCTCATATATTAAATATGGTTACTTGTTTTATTGCATATTGGAATTCTTTTGGGGTGAAAGTGCAATTTTATAAAATTTAGAAACACTTGTGTTGAATTTCATAACTGTATTTCAAAATGGTGAAAATATTTTCTTTTAACTCAAACTGTACTTTTATAAAACCGGAAGATCATTTCTTACATTAAAAATAATTTTTTTGTATTTTTGTGGTGAACCCCGCAATCCGAAAATACAAGTTTACGTTCAAAACTGTCCGTGTCGCGTTAAAATTGTACAGACTTTGGTTTGGACGTAAAGTTAGAAGTGACTTGTGCTTTACTTTCCATTTATGGAAACCTAATCATTGCATAAGGCCTTGTTTGGAAATACTTTTGGGTTCATGAGTTACCCTTAGGCGATGATTTGTTTTCCCAAACAATATAAGTAATCCATAGACAATTTGTGTGTGACTTGTTTGGCTATGCTTATGTTGGTATGTGCTACTATTCTTCCAAAAGCTTGAATTTCCAAACACTTTGGGATTGACCCCTAATAGTCTATATTGCCCCTTCAATCCTTGAAAATGTATATACGTATGTATATTAGTATATATTCTTCTATAAGAGCTGTGTAATTGTGATGATATTAGTAATTAAGAAAGAAATTAGATTGTAGAGTGAGAGTGAAGATGCTTGGCCACCAAGTTCTTCATTGATATTTCTATTTATAAAACACAACCCATTCTCATTCTACACACATCACCAGCAGATTATAGAGAGTTTCAGAGAGAATGCAGAGAGTTAATTACATAATTTTGAGAGAAAGAACTTGAAGAACTCAATCCCCATAACCAAAGCTTGGGTTTGAATTTCTTAGCTTACTATTCTTTCTCAACAATTCTTCAATCCTTATCATCAGTGAGTATTGCTAACTCACTTATAATGTGATTTCATGCTTAATTACAGTTTATATTCGTTGAATTAGTATGTGTTTATATGAAATTCGTTTAAGCTTATTCATGGTGTAAAAATAGTGATTTTTCAAACTCAACCAAAATCATTTTTGATAGATAAAAATGAAAGATTACAGTCCTTAGAGGTTGTTTTTAAAGTATTGGAGCTTAATTCATTCGTATATGAAAGTGTATTAGAAATTAAGTTTTGTCACCCCTCGCCTTTTCATAAAATCCGAGATCTACGATTGAAATTAGTTAAAATTGATCTCGTATTCATGACCTTTGCGGAAAAACGGAGAGAACCATATTACAAGTCATGTTTGCATTCGGATTTGAAAATAGGTCAAAAATAGGCTTTAAATTCGTAGCAGGGGAGAAACTGCTGATGCCAATCGATTGGCATATTTGCCAATAATTTGGCATCATTACCAATCGATTGGCATGTTTACCAATCGATTGGAATGTATACCAATCGATTGGCATTTTTCACCACTGACGACTTTTAGTAAAACGGCCATAACTTTCTCTAGAAAGCTCGAAAATGCGCACCGTTTAAAGCGTTGGAAACTAGCCTCAAAGACCTTTATTTTGATATATAATCATCCACAAAAGCTATAACTCATTTTTTAGGCATTGCTTCAAAGTAGACCCACTTGTGTTTAGTAGCGATAAAAGCATATTAAAGTATTCTTTGATGAATTCTTCGGTTGTTTCATATAAGATTTGATTTCTTCTCATATATCCATGATTATCGTTCCTAGTACTTTATATTTCGGTATTAAGTCACATGTCATTCATGTGGAGTTAGTTGTACATGCATGGTGAGTGGTGGTCAGTGTGGAAAATAGTATGTGGTTGAGTTTGTATTGTGGACACTTCCTGGTAGTTGTATACCAAAGTGTGATGTTTTGAGATTGCGGCGAGAGTATCTTTGAAATGCGACAGTGACAAAACTCGACACTCCCTGGTGCCCATGGTAGCGCTAAAGTGTGTGACGCCGAACTTGGACATTCCCTGGCACCCATGGTAGTGCTAAAGTGTGGCCTACGGACACTCCCGGGTACCCGATTCTGGATACTGCGTGAGATTTCTCTGGTATTTGCGAGGCAGATTAGGTACTAAAGTGTGAGGCATTGGACACTCCCTGGTACCCCGTACTAAAGTGTAAGGCAAACTGGACACTCCCTAGTACCCAGTTACTAAAGTGTGGTCATCTTAGTGTTTCAAAGATACTAGAGTGAGAGAGTTGGGTTGATGTGTTGTCGAGAGAACAGAGTCGGTAAGATGAGATTGGTTGCATTGTTCCCATACACGGTCACATGTGTTACGAATTAAAGTTTATTAATGTTATCCTTTCTGTTTTGTAATGTAAACTCATTTCTATATTGTTAATCTGTTGAATAATGAAAACTGTAAATGGAAAATCGTAAGTGAGTATGTTTTACATTCAAGTTATGTTTTTAATACTCACCAGCTTAAATAAGCTGACGGCGTTGATGCACCCTGGACATTCGTGTCTAGGCTTTTTAGGTTATAATCAAGCTGGAGCGTACGATTATACGAATTGATTTCAACTACCTGAGGAGGAAATTTATTATTACTGCTTATGTTATAAACCGAATTTGTAATAAGGATGCCTGTAATAGACATTATTTTGTTTCAAGGCGGGTTGTGCCTTTAGTTGACCACGTGCTGTAATATTTATTATGTTAGAAAAATTTTGTAAGTATTGATTGCTCTACTCTGATCTATATCATTATATGGCTCAACGTTTGGGACGGAATCGATCCTTCAAACTGTCGCGACCTACGGGTCCATAAAGGAAATTAAATGCTTTCCATATTTATGCTACGTCGGGGTGTGACATATAGAAGGTACAAAAAGACAATTTCAAATTATTGAAATCCTATCTCTACCAAAACAAAGATGTAGATCTCCTACTACAACTGCTGCTACTCTCGTAGCATTTCCCATGTATAGATGAATCTCTCCATCACTGAGCTACCTTGTTCCCTGGAACCCCTGCAAAGAATTGCATACATGATCAGTGACTCCCGTATCTACACACCAGGTTCCGGTAGATCGGACCGCTAAACACGATTCAACAACTAGTAAATGAGATTTACCTTGATTGTTCTGTCTGGCGAGATAAACCGGACACTGCTTCTTCTAGTGTCCTGGCTGCTTGCAAAAAACATTTACCTTTAGGCTTTCCTGGTTGTTCTCTTGGTCTTTGGATTGGCAGAGGACCCGCGGCCTTCTTTTAAGCCTTTTTCATTTTCTTCTTGCCTTTCGGCTTTGAAGCAAAACATTTCTCAAATACAAGAGCAATCCCTGACTTTTTGTTGAGACCCTCAGCTGCCTGGAGTTCTTTAAGTAGTTCCGTCGAAGTATATTTAAATTTATTCATGTTGTAATTGAGGCAGAATTACTTAAAAGACTCTGGCAACGACTAGAGTACGATATCGACCTGGGTTTCCCCATCGATTTTAGCTCCAAGGATCTCTAGTTCATTGAGAAGAGATATCATCTTAAGAACATGATCCCTAATAGGCGTCCCCTCAGCCATGGTTGTGTTCATCAAATCTTTCATGGCAGCCTGCCTAGCAGTACGACTTTAATCCCCGAACATCTCTCGGAGGCTCTCCATCATGTTATAGGCACTAATCATTGACTGATGCTGATGTTGTAGAACATTCAACATGGATACCAAAATGTAACACCGCGCCATCTCATCAGCCTTAACCCATTTCTTGTGAGCCTGGGTTTCCTCAACGGTTGCCCCCCTCACCAGGTTGCTCAGGACATTCTTGAGTAAGCACAAACTTGTACTCTTCAGCAGTTAACAGAATCCAAATTCCTTTTCCAGTCTATATAATTTGGTCCAGTAAGTTTGTTTTCTTTAAGTATAACAACAAGTGGATTGAAAGTACCCATTTAAAAGCCTAAGAATCACATAACATAAATAATTACGTTTGGGCAAAAATTACTATGGATTCGAGTTGAAAATATTGGTTCCCTCTACCATATTTGAAAGGAATCCGCCAGCAACCTAATACACTACGAATAGTATGACTCGATGGGAAGCCATATACTATCCATCATTGTTCAGATAGGAAATTGCCTTTTAATTTTACTATCCAGGCAATGTACCTTGCCTACTAAATTACACTGCTGACTTGCTTTGGTCCTATAAATAACAATAGTGACTCAGATGGAGAGGATATTATTATTTATAGTTAAATGTATACCATCACTTAATTCTAGGTCAAGAGTTCCGTGAGGAACACCTCTGATGGAGAGGTAACCCACACTAACAATCACCCAAAAAATTCTTGTAAAGAAGTTTGTACCGATGATTCCATGATCAACTGCAACCGATAGGGAGGATGGCACTAAAGCCATCATACAAAATTAATCATATCATCTACAAACCAGTGACGGAGACCATGAGATTTATACTTGGTAAATTCCCTCTCCCACTTAGAATTTTAAAAAAGTTTGAGGGTTATGATTTTTAGAAAAACTTTTAATTTAATTAATATTAAAATAATAGAATACTTGACAAGGATTAGTCCATCCTTACTTGTCAAACACACATGTGTAAATAATAAAATTTTTCTATTCTCATGATTTTAGAAAATAAGTACTTATGCTTTCAAAATATAGAATTAGTTTTATTTCTAAATACACATGTAGTTGTCCATCATTCTAAATTAATATAAATTAAACATGCAGTTAGACATCTAAAATAGGTCTAGGAACAATTATCCATGTTGTCCTATTCAATAAACATGAAACAATAATAATTATTCAATCACACATAAATAAGGAAACCACAATAAAATAGGAATCCCACTATTATGGTCAAGTTGCAACTCTTGTGAAAAAATCTTCATTGAACCCGATTAGCTCTATGTCGCCACTACGCACGGGGTTCGAGTTAAATCCGATCTACCATCAGCAACTGCCTTCCAGAACTATTTTCTGAAACAGTCTTTTGAAACTACCTTCTAGATCGCTTTCGGAAACTGCTTGTAAAACTGCTCTCACGAACCATCTTCACGGATTTACTTGAGATATTACATACACCCTATGCCTCCATGAAGGAGTTCACATGCTATTTATTTGCAATAAATTAACCACGCATCAATCAAGCGTGGGATCCAATACATACAAATCCTATGCCTCCATAAAGGAGTTCACATGCTGTATCAAAATAGTAATATTAACCACGAATAAACCCATCATGGGATCCAATCACACAAAACCAGTGACTATAATAGTGGAATAAAAATGCTGCAAAATAAGGGTTACCACAGATCTACGTTCTATCCATCCATCAATGCACGCATAAGATCTGTATTACTGGACAACATGGTTGCGTCTTACCCATATGCAGAATCAACGTTGCTCTGATACCACTGTTACGAAACTACGTTCCCAGTATCCGTTGACAGTGCGTATAAGTTGGTACTGCAAAAATTTACATGAAAGCTACAATAAACCTACAAGGGCAGAACTAGGGTTACCTTCAACTACAAAATAGATTGTTGTAGTAGACGAATTGAGAACACATGCTCGATAACAGCTCACGATCTTCTACAGCATTCCTCTGCTGCCAGAATATCAAACTGAGTGTGGGCTCTATCGAAATCCTTTCTGTTTTCTGCTCTCCCTCTTTTATGCTCTCTTTTCTATTCCGAGTTATAATACTCTTGGTGGAAAAATGCAAACTGAGAGGAGAGCCAAAACAACATATATATATAGGCTACGATAAGGACCATAAGAAGTCAATAAGGAATAGGCTTCCTTATGGAATTAGGAAACCCCAATTCGAACTGAATCAGATTCCTATTTTCATAAAATATAATTCATACTACTAAAGAATTATAATTACACTCCTACCCTTATCTCAAAAATATATTTCGAGCTCCATGTTATTAAATGCTTATTATCTCCCCATGTTAAGATTACAGATATCCATTAATTAAATATAATTACTGACAATCATATTTAATTAATCTCTTAAAATTCCTTGAAATTCTCTACTTAACTTATTTGATATGTCGGATACAAAGTCCACCTGCAGGGTTTGACATAATCAAAACTTATAAGCTTTCTCAAGGGGATATCATCAATCCCAAAAATTGAGACCTGGATTCCATCATTAATTTATATCCACCACATAATCAATATTGTCACCCAATCCAATGAGATATTGATCCATTTAAGGATCTCACCCTTGTAGGGATCAAATGTACGTGTCTATAAATTAACTTAGGATTTAGAGCATAAGATCTCATAATAGCCATGAGGTATTAATTATCTTATAAGTCAGTATAAAGATAATTACCCTAGAAGGTCCTGTTTAATACATCAAGTGTACCAGCATAGTGAGTTGAAACTATACCATTTTCCGCAGTCAAGACAAACCTACTACAACACCATGCTGCAATCCTACCGATGGTGTGTCCAAACCCATCTAAGACTGTAAACCAAAATTTTACATTCTACAAGATCCGATGGTCTGGTCTTTCGTGTATAAGCCAAACTCTACACACTAAACCACCTACTATGTAGAATGAGAGACACACATGCATAATATTAAATAAATAATACAATACAAACATTGCCCACACAAATTCTCATAAAAATGGAATAACTAATTTTATTAAATGAACAAAAAATCAACTACATAAAGCATGGCTTTTAGTATTATCCCTAACAGTTACATGAAGTCATGATTGTAAACTATAAAAGAGATTGAGTCATGATTGTTGGGAGAGTACTAATAACGAGAAAAGAAAAAACTCGAAAAAGAAATGAAATAGCAAAATAGAAAAGATAAAAAGAAAATAAAATAAGAGCCTCACATGATTAAGTAATTCTCCATTTGTGATTCAAAGAAATTAATTGTTCCGACTCATCTCTAGTATTGTGTAGTACTCATGTGGCCTCTTGAACCCAAGTTTGTTCCTAAACATTTCTCTCCCCCACTTCCTATATCTCATTTTCCTTTATCTGTATTTTGACCTTTCCAATCCCTAATTAATCCTCAAAAAATTGTGATTTGGAGTTTGAGACAAATGTGAGAAAGAGTTAAGAGTTTTACTTCACTTCTCTAATGCATAGTGTCTTTCATTAGATTAATTTTACCCATTTGAAAAGTTCAATGTTTTTTATACTTGACATGTGTGCGGCTTTGCATTCCATTTTCCATTACGCTTTGCCCGCACGTCACGAGTGTATTACCCAATTCAAGTGTTTTATTTGTGAGAGTAATACCGATGAGAATTGTGTTGAAGCGCTTTTTTGAACAAAATTTGGTTAATGAGAGCATTGCACCATTCGAATATTTGTAGTCATGCATTTCACACCACACACGCATCCCAGAGTTGGAATGAATGAAGTTTTTTAATAATCTTGATAGTTTGTGAACTCTTAAGAACTCGTGTGTCACTTGCCAAAATCTTTCGAGAATTTTGTGACTATGTTGAGTGTCAGCGTTAGATAGTGGGCAACTATTATGAGGAAATTGTATATTTGTGGGTATCATTCTGATAACCCTTCAGAGACAAAACTCTGCCTCTATGAGTAACTTAGAGGTTTAACAGCTTGTTGCATTTGCTCAATGCAATCGTGTTCCCACAAAAATGATTTATCTTTCATTTTAAATAATTTTTTGTGCAAGGTTATTCTTGGATCTCTTGGTCTTTCGCATTGTTGCTAAGGCATTAACAACATACTAGTTGGGGGTGTGATTAGCGTTCAATATTGCATTCTTGTTCTCATGATTTGCTTTTATTGGACACAGCTTATCACCTAATCCGAGAGATTTAATGGATAAATTGTGCTTTTCTTAATTCTTTTTATTGTGTTCTTATTATTAATAAAATCTCACTATTGTAGATTTTAGGAGCTTGGTAGAAGTTGGAACCAAGAATTTTGGGTTCTATCTCAAAAAAGAGAAAGGAACACCATTCTGCAAGGTCGAATCGATCCTCATTTTGGGAGCGGATCGATTCGCTGCTTCCCCAGGACTTGGAGATTTTTTCTTAGAAAGTCGGATCGATCTAACTTTTACACACGGATCGATCTACGAGTTTTGACGAGGATTCTGATTGCCCATTTGAACTCTAGATCGATCTGGATGCTTGCCTAGGATCGATACGTCCCGACTGACGATGGTCCCCTCGTTTTATTGCAAGTTTGCCATTTGGTATTAGAAGTATAAATAGTTAGAGATAGATTTTTGTTAGGGTTAGCTTTTGTTTTGGGTTATTTTTTTATTTTAACAAGTTGTAAATACTCTCTATCTCCCTTAGGTCTTCTTCTACCTTGCATTTACTCCTCCATCCACCCATCCACCATCAATTTACATTTAGTTCTAGAGAGGGAGAAGATTGATCTTGTATTGAATGCTTTCAAGCTTGGTTTGGATCATTGAAGTTTTCTTGCCTTTAAGATGTACGCCTTGTGTTGGTATTATTTCTCTCTCACTCTCTTTAATGTTTATGCTTTTATATCCATGAGTAGCTAGATTATGTAGGCTGGGGATCATAAACCCACCATTGGACCCACTTGAGCTCTAATGTAGGATTTTAATGTCTTGAAGTATTTCTAGGGTTCATGTGTGTAAGGTTTGATTCACTAGGACTTCACTTATGATGTCAGGCATGATAAGTTGTTCAATTCTTGATTCAAACCTCGCCTCTTGTATTTCATGAAAGTTTCTATCAAACATTGTATGTTGATGACCATATATTTCATAGTTTGCCTCAATGAAATTCTATACCCTAGAATATACTACAAACACAAAATTCATTTGTTGTTTGGCCCAAGGTAGGGTAATGCTCCCCAACCTCTATCTTTCCATTCGAAAAACCTCCTTCTGATTAAACTTGTTTTGATTAAAGCTCACTTTTCACTTTATAATTGTCATTGTAGTATAACTAGTGTTAATTGAATCTCACCAAAAAGACGAAAAGTCGTAGTATTTCTTTTATAGTTTCTTTCTCCTTAACGCATTGTAATTGGTTTATAAGCTACCATTATCGTTGTTGCATTCCAATCCCCGTGGACTCGACAACCTACTTCTAATATTATATTTTTAATAGGTTATAACAAAGAACTTGATTTTGACGTAATCAGTTTGTTTTAGGTAGACCTCCATATGAAAGAGTCTGTCTTTCTTAGGAACAATTCTCCGATTGTTTGGTATATATCTGTCGCAAAAATCCAGTCCAATCCCCCCACAGGATCTGTGAGAAAATAATGCAAGAACGAAAGAAATTAAGAACAAGCCCACCAGAAACACAAGATTTCTACATGGTTCGGCCAATTATGCCTACATCCACACCGTTACAGAGTTGTATTGTGCTTTAGGGTTTCAAAGAGAGTTGCAGTCCATGTTTACAGCCTTAGGAAATAGTACATATAGCCTATACAAAGTTTCCTTACGAACTAGCTTCCTAAACCATATAGGAAACCTTAAATTTGCTGCCAAGTCCCGATCCCGTACGAGCAGTCTGCTCGTGTAGTGCCCGCTCGTGTGGATCCTCGGTGTGTTGACATAAAAGAATGTGCAAGACCATCCTCGCTCCTGTCCTTGCTACTATGTCCACTCGCGCGTGCTAACACGTCCTGCCCAGATTTCTTCTTCCTTTGCAAATAGAAGCTCCACCGAAACTATCCCGAGCTCTTTGGATTAGGATTCACCATTCCTATCAATCTCCCACTTGGAGGATAATCACACCACTAACACAAACCCTTCTCAAAGCAATAATCACTCATCTCTGCAACGCATCCTCAAGTTCTATGCTTGAAGACCATCTGAAGTTCCAGATAACTTCAGTTTGTCAATGGTCACCGCCTCTGTCAACATGTCTATCGGGTTTGACTCCCACTGATCTTCTCAAGAGATAGCACCCCATCATATAAGAGAGACCATATAAAATGATATCTCAACTGAATATGCTTTGTTCTCAAATGGAAAACCGAATTCTTCACTAGATGAATGGCACTTTGACTGTCACAGTGCAAAATACTATTTCCAAGCTCCTCCCTAATTCCTTAAAGAACTCTTGTAGTTAAATCATCTCTTTGCTTGCCTCTTTCACGGAAACATACCCTCAATAGTGAAGAAAGCTACGATCTTCTATAATTGAGACACCCAACTAATAGTTTAGCACCCAAAGTATATACATACCCCGTTGTACTCTTTATGTTATCCACATCACTGGCCAAAACCGCGTCTACATAACCTTGCAATACCATTTTTGCTCCTTTGAAATAAAGAGCAATCTCTGAAGTGCCCCTCAAATAATTGCGAACCCAGTTCAATGCCTCTCAATCCTTCTTGTCTGAATTGGTTATGTACCTACTCACATCTCCCACTGCATGTGCAATGTTTGGATGTGTACATACCATGGCATACATGAGGCTCCCAACTATCGAAGCTTATGGAACTCTTTCCATATTCTTCCGTTCTTCATCGGTTTATGGACATTGCTCCTTTGATTGCCTAAAGTGACCAGCGAAAGGACATCCCATCAGTTTTGCATCTTGCATGCTAAACCTGCTAAGCACCCTCTTCACGTACTCCTCTTGTGACAATTTTAATGTATCCGCTTCTCTGTCCCTGTTAATTCTCATCCCAAGGATTTGTTTAGCTTTGCCCAGATCTTTAATTGTAAAGTCCTCGACAACTGACTCTTCAAATTATTTATATCTTGAATGTTTGATCCTGCTAACAATATATCATCCAGATACAAGAGCAAAATGATGAAATAACTTCCAAACCACATCACATAATGAAGTCACTTGTACCCATAAAACTGTCGAACTTCTTGTACCATAGCCGATGTGCTTGCTTCAAACCGTATAAGCTTTTCACTAGCTTACAAACCATTTCCTCTCTACCTGGTGCTTTAAACCCTAGCGATTGCTTTATGTAGATCTTTTCATCTAAATTGCCATGGAAAAAAGCTATCTTCACAGTTAGCTGCTCTAGATGTAAGTCATCCACTGCCACTATACTCAAAACCACCCTAATTGTAGTTAGCTTTAGAACCGAAAAGAAAATCTTGGTATAATCAATACCTTTCTTTTGTTGAAACCCCTTTACCACTGATCTCGCCTTATAGCGATTGCTACTATCTTGCTCTTCCTTTAACCTGTAAACTCATTTGCTATGAAGTGCCTTCTTCCCCTTTGGTGATGCGGTAAGCTCCTATGTCTCATTTGACATAAGTTAGTCCATCTCATCTTTCATGGCTAACTCCCACTTATAAGGCTTCTTCATAACTTTCTGATTCACTTTCTATTTGCCAATAACTTATAATACAAAGATAGAGAATACCTCTGTATAGGTCTAAAAATCTTGGAAGACCGCCTCATCATAGAACCCGGTGTGATCGACTCTTACCACAAAACTGTGTTTTTCGGTGTCTTTTCATGCCCAAAATCTTCAATTTCTGAGGGCTCCTCTAGGTCAACATACCCAGTCTTCTCAACTTGAGCTTCCGTGCTACTTGACTTTGTACCCATCCTATCCTTATACATTACCTTCTCACTGAATACAACATCCTAGATTCTAATGATACTTTGGTTATCCTAAAACCGTTACCCAAACTCATATGTGCCATAACCAATGAAAGTGCACTTCCTTGATTTTAGGTCCAGCTTACTCCTAGCTTCAGAATCAATGTGCACATATAAAACACAACCAAACACATGCAAATACGAAAGATTTAGCTCTTTCCCGCTCCAAACCTCCTCTCGTAGCTTCTCATCCAAAAGAACTGATGGTCCATGATTGACAAGGTGTGTAGCAGTGCTAACTGCATCTTCCCAAAACTTCTTGGGCAACCTAAAATGTATCCTCGCACTTTTGGCCCGTTCAGTCATAGTTCTATTCATGCGTTCGACAATGCCATTTTACTGCGGGGTCCTCAAAATAGTCTTCTCCATCCTAATTCCATCGTTTGAACAAAACTCAATGAACTCACTATCTTTGTACTCCCCTCCATAGTCGAATCTAAGGCATTAAACCTTCAAACTCATCTCTGTCAAGCCCCGATGTAGCAAAAATAGGAAAAAAAATTCATTTCCTTTTTGGACACGTAGGTGTAGACACCCCGATTTTGACCAAGCGTCGAATTAAGGGGAGCATTACCTCTAAGATCCAATCATGACATGCATCCAATTAATCCAAGACTTCCAAAAGTGATTCAAGCTCTTCCGAAGGCTTTTCCAATTTAAAACAAAAAAAAAAGAGAGAGAGAAAGAGGGAAACAGAGAAAACGGTACATAGTGAAGGTTGCGACAGTCACGGGTTGCCGTACGGCACTCTGTGAAGTGTCGTACAGCTTTCAGTAAATGTCAATAATTTCATCAAATGCCGCAAAAAAAGAATTTCTACAAAAAAAATGGCAGTCTGTGTAGTTGTCTGTGGCACTCCATGAATGCCGCTTCGGCATTCACTCAATGTCGTTCCGGCAATCACTGAGTGCCACTTCCATCTCCAGAGATTGTCGTATTTTTATGACAGTCTGTCCAAAAATAGGTTAGTTTATACCATCAAAAGGCAGCTGAAATTAGGGTTTTGGCTGCTAATTTCCCAAAAAAACCCTCTAAAGATTGCCTATATATAGAGGATGTGTATCCCATTAAGGGGGAGTTAGAATTTTAGAAGGTTAGGATCCCAATATTGATTCTCTTCAAAACTTTCTAAATTAAGAGATAAGTGGAATTAGAAGAAGAAGAGCTTGATCATCATTCTTGGAAGATTTCAAAGCAACAAAAGGAGTTGAGTATAATTAGAGGTAAACTTTAAATCACTTAGTTTTAACACCCAAGTTCAATCACAATACATAGATGCTTAGGAACTTTTACACATTTTCAAAACCTCTCTTCCCACCCCATTTCATCACACACCACGTGTATTGTGATTGAACTCTCATTTCATTAGTTGGATCAAAATAGCCTTGAGATTACAGCTTGAATAAATCTTGGAGTTTGATGTTGTTTGAATGATTTCTTTTCTTTTTGACTATGTCCTTTTTTTGAGATTCATAAGGCTTTCAATGTCTTACTTGAATCCTTGTGTTTAGAATCCCTCAATATCCTTATGAACTCATGATTCATGAGAGGATTAAGGTTGGTATTATTGTGTTGAGTTAATGAGTTCAAACTTTTACCATAGTTTGAATTCATTACCTTGGGGTTCTATGAAGTTTTTCCATACTTTTAAGTGTCCCTAGTTTCCAATGACCAACAAATGGTAAGAAGGATAATTTGAGTCCAAGCTTATTTCCATGGCTTAGCTGCACTACTTTGAGATTTTATGAAGTTCCTTATACTTCACTTAAAATCCATAAGTCCAAATGTTCTTAGTGTCCAATAACCATCAAATGGTAGGAAAAGTAGTGCAAATCTAAGCCTATTTCCATGGTTTAGATTATTGTCTTAAGATTTTGTGAAGTTTATTCACACTTCATTGAAATCTATATGAGTGTCCTTAGTCTCCAATGACCATCAAATGGTAGGAGCGAATGGTTTGGTTTAAACCCAACTCTATGGTTTAATAGTTGGGGTTAACAAATAAAGTTGAATTTGACAAATGGTGCAGTGAATTCAATGACCACTTTTGATCAAGGATTTTTAGTTAAACATTGAACCGCAATTGAATGAAACTAACGGGAATATGTCTATAACTCAAAGTTCTACCACCGTATTTTTTGTTTTAACAAGATTCCATGGTTAAGATGGTTTGGTCATGATTTTTGGGAAACAATAACAATCTATCTAGAGTTTCAGAACAGCAACATCCTTTTGAAACGAGTAAATCAGAATCTTAATCAAGCATTCTTGACCCCAAATAATTTTTTATATGAAGTTTGATGTGTTAGCAAGATTTCCTAAAAAGATCCAAGTGTTTCTGATTTTTTTACTATTTTTAGAAAATCATTTTTTACTATTTTTAGAAAATCATACAAAAACTCTGGACAGAGAATTATGAAGTCCTGAGTGACATCTAGTATTTTTTTAATTCCCAGAGATCTAACCGTTGAAATCTTGATTTTCTTTTTTATTAAAAACTAGACTCACAGAGGCGCCTTGTGTCCAAAAAACATCAAGATCAAACCACGGGAACCATCCCTTTTATTTCTTTGAATTTCGGGTCTACTCTCAGCAATTTTCAGAATCCTATCACATTTTTTACCAACTTTGTAAATAATGGTTCAAATGATCTTTCCTTAACCTAAGGCTTATACCATACTCCAATAAAGATTATTCAAGCTTGGAACCAAAGGGTAAATGGTCCAAACCAATGAATAAATTCATAGCTTACTCTTGTTCATATCCATATATCCATGAACATTCATTCATGTAGATTGACACTTGAAAATAGAATTTTCCTCTTGTTAGGAATTATTACTCAGGATCCAATAATGTGCTTTGTTTAAAATGTGTGTACTAATCTTTGTTTTGTAGAGCATTTGAGGTACAATTTCCTAACCCTTCTCTAGTTTAATTTGCTTCTTTGATTTTTATTGATTTTCGACTCCATGAATGACACCTTTGAAATAGGTCTTGCTTTACCTGTATACTTGAATTAGAGACACTTTTTTTAGGATTTTCTTTATTTTGCATGCATTGCACGTTTAATATTCGCGGCTGGATCCCGAGTAAGTTTCCTAGTTCCCTAACTACACATCATATCATTTGTTAATTAAAATATGTGGTTTTGAATGATATTTTATCATTTGCAATCTTACACCCTTTAGACATGCTTTTGTAATGTATATTTATACATATGTATTAGTTGAGGGCATGCTTAGATTAATAATTTGATTAAAAGGATATTGAGTAGAGGCCTATCGCGAGATAGGATGAGGGAGGGTGATTTAGTCCGTCGGGCTCCTTCCTCTCTCATTCCATAATGCCTGGACCTAGTTAATCTCTAGTTTCTAAAAGATCGGTTTGCTTTTAGATGGTTTCTTAATTTTCCTTTTAAAAATTAAGTGGCGACTCATTTTTGAATTTGAATTTGAATTTGAATTTGAATTTGGAAAATGATTTTAAATAAAAAAAAAACTATGGGTAGGAAAATTGGGGTATCCACAATCTGGCGACTCTACTGGGATCGAACCCAGAATCTCTGGTTTCGCAGACCAGAATTTCTAATTTTGGGTTCACTCGAGGATTAGACTCAAAAACATCTTGTTAATCGAATTAATTAATTTTTGTGTACCCGTTGCATTGCACTTGCATGTCCAGCCAGTCAATTGCACGGAATATGACCTTTGAGGCTCGGGGCAACCCAGTCGGTCAAGTAATCATGGGACTGTGTGATCACCCTTGATCTCGTATCATGATTTGGTATATGAAGCATCATATTGGATGTGTGTCAAGGGTCGATTATTTGACCAAAACCCAGCCTTTACATGGTAGTTTCCATAGAACCTTTCAAACTTGGGGAATAAAATCTTGATTAGGGTTATTTTCTAGGGAGCTTTGTGTAATTACTTGAGATGATGACGATGCTTGTTTGATGTAGGATGTGTAATCTCCTAATTATCTTTTAGGAATTCCTTCTTATGTCCCACGACATTTGGGAACATGCTGAATCTTGATTGTAAGATTGCATCTTTTATATCTTATTAGCTAAGATCATTGACCTTGTATGTGTCCAAATTCATGAAAAGTACGGTAATGATCCGATTAAGTGATCCTTCTACCAAAAAGAATTTTAATTCCATCTTTTTAAGCAAACGAATTTTTTGTCATCTTTGTTCCAAAGTTTCAAATCGCTCTTTCAAAAATCTTTGAAGTTCACTTTTTGATTAAAGCCACAAACTACTCTTTGTTAAAATATATTTTTACATGATCATCTTCAAAGAAAGGAAAAATCAAGAATTTTGGGAATTGTTTTCGGAGAAGTGCTTTTCAAATGAATTTCAAAGTAAAATTTCTATCCAATCACCTTTTTGAGAAATATTCAAAATCTTTGAGAATTGTTTTTGAAAGATCTCATCATTTAAAGAAATGCTTTTCAAATGAGTTTTAAAAAATCTTGAATATCCGACCTTTGAAAGGGTAGTGAGGATTGCAATGAGAGGTGAAATTGGCATATTTGGCATGAGTGAGGATTTTATATGCTTATGTGTCTATTTGTTAGGATTAGAATTTCCCTTTCTTTTGCATATAGAATAGGCACACACGCACACATGCATTACATCCGTGTGACATATGAACAATCGATTTTCAAGATTTTAAAGAGGAAAGTAATAATGAGAAATATAAGTTCTTTTGAAAAAACCAAATAAGTTTTGTCACATCAAAAAGAATGTTAGCAGTCACCAAATATCCTTGGACTTATCCATTTAGAAATTAACCAAGTTGGTTATGACATATGAATTTCATATAGACAGATAGTAGTCGAGTTTCTGGGAAGTTGAGGTAAGCCATAGCCCGCCTGGATAGCTTAGATACTGACGAACTTCCTGAGTCAAATCTCAGAACAGTTAGCATAGCCTACGGCCCAGAGTTTGGAAGGAGAATAAGAATAAGAATACAATCCCTTTTGCTATTAGACAGCCCTTGTTCGAATACGTGTTTGGTATATTATGTATACTTGAATTATATTATATACATTTGGATTTTATTATATACTTATGTGATAATACGAGTTTATTATAGTAATATTAACCCGTTAGGCTGGACCTGTGTCTAGGTGCATAGATGGCCGAGTCGTCCCAAGCAACCAAGAACCAATCAAGCGGACTATCCCGGCTGTTATCCCCAGAAGTCGATCCCACTGGCTTGGTCAAGTCACTTATTCTGAGCTTAAGATAGGGTCACCTTAGGTCAGTTAAGAGATGGTCTGTGCAAGAGTTTCCTAGCAAAATCATTCGAACTGCAGATCAAGATGCCTCTATGCTAATTGCAACCTACCAGGTCACATTTGGTATGATTGCAGTGAAACTCAATGGATGGAACACGGCAGTCTGTGTCACCTTTGTAACAAAAGGTATGCACCAAAAGCGGAGAAGAAGAAATGGAAAACCAAACCTCAAGTATGTTTTAACTGCCAGATGCTTGGACATTTTGCCAAAAATGTGCTTTACCTAAGAAGATAACGCAATGCTTTAACTGTGGCACCCCCGGTCATTTGACTCGAGACTGCAAGGCACCTAAGTGCATCACTCATCAGAATATAGCCTTGTATAACTGTGGTGAACTTGGTCACATCAACAAGTACTGTACTGCTCCTAAACAAGTGACTTTTGGTCAACAGTGTCAGACTCTCCTGAATGCTGTTATTCCAAATGCCGCAGGATATGATGAGACTGTTTATAAAGAAAATAATTGTGAGGAAGCTCAACCTGATCAGCAAGCAGTGGAAGGTACTTTGACTCTAATTAAATCCCATGTTAAAGTTTTATTTGATAAGGATACTACACTTTCATTCATATCTGCTAATACTATTAGGAGCTTGGATATCCTACCTCACCATTAGGAGCCACAGTTAAGTCAGGACACGCGTGCAAGGACTGTTCTCTACGGATAGGAGACCGTGAGATCCCTGCAAGGCTGATTGTCCTTTTGATGAAGGAGTTTGACATAATCCTAGGAATGGATTGGCTCACATAGAGTCAAACAATTTGAATTGTGCGAGGAAGAGGATTACATTCTCTGACGATGGGAATCAACCTTTTGATTTCCACTGTAACCCTTTAGGAGATATGTTCCTCACAAGATGCTTGGCACACATCAAAGTCATCAGTACAGAGTTGACAGTGTCATCTATACCTGTAGTCAAGGACTTCGAGGAAGTATTTCAAGATGTTTCTAGTTTACTACCTGAGAGAAGTATAGAGTTCTGTATTGAGCTTATACCAGGTACCGCTCCAATCACCAAGGTTCCCTACAGAATGGCCCCCGCTGAGCTATCGGAATGGAAGGAACAAGTTCAAGAGCTCGAGAACCTAGGTTTTGTATGTCCAATTACATCGCCTTGGGGAGCACCAGTATTATTCGTGAAGAAGAAGGACGGGACACTTTGGCTGTGTATCGATTATAGAGAATTGAACCGAGTAACTATCAAGAATAAATATCCTTTACCTCGGATCGACGATTTATTTGATCAACTCTAGGGAGCTACAACACTGTCCAAGATAGATCTACGATCCGAATATCATCAGTTGAGGGTTGTGGATATCGCAGGTTGACTTATCCACAGCTTTTCTTTTAAAACTTCTTTTCCTAATTCATAAACAAAACGAGTCGCCACTTAATTTTTAAAAGGAAAATTAAGAAACCATTTCGAAAAGGAAACTGATCTTTTGTGAAACCAAAGATTTGACTAGGTCCGGGGATTATGGAATGAAAAGGGAAGGAGCCCAATGGACTAAAACACCCCTTTTCATCCTATCTCGCGATAGGCCTCTACTTAATATCCTTTTAATCCAATTGTTTATCTAAGTATGCCCTCAATTAGTACATATGTAAATATACATTACAAAAGCATGTCCAAATGGTGTAAGATTGCTAAGGGAAAAATATCATTCAAAATCAAGTAATTCAATTAGCAAACAACATGATATGCAAGATAGAGAACAAGGGAACTTACCCAGGATCCGGCCGCGAATATTAAATGTGCAATGCATACAAAGTAAAGAAATCCTACTAAAAAATGGTCTCTAATCACATATATACACATAAGGCAAGACTTAGTTCTAGGGTGTCGTAAAAAAAAGGCTTGAAAATCAATAAAATCAATAAATGAATAAACTAGAGAGGATTTTGAGAAATCATACCTTAATAGCGCTACAAAACAAAGGGTTAGTCCACATGTTTTAAACAAGATATATTATTGAATCCTAAGTAACATGCTCTAGCTAAAATAAGTCCTAATTACAAGTATCAACATGTATGGATGAATGTATATGAATTTATGAATATGAACAAGAGTAAGCTATTAACTTATTCATTGATTTGAATCATTTAACCTCTGAATTTAAGTTTAACTAATTATCCTTAAAGCATGGTTTGAACCCTAGACCATGAAAAGATCATTTGAACCACTATTTACAAAGTTGGTCAAATCTGTCATAAAATTCTGAAATTGCAGAGAGCAGACCAGAACTTTAAAGAAATAAAAAGCATGCTTCCCATGGGTTGATTTTGGTGAATTTTGGACACAAGATGCCTCTGTGAGTCTAGTTTCCAAATCAAAAAGAAAATCAAAGTCTCAACGGGTGGATCTCTGGGAAAAGGACAAACACCAGACATCACTCAGAGATGTACAACTCTCTGTCCAGAGATTTTGTTTGATATTTTAAAAATAGTAAAATAATCCGAAATGCTTCATTCTTTTTAGGGGGCTTTCCTAACACATTAAACTACATGGAAAAATTTATTTGAAGTTGAAAATACTTGGATAAGGCTCTAATTTACTAATTTCAAAAACGTTTTACTGTTCTGAAACTATTCTGAAGCTCTGGACAGATTGTGGTTAACTCACAAAACCCATGATCAAACCCCTCTAAGCACAAAATCTGATCAAAACAAAAATTTCAGTGGTAGAATATTGTGTTATTGACACTTTCCCGTTGGTTTCACTTGATTTCAACGGTTAGATTTTGAACTAAAAATCTTTGATCAAAAACAGTCTCACTGTTTTCATATGTCAAGTTTAACTTTTATTTGTTAACCCCAATAAAGTTGGGTTTAAACCAAACCACTTCTCCTACCATTTGATGGTCATTGGGGATCAAGACATGACTAAAACTCATGAGTTTTCAAGGAATATAAGGAGACTCCATGAAAACTCAAGCTTAGAGGACCCAAACCATGGTAGGGGTTTGGATTCATCTACTTATTCTTACTAAAATGATGATCAACTTTAAATCTCATGTGAATCATAAGCTTACATGAGACTAAAAGATCAAACTCATGAGATTCAAGTGAGATATGGAAGATCCCCAAGAGTCTCAAGAGAAAAACATAAACAAGAAAAAGAGAAGAAGAATCAAAGAACTAGCTCATGAACTTCAAGAGGATATAGAGAAGACCCCATGAAATTCCAAGTTAGAGAATCCAAGTCATGAATATGGACTTGGATCCACCTATTTGTTTACAAAGTGAAATGATGATCAAACTTTGACTCCCATGTGAAGCATAAGCTTACATGAGATTCAAAAGATCAAACTCAAGAGCTTTCAAGAGAGATATTGAAGATCTCCAAGAATCTCAAGAGAAAAGTATAAACAAAAAGAATAGAAGAAGGATCCAAGAATTAGAAACAAAGACTTCCAAGTTTACTTAACAAACTCTAAAACTTAATCAAGAAAAACTAAATGACATGAGGATTAGAAGCTTAAAAGAAATAAAGCACAACTAAGATCAGAGGGTCACCTCCAAGACTATCCTCAAATTCCTATATTTTGAAGATCTTCCAAGTTCTTCTTCAAGCTCTCCAAAACTCTCTCAAATATGTGTTGTTGTAATGATAGTGATTTCTTGTGTATTCCCCCAATATTTTTTTTGGTCTCCCCCCCCCCCCCCTCCCCCCTCAAGGAAGATCCTCTCTCTTTTATAGGCAAAATTACTAAGTATTTTCAGAGAATTCGGAGTAAAAACCAGGTGTCAATGTCTCGTTTGGTGGTACAATATGTACTTCCTGAAATTAGACAGGCTACTGCCCAAGGCGGCAGTCAAAAATCATCCGCGACAGTCAGTGGATGCCGACGCGGCACTCTGTGAATGCCACGGCGGCACTCCATGACTGCCGTGCGGCATTCGCTGAGAGCCGCCGAAAATGATTAACTGTCGCATTTTAGTCAGCCTTACTTTATCAATTTTTTGTTTTTATCTGCCTACATATACGTATTGTACCACAAAATACAGACTTCAAAAGCAAACGGCAATGAGAAAATGTTAGCGGCACTCTGTGAATGCCGTTCAGCACTCACTGAATGCCGTCCGGCACTCCCTTAAAGCCGTTCGGCACTCACTGAGTGCCGCGATGTTTTCCGTATGCCCTTTTTTTGTTAAGCTTCTCTTTCTAGGTCTTTTCTTTTTTCTTTTTCTTAAAGAAAATTTTTTTTCGAAGATCTTTTCCAAAAATGGTGTCTTATACCTGAATTGTCCTAAATACTTGGTATTTTCTCCTTTCTGTGAAATTTTATCGCGTTTGAAAAACTTTCTGAAGAGCTTGGAATACTTCGAATCTTTCGGTCCTTATCATCATTGGACGTGGAGGTGACACTCTCCTAAATTCGACGTTAGGTCAAAATTGGGGTGTCTACAGTTTGCCCCTCTTCGGCAGAGCTTATGGAGCAACGTGCGTCACAAGTGAATGTCGAAGCCTGTGTGAAAACAAGCCTTTGACCAGACTGTCGAATTTAGGTAAAACAAAAGTGCGTTGCAAAAACGGCTTCACAAACGGTTCATGGTGGTCGTGCTCAACGGTGAGCTGCCTACGTATCCATTCGGGAATCAGACCAAGACGTAGTTCGGGCAGGAGCAAAACATACACAAGCACAAGTAGCCATACGGATGAATGCACCTATCTTGTCGTGATGCAAATGCTATGCGATGGTATCTTCTGAATTGACCTGGTCATACTGGCTCCATGCTTATCATGTCTTCCCTATGTAAGGCGCACTTTACGTGATGTATTAGTCGGGGAAAGTCATCTAATTCTTGACCGATGCAAAATCTATTACGGGGGTCATGAAGATGCTTTTGATTTGATTTTGAGGGTCAACGCAAATTTGTTGCGGAGATCGGGAATATAAATTTGTTACATTCTCGGAATGAGGATTAACGTAAATTTGTTATGAGGATCGGGAATATAAATTTGTTATATTCTCGGAATAAGGATCAACGCAAATTTGTTGCGGAGATTGGGAATATAAATTGGTTATATTCTCGGAATAAGGATCAATGCAAATTTGTTACGAGGATCGGGAATATAAATTTGTTATATTCTCGAAAAACGGGTTAATGCAAATTCGTCACGAAAACCGAGAATGTAAATTCATTAAATTCTCAACATAAGGATTAACGCAAATTTGTTACGAGGATCGGGAATATAAATTTGTTATATTCTCGGAATAAGGATCAACGCAAATTTGTTGCGGAGATCGGGAATATAAGTTTGTTATATTCTCGGAAAACGGGTTAATGCAAATTCGTCGGGGAAACCGAGGATGTAAATTCATTACATTCTCAACATAAGGATTAACGCAAATTTGTTACGAGGATCGGGATTATAAATTTGTTATATTCTCGAAATAAGGATCAACGCAAATTTGTTACGAGGATCGGGAATATAAATTTGTTATATTCTCGGAATAAGGATCAACGCAAATTTGTTGCAGAGATCGGGAATATAAATTGGTTATATTCTTGGAATAAGGATCAACGTAAATTTGTTATGAGGATCGGAAATATGAATTTGTTGTATTCTCAGAAAATGGGTTAACGCAAATTCGTCGCGCAAACCGAGGATGTAAATTCATTACATTCTCAACATAAGGATTAACGCAAATTTGTTACGAGAATCGGGAATATAAATTTTTTATATTCTTGGAATAAGGATCAACGCAAATCTGTTGCGGAGATCGGGAATATAAATTTGTTATATTCTCGGAAAATGGGTTAACGCAAATTCGTCACGGAAACCGAGGATGTAAATTCGTTACATTCTCAAGATAAGGATCAACGTAAATTTGTTACGAGGATTGGGAATATAAATTTGTTATATTCCAAACAGGGGTTAACGTAAATTTGTTGCGGAAACCGAGATTGTAAATTCGTTACATTCTCAAGATAAGGATCGACGTAAATTTGTTACGAGGATCTGGAATATAAATTTGTTATATTCCAAAACAGGGGTTAACGCAAATTTGTTTCTTGACTGAGATGCGCTTTGCGTCTTATACTCCGGTGTCTTTTGAGGATCATCTGATCGACTAAGATGCGCTTTGCGTGTTAGACTCCGGTGCCGAATCAGGAAATGTTTGTTGAAAGACTGAGATGCGCTTTGCGTCTTATACTCCGGTGTCTTTTGAGGATCATCTGATCGACTGAGATGCACCTTGCGTCTTAGACTCTGGTGCCAAATCAGGAAATGTTTTTTTGAAAGACTGAGATGCGCTTTGCGTCTTATACTCCGGTGTCTTTTGAGGATCATCTGATCCACTGAGATGCGCTTTGTGTCTTAGACTCCGGTGCCGAATCAGGAAATCTTTTTTTGAAAGATTGAGATGCGCTTTGCGTCTTATACTTCGGTTTCTTTTGAGGATCATCTGATCGACTGAGATACGCTTTGCGTCTTAGACTCTGGTGCCGAATCAGGAAATGCTTTTTGAAAGACTGAGATGCGCTTTGCATCTTATATTCCGGTGTCTTTTGAGGATCATCTGATCGACTGAGATGCGCTTTGCATCTTAGACTCCGGTGTCGAATCACGAAATGTTTTTTTGAAAGACTGAGATGCGCTTTGCGTCTTATACTCTGGTGTCTTTTGAGGATCATCTGATCGACTGAGATGCGCTTTGCGTCTTAGACTCCGGTGCCGAATCAGGAAATGTTTTTTTGAAAGACTGAGATGCGCTTTGCGTCTTATACTCCGGTGTCTTTTGAGGATCATCTGATCGACTGAGATGCGCTTTGCGTCTTAGACTCTGGTGTCGAATCAGGAAATGTTTTTTCGAAAGATTGAGATGCGCTTTGCGTCTTATACTCCGGTGTCTTTTGAGGATCATCTGATCGACTGAGATGCGCTTTGTGTCTTAGACTCCGGTGCCGAATCAGGAAATGTTTTTTTTGAAAGACTGAGATGCGCTTTGCGTCTTATACTCCAGTGTCTTTTGAGGATCATCTGATCGACTGAGATGCGCTTTGTGTCTTAGACTCCGGTGCCGAATCAGGAAATGTTTTTTTTGAAAGACTGAGATGCGCTTTGCGTCTTATACTCCGGTGTCTTTTGAGGATCATCTGATCGACTGAGATGTGCTTTGCGTCTTAGACTCCGGTGCCGAATCAGGAAATGCTTTTTGAAAGACTGAGATGCGCTTTGCATCTTATACTCCGGTGTCTTTTGAGGATCATCTGATCGACTGAGATGCGCTTTGCGTCTTAGACTCCAGTGCCGAATCAGGAAATATGCTTTTGAAAGTCTGAGATGCGCTTTACGTCTTATACTCCGGTGTCTTTTAGACTTAATTTTGATTTTCTAAAATTGAGAGTCCATTTGACCCGACAAATTCCCTTCTTAGTCAAACAAATTTCATTCCATTTACTTTTAAAAAATTCGGAGTCTAGTACATCAGACTCAAATTATTTCAAATTTCTAAATCGGGAGTCCGATGGACTTAAATTATTTAAAATGTCTAAAGTCGGGGGTCCAATGGACTCAAATCCACTTCAATTTCTAAAATCGAGAATCAGTTAGACTCAATTCAATTTTCCAAAATTGGTAGTCAATCGAGCTTAATAAAAAAAATTTGAGAATTTTGATCAGGAGTCAGTCAAACTCAAATAAACTCAATTTCACCAAGTCCGGAGTCGATTCGACTCAATTTGAGTTCAAATTAGGAGTCGCCTAGACTCGACTTAATTCATTTCTGAAATCAGGAATCGGCCAGACTCAAACAAATTCAATTTCACCAAGTCCGGAGTCAATTTGACTCAAATCCAGTTCAAATTCAAATCCTAAATCAGATGTCAATAAGACTTGATTCAATTCCTATTTCGCAAAATCGGACAAAACTAGGAGTCAATCGGACTCAAAGAAATTTAAATTCACAAAATTGGACTTTAAAGGATTTCTATTTCACAAAAGAATTTTTACAAAATTGGGAGTCAATCGAACTCAAAGAATTTCTATTTCACAAGATTGGGAGTCAACCAGACTCAAAAGAATTTCTAATTTCCAAAATCGAAGTCAGACAGACTCAAAATAATTTCAAATTTCTAGAACAGGAGTCAATTGGACTCGAATCGGACTCTATTTCACAATACCGAGAGTTAATCAAACTCAGATATAAAATTGGGAGTTGATCAGACTTAAAGAATTTCAATTCCCAAAATTGAGAGTCAAATTAGACTCAATTTAATTAAATTCAGTTCAATTTCGGAAATTAGGAGTGAATCAGTTCAATTCAGTTCATCTGAGTCGGTCAGACTCAGTTTTATTCAAATTCTAAAATCAGAAGTTAGTCAGATTCAATTCAATTCAACTTTTCAAAATCTAGAGTCAATCAGACTCATTTCAGTTCCATATTCTAAAATTTGGAATTTGATCAGACTTAAATAATTTCTATTTCACCAATTCAAAAGTCAATCAGACTCAAAGAATTCCTGTTTCACAAAATTGGAGTCAATCAGACTCAAAGAATTTTAGTTTCACAAAGTTAGGAGTTGATAAAACTCAAAGAATTTCTGCTTCACAAAATTGGGAGTCAATCAGACTCAATTTATTAAAATCTGGCGATAGTTAGATTCATTTTAACCCAAACTTTCGAAAGTTCGGAGTCGGTTAGACTCAAAGAATTCAATTCCAACAAATTTTGGAGTTAAGCAGACTCACAAATTCAAACAGAGTCACGTGGGCTCAAAAATTCATATACAGAGTCATGCAGACTCAAAATTTCATATTTCAGTAAGACAGAGTCATGCAGACACAAAATTTCATATCTTTATCCGAACAAAGTCACACGGACTCAACAAATTCACTTTTTACACAAACGGAGTCATACAGACCCAACAAACTTTACTTTTACACAAACGGAGTCATATAGACCCAACAAACTCACACTTTACATAAATAGAGTCACATGGACTCAATCAAATTCAAAGAATTGGTTTTACGAAAATAGGGAATCCTCGAACTCAAATAATTGATTTTACAAAAATAGGGAGTCCTCGGACTCAAAGAATTTTTATTTTTATTTTTTTTATCATAATTATTTTTTTTTACAAGAATAGGGAGTCCTCGGACTCAAAGAATTGGTTTTACAAAAAAAAAAGGAGTTCTCGGGCTCAAAGAATTTTATTTTACAAAAATGGGGAGTCCTCAGACTCAAGGACTTGATTTTTTTTTTAGATGTCTTGAGACTCATAGAATTTGGACGGAGCTGATAGAAATGATTTTCTTCATTTGCGGACCTTCGGAAGAAACACTTCGATCTTGTCAAAAGAGGGAAATCACCTTTGCCCCTAGTTTTGGACTCTTCTTATATTGCCAGTTTAGCATTACGTTGTGATGGTGTTCAAAGCCTCTGCTCGAATTGCTCTTAGGGTGCTCATGAAGACTTTTCAAATCTTTATTCATCATCTTAGACCCACACATTTGAGACCATTATTGACTCATCAAAGGAGGACAGACTTGACAAAGCAATTACGCAAGACGACTGACTCAAACTCTATATTATCATGATTTAATGTGCTTTCATTGTGAATAATGTATCATCTCACCTTGCATTTATTCATCATCTTACAAATGGTAGTGCTTTGCTGATAAATCTAAACTTTGAAAACTTCCTCTTTTCGATTTAGCGAATTCTTTGCCCATCTAGAATGTGCTTCAAATTAGTGCTTTAGCTTATAGAATGAAAGGCACTCTATTTCAATCCTTTCAAAACAAACTCAATTACTTGAGAACTTGTCTCCGACATAGAGGGATTTTGGCAAACAAAGTTTGCCCCTAGTTTGAAAGAGACTTAGGGGCTTGCTTCTATGATAAAAGGAATTTTCAGCAAAGGAAGTTTGCCCCTGGTTTGGCGATATATATGTGGCTTCAGGCAAATGTAAGTTTGCCCTTAGTCTGAAAGAAGGAAACCAAAGGCGCCAAAAGGGTGCTGCTTGTAGTTTAGGGATGACTATAGACCGAGAACCTTGGGAGGTTTGCCTACTTATCCTCGAGCGAGAATCAGGTCCAAAGTAGTTCGGCCAAGGCCTGAAAGAAAGATAGCATGAGATGATGGGGTGATGACCGAACCGAGCAGGTTGCCTACGTATCCCCAAGTGGGAATCAGGTCAAAGCGTAGTTCATCAACTCTGGAGGTCTTGAAAGAATTAGGCTTCAAGAATTGGTGGGCTTTTCGAGCCATGTTGCCTTTTGGATCTAGGGAGTGCATGTCACTTGCGGTAGCTCTTGTGTAGCATGATGAACTACTTTTTCCTTTATTCTATTCTCTTTCCTCTTTTCTTCTCTTTTCTTTTCTTTTCTTCTCTTCTCTTTTATTTGACGGTTGATTCTTTAACCTTTTCACTAGCCAGTTAAACCCTTCAAATCTTTATTTGTTTTTTTTTCAAAGATATCTCTATATTGTTTTAGGTTCACTTAGTGTTTGGGCCTCTTATGAAAATTGTGAAGCTGATAAGTCCCTCTTTTCATTTCCAATCTCTTTTCTTTGTTTAGAACAACACAAAGCCTTGAGATAGTTCATGTGCCAATGATCTACTTTAAAGTGCTCAAGAATTCTCAATCTTATATATTCTCTGCCTTTTCTTTTGTCTTTCCTTTTCTTTCTCTTCCTTACTATCTCTTATTCTCTCTATGATTTTGACTGGCTAGGATTAGGGTTTTTGAAATCAACACGCATCTTATTTTGCTCTAACTTTTACCTAGGCGCCCTTTCGGGTTTTCGTCCTAGTAAGCTCCTTTTTCTTTTTCTATTTTTTTTTTCTTGGAAGAAGAAGTTCATTTAAAATGTCTGGCTACCATCAAGGACCAAGTTTATGGCTTTAGACTGGTTGGGCTCATCTTTGAGGCTTGGTATTTGAGAAAAGGGGATGGTGAGCAAGCTTCAAGTTCCAAGTTCGTCTTTTCAAGATTGAGCAAGAACATCTTTAAATTCTTAAAGTAAAGCTAATCAATTCTCTACTCCTCCTTGGTTTTGGCACAAAATTTGCTTTGATCACTTGGGGATGCAAAGATTTATTAACAAAGCATTTTCCATGATTGTTTGAAAAAAGTGACTTTTTTTCTTTTTCTTTTTTTTTTGTCTTAATGATCCATACATTCACGACTTAGCATACTGCATAAATGAGGTTTTATTCAACTAGTAAGGAAGGAGGATTACATCACTCGACTCAATAAACTTGACAAAGACTTGCAAACAGACTTGATAACAGACTGACCAGAAGACTCGACTGGACGTAAATCGACTACCAGACTTGACTTGGTCTCAATTGGAGTGTCACAGATAATTTTCAATTTATTGGGTCCCCAAGAGCATCCACATTTGATTCAGCAGTAGCATTTCCAAACACTACTACCTCACTGGCATCTTCCTCAGGTTCATCATTCCCCTTCTGTATCTTTGTAGGAACATCATCTGCACTTATGGCCCATTTTTCAGTCGAATGGCCCTTCTCTGACTCACACCGAGTATTGTCAATGCCTTTTTCGATTCCGTTGATTGGGTCGGGGCCGGTTGGTTGCTGCGCACTTATGGAGGCAACGAATCCCTTGAGAGTATTCAGCAATGGCCGTGATTGAAAAGATTGTATGTCATGCCAGATGTCACTCGGTGGGTTCAGCAAAGGAGTGATGATTTTATGCTCAATGAGATCTTGGATATCATGGCGAAGTTTCATGCAATAGTTAGTTGTATGGCCAGGGGTCTGGTGGTAGGCACAGTATAAAGACAGGTCACATTTACGGGGTAAGGGATTTGGTAGTGGCTTTGGGTCCAAGGGGTTGAGGTGACCATTCTTGACAAGGTGACCAAGGGCCACGGATAATGGTATGCCAAGGTTGGTGAAGATTCTCGGCTTGCGGGCTTGGTTTGATTTTGAATTCGACTTTGAGCTTGAGTTGGTTTTTGGTTTGATTTTGAATTCGACTTTGAGCTTGCGGGCTCTTTGGTTAGTTGGGATTGGGCCTGGATGTGGGCTTTGGTGAATGGTTGAGCTTGGGTATGGACTTTGGTGATAGGTTGGGTTTGGACATGGGCTTCGGTGCACAGGTGGGTTCAGACATGCCTGTTGGTGCTTCTTTAAGCAATCCATTATTCTCTGATCCATCTTTTCCTCATCAGGGCCCATTTGATCTTTCAATAATTGAATGAACTCAAGCATGACCCCCTCCAATTGCTTCACCCTAGAATCTTGTTGCTCAACAATGACTTGCAGTTTGCTCACTTTCTCCACCAAAGCTCTGTGGGCCATTGGTGGGTCTGTCTCGACATGATGGTCCATGATCTCCTCTAATTAAGAGAGATAAACCCAAGAAGATTAGAAGTGTCCTTACTAGGGGCTCTGGTTGTTCCACTCTTTCTAAAAAAATAGATAGGAAAAAGGTCCGCATGCAGAATTGAATAGTAAGGGATTTTTGAGGGACTTTGATCTTAATTGGGACGAAGATGTTGTGAGTTTGTACGCTACACGTATATAATGATATCGATTGGTGAGAGCGCGAAATGTACATGCTCTTATGATTTGATGCATGCACTGCACATATGGCACACGAATGAAATGCAAGTGTGTGTGTGCCTACTCTATATGCCAAAGCAAAGAAAATTCTAATCCTAACACGTAGACACTTAAGCACATAAAATCCTCACCCATGTCAAGTGCAATAATTTCTCCTTTCATTGTGATCCCCACTACCCTTTCAAAGGTCGGGTATTTAAAATTTTTGAAATTCATTTGAAAAGCATTTCTTTATAACGATGAGACTTTTCAAAAACAATTCTCAAGAATTTTGAATCTTTTATTTAAAAAATGAGGATGTGAAAACATTTCCCAATGAAGATGATTGGATTGAAATTTTGCTTTAAAATTCATTTGAAGAGCAATTTTTTTTCAAAAACAATTCCTAAGATTTTGGATTTTCCTTAGAAAATGATCATGTGAAAATGTACCTTAACAAAGGTAATTAATTTGGAATTTTAATCAAAAAAGTGAATTCCAAAGATTTTTCGAAAGGGTGATCGAAAATCTTGAGGAAAATATAGTAAAATCTGTTTGCTTTCAAAGATGGACTTAAAACTCTTTGGGTAGGAGGATCACATGATCAGATTATCACCGTACTTTCCATGAATTAGGATGCATGCAAGGTCAATGATGCTTAGCTAACATGATATAAGAAGTATAATCTTATAATCAAGGTTCGACATGTTCTCCAAATGTCGTGGAACGTGAGGAGAAATTGCTAAAAGGTGATTAAAAGATTATACATCTTTCATCAAGCAAGTATCGTCATCATCTCAAGTAATCCCTTCCGGGCATACAAAACTTCCTAGTATATAATCCTAATCAAGAGTTGATTTCCTAAGATTGAAAGGTTCTATAGAAACTACCATGCAAAAGCTGGTTTTGGTCAAATAAGGGACCCTTGATACACATCCGATAGGATGCTTAATATACCAAATCACGGTACGAGATCAAGGGTGATCACACAGTCCCATGATAACTTGACCGACCGGGTTGCCCCGAGCCTCCAAGGTCATAGTTCCGTGCAATCGACTGGCTGGACATGCAAGTGAAATGCAACAGGCACACAAAGATTAATTAATTCGATTAAAATGATATTTTTCAAGTCTAATCCTCGAGTGAACCCAAAATCAGAATTCTGGTTTGCGAAACCAGAGATTCTGGGTTCGATCCCCAGCAGAGTCGCCAGATTGTGGATATCGCAGGTTGACTTACCCACAGCTTTTCTTTTAAAACTTCTTTTCCAAATTCAAAAACAAAACGAGTCGCCACTTAATTTTTAAAAGGAAAATTAAGAAACCATTTCGAAAAGGAAACTGATCTTTTGCGAAACCAAAGATTTGACTAGGTCCGGGGATTATGGAATGAAAAGGGAAGGAGCCCAATGGACTAAAACACCCCTTTTCATCCTATCTCGCGATAGGCCTCTACTTAACATCCTTTTAATCCAATTATTAATCTAAGTATGCCCTCAATTAGTACATATGTAAATATACATTACAAAAGCATGTCCAAATGGTGTAAGATTGCTAAGGGGAAAATATCATTCAAAATCAAGTAATTCAATTAGCAAACAACATGATATGCAAGATAGAGAACAAGGGAACTTACCCGGGATCCGGCCGTGAATATTAAACGTGCAATGCATACAAAGTAAAGAAATCCTACTAAAAAAAGGTCTCTAATCACATATATACACATAAGGCAAGACTTAATTCTAGGGTGTCGTAAAAAAAGGCTTGAAAATCAATAAAATCAATAAATGAATAAACTAGAGAGGATTTTGAGAAATCATACCTTAATAGCGCTACAAAACAAAGGGTTAGTCCATATGTTTTAAACAAGATATATTATTGAATCCTAAGTAACATGCTCTAGCTAAAATAAGTCCTAATTACAACTATCAACATGTATGGATGAATGTATATGAATTTATGAATATGAACAAGAGTAAGCTATTAACTTATTCATTGATTTGAATCATTTAATCTCTGAATTTAAGTTTAACTAATTATCCTTAAAGCATGGTTTGTACCCTAGACCATGAAAAGATCATTTGAACCACTATTTACAAAGTTGGTCAAATCTGTCATAAAATTCTGAAAATTGCAGAGAGCAGACCAGAACTTTAAAGAAATAAAAAGCATGCTTCCCATGGGTTGATTTTGGTGCATTTTGGACACAACATGCCTCTGTGAGTCTAGTTTCCAAATCAAAAAGAAAATCAAAGTTTCAACAGTTGGATCTCTGGGAAAAGGACAAACACCAGACATCACTCAGAGATGTACAACTCTCTGTCCAGAGATTTTGTTAGATTTTTTAAAAATAGTAAAATAATCCGAAATGCTTCATCCTTTTTAGGGGGCTTTCCTAACACATTAAACTACATGGAAAATTTTATTTGAAGTTGAAAATACTTGGATAAGGCTCTGATTTACTAATTTCAAAAACGTTTTACTATTCTGAAACTATTCTGAAGCTCTGGACAGATTGTGGTTAACTCACAAAACCCATGATCAAACTCCTCTAAGCACAAAATCTCTTCAAAACAAAAATTACAGTGGTAGAATATTGTGTTATTGACACTTTCCCGTTCACTTGATTTCAACGGTTAGATTTTGAACTAAAAATCTTTGATCAAAAACAGTCTCACTGTTTTCATTTGTCAAGTTCAACTTTTATTTGTTAACCCCAACTATTAAATCATGAAGTTGGGTTTAAACCAAACCACTGAAGTCCTACCATTTGATGGTCATTGGGGATCAAGAAATGACTAAAACTCATGAGTTTTCAAGGAATATAAGGAGACTCCATGAAAACTCAAGCTTAGAGGACCCAAACCATGGTATGGGTTTGGATTCATCTACTTGTTCTTACTAAAATGATGATCAACTTTAAATCTCATGTGAATCATAAGCTTACATGAGACTAAAAGATCAAACTCATGAGATTCAAGTGAGATATAGAAGATCCCCAAGAGTCTCAAGAGAAGAACATAAACAAGAAAAAGAGAAGAAGAATCAAAGAACTAGCTCATGAACTTCAAGAGGATATAGAGAAGACCCCATGAAATTCCAAGTTAGAGAATCCAAGTCATGAATATGGACTTGGATCCACCTATTTGTTTACAAAGTGAAATGATGATCAAACTTTGACTCCCATGTGAAGCATAAGCTTACATGAGATTCAAAAGATCAAACTCAAGAGCTTTCAAGAGAGATATTGAAGATCTCCAAGAATCTCAAGAGAAAAGTATAAACAAAAAGATTAGAAGAAGGATCCAAGAATTAGAAACAAAGACTTCCAAGTTTACTTAACAAACTCTAAAACTTAATCAAGAAAAACTAAATGACTTGAGGATTAGAAGCTCAAAAGAAATAAAGCACAACTAAGATTAGAGGGTCACCTCCAAGACTATCCTCAAATTCCTATATTTTGAAGATCTTCCAAGTTTTTCTTCAAGCTCTCCAAAACTCTCTCAAATATGTGTTGTTGTAATGATAGTGATTTCTTGTGTATTCCCCCAATATTTTTTTTGCTCTCCCCCCCCCCCCCCCCCCCCTCAAGGAAGATCCTCTCTCTTTTATAGGCAAAATTACCAAGTATTTTTAGTCAATTCTGAGTAAAAACCAGGTGTCAATGTCTCATTTGGTGGTACAATATATACTTCCTGAAATTAGACAGACTGCTGCCTAGGGCGATAGTCAAAAATCATCTACGGCAGTCCGTGGATGCTGACACGGCACTCTGTGAATGCCGCGGCGGCACTCCATGACTGCCGTGCGGCATTCGCTGAGAGCCGCCGAAAATGATTAACTGCCGCGTTTTAGTCAGCCTTACTTTATCAGTTTTTTGTTTTTATCTGCCTACATATACGTATTGTACCACAAAATACAGACTTTAAAAGCAAACGGCAGTCAGAAAATGTCAGCGGCACTCTGTGAATGATGTTCGACACTCACTGAATGCCGTCTGACACTCCCTTAATGCTGTTCGGCACTCACTGAGTGCCGCGATGTTTGTCGTATGCCGTTTTTTTGTTAAGCTTCTCTTTCTAGGTCTTTTCTTTTTTCTTTTTTCTTTTTCTTAAAGAAACTTTATTTTCGAAGATCTTTTCCGAAAATGGTGTCTTATACCTAAATTCTCCTAAATACCTGGTATTTTCTCCTTTCTGTAAAATTTTATCGCGTTTGGAAAACTTTCTGAAGAGTTTGGAATACTTCGAATCTTTCGGTGCTTATCATCATTGGACGTGGAGGTGACACTCTCCTAAATTCGACGTTAGGTTAAAATTGGGGTGTCTACAAGGGTACAGAAGGAAGATATACCTAAGAGTGCTTTCAGAACCCGATATGGTCACTATGAATTTTTTGTGATGCCATTTGGAATGACGAATGCCCCGGTAGTATTTATGGATCTGATGAACAGAGTGTTCAAGCCTTATTTGGATCAGTTTGTCATCATCTTTATAGTTGATATTTTGATCTATTCTAAGTCAGAAGAAGAACACGAGCAACATCTACGGATAGCAATGCAGATACTCAAGGATCACCAGCTATATGCCAAATTTAGTAAGTGTGAATTCCGATTGCAAGAAGTGAAATTTTTGGGACACAAGGTGTCATCTTAAGGAATTTCTGTGGATTCATCCAAGACAGATACTATATCAAATTGGGTTAGACCGAACAACCCTACAGAAGTTAGGAGTTTCCTTGGACTCGCAGGCTATTATCGGAGATTTGTTGAGGGATTCTCCAAGATAGCAGCGCCATTGACTGGATTGACGAAGAAGAATTTGAAATTCGAGTGGATAGAGAAGCATGAGTGCGCCTTTCTAGAGTTGAAAGAGAGACTCACCACCGCATCGGTACTCGCTATACCCAAGCCTAATGAGAAGTTAACTATCTTCAGTGACGCGTCTTATCAAGGACTGGGATGTATACTTATGAAAGATGGTAGAGTTATCGCTTATGGATCTAAATAGCTGAAGCCGAACGAGTTGAACTACCCCACTCATGATTTGGAGTTGGCAGCAGCAGTTTTTGCACTCAAGATTTGGAGACATTATCTCTATGGTGAGAAGTTTGATATGTTCTCCGATCACAAGAGTCTAAAATATTTGTTCACACAGAAAGAGTTGAAAATGAGGCAACGCAGATAGATGGAGCTGATTAAAGATTACAATTTCACATTAGTGTACCACCCTGGTAAAGCTAATATGGTCGCAGATGCTTTGAGTCGACAAACTCGTGAAACTATCACCTCCTTGATGGTGAGAGAATGGCGAGCATTAGAAACATTGGCAGAATTTGAGGTGTAGAGTGCTGAGGAAAGAGAAGGGCAACTTTTTGGATGTCTTATCCTACAACCTGTTCTTATCGATCGCATTATTGAAGCACAGAAAGAAGATGAGAAGTTTCAAACATGGTTCGTTAAGATGTCAAAGAAAGGTCCGAAAGAATGGAAAGTGGGAACTGACAGAGGGAATCGATGCAGAGACCTATTGTGTGTGCCAGATGGTAGAAATTTGAGAAACAATATTCTAAAAGAAGCACATAAGTCCAGATATACAGTTCACCCGGGAGGAACGAAAATGTATAAGGATTTAAAGAAAAATTTATGGTGGAAAGGTATGAAGAATGATGTGGCCGAATTTGTATCCAAGTGTTTAACGTGTCAACAAGTCAAAGCTGAACATCAGAGACCCTCGGGATTGTCGCAACCGCTACCTGCCCCAGGTTGGAAGTGGGAGCACATAACCATGGATTGTGTAGTGGGATTGCCTTGATCTTAGCAGAATCATGACGCCATTTGGGTAATCATGGATCGATTGACTAAGTCAGCTCATTTTATTACCTGTAGTATGACCCACTTGTGTCGGAGTAGCGATAAAAGCATATTAAAGCATTCTTTGATGAATTCACCGGTTGTTTCATATAAGACTTGATTTCTTCTCGTATATCCATGGTTATCATTCCTAGTACTTTATATTTCTGTATTAAGTCACATGTCATTCATGTGGAGTTAGTTGTACATGCATGGTGAGTGGTGGTCAGTGTGGAAAATAGTATGTGGTTGAGTTGTATTGTGGACACTCCCTGGTAGTTGTATACCAAAGTGTGATGTTTTGAGATTGCGGCCAGAGTATCTTTGAAATGCGACTGTGGCAAAATTGGACACTCCCTGGCGCCCATGGTAGCGTTAAAGTGTGTGACACCAAACTTGGACATTCCCTGGCACCAATGGTAGTGCTAAAGTATGGCCTACGGACACTCCCTGGTACCCGAGTCTGGATACTGCGTGAGGTTTCCTCCGGCATTTGCGAGGCAGATTAGGTACTAAAGTGTGAGGTATTGGACACTCTCTGGTACCCCGTACTAAAGTGTGAGGTAAACTGGACACTCCCTGGTACCCCTATGCTAAAGTGTGGCTATCGGAGTATTTCAAAGATACTGGAGCGAGAGTGTTGGGTATTGTGTTGTCGAGAGAAAAAGAGTCGGTAAGATGAGAATGGTTACATTGGTCTCATACACGGTCATATGTTTTAAGAAATGAATATTTTAATATTATCCTCACTGTTTTATAAATTGAATTTATTTCTATGGTTAAACCGTTGATTTATGAAACTGAAAAAGGGAAAATTGTAAATGAGTATGTTTTACAATCAAGTTCATGTTTTTAATACTCACCAGCTTCTTGAAGCTGACGACGTTGATGCGTCCTGGATATTCGTGTCTAGGCTTTTCAGATTATGATCAGGCTGGACCTTACGACTACGCGAACTGAATCAATACTGAGGAGGAATTTATTATTATTACATGTCTTTGGTTATGAACCGTTATTGTAATAAGGATGATTGTAAAAGACAATAGATATTGTTTTATTTTCAGGCGGAGTATTCCTTAGTTGATCTCGTAATGTAATATTTATTAAGTTAGAAAGTTTTATAAGCCTTGATTGCTCTACTCTGATTATGGTTTTATGTTGTTCGACGTTTGGGACGGAATTATCCTTCAAACTGTCACGACCTATGGGTCCATAAAGGAAATTAAACGCTTTCCATATTTATGCTACATCGGGGCGTGACAGGACTGGTCACCATTTGATCGGACTGGCATGGTTCATATTTAAATTCGGACTAATTTGTTAAAAGCCAGGCTGATGAGTTCAGTGGGTGGAGCCCGATTCAGTGGCTACAGTTTAGGCTTGAATCCCATTTTAAGAGTTATGATTGTATTCCAAGTGGAGGGTCGCATGCAATTCATTAATTGAAATCATTAGTTATGTTGACCAAGTGGAGGTATCACAAACGAAGAAATGTATGAGGATTTCCTTCAGCCACATGCTCGTGCCCACATTCCATCGACCTAAGGCTTGTTTGGCCATTTTCTGACTGGTGAATGTTTGGCTTCCTTATTTTTTGGTCACTCGTGGAAGGTATTTAGCCCTAATATCTCT
The DNA here is from genome assembly GCA_033977485.1 of Hydrangea macrophylla. Taxonomy (NCBI): domain Eukaryota; kingdom Viridiplantae; phylum Streptophyta; class Magnoliopsida; order Cornales; family Hydrangeaceae; genus Hydrangea; species Hydrangea macrophylla. The sequence continues at coordinate 38,853,319 of CM066994.1, forward strand.
TGACAACCTTATAAGCTTATTATAGGGAAAATTTGATAGCTCATATCAGTTTGGGGATAAGGAAAGTATATAAGATAATATTATCACATAATGGGAGATATTATCAGTATATAGAATTAATTATAATATATGGAAGGATAATATCTCTAATTGGTGATAAATACTGCTATATCAAGATATTATCAATATTTTGGGAAGATAATCTTTATCTTATTGGAAGTAATATTTTTACTTGCCTGGGAAATCAGTCGAATCAAGCCAAGATATAGTACAGATTCAAGATCAGACTGGGGGAGATAAAATTTGGGATTTTTTACCAGATTGGTTTTATCAGTTTCTTGTCTTATCTATACCGTCCAGGCAGATATAAATTAGCAGGCAGGCCAAGCTTTCAAACCACTCTGCGTCACCTCGAAAAAGCATCCCAAACCGCATTCAACAACATTCTTGGCACTCTTAGCATTCTTAGTTTTTTTAAGCTTTCTTAGCATTTAATTACTCTCTTGTAATTTCTCTTTTCCATCATTAAATAAAATATTTTGTTTTATTTAATTTCTTTTTTTTAATCTCTTTCATCACTTGTTAGGCTTGTGTGCTTCAACACTATCTAGGAAGCTTTAGGTGAGGGTACTTTCCTACTCACCTTTCACATTCGCACTAACAGAAGTTAGATAATATGAACCTTGTGTATCACTCACACAAGTAGTTTTAGGAAATTTTGTTTTTACAAGTTTGGGTCTACCTCACAAGGCTCTGGCAAGCCCAAACCAACAAATGTAGCAAACAATAATTAGGAAAGAAGACCAGAAACCAGAATCCTTTGGATTCTTACCCTTGCCCATGTAAAGAAGATCCTCCAGAAAATCCGTTTGAATTAGTAATCCATAAAAAGAAAGATACCTAAAAAAAATGAGAGTTTTTATTTAGGTATTTTACTTTTTATGGATTACTAAAACTCGTTTTAGTTTTAGGAAATTTTGTTTTTACAAGTTTGGGTCTACCTCACAAGGCTCTGGCAAGCCCAAACCAACAAATGTAGCAACAATAATTAGGAAAGAAGACCAGAAACCAGAATCCTTTGGATTCTTACCCTTGCCCATGTAAAGAAGATCCTCCAGAAAATCCGTTTGAATTAGTAATCCATAAAAAGAAAGATACCTAAAAAAAATGATAGTTTTTATTTAGGTATTTTACTTTTTATGGATTACTAAGACTCGTTTTTTGCTTGAATTATTTAAATTATCTTATTCTAGTTTTCTGTATATCTAATATTCATATAGTAAAGTTACTAGGTTACTAGGCTGAGGAACCAGCCTTCGATACCAGATTCATTAAAAGTGATAGTAAAATAATTTGATATTCAAAGAAAAGATAAAAAATGCTAAATTTAAAAAAAATTCTGGGGAGTTTAATATAATTCTTTAAACCACTACGGTTACAAGATTAATTATAAATGACCTAATTGGACTTAATTGTCACACTTAAGAAACTCTAGGGTCTTAAATGTTCAAATTGAAATTGCATGGACTAAAATGTCACGACCCTCACACTACAAGGGTAAAAAGTGTAATTTACCCATAAGTAAATAGTATCTAGACAACATTGTTGACATTGCATTTCCTTCTCATTGATTGGAGGAGAATTGAAATGTCAAATTTTTTTTTTTTTTTTTTTTTGCGTAATTGAACTTTTCACCCTTAAACTTTAGGTGGTTTAGCATTTTACACCCTAAAGTTTGAAATTTGGCATTTTCATCCCTTAACACTATGTTTGGGAGCTAGGGAGAGAAAAGAAAAAAAGAGAAAGTCATAAATGAGGATAGAAAAGAAAAGAAGAGAAAGGATGGTAGTTTTTTTCATCTTATTTGGGAGTTTAGGAGAGAAGAGAAAGTTACTTTCTTTCCTCTTATTTGCAAGTTGAGAAGAAAAGAGAAGTTTCATAACTGTAACAAAATAAGTCCAATTAGCCCTTTTAGTGACAAATGCTTGTTCAATGTAATTTATTTGACAGATTTTGCTAGAATAGTTTGTTCTATATGGCAAAATGCAGCTTAATCTTTAAGTGAAATCGGATTTTCTTTTAATTTCTATGCCCGCTCACCAAATAGATTTTATTTACATTCTCTACATTCGCAAACGAAATAGAACATATGATTGTCTACGATTAGCAGATGCTCCTATTAGCTTTGTCCTGATTAAACTATGTCCGGGTGGAACTGTTGAAATAGATACTGCTAGCAAGAGTGCTAAAAAAATGAAGAAGTGGCTGATACAACAATGTGTAGTAACAAAATTATAATTATAGGACACTTGTTATATCTTTGGATTAATTTTGCTAACTTACAATAATCTGACGTCCCTCCAGCTTAAGTTTAATACACTGCTTGTGAGTTTTTTTATTTTTTTTGGTTATAACTACACTTACCTGTCTTGAGTTTAATGTTTAGGTAACTCCTTTCTCTCTCAATTACAAAAACGTTATCACCCCTAACAAAAAATGCTTTCGTCATTAAACAATTGCGTTGTTCTTCCAAAAATGACCTTAATTGTTCCTCTAATGTTTACGTTGACCTCCCTCGAGATTGTATCAGATTACACGGACCTCCCTTGTAGTTTTTTAAAATTACACTGACCCATTTAAAATTTAAAAATATACCGATTTAAATAATATGCATTGATCCTCCTCCCCCACCATCACTACAACATACATACCACCACACAATTTAATATTTTTCTATATTACAATTTAATATTTTTCTATATTTCTCATTGATCTTGTAAATAGTGACACTACTACAATTAACTCAATACTTTTCAACTAGGAATTACCGACACTTCGGAAAATGGTTCTGTACCCGTGTCCAACATGTACCGGATACCGACACTCATCTGACACACCTTCGACACGTATCGGACGTGGAAAATACGTGTTATGTAATTTTTAGAGGCGGACACATCATCGACATATGGCGGAACACTTCAAGGGACATGGAGAGAAGCTCTTTTTGACCAAAAAGATTACTTTTGTTAGTTTTTTTTTTTTAACATTTTCAAAACCAAAACATATTTGATTTTGTCAAGCATTACATCACTTATCTCCTCACGTTCTCCCGATATTAGTAACCCAACCTATAGACTGGAGATCCCAAGAAATAGGTTCAAAGGGTAATAACAAGTCATGAGTGATATGAGTGGAATCATGCTAATACCTATATATGGGGGTAATACTCCAAGTCCATCCCTACGAAGCATGACATCCTGAATGACAGAAGGTTGAGTTATTTATAACTCTTAATGAGATCTAAACTCCATTTGGAGTGGGATACCTAGCTACAGGAGTATCCTTGTTGGACTCACCTAGGCGAATGTGGAAGTGAGGCCGCTTCCTATGAAATTTTGGGCAAATTCTCTAGATCATTCGCTATACTAGGATATAAGCACACGGCCGTAAAGTGCTGGTTTTTGAACTTCACCCTAGTAGGACTGTGTGTGTGGTGTTGTTTGAGATAGAGTTCAAAACTACGGTTACTCTAGTATAATCGGAAGCACTATCACTACGTAAAGGTTCAAGTTGAAAAACACCTTTACTTATGCACAGTCTTATGATACGTTGCTCAATGATCTTAAATCAATTTTTAAAAATACAAGTGGGGAATTGTTGAAAAGAAGTGTATATTTAAAATTGGAGGGAAAGGTTGAGAGAAAAAACTTTGAAATTTGGTTTTGAGTTTTGTCTTATTCACAAACTAACCCAAATGATATTTTTGCTTGTCCCACATAGGAAAATTAGAGGAAGTGGGAAGGACATATATAAGTGGAGGTTGGAGGAAGGGTTGGGCCCCTTGGGGGTACCAAGTTTTGTGAAGGGGAAGGACCTAGGCCCAATTGGGTTTACCACAAAACACACACGCGCGCGCGCGCGCGCCGCCGCCGCCCCGCCCCGCTTCGTTCCGGGCTTGGGTGTGGATGTGGATGTGGATGTGGATGTGGATGTGGATCCTACTCCTTTATATCTTTTTATACAAAGTTTATTTGGAAAATAAATTTCTTTTTTAATTAAAAAGAGTTTAATTTCAGTTGGAGACCAAGTCTCCCCACCAACCCCTCCACGTTTTTTCCTCCATATTTTTTCTCTAACGTTTCCAGACTTCTCTCCACGTTCTGTAACGTTAACTTTCCCAACGTTCACTTTTCCAACGTTCAGAATATCTTCTTTATATATACACAAACTGCTTTCATCAAAATACACAGTTTTACAGAGAGAAAAAGAGTTACAGAATTTTAATACACAGTTTCATATACTGTTTCTGAGCAACGAATTCTGAAAGGGTGTGGGTTTTCCGATCTTCCTCCGTGAAAGGATTTTCGAGACAGAGGCGTTTTCTGGGCTGCTTTATCCTGGGGACGTCGTGGCCTTCATCCGAACGAACTGCTTGCACAACTTGGGCAGAGCCGCGAAGCGTCTTAAAGAGAGCGAGTAAGTCCGCGACTCATCCCAAGAAAAACGTCAAAGGCTACTGTTATTGGTAAAATTGTTCCTTTTTAGTTTCTGCAGTAACAATTTTAAGACGACTTTACATCTGCCATGGAATCTTCAATGCTCTCTGTTACCCATGACCTCAACAAACCCTTCAAATTTGAGGGCCTTCACTTTAAACGGTGGAGGATGAAAATGATGTTTTTCTTAACTACGAAAAAATTGCAATCTGTTTGTCTTTCTGAAAAACCCACTCTTTCTGAAAATCCCACTGTTGCTCAAATCAGAGAGTCTGACACATGGAATGAAAATGATTTTCTTTGCAAAAACTATATTTTAAATGGGCTCTCTGACAGTCTTTATGACTATTATGCAAACTGTGATTCTGCAAAAAAAGTTTGGGATGCCCTTCAGAAAAAATATGACACTGAAGAAGCTGGAGCAAAGAAATTTGCAGTCAGCCGTTATTTGAAATACCAAATGACGGATGACAAATCTGTTGAAGCTCAATCCCATGAGCTGCAACAAATCGCTCATGAGATAATTTCTGAGGGCATGGATTTAAATGATCAGTTTCAAGTTGCTGTCATTATTGACAAGCTTCCCCCAAGTTGGAAAGATTTCAAAAATATTTTGAGACACAAAACCAAAGAATTTTCATTGGAAAGTTTGATTACTCGCCTTCGTATTGAGGAGGAGGCAAGAAAACAAGATTTAAAAGAACAGGTTCTTGTTGTTTCCAACAACAAGAAACCTCAAAATTTTTCTAAAAACAAAACCTCTGTTGTTCTGAAACCACCTTCAAAAACCATGAAGTTTCAAAATCGAAATCAGAACAAGAACCGCAACAATAACAAGAATCAGAATCCGAAGCCAAATCAGAATAGGAACATACCCCCCTCAGGAATAAATGAAGCTGGACTGTTTGTTTGCTACAATTGTGGTAAACCAGGTCATATGGCTCGAAACTGTAGGAATCAACGACGAGTTGCTCCCCAAGCAAATCTTGCCGAAGAGCAGCTCGTTGCTATGATTTCCGAGGTCAATATTGTTGGTGGATCCGAGGGGTGGTAGGTAGACACTGGCGCCTCTCGCCATGTTTGCTATGACCGTGACATGTTCAAATCCTATTCTGAAGCTAAGGACAAGAAAGTGCTGTTGGGTGATTCCCACACCACTACTGTTGCTGGTATTGGGGAGGTTGAATTGAAGTTTACTTCTGAAAAGACTGTCATTTTGAAGGATGTCTTGCACACTCCAGAAATGAGGAAAAATCTTGTTTCAGGCTATCTTCTCAACAAGGCTGAATTTACTCAAACTATTGGGGCTGATCTTTTTACTTTGACTAAGAGTGGAGTGTTTGTTGGAAAGGGTTATGCAACTGAGGGCATGTTTAAATTGAATGTTGATTTTAATAAAGTTTCTTCTTTTGCTTACATGTTGTGTTCTTTTAATGTTTGGCATGCTAGATTATGTCATGTGAATAAAAGGCTTGTGAAAAATATGAGTAGTCTAGGATATATTCCACAATTATCTTTAAATGAATTTGACAAATGTGAATTTTGTAGCCAAGCAAAAATCACTAAAATACCACATAAATCTGTCACTAGGGAATCTGAACCTCTTGAATTAATTCATTCAGATATTTGTGAATATGAAGGAATTTTAACTAGAAATGGAAAAAGGTATTTTATTACTTTTATTGATGATAGCTCAAATTATTCATTTGTTTATCTTATGAAAAATAAAAGTGAAGCCATTGACATGTTCAAAATTTTCCTAAATGAGATTGAAAATCAATTTAATAGAAAAATTAAAAGATTTCGTAGTGACAGAGGACATGAATATGATTCTGATGAATTTATTGCTTTATATAATATTAATGGAATCATTCATGAAAAAACTGCCCCTTACTCCCCTGAAATGAATGGAAAAGCTGAAAGAAAAAATAGAACTTTTACTGAATTAGTAGTTGCTATTTTATTAAATTCAGGGGCAGCTTCTCATTGGTGGGGGGAAATATTATTAACTGTTTGTCATGTATTAAATAGAGTTCCTAACTCTAAAACTAATATTTCCCCTTATGAAATTTGGAAAAGAAGAAAACCAAATGTGGATTATTTTAGAACATGGGGTTGTTTGGCATATGTTAGAATTCCAGACCCTAAAAGGTCCAAATTAGCTAGTAGAGCTTATGAATGTGTTTTTATTGGTTATGCTATTAATAGTAAGGCTTACAGATTTTATGACTTAAAGAATCATGTTATAATTGAATCTAGTGATGTTGATTTTTTCGAAAATAAATTTCCTTTTAAATTTAAAAATAGTGGGGGTTCGACATCATATGATATGCCTAGATTAGTAGAACCAAACGAATATGAACTAGAACCTAGAAAAAGTAAAAGAGCCCGAATCGCGAAAGATTTTGGGACCGACTTTTATACCTACAACTTAGAGGAGGATCCTAACACCCTCCAAGAAGCTTTGACTTCTATAGATGCTGATTTATGGCAAGAAGCTATAAATGATGAAATGGAATCATTGGAATCAAATAAAACTTGGCACTTAGTAGATCTTCCACCTGGTTGTAAGACAATAGGTTGCAAATGGATTCTTAAAAAGAAATTGAAACCCGATGGCACGATAGATAAATATAAGGCACGTCTTGTAGCTAAGGGTTATAGACAAAGAGAAAATATTGATTTCTTTGATACTTATTCACCTGTCACTAGAATTACTTCTATTCGTGTACTATTTGCTTTAGCTGCTATTCATGATTTAGTAGTACACCAAATGGATGTTAAAACGGCTTTTTTAAATGGTGAATTAGAAGAAGAGATTTATATGGACCAACCTGAAGGTTTTATTATTTTTGGTCAAGAAAATAAAGTTTGCAAATTGGATAAATCTCTTTATGGTTTGAAACAAGCTCCTAAACAATGGCATGATAAATTTGATAGTTTAGTCATCTCAAATGGTTTTAAAATAAATGAAAGTGACAAGTGTATTTATTACAAATTTGAAAACAATACTTGCACTATTATTTGCTTATATGTGGATGACTTACTTATTTTTGGATCAAATATTCATGTCATTAATGAAGTTAAATCTTTCTTATGTGCCAATTTTAATATGAAAGATTTAGGAGAAGCTAGTGTAATTCTTGGAATTAATATTACTAGGTCAGAAAAGGGACTTTCTTTAGATCAATCTCATTACATTGAGAAGATTCTAAAGAAATACAATTACTTTAACTGTAAACCAGCATGTACTCCATATGACCCTAGTGTAAAATTGTTCAAGAACACTGGTGACAGTGTTAGACAAACTGAGTATGCGAGCATCATTGGTAGCCTCCGTTATGCTACTGATTGCACTAGGCCAGATATAGCTTATGCTGTTGGAGTACTATGTAGGTTTACTAGTAGACCTAGTATGGAGCATTGGCATGCTATTGAAAGGGTCATGCGTTACCTAAAAAGGACGATGAACCTAAAATTACACTATCAGAAGTTTTCCGCTGTCCTTGAAGGATATAGTGATGCTGATTGGAATACCCTATCAGATGACTCCAAGGCCACTAGTGGATACATTTTTTGTATTGCTGGAGGCGCAGTTTCATGGAAGTCTAAGAAACAGACTATTTTGGCTCAGTCCACTATGGAGTCAGAGATGATAGCACTAGCTACAGCTAGTGAGGAAGCAGGTTGGCTGAGAAATCTGCTATCAGATACCCCTTTATGGGAGAGACCGATACCAGCTGTCCTAATCCACTGTGATAGTACCGCGGCTATTGCAAAAGTTGAGAACCGTTACTATAACGGCAAGAAGCGACAAATACGTCGCAAGCACAGCACTATTAGAGAGTTTCTCTCTTCTGGAGCTGTAAGAGTGGATTATGTACGGTCTGAGGAGAACTTGGCTGATCCTTTGACGAAAGGACTAGCACGAGAGAAGGTTTGTAAAACCTCGAAAGGGATGGGACTAAAGCCCTTAGATAATTGAGTCACTTATGATAGTAACCCAACCTATAGACTGGAGATCCCAAGAAATAGGTTCAAAGGGTAATAACAAGTCATGAGTGATATGAGTGGAATCATGCTAATACCTATATATGGGGGTAATACTCCAAGTCCATCCCTACGAAGCATGACATCCTGAAGGACAGAAGGTTGAGTTATTTATAACTCTTAATGAGATCTAAACTCCATTTGGAGTGGGATACCTAGCTACAGGAGTATCCTTGTTGGACTCACCTAGGCGAATGTGGAAGTGAGGCCGCTTCCTATGAAATTTTGGGCAAATTCTCTAGATCATTTGCTATACTAGGATATAAGCACACGGCCGTAAAGTGCTGGTTTTTGAACTTCACCCTAGTAGGACTGTGTGTGTGGTGTTGTCTGAGATAGAGTTCAAAACTACGGTTACTCTAGTATAATCAGAAGCACTATCACTACGTAAAGGTTCAAGTTGAAAAACACCTTTACTTATGCACAGTCTTATGATACGTTGCTCAATGATCTTAAATCAATTTTTAAAAATACAAGTGGGGGATTGTTGAAAAGAAGTGTATATTTAAAATTGGAGGGAAAGGTTGAGAGAAAAAACTTTGAAATTTGGTTTTGAGTTTTGTCTTATTCACAAACTAACCCAAATGATATTTTTGCTTGTCCCACATAGGAAAATTAGAGGAAGTGGGAAGGACATATATAAGTGGAGGTTGGAGGAAGGGTTGGGCCCCTTGGGGGTACCAAGTTTTGTGAAGGGGAAGGACCTAGGCCCAATTGGGTTTACCACAAAACACACACGCGCGCGCCGCCGCCGCCCCGCCCCGCCCCGCTCCGCTCCGTTCCGTTCCGGGCTTGGGTTTGGGTGTGGGTGTGGGTCCTACTCCTATATATCTTTTTATACAAAGTTTATTTGGAAAATAAATTTCTTTTTTAATTAAAAAGAGTTTAATTTCAGTTGGAGACCAAGTCTCCCCACCAACCCCTCCACGTTTTTTCCTACAGATTTTTTCTCTAACGTTTCCAGACTTCTCTCCACGTTCTGTAACGTTCACTTTTCCAACGTTCAGAATATCTTCTTTATATATACACAAACTGCTTTCATCAAAATACACAGTTTTACAGAGAGAAAAAGAGTTACAGAATTTTAATACACAGTTTCATATACTGTTTCTGAGCAACGATTTCTGAAAGGGTGTGGGTTTTCCGATCTTCCTCCGTGCAAGGATTTTCGAGACAGAGGCGATTTCTGGGCTGCTTTATCCTGGGGACGTCGTGGCCTTCATCCGAACGAACTGCTTGCACAACTTGGGCAGAGCCGCGAAGCGTCTTAAAGAGAGCGACTAAGTCCGCGACTCATCCCAAGAAAAACGTCAAAGGCTACTGTTATTGGTAAAATTGTTCCTTTTTAGTTTCTGCAGTAACAATAATGTAGTACTAGAAATTTAAAGGAAAATGAGAACAGCCATATTGAATAGGAATTATTATTTGGATAAGTAAAAAAAAAAGGGGGAAAATACCTTTTACCCCCTTGTGGTTTCACACATTTTCTCATAACCCCCATGTGGTTCATTTTGTAACACTTAACCCCCGTGTACTAATGACTAAAGTGAGACTGTTAACTTTTCTAACGGCAGTCCCACTTCAGTCATTAGTACAGGGGGGTTAAGTGTTACAAAAATGAACCACAGGGAGGTTATGGGAAAATGTGTGTAACTACAGGGAGCTAGGTAAAAGGTATTTTCCCCAAAAGATTATGTATAGAGGCTTGGGGGTATTAACGTCATTTCCTTTTCTCCGTTAGAAAAGTTAATAGGCCCACTTCAGTCATTAGTATAGAAGGGTTAAGTGTTACAAAATGAACCATAGGGGTTATGAAAAAATGTGTGCAACCACAAGGGGGTAAAAGGTATTTTCCCCTCAACAATTTGAGCCTTAGGTTATAGTCATATGCATCCCAATCGAAACCTGAAATAACAAAATCTTCAAAAAATTTGTAGGCATATCAAGAAATTAATAACGCATGCATAATCAAGAAAACAATTTACTAGTACAAAGACCACATCATTGGACTGCTTGGTAAGTTGGTAACTAATAACAATGTCCAGAGTGAGCCACTAACAAATGGCACACATTGTAAAGAAGCAGCTTAAAAAAAAGGATCTAAATTAATCCTCACTCTGGAATAGCCAACAGTTCACTGTTGTTCAATTCTGGGCAGAAGGCTGCTTTGTAAAATTATTTTACAAAAGACTATGGCTAGACTATATTCTTATCAAAATGAGGATCTCATAGGTGAAAAAGCCTTTGGTTGAGTGGCCCTTCAAATTGCGGATAAAGGCTTAACTTAATTAATTGGGAACTTAATTAATTGGGAACTTAATTAATTTGAGGATAAGTCATGCGTACAATGGGATTCAAAGGCTTAACTTGGGTTCAAAAGCTAAAATAAGGATATGGGATGCATGAAAGCCGATACATATGGACGTAAAGATGTCGCAGTGAACCCAACAACCATTACAACGGGACCACGTGATTTTTATTGAAAGTTGATTTTAGTGGTTCCACTATCACGTGTGCAATGACCTTTACTTATTAAAACAAAATGTATAAAGAGACCAATTTGAAAGTTTTCCTTATAGTCCTATGAATTACACACAACAGTATACAAGAAATCCCATAAAAGACAGTTGGATGTTAACAAAACAAAAGACAGAAAACAACATTTTAAGCAGAAAGTGATGGATCAAAAACCATGACTGCTAGCAAAAGCTTTGATCTATCAACTGTTGATTTTGCAAGACTGTCCACAAATGAATTCATGTTCCCCAGAGGTGGTTCCAACCTCGACAGCGATCTAATTGCTCAACTTGCTCGTGAACGAGTGCACATATATATTTCTTTTACTCTTGATTTAAACCACCAGCACAGTCTCGCTTTAACAAGTTCTATTGTCTCCGATCTATCAATCTCCCCAATTTCAAAGATCACATTATTTCTCGCAAGCCAAATCAAAATGGACCAAATAAATGCAAAGAACAGCAACCCAAAAGCATCAAGCATTCACACCATGATCACGACCATGCCCATTGACAACTGAGGAAGATACAACTCATATCAGCCTATTCGACCTTTGCATCACTGTCCTCAAAATGCCAGCACCATCGATCCTTGATCAAGGTGCTTAGAACCACTCTATTCAGAAGCTTTCTGCACTCAGCCCACTGCCCAGCTTCCCGCCCCAACAGATGGCACCATTAACTTAGATCTACGTTGCAACTACTCAGCAACCTTTACAAAATGAACCATTTAAATCGACAAATCAACACAAGCACAAGTTTAGCAAAAAAAAAAAAAAATTTTAATGAACAAGTCCAATAATCTGCCCTAAACTGTCCGAAAAAGAACCAAACCTGTCCAAAACGGTTTACAATGAAAAAATCAACCTAGAAATAGCAAATAGAGTCCAAAATGAAGAAATACAAATCCAATAACGTGTCCTAAATTGTCCAAAACAGTTTTTTTCCCTGAAAGTTTGGCATTTGCTGTCAAGTCTCCTCAGAAGCAAGTGTGTAAAAAGAATGGCAGCTATAGCAGTTGGCAAAATCATTTTACTCCAAAATCATTCATTCTTATTTCTTGTGTTTATAGTCTCCATAGTTATAAATGCATTTTTGCTGCATAAATTAGTTGTGACAGAAAGGGTTACATGGTAATTAGTTTCTGCCAAAAGGGACTTTACAGAAAAGAGCAATTCTCTCTCTCTCTCTCTCTCTCTCTCTCTCTCTCTCTCTCTCTCTCTCTCTTGTAGTTGGGGTGCTTAACAGAAGAAGAAGAAGAAGAAGAGAAAAAAAAAATGAAAGAAAGCAAGCGTTCTTGGGTATAATATATAACGAGATTATTTGTATTTACAACTTAGTTATGCTAACTTAGAAATCAGTAACAAGATTGTTGACAGAGAAAAGCAACACTTTTCAAATATAGCCTACCAAACACAGCTCTGTGAGTTCTTTAATGTTTGTATGGACGGTTTTGGTCAGAAAACTTTCCTTTATTTTTTATTTTTTCATGGATCTAGTTTGAAGCTTAGCAGACTTTATTTTTTATTTTCTCAAGCATCTCTAGGTGAAATTGTATTTCTTTTCATTCTCTATGTTCACAAACCAAAAACATTTTCTTTTCTTTCTATATGTCCGTGTTAAGTCAGCAGTTACTTCAAATGCTTAAGCTATTAGAGAATGAGCAATAATGTATATCAATCTTCAACTGTCCACAAACCTGAAGGGTAAATATTATTATGCCCAAGTATTGTATGAAATAAGACAACCAAAAGGCATGAAATAAGACAACCAAAAGGCCTAGAAACAAAGTACTTGGTCAACAGCAAGCAAAGATAAGTTTGGATAACTGTTCAAATTACTCATATATAATCTCCATCATAAGCTGCGAAGCACCGGTGATGGTGCAGGGGATTCCTTTTCTTTTCACTCACAAAATCCAAGAAAAAAAAAATCTAAAGCAAAGGGCACAGTTCAGCAGATTTCAATTGTCTGTCTAAATGTGACTCATCTGTTGTACTAATTTTTTTTTTTCGTGTAATGAAGAGAGTTAAGGAATATCTCAAGCATTTGTTTGGGGATGGCTCATAGTTTGTTTTCACCTATAAAGCAGATTTGCTACAGGAAACTTATTTTCCCTTATGATGTTATATGCATAAGCAGAAATAGAAGGACATTAAGAAGAACAGGATCAAGAAAAAACCAGATTTGCTACAGGAAATAGAAGGACATTAAGAAGAATAGGATCAAGAACAAACAGTGACCAATAGATATAAAATCTGCTCATGCAAACCAGATTTGTTACAGTAAGACAAATTTCCCTGATATGATATTGCATATACAACTAAGAAACAAAAAGGAAATTCAGGAGAACATGAACAACAAAAACACAATAGACAATAGATATAGAATCTGCTGTTCCACAAGCAATAACAACATAACATTCTGTCCCAAAAAAGTTAAGAAAAAGAAAGGAAAAAAAAAAAGCATTGAAGTCAGAAAAAGAATTGTATTACTATAACCAAGAATCTCCAGTCACAAGAACAAATTAATGGCAACCAAACGATCGTCTAGTAAAGAACAAAGATTACAACTTTCCGTGTTTTCCTAACGGAAAATCTAAAAACACCAAACTGATCGTGAAAGAGAACCTTATTCAGAACAAATTGAGGGACCAATCGAGCTCTGCAGTATCCAATAAACCATCTGATGTTGTATATACATCAAGTGGAGACGTGTTTAAAGCACTAATGTATCCATCCAAATCAAATAAGTCTTGTAATGGTGGTATGTCCGGAACATGTATCAACGGCAAATCAGTGGTGTCTAAAGCATCAAAACTCTTTTGATTTGGGTTTTCTTCCTCTTGTGATCTCATGATGGTCTGGGCTTCCCCTAAATTTCCACAGCATGTATCACAGTAAAATAAACCATTTGATGTTGTTTGTTTATTCTCAGTTGCAGACATGTCTAAAGCATTCATGTATGCATACAAATCTTCATCCAAATCAAAATCAATATCACCCAGATCCAGCTTGTCCTCGTCTGGTAATGGGGGTATGTCCGGAACATATATCATCGTCAAAGGAGTAGCATCCATAGCATCAAAACTCTTATGATTCCCATTGTCTTCTTCTTGTGATCTCAGGAGTTTCTGGGCTTCCCCTATATTCTCATTGGCTTCTTGTCGTTGCCAATAATCATCCACCAAGTCAATATCACCCAAACAAAAATCCAAATCTGCTAATCTAAAATCCAAGTCAATATCACCCATATCCAACTTGTCCTTGTCCGGAACATGTATCATCGTCAAAGGAGTGGCATCCATAGCATCAAAACTCTTATGATTCCCATTGTCTTCTTCTTGTGATCTCATGATTTTCTGGGATTCCCCTATATTCTCACCACGTGTATCACTAATCCCATCTCTATGATCCCCACTAATCTCCTCGAATGTTCTCTTTTTATCCGACTTCTTCAATTCAACTCTCTTTATTTTACAAAGAACATAATCACCAGTACCCACGATCTCTTTAAGTGAATACTCATGCATGATCCAATGTGTACCGTTTTCACCACTCTCTTTTCCTTTGTTCTTTGTTTCAAAAACCAACATCTTCTTAAAACCTATAACCTCGTCGTTTCGGTTCATAATTTTTTTGCCGGTTGTTTGCCCTTTCCACGTCCCACACCCCGCGGTTCTAGAGACGCGATTCGTGCTAACCATCTTCAATGGGGTTATGACATGGATTACATATTCAGCACTTTTCTTATCGGATTTGTCGTAGGTATTCACCATTTCCCATGGGTCTCGTTGAATGTTGAAGATATTCCATGGCTCAGACGAATAAACGTCGCGCTCGATCACTGGACCACTCGATGACAGAGCTTCACCCGGTTTGAGATAATGAGTGATTAACTCTTGGTCCGTTGGCATAAAGCGAAAGCCTGCTGGTATCTTCATATACGTACGTACTGTTGAACTTCACAAAATTGGTATCTTTCTCTATTTCTTCAATACGATTTTTCTCCTCGAAAGTATAGAGCAAGGTAAGACAGCTTGATGGTGTGCGTCTATGTGATAGCATATATATAGGTATGGGTGTGTTCGATTAATTGCATATTACTAACTCTATCCGGATATATAACTAACTACTTCGCTTTAATCAGACGGGTTTACTTAGCTTTAATCAGACGGATTGTTTTATGGGAACCATCGGGTTGATTTCCAATCAAATTGTTTTATGGGACTCTATCCGGATAGCTAACTACTTAGCTTTAATCAGACGGGTAGAGAACCTTTGGGTTAATTTGTGAATATGATTCATCAATATATTTAAATGTTATTTAAGTGTTTTATTTATTTATTTAAACTAGGTTAATTTCCAATCAAACTGGGTTAATATATTCTCTAATGTTATTTACATTGGGATTATTTCCAATCAAATTGTTTTATAGGGACTTAAGCCAATGGCCCTTATACACCAAAACATGGCGTAGCAAAAACCGAGGCTTCTGTAAGTCTTTGGCACTTGTTTCGGTCAAAAATATATTTTTCTGCCTAAACAACTTTATGTTGTCATAACTTTTAATTTATAAGTCTGTTTTTTTTTTGTAAACTTTGATGTTTCGAAATTATGAAGAAAAAAAAAATGAAATCTATCAAATGAGATTAATATTGACTATGAAATCACGGGAGGAAAAAATATATATATTTTAAACTAAAGTTTGAAAGCATATGTTGTTGCATGAATCTAATAATAGCATAGTAAAATTGACATTCATAGGTGCGTAGATCTCGAAAAAAAAAATTTGAGGAAGTTTTGGTCATTTAATTGAAACAGATAATATTACATGTTTGTAAACATATAATATTATCCGTTCAGATAGATAAAAGCTCAAAATGAGGCACCAAAGTGTCTGCTTTGGCACAATTTCCAAGTTCAATGTGTACATCTCAAGAAAATAAATGAAACCAAAAAAAAAAAAAACTTTGTAAAACAGATAATATTACATGTTATGGAATTTTAAAATATGAAGAAAACTAATGATGACATGGCATATCTAACTCTCAAATGTTAAAAAGCCTGAAAATAAGAAAAGAAGTAAAGAAGGATTCTACTAAGTACCAAAAAGTGGTGAGCGACCTTAGCTAAAAGCTCATAACAAGGTTCCAAATTACCTATTTTGGGGTTAATTTTGGGTTAACCCCCTCTGTGAGGATAATGCTAACATTTAACCCACCTAGGTGGGGCTAATTTTTAACAGTTAATCCCTTGTTTGACTAATTTTGGGGTTAAGTGACTATGTGAGGTTAATATTGGCACTTAATTAAACTCTCCTATGTGTGGCTAATTTGAACAGTACTTAATCCCCATGTGGGTCGATTTTGAGAGAAATTTTTGTAGTTTTCCTTTAGTCCAAAACTACAAGGGAGTTATGTGTCCTTTTGAATCACATAGTAGTAAAGTGAAAATCAGTCTAACCCAAAAAAGCAAAATGTATTTAAACCTAATTTAAAATACATGAAGATTGTTCTATTGCTCTACTCAATATCAACAAATAAATAATCTCTAGATAGTGATTGTTAACTTGGCATTTCCTTTTCTTTGATTTGGAAGAGAATTTGAAATGTCAAAAAAATTTAGGGTAAATTGAACTTTTCACCCTTAAAGTTTGGGTGATTTAGCACTTTACACCCTAAATTTTGAAATTTGGCATTTTCATCCCTCAAGTTTCACCACTGCAGCAAATAAGTCCAATTATCCCTTTAATGTCAAATTGCTTCGTCATTAAAACTAAAAATTTCAGTGCAAGGCTTCTTCGAGGGACCAAACTATAGGGACCAAAATGCCACATTTGCAACTTTAGAGTCTAAAGTACAAAATCGCCCAAACTTTAGGGGTGAAAAGTATAATTTACCTTTTTTTTACTAAGAATTTATGGCACTTTATGCTTTGGGCGCTAGAGTGTATATATATATATATATATATATCTCCCCATTGGAAGGACAAGTCTAGATTCTGGAATGACATGGACACTTTGGGGAATAATGTCCAGGGACCTTGGCTTGTTTTTGGAGATTTTAACTGTGTTCTTAACCAGTATGAAAAACGTGGTAGTAGACCCTTCTCCTCTTCTTCTGCTGGCGGTTTGAATGGGCTCTTAAACAATCACGGCCTTGTCGATCTGGGGTTTTCGGGGAACATTCACACTTGGGACAATGGGAGACCAAGTTGGGCTAATATCGGACAAAGGCTAGACCGTGGCATGGCAAATCCGAAGTGGCATTTACAAAACCCCAAAGCTTCGGTTCAGAACCTTCCGAGAACAAGTTCTGATCATTCCCCGATTCTTCTCAATTCTCAGGGGGGAAAAACGAGAGCTCCGAGGGGGTTCAAATTTGAAGCCATGTGAGTTCAAGAGAATAGTTGTGCGCTTGTGGTGGAACATGCTTGGAAGAGTACGAGTAACAGAGGAACCCCAGCCCTTAGGTTCTACCTTAAAGTTAAAGCAGTGAAAGCAGCCCTGAGAGATTGGAACCGTAAGCACTTTGGTAGAGTTCAATCCATCATTCGCGATGCAAGACGTGATATTGATTTCCTCCATTCCCTGGATCCTACTCACGAAAATACTAATAGCATCAAGCAGGTAAAATCAGTCCTTGATGAAAATCTGTTGAGAGAAGAAACGATGTGGCGGTAAAAATCTCGGGTCTCTTGGTTTAAGGAGGGAAACTGAAGCACCAGGTTTTTTCACCTCTCAACGATTATTCAAAGAAGGAAAAATGCCATCGACAACTGGAAACTTGATGATGGCACATGGATGGACGACCCAGTGGTTATAAATCAAAACTTTGTGTCCAAGTTTGATTCAATTTTCCAATCTTCCAATCCTTTTCTCCCCCCCTGATCTTGAAGGCCTCCTGCCGAGTCTCATTTCACAGGATGAAAATGTCAGTCTCTGTACTATCCCCGGGGAAAAAGAAATTAAAGCAGCTCTCTTTCAAATTGGGTCGACTAAGGCCTCGGGTCCGGACGGACTTTTAGCCATCTTTTACAAAACCTATTGGGAGATAGTGAAAAATGATGTTATTGCCATAGTGTCCAGTTTCTTCTCTGGGGACCTTGCTCTCCAGAACCTTAACCACACCCATATTGCGCTTATCCTCAAGATCAATCATCCATCTAATGTCAACCACTTCAGACCCATAAGCCTTTGTAATGTGATCTATAAAGTTATTTCCAAAATCATAGCAAACCGGCTTAAACCCCTTCTTGATAAAATCGTGTCTCCAATGCAATCGGCATTTATCCCAGGAAGGCTCATTAATGATAACACCATCATAGCTCAAGAGCTTGTTCATACCATGAAATAGAAGAAAGGAAAATTAGGGCTCATGGCTCTAAAATTTGATATGGAGAAGGCGTGTGACAAGATTGAATGGGTGTTTGTGTTAAAGGTCTTAAAATGTTTTGGCTTCAATCACACTTTTTGTAATTGGATAAGGCTTTGTATTTCTTCGGTTTCCTTCTCCATCCTTGTTAACGGAAGGCCTACGGGCAACTTCCACCCGCAAAGAGGACTTCGCCAGGGAGACCCTCTCTCACCCTTTCTTTTCATTCTCTGCTCTGATGTTTTGTCCAGGTTAATTCAAAGAGAGGCTGATTTTGGAAACATTAAAGGGATCAAGGCCAGTCGGTGATGCCTACCAATCCACCACCTCATATTTGCAGATTATATGATTGTGTTTGGGAAAGCACACCCTAATGAAGCTAAGACTATTTTGAACTGCATCAAAAAGTACGGAGCATGGTCAGGCCAGCGAATCAACCAACGAAAATTAAAGATCCTGTTTAGCAGGAACTTGCACAAGGATGTGGCGAGAGCCATTTGCCGCGAAACTGGTTTGAAAAAGGCTTCCCCCAATACGAAGTACCTCGGCCTTCCCCTCTCGTTTGAAGGTCCAAAGCAATTTTTTGCTGATACTCTGCAGTGGGTCCACAGTCGCATCCAAGGATGGAAAGCAGCAACCCTTTCTCAAGCGGCTAGAGCCACACTGATTAGAACGGTGTCGCAAGCTATTCCGGTGTATTCGATGTCTACCTTTCTTCTCCCCAAACTGATTTGCACCAAGATGGATGGGCTTTTCCGAAAATTCTGGTGGGGCCACAAAGGGGAAACAACTTCTGGAATGTGTCTCAAAGCTTGGGATTCTCTATGTCGGCCGAAGGGTTGTGGGGGATTGGGGTTCCGACGGATGAAGGACTACAACGCAGCCCTCCTTGCCAAACTTGGGTGGCAAATAATCACGCGTAAAGATACCCCGTGGGTTAATATTGTGACGAACAAATATATTCGTGACAAGGAACTATCACAAGTCTCTTCGAAAGCGAATCAATCCACGGTCTGGAAAGGTATAGCCAACTCCAATTAGTTATTAGGAAAAGGTGTGTGCATGCTTCTGGGCAAAGGGGAAGCCACCTTAATTTGGGAGCACCCTTGGATTCCTTGATTCCCAATTTCAAACCGGAACGTAACAATATTGGTTACCCGCAGATTTCTAAGGTCAGTGACCTCCTGAATCCGAGTGATGGAAACTGGAATGTGGCCATTCTCCATTCCTTGTTTTCCCCAACCACGGTTGAAGCAATCCAGCGAATTGACATGCCTTTGTTCTCACCACATGTATCATTAATCTCATCTCTATGATCCCCTATATTCTCACCACGTGTATCATTAATCCCATCTCTATGATCCCCACTAATCTCCTCAAATTTTCTCTTTTTTTTCCGACTTCTTCAATTCAACTCTTTTTTATTTTACAAAGAACATAATCATCAGCACCCACGATCTCTTTAAGCGAATACTCATGCATGATCCAATGTGTATTGTTTTCACCACTTTCTTTTCCTTTGTTCTTTGTTTCGAAAACCAACATCTTCTTAAAACCTATAACCTCGTCGTTTCGATTCATAAATTTTTTGCCGGTTGTTTGCCCTTTCCATGTCCCACACCCCGCGGTTCTACGGACGCGATTCGTGCTAACCATCTTCAATGGGGTTATGACATGGATTATATATTCAGCACTTTTCTTATCGAATTTTTCGTAGGTATTCTCCATCTCCTATGGGTCTCCTTGAATGTTGAAGATATTCCATGGCTCAGGCGAATAAACGTCGCGCTCGATCACCGGACAACTCGAGGACAGAGCTTCACCCGATTTCTTGAGATTGAGATAATGAGTGATTAACTCTTGGTCTGTTGGCACAAAGTGAAATCCTGCTGGTATGCCGTTCTCCATTTATGAACGTACGTACTGTTGAACTTTACAAATTGGTATCTTTCGATCTCTTTCTTCAATATGATTTACTCTCACAATATATGGAGGAGTTTATGGTGTACGCATATATATACTTATGGGTGGGTATGGAAAGGTAGCTTACTCCTCACTCATAGGACTAATAGTGATTATCCAATTAGTTAATTTTTTACCTATAAAATTTGTTTGAAAATATTTTAAAAGCAAAAAAACAAATATGATTGGTAGAGAACTATTAATGACATCTCTATCTAAATCTAAACTCCCCCAAAAAATTGGAAAGAGGCCGCTACGTTCAGATTGGTAGAGAAACAATCTGAACATGGCATTCAGTCGTTTTGCACTTAAAAAGAATAAAAAAAATAAATTTAAAAATCATAAAAAAAAAAAAAAAAGATGTCCCAAGCCCCATTCAAATAACAATCCAACTACTTATTTTTACCATTAATTTTGCACTTACATAGCTTTGGCCCTTTGGGTCTAAATTTTTTTCTCAATTTTAGAATTCAATTTTAAGTCTAAACTTTATACTGGTATGCCTATTCCCCAAACAAAAGAAAAAAAGAAAAAAGAAAAGGAAAGAAGGAATAAACTTACATACAATGGGGTTAAATACATTTTACACCCTTGTAGTTTGTCACATGTGTCAGTTTGGTCCCTGTAATTTAGAATGTGTCACTTTTTTGTCCTTGTAGTTTCATAAGTATGTCAAATAAGTCCAAGAAGCCCTTTAGTGACGCACAATTTTGTCACTGAAAGTAAAAAGTTTGTCACAAAGAGTGTTTGAGGGACTATTGACATATTAATAGGGACTAAAATGACACTTTCTAAACTACAGGGACCAAATTGACACAAAGGGCAAACTAAGAGGGTGTAAAATGTAGTTAAGCCAAATATAGTGAAATAACCTTACATATAGCCCATAAGCCCAAAGCACTGTTGTTTACTGAATCTTGTTAAATTAAGAAGCAGCAAGAGAAAATTTTATCCATATGAGCAAGGCCTAGTAATTCCCCTCCTATAGATTTTGCTAGCAAAATTTTATAGTTTATTTGATAATTTCAGTTTAAGTTCTAGGAAAAAGAGTTATAGGCGCATGCAAAAAAGTGTGTGAATATGGCCATTTTAGAAGTTCGCTTTTGATCCTTAAAAGCTCGGAATATTTTAGCTGGATTCTGAATTTATGATAATCAAGAATCATCCTCCAAGAAAACAACATTTGTACTAACAAACACTTTCTGTTCTCTTGGATCATAAAAATACCATCCATAAGTACCTTTTGGATACCCTATAAAGTAATATACTTCCGATCTAGAATCTAACTTGCTCATATTTCCTTTCAGCACATGTGCCGGACACCTCCATATCCGGAGATATTGCAAAGAAGGCTTGCGCCCAATCCACATCTCCCGTGGTGTCTTGGGAACAGATTTGCTTGGTACTAGGTTTAGTATGTACGCAGCGATTTCCAAAGCATATCCCCAAAGGATAATGGCAACTCTGGATAACTCATCATTGACTTAGTCATATCTAAAAGAGCCCGGTTCCTTCTCTCTGCTACACCATTCTGCTGAGACATGCCAGGTGCAGTCAACTATGACAGAATTCCATTCTGTGTAAGGTGATCAATAAACTCATTAGAGAGGTACTCGCCACCTTCATCAGATCGAATGGCCTTAATATATGTGCCCGATTGCTTTTCCACTTCAGCCCTAAACTCTTTAAACTTTTCAAAGGCTTCAGACTTATACTGCATTAGGTACACATATCCATACCTAGAGTGGTCATCAGTAAATGCAGTGAAATACTCATAACCACCCCGTGCTCTAATATTTATTGGTCCACACACGTCACTATGAACTAATTCCAACAAAGCATTGTTCCTATTGCCCCTTACAGGAAAGGGCCTTTTGGTCATCTTACCCTCTAAACAAGACTCGCAAACTTCCATTGGTTCAAGAACTAAATCGCCTAAGACCCCTTCTTTGACTAGTCTGCCAATCTTATTTAAATTGACATGGCCAAGCCTCATATGCCAAAGCCTTGTTGGATTAGTGGAAGGTTCCTTTCTTTTCGATGGTATAGTTACCACTGAGTTATTAAGTTCCATACAAGAGTCTTTAGAAGTATTAGGAGTAATCACATACAAACCATTTGGTTTAACACCAGAACATGTAAAAGAACTATTTCTTTTAATCACAACTTCAGTTCCAAAATGAAAAGAATAACCATTATTCGATAAATTAGAAACTAAAATTAAATTATTTCTCATTGAAGGGACATAAAATACATCTGATAAAATCAAAACTTTATTGTCTAAAAATTCTAAAGCTACTATTCATATAGCAACCGCAGAAATGGTTGCCCTAGAACCTAGAGTTAGCACGATCTCCCCGTCACTGCATTTCCTGGTTGATTTGAATCCCTGCAATGAATTAAAGATATGGTTAGTCACACCAGAATCAATGCACCAAGTATTTGAAGTATCTGTTATAAAACTTACTTCAATCACACGTGATTCAATAATACCTTAAACTCTTGTAGCTAAGAATTCTGGACAGTTCCTCTTCTAGTGGCCCTTCTCACCGCATTGGAAATATTTTCCTTTGCCCTGACCACCCACCTTCCCCTTACCCTTACCCTTTCCCTTAGCTTTTTCAATCTTAGGGACTGGTCCAACACTTGGACCACCAGTGCCAGCCTTCTTCATCCCTTTCTTACCTTTCGATGAAAATCGAGAAGAGGAAGGGCTTTTTTAACGTTCAAAACGCTGCCCCCAAGCTTGATCACCCCTTTCGCTGCCAGTAAAGAACTCATCAATTTGCTCATTAAAAAATTCATTTGATTCATATTATAGTTAAGTTTAAATTGAGAGAATGAAGGCGACAACGAGTTGATGATCATATCAACTTGGGCCTGTGCATCGATGTAGGCACCTAAGGTCTCCAGTTCGTTCAAATAAGCAATCATTTTTAAAATATGTTCTTTGATTGGAGTCCCTTCTGACATCTTTGCACTCATTATCTTCTGCATGGCAACCTGTCTAGTAGGCCTGCCATGCTCCCCAAACATTTCCTTTAGGGATTTGATAATGGCACTTGCAGAATCATTCGACTGGAATTGGTATTGCAACACACCAGCCATAGAGGCCAAAATATAGGAACGGGCCATTCCATTCAATTTTTTCCACTTATTGAACTCGCATCTAGCAGCAGTCGTAGCATTTACAGCGGGTTCTTCAGGGCATGGGGTGGTGAGGACATATATGTGATCCTCCGCAGTTAAAACAATGTCTAGGTTACGTTTCCAATCTGTGTAGTTATTTTCAATTAACTTGTTCTGAGTGAGTATAGTGGCAAGTGGACTAAATGCAGATCCAGACATTATGATTTACTGAAAAAAAATCAAACAAACAAAATAAATATGGATATCATAATTTGACAATTTAAAATAATAGAATCCTTACAACTCTTATTTAAAACAAAGTCGCCGGAATATCAAAACGAAAGAATAAAGCCTCTGTGTGGTGGTTAATATTCGATCTCTCGATTAATCATGATTTGTCCGCTATGTAACTCTTGCAAAACAAGTTATGACTCCTAAACCTATTTGATCTCTAAGTTTCTGAATAATGCCCCATATGAGATCCCTTATCCATAGCTTAGCTAGTCTGTACCATTAACTAGGATCCAATCACAACTGCCTCAAGTAGTGCCTCCGTGCATGTGGTGGTCACCCTCTAACACGTCTGATTAATCCTATCCATAGGAAGTTCATATCTAGTAACCAATGAGTAGTGTACCCTTCGTATGAAATGATTACCCCTGGCGAGGTGACACAGAATGCACTACTCATCTTACAGTGAACCATTAATGAAAGATCGTGGGAGTTACAATAAGTCCCTCTCCCACTAGCTTTAATAGTAAAGAATTTTGCTTTTGAAAAAATTGTTTCTTCACACTACCCATAAACATCCAATGTTTACTCATACGTTGAAAACGGTTTTTGATTTTCATTTTAGAAAACTTGTTTTAAGTGCTTAGAAGTAGTAACAATGTATAAAATGCCAATCACAAACCAAGTACATAAAACAAAAAAACTAAAATAGAAATAAAGGCATTCATATGCCTCTATCTCCTATGGCTCTATCTCCATAGAACCTCTTCTTGGTTTGGTCACCTCCAGCTCCATCTTTTTCATGTACAATGGCTTCTCTTCCATGGACTTTCTAAGTCTATTACATTGGTCCTATGCTTCTTTTGAAGCTTACAATTCATCTAGAAATAGAAAATAACAATAAAATAAAGAAGGCTAGGGAAACCGATGCGACTTTCCTTTTCATAGGATTGAAGTTGCAGTGTCCTTTACATATGCCTTGAAACAAACCAAAACAAATACAACATACACCAATCTCAAAACATTTAAATGTAAATTTAAATTTCTTTGGTGCCATGGGAGATATCGGACTTATCCTTGCCGCAAGGTTAGACATACATACATCCATGCATACATATATAACAATATATTTAACTGGAAGTCCTAAATAACATGCATACTTCATAAATCAATTTTATGAATGCCTTAGTCTCATAAAACTGTAAATCATATTCTCTGTTTGACCCAATCGATTGCCCATAGTGGTGATCGATTGCCATACCAATCGATTTGGTATGAACACCAATCGATTGGAAGAAAGCAGTAAGAAAAATTTAAAAATCTTTAAAAAAAACTGTTTATTAAAACATTGCCAAATTTATAAAAAAATTTGAGAACATATTCTGGACAAAACAGTGTCAATCGATTGCTACCAAAGATCAATTGCCAATCGATTGGATCTATACACCAATCGATTGCCTTGACCCCAATCGATTGCCAACAAAAGGTAATTGATTGGTACCTTTTTGATCCAGAAACTCACAGATCTGTTTTTATAAACCAAACGATCATAAAAATACGTTTATGTGATTACGGATTTATGAAAACAACTAAAACTCAGCATGCAATCACATCTAGTCTTCGGAAACACGTTACTAGATTCATTTGAGTGAGGTTCTAATACCAATTATAGGAAATAGATTATTAAAATCTTATTTATACAGTCGACAAATAAGTATCAAAAACTTTATGCGAGCAGAATCTACTACTTATGTGAATCTAGTTGCGTGTAGAGAAAAAGACTAACTTAAAAGTCTTGAACCCAATTCTGAATTCTTCAAAACTTCAATTAGTTTTCCTCCTTTGAATATCCAGCAGCTTCCTCTAGATTGTCTTCACTCCTATGTCTCCGTTGGATGCACGCGCGAAGACTAGAACTTGTAGGAGTTCAACTAGAGAGAGAGAAAAGGCAAAGGGAATAGTATAAATTTGATTTTGGAGACCTAGGACTTCAGAAACGATGAGTAAAATAATTCTACATGTAGGTCTCCTATTTATAAGTATTTCCACTGAACTTGGGTCCAATCGATTGCCATTAATGGCAATCGATTGCCATGCCAATTGTTTGGATTCCTTCTAATCGGTTGGTCTCCTTCTCTCTTGTCTTCTTACATCCTTTGGAGCTAAGAGTGGGACCTCCTACCTTCCTTAGTGTTGGCTCCGATTAGTTATTAATCCCCATGACCAAACTCTTTGATCAGTAGTTCAACTAGCTAATCAGTTAAAGGTTACTCTACTATAAAACGATAAATAAACTCTAACGCAAAAGAATAAATCTAAAGTGATATCTAGACTTGTATGGTATACTAATGTCTCTCTACCGTCAGCATTCATAATCATATTCAAGTAATCGAATAATCGTTACTGTCAACCTGAATGATGATTACATCTTCCATTCCTTGAGTTCCATTCACCTCTCATGATTACCAAACATGTTGATAACTACTTATCAACAAAACTGCAGTTCTCAGTAATCAACTTGGTGACATTCTCAAGGGAATGCTTATTCTTTATCAAAGGGTAGATTCTATCTTGATAATATATGTTCACAACCCTATGAACATGACATACCCAAGATACCTAGGTGTTGATCTTTCAAACCTCACTGATTGGTAAGTCAAAGCAGAAATATCCATAGTCTGTGTTCATAATTGTCTCAAGATTGAGAACACGTACCTTATATAAGTTATGAATTCCTATCGACTGTTGATAGCCTTAAGTGTCAATAGGAAAGCCCAGGTCCATCAATGCACTATGCGTACTAGCATATTAACTAAGAGTTATACTCTAGTGATTGAGATTCATCACTCCATCTAATGGTAGTTAATCATGCTACAGTATAAACCTGATGAGATATCCAGTCTCATCATCCACTGTGATTAAATTCTAAAGTATCAAAGAATAGTAATTCGTATCTCACTTGTATGTATTTCATATATACACAAATTGCTTACTATGATACTTAAGGATTAATAATCATCTCATGAAAGAAAACATACACAATGAAATGTAAAGCTGATATCCATTTGTTAAATTTTCAATGTCTCATACATAAAGTAATGGTTTGAGGGCTCTAACCCAACAAAACTGATACCTACTTCCCAGAATCGATGACCTATTCGATCAATTGTATGGAGCGACAACCTTATCCAAGATAGATCTACGATCCGGATACCACCAACTATTGGTTCAACCCGAAGATGTATCAAAGATAGCCTTTAGAACGAGATATGGGCACTATGAATTCTTGGTCATGCCATTTGGACTAACGAATGCCCCAGCTGTATTCATGGATTTAATGAATAGAGTGTTTAGGCCCTACTTGGATCAATTCACAATTATGTTCATAGACGATATCCCGATCTACTCAAAGACCAGGGAGGAACACAAAGAACATGTGAGGATCGTACTACAGACGCTTCAAGATAACCACTTGTATGCAAAGTTCAGCAAGTGTGAATTTTGGCGAAAGGAATTCAAATTCTTGGGTCACACTATCTCACAGGACGAGATAGTAGTGGATTCAATAAAGATAGACACAGTGTTGGATTGGAATAGACCAGACACTACAACCAAAGTTAGAAGTTTCCTTGGCTTAGCCGGATACTACTGAAGATTCATTGAAGGATTCTATAAGATGGCATTCCATTTGAGCATTCTGACAAGCAAAGACATGAAGTATGAATGGAAATAAAAGCATAAATTCTCGATTCAAGAGTTAAAGGAAAGATTGACCTCTGTGCCAGTGCTTGTAATACTAAAGAGCGGTGAGCAGTTCACCATTTATAGTGACGCATCACACCAAGGACTTGGATGTATGCTCATGCAAGATAGAAGAGTGATAGCATATAGATCATGACAACTGAAACCACATGAGATGAACTACCCTATACATGATCTCGAACTAGCCACAATCTTTTTTGTTCTCATGATTTGGAGACATTACCTTTATGGAGAGCAGTTCGATCTATTTTTATATCACAAGAGCTTGAGATACTTTTTCTCTCAGAAGGAATTGAACATGAGGTAGCGATGTTGGATGGAATTGTTGAAGGACTACGATTTCACTTTACAATACCACCCTAGTAAAGCAAACATAGTTGCCAACACACTAAGCCAAAAACCACACAAACTGTTTAAATCCTCTCGTATGGTCAAAGAGTGGAGAGCGTTGAAAACACTAGCCGAATTTGACTTTTAGACCGTCAAATCTAGTGAAGGAAATCTTTTTGGATGTCTAGTAGTATAGCCGACGCTCATCAATCGCATCCTTGAAACTCAAGGAAAGGATTTAGGACTTTGTCAATGGCTTGAGAAAACATTAGCGAAGGACCCAACAGAATGAAATATTGGGGCAGACGAAGGATTTAGATGTTGTAATAGACTTTGTGTGCCTAATGAGGACAACTTAAGGAAGGACATACTAAATGAAGTGCACAACTCAAGAATGACGGTCCACCCTGTAGGAACCAAGTTGTATAAAGACTTGAAAAAAAACTTCTGGTGGGAAGGACTGAAAAGAGAGGTAGCAGATCACGTATCCAAATGTTTAACCTACAAACAAATCAAAGCAGAATACCATAGGCCAGCAGGGTTATTACAACCATTGCCAGTTCCTGGATGAAAATAGGAACACATTACTATGGATTTTATTGTAGGAATGCCAAGATCGCAATAAAATCATGACATTATTTGGGTGATTGTGGACTGACTTATCAAATTGCCTCATTTCATCGCCTATAGCATGACGTACCGGTTGAGAATATGAGCAGAATGTACTTACAAGAAGTCGTACAACTACACGGAATGCCTATATCGATCGTATCAGATCGCGACTCATGTTTTACATCGGGATTGAGGGAAAGCTTACAAGTAGCAATAGGAACTTTATTAAAGTTAAGTTTAGCATTTCATTCCCAAACCGACGGAAAAATAGAATGAATCAACCAAGTAATGGAAGACATGCTCTGAGCTTATGCCATAGACATTGAGAGTTTTTGGGAGACACACCTACCATTGGTAGAGTTTGTGTACAACAGTTTTCATTCGAGTATCGGAATGGCACCATTCGAGGCACTGTATGGAAGATTGTACCGATCATCGTTGTGCTGGGCAGAAGTTGGAGACAATAAACTTCTAGGACTAAAAATGGTTCAAGAAATGAATGAAAATATCAACATCATAAAAGAAAAGATGAAAGCTGCACAGAGCAGATAGAAAAGCTTCGCAGACAAGCACCGCGAGGAATTGGAGTTTAGTGTTGGAGATCACATACTTCTCAAGGTATCTTCGGTGCGAGGCATTGTCAGATTCTGACAGAAATGAGGAAAGTTGTCATCGCGCTACATTAGGCCATTTGAAATTTTAGAGTGCATGGGAAAAGTAGCCTACTGACTTGCTCTGTCGTGTAAGATGTCAGGAGTACATAATGTATTTCATATCAGCATGCTTAGGAAGGTTGTACATGATCCGTCACATGAGATTGACTTCATGGACATTGAGGTGAATAATAATGTGACTTATACTAAATGACCAGTTCAAATTTTGGATCGAAGAGTCAAGAAGCCGAGGACAAAGTAAATTTCTCTGGTGAAAGTTCAATGGAGACACCTTGACGAACGCGAAGCTTCTTGGGAGTTGGATTCAGAAATGCACGAGAAGTTTCCAACTTTGTTTAGTGACTAGCTAGCTCAGATTTCGGGGATGAAATCTTTGATAGGAGGTGGATATTGTAATACTTGTAATTTTTATTTTATTTTAGTAATGTAATTTCCAATTCTAGAATATCTTTGTAAGATTTTCACTATAATTATTATTATTTTTGAACCCTTAATTATACTTGTGTTACCCAACCATGATTGTACCCTAAGCCAACCCCCAAACAACCCCTACCAATTGTGTGAGGTGTTATGTGCTTGAGTGTTTGTGTGGTGTCATGTGAGGTGCTGCGTGAGGTGTATTGTGTGCTTGAGTGTTTGTGTGGTGTCATGTGAGATGTTGTGTGAGGTCTGTTGTGTGCTTGAGTGGTTGTGTGGTGTCATATGAGGTGTTGTGTGCTTGAGTATTGTGTGTGTGTGTGTATAATATATATACATATTGGTGGGCCCTCCCCATTCCCATGTAAAAACCCACCCCTCCCTCTCATCTAATATATATCTAATATATATATATATATATATGAAACCGGAAGATATTTCTTACGCCACGTGTCACATTTTGGAAAAAAAAATCTTATTTCAATTATATATATGGATAATATATGAAGTTTAGCCTATTTAGGTCACCCATACATTACTACATTTCTCTGTCCTCCATCTCTCCCCTAATTCCTCTCTCTTTTAATTCCATCCCATGTACGTTTCTCACCCTCCCCCCCTCTCTCAGTTATATATCTCTCTCCCCTGCTGTTACTAATCCACTTTCTTCTCTCAATCTCACCCCAATGTCCCCTCTCTTCTCTCATGCAGCCTTCCTCTCTCCCTATTCTCTCTCTCTCTCTCTCTCTCTCTCTCTCTCTCAAATGTTGTACGCACAATATCAATCTTTCAATAACAATAATTATTATTATTTTTTTTTTTTTGGAATGGTTTTGCAGAGCCCATGAAGCTATTCATGGATAAAAGAATTGAATATCTTGCAAAAACCCCAATTGAATAGATCGTGAAAAAAAACTGATGTAAGTGGCTTGGGGTTTTTTTTTAGTTGCTTTGGCTTGGAAGTGCTTTCAATTTGTTGGGGTTTTTCCGGTTCATGCAGTGAAAATGCATCTAGGGTGTTTGTTTTCTTGCTTATTCGAGAAGGTTGGGTTATTTTGTTTTTTTTTTTTTTTAGTTGCTTTGGCTTGGAAGTGCTTTACTTTATGTGATTTTGTTGTCTATTTGGATTCATACGAGATCTTGGTTATCTTTCCCTCTATTCATGAATTACATATTATGCAGTTCGTATAGGCTTCGTGTTCAAAAAATTGTTAGGAGTCTCTGATCAAAAAAGAAAGAAAAGAAAAAAGAATAGAATTCAAAGAAAAAAAAAATATTCTGATAAATTTGTTCATGAGACCTAAAGATTAGAAAGCATTTTTTTTTCAATCCTCAGTCTTTGTCCACTTCTTTTTCTACCGAAAGAAAATCAGTTGTTGACTAAATCTTTTATTGCCTTTTTCCACTTCTTGTGTTTTCTGTTTTTCAATTCTGGAAGTTAAACTTAACAATGCAACACTATGAAAAGCCCACATACAACGAAGATTTTTTGTTGTCATCGGAAAAAGAAGAAGCCCCACTCCTATTAAGATAGGACCTGGAAGTGGAACGAAAGGTATGATCCACCATATTGATATATGTGTTCCATAAAAAAAGTTGTTTTTTTCTTAATTAATTGTTTCCGATTCATCGGATTTTACATCTTTTGAAAGGAGTCAAAAAATCAAGATATGCACTAACTTAAAGAGAGTTTATCATACTTCAAATGTCGGACATAGAATTTGCCTTTGCATCTGGAGAACAAAATAATAATAAGCCACTTATCTTTTTTAAATAGAGTACCTTTGTATTTTATTATAATGAATTTGTATCTATGTACAATTGGGTTAGTCCTCATTTATCTAAAGAATTTTTATAGCTTTACTTTGGCTTCACAATTAGGTAGATTGGTCTATATTCTTTAGATTATGTGCTTATGAGGAAATGAATAAAGCTATGGCTAATCAAAGTGACTCAGTAAAATATATTTTTGTTACTTTAACAGTGTCCTTGATTGGCAAAAGAAAGTAAGTTTCAATCCTCTTCTGAAAATTTCCCTTTTTTGGAGTTTTGTTTATGTACTTTCAGGTTTTTTGTTTTTTTGTTTTTTTTTTTTAATTTTTTTTATCTTTTTTTTTTTTGAAGTCAACTCCTCTCTCTCTCTCTCTCTCTCTCTCTCTCTCTCTCTTACAAACTTCACCTAATTGCAAAATGTTCTTAATTAGAAAGAGAGTAATTATGTGCCCATAACTATACACTTTAAATGAAAATTGGTGGGTTTAGGTAAGAAGTAATCGCCTTGGTATTGTTGGGATGCTACTTATTTTTTGTGTTCATGGTCATTTCTTGACAAGA
The DNA here is from genome assembly GCA_033977485.1 of Hydrangea macrophylla. Taxonomy (NCBI): domain Eukaryota; kingdom Viridiplantae; phylum Streptophyta; class Magnoliopsida; order Cornales; family Hydrangeaceae; genus Hydrangea; species Hydrangea macrophylla. Next base: position 38,885,207 of record CM066994.1, read on the forward strand.
GATTTATTTTAGTACTTTACATTGCATTTAATGGTATTTGATGGTTTGCACATGAGGATGGGGCTTTCATGCTACAAAAGTATTCTCTCTTTTCCTACACTTTTTTTTTAAAGGTACATAAAGCATACGTATATAGGTTTTGGACTATTTTGTATGTTCTCTTACTTTCTGATCTCTCATGACTTTGATAAAGTTTTGTTAATTTTTTATTCTACACAATCCCGTGATTTTAGGAAGGTAATTACATTTCATTGTGATCGAACTTAGATCATTTCAGTGAGAGACTCGTATTTTCAAGTTTTGAGAAAAAAAGGAGAAGATTTCAGTGTTTGGGCATGCAATTAATAAGTTTATGAAGATATATAGTTAGTTGCCCTTTTGAGTAGACTGAAAATCCAAGAGCATTGGAAGCAAAAATAGGATAAAACAGTTCGTGACATCATGTATTAATAACTAAACGACTATCATTGGTTGTATTTGGTCTGAGAGCTATTATCTAAGTCGCCAGTTTGTTTTTGCATCTATGTTTTTTCTAATTTTTCTTTCGTTTCCTTTTTTTCCCCCTACTATAGATTGCAATATTTGCTTCTTACTAAGTTTGCAAAATATGGAGGTGGCCAGTTTTAGTATTTCAGTTGTGTCAAGCAAAAATTGCTTTGCAATTTGGATTTGTCTTTATTAATTTACTAATGCTATTTTTGATTTTTTTTTTTTTTTTTGTTGTTGTTGTTGTTGTTGTGCAGTGCTCACTAAGCTGTATACATGCATGGAAAGCTTGGGAGCTAATGAGTCATCTGTCTTGGGATGTTGGAGTATTTTGGGACTTCCCCTACCTTGATCTTATTTTTGTTTGGTCTTAGGGTACTTTTAGTTTTCCTAATTGGTTGTGATTAGTGTTGTCATGTTGACTGAACTAATACTTGCCATGAATTTCTTATTGAAACTTTTTTTCCCAACAATAATTTTGTTCTTACTTGGATGTAATATTGTGATGTTAGTTTAGTTTATTATATTATGATGGGGTCAATAGACTAGATTTAATGTTGGACAAATTGAGGGGACTTTGTCAAAATTATTTTTTCTTTAAAATTGTAATTTGTTTTATTGGAAAAAAAAAAAAGATTTGCATAAGCCTCAATTATGCAATAAAACCTATTTTTTACTCAAGTAATGTTATGCTTCTCAAATTTAAATTGTAATTTGGTTCCTAAAGTATTTGTCAGTCGTACCACAATTTTTTGTTGTATAACATTTTTTTGTACATTACTCTCCCGTGCATTTGCACGGGGTCATAACTAGTATATATATGAAAACAGAGGTTTTTTGTTTTGCCACGTGGCATTCTTTCTAAAATTTTAATATTTGGGATTTTGATATATATATATACATACATTATCTGTAGCCAATTAATTAAATCATTACATACTATTAAAGTTGCTCTAAAATCAAATTTTGCTTTTGGAATTTTGTTTCAAAAGACAACTCGCATACTCAATATAGATAAACTTCACCCATAATTCTCTCCATTTCTACATCATTGACGTATATAAATGACCAAAATTAAAGCCAATCTTAAATTGGGTAACTAACATGATTCTATCCTTCAAAAACTTTTTTAAATGACCAAAATTAAAGCCAATCTTAAATTGGATTCTTATCACTATAATTCTCTCTCACTCATGTGATTCTTTCCTTCAAAAACTTTTCTTTTGGTTTTTTTGGACTGATTTTTGAACTCTCTCTCTCTCTCTCTCTCTCTCTCTCTCTCTCTCTCTCTCTCTCTCTCTCTCCTATTATCACTGCCTCACCGGCCAACCTGTATTTCTTTTATTGTTGATTTATGTTATTAGCTAGCTATTTCTTGGGATTTCAAATTTGTTATATGATGTGAGTGCAGGCCTTGACATTTCTTTGCATCACAGGCTGCTCCAAGGCAACCATAAGCAATTTGATGATGAATGGCATCTCCATTGGAGAACTTTTGGCTCTCTTCTATTTGATGATGATAACTTGAAAAAACTCAATCTGTTTGGGAGCAACACCCTCAAAGAAATGTTTAATTGGTATGCTTTTGATTTATAGGATATTTTACGTCTGTGTGTGAATTATCTTTTTTAGTATTTGAATATGTAGTTGTCTATGTTTTTGTCAACTTTTGAAACTTTGGTATTAGCTTTAATAGAGCTCTTATAACATCTAATTCTTAATTTGTTTATTGATTGGTGTTTTTTTGTTTTGCTGAAATTGGTGCTTTGTTTATTGATTTGGTGCTTTAACGACTTGAGTAATGAAATGAATCTATACAAACTTCATGTATATCCATAATTGTTGTGTACATATATTTATGTTCAAACAATTTTCTTTCTTTCTTTCTTTCTTTCTTGTTTTTTTTTTTTTTTTTTGGATAGGAACTTTTACTTTCTTTTTGACTTCAAAGTTTAAGGTTGAGTTGGGTCATACTGTATGTATTTAACAACTTTTGATTTACATTTAGGGGTATATGAAGAGCATACTATGTCAAAATATATGAGCTATGAAGATCGTCTCTTGAATAGATAAGCGTTGTGCTTATAAATTTTCTATTTGTAGTTGGGCATTACTAATGTTTTTATTTTTTTTAATAAAAGTTTGGAGACTAACTGAGAAGAACTAGAGAAATGGTTAGTATACTATTCATTTTCACCATGTTATGAATAATTAGAACTGCAGTACTCAGAGCTTTATGATTGAAAAATTTTATACCCTAAGAATTGGAATTTGTTGTAGGCTTTTTCATTGATTTGCTACTGTATTCTAATTCTTCAAATTGTAAAGGCAATTACACAAATACAATATAAATCTAACCCTTACACTATTGCTAAGAGAGTTCAAGTCTAACAAGAATACAAGAGACGTGCAAGATTTCTTACCAATAAGTTTTAAAAAGATAAGAAATACTTAAAGTAAGCTCAAAATTCAAATTTGATTTTTTTTTCGCATGAGTAAATGTACCAACAGGAATTTTGTGAATTTTCAAAGAAAATCTCTAAAAAAAATTGGAGCTTGGAAAGCAATATTTTAAAAAGACTTCTAACAGCGCGTATATATTTTGGTATCCTTATCTAATATATATATATATATATATATGAAAGCAAAATATTTTGCTTCCGCCACATGTCTTTTTCTATGAGTTTTTTTTTCACAAATTTTATCATATAAGTGCATTTAAAAATATTCAAATCTAATGTATCCATACCCATATATTGTCTATCTATAAAATATGGAGTAAAAGTTTATCTCTTAATTACCAAGTGTCAAATAAGAAATAAAAGCTTCATAGTAATTTACCAACCATAAGATACATTCTATTTGATGCAATTATGTGTAATAATTGCCACATGATCGCACATTTCATGTTATAACATTGAGACAGAAGAAATTTACTTGCGGTAATTGGTCAAATAACATTTAATATTATTGACCATACGTTTCTCTCTCTTATTGATATGTAATAAATACATTTTACTATTTTGAGAAATCTAAATCTATACAACTATACATTTTATTTGTAGATTTCTCAATCTAAATTTCAATCGCCTATCTCATCTACTCTCACCCTTTCTCAAACCTTTCAAGCTAAGATGCCTTTTGTGTTAATTTGAATCATGATGGGAGATGTTGTATGGAGTGAATTGGAGAATAGTAAAGAAAGTGGATTACCCACCCCTTTTCAATGGTGGCCACTGGTATATATATAGGATCAAGACAATGAATTTTATATTATACTGTTCATGTTTGAACTTTAAAGTCTCAAGTTTACAAGTTGTACAACAAATCGTTCTCAAAGTCATATTTGAATAATATTTCCCATGCATCGCACGGGGTTCTTAGTTTGGAAATGTGAAACTCACTTATTTGTATGTGACATCTTATTTTTGTTTTCATACATGTAAACATTTATCATAAACAGTATAAAAATGAAGCTCATATTAAATGGAATGCGGATTATACATCCAAATCAAATGGATTTAGCTAAATGTCTGTTTGCTGCCCTTCCTTTTTTTTCTTGGATTTTCTGAAAGTTTTTTTTCCTTCTTATATTACTTGATGTATGCCAACGGACTCATTCTACAATATTTGATATGTACTTTTAACTGTTTTAATAATACACTATGCACTCTATTTTGTGTAATAGTATAGTTGTTTTGTGTTTATTTAGCAATTTGTAGTTATGGGCTATCCATTTATCTCGGGAAACTAATGGTTGTAAAATCCTGAAAGTTTTGAATTTATTAAGAATTAGGCTTTTACCAATTTATATATTAGAAATGTTGCATAGAAGGATTTTGTTTTATTTATCATTGTTAATATATTTATTTTCTTATTTTTCAATTGCATAATATAGTCCATGTTTTGTAAATATCATCTCGTGCATTGCACGGGGTAACAACTAGTTAGTTTTAGGAAACAAAAGGAAAATATTTATAGAGAGAGAGTTAAACCAAGAGAATGAGAAGAAAAAAGAAAGGAAAGGAAGAAATCCCAAACCACACCGCGACCCCGAACCTACGGCGAGTTTCTAACTCACTTGGTATATTAGATTAATGTCCGTATTATCCTCTATGTATTAATAATTATGAAAAATCTTGTGCTTAACATGTACTGCCCTAATATAGGTCCATATTATGATTTCTATTATCATTGTTATTATCACTACTCTATATATTATTATTATTATTTATTCCAGGTTTAACCTCATGTTAACATGTTGCACCTCAAACATATTATTCAGTTAATAATAAAAATTATTATTATTATTATTTATTTATTTCAAGGTTAACCTCATGTTAATATGTTGCACCTCAAACATATTATTTCGTTAGTAATAATGATATTATTATTATTATTATTTATTCCAGGTTTAACCTCATTTTAATATGTTGCACATCAAACATATTATCTCCGTTATTGTAATTATTATTATTCGTTATTATTATCAGTCCCGTTAACCTCATGCTTTAACATATGGTACTACGAGCTTAGGGTCCATACTATATTTCAAGAATAATAGTGCCTGTTTGATTAACTTGTACCTCGTGCATAACATATGATACACCACACGTAGGCGTCGATGTCGTAATGTCCAGTCGATGTGCACGGGTATAGAGTCGAACAGTCACAGAGACCAAGTCCTTATGCATTTGGAAATATGTGTAGTCTACCACGGAGGTCCGAAAGTTGATATGTAGTGAGTCGGTATTGTCAAATGGAATTACAGGATCGCAAGTCAATGATAATTGTTACTATGGCCACGGAGAGGCAACTACGATAGCAAAGTAACCATGTTGATAAGAATAAATTGAGAAATGAATAAACACGGTTAGCCTGTGAGGCGAGATTACAATGGCAGTCGCGATGACCAACGATAGTAAAGTAACTGTTTTTGCAAATCAGCGATGATATTCATAAGGCAAGGTCCCAAGGACCTAGAGTACACGGTTAGCTTGTAAAGCGAGATTACCTATGGCCACGGAGAGCCAAACAACGATAGTAAAGTAACCATAGCTTGACCCATTGGGCGAGTCACTTTAAGCCAACTGTGTTACACTGATAATTTAATAAAGTTAACTAAGTCGAATGTTAAGTCGAGTGAAGTCGAATATATCGATGATGCACAGTTTCACACACGGTCTAATTATAATTTATTCAACCCTCGTAACTAGTTGCTGTGTACTTTCAGATACATATTTTATATTAGGATTATTCGGTTAGGACGCTCACTTAGCTTTTATTAAAGCTAACGGCATACTACGCCCTGGACATTGCCATGTCTAGACTATACATGATATGATTATCCGGAGGAGGACTATCAAGGAGGAGCCTACGAAGAGAAAGCCTTCGAAGGGGAGGCCTACAATGCTGAAGGTCACGGCTATACCAGTTAAAGGCGCGGCTTCAAGAAAGAAGACTTAGTTATTTTTGTATAGAGTTTTGTCCATTCATACTAAGTTGTAAATTGGCGTCACACGCCTTACTCCAACGATCTTACACTTCCTTTTGTCTTTACATATAAAGATGTAAACGACGCCCAACGCCTTAATCTCTTTTATTCTTTTATCTTTTGAAACTACAACCTCTGATGTACATTTAATTTACGCTTCCACTTAAGTTGCTCTCTTATTTATTTAGTGTGTTTGTGGACAATCAGTTAATGTAACTAGTCATGGCTTACGGACCCAAAAAGGAAAATTTTATTTCCTGCTAATTTCTGCGGCTCTAGGGCGTGACATTAACAATATTATACATTTGTTGAGTGAGCATTAAATTATACTAAACGTGGCAGCATTAAAACTACTAAAAGAGGCAGCATTAAATTCTACTAAAAGAGGATAGATAAATCTATGAAATGTTATGCCTCTCAAATTTGGACTCAAGTAATATTATGGCTTTAATTGTATGAGCACTACATACTATTGTTCGATGACAGATGGACCCTTGAATTTTAGTGGAAGTTGTTTTAGGCAAAGAAAAAAGTGGGATACAAACTACAGAACCATATTACTACTCAAAACAATATTTGGATGTTAGCTTATGATTATCACATTCAATTATAGTAGAACTAGATGTTCGTTGGTAGTTGTTGTTTAAGGTTGTCCCACTCTCATATGTATTGGAAACTAAATTTGGCCAAAAAAATGTGAGAACAATAGTATTAGCTATAGTGAACTTACAGAGCTATAATGTGACTCTAGTGCATAGTTGTCAGGTGCAGCCCAAACATCAATCTAATGATGTGATCGGGTGGATGCGTCACTGGTCCAACCGCCGGGTTAACTGGTTCTACTAATTTCTTTTTTTAATATCAATTAAAAAAAATAACAATAAAGTTTGGCCCAAAAAAGTTTAACTTTCAACATAATTAATGTTCCTTAAGAAAAAAAAAACATTAGCAATAAACTAGCATCGAGTCGCACGTGCCAACTAGGTTCTCTTCCTTTTCCGATCAGACATTCAACACGGGCCGACTTAAGAGTCTGATTCACTGGCTCTCCGGTCGGACCATCGGGCCGGTTTTGATATCTATGCTCTAGTGCCTAGTATTTCTATTTTTGATTAAATTCTCAAAATTGTAACATGAGATTAATACATGAGAATGCCATGAGTATCAAATTTGGATCTAAAGTGATATGTAAGTTAACACTAAGACTAAATGATAAATACTTATGGTTTGTGTGACGAGACTCAAATTCGAACCCAAAGTAATATGACAATATTTAAAAGGACCCACCAAAATATAATATGACTTATGGACTATTTGAATTTTATTGAAAGTTATTTTTAGATAATGTCAAATAAGTAAGCACTATGTATAAATAGTGCTAGGTCAATTCGGATCCTAAGTGATAAGTCAATTAATTAGATGAACTCACTAGAATAAATTGCGACTCCAATGCTTTGAGAGCACTTTTGCTCACCCAAATTTGGTTTGCCATTGCTTACACATGTCTTCACTGCTTGACATGTGTCTCATACAAGGACAAAATAGGAATCAGTGAAGGTATGAGTATAATACCCATATTTTAATTTCGCGTTTTTGATAATAAAAATATGCCAGGTTTGAGATTTGAGCAGTATAATTTTACTTGCGAGTGTGTATCATTGCGTAAGCTCAACACACCCAAGAATCCCCCTTGTTAAACTTGGAGACCACACAAAAATCAGTGCACAGTGTGTGCGTGTGTACTATATGTATTTATATGCTTGGTGCCCAAGCATTTTATGGTTATATATACACACCAAGGTCTCATAATCTCTAGACTCTCAACAACTCCTCTCAATAGTCTCTCTATCTCTCTACTGCCTCTCTCTCTTGGCCACACACACACACAGATTATCACACACACACACACACATATATATTAATCTATATACCCACACATATTATATCACACACACACACACACAATCAAATACTTATATACTCAGTTAATTCAAGTTTGGATTATTGTTTTGAAGTTCTATTTGGGTAAGCTTCTCTATTAATTTTAGTTTATATAAACTTTGACTATAGATACATATATATACATATCTCATATATATTGTTAAGGGTACGAAAATAGAGACCAGAAAAACTATCACAGAAATGTGATTTCTTTATATCAAATGAAAGGTCTCGATCCCACGAGGCTCCATTTCAAATTTCAAAAGTTAATTCATAACGGTTGCGACGAACGGTGGACTTAAAGTTTTGCCGCCTTTTGGATTTTTGATAAAATCTAAAGTCGTGTATTGATTTATGAAATTCTGATTTCATATTTGAATCTATGAGGAAAAAGGGAGAGATTCATATATTGGAAGTCCTGTTGGGATTAAGTTTTCAAAATGGGTAAAAACCAACCTTTGATTTCAAAACAGGGGAAAAAGAAAGAAGAAGACGACACTGTGACATCTCGCGCGCGCGACCAGACATTTTTCTGAAAACTGTTTTAAATTGAAACTGTGGCCTTTCTATGACAATTCGCCCGCGCGACCCACGTGAGCAAGGGTTTGCGCAAGCGGCCCGCGCCCGCGACCTCAGGCAGTTTGGTGAAATCTTCTGTTTTGTTGTATTTAAGTCTGTTACAAGCTAAGGGACCTTGTACCCTAAGCTTTAAGAGTTATCCTTTACTTTAATAGTAGTTATACGTATGCTTAAAGGTGTTGTACCTCACTTATATACGCGCATTATTGTATATTAAGATTTGTAACAGATTAAACAGTTCCGGTTTCTATTCTGATTAATTATTCAGTCTATCCTCGGTGAACGGTAGTTCCGTATAACCCTCAATAAAGTTGTATAACATGTTAATAGTGTATTTACATGTTTACTTGAGCTGCTATGCCTTAAGTGGTTAATTGAGTTGTTATGCTTTATGTGTTTACCTGGGTAATTTCAGCATGTCTATTGTATTGCTTTAAATGATAGCATGCCTTGATAATTTGTCTTATGAAATATTGAATATGTCTGGTTGCTTAGAGCTCGCATAGGACATAACATTTCATAAGCATGAGCATGAACACGAAAATCACGAAAATGGTTTTGGGATGAAAGACCTTAGAGGCTTTCGATTATTTTGAAAAAAAGGAAGATCTTATAGACTTCCAGGTTTTGAAAAAGGGAAGACCTTAGAGGCTTCCGTGCATAAAACCCTCTAGGAGGGATTTTGTTTTGAAAAGTTAGAAATCCCGGATTTGTGGGTAGGCGTGTGAGATGGGTACCACTAGGAACTCGAATTGTGGGATGTGCTGTAAGAAACCCCCGTAACATTGAAGGCTAGGCCTCCGTGTAATTCGCAAGGCCTAAAGTCCCACACGTTTGAGGCTAGGCCTACGTGGACGGGAAGCCCATGGTCCAGGTAATGATATTGACGATTGAGGGTGAGTGTTTGAAAAGGCATGTAAATGATTTTCATGCATTCACATTGGCATTCATTGCACTCACGCATGTTATATAACAGATGTTATTGTACGGTTATATGACTATATGAGCCTTTTGGCTTATGGACTATTAAACCTTTCTTTCAGGTGATATAGATAATGGTAATGCCCCGAGACTTGACAATGCTTCCGCTATAGTTTGAAGACCCCGTATGTGGGGATTATCATTTAATTAATGTAATACAATTTGGTTTCAAAGAACCTATTATGTTTAAATTGGACAAATGTTAGTCCGCCCGATTTGAAATAAAGAGATAGCTTAACTCTGATTTTTTGCTGCTTATATTGAACGTTCTGTTTCAAGAAAGAATATTTCAAATGAAAACCATATTTTTGATTTATAAATGTTTTCCAAAAGATAAACATTTATTACAGGTAACCCTCGGAGTCTTGGACTCGGGGAGTTACCGATTGGTGTCAAAGCTTACTGTTATTACTGTTATTCTTGTACTTCTGCTATTAGCTGACACCCCGTCGCCGAAAACCGTGGCGGGACAGGGCATAACAGAATGGTATCAGAGCATAACCGAGTCGAATTCTTTGGACGTCGGGTTATGTGCTCGCTTATATAGTTTTGTGGACATGTTAGACATGATTAGTTGATAAACGACATATGAATTGATATGTGTTAACTTGTTACTTGGTAACTTGAGATGTTAACTACTTACTTGACATATACATGTATTGTCGATTGCACTTCGTGATTAGATCATGTTGTGTGATTCGTTGACTCGATTCGATCTTGTTATAGCTATGCCACTACGTCGTGAGAATCCCAGTTTTGAGCTTGAGGCTGAAGAGCAGATATCGGCTGCTTCGGTTCCAGTTAGAGGCCGAGGTCGAGGTCGTGCTCGAGGATGTGGTCCATGTAGAGGCTGTGGTCAAGTTCAAGGCCGTGGTCATGGTCGTGGTCGTGGTTGAGGTCATGCCCCTGACGTTGTATTTGAGTCTGAAGCCTTCACAGGACCAGTTGATATTCCTGAAGGACCGCAAGGGTTACAGAATGTTGTCGAGATAATTGCAAGGGCAGTTAAAGATGCTATGCCGCCTCCTCCCCCTTGTGCTCCAAGAGGTGAGACAAATCTCGCTAGAGCTCGGGAGCGGCTGATTACCAAAGATTTCGATGCTAGGAAGCCGCCACAATTCTCTGGTAGCTCTGACGCAATGGCTGCAAAGGATTGGCTTCAGAATGTCACGAAGATATTTAAATTCATTGATCTTCATGAGGATGCTCTCCGCATCAAGTTGGCTACATACTTGTTTTCTAGAGAAGCTACCCATTGGTGGGATTGCACTGTGAGTGTTCACCTACTTGCTGGCATGACCTGGAAATCATTTAAGAGTCTTTTCCTCGATAACTACTTCCCAGAAGTACAGAGGGACGCAAAGAGGGCTGAATTCTTTACCCTTCAACAGGGGGACATGTCAGTGATAGAATATGCTACAATGTTTTCCACCTTGGCTCGTTTTACTCAAGAGCAGTTGGTCAGTGATCATTTCAAGGCTACACGCTTTGCCTCTGGTCTTCGACCCTACATTCAAAAAAGTCTGGCTAGCACGCTTATCACCACTTATGCAGATACTTTTACAAGGGCATTGGGTGTTGAAAGTGTAGATTTGGATCTGAAAAGGGCCAGGGAGATCATTACTCCAGCCAAGAGCACTGGTCTGTCTAAGAAAGCCAAGACAGAGACTAGGTCTCAATTTCAATCCCAACCTCCTCAACAGCAACAGCAACAATCCTATTCACAACAGAGATCTTCTTATCAGAGTTCTCAATAATCGGGGTTACAACGAGGTGTGAATGCCGCTCGGGAGAAAGTTTGTCTCCGATGTGGTGATCTGAACCATTTCATCAAGTTTTGTCGTCAACCACCACCCAAGAAATCTCAGTCAATTGGTTCAACACCGTATTATCCACCATCTCAGGCAGTATCCGCTCAGAGCATGAAACTACCAGAACAGAGGTAATCAAGGTAATTATCAGAGGACAGAAAACCGTGGTGGTTTTCAGCCACAACAACACCAAGAACCCAAAGGAAGGAATTTTGCTTTGCCTATGTCGTCTACTTATCATGTTTCTGGAAATGTCGGACTGTCTATGATCCGAGGTATCGTCCCATTGTTTAACTCTTGGGCATCTATATTGTTTGACACTGGTGCATCGCACTCATTCATCTCATCAGCATTCGTATCAGTATTGGGGTTAGAGATAGAATGCTTACAGCATGTCTTATCTATTGATACTCCGATTTGAGGTGTTATTCATTTGAATCAGGTTTGCCGTGGTTGTATGCTTTTGATAGCAGACCGACAGTTGAGTGTTGATTTGATTGTTATGCCGAATCTAGGATTCGATGTCATCCTTGGGATGGACTGATTGGTCGAGTACCGGGCTTTCATAGATTGTTTTAAGCGTCAAGTTACTCTTTTCACTCCTGAAGGAGATAGTTGTAGATTCGAGGGCTATTAGTTAGATTTACCGATACCCTCATTGTTTTCACGGAGTAGTTTATACTCTTCTCTTGGAACTCTAGCTAGTTTATTGGCCATGGAGATGGTCAGTTCTATTGTGGAATCGCCACCCATTGTTTGTGAATTTCCTGACATCTTTCCAGAAGACTTATCAGAATTGCCACCTGTCCTTGCTATCGATTTTGCAATCGATCTTGTGCCAGGCACTTCGCCTATTCTATTCCGCCATATCGTATGGCACTAGCAGAATTGAAGGAGTTGAAGCTTCAGTTGGAAGATCTCCAGAGTAAGGATTTTATTCGCCCGAGTGTATCCCCATGGGGTGCTCCTATTCTCTTTGTTAAGAATAAGGATGGAACGTTAAGATTGTGTATCGATTATCGAAAACTCAATCATGTGACGATCAAGAGTATCCACTTCCAAGAATCGATGATTTTTTTGATCAACTCAAAGGTTCCACTTGTTTCTCCAAGATTGATCTGAGATCGGGTTATCATCAACTCCGTATTTGAGAGTCAGACATCTCGAAGATAGCTTTTAGGTCTCGATATGGAAATTTTGAGTTTGTGGTTATGCCATTTGGTTTGACCAACTTTCCCAGCATCATTTATGGATCTTATGCAATGAGTATTTCATGATTATTTGGACAAGTTCGTGATTGTATTTATTGATGACATTCTTATCTATTCTTCCTCTAAGGAACTTCATGAAGAACACTTGAGAATTGTACTACAAGTATTGCGTACTCACCGATTGTTCGGTAAATTATCTAAATACGATTTCTGGTTGACAGAAGTGAAATTTTTGGGACACGTTGTCTCGAGAGATGGAGTATCAGTTGATTTGTCAAAGATTGAAGTTGTTATGGATTGGCAGCCACATAAGAACGTATTTGAGATACGTAGTTTCTTAGGTTTAGCAGGCTATTATCGTCGATTTGTGAAGGACTTTTCTCTTATTAATTCACCTTTGACTAAGCTTACGAGTAAAGGGGTGAAATTCATTTGGACTAAGGAATATGAAAAATCTTTTCAGCTTTTAAAGACTCGATTGACTTCAGCACCGGTTTTGATTATTCCGGAGCGTGGTGTTGTAATACCCCGTATTTTTAGGTATAGATCCCTAGTACCTTTCTTAGCCTTTGGTGAGGTTGTGTGTTCAATCGATTGACCTTATCTCAATCGATTGATATATCAATCGATTGGATGTTTTACCAATCGATTGGTATCCTGCCGACCTAACCCCAATCGATTGGCACCTGGTATCAATCGATTGAGAGTAGCTGGAGTTGGCCACCTCGTTGGTTTTGTGTGGTTGTGATTATTTTCCCCTCCCTATATATACCCCTCCCCTTATACATATATATGGTTGCTTGTGTGTGTGTTTGGGAGAGAGAGAGAGATATATACTCATATATATACACATACATATATATTATATATACACACCCACACTCTCGGGTTAGAGGAGAAGAGAAGAAGAAGAAGAATAAGAAGAAGAAGAGGAGAACAGAGACAAACAGAGAAAGAGAGAGCAGAGAAGAAAGGAGAGGAAAGAGATCAACCACCATGGCCGCCGCCGCGGAGCTCGGGACGCCGTCAACGGAACGCCGGGAGAGGTGAGTTTCATTAACTCACTCAAAGAGGTTGTTTTTGGGATGTATATATGTGGTTAATAACGTGTATGGATAATAAGAGGAACCCCAACGTTTTTATAATAAACCCAGCAGTTTTGAGGAAGAAGACAGAGTTCAATCGATTGACATTATATTCAATCGATTGATATATCCAATCGATTGACATTATTCCAATCGATTGACATCAGTTCAATCGATTGACATTAGTCCAATCGATTGACATTAGTCCAATCGATTGAGTAAGAGCAGAATGTTGTTTATCTATTATTATATGTTATGAGCTGATTGTAATGTACCCAAGCTGTTAATGGTTGTACCCTACGTGATATTTGATATGTGCTTAGTCAACATGATACTACGTTAGCCTTATATGATGTTTATGTTAATGTTACAAGATGAACTGTTAACTGTCGATATGAGATGAATTATTTGACTGTCATATGTTATTGAATAGTAGAACGGAATACAACTGCATGTTAATAATCAGTAATCAGTAGATATGTTGAATACAGAGCATGTGGTATTTCCTGTACTTAGTATATGAGCATTTCACAACATGTGTCAGCATGCATGGAATAGTGATATGAAGAGGTAAGAGAAGCTGATGAGAAATGAGATATGTGACTTATGTGGAATATGAGATATCTGTACTTTGGATCCATGGGATCAACGGCTGACGAGTCGGGTGGACGTGGGACGGTTAGAGTTCCTAGTGCGCCTCTCACTGTTGAAGACGTCCAGTGATGCGTATGCACTGTTGAAGACGTCCAGTGTACCGTTGACGATTACGTCCGGCTAGTGCCCTAATATATACTCACCGTGTAGACGACCAGTGAGAATATACACAGCGTAGAAGACGTCCGTTGTGCCGCTTCCATCGTTTACAGATAGGTGGTACCGTGTAGACGACCGGTAACCCTATCAAGGGATTGTAGGACCTACTGCCTAGTCGGGTGATTCCGATTGGTACTATGGTATCTACGTATGGATACGGATTTGGATTATGGTATCAACGTACAGATACAGAGATGGATATGGATATGAGAATGGCTAGTAAGAAGATGGTTCAGTCGTGGATCCAGCGTCCCGACGTAAAGGTATATGCATGGGATGGATGCATGGGTTACATGCATGGATTTGGTGAATACGTGATGAGATATTTATACCATGATGTTTATCTTTGTCATTACTTAATATGATTTCTGTTATTATTGATTCATGCATAGTTTGATGAGACCTTTGCTATGTCCGTGAGTGACGCCATTGTTAAGAGATTAACCGCATTTTAAGATGCTGAACAATAGCGGTGAGGAGTGTTGTTTAGTGTACTCACTCAGCTTTGTATTTAAAGCTGATGGCGTTTATGCCCTGGACATTCCAATGTCTAGGGATTTGTAGGTCTTGAGGACTGAAGACTGATAGTTCTGCCGGACTTGGAGCTGAAGGCTGGAAGACGAAGATGTGCTGCTTGTAATAGTTAGTTTGTATATCTGTTGTACTATTGCTGTTATCGGTTTAGGCTTTAGACTATAAGCCAGCTGTTGTAATAGATTTGGTAGACTTTTATAATTGGTACTTGGGCATCTGTTGCTTCCATACCTTTTATAGCTTCCGCTGTAGCCTCTGATTATGTTAATAAGATATGAATAGTATCCTCCCTATCGTGGTGTTTGTTGGTTGATTAGATGACAACGCGGTTATTCACCCGTCATTCCCTATGGACCCATAAAGGAAATTTATTTTTCTCTATTTATGCTGCTCCGGGGCGTGACAGGATTTTTGGTATCAGAGCCTAGGTTTCAGTTGTTAACCGCTTGTCTTTTGTGATTAGAACCTGAGTCCTAAGTTAATACCGATAGCATGAGGATTAGTTGAGATGAGAGAGAACTGGAATCTTGTCATGTAGACGAGAAGTTTGAAGAATCCATCTGAGAATGTTTCGTTAGCAGGTAGTAACTGTTAGAGCCGATAAGAATCGTTAGAACTGTTGATAGCTGAGTTCACAGGGAACAAGGCGTTGAGAATTAGTTGTGGTTGTGGAGATCCTATATATATAGAACCGTTGGATTTTAGACACTGACAAATCCCGAAGCAATCTCGGAGCAGTCGGTATGACCTAGAAATAGAAAGAGGTTTAGGATAAGATTATCCTGTTACCTTGAGCCACATGTTAGTTGAGTGTTCTTACATTTTAGTTGAACAATACTCATAGCTTGGAACCTGAGAATGGAAATAGAATGTTTAGATTTGACGTTACGTGTAGAACCTATAGTTTCGTAATTCGTGTCTTGAGCATAGATATATTGGAGTACACTTGGTAGATAGACTGACCTTGTGGTTAATATTATTATTTATGTGAGGTATTCGTATTACTTAATGTGATCGTGTTATATAGTGGTACTATATATTTGTTACCGCATGTTCTTGCTCGAGCTGTAAGATTGAATGCGTCTGACCGAATAGATTTTCATTTTAGGTAGCAACATTGAACCCTACCAGCACTCGTTATGGTTAGGACGACTCGAGGAAACCAGGGCCAGCTGAATGGAGTATCTGATGAAGTACCTCCTGAGATAGATCCAACAGGAATGGTCGGAGTTTTGATCCGTCGCATGGAACAAGTTATCAATCGTGCGGATCACGTCATCGGCAATGAAGCACCAGTACGTCAGACAAGAGTCAAGCTGCTAAAGGAATTTCGTGCTCTTCAACCAGAGACCTTTACCGGATTAACGGGAGCATGGCAAGCTGAGCAATGGATTCGCCAGATAGAATTGATATTTGAGACACTTGAATGTACTGACACTGAGAAAAGACATTTGGCTATATTTCAACTGACGTTCTCAGCAGCAGATTGGTGGGACGCAGTGAAAGCTACGATAGGTGAAGAAGCTGTAGGAAGGATGACTTGGGAATCATTCAAGACTCGATTTCTAGAGAAGTACTTTCCAGAATCCGAGAAGAACAAAAGGGAAATGGAATTCATACAATTAATTCAAGGTTGTTTTACAGTGCCAGAATATACAACTCAATTCGAGAGGCTATCACGATTTGCGTCGCATATGATCGATACCCCAAGAAGGAAGATCAAAAGATATCATCAAGGACTAGTTTCGCATATTCGTCATATGACTATAGGACACTTAGATCAATCTTTCGAAGCTTTGGTAGAAATGGCAACGAAGCTAGAAGACGATACTCAGATTAGTGAAGGACCATACTTTGATAAAACATTTCCAGAGAATGACCAGTTTCTCCTAACGGATCAGAGAGGAAGGGACAGTCAGATTGTGTTGGCAACTAACCAAGTTCAACAAGGAAACATGGAGAGAAGTTATACAAGTAACCGCCAGAAGCGTAAAAGGATAGAGAGTGACAAGAAAGAATCAAAACTAATGACGACTCCAACACAACATAGAGAACGAGATATCTGCTACAATTGTGGAGTACCAGGACACCATTCCCAAGAATGCAGAGTATCAAGGAAATCTAGTGGACGTGGAATACGATGCTTTAACTGCGGTAAATTTGGTCATGTCCGTAAGTTTTGTCCAGAATTAGAGATGCAACACAATGTTCCGTCGCAACAAGTATCACGAGGGCAAACTCGCCATACTAATAGTTGGTCTCAACTTAGACAAGGACGATAGACAGAAGGTACAATACTCATCACCTACATCATGTATTACATATGATCCCAATATTGCAGGAAGTTTGGTATTTGTTTGATTTGATTGTAAGAGGATTAGCCTACACCGTAAATTGTAGTTACCGGAACAACTCGTTTGACACTGATCGACAGTAGTTCAAGTATGGATATAACATCATTTGCATCCCTGTATAACATCTATTGCATCCCCATAAGACATCAATTGCATCCTTATATGACGTCAATTGCCTCCCTATCGAAAAACTACGCCAACCGTTGGTAAGTTGGACAGAGATTAGAGATGAAGAATCTCAATTTTCGTTAGATGTAGCTTAACAAGAGAGGACGAACTAGAAGATTGCGAGTATACGAGAAGAGATACGAGTAACGTAGAGACAACACCAGAATTACGAAGAGTATCATAGGAGGATTCTTTTCAACACCGATTGCATGTTGCTTTCACCCAGTCGAGATTATATAATAGAACGACTCACGAAAAATCAGTATGTAGCTCTGCCTAACCTATTTAGGTAATACGTGGAAGCAGGACGAGTATTTAACGGGTGGTACGACCTCGAGAGATGATTATGTCAATAGTACGTGGGAATATGGAGATACATGAGGAAGTTTAAATCACCAGTTACGATATTAGAGTCACAAATGCTTTCAAGTCAATATCCTGAGGGACGACGACAATAACATGGGAGTTAACAAGGAGTTCAGAGATAGAAGACAATCAACTGGTGCAGCAGTACAGACATCGACAGCATAGTTCGAAGCATCATTAAAGACAAGAGTAGACGGCAACGCTTCTTTACAACTTAAATGAGATTAGAATATTTGATCGATAGAACCCTCACACCGTAGAGTTTGACCTGAGGGAGGAACCTCATGTGTTTGGGGACTAGCCGTTTCAGATTTGTGAGATGATTAGATTTTGCTACCTAGAACCTTTTTCCCGAAGTTCGACTTACGAATTTTATATATCTAAACCCGAGGATTTGGTAGTTGTCACCCTAGTACTCGTAGATCGTTGATATTTTCGTATCGCGTGTCTAGAACTTGCACCCGTTGGCCGCTGATGTAATCGTTTATGTGAAACGAGAACTTGAGCATTTTTAGAGTCTGTCTTGCGAGATGGTTTTCTTCTGGTTTAGGGGCTACTGCTTCAGATTTCGAGGACGAAATCTTTTGATAAGTGGTGGATGATGTAATACCCCGTATTTTTAGGTATAGATCCCTAGTACCTTTCTTAGCCTTTGGTGAGGTTGTGTGTTCAATCGATTGACCTTATCTCAATCGATTGATATATCAATCGATTGGATGTTTTACCAATCGATTGGTATCCTGCCGACCTAACCCCAATCGATTGGCACCTGGTATCAATCGATTGAGAGTAGCTGGAGTTGGCCACCTCGTTGGTTTTGTGTGGTTGTGATTATTTTCCCCTCCCTATATATACCCCTCCCCTTATACATATATATGGTTGCTTGTGTGTGTGTTTGGGAGAGAGAGAGATATATATACTCATATATATACACATACATATATATTATATATACACACCCACACTCTCGGGTTAGAGGAGAAGAGAAGAAGAAGAAGAATAAGAAGAAGAAGAGGAGAACAGAGACAAACAGAGAAAGAGAGAGCAGAGAAGAAAGGAGAGGAAAGAGATCAACCACCATGGCCGCCGCCGCGGAGCTCGGGACGCCGTCAACGGAACGCCGGGAGAGGTGAGTTTCATTAACTCACTCAAAGAGGTTGTTTTTGGGATGTATATATGTGGTTAATAACGTGTATGGATAATAAGAGGAACCCCAACGTTTTTATAATAAACCCAGCAGTTTTGAGGAAGAAGACAGAGTTCAATCGATTGACATTATATTCAATCGATTGATATATCCAATCGATTGACATTATTCCAATCGATTGACATCAGTTCAATCGATTGACATTAGTCCAATCGATTGACATTAGTCCAATCGATTGAGTAAGAGCAGAATGTTGTTTATCTATTATTATATGTTATGAGCTGATTGTAATGTACCCAAGCTGTTAATGGTTGTACCCTACGTGATATTTGATATGTGCTTAGTCAACATGATACTACGTTAGCCTTATATGATGTTTATCTTAATGTTACAAGATGAACTGTTAACTGTCGATATGAGATGAATTATTTGACTGTCATATGTTATTGAATAGTAGAACGGAATACAACTGCATGTTAATAATCAGTAATCAGTAGATATGTTGAATACAGAGCATGTGGTATTTCCTGTACTTAGTATATGAGCATTTCACAACATGTGTCAGCATGCATGGAATAGTGATATGAAGAGGTAAGAGAAGCTGATGAGAAATGAGATATGTGACTTATGTGGAATATGAGATATGTGTACTTTGGATCCATGGGATCAACGGCTGACGAGTCGGGTGGACGTGGGACGGTTAGAGTTCCTAGTGCGCCTCTCACTGTTGAAGACGTCCAGTGATGCGTATGCACTGTTGAAGACGTCCAGTGTACCGTTGACGATTACGTCCGGCTAGTGCCCTAATATATACTCACCGTGTAGACGACCAGTGAGAATATACACAGCGTAGAAGACGTCCGTTGTGCCGCTTCCATCGTTTACAGATAGGTGGTACCGTGTAGACGACCGGTAACCCTATCAAGGGATTGTAGGACCTACTGCCTAGTCGGGTGATTCCGATTGGTACTATGGTATCTACGTATGGATACGGATTTGGATTATGGTATCAACGTACAGATACAGAGATGGATATGGATATGAGAATGGCTAGTAAGAAGATGGTTCAGTCGTGGATCCAGCGTCCCGACGTAAAGGTATATGCATGGGATGGATGCATGGGTTACATGCATGGATTTGGTGAATACGTGATGAGATATTTATACCATGATGTTTATCCTTGTCATTACTTAATATGATTTCTGTTATTATTGATTCATGCATAGTTTGATGAGACCTTTGCTATGTCCGTGAGTGACGCCATTGTTAAGAGATTAACCGCATTTTAAGATGCTGAACAATAGCGGTGAGGAGTGTTGTTTAGTGTACTCACTCAGCTTTGTATTTAAAGCTGATGGCGTTTATGCCCTGGACATTCCAATGTCTAGGGATTTGTAGGTCTTGAGGACTGAAGACTGATAGTTCTGCCGGACTTGGAGCTGAAGGCTGGAAGACGAAGATGTGCTGCTTGTAATAGTTAGTTTGTATATCTGTTGTACTATTGCTGTTATCGGTTTAGGCTTTAGACTATAAGCCAGCTGTTGTAATAGATTTGGTAGACTTTTATAATTGGTACTTGGGCATCTGTTGCTTCCATACCTTTTATAGCTTCCGCTGTAGCCTCTGATTATGTTAATAAGATATGAATAGTATCCTCCCTATCGTGGTGTTTGTTGGTTGATTAGATGACAACGCGGTTATTCACCCGTCATTCCCTATGGACCCATAAAGGAAATTTATTTTTCTCTATTTATGCTGCTCCGGGGCGTGACAGGTGTTGACTACGCAATTTATTGTGATGCATCACTTCTTGGTTTGGGGTGTGTACTTATGCAAGAAGGCAAAGTTGTTGCCTATGGTTCTCGCTAATTGAAGCCTCATAAGCAGAATTATCCGACTCATGATTTAGAGCTTGCCGCTGTTGTGTTTGATTTAAAGTCATGGCGTCATTACTTGTATGGAGAACGATTTGATGTCTTTTCAGACCACAAGAGCTTGAAGTATATCTTTACTCAACGCGATCTGAATCTTCGACAACGTTGATGGATGGAGTACTTAGAAGATTATGACTTCGAACTACAGTATCACCCAGGAAAAGCAAATGTAGTGGCCGATGCACTGAGTCGCAAGTCACGAGGTTCATTGGCTTGTCTGGCCATTCAGGAATGGAACATGCTCGATCAGATTGGGGGGTTTGAGGTAGAGCTTAACGACTCTGAGGATCGTGCTTTATTAAATTATGTTATGGCTCAATCGTCGATCATTCAACAAGTGAAAGATAAGCAACAATCTGATCCGGTAGCATCTACTTTTCGTATGTGAATTCTTCGAGGTAATGTTATAGAAGGTTGGACTTTTGATTCCGAGCGTGGGTTGAAGTTCAAAGACCATTTGTTTGTGCCATTGGCAGTTCGTGAACAAGTGATGAAGGAATTCCATCATTCACGATTAGCAGTGCATCCGGGAGGTAACAAGATGTACCATAATCTACGACATCAGTTTTGGTGGAAGGGTATGAAGCGGGATGTCATTTAGTTTGTAACTCAGTGTTTGACCTGTCAGCAAGTGAAAGCCGAACATCAGAGACCTGCAGGGTTATTGCAATCATTACCAGTTTCAGAGTAGAAATGGGAGCACGTGATAATGGATTTTGTGACAGCACTTCCTAGGTCACTTCCTAGGTCACCACGTGGTCATGATGCCGTTTGGGTCATTGTGGATCGTTTGACAAAGTCTGCACATTTTTTGGGAATGCGTTTGACAGATTCAGTTGATGCCCTTAGTCGCTTGTATATTCGAGAGATCATTCGGTTACATGGAGTCCCTATTTCGATTGTGTCA
This sequence comes from Hydrangea macrophylla, assembly GCA_033977485.1. Classification (NCBI taxonomy): domain Eukaryota; kingdom Viridiplantae; phylum Streptophyta; class Magnoliopsida; order Cornales; family Hydrangeaceae; genus Hydrangea; species Hydrangea macrophylla. Next base: position 38,907,018 of record CM066994.1, read on the forward strand.
GATCGAGATCCGCGGTTTACTTCCTTGTTTTGGGAAGGTCTCCAGAAAGCTTTGGGAACAGAATTGAGATTAAGTACGGCTTTTCATCCTTAGAGGATGGTCAGTCAGAACGTACTATACAGACATTGGAAGATATGTTACGAGCTTGTGTTATGGACTTCAAAGGTAGTTGGGAAGACCACCTACCATTGATCGAGTTTGCGTATAACAATAGTTATCAAGCAAACATTCAGATGGCACCGTTTAAGGCCCTATATGAACGACCATGTCGTTCTCCTGTATGTTGGACAGAAGTTGGAGAAGCGTCTCTGTTGGGACCAGATCTAGTAAGGAAAACTACTGAAAAGATAAAACTGATTCGTGCAAGGATACTTACGACTCAGAGCCGACAGAAAAGTTATGCTGATAAGAAGAGGAGACCGTTGTCCTTTAAAGTTGGAGATCATGTATTTCTCAAAGTGTCACCTCGTAGTGGTGTGCTTTGTTTTGGGCAGGATAAGAAGCTTTCACCTCGTTTCATTGGACCTTTCCAGATTTTAGAACGTGTGGATGAAGTCGCCTATCGGTTGGCTTTGCCTCCGCAGTTGGCAAAAGTTTATAATGTATTTCATATCTCAATGCTTTGGAAGTATGAACCTGGTCCATCTCATGTTTTAGATTGGACTAATTTACCGTTGGAGCAAGATGCATCCTACGAGGAACAACCAGTACAGATTTTGGAAGCTAAGGAGCATGTACTTCGTGGTAGAACTATTCATTTGGTTCGAGTACTATGGCGACACCATGGTACTGAGGAGACTACTTGGGAGAATGAGAAAGAGATGCGTGATCAATATCCGCATTTGTTCTCTTCTTGAGTTATTTGTTTTATGATTCTGATTGTTATCTTTGTGCAAATTTCGCAGAAGAAATTTCTTTTAAGGTGGGTAGGATGTAATACCCATATTTTAATTTCGCATTTTTGATAATAAAAATATACCAGGTTTAAGATTTGAGCAGTATTAGTTTACCTGCGAGTGTGTATCATTGCGTGAGCTCAACACACCCAAGAATCCCCCTTGTTAAACTTGGAGACCACACAAAAATCAGTGCACAGTGTGTGCGTGTGTACTATATGTATTTATATGCTTGGTGCCCAAGCATTTTATGGTTACATATACACACCAAGGTCTCATAATCTCTAGACTCTCAACAACTCCTCTCAACAGTCTCTATGTCTCTCTCTCTCGGCCACACACACACACACACAGATTATCACACACACACACACATATATTAATCTATTTACCCACACATATTATATCACACACACACACACAAAATCAAATACTTATATACTCAACCAATTCAAGCTTGGATTATTGTTTTGAAGTTCTATTTGGGTAAGCTTCTCTATTAATTTCAGTTTATATAAACTTTGACTATAGATACATATATATATACATATCTCATATATATATTGTTAAGGGTACGAAAATAGCGAGCAAAAAAACTGTCACAGAAACGTGATTTCTTTATATCAAATGAAAGGTCTCGACCCCACGAGGCTCCATTTCAAATTTCAAAAGCTAATTCATAACGGTCGACTTAAAGTTTTGCCGCCTTTCGGATTTTTGATAAAATCTAAAGTTGTGTATTGATTTATGAAATTCTGATTTCATATTTGAAATCTATGCGGAAAAAGGGAGAGATTCATATATTGGAAGTCCTGTTGGGATTAAGTTTTTAAAATGGATAAAAACCAACCTTTGATTTCAAAACAGGGGAAAAAGAAAGAAGAAGACGACACTGTGACATCTCGCGAGGGCGACCCGCGCAAGTGAGAGGTCGCGCGAGCGGCCCGCGCGCACAACCAGGCATTTTTCTTAAAACTGTTTTAAATTGAAACTGTGGCCTTTCTGTGACAATTCGCCCGCGCGAGCGAGGGTTCGCGCGAGCAGCCCGCGCGCGCGACCTTAGGCAGTTTGGTGAAATCTTCTGTTTTGTTGTATTTAAGTCTGTTATGAGCTAAGGGACCTTGTACCCTAAGCTTTAAGAGTTGTACTTTACTTTAATAGTAGTTGTACATATGCTTAAAGGTGTTGTACCTCACTGATATACGCGCATTATTGTATATTGAGATTCGTAACAGATTAAGCAGTTCCGGTTTCTATTCTGATTAATTATTCAGTCTATCCTTGGCGAACGGTAGTTCCGTATAACCCTCAATAAAGTTGTATAATATGTTAATAGTGTATTTACATGTTTACTTGAGCTGCTATGCCTTAAGTAGTAAATTGAGTTGTTATGCTTTATGTCTTTACCTGGGTGATTTCAGCATGTCTATTGTATTACTTTAAATGATAGCACACCTTGATAATTTGTCTTATGAAATATTGAATATGTCTGGTTGCTTAGAGCTCGCATAGGTCATAACATTTCATAAGCATGAGCATGAACACGAAAATCACAAAAATGGTTTTAAGATGAAAGACCTTAGAGGCTTTCGATTATTTTGAAAAAAATGAAGATCTTATAGACTTCCAGGTTTTGAAAAAGGGAAGACCTTAGAGGCTTCCGTGCATAAAACCCTCTAGGAGGGATTTTGTTTTGAAAAGTTAGAAATCCCGGAGTTGTGGATAGGCGTGTGAGATGGGTACCACTAGGAATTCGAATTGCGGGATGTGCTTCAAGAAACCCCCGTAACGTTGAAGGCTAGGCCTCCATGTAATTCGTAAGGCCCAAAGTCCCGCACGTTTGAGGCTAGGCCTACGTGGACGGGAAGCCCATGGTCCGGGTAATGATATTGACGATTGAGAGTGAGTGTTTGAAAAGGCATGTAAATGGTTTTCATGTATTGACATTGGCATTCATTGCACTCACGCATGTTATATAACAGATGTTATTGTGCGGTTATATGACTATACGAGCCTTTTGGCTTATGGACTATTAAACCTTTCTTTCAGGTGATATAGATAAGGGTAAGGCCCTGAGACTTGACAATGCTTCTGCTATAGTTTGAAGACCCCGTATGTACGGATTATCATTTAATTAATGTAATACAATTTGGTTTCAAAGAACCTATTATGTTTAAATTGGACAAAAGTTAGTCCACCCGCTTTTAAATAAAGAGATAGCTTAACTCTGATTATCCGCTGCTTATATTGAACGTTTTGCTTCAAGAAAGAATGTTTCAATGAAAACCAGATTTCTGATTTATAAATGTTTTCCAAATGATAAACGTTTATTACAGGTAATCCTCGGAGTCTTGTACTCGGGGAGTTACCGATTGATGTCAAAGCCTACTGTTATTACTGTTATTGTTGTACTTCCGCTATTAGCTGACACCCCATCGCCGGAAACCGTGGCGGGGCGGGGCGTCACAATGAGTGAGCAATGGTGAACCAAATTTGAGTGAGCAAAGGGCTCTCCAATACTATATCAAAGGATTGATAATGTTATTAGCGATTGATAATATCAAGTGGGAATAATTAAATAGGCATTAAATTGAACTATATGTATGGTACCAGAATATATACCAGAATATAGACCAATAATTTGATCTAAAAAAAAGTATCAAAAAAATTTTGATCTAAAAAAAAATTCAATCATAATTAGCATGTAAAAGTGGCTTTAATTTGATGGGCGTAAATACACTTAATTAGATATTTATATTCATAATTTTACAAAATATCGGGGAAAAAAATTATGTTACAGTTCCTAAATTTGTATCGCAGCATTTGCAATTGAAGGTGTATTGTGTATATACCAAAAATCCTTGAAAAAAAAAGTATATGCCAAGAATTGAGTAATGTTGTGCTTCCCAAATACTTTATCAGTTGTACCATATGTAGTGGCATGTTGTACCATTGACTACTATCATAGTATATGGATCATGTGGTATAATTGTTATGCTATTTGGGAACCAAAACAGCATTACTCCTAAAAAATACACAGGTAGTCTCGCCTTCTTCTAATTCCATTTGCCAAACGAGGCCTTAGCTTTCAAAGTGCTAATTCGTCATCTACCAAGCAGTCTTACAGCCTACAGGAGGTGTATGACATTTAACTTCACATGTGTCAACCGGTTGGGTAGGTATTAAGTAAAGTGTCGTGGTTCCGAGAAAACCACATGGTTTAAATATTCCAAAGGTCAATTTTTCAAATATCCGATCGAAGGGCTCATATCTTTGGTTGCATAGTACAACGAATACTACATGGTTGTATCATAGAACCTCCCGGTTGTCAAAGGTTAGCAGGTGCTCTAATTTAATTTGTTAAGATTAAAACTATGTTTGGGGCTTAATCGTTGGTTAAAGAATACTAGAAGGTAAGCAAGAGAGCTAATACAGAAAAATTGAAAAGATAGCTCATTGAAACAACAATGTGTGGTAAAAAAATAACAATTAAAGGACACTTATTAGGGGCTGTTTGGGAATTTCCAAAAAAAAAAGATCTGCTTCAGTCCAAATCGACTTTTTATTTGGTTTTTATGAGAACCAAGTGCAGGTTAGTTAGACAGAGAACTTGTTTGAAGTCATTTGTTAGACCATGCACAGATTCCTATGTAAGAAATCAACACTCACCAAACAATATTCTCACAAGAACCAAATAAAATTGGACTTGGACTGAACCAGGTCCTATTTTATGCCTTTCCAAACATGCCCTAATATTTTTTAATTAGTTATGTTAACTTAGAAATTAGTCGGAGAAGGTTGTAAAATGTTAGGATGTGAAGCATGTTTCCATCAAAGAAGAAGATTGTGCATGTTCGGGAACCTCGCCCAGCGAGAGTGTTATCCCACTCGAGCGAACACGACACTGATACGTTTGTGTGAGGGAGGATTGGGTTGCTAGAGGCGAGGTAGTGGAGTGTTAAAGACTGTAATGTTGCTTGCTCGAGGAGTCACTCGCGCGAGGGCTCGCTCGTACGAGCCGCTCAGGTGACTACACAGATTATGGAATTGTTTCCTATTTTGATTAGGAAACTGTGTTGGCTTAGGAAACATGTATATGGTTGTTTATTTTAATTTTTTTCATTGTATATTGGTATGTTTGAGAGAATACGAAGAGAGATCACAGGTTGAGAGTCTGTCTTGTAACCCTAGATCAAAACAAAATTGCAAAAAGGAAATCACCCAAAACCCAAAAACATAATCATCCTAACCAAATTGACCAGAATCCCTTGCGAAGAATAAGGCACAATAGGACACATACGTAGATATGTGGAAGCAAAACTACTTCCTGCCGCGAATTACAATGCCTCCATGCCAATAATACACATCAAAAACAACGTCAGCCCAGTGCGAATAACTCGATCTCAACCCAACGCCACAGCATGCCGGCATTAAAGATTCAAACTAGCAACAAAATAGCAAAAAACCAAATCACAAAGACCGAACCAATAATGGAAACCAAGATCATGTGGTTCTACAGGAAAACATTAACACAACAAATCCACAAACCCCGAACCATATCAGAACATAATCTGGCAGAGAAATGTAGATTTCATAACCTTCATAGTACTCGAAACCATAGGAACCACATAATTTGTGATAAACCTCATAGCTTTTGCTAGATAGTAAGCCCAAACCATCGAGAAGAGTTTGAAATTAGGTACATAAACTTGACTATGATTGATAAAAAGTTATCCAAAAAAACACGGTATGAAATCAATCTAGCATGGCCATCAAACCAAAATAAAAGACAATTAGAACCCCAAATCAGACAGTGTCATGGGGATCTAATCTCATCTATGAAAAGGAGCGAGAAAAAGGAACACCCCTAACATACATCCCAGCCGATACACCAAAACACACACTTCTCAAAGTAGAACACATATTAAAACACCACTCACGAAACGAATACGCATACCAAAACGTACACGAAAAGAATCAGCTAATTAAAGAGAAGACAAACACATATGAAACACACCCAAAACATACACACACACACACACACACACACACACACACACACACACACACACACACACACACACACACATGCACATATCCATTCAGCCAAGGCTCCAATAGCTCAACTTAATCCAATCGCTATGATCAAGAATAGCATAGAAATTCACATCAATATCATGAACAATTGGAGGACATTCCAAAACCACAATCGCATCAAGTCCGTGATCAAAGTAGCTGCAAAAATTAAAACCATTAGGACATGATGTCGAGCTTCCTTTGCAAACCACTTGAAACAATAAATCAATCCAAAAGCATGTTCCCGAGTGGAGCCAAGAGCCATAAATATCAGAGCTTGCTTCAAAACTTGCCAAGAAACATCTTCAAATCGCGCAAACAGTTGCCAAATTAACATACCAATCGAAAAATCAAAATTCCAAACACCACAAACTGTAGCTTGCTAGACGATTGCAAGCACATGAGTTTTTTTTATATGTAAATCCAGAATGGCTAGAAGAATAGCATGGCTAGTGATATATAAATCCAGGATCGCTAGTGATATATATAGGGGGACTGCTAACTTACAACACGACGCCCTTTTAGCGACGAAAAAATTGCTTTAGCGATGAAAATTTTCATCGCTAAAAGTTGTGGTTTTTAGTGACAAACAATTTCGTCGTTAAAAGCATTTTTTTCTCACTAAAAGCTGGTGTCGCATCGCTAACCTACATCCACCATGTTGTCGGTTAGCAGCCCCCTATATATGTATGACTAGAAATAGAAAGAAAATTAAAGAGAACACGAACAAGCAAAACACAGTGCACAATATATACAAAATCTGCTGTTTCACAAGCATTAAGAACATAGCATTTAGTCCTAAACTAGTCTAAGGTAAAAAAAAAAAGCATAAAATTTAGAAAAAAGAATTGTATTACCATAACCAAGAATTTGCAGTTACAGGAACAAGTCAATGGTAAACAACAACTGATCAGTCCAGTAAAGAACAAATATAACAACTTTTTGTGTTTTCATAGGAAAAATCTAAAAGCACCAAACTGATAAGAAAAGGGTACCTAAATCAGAACAAATTAAGGGACCAATAGAGCTCTGTACGTAGTATCCAATTGTTTATGTGCTTTTGGGTCGATCAGACGGTGACGACTGACTCTCATTGGCTTCTTATAGTTACTGATTATCATCCATTGAATATGTACTCGGATCAACCCAGTTCCTTATTTCAAAATTAACAATGTCATACAATGAACCTTCTGTTCTTGTATACACATCAAGTGTGGACATATTTAAAGAACTAATGTATCCATCTAAATCAAATAAATCCGGTAATGGGGGTATGTCTGGAACATGTTTCAACGGCAAAGCAGTGGCAACTAAAGCATCAAAACTCTTTTGATTTGGGTTTTCTTCTTCTTGTGACCTCAAGATGTTTTGGGCTTCTCCTAACTTTTTTACAACCTGTATCTGTTTGCTCCCAAAATATGTATTTTGTACACATGGCCGATTATTTGGAGTATTTGGTCAAAAATGCTTGACAAATGGGTTCCTCATTAATAGAAGTGGCAAATATATAGGTACCAAAAGATGTTGATGCTCGGACTAAATGACTGAAGGTGCGTGGGAGTTCGGACACATTCACTCATTTAGTCCATACATGTTTGGTACATCAAAGCTCATTGGTCAATGTATTAATAGGTGTCATCATTGGTGGGACCCTTGGATTGGTTTTCGTGATTTGAAGACTTGGCAAATATCATGCCATAGTTCTTCTCGGGCATAAGTTCATGTTCGATCACTATTCCCAATGTCGTAGTTCTTCTGGGGCCAATGTCATTATGTCTTCATGGTTTGTCTTTTGCAAACACAATCAATACACACCAAGCCACCACCAATCGGACTGGACCCATCGATCTCCTTTTTACTTTATATATGACTGTTTCATAAAAACAATCGTAAATTAGCAACAGTTATAGTAAAGTCATAAATAGTGTGATTATTTGTGACTAGGGGTGTCATTTGGAACGGAAATTCCGATTCTGATCCGAAAAATTCCGATTTTGGCAACTAAATATGCATTCCGAATTCCGAATTTCCGAATTCCGAAAATTCCGAAAAAAAAATCGGATCAGAATCGGAATTGTTTTCAGAATTCCGAAAATTTCAAAAAAAATTCGTAAATATTCCGAAATTGTACTTTCCGAAACTTTTCCGAATATATTCCGAAATATTCCGAAAAATTTCCGAACATATTCCGAAATTGCATTTTTCGAAACTTTTCCGAAAATATTCCAAAATATTCTGAAACTTTTTCAAAATATTCCGAAAATTGTGTTCATCCCACATCAAAAAAACATTAAAAAAAAATGGGATGTGATGTGCTTTCTATAAAAGGCCTACAAGTCTCAAGTGAAATCCCACTAAGCTTGAATTCCGAATATTCCGAATATTCCGAAAAATTCCGAATCTGATGAAATTCCAAAAATTCCAAAAATTCCGAAATTTTCGAAATTTCGGAATCGAAAATAATTTTGGAATTTCCGAAATTTCGGAACGGAATTCGGAATGCATTTTTGGCTTCCGAAAATTTCGGACTTTTTTCCGAAAGGGGGTGTTTCCGATCCGTTCCGGCCGAAACACACCCCTATTTGTGACTTTTTTTTAGAGATTATTTATGACTTTTTTGAAGATTATTTATGATTTTTTAAAATATTTTTTATGACTTTTTTTTAAAGATTATTTATGACTTTTTTTAAGATTATTTATGACTGCATCAATTAAAAAATAGTCATAAAAGTAATACTTATTTATGACTTTTTTTAACAAACTTTTTATGACTGCAATGTTATGACTTATTTTAAAAGCATAAAAAAAAGTCATAAATATACATTTATGACTTTTTTTTAAAGTCATAATAAGAGATTATTGTTTAGAGAATGTATCAAACCATGTGGGGCCCAGGAATAATTGCAAGTTCTACTACAATTTGTGAGTTCCAATAATTACAAGTTCTAATGTAACAAATTGTGAGTCCCAATGGCAGACTTAGCCTTAAGAAATCTCCACGAAGCTAAACTTTTCCTCTATATATACAGATCAAAACCCAACAAACAAACTTCTCCAGCAACCCGATCAAACACACAAACCTCCCAAAAAGCATCATTTTTTGCATTATTGTAGCATTTTCATTAGTGTTCCTTGCACTGTTTTATTTTTACTTTCTTAAGTAATTTCATTTCCTTTAATGCAATATATTTCCACCTTCTAAGCCTTGGTTTATATAATTTTGGGTAAATTACACAAACCTCCCCTGAGGTTTGCCTTAATTACACGGACGTCCCCTCTTATTTCAAAAATTACACAGACCTCCCTCGAGGTTTGAATTAGGTAACAAAACGGCCCCTTCCCTAATGGTCCTTTAGTTTTTTTACATTAGCCTCCCTTGAAAATTACAATTAGCCCCCCTAATATTATAAAATTGTCATACTAAAGCCCCCTTTCTCTTATATTTTTGTGCTAATTATAAAATTCATCTTCCCTCCTATGTTTTTGGGTTAATTTTTTTAACATTAATTTATATCTACACAAAATATACACAAAACATATATAAATAGGTCCAAATTTTTTTTTCCCCCGAACAAACCTCTATCAAGCCCCCCCTGTATTAATTTTCTAGATCCGCCCCTGTCCCTATGCTTCAAAAGTGGACACTTAACCCCCTGTGATTGTGGACTAAAATGGAATTGTTATGATTTCACTCAAAACTGACAAAAATTCTAAAATTGGTTAAAAATATAAACACTTAATCCATTTTGTGATGTTAATTTTGGGGTTAACGCTTTTTGAGTGAAATCATAACAGTTCTATTTTAGTCCACAATCACAGGGGGTTAAGTGTCCACTTTTGAAGCATAGGGACAGGGGCGGATCTAGAAAATTAATACAGGGGGGGTGGGGGGCTTGATAGAGGTTTGTTCGGGGGAAAAAAAATTTGGACCTATTTATATATGTTTTGTGTATATTTTGTGTAGATCTAAATTAATGCTAAAAAAATTAACCCAAAAACATAGGAGGGAGGAGGGATTTTATAATTAGCACAAAAATATAAGAGAAAGGGGGCTTTAGTATGAAAATTTTATAATATTAGGGGGGCCAATTGTAATTTTCAGGGGAGGCTAATGTAAAAAAAACTAACGGACCATTAGGGGAGGGGGCGTTTTGTTACCTAATTCAAACCTCGAGGAAGGTCTGTGTAATTTTTGAAACAAGAAGGGAGGTCTGTGTAATTAAGGCAAACCTCAGGGGAGGTTTGTGTAATTTACCCTATAATTTTTTTCCACCTTAACACACACACACACACACACACACACACACATACAAATCGAGCTGCAACAGCTCTGGCACGCCCAAAGCAAATTATTCTACCAAACAGTATCATAGTAAAATAAACCATTTGATGTTGTTTATTTATCTGTTGCAGACATATCTGAAGCATTCATGTATGCATAAAAATCTTCATCCAAAACAAAATCAATATCATCCAGATTAACATCGTCCTCTTCTGGTAATGGGGGTATGTCCAGGACATGAATCATCATCAAAGGAGTGGCGTCCATAGCATCTAAACTCTTATGATTCCCATTGTCTTCTTCTTGTGATTTCATGATTTCCCTAAATTCCCAACATGTGTATCATTAATCCCATCTCTATGATCCCCACTAATCTCCTTAAATCTACCCTTTTTTTTTTCTTCTGACTTCTTTAATTCAATTCCTTTCTTTTTACAAAAAACATAATCATCAGCACCCACGATCTCTTTAAGTGAATACTCATGCATGATCCAATCTGTATTGTTCTCATCAATCTCTTTTCCTTTGTTTCAAAATCAACATCTTTTTAAAGCCTATAACCTCTTTATTTTGGTTCTTAATTTTTTTGCCGGTTGTTTGGCCTTTCCATGTCCCATAGCCCGTGGTCCTAGAAATGCAATTCTTGCTAATCATCTTCAATGGGTTTATAACATTGATTACAAAATCAACACTTTTCTTATCTAATTTGTCATAGGTATTCACAATTTCCCATGGGTCTCCTTGAATGTAGAAGATAATCCATGGCTCAGAGGCATAAACGTCGTGCTCGATCACAGGACCACTCGACAACAGATCTTTACTCGGTGTTTTGAGATTGAGATAATGTGTGATCAACTCTTCGTTCGTTGGCACAAAGTGAAATCCTGCTAGTATGGTTTTCTCCATTAATGAACGTATTGTTGAACTTCATAAATTAATATCTTTCTCTTTATTCAATATGATTTTTCTCCTCCAAAGGTGTAAGACACTTCGATGGTGTGTGTTTGTGTGATAACATAGATGCTCCATATATGTAGGTATGGGTGTGTCGACTACTTGTGTGTTACTAACTCTATTCGGATAACCAACCACTTGGCTTATCCAATCAAAGGGTGGTTAATTTGTGAATATCCGAATGATTTATCAATATATTAATATGTTTTACTTAAATGTTATTTAAATGTTTTATTTATTTAAACAGGGTTAATTTTCAATCAAGGTAGATTAATATGTTCTCTGTGTTATTTAAAATGGGTTAATTTCCAATCAAATTGTTTTATGGGGGATTAAGCTAAAGGCTCTTATACCCAAACATGGCACAACAAAAACTCAAGCTAAAGGCTCTTATACCCAAACAAGGCATTAAGTCTTTGCACTTGTTTTTGGTCAAAAATACCCTTTTACGGCTAAAAAACTTTAAATTGTCACAACTTTTGATTTTTACGTCTATTTTTTTTATTTATATTTTTTATTATTTGTAAACTTTGGTGTTTGAAAATAAAAAAAACGAGATCTATCAAAAGTGACCAACATTAACCATGAAATGTAGTTTCCCTTTAGTCCAAAACCACAAGGGAGGTTAAGTGTTACTTTTGAATCACAGGGCAGTAAAGTAAATGGTCTAGCCCTAGGGGAGTAAAATGTATTTAACCCTAATTTAAAATACATGAAGATTGTTCTAGTACTCTGCTCAATTTCAACAAATAAAGGGTAAATTGCACTTTTCACCCTTTTAGTTTGAGGCTCGTGACACTTTAGTCCCCAGAGTTTCTATTTCATTTTAGACCCTAGAGTTTCATAAGAATGATACTTAAGCTCAATTAGGTCTTTTAAATTAAACTTAAAACCCTAGTAGTTTAAAGATTAAACTAAACTCTCTAAAAGTTTTTTTTAAAATTAAGTACTTCATCTTTTCTTTGAATATCGAATTATTTTTACAACGACATTCTATCAATCTGGTATCAAAGTGTGGTTCCTCAGCAAGGTAACCTAGTAAACTTATTATATGAATATTAGATATACAAAAGAAGTAGAATCCGATAATTTTAATAATTCAACATCATTGAAAATTAGAATATATAGAACACAAAATAAATTACTAAAATATTAAAAGAACTTATTAAAAATCTTAAAAATCATCAATTAGAAATTGTTAACAAAGATAGACATCTACAATATCTTGCATAAAAGCAGAAAAACAAAAAATTAGGGGAGAAGACCAAAAACCAGAAACCTTTGGATTCTTACCCTTGCTCTGTTGCTCATGTAAAGATGATCCTCCAGAAAATCCTTTTGAATTAGTAATCCATAAAAAGAAAGATACCTAAAAAATGAGACTTTTTATTTAGGTATTTTACTCTTTATGGATTACTAAGATTCATTTTTTACTTGAATTATTTAAATTATCATATTCTAGTTTTTCTGTATATCTAATATTCATATAGTAAATTTACTAGGTTCCTAGGCTGAGGAGCTAACCTTTGATACCAGATTAATTAGAGGTGATGATAAAATAATTTGATATTCGAAGAAAAGATAAAAATACAAAATTTAAGAAAACTTCTGGAGAGTTTAATATAATTCTTTAAACCACTACGGTTACAAGATTAATTGTAAATGACCTTATTGGACTTAATTGTCACACTTAAGAAACTCTAGGGTCTTGAATGTTTAAATTGAAATTACATGGACTAAAGTGTCACGACCCTCACACTACAAGGTAAAAAGTGTAATTTACCCATAAATAAATAGTATCTAGACAATATTGTTGACATTGCATTTCCTTCTCATTGATTTGGTGGAGAATTGAAATGTCAATTTTTTTTTTTTTTGGGTAAATTGAACTTTTAACCCTTAAACTTTAGGTGGTTTAGCACTTTACACCATAAAGTTTGAAATTTGGCATTTTCATCCCTAAAACTATGTTTGGGAGCTAGGGAGAGAAAAGAAAAGAAGAGAAAGTCAAAAGTGAGGATAGAAAAGAAAAGAAGAGAAAGGATGGTAGTTTCTTTCATCTTGTTTGGGAGTTTAGGAATGAAGAGAACATTACTTTCTTTCCTCTTATTTGCAAGTTGAGAAGAAAAGAGAAGTTTCACAACTATAGCAAAATAAGTCCAATTAGCCCTTTTAGTAACAAATACTTGTTCACTGGAATTTATTTGACAGATTTTGCTAGAATAGTTTGTTCTATATGGCAAAATGCAGCTTAATCTTTAAGTGAAATTGGATTTTCTTTTATTTTCTATGACCGCTCACCAAATAGATTTTATTTACATTCTCTACATTCGCAAACCAAATAGAACATATGATTGTCTACGATTAGCAGATGCTCCTATTAGCTTTGTCATGATTGAACTATGCCCGGGTTGAACTGTTGAAATAGATATTGCTAGTAAGCGTGCTAAAAAAATGAAGAAATGGTTGATACAACAATGTGTAGTAACAAAATTACAATTATAGGACACTTTTTATATCTTCGGATTAATTGTGCTAACTTAGAAATTAGTCTGAAGTAAAACTTTAAAGGGATAAATACGCTGACCTCCCTCGAGGTTAAGTTTAATACCTGGACCTCTCCTGTAGTTTTTTTAAATTATTTATAACTACACTTACCTCTCTTGAGTTTAATGTTTAGGTAACTCCTTTCCCCCTCAGTTACAAAAACGTTATCACCCCTGACAAAAAGTGCTTTCGTCATTAAACAATTATGTTATTCTTCCAAAAATGACCTTAACTGTTCCTCTAATGTTTACTTTGACCTCCCTCGAGATTATATCAGATTACATAGACCTCCCTTGTAGTTTTTTTAAATTACACTAATCCATTTAAAATTTAAAAATATACCCATTTAAATAATTTGTATTGATCCTCCTCCGCCACCATCTCCACAACATACATACCACCACACAATTTAATACTTTTCAATATTTCTTCTCATTGATCTTGTGAATAGTGACACAACTATAATCAACTCAATACTTTTCAACTAGGAAGCACCAACACTTCGGAAAAGAGCTTTGTACCCGTGTCCAATATGTACCGGATACCGACACTCATTCGACACACCTTCGACACGTATCGGACGTGGCAAATGCATGTCTTGTTTCTGTTATGCAATTTTTAGAGGTGAACATATCTCCGGCATATGGCGGGACACTTTAAGGGACATGGAGAGAAGTTCTTTTTGACCAAAAAGATGACTTTTGTTAGTTTTTTTTTTAACATTTTCAAAACTAAAACAGAGTTGATTTTGTCAAGCATTACATCACTTATCTCCTCATGTTCTCCCGATATTAGTCTATCAAGACCCTTGTTGTTCGATCTCATCTCTCTCTCTCTCTCTCTCTCTCTCTCTCTCTCTCTCTCTCTCTCTCTCTCTCTCTCTCTCTCTTCATTTTCTTAATATTGAACAATAACGTTCAAAAAATGTGAAATGAACATCCTATAAATATTTGAATAACATTCCTAAAAAAACGTAAGAAATGAACTTAAAATTAAACTAATTTTTTTTTTAAAAAAAAATGTGTATCCCTGCCGTGTCGTGTCATGTCATCAAATTTTTTAGGATTTATCGTGTCGACGTACCAATGTCGTGTCGCATCTGTGTCTGTGTTTCATGGTTTTTCAATAATTATCCTTGCTGATCATCTTAATTCAGTGACGCAACCTCAATCAACCAAAATTAAGCCCAAATAACAACTCTAACCATGTTAATAATGGCCCCTATCACAAAATCCCTACTAAGCAAATATTTGAGCGTAGCCACTATGTGATTTCGTTTGCGTGTGTAAACCCAAATCAAACCAGAAGTGAAAGCCCTTATCTCAATTGAGTGTGCTTTAGGCGGATCTCTACATGAAAGAGTATGTCTTTCTTAGGAACAATTAATTCTTTGATTGTTTGGTATATATCCGGCAAATTTTTTTTTTTCATTTGTTAAATTATATAGTACTAGAAATTAAAAGGAAAATAAGAACAACCATATTGAATAGGAATTATTATTTGGATAAGTAAAAAAAAATCAACAATTTGAGCCTTAGGTTCTAGTCATATGCATCTCAATCGAAACCTGAAATAACAAAATCTTCAAATAATTGGTAGGCATATCAAGAAATTAATAACGCATGCATAATCAAGAAAACAATTTACTAGTAAAGAAGCTCTAACAAATGGCACACATGATTTGTAAAGAAGCAGCTTAAAAAAAAAAAGGGAACTAAATTAATCCCAACTCTGCAATAGCCAACAGTTACAGTTGTTCTATTCTGGGCAGAAGGCAGCTTTGTAAAATTATTTTATAAAAGAGTATGGCAGGGGTAAACAAAGGTTAGACTATATTCTTATCAAAATGAGGATCTCATAGGTGAAAAAGCCTTTGGTTGAGTAGCCCTTCAAATTGTGGATAAAGAGGCCCGGAGTGAAAAGGGAAATGCATGGACATTAAATGGGATGCAATACTAAAAATTGGGAGCTTAATTAATTTTAGGACACATCATGCGTTCAATGGGATTCAAATGCTTAACTTGGGCTCAAAAGTTAAAATAAGGATATGGGATGCATGAAAGCCGATACATGGACATGGACGTAAAGATGTTGCAGTGGGTCTATCAACCATTACAATGGGACCACGTGATTTTTATTGAAAGTTGATTTTAGTTGTTCCACTATTACGTGTGCAATGACCTTTACTTATTCAAACAAAATGTATAAAGAGACCAATTTGAAAGTTGTCTTTATAGTCCTATGAATTACACACAACAGTATGCAAGAAATCCCATAAAAGACAGTGGATGTTAACAAAACAAAAGACAGAACAACATTTTAAGCAGCAAGTGATGGACCAAAAACCATGACTGCTCGCAAAGGCTCTGATCTATCAACCGTCGATTTTGCAAGACTGTCTGCAAATGAATTCATGTTCCCCAGAGGCGGTTCCAACCTCGACAGTGATCTAACTGCTCAACTTGCTCGTGAACGAGTGCACATATATATCATTTATTGACACATTTATTTCTTTTACTCTCGATTAAACCACCAGCACAGTCTCGCTTTAACAAGTTCCATTGTCTCCGATCTAACAACCTCCCACTTTTGAAGATCACATTATTAGGCGATATGACTTTCTTATCCTTAGAAATCTGCGATAGAGTGTTATATCTATACGTATTAGCTCATGTTTCCTTCAGTCACCCCTCTTCTTCCATCATATTCAAAGCTAAACACAACGAAGGAAGCACCTCTTCCCTTAAGCATCCTACCAAACAACGTTAGTAATCAGTAGAATTATGTAAAAAAA
Source organism: Hydrangea macrophylla (assembly GCA_033977485.1). Classification (NCBI taxonomy): domain Eukaryota; kingdom Viridiplantae; phylum Streptophyta; class Magnoliopsida; order Cornales; family Hydrangeaceae; genus Hydrangea; species Hydrangea macrophylla. The sequence goes on from CM066994.1 coordinate 38,923,567, forward strand.
AATTCTAGAGGGGGACACTTAATTGTACTCAATTTCATGAAACTGTTTGTATTGAGATGTTAATTCCACACGGAATAAAAATTAGAAGGAAATGAAAAGAACAAAATCACCATTTTTAGTTGGCAAGCGATCAGATTAATAACTATGATTTGATTGTGGTTTTTGAAAACATGTAGGACTGGTGAAGCTACGCCATGATGTGAAGACATGCGAGTACGAGGATGTCCATGTGATGTGGGAGATGCTGAAGAGAAGCGAGGCGGAGCTCAGTGGATCATCTTCAAGGCTTAGAAAGAGACACCTTTGGAATGTGTTCCAGTGGGCTAAGCGCACTCCACATCTGTGCCGCAGCTTTTGACCATGCTTGCTGGTTATCAGGCCCTTGTGAGCTTACAAAACTCCAACTTCATGTGTGGACGGCATGAATATCAATATTGGTAAATAGCAATATAAGTACAGAATATTGAGTGGTTCATATGGGAGAGACTACAATCCAAGTGCCTATCTGATGGGTGTTTGATTGATTCACTAGTAATTTGTCTCCTAGCTCTGTCTCCATTGAAATAAACTGTATGTAGTATATAAGGTGATGGTGTTTCGGCTTTGGAGTGTGGTTCTGCACTTATATATATGTTCTTATGTATCACTTCTAGACTTATAAACGGTGTTCAACCATATTAATAGTTTTGGATGCCTTTCTGAGCCTCTTCTCTATTGGTTTTTAGATATATGTGTGTGTATTTTTGTGAGTGAACAATTGCTTATCAATTTACCATTTTCAGAGAGCGATCTGCTAAAGAAGTGTTGTTCCACTATGTACTTCTCTTGTGAAGTATCCACTGCTTAATTATTTATTTATTTTCCACTGATGAGACTGCAAACAGGGTCGGCTAGTCACTCCACTAATCAAAACCTTGCCTTGGATTAGTTATAAATCCAAATCAAAATGGACCAAATAAATGCAAAGAACAGCATATACCAACTTCCCAGTACTGCTGCCAACACTCTACCAAAGTCTCGGGACAACATGCTCCTATTCCATTGTCTCTGATCTATCACACCATGATCACGACCGTGTCCATTGACTACTGAGGAAGAGATGGTCAACCGATTCTGCTACAACATTCATTGCAGAAAATACAACTCACATCAGCCTATTTGACCTTTGCATCACTTGCCATCCCACATGTTCACAAGTTGTTCCTCCTTCGATGATCTATGATTTTCCATCTTTCTAGAAGAAAGAAACATCCACTGTCCTCAAAATGTCAGCACCATCGATCCTTGATCAAGGAGCTTAGAACCACTCTATTCAGAAGCTTTCTGCACTCAGCCCATTGCCCAGCTTCCCGCGCGCCCCAACAGATGGTACCATTGATTTAGATCTAGGTTGCAACAACTCAGCAACCTTTACAAAATGAACCATTTAAATCAACAAATCAACACAAGCACGAATTTAGAAAAAAAAATAAATTTATAAAAACACAATAGACAATAGATATAGAATCTGCTGTTCCACAAGGAATAACAACATAACATTAATTTCTGTCCCAAAAAAGTTAAGAAAAAGAAATAAAAAAAAAAGCATCAAAGTCAGAAAAAGAATTGTATTACTATAACCAAGAATCTCCAGTCACAAGAACAAATTAATGGTAACCAAACGATCGTCTAGTGAAGAACAAAGATTACAACTTTCTGTGTTTTCCTAACGGAAAATCTAAAAACACCAAACTGATCGTGAAAGAGAACCTTATTCAGAACAAATTAAGGGACCAATCGAGCTCTGCAGTATCCAATAAACCATCTGATCTTGTATATACATCAAGTGGAGACGTGTTTAAAGCACTAATGTATCCATCCAAATCAAATAAGTCTTGTAATGGTGGCATGTCCGGAACATGTATCAACGGCAAATCAGTGGCGACTAATGCATCAAAACTCTTTTGATTTGGGTTTTCTTCCTCTTGTGATCTCATGATGGTCTGGGCTTCCCCTAAATTTCCACAGCATGTATCACAGTAAAATAAATCATTTGATGCTGTTTGTTTATTCTCAGTTGCAGACATGTCTAAAGCATTCATGTATGCATACAAATCTTCATCCAAATCAAAATCAATATCACCCAGATCCAGCTTGTCCTCGTCTGGTAATGGGGGTATGTCCGGAACATATATCATCGTCAAAGGAGTAGCATCCATAGCATCAAAACTCTTATGATTCCCATTGTCTTCTTCTTGTGATCTCAGGAGTTTCTGGGCTTCCCCTATATTCTCATTGGCTTCTTGTCGTTGCCAATAATCATCCACCAAGTCAATATCACCCAAACAAAAATCCAAATCTGCTAATCTAAAATCCAAGTCAATATCACCCATATCCAACTTGTCCTTGGCCGGTAATGGGGGTATGTCCGGAACATGTATCATCGTCAAAGGAGTGGCATCCATAGCATCAAAACTCTTATGATTCCCATTGTCTTCTTCTTGTGATCTCATGATTTTCTGGGATTCCCCTATATTCTCACCACGTGTATCACTAATCCCATCTCTATGATCCCCACTAATCTCCTCGAATGTTCTCTTTTTATCCGACTTCTTCAATTCAACTCTCTTTATTTTACAAAGAACATAATCACCAGTACCCACGATCTCTTTAAGTGAATACTCATGCATGATCCAATGTGTACCGTTTTCACCACTCTCTTTTCCTTTGTTCTTTGTTTCAAAAACCAACATCTTCTTAAAACCTATAACCTCGTCGTTTCGGTTCATAATTTTTTTGCCGGTTGTTTGCCCTTTCCACGTCCCACACCCCGCGGTTCTAGAGACGCGATTCGTGCTAACCATCTTCAATGGGGTTATGACATGGATTACATATTCAGCACTTTTCTTATCGGATTTGTCGTAGGTATTCACCATTTCCCATGGGTCTCGTTGAATGTTGAAGATATTCCATGGCTCAGACGAATAAACGTCGCGCTCGATCACTGGACCACTCGATGACAGAGCTTCACCCGGTTTGAGATAATGAGTGATTAACTCTTGGTCCGTTGGCACAAAGCGAAAGCCTGCTGGTATCTTCATATACGTACGTACTGTTGAACTTCACAAAATTGGTATCTTTCTCTATTTCTTCAATACGATTTTTCTCCTCGAAAGTATAGAGCAAGGTAAGACAGCTTGATGGTGTGCGTCTATGTGATAGCATATATATAGGTATGGGTGTGTTCGATTAATTGCATATTACTAACTCTATCCGGATATATAACTAACTACTTCGCTTTAATCAGACGGGTTTACTTAGCTTTAATCAGACGGATTGTTTTATGGGAACCATCGGGTTGATTTCCAATCAAATTGTTTTATGGGACTCTATCCGGATAGCTAACTACTTAGCTTTAATCAGACGGGTAGAGAACCTTTGGGTTAATTTGTGAATATGATTCATCAATATATTTAAATGTTATTTAAGTGTTTTATTTATTTATTTAAACTAGGTTAATTTCCAATCAAACTGGGTTAATATATTCTCTAATGTTATTTACATTGGGATTATTTCCAATCAAATTGTTTTATAGGGACTTAAGCCAATGGCCCTTATACACCAAAACATGGCGTAGCAAAAACCGAGGCTTCTGTAAGTCTTTGGCACTTGTTTCGGTCAAAAATATATTTTTCTGCCTAAACAACTTTATGTTGTCATAACTTTTAATTTATAAGTCTGTTTTTTTTTTGTAAACTTTGATGTTTCGAAATTATGAAGAAAAAAAAAATGAAATCTATCAAATGAGATTAATATTGACTATGAAATCACGGGAGGAAAAAATATATATATTTTAAACTAAAGTTTGAAAGCATATGTTGTTGCATGAATCTAATAATAGCATAGTAAAATTGACATTCATAGGTGCGTAGATCTCGAAAAAAAAAATTTGAGGAAGTTTTGGTCATTTAATTGAAACAGATAATATTACATGTTTGTAAACATATAATATTATCCGTTCAGATAGATAAAAGCTCAAAATGAGGCACCAAAGTGTCTGCTTTGGCACAATTTCCAAGTTCAATGTGTACATCTCAAGAAAATAAATGAAACCAAAAAAAAAAAAAACTTTGTAAAACAGATAATATTACATGTTATGGAATTTTAAAATATGAAGAAAACTAATGATGACATGGCATATCTAACTCTCAAATGTTAAAAAGCCTGAAAATAAGAAAAGAAGTAAAGAAGGATTCTACTAAGTACCAAAAAGTGGTGAGCGACCTTAGCTAAAAGCTCATAACAAGGTTCCAAATTACCTATTTTGGGGTTAATTTTGGGTTAACCCCCTCTGTGAGGATAATGTTAACATTTAACCCACCTAGGTGGGGCTAATTTTTAACAGTTAATCCCTTGTTTGACTAATTTTGGGGTTAAGTGACTATGTGAGGTTAATATTGGCACTTAATTAAACTCTCCTATGTGTGGCTAATTTGAACAGTACTTAATCCCCATGTGGGTCGATTTTGAGAGAAATTTTTGTAGTTTTCCTTTAGTCCAAAACTACAAGGGAGTTATGTGTCCTTTTGAATCACATAGTAGTAAAGTGAAAATCAGTCTAACCCAAAAAAGCAAAATGTATTTAAACCTAATTTAAAATACATGAAGATTGTTCTATTGCTCTACTCAATATCAACAAATAAATAATCTCTAGATAGTGATTGTTAACTTGGCATTTCCTTTTCTTTGATTTGGAAGAGAATTTGAAATGTCAAAAAAATTTAGGGTAAATTGAACTTTTCACCCTTAAAGTTTGGGTGATTTAGCACTTTACACCCTAAATTTTGAAATTTGGCATTTTCATCCCTCAAGTTTCACCACTGCAGCAAATAAGTCCAATTATCCCTTTAATGTCAAATTGCTTCGTCATTAAAACTAAAAATTTCACTGCAAGGCTTCTTCGAGGGACCAAACTATAGGGACCAAAATGCCACATTTGCAACTTTAGAGTCTAAAGTACAAAATCGCCCAAACTTTAGGGGTGAAAAGTATAATTTACCTTTTTTTTACTAAGAATTTATGGCACTTTATGCTTTGGGCGCTAGAGTGTATATATATATATATATCTCCCCATTGGAAGGACAAGTCTAGATTCTGGAATGACATGGACACTTTGGGGAATAATGTCCAGGGACCTTGGCTTGTTTTTGGAGATTTTAACTGTGTTCTTAACCAGTATGAAAAACGTGGTGGTAGACCCTTCTCCTCTTCTTCTGCTGGTGGTTTGAATGGGCTCTTAAACAATCACGGCCTTGTCGATCTGGGGTTTTCGGGGAACATTCACACTTGGGACAATGGGAGACCAAGTTGGGCTAATATTCGACAAAGGCTAGACCGTGGCATGGCAAATCCGAAGTGGCGTTTACAAAACCCCAAAGCTTCGGTTCAGAACCTTCCGAGAACAAGTTCTGATCATTCCCCGATTCTTCTCAATTCTCAGGGGGGAAAAACGAGAGCTCCGAGGGGGTTCAAATTTGAAGCCATGTGAGTTCAAGAGAATAGTTGTGCGCTTGTGGTGGAACATGCTTGGAAGAGTACGAGTAACAGAGGAACCCCAGCCCTTAGGTTCTACCTTAAAGTTAAAGCAGTGAAAGCAGCCCTGAGAGATTGGAACCGTAAGCACTTTGGTAGAGTTCAATCCATCATTCGCGATGCAAGACGTGATATTGATTTCCTCCATTCCCTGGATCCTACTCACGAAAATACCAATAGCATCAAGCAGGTAAAATCAGTCCTTGATGAAAATCTGTTGAGAGAAGAAACGATGTGGCGGTAAAAATCTCGGGTCTCTTGGTTTAAGGAGGGAAACTGAAGCACCAGGTTTTTTCACCTCTCAACGATTATTCAAAGAAGGAAAAATGCCATCGACAACTGGAAACTTGATGATGGCACATGGATGGACGACCCAGTGGTTATAAATCAAAACTTTGTGTCCAAGTTTGATTCAATTTTCCAATCTTCCAATCCTTTTCTCCCCCCCTGATCTTGAAGGCCTCCTGCCGAGTCTCATTTCACAGGATGAAAATGTCAGTCTCTGTACTATCCCCGGGGAAAAAGAAATTAAAGCAGCTCTCTTTCAAATTGGGTCGACTAAGGCCTCGGGTCCGGACGGACTTTTAGCCATCTTTTACAAAACCTATTGGGAGATAGTGAAAAATGATGTTATTGCCATAGTGTCCAGTTTCTTCTCTGGGGACCTTGCTCTCCAGAACCTTAACCACACCCATATTGCGCTTATCCTCAAGATCAATCATCCATCTAATGTCAACCACTTCAGACCCATAAGCCTTTGTAATGTGATCTATAAAGTTATTTCCAAAATCATAGCAAACCGGCTTAAACCCCTTCTTGATAAAATCGTGTCTCCAATGCAATCGGCATTTATCCCAGGAAGGCTCATTAATGATAACACCATCATAGCTCAAGAGCTTGTTCATACCATGAAATAGAAGAAAGGAAAATTAGGGCTCATGGCTCTAAAATTTGATATGGAGAAGGCGTGTGACAAGATTGAATGGGTGTTTGTGTTAAAGGTCTTAAAATGTTTTGGCTTCAATCACACTTTTTGTAATTGGATAAGGCTTTGTATTTCTTCGGTTTCCTTCTCCATCCTTGTTAACGGAAGGCCTACGGGCAACTTCCACCCGCAAAGAGGACTTCGCCAGGGAGACCCTCTCTCACCCTTTCTTTTCATTCTCTGCTCTGATGTTTTGTCCAGGTTAATTCAAAGAGAGGCTGATTTTGGAAACATTAAAGGGATCAAGGCCAGTCGGTGATGCCTACCAATCCACCACCTCATATTTGCAGATTATATGATTGTGTTTGGGAAAGCACACCCTAATGAAGCTAAGACTATTTTGAACTGCATCAAAAAGTACGGAGCATGGTCAGGCCAGCGAATCAACCAACGAAAATCAAAGATCCTGTTTAGCAGGAACTTGCACAAGGATGTGGCGAGAGCCATTTGCCGCGAAACTGGTTTGAAAAAGGCTTCCCCCAATACGAAGTACCTCGGCCTTCCCCTCTCGTTTGAAGGTCCAAAGCAATTTTTTGCTGATACTCTGCAGTGGGTCCATAGTCGCATCCAAGGATGGAAAGCAGCAACCCTTTCTCAAGCGGCTAGAGCCACACTGATTAGAACGGTGTCGCAAGCTATTCCGGTGTATTCGATGTCTACCTTTCTTCTCCCCAAACTGATTTGCACCAAGATGGATGGGCTTTTCCGAAAATTCTGGTGGGGCCACAAAGGGGAAACAACTTCTGGAATGTGTCTCAAAGCTTGGGATTCTCTATGTCGGCCGAAGGGTTGTGGGGGATTGGGGTTCCGACGGATGAAGGACTACAACGCAGCCCTCCTTGCCAAACTTGGGTGGCAAATAATCACGCGTAAAGATACCCCGTGGGTTAATATTGTGACGAACAAATATATTCGTGACAAGGAACTATCACAAGTCTCTTCGAAAGCGAATCAATCCACGGTCTGGAAAGGTATAGCCAACTCCAATTAGTTATTAGGAAAAGGTGTGTGCATGCTTCTGGGCAAAGGGGAAGCCACCTTAATTTGGGAGCACCCTTGGATTCCTTGATTCCCAATTTCAAACCGGAACGTAACAATATTGGTTACCCGCAGATTTCTAAGGTCAGTGACCTCCTGAATCCGAGTGATGGAAACTGGAATGTGGCCATTCTCCATTCCTTGTTTTCCCCAACCACGGTTGAAGCAATCCAGCGAATTGACATGCCTTTGTTCTCACCACATGTATCATTAATCTCATCTCTATGATCCCCTATATTCTCACCACGTGTATCATTAATCCCATCTCTATGATCCCTACTAATCTCCTCAAATTTTCTCTTTTTTTTCCGACTTCTTCAATTCAACTCTTTTTTATTTTACAAAGAACATAATCATCAGCACCCACGATCTCTTTAAGCGAATACTCATGCATGATCCAATGTGTATTGTTTTCACCACTTTCTTTTCCTTTGTTCTTTGTTTCGAAAACCAACATCTTCTTAAAACCTATAACCTCGTCGTTTCGATTCATAAATTTTTTGCCGGTTGTTTGCCCTTTCCATGTCCCACACCCCGCGGTTCTAGGGACGCGATTCGTGCTAACCATCTTCAATGGGGTTATGACATGGATTATATATTCAGCACTTTTCTTATCGAATTTTTCGTAGGTATTCTCCATCTCCTATGGGTCTCCTTGAATGTTGAAGATATTCCATGGCTCAGGCGAATAAACGTCGCGCTCGATCACCGGACAACTCGAGGACAGAGCTTCACCCGATTTCTTGAGATTGAGATAATGAGTGATTAACTCTTGGTCTGTTGGCACAAAGTGAAATCCTGCTGGTATGCCGTTCTCCATTTATGAACGTACGTACTGTTGAACTTTACAAATTGGTATCTTTCGATCTCTTTCTTCAATATGATTTACTCTCACAATATATGGAGGAGTTTATGGTGTACGCATATATATACTTATGGGTGGGTATGGAAAGGTAGCTTACTCCTCACTCATAGGACTAATAGTGATTATCCAATTAGTTAATTTTTTACCTATAAAATTTGTTTGAAAATATTTTAAAAGCAAAAAAACAAATATGATTGGTAGAGAACTATTAATGACATCTCTATCTAAATCTAAACTCCCCCAAAAAATTGGAAAGAGGCCGCTACGTTCAGATTGGTAGAGAAACAATCTGAACATGGCATTCAGTCGTTTTGCACTTAAAAAGAATAAAAAAAATAAATTTAAAAATCATAAAAAAAAAAAAAAGATGTCCCAAGCCCCATTCAAATAACAATCCAACTACTTATTTTTACCATTAATTTTGCACTTACATAGCTTTGGCCCTTTGGGTCTAAATTTTTTTCTCAATTTTAGAATTCAATTTTAAGTCTAAACTTTATACTGGTATGCCTATTCCCCAAACAAAAGAAAAAAAGAAAAAAGAAAAGGAAAGAAGGAATAAACTTACATACAATGGGGTTAAATACATTTTACACCCTTGTAGTTTGTCACATGTGTCAGTTTGGTCCCTGTAATTTAGAATGTGTCACTTTTTTGTCCTTGTAGTTTCATAAGTATGTCAAATAAGTCCAAGAAGCCCTTTAGTGACGCACAATTTTGTCACTGAAAGTAAAAAGTTTGTCACAAAGAGTGTTTGAGGGACTATTGACATATTAATAGGGACTAAAATGACACTTTCTAAACTACAGGGACCAAATTGACACAAAGGGCAAACTAAGAGGGTGTAAAATGTAGTTAAGCCAAATATAGTGAAATAACCTTACATATAGCCCATAAGCCCAAAGCACTGTTGTTTACTGAATCTTGTTAAATTAAGAAGCAGCAAGAGAAAATTTTATCCATATGAGCAAGGCCTAGTAATTCCCCTCCTATAGATTTTGCTAGCAAAATTTTATAGTTTATTTGATAATTTCAGTTTAAGTTCTAGGAAAAAGAGTTATAGGCGCATGCAAAAAAGTGTGTGAATATGGCCATTTTAGAAGTTCGCTTTTGATCCTTAAAAGCTCGGAATATTTTAGCTGGATTCTGAATTTATGATAATCAAGAATCATCCTCCAAGAAAACAACATTTGTACTAACAAACACTTTCTGTTCTCTTGGATCATAAAAATACCATCCATAAGTACCTTTTGGATACCCTATAAAGTAATATACTTCCGATCTAGAATCTAACTTGCTCATATTTCCTTTCAGCACATGTGCCGGACACCTCCATATCCGGAGATATTGCAAAGAAGGCTTGCGCCCAATCCACATCTCCCGTGGTGTCTTGGGAACAGATTTGCTTGGTACTAGGTTTAGTATGTACGCAGCGATTTCCAAAGCATATCCCCAAAGGATAATGGCAACTCTGGATAACTCATCATTGACTTAGTCATATCTAAAAGAGCCCGGTTCCTTCTCTCTGCTACACCATTCTGCTGAGACATGCCAGGTGCAGTCAACTATGACAGAATTCCATTCTGTGTAAGGTGATCAATAAACTCATTAGAGAGGTACTCGCCACCTTCATCAGATCGAATGGCCTTAATATGTGTGCCCGATTGCTTTTCCACTTCAGCCCTAAACTCTTTAAACTTTTCAAAGGCTTCAGACTTATACTGCATTAGGTACACATATCCATACCTAGAGTGGTCATCAGTAAATGCAGTGAAATACTCATAACCACCCCGTGCTCTAATATTTATTGGTCCACACACGTCACTATGAACTAATTCCAACAAAGCATTGTTCCTATTGCCCCTTACAGGAAAGGGCCTTTTGGTCATCTTACCCTCTAAACAAGACTCGCAAACTTCCATTGGTTCAAGAACTAAATCGCCTAAGACCCCTTCTTTGACTAGTCTGCCAATCTTATTTAAATTGACATGGCCAAGCCTCATATGCCAAAGCCTTGTTGGATTAGTGGAAGGTTCCTTTCTTTTCGATGGTATAGTTACCACTGAGTTATTAAGTTCCATACAAGAGTCTTTAGAAGTATTAGGAGTAATCACATACAAACCATTTGGTTTAACACCAGAACATGTAAAAGAACTATTTCTTTTAATCACAACTTCAGTTCCAAAATGAAAAGAATAACCATTATTCGATAAATTAGAAACTAAAATTAAATTATTTCTCATTGAAGGGACATAAAATACATCTGATAAAATCAAAACTTTATTGTCTAAAAATTCTAAAGCTACTATTCATATAGCAACCGCAGAAATGGTTGCCCTAGAACCTAGAGTTAGCACGATCTCCCCGTCACTGCATTTCCTGGTTGATTTGAATCCCTGCAATGAATTAAAGATATGGTTAGTCACACCAGAATCAATGCACCAAGTATTTGAAGTATCTGTTATAAAACTTACTTCAATCACACGTGATTCAATAATACCTTAAACTCTTGTAGCTAAGAATTCTGGACAGTTCCTCTTCTAGTGGCCCTTCTCACCGCATTGGAAATATTTTCCTTTGCCCTGACCACCCACCTTCCCCTTACCCTTACCCTTTCCCTTAGCTTTTTCAATCTTAGGGACTGGTCCAACACTTGGACCACCAGTGCCAGCCTTCTTCATCCCTTTCTTACCTTTCGATGAAAATCGAGAAGAGGAAGGGCTTTTTTAACGTTCAAAACGCTGCCCCCAAGCTTGATCACCCCTTTCGCTGCCAGTAAAGAACTCATCAATTTGCTCATTAAAAAATTCATTTGATTCATATTATAGTTAAGTTTAAATTGAGAGAATGAAGGCGACAACGAGTTGATGATCATATCAACTTGGGCCTGTGCATCGATGTAGGCACCTAAGGTCTCCAGTTCGTTCAAATAAGCAATCATTTTTAAAATATGTTCTTTGATTGGAGTCCCTTCTGACATCTATGCACTCATTATCTTCTGCATGGCAACCTGTCTAGTAGGCCTGCCATGCTCCCCAAACATTTCCTTTAGGGATTTGATAATGGCACTTGCAGAATCATTCGACTGGAATTGGTATTGCAACACACCAGCCATAGAGGCCAAAATATAGGAACGGGCCATTCCATTCAATTTTTTCCACTTATTGAACTCGCATCTAGCAGCAGTCGTAGCATTTACAGCGGGTTCTTCAGGGCATGGGGTGGTGAGGACATATATGTGATCCTCCGCAGTTAAAACAATGTCTAGGTTACGTTTCCAATCTGTGTAGTTATTTTCAATTAACTTGTTCTGAGTGAGTATAGTGGCAAGTGGACTAAATGCAGATCCAGACATTATGATTTACTGAAAAAAAATCAAACAAACAAAATAAATATGGATATCATAATTTAACAATTTAAAATAACAGAATCCTTACAACTCTTATTTAAAACAAAGTCGCCGGAATATCAAAACGAAAGAATAAAGCCTCTGTGTGGTGGTTAATATTCGATCTCTCGATTAATCATGACTTGTCCGCTATGCAACTCTTGCAAAACAAGTTATGACTCCTAAACCTATTTGATCTCTAAGTTTCTGAATAATGCCCCGTATGAGATCCCTTATCCATAGCTTAGCTAGTCTGTACCATTAACTAGGATCCAATCACAACTGCCTCAAGTAGTGCCTCCATGCATGTGGTGGTCACCCTCTAACACGTCTGATTAATCCTATCCATAGGAAGTTCATATCTAGTAACCAATGAGTAGTGTACCCTTCGTATGAAATGATTACCCCTGGCGAGGTGACACAGAATGCACTACTCATCTTACAGTGAACCATTAATGAAAGATCGTGGGAGTTACAATAAGTCCCTCTCCCACTAGCTTTAATAGTAAAGAATTTTGCTTTTGAAAAAATTGTTTCTTCACACTACCCATAAACATCCAATGTTTACTCATACGTTGAAAACGGTTTTTGATTTTCATTTTAGAAAACTTGTTTTAAGTGCTTAGAAGTAGTAACAATGTATAAAATGCCAATCACAAACCAAGTACATAAAACAAAAAAACTAAAATAGAAATAAAGGCATTCATATGCCTCTATCTCCTATGGCTCTATCTCCATAGAACCTCTTCTTGGTTTGGTCACCTCCAGCTCCATCTTTTTCATGTACAATGGCTTCTCTTCCATGGACTTTCTAAGTCTATTACATTGGTCCTATGCTTCTTTTGAAGCTTACAATTCATCTAGAAATAGAAAATAACAATAAAATAAAGAAGGCTAGGGAAACCGATGCGACTTTCCTTTTCATAGGATTGAAGTTGCAGTGTCCTTTACATATGCCTTGAAACAAACCAAAACAAATACAACATACACCAATCTCAAAACATTTAAATGTAAATTTAAATTTCTTTGGTGCCATGGGAGATATCGGACTTATCCTTGCCGCAAGGTTAGACATACATACATCCATGCATACATATATAACAATATATTTAACTGGAAGTCCTAAATAACATGCATACTTCATAAATCAATTTTATGAATGCCTTAGTCTCATAAAACTGTAAATCATATTCTCTGTTTGACCCAATCGATTGCCCATAGTGGTGATCGATTGCCATACCAATCGATTTGGTATGAACACCAATCGATTGGAAGAAAGCAGTAAGAAAAATTTAAAAATCTTTAAAAAAAACTGTTTATTAAAACATTGCCAAATTTATAAAAAAATTTGAGAACATATTCTGGACAAAACAGTGTCAATCGATTGCTACCAAAGATCAATTGCCAATCGATTGGATCTATACACCAATCGATTGCCTTGACCCCAATCGATTGCCAACAAAAGGTAATTGATTGGTACCTTTTTGATCCAGAAACTCACAGATCTGTTTTTATAAACCAAACGATCATAAAAATACGTTTATGTGATTACGGATTTATGAAAACAACTAAAACTCAGCATGCAATCACATCTAGTCTTCGGAAACACGTTACTAGATTCATTTGAGTGAGGTTCTAATACCAATTATAGGAAATAGATTATTAAAATCTTATTTATACAGTCGACAAATAAGTATCAAAAACTTTATGTGAGCAGAATCTACTACTTATGTGAATCTAGTTGCGTGTAGAGAAAAAGACTAACTTAAAAGTCTTGAACCCAATTCTGAATTCTTCAAAACTTCAATTAGTTTTCCTCCTTTGAATATCCAGCAGCTTCCTCTAGATTGTCTTCACTCCTATGTCTCCGTTGGATGCACGCGCGAAGACTAGAACTTGTAGGAGTTCAACTAGAGAGAGAGAAAAGGCAAAGGGAATAGTATAAATTTGATTTTGGAGACCTAGGACTTCAGAAACGATGAGTAAAATAATTCTACATGTAGGTCTCCTATTTATAAGTATTTCCACTGAACTTGGGTCCAATCGATTGCCATTAATGGCAATCGATTGCCATGCCAATTGTTTGGATTCCTTCTAATCGGTTGGTCTCCTTCTCTCTTGTCTTCTTACATCCTTTGGAGCTAAGAGTGGGACCTCCTACCTTCCTTAGTGTTGGCTCCGATTAGTTATTAATCCCCATGACCAAACTCTTTGATCAGTAGTTCAACTAGCTAATCAGTTAAAGGTTACTCTACTATAAAACGATAAATAAACTCTAACGCAAAAGAATAAATCTAAAGTGATATCTAGACTTGTATGGTATACTAATGTCTCTCTACCGTCAGCATTCATAATCATATTCAAGTAATCGAATAATCGTTACTGTCAACCTGAATGATGATTACATCTTCCATTCCTTGAGTTCCATTCACCTCTCATGATTACCAAACATGTTGATAACTACTTATCAACAAAACTGCAGTTCTCAGTAATCAACTTGGTGACATTCTCAAGGGAATGCTTATTCTTTATCAAAGGGTAGATTCTATCTTGATAATATATGTTCACAACCCTATGAACATGACATACCCAAGATACCTAGGTGTTGATCTTTCAAACCTCACTGATTGGTAAGTCAAAGCAGAAATATCCATAGTCTGTGTTCATAATTGTCTCAAGATTGAGAACACGTACCTTATATAAGTTATGAATTCCTATCGACTGTTGATAGCCTTAAGTGTCAATAGGAAAGCCCAGGTCCATCAATGCACTATGCGTACTAGCATATTAACTAAGAGTTATACTCTAGTGATTGAGATTCATCACTCCATCTAATGGTAGTTAATCATGCTACAGTATAAACCTGATGAGATATCCAGTCTCATCATCCACTGTGATTAAATTCTAAAGTATCAAAGAATAGTAATTCGTATCTCACTTGTATGTATTTCATATATACACAAATTGCTTACTATGATACTTAAGGATTAATAATCATCTCATGAAAGAAAACATACACAATGAAATGTAAAGCTGATATCCATTTGTTAAATTTTCAATGTCTCATACATAAAGTAATGGTTTGAGGGCTCTAACCCAACAAAACTGATACCTACTTCCCAGAATCGATGACCTATTCGATCAATTGTATGGAGCGACAACCTTATCCAAGATAGATCTATGATCCGGATACCACCAACTATTGGTTCAACCCGAAGATGTATCAAAGATAGCCTTTAGAACGAGATATGGGCACTATGAATTCTTGGTCATGCCATTTGGACTAACGAATGCCCCAGCTGTATTCATGGATTTAATGAATAGAGTGTTTAGGCCCTACTTGGATCAATTCACAATTATGTTCATAGACGATATCCCGATCTACTCAAAGACCAGGGAGGAACACAAAGAACATGTGAGGATCGTACTACAGACGCTTCAAGATAACCACTTGTATGCAAAGTTCAGCAAGTGTGAATTTTGGCGAAAGGAATTCAAATTCTTGGGTCACACTATCTCATAGGACGAGATAGTAGTGGATTCAATAAAGATAGACACAGTGTTGGATTGGAATAGACCAGACACTACAACCAAAGTTAGAAGTTTCCTTGGCTTAGCCGGATACTACTGAAGATTCATTGAAGGATTCTATAAGATGGCATTCCATTTGAGCATTCTGACAAGCAAAGACATGAAGTATGAATGGAAATAAAAGCATAAATTCTCGATTCAAGAGTTAAAGGAAAGATTGACCTCTGTGCCAGTGCTTGTAATACTAAAGAGCGGTGAGCAGTTCACCATTTATAGTGACGCATCACACCAAGGACTTGGATGTATGCTCATGCAAGATAGAAGAGTGATAGCATATAGATCATGACAACTGAAACCACATGAGATGAACTACCCTATACATGATCTCGAACTAGCCACAATCTTTTTTGTTCTCATGATTTGGAGACATTACCTTTATGGAGAGCAGTTCGATCTATTTTTATATCACAAGAGCTTGAGATACTTTTTCTCTCAGAAGGAATTGAACATGAGGTAGCGATGTTGGATGGAATTGTTGAAGGACTACGATTTCACTTTACAATACCACCCTAGTAAAGCAAACATAGTTGCCAACACACTAAGCCAAAAACCACACAAACTGTTTAAATCCTCTCGTATGGTCAAAGAGTGGAGAGCGTTGAAAACACTAGCCGAATTTGACTTTTAGACCGTTAAATCTAGTGAAGGAAAACTTTTTGGATGTCTAGTAGTATAGCCGACGCTCATCAATCGCATCCTTGAAACTCAAGGAAAGGATTTAGGACTTTGTCAATGGCTTGAGAAAACATTAGCGAAGGACCCAACAGAATGAAATATTGGGACAGACGAAGGATTTAGATGTTGTAATAGACTTTGTGTGCCTAATGAGGACAACTTAAGGAAGGACATACTAAATGAAGTGCACAAGTCAAGAATGACGGTCCACCCTGTAGGAACCAAGTTGTATAAAGACTTGAAAAAAAACTTCTGGTGGGAAGGACTGAAAAGAGAGGTAGCAGATCACGTATCCAAATGTTTAACCTACAAACAAATCAAAGCAGAATACCATAGGCCAGCAGGGTTATTACAACCATTGCCAGTTCCTGGATGAAAATAGGAACACATTACTATGGATTTTATTGTAGGAATGCCAAGATCGCAATAAAATCATGACATTATTTGGGTGATTGTGGACTGACTTATCAAATTGCCTCATTTCATCGCCTATAGCATGACGTACCGGTTGAGAATATGAGCAGAATGTACTTACAAGAAGTCGTACAACTACACGGAATGCCTATATCGATCGTATCAGATCGCGACTCATGTTTTACATCGGGATTGAGGGAAAGCTTACAAGTAGCAATGGGAACTTTATTAAAGTTAAGTTTAGCATTTCATTCCCAAACCGACGGAAAAATAGAATGAATCAACCAAGTAATGGAAGACATGCTCTGAGCTTATGCCATAGACATTGAGAGTTTTTGGGAGACACACCTACCATTGGTAGAGTTTGTGTACAACAGTTTTCATTCGAGTATCGGAATGGCACCATTCGAGGCACTGTATGGAAGATTGTACCGATCATCGTTGTGCTGGGCAGAAGTTGGAGACAATAAACTTCTAGGACTAAAAATGGTTCAAGAAATGAATGAAAATATCAACATCATAAAAGAAAAGATGAAAGCTGCACAGAGCAGATAGAAAAGCTTCGCAGACAAGCACCGCGAGGAATTGGAGTTTAGTGTTGGAGATCACATACTTCTCAAGGTATCTTCGGTGCGAGGCATTGTCAGATTCTGACAGAAATGAGGAAAGTTGTCATCGCGCTACATTAGGCCATTTGAAATTTTAGAGTGCATGGGAAAAGTAGCCTACTGACTTGCTCTGTCGTGTAAGATGTCAGGAGTACATAATGTATTTCATATCAGCATGCTTAGGAAGGTTGTACATGATCCGTCACATGAGATTGACTTCATGGACATTGAGGTGAATAATAATGTGACTTATACTAAATGACCAGTTCAAATTTTGGATCGAAGAGTCAAGAAGCCGAGGACAAAGTAAATTTCTCTGGTGAAAGTTCAATGGAGACACCTTGACGAACGCGAAGCTTCTTGGGAGTTGGAATCAGAAATGCACGAGAAGTTTCCAACTTTGTTTAGTGACTAGCTAGCTCAGATTTCGGGGATGAAATCTTTGATAGGAGGTGGATATTGTAATACTTGTAATTTTTATTTTATTTTAGTAATGTAATTTCCAATTCTAGAATATCTTTGTAAGATTTTCACTATAATTATTATTATTTTTGAACCCTTAATTATACTTGTGTTACCCAACCATGATTGTACCCTAAGCCAACCCCCAAACAACCCCTACCAATTGTGTGAGGTGTTATGTGCTTGAGTGTTTGTGTGGTGTCATGTGAGGTGCTGCGTGAGGTGTATTGTGTGCTTGAGTGTTTGTGTGGTGTCATGTGAGATGTTGTGTGAGGTCTGTTGTGTGCTTGAGTGGTTGTGTGGTGTCATATGAGGTGTTGTGTGCTTGAGTATTGTGTGTGTGTGTGTATAATATATATACATATTGGTGGGCCCTCCCCATTCCCATGTAAAAACCCACCCCTCCCTCTCATCTAATATATATCTAATATATATATATATATATGAAACCGGAAGATATTTCTTACGCCACGTGTCACATTTTGGAAAAAAAAATCTTATTTCAATTATATATATGGATAATATATGAAGTTTAGCCTATTTAGGTCACCCATACATTACTACATTTCTCTGTCCTCCATCTCTCCCCTAATTCCTCTCTCTTTTAATTCCATCCCATGTACGTTTCTCACCCTCCCCCCCTCTCTCAGTTATATATCTCTCTCCCCTGCTGTTACTAATCCACTTTCTTCTCTCAATCTCACCCCAATGTCCCCTCTCTTCTCTCATGCAGCCTTCCTCTCTCCCTATTCTCTCTCTCTCTCTCTCTCTCTCTCTCTCTCAAATGTTGTACGCACAATATCAATCTTTCAATAACAATAATTATTATTATTTTTTTTTTTTTGGAATGGTTTTGCAGAGCCCATGAAGCTATTCATGGATAAAAGAATTGAATATCTTGCAAAAACCCCAATTGAATAGATCGTGAAAAAAAACTGATGTAAGTGGCTTGGGGTTTTTTTTTAGTTGCTTTGGCTTGGAAGTGCTTTCAATTTGTTGGGGTTTTTCCGGTTCATGCAGTGAAAATGCATCTAGGGTGTTTGTTTTCTTGCTTATTCGAGAAGGTTGGGTTATTTTGTTTTTTTTTTTTTTTAGTTGCTTTGGCTTGGAAGTGCTTTACTTTATGTGATTTTGTTGTCTATTTGGATTCATACGAGATCTTGGTTATCTTTCCCTCTATTCATGAATTACATATTATGCAGTTCGTATAGGCTTCGTGTTCAAAAAATTGTTAGGAGTCTCTGATCAAAAAAGAAAAAAAGAAAGAAAAGAAAAAAGAATAGAATTCAAAGAAAAAAAAAATATTCTGATAAATTTGTTCATGAGACCTAAAGATTAGAAAGCATTTTTTTTTCAATCCTCAGTCTTTGTCCACTTCTTTTTCTACCGAAAGAAAATCAGTTGTTGACTAAATCTTTTATTGCCTTTTTCCACTTCTTGTGTTTTCTGTTTTTCAATTCTGGAAGTTAAACTTAACAATGCAACACTATGAAAAGCCCACATACAACGAAGATTTTTTGTTGTCATCGGAAAAAGAAGAAGCCCCACTCCTATTAAGATAGGACCTGGAAGTGGAACGAAAGGTATGATCCACCATATTGATATATGTGTTCCATAAAAAAAGTTGTTTTTTTCTTAATTAATTGTTTCCGATTCATCGGATTTTACATCTTTTGAAAGGAGTCAAAAAATCAAGATATGCACTAACTTAAAGAGAGTTTATCATACTTCAAATGTCGGACATAGAATTTGCCTTTGCATCTGGAGAACAAAATAATAATAAGCCACTTATCTTTTTTAAATAGAGTACCTTTGTATTTTATTATAATGAATTTGTATCTATGTACAATTGGGTTAGTCCTCATTTATCTAAAGAATTTTTATAGCTTTACTTTGGCTTCACAATTAGGTAGATTGGTCTATATTCTTTAGATTATGTGCTTATGAGGAAATGAATAAAGCTATGGCTAATCAAAGTGACTCAGTAAAATATATTTTTGTTACTTTAACAGTGTCCTTGATTGGCAAAAGAAAGTAAGTTTCAATCCTCTTCTGAAAATTTCCCTTTTTTGGAGTTTTGTTTATGTACTTTCAGGTTTTTTGTTTTTTTGTTTTTTTTTTTTAATTTTTTTTATCTTTTTTTTTTTTGAAGTCAACTCCTCTCTCTCTCTCTCTCTCTCTCTCTCTCTCTCTTACAAACTTCACCTAATTGCAAAATGTTCTTAATTAGAAAGAGAGTAATTATGTGCCCATAACTATACACTTTAAATGAAAATTGGTGGGTTTAGGTAAGAAGTAATCGCCTTGGTATTGTTGGGATGCTACTTATTTTTTGTGTTCATGGTCATTTCTTGACAAGAGATTTATTTTAGTACTTTACATTGCATTTAATGGTATTTGATGGTTTGCACATGAGGATGGGGCTTTCATGCTACAAAAGTATTCTCTCTTTTCCTACACTTTTTTTTTAAAGATACATAAAGCATACGTATATAGGTTTTGGACTATTTTGTATGTTCTCTTACTTTCTGATCTCTCATGACTTTGATAAAGTTTTGTTAATTTTTTATTCTACACAATCCCGTGATTTTAGGAAGGTAATTACATTTCATTGTGATCGAACTTAGATCATTTCAGTGAGAGACTCGTATTTTCAAGTTTTGAGAAAAAAAGGAGAAGATTTCAGTGTTTGGGCATGCAATTAATAAGTTTATGAAGATATATAGTTAGTTGCCCTTTTGAGTAGACTGAAAATCCAAGAGCATTGGAAGCAAAAATAGGATAAAACAGTTCGTGACATCATGTATTAATAACTAAACGACTATCATTGGTTGTATTTGGTCTGAGAGCTATTATCTAAGTCGCCAGTTTGTTTTTGCATCTATGTTTTTTCTAATTTTTCTTTCGTTTCCTTTTTTTCCCCCTACTATAGATTGCAATATTTGCTTCTTACTAAGTTTGCAAAATATGGAGGTGGCCAGTTTTAGTATTTCAGTTGTGTCAAGCAAAAATTGCTTTGCAATTTGGATTTGTCTTTATTAATTTACTAATGCTATTTTTGATTTTTTTTGTTGTTGTTGTTGTTGTTGTTGTTGTGCAGTGCTCACTAAGCTGTATACATGCATGGAAAGCTTGGGAGCTAATGAGTCATCTGTCTTGGGATGTTGGAGTATTTTGGGACTTCCCCTACCTTGATCTTATTTTTGTTTGGTCTTAGGGTACTTTTAGTTTTCCTAATTGGTTGTGATTAGTGTTGTCATGTTGACTGAACTAATACTTGCCATGAATTTCTTATTGAAACTTTTTTTCCCAACAATAATTTTGTTCTTACTTGGATGTAATATTGTGATGTTAGTTTAGTTTATTATATTATGATGGGGTCAATAGACTAGATTTAATGTTGGACAAATTGAGGGGACTTTGTCAAAATTATTTTTTCTTTAAAATTGTAATTTGTTTTATTGGAAAAAAAAAAAAGATTTGCATAAGCCTCAATTATGCAATAAAACCTATTTTTTACTCAAGTAATGTTATGCTTCTCAAATTTAAATTGTAATTTGGTTCCTAAAGTATTTGTCAGTCGTACCACAATTTTTTGTTGTATAACATTTTTTTGTACATTACTCTCCCGTGCATTTGCACGGGGTCATAACTAATATATATATGAAAACAGAGGTTTTTTGTTTTGCCACGTGGCATTCTTTCTAAAATTTTAATATTTGGGATTTTGATATATATATATACATACATTATCTGTAGCCAATTAATTAAATCATTACATACTATTAAAGTTGCTCTAAAATCAAATTTTGCTTTTGGAATTTTGTTTCAAAAGACAACTCGCATACTCAATATAGATAAACTTCACCCATAATTCTCTCCATTTCTACATCATTGACGTATATAAATGAACAAAATTAAAGCCAATCTTAAATTGGGTAACTAACATGATTCTATCCTTCAAAAACTTTTTTAAATGACCAAAATTAAAGCCAATCTTAAATTGGATTCTTATCACTATAATTCTCTCTCACTCATGTGATTCTTTCCTTCAAAAACTTTTCTTTTGGTTTTTTTGGACTGATTTTTGAACTCTCTCTCTCTCTCTCTCTCTCTCTCTCTCTCTCTCTCTCTCTCTCTCTCTCTCTCTCTCTCTCTCTCTCTCCTATTATCACTGCCTCACCGGCCAACCTGTATTTCTTTTATTGTTGATTTATGTTATTAGCTAGCTATTTCTTGGGATTTCAAATTTGTTATATGATGTGAGTGCAGGCCTTGACATTTCTTTGCATCACAGGCTGCTCCAAGGCAACCATAAGCAATTTGATGATGAATGGCATCTCCATTGGAGAACTTTTGGCTCTCTTCTATTTGATGATGATAACTTGAAAAAACTCAATCTGTTTGGGAGCAACACCCTCAAAGAAATGTTTAATTGGTATGCTTTTGATTTATAGGATATTTTACGTCTGTGTGTGAATTATCTTTTTTAGTATTTGAATATGTAGTTGTCTATGTTTTTGTCAACTTTTGAAACTTTGGTATTAACTTTAATAGAGCTCTTATAACATCTAATTCTTAATTTGTTTATTGATTGGTGTTTTTTTGTTTTGCTGAAATTGGTGCTTTGTTTATTGATTTGGTGCTTTAACGACTTGAGTAATGAAATGAATCTATACAAACTTCATGTATATCCATAATTGTTGTGTACATATATTTATGTTCAAACAATTTTCTTTCTTTCTTTCTTTCTTTCTTGTTTTTTTTTTTTTTTTTTGGATAGGAACTTTTACTTTCTTTTTGACTTCAAAGTTTAAGGTTGAGTTGGGTCATACTGTATGTATTTAACAACTTTTGATTTACATTTAGGGGTATATGAAGAGCATACTATGTCAAAATATATGAGCTATGAAGATCGTCTCTTGAATAGATAAGCGTTGTGCTTATAAATTTTCTATTTGTAGTTGGGCATTACTAATGTTTTTATTTTTTTTAATAAAAGTTTGGAGACTAACTGAGAAGAACTAGAGAAATGGTTAGTATACTATTCATTTTCACCATGTTATGAATAATTAGAACTGCAGTACTCAGAGCTTTATGATTGAAAAATTTTATACCCTAAGAATTGGAATTTGTTGTAGGCTTTTTCATTGATTTGCTACTGTATTCTAATTCTTCAAATTGTAAAGGCAATTACACAAATACAATATAAATCTAACCCTTACACTATTGCTAAGAGAGTTCAAGTCTAACAAGAATACAAGAGACGTGCAAGATTTCTTACCAATAAGTTTTAAAAAGATAAGAAATACTTAAAGTAAGCTCAAAATTCAAATTTGATTTTTTTTTCGCATGAGTAAATGTACCAACAGGAATTTTGTGAATTTTCAAAGAAAATCTCTAAAAAAAATTGGAGCTTGGAAAGCAATATTTTAAAAAGACTTCTAACAGCGCGTATATATTTTGGTATCCTTATCTAATATATATATATATATATGAAAGCAAAATATTTTGCTTCCGCCACGTGTCTTTTTCTATGAGTTTTTTTTTCACAAATTTTATCATATAAGTGCATTTAAAAATATTCAAATCTAATGTATCCATACCCATATATTGTCTATCTATAAAATATGGAGTAAAAGTTTATCTCTTAATTACCAAGTGTCAAATAAGAAATAAAAGCTTCATAGTAATTTACCAACCATAAGATACATTCTATTTGATGCAATTATGTGTAATAATTGCCACATGATCGCACATTTCATGTTATAACATTGAGACAGAAGAAATTTACTTGCGGTAATTGGTCAAATAACATTTAATATTATTGACCATACGTTTCTCTCTCTTATTGATATGTAATAAATACATTTTACTATTTTGAGAAATCTAAATCTATACAACTATACATTTTATTTGTAGATTTCTCAATCTAAATTTCAATCGCCTATCTCATCTACTCTCACCCTTTCTCAAACCTTTCAAGCTAAGATGCCTTTTGTGTTAATTTGAATCATGATGGGAGATGTTGTATGGAGTGAATTGGAGAATAGTAAAGAAAGTGGATTACCCACCCCTTTTCAATGGTGGCCACTGGTATATATATAGGATCAAGACAATGAATTTTATATTATACTGTTCATGTTTGAACTTTAAAGTCTCAAGTTTACAAGTTGTACAACAAATCGTTCTCAAAGTCATATTTGAATAATATTTCCCATGCATCGCACGGGGTTCTTAGTTTGGAAATGTGAAACTCACTTATTTGTATGTGACATCTTATTTTTGTTTTCATACATGTAAACATTTATCATAAACAGTATAAAAATGAAGCTCATATTAAATGGAATGCGGATTATACATCCAAATCAAATGGATTTAGCTAAATGTCTGTTTGCTGCCCTTCCTTTTTTTTCTTGGATTTTCTGAAAGTTTTTTTTCCTTCTTATATTACTTGATGTATGCCAACGGACTCATTCTACAATATTTGATATGTACTTTTAACTGTTTTAATAATACACTATGCACTCTATTTTGTGTAATAGTATAGTTGTTTTGTGTTTATTTAGCAATTTGTAGTTATGGGCTATCCATTTATCTCGGGAAACTAATGGTTGTAAAATCCTGAAAGTTTTGAATTTATTAAGAATTAGGCTTTTACCAATTTATATATTAGAAATGTTGCATAGAAGGATTTTGTTTTATTTATCATTGTTAATATATTTATTTTCTTATTTTTCAATTGCATAATATAGTCCATGTTTTGTAAATATCATCTCGTGCATTGCACGGGGTAACAACTAGTTAGTTTTAGGAAACAAAAGGAAAATATTTATAGAGAGAGAGTTAAACCAAGAGAATGAGAAGAAAAAAGAAAGGAAATGAAGAAATCCCAAACCACACCGCGACCCCGAACCTACGGCGAGTTTCTAACTCACTTGGTATATTAGATTAATGTCCGTATTATCCTCTATGTATTAATAATTATGAAAAATCTTGTGCTTAACATGTACTGCCCTAATATAGGTCCATATTATGATTTCTATTATCATTGTTATTATCACTACTCTATATATTATTATTATTATTTATTCCAGGTTTAACCTCATGTTAACATGTTGCACCTCAAACATATTATTCAGTTAATAATAAAAATTATTATTATTATTATTTATTTATTTCAAGGTTAACCTCATGTTAATATGTTGCACCTCAAACATATTATTTCGTTAGTAATAATGATATTATTATTATTATTATTTATTCCAGGTTTAACCTCATTTTAATATGTTGCACATCAAACATATTATCTCCGTTATTGTAATTATTATTATTCGTTATTATTATCAGTCCCGTTAACCTCATGCTTTAACATATGGTACTACGAGCTTAGGGTCCATACTATATTTCAAGAATAATAGTGCCTGTTTAATTAACTTGTACCTCGTGCATAACATATGATACACCACACGTAGGCGTCGATGTCGTAATGTCCAGTCGATGTGCACGGGTATAGAGTCGAACAGTCACAGAGACCAAGTCCTTATGCATTTGGAAATATGTGTAGTCTACCACGGAGGTCCGAAAGTTGATATGTAGTGAGTCGGTA
The DNA here is from genome assembly GCA_033977485.1 of Hydrangea macrophylla. Lineage (NCBI taxonomy): Eukaryota > Viridiplantae > Streptophyta > Magnoliopsida > Cornales > Hydrangeaceae > Hydrangea > Hydrangea macrophylla. The sequence goes on from CM066994.1 coordinate 38,948,773, forward strand.
TTGTCAAATGGAATTACAGGATCGCAAGTCAATGATAATTGTTACTATGGCCACGGAGAGGCAACTACGATAGCAAAGTAACCATGTTGATAAGAATAAATTGAGAAATGAATAAACACGGTTAGCCTGTGAGGCGAGATTACAATGGCAGTCGCGATGACCAACGATAGTAAAGTAACTGTTTTTGCAAATCAGCGATGATATTCATAAGGCAAGGTCCCAAGGACCTAGAGTACACGGTTAGCTTGTAAAGCGAGATTACCTATGGCCACGGAGAGCCAAACAACGATAGTAAAGTAACCATAGCTTGACCCATTGGGCGAGTCACTTTAAGCCAACTGTGTTACACTGATAATTTAATAAAGTTAACTAAGTCGAATGTTAAGTCGAGTGAAGTCGAATATATCGATGATGCACAGTTTCACACACGGTCTAATTATAATTTATTCAACCCTCGTAACTAGTTGCTGTGTACTTTCAGATACATATTTTATATTAGGATTATTCGGTTAGGACGCTCACTTAGCTTTTATTAAAGCTAACGGCATACTACGCCCTGGACATTGCCATGTCTAGACTATACATGATATGATTATCCGGAGGAGGACTATCAAGGAGGAGCCTACGAAGAGAAAGCCTTCGAAGGGGAGGCCTACAATGCTGAAGGTCACGGCTATACCAGTTAAAGGCGCGGCTTCAAGAAAGAAGACTTAGTTATTTTTGTATAGAGTTTTGTCCATTCATACTAAGTTGTAAATTGGCGTCACACGCCTTACTCCAACGATCTTACACTTCCTTTTGTCTTTACATATAAAGATGTAAACGACGCCCAACGCCTTAATCTCTTTTATTCTTTTATCTTTTGAAACTACAACCTCTGATGTACATTTAATTTACGCTTCCACTTAAGTTGCTCTCTTATTTATTTAGTGTGTTTGTGGACAATCAGTTAATGTAACTAGTCATGGCTTACGGACCCAAAAAGGAAAATTTTATTTCCTGCTAATTTCTGCGGCTCTAGGGCGTGACATTAACAATATTATACATTTGTTGAGTGAGCATTAAATTATACTAAACGTGGCAGCATTAAAACTACTAAAAGAGGCAGCATTAAATTCTACTAAAAGAGGATAGATAAATCTATGAAATGTTATGCCTCTCAAATTTGGACTCAAGTAATATTATGGCTTTAATTGTATGAGCACTACATACTATTGTTCGATGACAGATGGACCCTTGAATTTTAGTGGAAGTTGTTTTAGGCAAAGAAAAAAGTGGGATACAAACTACAGAACCATATTACTACTCAAAACAATATTTGGATGTTAGCTTATGATTATCACATTCAATTATAGTAGAACTAGATGTTCGTTGGTAGTTGTTGTTTAAGGTTGTCCCACTCTCATATGTATTGGAAACTAAATTTGGCCAAAAAAATGTGAGAACTATAGTATTAGCTATAGTGAACTTACAGAGCTATAATGTGACTCTAGTGCATAGTTGTCAGGTGCAGCCCAAACATCAATCTAATGATGTGATCGGGTGGATGCGTCACTGGTCCAACCGCCGGGTTAACTGGTTCTACTAATTTCTTTTTTTAATATCAATTAAAAAAAATAACAATAAAGTTTGGCCCAAAAAAGTTTAACTTTCAACATAATTAATGTTCCTTAAGAAAAAAAAAACATTAGCAATAAACTAGCATCGAGTCGCACGTGCCAACTAGGTTCTCTTCCTTTTCCGATCAGACATTCAACACGGGCCGACTTAAGAGTCTGATTCACTGGCTCTCTGGTCGGACCATCGGGCCGGTTTTGATATCTATGCTCTAGTGCCTAGTATTTCTATTTTTGATTAAATTCTCAAAATTGTAACATGAGATTAATACATGAGAATGCCATGAGTATCAAATTTGGATCTAAAGTGATATGTAAGTTAACACTAAGACTAAATGATAAATACTTATGGTTTGTGTGACGAGACTCAAATTCGAACCCAAAGTAATATGACAATATTTAAAAGGACCCACCAAAATATAATATGACTTATGGACTATTTGAATTTTATTGAAAGTTATTTTTAGATAATGTCAAATAAGTAAGCACTATGTATAAATAGTGCTAGGTCAATTCGGATCCTAAGTGATAAGTCAATTAATTAGATGGACTCACTAGAATAAATTGCGACTCCAATGCTTTGAGAGCACTTTTGCTCACCCAAATTTGGTTTGCCATTGCTTACACATGTCTTCACTGCTTGACATGTGTCTCATACAAGGACAAAATAGGAATCAGTGAAGGTATGAGTATAATACCCATATTTTAATTTCGCGTTTTTGATAATAAAAATATGCCAGGTTTGAGATTTGAGCAGTATAATTTTACTTGCGAGTGTGTATCATTGCGTGAGCTCAACACACCCAAGAATCCCCCTTGTTAAACTTGGAGACCACACAAAAATCAGTGCACAGTGTGTGCGTGTGTACTATATGTATTTATATGCTTGGTGCCCAAGCATTTTATGGTTATATATACACACCAAGGTCTCATAATCTCTAGACTCTCAACAACTCCTCTCAATAGTCTCTCTATCTCTCTACTGCCTCTCTCTCTTGGCCACACACACACACAGATTATCACACACACACACACACATATATATTAATCTATATACCCACACATATTATATCACACACACACACACACAATCAAATACTTATATACTCAGTTAATTCAAGTTTGGATTATTGTTTTGAAGTTCTATTTGGGTAAGCTTCTCTATTAATTTTAGTTTATATAAACTTTGACTATAGATACATATATATACATATCTCATATATATTGTTAAGGGTACGAAAATAGAGACCAGAAAAACTATCACAGAAATGTGATTTCTTTATATCAAATGAAAGGTCTCGATCCCACGAGGCTCCATTTCAAATTTCAAAAGTAAATTCATAACGGTTGCGACGAACGGTGGCCTTAAAGTTTTGCCGCCTTTTGGATTTTTGATAAAATCTAAAGTCGTGTATTGATTTATGAAATTCTGATTTCATATTTGAAATCTATGAGGAAAAAGGGAGAGATTCATATATTGGAAGTCCTGTTGGGATTAAGTTTTCAAAATGGGTAAAAACCAACCTTTGATTTCAAAACAGGGGAAAAAGAAAGAAGAAGACGACACTGTGACATCTCGCGCGCGCGACCAGACATTTTTCTGAAAACTGTTTTAAATTGAAACTGTGGCCTTTCTATGACAATTCGCCCGCGCGACCCACGTGAGCAAGGGTTTGCGCAAGCGGCCCGCGCCCGCGACCTCAGGCAGTTTGGTGAAATCTTCTGTTTTGTTGTATTTAAGTCTGTTACAAGCTAAGGGACCTTGTACCCTAAGCTTTAAGAGTTATCCTTTACTTTAATAGTAGTTATACGTATGCTTAAAGGTGTTGTACCTCACTTATATACGCGCATTATTGTATATTAAGATTTGTAACAGATTAAACAGTTCCGGTTTCTATTCTGATTAATTATTCAGTCTATCCTCGGTGAACGGTAGTTCCGTATAACCCTCAATAAAGTTGTATAACATGTTAATAGTGTATTTACATGTTTACTTGAGCTGCTATGCCTTAAGTGGTTAATTGAGTTGTTATGCTTTATGTGTTTACCTGGGTAATTTCAGCATGTCTATTGTATTGCTTTAAATGATAGCATGCCTTGATAATTTGTCTTATGAAATATTGAATATGTCTGGTTGCTTAGAGCTCGCATAGGACATAACATTTCATAAGCATGAGCATGAACACGAAAATCACGAAAATGGTTTTGGGATGAAAGACCTTAGAGGCTTTCGATTATTTTGAAAAAAAGGAAGATCTTATAGACTTCCAGGTTTTGAAAAAGGGAAGACCTTAGAGGCTTCCGTGCATAAAACCCTCTAGGAGGGATTTTGTTTTGAAAAGTTAGAAATCCCGGATTTGTGGGTAGGCGTGTGAGATGGGTACCACTAGGAACTCGAATTGTGGGATGTGCTGTAAGAAACCCCCGTAACATTGAAGGCTAGGCCTCCGTGTAATTCGCAAGGCCTAAAGTCCCACACGTTTGAGGCTAGGCCTACGTGGACGGGAAGCCCATGGTCCAGGTAATGATATTGACGATTGAGGGTGAGTGTTTGAAAAGGCATGTAAATGATTTTCATGCATTCACATTGGCATTCATTGCACTCACGCATGTTATATAACAGATGTTATTGTACGGTTATATGACTATATGAGCCTTTTGGCTTATGGACTATTAAACCTTTCTTTCAGGTGATATAGATAATGGTAATGCCCCGAGACTTGACAATGCTTCCGCTATAGTTTGAAGACCCCGTATGTGGGGATTATCATTTAATTAATGTAATACAATTTGGTTTCAAAGAACCTATTATGTTTAAATTGGACAAATGTTAGTCCGCCCGATTTGAAATAAAGAGATAGCTTAACTCTGATTTTTTGCTGCTTATATTGAACGTTCTGTTTCAAGAAAGAATATTTCAAATGAAAACCATATTTCTGATTTATAAATGTTTTCCAAAAGATAAACATTTATTACAGGTAACCCTCGGAGTCTTGGACTCGGGGAGTTACCGATTGGTGTCAAAGCTTACTGTTATTACTGTTATTCTTGTACTTCTGCTATTAGCTGACACCCCGTCGCCGAAAACCGTGGCGGGACAGGGCATCACAGAATGGTATCAGAGCATAACCGAGTGGAATTCTTTGGACGTCGGGTTATGTGCTCGCTTATATAGTTTTGTGGACATGTTAGACATGATTAGTTGATAAACGACATATGAATTGATATGTGTTAACTTGTTACTTCGTAACTTGAGATGTTAACTACTTACTTGACATATACATGTATTGTCGATTGCACTTCGTGATTAGATCATGTTGTGTGATTCGTTGACTCGATTCGATCTTGTTATAGCTATGCCACTACGTCGTGAGAATCCCAGTTTTGAGCTTGAGGCTGAAGAGCAGATATCGGCTGCTTCGGTTCCAGTTAGAGGCCGAGGTCGAGGTCGTGCTCGAGGATGTGGTCCATGTAGAGGCTGTGGTCAAGTTCAAGGCCGTGGTCATGGTCGTGGTCGTGGTTGAGGTCATGCCCCTGACGTTGTATTTGAGTCTGAAGCCTTCACAGGACCAGTTGATATTCCTGAAGGACCGCAAGGGTTACAGAATGTTGTCGAGATAATTGCAAGGGCAGTTAAAGATGCTATGCCACCTCCTCCCCCTTGTGCTCCAAGAGGTGAGACAAATCTCGCTAGAGCTCGGGAGCGGCTGATTACCAAAGATTTCGATGCTAGGAAGCCGCCACAATTCTCTGGTAGCTCTGACGCAATGGCTGCAAAGGATTGGCTTCAGAATGTCACGAAGATATTTAAATTCATTGATCTTCATGAGGATGCTCTCCGCATCAAGTTGGCTACATACTTGTTTTCTAGAGAAGCTACCCATTGGTGGGATTGCACTGTGAGTGTTCACCTACTTGCTGGCATGACCTGGAAATCATTTAAGAGTCTTTTCCTCGATAACTACTTCCCAGAAGTACAGAGGGACGCAAAGAGGGCTGAATTCTTTACCCTTCAACAGGGGGACATGTCAGTGATAGAATATGCTACAATGTTTTCCACCTTGGCTCGTTTTACTCAAGAGCAGTTGGTCAGTGATCATTTCAAGGCTACACGCTTTGCCTCTGGTCTTCGACCCTACATTCAAAAAAGTCTGGCTAGCACGCTTATCACCACTTATGCAGATACTTTTACAAGGGCATTGGGTGTTGAAAGTGTAGATTTGGATCTGAAAAGGGCCAGGGAGATCATTACTCCAGCCAAGAGCACTGGTCTGTCTAAGAAAGCCAAGACAGAGACTAGGTCTCAATTTCAATCCCAACCTCCTCAACAGCAACAGCAACAATCCTATTCACAACAGAGATCTTCTTATCAGAGTTCTCAATAATCGGGGTTACAACGAGGTGTGAATGCCGCTCGGGAGAAAGTTTGTCTCCGATGTGGTGATCTGAACCATTTCATCAAGTTTTGTCGTCAACCACCACCCAAGAAATCTCAGTCAATTGGTTCAACACCGTATTATCCACCATCTCAGGCAGTATCCGCTCAGAGCATGAAACTACCAGAACAGAGGTAATCAAGGTAATTATCAGAGGACAGAAAACCGTGGTGGTTTTCAGCCACAACAACACCAAGAACCCAAAGGAAGGAATTTTGCTTTGCCTATGTCGTCTACTTATCATGTTTCTGGAAATGTCGGACCGTCTATGATCCGAGGTATCGTCCCATTGTTTAACTCTTGGGCATCTATATTGTTTGACACTGGTGCATCGCACTCATTCATCTCATCAGCATTCGCATCAGTATTGGGGTTAGAGATAGAATGCTTACAGCATGTCTTATCTATTGATACTCCGATTTGAGGTGTTATTCATTTGAATCAGGTTTGCCGTGGTTGTATGCTTTTGATAGCAGACCGACAGTTGAGTGTTGATTTGATTGTTATGCCGAATCTAGGATTCGATGTCATCCTTGGGATGGACTGATTGGTCGAGTACCGGGCTTTCATAGATTGTTTTAAGCGTCAAGTTACTCTTTTCACTCCTGAAGGAGATAGTTGTAGATTCGAGGGCTATTAGTTAGATTTACCGATACCCTCATTGTTTTCACGGAGTAGTTTATACTCTTCTCTTGGAACTCTAGCTAGTTTATTGGCCATGGAGATGGTCAGTTCTATTGTGGAATCGCCACCCATTGTTTGTGAATTTCCTGACATCTTTCCAGAAGACTTATCAGAATTGCCACCTGTCCGTGCTATCGATTTTGCAATCGATCTTGTGCCAGGCACTTCGCCTATTCTATTCCGCCATATCGTATGGCACTAGCAGAATTGAAGGAGTTGAAGCTTCAGTTGGAAGATCTCCAGAGTAAGGATTTTATTCGCCCGAGTGTATCCCCATGGGGTGCTCCTATTCTCTTTGTTAAGAATAAGGATGGAACGTTAAGATTGTGTATCGATTATCGAAAACTCAATCATGTGACGATCAAGAGTATCCACTTCCAAGAATCGATGATTTTTTTGATCAACTCAAAGGTTCCACTTGTTTCTCCAAGATTGATCTGAGATCGGGTTATCATCAACTCCGTATTTGAGAGTCAGACATCTCGAAGATAGCTTTTAGGTCTCGATATGGAAATTTTGAGTTTGTGGTTATGCCATTTGGTTTGACCAACTTTCCCAGCATCATTTATGGATCTTATGCAATGAGTATTTCATGATTATTTGGACAAGTTCGTGATTGTATTTATTGATGACATTCTTATCTATTCTTCCTCTAAGGAACTTCATGAAGAACACTTGAGAATTGTACTACAAGTATTGCGTACTCACCGATTGTTCGGTAAATTATCTAAATGCGATTTCTGGTTGACAGAAGTGAAATTTTTGGGACACGTTGTCTCGAGAGATGGAGTATCAGTTGATTTGTCAAAGATTGAAGTTGTTATGGATTGGCAGCCACATAAGAACGTATTTGAGATACGTAGTTTCTTAGGTTTAGCAGGCTATTATCGTCGATTTGTGAAGGACTTTTCTCTTATTAATTCACCTTTGACTAAGCTTACGAGTAAAGGGGTGAAATTCATTTGGACTAAGGAATATGAAAAATCTTTTCAGCTTTTAAAGACTCGATTGACTTCAGCACCGGTTTTGATTATTCCGGAGCGTGGTGTTGACTACGCAATTTATTGTGATGCATCACTTCTTGGTTTGGGGTGTGTACTTATGCAAGAAGGCAAAGTTTTTGCCTATGGTTCTCGCTAATTGAAGCCTCATAAGCAGAATTATCCGACTCATGATTTAGAGCTTGCCGCTGTTGTGTTTGATTTAAAGTCATGGCGTCATTACTTGTATGGAGAACGATTTGATGTCTTTTCAGACCACAAGAGCTTGAAGTATATCTTTACTCAACGCGATCTGAATCTTCGACAACGTTGATGGATGGAGTACTTAGAAGATTATGACTTCGAACTACAGTATCACCCAGGAAAAGCAAATGTAGTGGCCGATGCACTGAGTCGCAAGTCACGAGGTTCATTGGCTTGTCTGGCCATTCAGGAATGGAACATGCTCGATCAGATTGGGGGGTTTGAGGTAGAGCTTAACGACTCTGAGGATCGTGCTTTATTAAATTATGTTATGGCTCAATCGTCGATCATTCAACAAGTGAAAGATAAGCAACAATCTGATCCGGTAGCATCTACTTTTCGTATGTGAATTCTTCGAGGTAATGTTATAGAAGGTTGGACTTTTGATTCCGAGCGTGGGTTGAAGTTCAAAGACCATTTGTTTGTGCCATTGGCAGTTCGTGAACAAGTGATGAAGGAATTCCATCATTCACGATTAGCGGTGCATCCGGGAGGTAACAAGATGTACCATAATCTACGACATCAGTTTTGGTGGAAGGGTATGAAGCGGGATGTCATTTAGTTTGTAACTCAGTGTTTGACCTGTCAGCAAGTGAAAGCCGAATATCAGAGACCTGCAGGGTTATTGCAATCATTACCAGTTTCAGAGTAGAAATGGGAGCACGTGATAATGGATTTTGTGACAGCACTTCCTAGGTCACTTCCTAGGTCACCACGTGGTCATGATGCCGTTTGGGTCATTGTGGATCGTTTGACAAAGTCTGCACATTTTTTGGGAATGCGTTTGACAGATTCAGTTGATGCCCTTAGTCGCTTGTATATTCGAGAGATCATTCGGTTACATGGAGTCCCTATTTCGATTGTGTCAGATCGAGATCCGCGGTTTACTTCCTTGTTTTGGGAAGGTCTCCAGAAAGCTTTGGGAACAGAATTGAGATTAAGTACGGCTTTTCATCCTTAGAGGATGGTCAGTCAGAACGTACTATACAGACATTGGAAGATATGTTACGAGCTTGTGTTATGGACTTCAAAGGTAGTTGGGAAGACCACCTACCATTGATCGAGTTTGCGTATAACAATAGTTATCAAGCAAACATTCAGATGGCACCGTTTAAGGCCCTATATGAACGACCATGTCGTTCTCCTGTATGTTGGACAGAAGTTGGAGAAGCGTCTCTGTTGGGACCAGATCTAGTAAGGAAAACTACTGAAAAGATAAAACTGATTCGTGCAAGGATACTTACGACTCAGAGCCGACAGAAAAGTTATGCTGATAAGAAGAGGAGACCGTTGTCCTTTAAAGTTGGAGATCATGTATTTCTCAAAGTGTCACCTCGTAGTGGTGTGCTTTGTTTTGGGCAGGATAAGAAGCTTTCACCTCGTTTCATTGGACCTTTCCAGATTTTAGAACGTGTGGATGAAGTCGCCTATCGGTTGGCTTTGCCTCCGCAGTTGGCAAAAGTTTATAATGTATTTCATATCTCAATGCTTTGGAAGTATGAACCTGGTCCATCTCATGTTTTAGATTGGACTAATTTACCGTTGGAGCAAGATGCATCCTACGAGGAACAACCAGTACAGATTTTGGAAGCTAAGGAGCATGTACTTCGTGGTAGAACTATTCATTTGGTTCGAGTACTATGGCGACACCATGGTACTGAGGAGACTACTTGGGAGAATGAGAAAGAGATGCGTGATCAATATCCGCATTTGTTCTCTTCTTGAGTTATTTGTTTTATGATTCTGATTGTTATCTTTGTGCAAATTTCGCAGAAGAAATTTCTTTTAAGGTGGGTAGGATGTAATACCCATATTTTAATTTCGCATTTTTGATAATAAAAATATACCAGGTTTAAGATTTGAGCAGTATTAGTTTACCTGCGAGTGTGTATCATTGCGTGAGCTCAACACACCCAAGAATCCCCCTTGTTAAACTTGGAGACCACACAAAAATCAGTGCACAGTGTGTGCGTGTGTACTATATGTATTTATATGCTTGGTGCCCAAGCATTTTATGGTTATATATACACACACCAAGGTCTCATAATCTCTAGACTCTCAACAACTCCTCTCAACAGTCTCTATGTCTCTCTCTCTCGGCCACACACACACACACACAGATTATCACACACACACACATATATTAATCTATTTACCCACACATATTATATCACACACACACACACAAAATCAAATACTTATATACTCAACCAATTCAAGCTTGGATTATTGTTTTGAAGTTCTATTTGGGTAAGCTTCTCTATTAATTTCAGTTTATATAAACTTTGACTATAGATACATATATATATACATATCTCATATATATATTGTTAAGGGTACGAAAATAGCGAGCAAAAAAACTGTCACAGAAACGTGATTTCTTTATATCAAATGAAAGGTCTCGACCCCACGAGGCTCCATTTCAAATTTCAAAAGCTAATTCATAACGGTCGACTTAAAGTTTTGCCGCCTTTCGGATTTTTGATAAAATCTAAAGCTGTGTATTGATTTATGAAATTCTGATTTCATATTTGAAATCTATGCGGAAAAAGGGAGAGATTCATATATTGGAAGTCCTGTTGGGATTAAGTTTTTAAAATGGATAAAAACCAACCTTTGATTTCAAAACAGGGGAAAAAGAAAGAAGAAGACGACACTGTGACATCTCGCGAGGGCGACCCGCGCAAGTGAGAGGTCGCGCGAGCGGCCCGCGCGCACAACCAGGCATTTTTCTTAAAACTGTTTTAAATTGAAACTGTGGCCTTTCTGTGACAATTCGCCCGCGCGACCCGCGCGAGCGAGGGTTCGCGCGAGCAGCCCGCGCGCGCGACCTTAGGCAGTTTGGTGAAATCTTCTGTTTTGTTGTATTTAAGTCTGTTATGAGCTAAGGGACCTTGTACCCTAAGCTTTAAGAGTTGTACTTTACTTTAATAGTAGTTGTACATATGCTTAAAGGTGTTGTACCTCACTGATATACGCGCATTATTGTATATTGAGATTCGTAACAGATTAAGCAGTTCCGGTTTCTATTCTGATTAATTATTCAGTCTATCCTCGGCGAACGGTAGTTCCGTATAACCCTCAATAAAGTTGTATAATATGTTAATAGTGTATTTACATGTTTACTTGAGCTGCTATGCCTTAAGTAGTAAATTGAGTTGTTATGCTTTATGTCTTTACCTGGGTGATTTCAGCATGTCTATTGTATTGCTTTAAATGATAGCACACCTTGATAATTTGTCTTATGAAATATTGAATATGTCTGGTTGCTTAGAGCTCGCATAGGTCATAACATTTCATAAGCATGAGCATGAACACGAAAATCACAAAAATGGTTTTAAGATGAAAGACCTTAGAGGCTTTCGATTATTTTGAAAAAAAGGAAGATCTTATAGACTTCCAGGTTTTGAAAAAGGGAAGACCTTAGAGGCTTCCGTGCATAAAACCCTCTAGGAGGGATTTTGTTTTGAAAAGTTAGAAATCCCGGAGTTGTGGATAGGCGTGTGAGATGGGTACCACTAGGAATTCGAATTGCGGGATGTGCTTCAAGAAACCCCCGTAACGTTGAAGGCTAGGCCTCCATGTAATTCGTAAGGCCCAAAGTCCCGCACGTTTGAGGCTAGGCCTACGTGGACGGGAAGCCCATGGTCCGGGTAATGATATTGACGATTGAGAGTGAGTGTTTGAAAAGGCATGTAAATGGTTTTCATGTATTGACATTGGCATTCATTGCACTCACGCATGTTATATAACAGATGTTATTGTGCGGTTATATGACTATACGAGCCTTTTGGCTTATGGACTATTAAACCTTTCTTTCAGGTGATATAGATAAGGGTAAGGCCCTGAGACTTGACAATGCTTCTGCTATAGTTTGAAGACCCCGTATGTACGGATTATCATTTAATTAATGTAATACAATTTGGTTTCAAAGAACCTATTATGTTTAAATTGGACAAAAGTTAGTCCACCCGCTTTTAAATAAAGAGATAGCTTAACTCTGATTATCCGCTGCTTATATTGAACGTTTTGTTTCAAGAAAGAATGTTTCAATGAAAACCAGATTTCTGATTTATAAATGTTTTCCAAATGATAAACGTTTATTACAGGTAATCCTCGGAGTCTTGTACTCGGGGAGTTACCGATTGATGTCAAAGCCTACTGTTATTACTGTTATTGTTGTACTTCCGCTATTAGCTGACACCCCATCGCCGGAAACCGTGGCGGGGCGGGGCGTCACAATGAGTGAGCAATGGTGAACCAAATTTGAGTGAGCAAAGGGCTCTCCAATACTATATCAAAGGATTGATAATGTTATTAGCGATTGATAATATCAAGTGGGAATAATTAAATAGGCATTAAATTGAACTATATGTATGGTACCAGAATATATACCAGAATATAGACCAATAATTTGATCTAAAAAAAAGTATCAAAAAAATTTTGATCTAAAAAAAAATTCAATTATAATTAGCATGTAAAAGTGGCTTTAATTTGATGGGCGTAAATACACTTAATTAGATATTTATATTCATAATTTTACAAAATATCGGGGAAAAAAATTATGTTACAGTTCCTAAATTTGTATCGCAGCATTTGCAATTGAAGGTGTATTGTGTATATACCAAAAATCCTTGAAAAAAAAAGTATATGCCAAGAATTGAGTAATGTTGTGCTTCCCAAATACTTTATCAGTTGTACCATATGTAGTGGCATGTTGTACCATTGACTACTATCATAGTATATGGATCATGTGGTATAATTGTTATGCTATTTGGGAACCAAAATAGCATTACTCCTAAAAAATACACAGGTAGTCTCGCCTTCTTCTAATTCCATTTGCCAAACGAGGCCTTAGCTTTCAAAGTGCTAATTCGTCATCTACCAAGCAGTCTTACAGCCTACAGGAGGTGTATGACATTTAACTTCACATGTGTCAACCGGTTGGGTAGGTATTAAGTAAAGTGTCGTGGTTCCGAGAAAACCACATGGTTTAAATATTCCAAAGGTCAATTTTTCAAATATCCGATCGAAGGGCTCATATCTTTGGTTGCATAGTACAACGAATACTACATGGTTGTATCATAGAACCTCCCGGTTGTCAAAGGTTAGCAGGTGCTCTAATTTAATTTGTTAAGATTAAAACTATGTTTGGGGCTTAATCGTTGGTTAAAGAATACTAGAAGGTAAGCAAGAGAGCTAATACAGAAAAATTAAAAAGATAGCTCATTGAAACAACAATGTGTGGTAAAAAAATAACAATTAAAGGACACTTATTAGGGGCTGTTTGGGAATTTCCAAAAAAAAAAGATCTGCTTCAGTCCAAATCGACTTTTTATTTGGTTTTTATGAGAACCAAGTGTAGGTTAGTTAGACAGAGAACTTGTTTGAAGTCATTTGTTAGACCATGCACAGATTCCTATGTAAGAAATCAACACTCACCAAACAATATTCTCACAAGAACCAAATAAAATTGGACTTGGACTGAACCAGGTCCTATTTTATGCCTTTCCAAACATGCCCTAATATTTTTTAATTAGTTATGTTAACTTAGAAATTAGTCGGAGAAGGTTGTAAAATGTTAGGATGTGAAGCATGTTTCCATCAAAGAAGAAGATTGTGCATGTTCGGGAACCTCGCCCAGCGAGAGTGTTATCCCACTCGAGCGAACACGACACTGATACGTTTGTGTGAGGGAGGATTGGGTTGCTAGAGGCGAGGTAGTGGAGTGTTAAAGACTGTAATGTTGCTTGCTCGAGGAGTCACTCGCGCGAGGGCTCGCTCGTACGAGCCGCTCAGGTGACTACACAGATTATGGAATTGTTTCCTATTTTGATTAGGAAACTGTGTTGGTTTAGGAAACATGTATATGGTTGTTTATTTTAATTTTTTTCATTGTATATTGGTATGTTTGAGAGAATACGAAGAGAGATCACAGGTTGAGAGTCTGTCTTGTAACCCTAGATCAAAACAAAATTGCAAAAAGGAAATCACCCAAAACCCAAAAACATAATCATCCTAACCAAATTGACCAGAATCCCTTGCGAAGAATAAGGCACAATAGGACACATACGTAGATATGTGGAAGCAAAACTACTTCCTGCCGCGAATTACAATGCCTCCATGCCAATAATACACATCAAAAACAACGTCAGCCCAGTGCGAATAACTCGATCTCAACCCAACGCCACAGCATGCCGGCATTAAAGATTCAAACTAGCAACAAAATAGCAAAAAACCAAATCACAAAGACCGAACCAATAATGGAAACCAAGATCATGTGGTTCTACAGGAAAACATTAACACAACAAATCCACAAACCCCGAACCATATCAGAACATAATCTGGCAGAGAAATGTAGATTTCATAACCTTCATAGTACTCGAAACCATAGGAACCACATAATTTGTGATAAACCTCATAGCTTTTGCTAGATAGTAAGCCCAAACCATCGAGAAGAGTTTGAAATTAGGTACATAAACTTGACTATGATTGATAAAAAGTTATCCAAAAAAACACGGTATGAAATCAATCTAGCATGGCCATCAAACCAAAATAAAAGACAATTAGAACCCCAAATCAGACAGTGTCATGGGGATCTAATCTCATCTATGAAAAGGAGCGAGAAAAAGGAACACCCCTAACATACATCCCAGCCGATACACCAAAACACACACTTCTCAAAGTAGAACACATATTAAAACACCACTCACGAAACGAATACGCACACCAAAACGTACACGAAAAGAATCAGCTAATTAAAGAGAAGACAAACACATATGAAACACACTCAAAACATACACACACACACACACACACACACACACACACACACACACACACACACATGCACATATCCATTCAGCCAAGGCTCCAATAGCTCAACTTAATCCAATCGCTATGATCAAGAATAGCATAGAAATTCACATCAATATCATGAACAATTGGAGGACATTCCAAAACCACAATCGCATCAAGTCCGTGATCAAAGTAGCTGCAAAAATTAAAACCATTAGGACATGATGTCGAGCTTCCTTTGCAAACCACTTGAAACAATAAATCAATCCAAAAGCATGTTCCCGAGTGGAGCCAAGAGCCATAAATATCAAAGTTTGCTTCAAAACTTGCCAAGAAACATCTTCAAATCGCGCAAACAGTTGCCAAATTAACATACCAATCGAAAAATCAAAATTCCAAACACCACAAACTGTAGCTTGCTAGACGATTGCAAGCACATGAGTTTTTTTTATATGTAAATCCAGAATGGCTAGAAGAATAGCATGGCTAGTGATATATAAATCCAGGATCGCTAGTGATATATATAGGGGGACTGCTAACTTACAACACGACGCCCTTTTAGCGACGAAAAAATTGCTTTAGCGATGAAAATTTTCATCGCTAAAAGTTGTGGTTTTTAGTGACAAACAATTTCGTCGTTAAAAGCATTTTTTTCTCACTAAAAGCTGGTGTCGCATCGCTAACCTACATCCACCATGTTGTCGGTTAGCAGCCCCCTATATATGTATGACTAGAAATAGAAAGAAAATTAAAGAGAACACGAACAAGCAAAACACAGTGCACAATATATACAAAATCTGCTGTTTCACAAGCATTAAGAACATAGCATTTAGTCCTAAACTAGTCTAAGGTAAAAAAAAAAAGCATAAAATTTAGAAAAAAGAATTGTATTACCATAACCAAGAATTTGCAGTTACAGGAACAAGTCAATGGTAAACAACAACTGATCAGTCCAGTAAAGAACAAATATAACAACTTTTTGTGTTTTCATAGGAAAAATCTAAAAGCACCAAACTGATAAGAAAAGGGTACCTAAATCAGAACAAATTAAGGGACCAATAGAGCTCTGTACGTAGTATCCAATTGTTTATGTGCTTTTGGGTCGATCAGACGGTGACGACTGACTCTCATTGGCTTCTTATAGTTACTGATTATCATCCATTGAATATGTACTCGGATCAACCCAGTTCCTTATTTCAAAATTAACAATGTCATACAATGAACCTTCTGTTCTTGTATACACATCAAGTGTGGACATATTTAAAGAACTAATGTATCCATCTAAATCAAATAAATCCGGTAATGGGGGTATGTCTGGAACATGTTTCAACGGCAAAGCAGTGGCAACTAAAGCATCAAAACTCTTTTGATTTGGGTTTTCTTCTTCTTGTGACCTCAAGATGTTTTGGGCTTCTCCTAACTTTTTTACAACCTGTATCTGTTTGCTCCCAAAATATGTATTTTGTACACATGGCCGATTATTTGGAGTATTTGGTCAAAAATGCTTGACAAATGGGTTCCTCATTAATAGAAGTGGCAAATATATAGGTACCAAAAGATGTTGATGCTCGGACTAAATGACTGAAGGTGCGTGGGAGTTCGGACACATTCACTCATTTAGTCCATACATGTTTGGTACATCAAAGCTCATTGGTCAATGTATTAATAGGTGTCATCATTGGTGGGACCCTTGGATTGGTTTTCGTGAATTGAAGACTTGGCAAATATCATGCCATAGTTCTTCTCGGGCATAAGTTCATGTTCGATCACTATTCCCAATGTCGTAGTTCTTCTGGGGCCAATGTCATTATGTCTTCATGGTTTGTCTTTTGCAAACACAATCAATACACACCAAGCCACCACCAATCGGACTGGACCCATCGATCTCCTTTTTACTTTATATATGACTGTTTCATAAAAACAATCGTAAATTAGCAACAGTTATAGTAAAGTCATAAATAGTGTGATTATTTGTGACTAGGGGTGTCATTTGGAACGGAAATTCCGATTCTGATCCGAAAAATTCCGATTTTGGCAACTAAATATGCATTCCGAATTCCGAATTTCCGAATTCCGAAAATTCCGAAAAAAAAATCGGATCAGAATCGGAATTGTTTTCAGAATTCCGAAAATTTCAAAAAAAATTCGTAAATATTCCGAAATTGTACTTTCCGAAACTTTTCCGAATATATTCCGAAATATTCCGAAAAATTTCCGAACATATTCCGAAATTGCATTTTTCGAAACTTTTCCGAAAATATTCCAAAATATTCCGAAACTTTTTCAAAATATTCCGAAAATTGTGTTCATCCCACATCAAAAAAACATTAAAAAAAAATGGGATGTGATGTGCTTTCTATAAAAGGCCTACAAGTCTCAAGTGAAATCCCACTAAGCTTGAATTCCGAATATTCCGAATATTCCGAAAAATTCCGAATCTGATGAAATTCCAAAAATTCCAAAAATTCCGAAATTTTCGAAATTTCGGAATCGAAAATAATTTTGGAATTTCCGAAATTTCGGAACGGAATTCGGAATGCATTTTTGGCTTCCGAAAATTTCGGACTTTTTTCCGAAAGGGGGTGTTTCCGATCCGTTCCGGCCGAAACACACCCCTATTTGTGACTTTTTTTTAGAGATTATTTATGACTTTTTTGAAGATTATTTATGATTTTTTAAAATATTTTTTATGACTTTTTTTTAAAGATTATTTATGACTTTTTTTAAGATTATTTATGACTGCATCAATTAAAAAATAGTCATAAAAGTAATACTTATTTATGACTTTTTTTAACAAACTTTTTATGACTGCAATGTTATGACTTATTTTAAAAGCATAAAAAAAAGTCATAAATATACATTTATGACTTTTTTTTAAAGTCATAATAAGAGATTATTGTTTAGAGAATGTATCAAACCATGTGGGGCCCAGGAATAATTGCAAGTTCTACTACAATTTGTGAGTTCCAATAATTACAAGTTCTAATGTAACAAATTGTGAGTCCCAATGGCAGACTTAGCCTTAAGAAATCTCCACGAAGCTAAACTTTTCCTCTATATATACAGATCAAAACCCAACAAACAAACTTCTCCAGCAACCCGATCAAACACACAAACCTCCCAAAAAGCATCATTTTTTGCATTATTGTAGCATTTTCATTAGTGTTCCTTGCACTGTTTTATTTTTACTTTCTTAAGTAATTTCATTTCCTTTAATGCAATATATTTCCACCTTCTAAGCCTTGGTTTATATAATTTTGGGTAAATTACACAAACCTCCCCTGAGGTTTGCCTTAATTACACGGACGTCCCTCTTATTTCAAAAATTACACAGACCTCCCTCGAGGTTTGAATTAGGTAACAAAACGGCCCCTTCCCTAATGGTCCTTTAGTTTTTTTACATTAGCCTCCCTTGAAAATTACAATTAGCCCCCCTAATATTATAAAATTGTCATACTAAAGCCCCCTTTCTCTTATATTTTTGTGCTAATTATAAAATTCATCTTCCCTCCTATGTTTTTGGGTTAATTTTTTTAACATTAATTTATATCTACACAAAATATACACAAAACATATATAAATAGGTCCAAATTTTTTTTTCCCCCGAACAAACCTCTATCAAGCCCCCCCTGTCCCTATGCTTCAAAAGTGGACACTTAACCCCCTGTGATTGTGGACTAAAATGGAATTGTTATGATTTCACTCAAAACTGACAAAAATTCTAAAATTGGTTAAAAATATAAACACTTAATCCATTTTGTGATGTTAATTTTGGGGTTAACGCTTTTTGAGTGAAATCATAACAGTTCTATTTTAGTCCACAATCACAGGGGGTTAAGTGTCCACTTTTGAAGCATAGGGACAGGGGCGGATCTAGAAAATTAATACAGGGGGGGTGGGGGGCTTGATAGAGGTTTGTCCGGGGGAAAAAAAATTTGGACCTATTTATATATGTTTTGTGTATATTTTGTGTAGATATAAATTAATGCTAAAAAAATTAACCCAAAAACATAGGAGGGAGGAGGGATTTTATAATTAGCACAAAAATATAAGAGAAAGGGGGCTTTAGTATGAAAATTTTATAATATTAGGGGGGCCAATTGTAATTTTCAGGGGAGGCTAATGTAAAAAAAACTAACGGACCATTAGGGGAGGGGGCGTTTTGTTACCTAATTCAAACCTCGAGGAAGGTCTGTGTAATTTTTGAAACAAGAGGGGAGGTCTGTGTAATTAAGGCAAACCTCAGGGGAGGTTTGTGTAATTTACCCTATAATTTTTTTCCACCTTAACACACACACACACACACACACACACACACACACACACACACACATACAAATCGAGCTGCAACAGCTCTGGCACGCCCAAAGCAAATTATTCTACCAAACAGTATCATAGTAAAATAAACCATTTGATGTTGTTTATTTATCTGTTGCAGACATATCTGAAGCATTCATGTATGCATAAAAATCTTCATCCAAAACAAAATCAATATCATCCAGATTAACATCGTCCTCTTCTGGTAATGGGGGTATGTCCAGGACATGAATCATCATCAAAGGAGTGGCGTCCATAGCATCTAAACTCTTATGATTCCCATTGTCTTCTTCTTGTGATTTCATGATTTCCCTAAATTCCCAACATGTGTATCATTAATCCCATCTCTATGATCCCCACTAATCTCCTTAAATCTACCCTTTTTTTTTCTTCTGACTTCTTTAATTCAATTCCTTTCTTTTTACAAAAAACATAATCATCAGCACCCACGATCTCTTTAAGTGAATACTCATGCATGATCCAATCTGTATTGTTCTCATCAATCTCTTTTCCTTTGTTTCAAAATCAACATCTTTTTAAAGCCTATAACCTCTTTATTTTGGTTCTTAATTTTTTTGCCGGTTGTTTGGCCTTTCCATGTCCCATAGCCCGTGGTCCTAGAAATGCAATTCTTGCTAATCATCTTCAATGGGTTTATAACATTGATTACAAAATCAACACTTTTCTTATCTAATTTGTCATAGGTATTCACAATTTCCCATGGGTCTCCTTGAATGTAGAAGATAATCCATGGCTCAGAGGCATAAACGTCGTGCTCGATCACAGGACCACTCGACAACAGATCTTTACTCGGTGTTTTGAGATTAGGATAATGTGTGATCAACTCTTCGTTCGTTGGCACAAAGTGAAATCCTGCTAGTATGGTTTTCTCCATTAATGAACGTATTGTTGAACTTCATAAATTAATATCTTTCTCTTTATTCAATATGATTTTTCTCCTCCAAAGGTGTAAGACACTTCGATGGTGTGTGTTTGTGTGATAACATAGATGCTCCATATATGTAGGTATGGGTGTGTCGACTACTTGTGTGTTACTAACTCTATTCGGATAACCAACCACTTGGCTTATCCAATCAAAGGGTGGTTAATTTGTGAATATCCGAATGATTTATCAATATATTAATATGTTTTACTTAAATGTTATTTAAATGTTTTATTTATTTAAACAGGGTTAATTTTCAATCAAGGTAGATTAATATGTTCTCTGTGTTATTTAAAATGGGTTAATTTCCAATCAAATTGTTTTATGGGGGATTAAGCTAAAGGCTCTTATACCCAAACATGGCACAACAAAAACTCAAGCTAAAGGCTCTTATACCCAAACAAGGCATTAAGTCTTTGCACTTGTTTTTGGTCAAAAATACCCTTTTACGGCTAAAAAACTTTAAATTGTCACAACTTTTGATTTTTACGTCTATTTTTTTTATTTATATTTTTTATTATTTGTAAACTTTGGTGTTTGAAAATAAAAAAAACGAGATCTATCAAAAGTGACCAACATTAACCATGAAATGTAGTTTCCCTTTAGTCCAAAACCACAAGGGAGGTTAAGTGTTACTTTTGAATCACAGGGCAGTAAAGTAAATGGTCTAGCCCTAGGGGAGTAAAATGTATTTAACCCTAATTTAAAATACATGAAGATTGTTCTAGTACTCTGCTCAATTTCAACAAATAAAGGGTAAATTGCACTTTTCACCCTTTTAGTTTGAGGCTCGTGACACTTTAGTCCCCAGAGTTTCTATTTCATTTTAGACCCTAGAGTTTCATAAGAATGATACTTAAGCTCAATTAGGTCTTTTAAATTAAACTTAAAACCCTAGTAGTTTAAAGATTAAACTAAACTCTCTAAAAGTTTTTTTTTAAATTAAGTACTTCATCTTTTCTTTGAATATCGAATTATTTTTACAACGACCTTCTATCAATCTGGTATCAAAGTGTGGTTCCTCAGCAAGGTAACCTAGTAAACTTATTATATGAATATTAGATATACAAAAGAAGTAGAATCCGATAATTTTAATAATTCAACATCATTGAAAATTAGAATATATAGAACACAAAATAAATTACTAAAATATTAAAAGAACTTATTAAAAATCTTAAAAATCATCAATTAGAAATTGTTAACAAAGATAGACATCTACAATATCTTGCATAAAAGCAGAAAAACAAAAAATTAGGGGAGAAGACCAAAAACCAGAAACCTTTGGATTCTTACCCTTGCTCTGTTGCTCATGTAAAGATGATCCTCCAGAAAATCCTTTTGAATTAGTAATCCATAAAAAGAAAGATACCTAAAAAATGAGACTTTTTATTTAGGTATTTTACTCTTTATGGATTACTAAGATTCATTTTTTACTTGAATTATTTAAATTATCATATTCTAGTTTTTCTGTATATCTAATATTCATATAGTAAATTTACTAGGTTCCTAGGCTGAGGAGCTAACCTTTGATACCAGATTAATTAGAGGTGATGATAAAATAATTTGATATTCGAAGAAAAGATAAAAATACAAAATTTAAGAAAACTTCTGGAGAGTTTAATATAATTCTTTAAACCACTACGGTTACAAGATTAATTGTAAATGACCTTATTGGACTTAATTGTCACACTTAAGAAACTCTAGGGTCTTGAATGTTTAAATTGAAATTACATGGACTAAAGTGTCACGACCCTCACACTACAAGGTAAAAAGTGTAATTTACCCATAAATAAATAGTATCTAGACAATATTGTTGACATTGCATTTCCTTCTCATTGATTTGGTGGAGAATTGAAATGTCAATTTTTTTTTTTTTTGGGTAAATTGAACTTTTCACCCTTAAACTTTAGGTGGTTTAGCACTTTACACCATAAAGTTTGAAATTTGGCATTTTCATCCCTAAAACTATGTTTGGGAGCTAGGGAGAGAAAAGAAAAGAAGAGAAAGTCAAAAGTGAGGATAGAAAAGAAAAGAAGAGAAAGGATGGTAGTTTCTTTCATCTTGTTTGGGAGTTTAGGAATGAAGAGAACATTACTTTCTTTCCTCTTATTTGCAAGTTGAGAAGAAAAGAGAAGTTTCACAACTATAGCAAAATAAGTCCAATTAGCCCTTTTAGTAACAAATACTTGTTCACTGGAATTTATTTGACAGATTTTGCTAGAATAGTTTGTTCTATATGGCAAAATGCAGCTTAATCTTTAAGTGAAATTGGATTTTCTTTTATTTTCTATGACCGCTCACCAAATAGATTTTATTTACATTCTCTACATTCGCAAACCAAATAGAACATATGATTGTCTACGATTAGCAGATGCTCCTATTAGCTTTGTCATGATTGAACTATGCCCGGGTTGAACTGTTGAAATAGATATTGCTAGTAAGCGTGCTAAAAAAATGAAGAAATGGTTGATACAACAATGTGTAGTAACAAAATTACAATTATAGGACACTTTTTATATCTTCGGATTAATTGTGCTAACTTAGAAATTAGTCTGAAGTAAAACTTTAAAGGGATAAATACGCTGACCTCCCTCGAGGTTAAGTTTAATACCTGGACCTCTCCTGTAGTTTTTTTAAATTATTTATAACTACACTTACCTCTCTTGAGTTTAATGTTTAGGTAACTCCTTTCCCCCTCAGTTACAAAAACGTTATCACCCCTGACAAAAAGTGCTTTCGTCATTAAACAATTATGTTATTCTTCCAAAAATGACCTTAACTGTTCCTCTAATGTTTACTTTGACCTCCCTCGAGATTATATCAGATTACATAGACCTCCCTTGTAGTTTTTTTAAATTACACTAATCCATTTAAAATTTAAAAATATACCCATTTAAATAATTTGTATTGATCCTCCTCCGCCACCATCTCCACAACATACATACCACCACACAATTTAATACTTTTCAATATTTCTTCTCATTGATCTTGTGAATAGTGACACAACTATAATCAACTCAATACTTTTCAACTAGGAAGCACCAACACTTCGGAAAAGAGCTTTGTACCCGTGTCCAATATGTACCGGATACCGACACTCATTCGACACACCTTCGACATGTATCGGACGTGGCAAATGCATGTCTTGTTTCTGTTATGCAATTTTTAGAGGTGAACATATCTCCGGCATATGGCGGGACACTTTAAGGGACATGGAGAGAAGTTCTTTTTGACCAAAAAGATGACTTTTGTTAGTTTTTTTTTTAACATTTTCAAAACTAAAACAGAGTTGATTTTGTCAAGCATTACATCACTTATCTCCTCATGTTCTCCCGATATTAGTCTATCAAGACCCTTGTTGTTCGATCTCATCTCTCTCTCTCTCTCTCTCTCTCTCTCTCTCTCTCTCTCTCTCTCTCTCTCTCTCTCTCTTCATTTTCTTAATATTGAACAATAACGTTCAAAAAATGTGAAATGAACATCCTATAAATATTTGAATAACATTCCTAAAAAAACGTAAGAAATGAACTTAAAATTAAACTAATTTTTTTTTTAAAAAAAAATGTGTATCCCTGCCGTGTCGTGTCATGTCATCAATTTTTTTAGGATTTATCGTGTCGACGTACCAATGTCGTGTCGCATCTGTGTCTGTGTTTCATGGTTTTTCAATAATTATCCTTGCTGATCATCTTAATTCAGTGACGCAACCTCAATCAACCAAAATTAAGCCCAAATAACAACTCTAACCATGTTAATTATGGCCCCTATCACAAAATCCCTACTAAGCAAATATTTGAGCGTAGCCACTATGTGATTTCGTTTGCGTGTGTAAACCCAAATCAAACCAGAAGTGAAAGCCCTTATCTCAATTGAGTGTGCTTTAGGCGGATCTCTACATGAAAGAGTATGTCTTTCTTAGGAACAATTAATTCTTTGATTGTTTGGTATATATCCGGCAAATTTTTTTTTTTCATTTGTTAAATTATATAGTACTAGAAATTAAAAGGAAAATAAGAACAGCCATATTGAATAGGAATTATTATTTGGATAAGTAAAAAAAAATCAACAATTTGAGCCTTAGGTTCTAGTCATATGCATCTCAATCGAAACCTGAAATAACAAAATCTTCAAATAATTGGTAGGCATATCAAGAAATTAATAACGCATGCATAATCAAGAAAACAATTTACTAGTAAAGAAGCTCTAACAAATGGCACACATGATTTGTAAAGAAGCAGCTTAAAAAAAAAAAGGGAACTAAATTAATCCCAACTCTGCAATAGCCAACAGTTACAGTTGTTCTATTCTGGGCAGAAGGCAGCTTTGTAAAATTATTTTATAAAAGAGTATGGCAGGGGTAAACAAAGGTTAGACTATATTCTTATCAAAATGAGGATCTCATAGGTGAAAAAGCCTTTGGTTGAGTAGCCCTTCAAATTGTGGATAAAGAGGCCCGGAGTGAAAAGGGAAATGCATGGACATTAAATGGGATGCAATACTAAAAATTGGGAGCTTAATTAATTTTAGGACACATCATGCGTTCAATGGGATTCAAATGCTTAACTTGGGCTCAAAAGTTAAAATAAGGATATGGGATGCATGAAAGCCGATACATGGACATGGACGTAAAGATGTTGCAGTGGGTCTATCAACCATTACAATGGGACCACGTGATTTTTATTGAAAGTTGATTTTAGTTGTTCCACTATTACGTGTGCAATGACCTTTACTTATTCAAACAAAATGTATAAAGAGACCAATTTGAAAGTTGTCTTTATAGTCCTATGAATTACACACAACAGTATGCAAGAAATCCCATAAAAGACAGTGGATGTTAACAAAACAAAAGACAGAACAACATTTTAAGCAGCAAGTGATGGACCAAAAACCATGACTGCTCGCAAAGGCTCTGATCTATCAACCGTCGATTTTGCAAGACTGTCTGCAAATGAATTCATGTTCCCCAGAGGCGGTTCCAACCTCGACAGTGATCTAACTGCTCAACTTGCTCGTGAACGAGTGCACATATATATCATTTATTTACACATTTATTTCTTTTACTCTCGATTAAACCACCAGCACAGTCTCGCTTTAACAAGTTCCATTGTCTCCGATCTAACAACCTCCCACTTTTGAAGATCACATTATTAGGCGATATGACTTTCTTATCCTTAGAAATCTGCGATAGAGTGTTATATCTATACGTATTAGCTCATGTTTCCTTCAGTCACCCCTCTTCTTCCATCATATTCAAAGCTAAACACAACGAAGGAAGCACCTCTTCCCTTAAGCATCCTACCAAACAACGTTAGTAATCAGTAGAATTATGTAAAAAAAAATTCTAGAGGGGGACACTTAATTGTACTCAATTTCATGAAACTGTTTGTATTGAGATGTTAATTCCACACGGAATAAAAATTAGAAGGAAATGAAAAGAACAAAATCACCATTTTTAGTTGGCAAGCGATCAGATTAATAACTATGATTTGATTGTGGTTTTTGAAAACATGTAGGACTGGTGAAGCTACGCCATGATGTGAAGACATGCGAGTACGAGGATGTCCATGTGATGTGGGAGATGCTGAAGAGAAGCGAGGCGGAGCTCAGTGGATCATCTTCAAGGCTTAGAAAGAGACACCTTTGGAATGTGTTCCAGTGGGCTAAGCGCACTCCACATCTGTGCCGCAGCTTTTGACCATGCTTGCTGGTTATCAGGCCCTTGTGAGCTTACAAAACTCCAACTTCATGTGTGGACGGCATGAATATCAATATTGGTAAATAGCAATATAAGTACAGAATATTGAGTGGTTCATATGGGAGAGACTACAATCCAAGTGCCTATCTGATGGGTGTTTGATTGATTCACTAGTAATTTGTCTCCTAGCTCTGTCTCCATTGAAATAAACTGTATGTAGTATATAAGGTGATGGTGTTTCGGCTTTGGAGTGTGGTTCTGCACTTATATATATGTTCTTATGTATCACTTCTAGACTTATAAACGGTGTTCAACCATATTAATAGTTTTGGATGCCTTTCTGAGCCTCTTCTCTATTGGTTTTTAGATATATGTGTGTGTATTTTTGTGAGTGAACAATTGCTTATCAATTTACCATTTTCAGAGAGCGATCTGCTAAAGAAGTGTTGTTCCACTATGTACTTCTCTTGTGAAGTATCCACTGCTTAATTATTTATTTATTTTCCACTGATGAGACTGCAAACAGGGTCGGCTAGTCACTCCACTAATCAAAACCTTGCCTTGGGTTAGTTATAAATCCAAATCAAAATGGACCAAATAAATGCAAAGAACAGCATATACCAACTTCCCAGTACTGCTGCCAACACTCTACCAAAGTCTCGGGACAACATGCTCCTATTCCATTGTCTCTGATCTATCACACCATGATCACGACCGTGTCCATTGACTACTGAGGAAGAGATGGTCAACCGATTCTGCTACAACATTCATTGCAGAAAATACAACTCACATCAGCCTATTTGACCTTTGCATCACTTGCCATCCCACATGTTCACAAGTTGTTCCTCCTTCGATGATCTATGATTTTCCATCTTCCTAGAAGAAAGAAACATCCACTGTCCTCAAAATGTCAGCACCATCGATCCTTGATCAAGGAGCTTAGAACCACTCTATTCAGAAGCTTTCTGCACTCAGCCCATTGCCCAGCTTCCCGCGCGCCCCAACAGATGGTACCATTGATTTAGATCTAGGTTGCAACAACTCAGCAACCTTTACAAAATGAACCATTTAAATCAACAAATCAACACAAGCACGAATTTAGAAAAAAAAAATAAATTTATAAAAACACAATAGACAATAGATATAGAATCTGCTGTTCCACAAGGAATAACAACATAACATTAATTTCTGTCCCAAAAAAGTTAAGAAAAAGAAATAAAAAAAAAAGCATCAAAGTCAGAAAAAGAATTGTATTACTATAACCAAGAATCTCCAGTCACAAGAACAAATTAATGGTAACCAAACGATCGTCTAGTGAAGAACAAAGATTACAACTTTCTGTGTTTTCCTAACGGAAAATCTAAAAACACCAAACTGATCGTGAAAGAGAACCTTATTCAGAACAAATTAAGGGACCAATCGAGCTCTGCAGTATCCAATAAACCATCTGATCTTGTATATACATCAAGTGGAGACGTGTTTAAAGCACTAATGTATCCATCCAAATCAAATAAGTCTTGTAATGGTGGCATGTCCGGAACATGTATCAACGGCAAATCAGTGGCGACTAATGCATCAAAACTCTTTTGATTTGGGTTTTCTTCCTCTTGTGATCTCATGATGGTCTGGGCTTCCCCTAAATTTCCACAGCATGTATCACAGTAAAATAAATCATTTGATGCTGTTTGTTTATTCTCAGTTGCAGACATGTCTAAAGCATTCATGTATGCATACAAATCTTCATCCAAATCAAAATCAATATCACCCAGATCCAGCTTGTCCTCGTCTGGTAATGGGGGTATGTCCGGAACATATATCATCGTCAAAGGAGTAGCATCCATAGCATCAAAACTCTTATGATTCCCATTGTCTTCTTCTTGTGATCTCAGGAGTTTCTGGGCTTCCCCTATATTCTCATTGGCTTCTTGTCGTTGCCAATAATCATCCACCAAGTCAATATCACCCAAACAAAAATCCAAATCTGCTAATCTAAAATCCAAGTCAATATCACCCATATCCAACTTGTCCTTGGCCGGTAATGGGGGTATGTCCGGAACATGTATCATCGTCAAAGGAGTGGCATCCATAGCATCAAAACTCTTATGATTCCCATTGTCTTCTTCTTGTGGTCTCATGATTTTCTGGGATTCCCCTATATTCTCACCACGTGTATCACTAATCCCATCTCTATGATCCCCACTAATCTCCTCGAATGTTCTCTTTTTATCCGACTTCTTCAATTCAACTCTCTTTATTTTACAAAGAACATAATCACCAGCACCCACGATCTCTTTAAGTGAATACTCATGCATGATCCAATGTGTACCGTTTTCACCACTCTCTTTTCCTTTGTTCTTTGTTTCAAAAACCAACATCTTCTTAAAACCTATAACCTCGTCGTTTCGATTCATAATTTTTTTGCCGATTGTTTGCCCTTTCCATGTCCCACACCCCGCGGTTCTAGAGACG
Organism: Hydrangea macrophylla; assembly: GCA_033977485.1. Taxonomy (NCBI): domain Eukaryota; kingdom Viridiplantae; phylum Streptophyta; class Magnoliopsida; order Cornales; family Hydrangeaceae; genus Hydrangea; species Hydrangea macrophylla. The sequence continues at coordinate 38,976,975 of CM066994.1, forward strand.
CGATTCGTGCAAACCATCTTCAATGGGGTTATGACATGGATTACATATTCAGCACTTTTCTTATCGGATTTGTCGTAGGTATTCACCATCTCCCATGGGTCTCCTTGAATGTTGAAGATATTCCATGGCTCAGACGAATAAACGTCGCGCTCGATCACTGGACCACTCGACGACAGAACTTCACCCGGTTTCTTGAGATTGAGATAATGAGTGATTAACTCTTGGTCCGTTGGCACAAAGCGAAAGCCTGCTGGTATCTTCATATATGAACTGAACGTAAGTACTGTTGAACTTCACAAAATTGGTATCTTCAATACGATTTTTCTCCTCCAAAGTATAGACTATAGAGCAATGTAAAGACAGTTTGATGGTGTGCGTCTATGTGATAGCATATATATAGGTATGGGTGTGTTCGATTAATTGCATATTACTAACTCTATCCGGATAACTAACTACTTAGCTTTAATCAGACGGGTTTACTTAGCTTTAATCAGACGGTGATTTCACATAAAAAATAGACAACCATCGGGTTAATTTCCAATCAAATTGTTTTATGGGACTCTATCCGGATAGCTAACTACTTAGCTTTAATCAGACGGGTAGAGAACCTTTGGGTTAATTTGTGAATATGATTCATCAATATATTTAAATGTTATTTAAGTGTTTTATTTATTCATTTAAACTAGGTTAATTTCCAACCAAACTGGGTTAATATATTCTCTAATGTTATTTACATTGGGATTATTTCCAATCAAATTGTTTTATAGGGACTTAAGCCAATGGCCCTTATACACCAAAACATGTGCAAGTCTTTGGCACTTGTTTTGGTCAAAAATATATTTTTTTTGCCTAAAAAACTTTACATTGTCATGACTTTTGATTTATAAGTCCGTTTTTTTTTTTGTAAACTTTGATGTTTCGAAATCATGAAAAAAAAAATGAAATCTATCAAACGAGATTAATATTGACTATGAGAAAAAATATATAAATTTTAAACTAAAGTGTGAAAGTATATTTTGTTGCATGAATATCTAATAAAAGCATACTCTTGTAAACTTCACATTGTGCGTAGATCTCCAAAAAAAAAAAAATTGAAGAAGTTTTGGTCATTTAATTGAAACAGATAATATTACATGTTTGTAAACATATAATATTATCCATTCAGATAGATAAAAGCTCAAAATGAGGCACCAAAGTGTCTGTTTTGGCACAATTTCCAAGTTCAATGTGTACATCTCAAGAAAATACATGAAACCAAAAAAAAAAAAAAAAACAAAAAGTTACCCAACAATGCCAAAGAAGGAGAAAGTTATGGTCGTTTAATTGAAACAGATGATATTACTTGTTTGTAAATAGATAATATTATCTGTCTAGGCAGATTGAAGCTCAAAATGAGATTCAAATTATTTGTTTTTACACAATTTTTAAGCCTAATGTGTAGATCTAAAAAAAAAAACAAAAACAAAAAACACCCAAAAGGCTAAAAAAAAATGATAAAGTTATTGTTAATAGATAAAATCGCTGAACGACCAACTAAAAAATTCAAATTGTTTTTCCTTTCATGTTACATATGGATCTTGTTTTAAACATTTCGATTCACGATTCCAAAAATATAAATTTTATGAAAAATGGGTTTGAAAATTGGGAGTTATGGAATTTTAAAATATAAAGAAAACTAATGATGACATGGCATATCTAACTCTCAAATGTTAAAAAGACTGAAAATAAGAAAAGAAGTAAAGAAGGATTCTACTTGGTACCAAAAAGTGGCGAGCGACCTTAGCTAAAAGCTCATAACAAGGTTCCAAATTACCTATTTTGGGTTAATTTTGGGTTAACCCCCTCTGTGAGGATAATGCTAACATTTAACCCACCTAGGTGGGGCTAATTTTTAATAGTTAATCCCTTGTTTGACTAATATTGGGGTTAAGTGACTATGAGAGGTTAATATTGGCACTTAATTAAACTCTCCTATGTGTGGCTAATTTGAACAGTACTTAATCCCCATATGGGTCTATTTTGAGAGAAATTTTTGTAGTTTTCCTTTACGGCCCATTTGGTTCACGGATTATTTTAGGTGGATTCTGATTACTAGGAATCATAATAACAGTAATCAATTTATCAAGAGTTTGAATCCCTGCAGAATGTTTGGTAACCAATAGAATTCTAGCTGGATTTAGAATCCAGTGTTTGGTTGAGTCAAGGAAAATGAAACGGAAATATTGTTAAATACCTAAGCTACCCTTGAAGGCTAAAAGAATGTATGAGTTAAAATCAAATTGTCAACTCTCTAAAAATGGAGGGTGATTAAAAAAATAATGGTATAAATCTAAAAATCAATGACACAAAAAAAATGAGATAAATAGAGTAATTAAGACATGAGCATGAAAAAAAAAGACATGAATATGAGTCTAAACTATTACATGTAGTTCAAATATATTTGAATAATAACAAAAGATATATTATATTTTTAAGCATAAAGCATGTATAGGTCTAATGTACAAATCACAATATGCCAAATATGTAGTTATTGTAATATCATAGACTTTACAATCATTAGCATTTAGCAACCAAAATTTGAATTCAGTCATTAAACTAACATCAAATATAATGTTTCAAGCATACGAAATCATCATAAACAATCTCATCTACCAATCTCTCCATATTAGAAAGAAGATATTTTTGCTCACCAAAAAAATGGTATACTAATGCTCACCCAAGCATCCCATTAAACATTTGTTCTTGGGTCCCATTGCATTGGCCAATGGGATGCTTGGGTGAGCATTAGTGTACCATTTTTTTGTGAGCAAAAATACTCTCTTTTAGAAAATAATAATAATTATTATCATAAATTTCTTTTGATCACATTAATTGTTTGTTTAATAGTCTAATAAAGGCTAGTTTGGGTATTATGAAAATAGTAAATCAAAACCCCAGTAATCCTTAGAAATACCACCTCCAAGCTAGGATTTAGAATCCACCATATTTTCCACCTTTGGGTGGATTCTAAATCCAGTGGGACTCACAATTCAATAAATATTCCATGAACCAAACAAAGATATATTTTAAGATTACTGGTAATATTCGGATGGAATCAAAATCCACCCTAAGAATCCATGAACCAAACTGGCCGTTAGTCCAAAACTACAAGGGAGTTATGTGTCCACTTTTGAATCACATAATAGTAAAGTGAAAATCTGTCTAACCCAGAGAAGCAAAATGTATTTAAACCTAATTTAAAATACATGAAGATTGTTCTATTGCTCTACTCAATATCAACAAATAAATAATCTCTAGATAGTGATTTTTAACTTGGCATTTCCTTCTCTTTGATTTGGAAGAGAATTTGAAATGTCAAAAAAATTTAGGGTAAATTGAACTTTTCACCCTTAAAGTTTGAGTGGTTTAGCACTTTATACCCTAAATTTTGAAATTTGGCATTTTCATCCCTCAAGTTTCAACACTGCATCAAATAAGTCCAATTAGCCCTTTAATGTCAAATTGCTTCGTCCTTAAAAGTAAAAATTTCAGTGCAAAACTTCTTCAAGGGACCAAACTATAGGGACCAAAATGCCACATTTGAAACTTTAGAGTCTAAAGTACCAAATTGCCCAAACTTTAGGGGTGGAAAGTATAATTTACCTTTTTTTACTAAGAATTTATGACACTTTATGCTTTGGGCGTCGGAGTGTATATATATATATATATGTGTGTGTGTGTATATATATATAGAGAGAGAGAGAGCTTAAATCAGTCTTGAATTAGTAGTGGGATATATTTTGGAGGAGAGTGGTGCTCACTAAAAATGGGAATTCACATATGTATAGATTATTCTTTTCTTTAATTTTTTTTTAATTCTTTTTTAAGCTGAATACTTGTTCACAGAAATTTGGGTAACTCTTGGGGCACATAAGAATCTCACATAAACAAGATACATAAACTACAATATGTCTATCTCTCTACTGGTGGGGTTCACTGATACTGTGGGGTACACAGTGTCAATGGGATCTACAGAGGAGAGAGATAGACACATAAAGTTTATGCATGTTATTTATGTAAGATTTTTATGTACCCCAAGAGTCATCCCAATAATTTACTTGAAGGATTTCGTTTGAATAGTTTGTTCTATATGCCAAAATGCCGCTTAGTCTTTTTCTCTGACCTCCCTCGAGATTATATGCCAAAATGCCAATATGGGAAAAATTCTTACGTCTTATTCTTCCGAAAATGCCCTTAACGGTTCCTCTAATGTTTACTCTGACCTCCCTCGAGATTACATCAGATTACACAGACCTCCTCGTGTTTTTTTTTTTTTTTTGAAATTTTACTAATCCATTTAAAATTTAAAAAGTCAAATCTACCCATTTAAATAATATATATTGATCCTCCTCCGCCGCTACCACCACCACCACCACCACAACATACATACCACCACTCAACTTAATACTTGTCTATATTTATTCTCATTGATCTTATAAAGTCGTGACACAACTATAACCAACTCATTATTTTTCAATAATTATCCACATTGCTAATTTTAAGGCAACCCCAATAAACCAAAATTAAGCCCCAATTGCACCTCTAATCAAGATAGTTATGACCCCAACCAAAAATTCTAATTAAGCAAATATTTGAGCATAGCCATTAAATGGTTTTCTTTTGCATGTATAAACCTAAATCAAACCCGTAGTCATAGGCCTTATCTCACAGACATTGACATGGTAAGCGGTCAGAGCTTCTATTAATTGAGAAAGAACAAATTGAAAATTCAATGCATACATGTATCTTGATTCGTAATTGTTAAAAAAATAAAAAGTTAGAAAAAATCAATGTATCATGCATGTAAATAGATGTGAGATTATACATCATTACTCAAATACAATATTTGATTAGGATTTGAATAGATGATACAGACGTAAATGCAAACAATCATAAACATGTGTATATAACATTCATAATTTTTTATTGTAAGTGTAATAAGCATAATCATGGGTATTTGGAGAAAATGTAAGTTAAAATTAATAAATTTTTTGTCAACTTGCTATTGACAAAACGAGGGAAGGTAAGTATTACACAACTATAAGCCTCAAATGAGGTCTATGTAATTAGACCATAGATCAAGGGAGGTTAGTGTATTGTATCCATTTGAGGGGTAAACAAGTACTTTCATGTAAAATTTAACAGTGTTAGTCTACTGTTATGAATAAGGGAGGTTAGTGTAATTATAAAAATCACTAGAGAGGTCCGTGTAATTAGACCTAACCTCGAGGGAGGTCAGAGTAGTCATCCCAACTTTAAATGTAGAAGGTGTCTTTTGAATTAAATTATGAGATAAAATGAGAATATTGGGATACTAGGATCCGGTGGCTAAGTTTGTGATTAGCATTCAAAATTGCATTCTTGTCCTCATGATTTACTTTTATTGGACACAACTTATCACCTAATCCGAGAGATTTAATGGATAAATTATGCTTTTGTTAATTCTCTTTACTGTTCTCTTATTACTAATAAAATATTTTCTCATAGATTTTGGGAGCTTGGTAGAAGTTAGAACCAAGAGTTTTGGTTTCTATCTCAAAAAAGATCAAGGAACACCATTCTACAAGGTCGGATCGATCTGGATTTTGAGAGTGGATCGATCCGCTGCTTCCCCAAGACTTGGAGATTTTTTCGTGGAAAGTCAGATCGATCTGGCTTTTACACGCGGATCGATCTGTGAGTTTTGACGAGGATTTTGATTGCCCAGTTGAATTCCGAATCGATCCGGCTTTTTGCCTAGGATCGATCCGCGCCTACTGAAGATGCTTCCCTCTTTTTATTACAAGTTTGCCATTTTGTGTTAGAAGTATAAATAGTTAGAGATAGATTTTTGTTAGGGTTAGATTTATTTTGGGTTGTTTTTGGTTTTTAACAAGTTGTAACTCCTCTCTCTCTCTCTCTCTCTCTCTCTCTCTCTCTCTCTCTCTCTCTCTCTCTCTCTCTCCCTTAGGTCTTCTTCTACCTTGCATTTACTCCTCCATCCACCCACCATTAATTTGCATTTGTATTGAATGCTTTCAAGCTTGGTTTGGATTATTGAAGTTCTTCGTGCATTTAAGATGTACTCCTTGTGTTGGTAATTTTTCTCTCTCACTCTCTTTAATGTTTATGCTTTTATATCCATGAGTAGCTAGATTATGTAGGTTGGGGATCATAAACCCACCATTGGACCCACTTGAGCTCTAATGTATGATTTTAATGTCTTGAAGTATTTCTAGGGTTCATGTGTGTAAGGTTTTATTTTCTAGAAGTTCATTTATGATGTCAAGCATAATAAGTTGTTCAATCCTTGATTTCAAACCTCGCCTCTTGTATTTCATGAAAGTTTCTATCAAACATTGTAGGTTGACAACCACATATTTGATAGTTTGCCTCAATGAAATTCTATACCCTAGAATATACTACAAACATGAAATTCATTTGTTGTTTGGTCCAAGGTGGGGGAATGCTCCCCAACCTCTATCTTTCCATTCGAAAAACCTCCTTCTGATTAAACTTGTTTTGATTAAAGCTCACTTTTCACTTTATAATTGTCATTGAAGTATAACTAGTGTTGATTGAATCTCTTAAAAAGACGAAAAGTCGTAGTATTTCTTTTATAGTTTCTTTCTCATTTTCGCATTGTAATTGGTTTATAAGCTACCATTATCGTTGTTGCATTCCAATCCCCGTGGACTCGACAACCTACTTCTAATATTATATTTTTAATAGGTTATAACAAAGAACTTGATTTTGACGTTATCAGTTTGTTTTAGGTAAACCTCCATATGAAAGAGTTTGTCTTTCTTAGGAACAATTCTCCGATTGTTTGGTATATATTTGTTGCAAAAATCCAGTCCAATCCCCCTACAGGATCTATGAGAAAATAATGCAAGAACGAAAGAAATAAAGAACAAGCACAAAAGAAACACAAGATTTCTACATGGTTCGGCCAATTATGCTTACATCCACACTGTTGCAGAGTTGTATTGTTCTTTAGGGTTTCAAAGAGAGTTGGAGTCCATGTTTACAGCCTTAGGAAATAGTACATATAGCATATACAAATTTTCCTTATAAACTAGCTTCCTAAACCATGTAGTAAACCTTAAATTTGCTGCCAAGTCCCGATCCCGTGCGAGCGGCCCGCTCGTGCAGTGCCTGCTCGTGTGGAACCTCAGTGTGCTGACATAAAAGATCGTGCAAGACCATCCTCGCTCATGTCCTCGCTACTATATCCGATCGCGTGCGCGAACACGTCCTGCCCGGATTTCTTCTTCCTTTGCAAATAGAAGCTCCACCGAAAGAGCTCTTGGGATTAGGATTCACCATTCCTATCAATCTCCCACTTGAAGCCTAATCACACCGCTAACACGAACCCTTCTCAAAGCAATAATCACACATCTCTGCAACGCATCTTCAAGTTCTACGCTTGAGAAGTTCCAGATAACTTCAGTTTGTCAATGGTCACCGCCTCTGTCAATATGTCTGTTGAGTTTGACTCCCACTGATCTTCTCAAGAGATAGCACCCCATGATATAAGAGACACCAAATAAAATGATATCTCAACTGAACATGCTTTGTTCTCGAATGGAAAACCAGATTCTTCACTAGATGAATCGCACTTTGACTGTCACAGTGCAAAATACTATTTCCAAGCTCCTTCCCTAATTCCTTACAGAACTCTTGTAGCCAAATCATCTCATTGCTTGCCTCTTTCACGGCAACATACTTAGCTTCAATAGTGAAGAAAGATACCATCTTCTACAATTGAGACACCCAACTAATAGTTGTACCACCCAAAGTATATACATACCCCGTTGTACTCTTTCTGTTATCCACATCACTAGCCAAATCCGCGTCTACATAACCTTGCAATACCCTTTTTGCTCCTTTAAAATAAAGAGCAATCTCTGAAGTGCCCCTCAATAATTGCGAACCCACTTCTCAATGCTTCTGGCCTGAATTGCTTATGTACCTACTCACATCTCCCACTGCATGTGCAATGTCTGGACGTGTACATACCATGGCATGCATGAGGCTCCCAACTGCCGAAGCTTATGGAACTCTTTCCATATTCTTTCGTTCTTCATCGGTTTATGGACATTGCTCCTTTGATTGCCTAAAGTGACCAGCCAAAGGATATCCCATCGGTTTTGCATCTTGCATGCTAAACCTGCTAAGCACCCTCTTCACGTACTCCTCTTAATGTATCCGCTTTCTCTGTCCCTGTTGATTCTCATCCCAAGGATTTGTTTAGCTTTGCCCAGATCTTTAATTGCAAAGTGCTCGAACAACTGACTCTTTGAATTATTTATATCTTGAATGTTTGATCCTGCTAACAACATATCATCCACATACAAGAACAAAATGATGAAATCACTTCCAAACCACTTCACATAATAATGGTGATCTGCTTGACACCTTATGAAGTCACTTGTACCCATAAAACTGTCGAACTTCTTGTACCATAGCCGATGTGCTTGCTTCAAATCGTATAAGCTTTTCACTAGCTTATAAACCATTTCCTCTCTACCTGGTGCTTCAAACCCTAGTGACTACTTCATGTAGATCTTTTCATTGAAATCACCATGGAGAAAAGCTATCTTCACAGTTAGCTGCTCTAGATGTAAGTCATCTGCCACCACTATACTCAACACCACCCTAATTGTAGTTAGCTTTAGAACCAAAAAAAAATCTTGGTATAATCAATACCTTTCTTTTGTTGAAACCCCTTTACCACCAATCTCGCCTTATAGCGATTGCTACTATCTTGCTCTTTCTTTAACCTGTAAACTCATTTGCTGTGAAGTGCCTTCTTCCCTTTGGTGACTCGGTAAGCTCCTATGGCTCATTTTACATAAGTTAGTCCATCTCATCTTTCATGGCTAACTCCCACTTATAGAGCTTCTTCATAACTTTTTGGTTCACTTTCTATCTGTCAATAACATATAATACAAAGATAGAGAATACCTCTGTATAAGTCTAAAAATCCTGGAAGACTGCCTCATCATAGAACCCGATGTGATCGACTCTTACCACAAAACTGTGTTTTTCGGTGTTTTCTCATCCCCAAAATCTTCAATTTATAATGACTTTTCGACTTTGGTTATCCCAAAACTGATACCCAAACTCATATGTGCCATAACCAATGAAAGTGCACTTCTTTGATTTCGGGTCCAGCTTACTCCTAGCTTAAGAATCAATATACACATATAAAACACAACCAAACATATGCAAATACGAAAGATTTAGCTCTTTCCCACTCCAAACCTCCACTGGTAGCCTCTCATCCAAAGGAACTGATGGTCTATGATTGACAAGGTGTGCAGCAGTGCTAACTTCCCAAAACATCTTGGGCAACCTAAAATGTATCCTCACACTTTTGGCCCGTTTGGTCATAGTTCTGTTCATGCGTTCGACAACGCCATTTTACTGTGGGGTCCTCAAAATAGTCTTATCCATCCTAATTCTATTGTTTGAACAAAACTCAATGGACTCACTATCTTTGAACTCCCCTCCATTGTCGATTCTAAGGCATTGAACCTTCAAACTCGTCTCTGTCAAGCCCCGACGTAGCAAAAATAGGAAAAAAAATTCATTTCCTTTGTGGACACGTAGGCTGCGACAAGTAAAAGTAACCAATTGTCCATAATATAGCTAAACAGTGATACTAATATAGAGTAAATGGAAAGCGAGAATAAATCAAACTTAATATTTCATTCCCAAACTAAACTAGACTATTACATCAACATCTATCTTAGGCACATATCGCCTTTACAATATTATTCTGAATAAAATATATAATTTTTAGTTTACAACCTTATACAAATATAAGTAATATAAAAGAAGTCTCCTTTCAAAAGCCCCTACCTCTAGCTAGCATAGCCGTAGTCATATGTATCCTCATTTTCTGGAAATTCTGGATAATTTGGATGTCTATGGCATAAAACACCGTCAGCTAATGAAAGCCGAGTGAATATAATAAACAGGCACACACAATGTATATAAAAGCATACTTAAAGTTGTCACAGTTTTGTATCTTAAAATGCGATTAATCGCTTATTCTAAGGCGTCGCCTAATACAAATACAATATAGATCAACATGTGAACATTCATAGGGAAAATATTCTTGACTTCATTCCTTTTAACAGTTATACGATAACGAATGTGACTGTGCATAAACAATGCAACCTTCTTATCTCACTGACTCTTTTACCTCAATGACAACTTCACAACCAACATATGGTTTTAGAATAGCTTGCCTTCTCAATGGCCGAATGATTGGTATTACCGTGTCCACATGCTCGGCAATACCACATCAAGATATTCAAGGTTTCCATCACCTCTATCTACTTGTACAATACTGTTAGTTCAGAATAGTGTGCCTCCTAAGGGCCGAATGATTATGGTATACTAGCATGCCTCCCAAGGGCCGAGTGATTATGATATACTAGCATGCCTCCCAAGGGCCAAATGGTCAACCCACGTTGACCAAGATAATAGCGAGCCTCCCACGGGCTGACCATCAATCAAGATATTCTCTAAAACCATCACCACCACTCTCTATCCCTTTACTCAAAACATACTATGTATACCGACATCTCTTGACTCAAAACAAACATACAATGCACACTGACACCAATACAGTGACATAAATTGTTGTGGCATCATAACATGCATATCCTTCTAGTCATACGGTACATCAATTTCACAAATCATAATAAGCTTAGCATGAATCATAATTCAATCCTACACGTAATTCAATTCCATATAAACATGAAGTACAATGACTTATAACACGTGGTAGAATATTCAAGAATTAAATCAAATATTCCTTTCAACATGCAATATATTATTTTGTAAAACTCAATATTACTTAACTGTGGGTTGTAGCTTTTGTCACGACTTACATTAATTCCATAAACATGTGTCACAGTTTTCTCTTCATTAAACATACTCGACACAGATCATACTCTTACTAAGCTTGGATTTTACAACATAATTAAACTTGGGTTAAGCATGTGATACATCCAATTAAATCTAAGATATCATATTTTCCTTATAAAAACCATTCACAATACTCCCTAAATAGAATTCAGGGTATCACAGTTAGGTATAGCAACTTCTACAAAAGTATCTAAACATTCTGTCACAGGGGTGCGGGACTGGTCTTAGTACTATAGCGGGACCAATCATGGTAGGGATCGGTTCTAGTATACATGTGGGATCAATCCTGGTATAATTTCAGATAGAATAATGTTATGTACACTTAAAAATTACACAAACTGGTGTGTCAATGACAATTTTGAATTAAATTTTTCTATATTTACTTATATTTGGTAACTAAAGAGTATTTTAGGTGATCCTATTGTTACCCTATGTAACACGGGTACAGAGTTAGTCTCTCAATAATTGCAGATAAGTGATTATTAATCTCAAATAAGCTTATTCAAATGGAACCTTAAATATCTGTGAGATCCATAAAATGTGTAAATAATTTAACTTCTCTGCCTCTCAAGTCTAAGCATCTCTCCATCCGACAAAGCCTACTTTTACATACAACCTAGACGCTTTAACTCTCACACCAAAATTCCCATACTACCCCTTCTTCTTCCTTCACTGTTCACACAAGACAAACCAAGTCTGTCTCTTTTGTTTGATTCATCTCTCTCTCTCTCTCTCTCTCTCTCTCTCTCTCTCTGCTTTCTCTCACCTCTCTCAACTGTGAAATCGTCAATGGAAGACTCACTATCATAATTCCAGTCTCACTCTCACTCTCACTATCACTCTCACTCTCAAAAGAGCTCCCTACATGAAGACCAAATGACGTCGCCTTCCGAATTCTTCAGCTCCAATGTCAAAACTCAAAAAGTGATTAACTCTGGCCCCCCTGCCGGAGATGCCAATTGCAATTTCAGATTCTATGTTGGTGTCGGATCGAACTTTGCCAGGTACAAGCTCATGTCTCCGGCAAAGCTTGTGATCTCGTTATGATCCCTCCAGGTCTCTTCCCACTCCACACTCTCGAGGTGTCTTAGGGACAGATTTTCTTGGAACATGATTTATGTACGTAGTAGTTTCCAAAGCATACTCCCAAAGGAATAATGGCAACTCCGAATAACTCATCATCGACCTAGTCATGTCTAAAAGAGTCTAGTTACGCTTAATGCAATAGCGATTCCTGCGAAAGTGAGTTAGGATTTTTGTTTCTTTTGTTTCTTTTGTTTCTGTTTTTAGTTTTTAGAAATGACCCTGCAATAGATCACTTCATTTCTAGGGAATATCAATAAGCTAGTTCGGGGGTGTGATTTGTGATAAATAATGCATATTCATATCACGTTTTACAGCTCCTTTTGCATACTTTTATCCCCAAGTCCCTAGACTTAGATGCATTTCAATGATAAAATGTTTTCTATGATTTTGATGCACAAACACATGTTTTAAAACTACTTTATAGGTCATGGGAAGCATTTCTCGCATAAAAAGTGATTCTAATGAAAAGAATGATAGCAGTAGTTGAAAAACTTCCATTTTCGACATTGAAAACCTTAGAATTACAAGATTTACCATGAAATATAAAATGTATATCTATGAGTTTCAGTCACGTGGCCACAAACCAGAGGTCAATCCAAGGTCCGAGTGAAGAGATATGGCTATTTTTCCTTCAGTGCACGGAGTTGTCAAAAGTAATACAGTGCAATTGATTGACCAGGTCAAAAGATTGACCCACATAATCGATTGTAGAAAATTTTCGTAGAAAACTCCGAAAAGTCTTCACAAACCCTATAAATAGCCTGTTATATCATCAGAATGAGGGGAGCCTTTCAAAATACAAAAAATAGTACTTTTAGGGTTAGTTTAGGAGTAGATTAGGTTAGTTTAATGTTATTTTTCCTCTATTCCATTGTTGCACTCAAGATTCAAGGATTTCAAGTAATATTTCAGTTTAATCCAAGTTTTTCTTCATTTATGTCTTTCTTTTCATTGTTCAATAATTTAGATCTACTTTTATGTATGTTTATTGATGCTGCAATTATTCTATAATGTTTGCATAGTTTAGAAGTTGTGAATACATGCAAAAACACAATGCTGGTTGCAACCATTAATTTTCTGGGAAAAAAGGATTAAGCAATCGATTATTCAAAATACAATCGATTGCAAATTGCAGTAGTAAATACAATCGATTGCATGGGTCTCTTAGGGAAACCTCTGTTTAAGGGCTGAAATTTTAAACTAGCCCACACACTTCCATTTTACAAAACACTCACTTTTTTTTCCTCAAAATCTACAATTCATCACTTAATTATTTATTTTCAACTAACCCAAACAGGCTCTTAGTGAGTGCCAATATCTAGCATAAAAGTTCGTGCCCAATCTAATAAATCTTTTTAAACTGGTTCATTTGATCAAACACAAGAATCGTATAAAAATGAGACTTGAACTTAACTCGGTCCTGTTTTAGACTTTTTCAAGCAAACCTCATTTCTCCTTGGTAGAAGTTCAAATTCTACACACAATTGTAATGCTTTCAAAAAAAAAAACTCAAAATGGATTACGTGGTTCTTTCTTAAACTAGTTTGGGAGTTTTGAAAGCAAGGAAAATGTATGCAAAGTTGGCCCTCTCAAAGGAATAAATCTTCAATGTAACGGTTTATTGTGATTGCGTGATGTAACAAACCAATAAACAGTTGTCATTTACACATTTGTCTATTATGAATTCAAGGAAGACACACGCCTACACACTAGCACCAAGTCCATGTGTAATTAGTAAGGTAATACGAATGATGTGGTATCAGCATTACGTTGAAAATATTCTCCACTCAGGCTTACTTTTTCCTTCATATGGGGGAAGAAATTGAAAGAAACAAAGGGAGAATCAGTCAAGGATCATTTGCTTTATAAAGTGAATTTCATAGTTACCATTTTCACTAATAAAAATTGGGCAAATTATACTTTAGTCTATTAAACTATACACTTATTTTCAATTGGGTCCATAAGCTTTTTTTTTTTCAATTGGGTCCTTGAACTTCAAAAATTCATTCAATCAGACCCAAATTCTATCACGGTTAGCTTAAATTATTAGAAATTATCATGTATGTTACGCGGAATGCCTACCTGTTACATGTTAGGTTAAGACAAACACAGAAGATTGTGAATAGTGCAAAAAATCGCATTCAATCATATCCAAAATCGCGTTCAATCAAATTCGAAAAGACATTCGACTAGATCCAAAATTGCATTCAATCATACCCAAAATCGCATAATTTTTTAGCCATTCACAATCTCTCGTGCTTGTCTTAACCTAACATGTGGCAGGTAAGCATTACGCGCAACGTACGTGACAATTTCTAATAATTTAAGCTAATAGTGTCAGAATATGGGTCTGATTAAATGAATTTTAGAAGCTCAAGTACACAATTGAAAAAAAATTAGTTTATGCAGCAAATTGAAAACAAGTGTATAGTTTGATGGACTAAAGTATAATTTGCCCATAAAAATTTTATTTTATCTTTTCTTGTAAGAGAAATGCTATAATTTTTACATATTTTTATTCCAAGTTTGGCAACAAGACAGACCATGTCACGCCCCGACGTAGAATAAATATGGAAAGCATTTAATTTCCTTTATGGACCCGTAGGTCGCGACAGTTTGAAGGATCGATTCCGTCCCAAACGTCGAACAGCATATTAAAATAAATCAGACTAGAGCAATCAAGGCTTATAAAATTTTTCTAACTTATTAAATATTACAGCACGTGGTCAACTAAGACACACTCCGCCTTAAAACAAAACAATAATGTCTAAAATCTATTACAGTCATCCTTATTACAAAATCCAGTTCATAATTTAATACATGTAATGATAAATTCCCCTTCTAGTAGTTGTTCTCAATTTGGATAATCGTAAGGCCCAGCATGATCATAACCTGAAAAGCCTGAACACGAATGTCTAGGGCGCATCAACGCCGTCAGCTTATTGAAGCTGGTGAGTATTAAAAACACATACTCGGATGTAAAACATATTCATTTACAATTTTCCATTTTACGGTTTCATAAATCAACAGTTTAACCATAGAATTAAATTCAATTTATAAAACGGTGAGAATAATATTAAAATCTTCAATTTATAAAACATATGGCCATGTATGAGACCAATGCAACCTTTCACATCTTACTGACTCTTTTTTCTCGACAACACAATACCTAACTCTCTCACACCAGTATCTTTGAAATGCTAAGATAGCCACACTTTAGCACAGGGGTACCAAGGAGTGTCCAATTTGCCTCACACTTTAGTACGGGGTACCACGGAGTGTCCAATGCCTCACATTTTGACCGTACCATGCACGTCAGGGAGTGTCCAGTAGGCCACACTTTAGCACTACAATGGATACCAGGGAATGTCCAAGTTCGGCGTCACACACTTTAGCACTACCATAGGCGCCAGGGAGTGTCCAGTTTTGCCACCGTTGCATTTCAAAGACACTCTAGCCGCAATCTCAACACGCCACACTTTGGTACACAATTACCAGGGAGTGTACACACAATCTCAACCACATACTCTTTTTCACACTGACCAACACTCACACTCACCATGCATGTACAACTGACACCATATGAATGTCGTGCAACTATAAACAGAATATATGAAATGCCGGGAACGATAGCCATGTATATTTGACAAGAATCGGACCTATAATCGCTCTTTGATAAACAAAACATAACTAAACAAAACCAGTATTGACATAACTTCCAAACAAAGCCTTAAAAACGCATAAAACATCATCCAAACAGTTCCTTGTTAGAAAATAGACAAAAACCAGAAAATGTAAGAAGTCGTGCGCGCAGGCTGCTTGCGCGAGGGGTTGCTCGCGCGAGCCACTCACGCGATATGCCCATTTTTCGATTTTCTTTAATAAAACTTTAATGTCATAAAACACAAAGATCGCGCGCGCGGGCCGCTCGCGCGATCATGCGCTCGAGTTCAGGCAGTGTCTTCATCTTCTTCGCTGGAAATCCTCTGTTTCAGAATTTTGAGGGTCTTTTGACCCATTTTCCAAATCCGAAGTAATTAGAACAAGTAATATATGAACCTCTTCAGTTTGTCGCAAGGATTAAGAATACGAAATCCATTTAACGCGAATCGATCCATATCTCTCGAATTTTATGATAAACTAAAAGATGTCAAAACTAAATTTTCTAATATACTTTCTCATGTAAACAAATTAAGATCTAATACTTTTATGAACTATAATCTTTCAAAATCTTCTATAAAAATAGATTTTGGTTGAGTTGGGAAAATCACCATTTTTTAGCTTCAAGCTTTCATACGAAAATTAACTATAGTGTTCTTCAAATTAGACTTAACCAACTGTAAATAAAGATGTGATTACATTCCAAGTGAGTTTAGAATACTCACAGATGATAAGGATTGGAGAATTGTTTGAGAAAGAATAAGCAATTAAGAAAACCAAGCTCCAAATATTCAAGCTATAGAGGTTGAGGCTCTCTCTCTCTCTCTCTAAAATTTTAGTAACAAGGAGCTCTTAATCTCTCTCTTTTCTCTCTGTATTGAACTTCTGCAGATTGTGAGTTATGTGTGTGTGTTTATATAGAACTCAAAATTTGGAGAACTTGGTGCCCAAGTATATTCACAATGATATATACATATATACATAATACACAGATTATTAGTATCAAGCTTAAGCCAAAGGTCAAGGATAGGTGTGTAGGGGTCAAGTTAGGTGTGTTGGGAAATTAGTTTGTAGTCACATTATAACACACACCTCCAAAACATTACCAAACAAGGACTAACTAATGATTAGTTTCCATAAATGGAAATAAAGTAAATGTCTTACTACCTCTGTCCCATTTTATGTGTCCATCTTGGGGAATCCAACTATTTAAGGGGACAAAAAGAATCTACCCCTACTTTCCACAATTGCCCATAATCATTGCACTTCTTTTTTGTTTTGTTTTGGTGCATGTTGATTGAAAGTAAGGGTAGTTTGGTAAACTAAGAAAATTTTCATACTAATTTAGGAAAGTGGACAACAATTTTGGGACATCCCAAAAAGGAATAATGGACACATAAAATGGGACGGAGGGAGTATCTAACTTTGCGTCACTTTCAAAATCTGTGGAATTCTACGCGACGTGGACAGTTATCGCACATGAACTGCTATTTTCGTGGCGCGGTGATCACCACAAAAATACAGAAAATTAATTTTAACGTAAGAAATGATTTTCCGATTTTATAAAAATACTATTTGAGTCAAAAGAATTCATTTTCACCGTTTTGAAATACAGTTTTGAAATTTTACACAGGTATTACTAAAGTTTATAAAATTTACAGTTTGACCCCAAAAGAAATTCCAATATGAATTAGACAAGTAATAAGATTCCAAACATGAGAATTGTAATAAATATAAAAGCAAACAATACTAATTGAATTTAAATATGACAATGCAAATACAAATAATTAAATAAAAATACAGGTTTTTACACCCTTCCTCCCTTAAACGGGATTTCGCCCCCGAAATCAAGACTAACTAGTCCTGAAATCAAAATGCAGGTTGTTACACCCTTTCTCCCTTAAACAGAATTTCGCCCCCGAAATCAAGACTAACTAGTCCTGAAACAACTCCGAGTATTTCTTCCTCATGTCAGCTTCAACTTCACATGAGGCTTCATTCTCGTCATGGTGATTCCACTGAACCTTTACCAATAGAATGTCCTTATTTCTCAGCTTCTTGATACTCTGATCTAGAATCTTCATGGGTCTCTCTTTCTAAGAAATGTTATGACTCATCTCAATATCGTCAAAACTAACCACATGAGAAGGGTCTTGTATGTACTTTCTCAGCTTGCTCACATGGAATACATTGTGGACCCCAGACATCTTCGGTGGTAGCGCCATCGATAAGCCACCTTCCCGACACGATCCAAAATATCGAACGGTCCAATGAAAAACGGGGCTAACTTCCCTCTCTTAAGACTGAAACGTACCACTCCTCGGGTCGGTGAAACCTTAAGAAGTACGTGATCTCCCACACTAAATTCTAAATCTTTTTGACGTCGATCGGCATAACTTTTATACCTGCTTTAAGCGATTCTCATCCTCTCCTTGACCAGAGAAATCTTCTCGTTGGTTTCTCTAACCAAATCTAGTCCCAACAATTCTGTATCTCCGACCTCTGCCCAGCACAACGGAGAACGACATGGTCGTTCGTACAATGCTTCGAACGGAGCCATTTTGATACTCGTGTGATAACTATTGTTATAGGCAAATTCAACTAAAGGCAAGTGCGCCTCCCAAGATTCTTCAAAATTGATAACACAAGCCCTAAGCATATCCTCCATGATCTAATTAACACACTCTGTCTGCCTATCCGTCTGAGGTTTAAAAGCAGTACTCATTTTGAGCGATGTTCCCATAGCTTCTTGCAAACTTTCCCAGAAGCCAGAGGTGAAACGTGCATCGCAGTCTGACACAATCGACACAAGTGCACCGTGAAGTCGTACAACTTATTGTATGTACATCCAGCTCATCCTTTCTACCGAGTATGTCATACTATAGGCAATGAAATGAGCAGACTTAGTCAATCGATCCACGATTACCCAAATGACGTCGTGATTCTATTGAGATCGAGGCAATCCCACTACAAAATCCATGGTGATGTGCTCCCACTTCCAACCGGGGATGGGTAGTAGTTGCAACAATCCCGAGGGTCTCTGATGTTCGTCTTTGACTTGTTGACACGTCAAACATTTGGATACAAATTCGGCCACATCCTTCTTCATACCTTCCCACCAGAAATTTCTCTTCAAATCTTTGTACATTTTTGTTCCTCCTGGGTGAACTGTATATCTTGATTTATTTGCTTCTTCCAGAATATCCTTCATTAGTCCTCCACTATCTGGCACACATAATCTGTTTCTGCATCGATACCCTCCGTCAATTCCCACTTTCCATTATGTCGGATCTTTCTCTGTCATCTTAACAAACCATGTTTGAAATTTCTCAGTTCCTTTATGAGCTTCAATAATGCGGTTGATAAGAATAGGCTATAGGATAAGACATCCAAAAAGTTGCCCTTCTCTTTCCTTAGTATTCTGCACCTCGAACTCGGCCAATGTCTCCAATGCTCGCCATTCTCTAACCATTAAAGAGGCAATTGTCCCACGAGTTTGCCGACTCAAAGCATCAGCGACCACATTAGCTTTACCAGGGTGGTATTCTAACGTGAAGTCGTAATCTTTGTTCAACTCCATCCATCTACGTTGCCTCATGTTCAACTCTTTCTGTGTGAACAAATATTTTAAACTCTTGTGATCGGAGAACAAATCAAACTTCTCACCATATAGATAATATATCCAGATCTTCAGTGCAAACACTACTGCAGCCAATTCCAGATCATGAATGGGGTAGTTCAACTCATTTGGTTTCAGCTGTCTGGATCCATAGGCGATCACTCTACCATGTTGTATAAGTACACACTCCAATCCTGACGCATCACTGAAGATAGTGAACTTCTCATTAGGTTTGGGTATAGCTAGTATCAGTGCGGTGGTGAGTCTTTCTTTCAATTCAAGAAAGGCGCGCTCATGCTTCTCTGTCCAATCGAACTTTAAATTCTTCTTCGTTAACCCAGTCAATGGTGCGACTATTTTAGAGAATCCTTCAACAAATCTCCGATAATAGCCTACTAGTCCAAGGAAACTCCTAACTTCTGTAGGTTTGGTTTGCCTAACCCAATTTGACACAGCATCTGTCTTGGATGAATCCACAGAAATTCCTTGAAATGACATCTTGTGTCCCAAAAATTTTACTTCTTGTAACCAAATTCACACTTACTGAACTTAGCATACAACTGGTGATCCTTGAGTGTTTGCATTCCTATTTGTAGATTTTGCTTGTGTTCTTCTTCTGTCTTAGAATAGATCAGGATATCATCTATAAAGACAATGATAAACTGATCTAAATAAGGTTTGAACACTCTGTTCATCAG
The DNA here is from genome assembly GCA_033977485.1 of Hydrangea macrophylla. Taxonomy (NCBI): domain Eukaryota; kingdom Viridiplantae; phylum Streptophyta; class Magnoliopsida; order Cornales; family Hydrangeaceae; genus Hydrangea; species Hydrangea macrophylla. Next base: position 38,997,003 of record CM066994.1, read on the forward strand.
ATCCATAAACACTGTCGGGGCATTTGTCATTCCAAATGGCATCACCAAAAATTCATAGTGACCATGTCGGGTTCTGAAGGCATTCTTAGGTATGTCTTCCTTCCGTACCCTTAACTGATGACATCCTGACCGTAAGTCTATCTTGGAGAACGTCGTAGCTCCCTGTAGTTGATCAAACAAATCGTCGATCCGAGGTAAGGGATACTTATTATTGATAGTCACTCGGTTCAATTCTCTGTAATCGATACACAATCGAAGTGTTCCAACCTTCTTCTTCACGAACAACACTGGTGCTCCCCAAGGCGATGTACTCGGACGTACAAAACCCAGATTCTTGAGCTCTTGAAGTTGTTCCTTCAATTCTGACAGTTCTGTAGGGGCCATTCTGTAGGGAACCTTAGTGATCGAAACGGTACCTGGTATAAGCTCGATACAGAACTCTATACTTCTCTCAGGCGGTAGACCAGAAATGTCTTAAAATACTTCCTCAAAGTCCTTGACTACAGGTATGGACGACAATATCGCTTCTATACTGACGACTTCGATATTATCCAAACACCTTGTGAGGAACATATCTCCTAAAGGGTTATATTGGAAATCAAAAGATTGATTCCCATTGTCGGAGAATGTAATTCTCTTCCTCACACAATCAAACTTTGCTTGATTCTGATAGAGCCAATCCATACCTAGGATTACGTCAAATCCTTCATTGATAGGACAATTAGCCTCGCAGGGATTTCACAATCTTCTAATCGTAAGGGACAATCCTTGTACAAATGTCCCAACTTGACGGCGGCTTCTAAAGGTGAGGTAGCCCTCAAAGCTTTCTCTAAACGATGAGGTAAGATACCCAATCTCTGAATAGTATTAACAGATATGAATGAAAGTGTAGCACCCGTATCAAATAAAACTTTAACTTAGGAGTTAAACCAGGTTAATGTACCTTCAACTGCTTACTGATCGGGCTACCCTTCTCCATAATCTTCTTCTTCATAAATAGTTCCATTATATCTAGTGGCATCAGGAATAACAGCATTCAAGCGAGTCTGACCCTGTTGACCATAAGTCACCTGCTTTGGAGCAGTGCAGAACTTGCTGATGTGACCAGGTTCACCACAGTTGTAGTAGACTATGCCTTGCTGAGTAACACGCCTCGGTGCCTTGCAATCTCGAGCTAGATGACCGGGGTTGCCACAGTTGAAGCACTTCTCCACCACTACTTCATTCTCCTACTCGGGGCTGAGTCGGATAGGTAATAGCCGAGGGTTTCTTGCTCCCATCGAAGTTCCTCTTCTGCCCTTGGGTACGATAAGTTGGTGGCTTATTTCCAAAGTTACCCCTCTGAGGTGTCCGAAATTTGAATTGTTTGCGGTTCACTCGAGCATCTTCTTCCAGATCACTGGCCAGGCCAACTAGTCCCTCGAAAGACTTATCTAAGTGGCTGAGAGTCAGGCGACGAATCTGCGGTGTTAGCCCTTGGTTATACTTACAGATCCTCTTTTCCTCAGTATCAACTATATGGGGGCAAACCGAGACAGTCTCTCGAACTGAGTGGTGTACTCTTGCACCGATTTAGTTCCTTGAGTCAGATCCTTAAATTCCTTCTCCCTCCTGTGCCTTTCTGTAGCCGGAAAATACTTTTCCAGAAATCTCCCTTTAAATGGAGTCCACGTCATTCCCATAGCAGCTGTGTTCCCAATGGTGGCTATCACCGAGTCCCACCAATCTGCAGCGGCATTGGTCAATTGAAAAGTAGCTAACCTCCTCTTATCCACTTTACTGCACTAAACCGCTTCGAACATACGGTCCATTTGCCTTAACCATTGTTTGGCTTTCCAGGGTTCTGCGGTACCCGCAAACTGCTCGGGCCTTAGCGCACTAAATCTTTCCAGCAGCTTATCCCCAGTTTGACGATCTCGTTGATTTTCATTTGTATTACTGATTCTCTCGAGGCGTCTAACGAAAGCTCAAACATTCCTGTGGAATCAGTAGATAAAGGTGCTTCCTCAATTAGATTCCTATTCCTCCTTTGTCTCCCAGCCATACTAAATGCATGTCAAAGATAAAAGCATAAGGCACATAAATGAAGCAATGGTAGGAAGCAGTAAGACCAATCAATTTAAATGACAACAATATTCAAAAGAGTATTTTTATATATAAAACTTCTCGTCAAGTTGATACAAAAAGCGTTTATGATCAGTTAATGCCTACCCTATCTGTATAGGTTAGGACGCATATTGTTCATGCAAGAGTTAATGTTACAAAAATGGGGTCATTACCCTATACTCCAATACATGTAATTACGGTTTGCAAAAAGAGATAGAGTTACTAATAAAAAATAGTCAATATGTACAAAGTCATATCTAAAACATTAATCATTGACGTAGGCGGCTACGAGCAAATCTAACGAGTTGATTGGGCAAAATCCCTGAACCTGAAAGGGGCCCACAAGATCATAATCACCGCTCTGAGAGGCTAGTGATAGAGTAGGTCCTGGGGCATCAGCCTTAACTGACACCTCCTAAGACAGAACTAGCTCAAGGGCTAGCTCCTCCTCAAGGTCGGCAGCAAAGTCATCTAGACCTATGTCGTCCTCCCCTACAACCTCCTCAGCAATAGGGATAACCATGACGTCTTCGTCATCATCATCCTCAACCACGGGAACTACCGGCGGGGGCATCTCCAGCTGCGTGAGATGAGCGTACGCAACCTGGATCTCAAGGGTAAGATAGAAAGCATCACTATTAACCAGCCTCAAAATCTCCACTAACACTAATCGCTGAGCCTTTGCAAAATAACGAAGCTCAAGACGGATACGCGTCAAATCAACTAATCCCACCACATGAACCTAGTGCCATAGATCCGATACTACAGTCGTCGTGGCCAGCTGCTCAATGGCGGTGTGATATAAGTCAAGGAAAGCTGGGACTACTACCCCGGGAGTCACAAAATGTCCTCTTAACCTGTCTGGTACATAGAGTGGCTGAGCTGGATCCATACCTGATAAAGAGGTACTAACTTAAATCAGGACAGAAATAATCTTAGGCGTTTGGGTTCCGGATTTGTCCTCCTGTCGTATCATCGGGTGTGCAAAGCTTAATGCTAACAGAATGTGGAATCGGGTCTATACTGGTAAACCCTAACCTGGCTAAACTATTCTGAGATAACCTAGCTCTGATACCACTAAATCATGTCACGCCCCGACGTAGAATAAATATGGAAAGCAATTAATTTCCTTTATGGACCCGTAGGTCGCGACAGTTTGAAGGATCGATTGAAGGAAAAAGTGGTTTAAAGTTAGAGTTTAAACGCGCAGCGGAAATAAGTTAAGTTATAAAACTTTTGGTATTCCAGGATCTACTACTCGTCAATTCCATAAATGTGTACAAGGGGGTGCAAGAATTATACCTTAGTGTCTTGAACCCAATTCTGAAACTTTAACTTCCAGCAGCCTCCACTAGATGATCTTCACCCTTATGACTCCTGCGGATGCCTGCCGGAAAGACTAGGGTTCGTGGGAACCCTAATAGAGAGGATAGAAAGGTCTTAGGAAGACTATGATAGTTTCTGCAGCTTCTGCGTATAAAAACGACGATCACTTACTTCCAGAACGCAGCTGCCCTATTTATAGATTTCCATAACCGACCTAGACTTCGATCGATCGAAGTGACTTCGATCGATCGAACCTTCGATCGATCGAACCATTCTCGATCGATCGAACCTGCTGACTTCAATCGATCGAACATACTTCAATCGATCGAACTTGTCTTAACAGCTTCCTCAAGTGTCTTTCCAAGCATCCTAGCGGAGCTAAGAGTGGGACCTCCTAGGCTCTTTATTGTTGGCTCAGACCAGTTTGTTAATTACCATGACCAAACTCTTTGATCAGCAAACTAACTAACTGGTCAGTTAACGTTTATTCCACTATAAAACGATAACTGAACTCCAACGCAAAAGAACATATCCGAAGCGATAACTAGACTTGTATAGTGTACTAATGTCCCTCTACCGTCAGCATTCGTAATCATATTCAGGTAGTCGGATAGCTGTTACTATCAACCTGAATCATGATTACTTCTTGTATTCCTTGAGTCTCATTCACTACTCATGATTACCAAACATGTTGATAACTCTTATCAACAAGACTGCAGTACTCAGTAATCAACTTGGTGACATTTTCAAGGGAATGCTTACTCTGAATCAGAGGGTAGATTCTATCTTGACAATATATGTTCACAACCCTATGGACATGACATACCCAAGATACCCAGGTGTTGATCTTCTATAGACCTCACTGATTGGTAAGTCAAAGCAGCCATATCCATAGTCTGTGTTCATAATCATCTCAAGATTGAGAACACGTACCTTATACAAGTTATGAGTTCCTATTGACTGTTGACAGCCTTAAGCGTCAATAGGAAAGCTCAGGTCCGTCAATGCACTATAAGCACTAGCATATCAACTAAGAGCTACACTCTAGTGATTGAGATTAATCACTCCATCCAATGGTAGTTAATTATGCTACAGTGTAGACCTGATGAGGTATCCAGTCTCATCATCCACTGTGACATATTCTAAGTATCAAAGAATAGTAATTCGTATCTCACTTGTGTGTATCTCATACACACACGAATTGCTTACTATGATACTTAAGGATAAAACATTCATCTCATGAAAGAAACATACACAATGAAATGTAAAGCTGATATCAATATATTATAATGCTAATGTCTCATACATAAAGTAATGGTTTGAGGGCACAAACCCAACAAACTCCCACTTGCACTCACAATCATTCAGAACTACATCTAAGAACTAGACTATCTAGATGACGATCAAAGACCTTCTGTGGTAAGGCCTTTGTAAATGGATCAGCAAGATTGTCAGCGGTGGCAATCTTGGTGACAGTCACATCTCCACGTTGAACTATATCTCGGATTAGGTGATATTTCCGCTCTACGTGCTTTCCTTTCCCGTGGTTCCTTGGCTCCTTGGACTGAGCCACTGCCCCACTATTATCACAATAAAGCATAATAGGCGACAGCGACGCTGGTACCACCTCGAGTTCCATGAGGAACTTCTTGAGCCAAACAGCTTCCTTTGCGGCTTCACAAGCAGCCACATACTCAGCTTCTATAGTTGAGTCTGTAATGCATTTCTGCTTAATGCTCCTCCAACTAATAGCACCACCTCCCAAGGTAAAGAGATGTCCGGATGTCGACTTTCTCGAATCTTTATCTGACATAAAGTCCGAGTCAGTGTATCCTACTGGAATTAACTCACTACCGCCGTACATAAGCATGTAATCTTTAGTTCTTCTCAAGTACTTAAGAATGTGCTTAACGGCTGTCCAGTGCTCTGGACCAGGATTCGATTGATACCTGCTAACCATGCCAACGGCAAAGCAGATATCTGGTCTAGTGCATAACATCGCATACATGAGACTTCCCACTGTCGAGGCATAGGGAATTCCTGCCATGCGATTCCTCTCCTCTTGTGTCTTTGGACACTGGTCCTTGGAGAACGCTAAACCATGCCTGAAAGGTAACAAACCTTTCTTCGAATTATCCATTGAAAACCTAGTTAGCACTTTCTCGATATAACTAGCTTGAGATAATCCCATTATCTTTCGCTTGCAATCCCGAAAGAGCTTTATCCCAAGAATATAGCTCGCCTCTCCTAGATCCTTCATATCGAAAGTACTAGCTAGCCAAACCTTGACCGTTGACAGCGCCGCTACATCATTCCCAATGAGTAGAATGTCGCAACGTAAAGCACAAGAAAAGCCACTACTTTCCCTTCACATTTCTTGTATACACAAGGCTCATCCAGATTCTGTATGAAACCAAACGACTTGACCGCTTGGTCAAATCGGATGTTCCAACTTCTGGATGCCTGCTTAAGCCCATAAATGGACTTTTGCAACTTGCATACCAAGTTACCTTTCCGACCAGCTATGAACCCTTCTGGTTGTTGCATATAGATGTCCTCCTCAAGATTGCCATTCAAGAATGCAGTCTTGACGTCCATCTGCCAGATTTCAAAATCTAGGCATGCAGCAATGGATAAGAGTATTCTGATGGACTTGAGCATGGCTACCGGCGAGAAGGTTTCCTCATAGTCAATGCCCTCCCTCTGAGAATAGCCTTTCGCCACAAGCCTTGCCTTAAAGGTCTCAACCTTTCCATCAGATCCTCTTTTCCTCTTATAGACCCACTTGCAGCCAATGGGTTTAATATTGGCTGGAAGTTCTACAAGATCCCAGACCTGATTGGAATCCATAGATTCCAATTCAGCCTTCATAGCTTTAATCCAATGAGCTGAATCAACATCAGCCATTGCCTCTTCGTAAGTGGTAGGATCAGATTCAGATTCTATGGAGACAGCTTCAAAAACTTCTCCTAAGAACATGTATCTATCAGGCTGGCTGATAATCCTCCCACTACGACGAGGTACCGGTGCGGAAATGGGTGAAGAAGTGGTATTTTCTTGATTTTCATCGTTATCAACTGCGGGTTGGACTGAGGGCTCTCCTTCTATCTCTCTAAGATCTATCCTTCCCTTAGGTTTATGGTTCATGATATAATCATCCTCCAAGAAAACAGCATTTGTACTAATAAACACTTTCTGTTCTCTTGGATCATAAAAATACCATCCATAAGTACCCTTTGGATACCCTACAAAGTAACATACTTCCGATCTAGAATCCAACTTGCTCATCTTTCCTTTGAGCACATGTGCCGGACACCCCCATATCCGGAGATGTTGCAAAGAAGGCTTGCGCCCAATCCACATCTCTCGTGGTGTCCTGGGAACAGATTTGCTTGGTACTAGATTTAGTATGTATGCAGCGGTTTCCAAAGCATAACCCCAAAGGAATAATGGCAACTCTGAATAACTCATCATCGACCTAGTCATGTCTAAAAGAGTCCGATTCCTTCTCTCCGCTACACCGTTCTGCTGAGGCGTACCAGGTGCAGTCAACTGTGACAGAATCTCATTCTGTACGAGGTGATCAATAAACTCATTAGAGAGGTACTCGCCACCTCAATCAGATCGAATGGCCTTGATATGTGTGCCCGATTGCTTCTCCACTTCAGCCCTAAACTCTTTGAACTTTTCAAAGGCTTCAGACTTGTGCTGCATTAGGTACACATATCCATACCTAGAGTGGTCATCGGTAAATGTTATGAAATACTCATAACCACCCCTTGCTCTAATATTTATTGGCCCACACACATCAGTATAAACTAATTCCAATGATGCATTGGTCCTCTTGCCCTTTGCAGGAAAGGGCCTTTTGGTCATCTTACCCTCCAAACAAGACTCGCAGACTTCCATTGGTTCGAGAACCAAATCGCCTAAGACCCCTTCTTTGACTAGTCTGCCAATCCTATTCAGATTGATATGGCCAAGCCTCATATGCCAAAGCCTTGTTGGATTAGTGGAAGGTCCCTTTCTTTTAGATGGTAAAGTTACCACTGAGTTATTAAGTTCCAAACAAGAATCTTTTGAAATATTGGGAGTAATCACATACAAACCATTTGATTTAACACCAGAACATATAAAAGAACTGCTTCTTTTAATGACAACTTCAGTTCCAAAATGAAAGGAATAACCATTATTCGTTAAATTAGAAACTGAAATTAAATTACGTCTCATTAAAGGGACGTAAAGTACATCTGATAAAATCAAAACTTTATTGTCTGAAAATTCTAAAACTACGACTCCTATAGCAACCGCAGATACGGTTGCGCTAGAACCTAGAGTAAGCACGATCTCCCCATCACTACATTTCCTGGTTGATCTGAACCCCTGCAATGAATTACAGATATGGTTAGTCGCACCAGAATCAATGCACCAAGTGTTTGAAGTATCCGTAATAAAACTTACTTCAATCACATGTGATTCAATCATACCTTGAACTCTTGTAGCTAAGAATTCTGGACAGTTCCTCTTCCAGTGGCCCTTCTCACCACATTGGAAACACTTTCCTTTGCCTTGGCCACCCACCTTCCCTTTGCCCTTACCTTTTCCCTTAGATTTTGCAATCTTAGGGACCGGTCCAACACTTGAACCACCAGTGCCAGCCTTCTTCTTTCCTTTCTTACCTTTCGGTGTAGATCGGGAAGAAGAAGCGCTTTTCTCAACGTTTAAAACGCTGCCCCCAGGTTTGATCACCCCTTCTGCTGCCAGTAAAGAACTCATTAATTCGCTCATTGAAAAATCCATTTGATTCATATTATAGTTAAGTTTGAATTGAGCGAATGATGGCGACAGCGAGTTGAGGATCATATCAACTTGGGTCTGTGCATCGATGTTGGCTCCCAAGGTCTCCAGTTCGTTTAAATAACCAATCATTTTTAAAACATGTTCTTTGACTGGAGTACCTTCCGACATCTTTGCACTCATTATCTTCTGCATGGCTACCTGTCTGGCAGGCCTGCCATGCTCCCCAAACATCTTTTTCAGGGATGTGATAATGTCACTGGCAGAATCGTTCGATTGGAATTGGTGTTGTAACACACCAGCCATTGAGGCCAGAATGTAACAACGGGCCATTCCATTCGACTTCTTCCATTTGTCAAACTCGCGTCTGGCAGCTGCCGAAGCATTTACCGCGGGTTCTTCAGGGCTTGGGGTGGTGAGGACATATATGTGATCCTCCGCAGTTAAAACGATGTCAAGGTTACGTTTCCATTCAGTGTAGTTATTTCCAGTTAACTTGTTTTGAGTGAGTATGGTGGCAAGTGGACTAAATGCAGATCCAGACATTATGATTACTGAAAATCAAAACAAACAAAATAAATGTGGATATCAGAATTGACAGTTTGAAATAAAAGAATCCTTAAAACTCTTATTTAAAAACAAAGTCGCCGGAATATCGAAACGAAAGAATAAAGCCTCCGTGTGGTGGTCAATGTTCGATCTTTCGATTTATCATGACTTATCCGCTATGTAACTCTTGCAAAATAGCCATGACTCCCGAACCTATTTGATCTCTAAGTTTCTGAATAATGCTCCGTGTGGGATCCCTTATCCATAGCTTAGCTAGTGTGTACCATTAACTAGGATCCAATCACAACCGTCTCAAGTAGCACCTCCGTGTGGTGGTCACCCTCTAACACGTCTGATTGATCCTATCCATAGGAAGTTCACATCTAGTAACCAATGAGCAGTGTACCCTCCGTATGGAATGATCACCCCTGGCGAGGTGACACAGAATACACTACTCATCTTACAATGAACCGTTAATGGAAGATCGTGGGTGTTATTTGATAAGACCCTCTCCCACTAGATTTAGTAAATTAAGGATATTGCTTTTGAAAAATGTTTCCACACACTACCCATAAACATCCAATGTTTACTAATGTGTTGAAAACGGTTTTTGAATTTTATTTTAGAAAACTTGTTTTAAGTGCATGCAACAATGTATTATACGCCAATCACAAAACAAGCACATAAAACAAAAAAAACTAAAATGAAATATAGGCATTCAAACAATGCCTCTATCTCCCATGGCTCTATTTCCATAGAACCACCTTCTTGGTTTGGTCGCCTCCGGCTCCATCTTTATGGACAACGGCTCCTTGCTCCATCTTCATGGAATTTCTAATTCTATTACATTGGACCTATGCTTCTTTTGAAGCTTACAATTTATCTAGAAAAAGGAAATAGCAAAAAGGAATAAAAGGCTAGGGAAACCGGTGCGACTTTCCTTTTCGTAGGATTGAAGCCGCAGCGCCCTTTACATACGCCTTAAAACCAAACCATTAATAAATTACAACATGCACCAATCTCAAACAATTTAAATATAAATATTTAAACGACTTGGTGCCATGGGAGATAGTGACTAATTTTGCTGCAAAAGGGTTAGTCGTACACACATCCACACATACATAAAAAAATATATGTAACTATTGGAACACTTAATTGATTCACACAGTATATAAACACTTTACATACTGAATTAGAACTTAAAACAGCATCTTACTTCTCTGTCACAGTTCGATCGATCGAAGACCGTTCGATCGCTCGAACCTTCGATCGATTGAACACTGTTCAATCGCTTGAACATTCTGTTTCACAGAATGATTTGAAAATTTTACAGAATATTTTAAAATTAAAGTTTTTAATCTCAAAACACTTTAAAACTGTGAAACAGAGAACCTGACAAAGTATCTATCTCGATCGATCGAACTTCATTCGATCGATCGAATACCAGAAGGTTCGATCGATCTAAGACTGTTCGATCGATTGAGAACAGAATGTTCGATCGATTGAAACAAGTTCGATCGATCGAACCCACCTTGCATCCTATGCAATCACAGTTTTGTATTCTACTACGATAACACTGCAGAAACAGATCTGTGACGATGCAGTTTCGAAAACAGTTCTAAAATCAACATGCAAATCAAAACTAGGGTTCCAAAAACGCATCTATAGATCCAAACGAGCGCGGCTCTGATACCAATTGAAGGAAAAAGTGGTTTAAAGTTAGAGTTTAAACGCGCAACGGAAATAAGTTAAGTTATAAAACTTTTGGTATTCCAGGATCTACTACTCGTCAATTCCATAAATGCGTACAAGGGGGTGCAAGAATTATACCTTAGTGTCTTGAACCCAATTCTGAAACTTTAACTTCCAGCAGCCTCCACTAGATGATCTTCACCCTTATGACTCCTGCGGATGCCTGCCGGAAAGACTAGGGTTCGTGGGAACCCTAATAGAGAGGATAGAAAGGTTTTAGGAAGACTATGATAGTTTCTGCAGCTTCTGCGTATAAAAACGACGATCACTTACTTCCAGAACGCAGCTGCCCTATTTATAGATTTCCAGAACCGACCTAGACTTCGATCGATCGAAGTGACTTCGATCGATCGAAGTGACTTCGATCGATCGAACCATTCTCGATCGATCGAACCTGCTGACTTCAATCGATCGAACATACTTCAATCGATCGAACTTGTCTTAACAGCTTCTTCAAGTGTCTTTCCAAGCATCCTAGCGGAGCTAAGAGTGGGACCTCCTAGGCTCTTTATTGTTGGCTCAGACCAGTTTGTTAATTACCATGACCAAACTCTTTGATCAGCAAACTAACTAACTGGTCAGTTAACGTTTATTCCACTATAAAATGATAACTGAACTCCAACGCAAAAGAACATATCCGAAGCGATAACTAGACTTGTATGGTGTACTAATGTCCCTCTACCGTCAGCATTCGTAATCATATTCAGGTAGTCGGATAGCTGTTACTGTCAACCTGAATCATGATTACTTCTTGTATTCCTTGAGTCTCATTCACTACTCATGATTACCAAACATGTTGATAACTCTTATTAACAAGACTGCAGTACTCAGTAATCAACTTGGTGACATTCTCAAGGGAATGCTTACTCTGAATCAGAGGGTAGATTCTATCTTGACAATATATGTTCACAATCCTATGGACATGACATACCCAAGATACCCAGGTGTTGATCTTCTATAGACCTCACTGATTGGTAAGTCAAAGCAGCCATATCCATAGTCTGTGTTCATAATCATCTCAAGATTGAGAACACGTACCTTATACAAGTTATGAGTTCCTATTGACTGTTGACAGCCTTAAGCGTCAATAGGAAAGCTCAGGTCCGTCAATGCACTATAAGCACTAGCATATCAACTAAGAGCTACACTCTAGTGATTGAGATTAATCACTCCATCCAATGGTAGTTAATTATGCTACAGTGTAGACCTGATGAGGTATCCAGTCTCATCATCCACTGTGACATATTCTAAGTATCAAAGAATAGTAATTCGTATCTCACTTGTGTGTATCTCATACACACACGAATTGCTTACTATGATACTTAAGGATAAAACATTCATCTCATGAAAGAAACATACACAATGAAATGTAAAGCTGATGTCAATATATTATAATGCTAATGTCTCATACATAAAGTAATGGTTTGAGGGCACAAACCCAACATCGATTCCGTCCCAAGCTTCGAACATCATATTAAAATAAATTAGAGTAGAGCAATCAAGGCTTATAAAATTTTTCTAACTTATTAAATATTACAGCACGGGGTCAACTAAGGCACACTCCGTCTTAAAAAAAAAAACAATAATGTCTAAAATCTATTACAGTCATCCTTATTACAAAATCCAGTTCATAACTTAAAAGATGTAATGATAAATTCCCCTTCTAGTAGTTGTTCTCAATTTGGATAATCGTAAGGCCCAGCATGATCATAACCTGAAAAGCCTTAACACGAATGTCCATGGCACATCAACGCTGTCAGCTTATTGAAGCTGGTGAGTATTAAAAACACGTACTCGAATGTAAAACATATTCATCTATAATTTTCCATTTTACTGTTTCATAAATCAACAGTTTAACCATAGAATTAAATTCAATTTATAAAACGGTGAGAATAATATTAAAATCTTCAATTCATAAAACATCTGACCATGTATGAGACCAATGCAACCTTTCTCATCTTACTGACTCTTTTCTCTTGACAACACAATACCTAACTCTCTCACACCAGTATCTTTGAAATGCTAAGATAGCCACACTTTAGTACAGGGGTATCAGGGAGTGTCCAGTTTGCCTCACACTTTAGTACGGGGTACCAGGGAGTGTCCAATGCCTCACACTTCGACCGTACCACGCACGTCAGGGACTGTCCAGTAGGCCACACCCTAGCACCACCATGGCTGCAAGGGAATGTCCATGTTCGGCGTCACATACTTTAGCGCTACCATTGGCACCAGGGAGTGTCCAATTTTGCCACCGTCACATTTCAAAGACACTCTGGCCGCAATCTCAACACGTCACACTTTAGTACACAATTACCAGGGAGTGTCCACACAATCTCAACCACATACTCTTTTTCACACTGACCAACACTCACACTCACCATGCATGTACAACTGACACCATATGAATGTCGTGCAACTATAAACAGAATATATGAAATGCTGGGAACGATAGCCATGTGTATTTGGCAAGAATCGAACCTATAATCGCTCTTTGATAAACAAAACATAACACAACAAAACCAGTACTGACATAACTTCCAAACAGAGCCTTAAAAACCCATAAAACATCATCCAAACAGTTCCTTGTCAGAAAATAGACAAAAATTAGAAACTGTAAGAAATCGCGCGTGCGGTTGCTCGCGCAGGCCGCTCACGCGATATGCCCATTTTTCAATTTTCTTTAATAAAATTTTAAACTGTCAGAAAACACAAAGATCGCCCGCTAAACTGTCAGAAAACACAAAGATCGCCCGCGCGCGGGCCGTTGCCGTTCACGCGACCCTCGCTCACGCGATCATGCGCGCGAGTTCAGGTAGTGTCTTCGTCTGCTTCGCTGGAAATCCCCTGTTTTAGAATTTTGAGGGTCTTTTGACCCATTTTGCAAATCCGAAGTAATTAGAACAAGTAATATATAAATCTCTTCAGTTTGTCGCAAGGATTAAGAATACGGAATCCATTTAATGCGAATCGATCCGTATCTCTCGAATTTTATGAAAAACTAAAAGATGTCAAAACTAAATTTTCTAATATACTTTCTCATGTGAACAAATTAAGCTCTAATACTTTGGCTACAGCTTCTACGAACTATAATCTTTCAAAATCATATATAAAAACAGATTTTGGTCGAGTTTGGAAAATCACCATTTTTGAGCTTCAAGCTTTCATACGAAAATTGACTATGGTATTCTTCAAATTAGACTAAACCAACAGTACATAAAGATGAGATTACATTCCAAGTGAGTTAGAATACTCACAGATGATAAGGATTGGAGAATTGTTTGAGAAAGAATAAACAATTACGAAAACCTAGCTCCAAATATTCAAGCTATGGAGGTTGAGGCTCTCTCTCTTTCTCTAAAATTTCAGTAACAAGGAGCTCTTAATCTTTCTCTTTTCTCTCTGTATTGAACTTCTGCAGATTGTGGGTCGTGTGTGTGTATTTCAGTAACAAGGAGCTCTTAATCTCTCTCTTTTATCTCTGTATTGAACTTCTGCAGATTGTGGGTCGTGTGTGTGTGTGTGTGTGTTTATATAGAGATCAAAATTTGGAAAACTTGGTGCCCAAGAATATTCATAATGATATATACGTATATACATAATACACAAATTAATAGTCTCAAGCTTAAGCCAAAGGTCAAGAATAGGTGTGTAGGGGTCATGTTAGGTGTGTTTAGGAAATTAGTTTGTAGTCACGTTATAACACACACCTCCAAAACATTGCCAAACAAGGACTAACTAATGATTAGTTTCCATAAATGGGAATAAAATAAATGTTTAATCTAACTTTGCGTCACTTCCAAAATCTGTGGAAGTTCAATGTGGCGCAGACAGTCATCGCACATGAACAAGTATTTTCGTGGCGCGGTGATTACCACAAAAATACAGAAAATTCATTTTAACGTAAGAAATGATTTTCTGGTTTTATAAAAATACTGTTTGAGTCAAAAGAATTCATTTTCACCGTTTTGAAATACAGTTTTGGAATTTTACACAGGTATTACTAAAGTTTATAAAATTTACAGTTTGACCCCAAAAGAAATTCCAATATGAATTAGACAAGTAATAAGATTCCAAACATGAGAATTGCAATAAATTTAAAAGCTGACAATACCAATTAAATTTAAATATGACAATAAAAATACCAATAATTAAATGAAAATGCAGGTTGTTACAGACCACCACTGTCACAAGTGGTAGGAACCAAACATGTAATAAAAATTAGGATTAATTTCACTTTACACCCCTGAAGTTTGGGTGGTTTTGCACTTTGCACCTTAAAGTTTCAAATTTGACACTTTGGTCCCTAAAGTTTGGGATGAGTTGCACTTTAGTCCCTCGAAGACTTTTTGTGATGAAATTTTCACTTTAGTGATGAAATCATTCATCACTAAAGAGCTATTTGGACTTATTTGCCACATTTGTGAAACTTTAAGGACCAAAGTGCCAAATTTAAAACTTTAAGGTGCAAAATGCAAAATCACCCAAACTTCAGAGGTGCAAAGTGCAACTAATCCTAAAAATTATGAAACTAAAGGATCTCTATTAAGCTCCCAAATTACGCTCAATGGCCAGTCAAATATTTGCTATTTGCTGTGAACCATGCGCCTAGAGGTGCTCCCTCAAGTTGGATAAGCCATAGCATAACCCAGCTCTACCAAATGCAATAGTGAACGAATAGGGCTCTCTTCTCCCCACTTTTCTCTCTGAAATCCCTTCAATATGAAAAGAAACGAATAGGGCTCTCTTCTCCCCACTTTTTTTCCATTAACCTTGTCTCCTCTCCCAAATTAACTTAACTTACCATACGAGAGAAATAGAGAGAAAATGGTATCCTTTCTTGTCTCTTCAATTCTCTGAGTCCAAAAGAAATGTTAATGTAAGTTATATTGCAGTCTACTTCTCATAAATATAAGAAGCAATGCCCGCATAAACTAATGAGATCCAAGCAGAAAATTCACATTGCAAGAACGAGGTAGACTGCGCATGAGAGAGAGAGAGAGAGAGAGAGAGAGAGAGAGAGAGAGAGCTTTACTTGTGTAATTTCTTTCTTATAATGTTAGAGAACAGTTCAGAACCTATAAAACCATGGATTAAAAGATAGCTCTACAATACTTACTAGCCAGGACCTTGCTAGACATGGCCTGCAAATAAATGGAGACAATGCTAAACTAAAAGATCACCCTTTCCTATGTTGAACAGTAAAAAAAAAAACTACCTTGTAAATTCATCTCCAAAAAATTCTCATCATCCCTCCTGTCGAATCAATTCAAGAACAGCAAAAATAACGAACCGACTTGGTTCGGTGATTAATTTAAGGACTGACTCATTATGTTGGTGGAAAGAATCTGTTAAGGTTGAAAGGCAAGGTATAGAACTCTTCATTTCTGTTATCTCCTCTAAACGTACGAAACTTTACCCACCACGGCATTCCTCGATCTTTCTTTGATTTTTCCACCTCCAATGTATTGTCGAGAAACACTGCTACTATTAATCCCACGGTTGGTGGAGATGAGAATATGGTATTCAAGAATGCATTGAACTGCAAAAAGAACAGGATTATTATAACCAGTCAAAATATAACAAAGCAAAAGCTTCTTCTTAGTCTATTCCATAGAAATTTAACAAGCAAATATAAGTAAGCAACTTCACAAATTTTTGTTAAGACTTGGATCAAATGTAAAGGTATTAACTGCACTAATTTCACACTTTTGACTTCTTACATTACGCTCCGCTATGATATCACAAACTCAAAAGGGTAGATAAGACTGACCCCTCCCATGAGGTTTATATTTGTGTTTTACTTGAACCGTTCACCTAAATGAGCTAAACAGAATAAACAAAATGTGCCCCCAATATATTAAACAAATTTCTACATAAGAAATTCAGAAATTGTTGAAAAGGCAATTATCATTACGTCTTAGATACCTATTTATCGAATTTATATCCGTTAGCTCCATAAGTTTGGGGGCATCTCTGTCATTTCATACTTTTCAGCATTTTGGCATTCAAGAAAATTTGGTCGCTTAAGTCAGCATAAAGCATAAGTTTCTATAGTGGTGGTTTGTTTAGGTAATGGAGTTAACTGAAACACAAATATAGACTTCAAGGGAGGTCAGTAAAATTTTGTCAAACTTAAAAACCTAGCTGATATAAATTTAACCTTAGGAGAAGGTTAGTTATATCTATCTATATTGAAAGTTGAAACTACACCTTTATGTTCTGCTTTTGATCAGCATCACAATGTCGGTAAGAATTGAATGTAAATCTACTTTTTAAAAGGCAGACCATTATTTTCTGTGTAACCAATTAAAAAAAAAAAGAAAAGAAAAGAAAAACAAGGCAGATCATTTTAGCCTTTTTAGATTAAATAAATACTCACCCATCCAGCATTTGATCTAACAAGACCACCGCGATAAGTCAAGTATTCATTGAAAAAATGAGGAACCGATATACCGAGGAACAACGAGAGCCCCGTTATGACAAGGTTCCTCATGGAGTTCATGTTAGTGAACTGAAGAAATGATAGGCCGACTGCACCTGCAAGTGAAGGGAACCTTATGAAGGATTTGAATTTAAGGGGCTGTTTGGGAAGGCAAAGAACCGGTTTTGTGGTTTATAAAGTGAACCTGTGCTATACATTCAGGTGCTTGGAGAATGTCCATTTCGTGTAAGTTGGTGCCCTAGTCTACTCTCTCCTATAAATGGGTCTTATGTCAAAACATAACCTTGGTTCTCATAAGAACTAAGACAGAAAGCGAGACAGCTCCTATCTAACGCATTCCCAAACAGGCCCCAAGAGTAATTACATTTTCTTGTAAATGCAAGGCATACCCACGAGGCCGAATAGAACACAGTATAGAGCTGCATATATGGGAAGTGGTATAGATGCAAAAACAGCTCCGAATTTTCCTGTAAAGAAGGTAACAAAGTGTGAACCAAAGATGGAAATCCATAAAAATATGCATGTTGAACATGCATCAGTCCAACATGAGAATTACAAAATAAAAAACTTCTATAATACGGCCTTGTACTTTTGGATGTATGATGATTTGCTAGGTCCCAATGCATTGTAACAGAGTGCCATTTTGTTGTAATTTTTGCGCCATTTGTACTAATTTTTCTAAGACACCATTTGATACCACAATGTTTAGTAACCAAGTCCCACTATGTTGTAACTTCCAGTATAAGTAATTGGTCGTTACATAGAATGAACCTCGAGATATAATGTCTAATGAAACTTTGCAGATCAGAGAATGTCACACTCAAAATGGCTTTTTGGCTAACTCTTTGGTCGTCTAATTGAAAATAGTAACTCTCACATGGTGGTGTGAAAAGTTACAACGACCAGTCGCTACTCACTCAGTTGGAGTTTGATAAGACTGATAAACAACATGTGGCATAAAATCAAATACCTGTTAAAGGAAACTTTCAAAGGCTTGTGGATGGCCATGGCCTATCCTTGACTCAACATGTATGATTAAATGCAAGAGTTTATTTTTCTACTCCACTTAATTTCATAGTGATTTGTGCCTACGGAATCTGTATTGCCAACCTAAGATAGAGAAGATTATCATGAAACCGGCAGAAATTTGAACGACCCTTCGACTTCCAACCCGGGTCAATCCAAGTAGTCCCACATTTTCCCTGAAATACACCACCAAGTTCTCTGTGAGCTTATCTTGCAAAGACAGAAACATGACAGAATGTTTCTACTGCAGCCAATAGTTCATTCACTTGTGTAAACTCAGTTCTTACACAGATACGGTAGAACCAGTGCACGTTCCGAACATACCATCGAGCAAAATCCCAATCCCCTGTATCAAAATGCAAACATGTTCAGCCCATTCAAAAACATATGTACATATATAGATGGGGCTTGCTATCCTACTACATGATAGAGAGGCACTTTAGCAATCTTTCAATAAGGCACTAAAGTAACCTACTTTAGGTCCTTCACAAAAGTACTTTGGTACCCTCATTTTAATGAAGTGGCAAATGTGTACTTTAAATATGTAATAGGGTAGCACTTCCCTGTATACATATGTCAAATATGATTCAAATTCCTACAAAGATCGCGATTGCATAAAAGAACGCTGTTAGATACTAAGACGTGTTGTGCGCGTCATTGAATGCCATAATTTCATTCATACTTTTATATAGCATTCTACGTTTCTAACTGAGAAGATGATAATCTTGAATGGTTCCACTTAGAAAACATGTAAGTCATTCAAAATAATGATTAATCTCATAAACTTTGACATTCGAGAAAACATAGAATGACCATATAGGAAAGATAAATAATGAAGTCTCATATACTCTCATGGCGATGGATTATACTATAAGCTACTTCATATACAAAACATCAATATGGCCATTTAAATTTAAGTGGCAGCAAAACATGCTACAAGGTTGTCAAAGCAAACTTGTAGTAGCATAAAAGCATTAAGGTAGCCCTAAATGTCTACAATGAATCAATGATGGTCCATCACACTCAACATCTGATAGCACTTAGAAATTTGAGGGGTGGTGTCAAAATTGAGACCTAAACTTAGCCTAAAAAAAAAAATTCAACTGAATATAAACTTCCATAGAAAAACACTTAACATCAACCAATTTTGATGATATAAAGGAATTCCATTTCATAATTGTTAAGTCACCAGTTGCTCCAAAGCTTAAATTTTTAGAGCATGGCCCTAGCATTGTATATCAAGCTTCAACACCCTCTCTCAAATGCATCCCCATCTCGCACATGGAGAGGTATTAGACGACAAACAAAGCTCCATCATTCTGAAGAGACAACAAACTGCAATATCCAAATCAGAGCGGGGACGGAGATTCAAACCCAATATCTCCCGCAAACAAGGCTCTGATACTTGTTAAGTCACCAGTTGCTCCACAAGCATAAGCGTATAAAGACTGGGCCTAAAAATGTATGTCAAGCTCCAAAAGTCATTTCTATGCATTTTGTTTTAATTCATTATTCTATGAGAAGTGAATTTAAAACCTCATCACCGTTATGGGATTATAATCTACTGATAATAACTAAGAGAATCAGGAAGTGTAGTATGTTTTGTTTGAGGATCAAAACTAATGTACTGTAAGATTATTTCTTTCCCTACAAAGTGGCATTAGTTCTCCAATATCCAGTGTACTCAAGATATACTACAGCTTCTATATATTATCTTATCTCTATCAAAACAGACTAAGTGAAAAAGTTAACATGAGCTTTTTGAGTTGCAACGATGCATTTTCTTCTGAAACAATAACTAAGAGAATCAGGAAGTGTAGTATGTTTTGTTTGAGGATCAAAACTAATGTACTGTAAGATTATTTCTTTCCCTACAAAGTGGCATTAGTTCTCCAATATCCAGTGTACTCAAGATATACTACAGCTTCTATATATTATCTTCTCTCTATCAAAACAGACTAAGTGAAAAAGTTAACATGAGCTTTTTGAGTTGCAACGATGCATTTTCTTCTGAAACATGTGCTCAAGAGATAAGCATTGAAGGAGCTTACCTGCCAGCCAATGCCCCGGCTCAGTACGCAGGCAGGAGGTGGAGTGGCAATTGCCAGCCGAGATGCTGCCTGATAAGCACCAGTAGACTGCATCATAAGAAATTAGGTCAAGATTGGCAAGCGAATAATGAATAGTTAAGGCTTTTGGTTTGTGGATTTAGGGAAAGAAAAGAGAAGGGGGAAAAAATAAAAAAGGAAGAAAGAAGGTGTAGGTACACACTACAGGCTAGCCGCATAGCAATAAGCTACGACACCTCACCACCACGTGTCATACTCCAGGCTCGCCATGTAGCAATAAGCTACGACACCTCACCACCACGTGTCTCCACGAACAACGCCTAATTACGCCTAATTACTCCTAGGCATATGTCCACCGTGGACACAACCCAGGGTGGCACGTGCAACGCGCTCTACCCCTGAAGAGGGTAGTAACAAGCAAACACGCTCTCCCTTAGAGGTGACTCAAGCGGACGCGCTTGTCACCACCCCAGGACTCCTCTCACCTTGTGAGGATCCCCCATCGCCTCAGATAACACCACCTCTAATACTCCACATACTTTGGTGGCAACACCACCAAAGAAGTAGTCATCTCCATCACTGAGGCCTCCAAGCTACATGGCCTCTAACAGACTAAAGGCTCCATATCTAACATGGTCACACACAAGTACCCTTAGTCAGGAGCAGGACTAAAGGGTATCACACGCTGGGATCTCGAGAGTTCATGACTCGGTGGCTAGAGTTAAGGGTATCTCCCTAGCTAGACGCCCATGGGCAAGGCTAGGGTTGGTTCCAAGGAAAGAGAGAGACACGTGCTCAATCATGTGCGTTCCCCATCCCATCCTCCTAGGTCACTTACGCTACTAGTGTAACTCATTCCATCATCTCACCTACCCCCAGGCCACTAAGGACCTTTAGCGTGTAGCCGCACCATTTCTGGAAATACCCACTGACATACTCTTCTCCTAGCCGTAATAGAGGTCACCTCACCGCTCTTCTATCGAAGTAATCATCTCACCGCCCACAATAAATGTCCCATCATGGAGGCACGCCTACACCCCTTTTTCCTCTTGTCGCTAGATAAAGCTTATGCCACTGCCCTTCTATCTTGTCAATACATCTCATAGCTGAAATCACACGCCTTCCCGTCTTATCCACCAACCTACAGACCTTTCTAGAGAAGCCACCTAAGCACTATGGCAGTCACGCTTGAGTGACTTATACTCCTTACCTCGGCTATAAATACCACACCCTTCTTCAATACAAGGACAGGGGATCAACAAAATGTACCTCAAATATCTACTATAAGCTCTATAGCTTTAACTCTCCACACCTACTGCTCTCTCTCTCTTTCACTTGGGATTACCTTGGCTCTCACTCGAGCCACGTACTCTCTCAGACCCATCTACTATATTACAACACATATCTACATTGACACTGACTTGCTTACGTGTTATACTCTCTCACACATCACATAAAAGAACTCATACAGAAGGAAAGCTAGTTCCCTAGTGTTTTCCTTTATGTTTTCCTTCATGCTTAAACAGCATTAAGTTCAAATGTTTTCAAGAAAAGGGGAAAGTAACTCTCAAAATTCAAAATATTGTAATTTATTTCTCACCGTATTTTCTTTTCCTTCCTACATTCGTTACTAACCAAATGAAGCAAACTGTTTTCCTTGGTATTCCTTTCCTTTCCCTTCCCTCACTAAATCTTAGAAGGAAGAACCTTTTAAAGCGGTCACGCTCCCACCTCAAACTCTTGATTTCACGCTTCTTACTAAGAAGCTTTTTAGAACCTTGCTCCCCTCTATGTTAGAAGATTGCACCCACCCCCACTCCCATAACAACCAAGTCTCAAAATAGCTTATAAAGATTCAAGTTCTTAGTTTGCTCAAACATTTTATCGAAGAAATATTTTTATGTCAACATATGGTTTAAGTCTTTCAAAAACAAAATCTACGATCAAAATATCTAATTTCAATCTAATCCCTCTTCACTAATTAAAGATTGAATAATCTATCTGAAATACTTGGACCCTCCCAACATTGGAACCTCTTAAAGTACCACCCCCGCTTGGTGCTTCTATGCACTAAATCAGTAAATCCATAAATCAAACAGAGCCTAAGGTATTATAAAGATGTTGTGAAGCCATTGGAGTTCATGGAAACTTCAACTAGTAAACACAGATCGATACTGATGGGTACCACAAATGTTGATTTGGTATTACCACAGTAAATTAGTTTATTATATTTGGATCAAACTAATTTGTTCAAAAAAGTAAAACCCACATTTTGTTGCATGTACAAGGCTGAAACCTTTACATACTAGCTGTAAGCTGATTCCACGAGCTATATGTAATTAAATTGTATACTTTTCCGAAAAACACAATCCAGATACTTCTAGTGCGAGCCTGTTGAAAAGGAAGTTCCGCAACTACAACAAATCAAATGTGAGAAGTGTCACAAATGGCTTGATTGATTTCTACTCTATCATTTTTCTAATTCCATTCAATAGTAACCCTGTAGTTGTCTAATGATCCCATTCACAGAATAGCTGGGGCACAAAGTTCTAAACCTACCGGTTTAATGGTTCATAAGTGAACTAGTTCCATATATTCACGTGTTTAACAGATCCAACATTATCAGTGCATATGAGTCCGTGCCCGATGTAAAATTCCTCTTAAAACAGGTTTTTTGTCACCCCAACATAATGCTGGTTTTTTTTTTTTTTTTTCTAACTGTTGGAAAATGAGATCGGGACTGAACATGATCCTATTCGATGCATTCCATCAAGGTCCTTAAGCTCCTCGAAACCTCTGCCTATTTGGGAGTTGGGACACGTTAAGAGAGATTATAGACAAAACAAGTATAAGGAATTTAAGTTTCAATTGAGCATCCTATGAATCCATTGTTGGGCTGCAATGGTATTTATTCAATTATCAAGGAAATATAGGCAGGCTCTCTTGGAAACCAAACAGTACCTCTATCATTGACACAAGAACTGCTGACATCATAGCAAATGAATATCCCGCGGAAAAGGTAGGTGGACCCCACTGCAGAGGGTATGGGAACATGAACCTGCACTAACACATCAACGGAGTTATACATGGCATAAAATCAAGAGAAAATTCATATTACTTGAATGGCATACCAAGGGGCAGTAGATACGAGATTCGCTTTGTCCGTACGACAACTGACTTGAGTTCGAGGCGGTTTGTTCCGGTAGGCCCCACTTGCAGTCAGTATAATGGCATAAATCCAAATGATTGTGACACAGATCAACACAGGGAACCGTTCGAAAATAGGGATATCTCGTAGTGGTCTCAGGTGCTTTAGATACTGCATTTACATTACTATTGTTTACCAAAAGGAAATTAACAAATATTTTGCGCAGAGGCCTTACTGTGTCCAAGATTAGAAAGCACTCACTTGAGACAGTCCAATGACTAGCAATAGCATCGGTATCCCAATTTCCACACAATTCCCTAGCTGAAAATTCAAAAATTGTAAATGAGCAACACAGACTGCTAAGGAGGAATATTAGGGCCTGTTTGGAATTACTTCTCAACCACATCATACATATAGTAGCCTGTTTGGATAGATTTTAAGCAGCGCTTTGGAGCCCCAAAATCACATTTTGGCTGAAGCAGGTCGAGAGGTGCTTCAGCCCAAATGTGATGCAGAAAGCAGAATTGGAATGTAATGAATTTTTTCCAAATTCCCATGGTGCCCTTGGATTACGGCTTCGTCTTCTGTATTTGCCTAAACACAGAAGTTACAACCAATCCAAACAGGCCCTAGTCCCCCTCGAAATAGTGCAACCAATGACATAGAAAGGCATCTAATGCATTTTACCACACCAATGAGGAACCACATAATACCAAAGGAAAAACTTCACAGTTTTCAATTTACATTGAATCATTTACTGATAAAAACCCAGAAAGTACAAGTTCAAACACTGCACAAAAGTTTGTCCAACTAAAGCACAAAGTTGAAATTTCAAAACTCTCAAAGATGCCAAAACGATAGATAAAATTTGTATTTCAAGCTTGCTCATGAGTCACTAAGAAAAATGATATTTTAATCCAACTAAAGCCCAAAGGAAAACATGCACTCTTCATGAGTCACAAAGAATATTATGTGGACACATGATGACCTACCAATAAAATGAAAGGATCCAACATATGACCAGCTTGATGCCAATCTATGTGTAATGAGGGGAAAGCATAGAAAACATTAATTAGTGACGAAAATTGGAAAAAAAGAAAATGAAGTGAAAAGTGAGTTAAGAATTTTCTATTTTATAAGTCAGGTCTATTCCTATTTTCTTGAATTTCTAAAATATTTTATATGGAGGAAAACGTTCGGGAAATAGTTTCCTTCTTGTTTTCCTTTCCTTTTTCTTATCCTTTTCTAAGTCATCAAACCAAACAGAACATTAATAGCAATTAAAATACCTACCACTGGAAATCCTCGTTGAAACAACCCCAACCCAACCAACCCAACCACTGGTGCCATACCAAGAGGACTGAAGAACCTGCAAAGAAAATCATCTATAAACTACATACGCTATCATCTCGAAGCGAGAGTTCAAAACAACCATGGGATACGACGAATATACCGTGAAAATAGACCCCAAAGTTGGCTGTAACCCAGGATGATTTGTATGCTTGAAGCGATAATTAAAGCCCCTTGAATAGCTCGCATTGTTTGTATAAATCTCTGCAAACCAATTATATGTGACTATCAGACAAGAAAGTGTTTAAAGTACAATGTCGGAAGTACCCCTTATTTAACAACTCAAATTGTTGATCATGGGTTGTAATGTGAAGTGAACACTAACCAGTTTTTAGAAATTAGAAGCAACTTGGAACAAAAAAAATTGATATGGAGTTCAAGTCAATTTTTTTTCGTTTTCTATATCAATTATTTTTCGTAGCTTTGAAAATAAGTTTACAACCAATGCACTATGTATACTTTATCAATTTTTCATATGAATCATATTGAGGTTTTGATGAATGACTTCATGTTTATCTTCAGTTCTTAATGTCAATATCTATGGATATAACCAAGTGTCATAATCATTGCTGTCAAATAGTGCATCAGTTTTTCAATATTATGATTCATGAATCACATCAAATCGAATCTTGATTCAGTATTCTAAAATCATGAATTGTTAATCGTATCAAATCTTGAATCCCATATACTTTTTTCGTACAGAAATAATAGCATATACTTGACAATAAATACTAGCATGTATGTAACAATCGTTTGAATTGACCGATTTTAACAACGGACATAATAGTGACGACAAAATATTTAAGTGTCACTTCCTTGCAATTGTGAAACACCAACAATAAAAGGGAAAGGGATGGACTTACATCATGAGGATCATCAATTCGTTGCAGTGATGAATCGAATATTATATATAGTATGGGAATGATATAAGCAAAGGAACCTCCTACTACAGCCGGCAACCGGGTACCAAAAAGTGTTTGGAGAAGTGTGTTAATGCCAGCTACAAATAGCAGAGTCTGTATTACCAGTGCTTTGTCGCCCTGATTTTGCAAGCAACTACACGGTCAATAAATTTGATAAGAGGGTCATTAGAGGCCCATCATAGTAATGAATTTCACGGAAAATAAATACATAAATCTAGGCTGATCATATAGAGTGACCACAGGAATCTTGTTGACTCTAGATAGGGAGCTAGTCAATGAGTGGTGGAGGATGAACGAACTATCAAAAAAAACAGAAATGTTGGATTGAGGCCTAAGAAGTCACTTCGGCTCTAGTTGGTTCATGGGTTCAGTGATTGTTGGTTTATAAGGAAAATAGTGAAAGTAGGAAGGAAAAGAAAGGCTACCACTATTGCCAAGTCCCAGTTTGCTTTAGCAATAGTGGCAGCCAAAAAAAAAATGCAGTGAGAAATATTTTTTTTTTTGAATTTTGTGTTACTTCCCTCCCTTTTTGCTAAGGTGCTGTTTGATTTGCAGATTTAGAGAAGGAAATGGAATGATAAAGGAAAACTAGTTCCCTCGTGTTTTCCCTTTTCTCCATCCTCAAATAACACAAAAAAAAAATTCAAAATTCATTGGTAACATAAGAAGTGAATCACAAAAATCAAACTCTTTAATTGATTTCTCACCATACTATTTCCTTCTTGTTTTCTCCACTATTCTCCTTTTTAGCCAAACAAAGAAAACTGTTTCGCTTTGTTTTTTTTCCTTTCCTTTACCTCACTAAATCCATGGACCAAACAAAGCCTTAAGTTACAATGAAATATTGGGAATTTTTTAACTTTTAATGCTATTTAAGCATGGAATCAGAAAGGAACTAGTTTTCCTTCTCTAAATCCACAAACCAAACAAAGCCTTAGGGGGACCTAACTAACGAAAAATTAAATCCTAAGCATTTTCTCTGAAGTGGTCACAAAGAAGAGTGAAGACCATGGGTTGATAATCTAGACATCAGGACTAACGACGTATTGAAATGATGCACAAATACAGAGATTTCAAAAGAAAGCTATACTAAAATCTGGCTTACATCAGTTCCACCCATTAAGGGTACGAGTATAGTTGGGATCATTACACTTGTGCCCAACATTAGTATGTAGTTTTGAAATGCTAACAGGATAGTTTCAGCTGCAAGACAAAGCTTTCAACATAAATGAACATGAGGAAACAACCCTTAATTCATATAACTATAGAAGATTTGTAAGCTACTAATATCAGTCATCCAATCTCTGATAATCGTACTCTGCAATAGACATTCGACAAGACGAGTGGCTAATAATAGTACTCCAATCCCAAATGAATTCCTCTATATGCATTTAACTTTTCACAATGCATACAATTATCCTTTTGTTGTCCAGTTCTAACCAAAATGGATTCGAAGACCTTGAGAAATTATGGAAACCCGGTGTCCTTCAACTAATACAAACCTTGATCTTTCTAATTCACCACTTAGTTCCAAAGTTTTTACTCAGTTCACGTCAAACTTAAAAGGGGAATCACTATGTAGAAATCAAATCACCTGGTCGATTGCTCAATAGAAACATACCCAAAACAGTAAATACAGAAGAGCATAAGACATTCCATCAAAGTTTTGCTTCATTAAGGTCCAAGGACAATGCTTAGACTAATCACCGACTCAGGAATGAATGGTTCTCAGTATAAGGATCACTTGAAGCACATTATTGAAGTATGTAGACAATCTATAGCCTATGTTACACAAACTCTTCAAAGTGTCCGGAGCAATGTTACCTGGAACATGGTTCACCCCAGTGCGTGGTACGGGTTCGGGTGAGTGGTACGTCACTTAGCTCGGTTCGGGGTACGAGAGGGTAGTCTCTGTTGGTTCATTTTTTTGGTTTGTGGTTCGCTTTGGTTCGAACCTTTTTGGTTCGATTAGCACTTATGTAAATAACTATACATAAATATAATAGTACTTGATCATTCCATGATTTCACATAATCAAATTTCAAATACAAAAAGTTAGGAAAATAAGATCAAATTAAGTCTCAAACGCAAATATCTTAGAAGTTCTTAAAGAAAAACCAACAAGCAATGTAAATTGTAAAAGTTAGGATTTTATTTATCTTCTTCACAGGTTCAATTTTATTTATCTTCTTCTCGTTTGGTTCGTGGAATTTAGGATTTGGATCCCCAGGAACCACGATTTGGATCGCAAGATCCCGGATCGTGGTTCCATGGGGGTACCACGATCCCGGTAACCATGGTGCGGAGGACACGGGTATGGATTGCCATATCCAACACGGGTTCTTTGTCTTTCTTGGCTGAAAATTACACTAAACTACATTAGAAGGATCCTACCCAAGTGTCATACCCATGTCTGCAAAGAGTCGTGTCGACACGGGTAGTTCTCCTATTTAGAAGAGTCCATGTAACATAGTCTATAGCAGCACAGGGGTCCATCATACTATAGAATTTGAATGTCTAGCAATTAAAATAAGCATACAAACATTCTTCAATAATGAATCCCCAAGAAAACTCCTCATCCAATAAGATGGCCGCCATTATACATTCTAATGGACGTACTTACAAAAAATGTCTGTTTGAATGCCAAGAAAATATGGGGTGAAAAATGAAAACATGGAATCTCATTCTATGTTGCCACCTCAACAAAAACCAATTATTAGAGATGGAATATGCCCATCACCTTTCCTAGGATTTCCAGTGAACAATCCAGTGGCCTATTTGGTTGTAGAATCCTAGGAAAAGAAAAAGAAAACTAGGAATCTTCTAGCATCAACTTCATCCCCAAACTCTTATAGGATTCCATTTTTTCTTTAATTTTTCCAATAATTTCTCACTAAAGGAGAGGTTCCATTTGGTTCATTGGCCTAATGTGGAAATGAAAAGACAACACTGCCAGTTCGTCTGGGATAGCTTTTTCGGGACCAACCATCAATTTATGGTGATTTTTTTAAATTTGGTACAGTTTGGATTAGCTTTTCCACAACTTTTTAAAAATCATCATTTTTGAAATCTACAAATAAAATAGACAAGTAAATTAAACTAAAAAAAACCTCCAATTTGTAGCTTTTTTCAAAGAGTGATTATATTATAAGCTAACGTAGATGGGTTCGAACTTCTAAATAAAACACTTCTCTTTGTTTTAATAATAAGAAAAACAGTGAGTGAAATAGGAAGCAAAATAAGATAAAATACAAATAAAAATATAGATTCAAATTTTTCGAGTCTCTTCTCTTACTCTTTTCAATCGGTAAATAGTTATTCTATCTCATTCTTTTTTCCTTTTCCGTTTCCTTTTACTAGAAAGGTAAATTAGATCGTCCTCTCATAAGGTTTGGCATTATATCAACTAGCCCCATTAGTTTGAAAAAATCTCACTGGCCTCCCTTGAGATTCATATTTTTTACACTTAGCCCATTTCTTTCAAACGAAACAACTTTAGACAACATAACAAAATGAGATGACATCTAGCATTATTCTTTATACACTAAATTTGCCCTTCTCATGGTTAAACTTCATGTTAAATTTTTGTGCATTTAAATGAAAATTTGGTAGATCTAAGAACTACAGAATCACGGTTTAATTTATGACATGCTAGTTCAAATGCAAACGAATATAACTTAAACATCAACTATGTGGGGCTTAAGATTCTTTGAAGGATAGGCATTTTAAAAAAATATAGTAGAGCTTAGAACTGCTGAATCATGGTCTAATTTTAAAATTTTTAGATTAATTCAAACAAATAACATGGTCCTAAGATAATTTATAAGACGTTTAAGATTATGTGAAGGGCAATTTTGGCACTTTAAAAAGGCTCAACTAAACTTTAGTACCCTCTGTTTTTCACAGAATTTCATTTTAGTACCCTCTAAATCAATTGCATCACTTTGATTGCCTCGAATTATCCTCAATAACCTACGTAAAATTCAAGGGCCTTAAGTGGTGCAATAATTGCAATTTATAATAGAGTGTCTAAACTGAAAATTGGAGAAAATTACAACTAATGGGGCTAAGAATAATGCTATGCTTTTCAACTTTTGTATTGGAAATGGAACTCCCAAAACATGTGACACTACTTCAATAATGGTGGGACCACTTCAACATTCCCCAATAAAAATCAAGTGGGCCCACTTACAACTGTGTAGTCAAGAAATATTTCCAGTGGTTTTTAATAGATAAAATAATTTGCAACAAAGTCAAATTACAAAATTGACACCCTTTCTTTTTATTTATCATATAGTATTTCACTGAGGTCATCTCATAAAAATTTGTAGTACCTATGAAGCATGGCCATTTCGAAAAGGTTGCCGCAGTTGCACTTAGTGCGCACCCAGCCGCGGATTCTCTGAGTTCTTTTGAAGTGTGGCTGATTTTTTTGGAGCGTTCTTTTGAAAAAAAACCACAAATTCTTCGTACAATTTTGAAAACTTTGGGGGTTTAAAAGAGAAATAGTAGCAATTATCTAGGATATATACTAATACAATAATAGTTATAAAATAATTTGTATATGCTATTATATAAAAACATATTTTTTATATTTTATCCAATTACTCACGCTACCGCCACACCCGCACCCTTACTTTTTAAAATTTTGGCGAATCCTCGCACCCGCATCCCGACATCCGAATGCCCGCACTAGCACCGGTGCTACCTAGTGTAAAACACATAACATTACATGTATTTTTCTTATTCCCCAAAATTTCGGTGGATACCACTCCATACATATGTTGGAACCAAATTTGGATACAAATTTGGATTGAGTAAAGATTGGGGCACACCTATTCACAAATTCACACAACTTTTGGGACACACTCATTCACACAACTTTCGGGACACTACCGCAAAAATGTGTGTATCTCTCTCCTGTGAAGTCACTAGACCCACAGTGACACACGAGAGATATAGACACGAGTAATGCTAGTCACACTGAATTTGACACCCAGTTTTAAAAGTGTAAAAAATTCACACAGCGCAGGTACATGTATTTAAAGCATAAGATGTCAAAATCAATGTGGATTTCAAAGAGTCCTAGCATTACTCTATAGATACATCTCTTGTGTTGTGTGCCAATAGTTATGTGAATGGATGTGTCCCAAATAATACCTGTTTGGATTACTCTTTCCCATACCTCCCCCTGAGTTCTGTGTACTGTGTAATTTGCCCATAGTAGAAACGTTCAGAGAAATATTTTAAAATCTAAAATCAGTCCATAGGAAATATTTTATTTTTCTTTACTTTCTTCTATCACCGTTACCAAAATTAAAAATAAAAATAAAAATAAAAAATCTATGGATTGAGAAGAAACACAAAGATAGATGTTTGTATGAAAGTCGAATGCCACACTGCCTCAACATTTATCATCTAAACCCATAAAAACCCATTTCTCATTTTTGAATGCTTCAAGACATTAAAGTACAAATAAATACAATGTATATATACGTGCATGTGTATATACACTATACAGATATATATATATATACAGAGAGAGACAGACAGACAAAGAGAGAGAGAGATGGAACTTACTCCATGGAGGATTAGAGTCTATGCAGTACTCAAGGTCTTGGAGCTGCTCCATGGGAGGGTGGGTTATGTCCGCCATTGCTCAAGCTTTGGGCACTTCTCAGATAATCAGTAGAGAGAGAGACAGAGAGAGATAAAAGAAAGTAAAGCAGAGAGATAGAAAAGTGGAGAAATGTTGACAAAAGAGGAGAGAATAACAAAAACTATACAAAGTGCTGAGAAAGAGGAGTAAATATTGGATAAAATAGGATGTCATGTAATCATCTATTCCCTGTCACATATAATTCCATGTCACATATAATGAATGATTCTCATAAAATAAAAATAAAAATAAAAATTAGGTATATAAATAGAGTGGGACTAAATATATAACTTTTTTGCTAAATATATCATCCTACAGTGTTAAAAGATAAAAATTTTGTAAATAAATGTGATATATTTAGCAAAAAAAATGATATATTTAACCCCACCCTATAAATAATAAAATATGATTGATTAGAAATATTATGTCATCAAAAATAACCGGTAAATTTAATATTTTTTCGAGAGAGAGAGAGCTGTGCTTCAGGTTAGCACCTCTGATAGGCACCCGCATCCCTGGGAATCGAACGATAAAGTTTCTGTGTTTTTTTTTTTTTTTTGGTGAATCAGTGGTTTTCTTTATATATAAACACCCCTTTTTACTGAACCAGTTGGGCTAGTTCAGTTGACCAGGACTCATACTCTTCAATGGGGAGATTGTGGATTCGAGTCTCCCTAATCCGAAAATGATCAAGGGAGCCAATTGCTTTAAAGTGGAGTATGGCCACAACCAAAAAAAAAAAGGGAAAATTGGCTAAAAGGTCATCAAGAAGAGCTTTATTGGAATCAAGGACAACTTAAAATACACATTGGGTATGAGTCCTCCCAATGTTCATAGACCAAAACACCCTCATCTTCAACCTCTAACCCTAACCAAACCCTAGCCACCATTACCACTACTCCACACCACCTCCGACCACCACCCCTGCCACCTCCGGCCAGCACCCTGGCCATCTCCGGCGACCACCACCATCTCCAGCGACCACCACCTAGCCATCTCCGGCGACCACCACCACCATTGCACCTTTTGACCACCACAACACCACTCCTAACCACCAGTGACCACTCCCTACGACTCGATTGACCTCCAGCCACTACCCTCGCCATCTCCGGCGACCACTGCCTTCTCCGGCGACCACCATCCACTCAATCTCCGACGACCACTACTTGTGCCACCTCCTAACCACTTTATTTTAGACATTCTACCACCATTCCCCCACTTCTGACCACCATTGACCCCCTCCTCTGTGAAGTCAGAAATCAGAAATCCCACCACCACCCTCTTTTGATTCGTAGCAAAAAATCCCAACTGAAGTAAGAAATCAAAAATCCTAAGTCAAATTTGACTTAGGATATATCCTAAGTGAAATTTGACTTAGGATATATCCTAAGTGAAATTTGTCTTAAAAATTTCTCTTTGGTGGATTGTCCAAACAAACACACCAATGCAATCAGTCCAGCCACAATAAAGGCAGCATTCAAGATATCACAATCAACAAGAAAAAACCATTGAGGCATAACACCACCAAGTGAAATCCAAAACTTTATCAAATTACCATTTCAAGTGAAATTTACTTATCTTATTGGATGTTACAATTGTTCACTTCAATTTGCAGTAAAGACTACCTTTACATTAAACAAAATAGCTGAAACTTCATTTAACAATCTGAAAAATCTATTTTAAAAATCATAAGTCAAATTTCTCTTACGAATGTGAAATCTGCAAAAACCTGCAACTGACATACCTCATAGTTGTAAATGGTAAGAACTCACAGAAAAATCACTTTAAACTGAAATGGTCATCGGAGTTCATTGTGATGGCCATGGCGGCAACATTCGAATCTCGATCTCAATCTAAATCTAGATCTAGATCTTCACCGGTGAACGATATAGATCTAGATCTAGCTATGGATCTAGATCGGTGCCGGCGAAGTTGACAATGGTGGTGCTTGGTGGTGATGATGATGACGGCGCTGGTGGTGGAGGCCATAGCAGTGGGATGCTTGGTGGCTATGGAAGAGGCGGTGGTGGTGGTCAATAGAGACGGTGGCGATGGTGGTGGTGGTGGTGGTGGCGGTGGTGGACTGGTGGTGGCGGTAGAGACTGGTGGTGGTGGTGGTGGTGGAGGTGGCAGTGTCGGTGGTGGAGGTGGACTATGGTGGTGGTAGAGAGAGATCTTAGAGAGAGAGAATGAAAGTAATTTGTAAAGCAGGGGTATTTTTGTCTCTAATTGGACTTGAGGAGTGAATTGCTAGTGGTGTG
This sequence comes from Hydrangea macrophylla, assembly GCA_033977485.1. Lineage (NCBI taxonomy): Eukaryota > Viridiplantae > Streptophyta > Magnoliopsida > Cornales > Hydrangeaceae > Hydrangea > Hydrangea macrophylla. Next base: position 39,030,414 of record CM066994.1, read on the forward strand.
GACTAGAGTGAAACAATAGGCTTGAGCTTTTGTCCTTGTGGGGGTTATTGTTAATGGGTTGTCCTTTAAACCAAGTAGGAGCAACCTTAGGGGCCTTAGATCAAGCCTCCCAAAAAAAAAACACCCCTTTTTACTGTATTTACTACTATCCTGCCAACCCGGCTTTCCAAAAGGTCAATGAGAAAATATTAATTGCAATTAAACTCTATTTAAAAAATACTTAAAATTGAATCTTGAATGATTTTGGGCAGATTCAAAAAAATAAATAAATAAATGAATAGTGCTTGATTGCACTAAAGTCCATGTCTTGATCCTATTTTTATTATTTTCGTTCTTACATAAGTAATAAGGTCATGTTATTTTCTACACTATATTATAAAAGAGTCTTAAGTGGGGTTTCAATTTCAATTGTTCTTCCTTGTCATTTCATCAATTGTTTTATCCTTATATGTCATTTTGCCTTTATACTACATAGTTTTTACTAATCTGATATATCTATATATATATATATATATGATATGCCCGGAAGTATCCTACTAAAGCTCAACCGTCATGAGAAGAGAGCCTAGGGCCCGCGCCCCGCATCAGACGCCATCGCTCGGGATCATCAGCTGGCCCGGGCGTAAGAAGCGGCGACTCCTCAGGAGGTGCAGCTCGGGTGAAACTCTCCGGGCAGTTTCCTTATGTGGTCAGGACTCTATTAAGGGAAGCTGAGGAGTTTCCCAAACCACTTTAGGTTAGGTTTCCTAATCTTACTAACTTACCATGTAAGGGTGGACTCTTGTATCTATAAAAGAGCCCACCTCCCTTGTCAAAGGGGACGACCATATACACTCTCTGAGCATACAAGCACTGAGAGAACACATCATCAGCACGCATATACCCCGCCGGTATTACTGGGAGTACCACCCGTCCTTGTTGGCTCACCAGGACTGCCGGTGATCTACTAGTGAGAAGCGCCCAGACGCAACCGTGGACGTAGGTCACCTCGTTAACGGGACCGAACCACATACAAACTTCTTTTTGCTTTATTTTCCTGCACAAGTCTCGCTTACCAATTTTCGGCATCATCAGTTTGGCGCCGTCTGCGGGAATCGATCACAGTTTTCCCATCAATAAAAATCTTTGACTAATCAACATGCCGCCAAAGAAGGGTAAGAAGACCGCCAACTCAACCGGTCAGGAAAACTTGCAGATCGGGCCGCGGACTGCTTCCATGACCACCGAACAGGTCACAACGGCGCTGGAGCAACTCTTGGAGGGCCAGCGTCGAACACAGCAACAGATAGACGCGCTTATGGCCCAACACGAGAAGCACCCCGCGTCAGAGAATCACCCTAAGGAAAGCATTCCTGTCCGCAGGCCCGCTCGGGTGCGTAGGCAAGCTCGATCAGCTCCGGTGTCCCCACCAGACCGGGAACGTCCCGCGGACGGAGAGCGCAGGCAGGCCACCAAGCGCTCGCAAAGAGTACCTCGGTACATTCCTCGCCGAGTGCGCCGAGCGGAGGACGCCAGAATCATCATTGATCGGCGGCGCGCAGCAAGGGAAGAAGAGTCCGGACGGAAAATCCGGGAATCGGTCGACGACCCTCCCGTCCTAAGTCGGGGGGACCTTAGGCACAGGCTTTCCCGGACCCACAGCCGGGTACTATCCCCAAGGTCAACACACTTTGAGGAGGAGGCCTCGTCATCTGACCCCACCTACCGTTCAGACACGGATAGGAGAGCAGGGCGGAGGGACGTCAAAGCCCAGGTCGAGGAACTGCAGCAGCAGATCGAAAGGCTGAATCGCATGTCCGGTCACGACCTCACTGACACGGAGACAGAATCGCCCTATACCGCTCGGGTGACCCAATTTCCTATTCCGCGAAAGTTCAAACCCACTCAGCTCAACTCATACGATGGCACAGGGAGTCCGGTAGACCACATTCCCACCTACAAGGCGCAGATGGCACTGGTCACCACAATAGATGAGTTGTTGTGTCTGGCTTTCCCTAGTACCCTAAAGGGGTCAGCCGCACAGTGGTTCCACGCATTGAAGCCCCGGACGGTTGACAGCTTCAAAACCCTCGGCAAACTCTTCATCAGTCAGTTTGTCGGGATGCTCGACCGGTCACAGCCGGACACCCAGCTGCTAACCGTCAAGCAGCGTAAAGGGGAATCCTTGAGGGAATATGTGGACCGGTTCAATCAGCAAAGGCTCCTGATCCGCAACCTTAATGAAACGGCCGCCATTATGGCCTTCTGTTCGGGAGTTCAGCAGACCAAGGTCGCCACATCGTTCCATCGCGACCGACCGGCGACCCTGGTGGAACTCTCAGAGAGGGTCGGAAAATACATAGACACCGAGGAGTTCCTGAAGGCAAAGCGTGCTGGCCAAGCGGGGGACGAATCCCCCAAAGCCAAGCACAAGCGCGAAGGGCTTGAGAAGAGTTCGGGAAAGAAGCCGAAGCAAAATCAGAGAGATACGAGGGGTCAGCCCCAGATTGATTTCACACCTCTTTCCAGCCCGATCCATGAAGTTATGGCCGTCGCTGAGGCCCAGAGGCTGCTTCCGCAGCCAGCTAAACTCAGAGCCCCGCCCGGTAAGAGGAACCGAGACAAGTTTTGCCGCTACCACAGGGATCACGACCATGAAATAGAGGATTGCTTCAAATTGAAGATAGCAATCGAGAAGCTGATTGAACAGGGACACCTCGCCGAGTTTGTCACAGAAGGAAGGCCTCGGCAGGACACCTGGGCTCCTAACCAGCTACAGCCACCGCCACTCGGCCACATCCATGTGATTTCTGGAGGAACATCAGGCGGAGGCGATTCACAATCGGCAGGGAAGAGGCATGCCCGGGCTTCCCGAGCGGATGTCGGGCAGGTACAATCCACCGGCTCCTCCCCAACCGATGTCCTAACATTCACGTCCGACGACCTGTAGGGGATCCACTGCCCCCACGACGACCCGCTAGTAGTAACACTCTCTATAGCCAACTACATGGTCCAGAGGGTGCTAGTGGACACGGGCAGCTCGTCCGACATCATGTTCACATCGGTGTTTGACCAACTAGGGATCTCCAGGGATCGGCTCCGACCGGTCGCTACTCCCCTTGTCGGATTCAACGGCTCTAGTACACAACCGCTCGGAACAATCGAGCTTCCAGTTCTCATGGGGACCTACCCTTAGCAGGCCTCCATGCTCACCAATTTTGTGATCGTAAAGGCCCCATCGGCATACAACGTCATCCTTGGCAGGCCGACTCTCAACAGGGCCAGGGCGGTCATCTCCACCTACAGCTTGACAGTGAAGTTCCCAACTCCACAGGGGCCTGGATCCTTGCGCGGAGATCAGAGCACCGCCCGCAGTTGTTATGTTAGCTCATTGCGCCGGGGGGCAATAACAGAAATGTTAAACGTCCAGGAAATGGACCCTCGGGACCAGAGCGACATGATAGGACCGGTAGAAGAACTGGAATAAATCATGCTAAACCCTGAATACCCAGACTGCGCGGTCAGCATAGGGTCCCTACTGGAGCCCGCCCTGAAGAAAAAACTGACTCAATTCCTAAGGCAAAATCAAGACATTTTTGCTTGGAGTCATGAGGATTTGCCCGGGATTGACCCCCAGGTCATGACCCATCGTCTCAATGTCAGCCCAGACTGCCGTCTGGTTAAGCAAAAAAGAAGGGGCATGGCCCCCGAGAGACAGAAGGCAGTGAGCGAGGAGATCGAGAAGCTCCAAAGGGCAAAGTCAATCCGAGAAGTCCACTATCCCGATTGGCTAGCTAACGTCGTTCTTGTTAAGAAAAGCAATGGGAAGTGGAGAATGTGCGTAGACTTCACCGACCTCAATAAGGCCTGCCCAAAGGACTGCTACCCGCTACCCAGGATAGACCTCCTTGTCGACTCAACAGTAGGTCACTCACTCCTCTCATTCATGGACGCTTACTCGGGGTATAATCAGATCAGCATGTATCCCGGAGATGAAGAAAAGACAGCGTTCATCACCGACCAAGGCACGTACTGTTACAAAGTCATGCCGTTCGGCCTCAAGAATGCCAGGGCTACCTACCAGCGCCTGGTTAACTATATGTTTAAAGACCTCATCGGGAAATCTATGGAGGTGTATGTGGACGATCTTCTGGTTAAGAGCCGGGACGAGTCCGACCACCTAGAGCATCTGGCCGGGGCATTCAGCATTTTGAGAAAGTTCAAGATGAGGTTGAACCCGGCCAAATGCACCTTTGGTGTCTCATCCGGGAAGTTCTTCAGCCATCTAGTCAGCAAGCGGGGAATCGAGGCAAACCCCGAGAAGATCAAAGCTATCATCACCATGCGATCACCCAAATCAACGAAGGAAGTGCAAAGCCTAGTCGGGCGGGTGGCCGCACTGAACAGATTCGTATCCCGGTCTACTGACCGGTGTTTGCGTTCTTCAAAATCCTCCCGCCAAGTGTTTCAGTGGTCAGAAGAGTGTGAGGAGGCATTCCAGGAACTCGAGAAGTACCTGGCATCCCCTCCTCTGCTCTCGACACCCGTACCCGGGGAAGAATTGTTTCTATACCTGGCAGTGTCATCATCGGCGGTTAGTTTGACACTTATTCAGGAAGAGCACGGGATACAGTTCCCAGTGTACTACACCAGTCGGGCGTTGCAAGGCGCGGAGAGCAGATACTCCCGCATCGAGAAACTGGCCTTCGCCCTCATCACCTTAGCCCGAAGGCTCCGCCCGTATTTTCAGGCCTATGCCATTATAGTCCTGACCGATCAGCCTCTACGTAGAATTCTCAGTCCGCCAGATACATCCGGGAGGCTCGTCAAGTGGGCCTTGGAGTTGGAAGAGTTCGAAGTAATCTACTGACCCCAGACAGCCATCAAGGGGCAAGCTGTAGCATACTTTCTGGTCGAGTTTACGTACCCCGAAGACCCAGTCGAACAGTCCGAGCCTCCGACCTTACCACCCGGATTAAGTCCTGATATCCCAACTTGGGTGCTGAACGTGGATGGTTCCTCCAATCAGCAAGGTAGTGGAGCTGGAATCATCTTGACTACCGCCGACGGTATCCAGCTTGAATATGCTTTAAGGTTTGGGTTTCGCGCCTCCAACAACGAGGCCGAGTACGAAGCCCTCTTGGTCGGATTACATTTAGCCACCTCGATGAGTGCACAATAGGTACAGGGCTACAGCGACTCCCAGCTCGTGGTCAACAAAGTAAACCAAGAATACGAAGCACGGGAGTACAACATGGTAGCCTACTTGCCCCTTGTCCGGGGCGGTCTCCAAGAAGCTCCGGGGATTCTCCATCACCCAGATACCTAGAGAAGAAAATACCAGAGCACACCGGCTGGCTCGCCTTGCCTCTTCTTTTGAGTCAGACTTGCCTGGGATAAGGATACAATTCCTACCCGAGCCGAGCGTGATCAACTCAGAAGGCATGGAAGTTGACCCGGTCACTTTGGGACCCAGTTGGATGGACCCGTTCATGACGTTCCTGACGACAAGAAGGCTACCAGATGACAAGGATGAGGCGCGTTGGGTCAAGTACCGAGCAGCGCGATATCACCTCCTTGACGGCATTCTCTACAAGAGGGGATTCACTATCCCGTACCTCCGCAGCGTTCACCTTGCACAAGTGCAAGCAATACTGTTTAAAATCCATGAAGGTGTGTGCGGGAACCACATCGGAGGTCGGGCGCTTTCCAGAAAGGCCCTACTACAGGGTTACTATTGGCCGACCATGGCCTGAGATTCGCAGGAATATGTGCGAAGGTGTGACAAGTGCCAGAAGTACTCTCCGATGATCAACCAACCGGGAGAACTCCAGACGCCGATCCACAGTCCCTGGCCATTTGCCCAGTGGGGAATTGACATTTTTGGTCCCTTACCGACGGGGAAAGGGCAAGTTAGATTTGCCGTGATAACTGTTGACTACTTCACCAAATGGGTGGAGGCCGAGCCCTTGGCAACAATAACCGAGCGAAAAATGGAAAGTTTTGTGGAAAGAAATATCCTCAGCAGGTTCGGTATTCCCCGAGTCCTGATCAGCGATAATGGCAGACAATTCGACACACCCGTCTTCAGGCAGTTCTGCTCGGGCTATGGGATACTCAATCATTACTCTTTTCCCGAGCACCCACAAGCCAATGGTCAAGCCGAGGTAACCAACCGAACAATCTTGCAATCAATCAATACAAGGCTTGAAGGCGCCAAGGGCCTGTGGGCTAACGAGCTACCAACCCTTCTATGGGCATACCGCACTACACCCCGAGCGGCTACTGGTGAGACCCCGTTCTCGTTAACTTACGGGTTCGAGGCAGTGGTTCCCACAGAGCTCGGGCTGCCAACATACCGGGTGGCCAACTTCAGCGATCCGGACAACGGGGAAGCCCTCAGGACAGAATTGGACCTAGTGGAAGAAAAAAGAGACCAGGCCTATATGAAGGTGGCAGCCTACAAGCAAAGAGTCTCACGATATTACAATAGCAAGGTGAAGCACCGTAGCTTTCAAGTTGGAGACCTCGTCCTCAAGGCAGTGAACCAGTCTACCTGAATCCCAAGCCACGGAAAGTTGGGGGCAAACTGGGAAGGCCCGCATAAAGTGACTCGGGTCAACCGGCCGGGAACCTACTAGTTACAGAGCATGGACGGGCATGATCTCACTCATCCTTGGAATGTGCAACACCTCCGTAAGTATTATCAGTAGCACCTGATCACGGGAATCTAGTACTATAGGAAAATTCTTTTCTTGTAGCTCTGATGGGGCAACCATTACAGATTACTACTTTTGAAATAAAATTGACTAGTTTGTTTTGAAAATTTATTCTTGTCGGTACCCCGTGCCATGTAAAACAAAGAAGGAAAAGACCTCGGGCCTAACCCCGAGGCAACAAAGACCTTGGGCCTAACCCCAAGGCAGAAAGGACCTCAGGCTCCGAACCCAGGCACAAAAGGACCCTGCAACCACCCATGTTCCAGGTCGGTTTCCTATGGCCACTCCCCAACACGCCCTCGCCTTAACAGGACGCCTAGGGCAAGGGGATTGTAGACCTAAACAGGAAATTACTTCAAGCTTCGCTTAGGCCGGCCGACAAAGGGGCGAAACCCCTAGGTGGCCGACGATGGCGAGCTTCAAATGCCCCTACGACCACCCATGTCCCAGGTCAGTTCCCTACGGTCACCTATTTCCGTACTCCCACCTTAGCAAAATGCTTGAGGGACAGGGGAATATTAGGCTAAAATAGGGAATCACACCGGTCGCTACAAGAGCTTGGATGATCTTCCTAAGTGCTTACAGTGATCAGAGATATATCCCGGGTCATAAAACATGATACACCTATGATACACCGGGACAACCCGAACGGCAATACAGGGTATTCCTATAATACACCGGACGATCCCAGATGCTAGGTAGGGCTAGTCTCTACAGCGCTCCGGGCAATCACCTTTCAGAAAGATCGGTAAGACTAGGTGTTCTGTTGGTTACGGTCCTAAAACATTTGCTAAGGCATGTGTTAGGTTGGCCAAAATCGAACGGGTAGTAGCAATTACAAAGGCATAGTGCAGAAAAAGAAAACAGTTAGTAGAGGAAAAATCTAACCTCAGGGGCCTTTTTCATTAATTGAAACAAAAATGTACAAAGCCTGGGTGGCAGTTGTAGTAGCCTCCCCACCAAAACAAAAACTAGAAAAGTCCTTGAGAAGGGAGCCTAGTGGTCGTCTACATCAACAATGTCTACATTCTCATCGACTCCTCCCCCGGCCTGCCCCTCCGGTGCAACATCTCTTTCTTGGTCAGCCGGGGCAGTGGCACCCTCAGCCGCGGCAGCGATCCCACGAGCCTCGGCAGCAATACCCTCAGTGGCCTCGGGTATCATGTCCCAGTAGTCAGAATCCACACCCTGGTAGGGAGTGTTGTCCAACTCCGGGTGGTCCCGGGCCAGCCTCTTCTTCAAGTCCTCGTACCCGAGGAAGAAGCCGTCATCGAAAGTTTCCCCTGGTGGATCGGCTGCTGCCGCCTCCAAGAGTGTTCTCTCCTGAGCTTCGGCTGCCGTGCGGCATGCCTGGTCAGCCTCTAGCTCCGCCAGAGCCACCGCCAGTTCTTCCTGGGCTGCCCTGAGGCTCGAAGCCAGGCCCTTGACCCTGTTTTTCTCCACGGTCAAGGCCCTCTCTTTGGTTTCTAGGGCAACTTCTTTCTCGGCCAGGGCAACTTCTTTCTCGGCCAGGCCGGTCTCGGCAGCGGTGGCCCTCCCAGCAAGGGCCGGCATGCATGACTCAGCTCCGGCAGCCAGACAGCCGACCTGCAACCAAAGTAAAAAGGAAAATGGTCGGTCAATAGTACCAACAAAGCAGAGAATGCAAAAAATGCAGAAAAGTTACTTACCAGGTGGGAGATGCTATATAGCCAAGCCTGAAAAACTGGGGGAGACATGCCGGCGCACCTTTCCACCTGATTGGGGAGTAGGCATGGTCTGACCCTCTCTCGGGTCTCCCTAGATTCATCCAGGGACGTCCCGGCGGGAACCTCGGCTCAAGCGGCGGATATTTCCCGCACTGCTATCACCCGGGGGGTTATTGTCTCCCCGGGAGCCTGGGCCGCCGATGGGTCATGCCTAAGTCATCTAAATGGGCGCGCACTTCCAGAGGCTTTAATGGCCGGTCGCCACCATCAGCTCGACAGCAGCAACCTGCAGAGCCCTCAGCCGCTCGGGATCTCTTCTGGGGGCCATCTCTGCAAAAGAAAAACAACTGTGATGTCAACAGCCAGAATAACAAGGCGTCAAAAGTTAGCCGAAGTCAAACTAAGTGGCAAAACTCGTACCCGGGATGATGCTAGGGAAGATCGGCGCTACGGCGGGACGACGGGGTAGGCAGTCGCCTTTCTGGTCTCCTGACCGGGTCAACACGTCCCAGACGTTGACAGGCTGCTCAATCAAGCCCCTGATTCTCTCCTCACAATCCTCCGGGATGTTTGGGAGATTGACGGGCCCTGCTACGAAAACAAACCAAGATGATTAGTTCGAAGCCGTAAAATAAAAGCCTAAAAAAAAGGCTAGAGAAGACTCGGGATGGGCTTACCCCTCAACTCCTCTGCCCAGGAGGTCCTCAATTGACTCCCAGGGGCTGGCTCACAAAACCCAGGAGCGGACACTTGGAAGAATTTGTTCTTCCACCCCTTGTTGTTGCTCGGGCAGTTGACTATGACCTTCTTCCCCTGCCGAGCCCCTAGGGAAAAGAACCCGGCCTCCCCGTGAACTGGGAACGGTCGGTAAATCCAGAAGAACTCTTGGAGGGTGAGTTCGTACCCGAAGATCTGGGGCCACAAGGAGATGGACCCCATAAGATACCTCCATCCGTTCGGGGCTAGCTGCCCGGGAGCTATCCCCAGGAAGATTAAGACGTCCCGAGCGACAGGATGGAGGGGAACTCGAAGGCCAGCTATGAGGGTGTCCTCGTACAAGGTAATAAAGCCCCGGCGGTAAATGTGAGCCCCGCCGGGGTGGACAGACAAAGAACTATTGTCGGGTATGGCTTACTTACCCCTGATCCGATCAAGGTCCCCGGCACGCAGAGCCGAGGGGATGAACTCGCAGGCGAATGCTACCGAGGAAGCAGATTCCTCAGGCGCCTCATCACCAGAACCCCGCGACATCGAGGCAACGGGGGCCTCTTAGTCGGCCTCGTCACTGGATACTCGGACTGGGATTCGGCCCTCGCTGTGATGATCGGAGGGAGAACCTGAAGGTAGGTCTAAGCTAGTGTCGGGCGAGCCCGACCGGAACATCTTACTCTCTGACCGGGAGGCGGAGTTGAAATCGGAATGTTCCATCTTACGTATCCCCGCGGGAGGGAGAAGAAGAAGGACACAGCCTGAGTACGGGTTAGGGACTCCGAGCCGGACGTATAAGAGGGGAAGGATCACCAACTTAAAGGGTAGAAAATAAAGCGTCCTCAACACTAAGTGGCACTCTCTCAGAACTACTCCAGAGACACTCGAGCGCTCTAACAACCCTAAGGAGCTCCCTGCCCTAAGGAAGAAATAGAACCTGAGGAAGAAGAAATCCCACTCGTGTTCCAACTTAAGGAGGCTCGCTCTCTCCAGTCTCGCTCAGAAAAGAGGAAAGAAGGGGACAGGGAAAGAAGAAAAAGAAGAACTTACAAAGTTAGGTGCAGAAAAGGGGGCTCGGGAATCTTGCTCGGGATTGCTCTGACTCTTAAGGCGCTCGGTGGTCTAAATCTCTGCAGTAAATGGTTAAAGAAATGGGCAAAAGTCCTTTATATAGAACCCAGGGATGGCCCGGATTAAAGGGAATCCAACGGCTCCTGTGTTTTGCCACCCAAAGTGGCCTACAGTTGTCACTTCGGGCATTCGAACCACTACCTCAAAAGGTGCGTGCATTGAATGCATGACGGAGACGTTTCAGTTACCACGGAGATGATTCGATTATTCCCAAGCTGGCGTCGTTGGATCCTAACCAGATCAATGGCCAGCCGACACGTGGCAAAGCCAGGACCCGGGCCGTAGGTCACCACTCGGTTTGTACCCCGATTGATCATCTCAACCGGTTCCATATGGTAGGGGTTCCAGCCTAGTGCCGAATGGCCCATCATGGGCGGTTTTAATTTTTAAATTCGCGTTGGATGAGGCGCCAAACCATCGTAAAAGAAATGAGGCATCACGAGCCAGGCATTGGCAATTACAAACGACACAATCAACGATAAAGGAAAGGTGGCCTCCAAGGACCTTTTTATTAATAATAGCATTTTGTACAACGGGAGGCAGTTTTAATAGCCTCCACGGCCAAAAAAAAAAAAGAGAAAAAAATGCTTCAGGTCTCCTTGCTCTTCAAGGACCGGATCTCCTCCTCCAGGACAGTCACCTTGGCCACCAGCTCTTTGACGGTGAGCTCCAAGGCGTGAAAATCCACCTCCCACATAACGGGGTCCGTCTGCAGTTGGGCGCTCTGTTTCTCCACCTCCTGCAGGCGACCCTCCAAATTGGCAAGGGAGAGGCCTGTCCATGAGCTAGGCACATGCAGACCGGCAGGTGTTTCCAGCCGACTCCTCTTCGGTGGGGGTTGAGACCCTTCCCCGACCACTTTTTCTTTGCCCTTCCTGGTCAGGCCCGGTTGCGGATCCGTGTCCTTGGATGAGGATGAACCTGAGCTGGTGGATAGAACGATAGGTCCTTCAGGTTTGGAGGCCCCCCCCCCCCCATGGTGCGCGGGCCGGAGGCCATGGACTGAGTATAACGGCGCGATCCTGAGGCGGCCGTATCAGGAGCTGTGAGGGAAGCTTCACCGCCGGCCTGACCAGCAGGTTCCCCGATCAAATCGGAAAAGGTTAAGCCGGCTTCTACCGCTCGGTTGATCGCTTCCATATCGGCCAAAGAAGAAGCGGCGTCACGGAAAGCGGTGAAGGACATCTTGCAAAGCTCGGGATTGAAGTTCGCAGGGGGGCAGAGGGAAGTATCCGTCAGCCAATTGCCAGAGACGACGACCCAAGGATACTGACGCCAGTGTTTGTTGTCAAACTCCAGCCCACGGATAAGGTGTTTTCCCTCCGCACCAATGCGTAGGTAAGGGTCCCCGCAATCGATCCCTAAGACGTAGCACTTGGCGATGTCAACCGAGCGAAGGAGTAGCCCAAGCCGCTGGTTCAGTGCCGAAACACCCCAGAGAAGGCGGGCAACGTTCGGACGGCACCGGGACAGCGGAATGCGCAACCCCTGTAATAAGTCGCAGAAGAGGGCAGGTAAAGGGAAGCGTAGCCCCACTATGAGCAGCAGGTAGTTGCTGATGATGACTGAGGAAAAGGTCACCTCCTCCCCTTCGATGTGAGGACGGACCCTGACGTCGTCAGGGATCTCGCAGTCCCTCCGAAAAACTCCAAGTCCGTCGTCAGAGATCAGATCAACATGAGAAGCCATTGGTGAGCAGTTTGAATTGTAAGAAAGTGTTGGGGAGAGAGCTCGGGAAAGCTGTGTTCTCGGGAATCGCTCGGTATACTCGATCTTAAACGGTGGGAATATTTTGAATGAGCAAGTACACTTTATATAGAAGTCATGAACGGCTCGGATTGAAGATGATCCGACGGATCAGACGCTCTCCCGCCAAAAGTAGTCGACAGCTGTCATATCGGGCACGTGAGGGGTTGCCTAAAACAGCGCGCGCATTAAATGCGTGACATGACGGTCCGGTTGCCATGCGACTAGTTGGTTACATCCGAACTGATTCCGCTGGACCATGACCAGGCCAATTGATCCCTGACACGTGGCAATACTCACATCCGGGCTCTAACCTGAACCGGTCGGTAAATCCACCGAGCGACCTGGAGTGTGGACCCCATCTCGTGCCGCACACCCGAGCGGCACCCGGGTGGTTTTCGAGGCAATACAGATTTTCGAATCCTCACCCGATGACGCATCCAGTCAGTTCCGAAAATGGGGGGCAGCTGATACACCCGGAAGTATCCTACTAAAGCTCAACTGTCATGAGAAGAGAGCATGGGGCCCGCGCCCCGCATCAGACGCCATCGCTCGGGATTATCAGCTGGCTCGGGCGTAAGAAGCGGCGACTCCTCAGGAGGTGCAGCTCGGGTGAAACTCTCCGGGCAGTTTCCTTATGTGCCCACCTCCCCTGTTAAAGGGGACGACCATATACACTCTCTGAGCATACAAGCACTGAGAGAACACACCATCTGCACGCATATACCCGCCCGGTATTACTGGGAGTGCCACCCATCCTTGTTGGCTCACTAGGCCTACCGGTGATCTGCTAGTGAGAAGCGCCCAGACGCAACCGTGGACGTAGGTCACCTCGTTAACGGGACCGAACCACATACAAACTTCTTTTTGCTTTATTTTCCTACACAAGTCTCGCTTACCAATTTTCGGCATCATCAATATATATCTACACTATACTAAAAAAGAGATTGAGTGGTTTTAATTTCAATTTTGTCTAATTTTGGTATTTCTTGATTTGTTTGAAATGATTGTTTTACCCTTACTTTTATGTTTTGTTCCATTTTCCTTTAATGATTACTTTGAGTTTTTGTCCTTTTGTGAGGGTAGGTTGGTCATTTTACCCACAAAACAACCCTTATTATTATTGGGTCAACTTTTAAAATTAAAGTATTCTAAAAATGATGATTCAATCAACTTTTCAACCAATAATTACAAATATTTACAATTTGATTCAATTTTTAAAATTATTTAATCTACAAGTGATTATTCAATCGACTTTTCAAGCAATAGTTATAAATAGTTACAACTTTTGTTTGTGTCTTTTGTACTGTTTCTTTGAATTACCAAACAAGCTATAGATAACTTTTATAAATTAATGCTTGTTTGGCAATGCTTGTTTGAGGCTTAAGGTAACTTTTTAAGGAATCTTTGAATTACCAAACAAATCTTCAGTCACTTTTCTAAAACAAGTCTTAGATTACTTTTGAAATTTAATACTTATTTGGCAAGGCTTGTTTGAGTCTTAAGACAACTTTTAAGGAATCCTATAATTACCAAACAAGCCTCAAGTTACTTTTGTAATTATCTTTTCGTATATGTGTGTGTGTATGTATATGTGTACACATATTAAAATTTATTATTATTGTTTATGTGTTTAAAGTGAGTACAATTAGAAAATTACCTAATTACCCTTTTGTTAAATAGAATTATCAAATTACCCTTTTGCCTTTTGTAATTACCCTTGTGTGTGTATATATATACATATATTATTTTATTATATTATTAAAATTACCATTTTGTCTTTTATAAAGTACCCTTTTGTCAAAGTTTAAAGTGTGTATAATTATAATTGAATAACCAAATTATCCATTTGTTAAATTGAATTACCAAATTACCTTTTTGTTAGGGTGATGCTAATGCCAAAGCATAAAGTGCTAATGCCAAAGCAGAAAGTGTCACTTAAAGTTTTAATGACACTTAGGTAACTGTCGCTAAAACTTTTAGCGACACTTTCTGCTTTGGCACTAACACTAGCCTTTTGTTTTTGTTTTTTTTATTTTATAAATTACCCTTTTGTATATATGTGTGTATGTATATATACATATAATAATTTTTTATTATTATTAGTACTTCTATATTTAAAGTGTGTACAATTATAAAGTGAATTATCAAATTGCCATTTTTCCTTTTGTAAACTACCCTTGTATGTATATATATATACATATATTGTTTTATTATATTATATATATTGAATATATTATATAACAAAATTGAATAAAACTGTGTACAATTATAAATTGCATAGCCAAATTACTCTTATGCCTTATGCAAATTACCCTTTGTTTCTATGTCTTAAAGAAAATAGCTTAAACTTTAAAGTGTTTACAATTATAAATTCCCATTTGTTAAATAAAATTACCAAAAACCCTTTTATTATATTACGATGTATATATATATATTGAATAATCTAATTACCCTTATACCTTTTACAAATTACCATTTTGTTTAATTAAATTACCAAATTACCCTTTTGTCTTTCATAAATTACCCTTTTGTATATACCAGTGTGCATGCATGTGTGTGTGAATATATATATATATATACATATTATCTATACGTTAAATAAAAGAGCCTTAAAGTTTAAAGTATGTACAATTACGAATTGAATAATCGAATTACCCTTAAGCTTTTTGCAAATTACTCTTTTGTTAAATCAAATTACCAAATTACCCTTTTGCCTTTTTTATATTACCCTTAATTTTTGTATATATGTATGTATATATATACATATACATATATATATTTATTATCTATATGTTAAAGAAAAGAGCCTTCAATTGTAGGTTAACATCAATTAATATAATTGTTGTTAAACCATATTTTTCTAATACCATCTCAAGAATTAATAAACCTTATTTCTCTTTCTTGTCCACATGAAAAAAATATATGTATTATTTTTTTTTCTACAAAATCCAACGCTCGTGCATTGCACGGGCCGTCTTCCTAGTATCAACACTATACTATAAAAGAGCCTTAGGTAGTTTTCAATTTCAATTTTGTCCTAATTTGGAATTCTTTAAATTGTTTGCTCCTTATATGTATTTTTGCCTTTACTAATACATTGAGATGCTATGCCTTGCTTGCCAAATCGAAATTTGCCTTTATTTGTGTTTGTATTTTTTTTAAACCCAAAGAAGGCACTCCAAAAATAATAGAGTTTGTTTGGCAAATCAGTTGTGGCTTTGTTTGTCTTGTTTGTTTCCACTTTTTCCCAAACAAGGCACTAAATTCATGGATCAATAGTTAACAATTTCGGCTAACATGTTTGGCAAACCCATTTTTGTGCTTTGTTTTTGTTATTTTGTTTTCGTTTTTCCCAAACAATGCTTTACACACATATATTGGATCAAAAGTCAACAATTTCGGTTCCTTGTTTGGCAAATCGATTTTGTGCTTTGGTTTTTGTTTTTTTGTTTTGGTTTTTCCCAAACAAGGCTTTACACACATATAATTTACACTTAAAAAATTTAATTCATTTGTTTTATAAAATTATTATTTCATACAATTCATATCTTTTCCCAAACAAGACTTTTTGGGTGAATTTTTTTATTTGATTTCATGTATTTCGTTGAGATCTACGCAATAGGAGTATAAATTTCCTGAAAAAAGTTAAGCTGTAGCCTGATTTTGAGGTTTTACAGATAATATTATCTATATCTGTGTGTCTAACAGATAATATTGTCTGTTAACTTTAAACTACCATAACATTCTCAATTCTTCGATTTTTTGGGTGATTTTTTTTTTTTTTTGATTTCATGTATTTTTTTTTAAGATCTATGCATCTATGGTGCCAATTGTACGAAAGAAATATGTTTTTATTATATGTATGCGAAAAAAATACAATTTTTCATATTTGTTTGATGTTTAGTTTTTTTTTGTCCCTGTATTTCATGGTCAATATTGAACTCGTTTGATGGATCTCATTTTGCTGATTTCAAAACATCAAATTTTACGAAAAACGGACTTATATAACAAAAGTTATAGCAATTTGAGTGTAAAAATGGCCTAATGCAATAAAAAAAAAAACTAGCATGTGTTTTAGCTTTGAAGAGTTTTATTTGAGGGGGCTATGGCCGAAGCTCCTTATTTTTTTTAAGAATTTAGTATTGTTTGATTTAATTTTTTTTCAAGTGACAACTATAAATGCATCAACAATAAATACATCTAATTTATTTTCCAATTTTGACGGACCCATGCATTGCACGGGCCTCTATCCTAGTATATATAAAAGAAACAAACTTATTGAAAGGCAATTGGTTGCTTTGTCCCTTCTCTTACATGTTATATGAGGTATGTGCTGGTAGGGGACAAGACAACAGATGAAAATATGAGATCTAAAAATGGCATAAAATATGATAGTGGCAGTGGGATCATGTAAAACTTTTTCAATAAAATTCACATGATTTTGTTGGAAATTGGACGCCGTCGATCCTAATGTCAAAATGACAATGTTTTGGAATCCAAATTTGGGATTCAAAAGGAAAACACTAAGAAAAATATTTTTCCTTAGTTGGTTAATAAGAAAAAAATTTAAAAACAAAATATGAATTAAA
The DNA here is from genome assembly GCA_033977485.1 of Hydrangea macrophylla. Taxonomy (NCBI): domain Eukaryota; kingdom Viridiplantae; phylum Streptophyta; class Magnoliopsida; order Cornales; family Hydrangeaceae; genus Hydrangea; species Hydrangea macrophylla. Next base: position 39,046,977 of record CM066994.1, read on the forward strand.
AAATATAGTGAAAAACAAATATATTTATTGAACCTTATGAATCACTTTCCTTCCTTTTTAATTATAATTAACTTTTTAAAAAATTGTTTAAGCATGGAGTAACATATAAAGGAAAATACGAGAGAACTAGTTTTCTTTCCTATTTTCTTTTTCTACTCTAAATCTGTAAACCAAATAAAGACGTCTAAACAAAATATAAAAGTGGCCAAGAAAGCAGAAGTTGAAAATATCATATTTTGGAGAATTGGAGAAAAGTTCATGGTTCCACTTTGGTCAAAGTTCTATAGGCCTACGCCAAATTGCTGTGTTTCCTATAGACCTTAAAATGTGCTAAAAATGCTCGTTGATCACTTGGGTTGATTTTCCAATTAATCGCTTCTGACTCCAATTTTACACAGAGGATTATGAAAATAAATTAAAAACATTTTCAAAGCTAAAGAGGTCTAGCTTCACCCTTTGCCTAGCTACTTGGGCATTTTAATGACTCAATAAAGTGAGGAAATTTATGGGGTAAAAGTCAAAAAGAAAGAAAAGGACCTGGGTGATGGAATGGGATAAACCCAAATGTTCATGACTAATGGCCCATCAAAAAATTCAACAAGTTGATTGTGATTATGATGCATCATGTCATATAATCATAAAAGTGACAGATCAAACAAAGGATGAGATTATTGAGGGTGATTTGGTTTTCATTTAGCACCATAAAAACTCTACGAGCTTTGTCTTATTGTCAACCACCTTGTCCCCCATGATAGATTAATGAACTTGAGTCATTTGCACTCTTAATTACCATATCCAATTACTCTCTCACTCTTAATTACCATGTCCAATTGCTCTCTCTCTCTCTCTCTCTCTCTCTAAGCCAAATTAACTATTTTGTACAAGCATGCTCACAAAATTATTCAGATTATACAACATTTGTACTTGGAAATAGTGCTTGCACTTAATACCTACCATAAATAAAGGACAGCAGTTCGGTAAAATTATCTCAGTGCAGTTTGTTCTGTTTCCTTTTATAGAAGTGAGTTCCGGTGCTTAAAAATTATTTTTTTAAATTATTTTTTTTTTCTTGGATTCCACTTCTGTAAGAAGGAACAAGACGAACTGCACTGAGATAACTTTACTGAAGTGCTGTCCATAAATAAAAATGCTATTGTCACGCCCCAAACCCCGATCTGAACATGGTGTGACAACAACCGCACATCTATAAGGTTGAAACTCATGAACATGCAAGGCCTAACTAATCAATACTAATAAAATAAATAACCAAATTATTACATTATGTCAAATTATTCCAATTTTTTTTTAAATAGTAAAATAATGTGTCAAATCCTCCAACTTATTACATAATGTCAATTAAGAGAAAGTTTCAAATTATTTTTATTATCGACTGTCACTCTTCCGATCCTTTAACTCTCTCATTCAATCTCCCTTTGCATATCTGTATGTGAAAATGGTAAATAAGTCAGCTCGACTGCTCAATAAGTAATATATCCCCACCCTATCAATGGACCCAGCATAGGGTAAAGAATTCTATACCGTTAAACATGTATTGAATAAAGATTTTCCAAAATTTAATATTCTACATAAAGAAATTGAATATAGAATTGGTAATATAATAATTAAAGTTAACAAAGCCAGAGCCTATTTGACTATGGTCACATGTAACCCCTGTAGTTAGGATCAGAATTTTTTTTGATGTATCACACATAATCCCTGTGATTGGGTCGATAGGTGGGCTAGTCCCAATTATCATGCATGATACCAACGTATAATCTCCATTGTGTCACGGGCTTAGAATTTTCAAACACTTTCCCGTGCGGCACTTCAACTTACACCTTACTATTGTAAGCTAAGTAAGCCTTGCTAACACTTAAAGTAGAGAAGAAGTAGAGAGGATTGGGAGAAAGAGTATTTGTATTGCTCTTCAAATGTTTTACCACACTTGGATGGTTTGGCCAAATGAGGGCCTCACCTATTTATAGGCTACAACAAAGGTTAGAGAAGCTTCTAGGGTTTTCTCTAGAATCTTCCCACCTCCTCTACAAGAATTCTCTAGATCACTACATTCTAGAATATTCTATCATACTCAAAAATGTACAAGGCATCTCCTAAAATACTCCAAAGGATTCTAGAAAGCTTCCACATAAGTCCTCAATGCTCTATAGGCTTCTAGAATCTTCCACAAGTCTCCATAACCTCCTATACTTTTCTAGAATATCGTAGAGTCTTCTAGAATGTTCTAGGTCATTCTAGACTTCTCTGTAGTGCTCTAAAATCTTACAGTCTCTGTACAATTCTTGCCATATTGTAGAGAAACTGTCTCTAGTGTTTGATGCCTTGTACCTTGAAATGCGCAGGACGTGACATTCTCCCCCACCCAATCTCGCGACGCCCTCGTCGCGTCTTTTCCTTTTCCATGCCTGATAGGATGCTGGAACTTTATCACGTCTTTGTTGTAATCCCCTAAGTTGTGGATATGCTACCTTACGTTGTTCCAGTATGGGCTTCTTGGAAACTTTAGAAAGTTGCATTGCCGATAATGCCTTGGACTTAATCTTTGCTTGTCTCACCACCGGTATCATGCAAGAAGATCCTCCCTCCGCTATGCACATCGCATCAAAGAGGGGCATGGGGAAGGCCTTGACCTTATCCATGAAGTCCATGCCGAGCACCATAGAGTAGTCATCCATGGGAATGACTGAGAAGTCCACCATCCCACTCCACTCACCTAGATAAAGCTTGACTCCATGAGCTACTCCTTCGATTGGCTTGGCAGCAGAGTTGACGGCCTTGATACTTCCTCCTTCAGGGGAAACCTTGAGTCCAACTCTCTTAGCCTCTTCGGTTGATATAAAGTTGTGGGTTGCACCCGTATCTACAAGTGCACGAGAAGACTTCCCATTCACTTGAGCATCCACGAACATGAGTCCATTAGTTACACTCTTTGACACCTCATCTTGTGACTTTATAGTATTAAGGAGTTGAAGAGTTCTCTTCTCTTTACTTCTCACGTTCCTCTAGCTCAGTGATCATGGAATTAATGACGTTTCTTTTAGGGAAATTGCGCATGAAGTGAGGTCCATCACAAAAGTAGCAAGTTCTTATGGGTTTGGGCTCATCCTCGTCCTTTTGTCTTGGTTTGTCCTTCTACCTTGATTGCCTTCCCGATTTAAAGTTGTCATTTCCTTCATCTTTCTCTCTATTAGAATGATGGAAGTCATGCTCTGTGTGCATTGTGGCCTCATGCCCCTTTGGTTTGGTGTCATTCTTTCGAAGCTCTATGAGTGACTCTGCAGCGGCAATAGTAGCAGACAAGTTTTGCACTCCACGCCTTTGCAACTCCAGTCTAGCCCACTGTTGTAGTCCACTCATAAAGAAGAATAACTTATCTTCCTCCGATATATCCGAGACTTCGAAGAGAAGATTAGTGTACTCCGTGACATAGTCTCGAATAGAACCCGAGTGTTTGAGCCATCTCAACTTTTCCTTGGCTTCAAACCTTGCATTCTCGGGGTAGAAGTGCATCTTGATATCCTTCTTGAAATCATCCCAAGTGTCAAGGGAGAACGTACCTTGCTCAATTTCACCACTCCGTCGGTGCCACCATAAGAGAGCATTGTCGGTGAGGTACATTGTTGCCGTTGAAATCATCATAGCATCGTCCTCCACTCGAAGATGCTTAAGATACCTTTCCACATTCCACAAGAAGGTATCTAACTCCTTAGCATCCCGCTTCCCATTATAGGATTTGGGTTTAGGAGCATCCACCACTCTAGGCATGTCGCGAGCCACCACAGCTTTGCTCACGACCGCCTCTTTACAAAGGGCCCAATCTCCTTTAATCTCCTTCATTTCATCACGAACGGAGGTGAGTTCCGCCACCACTTAGTCAAGTTGAACTTGGACCTCTCGCCGGACCACATCCATCATTGAGTTCAAGGCTCCCTGAAATTCACTCTTAAGCTCCTCCAATGTGGCTTCAAGGGCATCATTACTAGGGACTTCCTCCTCGAGCCGACCCGCAATGTCGGCCACAACCTTCTCCATCCGAACAAGCCGTACCTCCAATGTAGACATGACGTCCTTTGACTTACTCCTTATGGACTTGCCAGTGTTACGACCATCGTCTCCGCGCTCCATAGTGATATTAGAAAGATCCGGGTTCTTCTCAAAGTTAGTCATGCTTGAAGTAACCTGGCTGTGATACCAACTGTCACGGGCTTAGAATTTTCAAACACTTTCCCGTGCAGCACTTCAACTTACACCTTACTATTTTAAGCTAAGTAAGCCTTGCTAACACTTAAAGTAGAGAAGAAGTAGAGAGGATTGGGAGAGAGAGTATTTATATTGCTCTTCAAATGTTTTACCACACTTGGATGGTTTGGCCAAATGAGGGCCTCACCTATTTATAGGCTACAACAAAGGTTAGAGAAGCTTCTAGGGTTTTCTCTAGAATCTTCCCACCTCCTCTACAAGAATTCTCTAGATCACTACATTCTAGAATATTCTATCATACTCAAAAATATACAAGGCATCTCCTAAAATACTCCAAAGGATTCTAGAAAGCTTCCACATAAGTCCTCAATGCTCTATAGGCTTCTAGAATCTTCCACAAGTCTCCATAACCTCCTATACTTTTCTAGAATATCGTAGAGTCTTCTAGAATGTTCTAGGTCATTCTGGACTTCTCTGTAGTGCTCTAAAATCTTACAGTCTCTGTACAATTCTTGCCATATTGTAGAGAAACTGTCTCTAGTGTTTGATGCCTTGTACCTTGAAATGCGCAGGACGTGACAATTGGCGGGCCTAGAGCATAATCAGATGGAGAGTATCTATGACAATAATTCCGATCAGATAACTAAATTCATAATAAATTTTGATTGCAAATCACGATAGAGTTGTAGAATATTCAATACAAATATCCCAGAAAAATTCATTTTCAAAAGAGTTCACATACTTGGTCCCATTTTCGTAAAAATATATTCGAATTAGTTTTTTTTTTTTTTTTAGAGACAAAGAAGTATTTAGAATATACTAGCAAGGTATAGATTACTTACCTCATGAACCGCTTAGATTTTCAGAAACACCAAGGAACTCTACTGTTTTTGTTTTTGTCCTATAACAAATAACATGTCAATTTGGGTATTGGTTCTTACACGGTCACTCATAACCATAAAAGAATGATACCAATTTTATTTCTTCTAATACACATTGTATTCTTTTATGTATTTAGACTAATGCATATATTCGTGTTTCATACCCATGATGAAGGCACATCCTTGTTGGGTTCCATGCACATATCCAGCGTAGTATATTTTAATATACAATAATCTAGTGTTATTCAAAAATATGGTCAAAAGTCCCATTTTATCAATATTTTTTTTAATAAATCCATCAATTGGTACTTCATAATAATGACCCTTATAATTATTATTGTTGTTAGAGATTAGTCTTTACTATTATGAAATTAGTAGATGACTATTCTACCCCTAACTATATATATATATAGAACCGTGTATATATACATATATTTAATTCATATTTAAAGATTGAATTAGTTACCAAATCTGACCAAATCTTATCAAATCCCATTTGAGATTGGTTACAATCTATATAGCAATTATATCCCAATATTTTAGGATATTACTTTACAAAACGGTTACAAACGAGTTTCACCATTTTCTAATTCACAGTGTATTACATATTCAATTTAGATATCGCATCATAAACTTGTAGGCTCACTGTTATGTTTTAGATTAAAGATTCCACGGGCATTGAATTTTACACTACAACTTGTTCATTTTTATACCGCAACTGGTTTATTAGTGTGAAATTTTACATTGCAACCGATTCATTAGTGAAATTTTACACTGCAACTGCTTCATTTTACATCGCAATTAGTTCGTTAGTGTAAAATTTTATACTGCATATGGTTCATTTTACATTGCAACTAGGGGTGCAACTCGGGCGGGACCCAGAGGGTTTTGGCTCTGCCCAAGCCCGAGCCCGAATTCAAGAAGTCTGCCCAAGCCCGAGCCCGAGCCCGACATAAACCCGTACATGTCAACCCGAGCCCGGTTTGTGAATTAGTACTACAACCCGAGCCCGAGCCCGAGCCCGAATTGCAATTTTTTTTTTTGGTGCAAACCAATTTTTTGTATGTAAACAACAATATGTAGAGTTTCAAATCAATTTTTTTTTGTTAATATTTGTAAAAAAACATTTATTTATTAATTTAGTGCTAAAATAATATCTAATAATGTATTATTATCACTAAAAAACACTATAATATATAAATATAATATAAAAAATAATACATAAATAGAATTCGGGCTCGGGCTCGGGTTCCGCGGGTTAGCAAAATTTTGCCCAAGCCCGGCCCGAATTGAATTCGGGCTTGAATTTTTCGGCCCAAGCCCGCCCATGGTGAAAGTACCGTGGGCCCAAGCCCGGTAATTTTCGGGCCGGGCTCGGGTTGACCATGGGTTGGCCCGCCCGAGTTGCACCCCTAATTGCAACTGGTTCATTAGTGTGAAATTTTACAGTTAAAAATGGTTCAATTTACAACTATGTGAAATTTCACACTATAATACAATGGAAAATTTGTACATTTTATTCCTACAATGTGAAATTTGATATCTAAATAAAAAAAGAAGAATTGAGAACTGCATGTACAATAAATATATATGGACAGATATGTGGTTCAATGGAGAACCAGATTATTATTATTATTATTTTTTTTTGTGTGTGTGCTCAACAAGGATGAATATTATTCATAATTAAAGAATTACAACTATAAATGAGCCAAACGCATAAGACCTCAAACCGTCAAAAATAAAGGAACAACTCCAAAGAGCTACAAACTGAACCACAAAACCATAAAAGAACAAAAAGAAATGGTAAAAATCAAATCAAGTGTGCAAAACAACTACTAAGATCAACAACGCTCTCAAATATGTCATTGATGAAGTTATTCATAATCCCCATGGCCTTTGCTTGAGATCCCAATATCATTGCAAAGACCCATTCCATTTAAACCCATATGTGAATCTTAGTACCAAGAGCATCAAAGAAGCCCATTAGAGCCATAAATATATAAAAATCAATGAAGAGTTGAAAAAAAGGTCAAATCCTATAATAAAATTATGGGGAAAGAGAGAGAGAGAGAGAGAGAGAGAGAGAGAGTTATTCTCTGCCTTTGGTACTATCATAATTTCTAGAGAGACAGAGGGTAAGAGGGAATAAAACGAAATTGGAAAAGATGAGATCTATATATATATATGTGTGTGTGTGTGTGTGTGTGTGTGTGTGTGGTGTTTAAATTTAAAAACCCCTTGATTTTGGATGTTTCCAAAACAAATAAGTGGGTTTGAAAGGGAATGACCCATCTAATGGTTTAGGGGTAGTTTGGTCACCAAACAAAAATGTGGACCAATCACTAAATTGTTTTGAGGGCTGGGTCTATTGCAACAAAGCTATAGCAACTAGGCTTTATACTAAATGATTCTTTTTTATTATATTTTTATGCTAAAGGGTAAATGCATTAAACTAAAAGTAACAATACAAACAAAATCTAGTCATAAAATGACTATCCTCAAACATAGGAAGGGCATGGTCGCCAAATGAACTAAGCCAAACATCTAATATATATATATATATAAAGGGAAAGGGAGGGGTACCATGAAATTTTTTTCTACTTTTAATAATTACATAAAACTATTAAGTTTCTTTTCTTAATAACTGTATATAATGAACTAAAATGTCACAAAAATTTTACTCAGAAACTACTTTTAACTTCTCCTAAAATCTTTCCACTCACATAGGTGAGTGGGCCCATACTAGTATATATATATATATATGAAAGCCAAAGACTTTGGTTTTGCCAAGTGGCATTTTATGAGAATTTTGCTTATTTAAATTTTTTTTTTTTTACATATCTATGTTAATTTTCACAATTAAGGATTAACCAAAAACAAAGAACCAATTTAATGTGGATCAAATTGACCTATATATATGTGTGTGTGTGTGTGTGTGTAAAATAAGAAAATAAAAAAGGATTGACCAATTTAATGTAGACTAAATTTGATATATTATTTATCATATACCTTTGAATTGGAATTAAATAAGGATTGACCAATATCCTAGCATTATAGTTATTGACAAATTTTTATCTACACAGTCTTTTTTTTTTTTCCTTAGTTAGAATCTTCACTATTCAATTGATTTTGTTTCTCTAATTCATGTATATGAATTCTTATTTAACTTTTATATTTGACTTGATTGTTTTGTGTTTGATAGCTTTTTGACTTCAAATTCATGAAATAAGAGGAGTACTTCACGGGTTGGTTTTCGACTAATCCGTGCACTGCACGAGGCTCATAGCTTGTTACAAAGAAAAACACAAACAACAAAAGCAGCAACAAAAACAACAACTATAACAAGTGCAAAAACAAAAAGTAAAATAGTAAAGCAAGCATAAGTGGCCAAAGAAATCATTCCGAAAGTTGCACGAGAAATCCAGCACGAGCCACGAGACTAGATCTGGAAATCAGGGCAACTTCAATCTTGTAGATGGTAAAGACTGCCCAAAAATCCAAGCCCAAAAAGATGAAGGAGCTTCACCAAACGGAGCAACCGAAGCTATTTGAAAATCTTCCAAAGTAGTAGAGACTACATCATGAAGAGAAATATTGTCGAAGGAGAGAGTCACAAAGCCACCAATCATAAAACAAAGAACCATTGAACACAGAAAGCTATCTCAAAAGATCTAAGAGCATCTACAGTGGTGTATCCTTCTATAGGGTAAATATAAATTAAGTTCCTATACAGTAAAGAGAAATCCCATATTGGTGTGTAATACAGTCGGATAAGGGAATGCCGGCTAAGAGAGTTGTCACGCCCCAACGTAGCATAATACAGGAAAGCATATAATTTCCTTTATGGACTCGTAGGTCGTGACAAGTGAGTATGATCAAATTATCCCTGCAACAAAATAACTTAACAACATTTCTAAAGAAAGGTTACTAATAAAACATAAGCTCCAAAATTAGAACTTACTAAATTGTTACATAAGTCCAGGTCTTAGGCACAAAACGCCCTTATTCAAATGTTTCAAAACTAGTTTATTACAACCCGAAATTAAAAAGACAGGAAATATAAAGCAGCCTCCTGGAAAGTTCCCTGCCTCTAACTAGCATAGTCGAAATACCCTGGCTGCTCCTGACCTTGAAAATCTGGACATACAATCCAGGGCGCATCAACGTCATCAGCTTATGCAAGCTGGTGAGCAAAATAAACAAGTGCTCGCAATGTACATATAAGCAAATAAACAGCGGTGCAATTTAACTTTAAAAGCAATAGATTCAAGATTCCAATTCCAACATAAGTCACGGGAGAATAAAGTAAGATATAAATATGCGACCGTGCATGAACAATGTAACATCTCATCTTTCTGACTATTTTCTCTCAACAAAACCCGACTCAACCAAACCATTACCTCAGATACCAGGAATAATATCCGATCGATATCTAAGTCGTACACAACACTGTCGCCTCTAATACCAGGAATAATATCTGATTGATATTGAGGTCGAACACTACGCTATCGCCTCAGATACTAGGAATAATATACGATCGATATCTGGGTCGATCATGACCAACCATCGCTTCGGATACCAGGAATAATATCCGATCGATATCTAAGCCGTACTCAATACCATCGCTTCGGATACCAGGAATAATATCCGATCGATATCTGAAACGAGCGCCTTAGATACCAGGAATAATATCCGATCGATATCTAAGCCGTACTCAATACCATCGCTTCGGATACCAGGAATAATATCCGATCGATATCCGAACGAGCGCCTTAGATACCAAGAATAATATCCGATCGATATCTAAGCCGTACTCAATACCATCGCTTCGGATACCAGGAATAATATCTGATCGATATCCGAAATGAGCGCCTTAGATACCAGGAATAATATCCGATCGATATCTAAGCCGTACACTACACTGTCGCCTCTAATACCAGGAATAATATCCGATCGATATTGAGGTCGCACACCAGACTGCCACTCTTTACTCTTTTCACGCTTTCTCACACACATGCATGTTAACACAACCTCGACCCTAATATGTATGTCAATGTTCACAATTTGTAGTGACAGTTCTTAATCTCAAAGCTGGATATTCTTTCAACATAAATCTCGGTCTTAATCGTTCTTATAAGTTCAATTCCTAACAGTGAGCCTTTAAAACAGTATATTTGTCAAACAGTTCTTTAAAAACTTTTAAAACCTTTTCCAAACAGTCCCTTATAAAAAAAATACAAAAACTGCTCAAACTGCCCAGGTCGTGCGGGTGGGCCGCACGAGCTAGTGGGGATGGTTCGCGCGCGCAAAGGGGGAGATGGGTCGCGCGATCGAATGGAGGAACGGGTCGCGCGAGCGTGTCGCGCGCGCGAGTTATCACAATTTCATCATCTTCTTCGTTTTTCCCCTATTTTTGATTTTCAAACTGAAATTATACCCATTTCTGTTTTCTGTGTCAATTATGTCATGCCATATATGGATTTCTTCATCTTTCCGCGTAGATTAAGAATATGCGATCAATTTAAACAAATATGGATTATATCTCTAGATATTTGTAATTAAAGTAAGGATGTCAAAACTTTAAATCAACGGTACGTCGCGATACGAATGAATTACTCCGTAGGATTCGAACCGTAGCTTATTGGGACTGAGATCTTCCATAATCAGTTCACGGAATTGATTTGGTTGAGTTTTGTAAAACTCCAATTCAAAGCCTTCAATGGTGTATCTATATATATACACATATACACACATATATACACTGAAATATACATATATATACGTTGAGAGTGAGTTTATAATACTCACAGAGGTGATTATATAGAGAATTTTGAGACCGAGAATATCCGCTGTTAGAAATTTCTCCTACGATTTCTCTTGAAATATATATATATATATATGTATGTATTTGTATGGGTATCTATATGTATATAATCTGAATATGTGTGTGTGTGTTGTTATTGAGAGATCAAGAGAGAATGAGATAGAGATTGAGAGAATAGGGAGAGAATGAGAGTCTGTGAGAGTTGCAAGTATATATATAAACTGATATGTGTAGGCTCCAAGCAATAGGGAGATTTCTCCCGATGTGGTTGAGCTCACGTGCTCCCACACTCAAAACACGATATAATGCAGATTAGAAACATAGAACTGGCATATTAAGGGTAAAATAAAATACAGGATAATAAAATTAGCGTAGGAATAAATTTCGGGTTGTACAAAAACATAGATATCGATTTTGAAACCATAGAAAATATTTTTCTATATTTATGGAAATTACAGTTTGACCCCCAAATAAATATTATAAAGAGAATTAAAAGTGAAATATTCATTCATTAAGGAAATGAAATTATAGGGTGTTACAAGAGTGCCATTTGAGGTCCAATTTTTTAAAAAAATATTTTAATCAATTCTTCACCAAAAAAAAAAAAGGAATTACAACTCCCAGTCGGGCGGCATGGATCATGATGCCCATTTTAAAAAATATTAATAATAACAATAATAATAATAATAATAATAATAATAATAATAATAATAATAATACTAAATGGCTACGGGAATGCTGGCTAGGATGGGCTGACAGACCCTCAGTCAGTTCATCTGTAGGGTAAAAAATTTAGCGGAAGGATAAACTTAAGTTCTGCTAGCATACAACCACCTAAGTTTCTATATGGGAAACACCATTGGGGGTGATTTTTGGGGAAACTAACTTAAGTTACCCTACCCAAAATACCATTGGAGATGCTCTAAGTAATAGATTTTAGGGTAAATTACAACACCGCCCCCTGAACTATGATTGTTTTCACTAACACCTCTTTAACTTTAAAATTGAACAAACTCACCTCTAAACTATCCAAAATGAACAAACTCACCCCCTGAAGAAGGGTTTTAGTGTCAACAAGGGATAGTTTAGGGGGTGAGTTTGATCAGTTTTTAAGTTTAGGGGTTATTAGTGAAAATGGTCATAGTTCAAGGGGTGTTACTGTAATTTACCCTAGAGACTATTTGATGTGATTTATGAGATTAAAGCATGTTTGCCATATATGCATATGTTAGAATTTGTACACTCAGCACATAGCTGAGCAATGGAGACTTACTCCATTAAAAGTGAGAAAAAGAAAGGCAAGAAGAAGCGAGAAGAGTGAGGTCGAGGAATGTCGGGGAAATCACACTTGTGCATACTTTTGCTTTCATTCCAAACGTGTAATAAGGATTTGGGGAACTTGTAATATGTCATAATAGAATCTTAGGATAATTCTATAGTATTGTAATCACTAGTAGGAACTCTTGCAATCTATGTTTGAATGTTGGAATATAGTTGTGTTAACGTTGGAATTGGATTATGAGCCATAGGTTTGAGCTACTACAGGTTGTGCAGTTTTGAGGCAGATCAGTCGACTGAGTCTCCGACACAGTCAACTGGACCCCTGTGTGAACAAGTTTTCCTTTTAGTTTTCAAGGGCATCAGTTGACTAAAGGACGAGAATCGATTGACTGGTTTCTGCACGAAAACATGTCATTTTGCTGGAGCTAGTCCAGTCGACCAGACAATGTACCATTCGATTGAGCTATTGAGGCCCCAGTCGACTGAGTCTTCGACACAATCGACTGGACGAGGCCATTAGACTTTTAATACTTGCTACTTTTAATCGCCAGTCAACTGGGCCCCCGCTGCAGTCGACTGGACCTCTATATTCAAAATGAATTCTTTTTTTGGAAATATTCCAACTGGGAAAAACTTTTTATAACTCTGTCTTTAATGGATTTTACTTGGGTTTTCCGTTGCTATTTTACTTTAATGGAATTGGATGAGCCTTGGTGGCGTGCCATGTGTCCTATTTTCGCGTGTAGCGGGATGGGTCGTGACACATAAACATTCCCAGATTTGGACCGAAAGTTCTGGAAACACGCTACGTCATAGGAAAAGTAGTAAAATGAATTTTAAAGCAAAATTGGATGAAATCGTCAACTCCCAAAGGCCCCCCAGAAGTCCCGAAAGTTTTCAGAAAGTCCTCATTAATTGATTTGACCAAGGTTTGACCGAAATCATCTAAATTCACCTGAAAGTTATGAGATCACCCTAGACTATGTGAAAATTATTAAAAACAAGTTTTAAAACAAAATTGATCAAAAACGTTAGCCCTTGGGAGCTCCCAGAGGTTCCTAGAACTTCCCAAAGGTCTCCGGTTTGACCTAAAAGCTGACTCAGAGACCGGAGCACCGTATTACTTTTCAAACATTTTTTATGTATACTAGAGGTCAATAGCTTTCCAACGGTATATCGCACATAATTTCTGGACTTAAAATGAATTTATTGTGAATTTTCAAAGGTGAAAAAGGCGATCAAATCAACTTTTATCGCGAATACCGCAAAACATTTTAAAGTGACCTGACTCTGAAATTTTTTTTATGGAAAGTAGACTCCATTACCTTTTCAACAGTATATCACAAGATCAATTTAGAGTTCGTATGCATTTTCTGTGAATTTCGGACGAATAGGCCTTTTCGCGAATACCGGAACCTTTGAGGGCCCAAATGTAATTTTTGGATCATCTGAGGAGCAGCGCCACCACGGCACTAGCCTTGTGACGCCGGGACAAGGGCCTAGTGCCGCCGCGGCGCTCTCCTCCAAAACTTTTATTTTTGTAATTTTTATTTGGGGATCCAAATTGAATAATTAAAAGTCAAAACGACGTAGTTGTTTGTTCACAGATGTTTGGGACCAATATGAGCACTTTTTAAATCCCAAACTCCCTCCAAATTGGCCTATATAAACCCCCATTGACTCTTCAATTGAGGGGTGGCAAGTACAAAGCTTAAGAAAGGTGTATAGAGAAATAGAGATAGAGATAGAGTTAGAAGTGAGAAAATGAGCTTTGGCTACTATTTTTCTATAAAAAGTGAGTTCTAAATTTAAGTTCTTCCATTACTACTCTTCATTTCTTACATTCAAATACCCCCCAACCACCATTCTTGAGTATTCATGAGTTATGAATCTACTTCCATGTCCGAATATCAATATATATGAGTGAAACACCAAGCTACAAGTCCAAATATCACATTGATTCTCAATATTGATTAATATTACTTGTTTGATTACTTTGATGTTCATCTCTTCTTGACTCATTTCTTTTTTATTTTTCTTTAATCATTTTCTTGTTCATTATCATCTAGATTATGACATGTTGTTTGAGGAGGGTGAATCCGTATGGATGCTGCTCTTAACCTCAAAAGCATGTTAATAGATGATGGTTTCAACTTCAATACTTTCCCAAGTATTCTTGAAGTTGTAATCTAAATAAAACATGGTATTTGCAAGATAACTTTGCAAATTCTTGATATTATTAGAGTTAGCTATTAGAATTAGTTTTATTAGCTTTAGGGTACTTAAGTCTTTTACTTTATATTAGGGTAATACTGTATACCTAGATATATTATTATTGTCTCTTCTTTTGTATTGTATTCATTCATTTTAGTTTTCATGTTATGAGAAACTCTAGTTCTCTTTTCTCTTTTCCCTTTGTTGTTTTCTTGATTATTTGATATACTCATATGGTATCAGAGCAGGTTCGAATCTCATTCACGTCCTTCTGGATTTCTTGCTGGTACGGATTTGTATTTGGATCTCGCACTGATTCACGTTCGTTTTTGGATCTATCACTGATTCAAGTTCGTTTGTTTTGTGTTTTTGGATCTGTCTTTGATTTTGATTCGTTTATTTTGTGTTATTTAATTGCTTCGTTTTTGTAATGATTGCTGAACGTGATGATTCGCTTCAAGCGATTAGTGTTAAACTCGATGGAAATAATTTAGCATATTGGAATTATGTGACGAATTTTTTTTTGAAGGGTAAGAAGATGTGGGGTTATATCAATGGAGAGTTTAGTAAACCTACGAATGAACATGCCGATAAATTTACTGAATTGCTAGATGTTTGAGAAACAAACAATTCGAAAATCATTACTTGAATCAACAACTCCGTTGCTCCCTCGATAGGTATGCAATTGGCAAAGTTTGAATATGAAAAAGAGGTGTGGGATCATTTGGCTAAATTGTTTACACAGTCTAATTTTGCGAAAAGGTACAAATTAGAGTGTGATATGCGTGCCCTTGAACAAAAAAATTTGAGTATTTAGGAGTTCTATTCTACAATGACAGATTTTTGGGATCAATTGGCTCTCATGGAGTCGCCCGAATTGCGGGCGTTTGCACAATTGCACCATATATCACTAGTAGGAAGGAACAACGTATGGTTCAATTTTTGATGGCTCTATGTGATGATTTTAAGGGCCTTCGTGGGTCCATTCTCCATCGTAGCTCACTTCTGTCAGTTGATTCTGTTGTCCATGAGTTAGTAGCCGAGGAAATATGTTACAAGACTCAGTCTGCAAAGGGAATTCTCCCCAACTCTACTCCGTCTATTTTAGCAGCCCCTTTTCGACCACCGTCCAATAATCAGAATAAGCCCTACTTGAGAGTTGGTAGTGATATATGCAACTATTGTAAGGAAAAGGGTCATTGGAAGGCTCAGTGTCCTTGGTTGGGTCGAGCAAACCAGCCCAATAGCAGCAACCAGCCCTCACCTGGTTGACCACCACAACAACAGTAACCTTAACCTTCTCATTGGAAATCTGACATCCAATCTCAGCAGCGTTTGTATAGACCACCACAGCCTAACACTGCAGCAGTTGTACCGCCATCAGACTCATTTGGACCCAGTTCCCCTTCCCCATCCACTGCATCCATAACCTCCCTTGATGAATAATTTCAGAAGTTCCATGCCACACAGCCACATGCTATGGCCACCTCTTCACTAGGTATGTCTTCAAGTATGTCCTCAGGAATTTCGGTCTTAGACTCTGGAGCTTCTAATCATATGTCACCTGACTTGTCATCTTTTGCATCCTTATGTCTTGTTTCCTCTTTGCCTGTTATGACTACTGATGGTACTCCCATGCCATTAACAGGTGTTGGGTCTGTTGTCACACCTCATGTATCTCTTTCTAGTGTTTACCACCTTCCCAAACTTACTATGAATCTTGTTTCTGTTGGTCAGCTTTGTGATGCAGGTTACTTAGTATTTTTTTCTTCTACTTTTTGTCATGTGCAGGATCCGCAGTCTCAGACGGTGATTGGGACTAGCCGTGGGCAAGGGGAATATACATCTTAGACAAGCTCACTGTACCAGTGGTTGCAGCTTCTAGTGTTGACTTGTCATCCTTTCGTTTGAGTCCATCTTCGTCTAGTTTTTATTTATGGCATTCTCGCCTTGGTCATGTTTCAACCTCTTGTTTAAAATTTCTAGCTTCTACGGGAAAATTAGGAGATTTACAAACTCATGATATTTCTGATTGTAGTGTTTGTAAACTGGCAAAATTTTTCGCTTTACCTTTTAATAGAAGTATTTCTTATTCTCTTGCACCATTTGATTTAGTTCATTCTAATGTGTGGGGACTCTCTCTCATTGCTACAAGAGGGTCTCGATATTATGTATCACTTATTGATGATTGCACTCGTTACTGTTGGGTTTATCTTATGAAACGTCGTTCAGACTTCTTTGATATTTACAATACCTTTCGTGCTTTTGTCAAAACTCAACATTCTGCAGTCATCAAATGTTTTAGATGTGATTTAGGTGGAAAGTATACCTATCATAAATTTCGTCAGTTGCTTGCTTTACATGGAACTATTCACCAGTGCTCTTGTATAGACACGCCTGAGCAAAATGGTGTTGCTGAATGGAAACATCGACATATTGTTGAAACTGCTTGCTCTATTTTATTATCTGCATATGTCCCTAGCGATTTTTGGAGAGAGGCTGTCCTTACTGCTGTGAATCTAATTAATAAAATTCCATCCTCTCACTACTCAGGTCTGTCACCTTTTAAAAAATTGTATGGGCATGCTCTTGATTATTCTTCCTTAAAGGTATTTGGTTGTACTTGTTTTGTCCTTCGACCTCGTGTAGAGCATACTAAATTTTCACCTAAGTATGCTATTTGTGTTTTACTAGGTTATGGTAAGGGCCAGGGTGGATATTATTGCTTTGATCAAGTTACTAAGAAACTATATGTCTCTCGCCATGTTGTGTTTCTCGAGCACATACCCATCTTTTATATTCCTGATAATCATCATGAGTTGACTAAATCTGATCTCATCCATCTTGACCCATTCTCTGATGATATTGATAGTGTGCCCTCTCGAGCCCCATCCACACTGATATTGTCTCACCTCATGGTTTTACTTCTGCTGATACTGGTACCTTGCCACCTGATGCTACCTCTCTTCCTGTTAAATGATAAGTTTTAGTGTTTATAAGGAACACTCAAATTTACAATTTGTGATTTGTAAAAAAAAATACCCATTGGTTGTAAATTACTTGGGATCAATTTGATGGATAGCCCATTTCAAAACAAAAATTATCCAATTTGTTGGTTTAGCAATCATACTCAGTTTTGTTACAAACCAAACAACACTTTTACCATGAAATGAACAATTTACTCCTACATTTTTTAATGGCCGGTTACTGTGTGTTTGAAAACAAAAGTCTAGCATGTGATATAGAATAGAAATTCTAGCATGTGACTGGAGTAAGTAATGGACCATGACTTCACTAATTAACTTTGCCACCTCCATAATAACCATCCACTATGCAAGTGGAGGTAACTACCTCTTTCATGTCTATATAAAGACCAAGTCTATATCAACAGAGGGGGGACAGAAAAAGAGATGCAGAGCAAAGAAAAAAAAAGAAGAGAGGAAAGTTTGAAAGGAAAGAAAAAAATATAGATTTCCTCATTTTGCGACCGTGCAGAATTTGGAAGAAGAGGTAAGAGAGTTGAAAAGGTATCATACTGATTTTTATGCTTTCTCTCAAAATTCTAGTACACTACAAAACATCCTTCTTTTAAATAAAAAAAATTGTTTTGGAGTCTTAGACTCATATCCAATTTATTTGTGTTTGGACAAAATGATGTCTTTGACTCTTTTATGGGTCATAACCCTACATCCAAAATAGTACACTGTTGTTCTCAATGATACTCAGAGCGTCCTCATCTTTTTGGGATGTTCTTGACACCCATAACATTTATATATATATATATATATGTGTGTGTGTGTGTGTATGTGTGTGTATGTGTGTGTGCGTGTGTAAATTAATTTCTCACTTTGATGCTTAATGCATCATCAAAATTTGATGGGCAAAACCATCATATAAAAACTAATGAGTTATTGTTTTGAGATTCTCAGTGCATCAAGGATATAACAATACATCTCTTTAACACAAGCTTTTAATTAGATGTCCTGTGCATCATAAAATTGATGGGCAAACCATCACTCTCAAAATAATGCTCAGTGCATTTTCTTCCAAACTTTGTTTAAACTGATGCTCAGTGCATCTTCTACCATTTTTGGTTTAAATGATGCTCAGTGTATCTTAAAAATGTTTTGGATGCTCGGTGCATCACTCTTTGATGCCCAGTGCATCACCAAATTTGATGGGCAAACCATCACATGAAATGGTGCTTGTTTTTAACACATCACCATGTTTTTTTTAATAAAGTAAAAATGATGGTCAGATGCATTTTTCTAAAAAAATCAGAGCATATGGATGCTCTGTATAGCCTTTGGAAAAGGAAGTTTCATAAAAATAAATAAATATATAAGTTAGTCTTAAAAGATGCCTAGAGCATCTACATCTCTTTGACATTTTGTTCATCACCAACAAAACTTCTAAGCCTTTTGATCATGGTCTTGAATGCCCAGCAAAAAAGTTTCAGATTCATGACCTTTTATTGGGTCATAAACTCTTACAAATTGCTGTGTCAGTCACAATTCTAGATTTTTCACAAGCCAAAATTTCAATGGGTCATTCACCCATTTTACATTCTCACGGGTCATCAACCCTTCATAAAATACATGGGTCATCTACCATAACAAACCGCAACCTTAAATTACATAGATCATTTACCTATGTAAAAATTCAACTCTTTTTCAAAATCCAAATCAAATGCAAGTCTCACCCAAAAATCAAAACTTCTCAAATTCAAGACATGGGTCACATACCCACTGTCTAAATTATATGAGTCTCATTCAAAAATAAATTCATCAAACATTAGACATGGGTCACGTACCCATTGTCAAAATCAAATGAGTTCATAGACTCATTAAATTCAAAAAATCTTGAACTACGTTTGACTTGATTCCATTTACAATGGATATGTAGGCAACCTAAAATCTAATTTAGGTATAGTCACAAAAATTTCCCAAGTTCGTAAACTAGACATGGATCACATATCTACTGTCAAATTCATGAGTTCGTATACTCATTAAATTCAACTTCATTATATGGGCACTTACCCATATTAAATTCAATGGGTTCTTACCCATATTTAAAATAATGGACACACCCCATTATAAATTAAGGGTCATACACCCTGTTCAAATTTAAGGGTCATTCACCCTACACCACGACCAAATCAAAATTTATGTCAAAAGAACTACGATATGGCTTGATCCCATTTGTGGGTACGTAGGCAACCTGAGTCATTAACCTATGTCTAGCCCAAACAAAAAATAAATAAATTTTATTTCATTTAATTTAAAATTAGTCTTTTAAATTGAAATCAAAAGGTGTTTCCTTAAAATAGGGATAGTAATTAAGGGATGTGATATCCCGAATGGGTCTAACCTACGTTAATAAAAGCACATGTAGTTTTAATTATATATGTGAAATTGTGTTACGCAAAATGTTAAAATTTTGTACAACATAGTTTTTGGCACGCCCTGTGGGACCCATTTTCCTTTTTATCTCCAATTTTAAGATTATTTTCAACATAAAATATTAAAAAATATATATACTCAGTGTTTTAATCTTATTATCTCAGCAGGTTTAAGATGGCACCACAAGATACCGTATACTACCATAAGCTCCCAATCGATGTTCATGGACAAAGAAAGAAGGAAGCCTGTCGCACTTTCTTTATTCTTGATCTCCAGTCTTTTGCAAACAGGGTTATCCCAAAGGTGACTGCTAAGGTCACAGAGGAGAAAACAACAAAGGCTAAGACTGTTGTGAAAATCCAGAAACCCACTCAACTAGAGCCTACCAAAGTCAACTATTCGAATTAAATTCTAATTGGATCTATTCCAATAGAATTGCCCACCACTACGTCAGTCATGGCTACCTCCATCGAGAGCAAGGAGATTAGGTCATCAACTACTCCAAACTCAAGGTGGTGAATGTTGGTTTTGGGGTACTCGAAAAATGGATTAGAAACAATGAAATACAGGAAAAGAACTTCAAAGATCGAGCACGTTTTAAATATGCTGTCCGAAAACAAAGTTACGTCCCACACACGGTTGCAAGTGGACTATGACGTCTTTGTCTTAAGGATACTACGATCTAAGTTAATGGAGACAACAATCTCTATTAACTTCTGCAAAATTTGTGTATATAAATTGCTCTCAAAGACTCAAGAAATTAAGCAGAAGAAAAGACAAAATCTAGACATAAACTCCATGAACTATATTTCGTAAACTAACTAACATGCATGTATATATAGAGGTGTCTATAGGGTAAGAGATATGTCTCTACACAAACGGTTGTATCCCAACACCCTTAGAACATGTCTATGTATACAAATGCACGTTTAGAAACCAATAGAACAGATATACATCGTTCAAATTCAAAGTTGAGACATGAAAAGTCATAACTTTTCAGTTCTAGGCCCTCTCGACCAGTCAAAAGCCCCTTCAAAACTTTCTCAGAACTCGTTTCAGTCCTAGGCCCGCTCGACTGGTCGAGTTGACCCAGTTGACCTGTCGAAAGCCCCTCTAAACTTTTTGAAAACTGATGCTAAAAAATGCCCAGTGCTTTTTAATAAACGCCGTTAATTCCTGGCGCTTCAGGACAAACGCCGTTAATTCCCAACACTTCAAGACAAATGCCGTTAAACGTTGTATACTTATTCTCACCTCAATTTTCTAACAATCCCCCACATGTGAATGACATGGTTTTCTAAACTTGACTCAATGGACGATAAAAACAACAAGAGCAATTAACGGACTTGTGATGCGTTAGGAGAGTGTCTTTTGGACTTGAACTTTCCCTTTGTGAATACCTAATGGACTTACTCGGTGAAGCAGTGTACATTAACGTATTGAACCAACAAACCTTTTAGTGTAAATCAGCATTAAATACCACACACCACTTATCCTTATACACTTTAATGCATTTGGTTGTGTTCATTTTGGTCCTAAACAAGATCCTATGTTCATGAGAGCTCTTAGAGAACCAAGCCTTTGAAATTCTCAGAGAAGCGACCCTACTTCTTTTCTCATATAGGTGATATCAATTTAGAGTACTAACACTTACTCATCAACATCATTAAATGTAACAACATAACCTCAACAATTTTATTACACACTAATTCAATATATAAGAATGAAACCATTTATTACAAATGTGTGTTTACAACATGAACTTCCCCAACTAGTTTGCTTATTGAACCTAGATCTTGGGATCTCCAGTCAACTAGGTTAGGTTTCCGCCCGAGATGTTCAAAGTATTGGCTTTAGGCCCATTCCTTTCGTAGTATATTGAACTTGATCTCTATGCAATCCTTTCATTAGAGGATCCGCAATGTTCTTTTTGGACTTGACATAGTCAATCGTTATAACTCCACTAGACAGTAACTGCTTGATCGTATTGTGTTGTCTCCTTATATGCCTTGACTTGCCATAGTGGAATATCTTCTAGGAAGTTTCGAAGCCATAGTGGAATATCTTCTAGGAAGTTTCGAAGCCACTTAGCTTCCTCACCCGCCTTATCCAAGGAAATGAATTCCGACTCCATCGTTGAACGTGTTATACATGTTTGCTTTGTTGATCTCCAAGAAATCCCAGCTCCACCTAAGGTGAATACATACGCACTTGTGGACTTGGTTTCTTGACTGTCCGAGATCCAATTAGCATCGGAGTATCCCTCTACCCCGTGTGTAGTGCAAACCATAGCTCTTAGTATGCTTTAGATACCTTAACACTCTAATAAGAGCATCCCAATGTTCTTTCCCTAGATTGCTAGTGTATGTAGCAAGTCTCCCCACCGAATAAGCAATATCTGGTCTTGTACAATTCATAATGTACATCAAACTTCCAATAACTTGAGAATATTCAAGTTGAGATATGGCAACCCCCACATTTTTCCTCAACTTGCAGTTTGCATCAAACGGCGTTAAAGCCGCTTTACAATCAAATTGTCCAAATTTCTTTAATATTTTCTCAACATAATGTGATTGTGTGAGAAGATATCCATCGGAAGTTGATTTAACTTGCACACCAAGAATAACATCGGCTTTACCCATGTCTTTCATGTCAAAGCTTGAGTTTAACAACTTCTTAGTTTCATTGATAACCTTCTTGTTAGTACCGGTTATCAATATGTCATCAACATATAAACACATGATGACATAAGAATCTTCAAATTCTTTAACATATACACACTTATCGCATTCATTGATTTTGAAACCATTTGCGATCATGGTGTGATCAAACTTCTCGTGCCATTGCTTTGGCACATATTTCAAGCCATAAAGAGACTTAACAAGTCGACACACTTTGTGTTCTTGTCCCTTTACAATGAAACCTTCCAGTTGTTCCATATAGATCTCTTCATCTAGATCTCCATTAATGAACGCTATTTTTACATCCATTTGATGTAATTCTAAGTTATAGACAGCGGCAATAGAGATTACCATCCTGATGAACGTAATCCTAGTGACCAGGGGATAGGAATCAAAGAAATCTAATCCCTCTTTTTGTCTATAACCTTTAGCTACCAACCGAGCCTTGTACTTATCAATAGTACCATCGGCCTTGAGCTTTTTCTTGAATATCCATTTGTAACCAATTGGTTTACTTCCTAGAGGCAAGTTAACCAATTCCCACGTATGGTTTTGCATAATGGAATCCAACTCACTATTTACTGCTTCTTGCCAATATGGCGCTTCGGGTGTACTCATAACCTCGTTAAAGGTTTGAGGATCCCCCATGGTAGCTAGTGTCACAAAATTCGGTCCAAAAGAAGTAACTTTTCTAGCTCTCTTGCTCTTTCTAGGAGCGACATCGATTTCTTCTTCATCACGAGGATTAGACGAAACCTATTCAACACTTCTTTTAGGAGTTGAATTTTGTCTTCCTTCTTTAAAAGGAAAGATGTCCTCAAAGAATTCGACATACACCGATTCTATAAACGTATTAGCATGAATATCTACATTATCGGATTTAACCACAAGGAATCGATATGCAGCGCTATTAACGGCATATCCAATAAATACACAATCCACTGTTTTAGGTCCAAGCTTAGTCCATTTTGGAAGCGGAACTTGTACACTTTTTATAGGAGGGTTCTCTACCTTTCCACGCTTCATAAGGAGACTTGTTAGTCTTCTTATGTGGAATCCGATTTAGGATCACATTCACCGTGAGAATGGCATCCCCCCACAAGTTATGTAGCACTCCCATGCTATTTAACATAACATTAGCCATTTCCTTGAGAGTTCAGTTTTTCCTCTCCGCTACACCATTTTGTTGCGGTGTATACAGTGCCATAGTTTGGTGAATTATGCCATTAAGTGCACAATATTCGGCCAATGGAGTTGACTCGTATTCACCTTCCCTATCCGATCTCACCATTTTAATTGTGTTTGAAAGTTGATTTTCAACCTCGGCCTTATATGTCTTAAACATATCTATGGTCTCATCCTTTGAGTGCAATAAATAAATATAACAATATCTACTTTTATCATCTATGAACGTAACAAAATATTTTCTTCCACCTCTTGTTGGAGTTAATTTTAAATCACATAAGTCCATATGAATTAAATCTAATAATTCACTTGTTCTATCTGCGGATTTAAATGGTTTTCTAGCAAACTTAGAATCAACACATATTTCACATTTATGAGTTTTATCAATTTTAAATTTTGGTAATAGTCCTAAATTCATCATCTTATGCATATATTTGAAATTAACATGTCCAAGCCTAGAATGCCATAAACTACATAACTCAAAAATATAAGAACTTATTTCATTCTCATTAATATTAATTTATACAATTGACTTTGAAGAGCTCATCACACATATAGCCCTTCCCTACATACATTCCACCCTTAGTTAATACAAATTTATCGGATTCGAAGACTAGCTTGAATCCTTTCTTGCTAAGCATAGGACCCGACATCCAATTCTTTAGAATTTCGGGTACATGTAGCACATCTAGGAGAGTCATCTCTTTGCCAGATGTGAACTTCATTAAAACATTCCCTTTGCCTTCAACAGTTGTAGCCGCGACATTTCCCATATAAAGCCTCTCACCACCTTCTACCTTTGTATAGGTAGAAAACATGTTTCGATCTCCACAAATGTGCTTAGTGGCCCAGGTGTATATCCACCAACTCTTTGAGTCGGTCACAACACAAGTTTCCATGACTACCGCTGCAAGATCGTCGGTCTCCATCATGTTTTCTTGGTTAGGCTTTTTGCTCCCTCCATTAGATCCCTTCTTATTTCGACAATCGCTTGCGCGATGCCCGGGTATCCCACAAACCCAACAATTCCCTTTGATTTTCTTGGACTTGTGGTCCTTGAAATTATATGTAGACTTCCTTTTTGCTCCCTTAGTATTACTTTTATTTTTAACCTTTGAAGACTCACCTTCAACAAGATTTGCCTTAGACTCGATAGATCCTTGCAACCCACTCTTATCTCCTTTCCGGTTGTCTTCCTCTATCCTTAAACGCACTACCAAGTCTTCCATTGACAATTCCTTGCGCTTGTGTTTTAGATAACTCTTGAATTCCTTCCACAATGGTGGTAACTTCTCAATGATTGATGCAACTTGGAATGGTTCACTAATAACCATTCCTTCCACATAAATTTGGTTGATGATGACTTGTATCTCTTCCAATTGCTTAACCACCGGAATAGAATCCACCATTTTGAAGTGTAGAAACCTTCCCACAATGAACTTCTTAGTCCTCGCATCTTTCGTTTTGTACTTTTTGTGTAGAGACTCCCAAAGTTCCTTTACACTTTCAAAGATAGAATAAACATTGTAGAGAGTATCCTCTAGCCTGTTTAAGATATAATTGTGGCATAAGAAATAGGCATGATTCCATGCTTCCAAAGCGGCTTCTTGTTCTTTGGTGGCATTTTCTGTATGAATCACCGATTTTGCCTCACGTAGAATGTGTGCGAGGTTGAGAGTAGTGAGATAAAATAGCATCTTCATTTGCCATCTTTTGATGTCTTCCCCCTTAAACTTTTCAGGCTTCTCGGCATGGGTGTTCTTGACAATGGTTGCTATTGTAGTTGATGTTTTTCCAGCCATCTTTCAAGTATATTTAACTTTGTTTTCGATTGTTGGTTTTGGGGTACTCAAAAAATGGATTAGAAACAATGAAATACAGAAAAAGAACTTCAAAGATCGAACACATATTAAATACGCTGTCCGAAAACAAAGTTACATCCCACACACGGTTGCAAGTAGACTATGGCGTCTTTGTCATGAGGATAATACGATCTAAGTTAATGGAGGCAACAATCCCTATTAACTTCTGCAGAATTTGTGTATATAAATTGCTCTCAAAGACTTAAGAAATTAGGTAGAAGAAGAGGCAAAATCTGGACATAAACTCCATGAACTATATTTCGTAAACTAACTAACATGCATGCATAAATAGAGGCGTCTATAGGGTAAGAGATATGTTTCTACACAATCGGTTGTATCCCAACACTCTTAGAACATGTCTATGTATGCAAATGCACGTTTAGAAACCAATAGAACAGATATACATCATTCAAATTTGAAGTTGAGACATGAAAAGTCACAACTTTTCAGTTCTGGTCCCTCTCGACCGGTTGACCGGTCGAAAGCCCCTCTGAAACTTTCTCAAAACTTGTTTCAGTTCTAGGCTCTCTCGATCGGTCGAGTTTACCCGGTCGACCGGTCGAAAGCTCCTCTGAAACTTTTTGAAAATTGATGCTAAAAAATTCCTAGCGCTTTTTAATAAACGTTATACATCATTCAAATTTGAAGTTGAGACATGAAAAGTCATAACTTTTCAGTTCTGGGCTCTCTCGACCGGTCGAGTTGACCCGGTCGACCGGTCGAGTTGGCCCGGTCGACCGGTCGAAAGCCCCTCTGAAACTTTCTCAAAACTCGTTTCAGTTCTGGGCCCTCTCGATCGGTCAAGTTGACCCGGTCGACCAGTCGAAAGCCCCTCTGAAACCTTTTGAAAACTGATGATAAAAAATTCCCAGCGCTTTTTAATAAACGTCGTTAATTCCCGGCAGTTCAGGACAAACGTCGTTAATTCCCAGCACTTCAAAACAAATGCCGTTAAACGTTGTATACTCATTCATACCTCAATTTTCTAACAGTGAAGACTAATCTCACTATGCCAAAAAAGCCAATCAAGCCAAAACTATCAATTGAAGCAAGTTCTTCACCTATGGGGGCATTAGTTAAAAGGAGAAGTCCTAAAATTTTCCATTTAGAAAGCCAAGTTGCAAGTTCAACCACAACTGTGCTCTCTACCACTCAGTCCAGAAGGAAAACACAAAAGCAAAGGGATTCAAGGAGGCGACCCACAGCACCAAAGGCTCAGTATGGTCCCGAAGCCTTTCTTTATCCGTGTACAACCTTCAACACTGAGGAATCTAAGTCAAATAAGGAAATCCGATAGTGGGCAATCCTATCCAATTACATGTTTGTTAGGGAGGCCCGAATGGGGGCATTTTTCCCTTCACAAGAAAGCTTCAGCCTCATATAGGCCTGATCACAGGATCCAGAGCTCGAATAACATCTCAATCATCTTTGAAGGAATCTATAACTTCAAGAAGGTCATTACAAAGTGGTGGAAATGATGTATCATCCCATTCAACTCTAGAAGAGTTGACAAAATTTCAAAACTCAAAGCAAGCTCCTAGCTCTAAGACAAATTCAAATGATCCTCTTTTTAGAGATTTTGAAGTAATATTCCAAAAGGAAAATTTTCCTAATGAGTTGGCATCTCAGTTCCAACCAAAGGAAATGTCAGTCTTTATCACTAGTGCAATTACTATCGAAGAATAATTGCAAGAGTTGTAAAAGAAATTAGCAGAAAAACATGTTGAAATTGCTGCTCTGACAGCTCAATTAGCAAATCAAACAAGTGCTTCAGCAAGGGAACATGTGCATGAGAAGATTCATACCTCTACAACACCACCAACCCAAGCCAATCTGAAAACTTTAATTGCTGAAGGGATTCGAGAATTCCAAAATTCTGTGACCCCACCAGTGCTTGGGTATCTTAAACCGTACCCTGCTCACTATGACTTTATTCCATTCCCTCATTGCTACCAAAAGCCAAACTTTGAAAAGTTTGATGGGATAATTGGTTCACTACATGAGCATCTTGCTCATTTCTTTTCAGCTTGTGGAGAATCAGCTCAAGTGGATGCCTTGTTGATCAGGCAATTTTTTGCAGTCTCTAAAAGGGTCAGCCTTTACTTGGTACACACAACTAGTACCAGGTTTAATTATCACATGGGATGACATGCAAAAGGCATTTCTAACCCAATTTGTCACCTCAAAAAAGAAAATTTCAATCATTGACTTAGCAGACGCTCGACAAAAAGTCAATGAAAATGTCAATGAGTTTGTTACAAGGTGGAGAAGTCTTAACATACAATGCTCAAAAAATTTAACTAAGCAATCTGCCGTCCAAATGTGTTCCAACAATTTGTTGCCAGAAATAGCAACATTTGTAGGAACCACAGAGCCTCAAACCTTTGATGAATTGGTCTCCAAAGCCAATAATGTTAAAAGGTAGATTGACCGACAAAGGAATACATTTTAAAAGCCACAATGGGTAGAAGAAAAGAAATATGAAAATGAAGAGTCTCCCTCGTCTGAAGAAGATACTGCCAGTACAAACACAATTTCCTTTAGTGGAATTGGTCTAGTGCCTAAAAAGGTAGATGAGAGTGGTTCTATTCCAACTGATTTACTGCCAGAAAGGGCAATTCAAGTTGCCTTTCAAGTTGATGAATTTGAATATGACTCACATGATCCTGACCCCAACAGTGACAATGAAGGATAATGGACAACATGCATCAATAAGAGGACAAATGGGATTGCAAATATTCCAGCCTCTTCAATTAAATCTTCAGAACGCCGAGGGATGAAGTTTAGAGGACGAAAAGAAGAAAAGAAAAACAAGAAAAATGAAAAAAAAGCTCAACTCTCTTTAGAGGGTGATTACGTTCAATCTAGAAGGGTTCCAATTACCTTCACCGAGTACTTGCCAACTGGAAAAAGAAGAAGCATTGGTTCTCGCATCAAAGTGAAGCTCACCAAGAAGAGCTATGTTTGAATAGCTAGAAAGAAATATTCTTAACTGAGCTACGTACGGCTTGATCTCGTAAAGAGTACGTAGGCAATCTGGTTTTTAAACTAGATCCAGCCACCCAAAGAAAAAAAGCTTCACCTTTGTACTGAACTACGCATGGCTTGATCCCGTAGAGGGTACATAGGCAATCTAGTTTTTAAGCTAGATCCAACCACCCAAAAAAAAGTTCCACCTTACCAAACTACGTACGGCTTAATTTTGTAAAAGGTACATAGGCAGTCTAGTTATTAAACTAGATCAAGCCACCAACCAAAAAAATGACTTTTTCTAGTATCCCGTATGTCCAAAGACTCATACGTAATACTCGACGGGGCAACTGTTAAATGATAAATTTTAGTGTTTATAAGGAACACTCAAATTTACAATTTGTGATTTGTAAAAAAAAAAAATACCCATCGGTTGTAAATTACTTGGGATCAATTTGATGGATAGCCCATTTCAAAACCCAAATTATCCAATTTGTTGGTTTAGCAATCATACTCAGTTTTGTTACAAACTAAACACCCTTTTACCATGAAATGGACCATTTACTCCTACATTTTTTAATGGCCGGTTATTGTGTGGTTGAAAACAAAAGTCTAGCATGTGATATAGAATAGAAATTCTAGCATGTGATTGGAGTAAGTAATGGACCATGACTTCACCCATTAACTTTGCCACCTCCATATTAACCATCCACTATGCAAGTGGAGGTAACTACCTCTTTCATGTCTATATATAGACTAAGTCTATATCAACAGAGGGGGGATAGAAAAGAGACGCAGAGCAAAGAAAAAAAGAAGAGAGGAAAGTTTGAAAGGAAAGAAAAAAAATACAAATTTCCTCATTTTGCAACCATGCAGAATTTGGAAGAAGAGGTGAGAGAATTGAAAAGGTGTCATCCTGATTTTTATGCTTTCTCTCAAAATTCTAGTACACTGCAAAACATTCTTCTTTTAAATAAAAAAAATTTTGTTTTGGAGTCTTAGACTCATATCCAATTTATTTGTGTTTGGACAAAATGTTGTCTTTGACTCTTTTATGGGTCATAACCTTACATCCAAAATAGTACACTGTTGTTCTCAATGATGCTCAGAGCGTCCTCATCTTTTTGGGATGTTCTTGACAACCATAACATTTATATATATAAATATATATATATATATGTGTGTGTGTGTGTGCGTAAATTAATTTCTCACTTTGATGCTCAGTGCATCATCAAAATTTGATGGGCAAAACCATCATATAAAAACTAATGAGTTATTGTTTTAAGATGCTCAGTGCATCAAGAATATAACAATATATCTCTTTAACACAAGCTTTTAATTAGATGTCTTGTGCATCTTAAAATATTGATGAGCAAACCATCACTCTCAAAATAATGCTCAGTGCATTTTCTTCCAAACTTTGGTTAAACTGATGCTCAGTGCATCTTCTACCATTTTTGGTTTAAATGATGCTCAGTGTATCTTAAAAATGTTTTGGATGCTCGGTGCATCACTCTTTTGATGCCCAGTGCATCACCAAATTTGATGGGCAAACCATCACATGAAATGGTGCTTGTTTTTAACACATCACCATGTTTTTTGTTTTAATAAAGTAAAAATGATGGTCAAATGCATTTTTATAAAAAAATCAGACCATATGGATGCTCTATATAGCCTTTGGAAAAAGAAGTTTCATAAAAATAAATAAAGAAATAAATTAGTCTTAAAAGATGCCTAGAGCATCTACCTCTCTTTGACAATTTGTTCATCGCCAACAACACTTCTAAGCCTTTTGATCATGGTCTTGAATGCCCAGCAAAAAAGTTTATGATTCATAACCTTTCATTTGGTCATAAACTCTTACAAATTGTTGTGTTAGTCACAATTCCAGATTTTTCACAAGCCAAAATTTCGATGGGTCATCAACCCTTCATAAATTACATGGGTCATCTATCCATATCAAACCACAACCTTAAATTACATAGATCATTTACCTATGTAAAAATTCAACTCTTTTTCAAAATCCAAATCAAATGTGAGTCTCACCCAAAAATAAAAACTTCTCAAATTCAAGACATGGGTACTTACCCATAATAAATTCAATGGTTCTCATTAAATTCAACTTCATTATATGGGCACTTACCCATGTTAAATTCAATGGGTTCTTACCCATATTTAAAACAATGGACACACCCCATTATAAATTAAGGGTCATACACCCTGTTCAAATTTAAGGGTCATTCACCCTAAACCACGACCAAATCAAAATTTATGTCAAAAGAACTACGATATGGCTTGATCCCATCTGTGGGTATGTAGGTAACCTGGGTCATTAACCTAGGTCCATCCCAAACAATAAATAAATAAATTTTATTTCATTTAATTTAAAATTAGTCTTTTAAATTGGAATCAAAAGGTGTTTCCTTAAAATAGGGATTGTAATAAAGGGATGTGATATCCTGAATGAGTCTAACCTACTTTAATAAAAGCACATGTAGTTTTAATTATATGTGTGAAATTATGTTACGCAAAATGTTAAAATTTTGTACAACACTTCCAAAGGCCACCCAAGCACCTGTTGAGGTTGTGGAACCTCCTTGCTATCCTGCTCGCACTCGTAAGTCCACTCAATCACCTGATTTTGTTTATTCTTGTTATTCAGATTCTTTGGCTTCCTTTTTAGCTTTAGTTCATGATCTCTCTGAGCCTCTGTCCTATAAAAGGACAACTCTTGATCTTCTTTGGCAGCAGGCTATGGCAGAGGAACTCTTTGCATTGTATAAGACAGACACTTGGAGTTTGGTTCCCTTACATTCTGGTAAGAGCGCTATTAGTTTTCGTTGGATTTATAAAATCAAAACCAAGTCAGATGGGTCTGTTGAGCGGTACAAATCAAGATTGGTTGCCAAGGGTTTTTCCCAGCAGTATGGTATAGATTACGAGGAGACTTTTGCTCCTGTTGCTAAAATGACTACTGTTTGTACTCTTATTATAGTTGCTTCTGTTCGTCAATGGCATATAACTTAGATGGATGTTAAAAATGCTTTCTGGAATGGAGACCTCCAAGAGAAGGTTTATATGGTCCCTCCTCCAGGTGTTTTTCATGGTCCTGGTGAAGTTTGCAGGCTTGAAAAAGCCTTACATGGTCTTAAACAAGCCCATTGAGCTTGGTTTGAGAAGTTTTCCACTGTGATTACCTCATTTGGGTTTTCCCCAAGTGAGTATGATTTGGTTCTCTTTATCAGGTGTACCACTGCTGGTCGTTCTATGCTTTCTTTGTATGTTGATGACATGATTATTACTGGTGATGATGTTGATGGGATTGTTGTGTTGAAGTCTGAATTAGCTTGTTGTTTTGAAATGAAGGACTTAGGTCCACTACGTTATTTTTTGGGGATTGAAGTAGCCTTTTCTCCAAAAGGTTATCTTCTTTCTCAGTCTAAGTATACAGGTGACATTCTTGAGCATGCTCGCCTCACTGATAGTAAGATTGTTGATACCCCTTTGGAGCTTAATGTTCGTCTTTTCCCTTCTGATGGTGTTCCTTTGCCTGATCCTACCTTATATAGCACTATTGTTGGTAGCATGGTTTATCTTACTATTACTTGTCTGGATATTGCTCATGATGTTCATGTTGTTAGTCAGTTTGTTAGTTCCCCTACTACAGTTCATTAGGCTGCTGTTCATCATATTTTGAGGTACTTGAGGGGCACTCGGTTTCAAAGTCTTTTACTTTCATCATCTTCTTCCTTAGAGCTGCGTGCATACTCTGATGTTGATTGGGCCTGTGATCCTACAGATTGCAAGTTTGTTACTGGATTTTGTATTTTGTTGGGTGATTCACTCATTTCTTGGAAGAGAAAGAAGCAAGATGTTGTTGCTGTGTCTTCCACAGAAGCTGGTATCATGCTATGGCTTTGACTACCTGTGATGTTATTTGGTTATGCCGGCTACGTACAGATACGGGTGTTTCCCTTCCTCGCCCTTCACCTATGTATTGTGATAATAAGAGTACTATTTAGATTGCTCACAATTCAGTTTTCCACTAGAGGACCAAGCATATAGAAATTGATTGTCACATTATTCGTCATCACCTTAAGCATGGAGCTATCACTTTGCCTTTTGTTTCTTCTTCCGCACAGATTGCTGATTTGTTTACAAAGTCACATCCGATTCAGCGTTTTTGTTTTTTAGTTGGTAAATACTCTATGCTTCTAGCTGGAACATCGTGAGATTGAGGGGGTGGGGGGTAATTAGAGTTAGCTATTAGAATTAGTTTTATTAGCTTTAAGGCAATTTAGTCTTTTACTTTATATTAGGGTAATATTGTATACCTAGATATATTATTATTGTCTCTTCTTTTGCATTGTATTCATTCATTTTAGTTTTCATGTTATGAAAAACTGTAGTTCTCTTTTCTCTTTGTTATTTTCTTGATTATTTGATATATTCACAGATATGAGTTTGATGTTGATATTCCAAATGGTATAATCACCATTTAGTGCTAGAAATACACTTTCAAAACCCCCTTTCCAAAACCCCCACATTTTGATTCGAAGAAATAAATATTGCTTTCTCAAAAACCCCTAAAACAGTGAGTTGTTCAACTTGAAAATGCTATTCTGAGTTGAATACTTAATGGATGATTATGAAACCACTTGAAAAGTCTTCCTAACGCATTAGGGAATGTCCATGATTTTTGGTAGAATTTTAAAACACTTGTGAGGGTTCCATCTTGACCCAAACATTCTTCTAAAACATTCTATTTTTCTGTCATGTAAGCTTCAGTTGATTTTCAACTTGTTTTCCAAACAACTTTCTAAAAAGGGTGGTCCAAACTCATTTTTTTCCTTGAACTTCAGTGTCTTAGGGAACTTTCTATATAATATCTCCAAATGTTTTGTTTTCATTTTCAAAGATTTTTCTACATTTCAGTCAACGGTACGGA
The DNA here is from genome assembly GCA_033977485.1 of Hydrangea macrophylla. NCBI lineage: Eukaryota > Viridiplantae > Streptophyta > Magnoliopsida > Cornales > Hydrangeaceae > Hydrangea > Hydrangea macrophylla. The sequence goes on from CM066994.1 coordinate 39,080,443, forward strand.
TTCTGGTTCTGAGTAACCTCTCTTATTTATATGATTTCTCTCAATCTAAAACTTCAATCTTGATTTGGCTTTTTCCTAGGTGTTCTAGACAAAGTAGGGATGATCCCCAAAAATTTTCATGAATTTAACATACTCCTAACCTCACTTTTCCATTTTTTTCAAAATTATTTCACTGTTCTGTCCCCTATTTACAGCAAGCATATTTTGACTTTTATTCATTGATTAGATATTCATATGCATTCTAAATTAGTTCATATCTTAGGAAGTTGTTCAAACCACTTATATACATAATAACATTCTTCATACATTCATACTTATTTTAGACTTCTAAGTCACTTTAGAGAAATCCATGAACACAAGCACACCACTACTTTGCACATTCTAGGATCATATATTGCATCTATGCAAGATTTGGGGTTTTTGTGACTCCTAATCCAAGAAGGTTAAAAGGAATGAAGTTGATCACACGTTCATGCTTCCCCTCGATCAAATCTTCCTTTCTCATCCGTCCTGGGGAATGAGAGGTCTTCTTTTCCCATGAATCAACATGCATACATATTAGTTTGCTAAGCATATTTTCTTTACTTATTTGTTTCAAGAACAATCCAAGTCCCCCATTGGATTAGGAAAACTTGATTACATGATATGTGATTAGACGGTTTTTTCCTAAGTTTTTTTTTTATTTGCATGATCTTTCACCTTTGCATTGTATAATATTTGGCTTAGATCTTATGAACAATATCTTATATTTTAATCTTTCACTTCAAGTTTCTTGTGTCATGTAATATACTTATCATAGTACTAACTATTGAACCAAGCATAGTACAAGATGATTATTTGGATGATAATTGAGGCCCGTTGAAAGACAGGGCAAGTTGAGTGTTTTTAGTCTTTACGAAGGCTCCTTCCTCTCTCGTACCAAAATCCCGAGCCAAGTTCATTGGTTATGCCCTTTATCCATTTTGGGTGAGTCAAATTGGGTTTATTGGTTCCCTAAAGACTAAGTGGCGACTCTGTGTCTATTTTCACAAACCTTTTCAAATCAATCTCAAACCAAAACCCTTTCTAAAATGAAACGGGATAGACCCCCCGAGGCAGCGTGTCCACAAACTGGCGACCTGCTGGGAAATTTTATTTTCAAAACAAAATAATACACAAGTTTGACTCATAAGAAGCTTCCTTAAAATCATCTTCTTACTGTGTCTAGTTCACCGCATTACACTCTTGCATCTTCTCTCCCCGCCACCCCCCCCCCCCCCCCAATTGTGTCTGAAACGCAGCACTGACATTATTCAGGTCTTGTTTTGCCAGGGCATAAGTCACCGTTGATACTGTACCTTCCAAGGTATATCAAAAAGACTAAAAACCTTTGTTATATCTCCTTGATGGTATATTGGAACTCTCGTCAACGCTGACTAAACTCAGCCTTTGCATATAGACTCTTGTAGAACCTTTTCATAGGACTGTTGATTTATCTTTTCAAATAGGACAATGTGATATAACTGTTGTATGCCTTGACGAGATTACCTACATGGTGTAGACACTTATGTGGCATAGGACATAACCTCTTTCTTATGATTCCAAAGGCAATCACTTATATATGATCACATTGAGTTGACCTGCTAGGCACCATGATAAGGATGTATGCTCTGTGTTCACAAATATATACACCGCAAACCTTATTTGTCAATCCAATGACATATGAGTATGAAAACCTACTAGACAGAATGATCACCATCACGGTCTACTTTTATCTAAATCATCCAGAAAATCCATGTTTCTCCTAGAAACTCTGTCCAGATATCCTTGTTTCTCCCAGAATCTCTGTTAGAAATTCCTGTTTCCCAGAAACTAGAGAAACTCTGTCCGAATCACCCAGATATTCCTGTTTCTCCCTAGAGCCCTGTCCAAATCTTCCAGAAAGGCCCAAATATACTTGTGTCCCCAGAAACTCACTCTAAATCTCCCAGAAATACCCATATATACCTCTTTCTCTCAAAAACTCTGTCCAACTCACACAAATATCCCTATTTTTTCCAGAAACTCTAAAACACATGTTTCTCCCAGAAACTCTATTCAAATCACCCAAAAACACCACTTTCTCCCAGAAACTCTTTCTAATCTACCCAGACTTCCTAGAAACACCTACTTCTATTAGAAACTCTATCCAAGGCACCCAGAAAACCCCATTTCTCCTAGAAACTCTAATTTCTCTGAAATCTATGTTTCTCCCAAAAACGCTGATATACCTGTTTCCTCAAAAACTCTATCCAAATCACCCTCATATACCCATTTCTCCAAGAAACTCTGACCAAACATCCCAGTTTCTCCCATAAATTGTACAAGAGAGCCAGATATCTCAGTTTCTTTCAGAAACTCTGTCCAAGTCGCCCAGATATCCCCGTTTCCCAGAGACTCTCCCAGATTTCCCAAAAATTCCTATTTCCCAGGAACTTTGCCAAAATCTACCTAGATTTCCTAGAAATCGCTGTTTCCTATAAACTTTGCTAAAATCCACCAAATTTTCCATAAATCCCTATTTCCCAGAAATTCTTCCAAAATCCATCCAGATTTCCCAAAAATCCATGTTTTCCATAAACTCTATCCACCCAAAATTTCCAAAAATCCCCATTTCCCATATTTTCATTCCTCAAACAATAAACCTGTCTTCTCATCCTCCTTATGCTCGTGATCATTCTGAAAAAAAATGTTAGCATACTCTATATGGCTAGGGTATTACTTGCCTAACTGCTATACGTTAGAAGTAGGGACAGAGCTGGCCCTGAGATTGCTAAAATTTTCTAAGGCCTCATGCGAACTTTCAAAGGCGGGCCTCTCTATATTAAATTTCATAAGCGTAAAAATTTATTAGAGTACGTAATAATTTTCATTTAGATGAGAGGATAAGCACATAATTACAAGAGTGTTAATCAACTTAGTTCCAAAACATACAACAAATCAATAGATTCAGTACCATTGAAATCTGAAGAAAATGAATAAATTAGGAAGAAGATTAGAAGAAAATAAAAGGGAAAAAACTTAGGGTTCAATAGTTCAATACTTACCAATTAATTAACATGAATCCATGATAGTATGAGACCAAGGAGAGAGAAAATGACTAATGCTTCCATCAATAGATTCAATTATATTGAAATCAGAAGAAATTAGGAATAAGATTAGAAGAATTTATAAGCAAAATAAAAGTTAGGGTTCAATACTTCAATACTTACCAATCATGAATCCATGAGAATATGAGACCAATGAGAGGAAAAAAAAATGAGATTGCCTCATTCATTGTTGGACTGGAGAAAGAGAGACGGTCTGGAGACTGAAGAACTACGAGAGAGAGAGAGAGAGAGAGAGAGAAAAGAGAAAAAGAGGAAAAATAAAAATTAAAGACAAAGGTCAAAGGCCCCTGCGTTTACTGCCTGGAGAAGGAAAAAGAAAAGGGAAAAATGGCCTACAAAATGGGCTTATGGAAAATGGTCCCAAAGGCCCAAGAAAAGAGGAAAATGATAATAACAAACAAAGGTCAAAGGCCACCTGTGTTTACTGCCTGGAGAATGAAAAAGAAAAGAAAAAAAAGGGCCTACCAAATGGGTTTACAGAAAGTTGGCCCAATGCTACCGCTTAATAGCATGCGGTCATGGCTGGCCCTGAGTAGGGACATCATATAGATTAGGGCTCGCATCCGCATGCTTGTCCCATCAATCTGTATACACCATTCCCATCAGTCTACATGCATGTATATCTCATCATACGAACATCGATCTACATCCATTAAGTCTGATCTTTGTCATTTCAGTTTGTCTTACATGTCCTAAAACGTCATCTCGCTTCATTATCTTCTTGGGATTAGTTACCCTCCCAGAAACAAACTTATGTATCACGAAAGCTTGAAAACTCGAGTCACCAAATTAAGAACTACTATAAACCAGCAGTCAGCCCATTTAGCCCAAGTCTTTAGATTTCTTGAAGAGATGAGATAGCAAAACTTGTAGTACCCACCAGCATTCCTTCTTCCACCAGGATTTGTTCAACCACCACCCAGAGTTATGCCACCCTGAGTTGCAGCCCTTAGACATGAAAGGGCACGAGATTATCTTGATAAAGCCATGCGACTTGCAATTGAAAAGAAGTTCCAAGAGAAGATACAAAAGTGGATAAACTAGAAAGTGTGTTGAGAAAAAATAAGGGGGTTGATGATTACAAGCTAGATCTGGAAGGCCTTTTTGAGCCTATCAAGCTGAAACTATCAAAAAATTTCAAAATGCCTACCATTGACCGTTTCAATGGGACTGGAAATCCTAAAAGGCACTTGAAGCTGTGCATGAGCATCCTCCAATCTATGGGCTGCACTTATGAGCACATTGTAATGTTGTTCCCACAAACCCTCACCAAGTTTGCATTATCATGGTTCCTAACCTTGGGAGCCTCCAAAACACAAGCGTGGGAAGACATCGTATGGGTGTTTGTTGATCACTACTCATACAATCAAGAGGTAGATGTTACCGTCAGAGATCTAGAAACCATTCACCACAACACCAATGAGTCCTTTATTTTATTCCTAGCAAGATAGAAAAATAAGGTCGGCCAGATGACTTACAGGCCAAAGGAAAAAGAGCAAGTCCTATTTTCATCGAGAATCTACAACCAATCTACTTTGATCACATGTATTATTAGCCCATCAATATGTTTGAACAACTATTCGTTTTGGAGACTAGAATCGAGGATGCTATCCATGAAGGCAAGTTTAATAGGGTTGGGTCACTGGAAAAGGATAAGAGACCCAATACCTATGATGAAGATCAAGAGAGCCCAGATATCAATGCCTTAAGCCCATCATCGAGCTGGAATAACTGTAGTAACAGGCATAAGAAAGGAAATCAGCGAGTCTTCACACCGCTTGATATAAGCTTACCAACCGCTCTCAAACACCTTGTTTAAAAGGGCCGCCTTCAGTTTTTGGAGCCTAATAAGCCTCCTAATCGCCCATCTCCTGGGTATAATGAGTCCGAGTATTGTGATTACCATCAAGACCATGGCCATGAGATCGAAAGCTGTAAAAGGCTCCAACACTCAATTCCGGACCTCTTAGATGATTTGCCGCACCCCAATCCAATCCACTACCTTGGTCTGGACCAACCTTGACCTATCCATTCAAATGATCCCCTTCGTTGAGGTCCATGAATTTTGAACCTGTGCAAGTAAAGTGATGGTGTTTGGGACTTTTTCTAGAAAAATAAATGAGGATGCTCTTTCAAAAAAAAAAGAATAAATGAGTCACAAAGACGCTTCATTTGAGACCAGGTTGAGTATGTCCTATATTTCGGTCTATTTCAAGTTTAATCTTGTGGTCGAGTCTGTCTATTTTCAAGTTCAGTTGAGTCTATACAAAGAAATGTAATCCTTCTCTTTTGATAGAATGAAATCTCATTTTGTTTAACTTGATGTATCTAGTAATGAATGCATGAATCACTTAACTGAAAATGTGTCACTTTTCAAATCACCATGGATGTTACTCTGCTAATAATTTTTTGCATCAAAAAAAAAATCCTGAAAGGTCAAAGTCTATTTTGCTCTGACACCAAAGAAGAGCCAAGAATATTTGAATAGCATTACTTTAAGAATTTAAAGATGCTTTTGGTCAAATCTTGAAAAGACATACTTGGGACTGATTTGGGGCTTGCCCAACTCCCTTTTCTACCATTTTAAAGTCTTGAGCCCAATCCAATCAAGAGCCATGTAAATATGTCTGATTGAAAGCAATGCAGACTTGGTCCTTCTTGGTAGCCAAACATTTCAATGATTTTTTCTCCCTTTAAAAAAAAAAGTGCTCGCTAAGTTGAAAACCCGAAAGGGCACCTAGGAAAAAATTAGAGCTGAAAAGGTGTTGATTTCTAAAATCTAACCCTAGTCAGTCGAAATAATGGAGAAAATGAAAAGATAAAAAAAAGAATGCTCGGTTGGTTGAAAACCCGAAAGGCACGTAGACAAAAGTTAGAGCTGAAAAGTTGTTAATTTCCAAAATCTGACCCTATCCAGTCAAAATGATGGAAAAAAATTGATGAGACAATGAGAGAATTGTACACTTTAAGGTACATCATAAGAATGTGTCTAGATCATATTTCAAAAGGCTCGAAATGACCACGAACAAATTTTGAGAGCTGATATATACATTGTGAAATTATGAAATTACGATCAAAAGATCTCACATGAATCAACTACTTGAAAAGCAAAATTGACTGACTAGGCAAAAGTGAAAATGATCAATCCTCAAAATAAAAAGAAAAGAAAAGAAAAACAAAGGGAGATCACAACCGAATCCTCTTATTCAAAGCTATCACAAGTGGCTCAAGTTTGAACTTCTTTGATGATTAGTTTGAGAAACCCTCATATGTCAACCTTTCCAAATACCTTAGCATTGAACTACGCTAATCTTGTCAAAATCAAGATATGAAAAGTGTACTTTACTTTTCTAAAGATTTGCAGTAGGGAAAGTAAAGGTCGAACCCATAGAGATTGATGAATTTTTATCCTTTAATTACTAAAATCTAATCTACTTAATTATAAGAAAATCGGAAGTTTGATTGGTTTAGAATTTGATTGTGACTACTAATTTAAACTATGAATTAAACTATGGAATTATGAAAGTAAAATCTAGAATTAAATCTAAGTGAACTTATATGCTAAATTGAAAATTAATTTAAATATGAATAGATGAGATCTAGGATTACAACTCCACCACTAACTATGCATCGGGGTTCTATACTTCCTATTCTAAGTTCTATGTTTGGATAGTTATGATCTATCGTAGCTACAAGCCCAATAGTATCGTCAAGAAGATATTGTTAGTTTAATCTAAGCATAACCCATCTATGGTTCACATGAATTATCTACCTATAACTAGGGTGTAGCATAACGCATCTTTCCTAAGCATGAATTATAAAAGATGTAAACATCACAATCACATAAGCACCATTGTATGTAAATACTCCTATCAATCACAGAAATCAAGGACTATTGAGTTCAATAAGCATAAGGAAAAATCTAAGACAAGAATAAATCCAAAATACTCTTGATTATTAACATTAAAAACTGATTATATATAATTCACCAACATACAATCACTATCCAATACATAAACCATAAAATAGAAAAGCATAGAATCCCCTTTTACATCACTAGGGTTTCATTGAAACCCTAGATTAGGAGTTTAGTTGAACATGGTGGAAGAAGGCATGAAGATTGATTTGATGGAAGCCATTAGAGACCTTCAAACTTGCTCTTCTACTCTCTCTTGCCTTCCCAAGCTCTCTATGAAAAGATGTGTAACCCTAAAAACTTATATAATCTCCATATATATAGAGTTTACAAGGAATTTAAGAAGCTTTCCTATCCCGAAACTAACTAAAACAGCTATTATTTCCAATTTGGACGTCATTAAGCAGTTTCGTTTGCACAGGATTCTTCAGTATAGCATATTACGCAACTTTGATTTTTGTACGGATCGCGCGAGCGAGCCGCGCGAAGCGTAATTGGGAAGGTCGCGCGAGCGGGCCGCTAGCACGAAGGGTTTTTTTTCAGCTTCTTTCTGCCTGCTTTTTCACCTTATTTAACCAGATCTCCTTGTTCTCTTCTAAAACCTGACAGAAAATAGAAAATAAAATAAAACTACACAAAAATAGGATAAAAACAGCTAATAAATGTGAATTAAGGCGTATAATTAGGATTTGTTCTCTCCCGGTCATACGCCCGACTTGATTCCCAACTTATGGATACGTAGGCAACCACACAGGTTTGGTCGACACCATCATAACCCCTCTTCTTCCAAAGCCTTGGCCCGAACAATGTTGGACCTGATCTCCATTCAGGGGTACGTAGGCAGACTTTCAAAAGAAATGAACGATGGCTCACTAGGTCGAAAACCCGAAAGGGTGCCTAGGCAAAAGTTAAAGCTAAATCCAGAGTGAACAATAACAAAAGAGATAAAAGAACTCGCCTGGTCACTCCACCAGTGCCTAGGCAAAAGTTATGAACAACTGAGAGATTAAAAGTCGCGATCCTTACCTCAATCCCGAAATCACCATCCATACTAGGAGTGAACCTTGGCTACTCGCCTCGTTTGCCTGAATTGTACTATCTACCCTTCATATAAGGGGGTAAACTTCAATCACCTACCTCATTTGCCTTTGGATTCTACTTCCTATACTTTAAACTAGGGGCAAACTTTGTTAGCCTAACAATCCCTTCACACAAAGGGCAAGTTTTCAAGTCACCAAGTTGTTTTAAAAAAAATTACAATAGAGCATCTTTTGTTATCAAATCTAGGGCACTAATTCAAAGCACACTTTGGATAAGTGAATAATTAGCTAGACATTAGGGAGGAGTTTTCAAGACTTAGATTTATCAGCAGAATCCTACCACAAAAGATGAGAAGTGCACATATAAGAAAGCGGTACATCATTTATGACAAAGACACATTGAATTATGGCAATTTTGGCACTTCGTCCAGTTACTTTTGTCGAGTCAATCCTTCTTTGGTTAAGTCAGTAATAATCAGATCAAGAGTGTATCAGAGCTCAAGGTTTCATACAAACCAACCCAACTTTCCTTATCATCGTTATCCCTGGAAAGTCTATTCATCCTGATGGTATCAAATGTGTGGGTTTAAGATGTCTCCCAATTGCAAAATCTGTGGAAATAAGCAAAAGTACCAAAAACCATTACTACACCAGTCAAGGTGTCAACATGAGAAGTGTCCAAACTTGGGGCAAAGGCGAATTTTATCCCTTTCCAAAGCACTGAAAGTTGACCATCATCTCCTATTAACTTAAGTCCATGAGTGGCTGTTGACTGTCTTCCTTCGTTCATGCAATAGTCCATGAGTGGTTGTAGATCATCTTCCTTCGTTCAAGCAACTTAAGTCCATCAGGAGTTATTGACTATCTTTCTTCGTTTATGCAACTTAAGTCCATATATGGCTATTGATAATCTTCCTTCGTTCAAGCAACTTAAGTCCATTAGTGGCTGTTGATTATCCTCTTTCGTTCATGCAACATGAGTCTTTGTTGATCATCTTCTTTCGTTCATGAAACATAAGTCTATGAATGGTTGTTGATCATCTTACTTCGTTCAAGCAACTTAAGTCCATGATTGGCTGTTGACCTTCATTCATTAGTATACTACATAAATCACATAGCAACTGTTGACCTTCTTTTAAGCAAACATAAGCCCATGAGTGGATGTTGATCATCATCATCCATCAATGTCAAACCCTTAGCCACCGCAGTTCATCTCCATATCCTTTATCCAAGTAGAATGATACCTTTACTCCCATATGATTTGGCATATTTCCTAATTCCTCAGCAGAGCACCTTTTATCCATTCTCCCTCCAACAGAAGCAATTTTATCCCCAACAGTCCGAAAGTCTCCTAGACTATCCCCAGCAGGAAGATACAAAAAAAAAAAATCGGCTCCCGTAGGCTCGAATTGGCTTATTAGACCGATCGTTGCAAAACTTGATCAGCCGTGAGAAGTTTAGAAATGAACCCTAGTTCCTAATCAGAAGAGAAGATAAACAGTTAAGAAATATTCCTAGAGAACCCCCTACCATCCATTCCCAGCAGAAAAAAAACTGAGAAAATCAGCTCCGGGAAGCCTGAACTTGCTTTCCTGATTGATCACTGCAAGAATCGGCCAAATATTGAAACACCACCAAAACCAAACTACCCTCTGATTCTCAGGGCTTCCATGTCCGTTGCTTAACATAGGGCTTCCATGTCTGTCGTTTAACATCTAGGGTTCCCATGTATGTCGCATGACATCTGAGGGCTTCTATGTCTGTCGTCTGATTTCCAGGGCTTCCATGTCCATCAGTTATCTTTCAAAATTCATCTTTGACTATCGTCCTCGGGGACCCTACATCCGATTACATTCACTTGCAAAGCATAATTACCAAAATTCAGAAGTTTGTCCCTAAGACCCAGAGTCTTCAACTCCTTGGTGTCCTTATCTGAATCAACCACTACACTAGAGTCAAAACACTAGCACAACACAGGTCCACTCGGAGCTGCACACCCATAGCACTAGCTCATGTTAAGATCATAGCACTAGACATGATAGGACTCAGTACCAAATCTATATCACATCCATATGTTGCATACCCTTTTCATAGCATAGCATCCACCTGTTTGGTTATGTATTTCCATGTGTGGTTTTGTCCTTTGTTTACCGAAACTATGTCTTGGTCTGATCCCTCGGGATACGTAGGCAGCTTACACAGAGTATGACCAACACCCATATCAACATCATGTTTTCATCCTTGCATCTTTGCAACGCTTTTTATCCTAAATCTATAGCCTCCAGAAGGCCTATCTCTTCAAAAGTTAGCACTCACTTGCGACTTGCGTTGCCTCACAAGTTCATACCAGAGAGGGGAAAATTCTAGACACCCCATTTTGTTTGCTATCAGATTTAGGAGACCCATAGCTTGGTGGTTCAAAATGATTGAAAAGGACTCGAAAAGGACTCATGGAAGTTAATTATATCTCTTAAAATGCTCAAAATTTGGTATATATGACCAAAATGACCTTGAAAGCCCAAACACTCCCAGATTTGGACCGAAAGTTCTAGAAACACGGTACATCATAGGAAAATTAGTAAAATAAATTTTAAATCAAAATCGAATGAAATCGTCAGCTCCCAGAGGCCTCCTAGAAGTCCCGGAAGTTCCCAAAAAGTCCCCATTGACCAGTTTGACCACAGTTTGACCGAAATCATCCGAATTCACCCAAAAGTTTTGAGATCACCCTGGACCATGTGAAAAGTACTAAAACAAGATTTAAAAGAAAATCAGACAAAAACGTCATCTCCTGCGAGCTCCTAGAGGTTCCCAGAACTTCCCTGAGGTCCCTACTTTGATCGATTTGACCTAAAAGTTGAATCGCAGACCAGGGCACTGTATCATTATTCAAATATTTTTCATGGATACTAGAGGTCGATAGCTTTCCAATGGTATATCACATATAATTTCTGGACTTAAAACGAATTTATTGTGAATTTCTGAAGGTGAAAAAGGCGATCAAATCTGCTTTTATTGCGAATACCTCAAAACGTTTCAAAGTGACCCGACTCTGAACTTTTTGTTTATTATGGAAAGTAGACTCCATTACCTTTCCAATGGTATATCACAAGCTCAGTTTGGAGTTCATCTGTATTTTTTATGAATTTCGAACGAAATAGGGCCTTTCGCGAATACCGAAACCTTTGGGGGCCTAAATGTAATTTTTTGATTGTATGAGGAGCAGTGCCGCTGCAGCACTGGCACTGTGCTTCCATGGTAGGGGCCCAGTGCCATCGTAGCACTTTTCTTAGAACATCTATTTTTATAATTTTATTTAGGGATCCAAATTGAATAATTGAAAGCCAAAACGACTTAGTTGCCTATTCATTGATGTTTGGGACCAATGCGAGCACTTTTTAAATCCCCCTTAATTGGCCTATATAGACCCCCCTTGACTCTTCATTTGAAGGGTGGCAAGTACAAAGATTAAGAAAGGTGCAGAGAGAAAGAGAGATAGAGATAGAGTTAGAAGTGAGAAAGTGAGCTTTACCTACTGTTTTTCTATAAAAAGTGAGTTCTAAATTCAAGTTCTTCCATTACTACTCTTAATTTCTTAAATTCAAATACCCCCAACCACCATTCTTGAGTATTCATGAGTTATGAATCTACTTCCATGTCCAAATATCAATATATATGAGTGAAACACCAAGCTACAAGTCCAAATATCTCATTGATTCTCATTATTGATTAGAATTAATTGTTTGATTACTTTGATGTTCATCTCTTCTTGCCTCATTTCTTTTTTATTTTTCTTTGATCATTATCTTGTTCATCGTCATCTAGATGATGACATGTTGTTTGAGGTGGGTGAATCCTTGTGGATAGTGGCTCTTGTCACACCCCGATGTAGCATAAATATGGAAAGCGTTTATTTTCCTTTATGGACCCATAGGTCACGACAGTTTGAAGGATCGATTCCGTCCCAAACGTCGAACAACATAAACCATAAATCAGAGTAGAGCAAACAAGGCTTATAAAACTTTTCTAACTTAGTAAATATTATAGCACGGGATTAACTAAGGCACACTCTGCCTGGAAACAAAATAATATCTATCTATTACAGTCATCCTTATTACAATAACAGTTCAGAAAAAAAAATACAATAATAAATTCTCATTCAGTAGATGTTGTCAGTTTGCATAATCATAGGGTCCAGCATGGTCATAACCTGAAAAGTCTAGACACGAATGTCCAGGGCGCATCAATGCCGTCAGCTTATTGAAGCTGGTGAGTATTGAAAACATGTGCTCGAATGTAAAACATACTCATTTACTATTTCCATTTTACAATTACATTATTCAACACGTTATCAATATAGAAATGGATTCACCTAATAACACAGTAAGGATAACATTAATAAACGTTAATTCATAAAGTATGGGACCGTGTATGGGAACAATGTAACCATTCTCATCTTACCGACTCTTTTTTCTCGACAACACAATACCCAACTCTCTCACTCCAGTATCTTTGAAACACTAAGATGACCACACATTAGCACAGGGGTACCAAGGAATGTCCAGTTTGCCTCACACTTTAGTATGGGGTACCAAGGAGTGTCCAATGCCTGACACTTTAGTACCTAATCTTCCTCGCAAAATACTGGAGAAACCTCATGCAGTATCCAGACTCGGGTACTACGGAGTGTCCGTAGGCCACACTTTAGCACTACCATGGGTGCCAGGGAATGTCCAAGTTCGGCGTCACACATTTTAGCGCTACCATGGGCGCTAGGGAGTGTCCAATTGTGTCACCATCACATTTCAAAGATACTCTAACCGCAATCTCAAAACATCACACTTTGGTACACAATTACCAGGGAGTGTCCAAAACATAATCTCAACCACATACTCTTTTCCACACTGACCATCACTCACCATGCATGTACGACTGACTCCACATGAATGACATGTGACTTAATATAGAAATATAAAGTACGGGGAACGATAACCATGGATATACGAGAAGAAATCAAATCTGATATGAAACAACCAATGAATTCATCAAAGAATACTTTTATATGCTTTTATCGATACTAGAACACAAGTGGGTCTACTTTGAAGCAATGCCCTCAAAAATGAGATATACTTTTTGTGGATAAAATACATATCAAAAGAAAGGTCTTTGAGTCTAGTTTCCAACGCTTCAAACGGTGCGCATTTTCAAGTTTCCTAGAGGAAGTTATGACCGTTTTACTAAAAGTCGTCAGTGCTGAAAAATGCCAATCGATTTGCAAAAGTGCCAATCGATTGGTATACATGCCAATCGATTGGTAACCATACCAATCAATTGGTATCAACAGTTTCTGCCCTTTTACAAATTTAAAGCCTAATTTTGATCCATTTTGAAATTCGAATGCAAACATGACTTGTAATATATACTTCTCTCCATTTTTCCGCAAGGATCATGAATATGTGATTGGATTAAACCAATTTCAATCGTAGCTCTAGGATTTTTCGAAAAACCGAGAGGTGACAAAACTTCAATTCTAATATACTTTCATATAGGAATGAATTAAGCACTAATACTTTAAATATAACCTCTAGGGACTGTAATCTTTCATTTTGATCTATCAAAATAGATTTTGGTTAAGTTTGGAAAATTAAGATTTTCAAGCTTGAGTTTCCATGGATACATTAACAATGGTGAAATCAAAATCACACATGGATGAGCAGTAACTAAACATGGATTACATTCATAGTGAGTTAGTAATACTCACTGAGGTGATTGGACTATAAATTCGGTACCGAGAATTCCGTCGTCAATTCCGTCGTCTATGAATTCTTCCCGTTCTTGATTTGATATATCAATATATATAACTAGGTGTATGTATGAGTGTTTATATATACTATCTGTGTGTGTGTGTGTCTTGAGAGACCAAGAGAGGTTGAGAGAATAAGAGTGAATTAGAGAGACAGAGAGTTGAGAGACTATGAGAAAATTTGAGAGTTGAGAGTTATATACACATATATATAATGTATAGAGAAATTGGGCTTCAAGCAAAGCCCGGATTTTATCCGGCGAGGTTGAGCTCACGTGCTCTCTCACCCATGACGCGGTATAAACGCAGATTAAAAATAAAAATTGGTATTTTACAGTTTAAAATAAAATACAAAAAATCATAACAGCGTAGGAATTAAATTCTCAGTTGTACAAAAAGTATAGATACAGTTTTCAAATCTATAGAAAGAATTTTCTATTTTATGGAAATTATGATTTGACCCCAAATAAGAATTTATCAACATAAATTAAAATAAAATATTCATTTATTAACAAGAAAGAAAATATAGGGTGTTACAGCTCTTGAACTCAAAAGCATGTTTAATAGATGATGATTTTGTCACGACTCATCCCACTACTCATGGAAATAGGACACGTGGCACGCCACCAAGGCTCATCCAAATATCAAATAACTATACGCAGCGGAAAGAACTTTAAAACAACCCTGAGTATTTTAAAACTTTAAGAAACATTACCCTCTGAGCAGCAAAATCCATTTGAATCAGAGTTATAAAAAGTTTTGGCCAATTGAAAACACGTCCAAAAGAATCAGTTTTGAAAACAGAGGTTCAGTCGACTGTGATAGGGTTCAGTCGACTGAGACCTTCAACTTTCAGTCGACTGAATTCCTTCCAGTCGACTGTGCCTTGCAGAAACTAAAACCTACATTTTGTAAAGGGGGTCTAGTCGACTGATCGGGGAACCCAGTCGACTGGTTTTACCATTATTAGAAGAAGTAGCCAAAATCAACAGTGGTTCAGTCAACTGATCAAGGGTCCAGTCGACTGTTTCCAATACTATTCACTTTCAGTGTCTAAGCCCCACAGATCCAGTCGACTGATCTAGGGTCCAGTCGACTGCTTCCCTGCTGGGCAGCCCTGTGATGCTAATACTAACACATGCTTCTCCAATATCCATAACCAACCACGACCAACACCAATTTTAACATTTAAAACATAACTATAGATGTTCAATTACAAGATTACAATACTACGAAACTAATCCATGGTTATATTACAACATATTAAAATTTCCTAATCCTTACATAAGTTTTAGGATTAAAACAAAAACATATACAAATGTGGTTCCTCGGCGTTCCTCGACGGCCTCACTCCTCACGCTTCTTCTTGTCTTTCTTCTTACCTGCAATGGAGTACATCTCTACTGCTCAGCTATATGCTGAGTGCACAATTCTAAATGTATGCTTGTATGACAGTTCATGGATTAAGCATCTAAAACACATAGAAATAGTCTCTAGGGTGAGTGGTACGCATTCATCCGGTCGATGTCGTAGGAGGCCCACCTCTCCCACGCATCTCGTACACTGGTTGGGCCTTTCTCCATACCAGGTACCGTGTCCTGGTTGGGCCCACCTCCAATCCAGACACCACCATAATCACAAATTACCATTTCAATCCAATCCTCAAGGTTCGAGGAGCTTACCCCGGATGAATTTGCACCAAACTCCCCTTTGACCCAAGTAGACACATAACATGCTCACATAAATAGTTATACGTGCTTTTCACATAATTTCACATGCATAATTAACGGGCCTAACTAATACATGAATTTTACCCGGATCCAAAAATATCAAAACTGATGTTCAAAACATGAAAATCCATATATTTCATAGATCTAGAATTTATACCTCGTGCGATTCTCTTCAAACTTTGAAGGATCGTCTATGGGCTAATTAATCGTCGGATTTCAAATTTGGGACGATTCCTACAAGTTTTACTGGGTTTTTCCCAAAAGTCTATAATTAAGATTTTTACAAAAAATTTGCCAAACATGGCCTAAGTAGTATCAAAACGTAGCTCTTACCTCCACGAGTTCAAATCTAAAATCTGGAGAAAATCTGACGGACGAACGGTCGTCGATCGGCGTCGCAAAGCCTGAAGCACCCAATCTCCCTTCTCTCTCCTCTCTCAAGATATTTTTGGAAAGTTTTGGATGAGTATGAATCTCATCCACTACTATATATAGGCAAACTCTTCAGGAATTGCGTTTACCTCCCCACGAGTTCCTCAAACTTCTAATTAGCTCTCAAAACTTTGCACACGTTCATTTTATGCCTTTACGAGTGAAAATTATAAATTCCAAAAGTTTCCGACTAAGACCTGTTTGGGTCCAAAAATTACGTCCGAAAACTATGTTATGTGAAATCTCTACACAACCTACCTTTTTATTAAACGTGGCACTCACGTTCTCACCACAGTTTTCAAAATGATATAACAATATCAGAAATTATCAGAATTTCCACAACACAAATAAAATTACTATTCATAGAATACCAGATAGGTCAGATAACATTTAAATCATATAAATGTCATTTAGTCATGCCAATGCAACTGTGAAATTCCATGTTCTCGTGTCTTCACTGACACCTCACCGTTGATCCACGTCAACTTAGCTCAAATTATTAATAACATTAATAATTCCACAATAGCAAATTATGCATTTTCAAAACCATGAATTTCTGGAACAAGTGTGACAACTCTACCCTCCAAAAAGGAAGTTTGTCCCCAAACTTTACCTCATGCATCGAATAAGTACGGATACTCATTCTTCATGTCTTCCTCATTTTCCCATGTAGCCTCTTCTGTCGTATGGCTACGCCATAGCACTTTCAACATTAGAATAGTCTTGGTTCTCAAAACTTGTTCTTTGCGATCCAAGATCTCTACAGGATGTTCAACATAGGCTAAGTCTCCTTAAATTTGTAACGGTTCCGGCGTTATAATCTTACTCGCATCCGTCATACAACGTCTCAACATTGATACATGAAACACATTGCGCACATGTTCCATTTCTGATGATAATGCCAATCGGTAAGCCACTAGTCCTACCATCTCTAGGATCTCAAAAGGTCCTATAAATCTCGGATTAAGTTTCCCCCGCTTTTCAAATCGAACAATGCCTTTCGAAGGCGATACTCGCAAGTATACAAAATCTCTAACTTCAAAATTCATCGGTCGTCGTTTAGAGTTCGCATAGCTCTTATAACGGCTCTGAGCTACCTTCAGACGTTCCTGAATCAACTTTACCTTCTCAGTAGTCACCTGCATTAACTCAGGTCCTAATAACTTCTTTTCTCCAACCTCGGTCCAACAAACCGGTGATCGACACTTACGGCCATACAAAGCTTCATATGGTGCCATTCCGATACTTGACTGGAATCCGTTGTTATAAGAAAATTCAATTAACGGCAAGTGGTGCTCCCAATCATTCCCAAAGTCTAATACACACAATCTCAACATATCTTCCAAGATCTGAATCATACACTCTGACTGTCCGTCGGTCTGAAGATGAAATGTGGTACTGAAACTTACCTTTGTACCCATAGCTTTTTGTAAACTTCCCCAAAACCTTGACGTAAAACTACTATCACGATCTGATACAATCACAGCTAGGACTCTATGTAGCATTACAATCTCTTTCACATACAATTCTGGTAATTTGGACGGCTTAGTAGTCTTAATTGGTAGGAAATGAGCTGACTTGGTTAATCGGTCGACTATAACCTAAATCTTGTCATTCTTGTTACGCGATTGCGGAAATCCAGAAACAAAGTCCATCGTGATGTCGTCCCACTTCCATTCTGACACTGGCAATGGCTGTAGTAACCCAGCGGGTACTTGTCTCTCTACTTTAATCTGTTGACATGCCGAACATTCAGATACAAACTTAGCGACTTCACGTTTCATACCCTTCCACCAGAAGTTTTCTCTCAAGTTTCTGTACATCTTATTACTTCCTGGGTGCACTGAATATTTCGTACTATGAGCTTCATCTAGAATCCTCTCTTTCAAGTCTTTCACATTTGGCATACATAATTGATTTTTCAGTTTCAACGTTCCTCGTTCCATCACAAAACCAGGTCGTCTCCCAAAAGGTATCTCATCCCTCATTTTGCACAAATAGATATCGTTAAACTGTTCTTTCTTGATCTCATCAATAATATCTGGGTGTGTTATGATCGCCATCATTAAGCCATCATCTGTCCCTGGAATCACATCCAATTCTAAGCGTTCCATCTCTTTTATCAATTCTTTTTGTTGTGTTAGCTCGTCGGCTAAATTCCTCGGCATCTTCCGGCTTAATGCATCGGCTACTACATTCGCCTTTCCCGGATGGTACTCAATCGAAAGATCGTAATCCTTCATCAACTCCAACCATCTTCGCTGTCTCATTTCAAGTCCCGTTGGGTGAAAATGTATTTTAAACTCTTGTGGTCCGTGAATATCTCACACTTTTCCCCGTACAAGTAGTGTCTCCAAATCTTCAAAGCATGAATTACTGAGGCTAATTCAAGATCGTGAGTCGGATAGTTAACCTCATGTGTATTTAACTGTCTAGAAGCATATGCAATTACTTTACCACCTTGCATAAGCACACATCCCAACCCTTTGTATGAAGCATCACTATAGATTACAAATCCTTCGGTTCCAGATGGTATTGTCAGTATCAGTGCTCTCGTCAAACGTGACTTCAACTCTTGGAAACTGTCTTCACATTCCTGACTCCATTCAAAAATAACACCCTTTCTCATTAACTTTATCATCGGCAATGAAATCTTCGAGAAATGTTCAATAAAATGGCGGCAGTATCCCGCTAATCCCAAGAAACTTCGAATTTCAGATATGGAAATCGGCCTTTGCCAATTTAACACAGCTTTTACTTTGTGAGGATCAACTGAAACTCCATTTTTATCAATTACGTG
Source organism: Hydrangea macrophylla (assembly GCA_033977485.1). Taxonomy (NCBI): domain Eukaryota; kingdom Viridiplantae; phylum Streptophyta; class Magnoliopsida; order Cornales; family Hydrangeaceae; genus Hydrangea; species Hydrangea macrophylla. The sequence continues at coordinate 39,099,292 of CM066994.1, forward strand.
ACCAAAAAAAGTAATGCTAGGTAGCCAGAATTCACATTTCTTAAATTTTCCAAATAATTGCTTTTCCCGCGGTCTCTGAAGTATCAATCTCAAATGGTTCTTATGTGTTATCTCACTTGGCGAATAAACAAGGATATCGTCGATGAACACTATAAAAAAATCATCCAAATAGTCCTTAAAGACTCGGTTCATAAGATCCATGAACGCAGCTGGTGCATTGGTAACTCCAAATGGCATAAGTAAGAACTCATAGTGTCCATAACGTGTTCTAAAAGCTATTTTCTCAACATCTTTGGCCTTCACTTTCAACTGATGGTAACCTAATCTCAGGTCTATCTTGGAGAATACTTGTGCCCCACGAAGTTGATCAAATAAGTCATCAATTATGGGTAACGGGTACTTGTTCTTAATCGTTAACTTGTTTAGTTCCTAGTAATCAACACACGTACGCATTTAGCCATCTTTCTTCTTTACAAACAATACTGGAGCTCCCCACGGCGATACACTTGGTTGGATGAAACCTTTGTCAAGTAACTCTTTGAACTTTCAGCTCCTTCAATTCTATTGGTGCCATCCTATATAGTGCTTTGGATACCAGTCTTGAGTTTGGCTTTACCTCAATGGTGAATTCAATTTCTCTCTCAATTAGGACGTCTGGTAAGTCATCGGGGAATACATCCAGGTACTCTCGCACTATTGGAATATCCTCTACTATTGATTCGGTCGCTGAGACATCAGTCACTGAACATAGAAATCCCTGACATCCCTTTTTCAATAACTTTCCTGCTCGAATAGCTGAAATCAAGTACGGCGGCGGTGTAACCCCACTCCCTTGAAAGCAAAAATTCCCATGCACTGGTGATCAAAAATTAACCTCCTTCCGTTTACAGTCTATGGTGGCTTGGTTAGGGGCTAAACAATCCATCCCCAATATCACATCGAAATGGTTCACCACAATCGGTATAAGGTCTACGGCCATTAACTTCTCGCCTAGTTTGATCTCACAGTCTTTATATATCATAGATGTCACTACCGGTTTACTAAGTGCCACAGCAATGGATAAATCATATCCTAGTGGCGCAGACTTAACATTCAAATGTTCCACAGAGTTAGATGATACAAATGAATGCATAGATCCCGAATCAACGAGTATGCGTGCTAAGTGTGAACATACAAGCACTATACCTGAGACCACTGTATTAGTAGCAGCCACATCTCCAGGGTTCATCTGGAATGATCTTCCCTGACGTTGTTCCGTCCTTTGTCCCCCGTCACTAGACTGCTTAGGCTTCGAACCACTAGAAGCCATGGAACTTGTCCCTTGTTGAGAACGTTTCCTTGGGCAATCCTTTGCTCGGTGTCCTAAGGTACCACAATCAAAGCACTTGAGTTGCGGGTAGGTCGCAAAACTCACACTGTCTCTCCCTGTAGATCTGTTCTGAAAGTTGGTCAGAAAACATCGACCGGTGTGTGGTCGGTTGAAAAGTGGACATAACGGTATATTACTTGGTACTCTCCTGGAATCATTAAAACCAGAACTAGAGCCTCGTGAAAATGACTTCTTAAAAGATCCCCCTTGACTTCGGTCACCACCCCCAAGACTTCGCTTTCCTTGGTGATTTTGTCTCGATCTCTCTATTCCACTTTCGGCTACAAGCGTCGTTTGCTGTACTATTGCAACAGTCGAATGCTCGTAGGTCTCTACTCTCAACTGGATATTATCCCTTAAACCCTCTTCAAATTTTCTTGCCCTATCTTCCTCTTCGGGCACTGAACCCTTACCAAACCTCAACAACGCATTATACTTGGAAGTATACTCCATTACAGTCATGTCTCCTTGCTTAAGGTTATCAAACTCTCGCATCTTTGCATTATAGGCGGCTCGCGGAAAGAATCGGTGATTGAATTCTGCCTTGAACCCTTCCCAAGTAATCGGTGCTCCTTGATCTAAAACGTTTACCCACCAGTTCTGAGCTTCACCCCTCAATATGGCACTTGCGTTCTCAATCTTCTCCCTATCTGACATCGGAATAGATCAAAAAATTCATTCCATGTCCATGACCCAATGTTCTGCCAATGTTGTATCAGGTGTCCTATGAAATTCCATTGGTTTCTTTCGAGCGAATTGTTCGGATACGGATCTTATGCCTCTAGTTTTGGGTGTATGCACTACAGTTATTGGTTCCACTTCGATTTGGGGCATGGGAGGCAGTCGCTCCGCTATATTTCGTATAATTTCCCCCATATTCCCCATCATTTCTTCCATTTCATTCATACGTTGTGTGTGTGGCGATAGATTTCGCTCTTCGTCACTCATGATTACAATCCTGTAGTTCTCGATGCATAAACACTATTCATGCACAATAATAACAATAGCATGTATGTAAAACAACATACATATGTATCAAACATCTCTAATATGTGTGGATGCAATTTAGAACATGTGACAATTCACTCAACATTCCTGTCGTCGTCGAACATTCCCAAAGTTTTGTTACCTATTGCTCTGATACCACTAAATGTCACGACCCATCCCACTACGCATGGAAATAGGATACGTGGCACACCACCAAGGCTCATCCAAACATCAAATAACTATACGCAGCGGAAAGAACTTTAAAACAACCCTGAGTATTTTAAAACTTTAGGAAACATTACCCTTAGAGTAGTAAAATCCATTTGAATCAGAGTTATAAAAAGTTTTGGCCAATTGAAAACACGTCCAAAAGAATCAGTTTTGAAAACAGAGGTTCAGTCGACTGTGATAGGGTTCAATCGACTGAGACCTACAACTTTCAGTCGACTAAATTCCTTCCAGTCGACTGTGCCTTGCAGAAACTAAAACCTACATTTTGTAAAGGGGGTCCAGTCAACTAATCGGGGAACCCAGTCGACTGGTTTTACCATTATTAGAAGTAGTAGCCAAAATCAACAGTGGTTCAGTCGACTGATCAAGGGTCCAGTCGACTGTTTCCAATACTATTCACTTTCAATGTCTAAACCCCACGGAATCCAGTCGACTGATCTAGGGTCCAGTCGACTGCTCCCTTGCTGGGCAGCCCTGTGATGCTAATACTAACACATGCTTCTCCAATATCCATAACCAACCACGACCAACACCAATTTTAACATTTAAAACATAACTATAGATGTTTAATTACAAGATTACAATACTACGAAACTAATCCATGGTTATATTACAACATATTATAATTTCCTAATCGTTATACAAGTTTTAGGATTAAAATAAAAACATATACAAATGGGTTCCCCGGCGTTCCTCGACGGCCTCACTCCTCACGCTTCTTCTTGTCTTTCTTCTTACCTGCAATGGAGTACATCTCCACTGCTCAGCTATATACTGAGTGCATAATTCTAAATGTATGCTTATATGATAGTTCATGGTTTAAGCATCTAAAACACATAGAAATAGTCTGTAGGGTAAGTGGTACATATTCATCCGATCTATGCCGTAGGAGGCCCACCTCTCCCACGCATCTCATACACTGGTTGGGCCTTCCTCCATACCAGGTACCGTGTCCTGGTTGGGTCCACCTCCAATCCAGACATCACCATAATCACAAATTACCATTTCAATCAAATCCTCAAGGCTCGAGGAGCTTACCCCGGATGAATTTGCACCAAACTCCCCTTTGACCCAAGTAGACACATAACATGCTCACATAAACAATTATACGTGCTTTTCACATAATTTCACGTGCATAATTAACCGGCCTAACTAATACATGAATTTTGCCCGGATCCAAAATTATCAAAATTGATGTTCAAAACATGAAAATCTATATATTTCATAGATCTAGAATCCATACCTCGTGCGATTCTCTTCAAACTTTGAAGGATCGTCTAGGGGGCTAATTAATCGTCAGATTTCAAATTTGGGACGATTCCTACAAGTTTTACTGGGTTTTCCCCAAAAGTCTAGAATTAAGATTTTTACAAAAATTTACCAAACATTGCCTAAGTAGTATCAAAACGTAGCTCTTACCTCCACGAGTTCAAATCTAAAATCAAGAAAAAATCTGACGGACGAACGGTTGTCGATCGGCGTCGCAAAGCCTGAAGCACCCAATCTCCCTTCTCTCTCTTCTCTCAAGATATTTTTGAAAAGTTTTGGATGAGGATGAATCTCATCCACTACTATATATAGGCAAACTCTTCGGGAATTGTGTTTACCTCCCCATGAGTTCCTCAAACTTCTAATTAGCTCTCGAAACTTTGCACACGTTCATTTTATGCCTTTACGAGTGAAAATTATAAATTACAAAAGTTTCCGACTAAGTCCCATTTGGGTCTAAAAATTACTTCTGAAAATTAAGTTATGTGAAATCTCTACACAACCTACCTTTTTATTTAACATGACACTCACGTTCTCATCACAGTTTTCAAAATGATATAACAATATCAGAAATTATCAAAATTTCCACAACACAGATAAAATTACTATTCATAGAATACCAGATAGGTCAGATAACATTTAAAACATATAAATGTCATTTAGTCATGCCAATGCAACTGTGAAATTCCATATTCTCGTGTCTTCACTGACACCTCACCGTTGACCCACGTCAACTCAGCTCAAATTATTAATAACATTAATAATTCCACAATAGCAAATTATGCATTTTCAAAACCATGAATTTCTGGAATGGGTGTGACAGATTTCAACTTCATACATATCCTATAATAACATTCTTCATACATTCATACTTATTTTAGACTTCTAAGTCACTTTAGAGAAATCCATGAACACAAGCACACCACTACTTTGAACTTTCTAGGATCATATATTGCATCCATGCAAGATTTGGGGTTTTTGTGACTCCTAATCCAAGAAGGTTAAAAGGAATGAAGTTGATCACACGTTCATGCTTCCCCTCGATCAAATCTTCTTTTCTCATCCGTCCCGGGGATTTAGAGGTCTTCTTTTCCCAAGAATCAACATGTATACATACTAGTTTACTAAGCACATTTTCTTTGATTATTTGTTTCAAGAACAATCCATGTCCCCCCTTGGATTAGGAAAATTTGATTACTTGATATGTGATTAGACGGTTTTTTCCTAAGTTTATTTTGCGTGATCTTTCACCTTGGCATTGTGGGATATTTAGCTTAGATTTTATAAATGATATCTTATCTTTTGATCTTTCATTTCAACTTTCTTCTGTGATGTAATATACTTATCATATCATTAATTGTCGAACCAAACATAGTATAAGATGATTATTTGGATGCTAATTGAGGCCCGTCAAAAGACGGGGCGAGTTGAGGGTGTTTTAGTCTTTGCGAAGGCTCCTTCTCACGTACCAAAACCTCGAGCCAACTTCTTTTGTTATGAAGAGCAGGTGTCCTTTATCCATTTGGGTGAGTTAAATTGGGTTTCTTGGTTCCCTAAAGACCAAGTGGCGACTCTGTATCTATTTTCATAGACCGTTTCAAATCAATCTCAAACCAAAACCCTTTCCGAAAACAAAACGGAGTGGACCCCCTGAGGTCGCGTGTCCACACCCGCTTACTTTAACCCTGGGGGGTTTCGAATCGCTAGTCTCCCTAGGGAGGCCAGAGGCTCTCGCCGACTCTGGTAGGCCGAGTTGGTTGGCCCTTAAATTTTATGTTTGCACCTTTTCTATTATCTTAATGTGAGAGAACTCACAAGAAGTTAAGGCTTTGTTTAGTTTTTGGTTTTAGCGTGAGAAAATAGAAAAAATATAGAGAAAAATGTATTCATTTGTTTGATTGATAAAGAATGATTAGGAAAATAAAAAAGAAAAGAGAATAAATTGATAAATAAATTAAGTAAATATTTTGAATGTTGAGTATCATTTTCCTTCTTTCTTTTTTCTAATAGTTTTTTGTCCGTAAATCCCTCATTAGCAAACTTTAGTCGTAAAAGCCCTTGTCTAGTTCTTCTTATATAACAGTTGTTTCTTAGAAATTTTTAATTTTTAAAACCAAACAGAACCTAATATAAATAGCACTTTCATAAAATGTGTAGACACCCCAATTTTGACCAAACGTCGAATTTAGGAGAGTGTCACCTCCAAGTCCAATGATGATAATGACCGAAAGATTTGAAGTATTCCAAATTCTTCAGAAAGTTCTCCAATCGCGATAAAATTTGCACAGGAAAAGAGAAATACTACGTGTTCAGGAAAATTCAGGTATAAGACACTATTTTCGGGGAAATAAACATTTTAGAAGAAAAAGAAAGAAAAGAAAAGGTGAAAAAGAGGAAATTTGCTAAAACGCGGCACTTGTAAGTATTAGCGGCACTCGATAAGTGCCGTGCGGCACTCACCAACTGCCGTTACGGCACTCATCAACTGCCGCCAACATTTTCTGACTGCCATTTGCTTTTAAAGTCCGTATTTTGTGGTACAATACGTATGTGTATGCGGATAAAAACAAAAAACTGATAAAGTAAGGCTGACTAAAACGCGGCCATTAATAATTTTTCGAGGCTCTCAATAAGTGCCGTGCGACAGTCATGGAATGCCGCCACGGCATTCACAAAGTGCCGTTGCGGCATCCACTGACTGCCGCAAGAGATTTTTGACTGCCGCCCTGTGCAGCAGTCTGTCTATTGTCAGGAAGTACGTATTGTACCACCAAATGAGACATTTACACCTGACTTTTACTCCGAATTCACTGAAAATTCCTGGATTATTTTGTCTATAAAAGAAGAGGGATCTTCCTTGGAATGGAGGGGAGAGAGATACCATAATAGACCAAGACAAGAAATAATATTGGGGGAATTTGAGAGGAATTTAGGAGAACTTTTGAGAGAAAAACATTTGGGTAGAAGAGAGAACATTAGGAAAAGAATTTGAAAGAAGAGCTTGGAAGATCTTCAAAATATAGAAGTTTGAGGATAGTTGGAGGTGATACTCTACTCTTGTTAGTTTTCTTTTATGGATTTAGAGCACTTGCTCTCTTAGTTTTCTTGATTTCATTTCTTCTTTTTGTTTATACTTTTCTCTTGAGATTCTTGGAGATCTTCAATATCTCTCTTGAAAGCTCTTGAGTTTGATCTTTTGAATCTCATGTAAGCTTATGCTTCACATGGGAGTCAAAGTTTGATCATCACTTCACTTTGTAAACAAATAGATGGATCCAAGTCCATATTCATGATTTGGATTCTCTAACTTGGAATTTCATGGGATCTTCTTTATATCCTCTTGAAGTTCATGAGCTAGTTCTTTGATTCTTCTTCTCTTTTTCTTGTTTATGCTCTTCCCTTGAGACTCTTGGGGATTTTCCATATCTCACTTGAATCTCATGAGTTTGATCTTTTAGTCTCATGTAAGCTTATGATTTATATAAGATTTAAAGTTGATCATCATTTTATTAAGAACAAGTAGATGAATCCAAACCCCTACCATGGTTTGGGTCCTCTAAGCTTGAGTTTTCATGGAGTCTCCTTATATTCCTTGAAAACTCATGAGTTTTAGTCATGTCTTGATCTCCAATGACCATCAAGTGGTAGGAGAAGTGGTTTGGTTTAAACCCAACTTTATGGTTTAAAAGTTGGGGTTAATAAATAAAAGTGGAATTTGACAATGAAACAGTGGATTCATAAACTATTTTTGATCAAGGATTTTTAGTTGGAAATCTAACTGTTGGAATCAAGTGAAACCAACGGAAAAATGTCAATAACACAATGTTCTACCATTGTAATTTTTGTTTAAGAAGATTTCATGTTTAAAGTGGTTTGGTCATGAGTTTTGTGAAGAAACTATAATCTGCCCAGAGTTTCAGAACAGCAACACCCTTTTGAAATAAGCAAATCAGAACCTTAATCAAGTATTTGTGACCCAAAATAGTTTTTTTCAAGTAGATTAATGTGTTAGGAAGTCACCCTAAAAAGAACAAAGCATTTCTGATTTTTTTGCTATTTTTAGAAAATCGTGCAAGAACTCTGGACAGAAGGTTATAGAATACTGAGTAATGTCTGGTTTTTGTCCAATTTCCGGAGATCCAACCGTTGGAACTTTGATTTCTTTTTTTGGGTTAGAAACTAGAGACACAGAGGCATCTTGTGTCCAACAATCATCAAGATCAAACCACGGGAAGCATGCTTTTCATTTTCTTAAAGATCTGGTCTGCTCTCTGCAATTTTCAGAATTCTGCAATAATGTTAACCAATCTCATGAATAATGGCTTAGATGATATTTTCATGAGTTAAGGGTCAAACCATGCTTCTAGGGCTGCACAAAAAACCCGTTACCCAAAGACCCGACCCGACCCGACCCGATTGGGTCGGGTCTGAAATGAAATGGGTCGGGTCTGGTTCGGGTCCAGTCAAAAGACAAATATTTCGGGTCGGGTCGGGTCTGGTCTGGGTTGGGTCTGGGTCTGGTCTGGGTCCAGCCAATAGACAAACTGTTTTTGCTAATTAATTGTTTATTTTGGTGGCAAAGTACTAATTTTTCTTTTCATTATATCCATGAATATATAAAACATAACCACTTTATTAATTTGAACTTTTATAGGTTGCACATCATTATATCCATGAATAAATAAAACATTATATCCACTTTTCTAATGGTGGGAATTAATTTTCATGACTTTCCACCCTCATCAATTTTTTTAATGGATATATTATACATAGAAGAATAGGTATCCACTAATGAATATAAATAAAAATAGTAATAAAATAAAATATAAGAAAAAATATATACTTAAAAAAAAAATAAAACTGGGTTGTGGCCCAGACCCAACCCGACCCGAACCAAAGTTACTGGGTCGGGTCGGGTCGGGTCCAAACCTCATCGGTTCGGGTCTGGGTCTCAAAACATGGAACCATTCATAATCGGGTTGGTTCCGGTTCTGTAGGGACCCGACCCGACCCGACCCGACCCATGTGCAGCCCTACATGCTTCAATAATGATTAGTTGAGATTGAATTCAAAGTTTAAGTGATCTAAATCATTGAGTACTCCAATAATTTATTCTCTTCATGTACATATTCATATAGCTCGATGCTTGTAATTAGAACTTGTTTGCTTTAGATTTAATTTGATAGATTTAAACTAGAAGTCTAGGATTGTTATTTAAAATCCAACTTTACATATTGTATATCATGTTGACTAACCCTTTGTTTTGTAGCGCTATTAAGGTATGATTTCTCAAACTCCTCTTGATCTATTTTAATTTCTTGATTTTATCGATTTTCTTGACCTTTATACGCGACACATTAGAATTAAGATTTTGCCTTAAATGTATATATGTGGATTAGAGATTCTTTTCCTAGGTTTTATTTAATCGCATGCATTGCACGTTTAATATCCACGGCTGGATCCCGGGTAAGTTCTCTTGTTCTTTATTGCATATCATATTGCTTGCTACTTGAATTACGTGACTTTTGAATGATATTTTGTAAATTGGTAATTTTACACCATTTTGACATGTTTGTGTAATGTATACATATACATATGTATTAGTTGAGGGCACATTTAAATTAATAATTCGATTAAAAGGATGCTGAGTAGAGGCCTATCGCAAGATAGGATGAGAGAGAGTGTTTTAGTCCGACGGGCTCCTTCCTCTCTCATTCCATAATCCCCGGACCTAGTTAATCTCTGATTTCTAAAAAGATCAGTTTGCTTTAAAAATGATTTCTTAATTTTTCCTTTTAAAAATTAAGTGGCGACTCATTTGTTCTGAAATTTAAAAGAACTTTAAAAGAAAAGGTGTGGGTGAGAAAATTGCGATATCCACAAAATGAGAGCATTTTTGTTCACCCAAAATTTGCTCACCCAACCTCTCTATTGGGTGAACATATGGGGTCTACCACTTTTCACAGGCAAAATGGGAATAAACAAAAGTTGAAAAGTAATGGGTCCCATATGAGCACCCAAAGGAATGCTTTAGTGCACAATAGGTGAATAAATTTTGAGTGAGCAAATTTTGGGGAGCAAAAATGTACTAAAAAATTTTTGAGAAAAAAAAAGTCATTGTTAAATGATGAATGAAAACCTACAAAACCAGGCTATGGTACCATAAGAATGAGAGCATTTTGCTCACTCAATTTTGGTTCACTATTATTCACTTAGATCTTTGTTGGATGACGTGTCTCATTTCAGTAATTATATTGATAGTATAAGGACAAAATAAAAATAAAATCGCACACATATTTGATGTCATCCAATGAAAACCTAAGTGAACAATCATGAACCAAAAAATGGTAAAACTCCACCCGTGAGTTTTAATGACAGGCCATTGAATTTGAAACCCTATTCATCATTGTACAGTGGTCTGAGATTAAGTGGTGTCCTCAGTTTATTTGAATTTTGTAAGCATCACACCTTACCCTTGAATTTTGCGTACTTCTTTTTTTCGCCAAACGTTGAATTTTGCATACTAAAAATGACAAAGCAAATCTTGTGATACTGTGGTACTTAATGAATAATGACCATGGGGTTACCTTTTCTTACTTTTTTGAAAATGAAATAAAATAAAAATTCATCCATTATAAATTTAAGAGTAGTGATATTTACCCCAATTCTATTATAATGATGACAAGTGGACATATATATTACCTCTAACCACTTTGAATAAAATTCAGATGGATCAAGTAGTTTACTACTGTGATGTCAGTGTCGCATTACTTCTAAGAGTAATGTTAGACTCATACAAAATTTTACACAAAAATTTACATAAAACACCAAGAGGCAGTTAGTCTGAGTGAAAAGGGGCTCTGGTCGCTTAAGTAAGGGTCTCAAGTTCGAGTTCTTGTGAATACAGAAAACTATCTTGTGAGAGGTCTCCACTTCGGTGCCCAACCGTACCTCGGAGGATTAATCCTGGGCAGAAGGCCTGGGGATACCTTAGAAAACCAAAATAAAATTTACACAAAATAATTCTGGCCCAGCTTGATTCCGGTGGATCTTGTATGGACCCATGTGTTCTCTACATGGGGCACACTATAATCAAAAACTAAGATTATTTTGTGTGAAATTTTGTATGAATCTAACATTGCTGCACTTACAATCCCAAGTCAAGGTAAAAGGTGTTGATAAATAATTAGGGAATGTTTTGGAATGCTTAGAAATGGCCCTTTTTGCTCATAAGTGGAACTTTTTCTTGTATATTTAAGAATTTCTTTAAGAATGCACAATACATTACTAAGTTCAATATCCCACTCCTACTTCTATTTGGTTATTCTGACAATGAATACTCTGTTTGTATAGCAATGAACCAATTTTATGTGTTATTTTAGGTTGAATATGAACTCTTACGTAAATAAAATGAAATGTATCAAATATTTAAATTTATAGAAACAATTTACTTGTGAATAACAAAACTCGTTCTGCACATTTTCATATAGCCCCAAAGTTTTGGTAGACAGAAAATTTTGTGCATACACAAGTTTGTGCATGATCTAAATCTTTCCTTCTAAACACGTTGTTTGACAAACCAAATAAATAAATTAATTAAATAAGAGTGACACTTAATCTAATTTTAATTTTTAAAATATGAAAACAAATATAAAACAAAATAAAGTAAAATAAAATAAGAGTGACACGATGTTGGTGAGCTGACAAGGGTACCAAAAATAAATAAAAGGTGACAAGGGCAGCTAAGGCATTAAAAATGGTTGTATTTTGTTGGTTAATTAACCTCAGGGTAGAACATTTTTTACTACACATCAAAGTTGATGATGCCTAAAATTGGTAATAGGGATTTAGAGAGAGAAAATAAGACAAAAAAAATTTGTATATGGTTCGGTCTCGTTGATGAGGTGACCTACGTACACGGTTGCGTCTATGCGCTCTCACTAGCAGATTATCGGCGGGCCTGGTGAGCCGACAAAGATGGTCGGCACTACCAGTAATACCGGCCGGGTATATGCGTATGATGGTGAGTTCTCTGTTGTATGCTATGAGCTAGAGAATTATTTGTAGATCGAATCCCTATTGACAGGGTATGTGGGCTCTTTTATAGATGCAAGAGTCCACCCTTACATGGTAAGTTAATAGGATTAAGAAACCTAATCTAATCATACTTGATTGGCATAATTTGGGAAAAGTTTCCTAAGTGGTTTAGAAAACTGCTACATTCCCTTTCGCAGTCTTGTATTTGGTTTAGGAAACTGCTGGATTGACCGGGACCACGGGACGCTATGACCCTCATGCCCGGCCTTTTGGTACGAACCGCACGGTCTGAATGAACACCTCGGAAATGCTTGACCCCACGGTGGGCGCCCTTACCGGAATAACCGGCACTTCTTGGTGACGTGGCACTGTCTTCATGGCTGGATTATTTTGGACATATCAGCTGCCCCCCATTTTCAGAACTGACCGGATGCGTCATCAGGTGAGGATTCGAAAATTAGCATCTTCTTGGAAACCGCCCGGATGTCCTCTGGGAACGCTGCTCGGGATGGGGCCCACACTCCAGACCACCCGGTGGAATAACTGGCCGGTACAAGTAGGAGCTCGGGTGTGGGTATTGCCACGTGTCAGGAAGTAATTGGCCTGGTCAGGGTCCAGCGGAGTCGGTTCGGATGTAACCGACCAATTGCGTGGTAACCGGACAGTCAAGTCGTGCATTTAATGCGCGCGTATTTCGAGGCGACCCTTCACGTGCCCGAGGTGACAGCTGTCTGACAGTTTTGGCAGGAAAACTCCTGAGCCGTTGGATCTGATTGATCTGGACCGTTCGCTACTTCTATATAAGAAACACTTGCTCGCTTCTTCAGTTCCTGCTGTCAACTGAGAGAATTACCGAGTGGTTTGAGAGCATACAAAATTCCTGAGCAAGATTCCTGACCTCTTTTCTACGCGAAACCTTGTAAGTCCTTCCTTTCTGTCTTCAGTTCTTCATTCTCTTCTTCTTTTCTGAACAAAGCTGGAGGGAGCGAACCCACTTGGGTTAGAACGAGCCTGGGATTTATTCTCTTTTCGGTTCTGTCACTTCTTTCAGTCCGGGGATACACTAGAGCAGTTTGACCGAACGGGAGTTCCCGGGAGAGCCTTGAGAGATTGTTGTCTTTTTTTCTAGAGTCTTGTACGACCTTCCCTTTAGGTTGTTAGATCTACCTCCTCTGTACATCAGGCTAGGAGTTCTTGACCCGTTCTTAGGCCATCTGCCCCCTAGGTCTTCCACAGACTTAATCATGTGCCATTTCGATTGCTACTCGTTGTCCCGGTCGAAAGATGAGCAGTTGCGGTCAGGGTCCTCAAGCGCAACCTTGGACCCTCCCTCCTTGGCCCCCTCTGATCAGCAGAGTGAGGGGTTGATCCCTGCCCGGGCGTCTCTCGAGGAAACGCGCTGGGATTCCCCTATGGCCTCGACATCTCTGGGTTCGGGTGACGAGGGGTCTGTACTGAACAGCCCTGGGGTCATCTTCTCTTGCGAATCCATAGTCAGTATCCTACACGGCCCTGATTTGGATCGGATCAGGGACAGATATGACCTTCTCGGCCCCTTTTCTCTTGCTGTCCATGATGGTGGAGCTCACTTTCACGAGTCGGGCTTCGTTACTTTGTATGATGATGCCTTCATGGCAGGCTTTCGCTTGCCTCTCCACCCAGTTGCCCGGGACGCATTCATCTACCTCAGGATCTCCCCTGGGCAGCTCGCCCCGAACGGCTGGCGATATCTGATGGGGTGCATATCCTTATGGGCCCAAGTCCTCGGGTACGAGCTTACCTTGCAAGAGTTCTTCTGGACTCACTGGCCCTTCAAAGTTCACGGGGAGTCCGGTTTCTTCTCGGTCGGAGCCAAGCAGGGGCGGAAGATAATTGTTAACTGCCCGAGCAATAATAAATGATGGAAGAAGAAATTCTTCCAAGTGTCCACCCTAGGGCTGTGTGAAAAGGCGCCGAGTATTCAGTTGAGGACCTCCTGGGCGGGGGAGCTGAGGAGTAAGCCCGACCACTCTTTCTTTCTTACTAAGTCTATTTATTTTGCCATGACTAACCCGTTGGTGCATTTGTCTTGCAGTGGGAGCAGTTGACTTGCCAAGTCTTCTCGACGAGCTTCAAGCGAGGATCCTGTCTTTGGTGGAGGACCCGACTGATATTAATAAGGTGTTGACTCAGTCGGGAAGCTCGAAAATCTCTTACAAGCCCCAGCGCTTTACAGCTCCTGTCCTCCCGGCAATCATTCATGGTAAACACCATTTCTTGACCGTCCGGTTTTCTTCTCATTTGGTACTTTGCTGAACTGACATGCTCTCTGGTTTTGCAGAAATGGCCCCCAAGAGCGCGGCGGCTCTGAAGGACAAGGAGGCGGCCTTGATGGCCCGGGCTGGCCAGAAGAGGAAAAAGCCGGACCCCACTGAGGGCTAGCCTCTCAAGAGGATATCCCAGGGGATTTCCATTTGGTCTGAGAAGGAGGCAGCTGCTACCTCTACCCCCTTGTAACAATTGCTGCACCACCACCACCTCCTCCTGCTGCCAAACTGTCCGGGGTTTCTTTCCCGGGAATGGAGGAGACTACTCGCGCGGGCCCCTCCTCCAGGCCGGAGGTCGAGACGGCGGACGACGTCCGCAGAAGGATACGGCCCGGGCTATTACAGAGTCAAATCGACAAGTGCACTCTGCTAAACTCCGAGGCCATCATCTGTTAGCTATACAGCATCAGCCATATGGTAAGTCTCTTTCCAACATGAACCTCAGCTTTTCTTACTTGCGTGTACTGACGATGTCTTGTTCTTGCAGATTGGCTGTATTGCGGCCGGGGCTGAGACCACCCTTCCCGGCATTGCTAAGCGGTTGGCTGCTGCAGAGGCTAACCTTTCCATGGAAAGGGCTACTCGGGAGTCCGCGGAGTTTGCCCTCACCGAGGAAGAAGAAAAATCCCGGGCAATTGCCCTGGAGCTTGAGGAGATCCGGGACTGTCTATCAACCGAGTGGGCAGCCCGAAAGGTTGCGGAGGCTAAGGCTGCAGTAGTGGAGGCCAGGAGGATCGCCGCTGAGCAAGTTACAGAGACTAAAGCAGCAGTCGCGGAGGCCGGGAGGATCTCTGCCGAGAAGGACCTTGCAGCTATGACGGCCACGCTCTCGGAGCTTACTGCTGCTCGGGAGGCTGAAGCCAAAGAAGCTGAGGAGGAATTCGAGGCTGAGTTCTTCACGGGCTACGCTGACCTGACGAAGCGGGTTACTGCTGACCATCCTGACTAGGACTTTTCTGGTTATTCCTGGGCGGAGTCCAGTTATTGGAAGGAAGGCCAAGCTGACTCCGAGGTCTCCGCTTAAGCTGCACCGGCCGGGGACCCCTCAGTTGATGAGCAGGCTGCGGAGGAGGGAGAGATGGTGGCTGTAGACTAGTTTTTTTTTTTTTTTTTTCTTTTTGGGGAGGCTACTACAACTACTCCCAGGCTTTGTACAGTTTTATTTTAATTAATGAAAAGGCCCCTGAGGTCAAATTTCCTTTCCATTAACTGTCTTCTTTCTCTGCATTGTGCCTATTTTTAATTGCTAGTATCCACTCGGTTTTTGGCCAACCTAACCCCTGCCTTAGCAAATGTTTTAGGATCGTAACCAGTAGAACACCTAGTCTTCCTGACCTATTTAAAAGGTAACTGCCCGGTCTGCCGTAGGAACTTATCCTGTTTAGCGTCCGGGATCGCCCGGTGTATTATAGAAATACCCTGTATTACCGTCCGGGATGTTCCGGTGTATCATAGGTGTATCCTGTTTTACCGTCCGGAATGTTTTCTCTGGTCACTGTAAGTACTTAGGAATAGGTCAAACTTCTAAATTCTTTTAGTGACCAGTTTGATTTCCTGTTTTGGCCTAATATTCCCCTGCCCCCCAAGCATTTTGCTAAGGCAGGAGCACGAGTGTTAGTAGTCATAGGAAATCGACCTGGAACATGGGTGGTTGTAGGGCCCTTTGAAGCTCGCCATCGTCGGCCACCTAGGGGGTTGCCCCCGTCGTCAGTTGGGCCTAGGCGAAGCCTTGTATAATTTCCTGTTTAGGTCTAGTATCCCCTTGCCTCCCGAGCATCCTGTGAAGGTTGAGGATCGACCATAGAAAACCGACCTGGAACATGGGTGGTTGCAGGGTCATTTTATGCCTGGGTTCGGAGCCCGAGGTCTTTTTAGTGCCAGGGTTCGGAGCCCGAGGTCTTTTAGGTGCCTGAGTTCGGAGCCCGAGGTCTTTTAGGTGCCTTGGTTATTAGCCAAGGTCTTTTAGGTGCCTTGGTTATTAGCCAAGGTCTTTGGTGCCCCGGGGTTAGCCCCGAGGACTATTAAGCATTGCACAATGTACTGACAGGAATAATTTTGCAAAATAAACTATTCAATTTTATTTAAAAATAAAGTTTTATAGCGTTTGCTCCATTAGAGCTACAAAAAGAAATTTCTCTACCAATACTCCATTTCCGTGGCCCAATGCTATTGATAATACTTGCGGAGGTGTTGCACATTTTCTAAGTATGAGAGAGATCATGCCCGTCCATACTCTGTAGCCAGTAAGTTTCCGGTCGGTTGACCCGGGTTACTTTGTACGGCCCTTCCCAATTTGGTCCCAATTTCCCATGGCTCGAGATTCGGGTAGACTGTTTTACTGCCTTGAGGATGAGGTCTCCAACTTGAAAACTGCGGTACTTCACCTTGCTGTTGTAGTACCGTGAGACCCTTTGCTTGTAGGCTGTCACCTTCAAATAGGCTTGGTCTCTTTTTTCCTCCACTACATCCAGTTCTGACCGGAGGGCTTCTTCGTTATCCGGCGTACTGAAGTTGGACACCCGATATGTAGGCAACCCGAGCTCTGTGGGGACCACCGCCTCAAATCCGTAGGTTAAAGAGAATGGCATCTCGCCTGTTGCCGCCCGGGGTATTGTGCGGTAGGCCCACAGAAGGGTCGGTAGTTCTTCAGCCCACAACCCTTTGGCGCCTTCAAGCCTTATTTTTATTGACTGCAAGATTGTCTGGTTGTTTACCTTGGCTTGACTGTTGGTTTGTGGGTGCTCGAGGGAGAAGTAATGATTTTGTATCCTGTAGCCTGAGCAGAACTGCCAGAAGATAAGTGTGTCGAATTGTCAGCCATTATCGCTGACCAGGACTAGGGGAATGTCGAACCTACTGAGAATATTCCTTTCCACAAAGCTCTCCATTTTCCGCTCGGTTATCGTTGCCAAGGGCTCGGCCTCTGTCCATTTGGTGAAGTAGTCAACAACTATCACGACGAACTTGACCTGTCATTTTCCCATCGGCAGGGGACCAACAATGTTGATTCCCCATTGGGCGAACGGCCAAGGACTGTGGATTGGTGTCTAGAGTTCTCCCGGTCGGTTGATCTTGGAAGAGTATCTTTGACACTTGTCACATCTTTTGACATACTCCTGGGAATCCCGGGCCATGGTTGGCCAGTAGTAACCTTGTAATAGGGCCTTTCTGGAGAGTGCCCGGCCTCCGATGTGATTCCCGCACACTCCTTCGTGGATTTCGAACAGTATCGCTTGGACTTGCACAGGATGAACACAGTGGAGGTACGGGATAGTGAATCCCCTCTTTTAGAAAATGCCGTCAACAAGGTGGTATCTTGCCGCCCTGTATTTGACCCGGCGAGCTTCTTCTTTGTCGTCTGGTAGCGTCCCTGTTGTTAAGAATGTCACGAGCGGGTCTATCCAGCTGGGTACCAGGATGACCGGATCTACCTCCATGCCTTCTGAGTTGATCACACTTGGCTCGGGTAGATATTCAATCCTTATCCCTGTGGATATCGCATTTTTCTTACCCACAGCTTTTCTTTTAAAATGTTTTTCGATTTAAAACACAAAACAATGAGTCGCCACTTAATTTTTAAAAGGAAAATTAAGAAACCATTTTTAAAGCAAACTGATCTTTTTAGAAACCAAAGATTAACTAGGTCCGGGGATTATGGAATGAGAGAGGAAGGAGTCTGTCGGACTAAAACACCCTCTCCCATCCTATCTTGCGATAGGCCTCTACTCAACATCCTTTTAATCGAATTATTAATTTAAATGTGCCCTCAACTAATACATGTGTATAAATATACATTACAAAAGCATGTCTAAAGGGTGTAAGATTGCAAGTGATAAAATATCATTCAAAAATCACATAATTCGAGTAGCAAGCAATATGATATGCAAATAGGGAACTAGAGAACTTACCCGGGATCCGCCCGCGAATATTGAACGTGCAAATGCATGCAAATAGATAAAACCTAGGAAAAGAGTCTCTAATCCATATATACAAGTAAAGCAAGTCCTAATTCTAAGGTGTCACACATAAGATTGAAAAATCGATAAAATCAGGAAATTAAAATAAACTAAAGAAGGATTCAAGAAATCATACCTTAATAGCGCTACAAAACAAAGGGTTAGTCCACATGGTATACAAGATGTAAAGTTGGATTTTAAATAAAAATCCTAGACTTCTAGCTTAAATCTGTCAAATGTAATTAAACCTAAAGCAAATAAGTTCTAATTACAAGCATCAAGCCATATGGATGAATATGTACATGAACAAGAATAAATTATGAAATATTCAATGATTTAAATCACTTAAACTTTGAATTCAAGCTTAACTAATCGTTATTGAAAAATGGTTTAGACCTTAACTCATGAAAATATCATCTAAGCTATTATTTATGAGATTGATCAAAATTGTCGCAGAATTCTGGAAATTGCTGAGAGCAGACCAGAACTTCAAAGAAATAGATAGCATGGTTCCCATGGTTTGATCTTGATGAATTTTGGACAAAAGATGCCTCTGTGTGTTTAGTTTTTAACCCAAAAAATAAATCAAAGTTTCAACGGTTAGATCTCCCGGAATTGGACAAAAACTAGGCATCACTCAGCATTCTACAACCCTCTGTCCAGAGTTCTTGCACGATTTTCTAAAAATAGCAAAAAAAATCATAAATGCTTTGTTCTTTTTAGTGTGGCTTCCTAACACATCAATATACTTAGAAAAATTTATTTTGGGTCACAAAAACTTGATTAAGGTTCTGATTTACTTATTTCAAAAGAGTGTTACTGTTCTGAAACTCTGGACAGATTGTAGTGATTTCACAAAACTCATGACCAAACCATCCAAAACATGAAACTACCTTAAGAAAAAAATTACAGTGGTAGAACTTTGAGTTATAAACACTTTCCCGTTGGTTTCATTCCATTCCAACGGTTAGATGTTCGGTTAAAAATCCATGATCAAAAATAGATTATGAACTCACTGTTTTCATTGTTGGGTTCATCTTTTGGTTACATCTACCCGACTAAGCCATGGATGTTGGCTTATCCTAAACCTAACTCTCCTTTCCATTGAGGGTCATTGGAGGTCAAAACATGACTAACGCTCATGAGTTTTCAAGGAATATAAAAGAGATTCCATGAAAACTCAAAACTAGAGAACCCAAACCATGATAGGAGTTTGGATTCATCCACTTGTTCTTGTATAAAATGATGATCAATTTTAACTCCCATGTAAAGCACAAGCTTACATAAGACTAAAAGATCAAACTCATGAGATTCGAGTGAGATATAGAAGATCTCCAAGAATCTCAAGAGGGGAATACTAATGAGAAAAAGAAAAGAAGGGCAAAGAACTAGGAAGCAAAGACTTCCAAACTAACAAAAAAACTAAAACCTAATCAAGAAAATCAAGTAGTTTGAAAATTAGAGGCTTAAAAGAAAGAAAACTAAACTAGGATTAGAGGATCACCTCCAAAAATACCCTCAAACTTCTATATTTTGAAGGTCATCTAAGCTCTTCTCTCAAGTTCTTCTAAATTCCTCTCAAATTTCCCCAATATTCTTTCTCTCCCTTTTTTGTGTCCTCCCCCTTTCCAATGAAGATACCTCTTCTTATATAGACAAAAACACCTAGGTAATTTCAGTGAATTCGGAGTAAAAAAATAGCTATAAATACAGCATTTGGTGGTACAATGCGTACTTTAACGACAGTCAAAAAGTTTTCTGTTGCACTCTGAGAATGCCAGAACGACACTCCATGAATGTCGCGGCGGCATTCCATGACTGCCGCATGGCACTTTCTGAGAGCCTCGCCAAATTATTGATTGCCATGTTTATGTCAATCTTACTTTATCAGTTTTTTTGTTTTATCCGCATGCATATACGTATTGTACCACAAAATACGGACTTTAAAAGTAAACGGCAGTCAGAAAATGTTGGCAGCAGTTGATGAGTGCCGCAACGGCAGTTGGTGAGTGCCGTTAAAACTGCCAAGTGCCGCGTTTTAGCAAATTTCCTCTTTTCACCTTTTTTTTCCTCTTTTTCTTCTAAAAAGTTTATTTTTTCGAAAATAGTGTCTTATACCCGAATTTTCCTGAATACCTGGTATTTCTCTTTTCCTATGAAAATTTTATCACGATTGGAGAACTTTCTGAAGAGCTTGGAATACTTCAAATCTTTCGGTCATTATCATCATCGGACTTGGAGGTGACACTCTCCTAAATTTGGCGTTTGGTCAAAATTGGGGTGTCTACAATCCCAAGCAAGTCTGACTCAGAAGACGAGGTGAGGCGAGCCAACCGATCGGCCCTGGTATTTTCTTCTCTGGGTATCTATGTGATGGAGAATCCTCGCAGCTTCTTGGAAACCGCTCAGACAAGGGCCAAGTAGGCTACCATATTGTCTTCCTGCGCTTCGCACTCCTGGTTAACCTGGTTGACCACGAGCTGGGAGTCGCTGTATCCCTGGACCTGTTGTGCACTCATAGAAAGGGCCAATTGCAGTTGGACCAGTAAGGCATCATATTCAGCCTCGTTGTTGGAGGCGCGGAACCCAAACCTCAATGCGTATTCGAGCTGGATGCCGTCGGGGGTAGTTATGATGACTCCTGCCCCATTGCCTTGTTGATTAGATGAACGTCCACGTGCAGTACCCAGGTGGGGATGTTTGAGTATAACCCGGGTGGTAAGGTCGGTGGCTCAGACTCTTCGACCGGATCCTTTGGGTATGTGAACTCAACCAAAAAGTTAGCCACAGCTTGTCCCTTACTGACTGTCCGGGGTCGGTAGATCACTTCAAACTCTTCCAACTCCAAGGCCCACTTGACCAGCCTCCCGGACGTGTCTGGTCGGCTGAGGATTCTGCGGAGAGGTTGATCTGTGAGTATCATAATGGCATGGGTCTGAAAGCACGGGCGGAGTCTTCGGGCCGAGGTGATAAGCGTGAATGCCAGTTTTTTAATGGGGGAGTATCTGCTCTCTGCACCCTGTAACGACCGGCTGGTGTAGTACACTGGGAACTATATCCCGTGCTTTTCCTGGATAAGTGCCGAACTAACCGCTGATGGTGACACTGCTAAGTATAGAAATAATTCTTCCCCCGACACGGGTGGTGAGAGTAGAGGAGGGGACGCCAAGTACTTCTTGAGTTCTTGGAATGCCTCTTCGCACTATTCTCACCACTGGAATGCTTTGCGGAGGATTTTGAAGAATGGCAGGCATCGGTCGGTAGCTCAGGAGACAAATATGTTCAATGCGGCCACCCGTCCGGCTAAGTTCTGTACTTCCTTCATTGATTTGGGTGACTACATGTTGATGATGGCTTTGATCTTTTTGGGGTTTGCCTTAATCCCCCATCTGCTGACTAGGTGGCCCCAAAATTTCCCGAACGAGACACCGAAGGTGCATTTGGCCGGGTTCAACCTCATCCTAAATTTTCTCAAAATGCTGAAGGCCCCGGCCAGATGCTCAAGGTGGTCAGGCTCGTCCCGGCTCTTGACTAGCACATCATCCATATATACTTCCATGGACTTTCCAATGAGGTCTTTGAACATATAGTTGACCAGGCATTGGTAGGTGGCCCCGGCATTCTTGAGACCGAATGGCATAACCTTGTAACAATACGTGCCTTGGTCAGTGATGAACGCAGTCTTCTCTTCATCCCCGGGGTACATGCTGATCTAGTTATACCCCGAGTAAGTGTCCATGAATGAGAGGAGTGAGTGAACTACTGTGGAGTCCATAAGGAGGTCTATCCTGGGTAGCAGATAGCAATCCTTGGGGCAAGCTTTGTTGAGGTCGGTGAAGTCCACACACATCCTCCACTTCCCCTGCTTTTCTTGACGAGGACCACATTGGCGAGCCAGTCGGGGTAGTGGACCTCTCGTATGGAACGGGCATTGAGGAGCTTCTCGACCTCTTCACTCACTGCCTTCTGTCTCTCGGGGGCCATGCCCCTCCTTTTCTGCTTCACCGGCCTGCAATCTGGACTAACATTGAGGCGATGGGACATTACCCAGGGTCAATCCCGAGCATATCCTCGTGACTCCAAGCAAAAATATCCTGGTTTTGCCTCAGGAACTGGGTCAGTTTTTCCTTCAGGCCGGGCTCCAGCAAGGTACCAATGCTGACCGTACGATCAGGGTACTCGGGATTCAGCACTACACTTTCCAATTCTTCCATCGGACCTACCGTGTTACTCTAGTCCCGGGGGTCCATCTCTTGAACGTTTAATATTTCAGTGATTGCCCCCCGGCGTAACGAGCTGACATAGCAACTCCGAGAGGTAGTCTGATCTCCACGCAAGCATCCAGGTCCCTGAGGAGTCGGGAACTTCACTGTTAAGCTGTAGGTGGAGATGACTGCTCTGGCCTTATTGAGGGTCGGCCTGCCAAGGATGACGTTGTAGGCCGATGGGGCTTCTACGATCACGAAATTGGTCAGCACGGAGGCCTGCTGAGGGTAGGTACCCATGAGAACTGGAAGCTCGATTATCCCGAGCAATTGTGTGCTGGAGCCGTTGAACCCAACCAGGGGTGTAGCGACCGGCCAGAGCCGATCCTTGGAGATCCCGAGTTGATCGAATGCCAACGTAAACATAATGTCGGACGAGCTGCCTGTGTCCACTGGCACCCTCTTGACCATATTATTGGCTATAGATAGCGTCACTACTAGTGGATCATCATGGGGGCAGTGGACGCCCTGCAAGTCATCGGATGTGAATGTTAGAACATCGATTGGAGAGAAGCCGATGGATTGGACCTGTTAGACATCCGCTTGGGATGCCCGAGCATGCCTCTTCCATGTCGACTGTGAATCTCCTCTGCCTGACGTTCCTCCAGAGATCACATAGATGTGGCCAAGTGGTGATGGCTGATCGGGAGCTCGGGTATCCTGCTGCGGTCGTCTATCCACTGTGACGAACTCCGCGAGGTGTCCCTGCTCGATCAGCTTCTCTATTGCCATTTTTAATTTAAAGCAATCCTCCGTTTCATGGTCATGATCCCTGTGGTAGCGGCAGAACTTGTCCCGGTTCCACTTATCGGGTGGGGCTCTGAGTTTAGATGGCTGTCGGAGCAACCTCTGCACCTCTGCGGCAGCCATGACTTAATGTATAGGCCGGAAAAGGGGTATGAAAGAGATCGAGGGCTGGCCCCGGGCATCCTTCTGATCCTGCTTTAGCTTCTTTCCCGAGCCCTTCTCGAATCCTTCACGCTTGCGCTTGGCCTTTGGGGATTCGTCTCCCGCCTAGCCGGTGCGCTTCGCCTTCAGGAACTCTTCGGTATTAATGTACTTTCTGACCCTCTTCGAGAGCTCTACCAGGGTTGTCGGTCGGTCACGATGGAACGACATAGCGACCTTGGTGTGTTGAACTCCCGAACAGAAGGCCATGATTGCGGCCATTTCATTAAGATTACGAATCTGGAGCCTTTGCAGGTTGAAACGATCCATATATTCCCTCAGGGACTCCCCTTTATGCTGCTTCATGGTCAGCAACTGAGTGTCCGGTTGCGACCGGTCGAGCATCTCGACAAACTGGCTTATGAACAGCTTGCTGAGGGCTTTGAAATCATCGACCGTCCGGGGCTTTAAAGCATGGAACCACTATGCGGCTGGCCCCTTGAGGGTATTGGGAAAGGCCAGGCACAGTAGCTCGTCTACCGTGGTGACCAGTGCCATCTGAGCCTTGTAAGTACGGATGTGGTCTACCGGACTCCTTGTGCCATCGTAGGAGCTGAGGTGAGGGGGTTTGAACTTCCATGGAATAGGAAACCGTGTCACCCAAGCGGTATAGGGTGACTCAGTCTCCATGTTGGTGAGGTCGTGGCCGGACTTGCAGTTCAACCTCCAAATTTGCTGCTGTAATTCCTCGACCTGGGCCTTTACGTCATCCCGCTGGATTCTCCTCTCTATATTCGAGCAGTAGGTCGGATCGGATGACGAGGCCTCTTCCTCAAAGCACGTCGACCTCAGGGATAGGGCCCGGCTCCTGGTCTGGGAAAACGTGTGCCTAAGATCCCCCTGGCTCAGGGCCAGAGGATCCTCGGCCGATTCCCGGGCTCTCCGTCCGGACTCCTCCCCTCTGGTCGCACGCCGCCGGTTTATAATAGTCCTTGCGTCCTCCACCCGGCGAGGATTGGGCCGAGCTCGTCTTTGTGAGCGCCTGGTTGCCTGGCTGCGCTCTCCCTCACCGAGGCGTTCACGATCCGGTGGGAACATCGGGGCGGAGCGGGCTTGCCTTTGTACCCGACCTGGCCTTTGAATAGGGGTGCTTTTCTCAGGCTGATTTTCTGATGCAGGGCGCTTCTCTTGTCGGGCCAAAAGTACCTCTATCTATTCCTGTGTTCGGCGTTGGCCGTCCAAGAGTTGTGCCAGTGCTGCTGTTATTTGTTCGGTGGTCATGGAGCAACCTGCTGCTCAAGCTGCGGGTTCTCCTGACCGGTCAGAACAGCGGCTCTCTTACCCGTCTTCGGCGGCATATTGATCAATCAAGAATTTGTTGGTGAAAAACTCTGTCATTTTCCACAGACAGCGCCAAACTGATGATGCCTAAAACTGGTAAGAGGGGTTTAGAGAGAGAAAATAAGACGAACAATTTGTATGTGGTTCGGCCCCGTTAATGAGGTGACCTACGTCCACGGTTGAGTCTGTGCGCTCTCACTAGCAGATCACCGGCGGGCCTGGTGAGCCGACAAAGATGGGCGGCACTACCAGTAATACCGGCCGGGTATATGCGTATGATGGTGAGTTCTCTGTTGTATGCTATGAGCTAGAGAATTATTTGCAGATCGGATCCCTATTGACAGGGTAGGTGGGCTCTTTTATAGATGCAAAAGTCCACCCTTACATGGTAAGTTAATAGGATTAGCAAACCTAATCTAATCACACTTGATTGGCATAATTTGAGGACAGTTTCCTAAGTGGTTTAGGAAACTGCTACATTCCCTTTCGCAGTCTTGCAATTGGTTTAGGAAACTGCTGGATTGACCCGGACCACGGGACGCCGCGACCCTCATGCCCGGCCTGTTGGTACGAACCGCGCGGTCTGAATGAACACCTCGGGAATGCTTGGCCCCATGGTGGGCGCCCTTACCGGAATAACTGGCACCTCTTGGTGACGTGGCACTATCTTCATGGATGGACTATTTTGGACATATCAAAAGTTAATGGAAATTATATGGTAATTACTAATTACAGAGGGGCACAAGTTTTGTAATAATTGTACAAGGGAACCTTTTGTTTTTGCTTTTTGTTTCTTAACTGAGGAGAGGAAAGACAGTAACTATTATGTGCTGGCCAAGAATATTACAGGCTTCCTTCTCTTACAAAGAAGGCAAAAAGTCAAACAAAACAAATAAAAGAAAAGGAGCAGGAAGGTCAAGAACTCAAGAGTGGTGTCATTGCACGAGCGGCTAGCTTTTGGGTCAAACTAGGGGTATAAACAGTTTGGTTCGATTTGATGTGATTTTCTTGTTAATCGATGGGTTGATTTTAGTTTGATTCGATTTAGTATAACTTTATGATTCGTTTAAATTTTTATACTGAAAGAAATTTATGAAAATCAGCCGAATCGGATTGAAGCAATCAATTTGGTCGATTTGCTTACACTCCTAGTTCCAAGCCCCATTCTGAGCGTTGTCGTTCATAAGTAAATTATGTAAACACAAATATTCTTAAAGTCTCAATTTATTGTTCACAAGTTCATGTCTATACTAATTAATATAACATTGATTCTAACCAAAAAAAAAATAAGTGAGCCCCGCTTCTCTGTTTGAGTGTATCAAAAATCAATTATGTGGATCAAGAATTACCAATTCTACAAGATTTTGTGTTTGTGTCACTACCTTTTAGGTACATGCTGACACGACTAAATAGTTGTGCGCTCTTGTGCAACACCCAAGTGCAGGTGATCGTGCAAGTAATATAGTACTGGAAGTCCAGGTCGATCCCACAGGGAAGGAATAGGGAGAATGTCTACTAAGTTACAACCTAAAGCAAAAGAAAAGAAAATAAGAATATAAAAGTGGAAGTTCTACGAATCCTAATTAATTAACTTAAACTAAATAACAAACTAAAGTATAAAGAAACATAACTAATTAAACAAGTAAATTAAAGGTGTTGGAAATACGAGAATCCACATTAATCCTAACCATCTACCATGCATATTCATTAATGCTCTATGGAGTACATCCCTTTTCAGTATTCCGTATTTTTCTAAAGATAAAGAATCAATAGCCCTTTCATGACCGGGACTACATCATCACAAATGATTTAAAATATATAGAAGATGGTTTAAAACAATGGTTATTACTTGCACTCTAAATGGTGTTAGCATTCAAAGTGGTTTTCAAAAGTCATTGAAGAAAATGCCTTAAGGCTTTAAGTTCTAAAAACTGTTGTGACAAACTGAGCTTATTGGGACAATTTGATGACAGATTTCTAAAACAGAAAGTCATGGAATACTTAAAAGAATCATATCAAGATTCTGCAAGTTCGATCGATCGAAGCGCTCTCGATCGATCGGACTGCATCATCCTTCAATCGATCGAAATGCCTTCGATCGCTTGACTATGTCAGGTTCGATCGATCGAACTGTCTTCGATCGATCGAGCCCAAGGTTTCTATATCATACATGGCAGAGGCTAAGAATCAATATTTCATCACATATTTCCAACGTCTAAACTACAGAAACATGATTAAACTAGTGCAGGAATAGAAAAACATAACAATCATTAACATCTAAACTAATAAACAATCAAATAGAGATAAAGGAACATAAAAACCTGGAATAAACCTGAATAGAACTTGTAATCAACATCAATCTTGAGTAATCTTCAGTATATTAATGAAAAAGATGAAGAAGAATATGAATCTAACCTAACCTACTCCTAATCTAACCCTAAAACTACCCTAAACTGCTGTTCTGTGCGTTCTGGAGCGTCCTCCTTTCGTCTGGCGTCAAAACGACGTATATATAGGGTTCTCACAGAGTTTACGCAACTTTTGGATGATTAAAAAGTTCGATCGATCGAGCTCAGTTCGATCGATCGAAGGTTCGATCGATTGAACTCTCTTCAATCGCTTGAACTCTCTGATTTTGACAGCTCTGCACACCGATGGGAGAATGGCCATAACTTTTTACTCGGACCTCGGATTGACCTCCCGTTTGCGGCCACGCGACCGTAACTCAAAGATCTAAATTTCTTGTCTCTGGGAAAATCTTCCAAATCTGAAGTCATCATTGTCAAAATTGACATTTTCCCAGCTGCTTCTGTTGTTCTATCCACCATAATCACTTTCTTTAGCTCCACTTCATTGATTTACATCCTAATACCTATAAAACCATGCAAAAACATATAGTTTAGCATTAACACAATAAAAAGAACATTGTTATTAGAATGAACCTAAATGTAGGGACTTTGGGGATAAAGTATGCATAAAATACTACGTAATACACTAGAAATATGCACTTTTCACCACGAATCAAACCCCCCCAACTAGCTCGTTGCTAGTCCCTAGCAATGAAGCGAACTACAACAGTGTTTATTTAACTCTAAAAATTGAAAATAAAATAAAATAAAGTAGAAATCCTAACTCACTTTCGCAGGAATCGCGATTGCATTTAGCATATGCAACAAGCCTTTAAACCTCTAGGTTCCCCCTAGTGGACGAGTGTTGTCTCGTGATGGTTTGCAGTGAATCCACCCACAAAATTCATGTTTATGGTAATGGTTCTCATTTAAATGTTTTCAAGAAATTTTTCCTCTCATTTAGCAATATAGTTAAGCTCAACAACCTCATGAAACTCTCTAGTATGCCATAGCCATGCAACACACACATTACAGTTAATCTACTATCAAAGTCATTAGAATATTCCATACCTATTAATCTTCAAGTGCGTGTGTGAATGGACAACCCAAATACAAAACTTTAATTTCAAAGCTCGCATAACCTAAGACACTATCAAGACGTTCATTTTGACTCAACTCTCACCGGGATTACACTCTTAAGATGAAATCACTCTGAATTAGGTGTAATAGTTATCACTCATGATATGGAAGCTATAAAGAGTAAATGTAAATGGAATCTAATGCTTCTCATATCTAAATAGAAAAACGGACATTTTAGTGCATAAAGTCTCATGAATGGATACTTTTCACTAGAAGAGCGAGATACCGTGGATAACTCTCTCATTAACTTAACTTCAAATCCAATTTACTTAAAATCATCAGGACTTTGAAAAAGAGGTATTAAGTGAAAGAAGAAAGAGGCTCGTGATATTCAATTGGGTCAAAGGATGTGATTGGAATGTCTACTATAACTTTTCAAACTTCCCACATCTCCAATCTCTCTCTTCTTCTTTTATTTTATTTATTTTTTTCACACTCTTCTTTTTAATATATATATTTTTTTCTCTTTTGTAACAACCATTGGCACTTTTTTTTTTTTTTTTCTTTTCATGCTTTTCTTTTTTTCTTTCATTTTTTCTTTGCCAACTTTCCCTTATTCACACTACCAACCTTCTTGTCAATGCAACACATCCCAATCACACCTAAATAAAGAACTGAGGCTTGAACTCCTAATTTGGAGTTAGGTATAGACTTTAGGATTATGAAGACAAGGCGATTATGATAAGCTCAAGAGGTGAAGTAAAGGAATAGCATAGAGGTAGGCCAAGGCTGTATTATCCATGCATGGTCAAAAGATGGCCTAAATCATCTTCTAAGTTAATAGGATAATTCATTTCAGTAAATTCAAGAGCTCTAAAGTTTGGTAAATCCTGAACGTTCTCTTCTAGTGATCAGTCAAAATGAAGAAGAAAAATGAGACTTTCAACGAATTAATACGCTTTTCAAAAAGTAAGAGTAATTTTATAAAACCCTCAAAAACAAAAGAATGGTACAAAAGCTCACTTGGGTTATTAGTCTCCACTACAGTCTTTCAAGACACTTAAACTATGCTTACTAATCCATTTTAGCTATGTACAAGGTTGTCACAACGTGCTCAAAGTTGTTTGAAGATTAAAAAGCATAGAACATACTATAACTAAGATAGTAAACAAACTATCATAGTATTTCACATACTAATAACATACAGAAAGTAACACTAATGCATCATAACTAACTACATTAACTATGAGAGAAATACAAGAACCATTTTATTATATTTAAAAATAAAATAAAAAATTTTAAAATTTTTAACAATTTTAATTTACTGAGTTACATGTTGCTAAGCAGGTATATGACACTAAAGTACAACAAAAAGATATGAGGCATGCAATGACTCACTCCCCCCAACTAAAACTAGACATTGTCCTCAATGTTCTAAACTAAGCACATGGACATGTAAAGTAAAGCGAGGGAAGGAAAGATTTTACCTCGAGGCATTAATATCCAATTTTTTTTCAAGTTACCTGCAAAATCATTAGTAGCAACAAGGAAAAATAGAGAACATAATATAACAACTCAGTAAATAAATTCGGTTAATCAAGATACTTATCATAAAGTAACAACCGAAATTTTTGAGGATCTTCCCAGTGAAAAAATTTAACAGTGAGAAGAACATTGGGATCCTCATAAAAATGCAACTCCCCCCAACTAATGTCAGGCTCAAGGTCAGAGGAGATGATGCAAAACCTATGGCTTCCAAATTTTTTTGGGACAGTTATAAAAGGAATACCACACTTTTTAGGAATTATATGCAAGAAACGATCTTTGGTGTTGGTATTTCCTATAACAGCCTCTATTTTAATACTAAAAACAGGGGGAGGCCATGGTTCAATAAAAGGGGCAGGGTCGAAATGATGTTCTAATGAAGCTTCACCACCCTCCGCTTGTCCTAGAACAGAATCGATGGAGATATAATCATATGAATTGAATTTCTGTTCTATGCACATGGTTTTGGACTGGACTTGGATAAAGCTATCTATTTGGGCCTCAATGTCATAATCACTCAAGAAGGTCAAGCAGTCTAGAAGATTGCTAGCTTCTTGTTGAATTTTAAGATCATCTAAAGTGGGCCCAATATTTTCCAAGTCTTCTCTCAAAGAATTTTGTAAGTTAAAATTTTGTGAAGAACATGTGCTAGTATCCTTACCATCTTCTTCCACAACACATTCTATTTGTTCACGAATGGGGTACACATAACATTCAAGCTCAGGACGAGAGCTTTGATTGATAGCAAGGATAGGTGATGGGCAACTTGGTGACACCACCTCTTCGGACGAAAGAGGTGAGGGTTCATGACTATCACAAGAATCTAAATCAGATTTAGATTTTTCAATTATGTCCTCTCTAGGGTCACTTTCAAAGGTAGGGGTAGAGTCAACAGGGGACTCTTCCTTTCCTAATTGCATGCAATCACCTAAACTTTCGTCATCTTTTAAAACCTCATTCTCATCCTTGTAACTCTCCTCACTATATATGTCATCTATTGAGGTGCTCTGGACAAAGAGATTGTGCAGTTTTATCCAGGCAGTGAAGGAGTTGATGTCTGGGGTTGTATGTTGAGGAGAAGATGGTTCTAGAACTTCATGCTCAATGGTTTGGTTTTGGAGTTCTTGTTGGGTTATCACTTTCTCAAATGAGTTGTTAACCTCACTCGGTATGAACCCATCATTGTCCTCTAATTCCATTCCATTGTTAGTGTCTTGAAATTCAGGTTGTAGCGTTGAAGGACTGGTATAGTCTTCTAAAGGTTGGCTATCAAATGCTTGTTGATATCTAGCTCCTAATTTATCAATTGCACTCTCTAGCCTTTTCATTTCACTAAGCAGCACTTCTAACATACCATTATCCTCAACTTGGTTATTCTCCTCATTATAACTATATGAAGTTTCACCCCATTGTTGTTGGTAATAGTCCCCTTCCTATTGTGTTTGTGTGCAAGACTCCCCAGAAGGAAAGTCTTGGTGCATTTGGTAATCGTGGGAACTACTACTATATCCTACACTATCATTTTGGTTATATCCCCATTGTGATTGATAGAACTCTCCAGGTGGAGGTTCTTGATACGTTTGATAACATAGGGGACTAACACGATGGTTTTCCCATTGTGGTGATTGGTAGCACTCAGGTTGATAATGTGCATCATATGTGGGTGCTTGCCAACTCGGGGTATAGTTCTCATTACCTAATGTGTACCCATTCGTGGTATTTGTGTTGTATGGAGGGTAATATGGATAAGACATGTTTACCCAAAATATTTAAACAAAAGAATTTTTTTTTTTTTTTTTTCTTGTGAAAGAAAAAGTCCAATGATTTTTTTTTTTTTTTATAAGTAAAAGAAGAAAGAAGAAAAATGGAAAAACTTAGTAAAATCCTAACCTAGTTGCCTTCCCCGGCAACGGCGCCAAAAACTTGACACGACTAAATAGTTGTGCGCTCTTGTGCAACACCCAAGTGCAGGTGATCGTGCAAGTAATATAGTACTGGAAGTCCAGGTCGATCCCACAGGGAAGGAATAGGGAGAATGTCTACTAAGTTACAACCTAAAACAAAAGAAAAGAAAATAAGAATATAAAAGTGGAAGTTCTACGAATCCTAATTAATTAACTTAAACTAAATAACAAACTAAAGTATAAAGAAACATAACTAATTAAACAAGTAAATTAAAGGTGTTGGAAATACGAGAATCCACATTAATCCTAACCATCTACCATGCATATTCATTAATGCTCTATGGAGTACATCCCTTTTCAGTATTCCGTATTTTTCTAAAGATAAAGAATCAATAGCCCTTTCATGACCGGGACTACATCATCACAAATGATTTAAAATACATAGAAGACGGTTTAAAACAATGGTTATTACTTGCACTCTAAATGGTGTTAGCATTCAAAGTGGTTTTCAAAAGTTATTGAAGAAAATGCCTTAAGGCTTTAAGTTCTAAAAACTGTTGTGACAAACTGAGCTTATTGGGACAATTTGATGACAGATTTCTAAAACAGAAAGTCATGGAATACTTAAAAGAATCATCTCAAGATTCTGCAAGTTCGATCGATCGAAGCGCTCCCGATCGATCGGACTGCATCATCCTTCAATCGATCGAAATGCCTTCGATCGCTTGACTATGTCTGGTTCGATCGATCGAACTGTCTTCGATCGATCGAGCCCAAGGTTTCTATATCATACATGGCAGAGGCTAAGAATCAATATTTCATCACATATTTCCAACGTCTAAACTACAGAAACATGATTAAACTAGTGCAGGAATAGAAAAACATAACAATCATTAACATCTAAACTAATAAACAATCAAATAGAGATAAAGGAACATAAAAACCTGGAATAAACCTGAATAGAACTTGTAATCAACATCAATCTTGAGTAATCTTCAGTATATTAATGAAAAAGATGAAGAAGAATATGAATCTAACCTAACCTACTCCTAATCTAACCCTAAAACTACCCTAAACTGCTGTTCTGTGCGTTCTGGAGCGTCCTCCTTTCGTCTGGCGTCAAAACGACGTATATATAGGGTTCCCACAGAGTTTACGCAACTTTTGGATGATTAAAAAGTTCGATCGATCGAGCTCAGTTCGATCGATCGAAGGTTCGATCGATTGAACTCTCTTCAATCGCTTGAACTCTCTGATTTTGACAGCTCTGCACACCGATGGGAGAATGGCCATAACTTTTTACTCGGACCTCGGATTGACCTCCCGTTTGTGGCCACGCGACCGTAACTCAAAGATCTAAATTTCTTGTCTCTGGGAAAATCTTCCAAATCTGAAGTCATCATTGTCAAAATTGGCATTTTCCCAGCTGCTTCTGTTGTTCTATCCACCATAATCACTTTCTTTAGCTCCACTTCATTGATTTACATCCTAATACCTATAAAACCATGCAAAAACATATAGTTTAGCATTAACACAATAAAAAGAACATTGTTATTAGAATGAACCTAAATGTAGGGACTTTGGGGATAAAGTATGCATAAAATACTACGTAATACACTAGAAATATGCACTTTTCACCACGAATCACATGCGAGTTTGTTTTGATTTAACAATGTCACCCAAAACTGGCTTTTTAACAAATTAATATAATAATATTATTTGTCATAAACCGCCCCCCCCCCTCCTCCTCCTCCCAAAAAAAATAAGACTCTGTCTGAAACTGGTCATACTTTTAGGATTACGTACATTCGAACCTAGTCTTATATTAACTTTTTTTTTTTTATGCGAATCAAATAATATTAACTATTTTTTTTGTCAAAACAGATAATATCATCTGTTTTGATAGATAAAATAAATAATAAAAAAATGAGATTCCAAATTAGTTTCTTTTGTACAATTTTCAACTCCATTGCGGAGATCTCGAAGAACTATATGAAATGGGAAAAAAAATTCACTCAAAAGGTTAAAAAAAAATTTGAGTGAGTACTTATGGTGGTTTAAAACTGATAATATTAATCCCGTATGTCAAAACAGATAATATCATATGTTCTAATAGATAAAATAAAAAAAAATGAGGTTCTAAATTACTTTCTATTGTACAAATTTTCAACTCCATTCCGTAGGCCTCGAAAAAATACATGAAGTCAAAAAAAAAAAAAAAAAAAAAAAAAAAAAAAGAAATCACTCAAAAAGGCCACAAAATGAGTGAGTTATGGTAGTTTAAAGTTTTTTTTTTTTTTGTAAGGATCGTTTAAAGTTAATTGATAATATTGCCTTACCCATTTTTCTGTTCCAGTGAGGGGCTTTTCACCAATTCAGAAAGTAGCGAGGGACTTTTTAAAAAATGACCAAATCGTGTGGATTTTTGACTAATACACTTAATTTCAAAGGGTCTATGACCTAATATCCCAAATGATAGTGGGCCCACTATATTTCGATTGGATGATATTAAAATGGCCCATAATTATTAAAAATGATCCCACTACCATATCACAGCCACAACATTTGGGATGTGTTTTGGGGATTAGAATTTCGGAAGCATAGCATTGCTCTTGACGTAATGATATGCATTCTTTTTGGAGCTTTACCAACTTTCAATCCCAAATTTTTTTTTCGAATGTTATATCAGTTCTACCGTATGTAGTTGCATATGGTACCATCGATCATTACCACAGCATGTGAATTTCAAAATGGTATGGGCCATACAACACATTACTAGTGTTGGATGTTTCACGACCCATTCCGCTACGGACGGAAACAGGACATGTGGCACGCCAACAAGGCTCATCCAATTCATTAAATGATTATAGTAGCAGAAAAGAAACTTCAAAACAACACTGAGTATACAACTCCTTTGAAAACAATACCCTTTGAGTTGTAAAATCCGTATAAATTTTAAAATGTAATTATAATTTGAAACATATGAATTTATGTTAAAAGGGGTCCCAAAGGTACCCTTAGAACCAATTAAAATATTTAAATATTATCCGAAAGGGGGAGAAAAAGTCAACGGGCTAAACGAATTTTAACTGGTCGAACTACCCCGTTCGAGGGGCGTTCGACCGATCGAATGACCCTGATCGGGAGAGAACAAATCCTAATTACACGCCTTAATTCACATTTGTTAATAGTTTTATCCTATTTTTGTGTACTTTTACTTTGTTTTCATTTTACATCAGAATTTAGAAGAAAAGCCAGGATTCCAAACTTCATAAAGAGAAACTGCAGGAAGAAAGAAGCAAGAAAAGCCATATCGCTCGAGCGGCCCGCTCGCGGATCCAGCATATCGCTCGCGCGCCCTCCCAGAAGAGCGCTCGCACAGCCCGCTCGCGCGATTTGTACAAAAAGTGAAAATGCGTATTTTTAAGTACTGAAGACACCTACACGAACGAAACTGCCTAATTACGTTCAAAAAGTAAAATATAGCAGTTTTAGTTGGATTAGGTTTACAAAAGCCTTCCTAAACCCTTTACAACTATACGTAGATGAATGAAAAGCTATTGCAAGGGGACACACATCTTTACACATCCTTACATTCATCAACTTTGAAGGCAAGAGGAAGAGAGGATCTAGCTTGAAGGTCTCTAATGGCAACCATCATCTCAACCCTCATGTTTTCTCCAACTATGTGCAACTACACCACTCTTCTAGGGTTTCAATGAAACCCTAGCTATGTAAAGGGGGGAATTCTATGCTTTGTTATTTTAGGATTTTATGTATTGGATAGTAATTGTATGCTTGAGGATTATTTATATATAATCGATTTTTAATGATAATAATCAAGAGTATTTTGAATCTATTCTTGTCTTAGATTTTTCCTTATGCTTATTGAACTCAATATTCCTTAATTTTTGTGATTGATAGGAGTATTTACATACAATAGTGTTTATGTAATTGCGATGTTTACATCTTTTATATGCTACACCCTAGTTATAGGTAGATAATTCATATAAATCGAAGATGAGTTATGCTTAGGTTAAACTAGTGATATATTCTTGTTGATACTATTGGGCTTGTAGCTACGATAGATCGTGACTATCCAATCATAGAACTTAAAATAGAAAGTCTACACCCCTGATGCATAGTTAGTGGTGGATTTGTAATCCTAGATCTCATCCACTCATATTAAAACAATCTTAATTTTGCATCCATTTACTTAGATTTAAATTTAGAGTACAATTTCCATATTTTCATAGTTTAGATTTAGTTTATTCGTTTCTTAGTTTAATTAAAATCAAAATCAACTTCCATTTTCCATAACTAAATAAATTTCGGTTTGTCTAATTAAAGGATCAAAATAACCAATCCCTGTGGGTTCGACCTTTACTTCCACACTACAAATTCTTAAAAAGTAAAGCATACTTTAATCTTGATTTTGACAAGATCAATTTTTGGCACCGTTGCCGGGGATTGACAATTTTTGCCATTAATTTTTAGAATCTGAATTTAGATAGTTAGTACATATTAGCTTAGATTTTATTTTCTTTATTTCCAGTTTAATTTTTGAGTCGCTAAAATTATTCTTGTTTTTGCAGATTATAAGTCATCAAATTCTAGCAAGTTTGAGTGGGGTGGCTGTGCACGTCAACGGAGCTTACGCGAACCTGAAATAAAAATTTGCAATTAAAAAAAAAAACCAAAATATCAAGTAAATTCGCTTCGTTTTTAAATTTCGCATCAAACCACTGTTTATAGTTTCAATCCATTAATATAGCCTAGCTCGATCCTCATATCTCATTTTCATCTCAGTACTATGGATCATCCCATATCTCCACCTTCTTCACCCGATAGGTCTTCGAGTCCATCGAGTCGTCATACTAACTCTAGTTCATCTACCGCTGACACTTCACCGAGTCCTAGGGTAGCCAAACCAAACGGTCTAGTCGGTCGTCCCGGTTGGTGCCTTCGTCGTCCTCGTGTTCCTTTTCGTGTCTGTTCTGATTCTTCAGATGAGGATGACCTCTTTGGCGATGACCTGACGGTTATCGATGGCCCTTATGGCACTCCACCTACGTCCTCTGAGTCTTCTTCTTCATCGAATTCGGCCGATTACTGGACCAATGACGATACGGCCGAGGTTGATGAGGGAGTTATATCAGGTCTAGATGCCATTTCTTTGAGTGATCCTATTTCGACTATTGTCCCGTCACCTGAGGTTACCTATCCCTATAGGGACCTACCTGATTATGTGTCGGATGTTGTTTGACAACGTCCGAGTCACTCTGATTGGTCGCCTGAGGACATAGCCTCGATCTTTGCACCTTATGCTGGTCTTGAGGATGATGAGGGTGATTTGGGTCCTAGTATCATTGAGGAGGATAAGGTAGACTTGGTTCTAGAGACTCCTGCGGAGGATGATTATGAGGAGATAGGACCACCGTTCGATCCGGCTGAGCATCTAGAGTAGGAGTTGGTTGATTGGTATACTCGAGCTGATGTGCCACCTCCTTCTGGAATTTTTCATGAAGTGGACATACTGGTCATCTTCAGCAATGCATTTATCCATGTCATTGTCATGTTCCCACCTGCATAGGGACATGAGGTGATTTGGTTTAGGAGGAGTATATGGATTTTCGTTTATTTTTAGAAGTAGTCTTTTATTTTGTATTGTTTAGTCTCAGTTGTTATTTTCAAATTGTTAATAGTTTTAATACTTTTTAGTTTTGTTTCGTTTTAATTGTTTCTTTTATTTTCTTTCATTCGATATTTGTTTAGTTATTTCTTTTGTAATTAAAAAAAGAGAGAAAAAAAGAACAAAACTTAATTCTAGTAGTAGTAATAAGAAATAAAGTACATTTTCTTATATGTTTTTCAACATTCCATTATCTCTTGTTCGACTAGATTTCATTCAAACTCGAGATTATGAGGGTATGTGATCCATTGTCTACTAAGGTTATGATGGTATGCCTTGAGATTATATATCATTAGAATCACTGTTTAATATCTTATACTTGCATATTTATTGTTGCACGGCACGTAGTCATGTGGATGCATATTGATATTGAATTATAATATAGCTTGGATTTTTAGATAGTAATAGTGTAGAGACTAAACTGGTTAGCTGTAGAGCCTTTCATCCTTTTTGAGGGTTTTAAATTTACTTTTATCGAATCTCTTTGACATAGCGCATTATTTCGTTGACTAGTCTCAATATTATTTATTTCGATTGAAAGTCGAGTTAGCATTGCAATTACCATGTTAAAAAAATAATAACAATAAGAAATCGATTTCCCTTGATATCGTAGCATTGAAGAATTATGTGACTCTAGGAAATGATATTAGGACATCTGTCTTTATTAACCTTTTTGGCCTTTGACCTCATGTGTCTTAATTACACGCCTTAATTCACATTTGTTAGTAGTTTTTAGCCTATTTTTGTATACTTTTACTTTGTTTTCATTTTATATCAGGATTTAGAAGAAAGCAAAGATTCCAGGCTTAATAAGGAGAAAAAGCAGGAAGAAAGAAGCAAGAAAAGCCATATTGCGCGAGTGGCTTGCTCGCGCGACCTCCTAGAAGTGCGCTCGCGCAGCCCGCTAGCGCGATCCGTACAAAAAGTAAAAATGCGTATTTCTAAATACTGAAGACACCTACGTGAACGAAATTGCCTAATTACGTTCAGAAAGGAAAATATAGAAGTTTCAGTCGGATTAGGTTTACAAAAGCCTTCCTAAACCCTTTACAACTATATATAGATGAATGAAAAGCTATTGGAAGGGGACACACATCTTTACACATCCTTACATTCATCAACTTTGAAGGCAAGAGGAAGAGAGGATCTAGCTTGAAGGTCTCTAATGGCAACCATCATCTCAACCCTCATATTTTCACCAACTATGTGCAACTAAACCACTCTTCTAGGGTTTCAATGAAACCCTAGCTATGTAAAGGGGGAATTCTATGATTTGTTATTTTAGAATTTTATGTATTGGATATTAATTGTATGTTTGAGGATTATTTATGTATAATCGATTTTTAATGATAATAATCAAGAGTATTTTGGATCTATTCTTGTCTTAGATTTTTCCTTATGCTTATCAAACTTAATATTCCTTGATTTCTGTGATTGATAGGAGTATTTACATACAATAATGCTTATGTGATTGCGATGTTTATCTCTTTTATAATTCATGCTTAGGAAAGATGAGTTATGCTACACCCTAGTTATAGGTAGATAATTCATGTGAACCGAAGATGAGTTAGGCTTAGGTTAAACTAGTGATATATTCTTGTTGATACTATTGGGCTTGTAGCTACAATAGATCATGACTATCCAATCATAGAACTTAAAATAGAAAAGTCTAGACCCCTAATGCATAGTTAGTGGTGGTTTGTAATCCTAGATCTCATCCACTCATATTAAAACAATCTTAAATTTGCATCTGTTTACTTAGATTTAAATTCAGAGTACAATTTCCATATTTTCATAGTTTAGATTTAGTTTATTCGTTTCGTAGTTTAATTAAAATCAAAATCAACTTCTGTTTTCCATAACTAAATAAATTTCGGTTTGTCTAATTAAAGGATAAAAATAACCAATCCCTGTGGGTTCGACCTTTACTTCCGCACTACAAATTCTTAAAAAGTAAAGCATGCTTTATATCTTGATTTTGGCAAGATCAGACCCTATGACAGAATTCCTTATTGCAGCAGAATTCGTCAAGGAGTCACCCAACCTTCACTAGTCTCCAACACTCCAACCTTATGCACATTAATCAAAACCCTTCCAACTACAACAAGCCTTCAAAAATATCATTGAGCTATTCTAATCCATGAAAGGAAACGATAACGGAACAAGCTAAGGCTCGTTTGGCTTAATTCACAAAAGTATTGTTAACATTCATTTAAAACAAGAATTTGACAAGTAAAACTTCCACAACATGAATCCATGAGTTTGGATTAATTCAAAACTAACTATAAGAAGTTTGATTACATATTACAACATTTCTAAATCCATTCCGAAGTTTTCCAAGTTAAGACATAGTTCTAACTTCTCAATCCTCATAATTACAACAACGGAATAGAAAACAAAAGTAAGAACATGGATGATCCCCCGTAGTCCCCTCGGCCTCACTCTTCTTGCTTCTTCTTTCCTTTCTTCTTTTTACCTGCAATGGAGGAAGTCTCCACTGTTCAGCTGTATACTGAGTGTACAATTCTAAACATATGCATATATGGCAATTCATGCTTTAAATATCTAAACCACATCAAATAGTCTCTAGGGAGAGAGACACACATTCATCCTATATATCTGCAAGTCCAACGTTTATAAACCGTGACGCCAATGGCAAGCTCAAAGTCTATCAACCACTGCACCCAACTGCTCTGGCAGGGCCAGTTCCTAAACCAAGCAAGTAGCCATCGCTATAATAACTCTCAAACATTGAGAGACATACCCCAGCATGAACTTGTACCAAACTCCCCTTTGACCCACATAGCTACTTAGCATGCTCACATAACCACATCACCATGATTTTCATATGTACTTGCAGTAAAATTAACAGGCCTAGATCAATACATGAGTTTTTCCCGGATCACAATATCATACACGATATCTAAAACATCCAAAATTCATTATATACGATAAGTTGAGAAGCCCGATTCTATGCCGAATCTCCGATCTCAAGTGATTCCTACAAGTATACACATGTTTTTCCCAAATTCTTAGAATTATGATTTTATATAAACTGATCCAAACATGGCCTAAGAGGTATTAAAATGAAACCCTTACCTCGATGAGTTCGAATATGAAATTTGGTTGAAAAAAATGGGCAGAAGTCCGTCGATTGGCATCAAGAGATCTAAGCCACAAATCCCCTTTCCCGATTTCAATTTAGGAAAAGTTGTAGATGAAAATATCTTGAGTTCACTATATATAGGCAACACTCTGGAAAATTACGTTTACCTCCCCACAAGTTTTCAAAACTTCTAATTATTCCTCAAAATGTCTTATACGTCTAATTCATTGCTTCACGAGTGAAAACTATAATTCGTGGAAGTTTTCGTCTAAGTTCTGTTTGTCGCTGTAATTACATTCCGAAAACTATTTCGTGGGATTTCTAGATAACTTAACTTTTATGAACGCGTCCTATTGGCTATCACTAAATCAATCAAAATGATCTTAATCAAGATCAAAACTATCAGAAATCACATTACACATATAATTTCACTATTCACATTTATCATATAAAGTCAAACAACATGTAAGTCATATAAGTGTCATTTACTCATATCAATGCCTCATGATTCTCTGATTACTGTGTCCTCAATTGACACCTCACCGTTGACCCCCGTCAACTCCATTCAAAATTATTAATCAACGTTAATAATTCAAAAAAATATTTATTCATTTAAAATGATTATTTTCCCAGGACGGGTGTGAGAACTCTCCCCACCAAAAAAATCCCCAAACTTATACCTCATATGACGAAAAGAAATGGATACTCATTCATCACCACTTCCTCATTCTCCCACGTAGCCTCATCAACTGTATGACTACGCCACAATACTTTAACCATGGGAATTGTCTTCATTCTCAGTACTTATCCTTTCGATCTAAAATCTCTACCGGATGCTATACGTAAGTCAAGTCTTCCTGGATCTATAATGGCTCCGGTACAACGATCTTACTCATGTCTATCATACACTGCCTCAACATCGACACATGGAATACATTGTGCACATGCTCCAACTCAGATGATAAGGCTACTCGGTAAGCCACCAGTCCTACTTTCTCTAGGATCTCAAAGGGTCCTACGAATCTTCGATTAAGTTTTCCTTGCTTCCCAAATTGGACAATGCCCTTTGAAGGTGATACTCTCAAATACACAAAGGCTTCTACTTCGAATATTATCAGTCATTGATTAGAGTCCACATAACTCTTATAATGACTTTGAGCTACCTTAAGTTGCTCCCGAATTAACTTCACCTTCTCAGTAGTCAACTGTCTTATCTCAGATCCTATCAATCTTTTTTCTCTGACTTCAGTCCAATAAACTGGTGAAGGACACTTACGCCCATACAAAGCTTCATACGGTGCTATATATATACCCGACTAAAATTCATTACTGTAAGCAAATTTGATTAACAGTAAGTGCTTCTCCCAATTGCTTCTAAAGTTTAGAACACAAAGTCTAAGCATATCTTCTAGCATCTGAATCATGCACTCTGACTGTCCGTCGGTCTGAGGATGAAAAGCAGTACTAAAACTCAACTTCGTACCCATAGCCTTTTGCAAACTTTTCCAAAACCTCAATGTAAAACTACTATCACGATTCGATACAATCACTGTTGGAACCCCATGTAGTCTTACAATCTCTTTCACATACAACTCCGCTAGTTTAGACAGCTTAGTCATCTTGATCGATAGAAAGTGAGCTAACTTCATCAATAGGTCAACTATAACCCAAATCTTGTCATTCTTATTAGGTGATCGTGGAAATCCGAAAATAAAATCCATCGTGATCTGATCCTATTTCCACTCTGACACAGGTAATGGTTATAGCAGTCCCGTGGGTACTTGTCCCTCTGCTTTGACTTGCTGACATATGGAACATTCGGAAACAAATTTAGCAACCTCCCAGTTCATGCCTTTCCACTAAAAGTTTTCACGCAAGTTTCGATACATCTTATTACTTTTCGGATGAACTAAATATTTGGTAATATATGCCTCCTCTAGGATTCTCTCTTTCAATTCTTTTAAATTCGGCACACACAATCGATTCCCAAGCATCAATACTCCTTGTTCCAACATAATCCCGGATTGTTTCCCTGAATGTATATCATATCATCTCTCATTTTTCACAAGTAATAGTCATTGAATTAACCCACCTTGATCTCATTTATAATGTCTGGGTGAGCTATGATCACCATTATCAAGCCACCATTCGTCTCTAGAATTACATCTAACTCCAATCGCTCCATCTCTCTGACTAACTCTTTTTGCTTGGCTAGCTCGTCGGCTAAATTCCCTGTTGTCTTCCAACTTAAAGCATCGGCTACTATATTAGATTTCCTCGGATGATACTCAATCGAAAGATCATAATCTTTCATCAACTCTAACCATCTTCTCTGTCTCATGTTTAAGTCTCATTGTGTGAATAAGTATTTCAACCTCTTGTGGTCTGTGAAGATCTCACACTTCTCTCTATACAAGTAGTGTCTCCAAATCCTTAAAGCATAGATTACAGCGACCAATTCAACATCGAAAGATCATAATCTTTCATCAACTCTAACCATCTTCTCTGTCTCATGTTTAAGTCTCATTGTGTGAATAAGTATTTCAACCTCTTGTGGTCTGTGAAGATCTCACACTTCTCTCTATACAAGTAGTGTCTCCAAATCTTTAAAGCATAGATTACAGCGACC
Source organism: Hydrangea macrophylla (assembly GCA_033977485.1). Taxonomy (NCBI): domain Eukaryota; kingdom Viridiplantae; phylum Streptophyta; class Magnoliopsida; order Cornales; family Hydrangeaceae; genus Hydrangea; species Hydrangea macrophylla. The sequence goes on from CM066994.1 coordinate 39,142,245, forward strand.
AATTCAAGGTCATGAGTCGGATAATTAACCTCATGTGTCTTTAACTATCTAGATACGTAGGAAATACCTTACATAAGTGTACACCCCAAGCCTTGATGCGAAGCATCACTATAGATCAAAAATCCCTCAATTTTGGATGGTATCATCAAGATAGGTGCTCTTGTCAAATGCGACTTCAACTCTTGAAAATTGTCTTCACTTTTTGTACTCCATTCAAATGTTATACCCTTCCTCATCAACTTTGTCATAGGCAATGAAATCTTTGAGAAAATCTTGATAAAACGGCAATAGTATCCAACTAATCCTAAAAAATTTTGAATTTCTGACACTGAAGTCAGTCTTTGCCAATTAGATACAGCTTCTACCTTGTGAGGATCAATTAAAATGCCGTTCTTGTAAGTCACATGACCAAGAAAAGCAATGCTAGGCAGAATTCACATTTCTTCAATTTCCCGAACAATTGCTTCTCTCATAATCTCTGAAGTATCAATCTCAAATGTCTCTCATGTTCTATCTCACTCGACGAATAAATAAAAATGTCATCAATAAACACAATCACAAAGTCATCTAAGTAGTATAACTAGGAACTCGTAGTGTCCGTAGCGCATTCTAAAAGCTATCTTCTCTACATCTTCCACTTTTACTTTCAACTAACGATAATCTGATCTCAAGTTTATCTTTGAAAACACTTGTGCTCCACAAAGTTAGTCGAATAATTCATCGATTCTAGGCAACAGATACTTGCTCTTGATTATCAACTTGTTCAATTCCCTGTAGTCGACACACATACGCATTGAACCACCCTTCTTGTTTACAAATAATACTAGAGCTCCCTACGGTGATATGTCAGGTTGAATAAAACCCTTGTCAAGTAGTTCATGTAGTTAAACTTTTAGTTCTTTCCATTCCACGAGTACCGTTCGATACGGCGCTTTCAATACGGGTCTTGAGTCTAGCATTGTCTCAATGGTGAAATCTCTCTCTCAATAAGAACGTCTGGTAGGTCATCAGGAAATACATTTGGACACTCTTGTATTATAGGAATGTCTTCTACTCTTAATTCAGTCTCTGAATTGTCAATTACCGAACAAAGAAATCCTTGACATCCCTTTTTCAACAACTTACCCGCTTAGATAGCCAAAATCAAATAAGGTGGCGGTGTAACCCTACTCCCTTGAAAGAAAAAGTTCCCGTGAACTGATGATTGAAAACTAACTTCTTTTCATTCACAATCTATTGTGGCTTGGTTAAGAGACAACTAATCCATCCCTAAATATCACGTCAAAGTGGTCCACTACAAGCGGTATAGGGTCTATGGTCATCAACTTCTCACCTAGTTTATTCTCACAATCCTTATATATTGTAGACGTTACTACTTGCTTACTAAGTGGTACCGTAATGGATAATTCATAAAATAAAGGTGCCGATCTAACATTCAAATGTTCAACAAAATGATGCGATACAAATGAATGAGTAGATCCCGAGTCAAAAAGTATGCATGCTAGATGTGAACATATAGGCACCATACCTGAGACCACTATGTCTGTAGCAGCCATATCCTGAACATTTATTTGAAATGATCTCCCTTGATGCTGATATGTCCCCTGTCCCATATCATTGGACTGCTTAAGCTTCGAACCACTAGAAGCCATAAAAATAGCTATTGGGATTCTGCCCTCAAACCCAATATTTATGTATATTGCATTCGGCATTTTATATATAGAAATCATTTATACATTTAATTGATTATGTTTCATGAGATGAATGTTTGTAATCCTTAAATATCATAGTAAGCAATTCGTGTATGTATGAGATGCATGCGTATGAGATACGAATTACTAGTCTTTGATATTTAGAATTGTCATAATGGATGATGAGACTGGATATCTCATCAAATATACACTATAGCATGATTAACCACCATTTGATGGAGTGATGAATCTCAATCACTAGAGTATGACTCTTAGTTAATATGCTACTGCTTATAGTGCATTGATGAACCATGATATTCCTACTGTTATATAAAACTGTCAATAGTTGATAGCAACTAATAACTTGTATAAGGTACGTGTTCTTAATCTTGAGACAATTATGGACACAAACTATGGATGTGACTGCATTAACTTGCCAATCAGTGAGGTCTTTAAGATCAACACCTGGGTATCTTGGATAAGCCATGTTCATAGGGTTGTGAACATATATTGTTAAGATAGAATCTACCCTCTAATAAGGAGTAAGCATTCCCTTGAGAATGTCACCAAGTTGATTACTGAGAACTACAGTCTTGTTAATAAGTAGTTATCAACATGTTTGGTATCATGAGAGGTGACTAAAACTCAAAGAACGGAATATGTAATCATCATTCAGGTTCATAGTATCAGTAATCCGACTACCTAAATATGATTATGAATGCTAAAGGTAAAGGGACATGAACACACCATACAAGTCTAGTTATCGCTTCAGATATGTTCTTTAGTGTTGGAGTGCAGTTTTTGTTATGTAGTGGAGTTGACATTAACTGATCAGTTGGTTAATTTGCTGATCAAAGAGTTTGGTCATAAGGATTAACATCTAGTCTGAGTCGAAAATAAGAACCTAGGAGGTCCCACTATTAGCTCCGCAAGCATACTTGGAAAGGCAGGAAGAGGAGTTTGATAGATTGAACTTGTTTCGATCGATCGAAGAATAGGTACTTTCGATCAATTGAATGTTCGATCGATTGAAAGTGTTTCGATAGATCGAAACCCGTAGGTCGGTTTGAAAACATAAAAATAGGAGATCTGTGTCCAGAATAAGTTTTGAACCTCATTTTACTCCCTAACTCTCTAGAAATCATTTTAGGGTTTTCCAAGCCTCCTACATCCTCTCTATTGGGTTCCCACAAGCCCTAGCTTCTCTGGGAAGTGTTTAAGGAGTCATAAGGGTGAAGATCACCTAGAGGAAGCTGTTGCACGCTAAAGGAAGTAGACAAAATCATAATTAAGTGTTCAAGACCAAAAGGTAATGCTCTTGTCCCCTCTTCCCTACGCATCTATAGAATTGATAAGTAGTAGATTATTTACTTTAATGTTTTAAACTGTTTTGAAAAATTTAAATCATTATGTGAACTTTCAAGTTCGATCGATTGAAAGTGTTTCGATCGATCGAAGTGTGACAGAGAACTTCAGATGCTATTTTACTATTCTAATGACTTCCATGAAGAGTTCATGGAATATGCAAGTCATTTAGGAGTTCCAATAGTTACATATATGTGTTATATATGTGTGGATGTGTATATGTAACCCTGTTGCAGCAAGGATTAGTCTGCTATCTCCCATGGCACTTGTTCAGGGGTTGTTTGGGGTGGTTTTCTTGAACCTGTTGGGTGTATCCAAGGTCCTTTATGGGACATTCTGTTAATGAAATGATATCTTATTGCTGTTAAAAAAAATGTGAATGGACAGAAACCTTTTTCTTAAATGACTGTTTGATACCTTCAATAGTCATTTTTACTTGTGGAGTGTTTAAATATAATTATTTGATGGCTTTTAAAGTTCCAACATCTAGCATATATAGACTTCTACATATACACTATGTGATTTGGGTAAAGTGTATCTATCTATTATGTAACATCCTTTCAGCTTCTACTCTATGGTTAAGAAAATAATTAGCACTATGAATTAAGGGATATTGGGGTTCTCAACCTCTTATTTTTGTCTTCTATATAATTGAGTTTGGAGTGCATGATAAAGATCATTATATAGAGTTTGGCCACAAAGGAGTAAGAAAGCTAAGCGCTAAATTTTTATCCATTTACTTTAGAAGAAGATCATATTTTTTTAGAGGATGCTCTTACCTCTTTAAACTTTTGAACCCAATGTTTTATTGAAAAAATGTGAAGCTAGTTAGTAGTTAAGGGTTTTAAGATAAAAGGAAATTATTGATTTTTTGGATACCTATTTTACTGTTACGTCCATTTGAATTTATTAGTTGTTGCTCATATTTATAAGTTAAAAATTTATCAAAAAGATGTTAAAACAACGGTTTTAATTAAGAGTAATATTTGGGACACAACCTTCATACAACTTTCATACAGCCTCCTTAAAACATGTGTCTATCTCTCTCTTGTGATGTCACTGGACTCCACAGTGACACAGGAGAGAGATAGACACAAGTTTTAAGGAGGTTGTATGAAAGTTGTGTCCCAAGTATTACTCTTTAATTAAATGGAGAGTTAGAGGAGAACAATTGTTTGGATAAACCGGCAGGGCTTTATAGATCCAAATAAGAATAAAATGTGAATACTTGCTATATGGTTTAAACCCAACTACTCAAATGAAAATATTGATTAACCTATTATTTCAAATAGTTTCAAAATTAATGAAAGTGACATGTTTACTTGGAGATGATTATTATTGGCTCTATATTAGAGATTATAGAAGACACCAAGAATTATTGTCACTTAATTTTAATATGAATTGATTTGGATGAAGCGAGTGTAATTTTAGAGATTAAAATTACAAGAGCTGTTGCTGGTATTTTTTTACTTTTTATTTTTTGGATCAATTCTATGAGATTGAAAAAAGTTTTGAAAAAAGAAATAAACAATTTTATTACAAACCTTTTTGCAGTCCTTTTGTTCTGAGTGTTTGATTATTCACAAATGATTGTGCTATGATTCATCAAAAGGAATATAATAATATTATTGGTAGTTCTAGGTATGGTACATAGTACTAGACCTCCGATTGCTTATCCAATAACAGTTCTATCTAGATACACATAGACAGAATCACTTTATACGATATATAAAATCTCTTTAAAATAAAATGGTTTCAAATTATTTTGTTTTGAAAAACAAATCAAGCTCTTTGGTCAAGAATTGCCGGAAGCATCAATCTGTTCTAAGGCTAATGTATCCGAAGAACAATTTATGGCTATATTTGTGGAAGTAAAGTTCATGACAAATACAGTTTCAAATTATTTTGTTTTGAAAAACAAATCAAGCTCTTTGGTCAAGAATTGCCGGAAGCATCAATCTGTTCCAAGGCTAATGTGTCCGAAGAACCATTTATGGTTAAAGTTCATGACAAATACTCTTCAAGGGAAAATGAAGTGTTTACTTGATGACTCGTTTAGTACCAATGGTTTGGTACTAGAGACTTAAAGTTGATTTTCTCCTCCAGGAAGAAATTAAATTATGAAAAATGTTATATACCCGGAGATAAGGAAAAGTTCATTTTGAAAATGTATTGCATACTTCGAAATTTGAAAGAATTTAAATTTTGAGTTTTCAAGGATAGGTTTTAGCCTAACCTTTTGGAAAGGAAAGTATATAATTTCAAAAATCAGGGATGTAAATTGGATTTTGAATTTAGATGAGATGAATTCAAAAGTGAATTTATTTTCATGCTTAGTGGAGATGTAGTGTTGTGGAAGTCGTCCAAGCAAATTTGTACAGCTAAGTCAATGATGGAATATGAGTTTGTAACTCTTGAGAAAGCTGGTAATGAGACTAAGTGATGTAAAAACTTCTTAGCAGATGTTACTAGTTTGAATAAAACAGTTCCATCAGTGTCTTTACATTGAGATAGCTAGGCATCAATAGGCAGAGCTATAAATAAGTCCTATAATGGCAAGAGTAGACATACACGCCTAAGACATAATTTTTTGAGGCAATTGCTTAATGATGAAGATATGTCTATTAATGTTGAGGTTAGAAGTGAAATTGACTGACCCTTTTGATAAAATCACTGGGGAGAGAACTAGTGTATGAAACATTGAGGGGAATGGGAGATAAGCATGTAACTGTTGGGGTTATATCACATGTGGGATAATCCCATTAATTTAGGGATTATGATTTGGCTAGATTCCTATTGTAATTTGGTTTCCTTTGTGATAGAGTTGTATTACTTGTCCAATAAGTAATGGGATACAAACTCTATATAAGAGGATGCTGCATAGGAATTTAGGAAGCCCTTGGTGTACCAAGTTGGGGGGTCTCCCTCATGGGGGTGCATGGTCTAGGGTGAGAAAGTGAGGGTTCTTTGGGTATTGAGAGTGAGTGTACAATAGTATTGAGGTTGGGTTATGGGATTTAATCCAAGTGTTTTCTTGTACCAATTATTTATTCTTAATAGTGAAAGAATGGTCTCTTGGGTGTGGACGTAAGCAATGTTTGGTTGAACCACGTAGAAATCTGTGTGTCTTTTCTTTGATGGTCATGTTTATTTCTTATTCATGAGTGTGTGTTTATTTGGGGGAATTTAAATCTGCATTTTAAATTCCCAAGTAGTATCAGAGCCATGGTGATGAGATCATGGTGGGCATATGCCCATGGTGGCGACAGTGGAGATTAAACGACACGGTGGAAAAAAAAATATAGAAGAAAAAAAATTGATGATACAGCAGTACGAACGGTGATGTGGTCGGCACTAGTCATGGCATGGATGACTTGCTGCAGGATGATTCATGAAACCTTGGATAGGGTAGTATCTAGTGTGATGTGCTCATATTATTAAAGGTGCTGCAGATTCATCAGTGGGTGCGACTTATAAATTCTACACGGATTGGAATTTATTTTTCTTGGTGATAGATCCTATATATATTGCAGCAGGTTGGGATCTAGGGCCAAAATATAATTTTGATGTTAATGCGATTGTATCAGGTTGCGTATGGTAGAGAGGTTCTCACATTCTACTCATATAGGCACTTCTCTTGGGTTATTAGATTCCGGGCACGCTAAGTATGTGCTTCTGGAGAAAATGGTATTGAGGTTGGATTGTGGGATTTAATCCAAGTGTTTTCTTGTACCAATTGTTTAATCTTAATAGTGAAAGAATGGTCTCTCGGGTGTGGACGTAGGCAATGTTTGGCCGAACCACGTAGAAATCTGTGTATCTTTTCTTTGATGTGCATGTTTATTTATTGTTTATGTGTGTGTGTGTTTATTTGGGGGAATTTGGTTCCGTGTTTTAAATTTAAAAAAAAAAGTAACAAAACTCGACAAGGATGGTAACCCACCTATGTAATTGAAGAACCCAAGAAATAGGTTCATAATGGTAATAACGAGATGCACTATAAATTTATTATGTTGTGGTTCCTTCCTATGGTGTATAGTGTGATTGCAATGTATAAAGGTTGAGTTAAACTCTTAATGAATTCCATAGACCATATTTTTTGGATGGTGTGTTTAATTACAATACATGATGGATTCACCTATATAAGTGTGAAAGTGGGGCCGCTTCTATGAAAACTAAGGCAAGTTTTCTAGAGCACTAATGAAACTAAGGACAAGCACAGGGCCTAGAGGCACCACACCGATTAGAGTTGCTCAGATTTTGAGGAATCAATATGGGTACAAGAAGACTGGTTTATAATAAGGGATTCTGGTTCATAGAAATTTTCATTTTACCAAAGTCCTGTAAATCACTTCTTGTATTCCAAGGGACTGGTCTATAGCCCTGAAGGCACCAATTTTGATGCATTGAATTCTCTTGCTCCACTCCTTTTTATATGTTGTTTGAATTTTTTGAATTGGGGGGGGGGGGGGGGGGGATTGTTGGATTTTTTTGTTGGATTTTTCTTATCTTATTTGGGCATTTTATTTCAAAACAAACCATTTTTAGTTCGATGTGACTATGTGTCCCACATTCCTAAGAGATGAGACCTTGTGTAGTGGAAAGGCTCTCTCACGCATGCATAGAGGGGGGTGCAAATCTCAAATTTGTACCGCTCGATTTGGCTTGAAAATCAATACTTGCGCGGGCATATCATGCATACACGAATGTCATCCGATTTGTACCCTTGCATGTACGAGAAAGTGGCTCGCATTTTTGCTCTCTGAAATTACTTTTTGGTGAGCCAGTTCACTTATTGTTTTAAAACCATAAAATTGTTCAGCACTGTTTATTACATACACTTAAAAGAGAAGTTGTTATAATTTTAATTATACATGTTTTAATGTGCTTTCAATATGATTCATAAAATCCTTAAAGGTGACTGTTGGACTCTACTTTTAGTCCCTAAAGAGCTCAATGCTTATTGCTTTATAACATGCAAGTATATATACATACGTTGAGTATGTGTTTGGGTAGATCTTTTTTTTCTAAGAGCTTTGTTTTCATATTCATCTTTTTCCTATATAAAATTATCTTCTCTTACCATTCCAATATTTCAATATACATACAAAGTACACACTCTCTCTCTCTCTCTTAGTTTATCCATACTTTCTAAAATTCATTTTTCTGGTTGGAGCAATTCTGAGCACTCAAATAATCTTCTTATTTGTGTTCATATTTGGAAGATTTGATTGCTGAATCCTGGAGAATCTAGCACCAAGATCTTATGCATCGAGTCACTGACTCCAAGGGGCGAAATTGTTCTTTAGGACAGTGCAAAATGTTGCACGCCTCAATCAATATCATAGTTGTATCCTTCTTGTATTTCCAACAACTAGCACATATAAGCCGTAAGGCATCTAATTATCTTGTAAGTCAAAAATACACGTCAACTCGTTGTCATGAAGTATCTAGCTATAATGCAGCACAAAGCACAGATAACTACCCTGAGGCTTTTAACTAGCAGACTTGGGGCATTGCAAAGTGATCTGGAGTGAACAGTTCCTAATTATAGCCCTTTATTTTCACTTGCTAGTACTTAGTACTTTGTTTTCTTATACTTTTACTTTATTTTCCACTTTTTGTCAAGTTTTAGAAGAAAACAGCTATTCCAGGCCATTTGGAGTGTGAAAACAGAGCAAAACAAGCTTTTAAAAAGCCTTCTCGCATGACTTCCCAACATCGCGCTCGCGCGACCCATTAAAAAACCCAAAGTTGCATATTTCACTGTCCTAAAGAGTTTGATGCGATTGAAATTGCAGAAAGACATCCAGAACGAAAGTTATCTACTGCTGAAGGTTACTAGCTATAAAGAGGGCTCTTATTCATCAATTTAGGGTTACACATCCTTGCATACAACTTTGGAGGCACAAAGTATTGGTGCAAAATGAGGTTTATGAATGAGGATTGAAAAATGTGTGTGTGTGTGTGTGTGTGGGTGTTGGGGGAGGGGGGAATAAAGGTGCAAGGAGGTGCTGAATCTTGTAAAATTGATCAAAATGCAAGAATAATGAAGGAGCTTAAAATGCAAAAGCATGATGGTTTAATGACATAGCAGATCATAATTAATTGATTCATATCATAATTCCAGTTTCATGCCATTATTGATGCAATTGTCTAATATAAAATCAATACTTTCCCTTACATTTTCACTCTATAGTGAAAACATCTCCACTCCAACAAATTATTCTGAAAGCAAGAGTGGTTACTCTAGTAGTATTTAGATCCACAATTAAATTTGGTTCAAATTATAGCTGCTTTAAAGTGGTGTTGTGGAGATATTGTAAGTGTACTAATTAGTAGAGAGAAAGAAGATATTGGACTATAGAACTTGATGATGCCAAAATCTGGGTAAGAGTAATTATATGAGAGAGATGCATACAATGGAGTTTGGATGTGGTTCGGCCCCGTTAATGAGGTGACCTACGGCCCTGGGTGCGTCGGTGCGCTTTCAGTAACAGATCACCGGCGGGGACTGGTGAGCCAATAGAGTGGGCAGCACTATCAGAAACCGACCGGGTATATGCGTAATATTGATATGATTTGCTATTCTCTATGATAGGAACGCCCTCCCCTTCAATGGGGGTGGGTGGCCTCTTTTATAGGTGCAAGAGACCACCCGTACAAGGTAAGTCTGCAGATTATGAAGCTTATTCTGACTACAACCGATTTACATGAATTTAGGAGAGTTTCCTAAGTGGTTTACGAAACTACTTGCTCCTTCCATTTAGTCTACTAGTTGGGATAAGAAATTGTCCGGAAGCTTGCCGGGCAAGTAACCACGACCTCCGGAGGTGCCCCCATGTGGGCCAGTCTGGAGTGAACGCCCAAGCTTTTGACCGAACCGGGCGGTTCGGTGAAACTACCCGGGATGGTTGAGTAGTCAGCCCAGATCCAAGGTTACTTGGTTGTTCTTTGCTGAGTTGGCGAGGCTTGACTTTGACCTGATATTTTTATACATATCAGATGCCCCCCATTTTCGAAATTGATGTGATGCTCTATCAAATGAGGTTTGAAAATTAAGAATGGTTCTAATAAATCATCCAGAGAAGGGACTGGGGTCATTCCCGGGGCATGACCGGTCGTGCTGGTTAACCGGGGTCTGGACCGACCAGTGACTATGTGGGCCCAGGACCGACTTCTGCCATGTGTCGAATGGTCACTGGCCTGGTCAAGGTTCAACGAGGTCGGTTTAGGAGTAACTGAATAATCGCGTGAGAACTGAGCCATCCCGTCCTGCATTTAATGCACGCGCCTTTTGAGGCGACACTTCACATGCCCGAGATGACAACTGTCAGTCGGTCCTGACGAGAAAGCTTCGTGGCCGTTAGATCTAATTTGATTTGGACCATCTGCGTTTTATATGTAAAGAACTCTTGTTTATTTCATCCATTCATGCTGCCAAGAGATAGAGATACTGAGCGGTTTGAGAGCAAAAAAGTCCCTGGTCGCGCTTTCTGAGCCCTTTACCTACGTTGATTTGTGTAAGTCTCACACTTCCGAGTTTCAATTCACTATTCTTCCCTTTATCCTCTTTTCCTTTTCTTTTTCGAGTGAAGCTAGAGAGGACGAATCCGTTAGGTTTTGAACGAGAGTGGGATTTTTTCTTCTTAAGGTTTTGTTCTTTCTTTAGATCAGGTGGCATGTTAGGTAGGTTGAACCGAGCGGGCTGTCCCGGGGTAGTTTTAACTGGGTGTTACCTTACTTTAAGGACCTTGTACTCTTTACCCTTTAGATTAATAACATTACCCTCTTTGTACCTCAAACTCGGAGTTCCGGACCCATACCTAGGTTGTCATTTGCTTCCTTGCCCAGTCATCAAAACGCTAAGGATGTGTCACTCCTATTTTGACTCGTCTTCCCGGCCGGAGGATGAGTGGTCCGGGTCAGGGACGTCAGACACAAGTCTAAGTCCACCTCGGCGACCCCCTATGATCACCATAGTGAGGGCAAAATCCCAATCTGTCTATCTGACGATGAGTCAGACCAGGAGGCCCTCGTTGCCTCCGTTTCCCGGGGTTCAGGTGATGAGATACCAGGGGAACCCGACCCGAAGGTAGCCTTCGCTAGTGAGTTTATCCCGTCCACCCTGTGTGCTCAAGATATCAGCCGCATTAGAGATAGGTATAGCCTTCCTGACTACTGCTCCCTGGCCGTGAATGCCGACGGAGCCCATATCTACCAGCGGGGTTTAACCACCCTATATGAGGACACCCTCATGGCTGGATTCCGCATTCCCTCCATCCGATCGCTCGAGACATCCTGATAAATTTGGGGATCGCCCGGGGGCAACTGGCCCCGAACGGTTGGAGGTTTATCATGGGGTCTATCTTCCTTTGACCCCAAGTTTTTGGGTATGAGATTTCCATTCAGGAGTTTTTCTGGACGCATTGACCGTTTCCCGTACATGGGGAGGTCGGGTTCTTCTCTTTTAGGGCTTAGCAGGGGAGAAAAATCATAGTGAATTGCATGAGCGACAACAAGAGTTGGAAGAATAGATTCTTCCAAGTATCTACCCTTGGGCTTTGTGAGCGGCCCCCGGGGATCTAGATGAGGACTTCCTAGGCGGGAGAACTAAGAGGTAAGTTAGTCTAGTATCTTCCGTCTACTTTCTTTACTTCGATCCTGGGACTAATTGCACTATATTTTACCTTATAGCAGGGTCAGCCAGCCCACCTAGTATTCTCGAGGAGTGCCAGACCAGGATCAGGGGCTTGGCAGACTTGCCAACAAACATTTGGAATGTGATGACCCAGACGGGGGATTTCAAAGCGTCCTACGACCCGGCTGAGCCCGTCGAAGCTCTTGTCTTTCCACCCATTCTTCCCGGTAAGTACCCGGGCACACTTGGTCTCGTCTATATCCCCATTATCTTTACTGGTTACTGACCACTTATCTTTTCTTTTTGCAGAAATGGCCCCCAAGAGAGATCTTGAATAGTTGAGGGCCAGGCACGCAGCTATCACCCCCCGGACGATAATAAGAGGAGGAAAAAGGCCAGATACGGAGGACTCGGGCAGCGAACGCCCGCTAAGGTGAATCCGGCACGGGACCACGAATCGTCCGGAGCCCGTAGGGGCCTTAGCTCCCTATGTGGTAGTGGTAGATACTACCCCCCGAGCAGGAATACCGTCCGGGGTATCGATTGAAGAATCGGTGGTGATCAGGGAGAGGGTCAAACCCGCCCTTCTCCCCAGTCAAGTGGAGACGTGTGCAAACATATCTCCCGAGGCATTCCAGGGATGGCTATACAGCCTCTCCCATATGGTAAGCACTAGCGCCTCTGCTTATTTATTACCACAACTTTTTATGTGTTTGCACTATTGATTGACAGGTTTGGACTTTTTACAGATAGGCTATAAGGCCGCTAGGGTCGAGTTCTTCCTGCCTTCTTTGGCCAGGAGAGCCGCTACTGCTAAAGCCATTCTATCAGAGGAAAGGACGACCTATGAGGCCAGGAAAAATGCCCTGACTTTGGAGAAGGACAAGGTGAAGGGCTTGGCCCTGAGCCTCGTGCGGCCCAAGTAGAGTTGGCGACTGCCCTGGCAGATCTGGAGGCATCCCATGCCATTGTGGCAGCTATAGAGGCTCAGGCAAAGGCTGTGGCTGAGGCAATAGAGGCGAGGGCCATGAAAGAGGCTTTTGATGATGGCTTCTTCCAAGGTTACGAGGACCTCAAGCGAAGGCTAGCCCGGGATCACCCCGAATGAGACATCTCGTCCTATGAGGGGATTGATTCGGACTACTGGGTTGTTGGTCCTCCCGCTGTTGATGATTCTACTACCCTGGTCGGAACAGCTGATGACTCCGTCGCCTTGGCCGAAGCTGCTGATGGTTCTGCTACCCCGGGCAGTAGCTCGGTCCCGGGAGAAGGAGCCACCCTGGTGGGAGAGACCGGAGAGACTGAAGACGCGGTCGAGATCGACGACGCTTAGTCCCTAATTTGTAATTCTTTTTGTTGTTTTTTTTTCTTTTTGGGAGGCTACTACAACTACCTCCCAAACAATGTACAGTTTTCTGTTGTTAATTAATGAAAAGGTCCATCAAGGCCATCTTTTGCACTAACTGTTTATTATTCTATACTTGTATGCCTATTTGTGATTGCCATTCCTAACCGGTTGTTAGTTATTCTGAAACCCTGCCTTAGCAAAAGATTTAGGACTGTAACTGGTAGAGAATACTTGGTCTTTGAGGGACCTGTTATGTAGTTCTTGCTCGGGTATAGTGTAGGCTTGTGACCTGTTAACTATCCGGGTGGTTTCTCTAGGTACTGTAGGTACTTAGGAATGTTAGGTGTCCTAGGATTCTAAGTCCTATTAGTACCCAGTGTGATTTCCTGTTTAGCCTGGTATTGCCCTGCCCCCCAAGCATTTGCTAAGTCAGGCATATGGAAGGAGTGACCATAGGAAACTGACCTGGAACATGGGTGGTTGCAGGGTCCTTGGAGGCTTTCTATCATCAGCCACCTAGGGGGATTTGCCCCCATCATTAGTTGGACCTAAGCGAAGCCGGTGCCTCGGGGGTTGACCCCGAGGTCTTTTGTGCCTTGGGTTTTAGCCAAGGTCGTTTGAGGCTTGTCATCATTAGCCACCTAGGGGGAGTTGCCCCCATCGTCAGTTGGACCTAGGTGAAGTCGGTCCCTCGGGGATTGATCCCGAGGTCTTTTAGCCTCGGGTGTTAGACAGAGGTCTTTAAATAGAACACTTGTAGGGGTTGCACCTTGTAGTAAGAACAGAAAATCTTTATTTCTTTTTTGAAAGCCATGAATAATGTCCAAATTGAGCTACAAATTTCCTAACTAATGCTAGATCACCCTTATCCAAGCGTCATTGAAAATACTTGCGTAGGTGTTACACGTTCCATGGGAGAGATAGATCATGCCTGTCTAGAGTCTGTAACCAATAGGTGTCTGGCCGGTTTACTCGGGTGACTAGGAATGGGCCTTCCCAGTTTGGCCCCAACTTTTCATAGCTCGGGACTCTGGTAGACTGGTTCACTGCCTTCAGAACAAGATCTCACCTGAAAACTACAGTGATTGACATTACTGTTGAAGTACTAAGAGACTCTCTGTTTGTAGGCTACCACTTTTAGATATGCTCAATCCCTTCTCTCTTCTACTAGATCGAGTTCTCCTCTGAGGGCTTCCTTATTGTCCTGCTCGCTGAAATTTGCCACCTGGTATGTAGGCAACCCGAGCTCTGTGAGGACTACCACTTCCATGCCATAGGTTAGTGAGAATGGTGTCTCGCCTGTTGCTGCTCGGGGGGTGGTCCGGTAGGCCCATAGTAGGGTTGGTAATTCCTCCACCCATACGCCTTTGGCATTTTCGAGCCTCGTTTTGAATGACTGCAGAATAATCCAGTTTGTCACCTCGGCTTGGCCATTGGCTTGTGGGTGTTCTGGAGAGGAGTAGTGATTTGATATCCCGTAGCCCAAGCAAAACTGCCTGAATACCAGGGTGTCAAACTGTCTACCGTTATCACTAACCAGAACCCGGGGAATGCCGAACCTGCATGGGATGTTTTTCTCAATGAAACTTTTCATCTTTTTCTCGGTGATTGTTGCCAAGGGCTCGGCCTCTGCCCACTTGGTGAAGTAGTCCGTGGTGATAACAGCAAACTTAACTTGGCCTTTTCCCATTGGGAGGGGACCGACAATATCGATTCCCCACTGAGCGAACGGCCAGGGGCTGAGGATTGGTTTCTGGAGCTCTCCCGGTCGGTTGATCATAGGGGAATGTCTTTGTCATTTGTCACATTTTTTGACGTACTCTTGGGAATCCCAGACCATTGTCGGCCAGTAATAACCCTGCAACAGGACCTTACGTGAGAATGCCCGGCCTCCCACATGATTGCCGCACATACCTTTATGGATTTCATGCAGTATTGGCTGTATCTAGGCAGGGTGGACACAGCGGAGATAGGGGATAGAGAACCCCCTTTTGTATAGGATGCCATCAACAAGGTGATATCTGGTCGCTCGATACTTGACCCGGCGGGCTTCTTCCTTTGCATCCGGTAGCGTGCCAGTAGTGAGGAATGTCGTGATCGGATCCATCCAGCTGGGACCTAGGGCTACCGGCTCGACCTCCATGCCTTCTGAGTTGATCACACTTGGCTCGGGTAAGTATTCTATCCTTATCCTGGGCAAGTGTGACAAGGAGGATGAGGCAAGGTGGGCTAACCGATCGGCCCTAGTGTTCTCTTCCCTCGGGATTTGTTTGATCGAGAAACCCTTAAGCTTCATCGAGACCATTCAAACGAGGGCTAGGTAAGCTACCATGCTGTCTTCCCAAGCTTTGTAACTCCTGATTAACTTTGTTGATCACGAGCTGGGAGTCATTGTACCCTTAAACTTGCTGCGTACCCATTGAACAAACCAACTGTAATCCTACCAATAGGGCTTCATACTTGGCCTCGTTGTTAGAGGCGCACTTAATCTGGATTCCGTCAGGAGTAGTCAGGATGATCCCTGCCCCGCTTCCCTGTTTGTTAGAAGACACATCCACGCAAAGTACCCAGGTCAGGATATTTGACTGTAGGCCGGGCGGTAGGTCGGGAGGGTTGAGCTCTTCAACTAGGTCTTCTGGGTATGTGAACTCCACAAGAAAGTCTGCCACGGCCTGTCCTTTGATCGTCGTGCGGGGTCTGTAGGTTACTTCGAATTCCTCTAACTCCAAGGCCCACTTGACGAGCCTTCTGGATGTTTCTGGCCTGCTTCAAGATCTGGCGAAGAGGCTGATCTTTGAGGACTACAATTGCGTGGGCCTGGAAATACAGGTGAAGTCTCAAGGCAGAAGTGATAAGGGCAAAGGCGAGCTTTTCTAAGCGGAATATCTATTTTTCGTGCCTTGAAGTGCCCGGCTGGTGTAGTAGACTGGGAATTAGATCCTGTATTCTTCTTGGATGAGAGTCGAGCTGATCGCTGAGGGTGACACTGCCAAATATCATAACAATTCCTCATTTGGCACAGGCGTTGAGAGTAAAAGAGGTGATTCCAAGTATGTCACGCCCCGATGTAGCATAAATATGGAAAGCTTTTAATTTCCTTTATGCACCCGTAGGTCGCGACAATTTGAAGAATCGATTCCGTCCTACACGTCAACAACAAAACATAATAATCAGAGTTGAGCAATCAAGGCTTACAAAATTTTTCTAACTTAATAGTTATTACAGCACGGGGTCTCTAAAGGCACAAATCGCCTTAAATCAAAACAATAACTATTGTCTATTACAGTCATCCTTATTACAAAACAGTTTATAACTTAAAACATATAAAAGTAAATTCTCTTTTTAGTAGGGATTCTCAGTTTGCATAATCATGGGGCCCAGCATAGTCATAACCTGAAAAGCCTGAACACGAATGTCCAGGGCGCATCAACGCAGTCAGCTTCAAGAAGCTGGTGAGTATTAAAAACATAACTTTGAGTGTAACACATACTCATTTATCATTTTCCAATTCTCAATTAATCCAATAAGTTTACAATTAAGGTAAGGAGTTCATTTTAGGGAAACAAGCACAATATTATTTAAAAGATATAATTCACATATACTTGACCATGTAAGAGAACAATGCACCATCTCATCTTACGGACTCTTTTCTCTCGACAAAACCCAACAACCCACTATCACACACCAGTATCTTTGAAATACTCCGATAGCCACACTTTAGCATAGGGGTGCCAGGGAATGTCCATTTGCCTCACACTTTGGTCTGGGGTACCAGGGAGTGTCCAATGCCTCACACTTTAATACCTAATCCGCCATGCAAATAACGAAGGAACCCTCACGCAGTATCCAGACTCAGGTATCAAGGAGTGTCCGTAGGCCACACTTTAGCACTACATGGGTGCCAGGGAATGTCTAAGTTCGGCTTCACACACTTTGACGCTACCATGGTCGTTAGGGAGTGTCCAGTTTTGCCACCGTCGCATTTCAAAGACACCCTCGCCGCAATCTCAATCACAACACACTTTGGTACTCACTTACCAGGGAGTGTCCACAACACAATCTCAACCGCACTCACTATGCCACACTAACCATTACTCTTTTCCATACTGACCAACATTCACACTTACCATACATGTACAACTGACTCCATATGTATGTCATAAAACTTTAAAACATGAGGCAATTCACTGAATTATATAAACAACATGCATATGGGGATTGTTAAGTCGTGGTACATCATTTCAATCGTCCATACATAACCAAATAGGATTCTGTTTAGTAAATTTTCCATACAGAGCTTTAAAAGTCCATGAAACATCACCCAAACTATTCCTTAACATAAAATAAGCAAAAAATAGAAACTGTCCAAAGTCGCGCGCGCAGGCCACTTGCGCGATATACTCATTTTTTTGTTTTCTTATAAAACCTTTTCTGTCTGCCTGGAACCAGCCACCTCGCGAGCGCGGGTCGCTCGCGTGAGGGGTGGCTCGCGCAGGCTGCTCACAAGACCCTCGCGCGCGCGGTTCATGCAGAAGCTTCGTCTTCTTCCCTAGAATTCCCCTGTTTCAGTTTTAAGGGGTCTTTTTGACCCATTTTGCAAATCCGAAGCATATAGGTCATATAATATATGGATCTCTTTGGTTTTTCACAAGGATTATGAATTCATAATCAATTTTACATGAATCAATCTATTACTTTAGAATTTTATGAAAGATTACAAGATGATAAAACTTAATTTCTAATATACTTTTTCATATGAACAATTTGAGTTCTAAAACTTTAAACATGGCATCTACAACATGTAATCTATCATAATTATCTAAGAAAACGGATTTTGGTTGAGTTTGAAAAATCTTGATTTCAAGCTATGGAGCTTCAACGTAAGATCAACAATGGTGATTAACAATTTCATACACCTAAGTAAGTAACTAAGCATGAATTACATTTAAGAGTGAATTTAAAATACTCACAGATTGAAGCTTTAGAGGTTTAGTTGAGAAAGATAAGCACAATAAGAAATACTCCAAGTTTTTGGCTATGGAGGTTTGAAGTTCCTTCTCTGTCTAAAATTCTGAAACTATGAACTCTCAGCTCTCTCTTCTCTCTGTGTTCTCTCTAAACTTTTAGTTTCAAGGGTGAACTGAATGTGTGTGTGTGTGTAGTGTATATAAAGAACTCAACACCAAGCTACTTGGAGCCCAAGAACAATCTCCCATACTCAACAATTGATTTTAGTTTTTTTTTTATATCAAAGCTGCATAAAATACATACACACAATTACATACGTATATATACAATCTCTACAGATTTTGAAGAGGCAACACTAGGCTAGTAGGGGACAATTTGATGTTGTTTGGGAAAACAAGCTTATGGCACAACAATTACACATACAATAAAGCATTATCCAAATAAGGCCCTAACAAATGATTAGTTGCCATAAATGGAAAGTAAAGTGTATGTCATGTCCAACTTTACATCACTTCCAAAATCTATGGAAGTTTAGCACAGCGTGGACAGTTTAGGACACAAACTGGTATTTTCGCGGCACGGTGATCACCACAGAAATACAGAAAATTCATTTTAATGTAGAAAATGATTTTCTGATTTTATAAAAAAATACTGATTGAGTTAAAAGAAAATGATCCCACCGTTTTGAAATACAGTTTTAAAATCCAACACAGATATTACTAAAATTTATATAATTGCAGTCTGGCCCCCAAAATTCCAATATGAAATAAAACAATTAACCAGATTTAACACATGAGAATGGTTATTAAAATAAAAGCAGACAATGCATATTAAATATGACAATGCAAATACAGATTAATTATGGAAATGTCAATTTAAGATTAAATGAAAATACAGGTTGTTACACCCTTCCTCCCTTAAACAGGATTTCGTCCCCGAAATCAAGACTAACTAGTCGTGAAACAACTCCGGGTACTTCTTCCTCATCTCAGCTTCAACTTCCTACGAGGCTTCATTCTCGTCATGGTGATTCCACTGTACCTTTACCAACAGAATATCTTTGTTCCTCAACTTCTTGGTACTCTGATCCAGAATCTTCACAGGCCTCTCCTTGTAAGAAACGTTATGACTTGTCTCAATATAGTCACAACTAACCACATACGAGGGGTCTCGTATGTACTTTTTCAGCATACTCACATAAAATACATTGTGAATCCCAGACATCTTCGGTGGTAGCGCCAGTCGATAAGCCACTTTCCCGACGCGTTCCAAAATCTCGAACGGTCCAATGAAACGCAGGGCTAACTTTCCTCTCTTGAGATCGAAGCGTACTACTCCTCGAGTTGGTGAAACCTTAAGGAGTACGTGATCTCCAATACTAAATTTCAATTCTTTCCGACGTCGATCGGCATAACTCTTATACCGGCTCTGAGTGATTCTCATCCTTTCCTTAACCAAAGAAATCTTCTCGTTGGTTTCTCTAACCAAATCTAGTCCCAACAATTCTGTATTCCCTACCTCTGCCCAACATAATGGAGGACGACATGGTCGTCCGTACAATTCATCGAACGGAGCCATCCCGATACTCGTGTGGTAATTGTTGTTATAGGCAAATTTAACCAACGGTAAGTGTGTTTCCCAAGATTCTTCAAAATCAATCATATAAGCCCTAAGCATATCCTCCATGATCTAATTAACACGCTCAGTTTGCCCATCTGTCTGAGGGTGAAAAGCAGTACTCCTCCAGAAGTAAAATGCGCATCACGGTCTGACACAATCGACACAGTTGCACCGTGAAGTCGCACAACTTGTTGTATGTACATCCAGCTCATTCTTTCTACCGAGTTCGTCATACTATAAGCAATGAAATGAGCTGATTTTGTCAATCGATCCACGATTACCCAAATGGCATCATGATTCTGCTGCGATCGAGGCAATCCTACTACAAAATCCATCGTGATGTGCAACTATCCTGACGGTCTCTGATGTTCAGCCTTGACTTGTTGACACGTCAAACACTTGGATACAAATTCAGCCCCATCCTTCTTCATACCTTCCCACCAGAAATTTCTCTTCAAATCCTTGTACATTTTCGTTCCTCCTGGGTGAACTGTATACCTTGATTTATATGCTTCTTCCAGGATACCTTTTCTTAGCTCTCCATCACCTGGCACACATAATCTGCCTCTGCATCGATACCCTCTGTCACTTCCCACCTTCCATTCTATTGGATCTTTCTCTAATATCTTCACAAACCACGCTTGAAACTTCTCATTTTCTTTCTGAGTTCCAATAATATGGTCGATAAGAACAGGCTGTAGGATAAGACATCCGAAAAGTTGTCCGTCTCCTTCTTCAGCATTCTGTACGTCGAATTCTGCCAACGTCTCCAATGCTCGCCATTCTCTAACCATTAAGGAGGTGATCGTCTCACGAGTCTGCCGACTCAAAGCATCAACGACCACATTAGCTTTACCAGGGTGGTATTCTAATGTGAAGTCATAATCTTTGATCAGCTCTATCCATCTGCGTTGTCTCATGTTCAACTCTCTCTGTGTGAACAAATATTTCAGACTCTTATGACCGGAGAATATATCAAACTTCTCACCATAGAGATAGTGTCTCCAAATCTTGAGTGAGAAAACTACTGCTGCCAACTCTAAGTCATGAATGGGATAGTTTAACTCATTCGGCTTCAGCTGTCTAGATCCATAGGCAATAACTCTGTCATCTTGCAAAATTACACACCCTAGTCCTTGATATGATGCGTCACTAAAGATAGTGAACTTCTCATCAGGCTTAGGTATAGCTAGTTCCGGTGTAGTAGTGAGTCTTTCTTTCAATTCCAGAAAGGCCCCCTCATGCTTCTCTGTCCACTCGAATTTCAAATTCTTCTTCATCAACCAAGTTAATGGTGCAGCTATTTTGGAGAATCCCTCAACAAATCTCCGGTAATAGCTGGTGAGTCCAAGAAAACTTCTAACCTCTGCAGGGTTGCTCGGCCTAACCCAGTTTGACGCAGCATCTGTCTAGGACGAATCCACAGAAATTCCTTGAGATGACACCTTGTGTCCTAAAAATTTCACTTCTTATAACCAGAACTCACACTTACTGAACTTGGCATACAAGTGGTGGTCCTTAAGCGTCTGCATCACAATCCGTAGGTGTTGTTCGTGTTCTTCTCCTGACTTAGAATAGATCAAAATATCATGTATAAAGACGATGCAAACTGATCCAAATAAGGCTTGAATACTCTGTTCATCAGATCCATAAACACTGCCGGGGCATTCGTCATTCCAAATGGCATCACCAAAAACTCATAGTGACCATATTGGGTTCTGAATGCAGTCTTAGGTATGTCTTCCTTCCGTACCCTCAATTAATGATATCCCGAACTTATGTCTATCTTGGAAAATGTTGTAGCTCCTTGTAGTTGATCAAACAAATCGTCAATCCGAGGTAAGGGATACTTGTTTTTGATAGTCACTCGGTTCAATTCCCTGTAATCGATACACAACCGAAGTGTTCCGTCATTCTTCACAAATAACACCGGTACTCCCCAAGGCGATGTACTTGGATGTACAAAACCTAGGTTCTCGAGCTCTTAAACTTGTTCCTTTAACTCCAACAAATTGGTGGGGAAGATATTGTAGGGAACCTTGGTGATTGGTACGGTACCCGGTATAAGCTCAATACAGAACTCTATACTTCTCTCGAGCGGCAAACCAGAAACATCTTGAAATACTTCTTCGAAGTCTTTGACTACAGGTATAGACAACACTGTCGCTTCTGTACTGACGACTTTGACATTTGCTAAACATTTCATGAGGAAAATATCTCCCGAAGGGTTACATTAAAAATCAAAGGGTTAATTCTCATTGTTGGGGAGTGTAATTCTCTTTCTCGCACAATCCAACTTCACTTGATTCTGAGAGAGCCAATCCATTCCTAGGATTATGTCGAACTCCTTCATTGATAGGACAATCAACCTTGCCAGGATTTCACGGTCTCCTACCCATAAAGGACAATTCTTGCACACGTGTCCTAATCTGACTGCAGCTCCTAATGGTGATGTAGCCCTCAAAGCTTTCTCTAAACGATGAGGTAAGATACCCAATCTCTGAATTGTATTAACAGATATGAACGAAAGAGCAGCACCTGTATAAAATAACACTTTAACTTGGGAGTTAAATAGAGTTAATGTACCTTCCACTGCATGCTGATCAGGTTGAGCTTCTCCATAATCTCCTTCTTCATACACAGTCCCATCATATCCAGCAGCATCAGGAATAGCAGCATTCACGTGAGTCTAACCTTACTGACCATACGTCACTTGCTTAGGGGTAGTACAGAACTTGCTGATATGACCTGGTTCACCACAGTTATAGCAGACTATGCCTTGCTGAGCAGCACGCCTTGGTGCCTTGCAATCTCGAGCCAGATGACCGGGGTTGCCACAGTTGAAACATTTCCCAGCGCTACTTCCTTCACCAACTCGAGGTTGAGTCAGATACGTGATAGTTTGGGTCTTCTTGCTTCCATCGAAATTCCTCTTCTGCCCTTGGGTACGATTCATTGGTGGTCTATTCCCAAAGTTACCCCTCTGAGGCGGTCAAAATTCGAATTGCTTACGGTTCACTCGAGCATCTTCTTCCAAATCAGTGGCCAAGCCGACTAGTCCTTCGAAAGACTTATCTAGGTGGTCAAGAGTCAGGCGATGAATTTGCGGTGTCAGCCCTTGGTTATACTTACGGATCCTCTTTTCTTCGGTATCAACCATGTGAGGGGCAAACCGAGACAGTCTCTCGAACTGAGTGGTGTACTCTTGCACCGACTTAGTTCCTTAAGCCAAATCCATGAATTCCTTCTCCCTTCTGTGCCTTTTTGTAGCCAGGAAATACTTCTCCAAAAACCTTCCCTTAAATGCAGTCCACGTCATTCCCGTTGCAGCTTTGCTCCAGATGGTAGCTATGACTGAATCCCACCAATGTGCGGCGGCATCAGTCAATTGGAATGTATCTAACCTTCTCTTGTCCATCTCATTGCACTGGATAGCCTCAAACATGCGGTCCATCTGTCTTAACCACTATTCCGCTTTCCATGGTTCTATAGTACCCGCAAACTGCTCGGACCTTAGTGCATAGAATCTCTCCAACAATTTATCTCCAGTCTGATGGCCTCGTCGGTTATCATTCATATTACTGATTCTTTCCAAACGTCTGACAAAAGCTTCGAACATCCCCGTAGGATCGGCAGCCTCAGGTGCTCCATCGATCAAATTCCTCTCTCTTCTCGGTCTCCCAACCATTCTATGCATGATAGTGATAATGAGAAAAATGCATGCAGCAGAAGTATAAAGCAGTTTAAATGACAACAACATCGAAAGAGTATTTCTATATATAACTTCTTGTCAAGTTGATACAAAAAGCATGTATGATTAGATCAATGCCTACCCTATCTATATGGGTTAGGACACATACTGTCCATACAAGAGTTAATGCCAAAAATGGGGTCGTTGCCCTACTTTCTAATGTATGTAATTACAGTTTGCAAAAAGAGGTAGAGTTAATAGTCAAAAGTAGTTAATATGTACAAAATCATATCTAGAATGTCAATCGTCTCCATAAGCAGCTATCAGAAGATCTAGCGAGTCGACGGGGTAAAATCGCTGAACAAAGAACGAGCCCACCAAATCAAAATCAGAGCTGTGAGAGGTCGACGAGGAAGCAGGCACTGGGGCATCTGCCTCAACTGGCACCTTCTCAGGCAGAACTAGCTCAAGTGCAAGCTCCTCCTCGAGCTCAGCGGTGAGGTCATCTAGACCTATGTCATCCTCTACACCCTCTCCACCTACTAGAACCAAATGAATAGCCTCAGCATCGTCCTCGGCAATAGGAACTCTGGCGGAGGCATCTCTAGCTCTGCGAGATGGGCATGCACAACCTGGATCTCAAAGGGGAAATATAAAGCATCACTATCAACAAGCCTCAGAATCTAAACTAGCACTAAACGCTGAACCTCCCCGAAATAGCGTATCTCAAGGAGAATACGCGTCAAATCAACTATCCCTACCATGTGAACCTGGTGCCACAGATCTAATACTATAGTTGTCGTGGCCAGCTACTCAATGGCGGTATGATATAAATTGAGAAAAGCTGGGACTATTGCCTCGGGAGTCACCAAATGTCCTCCAAACCCATGTGGTACATAGAGCAGCTGAGCTGGGTCCATACCCGATAAAAAGGTACTAACTTAAATCAGGAAAGAGATAATCTTAGGTGTTTGGGTTCTGAGTCTATCCTCCCTGTCATATCATCGGGGTGCAAAGCTTAAGCTAACAGATCATGGAATCGGGTCTAAACTGGTAAACCCTAACCTGGCTAATCTTGAGATAAATAATAACCTGGCTCTGATACCACTAAATCCTGTCACGCCCCAACGTAGCATAAATATGAAAAGCGTTTAATTTCCTTTATAGACCCGTAGGTCGCGACAGTTTGAAGAATCGATTCCGTCCCAAACGTCAACAACAAAACATAATAATCAGAGTTGAGCAATCAAGGCTTACAATATTTTTCTAACTTAATAGTTATTACAGCACGGGGTATTTAAAGGCACAAACCGCCTTAAATCAAAACAATAACTATTGTCTATTACAGTCATCCTTATTACAAAACAGTTTATAACTTAAAACATATAAAAGTAAATTCTCTTTCCAGCAGGGATTCTCAATTTGCATAATCATGGGGCCCAGTATAGTCATAACCTGAAAAGCCTAAACACGAATGTCCAGGACGCATCAACGCTGTCAGCTTCAAGAAGCTGGTGAGTATTAAAAACATAACTTTGAATGTAACACATACTCATTTACCATTTTTCCAATTCTCAATTAATCCAATAAGTTTACAATTAAGGTAAGGAGTTCATTTTAGGGAAACAAGCACAATATTATTTAAAAGATATAGGGCTCGTTTGGTTGCCGGATAGGATAAAGGGGTATAGTATAAAGTGTAGTTAGTTATCCTGGGATAACTAACCACAGGATAAAAATAATGCAGTATTAATTTTATACTGTGTTTGGTTCGTGCTGGATTATACTGGGGATAAAATGCAATTAGTACAATACTGTGTTTGGATGACCATGGTATAAGCCTGAATTAATCTGTAACTTTCCATAAATACCCCTTTTGTTAAAAAAATTACCAAATTACTATAAATATATCTAAATACCTTGACAATAAAGTATTTTTTTTCGTAACATTAACTACAATAATGACGTCATTAGAATAAAATCAACATGTTCCATCAAAACATTTTTTTTTTTTTTTGAACAGCAAGATTGAGATTTTCATTGATAATAAAGGATACAAAATACAAAACATAATTTATTTATTTTTTTTGAACAGCAAGATTGAGATTTTCATTGATAATAAAGGATACAAAATACAAAACATAATTTTTTTTATTTTTTTAACAGCAAGATTGAGATTTTCATTGCTAATAAAGGATACAAAATACAAAAGCAAACTCCCTCCAAGGCAAAGAAGCCCATGACACTCAGACATACTCTTAGCAAATCACACATTTTACAAACTGAATTTTGAGTGCCTAGCTAAGTTATGAGCCACATATTCCCCTTTCTTCCCGCATGGTATCTGACTAACATCCATATGCTCACCCTCTTTCATCATCTTCTTGCAGCTTCAACCTGATATCCATATTCCCCTTCCTCCTCAAAAGTTGCTTGTTTAAATGAGATGCAGTCTGCACAAATATACACACAGCTAAATGGTATTGTGATTTACATCATTTCTTGCAAGTGCTATTGTGATCCCAACTACATTTTCCTCCATTAGCAATGTTGCAGGAAGTAGAAATACAACTACTATTGGAGCCATGTAAAGCAGAAGGTTCATAGAATTCAGTCTGGAAAAAGTATACGCATATTAGTATGAATAAAACTTAAGCCCCTCGGTGCTCAGAATGATTGTGAAGGTCACAGAGATTCTATACCCTTCTGAGGAAAGTAAAATTCCTTGAAGCACTGACTAATTAAACCCATGTGTCCTTGTCAATGTGGATACCCACATAATTTGACAACTATAGTGAAATTTCTTACAAGTTAAGCATCCAAAAACCAAAAATTCAATTGTATGATCAAGTTTAGTAAATTTATAAGAATAGGAGTACAAACTTCCCAAATTTTAGACAAAATAAATGAAACTTTGAGGGAAAAATAATCATCTTTAGAGGTGGATTTAAGGGTATCAAATGAAAAATTGATCCATAGATGAAACTGAGAGCCAAGGAATGATGGAGAACCAAATTGCTCTAACTAAAGTAGGTTTCATTTATAGACTTACAAACAGGGCAAAGGAGATCATTGAAATCTTTTTTCGGATCACATGAGCATCTCTGTTTTTTAAATCTTTTGAATGAGTGATGTCCCAAATAATTAATCTAATTGTTTGTATTGAAGAGATTATGAGAGATTGAGAGCTAGATTTCCATGAAATAAAAAAGAAATGAAAACACATGCATGTCAATTTTACCTACTCAAGCATTAAAACTTGAAACATCAATTACAACTAAAAATGAAACCCTAATATCAGTTATATACATACACATACGTATACACATGACTGCATACGAACATCACTGTGGAAGAACAACTTAGAGAGATGCAGATCTAACAACGAAAACTCAAAAACGTTCTACAATTAATGCAAAAAACTGAAAACAAATTGCAAATCTAACATTTTGCCCAATTTGTATGGAACCCTATTGTGAGATTTCACAAAAATGAAAGAACGTCAGTAAAAATGCTACCAACCGTTACCTTCCTTCATGGACTGTTCAAATCATATGAAACTCCTTCCTTTCCGACGAGAATCCGACCTTAATCTCCACACTTGCCTCGCGATCTCCTCGGTCGCCTCTCTCGCCTCTATCGTTCTGTCTTCTGTTTGTTTTGGGAGAAATGAAATATCATGTGAATGAGTTTTGGGTGGTTTTAAATAGCAAGGGTAAAATTGTCTTCTGCATTTTCTTATCCCACTAAACCTTATACCCGCGTTTTTAATACCTCCCTCCCCCAGTTATTAGTTAATACCCCCTAGCCAGCATTATTTTTAACCACACATTGTAATACCATGAGTTAACTAATACTGAAAAGACCTAGCCAAACAAAGTATAGACCTGAATTGGACTATTTTAGTCCAATCCCCCTATATTATCCGACAAACAAACAGAACCATAATTCACATATATGTGACCATGTATGAGAACAATGCACCATCTCATCTTACTGACTCTTTTCTCTCGACAAAACCCAACAACCCACTATCACACACCAGTATCTTTGAAATACTCCGATAGCCACACTTCAGCATAGGGGTGCCAGGGAATGTCCAGTTTGCCTCACACTTTGGTCCGGGGTACCAGGGAGTGTCCAATGCCTCACACTTTAATACCTAATTTGCAATGAAAATACCAGAGGAACCCTCACGCAGTATCCAGACTCGGGTATCAGGGAGTGTCCGTAGGCCACACTTTAGCACTACCATGGTGGCCAAGGAGTGTCCAAGTTCGGCTTCACACACTTTGACGCTACCATGGTCGTCAGGGAGTGTCCAGTTTTACCACCGTCGCATTTCAAAGACACCCTCACTGCAATCTCAATCACAACACACTTTGGTACTCACTTACCAGGGAGTGTCCACAACACAATCTCAACCGCACTCAATATGCCACACTGACCATTACTCTTTTCCACACTGACCAATATTCACACTCACTATGCATGTACAACTGACTCCAGATGTATGTCATGAAACTTTAAAACATGAGGCAATTCACTAAATTATATAAACGACGTGCATACGGGGATTGTTAAGTCGTGGTACATCATTTCAATCGTCCATACATAACCAAATAGGATTCTGTTTTAGTAAATTTTCCATACAGAGCTTTAAAAGTCCATGAAATATCACCCAAACTGTTCCATAACATAAAATAAGCAAAAACCAGAAACTGTCCAAAGTCGCGCACACGGGCCGCTCGCGCGATATGCTCATTTTTCGTTTTATTATAAAAACCTTTTCTGTCTGCCTAGAACCAGCCACCTCGTGCGTGCGGGTCACTCGCGCGAGGGGTTGCTTGCGTAACCCTCGCATGCGCGATCTCGTGCGCGAGTTCATACAGAAGCTTCGTCTTCTTCCCCAGAATTACCCTGTTTCAGTTTTAAGGGGTCTTTTTGGCCCATTTTGCAAATCCGAAGCATATAGGTCATATAATATATGGATCTCTTTGATTTTTCACAAGGATTATGAATCCATCATCAATTTTACATGAATCAATCTATAACTTTAGAATTTTATGAAAGATTACAAGATGATAAAACTTAATTTCTAATATACTTTTTCATATGAACAAATTGAGTTCTAAAACTTTAAACATGGCATCTACAACATGCAATCTATCATAATTACCTAAGAAAATATATTTTGGTTGAGTTTGAAAAATCTTGATTTCAAGCTATGGAGCTTCAACGTAAGATCAACAATGGTGGTGATTAACAATTTCATACACCCAAGTAGGTAACTAATCATGAATTACATTTAAGAGTGAGTTTAAAATACTCACATATTGAAGCTTTAGAGGTTTAGTTGAGAAAGATAAGCACAATAAGAAATACTCCAAGTTTTTGGCTATGGAGGTTTGAAGTTCCTTCTCTCTCTAAAATTTTGAAACTATGAACTCTCAGCTCTCTCTTCTCTCTGTGTTCTCTCTAAACTTTTAGTTTCAAGGGTGAACTAAATGTGTGTGTGTGTGTGTAGTGTCTATAAAGAACTCAACACCAAGCTACTTGGAGCCCAAGAACAATCTCCCATACTCAACAATTGATTTTAGTTTTTTTTATATCAAAGCTGCATAAAATACATACACACAATTACATACGTATATATATACAATCTCTACAGATTTTGAAGAGGCAACACTAGGCTAGTAGGGGCAATTTGATGTTGTTTGGGAAAACAAGCTTATGGCACAACAATTACACATACAATAAAGCATTATCCAAACAAGGCCCTAACAAATGATTAGTTGCCATAAATGGAAAGTAAAGTGTATGTCATGTCCAACTTTACATCACTTCCAAAATCTGTGGAAGTTTAGCACAGCGCGGACAGTTTAGGACACAAACTGGTATTTTCACAGCGCGGTGATCACCACAAAAATACAAAAAATTCATTTTAATGTAGGAAATAATTTTCCGATTTTGTAAAAAATGCTAATTGAGTTAAAAGAAAATGCTCCCACCGTTTTGAAATACAGTTTTAAAATCCAACACAGATATTACTAAAATTTATATAATTGTAGTCTGGCCCCCAAAAATTCCAATATGAAATAAAAACAAATAACCAGATTTAACACATGAGAATGGTAATTAAAATAATAGCAGACAATGTATATTAAATATGACAATGCAAATACAGATTAATTATGGAAATGTCAATTTAAGATTAAATGAAAATGCAGGTTGTTACAAAGTAATTCTTGAGTTCTTGAAACGCCTCCTCGCACTCCTCCGACCACTGAAAGGCCTTGCGGAGGATTTTAAAAAATGACAGACACCGGTCGGTAGCTCAAGAGACAAACCTGTTCAATGCGGCGACCCGCCCCGGCCAGGCTCTGAACTTCTTTGGTAAACTTGGGCGACCGTATGTTTATGATGGCCTAGATTTTCTTGGGGTTGGCTTCGATTCCCCATCTGCTGACCAAGTGTCCCAAAAACTTCCCGGACGAGATGCCAAATGTGCACTTGGCCGAGTTCAACCTCATCCCGAACTTCCTCAAAATGCTGAAGGCCCCGACCAGGTGCTCGAGATGGTCGAACTCGTCTAGGCTTTTAACCAAAAGATTGTTAATGTAGACCTCCATGGACTTTCTGATCAGATCCTTGAACATGTGAATGACCAGGCGTTGATAGGTTGCCCCGGCATTTTTGAGGCCGAAGGGCATCACTTTGTAACAATACGTTCCTTGATCTGTGATGAAGGAAGTCTTCTCTTCATCCCCGGGATACATGCTGATCTAATTATACCCCGAGTAGGCATCCATGACGAGAGGAGTGCATGACCGGCTATGGAGTCCACAAGGAGGTCAATCCTGGATAATGGGTAGCAGTCCTTGGGGCAGGCCCTGTTCAGGTCGGTGAAATCCACGAATATTCTCCACTTTCTGTTGCTTTTCTTGACCAGAACCATGTTTGCTAACTAGTCGGGATAGTGGACCTCTAGGATGGAATTTGCTTTGAGGAGCTTCTCGACTTCTTCACATACCATCGCCTGTCTCTCGGGTGCCATACCCTGCCTTTTTTGCTTGACCGACCGGGAGTCTGGGTTGGTGTTGAGACGGTGAGACATGACCCGGGGATCTATCCCAGGTATGTCCTCATGGCTCCAGGCAAAGATGTCCTGGGCCCACTTTGTTACTTTTGTCTCTCGGTCCATCTCCTAAACATTTAATGTTTTATTAATGGCTTCTCTACGCAAGGAACTAACATAACAGCTCCGAGCGACCACCTGGTCTCCATATAGGCTCCTGGGTCCTTGAGGGTTTGAAACTTAACCACCAGGTTGTATGTTAACACCACCGCCCTGGCTCTGTTGAGAGTTGGTCTACCGAGGATGACGTTGTACGCAGATAGAGCTTCTACAACTACGAAGTTTGCCAATATAGATGTCTGTTGGGGGTAAGTCCCCATAAGAACCGGGAGCTCAATGGTACCGAGTGACTGGGTGGTGGACCCTTTAAAACCTACCAGGGAAGTGGCCACTGGTCAGAATCGATCCCTGGATATCCCGAGCTGATCGAATGCTGAGACGAACATGATGTCAGAGGAGCTGCATGTGTCCACCAACACCCTTTTAACCACATAGTTTGCTATGGAGAGCGTCACCACCAGCGGATCATCATGAGGGCAGTGTAGGTCTAGCATATTCCCGGATGAGAACATTAACACGTCGGTCGGTGGGAGCTGGTGGATTGGACATGCCAGGCATCCAATCAGGATGCCCTGGCATGCCTCTTCCTGACCAACTGTGAATCCCCTCCACCCGAGGTTCCTCTGGAGATTACATTGATTTGCCTGAGGGATCGCGGCTGCTTGGAAGGCCTGGTGTCTTGCCGAGGTCGTCAGTCTACCGCCACGAACTCGGCTAGGTGGCCCTGGTCAATCAGCTTCTCAATGGCGATCTTAAGCTTAATGCAATCCTCTGTGTCATGTCCGTGGTCTTTGTGGAAGCGACAAAACTTATCCCAATTTCTCTTGCCGGGAGGGCTTTTTAGCTTGGCTGGCTACTGGAGTAGCCTCTGGGTCTCTACAGTGGCCATGACCATGTGAATAGGCTGAGAAAGTGGGGTGAAGATAATTGGGGCCTGATCCCGGCCACCTCTCTGCTGATCTTGTCTGGGCTTCTTTCCCGGACCCTTCTCAGAGCCCTTACATTTCTGTTTAGCTTTTGGGGACTCGTCTTTCGCAAAGCCGGCACGCTTGGCTTTTAGAATTTCTTCCGTGTCGATGTACTTTCTGACCCTTTCTGAGAGTTCCACCAGGGTTGTCGGTCGGTCATAATGAAACGACGTGGCAACTTTGGTGTGTTGAACTCCCGAGCAGAAGGCCATGATAGCGGCCGTTTCATTCAAGTGGAAAATTTGTAGCCTTTGTTGATTGAAAAGGTCCACATAGCCCTTTAGGGATTCTCCCTTATGTTGCTTGACGATTACCAGTTGGGTGTCCGATTGTGACCGGTCAAGCATCCCTATGAATTGGCTAATGAAAAGCTTGCTCAGTGTCTTGAAGTCATCAACTATTCGGGATTTAAGAGCATGGAACCACTATACGGCTAGTCCCTTGAGAGTGTTGGGAAAGGCCAGGCACAGTAACTCATCGACGGTGGTGACTAACGCCATCTGGGCCTTGTAGGTGTGAACGTGATCCACTAGGCTCCCTGTCCTATCGTAAGAGTTGAGATGCGGTGGCTTAAACTTCCGCAGAATGGGGAATCCTATGACTCAAATGGTGTAGGGTGATTCGGTCTCTATGTTGGTATGATCATGGCACTGCTTGCGGCTCAATTGCTCGATCTGTTTCTGCAGGTCCTGGATTTGAGCCTTCACGACTTCCTGCTCGGTCTTCCTTTTTTCGAGCGGTAGGTCGGATTGGATGACTAGACCTCTTCTTCAAAGTGTGTTGCCCTTGGGGATAGAACCCAGCTTTGGCTCCGAGTGATCGTGTGCCTGAGATATCCCCAGCTCGTGGCCGGGGGGTCCTCGGCCGATTCCCGGGCCATATGTCCTAGCCCCTCCTTTCTGGCAGCACGCCTACTATTGATGATGTCTCTGGCGTCTCCCGCCCGGTGTGGTGTGCCTGTGCATGTTGTCAGGTTTGTTTGGGGGCCTGGCTACGTTCGTCATCTCCGCGCCGTCTCCAACCCAACGGGGATGCAGGTGCAGTGTGGGTATGTTGTCTGACCTGCGGAGGCTTTTGATTCGGCACGCCTTTCTCGGGCTGCTCTTCGATTTGGGAGAGCTCATTCTTCTAGGCCAGTATTGCCTTAATCTGCTGTTGGGTTCACCGCTGGCCCTCTAGGAGCTAGATGAGAGCCGTAGTGACCTGTTCAGAAGTCATAAAGGCAGCCGGTCGTCCGAATTGTGAGTTCTCCGATCCCGTTGGGGCAGTAGTATTCTTACCTTTCTTTGGAGGCATGTTGATCAGTTAAAGATTTATTTTCGGAGAAAGCAGTCGTTTCCCATAGACGGAGCCAAACTGATGATGCCAAAATCTGGGTAAAAGTAATTATATGAGAAAGATGGACACAATGAAGTTTGGATATGGTTTGGCCCCATTAATGAGGTGACCTACGTCCAGGGGTACGTCGGTGCGCTTTCACTAACAGATCACCGGTGGGGACTGGTGAGCCAACAGAGTGGGCGGCACTATCAAAAACTGACCGGGTATATGCGTAATAGTGATATGATTTGCTATTCTCTATGCTAGGAATGCCCTCCCCTTCAATGGGGGTGGGTGGCCTCTTTTATAGGTACAAGAGACCACCCGTACAACGCAAGTCTGCAGATTATGAAGCTTAATCTGACTACAACCGATTTACATGAATTTAGGAGAGTTTCCTAAGTGGTTTAGGAAACTACTTGCTCCTTCTATTTAGTCTTCTAGTTGGGATAGGAAAGTGTCTGGAAGCTTGCCGGGCAAGTAACCACGACCTCCGAAAGTGCGCCCATATGGGCCAGTCTGGAGTGAACGCCCGGGCTTTTGACCGAACCGGGCAGTTCTGTGAAACTTCCCAGGATGGTTGAGTAATCAGCCTAAATCTAAGGTGACTTGGCTGTTCTTTGCTGAGGTGGTGAGGCTTGACTTTGACCTGATATTTTTATACATATCAGAACTATTCTCTGTGTAAGTCATACCATATCAGAAAGCTGATGTCATGTGACCCAGCATCTAATTCAAGTCGTACAAATGTCGTTACTTTCAAGGGGTTAGTGACAAATAGCTAGTAAAGTTTCAAATTTGGCATCTGTCAATTATTTGTCACTGATCTCCCTAGAAGTAGGGCATACATGTATGAGATATATTTAAAATGTCACATCACATCAACATGGTGTGACGGTCACATTGATTAATTTTCTATTATATGTTTTGGGAGGTGACATGTAAATTAATTTTTGCTACTCTTTGCCAAGTACAAAGCATTGGTGTTACAATTTTGTTTTTCAACTAAATCTTCCATACACTAGTTCTCTCTCTCTTTTTCTTCTTCTTATTGTTATTTCCTTCTTCTTTTTTTCATTATGCTGATAACAAAAAAATTGAGTCAAATTCTATTCAATATTCTATGGTAATTTAGCTTCATCACCACATGTCAACTTTTGAACTAGTCTTGTAACACTCGTTCATCTTTTGTATAAACCAGGCAAATTTTTTATTAATTTTTTGTGTAAGCATTTGGTCAGAAATTTCAGTTAAGTCTTGTCTTTAAACCAACCTTATATATAGACAGCTGATGATGGCAGGTTAGTTTTTTAATTTGGGCACTTATTTTAGGTTTTATAAAAAAAAATATTTTATAGCTTGTTTTAAGGGTACTACCAAAAATAATACACTTATGAACTTTAGGTCTTGTTTGTTTTGCTTTTTAAGCAAGGATTGTGCATGTTATTCAAGTGATATCTGGAAAGTCTCACTCTCTTTCTTATTTCTTCCTGACTTCTGATCTTTTTCTCAGGGCCGGCCCCGGGGGAAAGCAGGCAAAGTGGCCGCTTTGGGCCCCCAGATATTTAGCTAATTTAAAGGCCTCATTTTTGGTACTAACTTTACATTTCTATATTGGGCCCTCATAAAAAACTCACTATAACCTAGCCTAATAAAGGCCCAATCCAAACTAAAATGACCAAAAAATTTCACATATAAAACTACAAAGCTAAGCCCAAACAAACCCTCTAGAATAAGACTATCTTTTTTGCTGGAGAGAATAAGACTATAATTTATTTTACTATTAAAAAAAAGAATAATTGATCAAATCATAGTGTGATACACTTTTAAATAAATAAATCAGTGTACCCAAAAAAATGTAAGAAAAATAGGTTTTTATCAATTCCCCCAATTCTTTTTAGTTTTAGCCGAAACAAACCCTCCAGTTGTAAGTTGTTTTCAATTTATAGCTTGGTTTCAAATTATTGGTTATTCAAATAAGTATTTAATTATGCTGAAGTTGCTAGAACATTTTGCAATGTGACATTGAAAACCAATATATACGCATAATTATGTATACGTAGACTCTAAAAAAATCATCAAGGACAGCCCCCGGCCGTATTTTTAAAGTTCGCTTTGGGCCCCCTAAAGCTCAGGGTCGGCCCTGCTTTTCTTTCTTTCTATTTCATCCCATGTGAATCTCAAACTAAGCACTGATATATCGATCGATACAAATCATACATATATATACAGAACGCCCTTACTTTATTAAGTTAAGGACTTCTGTCCCTGCCGTTAGATCAAGTTTTCATTAAGAGTACTGATGTCATTTCATTTTTTAAAGTGATGATCAAATGGCTAAAAACAGAAGTCCTTAACTTAATAAAGTAAGGGCGTACTTACTAGAAGTGTTCTGTGCATATATATTTATTCTTTTTCGAGTGGAATTGGATAGTTTATTGGAGTCAATACATAAGAAGAAGTCAAAACTTTGGCCCGCCGAGTTGCTTGGGGTCGGGGGCTTGGTCACTTGTTTTAAATTTCTTTAAAATGTGGTCTCAATTTATTCTAAGGTTTATTATAAACAGGAGTAAACATAAGCTATTAAAACTTTTTAACCCAAATATTTCACAAACACGTGTATACAAACCGAGGGGAGGAGACCATAGCCTCGTGAGTCGAGCTCATATAGAAGTAGAGGGAGAGAGAGAGAGAGCACTTTGAGTTAGTCATACAAAGTACTTGTGGATTAATGATATTAAACATTTAGACTTTTCATTTATATAAAATAATAGGTAAAGAATTATGTTAGAGGCTTCTTCACTAATTAAAGTAGATGGTAAAATTTAAATTTTTTTTACTCAAAATTAGGTGCCCAAATTAAAAATCTCATGTGACTTTACCGGCACTCTTATATATATACTAACGTCTCGTGAAATATTTTGTAAACTAAAGTTTTCTTTTCCTTTCATTTGCTAAATCCATGAGCAAAATTTTATAATTAAGACTAGAAGAAAAGGGACAAAATTCCACAACATACACTTAAATATATTACATCCCCAAATGATGTAGTAGTGGGGCCAAGTCTAAAATAGTGGGGCCAATTGAATTTTAATTGGAAATTATTTACTTGTCCCTACTACCACATCATTGGGAATCACTTTTGGGATAGAAATTTGGGAAGCATAGCTGTAGACACCCCATTTTGTCGGCTATCAGATTTAGGAGACCCATAGGTTGGTAGTTCACAATGATCGAAAAAGACTCAAAAAGGACTCCTGGAAGTTAGTTCTATCTCTCAAAATGCTCAGAATGACCAAAATGCCCTTGAAAGCCCAACAACTCCCTGATTTGGACCAAAAGTTCTGAAAAACATGTTACGTCCTAAGAAAAGTGATAAAATGAGTTTTGAAGCAAAATTAGATGAAATCGTCAGCTCCCAGAGACTCCCGAAAGTCCCGGAAGTTCCCAAAAGTCCCCATTGACCGGTTTGACCGGGGTTTGACCAAAATGATCCAAATTCTCCAAAACGTTCTGAGATCATTCTAGATCATTTGAAAAGTACTAAAATGAGTTTTAAAAGAAAATCGGACGAAAACGTCAGCTCCTGGGAACTCCTAGAGGTTCCTAGAACTTCTTGGAGATCCCAAGTTTGACCGATTTGGCCTAAAAGTTGACTTTGAAACCAGAGCATCGTGTAATTTTTCAAATATTTTTCATGTATACTAGAGACCAATAGATTTTTATAACGGTATATCGCACATAATTTTTTAATTTAAAACAAATTTATTATGGATTTCCGAAGGTGAAAAAGACGATCAAATCGGCTTTTATCGCAACTACCGCAAAACTTTTTAAAGTGATATGACTCCAAACTATTTTTTATGAAAAGTAGACTCCATTAACTTTCCAATAGTATATCACATGCTCAATTTGGAGTTCGTATGCATTTTCTGTGAATTTCGAATGAAATGGGGCCTTTTCGCGAATACCAAAACCTCTGGGGGCCTAAACATAATTTTTTGGGCATCTGAATAGCAGTGTTGTGGCGGTACTAGGCCACTGTCGTGGCGGCACATGGCCAGTGCTGCGGCGGCACTCAACCCCCGCAGAACCCATTTTTGTAATTTATTTTGGGGTCCAAATTGAATAATTAAAGACCAAAACGATGTAGTTTTATGTTCACAAATGTTTGGGACCAATGGGAGCATTTTTTAAATTCCAAAACCACCCCAAATTGGCCTATATAAACCCCCCCTTTGTTCTTCATTTTGAGGGGAGCCAAGTGCCAAGCTTGAGAAAGTTATAAAGAGAACGAGAGATAGAGATAGGTTTAGAGGAGAAAAAGGGAGCTTCTCCCACTGATTTTTTATAAATAAAAAAATAATAATAAAAAAATTATAAATAAAAAAAAAAAGAATGAGTTCTAAACTTGTTTTTTACTTCATTACTTTCATTTACTTCACATTCAATACATCCAACCACCATTTTTGTGAGCATGTATGAGATAGGAAGCTTCTTCCATGTCCAAAGTCATTACATATGAGTGAAACATCAAGCTATAAGTCCAACATCTCCATGATTATCAACTATTGATTACTATTTACTTGCTTTATTTATATATGTTCATCCCATCTTCCCTCATTTCTTCTTGATTTTTCTTCGATTACTTACTAGTTCATCATCATCTAAGTGATGACATGAAGTTTGAAGTGAGTGAATACTTATGGATAGTAGCTCTTAACCTCAAAAACATGTTTGATAGATGATGATTAAAACCTCAATACTTCTAAAGTATTCTTGGGGTTATGCTCAAATGGAAACAATGTCCTCCAACAATCTTGGAGGTTCTTGATATGAGTTCAATGTTGATATTTCAAGTGGTCATAACCTTCATTTAAATGCTGAAAATGCACTCTCAAAACCTCTATTTCAAAACCCCTCATAAACCCCTCATTTTGATTTCAAGAAATAAAACCTATCCTTCTCAAAAATCTTCAAAACAGTCAGTGACATGAGTTCAAAGATTTCTCTAGAACCCAACACTCAAAGATTTAACATAAGACCACTTGGAAAGTCTTCCTAACCCATTAGAGAACACCCACGATTGTTGGTTTGACTTGGAAACACTTGGAAGGGTTCCATTTTGACCCAAACATTCCTTTCATACATTCTACTTTTGTTGTCACAGCAGCTAGGTTGACTTTCAACTTGTCTTTCAGAAAACTTTTCCAAAAGGAGTGGTCCTAACTCATTTTTTTCTTAAACTTCAGTGTCTAAGGGAACTTTCTGTATAATATGGGCCTCTAGATGTTTGGTTTTCATTTTATAAGATTTTTTGACATTTCAGTCGATAATACGGACTCTGTTTCTGAGTAACCTATATTGTTTATATAATTTCTCTCAATATGTAATAGTTATTATAGATTGGGTTTTTGGTATGTGTTCTAGACACAATGAGGATGATCTCCATAAAAAAATCATGCATTAAAAACATACCTAACCCCTCTTTTCCATTTCTACAAGATCAACTCACTGTTCTGTCCACTATTTACAGCAAGCATACATTTACTTTCATTCTTTGATTTGATGCTCACATGTACTCCAAATTAGTTCATATCTTAGGAAGTAGTCCATATTACATTTGTACATATCCTATGATGATTTCCTTCATGCATTCATGCATACTCTAGATTTTTAAGTCACTTTAGAAAGTCTATGTACACAAACACACTACAACCTTTGCACATTCTAGGATCATACATTGCATCCGTGCAAGATTTGGAGTTTTTGTGACTCCTAATCTAAGGAGATTATAAGGAATGAACTTGATCATACGTTCATGCTTCCCCTCGATCTAATCTTCCTTCCTCATCCATAAAGGGGATTGAGAGGTCTTCTTTTCTCAAAGATTAACATGCATCATCCTAGCTTGCTAAGCATATTTTGACTTCTATGATTATTTGTTTCAAG
Organism: Hydrangea macrophylla; assembly: GCA_033977485.1. NCBI lineage: Eukaryota > Viridiplantae > Streptophyta > Magnoliopsida > Cornales > Hydrangeaceae > Hydrangea > Hydrangea macrophylla. The sequence goes on from CM066994.1 coordinate 39,181,007, forward strand.
AACAATTCATGTCCCCTTTAGATTAGGAAAACTTGATTACTTGATATGTGATTACACGATTTTTCTTAGGTTTGTTTGTGTGATCTTTCACCTTTGCATTGTGTGATATTTGGCTTAGATCTTATGAATGATATCTTATCTTTTGATCTTCCATTTCAAGATTCTCATGTGATGTAATATACTATCATAGCATTAATTGTCGAACCAAACATAGTAAAAGATGATTATTTGGATGCTAATTGAGGCTCGTCGAGAGACGGGGCGAGTTAAGGGTGTTTTAGTCGTGACAAAGGCTCCTTCCTCTCTCGTACTAAAACCCCGAGCCAAGTCCTTTGGTTATGAAGGGCCGTTGCCCTTTATCCATTTGGGTGAGTCAAATTAGGTTTCTTGGTTCCTTAAAGACCAAGTGGCGACTCTGTATCTGTTTTCAACAGACATTTTTCAAATCAATTTCAAAACAAAGGAAAATCAATTCCGAAACTCTGGGAAGGAAAACGGGGGTGGATTCCCGGATTCCACGTGTCCACAATACCATTACTCTTTATTATAGTCTTCATACGTGGCAGTGATATGGCACTATTTTTCTTTCTTAAGCTTCATAGTTACGGCCTTACGGGGAATAATGCTAGGCACACTCCTTTAACCACACCCCAAACCACATCCTATGCTTTAAATGCATATACCCTATGATGTTTGAATTTTTCACATTTTTCTGTGCACCGCTTACACGGCACAGGGTACATGTATTTAAAGCAATAATGTGGTTTGGGGTGTGGTTGAAGGTGTGTGCCTAGCATTGTTGAATTACGAATGTTCAAGAAAAGTCAAAAAACCAAAAATCAAACGAAAGTAAACAGATCAATAACTAATTAGTTAAACTTTTAAAGGAATGCACAAACTTAAACAAACTAAAATCGCCTAAACCGACCTACCGGAACCGAAAAATTAATTTTGAAAAAAACCGACCAAAACCGACCTGAACACCCCTAGCTATAATTAACTAGTACTACTATTTTTATCAACCGAAAGCCCCCAAACTCTGTCTTTCTATTCATTTGAATAGTACTCAAGTCACTTAGAGCGCGTTTGGAAGATCTGATTGTTGAATCCTGGAGAAAATAGTGTCGAGACCTTATTTATTGAGTTATTGACTCCGAGGGGAGGAATTATTCTTAAGCACAGTGCAAAATATTGCACGCCTCAATCAATATTATAGTCGTATCCTTCCTGTATTTCCAACAACTAGCACATACCAGCTGTAAGGTATCTAATTATCTTGCAAGTCAAAAATACACATAGACTCGTCATGAAATATGTAGCTACAATGCAACACAAAGCACAGATAACTGCCTCGAGGCCTTTAACCAGCACACTTGGCGCGTTACATAGTATTGGTGCAAATTGAGGCCTACGAATGAGGATTACAAAATGTAGGGGGGGGGGGGTGTGGATGGGGGGGCCAAGGTGCAAGGAGGTGCGCTCAAAATGCAAATAATTCCAGTTTCATGCCATTGTTGTTGCAATTGTCTAATACAAAATCAATACTTTCCCTTACATTTTCACTCTATAGTGAAAACATCTCTACTTCTGAAAGCAAGAGTGGTTACTCTAGTAGTATTTAGACAAGCACAGTTAAATTTGGTTCAAATTATAGCTGCTTTAAAGTGGTGTTGTGGAGATATTGTAAGTGTACTAATTAGTAGAGAGAGAAGATATTGTATTACAGAACTTATTATGTAAGTGTGTAAGTTATACTATATCAGAAAGCTGATGTGGTGTGACTCTCTAATTCAAGTCATACACCTACCTCTACTTCCAGTGAGGATGATGACAAATAGCTAGTAAAATTACAAATTTGGCATCTGCCAATTATTTGTCACAATCTCCCTAAAAGTAGGAAATACATGTATGAGATGAATGTTAAAAGATCACATCACATCAGCATGGTGTAACAATCACACTGATTAATTTTTCTACTATATGTGTTGAGAGGTGATATAGTGATATGTAAATCTTTTTTTGCTACTCTTTGCCAAGTACAAAAGCATTGGTGTTAAAATTTTGCATTTCAACCAAATCTTTTCATACACAGTTCTCTCTCTTCTTCTTCTTCTTTCTTTTCTTTTTTTTTCCATTCTGCTTATAACAAAATTGACTCAAATTCGATTAATTTTTTGCATAAGCATTTGGTCACAAATTTCTGTTAAGTCTTTATACATCAACCAACCTTACATATAAGGGCATGTTAGTTTTTAAATTTGGACACCTATTTTAGATTTTTAAAAATTTTACTACTGTGTAAGGGCACCTCCCCAAATTATACACTTATGAAGTTTATGTTTTATTTATTTTGCTTTTTAAGGAAGGATTGTGCATGTTATTCAAATGATATACGGAAAGTCTCAATCTCTCTTTCTTAGTTCTTCCTGACTTCTGATCTTTTTCTTCTTTCTATTTCATCCCATGTGAATTAAAAACTATGCACTGATATACCGATGGATACAAATCATATATGCCTATATATATATTCATTTTCAAGTGGAATTGGGTAGTTTATTAGAGCCATAGGAAGAATCAAAATCTTGGGCTGCCGAGTTGCTTGGGGCCGGGGTGTTGTGGTTCTTGGGGGGGTTTGTTTAGCTTTGGGAGAAGTTTGTTCTTGGTGTCTTGTATGTAATGGTTTCTTGTGATATAAAATTCATTAGCTGTTCAAAAAAAAAAATTAGGACTACGGACCCATTTGGTTTGGGGGTTTGATTACTTATTTTTAATTCCTTTAAAAGGTGGTCTCAATACTTTATTATAAACAAGAATAAACATATGTTATTCAAATTTTTTTAACCCAAATGTGTCACAAACACATATATACAATCCGAGAGGAGGAAGTCATAGCCTCGTGAGTCGACCTCATTAAAGAGAGAGAGAGAGAGAGAGAGAGAGAGGGAGAGAAAGAGAGAGAGAGAGAGAGCAATTTGAGTTGGTCAGACAAAATGCTTGTGGGTTAATGATATTAAACATTTAGACTTGTCTTTTAAATATAATAATAAGTAGAAAATTATGTTAGAGGTACCCTTACAAATTAAAGTAAATTGTAAAATTTTAATTTTTTTTTACTCAAAATTAAGTCCCCAAATTAAAATTTTCAAGTGCCTTTACCAACACTTTTATATATATACTACTGGAAAACACGTGCATTGCACATACCCATGAAATATTTTGTAAACTTTAGTTTTCTTTTCCTTTCATTTGCTAAATCCATGAGTCAAATTTCATAATTAAATCTAGAAGAAATGGGACGAAATTCCACAACATACACTAAACTATATTACATCCCCAAATGATGAGATAGTGGGGCCAGGTCTAAAATAGTGGGACCAGTAATTTACTTGTATCCACTGCCACATCATTTAAAAATCACTTTTGGAATAAAAATTTGGAAAACTTAGCATTACTCTTCATTATAGCATTCCACAACATGTTAAATTAGTTGAATTAGAAAAACGAATATTTTCATCTTGTTTCTTTATACATGGCAGTGACGTGGTACTATTCTACTTTCTTAATTAGGCGGGAGCTGTGTATTGGGTATAAAATCAAGAGTAATGCTAGTTACACATAAATGAGATATCTAAACTATTCACCTGCTAATGTGTATTTTAAAAATTATTCATCAGTTATCAAATAAAGTTTGTGTAACACCCTGTATTTTTATTTTCATTAATAAATAAATACTGCATTTCATTTCCATGAGTATGTGATTTAATTTCTCTTAGTATATATATCTGGGGTCAAACTGTAATTTTCTTAAATATAGAAAAATATTTTCTGTGGTTTCAAAATCAATATCTATATTTTTGTATAAACCGGGAATTTATTTCCTACACTGATATAATTTTCTGTATTTTTATATCAACCGTAAAATACCAGTTTTGATTTAAACCTGCGTTTATATCGGGTTTTGGGTGTCGGAGCACGTGAGCTCAACCACACCGTGTAAAATCTATGTATTGCTTGGAGCCCAATATTGGGCTATCTATATATCACTATATCAGTCTCTCATTTCTCTCACACACAACTCTCTGCATCTCTCAAATTCTCTCAACCTCTCTTGTTCTCTCTAAGATCACACACACATAACACACATATAGTATATATATATACACACACATACATAGATATATATTCAAGATCAAGAGAACGTAGGAGAAAATTCTATCAACGGAAACTTCGGCGGAAAACTCTCGGTCTCAATTTTCAGTCTAATTAGACTCTGTGAGTATTATGAACTCACTCTCAACGTATATATATGTGTATTTCAGTTTATATAGGTGTATATATATATATGTGTATATATAGATACACCATGGGAGCTTAAAAATGAAGTTTTGTAAAAGTTAACCAAAATTAATTCTGTAAATTGGGAATGAAAGATCTTAGTCCCAATAAGTTGTGGTTCGAATCCTACGCAGTAATTCATCCATATCGCGACGAACGGTTGATTTAAAATTTTGACACCCTCACTTTAATCGCAAATATCTAGAGATATAATCCGCAATTGTTTAAATTGATAGAGCATTTGTAATCTACGCGGAAAACCGAAGAGATCCATATACTGCACGACATGTTTGGAACAGAATCTGAAAATGGGTAAAAATATAGTTGGAAATTGAAAACAGGGGAAAAACGAAGAAGATGACATTCTGCAACAACTCGCGCGCGCGACCCGCTCGCGCGAGGCTCGCTCGCGCGGCCCGCTCGTGCGAACCATTCCCCCCTTCGCTCGCGCAACCCGTCTCCCCCTTCGCTCGCGCGACACCCCCTCTCCCTCGCTCGCGCGGTCCGCTCGCGCGAGGTGGCAGTTTTGACAGTTTGTATAATTTTTGGTAAGGGACTGTTTAGAAAATGTTTTGGGAGATTTCAAGGAACTGTTTGGCAAATATATTATTTTAAAGGTCTATGTTTTAAGAATTGTACGAACAAGAACGACTAAGTCAAAATTTATGCTCGTACGATTATCCGGCTTTGTGATTAATTAATGGTGTTATTTATGAAACATTGACATACATATTAGGGTCGAGGTTGTGTCAACATGCATGTGTGTGAGAAAGCGTGAAAAGAATAAAGGGTGGCGGTCTGGTGTACGACCTCAATATCGATTGGATATTATTCCTGGTATTGGAGGCGACAGTGTTGTATACGACTTAGATATCGATCGGATAGTATTCCTGGTACCTAAGGCGCGCGTTTCGGATATTGATCGGATAGTATTCCTGATATCCGAAGCGATGGTGATAGTGTTGTATACGACTTAGATATCGATCGGATAGCATTCCTGGTATCTAAAGCGCGCGTTTCGGATATTGATCGGATAGTATTCCTGATATCCGGAGCGATGGTGGGTTGTGATCGGCCTAGATATCGATCGGATAGTATTCCTAGTATCTGAGGCAGTAGTGTGGTATGTGACTTCAATACCGATCGGATAGTATTCCTGGTATTGGAGGCGATAGTGTAGCGTGTGAATTGGATGACTGAGTAGTTATTACTCCTGGTATCTGAGATGATGTGTTGGTTGAATTGGGTTGTTTTAAAGAAAAGAATTGGCAAGATAAGATATTACACAATTCTTGTACAATTACGTATTTATTTCTTACTATATTTTCCCGTGATTTATGTTGAAATTGGAACCTTGAATATATTACTGTTAATGTTAATTTATACCTTTGTTCTATATGCTTATATATATATATATATATATTGCGAGCACATGTTTATTTTACTCACCAGCTTACATAAGCTGACGGCGTCGATGCGTTCTGGACTCTATGTCCAGATTTTCCAGGTCAGGAGCAGCCAAAGTTCGTTGACTATGCTAGTTAGATGACCGAAGGTGTTCCAGAAGAGCTGTTTTATATTCCTTATGTCTTTCCTTTCAGAGTTGTAATAAACCTTGTTAGAATTTGAATAAGGGCGTTTTGTGCCTAAAACCTCGACCTATGTAATAGTTAGTAAGTTTTAAATTCTGGAACTTATGTTTATTAGTATCCTTTCTCTTAGAAATGTTGTTAAGTTATTTATTGCAGGGACAATTCGCCATACTCACTTGTCACGACCTACGAGTCCATAAAGGAAATTAAACGCTTTCCTGTATTATGCTACGTCGGGGCGTGACAGGCTTTTGGTATCAGAGCCAGGTTATGGCTCGACCAATTGTCCAAGACACATAGGATCTCCCGTTAAGATAGAATTAAGATAAGATAGTTCGACTTCATTCCGTGTTTAGTCGTTTTCTATCGTTTAGAATTTTTTTTTTCTTTCTTCTTGAGAGATTGACCGAATTCTATTGATTGATGGATAGGTACCTTTCTCTTGAGATATGGCTGGAAGAAATCTCAGGAATCGTCCCGCTATTGAAGATGCACCCCCGGTAATAGATCCAACCGGAATGTTTGAGGCATTTGTAAGAAGATTGGAGAGGGTTAGTGATCAGAATGCGAGGAACAATAATCAGAATGGGAATCACAACGGGAATGGGAGGTAAGCCCACCAAACTGGAGACAAGCTTCTCAAGGAGTTTCGCGCCCTGCGACCTGAGTATTTTGCGGGGACGGATGAACCCTGGCAAGCAGAACAGTGGCTACGCCAGATGGAGCGTATCTTTGAGACCATAGAGTGCACTGATCTGGAGAAGAAGCGTCTAGCTATCTTTCAGCTGTCTTATGCAGCGGCTGATTGGTGGGATGCTGAAAAGGCGACTATTGGGGAAGAAGCTGCAAGGAGAATGCCGTGGGTGGTGTTCAAGAAAAGGTTTCTCGAGACGTATTTTCCTGAAGAAGAGAAGGACAAGAGGGAGAAAGAGTTTATGGAATTGACTCAAGGAAATCTGACTGTCCGTGAGTACACTACTCGGTTTGAGCGTCTGTCTCGCTTTGCTCCACATATGGTGGACACACCCCAGAAGAAAATCAAGAAGTATCACCGGGGTCTCAACTTGTCTCTCCGACATCTGACTATGGGGCACTTGGGCCAGTCATTTGAAGCTCTGGTAAGATTGGCTGCGGGGTGGGAGAATGATGGTTGTCAGAATCCGAAACCATTTGGGAATCGACCTCCGCAGAAGGGCTATCTCGGACAGAAACCAAGGTACCCTCAGGGACAGAAAAGGACCTGGGATGGAGGGAAGAAACCTCAGCAGACACAAGCAGTTCAGCAGTATCAGCCTCTAGCAATAGAAGGGGCCAAAAACAATAACTGCTTCAATTGTGGAGTTCCGGGTCACCAAGCTAAAGATTGCAGGGCACCTAGGCGTGCTGATCATCCGAACATTGTGTGCTATAACTGTGGTATGCCAGGTCACATAAGTCCGGAATGCAAGGCTCCTAGGAAAGGTAACTATGGTCAGCAAGGACAGGCCCGCCTGAATGCTGTTATCCCCGAGGCTGCAGGTTATGAAAAAGGTACTTATGAGGAGGGACTGCCCGAGCAACGAGCAGTGAAAGGTACTCTAACCTTGTTTAACTCTCATGTTAAAGTTTTATTCGACACTGGTGCTACACATTCCTTTATATCTGTTAAAATTGTTCAAAAGTTAGGTATAGTACCGCAACGTTTAGATGAAGCTTTGAGTGCTGTCTCACCCTTAGGAACCACCGTCAAGTTATTACATGTATGTAAGGACTGTCCTCTACGGTTAGGAGACCGTGAACTTTTGGCAAGATTGGTGGTTCTGTCAATGAAGGAGTTCGATATAATCCTGGGAATGGATTGGCTCGAGAAGAATGATGCGAAGTTGGATTGTACAAGGAAGAGGATCACATTTGCGAACAATGGGAACCGACCCTTTGATTTCCAATGTAACCCTTCAGGTGATATGTTCCTCACCAGATGCCTAGCAAACATTGAGGTTGTCAGTGCAGAGGTAACAGTGTCATCAATCCCGGTAATTAAGGAATTTGAGGAAGTATTCTGAGATATTTCAGGATTATCGCCGGAAAGGGACATAGAATTCTATGTGGAATTGGTGCCAGGCACTCGACCTATAACCAAAGTTCCCTACAGGATGGCCCCTACAGAGTTATTGGAGCTGAAGGAACAAGTTCAAGAACTTGAGAAGTTGGGTTTTGTTCGTCCAAGTACTTCACCCTGGGGAGCACCAGTGTTGTTTGTGAAGAAGAAGGATGGGACAATGCGGTTGTGTATTGACTACCGAGAACTGAATAAGGTTACTATCAAGAATAAGTATCCTTTACCTCGGATAGACGATCTGTTTGATCAGTTGCAAGGAGCCACGACCTTTTCTAAGATTGATCTACAGTCAGGGTATCACCAGTTGAGAGTGCGGAAGGAAGACATACCCAAGACTGCTTTCAGGATGTGATACGGACACTATGAGTTCTCAGTGATACCGTTTGGGATGACGAATGCTCCAGCTGTGTTTATGGACTTGATGAACAGAGTATTCAAGCCCTATTTGGATCAATTCGTTATTGTCTTTATTAATGATATTTTGATCTATTCCAAGTCAGAAGAAGAGCATGAGCAACATCTACGGATTGCGTTGCAGACTCTCAAGGACCACTGCCTATATGCTAAATTCAGCAAGTGCGAATTCTGGCTTCAGGAAGTTAAGTTCCTCGGTCATGTGATCTCGCAACAAGGAATCGCAGTTGACTCCTCAAAGACCGATGCAGTGGAAAATTGGACTCGGCCGACCAATGCTACAGAAGTCAGAAGTTTTCTGGGACTCGCTGGTTACTATCGGAGGTTTGTAGAGGGTTTCTCCAAGATAGCAGCCCCGCTAACTGGTTTGACTAAGAAAGATTTGAAGTTTGAATGGACTGATAAGCATGAACGCACTTTTCTGGAATTGAAAGAGAGATTGACAACAGCGCCAGTGCTTGCAATACCTAAGGATGGTGAGAAGTTTACTATTTTCAGTGATGCCTCGTATCAAGGATTGGGTTGTGTCCTTATGCAAGACGGAAAGGTTATCGCATATGGTTCATGACAGTTGAAGCCAAATGAATTGAATTACCCAACTCATGATTTGGAGCTGGCAGCCGTTGTGTTTGCGCTCAAGATCTGGAGACACTACCTCTATGGGGAGAAGTTTGATTTGTTCTCGGATCACAAGAGCCTCAAGTATTTGTTTACTCAGAAAGAGCTGAACATGATGCAACGTCGGTGGATGGAGCTAATTAAGGACTACGACTTCATATTAGAGTACCACCCTGGTAAGGCTAATGTAGTTGCTGACGCCCTAAGTCGGAAACCTCAAGGAATGATTGCTTCATTGATGTTGAGGGAATGGAAAGCCTTGGAGACAATTACAGAATTTGATATGCAGATTTCTGAGGGAAGTGTCGGGCAACACTTTGGATGCCTCATGGTACAACCAACACTTGTGAGTCGGATCATCGAGGCCCAAAAGAAGGACGAGAAGTTTCAAGTATGGTTCATCAAGATGTCAGAAAAGGACCTTACAGAATGGAAGGTTGGGACTGATGGAGGATACCGATGTCGAGACAGATTATGTGTGCCAAATTCAGGAAATTCGAGAAAAGATATTCTCGAAGAAGCACATAAATCGAGACTGACGGTATACCCCGGAGGAATAAAGATGTATAAGGATTTGAAGAGAAACTTCTGGTGGGAAGGGATGAAACGAGAAGTAGCCGAGTTTGTGTCTAAATGTTTGACTTGTCAACAAGTGAAGGCCGAACATCAGAGACCCTCGGGATTGTTGCAACCCTTACCTGTTCCAGGATGGAAGTGGGAGCATATAACTATGGATTTTGTGGTTGGATTACCCCGGTCACAACAGAATCATGACGCGATTTGGGTAATTGTGGATCGTCTGACGAAGTCTGCACACTTCATCGCGTACAATATGACTTACCCAGTAGAAAGGATGAGTCGAATGTACCTACAGCAAGTGGTACAATTGCACGGTGCGCCTGTGTCAATTGTATCAGACCGCGATGCACGTTTTACCTCAGGATTTTGGGAAAGTTTGCAGAAGGCTATGGGGACTTCACTCAAGATGAGTACTGCATTCCATCCTCAGACCGATGGACAGACCGAGCGTGTTAATCAGATCATGGAAGATATGCTCCTAGCTTGTGCAATCGACTTTGAAGAGTCTCGGGAGACGCACTTGCCATTGGTCGAATTTGCGTATAACAACAGTTATCACTCGAGTAATGGGATGGCACCGTTCGAAGCCTTGTACGGACGGCCATGTCGATCTCCGTTGTGTTGGGCTGAAGTGGGAGACACAGAACTTTTGGGACCAGATTTGGTGAGAGAAACCAATGAGAAGATTTTACTGGTCAAGGAAAGAATGAAAACTGCACAGAGTAGACACAAGAGTTATGCGGATCTACGTCGAAAGGATTTGGAGTTCAGTGTCGGAGATCACGTACTCCTTAAGGTTTCACCTGTTCGGGGAGTAGTACGTTTTGGTCAGAAAAGAGGGAAGTTGGCCCCCTGTTTCATCGGACCGTTCGAGGTTTTGGAGCGTGTTGGGAAAGTGGCTTATCGACTCGCGTTGCCACCAAAGATGTCTGGTGTTCATAATGTGTTCCATGTCAGTATGTTAAGGAAATACATACGGGATCCTTCACATGTGGTAAATTTTGATGATATTGAGACAAGTCAGAATGTTGTCTACAAGAACAGACCTGTGAGGATTCTTGACCAGAGTATCAAGAGGCTGAGAAGAAGAGACGTTCCTTTAGTTAAGGTTCAGTGGAGGCATCATGACGAGGGAGAAGCGTCGTGGGAGTTAGAGTCGGACATGAGGACTAGATATCCCGAGTTGTTTCAGGATTAGTGAACTCAGATTTCGGGGCGAAATCTCTGTTAAGGTGGGTAGAGTGTAACACCCTGTATTTTTATTTTCATTAATAAATAAATACTGCATTTCATTTCCATGAGTATGTGATTTAATTTCTCTTTGTATATATATCTGGGGTCAAACTGTAATTTTCTTAAATATAGAAAAATATTTTCTGTGGTTTCAAAATCAATATCTATATTTTTGTATAAACCGGGAATTTATTTCCTACACTGATATAATTTTCTGTATTTTTATATCAACCGTAAAATACCAGTTTTGATTTAAACCTGCGTTTATATCGGGTTTTGGGTGTAGGAGCACGTGAGCTCAACCACACCGTGTAAAATCTATGTATTGCTTGGAGCCCAATATTGGGCTATCTATATATCACTATATCAGTCTCTCATTTCTCTCACACACAACTCTCTGCATCTCTCAAATTCTCTCAACCTCTCTTGTTCTCTCTAAGATCACACACACATAACACACATATAGTATATATATATACACACACATACATAGATATATATTCAAGATCAAGAGAACGGAGGAGAAAATTCTATCGACGGAAACTTCGGCGGAAAACTCTCGGTCTCAATTTTCAGTCTAATTAGACTCTGTGAGTATTATGAACTCACTCTCAACGTATATATATGTGTATTTCAGTTTATATAGGTGTATATATATATATATATGTGTGTATATATAGATACACCATGGGAGCTTAAAAAAGGAGTTTTGTAAAAGTTAACCAAAATCAATTCTGTAAAATGGGAATGAAAGATCTTAGTCCCAATAAGCTATGGTTCGAATCCTACGCAGTAATTTATCCATACCGCGACGAACGGTTGATTTAAAGTTTTGACACCCTCACTTTAATCGCGAATATCTAGAGATATAATCCGCAATTGTTTAAATTGATAGCGTATTTGTAATCTACGCGGAAAACCGAAGAGATCCATATACTGCACGACATGTTTGGAACAGAATCTGAAAATGGGTAAAAATACAGTTGGAAATTGAAAACAGGGGAAAAACGAAGAAGATGACATTCTGCAACAACTCGCGCGCGCGACCCGCTCGCGCGGCCCGCTCGCGCGAACCATTCCCCCCTTCGCTCGCGCGACCCGTCTCCCCTTCGCTCGCGCGACACCCCCTCTCCCTTGCTCGCGCGGTCTGCTCGTGCGAGGTGGCAGTTTTGACAGTTTGTATAATTTTTGGTAAGGGACTGTTTGGAAAATGTTTTAGGAGATTTCAAGGAACTGTTTGGCAAATATATTGTTTTAAAGGTCTATGTTTTAAGAATTGTACGAACAAGAACAACTAAGGCCGAAATTTATGCTCGTACTATTATCCGGCTTTGTGATTAATTAATGGTGTTAGTTATGAAATATTGACATACATATTAGGGTCGAGGTTGTGTCAACATGCATGTGTGTGAGAAAGCGTGAAAAGAGTAAAGGGTGGCGGTCTGGTGTGCGATCTCAATATAGGATATTATTCCTGGTATTGGAGGCGACAGTGTTGTATACGACTTAGATATCGATCGGATAGTATTCCTGGTACCTAAGGCGCACGTTTCGGATATTGATCGGATAGTATTCCTGATATCCGAAGCGATGGTGATTGTGTTGTATACGACTTAGATATCGATCGGATAGCATTCCTGGTATCTAAGGCGCGCATTTCGGATATTGATCGGATAGTATTCCTGATATCCGGAGCGATAGTGGGTTGTGATCGGCCTAGATATCGATCGGATAGTATTCCTGGTATCTGAGGCAGTAGTGTGGTGTGTGACTTCAATACCGATCGGATAGTATTCCTGGTATTGGAGGCGATAGTGTAGCGTGTGAATTGGATGACTGAGTAGTTATTACTCCTGGTATCTGAGATGATGTGTTGGTTGAATTGGGTTGTTTTAAAGAAAAGAATTGGCAAGATAAGATATTACACAATTCTTGTACAATTACGTATTTATTTCTTACTATATTTCTCCGTGATTTATTTTGAAATTGGAACCTTGAATATATTACTGTTAATGTTAATTTATACCTTTGTTCTATATGTTTATATTTATATATATATATATATATATTGCGAGCACATGTTTATTTTACTCACCAGCTTGCATAAGCTGACGGCGTCGATGCGTTCTGGACTCTATGTCTAGATTTTCTAGGTCAGGAGCAGCCAGAGTTCGTTGACTATGCTAGTTAGATGACCGGAGGTGTTCCAGAAGAGCTGTTTTATATTCCTTATGTCTTTCCTTTCAGAGTTGTAATAAACCTTGTTAGAATTTGAATAAGGGCGTTTTGTGCCTAAAACCTCGACCTATGTAATAGTTAGTAAGTTTTAAATTCTGGAACTTATGTTTATTAATATCCTTTCTTTTAGAAATGTTGTTAAGTTATTTATTGCAGGGACAATTGACCATACTCACTTGTCACGACCTACGAGTCCATAAAGGAAATTAAACGCTTTCCTGTATTATGCTACGTCGGGACGTGACAGTTTAAATTAATTTTAATACTGCCATGACACATCATCTAGTGGATAGTTTAGGTGTCCCGTTTAAGTATATCTAGCATTACTCTAAAATCAATCTAAAAATAAGATTTTTTTTTTTTTTTTTTTTTTTTAAATCAAAACAATGTATGCTGATATTCTTAAGAACTCGAAAGTGAGATAGAGATGAATTGATTTCATAATATCAATTATTTGATAGGTACCCTTTTATTAAGTGGTAGTAGTATTCCATACGAAATCACTCTAAAAACAAGTTATGATCATTGTAATGAATATCTTTTCAGTGGTTATTACCACACGTACAGTAAGTTCTTACGTACGGGAGATACACACGTTCCAAAACTATCGTTTTAAAACTGTTGAATATAATGATCAAATGTAAATCTTTCAATTATCAGAATAATAATATGGATTCATTATTTGCTCTAGATTTGAAATTGCGTCACATTTGGAGACACTGCGTTTGTGTCACTATCATGACAAGTTATTGCGATTGCCTGGTAGAAGTGATGGCAAACAGGGCTTCAGAGGGGGCTTTCAACAACTAGCTACGGAGTAATATTTATCTTTAAATTTTTATCCCAAAATCCCCAATCGCCATTCAATAGTGGTAAAAGTATCTCCAATTTTTATTTTTATTTTTATTTTTTCCAATAATGTTATGCGCACTCCAAAATTCATACCGAAATTCACACAAGACAATTGTGACCGTTGATTTCGGTGGGGGTTTTTGTGGATTTCACAAGGTCTCACACGGATTCTACCAAAATCAACAGCCACGGTTGTTCTGTGTGAATTTCAGCGTGGATTTTAGAGTATATGTAGCACTATTTTTTTAATTTTTTTTTTTTTTTTTTTTGGCGGGTAAACATTGCTTAGACTCAGACTTACTAATAATAAAAAGAAAAAGACCACACTAAAGGATCTTGTCAGAAACTAAGGGTTTATTTTGACAACAACTTTTGCTTTTGATTTTGCGACAACAGCTACGCAAGTAGCTTTTTTGACGAATTAAACTTTTACAACTAACTCACACTTTTCTACACCTGAAATGCAGAAATTGATTTGTTAAACAGTTTCATGTTAAAATTTTAAAGTTCTACATTCACTTACAAATATTAAAGAGAAATTAATACATAGGTAACGTGGACATAGTATCATGACCATGACTTGTCTTTCATTCAACACCACGAATGATTTTTGTTTTTCAATTTTCATGTCCTTTTTATCTTATAGGTTGTGAACGTTATGCGTGAAAATTCCAGAGAGAGAAACGTGGAATATATCATGAGAGATAAAGGACAGGGGGCTGCTTATCATCAACCCCACAGAGTTGGTAAAATTAAAGCCAGGACAAAATTTTGCCAATCTCAACTTTTACACATACTTTTAAGCAACTCCAACCATTGTAATCAAATTGAGTAATCAAAGAATAATTTTGGTTAATTGAATAGTATTTTTGATGAGTCAAATGGCAATTATCATTCAAGTGAATGAATTCCAACAACAGTAACTAAGTGAGTAACTATTTTAATATTTTAAATATGGAGGCTGCTAACTTACAATATGATGGTTGTAAGTTAGCAACATACAACAGTCTCTTTAGCGACGAATTTTCTGTCGCTAAAGGTTTCAACTTTTACCGACAAAATATTTCTTCGTTAAAAACTTATTTTTCGTCCCTAAATGCCTCATTTGCTGTAGGTTAGCAAATCTCTTTAAATATTATGGTGAAACTACGGCTCAGCATGATAATATTGTGGTTTTTAGTTTTTGTTTTCACTTTTTTATATTGATGTCTGCCTCTAATTCAATACAAAAAATAAAAACCAAAAACCACAACGTTATCATGCGAGTCCTACCATTATAAATTTTTTTTTTTTTTGGACAATTCAATGGCTAAAATTTTACCTCCGAAATTTGGTGCTCTCTCTCTTTCCTCTCATTGTCGGAATATTTGATTACCCTATTCTCTAGTATGTATTTTGGTAAATAATTTGATGACCCTGCTTGAGAGCGATTTTGTAAAAGTTTAATTAATCAAATTGACAATTTTTGCATTTTACTCAATTTAATCACCCAGTCAGAGATGCTCTTCAAAATGATGAAAAAAAAAATCAGCAGAAATAAAGAAAAGACAGGAACGAATAAAAGTGATGACTGTAAAACGAGTGGAACTTAATTCGGATTTTTCTTGTCTACTAAAAAAAAAATACTTAATATATAGTCCATTATAGCCACTCTTTTTAAAAATTGGTCTTTAGTATCACACAACTTAAAAATTAGTCTTTCACCTATTTTAGAGAACAAAATAGCCTTATATTATAAATATATATATATATATATATATATACATATATATGGGGTAACTGTCATCCAAATATCTCTCTCTACCATCACCTTGAAATTAGGGGTTTGAAATTAAAATCCCAAAAACTGCTCAGATTAAACATATATGTATATATGTATATCTTAGGATCTTTCTCTATAAGGCTCCAAAACTGCTCTCTCTCTCTCTCTCTGTCTCTCTCTCTCTGCTCTACTTCACTCCGGCCATGGCGGTACATCTCTGATAAGAAGAAGAATGAGCAAGACGAAAAGAAGAAGAAGAGAAGAACATACCTGCGTGTGTGCGACTATTGACGATGAAGCAGCACCAAAAAATGGCATCACTATTATAATGAAGCAGAGAACAGCGAGAGACATTAGGTCCTTGGGATTTCTGATTTGGGGATATTTGGGTCTCAATTTTGGGTATATAACATAAATTAAAACTTATAAGTTGGGTTATCTGGTTTGGGCTCCGACGAAT
The DNA here is from genome assembly GCA_033977485.1 of Hydrangea macrophylla. NCBI lineage: Eukaryota > Viridiplantae > Streptophyta > Magnoliopsida > Cornales > Hydrangeaceae > Hydrangea > Hydrangea macrophylla. Next base: position 39,197,188 of record CM066994.1, read on the forward strand.
ACTTATGTGCTTGCCCCTTTTTTTCACTTTTTTTACTTCTTCCCAATCAATTGCAATTTTTTTTATTTTTATTTTTTTTGTGATATTCCAAAAATCTGTATTTGTAAAACTTTTTACAAAAAAATGTGAGAAATTTCTTTTTTGAAAATAAAAAGGATGATAAATTTCTTACCAAATACTCTATATTTGTATGTCTGTACTTGGATTAACAATGGTTACTTCTCACTTTTAGTATTTCTGTGAATAAAGCGTGAAATTTTTGTTGTATATGAATTGCTCACATTCTGTTATATAAATTTCTCACTTTTTAGTATTTCTATGAATAAATCATGAAATTTTTGTAGTCTGTATGAATTTCTCACTTTTTGTTATATGAATTTCTCATTTTATAATCTTTAGTGAGAATTTCTCACATTCTATTATATGAATTTCTCACTTTCTGTAAATGATAATTTCTCACTTTATCATTACAATTTTCACAATAAAAAAAATGAGAAATTCACACATTTACCAAGAACTCAACAAATCGATAGGATACGTAAAAAAATCCAACAATTTGATGATTGTTAAAATTTGTCAAAATGAGCATGAATTTCTCAACAATTCTAACATTTTCTCACACTTTGCTTTATGATTGTTAAAATTTGACAAAGTGAGAAATTTCTCACCGTTTGACTAAGAAATTTCCTAATATAAAACTGACGAAGTGAGAAATTGCTCACGTTTTTTTTAAAACGAACCTGTAATAATATGTAAACAATCATGAAATAGATTAATAGTAATGAAATTTGAATTCAAATTGATAGAGAATTAGCTCCACAAATACATATTGTATACATTGCAATTAAGTTAAATTACCATGATTCTAGAGATTGCACAACTATATTTAGGAAATGATATCTCCCTGTTTATTGCAAATTGGTTTATATATATATATATATATATCTTTATATATATATATATATATTCTGTTAAGGGTAGATTTGTCATAACAAACTCATCAAATTAGGGAAAAGAACCAATTTTTAAGTTAAAACACAAAAAAAAGGATCAATTTTATCTTAGGAAAGTCAAAGGCACTAGATACATGTTGACCCTACTCAAGGACTAAATTACATATTTCTAAAAAAAATTTTAAAATAATTTATGATTTTTCCTTTGGGGTAGATTACACAAATCCCCTTAAGAATGTCATAAATACAGAGCACTTTATCATAGTTTTTAAAAATTACATTGACCTCTCCTATAATTGATACCGTCATTAATAGTGTACGCAAAGTACCAATCTACCCTTGGAATAATATACATTTTTTTTTTTTTTTTTGTAATAGTGAACGTGTTACAGAAAGACAATTTTGCCATTAGGAAATGGCCTTAAGAGATGAAAAAAAAAAAGTAATTCTTTGGTGACAATTTTCATACAACCTCTTAAAAAGATGCGTCTATCTCTCTCCTGTGATATCAATGGATCCCACAGTGACACTTGAGAGAGATAGACACATCTTTTAGAAGGTTGTGTGAAAATTGTATGAAAGTTGTCACCAAAGAATTACTTAAAAAAAAAAAAAACATTGTTTTAGGAATTTTTTTATGTTTTGCACTTGGATAAGAATAAATGCATAATCTTATAAAGTCCTAATAAAAAAGTACCACTACTACACTCATACATTTTTTTACACACTTTTTAACACAGCTTTAAATACATGTATCATGTGTTGTGTAAGTGGTGCATAGAAAAGTGTGAAAAATTATAATAACCCAAGGTATAAGTATTTAAAGCATAGTGTGTCTAAAAGTGTGTATGCCTAACATTATTGATAAAAAAAAAAAAAAAAAAAAAAATTTAAAAATGAACGATCTTGAGTAACACGAGAGGTATCATGCAATTATAAAGCTCTGAGGGTGTAATTTTTAAAACTATAAAGGAGATATCCCCTTAGTTACAACATACCTCAAAAGAGGTCTTATTTAAGGAAAAATTAGAACGAACTAGAAGCTAAGTATTAAGTAACAATTGGGTGCATAGGTTGGCATAACTCAAGTGGTAATAAATTTGGCATATATAAGTCCCCTCCAATGCATAAATTCGGAGTTCGAATCTCATCCCCTCCCTATATCAAAAAATATATATATATATATATATATATATATCAACTAGGTCCATTAATATAGAGAGAGGATCCAAAATTTGGACGGTCACAATGTCTATTTCAATTACTCGATAAGAATTAGAATAGCCACAAGATGATAAATTCCAAAATCATAGCATAAAGCAAACATTCAATAATTCAAAAGGCCACGCCACAACATGTGGTCATGTGGAGATGCAATGCCTACTACCCTATCACCACATTTTCCTTGCTCCCTCCAATTTTCTCTATAATACAAAACCTTGGAGCCAAATTAGCACCCACCTTCTCTCTCTCTCTCTCTCTCTCTCTCTCTCTCTCTCACACACACACACACACACAGGACACAAACACACACACACACACAATGGTAACTACCCTCAAACAACTGCAATATCCTACAAACTTTAGCTTATTTCTTTAATGTTTCTATTTTAGCTAATGATTTCTAAACTTGTACTAACAGGGTTTGGTAGATACCCATGTTGATCAGGATGGTGCAAGTGATGGAAATGTAGTAGATTACAAAGGAAATCCAGTCGACAATTCGCAAACGGGCGGATGGCTAGCGGCAGGCCTCATCTTAGGTGCCTTTCACTACCATGTTATAGAGTCCGTTTGGTATTGATTTGAGAATAAGATAATTTTTTTCTTTTGTAGATTTTCCAATATGTGAGTGTGTCTGTGTGTGTATAGGAAATATTGCAAGGTAGGGTAGCAAGTCCAAAAGGTGTAAATAGCAAATTGTGATTTATGATTTAAGCTGTTTTTTTTCAGCTTCAAAGTGAAGTGAATTTTTTTTTTTTTTTTTTGGGCATACGGACCCAAAACTCTCAATAATTCCAAATAAGTGATTGTCGATCACAAATAAGCTGATCCAAATGGGCTCTAGCAAGCAGGTAAAAAGTTTAATGTTGTGCCTAAAAGCATATTTCTGGGTTGTAGGAACTGAACTTTCTGAGAGGATTTGTGTGATGGGCATAGCGATGAATTTGGTGACATACTTGGTGGGAGATTTGCATATTTCTTCATCCGAGTCAGCGACAATCGTGAACAACTTCATGGGCACACTCAATCTCCTTGGTCTCCTTGGTGGGTTCTTAGCAGATGCTAAACTTGGACGTTACTTGACTGTTGCTATCTCTGCCACCATCACCGCCATGGTAAGGTTTTTGACACCAAACTTATGATGCTATAGCTCATTTCGAGTTTATTTTGAGACCATCTAAGGCTTAGTTTGGCCCTCATGTTGCTTTTTAAAAGGAGCTTATGAAATTTACTACTAAAAGTTGTTTGATAATTTTGTACTAGTGACACACTACTCTTCAAAAATATATCATGAAATCAAAAAACCACTTTGAGCTTTTAAAAGCTCCATTCTAGAGATTTTAAAAGCTCCTCCAAAAAAGCCTTAAGTTCAATTTTTACATAGCGCATAAACTAGTTACCAAATAAATTAACATAAAATTGTGTTTTAAAAAGGAGAAGTACCAAAAAAAAAAGGCCAAACTAAGCCTAATTATCTATGGTGGTTGTAGACTTTTAGCAAATATGATACAAATACAACTTTACACGCAGCTCCTAAATGAACTGGTGACAATGACAAAAAGGGTCTGTTTTTATTTTTTTATTTTTTTTTTAGTTTGGGGGGGTGGGGGTGGGTGGGTGGGTGGGTCCTGCATCGGAAGACAGATACAAAGTTTGCCAACAGGTTGGCTTAACTTGTGGCTGATAACAGCAAGAAAGCGTGATGAACTTAATAAGTGGACTCCATTCAAACTTTTAACCAGCTCAGCTAAAAGACACTAAAGTTGTGTTTTTATAACCCAATTAAGTGATAAAAATGCAAAATTTTCAATACTTAATTTTTTCCAGTGCGTTTGATAACGTACCACTTAATTAAAAAAGTAGCCAAAAATTACTGAAAACTTTAAGTGATAATTTATACTGAAAATATTCACTTAATGCAATCTATGTGAGTACTTGATAAACTTTTTTCAGTATTGCAAATTCAATCGCTTAAAATTTTTAATACTTAAAATTCAACACTTAATTTTCAGTTTTATCAAATAGACCCTAAAATTTCATACAATTCACTATATGTACATATGTACTTATATATATATATATATATATACTAGTGGTGGGGCTGCGTGCACAGCATGCAGCTCGATGCCCTTGGATAGTTGTATTCCTGCGGATATTCTATACTAATCTTGACATCGGAGGTTTTAGAGAGGTATAATTACTCCATCCGTTCCAAAATAAATGTCCACTTTTGAGAACCCAACTTTTTAAGAGATCATTTATTCATTTATTGCATTATTTGAATATGTTCCAATTAACTATATATGTAATGGGATCAAAATTACTAATATGTACAGCAATGCCAAACAAGACCTAACCTTCACACGTGGCAGCTCAAAAGCAAGTCACCAAGCCTTCTGAACTTTAAAAACAGCCATCTATGACACATGTCATGCATATAGAACATCCAGATACAAAAGATATGTTTGAAAAATAAAAAATAATAATAATAATAATAAATAATAATAATAATAATAATAAACTGCAAGGAGCTGTTTGTGCCACATCGGCTTTCTTAGACGCCAAAGTCCGTCTTTTTGGACAGCCATTAAAGCCTCAAATTTAAGCTTTTCACTTCATAAGCCTTCGCGACGGCTTCGGCTAAATCGTAAGCACCCAACCAGGCCCTACCCTTCAATGAATCGCTAATGTCGGCAGTCCGTTTGCCCAATTAAAGTGATACGTACCAATATAATAACTATGTTATTATGGTTAACTTATCTAGTAGTTAGTATTATGAGTTGTAGTCGGCAAGTTGTCATATATCCTTTTGACCGAGTCTTATGAAAATAGTGAGGAGTGTGTTTGGTTTGTACCTTATTTAGTGGGTAGTGGAGTAGAAATAGATAGTGGAGTGAGCTGTTATCTTTGTATAATGTAGACTTCACTTAATAATAAAGATCATCAAGAGAAGATTATTATACACGTTTAGCTTGTCTAACTTATAGAGGTCCAGTTCTCCTCCATTAGAACCCAATCGGAGGTCTCGCCCCCTCGAAATGGCACTATTCTCATCTTTTCTCTATTTTTCTTGTTATTTTACGATAAGTTTTCTCATTTTTTCTCTATTTTTCTTGTTCTTTTACGATACAACCTTATGGGTTCATATCATAAAGTCGCCGAACACACCTCCAAGGTAGGCAGGTTCGGCAAATGGTGAATCTAGGGTTGACCGATATATTCAAGGGTAAGGCGTCACAGATCGAAGACAGATCGATTCGAGGCTAGGGTTTCAATGATCAATTCGAGCCTAGAGTTCCACTAATCGATTCGAGATGAGAGAAATTGACATATGAACAGTGTGAGAGAAAGAGAGGGACGATGAGATGCAGAGGGGGAGAAGGATTATACGCTGTCTGTAAAACAACGTCGTTTCGAAGACAAGCCAAGCAGTCAGATCAAGCACACATCGCGGCTTATTATATAGGGAAAATTGGCTAAAAGGTCATTAAGAAGGGTTTTATTGGAATCAAGGACAACTTAAAATACACATTGGGTATGAGTCCTCCCAATGTCCATAGACACAAATACCCTCACCTTCAACCTCTAACCCTAAACAAACCCTAGCCACCATTACCACTACTCCACACCACCTCCAACCACCACCCCTGCCACCTCCGGCCACCACCCTTGCCATCTCCGGCGACCACCACCCTCATCTCCGGCGACCACCACATGGCCATCTCCGGCGACCACCTCCATTAATGCACCTTTTGACCACCACAACGCCACTCCTAACCACTAGTGACCACTCCCTACCACTCGATTGACCTCCAGCCACCACCCTCACCATCTCCGGCGACCACCACCCTCTCAATCTCCGACGACCACTCAGTAAGTCAAATTTGACTTAGGATATATCCTAAGTGAAATTTGTCTTACAAATTTCTCTATTCAAATGGGACGGTGGTGATGGTGGTGGTGGTGGCGGTGGCGGTGGAGACTGGTGGTGGTGGTGGATTAGGGACGGCAGCGGTAGAGACTGGTAGTGGTGGTGGTGGAAGTGTCGGTGGTGGAGGTTGACTGAGATCAGTCATCGTAAGAGAAATTTCTCTTAGGATGACTGAAATCAGTTTGGCCATGATTTTTGTGTGGCCGGCGGTGGTGGTGGCCGGCAGTGGTGGTGGCAATGGAGGGGAAAGACAGAGAGATGGTGGTGGTGGTGGCTATGGAGGGGGAGGAGAGAGAAAGTTAGAGAGAGAAGAGAGTTGGGGTAGTGGTGATGGCTCCGGCGATTGCTCCGGCGACGACTCCGGCGATGACGAGGACTGCTCCGGTAGTGGCTCCGGTGGTGGTGGTTGTGTTGGTGGTGGCTATGGAGGGAGGAGGAGAGAAAGTTAGAGAAAGAAGAGAGATGGTGGTGGTGGTGGGTATGGAGGGTGAGGAGAGAGAAAGTTAGAGAGAGAAGAGAGTTGGTGGTAGTGGCGACGGCGACGGCGACGGCTCCAGCTCCGGTGGTGGTGGTTGTGATGGTGGTGGCTATGGAGGGAGGATGAGAGAAGGTGGTGGTGGTGGCTATGGTGGGGGAGGAGAGAGAAGATGGTGGAGGGAGGAGGAGAGAAGATGGTGGCTATGGTGTTGGTGGTTGTGATGGTGGTGGCTATGGAGAGGGAGGAGAGAGAGATGTTGGTGGTAGTGGTGGCTATGGAGAGGGAGGAGAGAGAGATGTTGGTAGTGGTGGCTATGGAGGAGAGAGAAAGTTAGAGAGAGAAGAGAGATGTTGGTAGTGGTCTCTTAGGAGTCCATGGGCAATTTTGCCATTTAGAATTAAATTTAAAATTTTATAGGACTAAGAGGGATAGTTTAAATTTTAGAAGACTTTAGGAGGGAAAATTTTTTTAGAGTGTGTCCTTGTATGGGTGTTTGATTATGAGTTGTCCTTTAGTCCAACTTAGCCCAACCTTATGGGCCTTACACCAAGTCTCCCTATTATATATAGTAGGATATATATATATAATATATATAAATGTACCAATGTGCATAAGTGTTTTATACTTTTATCAATCGGTGCACTTTTACTTAACTATTTTTCTTAGAATTTTAATAAGTTTGGTATGCCACTTTTTTTTTGGTCCATCCATAAGAGTCCTACTTTATTTTTGTTTTGTATGTTCTATGATTTCTAATTATCCATAATAACAAACGTAATGAGTCCTAACAAATTATAAGACTTTTAATTGGATGAAACCAAATTAACAACTCTAGGACTCACGCTACAAATACATCCTACAAAAAAGCTACAAATAAGTCCTACATTTACTACTTCTTCTATTTCTCACGCTACAAACATTTGTTTAATTTTTTTTCCGTAGGAAATGGTACAAGCAGTTCTATGCAAACATGACAATAATAATGAGTTCTAAAAAATTTATAAAAAAATATTATAAAAAGCTACGTAAAATTACTACGGCCTATCAATCGTTGCACTTTTGCTTAAGTGATTTTTCTTAGACTTTTAATAAGTTTGGTATGCCACTTTTTTTTTTACCGATGGCCTTAAGTATTTTACACTTTTATCAATCAATGCACTTTTACTTGAGCGAATAGGACTCATATGTGACTAGGACTGTCAATTGGGCTGGGCAAACCAAAAGCTGGCTTGTTTGGCCTGCTAAATTTTCAGTCGAGCTTTATATGAGAACGGTCCAAGACAAAATTTTATGCCCGAATTAATTTTCGGGCAGAGCTCGGTCTTGTATAAGATCGGTCAATTATAAACCTAACACATATACCTTAGTGTAAAAACTTATTATTTTTCCTTATTTGTAATTAAACTTAGCAAAAACTGAGTGACTTACAACTATAATGTGTTAAGAAATCCAAAATGATTTTTTTTTTGGTGGCTAAAAGCTATTGTGAGTTCATAGTTTCATGCTTTATACATAGAAAGCATCAAATAAGTAGCCAAAGTCTTACTTTGGGCCAGCCCAAAGCCCACTCTAGCACATTGAATTGAGCTCGGGCTTAAGATTGTGTCATCAAACGGGCTATGTTCAAGTTCGAGACTTAATATATCTATTCGGACTGAGCACAGGCTCACCAAGGCCTACTACTAGAGTTTGAAGTGGTGGGATGTTGAAGTGGTCCCACTACTATTGAAGGTGGCTCCACTGTCACATACGTTTGAGAAGGATTTGGATTACAAAATTTAGAAAGCATAGCATTACTCTTTTTGTAAACCAATGTTAGTGAAGGCGGAGCCAGGATTTTTAATGAGAGAGGGCTAGGCTTGGATGTACATGCATATAATGACGGATCTATGTGGGGTAGTGGTGGATTTATAAATTATGGGTCACGTACATCGGCTTAGAATCACACTCCCAACTCACGGCAAAAATTTTGTGTTTATTTGTAATTTCTCCATTGGGGGTAGATTAAAACTCTTTCCGATAATAAGTGCTAATTACTGATTGTAATGTGTAAATTAAGTTTGCAATTATAGTAAAATAATTTGAATTGAATTCAAATGGTAAGCGAGAAGAAAGAGCATTGGTCTAAATATTTTAGGATGTGTTTTTTTATAAAACATATTGAAAAAGTTCAAATGGTAAGGGAGAAGAAAGAGTAAATATTAAGGATGTGTTTGATTATAATTAGGGCATATAACTTTTATCAATTTTTGGGTAGGTTTTTTTTTTTTTTTTTTTTTTTTTTTTTTTTTATCATAGCCAATATCATTTTGGGGCTCTGAAATAATAACACTAAATTGTAGGGGGCCAATCTTAATAAAATTAAATTTTTTTTATATAAATTATATGTATAAAGTGGAATTTTTACAAAATTTGGGGGGTCGTGGTCTCCACTTTGCCCCCTCCCTCTGGCGCCACTGCATGTCGAGGTTCGAGGACAGTGCCCCAATGAAATTTTTTTGGGTCAATTTATTCATACTATGGTTGTATTCTCTGCATATACTGTATTACAAGAATACAAGTTGATCACTTTTTCACTTTGTAAAGCTTGACTTATAACCAAAGGTAAAATAATCTGGGTTGGACTAAATTAAAAAGTGATAAGAAAATGTAATGGGACAATATTTATGAGCCAATATGCCATAAATAAATTTTTATAGTACAATACTACACATTTTCTTGAATTTTCCACTAAACAGAATGGATTGTGCTAAAGAAAAAGTTAATTATTAATTTGTTGAGGAGCTTAGATTCGTTCCATTCTTTTCTTTTCTAAGAAATCAAAATTTTTTCCCTATTTTTTATAACTCCGTGGATTAGTTAAATAAAAATGTAATTCATATAAGCATAAGATTCATTGATATTTAGACACCAAACTTTCTTTTACAATCTATGATTAATTTTATTTTCTTACAAAATAACTATGAGATAATCAAAAGTGAAACTCAAGAGTGTATTGGAGGGGAAAAGGAGCATAAAATGGTGTTTTTAAAAACACTGTATTTACTAGAATCAATAACCATAGTTTGAAAAAAATTGAGTATAATTTCAAAAAAAAAAAATTATTTGGAGTGTTATTGTATAAAATTATATATGAATATGATTATAAAAATTAATAATAACATATTACATACTAGAATCCATAACCTAATAAATCTAAAAATTATTGGAAAAGGTATATCAACTAATTATTCATGAATAACTACATACCTTAATTAGTTTTTCATATATAAGCTCTATGTCTGTTCATTATTTTGGTGCATTGGGTTAAACAAATTAATAATTTTAAGTTACAAATTCAAAATCAAGTATTGTCTCCAAGAGTGGAGCCAAAAAATTTTATTAAAGGGTCGAGATAGGAGGTTGATTGCTTATTTAATTTGTAAGCTTGACTGGAGGTACCAAGTGAGGCATAGCTCAAATCGCAAAGTGCTTGACATTTACGTCCCCTCCATGGTATCAGTTCGATATTATTTGAAACCCTCCTCTCCAATATCATTAAAAAAAATTGATAAAAAAAAAGAAGCTTGACAAGAAAAAAACGATGGGACAAATATTTTAGGTGGATTGATTTGTAATTGGGCCAATGTATTACACATAATTTTGATCTTTTGCAAAAATTGGTAGGGGGTAATTACACATTAAAGTATAGTTTTTTTTTCACTTAATTTTTTTATTTTCCAAAAGAAGGGGTACCCCATCCCTACCCTCTCTCCTACTCCCTCCGTCCCATATTTAGATTCCATCTTTGGCAATCCAACTGATTAAGCGAACATCATCATTGTACACAATAAATGCTTAATCTTCCAAATTTACCCCTTACAATAGCTAAAACTCCTTCCAACACTCTATCCCATAAATGAATGACGGTTAAATTGGAAAAGTAGTGCAAAAAGTGCATTGACTTTTCAATGACGGACATAATTTTAGGAAATCCCAAGATGAAATACAATACTCAAAATATGGGACGAAGGGAGCACTTTCTTATGACTGAATGTTAGTTTACGGTTTACTTCATCATTGAAATAAACATCTAAAAATATCAATGTTATGATTTGTTTTAAATAGATCAATCAAGTGCAACGCACATGTGAGTAAACTATATATATATATATATATAAATGTACGAGTGTCAACAAGTGTTTTACACTTTTATCAATCGGTGCAGTTTCGTTTAAGCATTTTCTTAGAGTTTTAATAACCTTAATATGCCACTTTTTTTTGGATGTAACTATGAGAATCCTAATTGCTTTTTTTTTTTTTTAATCAATATAATGTTTATTATGTTCATATGCCAAGGTTCATATTTTGTTTTCTTCCTATGAAATAAAGCCTTATAATGATTCTATCTAAAAGTCCATGGAAGTCCTAATTGTTTTTTTTTTTTTGGATATATCATCCTTATTATGTTCATATGCCACGGTTTTATTATTATTATTATTATTATTATTATTATTATTATTTATTTGTATTTATTTTTTTGTCTTTTGGTGAAATCAAGTTCTATAAGGACTCTATCTAAAACTACAATCAAAAGACCCATATATTTTAACTTCTTTTATTTTTTTCTCTTCCACCTAATTGATTCATATTGTAATTGAATAAAATATGTGAAGATGGTTCATTTGTTGACATGAGGGAACACGTTCCATGTTATTCGACCCCACCCTTTTCATGATAAAATTCCAGGTCAACATTTGAAGCACACTTATTGATTTGAGGAAATGCACGTATATGTATAATGTAATTTTCTGGATTAGTGATATCAATTTTTATAATTATTGAAAGTTTGGTTATATGATATGATTAAAACAGAGTACAAATTTATTTTCTAAAAAAAAAAAAAAGAAAAAGAAAAAAAAAACCGGGTAAAACGTTTTGTTACATCGAGTACAATGTTTTGTTACACCTGGTACAATATTTGTTATTTAAGCTAAACTTCTACAGAAATCATCTAAGTACAATATTTTGTGATACCGCACGAGTACAATATTTTTATGATAAATTTTATAGTTATTTGGCTTAGGTAACAATGTGTTGTACCCAGAATAATAAAATAGGGTCAATTAGATTTAAGGATAGTTTATATTATACTAGATAGTTCTATAGTGGTTTTGTTTAGTTAACAAAATGTTGTACCAAGGGTCACAAAACATTGTACCCAAGCTAACAAAACATTATTCCAGGGATTGGTAGTATGGTATGATCAAACCACTTGGTCGTTTTAAAGAATTTTCCCTCCACAATATATTTCGCTTCAACTACTCTATAAAGTTGTTTTTTCCTCTGAAAAATTACATCAACAAGCCTCAACTATGGCAATTAATTTTTTTAACATCCCTAAAATGTTAACACCTTGGCCTCCTCAACTACATGTTTTTTTATTACACACCTTTAATGAGGATGTCGATGCTTCTGAATTTTGTGACCACCATTTGATATAAAGTATTAATAATATGTCATTTTTGCCCCTCCTTGGAGTCGTCGAAATTTTTAAAACAAAAACAAAATTGTGAACAATGATGGACAATTGCTTAAGCAACAAAGGATTATTTTATCTACAAATTTGCAATGGCTAAAAGGTGTAAATAATTATGAAAAATGTTGGTAAGGGTAAATTGGTTATATAAAAAAAACTAAATTTCAAAAAAAAATATTTATTTCAACAAAATTAGTGTGCCCCTTGAATGTTTAGATGGAAGAATGAAAGTAACCTTAAGCTCATTGGCAGAAAAAGAAAATGTTGACGAGACTTCAAACTTAAAGAATTTAGCGCAATTCATATAGTGTATCTCTCATTATTGATGAGACTTTCACCAGTGTTTGATAAGTTATGAATAATTTTAAAAAGTTCTAAAAATTACTAAACTAAAAAAAATACTTGAAATTTCTTAAAATTCAATTTTCAAATTTCAAATGGGGTACACAATGTGCTCAGGTTGTATATGAGCATATATAGGAAGATTATCATTTACAATAAATTTCAAGTTATAAACATTTTCAAATGTTGGAGTTAGGAAGTATATTTGATTATACTTGACGGAGACTAAATCGCATATGCATCACATTATTATCATGACCTCTTGCACTGACAATATTGCGCAGAAGAGAAAAAAATAACATCATTTATGGTGATATTCTTCACTACATAGTCAAGTCATTTTGTGATTCAAAAAGTTTGAACGAGCTGAAAGTGTGTAGAAGTTGTCTGAAGGAGAGATTTAGAATCATTTTTGTATGAAATACGTGAAAAAAACTACGAATTTTGTAAACAATTTTTTAGGCAAAGATAATGATCTGCAACAACTAATGAAATCTAAATTGGTAATTTATACATCATAGATCATACATGATATTTAATTACTCAGTGTTAGTTATTCTTTGTTTATGTTTTCAGGTATTTTAAGAATATATTGAATAAGGTACTGTCTTTGTTAAAGACATTGATATAATTGAGTAATTGGATACGAAAACATCCGCATAATCTTATCGTTCTTAAAGATTATTCTTAAATGATAAGCTGGTGAACTGGGGGCCTTAAGTGTTTTAATTAATAATACAAGGTCCAAAACAAAATTTTAATGTAATTTATGGGTACTTGTAGCCTTACAATTAGAAGACTCTTTGTGTTTTTTTTTATAATGGTAACAATTAGAAGACTCGAATTATACAAAAACTAAAATATAGAAAGATTATAGATAAATAAAATCTCTTATTTTACCAAAAAGATGTTAAGAAATTGCTTGTACAAATCAAGTGTTTAACTAGTTTACTCCTTCTATTTGTCATTATTTACTTTTTTGTGCACCAACCACGTGCAAAGCACGTCCTTTAAAACTAGTATATATATAAATAAATAAATAAATTGAAGGAGAAAAAAAAAAAAACCAAGGTTTCTTTTATTCACAGCAATGCTAAGTCCTCGGCTCGTACATTGTTTGTTGATACTTGAGAGACAAATCTGTATTTGTAATTATCACAAATACTCTTGAATCAAAAGAGACTCCTAACATTAAAGCTAATGATGTCACGAACACATGTACTATGACTCTAATTGCTCCCCCAAGAAACTTCACTTGTAAGTTTCTTTAAGTTTAATTGGTTTTGTCATCTCGATCAAGAATCAAATATTTGTTTGATTCCAAAAATCACCAAGATTGATTATTGGTATGCATGTGAAATCGGACCACCCTAATAGCACCTAGAAAAAGAAAATTTCAAATCACCTGTCTACTCCAGTAATCTAAATTCAAAAATTCTATATATGAATTGCATTTCAAATACAAAACTGCACCTATAAGTCTGCTCAAAAATTGGCTTGAGCGGAAACATGAGTGGCTCAAGACAGATCGAAAGCAGAGGGAAGAGAGGTTTGAAACCCTGTCAATCCTAATCTTCCGGGAGCCATGGTAGGTAGGCATTTCAACTGGGATTGACTAAAGGGGTTGTCTGGTTTTAATCCTCCATAAACTCGTATCAAGCTATTTAACAGGCAAAATGGTAACAGATGTCTCTAGTAAGCCAACAGATCTTCATTGAAGTTGCTCAAGTGTCGCATTAATGAGGCCCTACTAAGAAATCAATGGGAAGCACCTTTTAGCATAAGATTTGATTAGGATAACTTCCATCTACTGTAAATGATCTAAACAACACAATGGCTGACCCCGTGTAACGGTGACCCTTACGCATCTTTCAGAGTTTGATAAGCCCAAAACCATATAATAGGGATTCCACATAATGGTGCTGATATCTTCTACATTGCAACAGGGGGTGATACTGTTGACATTGGCCACATCTATTCATAGCATGAGACCCCCTCCATGCAGGGACTCCAGGAGACAAACCTGCATTCAGGCCAATGGTCAACAACTAGCTCTACTGTACGCCGCTCTCTATACCATCGCACTGGGTGCTGGCGGGATAAAGTCCAATGTCTCAGGATTCGGTTCCGACCAGTTCGACATCACGAATCCCAAGGAAGCGAAGGCCATGATCTACTTCTTCAATAGATTTTACTTCGGCATCAGCCTAGGCTCATTATTTGCCGTTACTGTGCTAGTGTATATTCAAGACAATGTGGGAAGAGGATGGGGGTACGGTATATCGGCAGGAACAATGGTAATAGCAGTTGTTATATTGCTACTTGGGACACGGTTGTATCGATTCAAGAAGCCCCGAGGAAGCCCTTTGACTGTTATAGGGAGAGTTCTGCTACTGGCTTGGACGAAGAGGAGACTTTCTTATCCTTCTAATCCTAGCTTATTGAACGAGTACGACAATGCTCAAGTGGCACATACCCAGAGATTCAGGTAAATATGACATGAAGGAACTCTAAACTCTTTGGTTTGTGGATTTAATGAATGATAGAAAAAGGAAAAACCATTTCCTTTTTTTCCCTACGTGCTTAAATAATGTTTGAGATTCAAATAAACAATTAAATATAGTAGGAAATCAGAAAAAAGAGGAAGGAAGTGACTTGAAACATTCAAAAATTACAATTTATTTTCATCCCCTATTTTCTTTTCCTTCCCATTTCCCTCACTATTCTCCTACGTAACCGACAAAGAAAAGCATTTTACTTGGTGGTTTCTTTTCACTTGCCTCACTAAATTCATGAACCAAAACGGAGGCTAAGTGTGATATTGTGTTGCATTAGAAGATTTGTGAGGTTGAGGGTAGCAATATCTTCATATTCATGCAACAAAGATGAAACATGTAATCAAATCATCAGTTAAAGAACAGAAAAAACAAAAAATAATAATCAGTCAGTTATTCGGGTGAATTCAGAAAGGGGATGGAAGAATATACCTGACATATCTTTTACTTTGACTTCTACCATGCATTATGGATTCCTGCTGGATCTTTACCCTACTAGAAGAACTCCTAATTCATAGTTCAGTAAGCAGGTACTAAACACATGTAATGCTTGAACTCTTGGCAAGAAGGCACTTTTGCAACCCACAAATCACGTATAACACTTGTGCAGTCCAACGTATTTACTCCATCTCAAAAAATGGCCCTTCTTCATCCAAATTCTAACTTGGACAAAACCATATTTTAGCAAACACAATTTAAACCCAGAAGAATGTTTCCTAGAGTCAAAACTTCAAAGAATCTAATTTATGGCAACATAACAGATCCTTCGGTAAATACAGTTTGCCAAAACTGAAGAGGAAGTTAGGAAACTAACTAATCACAGAATAAATAATACTTTTTTCAGATATATATATATAGATATACACTCACATGCATATAGACAATGTATATAATGGCCAAGAAAAATTTCCCAAAGATCCCATTCTATCATATGCACATTTTTTTTGTTCTTGGTACCAATGATTCACAGTTTGTCTATGTATAATACACGATATATATTCCTTTGGTCATATAATATATGTATGTGTACGCTAATACTTTCCTATTGTACATGAACATGATTGAGTAGGTGTCTAGACAAGGCTGCAATCCTAGACGACTACGCAACTGCCAATGGAAATATAAACAACCCCCGAATAGTTTCAACCGTGACTCAAGTAGAAGAGGTGAAAATGGTAATAAAGCTCATACCCATATGGTCAACATGCATCCTCTTCTGGACAATCTACTCTCAGATGAATACCTTCACCATAGAGCAAGCCACCTTCATGAATCGATACATCGGCTCCTTCCATGTCCCTTCAGGCTCTTTCTCCTTCTTTCTCTTCATCACCATTATTCTCTGCACTTCCCTAAACGAAAGAGTCTTTGTACCCTTAGGTCGAAAACTCACCCACAACATCCAAGGAATCACAAGCCTTCAAAGAATTGGAATCGGGCTTATTTTCTCCGTGTTTGGTATGGTAGCTTCAGCTATTGTTGAGAAGCAACGGAGAGAACAAGCTATACTACACAATACTAAAATTAGTGCTTTTTGGTTAGTCCCACAATTCTTCATAGTCGGTGCCGGAGAAGCTTTTGCTTATGTTGGACAGCTCGAATTTTTCATCAGAGAGGCACCGGAAAGGATGAAATCTATGAGCACGGGACTATTTTTAAGCACACTCTCAATGGGATACTTTGTGAGTAGTTTGTTGGTGTCTTTGGTCGATAAGGTGACCAAAACCTGGCTTAGAAGTAACTTTAACAAAGGGAGGTTGGACTACTTCTATTGGATGCTAGCGATGCTAGGCGTGTTTAATTTCTTGGTTTTTCTTGCCTTTGCAATGAGACACCAGTATAAGGTGCAGCAGAGTATCATTCCCAAGGACGGTCAGGAGAAGGAGCTCACAAGTTGGAATGATGGGTTAATCGAAGATGTGGAGAAAAAAATGGAAGCACCTTAGTCATAAAGCTTTGAGATATTTCTTAGTAAAGGACGCTCAGGAGAAGGAGCTCAAGAGTTGGGCTGATGGGTTAAGTGTTAGTCAAAAAGCTTGGAGATATTTGTTAGTACCATTTTAGTCCATATACAGTTAGGCTATGTATTCTTTTTATCTTCTGTGATGAAAGTACTTGAATTTGTTCACATGGTTATCAGATGGTATAAGCATACCTACTATTTGGTAATTTATTAGAACGTAGAATCTCTTGAAGCTGAGATATTTTTGGAAAACCATTGCATCTATCGTGGTTAGAAACGGTCAACACGCGAGATTCACGATCCATAATTTTGAACTTTGAAGTTTTAAGTGGAAAACTTTCAACATATTGAGGCTTGAGATTGCATTAAACGTGTATTCAATTGTTATTTTTTTCAATTTAAGCATTGTATATGTGCTTTTATATGTACATAGCATATACATTCATATTTTTTTTTTTTTTTTAAAAGTGACTTCAATTTATGATACGATTCATGACCCATGAATCATGATTTTGGTAAACTGATTCACGACTCATTTCACAATTTCACAACTATGATTGCATCACCTTATCCAACAGAGCATGGCAAATATTTGAACCAAGCAAGTTGTTAGATTTTGATTACCAAAGAAAAGGTGCTAGAATTTAAGTTGTGGGATCATTTGTTTTTTCCAGAAATACCAAATGCTTCATAGAGAATTATTTGTATGTAGTGTAATTATCAATACATTACCAAAATAATAACTATGACTGGTTTTCCTAGTCCAGAAAGCACAAGTCATCTATGCCCAAACCATGCTAACAATAAAGAAGAATATCATGTTCTGCCCCAGGAAGTGTATACCAAGGTCAATGACCCTTGAATTGTTTTTTCTCAAGAAAACATTCTAATTATTGCGAGAAAGCACATCATGTAATTTAACCACTTTAATTGGACAAGGCTGACAAAACTAAACAGCTTGACATATACATATATAGATAATAGATATATGAATGTATCTATGGATCTTTGAGAAACAAGCACTTCTTCAATCATTTTTTCTTAAATAAAATACTCCACTTCAAATGACATTATATCCATAGGCATACTAAGGCTTAGTTTGGCCCCCACGTGGCTTTTTAAAATGAGCTTATGAAATTTATTATTAAGTTGTTTGATAATTTTGTACCAGTGACACATTACTCTTCAAAAAAACATCATGAAACCAAAAAGCAACCTTGAGCTTTTAAAAGCTCCATTCTAGAGCTTTTAAAAGCTCCCCCCAAAAAAGTCGTAAGTTTAATTTTTACGAAGCTCATAAACTAGTTACCAATTGAATTAACATAAAATTGTGCTTTAAAAAAGGAGAAGCACCAAAATGGGGGCCAAACTAAGCCTTAATCGGAAAAACATGCAAGTGGAACGGACAATAGCCGGCCATTTATGCAAATCATAGAGTCAATGTGTGGAATCTGAAATAACAAATTAACCACATCACATTATATTTAAGTTTAGCAAGAAATATTTAGATAGCTTGACCTACCGACAGAGTTAACTATTAAGTTGTATTCAAAAGTAGCTACGCTTTTAACAATCAAGTTGAAGCATCTGTAATTCATCCTCCTGATTTGGTCAATCCAATCCAAAACTGTAGGCATGGATCACAAGGATTGTCAGTTTTCCAACCAGTGACATCTATTTGAAATTCTTGCCGTTGATTCTATGGTCCATCTCAAGAGGCCTTTTTTTGGGTACTTTTAAGTACTTCAGATAATATACGTGTACTTTTGTAGGAAAACCTCAAGAGTGGGACTTACGAGTTGAGATCCTTACCCTGGGTTTGAAAGACACAGAATACCATTGGCCAATGAAGCCCATGGTCAATTATACAGTTTAGGTTCAGAAAAATGAAAAGCTCTAATTAACCACTAGAAATGATTTTTTTTTTTTTTTTTTTTCATTTTATCAAGAATGGTAAAATTACATTGATCTCCCTCTACAAAGGTTGGTGTGATTTTATAAAATACGTTGTTAAATACTCCACCCATCTCAAAAGACAGCTTCTCTCTCTCTCTCTCTCTCTCTCTCTCTCTCTCTAGCTTTTTTGCCATATGCTTGACCATGTGTCTGCTGTGTATTTATTCGATACAACTGCTAAGAATGAGGAACCTTTCTCCCTTTTGTCTCCTTTTAGACTTTTAAATATCTGAAGATGAGCAGCAGATGGGCATGTAGGGAAGATGCAGTCGAAGGGTAGCAAAAGGTGATCCAGAGCTTCTCTCTACTGAAAATTTTCACTGTATGATTTAGGCTTAGTTTGGCTCCCACGTAACTTTTTAAAATTAGCTTATGAAATTTATTATTAAGTTGTTTGATAATTTTGTACAAGTGACACATTACTTGTAATGACCCTGATGTTGTGGGCGGACTGCAGTAGGTGCCTTTGTGGCTGCAGTAAGTGCTGGCAGGCTACACACTATAGGAAGTTCGTCCCGCATCGCCTGGGTGTGGAAAAGTAATGTATTATATATGTGTGGTTCCAAGTCTCCTTAGTAAGAGGCCTTTTGGGCAGTGGCCCAAGAACAAAACTGTGAGAGCTTGGACCCAAAGCGGACAATATCTTAGTGATGAACTAGACTGGGTCGTGACATTACTCTTTAAAAAAACATCATGAAACCAAAAAGCAACCTTGAGATTTTAAAAGCTCCACACCCCCCACCCCTCCAAAAAAAGCCAATTTTTTTTTTGGTAATACTTGGAACACACCCAAAGACAACTTTTGGGACACAACCCAAGAGATGTGTCTATCTCTCTCCTGTGTCACTGTGGGGTCCAGTGACATCACAGGAAAGATATACACACATCTCTTGGGTTGTGTCCCAAAAGTTGTGTCATTGGGTGTGTCCCAATCTTTACTCTTTTTGCAAAGCTCATAAACTAGTTACTAAATGAATTAACATGAAATTGTGCTTAAAAAAGGAGAAGCACCAAATTGGGGGCCAAACTAAGCCTATGTATTATTAGAAAATTTATAACAATAAATAAAACAATGAATTCAGATTACCAATGGATATAACTCTTTTTATTCGGTTAAAATTTGCCTGACAAGGCTGACAGACCTAAAGAAAATAGATATCTGGCAAAAACCTCCAGTTGGACAAATCAACATACAAGAAAGGGGATCTTACCTAGGGAGAATTACATAGGTTGCTGAGAAGAATCACTCGAAGGGGTAGGAAGGTGGCTCACCACCAATGGGGGACGTATGGCTCGGTGGTTCGCCTGCTTTTGTTTACGGGCTTTATACATCTCTTCCGTCTCAATCACAACCAATCTCTTAACCTAAGCAAATTTCAGAAACATAAATTTTAGTGAAAATATCAGAGAAGATACGTCCATTGTTATCAAATCGTGTATCGGATTGCCAATCATAAATTGTATCTAATTGTGAATCGTAAGATTCACTTAGTTTATAAAATAAGAAGACTATACATGTATACTATTATATACATGTAAAAATAGTGTTTCCCAATCGTGAATCAATTTGCTAAAATTATGAATTGTAAATCGTATCGAATCGTGAACCTTGAACCAAATCATAGGTTTCATACAATATCAAGGCTCAAATTGCTTGAAGTTTCTCACTTAAAACTTAATAGCTTAAAATTATGCAGTATGAAGTATATTGAATCGTGAATCGAATCTAGTTGTGCAGAAAACTCGAACTGACCCGTATGAATCGACTCGTGAAATAACTAATCTAACAACCATGTTTATAAAAGCATGTGCACAATGCTTAACGTAAACAAAATAACAATCTAACACAAAGTTTCATACAACATCAACGCTCAAAATGTTGCTAGTTTTCCATTTACAACTTTCAAAGTTCATAATATGAATTTATGAATCATGAATCAAATATAATGACGAATCGTAATGGGTTGTGGGAAGCTCAAACGACTCGTATGCGTTGACCGATTTTAACAACCATGGATACATCATGCAAGGGATTGGTGTGTGTTCAAGGCAAGGTAATTCTCGAACCTGTTGAAGCATTCCTCTAACAGTAGGAGTGTTCCATCGCATGACAGTTCGATTGCACTTTCCTAGGTGCAATGCCTCTAAGGTACATCGATGAAGTCTCCTGGTTCCTGGAATTCCCCTCACCAAGGTTACATAGAGGTTAGGGCTCCATGCAATTGGGACACATGCTTTGTAAGCCTTGAATGCATTCATGGCATTCTTTGTTTGGTCCTACACTTACAAGTAAACTATGTCATAAATATGCTTTCTCGTATGCATAAAGTTATTGAAAATACAACATGAACATTTTTAGAAGGGAACTGGATAATCAGATTTGAAGCTGAAGAACAAGGATCCAGTAATTTTCTAACATAAAAATAAGCAGATACTTTAACTTAATTTTCTCAATGATTATTCAGTTGAAGATTATATATATGTTTATCGCCAAATTTCTCTACGCAATCAGCATTAGTTGTAGTCTGGCAACGTTTTAGAAAGAGGAAATTTTCTATCATTAGTGCAAAAGTATGAAAATACTCATCTTTAAAATGAACGACTCTTGGCCTACATTTTCTAGCTACTTCAACAGATACAAATCCGTATATATAGACACAGACTCCTTCTAAGGAGGGATCCCTCATGGACTTTTAATCCTGATCGTCAGAGCTCATATATATATATATATATAGAGAGAGAGAGAGAGAGAATTGAGGTATCTATATCTATCTATACATATATAGATAGCAATGTAGAAGGCACGCCACATGGCATTGCTAATCTAATTGAGATGCCATGTGGCATTACTAAATCATCACAATATAGATAGATACATGTATAAATATATCACATGAATAAAATAAATACAAAAAACACCAACAAAATCACACAAAAACAAAACCACCCCAACTGTCTTTTAAACTCAATGTGGCAGTCTAACAGATGCATTAAAATACGAAAACTAAAAAAAGAAGGGAAACCACCCCAGCAACCATCCCACTCCTCTTTTGTCTCAAAAATTGCTTCTCTCCCACGTAAATTCAAAACTTTAATCAATTTAAAAAACAAGAATCATGGAACAGTTATCCTAATCTATTTGGGGGGCCGCTTAGTTTCAAACCATCTCTCTCCCCTGGGCACTACATTATTCACCTACACTTTTTCAATTTCACCTTTTCACACAAAACATATATTTCATCATCATTACATCTCTCTTCACATTTTCTTTTCGTTCCTTAATTCGATTAAGGTTTCGATATTCAAATCGCATTATCGCTTACTCATGCAAGAAGATACAGAATATTGCAGCGAAGTAGAGATTACAAATATCATAATCTTTTTTGACATCCTTTAGGTAAAGTTCTGAGAAGACGGTCGTATGATTGCTTGCTCGGAATTTGTGTAATTATATTTTTCAGACTTTGTGTGAGTACATTTATTACCTTTTTGGGTATCTATTGTTTTATATTGTTTCAGCTTTGCTATTTGATCAAGGTTCATACATGGTTTTTTATTATTATTATTGTAAAGATGGTATAGTGTAACGCCCCGAAAACCAAACCACATGGGCGAGGTCAACGCGCCAAACCATATAAAGGAAAGCAAGGGATAGTTCTACATAGACCAATCCACAAGGCGGAAGCATATAGGGGAATCCTATGTGGATTCCAAAGAAAAGTTAATAAGTCGAGGGTTGACCCACGAGGACCAAACGGGTCAAATAGGGTCAACCAACATAGTTTGGTTTTGAAAGGAATTTGTTAAGAAGTATAAAGAAACTCCAAAGGTTTAAAAGTAACATGTAATGAAGTTTGCTTTGAAAGTTTATCACTAAAGCGGTTTTTTTTAAGGAATACGACCAAAAGGTCCTTAGGAAGTTGAAAGTAGTAATTTTTCCCCATAATAGGGTAACCATGGGCTAAGAATTGCTAATAAGTGTTAAAAACATAATTTAACAAGGATCCAAGAAGATCCAACTAACAAGTTCAAGATCAAGAAGGAATTTACAAATAACATCTTGTAATTCAAATCTACAAATGAGATAACGGTAAAAACAATTGCAATGTTCCTACCATGAACTATATCATTGGAATATTAACGTATCACAAGACTTCCTCGTAAGGAATCTTACAAAACGAGATGCCATTCATCGGATAACTCTTGGGCCTTGCCCTAATCAACATTTCCTGAAAAAGGGGGTTTTATAGATTCATTAAGCACGACGGCTCAGTAGAAAACATTGTAGAAATGTACTACTACTTCTAAAATCATGCTATGACATGCGGTGCAATGCTTTGCCGCCGTGGCGATGCAACTAGCCGGATGGCCAAACCGTGAGACATTCCCAACTCAATATCCCAATCACACACTCTCACACCGGATAGCGAGCCACTCAAACGTGAGTGTAGCATACAAGATCTCCGGTAGCTAGCCGAATATGATCTTGCGTTTTCGAATGTTTTAAGGATCACAAACAACCTTCCTCACTTCACACCCGCTTCCGGAATTTCATCAAATTACAACCCCAAACGGGGATTCCAAAGACATTCCCAAATCGTGGGAATTTTAACAATTTCATATGCCCCAAGCCAATGCCATGAATGCTATGCCGACTTGGCGACTATGATATGCTACTAGATGCGGTTATGCTTTAACAATGTCATTTCTAAGAATACAATGACAAGAAGTAAACATGGTAGTTCATATAAAAGGTAATCATCTCATTAGGCAAATAAGAGATTTCTAACATCAATTAGTATTTGAACCCATAGAAACTCAAATAGCATTTCGGTTTAGACATGGATTCAAGTAAGCACATAAGGCCAAGTAATCATTCAATTAATCACATAGGAAGATTTCCAAAACAAGATTAATATTTATTAACACTAACTTACACATGGCAAACCATGAAGTTAGAAATAATAGTGCACTTAAACAATGAAATCTACCTCTTGAGTATTTGAGCAAATACTCTCACCAAAAAAAGATCCAAAGAAGAAATTATGCATATTAGCAAATCCCGTAAGCTATCAACACCTAGTTAAATAAAATCACATTTAGGAATCATAACCATGGTGAAACAAAACAACACAAACTACCTCTTAAGTTCTAGAGCAAGAAACTCAATAAATAGGAAGCCAAAATGGAAAAGGAGAGTACCCAAAGGAAGCTCTTTGCAAGGGGAACAAATAGATCTCTAATGGTCTTGACCCAAATATGCTTGAAATGTCTTCAAAATGAGCTTGAAGGTCTAGGTTTCCATGGAGTTTTATCTCCCAAAAACTAGAGAGAGATAGATGTGAGAAAAAGAAAAAGAAAATGAATGTGAGAGAGAGAGAGAGAGAAAGATATAGGTGGGTTATATAGGGAGAAAGAGAGGGGGAAGCTTCCTAGGGAAGCTTTAGTGGTTGGGGTGGTTGGGAGTGGTTGAGAGTGGTTGGGAGGTGATTTGTGGGTCTCGTCCTTGTCTCCCACACACACACCTACACACAAATATGCAGCATGCGTATACACACATTTGCCACAACAAATACCAAAGTGATACCACCATGTACCAAAATAAAATACACTGTCCCAAACCAAGACCCACATTGGTCCAAAATTACCAAAGTACCCTTTTAAAATTCTGGGTTTCTACAATCTACCCCCCTTAAAAGAATTCCGTCCCGGAATTCAAACAAGAACGAAAGGTACTCAATCAAAGAATGGTCCACGACCACACCACAATGCCGTAGTGTCACAAACAACGTGAACACTAGCACAACGTGAGAAAACGAAATATCTCACACATCGATTCCAGAAAGGAAAGGAAAGCTCAATAAAACAGGCAGTAAGCACACCAAGGGTGCTTAGGAACAAACACAAGGGACATACGAGGTTCAACATTTAAAGGACGGAGTCAACTCCAGAGATCAACTATAATAATGGACAAGAACCTCCAAACCATTGGATCAACCAAAACGTACTTGAATGAAAACAAAGTACAACCGG
Source organism: Hydrangea macrophylla (assembly GCA_033977485.1). Classification (NCBI taxonomy): domain Eukaryota; kingdom Viridiplantae; phylum Streptophyta; class Magnoliopsida; order Cornales; family Hydrangeaceae; genus Hydrangea; species Hydrangea macrophylla. The sequence continues at coordinate 39,222,141 of CM066994.1, forward strand.
ATATCTCAAATTCATCGAATCAAACAAACGTGATCCCTTCAAAAGGAACACGTGATCATACGAACACAACGAGCTGTTGTATACCCAAAATTTGTCTCAAAAACGAATAAGCAACAAGTATACAAAGGATATATATACCAACAAAAGATATGATCTAATCATCAACTGGAAACCCTATCCAAAGAATAGAGGGAAACCCGTAGAATGGAAATAACATTCTACAGCCATCACTTATGGTGAAAACACTCGCAAGACCCAAGGAATAAATGGGAAAAGCTTTAATCGATATATAAAATAATCGAACGAAGATATTACACAAGCGTGAATATCACACACAGAGATTGAATTACAATTAAACACAAGATTCCCAAAACAGATCAATTATAGACTATCAAAGAATCGTCATACGCAGCAAAAGTATGATGTTTCAAGACACGAGTTCCAAAATGAACCAAATAACTGGGTCAATTCCCAAGGAATGGTCCAAACGCTCAAGAATGAAACCAAAGAAAACTTCACAAAGCAATCGATATACTCGGCACTAAAGACCGGAACGACTCAAAGTTACGTCTTAGCCACATAGGAGGTACGAGTCACAAAGACTTACTCGTAATACCTCGCTCCTCACAAGAAGACGATGATCAATATAGACACAAAAATCTACACCAATGGCAACGGGAAGTCGATAGAAGAAATGATTATCACATCCCAAAACATAAATGTCGCTATAGTCAATTATAAAGATCTCACTAATAGATGGATCTATTGAGAGATCCCATCTCAAAACAATACGGCAAAAGAAATGCCACTGCCAAAAGTCGAAGGGTCTCACAAGGAAAAGTGTCTAAGAAGACACAATGATGCCATCAATAAGACAACAATAAATCAAATAGGTAAACGAACAGATATAAACCAACAAGCTCACCAACATTCGTTGTCGCACGCGACAACCAAAAGTATATCATAGAATACATGCCTTGACCAATATGGTCATAACGATATCAAGTTTCCGAACCTTTAACTATTGAAAGCCCGATTCACATCAAAACGAACTAAAAGTTCCCAAACGAGGTAACTTTGAAGTGTCATACGAAAAGATAGAAGTATACTAGACAGCAAGCCCAAAACAAGAGTTATCATAACCTCATGTCCCCAGTGGACAACAGATAATGAAAGTGTTCAAAGAAACACAGTCGAAGCCTCGAAGGCCCTCAACAAAATGAAGGCAACTTAACAGAAGTAGCCACACTAACCAAAAGTGATCTCAAAACAAACGATCACCAAGAATCCTCCTCTGCTAGAAGCAAGGATGAAATTGGAAGATCGCAACGATCTCGAACAAAGCTCAAATACAATAATCTCACGACAGGGTAAGGACAAGGGGCTCACTGATTTCAATAAACAAGGAATGCACCAAGTGCATGAATCAAACTTGTCAACTATGACATCAACAACAATATATCAAGATGATGAAACTAAGTACAATCAAATGGATACCTCGTAGAATCAACTAAAAATCCCCCCTTACGGATCAATCGTAAGGTCAAAAAAATAACAACGATTCACATCGATAGGCCACCTCAATAGGCCACAAAATTAGGCAACATCAATAGGCAATTGCCAGAAAGTCCAAATAACATGAGAATTACAACGTCCCTTAACAAAGATAAGGTAAGTTCGAGTTCAACATGAAATGGAATTGGAGAACTCACAAATGACTACTAAGTCCAAACGGGTCCATGGTCAAAACCACCAATGCCCAAGAAGAAGAAGAATCATTCGATAAAGAAAACAATTCTTACAACCACAGCAAAATGATACATCTTATGTAGATTTACACGAAACTCTGACACACTCCAACAATAAAATACTATGCGAATGACCACAGTATTCAAAACATAGAAGATTATGCGATTGCAAAGCAACCACAAGCACTCAAGGCGTACAATCAAACGCAATCAAAATTTAAGCCTTAGTAAACAATAAATTAAGGCTACCAACAACAAGGATCCACAACACGTAGGAGATCATACTCCTAAAAACCAGTATGACCTTGAATTCACGAAGATAATGAAATCGAGAATCTCAACAATAAATCATTAAACAACATTTGTCTCTCAAGGAGAAGGGAAAGATCCGAGTGTTAAACAACTCAAGTTTGAATTTCACGAATAAATCCAAGAATTTAATAAGGCAAAACTGTCAGAGAAAGATCGATTCAAAAGTCAACAAATCCAAAGAAAAGGACATCACAGCACTTACAGTGCGACATACCCAAGTTCAAAACTTAAGAGTGAACTAGTTTGAAATCAACAACCCAATCACAAGAATCGAATCAACAAGGCACAAATGTGCTTTCAAGAAAAGACTTGGAACAATAGAACTACAACGCTCTAGTAAGAGCTCAAAGACCATAGGGATCAAGAATAAACCTACTTCCAAGAAGTAAAACAGAAACGATAATCCATACTTACTCACAAGGAATGAAACACCACAAAGTACGTGTTTTTAAGACCAACGTCACAGCATTAATCATACAACGTTAACAGCGAATCCTCAATGAAAATCATAATGAAAATCGATAACGATTGATAAATAACTCATAGAAAAGATTTCAGTACCAATCAACAGGATAGGCAGTCTCGAAAGAAGAGACGATCCTCAGAGTCGCGGAATTCACTCAAACATGAAAATCAGCGAATAAAGGAACTAATAGACTTGGAACAATACAAATCTATACCCCACAAAAGCTAGAATCCTCACAACGATTCATACGATAGGATTTGATCATATGAAATGATCCCATAGTGAAACTACAATTTGATTGTGAAGATTTAAACAATCACCAGAAATTTGGGTCAACCGACCAACCACATGATTAAAAACTTGTAATCTACTCAGAAGAGTAATTACAACGTCAAACTGACATCCGAACGATGAAATTCTCACACGACAAAGAGTACAACAATCCTATAAGGAGAAAGGACGATAAACAAAAGTTTTCGTAGCCACATGAAATATACATGGACTACCAGCCACAATCGAGAGCTAACAAGATAGAATGCTCTCACAAAGATCAACATAACCTTTAGAGAGGCTTTGTATTACGTGCGAAATAAAACTTAAGCCACCCGAAAGTAAGCATCTCAAGAAAGTATGCGAAAACGTAGGAATACCCGAGTCAGAAGACACAACCTATATAAGCCGTCTAATAATACGTAATGCACAACATATTAACATGTTGGTTTTCACTAGTTCAAAACTTATCTTCCAGATTTTCTACTCAAGAAATCTCATTATGAAACACCAATAAAAGTATCTATGAGTACGCGTATGAGCTACTCTAAACACGTAAAACATGAATTATTATCTCAACATGTTATCGTTATCATGCTTAACAATTCAATAATATTGGAACAAGTAAGCACGAAAGCACATGCACATTAGCATGTTATCAGAAAATCCCGAAGGCAAGTAAACATACTTTTCATCCTTCTCAATTATAACATATAAAATCTATCGCGTAACGTGCTAACCAATACATTATCTTACAATAGTGTAAACATATAAAATATATGCACGAAAGCATATAGGCACATAATCTCAAAGGCATATAGCATCTGAGCATGCTCGCATAATATCTTCCAACTTAAAGAAAATTGATGACAATTTCATCATATAGGCATGCAACATTTCACATGTTTCCTCAACAACTAAAATGCAAACAACTAGTGATATGAGGTCAATAAAAATAATTGAGATCTTTTAACAATATAACTCGATGTAAGGCACTGTTCAATACCTAACTATCAACCCTACAAGGTGCAGTACGTCGAGCGAATAATCCAAACAAGGAAACCCTCATGTATATACCTTTTAACCTTGCACGGTCAATGATTAAACATCAACAGATAGTCACACCAAGATGTATTACAAAAACCAATTTTTAATGAGTATAGCGTTAAGATGAAACGAAAAGTAAAAACCACCTCATGTTCACAATTGCATAGTCAAGATATATAGGCATGTGATCACATAAACATGTAAGGACTTAGGCATATTAACACGTAGTCCAAATAGGCAAATAAACATGCTATCATAATCAACTCATCATGAAAATGAAATAAAATGATTCATTTTCCTAAGCATGGTTGATATTATAAACATAGTGCAACGGTCACACAAGAACCCAAATAACTCCCAGAGTACCAAGGTATTCGAACCCGGTAAGCTCTGATACCATTCTGTAACGCCCCGAAAACCAAACCACATGGGCGAGGTCAACGCGCCAAACCATATAAAGGAAAGCAAGGGATAGTTCTACATAGACCAATCCACAAGGCGGAAGCATATAGGGGAATCCTATGTGGATTCCAAAGAAAAGTTAATAAGTCGAGGGTTGACCCACGAGGACCAAACGGGTCAAATAGGGTCAACCAACATAGTTTGGTTTTGAAAGGAATTTGTTAAGAAGTATAAAGAAACTCCAAAGGTTTAAAAGTAACATGTAATGAAGTTTGCTTTGAAAGTTTATCACTAAAGCGGTTTTTTTTAAGGAATACGACCAAAAGGTCCTTAGGAAGTTGAAAGTAGTAATTTTTCCCCATAATAGGGTAACCATGGGCTAAGAATTGCTAATAAGTGTTAAAAACATAATTTAACAAGGATCCAAGAAGATCCAACTAACAAGTTCAAGATCAAGAAGGAATTTACAAATAACATCTTGTAATTCAAATCTACAAATGAGATAACGGTAAAAACAATTGCAATGTTCCTACCATGAACTATATCATTGGAATATTAACGTATCACAAGACTTCCTCGTAAGGAATCTTACAAAACGAGATGCCATTCATCGGATAACTCTTGGGCCTTGCCCTAATCAACATTTCCTGAAAAAGGGGGTTTTATAGATTCATTAAGCACGACGGCTCAGTAGAAAACATTGTAGAAATGTACTACTACTTCTAAAATCATGCTATGACATGCGGTGCAATGCTTTGCCGCCGTGGCGATGCAACTAGCCGGATGGCCAAACCGTGAGACATTCCCAACTCAATATCCCAATCACACACTCTCACACCGGATAGCGAGCCACTCAAACGTGAGTGTAGCATACAAGATCTCCGGTAGCTAGCCGAATATGATCTTGCGTTTTCGAATGTTTTAAGGATCACAAACAACCTTCCTCACTTCACACCCGCTTCCGGAATTTCATCAAATTACAACCCCAAACGGGGATTCCAAAGACATTCCCAAATCGTGGGAATTTTAACAATTTCATATGCCCCAAGCCAATGCCATGAATGCTATGCCGACTTGGCGACTATGATATGCTACTAGATGCGGTTATGCTTTAACAATGTCATTTCTAAGAATACAATGACAAGAAGTAAACATGGTAGTTCATATAAAAGGTAATCATCTCATTAGGCAAATAAGAGATTTCTAACATCAATTAGTATTTGAACCCATAGAAACTCAAATAGCATTTCGGTTTAGACATGGATTCAAGTAAGCACATAAGGCCAAGTAATCATTCAATTAATCACATAGGAAGATTTCCAAAACAAGATTAATATTTATTAACACTAACTTACACATGGCAAACCATGAAGTTAGAAATAATAGTGCACTTAAACAATGAAATCTACCTCTTGAGTATTTGAGCAAATACTCTCACCAAAAAAAGATCCAAAGAAGAAATTATGCATATTAGCAAATCCCGTAAGCTATCAACACCTAGTTAAATAAAATCACATTTAGGAATCATAACCATGGTGAAACAAAACAACACAAACTACCTCTTAAGTTCTAGAGCAAGAAACTCAATAAATAGGAAGCCAAAATGGAAAAGGAGAGTACCCAAAGGAAGCTCTTTGCAAGGGGAACAAATAGATCTCTAATGGTCTTGACCCAAATATGCTTGAAATGTCTTCAAAATGAGCTTGAAGGTCTAGGTTTCCATGGAGTTTTATCTCCCAAAAACTAGAGAGAGATAGATGTGAGAAAAAGAAAAAGAAAATGAATGTGAGAGAGAGAGAGAGAGAAAGATATAGGTGGGTTATATAGGGAGAAAGAGAGGGGGAAGCTTCCTAGGGAAGCTTTAGTGGTTGGGGTGGTTGGGAGTGGTTGAGAGTGGTTGGGAGGTGATTTGTGGGTCTCGTCCTTGTCTCCCACACACACACCTACACACAAATATGCAGCATGCGTATACACACATTTGCCACAACAAATACCAAAGTGATACCACCATGTACCAAAATAAAATACACTGTCCCAAACCAAGACCCACATTGGTCCAAAATTACCAAAGTACCCTTTTAAAATTCTGGGTTTCTACATATAGCCCCCGGATATATGTACATGGAAATATTGGAGTATTTACAAATGATGCTATTCAGTGATAAGGTAGGCCTTTTTCAGTCTATCCTGAATGATATGTATCCATGAGTGCTTGTTTGAGTGTTGGTGCACTTAGTACATACCCACTCTCGCACAGAGTAAACTTCATGGTGAAAATTTCATTGACTGGAGGCATCATGTTATAAATCTCATTGGCAATCATCCTAGGCTCTGTTTGGTCTTGGAATTTAGAGAAAAAAAAAAAAAAAGAAAGAAAGAAAGAAAAATGAAAATAAAGAAAAGTTTAATTATTTTACTTTCACACTCTTTCTGTATGCCTTCTCTTTTTTCACTATTTTCCTTATTAACTAAACAAACAAAAGTTTTCTGAGTGTTTATTTTCATTTCCATGATTAATTCCATTAACCAAATGTAGACTTAGTGCTTCACAATTACAGTAATTGTTGTTCCTATCACCGTTTTCTTTCATTTTGATTTGTTCTATGTTACTTCCATTTAACATTGTTTGTATCTACATTTATTTGGCATTTTTCAATTGAATGTCTAAATATTAATATCAAAAAATTAATGTCATTTTTAAATTTAGAAGTATAACTAATTTTGAACCTATAACAACAAAAGAAATAGAACAGTATACCCCCAAACCAAGATACCAAATTAACAAATACATGGGAGTTGATACAAAATTTGCAATTGTATTTAGGAATGGTTTTTGTAATCTTACGTAGTTATGCTTTCTTCTGTAATTTCAAGGTAATGCCCCTAAATTTTGTAGTCTTTACTTTTGTTTTCCTTTTGTTAAAATCAAAATTGCAATTATAATATCGGAGATTTTATTTAGTTTACCTTACCTAAAAGTACAAAAAGATAAAATATTTTGGAATTTCGTGGATAGAACTTTGTGATGAACTAGGACAGAGATAGAAGAGGCCGTTTTAAATAAGATTAATGTTATACTTTCCAAATTTTGAATCTCAAACAAGTTGTACTTAATTCGTTAATTTGATACAATTATTAAAATCTAGATAATTTGATGCAACAATTGCAATTGTTATTTATAAATCCTAAATTTACTAATTTTATTTATATTTTTTTTAATATGCACGGGTCAAAGCTAGTTTATATATAAATAGCAATGTAGGTGCCACGTGTCACCCCATGTAGTTTTGAAATAAAATAATATTCAAAATAATAATAATAATAATAATAACTCCTAGGCTCCTACAATTTTGTAGGAACTTCTCTCACCCTCACTCACTGTAACCGCATCTCTCCCACCGATGTATCCTATTTTTTTCATGTTTTTTAACCTCTTTTTTTTCTTTTACAGACTTCGTGGGTAATATACACGGCCGGCCCTACCTTTAGTAATTATAGGCCTGGGCCTAAAGCCCCCAATTGTGAACAAAAATTTAGGACCCCAAACTCCTACCACTATACTACATTACACATACACAAACTCACGTATTAGGTCCCTATTTGGGCCTGATGGCCCATTTATTATTAATAAATGGTAAACACCAACCAAGCCGGCCAGCCCCTCTCTTTTCTTAAAAAAAAAAACTCATTACAAATGAGTTACTCCTATATGACAGCTACTAACTCACGCTCTCTCTCTACATTCTCTCTCTCTCTCTCTAACACAAGTACACAACAGAGCCTCCTATGATATTAATAAAAAAAAACCCTAACAGAGTTGCAATTTACAAACTTACAGAGCCAATCATGCCAATGGTTCATTGAGGAATGAGGATTCACTGATTCACTCTCGGTCTCTCCCTCCAATTCTTGAAGACTTGAAGGAAAATACTCACCGTAGGAATCTGGAATCACAACCGGTACAGATTGTTAATTTGCTAGTCTGGTGAAGTGGTGATCTAGTAAGACTAAAGTCTGGTGTGGCTTTTATCTTATAAATTAATTACATTAGCTTTTTTTTTTTGGTAGTTGATGAATGGATTTGATGTGTTGCTAAACTTCAAGTGTTAATTAGTTTAATTACTCAATTGACTCCCTCCGTCCCATTTTGTGAGTCCATCTTTGGGAATTCAACTACAATTGCCCCTAATCATTACAACAATTTTTTTAGTTGTCTTGGTGTAGATTTCAATGAAGGGTAGTTTTGGAAAGTAATTAAGAATTATATACCAAATTAGGAAAGTTGACACAAATTTTGGGACATCCCAAAATAGAATACCGGACTCACAAAATGGGACGGCGGGAGTATATTTTACTTTATTGTCAGACTTTGTTAATTACTACTTTTAATTGAGGAGCTTATGTTTGGTCAGTGTTTGACATGGGAGCGGTTCTGTCACTTCTCAAAGGGTAAGCCGAGGGATAGCGCAATTGATTCATAGTAGTATGTAGAGGCCCCTTTTAATTGTTCGCCTAAAGCCCCCAAAAACTCAGGACCGGCCCTGGTAATATAAATTTATAGATTTTCAAAAAAAAAAATGAATGGTAGCTGTGCATAGCAGGGGCAAACGGTTGCGAAAACCACAATGTTACCATGCGAGCCCGTAGTATTTATATGTTTTGTAAGGGCTGGAATTGATTAGAAGTGATTGCTCACAAAAAATAAAATAAAATAAAATAAATCATTTCCCAAAAAGAAACTCTCATGAGGGAGAAGACTGAATTACGGACAATTATCAATTTCTAGAATCCCTATACATGAATATACATATACATATGATTCTCAGTGCCCGCTAACTAAATCCAGAAACACAAACATATGATTCAATGGCAGAGAGAGAGAGAGAGAGAGAGAGAGCACACCTCGCCCAACACAGCAACGGAAGTCGTAGTCTGTAACAACGGCAACGAGAGGGTTTTGGCGAACGAAGAGGATGATTAGTACAGTATTCTGCTTATTGTAAAGCTAAGCTTTCACGACCAGGCCCGACCTGTGCAAGCCCAGCCCATTTGTTTCTTTGTTTTTTTTTTTTTTTTATGTAATTATGTTTGTTTGATAATCCAATTAAGTATTATAATAAAAAATTTCAGTACTTAATTTTTTTTAGTGCGATTAATAATGTACCATTTAATTGAAAAAGTAGTCAAAAATTCACTGAAAACGTTAAATGAAAATTTTCTAATGAAAACAATCTCTAAATGCTAGTTCTTAAAACACTGTTTTCAATATTACATATAAAAATCACTTAAAATTTTCAGTACTTAAATTCAGTACTTAATTTTCAGTTTTATCAAACGCACCCTAATGCTATGCTCTTCTCAAATTTGAATTATAAGATTAATTTTGTGAAATACTTTATTTGTTGTACAATATGCTATAAGTTATTTGGGAAACAAATTTGAGTTTTAAATTTGAGAAGCATGGAGGCATAAAAAATCGGATTTAAGGGAAGAGGGAGAGAGGGATGGATGGATGGAAAAGATATTCCTATGGAAATGAGGGGTATTCCCTCCTTATGTTTAGGGGTGGACATTCGATCAGTTCGTTCAGTTCGGCTGGCTAATTCAGTTCAATTTTGTTCTGTTCGATTTTGGAAATAACGAACTGAAAATCGATCGAATATAATTTGGTTATTTCAGTTTGGTTACCCAAAATTTCAGTTCGGTTTGGTTTGGTAATTCAATTAACCGAATTGTAAAAAATCCATTTTTTTTTTCAATTTTCACAACTATTTTTATGTTTTTTTTTCCCTTTCATATCACCAAAAAAAAAACATACTTTTCTTTATCTTCAATTATAAAAATACTTATATTTTCATTATATATAGTTATATATAAAGTATATTAATAATATAGATTATTTTTTAATTTGATTTTTCTGTTCTATTTGGTTTGGTTTGCCTAAAGGCTATCGAAAATCGAACTGAAATTTTTATTCGGTTCAGTTTTTAATCGAATTGAATTTTTTAACTGAAATTTAAAATTCGGTTCGGTCAACCGAGCTATTTGCCCACCACTACTTATGTTTGGTTAAATGATAGAGAAGTCATGAAGGATAGAGTATAATATTTTGCATTTTACCATAAATCATCTTACTTTATTATGTTTTTTTTTTTTTTGTTGGTTGCGATTTGTGCCAATTGAATAATAGAAGATCTAAAGGTTGTCAATTAGAGAGAGAGAGAGAGAATATAGAGAATCATTCGTGGCTAAATTAATTTAGCTATTCAAAAAGATAAATATTAAAATAGTTTGTCTTGTGACATTTTAGCAGTATTAGATCATCTCCAACCCTGAGACAACCATTGCAGCAAAAGCAAAGTTGCTGCAAAATGTGATAAAACATTGCTCCAACAGGCACAGCAATTGTTGCAGCAAAGTTGCTGCGTTGCCCAAGTGGCAGCAACAATGCTAGGATAAACCCATGCCATCAAATCTTATCTTGCAATATTTTAATGAAAGATCACACAATTCTTGAATAATTTAATCAAAGTTCCAATGGTTAGAAAATCAAATCTCACAAACTCAGATTTTGTAACTTGTAAAAAAAAATTACAAGAAGAAATTGTTCCACAACCTGTTGAAGATCTGGTGGAAAAAAATGTTGAAAACCCAAAATCGATAAACCTGTTGATGATCTTCTTCAACAACAACAAAAATGAAGAAGAAGAAGAAGTTGAAACAAAGATGGCCCCAAAAAAAAAAACCCCAAATCGGTAAACCTCCAAACCTCTAATACCGAATCTCATTCTCGTTAATTGGTGTCTCCGACTTTGGCTTTTCCACCCTCTGATATCAATCCAACTGAAAAATCACCGACCACAACCACACATAAATTACCATCCAAAAACAATCAAACCCCAAAAATAAAATCCAAACCCAAAAAAAATATATAAAAAATTGAAGATATGAATTAGATTTGAAGCAGCAAAAAGTGAAAACAATAAATCTTTACTCATATTATGAGAGATGCAAAAGGAAGAAAGAAGAGAGGATAGAGTTGGAGAGAAAGAGGGGGGAGAGGAATCGTTAATTTCAGAGGAGAGAGAGAGAGAGAGAGAGAGAGACGAATTGGGTTTGGGATGTGTAAATATGAGAGAGAAATTATTCAGTGTGTATGAGCTCGGCATTTCAACTTGACAATAACTAAAAAATTTGAAATACAACGGCTATAAGTTGTGATATGTCCAAAATGATCCAGCCATGAAGTCAGTCTGCCAAGCCACCGAGAGGTGCTGGTTACTTCAGTACAGGCGCCCATAGCTAAGCAATTCCGAGGTATTCGTCAGGACCGTGCGGTTCGTACCAACAGGCCGGGCATGGAAGACCGCGGCATCCCGTGGACTCGGTCTAACCAGTAGTTTCCTAAAGCAGCTGCAAGACTGCGAGAGGGAATGTGGCAGTTTCCTAAACCGCGTAGGAAACTCTCCCCAAATCATGCAAATCAATTGTAATTAGATTAGGCTTCCTAATCTAACTAACTTACCATGTAAGGGTGGACTCTTGCACCTATAAAAGAGCCCACCTACCCTGTCTATGGGGATCTGAATAACTCTCTAGCTAACAAGCATAGAACAGAGAATTCACCATTGTACGCATATATCCGGTCGGTATTATTGGTAGTGCCGCCCCTCTTTGTTGGCTCACCAGGCCCGCCGGTGATCTGCTAGTGAACGCGCCCAGATTCAACCGTGAACGTAGGTCACCTAGTTAACGGGACCGAACCACATACAACTTGTTCTTGTCTTTTGGTCTCTCCAAACCCTTCTTACTAATTTTCGGCATCATCAGTTTGGCACCGTCTGTGGGAAATGACAGATTTTTTTACCAACAAATTCTTGACTGATCAACATGCCGCCTAGAAGGAGCAAGAAGGCCGTTACCCAACCCGGTCAGGAGGATTCACAGCCCGGGCCATCTGCTGCCTCCATGACCACGGAACAGGTGATGGCAGCGCTGGCGCAACTCTTGGAAGGCCAGCGGCGAACGCAGGAACAAATTGAGTTGCTTTTGGCCCGGCAGGAAAAGTGTCCCGCACCAGAAGATCAGCCCGAGAAAAGCCCTCCTGTTCAGGATACCGCTCGGGACACGAAGGCGAGCCCGTTCCGCCCCGGTGTCCCCACCGAACTGGGAAAACCTCGGTGATGGTGAGCGCAGCCAGGCAACCAGGCGCCTGCAGAGGCAAGCTCGGCCCAATCCTCGCCGGGTGGAGGACGCCAGAACTATTATCAACCGACGGTGCGCGGCCAGAGGGGAAGAGCCAGGACGGAAGGCCCAGGAATCAGCTAAAGACCCTCCGACCCTGAGCCAGGGGGACCTTAGGCATATGATTTCTCGGACCCGGAGCCGGGTTCTATCCCGAAGGTCGGCGCGCTTTAAGGAAGAGGCCTCGTCGTCCGACCCGACCTACCGCTCGGATATGGAGAAGGTAACCAGGCGGGATGACATCAAGGCCCAGTTCGAGGAACTGTAGCAGCAGATTGAGATGCTAAGCCGCAAGTCCGGCCACGACCTCACCAATACGGAGATGGAATCACCATACACAGCTCGAGTAACGCAGTTTCCTATCCCGCGGAAGTTCAAACCCCCTCACCTTAGCGCCTATGACGGCACAGGGAGTCCGGTGGACCACATCAGCACCTACAAGGCTCAGATGACACTGGTCACCACGGTGCACGTGCTACTGTGCCTGGCCTTTCCCAGTACCATCAAAGGGCCACCAGAACAGTGGTTCCATGCTTTAAAGCCCCGGACGGTCGATGACTACAAAGCCCTCAGCAAGCTGTTCATCAGCCAGTTTGTCGGGATGCTCGATCGGTCACAACCGGACACTCAGCTGTTGACCGTCAAGCAGCGCAAAGGGGAGTCCCTGAGGGAGTATGTGGACCGTTTCAACCAGCAAAGGCTCCAGATTCGCAATCTCAATGAAACGGCCGTAATTATGGCATTTTGTTCGGGAGTTCAACACACCAAGGTCGCCACGTCGTTTCATCGTGACCGTCCGGCAACCCTGGTGGAGCTCTCGGAGAGGGTCGAAACGTACATAGACGTTGAGGAGTTCCTGAAAGCGAAGCGCGCCGGCTAGGCGGGAAACAAATCCCCGAAGGCCAAGCACAAGCGTGAAGGATTTGAGAAGGGCTCGAGAAAGAAGCCGAAGCAAGATCAGAAGGATGTCCGGGGTCAGCCCCCGATTGCTTTCACACCCCTTTCTCGGCCCATACAAGAAGTCATGGCCGCCGCCGAAGCGCAGAGGTTGCTTCAGCAGCCATCGAAACTCAGAGCCCCGCCTGGTAAGAGGAATCGAGACAAGTTCTACCGCTTCCACAGGGACCACGGCCATGAAATGGAGGATTGCTTTAAGTTAATGGTAGCAATAGAGAAGCTGATCGAGCAGGGACACCTTGCGGAGTTCGTCACAGCAGATAGAACCCCGGCAGGACACTCGAGCTCCCGATCAGCCACCACCACTTGGCCAAATCCACGTGATCTACGGAGGAACGTCAGGCGGAGGGGATTCACAGTCGGCATGGAAGAGGCATGCTCGGGCATCCCGGGCGGATGTCTGGCAGGTCCAATCCACCGGCTCCTCCCCAACTGATGTTCTGACGTTCACCTCTGATGACTTGCAGGGCGTCCACTACCCCCATGATCACCCGCTAGTTGTGACGCTTTCTATAGCCAACTACATGATCAAGAGGGTACTAGTGGACACAGGCAGCTCGTTCGACATTATGTTCACTTCGGCATTCGATCAGCTCGAGATATCTAGGGATCAGCTCCAGCCGGTTGCCACCCCTGGTTAGATTCAACAGTTCTAGCACACAACCGCTCAGAACAATCAAGCTCCCAGTTCTCATGGGGACCTACCCTCAGCAGGCTTCCGTGTTAACAAATTTTGTGATCGTGGAATCCCCGTCGGCCTACAATGTTATTCTTGGGAGGCCAATACTCAACAAGGCCAGAGCAGTCGTCTCCACTTACAGCTTAACGGTGAAGTTCCCGACTCCTCAGGGACCCGGATGCTTGCGTGGAGATCAGACTACTGCCCGGAGTTGCTATGTCAGCTCGTTACGCCGGGAGCTATCACTGAAACATTAAACGTTCAAGAGATGGACCCCCAGGACCAGAGCGACGCGATAGGTCCAGTGGAAGAATTGGAAAGAGTGATGTTGAATCCCGAATACCCAGACCGCACGGTCAGCATCGGTACCCTACTGGAGCCGGACCTGAAGGAAAAACTGACTTAGTTCCTACGGCAAAACTAGGATGTTTTCGCTTGGAGTCATGAGGATATGCCTGGGATTGACCCCCGGATAATGTCCCATTGTCTAAATGTCAGTCCGGATTATCGACCGGTGAAGCAGAAGAGGAGGGGCATGGCCCCCGAGAGACAGACAGCGGTAGCCGAAGAGGTGGAAAATTTCCTGAAGGCAAAGTTCATCCGAGAGGTCCACTATCCCGACTGGTTGGCTAATGTCGTTCTGGTAAAGAAAAGTAACGGGAAGTGGAGGATGTATGTGGACTTCACCGACCTCAACAAGGCTTGCCCCAAGGATTGCTATCCCCTGCCCAGGATAGACCTCATTGTGGATTCTACAGTCGTCCACTCACTCCTCTCATTCATGGATGCCTACTCGGGGTACAACTAGATCAGCATGTACCCCGGGGACGAAGAGAAGACCGCCTTTATCACTGACCAGGGAATGTATTGTTACAAGGTTATGCCATTCGGTCTCAAGAATGCCGGGGCCACCTACCAACGCCTGGTCAATTACATGTTCAAGGACCTGATCGGGAAGTCTATGGAAGTGTACGTGGATGATCTGCTGGTTAAGAGCCGGGACGAGTCTGACCACCTTGAGCATCTGGCCGGGGCCTTCAGCATTTTGAGAAAATTCAGGATGAGGCTGAACCCGGCCAAATGCACTTTCGGGGTTTCGTCCAGGAAATTTTTGGGCCATCTAGTCAGCAGACGGGGAATCGAGGCAAACTCCAAAAAGATCAAAGTTATCATCAACATGCGGTCGCCCAAGTCGACGAAGGAGGTTCAGAGCTTAGCCGGACGGGTGGCCGCACTGAAAAGATTTGTCTCCCGAGCTACCGACCGGTGTCTGCCATTCTTTAAAATCCTCCGCAATGCGTTTCAGTGGTCAGAAGAGTGCGAAGAGGCGTTCCAGGAACTCAAGAAGTACTTTGCTCCTCTACTCTCAACACCCGTGCCGGGGGAAGAATTGTTTTTATACTTGGCAGTGTCGCCATCAGCGGTTAGCTCTGCACTCATTCGGAAAGAGCACGGGATACAGTATCCAGTGTACTATACTAGCAGGGCGCTCCAAGAGGCGGAGAGCAGATACTCCCGTATCGAAAAACTAGCGTTCGCCCTCATCACATCGGCCCGAAGGCTCCGTCCGTACTTTCAGGCCCATTGACGACATCCTATTGACGCGTTTTCTTATCACACCCAAGTGTAGGTGATCATACAAGTAATAAAGTTCTGGAAGTCCAGGTCGAACCCACAGGGAACGGAATAAAATTTTATTAGGTTAGGCAGATAACTATTTTGTCACTAAAAAGAAAATAAAAGATGATGGATTTTTGTGGGGTTTTACTAAACTACTAATTTTTATATGTTTGCAATAAAAGTAATTAAAGCTATTTTTTTCTTAACAGTTTATGGTAAAGATTTTAACAGTGCAAAATAAATTAACTAACATACTAGTAAGAAAAAGAAAAAAATATATAAAAGCTAAATTTTTGTAAGATAAACTTTTTAGATTTAATAATAGCGAAAGATGGAAATAATACAGATATTTAAGCAAAACTATTATAAAACAGGAAATATTAATTAACTAGGGGAAATGATTTAAAGGAATTGGGAATATGCAAACCAACACTAGATCCCACAACTTTTGTGCATTTGAAAAGCATTTGGCATATAAGACCGCAGAGTCATTCTTTATTTAAAAATAAACTTTCACTAGTCAGGGTCATATCAAGTGTGTCAGGTTTGATATGAAACGACGTCATTTGGTTTAAAGAAAAATAAATAGGCAATTGGGCAGTAGCCAGGTTCGAACCGTGTCCCGCCGCGGACGTGGGTTATTCGGCGTCCAGTCCTCACCACTCTGCCACTACACAATTGCCTATCCATTATTCGATAGAAATATATATAAACACATATTTGAAATATTAACTTTGTCATATGAGTTGTTTGAGTATGCTAGGTGTTTTTTATGACAAAAAACATAATTTGACAATCCACATAATTAGGCTTTTTATTTCAAATATGTACTCTTTTGAGCCCAATATAGCCATAGTATATAAACATGTTAAATGGTCATAAACTATAGATACATAGATATTTTTGGCCATAAATGGAAAAACAACCCATCTAGATAAATTTGCCCATTTAAGATTAGTGCACAGAAGCTGTGGTTTCTAAGTTTTTATTACATATCCCCAATTAAAGTTTTAGCCTACCATTTTGAAATTGAAGCTGTCTTCCAAATAAAATTTAAAAGATAAATTAAATAGGTGTAAACAGTGACTGCTCAATTAAAACTAAAGTTGTAAAACTAAGGTAAGGGTGAAAACTAATATTATTATATTATTTTCTTTACTTAACATGAGCTGGGGTTGAATTTGTGGAATCTGCAAAATAAGAAAGTTTAGTACAACTATGCTAATAAAATATAAGTAAATGGAAATACTGAACCAAAAATAAAATACTTAACCTTTGACTTTGGATTCTTGTGGGGTCACAGTGGTTGAACTTCAAGAACACAAATAAGGCCAAACCAAATCCAAATATACTTTTGGAGTGAGATATGTGTATGATGTACTTTTGGACTTTAGTAGGTGATTATAACAACTACGTGGCTAAAAAATCTGGCATTTAATCGCAAAATCTGTCTTTTAGTGCATGAAAATATTGCTATAAAAATTGAAAATTTGGGGTTTCTAACTATTTTAGGGGGCAACTATAATTACTACTAGTACTAGAAATATTAAATCTAATTTTAAATAGGACTATTTTACTACTACAAATTGACAAAGGTCATACGAGAAAACAAATATTTTAAATTTAAGAAATACAGTACATAAAGTTTTGCTACATATTTTTGAACATAAAATCATCAATTACATAAAAGTAAAATTTTACAACTACTAGAACTAGAAAAGGCAAAGAAAAATTAAAGTTTCCCATTTCTAGGGACAATATAAAGTGCTCACATAATAACCTCCCCTAAACTATTCTCTCCCTAATAGTGATTGTAAACTGTTCTTTCAGTTGTTGCTTTGAGCTTGCTGTGTTGTAGCCTCTTTTATAGATGAAATTTGAGAGACACTTCGTCACTGCTTCCATCATGTGCCAATTTTTTCCTCCACGCTTTGTTAAGTTTTCTTCAGCTCTGACAGTTAATCTGCAAAGAGAGAAAGAGGGGGATTGCCAATTCAATGATTTTGGTTGCTTTTAATTTTTTTATTATTTTTTATTTGTTTTTTTAGTTCTTTTGTCTTTTAGCTTTTTAGGATTGTTTAATTTTTTTTTTAATCTTTTTTATTTGGTTTCTTTGACCATTTACGTAGTAGATTTTGGTGAACATGGAAAATATTTCAGTGTAATTGCTACTTCTTTCATTCCCTTTATTTCACTTCACTTTTACCTAAACATATAACATATGTAAAAACAAATAATTACATGCATTTGAGTGACATCACCAATAAATTATATTAATTCAAAGGGTCTTGCTAGGGGCACTAACAACTTTCACTAATACTTACTAACACACTCTATCTCTCTCTTAGTGGTTCTGCGGGGTCCACTGCGGACCCCACAGTGCCACTAGGAGAGAGATAGAGTGTGTTAGTAAGTGTTAGTGGAAGTTGTTAGTGCCCCAAATATTACTCTAATTCAAATATACATTTAAAATTAGGAATTTGGGGGATTAAATGAGCACTATGTCTATTATATTGACACATAAATGTGCAATATTCAGTGTTTGTCACACCCCTCAACTAGCTTTATCTAGTCCCTAGCAATAAAGTGAAAAGCAAAATTGTTCTAAAAATTTTATTAAAAGTAGAAATAAACTAAGGAAAATAAAATTACTTAACTCACTGTCGCAGGAATCGCGATTGCATTTAGCGTATGCAACAAGCCGTTAAACCTCTAGGTTACCCCTAGTGGACGAGTGTTGTCTCGTGAGGGTTTGCAGTGAATATACCCACAAAATTCATTAATTTTTTTTTTTAATGTAAAAATAAAGTAAAATAAAAATCAAGGTAGATTTTCTTCTTTTACAACAGATAAGATTAAATTTGACAATAAAATGAAATTTCCAAGTATGTAATAGTAATGCAACACATATACTCACAGTTTGTCAATGGAAGTATTTTTTATACTCTTTAAACTTACAGTGTGTACTTGAAAAGTCAAGCACCTGATCTTAACTTGTCACGCCCCGAAAACCGAAGCGCGAGGAAAGAGAAAAGATAGAGAAACAGGGAGAAGAGAATTTAAATCCTTACACAAAGTGCGGAAGCGACTTTGGAAACCCACGGGGATTCCTACAAGGATGACTCAATAATATATAAATCCAAAATGGACTTACATGTTAATGAGTCCAACAAGGATAAAAGCACTAGGAAATTCAATTAAAAGACTATCCGGACAAGTACTAGTTTCAAGGAGAGAAACAAAAATACAATAACTTTGAAAAAGGGCAATTTTTTTACAGTTGCTGAATTTTAAAACACCCGTAAGTAACTATATCTTTGAAATTTTCACATTCTGTTCGCAAAGGTCCATGTAAAATTCGATTTTGCACAACTTTCGTCTAATAACATTTTTTCCAATTCTGCACCATTTGGGCAGAAAAAAAAAACAGTAGCAGTTTTATTTTTGACAGCAACTTGACAGCTTTGTGACAGCTTTTCGAAACCTTCCCAACTTTGCTAAATTCTCGAGTTTAAACTTCAATAC
The DNA here is from genome assembly GCA_033977485.1 of Hydrangea macrophylla. Taxonomy (NCBI): domain Eukaryota; kingdom Viridiplantae; phylum Streptophyta; class Magnoliopsida; order Cornales; family Hydrangeaceae; genus Hydrangea; species Hydrangea macrophylla. The sequence continues at coordinate 39,241,411 of CM066994.1, forward strand.
ATGACTAAACAAGTCCTAATTGACATATAACACATGCCTAGACCAAGCGGAACTTCATATACTCGAAATTTATTTAAAACGAGAAGTGAAAGAGATAAAGAGAGGAAAAAGGGGAGAGGGAGAGATTGGGAGAGAGATATAGGGAGAGATATGGAGAGAGATATAAGGGATGTATTCTAAACACACACACATGTGTATTTTCACATTCGAAAACCTTTTAAAAACATATATATACATAATTCCAACATAAAAAAAGGAAAGAATATTTGAGAAAGAGAAAGATATCAAAGAGGGGAGAGGAGAAAAAGAGAATGAGAGAGATTTTTGAACATTTCCTTTAAAAACAAAATGGACAAATCCGGCAAGGATTTCATACAAATATAATGAGTCCGGTAGGGACAAAACCAAACATAAACGAATCCGGCAAAGATTCCATACAATTACAATGAGTCCGGCAAGGACAAAAGCAATCATAAACGAATTCGACAAGGACTAAAATCCACACACATACATAAAACTTTAGAAGAAGTGCTACGGTCTCGGAAACATAGTTACATAACATAAATAAAAGGACTAACACTTGTCCATCAAACTTACAACAAGACCTTCCGATGACAAAATTATGGATTCCAAACTTTAGAAGTTTAATAAAAGTAATACAACAATTTTCTTGAAGAGCTCTAACTATTACAAACTTCTCAGAGACTAAAATTCACATGAGAACTATCCATTTACATATGTAGACACGAATCCTCAAAATAGAACAAAATACATCAACGTCTATACGTCGGTCACATGTGCCATTTGACCTTATCAAGCTCACCTGAAAAATGTTTTGTCATTTTTATGAGAACGACGGCTCGTAGACAACATTGTAACAAATCTATATGCTATCCATGACTAAAATGAAATGAGGTGCAATGAATCGGCACCATGGCTACCATGAAATGTTTAAAGCCACAAGGCTATGCATGACAAATGCACATCACTCTCGTTACCGGACCATGAGCCACCCACGCATGGAGTGTAGCATACCAACTTTCGGGAGCTACCCGAATAAAGTTTGGAGTTTGAATGTTTCTAAGGGTCATTCTCCCTGTCTCACATCACAACCCACGTCCGGATTTCTTAAACCAAAATTCCCACACATGGGGTTTTTCTCTCTTTTTCAAATAAAACCTTTATGTCGTGATATTTGAATGTTTGCCGATTTGGCCTCAATGCATGAAATGTTTAAAATGACAACATAGATGCTCCCACAAAATAATGAACACAATAATTCTTGCATGTTGAACATGTATTAAAGACATCAAGAGTTAAATTAAAATTCATAATATAGCACTCCTAACAAGGATTTCTAAACTAACGTCCTAACATGCTTTTACACATAAAGGGAGCATCCTAGGCACGTCTAGCATCACATAATCAATTATAGAACAACCAAAACATGTAAATTCACAATTAGGCATATAACTCTAAATTTACAACTTTGGGGAAAACCTAATGCATGCGTCTAAATTATTCTCATAACTTCATTTTAATTACATTTAACACCCCAAACTTTCAACTAGTACAACCAAGGCATATAATTCCACAATTTGGCATACAACCCTTACATTACAACTTTGGGAAATATCCATTGCATGAGTCTAAATTATCTCCTAGCACATATATATGAACTCAAAACACCTTAGGCAAGCATAACATATATAATTGGACAGTGTAAATCTACCTCAAAGCTTAGCTTCCAAAAATCAATGGCAACTCAAGAGAGCTAAGCACAACCAAAATAACTTCAAGGCTTGTGCTAGGATCTTGAAGAATGCTTTAAGAATGCACCCATGGCCGGCCCAAAGGGTGGGCAAAAGGGGCAACCGTCCCGGGCCACCAAAGTTTGCAAAAATTTGAGGGCCCCCATAAAATTTTATAATTACATTTTTACGTTAAGATTTTTAGTATTTTTATTTTTAGATCTCCCCCAATGACCAATTTACTATCATCAATTACAAATATATTAATATACATGTATATAAAACTCAAAAGTAAAGGCCCTAGAATTTTGAAAATTACACTTTTAGTGTAACAATTTTTTGAGTTTTAGAAATAGGCCCATCTAGAAAAAAAAAAAATTTGGTAATCGGGGGTGTCCGGGCCAGCTTGCGCGCACCTCGACTAATACCCCGAGGCCTGGAGGCGCCGGGTGAATACTCCAGTGGCCACGCTCCCCATGACTCGAACACTAAACCTCTTGGGTAGTACACCCAAGAAGTTTACCACTCGGCCACAAGAGACTTGGTTTAGAATTTTGAAAGACACAATATATTGTTTAAGTTTCACAAATAGACTCATATTATAAGTAGACCCCAAAAAAATCGCCAATTATGTATCAATAAACCCTTAAAAAAATTGCCAATTATGTATAAGTAGACCTGAAAAAATCACCTCGGAGGCGCTGCCCGAACCCCCGTACAAGGGCCTCCCTTTAATAGTTCGTCCCGGACCTCCAAATATTCGGGACCGGCCCTGAATGCACCTCTAATCAAGAACAACCCAATGTTAGGATAGAAGTCATAAAGCTAGTAAACCCTAGCTTTCTAGAGATTGGAAAAACTTACCCACACTAGAAATCCTCCATAGAAATGGTTAGGATGTGAAAGAGATACTCTATATACTCCAAGGAAGCTATAAAAGAGAAGAGAAGTTCAATCAAATCTCAAAATTTTGAAATCTAGTGAAACCCTAGAATTTGGGGGTTTTCTAGAAAACTTACCAAATGATGATTCCAAGCTCTAGAATGGTTAGAGATGCTAGATAATGATCATCTTGAGCTTCTCTTGCAATCTTGTAGAAGGAAACCCAAGGAAGAAGAAGAACTTTGGATTTTCTTGGCTCTTGAAGTGTATAGAGAAGAAGAGATGAAGAGGAATGCTTCCAACCCAAAAACTAACGTTAAAATGAAATGGGGAGGAGGGGGTGGCCGGCTATAGTGGTGTGGGGTGGGACCCACATCACTTATTTGGTCAATACTGAATGTTTTGATACCCAAACGGACAGTCTGACCCAACGTGTAACCCCAAAATTAAATGAGCACATCCACGGGTACAGAAATTAATTTCTAAAGCATATGAAAGACAAAATAAAATAATTTAATCATGCTCTGAAAAATTTAAATACAGTAAATTAAAATACCAGTCCACACAGAACATGCGAAATTACCCAATTACCCTTATTAAAATTCTGAAACATTACATAACTTCAAAGTTTACATAACTATTAACAGTCATCAAACTTGTAGTTTTAACTCAAATCTCACTAGGATTTCACTCTTTTAAGGAGAAACTCTCAGAAACCGGTGTAGAGAACATGGAAGCAAAGATAGAGGAATTGCTTCCATTTTTTTTTTATGACTCAATATATAGGCATTTAGAATACAATAAGTCTCATGAAAGAATACTTAGCATTAGAAGAGCGATCTACCGTAGAGAACATCCTTATCACTTAAATTTAAAAATCAATTTCTTTTAAATCATTAGGACTTTGACTGGTAGGTTAGAAATTAAGATGAGTAGGAGATTTGGGGTGTATTTGTTCTAAGCATGTGATTGGAGTGTTTGCGCAATTCATTCCAACCTCTTCTTTTTCCCCTTTTTATCATATGTACATTTGATTTTTTTTTTTTTTTTTTTTTTTTTTTTTTTTGTAGTTTCTCAATTTTTTTTTAAATCAACTCCTTTCTTTCTTTACCACTTCGTGCAATATCAATACAGTCCAATCACATACCTGGATATAGAAGTGAGGCTTGTACTCCCAGGTGGAGCAAGGTATGATTTGGATAGTACTGAGAATAAGGTAATATAAGGTGAAGGGGGGTGTATTTGAAAGAAAAGATGGCCTAAATCATTTTAAAAATAGATTGACTTTGTTCATTTAAGCAATTTAGACGTTCTAATGGTAAATCCTGAACGTTCTCTTCTAATGATCAGTCAAAAGGAAAAAATAATGAGACTTTCAACGAGTGGTATGATAAAGAGAATAAAATGAGACTGAAAAGAAATAGTAACCCTCATAAAGAAAGATTGGCACAAAAGCTCACATGGGTTAATTAGTTTCCACTACTTGTTTTTAAATTGTATAGTTTATGTTTACTCATCCATTTAGATTCAGTAAATATTTTCACACTGTTTCAAAATGTTTAATGTTTAAAGAGTTTCTAGCATTTGAAAATAGTAAAACATGTGACAATGTGTTGTATGCTATTACATACCCAAAATAACATTAACGTGTCAAATTTATCTTATATAGAGTAAAAGAAAAACTTCTGAAAAATCCTAAGCATATCCACTAAGTTGGATACATATATGGTGCAACTAGTATCCTCTGCACATATACAAAAGAGGCTACGCAATCCGGAGCGTCCAAGTTGTCATGATTACCCATCCACCTCTAGTAAAATAGATGAGTCTAGAACCACTAGCAAGCTAAAAACATCAGCAAGAGGCTAAGAGATAACTCTGGCTTTACTTAGTTTTTTCGCTACCTCTAGGGACATTCACCGCACTAGACATATCTGGTGATGCTTGGATTATGCAAATTACTCCTATCGAACCAGCTAATGAAAACCAGATGTACACGTAGGATCATTTTAAAGTATGACCTGACTGAAAATTATTGATTGTACAAAAACTAAAAATAAAAATAAAAATGAGGGATGGGAAAACAAAATTTATTTGGGTATCAAAGGATCCAGTCCTCTTTCTCAACCAAAATTTTCTTTTGTTTTGATTTGAATTGTCTTTTGTAACAGTAGTAAACTTTAAAAGATGTGCCATTGTGAGCAACTAAACCAAGACATTCTTCTCTATAAGAATTCAAACACCATCCTAACCTTTTAGCTTTCCTTTTGATGGCATAAAGGCTAGTGCCAGCAAAGGGTTTCTTCTGCTCAGAAACAAGTGAGCGATCCATTAACGTCTGGTCATCGACTATTGGATCCATTTTTTATACTCTCAGCCAACAAGAGAGGCTAGACTCAACCCTCCACTCCTTTCAACTATCAACTAAGATCTAATTAAAGAGAGCTTAGAGGGGGTGGGTGGGAATTTTATTTAAAAACTAAAAATATTTATATTAAGAAAAATATATACATTCAGAAACTAAAAAGAAATTTTTTTTTTCTTTTTCTTAAAAAAAAACTAGAAAACTATTTTTTTTTTTTTAAACAAAAACTAGAAAACTACAATTTTCTCTCTCTCTTTTTTTTTTTTAGAAAAGTCCAAGACAGCGTATCATTACAATAACAATAATAAGGAAAATTATGGTATAAACTTCGAAAATTATAAGAGCGGTGACGTGTTCGTCATTCATTTTTTTTTATTTAAAAAAAAACAGAAAACTTGGATTTTTTTTTTTAACAAGGGCAACGCAGCATTATCATCACAGCAATTAAGAAAATGATAAGGTAAAGTTCAAAATACATAAGACCAATAGCTATCGCATCGTCCATTTTTAAAAATATCACCTGTCTCTTTGAAAATCTGAAAACCTGGTAGGGCCGTAGATCGAGTAATATTTCCAAGCTTCTTTGGTGCGTGGGTACCTACAACTTATGCAGTTAAATAATGGAAAAGAGAGAAAATAAAAATCTAAAATAAAAACTAAGCCGAAATTGAAAAAATAGAGAATAAAATCAAAATCAAGCTTTTCTCTGGATTATAGATCTTACCTTTAGTGATCAGTAGAGTGGATCTTGATTTTGGATCGAAGAAAATTAAAAAAAAATGAAAAGAAAATGAGAGAGGGAGATCGGGTCGAGAGAGTTGCAGAGAATGAGAGAGAGAGATCGCGGCGAGAGAGGAGAGGAAGAAGAAAAAGAAAGGAAAAATAGAGATAGGGAAAAGTTTTTAGGGTTCAAAGCCCTATATAAAGTCATTTTCTCTTTTTCAGTTTATCTCTCTCTAAAGAATCTAAATAATTTTTATTTTATTTTATAAAATAAAGATAAAATAAATAAACAGGTGTTGATCGTGAAACCGTCCCCCCCAACTGAGTCTGACATTGTCCTCAATGAGTGAGATTAGAAAAAAAAGCTAAGGATAACACCTGTAATAAAAAAAATACACAAAGAAAAGATAATAATAATGACAAAATTAACTTATATATAAAAAGTTATCTAATTAAGAGTATAGGACTTATGAAAATATAAATACTCTGATACACTATGTCCTATACCAATTGTGTTTTAAGATACTAAACAGTATTATAGTTAGGGTCCTCCAAAGGAATGGACTCCAACTCAGGTTCAAATCCTTCTAAAAATGGCTTTAATCTATGTCCATTAACTTTAAATGTATTTCCATCTTTAAGGTCCTCAATCTCGACAGTTCCATAAGGATAAACATTTTTTACAATATATGGACCAGTCCATCGAGATTTCATCTTTCCTCTAAAAAGATGTAGTCTTGAGTCATATAATAGAACTTTTTGCGCGGGGGTAAATCTTTTGCGCAAAAGATTTTTATTATGATACATTTTAGTTCTTGCTTGATGAATTCGAGCATTATCATATGCGTCTTTACGAATTTCTTCAAGCTCACTTAATTGTAATTTTCTTAAAATTCCTCCCTCTTCAATATTACAATTTAAAGTTCTAGTAGCCCAATATGCCTTATGTTATAATTTTACTGGTAGGTGACAAGCTTTTCCATAGACAAGTCTATATGGAGACATCCCCAAATGGGTCTTATAAGCAGTTCTATATGCCCACAAAGCATCTGTTAATTTTGAAGACCAGTCTTTACGATTAGAATCAACAGTTTTTTCGAGAATATGCTTAATTTGCCTATTAGCTAATTCAACTTGTCCATTTATTTGTGGATGGTATGCAGTTGACACCTTATGGGTCACTCCATATCTTTTCATTAATTTTTCAAATGGCTTGTTACAGAAATGAGTTCCTTGATCACTTATTATTGCTTTTGGAGTTCCAAATCGAGAAAGTATATTATCTTTTAAAAATGCAATAACTGTACGGTGATCATTTTTTCTTGTAGGAATAGCTTCTACCCATTTTGAAACATATTCGACTACTAATAAAATATATTCATATTGGCAAGATGGAGGAAAAGGTCCCATAAAGTCAATGCCCCAACAATCAAATATTTCAATTGTAATTATAGGGGTCATTGGCATTTGATTTCTTTTCGTAATACTGCCCAACATTTGGCAGCGGTTACAAGCCTTACAATATAAATATGAATCTTTAAATAGAGTTGGCCAATATAAACCGCTTTGTAAAATTTTCATGGCAGTTACTCGAGATGAAAAATGTCCTCCACAAAAGGACGAATGACACATGAAAAGTAAATTTTTGATATTTCTTCATTAGGAACACATTTCCTAATTACCTGATCGGCACAATATTTAAACAGATATGGGTCATCAAAGTAGAAATGCCTAGCAATAGCTAGAAATCTCTTTTTATCTGATGATGACCAATTGCTTGGTATTTTTCCAGTTACTAAATAATTAACAAGATCAGCGTACCATGGCAGGGAAGTCACAGAAAATAATTGTTCATCAGGAAAAGAGTCTTGAATAGGTAAGGGTTCACTAATATTGTCTTCAAAAGTGAGGCGGGATAAGTGATTAGCTACCACATTTTCTACTCCTTTTTTGTCTTTAATTATTAAATTAAATTCTTATAGTAGGAGTATCCACCTAATAAGCCTAGGCTTACTGTCTTTCTTTGAAAGTAGGTATTTCAGAGCTGAATGGTCAGTAAAACAGACAATAGGGGAACCGATCAAGTATTGACTAAATTTATTAAGGGCAAATACCACGGCTAGTAATTCTTTTTCAGTAGTTGAGTAGTTCATTTGAGCACTATCCAGAGTTCTACTGGCGTAGTATATAACTGATGCCTTTTTATCCTTTCTCTGCCCTAGGACAGCTCCAATGGCAAAGTCGCTAGCATCACACATTAATTCAAATGGTAAACTCCAATCAGGAGATTGTATAATAGGTGCAGTAGTGAGATGCTCTTTTAATTGCTCAAAGGAGTTTTGACGTTCTTTAGTCCATTCAAAAGGTGTGTCTTTGGCCAATAATTGACATAAAGGTCTGGAAACAGTACTAAAATTTTTTATGAATCGGCGATAAAAACCTGCATGTCATAAGAATGAACGGATGTCTTTTACAGTCTTGGGAATGGGTAAATTAGCGATAAGATCTATTTTAGCTTTGTCTACTTGTATCCCATTTTCAGAAATAATGTGTCCTAAGACAATACCTTTGGTGACCATAAAATGACATTTTTCCCAATTTAAAACTAGACTTTTTTCTTCACATCTCTGGAGAACTTTTTGAAGATTGCTAAGGCAATCATCATAGGTTTTGCCAAAAATTGAAAAATCATTCATAAAGACTTCTAAATTCTTTTCTACCATATCGCTGAAAATACTTAGCATACACCTTTGAAAAGTCACAGGTGCGTTGCAAAGACCAAAGGGCATTCGGCGATACGCGAAAGTTCCAAATGGACATGTGAAAGTAGTTTTTTCCTGATCTTCTGGTGCAATCTCTATTTGATTGTAACCACTATAACCATCTAGAAAACAGTAATACTTATGACCCGCTATTCTTTCTAACATTTTATCCATAAAAGGTAAAGGAAAGTGATCCTTACGAGTTACAGCATTGAGTTTTCTGTAGTCTATGCATACACGCCATCCAGTAGTGACACGAGTGGGAATTAATTCTCCTTTTGAATTCAGAACAACTGTAATTCCTGCTTTCTTCGGTACAACTTGTGTTGGACTTACCCATTTACTATCGGATATTGAATATATAATGCCCCATGTCGAGTAGCTTGAGAACTTCCTTCTTAACTACTTCCTGCATAATAGGATTAAGTCGTCTTTGCATTTCTCTTGAGGTTTTAGCATTATCTTCAAGATATATATTGTGAGTGCATATTAAAGGGCTTATTCCTTTTAAATCTGCTATACTCCAACCAATGGCACTTTTATGCTTCTGAAGCATACTAATGAGTTTATTTTCTTGACTAGAGTCTAGAAGAGATGATATTATTACGGGATAAGTATTATTATTATTAAGGAAAGCATATTTAAACTCTTTAGGGAGTTCTTTTAATTCCAACTGTGGAGTTTGTAAATTAGATGGAAGTGTTAATATAGTCTTTGGTGGTAAAGGTTCAAAATATGTGGTCCACATTGCTTCTTGAATTATTTCTTCTGTTGAATCTTCATTAAAACATACTTGACTCATAAGATGTTCTTGTAGATTATTACTGTCTAGCTTCTGAATAGAGTTATTAATAACAGATTATACTGGATCAGTGTAACAAGTCAAGTTAAAATATTCTCGTGATAGAGATTCAATAGCATGAGCTTCTTCAATATTCTCATCTTCTTCTTGATGTTGTGGATTAGAAAAAACTTTAATATTTAAAGTCATATTTCCAAATACTACAGTCATCATACCACTGCGGATTCGAATAGTTGCATCAATGGTAGCCAAGAAGGGCCTTCCAAAAATGACTGGTATTTGCACATTAGCATCTAATACTGGTTCTGTATCAAGGATGACAAAATCTATTGGAAAAATAAATTTGTCAACTTTGACAAGAACAACTTCCAAAATTCTTCGCGGGTATTTTGTAGATCTATCAGCAAGTTGTAATACCATGCGAGTGGGCTTTAGCTCACCTAATTCAAGTTCTTGATAAACAGAGTAAGGAAGCAAGTTCACACTAGCTCCTAAGTCAAGGAGTGCGTGATTAATTTTGTGATTTCCAATAATACACGATATTGTTGGTGTACTTGGGTCTTTAAATTTTGTTGGTAAATTATGCTGTACGATAGAATTAATTTCTTCAACGAAGTCAGCAGAATACGCATGCTTTCGTACATTTTGCTTACGTTTGACAATACATAAATCTTTTAAGAATTTTGCATAAGCCGATACTTGATTAATTGCATCTAAGAGAGGAATATTAATATGCACTTGTTTAAATAATTCTAAATATTCCTGATTCTTATCATTTTGGTGTTTTCTTAAACGTTGTGGATAAGGAATTTGAGGAGAGTATTCAGGAGTTTCCTCTGTTTCTTTTTCCACTGGTAAATCAGATGTTTCAATTTCTTGAGAAGTTTGTTGTTTTTCAAGGGTTTCAACTTCAACTCCTCCAGTAATTTTATCTTCATCTATTTCTTCCTCAATTTCTATCATATTATCTTCCTTATTTGTATGCTCAATTTCTTCTAAAGAAGGTGAAATTTCTTGTCCAACAGCCTTACCACTTCTTAGTACAGTTATAGCTTTTACTTGTTCATGTTGATTATTACCAGAAGTTGAGGGATCGCCTTGTGGTTGTCCCCTTGGATTAGGTTGTGGTTGGGCAGGAAAAATGCCTTTTCCTTTAGAATCGTGTTGATTATTAATCCTATCCACAGATGTTTGTAGTTTTCCCATGATTTGTATTAATTGTTGCATCATAGACTGTAAAGGCTCTTCTTGCACTTTCTTGTGCGGAGGTACATAAACATTAGAATTTTGATGTGTATTAGGATATGTATTTTGTGTTTGTTGAAATTAAGGCGGAGGAGGTAAATATTGATTATTTTGAGGAAGTTGATGTTGAGTTTGAAATTGTAGAATACCCTTTTTTGTATACATATGATTTGGAGGATTTCTCCAGTTAGATTGGTATGAATTACCATAGGCGTTTTGGGGACCCCTATAATTATTCACAGCGTTTATCTCTGCTGGAGCTGTTTCCTGACAATTTGAACTATTAGGACATTCATTTGCAGAGTGTCCTAAAGTATGACAACTGTCACAAAGTTCTCTTTTCTTCTTAGGTAGATTATTTTTTTCTACTGTTATAGCTTCTACTTTACGTGCTAATTCTTCATATTTCAGTGTTAATTCATCTTCTGATTGTAATTGGTATAAACTTTTAGCTTTCTCTGTTCTACCAATTTCTTCTTTTTCCCATTGGGAAGCATTTTCGCTAAGCCAATCAAAATATGATTCAGCTTCGTCAGCAGTTTTACTCAAAAATTCTCCTTGACACATAGTTTCAACTAATTTCTTTGATTTTGGTTCTTATCCTTCATAAAAGAAATTAATTAGACGCCATTTTTTAAATCCATGACGTGGACAAGCTAGTAGGAGATCTTTAAAATGTTCCCAAACTTCAGGGAATGGTTCCTTTTCTTTTTGAGTAAAAAGTTTAATTTGACGCATCATACTATTAGTTAAATTTTTTGGATAGAATTTCTTTAGAAATGCTTCATTCATATCATGCCATGAAGTTATAGATCCGGGTCGGAGAGATAAAAGCCAAGCTTTAGCTTTATCTTTTAAAGAAAAAGGAAAAAGCTTAAAACGGATTATTTCAATAGGACAGCTTTGATCAGAGAACGTACTACAAACTTCTTCAAATTCACGAATATGAAGATAAGCACGTTCTGACCCCATTCCATGGAAAGTTGGTAAGAGTGGAATCATGCCATGTCTAAAGTGAAAATTTCCTGTGTGTCTAGGTAGAGTGATGCAAGAAGGAGTGATGTTTCTTTCTGGAGTAAATAAATCACGTAAAGGACGTTGTTCACGTTCTAGTAAAACAAATTGTGGTATATTTTCCCCCTGCTCACTATGAGCATCATCAGCTATTCCTTCTATGCCTTCAATTTCAGCCATGATTCTAGGAAACTGTATACTAGATGATTCACTAGAAATATTAGAATTATGTGGTACTTGATATAAAGCCTCAGTAGTATCTAAGGACATTAGAAATAAGTGAAAACTAACTGAAAATAATATTATTATGATTATTATTATTATTATTATTAGCTAAGTAAAAATATAACTCTTTTTTTTTATATATTTATTTTTTAGAAGATAGGCTTATATATATATAAATGTTTTTTTTAGAAGATGCACAAATACATATCTATAAATATATATATATATATATATATTTTTTTCATAAGGAAAGATTATATATAGTTTTTTTTTTAATTTAATATTTTTTTTATGTTATCATTTTTTCTTAAAAAGAAAACTAGATTATTTATAAGGTAGAATAAGTATATATATATAGATATAGATATATATATATATATATAATAGGAAAAATAGTTTTAAACCTAACTTATTTATTTATTTAATTTTTTTTTTAACCATTCCTCGGCAACGGCGCCAAAAACTTGACGACATCCTATTGACGCGTTTTCTTATTACACCCAATTGTAGGTGATCGTACAAGTAATAAAGTTCTGGAAGTCCAGGTCGAACCCACAGGGAACGGAATAAAATTTTATTAAGTTAGGCAGATAACTATTTTGTCACTAAAAAGAAAATAAAAGATGATGGATTTTTGTGGGGTTTTACTAAACTACTAATTTTTATATGTTTGCAATATAAGCAATTAAAGCTATTTTTTTCTTAACAGTTTATGGTAAAGATTTTAACAGTGCAAAATAAATTAACTAACATACTAGTAAGAAAAAGAAAAAAATATATAAAAGCTAAATTTTTGTAAGATAAACTTTTTATATTTAATAATAGCGAAAGATGGAAATAATACAGATATTTAAGCAAAACTATTATAAAACAGGAAATATTAATTAACTAGGGGAAATGATTTAAAGGAATTGGGAATATGCAAACCAACACTAGATCCCACAACTTTTGTGCATTTGAAAAGCGTTTGGCATTTAAGACCGTAGAGTCATTCTTTATTTAAAAATAAACTTTCACTAGTCAGGGTCATATCAAGTGTGTCAGGTTTGATATGAAACGAAGTCGTTTGGTTTAAAGAAAAATAAATAGGCAATTGGGCAGTAGCCAGGTTCGAACCGTGTCCCGCCGCGGACGTGGGTTATTCGGCGTCCAGTCCCCACCACTCTACCACTACACAATTGCCTATCCATTATTGGATAGAAATATATATAAACACATATTTGAAATATTAACTTTGTCATATGAGTTGTTTGAGTATGCTAGGTGTTTTTTATGACAAAAGGCATAGTTTAACAATCCACATAATTAGGTTTTTTATTTCAAATATGTACTCTTTTGAGCCCAATATAGCCATAGTATATAAACATGTTAAATGGTCATAAACTATAGATACATAGATATTTTTGGCCATAAATGGAAAAACAACCCATCTAGATAAATTTGCCCATTTAAGATTAGTGCACAGAAGCTGTGGTTTCTAAGTTTTTATTACATATCCCCAATTAAAGTTTTAGCCTACCATTTTAAAATTGAAACTGTCTTCCAAATAAAATTTAAAAGATAAATTAAATAGGTGTAAACAGTGACTGCTCAATTAAAACTAAAGTTGTAAAACTAAGGTAAGGGTGAAAACTAATATTAATATATTATTTTCTTTACTTAACATGAGCTGCGGTTGAATTTGTGAAATCTGCAAAATAAGAAAGTTTAGTACAACTATGCTAATAAAATATAAGTAAATGGAAATACTGAACCAAAAATAAAATACTTAACCTTTGACTTTGGATTCTTGTGGGGTCACAGTGGTTGAACTTCAAGAACACAAATAAGTCCAAACCAAATCCAAATATACTTTTGGAGTGAGATATGTGTATGATGTACTTTTGGACTTTAGTAGGTGATTATAACAACTACGTGGCTAAGAAATCTGGCATTTAATCGCAAAATCTGTCTTTTAGTGAATGAAAATAGTGCTATAAAAATTGAAAATTTGGGGTTTCTAACTATTTTAGGGGGCAACTATAATTACTACTAGTACTAGAAATATTAAATCTAATTTTAAATAGGACTATTTTACTACTACAAATTGACAAAGGTCATACGAGAAAACAAATATTTTAAATTTAAGAAATACAGTACATAAAGTTTTGCTACATATTTTTTAACATAAAATTATCAATTACATAAAAGTAAAATTTTACAACTACTAGAACTAGAAAAGGCAAAGAAAAATTAAAGTTTCCTATTTCTAGGGACAATATAAAGTGCTCACATAATAACCTCCCCTAAACTATTCTCTCCCTAATAGTGATTGTAAACTGTTCTTTCAGTTGTTGCTTTGAACTTGCTGTGTTGTAGCCTCTTTTATAGACGAAATTTGAGAGACACTTCGTCACTGCTTCCATCATGTGCCAATTTTTTCCTCCACGCTTTGTTAAGTTTTCTTCAGCTCTGACAGTTGATCTGCAAAGAGAGAAAGAGGGGGATTGCCAATTCAATGATTTGGTTGCTTTTAATTTTTTTATTATTTTTTATTTGTTTTTTAGTTCTTTTGTCTTTTAGCTTTTTAGGATTGTTTAATTTTTTTTTAATCTTTTTTATTTGGTTTCTTTGACCATTTACGTAGTAGATTTTGGTGAACATGGAAAATATTTCAGTGTAATTGCTACTTCTTTCATTCCCTTTATTTCACTTCACTTTTACCTAAACATATAAAATATGTAAAAACAAATAATTACATGCATTTGAGTGACATCACCAATAAATTATATTAATTCAAATATGCATTTAAAATTAGGAATTTGGGGGATTAAATGAGCAGTATGTCTATTATATTGGCACATAAATGTGCAATATTCAGTGTTTGTCACCCATGTCATTGTAGTCCTCACAAATCAACCTCTCCGCAGAATCCTCAGCCATCCAGACACGTCCGGGAGGCTAGTCAAGTGGGCATTAAAGTTGGAAGAATTTAAAGTGGTCTACAATAATGAGGCTGAATACGAAGCCCTTCTGGTCGGATTGTAATTGACCATCTCTATGAGTGCACAACAAGTTCAGGGATACAGTGATTCCTAGCTCGTAGTCAATCAGGTCAACTAATAATACGAAGCGTAGGAAGACAACATGGTAGCCTACTTGGCCCTTGTCCGAACAGTTTTCCAAAAGCTCCGAGGATTCTCCTGTTGGGAATATGCCCTCAAACCAGTTAGTTGGACAATGGAATATCATAATGCATTTATGCATGTTAGTTCATGAAATGAATATTAGACTGGAATCCTTAAACAACATTGTATGTGGTTCATTTGTGTATGTGATTACACATGTGAGATATGAATCACAAATCCTTGTTGTTTCAAATAAGTCACAGTGAATGATAAGTCTGGATAACTTATCAGGTATACACTGTAGCATGATTAACGTCTACGGGGTAGAATGATGAATCTCATTCATAAGAGTCTTTGACTCTTGGTTAATATGCTAGTGCACTCGGTGCATTGACGGACCTGAGTTAAACCTATTGACACCTAAACGCTGTCATCGTCAATAGGAACTCAAAACTTGTATAGGGATACATGTCCTTAATCCTGAGACAGTTATGGACGCAAGTTGTATGCTTGGTTGCTTTGACTTACCAATCAGTGAGGTCTTGCAAGATCAACACCTGGGTATCTTGGGTAAATCAAGTATGCAACGTTGGGAACATATATTGTCAAGATGGAATTCTACCCTCTTCAATAAAACGAAGAGTAAGTATTCCCTCGAGAATGTCACTAGGAGTGATTACTGAGAGCTGGCCAGCCTTGCCAACAAAGTGTTGTTGTTGACATGTTTAGTAATCCAAGCGTAGTGAATGATACTTGAGGAATATAAGATGTACTATCTATTGGGTCGACAGTATCTTAAGACATACATCCCAATGATAGATACGAATGCTGCCTGGTAGAGGGACATGCGTATCATATTATACAAGTCTAGCAATCACTTATGTATGGGTGATTATGTTCTTATGCACTGGAGTGCAATTATCATTTTATAGTGGCATTAATGATAATTGATTAATTATTGATTCCTTAGTCAAGAGTACTGACTAGATGGAATAATAATTAAACGGAGCCAGTAATTAAGAACCTAGGAGGTCCCACTCTTAGCTCCGCAAGAATGCTTGGAAAGGCAAATGAGAATGCTGTCAAGACTGGTTCGATCGATCGAAGTTGTTTCGATCGATTGAAGTCTAGACAGGTTCGATCGATCGAACTAGGTTCGATCGATCGACAGTTCGATCGATCGAAGTCACTTCGATCGATTGAAAGTTAGGTCGGTTCTGGGAATCTATAAATAGGGCAGCTACGTCCAGAAATAAAAGTTCGTCGTTTTTAACGTACCAGTTGCTGCAGAACCTGTTTAGAGTTCCCAAACCTTCCCTATTCTCACTATTAGGGTTCCCACCAACCCTAGCCACTCTGGGAGCATTCGAGGAGACATAAGGGTGAAGATTTCCTAGAGGATGCTGCTGCACACACAAGGAGAAGGACAAAAATCAGAATTGGGTTCAAGACCTAAGGTATAGAATCTTCTCCATCTTGTTTTGCGCATCTATAGAGTTAATAAGTAGTAGATCCAAGGCTACCAATAAAAGTTTTGAACTTTGTTTTCCGCTGCGCGTTTAGATTTAATTTTAAACCTGTTTTTCCTACAATTGGTATCAGAGCCTCGCTTATTTGGATCTATAGATGCGTTTTGGAACACTAGTTTTGATTTGCATGTTGATTTTAGGACTGTTTTCAAAACTGCATCGTCACAGATCCGTTTCTGCAGTGTTTATGCAGCAGAATACAAATCTGTGATTGCATTGGATGCAAGGTGGGTTCGATCGATCGAAGTAGTCTCGATCGATCGAACATCATCTGTTCTCAAGCGATCGAACTAGTTTCGATCGATCGAACGTTGGTTCTGTTCGATCGATCGAATGGTGTTCGATCGATCGAGACTGCTTTTCTGTCCAGGTTTTCAGTTTACAGATTTAAAGGTTTTAAAAATATATTTACTTTAAAATTTTATTTATGCTGTAAGTTTTTCAAAACATTCTGTGAAACTGAAAGTTCAATCAATTGAACTATGTTCAATCGATCGAAGTGTGACAGAGAACAGTGATGCTGTTTTAAGTTCTAATTCAGTATGTAAAGAGTTTATATACTGTGTGAATCAATTAGGGGTTCCAATGGTACATATATTTGTTATATATATGCGTGGTTGTGCGTGTGACTAATCCTTTTGCAGCAAGCTTAATCCGCTATCTCCCATGGCACCAAGACTTTTAAATTTTGTATTTAATTGTTGGTTTGGATTTAAGGCTTATGTAAAGGGCGCTGCGATTTCAATCCTATGAAAAGGAAAGTCGCACCGGTTTCCCTAGCCTTTTATTTTATTGTTGTTATTTCTATTTCTAGATAAATTGTAAGCTTCCAGAGAAGTATAGGACCAATGTAATAGAATTAGAAAATCCATGAAGATGGAGGAGCAAGCCGTTGTCCATGAAGATGGAGTCGGAGGCAATCAAACCAAGAAGAAGGTTCTATGGAGATAGAGTCATGGGAGATAGAGGCATTGTTGAATGCTTTTATTTCATTTTAGTTTTTGTTTTATGTGCTTAGTTGTGATTGGAATTTTATATATTGTTACTACTTGCATGCACGTAAAACAGGTTTTCTAAAATGAAATTCAAAAACCTTTTTTCCAACACATTAGCAAACACTTGATGTTTATGGGCAATGTGAAGAAATTTTTTTTTTAAATTGAAAAATTCCTATTAGTTCATTGTAAGTATGAGAATTACTCTGTGTCACCCAGCCATGGGTGATCATTCCATACGGAGGGTATTTCTTATTGATTACTAGATATGAACTTCTTATAAAAATCTAGTGGGAGAGGGACTTATTTTATAACTCCCACGGTCTTCCATAAACGGTTCATTGTAAGGTGGGTAGTATATTCTGTGTCACCCAGCCATGGGTGATCATTCCATACGGAGGATAGACTATTCATTGGTTACTAGATATGAACTTCCTTTGGATAGAATCAATGAGACGCGTTAGAGGGTGACCACTACACTGAGGCACTACTTGAGGCGGTTGTCATTGGATTCTAGTTAATGGTAAACACTAGCTAAAGCTATGGGTAAGGGATTCCACACGGAGCATTATCCAGAAACTTAGAGACCAAAAGTTCAGGAGTCATGAATTGTTTTGTAAGAGTTGCATGACATTCATGATGGGTTTCCCAATCAGGCTATGAGGTTATGATCGCCACACGGAGACTTAATTTCATAGGCTTGACATCCTGAAGACAATTAATGAGTTGGTTAAGGGAATTCCAATGTATCATATAAATTGTCATATTCATGATTTCCATATTGTAATTCTGTTACATTATTTGTATTTCAGATTCATAATGTCTAGCCCACTTGCTATAACCATGATCCAGAATAAGCTAATTGGAAATAACTACGTTGAATGGAAACTGGAACTGGATGAATTGTTAACTGCTAATGGATGTAAATACGTTCTTGCCATTCCCTGTCCACCTATTCCATGCCATGACACCCCAACTGATCTTGCGGATCAATATTGGCAGTGGATAAGATTTGATGGTATAGCTCGCTCTAGCATCTTAGACTCTTTGTCTGATCTGTTGAAGCAGCAACATCAACCTTTGAACACTGCCCGTGCTATAATATTGAACCTCGAGGAGATGTTTGGGGAGCTAAGTCGAACTGCAAGGCTTAGAGCCTTGGAGTTAGTCATGGACACCAGAATGTTGGAAGGAACTTCAATAAGAGAGCATGTTTTTAAAATGATTACTTATTTCAAAGTAATGGAAGTTCTTGGTTCCGACATTGATGGTGAGACTCAAGTTGACATAATCTTGCATTCGTTGCCTTCATCATTCACTCAATTTAAAAAGGTTTTTAAAATGAGTAAAACAGTTTTTTCAACAAGTGAGTTGATGAGCTCTCTTGAGGCAACGATGGATATAGTCAAAGAGGAGTCAAATGTTCAGAACATTGGAATGGCTTCATCTTCTGGAACTAAGCCTAAGAGCATAAGTTCAGAGAAGGAGAAGCAAGACTCAAGGATAGGTGAGCCTAAGCCAACTGTTGGGAAGAAGGCAAGACTTGGAAAGGGAAAGGCTGGTGCCGTGCCAAAAGGAAAGTGTTTCCATTGTGGCATGAGAGGGCATTGGAAAAGGAACTGTATGGAATACTTGACTGCCAAAAGGCAAGGTACGATCCTTTCACTAGTTTTTGAAGTAAGTTGAAAAACTGATACTTCAACTACTATGGGCACTAATTCTATATTTTCTAAAATTATATCTGTAATTATTGCAGGGAATTGGAAAATAAGAATGTGCAGTGATTAGAAGATCTTGATTGCCTTTTGGGATCTGATGCAAGAGTTGCTATTAGATTAATAGTTTTATATTGTAGTAAAACTTTGGAGTTATTAGATGGATTTCAGTTTTGAATTAATGAATAATATTTATTCTTTTGATTTTGGTACTGAAATTCTTGATTAAAAGAAAGCGTTCTTTTATGTGATCTAAATAACTTGTCAAGCAAGTATCTCATCAATTTACTCTTGTTTCTCATATATTATCTAATGTAGTATTTAAATGACTCGTGGGTATTTTACCATCTAAAAGGATAGCACCCTCAACTAATTCTATGACTTTTTGGTTTTGAGGTTAGATCATATTTAATCTAAATAGGATAAATGGGGAGTAAAGGATAGGATCCTAAACTCTTTCGGTTGCTAAGACCATTGCCTATTTGTCAATCCTATTTAGAGAGTAAATGTGATCAGATCATATTAATCTAAATTAGGATAAATGGGGAGTAAAGGATTGGATCCTAAAACTTTTTTGGTTGTTGAAACCACTACCTGTTTGTCAATCCTATTTAGAGGCTAATATGATCAGGTGACTTTTCTTTTGAAAATCACATGACCAAGGACTTATTAGAATTAGGACATACTCATGTATGTAGGGCAATAAACATTAGAGTTGAAAAGTAGTTTCGACTACTTTGGATACTGATATACATTTACTTATTGCATCTTCATCCTCAATTTTGAAGAAATTCAAAAGTTTTGGAATGAAGAGTAATTGGTAAAAGAATATCATTGTCTTTTGATTTGATCAAAATGGTGAGTATCTATCTAATGTATTTATTGTCCAAAGGAGATAAGAATGAGATTCTTTCTCGACAGTCTACACCTAGTGCGCCTCCACGGGATGGTGTAGCAGGTTGAAGGAACTATCTTCTTTTAGATATGACTGGGTCATGGGATGAGTTATTTAGAGTTACTACTATTCCTTGTTTTTCTCGATGGAACTACAATGTATATACTGGATCTTATTCAAAAGCAAATCTTTTCGATAGACATCCCCAAAGTTGTGAAAAGAATGCGACTTCTTTCTCATGGTAACTTTGGATAAGGATGTCTAGCACTTTGGTGTAAAGAAATGATGAGCCTTTTGAATCTAGATTAGAAGTATAATACTTTTGTAGTGTTTCCAGAGAAAACAAAAGTTGGTTGGAGACCAAATTTTGCAAAGGAAAGATAATATAAAAGAGTAAAGTAATTTATATCTTAAAGCAATCTATAAATCATCTAGAACTAAAATCTACTACCTCTTCATCCATTCCTACATTGGTACTTCATTGCAGTGGGAGAATTCTCAACATTGTTGAAATTCCCTGGTGCATTGAAGTTTTGTGATAAGGAAGCTCTGGTATGTGATTTGCATAAGTCTATGGACTAAAGCAATCATCCAGAGATAAGGACATCTGTTTTGACATATTGGTCAAAATACTTTGGATTCATCTAAAGTGTGGATGTAGCTTAAGTGGATGAAAGGATCCTTGCGCAAAGGAAGTGTGGTGGTGATTATGGTTCCATATATTGATGACATCTTTATCATTGCGATATGTTAAAGTAGTATCATCAATGATTAAGGTTAAGTTTCTACAGTATACTTGATATTTATGATCTCGGTGAGGCGAGCTATAATCTTATGATTTTTGCTCATTCAAGATCAGAAAGTTAAGATAATGAGATTGTCTCAAACTTCTATATCAGAAAGTTGCTGGCTAGATTCAACGTGGAACGTTTCGATAAAGGTTTTTCACCTTTGAACATAACCTATTGCTCTTTCAAGATTTGTATCTTGGGATACAAGATGAAAGAGATCACATGAAAGGTATATCATAAGCCTTCGCTATTGATAAACTTTGTATGTGATGTTAGGTATGGATATCAGTTATACCATTGAGGTTGTTCACAGATATCAGTCCAAATGAATGTTCAGTTTTCTAAACTATCATAAAGTATATATTCTCTAGGGCTTGAGAAAGAACTAGCGGATATATGCAGGGTGATGGTGTTTTGGACAATGTTCAAATTAGCCTTACTGGATACATGTCATGTGACGTCTTTTGTCTAGGGATATAGTATAACATGAAGATGTTTTACTATGGATTGTTTCAGTCGATGATCATCAGTCCCTATGCAAAACCTTATGGGTTAAGGATTTTGACAAGTCACAGAGACTATGCTAGTGTTAGTACTAACGCTATATGGTTATGAGTGCAAGTGGGAGTTTGTTGGGAATATGCCCTCAAACCAGTTAGTTGGACAATGGAATATCATAATGCATTTATGCATGTTAGTTCATGAAATGAATATTAGACTGGAATCCTTAAACAACATTGTATGTGGTTCATTTGTGTATGTGATTACACATGTGAGATATGAATCACAAATCCTTGTTGTTTCAAATAAGTCACAGTGAATGATAAGTCTGGATAACTTATCAGGTATACACTGTAGCATGATTAACGTCTACGGGGTAGAATGATGAATCTCATTCATAAGAGTCTTTGACTCTTGGTTAATATGCTAGTGCACTCGGTGCATTGACGGACCTGAGTTAAACCTATTGACACCTAAACGCTGTCATCGTCAATAGGAACTCAAAACTTGTATAGGGATACATGTCCTTAATCCTGAGACAGTTATGGACGCAAGTTGTATGCTTGGTTGCTTTGACTTACCAATCAGTGAGGTCTTGCAAGATCAACACCTGGGTATCTTGGGTAAATCAAGTATGCAACGTTGGGAACATATATTGTCAAGATGGAATTCTACCCTCTTCAATAAAACGAAGAGTAAGTATTCCCTCGAGAATGTCACTAGGAGTGATTACTGAGAGCTGGCCAGCCTTGCCAACAAAGTGTTGTTGTTGACATGTTTAGTAATCCAAGCGTAGTGAATGATACTTGAGGAATATAAGATGTACTATCTATTGGGTCGACAGTATCTTAAGACATACATCCCAATGATAGATACGAATGCTGCCTGGTAGAGGGACATGCGTATCATATTATACAAGTCTAGCAATCACTTATGTATGGGTGATTATGTTCTTATGCACTGGAGTGCAATTATCATTTTATAGTGGCATTAATGATAATTGATTAATTATTGATTCCTTAGTCAAGAGTACTGACTAGATGGAATAATAATTAAACGGAGCCAGTAATTAAGAACCTAGGAGGTCCCACTCTTAGCTCCGCAAGAATGCTTGGAAAGGCAAATGAGAATGCTGTCAAGACTGGTTCGATCGATCGAAGTTGTTTCGATCGATTGAAGTCTAGACAGGTTCGATCGATCGAACTAGGTTCGATCGATCGACAGTTCGATCGATCGAAGTCACTTCGATCGATTGAAAGTTAGGTCGGTTCTGGGAATCTATAAATAGGGCAGCTACGTCCAGAAATAAAAGTTCGTCGTTTTTAACGTACCAGTTGCTGCAGAACCTGTTTAGAGTTCCCAAACCTTCCCTATTCTCACTATTAGGGTTCCCACCAACCCTAGCCACTCTGGGAGCATTCGAGGAGACATAAGGGTGAAGATTTCCTAGAGGTTGCTGCTGCACACACAAGGAGAAGGACAAAAATCAGAATTGGGTTCAAGACCTAAGGTATAGAATCTTCTCCATCTTGTTTTGCGCATCTATAGAGTTAATAAGTAGTAGATCCAAGGCTACCAATAAAAGTTTTGAACTTTGTTTTCCGCTGCGCGTTTAGATTTAATTTTAAACCTGTTTTTCCTACATCTCCATCACGCAGATACTCAGAGAAGAAAACACCAGGGCCGACCGGTTGGCCCGCCTTGCCTCATCTTCCGAGTCAGACTTACCTAGGGTAAGGATAGAATTTCTACCCGTGCCAAGTGTCTTAAACTCAGAAGGCATGGAGGTAGATCCGGTCACCATGGGACCTAGCTGGATGGACCCAATCGTCGCATTCTTGACAATAGGCGCGCTACCAGACGAGAAAGAAGAGGCCCTCCGGGTCAAATACCGGGCGCCCCGATACCATCTTGTTGATGGTATCCTCTATAAGAGGGGATTCACTATCCCATACCTCCGCTGTGTTCACCCCGCGCAGGTCCAATCGATATTGTTCGAAATCCACGAAGGAGTGTGTGGGAATCACATCGAAGGCCGGGCACTCTTCAGGAAAGCCTTATTGCAAGGTTATTACTGGCCAAACATGGCCCGAGATTCTCAAGAGTATGTCAGAAGGTGTGACAAGTGTTAGAGATACTCTCCTATGATCAACCGACCGGGAGAGCTCCAGACACCAATCCACAGCCCCTGGCCGTTCGCCTAGTGGGGTATCGACATTATTGGTCCTCTGCCGATGGAAAAAGGACAGGTCAAGTTCGCCGTGATCGCTGTTGATTACTTCACCAAGTGGGCGGAGGCCGAGCCCTTGGCAATAATAACCGAACGGAAAATGGAAAGCTTCATCGAAAGGAATATCCTCAGTAGGTTCGGCATCCCCTGGGTCCTGGTCAGCGATAACGGCAGACAATTCGACACCCCTATCTTCAGTCAGTTCTTCTCGGGCTACGGGATACTAAATCATTACTCTTCCCCAGAGCACCCTCAAGCCAACGGTCAAGCCAAGTTAACAAACCGGAAAATCTTGCAGTCAATAAAAACAAGGCTTGAAGGCGCCAAAGGGTTGTGGGCTGAAGAACTACCAACCTTTCTGTGGCCCTACCGCACTACACCCTGAGCAGCAACAGGCGAGACGCCGTTCTCCTTAACCTACGAATTTGAGGCGGTGGTCCCCACAGAGCTCAGGCTGCCTACATATCGGGTGGCTAACTTCAGTGCGCTGGATAACGAAGATGCTCTTAGGTCAGATCTGGTGGAGGAAAAAAGAGACCGAGTCTATCTAAAGGTGGCAGCCTATAAGCAACGGGTTTCGTGATACTACAACAGCAAGGTGAAGCACCGCAGTTTTCAAGTCAGAGACCTCGTCCTTAAAGCAGTAAACCAGTCCACTCGAATCCCGAGCCACGAGAAATTGGGGGCAAACTGGGAAGCCCCGTATAAAATAACCCGGGTCAATCGATCGGGAACTTACTGGCTACAGAGCATGGACGGGCACGATCTCTCTCATCCTTGGAATGTGCAACACCTCCGCAAGTATTATCAGTAACACTTGGCCACGAGAATTTAGTATTGGTAGAGAAATTTGTTTTTGTAGCTCTAATTGAGCAACCGCTATAAATTTTTGTTTTTAAATAAAATTGAATAGTTTACTTTGCAAATTCACTCCTGTCAGTACCCCTTGCAATGCATAAAAGTCCTCGGGCCTAACCCCGAGGCACAAAAGACCTTGGGCTCCGAACCCAGGCACAAAAAGACTTCGGGCTCCGAACCCAGGCACAAAAAGACCTCGGGCTCCAAACCCAGGCATAAAAGTCCTCGGGCATAACCCCGAGGCACAAAAGACCTTGGGCTCCGAACCCAGGCACAAAATGACCTCGGGCTCCGAACCCAGGCACAAAAGACCTCGGGGTCATCCCCGCGGCACCGGCTTCGCCTAGGTCTAGCCGACGACGGGGGCAAACCCCTGGGTGACTGATGATGGCAAGCCTAAAAGGACCCTGCAACCATCCATGTTCCAGGTCGGTTTCCTACGATCACTCCTCACCAAGCCCCTGCCTTCGCAGGACACTCGAGGGGCAAGGGGATACCAGACCCAAATAGAAAATTACATAAAGCTTTGCTTAGGTCCAGCCGACAACGGGGGCAAACCCCTAGGTGGCCGACAATTACAAGCTTCAAAGGACCCTACAACCACCCATGTTCCAGGTCGATTTCCTACGGCCACTCACTCCTATACTCCCGCCTTAGCAAAATGCTTGGGGGCAAGGGAATATTAGGCCAAAACAGGAAATCACACCGGTCACTAAAAGAACTTGGAAGATATTCGTAAGTGCTTACAGTGATCAAAGATAGATATCCCGGACGGTAAAACAGGATACCTCTATAATACACCGGGACATACCGGACGGTAAAACAGGGTATTCATATAATACACCGGGACATCCCAAACGCTAAACAGGACAAGTTCCTATGGCACACTGGGCAATTACCTATAAAACAGGTCAAGAAGACTAGGTGTTCTACTGGTTACGGCCCTAAACCATTTGCTAAGGCAGGGCTTAGGTCGGCTAAAAATTGGATGGATACTAGCAATCGCAAACAGGCACAGTACAGACAAAAGTGAATAGAAAATGAAAAGAAAGTTGACCTCGAGGGCCTTTTCATTAATATTAGAAACTGTACAAAGCCTGGGGGGCAGTTGTAGTAGCCTCCCCGGAAAAGAAAAAAAACTACAAATAAAAAAAAAAAACACACCCATAGGTCATGGGTTGTCCACAACGACCACCTCTTCCTCCCCAGCGGCCTGCTCTTCCATAGAAGGGTCCCCGATCAGTGCAGCTTCAGCGGCGACCTCAGAGTCAGCTTGGCCCTCCTTCCAGTAACTGGACTCTGCCCAAGAGTAGCCAGACAGGTCCCAGTCAGGGTGGTCAGTAGCAGCCCGCTTAGCCAGATCTGCGTAGCCCGTAAGGAACCGTGCCTCGAACTCCTCCTCGGCATCCTTGGCTTCAGCATCCCGAGAGGCAGTGAGTTCAGAAAGCGTGGCCGTAATGGCTGTCAGGTCCTTATCGGTAGTGATCCTCCTGGCTTTCGCGGCTGCAACTTTCATCTTTGCAACCTTCCGGGCAGCCCGCTCGGTTGAGAGAGAGTCGCAGGTCTTCCCCAGTTCCAAGGCCGTTGCACGGGATTTTTCCTCCTCCACGGAGAGAGCAAACTCTGTGGACTCCCGGCCAGCCCTCTCCACAGACAGGTCAGCCTCCGCAGCGGTCAATCTCTCGGCAACGCCGAGAAGGGTGGCCTCAGCCCCGGCCACAATATAGCCAATCTGCAAGATCAAAACGACATCAGTATACGCATAGAAGAAAAGCTAATGTTCATGTTATAAAATAACTCACCATGTGGCTAATGCTGTAGAGCCAACCAATTATGGCCTCGGGACTTAGCAGAGTGCATTTGTCAATCTGACTCTGTAGCAGCCCGGGCCGAACCCTTTCGCAGATGTCGTCCGCCGTATCGACTGCCGGCCTCGAGGAGGGGCCCGTGCGAGCTGTCTCCTCTATACTGGGGAAGGAGACCCCGGACGGCTTAGCGACAGGGGGAAGAGGTGATGGCGCGACAATGGTAACGCCGGGTGTTGAGGCCGCAGCAGCCTCCTTCTCCGCCCGAATCGAGATTCCTCGGGAGATCCTCTTGAGGGGCTGGCCCTCGGCGGGGTCTGGCTTCTTCCTCTTCTGGCCGGCCTGAGCCATCAAGGCCGCCTCTTTTTCCTTCAAAGTCGCCGCGCTCTTGGGAGCCATTTCTGTAAAACCGAAGAAGAGTGCATGAGAACTCAGCAAAGTACCAAATAAAAAAATAACCCGAAGGTCAAGTGATGGAATTTACTAGGAATGATTGACGGGAATATGGGAGCTACGAAGTTATGTTGGGGCTCGTAAGAAATCTTTGGGCTTCCCGACCGGGTCAGCACCTTATTAATGTCGGTCGGGTCCTCTACCAAAGACAAGATCCTCGCTTGGAACTCATCGGGAAGGCTGGGCGAGTCAACTGATCCCACTGTAAAGCAAAGATGCAAACGGGTTGGTCATGGTAAAATAAAGAGACTAATCATGCAAGGAAAGTGATTGGGCTTACTCCTCAATTTTCCCACCCAAGAGGTCCTCAACTACACACCCGGCGCCTTTTCACATAGCCCCAGGGTGGATACTTGGAAGAATTTCTTCTTACATCCCTTAGTGTTGCTCGGGCAGTTGACTATTATCTTCCGCTCCTGCCTAGCCCCGAGAGAGAAGAAACCAGACTCCTCGTGAACTTGGAACGACCGGTGGGTCCAAAAGAACTCCTATAGGGTGAGCTCATACCCGAGAACTTGAGGCCACAAGGAGATGGACCCCATCAGATACAGTCAACCGTTCGGGGCGAGCTGCCCGGGGGAGATCTCGAGGTAGATGAGTGCGTCCCGGGCAACAGGATGGAGAGGTAGGCGAAGGCCTGCTATAAAGGCATCTTCGTATAGGGTAACGAAGCCCGACTCGTGGAAGTGAGCCCTACCGTCATGGACAGATAGAGAGAAGGGGCCAGGAATATCATATCTCTCCCTGATTCGACCCAAACCAGGACCGCACAGGGTGCTGATGATTGACTCACAGGCAAAGACGACATCGGGACTGTTCGTTACAGACCCTTCATCGCCCGACCCCCGAGACGTTGAGGCCACAGGAGAATCTCGGTGCGTTTTCCCGTGAGATGCCCAAGCAGGTATCCTTCCCTCACTATGCTGATCAGAGGGGGGTGAAGAGGGAGGGTCTAGGCTTGTGCTCAAGGTCCTTGATCGTGACTGCTCGTCCTCCGATCGGGATGACGAGTTGAAGTCTGAGTGGTACATGTCTAAGTCTACGGTGGACCTAGGAAGCAGACGACGACCTAAAAATGGGTCAAGGACTCCAAGCCTGATATATAAAGAAAGTAGATCTAACAACCTGAAGGGCAGGTCATACAAGACTCTAGATGAAAGGTAACACTTTCTCAAGACTTTCCCGGGAACACCCGTTCAGTCCAACTGTCCTAAAGTACCTCTGGATTGGAAGAAATAGCAGAACCTAAAAAAGAAAAAAAATCCCACGCCCATTCTGATCTAAGTGGGTTCGCTCCCTCCAGCTTCGTTCAGAAAAGAAGAAGAGAGTGAAGAACTGAAGACAGAAAGGAAAGACTTACAAGATTTAGCGCAGAAAAGGGGTCGGGAATCTTGCTCGAAATCTTGTTTACTCTCAAACCGCTCGGTAAACTCTCTCACTTGGCAGCAATAATTGAAGAAATGAGTAAGTGTTCCTTATATAGGAATAACAGGCAGTCCAGATCAATCAGATCCAACGGCTCAGGAGTTTTCCCGCCAAGAATCGTCAGACAGCTGTTACCTCGGGCATGTGAAAGGTCGCCTCAAAAGGAGTGCGCATTAAATGTATGACGTGACGTGACGGTTACCATGCAACTGTTCGGTTATATCCGAACCGACTTCGGTGGATCCTGACCAGGCCAATTACTCCCTGACACGTGGCAACACCAATGCCCGGGCTCCTCCCTGTACCGGTCGGTTATTCCACCGGGTGATCTGGAAGGTGGGCCCCCATCCCGAGCAGCATTCTTGGAGGATATCCGGACGGTTTCCAAGGCGATACTGATTATTGATCCTCACCTGATGAAGCATCCAGTCACTTCCAAAAATGGGGGGCACCTGATATGTCCAAAATGATCCAGCCATGAAGTCGGTCTGCCAAGCCACCGAGAGGTGCTGGTTACTTCAGTAAAGGCGCCCATAGCCAAGCAATCCCAAGGTGTTCGTCAGGACCGTGCGATTCGTACCAACAGGCCGGGCATAGAAGACCGCGGCATCCCGTGGACCTGGCCTAACCAGTACTTTCCTAAAGCAGCTGCAAGACTACGAGAGGGAATGTGGCAGTTTTCTAAACCGCTTAGGAAACTCTCCCTAAATCATGCAAATCAATTATAATCAGATTAGGCTTCCTAATCTAACTAACTTACCATGTAAAGGTGGACTCTTGCACCTATAAAAGAGCCCACCTACCCTGTCTACGGGATCCGAATAACTCTCTAGCTAACAAGCATAGAACAGAGAATTCACCATTGTACGCATATATCCGGTTGGTATTACTGGTAGTGCTGCCCTCTTTGTTGGCTCACCAGGCCCGCCGATGATCTGCTAGTGAACGCGCCCAGACGCAACCATGGACGTAGGTCACCTAGCTAACAGGACCGAACCACATACAACTTGTTCTTGTCTTTTGGTCTCTCTAAACCCTTCTTACTAATTTTCGGCATCATCAGGTTGTAACGGTATAAATTTTATTTTATTTTTTTTTATCTTTTATGATGAAGCAACGGTATAAAAAACTGATTGTCTATAAATTAGACACTTTTACACTAAAATTTTTGTACCCATCTCAAACCTTTGTGTCCATATTTTACTTTCAATGGATTCCAATATGAATCTCAATTTTTCACAGATGAGTTAGGTACTCAATTTTCACAATTTCCAGACCATTCCTCACAAACTAATCTCCAACCAGGGTCAGCTAGTAGAAAAAAGCAAGGTTCCACTAAACAAGAAGACAACCTTCTAGTGTCAGCATGGCTCAATATCAGTATGGATAGCGTGCACGGGAACGATCAAAATAGGAACACATTTTGGGGGCGAGTCCTGCAATATTTTCACCAACACAAGGATTTTGTTAGCGATCGAGACTCAAGGTCACTACAACAAAGGTGGTTGAATATTCCACATGCTACTAATAAGTTATGTGGCTGCTATTGAACAATTGAGAATTCGAATCCTAGTGGGAAGAATGAGCAAGACAAGGTAAATTGATTTTTTCCTATTTAATTTTTTCAATTATTTTTTATTTAATTTTTTCAATTGTTTTTTATTTTTTATGTCCAATTAACAATGATACTTTCAAATTTTTTTTTTCAGATTGCATTAGCTAGAGCTTTGTATAAAGTAAAAAATGAAGGTAAAAAATTCTTATTCCATCATTGTTGGACTAAGCTGCGACGAGAAACAAAATGGTTGGATGAATATAGCAAGACGAACCAGTCGAATCGAGGATCGAATACAAATTCATCTCCTGGGATGTCATCACCATCTACTCTTGGTACTCCAATAGACATTTCGGCAGATGACTCCGCGATAACAAGATCTTTGCAAAGGCCACCAGGACGAAATGCAGAGAAGAAAAAGCAAAAAGACCGCGAGAAGAATAGTGCTGAACAACCTATTATGGTTGACATCATCAAAGATATGGTTGAAGGGCAAAAGGAAACTGGTATTGTATACCTTAATTTTATTAAAGAATTGGTGTTTGCACCCAAAAACCGTCAATGGTTTTTGAGCTCGAGTTGCGTGGAATTGAATAGAGGGGAGGCCGAGCTAAGGAATGAATGACTCATCGGACTTAAATATAGACGTGAGACCGATGATAGTGCTAGGGATATATACTAAAAGCCATGCTTTATGTAGTTGATTTATTATTCATTTAATAAAATCACTTAATCCATTTTTTATGAGAATCTGTGTGAGCAATGTTTGTATTATATTATTTATTTAATATTATGCATGTGTGTCTCTCATTCTATATAGTAGGTGGTTTGGTGTGTAGAGTTCGGCTTACAGACGGAAGATCAGGCCATTAGATATTATAGAATGTAAGATTTTGGTTTACAGTCTTAGATGGGATTGGACACACCATCAGTAGGACTGCAGCATGGTGTTGTAGTAGGTTTGTCTTGACTACGGAAAATGGTATAGTTTCAGCTCACTATGCTAGTACACTTTGTATATTAAACGGGACTGACTTGGGGTAATTATCTTTATACTGATTTATAAGATAATTAATACTTCATGGCTATTATGAGTGCTTATGCTCTAAATCCTAAGTTAATTTGTAGACACGTACATTTGATATTTACACTTTGATCCCTAAAAGGGTGAGATCCTTAAATGGGTCAATATATCATTGGATTGGGTGGCAATATTAATTGTGTGGTGGATATTAATTAATGATGGAATCCATGTCTCAATTTTGGGATTGATGATATCCCCTTGAGAAAGCTTATAAGTTTTGATTATGTCAAACCCTACAGGTGGATTTTGTATCCGAAATATCAGATAAGTTAAGCAGAGGATCTCAAGGAATTTTAAGAAATTAATTAAATATGATTGTCAGTAATTATATTTAATTAATGGATATCTGTTATCTTAACATGGGGAGATAATAAGCATTTAATAACATGGAGCTCGAAATATATTTTTGAGATAAGGGTAGGAGTGCAATTATAATTCTTTAGTGGTATGAATTATAATTTATGGAAATAGGAATCTGATTCAGTTCGAATTAGGGTTTCCTAATTCCATAAGGAAGCCTATTCCTTATTGACTTCTTGTGGTCCCTATCGTAGCCTATATATATATGCTGCTTTGGCTCTCTTCTCAGTTTGCATTTTTCTATATAGAGAATTATAACTCGGAATAGAAAAGAGAGCGAAAAAGAGGGAGAGCAGAAAACAGAAAGGATTTCGAAAGAGCCCACACTTAGTTCGATATTTTGGCAGCAAAGGAATACGGTAGAAGATCGTGAGCTGTCATTGAGTCCGTGTTCTCGATTCGTCTATTACAGCAATCCGTTTTAGCAATTTAAGGTAACCCTAGTTCCGCCCTTGTAGGGTTATTATAGTTTTCACATAATTTTTTTTGCAGTACCAACTTATACGCACTGTCAATGAATTCTGGGAACGCAGTTTCCTAACAGATAGGTACAAGGTTGTTGGGTATTGTGAGGAGAGCCCGATGGGAAAGAAGAATATGCGTGAGGATTATCGGGCTATGGAAAAGTATAACCCAATGCGCTGATAGCCCGATGATGGAATGAAGCAACACGAAGCCCAATCGAACACTGTAAAGAAAGATGGGAGTAGTAGTCCGATTGGCCATGGGCGTTTGAAGAAAAGCGACCGGGCATGAGGGAAGGCATGGAAACAGGTAGTGCCTGATTCATCCAGGAGAATAAGTGATGAAGTCGATGGACTGAAAGGGGAAGACGATGCTATCCACAACTGTCAGCATGACGCCACCTTAGAGTTTTGGAAACAAGAGTCTGTTCAGGAAAGGATCTGATCATGTCCAGCTGGATTTAGGCGTTTAATCCCTAAATTGAAGGGATTGATTCAATCAGGATCTGGATAAGGTAGGAGTCAGAGATAAGGAAGGTCTTTTCCAATCAGCCAATCAATCAAGCAGTTTGGGGCGCAAGCTAAGGAATTTTTGTCCAATTAGGAATCATCTAAGGCCGCTATAAATATTCAGGTAGGCCAACCAAATAGAGGACTCTGCGTCATCTCGAAATAGCATACACACTGCATTCGAAGCATTCAAAGCACTCTTTTAAGCCTTTATGTTTTCCAGCCTTCATAGCAAATAGGTCTGCCCTTTTTTGTTATTTCTTTTTGTTCTTTTGGATAATCAGCCTGTTCTGGTTTGTTCTTTAGATCTTTTTATTTTTTCCAAACATTAATAAAATCTTCGTTTTATTAAACCGTTTGTGATTGTTTACCTGTTAAACTCGACACTTTTTAGCTTGTGCGCTTCAGTACTGCTAAAGAATTTACGGTGAGGCTACTTTTTCTACTCACTATACACAATCACCCTGCTTAGAAGTCAGATTCATCAAGTCTTGTGTATCACTCACACAAGCGGATAGAAAATTAGTTTGCACGCACACACACACACACACACACATACACACACCGAACCACTATTGGTTCTGGCACGCCCCCGCAAATTACAGCAAACATTTTTGGCACGCCTGGTGGGGCCCACAGTGTCAAGCCATGCCTCCGAAAAAAGACAAACAGACAACGAAGAACAGCCAAGATGATCCTCTTATGGACCCACCTGTGGAGGAAAGTACCGGCCATTCTCCACAAGATGGCAGTATCACGCTTGAGGCGATTTTAGAAGCCGTGAGAACTAACGTTGAGCCCATGTGGCAGGAGTACAACGCGTTCATAGGGTCAATGGGCAATCTCAAATCGGTCATCAACCAAACGGCCGATGTCCATAAAAGTCAAGCCGATCTGGTCTTAGAAATGAGGACCACCCACGTAAAGCTGGACCGCCTGACGGACATGATCGGCAGGTTGATAGAAACCTATAAGGCCGGGGGCAGTAAAGAACAAGTCAACGAATCGGGCTCTGGCGCACCTCTTGAGTCCGATAAGACGAAAGACCCGCCCTAAATCTGTCCGAATCTCAGGGAGGGTAATAGCTCAGGCAAGCAATCTGAGTCACAGACCGGGATGGCTAGCGGATCGATAGTCACCGATCCCAACGGATCGGCAACACCAGGTTTTGGTCAGTCTACAGGCCATACTGAAAGTTCTGTCTGCCACACACAAACCCCAGGTCACGCAAATGGGGGGCAAAGGAACAACGGTGGATTATGGCCCCATCAGGCCAATAACAACCAACAGCAAGTGCCACCGCTGTTGGTACCCCCGTTGACGAGTTTTCAGCCCGTAGCTCCACAACCCATTAATAGGGAAGAGTTGGTGGCGGCCATACATGGAGAGTATGGCCCGTTCATGAGAAGACTAGAGAGGCCGACGTACAGAAGACCATATCCCCCTGAAATTGACCAGGTCGTATTTCCTCAGGGGTACAAAGTACCAAATTTCACTCAGATCTCTAGAGAGAGTGAACAGTCTTCAATTGAGCATATTGGCCATTTTATTGTTCAATGCGGCCATGTGGGTCACAGCGACTCATTAAAGTTAAGACTATTTCCAAACTCGCTAACGGGCATGGCGTTTTTGTGGTATGTTAACCTCCCTGCCAATTCGGTGTTAACTTGGCAAGGGATGAAAGAGCTATTTCACGGCCAGTTCTATAGGACTGAGCCTGAAACATCGATGGCAGACCTGTCCAGGATGATGCAACTAGCAGGAGAGACCGTAGAAATAGCTCGTTTCCGTAAGGCAAAGTCTCGGTGCAAGACAGTTTTTCCCGAGGAAGAGTATGTTCAAATGGCCATGGGGGGCATGTCCTTTGAACTTCGTAAGAGGTTTGAGGGAACTGACTTCCGTGACTTATTCGAGCTTGCCACATGGGCCGATCGTTACAAGCGTATCCTTTTGGACGAGCAGGAGAAGAAGAACTCCTCCAAAGGAACATATTGTAAGGACCCTAATTACGAGGTCCATTTAGCAGAGGGTGGCCTTGAGACAGAGAGCGATATGGCCGAATTGATTTGCAAACGGAAAATCATATGCAACGTCTTGAATAAGCCTGTTAACAACAACGCTGCTGCAAAGAAAATGGCGTTCGAGGCGGGAAAAAATTATACTTTTGATATAACCATGGCTGATCAAATATTCGATGCCCTGTTGTCCGATAAAGTGATCAAGCTGAGTGAAGGTCATCGGATCCCTAAGGCCGATGACCTAAAGAATAAAGAATATTGTAAACGGCACAATTCCTGGAAGCACTCCACTAATAATTGCGTTGTTTTTCGTAATTTTGTATAGGAAAACGTGGAGAAAGGAGTTTTCAAATTCTCGGACAAGGCTATGGGGATTGATGCAAATCCTTTTCCTCAGATTACCGGCACTAACATGGTTATGCCCGATTTAACCAAGCTTTCAAGACCGAGACCAAAGATAGACCTGACTGAAAGAGAACTGGTGCCAAAACACAGGGAAGGGAAACAAGTCGCTATTTCGGCCATAGATGGGCCGAAGGTGACGATACATGACCTCCAGAAGAGCTATCAAGAGCGTAACGAGAAAAACCATAAGGCCGAAGAAGAAACAGCTAGATCCAGTACCGACAATTTGATAGCTGATCTACGACGACAACTGGAGTTCATCGAGCAAGGCCTTTGCCCGAGGTGCAAGGCTGATGTCAAGAAAGAAGTCTCGAGCCCGAGAAGCAATGAACATCGGGAGCCAAGCCCGAGAAGGTCTGTTTACGAGAGATTGTCACTACCATGGCAAGGTCAGGTGAAGCCCGAGGGGCGGGCAAAACATTCGGTGATTTAGCAAATCGGCCATAGCGAATCCGGCCGATTGGGGGCAAGAAGTTCCCAAACAATCCCAAGGCCTCAAATGCAAGCATCAACCTCTAACAGGAGCCCAAGGATGGTACTACCACCATGGGTAGAAGATCAGAAGTGGCACAGAGCTGAACATTCTAAATTCCCGGCACAGCCACAGTATAGCAAGTCCCAAAAAAGAAGGTATCAACGAATGAGATAGGCGAGCGAGAACGCCAATACTGGAATAACCAGGCTGGAAAACTCCCTACACCCACAGTTAATGAGTTCGATGACCAAGGACTCTCAACTAGGGCGATGCACATTGCCACTAAGCGCCCAAAGGAAAGAGTCAGACGAGAAAAATCACAGGAGGGATGTAGAGTAACATCGGACAAGATGAGTGTGGAGTCCGATGGAGATATGTCAGATTCAAGCGCGTCGACAATTCAAATCGGGACAATTACGGTAGGCCTGTCGTCTAATATGGTGTTTACATTGCCTATGTCTTTCATGGCCAAGCCAGATCAGCCAACGGCCATGGAAGAAAATTTAGTAGAAGGCCTAACCAAGGACTCGGCCGTGATAGAAGAAGTTTTTTGGAACGGAGGAGAGATCGTCAAACCTAAAGTGGTGGAAGCCACAAGCAAAAACGTGGATGCCACCTACAGTCAGACCGATCGGCCCAAGATCACCATCTTGAGGCCGAAAGGTCATCAGACTGAGGAAGGATTGAAGACCGAACCAGTCAAAGTTGTGTTTGAAAAACCAATATACCAGATGTCCTAGCATCTGACGCCCTTGTACGTGAAAGGACATATTGAGGGTGTCCCAATAAACAGGATCCTTGTTGATGGTGGGTCTACCATCAACATCATGCCTCAAATAATTTTGAGGATCCTTCAAAAGTCCGAGTTGGAGCTAATTCCGACCAAAATGAATGTCCAATGCTTCACGGGGGCACCTTCAAGAACCAAGGGTATCCAACCCCTTGAACTGTCCGTTGGCAGTAAAACGGTCATGACTGCTTTTTTCATTGTGGAAACCTCGGCGGCCTATAATGCATTACTCGGCCAAGATTGGATACACCCAAATTACTGCATTCCCTCCACACTCCATCAGTTGTTGATTTTTTGGAGAGGTGATGAGGTAGAAATGGTTGGAGCAGACACCAAGCCATTTGAAGCCCGGGTGCAGACGGCTAATACAGTCTTGTATGAAGATGACATCGGGCCAGTTAAGTTGCTGGGTTGCAACAAAATGGGAAGACCGAATACGGCGACCTTCCTTAAAGGAAATTCGCGGGACATGAAAGCGTATTACCATAATCTCAGTCGGACAGAAGAATCAAGGTCGGTTGAGATCATCGAACAGGAGGATGTCCATAGAGACTCCGATAATTGAAGAACAGAAGCTGCTGGCCTTGAGTGCCAACATGGCCAGATGGTGTGCATACTTGGCCGATAAAAGATTGGAAATCAGCCTTGTGGACGGAATGATAAATCTGGCCGACTGTATTTATGAAGAGGAAGCGCCCAGGGAAGAAGAGATTCAAATAGACGAGCTGGAAACGGCCACGGCAAAGCTTGATGATTTAAAGGCCGATGTCCAAGACCCTCTCTTGGAAGTCAACCTAGGCAGGAGAAGGAGAGCACAAACCTACTTATGTAAGTCAGATGCTGGATCCGCAGTGTCAGACCGAATTGATTGCACTCATGTACAAGTATAAAGATTATTTCACCAGGGAATATGTCGAAATGCTAGGTTTATCTAGGGAACTGGTGGAATACCAATTGCCAATTAAACCGGGGTTCAGGCCGTTCAAGCAGCTACCTCGACGCATGTCACCAGAGGTAACGCTGAAAGTGAAAGAAGAGATTGAGAGACTACTGGACGCTGGCTTCATTCGGACAGCCCGATATGTTGAATGGGTCTCGAATGTTGTCCCAGTGGTAAAGAAGAATGGGAAGCTGAGGGTCTGCATTGACTTCAGAAATTTAAACTTGGCTACCCCAAAAGATGAGTATCCCATGCCCATGGCCGAATAGTTAATCGATTGGGACGCTAAACATAAAATTTTGTCATTCATGGACGGGCACTCGAGATATAACCAGATCTACATCGCCGAAGATGATGTCTCGAAGACTGCCTTTCGGTGCCTGGGGGCAATTGGAACCTTTGAATGGGTTGTCATGCCTTTCGGGCTGAAGAACGCTAGAGTTACCTATCAACGGGCAATGAATTCAATCTTCCATGATATGATCGGATAATTTATGGAGGTTTACATAGATGATGTGGTGGTGAAGTCAGGAGGTAACGCCGATCATTTGAGGGATTTGAAAAAAGCATTTAAAAGGATGCACGCTCATAGGCTAAACATGAACCCTCTCAAATGTGCATTCGGTTTAACAGCAAGGAATTTCTTAGGTTTCCTAGTACATCAAAGGGGGATAGAGATTGACAAAAATAAGGCTCGGGCTATCGAGGCAGCAAAGCCACCAGCTAATAAGAAAGAGCTTCAGAGGTTGCTCGGACAGATCAATTTCCTGAGAAGATTTATATCAAACTGTGCAAGGAAGACCCAAGTATGGACCCCACTATTGAAGATCAAGACCGATGAAGACTTCAAATGGGAAGACAGCCACCAACAAGCCTTTGAGGGAATCAAACAATATTTGAGTATTAATGCCACCCAAGAAGGGTAGGTACCTGAAATTGTATATATCGGCCTCTGACTGCTCTATAGGAAGTATGTTAGCTCAAGATAATGAGCAAGACAACGAGCAGGCCGTTTATTATTTAAGTAGAATTTTAACTCCAATCGAGCAGCGCTATGCGCCAATTGAGAAGTTATGCTTAGCATTGTATTTTTCCTCACAAAAGTTAAGAACATATATGCTACCTGTTTCCACTTACATAATATGTCAAACTGATGTGATAAAATACATGTTGTCAAGACCAATCATGAGAGGCCGAATTGGAAAATGGACCCTGGCCTTGATGGAATTTTCCATCCAATACCGATCACAACAATCGGTGAAAGGCCAGGCCATAGCCATTTTCTTGGCTGATCACCTAGATCCTACTGATTTGGGGGAACTGCCTTCTACACCCCAAGTCTTGAGCACGTCCTTAGTCTCATGGACGTTAATTTTTGACGGATCCAAAAACGCAGAGGGTGCTGGGGCAGGTGTGGTAATTGTATCACCCAAGTACAAGAAGACAAAAATGTCATTCGGCTCAATTTCAAATGCACTAATAATCAGGCCGAATACAAAACACTTATCATCGGACTTGAGATACTCCTTGAAATGGGGGCATCATCCGTGCACATAAAAGGAGACTTAGGGCTGGTTATCGGACAGATTGCTGGAGAGTTTCAGATACGAAGTTGGGAGCTCTGTCCGTTCCATGCTGTGGCCACTCAACTCATGGAAGCATTTGATGATATTAGCGTGAGTTACATTCTAAGAACCACAAATATCGAGGCCGATAAGTTGGCAAAAATAGGATCAGCCTCATCTTCTCAGGAGAACTTAGAAGACCAACTCATCACTGTTCATGTCCGATCATTACCGTCCGTTGCAAACCAATTCGGTCTTGATAGAGGATGATGATTGAAGAATCCCCATTATTGAATACCTGAATCACCCAAGTGTCAGGGTAGACCGAAGAGTCAGACTATTTGCTGTCCGATTCATGGTGCTCGATGGAGAATTATTCAAGAAACCAATCGGTGACGATGTGATCCTGAGATGTCTAGGGAAGAACCAGGCTATGCAGGTTATGGCTGAGGTACATGAAGGGATTTGTGGGGCACATCAGGCCGGCACAAAGATGAAGTGGTTGTTGAGAAGGTATAATTATTACTGGCCCGGTATGTTGAAAGATTGTATCAGTTATGCTAAAGGTTGTCAAGCTTTCCAGAAGCATGGTCCGATCCAGCATGTGCCAGCTAAAGAGCTGTAACCCATAATCAAACCATGGCGGTTTAGAGGGTGGGCGATGGATTTAATTGGCAAAGTCCTACCGCCATCATCGGGCCAGCACTGTTTCATCATAGTGGCTACGGACTACTTTACTAAGTGGGCTGAGGCCATACCTTGTAGAACGGTGACTCAGGCCACCGTCATAAAATTCATTGAAGAACACATTATCCATAGGTTCGACCTTCCAAAAACAATCACGGCTGACCAAGGATCCGTGTTTACAGGAACGAAAACATCGGCCTTTGCAAAAAGTAGGGGGATCGAAATTCTCAATTCTACGCCCTATTATGCATAGGATCCTCAAGGGGATCATTGAGAAGATGATTGTTGAAAATCCTAGGGAATGGGACAAGCTCTTATCCGAAGCGTTATGGGCCTATCGGACATCTAAAAGGTCAAGTACTGGGGTCACACCATTCATGCTGACTTATGGCATGACACTATGTTACCTATGGAAGTTACAGTCCGATCGGCCAGAAGAGCCTTACAAAATCAGCTAGAGCCCACTGAATACACAGAGGCTATGATAGATGAATTAGAAGGGCTCGATGAAATAAGGCTCGCAGCCTTAGATTCATTAAAAGTGCAAAAGCAACGGGCAGCCCGAGCGTATAACAAAAGGGTGAAGGAGAAGTCTTTTTGCACAGAGGATTTGATATGGAAGGTCGTGCTACCTATTAGAGATAAGGATAACCGTTACGGTAAATGGTCGGTTAATTGGGAGGGCCCGTTCATCGTCCATCAAGTCAAGAGAGGTGGTGCCTACAGGCTACGTGATTTAGATGGAACGGTTCATGTTCGATTAATCAATGGTCAGTATTTAAAGTCCTATTATCCTACGTTATGGGAGACCATTGACCTGGACTATAAACCAAATCCTGGTTTGGAATTTGATCAATGGATCAATTATGAACCTGAGCCTAAATGATTGAAAAGAAAACATCGCTTTGTGTTAATAGGCTGAGCACAGCTTACTTACAATAATGACAAAAAAAGAAATTTCTATACAAGTACAAATAGGAGTCAGCCTTTAGGCCGACCCAAAATTCATAAGCTTAGCCTTCAGGTCCTCCCAGGTCTTGATGGCTCCAGACCAATCTCGCTTTGCTTTTTCTAGCTTTTGGGCCCAAGCTTGGGATATGGGGACACTGGCTTGCAGTTGATCACTGCACTTTTGAGCATCACCACCAAGTAAAGATAGTGCTTCATCAATTTTCCCAAGGGCGGCGTTGTTGGTGACGACCTCGGCCTCACATTAGGCGAGCTGAACTTTTAGTGCAGTGATACAGAACTGCAGCTAGGAGTCCCTTGCTAGCACTTGAGCCCGAGAGGCCTTCCCCGCTTCGAACTTAGCTTTGGCCCCTTCCAGAATCTTCAAGGCCTTCTACCGCGAGCCTAAGTGAAGCTCTACATTAGCTTGAATCTGCATGACCGATCGGTCCACAAGACGGCAGCTGGGGAGTCTTTCTTGTATCTCATGGAGTAAGGATAGCTGCCCGTCAGAAAGTGAAGGATCGGCCATGAGAGTGTTCAAGGCTGCTTCAACGTCAGCAGCAACAGGCAGGCTGGAAAGGTCCTGATCAGCAAGCCCGAAGAGTAGATCCTTGGCTTATTGAAGGCACAAAGGTGAAACGACTTCGGGCTCCAGGGGGCCAAGGTCAAAAGCTCCTAGGTCCAGGCCGGAGAAGAAGTCATTGAAGGGAATGTGTGGCTCTGGACCCATGGGATCGGCCTGTTCAAGAGAATAAGCAGTTAGAAGTACTCCTAAATTTTATGAATAAAGTAAAGTAGACATTGCAATACCTGGGCATGAGAACCAAGAGAGGCCGAGATCTCTTCACGAACATCGGCCTCACTGGGTTGAGAAGTTGTTGGTTAAGAGGAAGATTGAGCCAGCACAGAAGAGGAAGAAGCATGGCCGGTCTTTACCCCTGGACTGGTTGAGGCCGCCGTTGCCTGTAATACTTCAGCCTCTAGAATTGAGCCCGAATCATCAGCACCGGCTTCGACCCGTAAAATTACAGAATCTTCAGGAGGGTTAGCCTCGGCCACCACCGGTTCCACTATTACGGGAACTGAAGATCCGGTGGCTGCAGTAGGTTCCCCTTGCCCGGAGAGAGCTCTAACTACAGTGGGGACGGCCTGGTCAACTTCTTCCCCAACTGCCTCCGTAATGACTCTAGCATCAGCCACGCCTTTTTTGCTGGAAGAGAGGACGACTTGCTCAGGAGCTTGACTGGAAGGAGCAATGTCTTCATCTCCACTTGAAGGAGTTAGCGGAGGCACAATGTAAAGTGGCATTACTCTCACGGCGACTCGTTCTAGATAGGCCGCCGCGGACGCTGGTGATGCAGGAAGAGTTGGAGGAAGAGTCTGAGGCTAACTTGGGTGTGGTAGGTCCTCTCCAGAGTCCTCATCAACAAGCTGAAAATCAGAGGAAGGGGATTAGGGTTGAAAAGAACAAAATTGGGCTTAACAGCTAAAAATGTTGTAAATCTACCTGAGTTGAGGCCGGGGTGGTTTTCTGTTTCTTTTGAGCAGGACCCTTGCCCGGAGCTGGCTGGCGGGCCGGTCTCTTGGCCACTTGTTTGCGCCAGACTTGAGCTACTGCGGGGGCAGGAGCATCGGCCTCAGTGACCGATGATGCAGTGAACGGTACAAGGGCCTCAGCAGCAGTGTCTTTAAATATATTGCTTGCCCAGTCACCCTACCACTGGGTGAATTCTTCTGACACCACAGGCCGGACAAAGAAGAGCGTGAAGTTGAATGCCACTTTGAGCCGGTCCGACCACTCTTTTATTTTCTTCACCTGCCCGTCGTTGATAATGAGGTCGTGTTCTACCCAGTTGACATTGACAGTAATGCCAGGGGGAACGGGCACGAGTTGGGTAAGCCCGAATTGGCGGGCATAGAGGGGAGCAAAGTAATACTCTGCCCCGCACTTATTGTTGGCTGATGGAATGCTCGAGCTAAAAATAGAAGATTTCGTTGTAGGTGGATTGGGTGCCCGAGCCCCAATTAGAAGGGTTATTGGAGAGTTGAAGAAAAGAAGAAAATTGAAGTGAGAAGAAAGGGGTGAAGAGGTTTATATCCCGAGGGGAGCAACCCTGATAGAAGAAAGTAAAACACTCCTCAAAGGAGTGTGAAGAGGGTGCTACGTCCATGAATTGGACGGCAGAGTAGGAACATCGGCCAACTGGCGAATGGTTGGTTGAAATTCAAGAAAGTAGGAGTGCAACCAAAGTTGGAGGATCCATAGGGCTTCCACCGGCTCCAAAGCCCGAATGGACAAAATAGCTTATGCCTCGGACTAAGTGTGCCCAAACAAGCGTAGCCATGGCCAAGGGCTTCCCTGATGTAAGAGCCAAGGCCAAGGTGGTGTATTCTTTGGTGATGGCTTGGCTGGCCGAGCAGAAGAGGTACTTGTTGAGCCAATAAATGAGGAAGGCGGTATGTTCAGCATCGGACACCTCCGTCTCATCTGCACCGATGCAGGCAGTCAGAAAGCCTCCGTAGGTTGTGATCGGTCTGTACGAAACGGCCCCATCCCTGATAATTTCTTGCTGAGGATAGGCAAAGCTGGCCGTTCGGACGTCGAGCCCGGGAATGATTTCTTGCCCATGAGGGCGAAGACCAAGCAAATATCTGATGTCCTTGACTGTGGGAGCCATTGGTCCGCACCAAAAAATAAAGTCGTTGCAGGACGAGGACAAAAATAGCAAGGCAGAGAGAAGAAGAGGTCGGTCTATCTCTATTCTAGACCGACTGAGCATTATGGCATCATAAATGCCCGTTTGTCTCCAGACTGTTGCCTTAGAGGCCGATACCCTAGTTACCCACTTCTCCCAATCTGCAGCGGGGGTCGGCCAGCCTCGAATAGGCTGGTTAGCAGTCTGAACCTTGTTCTAGTGGGTAGGGACCTGTAGGAATGCTTCATTTTCAACCGGCAGAAATAGAGGAAGAAAAGCCGCCGGAGGATGGCCAAAAAACGCCGTTCCTAGGCCTGGTGCTACTGGAGAGCCATCGGAGGAGCTGTAGGGGGTCAGATAGTCAGTAGAGATCTTAGCGGCGTGGGCTTTGGCTAGAGTCCTGACCTCCCTGCATCGGTTTTGCGATGGTGGAGCGTCAACAAAGGTTTTCGTTCCTTTAGAAGAGGTCGGAGCGGTCTAAGGAGCGATATTTGCAAGGGAAAAGTTCGTCGGAAAAAAATGGAGGTTTAGAGAGAGAAGCTCTGTTTCGGTTGAACTGTTTAAAGAGAGAGAGAGAGTAAGAGTGCAAATAGGTGTGGTAAGGGCTTTTTGAAAATCTTACTCTGCTTAAATACCGTGGTGTTGTAATCATGATGCATTAAATATGGAGTGACTGGTGGGATTCTCCATGATCTGACATTCGCTGCATGCTTGACGCGTGGCAATTTTAAAATTCAAAACGTCACATCAATCAAGGCGGGACGTTTGATATGACCTTTTGGGGGGTAATTGTTTGCACCCAAAAACCGTCAATGATTTTTGAGCCCGAGTTGCGTGGAATTAAATAGAGGGGAGGCCGGACTAAGGAATGAATGACTCATCGGACTTAAATATAGACGTGA
Organism: Hydrangea macrophylla; assembly: GCA_033977485.1. Classification (NCBI taxonomy): domain Eukaryota; kingdom Viridiplantae; phylum Streptophyta; class Magnoliopsida; order Cornales; family Hydrangeaceae; genus Hydrangea; species Hydrangea macrophylla. Next base: position 39,284,886 of record CM066994.1, read on the forward strand.
AACCGATGATAGGTACAAGGTTGTTGGGTGTTGTGAAGAGAGCCTGATGGGAAAGACGAATATGCGTGAGGATTATCGGGCTATGGAAAAGTATAACCCAATGCGCTGATAGCCCGATGGTGGAATGAAGCAACACGAAGCCCAATCGGACACTGTAAAGAAAGATAGGAGTAGTAGTTCGATTGGCCATGGGCGTTTGAAGAAAAGCGATCGGGCATGAGGGAAGGCATGGAAACAGGTAGTGCCCGATTCATCCAGGAGAATAAGTGACGAGGCCGATGGACTGAAAGGGGAAGACGGTGCTATCCACAGCTGTCAGGATGACGCCACCTCAGAGTTTTGGAAACAAGAGTCTGTTCAGGAAAGGATTTGATCATGTCCAGCTGGATTTAGGCGTTTAATCCCTAAATTAAAGGGACCGATTCAATCAGGATCTGGATAAGGTTGGAGTCAGAGATAAGGAAGGTCTTTTCCAATCAGCCAATCAATCAAGTAGCTTGGGGCGCAAGCTAAGGAATTTTTGTCCAATTAGGAATCATCTAAGGCCGCTATAAATATTCAGGCAGGCCAACCAAATAGAGGACTCCGCGTCATCTCGAAACAGCATACACACTGCATTCGAAACATTCAAAGCACTCTTTTAAGCCTTTATGTTTTCCAGCCTTCATAGCAAATAGGTCTACCCTTTTTGTTATTTCTTTTTGTTCTTTTGGATAATTAGCCTGTTCTGGTTTGTTCTTTAGATCTGTTTATTTTTTCCAAACACTTAATAAAATCTTCTTTTTATTAAACCGTTTGTGATTGTTTACCCGTTAAACTCGACACTTTTTAGCTTGTGCGCTTCAGTACTGCTAAAGAATTTACGGCGAGGGTACTTTTCCTACTCACTATGCACAATCACCCTGCTTAGAAGTTAGATTCATCAAGTCTTGTGTATCACTCACACAAGCGGATAGGAAATTAGTTTGCATGCACACACACACACACACCGAACCACTATTGGTTCTGGCACGCCCTCACAAATTACAGCAAACAATTGGTAGATGGAAAAAAGCAAACAAATGAAAGAAAAATGGAGATGATGGAAAGACAAATGCAGATGCAAGCAAAAAAGCAACGTATGGAGGAAGATAAGATACGTCTTGAATGGATAGCTTATGAAGAGAGGATCATGCTAATGGATACCAGTGGACTGGCTCTTGATCTCCAACAATATTATAATCGACTTAAGATGGAAATTCAGCAAGGAAGCTTTCGGGGTGTTTGAACATGTTATGTATTTTGTACTAATTATTATAACTTTTCTATGATATTATTGAATTATGTTATAATTTGTGTACACTATGTGCCACCAATAATAATCTGAACTACAAACTTCAATTGAAAATCAAATCACTACATTACATAACCGGAATAAGAAACACAAATTCGAATTAAAGCAAACAAGCAATATAGACTAGACTATAGACTTAAGCATTCATCCGAGACCCCTGAAATTGCCACAATTGCTCTACAAGATCTGCTTGTATTGATAATGCAGCCCTCTATTTTCGATATTGCGAGTCATTCGAATGATCTGCGACAAATGTGCGGTATTATCGGTAGATACCTCAAAATTTAGAATTTGAAAGTTGAGCGGGAAATTTATATTTGAATTTAAGCAAAAGTAAATTTTAAAAATTCATTTGCCTAAGACCCATCAAACTACCAATTTGCCTTATCAATTGATGGTTTGACTTTGAAGATGATCTTATGCATGCTAAAACTACAACATTTTAGCAGCAAAGCAAACCCAATTTATTATGAAGTTTTATTGAAGTGTTGTACAAGTAAACAATAAATAGGGGATGTACTTCAATTGGGGAGAGTGTGAGATTCCCTTCCGAAAAAAAAAAAAAAAAAAAAACCTAACGACGACGAAAATGGACGTACGACGTCGTTTTGTTACACCATATATCAATCTGAACCGTTCAACACTTCCACGGTCCCGCCAACTAACAATCCGACAATTCCCCATCTGGGCAGAGTACACAATGACGTTTCTACCCTTCCCTCAACGAACTTTCCGTCTTAAAAGGCTCTCTAATGCTACACACTGGGAGCCTTCGCTTTCTCTCTCTCTCTCTCTCACACACACACACACATACACACAGCGACACTCTCACTCCAACCATGTCCGACACCGCCGGAAAGCCATCGACAGCTGCGACACCTGGCCGTGTCGCTGCCGTGTACAGCGAAGTCCAGACGAGCCGCCTCAATGTCCCCCTCCCTCTCCCTTCCGTCCTCAAGAACCCCTTCACTGCCGTGGACGGCCCACCGAGCTCTGCCACCGGAAATCCAGGCAATCCCCACACAAATCTCCCTTCACTTCCACATTCACCATGACACACATTTTTACATATATGTATATCTATACATTTGTAATGTACAGCATTATGCAGAGACATATCCAGGAATTGAGCTTGGGGGCGAGCTTAATAATTTGAGGAAAAAAAAATTAATATAGGGGGCGGCTCTGTGTACTTAAAGCATATTTTTGTATAATGCTGGTAGAAATATAAGTTTTTTTCAAACCTAGGGGGCCGTCGCCCTGCTACCCCTCCCTGGATTCATCCTTGTATGTGATCGTAGATGAAATAGCGAAGCTTTTCTGAATTCATGTACCTGATAATTCATCTAAGGCCGCATCAAATTAGAGTTTTATGATTCACTTACACATTCATTCGCGTCACACACACACATTTATAGATTTATGTATTATGTATGTTAATTACATTTGTAATGTGTAGCGTAATGTGATTGTAGATGAGATCGCGAAGCTTTTTCCGAACCTATTCGGGCAGCCTTCGGCAATGCTGGTGCCCGATGATTCATCGGAGGCCGCATCGAATCAGAGTTTGAGGATTGGTGTTGTCTTGTCTGGAGGACAGGCTCCGGGTGGGCACAATGTGATATCGGGGATCTTCGGTGAGGGGCTTGTTTCTGCTCTTCAGAAGTTTTGAATTTGATTTGAATTTTTTTTTTTCTTAAATCACATTATATTAATTTTTTGTTGATTTGTTTTGTTTGGTGTGTAGACTATTTGCAGGAACGGACAAAGGGTAGTACCTTGTTTGGGTTTAATGGTGGACCAGCTGGGATCATGAAGTGTAAATATGTTGAACTAACAACAGATTTTATCTATCCCTATAGAAATCAGGTGTGGTTTTGGGTTGCTTCCATATGATTGAATTATGTGCATAGATGATTTCTTATATATAGATCATGACATCCCATTTTCCCTGTTTATTTATATACATGCCACAGTTTTCTACCGGGTAGTACTTAGTATAATGAGTTGATACTGTGCTTATTACTATCTAATAATACTACTCGTAATTATTTCATTTATATCTCCGTTCAAATGATTTGATAACCATGCTTCGGAGGAAAGAGTTTTCAATCTGCTCATCAAAATTTTGCCACTGTAAATTGGCATTGCTTTTGAGTCTTTGACTATATAGTCTTGTTTGATTGCTCACCTCCTAAAGTATTCATACATTAACCCAATGTTTTAATGATCACCGTCATATGATCCAATGCCATTTTTTTTAATAGAGCATTCTATTTACTATTGTACATAATTAATTATACCTCGAAATGCAGCCAATAACTAGTGATTATGAACATCGTGTACTTCACATATCGATATCCTCATATCCATATCCATAAGTATGTGAAGGTCCTATTTGGTGTTTTGGTCGATGTCGATTTAAAGAAGTATAAAAAGCATACTTGGATTACCTAATTAGTTGTTTATGCATGTAAACTTCTGAAGATGTAATTTTGCGGTGCGTCTATTTAGTTCTATATAGAATCTGTACTTTGATTCTGTTTGCAGGGTGGCTTTGATATGATATGTAGTGGCAGAGACAAGATTGAAACCCCCGAACAGGTGATTCTAACCTTTTAGTGAGACTATATTTTTTAGTTTATGGTTTGTGATTGAAGTGGTATCTGTGTAATATATGTCATTCTAATTTAGATTTCTAGTGATGTTACTGAATTTGCAAGGTCCCGTCTTTCAGTTTAAACAAGCTGAAGAGACAGCAGTGAAGCTTGATTTAGATGGGCTTGTTGTAATTGGTGGAGATGATTCAAATACAAATGCTTGCCTTCTCGCAGAAAATTTTAGGTGTGCTTTGTTAGATATGAGTCGAATCAATCATACGGAGATAATTTTCTTGATGGCTGTGTATATAGCGTGGTACATATTTTTCTAATTTCAGGAGTAAAAATGTGAAAGCTCGGGTGATTGGATGTCCAAAAACCATTGACGGTGATTTGAAATCCAAGGAGGTTCCCACAAGTTTTGGATTCGATACAGCGTGCAAGGTGATTGTAATTATTTTTGCTTCCATATTTCAACACTTAGCTTATGTTGAATATCTGGTGGTTTCTAGTTTGTCACAAATATTATCTAGTAGAAGCTAAATTCTATCCATTCTCTCCATCGTTGTTTTTTGCGTGTCTTCATGCACATGGTTCGGTATTGCAAGTTGGTACCATAGGTTGCAGATCCTCTTTAGTTGAGTGGCTGCTTATGGAGGTTCATCTTAACCTAATGGCTGCTTATGGAGGTTCATCTTAAACCTAATTCCATATCGTTAGACATAATTTTGAATCAGCAACATGAGCCTATATGGCATATGTTGGTTAGAAAGGTGTCAATTCTATGTCCTGAACAGTACGAACAACTTGCAAGGGCTATATTAACCCGAATATATGTTTAATTTTATTTTTTCATGAATTCGTTTAAGTAATTGTGGACACAGCTGCAAGAAGATATTGGTTTGGTAACTTTGGTTAGACAATATTGCTCTTTCTTTTGTTATTAGTCCAGCCATGATCATTGGTGTCTGACCTATTGGGGTATACTTGGTCTATGGTGAACAAAAGGCTCAAATTGACTTACTTGCACAATTGTAGGTTACCATTAAAACTTTATTCCACTTGTTGAATATGCAGATATATGCAGAAATGATTGGAAATGTCATGACTGATGCTCGTTCAACCGGAAAATACTATCACTGTAAGTCTATTTATAATGTATATTCTTTGGTGATACTCTGCACTTTTTTTGTCATTAGTTTCACTTGTAAGGCTCAGCCCATTCAACTCCTTAAAACCCAAGTATTAAGGAGAGGGGAACTAAGTCCTTATAACCCGCACAGGCAACGACACATCTAAGCGATGTGGGACGACAACATGCCCCCGCACGTGTGGCATAGGCACACACGTGAATTATGGAGAGACGGGACAAACATGGCTCAAATACCAAATTGTAAGGCCTTATAAACCGCACAGGCAACAACACATCTAAGCGATGTGGGACGACAACAGAATCCATTCTTATAATTATCCCTTGCATTATCTTTGACGTAGTCTTCCAATGTTTTCCGCCACTTCCATGTGGTGGTATCCTGGAGGAAATAAAGTTATGGTACTATATTTAAAATAATAGTAACCGATATCCCAATAATAATAATAATAATAATAAAGCATCTGGCAGCTTGAATAGATAACAGTCTTTCAGATTAAAGCCAACGTATTGTGTTACTACATAATCTTGAATGAGGTTAATCAAGTATATCATCTGGAGTACTTGCCCATCAGCCATCACTACCTCTGAAGTTCCTAATTGGTTGAAGGGGAACTATCTTAATTTCAGTGAACTCATTTCTTGTGAAATATTTAATTTCCTCTACTCTTCACTTCCTATAGGTTGGAAGAATAATTTGTGGATTGTGTTATATACTTTCTATTATACGCATATTCTTACAAATGTCTCACATTGAATGTACTAAACATAATTACTCCATTTAATCTAGTGAAGTTTTGTCTCAACTATTTGGGACTGCCTGCACATACTTGGATTTGGTTTGCCCATTGCACACGTTATGGGGCATATTTTTGTTGTCAACATACTTCGAAAAAGTGAATAGAAACTTTGAGAGAAAAGATCGATACGTTCCATCTTCAAGTTTCAATTTAAGTTAAGGTTTCTAATGAGGAGAGTTTTGTTGATATTGACTTAGAATGTGATTTATTTAGCTGTTTTCATGTTTTAGAGACCTCAGTCTTCAAGAAAAGTCATCTAGAAATTTGGTTTCTCAAAATCTTATGTGTTGATCTTCCAAAGTTTTCAGGTTGGAACTTCTTGTAGTTACTAATTTACCAACTAATTATGGGTACACTAGGAATGAAGTAATTTTCTAGACATCAACCTTTCAATGTGATTCATGCTTTAGAATTTGGGTTGTTAGCAATTACAATGAGTAGAGATCCTGTTAAATTGGAGCATCTAACCCAAAACCAATTGGCTATGGGTGGAGTAGCCCTTTGAACTTATATATTGAGTAGCTAGATTATAAGTCCTCGATGTGGGACAGACAATCTCAACACGCCCCCGCACGTGTGGCATGACTGAGAGCCAAACATGTGGATTACTGAGATAGGGTGACGTGGAGCACACGTGGACAAATTGGGCCCAACAATAACCTGCTCTGATACCATGTTAAGTTACCAACTACTCCAAAAGCTTAAGCTGTTAGAGATGGGGCCCAACAATGTATATCAAGCTTCAACATCCTCCCTCACGTGCAACCCCGACTTGCACATGGAGAGCAAACAAACCAAACTCCATCATAGTGGAGACAAATACAAAGCGAAAATATGCACAACAAAGCGGAGATGGAGAGTCGAACTCAGGACCTCCCACAAACAAGGCTTTGATACCATGTTAAATTGGAGCATCCAACCCAAAACCAATTGGTTATGGGTGGAGTAGCCCCTTGAACTTATATATTGAGTAGCTAGGTTATAAGTCCTCGATGTGGGACAGATAATCTCAACAGATCCCTTACTTCTAAATGCCAAAACCTTCTCCCAATAAGGAGTGATCTTTTTTCTGTATTCCATAGTTTCCAAATCTTGTTCTCGAGTCCATAACTTCATGTTGTTTTTCATATGTGCTTGTACTTTGTTGTTCTCCTAATTCTTTGTGTGGATTTGTATGATTCATTGATTCTGTTTAGTTTCCTAATGCTATGTTTTATAAGTTCACCTTATTCTGTGGTTTTGCAGTTGTAAGGCTTATGGGGCGTGCTGCTTCTCACATAACGTTGGAGTGTGCTTTGCAGACTCATCCAAACATAACAATCATTGGAGAAGAGGTATCTTCTAGTAAATTTCTAATTTTTCTCTTTTGCCCCATATGGTTGACTGGTAATACTTGAACCGAGTAGAGCATGTCTTCATATATGTATGAATCGAAAGTCCAGTGGGCCTGACGCACCCTCAAAAGGTGCCTTATGAGGGGAAGATTACACAGGCTTATAAGAAGCACATGTGGAGGCTCAACCTGGGCGATGTGGGTATCCACAGTATGAAATGTTGTCTATTTTCTGCCAATTCTCTAACTGAGTCCCATTCTTACGAAAAAAAAACTACGAGGATAGATGGGAACATTATTCCCCACCACTATATGGCAAACCTTTGCTTTCATATGTTCTATATAGTGAAAGTGAAATTGGACTCTACACGTTGGAATTCATTTTAACACTCCATTTGTTTTAATGTAAAATATTTACACAATTTCCGTTGTTTGGTTGACCGTAAGATATTTCCTGAAGATTTTAAAGAAAATGAAAATCGCTTAAATAGCTGAAAATGTTCTACGGCAAAAAATTTTGAAATTCATTTCGGGAAGAATACATAGAAGTGAAATGCTCAATTGATTATCGTGTATGTTTATTAACATGATGTATACACATTTTTGCGTATAAATATATCTTCTTATGTTACATACATATGCAAATATGTTTTTCACTTGTATATGTTACTATATACCAATATAAGTACCAAGTCAATATTGAAAAACTATATTTGTCCATGTCAAAGTGCTTAAAAGTGCATTGTTTTGTTACTTGTAAAATAATTATCAAGTGTCAACCAAACACCTGAAAATAAGAAGGAAAATAATATTCTTCATGAAAAATATTATCTAGTGTACCACTTTTACGAAACAAATGGAGCGTAAGGCACAAATGATCTTGGATGGAATCAGCTAAGCAATTAAAGCTCCTACAAGCTATATATGGTCACCCAGTTACCTTTTTTCTCTTTTCCTTAGAATTGCAGTGATTTTTCACCTTACATGTCTCATTGTTGAGTACGTCCCTAACATAAGCATCCTCTATCTGTAAATCTCTTTAAAGGTGCTTCTTCACCCAAAAAAAAAAAAAAAGTCCTGTCAGAATCTTGAATAGGCGGTCAGGTGATAAGAATTTTGTCTTCAATCTCTTAGGCTTTTCTATTTTGTCTTATTTTGTTACATGCCAAATTAGTCAAAGATTATTGAGAAGATTGCAACATCTTTCACGGTCTTGTGAGCACACTGTCATTGACCCTAAAGAATTTACATTGGATTGTGTGGAATTTGTAATCGGGTTTCATTCTTACCCACTGTTTCCTGGGTTATCCTTGATGAAATTTAATTTGGTTCACAGGTTGCTGCAAAGAGAGAGACACTGAAGAATGTTACAGACTACATCACTGATATAATCTGCAAGCGTGCAGAACTTGGATATAATTATGGAGTCATCCTTATACCAGAAGGCCTGATTGATTTCATTCCAGAGGTATGTAAAGAAGTAATTTCTTCTTTCTTTTTTCTTAGCATGTAAAGAAGTAAGGGTGTGTTTGGAATGACAACTTTGGAATGCATTCTCACCATTTATAATTAACTTTATCCTCTTTCACGTTCAACTTATTTTAAAGATTTATTCTTATAGAAATTTTACTTTTTTTTTCGTTCCAAAAAGCAAGTCTCAGCTTTTAATTTGAAGAAGGTGTTTTGCATACGATGACACGAGTTCGGTTGACGGAATCCCATACTTGTCAGCTTCTACATCAAATAACTCTCACTCTGTCATGTTTATGTCTCCATCTCTAACCTTTTTTTTCTCTCTAGCTAAAGTACATCAATGTTGAGACATGTTTTACGAGAAAAAGGTCACTTCCGCGCCAAACGCAGCATAACTTATTCCTATATCTGCTACTTTTGAATTTGTTTCCCCCTATGCATTTTATATCATTTACTTATCCCTTTCTAGGGAATTGTAACAAAAGCAGAACTTTAACGTGATTTTCTTGCTACTCAATATATAAGATCAAGGGGCTACTCCACCCATTGCCAATTGGTTTTGGGTTGGATGCTCCAATTCAACATGGTATCAGAGCAGGTTATTGTCAGGCCCAGTTTGGCCACATGTGCTTCACGTTACCCTATCTCAGTAATCCACGTGTTTGGCTCCCATTCATGCCACACGTGCGGGGGCGTGTTGAGTTTATAATCCCACATCGGGAATTTAAAGCCTTGCTACTCATTATATAAGATCATGGGGCTACTCCACCCATTGCCAATTGGTTTTGAGTTGGATGCTCCAATTCTACAGAATTTTATTTCATATTCTGAACATTTTGGGTTTTTTGGTTTGCAGGTGCAACAGCTTATTGCAGAGCTCAATGAAATCTTAGCCCACGATGTTGTCGATGAAGCTGGCCAGTGGAAGAAGAAACTTAGGAGCCAGTCTCAGCAGCTTTTTGACTTTTTACCTCAAGCAATTCAGGAGCAACTCATGCTTGAAAGAGATCCACATGGGAATGTACAGGTAATTTTTTCCCCGTTGCATTGTTTGCCACTACCCATTTGCAATTGTTTTGTTTTTTTCCTGGTTCTCTCTTTATTTGATCTTATTGCGACCGTATGTATAGGTTGCTAAGATAGAAACAGAAAAAATGCTTATTCAAATGGTGGAAACAGAATTAGAGGGGAGGAGGCAGACAGGTTCATACGATAATCAGTTCAGTGGGCAGTCCCACTTTTTCGGGTAACAAACATCTTCTTTGCCTGAATGTTTTGGAAGTTTACCTTTGAATCTAAGGCCCCATTTGGCTACAGCTTTTGGAGACCAGAATTGATTATGGAAATCCAAAAGCTATTGTAAAGCCGTTTACAAACTTAGCTTCTGCGGTTATTGTTGTGAGCCAAACACAGTAAAATTGCGATCGCACAACAATATCCTGGGCAGCTTCCAGAGACAACAGACTATATGCCTCCTGTTCCCTGTATTGTTCTAATGAAACACAATTATCACTTTCTAGGTACGAAGGTAGATGTGGTTTGCCTTCCAACTTCGATTCTAACTATTGCTATGCATTGGGTTATGCTGCTGGGGCACTCCTTCACTCTGGAAAGACTGGACTGATTTCCTCGGTTTGTGTTTGTCTTATTTGTTTCTTTATGCACTAGTTTACCTTTCTCTTGACAACGTTTTGTTGAATCCGAGCTGTCATGTTGCTTTGTGTTTGAACGTTCTTCAGTTCATTCGACAGTAACGAGCATCAAGTGCTTTGTTTGTGTATGAATATATATACACAAATCTATATACATATAAATGTGTGTGTGTGTTCTAATTCCAGGTAGGAAATTTGGGCGCTCCAGTTGAAGAATGGACAGTGGGTGGAACAGCATTGACATCATTAATGGATGTGGAGAGAAGACATGGTATATTACCTACTCCTTTATCACTATATGTTGCAAAACTTTATACCCGTATAAACCTTGTGTGCAGATGTGATTTTGTTACTCTTACGAGAGTGTCATGGTATGATGGTAGATCTGCGCCAAAATTGGCACTCCTTTCACCAATATGTAAAGTAGGTGCATTATTGTTCACAATCCTCACCGTTTTTTTACCTTACTAAAAATACTGAAAGTTAATCGGGAAAGTTTAGCTTAGGAGTTTGGTCAAGTTTTGTTTTCTTGGAAATTTAGGCACTCATAACTTATCTTTAACATAGAGTAAGTGAGATTGGTGTGTCACTAATGGCTATTGTATCCCAAGAAAAAGCTCTTTCATCAATGTAAAGGATATGTTCATTTTAGCATTTTTCACACACATTTTTCTTAGCTACAACTAGATATATTAAGTAATCAAGTTCTTTTACTTGAGAATATTTGCGACATGCTTTCCAGTGGATTCATGGAGAAACACTATGGCATGGGGAGTTTGAATTTAGGAGCTTAGTTTACTGTCATTCAACTTTCTTTATTGCATATCGAGTTACTCCCATTTTCTCAATTCGAAAGTTTAAAATTTTGACAGGAAAGTTCAAACCAGTGATTAAGAAGGCAATGGTGGAACTTGAAGGTACTAATTGTCTATACACGATGTAATGATGAATCTGTAGTGTCGTCTGTTCCTCTATAGGCACCAAAATAGTACTCCGGTGCAGCCTTAAGCACTTCCAGTTTCCATTTTTAATGAGCTAGTTATGTCCAATACTATCTTATTGTATCAACATTTGTGAAATATCAGGTGCACCTTTCAAAAAGTTTGCATCTGTTCGTGACGAGTGGGCTATCAAGAATCGATATATAAGCCCAGGTATGTTATGAAATTTCTTTCCATGCTTCCAGCATTAAAGTACTTAATGCTGTTTTTGGTACAAAGGAATGAAAGAAGGGGAGGAAAAAGGGGAGGGAATATGGGAAAATCCCTTGTTATGTAGAGTGGAAGAGGGGAGGGAGGGGAAGAGATGAGGGAAGGGCATCCCTCTGGACCCACCATGTTTCATCCGGTCAAAAATGGACGGATTGGAAGAGGGAAGTGACAACTCTATTTTTTTTTGACTTTTTTGTCCTTCAGATAAGATCACCACCGTTCGTTCGTCCTTTCTTCTTATTTAACCGGACAAAAGCATGGACGACCCATTCCTTCACAGAGATACTTCCCTTCCCTTCTCTTCATTCCACTTTTTCATCCCCCTAACAAATATAGCATAAAACTGAGTTCAAGAAGTCAAATGATCGCTAATTACAAGAGATTCGCCTCGTGATTACCTGAATCAATTATTTACTTTGCTTGCTATAGCAAAATGCAGTATTGAAATTTGCCATGAAGACCTGACTTTTTCCCTTTTTTTTGGGTTGTTTCTCATTTTACAGGTCCCGTCCAGTTTGTGGGCCCGACATCGAATGATACCAACTACACTCTAATGCTCGAGCTGGGAGCGCAAGCTTAGGAATGGAGCTGGGAGCGCAAGCTTAGGAACTAATGACGAATAAATTTATAATCCCTTTGGTCTGAAAGAACTTTGGCTAAGATATTTTTGCCAACATACATGCAGCAGCTAATAGATTGATTGAATTCCCAATTAGTCATTCTTTTTACATTCACTTTGCTAAAATGCATTGGTTCGGACAATAAAGATACGTGCAATTGAACTTGAGAATCAATTGCAACCGATCGCTTTCTCTTTTTCTTTTCTTTTTTTCTCTTTTTCTTTTTTCTTTTGTCCCTCAAATATATGAATCAGGTTTCTATTTGCAAAATTGGTTGATAGCATTTTGTTTTCACGAGATTTGTAGTAATACTTTTTATGTTCATGGTTTGCCAGACTGCCAGTTCAAAGTTAAGAACTTCGTTGTATATCACTAGTCTAAAGAGCCTGCAGTGTGGTTTGGGCTTGAACTTGGTTTATTCCAGACCAGATGAATAGATGCCTTATGATCCTATTTTATTGCTTAAATATATACTAAAACTAGTATGTAACCCGTGCAATGCACAGGAGAACATTATAAAAATTTCATAGTTTATAATTTGATTTTTTAATAAATAAAGTGAATTTTAAAGGACATGACAATTAGCTTACTAACTGTGAGAATACTTGTAGTATATGAACATCAAATTAAATATGATATAGACAATACAAAGACATATGGAGAATACAATTTTTGCTCTTAAATTGGGCATGTCGATCAAGATCAGATTATCTTTTGATCCACAATACATATATAAGCTTGAATATATAGAGGTAGAGACACTTTTTTCGAAAATATGTATACAAATATATATTATGGCCAGACCCTAGAGTGAACAGAGTAGAGTGAACATACTCAGTGAACAAATTTTTTTTTTTTTGCTTGAAAAAACCCGTGGGTCAGTGGGTGTGCGCGGGTCAGTGGGGCAGCCCGCGGATTTTTTTAGGCAAAAAAAAATCACGTCATTAACCACTTCGGCAAAAGGGTACACTCAGCAAGTCGAGCTACCAAAAAATACATATCACACAACGGGGAGCGGTGAACACTAAGGAACTTGAAACCACTTTTTTTTTTTTTTTTTACCATCTACGTTAATTCACACAAGTACCATTCATGAGGATTTAATCACGTCATTAACCACTTCGGAAATTTATCATTTATTACATGGATTATCATTATCCGATTATTCACAATAAGGCCCTTGTGCCAAACGTCTATTCACGTCTCTAATGTTGCTGAGTGTACCCTTTTGCCAGTGGCTTCGTGATCAAGCTGGCCTAAGCCTTATGCCCGTCTTATTTGTTAGACGTCTAGGCATATTGAATGGCCTTCTGTGTGTATACCTGGTTTGGTTGATACCCCAACCAAACTAGCACCAGAGTGGATGTTAGTAGTATGTCCGGGCACACATGGGATATATGTGTGGGTGTACCATGGAGGGTAACCAAGTGGTGAAGCTAGGAAATTGAATAATGAATCATTCATAAAAAGTAAGTTGACCATGAGTAGGGTGACCTTAGTGGTGAACCTAGGGCAAGAAAAAAATGACAGTGATTGTAGTGCGTCAAATACAAATGGATAAACTATTGCGAAACATGAAATTTAAAACCCGAAATGGTTACCGTGGTACAATGCGAAGAAAATTGATTAATGATTTGGTATTGGAGAATTGATTATTATGATACTAAGGATTTGTGCTAACTCTCGAGTTGCAGGATGGTGGGCCCACTAACCATTGTATGCAGGCTTTGGCTCACCATGTCATTTAAGAGTAAGTGTTTCTTTTACTTTGTGGGTGGAACAAACTGCCACCGTGACTCGAGGAAACTACCGCTTGTCCTCACTCACGTGTGGAACTACAGTTCTGCCTACAACTTTGTATGTGTTTGTGGTCAAGAGAGGGAGGGAGTCCAGCGGATTCCCAACCTCCGGGAAATTTATTGGGTATTATTATGTTAATTGATTATTGTTGGGTTGGAGTTTAGGGGACCACGAGTGATCCTTGAGACTGGATCGTGTTTACTCATACCAGTGTTGTTATACAATGCTGACCCGTGTGATGTTTATCATGCGGGGGCGTTTCTCGGGAAACGCAGCCGTTTTGCGGATTAAGGAGTATGCCGGTATGACTATTGGATTGCATGGATTTGCTTGAGGGAATGAAGACCTTTACTGTTCATTTGCTATTTTTATTTATTTGGCATTGTGGGCCATTATTGTAGTTGGTATTGGGACGTTTAGTAGCTCTGACCAAAGGTTGTAATAGAGGTTATTCTTTCAAAGCTTTAATTGTAAATGAAAAGATTTTTATTCTTAATGAGAATTTAGAAATGTTCATTCAGCTTCCGCTTTTCAATATAAGTGATTTAGTAGTTGTAGCTTTAATCATATATATTTGAATATTTTCGGAACCGCATGAGTGTTCTTTTTAAATGGAAATGTGGTGGTTTTGTTTTAAAAACATAAATGGAGATTTATTACAAATGTTTTAACCAGGTTTTTAAGAACATCTATTTCCATTAAAAAGTTTTATTAGGATGGACTTCGTGGTATTCACTCCGATAGTTGGGCAGTCGAATAGTAGTCTAGATTTAGTTCTATGCTGATTATTTGGCTTTCCAAAAATCGGGGTGTGACATCCAGTCTCTGTACATATCTCTCTCTCAACCTCCTCATCTTTCTCTATCCTTTGCTTTTGTGTACAGATAGAAAGTCGATTAGTGTGATAGTTTTGAAAGGATGTGTCACGTAATTGTGATAGAAGATAAATATTATGCTTGCTTATATACACATACAATAAAATTTCTTTGACTAAATTTTCTATTAATTCGCATCCATAAAAGTTAAATCAAAATGAATTTTTTTGTAAAATAGAACATATACAATAGTTAATAGATCTTAGCATAAAGAAACTAACCTATTCATCCATATCGGATAAATTCATATCAACATGTTCTAGGATTGTGCATGGCCTCAATATTTAGCTATGACTTAGAAAGTCAAAACGCGCACCATTTCCTTGGGCGTGGTTCTTCGGCAGGGTCTACGTGGCCTTGATTGGAACATAATTTTTTATTTTTTGTAAAAAAAAAAAAACAAATATTATGGTCATGCCAAAAGGATTACAGCCCCCGTGTATGCGCTGAGAATCCAAAACCCATTATATATGGATTGTAATTTAACATGATAAGAATACTAATTGCAAAAGAAAAAAAAAAAGCTAAATAAAAAATGACCTATTTTCTCAGACTGTGTTTGTAGGCGCAATAATCTTCATACTTCATTGAGTAGTTTATGTTTTCATCTCTGCACAATGAAAATAAAAATGTCAATCAACAAATCATATAAGTCGAAAGTGCAAGTGCAATTGCTCAGCCAAAAGGAAAACAAAAAATTGAATCGTCAATTAAATAAAGTGGAAAGGAGAATCATATACATATGTGTGTATATATACACAGTCCGGATCTTAAGCAGGTGTCAAAAGACGGACTTTGGGACAAGCCACTTTTAGCGAGAAAAATGTCGCTTTTAGCGACAAAATTTTTCGTCGCTAAAACAATGATTTTTAGCGACGAAAAATTTCGTCGCTAAAAGCGACATTTTCGTCGCTAAAAGTGGTCCACCCCAAAGTCCGCCCCTTAACACCCGCACCTAATCCTCACTATATATATACATATATATATATATATATATATGAGGGACTATTAATTTTTTTATGGTTACAAATTCAAAATGAATATGGTAAATGCATATTTGTATATGATTTTTTCGGTTACAAATTCAAAATGAATACAATGTATGCAAAATAAGTACACTGTGTTATATACATTGACTAGTAATAACCCGTGCCCGTGGGCACGAACCGAAAAAGAAAAAAAGAAAAAGAAAAAAAGAAAGAAGAAATTCAATACTTCAAAAGTTCAAATCTTTTGCGTAAAATTATCCATGTCATTCAAACACATGTGATGTTTAGAGAGACAAATTATAAGGTAGACACAAAATAAAAATAAAAGTTGAATATTAGTGTATTGAGGGTTTTTTTTCCCTTGAATTTCAGATCATAACCTATTTAGCGTATTGAGTTTGCAGCAACTTACATATCAATAACATAATTGCTACAGTAAAAGTTAGTTCTAACTACATGATATCTCTTTTATGTTTATAAAATTGATTATGGAAGTTCTAAGAAAGACAGAAAAGAAATTAGCGTAAACACAGACTTTAAAATCTATTGGGGCTTTGTGATCAAAACCTAGTAGATAAACAAAAGGTTAACAGTAGGGGGGGGGGGGGGGGGGGGGATGGCCTCTAATTAACTTTAGCTAAATAGTCCCTAAGCCCAACCCTAACCCAAATACCCTCTATTTTTTACCCCTAAGCCAACCCTAGCCTAAAAAATCAAATTTAGTTTTGGGAGTTTCTCGGTTAGGAATTAATGATATTACACAAATACACACACGTGGCTATAGTACCTTTAGCCACGGGCAATATCAACATAAAAATATTTGCTTCAACAATTCAATATGAAACACAAAAATTGAAAAAAAAAAAAAAAACTATGAATACCTTTGATGAATGTACCATTGATGAATGACATCTGTGGTAAATCATTCCAATGATAGCGTACAGAAATTAGGTGTGAACAAATGAAAGAAAGAAATAAAACCAATGAGTAATAAAAAAAAAATGGAAAACTAATGAGAAATCAAATCAAACAGACCCTTTACCACACATGCAAATGATGCACACAAATAAACAAACACACACATGTTTTCACAAACACCACACACGGGTCACTCTTACACACGCACACACACGCACACACACACACTCAAACAGACCCTTTGCACAAATACACACATGTTTTCACAAACACCACACACGGGTCACTCTTACACACGCAGACACACACAAACGCACACATCCACTCACACCCAAAGTGAGACACACATGAACACACACATGCACACATGGGCAGTGGTGAGAGAGAGAGAGAGAGAGAGAGAGAGCCTACACGAATTTGGGTTAATGAGAGAGAGTGAGCCGAATTGGGATATGGAGAGAGAGAGAGAGAGAGAGACGTGAGGGATAAAAGAATTGAGAAACACTGACCTGTACCCCCTTACGGATCCATGAATACTCAGGTACGCATTTTTTTTTTTTTTAAACTGACCCTATCCTCACAAATATATTTTGGATTGAATTGTGTTATTCCTTAAATTTGCTATGGAAAGATATGGAAGTGGGATATGGGTATGGATTATTCCTTAAATTTTATATGGAAAGATATTTTTAGGGACATGAATTCAGTGATGATTCCAATTGGGTTTCAATTAGATATATACGTATCTACATATATACGTATCTAACTTTGCAGAACACAGAATTATTGGGTTTCATACTTTCATTATATGTTGTATTCATTATTAACAGGAATGATGTGGCAAGCTTATATTTTGATCCTAGGGTTGAAAATATCTAAACTTGCCTCAATGGTTAGGATTGAAAGTTGTTAATTTGGGAAGGACCCACACCGCCCTTCCTTATTATATAGATATTTTATTTATAATGGGATAAATTGGATTCAGAGATAAATTACAAAAGTTGTTAACATTGTAAAGTTTAAGCATATTAAACATCTATAAAATATACTTATCTTATAGTTAAAATTCAAAATTTAAATTTATTTCAAGATACGTTTTCCTGTTTAATCTATTTTTTGGTCAATGTCTAGTATATTAATTTTAGGAAAGTAATCTAACTCTTCTAAGAATGTGCCACATAAGCGTGCGTTACCCGGGGTTTTCGTAAAACTTAACCGTGTATGGTCAAAAATAAAAGAAACAATGAATTTGACATATAAAGATAATTGCCACATCTAATATATATATATATATATATACGGTCAGGCTCTAGAATGAACATATTCAGTGAACATTTTTTTTTTGCCTGAAAAAACCCGCGGATCAGCGGGCAGCTCGCGAATTTTTTCAGGCAAAAAAAAAAATATTCACTGGGTATGTTCACTCTACCATGTTCACTCTAGAGCCTGGCCGATATATATATATATATATATATGAAAACAAAGGATTTAAGTTTTGTCACGTGGCACATTCTATAAACTTTTCATATTTTAGAATTTTCTTATTAATATTCAGTGAATATGTCAAATTTTATCCTATTCAAATTTTATTGGATAACGTCCAACACCCCACCCCCCCCCCACACACACACACACCAATAACTCACTCACATAATTCACTCCCCCCTCCATAACTCCACTCACTTAATTCACTCCCCTAAACCCATTACCTCTCTCTATGAGGAATAATTTTTTTTTTTTGCATATTAATCACATAAGATACAAATTATATATACATACTAGTTATTGCCCGTGGCTAAAGCCACTATCGAATTTAGACCATGCGCAAGTTTATTTAAGAACTAATTCTCCATATCTCAGTACTTAATACAATTTCACGTGTATTTGTGTTAGACCTCGTGGATAGTTGTAAATAAAAAATAAAAAATAAAAATATCCAAAGACTATTTAGTCATTTCAGCATTAGACCATGTTATATGCAGTTTACATTATACCCTGTCATAAAGCAACAATGATCCTTTAGTCACCGGTTGTACCTGGAGGATCTAAATTTTATTAGCCTATTGTTGAACCATCAATATTTGAACCATCAAGTGTTGAACCATCAATATTGAACCATCAATATTTGATCAATGACAAATGAGAAAATACATTTTGATCAATGACATTTTTTTTTTCTATTTCTTGCTCTCTGAATTGGAGAGTGAACTTTGACTTGGTTATAACGATAATGTTAATCTTCTTTTGCACCTTTCAATTGGCAGCCAACGTAACAATGAAGGCAAATTGTTTTGAATGAATAAGTGATATCAATTATTTAGGTCAAATGAGGACTGGGCAAATGAGTCCAAGTCCAAGTTCCAGGTTTTGGGGTTGATCTATGCACTGTGAGTGGGGCAATGATATGAGTTTGTATGGGAGCGAAGACCGAAAGTGGCTCTAATTTTCAGTACAATAGGGGCTCCACATTCTGGTTCAACACATAGACTATCTCCAATTATAAAAGTAAACATTAGATATCACGGTCTTTAGCAAAAAAAAAAAAAAATAGATATCACGGTGATGCAATCGCACTAAACATGTAACCTACTAATACTTCACGCCTAATTTTTTTTTGGCACTCCTTTTCCATGTCAAACTTCTAAGCTTTTATGTTTATTCGTTCCAAACTTATCAGTTGACTTATGAGTCAAGTGGTTGTCGGTTTAACTATGTTTTAGTAAAATAACATGTGGAGTCAATCAAGATAGTAAGTACTAACCCAGAATTTTCCATAAAAAATGACCAATATACTAATTTAAGTGCTGATGGATCCAGGTTCCAATTATTGTCAGTTTGTTTGATCACCCCGTGAAATCCAATATTATTAGGCAAGGGCAATATCTAGTATGTAATACGTAAAATGTAAAATAAAGAATGGGAACATAAAATGAAAGGAAGCCAACAGCCAACATTAGTTGACTGACTGGAAAGATTCATATGAAGTTTTTTCCAAAGATTTCAATTCCCAAAGATTCAAATGAAGTTTTTTCCAAATGAATCAATGAAAAGATGAATAAAATTGAAATAACTATCTGTGATTCCATTTGAAACAACTCATGCCAAATTAAAACACTTCCCAAATACATGAATTCTAACAACTCAAAATCGACAATACAAAATCATGACAAATCAATAAAAAGTTGTGAATCTACCAAGTTATTGATCCTAAAAAGCATTTCAGTCCACAATCCACACATACACAGTAATGTAAAACCCACACCCTAGTCAAGATTCCTAGTGTTTGAAAGGGAAATAAAAAAGGAGTCTGAAATAAGCATGGGCAAGTTGTACATATTACATATTATTACATTATTCTATCAAAGAGAACAAATAAAAAGTAAGGAAGTTCAATCATGGGTATGAATATTTGAAGACCTTCAAAAGTCACTATCTATATATATTCTCTCATGCATGTGTAAGGCTGGCGGATTGATTAATATTAACATTGCAAATAAAAGAGATACCTGGAAATAGATGTAGATGAGCAACGGCTAAAGGGAGTTTCAGAGAGAGAGAGAAATCAATTTGAGAGAGAGAGAGAGATTGTGCAAGTGAAACGAAAGAAGAGAGATGGAAATATAAATATAAGAAAACAATGGAAATAAATTAGGGAAGTGTTGAATACAATTGTAAAATGATATATTGTAGCCCTAAAATTGCGCGCACAATTTTGGAAAGGAGAGAGTATCTGTTACAATTTTAAAAAACAGGCACCCAAAAATTTATTCAAGCAAGCAATTTCTAAACGCTTACTTATCTTTGGACATGCAAACAAATATCCAGTTGGACATGCAAACCCCTACACAAATGCTTTCCTAAAAAAAAATATTGAGAGTTGGCACTGATTGATTTTCCTTTCCATGTAAAATCGTACCACAAAAGGATATAGTAGCTGCTATATTGAATTAATCATATGAAATTGATGTAGCAAAATTATGGGACTAATCAGGACCTCACTGAGAAAGATGTGCAAAATTGAATTAAATCAAATCAATTTCAATAAATGGAAATTAATGTAGCAAAATTATGGGACTAATCAGGACCTCACTGAGAAAGATGTGCAAAATTGAAATCAGAGAAGACAATAAGGAAAATAATAAAATCTTTTTTGCCCAAGAATAATAAGCAATTGAATTACATAACATTAAAATCATACCTTAAACTTGCTAGTGATAAGTTATCTATCTTTTTCAACTTTAATTTAAAGTGAATTTGATTTTTTTGAAGTAAAAAAAAATTAAAAAATAATTGTTACCATAAACCATAGCGTTGTAAGAATTGGGCGTCCTTTACTCATAGTATATTGTAGTTCTCCTTTCTTCATTTCTCATTGCTTACACAGAGTGACCAAAACTATGTCTAATGTGAATACAGACAATGGATGATTCTTCTTTCAACGATTCAGTTACTGGCTACTACTTGACCAATAAAAGTATTGATCCATTAGAATCAAATAAACAAAGAATAAATAAATTGATTTTTCAAGATGAACTTATTCAAACCCCTAAACCAATGCTTTTCTTAAAAAATAAATAAATTGAAAAAATATATAAATTGATTTACTGATCTTGGACATGCACTGAAAAAAGAAATAAACTTACTGAACATGAGCCGACATGCAAAGTATTGATTGAAAAAAACTATTGATCCAATACAATGAAATAAACAATTGATTGAAAAGTATTGATCTTTTCTTAAATAATAAATAAACTTACTAAACATGCAAAGTATTGATCTGGACATGCAAAGTATCGATCCATTACAATCAAATGATCTGGACATGCACCGAAGCTTGATCTGGACATGCAAAGTATCGATCCACCTTCATCAAATGATCTGGATAGCTTCCGATCTGTGGCGAGGAGAGAGAGAGTGAAACAAAAGCCGGAGGAGGTGGTGGTGATGGGACCTTTCCGCCTCGGTTTCTTCATTTTTTTCCGGATCTTCCGATCTGTGGCGAGGAGAGAGAGAGTGAGAGACAGAGAGAGCGGAGGGGGATGGGCTGTTGGGTAGACAGAATAGACAGAGAGTGAATATGAGAGGGAGAGGGGGCTGATTAGGGATTGAGAGCAAAAAAAATTGCTTTGAGTCAGCAAATACTTGGCCAATCAAAATTGAGTCATAAATATTTAACCAATCATAATAGTCCTAGTCATAAAACTCTTGTCCTAGTCATAAGTTTTTAGTGACAAAGTGATGTCCAATATTATATAGATTAATCAGATAAGATACAAATTAATTATATATACATATATATTAGTTGGATAAACTATAATGGATAACATATATATGTTTAAGTTTATTATTTAAAAAAAAAACATATCCTTAAGTTTATCCGAAAATCAAGTGGTGCATTTTTTTTTTCTTTCTTTCTTTCTTTTATACTAATCAAATGGTGTTTTTGAATTTTTATTAAAAGATTACTTGAATCTTTATATAGTTGACGCCAGTAATCTAGGATTTCGATGATATTCTCATACTCAGTCTTATTATAGGATTTTTCTTGCAACATCATAATATCTTCGGATTCATAATATAATCGAGGGATTTTATTATCACCTGGATTATTCATGCCATTTTCTATTTTTACGTTAGTTGGTTTTTCCAAACTTTTAATTAAAAGACTAGTATGTTTTTTTTTTTTAGTTTCTTTTTCTAGATCAATACTAGTAATAGATCCAAGATTATTTATCTTATGATCTATGGAAGTTACTACTGACTCTAGATAGTTGTGGTTTATTTGTTGGGTTTTTTCTAGTTTAGAAAAACGAGAACACATAATATCTGTTGTATCATTTAAACTTGAACACATACTACTTATAGTAGCTGACTCTTTTTCAATATGAAGTGCATGATCATACGAGTTATTTATACATTCTACAGTATTTCCTACACACGTTATTGTCTTATACTTATTTGTCATTATGGAAATTTCTTTCTCAAGCTTAGTAATTGTCTGGTGCCTAAGACCTCCCAAGAGTTCACAAAAGACCTAAACAAGCCTAACTACGGCAACAAAAGGTCATGAACAGACGGGTATATGGGCTCTGACAACTAATAACCAAGAGAAATAACAACCGTAAAAATAGAATAATATAAGCAAGTAAAATGTATTTAGAAAAGATATAAACAAAAATAATACTTACAAAGATGCTATATAGATCTTCAATATATGCTCTGATACCAGTTACATAAAGTTAAGTAGTGAAATAGAAGACGAAGAAGTTGGAAAGTGGTTACACAAAAGAGGAGTCAACAAAAGATATATTGATTATAATAAGAGAAATATTACAAGTGGTAGTAGATTGTACATACCCAGAGTGTAAGTGGGGTTCTCCTTAAATAGAGATATAACTTGACTACTATTTGAAAGGACAATCACTATTCGGATTCCAAAATGTAAATTCTACATCCGGATAGTTATCTCTAACACTAAATTACAAAAAATCATTTATTACATCTACTGTCCTTTTAACATCTTTAGTCAATACATTTTAATGGGGATAGTCCACTTGTAATTTGATGGATTTGTTGCTTTAAACGTATTAGGTACCGAAGGAGCAGGGTCCTTTGTGACTGTATTCTCATTCTCCCCATGTTCCTTACTAATTTCTTTACCCTTATCTTTTCGAGGTTCATGAGGAGGTATAATCTCCTCAGGACATTCAGTTGCTCTTGTCGACACCGCATTTACTTGGTCACTTACCGTTTCTACCTCATATTGCCCTTTAGGGTTTTGGACCGGTTGACTCGGTAACTTTCCTTCATTACGACAATTTAATGTATTAGCAAGTTGTCCCATTTGGGATGCTAGCTTAGCTATCGATTGCGTGTGAGAGTTAACGAGTTGTGACTGTGATTGCAATTGGGCCTCTAAGTTTTTTAATGATGTCAACACACTCTCTTCGAAAGTTTTATCCCTAAGAGGATTAGCCTGGAAAAGAGGTTGTTGATATTGATTAGAAGGAGGCTTATATGCATTTGGAAAATTCGTCGTCGCAGGTTTTGAATACGGACCTTCACTATTAGATTTCCATGATAGGTTCGGGTGAGGTCCTGATGTCGTGTCCGGTTTATAACCCGCGGGGTTATAATTGGGTCTTTGGAACTACTGAACATCATTAATATGTTGTTCCACAAATTCTGAAAACTGTGATGCAGACGGACATGCCAGTGTGGAATGAGATGGATCTGTGCATATCTGACATATTTAAGCAGGAGGAGGTGGGCCCAGTAAGTGGCCCATCATCATTGTCGCGCCCGCCCCGAAGGCGGGGGGCGGTCCCCTCGTGGGTCGCGACCGTTTTAAAAGGAAAAGAAATAAAATAGGGTAAAAGGCTCAAAGCAGCGAACCAAGGCGCGAAAGGAAATGTGTGAAAGTACGTACAGGTGGGTGAAAAGTAGGAGTAGGGCCAAGTAAGAGTTCAAAGTCGCCACCTAACATTTATTCGGGAGTTAGGATCCCTGCAAAGACAATCGACACGATCATCTTTGACTTTTGGAAAACATTTTGGAAAAGTAAGGCCCTTTAAAAGTGTGACTCGAATAGTCATGCGAGACCAGAGTTCTTGAAGTGGGTTCGGGGACTCGATTATGCCGAGGGAAGGTGTTAGGCACCCTCGAGCATCCGTGACACACGGTTGCCGATTTTAGTGGTTTTCATAGTAATGGGGCGTAAGTAAGAAATAGTAGAATATATATACAACGCGAGCATCGTGACACGCGGTTACCAATTTACGTATCTCGATACGAGATAGTTTGAAAGTATATAGTTATGGCCGCACCCAAGTGAGGGTTGCATACGTATCTCAACACGAGAATCAGGCCGTACGTAGTTCTGTGCTGTGTATGTGTGTAAATATTTTGGTCGATCTAGACCGTGAGTGTGTAAAATAGTGTTTTGAGTAAAGTCGGCGTAGCTAGGAACTTTAACCTGTACGGTATAGTCCTAGACTTTAACCTTGAGAAAGTAGTGAGTTTTGAGAAAGTCTTTTTGAGTAAAAGTCGGAGTAGATAAACCGTGCGATGAGTTTTTTGTATTTTTTTGTTTTTATGATTTTTTTTGTCTTTTTGTTTTATGTGCCGGAAGTGAGGGTCGGTGCCCATGAAGAGTGTGAAGACGTACCTGTCTTACCTGTGCTGTTTGCAGATTCCAAGCAAAGTACCGGAAGTACGGGTCGGTCCCAGTAGTTTGGGAAATGTGAACCGGAAGTATGCTTCGCCGCGTCGGTGCCCAGTAGTTTTGAAAGAGGTTATACCGGAAGTACGAGTCGGTGCCCAGTGATTTAAAAAAGGTTTTACCGGAAGTATGGGTCGGTGCCCAAGTAATGAAAAAGTACCGAAAGTACGGGTCGGTGCCCGATGATGTAAAAAAGGGTGATGTGAAAAAGTTTTACCGGAAGTACGGGTCGGTACCCCTTGAAAAAAGAGTGTACCGGAAGTATGGGTCGGTGCCCGGTGATTTGAAAAAGGTTTTGCCGGAAGTATGGGTCGGTGCCCAAATAATGAAAAAGTACCGAAAGTACGGGTCGGTGCCCGATGATGTAAAAAAGGGTGATGTGAAAAAGTTTTACCGGAAGTACGGGTCGGTGCCCCTTTTTTTTAAAAAAAGAGTGTACCGGATGGGTCATTAGATATCCTTTCGGCTACCGCAGAATATAAAGTCCAAATCGGGTGGAGTTCGAGGCCTCCTTCCGACTGGCGCAAGATATAACAGTTTGATAAAGTTCAGCCAGGTGGGTCATAAGATCTCCTTCTGGCTGACGCAGGATATAAAGTCCAAATCGGGTGGAGTTCGAGGCCTCCTTCCGACTGGCGCAAGATATAAGAGTTTGATAAAGTTCAGCCAGGTGGGTCATAAGATCTCCTTCTGGCTGACGCAGGATATAAAGTCCAAATCGGGTGGAGTTCGAGGCCTCCTTCCGACTGGCGCAAGATATAAGAGTTTGATAAAGTTCAGCCAGGTGGGTCATAAGATCTCCTTCTGGCTGACGCAGGATATAAAGTCCAAATCGGGTAGAGTTCGAGGCCTCCTTCCGACTGGCGCAAGATATAACAGTTTGATAAAGTTCAGCCAGGTGGGTCATAAGATCTCCTTCTGGCTGACGCAGGATATAAAGTCCAAATCGGGTGGAGTTCGAGGCCTTCTTCCGACTGGCGCAAGATAAGGCGGAATATCCGACCGGTGGATTTATAGGGAGCCCCAGACCACTAAGTGTAAGTAAATAAAAGAAAAGGAAAAAGGCGGAATATCCGACCAGTGGAATTATAGGGAGCCCCAGACCACTAAGTGTGAGAGTTTGAGGGAGTTACCTGTGAAGAAGGGGGCAATTTGAGGCCCAGTCGGTGTTTTGTTGAGAAAGAATGAAACAAAAACGAGAAACGTATCAGAAATAACCCAATAAGACCAAAGTTGTACTTCGACGTGAAATCGACTTGAATGGACGTCATAGTTGGGTCCGGAAGGGCCGGAAGAGCCAGAATAGCCATAAGGCGGGCCGGAATGGGTCCGGGCTGAGTTGAGCGAGACCTGCGGGGTCAGAACTGGCCGGTATAGCTTGAAATAGACATATAAAATGCCAAACAGTACTTTAGAGTTGGATTTGACCAATTCTGAGGTCACCGGTGCGTCCAGAACGGTCAAATTAGCTAAAAACAAGTGTCCGTTCGTTGAAATCTGGACCCGGAGTGGAGAAAATTGGGAAAAACCAAAAGTGGGGCCCAAGTGCCACGTCAGCAAGCCACGTGTCAGTCAAAGTGTCACACCCCGGAACGGCATAAATAGAGAAAAATAAATTTCCTTTATGGGTCCATAAGGAATGACAGGTGAAAGTCACTAATAATCCACACCACGCAGTACTAGTCCAAAAGAAAAGCAACAGTAATCAACTGAAAATAGCACACAGTGCTAACTATTACAAAATATTAGAGTATGGTCCACAAGATCACAACAGGTCTGAAGACAACAAATGCCCAAGTACCCGTTAACAAAAGATTTAACAGAACAACTGAAATTAAATCTAATTATAACATCTTCAGTCTTCAACTGGCATAAGGAAAATCCTTCCTGGCGTAACTGTCATCGGTGGGGCCCTCCTCTGGATAATAGTCATCAGTGTACTGGTCCTTACCTGCAGAATAAGGGGCAGGATATTCTGGACGGGGAATGTCCAGGCAATAAAAGGCCGTCAGCTTACTGAGAGCTGAGTGAGCATAAACTAACGAAGTACCAGTTATCTGAAATAAACACAAGCTTATGAAAACACGAGTTAACATCTTATTATAACCATATCTTGTTTCTCTATTCATTCTTGTAAACCGACCCTTAACGTCTTGTTACTCGAATACTGAACTCAACATATTCTGATCTTTCCTGAACAGACTCAATCGTTTAACTCTAGGGATACACCCTTATTCTGTCCATCGCTTTTAAGAGCATATGAACAGCTCACCGCATGTCATGGACTCCACGTCAGTCTGTCCCCAGCTTTTAAGAACAATGGTCCTGTTCACCGCAATTCAGGGATATAACGTTTCGAACAAGGCATATCAATCTTATTGCCACGACTCAACGTCATCTACTAGTGATCCCAGCTCACCGCTTTTAAGAACAATGGTCCTGTTCACCGCTTTTAAGAGCATATCATAGATCATCCAGTCTATCTTAGGACTATTTGGTCCAGCTCACCGCTTTTAAGAGCATATGCACAGCTCACCGCTTTTAAGAGCATATCATGACCGAACGTCCATCCACGTACCATTCCCAGAACTTACCAAACCTACTTACGTTCCATTCTATATCGACACATGACAAACTCCCAATGTGGCCTGACTACTTGGATTAAAAGAAATCGGATATCAAACTCATATCAGAATCAACGCGTCACCCATGTCTTCATATTACTTTTTATTCATTATCCATTAATCTTTGGTGTCACATTACTCCTGTCTACCTCATAGTCGCATAAGGGAATCCGAATCAGGAATCGAACAACTAAACCTCTTATATAATAAACAGGCAAAGGAAACCATGTACTGATCATGTCAATCGATTGGAACAAAAGTTCAATCGATTGTAACAAAAGTTATGTCAATCGATTGAGAAATATGTCAATCGATTGGAATAATGTCAATCGATTGAAATCCTATTCAATCGATTGGGATGCAACTGATGTCAATCGATTGAGATTTATGTCAATCGATTGGTACTACGTCTTCTCCAGCAGATTGTAAAAACAGCATATATAAACGTACACAACATGCATGTAACCCATCTAAACATCATAATAGCTTATATAAACTTCATATAAAGGGACCAAGTGAGTTAGGACTCACCTAGGGTGCGTTTGGCTTGTGTTTAAGCTTAAATCTCCAAGCTTTCTCTCTTCTTCTTCTCTGTCTCTGTCTTCTTTCTCTCTGTCTCTTCCTTCTTCTTCTTTTCTGCTTCTTCTCCTTCTTCTCCCAGTTGCCGAAAGAGTGAGTGTGTGTGAGGGTGTGTATATATGAGTAAATATAGAGATATAGATAGATATATGTATATATCTCACAAGAGTATGTATATATCTCTCTCTCCCAAGGTCTGAAAAACAGCCCCAAGGCCACAAAATGAAACATATATATAGGGGTTAAGAGTGCCACGCGTTTAAAGCTGAAGGAAAGAAGAAAACATTTCTCAGGTTATGTCAATCGATTGAGACACCAGTCAATCGATTGGTAACAGATATTTGTAGTCAATCGATTGGAAACAATGTCAATCGATTGAGATGAATGTCAATCGATTGGAATAAAATGGCAATCGATTGGGATAATGACACGTCATCACTTTTAGTCGGTTGAATGTCAATCGATTGGGATACTTATCAATCGATTGGTATCAGAAAAGTGTCAATCGATTGGGAATATGTCAATCGATTGGTATCAAAATCACCAGAAGGAAGAGAAAGTTTATACGAGTATAGAAATGAAATACCAGGTTTTATTAATATACCAAAATACAGGGTATTACACAAAGACACGTGGCGCCTTCTGATTGGATGGTCAAAGCTGACGTAGCAGTGACACGTGGAAGTGACACGTGGAAAGTCAACGTGGTGACGTGGCAGTCAATGCCACGTGTCAAAGCCTGCTTGGTTGGTGGATGCTGACGTGGCAGTGACACATGACAGTATATGACACGTGTCAGATGCTGATTGGGTGGTCAATGCTGACTCAGCATGACGTGGCAGCTGACTGTACTGCTGACTCAGTAGTCGTTGCCACGTGGCCACTTGTGATTGGAGGGTCAAAGATGAGTCAGCGCTGACTGTTTGGCTGCGCGTGGAACGGGCAGAACGGAGCCTTGGTGGCGCGTGTAGCGCGTGTGGCGTATTCCGGTGAGTTTTCGAGGTCCGGCCACCGGGATCTGGATCGTCTAGTCCAGACGATCAGGCTGGTGTTGGTGGTTTCCGTCGTTGGTCGCCGGAAAGTCTGCCGGAGCAGCTTCTGTTCAGCAGCGGCGCGTGGTGTGTTTGGGAAGCGCGTGGGGCTTCATACGGTCTGCTTTGGTGTTCAAACCACCGGGGTTAGCTCCGGTTTGATGAGAGGAAGCTCGTGGGGTGGGCGGTGAGAAGCAGAGTGTTGGTTAAAGGCTTGTTTGGTTGGATTTTCAGTTTCTGGGCAGTGGCTAAGGTTTTGTTTGGTTTATCTGCTTTTCTGGGCTATCCGAAGGTCCTTTGAGGCTGGGTTTTTGAGGGGAGTTGGGTAAGGGGGTGGTGACAATGGGTTTTTGGTGGTAGAGTCGGTGGTGCTGTGGTGGTGGTGATATGGCTGTGTTTGGTTAGCAACCAAACATAGCCTAAGGGTTTTGGGAGGACTTTGTTTGAGCCAAACAAAGCCTTAAAGAGAGGCTGCCCCCCCTTTTCTCTATGCGTGGGGGAAGCTTTCTATTTATAGAAAGTTTCCCAAAACCCTACATGGGTTTTATTCCCATGTAAGCGGAACACGAGACCGTCGGTACAACCTTCGATCGGGGCCGTCGATCGTTCCGGACTTCGATCTTTGATATTTTTCAATCCGGACGTCCGATTCAGATGATTCGAAAAGATCTGGGCTTGGTTTAACGTCCTCCTCAAATTTGTATGGTTGGATCGGAATTCGTTTGAAACCCGGAAATGACTCCGTTTTCTTCAGACCGTCGACCTCTTATCTAGACCGTCTAAACTCCGACTGTCGATATCTTTTGATCCAACCGTCCGATCTTCCTGATTCAAGATGATTTGAAATCATATTGACGTTCTCTTTGAATCAGTACAGTTCGATTGAGAATCTCTGATTTAGAAACGACCGTTTTGCCCTTGTCTTTCCCAATTGAGTCTTGAAACTTTGGTTGGACGTCGTTTCTTCTCTGATTGTCTGATTGGATTGATTCAAGTCGTTAAACCTCTATTTTTCTCCGTATTTCCATCCAGGTATGCCCAGTCGGACTTTCGATGTTTCTGGATTGACAATCGTGTCCCTTTTCCTTGAGTTTGGGGCGTCGAAACTCAAATCGGGGCCCGATTCTCTGTCGGTTATCAAAATTTGATGATTTGAAGTCCTAAAGGCTGGAATTGATTCCTGCTTTGCCCTGATGTAATCAAATTCAACCTTCGGTTGCCCCGGACTTGATTGCAGTCTTGAATTTTGTGCTGAACTTTGATTCCGGTTGAAAATGTCGTCGATTATCGTAATCAGACGATCCCGAATTCTGGAACTCCGGTAGATGAGCTGCCGTCTCCGTATTTGACTTTGATTTGACCTCTGGGGTCCCTGTTTGGATTCTGGAGCTCTTTCCTCGATTTGTGGGTCTGGTGGGCCCCCCTGTGATAGTTATTTCTTTTTTTTGGCAGGTTAAAATGGGGTGTCTACAATCATGAGTTGGTCCATTTTCCTATTTAATTCTTGAATTTCAAATGAATGGCTTGACTCAACTTTAGCCTCTCTTTTTGGTTGTGGTAGGAGGTGTCCCTCGGGGCATACAGACACAGCTTGGTGAATGGAGTTTTCGCTTAACATTTCGAATATCTTCCAAGCTTCATCGGCACTCTTGTGGAGGAACGTCCCCGCACAAATAGCATCGACGGTGTTGCGAATAGCGGGAATTAGTCCCTCATGAAAGACTTGTACAAGTTGCCATTTAGGTATCTGATGATGAGGGCAAGGACGTAAGAGTTCCTTAAACAGTTCCCATGTATCATAAAGAGTTTTCCCATCTTGCATTGTGAAATTAGTTATAGATTTTCTAATTTGGTTCATTCGGGTGATGGGGAAAAATTTCTGTAGGAATGCAATATGCAATTCGTCCCATGTTCTTATAGAATTTGGCTCAAAGGATTGGAGCCAATACTTTGCTTTGTCCTTAAGGGAAAACGGGAAAAGATGCAATTTTAACTCATCATCTGTTAAGTTTTGAATTTTAAAAGTGGCACAGATACCCTGAAATTCCCCCAAATGGTTATAAGGATCTTCCTTAACGCGACTGTGAAACGACGGGAGGAGTGCAATAGTCGACGATTTGATTTCAAAGTGAGCTGCAATCACTTCCGGTAATTCTATGTACGACAGTGGCGAATAGGCAGTAGGAGTAAAGTAATCTTTCAAAGGTGGTGGCGGAGGTATGTTGAGGTTATCTCCATTATTTTGATTATTTTCATTATTCCTGTTATTTCAAAAATCAGCCATTAGAATAGGTTTGATTTTAATCGTTCTAGTTTTCATTAGACGGTTAAGAGTACTTCAAATTTCAACTCAAACAAAGACGACGGTCCAGGTGTGGATTCGTCGTCTAGCATCAACCGAGCTCTAGAAGCTTGTGTTGAAGACCTAAGGACTCTAAGGGTGCGTTCAAGTTCAAGATTAAGCGGATTTAATTTAGGTTTACTCAAACGGGTACCAAACATAAACTAAAGGATTGACGCTAATATAAGGACTGACTCAAACAAATACAAAAATAACAACACAATTACTCAAGCATACAGTACTACTATGATGCATGAAATTATCCTTATGCAGTGATTCGCGTCAAAGCCCAGTGCCCTGAGTTTCCTAGCTAATGCAGTGCTCACTTCACACCTACCTAATGCAAGTAATGCGTCTCAGCGCCCTGACATACAGTGAGTTGATGCAAAATTTAAAGCAACGCGATTTTTACTTGTTATTTTTAAATTGTTTGCAATTTAATTATTTCAGGTCCGCGTAAGCTCCGTTGACGTGCACAGCTGCTCCACTCGAACTTGCTAGAATTTGATGACTGGTAAGCTGCAAAATATGAATAATTTTAGCGACTCAAAAATAAACTAGAAATAAATCAAATAAAATCTAAGCTAATATTTACTAACTATATAAACTAAGATTCTAAAAATTAATGGCAAAAATATTACAATCCCCGGCAACGGCGCCAAAAATTGATCTCGTCAAAATCAAGATATAAAGTATGCTTTACTTTAAAAGACTTGTAGTGTGGAAGTAAAGATCGAGCCCACAGAGATTGATTATTTTTGTCCTTTAATTTAGAAAACCTAAATCTATTTAGTTCTAGAAAAACGGAATTTTGATTGGTTGATGATTTAATTATTACTACGAATTAAACTATGAACTAAACTATGGAATTATGAAAATAAAATATTAAGATTAAATCTAAGTAAACGATTGCAAAATTTAAGGTTGTTTTAAGTATGAGTGGATGAGATCTAGGATTGCAAATCCACCACTAACTATGCATCGGGGGTCTACACTTTCTATTTTATGTTCTATGATTGGATAGTCACGATCTATCTGTTGGGTTTGTGCCCTCAAACCATTACTTTCTGTATGAGACATTGACATTTTAATATATGGATATCAGCTTTACATTTTATTGTGTATGTTCTTTTCATGAGATGATTGTTAATCCTTAAGTATTATAGTAAGTAATTCGTGTGTGTATGAGATGCACACAAGTGAGATACGAATTACTATTCTTTAATACTTAGAATGTGTCACAGTGGATGATGAGACTGGATACCTCATCAAGTCTACACTGTAGCATAATTAACTACCATTGGATGGAGTGATTAATCTCAATCACTAGAGTGTAGCTCTTAGTTGATATGCTAGTGCTTATAGTGCATTGACGGACCTGAGTTTCCTATTGACGCTTAAGACTGTCCAACAGTCAATAGGAACTCATAACTTGTATAAGGTACGTGTTCTTAATCTTGAGACGATTATGAACACAGACTGTGGATATGGCTGCTTTGACTTACCAATCAGTGAGGTCTATAAAAGATCAACACCTGGGTATCTTGGGTATGTCATATTCATAGGGTTGTGAACATATATTGTCAAGATAGAATCTACCCTCTGTTTCAGAGTAAGCATTCCCTTGAGAATGTCACCAAGTCGATTACTGAGTACTGCAGTCTTGTTGATAAGAGTTATCAACATGTTTGGTAATCATGAGAGGTGAATGGGACTCAAGGAATACAAGAAGTAATCATGATTCAGGTTGACAGTAACAGTTATCCGATTACCTGAATATGATTACGAATGCTGACGGTAGAGGGACATTAGTACAACATACAAGTCTAGTTATCGCTTCGGATATGTTCTTTTGCGTTGGAGTTCAGTTATCGTTTTATAGTGGAGTAAACTTTAACTGACCAGTTAGTTAGTTTGCTGATCAAAGAGTTTGGTCATGGTGATTAAAAAACTGGTCTGAGCCAACAATAAAGAGCCTAGGAGGTCCCACTCTTAGCTCCGCCAGGATGCTTGGAAAGATGCTTGAGGATGATGTCCAGACAGGTTCGATCGATCGAAGATGTCTCGATCGATTGAAGTCTGAAGGTTAGATCGATCGAAGATGGTTCGATCGATCGAATGTTCGATCGATCGAAGGCACTTCGATCGCTCGAAGTCTAGGTCGGTTCTGGGAATCTATAAATAGGGCAGCTGCGTTCTGGAAAAGGTTGTTCGTCGTTTTGAACGTCAGAAGCTGCAGAAACTGTTTTGGAGTCCCAAAACCTTCTCTATCCTCTCCATTAGGGTTCCCACCAACCCTAGTCTTTCTGGCAGGCATCCGCAGGAGTCATAAGGGTGAAGATCATCTAGTGGAGGCTGCTGGAAGTTGAAGATCAGAATTGGGTTCAAGACACTAAGGTATAACTCGTGTCCCCTCTTGTGCGCATATGTAGAATTGACGAGTAGTAGATCCGGGCATGCCAATAAAGTTTCATAACTTGATTTTTCCGCTGCGCGTTTAAACTTTCCATTTAAACCTGTTTTTCCAACAATTGGTATCAGAGCCACGCTCGTTTGGATCTATAGATGCGTTTTTTGGAACACTATTTTGATTTGCATGTTGATTTTAGAACTGCTTTCGAAACTGCATCGTCACAGATCTGTTTCTGCAGTGTTATCACAGCAGTATACAAATCTGTGATTGCATTGGATGCAAGATGGGTTCGATCGATCGAAGTAGTCTCGATCGATCGAACGCTCTGTACTCGAGCGATCGAACAGGTTTCGATCGATCGAAACCTTCTGTTGTTCGAGCGATCGAATAGAGTTCGATCGATCGACACAGACTCTTTGTCAGGTTTTCTGTTTCACAGTTTTAAAAGTATTTTGAAATTAAAAGTTTAATTTTAACGTATTCTGCAAAATTTTTAATCATTCTGTGAAATAGAATGTTCAAGCGATTGAACAGTGTTCAATCGATCGAAGGTTCGAGCGATCGAACGGTCTTCGATCGATCGAACTATGACAGAGAAGTTAGATGCTGTTTTGAGTTCTAATTCAGTATGTAAAGAGTTTATATACTGTGTGAATCAATTAAGGGTTCCAATAGTTATATTTTGCTATATATATGCGTGGATGTGTGTTCAACTAACCTTTTGCAGCAAAAGATTAGTCGCTATCTCCCATGGCGCCAAGAGCATTTAATTTTGTGTTTGAATGTTTTTAGATTGGTGTGTTATTTTAAGTTTGGTTTGGTTTTAAGGCATATGTAAAGGGCGCTGCGACTTCAATCCTACGAAAAGGAAAGTCGCACCGGTTTCCCTAGCCTTTTATTTTGTTGTTGCTATTTCTATTTCTAGATAAATTGTAAGCTTCAAAAGAGGCATAGGTTCAATGTAATAGAATTAGAATATCCATGAAGATGGAGCAAGGAGCCGTTGTCCATGAAGATGGAGCTGGAGGCGATCAAACCAAAAGCAGGTTCTATGGAGATAGAGCCATGGGAGATAGAGGCATCGTTTGGATGTCTTTTATTTCATTTTAGTTTTTTGTTTTATGTGCTTTGTTTGTGATTGGCGTACAATACATTGTTGCATGCACGCAAAACAAGTTTTCTAAAATAAAATTCAAAAACCGTTTTCAACACATTAGTAAACATTAGATGTTTATGGGAAGTGTGTAGAAACAGATTTTCTCAAAAAGCAAAATCCTTTTTTACTAAATCTAGTGGGAGAGGGTCTTATTAATTACACCCACGATCTTCCATTAACGGTTCACTGTAAGATGAGTGATGCATTCTGTGTCACCTCGCCAGGGGTGATCATTCCATACGGAGGATGCATTACTCATTGGTTACTAGATGTGAACTTCTTTTGATAAGGATCAATCAGACGTGTTAGAGGGTGACCACCATACGGAGGCGCTACTTGAGACGGTTGTGATTGGATCCTAGTTAATGGTACACACTAGCTAAGCTATGGATAAGGATCCCACACGGGGCATTATTCAGAAACTTAGAGATCAAATAGGTTCGGAAGTCATAACTTGTTTTGCAAGAGTTGCATAGCGGATAAGTTATGATAAATTGAAAGATCGAACATTGACCACCACACGGAGGCTTTATTCTTTCGTTTCGATATTCCGGCGACTTAGTTTTAAAATAAGAGTTTTAAAAGGATTCTTTTATTTCAAACTGTCAAATTCTGATATCCATATTTATTTTGTTTTGATTTTTTCAGTAAATCATAATGTCTGGATCTGCATTTAGTCCACTTGCCACCATACTCACTCAAAACAAGTTAACTGGAAACAACTACACTGAATGGAAACGTAATCTTGACATCGTGTTAACTGCGGAGGATCACATATATGTCCTCACCACCCCATGCCCCGAAGAACCCGCTGCAAATGCTTCGGCTGCTGCTAGACGCGAGTTCGATAAATGGAAAAAGTCGAATGGGATGGCTCGTTGTTACATATTGGCTTCTATGGCTAATGTGTTACAACACCAATACCAGTCGAACAATTCCGCCAGTGACATTATCGAATCCCTGAAAAAGATGTTTGGGGAGCATGGCAGGCCTGCCAGACAGGTAGCTATGCAGAAGATAATGAGTGCTAAGATGTCGGAAGGGACTCCAGTCAAAGAACATGTTTTGAAAATGATTGGTTATTTAAACGAGCTGGAGACCCTAGGTGCCAACATCGATGCACAGACCCAAGTTGATATGATCCTCAATACGCTGTCGCCATCATTCGCTCAATTCAAACTGAATTATAATATGAATAAAATGGATTTTTCAATGAGCGAATTGATGAGCTCTTTATTGGCAGCGGAAGGGGTGATCAAACCTGGGGGCAGCGTTTTAAACGTTGAGAAAAGCGCTTCCTCTTCCCGATCTATGCCGAAAGGAAAGAAAGGGAAGAAGAAGGCTAGCACTGGTGGTTCAAGTGTTGGACCAGTCCCTAAGATTGCAAAATCTAAGG
Organism: Hydrangea macrophylla; assembly: GCA_033977485.1. Classification (NCBI taxonomy): domain Eukaryota; kingdom Viridiplantae; phylum Streptophyta; class Magnoliopsida; order Cornales; family Hydrangeaceae; genus Hydrangea; species Hydrangea macrophylla. The sequence goes on from CM066994.1 coordinate 39,321,401, forward strand.
GAAAAGGTAAGGGCAAAGGGAAGGTGGGTGGCCAAGGCAAAGGAAAGTGTTTCCAATGCGGTGAGAAGGGCCACTGGAAGAGGAACTGTCCAGAATTCTTAGCTACAAGAGTTCAAGGTATGATTGAATCACATGTGATTGAAGTAAGTTTTATAACGGATACTTCAAACACTTGGTGCATTGATTCTGGTGCGACTAACCATATCTGTAATTCATTGCAGGGGTTCAGATCAACCAGGAAGTGCAGTGATGGGGAAATCGTACTTACTCTAGGTTCTAGCGCAACCGTTTCTGCGGTTGCTATAGGAGTCGTAGTTTTAGAATTTCTAGACAATAGAGTTTTGATTTTATCAGATGTACTTTACGTCCCTTCAATGAGACGTAATTTAATTTCAGTTTCTAATTTATCGAATAATGGTTATTCTTTTAATTTTGGAACTGAAGTTGTGATTAAAAGAAATAGTTCTTTTATATGTTCTGGTGTTAAATCAAATGGTTTGTATGTGATTACTCCCAATATTTCTAAAGATTCTTGTATGGAACTTAATAACTCAGTGGTAACTGTACCATCTAAAAGAAAGAGACCTTCCACTAATCCAACAAAGCTTTGGCATATGAGGCTTGGTCATATCAATCTAAATAGGATTGGCAGACTAGTCAAAGAAGGGGTCTTAGGCGATTTGGTTCTCGAACCAATAGAAGTCTGCGAGTCTTGTTTAGAGGGTAAGATGACCAAAAGGCCCTTTCCTGCAAAGGGCAATAGAACCAATGCATTGTTGGAATTAGTTCATACTGATGTGTGTGGACCAATAAATATTAGAGCAAGGGGTGGTTATGAGTATTTCATAACATTTACTGATGACCACTCTAGGTATGGATATGTGTACCTAATGCAGCACAAGTCTGAAGCCTTTGAAAAGTTCAAAGAGTTTAGGGCTGAAGTGGAGAAGCAATTGGGCACACATATCAAGGCCATTCGATCTGATCGAGGTGGCGAGTACCTCTCTAATGAATTTATTGATCACCTCGTACAGAATGGGATTCTGTCACAGTTGACTGCACCTGGCACGCCTCAGCAAAATGGTGTAGCGGAGAGAAGGAATCGGACTCTTTTAGACATGACTAGGTCAATGATGAGTTATTCTGAGTTACCTTTATTTCTTTGGGTTTATGCTTTGGAAACCGCTGCTTACATACTAAATCTAGTACCAAGCAAATCTGTTCCCAGGACACCACGAGAGATGTGGATTGGGCGCAAGCCTTCTTTGCAACATCTCCGGATATGGGGATGTCCGGCACATGTGCTAAAAGGAAAGATGAGCAAGTTGGATTCTAGATCGGAAGTATGTTACTTCGTGGGGTATCCAAAGGGTACTTATGGATGGTATTTTTATGATCCAAGAGAACAGAAGGTGTTCGTCAGTACGAATGCTATTTTCTTGGAGGATGATTATATCATGAACCATAAACCTAAGGGAAGGATAGATCTTAGAGAGATAGAAGGAGAGCCCTCAGTCCAACCCGTAGTTAATAACGATATAAATCAGGAAAACACCACTTCTTCACCTATTTCCGCACCAGTACCTCGTCGTAGTGGGAGGATTATCAGCCAGCCTGATAGATACATGTTCTTAGGAGAAGTTTTTGAAGCTGTCTCCATAGAATCTGAATCTGATCCTACCACATACGAAGAGGCAATGGCTGATGTGGATTCAGCTCATTGGGTTAAAGCTATGAAGGCTGAATTGGAATCTATGGATTCTAATCAGGTCTGGGATCTTGTAGAACTTCCAGCCAATATTAAACCCATTGGCTGTAAGTGGGTCTACAAGAGGAAAAGAGGATCTGATGGAAAGGTTGAGACCTTTAAGGCAAGGCTTGTTGCGAAAGGTTATACTCAGAGGGAGGGCATTGACTATGAGGAAACCTTCTCGCCGGTGGCCATGCTCAAGTCCATCAGAATACTCTTATCCGTTGCTGCATGCCTAGATTTTGAGATCTGGCAGATGGACGTCAAGACTGCATTCTTGAATGGCAATCTTGAGGAGGACATCTATATGCAACAACCAGAAGGGTTCATAGCTGGTCGGAAAGATAACTTGGTATGCAAGTTGCAAAAGTCCATTTATGGGCTTAAGCAGGCATCCAGAAGTTGGAACATACGATTTGACCAAGCGGTCAAATCGTTTGGTTTCATACAGAATCTGGATGAACCTTGTGTATACAAGAAGAGTGAAGGGAAAGTGGTGGCTTTTCTTGTGCTTTACGTTGACGACATTCTACTCATTGGAAATGATGTAGCGGCATTGTCAACGGTCAAGGTTTGGCTAGCTAGTACTTTCGATATGAAGGATCTAGGAGAGGCGAGCTATATTCTTGGGATAAAGCTCTTTCGGAATCGCAAGCGAAAGATAATGGGATTATCTCAAGCTGGTTATATCGATAAGGTGCTAACTAGGTTTTCAATGGATAATTCGAAGAAAGGTTTGTTACCTTTCAGGCATGGTTTAGCGTTCTCCAAGGACCAGTGTCCAAAGACACAGGAGGAGAGGAATCGCATGACAGGAGTTCCCTATGCTTCTGCAGTGGGAAGTCTCATGTATGCGATGTTATGCACTAGACCAGATATCTGCTTTGCCGTTGGCATGGTTAGCAGATATCAGTCGAATCCGGGTCCAGAGCACTGGACAGCCGTTAAGCACATTCTTAAGTACTTGAGAAGAACTAAAGATTACATGCTTATGTACGGTGGTAGTGAGTTAATTCCAGTGGGATACACTGACTCGGACTTTATGTCAGATAAAGATTCGAGGAAGTCGACGTCCGGTCATCTCTTTACCTTGGGAGGTGGTGCTGTCAGTTGGAGGAGCATTAAGCAGAAATGCATTGCAGACTCAACTACAGAAGCTGAGTATGTGGCTGCTTGTGAAGCCGCAAAGGAAGCTGTTTGGCTCAAGAAGTTCCTTATGGAACTCGAGGTGGTACCAGCGTCGCTGTCGCCTATTACGCTTTATTGTGATAATAGTGGGGCAGTGGCTCAGTCCAAGGAGCCAAGGAACCACGGAAAGGGAAAGCACGTAGAGCGGAAATATCATCTTATCCGAGATATTGTTCAACGTGGAGATGTGACTGTCACCAAGATTGCCACAGCTGACAATCTTGCTGATCCGTTTACAAAGGCCTTGCCACAGAAGGTCTTTGATCGTCATCTAGATAGTCTAGGTCTTAGATGTAGTTCTGAATGGTTATGAGTGCAAGTGGGAGTTTGTTGGGTTTGTGCCCTCAAACCATTACTTTCTGTATGAGACATTGACATTTTAATATATGGATATCAGCTTTACATTTTATTGTGTATGTTCTTTTCATGAGATGATTGTTAATCCTTAAGTATTATAGTAAGTAATTCGTGTGTGTATGAGATGCACACAAGTGAGATACGAATTACTATTCTTTAATACTTAGAATGTGTCACAGTGGATGATGAGACTGGATACCTCATCAAGTCTACACTGTAGCATAATTAACTACCATTGGATGGAGTGATTAATCTCAATCACTAGAGTGTAGCTCTTAGTTGATATGCTAGTGCTTATAGTGCATTGACGGACCTGAGTTTCCTATTGACGCTTAAGACTGTCCAACAGTCAATAGGAACTCATAACTTGTATAAGGTACGTGTTCTTAATCTTGAGACGATTATGAACACAGACTGTGGATATGGCTGCTTTGACTTACCAATCAGTGAGGTCTATAAAAGATCAACACCTGGGTATCTTGGGTATGTCATATTCATAGGGTTGTGAACATATATTGTCAAGATAGAATCTACCCTCTGTTTCAGAGTAAGCATTCCCTTGAGAATGTCACCAAGTCGATTACTGAGTACTGCAGTCTTGTTGATAAGAGTTATCAACATGTTTGGTAATCATGAGAGGTGAATGGGACTCAAGGAATACAAGAAGTAATCATGATTCAGGTTGACAGTAACAGTTATCCGATTACCTGAATATGATTACGAATGCTGACGGTAGAGGGACATTAGTACAACATACAAGTCTAGTTATCGCTTCGGATATGTTCTTTTGCGTTGGAGTTCAGTTATCGTTTTATAGTGGAGTAAACTTTAACTGACCAGTTAGTTAGTTTGCTGATCAAAGAGTTTGGTCATGGTGATTAAAAAACTGGTCTGAGCCAACAATAAAGAGCCTAGGAGGTCCCACTCTTAGCTCCGCCAGGATGCTTGGAAAGATGCTTGAGGATGATGTCCAGACAGGTTCGATTGATCGAAGATGTCTCGATCGATTGAAGTCTGAAGGTTAGATCGATCGAAGATGGTTCGATCGATCGAATGTTCGATCGATCGAAGGCACTTCGATCGCTCGAAGTCTAGGTCGGTTCTGGGAATCTATAAATAGGGCAGCTGCGTTCTGGAAAAGGTTGTTCGTCGTTTTGAACGTCAGAAGCTGCAGAAACTGTTTTGGAGTCCCAAAACCTTCTCTATCCTCTCCATTAGGGTTCCCACCAACCCTAGTCTTTCTGGCAGGCATCCGCAGGAGTCATAAGGGTGAAGATCATCTAGTGGAGGCTGCTGGAAGTTGAAGATCAGAATTGGGTTCAAGACACTAAGGTATAACTCGTGTCCCCTCTTGTGCGCATATGTAGAATTGACGAGTAGTAGATCCGGGCATGCCAATAAAGTTTCATAACTTGATTTTTCCGCTGCGCGTTTAAACTTTCCATTTAAACCTGTTTTTCCAACACTATCGTAGCTACAAGCCCAAATAGTATCAACAAGAAGATATCACTAGTTTAATCTAAGCATAACTCATCTTCGGTTCACATGAATTATCTACCTAGAACTAGGGTGTAGCATAACTCGTCTTTCGTAGGCATGAATTATAAAAGACATAAACATCGCAATCACATAAGCATTATTGTATGTAAATACTCCTATCAATCACAGAAATCAAGGAATATTGAGTTCAATAAGCATAAGGAAAAATCTAAGACAAGAATAGATCCAAAATACTCTTGATTATTATCATTAAAAATTGATTATATATAAATAATCCTCCAACATACAATTACTATCCAATACATAAAATCCTAAAATAAGAAAGTATAGAATTCCCCCTTTACATAGCTAGGGTAGAATAGAAGTTTAGTTGCACATGGTTGATGAAAACATGAAGATTGAGTTGATGGTTGCCATTAGAGACCTTCAAGCTAGATCTTCTCTTCCTCTTTCCTTCAAAATTGATGTATGAATGAATGTGTAACCCTTCAATCTCTTTAAGTTTGTGTTACACACACCTCCCCTCCGTTAATAATCCGTCTAACCTGAACAAAAATTAGTGATGTAATCAAACTTTTAATTAACTTATGCCAAAAATACCCTTTCTCAATCTCTCTCTCTCTCTTCTTTGCAAGACTGCAACCAAGACCCAGTCACAAATCATCTCCACCACCAAGACCCACATCGCAAACACCATTAGCCCCCCTCCCCTTCAAAATGGGTACCCACCATTGCACATGGGACGTATATGAGGATGAAGGTGGTGGTTGGAGATGTCGCGGTGCTGGTGTGGTGACACAACGGAGTGAGAGTGGTGGCCATGAGGATGGTGGTGGTGGTCAGAGATGTCATGGTGGTGCCGGTGGCGGTGAGGTGGGGAGAAGGGTGGCCGAGCCCTGCTTTATCTTTCTTCCTTCGCTCTCTCTCTCTCTCTCTATATATATATATATACAAAGATTCTCTAAAGAGGGCCACCTCTCTTTATTAAAGAGAGGGCCTCTGTTTTGGCCGTCAGATTGTGTTTAAAAATTATGAAATGACAAAACTGCCATTAATGAAAACACGATCCGACGGCCAAAACAGAGGCCCTCTCTTTGATAAATAGAGGGCGCCCTCTTTAGAGCATGACTGTATATATATATGTATGATATGTATACATTTCACAACACACAGAGACATATATATATATATATATATATGCACACAAAATCACAAACTTGTACTGTGACAAATTAATGTACAAAAAATTCCAAACAAAATATGAATTGTACGGGGGAATGGCCATGGAAGATTTGGTGGATTTCCACAAATGGGTCTATGTCAATTTACCCAAATGTGGTCTATTTCTTTCTCTCTCTAAAATCTACATGTCATACCCAATTTAAATGTTATGTTTGTGGAAAAAATTGATTTTGATTTTTAGGTTTAGATCTTAGGTTTTTTTTTGGAGCAAATTGATTTGATTTGATTTTGATTTTGGGTTTAGATTTGGAAGATTTGATTTTGGAACCTGTACATATACACGTTATGTTATATGTATATCTTTATGTGCTGAGAAATTGGGGAAGAAGAAGACCATGTTTGGCTTTACCCAATTTGATTTTGGATTTTAGCATGTAATATTATAAACAAAGTGAGGGCAAAATAGTAAATTCACTGTCAACCGTCAAGTCTGTCACTTACAAGGAAGGTCTGTGTTATTTTGTAATATACGAGGGAGGTCCGTGTAATTTAGTCAAAACTTAGGGGAGGTCCGTGTAATTAACCCATATTTTTATATATTAAAAATACATTTTGCACCAAAAAGTCATTCTTATAGTCTCAAAAATAAAATAGAGTTTAAAAATCATATCAAAGGGTTTTATTCATAGAAAGGAAATGAAATATTTATTTATTAAATAAAAATAAAATACAGGGCGTTACACTCTACCCACCTTAATAGAAATTTCGTCCTGAAATCTGAATTAATTAATCCTGAAAAACTCTGGATATCTTCCTCACATTGTGGGACATCATGTGACAAAGCTTAACTTCTTACTCGATGACTGGGCAGGAGACCACCATCTCTTTTTAGCGTGTTGCATAATGAAGGTTGTGATACCTTACGAATAATATCGTGGCATGTTTTAGTTTGTGGTCAATAGACACATTAATTCATCTTGTACTCTGTCTTTCGAAATTCATAATAGGGTGTTTCCATAGTTTTTATGACGAATTCTTCAATATTTACAGCATAACACATATACATCTACTTCTTGCCCAAATATTTAAGTGTTATATTTTCTCGTTTTCTTGCATATCCATCTGTTCAAAAGAAAGTGACAATAAAGTAACATGTATATCTATACATATACAAATGAGTATTTAAGCCACGTAAAAGTGTTCCCACAACTCTGTCCTATCTCAAATGATCTTATCTCAAATGAGACATCTCACCACATATCCCAATTGGGACCATCACAATGAACCAATTCTGTGTCCTCACTTGGACACTCAAAATCAACTAGCTAGTGGGTCAATACCCAATTCCAACAAGTGTTTAATTAACACTAATAATGCTAATTATACATGCCAATACATAATTAACGTTAATGCGGGACACAGGTGTTGCACAAATTGTCCATTGTCTTCTGTAAATTACCCTTGTGTATATAAACCAGAGAGTTATTCTACTGCATCAAGAGAAACAAACTTTTAGCAGCATCATAACCTAAATCAAGATCATCTCGCTCTAAAAACTTGCCAAGAACCAATGCACCATCACCACTACCATTAGAAACTATTGTGAAAAGAGGTGACTGTAAACCTAACATATATTCAATGTTAGAACCATCAAAATACAAAATTACACATGAGAGAATGTGGAAATATAAAGCTCAATAGATGTAACCTTAAGACCATTTTCAATTATTTACATTCTCATAAAATTACTAATTTTCCTACTAATTATTGAAACGTGTCCGATTTTGATATCACAATAATAAAACAATATCCATATCCTTAGAATATTGTTCCATTCATCAATATCCATATCATAACAATTTTTAAAATAATTAAATAAATAATGCAATTAAATCATTTTAGATCACATTTACTTTTTGGCTTCCAAAGAACAAACTTTGAAGTTCAGAAGTATAGGTATATACATATATATATATATATATTATTTATGTTATTGTAATATATATATATATATATATAAATAAAATGAATAACCAAATTACCCTCTTGTTAAATTAAAATACCAAATTACCCTTTTGTTTTTTGTAAATTACCCTTTTTGTATATATGTCTATATATTATATATATATATATATACATATATATTTTTTGAAGAAAATAGCCTAAAAATTTAAAGTGTGTATAATTACAAATTGAATGATCAAATTATTCTTATGTCTTTTGCAATTACCTTTTTATTAAATTGAATTACCAAACTAGCTTTTTGCCTTTTGTAAATTATTCTTTTGTATATATGTGTATGTATATATACGAAAATTCTCCAGAGAGGGCGCCCTCTCTTTATTAAAGAGAGGGCTTCTGTTTTGACCGTCGGACTGTGTTTAAAAACTGGATCTGACGGCGAAAACAGAGGCCCTCTCTTTATTAAAGAGAAGGAGCCCTCTTTAGAGCCTGACTGTGTGTGTATATATGTATATATAATCTATTGAAAATTCTCTAAAGAGGGCGCCCTCTCTTTAATAAAGAGAGGATCTCTGTTTTGGCCGTCGGATCGTGTTTTTATTAAGGGCAGTGTTGTTATTTTACAGTTTTTAAACACGATCCGACGGCCAAAATATAAGCCCTCTCTTTAATAAAAAGAGGACGCCCTCTTTAGAGCCTGACTGTATAATCTATACCTTAAAGAATAGAGTCTCAAAGTTTAAAGTGTGTACCATTACAATTAAGAAATAATACAACTTATTTCTATTTCTTGTACAAATAAAAAAAAAATTGAATGATTTTTTTTTCTAGCAAGTCCAAGACACGGCTGTTCTCCTAGTAATACAAAGAAAACAGATTTGCTGACCCAAAAAATAGTTCACCAATGCTCACCCAATGGGATACTTAGGTGAGCATTGGTGAACCAAAATTTTGTGGGTGAGCAACAATGCTCGGACAAAATACAAAGGGTAAAAAATATGAATTTGAGAAATTGAAGGTGTAGTAACACCGAGGAGTAGGGACTAATTTAGGGAGAAAAACTCCCGCGTAGAAAGAACTCCCGTAAGCATACTAAAAGAAATATTTTTGGAAATCTCTCTTGTGATTTCTATTCATCAATCAATCAATCAAATGCAATGACATCCACAGTCGAAAGCATGTCGACATTATCATCATCGATAAGAAGTGGATCCAGAAAATCAGCCAGACTTGCTGAACGCGACGCCGTCCTCCGCAAGAATCGCGATGGCTTTGTTGAGGATTCTCCTCAACAAGTAATAGAGGTAACACACACACACACACACACTCACTTTCACAGTCTCACAGATATATATATATATATATATATTCTGAAAACTTTATCTCTCTCAGTTCTCACTCGCCAAGTGTTTGTTGAAATGCCTTTGTCTAATAGTCTCTCTGTCTCTCTCACAAACACACATACACACACAGAGTTCACGCAGCTATACTTGTTTGTGTTTCAATCCCCTTATTGCGAGTATTTCACTAATTTCACCATCTGATCTGACCTCACAAGTCACAAAATTAATATCATTCTTTATGGGTTTTTTCTTACCACGAATATCGTGGCTTAATCTGTAAGTTTCAAAGTATGGTGCTTTGTTGAAACAGACCAGAACTCAGTCTAACAAAATTTGCAGAAAACTACAGCTAGAACAAGCCCAACTTTACTATGGTTTGTTTGGGAGGACTTTGTTCCTCTCTGTCTTAAACCCCCACCCCCCCCCCCCCCCCCCCCCCCCCCCCCCCCCCCCCCCCCCCCTTTGGTATGGAAATGGAATCTAAGGCCGGTGTTGTAATTGGAGATCCTGAAAAAGTAATGAAATAAAGGTGGCCTTCAGAAGCAAAGGGCCAATCATGTTTCAAAGAAGGAGCTCTCATGCCCTTTCTGGTGTGGAGTTAATATGTTAAATGAGGGTACCACTTCATTGGTTAGGAGACTGGTCAAAATAGTTAAGTCTGTTTGGATTCCTAAATCCTTCCAAAAGATACACATTTTGTAATGCAGGAAAGAAAATGAAAAGTGAATAAGAATCTGTTGAGAATATAGGAAGGATACTGCCATGACTTGATTGAGGCGTGTGATATTTTGCACTGTGCTTAAGAACAATTCTGCCCCTCAGAGTCAGTTACTCGATGCAGAAGGTCTCAGCGCTATGTTCTTTAGGATTCAGTAATCAGATCTTCCAAACGTGCATACGAATTAGAAGAAGATTATTTGAGCGCTCAAAATAACTCCAACCAAAAAATGAATTTTAGAAAATATGAGAGAGAGAGAGAGAGAGAGAGAGAGAGAGAGAGAGAGAGAGAGAAGCTACAGATTTTGGTGATCTTATTGTATTTGGGAGGTGGATAATCAGTAGCTGGCGAGTAGCTATTATGTTAGTGAGATGATTTTTAAGTGAAAAACTTTAACACGCCTCAAAGTCTATGGAGTTTTCTATTTCTTAAGTATTTCTAGTTCTACTTCCATTATAATCCTCAAAGATGATCCAATTGCAAAATACATTATTTATATATGGCTTCCATTAATTGCTACGGAAGGAGCCTGTGTATATTACTCCCTCTGTCCCATATTTAGAGTCCTTGATGCCATTTTTTGATGTCCCATTTTAAGAGTCCTCTTTGAAAAGTCAAAGTACTTTAATACACACTTTCCAAATTTGTCCTTTATTATATCTATCTCTTCCGCCAAGACCCCTAGTGGTCAAGTGGCACGGCATCACTTCCCCCAAGTGGGAGGTGGTGTGTTCGAATCCCTTTAGGGGGATTCTTTGTTCTTGCCCCCCTGTGTGTGCTTCAGTCGGAATGAGTGGCCCTTGCTGGGCTTTGCTATGGGCCATTGAGGGGCTTGGGGTTGGGTTGGGTTGGGCTGGGGTGTGTGTGCATGTGGGGTGTGTGCGTATCCAGTTTGGATCCAGGTAAGAAAAAAAAAAATCTAACTCTTCCCTCTTTTTTTTTTATTTGACACTATAATTTTGAATTTCAAAAAGGGCAATATGGGAAAGTTAAAAATCTCACCAAAATCAAATTTGTCCCCTTAATAAGTTGGAATTCCCAAAAGAGACTCTTAATATGGGACGGAGGGAGTATATCTTTGACTGGGTATGTGTGGGAATTAGCTCACCCGCTTGTTGAGTTTGCATGCTCATAGTTCCTTTAATGGTATTTCAGCTTCTATCCCATTGTGTGCATAGTTTTCTTTTTTTTGTTTGATATTGATTGAAGGAGACGGTGTTGACTTCATAGAATTACATTGGTTTTATTATTGGTGTTTTTTATGATATGTTACTGATGAACAACTATAGGCGTTGATTTATCATACTTTACATTTGTAGAAGGCTGGAGTCAACTTTCTGCCCAAGAACTATAAACTTGTTGGTTGCTCAAGGAGGAGAAGAACAATAGGTAGCACTCCTTTTCTTGCTGAAGGGATCATATTCAACATTCTTGTTTGGCTTCCTGCTGATATTCTGTACAATGTGATGAGGTATGTTTGCCGACATTGGTATAATATAATCAATGACCCTGCTTTTATTAATGCTCAACTTTTTCGATCAACTGCTGGCCTCTTGACCCAGTGCTTCTTTGGTCACAACAATTCAAGCTTGGTGGAGATCGAAAGATGCAATGTTCACATAAGTGAATTAGGATTTGAGTTTTTTGGGCCAGTTTTGGCTAGTTGCAATGGTTTAGTTTTGGTCTATGACGAGAAGGCTGAGTTGAGAACGAGAATTTACCATATAGTAAATCCTGTTAGAAAGCAACAAGTTACCCTCCCTCCGTTACCTGTGTCTGGAACAAAGCGCCTACCTAGTGGTTTAGCATATGTTCCATCTACAGGGGACTATAAAGTGGTGCATGTGTACTATGGGGACAGTCGTTGTATATTGTGCTGTGATATGTTGACTGTTGGTGCTGATAGTGTATGGAGGCAGATCAATTTAAAACATATTTATGATGAGAGTACAGCAAATCTACTTCTCTCTAACCCACTTTATATTGGAACATCTTTTTATTGGACTAAGCACTCAGCCACTTTCGGTTATGTTATCGCATTGGATGCGGAAACAGAAATATTTCACAAGTTGCCAATTCCAGAAGATTGTAAAGGAGGTGTATGTAAATTTATTACGAAGGGGAGCTCTCTATCTTATATGGATAACCCTGGTGGTTCACTTGTGTTGCGGGTTTGGGCGTTGACAGACTCTAAGTTAGGAATATGGACAAAGATGTTTAATATTAACTTGGCTGCTCAAAGATGTATTCCTGAGGAGCAAATGGTTCTTTTTGGGCACTTGGAAGTTGATCCTCTTGTCTGGTTGAGAAATGGTGAGGTGGTGATCTTCTGTGTTACTCGTTTTGGGCGTCCATCAAATACTTTTATGGTCCATGATGTCAAGACAGGAGAATTTTATTCTTTTGAAATGAAAAGGATGCGGTCTCCCCTCTTCTATGAGCATGTCAACAGTTTAGTTTGGTTTAGACAGGAGAATCTTCTTCTTTTGAAGAACATTCATTAGTCAAGTTTGGTTTCATTAAAGATTAGTTCAAGCTTGGTTTAATTGACGATTCGTTAGTTACTGCTCCATCTGATTGGCTCTACCACTACGGCAAATCTTTATATCCACTTCTTCTGAGTGCAAGGACCATATGCTACTTACAGTTCACTATCTAAAAGGAAGAAGAATGGTTTACTTTGCTTCTGAAATCAAGTTGGTTTATTATTATTATTATTATTATTTTTTGGGGGGTAGGTAGAAGTTGGTATTTATGAGTGCACTTGTGTGAATTTTTAAATTTTTTTTTTTAATATCTTGTTTCTCTTTAGAAAAGATATACCGAATGAAGTTATAATTACCAAATCAATTTGATACATAATATGTATACCAAAGGATGTACTTGTGGGGTCACATTAAGTTACAATGAGACTATTTGAGTTTTATTGAAAATTGTTTGAGATGGCTCACTATTACTTCCTTGGGTAAACACTTTGGCATCAAATTTTGATAATTATAGCTTGTTCAGGGTACTCTATTGAGACAATATCAGTATCAAGTATCAACTTATTTATTTAAGTTATATGTAACAAGCATTGGTTCTTTGGAATGACATTTTCAGAATGTATTCTCGCCATTAGAACACATAATCATCGTCATTTTTAACTTATTTACAAGATGCATTCTAATATAGTTTTGCTTCAAAAAAAAGCAACTATTATTTATTTATGCTTTGAAGTTGGAGGATGTGCCTTTCTCGCATATAGGGACGTGGGTTGAGCGAGTGTTGATGGAATTCCATACTCCATTTTTATACCAAAGAACTCTCACAATATTCTGTTCCCATTACAAATCTTTAAAATGGACGTCCGTTTGCGGACGTTCTTTTAGCAACAAAATTTTCGTCGCTAAATGTGAAAATTTTGAGGAAAATTTCGTTGCTAGACTTCCTTTAGCATTGTTGTCTCGGCCAGCCGTAGGCTTCCATATGGTGATCTTAGACCTATCTGATTGCTGGTCAGCCATTTCCATATCTCTGTTGTTCGGTAAGGAGTCTTTAGGCATTGGACTACCTCTCTGAGTTCTTTGAAAAGATCAAGTACTGGCATTTCCCCATTTTTCTCATACACGTCCCCATTCATGGTCGTTGGCTGGTCTAACTTGGCTATGAACTTCATCGGGAAGGTAAAAACCATGTTGGATGAAAAGGTTGTTGAGATGGTCCCGAGCTAGATAACTTCCGTGTCAAATTCAAACGTATTAAGCTAGTCTTCAGAGTCACCAGCATCCTCTATCATTGGGTCTAGTTTTTAAGGTTTTGATACCTCTGCCCTGCATCTGTCAAGGTTTATTTGGCCAACGGATGTTTGGAGGGCATTAGTCTTTTTCAAGACTTGGACTTCCTTATCTTCCTTCTGGGCCTCCAGATGCTTTACTGCCTACTTTTTCGTTGTTTGCCTGTGCTTTTGGTGCCTCCTCTTTTGAGTCTAAGAGTAAGGCTTATGAAACTTAGGATGCTCCACCTGATGCCATCTTCCAAGCTCTACTTTTGGTGGTAAGACCATCCTAGGATGATCCCTAGAAGAAAGAAGGCTGGCCGGACGCCATTCCCTACGTGTAGTGACAAGGCCATGTTGCCCTGTATAGCGATGAACATGTAGAGGCTGGGCCCTATTTCTTGAAGCCCTACCTCCTGTAGACACCCCGATTTTGACCAATCGTCGAATTAAGGGGAGTATTACCTCTAGATTCGATGATGACAATGTCTGACTAATCTAGGACTTCCAAAATGTGATCCAAGCTCTTCAAAAGGCTCTTCAATTCAAGCAAAAGAGAGAAAAGAAGAAAAGAGAGAAAAAGGAAAAAGTAGAAGAAAATGGCACACGACACATTTTACGGCAGTCTCGGGCTGCCGGTGTGGCACTCTTTAAATGCCGTACAGCAGTTGGTAAGTGCCGCAACGGCAGTCACTGAGAGTCGCAAAAATATACCAAATGCCGTAAAAAATAGAATTTTGGAAAAAGGTAGTCCGTAGAGTTGTCCGCGACATTCTTTGAGTGCCGCACCGGCATTCACTGAATGCCGCACCGGCAATCAGTAAGTGTCGGTGCGACAATCGTTGAGTGTTGTTTTCATCTACATTAAGTGCCGCATTTTTGGGACTGCCAGCTTTGAAATAGTACGTTTGTACTTTCAAAAGGACATCCGAGATTAGGATTTTTGCTGTGAATTTACTGAAATAACCCTCTATAATTTGCCTATATTTAAGGGATGAATATCCCATTACAAGTGATCCTTTTTTTAGACTTGGAATTTTCTTTGAATCTTATCTTAAATTCTCTTTGTTTTAAAACTTCTTGAAAACTTTCTAAACACAATTAAGAGTAAGTTTTAGAGGAGTTTAAAGAAGGAAGTGCTAGAAGAAGAGTTTGAGAAATGAATGAAAATGAACCAAAAATGGGCGTATAAGCATTCTGCCCGCTTAATGCGGCACTCGATATTCGTGTACGGCAATTGACAGACTACCGTGCGGTGCTTGCTGAGTGCCGCACGGTAGTTACGGACTGCCGCATTATCAAGCATGTGTCGCGTTTGAGGCGGTTAAGAGGCTTTTCATTTTCCCCCTAAAATTCAAAGTTGGGTCCCCAAAATTGAATTTGAACCCCCAAAATTTGCCATCTTTATTCGTTTCGACCACCGAAGATGATTTTCGAGACCAAATTGGTTCTCAATTTTGTGAAATTGAGAACCCCTGAGTCTGTTTGACTCCAAATTTTAAAAATTAAAATGAATTTGAGTCTGTTTAACTCCAAATTTTGAAAATTGAAATGAATTTAAGTCTGTTTGACTCCAAATTTTAAAAATTGAAATGAATTTGAGTCTGCTTGACTCCAAACTTCGGGGGCCGAAGGGCTGCGGATTTTTCAGAGCAAACATATCCGACGGGGTCGAAGGGCTGTGGATTTTTCAGAGCAAACGTATTCGACGGGGCCGAAGGGCTGCGGATTTTTTAGAGCAAACGTATCTGACGGGGCCGAAGGGCTGTAGATTATCAGTGTAAACAAATCCGACAGGGCCGAAGTGCTACAGATTATCAGAGCAAACATGCATTGACACTGGGGCCTAAGTCGTGAAGCACCGCCCAGTCAATTGCATTTGTTTGTTCGACCAAGGCAACCTCACGACTTACAAGGAATCAACTAGAGGATTACAGGAACTCAAAATTCTAAAGATAACAACTCGTCTTTTGAATTAACCACAAACATTAAGTAACATAGAGCATGGATCGCATCTAGGCACGTCGGGATAGCTTGATCTCGAACTATATCATTTGTAGAGCGTGAAGTTGCATTGATCGCTGTCATTAGCATTGAGCATGTGCATCAAGATACGATAGGTGCATTCATCCGTTTGACTACTTGTGTTTGTGTGTGTTTGACCCCTGCCCGAACTACGTCTCGGTCTGATTCCTGAGCGGATACGTAGGCAGCTCACCATTGAGCACGGCCGACTAGAACCTTGTTGCGCGCCTGTTTTCTTTTGCAACGCATTTTGTTTTTACCTAAATCCAACAGTTTGGTCAAAGGCTTGTCTTCACACAGGCTTCGATATTCACTTGTGACACGCGTTGCTCCACAAGCTTTGTCAAAGAGGGGCAAACTATAGACACTCCGATTTTGACCAAACGTCAAATTAAGGGAAGTATTACCTCTAGATCTGATGATGACAATGTCCGACTAATCTAGGACTTCCAAAAGGTGATCCAAGCTCTTCAAAAGGCTCTTCAATTCAATCAAAAGAGAGAAAAAAAACAAAAGAGAAAAAAAGGAAAAAGTAAAAGAAAACGACACATAGCACATTATACGGTAGTCTCGGGCTACCGGTGCAACACTCTTTAAATGTCGTACGACAGTTGGTAAGTGAGTGCCGCAACGGCAGTCAGTGAGAGCTGCAAAAATATACCAAATGCTGCAAAAATTAGAATTTTGGAAAAAATGGCAGTCCGCAGAGTTGTCCACGACATTCTTTGAGTGCCGCACCGGCATTCATTGAATGTCGCGCCAGCAATCAGTAAGTGCCGGTGCGACAATCATTGAGTGCTGCTTCCATCTACATTAGGTGCCGTATTTTGGGACTGCCAGCTTTGAAATAGTACGTTTGTACCTTCAAAAGGACATCTGAGATTAGGGTTTTTGCTGTGAATTTACTAAAATAACACTCTAGAATTTGCCTATATATGAGGGATGAATATCCCATTACAAGGGATCCTTTTTTTTAGGCTTGGAATTTTCTTTGAATCTTATCTTAAATTCTCTTTGTTTAAAACTTCATAAAAACTTTTTAAACACAATTAAGAGCAAGTTTTAGAAGAGTTTAAAGAAGGAAGTGCTAGAAGAAGAGTTTGATGAACCTTGGGAAATCCTAAAACAACCAAGAAGTTGAGGATAATTGGAGGTAAACTCTAGAATTAATTAGTCTATTTAGTTTAGGTTCAATCACAATATTTAGAATCAATTAGGATCTTTACACATTTTCAAAAGCTCTCTTCCTACCTCATTTTATCACACACCACCAATATTGTGATTGAACTTGCAATTCATTGGTTTGGATCAAAGTAACCCAAGGTTTAAGGGTAAATAAATCAAGGGGTTAACTTAGATAATACTTTAATTTAGTTTTCTTTTCCTTTTTTTTATTTATTTATTTATTATTATGATCATCTCCTAGGATTCATGAGACTCTCAATGTCTTACTTAAATCCTAGGACTTGGAATCCTTTTATCTCCTTGTAAGCTCATGACCTACAAGAAGGTTAAGGTTGATATTAGTTTGTCATTGGTCAATAAACCTAAATCAACTTCCATGATTTAGGTTCATTACTTTGAGACTTTATGAAGTTTTCTTCATACTCCATTGAAGTCTATGAACATAAGTATCCTCATGTCTCCAATGACCATCAAGTGGAAGGAGAAGCAACTTGAATCAAACCAAACTCCATGGTTTGATAAGTTAAAAGTTAATAAACAAATGAAATTTGACAAAGGTGCAGTGAGTTCATAGACCACCTTTGATCAAAGATTTTTAATTAAATAATGAACCGTTGGAATTGAATGAAACCAACTGGAAAATGTCAATAACACAAAGTTTTACCACTACGATTTTTGTTTTGATGAGATTTCTTGTTTAAAGTGGTTTGGTCATGTGTTTTGTGAAGTAACATGTGTGAGTACTTTTGTGATGTATTAAGAGATACAGAGAGATATAACACGCAAGCTTGGATTAGTACACGTGGAACAATATGTGGGGTATAAGTGAGAGTATAATGAGTTAATAAAGTATAATAATAATAACAATAATGGAGATAATGGGATCCGGAGAGACTTCGGGTTCGGATGAGAACCGAAGTAGCCCCAAGTGAGAGAGAGAGAGAGAGAAAGCAGTATGTATCTTGTTGAAAGGTGATGGGTAAATATTGGAATAGAATGAAGGATGGAGTAAGACGAAGGCTATGATATATCGAGGGGTCTTGTTGAGACGACGGATATTTAGGGCCAAGGATGGTAGTGAAACGAAGGGTGTTGGAGAACGAAGGTGTTGGTGGAGGCAAAGGGTCAAAATGAGGCAAAAAGTAAGGCAAAGTGTCTAATTGATCTCAAGACAATGGGAATGTTTCCTTAATGGTTGAGGGTAGGAATAACTGCTAATCCTTTTTTCTAGTATAGGATTAAGTCGAGTTGGGTTGTTGGGTGTAGTAAATGAGGCTGCTTATTTATATCTGAGGCCGGTGGTGTATTTGCAAAACTTTGACATGATAGAGCGAAGCCGAGTTGGCATCCTTTTACTGGGTTGTTTGTTTAAGGTAGGTGGGTGACTTAAATGCTCCTGTTTAAGGTGGTTGAGGTCATTAAATGGGATGTAGACGAAGCATATATTGCTGGTGGAGACAAATGAGAGGGAAATGTTGTCGTTTGGTTGTGAACCGATATCATTGGTTGGTCAAGAGAGGGAAGGAATGCTACTGGTGGAGAGGTTTAAGCGAGTGCGGGTACCAAGGCTTTTGCTATTGGCTCCGAGAGGTTAAGCGAGGGTGAGTGCCGAGGCGTACAGATGGTTTCAGCGATGGAGGGAACCATGGTATTTTCTATTGGTGCAATCGGTTAAGCAATCTTGATATGACTAAGCACGGATGGTCAAAGGTTCCGACGAGCTTTGCAGTGATGGGCTTCGCTAATTGGTTGTGGGTTGGTTGGGGTAAGGCACGTGTGAAAGTCATGTCTCTCTCTCTCTCTCTGGGACCAACCCTAACCTTACCCATGGGGTGCAGGTTAGGGAGATGCCTTCGGTTCTAGCCACCTAACCACGAGTTTCTGAAATCCCAGCGGACTTGACCACCCTTCGGTACTGCTTCCGGACCAAGGGTAGATGTCTGAGAGGTAAGTGTATGTATTTGAAGTGGGCTTCGCAATCTTGGAATTTCACAATGGGCTCTACGCGGTGGGCCCATTTAAGGTGAGCCTTCGGGAGTGGTGAACTTCGAAAATGGGCTTCGGAGTCTTGGAATTTCACAGTGGGCTCCACACGGTGGGCCCATTTGAGGTGAGCCTTCGGGAGTGATGATCTTTGGAAATGGGCTTTGGAGTCTTGGAATTTCACAATGGGTTCCACACAGTGTGCCCATTTGAGGTGAGCCTTCGGGAGTGATGATCTTTGGAGATGGGCTTTGGCAAATGGGCTCATCTAAAGTGAGGCCTTTTTTAGTTATGGAATCTCACAGTAAGCTCTGCAGGTGGGCTCTGTTCGTGGGTATTCTGAAGTGGGCTGGCAGTTATTGTTGGAGCCCATGTGGAGTCGGTGATGTTGTTACACGTGGAGTCATTGGTGATGTGTATTGGTCAAAGTGTATGAGTCATCAACTATTACCTACATTAGCCCCTCTGTCTGTATTCTAGGCGTGAAGCAGCTAGGATGCGGGCATAATCTTTACGTATCTTTCTGAGATTGTTTTTCTGGTAATGAATGGACGTCTTGTCTTTTGCCGGTGATACTGGTGCTCTGGTTGCTTTGTTGACAGTTTGATGGACGTCTCAACTTTTGCAGATAGTACTGTCTTTCTGGTGAGTTTTTGAGTTTTTTTTTATGGCGAATCCGGTTAGTGGGTTGGTCTAGTAAATAATAGTGTTACTCGACGTGCATATCCATTGTGCCTATTGTGCATCGTTCTGGGATAGCAGCTACTCCCTCTGTCCTATATTAAGAGTCTTTGATGCCATTTTTTGATGTCCCATTTTAAGAGTACTCTTTGAAAAGTCAAAGTACTTTAATGCATACTTTCCAAATTTGCCCTTTATTATATCCAACTCTTCCCTCTCTTTTTTTTTTTATGTGACACTATAATTTTGAATTTCAAAAAGGGCAACATTGGAAAGTTAAAAATCTCACCAAAATCATGGTTGTCTCCTTAATAAGTTGGAATTCCCAAAAGAGACTCTTAATATGAGACGGAGGGAATATAAAAAAAAGGGGTTTGGAGAATTCATACATCCAACTCTTCAACGCATCCTTCTTTCTTACTCTTGAAAGTGTTAAACATGCTCCAGGTTGCAGAGAGCTCCTTATCTGGATTGTTAGCACGTGAGGCCACAGTGTTTTGGCGATGGTGTGGGGTCAAAACTTCTTGGGGTCTCCGCCATGACTTGTACCAAGCTTGTGCATGGAGTGGGGCTACAAGCTTTGCCTAGCATAACCAGGGATCTTTTCTATCAGTGCAAAAATGGGGAGAGATCTTTTCTAGCAGTGCACATACCTTATTAGGCGGTGTATGTTCTATCCGGGTGCTATGCTTCTTTGTGGTGCTTGGGGCGAGTGACTGCTTTACGTTTTTCTCCCCGTATTTTAGGGATGAAGATCGCGACTTTGGGATGAGTTGGTGATAACTAATGTTTCTGTCCTTTTGCATTGCGAGTTCTTCTTTCACGAAAGTACTGAGCTGCTGTGGCCTGAGATTTTTGTGTTTAGGAGACCTTGGCTGGATGCGAAGTGGTTGTACAAGTTCTCATTGTAAGATCCTGAATTAAACAATCATTGTCAGTGACATGGTGATCCGGACTTTGTTCCTTGTTCTGAATCTGATCCCATTAAAATCATGTGCGTTCCCTTTAATGTATGTATTGGGTCTGTACGAGACACACATGTTTACCCATGGTATGTATTGGTGTATGTATTGGGTCTATACGAGACACACATGTTCACCCATGGTATGTATTGGTGTATGTATTAGGTTTGTAATGTATCGTAATGAGAATTGGACTTTTCTCTAGTCTTCTTGTACTCGTGATTGGTGATTCTGACGTTTGTTGTGTTGTTTTTTTATTTTATTTTATATATCACTTTTTCTTTTTGTGGATAACTATTGGGAGTGGTGGTCGGAGTTTGTATTCGTATAGCCTTGGTGAGGTGGAGTGGTAGGGAGCATGACGCTTGGCCAAGTTTGAAGGAGAGAGCACAATACTCAGGCTGCCCCTGTTGGGGGGTGATGAAGTGTGCCCCTCGGAGAGATGGGGGGGGGGGTGTCCTATGGAGAGATGGGGCGTGTGCCCCTTGTGGAGAAAGTTTCTTGGTTGAAAGGCAAAAAATGCCGTATTTTAAATCCAAATGTTGGGGAGTGTGCCTCTAAGAGAGGTGTGTCTGTTTTTGCTCTGACTGAAGTGCTTCTTTCCCTTCTCCTTTTTTTTTTTTTTTTTTTTTTTGATTTTCTTTCACTTGTCGTTTCCCTGTTTACGACCCTTTGTGATAGACATGTTTATGGCTGGCTCCACTTTTTTCCATGCTGCAAGAGAACGTCGTTCTCTTCCCACCCTTCTTGGTGGCTCAGAAGATGGTTGGAGGGGTGTCAAGGTGCACTACTTGTATGTCGAGTGTTTAGAGCGTGTTTATAACCGTAGGCCTAGTACTTTTGTTGATTTTGTTGATCGCGACCCGGAACAACAATCTACCTTGTTGAATCATTTGGGCTATGTTTTGTATTATCTGTCGATGGCAATTCTGTCTAATAGTAGGATTTGTATTGTGTTTGTTTCCCGAGAGTTCACATCATGATGGAGGCCGGTCTGCCGGTTCAGTGGTTGCTCCATCATTTGGAAGACATGCATCAAAAATATTTCATTTTTAAGATTGTGCTTCAGAGAAAGAGTCTTGTTGTTCGTCGCAAGGAGATTTTGCGAGAGATCGAGAAATGTAAGGATGGTCTGTCATGGCGGGGAAGACTTTTGAGGGTGGATCGTAACCATATAGCTATCTTCGAGGTTCATGAGAGGGACTTGGTAGGTTTGGAGAGGGAATTGTCGAAGATTCAACGAGAACTTGCGGAGGTTGTTGCCAAAGAGCTTCCTCTTCGTCCTTTTGTAAATGAGAGCGGTCTTCATGAAGACTACAAGCTGGACACCGGGCTCTTTTGAACGGAGGGTTCGACTCTGTATCCTATCTTTTTGTCGCCATGTGGTTAGTGTTATATGGCACATGTGGCCTTTTGTCTTTATGGAGTATCGTTGTCTTTATATATATATATATACCTTTATTGCCTTTCTGTTTATTGTGTTGTTGTGTATATCTTTACGCCCTCATCTCTATTGCCTTCTGCGTGCTTGATTTTTGTTTGGTTGTGGTGTGTTTGGTTTGTTTGTGGAGATGTCTGGTGCTGGGTCTTCTGGTGGTTCCTCATGGGAGTTGCCACTTCCAGAGTCATTTGGAGACGTGGAGGATGGTTGGAGAGGTGTGAGGGTGGATCAGAAGTTTTTTGATAGTCTAGAGCAAGTTTATCACCACTACCCTGAAACTTTTGCTCGTTTTGGTCGGATTGGTGGTAAATCCTAATCCGATTTACTTAGACATCTTTGCGAATTTTGCGTCGCTTGCGTAAGACGACGTTAGAGGAGGCAGATAGTGATTTCTTTGCCGAATTATTAGAACAGGTGCAGAATCTTATACAGGATAGACTGTCAGTCCACTGGTTGTACTCCCATGTAGAGGAGATGGAGCGTAGATTTGACCTATTTGAACCAATGTTAGTAAGGCGAGCTACTTTCGATGCTTATTTGGAGTTGGAGAATTCTGTCACGGAGTGTGCACGGACTATGGGGCGATATAATAGTATAGTGGGCGGTGGCAAGCGGGTTGGTTCCCTAGATCCGAACACGGTGGAGTTCATAGAGATGAATGAAGCTGAGCATAGGCGTTTTTTGGAGCTAAAACAGGAATATGCAGATGCTTATGTACATTTTGAAGCTGCTAGAGCTGAAGTGTTTGCTATTGAACAGCAAGTTCGTGAACTGGGCTTACATATTAACTATAAGTTGGATACTGGTATGTTTGGCTAGCAAGCTCTTTTAGTTGTGGTTGCAGCCGTGGAGCATAGTAGTAACATGTGTTTATTTTGTTTTACTGATATTAGGTGAAATATATATATATATATATATATATAGTATTTTATTTTATTTTATTTTATTTTGTTTTGCTCCGAGCAGTGGCGGTGTTGTCCACTGTTGGTGACTTAATGAATGTAATGGAGTTTTTGTTTGGAATTTTACTTGGAGTCCGCTTACCTTAAGCGTCTTTGAAAAATGTGGGGATTATTATCCTTTGAACATCGTTTCGTTGGGCTTTTGGAAATTTTTTTTTTTTTTTTGAAGTTATGGGCATATTGTACAGTGGGTAATAATTAGGGGATATGGACCGTGTTGAGGATGAAAGCATATTTTTCGATTCCCTCCTAGCTAGCTTTCAGGTATATTTAAAAAATATATATATATTCACAGATTTAGTTATACTGGTGATGTGAGTGAGGGGACTGGTGATCAGAGGACAAAGGGTTAAATACTGGGCGATGGCCGGATGGGGTTGGGTGGTTAAGTGAGGGGCTTCTCTTTCATTTGTGTGTAAGGGTATTGTATCTTTATATGAAAGTTGGAGGAAGTGGGGATTGTAAAATAAAGGAAATAGAAGAAATGGAGGGAGGGAAAGAGTAGGAGAGAAAGGAAGAAGAGAAAAAGAAAAAAAAGAAGGAAAGGCACACTCAGTAAATGTGATGTGGTAGATAACAACATGTGTGAAACTTTTAATGGGTATATTATAGAGGCAAGATGCATGACCATTGTTTCAATGTTGGAAGAGATAAGAAAAGCATTGATGATTAGGATGCAGGAAAATAGAGATGAAATTCTATTGAAGTGTAGTGGTAAGCTTTGCCCAAGAATACAAGAGAAATTAGAAGAAATCAAGCTTGAAAGCAAGCATTGTACAACTATCTGGAGTGGTGATACACAGTATGAGGGTAACTATTACTCATTACGATTCACTGTTGATTTACAGTAGATGAATTGTTCTTGCAGGGGTTGGGAACTATCAGGTATACCTTGTTGTCATGCAGTATCTGCCATATTTTACATGAAGTAAAATCCAGAGGACTATGTTTCTGAGTGGTATAGTAAAGAAACTTATCTGAAAGCATATAGTTGTGGAAAAGGACAGGTCTTCAACCTGTTTTGCCACCAAAGAAAATAAGGATGCCTGGTAGACCAAAGCAACTTAGAAGGAAAGATCCATCTGAACTACCTAAATCCAAAATTTCTCACCAAATTAATTTCAAGGAAGACAAGAAGTATGAAGTGTAGCAAATGTGGGAAGTATGGACATAATAGCAGGACATGTAAAGGACCACAAGTTGGGCAAAGCTCTACTAATACTACACTTGTTGGCCAACGCACTGCTAATACTACACATGTTGGCCAAAGCTCTACCAATACTACAAGTGCTGGGGCAACAAGGTTACGTGTAAGTGCAATTTAGCAACTAACTTTGTTCAAATCTAAGTTATTTCATCAATTGAGCAACAAACTTTGTTCAATTTTAGAAAGAAAAAAAAAACTAACTTTGTTCAAAACTAACTTCCAGGTTAAAAGGTATGTTGGAACACCATGTCCTAGGAATTCAAAGGAAGTAGATGAAGTGCCTCATGGATTTGGTGTCTATATTTCACCACAAACTGGAAAGACATTTGTTTGTGTGAGTAATGCAGTATCTGCCATATAATTCATAAAGCATTTGGGTTATTCACAATCTAATGTCTTTATTTTGTGCTACATAGCTTCCAGGCCAACAATGTAGAGGCATAAACACCACTTCTACTTCAACCGCATCAAATGTTACTTCTACCAATGATCCAAGAACTAGGATGCAGTTCAAGCAGAGTCAGCAATCCTCTACTTCAACTGTTGCAGTCCCACTCAACTCTAGGGAGGTGGGGACTCAAGAGAGTCATGTTGCTGGGAAGGAGTAAGGATGCTTGGAGGATTTTTGGGGACTTGACTAGTTTAATTACATAATTCTGGGGGCCTTCTGTTGTCTCTTTTTTGAACACATTTTGTGGTTTGTACGTATATGTACATTATGTAGTCCCTGTTTTTGGTTATGAACATTATGTTGTCCTTGTTTAGTTGTTAAATGCAGAATTGCATGGTTTTTGGTCATGAACACTTTTGCAAGTATGTGTATGCTATCAATGATAGGAGGATGAATGCATTGAATGGAGATAAATGCATTGAACAATGGTTCAAAACCAATTACATTCAATTGGCATCATAAACCAATTGCATTCATTAGGAATCAAAAACCAATTACATTTGGCATCATAAACCAATTACATTCAGTTGGCGTCAAAAACCAATTACATTCATTCAACATAAAAATGAATTACATTCATCATTGCAAATACAAATTATGGGGAGAAGCTGTACTCTTCCACCAGAAAACCAACACAGCTGCAATTGTCACACAAATCCACACAATCACTACTCGAAACCATTTCTCTCTTTCCTTACACCTTGATAATTCAGCTCTAAGTGTCATAACCTCTGTTCTCATCTCTGCATACTCTTCTTTCAATTTTGATTTCTTGTTGGACAGCTTTGCTACCTTTTCCATCAACCTTGCAGTATCATTTTTGCCTTCCAATATGGTGCTTCTCATCTGAGGGATTATTTCTTTGCCTCGACCATACATTGGTGGGTCAACCCACTCAAAAAACCCACAATATTCATCATTCTGCAATCAAGATTGAAGTTATATACACTTGAATTTAACTACAAAATATACTTACAGGGCATACTACCTTGTAGTTAGGACAACCAATAAACCTTCTTCATGGGTTCTTCATGCTCCATGATGTCCACATTGGTGCTAACGTACCACATATACAATCCTTTTTTTCTCCTTTGTTGCAACTCCAACCATCGGATTCCATGGACGCAGATCCTTCCCTTTCCATTCGAAATTGTTGATTCATCTGGTTTGATGAGAGGTGCGACCCTAATCTGATGACAATCGTTGAGGCTTGGGCATTGTAGAGTTCATGTACGCAAGCCCTAATTCATCTAGTATGAAACGAGGAGCTCATGTGCGTGTGACGTTTTGGGGATTTCACTCTTAGGTTACGATTTGGGGATTCAATCTCACAGATATAGCATTTGGGTATAAGAAGACGAGGTCACGTGTGTGGCACATGCGGTGTTCGTTAGTTTATGTGCACGACGTTATCTTCTTGAGCCAATTGCAAAGCAATTGGTAGTTCATGTACCTAATTGCAAAAAAAAAATAGTTCATGTACCCAATTGAAAACACGGGTATAGTTCGAGGGTGTAAAGTGCAATTAGGCCTATTTTATAGTATAGGATTGTGAAAGTGGTTTTTTTTAATTTTTTTTTCTCCTTTGTTGTGAATTTCACTTTCTTTTGACAAAGTTAGGATTTCATTTGATATGTCCACACTTCCAAAACCAAGGACTAAACATGTTGTTATTGACGATATAATATTAGGGTATACCTAGTTAAGTGCTAAATTTTTTTTTAAATACATTTGATAATGATAATAGTGTACCACTTAACTGCAAAGAAGTCAAAAAATACTAAAAAGTTTGAAAAGAAAACTTATTCTAAAAAGGTGTTTAGAACATGAAACACTATTTTCAATATTGCAAATTAATTGGCTTCAAATTTTTAATCTGCAGAAATACTTAATTTCACATGTAGTGACATATAGTATCATCAATCACTGCCACAATATGTAGTACCTATAATGTACAACTCGTGCATAGGACGGGATATCGTCTAGTTGTTACTTTCCCTAGCAGCTTTATGCAGTTGCAGTTTGTCATTCTGCAAATTTACTTAGGAAAACTTCAAGTCACTTACTTTTGTTAGCTGCTATAAGTCTAAATAATTAATTGTGCACTGCCCAAACTCTGAGGCTGATGGAGTCATGGAGATGCGAACCAAGATGATGAGGTAATTTATTTGTACATGTAGTTTACTAAAAAAATTGTTAAATACAGCCTAGTTTATTACCCATTCATTATTAATTGCGTTGATGAGTATATTGTGAGTTGTAGTGTCTGAGCGTATGTTTTTATGTAGTGAAACAATATGATTGGTTATCTTGTTTTTATTACCCATTCATTAGACTCATATGGTATTGGTAGTACTTTGAGATAAGAAATTTGTACTAAAATTTAGTATGCTGCATCATAAAAGTGCCAAGGAGTTGTATGCTGTGTTGTGATAAATTTATTTACACAGGTTTATGAAAATTTTCGGATGTTGTAGAAATAGAGGAAACTCTGCCGAATTTTTTTTACGAATCTTGGCCTTTTTTTTTTGTCTGTGTTGCTTGTTTGGATAGTTTTTTATTGTATATTTGGTCTTGTTTAGGGGTGTGTTTCGGCCGGATCGGATTGGAAATAGGGGTTTCGGAAAAAATTCCGAAATTTTCGGAAATTATTTCGGCGTTCCGATTCCTATTTCGAAAATTCGGAATTTTCATTTTCCGTTCCGATTCCGAAATTTCAGAATTTTCGGAATCGGATCATTTTCGGAAAATTTTGAAATTTTTTCGGAATTTTTCGGAATCGGATATTTTCGGAATTTTTCAGAATTTTTCAGAATTTTCCGATACAAGCTTAGTGCTTGGACTAATGTGGATCAAGTTGGGACTAATTTATAGACTCACATTCCTTATCCTTTTTCATGGCTAACCGATGTGGGACAAGTAGTGTAAGGTAATTTCGGAATTTTTCGGAATTTTTTCGGAATATTTCAGAATTTTTTCGGAAAATTTTCGGAATATATTTTTCGGAATATTTTCGGCATATTTTCGGAATTCTGAAAAAATTCCGATTCCGATCCGAAATTTTTCAGAATTTTCGGAATTCGGAATTTCGGAATTCGGAATGTATTTTTACTTGCCAAAATCGGAAATTTTCGGATCAGAATCGGTCGGAATCGGAATTTCCGTTCCAAAACACACCCCTAGTCTTGTTTTACTCTTTGAGTTGCTAGGTGACTGCGTTATTATATTTTAATTGAACTTTCGTTATCTATTTCAGGTTTTGGCAAGAGATTGGAGGATTTAGATCATGGTGAGAGTCCGATTATGAGAGTAAAAACTTTATTTATTTTTATTTTTATTTTTATTTCCACTATGAAACAATTATGTCTGAACATATAATTTATTGTATATTGTTTTATCTTTAATTATATGCTTTAAATTTATTGTGTTCTTATCGTTAAATATTAGCATGTCATAATTTATTGTGATGGAGAAATAATGATTTTTCGTATCAATGTATAAATTTCAGTCACAAATATTATTTGTGACAGTTTTTGTAATATTTGTGGTCACAATATGTTAAATTCCATCACATATAAGTATTTGTGACGGTTTTAGTAATATTTGTGGTCACTATATGTAAAATTCCGTCTCAAGTAGTACATGTGACAGTTTGGAAATGTTTATGGTCATGATATAAAATTCCGTCACAAATACTTATTTGTGACGGTTTAGTAATATTTGTTGTCACAATATATAAAACTAGTTTGAAACCCATGCAATGCACGGGAAATTTATTCCAAAATAAAAAAGTTCAAATACCTTGCAACATAAAATGATAATGTCTAAAATAATAAGAAAGCGTAGAAAGAAAGCATAAAATATTAAAAAAGTTTTTTTTTTTTTGATAACCGTGGGTGTTCGGGTCAGCTTGCGCGCACTTCAACTAATCCCACGAGATCGGGGCGTCCGAGTGAATTACCTGTGGCCACATCCTTGCGATTCGAACACAAGACCACTGGGTATAACAGCCAATGGCCTTGCCATCCGACCACAAGGGAAGTTGTTACAAATATTAAAATGTTGACTCCCAATGGATGCAAATGTGTGCTACCAAAACTGCAAACAATAAAAATAACTCTATATCTCCTATCAATAATTAAATAACTCTATAGCCAGATGAGGTGGCCACATGCCAATAAGTCTTGTAACAGAGATACAAAGGGACCGCTACTTGCAAATGAAAAGAAAAAAAAATCTACGGTGAAGTAAAATTTTTCTGTTGGTCATTGATGCCATCAACTAAATGTCTCGATTTTTGACATGAGTACTCCGGTTTTTCTAGCTAGCACCATACAAGACCAAGCTGATCAGAGATGTTTGGTAAAGTGTTTTGCAAGACCATGTTGAAGAACAACACATAAGTTGAAGGCAGTTTTTGCTAGGATGCAATGTAAGACTTTAGATTGAGAAAGTGAGAACATTTATATATGGACAAAGAGTGAAGAAGAAGAAGAAAAGTTAAATTCTTAGAATTAGAAAAGAGAAATAATAGTGGTCCAATAATTGCAAATTGCATTAATTGTAAATATTTTATTTCTCTACACATTATGTTAGTATTTCTTATCTTGAAACGGAAAGAGTTAGCCAAAGAAAAATGAAAAGTATGACAATGAATGCATGTAGAGAAATTGCCAATTATAAGAAGAAAGAGAATGAATAGAGAGAGAGGGGTTATAAATGTGATTAGGCAAAACTTTTTCTCTATTTACAAAGTTTACTTACGTTTCAAATATATATACACGCACCTTACATAATAGCTAAAAGAAGAATAGTCAATAGAGGAAGAGAGAGAGAGAGATAGAGAGAGAGAAAGAGAGAGTGAGTAGAAAACACAATAAATACATGGGAACATTGATTAGGCAAACCTTTTTACAGTACATCCTTAAAGTGAAGGAGGAGAATAGCGGGTTATGAGAAGAAAAGAGCGAATAAATTACAATAAATGCATTGTCTGAATTAAATATTTAACCCATGTGAATGGAGAGAGAGAGAGAGAGAGACATTTACTGTATATCAATAAAGGGGGAGAGAAATTGACATGGTTTCCTTTCTTAATTCTCACAATCCCTTTGATATAGCAATAGGTTAAGATTTATGAGTTTTGCATGCATCTGGTGGTGACACGTGTCATAAGTCTTCCGTATTATTATAATAGAATATAGATTTTGTCACAAAAAGTATTTGTGACGGTTTGGGGTTGACACAAACAAAGTGTCTCAAATCAAATGCGACACTACTATTTATGTCGCACACAAATTCGTCACAAATACTATTTGTGACGGTTTTTGAGTCGACACAAATAAACTGTCACAAATAATAAGTATATGTGACACTATTTTTTGTGTCGCACGCAAATCCGACATTAAATCTGTCACGAATACTTTTTGTGACGGAATTTGACCCGACACAGACTTTTTGTGATGCCCTTAACTTGTGATGGACACAAAACCGTCACAAAAGGTGCAATTCTGTCACAAAAAGTATTTGTGATGGAATTGTACCTTTATGTGACGGATTTTTTCCGTCACAAAAGACATTTTTTTGTTGTGGGATTTATTACACTATACATTTATACTTAAACTACCCTTACTCTGTTTTTAAAAGAATGAATACTTCAACTTCAGCTTCATCTTCATTAGTATTTCTACAATTTCTATGACAGTTGAAACTTAC
Organism: Hydrangea macrophylla; assembly: GCA_033977485.1. NCBI lineage: Eukaryota > Viridiplantae > Streptophyta > Magnoliopsida > Cornales > Hydrangeaceae > Hydrangea > Hydrangea macrophylla. The sequence continues at coordinate 39,351,770 of CM066994.1, forward strand.
ATAAATTAGAAAATTATTTATATGAGAAGACATAAAAAAATATACTTTTGAAGAAAAAAATGGATATATTTTAAGGAATCATCAAAATGTTAAAACATATTTTACATTCGCGAGAATTTCACAAAATTTTGAAAAACCGTGAAAATAGTTCAACTTATGAAAATCGTGATATTTACCTAGCAGTGAGGCTTTTATACATTTATTTTGAGGGGTAGATAATAATTTTATCAAATTTGTTAAGCTTGTTAAAAGACAGGAGGGAAAGTGCTATTCTTTAAACGTGTGAGGGTAAGTGTTCTTTGGTCAAGCCTATGTGATATTAACCCTTCTAATAATGATTTTTAAAATATGTTTGGTCAAATATTGTTTAGGAAATTTTTGTCAAATGTCTTATAAAATAGAATTTTTTGGTCTTAAGTTCAACCCGTTTTCTATTTTACAAAAAAATCTTAACAGCAAATAATTATATAAACATGAGGATTTAATTTAATCAAATTTCACTAATCATGAGTTTTGACCAAAATATAAAAATAGGTTGTCTTTTAAATTCAATTAATCCAATATGATGGATATTTTTATAACCAAAATTTGTAAGAGCAATGCTATTCGCATTCCAATGATTATTAAATGCACTATATGAACTGCATTGAATACATGATACAACCGAGTATCAGAGTAGTACCATAGAGTGCATTAGTCAATTTTTGGATTGCAAATAGTAAATCCCTTTAATAATTATTGCTTTTGCAACGGTCCAAATTTATAGTGCATTTTTGGACCGTTGCAAAAGCAATAATTATTAAAGGGAATTACTATTTGCAATCCAAAAATTGACTATGCACTCTATGGTGCCATTCTGACAATCGTTGTACCATGTACTCAATGCAGTTCATTTAGTGCATTTAATAACCAATGGAGTGCGAATAGTTAAAATGGGCTAGTCTGTGTAGGTCAAAGAGAGAAGGTGAGCTTGGGTTTCATGACTGTGAAGCTTTTAACGACACAATGTTAGCAAAACAGGCTTGGTGGATTTTGGTTAACCCTCACTCTCTTGTTCATCGGGTTTACAAAGCTAAAAATTTTCCCTCTGAGAATTTTTTGGATGCTCCATTGGGTCATTACCCGTCGTTCACGTGGCGTAGCATTTGGGGTTCGATTAAGCTTCTTTACATGGGTATTTGTTTTAGAGTGAGTTATGGTAGTAGTATTCGGATTGGTATGGACCCATGGTTGCCCCGCCCCCTCAACGTTCAAGCCTTTTACCCTACTTCAACACCATGTTAGCCACAGTCTGGTAAGTGACCTTATTGATTCAGAGGCAGGCATGTGGGATGTGGATCGTGTTCGATCCCTCATTTGGCAAGATGACACCGAGACAATTCTTAGCATCCCCCTTGCTGGTGGGGGGAGCCTGGACTGACTCATTTGGCATTGGACTCCTCGGGGAATTTTTTACGGTACGCTTAGCACACTATCTTGCCATAGCACAGAAGTATGGTCATAATTTCCTGTGGCATTAGCTGTGGGTGGCAAAAGTTCCAAGTAAGGTCAAGCTTTTTGCGTGGCATGTTGTGCATGAATTCGTACCTTGTGGGGAAGTTCTTAGGAGTCGTCGTGTGATTGAGTCGGGATGTTGTCTGACTTGTGGGGTGGAGGACGAATCTATTACCCATGTTTTGACGAATTGTTGCTGGGCCAAGGATGTTTGGTGTCGTGTGATCTCTATGGAGTTCCACACTAAAGGGGGCGCTTTCGTTTTTGTGACTGGCTAGATTCGGCTATTGGGATTGGGGATGATAGTGTGACTCAGGAATTTTTTATATGTGCTTGGGTAATTTGGAATAATCATAACAAATGGGTTATGGCAAAAGAGCGCCTAGAGTCTTGGTTTCGGCTGAGTGGGCTTTGTCCTTTATTGCGAAACTTAATAATGCTCGTGAATTGGACACGGTGGAGCCACGAGTTGTTCAAGAAGCTAGTATATCGCAACATTCAATTTGGACACCTCCAGCGATGCAGACTTTGAAGTTGAATGTGGATGGTGTTGTCTTTCGTGCGTTGGGGGGGGGAAGGGTGGTGGCGTGGGTGGGGTTCTCCGCGATCATAGTGGAAGTGTGCTTCTTTCTTTTTCAAACTTTGTCCCCGGAATTGTGGATGCCTTGACAGTTGAGTGCTTATCCTTATGGAAGCCACTAGAGTCACGATTGAGTTTGGATTTCAAGATTTTATCGTGGAGCCGGACTCGTTAACTTTTGTTCATCATCGTAGAAATGAGGATTATTATATGGCGCCCTATGACCATTTAATTGAAGACACTATTCGCCTAATGGATGGTTTTGTTGGTGTTCAGTTTCTACATGTGAATGTGATGGTAATAAGGTGACTCAGGAGCTTGCAAAATTAGCAAAAATGTTCAAATATTTTAGAGGGTGGCTTGAAGAGTATCCTCCCAAGTTGATAGCTTTGTAATTGTAATGTTTGGTGCTTGTTTAATACTAGAGTCACAAAAAGATGCTCACAAAAGGATGTGGAATTCCATGTGGCCGTGTTAAGTGTGGTGGGTCCTATTGCCACATGGGTGTTACATGGGATGTCACATCCTTTTGTGAACATCTCTTTGTAACTCTTTTGTGACTATAGCCTTACTCTAGATGCTTTGGCCCTATAATGAAATTGTTCCTTTTTCGATCTAAAAAAAAACTAAGGAAAATGCTAGACCCACACAGTGAATCACACACTTTTTCCACACACAGCTTTAAATGCTTGTACCTTGTGCTGTTTGAAATTTTTACACTTTTTTGTGCCCCACTTACACAAAAAATAAAAGCAGGATCAAAATATTAAACAAAAAATAAAAGCAAGATCAAAATATTAAACAAAAGAAAAATATTTATTACTTACTTGTGGTGAACCACAATTACAGAGTAGAGAGGATGAGGAAATTATTAGTGGAGTAAGGAAGATAGAGAAAGAGAGGGGTAAATACGAGATGCCCATCAACATGTCTGAGGGTCATCTTAAATACAAATGAAAAGTCTACAGTCTTTGGACAAGGTATTGTAGATGATTAGTATAAAGTAAAAAGACAATTACAAGTGTCCTTGGTTGTTGGAGTCGTCCAAATGTCTTTTAACTTTAATAATTCCCAAAACCACCTATAGGCAAAAGCATGAGCCCAAATTGTGGGTGGGAATGATGTCACTGCATGCGTTACAAAAAAAAATGCGTCACTACATGCGTCATTTACTCCAGCTTTTCATTTGGCTCACTGGACTGGGATGTCGTTGCAATGATGGCATCAAATACGTCTTCCATGATGGGAACCTGACTGGAAATGGACGTTGTATCCATTTCATCTTCATCTTCATAAGGATCTTGAGCTTCTCCTGCTAAACACCCAAAAGCATTTGACTGTGTAGACTGGGATGGCTGACCCTGATCCTTAGCCTGGCTCGATGTAGCCTGACCACTACCTTGGGAAACTTGTGAGGCTAAGAATTGCTCCTTGAGAGCTTCCATAACCTTAACTTGAATTTTTCCCTTGTGAGGTGTGGATATTTCCCCCTAATGGAAGTGAAAAGGAGGTTGAACATATTTAAATGAGAGGAGAGTTGGGAGGCTTCTAACATGAATTTGTCAGCCTTTTTCTCTCTTTATCCTCGAAAATTCTAATGTATTCCTTAACGGCTGGCTGAATTTTTGAAAGTGCAAGTGGAATGTCATACCCAGGCCACCATTTCACCCAGAAAGTTCTATGGAGAATAGGAATTCTAAGACTGTCTTTTGAGAGAATAATATCCCATTTCCAAATCCATACAATTCTAAATTCAGCAAAGAAGAATAAAATGTTTCTCCCAAAAGGAATATTTTCTAAAGACTTTCCTCTGAGAAAAGGATGGTGATCAAACCAGACTGTGAAATAGTCTAGAATTTCTCGAGGAACAATACCAATTTATGGTCCCATTTTTTCCCACCAATGAAAAAACCAGTTAGGAAAACAGTCAAGGCCAGTTTTAAGAATTTGATCATTAATCACGAAAAGCCAAGTGTTCTTTCGTGTGGGATTCATGTAAAGACCACCTCCCAAGAAGAGCAACCCATCCAGGAAAAGGCCTGCAAAGGGTCCTGCTCCTAAAGAAAGTAGGGTTTGTTGGAAGTGTGGAAAAGTAGGACATTTAGCTAATAAATGTACTACAAGAAAGAAATTAGCAGAGTTACAAATTGATGAAGGATTAGAAGTACAACTCTGTACAATTTTATTAAATACTTCTCCAGAAATATCTGAAGAAGAGGACATTCCTGTTTATGAAGATGATGGATTCTATTCCCAAGAGGAAGAAGAACAACCATCTTCATCTTGTGCTAATTGATGTCCTGATGCAGATTACTGGAAAGCCATTGCAACTATGAATGGTCTTACCCTCAATGTTCTCACTGCAGAACATAGTGAAATGATAAACATAATTGACAAAATTTCTGATCCAGAACTTAAGGTGAAGATAATTCAATTATGTATTAACCAAACTAAAAAAGACAAGCCTGAAGAAAATTCTTACAAAATTAATCAGTATAGTATTCAGAAAGTCTTTAACAGAATGGAAAAAGTTGAAAAACCCATTACTGTACAAGATTTAAAACATGAAATCAATTTGGTTAAAGCTGACATAAGAGCACTCCAAATTGCATTTTCTCAAATGGAAGAGAAAATTGATAATTTAAATATTCCAAATTCTTCCATTAGTATAGGTGACAATATTCCTAATATCAAGGAACCACCTATAGATCTTGCAGGGGATCAATATTTACATCTCCTAAATAAAACTACTTATCAAAAATGGTATATAAAAATTAACCTAGTTATTCATGAAGAATATACCATTAGTAATGCTATTGCATTTAGTTGATAGTGGAGCAAATCTAAATTGCATTCAAGAAGGCATAGTTCCTACTAAATATTTTGAAAAGACTATGCAATCTCTAACATCTGCAAGTGGGGGTAGGATGAATATCCAATTCAAACTTTCTGATGTTTTTATTTGTAATGAAGGAGTTTGTATTCCATCTACTTTTTTACTTGTTAAAGATTTACAACAAGAAGTAATTTTGGGAACTCCTTTTCTAAAGCTTTTGATGCCAATAAAAATTAATCAAACTGGCATGTTTGCAACTTGCTAGAACAATGATCTGGTTTTTACTTTCATTACAGAACCAGAGACAAGGATTGTTAATGAGTTAAATATTTTAACTTCAAAAGAAAGTCACCTTGAATTTTTACAAGATGAAACTAGAATCATGCAAATTGAACATCAATTGAAGATGCCAAATGTTTCTAGAAAAATTGAAAATTAAAAAAAGGAAATTCAAAATAAAGTTTGTAGTGAGATTCCTATTGCTTTTTGGACAAGAAAGAAACATATTGTTTCTCTTCCCCATAAGCCTGATTTTGATGAAAGATCTCATATTCATACAAAGGCTAGACTAAGCCAAATGAATTCTGAATACTTAGAACTTTGTAAAAAAGAAATTCAAAGTCTTACTGATAAAAAGCTCATAAGGAAAAGCTATTCCCCTTGGAGCTGTACAACTTTTTATGTAAATAAAAATGATGAAAAGGAAAGAGGCAGACCCAAATTAGTGGTTAATTACAAACCACTTAATGATGCCTTACAATGGATTAGATATCTAATTCCTAATAAAAAGAATCTTTTGGATAGACTTTATAAAGCTTCTATCTTCTCAAAATTTGATCTAAAGTCTGGATATTGGCAAATTCAGATCAAAGAAGATAGATACAAGACAACATTCACTGTTCCTTTCGGACACTTTGAATGGAATGTCGTGCCATTTGGTTTAAAAAATGCTCCATCAGAATTCCAAAATATTATGAATGAGATTTTTACTCCTTTATCATAATTCGGCTTAGTTTATATAGATGATATTTTAGTTTTTTCATCATCTATAGATCAGCATTTTAAACATTTTAGAACTCTACAAGATATTATTATTCATAATGGTCTTGTGTTTTCAGCCCAAAAAATGGATCTTTTCAAAACTTAGTTCAGATTCCTAGGGTTTAATATTCATAAAGGAAAAATAATTCCTATTAATAGAAGTATTGAATTTGCTTCTAAATTTTCTGATGAATTAAAAGATAAAAACCAATTACAAAGGTTTTTGGGAAGCCTTAATTACATAGGAAATCATTATAATAAATTAGCCCATGATTGTGCACTCTTGCATCAAAGGCTTCAAAAGAACCCTCTCCCATGGACTTCTGAACATACTAAGGCTGTTCAGAGAATTAAACTTAGAGTTAAACAATTACTATATCTCGGATTAGCTAATCCTCAATGGGACAAAATTGTTGAAACTGATGCTTCAGATATTAGTTATGGGGGAATTCTAAAACAAAATAATCCCAACACCAATAAAGAAGAACTTTTGCGTTTCACCTCCGGTGTTTAGAAATGATCTTCAAAAAATTATTCTACTATTAAAAAAGAAATGTTCTCTATTGTTAAGTGTGCCACTAAATTTGAAGATGATTTACTTAACCAATCATTTCTTATTAGAATAGATTGCAATGCTGCTATACATATCTTAAAGGAAAATGTTAAGAATTTTGTTTCTAAGCAAATTTTTGCTAGATGGCAGTCTGATTTATCTGCTTTTGATTTCCAATTTGAATATATTAAAGGAGATCAAAATTCTTTACTAGATTTTCTAACTAGAGAATTTTTGCAAGAAAAATAGGATGCAACCTCCGGATAAAAGGAGGATTTCAATTTCCTCATTTCACACACAGCTTTAAATACTTATACCTTGTGTTGTTTGAATATTTTATATTTTTTGTGCCCCACTTATACTGCATAGGGTGCATACATTTAAAGTTGTGTGTGGAAAAAATATGATTCTAGTAGTGCTCAAAAACTAAACGCCGTCGTTCAGCAGGATGGTTCTATCATTATTTGCAATGTGCCACACTAACACGCAACAAGATCCAAATAAATATCTCAGTTTAGAGAGAGAGAGAGAGAGAGAGAGAGAGGAAGAAAAGCATCAGAGCTCAGAAGCAAAAAAAAAAAAAAAAAGAAAGCTTTGGGGGTTCCAACAATGGCGAACCAAGCAGACGAAGAAAACAACCCCATCGACACCACAACCATTGACCTAATCAACACTTTCTGCGACATCACGTCCTCTTCCAAAGCCGAAGCCCTCTTCTTCCTCGAGAGCCACAACTTCGATCTCGACTCCGCCGTCTCCACCTTCCTCGAAACCACCGCCACCGCCGACCCCGACGCCGACGTCGCCACCAATCGCAACCTCCCTCCGTCTCAGTCACCGACTCCGTCCCCCACTCACTCTCCGTCGTCTCCGCCGTCTCGGTCCCGATCGCCGTCTCCGCCGCCGCCGCAACGGTCCTACAATCTCCGATCGAGGCAGCCCCCCGTGGGGTCTTCCTCCTCCATCAAGAAACCCTCTGGCGGGCGAACAGGCGGCATTCGCACGTTCTCTGATCTTAATCGTCAGGGTAGAGATGATTCTGATAGTGACTCCGATGAGCCACAGGAGTACTACACTGGTGGCGAGAAGAGGTAGAAATTTTCTCTCTCTCTCTCTCTCTCTATATCTCTCTCTTAATTTCTTTCTTGGTCTGTCTATTTCGCCCTTTCTTCTCGGTTATTAGACTGCCCAGAAAATGCAGGAAAAATATGAACATCAAAATGTTAATTGTATGATACTATGATTAATTCCGTTAAAATTAGGAAAAATACCTAGAAATTACTGCGAAGAGTTTGAAGTTCAATTTGATTTTAGTTTGTTAAAAAGTGAGGGAAAATCTACTAAATATTCATATGCATAGTGAATTTTCACTTAATATTCTTGTACAGAACACCTTTCCTAGGAATCTTGATTGTCTAACTTTCACGTAAAATGGCATAATGGACTTGTAATTAAATCGCCCAATTTTTTTTTTATTTTTTTTGGGGAGGGAATTATTATTGATACAATGATAATTATAAGAGGTTTTCAATTTGGGTCTGAAGTGGTTTAGAGGTTTGTAGTTTAAGTGGGATTGACTTCCACAGACTTCATAATTTTAAACCTAACCCTGAATTGTTCTTGCTGCTGCAGTATTTATTCATGCATGTATAGGGGAATCATTTATTTTCTTTGTTGAATATGTTATAAACTATCTTGGAATATTTAGCTTTTCACAACTCAATGTTAATCTTGGAATGTTTAACCACATTGTTCTTTTTTTTTTTTTTTTCACTGGGAGTGGGACCACCATGTCCAGGACCATACAATAAATTCTGTCTTTTAACATTGTTTAGTTTACCATCGTGCCTGATGGCCCTGATCAAAGAGGTTTTGGAGGGTCATAAAAATGCAAAACTGATTTGACCTGTGAATTGTATTAATATTTGTAATTCATATCTGTTTGGGGGAGTCTTAAATGGAATGACTTTCTTTCTGTTCATTCTCTTAGGTACTCTATAGTTACAAATACAGACAGCTGGGAGGGAGAGAGACCTCAATGTTGAGGGAGAAAAGAAGGAATAGAAAAGTTTTAGAGAGAAAAATTTGAACTTTGACTCATTAGTTATGCAAGGATAATGGTATTAAAGAGCATTTCAAGGATGCTCTATTCCTTTTGGTCATTTGATTGTAGGCATGGTCAACATGTGGCAGTACTATTATTAGATTTTACTCCATCCACAAACACTTTTATGACTATAAGTTTGTTGTGGCCTTGGCTACCAGAATGGCAAAATAGATTTGTGTGGGAAACCTAAATTTTGTTAAATTTATGCTGAGAAGACTATTGAATTATTAGTGTCCATGTTGTTCATAAATTTAATTTCCCTCTTGAATGTGCATAGGCTTCTTTTCAACTTTTAGCAATATTCTTGTATAATTTCAGTAGACATATTTGTATATGCAGTTATGCACAAAGTTTAAATTTTTACTGACGTTTGTCAACTTTTGTAGTGGAATGCTTGTCCAAGATCCAACCAAACTCAACGATGTGGATGCAATATTCAACCGAGCAAGACAAGCTGGAGCTGTAGAAAGACCCGCTGATCATATTCGCCCTTCTTCAAGCTCAAAAAGCTTTGCTGGAACAGGGAGGTTGCTCTCAGGGGAGACGGTGTCAGCTGTTCCCCAGCAACCCCAGCAACCCCAAGAAGTCACTCACAACATCGTTTTTTGGAGTAACGGGTTCACAGTAGATGATGGTCCTCTTCGGAGGTTTGACGATCCTGAAAATGCACCCTTCTTGGAGGTAGAATTTACTCAGTTTTTGCTCTGACTGGTATTGGTGCTCCTAATTTTTATGATTTGGCAATAGAGTTTTCACTGCAAATTCATATGTATCACGGACTCTTCAATTTGGGTATTGTGTCTGGTGAACGCATGACACTCGTCGGCTACATGTCGACACGCATCGGCCACGCAAAAAAATGTGTCTTAATTAATTTGTGGACACGATGAGGTATGTTGTATAATTACGAAGAAAAGTTGTATGTTTTGATCTTCGTGTCCTAGTCGTGTTTGGGTCCTATATTTCTAAGATTTTCATGTCACCATGTTCCTAGCGTATTTGGGTCCCGTGCACATATCCACCTGTGCTGCAGCTATGTAGAAAGGACACTTCAATTTGGGTGTCGTAGCCATGTCGGACACCGACACTCGTTTACACACTACCACGTGCCAAACATGTAAAAAAACATATCCTAATTTCCGTCAACACATGGACAAATTGGACACGCTTCCAAACATTGGAGTGGAGACAGCATGGTCGCCTCTAAGTGGAATTGTGTGAAAAATAATAATGAGGTAAAAATCTCCATATAATAAAATTGGAGATAAGTACTTAGTTTATTTGAGGATTAAGGAAACGGTAGATGACACGACACTGTGCATTGTATATAATAAATATAACTAAGAATTATAGTTTTTTATTTGTCGTATGATCCTATGTGTCCATCTAGAATTTCAGGATTTGTGGTCTCGCCTTGTCCTGTGTCATATCTATGTCCCGTGTTTGTATCTGTGCTACGTAGTGTTGCAGTGTATGGTCCTTATTTCTAATCAAACAATGAACTTTATGAAAATTTTTATCCAGTTCACCTTTTAAAAAGAGAGAAACCAATTGAAGCTGATGCATAACGAATCTTTGCAATCTTGGGTGAGATAACACGGAAGCCTGGATTCTTCTTAAGACTGAAGATTCTGCACCCGCATCCACCCCGTGTGGATTCTTCTCGGATGCTTCAGGTTGCTTTTTTTAATTTTTTTAACTAAAAATGAGGTGTCTCAACATAATTTTACAGCCTTTGGGATCAATTTAAGAATGTTGGGAATCAGATTACATGTTGAAAGGCTAGTGTTGCCTCTTTTTTTTTTGCTAACGAAAGGCTAGTGTTGCTTATGTAGACTTAATGTCTTACTTACATTGTATTTGTTTAAAAAAATGCGAAAATAGAATTTTTTATATGCTTATATAAAAGTATATTTTTTCAGTATCTCATACAAGTACAACACCGCATAATACCAATGTCTGTGTGGATGTGTTTAAAATAGGATTTGGTTCAGTCCAAGTCTCACTTTCTATCTTTTTTTTCTTCTTAAAATGGAAACTGAAATTATACTGGTTTGACAAAAAACCAGTCTTAAGAGAAACATTAGATTGGGAAAGAACTCCTGTGCAAGAAAGGACATTCACTAAACACTAACATTTTTCTGTTATGAATCATAGAACCGATTTTTTCCTTCCCAAACAGCCCCCAAACGTTGAAATACTGGGAATGAGATGGGATGCCTTAGTACAATCATTAATGGGATTACCAAGCTGAGAATTCATTTCGATTTTAGGGGGCAACCGTCTTGTTCGGATAAAATCAAATGCCAGGTCCTATATTTGAACTGAGATGGCATGTCTACCCTATTTGCAGTGCCTATACTACCTTTCATTCCAAGAAGCATATGTCAACTATAATGGTAGAATTGGATTAAGTGAATTTGTGGTGATTTTTTGCATTGCCTTCCTGTACTTCGTCATTCTGCTTTTTGAATAACGTTAGCTCTGTGGTCTACATTAGATGATTATTTAGGTTTTTGCTCTGAACCTCCACTGCCGTCAACGTTCAAAAATTAATCCAGTTTTGAATGGGCCTGGTCTCGTTTGAGCTAAAACTTTTAAAGTTGTTCTTGAAAGAGTTTGATCTTAATTCGTATCAAAAGAAATTTAGTTGGGTCTAAATTTATGATAATTTTTTTAAACTAGTGTGGATATATGATTCGTTTGTGCCTAAATGCAGAGCATCAAGAAGTCAGAGTGTCCAAAGGAACTTGAGCCGGCAGATAGGAGGACTGCAGTGCATGTCAGTCTTGCGCGGAAGGAAGAGAACTGCCCTGTGAGTCCTAATTTTTGTGTGACAACTTGTTTGTGTTACCTCACCCTCTCCCCTTCACCCCAACCCTTACTCGAACTCCCACCAAGACTCTGCTTGGTTCGTGGATTTGGTGAGGGAAAAGACAAGAAAACACTCGGGTCTGTTTGGTTTGTGGATTTAGTGAGGGAAAAGAAAGGAAAACATTGAGGGAAACACTTTTCTTTGTTTGGTTAGTAGTAGTACTTAAAACGATGAGGAAAATAGGTAGAAAAAGAAACATATTCAAAAGAAAATACGATATTTTGAATTTTGTGACTCACTTTCCTTCAACCTTTCTTGAGTTCCTGGTATATTTTGAAAGCTTTTAATACTATCTAATATCATTATATCAGCATGAAGGAAAAATAGGGAAATGAATTTCCTTGTATAAATCCGTAAGCAAACAAAGCCTAAAGAAACAATTTTCTTTGTTTGGTTAGTAAGGAAGTGGTGAGAGAGTAGGGAGGAAAGTAAAAATTGGGTTGAAAAATCAAATAGAAGTTTTCAATTTTATGAGCCAATTTTCCTCTTCTTTTCTTGATTTCAATCAATTATCTATCTTGAAGTTATTAAAATTATATAAATATGAAGGAAAATACTTGGTCGAAATGATTTTTCCTTCTCCTTTTTCCTTGCCTTATCTTTTCCTTCTCTCTAAATCCGCAAACCAAACCGAGCATATCATGTCAACTTCTTGGTTTTCTAAAAATGTCATCTTTTCCCTTATGCAGGTACCAGAGAAGCGCCAAACTCCATTTCACGGACTAGGAAGAACTTTAGGTAGCACGAGCAGTGCCACACCGACAGAGACACCCGTGGTTGTCACTTCCCTTAACACCGCTCCACCACCATCTGCGGGTCTAGTCGTGGACGACACTTCACCTTCGACCTCCATTCAGCTCAGGTTGGCGGACGGGACCCGCATGGTATCGCGGTTCAACTACCACCACACAATCGGAGACATCCGTTCCTTCATTGATGCATCAAGACCCGGCGGGTCGAGGACTTACCAACTGCAGACGGTGGGCTTCCCTCCTAAACAACTCACCGATCTGGACCAGACAATAGAGAAGGCCGGGCTAGCCAACTCAGTCGTGATTCAGAAACTCTAGCAAGTTTGAAAGTTGGGTTGGGGCCGTTGGGATCTTGGTTGCTGTTCTGGTTGATGTTAATTTCACAGATATCGAATCAAGTATATGTTTCTCGGTTCAATAGATGTATGAATATATTGGTGCACAGGATGATTTTCAAAAGTTTTTCTGAAACAGAAGATCTTGAAGGAAATTGGATACTATTTACTGTGACGAATGTTCCAAGTTGGCAAAATGTTGAAGGAAATTAGATTTCTTGGTTTTGTTCTGATATTCATAATGGATGCTCATGCTTGTCATTAATGTGTTCCGGTAAGTATTTGCATTGGCATTTCACGATTTTCAGTAGTGACCTCGCTTGTTTTTAAGGTTGATACTGATTCGATCTGAGCTCTTGGAATTGGAATAAGTTAGGCAGCGGATCACGAAATCTTGGTGATCTTCTCTATCTAATGAATGGGGAGTCTGCTTTAAATGGACATTGCTTTTGCTAATTCAAGTTGAAGGGTGAAAGTTTTGGATCGAACTAATCCATTGACACAAATAGTTCATGAGAGAAAATTGAGTTATTTGGGCCCTGGAGGATTGACAGGGCGAACAGTCATGTATTAACTGCATTATTAATAACTGTTTACACACATACACTGTCTAACTTGCTATGCAGGTGACAGTTGAAGACTCTGGTGGGCTAATTGTCTGCTCAGTTAATTACATGTTGCTCTCACTTCGACCTCTCAGAGAGAGAGAGTAAATACAAGAGTAGTTTTGCAGAACCATTTTTTCTCACTATAGTTTTGTTTGGTTTGCAGATTTATTATAGGAAAAAAATAACTTGTTCAGTTGTATTTTTCTCCATGCTCAAGCAACTCAACTTGTTCTTGGCCAAAATTCTTACACCATCTTTTTATATTGAAAGGTGGAACTCACCCAACAAATGCATTCTTATATGTTGTGATTCTTATGAATCAAACACTTTTATTAAAATTGTTTTTTTTTTTGTGAATTGGAAATTTGAGATGCTCTTTGGTAGGTGAACGTCACACAAGTTTCTCTAATTATTACATTAATTTGTGGCTTAACTACAAAACATACTTTTGAAGTTTGGTTTCTATCTCATTTTAGTCTCTGTAGTTTTAATTGCATCAATTTGGTCACTGAAGTTTTAAAATAGAAGCAATGTGGTCTAAATATCCTATTTTGTCGAAAAATTTGATGGATTTCACCCACTATGCACAGTTATGCTGATAAACGTGTGCGGGAGAATGTGTTATTTTATATTTGCCCCTAAAAAGCATGATAGTACATAGCATGCGAGGAAATTTTGTTAATTTTTTTCACAGAATTGGACATTTGGGTCACATTGCTTCAATTTGAAAAACTCCAGGATCAAATTGATGTTATTTGTAGATAAATATGCACGCAAGCATACTAGTCGGGTTTAGGTCACTTACCTAGCGGAATAACCCAACGGATCACCGAACGATGTTGTTACGAGCCCGACGTCTTCACCCACGAATTGCTGCTCCATGTAGCCTCCGTGTACTCTCTTATGCTTCGCCTAGGTCGTAGAGGACGCTTCTTGAGCCATCCCCATGACAGTCACGCACTAGATCCCAAGCCCTTGTGGTGATAGGCTAGAGAGAGATGAACCGTGAGAGAGAGAGGGGGAGAGTGCTGTGTTGTTAGGGGATGCCCAAATATGTGTGTTTATATCATATATATATATATACACACATAATAACCAAACCCTAGGGCTCCAAAAGCCTAAGCCTATTGGACCCGATCCAATGTATGCGGGTGCCCATATGGCCCACATATTTCTTACATCTCCCACTCACCCACATAGGGCTAGTACAAAAACCAATCTCTCAACACAACGGAACTTCTCAACTCTTCATACAGGGAAATAGAACGTGCGACCTTACGAAAAGAAAGTACAGCGACAGGAGTGTAATGCCAAATCATCACCATAACCAGCAAGACACATCACTCGGAAGCTCTAATGCTTGAGTAGCTCTAATAGCCTCTCTAAAAGGCTTTCGACATGCTTTGCCAACTAAGCAAGACTCACACATAGGCAGGTCAACCTCAGCGAGTGGGCCCAAAAGGGCTTCTCGAGCTAATCAAGTCATCCTATTACATCCTATGCGTTCAAGTCTAACATATCATGTCTCAGAATAAATGAAAAACAGAGAAAACTAGAATTATATAAAACAACTCTTAAGTAGTTATCCCTAGATAACCATGTCCTAGTAATACTACCACCAAAAAGTATCCATCTTATTAATACCGAACTGGAAAACGCCCTCGATTGCGCTCTTCCACCTTGTTAGCCTTGGGCGCAAACTTGCTGGCCCCACCCTGCCTCCAGGCGGATTTACCCTTACCATTGCATTTAGGCCCACTGGTCTTACGCTTACTTCCACTCATGGAAGTAGTGGTCAAGAGTATAGCTATACGGTTCGCCTCACCTTTTTGGCGCTCCGTTTTCAGCTCAACTTGTCAGAAAATGTCAAAACCAAAAATTTAGCATTTTCCGTTGTGGATCATGATTTGTTTTCTATGGACCCGCGAATCAGGCAAAGAACTAATCATAGCCTGAAACTGCAGTTTGCCAGTAAAGATGTTCCGAGTATTCTGAAATCACAAATCATACCTGTCATCGACCTTAGATGTCTAGTCATCGTTTACTTGGAACGTTTCCTTTACTTTCCCGAACTTCATAACTAGATGCTTAATCTAGTAGTGAATGTGCCATCGAAAACAAATTTGAGCTGATCTCATAATACTTTGGCTATTGGGTAGTACATATACTTCCCAACAAGATCATGGTGCATGCTGCTTATCACAAAGCGCGTGCTATGATCCTTCTCGAGCCAAGTATTATAGGCTATTAAGGTTATAATGATATTGGGTCGGAGGCCCATTATTCGGTTTAATGGGTTGGACCATAGAATAAGCCTAAAGCCCATAAGCTCTTACTCATTCTATCGGTGTGTTACTTTGCAGTGCCATATTACAAAAAATTAGTCCATTTTAAACTTGTTACTTTTATAAAGATAGACAAAGTGTGATTTGGAAAACATTTGTTTTTGTGAATCCAAAAAATTTGAAAAATAATATTTGAGAACATGCGCAAGGGATTGACATTATTATTTGCACATTTCATAAGGTTTGTTTTAAAATCCAATTACAAATAAGATTTCCCCTTTCTACAATTTAAGACCAAAGAATTCGCTATTGCTCATTAATCAAATCTTAATTTTGTAAATCAAGAAAAACCTTTTATAATTGATTTTTCTAAACAAACATCAATTAGATGGTACAATTACCTATCTAAGATCATCCACAAGATATAAAGTGCGCCATACAACAAAAGTGCGCATGGACTCCCACGTGGGTCTGAATTGACAACTTATAGCTCATGTTAAGATAATTCAAGTGTATGATTTATGAACAAAGAAAACCATCCCTTTACAAGTAGGCTTTTCCAATACAAGAAATAAAACTCTCGTCCTCACATTACATTTATAGCCCATAAAAAAAATAGGGATGCTTTGTTCATATACATGCACAGAAACAACCTTAAATATACATCGTGATGACACAAGCTCTTTAATTGTCAATTATTATCCATTCATTTAAGTCAGATTAAAATGTATTAATCACACACATCAAGCACTCATGTGGTCTTATTACAAAATGAATGGACTCATCCGTCGCTCCACTTAAGGAGGAGGAATTAGATGTCATAGGGTCAACCAATCACAAACAACAGTAATTAAACGTGACCAACAATGCAATGAGCCTCTAAAAATAATAAAATATGCAATAAAATGATTATTGCACAGCCCGGATAGCTCCCATAAGTTAAGTAAAATCAATGAAAAAATCCTGAATTTTTCATTAATTTTAACCTAATTTTAGGTCTTAAAACATAATTTAAAACCAATTTATTAAGGGCCCTTTAAATTAACAATTAATTTAAAACCTTATGAAAAATTTAATTAATTGAAAAACAAAATTTTCATTATAAATAAAAATTTCCCGAATTTCACCAAGGCCCAAAAACATTTTGAATCAATTTAACATAATAAATTGATCTTAGTTAAACAAAATTAATTATGAGCAACAAAATTCCTAAAAATACAAAAATTTTCAAGAATTTGTTCTCCAAAGATTTTCAGTGATCTAATATGGTGTTCCAAACACCCCATATTAATTTCAAAAATTAATAATTTATTTTGGCTATTTTAAACAATTAAATAAATGCCCACAAGCATAAATTTTATGCTCTAAAATACCAAAACAAAAAATGAGATAATTCATAAAATTTTCTCAAATCTCCAATCAGTGTACAAAACACACTAGATATTAAATTCAAGAATTAACAACTTTAATTGGTTATATTTTAAGCAATTAATATTGCATACTAACACAACATATATGCTATAAAACGCGTCCCAAAGAGCGAGAAAATACACTAAAATAATTTTCTCAAGCTACCGCTAGTGTTCTATACACATTGTGTTAATTCCCTGAACTAATAATCAATAAAAATATTTTAAGCAATTTAATACGTGTACAAAAACACGTACGAGTAATTATATGTTCTAAAATATTAATATGATTCAGATAATTTACCAAAAATTATCTATGGCTCCCAAAAAATTTTATATGGTCTCAAAACAGTGTCCCTTATGTCCCTTATTAATTACAAAAATTAATAATGTATTATGGCAATTTTAAGTAATTAAATAAACGTTCATAAATATTAATTATATGCTCTAAAATACCATAAATACATGATAATTTACACAAAAATTATCTTAGAGTCCCGTCCAGTATACTAAACACTAAAAAATAAAATTTTCAATTTTCAGCAATTTTTCAGAATTTCAAAATAATTTAAAACATATTTAAACTATTTTAAAACTTTAGTTTTTAATAACCCAAAAACTGATTAATTAACTAAAAAACTAATATGAGGGTTTGCTTCAAACACATACATATGAACAATCCGGGGCCACGGCCCAATTATCCTGTGTGCGTGTCAAAATAAAACACAAGGCATTGTTTTCTGGATTTTTAAACTAATTTAAAAATTCATTTAAAACTTATTTTTATTAAAAAATTCATTTCAATGCTTTTCCCAACTAATAAAATATTATAGAAAAAACAAATAATGAAAAAGGGGCCCACAAGTCTAATGGATCCATGTCCTGAAGCTTGTGGAGTGTGCTACACGCTCTATAAGGCATGACTTTTAAAAGCCATGAGCCACTGCTCATCTAATTCCTCAGGCAAGAACACGCAGCAGCCGAGGCTGCGCGACACTATCTTCCTGAGGCCAAAAAAACAAAAAAGTTCCTGAAATTTTATGGATTTTATAGACCCAAAAATTAGAGTTTTGATTTTCTCCCTCTATGGAGATAACCAACCCATGAAATTTCATGAGGGGCTCTAAGGACCATAAGGAACGCAATCATATAAAAATTTTGGACCTTTATTGGAGTTTTATATTAGACCCACTTGAATATCGCTTTTATCAAGTTTTTGGTAAAAACTTCAAGAGCTTTAATGGCAGATTCGATTTGGGTGATATTTACGGGCGAATTAACACCTACAGGCTCTGATACCAATGAAGATAAATATGCACGCAAGCATACTAGTCGGGTTTAGGTCACTTACCTAGCGGAATAACCCAATGGATCACCGAACGATGTTGTTACGAGCCCGACGTCTTCACCCACGAACTGCTGCTCCATGTAGCCTTCGTGTACTCTCTTATACTTCGCCTAGGTCGTAGAGGACGCTTCTTGAGCCATCCCCATGACAGTCACGCGCTAGATCCCAAGCCCTTGTGGTGATAGGCTAGAGAGAGATGAACCGTGAGAGAGAGAGGGAAAGTGTTGTGTTGTTAGGGGATGCCCAAATATGTGTGTTTATATCATATATATATACACACATAATAACCAAACCCTAGGGCTCCAAAAGCCTAAGCCCATTGGACCCGATCCAATGTATGCGGGTGCCCATATGACCCACATATTTATTACATTATTGAAACTACAAAGACTAAAATGAGACATGGACCAAACTTCAAGGGTATATCTAATAATTAATCTTAGTTTTTATTTGGCACAACTATACAATTTATTTATATATAAAAAGAGTAATGCTATATGCTTTTCAAAATTTTCATCCCTAATGCATCCAAATACATCAATAAGTGGAACCACTATGGGGTCACTTCAACATTCTCTAATTAAAAAACAACACCTGTTACATATATTTGAGAATTTTTTGGGATGAAAAATTTGAGAAGCATAACATTACTCATATATAAAAGGAAATTTAAAACAATGGATTTTTTAGAGTTGAAATTTGTTTAGAAGTCCTTTGTATTAGATTATTGAGTATAAAGGATAACACATTTTTTTTGGTCAAATGTCCCAAATTAGCGAAACTTAATCAAATTAAATACTCCACTTATGTTACAAAATTTGACATAACTAATTATGCGAAATTTTCTATTAAATGACCTTTTACTAAAAAAGAAAACGAGTTGAACTGTGATCAAAAAGTTTATTTTAGTAAAAAGTCCTCAACCTAAAATTTTCACATGTTTAATTATGTGATTTTTAAAGTGTGAAAAATTCAAATTTCACATAACGAATTATGTAAAATTTTGAAATATCAGGATTTGATTTAATTTGATTACGTTTAATAATCACGGACTTTGACCAAAACTAAAAATGCTTTACCCCTTTATCTCAAAACTCAAATATGATGAGCTTTTACCAAAATTTTCCAAAATAAGTTATTTATCAACTTAATACCATATTAATTTCCATTAAAAGTCAGATAAATCAAACAGATTACCTGCACTAATCATAAGCAAATAGCTTTTCGATACATAAAAGTCGTACACATAATCAACTATGTACCTTGATTAGGAAAAAAAAGATAGTGCATTTTTGTTAACCCATCTTTTCTCACCTATTGCTTATTCACCAAGACATTTCTCCCGTTAATTGTGTTGATAAAGTTTGGGCAAAATAAAGATGAAATAAAACACTTGTCAAAATACTATTGGTGGGTGATAAGAAATGTAGACTAAAAAGGTGAGAATTCTATGGTATGTCATAATAGTATGAACGTACCTACGTCTTAATGATTTTGGGTATAAAATTTTTATTATTGAGTAAGAAATATTTGTTTCGTTTAAAACAATTAAAACCCAACAAATATTTCTTATTACGAAATACGAGTAATTATTTATTTATTTATTTATTTAATTTTACCAAAAACAATATTTCTTATAAAAAAAAGGCTTAAATACAAAACATGCCCTTAAAGTTTGGTCCCTGTCTTATTTTAGTCTATGTAATTTCAATTGTGTCAATTTGGCCCCTAAAATTTCTAAATAGAAGCAATGTGGTCCAAATATCAATTTCTGTGAGAAAAATTGATGGAATTTACTCACATGGTATGCACTGTCATGCTTTTTAGGGGCAAAAATGGAACCCACCAATCTCCCCACCCGCTTATCAGTGTAATTGTGCTTAGCAGTGGGTGAATTTTGTCAAATTTTCAAATCAAATTGGACATTGGATTACATTGCTTCTATTTAAAAACTTCAGGGACGGAATTGACACAATTGAAACTACATGGACTAAAATGAGACAAGGGCCAAATTTCAGGTGTGTGTTTTGTAATTAACCCTTAAAAAAAGACAGGTTTTTTTTTTTGGTTAATCGCAAAGCATGAATATTTCATTTTGCAAAAGATAAGTTTATAAGGAACAAATACAAACAGAAGAAGGAAACAATACATAATAAATCACAATAATCTTCTGATTTATACTGCAATCTCAAAAACTATGATATCATAGACTGTAACGTAGCTCTAAGACAAAGAAAATAGTTAAGTGCTCTCTCAAAAAAAAAAAATTTAATAAAATAAAAAAATCTAAGTATGTGTTATTTGACTTATGGTGGGTTGAACGACCAATGCCACAAGCGTAAACATCAACGCGCAGACTTGATTTAATTGGATGGTTCATGATGTATCCTCACCAATAATGAGTAGTCATGCTCGTACATGATCGAAACCCCTCCTCCGACCATGGTCCCCCATCTTCTCTCTCTCTCTCTCTCTCTCTCTCTCTCTCACACACACACACACACACGCTCCCCCTCTCACCTCACCCCCTCTTTCCCAACAGCTAGGGTTTCTGCTTCTCTCTCTCTCTCTCTCTCTCTCTCTACTCTCCCTACTATCATTTCCACTGATAATCCTCCAAAATCACCCCAAAACACACACAATACTCTCTCATTTCCCACTTTCACCCCTATAATAAGCTCAGACTCTCTCTCTCTCTCTCTCCATATATATATATATATCTATATATATATAAATTCAAAATCTAAGCTCTGCAACTGTAGAATCGGGAGCTCAATCGTTGATGGCGAAGACCAAACCAGGCAAGAAAGACTTGGATTCATACACTATTAAAGGCACCACTAAAGTCGTCAGGCGTAAGTTTCTCTCTCTAGAACATCCCGCATGTCTCTCTCTCTCCAAAGCTTTGTTTGGTTCTTCAATTTAGTGAAAGAAAAAAAAACGAAAAAATAGAGGAAAAATATTTAAACCCAGAAAATAGTAAAGAAAAGAGAATGAATTAGAGAAATAAATTAACCCTATTGGATGTTACACTGCATTTCGCTTCCTTTTATTTATATATTACAATTATTTTATAGAAAATTTTCATTTTTAATGCTATTTTCATTTCCCTCACAAAAATCATGTACTAAACAGAGTAATAATAAACTACTTGTTTTGTGATTGTGCTGGACTTGTTGATGTGTTTGGCAGCCGGAGATTGTGTGTTGATGCGACCGTCGGACTCCGATAAGCCGCCGTACGTGGCGCGCGTGGAGAAAATCGAGGCCGATCACCGGAACAACGTGAAGGTTCATGTCCGGTGGTACTACCGGCCGGAGGAGTCGTTGGGTGGTCGGCGACAGTTCCACGGATCGAAAGAGTTGTTCTTATCGGACCATTACGACTGGCAGAGTGCTCACACTATTGAAGGGAAGTGCATTGTTCATTCATTCAAGAATTACACTAAGCTTGAGAATGTTGGTGCTGAGGATTACTTTTGTCGATTCGAGTATAAGGCTTCCACCGGAGGGTTCACTCCGGACCGTGTTGCTGTGTGAGTTTGAGTTCTGATTGGTTTTGGTGTTTTTCGAATTTGTTGTATGTATTGGTTATATTTCTAATGCATTTATTTGGCTCTTTTTGCTTGAAGGTATTGCAAGTGTGAGATGCCTTATAACCCTGATGACCTTATGGTGCAATGCGACGGTTGCAAAGACTGGTATACTTTGTTACGTATACGTGTGCATATTTCGCTGTGTATATATAATTATAAATGTGTCCTGATGGCTGGGTGAATACTAAAATTTCATGCAATTAGAAATTTAGAACAGATCTGATTCGGTTTGATCATTCTGCATTAGAGCATAACATTGAATGTGGTGCTCCTTTTTATTTGCTATTACTCACCTTGTAGTTTAGCCTTAAGTTGCAAAGAAGGCCTGTTGGGATGTTTATTACGCATGTTGAAATGAACTGCATAAAATTATATTTTAGTGGTTGTTGAGAAAAAAAAAAAAGGGAAATCGTCTTGATGCACTGTTCTTCATCTATCAGAGATGATTTGATCCTGTTTGGTTAATAGACGTTGTCTTGTGAGTCTCCACTCGATCAGGGAATTGCAATATTGGGTGATGCAAAATGAAATGCTAAAATTAAGGTTCAAGGAAAACTAATAAAATCATGAAAATTTACGGATAGACAAGATCTACTCAACCATATCGGCAATTGTCACCTCTTTGGCACGTGCATTAACACGATTTTTGTTACAAGATTACATAAGAATTATGCTACAAATATTCAAAGACAATCTATCAGTACATACATATTTGTATAATGAGTTAGATATACGCAGTTTAAGTGATTGTTTGTTACTCTTATCATTGTCGTGAATGTTGTCTTTCCTACCATTATCATCGTTTTTTTTACTGCTTTTATTTCTCACCTGAATCTACAAAACCTTACATTCCATTATGGAAAATAAATTCAAGTATAAGCAGAAAACCATTGTAGTTAATTATTAAATGCTAAATATGGCGTGTGTCATTGTTTGTGTATAGTTTAAAGTAGTATCAATAGCATCAAATCTTTCCCATGTTAAATCTTAATATATGGTAGAATGTATAGTTTATCTATATTTGAACTGAGCTAAAACCTAGAAATTACATATTCAGGTCTTACCAATGTTTAGGGAAAGTGACATCACTGACATGCATTGCGTTTCAATTTCAGTTGCCATAGTGATAGTTCTCTTCTTCTCTCCTGTCCTTCAAGTCGCCAATGAGAAGAGTGATTTGTCATGCTAATGGGGGTTCGTCTTCCCCTGTTTTCCTTAGCTTTTATTCGATTCACCAGAGTTCATGGTGGAATTATATGTATATATATAATCTTAACTTCTTCATATTTCTTTGTTGTAACATGTGCTGACCTTTGTGGTTGATTCAGAGTTAGAGCCTTGCATTTTCATACCTAATGACATCCGTAAGTTAAAGAACAAAGCCATGGGAAAAATATTATAATAGCTGACTATGTATATTCTGATTGGTACTCATGGTAATCTAAATATATATTGCATTTTTTCCTAAGCATTGTTGCCAAATTGTGAATCGGTCTACCAAAATCATGGATCTTGAATCGTAAGATTCACTCTTTTAAGAAAACAAATAATGATGTGTATAGTATACATAAAAAACACATCGACAATGCTTTTAATGAACAAGAAAATAATTTAAAAGCAAGTTTCATGCAATATCAAGGCTAAAAGTATTGAGAGTTTTCTACTTAAACTTTGAAGTTTCATGCAAAATATTGAAACTTTTCTACTTAACTTAGAGTTTTGAAGTTCAAAATTATGAATCGTGAATGTATGTGGCTGTATTAAGCTCTAAACAACTTGTATGAATCAAATCTTGGATTGACCGATTCTACAACCATGTTAATGGGGGTCTTCTCCTTCTCTGTTTTCTAAGGCTTTATTTGATCACTTGAGCTCTTGTTGGAACCGTATGCGTTATCCTCATTTAGTTTCCTTTCCTGACTCAACCCGCCCAAATAAATGGTTCAGATAGTTGCTCCTGCAAGTGGCTTGGCAGCTTTAACTAAAGGCTGACCTTTGTGGTGCTTTAACTCTTAAATCTTTGAATTTTTCTTCCCTACTGACCAACCATGATTCAAAAGGTCTTGACCCAAGGGCAAAATGTAGTAAATTTCAGCTGTATGCATATCGTGCTGTTTTTCTTTTTCGAAAGAGTACACAAGGTATTATCTTTCAACGTGTACACTGCTGCATATACATAGCATAAGGTAACTGACTATAAGTTGAAAGTCATATTGCTAAAGACAGCATGGGATAGTTTCCTTTAATAAGAGGAGTTGCTTTCCTTACCACATGTACCAACTTCTAGCATAAAAAACTTGGAGAAAAAAAATGCTTCTGTATAGCTACATGTTTCTTCATTGTTTGTAACAGTTATTTTCTTGGCCAGTTGGTAGAGTTGAGTGCTGTTTTCTTGTGTCACTGGATGACATTTGTTGGTTGATTTAGTGGTAGACCTTTGCATTTTGCTTTGCTAGTTAGTTTTGATCCACCATAATTCGGAAAAGGGCAAAACTCTGGGGCAAAGTTCGTCATTTCTGAAGATAATATCTAACCCTCGATGCATGTACGTATGTTATTTTGTAGACAAGATTCTCTCTCTTTGTTCTTTCTTTCATGGACATACATTAGTTACTATCTAAGTTCATATTGCGCTAAACGTAGAAGTGATAACACGTATTGGAAAGAGATGATTATGAAGTGAAAATTGTAAACTTTATTCAACAATAGATCCTTGGTAACGGGGAAACCTTATTACTGTCGGCCAAGTGATAATTAAACTTTAGCAGTTTTAATTATTGTAGTCACATCTTTCTTCGATGAGAAGCATGTGTGATGTAGTATTTTATAACTTTCCAAAATAAAATTTCTATTAATCCTAGCATAGAAATATTATGTACGTATCTGCACTTATATAGAAGTATAGAACTAATAGAAGCACTAAGACACATATGGAAGGGATGTTAACAATGCTCTCATATCTCGTTAATTGCTAGTCTCACCGTGTTCAAGTTAATGGATAAAAGTAAATATTCGGACTTTCTTTCATATTTCCTTAGAATAGATTGAGTGGGGGTACAAGATGTCTTTTCTATGAGATTTTGTGGTTATTATATCGTTTGATCTTTGTTTTGCATCTCTTGTGACTGTTAGTTAATAGACATTTATGATTCAGCTAATAGGTCCATTCTCCAGTGATGTTAGTCTCACTTGCATAAGATGATTGGAGCCTGGCCGGGTTGTAGGGGTGTACTTCGGTCGGTTTCGGTCGGGGCTTTTCACAAATTTGGGACCGAACCGAGGATGGTCAGGGTGTTGGGGCTAGCACCGAAACTAACCAACTTAATGTCGGTTTCAGTTGGTTTCGGTTCCTTCGGATGGTCAGGGTAGTTCGGTTTGCATTTTCATTCTTCTCCTAAGCCACCATACTAAATGAGAGGGGGACAAATTGATCGGAAAAATGAGAGAATCAGAGAACATAGATCTGCACTAGGCACAACTATATATAAAGAACAATCACAAATCTGAACTAGGCAAAACTAGAATATATATATATTTGATTATATATACATACACATACTCAACTAGGCATACACATACACATACTCATCTAAAATCAAAGAACAATCATAGATCTGAAAAAAAGAAAAAGAAAAGAAAAAAAAAAAAGAAATGCAAGAGAGAGAGAGAGAGAGAGAGAGAGAGAGAGAGATGACTTACTTGTAATGGTGGTCCTTCGGCTTCGACGGAAAAAGAAGAGGTGGAATGAAGTGGCAGCTGCAGTGAGTGGTGGCCGGAAATGGCTTCAGCCTCTTCATATCTCGATCTGAATGGTTTGGCCAGAAATGGCTTGATTGAATGAAGTAATGTTTGATCTTGAGGGGTTGGTCTAGTGAGTGGCGGATGGAAGTGATGGCGGGAGGAGGAGGAGGTGGTGGTGGTGACAACAGCTGGGTTTTCTTGAGAGGATAAGGAAGTGGGGAAAAGTTAGGTTTGATTTGTAAGAGGTACGATTTGGGTATTTCTTTGAGTATAGTAGTAAACATATCTATATATTGCGGTTCGGTCTTGGTGTAACAAACAAAAAACCGGCCACCGAACCGAACATTCGATTTTTTTTTTTAATATATTACAGCTGACCACCGACCAAACTGAATATATACCGTCCAGAATCGGCCGGACCGGTCGGTTCGGTTCCTCGGTTTATTTGTACAGCCCTACTGGGTGGATTGGAGTTAGCACTATAACAAATTTTATACAAAGTGGTAGCTCTTAAACTCGAACCCATAGTCTCCCACTCTTGTCCAAGGTTTTATGGTTTTACCACTACACCAAACAATGGCCCCATAGAAGAGAGTTGACTCTACTGCAAATTAATCTTTGACACAAAAGAGGCTGATGATTTGAACTTTTTATGCTGTTTGACCTGTTATAGTTGTCTACTAAGAATCACCAACACAGTTATGGCGACACATGCACGACACAGCGATACGGCAAAACCTTCAAAAAAAAAAAAAAAACAAGACATGGTATGGCAGTGACACGAGTAATATTTTTTATGTGTGTGTGTGTATATATATATTTTAAATATGTAACTTTTTAACATGAAATTAAGAAAAACTTTAAAATAATTCAGAACTAAGATGTAAAATAATATTATCTCCAAACAACAATACAACATGAAAAGATGATAACAACACTACCAACTCTGCCATTTAAGCATTATTGATAGAGCAACTATAATCCATAAAGCAACAAGATTATATGAGATTCTATATACCATAAAATGTCTCAACTGTTCGAAAAAGAACACCCCTCTTTTTGCTTTTTAATTTAGCACGGTAAGACTTTCGCCCCCAAAATTCAAGACTTTTCTGAAAAAATCCCTTTCTGTGTTGGGAAAGTGTCACTGTTGGAGTTGTGTCAGGCACGCATACAACACTTCATTAGAAGTTTCGGTGCTTCTTAGGTTGTGCTTGGGTTGTGACCATCAAATACTTGGGGATTGGAGTGTTGAGTGTTGTTTTCCGGTTCAATTTGAAGGGGGAATTTTTTAACGTGTATGTTTATTCAGTGCAATGCTATCCTATCCGTTGGAGATACTTGCATTCTCTGGCCTTTTTTCTTTTTTCCCTTCGACTTATGTGCGTGCATTGCTACATACATGTCTGAAGGTATACATGGTTTTTAGAAGCGGTCAATTCAAGTTTCATACACTCCGGTACAACTCATGATTCACTACGATTCACCGATTAATATTTTTGAACTTTGGAATTTTAAGTTAAAAACTTTCTACATTGGAGCCTTGGCATTGCATGAAACTTGTGTTCAATTGTTATTTTGTTCATCTTAAGCTGTAGATGTGTTTTATCTGACTATTTACTAAACAAAGTGAATATTGTGATTCACGATTCTTAGACCTCTCAAACCAATTTACGATTCAACAACAGTTTATATATGGATAGGAAGGAGTATATATTTCCACTTGATTTATTAAACAACACTTTTTCAGGTTTCATCCTTCTTGTATGGGTATGACCATTGAAGAAGCCAAGAAATTGGATCACTTCTTGTGTTCTGACTGCTCATCAGATGACGATGCCAAGAGACCTTTGAACTCATTTCCGGTGTCACCATCTGTTGAGGCCAAGGTGAGAATTCTTTTTTACTCCCAATTTGTTATAATTGGATTTCGAAGATTTGGTCAATCTTGTGCTGCAATGTGCTTCATGCTGATGCAGATTTATTGTAAAGAGGAATTTGCTGATTTGGAAGGTCTTCCTTCTAATGACTTCCTAAATTTAATAAGATCTGTACTAATTTACCAATGCACCTTCATTTGTATCTTTGGACGAAGCATCTATTGTTGGCCAGTTGACAGGACTCCGGAGAGTCCCCCAAGGGATTATATGACATTTTCGTATTTGCTCAAATATGCACTACGTGCATCCTAGTTTCCATAGTTCATGGACACATACAAATCTATATATCTGACCAGCAATTTTCTAAGATATTTAATCCTTAGTTCAAGATGGTTGTCTGATATAATGATACTTCAGCTGTGACCCATGTCTTAAAATTTAGGAAATTAGACAAATCCAACTTCTAGGCCACTCAACTTATTCACAGTCCATTCACATGTATATCCATTCACATATCCATGGTTGTTAGAATGGTACGATTCACGGTTCGATTCATATGATTCCATTCGATTCTCATACTGAACGTTTTGAGTCATGCCTATGAATCATAAATTTGTCCTTATGTTTGTTCCTTTTTCCTATTCACATTCATGTATGTATGTGAGTATTATTATATGTTGTTGATGACAATCTTTTAGGATATTTTAGGATTTTTATTTCTCTTTTTTATCTCTATTTAATTGGTCATGTTGACCTATTTATATCCCTCATTATTTCTTTCCATCTGTTATTATTTTCCTTCCTATTTAGTCTTGGGCCTTGTAGTATATATACTTTTGATTAAAGTTAATAAAAATTAAGTTATTCCAATTTCAAGTTGGTATTAGAGCCAAATCCGATTTGGGCATTGCGTCCCCGCTTCCACCTTCGGCAGGTGGCGACCTGTCACCCGCCAGTTCTCGCTTTGCTTTCGGCTTGAAGCCTCAGTCCGACGACCCTCTCTGCGGCAACTCCACTACCTTCGGGCCACGTCCAGCGGTCGGCCAACCCTTTTGGGCTTGGTCCAGCTGCCGACCAGCCCTTCCAGATTTCGTCAAGCCATCGGCTAGCCTTTTCGGGCATTGTCCAGCCTTTAGCTAGCCCTTTGAGGGGGAGTGATGGAGAATACTATGGTGGCTCGAACCCTTCAAGATTTGGGTCTATTGTCACGACCTCTGTTACTTGTTTGAGCAAGAAGTTGGCTTTTTTGGTGATTTATTGTAGATGATCTTTCCCACACCCTCCATTGGCAGCTTTGTTGGAATGATAAATTGTAACCTTATCATTCCGAACTTCTATGGTTTATTCCCCACCTACAGTTTACGGGGGAGTGTTGGAGATAATTTTGTTTTAGGATATTTTAGGATTTTTATTTCTCTTTATCTCTCTTTAATTGGCCATGTTGACCTATTTATGTCCCTCTTTATTTATTTCCATCTTATTTTCCTTCGTTTAATCTTGGGCCTTCTAGTATGCTAACATTGGATTAGAGTTAATAAAAATTAAGCTATTCCAATTTCAAGGTATGTATATACATACAATTATGTACACACATGCCTCTTTTTGTTCTTTCTCTGCAATGTTGTATGTGGCCTATGTAGGATTCGAACCTACAACCTTTGCGCTTTCGCACAACGCTCTAACTAGTTGAGCTTCTAGGCCAAAGTGTACATTATTGATGATTTAATATCTTTTTAACTTGTGTATGTTAATTTTTGAGTTATTCATGTTTGATTAATTGTATTTACTTAACATTTGTTCAAAAGTGCGCCTCGCTTCGCTCAAGCTCGCGCTTTTTCTTGCTCCTCCCGCCTAGGCTATAGGGGACCTTTGCGCCTTAAATAACCTTGATGTGCTTTATATACATATACAAATGTAATATTATTTATTTTCTGAAAAAGTGAATATTACGATTCACGATTCATAATTTTGGCAAGCCGATTCATGATTTGACAACAATGCACATATCATACATTAACAGCCTGATATAGTATCAGTAGGTATTTTCCTCATAAACATTGTCTATCGATCCCAGTAAGTTTGATCAGTGGGAAGATTGTTCCATTAGGACTTAATTGGGCATTGTGTGGTTGAAACACGGAAAACGCTTTTATGCATACATCTCCCTGCCAGCTGGTGTAGCCTTGTGCACTGGGTTTACCCATTTTGCTATCCCAGAAGGCTGAGGTGAAATGATGTTTCTTCCACTCGCAAGTGGTATAATATGATCAATAGACTGAAAATCAGAATACGGAATGTGGTGGTTTACCCATTTTGCTATCCCAGAAGGCTGTGTGTTTTGGAAGGGTATGTTTCAGATTTTAATTGCAGTTTTTGGAGGAAGGTTTTCTGCTGTTGTGAACCAGTTAGAAGCATACTTAATGGCAGTGGTGATATGCATAGGTTGGCCTATTATAATCGTTTCTTTCCATGGACCTGTAAAATTTTTCTTAGTGCTGTCAAATAAATAACTGCAAACGAAGTTCTGTACTTGTTACTTCTTTTGGGCTTAGTTGCAATTGGCCCTTCATATGTGACTGTAAGAATGTTTGTATATGCCTCTTCAAATGGGTGTGCAGATGCTAGGAAGATATCACTAAACTCTCGGGACCATAAAGGTCACTGTAGGTGGTTTTGTAGGATGGTGCAGAGTGTGTTAATCACTTAATCCGACCATATAAATAACCGAGCTGCTTATTATTGTGCATGCTGCCAATCATAAAAAAAGTATTCCTTATATTCTTACAGTAAAATTCATATTTTTAATTGGTGTTTTCTCAATCCTAGGTGGAGCCAAAGCGAAGGAAGAGATAACTAGTTGCTGGTGAATCATTATGGGAGGTACTAATTTTATTGTGTATTAGCTCCAGGATTGTTGTGTTGTGAAATTGTACAGTGCAGAGAAGATACTCTGCTGGCACAAGCCAGAGGCTTTTTATAAAAAGACTTGTCAAAACTTTGACATTTGTGATTGTCTCTACGTGTGAATGAAACTTGTGCCACGAAAACTGAAGGCAAAACAAATGTTAAAACCTTAATGCGGGTCTGATAAATGACTCATGAAACTAAATGACTAGGAAACATAAGTGAACCTTTTGCGTGCTATTCTTCTGGTTCTGACACCGTATGAATATGGTGTAATATATATATATATATATATATTTTCTCTCTTTTTTGCTTTTTAGTCTTCACTGTTTGGGCGTTTATTTGAAAATGATATATTGGCAATAACATTGGTTTTGGGGGTACTGTAATAGACTAATAGTAGCTAATCAAAACAGTTTGCAGTTTTGTATTCTTTTCTACTTGAGATTAAAGGTTTATCCTCAAGTCGTCTTGGGTTTTGGGAGATTTCAGCTATTATATAATCAAGGAGGAAGAGATAGATTATCTCTGTGCGCGTGTGTGTGCGTGTGTGTGTGTGTGTCAGAGAGAGAGAGAGAGAGAGAGAGTTTGATTAACTCAATTGGATTTTTGGAAAAAATTAAAAACCCCTAGTTGTGTATTTTTTTTTCCCCAAACCTTCAATCTGGCTAAACCTGTGAAATTATGCAAAAATTTTTTTGGTTTGGCTTGACTTAGGAGTTGGGGTGCGTTTGATAAAATTGAAAATTATGTACTGAAAATTAAGAGTTGAATTTTTAAGTACTAAAAATTTTAAAAAATTGAATTTGTAATGCTGAAAATAGTTTTTCAAGTACTGAAATAGAATGCGTTCAGTGATTCTTTTCGGTAGAAATTTCACTTAAAGTTTGTAGTGAATATTTTGCTACTTTTTCAATTAAGTTCGGTAGAAATGCACTGAAAAAGGATAAGTGTTGAAAATTTTATTTTTCATCACTTAATTGGGTTATCAAACACACTCTTAGTCTTTCCCCTACACGGTTTTAAACTTGCGTTGTAAACATTGTTTGAGATGATATTTCTCTTGGAAGATATCGTTACCTTTTCTGCATTCTGATTCAAGAATTTGTTGTGTTTATAAGTTTAACTTATTACTGAACATTTTAAATGTCGGGACACCAAACTTATGATTGAATTTCTGGTTCTCTGAGGTTATTTTATTTTATTTTATTTTCTTATTACCTTTTTTTTTGTGTGTGTGTGTGTACAAGTCAATTGTTCACTTCTACGGGAAATTAGTACTTTTCGGTGTAGTGGGGTGGTTCACAAGATGAATTGCAGAGATGGTAAATGTAGCTGAAGCGATACTTGTGAATTGTGATGCATTGGTAAAGAGTGTCAATTGTTGTAAATGGTGGATCCATCATTGTCATTCTCTCCCTTTCTCTCAAGAAAATATTGTATGTTCGTAGACTATAGGCGACTTTTTTTTTTTTCCAGTATTTTATGGTCAATATTTATCTCGTTTGATAGATATCATTTTTCTGATTCCAAAATAGCAAATTTTGAGAAAAATGGACTTGCAGAACAAAAATTATAGCTATTTGAAGTCATTTAGGCATAAAAAGAACCAAATGAGTTAAAAGAAAAATAACATGAATTTTAGCTTGGAAGAGTTTTATTTGAGGGGGCTATGGGCTCCCAATTTTCTTTGCACATTCTTTTCCCTAGAGTAAATCACAAACAAGCAGAGCTTTAAATTTTCTAGGATATAACCAATGCCCCCTCAACCAATGGCTGTTTGTCCCAGTCTGCATACAAGACAACCTCCAGCACATATGTATTTATGTGAGTATATATGGTGGTTGTATAAGGTCTTGATAGCAGGGTTAATTTCAAATGGACGAGAAATATGCAGAGGGTTTTGTATAAACTTTATAATTAAAGCATTTGATTGTATTAATTTAATTTAATTTTAGGTTATTCGTACATTTTAATGAGGTGACAAAACTTTGTGAAAATTGGATACAATTAAGTGAATAAATGTACATTTCTTGTGCTCTTTTGGGGTATAAACTCTCTAGAAATGTTCACGGATACAAGCTTTTGACTTTAGGCTTCAGTGTAAATGCTAAATGCATCAGTTTGGAAAAATATCATACTTTTCAAATTTGAATTAAAAATTTTGGTTTTGAAATTACTTAGTAGTTGTATCACATGATGTAACATTAACCGGTGGTTTAAATGCTAGGCATGTGATATATTTGACAAAATATTTAAAAACTAAATTTAGAAAGTATAGCATCAGTTTGGGCAAAAGTTTTTGGATACACATACAAAAACTACAAAAGTTAGATATTTGACTTCAATTTTGACTTTAAGAGTTTGTGGTCAACTCAACTCTGTCGTAAATATAACTAAAGTTGAGCCCCCACAGGGTTGCAAAAACTTCTAATTGGTCGACACCATTCTAATATAATTTTGGCATATCATGTCTGACTCCCCATCATGTGAATCAATTACATATCAAAATAAAAAAAATTAAATATCCAATTAAAAAAAAAAAAGGTAAGTCCTCATTTCCCTCTTAATTACATCATACAAAAGATAAATAAAACAATTAAAATTAACAACTCTAGTCACCATTATAAAGACTTGGTGCAACCAAAACATCCAAGGCACAAAGTGCTAGTATATTTTGGTGCAAGGAAGAAGAATCACTCAGATTTAGAGGTGTAAGAAAACCAACCGGACTGACCGAATCGATCTTTTTTAAAAATTTTGTGCAGTGTATAAATCGAATAAAGTCAAAATTTTACACTAAACCGAATCGAAACCGATCGGTTTTGCTAAAAAATGGATCAAACAGAACTGATTTTACCCCTACTCAAATTGAGTTTACTACAGTGTCATCAGCAAATCACTTCTAGAATAAACAAAATTTGAAATTGAGGGTAGCACATGACATGTCTTTGTGGTACCCTCCAACCACTATGGAGTGAATATTTGAGGTAGGACCCACACCCGAAAGTGGGACCCCGTGCATGTAAAGGGTGTGAGTCCCATGACCCCAAATACTCCCAAGTAATGCTATGCTTCCTAAATCTAAATCCCAAATCCCTATCGCAAATGATACGGCAGTGAATCGATTGAATTTTGATGGTAGAATGTTGAAGTGATCCCACAATAGTCAATGGGTCCACTAAATTTTGATTGGTGCCACACATTACTCAATACTCATACTCATTGGTTAAGACCTTAACAATTCAATTCTCGCGAGTGAGTCTCACCGATCCTAAAGGAGTATTCTATTTCTTTGTTTTCCATCCTCATACTCATTGGTTAAAACCCCTTCAATTCTCTTGAGTGAGTCTCACGGTCTCACCTATCCTAGAGGAGTATAATCTTTCTTTGTTTTCCATCGTACCAAAAAAAAAAAAAGAAAAAGAAGAAAAAGATAGGTGCAGTTCTCACAAACAGATTTTGGGGTTATGCTTTGTGCACATAAAGATCTGAGCCATTCATTTTGATGGGGTTCATGCCTGTATATACACAATTTATGTGCACCAATCATTACTCCAGATTTTGTAACTCTTGTTATTTGTGAAGTAACACATAACTCTAAAAAGGAGATATAGAGCTTATTTGTCCGCGCTTATGCTTATGCGATTTTTATCGTGATTGATATAATTACTTAAAAGTAGAACTGCTTATTATGATTTGCATGTTTGGTTGATATATCATGAAAACGGTGAAATTGATCAAAAATAGAGATATTCTTGAAAATAACCTTACCATTTGCTTTTTTGACTAGATCTGATTATGTTTTTTTGTTGCAAAAAATAGATCAAAAGAGAGTTTGGTCTACCAAAACTTCTTCAAACGAATAAATAAGCAATAACAAACAGGTTCATAGATGCATTTGATCAACTTACTATAACTCTAAGGAGGATATATAGACGCATTTGATCAACCTAGAACCTGGAGTGGCTAAACATATCTAAACAATACATCTCATTTGTTTATGGTAATGCTAGATCCACACCCCGTCCATCCACACCCGTCTCTCTCCTCTCCTCATTGGTCCACGTCAGGGGGTGTGGAGGGATAGGTGTGAGATTTGGGAGTGGATCTAGCATTACCTTTTTTTTTATATATAGTAACAGGGCATTTACAATCGCCAGCAATGGGACATCCCATCAGATCAGTCATAAGTTGCAACCATTATAAACAGGGCCACATCAAAGATAGTGTTGTTACACAAAACACATAAATGAGGGGGAAAAAAACTTCACAAAGTCAGCTTGAGAATCTTTGATGATAAACTAAAAATACTTGTTTCCTAGTTTTGTTGTCATCAAGAACTTAGTCCCACAAGAGCTGAGCCAGCGTTGCTTCCACGTACACTACCATCCCTCCTTTCGTTTGATCGAAGACCAAGACAATTCTTCCTGGTGATATCAAAAGATAGACAAAACACAATCAATTAATAATAGTATTAAGACATGATAGCTATATTAAGATATTATGCCAAAAGAAAATGTTGCCTCACAAAGAACAATCTATCAAGACTTAGAAAGTGCACATAGTTCCAAATCCTGCCCACCAATTAATTGCACAAAATTCTACAGATTAAGCTGTAACTCAGAGCAATTAACCCAATAAGTATTGAATACTCTATGTATACATATATCATATATGAAAGAGACTCATAGAGAGAACAAAATATTGATGTGTTCCTGAGATTAAAAAAAAAAAAGAGGAAGAAGAAAGGGAATTCAAAATATGCTGCACACCCATTTCAAATTCTTAGATCTTTATGTATCTAATCATCTATGAATACATTTTCAAAAGTAGATTTGTGGGGAAGCACCTCTTGCAGCTAACTCATCTTTGCTTTACTTCCAGCTTCCAATATCACCAAAACCAATTAGTTTGGCAAATTGCTCAGTGAGTTGATCAATTGCACCAGATGCAGAATAACTGAATGCCTATTTTTCCTTTTTGGGAGGACACATCCCATAAAATCAGCTTCAGTAATCTTGATATGCATACATACCCATAAAAAAATGTCCAACATCAAGTTGGAATTGTTACTATCAACAAAAATCAATGAGATTGGTTCTGTCCAGAGAACAGGATTAGTGGATAACTGATGCTAAGCAGTAGGGGAATTCAACCGTGGGTTCAATAGAAGCTAAGTCAACAAGGGAGTTTTCAGAACTTTTTATCTTATTCGAGGCAACATTCATTTGCAAGAACTGGTAGGAAAACGAAAAGTTTCAACTCTGCTTGACCAATTTATTTTGCACGAAACATTGAACACATGAATGCAGGCATAAGGAATGATACTACTACGCTTCATTGCAGCAATAGACTGAGCCAGTTAATTTGGTAATCAACTTCTTTCAAGTTTTCTTAAATGTGTTATATTACACAAGCTTTGAGTTCATTTTGAGTGTTCTTCAAGGGAGTTGCAGTTCATACGTAACTGAAAATGCATCAAACGCCAATGAATAATAGATTTACATCCTGTATCAAACATGTACCCGACGAGATAATTTAATGAAATTTGAAAAATGAGACAATGCACCCATATCAACACATCAATTCATAAATCTCCACCAAATGAGAGTTCTTCGGTGGTTTAATTTCACATGTGCGGATTAAATTTTCTGTAGTGAGATCAACTCAGAGACTGCAATACTTAATAACAAAGCCGAATTACTGAAAAAAAAAGTTGTGGTGAGACTATACTCCTCCATCTGATTGAGCTCAAATAAGTCGACCTTCCTGAAGTCTGGGTTCCTTGAAACCAGAACTTTAGACCATCATATCCAACATTGTCTGCATGCTTTCACAAGGGATTTTAAAACTTCTTGAAGCCTGGGTTTCTTGAAAATTAAAGCTTACAGATTTGCTTTATACCAATTAGAATAGGGTTGTATGCGATTGAAACAGAAGTCTAACCTATGGCTTGTATTTCATTTATCCACCAAGGCAAAGCCAAAATAAACTCATAAACTCACATGTCTTTGTTTGGTAAATAAGTAAAAAGGATAGAAAAATAGGAAGTACAAACAATTACGGTGAAAAAAAAATTAAAAACTTTGAATTTTGTGAGTCAATTTGCATCCTCTTTTCTTGATTTTCTTGAGTCAATTTAGTTTTTAATGTTATTTAAACGTGGAGTAAAACACAAGGAATAACTGTTTTCTCTAAAACCCGCAAACCAAACACAGCCTAGGGTGAATATCATCACATACAAGAAACTATGGAATTGTAACTCATTCAGATAGCAATGATAAGTGTAGCTAACTTGTAACCCCAGGTAGTTACTGAGAAAAGGTAAAAAGAAAATAACATAAGGTAAGTAAATAGATGATAACATTTTCCGGAAAATTCTTCCTTTACCGTTTGTTTTGATGTAAAATGTTTTCCGGAAAATGCTTTCACCTTCTAATTAGTACATGATAACATTTTCCGGAAAACATTTTACATCGAAACAAACGGACTAAAAGGAAGAATTTAAGAGGTGGTCTGCGACTAACAAGATTTGAAGAGGTGGTTGAAATGTCAAGTTCTATGCATACTTGCCCTGTTATTGAAGACGCAAGGTGCTCTTAGGCACAAATCCTCCCGGGGCCTAAGTGCAAGGCGCGAAAAAAGAAAAGCCGTGATCCTTCAAAGCGAAGTAAGGCACACTCTAACAAAATTCATAAATTAAGCACATTAAATCAAATACAAAGAACTAAAAAATTAACTTATTCCAATAAAATCGCTAAAAGATCAAAGTAATAAACATTTTGGCCTATTAGCACTGTGACAACTTAGTAAGTACATCTCTATGATGCTTCACAATTAATGTCATTGTAACCACCTAAGAAACTCTGACACTTTCAAAAACTTGATCCCATGTGGATTGTTTGTACAATTAGGCCCTTTCCTGCGCTAAATCTGTGAATCACATGGAGAGTTAGTCTTCGTCGGAAAGAAGAATATTCTTCTGTTCTAAAGAATGTGACCCTTGTGTCAGAACTTGGAATTTGTAATGGGTCTCAATATTATGCTGTAAGTCAAAATATTTAACTTTGTCTTTCATCAAATATCTCCAAAAGAATAAATTTATATAAAGATAAAACTTAAAAGAGCAATACATAATCTTTACGGAAGTTATATATAGTTAACACAGTGTAAGAAACTTGTTTTTATTCAACCATTGAAGGGACACTCACATTAAAGATGCTAATGACCTTGCCATGACAATATTTTAGGCAAAAGGAAAAGAGAGAAAATAGATTAACAAAAAAGAGAGTCAAATAGATCATTCTTGGGATATAAGTGAGGGTGAGATGAGAGAATAAAACATGCAAGAGTTGATGATTCCAAAGAAGAAAAACAGAGTATGACTTACAGAAGTTAAAGAAACTGTAGCTTTTGAGATTGAATCATCTCCATGTCTATCTTGATTTCAGGAATATGAGCAATCTTATGCCACTCAGGCCCGCTTCCCTTGGTGCATCTTTCCTTCAAAAGGGGACATCCCAATATAGCCAACAAATGTAATTTGGTGAGGCATCGCATTGCTTCCACTCGTGGCAGATTCATAAGCTTCTTGCAATTACAAACCTGCAGATATTCAAGCGATGAAAGGTTACCAAGCCACTTTGGCAGATATTCCAACCCATCGAACTCGCCTATGCACAGACCATTCAAGGCAGTGAGGAGCTGGAGTTGCTCAGGTAGAGACTTGAGCTTTGGCCACCCAAATAATTGTAAAGTCTGTAGGGAGACAAGTAGGTGTTGCGTAGTAGAATTCTCTGCAGCATCGGGCCAGGGGAAGAAGTCAAGCTCCTCAGAGAACCCACCTATCCCCAATTCTTGAAGGCCGGTTAGGAGGTGCAGCCCCTCTGGCCAACAAGTCGTTAATCTTCCACAATTGGCGAGTGTCAAATACCGAAGAGTACGTTTCAATTCCCCCAAATTTGGACCAGAAATTAGACTAGGGCATGACAAAATTCCCA
This sequence comes from Hydrangea macrophylla, assembly GCA_033977485.1. Taxonomy (NCBI): domain Eukaryota; kingdom Viridiplantae; phylum Streptophyta; class Magnoliopsida; order Cornales; family Hydrangeaceae; genus Hydrangea; species Hydrangea macrophylla. The sequence goes on from CM066994.1 coordinate 39,390,116, forward strand.
ATCTCTCGAGATTGCTGACTTCTAGCCCACTTGGTAAATCAATCAAATTCTCACAATCAAAAATATACAACTCCCGTAGAGATGTGAGGCCGTGTATATCTGGAATTGCCCTTAGATTTGGGCATTTGATTAACCACAATATCTCAAGGGACTCAAGATTTTGTAGTGAGCTTGGTAAACAAGTCAACTTCTCACAATCCCCAATATCAATCTCCACAAGAGATGTGACGCTCCTGCTGCTGCCTGTTAGTATATCTGCCATAGAAGTTAGATTATGGCACCCCCAAACCTTAATATAACGGAGAGCCACAAGGTTGTTCAGGCCATTAGGCAGATATGTCAACTCATCACACCCTACAATTTCCAATTTTTCCAGCAGTTGATTGTTTCTCAACAATTTTTCCATTACAGAACTGACCTCTGATCCCGACACACTTTCGATATACAAGGATGTTAGAGACGTCAATTTGCTGCTTATCTGTGATAGTGCCAGGCTATTCTTGATCCCTATGATCTTCAAAGACTTCACGGATGGAAAATGACTTGGAGCAGCAACCAAATTGGGACAATCTGAAATTACCAAATTCTCAAGGGAAGGACACACCATCCCAATCGGCAGAGGTTTTGGTACTTCCAACCATTCCACCAGGTTTGCCATAGATTCAAGAGTGAGTTCTTTCAATACCGGAAACACTACTATTGTCGACTCACTGCCTCCAGCATTACTACTACTACCAGTCCTAGGTGTACCGTCATCATTACTGTGACCATAGAACTCACTACCAATACATTTCACATTGTCCATACCCTTTATCTTAATGAATTTAAGATGGGGAAGATGCCCTAGTGTTGGGATTTCTTTGCATCTAAAGCAGTTCTCTATATTGATCCTCACCAAATTATTTATGATCATTGTAGGACTTGCCATCATCATCCATGGTGCAAATCTCTCACCCTCAAAGTTTGTAATAGTTAAATCTTTCAGATTCGAGGGAGGTTCTAGAGCTTCCAAGACTCCTTCATTGTTGGGCTCTTCCCTTCTTTCGTTTCCCCAATGAAATTCCAAAGTATGAATATTTGACTTGCTAGATAAATTTGCTTTCTTGGCTTCTTCCATGTTTCGGACATGCTCAAGGCCGAAAATCCTTAATTTACCTTTAAGGTTGCTTAATCCCCCCAACTCTTCAATTTGACATCCCCTATCTTGACTCACAACGAAGAAAGGTAATGTTTGAAGACAAGTCAACTTCCCTATCCCCACCAAGCAGGGCATGTCGAAATTTGTATCTTTGATATAGAAATGTCTCAAACTAATCAAGTTCCCAAAATTTTTTCGAAGCTCGTTCAAATATTGGCAATTAAAGAGTCTCAAAGTTTGCAAATTATAAAGTTTTGTGACAGAATCTGGCAGCTTTCTAATATTAGTCCTTGAGATGTCAAGATATCTCAAGTGTCTCAATTGGCTTACCAAACTTGGTAATTCTTCAATACGAAAGCTAGTCAAGATTAAAGCACGCAAGCTTTTGAAGTTTGTTAACTGGTTCCCAAGGACATCAGCCATTGAATATAACGTGCGCAATCTTTGAATTCTTCCTTTTTGATTCAAGGGCATATTTTCTTTGCTAGATATCCACAATAAATGTTGAACCTCTGGAATATCAATCACCTCATGATTATTAAGAGTTAAGCAATAATTCTTTGAGGTATTTAGTGCAAGATCATGAACAAGATCATGCATCTTGCAACTTGTAATATCATCATGGTCATCCTTTACAGCATCTTGCAATAAGCAGTTCCTCAACAAAATGTCGAAATAGCAATTGCCTATATCCTCCATCAGCACATGACTTCCTTCAGAGGGCTGATGTAGAAATCCTTGAGCCATCCAAAGTTGAACTATATTATCCTTTTCAATAACAGAATCCTTCGGCAAGATTGAGCTATATGCAAAACATAGTTTTAGTGATGCTAATGGTAAATGCTCATAACTCAACCTTAAGGAGGTCAGGACTCCGTTTCTATCTTCAGTTGAATCCCAAAGTTCACTGTTTTGGATTGACAACCACTCATTTTCACTCTTCTTAGAGTACATTAAACCTCCCAATGCCTTTATTGCCAGTGGCAGACCCCCACACCTTTTTAAAATCCTTCTACCTATGGCCACTAAATTTGGAGTTTCTTTTGCCCCTCCATCTGCAAATGCTCTTCGCTTGAAAATGGTCCAACTATCATAATTAGACAGTCCTACCAGGTGATGAGTAATAGATGTTTGCATTGTTAATGCCACCGCATCGCTACGGGTTGTAACCAAAACTTTGCTTCCCCTAGAACCTCCAATTCCCAGCAATGAATTTCTCATGGATTCCCATTTTGGTTCATTTTCATTCCATACATCATCTAGTACAAGCAAAAATCTTTTTCTGCTTACACTTTCTTGAATCTTTCTTATTATTGCTTCCATATTGGACATGTTAGAATCGCTTTGGGTTAGAGATTGAAGTATCTCGTGTAAAAGCCTTTTGACATCAAAGTCATCAGATACACAAACCCACATTCTATGATCAAAATATCTCACAACCTTATCGTTTCGGTAAACTAGCTGAGCAAGGGTTGTCTTTCCTTGACCGGCCATTCCCACAATGGTGATAACTGACAAATCTTTTTCATTGTCTGAACTAATTAACATGTCCACTATATTAGACTTGTCAGCATCCCTACCCACTATTTCTGAATCATCTATGAAAGGGTGAGTCTGCCGGAGTCCAATCTCAGCTCTAAGTTCGACTGTGTTATTTATCAGATCTACTGGCCTAAGTCCAATCTCAGTTGCTTCTTTACAAATTTCGTTGAACAACGAATTGACATTCTTAATCTTAACAGCCATCATGATTATTAAGAGTCAAGTACCTTTTTGAACATCCCATCTTTAATCTCTACTTTCTGTCGAAGAACTTCATAAGCAATCTCATCCAGCAAATCATCAGTATCAAAAGATGCAAATTTGAGGTTTTTGAGCCAAAGTTGGACAGAGTTGAGTCTTACTTGCTTGATCTCAGCATCGGATAACAATGCTTGAATCATCTCTAACTTTGTACCCAACTGTTGAAGCTTCCACTGAAGGCCCCACACATAAGTGACATCTTCAGAAGCAAGTGAAAGTACCTTGCTTAAGATTTCTGCAACAACACTAAGGAGAACTTCAGCCATCTTGTTTTCTTTCCTGCACGCTCACTGGTGACAGAATTGCTTGACAACTCGAGGTGTTGACTTTGTATCCAAACTGGGTGCATATAATATACTCCCTCCGTCTTTTTTTTTTTTTTGTGTGTCTATCTTTGGCAACTCAACTTAAAAGAATCTACATATACTTTCCACAACTGCCCCTAATCATTATAATAACTTTTTTAGTTTTGTCTTGGTGTAGATTTCAAGGAAGGATAGTTGTGGAAAGTAAGTAAAAATTGTATGCCAATTTAGGAAAGTGGACACTAATTTTGGGACATCCCAAAATGGAATATAGGACTCAAAAAAAGGGGACGGAGGGAGTATATGAGTATGTGTCCTCTCTCTCTCTCTCTCTCTCTCTATATATATATATATATATATATATAATATACGTAGTATATAAGTGCACGAATGGCCATAAATGTTTTACACTTTTATCAATCGGTGCACTTTACTTAAGTGACTTTCCTTAGAGTTAAGTTTGGTGTGCCACTTTTTTTTTTGGAATAATTAAAATTCAGTCTATTTTATGTAGGGTATTTAAAAGTCAGTCTACTACTTTTTGTAAATTAGAAACACATCAACTTTAGTGTAAAATATCTAAAATATCCCTCCTTGTCTCTTCTCTCTCTCCTCACATGGCTACAACCACCACCACCACCACCGGCAGCCACTGCCACCACCACCATCGGCCACCGCCACCACCACCACTGGCCACCGCCGCCGCCGCCACCACCACCACCACAAGCCACCACCACTGGCCACCGTCGCCACCAAATGGCCACCACCACCCCCACCCCAACCCCTCTCTCTCTCTCTCTCTCTCTCTCTCTCTCTCTCTCTCTTCTCACAGCCTCCACCACCACCAACCCAAACCCAAACTCAAACCCCAACCCCTCTTCTTTCTCTCTATATATATACATGAGTATATATACATATCTAACATATGACCGCCACCACCCCAAGCTCTCTGTGTCTCTTATCTCTGTTCTCACCACCACCACCATCACAGGTCACCTCCTTCATCTACCACCGCCACTGCAAAAAAAAAAAAAAAAAGTTGTAGGTTTTTGGAGCAACTGTCGAAACGGAAGGAGCAACTCACTAAGCGTATCCTGAGCAACTTACAAAACGGAATGAGCAAATCACCAAACGTGTTGCTCCTTACGTTTAGTGAGTTGCTCCCGATACGTTTGGTGGATTGCTCCTTCCATTTGGATAGTTGCTCCAACCTGCAACTTTTTTTTTTTCCTTTCCTGCAATGACGATGGTGGATGAGGAAGATGGTCCATAGTGGTGGTGGTGGTGGTGGTGGTGGTGAGAAGAGACATGAGAGATATAGAGAGGTTGCGGTTTGGGTTTGGTGGTGGTGGTGGTGGTGGTGGTGGTGGTGGTGGTAGTGGAGGTGGTTGTGAGAAGAGAGAGATGAGATCAAAGATACAGAAGAGATAAAGAAGTTGGGGTGGTGGTGGTGGTGGTGGTGGTATTGGTGGTGGTCCAGTGGTGATGGCGGCGACCGGTGGTGGTAAGGAGCAACACGTTTGGTAAGTTGCTCCCAATACGTTTGGTGAGTTGCTCCCGATATGTTTGGTGAGTTGCTCCTTACGTTTGGTGGGTTGCTCCCGATACGTTTGGTGAGTTGCTCCTTACGTTTGGTGGGTTGCTCTCCGATACATTTGCTGAGTTGCTCCTTACGTTTGATGAGTTGCTCCTTCGATTTGGACAGTTGCTCCAAAAACTTTAACTCTTTCTCTTTTCTTTTTTTTTTCCTGCAATGGCGGTGGTGGATGAGGGAGGTGGCTTGTGATGGTGGTGGTGGTAGTGGTCAGAAGAGAGATAAGAGATAGAGAGAGGTAGGGGTGGTGGTGGCCATATCTTAGATATATATACTCATGTATATATATGTATATATATATATATATAGAGAGAGAGAGAGAGAGAGAGAGAGAGAGAGAGAAAACCAGAGAGGTGGTGGTGGTGGTGGTGGTGGCGGCGTCGGTCGGTGGTGGCGGTGGTGGTGGTGGCAGCGGCTGGTGGAGGTGGCTGCCAGTGGTGGTGGTGGCCATGTGAGGAGAGAGAGAAAGACCAAAGAGAGGGGTATTTTAGGCATTTTGGATAAAAAATTGATGCATTTCTAATTTAGTGACTTTATATAAACTTCCTTTTATTGTCAATAAAGTATTTGACTGACTTTTAAATACTCTACATAAAGTATATTGAATTTTAATTATCCCCTTTTTTTTGTTCCTTCCTCAAAGTCCTGCTACCTAATAACAATTTTTTTTATAAACAATAACTACCAAAATAACAACACACGTAAGTTGTCCTACTTTTTCTTTTTTTGTGATCTATTCTTTTTTTGGCTTGGATTAGATTCGGTTTTTTTAAATTTAAAATCACATGCAGGACTAAAATAAAGGGTTATCATTTTCCCCTCAAAAAAATAAAATAAAGGGTTATCATACTCTATGATAAATTTGAACTAACTTAATTTCCTTATTGGTTTTTTTTTCCTATTATTTCTTTTTTTTTTTTGGTAGACTACTTGGATAACGATTAATTACTTCTCAATCTCATTACTTTTTTTTTTTATCTAACTTCTAAATCTCAATACTAACAATTATGGTACTCTACTTATACTTAAAACTATTATATAGAAGACTCTAGGTAAGTAAACATATTTTACTGTAAAGTAATGTTATGGACACAAAATGATCACAAAAAGATACTTACAAAAAGATGTGGCATCCCATGTGATAGTAGGATCCACCACACTTAAACATGGGATGTCATATCCTTTTGTGAGATATAGGATGCCACATCCTTTTATGAGCATCTCTTTGTGAAGCATTACTCTTTATTGTACATATTTTTCTCTATAGAATTTTTTCATTAAAAAAAAATCTTACACAACCTACATTTTCCTCTAGGTTTTGAGGTATGCTTCTATCTACTATTATTGGTTTTGCTATCATTATTAATCTTAGAGATCTTCATCTTCTTTATTATTCTACTATCAGCATTATAGATGTTCGAGATCTTCATCTTCTTTGTTGTTAAGTTCAATTTTCTATGAATGTTTCTCTTCTTCATTGTTAAGTTTAATTTTCTAGGCATATTTCTCTTTAAATTAATTGTATGCGCCTTCTGTCTATATATACATCCCTCATGAACTAATCATATTGGGCTCTAGCCTCTATTACATCGCCTTAACTACATAATATCCTGCAAATGATGATTGATCAGACTACTAGACGAATTATTTTTTAGATATAAAAAATCTTAAGAATTAAATGTTTTAACTGCTATTGATTTGCATTTTTATTCTAGAACTAAACCCCTTAATGTTCTAAAATATGTTAATCCACGTGATTTGTTTCTCCTACCAATGCCTACTGATTTTCATTCTTCCGGCTATTGATTGGCGCATGCCCCCACCACGGAATGCATCTCAACTATCGATTGTAGCACTACTCTTTATAAAATATAGTACTATTGCCTACATTATTTTGTGACAATTTCATGTTATTCTTGAAGAAAACTGGACTTTAGTTTTTTTTTTAATTGTGATTAATTAGACGAACTTGAATAAATATTTTACGAAGAAAATAATATAGTCGAAAAAATAAAAATAAGATTAGTACTTATAGTCTCATTTTATGAAAGTATTGTTGGTTTTTAAAAACTGCCATATACATTGTTACATTAGCTAATTACCGAAAAATGTTTGGTGTTCCTCTAGAACGATTTTATTTTTCTTTTGGTGTAGTTTATAGAAAGAATATAACTATAATAACATGGTCATATTGTTAGGAAAGGAAAGGTAGCATTAAAATTAGAGTAATGCTATGCTTCCCAAATACAAATCTCAAATCCTCATCCCAAATGATGTGGTAATAACCACACCATAATTCACTTCCTATACATTATCTCTATTCTTTTTCTCAAAGACATTCTCAACTACCTACATTCTATCCTTCGCGGTACCAAAGTTTTTTAAACCACACCAAAATTCGCTTCCTATACATTTTCTCTATACTTTTCTCAAAGATATCCTCAACCACCTACAATCTCCTTTGCGGTACCAAAGTTTGAGGTATGCTTCTCTATGTTTTTGTTGCTTTTGTTATATTTATTGATGTTAAAGATCTCCATCTTCTTTACTGTTAAGTTCAATGTCATTTCTAAAATATAGTATCAAACTATTAATAAGTTATACTGCACGAACTTGGAACTAAACATACTATAGAGAATCTATGATTTCAAATTAATCTCTTATTTATTGTTAAGTCTGATTTTCTCTAAATTATATGTATACACACACGTGAGCATGCGTGTATGTACATTGTCTCATCTATGTATCTCACTTTGTGATGGAATTCTTTATTCACTGAAGTCGTTTAGCAAGTTAAAACACTGCACCAAATTTGGAATTAGACATTAAATAGCATATGTGATTTTATATTTATCCATGTTAGTTTATTGTTTGTCTATGGTTTTGAACCTCTTTTAAAACTATTTTGATTAAGATACATACTTTGTTAAAAGAATGATATAATTGAACAATTGTTCTCGATACATCAAATAGTCATATCCCCTTTATGTTTTATGAATTTAATATTTCATGTTAATTTTTTTTTTCATTTTTGGCACACCAAACAATGGAAGTGAATAAGATTAGATTTAGGGTTTTTTTTTAATTGAAAGTAGAAAAATTGTAAAATAAATTTCTCTCATTTATAAAACAATTTATTAACAAAACAACTCTTTATGTTTTCGCAACTTAAATTATGATCATGAAAAAGTATTAATCATATAATTATTCTTCTTCCATAACCTAAGAAGGGAAAAAAAACATCAGTTTTCCTTCAACATAATCTATAAAAGAATATGAACTCATAGGGCTGAACAGATCAGAATTGATGCATTACATAGAGAACTCATTCTGATTTTGAAACTTTGGAATATCAAAATTCCATTACGATTCCAAAATTTTGGATTTTTTGAAAAGTTTTGGAAATCAGAAATTTCTTTGGAATTTTTATTCCTTTTTTATAAATATAAAATTATAGAATTTTAGTTGAAAACAACATAAACCTTTCATATCACAAGTTTTGCAAATAAAGTAAAGAAGGGTGTATTTTTGTCATGTCAGAATTTTTCGGATCGGAAGTTGTTCGGAATATTTTTAAAATTAAAATTTTTAAAATTTCCAGCAACATTTTGATTCAAATCCAACTTATTCATTTAAAAATTTTGAATTTTTCACTTCAGAACTAATTTTACAATTCCATAATCGTTTAGAATTAGTTTAAGAATTTATTGTCACGCCCCGGAGTAGCCAAAAATAGGGAAAATTTAAAATTTCCTTTCTGGACTCGTAGGGAATGACGAGTTACATAACACTGACCTATCCGTGTAACATACTAACATAATATATATCAGAGTCAGGAATTTCAAAAGCGTCTAATGGTATTCATGGGGGAACTTAAAGTGTTTTGCTACATAAGCTATTACAGAAGTTCTAAATGAAAACCACAAAAGATAGGTTTGGGCGATCAACGCCACATAAATTATTACATCAACCAAAAGATAGTTTAAAACATAAAAGAAGTCTTGATACGAAAATAGGCCAGAGTCCTTCTTCTAACTGGCAAACCCGTAACCTTCGTTATCAAACTCTTCCTAATAGTCTGTCTCAGGATCACCTTCCTGATAGTTCCCATCTTGATGATAGTGATTTTCACCTTCAGGGTTACCTTGATAGTCCTCCTCATAATAACCTAGACGTAAAATGTCCAGGGCAGGGAAGGAGCCGTTAGCTTTTGAAGCTAAGTGAAATCGTCTTAACCGATCACTCCTATTACATTTAAGGATATACAGGTACAACAATATCTTGAATCAACATTTATAAGCATGTGACATGGGGGTATGACGACACAATGCAGTATCGATATATTTGACTTTTACTCAACCATGGACACCACAACTGACTCATGTGACTTGTTACATTACCAGTGTAACGCCGTTAGCTCAGAGTAGAATGATTACGTCGCTATCGTCGCCTAGCAGGGCCCTATAGCAAATTTTGGTTTTTAAAAGAGTATAATCATTGGACTCTTAGGTCCTCGTGACCTTGTCGGAAGAATAGAATAGTTACAGCGCTATCGTCGCCTAGCATGGCCCTATAGCATTCAAAAAGGTAAATATTATATTCAGATGGATACTTTGATTTCATCGCCTAGCAGGGCCCTATAGCGTATCAACCAACAACTCATACATAACTTCAATGATTTCAATGGAAACTCTGGCTATCGTCGCCTAGCAGGACCCTATAGCAGTTTCATCGTTGTTCCCATTTACTTGACTGTACCACTCGGACCACTGCGGTCCATTCAATATGTATGACAATATGACTGAGTTAGTCCCCATGACTAACCATGCAGATGTCAACATTGACATCGTGACTCGACCATGTTCATATGAATGTTCGTATGATTGTATAAACGTGAAAACATGATAAGCGGTTATATCAATAGGTATAAACTAAGCATGGAGTGTAGTTAACTAACATGTGTTCATTATAAATATGAAACAATCTCAATAATTGCTTAATTCGTACTTATCGGCTTTGTCCACGCAGGACGTACTAAGTATACATACAATACACAAGAAATAGTTCTATAATATATCAAGTGAGTTAGGACGACTCACCTCGATGCGGTTGCGTAACAGTGAGCGTATCGGTTCCTACAAAGTATATAAATACATAGAACGTTGATTAATAAGCGTACTAAAATCAGGGGCATAATGGTAATTGTGCCGGGTGGGTTCCTAAACCTCAACATGATGATCTAGACAAGATTCTGAGTCCAACGTCAATGACTAGACTCAAATTGGAGTCCGTCGCATAACAGGCTGGGTTTTCGATACCAGTTCGGGCCCTAAAGATAAGCTGTATTTTTTTACCGTGTCAAATGGTCACCAAACTTTAAGGGGATGTTCTAGACATTATTCTAAAACTCTAGGAACTGACCGCATATTTTTCTGAGCTACAGTTTATTTATTATGAATTTTTGAAGTTTAGTCGTCTAATAATAGACGTAGGAACACCCTAATAATGACATATACTTTCGGAAGATATTTGACCCTTATAATTATTTTTATTAAATACTAGGCATGCCTTAAAATAGGCTAGGGGTGTTTTTCTCATAATTTTCAGAATTCGTTTGGCATTTTAAATAATTTAAATACTACCAAACGGGGTCTTTATAAATAATCAATAATTATCTAGGAACACTAAAGTTGGGTTTTATATATAATAATTTATGACATAAAGGTATTTAGACCATAGGAAAATTTATATAATGTTCCTACTCTTGAAATTGGTCATTAGGTATTTATTACCTAATTATTTTAATTTAAACAATTACTTATTATTTATTGAGCTAAACAATCAATAAGTATATTATATTAAAATTACATTATTATTCCATAATATAAAGTTACTATATAAAAATATAATATTTCAGATTATTTAAAATAAAATTTTTGACTATTTAAAACTATTTATTTTCTATTTATAACTATTTATAATTATTTGTTAATATATATATATAAGAAATAAATAATACATAAAATTACTAATCTGAATTAACAGAATTAATAAAACGTTAATTAAACTTAAAAACGGATTATAAATCCTAAATCAGGATTAACAGACTAATTAATTATTAAAAACAGATTAATAAAACCTTAATTAAGATTAACATATTAATTAAGAATATAAAACAATTAATAAAGGGTTAACAAGTATTCGCGGGTCAGCCCGATCCGAACTCGTACCCACGGATCATCCGTATATACACACGCAGAGATCCAACTTAAAAGATCCGAACCGGATCCATTAACATTTATTATAACCCGAACCCACATCCGTTTATACTAACAACTAAACCCACTTATTTATGAACCCGACCCGACCCATTGGGTAAATGATATAACCCGAACCCTAAACGGGTCGTGTCTTCTCCGGTGACCCTTGCCGCCGCCGGCGACGCCCGCTTTCGCCGAAAAACTTCAAACGTTCGTTTCTCTCTCCTCTCTCCATGAAAATTGGTGTCGTCAACGCCAAAAGGACCGGAATGGGGCCCTCTACAACATACTATAAGCTAGGGTCAAGGTTCATTCGTTTTAGGGTCCTACTATTCAATTATTCTTTTTAGGTTTTAAGGGAATAACGCCTTGCATGGGCTACCAAACGTGTCCCTACTCAAAAGCTGCTCTAAGGGGAGTGTGTAGGGGTCCTGGGGATCAGTTTGGTATAAATTTAGGGGCCCTAGTTGACTTTGAAAATTTGAGCTCCGGTGAGGGAGCTTTAATGGAGGTTCTACCATTTCCTGAGCGTAAGGCTCTATTTGGGCGTGCATGGGGGTTCAGCAAGGTGTGTAAGGGTGTGTGAGTATATAAAAATAACCAGGGGGTGGGGGTTTACCTGAGGAAGCCTCGATTTCTCTCTCTCTTCTTCTCCGTCTCCGGCGGGCTCACTCCTCTCTGCGTCTTCTTCTCTCTCAACTCTCGGTGACCCTCTCTATCTCTCAACTCTCATGCACACACAATTATATAAACACAGATTATAAAATCTGTTTGATGTAAAATGAAAGAGATGGAGGAGATTGATTTGAGAGGGGTGGGATGTGTGCACCGGTGGTGGTGGGTATGGGGGAAAAATCCGGCGGGTCAAGGGGGGGTTTGTTTGGGTAAGGGTTTTAACCAATGGGTAAGGGTAGGTTAGGTAAGTACACATGCCATTTTAGGAGAGATTCCCATTTTCCATTTTAGGTATGGTTGAGCCGTCGCTAGAATTTACGTGCAATACAGTTTAATTTACACAGATTTTACGGGTTAACGTGCTGGGTCAGTCCGAGCTTGTAACTTACAGTCTAAGTAATTAATTAAATATCTACGTATCATATACACAGGGTCCTGAGAATACGGAAATCGAAACACTGGGATTACGAACAAAATATGGGGACTAATTTTATTACGTAGGATTTTTTTTACGGATATTACATTTATATTCCTACATGCACCCATATGTTCATGCAATTAACAAGAACGGAACATAGTCAAAATTGTGATATATATATTTTAATTAAGACATAAAATAAAGCAAACAATTTGAAATTTTTTGAGTACTTCACTTTAACACTTGAAAAATACTTTAATTCAAACGAATTTTAATTAGACATCTATTTATTCTTCTAGATTTTAATACTTTTCAAGAAGATGTTAATAAATTATTTGTACGAGTTAAGTGTGTAGCTAATTTGATCCTTCAATTTGTTAATATCTACCCTCTTTTGCACCAACCACGTGCAAAGCACGTGATTTAAGACTAGTATATATATATGTGTGTGTATGACTATGTGTATACGGGTGGGATTTAAAAATTCAAAAGAAGACGGAAAATTAGGTACAACTGAATCATCCAGGGTGGGCATAACATAAACAATTTGACAAATACACCCAGTCTGACCCAATGATCATCAAACACCTGAAATGACAACCTTTTCCGAGCATATTATCAAACACCTGAAATGCCTCTCTGTCCATTTCGTGTTAGAAACAAATACTCAGTCAATTTCCGTGTGATTTCTTTGATGATTGGTTTACCGAAGGATGATATTAGAACAATTTAAAAGTCAAAGGACCAAATTGATGAAATTTGAAAGCGAAGGGAACAAATTGACATCACTTTTGGTGCTAAAACATTGCAACTTGGTGTGAATTATAGTAATTTTAAAAACTACTTTGTTTTTTAATAACCAACTTAGTTTTGAAAACCATATTTTCCAAAATTTTCTACATTTTAGTACTACAGTCACAATATTTTAGAACCAAAATTATTAGGACTTACCATACATTCTAAACTTGATGTAGTTGTTTAAAAAAAAAAAAAAAACTACTTGGATGTACCATAGAATTTTGGAATTTTTTGTGATCCATTATATTGGTTGGAAATGCATGGTTTTCCCAATCCTTTTCTATTCTTCTTCCCCTTTTCTCTCATCATCTTTCTGTTGGAAATTTAAAATAGAAATATAATAATTGGTCCCACTCCACCCATTTTATTATGATTAAATCCAATCTAATATCTTAGGTTAGAAATTGATCCCTGATTAGTCATATTAATTAGAAATTAGTCATTTTACTCAAATTAATAGATTTTCATGGTCTAAATTACCCTTATTTACATGGATATTGTTCTATACATATGCGTATATAAATAGATATGTATATATATATAGATATTGCTGTGTATGGTAAGTGAATCTAATGACATTAATTGATTATTCGTATGAAATGGTAACGATAGGTTAATGTTTATACACATTTTACATATACGGTCTAGATGTTATGCCCCAGAGTAGCCAAAAATAGGGAAAATTTAAAATTTCCTTTCTGGACCCATAGGGAATGACGAGTTACATAAAGTTGACCTGCCCGTGCAACATACTAACATAATATATATCAGAGTAAGGAATTGCAAAAGCGTCTAATGGTATTCATGGGGGAACTTAAAGTATTTTGCTACATAAGCTATTACAGAAGTTCCAAATGAAAACCACAAAAGATAAGTTTGGGCGATCGACGCCACTTAAATTATTACATAACAAAAGATAGCTATTTAAAACATAAAGGAGGTCTTAATACGAAGGTAGGCTAGAGTCCTTCTTCTAGATGGCAAACCCGTAACCTTCGTTATCATACTCTTCCTGATAGTCTGCCTCAGGATCACCTTCCTGATAGTTCCCATCTTGAGAATAGTGATATTCATCTTCAGGGTTACCTTGATAGTCCTCCTCATTATAACCTAGACGTAAGATGTCCAGGGTAGGGAAGTAGCTGTTAGCTTTTGAAGATAAGTGAGATCATCTTAACCGATCACTCCTAATACATTTAAGGATATACAGGTACAACAATATATTGAAGCAACATTAATGAGCATATGACATGGTGGTATGACGACACAATGCAGTATCGATATATTCGACTTTTACTCAACCATGGACACCACAACTGACTCATGTGACTTGTTACATTACCAGTGTAACGCCGTTGGCTTAGAGTAGAATGATTACGTTGCTATTGTTGCCTAGCAGGGCCCTATAGAAAATTTTGGTTTTAAAAAGAGTGTAATCATTGGATTCTTAGGTCCTCGTGACCTTGCCGGGAGAATAGAATAGTTACAGTGCTATCGTCGCCTAGCATGGCCCTATAGCATTCAAAAGGTAACTATTGTATTCAGATGGATACTTTGCTATCGTCACCTAGCATGGCCCTATAGCGTATCAACAATCAGCTCATACATAACTTCAATGATTTCAATGGAAACTCTGGTTATCGTTGCTTAGCAGGGCCCTATAGCAGTTTCATCGTTGTTCCCATTTACTTGACTGTACCACTCGGACCACTGCAGTCCACTCAACATGTATGACAATATGACTGGATTAGTCCCCGTGACTAACCATGCAGATGTCAACATTGACATCAAGACTCAACTATGTTCATATGAATGTTCGTATGATTGTATAAACGTGGAGACATAATAAGCAAGAATGTCAATAATTATTAACTAGTCATGGAGTATAGTTAACTAACATGCGTTCGTCGTATAAGTAGAAATCTCAACATTCAAAAGATTAATACTTATCAGTATCGTCCACACAGGTCGCACTGGGTATACATATATATACAAAGAATAATTCTATAATATACCAAGTGAGTTAGGATGACTCACCTCGATGCGTGTACGTAGAAATGAGCGTAGCGGTGGTTCCTACAAAGTATGTAAATTCATAAAATGTTGATTAATAAGCGTACCAGAATCAAGGGCATAATGGTAACTGTGCCGGGTGGGTTCCTAAACCTCAACATGATAATCTAGACATCATTCTGAGTCT
Organism: Hydrangea macrophylla; assembly: GCA_033977485.1. Lineage (NCBI taxonomy): Eukaryota > Viridiplantae > Streptophyta > Magnoliopsida > Cornales > Hydrangeaceae > Hydrangea > Hydrangea macrophylla. The sequence continues at coordinate 39,405,307 of CM066994.1, forward strand.
AACGCCATTGACTAGACTCAAATCGGAGTCCGTCGCATAAAAGGCTGGATTTTCTATACCAGTTTGGGCCCTAAAGATAAGCTGTATTTTTGACCGTGTCCAAAGGTCACCAAACTTTAAAGGGGTGTTCTAGACATTATTCTAAAACTCTAGGAACTGACCGCATATTTTTCTGAGCTACAGTTTATTTATTATGAATTTCTGAAGTTTAAATCATCTAATAATAGACTTAAAAACACTCTAATAATAAAATATATTTTAGGAAGACATTTGACCCTCATAAACAATTTAATTAAATACTAGGCCTTAAAATAGGCTAGCGGTATTTTTCTTATAATTTTCGGAATTCGTCTGGTATTTAAATAATTAAATACAACCAAATGGGTCCTTTTATAAATAATTAATAATTTTTAAAACACTAAAGTACGGGCCTTATAAATAATTATTTATAAGTTAGAGACATTAGGTCTTAGGAAAATTTAATATAATTTTCCCATATTTTAAAATGGTCATTAGGTATTTATTACCTAATTATTTTAAATTTAGAGCTAACATTTATTATTTATTTAACTACTAAATAATAAGTAAACTATATAAGAATAATCCATAAATTCAGAATATAGGTATATTATTTATTAAAATAATAATTCAAAATATATAAAATTTACTTATAGTATTTTAAAACTAATTTTAAGGAATTTAAAACTATTAAAAACCATATACAACTATTTATCAAAATAGCCCACCATTTATTGTTTATTTTAAAAATAGTAGATAATCATAATTATTTACCCAAAATAATAATTTCAGAATACATAAATATTAAATTATAATATTCTGGATTTTATAATAATATTAAAACTAATTTTATATATTTAAAACAATTAAACAGATAACACTTATAAATTAAACAAAACAATAATAATAATAATAATAATAATAATAATAATAATAATAATAATAATAATACACAGACCCGCGGGTCAGACTTGACCCGCCCCATACCCACGGGTTATCCATTTATATTCTAGGCACAATCCAACTTAAAAGATCCGACCCGCTACTCGTTTCATTAATATAACTCAAAACCACTACCACTTACACACTCATACTAACTCGAACCTACCCGCAACCCGACCCGGCATGTGGGTAAATGATATAACCCGAAAACCCACGGGTTGTATATTCTCTGGTGAGGCCAGACTGCCGCCGGCGAGCCCGTTTTCCGCCGGAAAACTTCAAATGGTCATATCTTGGCCATTTCTCCATGTAAATTACTGAAACCAACGGGAAAATGACCGGTTTGGCCTCCTTTTTAACATACTATAGGCTGAGATCCCAGTTTATTCGTTCAGGGTTCATATGAGAAGATTATTCTTTTTCGGTTTTGAAAGAATAATGTCGTACATGGGCTACCAAACGTATCCTTAATCCAAAGCTGTTCTAAGGGGAGTATGTAGGGGTCCTGGGGATCAGTTCGGTATAAATTTTAGGGCTAAGGTTGAGTTTGAATTTTCAAGCTTCTCTGGTGAGCTTTAATGGTGATATCGGGGTTGACAGTGAGCTTAGGCTCTGTTTGGTTCGTTCTTGGGGAGCCAGGGAGGTGTGTAAGTGTTCATAAGTAAATATGGGGCAAGGTTTACTTGTGAAAGCCTCGGGTCTTTCTTTTCTGCGTCTCCGTTTCCGGCGAGCTCTCCTCCTCCTCCTCATCTCTCTCTCTCTCTCTCTCTCTCTCTCTGCGTCTCTTCTCCCTCCTTTGTTTCTCCAGTGGGTGTGTGTGTGTGTGTGTGTATGAAGTGAGGGCAGAGACAGAGAGTGTGGTGAGGCAATGTGTGTGTGTTCTCTCACTCTCAACTCTCGGTGGTTCTCTTATATAAACACAACTCATATATGAATACACACACATCCATACATACATACATATCTACACATGCATATTTTGTAAAATCTGTGGAATTAGATAGGTTGAGAGGGACAGATTGAGATGGATAGATTGAGATGGGTGGTGTACTTGAGAGGCCGACAGTTTTGGGAAGTGAGGGGTAAGGTCCGGTGGGTTTTTGAGGGGATAATTGGGTAGAGGTTAGGTGTTTGGGTAAGGCTTATACCCAATAGGTATAGGTTAGCACAATTTCCATTTTGGGAAAGATTCTATACTACCAAAAATGTGTAGTTTGCCGTCACTTGGCTAAACGTGCTATACAGTCCGATATAAATGCAGATTCTACGGTTTAGCGTGAAAAGTCAGTCCGAGTTTGTAATTTACAGTCTAAGTAATTAAATAAATAAATACGTATACGTAATCGGGTTCTAGAATTAAGAACTTAAAATACCGAAATTTAATACGAACAAACTACGGGGACATATTTTATTACGTAGAATTTTACGAGTATTACACCAGATCTTAAGTGGACATTTAAAAAAGACCTACAAAATCGGACTGTGTAAAAAGTGCTAAAAAGTGAGAATTTTTCACAAAAAAATGAGAAATTTCAGAAGTGAGAAATTTCAAAATTTAAGAAATTTCTCACTTTTTTGTGAGAAATTCTCACTTTTTACACAGTCTGTCTTTTAGGTCCGTTTTTTAGGCCCGCTTAAGATTCGGACTGTATACATATATGTACAAATTTGAACCAAAAAAAATGTTGTAAATATTCATATGAAATGGTACCGAAGACCAAATAGTCTAAGTATAGTAGATTGATTTTGAAATTTGTATTAGAAAAATTGAATGAATTCATTAAAAAAGTTGACTTAAATGTAAATAGCCGCAGTAAAGTTGACTAAAATATAATTTTTAGAAGGAAAAGTTGATCAACGTGTAATTAGCTGGCATATTGTGAACCTAAACGTAATTAGACATAATATAATTGGTTCGCTTGTAAATACCCGCAATAAAGTTGATTGGACTATAATTTAAAAGTTGACCAAAATGTAGTTACCTGTCATAATTTTTGTTTTTGTTTTTGTTTTTGTTTTTTTTTTTTTTTTTTTTTTTTTTTCTTCAGTAATTCACGAGAAACACAATGGCATAAGCGGAAGTTCATTTTTTTTACATGCTTGCTTATGTGTTCTTATAGTATAGTAGATATATGGATGAGGGAGTAAATAATCCTAAATTCAGTCAATATATATGTATATATTTCTATAAAGAATAATATAGGGGGTATTTTGGTCCTCAAAATAGTTGAGCGACTAATTCCTCTATTGAGTTCTGGAATGGACCTATTTCTACAAAAGTGTACTATAAGGGACTAAATCCTACTTTGTCCAATTTAAAAATATATTTATACATAGTATGTATATTTATATATCACCCTGTCCTGCCGCCTCGCTGATTCGCGGGTTTTTTAGGCTTAAAAGTTCAGTTCACTTATCCAGTTTACTTAAGAGTCTCTCCTTATATATATATATATATATGGCCAGGCCAGGATCTTAAGTGAACTAGGTTGAATGAACTTACCCAGTGAACTGGTTTTTAAACCTAAAAAGAATCCGCGGGCTGCTTCGCTGATCCGTGAGTTCTTTTAGGCTTTAAAGCCAGTTCACTTGGTAAGTTCACTCGACCCAATTCACTTAAAATCCTCACCGTATATATATATATATATACACACACACACAAGATTCTCTAAAGAGGGCGCCCTCTCTTTAATAAAGAGAGGGCTTCTGTTTTGGCCGTCGGATCGTGTTTAAAAACTGTGAAATGACGAAACTGCAATTAATGAAAACACAATCCGACGGTCAAAACAGAAGTCCTCTCTTTAATAAAGAGAGGGCGTCCTCTTTAGAGCCTGACTGTATATATATATATATAGAATAAAAGGGGTAAACTACACTTTAAATCCTTGTAGTTTCAATTTTGACATTTTAGTCCTTACAATTTCATTTTAGATTCAATTGTTAAGTTACCAACTAATCCAAAAGCTTAAGCTGTTAAGTTACCAACTACTCCAAAAGCTTAAGCTGTTAGAGAATGGGCCCAACAATGTATATCAAGTAGGGGTGTGTTTCGGCCGGAACGGATCGGAAACACCCCTTTCGGAAAAAATTCCAAAATTTTCGGAAGCCAAAAATGCATTCCGAATTCTGTTCCGAAATTTCGGAAATTCCAAAATTATTTCCGATTCCGAAATTTCGGAATTTTCGGAAATTTCGGAATTTCATCAGATTTGGAATTTTTCGGAATATTCGGAATATTTTCGGAATTTTTTCGGAATATTCAGAATTCAAGCTTAATGGGATTTCACTTGAGACTTATAGGCCTTTTATAGAAGCACATTACATCCCATTTTTTGTGTTTTTTCGATGTGGGATGAACACAATTTTCGGAATATTTCGGAATATTTTCGGAAAAGTTTCGGAAAATACAATTTCGGAATATATTCGGAAATTTTTCGGAATATTTCGGAATATTTTCGGAAAAGTTTCGGAAAATACAATTTCGGAATATTTTCGGAAATTTTTCGGAATTTTCGGAATTCTAAAAACAATTCCGATTCCGATCCGATTTTTATTCGGAATTTTCGGAATTCGGAAATTCGGAATTCGGAATGCATATTTAGTTGCCAAAATCGGAATTTTTCGGATCGGAATCGGTCGGAATCGGAATTTCCGTTCCAAATGACACCCCTAATATCAAGCTTCAACACCCTCCCTCCTCACGTGCAACCCCGACTTGCACGTGGAGAGCAAACAAACCAAACTCCATCATAGTAAAGACAAATAACAAAGTGCAAATATGCACAACAAAGCGGGGATGGAGAGTCGAACTCAGGTCCTCCCACAAACAAGGCTCTGATACCATGTTAAGTTACCAACTACTCCAAAAGCTTAAGCTATTAGACAATAAACCTAACAATATATATCAAGCTTCAACAGATCAGATGGAGGAGTATAGTCGCACACAACAACAATTTTTCTTTCGCAACATAACATACTGCATACGCTTTGTCTTATTTAGTGATTCTTAGTAAGTATTCGGCTTTTGTTAATAGGTATTGCAATCTCTGAGTTGATTTGAGTACATAAAATTTAATCTGCACATGTGAAATTAAACCACCGAAGAACTCTCATTTGGTGGGGATTTATGAATTGATGTGTTGATATGTGCGCATGTCTCATTTTTCAAATTTCTTTAAATTATCTCATTGAGTAATTCGTTTTTTCTATTTTTGTTACTGTGGAGCTTGACATTTAATCACAATAAAATGGGTGGAGTGAGAACAATTCTTATATTTCTATTTTAAATTTCCAACAGAAAGATGATGAGAGAAAAGGGGAAGAGTAATAGAAAAGGATTGGGAAACCATGGATTTCCAACCAATATAATGGATCACAAAAAATTCCAAAATTCTATGGTACATCCAAGTAGTTTTTTTTTTTTTTTTTTTTTCAAACTATATTTAGAATGTATATATGTCCTAATAATTTTGGTTAAAAAAATTGTGACTGTAGTACTAAAATGTAGAAAATTTTGGAAAAGATGGCTTTCAAAACTTAGTTGGTTTTTAAAAAACAAAGTAGATTTTAAAATTACTATAATTCACACCAAGTTGCAATGTTTTAGCACCAAAAGTGATGTCAATTTGGTCCCTATACTTTCAAATTTCATCAATTTGGTCCTTTGACTTTTAAATTGTTCCAATGAATACATTTTTGCCCACCCCATATTTGCTCATCCTTGCTCACCCAAGACTCTACTGGTGACATGTGTCCCATTCCAATTCTATTTTACTCCTGTATCATCAACATAATTACTGAAATGAAAATATGTCACCCAATGTCTGGGTGAGCAAAGGCAGGTAAAAATGGGGTGAGCAAAAATGCTCTCTTGTTCCAATATCATACCTCGGTCAACCAATCGTCTCATAAAATCACATGAAAATTTGTCTATTTGTTTTTAACAAGAAATGGAGCAAGGGGCATTTCAGCCAAAAATGTACTCCTTTTGTCATGGCCGATATGGAGTTTCCTGGATAATTCAGTTGGTGTATTTTTTTTTTAATTGCTTATATAGAAATATAGAGTTTAGTCCCTAACCACCCATTTAAAGTAGATTAAGTCCAACTTAGATAGGTTGTATTTAAATTGATCCCTGATCTCATAGTATCATTAAGAATTAGTCCTTTCTCCCAATTTTTTAGAGAATTTTTGAACTAATATACCCTTGATATATTATTTAATTTGATTGTTTATGGATACATAATCCTAATATCAGATAAGTTAACTGAAGCCCACAATTTGAGGTGTGATGGAATTTGGAGCCTAAAATCGTGGAGATGCCTAAAATAATGGATTGCTATTTTGTTTGAACTTCTCAAAATTTTGAATTGTGGACGTGCTAATCATTTACAATGTCGTTTTTTTTAAAATTTTATTTTATGGATAGGTCTGTGAATCATTGTTTGATCTTGCAAAAAACCGAAATCAATTCCCTCGTGTTTTGAGTGTGGTCTTGGAGTTCAATCAACAGGATTTAAACAAGCTCAACGCAATTAAATGAGGAATTTCTCATTTTGTTATTGAGAAATTTCTCACCTTGGTAAATTTGTCTTAAAATAGCTGGAAGTATATCGAAAATATACACAGAGAGTAAGTAAATTGAAGGAACTAAAGCACGATTAAATTGCAATCTTTACGACAAATTTGCCGCACTTTCAGTAAATACGAGTGCAAAAAGCACTTATGGCAAAAGTCCGCAGGATATAATAGACCCAAATTCACTTTTTCATATTCGTAGGATTTGCACAGCCTAATAATACCCTAAACTTTAGAACTACTTTTTTTTGGAGGATAACGAGAGTATAATTTCATTAAAATATATTTAAAAAAAAAACCAGTACAACCATACAAACTTTATAACTACTTTAAAAGATACAAACGATACAAGAGATGACAAAATAAGAAATTGAAACTGTTTTCTAAGGAAAATGTTTGGTACACATACTTTTTGACACACTTTTTTGACACGCTATGCTTTAAACACATGTACCATGTGCTGTTTGAATTTTTCACACTTTTCTATGCACCACTTACACAACACATGGTACATGCATTTAAAGCTGTGTGTCAAAAAGTATGTCAAAAAGTGTGTGTATATAACACTACTCGTTTTCTAATAGACTGTCAAACCCCAACGTAAGGTACTTGTATTTATAGATTTTAATGGGCTTCGTATCAAATGTTATCTAATGGTGCCTTTTGCACGGTCTGAGAGTTCAAAAGAAATGATGCTTTTTCGTCAATTTGTGCCTACCACACACATCCACTAAAGGTTGATTTGGTACCTTTAATATTTTTTGGGTGAATTACATTCTCACCCTTATAGTTTAGGTGTAATTTCATTTTGGCCACTTGTAGTTTCAGTTTTGACACTCTAATCCTTAAAGTTTCAATTTAATTAGGTTCAAATAGTCCATTTATAAATGTTTTTACACAATTATTGGCAGATTTAGGGTGAATATATATATAGGGGTGTAATATAACACTCGCATTCGTGTTATTGCATTTGCATTACATTGTCATGCATGATAATGTGATGTGGCGTGTCCTATGACACATGGTTGAGTGAGTTTTGACTCACGAGTTGATTTGGGTGTCTGTATTAGAGAACCCTCTGAAACTGTGGTGATTGAGGATTTGTTGTTGTGACATCTCTCCGAGTATGAGACGGTCACTGTGGAACATTTTAAATGTTTATCTGAAAATAACTGTTTACCTGTGTATTTCAATATCTGTATTATTTTCTGGCTTAGAATATATTTCTGATGTTAGATTTAGTATCCTGGTGAGGACGAATGAACACGCTATTAATTTGGTAGGCTAATTAGCAACTTCGGAAACGTCATGTAGAAATTCGTGTTTTAGCAACCAAACGAAACTTAGTCGAAAACTTTTATACTTTTGAAGTTTCACTCGTAAAGCTATGAATAAGCTGTATAGAAAGTTTCAGAGACTGATTAGGAGTTTGGAAAACTCGTGGGGAGGTAAACGTAATTCCCCGAGAATGTTGCCTATATATATAGATAGAGATGAACTTAGATATTTTTCATAACTTAACCTAAGTTCAAGAGGAGGCCAAAAAGGGGGCTAGAGGGAGATTTGATTGCTTAGAGCTTTGCGACGCCAAACGACGACCTTCCGTCAGTCTGGTTTCTCCCAGATTTCATATTCGAGCTCCTCGAGGTAAGAGCTTCGTTTTGATACCTATTAGGGCCTGTTTGGCTAAGTTTTTCGAAAAGTTATTTTCTAGAATTTTTCATAAAAGTTGATAAATGGAATTCTGATCCATAGGAATTGTACTAGACGGACTTCTGCACGTTCTTTGTGCACGGGTTTTCTTCAGATCGAATTATAGGAGCGTAAATCGGAGGTGAGTGATTCAACTATGTTTTGGAATGATTTCTTGGCATGTATTCATGTTATGTTGAATAACATGTATTAATTCCTAGAGATATATTGTGTAGTTCATATTGGGCATTTATATTGATAAGTAGGCTCAATAGCACGGTGATATGTTTTAATTACCGCGAGCATGGTGATATGTATTTGAGCATGTTAAGTTGCTTAATTGGGTCAGAAGGAGCACGTGGTCACCGTGCCATTTTGTGGAGCCGATATAGGCATTAAGGTCGCACGATTGAAGAGAAGAATCGTGGGTCTTACCCTTTCGCGTGGACTTATTGGCGAGGAGTCACGGATTGGGAGTATGGACGGGCACGTGAGTCTCCGGCGACTAGTATGAAATGTAGAGATGTGAATGCGGACATGTTTATCATTCATGTGCATATGTTGTTTTATTCACTAAGCTTTAGCTTAAACAAATCGAAATATGTGTGGTTATTCAAATAACCATTTCAGGTGTTAATGCTGGCGAGGAATCGCAGAAGTGAGCACGTGGGTTGGGAGTTCTTTTGGAAAGCAATTTAAATGAGAAATCTTGTAGTTTTGGGATAATAGTAATGTTGTAATAAGAATTTGGTTTTTTTAAACCATAATTATTTTGGTATGTTAGAATGGATTTTAAACCTTTGTAATAGTTAGTAACATGTTGTAATCCTGCTTTAGAAATGTTTTAATACAGCTAGGATTACCTTGGTTTGAGTTTGGCTTGAGTTTGGGTTGAATGGTTGATCATTGGTGATAATTAGAAAGCTTTTAAACTTGTTTTCTGCAGATTGGGCTGCTGCCAGGGGAGCAGTCGACTGAGCAGTCGACTGAACCCCTGAGCCTGTTAGCTACTGCTTCTCTTTTTAGCAGAAGCAGTCGACTGGACCCCTCAGCAGTCGACTGGACCCCGCATCAGTCGACTGGATCTCCAGTTTCAGTCGACTGGAATTTGCTGTTAAATCCCTGTCCACCTCCGTCGACTGAGCAGTCGACTTAGCAGTCGACTGAGCAGTCGACTGAACTTCTGGTTTTAAAATTTGTTTTGTTTTCCGCTGCGTGTGTTCTTCAAACCAAATTTTGGGAACGTTAATGAATTGGTTTAGCCTCGGTGGCGTGCCACGGACTCCGGTTCCGCTATTGTGGGACCGGGCTGTGACATTTAGTGGTATCAGAGCATAAGTTTAGAGCCTTGGAAACGAGTGACGTTATATATGCTGAGTGACGTCGAGTGGAGTGTGTAATTGTGAAGATAATTGTTATCATTGTAGAAATGCTTCATGCATTAGCATTTGTTGATTGTGATGAATTGTGCACATATATCTATATTGTGGCATAGCATGCATGGTCATTATGCATTGAACTCGACAGGGGAATATTTGAAACGTTATGGCTGATCTACCAAGAGAATTGTCACCGCATTCGCGGATGGACCAAATAGTGAATATGGTGGGAAATTTCATACAAGCGGTAAGTGAAAGAGAACAAATGAACGTTCAGCCTCCACTAGTGGAAATTCGTTATGTCAATGCACCATCGGCACCGCGACCTCAACACACAATTGTGGAACAGTTTCATAAGCAAAAACCGACGTTGTATCATGGACAAGTTGACATAGACTTGGCCGATCATTGGATGATGGACATGGAAAGACATTTCCGTCAGGTAATATGTACCGATGAGGAGAAAATTTTGTGCGCATACGATACGTTGATGGGTGAAGCATTGGATTGGTGGAACAACGTACTTGAACGAGGAAAACCAACCACGTGGGAAGCATTTAAAGAAGAATTCAACAAACGTTTCTTTCCGCAATCTGCTTATACTCAGAAACGTCAAGAGTTTGCGAGTTTGGTTCAGGGAGATATGACCGTGGGTGAGTATGTTTCTCGTTTCAATGCCTTGTTACGATTTGGGAAAACTACCGTTCCAACTGATAGGGATAAAGCTCGTAAGTTTGAGGACGGACTTAGAGAGAATATCCGTGGCCGTGTAGATATGTTACAACACCCGACCGTTTCTCTCGTTGAGGAAGCTGCACGGATTGCTGAGAAGAGTGTCGACCGATATCGACAAGGACAACAAGGAAAGAGACCCAATGACAATAGGGGCAAGAGCCAAGGGAATGCGAAGAAACCGTTCACGCAAGGTTCAGGATCGAATATGGGTAGTCAAGGAGGAAGTGTGTTTGTTGGAGATTCGAGACCGTTGTGCCCAACATGTAACTTGCGACACAGAGGAACCTGCTACCAATTGATCACTTGCTATATTTGTAAACAATTGGGGCATGTGTCTAGGAATTGTCCTTTGAACGCAAATTCGACTACACCAAACACAACCTCTAACGCCAAGAGCTATAACCCAGAAACGAGAGGAAAATGTTTTGAGTGTGGGCAACCGGGACACATAGCAAAGAACTGTCCGAGTAAGAGACAACCGGGAATGAGTACCGGTGCATCGAGTGTGCCAAGCGGGTCAAGGGTAGAGCCTCGAGTAGATAAAGGGAAAGGAGTCGCGCAACAACAAGGACGATACTTCCAGCTCAGGCCGGGCAATACGGATGATACCGTCGTATCAGGTATTCTTCCTATTTGTTCGTATCCTGCACGTATACTTATGGATTCTGGTTCAACGCATTCATTTGTATCACGTGATTTTGTTAAGCATTTAACTGTTAATTCAGAACCGCTAGGATATGACTTGTGTGTATCATTGCCTAGTAGTGAACCGTTAGTTACTTCTTCGATATTCAAGTCATGTGAAATCAAGATAGGTGATAAAGTCTTGAGCGTTGATTTGATTCCGTTGACGGTGAATTACTTTGATGTTATCTTGGGTATGGATTGGTTGTCGGTTAATCAAGCCAGAATCGATTGTGAACAGAAACGGGTTAGTTTCTATCCGTCAGGACGAGAAGAGTTTACTTTTCAGGGTAAGGGAGTGATCGTACCGCCGTACTTGATATCGGCGATTCAAGCAAGTAAGATGTTGAGGAAGGGTTGTTCGGGTTTCTTATGTTCAATTGTCGACACACGAGTTCTTGGACCACTAATAGAAGACATTCCAGTAGTTCGAGAATTTCTAGATGTTTTTCCCGATGAGTTACCCGACGTATTGATTGAAAGAGAGCTTGAGTTCACAATAGAAGTAGTACCAGGGTCACAACCAGTATCCAAAGCACCGTACCGAATGGCACCGATAGAGTTGAAAGAATTGAAAGTTCAGTTAGAAGAACTGTTGGAGAAGGGTTTTATTCGACCGAGTGTTTCGCCGTGGGGAGCTCCAGTCTTGTTTGTGAAGAAGAAGGACGGGACAATGCGTATGTGCATCGACTACCGGGAATTGAACAAGTTGACCGTCAAGAACAAATATCCGTTGCCGCGAATAGATGACTTGTTTGATCAGTTACAAGGGGCTCAGGTATTTTCGAAGATTGACTTGAGATCCGGTTACCATCAGTTGAAAGTCAAGGAGGAAGATGTTGAGAAGACAGCTTTCAGGACTCGATATGGTCACTTTGAATTTTTGGTCATGCCATTTGGAGTGACTAATGCACCAGCTGCTTTCATGGACTTGATGAACCGTGTTTTCAAAGATTATTTAGATGAGTTCGTTATCGTGTTCATAGATGACATCCTAATCTACTCCAAAAGCGTAGAAGATCACGAGTATCATTTGCGACTAGCCTTACAACGATTGCGTGAAAAGAGATTATTCGGCAAATTGAAGAAGTGTGAGTTTTGGTTGACCGAGATAGCTTTCCTTGGACATTTAGTGTCGGCAAAGGGAATTTCTGTAGACCCTCAGAAGATAGAAGCAGTTACCAACTGGGCGAGACCAACGAATGTGACAGACATCAGAAGTTTCCTAGGATTAGCGGGGTATTATCGGAGATTTGTAAAAGACTTTTCGCGTATAGCAATGCCGATGACACAGTTAATGAGGAAGGATATTGCTTTTGTTTGGAGTCCAGAATGTGAAGAAAGTTTCCAAGAGTTGAAGGGTCGACTAGTGAAAGCACCAATATTAGCCGTTCCGTCAGGGACTGAAGGATTTATTATTTACAGTGATGCTTCATATAGAGGTTTAGGTTGCGTTCTTATGCAAGGTGATAAAGTCATTGCGTATGCATCGAGACAACTTAGACCGCACGAGAAGAATTATCCAACACATGATCTAGAATTGGCCGCCGTGATTTTTGCACTGAAGATTTGGCGTCATTACCTATACGGGGAGAAATGTGAGATCTATACGGATCACAAGAGTTTGAAGTACCTGTTTACACAACGAGATTTGAATATGAGGCAAAGGAGATGGTTAGAGTTGATGAAGGACTATGACTTGTCAATTCAGTATCATCCGGGCAAGGCGAATGTCGTCGCCGATGCTCTTAGTCGCAAAGTACCAACCAATACCGCATCAGATTTGACTTCTCAGAAAGAATTTATAAGAGATATGGAGAACTTAGAACTTGAAGTGATACCGAGGATTGAAAGTGGTTTGATGTCGGCAATGGTGGCACAACCACTCTTGATTCACGAGATCACGGGGAAACAACTTCAAGACGTGGCTTTGAAGAAGATTTGTAATGAGATTCCAATGGGCAAACAACCGGGATTTACTTTTGAGAATGATGTTTTGAGATTGAGGGGTAGAATTTGTGTACCTAGTGAGAAAGAGTTGAAAAAGAACATCCTAAAGGAAGCACACAATACGAAGTATACCGTTCATCCGGGAAGCACCAAGATGTATAGAGACTTGAGACATGTTTATTGGTGGCCGGGAATGAAGAGGGAAATAGCACGTTATGTTTCGCGTTGTACTAGTTGTCAACAAGTAAAGGCCGAACGCCAAGTACCTTCGGGATTGTTACAACCGTTACCGATAGCCGAGTGGAAATGGGAGCACATAACAATGGATTTTGTTAGTGGGTTTCCGAGGTCGAAGAGATCGAACACTATTATTTGGGTGATTGTTGACCGTTTGACGAAGTCGTCGCACTTCCTACCGCTTCGAACAACTAAGCCAATGACGTTAGCTAAGTTGTATATTCGCGAAATTGTTAGACTACATGGTATCCCAGTTTCTATCGTTTCAGATAGGGATAGTAGTTTTACATCGAAGTTTTGGAGAGTCTTGCAAGAGGCAATGGGTACCAAATTGCACTTTAGTACAGCTTTTCATCCTCAGACTGATGGTCAATCAGAAAGAGTAATCCAGATTTTGGAAGACATGCTTAGGCTATGTGTACTTGATTTTCAGGGTGACTGGGAAGACCATTTGCCGTTGATTGAGTTTGCATATAACAACAGTTTTCACTCAAGTATTGGGATGGCTCCTTATGAAGCTTTATATGGTCGTGTATGTCGTTCACCAATTAGTTGGACAGAGGTGGGAGAAAGAAAGATTGAAGGACCGAAAATTGTACAAGAGATGACGGATAAGATAAGAGTAATTCGACAACGGTTACTGACAGCTCAGAGTAGGTATAAGAGTTATGCCGATAAGCATAGACGACCGTTGGAATTTGACGTGGGAAGCTTAGTGTATTTGAAGGTGTCACCTTCAAAGGGAATAACCAGATTTGGTAGATACGGGAAACTCAACCCGAGGTTTGTAGGACCTTTTGAGATCATTGGGAGAGTTGGACCTGTAGCTTATCGTTTGAACTTGCCAAGCGAGTATGCTCAAGTTCATAACGTGTTTCATGTATCGTTGTTACGCAAACAGTTAGTGGAAGAGAGAGATCAAGTGATGACTCCGACATCGAATGAGATTCAGAGTGATTTAACGTATGCCGCATATCCGATAGAGATCTTAGACCGGAAGGATCAAGTATTACGAAATAAAGTAATATCGAAAGTGAAAGTGTTATGGCGTAGTCAAACTACGGAAGAGATGACGTGGGAGATAGAAGATGAGATGCGTACTCAGTATCGGCACCTTTTCGAGACTTGAGGTATAAGTTTGGGGACAAACTTCTTTTAAGGGGGAGAGTATTATAACACCCGCATTCGTGTTATTGCATTTGCATTACATTGTCATGCATGATAATGTGATGTGGCGTGTCCTATGACACATGGTTGAGTGAGTTTTGACTCACGAGTTGATTTGGGTGTCTGTATTAGAGAACCCTCTGAAACTGTGGTGATTGAGGATTTGTTGTTGTGACATCTCTCCGAGTATGAGACGGTCAATGTGGAACATTTTAAATGTTTATCTGAAAATAACTGTTTACCTGTGTATTTCAATATCTGTATTATTTTCTGGCTTAGAATATATTTCTGATGTTAGATTTAGTATCCTGGTGAGGACGAATGAACACGCTATTAATTTGGTAGGCTAATTAGCAACTTCGGAAACGTCATGTAGAAATTCGTGTTTTAGCAACCAAACGAAACTTAGTCGAAAACTTTTATACTTTTGAAGTTTCACTCGTAAAGCTATGAATAAGCTGTATAGAAAGTTTCAGAGACTGATTAGGAGTTTGGAAAACTCGTGGGGAGGTAAACGTAATTCCCCGAGAATGTTGCCTATATATATAGATAGAGATGAACTTAGATATTTTTCATAAGTTAACCTAAGTTCAAGAGGAGGCCAAAAAGGGGGCTAGAGGGAGATTTGATTGCTTAGAGCTTTGCGACGCCAAACGACGATCTTCCGTCAGTCTGGTTTCTCCCAGATTTCATATTCGAGCTCCTCGAGGTAAGAGCTTCGTTTTGATACCTATTAGGGCCTGTTTGGCTAAGTTTTTCGAAAAGTTATTTTCTAGAATTTTTCATAAAAGTTGATAAATGGAATTCTGATCCATAGGAATTGTACTAGACGGACTTCTGCACGTTCTTTGTGCACGGGTTTTCTTCAGATCGAATTATAGGAGCGTAAATCGGAGGTGAGTGATTCAACTATGTTTTGGAATGATTTCTTGGCATGTATTCATGTTATGTTGAATAACATGTATTAATTCCTAGAGATATATTGTGTAGTTCATATTGGGCATTTATATTGATAAGTAGGCTCAATAGCACGGTGATATGTTTTAATTACCGCGAGCATGGTGATATGTATTTGAGCATGTTAAGTTGCTTAATTGGGTCAGAAGGAGCACGTGGTCACCGTGCCATTTTGTGGAGCCGATATAGGCATTAAGGTCGCACGATTGAAGAGAAGAATCGTGGGTCTTACCCTTTCGCGTGGACTTATTGGCGAGGAGTCGCGGATTGGGAGTATGGACGGGCACGTGAGTCTCCGGCGACTAGTATGAAATGTAGAGATGTGAATGCGGACATGTTTATCATTCATGTGCATATGTTGTTTTATTCACTAAGCTTTAGCTTAAACAAATCGAAATATGTGTGGTTATTCAAATAACCATTTCAGGTGTTAATGCTGGCGAGGAATCGCAGAAGTGAGCACGTGGGTTGGGAGTTCTTTTGGAAAGCAATTTAAATGAGAAATCTTGTAGTTTTGGGATAATAGTAATGTTGTAATAAGAATTTGGTTGTTTTAAACCATAATTATTTTGGTATGTTAGAATGGATTTTAAACCTTTGTAATAGTTAGTAACATGTTGTAATCCTGCTTTAGAAATGTTTTAATACAGCTAGGATTACCTTGGTTTGAGTTTGGCTTGAGTTTGGGTTGAATGGTTGATCATTGGTGGTAATTAGAAAGCTTTTAAACTTGTTTTCTGCAGATTGGGCTGCTGCCAGGGGAGCAGTCGACTGAACCCCTGAGCCTGTTAGCTACTGTTTCTTTTTTTAGCAGAAGCAGTCGACTGGACCCCTCAGCAGTCGACTGGACCCCGCATCAGTCGACTGAATCTCCAGTTTCAGTCGACTGGAATTTGCTGTTAAATTCCTGTCCACCTCCGTCGACTGAGCAGTCGACTGAACCTCTGGTTTTAAAATGTGTTTTGTTTTACGCTGCGTGTGTTCTTCAAACCAAATTTTGGGAACGTTAATGAATTGGTTTAGCCTCGGTGGCGTGCCACGGACTCCGGTTCCGCTATTGTGGGACCGGGCTGTGACATGTAATGCTAAATTTTCTTGTAAATTTACTGGCATGCCCCAAATCTCATGTGTGCATCATGTATCGAGCTCAAAGTTGCATGAAGCTGGTGTACGTTTAACTGTTAATTTTGTTCATCTTAAGCACCGTACATATATATATATATATATATATATGTTTTATATGACACTATCTAGTATCTACTAAGCAAACACAAACCAACTCACGATTCAACTACAATGTATTTGAGGATAGGTAGGGGTACGTCTTTTCCTTTGATTTATGAAACAATACATTTGTAGGTGTCATCCTTCTAGTATTGGGTTTGACTATTGATCAAGAAGCCAAGAAATTGGATGACTTCTTGTGTTCTAACTGCTCATCAAATGATGATTGATGGTTTCTTCCACTTGTGAGTGATATAATCTGATCAATATATACACTATAGTATAAAACAGAATCCAGAATGTGGCATTTACGATCGATCAGTTGTTTTACTGAACATTTCAGAAGTGTATGTTGCAGATTTTAATTGCAAATTTTCTTTTCTTTTGGAGAAAAATTTTCTGCTAATATACAGTGCTACTGTTAAAAGTTCTTGGAAGCATACATACTTAACGGAAACGATGGAATGTGCATTCTTGTCAGGGACCTGCAAAATTTTTCTTAGTGCTGTCAAAAAAAAAACTGCAAATAAAGCTCTGTACTCATTATGTGCAGTTATTTTTAATGAGTTTAGTTGCTATTGGCCCATCATAAGTAAGATTGTAGTATACGCTAGGTAGATACCACGAAACATATGTAAAATTGTAAGATTATCAAGTGCGTAATGGTGTTAAGGGAAAAACCACATTTCTTGACTATACCATATCTATTTTGGCCTTGTTATTTTGTTGTGAGTTTTCTTGTTCTAGGAAATACTGCAATTGAATGTATATTCCTTCTACATCAGTAACATGATATTCAGACAACATATGATTCATGCAACGTGAAAGCTTAAACAAGAGAATAAAATATACAATTAATTCTCAAATATTGTTTCAAAAGCGTGAAATTTTTGCATCACACCATATTTCTCCTGCTGTAAACATGTATGAAATTTTTATTTTTTTTCCCGGTCATAACAAGCGAATTCCATTAAATAAATAAAAAAACCATCAAAGGAGAGAGAACAAATCGATACAATATTTTAGAATAATGCATAGTGAATAAAGAGGACATTAGTTTGCCACAGTAACTTATCTTCTCAATGAAAAGTGCTGTTTTTTTTTTTTTTGGATGACTGATAATCAACTAGTATTGAGCATGACTGATAATGGTTTGTTGCGGTCAATAAAATGGAATCAAATGTCAGTGTCTTTTTTTCCTCAATTATCTCTGTCTTTATTTCATTCTCTGTTCTAACTTAACACGGATTTCCAAAAAAGAAAATTGATCTTAGAGTTTCTCCAATGCAACATGGTGTTTTCCATGTCCTTGACATTACTATAGTGCCAAAATGCTAAATTTTGACAAAATGTCATTTATTAACACATCCACCATTCTTTTAGTCAACTAGCATTGAGAATGGTTGAGAATCGCTGTCGGGGAAAATAACAAATAGAAAAAGAAAAAAAAGAAAAAGAAAAAGAAAAAAGAAAATGTATACGATATCAAATGGAAACTAAGATGTCAAGTGCCATTTTTTTTTTCTTCATAATTATATCTACTTGGGTCTTTTACATTCTCCGTTATAACTAGCACATATTTCAAATAAGAAACCCAAAAATATGTATTCAGATTATAAAATCTTGGACAGGTAGTCCTTTTTGTTCCCAATTTTAGTGTCTCCAATTGCATGCACAAAAATTCCCCTAGATTTTTCTCAATTATTTGAAATCCCCCGTAGAATAAATTTGACAAAAGTTTATAGGCAACTTCCATTTTGAAAATTTTTATTTGGAAAACTTATTTATTTGAATTTTATAGTTTGTGTTGCTTCGTATAGCCCCTAACCCAACAACCCCAAGCTCAACCGTCATCCAAATAGCCCCTAATTCCTAAACCTAAGGCAAATAGACCCTAAGTAGACTTTTTTTTTTAAAAAATTTATTTTGGAAAACTGATTTTTAGCTAAAGCGGTGTTTAGCTTTTGGCCCAAGGAGTGTTTGTCTATTGGTTTAAGAGTTTTTTTCTTAGGAATTTTATTATGAAAATGTTGTCGTAATTTATAGGGAAATGTTGAGAGCACGCAAAGTTATCAAGTGCCGATGGTACATGGTGTTTTTATTAGTTGAAGGCACGCATGTAGAAATGTTCAGCAGTGCTTTGAGACACGGGTGTACTTGGTATCTATATATACATATAGATATGTACTCACACATTGCCACACTAATTCTATGTTTGGAAGAATGCATGAAACAAAAAAATGGAAGCAATGGAGGGAAGAGGTCTCCTTGGGGAAAGGAAAGTAGTCTTCCCTCGTTTTATTTGGTTAAATAAGAAGGAACGAAATGGATATTACAGAAATGATCTCATCTCTTTTGAATGGCAAAAAAAGTTAAAAGAGAATATAACTTTTGGATGGTTTCAAATTTAAATTTGTGGGCATTGAAGGAAGTGACATCCCTCCCTTCTTCTTTTCCCTCATCTCTTTCTCCTTACCAAACAAGTGATTCTACTCACTTCCCTCACCCTTTGTCCTTCCTTCCTCTCTTCTGTCAAAGTGCAAGTTGTAAACATCAAAGACTGATTGTAATGGAGTCAGCTATCCTAGAGGACTGTAATGTTTCTCTGTTTTCCATCGAACCTAAAACACGAAAGAAAGAAAAAAGATAGGTGCAGTTCTCATAACCCACAACCAAGAGTGGCTAAACATGTGTGAACAATACATATCATTTCTTTAGAGTACAGGGCATTCACAAGTTGCAGCCAATATAAACAGGGCTACCAAACATAACTGTTATTACAGAACACACATAAATGAGGGGAAAAAAAGTTTACAAAGTCAGCTTGAGAATCTTTGATGAGTAACCTAAAATACTTGTTTCCTAGTTCTGTTGCCCTCAAGAACTAGTCATACAAGAGCCGAGCCTGCGTTGCTTCCACAAACACCACCATCCCTCCCTAATATCTCTCAATTTGGAGTCATAGTGATGCAGCTGAAAAACACGAATTGTGAAGTACTTGCTTTTAGATGACGCAACACAAAATTGTTTACTCCCTTTGTTTGATCGAAGACCATCACAATTCTTAGATCCCACTTGAAAAGGCATTCTTAGATGATTAGATATATGAAGATCTAAGAATTTCGGGTAAGTGTGCAGCAAAATTTGAATTCCCAACTCCTCATAATATTGTGTCATATAGAAAATCTTCACACTTTTCAAAATCAATTTTTGTTGTTGTTGTTGAGAAAATTGAGGATTCCACATGTTTTACACCTTGAAATATCTAATCCCAAAATTTCATTACTTTTTTAAAATTTGCTTCTGTAACCCCAAACAACAAATAGAAATTCAAATGGAAAGCAAAAACGTTGAAAGAACAGAAGATATATTCAATATCATACCAAGTAATTTGCCTCCCTGTCCTTGCTCATGGCATTAAGTAGAAACATCAATAATATGACCTTCTCTCTCCAGAATGACAAAAGAATCCAATGTCTCAAGTAACTAACAACACAAAACAAAACATGTGAGAAGAACTATACATTTGTGTATGCGGAATTGAGGAGTAGAATAAACATCAAATGTGTCAGTGGGAATGTGTGTTTGCAGAACTACCATTTGAGAATTATAGTTCTCACGTAGAACAACAATTCAACGGACACCATTCACTCATCCAAAGCCTGTTTGGATCAGCTTATTTGAGACTAACATTCCCTTATTTGGGATTATTGAGAGATTTGTGTTTGTTTGGCAAAGAACTTTTCGAAAAAAATCTGTTCCACTTTAAAGCTTAAAAAACAGCTTAAATCATAGGCAACAACTTGCTGCTTTTTTGAAGATCTATTAGAGAAACCTCTTACTCACAGTGAGTCACAAAATAAACAACCATTGGTGCTAAGTTGCCTCTTCATTCAAAAGATGCAAGGATCAATTTCGAGCCTCAATCACGGCTGGATTCCGAATAGTAAAAAAAATTAGATACTTGAAGGGGAACTTACATTGCACCTAAAAATCATAAGAGTCTGTACCAGTGCTCATCCTATACGGCTATACGACTGCATCAATGTCGTCTCCATATAACATCTGAAAAATTAGATTCAACACAGGAATCTAATAAACTAGTTTTATAGTAAACACAGTGTAATAAACTTGTTTTATTCAACCATTGAAGGGAAGCCCACATTAAGGATGCTTATAAACTTGCCATGACAATATTTACCCCAAAGGAAAAGAGAGAACATAATTTAACAAAAAGAGAGTCAAATACATCATTCTTAGAATACGTGAGGCGAGATAAGAATAAATCATGCAAAGAATTGTTGATTCCAAAGAAGAAAATCAGAGTATAACTTACAGATTTAAAAAAAACTTCAGCTTTGAGATTGAATCGTCTCCAAGTCTATTTGGATTTGAGGAATATGAGCAATCTTGTGCCACTCTGGCCAGCTTCCCCTGGTGCATCTTTTCTTCAAAATGGGGCATTTGTATACAACCAACAAATGTAATTTGGCCAGGCATCGCATTGCTTCCACTCCTGGCAGACTCATAAGCTTCCTGCAATCCCAAAGTCGCAGAGATTGAAGTGATGAAAGGTTACCAAGCCACTCCGGCAGATATTCCAACCCATCGAACTGGCGTATGTGTAGATGATTTAAGGCAGTGAGGAGCTGGAGTTGCTCAGGCAGAGACTTTAGCTGTGGCCACCCGTATAATTCTAAAGTCTGTAGGGAGACAAGTAGATGTTGCGTGATAACATCGGGCCAGGGGAAAAAATCAAGCTCCTCAGAGAACCCACCTATCCCCAATTGTCGAAGGCCGGTTAGGAGGTGTAGTCCCTCTGGCCAGCAAGTCGTTAATCTTCCACAATCAGCGAGTACCAATGACCGAAGAGAACATTTCAATTCCCACAAATTTGGACCAGATTTCAGACAAGGACATGAACTAATTATCAAGCCCTCGAGATTGCAGACTTCTAGCCCACTTGGTAAATCAATCAAATTCTTACAGAATGTAATATACAGGCAACGTAGAGATGTGAGGCAGTGTATATCTGGAACTGCCCTTAGATTTGGGCATTTTTGTACCCTCAACAGCTCAAGTGACACAAGGTTTTGTAGTGAGCTCGGTAAACAAGTCAACTGCTGACAATCCCAAATATAAATCTCCACAAGAAACGTGAAGCTCCTGTTGCCTGTTATTATATCTGCCATAGATGTTAAATTACGGCACCCGAAAACATTAATCGAACAGAGATCCACAAGGTTGTTCAGGCCATTAGGGAGATATGTCAACTCATTACAACTACTAATACGCAAATATCTTAGCAACTGATTGTTTCTCAATAATTTTTCCAGTACAGAACTGACCTCTGATCCCGACACACTTCTAATATGCAGGGATGTTAGAGACGTCAGTTTGCTGCTTATCTGTGCTAGTGCCAGGCTATTCTCAATCCCATTGATCTTCAAAGACTTAATGCATGGAAAATGACTTGGAACAGCAATCAAATTGGGGCAATCTGAAATTACCAAATTCTCAAGGGAAGGATACACCATCCCAGTCGGCAGTGGTCTTGATACTTCCAACCATTCAACCAGGTTTGCCATAGATTCAAGAGTGAGTTCTTTCAATACCGGAAACACTACTATTGCCGACTCACTGCCTCCAACATTACTACTACTACAAGTATTAGGCCCACCGTCATCATTACTGCGACCATAGAACTCACTACCAATACATTTCACATTATCCATACCCTTTATCTTAATGAATTTAAGATGGGGAAGATGACCTAGTGTTGGGATTTTTTCGCATCTAAAGCAGTTCTCTAGTTTGATCCTCACCAAATTATTTATGATCATTGTAGGACTTGCCATCATCATCCAGTGTGCAAATCTCTCACCCTCAAAGTTCCTAATAGTTAAATCTTTCAAGTTCGAGTGAGGTTCTAGACCTTCCAAGACTTCTACATTGTTGGACTCTCCCCTTCTTTCGTTTCCCCAATGAAATTCCAAAGTACGAATATTTGACTTTCTACATAGATTTGCTTTCTTGGCTTCTTCCAAGTTTCTGACATGCTGAAGGCCAAAAATCTTTAATTTACCTCTAAGGTTGCTTAATCCCCCCAACTCTTCAATTTGACATTCCATATCTTGACTCACAACAAAGAAAGGTAAAGTTTGAAGACAGGTCAACTTCCCTATCCCCACCAAGCAGGGCATGTCGAATTTTGTATCTCTAATATATAAATGTCTCAAGCTAATCAAGTTCCCAAAATTCTTTCGAAGCTCATTCAAAAATTGGCAATTAAAGAGCCTCAAAGTTTGCAAATTATAAAGTTTTGTGACAGAATCAGGTAGCTTTCTAATATGAGTCCTTGAGATGTCAAGATATCTTAATTGTCTCAATTTGCTTACCGAACTTGGTAACTCTTCAATACGAAAGCTGGTGAGGATTAAAGCACGCAAGCATTTAAAGTTCATTAAAGTCTTCCCAAAGACATCACCCATTGAATAAAAAGTGCGCAATCTTTGAGCAGTTTCTTTTGGATTTAAGGGCATATTATCTTTGCTAGATATCCATGATAAATGTTGAACCTCTAAAGTATCAATGACCTCACCATCATTCACAGTTAAGCAATAATTCTTTGAGGTATTCAGTGCAAGATCATGAACAAGATCATGCATCTTACAACTTGTAATATCATCATAGTCATCCTTTATAGCATCTTGCAATAAGGAGTTCCTCAACAAAATGTCGAAATAGTAGTTGCCTATATCCTCCATCAGCACATGACTTCCTTCAGAAGGCTGATGAAGAAATCCTTGAGCCATCCAAAGCTGAACTATATTATCCTTTTCAATATCAGAATCCTTTGGCAAGATTGAGCAATATGCAAAACATAATTTCAGTGACGTTGATGGTAAATGCTCATAACTCAACCTTAAGGTGGTCAAAACGTCGTTTCTATCTTCTATTGAATCCCAAATTTCACTACTTTGGATTGACAACCACTCGTTTTCACACTTCTTTGAGTGCATTAAACCTCCCAATGCCTTTATTGCCAGTGGCACACCCCCACACCTTTTTAAAATCCGTCTACCTATCGCCACTAAATTTATAGTCTCTTTTGCACCTCCATCTGCGAATGCTCTTCGTTTGAAAATGGTCCAACTATCATCATTAGACAGTCCTACCAAACGATGAGTAACAGATGTTTGCATGGTGGATGCCACCCCCTCACTACTGGTAGTAACCAAAACTTTGCTTCCCCTAGAACCACTAATTCCTAACAATGAATTTCTCATGGATTCCCATTTTGATTCATTTTCATTCCACACATCATCGAGTACAAGCAAAAATCTTTTTTCGCTTACACTTTCTTGAATCTTTCTTATTATTGCTTCCATATTGGACATGTTAGGATTGGTTCTGGTTAGAGATTGTAGTATCTCGTGCAAAAGCCTTTTGACATCAAAGTCATCAGATACACAAACCCACATTTTATGATCAAAATATCTTACTACCTTATCATTTTGGTAAACTAGCTGAGCAAGGGTTGTCTTCCCTTGACCAGCCATTCCTACAATGGCGATAACTGACAAATCTTTTTCATTGTTTGAACCAATCAACACGTCCACTATATTTGATATGTCAGCGTCCCTACCCACCACTTCTGAATCATCCAGGAAGGGGTGAGTCTGACGGATTTCTCTGAGTTCGATTGTGGTATTTATCAGCTCCACTGGTCTAAGTCCAATCTCAGTTGCTTCTTTACATATTTCGTCGAACAACGAATTGACATTCTTAATCTTAACAGCTATCTTGATGCAAAATGCAATTTTAGAGGGGGATATGAAGTCAAGTACCTTTTTTATCATCCCATCTTTAATCTCCACTTTCTGTCGAAGAACTTCATAAGCAATCTCATCCAGCAAATCATCAGCATCAGAAGCCACAACTTTGAGGTTTTTGAGCCAAAGTTGGACAGAGTTGAGTTTTACTTGCTTGATCTCAGCATCAGATAACAATGCTTTAATCATCTCTAACTTTTTACCTAACTGTTGGAGCTTCCACTGAAGGCCCCACACATAAGTAACATCTTCAGAAGCAAGTGAAAGTACCTTGCTTAAGATTTCTGCAACAACACTAAGGAGAACTTCAGCCATCTTGTTTTCCCTTCCTACTCACTGGTGAAAGAATTGGTTGACAACTCTAGAGCTGTCTTGTGTAGACCCAGATAGTTTGACTTTGTATCCAGCTGGGTGTTTACAATGTATATGTGCTCGTCTATATCTATATCTATATATATATAGATATATACATTGACATATACACACACTTGATATATGGGTGGGCACTAAAAACTCAAAAGAAGACGGAGAAACCCACCACAAAAACAAAGCGAAAAATTCAAAAGTACTAGGAGGAGAAAACCACCCCAAAGACATCCCCATACTCTAAAATAGCTGGAGGCTTAACAACCTTTTTCGAGCATACTATCAAACACCTGAAATGCCCCTGTCCATTTCGTGTTAAAAACAAATACTAGACAATTTCCGAGTGATTTCTTTGACAATTGGTTTGATCGAAGGATGATATTGGAAAAAACTTACCAGTCATAGGACCAAATTGATAAATTTGAAAGTCCAGGACCAAACTGCCACAGACACAATGGTCCAAGGAGTGAAATTTGTAGTTAAGCTGGCAATTTTTTATTTTTTATTTTTTTTATTTTGGGTAACAAGTTAAGCCGGCATTTTTAAAGAAAATTATTTTGGTAACAAGTTAAGTGCGAGAGGATAAAACTAAATTTGCAGACCGTCTTGAAGATTGGGATAGCAAGAACCACCAAATTATCACTTGGGTCCACAACACTTGTGCTAATTCTATTAGTCTCTAATTTGGCAGATTCACCACTGCCAAATCTCTTTGGGATTTTTTAGTCACGCGTTACACCACCGCTAATCTGGCTCATCAATATCAGCTCTTAAGCACTCTTCACCGCATGAACAACAACCCGGACAAATAATCAACAGTTTTCTCTCTGAGATACACTATATCTGGGATCAATTCACCTCTTCCGAACCAAACTTTACCGATGCCACCAATGCCAAGATATTCTCCTCATATCGTGATCGTCAGTGCCTAGTTCTCTTCTTGATGGCTCTTACTGACGATTTTGAGTATGTTCGTGCATCTCTCCTCCATCGCAGTCCTTTACCGACTCTCGAACAAGCAGTCACTGAACTTCTCTCCGAAGAAACTCACCTTGGCCCACGCAAAACTCTAGGTACCGACAGTGTTCTAGCTACTCCCAAAGGACCACATTCTGACACTATCCTTGCTACTCATCAGGGTTATCCACCCAAGAATCGTTCTCAATCCAATTACCAGTCTAAGAATCATTCTCAATCCAAGCATCCCTACCCCTACCTCCGAGTCCTCTAATACAAAATAGGTGGACACACTCTCTTGGAATGTCTTGTCTGCACTTGCAAATACTGTCAAAAGCAAGGTCCATGCCATCTTCACTATGATTGCTCCCAATATCCTGCCAAACAACACTCCATGCCTCGAGGTAGTTCATCCAAATCTGCTACTACTACAGTCGACCATTCATCATCTAATGCTTTTTTTGAAGGACTCACTACCTCTCATATGGAAGATATTGTCAAACAAATCCTCACTTAATCTGGTAATCCCACTCCTACTGCTCTCTCCGTCACTTCAGGTAATTCATCTTGGTTTTTTGGCTCTGGCTGTTGTATTCCTACTGCTCTCTCCATCACTTCAGGTAATTCATCTTGGTTTTTTGACTCTGGCTATTGTAATCATGTGACACCAGATCCCATTCTTTTCACTACCACAAACTCTGCCACTCACACACCAACCATTCAAACCGCTGATGGTTCTCCAATGACGGTTAGTCATATAGGCATGGTTTCCACCTCTAATACTTTACCTCTTCACACTTATTGTATTCCTAAACTCACTCTGAATCTTATATCTGTTGGGCAACTGTGTGATCTTGGTCTTACTGTTCTTTCTCCTCCTCTGGTTGTTGTGTGTAGATCCATGGACGGGACGGACTCTTGGGATAGGCCTTAAAGTTGGACGACTCTTTGAGCTTATCAATCTCCATATCCCAACTCACCTCACCCCCTCGATTCAGACAACTGCTCCAGTCTCCTCCAGTTCTCCTATTAGTCTCTGGCACTCTCGTCTTGGTCATGCCTCTATTGGCCATCTACAACCTTTAGTTTCTAGTGGTCAATTAGGACTTGTTAATAAGGAAACAATTGATTGTCTTCCATGTCAACTTTCAAAATAAACAGCATTGAAATTCAATAAAAGCGATTCTTTTTCTTCTGCTTCTTTTGACTTAATTCATTCAGATGTTTGGGGCCCTCTCTAACTGTAACTATGGGAGGATATCAAGATACTTTGCTATTTTTATTGATGATTATTCTCGTTATACTTGGATTTTTCTCATGCGTAATCGGTCAGAGCTGCCTCAACTATACTTTGATTTTGCTACTATGATTAAAACTCAATTTTCCTGCAATATCAAAGTTTTTCGTGCAGACAATGCTACTGAGTACACTGATACTGGAGTTCTTAATTTCTTATGGCAACATGGTTATCTCCCAAATCGTTCTTGCCCAGGCATGTCACGCCCCGGACTAGCCAAAAATAGGAAAAATTTAAAATTTCCTTTCTGGACCCGTAGGGAATGGAGAGTTACATAAAACTGACCTGTCCGTGCAACATTCTAACATAGATATATCAGAGTAAGTAATTTCAAAACGTCTAATGGTATTCATGGGGGAACTTTAAGTGTTTGCTACTTAGGCTATTACAGAAGTTTCAAATGAAAACCACAAAATATAAGTTTGGGTAACAGACGCCACTTAAGTTATTACATCAACAAAAGATAGTTTAATTAAAATATAAAGGAAGTCTTAATACGAAAGTGGGCCAGGATCCTCTTTCTAACTGGCATACCTATGCCCTTCATTATCATACTCTTCTTGAAAGTCTTACTCAAGATGACCTTCCTGATAGTTCTCCTCTTGAGAATAGTGGTATTCATCTTCGTAGTCACCTTGATGGTTTCCTTGGAAGAGCCGTTAGCTTTTGAAGCTAAGTGAGTTCGTCTAACTGATCACTCCTAATACAATTAGTGGCATACAAGTACAACGAATATCTTTAACCAACATTAAATGAGCATATGACATGATAATATGATGACACAATGCAGTATTGATATATTCGACTTTACTCAATTACTTTTGACAGTAACTCCAAATTTCCTCGACCATAGTATCGGCATACCCCTTGACCTCTCTCATGGACCAAGGCGGTAGCGTCTGTATTACTTCATTAGATGTATCCCTTGGCCTCTCTCGTGGACTAAAGCGATATCATCGATGTAGCTTCTTTAGATGTATCCCTTAGTCTCTCTCGTGGACTCAAGCGATATCATCGGCGTTACTTCCTTAGATGTATCCCTTAGCCTCTCTCGTGGACTAAAGCGATATCATTGATGGTACTTTCTTAGATGTATCCCTTAGCCTCTCTCGTGGACTAAAGCGATGTCATCAACATACCCTTTGACCTCTCTCGTGGGCCAAGGCAGCATAACTCTATCTCGCTACACTTCACTGCCATCGTGACCAATACCTACCAACTCAAATCAATTCAACTCTTGGACCTCCACGGTCCACTCAACATGTATGACAAAATGACTGGGTTAGTACCCCTGACTAACCATGCAGACGTCAACATTGACATCATGACTCGTTTACGTTCATGTGAATGTCTATGTGATTGTATCATTATGAAGCATAATAAGCATGTATAATGACAATTACTAACTAGGCATGAAGTTTGGATATTTAAACATGCGTTCATCATCTAAGCAGTAAATCTGAACGTACACATAAATAATACTCATCAGATATGTCCACGTAGGACACACTGGATATTTACAAATTGTTCATAGAGTAATTCTATAATATACCAAGTGAGTTAGGGTGACTCACCTCGATGTGGGTGCGTAAAAGCAAGCATAGTGGTGGTTCCTACAAAGTATATAAATTCATAGAACGTTGATTAATATGCGTACTAAAATCAAGGGCAAAATGGTAATTGTGCCGGATGGGTTCCTAGACCTCAACATAATGATCTAGACATCATTCTGAGTCTAACGCTATTGACTAGACTCAAATCGGAGTCCGTCGTATAAAAGGCTGGGTTTTCTATACCAATGTGGGTCCTAAAGATAAGCTGTAATTTTGACCGAGTTGAAAGGTCACCAAACTTTAAGGGAAGATTCTAGATATCATTCTAAGACTCTACGAACTAGGGGTGTCATTTGGAACGGAAATTCCGATTCCGACCGATTCCGATCCGAAAAATTCCAATTTTGGAAGGTCATATTAAATTCCGAATTCCGAAATTCTGAATTCCGAAAATTCTAAAAATTTTTGGATAGGAATTGGAATTGTTTTTCAAATTCTGAAATTCTGAAAAAATTTTTGAAAAAATTCCGATTATGTATTTTCCGAATATATTCTGAATTATATACATGCATAGATATATATATATATTATACATGTTACTTATTTTATTTTTATTAAAATGTTTATATCTATGGAACTAAAATATAATTTAGATGATAAAATAGAACTGAAATGTAATTAAAAAAAAACTAATGGAATTGAAATTTAATTTTCCAAACATTATCCAAATACATTGCACATACAATTTACCCAAAAGAGGGGTGGATTTGTGAATAAGGCATTTGCAACACCACAATTAAAGGATTATTTGGTCATTTCACCACTCACTATATAACATCTCCAACCTCCCCCAAAAAACCCTAGTCTCATTTTGTGTACACAGTGTCACAGACAGATAGATAGATAGATAGATAGATAGATAGATAGAGAGAGAGAGAGAGAGAGAGAGAGAGAGAGAGAGATCCACAACGCCGGCGACACCTCCACAACGCCGGCACCACTACACCGCCAAAATCACCATGCACTCGTCACTCTCTCGCTCTCTACGAAACCCAGGCGCTGCCTCATTTCTCTCTCTTTCACCCACTCATGCCCTTAAGCCATTAAAACCCACATAGCCATGGAAGAACACCCACAAAAGCCATGGTAGAAGACGCTGGATGATTGGGCTACCATGTAGAAGTCATAGATGAAGCCATGAAAGGACCCCATTTTCAGTAAAGTCGTTAAATAAGGTAACCCCAATCATCAACTTTTTTTTAGATCTGTTTGAGAGTTTGTGAAACTATGGTATATACTTATGTTCAATCTGTGAGATACATTAGTGTGTTTTGTTGAATCTGCTTCTTTAGATCTGATTTCATTCTTTTTATCCCCAATTTTTTAAAAAGTTCCGATAACATTGAAAAATCCCAAAAACTTGTGATTCCGAAAATTTCCGAAATTTTCGACTTTTCCGAAATTTTGGAATCGGAACAGAAAATGAGAATTTCGAAACTTCGGAATCGGAATCGGAATGGCTAACAGTGTTCCGAAATTTTCGGAATTTTTTTTCCGAAAGGGCACTTTCCGATCCGTTCCGGCCGAATGACACCCCTACTAGGAACTAACCGTGTATTTTTTTGAGCTACGGTTTATTTATTATGCATTTCTGAAGTTTAAACCATATAATAATAGACTTAGGAATACTCTAATTATAAAATATAATTTAGGAAGGCATTAGGTCCTTATAAATATTTTTATTAAATACTAGGCTTCAAAATAAGCTAGTGGTATTTTTCTCATAATTTTTAGAGTTCGTTTGGTATTTAAATAATTTAAATACAACCAAACGGGCCCTTTATAAATAAATAAGGTGATATTAATTATATCACAGTGAGGGTTTTATAAATAAAATTTAAAAAGCATTAGGCCTTAGGAAAATATAATATAATTTTCCTATATTTTAAAATGATTATTAGGTATTTATTACCTAATTATTTTAATTATAAACAATTATTTATTATTTATTTAGGCTTAAATAAACAATAAGTATCACCCATAATAATTAATATCTTATAATGTTAGAGTATAAAATACTTTATAATATATTTTCAGAATATATAAGTATTATTTAAAATAATGTCTCATAATTTTTACAATACAATTTGGCATTTAAAATCTATTTTTGAAATAATTTAAGCTATTTAAAAACTATTTTATAACTATTTATAACTATTTATTAATATATACTATATAATAAATAATTCATAAAACTACTAATCTTACTTAACAGAATAAAAGAAATGCGAATAATTATCAAAATAGTATATAAAATTATAAATCAGGATTAACAGATTAGATATGAATATAAAAATAACTTAATTAAGGATTAACAAGGATCCGCTGGTCAACCCTGATTTGACCCGAATCCAACGGGTTATCCACTAACACACATAGTCTGATCCAACTTAAAAGATCTGACCCGGCCCATATTAATTAATATAACCCAGATCCACTACCCACTTATACACACAATTAAATCCAAACCCAAGCACATGACCTGACCCAAATTAATATAAAACGGGTAAACGATATAACCCGTTTACCTTTCTTCTCCAGCGAGACAAGCCGCCGCCGCGCGAGGTGCGTTTCGCCAGAAAGCTTCTAATGCTTTTAACTTTTTCATTTCTCCATGTAAATGCTTCAAACTAACGCCAAAATGACCGGTTTAATATCTTATAATGTTAGAGTATAAAATACTCTATAATATATTTTCAGAATATATAAGTATTATTTAAAATAATGTCTCATAATTTTTACAATACAATTTGGCATTTAAAATCTAATTTTGAAATAAGTTAAGCTATTTAAAAACTATTTTATAACTATTTATAATTATTTATTAATATATACTATATAATAAATAATTCATAAAACTACTAATCTTACTTAACAGAATAAAAGAAATGCGAATAATTATCAAAATAGTATATAAAATTATAAATTAGGATTAACAGATTAGATATGAATATAAAAATGAGTAATATTTGGGGCACTAACAACTTCCACTAACACTTACTAACACACTCTATCTCTCTCCTAGTGGTACTGCGGGGTAGTGGACCCCGCAGTACCACTAGGAGAGAGATAGAATGTGTTAGTAAGTGTTAGTGGAAGTTGTTAGTGCCCCAACCCCGCAGTACCACTAGGAGAGAGATAGAATGTGTTAGTAAGTGTTAGTGGAAGTTGTTTGTGCCCCTAGCAAGACCCTATAAAAATAACTTAATTAAGGATTAACAAGGATTCGCGGGTCAACCCTGATTTGACTCGAATCCAACGGGTTATCCATTAACACACATAGTCTTATCCAACTTAAAAGATCTGACCCGGTCCATATTAATTAATATAACCCAGATCCACTACCCACTTATACACACAATTAAATCCAAACCCAAGCACATGACCCGACCCAAATTAATATAAAACGGGTAAACGATATAACCCGTTTACCTTTCTTCTCCAGCAAGACAAGCCGCCGTCGCGCGAGGCGCGTTTTGCTAGAAAGCTTCTAATGCTTTTAACTTTTTCATTTCTCCATGTAAATGCTTCAAACTAACGCCAAAATGACCGATTTGGTCCCTTATATGACATAGTATAAGCCTAGGACTGGGGTATCTCGTGTACTATGTGTTAGGGATATATACTAAAAGCCATGCTTTATGTAGTTGATTTATTATTCATTTAATAAAATCAGTTAATCCGTTTTTATGAGAATCTGTGTGGGCAATATTTGTATTATATTGTTTATTTAATATTATGCATGTGTGTCTTTCACTCTTCATAGTAGGTGGTTTGGTGTGTAGAGTTCGGCTTGCACAGGGAAGATCAGACCATCAGATCTTGTAGAATGTAAGATTTTGGTTTACAGTCTTAGATGGATTGGACACACCATCGGTATGACTGCAGCATGGTGTTGTAGTAGGTTTGTCTTGACTGCGGGAAACGGTATAGTTTCAACTCACCATGCTGGTACATTTTGTGTATTAAACGGGACCGACTTGGGGTAATTATCTTTATACTGACTAATAAGATAATTAATACCTCATGACTATTATGAGTGCTTATGCTCTAAATCCTAAGTTATTTTATGGACAAGTACATTTGATATTTACACTTTGATCCCTAAAAGGGTGAGATCCTTAAATGGGTCAATATCTCATTGGATTGGGTGACAATATTAATTGTGTGGTGGATATTAATTAATGATGGAATCTATGTCTCAATTTTGGGATTGATGACATCCCCTTGAGAAAGCTTATAAGTTTTGATTATGTCAAATCCTGCGGGTGGATTTTGTATCCGACATATCAGATTAGTTAAGCAGAGGATCTCAAGGAATTTTAAGAGATTAATTAAATATGATTATCAGTAATTATATTTAATTAATGGATATCTGTAATCTTAACATGGGGAGATAGTAAGCATTTAATAACATGGAGCTCGAAATATATTTTTGAGATAAGGGTAGGAGTGCAATTATAATTCTTTAGTGGTATGAATTATAATTTATGGAAATAGGAATCTGATTCAATTCGAGTTAGGGTTTCCTAATTCCATAAGGAAGCCTATTCCTTATTGACTTCTTATGGTCCATATCGTAGCCTATATATATGCTGCTTAGGCTCTCTCCTCAGTTTGCATTTTTCCATCAAGAGTATTATAACTCGGAATAGAAAAGAGAGCGTAAAAAGAGAGAGCAGAAACATTAAGGATTTCGAGGGAGCCCACACTCAGTTCGATATTCTGGCAGCAAAGGAATACGATAGAAGATCGTGAGCTGTTATCGAGCACGTGTTTTCGATTCGTCTACTACAGCAATCCGTTTTAGCAGTTTAAGGTAACCCTTATTCCGCCGTTGTAGGGTTATTGTAGTTTTCACGTAAATTTTTTTTTTTGCAGTACCAACTTATACGCGCTGTCAATGGATTCTGGGAATGCAGTTTCCTAACAGTGGTATCAGAGTAACGTTGATTCTGCGTATGGGTTGGACGCAACCATGTTGTCCAATAAAACAGATCTTATGTGTGTTTTGATGGATGGATAGAACGTAGAACTGTGCTAACCCTTTTTTTGCAGCGTTCTTATTCCACTATTATGGTCACTGATTTTGTGTGATTGGATTCCACGATGGTTTTATCCGTGGTTAATTTTGCTGTTTTAATATAGCATGTGAACTCCTTTATGGAGGCATAGGATTTGTATGTATTGGATCCCACGCTTGATTGATGTGTGGTTAATTTACTGCAAAGAAATAGCATGTGAACTCCTTCATGGAGGCATAGGGTTTGTGTAATATATCTCAAGTAAATCCGTGAAAACAGTTCGTGAAGACAGTTTACAAGCAGTTTAAGAAAGCAATCTAGAGGTAGTTTCTGAAGGCTGTTTCAGAAAACAGTTCTGGAAGGCAGTTGCTGACCGGGCAGCTTGACCCCCGTGCGTAGTGGCGACATATAGCTAATCGGGTTCAAAGAAGATTTCTTCACAAGAGTTACAGCTTGACCATAATAGTGGGATTCCTATTTTATTGTGGTTGCCTTATTTATGTGTGATTGAATGATTATTATTGTTTCATGTTTAATGAATAGGACAACATGAATAATTGTTCCTAGACCTATTTCAGATGTCTAGCTGCATGTTTAATTTATATTAATTTAAAATGATGGACAACTACATGTGTATTTAGAAATAAAACTAATTCCATCATTTGAAAAAATAAGTATTTATTTTCTAAAATCATGAGAATAGAATAATTTTATTATCTACACATGTGAGTTTCACAAGCAAGGATGAATTAATCCTTGTCAAGTATTCCATTATTTTTTATTAATTAAATTAAAAAATTTTCTAAAAAAATTATAACCCTCAAATTTTTTAAAATTCTAAGTGGGAGAGGGAATTTATCAAGTATAAATCCCATGGTCTCCATCACTGGTTTGTAGATAATATGATTAATTTTGTGTGATGACTCTAGTGTCATCCTCCCCATCGGATGTAGTTGATCATGGAATCATCAGTACAAACTTCTTTAAAAGAATGTTTTGGGTGATTGTTGGTGTGGGTCACCTCTCCATCAGAGGTGTTCCTCACAGAACTCTTGACCTTGAATTAAGTGATGGTTTACACTTAGCTATAAATAATAATATCCTCTCCATCCGAGTCACTGTTGTTATTTATAGGATCAAAGCAAGTCTGCAGTTTAATTTTACTAGGCAAGGTACATTGCCTGGATAGTAAAATTAAAAGGCAATTGCCTATCTGAACAAATGATGGATAGTATATGGCTTCCCATCGAGTCATACTATCACGGTGTATCAGGTTGCTGGCGGATTATTTTCAAATATGGTAGAGGGAACCAATATTTGCAACTCGAATCCATTGTAATTTTTTGCCCAAATGTAATTATTTATATTATGTGATTCTCAGGCTTTTAAATGGGTTCCTTCAATCCACTCGCTGTTATACTTAAAGAAAACAAACTTACTGGACCAAACTATATAAACTGGAAAAGGAATTTGGATTTTGTGTTAAATGCTGAAGAGTACAAGTTTGTGCTTATTCAAGAATGTCCTGAGCAACCTAGTGAGGAGGCAACCGCTGAGGAAACCCAGGCTCACAAGAAATGGGTCAAGGCTGATGAGATGGCGTAGTGTTACATTTTGGCATCCATGTCAAATGTGCTGCAACATCAGCATTAGTCAATGGCCAGCGCCTATGACATGATGTAGAGCCTCCAAGAGATGTTCGGGGATCAAAGTCGTGCTGCTAGGCAGGTTGCCATGAAAGACTTGATGAACACAACCATGGCTGAGGGGACGCCTGTAAGGGATCATGTTCTTAAGATGATATCTCTTCTTAATGAACTAGAGATCCTTGGAGCTACAATCAACGGGGAAACCCAGGTCGATATCGTACTCCAGTCACTGCCAGAGACTTTTAAGCAATTCCTGAAGGAAAAAATAGGTTTAAAATTATTTTAAACGCGCAGCGGAAAAGATTCAGTTATAATAACTGATTGGTAGCCCAGGATCTACTACTCGTTAATTCCATAGATGCGCACAAGAGGGGACAAGAGTTATACCTTAGTGTCTTGAACCCAATTATGATTTTCTTGAACTTCCAGCAGCTTCCACTAGATGGCCTTCACTCTTATGACTCCTATGGATGCTCGCAGGAAGGACTAGGGTTGGTGGGAACCCTAATGGAGAGGAAGGAGAAGGTTTGGTGCTCTAAAACAGTTTCTGCAGCTTCTGACGTTCAAAACGACGAACTTCTTTTCCAGAACGCAGCTGCCCTATTTATAGATTCCCAGAACCGACCTAGACTTCGAGCGATCGAAGACCTTCGATCGATCGAACCTTCGATCGATCGAACCATTCTCGATCGATCGAGACTTCCAAGACTTCAATCGATCGAACATCCTTCGATCGATCGAACTTGTCTTGACAACTTCCTCATGTGTCTTTCCAAGTATCCTGGCGGAGCTAAGAGTGGGACCTCCTAGGCTCTTAATTGTTGGCTCAGACCAGTTTGTTAATTACCGTGACCAAACTCTTTGATCAGCAAACTAACTAACTGGTCAGTTAACGTTTACTCCACTATAAAACGAAAACTGAACTCCAACGCAAAAGAACATATCCGAAGCGATAACTAGACTTGTATATTGTACTAATGTCTCTCTACCTTCAGCATTCGTAATCATATTCAGGTAGTCGGATAACTGTTACTGTCAACCTGAATCATGATTACTTCTTGAATTCCTTGAGTCCCATTCACCTCTCATGATTACCAAACATGTTGATAACTCTTATCAACAAGACTGCAGTACTCAGTAATCGACTTGGTGACATTCTCAAGGGAATGCTTACTCTGAAACAGAGGGTAGATTCTGTCTTGACAATATATGTTCACAACCCTATGAATATGACATACCCAAGATACCCAGGTGTTGATCTTCTATAAACCTCACTGATTGGTAAGTCAAAGCAGTCATATCCACAGTCTGTGTTCATAATCGTCTCAAGATTGAGAACACGTACCTTACACAAGTTATGAGTTCCTATCGACTGATTGACAGCCTTGAGTGTCAATAGGAAAGCTTAGGTCCGTCAATGCACTATAAGCACTAGCATATTAACTAAGAGTTACACTCTAGTGATTGAGATTGATCACTCCATCCAATGGTAGTTAATCATGCTACAGTGTAAACCTGATGAGATATCCTAGTCTCAACATCCACTGTGACATGTTCTAAGTAACAAAGAATAGCAGTTCGTATCTCACTTGTATGTATCTCATACATACACGCATTACTTCCTATGATACTTAAGGATAATAATCATCTCATAAAAGAAACATACATAACAAAATGTAAAGCTGATATCCATATATTAAAATGTCAATGTCTCCTATATAAAGTAATGGTTTGAGGGCACAAACCCAACAAACTCCCACTTGCACTCACAACCATACAGGATTACATCTGAGACCTAGACTATCTAGATGACGATCAAAGACCTTCTGTGGCAAAGCCTTTGTAAACGGATCAGCAAGATTGTCAACGGTGGCAATCTTGGTGACAGTCACATCTCCACGTTGAACAATATCTCGGATAAGATGATATTTCCACTCTACGTGCTTCCCTTTTCCGTGGTTCCTTGGCTCCTTGGACTGAGCCACTGCCCCACTATTATCACAATAAAGCGTAATAGGTGACAATGACGCTGGTACCACCTCGAGCTTCATAAGGAACTTCTTGAGCCAAACAGCTTCCTTTGTGGCTTCACAAGCAGCCACATACTCAGCTTTTGTAGTTGAGTCTGCAATGCATTTCTACTTAATGCTCCTCCAACTAACAGCACCACCTCCCAAGGTAAAGAGATGTCCGGATGTTGACTTCCTCGAATCTTTATCTGACATAAAGTTCGAGTCAGTATATCCAACTGGAATTAACTCATTACCGCCGTACATAAGCATGTAATCTTTAGTCCTTCTCAAGTACTTAAGAATGTGCTTAACGGCTGTCCAGTGCTCTGGACCTGGATTCGATTGATATCTGCTAACCATGCTAACAAAAAAACAGATATCTGGTCTAGTGCATAACATCGCATACATGAGACTTCCAACTGCCGAAGCATATGGAATTCCTTCCATGCGATTCCTCTCCTCCCTGTGTCTTGGGACACTGGTCCTTGGAGAACGCTAAACCATGCCTGAAAGGTAACAAACCTTTCTTCGAATTATCCATTGAAAAATTAGTTAGCACCTTATCAATATAACCAGCTTGAGACAATCCCATTATCTTTCGCTTGCGATCCCGAAAGAGCTTTATCCCAAGAATATAGCTCGCCTCTCCTAGATCCTTCATATCGAAAGTACTAGCTAGCCAAACCTTGACCGTTGACAATGCCGCTACATCATTCCCAATGAGTAGAATATCGTCAACATAAAGCACAAGAAAGGCCATCACTTTCCCTTCACACTTCTTGTATACACAAGGTTCATCCAGATTCTGTATGAAACCAAACGACTTGACCGCTTGGTCAAATCGGATGTTCCAACTCCTGGATGCCTGCTTAAGCCCATAAATGGACTTTTGCAGCTTGCATACCAAGTTACCTTTTCGACCAACTATGAACCCTTCTGGTTGTTGCATATAGATGTCCTCCTCAAGATTGCCATTTAAGAATGCAGTCTTGACGTCCATCTGCCAGATCTCATAATCTAGGCATGCAGCAATGGATAAGAGTATTCTGATGGACTTGAGCATGGCTACCGGCGAGAAGGTTTCCTCATAGTCAATGCCCTCCCTCTGAGTATAACCTTTCGCTACAAGCCTAGCCTTAAAGGTCTCAACCTTTCCATCAGATGCTCTTTTCCTCTTGTAGACCCACTTACAACCAATGGGTTTAATATTGGCTGGAAGTTCTACAAGATCCTAGACCTGATTAGAATCCATAGATTCTAATTCAGCCTTCATAGCTTTAACCCAATGTTCTGAATCAACATCAGTCATTGCCTCTTCATATATGACAGGATCAGATTCAGATTCTATGGAGACAGCTTCAAAAACTTATCCTAAGAACATGTATCTATCAGGATGGCTGATAATCCTCCCACTACGACGAGGTACCGGTGCAGAAATGGGTGAAGAAGTGGTATTTTCTTGATTTACATCGTTATCAACTGCGGGTTGGACTGAGGGCTCTCCTTCTATTTCTCTCAGATCTATCCTTCCCTTAGGTTTATGGTTCATGGTATAATCATCCTCTAAGAAAACAACATTTGTACTAACAAACACTTTCTGTTCTCTTGGATCATAAAAATACCATCCATAAGTACCCTTTGGATACCCTACAAAATAACATACTTCTGATCTAGAATTCAACTTGCTCATCTTTCTTTTCAGCACATGTGCCGGACACCCCCATATCCGGAGATGTTGCAAAGAAGGCTTGCGCCCAATCCACATCTCCCGTGGTGTCCTGGGAACAGATTTGCTTGGCACTAGATTTAGTATGTATGTAGCAGTTTTCAAAGCATAAACCCAAAAGAATAATGGCAACTCTGAATAACTCATCATTGACCTAGTCATGTCTAAAAGAGTCCGGTTCCTTCTCTCAGCTACACCATTCTGCTGAGGCGTGCCAGGTGCAGTCAACTGTGA
The DNA here is from genome assembly GCA_033977485.1 of Hydrangea macrophylla. NCBI lineage: Eukaryota > Viridiplantae > Streptophyta > Magnoliopsida > Cornales > Hydrangeaceae > Hydrangea > Hydrangea macrophylla. The sequence continues at coordinate 39,444,582 of CM066994.1, forward strand.
TAGAATCCCATTCTGTACGAGGTGATCAATAAACTCATTAGAGAGGTACTCGCCACCTCGATCAGATCGAATGGCTTTGATATATGAGCCCAATTGCTTCTCCACTTCAGCCCTAAACTCTTTGAACTTTTCAAAGGCTTCAGACTTGTGCTGCATTAGGTACACATATCCATACCTAGAGTGGTCATCGGTAAATGTTATGAAATACTCATAACCACCCCTTGCTCTAATATTTATTGGTCCACACACATCAGTATGAACTAATTCCAACAATGCATTGGTCCTATTGCCCTTTGCGGGAAAGGGCCTTTTGGTCATCTTACCCTCTAAACAAGATTCACAGACTTCCATTGGTTCGAGAACCAAATCGCCTAAGATCCCCTCTTTGACTAGTCTGCCAATCCTATTTAGATTGATATGGCCAAGCCTCATGTACCAAAGCCTTGTTGGATTAGTGGAAGGTTCTTTTCTTTTAGATGGTATAATTACCATTGAGTTATTAAGTTCCAAGCAAGAATCTTTAGAAATATTGGGAGTAATCACATACAAACCATTTGATTTAACACCAGAACATATAAAAGAACTATTTCTTTTAATCACAACTTCAGTTCCAAAATGAAAAGAATAACCATTATTCGATAAATTAGAAACTGAAATTAAATTACGTCTCATTGAAGGGACGTAAAGTACATCTGATAAAATCAAAACTTTATTGTCTAGAAATTCTAAAACTACGACTCCTATAGCAACCGTAGAAACTGTTGCGCTAGAACCTAGAGTAAGTACGATTTCTCCATCACTGCACCTCCTGGTTGATCTGAACCCCTGCAATGAATTACAGATATGGTTAGTCGCACCAGAATCAATGCACCAAGTGTTTGAAGTATCCGTAATAAAACTTACTTCTATCACATGTGATTCAATCATACCTTGAACTCTTGTAGCTAAGAATTCTGGACAGTTCCTCTTCCAGTGGCCCTTCTCTCCGCATTGGAAACACTTTCCTTTGCCTTGGCCACCCACCTTCCCTTTGCCCTTACCTTTTCCCTTAGATTTTGCAATCTTAGGGACCGGTCCAACACTTGGACCACCAGTACCAGCCTTCTTCTTCCTTTTCTTTCCTTTCGGTGTAGATCGGGAAGAGGAAGCGCTTTTCTCAACGTTCAAAACGTTGACCCCAGGTTTGATCACCCCTTCCGCGGCCAAAAGAGAACTCATCAATTCGCTCATTGAAAAATTCATTTGATTCATATTATAGTTAAGTTTAAATTGAGCGAATGAAGGCGATAGCGAATTGAGGATCATATCAACTTGGGTCTGTGCATCGATGTTGGCACCTAGGGTCTCCAGCTCGTTTAAATAACCATCATTTTTAAAACATGTTCCTTGACTGGAGTCCCTTCCGACATCTTTGCACTCATTATCTTTTGCATGGCTACCTGTCTGGCAGGCCTGCCATGCTCCCCAAACATCTTTTTTCAGGGATGTGATAATGTCACTGGCAGAATCATTTGATTGGAATTGGTGTTGCAACACACCAGCCATTGAGGCCAGAATATAGCAACGAGCCATTCCATTCGACTTCTTCCATTTGTCGAACTCGCGTCTGGCAGCTGCCGAAGCATTTGCCGCGGGTTCTTCGGGGCATGGGGTGGTGAGGACATATATGTGATCCTCCGCAGTTAACACGATGTCAAGGTTACGTTTCCATTCAGTGTAGTTGTTTCCAGTTAACTTGTTTTGAGTGAGTATGGTGGCAAGTGGACTAAATGCAGATCCAGACATTATGATTACTGAAAATCAAACAAACAAAATAAATATGGATATCAGGATTTGACAGTTTGAAATAAAAGAATCCTTAAAACTCTTATTTTAAAACAAAGTCGCCGGAATATCGAAACAAAAGAATAAAGCCTCCGTGTGGAGGTCAATTTTCTATTTTTCGATTAATCAAGACTTGTCCGCTATGCAACTCTTGCAAAAATAAGTTATGACTCCCGATCCCTTTTGATCTCTAAGTTTCTGAACAATGCCCCGTGTGGGATCCCTTATCCATAGCTTAGCTAGTGTGTACCATTAACTAAGATCCAATCACAACCGTCTCAAGTAGCGCCTCCGTGTGGTGGTCACCCTCTAACACGTCTGATTGATCCTATCAAAAGAAGTTCACATCTAGTAACCAATAAGTAATGCACCCTCCGTATGGAATGATCACCCCTGACGAGGTGACACAGAATGCACTACTCATCTTACAGTGAACCGTTAATGAAAGATCGTGGGTGTCAATAAATAAGACCCTCTCCCACTAGATTTGGTAAATTAAGGATTTTGCTTTTTAGAAAAATTTGTTTTTATACATTACCCATAAACATCCAATGTTTACTAATGCGTTAAAAAATAGTTTTTGAATCTTATTTTAGAAAACTTGTTTTACGTGCATGCAAGTAGTAACAATATAATTAAATGCCAATCACAACCAAGCACATAAAACAAAAACTAAAATTAAAAATAAAGACATCCAAACGATGCCTCTATCTCCCATGGCTCTATCTCCATAGAACCTCCTTTTTGGTTTGATCGCCTCCAGCTCCATCTTCATGGACAATGGCTCCTTGCTCCATCTTCATGGATTTTCTAATTCTATTACATTTTCCCTATGCTTCTTTCGAAGCTTACAATTTATCTAGAAATAGAAATAGCAACAACAAAATGAAAGGCTAGGGAAACCGGTGCGACTTTCCTTTTCGTGGGATTGAAGTCACAGCGCCCTTTACATATGCCTTAAAACCAAATCAAACTTAAATTACAACATGCACCAATCTCAAACAGTTTAAATACAAAATTTAAAAGACTTGGTGCCATGGGAGATAGTGACTAAACTAGCTGCAAAAGGGTTAGTCGTACACGCATCCACACATACATAACAAATATATGTAATATTGGAACACTTAATTGATTCACACAGTATATAAACTCTTAACATACTGAATTAGAACTTAAAAACAGCATCTTACTTCTCTATCACAGTTCGATCGATCGAAGGCCGTTCGATCGCTCGAACCTTCGATCGATTGAACACTGTTCAATCGCTTGAACATTCTATTTCACAGAATGATTTAAAAAAAATTACAGAATACTTTTAAAATTAAAGCTTTTCATTTCAAAACACTTTAAAACTGTGAAACAGAGAACCTGACAAAGAATCTGTCTCGATCGATCGAATGTCATTCGATCGATCGAACATATCAATGTTCGATCGCTCGAAACCTGTTCGATCGCTCGAGTACAGAGGATGTTCGATCGCTCAAAATATGTTCGATCGATCGAACCGGCCTTGCATCCCATGCATTCACAGATTTCTACTCTGCTGCGATAACACTGCAGAAATAGATCTGTGACGATGTAGTTTCGAAACCAGTTCTAAAATCAACATGCAAATCAAAACTAGTGTTCCAAAACGCATCTATAGATCCAAACAAGCGTGGCTCTGATACCAATTGAAGGAAAAAATAGGCTTAAAATTATTTTAAACGCGCAGCGGAAAAGATTCAGTTATAATAACTGATTGGTAGCCCAGGATCTACTACTCGTTAATTCCATAGATGCGCACAAGAGGGGACAAGAGTTATACCTTAGTGTCTTGAACCCAATTCTGATTTTCTTGAACTTCCAGCAGCTTCCACTAGATGGCCTTCACTCTTATGTCTCCTATGGATGCTCGCAGGAAGGACTAGGGTTGGTGGGAACCCTAATGGAGAGGAAGGAGAAGGTTTGGTGCTCTAAAATAGTTTCTGCAGCTTCTGACGTTCAAAATGACTAACTTCTTTTCCAGAACGCAGCTGCCCTATTTATATATTCCCAGAACCGACCTAGACTTCGAGCGATCGAAGACCTTCGATCGATCGAACCATTCTCGATCGATCGAGACTTCCAAGACTTCAATCGACCGAACATCCTTCGATCGATCGAACTTGTCTTGACAACTTCCTCATGTGTCTTTCCAAGTATCCTGGCGGAGCTAAGAGTGGGACCTCCTAGGCTCTTAATTGTTGGCTCAGACCAGTTTGTTAATTACCGTGACCAAACTCTTTGATCAGCAAACTAACTAACTGGTCAGTTAACGTTTACTCCACTATAAAACGAAAATTGAACTCCAACGCAAAAGAACATATCCGAAGCGATAACTAGACTTGTATGTTGTACTAATGTCCCTCTACCTTCAGCATTCGTAATCATATTCAGGTAGTCAGATAACTGTTACTGTCAACCTGAATCATGATTACTTCTTGAATTCCTTGAGTCCCATTCACCTCTCATGATTACCAAACATGTTGATAACTCTTATCAACAAGACTGCAGTACTCAATAATCGACTTGGTGACATTCTCAAGGGAATGCTTACTCTGAAACAGAGGGTAGGTTCTGTCTTGACAATATATGTTCACAACCCTATGAATATGACATACCCAAGATACCCAGGTGTTGATCTTCTATAAACCTCACTGATTGGTAAGTCAAAGCAGTCATATCCACAGTCTGTGTTCATAATCGTCTCAAGATTGAGAACACATACCTTACACAAGTTATGAGTTCCTATCGACTGATTGACAGCCTTGAGTGTCAATAGGAAAGCTCAAGTCCGTCAATGCACTATAAGCACTAGCATATTAACTAAGAGTTACACTCTAGTGATTGAGATTGATCACTCCATCCAATGGTAGTTAATCATGCTACAGTGTAAACCTGATGAGATATCCTAGTCTCAACATCCACTGTGACATGTTCTAAGAAACAAAGAATAGCAATTCGTATCTCACTTGTATGTATCTCATACATACACGCATTACTTACTATGATACTTAAGGATAATAATCATCTCATGAAAGAAACATACATAACAAAATGTAAAGCTGATATCCATATATTAAAATGTCAATGTCTCCTATATAAAGTAATGGTTTGAGGGCACAAACCCAACAATTCCACCTCAATTACAACATGAATAAATTTAAATATACTTTGGCGGAGCTGCTTAAAGAACTCCAGGCAGCTGAGGGTCTCAACAAAAAGTCAGGGAGTGCTCTTGTGTTTGAGAAAGGTTCTGTTTCAAAGCCGAAAGTCAAGAAGAAAATGAAAAAGGCCCAAAAGAAGGCCGCGGGTCCTCCGCCAATCCAAAGGCCCCGAGGACAACCAGGAAAGCCTAAAGACAAATGTTTTGTTTGCAAGCAACCAGGACACTGCAAGAAGCAATGTCCAGTTTATCTCGCCAGATGGAACAATCAAGGTAAATCTCATTTACTAGTTGTTGAATCGTGTTTAGCGGTCCGATCTACCGGTACCTGGTGTGTAGATACGGAGCCACTGATCATGTATGCAATTCTTTGCAGGGGTTCTAGGGAACCAGACAGCTCAGTGATGGAGAGATTTATCTTTATATGGGAAATGCTACGAGAGTAACAGCAGTTGTAGTAGGAGATCTACATCTTAGTTTTGATAGAGATAGGATTTTAATATTAAGAAATTGCTTTTATGTACCTTCTATTAGAAGGAATTTAGTTTCAGTTTCTAGTTTAGTAAAGAATGGATATTCAGTTCATTTTAATAAAGTAGTAGTTATTAAAGAAAATAAACGTTTTATTTGTTCTGGTCAATTAGTGGATGATCTTTATATTATAAATCCTATCTCTCCTATACTGCAACTTAATGATTTGAATAACACAAATTGTTTGCCATTTAAGAGAAAAGAACCTTCGAGGATGAACCAAACGCATCTTTGGCACTTACGCCTTGGTCATATTAATTTGAAAAGGATTCAAAGACTGGTTCAAAATGGGCCATTAGGCTCATTGGAAGTGGAGGCACTTCCAGTTTGTGAATCCTGCTTGGAAGGTAAAATGACCAAGAGGCCATTCTCGGCCTAGGGCTATGGAGCAAAAGAGCCGTTGGAACTGGTTCACTCTGATTTGTGTGGTCCTATGACTGTCCAAGCAAGAGGGGGATTTGAGTACGTTGTCACTTTCATCGATGATTACTCAAGGTATGTGTACATTTATTTGATGCGGCGTAAGTCTGAATGCTTTGAGAAATTCAAAGACTTCAAGGCTGAAACAGATCGGCGTCTAGGTAAATGTATCAAGACACTACGATCTGATCGTGGTGGAGAGTACCTCTTGGGAGAGTTTAGGGAATACTTATTGGAGCAAGGGATTACATCCCAATTGTCTGCACCCCGTATGCCTCAGCAGAACAGTGTAGCAGAAAGAAGGAACATGACTCTCATGGATATGGTAAGATCTATGATGAGTTACTCGGATTTACCAATTTCCTTTTGGGGACTCGCATTAGAGACAGCTGTATACATTCTAAACTTGGTACCATCTAAGGCAGTACCTACTACTCTCACGGAATTGTGGACTGGGCAAAAGCCTAGTCTGCGGTATGTTCGGATCTGGGGTAGTCCAGCACATGTGCTGAAAGGGAACGCATAAAAGTTGGAATCAAGAACAGAGGTATGTTTCTTTGTTGGGTATCCAAGAGGAACTAAAGGTGGTCTGTTTTATAGTCCTAAGGATCAAAAGGTTATTGTTAGCACCAATGCCACATTCTTAGAAGAGGACTATGTTATGGACCACAAGCCCAGAAGCCGTATTGTTCTAGAGGAAATGAGAGGAGAGACAGCGACATATACTTCTTCGATACCATCGGTACGAGAAGAAACATCACAAGACAGAGTTATCGATATTTCATTATCGCGTTGTATTGGGAGGATTATCGAAACTCGTGTAGACCCCAAACCAACCATTAACACGCAGGTTCATGAACCAGTACAGCGTGCAGATAATGGTGTATTAGGTTCAGAATCTTTACAACGAAATATCAGTGATACACAGATACGGGTTGTGCCTCGTCGTAGTGGGAGGGTTATTATTCAACCTGACCGGTATATGTTCTTGGGAGAGTCTTATAACTGGGACCCTGATGAACAAGGTATCAATCCTTGTAACTACAATGAAGCACTCCAAGATAAAGATGCAGATCTTTGGCAAAAGGCTATGAAGTCTGAAATGGAGTCCATGTACTCCAATCAAGTCTGGGATCTTGTAGAACTACCCAATGAAATAAAATCCATTGGATGTAAGTGGATCTATAAGAAGAAGAGAGGAGCAGACGGTAAGGTGGAAACCTTTAAAGCAAGGCTTGTTGCGAAAGGGTTCACTTAAAAAGAGGGAATCGATTATGAGGAAACCTTTTCTCCGGTGGCCATGCTAAAGTCTATCCGGATTCTCTTATCCATTGCTGCACATTTCGATTATGAAATTTGGCAAATGGATGTCAAGACATCATTTCTAAATGGGAATCTTGACGAGTGCATCTATATGATGCAACCAGACGGGGTCATTGCGAAGGGCCAAGAACACATGTTGTGCAAGCTTAAGAAGTCCATTTATGGACTTAAGCAGGCATCTAGGTCTTGGAATATCCGCTTTGATCAAGCAATCAAGTCTTTTGGTTTTGATCAATGTGCGGATGAATCTTGTGTATACAAGAAACATGGTGGAAGAGTGGTGGTGTTCTTAGTACTATATGTGGATGATATCTTGCTAATCGGAAATGATGTGGGGGTATTATCTTCTGTAAGGGTATGGTTGTCCAGTCAATTCGATATGAAGGACTTGGGAGAAGCCGGTCACATCCTAGGGATCAAGCTTATATGAGATCGCAAGAATAGGATGTTGGGCTTGTCACAAGGCACTTATATTGACAATATTCTTGCAAGGTTTAGCATGCAAGATTCCAAGAAGGGATTCCTTCCCTTCAGACACAGAATTACTCTATCTAAGGATCAGTGTCCTAAGACACCTGATGAGATAGAGAAGATGAAGGCAGTTCCTTATGCCTCGACAGTAGGAAACCTAATGTATGCTATGCAATGTACTAGACCTGACATCTGCTTTGCTATTGGCATGATTAGTAGATATCAATCTAATCCAGGGCAAGAACATTGGACTACGGTGAAAACTATTCTCAAGTACCTGAAAAGGACTCGAGATTATATGTTAGTTTACCAAGCAGACAGTCTTGTACCCATTAGGTATACAGATTCTGATTTCATGTCAGATAGGGATTCCAGAAGTCTACCTCAGGATATGTGTTTACTCTAGGAGGTGGAGCCATTAGTTGGAGGAGTATCAAGCAGTCATGTATTGCTGGTTCAACCATGGAAGCCGAGTATGTGGCTGCTTCGGAAGCCACTAAGGAGGCCGTTTGGCTCAGAAACTTCCTTATGGATCTAAGAGTAGTACATACGATACAATCGGCTATTACCCTTTATTGTGATAATAGCGGAGCGGTTGCTAACTCAAAGAAACCAAGGGCCCATAAGAAGGGAAAACACATTGAGCGTAAGTATCACCTGATACGAGAGATCGTGCAAAGAGGTGATGTTGAAGTGACCAAGATAGCATCAGCAAATAACCTGGCAGATCCTTTCACCAAGAGCTTACTGGCCAAGACTTTTGACAGTCATGTAGAAGGGATAGGAGTGAGGTGTGTCGCATCATGGCTTTGAGTCTAAGTGGGAGATTGTTAGGGATATAAACTAAAAGCCATGCTTTATGTAGTTGATTTATTATTCATTTAATAAAATCAGTTAATCCATTTTTTATGAGAATCTGTGTGGGCAATATTTGTATTATATTGTTTATTTAATATTATGCAGGTGTGTCTTTCACTCTTCATAGTAGGTGGTTTGGTGTGTAGAGTTCGGCTTGCACAGGGAAGATCAGACCATCAGATCTTGTAGAATGTAAGATTTTGGTTTACAGTCTTAGATGAATTGGACACACCATCGGTATGACTGCAGCATGGTGTTGTAGTAGGTTTGTCTTGACTGCGGGAAACGGTATAGTTTCAACTCACCATGCTGGTACATTTTGTGTATTAAACGGGACCGACTTGGGGTAATTATCTTTATACTGACTAATAAGATAATTAATACCTCATGACTATTATGAGTGCTTATGCTCTAAATCCTAAGTTATTTTATGGACAAGTACATTTGATATTTACACTTTGATCCCTAAAAGGGTGAGATCCTTAAATGGGTCAATATCTCATTGGATTGGGTGACAATATTAATTGTGTGGTGGATATTAATTAATGATGGAATCCATGTCTCAATTTTGGGATTGATGACATCCCCTTGAGAAAGCTTATAAGTTTTGATTATGTCAAATCCTGCAGGTAGATTTTGTATCCGACATATCAGATTAGTTAAGCAGAGGATCTCAAGGAATTTTAAGAGATTAATTAAATATGATTGTCAGTAATTATATTTAATTAATGGATATCTGTAATCTTACCATGGGGAGATAATAAGCATTTAATAACATGGAGCTCGAAATATATTTTTGAGATAAGGGTAGGAGTGCAATTATAATTCTTTAGTGGTATGAATTATAATTTATGGAAATAGAAATTTGATTCAATTAGAGTTAGGGTTTCCTAATTCCATAAGGAAGCCTATTCCTTATTGACTTCTTATGGTCCCTATCGTAGCCTATATATATGCTGCTTTGGCTCTCTCCTCAGTTTGCGTTTTTCCATCCCGAGTATTATAACTCGAAATAGAAAAGAGAGCGTAAAAAGAGAGAGCAGAAACATTGAGGATTTCGAAGGAGCCCACACTCAGTTTGATATTCTGGCAGCAAAGGAATATGGTAGAAGATCGTGAGCTGTTATCGAGCCCGTGTTCTCGATTCGTCTACTACAGCAATCCGTTTTAGCAGTTTAAGGTAACCCTAGTTCCGCCCTTGTAGGGTTATTGTAGTTTTCACTTAAATTTTTTTTTTGGCAGTACCAACTTATACGCGCTGTCAATGGATTCTGGGAACGCAGTTTTCTAACACTATGTCTACTGTAGGATTATTCTTTTGGGTTAAAAACGAGAATAACGGCCTGCATGGCCTACCAAACGAGTCCTAAACCAAAAGTTGTTCCTATGGGGTCTATATGGGATCAAGTGGGTCTGTTTGGTCTATTTTTTAATGGCTATAGTTGGGTTTGAAAAATTAAACTCCGGTGAGGAGCTTTAATGGTTGTTTTGGGGTTGACCAAGAGCCTAGGCACTGTTTGGGTGTGTATGGGGGTCTTTGTGTGTGTGAAATGTCTTAATAAATACCAAAAATGAAATAGAGGGGGGTGGGTTTACCAAAATCAGTCGCAGGTTCTCTCTTTCTCTCTCCCGTCTCTGGCAAGCTCTCTTCTTCACTCTATCTCCTCTACGTCTTCTCCTTCTCTCTGCCGCGTGTATGTGTTGAGTGTGGTTTGTGTGTGTGTAATGGTGAGGGACAAAGGGTGAGCAGTGAGGGTAAGTGTGGAGTTGTGTTTGGTTCTCTCACTCTCGATGACTCTCTCCTTCTCTTAATAGTTTCTTCTATATACACAATCCCACATGTGTATACACACATATCTATATACTCAATTATGAATAGATTCTAAAATCTGTTCAGATTAGATGGAGCAATGTGATGGATTTGAGGGGATATGGGTGAGTGTGCCGACGGTTAGGGATTATGGGTGATGATCCGGCGGTTCATGGAGGCTTGTTTGGGTAAAACTTATACACAATAGGTTTAAGTAGGTTTAGGTAGGTACTAACATTCCAAAATTGTTTGGCTAGTCATCGCTAGGAACGGGTGCCATCTAGTCTAATTTCTACACAGATTATACGAGTTCACGTGCCGAGTTAGTCCGGGTTCGTAACTGCAGTCTAAGTTAGCAACTGATAATTATGTATACGTATAATAAGGGATCCCAAAAATTACAGGTCAAAATACAGAAATTATATTTATTAACATAGAATTTATGGGTATTACAAGGCACCTCCCAACAGAATGGTCGTACTGAGCGGAAACACCGAGATATTCTAAACATTGTCTGTATCCTCCTTACATCTGCCTCCTGTCCTGAATGTTTTTGGGAGGAAACCGCTCTTACAGCCGTCTACACCAAGACCCGTGTTCCATCCCCAGTCATTGGTAATCAATCCCCATATGAGCGACTCTATGGTCATTTACCTGATTATAGTACACTCAAGGTTTTTGGCAGTGCTTGTTTTGTTCTTCTTTAACCTCATGAACGCACCAAATTAGAGTCTCGTTCTGGCCTATGCTGCTTCCTTGGATATGGTATTGAACACAAGGGATACAGGTGTTGGGATCCTTACTTTAAACGTCTTCGTGTGTCCAAGCATGTTATCTTCTGGGAGCATAAGATGTTCTCCTCTATGTCCAAAATTCATCTCTCACCCGATACTACTCCTCTTCTCGTCATTGATTCTTCGGTAGACTTGTTTCCAGAAAATACAGTTATAGATCAGCCTTCTACCACATCCACATCCCCTGAGTTACCTACTCCCATTGATGATGCTTCTGAGTTATCCACCTTACCCTCTCCTAAGCTACCTGGCCCGATTGCTGGCTTCTACCCAAATTTCATCAAGGCAAATGCCTCTCGATCATCTCACTATGCTGCTATTCTTCGCATTCTTCGCTATATCAAAGGAATAATGTTTCCCAGTTTACACTTTTCTACTCATTCCTCACTCGAGCTCCGTGCTTATCTGATGCAGATTGGGCAGGAGACCCCACTGACCGACAATCCATTACAGGCTATTGTTTCTTTCTTAGAGATTCTCTTATCTGCTGGCGAAGTAAAAAGCAAATGGTTGTTGCTCGCTCAAGTCCATAAGTAGAGTATTGAGTCCTAGCTGATGCTACTCAAGAACTACTCTGTCTCTATTGGTTACTTGAAGACCTGGGTGTTACTTATTACAATGCCACTATTATCCACTGTGACAATGAGAGTGCTATTTAGATTGCACACAACGATGTTTTTCACGAACGCGCTAAGGACATTGAGATCGACTATCATTTTGTGCACCATCATCTCACTAGTGGCACCATTCGGCTTGTTTCAGTTTCTTTCGCTGATCAGACTGCTGATATCTTCACCAAAACTCATCATCCAGGACGTCTACACGATCTAGTCTCCAAACTCAAGATGATCTCGATATTACCAACTTGAGTTTGAGGGGGACTGTTAGAATAATTTCCATTTAAGTTATATGTTGTACCTTACCATACTTTATGTCTAGGTTCGTATTGTACTACACCTGTACTACTCTTGTACTACACCTGTACTACTCTTGTACTAGGTTCTCTCACTAGCCTATATAAGGGTGCTCTCTGTATGATTATAATATACATCAATACAATACTATATTCTCTCTCTATTCTTTACATCAATGATTGAGGTATGTTTCTCTCCTTTTTTTAGAGGTCTTTATCTTCGCTATTGTTGAGTTTAATTTTCTCTGAAGGTTTCTTTATTGTTTGGCTTTAGATCATGTCTTTTTCTAGCATCCCATAATTGAAATCACATAAAAAGTAAAAGTATTATAAGAAAAATCAGTTGTGTCGCTAAAACTTCAAACTTATAGAATTTAGTTCAATTCATATACTATATCTCTCATTATGATAAGACTTTCACCAGTGTTTGATAAGTTATGAATTATTTCTATAAGTTCTAAAAATTAAATTACTAAACTAATTAAACAAATACTTGAAATTTCTTAAAATTCAATTGAAAATTTTAAATGGAGTACACAATGTGCTCAAGTTGTATAGGAGCATATATAGGAAGATTATCATTTATAATAGATTTCAAGTTATAGAAGTTTCCAAATGTTGGAGTTAGGAATTGAAGTATTTTTTATTGTGCTTGATGGAGACTAAATCGCATATATATGCATCACATTATCATCATGACCTCTTGCACTGATAGTATTGCGTAGAAGAGAAAAAAACATCACTTTTTGTAATCAATTTTTTAGGCAAAGATAATGATCTGCAACAAGCTAATGAAATCTAAATTGGTAATTTATACATCATAGATCATACATGATATTTAACTACTCTGTGTTAGTTATTCTTTGTTTATGTTTTTCAGCTCTTTAAGAATATATTGAATGTCGAGCGGTTGTAGCCCAATTGGCATAGCCTTTCTCTTCCCAATGGGAAGGGGAGAGGGTTCAAATTCCCATAGGGGATTCTAGTTGCTTGCCCCCCAATTATTCTTCAGTCGGAATGAGTGGCCGTTGTTGGGCTTTGCTGTGGGTCAGTGTAGGGCTTTGGGGTGGGTTGGGGCTGGGGTGTGTGTGCGTGTGGAGTGTGTGTGTATCCAGTCCGGATCCAGGAAATAGGGATGTAAAAAAAGCTCGGCCCGACGGGCAGCCCGATGCCCAGCCCGAAAAAATGGGCCTTAAGCCCGAGGTAGTGCCAGCCCGGCCCTAGGCCCTTACATCCCTGGGTAGGGCCTGGGCCTATCTCTTGAAGCTCGAGCCCGGTTCAAAGCCCGACCCGGTCAAGCCCGACCAGAAGCCCAGCCCGAGGCCCGGCCCGATCAAGCCCATAAGCTTTCCAACAATTCATATAATCAAAATTGCAAGTGACAAAATTTATAGTATTGCCAGCTTGCGAGTAAATTGAGTAATGCTATGCTTCCAAAATTTTGTATCTCAAATGATTCCCAAAAATATGTGAGAATGAGCCTACTTTGATTGGACGATGTTGAAGTGGTCCTACCATTATTGAAGATGCGCCCATTACCACTTATGTTTGGGAACCATTAGGAAAAGAAGCATAGTATTACTCGAATAATTTAAGGATATAATAATATTATACATAGGAGTAATGCCAAATTTGGGGCGTAATCATTTCTATTTCTAATTTCTTTTAATAAAAGATAATGATTTTTATTTTATTTATTTAATTAGACTCTAACCCTTTATATATTCCGTTACTTTGTCACTTGTTTACATATTTATAATGTCTTTATATATCTTATAGGAGTAATAATGTAATACCCGTAGAAATTCCAGTAATACAATGAGTCCCCGTATTTTTGCCGTATTAATTTCCAGTGTGGTGATTTCGTAATCCCGAAAACCCGAACTTATACGTGTGCGTACTTAATTATTATTACCTAGACTGCAAGTGTTAACCTCGGACTGACATTTCACGTATAACCGTAAAATCTGTCCGAGAATTAGACTGTATTGCACGTATTCCTAAGCGACGACTAAACCCTACACTTTTTTATATATGGTACACAAAGAATCTTACCTAAACTAACTCATGTACTACCCCACTCCCTATTATCCCTTAGGTATCTAACCTACCCAAACAAACCCCCCATGAACCGCCGGACATAACCCACCCCTCCCAAAACCGTCGGCCACCTTCCCTAGATCCCATTCAAATCAATCTCCTCCATCCCTTTCATTTTACATCAAAACAGATTTTATAATCTGTGTATATATAGTTGTGTGTATACACAAGAGTGGGGAGATAGAGAGGGTCACCGAGAGTTGAGAGAGAGGAGACGCAGAGAGAGGAGGGGCTCGCCGAAGATAGAGAGAGAGAGAGAAATCGAGACCCACAGGTAAAACCCACTCTTTGGTTTGTTCCTGCACACTTACACCCCCTCACATTCATACACACACCCTCTGGACCCCCCATACAGACCCAAACAGAGCCTTAAGCTCTGGTCTACACAGAAAACCTCCATTTAAAGCCATCACCGGAGCTCAAATCTCCAAACCCAACTATGGCCATTAAAAATTTGACCAAACAGACCCTCTAGACCCCAGGTAGACCACCTATGAACGGCCTGAAGTCTAGACCTCGTTTGGTTCACCATGCAGGCCATTATTTGAAATTATGGCCGAAAGAATAATCTCCTAGTAAGGCCCCTAAACGAATGAACCGTGACCCTAGCCTATAGTATGTCGTAAAGGGCCCCAAATCGGTCCTTTTCCTGTTGGAATCATCAATTTACATGAAGAAACGAAAAAGTTGTGAGGTTTTGAAGTTTTCCGGCAAAAACGGGGCTCACCGGCGGCGGCTAGACGCCGGAGAAGATGACCGGAACCCTAGGTGCATCATATGGTTGTACACCAAGCTTCAGTGAGTGTACAAACCCGTCTCCATTCGGGTTATATCATTTTAATTATAATCGGGTCGGGTCGTTTAAAAATGACCCGAAGACCATTAAGTGAAACGGCGTCGTTTCACTTCGGATCCAACCAGATTTGGTTGGATCTGGTTCGAGTCAACAGGCCGGGTTAGGATGAGAGTAAATTCGGGTTCGGGTTTGAGCATACGGGTTGGACCAGCTATTAAGCAACTGGAGAACCCGATTAGGATTGGGCTTGACCCACGAACTTTACCATGGACTCCTCTGAGTCTTTAAAAGGGTAGCCCATTGAATCCGGGTTGATCCGCGGGTCTTTGCTTTTAATTATCATTAATGGTTTTATATTATTAATTATTCCGTTAAACTTAATTAAGGGTTATTAATCTATTTTTATATTATTAATGATTCTGTTAATCCCAATTAGTGTTTTAATATTCTGTTTTAGTAATAATTAGTATATATTAACCAAGATTAGTGTATAAATATATTATTTTGTATTAATAAATAAATATAAATAATTATAAATGGTTTTAAAAATCTAAAAATGGTTTCAATGATACTATAAATTATATTTTAATAAATTGTAGTATTATTTTTGATAATGTACTTATATTATGAAATTATGATTTATTCCTATATAGTATACCTATTATTTATTAGTTTAAATAAATAATAGATAATTGCTTTAAATTAAAATAATTAGGTAGTAAATACCTAATGACCATTCTAAAATGTAGGAAATTATATAAACTTTTCCTAAGGCCTAGTACCTTTATATTATAAATTATTATTTATAAAACTTAACTTTAGTATTTTTTTTAATAATTATTAATTACTTATAAAGTATCTGTTTGGTTGTATTTTAATTATTTAAAATACCAAACGAACCCCGAAAATTATGAGATAAATACCCTTAGCCTATTTTAAGGCCTAGTATTTAATAAAAATATTTATAAGGGCCAAATATCTTCCTAAATCATATTTTATAATTATGGGACCCCGCAGTCTACTATTAGACGATTTAAACTTCAGAAATTCATAATAAATAAACCATAGCTCAGAAAAATACGCGGTCAGTTCCTAGAGTCTTAGAATAATGTCTAGAACATCCCCTTAAAGTTTGGTGACCTTTCGACGCGGTAAAAAATACAGCTTATCTTTAGGGCCCAAACTGGTATAGAAAACCCAGCCTTTTATGCAACGGACTCCGATTTGAGTCTAGTCAATGGCGTTGGACTCAGAATGATGTCTAGATCATCATGTTGAGGTTTAGGAACCCACCCGACACAATTACCATTATGCCCCTGATTTTAGTAAGCTTATTTATCAACGTTCTATGTAATTTTATACTTCGTAGGAACCGCTACGCTTACTGTTACGCACCCGCATCGAGGTGAGTCGTCCTAACTCACTTGGTATATTATAGAATTATTCTTGGATCATATATGTATGCCCAATACGTCCTGTGTGAACAATACTGATAAGTATTAGTTATGTGAACGTGAGATTGTTTCTCATATAATAAATGCATGTTAGCTAATTATACTCCATGCTTAGTTAATATTCGCTGATATTCTGGTTTATCATGATTTTCGTTTCTATAGTCACATGAACAATCATATGAACATGATAGAGTCTTGATGTCAACATTGACGTCTGCATGGTTAGTCACGGGGACTAACCCAATCATATCAATATATACATTGAATGGACCACGGTGGTCCGAGAGGTACAGTCAAGTAAATGGGAACAAAAATGAAACTTTTATAGGGCCCTGTTAGGCGACGATAGCCAGAGTTTCCATTGAAATCATTGAAGTTATGCATGAATTGATGGTTGATATGCTATAGGGCTCTGCTAAGCGACGATAGCAATGTATCCATCAGAATACAATAGTTACCTTTCAAATGCTATAGGGCCCTGCTAGGCGACGATAGCGCTGTAACTATTCTATTCTCCCGGCAAGGTCACGAGGACCTAAGAGTCCAATGATTACACTCTTTTTAAAACCAAAACTGCTATAGGGCTCTGCTAGGCGACGATAGCAACGTAATCATTCTACTCTAAGCCAACGGCGTTACACTGGTAATGTAACAAGACACATGAGTCGGTTGTGGCGTCCATGGTCTAGTTAAAGTCGAATATATCGATAATGCATTTGTGTCATCATACTACCATGTCATACGCTTATTTAATGTTGGTTCAAGATATTGTTATACTTGTATATCCTTAAATGTATTAGGAGTGATCGGTTAAGACGATTTCACTTAGCTTTAAAAGCTAACGGCTCCTTCCCTGCCCTGGACATTTTACGTCTAGGTTATAATGAGGAGAACTATCAAGGTAACAATGAAGATGCATATCACTATCCTCAGGATGGGTACTATCAGGAAGGTGATCCTGAGGCAGACTATCAGGAAGAGTTCGATAACGAGGGTTATGGGTTTGCCAGTTAGAAGAAGGACCCTGGCCTACTTCCGCATTAAGACTTCTTTTATGTCTTAACTATCTTTTGGTTGATGTAATAATTTAAGCGGCGTAAATCGCCCAAACTTATCTTTTGTGGTTTTCATTCGGAACTTCTGTAATAGCTTAAGTAGCAAAACACTTTAAGTTCTCCCATGAATACCATTAGACGCTTTTGCAAATTCCTTACTTTGATATATATATTTTGTTAGTACGTTGCACGGACAGGTCAACTTTATGTAACTCGTCATTCCCTACGGGTCCAGAAAGGAAATTTTAAATTTTCCCTATTTTTTGCTACTCCGGGGCGTGACAAATAAATAAATTAAAAAAAAAAAAGACAACTTAGGCCCGGCCCTGCAAGGCTTGAGGCCTTAAGTCCAGCCCTAGGCCCTAAGCCCGACCCAAGGCCCTAGGGTAGGGCCTAGAGCATTAACCCTCTAGGGGCCCGAGCCCAGCCCGACCCAAAAGAGAGAAGGAGCCCGTGGGCCAAAGCCCAAGCCCGCCCAAACCCGATCAATATAGAGCCGGGCCGGACCCGATGGGCCATTTTTACATCCTTACCAGGTAAGTATAAAAAAAGAGAGAATATATTGAATAAGATATAGTCTTTGTTAAAGACAGTGATATAATTGAGTGCCTATGCAAGGAGTGCCTATGCACAAAACTCAGTCCCGAGAACCCAGTCACTATGTCAATGATGACTTTGGAGGTCATGTGATTTACCCAGATGGCATCGAACTAGCCGACCCGGAAGGATTCCTTGAGAATGTACAACTGAAAGCCCGCCAACGTCTTCGAGGAGGACTGAGAGTCCAGCGACATATATACAATATCTCCATCCCTCACCGACTTCAACCTGAAGCCATCCATACTACATACACCCAAGAGTTAATGCATGGAGAGATAAGGAGACTAGCAATGAATGATTCAGTTTTCCAGCCACTAGTAAACCAAATACTATAGGAACCTTCCATTCACCCAGAAGACCACCTGGATTGGCCACCTAACGAGGATGCCCCTGTAGGTATGGCACCTCCAATAGTAGCACCTGCTATTAATCCTGCTAATGCAGAGATGTCTGACGATGAACCAGGTGAATATCCAGAAGAAGAGGATGAAGAAGAGGATGACAAGGAGGATGATCCAGAAGAAGAAAACCCTGAGGAAGGACCTGAACAGGAAGCACCCCATCAGCCTATGGAGGTCCACCCTATGATGGAAGAGCCTATGGTCAATGACGATAATGAAGAGGATGAAGGCAATGTAGAAATTGAAGATTGGAATTTGGGTGAACCCATTGTGGACGAAGATGGGCCTAACGACTCTGATATGGGAGAGATCACATCCGAGTCGGATATGGATGATTAGCTTGGGGATAATCTGTCATGTTATGCTAGTAGTTTAGTTGTATCTAAGTTATCTTGGGCTGATGACCCATCTTATTGTATGAATGCATGTGATAGGTTAATACCCCCCATTTTGTAACCATGTATTCTCGGCTAGTTCAATCTTGTGATCACCGTTTTGAATATTAAATGAAAAAGGATGTTTTAATACTATACTTGTCTCTATGATTGTTTGGTTTGTATGATTGACTTATAAATATGTTAGTAGATATCTAGATGTACCCTGCATTCGAGTCTTAAGTAGAATACTTCTGTAGGTGAACCGGATACGTAATGGCAGACCGACCAAGGAGAAATCGACACCTAGGACTTCCAAACCCAGTCGAAGGAGCACCGGAGCCCATTCCTACTGGAATGGATCCCACTGGAATCTTTGGAGCATTCTTACAACGCTTGGAGCACATCGGAAATATTCATGGCTCAAACAACACTGCTAACGTCAATCCTATAGTTCCACCCAGACCACAAGAGGATCGTACGGTGGAACGATTCTGTGCAATGCAGCCAGACAAGTTTAATGGGATGACTGAGCCATAGGAAGCAGAACAGTGGCTTTGTGGATTGGATATCATCTTCGACACACTAGGATGTTCTAAAATCGAGAAACGCCGACTGGCTACATATTAATTGACGTATGCTGCAGCAGACTGGTGGGAATCCAAGAAAGCAACCCTGGGAGGAGCCGTACAAAGGATGTCATGGGCGGCATTCAAATAACTGTTCCTAGAAAATTACTTTCCCCAGACAGAAATGAACAAAAAGGAAAAGGAATTCATTGACTTGGTGCAAGGTAACCGAACTGAACGAGAGTACACAGTACAATTCGAGCGTCTCTCCCGATTTGCACCACATGATCAACACCCCAGAAAAGAAGAATCGAAAGCATCATCAGGGACTCTCCCTACCTCTACAGAAGCTGACCTATGGCCACCTAAATCAGACTTTCAAAGCTTTAGTAGGAATGGCCCATGGCTTCGAGGAAATCACCGGTCGTGAACAAAGGCGTTTCGTAAACCGACCACCCTCTCCAAGATTTAATTAGAGACCGAGACAAGCCCCGACTCGCAATCAAGGATTCAAGAGAAGATAGAATGGTGAGAAAAAGCTGCAGACGGTTCCGTTTCGCAACAACTCGGTTGTACCTTTCAAACCAACTCCACCCCAAGGGCAATCAGGATCCACAAGTAATAACCCTGGAGTCTGTTTCAACTGTGGATTTCCCGGGCATATGTCTAAGGATTGTTGTGACCCGAGGAGGAACAGTCGCTCTGATGTGGTCTGTTTCAACTGCAACAAAAAGGGACATCTGTCCAAAGATTGTAAAGCACCTTGAGGTGGTTACTATGGAGCGTCAACTCAAGGACAAGCTCACCTCAATGCTATTATTCCAGAGGAAGCAGGATTTGACGAGGAAGAGCAGGAGAATCTGGAAGATACTCTAACCCTCTTTAACAGTCAAGTGAAAGCTTTGTTCGATACTGGCGCATCCAATTCTTTTATTGCAATTAGAATCGTGCAAAGCTTAGGCTTAGTGCCCCAAACGATGGATATAGCTTTGAATGCTACGTCACCTCTAGGAAAGAGTGTTAAGTTGGAAAAAGAATGTAAGGACTGCCCCCTATCAGAATCTCCCCGCTGATTTGATAATTTTGTCGATGAAGGAATTCGACGTGATCCTAGGAATCGATTGGCTTGCAAAGTACCATGCCAAGTTAGATTGTGCTAGAAAATCCATATTCTTTGCAGCACCTGATGGTGAACCATTTGGTTTTAAGTGCAATCCCTCGTGTAATGTTTTTCTCACCAACTGCCTAGCTACCCTTGGAACCACGAGTGATGAGATACCTATTCACCAATTTCCAGTAGTTCAAGATTTTGAAGATGTTTTCCAAGAAGTTAAAGGATTACCACCCAAGAGAGACATCGATTTCTGTATCGAGTTAATACCCGAAACCTCCCCGATATCGAAGACACCTTACCAAATGGCCCCGATGGAGATGCAAGAACTAAAGACGTACGCAAGTGCAAGAACTCAAGGACCTCAAATTTGTTCATCCAAGCACTTCACCATGGGGAGCACCGATATTATTTGTCAAGAAAAAGGATGGAACACTTCGACTCTGTATCGACTACAGAGAGTTGAACAAGGTCACAATCAAGAATCGGTACCCACTACCGAGGATTGACGATCTATTTGATCAGCTACAAGGAGCTACCACATTTTCAAAGATAGATCTGCGATCTGGATACCACCAATTGCTCGTTCGATCCGAGGATGTACCCAAGACGGCTTTCAGAACCAGGTATGGACATTATGAATTTATGGTTATGCCGTTCGGATTGACTAATGCCCCAGCAGTGTTCATGGATTTAATGAATCGAGTTTTCAGACCTTACCTGGATCAGTTCATCATTGTGTTCATAGATGATAGCCTCATCTACTCTAAGACAGAAGCAGAACACGAGGGACATGTGAGGATCGCACTTCAGACTCTACGAGACAATCACTTGTATGCAAAGTACAGCAAGTGCGAGTTCTGGCTAAAGGAAGTCAAATTTTTAGGACATATTGTCTCAAAAGAAGGAATAGCGGTGGATTCATCAAAGATCGAAGCTATTTTAGATTGGAATCGACCGACCACAGCAACGGAAGTCATAAGTTTTCTTCGCCTAGCTGGATACTACCGGAGATTCGTGGGAGGATTCTCCAAAATCGCAGCCCCTCTTACTGGAATAACCAGAAAGGACTTGAAATACGAATAGAACGACATGCATGAACGCGCATTTCAACAATTAAAGAAGAGGTTAACCACGGCGCCAGTGCTTGCAATATCGAAGAGAGGTGAACAATTTACCATTTACAGCGATGCGTCGCATCAAGGACTTGGATGCGTGCTTATGCAGGACAGAAGAGTGATAGCATATGGATCACGACAATTGAAACCTTATGAGCTTAACTATCCTACGCACGATCTGGAACTAGCTACAATCGTCTTTGCACTCAAAATTTGGAGACACTACCTCTACGGAGAGAAGTTCGATCTATTTTCAGATCACAAGAGCCTGAGATACCTGTTCTCTCAAAAGGAGTTGAACATGAGACAGCGACGATGGATGGAATTGTTAAAAGACTATGATTTCACGCTGCAATACCACCCTGGCAAAGCAAACGTTGTTGCTGACGCATTGAGCCGGAAACCCCGCAAACTCATTGTATCTTCTCTCATGATCAGAGAATGGAAAATGTTGGAGACACTAACGGAGTTTGATTTTCAGATTTCCGAGTCAAGTGAAGGACGACTCTTTGGATGTCTCGTGGTACAACTAACGCTCATAAGTCGTATTCTCGAAGCTCTGGGAAAGGATGAAGGACTTCGTCAATGGTTTGAGAAAGCATCGGCAAAGGACCCTGCCGAGCGGAATATAGGAGCAGATGGAGGATTCAGATGTCTCAATCAACTTTGTGTACCTGATGAGGACAACCTAAGGAAGGATATATTGGATGAGGCACATAAATCAAGAATGACTGTTCATCTCGGAGGAGCAAAAATGTACAAGGATCTAAAAAGGAACTTCTGGTGGGACAGAATGAAGAGAGAAGTAGCGGATTATGTATCCAAATGCATGACATGCAAGCAAGTCAAGGCAGAACATCAGAAACCAGGAGGATTATTACAACCACTACCCGTTCCTGGATGGAAGTGGGAGCACATAACGATGAATTTTGTTGTCGGAATGCCAAGGTCACGGCAGAATCATGACGCCATTTGGGTAATTGTGGATCCACTCACCAAATCGGCTCACTTTATCGCTTATAGTATGACTTAACTGGTTGAGAATTGAGAAGAATGTATATACAACAAGTTGTTCGACTACATGGAGTACCCGTGTCAATTGTGTCAGACCGCGATTCACGTTTCACGTCAGGATTTTGGGAAAGCCTACAAACAGCACTTGGAACTTCATTGAAGTTAAGTTCAACATTTCACCCCCAAATCGACGGATAGACCGAGAGAATCAACCAAGTCATGGAAGATATGCTTCGAGCTTGTGCGATAGATTTTGAAAGTTCATGGTAGGAGAACCTACCATTGATAGAGTTCGCATATAACAATAGCTACCATACGAGTATAGGAATGGCACCATTTGAAGCTTTATATGGCAGACCGTGCCGATCACCCATGTGTTGGACAGAAGTTGGAGATGACAAGCTCTTAGGACCAGAGATGGTTCGAGAAATGAACAAAAAGATCAACATCGTCAGAGAGAAGATGAAAGCAGCTCAGAGCCGACCGAAAAGCTATGCGGATAAGCACCGGAAGGACTTGGAATTCAATGTTGGAGATCATGTATTTCTAAAAGTATAACCTGTACGAGGAATTGTCAGATTTGGACAGAAGAGAGGAAAACTTTTGCCACGTTACATTGGACCGTTCGAAATTCTAGAACGCGTGGAAAAAGTTGCTTACAGACTCGCACTACCGCCCAAGATGTCGGGAGTTCATAACGTCTTTCATATCAGCATGTTGAGGAAAGTCGTGCATGACCCGTCTCACAAGATCAACTTCACGGATATCGAAGTGAACAACAATGTGACTTTTAATGAAGGACCAGTGAAGATCATGTAACGAGAAACTAAGAAGTTGAGGACTAAAGAGATCCCGCTAGTGAAGGTCCAGTGGAAACACCATGATGAGCGTGATGCTTCTTGGGAGTTAGAATTAGAGATGCATGAGAAATTTCCTTACCTCTTTAATGTATAGCTAGCTCTGATTCCGGGGACGGAATCTTTAATAGCAGGTGGATGATGTAATACCCGTAGAAATTCCAGTAATACAATGAGTCCCCGTGTTTTTGCCGTATTAATTTCCCGTGTGGTGATTTCGTAATCCCGAAAACCCGAACTTATACGTGTGTGTACTTAATTATTATTACCTAGACTGCAAGTGTTAACCTCGGACTGAAATTTCACGTATAACCGTAAAATCTGTCCGAGAATTAGACTGTATTGCACGTATTCCTAAGCGACGACTAAACCCTACACTTTTGGATATATGGTACACAAAGAATCTTACCTAAACTAACTCATGTACTACCGCACTCCCTATTATCCCTTGGGTATCTAACCTACCCAAACAAACCCCCCATGAACCGCCGGACCTAACCCACCCCTCCCAAAACCGTCGGCCACCTTCCCTAGATCCCATTCAAATCAATCTCCTCCATCCCTTTCATTTTACATCAAAATAGATTTTATAATCTGTGTATATATAGTTGTGTGTATACACAAGAGTGGGGAGATAGAGAGGGTCACCGGGAGTTGAGATAGAGGAGACACAAAGAGAGGAGGGGCTCGCCAGAGATAGAGAGAGAGAGAAACCGAGACCCACAAGTAAAACCCACTCTTTGGTTTGTTCCTGCACACTTACACCCCCTCACATTCACACACAC
Organism: Hydrangea macrophylla; assembly: GCA_033977485.1. Classification (NCBI taxonomy): domain Eukaryota; kingdom Viridiplantae; phylum Streptophyta; class Magnoliopsida; order Cornales; family Hydrangeaceae; genus Hydrangea; species Hydrangea macrophylla. The sequence continues at coordinate 39,468,947 of CM066994.1, forward strand.
ACCCTCTGGACCCCTCATACAGACCCAAACAGAGCCTTAAGCTCTGGTCTACACAGAAAACCTCCATTTAAAGCCATCACCGGAGCTCAAACCTCCAAACCTAACTATGGCCATTAAAAATTTGACCAAACAGACCCTCTAGACCCCAGGTAGACCACCTATGAACGGCCTGAAGTCTAAACCTCGTTTGGTTCACCATGCAGGCCATTATTTGAAATTATGGCCGAACGAATAATCTCCTAGTAAGGCCCCTAAACAAATGAACCGTGACCCTAGCCTATAGTATGTCGTAGAGGGCCCCAAACCGGTCCTTTTCCCGTTGGAATCATCAATTTACATGAAGAAACGAAAAAATTATTAGGTTTTGAAGTTTTCCGGCAAAAACGGGGCTCACCGGCGGCGGCTAGACGCCGGAGAAGATGACCGGAACCCTAGGTGCATCATATGGTTGTACACCAAGCTTCAGTGAGTGTACAAACCCGTCTCCATTCGGGTTATATCATTTTAATTATAATCGGGTCGTTTAAAAATGACCCGCAGGCCATTAAGTGAAACGACGTCGTTTCACTTCGGATCCAACCAGATTTGGTTGGGTCTGGTTCGGGTCAACAGGCCGGGTTAGGATGAGAGTAAATTCGGGTTCGGGTTTGAGCATACGGGTTGGACCAGCTATTAAGCAACTGGAGAACCCGATTAGGATCGGGCTTGACCCGCAAACTTTACCATGGACTCCACTGAGTCTTTAAAAGGGTAGCCCATTGAATCCGGGTTGACCCGCGGGTCTTTGCTTTTAATTATCATTAATGATTTTATATTATTAATTATTTCGTTAAACTTAATTAAGGGTTATTAATCTATTTTTATATTATTAATGATTCTGTTAATCCCAATTAGTGTTTAATATTATGTTTTAGTAATAATTAGTATATATTAACCAAGATTAGTGTATAAATATATTATTTTGTATTAATAAATAAATATAAATAATTATAAATGGTTTTAAATTGTTTTAAAAATCTAAAAATGGTTTCAATGATACTATAAATTATATTTTAATAAATTGTAGTATTATTTTTTATAATGTACTAATATTATGAAATTATGATTTATTCTTATATAGTATACCTATTATTTATTAGTTTAAATAAATAATAGATAATTGCTTTAAATTAAAATAATTAGGTAGTAAATACCTAATGACCATTCTAAAATGTAGGAAATTATATAAACTTTTCCTAAGGCCTAGTACCTTTATATTATAAATTATTATTTATAAAACTTAACTTTAGTATTTTTTTTTAATAATTATTAATTACTTATAAAGTATTCGTTTGGTTGTATTTTAATTATTTAAAATACCAAACGAACCCCGAAAATTATGAGATAAATACCCTTAGCCTATTTTAAGACCTAGTATTTAATAAAAATATTTATAATGGCCAAATATCTCCCTAAATCATATTTTATTATTATGGGACCCCGCAGTCTACTATTAGACGATTTAAACTTCAGAAATTCATAATAAATAAACCATAGCTCAGAAAAATACGCGGTCAGTTCCTAGAGTCTTAGAATAATGTCTAGAACATCCCCTTAAAGTTTGGTGACCTTTCGACACGGTCAAAAATACAGCTTATCTTTAGGGCCCAAACTGGTATAGAAAACCCAGCCTTTTATACAACGGACTTCAATTTGAGTCTAGTCAATGGCGTTGGACTCAGAATGATGTCTAGATCATCATGTTGAGGTTTAGAAACCCACCCGGCACAATTACCATTATGCCCCTGATTTTAGTAAGCTTATTTATCAACGTTCTATGTAATTTTATACTTCGTAGGAACCGCTACGCTTACTGTTACGCACCCGCATCGAGGTGAGTCGTCCTAACTCACTTGGTATATTATAGAATTATTCTTGGATCATATATGTATGCCCAGTACGTCCTGTGTGAACAATACTGATAAGTATTAGTTATGTGAACGTGAGATTGTTTCTCATATAATAAATGCATGTTAGCTAATTATACTCCATGCTTAGTTAATATTCGCTGATATTCTGGTTTATCATGATTTCCGTTTCTATAGTCACATGAACAATCATATGAACATGATAGAGTTTTGATGTCAACATTGACGTCTGCATGGTTAGTCACGGGGACTAACCCAATCATATCAATATATACATTGAATGGACCACGGTGGTCCGAGTGGTACAGTCAAGTAAATGGGAACAACAATGAAACTTTTATAGGGCCCTGTTAGGCGACGATAGCCAGAGTTTCCATTGAAATCATTGAAGTTATGCATGAATTGATGGTTGATACGCTATAGGGCTCTGCTAAGCGACGATAGCAATGTATCCATCTGAATACAATAGTTATCTTTCAAATGCTATAGGGCCCTGCTAGGCGACGTTAGCGCTGTAACTATTCTATTCTCCCTGCAAGGTCACGAGGACCTAAGAGTCCAATGATTACACTCTTTTTAAAACCAAAACTGCTATAGGGCTCTGCTAGGCAACGATAGCAACGTAATCATTCTACTCTAAGCCAACGGCGTTACACTGGTAATGTAACAAGTCACATGAGTCGGTTGTGGTGCCCATGGTCGAGTTAAAGTCGAATATATCGATAATGCATTTGTGTCATCATACTACCATGTCATATGCTTATTTAATGTTGGTTCAAGATATTGTTATACTTGTATATCCTTAAATGTATTAGGAGTGATCGGTTAAGACGATTTCACTTAACTTTAAAAGCTAACGGCTCCTTCCCTGCCCTGGACATTTTACGTCTAGGTTATAATGAGGAGAACTATCAAGGTAACAATGAAGATGCATATCACTATCCTCAGGATGGGTACTATCAGGAAGGTGATCCTGAGGCAGACTATCAGGAAGAGTTCGATAACGAGGGTTACGGGTTTGCCAGTTAGAAGAAGGACCCTGACCTACTTCCGCATTAAGACTTCTTTTATGTCTTAACTATCTTTTGGTTGATGTAATAATTTAAGTGGCGTAAATCGCCCAAACTTATCTTTTTTGGTTTTCATTCGGAACTTCTGTAATAGCTTAAGTAGCAAAACACTTTAAGTTCCCCCATGAATACCATTAGACGCTTTTGCAAATTCCTTACTTTGATATATATATTTTGTTAGTACGTTGCACGGACATGTCAGCTTTATGTAACTCGTCATTCCCTACGGGTCCAGAAAGGAAATTTTAAATTTTCCCTATTTTTGACTACTCCGGGGTGTGACAAATAAATAAATTAAAAAAAAAAAAAGACAACTTAGGCCCGACCCTGCAAGGCCCGAGGCCTTAAGTCCAGCCCTAGGCCCTAAGCCCGACCCAAGGCCCTAGGCCCTAGGGTAGGGCCTAGAGCATGAACCCTCTAGCCCGGCCCGAACCCGGCCCGGCCTGGCCCAAAAGAGAGAAGGAGCCCGTGGGCCAAAGCCCAAGTCCGCCCAAACCCGATCAATATAGGGCTGGGCCGGACCCGATGGGCCATTTTTACTTCCCTACCAGGTAAGTATAAAAAAAAAAGAGAATGTATTGAATAAGATATAGTCTTTGTTAAAGACAGTGATATAATTGAGTAATTGGATACGAAAACATCCACATAATCGTATCGTCCTTAGAGATTGTCCTTAAATGATAAGCGTTGGTGAGCTGGGGGCCTTAAGTGTTTAAATTAATAATACAAGGTCCAAAATAAAATTTTGGTGTAATTAACTTGTAGCCTTACAATTAGAAGACTTTATGTGTGATTTTTATTCTTTTTTTAATGGTAACAATTAGAATACTCTAATTATACTAAAACTAAAATATTGAAAGATTATAGATAAAAAAATCTCTAATTTTACCAAATGAACCATTATCTTATATTTATTTCTTTTGTGAGGATAATATATTATTTAAAGCATCACATGTGTACTGTTTTTATTAAGCATTACTTCAACATAATTTTCTGCATGTGCCTATACTCCCTTAATCTTAGTTCATTAGATTAGTTTTCCACTGTTTTACCAAATAATCAACACTTTCCAACGTCATATTACTTGCTGGTACTTCATATTTTTATGACTATTTAGAAAACTTGATAGGTTTTGGGAACATTAAGTTTTCAAAAGTCCTACTATTTTAGAACACTAGAATCTATTAGTTTTACTTCCATTAATTTAGGAAACCTTTTAATTTCGTGATTTTTTTGAGGCATGTGAATACGGTCATTTATATGTGTGCATACGTTAGTATTAGCATATGACAGGGAAAACTTGTAAATAAAAGGATTTGTAGTTAAAAAAATGGACTTTAGACAAACTTTATTTATCTCTATTGTCCTTTGTTGGCCAATGAAAGTAGATTTAGTTTTTTTTTTTTTTTCAAAGTAGAAACTATAAATTAATTTCCATCATTTTCTGAAACAAGTATTTAACAAATCCCTTCTTCATGTTATCGCAACTAAAATTTTGCTCATCAAAAAGTATTTACTATATAATTACTCATCTCCAATTAAGAATGGAAAATTACTTTTCCCTCTACATATCATTTATGAAAAGTATAAACACATAGAGCTGATTTTGGGTGGATCAAATCAAAGTTGATGCATTAAAAAAATATTTCATAAATTTTGGAATAGAGAAACTCATTCTCATTCTGGAACTTCAAAATTTCAATCGAATTCCAAAATTTTGAAATTTTATTGCAAAGATTTGGAAATCAAAATTTATTTATTGGAATTTTAAAATAAAACATTTCACGTCATAAGTATTGAAAATATTATATATATATATATATATATATATCCGTGTAAGCATATATTTAGTTTATGTCAGAATTCTTTGGTTGGAAGTTGTTTAGAATATTGTGGAATTAAAATTAAAAATGTTTCCATCACCATTTTGATTTGAATATATATTTTTTTATTATTTTAAAAAAAAATTTTGCATATTTTTTAAATTTTCAAGTTTTTGATTATTGCAATTCAGAATTAATTTTACAATTCCATAGTAACCGAACATAGTTAAAATTGTTAGAATTTTTTCAATTCACTTCAACACTTGAAATATATTTTATAATGTAAATAATTTAATATTAGGTGTCTGCTCCTAACTTTTAATACTTTTGAAAAGGATGTTAAAAAATGAGTATGTCTTGGGGCACCGAAATGGTGCACCGAATGATCGGTGCCCTCCATTTTCAGTGGGACCCATGCCCTGTATGTGTGGGGTCCACCGAAATAGAGCGTACCGATCATTCAGTGCACTATTTCGGTGCCTGCAGCATTGTCGTTAAAATATTGCTTGTACAAATCAAGTATTTAGCCAGTTGTCACCAACTACGTGCAAAGCACATCCTTTAAGACTAGTTATAATAAAAGGTGCCAAAGCAATCTTTAGTGAATGTGTGCTAGTACAAATTGACGAAAAAACATCCTTTTTTAAAAATCTCGTACGGTGCAAAAGGCAATATAAGATACCATTTTCCTCTATATAAAAAAAAAAGATACCATTTGAAACGCCAAGACTTATGTGGTCTGATGGGCAAGGCTCCACTTTCCCTTGTGCGAGGGTTGGGTTCGACACCTGTGGGAGTTATTACGGGTATGGGCTTTGCTCCCTCTCTTGTGTGTGTGCGTGCCCTAGGGGTTTTGCCATTAGCAAAAAAAAAAAAAAGAAGAAGAAAAAAAAAGATACTACCATTTGACACGGTCCTGGTTTAGAAGGATGTTGATTTGACGAATATGGGCCGTTGGCCCAGTTAACTGTCTAGGCCAAACGTTTTCCTTAGTTGTGTCATGTAGTTAAGGGTGTCCATCGGTCTGTTTTTTCGTATTTTAAAAACCAACCGAACTGGTCGGTTTAGTCGGTTTTTGTAAAACAGTAAACTCATTGCTTTTCTTTCATCCAGAAGTTCACAAAAACTGTCTAGTATTATTTATTGAATGGAATGAAATATCTGAGGAACACTTCTATTTTTATAGGACAAAAAATAGACGTTAGGCCTTCATTATATCATAACGTAAATGACGCGATAATGGGCTGCTGTTACAATGAACAAATATGAACGTATAGAATAAATAAAGAAAAACCTGTTGAAAAAGGTTCAAAATTTAGAAAGAATTTTCAGGAAAAAGATAAGAGGCCAACCAAACAAGCCCAAGCTAACCCACGCCAACCCAGCCGAATATTGTAAACTTAATGCAACATTTTTACATCCTCGGCAATGGCAACACATTACTACAGTCTGCCATCTGATTACTAAATTTAAGCAATTTTTAATCATTCTAGTAGCATATATCTTGGATGAAAAGTATGAGCGATGAAGTACTTTATAACTTTCCAAAATGTAATTACCAAATGGAATGACATATATGTTATACACATCTGCACATATATAGAAGCAATAAGACACACATGGAAGGAATCTTAATAATGCTCTCATATAGCTTGTTCTGATAAGTAAATTCTTGACCAACAAAATGCAGGTTAAATTGGTACTCCCTCTACATTCAACAAGTTAATCGATAGAGTTAAGCCCTCTCCTCCTTCCCCTGCCCTTGCCGTAGCCCTCTCCACCTTCCTGTGCCACCACAAGCATACCCGTGTCCTTCTCCACCTAGCCGCAGCTGTCACGCCCCGGCGTAGCAAAATAACGAAAAAATTTTATTTCCGTTTTGGACCCGTAGGTCATGACAGTTGGTGGATCGCTTGTCCTGTACTTAGCTTAACATGTACCAGAAAACAGAGTAATATAAAGCAACAGGGAAGTTAATATTAAACATATTACAACTTCAAATGATATTACATTGTCCTTTAATAAAACATCCCTAAGGCACAAACGCCTTATTCAAAACAAAAGCAATTTCCATATCATTATTACAACTTTATTTAAATTATAAAAGTAGCGATGTAGGCTCCTCTAGCTGGCATAATCATATTGCCCTGCATAATCATTTCCTGAACATTTGGATATCCAGGACAAAATAAAGTCATCAGCTAATGAAAGCCGAGTGAGTATAACGAATCCACAAGCAATGTATATAAAAGTACATTAACAGTTATTATAAAGGTCTGGTACCTTTGAGTACGGTTAATTCATTACTCCAATCATTGCATAATAATAATTAATAACAGTTTGAGTAATGAATATTAAGACTGTGCATGAACAATGAAACCATCTCATCTCACTGACTCTTTTATCTCGATTACAATCTCTTGACTCATTCGGTCCACCTAGAACCATCCGGCGCAATGCCGTTAGTTTAGAAGGTCTGTCGATATGCCTACCGTCTTTAAGTTGGCTGGGACATACCTAGACGTTCAAGGTTGCAATAACCTGTGGAATGCCTTAATTAATCTACCGTATCTGAAGCGGCCTAGAATAATTTAAAGCTACCACTAGACTGACCTACCGTATCAAAAGCGGCCTGGGCTCAGCCCTCTTAATTAATCTACCGTATCTGAGGCGGCCTGGAATAATTAAGGCTATCACAAGACTCTGATTGACCTACCGTATCAAAAGCGGCCTGGAATAATTAAGGCTATCACAAGACTCTGATTGACCTACCGTATCAAAAGCGGTCTGTGCTCAATCCTTCTTAGTTAACCTACCGTATCTCAAGCGGCCTGGGATAATTAAGGTTACCCGTCCCGAGACATTCTCACAACATATATGCTGACCAACGACCCCTTTCCATACATGCCAACTCGACTATGCAATGTGTAACTTGTTCTATTTGCTATTTTCTTTAACGGGCAGTGGTTGTTTAAACTCGTAATTATCATCAAGTAAACCAATTTATCTCAGTTTGATTTTAGGAAGCTGACGGCGTAATTTTAGGAGTCATAGAATTTTTTTTACAAATTTCAGAAGATAAACATAGCATATAAATTTAGCCAAGAGGCCCTTCTTAATGACAAAAATACATAAAAGTATAGGGTACATGGTTTGACATTATTTTTAATAAAGACAACACATCAAAATATAATTTCCTCTATTTTTTTTTTCAAGACTTTGGAAGTATCATAGGCATTTGAAGTAATTAAAATACGAATTTAATAACCACAAATTAATTTATTAAAAATACCAAGTTCTTGTTTTATAAACTGGTAAATTACAAAACTATATAAAAAGACCTCCAATCATGTGAACAATAATATAGAATTTAATAGAGTCAATAAGTATTTTTAATACTCATTTTATACATAGAAATTAATTTATTATTATTATTTAACACAAATAAATAATAAATATAATTTAGCATTACTAAGAGAATTTTCATAAAATAATAAATATTATTTAATATCATTTTCGAAACAAAAAAAAAAAATCATTTTCATACATACATGTAACTACCAAGGCTTGATCTCCCAACCTCATGGTGAAAAATTAACTAACAAAACCGTTCTGGCAACTTATGCTTTAGTGGTCAATTACTAGACTTGAATATTTAAACACTACTAATGTTAGCTCATTAAACCCATGTACAAAAAAATACTACAAAACACTATGTATCCAACAAGGTTTGATCTCCCAACCTTAGGGTCAAGGATTAAAGCACCAAACCAATCTGTCAACGAAATTCTTACTTTTAAACCACCAGAATTACATACTTAACTAAGTCAATCCAGGCATAAAAAAAATTTAACTACAACACAATATGTAGCCAACAAGATTTAATCTCTCAAACTTAAGGTTAGGGAACAATACCCCAAACCATTCTGCCCACTTGTGTTTTACTTATAGATTATCAGAATTAAATATTAAAAACACTAATATCAGTATATTAAGCTAATACATCGTCTTCTCCAAAAAATCTTGCAACTCTGGTTAAGGGCCTGTTTGGCTACGCTTTTATTTTAGGAATTCTTAAAGTCACTATATCTTTCTCGTTACTTATCGGATTGCGACGAGTTCTATATGAAAGTTGCTCGGTTTTTCGCAAGGATTCCAAAAATCTACATTATATATCCTGAATTTTACTTTAAAATTTCCAGATTTCTATATTCGTGGCAAAAACGAAATTCCACTTTTGGGGGTCAAGAACTCAACCAATTAACAAACTGTTTATAGGGGAACTTAATGGGACCATATACTTTCATTTCCAATTTACAGAATTTGTTTCCGTTAACATTTTCGGTACCGGTAATTTTGGATCTCCATTGCTATATATACATATATAGGCGTCTATACATACTTTCGATACCCCAGGCTTGTGTGTAATGGCAAATACTACATTATGAGTGGGTTCGAGAGACTCACCGGTCTTTAGATAAGGCTGTGAGACTTGCCGAAGAAAGACGGAAAATTCCGTAAATATACTCCGAGCTTAACAATGGCTATGGCTATGGCTATGGCCTTGGGAGCTCACTGCTGTGTTCTAGCTTCTGTATTTCTTCTTCTTACCCAGAATATATGTGACTATGTGTGTGTGCTTGAGAGTGATATCAATGGAGGCTTGAGAAAGGGATGGATCAAAAGGAGAGGAAGAGAGTTTTGGACTTATTTTTGCTACTGTGATGAGTTTTGTAAATGTGGGTGTACTTGCTTTGTGTGCTTGTGCTTTATAAAGAACTTCAGTTCAAGTAGCATTTGTGCTTACAAGGTATGAATGCAAATAAGAAGGCAATCAGTGTTGCAACTTGCACTGTATTATTTGGACGTGATCATTGTATATAAAGATAACATTACAGTTGTGAGAGAAGTGACTGCAATCAATCACGCAGATAATGATTCATCTGGTTAGTTAAATTAGTTTGATCAGTTAGTTCAGTTAGGTTGGTCTGGGTAGTCTAGAAAAATACCCCAAATAAATATTAGGGACCAAAAAATGTAGTCAATGTGATTAATATTTTATTACTAGTTTTAATCCCAAATTATAAGATAACTTAGGGGCGCAGTCTTAAGCATAATTAATTTAAATTAAATTACTAACGGTCACAAAATTAATGTCATGTAATTATAGTAAATCAACATAAGTATTTTTAATCTATGGAATTAATACTACAATTAAAATAACACATAACAGCAAAGTAAAATGGCATTGTATTAATAACTAATAACATGAGTATTATTTAATAATTAGAATAATACCCCAACTAAAAATTGACAATTAGTAAATAAATAAAAACTAACATCTCTTATTTATTATTAGGGGCGCGAAAATACAGGTTGCTACAGCAGCCCTCTCCCCTAGCCGCAAGTCACCAGAGACCTCCAGGCCTTGCGGTACACCACAGAGCCTTCGGCTCTGTCTTTGCAGCCCTTAGCTGTACTTTTTGCCCCTGTTGGGCAGCTTGTGATGTATTAAGAGCCACCTTCGTCCTCTTCGTCTTCTTGTTTGGGCTTGCCGAGTGTCCGACTGCCCATTATTTTTTACCCGAGTATCCGGCTTTGATTGTTTGTTCGCCGAGTTTCCGGCCTTGATTATTGCTGCAGTTTTTTGCTTCTCTCTCAATTTTGTGGATTTTGCTTCATACGGTTTGTATTACCATGACTACTAGTGGTAAAGATAAGGATTCTGTAATTATTTCCCACACTACACTGGCTCAACGTGTTACTAGTGTATTGTTAACTGGAAAAATTTTCATGCCTGCTCTAATTCACTTCGTCTCTTTCTCAAAGGCAAGCGTAAGATTGGGTGGTTACTTGGCAAGGAAAAATCACCAAGCGAATTTGATCCTAAGTATGAAGAATGGTATACCGATAACTGTATCATTTTAGGATGGATGTTTGATTCTATGAATGAGCGAGTTTATAATATGTTCATGTACCATTGCAACGTTTTTGATCTCTGGACTGTCCTGAATAAAATGTATGCGCATGCTCATAGTGATTCTCGTGTTTTCGAGCTTAATCAGGATATTTCACATCCTTCCCAGTCTACCTTGGGTCTCTCTGTTGCAGATTTTTGTGGGTACCTGTAGACCCGCTGGGACGAGCGCTCTCAGTATGAGCCTATTAGTGACTTCCCTAGTAACAGTGCTGTTGAGACCACATGCCTGGATCGCCATCATACCTACCAGTTCTTAATGGGCCTAAAGCCCGAGTTTGAGGCTCTTCGCACCCAGATCCTTAATACTGTCCCTCTACCCTCTTTATTTGAGGCTTTTGCAACTATGGAGGGTGATGAGTAACGGCGTCGCATTACCTCTATTTCTCCTGTTATCGGGTTATCCTCACCTGCTCCTATTTCGGATCAGATGGCCTTTGCTGCACCATCAGGCCCTCGTCCTACAGGTTCACGTTTCTTTTTCTAGTACTGTCGTAAGCCCGATCATACTATCGATCGCTGTTTTGACCTCCACCCAGAGATGAGACATCAATTTGCTAGAAGTAAACCCCCTGGTGGTCGTGGGAGAGGTGCTCCCCGTACAGGTGTTGTGGTTGAAGTTGTTAGCCCCAAAGTGTTATTCCATTAGTTGAATGGATAATTTTGATGATTAACAAACTACTTAGTAGTATTTTCTAATGATCTTAAGTTGATTAAGTTGCAGAAAGTATATCGTACATCAATATATGTTCACATGATCGTAAATCTTCTCCATACATAGAGACATGGTGATTTGTGCTCAAAAGTTTCAAGCCAAACGAAGCTTTACAAGTTGAAGAATTTTGTTTGGATCATTTTCTAGGAATCTATGTAAGCAATTTAATTTATGTGAACATCATTCTTAAGGGCTCAATTTAATTCAAAGAAGTTCTACATAGTTAAACCCAACTTATCTTTGAAAATCTGCAAAGAGCAGTCGACTGTGCTTTCGTTTTAGTCGACTAATGGTCCAGTCGACTGGACAGTCGACATGTGTACACAGAGATGTTATCTGTGTGCAATCCAGTCGACTGCCCTCCCGACGTAGTCGACTGAGCCTTGTGTTTTTCTGATTCTTTTTAAATATCAATCGACTGCCCTGTGAATCCAGTCGACTGAATGACTGCGATAAATACAGTAACGGCTAGTTAACTGCATTTAATGAAGCTTTTAAATCTCCCAACTACTTCCAACGGTTGGAAATCCTAAGGAAGCTATAAATACATGTATTTGTACTTCTTTTGATAACTTTTGATCAATCCAACTTTAATTAATTTCACCACATTTACTCCTTGAGCCCTAGTTTGGTGAGATCATAAATTCTATTGCTCTAGTCTTTATTTGTATATCTTAAGAGCAATTTATTGTGAAGCTTAATCTTGTATTCATCCACTCTATTGAGAGAGTCTTCATTCTTGTATCAAATCTTATTTATAAAGGAAGTGTGTATTAAGGGTTGATGTAACCCTAGTTCAAGTGAAGAGGATTTTCTTCCTTGGAGAGATTGTAAGGGTTTAATCTTCACCCAAAGAAGATTGAGATAGTGAAATCCTCAAGAGGTGTTCTTGAGGGGTGGAAGTAGGGCGCGGCGTGCGGTTTCCCGAACCACCTAAAAATCGGTTTGCATAGTGTCTCTTTTCTTTATCTTTCCTTTGCATTTGTGATTTTTCTTATTGGGCAATCAATTTGAACAAACCTATAATTAGCTTTTAAAACCTTATTCACCCCCCCTCTAAGGTTTCCTTTTTGGACCAACAATTGGTATCAGAGCCTCGGCTCAAATTTCTAACGTATTTGAGTTAAAGATCAAATGGAAACCACCACTACCACTATCATCTATAGTGAGGGACAATCCTCAAATAGACCTCCTTGTTTTAATGGTTCAAATTATGCCTATTGGAAAAATCGAATGAGAATCTACATGATTGCTCAAGACTTTGATCTTTGGCAACTTGTTGTGAATGGACCTCACATTCCCATCAAGATTGTAGACGGTGTTGAAATTGAGAAAACTATTGAGGAATACAATGACATTGATAAAAGGCTTATCAAGATGAATGCGAATGCTATGAATATTTTATATTGTGGATTAGACCCAAATGAGTATAATAGAATTTCTTCTTGCGAATCCGCAAAGGAAATTTGGGATAAACTTGAGGTTGCTCATGAAGGTACTAATCAAGTTAAGAAATCAAAAATAAATCTACTTGTTCAATCGTATGAGATGTTTAAAATGTCTTCTAATGAAACTATTAGTGAAATGTTCACTCGTTTCACCATTATTATCAATAGTTTAAAAAGTCTTGGTAAAATATATACTAATGAGGAGATGATTGAGAAATTGCTTAGGTCTCTTCCAAAGCATTGGCAACCTAAAGTGACGGCAATCCGAGAAGCCAAGGAACTCTCAACACTCTCATTGGAGTAACTCTTGGGCTCTCTCGTTACTCACGAAATGGAGTTGGCGGTATTTGATAAGGAAGACAAGAAGAAGAACATTGCTTACAAAACATCTTAAGACAATGAAGAGGATAGTGATAGCAATGAAGATGATGAGATGGCTATGATCACAAGGAAGTTCAAAAGATTCTTGAAGAAGGATAAGAACTTCACTAGGAGAACTCCTAAGGCGATAGAAGCTAAAAAGGAGCCAATTATATGCTTCAAATGCAAGAAGCCGGGCCATGTCAAGGCCGATTGTCCTTTGATGAAGAATAACTACAAGAAACCCAAGAAAAGGGCAATGAAGGCTACTTGGGATGATTCCGATAGTGATTCATCAAAAGATGACTCAAGTGATGAGGAAGTGGCAAATATTTGTCTAATGGCTCACTTGAGTGAGGTAAATGATCCTACTCCCGATACTTGTTTTGATTCTAAAAAATATGATGAACTCCAAAATGCTTTTGAGGAGTTACATCAAGAATTAGAAAACTTGGGAGCAAAGTATGTTTCTCTTAAAAAGAATTTTTCATTACTTTCAAATGAATTAAGTGATTTGAAAATTCAAAATGATCTTTTGAGAAAGGAAAATGAAGCTCTAATTGACCTAAAATCTCAAAATGATTTATTGAGAAAAGAAAAGGAAGAGTTTTCATTAAACAATTTTTCTTCAAATATCTTAAAGAAAGAAAATGAAGACTTGAAGAAGCAAGTGGAAGATTTAAACAAAACAATAACAAAATTCACTCTTGGGGAACAAAATCTAAATATGCTTTTGGGAAAACAAAGGTGTGTTTTTGAAAAAGCCGGTTTAGGATTCAATCCTACCTTTAAAGAAAAGAAATACAATAACTTCTTTTCAAAAGGTACTTCCACTAGCTCTAACAAAAATCAAGTGAAAAATTCTCATCAAAACTTTTTTGTTAAAGAAGCCTCCTAAAGTATTTCCAATCCTAGTATTACATGCCATTATTGCTTGAGAAAAGGACATGTAAACTACAAGTGTCCAAACAAAAGAAAACTCAAAATGGTGTGGATTAAAAAGGGAACAACACCTCCCTTTGCTAACAAAATTGGACCCAACGAATATTGGGTACCAAAGAGGATCACTTAAGTTTGTCTTGCAGGTTTGTCTCAAATCTACTAGCAAGGATAGATGGTTCTTGGATAGTGGTTGCTCAAGACATATGACCGGAGACAAATCCAAGTTCTCATCTCTCTCTCCAAAGGATGGAGGAAATGACACATTTGGAGACAACTCTAAAGGAAGAATCATTGGTATAGGTAATATTGGTAAGAATTCCTCATTAACTATTGAAAATGTACTTTTGGTTGAAGGTCTAAAACATAACTTGCTTAGCATTAGTCAATTGTGTGATAAAGGTTTTCAAGTTGTGTTTGAATCAAATTATTGCATGATTAACTATGCTAGTTATAATAAAATATTGTTTATTGCTTATAGAGAAGACAATGTGTATACAATTGATTTTGATGATATTTCTTCTCAAGATGTTAAGTGTTTTGCCGCTTTGAATGAAACAAGTTGGCTTTGGCATAGAAGATTGGGTCATGCTAGCATTGATTTACTTTCAAATTTATCTAAAAATGATTTGGTCAAAGGTTTGCCAAAAACAAAATTTGTTAAAGATAAAGTTTGTGATGCTTGTCAACTTGGAAAGAAATCAAAACATCTTTTAAAAAGAAAAGGGAAATATCAACTTGTAGACCTCTAGAATTACTTCATATGGATTTATTTGGTCCAAATCGAGTTGCTAGCATGAGTGGCAAAATCTATGCCTTTGTCATTGTTGATGATTTCTCTAGATTCACTTGGGTGTTCTTTCTTGCACATAAGGATGAAGCTTTTACACTCTTTGTTAACTTTTGTAAACGTGTTCAAAATGAAAAAGGGTATGCGATTAACAATATAAGAAGTGATAGGGGCCGAGAATTTGATAATAATGAGATTACTTCTTTTTGTGAAGAAAATGGTTTTGGTCACAATTTTTCAGCACCTAGAACTCCTCAACAAAATGGGGTTGTCGAGAGGAAAAATAGATCTCTTCAAGAAATGGCAAGAACTATGTTAAATGAATTCTCTTTACCAAAATATTTTTGGGCCGAGGCCACTAGCACTTCATGCTATGTTATTAATCGTGTGGTCATTAGAAACAAGCTTAATAAGACCCCATATGAGCTTTGGAAAGGAAGAAAGCCCAACATAAGTTATTTCAAAGTTTTTGGATGTAAGTGTTTTATCTTGAACACTAAGGACAACTTGGGAAAATTTGATGCTAAATCGGATGAAGGCATTTTTCTTGGATATTCTCAAATTAGCAAAGCTTATAGAGTTTTTAATAAAAGAACTTTGATTGTAGAAGAATCAATGCACGTTGTTTTGATGAAGCAAATCCTTTTAAGAAAGTCTTAGATGATGACATTGACACTTTCAAAGATGTTTCAAATAATGTTGAAAACAATGGTTCAAACTCTTTACCTCTTGAAAACTCTAAGAAAGAAGATCCTCCTTCCATTGAACCACTTAGAGTGGAATTAAGAAGTAATCTTCCCTTTGAATGGAAAAATGTGCCTAATCATCCTATTGATCAAATCCTAGGAGATCCTAGCCAAGGTGCAGCTACTAGATCATCTCTCAAAAATATTTATAATAACTTAGCATTTCTATCTCAAATTGAACCCAAGAACTTTGATGAAGCCGAGAACGATGAAAATTGGTTATTGGCTATGCAAGAAGAGCTTAATCAATTGGAGAGAAATGAAGTTTGGACTCTTGTTCCTAAGCCTAATGATCACACTATTATTGGAACAAAATGGGTCATTCGAAACAAAAAGGATGAATCCGGCATTGTTGTGAGAAACAAGGCTAGATTAGTTGCCCAAGGCTATAATCAAGAAGAAGGTATAGACTACGAGGGGACCTATGCTTCTGTAGCTAGACTCGAAGCCATTAGGATGCTTCTTGCCTTTGCTTGCATAAAAATTTCAAACTTTTTCAAATGGATGTGAAAAGTGCCTTTCTAAATGGCTTTATCTTTGAGGAAGTCTATGTTAAACAACCCCCGATTTTGAAAATCCACATCTTTCGGATCATGTTTTTAAACTCACAAAAGCTTTATATGGTTTAAAACAAGCTCCACGTGCTTGGTATGATAGATTAAGTAAATATCTTATTGATCTTGGTTTTAATCGAGGAAAAATTGATACTACTCTTTTTGTTAAAACCTCAAATGAAGATATCTTGCTTGTTCAAATTTACGTGGATGATATTATCTTTGGAGCTACAAATGAGAAGATGTGTGAAGAATTTGCATCATGTATGCAAAATGAATTTGAAATGAGTTTGATGGGGGAGCTTAACTTCTTTCTTGGACTTCAAATAAAGCAACATAAAGATGGCATTTTCATAAATCAATCCAAGTATATTAAAGATCTTTTAAAAAGATTTGGATTGGAAGGAAGCAAAGTTTTTCAAACCCCTATGAGTTCTACTTTAAAACTTGATAAAGATGAAACCGGCAAGCCGGTAGATTGTAAGCTTTTTCGGGGAATGATTGGTAGTCTATTATATCTCACCGCAAGTAGACCGGATATCATGTTTAGCATATGCCTTTTTGCTAGATTTCAAGTTTCACCTAAGGAATCACATGTCATTGCGGTTAAACGTATTTTTCGTTATCTTCTAGGTACTATAGACTTAGGTCTTTGGTATCCTAAAAATACTTCTTTTGAATTAACAAGTTTTTCAGATGCGGATTTTGCCGGTTGTAAAATTGATCGTAAAAGTACTAGTGGCACATGTCATTTCTTAGGACACTCGCTTGTTTCATGGTTTAGTAAGAAACAAAATTCGGTAGCTCTATCTACGGCCGAAGCCGAATATATAGCCGCTGGAAGTTGTTGTGCTCAAACACTTTATATGAAACAACAATTAGAAGACTTTGGACTTTACTATGATCATATTCCCATAAATTGTGATAATACTAGTGCCATATGTTTATCCAAAACTCCTATCCAACACTCAAGGACTAAACACATTGAGATTCGTCATCATTTTATTCGCGATCATGTTCAAAAGGGGGATGTTGATCTTGTTTTCATCAACACCGATCGTCAATGGGCTGACATTTTCACCAAACCTCTTCCCGAAGAACGTTTTTGTGTTATTAAAAGAGAATTAGGCTTGTCATGTTTGAGTGATCTGCTTTAAAATTCAGTATCTGGACTCACATACTCCTTCTGTGTGATTCTAACCAAAGCAGTCGACTGGTATCCCATAACAGTCGACTGGTTCTGTCCCTTCTCTTTTGATTCTTTGATTCTGCCTATATCAGTCGACTGAGGCATCGACTATTTCTGTACCCTCAACCTTCTGTCTTAGTCAGTCGACTGAGGAGTCGACTGGTTTTGCATCCAAAGTCCCTGCCTTCTTCCGTCGACTGAGGCGTCGACTGAGCCTCTGTTAGCCCCAAATTTCTGAGCCCTAATTTGTTCTTCAGTCGACTGCTCCTGCGATACAGTCGACTGCTCCTCTAATTTCTATATAAACCGCGTCTTCTTCTTTCTTTTTTTCTTCACCTCTTCTTCTTTCGGCGATTTTCTTTCTCTCTTTTCTTTTCTTCCCCGTCTCAAATCCTCCCATTTTCTCACTCATTTCCTTTGTTCTTCTCCTTCCTCCTCTCCTTGAACTCCTTAAACATCATCTCCTTCATCTCTTTCTTTCCCTGCGTCCTCATCATCTCGTTTCACTCTCTCTCTCTCTCTCTCTCTCTCTCTCTCTCTCTCTCTCTCTCTCTCTCTCTCTATAGCCTCCTTCTCTCATGGCTCCCAAGCTTAAAAGGAAGACCCTTGCGAGTGGCCCATCCTCTGCTCCTCAGGCAACCAAAGCCAAGCGTTTCCCTACTCAAGAGGAATAAGAGAGCTTTGACGAAGTTTTCTCGCACAGACATGTGGTTTTTGGTAAGATTCTTCCTATTCTCTTTTCTAAATCTGCTAATCTTCGTCTTGGATTTCTTTTAGAACGCTTAGGATGGCATCTTTTCACCAGTCTCAACCAACCATGCTATCCCACTCTTGTTAAGGAATTTTATTGTAATATGACCTTTGGCCATCGCTTAGACACCCTTAACACATTTGTTCGTGGTGTTAAAATCCATCTTAATCCCGAATCTATATCTACTATTTTTCATATCCGTCGTGGTGATATTACTGAATATAACATTAATACTTGGAATCAAGGGCACGGGTTCGACCCTCTCACTGCTTGCCGTCTTATCACCGGCAACAATGAGTTGTCATATCCCGTGAAGCCCAAGGCTTCTGCCCTAACCTTTGAGGCACGTCTTATCCACCATCTTCTCACCTATACCCTTATGCCCCGTGCTGGGGGACGAGATTCAGTCTCATTCTTGGATGTCTTTTTAATTTGGTGCTTTCTTGAGGACAACTCTTATGATTTGCCGTATCTCATTTGCCGCCACATTAGTGAATGTCAAAAGAAGTCCAAAGCCAGTTCTTTACCTAATGGCTTTGCTTTGACTTTTGTTTTTCGTCACTACAAGGTTCCCTTGGAGGATGAATTTGATCGTCATGACCCTATTCCTACTGACTTCTACTCCTCCACTATCCTATCCCTGATGGGATACAAACTCGTGGGAAATGCATATGTTCCCAAGGTCTCTGCTGATCCCACACTTCCTCCTGCTTCTACCCCTTCCATTCCTTCTTCATCCTCCGCTCCTCCACCTCCACCTGCTGTTGATACACCCGCTCCTGACATCTTGGAGCAGCTATCCATTCTTTCCGCTCAGGTTCTGAGCCTCTCTACCTCCATCTCTTCTCTATCTGTCTTTCACACCCAGTCTATTGAGACAATGCAGGCTACCTTCTCTTCCTCACAGTAGGAGGCAGTTGAGCTTCATCAGCGCGCATCGCATCCTTACGAGCCGATGTTTTCGATATTGGCGGTGTCACGCCCCGACGTAGCATAAATAAGGAAAGCGTTTAATTTCCTTTATGGACCCGTAGGTCGCGACAGTTTGAAGGATCGATTCCGTCCCAAACGTCAAACAACAAAACATATAATCAGAGTAAAGCAATCAAGGCTTACAAAAATTTTCTATCTTATTACATTTTATGAACCGGGGTCAACTAAGGCACAGACTGCCTTGAAAATAAAATAATATCTTAGAGTCTGTTACAGTCATCCTTAAAACAAAACAGTTCATAACTTAAAACAGATAAACTTAAAACATATAATAAACAGTTTCTTTATTCCAGAAGCAGCCATTCTCAATTAGCATAGTCGTATGATTCCTCCTGGTTATAACCTGAAAAGCCTGAACACGAATGTCCAGGACGCATCAACGTCGTCAGCTTCAAGAAGCTGGTGAGTATTAAAAACATGACTTTAAATGTAAAACATACCCATTTACCTTTTTCCAATTCAAAATTAAATCCACAAGTTTATAATTATGATTAAAGAGCTCGTTTAGAAAAACAACCACAGCATTATTTAAAGAGGGTAAATTTACACAGATGGGACCGTGTATGAGAACAATGCACCACACTCATCTTGCCGACTCTTTTCTCTCGACAGCCACAACAACCCACTATCCTACTCCTGGTATCTTTGAAACACTCAGATAGCCACACTTTAGCAACGGGGCGCCAGGGAGTGTCCAGTTTGCCTCACACTTTGGTCCGGGGTACCAGGGAGTGTCCAATGCCTCACACTTTGAATACCCTAACCGCCATGCAAATACCGGGGCAACCCCTCACACAGTATCCAGACTCGAGTTATCAGGGAGTGTCCGTAGGCCACACTTTAGCACTACCATAGGTGCCAGGGAATGTCCGAGTTTGGTTTCACACACTTTAACGCTACCATGGGCGTCAGGGAGTGTCCATATTTGCCACCGTCGCATTTCAAAGATACCCTCTCCACAATACCAACCACAACCACAACCACGACCACAACCACAAACTCATACTCAACCACAACCACGACCACAAACACAAACTCATACTCTTTCCACACTACCATTACTCTTTTCCACACAGACTGACACCCCTATGCATGTACCACTGACCCACACGAATGGTATGCACTTAAACGAAAACAAAAACGCTGAATTAAAGGAACAACACGCGTACGGGGATTAATGAGTCATACTACAATGTTTTAATCATTCAAACATAACCAATTAGAGTTCTGATCAACTAAATTTCCCAACCAGAACCTTAACAGTATATAAATTTCATCCAAACAGTCCCTTAAACACAAAACAGACAAAAACAGAAACTGTCAGAACTCGCGCGCGTGGGCCGCTCGCGCGAAGTGTCGCTCGCGCGGGCCGCTCGCGCGAAGTGCCTATTTTCCCTTTATAATATAACTTTTCTGTCTGCCTGAGGAAAGCAAGGTCGCGCGCGCGGATCGCTCGCGCGAAGGGGTTCTCGCGCGACCCTCGCTCGCGCGACCAGCCAATTTTTCATTATATATAATAAAACTCTTACGTCTGCCTGGAGACGCCTACCTTGCGCGCGCGGGTCGCTCGCGCGAAGGGTCGCTCGCGCGATACTCGCGCGCGCGATCGTGGCGCGAGATGAAGCTGAGGCTTCATCTTCTCCGCAGGAACTGTTCTGTTTCAGCAAACAGGGGTCTTTTTTTGACCCATTTCAAATATGTAAGTGTGTATATCATGTTATATATGGATCTCTTCCTTTTTCAACAAGGATTAAGAATCTATGGTTAATTTAACATAATTCTAACTATAACTCTCCAATTTTATGAAAGATTAAAAGAGGACAAAATTTAATTCCTAATACACTTTTCCATATGAATGAATTAAGCTTCAATACATTAAACATAGTCACTACATACTATAATCTTTGATATTCATCTCTGAAAACGGATTTAGATTAAGGTTTGAAAATCTTGATTTCTCAAGCTATGAACTTTCATACGTAGGATCAACAATGGTGTTTTACAAAATTGAACAAACATGCAGTAAATAGACATGTAATTACATTCTTAGTGAGTTAGTAATACTCACTGAGATTAGAGATGGAAGTAATTGTTGAGAAAGAAACCCAATATAGAAATACCAAATGCAAGCTTGTAAGCTATGGAGGATTGAAGCTCTCCCTATGCAATTTCTGAAATTCTCTGTGTAATCTCTCTCTCTCAAACTCTCTGTGAAAATGATGTGCAGAATGTGTGTATTTGTGTGTGCTTGAGCATGTATAAATAGAATCCTCAAGGAGGAACTTGGTGACCAAGTAAAAATTTAGAAACTCACTTAGCAAGCTCTAATTGAGTTAACCCAACCTCAAACTCTCTAAATTAACAGCATATACACATACGTATATAGCATATATGCACATTAAACACTACAATTGTCTTCCAAATGAATTGAAGGGCCAAGTAGGTGTGTAGGGGTCAATTGCAAGATGTTTGGCAACTTAGCTTATGGCACAACATTTGCACATATAAGCTAAACATTCCCAAACAATGCCTTATCCAATGATTACTTGCCATTAATGGAAATAAAGCAAATGTCCAAATCGGTCACTTCCAAAATCTGTGGAAGTTAAACACAACATGGACAATTTTGGACATAAACTGGTATTTTCGGGGCGCGGTGGTCACCACAAAAATACAGGAAATTCATTTTAACGTAAAAATTGATTTTCTGGTTTTATAAAAATACTGATTGAGTCAATAGAAGTTACTTTCACCGTTTTGAATTACAGATTTTGAAATCCACACAGGTATTACTAACTTTTGTAAAATTGCAGTTTGGTCCCCCATAAACTTTAAATGTGAATTGGATAAGAAATAGATATTCCAAACAAGTGACTGAAATTAAAGTAAAAGCAGACCATGCTAATTGAATTTAAATATGCCCATGCAAATACGCATAAATTAAATATGGACATGAATTTTTAAATTAAATGGAAATGCAGGTTATTACAGGCGGCTCTTTGGATACTTTGTGCACTTCTACTGCTGCTACTCAAGAGCTTCTTGATCTTCGTCTATCGTCTCTCCAGGCCTCTGTTGATGATGCTCGTGAGGAGATTCGTGTGATTCGGACTCGCTTGCACTTTTGATTGTGTCCTTCTTGGTGTGTTGGATAAGGTGTTGGATAGATGGATGGTCATTCTTTGGATGTTTATTTATTGATCTTACAAATTCTTTTTGGATCTTGACATACGTAGTTTGTTTTTAATGGGTTAGATTTTTTTTTGGATAGCTGGATATTTTGTCTTTTGGCTATGTAGTTCTTTTGGAAATTTGAATGTTTATATGGCAAAATTGGATGTTAATACAATCTCTTGTTTAAATGCATCATCTCTTTTCTTTACTGTCTTGAATACAATCTATTCTATTTTTTTGTTTGTTTGTTTTGTTTGTTGCTCTGTTCTTGCTCGGGAAAATGATGATTCTTTTTGTGATTCCCGACCCAACCACACCCAACCTTGCATCATCCTAGGGGGAGCTCTGCCTCTTTCTCTGTTTTTGTTGATGCCAAAGGGGGAGAAGTTGCACAATTTAATGTTGTTCATGCTAATATAGTTGTTATCTTGTGATTGACACCATAGAACAAATGAGATCATTATATTATCTTGCTTGGTTTTTTTTTTCATGGGCAACAAGTAGTTTGTCATCATCAAAAAGGGGGAGATTGTTAGCCCCAAAGTGTTATTCCATTAGTTGAATGGATAATTTTGATGATTAACAAACTACTTAGTAGTGTTTTCTAATGATCTTAAGTTGATTAAGTTGCAGAAAGTATATCGTACATCAAAATATGTTCACATGATCGTAAATCTTCTCCATACATAGAGACATGGTGATTTGTGCTCAAAAGTTTCAAGCCAAACAGAGCTTTACAAGTTGAAGAATCTTGTTTGGATCATTTTCTAGGACTCTATGTAAGCAATTTAATTTATGTGAACATCATTCTTAAGGACTCAATTTAATTCAAAGAAGTTCTACATAGTTAAACCCAACTTATCTTTGAAAATCTGCAAAGAGCAGTCGACTGTGCTTTCGTTTCAGTCGACTAATGGTCCAGTCGACTGGACAGTCGACATGTGTACACAGAGATGTTATCTGTGTACAATCCAGTCGACTGCCCTCCCGACGTAGTCGACTGAGCCTTGTGTTTTTCTGATTCTTTTTAAATATCAATCGACTGTCCTGTGAATCCAGTCGACTGAATGACTGCGATAAATACAGTAACGGCTAGTTAACTGCATTTAATGAAGCTTTTAAATCTCCCAACTACTTCCAACGGTTGGAAATCCTAAGGAAGCTATAAATACATGTATTTGTACTTCTTTTGATAACTTTTGATCAATCCAACTTTAATTAATTTCACCACATTTACTCCTTGAGCCCTAGTTTGGTGAGATCATAAATTCTATTGCTCTAGTCTTTATTTGTATATCTTAAGAGCAATTTATTGTGAAGCTTAATCTTGTATTCATCCACTCTATTGAGAGAGTCTTCATTCTTGTATCAAATCTTATTTATAAAGGAAGTGTGTATTAAGGGTTGATGTAACCCTAGTTCAAGTGAAGAGGATTTTCTTCCTTGGAGAGATTGTAAGGGTTTAATCTTCACCCAAAGAAGATTGAGATAGTGAAATCCTCAAGAGGTGTTCTTGAGGGGTGGAAGTAGGGCGCGGCGTGCGGTTTCCCGAACCACCTAAAAATCGGTTTGCATAGTGTCTCTTTTCTTTATCTTTCCTTTGCATTTGTGATTTTTCTTATTGGGCAATCAATTTGAACAAATCTATAATTAGCTTTTAAAACCTTATTCACCCCCCCTCTAAGGTTTCCTTTTTGGACCAACAGAAGTCACTCCGCCTTCACCGGATTTTGGACAGCTTCAGTCATAGATTGCCTAGTTTCAGTCTCACTTGGGCCTGGGGGCCCCCTCTTATTCGTCTGGACCCACCACTGCTATTGCCACTGGTAATCCTACTGCTCTTCAGGGTAAGTCCACTCACCCCACATGGATTTTGGATTTTGGTGCCAATAACCATATGGTGAGTCTTCTGTTTTTACTTCTCCGTTTACCTCTATTAATCAGTCGGTTTGTATTGCTGATGGGTCTTATGTTCCTGTTCATAGTCAGGGTGACGCTTATTTGTCCCTTGATATTACTCTTTCGTCTGTCTACTATGTTCCTAATTTTTCCTATAATCTTCTTTCGGTTAATCGTCTCGCCAAATCTTATAATCGTGTTGTTATATTCTTACCCAATTGTTGCTATTTGCAGGACCTGACTTCGAAGAAGATTTTTGGCAGGGGGCATGAGCGTGACAGCCAATACTATGCTCCTTCATTTTCCGGGATGTCTATCTCCAGTCTGCAAGCTACTAGTTTACCTGCTTCTAATAATTCCATCCTACTAAATTCTAATAACTATGTTTTTAGCCTTAAAACTTTAGATTTGTGGCATGCTCGTCTAGGAGATGCAAACTTTCAATACTTGTGTTGGTTATTTCCTTCTTTGAATAAAGCTTACAAGGATTTTCATTTTAATTAGGTGGTATGTGAACTGTCTAAACATACTCGCACTTCTTATATTCCACGTATGCATAGGGCACCCAGTGCCTTTGATCTCATTCACTCAGATGTTTGGGGCCCGTCCCCGGTCACGACCTTATCCCAGCACCGTTACTATGTCACTTTTATTGATGATTATACTCGTTGTACTTGGGTTTATCTTATGAAAAGAAAATCTGAAGTCTTTACACACTTTCGAAATTCTTTACAAATGATTAAAACTCAATTTCATACTATTGTATGTAATATACGGTCAGATAATGGTCGCGAGTATATCACTGATGACTTTAGGGCGGCTCTTAATAAAGATGGGATTTTTCAACAACTTACCTGTCCCTACACCCCTGAATAGAATGGTGTAGCGGAACGTAAAAACTGCCACATAATGTTTGTGGTGCGATGCCTCTTGTGTGGTATGAATGTCCCAAAATACTTTTGGCACATGGCAGTACTCACTGCAACCTATCTTATTAATCGTACTCCCAGTCGTGTTCTTGCTGGGAAGGCACCCCTTCATTGTCTTAAGCCTGATGTCTCTCTTTACCATTTTACCACGTGTGTTTAGGTGTACTTGTTTCGTTCAAAATAGGAGTCGTACTTGCACAAAACTTGATAATAAGGCTGTTCGTTGTGTTTTCTGGGGATACTCGTTTATGTCAAAGGGGTATCGATGTTATGATCCTGTTAACCGTCATTTATATCATTCTCTAGATGTTACTTTTCTAGAAACTGTTCCTTTTTTTCCAGGTTCTTCTTCTTCTGTAGGGCAGAGACCAGTGGAGCCAGTTGTGTCTGATGAGTCTATTCTATCCCATCATGTTCCTATTCTAGACTCCACCGGTGACTCCCTGCCCCCTGTTGTCACCAATGATCCATTGCAGGTTTACTCTCGTTACCCACGCTCATCTGATCCCCTGCCAACGTCTTCTCCGGATTCAGGTATCCCTCTTCCTTTATCTTCTGATGTTACTCCTGAAATTGTTTCTTCCTGTTATCCTACTCGGGTTCATCGCCCTCCTGTTCGCTTTATTTTATGTGAAAGTTCTAACCATCCTATTTCCCAGTATATTTCCTATCAGGGCTTGTCTCCTTCTTTTCAGTCCTTTCTTAGTAAAGTAGATTCTCCATTCCTCGTATTGTTCATGAGGCCCTCCAGAATCCTAAGTGGTTGGCTGCTATGAAAATGACGTCCCCTCTCGTTTAAATCCAAGTCAAGTTTCTATATCAGCAGGGAGCTGTCCCGGTAATTGTAGTTTCCGCCGATCTGACTGTGCTATGTGATAAGAGAGGAGGGGTTCTTCCAACAGGCTTTCGTTCTTATCGCTCTGGATTCCGATCGATATGACCTCCGGGCGGTACAAAGTACACCTCTTCCGTAGAGGCAGGTAGTAACCTAACCTTTAAGAGTTTGTTCAAGGGGGGAGCCCTCTTATCTATCAATGGAAAGATCTCTATGTGTGGCGTGATAAGGAATCCTAGAAAGGATCGATTGAGACTCCCTCCATGGTCCCACGAAGATCTCTAGGTACTTGTCCAGTCCAGGACAAGTGAGATCTTCCGGTCTGCGTGCGTGGAAGCAGCTAAAACAAAGAAGAGTCTGAAGGATGTAACCCAAAGGAAAGAGCCTTTCCCGTCCGCCATTCTGAGATCTAGAGGAATGGAATAAGGGACGGCCCTGCAATTCAAGATCTTTTAAAGAAGCCTTCGGACTAGAGAAAAAGCAGCATTGAAATGGATGCTCTTCAGGGTAATTAGATGTGGGAACTTGTTCTTATTCCAGCAGGTGAGCGCATAGTTGGTTGTAAATAGGTGTTTAGCCTGAAGTATTTGGTCGATGGGACTATTGATCGATATAAGGCTCGTTTGGTTGCTAAGGGCTTTACTCAGATTCCTGGTAAAGACTTTGGTGCTACTTTTGCCCCTGTGGCCAAGTTAACTACTATTCGTCTTCTGGTCTCTTTAGCAGCATCTTATTCATGGCCCCTTCACCAACTCGATGTTAAAAATTCTTTTCTGAATGGAGAGACTGAGACTATTTATATGGATCCCCCACCAGGTTTTCAGGCTCAGGGGGAGTGTTCTAGGGGTTTGTCGCCTCCGCAAGTCTCTCAATGGCCTAAAGCAATCTCCTCGTGCTTGGTTTAGTCGCTTCAGTGATGTAGTCCTCTGCATGGGGTTTATTCGATGCCATTTAGATCACACGTGTTTTATTCGTTGGCAGTCTCAGGGAAGGTGTATGATTGTCTCAGTATATATGGATGATATTATTATTACTGGCAATGATGCATCTGGTATCGCTCAAGTGAAACGTGATCTCGGTACGTCCTTTGATATTAAGGATTTGGGAAGGTCGATTTGCCCTAAAGTTCAAGTGCTTCGCTTTTCCGGCGGGCGGCCTTATGCAGTCCGTCCGGCCTTTTGAAATGTTCTTAATTTTGCTTTATGACTCCTTTGGTCCCTTCTCTTATATTACTTCCGCTGCTGCCACCAATTCAGCCGCTTTAAGGGCCTGTTTGGCAGCCCCTACGGTCACTGTTCAGCCGTCGGCCAACCCTTCTGGGCATTGTCCAGTCACCGGCCAGCTCTCTCGGGCCTTGTCCAGGTCCTTACTGGTCCATCCAACTGCAGCCAGCCTTCTCGGGCCATGTTCATCCGTTGGACAGCCTACTAGGGCCTTGTCCACTTCTTTTGGCTAGCCCAGCCGGCCGTCCTGTGCAATTCATAGCCATTGGCTGCCTCCTCTCTCTTGCGTAGCCTATTTGTGGCGCGCCTCTCTTCTTTGCGTAGCGTTAGTGCTGCCTTTCCCGTTGAGGGTCTTCTTTGCGCAGTGTTAGTGCTGCCTTTCCCGTTGAAGGTATTCCTTGCACAACATTAGTGTTGCACCTGTCTTCCCAAGGGTATGTTAAAGGCATGTATGGCTATCGATGGTTTTTTCGATTCCATTCTGGCTTGGGATTTGCTCTCGCTGTTTTTCGGGAGCATTCTTATTTGGTCTACCGGTGTTTTTCGGTGCAATCTTTTTTCCAGCTTCCAGTGTTGTCCGGGAGCACTCTTCTAAAGACTTTCAAATTCTTATCTTCCGAAGTTTTCAAGTTCAAGTTGGACACTTCAAAAGATTTCCGTGCCTCAACTTGCGGGGGAGTGCTGGAGATATGTTTTGGTTTAATCAGATTCTATCTTATCCTGTCAAGATTCCATGATTTGAGGATCACATATCGTTAGGATTTGATTGTAATATGCATTTATTAGGCCTTTATTAGCTTTGATTTTATTTCCTTTTTCCTATTCATTAGTTTGTATATAAATAGAGAATCCCCTTTGAGGACGAATATATGAAATTACTTCTCAATATTGGATTTCTTCTCACTGGAAGCCTATATATACCATTTAAAAAAAAAACTAATTACTTCATCTCCCTCCCCTGTACCTCCTGTATCTTTCCCACAGAACAAGAAGAAAAAAGTTGAGCAGATGCTGTACACCAATATCACACTGAGCACAAAAGAGAAGCTGAAGCAACAAAAAATCCCAACAAAACTGTATATTCTGTTTGGTTGTGAAATCTAGAGTTTAGCTAGCAAATTTATTGAATCCACTTCTTCAAAAGCTACCGAAATGCTATTGACAATCTGTCTACCTTTCATGAAAGCTGATTGATATTTGCTTTTAACACTGTCCATCATAACTCTCATCCTGTTCACTAGCATTTTGGATAAAATTTTGTAAATACAACCTATCAGACATATTGGCCAAAACTCTGATAATTTGGTAGGGGACTGAGTCTTGGGAATCAATGTAATGAAAGACTAGAAGAGTGGACTCCGAAAATACATTCATAATGTCATCTTTGATTGGGCCCCAATACTTTTTCCTTCTTCTATTAGCTGGTATGGTGTGGAAACTTGGAGTTCTTATCCACTGCTTTGACCCAGCTAGTTCTTGATTTTTGTCTCCACTCGCTTTCTTTTAATCTGTATGCCTTCCAAAGATTGCAAGTGGCTTTACACGTCTCAAGTCTTTCATCTTCAGTCAGCATTGAAATCTCTTGTTTCTCTTCCCAATAGTTGAGTTTGTTCTCCAGAGACTTAGGCTTAGTTTGGCCCCCATGTGGCTTTTTAAAAGGAGCTTATGAAATTTATTACTAAGTTCTTTGATAATTTTATACAAGTGACACACTACTCTTCAAAAAGACACCATGAAACCAAAAAGCAACCTTGAGCTTTTAAAAGCTCCATTCTAGAGCTTTTAAAAGCTCCCTCTAAAAAAGCCCTAAGTTCATTTTTTGCAAAGCTCATAAACTAGTTACCAAATGAATTAACATGAAATTGGGCTTTAAAAAAGGAGAAGCATCACGTGGGGGCCAAACTAAGCCTTACTCTACAGGCTATTCCTACCTACTCTATGTCTATGTTCAAATATCCTAAGGGCATTTGCCACAATCTTAATGCAAAAATATCTAAGTTTAGTTTGGAGCATTAAAGCTGCTCCAAAGATTCTGATTTTCGTTCGGAAAGCTTGTTGAAAATATAAATGCTTTGCCTACAAAAGAAAGCCTGTTAAAGAGAAGTACTCTCTGGGTCCTCCGCTAAATGTCCTCCGTGGGTCAATCCACAATGTTAGCAGATTTGATATCTGGCTTTATGCTACTCTGAAGAAATTTCATAATGTCCACATTGATTGTGAATCATTCATATCTTGTTTAGCCTATACTTGTTGATTGATATGGAAGAGAAGAATTTATTATATTTTTTAAGGGACTAAGCTGAATCCTTACGAGGTAATCTCTACTGATGCTAGAGATACAAGATCCTACATATCTGCTGATTTATCTAAAAAGGCTTCAGGTTTTGGTTTTAGTATTAATTCACTCCAGTTGGTTAATCGTATAGATTCAGCCCATCCCAGTAAGAATTCTCACTAGCTAATCAAAGTGCTGACTGGGTTGCGAAGGCGGCTAGAGCTGGGTGTTTGGCTGAAGACTGGACTGGCTCCATTCCTTTAGCATTGTCTTCTATTGTTGTTTCTCATTTTTGGCCTTCTGGTATTCGCGAGTTGTAATGTCTCTTTGTTTGAAATAATAAATTCGCCTTTCTTCGACCAAAAAAAAATTGTAGACGGAACTAATATTCAGCCTCCTCAAGAAATTGAAGGTGAAACAGGCGATATGGTTGTCAATCCTGATTTCTCAGCACAGATTAGTTGTCTTAATGCGATAATTTCTCCTGCGATACTTCCTCAGATTCATGAATCATGGCCTTGATTCGCATGGTAGATCTGGAGCTACTAGGCCAACAGATAATCATGAATCGCATATTCATGAATTGAAGATCAAGTTACTGAATGCTTTAGTGAAGAATATTCTGCTTTGAAGACCACATTGAGAGCTACTACACATTCTATATCAGTATGTGATCTTCATTCTCTTCTTAGATCAGAGAAGATCGATATGACTTGAGAGATGAAGGTAACAAATCCAATTGATAATACAGCAGTTCTTGTTTAACAATATAGAATCAGAAAAGTCTGTTATCAATTCATCAAATCCACCCAGTAATACTCAGCATCAAGAATATTAATCAAGTGTATAATTCCAATTTCAAAGAAGGAGAAGGGAGAAACAGAACTTCGACTCGAGGTAGAGGAAATGGCTCAAGTCTATTGGAAGAGCAATCACACATCTGCTGATTGTTTTCAAATTCTTCATTTTATGCACCTTCTTTTAACTCTCATAATAATGCTCAGATTTATAATCCCACGCAAAGGAATTCTCAGGCCTATTTAGTTCCAATCTGTCCACAGATCAACAAAATCCACCTCTTCTTCCTACTCCACACACTCAAATCACTCAGCCTATTTCTTCCTCAGTACCAAATTGTCATTCATCCTACGCAAATCACTCGTGTTAAGTTGTTATTTTGTTCATCTTAAGCACTGTACATGTGATTTATATGACTCTAGTTTCTTAACAAAGTGAATATTATGATTCACAATTCCTTGTTTCGACAAACCAATTCACGATTCGACATCAGTGTATATATAGATATTTAGGGGTACATATTTTCCCTTAATGTATGAAATAAAACTTTTGCAGGTTTCATCCTCCTTGTATGGATATGATCATTGAAGAATCCACGAAATTGGATCACTTCTTGTCTTCTGACTGCTCATCAAATGATGATGCCAACACCCATTTTCAGTGTCACCATCTGTTGAGGCCAAGGTGAGAATGCTTTTTTTCACCATCACCTAGACATAATAAGATCTCTACTAATATTGTACTACTGCACCTTCATTTGTATCTTTATTGGCCAGTTGACAGGACTCAGTCCACCAAGGGATTATATGACATTTACTTAATTGCTCAAATATTCACACAACACATTCTAGTTTCCATATTTCATGTACAAATGCAAGTCTGGATATCTAACCAGCAATGTCCTAAGAAATTTTGTTCTGAGTTCAAGATGGAGAGTTATCTGACATAATGACAATTCAGCGATGACCCATGTCTTCAAATTTAGGAATTAGACAAATCCAACTTCAAGGTCAGTCCTCAGTCCATTCACATGCATACATGCATCAGTCCATTCACTAGATGTATTTCCTCATTTAAACATTGTATATTGATCCTACAAATGTGATCAATGGTAAGATTGCTCCATTATCACTTGGGCATCGTGTGGAAACAAGGAAGCAGCATCTCTGCATTCAGGGTAAGGCTGCATAGACCTCCCTTGACCCTCTCAGTGGGTTTAGCCTCGTGCATTGGGTTTGCCCCAAAGGCTCAGGTATCCTTGGGGAAAGGAAAGTAGTCTTCCCTCTTTTTATTTGGTTAAATAAGAAGGAACAAAATGGATATTATGGAAAGAATTTTCTCTCTTTTGAATGGCAAAAAAGTTAAAAGAGAATAGAACTTTTGGATGGATTCAAATTTGTGGGCATTGAAGGAAGTGACATCCCTCGCGTCTTCTTTTCCCTCATCTCTTTCTCCATACCAAACAAGTGATTCTACTCACTTCCCTCCACCTTTGTCCTTCCTTCCTCTCTTCTGTAAAAGTATAAGTTGCGAACATCAAAGACTGATTAGATAGGGGTGAACCAACAGGTTCCTTTTTGTTAGTCTTAGCGGTCCCCCTATACGTGAGCCTCTTGCTCCCTTTGTTTCCTGATTGTAGTGAGTCAGCTATCCTAGAGGAGTACAATGTTTCTTTGTTTTCCATCGAACCCAAAAAAGAAGAAGAAAGAAATAAAAAGATAGGTGCAGTTCTCACAACCCACAACCCAGAGTGGCTAAACAAGTGTGAATAATAATACATTTCTTTATAGCACAGAGCATTTACAATCACTAGCAATGGGACATCCCATTCACAAGTTGCAACCAATATAACTGTTATTACACAACAACACATAAATAAGAGGGGAAAAAAAAAGCTTGCAAAGTCAGCTTGAGAGTCTTTGATGATTAACTAAAAATACTTGTTTCCTAGTTTTGTCGCCCTCAAGAACTAGTCATACAAGAGCTGAGCCTGCGTTGCTTCCACGTACACCACCATCCTTCTCTTATGTCTCTCAATTTGGAGTCAATGCAGCTGAAAAACACAAATTGTGAAGTACTTGCTTTTAGATGAGGCAACACAAAATTGTTTACTCCCTTCGTCTGATCAAAGGCCATCACAATTCTTGGATCCCACTTGAAAATGTATCCTTAGATGATTAGATATATGAAGATCTAAGTTTCAAGTGGGTTTGCAGCAAAATTTGAATTCCCAATTCCTCATAATATTGTGTTATAAAGCAAATATTCACACTTTTCAATTTCTTTTTTTTTTTTCTGGAGAAAATTGAGGATTCCACATGTTTTAACACCTTGAAATGTCTAATCCCAAAATTTTCATTACTTTCTTCGAATTTGCTTTGTCCAATGTCCTCAGATATCTTCGGTAACCCCAAACACCAAATAGAAATTGAACATATTGAAAGAACAGAAGATATATTCAATATCATACCAAGTAATTTGTCTACCTGTCCTTGTCCATGGCATTCAGTAGAAACAGCAATAATATGACCTCTTTCCACAACAACGAAAGACTCCAATGCCTCAAGTACCTAACAACACAAAACAAAACATGTGAGAAGAACTATAGGTATAAGTTCTATGTTGAAATTAAAAGTTAAATTAGGAGTTATATTTAACGTATTTTCTGTCCGTAATTTTAGAGGTCATGTTGACCAGTTATGATTTGTTTTTATTCCACTTTATTTCTTTCCTTTTTGGTTCTCATCCATTGTAACTATATAATTCCATAGGATGTAAATAAAAAGATATCCTTTCTTCTTCTCTTTTTGGTATCAGAGCCAAAATCAAACCCTAACTCACCACCTCCATTCTCTCAGCCGCACAACCCAGCCCCTCCTTGCCTTCCACCACCAGCCGAGACCTCCTCTCTCCCTCCCACCACCAGCCGCAGCCCACCAGGGCCAGCACCAGCCAGCCGCAGCCCACCAGGGCCAGCCGCAGCCCCACCAGGGCCAGCCGCAGCCCACAGGCCCCTCGGCCTGTTCTTCGCAGCCCCTCCGGCTGCTTTTTTGCCCTCTTTGGGCACCCTAGCTATGTATTAGAGCCCCTGTGTGCTCTTTGTCTCTGTTTTGGGTGAAGCCGAGTGTCCGGCTGCCCTGTTGGTATGCACTAGAGCCTCCTTTGTGCTCTCCGTCTCTTGTTGGGTGAAGCCGAGTGTCCGGCTGCCCCTTTTTTTACCGAGTATCCGGTTGGGGAAGTTTGTCGATTGTTACTTCCGGCATTGATTCTCTTCAGTATTTGTTTGTGTGAGCTTTCATGGCTACTTCTGGTAAAGATATTGCCATAACACCA
The DNA here is from genome assembly GCA_033977485.1 of Hydrangea macrophylla. NCBI lineage: Eukaryota > Viridiplantae > Streptophyta > Magnoliopsida > Cornales > Hydrangeaceae > Hydrangea > Hydrangea macrophylla. The sequence goes on from CM066994.1 coordinate 39,502,675, forward strand.
CCGGCTCAGCGGGTTACTAGTGTTCTGTTAAATGGTAAGAACTTTCATGCCTGGGCTAATTCACTTCGTTTGTTTCTTGGCGGAAAACGTAAGATTGGATGGTTACTTGGTAAGGTGACGTCCCCGGGGGAATCTGATGAGAAATATGAGGAATGGTATACTGATAACTGTATTATTCTAGGCTGGATGTTTAATTCCATGGATGAACGGGTCTACAACATGTTCATGTATCATCGGAATGTGTGTGATCTTTGGACTGCGCTTAATAAAATGTATGCGCATGCTCATAGCGATTCTCGTATTTTTGAACTCTATCAGGATATCTCCCATGCCTCTCAGTCCGCTTTGGGTCTGTCTGTTGGTGATTACTTTGGGTATCTACAGACTCGCTGGGAGGAGCTCTCTCAGTATGAACCTCTAAGTGATTTTCCGAACGATGGTGCTATTGAGTCTAAGCGTTTGGATCGCCGTCATACCTACCAGTTTTTAATGGGTTTGAAACCCGAGTTTGAGGCCCTTCGTACCCAGATTCTTAATACGATTCCTCTGCCCTCTTTATTTGAGGCTTTTGCTACGGTGGATGGAGATGAGCGTCGTCGTCGTCTTCTTTCCGTCGCTTCTGTGCCGAGTTCTTCTCCGTCTATTCCGGATCAGATGGCTTTTGCTGCCCCCCCAGGCTCTCGTCCGACAGGTTCAAAATTTTTCTGTCAGCATTGCAGGAAGCCGGGCCATACTATGGATCGATGTTTTGACCTGCATCCAGAACTACGCCAACAATTTGCTAGGAACAAGCCCCCCGCTGGTCGCGGGAAAAGTGCTCCTCGCATAGGTGCCGTTGTTGAGGTTGCTTCACCTTCTCCTGATTTTAGTCAACTTCAATCCCAGATTGCCCAGCTTCAGTCCCATTTGGGTTTAGGTGCTTCTTCCTCTGCTTCGGGCTCTACCGTTTCAGGCCCTACGGCTGCTGTTGCCACTGGTACATCTACTGCTCTTCTTGGTAAGTCGGCCCATCCTACATGGATTCTGGATTCTGGTGCCTCCAATCATATGACGGGTGAGTGTTCCGTTTTTAGTTCTTCGTGCACTCCTAGTGATCAGTCTGTCTGTATTGCTGATGGAAGTACCATCCCTGTTCATAGTCAGGGTGATATTCTCTTGACTCCCGATATTACTCTCTCATCTGTTTATTACGTTCCCAACTTTGCATATAATCTTCTGTCTGTTAACCGGCTTGCTAAAGATCACAATTGTGTTGTTGTCTTCTTACCTCATGGTTGTTACTTGCAGGACCTGACTTCGAAGAAGATTTTTGGCAGGGGGTATGAGCGGGGTGGTCTATACTTCTTTGGGGATCCACCAGCATCTGAGATGACCTCCAACTTGCAAGCTACTGTCTCTTCTATTCCGAATAACTCTGTTTTGCCGGATTCTAATAAATATGTTTTTTCTCTTAAGACTTTGGATTTGTGGCATGCCCGTCTTGGTCATGTCAATTTTAAGTACTTGTGTTGGCTATTTCCTCCATTAAATAAAGCTTGCAAAGATTTTCCGTTTAATTGTGTGGTTTGTGAGTTGTCTAAGCATACTCGCACTTCGTATATTCCACGTATGCACCGCGCACCTAGTGCCTTTGATGTTATTCACTCTGATGTCTGGGGTCCTTCCCCTGTCACTGCATTGTCACAGCACCGTTATTATGTTACTTTTATTGATGATTACACTCGTTGTACTTGGGTGTTTCTAATGAAGAAAAAATCTGAAGTTTTTAGTCACTTTAGGAATTTTCTTCAAATGATTAAAACTCAATATAATACTGTTGTTCGTAATATTCGGTCTGATAATGGTGGGGAGTATCTTACTAATGAGTTTCGGGCTGCCCTTAATAAAGATGGGATACTCCAACAACTTACATGTCCATACACTCCAGAACAGAATGGGGTGGCCGAACGCAAGAACCGCCACCTCATGGCTGTTGTTAGATGTCTTTTGTGTGGGATGAATGTTCCCAAATATTTTTGGCATATGGCTGTTCTTACTGCTACTTATCTTATTAATCGTACTCCTAGCCGTGTCCTCCAAGGGAAGGCCCCTCTTCAGGTTCTTAAGCCTGGTTGCAGTCTTTTTCCCATTATACCCCGTGTTTTTGGGTGTACATGTTTTGTCCAAGATAGGAGTCCTACCCGGACCAAGCTTGATAATAAAGCCATTCGTTGTGTATTCTTGGGCTATTCTTCTATGTCTAAAGGGTATAGGTGTTATGACCCTGTCACTCGTCATTTCTATAACTCTTTGGATGTTACTTTTTTGGAAACTGTTCCTTTTTTTCCAGGTTCTTCCTCGTCAGGGCCCACTCCTGTGGAGCCTGTCATGCCCGATGACTCTATTCTACCTCGTCCGGTTCCTATTCTTGACTCTACAGATACTTCATTGCCTCCGGTTATCTCTGGTGATCCAATGCAGGTGTACACTCGCCGTCAGCGCTCCTCTGCTACCCTGCCTCAGTCTTCTCCGGATTCAGGTATCTCTCCTCCTCCTTTAGCTCCTGTCTCTCCTCGTTATCCTACTCGTATTCGTCATCCCCCTGCACGTTATCTTCTTTCTACTAGTACTAACCATCCCATTTCCAAGTATATCTCTTACCAGGGCTTGTCAGCTTCTTTTCACTCATTTATTAGTCAGGTTGATTCAGTCTCTGTTCCTCGTTCTGTTCACGAGGCTCTCCAGAATCCTAAGTGGGTGGCTGCTATGAAGGTGGAAATGGATGCTCTTCAGGGCAATCGGACGTGGGAGCTTGTTGCCCTTCCCATGGGGGAGCGCACTGTTGGCTGTAAATGGGTCTTTAGTTTGAAATATTTAGCTGACGGGACTATTGATCGTTATAAGGCTCGTTTGGTTGCTAAGGGCTTTACTCAGGTGCCTGGTAAGGATTTTGGTGCTACCTTTGCTCCTGTAGCTAAGTTAACGACGGTTCGTCTGCTTGTTTCGTTGGCTGCCTCTTACTCCTGGCCGCTCCATCAACTAGATGTTAAAAATGCTTTCCTTAATGGTGATTTGTCTGAAACTATTTACATGGATCCCCCACCTGGTTTTCGGGCTCAGGGGGAGTATTCGGGGAAAGTTTGTCTCCTTCGCAAATCTCTTTACGGCCTGAAACAGTCTCCTCGTGCATGGTTTAGCCGTTTTAGTGAGGTGGTTCTTCGCATGGGATTTGTCCGTTGCCACTCTGATCACACTTGTTTCATTCGCCGTCAGTCTCAGGGAAAGTGTATCATTATTTCTGTTTATGTTGATGATATTATTATTACCGGGGATGATGTGCCGGGTATTACTCAAGTAAAGCGGTCTCTTGGAGTGTCGTTTGATATTAAGGATTTGGGTCCACTTCGGTATTTTCTAGGTATTGAGGTTGCTCGGTCACGCAAAGGTATTTCTTTGTCTCAGAGAAAATATTCACTTGATCTTCTTCAGGATACAGGCATGCTTGGGTGTCGGCCTGCCTCTTCCCCTATGGATCCGAACCTTAAGTTAACTCCAGAGATGGGAGAACTCCTACCAGACCCTTCAGTATATCAACGTCTGGTGGGTCGTCTTATTTATCTAACGAACACAAGACCAGACCTCACATTTGCTGTTAGTGTTGTGAGCCAGTTCATGCATTCACCGCGTACCTCTCATTTGGATGCTGTATATCATATTCTTCGGTACCTCAAGACTTGTCCTGGTCTTGGGCTTTTCTTTACAGCAGGAGTTCAGACTGGTCTCTCCTGTTTTACAGATGCCGACTATGCAGGTTCTAAAAGTGATAGGCGTTCTACGTCTGGTTTCTGTTCTTTTCGCGGAAGTCATCTTATATCTTGGAAGAGTAAGAAACAAGCAGTTGTTTCTCGGTCTTCAGCTGAAGCGGAATATCGTGCCATGGCCCAGGGCACTTGTGAGCTTCTCTGGCTTCGATCTCTTCTACAGGAGTTGGGTTTCCCTGTTACAGGCGCATCTACACTGTTTTGTGACAACAAGTCAGCCATTATGTTGTCCTCTGATTCAGTTCTTCATGAAAGGACTAAGCATATTGAGGTTGATGTTCACTTCATTCGGGAAAAAGTTCGGACCGGAGTTATTTCTCCAAGTTTTGTTCCTTCTGCTGATCAAACAGCTGATATGTTTACTAAGTCCGTTGGCCCTACGCTTTTGCAGTCTTCTCTTGGCAAGCTAGGACTCGTTGATGTCTTCGCTCCCAGCTTGAGGGGGAGTGTTGAAATTAAAAGTTAAATTAGGAGTTATATTTAACGTATTTTCTGTCCGTAATTTTAGAGGTCATGTTGACCAGTTATGATTTGTTTTTATTCCACTTTATTTCTTTCCTTTTTGGTTCTCATCCATTGTAACTATATAATTCCATAGGATGTAAATAAAAAGATATCCTTTCTTCTTCTCTTTTTTCTACTCCCAAATTATAAATCCAAATTTCCGAGAAAAAACCATGATTAGAAATCTCTTGATGAGACCCCTCACTGTGGAACTTCCATTTGAGAGTTATATTTCTCGCGTAGAACAACAATTCAACAGACACCATTCACTCATTCAGAACCCGTTTGGATCAGCTTATTTGAGACCAACATTCCCTTTTTTGGGATTATTGAGAGATTTGAGTTTGTTTGGCAAAGAACTTTTCGAAAAAATCTGTTACACTATAATAACTGCATTATCTAAACTCTGAATGTTTAACAATCAGAATCACGTTTTAAACTAAAGAAACAAAACACAGGAAATTCCGAAAGCTGAATTTGGAGGGAAATAGACCAATTTTGAAAGTAGATTCTCCAATTCCAAAACTTGACTTACATCTCACCTACTGTTGGAAAAAATACCACGTTAAATGTAAAGGTTTCCTTCATAATGAAAAAAAAAATGGTGTACACAAGAACGAATGCATCAAAGGAATGAGGATTGAGGAATTCAGTAAGAGCATTGAGAAAGCCAGGAACGGGTGCTCAGTTTTGGCCCCAAAAAAGAAATTCATGAAGGGCACACTACAAGTCATAAACATCAAAATAGCTTTAGCCCCAAAGAAATTCATCAAGGGCACACTACCAAGTCATCAACATCAAAATACAGCATATGAACGATGCTTGCTAAAAAGGATAGCATACCTTGCCACCATTGTCCCAACTCCATCTCTTTGAAACAATCACTTCAACAGAACTCCCACATTAGTACTATGTAATAGATGAACTTTCTGAACACCTCCCTTAAAAAAAAAAAAAAAAAAAAAAAAAAAAAAACAGAAAATATTGAGTGGGTGTTTGACATTAAAATGCATAAGCATTCATCACATTGATTTTAAGAAATTCTCTAGTAACCCAACAGGAAGAAATACCTTAAAAAAAAAAAAAAAACTTAATATCAGTATTTAGGCTATTGAAAAACAATCCTTGTGTGAAATAATATGTATTATCACCATTAACAGACAGAAAGAGACTGACTTAAAAAATAAAAGGGAACCAAAACTGGTTATAAATATTGTGACAAATTATTGGTATTTCTACAACTAATAAATACATTCGTAAGGCATAGTTCTAAGAACAAAGTCTACACAACATAATGGAATTCATTTCTACAGTGCTCCATACACAATTATATAGCTACATTCAACCATTTCAGCTCATACTATGTCTATGACCATGAAATTGCTGTCTACCACTGACCACGACCTTGCGGACATAAAGCTAAACCAACATAAGAGTTACATACCTCCGAGAAACTAACATATAAACATTTGACAAGAAACTTTACCTTTAACTGAATATTTGAGTAAGGTCTCCAATATTTTATCATCAAAGTGTCCAAAATCAAGTTGGAATTATCACTATCAACTAAAATGAATGAAAATGGTATATCCAGGTTCTATTCAGAAGGGGGCACAAGAAAATCAAGTGCCAAAATTCAACTGTGGGTTCAGCATGGAAATGGACCACATTTTTCAGTCCTTTGTTATTGACGTCCCTATGAAGAAGAATGAACAAAACACTTTCAAGAATATAAGAGGTTTAAGGTTGTGGCTTTGGAAATGGACCACATTTTTCAGTCCTTTTTTTTTCCTTTTTTTTTTTTTTTTTTTTTTTTTGTGACAAAGAAACTCAGAAGCCGTAATCCATTATTCCAAGTGACAATTTCATATTTTGACTTGTTTCTGTACTTTGAGACCATCCTCCCTCTTGGCTTAAATGAAGGAAGTTAATATATTCAGTTTATTTCTTGGAAAAGATAGGGATCTAAAGCTCATAAATTGAAAAGGAAAAGCTTAATAAGAAGTCTCGTCTACCAAGGAAATTTGAATGTTATTTCGTCATTTCATGCAGTAATGAAACTTTTCCATTCCAACCTGGTTATTTTAAAACCAGGCGAGACAGTATAAGGCAATATATTGAACGTATGTAAAGATTAAACTTATAAGAGCAATACATATTCTTTACGAAAGTTATACAGTGAACATTGTGTAAGAAAATTGTTTTATTTGATCATTGAAGGGATGCTCACATTAAGGATGTTAATGACCTTGCCATGACAATATTTTAGGCAAAAGGAAAAGAGAGAAAATAAATTAACAAAAAAGAGAGTCAAATTAGATCATTTAGGATATAAGTGAGGCGAGATGAGAGAATAAATCATGCAAAGAATTGATGATTCTAAAGAAGAAAAACAGAGTATGACTTACCGAATTTAAAGAAACTTCAGCTTTGAGATTGAATCGTCTCCAAGTCTATATCGATTTCAGGAATATGAGCAATCTTATGCCACTCTGGCCCGCTTCCCTTGGTGCATCTTTCCTTCAAAACGGGACATCTCACTATAGCCAACGAATGTAATTTGGTGAGGCGTCGCATTGCTTCCACTCGTGGCAGACTCATAAGCTTCTTGCAATTCCAAAAATACAGAGATTGAAGCGATGAAAGGTTACCAAGCCAGTCTGGCAGATATTCCAACCCATCGAAATTGAATATACGCAGATCAATCAAGGCAGTGAGGAGCTGGAGTTGCTCGGGTAGAGACTTGAGCTTTGGCCACCCGTGTAATAGTAAAGACTGTAGGGAGACAAGCTGGAGTTGCGTAGTAGAATTCTCTGCAGCATCGGGCCAGGGGAAGAAGTCAAGCTCCTCAGAGAACCCCCCTATCCCCAATTCTCGAAGGCCGGTTAGAAAATGCAGCCCCTCTGGCCAACAAGTCGTTAATCTTCCATAATTAGCGAGTGTCAAAAACCGAAGAGAGCGCTGCAATTCCCCCAAATTTGGACCAGAAATCAGACTAGGGCATGACCTTATTACCAAGCTCTCGAGATTGCAGACTTCTAGCCCACTTGGTAAATCAATCAAATTCTCACAATCTGAAATATACAACTGCCATAGAGATGTGAGGCCGTGTATATCTGGAATTGCCCTTAGATTTGGGCAATTGATTACCCACATTTTCTCAAGGGATACAAGGTTTTGCAGTGAGCTTGGTAAACAAGTCAACTTCTCACAATCCCTAATATCAATATTAATAATAGATGTGACACTCCTGCTGCCTGTTAGTATATCTGCCATAGAAGTTAGATTATGGCAACCCCAAACCCTTATAGTATGGAGAGCCACAAAGTTGTTCAGGCCATTAGGCAGATAGGTCAACCCATCACAACTTCTAATATCCAAACGCTCCAGCAATTGATTGTTTCTCAACAATTTTTCCATTACAGAACTGACCTCTGATCCAGACACACTTTCGATACACAAGGATATTAGAGACGTCAATTTGCTGCTTATCTGTGCTAGTGCCAGACTATTCTCGATCCCTATGATGTTCAAAGACTTCACAGATGGAAAATGACTTGGAACAGCAACCAAATTGGGGCAATATGCAATTACCAAATTCTCAAGGTAAGGACACACCATCCCAATCGTCAGTGGTCTTGGTGCTTCCAAGCATTCAACCAGGTTTGCCATAGATTCAAGAATGAGTTCTTTCAATACCGGAAACACTACTATTGCCGACTCACTACCTCCAGCATTACTACTACTGCTACAAGTATTAGGCCCACCGTCATCACTAATGTGACCATAGAACTCACTACTAATAACTTCAACACTATCCATACCCTTTATCTTAATGAATTTAAGATGGGGAAGATGCCCTAGTGTTGGGATTTCTTTACATCTAAAGCAGTTCTCTAGTTTGATCCTCACCAAATTATTTATGATCATTGTAGGACTAGCCATCATCATCCACGGTGCAAATCTCTCACCCTCAAAGTTCCTAATAGTTAAATCTTTCAAGTTCGAGTGAGGTTCTAGACCTTCCAAGACTTCTACATTGTTGGACTCTCCCCTTCTTTCGTTTCCCCAATGAAATTCCAAAGTACGAATATTTGACTTTCTAGATAGGTTTGCTTTCTTGGCTTCTTCCATGTTTCTGACATGCTCAAGGCCAAAAATCCTTAATTTACCTTTAAGGTTGCTTAATCCCCCCAACTCTTCAATTTGACATCCCGTATCCCGACTCACAACAAAGAAAGGTAATGTTTGAAGACAAGTCAACTTCCCTATCCCCATCAAGCAGGGCATGTCGAATTTTGTATCTCTGATATAGAAATGTCTCAAACTAATCAAGTTCCCAAATTTCTTTCGAATCTCGTTCAAATATTGGCAATTAAAGAGCCTCAAAGTTTGCAAATTATAAAGTTTTGTGACAGAATCTGGTAGCTTTCTAATATTAGTCCTTGAGATGTCAAGATACCTTAAGTGTCTCAATTGGCTTACCGAACTTGGTAATTCTTCAATACGAAAGCTGGTCAAGATTAAAGCACGCAAGTTTTTGAAGTTTGTTAACTTGTTCCCAAGGACATCACCCATTGAATATAATGTGCGCAATCTTTGCACTCTTCCTTTTGGATTCAAAGGCATAGTTTCTTTGCTAGATATCCACGATAAATGTTGAACACTTGGAATATCAATCACCTCATGATCATTTAGAGTTAGGCAATAATTCTTTGAGGTATTTAGCACAAGATCATGAACAAGATCATGCATCTTGCAACTTATAATATCATCATGGTCATCCTTTACAGCATCCTGCAATAAGCAGTTCTTCAACAAAATGTCGAAATAGTTATTGCCTATATCCTCCATCAGCACATGACTTCCTTCGGAGGACTGATGTAGAAATCCTTGAGCCATCCAAAGTTGAACTATATTATCCTTTTCGATAACAGAATCCTTCGGCAAGATTGAGCTATATGCAAGACATAGTTTTAGTGACGCTAATGGTAAATGCTCATAACTCAACCTTAAGGTGCTCAAGACTTCGTTTTTATCTTTCGTTGAATCCCAAATTTCACTGTTTTCGATTGACAACCAGTCGTTTTCACATTTCTTAGAGTTCATTAATCCTCCCAATGCATTTATTGCCAGTGGCACACCCCCACACCTTTTTAAAATCCTTCTACCTATGGCCACTAAATTTGGTGTCTCTTTTGCTCCTCCATCGGCGAATGCTCTTCGCTTGAAAATTGTCCAACTATCATCATTAGACAGTCCTACCAGGTGATGAGTAATAGATGTTTGCATTGTTAATGCCACCGCATCGCTACGGGTAGTAACCAAAACTTTGCTTCCCCTAGAACCACCAATTCCCAGCAATGAATTTCTCATGGATTCCCATTTTGATTCATTTTCATTCCACACATCATCGAGTACCAGAAAAAATCTTTTTCCACTCACACTTTCTTGAATCTTTCTTACGATTGCTTCCATATTGGACATGTTAGAATTTGTTTTGGTTAGAGATTGTAGTATCTCGTGTAAAATCCTTTTGACATCAAAGTCATCAGATACGCAAACCCACATTCTATGATCAAAACATGTCACTACCTTATCGTCTTGGTAAACTAGCTGAGCAAGGGTTGTCTTCCCTTGACCGGCCATTCCCACAATAGTGATAAGTGACAAATCTTTTTCATTGTTTGAACTAATTAACATGTCCACTATATTAGACTTGTCAGCATCCCAACCCACTACTTTTGAATCATCTATGAAGGGGTGAGTCTGCCGGAGTCCAATCTCAGCTCTGAGTTCGACTGTGTTATTTATCAGCTCCACTGGCCTAAGTCCAATCTCAATTGCTTCTTTACAAATTTCGTCGAACAACGAATTGACATTCTTAATCTTAACAGCCATCTTGATACAAAATGCAATATTAGAGGGGGATATGAAGTCAAGTACCTTTTTGATCATCCCATCTTTAATCTCTACTTTCTGTCGAAGAACTTCATAGGCAATCTCATCCAGTAAATCATCAGCATCAAAAGATGCAGCTTTGAGGTTTTTCAGCCAAAGTTGTACAGAGTTGAGTCTTACTTGCTTGATCTCAGCATCAGATAACAATGCTTGAATCATCTCTAACTTTGTACCCAACTGTTGGAGCTTCCACTGAAGGCCCCACACATAAGTGACATCTTCAGAAGCAAGTGAAAGTACCTTGCTTAAGATATCTGCAACAACACTAAGGAGAAATTCAGCCATCTTGTTTTCTTTCCTGCTCACTGGTGAAAGAATTGCTTGACAACTCTAGAGGTGTTGACTTTGTATCCAACTGGGTGCTTATAATATATGTGTAATGTGTGTGTCCTCTCTCTCTCTCTCTATATATATATATCTATATCTATATATATATATATATGACTATGTGTTTACGGGTGGGAATTAAAAATTCAAAAGAAGACGGAAAAATAGGTACAACTGAATCATCCAGGGCGGGCATACAATAATCAATTTGACAAATACACCCAGATGATCATCAAACACCTGAAATGACTACCTTTTCCGAGCATATTATATAGGACATAATGGTCCAAGGAGTGAAATTTGCATTTAAGCCGGCAAATTTTTTTTTATTTTTTATTGTTAGGTAGCAAGTTAAGCCGGCAAATTATATAGGACTAATGCTATGTTTAGTTGTTGGGTGTCAATGTGTCGTATTGTAATGGATCCGTTATACTAGGCTTAAGAGTCGAGTGAGAGATTCCTGTGGTCCATGGTGGAGCGAAGCGGTACGGTATAGGTAATTTAGGAATTTATCCATGTACCTATAGGAGATATATAGAGTTTTGATATAGTGAAAAACTTTTGACTCTCTAATTGCTGAACCACGAAGAAATTGTCTCCTTTAATATTTCTGTTTTTCATATGTATTGTTTCCGTATGATTGTTTCGATCTAACATTACTAAATTCAAATCACAAATGATGTGGCAGTGGACCCACTAAATTTTGATTGAAGGACATTAAAGTGACCCACAGTTGTCAATGGACCCACTAGATTTTGATTGGTGCCACAACATTTGGGATGAAAATTTGGATTTTGGATTTGGGAAACATATCATTTACTCCTTAGGGTAATGCTAGGGACACAAAATGGTCACAAAGAGATGCTCACAAAGGGATGTGGCATTCCATGTGGCAGAGAGATGCTTATAAAAGGATGTGGCATTCGATGTGGCAGTAGGACCCATACACTTAACTCTGTCACATGGGATGCTATATCCTTTTATGAGCATTTCTTTATAACTCTTTTGTGTCCCAAACATTGCCCTACTCATTATATAGATCTTTCTTTTAAGTACTTCTAACATGCTAGTGGTATTTGATATAGATTTATGGGATATTAGGTCATAGATCCCTAAAAGTTAAGTGTATTAGTAAAAAATCCACACGATTCGGCCATTTTTGTAAAAAGCCCCTCGCTACTTTTTTGTTCATCGAAAAGCCTCTCTAAAAGATAAAAACAGAAAATATTATCTGTTCGTAAACAGATAATATTATCTGTTGACGATCAGATAATATTCACAAAAATGACCATAATATTCTCATATTTTTGGCCTTTTGGGACGATTTTTTTTTTTTGGTTTTTATATTTCCTGTATATTTGAGATCTATGCATTGGACTTAAACATTTACAAAAAAAGATAAGTTACAGCCTGTCTAACAGAAATATTATCTGTTTGCAGGTAAATAATATTATCAGTCAACTTTAAACCACCATAACTTTCGCTCAATTCTTGGGATTTTTAAATTTTTTTTTTTTGATTTCGTGTATTTTTTCGAGATCTATGCATCTATAGTGTCAATTTTACGAAAGGAATATGTTTTTATTATATTTATTTAATTTTTATTTTTTTCCCCCTATTTCATGGTTAATATTGATCTTGTTTGATAGATCTCATTTTACTGATTCCAAAACATCAAATTTTACAAAAAAAAAGGGACTTATAGAACAAAAGTTATAATAATTTGAAGTTGTTTAGGTATAAAAAGGACCTAATGAGTCAAAGAAAAGTAGCATATGTTTTAGCTTGAAAGAGTTTTATTTGAAGGAACTATGGCCGAAGCTACCTAGATTTAGTTGGGATTGTGGAGTTTCTGTGGTTCATTTTTATGCTTTTCTTTTTTCTATGTGCTTCTAGCCTTGTAGTAGATAATCTTTTGGGATTTGTGTTCATGAATGATGTTTCATATTATCAAAAAAATAAAAATAAAAACTTGCTAGTGGTTTTGAATATATCAAAATTGAAGACTTTGACGGCACTTTTTGACCTAAATATTGTAACTTTGTGTGAAATTTGGTAATTTTAGAACTACTTTGTTATTGGAAAAAACCAACTTATTTTTTAAAATTTTCTACATTTTACCACTACAGTCACAACATTTTAGTACCAAAATTATTATGACATGATAAATTCTAAACTACTTGGATGTATGGGTATGTTACGATCCATCCCGCTACGGGTGAAAATAGGACACGTGGCATGCTACCAAGACTCATCCAATTCATTAAAAAGAACATTGCGGCGGAAAAACATAAGTAGAAACATAAAGAAACTCTTTTATGCAAAGTTCATTTTTAAGACATTGAACTACCCGTATACAATCGGAAGTTAATTATATTTCAAAACCAATATATTTTAGTTAATAGGGACCACAAAGGCACCCTAAGAACTAATTAGAAGCTTTAAAAATTTTCCAAAAATGGTAGCTAAGAGTAAGCGGGCAGAGGTTAGTTCGACCGGTCAAACTGTCTTCTTCGACCAGTCGAATAGACAAATACTCCCTCCGTCCCATTTTTCAATCCATTTTGGGCATCTGTGCCTCTTAGTCGGACAAGTAATTAGTGCACTTATGTAAAAAAAACAAATAATAAAATTCCCACAATGTAAAAGATTTACATTAGTTTTTGTAGAGAAAGTTGTCAAAATCATCTCAAAATAAATAATTTATGAAAAAATTGGCTATTTTTGGGACACTTGCAATAGTGAAACTGGACTCAAAAAATTCTACCGAGGGAATACAAATTTTAGGCCACTCTACTTATTCTCAATCCATGCACATATATGCATATACCAGTCCATTCACATATTATGCATGTATCAGCCCCAATGTAGAATCACTAGGTGTTTTTCCTCATATAAACATTGTGTATTGATCCCAAAGGTGTGGCCAATGCTAAGATTTCTCCATTTTGACTTGGGCATCGTGTGGTTGAAACACGGAAACAACTTCTCTGCATTCAGGGGGTATGGCAACGTACATCTCCCTAGACAGCAGTGGGTGTAGCCCCTTTTTTACGATCCTAGAAAGCTTATAGACTATAATAATGTAAAACAGATCGAGAACGTGGCATTCTATGATCAGTTGTTTTACTAAGCATTTCGAAAGTGTATGTTTCAGATTTTAATTGGAAATATTCTTCTGGAGAAAAATTTCCTGCCTTGTGAAAACTTCTAGAAGCATACAGATCACTCTAGGTGGTTTTGTTTGATGGTGTAGAGTGTGTCAATCACTTAATCCGAATATACATGTACATACTAGAAATTGCTTGTGCCTAAAACATATATCCGGAGTGGCTACACCTGTCTAAACAATGCATCTCATTTCTTTATACAGTAACAGGGCATTACAAGCACTAGCAATGGGTCATCCCATCAGGTCGTCACAAGTTGCAACCAATATAAACAGGGCCACCAAACAAACACACAACACACATAAATGAGACGAAGAAAAAAAAACAAAATAATTTCAGTCAGCTTGAGAATCTTTGATGATTAACTAAAACTACTTGTTTCCTAGTTTTTGTCCTCATCAAGAACTAGTCCTACAAGAGCTGAGCCAGCATTGCTTCCACGTACACCACCATCCTTCCGTAATATCTCTCCACTTGGAGTCAAGGTGATGCAGCTGAAAAACACAAATTGTGTAAGTACTTGCTTTTAGATGAGGCAAAACAAAATTATGTACTCCCTTTGTTTCGTTGAAGACCATCACAATTCTTCGATCCCACTTGAAAAGGCATTTTTAGATGATTAGATATTTGAAGATCTAAGAATTTCAAGTGGGTGTACAGAAAATTTTCCCAACTCCTCATAATACCGTGTTATATAGCAAATATTCACACATTTCAAAATCAAAATTTCCTTGAGGATTCCAGATGTTCCAAATGTTTTTACACCTTGAAATGTCTAATCCCAAAAATTCATAAACCTCTACTAGCTCCCTGATTCCCCGTTGTTTTGAAACTACTCATTTTCATTACTTTCCTTCGTATTTGAAAGTAGCTTCTCCAATTCCAAAACTCCACTTACATCTCACGAACTGTTGGAAAACATACCAAGTCAAATGTAAAGGTTTTCTTCACAATGAAAAAAAATAAAATAAAAGGGCATGAGGAAATTCAGTAAGAGCAATGAGAACGCCATGCATGGTAAAAAGAGTACCAGGTGCTCAGCTTTGGCCCCAAAAAGAAATTTATCAAGGGCACACTACAAGTCATAAACACCAAAATAGCTTTGGCCCCAAAAAGAAATTCATCAAGGGCTCATTACTAGTCATAAAAATCAAATACCACATATGGATGATGCTTGCTAAAAAGGATTGCAACCATTGTCCCAACTCCATCTCTTTGAAACAATCCCTTCAACAGAACTCCCCAACAGTACCATCTAATAGATGAACTCTCCGAACACCACCCTAAAAAAAAGAAAAAAAAAACGTAGACAATATTGACTGGGTGTTTGACATTAAAATGCATAAGCATTCATCGCATTCATTTTAAACAATTCTCTAGTAACCCAACAAAAAGAAATACCTCAAAAAATCTTAAATATCAGTATTTAGGCAGTTGAAAAACAATCCTTGTGCAAAATAATATGAATTATCACCATTAACAAACAGAAAGAGACTGACTCAAAAAAATACAAGGGAAACAAAACTGGATATATATATATATATATATTGTGACAAATTATTGGCATTTCTGCCAACTAATAAATACATTCATAAAGCATAGTTCTAAAAACAAAGCCTGACAAAGCACAACATAATGGAATCCATTTTTACACTGCTCCATACAGAGTTATATAGTAACATTCAACCATTTCAAATCATACTATGTCTATGACCATGAAATTGCTATCTACCCCTTACAAGACCTTGCAGACTTAAAGCTAAACCAACTTAAGTGTATCATCCCTTTGAGAAACTAAAATGCAAACATTCAACAGGAGACTTCACCTTTAACTAAATTTTCGAGTAAGTTCTCCTATATTTTCAAATTGATTCCTAATTTATTCTAGCAAGCAATGCATGCACATGGTTTGCTTATGGCCCCAATAATAACTTCAGCATTGTAAACACTAAGTACATTTGTTTTCCATAGGCTTATTTTGGACAAAAAAAAAAAACAACCAAAAGACAGTTAAAAGTAGCACAAAAAGGACTAATTTACAAAAATAATCTCACTTGTTTTCCCCATGAAGGAATCACATAATGAAGTTCTACCACATTGATTTACATCAGTAAGAAACTAATTCAGGAACATCTGATAGTTTCAGAAAGTAACAAAACCTAAAATCAAGCACAAGAACTACTATAAAATGCATATTTGGTTTTAAGTGGATTTGTGAAAGTGGGTGGCTTGGAAAACTAGCTCAATTCATTAATTTCAGACTTACTTTGCAAACAAAAGCATGTGGACTGATTGGTGGTGTCAAATGAATCAACTTAGTCCCTGAAGTTTTTTAAATAGAATCAATGTGGCCCAAAGGTCAAATTTTGAGAGAAAAGTTGACAGAATTTACTCACAATTGAAACTAAAAGGAGTAAGATGAGACAGGGACAAAAATTCAGGGGTGTATTTTGTAAATAAGCCCATGACAATATTTAGGTAAAAGGAAAAGAGAGAAAAAAATTAGTCAAATAGATCACTCTTAGGATAAGTGAAGGGAGATGAAAGAATAAATCATGCAAAGAGTTGATGATTCCAAAGAAGAAAAACAGAGTATTGACTTACAGAATTTAAAGAAACTTTAGCTTTTGAGATTGAATCGTCTCGTAGTCTATATCGATTTCAGGAATATGAGCAATCTTATGCCACTCTGCCCCGCTTCCCTTGGTGCATCTTTCCTTCAAAATGGGACATCCCACTATAGCCAACCGATGTAATTTGGTGAGGCGTCGCATTGCTTCCACTTGTGGCAGATTCATAAGCTTCTTGCAATTCCAAAGAAACAGAACTTGAAGCGATGAAAGGTTACCAAGCCACTCTGGCAGATATTCCAACCCATCGAAATTGCATATACGCAGCTCAATCAAGGCAGTGAGGAGATGGAGTTGCTCAGGTAGAGACTTGAGCTTTGGCCACCCGTATAAAACTAAACTCTCTAGGGAGACAAGTAGGTGTTGCGTAGTAGAATTCTCTGCAGCATCGGGCCAGGGGAAGAAGTCAAGCTTCTCAGAGAACCCACCTATTCCCAGTTCTCGAACGCCGGTTAGGAGATGCAGCCCCTCTGGCCAACAAATCGTTAATCTTCCACAATTAGCGAGTGTCAAAAACCGAAGAGAACGTTTCAGTTCTCCCAAATTTGGACCAGAAATCAGACTAGGGCATGACCTTATTACCAAGCTCTCGAGATTGCAGACTTCTAGCCCACTTGGTAAATCAATCAAATTCTCACAATCTGAAATATACAACCGCTGTAGAGATGTGAGGCCATGTATATCTGGAATTGCCCTTAGATTTGGGCATTTGTATACCCACAATTCCTCAAGGGCCACAAGGTTTTGTAGTGAGCTTGGTAAACGAGTAAACTTCTCACAATGCCCAATATAAATCTTCACAAGAGATGTGAAGCTCTTGCTGCCTGTTATTATATTCGCCGTAGAAGTTAGATTATGGCAACCCCAAACCCTTATAGTATGGAGAGCCACAAAGTTGTTCAGGCCATTAGGCAGATATGTCAACCCATCACAACTTCTAATATCCAAATTTTCCAGCAATTGATTGTTTCTCAACAATTTTTCCAGTACAGAACTGACCTCTGATCCCGACACACTTTCAATATACATGGATGTTAGAGACGTCAATTTCCTGCTTATCTGTGATAGTGCCAGGCTATTCTCGATCCCTTTGATCTTCAAAGACTTCACGGATGGAAAATGACTTGGAGCAGCAACCAAATTGTGGCAATCTGAAATTACCAAATTCTCAAGGGAAGGACACACCATCCCAATCGGCAGTGGTCTTGGTACTTCCAACCATTCAACCAGGTTAGCCATAGATTCAAGAGTGAGTTCTTTCAATACCGGAAACACTACTATTGCCGACTCACTACCTCCAGCATTACTACTACTGCTACAAGTATTAGGCCCACCGTCATCACTAATGTGACCATAGAACGCACTACTAATAACTTCTACACTATACATACTCTTTATCTTAATGAATTTAAGATGGGGAAGATGCCCTAGTGTTGGGATTTCTTTGCATCTAAAGCAGTTCTCTAGTTTGATCCTCACCAAATTATTTATGATCATTGTAGGACTTGCCATCATCATCCATGGTGCAAATCGCTCACCCTCAAAGTTCCTAATAGTTAAACCTTTCAAGTTCGAGTGAGGTTCTAGACCTTCCAAGACTTCTTCATTGTTGGACTCTCCCCTACTTTCGTTTCTCCAATGAAATTCCAAAGTATGAATATTTGACTTTCTAGATAGATTTGCTTTCTTGGCTTCTTCAATGTTTCTGACATGCTCAAGGCCAAAAATCCTTAATTTACCTTTAAGATTTCTTAATCCCCCCAACTCGTCAACTTGACATCCCTTATCTTGACTCACAACAAAGAAAGGTAATGTTTGAAGACAAGTCAACTTCCCTATCCCCACCAAGCAGGGCATGTCGAATTTTGTATCTCTGATATAGAAATGTCTCAAACTAATCAAGTTCCCAAAATTCTTTCGAAGCTCGATCAAATATTGGCAATTAAACAGCCTCAAAGTTTGCAAATTATAAAGTTTTGTGACAGAATCTGGCAGCTTTCTAATATTAGTCCTTGAGATGTCAAGATATCTTAAGTGTCTCAATTGGCTTACCGAACTTGGTAATTCTTCAATACGAAAGCTGGTCAAGATTAAAGCACGCAAGCTTATGAAGTTCGTTAACTTGTTCCCAAGGACATCACCCATTGAATATAATGTGCGCAATCTTTGAACTCTTCCTTTTGGATTCAAGGGCATATTTTCTTTGCTAGATATCCACGATAAATGTTGAACCTCTGGAATATCAATCACCTCATGATCGTTCAGAGTTAAGCAATAATTCTTTGAGGTATGAATTGCAAGATCATGAACAAGATCATGCATCTTGCAACTTGTAATATCATCATGGTCATCCTTTACAGCATCTTGCAATAAGCAGTTCCTCAACAAAATGTCGAAATAGCAATTGCCTATATCCTCCATCAGCACATGAATTCCTTCAGAGGGCTGATGAAGAAATCCTTGAGCCATCCAAAGTTGAACTATATTATCCTTTTCAATAACAGAATCCTTCGGCAAGATTGAGCTATATGCAAAACATAGTTTTAGTGACGCTGATGGTAAATGCGCATAACTCAACCTTAAGGTGGTAAGGACTTCGTTTCTATCTTCAGTTGAATCCCAAATTTCACTGTTTTGGATTGACAACCACTCATTTTCATTCTTCTTAGAGTACATTAAACCTCCCAATGCCTTTATTGCCAGTGGCAGACCCCCACACATTTTTAAAATCCTTTTACCTATGGCCACTAAATTTGGAGTCTCTTTTGCTCCTCCATCTGCAAATGCTCTTCGCTTGAAAATGGTCCAGCTATCATCATTTGATAGTCCTACCAGATGATGAATAACAGATTGCATGGTAGAAGCCACCGAATCGCTACGGGTAGTAACCAATATTTTGCTTCCCCTTGAACCACCAATTCCCAGTAATGAATTTCTCATGGATTCCCATTTTGATTCATTTTCGTTCCATACATCATCGAGTACAAGCAAAAATCTTTTTCTGCTCACACTTTCTTGAATCTTTCTTATTATTGCTTCCATATTGGACATACTAGAATCGGTTTTGGTTAGAGATTGTAGCATCTCGTGTAAAAGTCTTTTGACATCAAAGTCATCAGATACACAAACCCACATTCTATGATCAAAATATTTCGCTACCTTATCGTTTTGGTAAACTAGCTGAGCAAGGGTTGTCTTTCCTTGACCGGGCATTCCCACAATGGCGACAACTGACAAATCTTTTTCATTGTTTGAACCCATTAACTTGTCCACTATATTTGACATGTCAGCGTCCCTACCCACTACTTCCGAATCATCTATGAAGGGGTGAGTTTGCCGGAGTCCAATCTCAGCTCTAAGTTGGAGTGTGGTACTTATCAGGTCGACTGGACTAAGTCCAATATCTTTTGCTTCTTTATAAATTTCATCGAATGAGGAATTGACATTCTTAATCTTAGCAGCCGTCTTGATACGAAATGCAAGTTTATTAGAGGGGGAGAAGAAGTCAAGTACCTTGTTGATCATCCGATCTTGTATCTCTACTTTATGTCGAAGAACTTCATAAGCAATCTCATCCAGCAAATCATCAGCATCAGAAGCTGCAATTTTGAGTTTTTTGAGCCAAAGTTTGACAGAGTTGAGTTTGTCTTGCTTGATCTCAGCATCAGATAAGAATGCTTGAATCATCTCTAACTTTTCAACCAACTGTTGGAGCTTCCCCTGAAAGCCCCACACGTAAGTGACATCTTCAGAAGCAAGTGAAAGTACCTTGCTTAAGATTATCTTTGCAACAACACTAAGGAGAACTTCAGCCATCTTGTTTTCCCTTCCTACTCACAGGTGAAAGAATTGCTTGACAACTCTAGAGGTGTTGACTTTGTATCCAACTGGGTGCTTGTAATGTATATGTGTGTGTCCCCCCCTCTCTCTCTCTCTCTCTCTCCCTCTAAATATATATATATATATATGTGTGTGTGTATGACTATGTGTATACGGGCACGAATTAAAAATTCAAAAGAAGACGGAAAAACCACCACAAGCAAAATGGAAAATTAGGCTTAATTACATTTTTTATTTGGGTGATGCTATTTCCACTCCATCATTGAACTAAGGCACTCCATGGTACCATTCTTAAAGCATGTGGTACATGCATGTCATGCATTACATACATGGTACCACATGCTCTAAGAATGGTACCATGGAGTGCATTGGTTCAATGATGGAGTGGAAATAACAATTCCCTTTTTATTTACGCAGACATAACATAAACAATTTGAAAAATACACCCAGGAAAGGTACAACTGAATCATCCAGGAAAGTCCAAATTCGGACATAATGGTCCACGGAAATGCTAGATGCACAAAAAAAGTGCACAACGAAATGCACAACCAGCTTGAAATTGTTGGACTTCGTGCTGAAAAGTCTGTACACACAAAAAGACAAAAAAAAGGAATGTACAGCTTTTTCAATACAAGGTCCAACAAATTAAAACAGGTTGTGCATTTCGTTGTACACTTTTTTTGTGCATCTAGTATTACTCGATGGTCCAAATGCCTCTGTCCATTTCGTGTTAGAAACAAATACGAGAATTTCCGTGTGATGATTGGTTTACCTAAGGATGATATTGGAACAATTTAAAAGTCAAAAGGACCAAATTGATGAAATTTGAAAGTCTTGAGGGGCCAAACTGATACGGACATAATGATCCAAGGAGTGAAATTTGTACTTAAGCCGGCAAAATTTTTTATTTTTATGTTGGGAAAACTGCATTTTACCCTGTACTTTGACCCTTATTCAAATCACCCCCTGTACTTTGAAAAGTATCAAAAAACCCCTTATACTTTAAACTAAAGTGAAAATAACAGAATCTGTTAAAGTGGCAATGAAAATGACAAAAATACCCTCATATACAGGAGGTGACTTGAACAAGGTCAAAGTAGAGGGGGCAAAATGAATATTTTTAATCACTTTCGTTCACTTTGACGAAAAATCTAACACTTTCACTTTAGTTTAAAGTACATGGGAGTTGTTTGATACTTTTCAAAATACAGGGGATGACTTGAACAATGGTCAAAATACAAGGGGGTAAAATGCTGTTTCCCCTTTTATTTTTTGGTAACAAGTTAAGCGAGCAAATTATAGAGGACGTAATGCTATGCTTAGTTGTATGGTAAGTGGGAGGGCCTTGTGGTCCATAGTGGGCAAAGCGGTACGGTATTAAGGGTGGCAATCGGGTCGTGTCAGGTCATAATCCTGTCGGGTCATAATCCTGTCATACTTAAATATGTCATAATCGTGTCGGGTCATAAACGTGGCGACAGTACACGGGTCACCCGTTTAATCCGTCTAACCCGTGTAGGGTTGTCATCGGTTCGATTCGATTCGAATTTTTTCTTTTCTTTTTTTTTTTGGGTTTTTTTCATGTTTTGAAAACCAACCGAAGTGGTCGGTTCGGTCGATTTTTAGTCGGTTTTGCCAATTTGGGCGGTCGGATCGATTTTTTAGTTGTAGTTTATATTTTTTGAATCTTTTTTTTTTCAAAAAATAAATACTTTTTTTATTCTTATATTTATTCTTTGTATTTTAGACCCCCAGATTATTAAAAAAAATTTAGAACTAAAACAAAAATGCTTCATCCGCACCTAATCGGGTCAAACGAATTAGACGGGTTAACCAGCTTAAAGTGTGACCTAACCCGTTTATTAATCGTGTCAAACGGGTTGACTCGTTTTATGACTCGTTCCTTTATACGGGTCACCCAAACCCGATTATTTTCATGTTGGGTCGAAAATTGCCACTTCTAACGGTATAGGTATTTTGGGGATTTCACCATGTACCTATAGGAGATGTATAAGATGTAACCCTAACTGTTTTGATATAGTGGAAAACTTATGGCTCTCCGGTGTGGAAGTAGGCACATTGCCGAATCACGTAGAAATTCTCTGTGTCTCCTTTAATCTTTATGTTTTTCATATATATTGGTTGTGTGTAATTGTTTCGATCCAACATTACTAAATTCAAATCTCAAATGATGTGGTAGTGGGCCCATTGAATTTTGAATGGAGGATGTTGAAGTGATCCATAGTTGTCAATGGGCCCACTAGATTTTGATTGGTACCACATCATTTGGAATGAAAATTTGAGATTTGGATTTGGGAAACATAGCATTACTCATTAGGGTAATACTAGGGACACAAAAGGGTCACAAAAAGGTACTCACAAAAAAGCATCTCTTTGTGAGCATCTCTTTGTGACTCTTTTGTGTCCCAAACATTGCCCTACTCATTATATAGATCTTTCTATAAGTACTTCTAACATGCTAGTGATTTTTTAATATAGATTTATGGGATATTAGGTCATAGACTTCTAAAAATTAAGTGTATTAGTCAAAAATCCACACGATTCAGCCATTTTTTAAAAAATCAGTCGCTACTTTTTTGTTCAGAGAAAAGTCTCTCTGACAGATAAAAACAGAAAATATTTTGTGTTTGTGAACAAATAATTTTATCTGTTGACGGACAGATAATATTCACAAAACGACCATAACTTCCTCATTTTTTTGGCCTTTTGGGATGATATTTTTTTTTTTTTTGTGTATTTCATGTATTTCTTTAAGATCTACGCATTGGACTTGAACACTTTACAAAAAAAGATATCTTATAGCCTGATTTTGAGATTTTATCTGTTTGCTAAATAATATAATCAGTCAACTTTAAATCACCATAACTTTCTCAATTCTTAGGATTTTTGGGTGAATTTTTTTTTTTCCTGTATCGTTTTGAGATTTATGCATCTATGGTGTCAGTTTTACGAAGGAATATGTTTTTGTTATATTTATGAAAAAAAAAAAGTAATTTTCAATATGTTTTAATTTTTAATATTTTTTTCCCTGTATTTCATGACCAATATTGATCTAATTTGATAGATCTCATTTTACTGATTCCAAAATATTAAATTTTACGAAAAACAGACTTGTAGTACAAAAATTATAGCAACTTCAACTTGCTTAGGCAACCACTTCCCTTGTGGTCGGATAGTCCCTGGGTGCTATACCCAGAGATCTCAAGTTCGAATCTCAAGGGGTGGCCACAGGTGATTCACCCGGGCGCCCTGGCCTCGAGAGATTAGTCGAGGTGCGCGTACGCTGGAACGGACACCCACGGTTTAAAAAAAAAAAACCAACAACAACAACAACAACATAGGCATAAAAGGTGCCAAAGCAACTTTTAATGAATTTATGCTGGCGAATGCTACCATACAACCAAGTGGCCATATAACCAAACTACTTGACATATAATAGTAAGAAATACTTGTACCATGGATACAAAGGTTCTTTATCATTGGTACAAAGATTTCTTACAATGGTACTAAAGTTCCTTATCATGCGTCCAAAGCTCCCTTATCACAGGTACAAAAGGTCACAAGTGCAATGTTTGCTTATCATGCGTACAAAGCTCCCTTACCATAAATACAAAGATTTATTATCACGAGTAAAACCACAAGTAATTTTGATTTAGTACAAACATTTCTTACAATGGTACAATATTTTGTTACCTTGGTACAAGCATTTCTTATAACAGTGCAACATTTTCTTACCATATACAAACATTGCTTAGAAGGGTACAACATTTCTGATATGTGTACAAACATTTGTTATAAAATGTACAAACACTTCTTACCTTAGTGCAAATATTTTCTTACCAATGTATATCAAGTGTTTGGTTGTATCATACAGCCAAACCACTTGGGGAAAAGGCTGTAATACGGCCCAAAAAAAGGAGTAGTTTGGGATGTATGGTACGGCTCATCCAAGGGCTAGGAGAAGAGTGGTGAGGCCCGTCCAACAGCTAGGATTAATCCATAAAGGTGAAGCTGTACTGCTGGACAGCTAAGGACAATGACAGCAGGGCATATTAAATGCGTAGTTAGTGCGCTATTAACTGGTGCAGCCGGTCATGTTCACCTCTTGTGTTGGAAATATTGTTCTTGTATAATAACAGTTGTTCCTGTAGTAATAAGACTGGTTTCTGTATAAGGAAATTTTGTTCCTGGGCCCAATTTTGTGACACTTGTACCTAATGTAACCAATGTGGTACCATACCAGTGTTCAGGGAAGACGGTTTGTGTAACGACCCTAGTGTTGTGGGCGGGCTACTGTAGGTGCCTTTGTGGCTGCAGCAAGTGCTGGCAAGCTACACACTATGGGAAGTTCATCCCACATCGCTTGGGTGTGGAAAAGTAATGTGCTATATATGTGTGATTCCAAGTCTCCCTAGTAAGAGGCCTTTTGGGTAGTGACCCAAGAACAAATCCGTGCGGGCTTGGGCCCAAAGCGGACAATATCTTACTGAGCGAGACTTGGGTCGTGACAGAATGGTATCAGAGCTATACCCAGCCGGAAGTGTGCCAACGCGGACATTGGGCCCTAAGGGGGTGGAATGTAACGACCCTGGTGTTGTGGGCAGGCTGCTGTAGATGCCTTTGTGACTGTAGTAAGTGCTGGTAGGCTACACACTATGGGAAGTTCGTCCCACATCGCCTGGGTGTGGAAAAGTAATGTGCTATATATGTGTGGTTCCAAGTCTCCCTAGTAAGAGGCCTTTTGGGTAGTGACCCAAGAACAAATCCGTGCGGGCTTGGGTCCAAAGCGGACAATATCTTACTGAGCGAGACTTGGATCGTGACAGTTTGGTTGATTACTTACTTGAGGAGGAGTGATAATATGAATTGGTGGTCAAAAGAAAATGAATTATGTGGGACCTATACAGTTCTTTAGATAGTAATTTGG
This sequence comes from Hydrangea macrophylla, assembly GCA_033977485.1. Classification (NCBI taxonomy): domain Eukaryota; kingdom Viridiplantae; phylum Streptophyta; class Magnoliopsida; order Cornales; family Hydrangeaceae; genus Hydrangea; species Hydrangea macrophylla. Next base: position 39,527,855 of record CM066994.1, read on the forward strand.
TCAATAGTAGTACTCCCTCCGTCCCTTTTTTTGTGTCCACCTTTGGGAATTCAACTTATTAAGGGGACAAAAAGAATCTACACTCACTTTCCACAATTGCCCCTAATCATTACAATAACTTTTTTAATTTTGTCTTGGTATAGATTTCAAGGAAGGGTTGTTTTGGAAAGTAAGTAAAAATTCTATGTCAATTTAGGAAAGTGGACACTAATTTTGGGACATCCCAAAATGAATATAGGACTCAAAAAAAGGGACGGAGGGAGTAATATTTATTTTTTTGAGTCAAAAATAGTAGTAATATGAAGAGGAGGATAAAAGGAAAAACAATTATGTAGGGCCTTTAAGGTGTTTTGAGGGTAAGTTGGTCAATTTTAAAAAGTGAAACGCTTTTATAATTAGTATAGATAGATATAGAAATAGACGGTTAGGCTCTCTAGTTCACTGGGCGGGTGTACTGGAGTTTTAAGTCTAAAAACCAGCAGGCCAGCGGGGCGGTAAGAGGGAGCACGGGTGAACGGGGCGGTCCGCAAAATTTTTAAACTTAAAAATCCAATGCACTCGCCCAGTGTATTGAACAGTCTTTCCCTAGATATAACTATAGATATAGATATAGATATAAATTATTCCATAGCTAAAATTGATAGACGGAAAGTTTAATCTCAAATCTAAACCAAAGAATTTAAATTGGGAGCCGCTAATGCCAGAGTACATAAGAAGGCTAATGCCAGAGCCACTCACATTTTCTGGACAAAATTGCCCTCAGCCCATTTAAGTAACCCTGCAACCCCTCTCTCTCACTGCAAGGTTTTGGTATTTGCAGTAATGAGGCAGCGGATAGAAGAGTGATACCAGTTTCCACAGCATCGATCGCGGTATTTCCTCTCAGCCACACAATTTTGCTGAGAGGGTTTTGGGGCATGACTTTTTTGATGTTGGACCCCATAGGATACAAGAAGAGATTGAAACTCTTTGTTTTGATACTCACCACCACCATCTGTCCTTAGGACCTTTAATTTTGCAAATTAAATTGATTTTCAGCAAAGGCTTTGATGAACTGAGTAAATGCAGAATTTGTTGGTGATCTATGAGAGAAAGGTAACCTATAGACATTTTTCCAAACAAAAATAGTGTTGACAAAAAGTGCATTATTAGAACTATTTTTACATGAAAGTGGTCCAGAACAGAAATAGTAAAAGAAAGAATCTGTTGCAGAATCAAGTTGGATGGGTGACCCAATCTGTTGCTCCACAGAAAATTCGAAACATTTCATTCCTAGATGAGTAGAGTTTTTGCTAGTTGGAATGCTGATGTGGTGGACTGGGGCTGCTGAATTGAAAGTTGTTTCTACCATTGAATCAATACCTCCTCTTGCCATTAAATCTTCCTCTTCCACGACCTCTAAACTCACCATTGTCTGTTATATATATTTTTGTGTGCTGATTCCAATCATTTGACTGATTTATAGATGTCGTTTCAGCTTTGAGTAATGAATGAAGATCTTCAAGTAAATACTTCATCTCCCTCCCCTGTACTTCCTCTTTCCTTCCCTCCAAAACAAGAAGGAAAAACCTCAGCAGATGCTGTACACCAATAACACACACAGCACAAAAGAGAAGCTGAAGCAACAAAAAAATCCCCACAAAACTGTATATTCCGTTTGGTTGTGAAATCTAGAGCGTAGCTAGCAAATTTATTGAATCCACTTCTTCAAAAGCTACTGAAATCTGTCTACCTTTCAGGAAATTTATGTTCATGATTGCCAACCTTCAATGTTTTTTTATGCTTCCACTTTAGTGTCTTGATTCCTGCAATTAATATCCTCGGGCATGTCAACCATCTCCTCTATCACTGTTCTCTTGTCTCTTCTCCTTGCTCGCAACTCCATTGACCTCTCGGTTTTGAAGCAGTCTATAACTCTTCCCAATTGCTTGTGTCCAAATGGTTCTATTAACAGAATCTATTTCCTACTCTTCTTCTGAAACTTATCCCTCTCAACATCTAAGGGAACATGACTAACTACTGTGAGAGATATGGCTACTTGGCTAGCTAGAGGGCGGACTACATCATTGCCAAGGTTGAAGTAATGTAACGGCGAAAAGAGACTCTTAGTCATATATGTTGACTAGTATAATGAACTTGTTTAAAGTCGTGTCTGAACAAATCTCATCTGTTATCCCGTGCTTGCGATGCAATGAGGATCTGTACAGAAAATATTAGCTCGGTTGACTACACGGAAACCTTCGTTTAACATGAGAAACTTCAGTTGTGGTAGGATCTCCAACCTCCTTGCGAATCTGACTACAGTCCTCGCCAACCATTGCTTATCCTCTGTGTCTGTCCTGCATTAAAATATTACCTCGGTTGACTCATCGATTTTGGCTCTCCTTTCATTTTCGGTTGAACTTTTGCGGCCAACTACATAGGAAATAACTGTAGTTGAAAACGTAGAGTTAATAAAGAGTCATGAGAGCCTGATCTAGATTACACCAGTTTGTATACTCTGAATCCAATCTGACTGTTACTAAGTTGCATATATTGGATTAAAGGTAAATTGAAGAATAAAGAGATTGTAGGTCCAGCAATAGCTGGATGCAGATTCGTTGTATTTGCTTAGAAATTCTTAAAAGCCATTGTGACAAGATGTTAATCTCTTTGAAGATGCTAGGATACCATGTTGAAAATCAATCACAGAGTTTCAGAAATCAGAAAATACCAGAAAAGAAACTGAAGCTAAACTTGTGAAATTGTATTCAATTCTACTTGGCTTTAAAAATGAATCTGTGTGTGTGTGTGTTCTCTCACTATAACAGAATGACAATTGTCCTAACAGTTTCAAGCAACTAGCCAGCTGGAAATACAGAATGAAACTAACTGCCTAAGCTTCAAGTTTTTTTCACAGAGACTCGAATCAGTTGCTCGTCTACTTGCTGTGGGAAGCACTGAATCAATAGTAGCCTTAACATGATCTTCGTACTTATGAAGTTGGAGATTTTTTTTGGTTATACATGATTGACGAAAAATTGACTCCTACTTATACATTAGGCTTTGATTGTTTCATGGATTTCTTGAGGGAAAAGAAAAGGGAAAGGAAAACTAATTCCCTCATCTCTTTATCCTTACTAAACAAGTGATTCTACTCACTTCCCTCCACCTCTCTCCTTCTTTCATTTCTTCTGTCAAAGTGTAAGTTGTGAACATCAATGACTGATTAGATAGGGGTGAGCCTATCTAACAGGTTCCTTTTGTTAGTATTAGCGATCGCCTTGTGAGCCTCTTGCTCCCTTTACTTCCTGATTGTAGTGGAGTCATCTATCCTCGTACCATAAAAAAGAAAAAAAAAAAAAAAAAAAAAAAGATGTCTGTACCATACATTTCTGAGCAATACATATCAGTTCTCACAACCCACAAAACCCAGAGCGGCTAAACATGTCTGAACAATACATTTCATTTCTCTATAGTACAGGGCATTTACAATTACTAGCAATGGGACAACCCATTCACAAGTTGCAACCAACATAATTGTTATTAAACATAAATGAGAGGGGAAAAAAAGTTTACAAATTCAACTTGAGAATCTTCTAAAAATACACCCGTTTCCTGTTGAACGATTATTTTTCTAAGCTTAGAGAGAACAAAACGTTTCTCTCTTTGTTATATTAGACAAAATGATGAAAAGGATTTAATTACAACCTAGTCCTTCTAATTATGTAATAACTCATACAAAACCACACAAATGAAATAAAGAATCAAGCTAGTGCAAAGATATCTCTCATGCCCAGCTTGCTAAGAATGAAGTGGAACGCTCTACTAGCAAGACCCTTAGTGAGAATATCAGCTAACTGATCTCCAGACTTCACAAATGGAGTACAAATCTTCCCACTACTAAGTTTCTCCTTAATAAAATGACGATCGATCTCCACATGCTTTGTCCTGTCATGTTGAACAGGATTATGAGCAATACTGATAGCTGCCTTGCTATCACAATATAGCTTCATAGAGTCTTCAGGATTAAAGCCAAGATCTGATAGAATAATCTGAATCCACAACAGCTCACACACCCCTTGGGCTATAGATCTGAATTCGGCCTCGGCACTGGATCTAGCCACAACAGACTGTTTCTTGCTTCGCCAAGTTACCAAGTTTCCTCCCACAAAGGAACAATCCCCGGTTGTTGACCTCCTGTCAGTAACTGACCCTGCCCAATCGGCATCAGTATAGACTTCAACTTGAGTGTGGCCATGCTTGGCAAAGAATAGACCTTTCCCTGGTGCTGACTTGAGATACCTTAAAATTCGAAAGACATCATCAAGGTGAGTCTGTCTCGAAGAGTGCATAAACTGACTTACCACACTCACTGCAAAGGCAATGTCAGGTCTAGTGTGAGAAAGATAAATCAGCTTTCCCACCAATCTCTGATATCTCCCCTTCTCAACTGGCTCTCCACTTTGATCATCACTAAGTTTCTGATTAGGATCCATTGGAGTGTCAACTGTCCTACTCCCAAGCATCCCTGTTTCACTCAACAAATCTAAGACATACTATCTTTGGGATATAAAAATCCCATCTTTGGATCTTGCCACTTCAATTCCCAAGAAGTATTTCAAGCTTCCCAAATCTTTAATCTCAAACTCTTTTGCCAAATAAGCCTTCAATTTTCCCATTTCCTCTAGATCGTCCCCAGTGAGGACAATATCATCAACATAAACAATCAGTGCTGTCACCTTCCCACTAGGAGAATGTTTAGTAAAGAGAGTGTGATCACCTTGGCTTTGTTTGAATCCATATCTCGACATAGCCTGTGAAAAACGATCAAACAAGCTCTAGGCGATTGCTTGAGCCCATACAATGCCTTTCGTACGCGACAGACCTTTCCTCTTGTTTTGGAATCCTCAAATCCTTGAGGAACGTCCATGTAAACTTCTTCCTCCAAGTCACCATGCAAGAAGGCATTTTTAACATCAAACTGGTGCAACGGCCAGTCTAAGTTTGTAGCTAGAGATAACAATACTCTGACAGAATTCATCTTGGCCACAGGCGCAAATGTCTCCTGATAATCTACTCCATACGTTTGAGTAAATCTCTTAGCTACTAGTCGGGCTTTGTACCTCTCAATTGTTCCATCAGCCTTGTACTTAACTGTGAACACCCATTTGCAACCTACTGTCTTCTTCCCACGAGGTAATTCCACTAATTCCCAAGTACCATTTTTGGAGAGAGCTTTCATCTCTTCAACCATGGCAGACTTCCATTTGGAATCTGATAATGCCTCCTGGACACAATTAGGAACAAAAACAGAGGAAAGACTAGAAACGAAGGCTTTATACGATGGAGATAAACGAGAGTAAGATACAAAATCAGAAAGAGGGTAAGGATGTTTAGAGCGTGTCCTAGTACCTTTTCGAAGTGCAATAGGAATGTCTAAATCATTACTAGAATCAGGAACAAGTGAGGAAGGAATACCTGGATCATCATCACTAGAAGAGGTTGGCTGAGGTGAAGGAAAAGGAACAACTTCTAAATCTTCTGCCCTAAACCTCCTTCTCTCCTTCTTTCTAGAGTATGTCAACAACTCTTTGCCTCTCTCTTCAGTCTGAACTCCTCCTTCCTCTCTATTTCCTACCTCACTTTCTCTTGGCTCATCCCTCCTTTCCTCATTATTATCTCTTAATGCTTCCTCCTGATTCACTACCTCACTCTCTCTTAATACTTCACCTCCTTCCTTATTTTCCTTAATTATTGTGTCCCCTTCTTCTATTGTTCCAACAGTAAATGGACCAATAGCAACAGGCATCTCTTCCTCACTACTCCCTTTCTCCCCCTGAAGAGGTGACTGTGTAGACTGTGGCAATGAAAAGTATGAGGAAGTTTCATGGAAGGTGACATCCATGGATATGAACCATTTACGGGAAGGGGGATGGTAGCACTTGTACCCTTTTTGGGTAGGAGAGTAACCAACAAAGATACACTTAAGAGCACGGGGATCTAATTTTTTCCTAGAAGGGGAATGATCGTGAACAAAGCAAACGCAACCAAATACTTTAGGAGGAATAGCAAACAAGGAAGCGGGGTTAAGGAGAACCTCAATTGGAGATTTTTGTCAAGAACACGAGTGGGTAAACGATTAATCAAATAAGCTGCAGTTAACACTGCTTCCCCCCAGTAACTCTTAGGAACTTGAGTAGAAAACATCATGGACCTAGCAGTTTCTAATAAATGACGATTCTTCCGCTCAGCAACTCCATTTTGTTGTGGAGTATTTGTGCAGGAAGTCTGATGAAGCATGCCATGTTCAGTAAAAAAATTCTGAAGACCACCATAGATATATTCCCCCCCTTTGTCAGAACGGACAACTTGGACAATAGTACTAAACTGAGTGCATATCATTTTATGAAAATTTTTAAAAATAGAATATACATCACTTTTCTCTTTCATTAAATACACCCAAGTAGTACGTGAAAAATCGTCAATAAAAGTGACAAACCACCTGTATCCATTCAAGGATGGAATATGGGACGGGCCCCAAACATCAGTATGAATCAACTGGAAAGGAATGAAACTTTTCTTAAAACTAGAATTAAAGGTGGCACGATGGTGCTTGCCAAGTTCACATGCTTCACAATAAGTTCCTGAAACATTTTTATTATCTAATAAAGATGGAAACAGAAAACGAAGAAGATGAAAAGAAGGATGTCCTAGTCTTTGATGCCACAACCACGCCTCTCGGGGTAGAGTCTCCCTCAATGAATGATTAGCACTCCTAGGCACACTTCCTCCTTCAACATCACTAGGCAGCAAAAAATAAAGACCATTCCTTTCCTCACCACTGCCAATCGTCTTCTTTGTGGAGAGATCCTGAAAGACACAGTGAGTGGGAAAAAAGATCACACAACAATTAAGATCACGAGTAATGCGGCTAATAGAAAGGAGATTAGTAGAAAAATTGGGAACATGTAGAACTGAGGACAATGACAGTGAATTTGTAGCATGAATAACACCTTTACCAGAGATAGGAGAGGGATTACCATCTGCTGTTGTAACTTTATCCCTCCCTGAACACGGAGAATAAGTAGAAAAAGATGTAGAGAGACCAGTCATATGATCGGAGGCACCGGAGTCAATGATCCATGGTCGTTGAGATGTAGCAATGAAAGTACTAGTAGAGTTAGTAACATTACCTGCGTGAGCAAAAGAAGTAGAGGAATTGGTGGGAGTGTCCAGTTGTGCCATAATACGTCTCAAGGTGTCAAGATCAGCACTATTAATCCCTCCAGCAGTAAGGGATGGAGAAGGTGAGGAAGTAGATAACTCCTCTGAATGATGTGAGTCTGTCCCAGTGGTGAAATGAGCTCGTGAGCCACCTCCTCTGCCTCCAAGACGACCTCCCCCTCTTCCTCTAGACGAGGTTGGACGACCATGAAGTTTCCAACATGTAGCACGAACATGTCCAGATTTATTACAATAATCACACCATTTATCTCTAACTTCAGTACCTTCTGAAAGATGTTCCTTGCGAGGATTAACTCCTGGACCTTTACCCCCTTGCTAACTAGAGGAGATTAAAGCAGACCTATCGGGTGAGGGATTTGGAAGCATGGCTGATCGTCTACTTTCTTCATTTTGAACATGGGCAAATGCCTCTCGAAGAGATGGCAATGGCTCCATCCCAAGTACACGACTTCGAACCGGATCAAATTCAGAGTTGAGACCAGCAAGGAATTTGAAGATTCTTTCACTCTCAATATATTCCTTAAAGCTAGAAGCATCAGCAGAGCAGACCGGACGATAATTTTTTAAATGATCAAGACGAGTCCACATAGTACTCAAACATGTAAAAAACTGAAGAACAGATCGATCACCTTGAACTTCGGCATCAATACGTCTTCGAAGTTCATAAACCTCGGCCACATTTCCTTTCCTAGCATATGTTTGAGTGAGAGTTTCCCAAATGTCAAGTGCAGTCTCCATCTCCAAGAAGAATGCTGCAATACTAGGCTCCATTGAATGAACAAGCCAACTCATAACAAGAAAATTCCCAACTTCCCACTTACCATAGGTGGGATCATCACGACTAGGTGCCTTGATTGTGCCGTCAACGTAGCCAAACTTTGCTCTACTCCGGAGCCAAAATGTGGCTGATTGAGACCACGATCTTTAATTCTCGCCATTAAACAATTCTGTGGTGATTTTAGATCCAGGGTTCTCAGTAATGAGGGAATGCTTCTCATGACTTATAGGAGAACTCACAACACCGGAATTGTCACCAATCTCCCCTTCTTTCGACATGATGGATGAAAGAGGTAGTCACAAAATCAATTTATACGGCAAATAAGGCAAGCCTAGTCGTCACAGGCACTGTGCTTGTGCAATTGTCCAATTTATGGACAAATCATGGGTTCGTGCACGGACCTAAGGCGTTGGAAGGGTGAAGTTTGTGATCAGATCAAGTATCCGTAGAATACCCACTGATCTAGGGTTGAGATAACAAGAAGAAAAAAAAGGAAAAACAAGAGTTGCTGATCAATCCAGTTGGCTGCCGATGAGATTGTCCAACAGAATGGACTGTCGGAGGTAGTGAGAAGGATTGGGTGGTGAGTAGTTCAGGCTAGGTGTGCCAGGGTGGCTCTTGGCAGGGCTGATAGGCTTCGGCGCAAGGCTGGGAGGCTGTGTGAGGTACGGTTCAGGCTGGAAGGGCCAGGGTGGCTCTCGGCTGGATTGTGGAGGCTCGGCGCAGGCTGTGAGAGCTTTGGGGCTCGGTGCAAGGCTGGTGATGCGCTGAGATAGTGGCGGCGATGGGTGTGGTGGTGATTGGTAGAGGCGCAGATGGTGGTGGTGATGCTTGGATCGAAACCCTAGCTTAGGGTGGCTCTGATACCATGTTGAACGATTATTTTTCTAAGCTTAGAGAGAACAAAACGTTCCTCTCTTTGTTATATTAGACAAAATGATGAAAAGGATTTAATTACATCCTAGTCCTTCTAATTATGTAATAACTCATACAAAACCACACAAATGAAATAAAGTAAAAAACTAAATATCCAACATTTCCTAGTTTTGTCGCCATCAAGAACTTAGTCCCACAAGAGCTGAGCCAGCGTTGCTTCCACGTACACTACCATCCCTCCCTTCGTTTGATCGAAGACCATGACAATTCTTCCTGGTGGTATCAAGAGATAGACATAACACAATCAATTAATAATAGTATTAAGACATGGTAGCTATATTAAGATATTATGCAAAAGAAAATGTTGCCTCACAAAGAACAATCTATCAAGACTTTAGAAAATGCACATAGTTCCAAATCCTACCCAACAATTAATTGCACAAAATTCTACAAATTAAGCCGAAACTCAGAGCAATTAACCCAATAAGTATTGAATACTCAAAAACCAATCAGTTTGGCAAATTGCTCAATGAGCTGATCAAATTGCTCTATTTTTCCATTTTCCATAAAATCATCTTCAGTAATCTTGATATGCATACATACCCATAGAAAAAGGTCCAAAATCAAGTTGGAATTGTTACTGTCAACAAAAATCAATGAGATTGGTGTATGTAGGTTCTGTTCAGTGAACAGGATAAGTGGATAACTGATGCTAAGCAGAAGAGGGCACAAGAAGGTCAAGTGCCAAAATTCAACAGTGGGTTCAATAGAAGCTAAGTCAACAAGGGAATTTTCAGAACTTTTTATCTTATTCGAGGCAACATTCATTTGCAAGAACTGGTAGGAAAACCAAAAGTTTCAACTCTGCTACCAATTTATTTTGCACGAAACGTTGAACACATGAATGCAGGAAGGAATGATACTACTACACTTCATTGAAGCAATAGACTGAGCCAGTTAATTTGGTAATTGTAACAAATATTGTGGTTGGGCCATACGGGCACCCACATTATATTGGACTGGGTCCAGAGAGGGCTGGCTTTGACGCCAAATAATGGGCTTTTGGAGTCCTAAGCCTTATAGGTTTTTATGTGCCTATATATACATATATATCACATGAAAAACCTAAGGATTTTTCATATATTCACAGCAGCCTCTCTCTCTCTAACTCACGTTAGTCTCTCTCTCTCTCTATCCCTACGGTACATCTCTCTCTTGGCCATCACCAAAGGAGCCATGGGATTTAGCACGTGATACGTACGAGGACCGCTCTAGTAGTGATCTTCACGACCTACGCGAAGCATAAGGGAGTACACGGAGGCAACATGGAGCAATAGTTCGTGGGTGAAGACGCCGGGCTTGTAACAACACCGTTCGGCGATCCGTCGGGTTATTCCGCTAGGTAAGTGACCTAAACTCGTCTCGTATGCTTGCGTGCATATTATCTACAGTAATCAACTTCTTTCAAGTTTTCTTAAGTGTGTAAAATTACACAAGCTTTGAGTTCATTGTGAGTGTTCTTCAAAGGAGTTGCAGTTCATACGTAACTGAAAATGCATCAAACGCCAACGAATAATAGATTTACATCCTGTATCAAACATGTACTCAACGAGATAATTTAAAGAACTTTGAATATTGAGACATGCGAGCATATCAACACATCAATTCATAAATCCCCACCAAATGAGAGTTCTTCAGTGGTTTAATTTCACATGTGCGGATTACATTTTCGGTATGCAAATCAACTCAGAGACTGCAATACGTAATAAAGAAGCCAACCTTACTGAGGTGCGTTAGAAAGGACAAAGGGCATGAAACATGTTATGTTTCGGAAGAAAAGTTGGTGTTGTAGTGAGACTATTACTCCTCCATCTGATTGAGCTCAAATAAGTCAACCATCTTGAAGCCCGGGCTTCGTGAAACCAGAGCTTTAACCTTCATATCCAACATTGTCTGCATATTTCACAAAGAAGCTTAAATCTTCTTCAAGCCTGGGCTTCTTGAAGATTAAAGCTTACAGATTTGAAAACACAAGTCTAGCCAATGGCTTGTATGTCATTTATCCACTAAGGTAAAGCCATTCATATAAATCCCATAAACTCTCACTTATCTTTGTATGGTGAAAATTAAATTAAATACTTTGAATTTTATAAGTCATACCGCATCATCCTTTCTTGATTTCCTACTATATTTTGAAACATCTTAGTTTTTAATTTTATTGAAGCACGGAGGAAAACACAAGGAAAAACTATTTTCCTTATTGCTTTCCTTTCCTTTTCCTTCTCTAAATCTGCAAACTAAACACAGCCTAAGGTGAATATCATCACCTACAAGAAACTATGAACTCATTTAGATAGGAATGATAAGTGTAGCTAATTTGCAATCCCAGGTAGTTACTGAGAAAAAGGTAAAAGGTAAATAACATAAGGTAAGTAAATAGATGGAGATTAAAAGAAGAATTGACGAGGTGGTCTGCAACTTACAATATTTGAAGAGGAGGTTGGAATGTCATGTTCTATGCATACTTGCCCAGTTATTGAAGACGCAAGGTGCACTTAGGCACAAATCCTCCCTAGGCCTAAGTGCAAGAAGCAAAAAAAGAAAAGGCGTGATCCTTCAAAGCGAAGTAACGCACACTCTAAAAAAATTCATACATTCAGCACATTAAATCAAAAAACAAATAACTAAAAAATTAACTTATTCCAATAAAATTGCTAAAAGATCAAAGTAATAAACATTTTGGCCTATTAGAACTTTGACAACTTAGTAAGTTCTCCCTATGATGCTTCACAATTAATGTCATTGTAACCACCTAAGAAACTCTGAAACTTTCAAAAACTTGATCCCATGTGGATTGTTTGTACAATTAGGCCCTTTCCTGCGCTAAATCTGTGAATCACATGGAGAGTTAGTCTTCGTCGCAAAGAAGAATATTCTTCTATTCTAAAGAATGTGACCCCTTGTGTCGGAACTTGGAATTTGTAATGGGTCTCAATATTGGTCCAAAACCAACAAAAATTGGGTCATGAGTTAGGTAAAGCTAAGAAATAGTTAAGCTAAGAATTAGTTAGGTCTGAAAATGGTCCTCAGTCTGAGGGCAAATTAAGTTGCAGACGCAATTCTACCAACGCCTAGGCTATGTGCCTTGGGCTTTAATTAAAAAGCACTAGAAAAGCGAGCCTAGGCTGGGCTTGTTTACATGCGCTTCGCCTAGGCAAGGCAAAGCCCAAACACTGTACCCGCTGAGCCTGAAGTGCACCTTTAACAATACAAGTTCTATGATGTGCTGGAGCAGTGTTTTCGTAAAAGCTTAGTTTCGGCAGGTGGTTTGATTTAAGACTGCAGTACTGAGATTAGAGTACTTTTATGAGTTCAGTCAACAGATTGTTTTAACAATATGGCCAGAAAGAAAAATAAAAACAGCAAAAACGAATTGATATCTTGAGATTGATGGCTTGCATTTTATTTCCGACAAAGAAACTCAGAACATCTCAAGGGAGACTGTACCATTCCCACCTGGTATTTCAAAACCAGGTGAGACAAAATATTATGCTGTAAGTCAAAATATTTAACTTTGTCTTTCATCAAATAACTCCAAAAGAATAAATTTATATAAAGATAAAACTTAAAAGAGCAATACATATTCTTTACGGAAGTTATATATAGTTAACACAGTGTAAGAAACTTGTTTTTATTCAACCATTGAAGGGACGCTTGTTGGAAAAATTACATTGATACAATTGGAAAACAGAAACAGATTCTTGATTACAAACTGGAAAATAGAACTTGAATTGAAACAGAACTACAGTATGTAAACAGAAAGCAATAATAGGAAAACTATAACAAAAATAAGATCAAACCGAGGCCTGTGATATTTCACAGTTTCCTTAAAACAGATTCGCCGCCTCACCAGAAGTGCTTGAGGATATCTCCGGCGTCTGCCTCCCAGGATACAGCGGCAATAACCAGCAGTAGACAAGCACGGTGTTCGACTGCTCCGGCGAACCAACTATGTTCTGTGTCTCTCTCAGGAAGGAATATTGGAAGGAAGGAAAATAGCTCTTGTTTTTCTGACTCTTAAATTTCTGAGGAGAAAGCTCAGAATATATAGGACTGAATTGTTGGATAAAAATTAATTTTGGCCATGTTTGAGGTCAAATAAATGTGGGATCCATTTAGAGTTTGAATGGGGTCCTTGTGGATTTGTGTTCTCCTCCATGAGGAGATGAACTTTGGATATTTACATGTCCAAAATTATTGTGGAGTGAATGAGAAATTAATCCATTGAATACATTTATATAATGTACATACATAAATGCATGGGAAAAATGTATATACATGAGTGTATTTATTCTCATTCATGGATAATGCACATTCATAGATGAATCATGTATATACATGGATGAATCTATAGATTCATAATGGATATACATGGATGAATCCACAAATACATAATGTACAAATGAATATACATGGATGAATCTATAGATTCATAATGGATATACATGGATGAATCCACAAATTCATAATGTACATCCAATGAATCCTCTCTCCCCTTAGTCCTATATATTCTGAGCTTTCTCCTCAGAAATTTAAGAGTCAAAAAAACAAGAGCTATTTTCCTTCCTTCCAATATTCCTTCCTGAGAGAGACACAGAACATAGTTGGTTCGCCGGAGCAGTCGAACACCGTGCTTGTCTACTGCTGGTTATTGCCGCTGTATCCTGGGAGGCAGACGCCGGAGATATCCTCAAGCACTTCTGGTGAGGCGGCGAATCTGTTTTAAGGAAACTGTGAAATATCACAGGCCTCGGTTTGATCTTATTTTTGTTATAGTTTTCCTATTATTGCTTTCTGTTTACATATTGTAGTTCTGTTTCAATTCAAGTTCTATTTTCCAGTTTGTAATCAAGAATCTGTTTCTGTTTTCCAATTGTATCAATGTAATTTTTCCAACAACGCTCACATTAAGGATGCTAATGACCTTGCCATGACAATATTTTAGGCAAAAGGAAAAGAGAGAAAATAGATTAACAAAAAGAGAGTCAAATAGATCATTCTTGGGATATAAGTGAGGGCGAGATGAGAGAATAAAACATGCAAAGAGTATGACTTGCAGAATTTAAAGAAACTGTAGCTTTTGAGATTGAATCATCTCCATGTCTATCTTGATTTCAGGAATGTGAGCAATCTTATGCCACTCTGGCCCGCTTCCCTTGGTGCATCTTTCCTTCAAAAGGGGACATCCCAATATAGCCAACAAATGTAATTTGGTGAGGCATCGCATTGCTTCCACTCGTGGCAGATTCATAAGCTTCTTGCAATTACAAAGCTGCAGATATTCAAGCGATGAAAGGTTACCAAGCCACTCTGGCAGATATTCCAACCCATCGAACTCGCCTATGCACAGACCATTCAAGGCAGTGAGGAGCTGGAATTGCTCAGGTAGAGACTTGAGCTTTGGCCACCCAAATAATTGTAAAGTCTGTAGGGACACAAGTAGGTGTTGCGTAGTAGAATTCTCTGCAGCATCGGGCCAGGGGAAGAAGTCAAGCTCCTCAGAGAACCCACCTATCCCCAATTCTCGAAGGCCGGTTAGGAGGTGCAGCCCCTCTGGCCAACAAGTCGTTAATCTTCCACAATTGGCGAGTGTCAAATACCGAAGAGTACGTTTCAATTCCCCCAAATTTGGACCAGAAATTAGACTATGGCATGACAAAATTCCCAATCTCTCGAGATTGCTGACTTCTAGCCCACTTGGTAAATCAATCAAATTCTCACAATCAAAAATATACAACTCCCGTAGAGATGTGAGGCCGTGTATATCTGGAATTGCCCTTAGATTTGGGCATTTGATTACCCACAATATCTCAAGGGACTCAAGGTTTTGTAGTGAGCTTGGTAAACAAGTCAACTTCTCACAATCCCTAATATCAATCTCCACAAGAGATGTGACGCTCCTGCTGCTGCCTGTTAGTATATCTGCCATAGAAATTAGATTATGGCAAGGCCGACCCTGAGATGCCAAAATTTGGCCGAGGCCTCAAGCAAACTTTCAAATTGACCTAAAAAATGAGGCCCCTATGCTAAGTTTCATAGAAATTAGAAAGAAATTAAAAGAAAATAGACCTAAAAATGATAAGTTTCATAGAAATTAGGAAGAAATTAGAATAAAATAGGCCTAAAAACGATAAGTTTCATAGAAATTGTGAAGAAAATAGGCCTAAAAATGATAAGTTTCATAGAAATTGGGAAGAAATTTGAAGAAAATAGGCCTAAAAATGATAAGTTTCATAAAAAATAGGAAAAAATTAGAAGAAAATAGACCTAAAAATGAGGCCTAAAAATAAGGCCCCATGCGGCGGCTTGGCCGCTTTGCCTCAGGGCCGGCCCTGGATTATGGCACCCCCAAACCTTAATATAACGGAGAACCACAAGGTTGTTCAGGCCATTAGGCAGATATGTCAACTCATCACACCCTACAATTTCCAATTTTTCCAGCAGTTGATTGTTTCTCAACAATTTTTCCATTACAGAACTGACCTCTGATCCTGACACACTTTCGATATACAAGGATGTTAGAGACGTCAATTTGCTGCTTATCTGTGATAGTGCCAGGCTATTCTTGATCCCTATGATCTTCAAAGACTTCACGGATGGAATATGACTTGGAGCAGCAACCAAATTGGTACAATCTGAAATTACCAAATTCACAAGGGAAGGACACACCATCCCAATCGGCAGTGGTCTTGGTACTTCCAACCATTCAACCAGGTTTGCCATAGATTCAAGAGTGAGTTCTTTCAATATCGGAAACACTACTATTGTCGACTCACTGCCTCCAGCATTACTACTACTACTAGTCCTAGGTGTACCGTCATCATTACTGTGACCATAGAACTCACTACCAATACATTTCACATTGTCCATACCCTTTATCTTAATGAATTTAAGATGGGGAAGATGCCCTAGTGTTGGGATTTCTTTGCATCTAAAGCAGTTCTCTACTTTGATCCTCACCAAATTATTTATGATCATTGTAGGACTTGCCATCATCATCCATGGTGCAAATCTCTCACCCTCAAAGTTTGTAATAGTTAAATCTTTCAGGTTCGAGGGAGGTTCTAGACCTTCCAAGACTCCTTCATTGTTGGGCTCTTCCCTTCTTTCGTTTCCCCAATGAAATTCCAAAGTATGAATATTTGACTTGCTAGATAAATTTGCTTTCTTGGCTTCTTCCATGTTTCGGACATGCTCAAGGCCAAAAATCCTTAATTTACCTTTAAGGTTGCTTAATCCCCCCAACTCTTCAATTTGACATCCCCTATCTTGACTCACAACGAAGAAAGGCAATGTTTGAAGACAAGTCAACTTCCCTATCCCCACCAAGCAGGGCATGTCGAAATTTGTATCTTTGATATAGAAATGTCTCAAACTAATCAAGTTCCCAAAATTCTTTCGAAGCTCATTCAAATATTGGCAATTAAAGAGTCTCAAAGTTTGCAAATTATAAAGTTTTGTGACAGAGTCTGGCAGCTTTCTAATATTAGTCCTTGAGATGTCAAGATATCTTAAGTGTCTCAATTGGCTTACCAAACTTGGTAATTCTTCAATACGAAAGCTAGTCAAGATTAAAGCACGCAAGCTTTTGAAGTTTGTTAACTTGTTCCCAAGGACATCAGCCATTGAATATAACGTGCGCAATCTTTGAATTCTTCCTTTTGGATTCAAGGGCATATTTTCTTTGCTAGATATCCACAATAAATGTTGAACCTCTGGAATATCAATCACCTCATGATTATTCAGAGTTAAGCAATAATTCTTTGAGGTATTCAGTGCAAGATCATGAACAAGATCATGCATCTTGCAACTTGTAATATCATCATGGTCATCCTTTACAGCATCTTGCAATAAGCAGTTCCTCAACAAAATGTCGAAATAGCAATTGCCTATATCCTCCGTCAGCACATGACTTCCTTCAGAGGGCTGATGTAGAAATCCTTGAGCCATCCAAAGTTGAACTATATTATCCTTTTCAATAACAGAATCCTTCGGCAAGATTGAGCTATATGCAAAACATAGTTTTAGTGATGCTAATGGTAAATGCTCATAACTCAACCTTAAGGAGGTCAGGACTCTGTTTCTATCTTCAGTTGAATCCCAAAGTTCATTGTTTTGGATTGACAACCACTCATTTTCACTCTTCTTAGAGTACATTAAACCTCCCAATGCCTTTATTGCCAGTGGCAGACCCCCACACCTTTTTAAAATCCTTCTACCTATGGTCACTAAATTTGGAGTTTCTTTTGCCCCTCCATCTGCAAATGCTCTTCGCTTGAAAATGGTCCAACTATCATAATTAGACAGTCCTACCAGGTGATGAGTAATAGATGTTTGCATTGTTAATGCCACCGCATCGCTACGGGTTGTAACCAAAACTTTGCTTCCCCTAGAACCTCCAATTCCCAGCAATGAATTTCTCATGGATTCCCATTTTGGTTCATTTTCATTCCATACATCATCGAGTACAAGCAAAAATCTTTTTCTGCTTACACTTTCTTGAATCTTTCTTATTATTGCTTCCATATTGGACATGTTAGAATCGCTTTGGGTTAGAGATTGAAGTATCTCGTGTAAAAGCCTTTTGACATCAAAGTCATCAGATACACAAACCCACATTCTATGATCAAAATATCTCACTACCTTATCGTTTCGGTAAACTAGCTGAGCAAGGGTTGTCTTTCCTTGACCGGCCATTCCCACAATGGTGATAACTGACAAATCTTTTTCATTGTCTGAACTAATTAACATATCCACTATATTAGACTTGTCAGCATCCCTACCCACTATTTCTGAATCATCTATGAAAGGGTGAGTCTGCCGGAGTCCAATCTCAGCTCTAAGTTCGACTGGTGTTATTTATCAGATCTACTGGCCTAAGTCCAATCTCAGTTGCTTTTTTACAAATTTCGTCGAACAACGAATTGACATTCTTAATCTTAACAGCCATCTTGATACAAAATGTGATATTAGAGGGGGATATGAAGTCAAAGTACCTTTTTGAACATCCCATCTTTAATCTCTACTTTCTGTCAGAAGAACTTCATAAGCAATCTCATCCAGCAAATCATCAGCATCAAAAGATGCAGATTTGAGGTTTTTGAGCCAAAGTTGGACAGAGTTGAGTCTTACTTGCTTGATCTCAGCATCGGATAACAACGCTTGAATCATCTCTAACTTAATTTGTACCCAACTGGTGAAGCTTCCACTAAAGGCCCCACACATAAGTGACATCTTCAGAAGCAAGTGAAAGTACATTGCTTAAGATTTCTGCAACAGCACTAAGGAGAACTTCAGCCATCTTGTTTTCCTACTCACTGGTGAAAGAATTGCTTGACAACTCCAGAGGTGTGAAGACTCAGATATATAACTTGTTTGGGTGAAGAAGAGAATGTAAGGATCTCAAATCCTTACGAGAACTTGTTTGGAATTTCTTTTCACAAAACTGAAAGTAATTACTGACGAGAAAAGAAGATGAACAGAGAGAAATATGGTGAGAATTAGAAGAAAAGAGATCAGGGAGAGTTACTTATTAGAGAGGGAAAATTGAAATTGAAAATCTGTCACACTCAGGACAGAGGTGGACTAGCTCTTTAAAGCATTAATAACAACCAACCAACCACTTTCACTTTGTGGGCCAATTAATAAAGCCAGCTACAAAGTTTCTTACAACGAAATATTGCATTATATCCAATTCAATTGGGTGTTTAGACTCTGTATATATGTGTTTGTGTGTATACATCTGTATAAAGTGGGCATTGAAAATTCAAATTGCAGACCGGAGAAAACCCACCATAATCAAAGCGGGATGTTCTTGAATGTTTCAAGTTACTAACAAGTTAGGCTTAGTTTGTCCCCCACGTGACTTTTTAAAAGGAGCTTATGAAATTTATTACTAAGTTCTTTAATAATTTAATAGAAGTGACATGCTACTCTTTAAAAAGATATCATGAAACCAAAATAACATTGGGCTTTTAAAAGCTCAATTCTAGAGCTTTTAAAAGCTCCCTCTAAAAAAGCTCTAAGTTCAATTTTTGCAAAGCTCATAAACTAATTACCAAATGAATTAATATAAAATTGTGCTCTGTTAAGGAGAAGCACCACTTGGGGGCCAAACTAAGCCTTCGAAGACTTTCGTATCGCTTTTGGTGCTAAAATATTGTAAGTTAGGTTCCAAATGTAATAACTTTAAAAGTTATATATACATTTTTTATTAAAAAAAAATACGTTAGTTTTTTTAAAACCACATTTTTAAAAAAAAAAATTCAAAAATGATAGGGGTACACACCAAATGACACACTAAACGACACACCAGTTTTAAATGCATGCACCCTGTGTTGTGTAAGTGATGCACAGAAAAGTGTAAAAAAATTTAAATAACACAAGGTACATGCATTTAAAGCACAGTGTGTCGTTTGGTGTGTCGTTTAGTGTGTATCTCTATTGTAACAAATATTGTGGTTGGGCCATACGGGCACCCACATTATATTGGACTGGGTCCAGAGAGGGCTAGCTTGAACGCCAAATAATGAACTTTTGGAGTCCTAAGCCTTATAGGTTTTTATGTGCCTATATATACATATATATCACATGGAAAACCTAAGGATATTTCATATATTCACAGCAGCCTCTCTCTCTCTAACTCACGTTAGTCTCTCTCTCTCTCTATCCCTACGGTTCATCTCTCTCTTGGCCATCACCAAAGGAGCCATGGGATTTAGCACGTGATACGTACGAGGACCGCTCTAGTAGTGATCTTCACGACCTACGCGAAGCATAAGAGAGTACACGGAGGCAACATGGAGCAGTAGTTCGTGGGTGAAGACGCCGGGCTTGTAACAACACCGTTCGGCGATCCGTTGGGTTATTCCGCTAGGTAAGTGACCTAAACCCGTCTCGTATGCTTGCGTGCATATTATCTACATTGGTATCAGAGCCATTAGGTTGATTCGCCCGTTTGATCACCCGAATTGAATCTGCCATTAAAGCTTCAAGCAAGCTTTTATCAAAACTTTGAAAATTTGATCTTAAAGTGGGTCTACATCGAAACTCCAGTAGGGGTCCAATTTTTTGGCATGGTTGTGTCCCATATGGTCCCTAGAGTCCCTCCATAAAGTCCCATGGCCTGATTATCTCAAACGAGTGAGATATTGCAAAACCTAATTTTTTGGATCAATAAAAACGAATTTTTTTTTCAACTTTGATCCAATTTTCTGGAAGATTCACTCGATCAATGTCCCTGTTTTTTGGCTTAAAATTGTAGTACTCCGTGAGAGCTTTCCAACGATATAAAATTTGTAAACTTTGGATCAATATTGAAGAAGATACGAGCTTGCAAAGTAGGAGGGTTGAGCAGCCCCCAAAACCCAGATTGGTTTGTTTTGGGGAAGATGAACCAGAGATTCACCACGCCCACTCTCGCTGAAGAGAGTGGGGCCCACTCGCCGGCCGACGTTGGTCCGGTGACCATGGGTCTGGAGAGTGGAGGTGTGTCTCTTGGCCCTGGTCCATAATATATTTTTTATATATTTTTATTGAAAAAATATTTAATTATTTTGTAATTAAAACAGTTTCTGCTTTTAAATTAAATAGTTTTTAAATGTTTTAAACTGGTTTAATTGCTTTAAAATTCTGGAAAAATGTGAAAAATTAATTTTTTATTTTTTCTATCTTATGGACACTATGTGGGACCAGAAATAATTTTATGGTAAATTGTTTCATCATTTTTGGTACTTTAGAGCATAAAATATATGTTTTATATATGTTTTTAATTGCTTAAAATATCCAAAAATGCATATTAATTTTTTAAATTAATGTAGAGTGTGTAGTACACTGTAAGGGACTCTAAGATAATTTTTGTGTAAATTATCATGTATTTATGGTATTTTAGAGCATATAATTAATGTTTATGGACGTTTATTTAATTGCCTAAAATAGCCATAATACATTATTAATTTTTGAAATTAATATGGGACATAAGGGACACTGTTTTAGACCATTTAAAATTTTGTGAGACCCATAGATAGTTTTTGGTAAATTATCTCAATCATATTAATATTTTAGAGCATATAATTGTGTGTTTTTGTACGCGTATTAAATTGCTTAAAATATTTTTATTGATTGTTAGTTCATAGAATTAACAAAAATGTGTTTAGAACACTAGTGGTAGCTTGAGAAAATTATTTTAGTGTATTTTCTCGCTCTTTGGGACATATTTTGGAGCATATACATTGTGTTGAATACACAATATTAATTGCTTAAAATATAACCAATTAAAGTTGTTAATTCTTGAATTTAATGTCTAGTGTTTTTTTTATACACTAATTGGAGACTTGAGAAAATTTTATGAATTATCTCATTTTTTTTTATATTTTAGAGCATAAAATTTATGCATATGAGCATTTATTTAATTGCTGAAAATAGCCAAAATAGTTATTAATTTTTGAAATTAATATGGGGTGTTTAGAACACCATATTAGACCACTTAAAATCTTTGGAGAATAAATTCCTTGAAATTTTTGTATTTTTAGGAACTTTGTTGCTCATAGTTAATTTTGTTTAACTAAATCAATTTATTTCGTTAAATTGATTCAAAATGTTTTTTGGGCCTTGGTGAAATTCCGGAAATTTTTATTTATAATGAAAAATTTGTTTTTCACTTAATTAAACTTTCCATAAGGTTTTAAATTAATTGTTAATTTAAAGGGCCCTTAATAAATTGGTTTTAAATTATGTTTTAAGACCTAAAATTGGGTTAAAATTAATGAAAAATTCAGGATTTTTTCATTGATTTTACCTAGCTTATGGGAGCTATTCGGGCTGTGCAATAATCATTTTATTGCACATTTTATTATTATAGAGGCTCATTGCATTATTGGTCACGTTTAATTACTGCTGTTTGTGATTGGTTGACCCTATGACCTCTAATTCCTCATCCTTAAGTGGAGTGACGGATGAGTCCATTCATTTTAAAATAAGACCACATGAGTGCTTGATGTGTGTGATTAATACAATTTAATCTGGCTTAAATGAATGGACAATAATTGACAATTTATAGAGCTTGTGTCCTCACGATGTATGTTTAAGGTTGTTCTTGTATATGTTTATGAACAAAGCATCCCTATTTTTTATGGGCTATAAATGTAATGTGAGGACAAGAGTTTTATATTGGAAAAGTCTACTTGTAAAGGGATGGTTTTCTTTGTTCATATATCATACACTTGAATTACCTTAACATGAGCTCTAAGTTGTCAATTCTGACCCACGTGGGGGTCCATGCGCATTTTTGTTGTATGGCGCACTTAATATTACTGTGGATGATCTTAGATAGGTAATTGTACCATCTAATTGATGTTTGTTTAGAAAAATCAATTATAAAAAGTTTTTCTTGATTTACAAAATTAAGATTTGATTAATGAACAATAACGAATTTTTTGGTCTTAAATTGTAGAAAGGGGAAAACTCATTTGTAATTGGATTTTAAAACAAACCTTATGAAATGTGCAAATAATAATGTCAACCCCTTGCGCATGTTCTCAAATAATATTCTTCAAATTTTTTGGATTCACAAAAATAAATGTTTTCCAAACCACACTTTGTCGATCTTTATAAAAGTAACAAGTTTAAAATGGACTAATTTTTGTAATATGGCACTGTAAAGTAACACACCGATAGAATGAGTAAGAGCTTGTGGGCTTTAGGCTTATTCTATGGTCCAACCCATTAAACCGAATAATGGGCCTCCGGCCCAATATCATTATAACCTTAATAGCCTATAATACTTGGCTCGAGAAGGATCATAGCACGCGCTTTATGATAAGCAGCATGCACCATGATCTTGTTGGGAAGTATATGTACTACCCAATAGCCAAGGTATTATGAGATCAGCTCAAATTTGTTTTCGATAGCACATTCACTACTAGATTAAGCATCTAGTTATGAAGTTCGGGAAAGTAAAGGAAACGTTCCACGTACACGATGACTGGACATCTAAGGTCGATGACAGGTATGATTCGTGATTTCAGAATACTCGGAACATCTTTACTGGCAAACTGCAGTTTCAGGCTATGATTAGTTCTTTGCCTGATTCGCGGGTCCATAGACAACATGTTGAGCTGAATACGAAGCTCCAAAAGGTAAGGCGAATCGTGTTGCTACACTCATTACCACAACTTTCATAAGTGAAAGTAAATGCAAGGCCAATGGGCCTAAACGCAATGGTAAGAGTAAACCCGCCTAGAGGCAGGGTGGGGCTAGCAAGTTTGCGCCCAAGGCTAACAAGGTAGAAGAGCGCAATCGAGGGCGTTCTCCAGTTCGGTATTAATAGGATGGATACTTTTTGGTGGTAGTGTTACTAGGACATGGTTATCTAGGGATAACTACTTAAGAGTTGTTTTATATAATTCTAGTTTCCTTTGTTATTCATTTATTCTGAGACATGACATGCTGGACTTAAACGCATAGGATGTAATAGGATGACTTGATTAGCTAGAAAAGCCCTTTTGGGCCCACTCGCTAAGGTTGACCTGCCTATGTGTGAGTGTTGCTTAGTTGGCAAAGCATGTCGAAAGCCTTTTAGAGAGGCTATTAGAGCTACTCAAGCATAAGACCTAGTTCACTCAGATATCTGTGGACCTATGGTTGTAAAGGCACGTCATGGCGCCTCTTATTTTCTCACTTTTATAGATGATTTCGCGCAATGTGAGGATCGCGAGTATTTATCTAATCAGTTCTGGGAACTATGTGAGGAAAAAGGGGAAACGCAGACAACTTTCTGTTCCGGAAACTCCGCAACAATATGGTGTTGCAGAAAGAAGGAATAGGACATTCCTAGATATGGCTAGGACTATGATGGCGCAAGTCAACCTCACAGTATTGTTTTGAGAGGATGTACTCTTGATTGCTGCATACATAGTAGAGTGCCTCTCCTCAGTCAGTTCCGTCTACCCCCTTATGAGCTATGGAAAGGCGGAAAGCTTATTTTGGAGCAATTGCGCCCGTGGAGCTCAAGAGGTTATGTTCATGAGAAACTACGCTCGAGAGCTAGAAAGCATACCCTTAAAAGGTATTCTAATAGCTCGACAGCCTATGTTTCGTATAATGAACAAACGGGTATAGGAATGACAGAAGTGGTGCCACATGATATTGAGGATGACTTCCCCAGATTTGTATTACTAAGAGAAATCTTGACCTCCATGAGTTGGAGGATGTTGAAGACAACATACCATCTTTAAGCGAGGGTGGGGAGATTGAGATTCCACATCCAGTAATCGCTATAAAATGGTACTAGTCTCCAGCCGAGTGGGAGTACACCGCTAGACGCTAGTGGGAGTGTACCAGATAGTGGGAGTGCACCACTAGGCACTCAAGATTCTCAGGTAGTACACTGTATGGTGATGAGGATAAAGTTCCCTATCGCTGTTTTGAAATTGAGGAAGACATTTTCATATGTGTGCAAATGTGTGCACAAGTGGATGAGGATGAGCCTGCTTCTTTTGTTGAAGCGTTTTCTTCGTCTGCTGAAGCTGAGTGGATAGTTGCTATGCTAGATGAGATGAGCTCTATGGAAGCAAATAAAGTCTGGGAGTTAGTTGACATTCCACTTGTGTGTAGGACTATTGGAGACAAGTGTGTTTTCAAATTCTAACGCAAGGCAGATGGTTCAATTGACAAGAATTAGGCTCGCCTTGTGGCGATAGTTTGTACCCAGAGAGGGTATAGACCATGGAAACATGTTCTCCCAAAGGGTGAGATCTGACTCCATTCGCCTTATCCTAGCAATTGTCGCATATTTAGTTTTTGAACCTTTTTAGTTGGATGTTTAAACTGTTCTTTTCTCAATGGAGAACAAGACGACGAGATAAATATGGATCATCCCATTGGTGTTGTGACCAAAGGGAATGAGCGCAAAAGTGTGCTGTCTCAAACGATCTATTTATTATCTCAAATCGTCTAGGCAGTGGTACAATGTGTGTACATTAAATGGTCCAAGGAAAGTGTTTTAATTCTTTATATGTTGATGACGTCATTTTAGCTGGGAATGAGATGAGTTCCATTGTCACCACTTGAGAGTGGTTGTCCTCTCAGTTTGAGAATGAGGACATGGGTGATTCCAACTATGTGTTGGAAGTTTAGACTGTGAGATATTGTTCTCCGAAGCTCCTCTGTTTGTCTCGAGGGACTTACAAGATGTAGGTTCTTGAACGTTTTCACATGAAAAACTGAAAACCCACAGACATCCCATTTTTGGGGGACTCACCTTGACCTTAGATCAATGTCTTAAGAATAATGAGAAGAGCAAACAAATGTCCAGTTTGCCATATCTGTCCGCAATAGGGAATCTAAAGTATGCTAATGTGTGTACTCGGTCAGATGTCTGCTATGCGGTTGGTTTAATTAGTCGTTGCCGTAGCAACCATGGTCCTGTCACTAGAGAATAGTGAAGAGTATCTTGCGATATGTTCACAGGAAGACTGTGGACCTTGCCTTATGCTGTCCGCGATGGAAGCATAATATGTGGTGTGCTCTGTAGCTGTTAGAGAAGCTATTTTGGTTTAAGAGTTTTTGCAGTGGCTAGGCTCTTTATCTCATAGTGATAAGGTTGTGCTTATCTATGGTGATAACACATAAGCCTGAGCATATGCAAAAGATCTCAAAAATCATTTTAGCACATAGACATTCGTTTTTGTCACATTTTGAGATGTAGTTTGCGCAAAGGGAATTTGTCTTGAGGCATATCTCCAATTGGGGATTTGATGTGCTTAGACATTTTATTGTGATATTGACATTATTATTCAAGTTTTTATAAACTAGTTGGTTTCCATATATATTTTTGTTATAAGTGGAATGAATGCACATTTCATATATGTCACCGGGCTTGAATCGACCTACTCACACGGGTGATTCACCTTGGCGCCGAGATAGCGAAGTAGGACATACGTGTCTACGGCGCTTAGATGGCGAGCAAGACGAGACATTTGTGTTCATGGCGCTTAGATAGCTAGCTAGGACATGTGTGTCCATAACGCTTAGAAAGCGAGCTTGAACACTTATATCTACGCAGTATAAGAACAGCGAGCTAGATATAAACCCTATTATTTCTATATGTCGCCTTAGATGGATCTAAGATGAGACCTTATACTTGGTCGAACATAGAGATATCCCACGACTCTGTGTAGCCTATTTACAGCCGAATGTGAGTTTTCAAACGGGCGCTAAGAGGAGCGACTGTGCTGGGAGACTCAGGTTAGACGTTTTGTGTAACGTCTAGACTAAGATTCGTATGGCGTTACTTGTTTTTCCAAACACAGAGTGACATGCCCATTTTGATGGAAGAACGCCATAGCATACATTTCATACTCTATGTACTTTTGCGATCGATTGTGGAGCAGTGAATGGATTCCTCTTCATTGCTATGTGAGCCATGTAGCATATCCAAGACATTGGTTATCCTACAAACTGGTTGCCTTCACGACTTGAGACTATGTCATGAAGAGGACGCTTGATGATAGCTACTTTAGTATGCTATCCTAGGACGACGAGACAATTCCGTTCTATGGGGCGTGTCTGGGCAAGCGGTCAAGTTAGTCGGATTGACATGTGGGCTCAGGGAAGACCATTCAATAACACACCATGTTTTTGTGACTCATTAGCAGGCCTGCGACAATCGTATTTTGTTACTGATATGTCATGAGTACATTACATTGAGGTGGTGCAACAATTCTTTTCACCGAGGGATTGAGAATGCTGTGTCCGGTGTGGTTGAATCGTCTAAGGCATACACGAGAAGCTTCCGAGTGATGTGTCTTGCTGGTTATGGTGATGATTTGGCATTACACTCCTGTCGCTGTACTTTCTTTTCGTAAGGTCGCACGTTCTATTTCCTTGTATGAAGAGTTGAGAAGTTCCGTTGTGTTGAGAGATTGGTTTTTAGTACCAACCCTATGTGGGTGAGTGGGAGATGTAACAAATATTGTGGTTGGGCCATACGGGTACCCACATTATATTAGACTGGGTCCAGAGAGGGCTAGCTTGAACGCCAAATAATGGGCTTTTGGAGTCCTAAGCCTTATAGGTTTTTATGTGCCTATATATACATATATATCACATGGAAAACCTAAGGATATTTCATATATTCACACCAGCCTCTCTCTCTCTAACTCACGTTAGTCTCTCTCTCTCTCTATCCCTACGGTTCATCTCTCTCTTGGCCATCACCAAAGGAGCCATGGGATTTAGCACGTGATACGTACGAGGACCGCTCTAGTAGTGATCTTCACGACCTACGCGAAGCATAAGAGAGTACACGGAGGCAACATGGAGCAGTAGTTCGTGGGTGAAGACGCCGGGCTTGTAACAACACCGTTCGGCGATCCGTTGGGTTATTCCGCTAGGTAAGTGACCTAAACCCGTCTCGTATGCTTGCGTGCATATTATCTACACCTATCATTGTTGAAATAAATTTACTTAGCACCAAAGTGACAACATGTTAGAGTAATGTTATGCTTCCCAAATTTAAATTTCAAATTTATATCCTAAATGATATGATAGTGGGCCAATGTGGAGTCACTCCAACATCCCCCAATCAAAATCCAATAGGTTCACTGTCACTTCATTTGGGATGTGAATTTGAGATTTAGATTTGGGAAGCATAGCATTACACCAACATTTTAACACCAAAATTATTAGGACGGTAAATTTCACTTTACACCCCTGTAATTTGGATGTAATGTCATTTTAGTCCTCACAGTTTCAATTTTGTCAATTTGGTCATTATAGTTTCAGTTTAGGTTCGATATAGTCCATTCGTAAAAAATTCATACAATTTTTGACAGAAATAGGTCATGCGATGCACAAGTGAGGAATTATTAGGGGTATAATGATAAATTTACTAAGAAAAATTACACTTTCATACCTATATTGAGCCTAAAACTGTCAAAGAATGTAAGAAAAATTGATAAATGAACTACATTGAATCTAAACTGAAACTGTTAGGACCAAATTAACACAATTGAAACTACAAAGACCAAAATAACATTGTAGCCAAACTACAAAGATACGGAATGTAATATACCCATATTAGGATGTATGATCCATTCTAAACTACAACTCATCCTAGTGGTTTGCCCATTCCATATCTCGTTTTCCTCTTTTTTCTCTCACATTCTTTGTCCCCTAGGGCCTAGATTTAGCGGCCAAGCACACAAGTTGCATGTGCAATGCGTTATGTGTCATGTTTTTCAAATTTTGTATATTAAATAATTTTTAAAAGATTTTTTGTTAGTCGTACTATGTGATACAACTGACAAAATATTTGAGAACTAATTTAAAAGTTAAAATTTGGAAAGTTAAACACTATACATTAGATTTTCTCATACAGTGCATGATCTCACTGATACACAGTGTATAAGGCAAAAAAAAAAAAACCATAAAGTTTATGGAAAAATGGATGCCCACTTCAAGAAAGAAAATGACATCCATAATGATTCATTGGATAGTAAAATGAAAATGCCTAAAGGAGAAACCAGTAAAGCTTAGCATTGAAAAGACAGTTAATGTTATGGAAAAATGGATGTCAAGACAAAAGTGGATGTCCCTTCAGAAAACGGTCCTGATCATTTGGGATCTTAGGCGAGCTCTTCAAGTGAGGTCTCTTTGTAACGGACCAATACGAGATTTCACGGCAATGACCTCATTTATTTAAAAAAAAGAAAAATTTATTTACGTATTTTTTGAGATAAGATTTTCTGTATTAAAGATATTATAGTTTTTCTTTACTTTACTTTTTTTTTTTTTTGTGATATTTTACAATCGTTTTAAAAGTTGTAAGATTTGGTGTTGGTAAGAAAAATACTTTTTGTTATTTAATAAGGAAAATTACGAAAAATAGGAAGGAAAGAGTAATGCTATGCTTTCTAAATTTTGTGTCTCAAATGGCTCCCAAAGACATGTGGCAGCAGGACCACCTTCAATTGTGGGGGGAGAACTTCAATATCCTCCAATCAAAATCAGGTGGGCCTACTACCACGTGTTTGAGAACCACTTAGGCTATAAAATTTGATAACCATAGCATTACTCATGTTTTAAATATTATTATTTTTCGATATTATTAATCATGGATGAAACACAAGGGAAAATACCAGAGAATTAATTTTCTTTTTCGATTTCCTTTCTTCTTTTCTCTCCCTCACTAAATCCATGAACCAAATAAAGCCTAATAGTACTAAGGGTTGATTGTTGATTGAAATTTGTAAAGTTTGGTATGATGGTAAAACAATTTGGGTGGGCTAAACTAAGAGATGAGATGAAAATGAGTTGGAACAAATGTTTAGGGTGTATTGGATTACAGTTGCACTAATATTTTATATGTAATTATTTTTTCTAAATTGTGGGATTGGTCTTTTTGACCAACATATTACACACATATATATATATATATATATTTTTTTTTTTTCAAAATTGAGACCTTGTAATTTTCCTTGATCAAATTAGGACCCTAATTAAACACCGAAAATTAGGGGCCTTAGGCGACCGCATACGTCGCCTATGCCCAGAACCGGCTTGGCTCGAAGATTGTTGTGTTGTGAAATTTTACAGAGAAGATACTCCGCTGCCACAAACCAGAGGCTTTTTTATAAAAGAATTGTCTGTTGGATTAGTTTGTTGGGTTTAAATATTTGTTTGGATTATAGTATTTGTTAAAACCAAGCAATTGGGCCATGGGCCTTTTTATTTCAAAAATCCAAACCCAAGCTAAAGTTTGATTTGACTACTATCCCACATTGAAATTTTACAAGAGTTTTTTTACTCCTTTTATATACTTTCCTTCCATAAGCTAGGAAGCTTGTATTGGGGAAATGCTCTCTCACGCGCGCGCAAGCCGGGGTGGGGGGGGGGGGGGGGGGGGGGGGGGGCAAATCGTGGATTCAGACTGTCCGATTTGGCTTGAAAATTGTGACTTGCGCGTGCACGTCCTGCGGACACGAATGCACCTCGATTTGTACACTCGCACATAGGGGTGGTACTGTCACGTTTTTGCAACTGGTATTAAATTTTTTGGACTGTTGAAGTATTCTGCACATGCTAAAATCTATATGATTGTTGATGGAGTATTAATCCAGGTATTAAATGTTTTAGACTGTTGAAGTATTCTGCACATGCTAAAATCTATATGACTGTTGATGGAGTATTAATCCAATATATCCAATATGACTGTTGGAGTCATTATTTATTTTCTGTATTAAACAGTATGACTGTTGGAGAGTCAAGAGTCATTAGAATCTTAATCTGTTTACTACATATATGATCCCACTCATCCAGTTTTTTATACAACAAAAAAACATAATCTTCTTCCTATCAATTTTCTATTCTCCTTTTCCCTTCACTGATTTTTACTGGAGCAATTTCTGATTACTCAATTTACTCTTCCAATTCAAGTGCATGTTTGGAAGAGTTGGTTGATGAATCCTGGAGAACATAGCGCTGTGACCTTGTGCATCGAGTCACTGACTTAGAGGGGCGGATTTGTTCTTAAGGACAGTGCAATACATTGCACGCCTCAACCAAAAAAATCATAGTTCCATCCTTCAATTTCCAACAATCTTAAAAACAAAATATGGATGCTGCTATGATTGCTGCGAAATCACTGCCTGATGTTTCCAAAATTGATCGCTTCAATGGTACATGTTTCAAGCGTTGGCAACAAAAGGTGCGTTCCACTTTGGACGTGCACAACTTGGCGCATATTCTGACAGAAAAGCAACTGATCCTTGGGTCCGAAGAGTATGAGCAGAATTTTCCGATTTGGGAGAAAGGTAACAAAATATGTCGTCATACAATTCTTAGCACCCTCTCTAATGAATTGTTTGACATATATTGCAACTATAAAAATGCCGAAGAAATTTGGGATTTGTTACATAAAAAATATATAGTAGAAGATGCTGGAAATCAAAAGTATGCCATAGGCAATTTTTTGAATTTCCAAATGAATGAAGAAAAAGATGTTTCATCCCAAATACATGATTTTCACGTTCTTGTCAATGATCTCAAAATCGAAGAAATCACTTTGCCCGAAACTTTTATTGTCGGATTTCTTATTGAGAGGTTGCCGGAGTCATGGAAAGATTATAAAAATAATCTTAAACACAAGAGAAAGCACATGACACTTGAAGATGTTATTGTCCACATTCGTATTGAAGAAAAGAATAAGCTTAGGGACAAGGCTAATCTTGTTAAGGAAATTGCTTCCAAGGCTAATTTGATAGAGGTGGTTCAAGTAAACCTCAATTTCGTTCTCAACAAAATTTCAAAGGAAAAAATAATTTTTCTAAATTGAATAAAATTAAGACTAATCGGAGCTTCCAAGCTCCTACTCCTCCTTCTTTCAAGATGAAAGGAAATTACTTTGTTTGTGGAAACCCAGGTCACTATGCCTCCCAATGCAAGTTCAGAAAGGGGCCACTTCCTCCTCCTAAGGCAAATTTGGTGGAAGCAGATGATGGAGATGTAATTGCTGCCGTTGTTTCACAAGTCCTAATGGCAGTAACTTCCAAGGATTGGGTTATTGATTCTGGAGCAACACGACACATTTGTGGAGACAGAAATGCCTTCAACTCATATACTCCTCTTAAAAATGGTGAAGAGCAAGTTTTTATGGGAGATTCTTCTGCTGCACCGGTGGTTGGTAAAGGGAAAGTTCTTCTTAAACTCACTGCAGGGAAAACCCTCTATCTTAGTGATGTGTTGCATGTTCCTAATATTCGTGCTAATTTGGTGTCAGTTGCTTTGCTTGGTAAGGTTGGAATTAAGCTTACTTTTGAGTCCGATAAAATAGTTATGACTAAGAATGACATGTTTATTGGTAAGGGGTACTGTAACCAAGGACTGTTTATTTTGAATGTCCTTAATGTTGTTAATGAGATTGCATCTTCTTCTGCTTATATGGTGGAATATAGTGATTTGTGGCATGCTAGACTAGGACATGTGAATATGTCTTATATTAAAAAAAATGAAAAAATTAGGATTAATTCATAACATGACAGATTCTAGTAATATGAAATGTGAAGTATGTGTTGAATCCAAATCAACAAAACAATGGCTATAGTATTTGTTAAAACCAAGCAATTGGGCCATGGGCCTTTTTATTTCAAAAACCCAAACTCAAGCTAAAGTTTGATTTTGACTACTATCCCACATTGAAATTTTACAAGAGTTTTCTACTCCTTTTATATACTTTCCTTCCATAAGCTAGTAAGCTTGTATTGGGGAAATGCTCTCTCACGCGCGCGCAGGGGAGGGGGGGGGGGGGTGCGCAAATCTTGGATTCGGACAGTCCGATTTGTCTTTAAAATCGTGACTTGTGCGTGCATGTCCTGCGGACACGAATGCACCTCGATTTGTACACTCGCGCATAGGGGTGGTACTGTCACATTTTTGCAACTGGTATTAAATTTTTTGGACTGTTGAAGTATTCTGCACATGCTAAAATCTATATGACTGTTGATGGAATTTTAAACTATTTTTTAATACAATATGACTGTTGGAGTCATTATTTATTTTCTGTATTAAATAATATGACTGCTGGAGAGTCATTAGAATCTTAATCTGTTTACTATATATATGATCCCACTCATCCAGTTTTTTATACAACAAAAAAACATAATCTTCCTCCTATCAATTTTCTATTCTCCTTTTCCCTTCATTGATTTTTACTGGAGCAATTTCTGAGTACTTAATTTACTCTTCCAATTCAAGTGCATGTTTGGAAGAGTTGGTTGCTGAATCTTGGAGAACATAGCGCTGTGACCTTGTGCATCGAGTCACTGACTTAGAGGGGCGGATTTGTTCTTAAGGACAGTGCAATACATTGCACGCCTCAACCAAAAAAAATCATAGTTCCATCCTTCAATTTCCAACATTGTCAACTTTTGCGATTTGTGATTGTCTCAATGTGCGCTAGACATGTGAATGCAACTTGTGCCCCAAAAACCAAGGGTAAAAGACTCGTAAAATTCATATTTTTAATTGGGCTTTTTTCTCAATCCTAGGTGGAACCAAACATAGTAATGTCAATCTTAATGTGGGTTTGATAATAACTAGTGAAACTGAATGACTAGGAAACAGACTTGAACCTTTTGCGATGCTATTTGTTTTGGTTCTAACACAGTATGAATATGGTGTAATAGTTTTTTTTTTAACCACTCTCCTTTTTGACTTTTTGTTTATGAAAAAATGGATGTCCATTTCATGAAAGAAAATGGAATCCATTGAATAGTCAAATGAAAATGACAATAGGAGTATACTTCTAAGTCATGGCCTACCATTTTTAATTGGTGTTTTCTCAATCCTAGGTAGAGCCAAAGCGAAGGAAGAGATGACTAGTCGGTAGTGAAGCATTAGGGGAGGTACTAATTTTATAGCACAAAAATTGTGGTGTTGTGAAAGTTTACAGTGCAGAGAAGGCATTCTGCTGCCACAAGCCAGAGGCTTTTTCATAAAAGTGTAAACTTTATGCAACATTTTTACATCCTAAGTAATGGCAACACATTATTACAGTCTGCCATCTGATTACTAAATTTTAGCAATTTTTGACTCCCGAACTTATTTGATCTCTAAGTTTCTGAGTAATGCCCTGTGTGGGATCCCTTATCCAAAGCTTAGCTAGCATGCACCATTAAATAGGATCCAATCACAAAGTAGTGCCTCCATGTAGTGGTCACCCTCTAACACGTCTGATTGATCCTATTCATAGGAAGTTCACATCTAGTAACCAATGAATAGTGTACCCTCTGTATGGAATGATCACCCCTGGCGAGGTGACACAGAATGCACTACTCATCTTACAGTGAACTGTTAATGGAAGATCGTGAAAGTTATAATAAGTCCCTCTCCCACTAGTTTTAATAAATAAGGATTTTGCTTTTGGAAAAAAAAATTTCTACACATTACTCATAAACATCCAATGTTTACTAATCCATTGAAACATTACTCATAAACATCCAATGTTTACTAATCCATTGAAACGGTTTTGATTTTTATTTTAGAAAACATGTTTTTATAATGCATGTAGTAACAACATATTTAATATTCCAATCACAAACAAGCATATAAAAACAAAAAACTGAAATTGAAATAAAAGCATCCAATCTATGCCTCTATCTCCTATGACTCTATCTTCATAGAACCTCCTTCTTGGTTTGATCGCCTCCGGTTCCATCTTCATGGACAACGGCTTGCTCTTCCACCTTCGTGGACTTTCTAATTCTATTACATTGGTCCTATGCTTCTTTCGAAGCTTACATTTTTTCTAGAAAAGGAAATAGCAATAATAAAATAAAAAGGCTAGGGAAATCGGTGCAACTTTCATGTTCGCAGAATTGAAGTCGCAGCGCCCTTTACACATGCCTTAATACAAACCATAAATAATAAAACACCAATCTCAAATTTAAATACAAAATATAAAAGATCTCGGTGCCATGGGAGATAGCGGACTTACCTTGCTGCAAAAGGGTTAGTTGTACACACAACCACACACATATATAATAATATATATAACCAATGGAACTACTAATTTATTCGCATACACCATAAACACTTAATGGAAGTAATTAGAACTATAAAACAACATCTCTGGTTCTCTGTCACAATTCAATCAATTGAAGAAGCTTCAATCGATTGAACTAAAAAATTTCACAAACTGATACAAAATTTTTCAGAACACTAAGTAGGTAATTTTAAAACTTTTTAAACTGTGAAAAGACATCTAGACAAATAACCAGTTTCGATTGATCGAAGCTCGCTCGATTGCTCAAAGCCTACATCGGTTCGATCGATCGAAACTCTTGCAACCGATCGAACACAGACAGTTTCAATCGATCGAAACAAGTTCGATCGATCCAAGCTGCTATGCATCCAATGCCATCACAGATTTGTTTTCTGCTGCAAAACTACTGCAGAAACAAATCTGTGATGATGCAGTTTCAAAACAGTACTAAATACTATCATGCAAATCACACTAGTATTCCAAAACGCATCTAAAGATCTAAATAAGCGAGGCTCGGATACCAATTGAAGAAAAAATAGGTTTCGAAAACTTATTTGACGCGCAGCGGAAAAATAGAGTTATAAAAACTTTATTGGTAGCCCATATCTACTACTCATTAATTCTATTGATGCGTATACACAAGAGGGAGAAGAGTTTATACCTCAGGTCCTGAACTCAATTCTGAATTCTTTGACTTCCAGCAGCCTCCACTAGATGGTCTTCACTCTTCTGACTCCTATGGATGCTCCCGGAGAGACTAGGGCTGGTGGGAACCCTAATAGAGAGGCTAGAGAAGGTTTGGGAAGTCCTAAATAGTTTCTGCAGCTTCTGGTATAATAAAAATGACGAACTCCTTTTTCTGGACACAGCTTCCCTATTTATAGATTCCCAGAACCGACCTTACTTTCAATCGATTGAAGTGACTTCGATCGATCGAACCTTCGATCGATTGAAGAGCAGTCGATCGATCGAACCTGTCTTGACTTCAATCGATCGAACCTCTTTCGATCGATCGAACTTGTCTTGACAGTATCCTCATGTGCCTTTCCAAGCATCCTAGCAGAGCTAAGAGTGGGACCTCCTAGGTTCTTTATTGTTGGCTTAGACCAGTTGTTAATTTCCATGAACAAACTATATGATCAGCAAATTAACCAACTGGTCAATTAACGTTTACTCCACTATAAAACGATAACTACACTCTAATGCAAAAGAGCAGCTCCGAAGCGATATCTAGACGTGTATGGTGTACTAATGTCCCTCTACCGTCAGCATTCATAATCATATTCAGGTAGTCGGATAACTATTACTGTCACCTGAATGATGATTACATCTTCCATTCCTTGAGTCCCATTCACTTCTCATGATTACCAAACATGTTGATAACTACTTATCAACAAGATTGCAGCTCTCAGTAATCAACTTGGTGATATTCTCAAGGGAATGGTTACTCTTTGACAATGTATGTTCACAACCCTATGAGCATGACATACCCAAGATACCCCAGGTGTTGATCTTTAAGACCTCATTGATTGGTAAGTCAAAGCAGCCATATCCACAATCTGTGTTCATAATCGTCTCAAGATTGAGAACACGTACCTTATACAAGTTATGAGTTCCTATCGAATATTGACAGTTTTAAGTGTCAATAGGAAAACTCAGGTCTGTTAATGCACTATAAGTATTAGCATATTAACCAAGAGTTATACTCTAGTGATTGAGATTAATCACTCCATTCAATGGTAGTTAATCATGCTACAATATATACCTGTTGAGATATCCAGTCTCATCATCCACTGTGACAAATTCTAAGTATCAAAGAATAGTAATTCATATCTCACTTGTATGTAGAATTACTTACTATGATATTTAAGGATTAACAATCATCTCATGAAAGAAACGTACACAATGAAATATAAAGCTGATATCCATATATTAAAATGTCAATGTCTTATACATAAAGTAATTGTTTGAGGGCACCAACCCAACAGTGGAACCAGTAGCAATACTCACAGTGTGGTTAACAGGTGTAAGAGGGGACGAAAAAAGAGATAACTCACCCGTCATGTGATCATTGGCTCCCGAGACCAGAACCAACCTTGGAGTTCCAGTCTTAAGTTCTCAACATGTAAAGCAGTGGAAGTACCTGTAGCAATGGCAGCCATGGAAGAAGGACCTGACTAATGCTGCTGAATTAGGGAGCCAAGTTGGCCCTGAATCTATCCAATATGAGTTTAAAGCAAACTCTAATTCTGATGAAGCTAACCAATATCAGGAACATTGGGGTCAGGATCGGTCTCAGCGATAACAGCGAAGCGGGTCGGGCCAAGATTGCGGGGCCGAGCATACTATTTCTTCAACACAGGATGGAGATGGAAACAACGATCTTTGGTATGACCAACAACATTACAATGCTTAGAGACCAGAGGTTTCCAATTACTGGGACGTGGCCCAATGTGAGCAGTAAATGCCATTTGATCAGGAATAGCAGGAGCATCAGAAAGTGGAGTCTGAGAAGATTGAATCAATTTTCGGCGACGCTCATCACCACCAACAATAGCAAAAGCTTCGTAAAGTGAAGGCATAGGTGATGTCTTCAAAATCTGAGTACGAAGAGATTCGAATTCAGATTTTAAACCCATCAAGAACTGGTAAGAGTGCAGATGGTCAAGGCGCTGGACAATAATAGTAGTACCTTTAGCAGGAATATCACCAAGAGGCTCATACTGAGCCAACTCCTCCAAACGAGACTGGAGATAATCAAAATAATCAGAGACACTCAGTCGGAGAGAATCCTGAGAGGACTGAGAAACTTCATGATGAAGTTGATAAATCCGGGACTCATTACGCTTATGTGCATACATCTGGGTCAAGGCATTCCGTAATCCATGAACCGAAGTGTGATACATACATATATGATAAATACGAGGATCCATAGAATTAAATAACCTACCCAAGATAGTGCAATTGTCCATATTCCACAGATCAAAGGTAGAATCTGTGGGAGCCGGCTTGGGTGTAGTGCCATAAAGCCAACTAGACTTGCCTTTGGCACCCAGGAAGAGCCGAAGGGAATGAGACCATGCAGCAAAATTTTGTCCATCCAAAAGAATAGTAGTAACCCTTTGTACATGAGTATGTGGAATCAGAGACAGAGAGAGATTTGTACACGATTGTGACCCAGTAGAGGACTGTGTAATTTCTTTATCCTTAGTCATTGTTGCGGATTATAATAACCAAAAATAAGAACAGCAAGGCGCAAAAAGAGGTAGTGAAGGCTGCTGGCAGAAATAAGGGCTACCGAGACACGGTTAGCCCAAGATCAGGGAAAGAGAGCACTGAAAGGGCTCTAGATCATCACAAGACCCACAAACGGGGCAAGGCGCAGCTTACGGGCAGTGCAAGGGTTAGCCAAGGCTAACCAAAAAAGGGTCAGAAAAGGTGTAAGTACGGCGAGGGCCTGGTGGGTCTCGGCAAGTGGTCTAGTGGTGTCGGCTGGTGTTTTGGTGGTATCGGCGAGGGCCTGGTGTTGCGGCTAGGTGACTGGTGGTGCTGTGTGGCTGGGTGGTGGATAGGGTTTAGGGTTAGACTCTGATACCAAGAAGAAAGATGAGATTGAGAAATTGGATACTTTATTTCTCAATATTGTAACAATATATATACAAGAAAAAGAGAGAAGGAAAAGGAAAGAGAGGATAAGATCAAAGCAATCTATCCTAAAATACATAGGATAAATCAAGAAATCTACTCCTAAAATACATCCATAAGATCATGGGAATATAAAATCTTCCAACATACCATAAAAAAATATATATATATATCGTTTTTTATGTATTTATTATATTAAGTTATTTGGCTTCCCATGGAAGCTATTTGGAGGTTACTTGAAGATACTTGACAATGCAAGAGAAGGCCAATGGTGGTTATTTACTACAACTTGGAGGATGCAAGAAAAAGAATGTTGGAAGCTTTACTTGAAGGACACTTGGCATCGTAGGAGAAGATCAAAAGTGGTTACTTGAAGATCAATGGTCATATGCTAGAGTGGAAGTTATTTGGAGGGTGCTTCTCTTGGAAGTGAAAAACACATGGGGAAATGTTCAAATTCAAATGGGTAGTTATAGAATTCATCTTCAAATAGATGTAATGTACTCCTTGTAAATGGTCATTGACCAAACAAATTCATCAATACATCTACTATACTTTCTGATGACGCCAAAATTTTGGTTAAGGTAATTAAAGCAATTAAGGAGAGAGAGAGAGTGAGAGACTGGTTTTTTGTATGTGGTTCGGCCCTGTTAATGAAGGAACCTACGTCCACGGGTGTGTCTAAGCACGTTCACAATACTGTGAAAAGCCGGGGACCTGTGGTGAACCAACAATAGTCTGGAGCTATCGTAGGTCGGTCGGGCGAGTTGATGACTACTATAGAGGTGCTGTATAGATTGAAAAGTTGATCCCTTTCTATGGGGGTGAGGGGTCTCTTTTATAGATGTAAAAGACCTATTCGTAATAGGATAAAGAAATATAGTCCAATTAAGATTTATTGGC
Source organism: Hydrangea macrophylla (assembly GCA_033977485.1). Taxonomy (NCBI): domain Eukaryota; kingdom Viridiplantae; phylum Streptophyta; class Magnoliopsida; order Cornales; family Hydrangeaceae; genus Hydrangea; species Hydrangea macrophylla. The sequence goes on from CM066994.1 coordinate 39,566,884, forward strand.
ATTAATTGTGGGGGTTTCCTAATTAGATTAGCAAACAATGTGCTCTTTCCATTAGTATTCTAACTTGATTAGGAAACAGCCTGGAATATTCTGGAATGTGTCCCACGGGCCTGACTTGGCTGCATCTGTACGAGCTGTGCCTGTGTGGTTTTTCCGACCTGTTGGTCGGGTCGTGGATGAATCACTCGGGAGGCCTCGGGTAGACCAAACTACTCGGGCTGATTCTTATCTAAGGAACTGTGCATGATTTTGTTGAGATAGGGGTCGGCCACTGAGTGGAACCGCTCGGTCATAGGATAGAGCCAATTTTGGGCGTATCAGTTGCCCCCCATTTCAAAGGTTGGCCGGATGCCATATTAGGGTAAGTTTGGAAATCTGTTGGATGCCGCTTACCAATGTCTGAGTGCTCGGGAAAGCTGCTTCGGAGCTTCTGAGTCTTGTGAATTCTCGGGAACTGACTAAGAGTTGAGACTCAGCCTAGCTCGGAGTTTTGAAGTTCTCGGGAATTGGCCAAGAGTTGAGACTCGGCCTAATTCGGAGTCTTTTGCTTGAGTTAGCTCCCAGGATGGTTATCTTCTACTCGTAAACCTTCGTCAAGGTTGTAGGCAAAAGAATTTGACCATGTTGGAAAAGCCGACCTAAAGCGTGTCGCTTTAGGGTCCTTTTTGTGTTAACTCCCCAGGATGGTTATCTTCCACCCAGCCAGCCTTTGTCAAGACTGTTGGGAGAAGAGCTTGACCATGTTGGCAGAGCTGACCTAAAACGTGTTGCTTTAGGGTCTTTTTTTAACTCCCCAGGATGGTTATCTTCCGCTCAATCAGCCTTCGTCAAGACTGTTTGGGAGAAGAGTTTGACCATATTGGTGGAGCCGACCTAAAGCATATTGCCGTAGGGTCTTTTTGCTCCTCTATCGTGGGCCAACCTAAGAGATTTTAGTCACCTCTATCGTTGGTTTGGATCTAAGTGGAGTTATTGCCTCTGAGTACTGTAGGCTCCTGGGCTGTCTAAGAGTTTGACTTAGTTAATCCCAAGGCCTATAAAATGCCCGGTGTGATTGCCTGTTTAGTTCATTGTGCCTTCTTGCCCCCAAGCTTTCGCTACGGCAGGGGTCTATAGAGGCCATGCCTATAGGTAACCGACCTGAAACATGGGTGGTTGCAGGGTCTTTTGAAGCTTGCCATCATCAGCCACCTAGGGGGAATTGCCCCCATCGTCAGTTGGGGACCTAAGCGAAGCCGGTGCCTCGGATTTAGGACCGAGGTCTTTTGCCTCGGGTGTTAAACCGAGGTCTTTTGGCAGCTGCGTAACAGTGGTCTTTGGTTGCCTCGGGGTTGACCCCCAGGTCTTTTTAGTGCCTTGGATGTGACCCCGAGGTCTTTTGATGTGCCTCGGGTGTAGGCCGAGGTCTTTTCATGTGCCTCGGGTGTGATCCCGAGGTCTTTGCAGGAGCTCTCTGATAGTTTGTGGAGCCTCATGCGATGATCGGGCAAGTACCACTGCAGTCGGGCTCATCTAGACTGATGAAGGCAGGAGGTCGGGTGAGGACCACTGGGCTTCTGGTTACTCTGAGCTGGAGGCAAGGTCGGTGTCACTGGATCCTGACTGCTGCGAACTGAAGGTCAGGTCAGAGCTGCAAAAACCAGACCGCTGTGAATTGGAGGTCGGGTCGGGGCTGCCGAAGCCAGACCACTGTGAACTGGAGGTCGGGTCGGGGGTGCCGGACTCAGATCACTGTGAGCTGGAGGAACTGCTAGAACCATTGGGCTCCTCCACATTGTTCTTCCTGGGCTGTTCTCGCTTCCTCTTACTTCCGGAAGGCTAGTAGCTTTCTTGCCAGGGGCCTTTGGTCTTTAGAAATTCTTCGGTGTCAATATACCGTCCGACCCTCTCCGAGAGTTCAACCAAGGTTTCCGGTCGGTTTTTGTGAAATGACGTGGCGCAATTGGTGTGTTGAACTCCAGAGCAGATGGCTATAATTGCGACGGTTTCATCAAGATCATAGATCCCGAGCTTCTCCTGGTTGAACCGGTCGGTAAACTCCTTGAGGGACTCATTATTCATTTGTCTGGCTGCATGTCAAGCTTTCGTCGTTCATGCATACTGATGAACTGGTTGATGAACTGCTTGCTGAGTTGCTTGAAACTGCTGATTGATCGGGGCTTCAAGGAGTAGAACCATTGAACGATCGGGCCTTTCACATTGCTGGGAAAGGCTAGGCAGTATAGTTCGTCTGCATTGGTGGCGAGGGCCATCTGGGCCTTGTAGGTTCGGACGTGGTCGACTGTGCTCCTGAGCCGTTGTACGAATCTAGACTGCTGGGTTCGGACGTGGTCGACCGTGCTCCCGGGCCTTTGATCTGCTGCTGGGTTTGACGCTGGATCTTCAAGAGCTACGCGAGGGTCGCAGTGATCTGCTCCGGTGTCAGGACCGCTGCAGCCGGCGCCGGGGCCGGCGGAACATCCTAGTTTGCCTGCTGTGCAGTCTTCTTACCCTTCTTCGGAGGCATGACTCTCAGCAAAGAGATTTGTTGATGAAAAACTTGCCGTTTCCCACAGACGGCGCCAAGCTGATGATGCCAAAATTTGGTTAAGGTAATTAAAGCAATTAAGGAGAGAGAGAGAGTGAGAGACTAGTTTTTTGTATGTGGTTCAGCCCTGTTAATGAAGGAACCTACGTCCACGGGTGTGTCTAAGCACGTTCACTATACTGTGAAAAGCCGGGGACCTGTGGTGAACCAACAATAGTCTGGAGCTATCGTAGGTCGGCCGGGTGAGTTGATGACTGCTATAGAGGTGCTGTATAGATTGAAAAGTTGATCCCTTTCTATGGGGGTGAGGGGTCTCTTTTATAGATGTAAGAGACCTATTCGTACAAGGATAAGGAAATATAGTCCAATTAAGATTTATTAGCATTAATTGTGGGGGTTTCTTAATTGGGTTAGGAAACAATGTGCTCTTTCCATTAGTCTTGTTACTTGATTAGGAAACAGCCTGGAATATACTGGAGCGTGTCCCGCGGGCTTGACTTGGCTGCACCTGTACGAGCTGTGCCTGTGTGGTTTTCCCAATCTGTTGGTCGGGTCGTGGATGAACCGCTCGGGAGGCCTTGGGTAGACCAAACTACTCAGGCTGATGCTGATCTAAGGAACTGTGCATGATTTTGTTGAGATAGGGGTCGGCCCTGAGTGGAACCGCTTGGTCATAGGATAGAGCCAATTTTGGGCGTATCACTCTCTACTTCCTTTCTTTAGGCCACCATGGCCATTTTAGTTTAGTTTAATATAGTTGGTAGTTGATCTTTAATGCATTTCCTACTTCAGTTTATTTTTAGTGCAATTCCTTTTCTTTTTCTTTAGTTAAGCCATTGTAGTGTTAGTCTTTTGTTCTAGTCATCTTCTAGCTTCTTCTTTCTTTTCATCTTCTTGCTCTTATTTTTACACGATAAAAAGTCCTTTTGATTGAGGCAATAGGATCTACACCACATTTGCTCACGATATTTTGGGCCATTTATGTGTTTTGAATCAAACATATTTTTTCAAACAGTTCTTAATCCTAATTTTCTAGAATGGATTTAACATTGATAGACAGCTTGGTAGTTGTCTTAATGCGATAATTTCTCCTGCGATACTTCCTCATATTCTTGGCCTTAAACACGCATGGCAGATCTGGAACTACTTCCTGATCACATATTCATGACTGGGAGATCAAGTTACTGAATGCTAAGAATCAGAACTCAATGGATTGTCACTAGAATATTCTTCTCTGAAGACCACATTGAGAGTTACTACACCTACCATATCATTCTGCGATCTACATTAATTCTCTTCTTAGATCAGAAGAGATACATATGACTCGAGAGATGAAAGTAACAAATCCAATTGATAATGCATCAGCTCTTGCTGTTATGGGCAGTAACAAGATGGATTCAGAAAAATCTGTTATCAATTCATCAAATCCACCCAGTAATAGTCAGCATCAAGAATACTAATCAAGGCTATAATTCCAATTTCAGAGGAGGAGGAGGAGGGAGAAACAGAAACACTTGACTCGAGGTAGAGGATATGGAAGGAACAATCACATCAAGTTGTATTGTCAAGTATATTGGAAGAGCAACCACACAGCTGCTGCTTGATTTCAGAGGTATAATCCTTTTTATCAATAGGCTATAATGGTGTAAATCTGAATCCAGAATATAGCGGTCTACGATCGGTTGTTTTACCATGCATTTCGAAAGTGTATGCTTCAGATTTTAATTGCAAAAATATTTTTGGAGAAAGGTTTTATGCTATTGTGAAATTTTCTTTGAAACACGTACGTAATGGTAGTGATGATATTCATAGGTTGGCCTATTATAATAATGGTAGTGCAAATTTTTTCTTAGTGCTGTCAAATAAATAACTGCAAATGAAGCTCAGTACTTATTACGGCTATTGAGTTTATTTGCAATTGGCCCTTCATATGTAAGATTGCTTGTATACGCCTTATCAAATGGGTGTGCAGATGGCTAGGCAGATACTGCGATTGACCATTAAGGTCACTGCAGAGTGTGTTAATCACTTAATTTGACTATATATCAATGAGCTGCTTATTATTATGCATGCTGTCAATCATAAGAAAAGTGTTCCTCTTATTTTTACAGTAAAATTCATATTTTTAATTGGGCCTTCTCTCAATCCTAGGTGGAGCCAAAGCGAAGGAAGAGATGACTAGTTGCTGGTGAAGCATTATGGAAGGTACTAATTTTGCGAATGCAACTTGTGCCACAAAAACCAATGGCAAAATAATGGCAGGAATGTTAAATCTTAATGTGGGTTTGAAAATAACTCATGAAACTAAATGACTAGGAAACAGACTTTAACCTTTTGCAATGTTATTCTTCTGATTTTGACACTCTATGAATATCGTGTAATAGTTTTTTTTTTTATTATTATTTATTTTTAAAAAATTTCCCACTCTCTTTTTTCCTTTTTAGTCTTTGGGGTATTGTAATAGTATTAGCTAATCAAAATAGTTTGCAGATTTGCAGTCTTTTCTACTTGTGAGATTCAAGTTTTATTCCCAAGTTTTCTTGGGTTTTGGGAGATTCAGCAATTATGAAATCAAGACACTAAAATGTAAGCATTCAACAAGACACTTTACCTTTAACTGAATATTAGATAAGTTCTCCTATAGTTTATTATCAAAATTGATTCCTAATTTATACTAGCTAACAGAGCATGCACATGGTTTGCTTCTGCCCCCAATAATAACTTAGCATTATAAACATTAAGGTTTTTTTTTTCCCCTCATAAGCTTATTTTGGACCCCCCCAAAAAAAAAACAATTAAAAGTAGCACAAAAAGGAGTCTTTTACAAAAATAATCTCGCTTGTTTCCCTATGACGGAATCAAATAATGAAGTTTTACCACAATGATTTACATCAATAACAAACTAATTCAGGAACCTCTGATAGTTTCAGAAAGTAACAAAACCAAAAATCAAGCACAAGAACTACTTACTACATACGCATATTGGGTTTTAGGGGGATTTGTGAAACTAGCTCAATTCATAAATTTCAGACTTACTCTGCAAAGAAAAGCAGCTGCATCCAATTCTGAAGGTACCCATTTGCAAAACCTTGTTCTCCATACCATATTCCATTCCCATTGTCAAAACCAACACCATTCTGCAAATTTCGCGGCATAACCAATTTATTTCACACAAAACGTTGAACTCATGAACCCGATAAGAAGGAATGATACTACTACACTTCATTGCAGAAATCGGCTGAGCCAGTTTATTTGGTAATTAACTTCTTTCAAGTTTTCTTAAGTGTGTAAAATTACACAAGGTTTGAGTTCATTTTTGAGTGTTCTTCAAAGGAACTGCAGTCCATATGCAACTGAAAATGCATAACAGATTTACATCTTTCATCCAACATGTATTTAACAAGATAATTAAAAGAAGGGTTAATTACACTCACCTCCCCTATAGTTTGCCTTAATTACACGGACCTCTCTTGTATTTTAGGAAATTACATGGACCTCCCTAAAAATTTGTATTCTGTAACACTTTCCTCCCTTAAAATTAATATTCTGTAACACTTTCCCCCCTTAAAATGTTACAAAATACAAGGCATAAGGGAGGTCCGTGTAATTTCCCAAAATGCGAGAGAGGTCCGTGTAATTAAGGCAAACCACAGGGGAGGTGAGTCTAATTAACCCTTAAAAGAAATTTGAACAATGAGATATGCGAGCATTTCAACACATGGATTCACAAATCCCCTCCAAATGAGAGTACTTTGGTGATTAAATTTTCTGTAGTCAAATCAACTCAGAGACTGCAATACTTAATGACAAAGCTGAACTTACTGAGATTCGGTAGAAAGGACAACGGGCACGTAACATTTTACGTTTCGAAAGAAAAGTTGTCCTCCATCTGATTGAAGCCTGAGTTTCTTGAAACCAGAACTTTAAACCTTCATATTCAACCTTCTTGAAGCCTGAGTTTCTTGAAACCAGAACTTTAAACCTTCATATCCAACAGTGTCTGCAGATTTTCACAAGTGGGTTCTTGAAAATTAAAGCTTACAGATTTGTAGTATAATTCAAAATAGGGTCATATGCAACTGAAACACAAGTCTAAGCTATGGCTTGTATTTCATTTGGTAAAGCCATCCAAATAAATCTCATAAACTCACTTGTCTTTGTTTGGTGAATAAGAAAAAAGGAGAGAAAAATAGGAAGTACAAACAATTATGGTGAAAAATAAATAAAAACTTCGAATTTTATGAGTCAATTCACATCATCTTTTCTTGATTTCCTACTACATATATTTTGAAACATTTTAGTTTATAATTCAATTGAAGCACGGAGTAAAACACAAGGAAAAACTGTTTTCCTTTCCTTTTCCTTCTCTAAAACAGCAAATTAAACGCAGCCTATGGTGAATATCATCACCTACAAGAAACTATGGAAGTGTAACTCATTAGATAGCAATGATAATTATAGCTAACTTGTAATCCCAAATTACAGAGAAAGGGTAAAAAGAAAATAATGTAAGGTAAGCAAATAGATGGAACTTAAAACATAATTGAAGAGGTGGCATGCAGCTTACAAGATCTGAAGACGAGGGCAAAATGTCAAGTTCTATGTGTACTTGCCTAGTTATTGAAGGCGCAAGGTGCACATAGGCAGGCACAAAAAAAAAAAAAGGCGTGATCCTTTAAGCGAAGTAAGGCATACTTCAAAATAGTTCATATATTATATACCTAAAATCAAATACAAAGAACTTAAAAATTAACATATTCATAAAAAATTGCTAAAACATCAAAGTAAACGTTTTGGCCTATTAGCCCAATTGACAACTTAGTAAGCTGCCTTTATGATGCTTCACAAAATGGAGTATCTTACTAGTGACATCGTAATCACCTAAGAAAGTATGAAACTTTCACAAACTTTCAAAACTTAATTCCCATGTAGATTATTTGTGCAATTAGGCCTTTTCCTTCTTTTCTTCTCTAAATCTCTGAAGCACATGGAGAGTTAGTCTTGGTCACACAGAAAAATATTCTTTTGTTCTAAAGAATGTGCCTTGTGTTGGAACTGGGATGTTGTAATGGGACCAAAGCCAAAAAAAATTGGGCCATGAGTTGGGTCTAAAGCTATGAATTAGTTAGGTCTGAATATAGTCCTTAGTTTGATGGCTAATTAAGTTGCCGACACATAATTTTACAAACGTGTAGGCTATGTGCCTTGGGCTTTTATAAAAAGCACTAGAAAAGCGCGCCTAGGCTGGACCAAACACTATACCCGCCTAAGCCTGAACCTTATAAAAGCACTAGAAAAGCGCGCCTAGGCTGGACCAAACACTATACCCGCCTAAGCCTGAACCTGAACCTGATGCACACCTTTAACAACATAAGTTCTATGAATATGCTGGTGAAGTGTTTCGCATAAGCCTGGTTTCGGCAGGGCGTGTGGATCTTTTTAAACAAATAGAGCATATGAAAGTAGTGATATCACATCTTAGTTTGATTTAAGACTGCAACACTGAGATTAGAATATTTCACTGAGTTATGTTGGAATTAGGAAATAATATATTAGTATCAATCTACATTTATTGGTCATGTTGACCGTTTTGATTATTTCTTTTTCCTTTTTATTCCCTCTTTATTGTCTTTTAATCACTTTCCTTTTTACTGCTCTTCTGTTTTCTATATAAGATGTACATACAGTGATAATAAAATCATCCCTTTCTCTACATTCTTTTGGTATCAGAGCCAAATTCGATTTTGGCATTGTTTCCTCACTTCCACCTTCGGCGGGTGGCAACCCGTCGCCCGCCGGACCTCGCTTTGCTTTCAGCTTGAAGCCTCAGTCCGAGGACCCTCCATGCACCAACTTCACTACCCCCTACGGGTATCGTCCAGCCACCGGAAAGCTCCTACGGGGCTCTTCCAGCACCTACGAGCCATGTCCAGCCCTACGTGAGCCCTAGTCCAGCCCCATTTGGGCCTTGTCCAGCCTTTGATGGGATAAAAGTTTGGTTCATGAAGTTTTTAAATAGAAACCATATAAATTTGTTGGAATTCACCCATTGATATGCACAATTATGCTAATAAGCATTGTAGAGAGATTGGTGGTGTTCCATTTTTGTCCCTAAAAAGTGTGACAGAGCATACCATATGAATAAATTTTGTCGACTTTACAACCCCAATGTCTCTTTTAAAAAAAAACTTTAGGAACCAAATTGATGCAATTGAAACTACAGGGACTATAATGAAACAGAGACCAAACTTCAAGGTATATTTTGTATTTAAGCCACCATTGAAAGGACACCCACATTAAGGATGCTAATACCCTTGCCATGACAGTAGGCTTAATTATAAAATATACCCTCGAAGTTTGGTCCCTGTAGTTTCAATTGCATCAACTTAGTCCAATTTTTTTAAATAGAATCAACGTGGTCCAAATGTCTCATTCTATAAGAAAGTTGACGTAATTTATTCACATGCTATGCACTGTCACGCTTTTTAGGGGCAAGAATGGAACACCACCTATCTCCCCGCCCGCTTATCCAGTGTAATTGTGCATAGCAGTGGAGTGAATTCTGTCAAATTTTTTTACAGAATTAGACATTTAGACCATATTAATTCTATTTCAAAACTTTAGGGACCAAATTGATGTAATTGAAACTACAGGGATAAAAATAAGACATGGACCAAACTTTTATTTTGATCTTAATCCCACGAGAATATTTAGGTATAAGGAAAAGAGAGAAAAATAAATTAACAAAAAAGAGAGTCAAGCAGAGTATGGCTTACAGATTTTACAGAAACTTCAGCTTTGAGATTGAATTGTCTCAAAGTCTATCTCGATTTGAGGAATATGAGTAATCTTATGCCACTCTGGCCCGCTTCCCTTGGCGCATCTTTCCTTCAAAATGGGACATCTGTGTACAGACAGCAAATGTAATTGGGTGAGGCGTCGCATTGCTTCCACCCGTGGCAGACTCGTAAGCTTCTCGCAATCAACAAGCAGCAGAGATTGAAGAGATGAAAGGTTACCAAGCCACTCTGGCAGATATTCCAACCCATCGAATTGGCTTATTGACAGATCCTTCAAGGCAGTGAGGAGCTGGAGTTGCTCAGGTAGAGACTTTAGCTTTGGCCACCCGTCTAACCCTAAACTCTCTAGGGAGTCAAGTAGGTGTTGCGTGGTATTCTCTGCAGCATCGGGCCAGGGGAAAAAGTCAAGCTCCTCTGAGAACCCACCTATCCCCAAAAATCGAAGGCCGGTTAGGAGGTGCAGCCCCTCTGTCCAGCAAGTCGTTAGTCTTCCACAATCAACAAGCATCAATGACCGAAGAGAATGTTTTAATTCCCCCCAATTTGGACCCGAAATCAGACTAGGACATGATTTAATCATTGAAGAAACTTTGAATCCAACCCAAAAGCTTAAGTTATTAGGTGGAGAGGCCCAACATGTATATCTAGCCATAGCCAACCCCATATTTATTCAATGTGGGACATATTGTCTAACACGTCCCCTCACGTGCAGCCTCTTCTTGGGTCTGTCACGTGTGCCTCTTTGGGTCTTATCATCGTGCAGCCTTTTGTTGGGTCTGTCATCGTGAGGGTGTGCGCTATTTTTTTTTTGTTTTTTTTTGTTTTTCAAAGGGTTGGGAATGGGCCTGGCTTTGATACCATGAAGAAACTTTGAATCCAACCCAAAAGCTTAAGCTATTAGGTGAAGAGGCCCAACATGTATATCTAGCCATAGCCAACCCCATATTTATTCAATGTGGGACATATTGTCTAACAAGCCCTCGAGATTGCAGACTTCTAGCCCACTTGGAAAATCAATCAAATTCTTACACGATATGATACACAGGATCCGTAGAGATGTGAGGCAGTGTATATCTGGAATTGCCCTTAGATTTGGGCAATTTTTTTATGTTCAATACCTCAAGGGACACAAGGTTTTGTAGTGAGCTTGGTAAACAAGTCAACTTCTCACAATCCCAAATAAAAATCCCCCCAAGAGATGTCAAGCTTCTGCTGTCTGTTATTATATCTGCCATAGATGTCAGATTATGGCACCCTGTAACTCTTATAGTTTCGAGAGCCACGAGGTTGTTCAGGCCATTGGGCAGACATGTTAACCCATCACACCTTGAAATATCCAAATAACCCAGCAATTGATTGTTTCTCAACAATCTTTCCAGTACAAAATCGAACTCTGATCCAGACACACTTTCGATATCCAGGTACGTTAGAGAAGTCAGTTCGCAGCTTATCTGCACTAGTGCCGTGCAATTCTTGAGCCCTTTGATCTTCAAAGACTTAATGGATGGAAAATGACTTGGAGCAGCAATCAAATTGGGGCAGTCTGAAATTACCAAATTCTCAAGGGAAGGAAACACCATCCCAGTCGACAGTGGTCTTGATACTTCCAACCATTCAACCAGGTTTTCCATATCTCCAAGAGTGAGTTCTTTCAATACCGGAAACACTGCTATTGCTGACCCACTCCCACCAAAATTACTACTACTACCAGTATTATGCGCACCACCATCATTAAAGTGACCATAGAACTCACTAGCAATACATGTAACATTCTGCATACCCTTTATCTTAACAAATTTAAGATGGGGAAGATGCCCTAGTGTTGGGATTTCCTTGCATCTAAAGTTGTTCACTAGTGTAATCCTCACCAAATTATATATGATCATTGTAGGGCTTGCCATCGTCATCCATGATGCCAATCTCTCACCCTCAAAGTTACTAATAGTTAAATCTTTCAAGTTTGTGTGAGGTACTAGACCTTCCAAGACTTCTTCATTGTTGGAGCCTTCTCTTCTTCGGTTTCCCCAATGAAATTCCAGAGTATGAATATTCGACTTTCTAGATAGATTTGCTTTCTTGGCTTCTTCCATGTTTCTGACGTGCTCAAGGCCAAAAATTTTTAATTTACCTTTAAGGTTGCTTAATCCCCCCAACTCTTCAATTTGACATCTCCTATCTCGACTCACAACAAAGAAAGGTAACGTTTGAAGACAAGTCAACTTCCCTATCCCCACCAAGCAGGGCATACCGCATTTTGTATCTCTTATATAGAAATGTCTCAAGCTAATCAACTTTCCATAATTCTTTGGGTGCTCCTTCAAATAGTAGCAATCAAAGATCCTCAAAGTTTGCAAATTATAAAGATTTGTGACAGAATCATGCAGCTTTCTAATATTAGTCCTTGAGATGTCAAGACATCTCAAGTGTCTCAATTTGCAAACCGAACTTGGTAATTCTTCAATACGAAAGCTGGTCAAGATTAAAGCACGCAAGCATTTGAAGTTCATTGTCTTCTTACCAAGGACATCTCCCAATGAAAAAAACGTGCGTAATCTTGGAACTCTTCCTTTTGGATTTAAGGGCATGTTTAATTTGCTAGATATCCAAGATAAATGTTGAACCTCTGGAATATCAATCACCTCACCATCAATCAAAGTTAAGCAGTAATTCTTTGAGGTATTGACTGCAAGATCATGAACAAGATCATGCATCTTGCAACTTGTAATATTATCATAGTCATCCTTTACAACATCTTGCCATAAGGAGTTCCGCAACAAAAAGTCAAAATAGTAGTTGCCTATGTCCTCCATCAACACATGACTTCCTTCAGAAGGTTGATGAAGTAATCCTTGAGCCATCCAAAGCTGAACTATATTATCCTTTTCAATAACAGAATCCTTTGGCAAGATTGAGCTATATGCAAAACAAAGTTTCAGTGGCGTTGATGGTAAATGTTCATAACTCAACTTTAAGGTGCTCATGACTCCTTTTTTATCTTCTGTTGAATCCCAAATTTCACTGTCTTGGATTGACAACCACTCATTTTCACACTTCATAGAGTGCATTAATCCTCCCAATGCCTTTATTGCTAGTGGCACACCCCCACTCCTCTCTAAAACCATCTTATCTATGGCCACTAAATTTGGAGTCTCTTGTGCTCCTCCATCTGCAAATGCTCTTCGCTTGAAAATGGTCCAGCTATCATCATTAGACAGTCCTACCAGACGACGTGTAACAGATGTTTTCATCGTAAATGCCACCCCCTCACTACGGGTCGTAACCAAAACTTTGCTTCCCCTAGAACCTCCAATTCCCAGCAATGAATTTCTCATGGATTCCCATTTTCGTTCATTTTCATTCCACACATCATCGAGTACAAGCAAAAATCTTTTTCCGTTTATACTTTATTGAATCTTTCTTATTATTGCTTCCATATTGGATATGTTAGAATCGGTTTGGGTTAGAGATTGAAGTATCTCGTGTAAAAGCCTTTTGACATCAAAGTCATCAGATACACAAACCCACATTCTATGATCAAAATATCTCACTACCTCGTCATTCTTGTAAACTAGCTGAGCAAGGGTTGTCTTCCCTTGTCCAGCCATTCCCAAAATGGCAATAATTGACAAATCTTTTTCATTGTTTGAACTAATTAACATATCCACTATATTTGACACGTCAACGTCCCTACCCACTACTTCTGAATCATCTATGAAGGGGTGAGTCTGCCGGAGTCCAATCTCAGCTCTAAGTTGGACTGTGGTATTTATCAGCTCCACTGGCCTAAGTCCAATCTCAGTTGCTTCTTTATAAATTTCATCGAACGACAAATTGACTTTCTTAATCTTAGCAGCCATCTTGATACAGAATGCAAGTTTATTAGAAGGGGACAAGAAGTCAAGTACTTTGTTGATCATCCTATCTTGTATCTCTACTCTATGTCGAAGAACTTCATAAGCAATCTCATCTAGCAAATCATCAGCATCAGAAGCCGCAGCTTTGAGTTTTTTGAGCCAAAGTTGGACATAGTTGAGTCTTACTTGCTTGATCTCAGCATCAGATAACAATGCTTGAATCATCTCTAACTTTGTACCCAATTGTTGGAGCTTCCCCTGAAGGCCCGACACATCAGTGAAATTTCAGAAGCAAGTGAAAGTACCTTGCTTAAGATTATCTTTGCAACAACACTAAGGAGAACTTCAGCCATCTTGTTTTCCTACTCACTGGTGAAAGAATTGCTTGATAACTCGAGGTGTTGACTTTGTAGTTAGGCCAGCAAATTACATAGATTTTCTATGAAGCCTAGTGGTTTTGGATATATCAATATCAAAAATAGCACACTTTGACAACTCTGGAGGTGTGAATACGCAGATAGTCTTGACTGTGTATCCAACTATGTGTTTACTGTTTATAATGTATACATACAAACTATTATACATGCATAACTATGGGCATTAAAAATTCAAAAGAAGTCATAGAAACCCACCATCGTCTAAAAAGTTGAATTAATGAGCTTCAACTTTACCTGATTTCTTCACGATTTTGCTTTTCCAATGCCAATCTATTGAAAGCTTACTTTTGCCACTCTCATCAATCAATCTATGAAACGCTTATATTTTTTATTTTTAATTTTATTTTTTTATCAAGAAGAGTATTTTATGACAAAGTTCTGGCTATACAAAGACCTATGTGTAAAAAATAAAAAAAATAAAATATATTTTTGCTCACCTTACTTTCGCCACTCTCATTAATCAATCTATGGTGTAAAATTATGAGCTTCACTGCATTAGTTAATAGAAGAGGAGGGTGAATAATTTTGGAGTGAGCAAAGCTGCACTCAAAATAAAAATCACCCTCACACAAAATTCCACACAAAACAATCTTGCTCCTCGATTCCGGTAGATCTTATGGGATCCATATGTTTCCCACATGAGGAAAACTGAAATCAAAGGTCAGAATTGTTTTATGTAAAAATTTGTGTAGAATTTTGTGTGAATCGAACATCACTCATTCTAAAATAACTGCAGACATAACATAAGCAATTAAAAAAATTTACACCCAGATTCCCACTACATCTATGAACAAAATTGGTAAACCAAGAATCCACACCAACTGAATCATCCAGGAAAGTCGTCCAAATCGGACATGACAACCTTTTTTCGAGCATATTATCAAACACCTGAAATGCCCCTCTGTCCATCCACTTCGTGTTAAAAACAAATACTAAACAATTTTCGTGTAATTTTTTTGACGATTGGCGGACCGAAGGATTGATATTGGAACAATTCGAAAGTCAAAAGGACCCAATTGACGAAATTTGAAAGTCTAAGGACCAAACTGACATAAAGGTAACTGGTTTGGTCCGGAGTGAAATTTGTTAGGCCGGCGAATTTGGTTTTGGGAACACTTTAACATTAGTTTTGGTGCTAAAATATTTCAACTTGGTGTGAACAGTCAGACTCTAAAGAGGGCGCCCTCTCTTTATTAAAGAGAGGCCTCTGTGTTGGCCGTTGGATCATGCTTTCATTAATGACAATTTTGTCATTTCACACTTTTTAAACACGATCCAACGGCCAAAACAGAGGCCCTCTCTTTAATAAAGAGAGGGCGCTCTCTCTGGAGATTTTTCGTGGTGTGAAATGTAGTAATTTTAAAAGACTACTAAAAAAAAAAAACTTAATTTTGAATATTTTTTCCATTTTTTTTTAATAATATTTTAGCACTACAATTACAATATTTTAGCATCAAAATTATTAGGACATACGATACACTAGCAATAGAGGCACACGCGCTGCGTGTGCAACGTGTTGGTTTAGAGTAGTGCTACGCACACTCCAAAATCCACACTGAAATCCACACAGGACAATCGTGTCCGTTAATTTTGGTGGGATTCGCGTGGGACCCATGTGGAACCCACAAGAGCTCCACCAAAATCAACGACCACGATTGTCCTGTGTGAATTTTAATATGGATTTTGGAGTGTGCCTAGCATTATTGGTTGGTTTATTATGTAATCTTGCACTAAAAAAACAATAATGCTAGGAAGACATGGGTTTTCACATGGAATTTGACATTAAGGGCTTAGTAGCAATTTTTCAAAAAATTGTGGGTCCCCCAAACCAAAACATTTCACACTCTCCAGTCTCCTCTCCTGTTTAACCCACGAATTGGAGTCAAAATCCCCCAATCCCCAATTTTGAACTTCAAGCCCTAGACGCCTACGAACCTCCCGACACCCACTTGGCTGACTCTCGCCGGCGAACCGGCGACGACCTTTCTCTCTCTCTCTCTCTCCAGCAGCACACAAGTAAGGCAAGAGTTTAATTTTACATATGTTGCAGTTAGTTTGAAGCTTTTTACTAAAGGAATTACAAACTACAAGTTCAATAATATGCCAACAATTTGAGCTATCTATCAATTGAAGTAATCTATGAGGCACTTCAATTTACATTCTTTGGGGTATAAATTAGTTCCTTGTGTTCTGAAATCTCCTAGTGCAGCTTTTGCATCAGATGATTGCTACCCCTATTTTGTATGATTTCTCCAACTATGATAGTGAGGAGAAAGAATTCAATCAGCTTTTTATCAAATTTACACAGGTTTTTTTTTCCATGAAGTAGACTCTTTTAGTTACACGGTTATATATAATGATGCGTGCTTATAAATCTTCTTTTTAATTTGTTACAGAATATAGTACTTTTTGGGGCATTGCTGTTTTTCATAGGGATGAAGAATTCGATACCAAGGAGGAGATCAAAGAGGACTAATTAGAGATTAGTGGTTGGGTGTTCCATTGTGATATCTGACAGTAGAGTATTTTTGGGGGGTTCAATTCCTGGTTTATGTTCAAAACTCATACAGTATTTGTTAATTGATAGGGATTTGGTGTGTACTGGTCGGGAGCCCCCTTCCATATTCTTATACCGTGCATTTCC
Source organism: Hydrangea macrophylla (assembly GCA_033977485.1). NCBI lineage: Eukaryota > Viridiplantae > Streptophyta > Magnoliopsida > Cornales > Hydrangeaceae > Hydrangea > Hydrangea macrophylla. The sequence goes on from CM066994.1 coordinate 39,583,146, forward strand.
TCTCTCTCTCTCTCTCTCTCTCTCTCTCTCTCTCTCTCTACATATATATATATATATATATCCACCCACAATTGAGACTGGTATTAGTTAGCATACGATACGGCCACACAGTAGAAAGAATGACATGTGTAGAAGTTTTCCCAACTCATTCAAAAATTACAATGAACTCCATAAATTTTTGAAACCATATACGTGTAATGGCTGTGTGTGTGTATGTGGGAGGGTTTCCGATGATGGAGCAAGAGGAAACGGAGGGAGGGTTTTCGATGATGGAGCAAGAGGCGGCGTCCTTGGTCGGAGGGAGATGGCGGAAGGGACGAAAACTTCGGACCACCAGACTGAACGAGAGAGAGAGAGAGAGAGAGAGCCAAATTGGGGATTTTGGCTCCAATTCTGGGTTAAACAAGAGAGGAGAGTGTGAAATGTTTTGGTTTGCGGGACCCACAAATTTTTGAAAAATTGCTACTGAGCCATTAATGTCAAATTCCGTGTGAAAACCCATGTCTTCCTAGCATTATTGCTAAAAAAAAATCATTTTGTTTGCAAAGTGAGTAGCTCGTCTGGTCCAAGCTGGGTCTTAAGCCCCTCGATTGTTTGACTCCCAACTCTTCCTCATAATCCGAAAAAAAAAACACAATAATTCTTGATATCTAGGTTGAGAAAAATCTTGACATTAAAATAAAAAAAACATACATTGCGTATAGGAAGTATTGTCTTTTGTTTTTCTTTCTGTTAGTCCTTGCGTACAGGAAGCATTAATACATAATCTAGTGAAATCCAGCAAAATTGTGCATTTCACCACTTAATTTTTCTGATAATCCATGTAAGTATATATCATCATCAAACAATGTGCTCATAACAAAAAGAGAGATATCAATTAAGGTAAAAAGACAACATAACCTCACTGTTGAAACCGTTAAAGGCTAGAGAGAGAAGGGAACAATACTCATCCATATTGTTGTACTGTTTTGCACATTATGTTGCAGGGAATTGGATGGCAATAGCAATGGAAGAGGGTCATAAGGGCATTGGGGGGGAAGGAGAGAGACGGTAGGGACGTAGTCTTGTAGAATGTGAGGGAGACAGTTTTTTTTTACGGTTAATTGAGTTGCATGAGATTTTCGGTTTTTTGTTTTGTAATTTGAAATTCAAATTGTCAATAGTCAATGACATTTTAGTCCTTGTAAATGGTGTTTTCGGAGAAATATTTTTTTGGTTTTAATGTAAATATGAGTGAGTGTGAAAATAAATTGGGTACCCCTATCTTTCTTTTTATAGAATAGTATAGATGACCATCTAACCCTCTAATTTGTATTTTAAAGGGTAAAAACATATTGGTTTTAATGCAATCAAGGATAGTAGTAAAAAGAGTTTGGGTACCCCTCCTTCTCCCTTTATAGAATAGTAAACAACTTGGATGTAGCATAGAAATTGGAATTTTTTTTGATACATCATATTGGTTTCCCCAGTCTTTTTCGGAGTATCTTTATCTTCTTCTTCTCTCTCTCATCATCTTTCTATTGGAAATTTAAAATTCCTTTTGTACATGGTCAATAAAGTATTATTTTAACTATTACTAGGAGGATGCGCGTGGTTTAGATTTGATAGAAAAAAAATACAATGTATATATTTTTTTAATGTGTACACGAAAGAGAAATTAGTTCTACTAATTATTAACATGGTGTTAGAAAAATATATTATTGAACAACAACTATATTAATTGGCGTTAAAAATTCCAAAAATTTAAAGTGAAGAATTTTATAGATTGACATTTACTTGCTATTTCTTTGACCAGTTTAGAAACTCTGTTCGGAATTCGTAGGAAAAAAATCTTGAGTCGAAGTAGAGAAATAAAATTTAGTTGTGTTTATTCTGGATACATTTCATATATTCATGATTTGAAAAATATTAAACCCTGAGGCCTTGTTTGGTTTTCATGGAAAGGAATGTGTACAAGTAAATAGATTCCAAATAATCAGAATCCATGGAAAGGAATCTGTTTTACATTCCATTATATTGTTAGGGTAAATAATGAATATGATAATGAAAATAGGATATATAGATTCCAATTCAAATGTTTGGTTTATGATGATTTAGTTGGGAATTGAAATAATATTTAAATAAGTAAACTAAATTCTCTCCGTATATTTACCACACACATATATAAACGTATATATATATATATGTACATATATTAATAAAAAAGATCACAAAATTGAAATAGAATAAAAAACTTAATCAAAATTTTAAAAATAATTAGATAACGTCAAAAGATAAGGATTAAGTTGGTTGAAGATCTCTAATGTTTAGCTTTTTTTGTAAATTCCCAAGGAAAGGAATCTCATTACCACCTCTAGATAAGGAATTAGTTTCTTATTTTTCTAAGAAACTACTTCCATTTGGAATTAATTCCAATATGGATTCCAAACCATTTAAATGTACCAAACATGAGAAAGTGATTCTAGCGAATGAGTTTCCTCCGTTGGATTCCTTTCCGTGCAAACCAAACGGGGCCTAAATGTATTGAACATGCACCGCCGACAAAAGAATTGAGTTATTTGGGTAATGTTCATATTCAATATACACTTTAAACATTTACAGAAGGGTACTATATACATGATAAAAGGGTAATTGGGTAATTCAATTTATAAGTGTACGCTCTTTAAATTTTATATCTCATTGCTTAAAAAATGAAAACAAAAACAGAAAACAGAAAACAGAAAACCACAATGTTACCAAACGAGCCCTTAGATTTTCTATCCTATTTCCATGCTAATCAACATTTTGAACACTAGAGTATGTTTGATAACCCAATTAAGTGATGAAAATAAAACTTTTCAACACTTAATTATTTTCAGTGCGTTTGATAACATACCACTTAATTAAAAAAACTAACCCAAAACTTGCTGAAAACTTTAAGTGAAAAATTTCCACTAAAAATAATCACTGAATGCATTCCATTTCAGTACTTGAAATACTGTTTAAGTATTGCAAATTCAATCGCTTAAAATTTTCAGTACTTAAAATTCAGCACTTAATTTTCAGTACTTAATTTTCAGTTTTATCAAACACGCCCTAAGCAACACTTCGAAGGGGATAGCAAGTATCTACCAAAGGTTTTAAGGCTTCTGTAGTAAGGGACTGGAGCCAAATAAACACTTCAAAGGGTCACTTGAAACCAGTTACTTTTCTGGCAAAGGGTGGAGTAGCCCCATGATCTTATATATTGAGTAGCAAGGCTTTACATTCCGGATGTGGGATTATAATCTCAAGATCATCAAAGGTTTTGATGAACTGAGTAAATGCAGAATATGTTGGTGATTTATGGGTGAGTGGATAAATCCAAGTGAATCTACTATAGTCTTCTATGAATGAAACGTAGTAGTTAAACTTTTGAATGGACTGAGAAGGGGCATGTCCCAAGAGCGTACTGTGAGGTTATAGTTGTTATTGCTGAATTGAAAGTTGTTTTAACCATTGAATATGCCTCCTCTTGCCATCAAATCTTCCTCTTCCACGACCTCTAAACTGACCATTTCAATTCTGTTGAAACTGATAATTGGTTTGAAAAGAATTGTGGGAAAGTGATAATCTTATTACTGTACATCCCAAACTATATATAATGTTACAAGGAGAACAAAGAAGGAAAGCAAATAAAATAAAAGAGGAAATAAATAAATCTACATTAATATGGTCAACATGACCTATAAATGACGCACTAAAATCCGGGATAAAATCCCCTAATTTCAACACTCCCCCTCAAGCTGTGCCGAAGATATTGACGAGACCAAGCTTGCCGATAGATGACTGAAGAAGTGTTGGACCAACGGATTTAGTGAACATATCTGCGGTCTGATCTGATGAAGGAACAAAGCTCGGTGTGATGACTCCTGAACGAACTTTTTCCCGAATGAAATGAATGTCAACCTCTATATGCTTAGTTCTTTCATGAAGAACTGAATCAGAAGATAACATAATAGCAGATTTGTTATCACAAAATAACTTAGATGAGTCGACCACAGGGAAACCTAACTCATCAAGAAGAGAACGAAGCCATATGAGTTCACATGAACCCTGCGCCATGGCACGGTACTCAGCCTCAGCAGAAGACAGAGAGACGACAACTTGCTTTTTACTTTTCCAAGAGATAAGATGACATCCTCGAAAAGTACAGAAATAAGAAGTAGAGCGTTTATCACCTTTTGAGCCTGCATAATCCGCATCAGTAAATCAGGAGAGACCTGATTGAACTCCTGTCTTAAAGAAAAGACCAAGACCAGGACAGGTCTTGAGATATCGGAGAATATGATAAACAGCATCAAGATGTGAAGTACGTGGTGAGTGCATAAATTGACTCACAACACTAACAGCAAAAGTCAGATCCGGTCTTGTATTCGTCAAATAGATGAGACGACCCACAAGACGCTGATATACCGAGGGATCTGGTAAGGGTTCTCCCAATTCAGCAGTCAGCTTATGATTTGGATCTATAGGAGAAGAGGCAGGTCTACACCCAAGCATACCTGTATCTTGGATGAGATCAAGGGCATACTTCCGTTGGGATAGCGAAATACCTTGGCGGGACCGAGCCACCTCAATTCCAAGAAAAAACCTCAGAGGACCCAAATCCTTAATGTCGAATGATGTTCCAAGAGAACACTTCACTTGTACAATACCAGACGCATCATCTCCTGTGATAATAATATCATCAACATAAACAGAAATAATGATACATTGCCCTTTGGAATTGCGACGAATAAAACAAGTATGATCGGAGTGACAACGAATAAATCCCATAGTAAGCACCACATCACTAAACCGGCTGAACCATGCACGAGGAGACTGCTTCAATCCATAGAGAGATTTACGTAGGCGACAAACTTTCCCCGAATACTCCCCCTGAGCCCGAAAACCAGGAGGGGGATCCATATATATATAACTTCAGACAAATCACCATTAAGAAACGCGTTCTTGACATCAAGCTGATGAAGAGGCCAAGAATAAGAAGCAGCCAGAGAAACAAGAAGCCGGACCGTGGTCAGTTTAGCAACCGGGGCGAAAGTAGCCCCGAAATCCTTACCTGGAACTTGTGTGAAGCCCTTAGCCACAAGACGGGCCTTATATCGGTCAATGGTTCCGTCTGCCAAATACTTAACACTGAAAACCCACTTGCAGCCAACTGTACGTTCACCATTTGGGAGAGAGACGAGTTCCCAGGTTTGATTATTCTGAAGAGCACTCATTTCTGCTTTCATAGCAACCACCCACTTTGGATTCTGAAAAGCTTCATGGACAGAGCGAGGAATGGAGACAGAATCAACTGCACTAACAAAGGAGCCAAATGGTTTTGACAGACCCTGATAAGATACATACTTAGAAATTGGGTGGTTAGTACTACTTGAAAGAATATAGCGTGAAGGAGGGCGACGAATACGAGTAGGATAACGAGGAGAAGCAACATCAGAGACTAAAGGAGGAGATGAGATACCTGATTCCGGAGAAGATGTTGACACGGGGTCTGGAGCCCGAGGGCGACGAGAGTACATCTGTAAAGGGTCATTTGTAACGACCGGGGGCAAAGAGTCACTGGATTTGTCACTAGATATATCAAGAATAGGCACTGGACGAGGAAGGACTGAGATATCATCATCCACAATATGTTCGACTGGAGTTTCCAGAGAAGTAGAAGCACCTGTAAAAAACGGAACTGTTTCCAAAAAAGTGACATCCAAAGAGTGATACAAGTGACGTGTGACAGGATCATAGCAACGTTATTCTTTGGACATGGAGGATTACCCCAAAAAAACACACCGAACAGCCTTATCATCAAGTTTAGTACGTGTAGGGCTGCGATTTTGGACAAAACAAGTGCACCCAAAAACCCTGGGGACAATGGGGAAGAGTGTACTACCAGGCTTAAGGACATGAAGCGGGGCCTGGCCTTGTAGAATACGGCTAGGAGTACGATTAATAAGGTAAGTAGCAGTAAGGACAGCAAAATGCCAAAAAAACTTGGGAACATCCATACCACGTAAGAGACACCTAACCGTAGCCATAAGATTATGATTTTTACGTTCGGCCACCCCATTTTGTTCGGGGGTGTAAGGACACGTGAGTTGTTGAAGGATTCCCCCTTTGTTAAGTTCGGCCCGAAATTCATTAGTAATATATTCCCTACCATTATCAGACCGAATATTACGTACAACAGTATGAAAATTGAGTTTTAATCATTTGAAGAAAATTTCTAAAATGAGAGAAAACCTCAGATTTTTTTTTCTTCATAAGATAAACCCAAGTACAACGAGTATAGTAATCAATAAATGTAACATAGTATCGGTGCTGTGACATGGATGTGACCGGGGAAGGTCCCCACACATTGGAGTGAATAAGGTCAAAGGCACTAGGTGCCCGATGCATGCGAGGAATATAAGATGTGCGAGTATGTTTTGACAATTCATAAACCACACATTTAAAATGGAAATCCTTACAAGCTTTATTTAATGGAGGAAATAACCAACATAAATATTGAAAGTTGACATGGCCTAAACGAGCATGCCACAAATCTAGAGTTTGCAATGAAAACACATATTTATTTGAATAAGGCAAAACAGAATTATTAAGAGCACGTAACACGGAAGCTTAAAGACTGGAAAACGTCCTTGACACTGAAGGATCACTGAAGTAGTAGAGATCGTCACGCTCAAACCCCCTGCCAAAAATCTTCTTCGTAGTCAGGTCCTGCAAATAACACGAATGAGGTAAGAATACAACAGAACAGTTATGATCTTTGACAAGGAGATTAACAGAAAGCAAGTTAAAAGCAAAATTGGGAACGTAGTACACAGAGTAAAGGGTGATATCAGAAGATAATCGGACATCACCCTGACTACAGATAGGAATAAAAGATCCATCTGCGATACGAACAGACTGGTTAATGGAGGTAATAGGTGAAGTGAAAACAGAAAGCTCACCAGTCATATGATTATTTGCCCCAGAATCGAGAATCCAAGTAGGATGGCCTGACTTACCACGAAGAGCAGTAGGAGTACCTGCAGCAATGGCGGCCGTGGGGCCAGAGGATGAAGGACCAGTGGATGAGGGAGGAGCTCCCAAACCTACATGTGACTGAAGCTGAGCAATCTGAGACTGAAGTTGACTATAATCCGGTGGAGGAGGAAGCATCTCTACAACCGCTCCTGTACGAGGAGCACCCCGGCCGCGGCCAGTACCTCAACCAGCAGGGCGACTCCGAATAAATTGCCCTTTCAACTCTGAATGAAGAGTGAAACAACGATCTATGGAATGACCCGGCATACGACAATGCTGGCAGTAAGGACGATTCCCTCTTGGCCGTGAACTGGAAGTAGCTGGAAAGGCCATTTGGTCAGGAACAGGTGGATGAGAGGGCCTAGAGTCAGGGGCACAGAGTAGGCGACGACGTCTCTCATCACCATCAACAGTAGCAAAGGCCTCAAATAAAGAGGGCATAGGAATGGTATTCAGAATCTGGGTGCGGAGAGCCTCGAACTCGGGCTTTAGGCCCATCAAGAACTGGTAAGTACGACGGCGGTCAAGCCGCTTGACCTCAACATCTCCATCATTAGGAAAATCGGTGATAGGTTCATACTGGGATAATTCCTCCCACCGAGTTTGCAGATAGCCAAAGAAATCAGAAACAGAGAGTCCCAGAGTAGCTTGGGAGGCATGGGAGATATCTTGGTAAAGTTCAAAGATGCGGGAGTCATAATGTGCATGATCGTACATCTTTTTCAATGCAGTCCAAAGCCCATGAACGGTATTATGATACATAAACATATTATAGATTCGCTCATCCATAGAATTAAACATCCAGCCCAGAATAATACAGTTATCGGTAAACCACTCCTCAAACTTCGGGTCAGATTCGGTGGGTTTTACCTCTTTCTCGAGTAACCACCCGATTTTCCGTTTGCCCCCAAGATAGAGGCGAAGAGAATTAGACCATGCGTGAAAATTCTTTCCATTAAGCCGAACACTAGTGACCCGGTGAACGGGAGTCGGATGAGACAGAGAGAGATCCGAACGAGCACCAACGGGAGCAGTAGAGTTGACCGGATCAATAATTTTACCAATATCAGCCATGGTCCTGAGAAGAGTGATCAGAAGTTAGAAAAAGACTTGCCGGGAAAAACACCAATGTCGGCAACCAAGACAATTACAGCTGGAAACTCGGCGGCCGGAAACTTGGTGGACGGGGGCAACCGGAAACTCGGTTACCCAGACTGACAATTAAGAGCACACGACAATACATCACACAAGCCCTAACAAGGGCTGAAGATGCTCCTTAGGAGCTACAAGGCTGCGCCGCAGGGAGGGAACAACCCTAGATGATGCAGCGCAGGGTAGGGGACTAGCGGCTGGGGTTGGGTGGGGTTAGGGGTGGTTGGCGAGGGGCTAGGGTGGTCGGCGAGTGTGGTGGGTGGTGACTGGCAGTCGGTGAGGGTGGTGGGTGAAGGTGTTAGGGTTGTAATTGGCTCTGATACCAAAAAGAATTGTGGGAAAGTAATAATCTTATTACTGTACATCCCAAGCTATATATAATGTTACAAGGAGAACAAAGAAGGAAAGCAAATAAAATGAAAGAGGAAATTAATAAATCTACATTAATATGGTCAACATGACCTATAAATGACGCACTAAAATCCGGGATAAAATCCCCTAATTTCAACAGTTTGAGATTGATTTCGATCGAGGCAGAGATGCCATAATTGCTGTGTTTGCGTGCTGATTCAAATCATTTAACTGAGTTATGAATAAAGATCTTCAAGTGATGAAATTGGTTCAGACCTAGTACGAATTGAAGTCTCTCTTTTTTTTTTTAAATTTGAATATCAAGATGTATTCATTGTTTGCAAAAGGCAAGATATACACTAGAAGCCTACATATACCATTTTAAAAAAAAAACAAATACTTCATCTCCCTCCCCTGTACCTCCTGTATCTTTCCCACAGAACAAGAAGAAAAAAGCTGAACTGATGCTGTACACCAATGTCACACTGAGCACAAAAGAGAAGCTGAAGCAACAAAAAATCCCAACAAAACTGTATATTCCGTTTGGTTGTGAAATCTAGAGTTTAGCTAGCAAATTTATTGAATCACTTCTTCAAAAGCTACCGAAATGCTATTGACAATCTGTCTACCTTTTAGGAAAGCTGATTGATATTTGCTTTTAACACTGTCCATCATAACTCTCATCCTGTTCACTAGCATTTGGATAAAATTTTGTAAAAACCTATCAGACATATAGGCCAAAACTCTGATAATTTGGTAGGGGACTGAGTCTTGGGAATCAATGTAATGAAAGATGCATTTAAATCTTTCGCCGAACAACTAGAAGAGTGGAACTCCGAAAATACGTTCATAGTGTCATCTTTGATCAAGCCCCAATACTTTTTCCTTCTTCTATTAGCTGCTATGGTGAGGAAATACTTGGAGTTCTTGTCCACTGCTTTGAGCCGCTAGTTCTTGATTTTTGTGTCCACTCGCTTTCTTTTAATTTGTATGCCTTCCAAAGATTGCTAGTGGCTTTACACACCTCAAGTCTTTCATCTTCAGTCAGCATTGAAATCTCTTGTTTGTCTTCCCAATAGTTGAGTTTGTTCTCCAGAGACTTACTCTATAGGCTATTCCTACCTACTCTATGTCTATGTTCAAATATCCTAAGGGCATTTGCCACAATCTTAATGCAAAAATATCTAAGTTTAGTTTGGAGCATTAAAGCTGCTCCAAAGATTCTGATTTTCGTTCGGAAAGCTTGTTGAAAATATAAATGCTTTGCCTACACAAGAAAACCTGTTAAAGAGAAGTACTCTCTGGGTCCTCCGCTACATGTCCTCCGTGGGTCAAACCACGATGTTAGCAGATTTGATATCTGGCTTTATGCTACTCTGAAGAAATTTCATAATGTCCACATTGATTGTGAATCATTCATATCTTGTTTAGCCTATACTTGTTGATTGATACGGAAGAGAAGAAATTATTATATTTTTTAAGGGACTAAGCTGAATCCTTATGAGGTAATCTCTACTGATGCTAGAGATACAAGATCCTACATATCTACTGATATATCTAAAAAAGCTTCAGGTTTTGGTTTTAGTATTAATTCACTCCAGCAGGTTAATCGTATAGATTCAGCCCATCCCAGTAAGAATTCTCACTAGCTAATCAAAGTTCTGACTGGTTTGCGAAGGCGGCTAGAGCTGGGTGTTTGGCTGAAGACTTGACTAGCTCCATTCCTTTAGCATTGTCTTCTATTATTGTTTCTCATTTTTGGCCTTCTGGGATTCGCAAGTTATAATGTCTCTTTGTTTTTAATAATAAATTCGCCTTTCTTCGACCAAAAAAAATTAAAAAATTGTAGACGGAACTAATATTCAGCCTCCTCAAGAAATTGAAGGTGAAACAGGAGATATGGTTCTCAATCCTCATTTCTCGACACAGATTATGCGATAATTTCTCCTTCAATACTTCCTCAGATTCTTGGCCTTGAACTCGCATGGCAGATCTGGAGCTACTAGGCCAAAAGATATCCAACTTCTTCTAAATAGCATATTCATGAATTGAAGATCAAGTTACCGAATGCTTTAGTGAAGAATATTCTGCTTTGATGTCCACGTTGAGAGCTACTACACATTCTAATATCAGTTTGTGATCTTCATTCTCTTCTTAGATCAGAGAAGATACATATGACTCGAGAGATGAAGGTAACAAATCCAATTGATAATACATCAGTTCTTGTTTAACAATATAGAATCAGAAAAGTCTGTTATCAATTCATCAAATCCACCCAGTAATACTCAGCATCAAGAATATTAATCAAGTGTATAATTCCAATTTCAGAGAAGGAGGAGGGAGAAACAGAACTTCGACTCGAGGTAGAGGAAATGACTCAAGTCTATTGGAAGAGCAATCACACAGCTGCTGATTGTTTTCATAGGTATAATCCTTCATGTCAGATCTCAAATTCTTCATTTTATGCACCTTCTTTTAACTCTCATAATAATGCTCAGATTTATAATCCCACGCAAAGGAATTCTCAGGCCTATTTAGTTCCAATCTGTCCACAGATCAACAAAATCCACCTCTTCTTCCTACTCCACACACTCAAATCACTCGGCCTATTTCTTCCTCAGTACCAAATTGTCATTCAGCCTACGTAAATCACTTGTGTTAAGTTGTTATTTTGTTCATCTTAAGCACTGTACATGTGATTTATATGACTCTATTTTCTAAACAAAGTGAATATTATGATTCACGATTCCTTGTTTCGACAAACCAATTCACGATACGACATCAGTGTATATATAGATATTTAGGGGTACATCTTTTCCCTTAATGTATGAAATAAAACTTTTGTAGGTTTCATCCTCCTTGTATGGATATGACCATTGAAGAATCCACGAAATTGGATCACTTCTTGTCTTTTGACTGCTCATCAAATCATGATGCCAACACCCATTTCCAGTGTCACCATCTGTTGAGGCCAAGGTGAGAATGCTTTTTTTACTCCCAATTTTTGATAACTGGATTTGGAAGGGTTGGTCAATCTTTTGCTGCAAAATGTGTCATCCTTTTAATGATCACCTAGACATAATAAGACCTCTACTAATATTGTACTACTGCACCTTCATTGTATCTTTATTGGCCAGTTGACAGGACTCAGTCCACCAAGGGATTATATGACATTTACTTAATTGCTCAAATATTCACACAACACATTCTAGTTTCCATATTTCATGTACAAATGCAAGTCTGGATATCTAACCAGCAATGTTCTAAGAAATTTTGTTCTGAGTTCAAGATGGAGAGTTATCTGACATAATGACAATTCAGCGATGACCCATGTCTTCAAATTTAGGAATTAGACAAATCCAACTTCAAAGTCAGTCCTCAGTCCATTCACATGCATACATGCATCAATCCATTCACTAGATGTATTTCCTCATTTAAACATTGTATATTGATCCTAGAAATGTGATCAATGGTAAGATTGCTCCATTATCACTTGGGCATCGTGTGGAAACAGCCTCTCTGCATTCAGGGTAAGGCTGCATAGACCTCCCTTGACCCTCAGTGGGTTTAGCCTCATGCATTGGGTTTGCCCCAAAGGCTCAGGTGAAATGGTCGTTTCTTTCAGTTGTGATTGATCCAGAATGTGGCATCTACGATCAGTTGGTATGGGGTGTACTTGGTATCTAGATATACACATATAGATATGTACTCACACATTGCCACACTAATTCTATGTTTGATAGAATGAATGAAAAAAAAATGGAAGTAATGGAGGGAAGAGGTATCCTTGGGGAAAGGAAAGTAGTCTTCCCTCTTTTTATTTGGTTAAATAAGAAGGAACAAAATGGATGTTATGGAAAGAATTTCATCTCTTTTGAATGGCAAAAAAAGTTAAAAGAGAATAGAACTTTTGGATGGATTCAAATTTGTGGGCATTGAAGGAAGTGACATCCCTCCCGTCTTCTTTTTCCTCATCTCTTTCTCCATACCAAACAAGTGATTCTACTCACTTCCCTCCACCTTTGTCCTTCCTTCCTCTCTTCTGTAAAAGTATAAGTTGCGAACATCAAAGACTGATTAGATAGGGGTGAACCAAAAGGTTCCTTTTTGTTAGTCTTAGCGCTCCCCCTGTACGTAAGCCTCTTGCTCCCTTTGTTTCCTGATTGTAGTGGAGTCAGCTATCCTAGAGGAGTATAAGGTTTCTTTGTTTTCCATCGAACCCAAAAAAGAAGAAGAAAGAAATAAAAAGATAGGTGCAGTTCTCACAACCCACAACCCAGAGTGGCTAAACATGTGTGAATAATACATTTCTTTATAGCACAGAGCATTTACAATCACTAGCAATGGGACATCCCATTCACAAGTTGCAACCAATATAACTGTTATTACACAACACACATAAATAAGAGGGAAAAAAAAGTTTGCAAAGTCAGCTTGAGAGTCTTTGATGATTAACTAAAAATACATGTTTCCTAGTTTTGTCGCCCTCAAGAACTAGTCATACAAGAGCTGAGCCTGTGTTGCTTCCACGTACACCACCATCCATATCTTATGTCTCTCAATTTGGAGTCAATGCAGCTGAAAAACACAAATTGTGAAGTACTTGCTTTTAGATGAGGCAACACAAAATTGTTTACTCCCTTCGTCTGATCAAAGGCCATCACAATTCTTAGATCCCACTTGAAAATGTATCCTTAGATGATTAGATATATGAGGATCTAAGAAATTCAAGTGGGTGTACAGCAAATTTTGAATTCCCAACTCCTCATAATATTGTGTTATAAAGCAAATATTAACACTTTTCAAAATAAATTTTTTTTTCGAGAAAATTGAGAATTCCACGATTTGACAACTTGAAATGTCTAATCCCAAAATTTTCATCACTTTCTTTGAATTTTGCTTTGTGCATTCTCCTCAGACATCTTCCGTGACCCCAAAAACCAAATAGAAATTCAAATGGAAAGCAAAAACATTGAAAGAACAGAAATTCAAATGGAAAGCAAAAACATTGAAGATCTAAGTTTCAAGTGGGTTTGCAGCAAAATTTGAATTCCCAATTCGTCATAATATTGTGTTATAAAGCAAATATTCACACTTGTCAAATTCTTTTTTTTTTTCTCGAGAAAATTGAGGATTCCACATGTTTTAACACCTTGAAATGTATAATCCCAAAATTTTCATTACTTTCTTCGAATTTGCTTTGTCCAATGTCCTCAGACATCTTCGGTAACCCCAAACACCAAATAGGAATTGAACATATTGAAAGAACAGAAGATATATTCAATATCATACCGAGTAATTTGTCTCCTTGTCCTTGCCCACGACATTCAGTAGAAACAGCAATAATATGACCTCTTTCCACAACAACGAAAGAATCCAACGCCTTGAGTAACTAACAACACAAAACAAAACATGTGAGAAGAACTATAGGTATAAGTTCCTCTCCCAAATTATAATTCCAAATTTCCAAGAAAAAAACATGATTAGAAACTCTTGATGAGACCTCCTGATCACTGTGGAATTTCCATTTGGGAGTTATAATCTCGCGTAGAACAACAATTCAACATACACCATTCACTCATTCAGAGCCCATTTGGATCAACTTATTTGAGACCAACATTCCCTTGTTTGGAATTATTGAGAGATTTGAGTTTGTTTGGCAAAGAACTTTTTGAAAAAATCTGTTCCACTTTAATAAATGCATTATCTGAACTCTGAATGGTTAACAATCAGAATCACGTTTCAAACTAAAGAAACAAAACACGGGAAATTTCAAAAGCTGAATTTGGAGGGAAAAAGACCAATTTTGAAAGTAGCTTCTCCAATTCCAAAACTTGACTTACATCTCACCTACTTTTAGAAAAAATACCACGTTAATTGTAAAGGTTTCCTTCACAATGAAAAAAAAAATGGTGTACACAAGAACGAATGCTTCAATGGAATGAGGAAATTCAGTAAGAGCATTGACAACGCCATGAACGAGTGCTCAGTTTTGGTCCCAAAAAGAAATGGGTCAAATGCATTTTGGTACCTTGTACTTGTAGCCAAATTTCACTTTGGGCCTACATTTTCAATTGCAATACTTTGGGCGTACATTTTCAAACTTTTTTCAATCAAGGACAATCGTTAACGGCGTTAAAAAAGTATAACAGAATGGACCTTATGGAGTTTCAATTTGGGCCATGTACTTATTGCGAAGTTTCACTTTGGGCCTTGTACTTATAGCGAAGTTTCACTTTGCACCCTCCATGTGGTCCATTATGTTATACTTTTTAACGCCGTTAACCACTGTCCTTGATTGAAACAAGTTTGTAAATTGAGGGTCCAAAGTGTTGCAATCGAAAATGTAGGGTCCAAAGTGAAACTTCGCTATAAGTACATGGTACCAAAGTGTTTTTTAGCCAAAAGAAATTCATCAAGGGCACACTACAATTAGTAAACATCAAAATAGCTTTGGCCCCAAAAGAAATTCATCGAGAGCACACTACCAAGTAATAAACATCAAAATACAGCATATGGATGATGCTTGCTAAAAAGGATAGCATACCTTGCCATCACTGTCCCAACTCCATCTCTTTGAAACAATCCCTTCAACAGAACTCCCACAATAGTACTATATGTAATAGATGAACTTTCTGTTCACCTCCCTAAAAGAAAAAAAAAAAACAGAAATTATTGAGTGGGTGATTGACATTAAAATGCATAAGCATTCATCACATTGGTATTAAGCAATTCACTAGTAACCCAACAAGAAGAAATACCTAAAAAAAACTTAATATCAGAATTTAGGCTGTTGAAAAACAATCCTTGTGTGAAATAATATGTATTATCACCATTAACAGACAGAAAGAGACTGACTAAAAAAATAAAAGGGAACCAAAACTGGTTATAAATATTGTGACAAATTATTGGTATTTTTACAACTAATAAATACATTCGTAAGGTATATTTCTAAAAACAAAGCCTACACAACATAATGGAATTCATTTCTACACTGCTCCATACACAATTATATAGCTACATTCAACCATTTCAAATCATACTATGTCTATGACCATGAAATTGTTGTCTACCACTGACCACGACCTTGCAGACATAAAGCTAAACCAACTTATGAGTTACATATCTCCGAGAAACTATCATATAAACATTGAACAAGAAACTTTACCTTTAACTGAATATTTGAGTAAGTTCTCTAATATTTTATCATCAAAATATCCAAAATCAAGTTGGAATTATTACTATCAATTAAAATGAATGAAAATCATATATCGAGGTTCTGTTCAGTGAACATGATAAGTTGATAAGTGATGCTTAGCAGAAGGGGGCACAAGAAGGTCATGTGCCAAAATTCAACTATGGGGTCAGCATTGAAATGGACCACATTTTTTAGTCCTTCGTTAATTGACTTCCATATGAAGAAGAATGAACAAAACATTTTCAAGAATAGAAGAGGTTTAAACCTTCTTGAAGCCTGGGTTTCTTGAAAGTAATGATATCACATCTTAGTTTAGTTTCGTATAAGTTTAGTTTCGCTAGGGTGTTTGGATATTTATAAACAAATACAACATGTGAAAGTAATGATCTCACATCTTATTAAAGACTGCAACACTAAGATTAGAGTACTTCAATGAGTTCAGTCAATAGATTGTTTTAGAAATATGGCCGTAATGAAAAATAAAAACAAATTGATATATTGATATTGTTGGCTTGCTTTTTTTTTTTTTGGGTGACAAAGAAACTCAGAAGCCGTAATTCATTATTCCAAGTGACAATTTTATATTTTGACTTGTTTCTGTACTTTGAGACCATCCTTCCTGTTGGCTTATATGAAGGAAGTTAATGTATTCAGCCTATTTCTTGGAAAAGATAGGGATATAAAGCTCAAAAAAATGAAAAGGAAAAGCTTAATAAGAAGTCTCGTCTACCAAGGCAAATTTGAATGTTATTTTGTCATTTTATGCAATAATGAGACTGTTCCATTCCGACCTGGTTATTTTAAAACCAAGAGAGACAGTATAAGGCAAAATATTGAACTTATGTAAAGATTAAACTTATAAGAGCAATACATATTCTTTAAGGAAGTTAAACAGTGAACTCTGTCTGATAAACTTGTCTTATTCAACCATTGAAGGGACGCCCACATTATTGATGCAAATGACCTTGCCATGATATGACAATATTTAAAAACTTTAGCAATCAAATTGATGCAATTGAAATTATGAAGACTATCCAAAAAAAAAAAAAAAAACAAGGACTAAAATAAGACAGGGACAACAATTCAGTGGTGTATTTTGTATTTAAGCCCGTGACAATATTTTTGTTAAAGGAAAAGAGAAAAAATAAAATAACAAAGAAGAGAGTCAAATAGATCATTCTTTAGGATATAAGTGAGGCGAGATGAGAGAATATATGATGCGAAGAGTTGATGATTCCAAAGAAGAGAAACAGAGTATGACTTACAGAATTTAAAGAAACTTCAGCTTTGAGATTGAATCGTCTCTGCGTCTATTTCGATTTCAGGGATATGAGCAATCTTATGCCACTCTGGCCCGCTTCCCTTGGTGCATCTTTCCTTCAAAACGGGACATCTGAATATATGCAACGAATGTAATTTGGTGAGGCGTCGCATTGCTTCCACTCGTGGCAGACTCATAAGCTTCTCGCAATTACAAAGCTGCAGATATTCAAGCGATGAAAGGTTACCAAGCCACTCTGGCAGATATTCCAACCCATCGAACTCGCCTATGTACAGACCATTCAAGGCAGTGAGGAGCTGGAGTTGCTCAGGTAGAGACTTGAGCTTTGGCCACCCGTATAATCGTAAAAACTGTAGGGAGACAAGCTGGTGTTGCGTAATAGAATTCTCTGCAGCATCGGGCCAGGGGAAGAAGTCAAGCTCCTCAGAGAACCCACCTATCCCCAATGCTTGAAGACCGGTTAGGTGCTGCAGCCCCCCCTCTGGCCAACAAGTTGTTAATCTTCCACAATTGGCGAGTGTCAAAAACCGAAGAGAACGTTTCAATTCCCCCAAATTTGGACCAGAAATCAGACTAGGGCATGAGCTAATTACCAAGCTCTCGAGATTGCAGACTTCTAGCCCACTTGGTAAATTAATCAAATTCTCACAATTTGAAATAAACAAATGCCGTAGAGATGTGAGACCGTGTATATCTGGAATTGTCCTTAGATTTGGGCAATTGTGTACCCACAATGTCTCAAGGGCCACAAGGTTTTGTAGTGAGCTTGGTAAACAAGTTAACTTCTCACAAGACCAAATTGTAATTTCCGCAAGTGATGTGAAGCTCCCGCTCCCTGTTAGTATATCCGCCATAGAAGTTAGATTATTGCACTTCCAAACACTAATATAACGGAGAGCCTCAAGGTTGTTCAGGCCATTAGGCAGATATGTCAACCCATCACAACTTCTAATATCCAAAATTTCCAGCAATTGATTGTTTCTCAACAATTTTTCCATTACAGAACTGACCTCTGATCCCGAAACACTTTCGATATGCAAGGATGTTAGAGAAGTCAATTTGCTGCTTATTTGTGCTAGTGCCAGACTATTCTCGATCCCTCTGATCTTCAAAGACTTCACGGATGGAAAATGACTTGGAACAGTAACCAAATTGGGGCTATCAAAAATTACCAAATTCTCAAGGGAAGGACACACCATCCCAATCGGCAGTGGTCTTGGTACTTCCAACCATTCAACCAGGTTTGCCATAGATTCAAGAGTGAGTTCTTTCAATACCGGGAACACTGCTTTTGCTGACTCATTGCCTCCAGTATTACTACTACTACTACTACTACAAGTATTAGGTGCACTGTCATCACTACTGTGACCATAGAACTCACTACCAATACATTTCACATTATCCATACCCTTTATGGTAATGAATTTAAGATGGGGAAGATGCCCTAGTGTTGGGATTTCTTTGCAACTAAAGCAGTTCTCTAGTTTGATCCTCACCAAATTATTTATGATCATTGTAGGATTTGCCATCATCATCCATGGAGCAAATCTCTCACCCTCAAAGTTCCTAACAGTTAAATCTTTCAAGTTCGAGTGAGGTTCTAGACCTTGCAAGACTTCTTCATTGTTGGATTCTCCCCTTCTTTCGTTTCCCCAATGAAATTCCAAAGTACGAATATTTGACTTTCTAGATAGATTTGCTTTCTTGGCTTCTTCCATGTTTCTGACATGCTCAAGGCCAAAAATCCTTAATTTACCTTTAAGGTTGCTTAATCCCCCCAACTCTTCAATTTGACATCCTCTATCTTGGCTCACAACAAAGAAAGGTAATGTTTGAAGACAAGTCAACTTACCTATACCCACCAAGCAGGGCATGTCAAATTTTGTATCTCTGATATATAAATGTCTCAAACTAATCAAGTTCCCAAATTTCATTCGAAGCTCATTCAAATATTGACAATTAAAGAGCCTCAAAGTTTGCAAATTATAAAGTTTTGTGACAGAATCTGGTAGCTTTCTAATATTAGTCCTTGAGATGTCAAGATATCTTAAGTGTCTCAATTGGCTTACCGAACTTGGTAATTCTTCAATACGAAAGCTGGTCAAGATTAAAACACGCAAGCTTTTGAAGTTCGTTACCTTGTTCCCAAGGACATCACCCATTGAGTATAACGTGCGCAATCTTTGAACTCTTCCTTTTGGATTCAAGGGCACATTTTCTTTGCTAGATTTCCACGATAAATGTTGAACCTCTGGAATATCAATCACCACATGATCATTTAGAGTTAAGCAATAGTTCTTTGAGGTATTCAGTGCAAGATCATGAACAAGATCATGCATCTTGCAACTTGTAATATCATCATGGTCATCCTTTACAGCATCTTGCAATAAGTAGTTCCTCAACAAAATGTCGAAATAGTAATTGCCTATGTCCTCCATCAGCATATGACTTCCTTCGTAGGGCTGATGAAGAAATCCTTGAGCCATCCAAAGTTGAACTATATTATCCTTTTCAATAACGGAATCCTTCGGCAAGATTGAGCTATATGCAAAACATAGTTTTAGTGACGCTAATGGTAAATGCTCATAGCTCAACCTTAAGGTGGTCAGGACTCCATTTCTATCTTCAGGTGAATCCCAAATTTCACTGTTTTGGATTGACCACCACTCATTTTCACTCTTCTTAGAGTACATTAAACCTCCCAATGCCTTTATTGCCAGTGGTAGACCCCCACACCTTTTTAAAATCCTTCTACCTATGGCCACTAAATTTGGATTTTCTTTTGCCCCTCCATCTGCAAATGCTCTTCGCTTGAAAATGGTCCAACTATCATAATTAGATAGTCCTACCAGGTGATGAGTAATAGATGTTTGCATTGTTAATGCCACCGCATCGCTACGGGTCGTAACCAAAACTTTGCTTCCCCTAGAACCTCTAATTCCCAGCAATGAATTTCTCATGGATTCCCATTTTGGTTCATTTTCATTCCATACATCATCAAGTACAAGCAAAAATCTTTTTCCGCTTACACTTTCTTGAATCTTTCTTATTATTGCTTCTATATTTGACATGTTAGAATCGGTTTTTGTTAGAGATTGTAGCATCTCGTGTACAAGCCTTTTGACATCAAAGTCGTCAGATACACAAACCCACATCCTATGATCAAAATATGTCACTACCTTATCGTCTCGGTAAACTAGCTGAGCAAGGGTTGTCTTCCCTTGACCGGCCATTCCCACAATGGTGATAACTGACAAATCTTTTTCATTGTTTGGACTAATTAACATGTCCACTATTTTTGACTTGTCAGCATCCCTACCCACTATATCTGAATCATCTATATAGGGCTGAGTCTGCCGAATTTCTCTAAGTTCTACTGTGGTATTTATCAGCTCCACTGGCCTAAGTCCAATCTCATTTGCTTCTTTATAAATTTCATCGAACAAGGAATTGACATTCTTAATCTTAATTGGCATCTTGATACAAAATGCAAGTTTATTGGAGGGGGAGAAGAAGTCAAGTACCTTGTTGATCATCTGATCTTGTATCTCTACTTTCTGTCGAAGAACTTCATAAGCAATCTCATCCAGCAAATCATCAGCATCAGAAGCTGCAGCTTTGAGTTTTTTTAGCCAAAGTTGGACAGAGTTGAGTCTTACTTGCTTGATCTCAGCGTCAGATAACAATGCTTGAATCATCTCTAACTTTGTACCCAACTGTTGGAGCTTCCCTTTAAGGCCCCACACATAAGTGATATTTTCAGAAGCAAGTGAAAGTACCTTGCTTAAGATTCCTTCTGCAATAACACTAAGGAGAACTTCAGCCATCTTGTTAATTTTTTTGCTCACTGGTGAAAGAATTGCTTGACAACTCTAAAGGTGTGAAGACGCAGATAACTTATATAGTTTATATCCAATTGGGTGTTTATAATGTATATGTTTGTGCCTCTATATATATATGTATGATACGTGTAAAGTGGGCATTGCAAATTCAAAAGAAGATTGGATAAACCCCACCTTAATCAAAGTGGGATTCTATGGATCTTCTACAACACATCATCCTAGTAGTCTTGGATTTGGATGTACAGTGCAAGTTAGAACACTTTATATTATTTTTGGTGCTAAAATATTGTATCCTGGTGCCAATTGTGGTAACTTTAAAAACTAGTTTAGTTTTGAAAAAAATACCTTAATTTTTGAAAATCACTTTTTCCAAGTTTTCTATTTTTTCCCATTAAACTCCTAACATTTTAACACCAAAATAAATTGTATGGATGATACATTCTAAACTACTTGGTATGTGCCATAGAATTTTGGGAAAATAAAAATAAGAATTATGCATCTTATTGAAAAAAAATACCTTAATTTTTTAAAACCACTTTTACAAAGTTTTCTATATTTTCCCATTAAAGTCATAAAATTTTAGCACCAAATTACTAGGATGGATGATACATTCTAAACTACTTAGTATGTTCCATAGAATTTTGGAAAAAAAAAAATTAATTATGCATCCTATTGGCTCCCTTTCTCTTTTTCTACTCTTTCTATCTCATCCTTTTCTTTCGCCAAGAATCAGGTTCCTATCTCTCCCTAATTGTTCTTCTAAAATTCTATCACGCCACACTCCATCTCTTTCCTATCTTTCGTATCTCTGCCTATCTTTTTCGCTGAGTTTACAACCTTAAGCATCTCCAATGGGAGTGCCAAAGGGGGGCTATACCAAAATTAACCCATTCATACCTTTCCTTAAACCCAAATCTAAGAAGGGAATCAACTGAGATATGACCACAGAGCTTACAAAACGGGGCCCGCAAATCTTCTTTCTGATGCATCATCATTGGAGAAACTTGCAAGCCATTATGGGATTGATGCAAAGTGTATAAATTACTTTAAAGTTTGTTTCTATCTTTGTAATTTTTCTCTTCCTCTCCACTAGAAAATATTCGTTACCATAGTTAATTCTGGTGTGACACAATAACAGGAAAAGCTCTTCGATACGTTAAGCTGGTTTCATGTACCTATAATTTAGTGATTTGGTGTAAGAAATATTTGTTTCATGATAGAATAAATGTTTCTTATCGGGAATAAATGTTTCTTAATCCGCCTTCTCATATGAGAAGCTTCTCACAATATCTGTTTCTTAACCCGTCTTCTCATATGAGAAGCTTCTCACAATATCTTTACCCGATTTGGGTCCGTTAGATTTCAGTCCTCTAATGTGTTATTTTCTAGAAATAGATCCATTGTATAAGTCAACTTAGAAATCAGTCCCTCACCTATTTTGAGGACCAAAATACCCCCACTCCTACAATTAAGGGTTTTTAAATTTAAAACCCATATAACTCTCTCTCTCTCTCTCTCTCTCTCTCTCTATATATATATATATATAAGAGAAGAGTGAGAATCAACATAGAAATATTATGCGAGAGAGAGAAAGAAAAGTGAGAAATTTCTCACTTTAAAATACATCACAGAGTGAGAAATTCCTCAATAATAACATAATACGAAATTCTATATAATATTGTGAGAAATTCTCACTTCCAACAATAGTGTGAAATTTCTGAATTTAAATGAATCACTGACTATAAGTGAAATTTTTTGTCTATTTTGGTGAGAAATTCTCAAATCTAGAATTTTGATAGAAGTTCAATAATACAAATTTCTCACCCAAAAAAACAAAAATTTCTCACACCTCCACAGAAATCAAATATACAAAATACTCAAAATGCGAGGGATGAGGTGCCTATCAAGATGAACACCCTGGACTAGCATTTGATGATAAGTGGAAATGGCATTGGAAATATCGCCATTGCTGAGATGGGTTTGGATGAGGCTGTTCCAAGCGAATGTATCTGATAGAGGAATTTCGTCGAACAGTTGGTGGGTAGTGGTGGTGGCCGATGTCTTGAATTTGGATTTCGGAGGAACGAAGCGGCTATGAAGAACAAAGTTAAGAGAGGACTCAATTGGGTTTTGGAGGGTTTTGAGTTCTCTTTCTCAGCGCTATCTCTGAGGGAAGAACATTGTAATCTTGAATACCATGAAATGACCTCCATTTTTTTCTTCGAAACTCAATCTAACTACTTATTGGTTTCTTCTTCTTATTATGCTTTTCAATTGCAGAGAATGAATAAACCAAATGCTATAGCAATAAGCAATTGTAAAAGTAAATAAATGATTGATTAATAATCATAAATAGTGAAATAATGTGAGAGAGAGAAAGTGTGCAATAACTAGGCTGAAATTTAGGAGTAAGTCAAATTTAATCAAGTAACTATTATTGGAATCCTCATTAATGGGGCGGTTACAAAGTCAAAACATGACAGATTTTAAATTTTATATAAAAATTGGTAATGATTTTAACTACAAGGGTATTCACGTCATAAACAATACAAAAATATTAGGCAAAGGGACCAATTTCAGAGTCATCCTTTGATTTGGGGATGTATTTTCATTGACACAATACCACTAAGACCAACCCTACAATAAATGCCTATTCAAGGACCATCTCTAATATTTCTATATTTCTTACTAGGGAACAAATGTGTAATAACTCAAAATTTTAAATTGGGCTTCATAAATATTACGGAGTAGTAATTTTATAACACAATTATTATAATTTAGTTGGGCTCAAAGTTGAGTTCATAACACATAATGAGGCTAGATAGTAAATATGAAGGAGTAATCCGTTTTTCCAAACATGACTTTGAATATTAATTTGGCAATTAAATTCCTTTGTAATTGACTGTTGTAAGGCTAACATCCCCACACCCACGTGAGGAAGAGTAATCTGTTTCCCAAATTTGACTCTGAAAAATAATCTGTCAATTAAATTCCAAGTGTAATCTGCCAATATTAATCACTTCATTACTCTGTACATTGTTCCGAGGAAGTTAAAGAAGAAAAATAAAAAATAAATTTATTTCTTTACTAATTAATGGCTTAGCATTAATTTCTACGTTATGTATGCTTAAACTACTTAAATTTGGGACATCTATATAAAGTGTACATACTACGGGAAAGAAATCACAAATGAGTTGGGAATTAATTTTTTTTGCTTTTGTTTTTTTTTTTTTTGTTATATTTATTTTAGAAATATACAATTTAGTCCTTGAGTATAGGGTCAACATGTATTTAGTCACTTTGACTTTTATAAGGTATAAATTGATCCTTAATTTGTGTTACAACTTAAAAATTGGTCCTTTTTCCCAATTTGATGAGTTTGTTTATGACAAATCTACCCTTAATATATATATATATATATCTTTATATATATATAGTAACCAATTTACATTAATTATGGGAGATATCATTCCTAAAATATGTGTATATACAATCACATTAAAAGTGATGGGTTATAAATGCAACCGTCTCTCTCCCTCTCTCTCTCTCTCTCTCTCTCTCTCACTATTAAGGAAATGGGATGAGACAATTAAAGTGATCTCACATTAGGATTATTATGTTAATAATTTGAGTGGTTGCATGATTTCGTCTCCACAATCATGAAAATCATAAATCAATTATTCACGATCTCTCTATCTCTCTCTATCTTTCTATCTGTATCCTTCTCTCTACTCTTACAATTTTATGGCTTATCAGAGTGCGATTTGGCCAATGATGAGCCGGTATCGGAATCGGAATCGGAGAACGATTTGGCCGATGGGAGACTCGGATCTGGCTCGCCGGACGATGCGTGGGGCCTCGCGTCTGCAGCGGCGGTGATGGCTGAGCCGAGTCGGTTGGAGGTGGAAGCCGCCGTTCAGGTCATCTCGAAGCTGGAGCTAGTGTTGCGGTTGATCTCGGTGGTGGTGGATGTGGAGTTGAAGATCATGCTTTGGAGGTCGTCGGTGAGGTCTTCCGGCGATGGCTCCATTGTCGGGCTGTGTGTTTGAGAGAGAGATTTGTTTATGTTTTGAGTTTGAAGATTATAATTTTTTTTTGGTGAGAAATTTGTCTTATTAAACCCTGAAAATGATCAGTGAGAAATTTGTTTCGAAACACTTCCCAAATATATATATATATATATTTTTGGTGAGAAATTTGTTTAGAAGTGAGAATTTCTCACCATTATAGATGTGTTTCTTACTTATGATCAGTGAAGCCTTTTAAAGTGAGAAATTTCTCACTTATGGTCTATGATATATTTTTGGTGAGAAATTTCTCATCAAATACATTAAAAAAGGTGAGAAATTTCTCACTATAATAGATAAAATTTCTTTGTTAATTCTCTTTCTCTCTCTCTCTCTCTCTCTCTATATATATATGTATAACAAATCAGGGTTATGAATTTAAAAACCCTGATTTATGGGAGTTGGGGTATTTATTAAAGTTTCTCTTTAATTCTCTCTCTTTCTATATATACACATATATATATATATATATATCAAATCTGGGTTTGAATTTCAAAACCCTGATTTATGGGAGTAGGGGTATTTTGGTCCTCAAAATAGGTGAGGACTAATTTCTAAGTTGACTTGTAGAATGGATCAATTTCTAGAAACGGCTACAATAAAGGACTGAAATCTAAAGGGCCCTATTTTTGTGTTTGTGTTCTTTAATTCGTGCATGGACTCAGTTCTTCAATGTTGAAGTTATTTCATTTTAATGGGTTTCAAAGAGTAATGTATATTGTACCTAAAAAAAAAAGAGTAATATAGACACTATGAGCCGGTTTGGGATCCTTATGGAAATAGAGATTATTTTAAAGAACTTTTAAAAAAAAAATTTGTAAAGATTTTAAAAAAAATCATTTAGCATTTGGTATTGTGGTGGAAATTAAAGATTTTTCAGGTTTAGTTTTTTTGTCTTTAAAATTAATTTCTCCTTTCAATTTTTTGAAAAATCCAAATTTTGAAAAAGTTGTAAAATGTTGATTATCAATTAGGGACTCAAATTAATTTCCATCTGTTATAATTTTCTTTCCTATTTAGTCTTGGGCCTTGTAGTATATATACTATATTAGATTAGAGTTAATAAAAATCAAGTTATTTCAATTTCAAGTTGGTATTAGAGCCAAATCCAATTTGGGCATTGCTTCCACGCTTCCACCTTCAGCAGGTGGTGCCCGCCGAACTTCGTTGTGCTTTCGGCTTGAAGCCTCAGTTCGATGACCCTCTCTGCAGCAACTCCACTACCTTTCGGCCATGTCCAGCGGCCTGCCAGCCCTTTCGAGCCTTGTCCAGCCTTCGGCTAGCCCTTTGAGGGGAGTGGTGAAGTATATTATGGTGCTCGAACCCTTGAAGATTTAGGTCTATTGTCACAACCTCTGTTACTTGTTTGAACTAGAAGTTGGTTTTTTTGGTGATTTATTGTGGATGATCTTTCCCACACCCTCCATTGGAGAATGGTGTTTCCACTCTTGCCAATTATTATGAATAGTCTTGTTGGAATGATAAATTGTAACCTTATCATTCCGAACTTCTATGGTTTATTCCCACCAACAGTTTGCAGGGGAGTGTTGGAGATAATATTCTTTTAGGATATTTATTTCTCTTTTTATCTTTCTTTAATTGGTCATGTTGACCTATTTACCTCCCTCATTATTTCTTTCCATCTTATTTTCCTTCCTTTAGTCTTGGGTCTTCTAGTATGTATATATTGGATTAGAGTTAATAAAAATTAAGCTAATCCAATTTCAAGTTATATATATACATACAATTATGCATATTCATGCCTTTTTTTTGTTCTTTCTCTTCAATGGTGTATGTGGCCTATGTAGGATTCGAACCTACAACCTTTGCGCTTTCGCACAATGCTCTAACCAGTTGAGCTTATAGGCCAAAGTGTTCATTTTTGATGATTTAGTATCTTTTTAACTTGTATATATTAGTTTTTGAGTTATTCATGTTTGATTAATTGTATTTGCTTGACATTTGTTCAAAAGTACGCCTCGCTGCGCTCATGCTCGCGCTTTTTCTTGCTCCTAGCACCTAGGCTATAGGAGACCTTTGCGTCTTAAATAACCTTGATGTACTTTGTTTTAAATGTCCCACATCGCCCATTTATGGCCCCTCTGTGCGATTTATAAGGGTTTAGTTCCCCTCTCCTTAACACCTGAGTTTTAAGGAGTTGAATGGGCTGGGCCTTACAAGACTTTATATGCATATACAAATGTATTATTATTTATTTTTTTGAAAAAGTGAATCTTATGATTCACGATTCAATTCGATTCACGATTCATAATTTTGGCAAGCCGATTCACGATTCATAATCTTGGCAAGCCGATTCATGATTTGACAACAATGCACTTATCATACATAATAGCTTGATGTAGTATCAATAGATGTTGTCCACATAAACATTGTCTATTGATCCCAGTAAGTGTGATTAATGGTATGATTGTTACATTAGGACTTGGGCATTGTGTGGTTGAAGCGCGGAAACAACTTTTAGGCATTGAGGTGTGGCTGCATACATCTCCCTACCAGTTGGTGTAGCCTTGTGCACTGGGTTTGCCCATTTTGCTATCCTGCTGAGGTGAAATGATGTTTTCTTCAACTTGTAAGTGGTATAACCTGATCAATAGACTAGAGAACAGAATTTGGAATGTGGCGGTCTATGATCAGTTGTTTTACCGTGTATTTTGGAAGGGTATGTTTTAGATTTTAATTGCAGTTTTTGGAGGAAGGTTTTATGCTATTGTGAACTAGTCAGAAGCATACTTAATGGAAGTGGTGATATGCATAGGTTGGCATGTTACTATCGTTTCTTTCCATGGACCTGTAAAATCTTTCTTAGTGCTGTCAAATAGATAATTGCAAATGAAGCTCTGTACTCGTCACGTCTTTGGAGTTTTTTTTTTTTTTTTTTCCAATTGGTCCTTCATATGTAAGAATGTTTGTATATGCCTTTTCAAATGGGTGTGCAGATGCTTGGAAGAGGACCATAAAGATCACTGTAGTGTAGGTGGTTTTGTAGGATGATGCGGAGTATGTTAATCATTTAATCCGCCTACATATGCAACCGAGCTACTTATTATTGTACATGCTGTCAATCATAAGAAAAGTATTCCTTATATTCTTTTACAGTAAAATTCATATTTTTAATTGGTGTTTTCTCAATCCTAGGTAGAGCCACAGCGAAGGAAGAGATAACTAGTTGCTGGTGAATCATTATGGGAGGTACTAATTTAATTGTGTATTAGCTCCAAGATTATTGTGTTATGAAATTGTACAGCTCAGAGAAGATACTTTGCTGGCACAAGCCAGAGGCTTTTTATAAAAAGACTTGTCAAACTTTGACATTTGTGATTGTCTCTACGTGTGAATGCAACTTGTGCCACGAAAACTGAAGGCAAAACAATGACAGTAATGTTAACCTTAATGCGAGTTTGATAAATGACTCATGAAACTAAATGACTAGGAAACATAAGTGAACCTTTTGCGTGCTATTTATCTGGTTCTGACACCGTATGAATATGGTGTAATATATACATATATATATATATATATATATCTCTTTTTTGCTTTTTAGTCTTCACTGTTTGGGCGTTTGTTTGAAAATGATATATTGGCAACAACATTGGTTTTGGGGGTACTGTAATAGTAGCTAATCAAAACAGTTTGCAGTTTTGTAATAGTAGCTAATCGTCGATCAACATAACTCTTGTACCGGCTCTGAGCGGTTCTCATTCTTTCCTTGACCAAAGAAATCTTCTCATTGGTTTCTCTAACCAAATCTGGTCCCAACAATTCTGTGTCCCCAACCTCTGCCCAACACAATGGGGAACGACATGGTCGTCCGTACAATGCTTCGAACGGAGCCATACCGATACTCGTGTGATAACTGTTGTTATAGGCAAATTCAACCAACGGCAAGTGCATCTCCCAAGATTCTTCAAAATCGATCACACATGCCCTGAGCATATCCTCCATGACCTGATTAACACGCTCAGTTTGTCCATCTGTCTGAGGGTGAAAAGCAGTACTCATCTTAAGTGAGGTTCCCATAGCTTCTTGCAGACTTTCCCAAAATCCAGAGGTAAAACGTGCGTCACGGTCTGACACAATTGATACAGGTGCACCGTGAAGTCTCACAACTTGTTGTATGTACATCCGGCTCATCTTTTCCACCGGGTATGTCATACTGTAAGCAATAAAATGAGCTGACTTCGTCAATCGATCCACGATTACCCAAATAGCGTCATGATTCTGCTGCGACCGGGGCAATCCTACTACAAAATCCATCGTAATGTGCTCCCACTTCCAACCAGGAATAGGTAGCGGTTGCAACAATCTTGACGGTTTCTGATGTTCAGCCTTGACTTGCTGACACGTCAAACACTTGGATACAAATTTGGCCACGTCTTTCTTCATACCTTCCCACCAGAAATTTCTCTTCAAATCTTTATACATCTTCGTTCCTCCCGGGTGAACTGTATACCTTGATTTATGTGCTTCTTCCAGGATATCCTTCCTTAGCTCTTCATCACCTGGCACACATAATCTATTCCTGCACCGATATCCTCCATCGACTCCCACCTTCCATTCTGTCGGGTCTTTCTCTGACATCTTCTCGAACCATGTCTGAAACTTTTCATCTTCTTTCTGAGCTCCAATAATACGGTCGATAAGAACAGGCTGTAGGATAAGACATCCGAAAAGTTGTCCTTCTTCTTCTTCAGCACTCTGTACATCGAACTCCGCCAACGTCTCCAATGCTCGCCATTCTCTAATCATCAAGGAGGCGATCGTCTCACGAGTTTGTCGACTCAGGGCATCAGCAACCACATTGGCTTTACCCGGATGGTATTCCAACGTAAAGTCGTAATCTTTGATCAACTCCATCCATCTACGCTGCCTCATGTTCAACTCTTTCTGTGTGAATAAATACTTCAGGCTCTTGTGATCGGAGAACAGATCAAACTTCTCGCCATATAGATAATGTCTCCAAATCTTGAGTGCAAATACTACGGCCGCCAACTCCAAATCATGAATAGGATAGTTCAACTCATTCGGCTTCAGCTGTCTGGATCCATAGGCTATAACTCTGCCATCTTGCATAAGTACACACCCCAGTCCTTGATATGACGCGTCACTAAAGATAGTGAACTTCTCATCAGGCTTGGGTATTGCTAGTACCGGCGCGGTAGTGAGTCTCTCTTTCAACTCTAGAAAGGCGCGCTCATGCTTCTCTGTCCATTCGAACTTCAAATTCTTCCTCATCAACCCAGTTAAAGGTGCTGCTATCTTTGAGAATCCCTCAACAAATCTCCTGTAATAGCCCGCGAGTCCAAGAAAACTCCGAACTTCTGTAGGGTTGCTCGGCCTAACCCAGTTTGACACATCATCGGTCTTGGATGAATCCACTGAAATTCCTTGAGATGACACCTTGTGTCCCAAAAATTTAACTTCTTGCAACCAGAACTCACACTTACTGAACTTGGCATACAAGTGGTGGTCCTTAAGCGTCTGCATCGTAATCCGTAGATGTTGCTCGTGTTCTTCTCCTGACTTAGAATAGATCAAAATATCATCTATAAAGACGATGACAAACTGATCCAAATAAGGCTTGAACACTCTGTTCATCAGATCCATAAACACTGCCGGGGCGTTCGTCATTCCAAACGGCATCACCAGAAATTCATAATGACCATATCGGGTTCTGAAAGCAGTCTTGGGTATGTCTTCTTTTCGTACCCTCAACTGATGATATCCCGACCTTAGGTCTATCTTGGAAAAGGTCGTAGCTCCTTGTAGTTGATCAAACAAATCGTCAATCCGAGGTAAGGGATACTTGTTCTTGATAGTCACTCGGTTCAGTTCTCTGTAGTCGATACACAATCTGAGTGTATTGTCCTTCTTCTTCACGAATAACACCGGTGCTCCCCAAGGCGATGTACTTGGACGTACAAAACCTAGGTTCTCGAGCTCTTAAACTTGTTCCTTCAATTCTAATAGTTCTGTGGGGGCCATTCTGTAGGAAACCTTGGTGATTGGTACGGTACCCGGTATAAGCTCAATACAGAACTCTATACTTCTCTCGGGCGGCAAACCAGAAATGTCTTGAAATACTTCTTCGAAGTCCTTGACTACAGGTATAGACAACACTGTCGCTTCTGTACTGACGACTTCGATATTCGCCAAACATTTCGTGAGGAACATATCTCCCGAAGGGTTACATTGAAAATCAAAGGGTTGATTCTCATTGTCGGGGAATGTAATTCTCTTCCTCGCACAATCCAACTTCACTTGATTCTGAGACAGCCAATCCATTCCTAGGATTATGTCAAACTCCTTCATCGATAGGACAATCAACCTTGCAGGGATTTCTCGGTCTCCAAGCCGTAAAGGACAATCCTTGCACACGTGTCCTAATCTGACTGCAGCTCCTAATGGCGAAGTTGCCGTCAAAGTTTTCTCTAAGCGATGAGGTAACATACCCAATCTCCGAATTGTATTAACAGATATGAACGAAAGAGCAGCACCCGTATCAAATAACACTTTAACATGAGAGTTAAACAGAGTTAATGTACCTTCCACTGCTTGCTGATCTGGTAGAGCTTCTCCATAATCTCCTTCTTCGTACACAGTTCCATTATATCCAGCGGCATCAGGGATAACAGCATTCAAACGAGTCTGACCCTGTTGACCATAAGTCACCTGCTTAGGAGCAGTGCAGAACCTACTGATATGACCTGGTTCACCGCAGTTGAAGCAGACTATCCCTTGCTGAGCAGCACGCCTCGGTGCCTTGCAATCACGAGCCAGATGTCCAGGGTTGCCACAATTGAAGCACTTTCCACCACTACTTCCTTCTCCTACTCGGGGTTAAGTCGGATAGGTAATAGCCTGAGTCTTCTTGCTTCCGTCGAAATTCCTCTTCTGCCCTTGGGTACGGTTCATTGGTGGTCTATTCCCAAAATTACCCCTTTGAGGCGGTCGGAATTCAAATTGTTTTCGGTTCACTCGAGCATCCTCTTCCAGATCGGTAGCCAAACCAACAAGTCCTTCAAAAGATTTATCTAGGTGACTGAGAGTCAGGCGGCGAATCTGCGGTGTCAGCCCTTGATTATACTTTCGGATCTTCTTCTCCTCAGTATCAACCAAGTGAGGGGCAAACCGAGACAGTCTTTCGAACTGTGTGGTGTACTCTTGCACCGACTTGGTTCCTTGCGTCAGGTCCATGAATTCCTTCTCTCTTCTGTGCCTCTCCGTAGCCGGGAAGTACTTCTCCAAAAATGTCCCCTTGAACGCAGTCCACGTCATTCCCATTGCAGCTCCATTCCCGATAGTAGCTATGACCGAATCCCACCAATCTGCGGCAGCATCGGTCAACTGAAACGTAGCCAATCTCCTCTTGTCCATCTCGTTGCACTGGACAGCCTCGAACATACGGTCCATCTGTCTTAACCATTGCTCGGCCTTCCAGGGTTCTGCGGTACCCGCAAACTGCTCGGGCCTTAGTGCACGGAATCTCTCCAGCAATTTGTCTCCAGTTTGGCGGTCTCGTCGGTTTTCATTCTGATTACTAACCCTTTCGAGACGTCTGATGAAAGCTTCAAATATTCCTGTGGGATCGGCAGCCTCAGGTGCTCCTTCGATCAAATTCCGGTTCCTCCTTAGTCCTCCAGCCATTCTATGCATGATGGTGATGAAAGGATGAGAAGCATGCATGCAACAGTGTTTATGAAGCAATTTAAATGACAACAACATTCAAAAAGGTATATTTTATATATATCACTTCTTGTCAAGTTGATACAAAAAGCATGTATGGTCAGATCAATGCCTACCCTATCTGTATGGGTTAGGACGCATGCAAGAGTTAATGTTACAAAAATGGGGTCATTGTCCTACATTCTAATGCATGTAATTACAGTTTGCAAAAAGAGATAGAGCTAATAGTCAAAAGCAGTTAATATGTACAAAGCCATATCTAGAAAGTCAATCGTCTCCATAAGCGGTTATCAGGAGATCTAGCGAATCGACAGGGCGAAATCGCTGCACAACGAATGGTCCAACCCCGTCATAGCTGTGAGAGGTGGACGATGAAGCAGGTATAGGGGCATCTGCCTCAACTACTGCCTCCTCAGGTAAGGCTAGCTCAAGTGCTAACTCAGCCTCGAGCTCAGCGGCGAGATCATCTAGACCTATGCCGTCCTCTATAATCTCTCCACCTACAGGGACCACATGAACAACCTCAGCATCGTCCTCGGCGACGGGAACTACTGGCGGGGGCATCTCTAGCTGAGCCAGATGGGCATGCACAATCTGGACCTCGAGGGGAAGGTAGAAAGCATCGTTACCGACCAACCTCAAAACCTCGATCCAAACCAAACGCTGAGCCTCTGCAAAGTAACGAAGCTCTAGGCGGATACGAGTCAAGTCAACTAAGTCTACTACATGAACTTGGTGCCATACATCAGATACCACGGTCGCTGTGGCCAACTGCTCAATGGCCGCATGATATAAGTCGAGAAAGGCTGGGATCACTGCCCCAGGTATCACAAAGTGTCCTCCAAATCTGTCTGGTACATATAGCGGATGAGCTGGGTCCATACCTGATAAAAAGGTACTACTTAAGTCAGATAAAGATAATCTTAGGCGTTTGGGTTCTGAGTCTATCCTCCCTGTCATATCATCGGGTGTGTAACACTTAATGGAATGTGGAATCGGGTCTATACTGGTAAACCCTAACCTGGCTAAACTATCTTGAGATAAATAATAACCTGGCTCTGCTACCACTAAATCCTGTCACGCCCCGACGTAGCATAAATAAGGAAAGCGTTTAATTTCCTTTATGGACCCGTAGGTCGCGACAGTTTGAAGGATCGATTCCGTCCCAAACGTCGAACAACAAAACATAATAATCAGAGCAGAGCAATCAAGACTTACAAAATTATTCTAACTTAATAAGTATTACAGCATGGGTCATCTAAAGGCACAGACCGCCTTGAAACAAAACAATAGCTTAATGTCTTATTACAGTCATCCTTATTATAAAACGGTTCATAACTTAAAACAGGTAAACTTAAAGCATATAATAAGTAAACAGTTTCTCATCCGAGGGCAGCCGTTCTCAATTAGCATAGTCGTAAGATTCCTCCTGATTGTAACCTGAAAAGCCTGAACACGAATGTCCAGGATGCATCAACGTCATCAGCTTCGAGAAGCTGGTGAGTATTAAAAACATAGCTTCGAATGTAAAACATACCCAATTACCTTTTTCCCATTATTCGATTTGTATAAATCAATAGTTAAACTGCAGAAAGAATTCATTTTATAAACACAAAGAATATATTATAAGTAGTTCATTCTTAACAAAAAGATACTCGTGTATGAGACAATGCACCACACTCATCTTGCCGACTCTTTTCTCTCGACAGCCACAACAACCCACTATCTTACTCTTGGTATCTTTGAAACACTAAGATAGCCACACTTTAGCAACGGGGCGCCAAGGAGTGTCCAGTTTGCCTCACACTTTGGTCCGGGGTACCAGGGAGTGTCCATTGCCTCACACTTTGAATACCTAAACCGCCATGCAAATACCGGAGCAACCTCACGCAGTATCCAGACTCGGGTATCAGGGAGTGTCCGTAGGCCACACTTTAGCACTACCATGGGTGCCAGGGAATGTCCAAGTTCGCCGTCACACACTTTAATGCTTCCATGGGCGTCAGGGAGTGTCCATATTTGCCACCGTCGAATTTCAAAGATACCCTCACCGCAATCTCAACCACAACCACAACCTCAACCACAACCACAACCACAAACACAGTCTCAACCACAATCTCGTACTCTTTCCACACTGACCATTACTCTTTTCCACACTGACTGACACCCCCATGCATGTACCACTGACCCCATATGAATGTCATGAACTTAAACACAAAGCAAAACGCTGCATTAAAGGAACAACGCGCGTACGGGGATTGATAAGTCATAATACAATGTTTTGATCATTTCAAACATAACCAATAGAGTTCTGATTAACTAAATTTCCCAAATAAAGCCTTACCAGTACTTAAAAGTTGAACCAAACAGCCCTTTAATAGAAAACAGGCAAAAATAGAAACTGCCAGAATTCGCGCGCGCGGGCCGCTCACGCGAAGGGTCGCTCGCGCGGGCCGCTCGCGCGATATGCCCAATATTCTTTTTATATATAAACTTTTCTGTCTGCCTAAAACAGCCGGGGTCGCGCGCGCGGATCGCTCGCGCGAAGGGTCTCTCGCGCGACCCTCGCTCGCGCGACCTGCCTAAATTTCAATTTATATATATAAACTCTTCTGTCTGCCTGAGGAAGCAAGGATCACGCGCGCGGGCCGCTCGCGCGAAAGATCGCTCACGTGGGCCGCTCGCGCGATCTTCGCGCGCGCGATCGTGGCTCGAGATGAAGCAGAGACTTCATCTTCTCCGCAGAAACTGCTCTGTTTCAGTAAAACAGGGTCTATTTTGACCCATTTTCAATTCCAGAAGTATATACATCATATTACCTATGGATCTCTTTGTTTTTCAATGAGGATTAAGAATCCATAACTAATTTTACATGGATTAATCTATAATTCAAGAATTTTATGAAAAATAAAAAGATCACAAA
The DNA here is from genome assembly GCA_033977485.1 of Hydrangea macrophylla. Lineage (NCBI taxonomy): Eukaryota > Viridiplantae > Streptophyta > Magnoliopsida > Cornales > Hydrangeaceae > Hydrangea > Hydrangea macrophylla. Next base: position 39,618,712 of record CM066994.1, read on the forward strand.
ACAAATTTTCTTATATACTTTCTCATGTGAATGAATTAAGGTCTAATACTACAAACATAGCATGTATGATATATAATCTTTCATAATCATCTCTAAAAACGGATTTTGATTGAGTTTGAGAATTCATGATTTTCAAGCTATGAAACATCAACGTAAATTTTTCTATAGTGATCTCCAAATCAAGCTATATACACAAGATTGAGACATGAATTACATTGGGAGTGAGTTAATAATACTCACTGGGATTGTAGATTCAAATAGATGTTGAGAAAGAAAGACCAATAAAGAAATCCACTTAAGCTTGGCTATGGTGGATTGAAGCTTTCTCTCTCTATATGAAATCTGTAGAACTCTCTGTGTAACTCTCTAACTCTCTCAATTTACTGAACTTACAAATGTGTAGATGTGTGTGTTTAAGAGAGCATGTGAGTGTATATATGCAAGTATTAAACTTGGGGGCCAAGAACCACCTCTCTCACTCAACAAATTGATTAACCATACTAATTTCTAAGCAATTGCAGATTAAGAGGGTTAATCCATACTGAATTATACATACACATTGCTTCACTGATGCATTTAGCTCCACAATTACACCAATGGTCAAGTATAGGCTAGTAGGGGGCAAGCTTGAGTTGTTTGGGAAAAATAACTTGTGGCCTAAGAATACACATACAAAATTGCAATATCCAAACAAGGCACAAGTAAATCATGAGTTGCCATAATTGGTAAGTAAGCATAGTCACTTCAACCTTTACGTCCAAATCACAAACTGTGCAAGTTTAACGCGGCACGAACAGTTTTGAACATAAACTGGTATTTTCGGGGTGCGGTGTCCACCACAAAAATACAGAAAATTCATTTTAGTGTACGAAGTGATTTTCTGGTTTCATAAAAATACAACTTGAATTAAAAGAGAACATTTCCACCGTTTTGAAATACAGATTTGAAATTCAATACAGGTGTTGCTAAATTTCATATAATCGCAGTTTGACCCCAAAAGAATTTTAATTATGAAATAAAACAAGAAACCAGATTTAACACATAAGAATTGTGAATAACAATGAGATTAACAATACAGATTAATCATGGAAATTCAAATTGAATTTAAATATGTCAAATGCAATTACAAGAAATTAAATGAAAATGCAGGTTATTACAGAAAGTGGGATAGATAGTGAGAGATAGTGGGATAGAGAGATAGAGAGATAGAGAAGAGAGATAGAGAGAGTGGGAGAGAGAGATAGAGAGATAGGTACGAGAGAGGTAGAGAGAGTGGGATAGAGAGAGTGGGAGAGAGAGATAGAGAGAGTGGGATAGAGAGATAGGTGCGAGAGAGATAGCAAAATGTATATACAAATGTAAGAAATTATATATATATACAAATGTGCAATTATTTGTTTATAATACATCAAAAAACAAAATATTGTTGTGGATCCTATGGACTATCTTTGTTTATAATGTGTCCTACACCACGGAACCCTCTTCGTTCTCTTAGGCCTACCCTATTCCTGTTGTGGATCCTCCACTAGTGGAACCTCCTCATGCGGCTAGATGACCTGCGATACCCTTCTCCGACCATGACGACCTCTACCCGTAGCATAAATGTGACATACCAGAGGTCGTCGCTGAGACTCGGCCTGTGTCAAACCCTCATCTTGTGTCTCTGCTATGGGGGTATCATGTCCAGTCATCTCTCTCGCCTCCACCTACATCTCCTCCGCCTCTACCTGCGTTAAACTCTCCACCATCGCCTCGAACTGTGAAGCTGGATGTGGTGGCGGAATTGACGATGACGACAGTGCATGTGTATATGTGTACTGTAGGATGGAGAAGTCATGGATCGGAGATATACAGAACTCAGAGCCCCCTGGAGTGAAAGGCCTATAAAAGTCGGCCGTATAATCATATGCATATACAGTAGGACCCTGATCATGTGGTGTATGTGGCTCAGACTTAGAGTGTGTAGATGGGTCTATCTGCTCCTGAGACTCAGGATGCGTCTGAGGCTGTGGCTGTGGCTGTGGCTGTGGCTGTGGATGAGGCTGAGGCTGAGGCTGAGGCTTAGGCTCTGAGACGCGGGGCACGAATACTGTGGAAGATGGAACAACCCCATCTAAACGTCTGTCCTCATGAACAATCTGTAATGAATGCTCACTAATAGTACGAATCTCCTCTAATGCCGCCATCACCTCTGGAGGGACAGAATGAGGGCCGCATGCTGCTAATCTAGCCAAAACCGATCGTACAACCTCATAAACACGAGTCACACCATCCTCCTGAAAAAAAAATGAAAAGTTTAATTAGGTGAAGTTAGTTTATGCCATGTGTAGGATGGAAATTTTATATGTTGTGCGATAAGGAAAACATCTCACCAAAACGCCGCGAATCGTACCGACTGGCTGGAAGCCAACTGTCGGTTGATCTCTAACTTGTCCAATAAGTCTACGGGTAATGTGGCTATACCATCTCATATATGGGTCTGACTCAAGCAACTGAGCTGGATCTGGAATACCTACAACAACATACTGCAGTCGATGGTCCCATAGCTCAACATACTCCCTATGAAAGTGACTCTAGTCGGTATTCGCATGACCACATCGATCAATGCGATGTAATGTAGTCATAGTGTTACATGGCTCTGGGACTACCTGCCTCATGCCGAACTGTCTCATCACTTTGTCGGGATGATGCCACTCAACCACGGTGTACATGATCAACATACATTTGGCCATCCATGTGCCCTGCCCAGCCCGACAGTACTAAGGTAACGAAGCGACTAGCTCAGCACTGTACGGCTACTAATGAAAACAATATATGAAAAATTAGTAATTTGAACAATAATGCAAATGACGGTTTAACTCTGTCATTATTTACCTGCTCGGGCCTCATCTGGTCCAACTAGTCCCGAAAGTGACACTGGACATGAGTAGGCACATCCCGAACAGAGAATCAGGTCATCCACCTTAAGTAATGACAAATTTGTTAGCATTTAAATGAATGCATGAGTAATGAATAAAAAAAATGAATAAACCAATGTAAGTATACCTACAACCCAATGGACCATCCTCTGGTATAGCTGCTGGTAAGGGGACTGGTCGGATATGGGTCAATCTTTTCCATGCCCAAAACTGCAATTGATAATAATTGAGTTAAGTTATTTATGATAGACAGAATAATCGTAAAATATGCGTAATTCAGAGAATTGACATTACATATAACCTGTAAAAGTATAAACGAGCCGAATCTCTCTACTGCGGTACAATGAGAGGCAGCACACAACTCACGGTATAGATATGTCAATGCTACACTACCCCAGCTGTAGCCAGCATCAAAGTGTCACAGATGTGGTAGATACATGAGGCTAACCTTGTTCCCAGACTTGTCTGGGAACAACGACCTTCCTATCAACAACATACAATAACATCGAGCCATCTGCTGAATAGTGGCGTCGTCGGCATGCTAGGCGATCTGGGGTGTAAAATGGTCCCGTATCGTAGTCAGTCACAGTGTAGATCCTGAGATAGTGGCCAGGGGTGGCGTGAAACCAAGCAACTCCTAACATAGCTCCTGCCACTGCTCCTTAGAGCGTGACTCATCAATACCGGTAACTGCACGACCATCGACCGGTAGGCCCAATAGAATGCCAATGTCCTGCAGCGTGATCGTGGTCTCGCCGACAGGTAGATGAAATGTGTGTGTCTCAACACGCCACTTCTCTACTGGGGCAGTGACAAACCCCAATCATACTATATAAAGCTCAGTCTATATGCACCGTAGAACCCGATCTGTCTGATGTAATCTAGTATGCGCTGATCTGGTTCAGGACCTCGCCATAAAACAGCCTCAGAGCGCGGCAGTAAAGCTCAGTCAAGATCTCACCATCCCAGATGGCCGATGACCGATGTGCGTCCTGTGATGACAGTACTGAGGGATCCTCAGGACCAGGGTGGACATCCATGGTAAGCAGGCTGTTTAAACATGATGGTTAGTCAAAATAATGACGAGTAAATTTAATGAATTGACAACATGATGTGTAGGATGGTTCATTAAATATGTTAAACTACGTGGTGAAAAAAAAAAGTTAAAGCAGTGACTTGTCGCTTTAACTGAAGTGCATCAGACCCAGTGAATTGTCGCATCAACTGCTGGGTTTTCAGAAGCAGTTGACTTATCGCATCAACTGCTGGGCGTTATACCCAGTGACTTGTCATGTCAATTGCTGCATTGGTAGATGCTGTTTCTAGTATTACTTGTAGACTTTTGTCATCAATTACTTCAAACGGTATAAACTTGGAAACTTGATATCCAAGAACCGACAGAAACCTACAATTGAACTTCAAACGAACATTCTTCTGATGAACCCCCATTTTCTTGCAGACTTTTCTAACAAGTTCAGTGTATTGAGCATCCGTCTAGTATAGACCATCCACTCCAATGCACATGTTCCCCCCCTCCCCCCCCCCCCCAATATAGCATTATCGTCACAACACTAGCCATTTTAATACCTTCACATTTACAAATTCAAGTGTAAGTAACCAATGGTCCATCGTGTCGTTGTGTGTGTGAGCGTTACAGTCAAGTTTTGGGTGGCGATAAAGGCACCTTCATTTTCTAATTAGAGTGGAGACAATTTTTCTCTCATTTTTTGACTTCATTAATTTTGAGAAAGAATTGTACTTTTCTATTGAAGTGTACACAGATAAAAAGTCAGAGAAGGATAAAAATAATATGATTATTAAAGAAGTCATTATTTCTATTGGGCATTGCTCTTTTCCTTATCTTTTGTAAGTTTAATGTATATAAATCCTGATCGAATGGAATCTCAACCACCCTAACAATGTTTCTGAGATGTAGCATAAGGACCATTTCCCTTTTCTCAATAACCCTTACAATTTTAATGGATATTGATTAGGGCAAGTAAAATTATTCATCACTGTGTGTGTATGTGTATCTGTGTGTGTATAAGTGAGGTGCCTTTACTCAAATTGGGGGAGCAATGTGTCACTGTGTGTGTATGTGTATATCTGTGTATGTATAAGTGAGGTGCCTTTACTCAAATTGGGGGAGCAATGTGCATCTCTGTGTGTATGTGTATCTGTGTATGTATAAGTGAGGTGCCTTTACTCAAAATTGGGGGAGCAATGTATGTCTGTGTGTGTATGTGTATCTGTGTGTATATACATTGTGTTGTGTGTGTATATATACATTATGTATGGTGTCTGTGTGTGTGTCACACAGAGAGAGAGAGAGAGAGAGAGAGAGAGAGAGAGGCACCTGAGAGAGAGATCGTAGAGATTACAGAGATAGAGAGATCGCAGAGAGAGAGTGAGGAGAGAGAGAGAGAGAGAGAGAGAGAGAGAGAGAGAGAGCAGATTTGGTGAAAGGAAGAAGAAGAAGAAGATGCGGGTTCAAGTAGTGAGTTTAATGAAATCGCTACTCCAAGTAGCGAGTTTTACTTTAATGAAATCGCTATTTGAAGTAGCGACTTCTAGCCAAACTAAAGTCGTTATTTGAAGTAATGAGTTCAAGTTGGAAAGTTTTGGTCTAAAATCGCTAGTTGAAGTAGCGAGTTTTAAGAAAGTGATGGGTTTGGGAAATAAGTTGAAACAGTGACGGGTCAGGGATATATTCCCCCATTTTGAAGCTTCTGGTAAAAAATTCCAATTTTCTTTGCACATTCTTTTCCCTAGAGTAAAGCAGAGCTTTAAATTTTCTAGGATATAACCAATGTCCCCACAACCAATGGCTGTTTGTCCTAGTCTGCATACAAGACAACCTCCAACACATGTATTTATGTGAGTATATATGGTGGTTGTATAAGGTCTTGATAGCAATGTTAATTTCAAATGGACAAGAGAAATATGCAGAGGGTTTTGTATGAACTTTATAATTAAAGCATTGGATTGAATTAATTTAATTTAATTTTAGGTTATTCATACATTTTAATGAGGTGACAAAACTTTGTGAAAACTGGATACAATTAAGTGAATAAATGTACATTTCTTGTGCTCTTTTGGGGTATAAACTCTCTAGAAATGTTCACGGATACAAGCTTTTGACTTTAGGCTTCAATGTAAATGCTAAATGCATCAGTTTGGAAAAATATCAAACTTTTCAAATTTGAATTAAAAAATTTGGTTTTGAAACTGCTTAGTAGTTGTATCACATGATGTAACATTGATCGGTGGTTTATATGCTAGGCATGTGGTACTTTGATCGGTGGTTTATATGCTAGGCATGTGGCACATTTGACAAAATATTTAAAAACTCAATCTGGGAAGCATAACATTAGTTTGGGCAAATATTTTTCGATACACATACAAAAACTACAAAAGTTAGGTATTTGACAACTTCAATTTTGACTTTAAGAATTTGTGGTCAACTAAACTCTGTCGTAAATATAGCTTAAATTTAAGCCCCCACAGGGTTGCAAAAACTTCTAATTGGTCAACACCATTCTAATATGATTTTGGCATATATATATATATATATGTGCCATGTCCAACTCCCCTACATGTGAATCAATCACATATCAAAATAAAAAGTTAAATATCCAATTAAAAAAAAAGGAGTAATGTTAAGTATACACACTTTTTTACACACTTTTTGACACACAGCTTTCAATGCATGTACCCTGTGTTGTGTAAGTGGTGCACAGAAAAGTGTAAAAATTTCAAATAGCACAAGGTATATGCATTTAAAGCCTAAAGTATCAAAAAATATGTAGAAAAGTGTGTACCAAGCATTATTGAAAAAAAAAGGTAAGTCTCTCCTTTCCCTCTTAATTACATCATGCAAAAGACAAATAAAACAATAAAAAATAACAACTCTAGTCACCATTATAAAGACTTGGTGCAACCAAAACATCCAAGGCACAAAGTGCTAGTATATTTTGGTGCAAGGAAGAATAATCACTCAGATTTTGGGGTGTAAGAAAACCAAGCAGACTGACCGAACCGATCTTTTTCAAAAATTTTGTGCAGTGCATAAATCGAATCGAGTCGAAATTTTACACTGAATCGAACCAAAACCGATCGGTTTCGCTAAAAAATGGACCAAACAGAACTGATTTCACCCCTACTCAAATTGAGTTTACTCCAGTGTCATCAGCAAATCACTTCTAGAATAAACAAAATTTGAAATTGAGGGTACCACATGACATGTCTTTGTGGTACCCTCCAACCACTATGGAGTGAATATTTGAGGTAGGACCCACACCCAAAAGTGGGACCCCGTACATGTAAAGGGTGTGAGTCTCACAACCCCAAATACTCCCAAGTAATGCTCTGCTTCCCAAATCTGAATCCCAAATCCCCATCGCAAATGATACGGCAGTGAATCTATTGATTTTGATGGTAGAATGTTGAAGTGACCCCACAATGGTCAATGGGCCTACTGAATTTTGATTGGTGCCACACATTACTCAATACTCATACTCATTGGTTAAGACCCTAACAATTCAATTCTCGCGAGTGAGTCTCACCGATCCTAAAGGAGTATAATCTTTCTTTGTTTTCTATCCCATACTCATTGGTTAAAACCCTAACACTTCAATTCTCGTGAGTGAGTCTCACCTATCCTAGAGGAGTATAATCTTTCTTTGTTTTCCATTGTACCAAAAAAAAAATAAGAAGAAAAGATAGGTGCAGTTCTCACAAACAGATTTTGGGGTTATGCTTTATGCACATAAAGATCTGGCCCATTCATTTTGATGGGGTTCATGCTTGTATACATGGGACCCACGGAAATGCATGGGCCAGATCTTTATGTGCACACTTTATGTGCACCAATCATTACTCCAGATTTTGTAACTCTTGTTATTTGTGAAGTAACACATAACTCTAAAAAGGAGATATAGAGCTTGTTTATCCGCGCTTATGCTCATGCAATTTTTATCGTGATTGATAAAATTACTTAAAAGTAGAACTGCTTATTATGATTTGCATGTTTGGTTGACATGTCATGAAATTGATGAAATTGATCAAAAATAGAGAATCTTGAAAAGAACCTTCCCATTTGCTTTTTTGACCAGATTTGATTATGTTTTTTTGCTAAAACAAATAGATCAAAAGAGAGTTTGGTCTACCAAAACTTCTTCAAATGGATAAATAAGCAATAACTAACAGGTTCATAGATGCATTTGATCAACTTACTATAACTCTATGGAGGAGATATAGATGCATTTGATCAACCCAGAACCCGGAGTGGCTAAACATATCTAAACAATACATCTCATTTGTTTATGGGTAATGCTAGACCCACACCCAAATCTCACACCCATCTCTCTCCTCTCCTCTCCTCATTGGTCTACGTCAGGATGTGGATGGATGGGTGTGAGATTTGGGTGTGAATCTAGCATTACGCTTTGTTTATATAGTAACAGGGCATTTACAATCACTAGCAATGGCACATCCCATCAGGTCAGTCATAAGTTGCAACCATTATAAACAGGGCCATCAAACATAGTGTTGTTACACAAAACACATAAATGAGGGGGAAAAAAAGTTCACAAAGTCAGCTTGAGAATCTTTGATGATAAACTAAAAATACTTGTTTCCTAGTTTTTGTCGCCATCAAGAACTTAGTCCCGCAAGAGCTGAGCCAGCGTTGCTACCATCCCTCCCTTCATTTGATCGAAGACCAAGACAATTCTTCCTGGTGAGATCAGAAGATAGACAAAACACAATCAATTTAATAATAGTATTAAGACAAGGTAGTTATATTAAGATATTAAGCAAAAGAAAATGTTGCCTCACAAAGAACAATCTATCAAGACTTAGAAAATGCACATAGTTCCAAATCCTACCCACCAATTAATTGCACAAAATTCTACAGATTAAGCTGAAACTCAGAGCAATTAACCCAATAAGTATTGAATACTCTATGTATACACATCATATATGAAAGAGACTCATAGAGAGAACAGAATATTGATGTGTTCCTGAGATTAAAAAAAAAAGAGGAAGAAGAAAGGGAATTCAAAATATGCTGCACACCCATTTCAAATTCTTAGATCTTTATGTATCTAATCATCTAAGAATAAATTTTCAAAATTAGATTTGTGGGGAAGCACCTCTTGCAGCTAACTTATATTTGCTTTACTTCCAGCTTCCAATATCACCAAAATCAATTAGTTTGGCAAATTGCTCAGTGAGCTGATCAATTGCACCAGATGCAGAATAACCGAATGCCTATTTTTCCTTTTTGGGAGGACACATCCCATAAAATCAGCTTTAGTAATCTTCATATGCTTACATACCCATTAAAAATGTCCAAAATCAAGTTGGAATTGTTACTATCAACAAAAAATTAAAAATCAATGAGATTGGTTCTGTTCTGAGAACAGGATTAGTGGATAACTGATGCTAAGCAGTAGGGGGCACAAGAATATCAAGTGCCAAAATTCAACCATGGGTTCAATAGAAGCTAAGTCAACAAGGGAGTTTTCAGAACTTTTTATCTTATTCGAGGCAACATTCATTTGCAAGAACTGGTAGGAAAACCAAAAGTTTCAACTCTGCTTGACCAATTTATTTTGCTCGAAACATTGAACCATTGAATGCAGGCATAAGGAATGATACTACTACGCTTCATTGCAGCAATAGACTGAGCCAGTTAATTTGGTAATCAACTTCTTTCAAGTTTTCTTAAATGTGTTATATTACACAAGCTTTGAGTTCATTTTGAGTGTTCTTCAAAGGAGTTGCAGTTCATACGTAACTAAAAATGCATCAAATGCCAATGAATAATAGATTTACATCCTGTATCAAACATGTACTCAATGAGATAATTTAATGAAATTTGAAAAATGAGACATGCACCCATATCAACACATTAATTCATAAATCCCCACCACATGAGAGTTCTTCGGTGGTTTAATTTCACATGTGCGGATTAAATTTTCTGTAGTGAGATCAACTCAGAGACTGCAATAGTTAATAACAAAGCCGAACTTACTGAGATTCGCTAGAAAAGAGGAAGGGAATGTAACATGTGATGTCTCGAAAAAAAAGAAGTTGTGGTGAGACTATACTCCTCCATCTGATTGAGCTCAAATAAGTCGATCTTCTTGAAGTCCGGGTTCCTTGAAACCAGAACTTTAGACCATCATATCCAACATTGTCAGCATGTTTTCACAAGGGATTTTAAAACTTCTTGAAGCCTGGGTATCTTGAAACTTAAAGCTTATTGATTTGCTGTATACCAATTAGAATAGGGTTGTATGCGATTGAAACAGAAGTCTAACCTATGGCTTGTATTTCATTTATCCACTAAGGTAAGGCCAAAATAAACTCATAAACTCTCACGTGTCTTTGTTTGGTTAATAAGTAAAAAGGTGAGAAAAATAGGAAGTACAAACAATTATAGTGAAAAATGAATTAAAAACTTTGAATTTTGTGAGTCAATTCGCATCCTCTTTTCTTGATTTTTCATAGTCAATTTAGTTTTTAATGTTATTTAGACGTGGAGTTAATCACAAGGAAAAAGTGTTTTCTCTAAAACCCGCAAACCAAACATAGCCTAAGGTGAATATCATCACATACAAGAAACTATGAAATTGTAACTCATTCAGATAGCAATGATAAGTGTAGCTAACTTGTAACCCTGGGTAGTTGCTGAGAAAAGGTAAAAAGAAAATAACATAAGGTAAGTAAATAGATGGAACTTAAAGGAAGAATTTAAGAGATGGTCTGCGAATAACAAGATTTGAAGAGGAGGTTGAAATGTCAAGTTCTATGCATACTTGCCCAGTTATTGAAGACGCAAGGTGCTCTTAGGCACAAATCCTCCCTGGACCTAAGTGCAAGGTGTAAAAAAAGAAAAGGCGTGATCCTTCAAAGCGAAGTAAGGCACACTGTAAAAAAATTCATACATTAAGCACATTAAATCAAATACAAAGAACTAAAAAATTAACTTATTCCAATAAAAGCGCTAAAAGATCAAGTAATAAACATTTTGGCCTATTAGCACTTCGATAACTTAGTAAGTTATCTCTATAATGCTTCACAATTAATGTCATTGTAGCCACCTAAGAAACTCTGAAACTTTCAAAAACTTGATCCCATGTGGATTGTTTGTACAATTAGGCCCTTTCATGCGCCAAATCTGTGAATCACATGGAGAGTTAGTCTTCGTCGCAAAGAAGGAATATTCTTCTATTCTAAAGAATGTGACCATTGTGTCGGAACTTGGAATTTGTAATGGGTCTCAATAATGGTCCAAAGCCAATAAAAATTGGGTCATAAGTTAGGTAAAGCTAAGAAATAGTTAAGCTAAGAATTAGTTAGGTCTGAATATGGTCCTTAGTCTGAGGGCTAATTAAGTTGCAGACGCACAATTCTACCAATGCCTAGGCTATGTGCCTTGGGCTTTAATTAAAGAGCACTAGAAAAGCGCACCTAGGTTGGGCTTGTTTACATGCGCTTCGCCTAAAGCAAAGCTCAAACACTGTACCCGCTGAGCCTGAAGTGCGCCTTTAACAATACAAGTTCTTTGATGTGCGGGAGCAGAGTTTTCGTAAAAGCTTAGTTTCGGCAGGTTATTTTTTAAGACTGCGGCACTGAGATTAGAGTACATTTATGAGTTCAGTCAACAGATTGTTTTAACAATATGGCCAGAAAGAAAAATAAAAACAGTAAAAACGAATTGATATCTTGAGATTGATGGCTTGCTTTTTATTTCCGACAAAGAAACTCAGAGCATCTCAAGGGAGACTGTACCATTCCCACCAGGTTATTATGCTGTTCAGGCAAAATATTTAACTTTGACTTTCATCAAATATCTCCAAAAGAATAAATTTATATAAAGATAAAACTTAAAAGAGCAATACATAATCTTTACGGAAGTTATATAGATATAGTTAACACAGTGTAAGAAACTTGCTTTTATTCAACCATTGAAGGGACGCTCACATTAAGGATGCTAATGACTTGCCATGACAATATTTTAGGCAAACAGGAAAAGAGAGAAAATAAATTAACAAAAAAGAGAGTCAAATAGATCATTCTGAGGATATAAGTGAGGTGAGATAAGAAATAAATCATGCAAAGAATTGATGATTCCAAAGAAGAAAAACAGAGTATGACTTACAGAATTTAAAGAAACTATAGCTTTTGAGATTGAATCATCTCCTCGTCTATCTTGATTTTAGGAATATGAGCAATCTTATGCCAATCTGGCCTGCTTCCCTTGGTGCATCTTTCCTTCAAAAGGGGACATCTGTATACAGCCAACAAATGTAATTTGGTGAGGCGTCGCATTGCTTCCACTCGTGGTAGATTTATAAGCTTCTTGCAATTCCAAAACCGTAGAGATTGAAGCGATGAAAGGTTACCAAGCCACTCTGGTAGATATTCCAACCCATCGAAATTGAATATACGCAGATCATTCAAGGCAGTGAGGAGCTGGAGTTGCTCAGGTAGAGACTTGAGCTTTGGCCACCCGTGTAATCGTAAAGACCATAGGGAGACAAGTTGGAGTTGCGTAGTAGAATTCTCTGCAGTGTTGAGTGGACGCCTTGGGAGAGTGTTTCCTATGCTGCCCCTGAGGAGATTCAGGCAGTCAAGCCCCTTGCTTCCCGCCAATTTCTGATGGAGAGTACCGATGGTAAGCAATGGTACCTTGGTGAGCCGGTGTCTCGGTAGGTGATTGGTGGCCCGTGGTACTACGTTCCTCATAATCCTCCCATGATGGATGCTGATGACCTTTCCGGCACCGTTTTGTAGACGACTTTGACTAGCATTGATGCTTGGGACCACTTCCATTCCAAGGCTGGCTATGAGACTTACCATGGCCACTTTCTAATGCCCAACTTCCTACTCGTGGATGTGAGTTTTTATGTTTTTGACTCATCTTTTCCCTAACTTGTTTTGTGCCTATAGTTTCGTACACTATATAGGAGTCATGCTCCTCCAGCCTCTGATCCTATCCCTCCTTGGGATTAGACCATCATTGTTTTGGGTGCTGATGGCTCCCCCTAGGTTATGGAGGTGCCACGAGTCATGTGCGGGTATCCTACCCAGCCAGCAGACATATTTAACGTCCCTTGGAGTTATGCTGAGGAGGGTCATGCCTTGTCAATTAGCCTACAGTCTTTGGTCCTCACACGAGAACACATGGTATGTCTCTAATTTTGTGCTTCTAAGGGTTATGAGATTCTAATCCTAGGCTTCACCCTTGGTAAATGGACAATATGCGGCAGTTTGCCACCAATCAGATGGCATCCTTAGTAAGTTTCTGACTCGACTCTATTTTTTTATTTTTGCTGGCTCACTGCTGATTATTTTCATTTTGTGTGTGTAGTGTCGCGTAAGTGGTGTCGGCTCGTCGAGGTCCAGGCCAAGGTGCAGAGGTGGTAGGAGGCGATCGCCGATGTACACTCTGAGTTGCCCGGTAAAGGATGAAGATGAGGAGGACTGAGGCCTCCTGAGCGGGGACTTTTGCTTTGTCTCCATTTTATGTTTTCGATTGGGTTGTATCAGTGTATTTTGTGAATGATGGATGATGTGTAGGATGGTTTGTTACCTTTGACAGGATATTATGATGTTTTGCCTTTATGGTCGGATAGCTTCCGATTTGGAGGCGCAGTTGTGTGCTTGTTTTAGTTAGTGATCATGTGACGATATATATGTGCACTATGATTATGTGATTATTAATGTTACTGCGATGAGCAGCCTTGTGATAGTAAGTGTGTTTGCCTTGCAGGTGGGATGAAACAGGGAGGTGCTACTGAAATATTGAATTTTGCTAGAGTCGCGATAGAAAATATGGCATTGTATGACCCCACTTAACTCACGGCTTGGCTGAACATTACAAATTGTGTGGAATGGATCAACCTATTTAGTTATGGCTTGACCGAGCTGTTCTCTCTTTGCTGAATGGCACTGAATACCGAGTTCATGCATGCTACTATTGCTCACTGGGATCCGATAAATCATGTTTTCAACTTTAATGGCCTGGAGATGTGCCCTATGTATGAGGAATTCTGTGCCATTCTCAATTTCAATCCAGACTCAGACTTGATTCTTCCTCTTGCCAAAACCCCCAGTCCTACTCGCAGCTTGGCTGATATCTTGATTGTTTGACTTCCGTCTCTCGTCGACTGGTTCATGGTGAAGTTCTCAACATTACATCTATCATTTCTCATTATTTTAATCCCAAAAATGCAAGTGTATATGATGCTACCCGCGGGGCTACTCTGATCCTATGTATGACTTCACACTTCCTGTTTTTGAGCACTTTAGTGCCTTGGTACAGGTTTGCCTTGGACTGAAATTGGGTAGAAACCCTATGGCTATGGTTCTAGCTGAAACCCTGAATGGCTTGGATAATGCCCTCAACTAGGGAACCCTTCTTCTTTCTGGGTGGGGTACCTTTGGTGTTGCAGGCTTGGTTGTATGAGCGTCTTCAGCTGTGGGCAGGTCGCGTGCCGTCGATTTATTTTTGTAGGGCTGTGCTTCATTCTCACTACACTTTTTTCGACTGGGTTCGCATGATGAGTACTCTATTTGAGGCAGACATTTGCTGGATTGTGGGGCGTTGGGGCCTTCATGCTGTGACTACAAGCCTTGGGGATCACCAGAAAGTGTTGTTGATGTGTATGAGGGAGACTTCTTTCTATCATCCTCGTCGGTTGGCTAGGCAGTACAAGTAGGTTCAACTGGTCCCCTAGGGATTCACTGAGAGGGTCTTTACTTCCAGTGTCAGAGCTGTCACTATTGCTGCTTTCGGCAATGGTTGGACCTACCAGGTAAAAGCCTATTTCTGAAGACCTTTGAAGAAATATAAGACACAAAATAAATTAAAAAAAGGACTCGACAAATTCTGCTTCTTCCTCCAAGTGTCTTTGATATTTGTGGTTACTTTTGAAAAGTTGTTATCTTTTCAATCATTCCTACTTATGTAATTTTCGAAGTTTTGTTTATCGGTGAACCTAGGTTACTTTGAGAACCTTATTTTGTGTATCTTGGCTTTCTGAAAACATTTTGTAGCAAGATTTTGATTAGATGTTGCTTTTGGTACTTTCCCGGGCGTGCTTGGGTGATTAGAGGCAAACAAGGCAGGGGCAGTTGTGAGGCAAACAAAGTAGATGAACGAAGTTTGCCCTTAGTTTAGGAGAGATTTAGGCAAATGGGGCAGGTGGTCGAAGTTTGCCCCTAGTGTGAAGGGTGGTTTCTGGGTTATGGTAAGAACCGTGACTTTATTTCTCTCATATACTCATAATTTTTGCCTAGGCACTGGTGAAGTGAGCTAGCGAGCTATTTTATCTCTTTTGTTATTGCTCTCTTTGGATTTAGCTCTAATTTTTGTCTAGGTGTCCTTTTGGATTTTTGACATAGCGAGCCATCCTTATTTTCTTTTTGGAAGTCTGCTTACGTACCCCGAGCGGGGATCAGGTCGAGTGTAGTTCAAGGCCAAGGTAGGAAAGAAGTAGGTCATTTTTTGGTGGGTGGGCCGACCGAACCAAGGAGGCTGCCTACATATCCCCGAAAGGGAATCAGGTTAAGCGAAGTTCAAGTGCAAGGCTTTGAAAGAAGGGGTTTAATTATGATGGTGCCGACCGAACCGATGCGGTTGCCTACGTATCCCCCAGTGGAAATCAGGTCGAGCGTAGTTCAAGGCAAGGTCTAAAAGAAGTTGGTTTTGGAGTCAAGCATAGTAATTTTTGAGGCGATCAAGGTTGATTGGTTCTTTGAATTCGACACCGTCGAGGTCCATGAGGTAGGTTGCTCCTTTGGAGAGTATAAAGGCCAACCCATTTAGGTTTGAATTTTTTGCGTGGATCGAAGATTGGGGCTCTCAGCTCATTGAGGACAAGGTCACCTTTGACAATTTTTCTCAGACGAACCTTCTTGTTAAAGCACGTGCTATCCTCTTTTGATAAATTCGAACATAATCGATTACCGCGAGGCGCTTTTCATCTATGAGTGCCAACTCTTTGTATCTTTCCATTAGCTAATCATATTCTGAGATTTCATATTCATGCATCACTCGTAAGGATGGTAATTCTACCCAACCGGAAGTATTGCTTCCGTCCCATGCACCAGTAAATAAGGAGTGTCTCCCGTAGGTGTCCTTATCGATGTCCTGTACCCCCAAAGTGCAAAAGTTAGCTTTTCATGCCAATCTTTGTAAGCATCGACTAATTTCTGTAGTATGGTCTTGACATTCTTGTTTTCACCTTTGACTGTCCCATTGGTTGATGGCCTGTATGGTGATGACTTATGATAAGTGACTTTGTGTTCCTCAAACAGATCCCTGACTTTTGCTTTGAAATGACTTCCGTTATCTGAAATAATCTCATGGGGCACTCCATAGCGACAGATGAGATTTCTCTTGATGAACTTGGCCACTTCTTTGGCCCCTAACTTGGTGTAGGATGCAGCTTCAACCCACTTTGTGAAGTAGTCAATGGCTACTAGGATGTATCAATTCCCATCCGAGGCTTTTGGAATAATTTCGCCGATGATATCAATTCCCCAGGTTGAGAACCGCCATGGAGAGGTCATATTATAGAGTAGAGATGGCGGTACAAGCATCATGTTCGCATGGATCTGACACTTGTGGCACCTTCTCACATATTCACATCAATCTTTCTCTAATGTTGTCCAGTAATGTCCTTGTCTTATGATCTTCTTAGCCAGCATGTGACCATTCATGTGTGGACCGCACACCCCTTCATGTATCTCTTCCATCATTTTTCTGGCATACCTTCAGAACAAGCAAGTCAGGTTGTGACCGTTATACCATTTCTTCAATAATTGTCCCCCGCAGATTATGAACTGCGCAGCGAACCTTTGAATTGCTCTTTTGTCTTTCTCAGTAGACTCTTGGGGATACTTTCCCTTTTCTATGAAGTCCCATATATCTTGGTACCACAGTGTTTCCTTTTCTTCTTCTTTGATCGCGACGATCATGATAAATGATGGCTCATATCTTTGCTCAATTACCAGGAGCATCATCTTGACTCCTACGGGGATTTTGATCATGGAGGCTACGGTAGCCAATGAATCTACTAGTTGGTTCTCTTCCCTAGGCAGGTAGAAGAATGCTATGTTCTTGAACTATTTCTTGAGTCCATCGAGAAGATCATGATAGGGCTTCAACCTTTCTTCCTTCACCCTCCATTCTCCTCTAGCCTGTGATACAATGGGGTTTGAGTCTCCAAAGATGTCCAATTTTTAAACCTTCAATTCTATGGCTGCTTTCATCCCCAAAATGCACGCCTCGTATTCGACGGTATTGTTGGTGGAGTTATAGTTGAGCTTAACTGCCAGTGGGGTATGGTCCCCATTTGGTGATACCAGAATCATTCCTACTCCGTATCCTTTCATATTGGCTGCACCATCAAAGTACAACTTCTACTGCTCTTCTTTAATTTCCATGATGCTCTCGTCCGGGAACGGGAAGTCTCCATTTTCTTCGGAGTCAATAGCGTGTTCCGCAAGATGCTCAACTATAGTTCTCTCTTTTACTGACTTGCTTGTTACATACTTGATATCGAATTCATATAGTAAAAGTAACCAATGGGATATGCGACCATTCAGGACTGGTTTTTCAAGGAGGGATTTTAGAGGATCCATGGGCGATATGAGCACAACTGGAAAGGCTATCATGCAGTGTCTTGGTCAGCGAGTACACCAGACTTAGGCCCAACATGTTTTTTTGAGGGTAGAGTGGTTGAGCTCATACCCAGTTAGCCTCTTGCTAAGGTAATATATGGCTTTTTCGGAGTGGCTCTCTTTTCCTTCTTGGGCTAGCATGTAACCCATGGCATTTTTAGAGACAGATAGGTAAAGAAGCAAGGGCTTATGAGGGGTAGGTGGTGAAGGGACAGGCAGATTTTAGAGGTAGGCTTTTATTTTATCTAAGGCGGCATGGCATTGTCATCCCATTAGAACTTTTCTCCTTTCTTCAATAGTTGGAACAAGGGATCACATGTGGTCGTGAGCTTGGAGATGAAGCGACTGATGAATTGGATCCTCCCGGAGGAACTCTTTTACTTCTTTCTCATTCTGTGCCGGTGCCATCTCTAGAATTACCTTGATTTTGGAGGGATCTACCTTTATCCCCTTTTGTGTGATGAGAAAACCCAGGAGCTTCCCAGAGGCCACACCGAAAGTGCACTTCTTCGGATTTAGTCTCATCTTGTATTTGCTCAACCTCACGAAGAACTTCTTTAATGCTACCAAGTATCCTTCTCTATCCTTGAATTTCATGATCATGTCATCTACGTACACCTCTACTTCTTTGTGAATTATGTCATGTAGCAGAGTGGTGGCGGCCCTTTGGTAGGTTGCTCTGGCATTCTTGAGCCCGAAAGGCATTACCCTGTAACAGTAAGTCCCCAATGGTGTGCTGAATGTCGTATTTTCCCGGTCTTCTGGTGCCATTAAAATCTGGTTGTTCCCTGAGAAGCCATCCATAAATGACAATAACTCATGTCCTGTGGTGTTATCTACCAAACATAAATGTGGGGAAGTGATAAGTCATCCTTTGGACTAGCCTTGTTTAGATCGCAAAAATTGACACACACGTGAACTTTTCCATCTTTTTTAGGGACTGGCACAATGTTGGCAACCCATTCTAGATACTCTGTGACAATGATGAATCCTGCCTTGAATTGCTTTTCTACCTCTTCTTTGACCTTGAGTGCCCATTCTGGCCTCATGCGCCTCAATTTCTACTTGATGAGTTTAGAATTGGGGAAAAGAGGAATCTGATGTTGGACGATGTCAGGGTCGACCCCAGGCATGTCCTTGTAAGACCAAGCAAAAGCATCTTTGAATTCTTTTAGCAAAAGGGTCAGTTTTTTCTTTTTCTTCTTCATTAAGTGTTGAGCCAATACAATTTGTGGATAATCTTCTTCACCTAGGTTAATCGATAAAGTATCTTCAATTATTTCATGAGCAGGTGGTTTTTTAATTAGTTGTTAGTGGTTTTTAATTAGTTCAATTGGGAGATCCTCGGAGGGATCTGTGCATTCACAACGATTAGACACGGAGGAGTAAGTAGAACCGTCTTTCATTTCATTCATAATAGGTGAAGTGATTACATTAGACAGTGGTGGGCCTACAACGACCATCTCTGGTACAGACTCGATAATTGAAAATACAGACTCCGGGGGGATAGAGGATAAGGAGACATAGATAGATGACTCTACAGCTTGGTTGCTCAGACCCTTCTCAGTTTGCATGATCTGATCATCTTGGCTCTTAGCTCTCTTTCCTTCCTTTTTTTTTTTCAGCAAGTTCCTCCCACATTTTCTCCATAGCCTCTGTGTCCAGGTACTTCAACCGGTCTTCCTCTGGGTTTTGACAACTTCTTCCGGATAAAACGGATCTTGATAAGGGGCCTCTCGCAGTCAGCAAAGATTTCAAGGCCAGGATACCTCTTTTTGGTGGTCTGATGGATCCAAGGTTCAGGAAACCCAAGTAGGGGAAGTCATCCCCTTCCTTGTTGAATTGTTCATTTAGGGTCTTGCAGTATGGAAGGAGGCTTCTCACCCTCTTCTTCCACGACTTCTGTAGCTCGATCTCTTCTTCAGTGGGCTTGTATCATAACCTAAAGGTGCCTTACTGTCCTTAAATCTGAGGGAACTCGCGCATCCCTTGTTGACGCCTGCCCAATCTTATTTCAGGGAAATAGTTCATCTTGCGGACGATATTGACAACTGTGGAGAGGATCTCGGGGAACCTGTCTTCATCACCAATCATGTGGACTTCTTATATGAAGAATCTCTCGATTTCCCATTTTTCCAGTTCAAGTATTTGGATTTCAAAGACGGGAGCATAGCTTGGAAAGGTCTCATTTCCCCAGTTGTTTTCGAAGATGATTTTTACCTTGTTTTCATGAATGTACTTGATCATTTGGTGCACAGTGGATGATACAACTTTGTTGACATGTAGCTAGGGCCTCCTAATCAACAAATTGAATGAGGCGGGTATGTCCATGACTTGGAAAAGCTCAGTGCAAACTAAAGATCCTACTTAGATTTGGAGAGACACGCTCCCCATCACAATCCTCTTGGTTTGTTATAAGCCCTCACAGATTATACGGATGAAGTACTGTCTAGGATATTGACTCCTAAGGCAGTGGCAGTTATCAGAGCATAGACATTGAAGGCAGAACTTGTATCAACCAGATAGAATGGCACTTACTGCCCCTTATACCTGACAGTGATATACAAAGCTTTGTTGTGTGTGGACCTTTTCGGTGGTAAGTCTTCATCAGAGAAAGTAATGATTTGATCATGAGTAAGTGTGCCTAAGAAAGCCACCATATCGTCCAGTACAGTGTCAATGGGGACCTTGATCCCAGTTAAGGCATTTAACACAGCTTGCCTATGCTTGTAGGAAGTTACCATAAGGTCCCACATTGTGAGATGTGCTTGGATTTTCTTCAACTGCTTTATCAGCTCATTGTCTTCCTTGATGATCTCTTCCATATTTTCTTTTCCCTTATTCTTGATTGGCCTTTTCTCAATGACTTCAGTGGCAGGCTACGGATGTTGGTAGTGACGGCCCAACCTGGTTAAGTGGTCAATTTCAGCAGGGGTAGGCCCTTCAACAGTCCCATCATCCTTGAACCAATCACAATCAGTACTTACAAACTGCTTTTCTAGCTCATTCCAAATAGAGGCATCATTTTCATTATTGGGATCATGCCATTTGAGGTCTACTGCTCCTAGATCTTGTTCTTCCAACTAGACGATGAACAAGATTTTTTCTTCCAAGAAGAACAAATCTTGTGCATCATCTAGCTGTTACTGCCATTTATTGTCCTCTCCTTCAATTAGACAACCTCCCACAGAATTTGGGATGTCAATGTGGGATAATGTCATCCTAGGGGTTGTGTAGGTAGTAGGGTTGAAGAATACAGGGCTGGATTCTATGAGGCTGATGTTTTGATGGTTTGGCAAGGGATTTTAGGTGACATGGGGCTGCCTTGGAGGTGGTTCAATGATATTTTGGTCGATGAGATCTTGGATATCATGGCAGAGGCGTATGCAGTCATCGGTGTTGTGGCCAGGGGCTTGGTGGTAGATGCAGTGCTTGGATATATCACAACTTGGTTGTGGTGGGGTGTTTCAAGGTTGGAGTAGTTGGAGGTGACCTTTCTTGAGTAGGCGGTCTAGGGCTGAGGAGAGGGAGATCTCTAGCTTGGCAAAGTTGTGGGGAGGATTTTTCTAGAAAGGGTAATTGGAGGAGTTGGCTTGGTTGGAGGATTGGTATGGCCTAAGAGGGTATACCATGGGTTGGCTGCTAAGGGCATTGACATCTGGGGAATTCCGGGAGTAGTTGGGCCTCTTTTACTGACTTGGTGGCTCTTCTTTTTTAATCTTCCCTTCTCTGATAGTGTCTTTGTTCCGGGTTCCAACTTCAAATAGCTCCTCAAAGGTAGAGATGGACTGATAGAACAATTTCTCATGGTAGAGCGGTTGCAGATTCTGGATTAGCATTCTCACTTATTCCTTTTCAATCGGCCGATGGATTATTTGGGCCACTTTATTCCCCACCTGCTCAGAAATGCAGCGAAGGATTCATTATTGTTTTGTCGAGTAGTTTCCAAATCCCTAATTGTGACATCCAACTCTTGGTTGTAGGAAAAGTGATCAATGAATACCCGAACGATATCTTCTCATGCCCGAGTTTTGGAGGCTTCCAAAGTAAGGAACCATGATAGTGTAGACTTTGCGAGAGTTTACGGGAACATCATCATAATGTGCTCAGGAGTGTAGCCCATTGATTGGAAGATGCTTATACATAGCTTTACGTGACTTTTTGGGTTTCTAGTTCTGTCAAAATGGTCAATGGCAGGCATCTTGAAGTTTTATGGTAGTTTTAGCTTAATAGGTTCAAAAAGGCCTTCCAGGTCCAGCATGTAGTCATCAACCCCTTTGCTATTCCTCAACACACTTTCCAGCTTATCGACTTTGTCCATTTTCTCTTAGAACTTTTTCTCATACGCAGGCGACGGGACCCCATGAAACCATTATTCTTCCCCGTTATTCTCATGTATAGTGACGGGAGGTGGTATAAACCCAGACGGAGGTGGTGGTATGAACCGTGGTGGTGGTGGTAGGAACCCAGGTGGGTACTCTGGCTACTGCTGCTTCAGTTCTTTCATAAAACTCAAAACTTGGGCCAGGCGATCAGATTACTGGCTTATAGTTTCTCCCAACTCAGTGGCCTTGTTTTCCAATTCTTCCTAATTCATGCTGAGATAACTTGGCGGACTGATTCCGAATAAGCGACTGTTCAAACTTCTGACCCAAGATAAGGATCCTAGTTGCTGACTTTGGGAATCTATATTGACCTACAGATCCGAGAACAGAAGTGTATCAGATTCTGACAGTAAGGACCGAACAGACAATGACAGTGATGTTAGCAAACGTAGACTGACTCATGTACAGACTGATTGAGACAATGTATGTAGACTGACTGATGAGATAAATATGCGGATGTGAGCCCTAATCTACATGATGCTCTTACTTTTAACAAATAGCAGCTAAGCAAGTAAGGTCCTAGCCCTACGGAGTGTGCTAACTTTATTTTCCAATATGATCACCGGGGGATAATAGGAACTTCTGGGATATTTCGGGAAGAGTTTTCAGGAGAAACATGTATTTTTGAATGATTTGGACATAGTTTCTAGGAGAAACAGGTATTTCTGAGTGATTTGGATAGAGTTTATGGGAAAAACTGGGATATCAGAGTTTCTGGGAGAAATTAGTACATCTGGGCATTTTTGGGAAGTTTAGATGGGGTTACTGGGATTTTTGGGAAATCTGGGAGATTTGGACAGAGTTTCTGAGAAAAATAGGTATTTTTTGGGAAATCTTAGAAATTTTGGCAGGGGGTCTAGGAAACAGGGATTTCTAGGAAATCTGGTGGATTTTGGCAGAGTTTTAGGGAAATAAGGATTTCTGAGAAATCTGGGTAAACTTTGGCAGAGTTTCAGAGAAGCATGTGAAATTTAGCAGACTCTTAGGGAAACAAGGATTTTCGGAAGATTTTGGCAGGAGTTCGAGGGGAACATGGATCTTCTGGAATTTTAGGTGAAACAAGGATATCTGGGGAGTTCGAACAGGTTTTTGGGAGAAGCAAGAATGTCTGGGTAATTCGGACAGAGTTTCTGGGAGAAACAAGTATATTGGAGTTTCTGGGAGAAACTGAGATTTTTGGGTAATCTAGGGAGAAATAGGGATTTCTGGGAAATTTGGGTGAGTTGGGCAGAGTTTCTGGGAGAAACAGGGATATATGATGGGAGCAGGTGATGATGGTGATCATACTGTCTAGCAAGTTTTCATACTCCTATGTCTTTGGACCAATAAACAATGTTTGCGGTTTATATCTTTGTTGACACAGGGCATACATCCTTATCATGGTACTTAGGCAGGTCGACTCAATGTGATCACATGTGAGTGATTGCCTTGGGAATCATAAGAAAGAGGTTCTTTCCTATGCCATATAAGCGTCTACACCGCGCAAGTAATCCTGTTAGGGCATACAACAGTTATATCACATTGTCCTATCTGAAAAGATAAATTAACAGTCCTATGAAAGATTCTACAGAAATGCATATGTGAAGGCTCTGTTTAGTCAAAGAGGGTCCGTTGATGAGAGTTCCAATATACCGTCAGAGAGACAGTACAGAAGTTTTTACTCTTTTCTATATACCTTGGAAGGTATAGTATCAACGGTGACTTGTGCCCTGGCACAGCAAGACCTGAACAATGTCAGTGCCGCATTTTAGACACAGTCGGAGGGGGAAATGCAGAAGTGCAATGCGGTGAACCAGACACAGTAAAAAGATGATTTTAAGGACTCTTCTTATGAGTCAAACCTCTATATTATTGTTTTGAAAATAAAAATCCTCAACAGAGTCGCCAGATTGTGGACACGCGGCCTCCAGAAGTCCACCCCTCTCCTTTCCGCGGGGTTTCAAAATTGATTTTCCTTTTGAAATGTTTGAAAAAAAGAAGAAAGTAAAGTCTGTGAAAACAGATATAGAGTCGCCACTTGGTCTTTAGGAAACCAAGAAATCCAATTTTGACTCACCCAAACGGATAAAAGGCACTGACCCTTCATAACCAAAGAACTTGGCTCGGGGTTTTGGTACGAGAGAGGAAGGAGCCTTTGTCACGACTAAAACACCCTCAACTCGCCCCGTCTCTCGACGGGCCTCAATTAGCAGTCAAATAATCATCTTATACTATGTTTGGTTCAACTTATAATACTATGATAAGTAAATTACATCACATAAGAATCTTGTAATGGAAGATCAAAAAGATAAGATATCATTCATAAGATCTAAGCCAAGTATCACACAATGTAAAGTGAATATCACACAAAATAAACTTAGGAAAAATTATCTAATCACATATCAAGTAATCAAGTTTTCCTAATCTAAAGGGGACATGAATTGTTCTTGAAACAAATAATTAGAGAAATCAAAATATGTTTAGCAAACTAGCATGATGCATGTTGATTCTTGAGAAAAGAATCCCGGGGACAGATGAGAAAAGAAGAAGAAATAGATGGGAAGCATGAACGTGTGATCAAGTTCATTCCTTATAATCTTCTTAGATTAGGAATCACTAAAACTCCAAATCTTGCATGGATGCAATGTATGATCCTAGAATGTGCAAAGTAGTAGTGTGTTTGTGTTCATGAACTACTTCCTAAGAGATGAACTAATTTGGATTGCATGTAAACATCCAATCAAAGAATAAAAACTAAACAACAATGCTACATGCACTCTGATTTGCACATCAAAATGCACAACCAAGGACTTCTTAGCAAATTTTAAAAGTTTTGTGAGACCCATATTTACAAATTGTTTTCAATTTTTAGTGTCCCCCAATTTGTAAATCCCTAGCATTTGGCTTTCCCATTCACAGAGAAAACAATTTCCCGCTCTTGATACTCTCTCTCTCTCTCTAACTCTAGTTGATCGACACAAATCAGAGTTTCACCAGTGACGATTCGGCATCCAACGACCATAGACAAGCTCCTTTCTCTCTCTCTCGCGCGCGGGGCCAAACAAGCATAGGAATATAATATCTAGAATGAATTGCTGAAATGGGTTTAAAAAATTGGAGATAAATCACATATATATAGCTGTGACTGAATCACATTTTGCAAAGGTTCATAAGCTCAAGAAATATAATATCTAGAATTGATGACTTGAAGTAGTAGGTGTGTAGCATTGCTGTACATTATAATGCTTTTGTGCCTAAAGGTTTCCCATCACAATGCTGACCAAAATCCCACACTCTGAAACCCATTTTGTTCCACCCAAAATGCAATATATGCCAGCAAATTTATATGAGTTGGTTGTTGAGGTCAAAGGCTGTTAGAATTTTCATATAATTCTTTTGGACATTGCTTGGAAGAAAAGGATCCACAATTTGGTTGAAGTCAAGAGCTCTATTAGGATGAGGAACACTGAAATGGAGATCAGAGAGCTGAACCACCCACACCACATCATCTGGGTCACCCTTCAATTCTATAAGAGAGAGAGAGACTTGCGTTCGTGAGATAGAGGGAGTGGAGTTCATCTCCGGACGGGGTGTTGATGAGGCCACCGGTGGAGTGTGTGTGTGTGTGTGTGTGTGAGAGAGAGAGAGAGAGAGAGAGAGAGAGAGAGAGAGAGAGATTTTTGGGAGCTGGAGATTTGTGGCTTATAGGTTTCCAAATGCTATCTAGGGATCTTTCAATTTGGGGAAAACACTCAGGCTCTTTCAATTTTGGAAAAGACTAAACAATTTGGGGAAAACACTAAACAGTTGGCACAATTTGGGGAAAATTTTTTGTTTGGGGAAAACACTAAACATATGGCACAATTTGTAAATATGGGTCCCACAAAACTTTTAAAATTTGCTAAGAAGTCCTTAGTTGTGCATTTTGGTGTGCAAATAAGAGTGCATGTAGCATTGCTGAAAACTAAAACATGCTTGCTGTGAATAGTGGACAGAACAGTGAACTGATTTTGTAAAAATTGGAAAAGTAAGGTTAGAAATGTTTTTAATTCATGATTTTTTTATGGAGATCATCCCTACTATGTCTAGAACACATATCAAAAAGACAAATCAATATTGAAGTTACAAATTGAGAGAAATCAAATAAACAAGAGAGGTTACTCAGAAACAGAATCCGTGTTATTGACTGAAACATAGAAAAATCATAGAAAATGAAAACAAAACATTTGGATTTCCATATTACACATAAATTTACCTAAGACACTTAAGTTCAAGGGAAAAATGAGTTGGGACCACTCTTTTTGGAATGATATTTTGGAAAACAAGTTGAAAGTCAACTAAAGCTGCTGTGACAGAAAAATAGTATGTCTGGAAGGAATGTTTGGGTCAAAATGGAACCCTTCCAAGTGTTTTTAAATCAAACCAAAAATCATTGGTGTTCTTTAATGAGGTAGGAAGACTTTCCAAGTGGCCTTGCAATCATCCATTGAGTATTGAACTCAAAATGACATTTTAAAGTTGAATAACTCACTGTTTTGAAGATTTTGAGAAAAACAGGAGTTTTATTTCTTGGAATCAAAATGAGTGGTTTTAAGAGGGGTTTTGAAATAGAGGTTTTGAAGGTATATTTCCATTACTAAATGGAGATTAGAACCTCTTAGAATATCAATGTCAAACTCATATCAAGAACCTCCAAGATTGTTGGAAAGCATTGTTTTCATTTTGAACATAACTTCAAGAATACTTGGGAAGTATTGTACTTGGAATAATCAATATCTATCAAACATGTTTTTGAGGTCAAGACCTACTATCTATAAGGATTCACTCACCTCAAACACCGTGTCATCATCTAGATGAGGATGAACTAGTAAGTAATGAAAGAAAAATAAAAAAGAAATGAGATAAGAAGATATGAACACAGTATGTAAACAATCAAACAAGCAATCAATAGATGATATTTAATGAGATGTTGGACTTGTAGCTTGGTGTTTCACTCATACAGGATGGTATTTGGACATGGTAGTGGCTTCCTAGCTGATAAATTCTCAAAAATGGTGGTTGGATATGATAAATGTGAGGTTTAAAGAGAAGTAATCAAGAGAAAATAAACTAAAAACTCACCTTTTTTTTATAATTTTTTTTATTATAGAAAATCAGTGGGAGGAAGCTCTCTTTCTCTTCTCTAACCTTATCTCTACCTCTAAAACTTCCTAAGCTTTTTTCTTGCCAGCCCGAAAATGAGGAGTCAAGGGGGGTTTATATAGGCCAATTTGGGGGGAGTTTGTGATTTAAAAAGTACTCCCATTTGTCCCAAACACCTGTGAACATAAAACTACGTCGTTTTGGTTTTCAATCATTCAATTTGGGGCCACAAAATAAAATTATAAAAAATGGACTTCTGAGGGAGAGTTCCGCGGCGGCACTGCTCCTCAGATGCCCAGATTATTGTATTTAGGCCCCCAGAGGTTTCGGTATTTGCGAAAAGACCCTATTTTGTCTGAAATTCACAGAAAATGTATACGAACTCCAAACCGAGGTTGTGATATACCATTGGAAAGGTAATGGAGTCTAATTTTCATAAAAAAATAGTCTAATTTTGCGGTATTTGCGATAAAGCCGATTTGATCGCCTTTTTTACCTTAAACAATTCATAATAAATATGTTTTAAATCCAGAAATTATGTGTGATATACCGTTGGAAAGCTATTGACCTCTTGTATCCATGAAAAATGATACGGTGCTCTGGTCTCAAAGTCAACTTTCAGGTCAAACTGGTCAAATTAGGGACCTCCAAGAAGTTTTGGGAATCTTTGGGAGCTCCCAAGAGCTGACGTTTTCGTTCGATTTTCTTTTAAAACCTATTTTTGTAATTTTCACATGATCTAGGATGATCTCGGAGCTTTCGGGAAAATTCAGGTGATTTCGGTCAAATCCTGGTCAAACTTGGATCAAACTGGTCAACGGGGACTTTCTAGAACTTTTGGGACTTCTAGGGGTCTCTGGGAGCTGACGATTTCATCCGATTTTGCTTTAAAACTCATTTTATTACTTTTCTTATGATTTAGTGTGTTTCCAAAATTTTTGGTCCAAATCTGGGAGTGCTTGGGCTTTCAGGGGCATTTTGGTCATTTTTATCACTTTCTGAGCATTTTGAGAGATAGAACTAAATTCCAAGAGTCCCTTTCGAGTCTTTTTCAATAATTGTGAATCACTAAGCTATGGGTCTGCTAAATCCGATAGCCGACAAAATAGGGTGTTTATACATGGGACAGTGGTATGAAGAGATAAGAATATGATGAGAAATGAGATATGTGCCTTTGTGTGGAATAACAGGATATGTGTACTTTGGATCCATGGGATCAACGGCTGATGAGCCGGGTGGACATGGAATGGTTAGAGTCCATAGTGCGCCTCTTACTATTGAACACATCCAGTGATGCGTATGCAGTGTTGAAGACGTCTGGCTGGTGCTCTAATGTATTCTCAGCTCTTTGTAGACGACCAATGAGGATATACACATTGTTGAAGATGTTCGATGTGTCGCTCCTATTGTTTACAAATAGGATACACTATGTAGACAACCGACAACCTGTCAAGGGATCGTATGGCATAGGACACCACCGGGTAAGCGAACAGTGTGGCTTGTTGGCTCAGCTATGTGGTATCGATGTATGGATATTAGATTGGTATTATTATATTGACATATGGATACAGATGAGAATAATAATGTGAGTATGAATATGTATATCGACATATGGATAGAATTATCTTGCGTAGGACACTACTGGGTGAGCGACCGGTGTGGCCTGCTGGCTCAGTTATGTGGTATCGACGTGTGATATCAGATTCGTATTATTGTATCGACGCTTGGATACAGATTAGATCGTGTGACGTAGGATACCACCGGGTAAGTGACAGGTGTGGCCTGCTGGCTCAGTTATATGATATCAGATTTGTATTATTGTGTCGACGTATGGATACAGAATTGCATTATTGTATCGATGTGTGGACACAGAATTGTATTATTGTATCAACGTATGGATATAGATTGATATTGTTGTATCGGCGAATGGATACGGAAATGGATATGAATATGAGAATGGTTA
Source organism: Hydrangea macrophylla (assembly GCA_033977485.1). Taxonomy (NCBI): domain Eukaryota; kingdom Viridiplantae; phylum Streptophyta; class Magnoliopsida; order Cornales; family Hydrangeaceae; genus Hydrangea; species Hydrangea macrophylla. The sequence continues at coordinate 39,647,802 of CM066994.1, forward strand.
GTAAGATGATTGTTCAGTCACGACTTCAGCATCCCGGCATGAAGGTAGATGCATGGGGTAGTTGCATGGGTTACATGCATAGATTTGGTAGTGCTAGACATTGAGAAGCATGATGATATGTTATACCATGATCTTTATTATTGTCTTCTCTTAATATGCTTCCTATGATTCTTGTTATCATTGATTTAATGCATAGTTTAATGAGACATCTGCTATGTCCGTGAGTGACGTCATTAATAAGAGATTAACTGCATTTTAAGATGTTGAATAGTAATGGGTGAGGAGTATGTTTGATATACTCACTCAGCTTTGTATTCAAAGCTGATGGCATTTATGCCCTGGACATTCCAATGTTTAGAGCTTTGCAGGTCTTGAGGGCGTAAGACTGATGTTCCGTTGGACTTGGAGCTAAAGGCTTAAAGACAAAGACGTGCCGCTTTGTAATAGCTAGTTTATATATCTGTTGTACTTCTATTAATATTTGTTGTTATAGGCCTCAGACTCTAAGTCAACTATTGCAATAGATTTAATAGACTTTTATAATTAGTACTTGAGCATATGTTGCTTCCAAACCTTTTATATTTTCGCTATAGCCTCTGATTATGTTAATAAGATATGTTCTATGAATAGCATCCTCCCTATCGTTGTGTTTATTGATTTGAGTAGATGACACTGCGGTTATTCACCAGTCACGAACCTACGGGACCAAAAAAGAACTTGTTTTTCTCTATTTTTGCTTCTCCGGGACATGACACCAAAACACCAAATTTTACAAAAAAAAAAGGGACTTGTAGAACAAAAGTTATAGCAATTTGAAGTTGTTTAGTCATAAAAAGAACCTAATGAATTAAAGAAAAGTAGGATATGTTTTAGCTTGAAAGGGTTTTATTTGAGGAGACTATGACCGGGGCTCCCTAGATTTATTTGGAATTGTGGAGTTTTTGTGGTTCATTTTTATGCTTTTCTTTCTTCTATGTGCTTGTAGCCTTGTACTAGTTAATCTTTTGGCATTTGCGTTTATGAATGATGTTTCATCTTATATAAAAAAAAACACATGCCATTGGTTTTTGGAAATATCAAAATTGAAGACTTTGACATCACTTTTTTTGCTAAATATTGCAACTTTGTGCGAAATTTGGTAATTTTAGAACTACTTTGTTATTGGAAAAAATCAACTTAATTTTTAAATTTTTTTTACATTTTGCCACTACAGTCACAACATTTTAGTACCAAAATTATTATGACATATGATAAATTCTAAACTACTTAGATGTATAGGTATGTCACAACCCATCCCGTTACGGGAAAAAATAGGACACGTGGCATGCCATCAAGACTGATCCAATTCATTAAAAATAATATTGTAGCGGAAAAACTTAAGTAGAAACATAAAGAAACTCTTTTATGCAAAGTTCATTTGTAAAACATTGAACTACGAGTCCGTAAAATCTGTATAAAATTGAAAAGTTAATTATATTTCAAAATATATTTTAATTAATATGGACCCTAAAGGTACCCTAAGAACTAATTAGAAGCTTTAAAAAATTTCCAAAATGGGTAGCTAAGAGAGAGCAAGCAGAGGTTAGTTCGACCGGCCGAACTATCCCCTTCGACCGGTCGAATGACCCCCTGGCAGAATCCCCCCCTTAGAGCACAATTTTGACAAGAAGTCAAACAACCTTCACATATTTGCAACACTTCAAAACATATCTACTTTAATCCAATCCTTTCCAACTATATCAAGGCCACAAGAACGTACATAAATCTTGCTAAACTTTAAAAAACAACGATAATAAACAAGTTAAGGCTCGTTTGGATCAACTCTTAAAAGTGCTATCGACATTCACCCAAAACACGAATTTGACAAGTTAGGTATCCGCCACATGATCCCACAAGTTTGGATACGTTTTAAACATTACCAAAAGAAGTTTTACTATATATTACAACAGTACATAATCATTCCAAGGTTTTCAAGTTAAGTACATAATTCTAACTTTTCAATATTGATTTTACATCATTGGAATGAAACAAAACATAAACAAGGAATGATCTCGGTGATTCGAGGTGAAAAGTGCATATTTACAGTGTATTACACGGTCTTTTTATGCATACTTTTATCCCCAAGTCCCTATATTTAGATGCATATCATTAAGTGTTTTCTATGATGTTGAGACTCAAATATGTGTTTTTACACCATTTTGTAGGTTATAGGAAGCAACCATTGCATAGAAAGTGATTCTGGTGAAGAGAACAACAGAAGCAGCGGAGAAAACGGCAATTTTGACAATGAAGAATTCAGATTTGGAGGATTTTTCCAGATATATAAAATGTAGATCTTTGAGTTACGGTCGCGTGGCCGCAAACGAAAGGTCAATCCGAGGTCCGAGTGAAAAGTTATGGCCATTCTCCCATCGGTGCGCAGAGCTGTCAAAATCAGAGAGTTCAAGCGATTGAAGAAGAGTTCAATCGATCGAACCTTCGATCGATTGAACTAAGCTCAATCGATCGAACTATATTTTCACTCAAAATTTGCGTGAACTCTGCGGGAACCCTATATATAAGTCGTTTTGACGCCAGACGAAGGCAGGACGCTCCAGAACGCAAAAAACAGCAATTTAGGGTAGTTTTAGGGTTAGTTTAGGAGTAGATTAGGTTAGATTCATATTCTTCTTCATCTTTTTCATTAATGTACTGAAGATTACTCAAGATTGATGTTGATTACGAGTTATATTCAGGTTTATTCCAGGTTTTTATGTTCTTTTATCTCTATTTGATTGCTTATTAGTTTAGATGTTAATGATTGTTATGTTTTACTGTTTCTGCACTAGTTTTATTATGTTTCCGTAGTTTAGACGTTGGAAATATGTGATGAAATCTTGATTTTTAGCCTCTGCCATGTATGATTTAGAAAACCTGAGCTCGATCGATCGAAGATATTTCGATCGATCGAACCAGCCATAGTCAAGCGATCGAAGACATTTTGATCGATTGAAGGATGATGCTGTCCGATCGATCGAGAGCGCTTCGATCGATCGAACATGTTGATTCTTGAGATGATTCTTTTAAGTATTTCATGACTTTCTATTTTAGAAATCTGTCATCAAATTGTCCCAATAAGCTCAGTTTGTCACAACAGCTTTTAGAACTTAAAGCCTTAAGGCATTTTCTTCAATGACTTTTGAAAACCACTTTGAATGCTAACACCATTTAGAGTGCAAGTAATTACCATTGTTTTAAACCGTCTTCCAAGTATTTTAAATCACTTGTGATGATGTAGTCCCGGCCATGAAAGGGCTACTGATTCTTTATCTTTAGAAAAATACGGAATGCTGAAGAAGAATGAACTCCATAGAACGTTAATGAGTATGCATGGTAGATGGTTAGGATCAATGTGGATTCACGTGTTTCCAACACCTTTAGTTTATTTATTTAATTAGTTATGTTTCTATATGCTTAGTTTATTATTTAGTTTAATTAAATTCATTAGGATTCGTAGAACCTCCACTTTCATATTCTTATTTTCTTTTCTTTTGCTTTAGGTTGTAACTTAGTAGATATTCTTCCTATTCCTTCCCTGTGGGATCGACCTGGACTTATCCAGTATTACTTGCACGATCACCTACACTTGGGTGTTGCACAAGAGCGCACAACTATTTAGTCGTGTCAAGTTCTTGGCGCCGTTGCCGGGGAAGGCAACTAGGTTTGGATTTTACTAAGTTTTTTCATTTTTCTTCTTTTACTTAAAAAAAAATCATTGGACTTTTTCTCTCACAAGAAAAAAAAAAATTTCTTTTGTTTAAATATTTTGGGTAAACATGTCTTATCCATATTACCCTCCATACAACACAAATACCACGAATGGGTACACATTAGGTAATGAGAACTATACCCTGAGTTGGCAAGCACCCACATATGATGCACATTATCAACCTGAGTGCTACCAATCACCACAATGGGAAAACCATCGTGTTAGTCTCCCATGTTATCAAACATATCAAGAACCTCTACCTGGAGAGTTCTATCAATCGCAATGGGGATATAACCAAAATGATAGTGTAGGATATAGTAGTAGTTCCCACGATTACCAAATGCACCAGGACTTTGCTTCTGGGGAGTCTTGCACACAAACACAATGGGAAGGGGACTATTACCAACAACAATGGGGTGAAACTTTATATAGTTATAATGAGGAGAATAACTAAGTTGAGGATAATGGTATGTTAGAATTGCTGCTTAGTGAAATGAAAAGGCTAGAGAGTGCAATTGATAAATTAGGAGCTAGATATCAACAAGCATTTGATAGTCAACCTTTAGAAGACTATACCAGTCCTTCAACGCTATAACCTGAATTTCAAGACACTAACAATGGAATGGAATTAGAGGACAATGATGGGTTCATACCGAGTGAGGTTAACAACTCATTTGAGAAAGTGATAACCCAACAAGAACTCCAAAACCAAACCATTGAGCATGAAGTTGTAGAACCATCTTCTCCTCAACATACAACCCCAGACATCAACTCCTTCACTGCCTGGATAAAACTGCACAATCTCTTTGTCCAGAGCACCTCAATAGATGACATATATAGTGAGGAGAGTTACAAGGATGAGAATGAGGTTTTAAAAGATGATGAGAGTTTAGGTGATTGCACGCAATTCGGAAAGGAAGAGTCCCCTGTTGACTCTACCCCTGCCTTTGAAAGTGACCCTAGAGAGGACATAATTGAAAAATCTAAATCTGATTTAGATTCTTGTGATATTCATGAACCCTCACCTCTTTCGACCGAAGAGGTGGTGTCACCAAGTTGCCCATCACCTATCCTTGCTATCAATCAAAGCTCTCGTCCTGAGCTTGAATGTTATGTGTACCCCATTCGTGAACAAACAGAATGTGTTGTGGAAGAGGATGGTAAGGATACTAGCACATGTTTTTCACAAAATTTTAACTTTCAAAATTCTTTGAGAGAAGACTTGGAAAATATTGGGCCCACTTTAGATGATCTTAAAATTCAACAAGAAGCTAGCAATCTTCTAGACTGCTTGACCTTCTTGAGTGATTATGACATTGAGGCCCAAATAGATAGCTTTATCCAAGTCCAGTCCAAAACCATGTGCATAGAACAGAAATTCAATTCATATGATTATATCTCCATAGATTATGTTCCAGGACAAGCGGAGGGTGGTGAAACTTCATTAGAACATCACTTCGACCCTGCCCCTTTTATTGAACCATGGCCTCCCCCTATTTTTAGTATTAAAATAGAGGCTGTTATAGGAAATACCAACACCAAAGATCGTTTCTTGCATATAATTCCTAAAAAGTGTGGTATTCCTTTTATAACTGTCCCAAAAAAATTTGGAAGCCATAGGTTTTGCATCATCTCCTCTGACCTTGAGCCTGACATTAGTTGGGGGGAGTTGCATTTTTATGAGGATCCCAACATTCTTCTCACTGTTAAATTATTTTATTGGGAAGATCCTCAAAAATTTCGGTTGTTAATCTATGATAAAAATCTTGATTCACCGAATTTATTTACTGAGTAGTTGTATCTATGTTTCCTTGTTGCTACTAATGATCTTGCAGGTAGCTTGAAAAAAATGGATGTTAACGCTTCGAGGTAAAATCCTTTCTTCCCTCGCTTTACTTTACATGTCCATGTGCTTAGTTTAGAACATTGAGGACAATGTCTAGTTTTAGTTGGGGGGGAGTGAGTCATTGTATGCCTCATATCTTTTTGTTGTACTTTAGTGTCATATACCTGCTTAGCAACATGTAACTCAGTAAATTAAAATCTGCAAAAATTTTAAAATTTTTATTTATTTATTATTATTTTTTTAAAGATAATAAAATGGTTCTTGTATTTCTCTCATAGTTAATGTAGTTAGTTATGATGCATTAGTGTTATTTTCTGTATGTTATTAGTATGTGATATACTATGGTAGTTTGTTTACTATCTTAGTTATAGTATGTTTTATGCCTTTTGATCTTCAAACAACTTTGAGCACATTGTGACAATCTGGTACTTAGCTAAAATGGATTAGTAAGCATAGTTTAAGTGTCTTGAGAGACTGTAGTGGAGACTAATAACCCAAGTGAGCTTTTGAGCCATTCTTTTATTTTTGAGAGTTTTATAAAATTACTCTTACTTTTTGAAAAGCGTATTAATTCGTTGAAAGTCTCATTTTTCTTCTTTATTTTGACTGATCACTAGAAGAGAACGTTCAGGATTTACCAAACTTTAGAGCTCTTGAATTTACTGAAATGAATTATCCTATTAACTTAGAAGATGATTTAGGCCATCTTTTGACCATACATGGATAATACAGCCTTGGCCTACCTCTATGCTATTCCTGTACTTCACCTCTTGAGCTTATCATAATCGCCTTGTCTTCATAATCCTAAAGTCTATACCAAACTCCAAATTAGGAGTTCAAGCATCAGTTCTTTATTTAGGTGTGATTGGGATGTGTTGCGTTAACAAGAAATATGTTAGTGTGAATAAGGGAATGTTGGCAAAGAAAAAAATGAAAGAAAAAAAGAAAAGCATGAGAAGAAAAAGAAAAAAAAAATGCCAATGGTTGTTACAAAAGAAAATAAAAAGGAATGAAAAGAAGAGTGTGAAAAAAATAAATAAAAGAAATGAAGAAGGAGAAAGAGAGATTGGAGATGTGGGAAAGTTTAAAAAGTTGTAGTAGACATTCCAATCACATCCTTTGACCCAATTGAATATTATGAGCCTCTTTCATCTTAACTTAACACATCTTTTTCAAAGTCCTGATGATTTTAAGTAAATTAGATTTGAAGTTAAGGTAATAAGAGAGTTCTCCACGGTATCTCGCTCTTCTAGTGAAAAGTATTCTTTCATGAGACTTTATGCACTATAAAATCTTCGTTTTTCAATTTAGATATGAGAATCATTAGATTCCATTTACAATTACTCTTCATAGCTTCCATATCATGAGTGACAATTATTACACCTAATTCGGAGTGAATTCATCTTGAGAGTGTAATCCCGGTGAGAGTTGAGTCAAAATGAACGTCTTGATAGTAACTTAGGTTATGCAAGTTTTGAAATTGAAGTTTTGTATTTTGGTTGTCCATTCACACACACACTTCAAGATTAATAGGTATGGAATATTCTAATGACTTTGATAGTAGATTAACTATAATGTATGTGTTGCATGGCTATGGCATACTAGAGAGTTTCATAAGATTGTTGAGCTTAACCACATTGTTAATGAGAGGAAAATTTCTTGAAAACATTTAAATGAGAACCATTACCATAAACATGAATTTTGTGGGTAGATTCACTGCAAACCCTCACGAGACAACACTTGTCCACTAGGGGGAACCTAGAGGTTTAAAGGCTTGTTGCATATGCTAAATGCAATCGCGATTCCTGCGAAAGTGAGTTAGAATTTTTATTTTCTTTTGTTTTTAATTTTTAGAGTTAAATAAACATTGCTGTAGTTCGCTTCATTGCTAGGGACTAGCAACGAGCTAGTTGGGGGGTATGATTCGAGGTGAAAAGTGCATATTTATAGTGTATTACACGGTCTTTTTATGCATACTTTTATCCCCAAGTCCCTAGATTTAGATGCATATCAATGATTAAGTGTTTTCTATGATGTTGAGACTCAAATATGTGTTTTTACACCATTTTGCAGGTTATAGGAAGCAACCATTGCATAGAAAGTGATTTTGGTGAAGAGAACAACAGAAGCAGCTGAGACAACGGCAATTTTGACAATGAAGAATTCAGATTTGGAGGATTTTTCCAGAGATATAAAATGTAGATCTTTGAGTTACGGTCGTGTGGCCGCAAACGGGAGGTCAATCCGAGGTCCGAGTGAAAAGTTATGGCCATTCTCCCATCGGTGCGCAGAGCTGTCAAAATCAGAGAGTTCAAGCGATTGAAGAAGAGTTCAATCGATCAAACCTTCGATCGATCGAACTAAGCTCGATCGATCGAACTATATTTTCACCCAAAAGTTGCGTGAACTCTGCGGGAACCCTATATATAAGCCGTTTTGACGCCAGACGAAGGCAGGACGCTACAGAACGCGAAAAACAGCAGTTTAGGGTAGTTTTAGGGTTAGTTTAGGAGTAGATTAGGTTAGATTCATATTCTTCTTCATCTTTTTCATTAATATACTGAAGATTACTCAAGATTGATGTTGATTACGAGTTATATTCAGGTTTATTCCAGGTTTTTATGTTCCTTTATCTCTATTTGATTGCTTATTAGTTTAGATGTTAATGATTGTTAGTTTTACTGTTTCTGCACTAGTTTTATTATGTTTCCGTAGTTTAGACGTTGGAAATATGTGATGAAATCTTGATTTTTAGCCTCTGCCATGTATGATTTAGAAAACCTGAGCTCGATCGATCGAAGATATTTTGATCGATCGAACCAGCCATAGTCAAGCGATCGAAGACATTTCGATCGATTGAAGGATGATGTTGTCCGATCGATCGAGAGCGCTTCGATCGATCGAACATGTTGATTTTTGAGATGATTCTTTTAAGTATTTCATGACTTTCTATTTTAGAAATCTGTCATCAAATTGTCCCAATAAGCTCAGTTTGTCACAACAGCTTTTAGAACTTAAAGCCTTAAGGCATTTTCTTCAATGACTTTTGAAAACCACTTTGAATGCTAACACCATTTAGAGTGCAAGTAATTACCATTGTTTTAAACCGTCTTACAAGTATTTTAAATCACTTGTGATGATGTAGTCCCGGCCATGAAAGGGCTACTGATTCTTTATCTTTAGAAAAATACGGAATCCTGAAGAAGAATGAACTCCATAGAACGTTAATGAGTATGCATGGTAGATGGTTAGGATCAATGTGGATTCACGTGTTTCCAACACCTTTAGTTTATTTATTTAATTAGTTATGTTTCTATATGCTTAGTTTATTATTTAGTTTAATTAAATTCATTAGGATTCGTAGAACCTCCACTTTCATATTCTTATTTTCTTTTCTTTTGCTTTAGGTTGTAACTTAGTAGATATTCTTCCTATTCCTTCCCTGTGGGATCGACCTGGACTTATCCAGTATTACTTGCACGATCACCTACACTTGGGTGTTGCACAAGAGCGCACAACTATTTAGTCGTTTCACTCGGCATCCCATCGACTTCACTCTTCTCGTTTCTTCTTTCCTTTCTTTTTCTCACTTGCAATGGAGTAAATCTCCATTGCTTATCTATGATCAGTGTACAATTCTAACAAATACATATATGACATTTCATGCTTTAATATCGACAACTCATATAAACTAGTCTCTAGGGAGGGAGATACGCATTCATCTTGTAGTGAAACCAATGTCGTAGAAGGCATTCTCCTTACCACGCATCCAGTGCCCTGACTGGGCCTTCTCCCAAACCATGTACATCAGTCGTCACTACTAAATTCTCAAACATCGAAAAGCTTACCCCCGACATAAATTATATAACCTCCCATTTGACCCACATGACACATAGCATGCTCACATAATCACATAGACATGCTTTTCCAGAATATTCACGGGCATAATTAAAGGGCCTAATCTAACACATGAATTTTGCCCGAATCATAATATCACCTTTGATATTCAATGTAATACCCTGTATTTTGGATGTATAATAAATATATGAGATTCTATATACTGACCTGAACCATACCTGTAAAGTGATGTTCAATCGATTGAACCTTATTCAATCTATTAACATTGTGACTTTTCAATCGATTGAACCAACTTCAATCGATTGAAACCCTGCCGTCGTAATTGATGATGCAGTCCCCTTTCCCAATCGATTGAGCCCTTGTTAATAGATTGAACCTGACAGACCTATTCTCAATCAATCGAAGAAGCTTCAATGGATCGAACGTGTTAAGATATTTATTTCCAGAATTGCACCCAAACTGCCACCTGCACCCTTCCCTTGCCTATATGTATATGTTGTATTCGTGAGTGTGGAGAGGTTGATGTCTAGAGAGAGTTTAGAGAGAGAGTGGGGATATGTACACTCATATACATATATATATATATATACACATACACATAGACTATATATATAATCTATGGGAGAGAGAGAGAGGATATAGCAAAGAAGAAAGAGAAGAAGAAGAGAGACAAAAAGAGACAGAGAGGAGGAAAGGAGACAAAGGAGAAGGAGAGAGAGAGAGAGAGAGAGAGAGAGAGAGAGAGAGAGGAAGAGTTTTCTTTAGAGCTCAAAGCTCACCGAGCTCACACCAAACGTGCCCTTATTCGCTATGGTGAGTTCCAAACTCACTCGATAGCATTGGTATATTGTTTTACAAGTTTTGGATGTGAAATAATAGACCCAAAGGTACCCCAGCAATTCTGGGCGTCATTACCCAATTTCTGGAAAAGAGGACGTTCAAGCTATTGAACCTGTTTCAATCGATTAAACTCAACTATTCTTAATCGATTGAAGATTCTTCAATCGATCAACCTTATTGTTTTCTCGATCGATTGAATTTGTTTCAATCGATTGAGCCCAACTTTTTCTAATCGATTGAAAATGATTTCAATCGATTGGTACTTATAGATTTGGGATATCTCTATGTATATATGTTGTGAACTACTTAGTTGTTTAGTATCAATTAGTACTTTCATTATACGATATCGGTTGGGTAAGGAGTATTGCGACCCGATAATGAGATATGATTAAGAGTATGGTGAGAACATTTGTAACGTGAGATTACGAGGTAGTCGAGAATCAATTTGATATCTGTTTCTTTTCACTTAGCGTAGTCAGGCCATAATGGGAATTGTTATGTGTCTAACTCTTTCCTTTCATTCCTAACTCCTCTACTTTTCTTGCTAGTTCTTTGTATTTGGTCATTAAATGATCTTCACTTTTTAACTGATATATACTTTTCTCCTCTACCGCTGCTAGCTGTGCACGTGAAGCATCTTCAGAGTTAGACCATTCATGAGCATATTCAGCTAACCACTCAAAGTGGGCTTCAGCTTCTTCGGTGTTTTTGCTAAGAAATACACCTGCTCTCATAGTTTCAACCTGTTTCTTCATTTCACCATTTAGTCCTTCATAAAAGAAGCTGATGGTTCGCCAAAGGGGAATGTTAGGATTACACAAATCCATAGTGACATAACCATCTACCATGCAGTAACATTAAAGCTCTATGGAGTACGTCTCTCTACAGTATTCCGTATTTTCTAAAGATAAAGATTCAATAGTCCTTGCATGACCGGGACTATATCATCACAGTTGATTTAAAAATACATGAAAGCGGTTTAAAACAGTAGTCAAGACTCGCACTCTGAATGGTGTTAACATTCAAAGTGGTTTGCAAAAGTTATTGAAGAAAAATGCCTTAAGGTTTAAAGTTAGAAAAGTGTTTTGACAAACTGAGCACATGGGGACAGTTTGATAACAAATCTCAAAAGCAGAAAGTCTAGGAATAGTGCAAAGGACCATCTCAAGATTTTGAGTGTTCGATCGATCGATGTGCTCTCGATCAATCGAACATCATCATGTCTCAATCGATCAAAATGTCTTCGATCGCTTGACTATATCTCTGCTCCGATCGATCGAAATCAAACACAGGTTTTATTCTGCTGCATGGCAGAGGCTCGAGATCACTGTTTCATCATGATCTCCCAACTCTGGGACTACTCAGACATGGTCTGGAGTACTGCAGATTTGTTTTTAACGTAAAAGTTCATTAAGGGACTGTTTTCTTGCGATTTTTACATAAAACTTATGGAAATTATAGATTAACACTAAACTAACAAGAAACACTATGAATACTACTGTTTATACTATGAAAAACTACTAGAAAACTGTAAACAATCAATGATATGAAACCTGAATGGGAGGAACACTTGTATTGAAACTGAAATCACCAAGCAACCAATGTAAAATCCGAGATTAACCTACAAAACAAGCAAACTCTCTATCTCCCTCTATGTAAACTGTGAAACTAAAATTGGGTATCCTTATGGACGTGCTTACAACGATAATATATAGAAGAAACCTAAGCTAGGGTTACAAAAATACGTCTCTGCTGCGTGCGCGTAAATTCTGATAAAATTCATGTTCGATCGATCGAACTATATTTCGATCGCTTTAACTTTCAGATTATTCGAGCGCTTGAACTGGCTTAGATCGATCGAAAGCTCGATCGCTCAAACTTCATTTTTTATCTTTGAATTTCCTTGCTTGTAATCAAGCTTTCCTTTTATCCTGTTATTCATTTCTGCACATAACACAACAGGATATCTGCACAAAACAACAGCTAATACATAAACTTATCATAGATTTATCACATTGTATAAAAGCTGGCATTGTAACACAACTCGCAGATATGTTAGGGAGTTGTAAACTAAATCAGCATAATTCCTTCTTTTAGCTCGGTTGTATTTTACAATACCCCCGCTTGTCACAACCCCCAACTAGCTTATTGCTAGTCCCTAGCGATAAAGCGGTAATAAAGCAAGTGAACTAATACTACAACGACTAAAAGAAATCAAAATAAACTAAAACAATCTAACCTAGTAGAAAGAGATACTTCCTAACTCACTTTCACAGGAATCGCGGTTGTATTTAGCGAATGCAACAAGCCGTTAAACCCCTAGGTTCCCCCTAGTGGACGAGTGTTGTCTCGTGAGGGTTTATAGTGAATTTACCCACAAAATTCTCTATTTTAAGTTTAAAAAGATAAAGAACAACTTTAAAACACTCCCTCCTATTCAATTGCTAATTCAGCTCTATAAAGACATATCAGTCTCAAACAAACCATGAAAGAAAATCACATGCTCCTCATGCCACCAAGATAGATATAAAATATGTACCGCATTTATATATCCGTGTTTGTGTGAAGTTAACAGCTATGCATCAAACCACATTTAGAGTCATTTGGACTATTGTACCTCTAGACCTCGTAATTTCAACTCAAATCTCACATTGGTTTACACTCATAAAAGAACGTCTCTCAGAAACTTGCTTAATAATTATCGCACATGTATGAAAGCTTTGATAAGAGTGATATTCTGGTTACTAATGCTTTCATACTTGACTCTATGAAAAATGAACATTTAGAGTGTATAGTCTCACGAATAAAATACTACTTACTAGAGGAGCGAAATACCGTAGATAACCCAATTTACACATTCATGTTCAAACTAATTCGTAAAGAATCATTAAGACTTTGAATTTTTGGTTTTTATATGGTAGTTGAAGATGATGAGAGAGAGAATATACATCTTAGTATGTGATGAAGTCTATCTCCTCATTTTATTCCTTTCACATCTTCGACCGACTTCTCTTCTTTGCATATGCTTTTTTTTTTACGATATATACACACTCCCTCTTCACATTCACGCGTTTCTTTTCTTTTTTATTTTATTATTAATTTTTTTCAGCACTTCCCACAGCTACTCTTCTCTAACCACATACTATGACAATTTATTCATATTAGGGGTCCATAGGGGTCAAGGTATAAGATTAGGAGTTTGTATTCTCATGAAGAGTTGGAAATATTGAATCAGTGTGGGGTTAGAAACAAAACAACTTCTTGGATAAAGGTAAAGGGATATGTATAGATTATGGAATGGGTAGTGATGGCTTAAATCATTTTTTTAATTCCTTAGTTTTAGTATTTCAGTGGTCATTGAGTTTAATTGGTAGACCCTGAACGTTCACCTCTAATAGGCAGCCAAAATGAAGAATTAATTGAGATTATTTCAACGAACTTTTATAAGTATAATCAAGATAAATGGTTCGAGTTTATGTGAAAATTCTCTCAGAAATGAAGATTGGATCAAAAACTCACTAAGGGTAATTAGTTTCCACTATTCATTCTTTTAGCACAACAGTTGTATTAACTCATTTTTAGGTTTCTACATAGCTATCAAATATTGCATAAGGATGTTGGATACATGAAAGGTTACACATGCAATCATCCTAATGATAATAGAAAAATGCGTGAACTTAATTCATAAAAGGATGAGACTAATATGAATTCATCACTGCTTCATAAACAACTAATCAGGAGTGAAAGTTCAAGTTATTCCATCATTAGGTTCAGCATGTTAAAAAAATTTCAAATGTTTACTGATTACCGAGATTGCATGTTAATGAAGATTTTCAAAGTTTCAAGGTGCTAAGTGTGGAAAAATGTAGGTGAATACTTATCTATCCCCTACCCCCAACTGAAAACAATGATGTCCTCAAAAGTTGATTTTCAATAAAAGATAGATGGGCATCACCTGATCAAAGCAGATCAATGACAGCAAGCATAGCAACCTGTAAAGAAACTATACAAACTCCAAATAACTAAGATCAATAAATATAGCAATACAAAATATGATCCTTGTATAGCACCATCACCAAGCACTAGAAATATAAAACAATAATAATACAGAATAGTGATCACAATGTCCAACTATCCCAAAAAGAGTACTAAGAGAGTGGAGAGAAAACAAAAAAAAATACAACAAAACTCCCATACTCTCAACTAGCAGAAACTACTAATCATTAGCCATATCAGATAGAATCTCTATGGGTGCAGCCGGAGCATTGGCACCTCTACCCTTAGCAATAGCAGGAGCAGTGGTTGGGTCACTCGTGGTCGTGTCCGAAGGTAAAGCAGAAGATGGAACAGACACGACTGGAGGTGGTTGAGGCAGTAGCTCAAAACCTAGAGGCAGAGCGGCCGACGTAGATGGAATAGAGGTCGATGGTGTAGACGGGGTAGTAGAAGGTGCTGCAGCTGGTGGTGGATGGTGGAGTGACAAGTCAACTCCCAAGTGAAGTAGTATCACATCCAACTATGCCGTCATAGGATCAAATCTTCCCTCGAGTCGGATCCGGGCCTCTCTCTCCTCTAGCAATAAGGTATGCAAAGTCTGGAGAGACACGGAAGACGACTCTCCCTGGGCACGAGCCTGAGATCGCTATCTCAGCTTGAACTACTGGACCTCAAGGACATGATCAACCTCCTCATCAGTATCATGCTCCTTAGCCTTGGAAGGCATCCCAGAAGCGCCTCCCTTGGTACCCGTGCCTCCAACACATCTCTTTTTACCAACCGTCTCTTTACCCTTTCCTTTTAATTTTCTTTTCTTTGGGCATCAGAACGGCGTGCCGCTGTCTCGCTGAATCGACTGAAGGCCTGTGTGATCACATTCGTGGCCAATGGTAGCAACCCAGCCTGCTCAATAACTCGATGGATGGGCTAAGTGCCCTTCAAATGGTGCTTGGCAGCAATATACCGCTTCGGCTGGATGAAAAAGTCGATGTAGAGACGAGGCAGATAGGCGCGCTGACCTGTGCCAACGACATAGAGGACACGAGCGTACCATGGTGCTAACATGTCATGGTATAAAGTCATCAGAATACAGTTGCAAAGTGCCAAGTGGAGGAGATGGTAATCTACGGTGTGAAACTGATCCTCGATAAGAGATGTGTCATTCCATATCTGAACAGCTCCTCTCATAATCTCAAGTATGATAGTGGTGGCAGGAGTCTTAGGGGCACTTGGTAATCGAGAGTAGAAGTAGTCTGGCACCTCAGGGACCCCCAGAGTAGCTGCTATGGTAGTAGGGCTGAAGATGATCTCACGCCCACAGAAGAAAGACCGATATGTGAAAGGGGCCGCGGGATCCTTGATCATGGTGGCTGTAGACACCCTATTTTGTCAGCTATCAGATTTAGGAGACCCATAGCTTGGTTATTCACAATGATCGAAAAAGACTTAAAAGAACTCCTGGAAATTAGTTCTATCTCTCGGAATGCTCAGAATGACCAAAATGCCCCTGAAAGCCCAAAAGCTCCCAGATCTGGACCAAAAGTTTTGGAAACATGCTACGTCATAAGAAAAATGATAAAATGAGTTTTTAAGAAAAATCAAAAGAAATCGTCAGCTCCCAGAGACGCCCGGAAGTCCCGAAAGTCCCCAGAAAGTCCCCGTTGACCAGTTTAACCAAGGTTTGACCAGGTTTGACCAAGGTTTGACCAAGTTTGACCGAAATTGTCCAAATTTTCCAGAATCATTCTAGATCATGAGAAAAGTATTAAAATGAGTTCTAAAAGAAAATCGAGCAAAAACGTCAGCTCTTGGGAACTCCCGGAGATTTCCTGGACTTCCCTGAATCCCAGGTTTGACCAGTTTGACAAGAATTTGACTTTAAAACCGGGGCACCATAACAATTTTCAAATATTTTTTATGGATACTAGAGGTCAATAGCTTTCCAACGGTATATCGCACATGATTTTCGGATTTAAAACGAGTCTATTATGAATTTCCGAAGGGGAAAAAGGTGATCAAATCGGCTTTTATCACAAATACCACAAAACTTTTCAAAGTGACCTATCCCCGAACTATTGTTTTTGTAAATTAGACTCCATTACCTTTCCAACGGTATATCACAACCTCAGTTTGGAGTTCATACGCATTTTCTGTGAATTTCGGACGAAATAGGGCCTTTTCGCGAATACCGGAACCTCAAGGGGCCTAAACAGCATTATTTGGACAAAGGAGGAGCACTGCCGCCGCGGTACTGGCCCAGTGCCTCCGCGGCACTCCCCTCCAGAATAGTGTATTTTTGTAATTTTTCTTGGGGGTCCATTTTGATTAATTGAAAACCAAAACGACGTAGTTTTATGATTTCAGATGTTTGGAGCCAATGGGAATACTTCTAAAACCCCAAAACCACCCCAAGTTGGCCTATTTAAACCCCCCATTGCTCTCCATTTTGGGGGTGTCAAATGAAAGCTTAGAAAAAGTTTGGGAGAGAAAGTTGTAGAGATAAGGTTAGAATAGAGAGAAAAGAAGCTTCCTTCTTTGATTTTCAAAACAAAAGTGAGTTCTAAACTTTGTTTTTACTTCATTACTCCCATTTACTTCAACATTCAATACATCCAACCACCATTTTAGTGAGCATTTAAAAGAGTGGAAGCTTCTTCCATGTCCAATGTCATTACATATGAGTGAAACACCAAACTACAAGTTCTATACATCATGAATATCATCTATTGATTGCTATCTATTTACTTGTTTGTTTATATAATGCTCATCTCTTCTCACCCCATTTCTTTTTTATTTTCTTTATTTACTTACTAGTCCATCATCATCTAAATGATGACATGAAGTTTGGGGTGAGTGAATCCTTATGGATAGTAGCTCTTGACCTCAAAAACATGTTTGATAGATGATGATTATAACTTCAATACCTCCAAGGCATTCTTGAAGTTATGTTCAAATGAAAATAAATCTCTCCAACAATCTTGGAGGTTCTTGATGATGAGTTTGAGGTTGGCATTTTTAGTGGCTATAACCTTTATTGAGTATTGAAAATATGCTTTCAAAACATCTACTTCAAAACCGCTCTTAAAACCCCTCATTTTAATCTCAAGAAAGAAAACTCTAGTTTTTTCCAAAATTTTCAAAACAGTGAGTCAAAACAGTGAGTAATCTGAGTTCAAAGATTTCTCTAGAACTCAATACTCAATGTATGGATGAAAGGCCACTTGGAAAGTCTTCCTAACTCATTATAGGGCACCCATGATTTTTGGTTTGACTTGGAAGTACTTGAAAATGGTCCATTTGGACACAAACATTCCTTCCAGACATTCTGCCTCTGCTGTCACAGCAGCTTAGTTAACTTCCAACTTCTTTTTCAGAAAACTTTTTCAAAAGGGGTGGTCCCAACTTATTTTTCCCTTAAACTTCAATGTCTTAGGGAACTTTCTGTATAAAATGGGCCCCTAGATCATTGTTTTTCAGTTTTTAAGATTTTTCAACATTTCAGTCGAGAGTACGGAATCTGTTTTTGACTGACCTTAATTGTTATATGATTTCTCTCAATCTGTGATAGTTATTGAAGATTGGATTTTTGAGTTGTGTTCTAGACACAATAAGGAAGATGTCCACAAAAACTAATGCATTTAAAACATTCTTAACCCCTCTTTTCCATTTTCACAAGATCATGTTACTGTTCTGTCCACTATTCACAGCAAGCACATTTTAACTTTCATTCTTTGATTTGATGCTTATAGGCATTCCAAATTAGTTCATATGTTAGGAAGTAGTTCATACTACATTTTTACATATCCCATGTTGATTTCATTCATTCATTCATACACATTTTAGACTTCTAAGTCATTTTAGAAATCCATGTACACAAAACACACTACAACCTTTGCACATTTTAGAAACATACATTGCATTCATGCAAGATTTGGGGTTTTTGTAACTCTTAATCTAAGAAGATTATAAGGAACGATCATGTTCACACGTTCATGCTTCCCCTCGATCTAATCATCCTTTCTCATCCGTCCCAGGGATTGAGAGATCTTCTTTTCTCAAAGAATAACATGCATCATGCTAGCTTGCTAAGCATATTTTGATTTCTTTGATTATTTGTCTCAAGAACAATCCATGTCCCCTTTTAGATTAGGAAAACTTTACTACTTGATATGTGATTAGACGATTTTTCCCCTAGGTTTGTTTGTGTGATCTTTCACTTTTGCATTGTGTGATATTTGGCTTAGATCTTATGAATGATATCTTATCTTTAGATCTTCCATTTCAAGTTTCTTATGTAATGTAGTATACTATCATAGTATTATTTGTCGAACCAAACATAGTATAAGATGATTATTTTGATGCTAATTGAGGCCTGTCGAAAGACGGGGCGAGTTGAGGGTGTTTTAGTCGTGACAAAGGCTCCTTCCTCTCTCGTACCAAAACCCTGAACCAAGTTCTTTGGTTATGGAGGGCCGGTGCCCCTTATCCGTTTGGGTGAGTCAAAATTAGGTTTCTTGGTTCCTTAAAGACCAAGTGGTGACTATGTATCTGTTTTCAGCAGACCTTTCCTTTTCTTTCTTTGATCCAGATCAATTTCAAACAAGTTTCAAAACAAAAGAGGTGGAACGCCGCGTGTCCACAATCTGGCGACTCCACTGGGGTTATTTATTTTAAAACAAAATAATACAGAGGTTTGACTCATAAGAAGCATCCTTAAAATCATCTTTTTACTGTGTCTGGTTTACCGCATTGCACTTCTGCATTTCCCCTTCGATTGTGTCTGAAACGCGGCGCTGACATTGTTCAAGTCTTGCTGTGCCAGGGCACAAGTCACCATTGATACTGTACCTTCCAAGGTATATCAAAAAGAGTAAAAACCTCTGTACTGTCTCCTTGACGGTATATTGGAACTCTCGTCAACGGACCCTCTTTGACTAAACCCAGCCTTTGCATATAGATTCCTGTAGAACCTTTCATAGGGCTGTTCATTTATCTTTTCAGATAGGACAATATGATATAACTGCTATATGCCCTGATGGGATTACCTGAGCGGAGTAGACGCTTATGTGGCATAGAACAAAACCTCTTTCTTTTGATCCCCAAGGCAATCACTCACATGTGATCACATTGAGCTGACCTGCCTAGGCACCATGATAAGGATGTCTTCTCTATGCTCACAAAGATATACACCGCAAACCTTGTTTGTCGGTCCTAAGACATAAGAGTATGAAAACCTGCTAGAAAGTACGATCACTATCATCGTACTAACCCGTTTCTCCCAGAAACTCTGTCCAGATATCCCAGATATAACCGTACTAAGCCGTTTCTCCCAGAAACTCTGTCCAGATATCCCAGATATAACCGTATTAACCCATTTCTCCCAGAAACTTTGTCTAGATATCCCAGATATAGCCGTATTAACCCGTTTCTCCCAGAAACTCTGTCCAGATATCCCAGATATAACCGTACTAACCCATTTCTCCCAGAAACTCTGTCCAGATATCCCAGATATAACCGTACTAACCCGTTTCTCCCAGAAACTCTGTCCAGATATAACCGTATTAACCAGTTTTTCCCAGATACCCTGCTCAAATTGCCCAAAAATACCAGAAACTGTGTCCGGATATCCCAGTTTCTCCCAGAAACTCTGTCCAAATCAACCGGAAATGTCCAGTCTCTCCTAGAAGCCTTCACAAAAACCTGGAAACCCCTATTATCCTTTGGTGATCGTACTGGAAAGTAAGATTGGCACACTCTATATGGTTAGGGTCTTATTTGTTTAACTGCTATCTGTTAGAAATAGGAGCATCATATAGATTAGGGCTTACATCTGCATGCTTGTCTCACATGCATGCACCATTCCCATCAATCTGCACGCACTGTGTCGAGTCAGTCCACATCACTGTCTTTTTCTGTCTAAAGTTGTCACTATCAGGATCTGATACACCCCTTCTTTCAAAATCTGTCAGGTCAGTATAGATTCCCAAAGTCAACAGTCGGGATCCTCGTCATGGGTCAGGAGTTCAGATAATCGTTTGGTCAGAATCAGCCCGACAGCCTACTTCAGCATGAATCGAGAAGAGCTAGAAAACAAGGTTACCGAGTTGGGAGTAACTATAAGCCAACAGTCTGATAGCCTAGCCCAAGTTCTGAAGTTCATAGAAGAATTGAAGCAACAGCGGCCGCAACCTTAGCCAGGGTTTCCACCACCATGGTTTGAACCACCCCTACATGAGAATAACGGGGAGGAAGACTGGCTTTAAGGGGTCCCACCATTTGCATATGAGAAGAAGCTCTAAGAGAAAATGGATAAGGTTGACAAGCTGGAGAGCGTACTAAGGAAAAGCAAAGGGGTCGATGATTACATGCTAGACCTGGAAGGCCTCTTTGAGCCTGTTAAGCTGAAACTGCCGAAGAACTTCAAAATGCCTGCCATCGACCGTTTTGATGGAACTAGGAATCCAAAAAGTCATGTGAAGCTATGTATGAGTATCTTCCAGTCCATGGGTTGTACCCACGAACACATTGCGATGTTGTTCCTGCAAACTCTTACAAAGTCTGCACTATCATGGTTCCTAACCTTGGAAGCCTCCAAAACCCGGGCATGGGAAGGCATCGTTCGAGTCTTCGTCGATCATTACTCCTATAATCAAGAGCTGACTATCAGGGATTTGGAAACAACCCGGCAGAACAACAATGAACCCTTCGCTGCATTTCTGAGCAGATGGAGGAACAAGGTAGCCCAAATGACCTACCGGCCGGTTGAGAAGGAACAAGTGAGAATGCTAATCCAAAATCTGTAGCCGCTCTATCATGAGAAATTGTTCTACCAGTCCATCTCCACCTTTGAGGAGTTGTTTGAAGTTGGAACTCGAATTGAAGACGCTATCAGAGAAGGAAAGATAAAAAAAAAAGAAGAGCCTCCGAGTCAGTCAAGAAGGCCCAACTACTCTCGGAATCCCCCGGATGTCAATGCCCTTAGCAGCCAACCCATGGCGTACCCTCCTAGGCCATACCAACCCTCCAACCAGGCAAATTCTTCCAATCGCCCTTTCCAGAAAAAGCCCCCTCGTAACTTCGCCAAGTTAGAAATCTCTCTCTCCTCAGCCTTAGACCGCCTCCTCAAAAAGGGCCATCTCCAACTACTCCTAACTGCGATATGTCCAAACGATGTACATACCACCAAGCCCCTGGCCACAACACCGATGATTGCATGCGCCTCCGTCATGATATCCAAGACCTCATTGACCAGAATATCATTGAACCGCCTCCGAAGCAGCCCCATATCACTCAAAATCCTCTACCGAACCACCAAAATGTCAGCCTCATCGAGTCCAGCCCTGTATCCTTCAACCCCGCTACATATATCACCCCCCTAGGACAACCCTTACCCCTCATTGACATCCCGGATTCTGTGGGAATTCATCTAATTGAAGGGGAGAATGACGAGTGGCAGCAACAGCTAGACGATGAGCAAAACTTGTTCTTTATGGAAGAGCATGATCTAGGGGTGGTAGATCTCAAATGGTATGATCCCAATAATGAAAGTGATGCTTCTATCTGGGATGAGCCAGAGAAACCATTTGTGGGAACGGATTGTGATTGGTTCAAAGAGGATGGGACTGTAGAAGGGCCTACTCCTGCCGAGATTGATCATCTGACCAGGTTAGGCTGTCATTATCAGCCTCCACAGCCTGCCACCAAAGCAACCGAGAAAGGTCCGGTCAAAGACAAGGGGAAGGGTAAGATGGATGAGATCATCAAAGAAGATAATGAGTTGATAAAATAGCTAAAAAAAACCCAAGCACATCTCTCGATGTGGGATATCATGGTAACATCCTACAAGCATAGGCAAGCCGTGTTAAATGCCTTGGCTGGAATAGAGGTCCCCATCGATGTCGCACCGGAGGACATGGTGGCTTTTTTGGGCGCACTTACCCCTGACCCGATCATTATATATTATGATGAGGACCTGCCACCTAAAGGATCTATACATAACAAAGCATTATACATCCCTATCGGATGTAAGGGGCAGCAGGTGTCGTTTTGTCTAATCGATACAGGTTCTGCCTTAAATGTTTGTGCCCTAAGGACTGCCACCACTTTGGGGGTCGATGTCCTTGACATCACGCCATCTGTGCAATCCGTGAGGGCCTACGATAACACCAAGAGGAATGTGATGGGAACTGTCTCTCTACAAATCCGGGTAAGATCTTTGGTAAGCACTGAAGTTTTTTAAGTCATGGACATACCTGCCTCGTTCAACTTGCTGATCGAAAGGCCCTGGCTGCATGCCAACAAAGCCGTATCATCCACTGCGCATCAAATGATCAAGTACATTCATGAGAAGGAGGTGAAAATCATTCTCGGTAATAGTTGGGGTAATGAAGCTTTCCCGAACTACGCTCCCATTTTTGAAATCCAAATACCTGAGCTAGAAGAAGGAGAAATCGAGGGATTTTTCATGGAAGAAGTCCACATGATCAATGACGAAGACAGGTTCCCCGAGGACCACTCCGTAGTTGTCAACATTGTCCGCAAAATGAACTACTTCCCCGGAATGGGATTGGGCCGACGCCAGCAAGGGATTCGTGAGTTCCCTCAGATCAAAGGGCAACAAGGCACTTTTGGGTTAGGGTACAAGCCCACTGAAGAAGACGTCGAGCTACAGAGGCCATGGAAGAAAAGGGTAAAGGGTCTCCCACCATACCGCAAAACCTTGAATGGACAATTCATCAAAGAAGGGGATGATTTCCCCTACTTCGGATTCCCCAAACCCTGGATCCGTCAAACCACTGGGAAAAGGCACCCCGGGCTTGAAATCTTCGCTGACTGTGAAAGGCCCCCATATCAAGATCCGTTCTATCCCGAAGAAGTTGAGAAGACCCCGGAGGAAGACTGGTTGAAATACCTGGACACTGAAGCCATCAAGAAAATGTGGGAGGAATCCGCTGAGAAGAAGGAAGAAAAGAGGGCCGAGAGCCAAGATGATCAGATCAAGCCAACTGAGGAGGGTCTGAGCAACCAGGCTGTAGAGTCATCTGTCCGTGTCTCCCTATCCCCTGTTTTCCCAGAGTCTGTACTGCCAATTATCGAGTCTGTACTAGAGTCGGCTACTGTAAGCCCGCCACTGTCCAATGTAATCACTTCACCTGTCATGAATGAAATGAAAGACGATTCTTCTTACTCCTCTGTGTCTAATACTTGTGAATGCACAGATCCCTCCGAGGATCTCCCAATTGAACTTAAGCAACTAATTGAAAAACCACCTGCTTATATAATCGAAGATACTTTATCAGTTAACCTAGGTGAAATAGATAATCCACAAATTGTGCAAATTGGCTCAACCCTTAATAAAAAAGAAAAAGAAGAGCTAACTCTCTTGCTAAAAGAATTCAAAGATGTTTTTGCTTGGTCTTACGAAGACATGCCTGGGGTCGATCCCGACATTGTCCAACATCATATTCCCCTCCTCCCCAATTCTAAACCTGTCAAGCAAAAACTAAGGCGCATGAGGCCAGAATGGACACTCAAGGTTAAAGAAGAAATGGAGAAGCAATTCAAGGCAGGGTTCATCATTGTCACCGAATATCCGGAATGGGTTGCCAATATCGTGCCAGTCCCGAAGAAGGATGGAAAAGTTCATGTGTGCGTTGACTTCCGTGATCTAAACAAAGCCAGTCCCAAGGATGACTTCCCGCTTCCCCACATTGATGTTTTGGTAGATAACACCGCAGGACATGAGTTACTTTAATTCATGGATGGCTTCTCAGGGTACAATCAAATTCTAATGGCGCTAGAAGATCGGGAAAAGACAACATTCACCACCCCTTGGGGGACCTACTGTTATAGAGTAATGCCTTTCGGACTCAAGAATGCTAGGGCAACCTACCAAAGAGCTGCCACCACTCTGCTGCATGACATGATTGACAAGGAAGTAGAAGTGTATGTAGATGACATGATCGTGAAGTCCAGGGATAGAGAAGGACACCTGGTAGCTTTGGAAAAGTTTTTTGAAAGGTTGCGCAAATACAAGATGAGGTTGAATCCAAAGAAATACACTTTCGGTGTGACCTCCGGTAAACTCCTGGGTTTTCTCATCACACAAAGGGGGATAGAGGTGGATCTCTCTAAGATCAAGGCAATCCTAGAAATGACACCACCATGGAATGAAAAAGAAGTAAGGGGGTTCCTCGAAAGAATCCAATTCATCAGCTGCTTCATTTCCAAGCTCACAACTACATGCGATCCTTTATTCCGATTGCTAAGAAAAGGGGAAAAGTTCCAATGGGATGACCAATGTCAAGCCGCTTTCGACAAAATAAAGGCCTATCTTCAAAATCCGCCTGTCCTCTCACCACCCACTCCTCATAAGCCCTTATTCCTTTACCTATCTATCTCCGAAAATGCCATGGGTTGCATGCTAGCCCAAGAAGGAGAAGAAAACCACTCCGAAAAAGCCATATACTACCTCAGCAAGAGGATGACTGGGTATGAGCTCAACTACTCTACCCTCGAAAAAACGTGTTGGGCCTTGGTTTGGCGCACCCGCCGACTGAGGCACTACATGGTGGCCTTCCCAATTGTACTCATATCCTGCATTGATCCTCTAAAATACCTTCTCAAAAAACCCGCCCTGACCGGTCGTATATCTCGATGGTTACTCCTACTATCTGAATTCGATATCAAGTATGTTTCAAGCAAATCGGCAAAATGGAGAACTGTAGCTGAGCATCTCGCAGAACATGCCATTGACTCCAAAGAAAGTGGGGACTTTCCATTTCCGGACGAGAATATCATGGAAATCAAGGAAGAACAGTGGAAGTTGTACTTTGATGGAGCAACCAATATGAAAGGATACGGAGTAGGAATGATCCTAGTATCACCAAGTGGGGACCATACTCCGTTGGCAGTCAAGCTCAATTATAACTCCACCAACAACACTGCTGAATATGAAGCATGCATTCTGGGAATGGAAGCAGCCATAGAGCTGAAAGTTCAGAAGTTGGACGTCTTCGGGGACTCAAACCTCGTCATATCACAAGCTAGAGGAGAATGGAAAGTAAAAGAAGAAAGGTTGAAGTCCTATCATGATCATCTAGACCAACTCAAGAGGCAGTTCGAGAACATCACATTCCTCTACTTACCCAGAGAAGAGAATCAGCTAGCGGATTCATTGGCTACCTTAGCCTCCATGATCAAGATTCCTGTGGGAGTCAAGATGATGCCTTTGGCAATTGAGTAGAGGTACAAGCCTTCGTTCAACATAATTGCCATAATCGAAGAAGAAGAGAATGGAACACCATGGTATCACGATGTCTAGGATTTCATAGAAAATGGGACATACCCCCAAGAATCTACCGAGAAAGACAAAAGGGCCATTCAAAGATTCGCAGCGCAATTCATCATTTGCGGTGGGAAACTGCTAAAGAAAGGATACAATGGTCACAACCTGACTTACTTGTTTGGAAAGAGCTCCAGAAGAATGATGGAGGAAATACACGAGGGGGTATGCGGTCCGCACATGAACGGTCACATGCTGGCCAAGAAAATCATAAGACAAGGGTACTAATGGACAACTTTGGAGAAAGATTGTTGCGAATACGTAAGAAGGTGTCACAAGTGCCAGATCCATGCAAACATGACCCATGTACCACCGTCTCTTCTATACAGCATAACCTCGCCTTGGCCATTCTCAACTTGGGTAATCGATATCATCGGTGAAGTCGTTCCAAAAGCCTCAAATGAAAATCGGTACATTTTGGTGGCCATCGACTACTGCACGAAATGGGTAGAAGCCGCATCCTACAGTAAGTTGGGGGCCAAGGAAGTGGCCAAGTTCATCAAGAGAAATCTCATCTGCCGTTATAAAGTCCCCCATGAGATTATTTTAGACAACGGGAGTCATTTCAAAGCGGAAGTCAGGGATCTGTTCGAGGAATACAAAATCACTTATCACAAGTCATCACCGTACAGACCATAGACTAATGGGGGAGTCGAGGCTGTAAATAAGAATACCAAGGCCATACTACAGAAATCAGCTGATACCTATAAAGACTTGCATGAAAAGCTACCAATCGCACTTTGGGGATATAGAACATCGATAAGGACGTCCACAGGAGCAACTCCTTACTCACTAGTGTATGGGATGGAAGCAGTACTTCCGGTCGAGATAGAACTACTGTCCTTGCGCGTGATGGCAGAATGTGAAATTTTGAAATCAGATTGGTTGAGGGAAAGATACGAAGAATTGGCTCTCATAGATAAAAAGCGCCTAGCGGCAGTCGAACATGTCCGAATCTATCAAAAGAAGATAGCCCGTGCTTTCAACAAAAGGGTTCGTCCGAGGAAGATTGTCAAGGGCGACCTTGTCCTTAAGGAATTGCGAGCTCCGATCTTTGATCCCCGTGAGAAGTTTAAACCTAAATGGGTCGGCCCTTACATCGTCAAGACCATTCTTTCCGAAGGAGCAACTTATCTCATGGACCTCGATGGTGTCGAATTCAAAGAACCAATCAACATGGACCGCCTCAAAAAGTACTATGCTTGACCATTCCTTAAACAATTTCTTTCAAGCCTTGCCTTGAACTACGCTCGACCTGATTCCCACTCGGGGATAAGTAGGCAACCACATCGGTTCGGTCGCTCCACTAACAAAAATAGCCCGATTTCTTTCAAGCTTTGTCTCGAACTACGTTGGACATGATCCCCGCTCGGGGGTACGTAGGCAGACTTTCAAAAAAAAAAAAAGAAAAGAAGGATGGCTCGCTAGGTTGAAAATCCGAAAGGACGCCTAGGCAAAATTTAGAGTTAAATCCAAGATGAGCAATAACAAAAGAGAGAAAAGAGCTCGCTAGGTCACCTAACTGGTGCCTAGGCAAATTATGAGCGTGTGAGAAAAATAAAGTCGCGGTCTTTACCATAACCCAGAAATCACCCTCCACACTAGGGGCAAACTTCAGCCACTCGCCTCGTTTGCCTGAACCTCTTCTAAACTAGGGGCAAACGTCGGTCATCTACCTCATTTGCCTCACAACCATACATACCCCAAACTAGGGGCAAACTTCGTCCACCCGCGTCGTTTGTCTATAATCGCCCGCAACATCGAATTGAAATCTCAGTTACAAAATATTTTTAGAGGACTAAAATGCATAAAATGAGATTCCCAAAGTAACCAAGGTTCACCAATAAACAAACTTTGAATATTACATAAGCAGGAATGATCAAAGAAATAAAAGTCTTTCAAAAAAAGCAATCACACATGTTCGAAGACACTTGGAGGAATGAGCAGAATCAGTCAGGTCTAGTTTTATCTTTGTGTCTTTTATTTCTTCAAAGGTCTTTAGAAGTAAGATTTTACTCGGTCAGTCCAACCATCAATGAAAGCAGCAATAGTGGCAGCCCTGATCCTGGAAGCAAAGACCCTCTCAGTAAACCCCCGGGGAAACCTCCTGAACCTGCCCATACTGTCTGGCCAAACGGCGAGGATGATAGAAAGAAGTCTCTCTCAGACCCATCAACCACACTCTCTGGTGACCCCTGAGGCTCGTGGTAATAGCATAAAGCCCCCAATGCCTCACGATCTAGCCAATGTCAGCCTTAGATAAAGCACCCATCATGTTAACCCAATCAGCAAAAGTGTAGTGAGGGTGAAGCACGGCTCGACGAAAGTAAACCGGTGGTATGCGGCCCGTCCACAGTTGGAGGCGCTCGTATAACCAGGTCTGTAACACCAAAGGCTCCCCAGAAAGAAGAGGAGTCCCTTGGTTGAAGGCATTATCCAAGCCATTCAAGGTTTTAGCTAGAACCATAGCCATGGGGTTCTTACCTGCCTTCAGCCCGAGACATACATGCACTAAGCCGCTAGAAGTACTCGAGAACAAGAAGTGTGAAGTCATGCACAATATCAGAGCGGCCCCGTAGGTAGCATCATATACACTAGGACTCCCAGGACGGGCATATCGGGCAATAATGGAAGCAATGTTGAGAACCTCACCTTGAATCAGCCGGCGGGAAATAGTGATGGAACAATTCAGATATTCAGCCAAGCCTCGCGTAGAACAGAGGGTATCAGCAGAAGGGAGAATCAAGTCAGAGTCAGAATCATAGCCGAGAATAGCACAGAACTCCTCAAAAGGGGGCAT
This sequence comes from Hydrangea macrophylla, assembly GCA_033977485.1. Taxonomy (NCBI): domain Eukaryota; kingdom Viridiplantae; phylum Streptophyta; class Magnoliopsida; order Cornales; family Hydrangeaceae; genus Hydrangea; species Hydrangea macrophylla. Next base: position 39,676,234 of record CM066994.1, read on the forward strand.
ATCTCCAGGCCATTGAAATTGAAGACATGGTTCACCGGGTCCCAGTGGGCGATAGCAGCACGCAAGAACTCAGTGTTCAGGGTCATCTGGCGAAGAGAGAATAGCTCAGTCAAGCCGTAGCTAAAGAGGTTGATCCATTCCACGCCATCTGTGATGTTTAGCCAAGCTGTGAGTTGAACGGGATCATACAAAGCCATATTTTCGGTCGCGGCTCTAGAAAAATTCGAAATTTTGGCAGCACCTCCCTGTTTCACGAACTATCCCACCTGCAAGGCAAAAACACTCACTATCACAAAACTGCCCATCGCAGTAACATCCAATGATCACAATGCACATATATAATCACGCGATCATCAACTAAAACAAGCACACAACTACGCCTCCAAATCGGAAGCTATCCGGCCTAAAAGGCAAAACATCATAATACTCTGTCAAAGGTCACAAACTGTTCCACACATTGTTCTACACTGTCCAAATAGTCACATCACCAGTACAACCCAATCGAAAACATAAAAAGAAAATAAAACAAAATTCCCGCTTGGGGGGCCTCAGTCCTCCTCTTCTTCGTCCTCTGTCGAACTGCCCGGAGTGTATGTCGGCGATGGTCTCCTCCTACCACCTCTGCACCTTGGACCAGTCCTCGATGAGCCAGCTCTGCCTCCACGGTACTGCACACACCAATAAAATGAAGGCAATCAGTAGGGAAACAACAAAAAATACAAAAATAGAGTCGAGTCAGAGACTTACCAAGGACGCCATCTGATTAGCGGTAAATTGCCGCATACCGTCCATCTGTCAAGGGCAAAATCAGGATTAGAACCTCATAACCTTAAGGAGCGTGAAAATAGAGACATACCCGATGGTCTCATGTGAGGACCAAGGACCGTAAGCTAGCTGCCAAGACGTGACCCTCCTCAGCGTAACTCTAAGGAACGTTGAGGACGCCCGCTGGCTGAGTAGGGTACCCACATGTGACTCGTGGCACCTCCATCACTTGGGGAGTGCCATCAGTGCCTAGAACATTGACGGACCAATCCCAAGGAGGGATAGGATCGAAAGCAGGAGGAGCCTGTCTCCTGTACATCTCGCGAAGCTGTAGGCACAAAACAAGTTAGGAAAAAGATGAGTCAAAAACATAGGTAATGGATCGAGACAAAAACGTAAAGAAAACTTTCCTCCAGGAGCGGGAAGTTAGGCATCAGAAAGCGGCCACGGTAAGCCTCATAGCCAGTCTCGGAGAGAAAATGATCCCAAACGTCGGTGCCAGCTAAGGCCGCCAGCAAAGCATCACCAGAAAGGTCACTAGCATCCATTGCAGGGGGATTATGAGGGACACGATACCTTGAACCGCCAACCACCTGCCGGGACACTCGCTCGCCAAGGAACCACTGCCTGCACTCGGTACTCTCCATCAGGAGTCGGCAAGAGGAAAGAGGCTTGACCACTTGAATCTCCTCTGGGGTAGCATAGGCGACGCACTCCCAAGGTGTCCAATCAACACTAGCAGCCATCAGCTCGGTTAAGAAATTTCTGAGCAAAATAATCCAGTGGGCCCCACTTTTCACCCCGACAACATCCCTCCGCCATCTCAAGCCTCGTGGGAACAGAGGTACAGGAGCCATGCCATCCTCGTCTTCACCTGATTCATCCGCAGGGGAGGGAGCTAACATCTTCAGGTACTCAAAGCTCCAAAGCTGCACAGACAAAGGAAAAAGTCAAAAAAAGTACAGAAATAAAAAAAAAACCAAAAGATAAAAGAAAATGCAGTACATACCTCCCAAGCTCGCCAAAATCCCCCTGTCGATTTAACATCGCCCCGAGAAACCTCACCCATGTGCTTGTAAAGATGGGCCAAGGCAGCACCACCCCAGTCGTAGGAGGGGATCTCATCAATGGTCGCCAGGCAAGAAAGGAGTCTCAAGCTCACCCGGTCATTCCGCGTCGCAAAGATCGAGCAACCAAGGACATACATAAGATACACCCTCAAAAGCTGGGAATTGTTCAGGTTATGATTCCTCTGCCATAGGCCCGGTAAAGCCAGTCACAAGGAAACCAGTGCCTCTCCAGGTTAGGGGGAACAGCCCCAATCAACATCTCTACAGCCTCCGGGTCGATCTCATAGAAGTAGTCCAGAATCAGGCGTTTCCCGCCAACCCTCAAGCCGGTAATCATGGAGAAGTCAAAGGGCGTCATGGTCATCTCACCAAATGGCAGGTGGAAAGTATTGGTGGTGTCCCACCACCTCTCATCCAGAGCATAAAAGTGTGCCAAATCGTTGCTGCTCTTTGAAACCAGACGGATGAAGCCTCCAAACCCGGCATCGTCTACTATCCTCTTGACGGTGGGTGAGAGTTGAGTATACCATAGGAAAGCGTGAGCGAGGCTACCGTGGCCTTTCAATGTCACTTTCGGCACTTACACACAACAAAGACGACAAAAACGATGCACAAAATCACTATTCATGACCCGAAGTCCAAATTCACAAAATCAACATTTAAGTACAAATCGGACTTCTAACGATCTCTAGGTGCACACTACGACTTACAAAACTAGCACAATACATGAAAATGGTCCTAAACTATCGAAAGTTTCACATACCAAGCTCGCTAGAGCCGTGGCCGAAAGATGACGTTGAGAGTCCCGTAAAATCAAGTCCGGGGTTTGCATCTCGGCTTTCATTCGTTCCTTGGCCTTCTTAGACGGTCTCCTCGAGCTCGAAGCCATGGATCTACAAAGAAAATGGAAGTTAAAGTTAAACTTTCTTCTTGAAAATTTGAGCAAACCAAAACACCAATCAAAATTCCAACCACGAGGAAAGATTACTCACCTGAGCGCGCACAAGCTGCGTTTTGACGAATTTTGGCTCCAAAAACACCCCAAAATGGCCAAGAATGAACTTGAAAAGCTCAAAAACCCGAGATATACAAAAATGAAGTCCGGCCACCCAGTGCCGCCGCGGCACTGCTCCCCGCGGGCCCCGCTTCGCTTTGTTTTGCTCTGTTTTGCCCCATTTTTATCAGTTTTGGCCTTTTTCAGCCCATTTTTGGCCCCGATTAGCCCCGGTGGCCCATTTCGGTCAAGATTTATGGGGGTTTGCCCCGAACTGTCCAAAAAGTTGTCAGGGCTACCTCCAGTAGGCAGAAACTGGGAAAAATCGACTCCCGAAGATCCGAATCGGCTGCTTTGAGACGACCGTCACAAATTTTGATCAACCGTGAGAGATTCAGAGATGGGTCCTGGTCCCCAATCAAGAAAAGAGAGATTCCCCGAGAACCCTACATCATCCCACGAGGACAGAAACAGAAAGATACCAGCTTCCGGAGGCCCCGACCGGCCCTCTCGGATTGAGCGCCAAAAGATTTGATCAACCGTGAGAGATTCAGAGATGGGTCCTAGTCACCGATCAAGAAAAGAGAGATTCCCTGAGAACCCTACATCATCCCCCGAGGACAGAAGCAGACAGATACCAGCTCCCGGAGGCCCCGACCGGCCCTCTCGGGTTGAGCACCGAAAGATTTGATCAATCGTGAGAGATTCAGAGATGGGTCCTGGTCCCCGATCAAGAAAAGAGAGATTCCCTGAAAACCCTACATCATCCCCCGAAGACAGAAACAGAAAGATACGAGCTCCAGGAGGCCCCGACCGGCCCTCTCGGATTGAGCACCGAAAGATTTGATCAACCGTGAGAGATTCAGAGATGCGTCCTGGTCCCCGATCAAGAAAAGAGAGATTCCCCGAGAACCCTACATCATCCCCCGAGGACAGAAGCAGACAGATACCAGCTCCCGGAGGCCCCGACCGGCCCTCTTAGATTGAGCGCCGAAAGATTTAATAAATGGTGAGAGATTCAGAGATGGGTCCTGGTCCCCGATCAAGAAAAAAGAGATTCCCCGAGAACCCTACATCATCCCCTGAGGACAGAAACAGAAAGATACCAGCTCCCGGAGGCCCCGACCGGCCCTCTCGGATTGAGCACCGAAAGATTTGATCAACCGTGAGAGATTTAGAGATGGGTCCTGGTCCCGGATCAGGAAAAAAGAGATTCCCCGAGAACCCTACATCATCCCCCGAGGACAGAAACAGAAAGATACCAGCTCCCAGAGGCCCCGACTAGCCCTCTCGGATTGAGCGCCGAAAGATTTGATCAACCGTGAGAGATTCAGAGATGGGTCCTGGTCCCCGATCAAGAAAAAGAGATTCCCCGAGAACCCTACATCATCCCCCGAGGACAGAAACAGAAAGATACCCGCTCTTGGAAGCCCTGATCGGCCCTCTTGGATTGAGCCCTGAAAGATTTGATCAGCCGTGAGAGAATCAGAGATGGGTCCTGATTTCCGATCAAGAAAAGAGATTCTCCGAGAACCCTACATCATACCCCGAGAACAGAAGCAGACAGATACCAGCTCCCGGAGGCCCCGACCGACCCTCTTGGATTGAGCGCCGAAAGATTTGATCAACCGTGAGAAATTTAGAAATGGGTCCTGGTTCCCGATCAAGAAAAAGAGATTCCCCGAGAACCCTACATCATCCCCCGAGGACAGATGCAGAAAGATACTAATTCCCACTACCCTCAGCAGAAAGTAACAAAAGAGGAATTGACTCCCAAAAATCGGTCGTCAGGAACGATCAGAACATCGCCCGCATCCAGATCTTCTGATTATCAGGAATTTTCTCGTCTTCAGCTTTATCACAAGATCCCTCGATCACTTTTGGCTGTCGTCTTCTAGATAAAGTACATCTCACTCGTTTGCAAAGCACACTTCCCAAGTTTTAGAAGTTTGCCCCTAGACCCAGAGTCTTCTAAAAACCTTCTTGTCCTTATCCGAGTCATCCACCACATCACAGTCGCAAGCACTAGCACAACATAAGTCCACTCAAAATGGCACACAGCACCTGCTCATACTAGGATCATAACACTAGCCATGATAGGACTCATGACACAATCCATATTACATCTATGCATTGCATATCATCCTCATAGCATATCATCTGCATGTCTTTTTGTGCATGTGTGATTTGTTCCTTTGTGTCCCGAACTACGCCTTGGTCTGATTCCCCTTGGAATACGTAGGTAGCTCATACAGAGCGCGACCAGCACTAACCTCAGCATCATTGCATCTTTTGCAACGCTTTTATCCTAAATCTATAGCCTCCAAAAAAGTCCTATCTCTTCAAAACTTTGGCACTCGCTTGCGACATGCGTTGCCTCGTAAGTTCATACCAAAGAGGGGCAAACTGTAGACACCCCATTTTGTCGGCTATCAGATTTAGGAGACCCATAGCTTGGTGATTCACAATGATCGAAAAAGACTTAAAAGGACTCCTGGAAATTAGTTCTATCTCTCAGAATGCTCAGAATGACCAAAATGTCCCTGAAAGCCCAAAAGCTCCCAGATCTGGACCAAAAGTTCTGGAAACATGCTACGTCGTATGAAAAATAATAAAATGAGTTTTTAAAGAAAATCAGATGAAATCATCAGCTCTCAGAGACCCCCAGAAGTCCCGGAAGTCCCCAGAAAGTCCCCGTTGACCGGTTTGACCAATATTTGACTAGGTTTGACCAAGTTTGACCAAGTTTGACCAAAATCGTCCGAATTCGCCAAAATCATTCTAGATCAAGAGAAAAGTATTAAAATGAGTTCTAAAAGAAAATCGAGCGAAAACGTCAGCTCCTAGGAACTCACGGAGATTTCCCGGACTTCCAGGGAATCCCAAGTTTGACCAGTTTGACAAGAATTGGACTTTAAAACTGGGGGACCATAACAATTTTCAAATATTTTTTATTGATACTAGAGGTCAATAGCTTTCCAACGGTATATCGCACATGATTTTCGGATTTAAAACGAGTCTATTATGAATTTCCGAAGGCGAAAAAGGCGATCAAATTGGCTTTTATCGCAAATACAACAAAACCTTTCAAAGTGACCTATCCCCGAACTATTTTTTATGTAAAGTAGACTCCATTACCTTTCCAACGGTATATCACAACCTCAGTTTGGAGTTCATACGCATTTTCTGTGAATTTCGGACGAAATAGGGCCTTTTCGCGAATACCGAAACCTCAGGGGGCCTAAACAGCATTATCAGGACGAAGGAGGAGCACTGCCGCCGCGGCACTGGCCCAGTGCCGCCGCGGCACTCCCCTCCAGAATAGTGTATTTTTGTAATTTTTCTTGGGGGTTCATTTTGATTAATTAAAAACTAAAACGACGTAGTTTTATAATTTCAGATGTTTGGAGCCAATGAGAATACTTCTAAAACCCCAAAACCACCCCAAGTTGGCCTATTTAAACCCCCCATTGCTCTCCATTTTGGGGGTGTCAAATGAAAGCTTAGAAAAATTTTGGGAGAGAAAGTTGTAGAGATAAGGTTAGAATAGAGAGAAAAGAAGCTTCCTTCTTTGATTTTCAAAACAAAAGTGAGTTCTGAACTTTGTTTTTACTTCATTACTCGCATTTACTTCAACATTCAATACATCCAACCACCATTTTAGTGAGAATTTAAAAGATTGGAAGCTTCTTCCATGTCCAATGTCATTACATATGAGTGAAACACCAAACTACAAGTTCTATACATCATGAATATCATCTATTGATTGCTATCTATTTACTTGTTTGTTTATATAATGCTCATCTCTTCTCACCTCATTTCTTTTTTATTTTCTTTATTTACTTATTAGTCCATCATCATCTAAATGATGACATGAAGTTTGGGGTGAGTGAATCCTTATGGATAGTAGCTCTTGACCTCAAAAACATGTTTGATAGATGATGATTATAACTTCAATACCTCCAAGGTATTCTTGAAGTTATGTTCAAATGAAAATAAATCTCTCCAACAATCTTGGAGGTTCTTGATGATGAGTTTGAGGTTGGCATTTTTAATGGCTATAACCTTTATTGAGTATTGAAAATATGCTTTCAAAACATCTACTTCAAAACCCCTCTTAAAACCCCTCATTTTAATCTCAAGAAAGAAAACTCTAGTTTTTCCCAAAATTTTCAAAACAGTGAGTCAAAACAATGAGTAATCTGAGTTCAAAGATTTCTCTAGAACTCAATACTCAATGTATGGATGAAAGGCCACTTGGAAAGTCTTCCTAACTCATTATAGGACACCCATGATTTTTGGTTTGACTTGGAAGTACTTGAAAATGGTCCATTTGGACCCAAACATTCCTTCCAGACATTCTGCCTCTGCTGTCATAGCAGCTTAGTTAACTTCCAACTTCTTTTTTAGAAATCGTTTCCAAAAGGGGTGGTCCCAACTTATTTTTCCCTTAAACTTCAATGTCTTAGGGAACGTTCTATTTAAAATGGGCCCCTAGATCATTTGTTTGCATTTTTAAAGATTTTTCAACATTTCAGTCGATAGTACGGACTCTGTTTCTGAGTGACCTTCATTGTTTATATGATTTCTCTCAATCTGTGATAGTTATTAAAGATTGGCTTTTTGGGTTGTGTTTTAGAAACAATAAGGAAGATCTCCACAAACAATCATGCATTGAAAACATTCCTAACCCCTCTTTTCCATTTTCACAAGATCATGTTACTATTCTGTCCACTATTCACAGCAAGCACATTTTAACTTTCATTCTTTGATTTGATGCTTATAGGCATTCCAAATTAGTTCATATCTTAGGAAGTAGTTCATACTACATTTGTACATATCCCATGTTGATTTCATTCATTCATTCATTCATACACATTTTAGACTTCTAAGTCATTCTAGAAATCCATGTACACAAAACACACTACAACATTTGCACATTTTAGATACATACATTGCATTCATGCAAGATTTGGGGTTTTTGTAACTCTTAATCCAAGAAGATTATAAGGAATGATCATGATCACACGTTCATCCTTCCCCTCGATCTAATCATCCTTTCTCATCCGTCCCAGGGATTGAGAGATCTTCTTTTTTCAAAGAATAACATGTATCATGCTAGCTTGCTAAGCATATTTTGATTTCTTTGATTATTTGTCTCAAGAACAATCCATGTCCCCTTTTAGATTAGGAAAACTTGACTACATGATATGTGATTAGACGATTTTTTCCCTAGGTTTGTTTGTGTGATCTTTCACTTTTGCATTGTGTGATATTTAGCTTAGATCTTATGAATGATATCTTATCTTTAGATCTTTCATTTCAAGTTTCTTATGTAATGTAGTATACTATCATAGTATGTCGAACCAAACATAGTATAAGATGATTATTTGGATGCTAATTGAGGCCCGTCGAAAGACGGGGCGAGTTGAGGGTGTTTTATTCGTGACAAAGGCTCCTTCCTCTCTCTTACCAAAACTCTGAACCAAGTTCTTTGGTTATAAAGGGTCGGTGCCCCTTATCCATTTGGGTGAGTCAAAATTAGGTTTCTTGGTTCCTTAAAGACCAAGTGGCGACTCTGTATCTGTTTTCAACAGACCTTTCCTTTTCTTTCTTTGATCCAGATCAATTTCAAACAAGTTTCAAAACAAAAGAGGTGGAACGCCGCGTGTCCACAGTGGCACAGGCTTCCCGAACCCAAGTAATGTTTATCCTCTTGGCCTGAACCAGCATATCATACCAGAGGGGCATGTCTCTAATCCTTTCCAGGAACCATGGAGCTGATAACCACGCGGACTCGAGCGGTCGCTCAAGCATCACCTTCCGCACTTGAAAATATCTGTTGAACCAAACTCGATCTTCATTATTTCGAAACCCGTGATCGGGTATTGGATCTGGCACGGTGAGGTCGAGTGGCTTGGACTTGTAGTAACCTGTGATAGGGTTCATCGCAGTGATCTTAAAATAAAGAAATGGAAGAAACAAATTAAAACAGAGAAGAAAGGAAAAGAAATTGCCTCTGCAAGTGTTCGATCGATTGAAGATTTCTCGATCGATTGAACAAGGGCTAGGCTCGAGCACTTGAGCCCAGCTCGATCGATCGAGCACAGAATACTCATAGAGATAGAAAAACAACGCAGAAACAAGAAGAGAAAGGAAAGTATACACCCTAGAAGTGGATTAATTGGTCTTAAGACCAATGGGGGGCACCCCTTCGCGGTTTTGAACAAAAACTAAACAAAGGGGGTCTTGTAGACCTTACCTTAATCACGCAGTGAAGAGGAGATGAGCGTGATGATTTGGATGATTTGGGGATACTAGGGATGCTTCAACTGATGTGTGTGTATGGGAGAAGAAAAAATTGCTGGAGCGCTCTCTCTCTCTCTCTGTAATCGCTTGAGAGTGAGGGAGAGAAAGAGGCTGAAGAAGAGTATGCTGGACGCCTCGTTTAAATACAAGTCTCGATCGATCGAGGAAGTTCGATCGATCGAAATTAAGATCGATTGAGCATTGTTAAAGCGCATGGGATTCTAGACCTTCGATCGATCGAGACTAGTTGATCGATCGAACACAAAATTTCAAGGGCTCTTTGAATTAGTGAACTTGTGTACCCCCAACTAACAAGAATTGATTTGGACAAACAGGAGTACCATAAAGCAGTGCAACACAGAACATGTAAGCCAGAGTTTATCATCATCGTAATATAACATTGCAAATTGTATAAATATACATTTTAATAGCATCCTTTTGCAAAATTATTCCCCCAAACTTGGTACTTAAGACCTTATTATAATGAAAAACTAAAATAAAAAATAAAAATAAAAAAGTTTTGTCTAGGATTACACTTTAATTGCTAAAGGATGGACAAATGAAACAATGCAACTGAAGTGAACCACTACTCTTCGCACATGAAAACTCCATCTTCCACAATTGCCTCATACTCTGCCAAATCTTCGAAAACAGAGTCCAAACTCGACAATTCATGATTCCAGAAGGATCTAAAAGCGTCAAGAATATTATCGAATACGTCTAAAACCTCCAAAGAATTGAAAGCGCAAGCAAGATGTGATCTTGGTGAGCCTGACGGCGTCATAGATAAAGGAGTGTAACTCCTCAGCTATTCTTTCTCTTGCGGTGGAGTACCAGGAAACCCTATGGGAGGCCCATGAAACAGTAAGTGCGGAAGGAATACTGGTAGAACATTGTGGTTCATAGTGATAATCCTGGACAAGGAAAAACAGAAGAAAAACAAAAGGAAAATAAGACAAGGAAAATAAGAAATAGAAACAAATGAAACAAATGAGAGAAAAAGAAATAGAATAAAGGAGAATATGACATTGTCCTAACCTCACTATTGGCATGCATGCCCAGAGTGCACTAGTTGGTAAAGGACATTGAAGCCCGAACATCAAGTAGCTCAGGTGCACGTAGAGGTATGGGACCTGCTCGAGAATGAGAAAGTCATCAACAAAGGTAAAAATAGCGTTGTGGCACTCAGGCACAACATCTTGTAAGTCATTCTCGTCCCAAGGTTCCCAAATTGAGTCATTCTCCCACTTCTGTAGGAGTTCATCATCAACTTCACCAATAAAGTAACTCTCATCTTCTCTTCTTCTGCAAGGAAATCCATATTTTCAAAAGGATTGATGTCGAGGAGAGCAGGTGGGTAAGGGATGTATCCATGAGATATGTCGATGAGAACATTCACATCTGGCCCTTCATATGGTGAAAGGCAGAATGCGACCTCCTCAACTGTCCATGGGGGCAGGGGCGGAGGCAGGGGGGGCAGGCGGGGGCCATGGCCCCCCCAAGATTTTTCAAAATTATAGTTTTTGTATGCACAATTTTGAAAATTTTCAAATTTTATTTAGATTGGCCCCCCCAAAAATGGTATGATTATTACATAACCCTAAAAAAATATTGGTAAGGCTAAAAATAAGAAAGATTAAATACATTTTATAACCTTATAGTTTGTCACATATGTCAGTTTGGTCTCAAATTGCTTTACATCATTATATTTTACATGCAACTGTGGATTTACGAATAGACCCAAAAAATTTTGCCTCAGGGGCGCTGCCCCCGAACCCCCGTGTAATTCTAAGCCTCTATACACGGCCCCCCCAAACATTTATTCCTGGCTCCGCCACTGCATGGGGGGTTTTGATATTCAGAATTGGCCCAAGAACCTATCGAATGGACATCATCTCTCATTTTGGAACTTGCAGTTGAGTAATATGAGGAATAGCTGATTAAGAACAATGTCACATTCACAAAGGAAAAGGCAAACAGACGTAAATAAAAAATTACATATCGCAAAAAAAGTAAAGAATACAATAACAATTTGTGGACACGCTTTGGCGTTTTAGATCGAGGAGTAGTTGGGCTCATCCATTTGGATATGCTCAGCTTCTGTTTGGAAGTTTTCTAAGAACGGTTTTATCCGTTGGCCATTGACCCTGAAGCTTTCATCGTTCTTGGGGTTTATGAGCTCAACGGCCCCATGTGGAAAGACAAATTTGACGATAAACAGACCTGTCCATCGGGATCGGAGCTTTTCTGGAAAAAGGTGAAGGCGAGAGTCATACAGCAAGACTTTCTGCCCCGGCTCGAATGTTTTACGAAAGATTTTCTGATCATGGCGAGCCTTCATCCTTTCCTTGTGCAACTTTGTAGAGTCATACGCATCTCTACGAATTTCTTCTAGCTCTGCGAGTTGGAGTTTTCTTAGCTGCCCTCCCTTTTTAATATCGAAGTTTAATGAGCATATTGCCTAATATGCTTTATGTTCGATCTTGACAAGGAGGTGACATGCATTTCTGTACACTAGCCTGTACAGGGACATTCCCTGGTTTGTTTTGTACGCGGTACGGTATGCCCATAAAGCATCGGTCAATTTGTATGCCCAGTCTTTCCTGTTAGAACTAACCATTTTTTTTTAGAATATGTTTTATTTCTCGGTTAGCCAACTCTGCATGTCCGTTAGTTTGTGGGTTATAGGCTAGCGCGATCTTGTGATTAACCCCGTATTTCTTGAGGAGTGACTCCAAGGGCCTATTGCAGAAGTGCTTGCCTTGGTCACTTATTAATGCCCTCGGGGTTCCGAAATGCAACAGAATATGTTCTTTTAAAAAGGCCATTACTGTTCTGTGGTCATTGTGTCTCGTCGGTATCACTTCTACCCATTTTGATACATATTCCACAACTAGGAGTATGTATTCATAGTTGTTCAATTTTGGGAACGGGCCCACAAAATCTATGCCCCAATAATTGAATATTTCAATTGTGATAATTAGAGTTAAGGGCATAGCGTTCCTTTTTGAATTGTACCAAGCTTTTGACAGTGTTGGCACGATTTGTAAAAGGAATAGTCATCCTTAAATACGGTAGGCAAGTAGAAACCATTGTGTAAGACTTTTTGTGCGGTCTTTTATGAACCAAAGTGGCCACCGCAGGCTTCTAAATGGTATAATGCTAGGATTACAGTTATATCCTCATTCGGAATGCAACGTCGGATGACCTGATCAGCGCAATATTTGAATAGGTACGGGTCATCAAAGAAGAAGTGACGTGCGGACAAGAGGAATCGTTTCTTATCTTGATTTGACCAATGCCCAGGGGTTTCTCCCGTGAATAGATAATTTACTATATCCACATACCAGGGCAAATTAGAAACAGTCATCAGTTGCTCATCTGGGAATTCATCCTTGATAGGCAGTGGTTCAGTATTATCAACAAACGTTAACTGAGACAAATGGTCCACGAACACATTTTCTACTCCCTTTTTGTCCTTGATTATGAGATCAAACTCTTGGAGTAGGAGTATCTAGCGAATGAGCCTTTGTTTTGCGTCTTTCTTGGATAACAAATATTTGAGGGCCGAGTGGTCTGTGAAATAGACAATTGGGGACCCTATCAGATAAGACCTGAATTTATCCAAGGTAAATACTATAGCCAGTAGCTCTTTTTCGATAGTTGTATAATTCATTTGAGCTTCATTCAGCGTTCAACTGGCATAGTAGATAACGTATGGCTTGTTCTCCCTTCCTCTGTCCTAGAACTGTGCCAATAACGTAGTCGCTAGCATCCCACATTAGTTCGAAAGGCAAACTCCAGTCGAGTGCCTGTATTATTGGTGCAGAGGTAAGGAAGTCTTTTAGAGCATCAAAAGATGTTTGGCAGCTTTCTGACCATTCGACTGGTCTGTCTTTAACAAGTAGTTGATATAGTGGTTAGGAGATTGCACTAAAATTTTGGATAAGTCGATGATAGAATCCTGCATGCCCCAAGAAAGAACGGATGTCTTTGACTGTATGGGGGACAGGTAGATTCGAGATTATGTCAATTTTGGCCTTATCCACTTAGATACCTTTATCAGAGATTATATGGATGAGGACTATTCCCTTGGTCACCATGAAGTGACACTTCTCCCAATTTAATACCAGGTGTTTGTCCTCACATCGTGCTAACACCTGTTCAAGGTTTTCTAAGCAATTGTCAAAACTATGGCCGAACACAGAGAAATCATCCATGAAGACTTCGAGCATTTGTTTGACCATGTCACTGAAGATACTTAACATGCACCGCTGAAAGGTAGTAGGTGCATTACATAAACCAAAGGGCATACGATGGTAGGCGAAAGTACCAAAGGGACACATAAAAGTTGTTTTCTCCTGATCTTCAGGAGCGATTTCGATCTGATTGTATCCACTATATCCGTCTAAAAAGTAGTAGTACTTGTGATCCGCCACTTGTTCTAACATTTGGTCCATGAACGGTAAAGGAAATTGGTCTTTCTGGGTCACAGTGTTTAACTTTCTGAAATCGATACACAACCTCCACTCGGTGGGGATGCGCGTTGGTACCAACTCTCCATTTTTATTGGGAATAATCATTATACCCACTTTTTTAGGGACTACTTGGGTTAGACTGACCCAAGTACTGTCATAGATTGGATAAATTATCCCAACGTCAAGTAATTTTAAAACTTCTTTTTTAACTACTTCTTGCATGTTTGAATTTAGACGCCTTTGCATTTGTCGTGATGGTTTAGCATCTTCTTCCAAATAAATTTTGTGGGTGCAAATGGATGGACTTATGCCTTTGAGGTTGGCAATCGTCCATCCCAATGCTCCCTTATGTTGTTTCAGCATTCGAACTAGTTCATCCTCTTATTCAGTGTTTAAGGTAGATCACATTATGACTGGGTATGTTTTCTCGGTTCCTAGGAAAGCATATTTGAGCACCTTAGAAAGCTCCTTCAATTCCAAATCAGGGAATTGGAAACTCGAGGGCATAACTAATTTTATTTTTGGAGGCAAAGGTTCATATGGTGTAACCCACATGCATTCAGCTCTATCCTCCTCTATTATTTCCATCATGAGGAAGATTTGATTAAGATCAGCATCCAGTGGAGTAGAATTGTTAGGTCGATAGACTGAGTCGAATTGTGACACAATGACCTCCAAAGGATCTTTGTAATCGAAAACATCAGCCTCATCTTCGATGACCGTTTCGATATAGTTTACTTCCTCTTCATCCTCATATTCTTCAGGTCGGGGATTTGAAAATATTTTGACGTTTAAAGTCATATTCCTGAATACGATGGTCATTATACCACTTCTTATTTTAATTGTGGCATCTATTGTATTGAGGAATGGGCGTCTGAATACCACCGGGATTTGTGCACATGGATTGGACATAGGTTTAGTGTCTAAGATTACAAAATCAACCGGTAAGACAAACGAGTCTATTTGTACAAGGACTTCCTCCAGTATCCCTCTAGGGTATTACACCGACCTATCTGCCAGTTGTAGTGCAACTCGAGTAGGTTTGAGTTCACCTAACCCAAGTTGTTTATAGACGGAATATGGCAGCAGGTTTACTCTTGCTCCTAGACCGAGGAGTGCATTATCTATTCTTTGATTCCCAATTTGACATGAGACAGTGGGAGTACCAGGGTCTTTGAGTTTTGGAGGCAGTTCATTTTAGATGATTGTGCTTGCTTGGCAAGCAACATGGGCGTGTTTCTTCATACTCTTTCGCCTCTTGACCGTGCATAAATCTTTAAGATATTTAGCATAGGCCTGTACTTGTTTGATTGCATCAAGGAGTGGAAGGTTTATTTTGACTTGTTTAAACAGTTCCAAGAACTCCTGATTCTTTATCTCATTTTTGGGCTTCTTTAGCCTTTGAGGGTAAGGTGCAGGGAAAGGGCATTTAGGTAACTCATCATGAACGGGCTCTTTTCCAGGCCTTCTCTCAACGTCTTCTACTTCTATGGGGGCTTCACCATTTGATTCTAATGGTTCGTTGTTATCATTGGCTCTTCATCCTGAGTAGAAGGTTGTTCTTTATTTACCACTTCCTCCTCTTCATACTCTTTAGGTGTAGAAAGAGGCATGTTGTGCCCTATAATCTTGCCGCTTCTCAGAGTAGTCACGGCTTTTGCATATTCTTGATTATTGGGACCATTGTTGTATCCCTTAGGGTTTTGAAGTGGATGGGCAGGAAACGTTCCACCCAATCCCTCTTATCGTGCATCCATTCTCTCTAACGTTGCCGACATTTTGCTCATCATTTGGATTAATTGCTGTGTTAGATTTGCGTAAGAGAGTGGATCTTCCTCTTATACCTTTTTATGTGGTGGCACGCACACATTTGATTGTTGATTATTAGAGGGTTGAGCTAGGTTGTAGTTATTAGATCTATTTTGATTGAATTGCTGGGACTGTCTATTGTTTTGCCCTTGATATTGATTGTTATTGTAGGGCTGTTGTTGATGATATTGATTTTGAGTCCCAACGCCGTTCTTTCAATCAAAATCGGGGTGATTCCATCGATTATTATTTTGAAAATAATTGTTGTGGTTATAGGAATTCCCCGCCCCTCTATATCCTTGTATGGCGTTCATTTCCATGGGGGCCTGTTGTTGAAAATACGGCACGTTGGGCATTATTGAGGTATGTGTCCCAACATATTGCATGTGCCGCATGGTTCTTCAGGCAAAACCTGCCTAGAACTCTCTCCTTTCATTCCTAACTTCTCTACCTTTCTTGCTAGTTCTTCGTATTTGGTCATTAAATGATCTTCACTTTTTAACTGATATGTACTTTTTTCCTCTACTGCTACTAGCTGTGCACGTGAAGCATCTTCAGAGTTAGACCATTCATGAGCATGCTTGGCTAACCACTCAAAGTGGGCTTTAGCCTCTTCGGTGTTTTTGCTAAGAAATGCACCTGCGCTCATAGTTTCAACCAGTTTCTTCGTTTCACCATTTTCTTCATTTCACCATTTAGTCCTTCATAAAAGAAGCTGATGGTTCGCCAAAGGGGAACGTTGGGATTACACGAATCCACAGTGACATAACCATCTACCATATAGTAACATTAAAGCTCTATAGAGTACGTCTCTCTGCAGTATTCTGTATTTTCTAAAGATAAAGATTCAATAGTCCTTTCGTGATCGAGACTATATCATCACAGTTGATTTAAAAATACATGAAGGTGGTTTAAAACAATAGTCAAGACTTGCACTCTGAATGGTGTTAGCATTCAAAGTGGTTTGCAAAAGTTATTGAAGTAAAATGCCTTAAGGCTTAAAGTTAGAAAATTGTTTTGACAAAACTGAGCATATGGGGATAGTTTGATAACAAATCTCAAAAATAGAAAGTCTAGGAATACTGCAAAGGACCATCTCAAGATTTTGAGTGTTCAATCGATCGAACATCATCATCTCTCAATCGATCGAAATGTCTTCGATCGCTTGACTATATCTCTACTTCGATCAATCGAACTAACTTCGATCGATCGAACACAGGTTTTATTCTGCTGTATGGCAGAGGCTGGAGATCACTGTTTCATCATGATCTCCCAACTCTGGGACTACTCAGACATGGTCTGGAGTACTGCAGATTTGTTTTTAATGTAAAAGTTCATTAAGGGACTGTTTGCTTGCAATTTTAACATAAAACTTATGGAAATTATGGATTAATACTAAACTAACAAGCAACACTACGAATACTACTGTTTATACTATGAAAAAATACTAGCAAACTGTAAACAATCAATGATACGAAACCTGAATGGGAGGAACACTTGTATTGAAACTGAAATCACCAAGCAACCAATGTAAAATCCGAGATTAACCTACAAACAAGCAAACTCTTTATCTCCCTCTATATAAACTGTGAAACTAAAGTTGGGCATCCTTATGGATGTGCTTACAGTGAGTATATATAGAAGAAACCTAAGCTAGGGTTACAAAAATACGTCTCTGCTGCGTGCGCGTAAATTCTGATAAAAGTCATGTTCGATCGATCAAACTATATTCGATCGCTTTAACTTTCAAATAATTTGAGCGCTTGAACTGGCTTAGATCGATCGAAAGCTCGATCGCTTGAAACTCCTTCGATCGCTCGAAACTCCTTCGATCGCTCGAACTTCATTTTTCATCTTTGAATTGCCTTGCTTGTAATCAGGCTTTCCTTTTATCTTGTTATTCATTTCTACACACAGCACAACAGGATATCTGCACAAAACAACTGCTAATACACAAACTTATCATAGATTTATCACATTGTATAAAAGTTGGCATTGTAACACAACTCGCAGATATGTTAGGGAGTTGTAAACTAAATCAGTATATTTCCTTCTTTTAGCGTGGCTGTATTTTACAATACCCCCGCTTGTCAGTTATATCCCTGATATGCAATGTAGCGGTTATGTCCTTAAAAGTAGGGGATGGACTAACGTGGTGTCCATAATACGTAGTGTGGCGGTTATATCCTTAAAAGTGGTAGATGGAATAATGGTGTATCTACAAGGGTTGAACTATTGAGTCTGTTCTTTAATCAAGAGTACTGTTGTCGGTCTCTATATAACAAGATGTGAATGACCAATGAGATGGGTTAGAATAAAGGGAAAGATATTGTTAGTAGCATATATTTACATCCTTCATAACTGGTGGTTACATTATGCTTATGATGCTGTTTTAGTTTCTACTCACTCAGCTTTCAATAAGCTGATGGTATTTCATGCCTGAACATTCCCCGTCCAGACTATCCTGTTGCTTACAATGCAGGTAGTGCACCGTATGATGACGGCTATTATCCAGAGGAAAGACATATCGAGGCCGGACTGGTAGAAGGTGTAGGCACCAGGGAGAATTACTATGCTGACGATTTTGTGTACGCCAGCTGAAGACATAGGATAGATTGTAGTTCTAATTCTACTTCCAAACTTTAGTATCATGTGTTGTACTCAGGGAATATGTTGCCTTAGGACATTTTATATTATGATGTTGACCCTGATGTAATAAGTTATAGAACTCCTTATCATGTTTAAACAAGATTCAGTTTATTATCTTTAGCATTTACTGTTTAGAACTACATGGTGTGGACAATTCAGTGACTTCACTAGTCATCCCTATGGACCCAAATAGGAAATTAATTTTTCTCTATTTTTGCTGTTCCGGGGCATGACAGGATTTTTGGTATCAGAGCCTAGGTTGATACTATCGCTCACTAATTGTCCCACATCATCTGGTCCTAGAACTTTTGAGATCCCTTGGATATGAGTATTAAGATAAGTTCATCCCTCTAACATTAGATAGTTTCATTGCAGGTAAGCATGGATCCAAACTTCTATAAGTTTGTGGGTGATACCTATGGGGGCCACATGATTCATGGGGACACTGTGTAGCCGACTGACCCAGAGTTTTATCATGAGTGTATATGTTGTATGGCCAGTCAGTACCTAGAGGAGGATGTATGGAGAGCCTTGTATGTTACTGGACGAACTCACCCTACTAAGATTCATACGGATGCGTATCATTATGCGAGGACATGGGAGGCTATTTATCATGAGATGGCTCGCTTAGCCCAGAGTAAACTGGAGATGGGCATCATCGAGCTGCAAGCTATCTTAGCAAGACCCGACCCCTTGCCTATACCTGTAGCTGCACTAGCCTAGGAAGCACCATCCGCACTGGTACCAGTAGTGCCAGTTACAGAGCCAGTGGAGCCTGAGCCGGTAGAGGATGACGAGGAGGACAAGGATCATGTTGAGGACATAGAGCCTGATGACAAGGATGTAGACGGGGGACAGAGAGGAGGAGCCCGTAGGCAATGATGAGGAGCTAGAAAAAGACCCCGAGGTTGTGCCACGTGTCCGTGTAAGATTGACTTTTGTCATTTTTTGTCACTTCATATCTTTTAGCTAATTATTTTTTAAGAATAATCAAGGATCTAGTTTAAAGAATGCTAAAAGTTCTACCCCCATTTCTTTTCTCTTTTCCTTCCCTTTCACTCATCCTTCTGGCTCTTCTCTCTCTACCTTATTCTCACGCCACAGCTTTGTCTATCTCTTTTAGTGAGTTTACTACCGTACCCTTCTAATTTCATATCTTATTCACTTAATCCATCTAATTTTCATCTTCTTTATGATACCTATCTCTTGTATTTTCCTTTATTCCTTGTTGTGATTGTTTTTTTTTTGTTTTACTTTATTTAATTTTATTTGTTGTCTTTCAGCTAATCTTTTTTTACAAGATTCGTTGAACCCACATTAAAGAAAGCAGAAAATTCTATCACCACTCTCACTCTATCTCTCTCTCTCTAGATCTCTCTAGCTCTTTCTACGAGTTTACTACCTCGCACTTCTAGGAAAATTCTTTAGCCTTGTGTCGCAACACATGTTTGAAATCTTTTCAACCAAGGGCAATTTGCTTATAAGGCCCAGCCTATTCAACTTCTTAAACCCAGGTGTTAAAGAGAGGAACTAAAGATTTATATACCGTACAGAGGGGCCATAAATGGGCGATATGGGACAACATTCCAACACAGAACTTTCCATCCGTCATTTGGTACTTTAAATATCGACTAATAGCAAACTTTTTCGTAGGCCAGGCTCCAACTTGGGTGGGCCAACCCGAGCCTGTCCTGAGCCCAACCCATAATTTATGCTGACTTGGGCAACTTTTTAGGCATCTTGGGCGGGCTTTGGCTAGAAAGTTCGAGCCCAAATTGAATTTCGCTTGGGTTTGGGCAAAGAGATTATCAACCTGAGTAACCCGATCCTGAGCCTGAGCCTGAGCCTGAGCCTGAGCCTGAGCCCGAGCCCGAGCCTGACTTACACTTGTATATATATGCTTATATGTTATGAATGTGCGATATGCTATATATGTATTATTTTTAACCATGAGATTTTAATAGTTTGTAGTGACAAAAATACACTTTTAAATACTAGTTTGTAGCCAAGTGTGTTACACATTATTTGTGCACACTACTTTAAGCATATTGAATTTATTTGGCTAGGGGTGTCCGCGGGTTGGGTGGGTCGAGTTTACCCATCCATCCGAATATGGTCGGGTTTCCTACCTGCCACCCGCCATCCACCCATTGTGTCAGGTGAAACTGACTCATCGGGTTTGGGTGGTTTCGGGTTGGGCTCGGGTGAAACCCGACTGATAGAGACTAAAGAAAAAAAAACACAATAATACATGTTCAGTAACAAAAGAGTTCAGCTAAATCATTTTGAGAAATTATTCAGAAAAAAATACGAAGCAAATATTACTTTCAAACAAAAATACTTTCAGAAATAAAATTAGTTTGAAAAATCATTTAGAGATCAAACCATAAATTATGAAGATTAGAGTCAGATCTCCATAAAATTAGTTTCATTTCCTTGCCTATATCTACATATATATATGACTACTTAGAGTCAGATCATATCTACATATATATTTATATATATATGATGATATCTAATCAATAAGGGTCAGATCTACCATATAGATGATGAGATCTACAAGATTCAAGAGTTAAAAAAAGAGAGGATAGAACTGAATCTATAGATACGAGATCTAGATCTATAAAATTTTTAGAGAGAACAAGATGGGATAGATCATAGACGAAGATGATGAAGAAGAGGAACTTAACAAATTAGCGAAGGGAGTCGAAGCTTCGTGTGGGGTTGACGGCAACGGTAACTTGGCGGCAACTCCAACGGTTGACGGCGACGACTACGGCGTAAGGGATGACGAGAGGGTTTTTGAGTGGGTTTCTTTGATGAGACTCTCTCTCTTTAGAACTGAGTAAATGAGAAAATCTCAGTCTTCTGGAACTTAAATGTATGATGTATCAGGTATGTAATGTAAATGAGGTAGTCACACGGGTCGGGTCGGGTGTTGTGGCATAGGAAGAACCGACATTCAAACCGAATGGTGTCGGGTGTGTCTTGTGAAATCAGTGACTCCATACACCACCCGCCAAATCCGACTCATAGTCTTCGGGTCGGTCGGGTTGGGTCGGGTTTTGCGGGTCTCGGGTGAAGTTGGACAGCCCTATATTTGGCACATTATGTTCTGTTTGGTACAAAGTGGACTTTTTATTGTGCCTATTCATCTCTTTCTTTATATGTAGATTAAATAAAAAAAAAAAAAGAAGTATATATAGAGATATAAACATTATATACCTAGCAAGAGTTTTTGCTATAGCAATTGAGATTAAAAGTGTTATACTTTCTATGATTTTGTTTTGACCCAACACATGTCTGGTTGTAGTTGCTCTATGTTATGACAACTCATAGGATTCAATTGTTTTACTCATTGTTCTAACCGTAATAAATGTTCCTTGGAATGGACATTTACCGGACCACAACCAAGATAGCAGAGATAGTGCACGGTCTTTGATTATGGTATTTTTAATAGGACTGGTTGGGTTTTTTAAGTGAGTCAAAGAGACATTATTTTTGTATAGTTTGAGTGCCATTATATATAGGAATATATTGTTTGTGTTGGTGAATTTATATCTAATATGTTCAAATCGCTTAGTTTGAATTTTTGGTTTCTTTACTGAAAAGTTTGTTCATCAGTGCATCTAGAGTATTAAGCTTTACTTATGGAAATTCTAGTTATGTTTTCATTTATATTCTTTGTATTGATACTTATATTTTTCAGCTTTTTCATTCTTGGGTAAAGATCAATGAATTTTGTAGTCTACACTCATGATCTTTGGGATAGGAATAAAAAAAAAAACTAAATAACTAGGGCCCTGAGGTTTGGGGGGGGGGGGGTCCTAGGCGGAATTCGAAAAATGGGGCATGATAATGCAAAAATTTGGTGAGGGGACAAGAAGAAATAGACAAGAGAACTTTGTATGTGGTTTAGCCCTGTTAAAGAAGAGACCTACGTCCATGCATGTGTCTGAGCACTTGTACTATGATATTGAATAGCCAGGGTTCTATGGTGAACCAACAACAGACTGGAGCTACCACAAACCGGCCGGGTTTGCGTGCGTTCGTGTGTGAGAGTTGCGATACAATTGTTATTGCTTGATCCCCTTTTATGGGGGTGAGGGGTTTTTTTATAGATACAAGAGACCTGCTCATACAAGGCAAGTAATTTGATAGGGCAATATAATCTGATTGCAACTAATTTACACAAATCATGGGGGTTTCCTAATAGGATTAGGAAACCATTCTCTTTCCATTAGTCTTCTAACTGAGATAGGAAACTGTCTAGAACAATCTAGAGCTCATCATGGGGAATGCCTAGACCGCACCCGCGACGGGGTGAACCCGTGTAGAATTCCCGACCCGTTGGTTGGGACCGGGCGATACTGAGCAATTTTGGATACATAGCTCAAGATAGCCACTTGTTGGGCATAGTTACCAAGTGACTTGGTGCTCTATGCTGAGGTGGTGGAGATTGACCCTTGATGGATACATTTGTACATATCAGCTGCCCACCATTTCCGAGGCTAATATGATGCTTCATCAAATGAAAGTCAAAAATTTGTGTGGCTCTGAAAACTATTCTGTAAGAGGTTCGGGACATTACTCGGGCCAAGACTGATCACCCTAGTCAGTCGGGGCCTAGACAGACTAGTTACATCCGGGGCTTCGGTCGGTGCCTGCCATGTGTCGGTTGTTGGTTGGTCAGGTCAGGATCCAACGAGACCAGTGTAAACACAACCGGGCAGTTGCATCGTAACCGATCCATCACATCGTGTATTTAATGCGCACACCTTTTGAGGCAACCCTTGGACTGCCCGAGGTGATAGCTGGAAGCGTTTTGGTTGGAGCTGTATAGGGCTGCTGGATCTGAGGTGATCTGGAACTTCGTACCGCCTATATAAAGGACACTTGTGCATTTTTGCTATTCCACCTTCTGAGTCTACCGAGCGGTCTAAGAGAAAAAAGCATCCGGTCGAGACCTCTGAACTCTTTCCTGCGCTTTTTCTTGTAAGTCTTCATTTCCCCAACTACAGTTTTACTGCACTTTTCCTTCCCTTCTTTTCTCTTTACACCCAAGTGAAGATGGAGAGTAGGAATCCACTGGGGTTTGTGAGGGAGTGGGAGTTCTTCCTTAGATTCATCTCATGTGTTAGGTTAGGTAGTTCCCTTTCCCTAGCGGAGTAGTTGCACCGGTCGGGGTGTCTCGGGGTAGTTTTGACCGAGTGTTACGTTGTACTAAAGGCTTTGTACATCCTACCTTATAAGCTTTTAGCCCTGCCCCCCTTGTACAATAGGCTTGGGGTTCCTGACCCATACTTAGGTTGTCACCTACTTTCCCATCCCGCTATAGGAGCTCTAGAGATGTGTCACTCTGGCTTCAACTCGTCATCCCGATTGAAAGACGAGCAATCCAAGTTGGGTACCCTGGGCAGCAGCTTGGACCCTCCTTCACTCTCTATTTTTGATCACCATAGCAAAGGGAGGATTCCCATCCGGGTGCCCAATGATGGGACGGATCAGGAGCCCCCAGTAGCCTCTATGTCACGGGGCTCAGGGGATTTGGTATCGGCTCCTAGTAGCCCCGAGGTAGCGTTTTCCAACGAGTGGATTTCTACCAGCTTGCTCGTCACCGACCTGGAGCAAATCAGGGGCAAGTATGATATTCCTGACCATAGCTCCTTCACCGCACTCGCCGGAGGAACTCAGAGTAATCCCCCGTTCTGCTTCCATTTTTTTTTTTTTTTTCTTTTACTGTGGTTATAGAGCTAGCTGTCTTGTGTCCTATTTTGTAGTGGGCTCAGCCGACCCCGCCCAGTATTCCCGACGAGTGCCAGGCCAGGATTAGATCCTTGGCAGAGGAGCCTACAGACATCAACAAACTGCTGAGCCAGACGAGAGACTGGATGATCTGCTGCGAGCCCGACCAACAGTTTGAAGCACCCGTGTTCCCTCCGATCATCGCTGGTACGTTTTCAAGCTATTTTTAGATTAATTTTATATTTGATTGATTCTGTATGTAATTGATTTGTATCTTTCCTTGGTTTCACAGAGATGGCTCCCAGAGACGTGGCTGCTTTGAAGGAAAAGGAAGCTGCCTTGGCTGCGCGGGCGGGCCAGAGGAAGAGGCAGGATCCCGTTGAAAGCCTGTGACTGTAGAGTATCCACCAGGGGCCCCGACCGAAAAAAGTCGGGACATCTGCTCCAAGAGTAATGAGTGTTGCGCCCCCCAGGTGGAGAGGTCGGGGAAACAGAGGAAGTGGTCGTCGTTGACGATCCTTTGCTTCTAGCCCTGATGTATCATGTACATATATGTTTTTCTTCTTTTTTTTAGGGAGGCTGCTATAATTGCCCCCAAGCTATGTACTTTTTGAATGTTGAATGACAATGATGCCTCCTTTGTGCCATTTGTTGTCCATGTTTGTACTTCTTTTAATTTCCTACATTTGTTTGTGTTTGCCCGTATCCGACCAGTTGTGAGTCTTATCAGAACCTCGCCTTAGCAAAAGGTTTAGGGCTGTGACCGGTAGGGAGTACTCAGTCTTCCAGGGATCTGTATTTTTAAAGTTCTCAAGTCGTTGATGGCTAGGAGGCCTGTAGGTCCCATTAAGGATAGTATTGGATTTCAATCCTGTTACTGCCTGGTCAGTTAACTCTGGGCACTGTAGGCACTTAGGAATGTTAAGGGTTGAACTTAGTCAACTCCAAGTCTTGTTAATGCCCGGTGTGGTTTCCTGTACTAGTCCATTATTCCCTCCTGCCCCCCAAGCTTTTGCTAAGTCGGGAAATGTGTAGAGGTAATGACTGTAGGCAACCGGCCCAGAGTGTTGGTAGTTCCAGGGTCCTTTGCTCCTCTATCGTTGGCCACTTAGGGGGTTTTCCCGTATCGTAAGTCATGGACCTAAGTGGATTTGGTGCCTCGGGTGTGATCCCGAGGTATTTTGTGCCTTCAAGTGTGATCCCAAGGTCTTTTGTGCCTCAAGTGTGATCCCAAGGTCTTTTGTGCTTCGGGTGTGATCCCGAGGTCTTTTTCTGCTGAATAACAGTAGGGAGCATCATTTGCAGTAAAAAAAAAAGAAAATCTTTATTCCTTCCGAAAACTATGATAATTGCTCGGTAAGAGCTACATGTTTTTTTTAAAATAAGAGTCCTTAACCAATACTGATCCCTGCTTCACTGAAAGTACTTGCGGAAGTGTTGCACGTTCCAAGTGTAAGACAGGTCCTGCCCATCCAGAGTCTGTAACCAGTAGGTTCCCGATCAGTTAACCCGGGTAACCCTGTAGGGCCCTTCCCAATTTGGCCCTAACTTCCCGTGGCCCGGGATTTTGGTAGACTGGTTTACTGCCTTAAGGACTAGGTCTCCCACCTGGAAACTGCGGTGCTTAACTTTGCTATTGAAGTACCGTGAGACCCGCTGCTTATAGGCTACCACCTTGAGATAGGCCCGATCCCTTTTCTCTTCCCCCAGGTCAAGCTCTCCTCTGAGGGATTCCTCATTGCCTTGCTTGCTATAATTTGCTACCTGATACATTGGCAATCCAAGCTCTGTGGGGACCACCACCTCGAAGTCATAGGTAAGTGAGAACGGGGTCTCCCCTGTTGTCACTCTGGGAATAGTACAATAAGCCCGTAGAAGGGTCCGTAGTTCCTCTACCCAGAGTCCCTTGGGGCTCTTCAACCTAGTCTTAATGGATTACATAATCGTTTGGTTCGTTACATCAGCCAGACCGTTAGCTTGAGGTGCTCAGGTGTAGAATAGTGATTCATTATCCCGTAACCCGAGCAGAACTGCCTGAATACTGGTGTGTCAAACTGTCGTCTATTGTCGCTGACTAGCACTCAGGGTGTGCCGAACCTGCTGAGGATGTTCCTTATAACAAAGTTTTCCATATTCTTCTTGGTTATGGTTGCTAAGGGCTCGACCTCTGCCCACTTGGTGAAATAGTCCACAGCGATTACGGCAAAATTGACCTGGCCCTTAGCCATGGGAAGGGGCCCGACTATGTCAATGCCCCACTAAGCAAACGACCAGGGGCTGAGGATTGGGGTTTGGAGTTCTCCTGAACGGTTGATCATGCTAGCGTGCTTTTGGCACTTATCACACTGCTTGACATACTCCTGAGAGTCTCGGGCCATCGATGGCCAGTAATAACCTAGTAGCAGGGCCCTGCGGGAGAGCGCTCGACCTCCAATGTGGCTTTTACATACCCCTTCGTGGATCTCATACAAGGTTGCTTATACCTGGGTTGGGTGGATACATCGGAGGTAAGGAATGGTGAATCCCCTTTTGTACAGCACACCATTAATGAGGTGGTATCTGGCTGCTCAATATTTGACGTGTTAGGCTTCATCCTTCCCGGACGATAGGCTCTCGATTTTGAGGAAAGTTAAAATAGGATCCATCCAGCTGGGTCCTAAGTCAATCGGGTCGACCTCCATGCCTTCTGGGTTGGACACACTGGGTTCGGATAGGTACTCTACCTTTATCCACTGAAGATCTGACTCTGAGGATGATGCTAGTCGTGCCAATCGATCGGCCCTAGTATTTTATTCCCTCAGAATTTGCATGATGGAGAACCCTTTAAACTTCTTCGTAACTATTCAGACGAGGGCTAGGTAGGCCACCATATTGTCTTCTTGGGCTTCGTATTCCTGGTAGACTTGGTTGACAACAAGCTGGGAGTCGCTGTACCCTTGAATTTGATGTGCGCCCATTGAGGCAGCCAACTGCAGCCCGACCAACAAAACCTCATAATCGGCTTCATTATTGGAAGCATGAAACCCAAACATTAGGGCGTACTGTAGTTGGATCCCATCAGGCGTGGTCACGATGACCCTGCCCTGCTACCTTGCTTATTTGAGGACCCGTCCACATAAAGTACCCAGGTAGGTATGTCAGGTTGCAGCTCGGGCGGTAACTCAGGCGGGCTGGATTCTTCAACCGGGTCTTTCGGGTATGTGAATTCTACTAGGAAGTCTGCCATGGCCTGTCCCTTGATTGTTGTACGTGGTCTGTAAAACACCTCAAATTCTTCCAATTCTAATGCCCACTTCATGAGTCTCCCGAACGTTTCAGGCGGGAGAGAATCTTGCGTAATGGCTGATCAGTAAGGACCACTATAACATTGGCATGCAAGTATAGGCGGAGCCGTCGAGCTGAGGTGATAAGCGCAAAGGCGAGCTTCTCTATTTAAGAATATCAGCTTTCTGCACCCTGGAGTGCTCGACTAGTGTAATAGACCGGGTACTGTATCCCGTGCTCATCTTGATTGAGTGTCAAGCTTACCGCTGAGGGTGACAACCCCAAGTATAGGAACAACTCCTCCTTTGGTACGAGCATAGAGAGCAGAGGAGGCGATGTCAGGTACCTCTTAAGATCCTGAAACACCTCTTCACACTCTTCTGACTACTGAAAAGCTTTGCGGATAATTTTGAAGAACGACAGGCATCGGTCAGTAGCTCGGAAAACAAATCTGTTCAGTGCCGCCACCCGTTCGGCCAAACTTTGAACTTCTTTGGTTGACCTGGGTGACCGCATGTTGATGATGGCTTGAATCTTTTTAGGGTTTGCCTCAATCCCCCACCTACTGACTAAGTGTCCCAGGAATTTCCTGGACGAGATTCCAAACGTGCAATTAACCGGGTTTAACCTCATCTGGCACATTCTAAGGATGCTGAAGGACACGACCAAATGTTCGAGATGGGTGGACTCATCTCGGCTTTTGACCAGGAGGTCATCAACGTACACCTCCATTAACTTTAAATCTTTGAACATGTAATTGACCATGCGTTGATAAGTTGCCCCAGCATTTTTAAGGCCGAAGGGCATCACCTTGTAGCAGTACGTCCCTTGGTTAGTGATGAAAGAGGTTTTCTCTTCAGCGCTCGAGCACATGCAGATCTAATTGTACCTGGAGTATGCATCCATGAACGAGAGTAGTGAGTGGCCCACTGTTGCATCTACTAGGAGATCTATCTGCGGCAGTGGGTAGCAATCCTTAGGGCAGGCCTTGTTCAGATCGATAAAGTCTACACACATCCTCCACTTTCCGTTACTCTTCTTGACCAAGACGACGTTGGCCAACCACTTGGGGTAGTGGACTTCATGGACTAATTGTGATTTAAGAAGTTTTCCAACCTCCTCGCGCACTACTTCTTACCTTTCAAGGGACATGCCTCTCCTCTTTTGCTTAACCGAACAGGAGTTCGGGTCAATGTTCAGTCTGTGGGACATGACCTTGGAATCAATTCCAAGCGTGTCCTCACAGCTCCAAGGAAAGACGTCTTGATTTTCTCTCAGGAATTGGATTAGTTTTTCTTTGAGATTTGGTTCTAGGAGAGTACCGATGCTGACAGACCAATCGGGGAATTGGGGATCCAGGGTCACTTGACTGAGCTCTTCGAACGGAGTGACACCATCCCTAGTGTCCCTCGGGTCCATCTCTTCAACATTCAGCATTTATGAAATTGCCTGTTTTCTCAGGAAGCTGATGTAATAACTTCGTACGATTGCATGATCTCATCTCATGCTTCCCGATCCCTGCGCGGTCAAGAACTTGACCACCAGATTGTAAGTTGAAACAATCACCTTGGCTTTGTTGAGTGTTGGCTTTCATAGAATGACATATAGGCAGATGGGCCTTCTATTACAATAAAATTTGTGAGTACGAAGACCTGCTGCGGGTAGGTCTCCATAATAACTGGCAGCTTGATCATCCCAAGCGGTTATGTGCTAGAACCGTTGAACCCCACCAATGGCGTGGCCACTGGTCGGAGTCGGTCCGTCGATATTTCAAGCTGATCGAAGGCTGAGAAGAACAGTGTATCCGAGGAACCTACGAGCACTCTCTTCACCATGTAATTGGCAACTGAGAGCCGTACCACCAATGGATCGTCATGAGGGTAGTGCAGGTCTTCAACAACGTCGAATGAGAAAGTCAGGACATCGATGGGTGAAGAGTTGGCTGGTTGAACTAATAGGACATCCGCTCGGGATGCCCGAGCATGCCTCTTCCTAGCCGACTGTGATTCCCCTCCACCCGACGTTCCTCCGGAGACTACTTGATATGACCGAGAGGTTGCTGCTGTTTGAGGGCTCAGGCTTCTTGTCGCGGTCGTCTCTCTGTAGTGACCCGCGACCAGGTGCCCCTGCTCAATGAGCTTCTTAATTACAATCTTGAGCTTGAAGCAATCCTCAGTATCATGATCGTGGTCTTTGTGATACCGGCAGCATTTGTCCCGATTTCTCTTCTCAGGTGGGCATTTAAGCTTTGTCAACTTCTTGACCAATTTTTCAGTCTCTGCTACAGCCATAACATCTTGGATAGGCCAGAAAAGTGGTGTGAAGGCAATTGGGGCCTGATCCTGACCACCTCGTTGATGATTTTGCTTTGGCTTCTTTCCCGAGCCTTTCTCAGTACCTTCGTATTTTCGTTTGGATTTTGGGAACTCATCTTCCGCGAAGCTACAACACTTGGACTTTAGGAACTCTTCCGTGTCAATGCATTTTCCAACCTTCTCAGAGAGTTCAACCAGGGTAGCCGGTCGGTCATGGTGAAACGACGTAGCAACCTTGGTGTGCTGAACCCCCAAGTAAAAGGCTGTGATCATGATCGTTTCATTCAGGTTGCAAATCTAAAGCTTTTGCTGATTGAACCGGTTAACATAATCCTTCAGGGACTCTCCTTTGCGCTATTTGACAGGCAATAGTTGGGTGTCTGGCTGTGATCTGTCAAGCATTCCCATGAACTGGATGACGAAGAGCTTGCTGAGTGCCTTGAACTGGTCGAACGATCAGGGCTCGAGGGAATGAAACCATTACACGGTTGGGCTCCTTAGGGTGCTCGGGTAGGCCAAGCAATGCAGCTCATCAGCGTTGGTTGCCAATGCCATCTAAGCATTGTAGATACGAACATGGTCAACCGGACTTCCTGAACCGTTATACAAGTCAAGGTGGGGCTGTTTGAATTTGTGTGGGATGGCGAACCCAGTAACCCGGTCGGTGAACAGCGACTTAGTGTCAGTGTTGGCATAAATACAACTTGGCTTGCCACTCAGCTTCTCGATCTATTTTTGCAGGTCATTGGTGCGGGCCTCGATATCCTCCCACCCGGCATCTTGTTTGGTATCAGAATGTAGGTTGGGTCAGACGAAGAAGCCTCCTCCTCGAAGTGTGTCATCCTGAGGGACATAGCACGGTTGTAGCTCCGGTTAATCGTATGCCTAAGATCGCTTCAGCTCCTGGGTAGGCGATTCCGGGCTGATATCCAGGCCGTTTGCTCTTGCCCATCACTTATGGCGGCACGCTTGCCATTGATGATTTCTCAGGCATCCCCCGCACGGTTTAGGTTGGCCCGTGCACGTTGCTTGGGCGTTTCAGGATCATGGCTACGCTCGTTGTTCCCAGGCTGTCCCACCACTTGAGGGGATACTGGTGCAGTATGGGCGCATCACCGGGGGGTTCATACAGGAGCCCGACCATGCTCGTTGTTCCCAAGCTGCTCCACGGTCTGGGGGGGACTTACTTTCTTGGGCTAGCAGAGCCTCGATTTGCTGTTGGGTTTGACGCTGGCCCTCCAAAAATTGTACGAGGGCCGCAGTGATTTGTTCCGACATCATGGGCTCCATCTGGCCTGTCAACTGTGTGGTCTTCTTGGTCATCTTCTGAGGCATGATAATCAATCAGAGATTTGCTTTTGGGAGAAAACTTCGAAGTTCCCACAGACGGCGCCAAACTGATGAAGGCAAAATTTGGTGAGGAGACAAGAAGAAATAGATAAGAGAAGTTTTTATGTGGTTCGACCCTATTAAAGAAGAGACCTACGTCTATGCGTGTGTCTGAGCACTTGCACTATGATATTGAATAGCCGGGGGTCTATGGTGAACCAAAAATGGACTGGAGCTACCAGCGACCAGCTGGGTTTGTGTGCGTTCGAGTGAGAGAGTTGCGATACAATTGTTATTGATCAATCCCCTTCTATGGGGGTGAGGGGTCTCTTTTATAGATACAAGAGACCTGCTCATACAAGGCAAGTAATTTGATAGGGCAATAGAATATGATTGCAACTGATTAGTACAAATCATGTGGGTTACCTAATAGGATTAGGAAACCATTCTCTTCCCATTAGTCTTCTAACTGAGATAGGAAACTGTCTAGAACAATCTAAAGCTCATCACGGGGAGTGCCTAGACCGCGCCCGCGACAGGGTGAACCCATGTACAATTCCCGACCCGTTGGTTGGGACAGGGCATTACCGAGTGGTTTTGGATACACAGCTCGGGATAGCCGCGCGTTGGGCGTAGTTATCGGGTGACTTGGTGCTCCTTGCTAAGGTGCAGCGATTGACCCTTGATGGATATTTTTGTACATGTCATGGCATAAATTTTCACAAATTACCGCAATTAGGTAGCAAAATGCCAAATACTTAAAAAAAAAATTTAGAGACACTTGTTTGCTGTAGTTTTGCCCGGGCGTGCCAGAACCAAAAATGGTTAGATTGTGCAAACTAATTTCCTAAATTGCTTGTGTGAGTGATACACAAGGCTTTGGAATCTAACTTCTAACAGGTGATTGTGATAGCCAAGTAGGAAAGTACCATTGGCCTGTGATTCCTAGACTGTACTGAAGCGCACAAGTCTAATGGTGACGGCTTTACCAAGTAAACAATCACAAACAATTAATAAAATATGCTGATATCTTATTGAATGTGTTTTGGAAAAACAAACAAACTAAGAAACAAGATCAGGATAAGCTCTGATTGTTCATGAAAGATTAAAATAGTAAAGAAAAATAACAAAAGGGACAGAGCTATTGCTATTAGTGCTGCGAACCAGAATGCAGGATTGTATGCCTTTGAATGCTATAAATATTGTTTGAATGCTTTTTGGGTGCAGTGTATCGAGAGTGATGCAGAGTACCCTGAATGCTTGGCCAGCCTGCTTATATAGCGGCCGTTGAAGAGTTCAACTATGGCAAGGACTCCTTAAATTGTGCCTCAAATAAGTTAATGATGTCCAGAATCTTTCCTAATCCTGACTCTTTCCATCCATATTAAGATTTGACTCAATCTCGAAATTCCAGGAATTGGCCTTCCACATCCAGGTGGATCTGATCAGATCCATTCCTAAACGGTCTCCTTCCCTTAATCTTAGCCTCAACGGATAAGGAAATGACGAGTCACATGTTTTTAATTCCCTCCTCTGCCATGGAGCTGCTACTTCCATTCTACCAGGCTTTTACTTTGACTAGTAACAATGGAGCCCGATGACGGTGATACGCACGCCTCCGACCAATCGAGCTCAAATTCTGAACTCTGTTGCTGTTTCATCAAAATATAATGTATGATCGCTATATATCTCATCCTTCTTGTTCCTCGGGCAGCAAGTTTCCTTTTACATCATTGGACTTTATGCCTCAGCCCATTCTGCATCTCATGGGAACTTGTCCTCTGAGATCGATCATCCCACTACTTAATTGAGCCTGCATCCCAGCTTTGCTATGGGCCGGATAAAACCTAGTCCAGGCCCGTTCCATTCCTTTCATTTGGGCACCAAAACCTTTGGCAGTTTTTGGGTGCAAACAACATTTAGAGAGAACATTCCAAAAATGGAGAAATTAGTGGAAAAATTAGAAGTCTCATATGTCGTGATTTTATGAGCGTGGGTTTGTCCTAGTGTAGTCTTTCATTGCTTTGGGCCTGTTTATGGTGTGTTTGGAACTTGTTTGGGCTAAAAACTAATACTACTAATGTAGAAGTTTTTGGGATTTAGAGGCCCCTAATTTACACCATTTTTTTGGAGGCCATATGCAATTGCGTACTTTGCTTATTGGAAGGGCCAGGCCCGTAAATAACACATTGACATTCCATTCTATATTAGTCAAATAAAAAATAGAGTTGAAAGAACAGAACATGTGTGTGTGTATGACTATATATGATTATTTAGAAACATATAATCTGTTGATTATTTCCTTTGGCCGATGCCTAGCTAACTACTTGAATGGAAATGCATGTCTAAAGGTCTTTTTTGGTGTAATACTAATATTGTCTCACAGATGAAATCAACTCTTGCTATTGACACACACACACACACACAATAGCATTGAAAAAGATACATCTTGTCTGTTCATGTTTCTAAAAGAGTTCATAATTAATTGCTACCACTAAGAAGAAGCTAAGCTAAATCACTTGACCCCAACAAATTGTTGTCTCCACCCCTTGCCCGTGAAAGATTAAGGTGAAATAAAGTCGTCCTAGCAGTATTGCACTTCGATGAACTAAAATTTACTTGGTAACATGTAAAATATCTCTTGAGTAATTAAGAAAGAAGTTTGCATTAGCATGTATTGCCATTATGGTGCGTATTAAATCTGGTTTCATGTACCGGCCAATGGACTATCACAAACTATTGAAGACAAGGTTTATGTCTTTATAGAAGACAGTGGACTCCAAAAAATTGTTTCACTGATAATTGCCTCTATTCTGTTTGAAAAATCTTACGAGTCCTCTCTCAATTGAAGGTCACGTATGTTTTTATATACTGTTTCATTATATGTAAATACATATATGTGAGCAACAAGATAATTACAACAACAATATTGGATTATATAAAATCAATCTTGAATGAAAGACGTAATTAAAAATTAGAAGTGTAGTTGCTTACTTGGAATGTAGGGATATCCAGGGAGATCAACCAAACCTAAACTATAACTTCTGCCTTTTGTTTTCATAATCAAACAGTTATCAAAAGAGAGCAAGCAAGAACAGGAAATCAAGGGGAGTAATATGAAGAGATTGAGGATATGAAGAGGTTGCTGTTAAAATGGTAACTTGAATGGTGGTTGTTAATAGGGCAACGTGAACAATTAGTTTGATTAGACAAATTGTTTACGATATTCTGTGTATCTTGTTGAAACAGTGTGCGCTCATAGCAACAAGTATATATATATGTCCTTTATTAAGTGGCATAGGGTAATTTAGAGGCTAATTATTTACTATGTAGTGTAGTAATGTGAAGAGGGTACAAATTATCACTATGTTTTTCAGTGTTGTAATAAGGAGAGGGAAAAATTAACAAAAAAAGCATAGATAATGCATAGGGAAGACCGTTTGGTTGATTACTTGCTCGAGGAGGAGTGATAATATGAAGAGGTGGTCAAAAGGAAAATGAATTATGTGGGATCTATAAAGTTCTTTAGAGAGTAATTTGATCAATAGCAGTAATATTTTTTTGGGGGGTCAAAAATAGTAGTAAAATGAAGAGGTGGATAAAAGGAAAAACAATTATGTAGGGCCTTTAAGATGTTTTGAGGTTAAGTTGGTCAATTTTAAAAAGTGTAAAACACTAGAGAGGCTTGGGGCTTTTATAGTTTGTACAGATATAAATAATTCTATAACTAAATTGATAGATGGAATGTTTAAACTCAATTCTATGCCAAAGAATTTAAATTTGATACTTGATATTTTGTTGTTTATCTAGTCTAATTTGGGCATCCTCCGTGTCGTATTTTTTCTGGAAGGCATTTCAAAACTCTTTGGCAGATCTACTACTAGAGTAGTAATCATAGAGGTTGTCGGACAGTACATTCAAAATGTAGTTTTTGCAAAGAAAATTATATTCTATCCAAGTCTCTACAGCTCTTAATTAGTTGTACCACTGTTGGATTTTCGGGCTCAAGGAAGCCACTTTTTCATGGTTAAAAAGAAAAGCATTTTCTGTCTCCACCTTTTAAAGTGAAGACCCTCAAATTTAAAAGGTTTGTTGAGGTCGGGGGACTTGTTTGAGATGACGTACCCATAATCCATGGTAGAAGAATTCGTCTTAAAATTGTTAAAGTTGAAAGTTATGAATAGAAAATACCGGAACACCAGTATCTCTAACAATTCTTGGGTTGAGCCGCAGACTAGGTGGCTCTCTTTAAGATGTTTTGCGGCTTTGCCCAAATTGTGCAAGCAGTTTAGAAATTGCTAAGCCGTCCCGAGGATAAATTAGCTCAGAAATCACCTGTCTCAGTTTCTTTGCACTAAGAAAACTGGTATACAAGACACCTCTATAATATTGTTGTTTGGAAACCAAAGAAAATCGGAAAATGAATTCCTTTTGAAACTGTAACTCTTTGGTTTTTGTAAAACTATAAACTCATTGCTTTTCTTTTTTTCAAAAGTTCTCAAAAGTTGTCTAGTATTCTCAAATTAATAGAATGAAATATGTGAGGAACACTTGTGTTTTTATAGTTTAAACATACAATATCACATGCATACTGTGGACACTCGGCCTTCGTGAGCCCACCCCCCGTTCTTGTTTCCGACGGGGTTTCGAAATTGATTTTTCTTTGAAATATTTTGAAATTGATTTGAAAAAGGAGGTTTGTTGAAAACAGATACAGAGTCGCCACTTGGTCTTTGAGGAACCAAGAAACCTAATTTTGACTCACCCAAACAGATAAAGGGCACCGGCCTTTCATAACCAAAGAGCTTGGCTCGGGGTTTTGGTATGAGAGAGGAAGGAGCCTTTGTCACGACTAAAACACCCTCAACTCGCCCCGTCTTTCGATGGGCATCAATTAGCATCCAAATAATTATCTTATACTATGTTTGGTTCGACAATTAAATCTATGATAGTATATTACATCTCATAAGAATATTGAAATAGAATATCAAAAGACAAGATATCATTCATAAGATCTAAGCCAATTACCACACAATGCAAAAATGAAAGATGGCACAAACGAACCTAGAAAAAATCGTCTAATCATATATCAAATAATCAAGGCTTCCTAATCTAAAAGGGAGACATGAATTGTTCTTGAAACAAATAATCAAAGAGATTAAAATATGCTTAGCAAGCAAGAATGATGCATGTTAATCTTTGAGGGAAGACCTCTCAATCCCCGGGACGGATGAGGAGGGTGTTAGGTAAAAATCGATAAACACACACAACACAAGATACACGAAAACAAAGAAACAACACAAAGATATTACGTGGTTCACACAATCAGGATGATCGTGCTACTCCACGGCGGAAAGAGAGAGATATTTTATTAATCCGCTGCTGCTAGGGTTTACAAGTGACGGAGAGAAGGTATTTATACAAGTAATCATTGACCTAAATCTGCCAAACGGGCCAGGCCCAAAACTGCTCTGAAAACACCCCGAACGGCCCCGATAGGCCTGAAACTGATAAAGAAATAGCCCACGAAAATTTTTCTTCCTGGGGCGCTGCCCCTGGACCCCGCAAGGGGCGGCCTCCCCTTGACCCCCGCCCGCTCTTTCGGGAGCGGGACCCCATAATGCGTAGGGGCTTCAAGGTCAAAAGGTGATCAGTCTCCACAACTTAACAGAGGGATGATTAGATCTAGGGGAAGTATGAACTTATGATCAAATTCACTCTTTGTAATCTTCTTAGATTAGTAGTCACAAAAATCCCAAATCTTGCATGGATGCAATGTATAATCCTAGAATGTGCAAAAGTTATAGTGTGCTTTTGTGCATAACTTTTGCACATAGACATTCTTTAGTGACATAGAAGTCTAGAATATGAATGTATGAATGAATGCATGAAGGAAATCATCATAAGATATGTACAAATGTAGTATGAACTACTTCCTAAGACATGGGCTAATTTAGATTGCATATAGACATCAAATCAAAGAATGAAAGTAAAAGTATGTTTGCTGTGAATAGTGGACAGAATAGTGAGTTGATTTTGTAAAAATGGAAAAGTGAGGTTAGACATGTTTTTAATGCATGATTGTTTATGGAGATCATCCTTATTGTGTCTGAAACACTTATCAAAAAGCCAAACTTCAATAACTATTACAGATTGGGAGAAAGCATATGAACAATAGAGGTTACTCAGAAACAGAGTTCGTATCGTCGACTGAAATGTTGAAAAATATTAGAAAATGAAAACAAAACATCTAGAGGACGAGTCGACCCGTTTGACACGATTAATAAACGATTGGGTCACACTTTAAGTGGGTCAACCCGTCTAATTCGTTTAACTCGATTAGGTGCGGATGGAGCATTTTTATTTTAGTTCTAAAAATATTTTTTAATAATCTGGGGGTCTAAAATACAAATAATAAATATAAGAATAAAAAAATTATTTATTTTTTTATAAAAAAAAATATAAACTACAACTAAAAAACCGATCCGACCGCCCAAATTGGCAAAACTGACTAAAAATCGACCGAACCGACCACTTTGGTTGGTTTTCCAAAACACGAAAAAACCAAAAAAAAAAATAATCGATTCGAATCCAACTGAACTGACGACACCAATACACGGGTTAGACGGGTGACCTATGTATTGTCGCCACGTTTATGATCCGACACGATTATAACACGTTTAAGAATGACATAATTATGACCCGACGCGATTATGACCCGACCCGACCCGACCCGATTGCCTCTCTTAATACCGTACCGCTTCGCCCACCATAGGCCACAAGGCCATCCCACTTACCATACAAGTAAGCATAGCATTATGACCTATATAATTTGCTCGCTTAACTTGTTACCAAAAAATAAAAGGGGAAACAGCATTTTACCCTCTTGTATTTTGACCCTTGTTCAATTCAACCCCTGTACTTTGAAAAGATCAAAGAACCCCCATGTACTTTAAACTAAAGTGAAAGTGTTAGATTTTCCGCTAACGGAAAGTGATTAAAAATATTCATTTTACACCCCCTATACTTTGACCTTTGTTCAAGTCACCCCTGTATATGAGGGCATTTTTGTCATTTTTATTTCCACTTTAATAGATTCTGTTATTATCACTTTAGTTTAAAGTCTAAGGAGTTTTTTTGATACTTTTCAAAGAACAAGGGGGTAATTTGAATAAGGGTCAAAGTACAGGGGGTAAAATGCAGTTTCTCCAAAATAAAACATAAAAAAAATGCCGGCTTAAGTACAAATTTCACTCCTTGGACCATTATGTCCGTATCAGTTTGGCCCCTCAAGACTTTCAAATTTATCAATTTGGTCCTTTGACTTTTAAATTGTTCCAATACTATCCTTAGGTAAACCAATCATCACACGGAAATTCTCTTATTTGTTTCTAACACGAAATGGACAGAGAGGCATTTCAGTTGTTTGATCATATGCTCGGAAAAGGTTGTCATATCCGAATTTGGACTTTCCTGGATGATTCAGTTGTACCTTTCCTGGGGTGTATTTTTCAAATTGTTTATGTTATGCCTGCAACTTGGAAGGTAAATAAAAAATGTAATTAAGCCTAATTCTCCGTTTTGTACTTTTGTTTGTGGTGGGTTCTCCGTCTTCTTTTCAATTTTTAATTCCTGCCCGTATACACATAGTCATACACATATGTATATATATATATATATATGTATAGAAGACTTTTGGGGAAGATGTCCGCAACTTAATAAGCAATAATTTCAACTTTTGAATACAGTTTCATTAAGTGTATTGTAATAATTTCACAGAATTGTCAAGCAATATATATATATATATAAATATATAAATTTAGAGAGAGAGAGAGGACACACACATGTACATTATAAGCACCCAGTTGGATACAAAGTCAACACCTCTAGAGTTGTCAAGCAATTCTTTCGCCTGTGTGTAGAAAGGGAAAACAAGATGGCTGAAGTTCTCCTTAGTGTTGTTGCACGAGGAATCTTAAGCAAGGTACTTTCACTTGCTTCCGAAGATGTCACTTACGTGTGGGGCTTTCAGGGGAAGCTCCAACAGTTGGTTGAAAAGTTAGAGATGATTCAAGCATTCTTATCTGATGCTGAGATCAAGCAAGACAAACTCAACTCTGTCAAACTTTGGCTCAAAAAACTCAAAGTTGCAGCTTCTAATGCTGATGATTTGCTGGATGAGATTGCTTATGAAGTTCTTCGACATAAAGTAGAGATACAAGATCGGATGATCAACAAGGTACTTGACTTCTTCTCCCCCTCTAATAAACTTGCATTTCGTATCAAGACGGCTGCTAAGATTAAGAATGTCAATTCCTCATTCGATGAAATTTATAAAGAAGCAAAAGATATTTGACTTAGTCCAGTCGACCTGATAAGTACCACACTCCAACTTAGAGCTGAGATTGGACTCCGGCAAACTCACCCCTTCATAGATGATTCGGAAGTAGTGGGTAGGGACGCTGACATGTCAAATATAGTGTACAAGTTAATGGGTTCAAACAATGAAAAAGATTTGTCAGTTGTCGCCATTGTGGGAATGCCCGGTCAAGGAAAGACAACCCTTGCTCAGCTAGTTTACCAAAACGATAAGGTAGCGAAATATTTTGATCATAGAATGTGGGTTTGTGTATCCGATGACTTTGATGTCAAAAGACTTTTACACGAGATGCTACAATCTCTAACCAAAACCGATTCTAGTATGTCCAATATGGAAGCAATAATAAGAAAGATTCAAGAAAGTGTTAGCGGAAAAAGATTTTTGCTTGTACTCGATGATGTATGGAATGAAAATGAATCAAAATGGGAATCCATGAGAAATTCATTACTGGGAATTGGTGGTTCAAGGGGAAGCAAAATATTGGTTACTACCCGTAGCGATTCGGTGGCTTCTACCATGCAATCTGTTATTCATCATCTGGTAGGACTATCAAATGATGATAGCTGGACCATTTTCAAGCGAAGAGCATTTGCAGATGGAGGAGCAAAAGAGACTCCAAATTTAGTGGCCATAGGTAAAAGGATTTTAAAAATGTGTGGGGGTCTGCCACTGGCAATAAAGGCATTGGGAGGTTTAATGTACTCTAAGAAGAATGAAAATGAGTGGTTGTCAATCCAAAACAGTGAAATTTGGGATTCAACTGACGATAGAAACGAAGTCTTGACCACCTTAAGGTTGAGTTATGCGCATTTACCATCAGCATCACTAAAACTATGTTTTGCATATAGCTCAATCTTGCCGAAGGATTCTGTTATTGAAAAGGATAATATAGTTCAACTCTGGATGGCTCAAGGATTTCTTCATCAGCCCTCTGAAGGAATTCATGTGCTAATGGAGGATATAGGCAATTGCTATTTCGACATTTTGTTGAGGAACTGCTTATTGCAAGATGCTGTAAAGGATGACCATGGTGATATTACAAGTTGCAAGATGCATGATCTTGTTCATGATCTTGCAATTCATACCTCAAAGAATTATTGCTTAACTCTGAATGATCATGAGGTGATTGATATTCCAGAGGTTCAACATTTATCGTGGATATCTAGCAAAGAAAATATGCCCTTGAATCCAAAAGGAAGAATTCAAAGATTGCGCACACTATATTTAATGGGCGATGTCCTTGGGAACAAGTTAACGAACTTCATAAGTTTGCGTGCTTTAATCTTGACCAGCTTTCGTATTGAAGAATTACCAAGTTCGGTAAGCCAATTGAGACACTTAAGATATCTTGACATCTCAAGGACTAATATTAGAAAGGTGCCAGATTCTGTCACGAAACTTTATAATTTGCAAACTTTGAGGCTCTTTAATTGCCAATATTTGATCGAGCTTCGAAAGAATTTTGGGAACTTGATTAGTTTGAGACATTTCTATATCAGAGATACAAAATTCGACATGCCCTGCTTGGTGGGGATAGGGAAGTTGACTTGTCTTCAAACATTACCTTTCTTTGTTGTGAGTCAAGATAAGGGATGTCAAGTTGAAGAGTTGGGGGGATTAAGAAACCTTAAAGGTAAATTAAGGATTTTTGGCCTTGAGCATGTCAGAAACATTGAAGAAGCCAAGAAAGCAAATCTATCTAGAAAGTCAAATATTCATACTTTGGAATTTCATTGGGGAAACGAAAGTAGGGGAGAGTCCAACAATGAAGAAGTCTTGGAAGGTCTAGAACCTCACTCGAACTTGAAAGGTTTAACTATTAGGAACTTTGAGGGTGAGCGATTTGCACAATGGATGATGATGGCAAGTCCTACAATGATCATAAATAATTTGGTGAGGATCAAACTAGAGAACTGCTTTAGATGCAAAGAAATCCCAACACTAGGGCATCTTCCCCATCTTAAATTCATTAAGATAAAGAGTATGTATAGTGTAGAAGTTATTAGTAGTGAGTTCTATGGTCACATTAGTGATGACGGTGGGCCTAATACTTGTAGCAGTAGTAGTAATGCTGGAGGTAGTGAGTCGGCAATAGTAGTGTTTCCGGTATTGAAAGAACTCACTCTTGAATCTATGGCTAACCTGGTTGAATGGTTGGAAGTACCAAGACCACTGCCGATTGGGATGGTGTGTCCTTCCCTCGAGAATTTGGTAATTTCAGATTGCCACAATTTGGTTGCTGCTCCAAGTCATTTTCCATCCGTGAAGTCTTTGAAGATCAAAGGGATCGAGAATAGCCTGGCACTATCACAGATAAGCAGCAAATTGACGTCTCTAACATCCATGTATATCGAAAGTGTGTCGGGATCAGAGGTCAGTTCTGTACTGGAAAAATTGTTGAGAAACAATCAATTGCTGGAAAATTTGGATATTAGAAGTTGTGATGGGTTGACATATCTGCCTAATGGCCTGAACAACTTTGTGGCTCTCCATACTATAAGGGTTTGGGGTTGCCATAATCTAACTTCTACAGCGAATATAATAACAGGCAGCAAGAGCTTCACATCTCTTGTGAAGATTTATATTGGGCATTGTGAGAAGTTTACTCGTTTACCAAGCTCACTACAAAACCTTGTGGCCCTTGAGGAATTGTGGGTATACAAATGCCCAAATCTAAGGGCAATTCCAGATATACATGGCCTCACATCTCTACAGCGGTTGTATATTTCAGATTGTGAGAATTTGATTGATTTACCAAGTGGGCTAGAAGTCTGCAATCTCGAGAGCTTGGTAATAAGGTCATGCCCTAGTCTGATTTCTGGTCCAAATTTGGGGGAACTGAAACGTTCTCTTCGGTTTTTGACACTCGCTGATTGTGGAAGATTAACGACTTGTTGGCCAGAGGGCCTGCACCTCCTAACCGGCGTTCGAGAATTGGGGATAGGTGGGTTCTCTGAGGAGCTTGACTTCTTCCCCTGGCCCGATGCTGCAGAGAATTCTACTACGCAACACCTACTTGTCTCCCTAGAGAGTTTAGTTTTATACGGGTGGCCAAAGCTCAAGTCTCTACCTGAGCAACTCCAGCTCCTCACTGCCTTGAATGAGCTGCGTATATGCAATTTCGATGGGTTGGAATATCTGCCTGAGTGGCTTGGTAACCTTTCATCGCTTCAAGTTCTGTTTCTTTGGAATTGCAAGAAGCTTATGAATCTGCCACGAGTGGAAGCAATGCGACGCCTCACCAAATTACATCGGTTGGCTATAGTGGGATGTCCCGTTTTGAAGGAAAGATGCACCAAGGGAAGCGGGCCAGAGTGGCATAAGATTGCTCATATTCCTGAAATCGATATAGACTACGAGACGATTCAATCTCAAAAGCTAAAGTTTCTTTAAATTCTGTAAGTCATACTCTGTTTTTCTTCTTTGGAATCATCAACTCTTTGCATGATTTATTCTTTCATCTCGCTTCACTTATCCTAAGAATGATCTATTTGACTCTCTTTTTTGTTAATTTTTTTTCTGTCTTTTCCTTTTACCTAAATATTGTCATGGGCTTAGATACAAAATACACACCTGAATTTTTGTCCCTGTCTCATCTTAGTCCTTGTAGTTTCAATTGTGAGTAAATTCTGTCAACTTTTCTCACAAAATTTGACCTTTTGGCCACATTGATTCTATTTAAAAAACTTCAGGGACTAAGTTGATGCATTTGACACCACCAATCTGTCCACCTGCTTTTGTTTGCAAAGTAAGTCTGAAATTAATTAATTGACCTAGTTTTCCAAGCCACCCCTTAAAACCAAATATGCATTTTATAGTAGTTCTTGTGCTTGATTTTTGGTTTTGTTACTTTCTGAAACTATCAGAGGTTCCTGAATTAGTTTCTTATTGATGTAAATCAATGTGGTAGAACTTCATTATGTGATTCTTTCATGGGGAAAACAAGTGAGATTATTTTTGTAAATTAGTCCTTTTTGTGCTACTTTTAACTGTCTTTTGGTTGTTTTTTTTTTTTTTTTTGGTCCAAAATAAGCCTATGGAAAACAAATATACTTGGTGTTTATGATGCTGAAGTTATTATTGGGGTATAAGCAAACCATGTGCATGCATTGTTTGCTAGAATAAATTGGGAATCAATTTTAAAATATAGGAGAACTTACTCGAAAATTCAGTTACAGGAGAAGTCTCTTGTTGAATTTTTGCATTTTAGTTTCTCGGAGGTATGATACACTTAAGTTGGTTTAGCTTTAAGTCTGCAAGGTCTTGTCAGGGGTAGATAGCAATTTCATGGTCATAGACATAGTATGATTTGAAATGGTTGAATGTTATTATAACCAGTTTTGTTTCCCTTGTATTTTTTTGAGTCAGTCTCTTTCTGTCTGTTAATGGTGTTAATTCATATTATTTCGGACAAGGATTGTTTTTCAACTGCCTAAATACTAATCTTTAAGATTTTTTGAGGTATTTCTTTTTGTCGGGTTACGAGAGAATTGTTTAAAATGAATGCTATGAGTGCTTATGCATTTAATGTCACACCCAGTCAAAATTGTCTACATTTATTTTTTATTTTTTGTTTATTTACTTATTTTTTATAGGGTGGTGTTCGGAGAGTTCATCTATTGGATGGTACTGTTGGGGAGTTCTGTTGAAGGAATTATTTCAAAGAGATGGAGTTGGGACAACGGTGGCAAGTATGCAATCCTTTTTAGCAAGCATCATCCATACGTGGTATTTTGATTTTTATGACTAGTAATACCTTTCAGGAAATTTATTGAATCCACTTCTTCAAAAGCTACCGAAATTCTACTGACAATCTGTCTACCTTTCAGGAAATTTATGTTCATGATTGGTTAAGTCCCTTACTTCCAGCTCCTTGATTTTATCCACCAATTCATCTTTAGTACCTTCATAAAAAAGTCCCAGTTGGTTGCCAACCTTCAATGTTTTTTTTATGCTTCCACTTTAGTGTGTTGATTCCTGCAATTGATATCCTCCGGCATGTCAACCATCTCCTCTATCACTGTTCTCTTGTCTCTTCTCCTTGCTCGCAACTCCTTTGAGCTCGCCTTTCTGTTTTGAAGCAGTCTATAACTCTTCCGAATTGCTTGTGTCCAAATGGTTCTATTAACAGAATCTATTTCCTACTCTTCTTCTGAAACTTATCCCTCTCAACATCTAGAGGGAACATGACTAGTTACTGTGAGAGATATGGCTACTTGGCTAGCTAGAGGGCGGACTACATCATTGCCAAGGTTGAAGTAATGTAATGGCGAAAAGAGATTCTTAGTTGTAATTGCTGACTTGTTTAATGAACTCGTTGAAAGTCGTGTCTCAACAAATCTCATCTGTTATCCCGTGCTTGCGATGCAATGAGGATCCGTACAGAAAATATTAGCTCGGTTGACTACACCGAAACCTTCGTTTAACATGAGAATCTGACTACAGTCCTCGCTACCATTGATTATCCTCTGTGTCTGTCCTACATTCAAATACTACCTCGATTGACTTCATCGATTTTGGCTCTCCTTTCATTTCGGTTGAACTTTTGCAGCCAACTACATAGGAAAGAACTGTAGTTGAAAAAGTAGAGTTAATAAAGAGTCGTGAGAGCTATTTTTTGTCACACATATATATTTTTATATATATATATATATATATCAATAAATCCATTATCTGAACACTGAATAGTTAACAATCGGAATCATATTTTAATCTAAAGACA
Organism: Hydrangea macrophylla; assembly: GCA_033977485.1. Classification (NCBI taxonomy): domain Eukaryota; kingdom Viridiplantae; phylum Streptophyta; class Magnoliopsida; order Cornales; family Hydrangeaceae; genus Hydrangea; species Hydrangea macrophylla. The sequence continues at coordinate 39,721,063 of CM066994.1, forward strand.
CAAAACACAGGAAATTCAGAAAGCTGAATTTGGAGGGGAAAAGACCAATTTTGAAAGTAACACCTACTTTTGGAGAACATACCACGTTCAATGCAAGGTTTCCTTCACAATGAAAAAAAATAAAATAAAAGTTGTACACAAGAACAAATACATCCAAGGGAATGAGGAAACTCAGTAGCCATGAATGGACGGGCGCTCAGCTTTGGCCCCAAAGAGAAATTCATCAAGGGAGCACTACAAGTCTACAAGTCATAAACATCAAAATAGCTTTGGCCCGAAAAAGAAATTCATCAATGGCACACTAAGACTCTGTTTGGTTCACGGATTTCATGAGGGAAAAGAAAAGGGAGAAGAAAGCAAGAAGGAAAACTAGTTCCCTCATGTTTTCCCTTATGCTTAAATAACATAAAAAATTTAGCATTTCTAAAATATGAATGTAACATATGAAATGACTCACAACATTCAAAATGTTTAATTTGTTTATCAACTTACTCTCTTTTATTTCCTATTTTCCTCACGATATTCCTCATTAACCAAACAAAGGAAAAGGTTTTCCCCTATGCTTTATTTTCTTTTCCCTCACAAAATCCAAGAAACAAAGCCTACAAAACATAATCATCAAAATACCATGTATGGACCATCCTTACTAGAGAGGATTGCATACCTTGCCACTCATTGTCCCAACTCCATCTCTTTGAAACAATTCCTTCAACAGAACACCCCCAAGAGTACCATCTAATCGATGAACTCTGTTAACACCACCCTAAAATAAAATAAAGGGTTAATTACACGGACCTCCCCTCTATATTGCAAAATTACACAGACCTCCCCTCTAGCATGAAATTTACTATTTTACCCTTACTTCATTTACTATTTACTAAAATATACCCCTCTCTCTCTCTCTCTAATGTGTGTAAATATACATACATAGATATAGATATAGATATACAAGGATATGCATAATATATGAACACACACACACACATATATATATGTATGTATGTATATGTATATGAATTTGTTCAAAAAATCAAAAGTTTAAACCCAAAATCAATTTGTTCCAAAAACTAATATGTTCCTAAGATTTAAACCCAAAATTAATTTGTTCCAAAAACCTAAGATTTAAATCCAAAATACCAAACCCATCTTAAAGATGTATATATGTGTATATGTATATATATTTTCAATAGCTATATGTATACAAGTATGTATGCATATATGGTGTTTGTGTGTGTGTGTGTGTATGTATGTATGTATGCATGCATGGTCCGTTTATATGGTGAGCATGTATGCATGTATGTATGCATGTATATATGTATATGCAGTAGAGAGAGATGAGAGATAGAGATGAGTGTATGGTTTTTTTTTTAACTAAGGGTATTTTCGGCATTAACAAATTAAGAAGGGAGGTCTCTGTAAATTTTGCAATCTAGAGGGGAGGTGTGTGTAATGCAAATCTAAACCTCAAGGGAGGTCTGTGTAATTTTGTAATATAGAGGGGAGGTCTGTGTAATTTCGCCAAACCTCAGGGGAGGTCCGTGTAATTAACCCTAAAATAAATTAAATAAAATTTGAAAATATTCACTGGGTGTTTGACATTAAAATGCACAATAAGCATTCATTGCATTCATTTAAAGCAATTTTCTAGTAACCCAACAAGAAGAAATACCTTAAAAAAAATTAATATCAGTATTTAGGTAGTTGAAAAACAATGCTGTGTGAAATAATATGTATTATCACCATTAAAAAACAGAAAAAGCAACTTAAAAAATAAGGGCAAATATCACTTACACCCCTTGAGGTTTGCTCTAATCACACCCGCCACCCCTCACGTTTCAGTAATATCACATAGACCCCCTGTCTTCTAACGGGCGTTTAGAAAACTAACAGAATGTGCGATTGTACACTTGTGCCCTTGCTGAGCTTGAAAGCCTCTTTCACCTCTGTTCAATTCATTTCCCAAATGTCCCAAATCTCCACACACCAATCTTCCCTCTTGTGAAACCCTAAACCATAATACCATCTGAACTTCCATCTCCAACCACCTCCGACCTTCCATCTTCTACCTATTGAAGATTCCTTTGAAATCCATAGGAACCCACCAAAGAAGATATACAACATTAAAGGTAAAAACACCTTCGAAATCCGTAAGAACCTACCGAAGGTAAGCTTTTCGTGGATGTCCCATTGTTTGATTTTGAAAATCGTTGATTCATGAATGTTCTGGTATTTTTGAACTTAGCAAATGCTATTTCAAATGTTAGGGTTTGCTGATATTGATTTTCTTGTGTTTGGGTTTCAAAAAAATTACAAGAAGTTTGACATTACTTTCAATATTACAGGAATGGCTGACTTTGTTCATGAGTTGGTTGTGCACTATCTTGGGACTGTGAACATAATTAAAGATGTGGATCCCGACAGGTATAGTTTCCTCGATCTATTGTCTGATGCATCTGGAGTTTCACTCAAGAATGTACCTACCAACTTGGGTGTTACAATGGCCTTGTCCTTTACAATAGGTTCTTCAGATAAACACACTCCCTTAGATGATGATGGTGATGTAATGGAGATGTTCAAGCTTAATAGGGATACTAAAAACATAAATTTATACTTAGAGATTAAGAGAGATAATGCTGATGCATTGACAATTGCTGGTATTGAGTCTGTGGTTGGAAGTGGAATGGCGGAAGGTGAAAATGGTTTTGATATAGGGGCTGGAGCTAGACCTAGAGCTAGCTCTATGGTTGTAGATCTATATGATGTAGAAGAAGATGTTGATATTGGTGATATGAATGAACTATTTTGAATGAGTGACTCTGATGATCAAGAGTGGGTTGGGCGTAGTTCTGAAGAGGGTGAGAATGAAAGCATTTGTAATGAATCATTCAGTGAAGAAGGATTGGAGTTGGTTGGTCAAAATTCTGACGATGGATTATCAGGTTACAGTTCTAATGATGAAGATGGTGCATATTCCAGTGATGAAGAAATGCCCAAAAATGATGCTAGCAAGTACATGAGGGGGAAGTTATTTCAAATGAAGAAAGGGCAGCATATAGAGTTAGAACAAGGCTTGTTATTTGATGATGTGGTGTCTTTCAGGAAGGTGTTGAAAGAGTATGCCATTCAAACAAGCTTTAAACTTGTGAGGGACAAAAATGAGAGGACAAGAGTGACTGCACATTGTGGGAATGCAGGGTGTGGTTGGAGGATTCACGCGTCACCATTGTCGGATATGGTGACATTCAAGATTAAGACCCTCAAGAAAGAGCATACATGCATTAGAGCAACAAGGAACCCAGAAGCAAACTCAATTTGGGTTGGTCAAGTCCTTATTGAACAATTGAGGGCGAATCCAGATATGAATGCTGCAGCTATGCATGCGTATATTTAGAAGAATTATGGGGTGGAGGTGGGAAGGATGCAATTGTATAGAGGGAAGAAGAATGCATTGAATGCTATTGAGGGTGGACATGCAGAGTCATACAGCAAACTTCCTAAGTATGCAGTTGAGGTAAGAAAGACAAACCCAGGAAGCCTAGTGAAGCTTGAATTTGATAGAATTCCTCCTAATGTCAACTTGCCAACATTCAAGAGATTATTTATAAGTTTTTCTGCAATGCAAACAGGTTTCAAGAATGGGTGTAGACCTTTTCTAGGAGTTGATGGATGCCACCTCAAAGGTCCATATGGGGGTATTTTACTGGCAGCGATTGCTCTAGATGGTAACAATGGTCTATTTCCATTAGCGATTGCTGTGGTGGAGTCTGAGTGCAAAGCTAGCTGGGGCTTTTTCCTGTACCACCTACACTCAATATTAGAAGATGGTGGCCAAAGCAGACCCTGGACTATAATGTCAGATGGCCAAAAGGGTATTGAAGCTGCTATGCATCAAGTAATGCCTCAAGCAATTCACAGGAGATGTTGCAGACACCTATTCAACAACTTCAAGGCAAAATTTCCTTCGTTGAAGTTGAGGAAGCAATTTTGGGCAGTTGCAAGGGCATATACTGAGACTGAATACAATAGGGTGATGCAAGAGATTGAGGGAATTTGTAAAGAGGCATATGCATGGCTCAATAAACATGATGCAGCTTCTTGGGCTATGCACACATATGGATCTGAGGTAAAAAGTGACCATGTCACTAATAACCTAGTCGAATCCTTCAACAGTTGGATTGGAAAGTTGAGGGGAAAGCCTATCCTAACTCTGGTTGATAGAATTAGATCCAAGACAATGGGGAAGGTGCATAAAAGGTATCAAAAAGGGTCTTCTTGGGAGACTTGTGTTACTCCAGAAATTAGGCTTGGCTCAATAAACATCGATCACCACCACTAAAGCGAGCATTTTCACGAGCAGATCCGGCCACCAGTGCACTGATCCACCATCATCTTCTTCTTCTTCTTCTTCTTCTTCTTCTTCTTCTTCCTTTTTTTTTTCAACACATTTTTTTGTGAAATTTATCAAAAAAAAGTCAGTAGCTTTCTCAAAAATTTTTCCCAGAGTTTGATATCAATAGTAATAGCTGTTTGATAGATCTCGTTGAGTAGGTTGTAAACATATAGATTTTATGCAAAAAAAAAAACAAGTTACAGATTGATATGAATGCTCAAATTTGTAAAAAGTTTTTTCAATGTTTGGCAGAACACTTTTTTTATGAAATTGCACAATCTTTGTGAAATTTCACATCTTTTTTTTCTTTTGAAATTTTCACAACTTTTTCGGTGCTGGTATGAGAAATTAAATTTCAAAAACTTGTTTTGTGATCATTTCATATTGATGTGGTAGTTTGGTTGTGAAGAGATCGTCAGGTGAGGTCGTGGTGGTGATCAGCAAAGGTTTGGTGTGGCTGTGGTGGTTTCATGAAATTTCACGAACTCTGTGAAATTTCACAACTTTTTGTTGATAAATTGCACAACTTTTTTTTTTATAATTTCACAAGTTTTTTCGGTGGTATAAGAAATGAACTTTCAGTAAGTTATTTTCTGATCATTGTATGTTGATTTGGTGTTTTGGTTGTGAATGAGGTCAATCAGGTGAGGTGGTGGTGGTTGGTGGAGGCTTAAGATCTTGATGGTGGTTGTTGAAAGTAAGGTGAGGTGGTGGTGGTTGGTGGAGGCTTTAAGGTCATAATGGTGGTCGCCGGAGCTCAGGCGAGGTCGCCGAAGGTCAGGCGAGGTGATGGTAGTGGTCGCCGGAGGTCAAGCGAGGTCGCCGGAGATGCAGGGGGTGAAACTCTCTTGGTGTAGACCAATATTGGGGTAGATTTGTCAAAATACCGAGTGTACCTTCTCCCAAATATTTTTACTAGTTATACCTAAACTACTATACTTTCCTTAATTTGGATTAATTGCTAATTGCCCCTTAAAAAAATTTATGCATCATATTGGCTTCCCCATTCCTTTTCTCTTTTTCTACTCTTCCTCTTTCATCCTGTTTCTTTTTTTCCTAGAATTAGGTTCCTCTCTCTCCCTAATTGTTCTTCTAAAATCAGGTTCCTCTCTCTTCCGAGAAGTTAGCTCTCACTCTCACGCCACACTCCATCTCTTTCCTATCTTTCGGATCTCTACCTATCTTTTTCGCTAAGTTTGCAATCTTAAGCAACTCCAATGGGAGTGCCAAAGGGGGGCTATACCAAAATTATAGCATCATTCCAAAAAAAAAAAACATCACTCCAATGGTTGTCAAATGTGGTACAACAATTTGGCAATGCAGAAGGATATTCCAAATTTGGCACCTCCTTTGTCATTTTCAAATTATAGCACCCCCTTTGGCATTGCATTGGAGTGGGGTTTGAGGGTACTATTTTATAATTTGGCATTGTCAAATTATAACATCACTTTTGGCACCCCATTGGGTTATTATTTTTGGGTGCTATCCTATAATTTGGTATCCCCTTTGGAATGTACTATTGGATCATATGTGCTAAAATATAAGATTTTCCACTACAGCAATACCAAAATATATGTTTGGCATCTCTATAATAGCACTTACCATCAGAGGTGCTCTTACCCATCTAGTTTCTCATTTTATTAATTTACATAACCCATCTTAATATTTTGTCTTATTTCTTAGGCATAATTACGTCATATACCCTTGAAGTTTGACCATTGTCTTATCTTAGTCCATGTCATTTTAATTACATTAATTTGATCCTGAGGTTTTCAAATAGAGCAATGTGGTCCAGATGTGCTCTTGCCTATCACTGTTATTGAACAACTGTCAAGATATTTGGAAACATAATTTCGAATGCACATCATTGTTCTTCTAATTTAGTCATGAGATTCATAATTTGAAAGTGTCATTTTTTTAAGACCGTCTTTATCTTGTTACTGCACATTTTAGATGCCTGGTACCATCTCTGGAACCAGTGAAGTGGTGTATGGTTCTTACCCAACTTATCTAACTTTCATGATTCAAATTTATTGTTTGGGATCTAGTTATCTCATATTTATTTATTTATCTTTGAGACGAGGACAAATTCCCATGTCCTCCCCTACTTCGGGAAATCTCAATAGTTTCATAATCTGACGGTTTACCTACTGTCGTTTTATTATAGTAGAATATGAGCAAACTCCGGGTACGTGCACCGACCCCACAACACACGCACCAGGTCAATCAAGGAGTTGAGTGAGTGATAAGATCCGAACTCACGCAAAGCTCTGGATACGGGTTGTCCAACTACGTACTTAAAATTCGTCATTCCAATACACTCACCCCTGACGAGTTTGGGAGGACAAGGACCCTGGCCCCAAACACTATATTTACATTTATGGAATATTGAATCTGTGACACAAGGTGTAATACTGCTACAATGCTCGTGGTTATTTATTTATTTTTGTTTTGCGCAAAATCGGTTGTTTTGTGCAACACACTCACCCTTGACCTCCCTTTGGGAGGATAAGGACTCTGGCCCCAAACACTATATTTACATTTATGGAATATCGAATCTGTGACCCAAGGTGTAATACAGCTACAATGCTCGTGGTTATTTATTTATGTTTGTTTTGCGCAAAATCGGTTGTTCAGATTCTACCCGAAAATAGTACTTAAAATGTTATGGGGTTGTGCCCCAGATGATTTGTAGAGATGCTTAATTTTTTCTTGCTAAGGAAAAATTCATTATGAAACACGTACAACACACATGGCCATTAACTCTTTGATTACCTTTCCTTAAACCCAAATCTAAAAAGGGAATCAACTGAGATATGACCACAGAGCCTACAAAAAGAGCCCGCAAAACTTCTTTCTATTGCATCATCAGTACTAGAGAAACTTGCAAGCCATTATGGGATTGATGCTAAGTGTATAGTTACTTTAATGTTTCTATCTTTGTACTTTTCTCTTCCTCTCCACGAGTAAATATTCGTTGCTGTAGTTATTTGTGGTGTCACACACGAATAACAGGGAAAGCTCTTCGATATGTTAAGGTGGTTAATTTCACGTACCTACAATTTTGTGATTTTTGGTAAAAAATATTTGTTCCCAGTAAAAAACATTTGTTCTTTGTTTCCGTTAAGAAATATTTGTTCTATCATGGAACAAAATTTCTTACTAGAGAACAAATGTGTATTAATAACCGAAAATTTTAAGTTGAACTTCATAGATATTAATAATGTTATAACACAAATAATCGAATTTAGTTGTGGTCAAAGTTGAGTTCATAATAAATAGTGAGGCAAGATAGTAAATACGGAGTAATCCGGACATGACTTTGAATATTAATTTGGCAATTAAATTCCTTTCTAATTGACTGTTGCAAGCTCACTTGAGGAAGAGTAATCCGTTTCCCTAACTTGACCATGAAAAATAATCTGTCAATTAAATTTTAAGTTTAATCTGCCAATATTAATCGCTCCATTACTCGCCCGTTTGATAAAACTGAAAATTAAGTTTTAAATTTTAAGTACTGAAAATTTTAAGTGATTGGTTTTACAATTCTGAAAACAGTGTTTCAAGTACTAAAATAGACTGCATTTAGTGATTATTTTAAGCAGGAATTTTTCACTTAAAGTTTTTTGTGAATTTTTGGCTGCTTTTTCAATTAAGTGGTACATTATCAAACGCACTGAAACAAATCAAGTACTGAAAATTTTTATTTTCACCACTTAATTGGGTTATCAAACACACCCTTAGTGGATTATTAGGAATTTAGGAAAGTAGCGTGTTCAAATTGGTCTTGAGCTAGTTTTAAAGGTCACCTCAAGTGGGTCATAAAGACAAGGAAAATTTAGTCTAAAGTCCTCTAAAATAGACTTTTTTAGCATTAGGACTGTCTCGTTTTTTATTTTAGTGAAAAGTCCATACATTATAAAAGTTATGAGAAATTCACATAACTTTCGTAAAAAAAATGAACAAGTTATTTGAAATTTCACATAACTATATGTGAAATTTCACACGCAAGAGTTATCTGAAATTTCAAATAACTTTTACAACATAGGGACTTGATTCGTTTAAGTATCACTAGCCTTCTACTTTTGACCAAAATAGAAAAGGGGCTCTTGGGCATAGGTCCCTAATTTGGTCCACAATGAGCAATTACTCCTCACACTTTTAAGTATCACTAGCCTTCTAATTGCATGTATTCACATAAGGCAAGATCCTAATTCTAAGGTGTCGCACATGAGATTGAAAAATCGATAAAATCAAGAAATTAAATTAAAATAAACTAAAGAGGAATTCAAGAAATCATACCTTAATAGCGCTACAAAACAAAGGGTTAGTCCACATGGTATACAAGATATAAAGTTGGATCTTAAATAACAATCCTAGACTTCTAGCTTAAATCTATCAAATGTAATTAAATCTAAAGCAAATAAGTCTTAATTACAAGTATCAAGCCATATGGATGAATATGTACATGAACAAGAATAAATTATGAAATACTCAGTGATTTAGATCACTTAAACTTTGAATTCAAGCTTAACTAATCGTTATTGAGACATGGTTTGACCCTTAACTCATGAAAATATCATCTAAACCATTATTCATAAGATTGATTAAAACTATTGCAGAATTCTGGAAATTGCTGAGAGCAGATCATAAGGAAATAAAAAAGCATGGTTCCCATGGTTTGATCTTGATGAATTTTGGACACAAGATGCCTCTGTGTGTCTAGTTTTTAACCCAAAAGAGAAAGTAAAGTTTCAATGGTTAGATCTCCGGGAATTGGACAAAAACCAAACATCACTCAGGATTTTACAACCTCCTGTCCAGAGTTCTCGTACGATTTTCTAAAAATAGCAAAAAAAATTAGAAATGCTTTGTTCTTTTTAGGGTAGCTTCCTAACACATTAATCTACTTAGAAAAAATTATTTTGGGTCACAAATACTTGATTAAGGTTCTGATTTGCTTATTTAAAATGGTGTTACTGTTCTGAAACTCTGGACAGATTGTAGTGACTTCACAAAACTCATGACCAAACCACTTTAAACATGAAATCTCCTTAAAACAGAAATTATAGTGGTAGTACTTTAAGTTATAGATACTTTCCCACTGGTTTCACTTAATTCCAACGGTTAGATTATCAACTAAAATCCTTGATCGAAAACAGATTGTGAACTCACTGCTCATTGAGTTAATTCACTTTATTCCTATTAACTTTAGACAAATAAGCCATGGGATTAGGCTTGTCTAAAGCTAATTCTCCTAGCTTTTGATGGTCATTGGAGACTAAACATGCTTATGTTTGTAAATTTCAAAGAAGTATGGAAGAACTTCATGAAACTTAATCATAACAAACTTCAAACCATGAAGATAGGTTTAAGTCCATCATGCTAATTATCCTAGTATCAACCTTAGTCCCCCTATGAATCACAAGATTACAAGGAGATTAAGGGATTTCAAACCAAGAGATTCAAGTAAGACATTGAAGGTCTTATGAACCTAAGGGATGAATATAAAGGAAATAAGAAAAGGAAACTAAAGAGACTCAATGCATACTATATTTAAATTTGAACAAGGGATAATTATGCTAGAGTTTACCTCCAAAGTATCCTCAACTTAGTGATTTTGGAGGACTTCCAAAGACTAATCAAGCTCTTATACACTAATTCACACAACTCTTTCTTTAAACTATTCTAAACTCACTCCTAATTATGAAGATTAAGGCAAGAAGAGCACTTATACAACCTATAGATTCAAAGAAAATCCCCTCCTTTTGCAAATGAATATTCATTCTCTATTTATAGAAAAATTTGAAGGGGTATTTCAGTCATTTCAAGACTGAAAACCCTAATTCAGTCATCCTTTTTATAGTACAAAACGTGATGTATACCAGCTGTCATTTACAAAAACGTGGCATTCACCGGAGATGGAAGCGGCACTCAGGAAATGCCGCATCGGCATTCAGTGAAAGTCGGGACGACATTCACTGACTGCCGGAACGGCATTCACTAAATGCCGCAGAGAACTCTAGGGACTGCCGTTTTTTAGTAAAACTCATATTTTTGCGGCACTCGATGAAATTCGCGGCAATCACCGAATGCCGTCCGGCAATCCAGAGACTGCCGCAATGGCAGCCCGTGACTGTCGCGGAAAGGCTTGAGTGCCGTTCTGCTTATTCTTTTCCTTTTCCTTCCTTTTTCTTTTTGTTTTGGGTTGGGGAATCTTTCGAAGAGCTTGAATCATCTTTGGAAGTTCTAAATAAGTTCGGACATTGTCATCATTGGATATAGAGGTAACACTCTCCTTAATTCGACATTTGGTCAAAATCGAGGTGTCTACAACTGCATTGGGTAAATCACATGCCTTTCTTCAAATTGAATATCAATAGGAGAAGGCCTAGGATAATAACTCTTGGTTTTAACCGTAGAATTTATGAACTGTTGTTCCAAGTTTAATATCCTCTGTTTCTAAAACAATTTCTTCTTCTTCATTAGAAATAGTATTGACACTTTTTTCTTTGGGTTCAGTTTCAGTACTAGAAGAAGTGTCTAGTCTTAACCGAAGGAGTTTCTTTTAACTGGTTCTGAAGAAACAACTATGGGGAGGGGGGAGGGGGGGCTATCTACAATTTTTCATTTAGCTTTTAAAGCTTCTAAAAATTCTGTATTTCCTACCATAGATTGTATTAAAGGTTTTTGCAAGGATTTCCCTTTGGTAATATTAACCTTAGTAGGTAACGCAGAAGGCTGGGATGATATTTCAATCTTGTCCATGGCCAATTAGTGTTTAATTAAACTAATGCTTTCTTCAATTCTATTTCCCTGTTTTCCCAAAGATTGCAAATGTATATTAGCATAATTCATCTACTCTGTAACATTGCTAACATCTTCTTTTAAAGTATTCATGGTCATCCTAGGGGATGCAGGGGATATATCTTTCTTTATGGGTGCAGCTTTGACTCTTTCATTATTAGTACGACTCCTAACATAAATGTTTGCATTATGAGGGTGAATACTACAATGCATATCTCCAGTTGGGCAAAGCTCCCATTTTTTCAAAAGAGGGTCAGTGTTGACATTAACATTTTTTCTTTAAATGCCATTTTAACCATTTGAAATAAGGAATATGTCTTTTAATGGTTTTGAGGAACAGTAAAAATTGTTCTTTGAAATTATTTTGTTCCTCTTCTGAGAATTCTTTCAATAGAATTCTATATTCCCGATTTTTTGGTCTCAAAAAATCTTTATTTAAAAGATCTCTATCTATTTCAAAATCTAAAATAGTATTAACATAATAACCTGTATATGAGCTATCATATCCTTCTAGGTCATTATTATAAACAACTCTAGGAACTTGTGTATTTGTAGATTTAACTCCTTGAATACTAGGTTCTTTTGAAACCTGGGGTTGTTCTGTCATGGGCTTTTTCCCCGGTCTCCTTCTAAGACTAATCATTCTTCTGATGATTCTAGAAGAAGAGCTAATAGGCGTAGAAGACATAGAGTCAACAACCTTTCTTGAAGCACATTTAAGAATTACTGTTCCTTTATTGGTCTGAATAATCTCTTGGGGTTCAAAATTTTCTATGTTCATCTGAGGATCAGAATCTTCAATTACCCATTCTTTAGGTGGGGTAATCTCAAACCATTTTATCATTCTAGGAACATATACAGTAGCTTTATCAAGATTAGCATGAAACAAAGTGGTAGCTTGACTTGAAGAAGCACTGTAATCTAAAGTTTTAAACTCTGGACAGTTAGTGTCCATGACTTTATTATATACTCTATATCCAACCTGAATGTTTTTCAGATCCTCTTTTCATGTTATATCTTTGGGTCTGAATATTCAAAGTCGGAACATCAAGAATATGAGGGTCTGTTAAACTAGTTGGAAATTCAGGACAACAATTAAAATAAACTGGTCCGTGACACAAACTAGTTTCAATCATTCCTAATAAGGAATCTGTAAATTGTAAATGTCTAGCATCTCTTAAACATGCTAGAAGTGAAGTATCAAGTCCTTTAGTGGTCATGGGTTTAACATTGACCTAAACAAGTCCAATATGGAGATATTTAAATCCTTTTGAAAGATATTTAGAAATAGCTTGGGGATATAACAGTTTGAAACTCTGATTTTCATCAGTCACTTGGTGAGTAGTTTCAACAGTCTTTATCTCGTAGGATTTAAACAGCGAGAAAGGTTTAAGGTGATACAAGTCTTCAATGGGGACTGTAGGCATTTTTCAATTTTTAAAAAAATTGGAAAATTTTCAATTGTGGTTTCATCCATATTTTTAATATTAGTGAAATCCATCTTCCTAGTAATATTGTTTTGTTCAACCATGGTACTGGATCCAAAGTATTTGGCTAATGTTTTCATTGAAATACTGTAATAGAAACAGTCTCACTTCTTAAGTCAACAAACCCCTGACAAGTCCTAAAAGCCTAACCACAGCAACGTCTGACAATCAAAGGGGACAAATGCGACGAATCCGAGAAGCAATCAGTCTCTGAAACAGTATAATAAGACTTTGGCATATGAAAAGGACTTAAACATATGAAAAGGATTTAAACATGTGAAAAGGACTCTGGCATAGGATTTAAACAGTCTTGAGGAGACTCCCAAGCAGTCAAGGATGTTTTTAACTGTAGAATTTATGAACTGTTGTTCCAAGTTTAAAATATCTTTTGGATACAACTCTTAAATGGATTAGGTATTCTATTCCAAACAAAAAAGATTTGCTAAACCGACTTTGCTAAGCATCAATTTTTTTCAAAATTTGATATGAAATCAGGATATTGGCAAATTTAGGTGGTGTTTTTTTGGGTTTGTTTCGTTGTGTGTGTGTGTGTGTGTGTGTGTGTGTGTGTGTGTGTGTGTGTGTGTGTGTGTACTTTCTTGAAAAAGTGGGGTTGATAATATCAAAATACAAAATTCAATTTATAGGCATGTATGTGTAATACTAAATATAAAATCACATTTATGGTCTATAAATTAAATTTAGGCATGTGTGTGTAACAAAATTTAATTTATGCATCTAAATTAAATTTATAAGTATGTGTGTGTAATAAAAAAAAATATATTTATTGGGTTTGTTTCGTTGTTTTCCGTTTTTTCTCTCTTTTTTTTTCTTTTTTTTTTTTTTGGTTTTGGTGTTTTTTGGGTTTGTTTTGTTGTTTTGAGTTTTTGTAAATTTTCTTGAAACTGAGGCTGGCCTATAAATATAATTTATTCCTATGCTTTGAAATTTAATTTTATTACGCACCCATAACCAATTATCCCAAAATATTTTTATAAATATAATTTACGCATACCCATGCCTTTGAACACTTTGATATAAATTGAGTTTTACACACATGCCTATAAAAAGATAAATTTACTTTTATTACACAACATTATTGATATTACACGCACAATGCTTATAAATTTAATTTACACACAGGTCTAATACAGTGGGACCAGTTGAATTTTGATTGGAAGTTATTTACTTGGCCTCATTGTCATATCATTTGAAAAGCACTTTTAGAATAAAATTTTGAAAAGCATAGCATTTCTCTTTTTTGTAACACCATCTTAAGTATTAATAGAGCTTCGTTTTTCTTTCGTGTACACATTAAGAAAATGCATTTCATTTTTTCAATCAAATCCGATGCTCACGCCTTGCACGGGCCATCCTCCTAATATATATATATATATATACAAAGATTATCTAAAGAGGGCCACCTCTTTTTATTAAAGAGAGGGCCTCTGTTTTGGCCGTCAAATTGTATTTAAAAACTGTAAAATGACAAAACTGCCATTAATGAAAACACGATCCAACGGTCAAAACAGAGGCCCTCTCTTTAATAAAGAGAGGGCGCCCTCTTTAGAGCCTGACTGTATATATATATATATATGTATATACATTTTTTTTTTTGGTAAATTATGTAAACACCCCCTCTACTATGACCGGTTTTCACTAATATCCCCTCATGTATTTGAGGGGCTATATTAACAAACAGTGGTCAACGGACGGTGCAAAATGACCAAATTGCCCACCTCTATGTACACAACACCAAAAGAGCATTCTGTTACGCTATGTTTGGGAGTTTAGGGGAGAAATGAAAAGAAGAGAAAGTCGTATGTGATGAGAGAAAAGAAAGTAAAAGAAAAGAAAAGAAAATTAAGATGTACTTTCTTTCATTTTATTTGGGAGTTTAGGAGAGAAGAGAAAATTAATTTATTTCCTCTTGTTTGGGAGTTAAGAAAAAAAGAAGATAAAAGAAAGAAAGTTACCATTCTACCCATTAATGGCTTGAACTAATGAAACATCTAACATCTCTTATTTTCATTTTCTATTCATACCAAATAACATCCAGATTTACTTGGTATGTAAGCTTTTTGCTTTGTTAGGAGAGAGAATACATGTATATAGTGTATTAGGAGCCTAGGAATTAGATGAAATTAAAATTAGTGAAGAATTAAATAAAGGATATTGTGGATATTAAAAAAAATTTATTAAACACCACTTTCTTTTCTCTCCTTTTCTTCTCAATTTGGAGAGAAAGAAATTGAGAGAAAAGTGATGATTAATTTTCTCTCCATTTCTCTTCTCACTTAAACTCTCAAACGAGAGAAAGTGTGAGTACTTTCTTTAATTTTCTCTTCTTTTCTGTTATTTTTTGAACTCCCAAACTTAGTGTTAATCTATCCCCAAATTCCTAATCAAGAAATCAGACCTCTTCAGGCTATTTTCAGTCAAATTGTCGAAACCCATATGCAGAGGAGCTAGATGAATGGAGTTGATCTTTGCCTTCTTGACGACAAAAAAAGAATTTGTGGGTTTTAAGGGGAATGTTTTTAGGGGTTGCATAGTATATGTATTTGACAATTTGTATTATTTGTATATATAGGTATATACGTTTAGGAGTGAGAAATGAGAGGTTAGAGAGAAAGATCATTAGCGAGAGAGAGAGAGAGAGAGAGAGAGAGAGATGTAGAGAGAGGGAAAGTGGTCTGGTCTCACAATGACCAAGAAAGGAAAGAAAAAATGGGAAAGAAAAAAAGAGACTGACGGAGAGAGAAAGAAGAGGAGATTAAAAGAAGAAAGGAGTAGTTCAGAGAGGGAAAGAGGGGCCGACTCCGTCCCCACAACCCCCAGTCGCCACCCCTATCTCCGGCCACCTCTTCACCACTGCCGTCGCCGGCACGCCTCGCGGCCGGTCACCACCACAGATCCCCTCCTCCTCATCCAACCACCTTCTAAGTCCAACCGCCACCATCACTAGACACCACCGGCCACAACCACCGCCTACTATTCAATTGAAGAGTAGTATTGGCAGTTGGGGAGAGCAAAGAAGCCATTAAATGAATACTGATCCGCAAGAAGAAGAAGAAGAAGAATTTTTCAAAAAAAAAAGAAAAAGAAAGAAGAAGCAGCAGTAGCTCATGTGTCAAAATATTGTTTCACAATTCTAAAAATAAGAAAAATTTCCACTGAAACAAGATGTGGAGATTGATGAAGATAATGTGAATATGTGAAGTTCTCTTTGAGAGAGAGAGAGAGAGACTTTTTCTATCCACAAGAGGGACCAAAAAGTCAGGTATTAAAGTGTGGTGTCACGGGACAGCAATCACTTTTAAGTTACTGACGGAAAAAATAACGGAGGGGGTGTTTGTGTCAAATATGTATACTTAAGGGGGTCTGTTTGTTCAAAAAAATTGATGAGGGGGTATTAGTGAAAACCAGTAATAGTAGGGGGGGTTTGTTTTTTGTGTTGTTTACTTAATTTACCCCCCTTTTTTTTTTGGGGGTAATTTGACAATGACGAAAACTTTTTAATCTGTTTTTTATTCAATTATTTTTTTTTTATTCCCCTCTCTCTCTCTCTCTCTCTCAAATTTTCACAGCAATTCCTCAGCTCTGTTTCTAGGGTTTCTCTGTACGTTGTCTGATAGTTCCTTCAATCATCTGATCAATGTAAACCCACTTTCCCTTTTTTCTCTCTCTTTCTCTCTCTCTCTCTCTCTCTCTCTCTCTCTCTCTCTCTTCAATTCAATATCTAAAAGCATTCGATTTTTCGTTCCCGCACAAATTGGTAAATTTGAATTAGAACACATGCCAATGCAAAGCACATCGTCTCAGTGATCAATGTTGTGTTTGTTCAAGGTATGAGCTTCTGATTAGGATTTTCTCTTTGTATATTTGAATTTAAATTTACAACTCCATGGCTTGTGTTCCTGACTCTTGAGAATCTATGTATGTTCATATATTTGAATTAGAAGTATTGTAGGGTTAGGGTTAGGGTCAGGGTTTGCTGGATATGATTAAACAAATACTGGGTAAGCTTCCTCGGAAGCCATCATCAAAATCTCCGAATAATAATGCTAAAAATGATGGTGCTCTTTCTACCAATAATTCATCAAATTTTAATTCTTCGAGTGTTGGTCAGAACAACGGCTCAAAAAGTAATTCGGGTTCTGGGAAACCTTCGAATTTGAGTTCCGGTGTTTCTCGTTCTAGCAACGGAGTTATTGTCACTACGGTTAAGTCAAATCAAACGAAGAAAGCAGGCCCAATGGCCGCCCAAGTGGGTCCCACATTGAATTCTGACAGATACGAAGCTTTGCCGAGTTTTCCTGATGTCCCTAGCTCAGAAAAGCATAACCTTTTTATACGGAAGTTAAGTATGTGTTGTGTTGTATTTGATTTTAGTGACCCTTCTAAGAATTTCAAGGAGAAGGATATAAAGAGACAGACTTTGCTTGAGCTTGTGGATTATGTTACCTCCGTTACCTCGAAGTTCAATGAGGTCACAATGCAAGAAATTACAAGAATGATAGCTTCCAATTTGTTCAGAACCTTACCATCTTCAAATCATGACAACAAATTACCAGATGTTTATGACCCGGAAGAGGAGGAACCAACCATGGAACCATCATGGCCACATCTTCAAGTTGTTTATGAACTACTTCTT
This sequence comes from Hydrangea macrophylla, assembly GCA_033977485.1. NCBI lineage: Eukaryota > Viridiplantae > Streptophyta > Magnoliopsida > Cornales > Hydrangeaceae > Hydrangea > Hydrangea macrophylla. Next base: position 39,738,404 of record CM066994.1, read on the forward strand.
AGATTTGTTGCCTCGTCCGAGACCGATGCTAAGCTTGCTAAAAGACACATTGATCATTCATTCGTGTTGAGATTGCTTGATCTATTTGATTCAGAGGATCAAAGAGAGAGAGAGTACTTGAAGACAATTCTGCACCGTGTTTACGGGAAGTTTATGGTGCATCGACCATTTATTCGAAAATCTATCAACAATATTTTCTATAGTTTCGTATTTGAGACGGAGAGGCACAATGGGATAGCGGAGTTACTTGAGATATTGGGCAGTATTATTAATGGGTTTGCTTTGCCTTTGAAGGAAGAGCACAAGCTTTTCCTTTTCCGTGCATTGATTCCACTTCACAAACCCAAATGTGTTTCAATGTATCATCAGCAACTTTCGTACTGTATTACCCAGTTCGTGGAGAAGGACTTTAAGCTGGCTGATACTGTAATTCGAGGACTTTTGAAGTATTGGCCTGTGACAAATAGTTCAAAGGAGGTTATGTTACTTGGTGAGTTGGAGGAAGTTTTGGAAGCGACCCAGGCTGCAGAATTCCAGCGCTGCATGGTCCCTCTATTCCGTCAGATTGGTCAATGCCTCAACAGCTCACATTTTCAGGTAGATACACTTGTACATACACATGCAGATTGCATTTTCCATGTTCTGGTGGATTGGCATTGGCGATAGTCACTGGTTAACCTGTTTGTTACTTACCCTTTTTTGTGCTCTTTTGGAATCTTTACTATATCTCACATGCATTCCTGTCTTTTAGTCTGTAGTGGGACTCTAAGAGGACATATCGGGCCTAAATTTGTTTAGTAAGTTTGAGCCGGATTCCTCCTTGGTGTTCCTTTTTTTTTTTTTTCACTATCTTTTCGTTCACTCTTTCATCAGAGTTATCATAATCCCTATGCTTCTTGGGAGTTATTATTCCATTGCACAATCTACTTGCCAGGACATTGATTGTGGTGGAGTTATGTTTTGGAACTTGCTTCCTTCATTTTTCTTTGTTTTTTTCTTTCGTAAAGCTTTGCTATTAATGATAACTGCCTCAGGACAGAAAGATCATCATAACCTTCTTTCCTTAAGTCTGCTGTTAGGCATTAATCTTTCCCAGTTTGTCGATTCATGCTGTTGAACACAGAATGCTTATGATTTTGTATTAGCATTTTTTAGAATTACTTTTTGTGCTGTGCGCCATATGTAGAAATTCATGATTTCTACATCGTGTAAATCTGTGAAGAAAAATTGAAATATCCCAACTTTGGTCATGTTGGTGTTAAGTCCTTATAAAATTACGTTTAGAGTTGATAGGTGTTTAGTGCTTAAGCCTTGCACTGCCTAACAATTTAGGCTTTTAATCATACAAAGATCCTCATGATAGGGGTTAGGCTGGTAAGTACCTTCAACACCATCTTCATTGGCATCTAGCTCCCACTTGTGTGTGGCGTGGGGTGTGTGTGTGTGTGTGTTTGAGAGAGAGAGAGAGAGAGAGAGAGAGAGAGAGAGAGAGAGAGAGAGAGAGAGAGAGAGAGATCCCCAAATAGCTGTGGTAAAGCTTAATGAGTTGAGTTGAGTTTCATCTTAATAATTCTGTTTTAATGTGCCTGGCAAGTTTTGGGCTTTTGCAATTTACGGCAATTGTTCACAAAGCTATCTTGTGCACTGCTTGTTCGTCTTGTTTGACCCAACCATTTGAGCAATCAAGATTTTCTGCCTAAATTTTTTGGATAACGTGAATAGCAGAGCCCATACATAAGACCCATAATATGAAGGCACACAATGCATTTTGTGTCGTTTGTAGTTTTTCTGTTGCCATCCTTGGTAACACACTTATACGGATATGTCATGTCCTTTCCAGCATAAGTGTGCCCTTCAAGTTAAATTTTACTCTCAACATTTACAGTCATAGTGTCTCGAAGTCATTGTCTGAATCAAACCACATTTCTTCATTACATGTAGTTTTTCATATTTGGCAATGATACTTGTCGTGGAAGTATATGAAATGAGTTTACTGACCAGCCCACATCAACCACGTACGGAGAGGATTCGTGGTGCTGAATGTATCTTCAGATTATAAAAGAATGTTAATCTATTTTACAGTTTTCAGGAGTGCATTCTTGGATTTTATTGTGCGAGTCATTTTCCTTTTCTTGAACTCCTGCCTTTAAGTTTCTCACAATTAACAGGACAATTCGTTTGGATGGCCGTGTTGTAATTGACTATGACAGCAATATCTCGTTCAACTCCTGTGTAGATCATTCTTCTACTCCCTTCTATGGAGTAGGGTTTTATTAGGACAAAATAATCTTACCTGGCTTGATACTATCATAGACCTCTGCTGTCTCATCTGTCCAGCAGTGGATTTACACACGATGATCTAATACACTTAGAGCCCGTTTGGTACTGCTGTGAGAATAAGAGATTTTTCCTGTAATAATGACACTAAAAAACAGCAATTTGCTGCTTTTGATTTAAGCCTGTTTTTCAGCTTTAAAGTGGATTCATTTTTGCGAAAAAGCTATGAAATGGTCCTAAGTAAGCCTATCCAAATGGATCTTAGTGACGTACCCATCTGAATTGACTTCCCAAGTGCGTACTTAAAAATTTTAAATTTTTGGACATGCAGTCAGTCCAATTAACATCAACAAACCCTCTTCCTTCTAATTGGTCTGGGATAATCCTTGTCTACTACTGGGTTATTGTACTTAAGGCAGCTGAATAGGCTTATGTAGGTCATCTAATAAGTTCTTTTAATGTGATGCAGTCTGAGATATTTCAATGCGAACAAGTTTTGACTATTGGCTTCCACTAGGCGCTAGCTGGAAAGAAAATAGGATTTTCCTTAAATATACCGATCCACATTCATCTTGCTGGTTCCACATTTCTCTGAAATTTAGTTGCTGCCCACTTCATCTATAATTCTCCTATGAACAGTTCTTCACAGGACCTTTCTTATTCATAAAGCTTCTGATACCCCATGTGCTAATTGTAAGTATAAAATGTTTGGCTAGAGACATTGTTATCTATGCTAGCCAAGATCATAGAAGCACTTGGTGAACTTGGGAAAATTATTTAAATGGGTTTTGAGTGTGAACTGTGATAAATAATTTGCAACTCCAGATTTTCTACTTCATGCTTCTTAGTTTTTTCATCTTCTGAAATGATTCACTCCTACGAGATAACTTGTCACAACAATTCCACATTATGCCATTCTCTGTGTCATCCCCATGTTTACCTTTTCTGCTTTTTCTTTGTCTTCCGAATATATTCCTAGAAGTTGGAGGTAGCTGCAAACCTGACTTTATATCCAGTCAAGTTCGAGGATTAGTAGCCATCTCAAATCACATTATCATCATATATAAATGATAAGCACTTGGGGCTTGTGTGGGGATTCAAAAAAACAGGATCGTATTGGTTTGAGAGAGTTTTGGAACAGATAAAGACTCATAGATAATAAAGAAGTATCTACGAAACACTTACATATCCAGAGCCACCAGTTCACTTATGAACATTATAACTGGTTCTTGGACTTCCCAAACAACCCTTTGAGCAGTGACTCTTTCTTTTCTTTTTTTTCCCTTGGCTGGATAGTGGATACATTGTGTGTGTTGTGGGGGTTGTGATAATGACATTTTGACACTTGACATGGCGAGACATTAGGGCATAACTAGAGAGGATTTGGATAGTTCATCTGTTAGTCAGCCATAATTGATCATCTACCCATTTTTCCTTGAAATAGAAGGAAGGTACATTAAACAATGTGTCCCGATATTCCAAGTCAACCTTGTGAATTTTGTATTTTACCATATTTACGCCTACTCGGAGTTATTCCTTTTGCCTTTCCTGAATTATTTGATTTTATCTTTCAGGTAGCTGAGCGAGCCTTGTTCCTGTGGAACAATGATCACATACGGAATTTGATCACACAGAACCACAATGTGATACTTCCCATAATCTTCCCTGCCTTGGAGAGAAACATGAGAAGTCACTGGAACCAAGCTGTTCAGAGCCTGACACTAAATGTGAGGAAAATATTTTCAGACGTCGACCAAGCACTCGTTGAAGAGTGCTTAGTGAGATTCCAAGAAGATGAAAATGACGAGAAGGCGGCTCGGGAAAAGAGAGAGTCAACGTGGAAGCGATTGGAAAATGTGGCGGCCTCCAAAGCTGTAAGTAATGAGGCCGTGCTCGTCTCTAGGTTTGCCTCTTCCGTTGCCATTGCCACCAGCACAAATCTGCGGGGGGCAGTTTAGGTATTTCACAATCCCATTTCCGGAGGGTGTTTTACATATGATTTCTTTTGCTGAATGTGGGTTCTGTGGATATTGAGGTGGGCTCATTTTTCTTTTTCACCTTTTTCTTTTTTTTTTGGGGGGGGGGGGGGGGGGGGGGGGGGGGGGGGTTCTTGGGTTATTGGCTTATTCCTTTTTTACCCTGTAGGTGTAATTGTGTGTATCATAAGGAATCTGGGGTTATAGAGGTAGTTTTCTCTTTGGATTTTCTACCTGATGGTAATTTATTTTGTTAATGAAGCAAAGAAACTGCTCTCTTTGTGCTCTAATTCTAGCATTTGTTCAAACGAAGTTTATGATAATGTGCTCTTGCTTCGGACTCAATATCAATTAAATGGTTTGTGAATGAGTCGTTCTATACTATGTAGCACAAACACTTTCAATTTGGGGGGTTGTCACCAAGTCATTTCCATGTCTAACGTGTCACCACATGTTGGACATGCGGAAAAAAAACGTGTCTTAAAGTTTTTTAACACCGGGTACACGGTCAGTCAAACAAAGGAGTGAACATAGCATGGTGGCCTCTCATTGCAGATGTGCTTAAAATTTTGAGGTAAAAGTCTTACTATAACAAAATGGGAGATGAATAATTGTTTTATTTGAGAATTTTGGGACACCGGCATGGTAAATTGTATATCTAATTTAGAAACATAATTTTTGTTCTCCATATCTTGCATATCTAATTAAGAAATATAAATATTTTCGTAGATCTAATTTAGAAACATAATATCTAATTAAAAATATATAATTTTTTATCGCCGTGTCCATGCCGTATCGCCGTGTTCCTGCTGGGTTGCGTCCGTGTCACGTTTTTGTATCCATGGTACATAGGTTCTGTATATTATAGAAAATTAGAAACATTAGTGAACTACCATGATGTGTTTTTTCATAAATTGCAGATAAAAATGGGAATAACTGAATTTGTTCATACTTTGATAGGTTGTACATTCCCAAACTGTCCGTGAAATGTAAAAATGTTGTTAACAGCCAACCTATAGTGGTAGAAGTAGCAATATGGATGTCATAGTGTATAGGTTAGGTGTTCGTAGCTTAAAAAAAAAAACAGAAAAAGTGAATTTTATGCAATAAACATACTATTCTTCTGTAAATAAATGTGACAAGATCTCAAAACAGAAAGTTCTGCACTCATCACAATAAAAAAATAAAACAATCATACACTATTTACTTGAGAATTTATATGCAAAAAATCTCATCACCATGGCATATATGACACATATTTATTACCTAGAGAACACTTGCATACTATCTATTATTACAACAGCAATCACTTATTTCAATCTTGAAATTCTTCAATACAAGCTCTACAACCCCAGCAATGAGCAAATCGCTTGACCTATTTACAGGTAATTATAACAAGCAAATTGAAAAAAAAAAATATATATATATATATATATATAAAATTAAAAAAATTCAATTGGAGGTCTTAGAACCAAGAATCTTGGAAAGCTCCTTTATTAGAGGATTTTCTTTGATTTTTTCCTCCCTTTCCAAATGCAATTTTCTTGACATGTCTTCAGCCTGAAATTAAAAGGTAATAATTAGTTTTCAAACCACGGAAATGGCGAGCAAGAAACACTTGCGCTTCATTTGAATCATGGATTTAGTTAAGTGAAGGAAAGAAAAAAATTTAAATAAATAAAAACATTGAGGAAAACATTTTTCTTTTTTTAATTAAGAGTAATGCTATGATTCCCAAATTTTGTCCCAAAAAGTGTTTCCCAACACATGTGATAGTGGGACCATCTTCAATAATAGTAGAACCACTTCAACATCAACCAATCAAAATCAACTGGACCCACTGCCACATGTGTTGGGAAATACTTTTGGGAAAAAAATTTGAGAAGCACAGCATTATTCTTTAATTAATATGAAAAACGAGGGGAAAAAAAAAAGGAAGGAAAAGATACAGTGAAAATTTTTTAAAATTTTGACTTTTGTGAGTCGCTTCTCTTCTTCGTTTCTTTAGTTCCTAGTATATTGAAAACTTTAAATTTCTAACGTTATTTAAATGTTTCTATTTCATTTTCATTTCCTTCTCTAAACCCACAAACTAAATTGAGCCTTAATAGTGTCATGATTAGAGGTCCAGATTTGACATACCCAAGTTCTTAAGGGGATCAATTGGTCCCTGACCATCTCAATTTTTGGCTGCACCAGATCTTTTCCTTTTGTACGGATATCATCACTCTGTCAATATAACACACATTAACGTAAAGTCACCAACTTAACCGGAGTCTTATTCAAACAAAATCATAAATAAATATAAGTAAGATCGAAGAAATACAATGTGACGACCAAGACAATCAAGAAACTGGATCATGTTGGAGCTCCTAAGGGGCTTTTGGGAAGACTAACAACCGATTTTGTGGTTCATAAAACACAAGTGAAAACTAGTTCTATACATTCAAGTGTTTGGTAGATGCCATTTTTTTTCGTGAGATCCATGCCTGTTCAAAAATCACTCTTAAAACAGGTCATTTGTCGAGCCATCATGATGGTGGTATTCATAAAAACCATACAGAAAATGAGAGAGAGACTGAATGTAATCCTATTTTATGAATTCACAACCATGCCCTAAATCTCACCCCCACCCAATTCTGAAACTAGCCAATATATAACCATCCGCACGCTTCCCTATAACGACAGAGCCAACCCTACAATAAAATGAAATACGGAAACTAGTTTGAGTTACAGTTCTTCAGTAGGTAAAACGTTTAATTGACAATCAAACTTTGGGTCTTAAAATTTTCAGCTTCTCTTGTTTAGTTATTCCATCAAAAGCAAGAAGAAATCCATATGCAAAATGATATTCCATAGGTCACCCAATATGCAATAGAAAGATGAAGAAAGAGTCATCAATTGAGGGTTCTACAATTCAATTTCTCTGACCTTGTTACCAATCCCCTGGACATATAGAGTATCTACTGAAACTAACCTGTATTTAGTGCCATTAACAAATGTATGATATTTTTTTCCACAGACAAGAATTTAAGCAAGTATGGTCATGTGCATATATTTGAGGACCTGCTTGGCCAATGGCCATGCATAAAATTAAATCATGTTCGGTCCCACTCTCATTTTCTGTCAAGTTTTACGAAAATCTTCGTCGTGGTTCGACAAAGAACCCACACAGACTTCTACACAATAAAAGGGTATGTACCAAAGTAACCAAACATTTGAATATAAAAAACCGGTTCACTTATGAACCACATTACTGTTTCTGAGTCTTCCAAAAAAGACTTTTACAAAACTGTCTAATCATCATTACTAGGACATCCATGAGATGGGTTGAAAAAAAAGAATCAGGGAAGGAGGTATTCAACTCACATTGTGCAGCTCTAGCTTGGAGACTACCACTCCAAAAATTAAGGTCGCCCCACCAAAGACGATGGCAGTACCAACAGCAAATGCCTTTGCAACTATGTTTAAACAAAAACACACAAGGCATTAGGAAGCTTTAAAAAGATCGGTACTAGAAACAGAAAACATAGAGACTCGTGTGTCTAAAAAATCTACAAGTGCTACTTTTTCCCCCCTTTTCTCCACGTTTTCAATTAATTTTTTAAAAAATTGTGGGGCCAAAAGGGCAACTTTTATTCCAATAAAATTATATCAATCTCTCGAAAAAAAAATGTTAGGAGCACTACAAACTTATGATATGTCTTGCCAGTGGTAAGATATCTATGAATGCAAGATACAAAATGGATATTATGTGTGAATGATACAATACACCAGTGTTCTAAAGATCGGTCTAGGCGGCGCCTAGGCGCTAGGCGGTGCCCCACCGCCTGGATTTTCTTCTAGGCGTTTGGAAAATCGCCTAACATATTAGACGGGGGTCTAGGCGGGGCTAGGCGGGATTAGGCGGGTCTATGCGGGGCTAGGCGGGATTAGGCGGATCTAGGCGGGCTGGTGCGAGATTGTAATTTTGTTAAAATAAAAAGGGAAAAAAAATTACTCTCACGGTTACGTCTAAGCTCTAACATTAGTGTATATATATACAACTAATGTTTAAGTTAATTATTAATAGATCCCTAGTAGTTTTTTAAATATTAAAAACCTTCTCATAATGTATACTTATTTCCAAAAAACACCATAAAACCTTTATGTAGATCTATTATTTGGACCCCAAATCGATAATTATTCTTAAATAACACCACATACTGGTATATATCTATTATATAATTAATTTTATTGAAAAAAAAATCCGCCTAGGCCCCTAGGCGCTAGGCCCCCCTCAGTCGCCCGACTAGCGCCTAGCGATTTTTAGAACATTGCAATACACAACAAAGATCATTGGACCAAAGGTATGTCTATGTCCAACTTAACTTTTGTAGCACTGACACTTCAATATGGGTGCCATGTTCGCGTCAGACACTTGACACACGTTAGACATGTGCCAAAACTTGTTGGACACACGAAAAAACAAGTCTTAATTTTTTTAGATCGGATGCGTCCGACACAACTGGACACAAGAGTGGACATGGCACGGCGGCTCACTTCGAAAATGTTCTTAAAATTCTAAAGTAAAAGTCTTAATGTAATAAAACAAAAGATAGGTAATCGATTATTCTGGATCAAGAAGAGACACAGATGCATCTAGACAAATGTGAGGTTAAACCAAATATGGTTTCTTCTGATATAAAATAGTCTAGATTCCCTCCATCCTATAAACTCATATTCATTTTCTATAATAGTCGCAAGAAACCGAATTGAAAGAAGAAACAATAACCAATTGTTTGGATTATTGTTATGGAATGAAGTCTATTATGTTTTGAAAAGTTTTACTTTAAAGCACGTACAGAGCACTGGGGTGCTGGTATTTCGGTCGATTTTGAATTAAACCTCTTTTTTTTTCTTTTCTTTTTTTTTTTTTTTACTATTTTTCTTTTTTTTTTTGAGGAGAACTAAACCTCTTATTGTTCAAGTGAAATTAGGAATAAGCACCCACCTAGTTCGACCAATCAACCATGACTCTAAACAAACCTAAGGCTCTGTTTGGCTCATAGATTTAGTGGGGGAAATGATAAGAAACCCCAAAGGAGAACACTTTGTCTTGTTTGGTTAAGGAGAAAATAGGGTGAAAAATAAATCACTAAATTTTGGATTTTGTTAGTCACCTCTCTTCCACTTTTCTTGAGTTTCCATTGCATTTTTGAAAACTTTTGATTTCTAATGTTATAAATGAATGGAGGAGAAATTAGGGAGAACACTAGGGAAATAGTTTTCCTTCCATCTTTCTTTTCCTTCTCGAAATCCGTCAACCAAATGGATCCTAAATGAAATGCATCTAAGAAGAGGATTGAAACCTACTTTGAGATAGGCCTGCAGCTGCAGCCTTCAACTTCTCGGAATTCATGGGGGTGTATTTATCTTGACGCATATCATTTGCAGTCGAGGCTAAAACTGAGTTCTCTGAATTAGGCAGTTGCCACCTGCATAAAAATATGTATAGATTGGTCAAATGCCATATAAAAAACAATTTCTAGAGAAGAAGTCTAGTTTCTTCAATCATATTCCATGTCACTTAAATAAATAAATAACAAAAGATACTGTGGAGTATTCTTATTTTCTAACAACTGGAAAAAAAAAAAATAAATAAAAAACAATGCACTTGGCCTATGCTTGGTTCATTGATTTTGTTAGGGAAAGGAAAAGAAGGCGGGGTAAAACACTTCTCGTTGTTTGATTAATAATAAAAATATATATGAAGAAAATAGGAAGGAAAAAAATAGGGTGAAAAATAAGTTAAAAATTTTGAATGTTGCGAGACACCTGCTTCCTCTTTTTCCTTGAGTTCCTAGTATATTTTGAGAATTTTTTAATTCCAATATTATTTAAGCATGGAGTAAAGCATGAGGGAAAAAAACAAGCCATGAAGTGAAATAGTTTTCCTTTATTTTATTATTATTATTTTTTTTTGTTTCCATTCATTCGCTTTATCCACAAACCACACAAAGCCTTATGTTATGTACCCAACACAGAAAAGAGAAAAATGGGAGAAGGAGGTATCTTGAATTGGAGCATTTAACTCAAAACCAATTGGCAACGGGTGGACTAACCCCATGATCTTATATATTGAGTAGCAAAGCTTTAAATTCCCTATGTGGGATTATAATCTCAACACGCCCCAGCATGTGTGGTATGACTCAGCCAAACACATGGATTACTGAGATAGGGTAACGTAGAGCACATGCGGCCAAACTGGGCTTGACAATAACCTGCTATGATACCATGTTGAATGGAGCATCCAATCCAAAACCAATTGGCAATGGGTGGAGTAGCCCCATGATCTAATATATTGAGTAGCCCGATGTGGGATTATAATCTCAACAAGGTCAAATAAATTAATATCTAACATTGATTTCACTTCTCTTCCCACAATATCCAGCAACCAAACAGAGGGATTGACATATAGTCAGAGGGCTATAAAAGTCTAAACCCAAAATAATATAGTCAGAGGGCTATAAAAGTCTAAAACCCAAAATTTCAACTTTCATTTCCTTTCCCCCATAGTTTATCATCAACCAAACTGACTCCCAAAATTTGGAACACCCACCAATTCTGTTTTGCTCAAAAGCCGAAGCATAGTTTTCAATATTAATAATGCTATGGTTCCTAAATTTGAATCCCAAATTAGGTCACCCAAATGGCTTAATAGTTGTACTACATGCTCTGTTAGTGGTCGGTAATACTAATACCACATGTGACATGCCATTGGTACAACTGAGAAAACATTTGGTATTCAAATTTGGGAAGCAAAGCACTACTCTTTCAAACATTATTTAACAATCAGCAACCAAACAGGCACTAATCACAACCCAACCAACAATATAAAATAATGCAGGTTAAAACATCAAAATCGTAATTTTAATTTTCTATTTTCCCACATTTTCTCAGCACCCAAACAAATTGAAAGCAAACAAAAGGTAGAAGAGAACCCACCTTCCGGGGCCAAAGGTCACCTGAGGTAGAGAAACATATGCTAAGAGAGATTCAAAGCATCCGGCGATACAGAAGAGATGGTATTGGGATCAGTGTGAGAAACCCATTCGGATCCCGAGGATAAAGACGAATCGGGCAGCAGTAGGCCAGAGTGTCTCAAAACCGCAGTAAGAATTTTATGCTCACTGTGGTATTAGGCCAGTTTAGGAATGCTTAAATCAGGACAAGGTCGCACTCAAACCTCACTTTTGCCAAGTTCTATGACAACTTACACTGTGTTGGATTGATAAAGAATCGGTTCTTAATGGTACTTTTTATAAGTCGGGCACCTATGTAACCGGAAAAAGAGCTGTACAAACATTTAAATATTTAGAAGTGATTTTTTTCAAAACTGCAGTACTGGTTCTTATATTACCCAAACAGCCTCTAAGCTTCAAAACATAGGATTCACTTCTATTCCTACAACTTCCAGCAATCAAACAGGATGCTTGAAACATAATCACAGGACTAAAACTCTAAAACCCACAATCATAATTTTCATTTCCTTTCCCCACAGTTTCTCAGTAACCAAACTGACTCCAACCTAGTACACCCATGACCCAACAATTCTGTTTTGCGCAAAACCCAAAGCATAACTTCTAACATCTTTTCAATAATCAGCAACCAGACAGGCTCTCACCACAACTGAATCAGAAATCTAAATTATGCTTCTCAAAAAATAAAATTATCCACATTTTTTGATCCCTGAAGTTTGTGTGTTTTTCCACTTAAGCCCCTAAATTTTTTTATTTTTTTGGCCAAAGCCTCTAAACTTTCAATTGTCGCACACTAGTCCCTAAAGTTTTGGATGAGCTGCAATTAGTCTCAAAAACTTTTTGAGACGAAATTTTTACTTTAGTGACGAGTTACTTTGTGGCTAAAGGGATAATTAAACAACTTTTAAGGGACCAACTTACCACAAGTGACACTTTTGGGTCTGCCAAAAATCCCAAAATTCAGGGGTGATAATTGTAATTGACCCTATTATTTTTCTGTTTCCTACATTCTCTCAGCAGCCAAACAATATTTCAAACAAAAGAAAGATAGAGAATTGAGAACCAAACCTTCTGGGGCCAAACGTCACTTGGGGAAGAGAAACATAAGCTCGAAGAGGATTCAAAGCGTCGGGCGATACAGAAGAGACGCTATTAGGATCAGTATGAAGAACCCATTTGGATCCTGCGGATAGAGATGAATCGGACGGTGGTTGAAAGATCTTTGAAGGTAGAGAGTGTCTAAGAACCTCAGGAAGAACATCGGATTGGTCACCAATGTCAATCGAAGAAGTGTTTGAAGATGGTGATGAAGAAGAGGAAGGAGGTGGGTTGGTTTTGTTTTTCTGAACAAGACGGCCAACGGCCAGTTTGGATTCTTGTAAGAAATAGGCCCCCTCTTTGCCTGCTAATCTTCCGGCAAGGAAACTCATTTCTCTCTCTCTCTCTCTCTCTCTCTCTCTCTCGATTTGGATACCAGACGCCTGATTTTGATTTGAATTGATTGGTCTATTTATCTCTGTGTGTATAAATATAGGTCGCAGTATTGCAATATTTAAAGATTAAAAATGCAATTCTTTCTAATTGTACCAACTTGCATAATGGTACTTTTTGGTAAGTAAAAATATTCTCAAAAAAAAAAAAATCACTAAAACTTTTAACATTTGTTTGACAATAAGACTAGCCTTTTTTTTTTTTTTTTTTAACTCGCATGAACCAAGTATAACATAAAGAAATCAAAGGAATCAATGGACGTAGCGAACAAGAAAAAGAATGAAACTTGAGGGGTTTGAATTTTTGGCGTTGGACCGCAATAGCCTATTAAGCTATTAGCCTACGACGAGAGAGTCAAATTACGGCTATTGCGTGCCTTGGAGCCCAAGCGCAAACAGTGTAGTGCGCTCTCTCTCTCTCTCTCTCCCTCTCGTGATACATTGATAGAAATGTATGTCTTGGAGGAAATGTTTTCTATAAATAAAATAAAGAGTAATATTTGGGACACAATTTTTTTATAATTTCTTTAAAAGATGTATTTATTTCTCTCCTATAATATTACTGGACCCCAAAGTGACACAGAAAAGAAATAGACATATCTTTTGAAGAGGTTGTATGAAAGTTGTATGAAGGTTGTGTCCCAAGTATTACCCTAAAATAAAATAAAGGGTAATATACTCTCACTTCGTTCAAATTACACAGACCTCCCCTGTGGTAGCAGAAATTACATTGATCTCCTTTATCAAAATTAGTTTACAAATAGACATAACGGACAAGATGAAAATATACATTTATCCTTCCCAAAATGTCATCGTTTGTCGGTTTGTGCAACCCATTATCTCCCACCCTCTTGGGCCTCTTCCCACCCTCCTAGTTCCTATCTCTCTGCAACACGACCCCTAACTAAAAAATATTTCTTTAAATAGAAAAAATCAATTCATATGAATTTGTAGACTGTACCAGAGGTGCCTGCTTATATACACAAATGTTGATATACACAAAATTAGAGAAGGGGTAAGATTCTATTATACGCATTAATATGCACAAATTTATAAATATTCATATTTTTGTGTGTGTATATGGAAATTATGTATATAGATGAGAAAGATTAGGGTTTCATTGTTTAGGGTTGTAGGAAATGTTGTGGGTCGAGTCACCCACATACATTAGACTCGAGGCTTCATTCGGCCTTCTTGTTATCTAAGGAGTCCATGACTTGGAGACCTAGTAGGGTTACAATTAGGGGTGATCAAAAAGACCCATCTACCCGACTCATCCGACCGACCCGACCCCACCCGACCATTTTGGTCGGTTATTAAAGTGCCTGGATGGAGTCACAAGTCACTCGACTGTTTCGGGTCCGATGCTGGTTTGTTTTTTCTAAAACCAGACTAAAACCGACCCGACCTGGCTATATATATACACACACTTTTACTGTGAAATTTAGGGCATACTCCTCATCTTTTTCAAAGTTAGAGAGAGAGGGAGAGAGAGAGAGAGAGAGAGGGGACGAAGAGATAAAGAGATGGCAAGCCTCTCTCACACATGACAACAAGAGATATACAAGAACAACCGTCTTCTCCTTTTTCTCACTGTCTCCGGTGGTGCTACAATACCAGCCGCCGCCGTCGGCCAATCGAATGGGCCACCCGCCGCAGTTGCCTGTCTTTGCCTCCCATCACCGGCGTCGGTGAAGCATGGTAGATTTAGTGTGGTACGTATAACTGGTAGTCTAGTCTTTAGACTTGGTGGATCTAAATCTTTTTTTTTTCTTGTATTGATATAGATCTATTTTTTACTTTTTCTTTATTATGTTTTGACCGAGATCCTCATATCAGTAGCTACAATGATCTGTTTGGGTTTGTAAATTCAAAAATTTATAAAATCTAGCTCAAGGAAGAAAAAAAAATGATAATTTGTTTGGTTCTGTGAAAAATCAAACATATTTTTTAATCTTTTAATCTGTTTGGTTCATTGTAAAATAAAAAAATGATGAACTTTGTACGAAGAACAGGCTGCACTCTTGTGTGTGGATTTCACTCGAACCCGACTCGAACCGACCCGAGCCCGAGGGGTCGATTTCACCCGACCATGTGAGTGGATGACGGGTGGATGTTGGCCAACCCGACTAGCTCACGGGTGGATGATCGGGTGAGGCCCAAACCCGACTCACCCGACCCGTGAGCACCCCTAGTTACAATACTATTATATACGTGTATGTGTGTTATATATACACACAAGAGAGCAGCCCTAGCAACTCTCTCTCTAGATTTCTCTTTCTCTCTCTAGCGTAATCACAACGGAAGCTTGGGATTTAGCGCGTGAACTAAGGGGACTGCTTTAGTAGTCGTTCTCATGACCATATCGAAGTATAAGACGTACACAGAGGTTAGCTATTCGTGTTTGGAGGATTCAAAGGTGCAGGATCGTAACAACGCCGTTCTCGACCCGATCGGACTATTCCGCTAGGTAATGAACCTAAACCCGATCCTTGTGCTTGTGTGCATGTTTTCTTTCATTGGTATCAGAGCTATATAAGTTGTTGATTCGCCCGAATATTACCCAATCATAATTTTCCATTAAAGCTCATTGAAGTTTTTTGCATAAACTTAACAACATCACTTTTCAAGTTGGTCTAATACAAAACTCCAATAAAAGTCCGACCTGCGGTGGTTGTGATTTACTATAACAGAAAAGGAAAGCGATTTTCTTAAGCATTACGCTTAGTGAGCAATCTAATCATGATTGAATGCTTAACGTGCAATACTACAAATAAGTACAGAATTCATATCCGTAATCGTCGAACCACCAGTCAATGATTCATTAAGACCCGACCTTCCCTTGGCCCCGTGGTCACTTCTATTCCTTGGACTTCCGTTCTTAACAGATTTTTCTCCTTCTCCTTCCTAATTACTTCCAACAATGAATCATTTCCCCAGCGTTCTTTGATCACCACATAAGTATGGCAATATTACATATTGGAATGTTATCCTCAATGTAGCATATCCATGGCTTCTAAACATGATTTTATCGACTCTAGATGTTATTGAAGCAATTAACACATTTAAGCACAATAAAATTTTTGTTAGAAAACTCATCTTAACAGATTTCTACCCCCAATCAAGTTAGAAAATGATGAATTATACCAAATCATATCTCAATCCTCACTCCGGAGTAAATCCTACAAGTTTTCGGTAACTGCGTGTCATCGATTAGAATGAGCTACCAAAATTCGATGATTAAAATATAAATAAAAGGTATAGAAACGATCGTCTCACCTCCACGAGTCCGAATATGGCTTCGGTTTGCGAAATGGACATCGGACGGCGATGGAACGGTGTGAAATGGACGTCGGCGTCTCGTAATCTCGTCGGCTCTCTCTTTTCTCTCTAAATTTCTGTAAATCTTTTGTTTAATTTGAGAGATCCTCTCCTCTCTTGACACACTTGCAATCACATGCATTGAGGTGTCATTACCTCAATTTTCTCACTTTTCATTTACACTCCCAAAATTTCTTAAGTTCTTATTATGAAAACCCTAAACATTTCATTAACTACCCAATTATCTAAATGAGTGTTTGTTTAAGTCCCGTTTGGGTCCCAATCGTGGTCTCAAATATTTTGTGAAGTTGCTATCGTACCTACCAATTATGAATTATTTTCATTTATGCCCTTGCATGGGTACCCAAACAGATACTAGAATCTAACATATAGTAATATAATATGAAAGCACTTTAAACATATACTCATTTAGTCCTATAATATGCATCTAACATGTATATGCAAATTTTTATTATCTGGGCCCTTCACTGGGTCCCTCTTATTACCTGCCCCTCCTCACTGGGGACTTTTCCACGGGCGAGTCCAAAGCCTCCCCTTATCCATCATATACACTAATCACATAAATTAATGTATATTAACATGTTAATTAACCTGCCTTTTTTCGAGTACAGGTATTACATTTTTCCCTCCCTAAAAGGAAGTTTGGTCCCCAAACT
Organism: Hydrangea macrophylla; assembly: GCA_033977485.1. Classification (NCBI taxonomy): domain Eukaryota; kingdom Viridiplantae; phylum Streptophyta; class Magnoliopsida; order Cornales; family Hydrangeaceae; genus Hydrangea; species Hydrangea macrophylla. Next base: position 39,755,167 of record CM066994.1, read on the forward strand.
TAATCTTACCCCAAGATCGAATAAGTGTGGGTACTGTTGGGTTTGTGCCCTCAAACCATTACTTTATGTATGAGACATTGACATTTTAATATATGGATATCAGCTTTACATTTCATTGTGTATATGTTCTTTTTATGAGACGATTGTTAATCCTTAAGTATTATAGTAAGTAATTCGTGTGTGTATGAGATGCACACAAGTGAGATACGAATTACTATTCTTTAATACTTAGAATGTGTCACAGTGGATGATGAGACTGGATACCTCATCAAGTATACACTGTAGCATAATTAACTACCATTGGATGGAGTGATTAATCTCAATCACTAGAGTGTATCTCTTAGTTGATATGCTAGTGCTTATAGTGCATTGACGGACCTGAGTTTCCTATTGACGCTTAAGACTGTCAAACAGTCAATAGGAACTCATAACTTGTATAAGGTACGTGTTCTCAATCTTGAGACGATTATGAACACAGACTGTGGATATGACTGCTTTGACTTACCAATCAGTGAGGTCTATAAAAGATCAACACCTGGGTATCTTGGGTATGTCATGTTCGTAGGGTTGTGAACATATATTATCAAGATAGAATCTACCCTCTGTTTCAGAGTAAGCATTCCCTTGAGAATGTCACCAAGTCGATTACTGAGTACTGCAGTCTTGTTGATAAGAGTTATCAACATGTTTGGTAATCATGAGAGGTGAATGGGACTCAAGGAATACAAGAAGTAATCATGATTCAGGTTGACAGTAACAGTTATCCGACTACCTGAATATGATTACGAATGCTGACGGTAGAGGGACATTAGTACACCATACAAGTCTAGTTATCGCTTCGGATATGTTCTTTTGCGTTGGAGTTCAGTTATCGTTTTATAGTGGAGTAAACTTTAACTGACCAGTTAGTTAGTTTGCTGATCAAAGAGTTTGGTCATGGTAATTAACAAACTGGTCTGAGCCAACAATAAAGAGCCTAGGAGGTCCCACTCTTAGCTCCGCTAGGATACTTGGAAAGGCAAATGAGGATGATGTCCAGACAGGTTCGATCGATCGAAGTTGTCTCGATCGATTGAAGTCTGAAGGTTCGATCGATCGAAGATGGTTCGATCGATCGAATGTTCGATCGATCGAAGGCATTTCGATCGCTCGAAGTCTAGGTCGGTTCTGGGAATCTATAAATAGGGCAGCTGCGTTCTGGAAAAGGTTGTTCGTCGTTTTGAACGTCAGAAGCTGCAGAAACTATTTTGGAGCCCCAAAACCTTCTCTATCCTCTCCATTAGGGTTCCCACCAACCCTAGTCTTTCTGGCAGGCATCCGCAGGAGTCATAAGGGTGAAGATCATCTAGTGGAGGCTGCTGGAAGTTGAAGATCAGAATTGGGTTCAAGACACTAAGGTATAACTCGTGTCCCCTCTTGTGCGCATCTGTAGAATTGACGAGTAGTAGATCCGGGCATGCCAATAAAGTTTCATAACTTGATTTTTCCGCTGCGCGTTTAAACTTTCAATTTAAACCTGTTTTTCCAACAATTGGTATCAGAGCCACGCTCGTTTGGATCTATAGATGCGTTTTTGGAACACTATTTTGATTTGCATGTTGATTTTAGAACTGCTTTCGAAACTGCATCGTCACAGATCTGTTTCTGCAGTGTTATCGCAGCAGTATACAAATCTGTGATTGCATTGGATGCAAGATGGGTTCGATCGATCGAAGAATGTTCGATCGATCGAACGCTCTGTACTCGAGCGATCGAACAGGTTTCGATCGATCGAAACCTTCTGTTGTTCGAGCGATCGAATAGAGTTCGATCGATCGAGACAGACTCTTTGTCAGGTTTTCTGTTTCACAGTTTTAAAAGTATTTTGAAATTGAAAGTTTAATTTTAACGTATTCTGCAAAATTTTTAATCATTCTGTGAAATAGAATGTTCAAGCGATTGAACAGTGTTCAATCGATCGAAGGTTCGAGCGATCGAACGGTCTTCGATCGATCGAACTATGACATAGAAGTTAGATGCTGTTTTGAGTTCTAATTCAGTATGTAAAGAGTTTATATACTGTGTGAATCAATTAAGGTTTCAAATAGTTATATTTTGTTATATATATATGCGTGGATGTGTGTTCAACTAACCTTTTGCAGCAAAAGTTAGTCGCTATCTCCCATGGCGCCAAGAGCATTTAATTTTGTGTTTGAATGTTTTAGATTGGTGTGTTGTTTTAATTTTGGTTTGGTTTTAAGGCATATGTAAAGGGCGCTGCGACTTCAATCCTACGAAAAGGAAAGTCGCACCGGTTTCCCTAGCCTTTTATTTTGTTGTTGCTATTTCTATTTCTAGATAAATTGTAAGCTTCAAAAGAGGCATAGGTTCAATGTAATAGAATTAGAATATCCATGAAGATGGAGCAAGGAGCCGTTGTCCATGAAGATGGAGCTGGAGGCGATCAAACCAAAAGCAGGTTCTATGAAGATAGAGCCATGGGAGATAGAGGCATTGTTTGGATGTCTTTTATTTCATTTTAGTTTTTTGTTTTATGTGCTTTGTTTGTGATTGGCGTATAATACATTGTTGCATGCACGCAAAAACAAGTTTTCTAAAATAAAATTCAAAAACCGTTTTCAACACATTAGTAAACATTAGATGTTTATGGGAAGTGTGTAGAAACAGATTTTCTCAAAAAGCAAAATCCTTTTTTTACTAAATCTAGTGGGAGAGGGTCTTATTAATTACACCCACGATCTTCCATTAACGGTTCACTGTAAGATGAGTGATTCATTCTGTGTCACCTCGCCAGGGGTGATCATTCCATACGGAGGATGCATTACTCATTGGTTACTAGATGTGAACTTCTTTTGATAGGATCAATCAGACGTGTTAGAGGGTGACCACCATACGGAGGCGCTACTTGAGACGGTTATGATTGGATCCTAGTTAATGGTACACACTAGCTAAGCTATGGATAAGGGATCCCACACGGGGCATTATTCAGAAACTTAGAGATCAAATAGGTTCGGAAGTCATAACTTGTTTTGTAAGAGTTACATAGCGGATAAGTTATGATAAATCGAAAGATCGAACATTGACCACCACACGGAGGCTTTATTCTCTCGTTTCGATATTCCGGCGACTTTGTTTTAAAATAAGAGTTTTAAAAGGATTCTTTTATTTCAAACTGTCAAATTCTGATATCCATATTTATTTTGTTTTGATTTTTTCAGTAAATCATAATGTCTGGATCTGCATTTAGTCCACTTGCCACCATACTCACTCAAAACAAGTTAACTGGAAACAACTACACTGAATGGAAACGTAACCTTGACATCGTGTTAACTGCGGAGGATCACATATATGTCCTCACCACCCCAAGCCCTGAAGAACCCGCGGCAAATGCTTCGGCAGCTGCCAGACGCGAGTTTGACAAATGGAAGAAGTCGAATGGAATGGCTCGTTGCTACATTCTGGCCTCAATGGCTGGTGTGTTGCAACATCAATTCCAATCGAACGATTCCGCCAGTGACATTATCACATCCCTGAAAAAGATGTTTGGGGAGCATGGCAGGCCTGCCAGACAGGTAGCCATGCAAAAGATAATGAGTGCAAAGATGTCGGAAGGGACTCCAGTCAAGGAACATGTTTTAAAAATGATTGGTTATTTAAACGAGCTGGAGACCCTAGGTGCCAACATCGATGCACAGACCCAAGTTGATATGATCCTTAATTCGCTGTCGCCTTCATTCGCTCAATTTAAACTTAACTATAATATGAATCAAATGAATTTTTCAATGAGCGAATTGATGAGCTCTTTATTGGCAGCGGAAGGGGTGATCAAGCCTGGGGGCAGCGTTTTAAACGTTGAGAAAAGCGCTTCCTCTTCCCGATCTATGCCGAAAGGAAAGAAAGGGAAGAAGAAGGCTAGCACTGGTGGTTCAAGTGTTGGACCGGTCCCTAAGATTGCAAAATCTAAGGGAAAAGGTAAGGGCAAAGGGAAGGTGGGTGGCCAAGGCAAAGGAAAGTGTTTCCAATGCGGTGAGAAGGGCCACTGGAAGAGGAACTGTCCAGAATTCTTAGCTACAAGAGTTCAAGGTATGATTGAATCACATGTGATTGAAGTAAGTTTTATAACGGATACTTCAAACACTTGGTGCATTGATTCTGGTGCGACTAACCATATCTGTAATTCATTGCAGGGGTTCAGATCAACCAGGAAGTGCAGTGATGGGGAAATCGTACTTACTCTAGGTTCTAGCGCAACCGTTTCTGCGGTTGCTATAGGAGTCGTAGTTTTAGAATTTCTAGACAATAAAGTTTTGATTTTATCAGATGTACTTTACGTCCCTTCAATGAGACGTAATTTAATTTCAGTTTCTAATTTATCGAATAATGGTTATTCTTTTCATTTTGGAACTGAAGTTGTGATTAAAAGAAATAGTTCTTTTATATGTTCTGGTGTTAAATCAAATGGTTTATATGTGATTACTCCCAATATTTCTAAAGATTCTTGTATGGAACTTAATAACTCAGTGGTAACTGTACCATCTAAAAGAAAGAGACCTTCCACTAATCCAACAAGGCTTTGGCATATGAGGCTTGGTCATATCAATCTAAATAGGATTGGCAGACTAGTCAAAGAAGGGGTCTTAGGCGATTTGGTTCTCGAACCAATAGAAGTCTGCGAGTCTTGTTTAGAGGGTAAAATGACCAAAAGGCCCTTTCCTGCAAAGGGCAATAGAACCAATGCATTGTTGGAATTAGTTCATACTGATGTGTGTGGACCAATAAATATTAGAGCAAGGGGTGGTTATGAGTATTTCATAACATTTACTGATGACCACACTAGGTATGGATATGTGTACCTAATGCAGCACAAGTCTGAAGCCTTTGAAAAGTTCAAAGAGTTTAGGGCTGAAGTGGAGAAGCAATTGGGCACACATATCAAGGCCATTCGATCTGATCGAGGTGGCGAGTACCTCTCTAATGAATTTATTGATCACCTCGTACAGAATGGGATTCTGTCACAGTTGACTGCACCTGGCACGCCTCAGCAAAACGGTGTAGCGGAGAGAAGGAATCGGACTCTTTTAGACATGACTAGGTCAATGATGAGTTATTCTGAGTTACCTTTATTTCTTTGGGGTTATGCTTTGGAAACCGCTGCTTACATACTAAATCTAGTACCAAGCAAATCTGTTCCCAGGACACCACGAGAGATGTGGATTGGGCGCAAGCCTTCTTTGCAACATCTCCGGATATGGGGATGTCCGGCACATGTGCTAAAAGGAAAGATGAGCAAGTTGGATTCTAGATCGGAAGTATGTTACTTCGTGGGGTATCCAAAGGGTACTTATGGATGGTATTTTTATGATCCAAGAGAACAGAAGGTGTTCGTCAGTACGAATGCTATTTTCTTGGAGGATGATTATATCATGAACCATAAACCTAAGGGAAGGATAGATCTTAGAGAGATAGAAGGAGAGCCCTCAGTCCAACCCGTAGTTAATAACGATGTAAATCAGGAAAACACCACTTCTTCACCTATTTCCGCACCAGTACCTCGTCGTAGTGGGAGGATTATCAGCCAGCCTGATAGATACATGTTCTTAGGAGAAGTTTTTGAAGCTGTCTCCATAGAATCTGAATCTGATCCTACCACATACGAAGAGGCAATGGCTGATGTTGATTCAGCTCATTGGGTTAAAGCTATGAAGGCTGAATTGGAATCTATGGATTCTAATGAGGTCTGGGATCTTGTAGAACTTCCAGCCAATATTAAACCCATTGGCTGTAAGTGGGTCTACAAGAGGAAAAGAGGATCTGATGGAAAGGTTGAGACCTTTAAGGCAAGGCTTGTTGCGAAAGGTTATACTCAGAGGGAGGGCATTGACTATGAGGAAACCTTCTCGCCGGTGGCCATGCTCAAGTCCATCAGAATACTCTTATCCGTTGCTGCATGCCTAGATTTTGAGATCTGGCAGATAGACGTCAAGACTGCATTCTTGAATGGCAATCTTGAGGAGGACATCTATATGCAACAACCAGAAGGGTTCATAGCTGGTCGGAAAGGTAACTTGGTATGCAAGTTGCAAAAGTCCATTTATGGGCTTAAGCAGGCATCCAGAAGTTGGAACATACGATTTGACCAAGCGGTCAAATCGTTTGGTTTCATACAGAATCTGGATGAACCTTGTGTATACAAGAAGAGTGAAGGGAAAGTGGTGGCTTTTCTTGTGCTTTACGTTGACGACATTCTACTCATTGGAAATGATGTAGCGGCATTGTCAACGGTCAAGGTTTGGCTAGCTAGTACTTTCGATATGAAGGATCTAGGAGAGGCGAGCTATATTCTTGGGATAAAGCTCTTTCGGGATCGCAAGCGAAAGATAATGGGATTATCTCAAGCTGGTTATATCGATAAGGTGCTAACTAGGTTTTCAATGGATAATTCGAAGAAAGGTTTGTTACCTTTCAGGCATGGTTTAGCGTTCTCCAAGGACCAGTGTCCAAAGACACAGGAGGAGAGGAATCGCATGACAGGAGTTCCCTATGCTTCTGCAGTGGGAAGTCTCATGTATGCGATGTTATGCACTAGACCATATATCTGCTTTGCCGTTGGCATGGTTAGCAGATATCAGTCGAATCCGGGTCCAGAGCACTGGACAGCCGTTAAGCACATTCTTAAGTACTTGAGAAGAACTAAAGATTACATGCTTATGTACGGTGGAAGTGAGTTAATTCCAGTGGGATACACTGACTCGGACTTTATGTCAGATAAAGATTCGAGGAAGTCGACGTCCGGTCATCTCTTTACCTTGGGAGGTGGTGCTGTCAGTTGGAGGAGCATTAAGCAGAAATGCATTGCAGACTCAACTACAGAAGCTGAGTATGTGGCTGCTTGTGAAGCCGCAAAGGAAGCTGTTTGGCTCAAGAAGTTCCTTATGGAACTCGAGGTGGTACCAGCGTCGCTGTCGCCCATTACGCTTTATTGTGATAATAGTGGGGCAGTGGCTCAGTCCAAGGAGCCAAGGAACCACGGAAAGGGAAAGCACGTAGAGCGGAAATATCATCTTATCCGAGATATTGTTCAACGTGGAGATGTGACTGTCACCAAGATTGCCACAGCTGACAATCTTGCTGATCCGTTTACAAAGGCCTTGCCACAGAAGGTCTTTGATCGTCATCTAGATAGTCTAGGTCTTAGATGTAGTTCTGAATGGTTATGAGTGCAAGTGGGAGTTTGTTGGGTTTGTGCCCTCAAACCATTACTTTATGTATGAGACATTGACATTTTAATATATGGATATCAGCTTTACATTTCATTGTGTATATGTTCTTTTTATGAGACGATTGTTAATCCTTAAGTATTATAGTAAGTAATTCGTGTGTGTATGAGATGCACACAAGTGAGATACGAATTACTATTCTTTAATACTTAGAATGTGTCATAGTGGATGATGAGACTGGATACCTCATCAAGTATACACTGTAGCATAATTAACTACCATTGGATGGAGTGATTAATCTCAATCATTAGAGTGTATCTCTTAGTTGATATGCTAGTGCTTATAGTGCATTGACGGACCTGAGTTTCCTATTGACGCTTAAGACTGTCAAACAGTCAATAGGAACTCATAACTTGTATAAGGTACGTGTTCTCAATCTTGAGACGATTATGAACACAGACTGTGGATATGACTGCTTTGACTTACCAATCAGTGAGGTCTATAAAAGATCAACACCTGGGTATCTTGGGTATGTCATGTTCGTAGGGTTGTGAACATATATTGTCAAGATAGAATCTACCCTCTGTTTCAGAGTAAGCATTCCCTTGAGAATGTCACCAAGTCGATTACTGAGTACTGCAGTCTTGTTGATAAGAGTTATCAACATGTTTGGTAATCATGAGAGGTGAATGGGACTCAAGGAATACAAGAAGTAATCATGATTCAGGTTGACAGTAACAGTTATCCGACTACCTGAATATGATTACGAATGCTGACGGTAGAGGGACATTAGTACACCATACAAGTCAAGTTATCGCTTCGGATATGTTCTTTTGCGTTGGAGTTCAGTTATCGTTTTATAGTGGAGTAAACTTTAACTGACCAGTTAGTTAGTTTGCTGATCAAAGAGTTTGGTCATGGTAATTAACAAACTGGTCTGAGCCAACAATAAAGAGCCTAGGAGGTCCCACTCTTAGCTCCGCTAGGATACTTGGAAAGGCAAATGAGGATGATGTCCAGACAGGTTCGATCGATCGAAGTTGTCTCGATCGATTGAAGTCTGAAGGTTCGATCGATCGAAGATGGTTCGATCGATCGAATGTTCGATCGATCGAAGGCATTTCGATCGCTCGAAGTCTAGGTCGGTTCTGGGAATCTATAAATAGGGCAGCTGCGTTCTGGAAAAGGTTGTTCGTCGTTTTGAACGTCAGAAGCTGCAGAAACTATTTTGGAGCCCCAAAACCTTCTCTATCCTCTCCATTAGGGTTCCCACCAACCCTAGTCTTTCTGGCAGGCATCCGCAGGAGTCATAAGGGTGAAGATCATCTAGTGGAGGCTGCTGGAAGTTGAAGATCAGAATTGGGTTCAAGACACTAAGGTATAACTCGTGTCCCCTCTTGTGCGCATCTGTAGAATTGACGAGTAGTAGATCCGGGCATGCCAATAAAGTTTCATAACTTGATTTTTCCGCTGCGCGTTTAAACTTTCAATTTAAACCTGTTTTTCCAACAGGTACTTGACTCGGATTTCATCCTCCCGTTCCCAAGTAGCTTCTTTGACTGAATGGCTAAGCCATTGAACCATCACCAAAGGAATCACTTTAGTTTTGATCAATACTTGATCCTTTCTGTCAAGAATTTACACTGGATGCTCTACATAAGTCATGTCTTCCCGAATCTCTAACGGTTCTGGAGTAATGATATGTTTTGAATCTGATAAACACCATCGAAGCATCGATACATGGAACACATTGTGAACATTCGCCAACTCTTGTGGCAATTCCAAGCGATAAGCTAACGGTCTAACTCGATGTAAAATCAAATAAGGTCCAACATACCTCGGACTGAGCTTACCTCCTTTACCAAAACATGTTGTGTCTTTTGAAGGCGATACTTTCAAAACACATAATCACCTACCTCGAACTCCAACGGTCTTCTACCCGTATTCGCATAACTTTTATAACAAATCTGAGTTGTTTGCAACTACTGTTTTATCAATCGAATCTTGTCGGTAGTGATTTACTATATGCGGTCCCAAAAGTTATTTTTCACCAACTTCTGTCCAACAAACTGTCAATCTGCACTTTCTTCCATACAATGCCTCGTAAGGTTCCATTCCAATACTAGTTTGGGAACTGTTGTCATAGGAATATTCAATCAATGGCAAATGAGTTTCCCAATCAGCTTTAAAGTCCATAAACACATACTCTCAACATATATTCCAAAATCTGAATTACCCTCTCGGATTGACCATCGGTTTGGGGATGAAAAGCAGTGCTGAAATATAAAGCTGTCCCCATAGCTCTCTATAAGCTCTCCCAAAATCTAGACACGAATCGAGTGTCATGATCTGACACTATCGACACTGGTGTCCCGAGAAGTCTAATAACTTCTCAGATATAAATCTCAGCAAGCTTTGATGGATTCTTGGTTTTGATTGGTAAGAAATGGGCTGACTTAGTTAATCGGTCAACAATAACCCAAATTCTATCATTTGACTTTAGAGACTTTGGAAATCTCGATGCAAAGTCCATTGAAATATGTTCCCACTTTCATTCCGGTATCTCCAGAGGTTGTAGTTCTCCTCCAGGTCGTTGATGTTCCATTTTCACTTTTTGGCAAGTCATACACTTTGCCACAAATTCTGCAACTTCTTGCTTCATACCACTTCACCAATAAACTTCACGTAAGTCTCTATACATCTTGGTGCTACTCGGATGCACTGAGTATCTGGTATTATAAGCTCCTTCCATAACTTTATCTCTCAGTTTTCCCACTTTAGGAATGCATAATCAGTTGATATATCTCTGTAAGAAATATGTGGCCGGGCCATACGGGCACCCACATATATTGGACCGGGTCCAATGGGCCCTAGGGTTTGGTGAATGTGTGTGTCTATATATATATGATATATAGAACACATAGGCTCTCTAACCTAAGGAATTTCAGCAGCCTCTCTCTCTCTCTATCTCCCTCTCTCTCTCGCGGTTTTCTCTCTCTAAAGCCGTCACCATGGAAGCTTGGGGATTTAGCGCGTGATTGTCATGGGGTTCGCTCAAGAAGCTTCCTCTACGACCTAGGCAATGGATAAGAGAGTACACGGAGGCAACATGTAGCAGCAGTTCGTGGGTGAAGACGCCGGGCTCGTAACAACACCGTACGGCGATCCGTCGGGCTATTCCGCTAGGTAACGACCTAAACCCGACTCGTATGCTTGCGTGCATATTATTATCTACATTGGTATCAGAGCCATTAAGGTGTTGATTCGCCCGTAATTCTGCCCATATAGAATCTGCCATTGTTGATTTTTTCAAGCTTTTATCAAATTTTCAAAGTTTTGATTTTAAAGTGGGTCTAATACCAAACTCCAATGTGGGTCCAATTTTTTGGCATGGTTGTGTCCCATATGATCCCTAAAGTCCCCCCTAATAGTCCCATGGCTTGATTATCTCAAACGGAGAAGAATATTGAAAACCTAATTTTTGGGTTTTTCAAAAACGAGATTTTTTCAGCAACTTTTAGCCTCTTTTATGGATGATTTACTCGTCCAATACCTCTGTTTTTTGGCTTAAAGTTGTAGTACTCCGCGAGATCTTTCCAACCATATATAATACGCATGATTTGGATCAATATTGAAGGAGATATAAGCCCGCAAACATAGCCCCCCGCAGCCCCTTGTTCTGCATTTTTTAGGGTTATTTTTGGAGAAGAAGGAGACCCAGCAGCCTCGCCCACTCGCGGAGGGGAGAGTGGGTCCCACTCGCCGGCTTGTGGTGGTCCGGCGACCATGATTCCGGCGAGTGTGGGTCCCTCTCGGGGTCCCGGTCATTAATATATTTTTTATTAAAATAATTCAGAACAAAAAAATAATTACTTTCTAATTAAAACAGTTTCTGGTTATTAAAAATTGTGTTTTTTTAATAGTTTAAATTGTTTTAAATGCTTTGAAATTCTGGAAAATTGGGGAAAATTAATTTTTTTATTTTTCCTATCTTATGGACACTATGTGGGACTAGAAATAATTTTATGATAAATTATTTCATTGATTTTTGGTATTTTAGAGCATAAAATATGTATTTTATATATGTTTTTAATTGCTTAAAATATCCAAAAATACATGTTAATTTTTGAAATTAACATATAGTGTCTAGTACACTGTAAGGGACTATAAGATAATTTTTGTGTAAATTATCATGTATTTATGGCATTTTAGAGCATGTAATTTATGTTTATGGACGTTTATTTAATTGCTTAAAATGGCCAAAATACACTATTAATTTTTGTAATTAATATGGGACATAAGGGACACTGTTTCAAGACCATGTAAAATTTTGTGAGACCCATAGATAATTTTTGGTAAATTATCTCAATCATATTAATATTTTAGAGCATATAATTGTGTGTTTTTGTACACATATTAAATTGCTTAAAATATTTTTATTGATTATAAGTTCAGAGAATTAACACAATGTGTTTGGAACATTATTGGTAGCTTGAGAAAATTATTTTAGTGTATTTTCTCGCTCTTTGGGACGTATTTTAGAGCATATATGTTGTGTTGAATACGCAATATTAATTGCTTAAAATATAACCAATGAAGTTGTTAATTCTTGAATTTAATATTTAGTGTTTTTGTACACTAATTGGAGACTTGAGAAAATTTTATGAATTATCTCACATTTGTTTTGGTATTTTAGAGCATAAAATTTATGCATATGTGCATTTATTTAATTGCTGAAAATAGCCAAAATAAATTATTAATTTTTGAAATTAATATGGGGTGTTTAGAACACCATATTAGACCACTGAAAATCTTTCGAGAACAAATTCTTGAAAATTTTTGTATTTTTGGGAATTTAGTTGCTCGTAGTTAATTTTTGTTTAACTAAATCAATTTATTTCGTTAAATTGATTCAAAAAAAAATTTTTTGGGCCTTGGTGAAATTCCGGAAATTTTTATTCCTAATGAAAAATCTGTTTTTCAGTTAATGAAATTTTCCATAAGGTTTAAATTAATTTGTTAATTTAAAGGGCCCTTAGTAAATTGGTTTTAAATTATGTTTTAAGACCTAAAATTGGGTTAAAATTAATGAAAAATCCAAGATTTTTTCATTGATTTTACTTAGCTTATGGGAGCTATCCGGGCTGTGCAATAATCGTTTTATTGCACATTTTATTATTTTAGAGGCTCATTACATTGTTGGTCACGTTTAATTACTGTTGTTTGTGATTGGTTGACCCTATGACCTCTTATTCCTCCTCCTTAAGTGGAGTGACGGATGAGTCCATTCATTTTATAATAAGACCGCATGAGTGCTTGGAGTATGTGATTAATATAGATTTTAATCTGGCTTAAATGAATGGACAATTAATTGACAATTTATGGAGCTTGTGTCCTCACGATGTATGTTTAAGGTTGTTTCTGTGTATGTATATGAACAAAGCATCCCTATTTTTATGGGCTATAAATGTAATGTGAGGACGAGTGTTTTACATTTCTTGTATTGGAAAAGCCTACTTGTAAAGGGATGGTTTTTCTTTGTTCATAAATCATACACTTGAATTACCTTAACATAAGCTCTAAGTTGTCAATTCGGACCCACGTGGGGGTCCATGCGCATTTTTGTTGTATGGCGCACTTAATATCTTGTGGATGATCTTAGATAGGTATTTAGTACCATCTAATTGATGTTTGTTTAGAAAAATCAATTATAAAAGGTTTTTCTTGATTTACAAAATTAAGATTTGATTAATGAGCAATAGCGAATTTTTTGGTCTTAAATTGTAGAAAGGGGAAAACTCATTTGTAATTGGATTTTAAAACAAACCTTATGAAATGTGCAAATAATAATGTCAATCCCTTGCGCATGTTCTCAAATATAATTCTTCAAACTTTTTGGATTCACAAAAACAAATGTTTTCCAAACCAAATTTTGTCAATCTTTATAAAAGTAACAAGTTTAAAAAAGGGACTAATTTTTGTAATATGGCACTGCAAAGTAACACACCTACAGAGTAAGTAAGAGCTTATGGGCTTTAGACTTATTCTATAGTCCAACCAATTAAACCGAATAATGGGCCTCCGGCCCAATATCATTATAACCTTAATAGCCTATAGTACTTGGTTCGAGAAGGATCACAGCACGCGCTTTGTGATAAGCAGCATGCACCATGATCTTGTTGGGAAGTATATGTACTACCCAATAGCCAAAGTATTATGAGATCAGCTCAAATTTGTTTTCGATGGCACATTCACTACTAGATTAAGCATCTAGTTATGAAGTTCGGGAAAGTAAATGAAACGTTCCAAGTACACGATGACTGGACATCTAAGGTCGATGACAGGTATGATTCGTGATTTCAGAATACTCGGAACATCTTTACTGGCGAACTGCAGTTTCAGGCTATGCTTTGTTCTTTGCCTGATTTGCGAGTCCATAGAAAACAAATCATGATCCACAACGGAAATGCTAAATTTTTGGTTTTTGACATTTTCCGACATGTTGAGCCGAATAAGGAGCGCCAAGAGGTAAGGCGAGCTGTATTGCTACACTCTTTACCACAACTTTCATAAGTGGAAGTAAGCGCAAGGCCAGTGGGCCTAAACGCAATGGTAGGGGTAAAACCCGCCTAGAGGCAGGGTGGGGCTAGCAAGTTTGCGCCCAAGGCTAACAAGGTGGAAGAGCGCAATCGAGGCGTTCTCCAGTTCGGTATTAATAGGATGGATACTTTTTGGTGGTAGTGTTACTAGGACATGGTTATCTAGGGATAACTGCTTAAGAATTGTTTTCATAAATTCTGGTTTCCTCTGTCATTCATTTATTCTGAGACAAAGCATGCTAGACTTGAACGCATAGGATTGATAGGATGACTTGATTAGCTCGAGAAGCCCTTTTGGGCCAACTCGCTAAGGTTGACCTACCTATGTGTGAGTCTTGCTTAGTTGGCCAAAGCATGCCGAAAGCCTTTTAGAGAAGGCTATTAGAGCTACTCAAGCATTAGAACTAGTTCACTCATATATCTGTGGACCTATGGTTGTAAAGGTAGGCACGTCATGGCGCCTCCTATTTTCTCACTTTTATAGATGATTTCGCGCGATGTGAGGATCGCGAGTATTTATCTAATCAGTTCTGGGAACTATGTGAGGAAAAAGGGAAAACGCAGACAACTTTCTGTTCCAGAAACTCCGCAACAATATGGTGTTGCAGAAAGAAGGAATAGGACATTCCTAGATATGGCTAGGACTATGATGGCGCAAGTCAACCTCCCAAAGTTGTTTTGGGAGGATGTACTCTTGATTGCTGCCTACATACTAGAGTGCCTCTCCTCAGTCAATTCCTTATACCCCTTATGAGCTATGGAAAGGCGGAAAGCTCATTTAGGAGCATTTACGCCCGTGGAGCTCAGGAGGTTATGTTCACTATACCTCGCATAAGTGCGAGAAACTACGCTCAAGAGCTAGAAAGCATACCTTTATAAGGAATTCTAATAGCTCGACAGCCTATGTTACGTATAATGAACAAACGGGTATAGGAATGACAGAAATGGTGCCGCATGATATTGAAAATGACTTCCCCAGATTTGTATTACTAAGAGATATCTTGACCTCTATGAGTTGGAGGATGTTGAAGACAACATACCATCTTTAAGCGAGGGTGGGGAGATTGAGATTCCACATCCTGTAATCGCTGTAAAATGGTACTAGTCTCCAGCCGAGTGGGAGTACACCGCTAGACGCTAGTGGGAGTGTACCAGATAGTGGGAGTGCACCACTTGGCACTCAAGATTCTCAGATAGTACACTGTATGGTGATGAGGAAAAAGTTCCCTATCGCTGTTTTGAAATTGAGGAAGACATTTTCATATGTGTGCAAATGTGTGCACAAGTGGATGAGGATGAGTCTGCTTCTTTTGTTGAAGCATTTTTCTTCGTCTGTTGAAGCTGAGTGGACAGTTGCTATGCCAGATGAGATGAGCTCTATGGACGAAAACAAAGTCTGGGAGTTAGTTGACATTCCGCCTGTGCGTAAGACTATTGGAGACAAGCGTGTTTTCAAAATCTAACGCAAGGCAGATGGTTCAATTGACAAGTATTAGGCGCGCCTTGTGGCGATAGTTTGTACCCAGAGAGGGTATAGACCATGGAAACATGTTCTCCCAAAGGGTGAGATCTGACTCCATTCGCCTTATCCTAGCAATTGTCGCATATTTAGTTTTTGAACCTTTTTAGTTGGATGTTTAAACTGTTCTTTTCTCAATGGAGAACAAGACGACGAGATAAATGTGGATCATCCCATTGGTGTTGTGACCAAAGGGAATGAGCGCAAAAGTGTGCTATCTCAAACGATCTATTTATTATCTCAAATCGTCTAGGCAGTGGTACAATGTGTGTACATTAAATGGTCCAAGGAAAGTGTTCTAATTCTTTATATGTTGATGACGTCCTTTTAGCTGGGAATGAGATGAGTTCCATTGTCGCCATTTGAGAGTGGTTGTCCTCTCAGTTTGAGATT
Organism: Hydrangea macrophylla; assembly: GCA_033977485.1. Taxonomy (NCBI): domain Eukaryota; kingdom Viridiplantae; phylum Streptophyta; class Magnoliopsida; order Cornales; family Hydrangeaceae; genus Hydrangea; species Hydrangea macrophylla. The sequence continues at coordinate 39,770,895 of CM066994.1, forward strand.
GAGGACATGGGTGATTCCAACTATGTGTTAGAAGTTTAGACTGTGAGATATTGTTCTCAGAAGCTCATCTATTTGTCTTAAGGGACTTACAAGATGAAGGTTCTTGAACGTTTTCACATGAAAAACTGAAAACCCATAGACATCCCATTTTTGGGGGACTCAACTTGACCTTAGATCAATGTCTTAAGAATAATGAGAAGAGGAAACAAATGTCCAGTTTGCCATATCCGTCCGCAATAGAGAATCTGAAGTATACTAATGTGTGTACTTGGTCAGACGTCTGCTATGCGGTTGGTTTAATTAGTCGTTGCCGTAGCAACCATGGTCCTGTCACTAGAGAGTAGTGAAGAGTATCTTGCGATATGATTCGCAGGAGGATTGTGGACCTTGCCTTATGCTGTCCGCGATGGAAGCATAATATGTGGTGTGCTTATCAGCTGTTAGAGAAGCTGTTTTGGTTGAAGAGTTTTTGCAGTGGCTAGGCTCTTTATCTCATAGTGATGAGGTTGTGCTTATCTATGGTGATAACACATAAGCCTGAGCATATGCAAAAGATCTCAAAAATCATTTTAGCACATAGACATTCGTTTTTGACACATTTTGAGATGTAGTTTGTGCAAAGGGAAGTTGCCTTGAGGCATATCTCCAATTGGGGATTTGATGTGCTAAGACATTTTATTGTGGTATTGACATTATTATTCAAGTTTTTATAAACTAATTGGTTTCCATACATATATGTTTGTTATATGAATGGAATGAATGCACATTTCTTATATGTCACCGGGCTTGAATCGACCTGCTCACACGGGTGATTCACCTTGGCGCCAAGATAGCGAACTAGGACATACGTGTCCATGGCGCTTAGTGGGCGAGCAAGATGAGACATTTGTGTTCATGGCGCTTAGATAGCTAGCTAGGACATGTGTGTCCATAGCGCTTAGAAAGCGAGCTTGAACACTTATATCTACGCAGTGTAAGAACAGCGAGCTAGATATAAACCCTCTTATTTATATATGTCGCCTTAGTTGGATCTAAGATGAGACCTTTTTCATTTGGTCGAACATAGAGAGTTCCCACGACTCTATGTAGCCTGTTTATAGCCGAATGTGAGTTTTCAGACAGACGCTAAGAGGAGCGACTGTGCTAGAGACTCAGGTTAGACGTTTTGTGTAACGTCTAGACTAAGATTCGTATGGCGTTACTTGTTTTTCTAAACATATAGTGACGTGCCCATTTTTATGGAAGAACGCCATAGCATACATATCATACTGTATGTGCTTTTGCGATCGACTGTGGAGCAGTGAATGGATTCCTCTTCATTGCTGTGTGAGCCATGTAGCATATCCAAGATATTGGTTATCCTACAAACTGGTTGCCTTCACGACTTGAGACTATGTCATGAAGAGGACGCTTGATGACAGCTACTTTAGCATGCTATCCTAGGACGATGAGATAATTCCGTTCTATGGGGTGTGTCTGGGCAAGCGGTCGAGTTAGTCGGATTGACATGTGGGCTCAGGGAAGACCATTCAATAACACACCATGTTTTTGTGACTCATTAGCAGGCCTGCGACAATCGTATTTTGTTACTGATATGTCATGAGTACATTACATTGAGGTGGTGCAACAATTCTTTTCACCGAGGGATTGAGAATGCTGTGTCTGGTGTGGTTGAATTGTCTAAGGCATACACGAGAAGCTTCTGAGTGATGTGTCTTGCTGGTTATGGTGATGATTTGGCATTACACTCCTGTCGCTGTACTTTCTTTTCGTAAGGTCGCACGTTCTATTTCCCTGTATGAAGAGATGAGAAGTTCTGTTTGGAGAGATTGGTTTTAGTACTAGCCCTATGTGGGTGAGTGGGAGATGTAAGAAATATGTGGCCGGGCCATACGGGCACCCACATATATTGGACCGGGTCCAATGGGCCCTAGGGTTTGGTGAATGTGTGTGTCTATATATATATGATATATAGAACACATAGGCTCTCTAACCTAAGGAATTTCAGCAGCCTCTCTCTCTCTCTCTATCTCCCTCTCTCTCTCGCGATTTTCTCTCTCTAAAGCCGTCACCATGGAAGCTTGGGGATTTAACGCGTGATTGTCATGGGGTTCGCTCAAGAAGCTTCCTCTACGACCTAGGCGATGGATAAGAGAGTACACGGAGGCAACATGTAGCAGCAGTTCGTGGGTGAAGACGCCGGGCTCGTAACAACACCGTACGGCGATCCGTCGGGCTATTCCGCTAGGTAACGACCTAAACCCGACTCGTATGCTTGCGTGCATATTATTATCTACAATCTCGAAACACTGTCTTGAAAGCTAAACTCTAGCCTTCTACCCTTAGGTAACTCATCCACAAGTTTCTTGAAATCCGGATCTAGAAGCTGATTAGACTTTATTTTACCAATCAAACTTGGTTGTGCCACAATTGCAGCCATTAATCCACCTTCAACTCTAGGAATCACTTCAAGGTTTAGTTGTTCAAATTCCCTCATCAACTTTTCCTGTCCTATCAAGGTATAAGCAAAGTTTTCCGATGACTTTTGGCTCAAAGCATCGACAACTACAGTTGCTTTCCCTAGGTAATATTGAATCTTCAAATCATAGTCTTTCATAAGTTTCAGCCATCTCCTTTGTCCCGTGTTAAGGTCCCTCTGAGTAAATAAGTACTTTAAACTCTTATGGTTAGTGAAAATTTTACACGTCTCCTCGTATAAATAATGCCTCCAGATTTTTAAGGCGAAAATTATCGCCGCTAACTCCAAGTCATGTATCGAATAGTTTTTCTCGTGTGGTCTCAATTGTCTTGAGGCATAAGCTATCACTTTGTCATCTTGTGTCAAAACACATCCTAAGCTTTGATGAAAAGCATCACTATAGATTCTGAAATTTATGATAATTGACGAAATTGTAAGTATCGGTGTTGTTGTCAATTTTTCCTTTAGTGTTAGAAAACAATCTTCACATTCCTTATTCCATTTAAACGGTACATCTTTTCTCATCAACCTTGTCATTGGAGTTGCAATTCTAGAGATTTAACAAATCTTCTGTAATATCCGGCTAACCCCAAGAAACTTCAAATCTCTGACACATTTGTTGGCCTTGACCAATTCATAACGACCTCAACCTTCTGTGGGTCTACAAAAATACCGTCTTTAGAAATCACGTGTCCTCGGAAAGTGACACTTGTTAGCCAAAACTCACTTTTCTTCAGTTTTCTAAATAATTGTTTCTCTCGAAGTCGCTGCAAGACTAATCTTAAGTAATGCTCGTGCTCCTCCGGACTCTTAGAATAAATTGGAAAGTCATCAATATATACAATCACGAACTCATCTAAATAAGATTTAAAGACACAGTTCATTTAGTCCATAAAGGCAATTGGTGCGTTAGTAACCCCAAACGGTATCACAAGGAATTCATAGTGTCTGTAATGGGTCCTAAAGGTTGTCTTCTCCACATCATTTACTTTAACTTTCAATTGGTAAAACCAGACCTCAAGTCAATCTTTGAAAGCACCTGAACCCCTAGTAGTTGGTCGAATAGATCGTCGATATGTGGCAATGGATACTTGTTCTTGATTGTTACCTTGTTGATTTCTTGGTAATCGATGCACATCCGCATTGTTTCATCCTTTTTCTTCACAAATAACACCGGTGTGCCCCACGGAGACACACTAGGCTTAATAGAACCCTTATGTAGCAATTCATGTTACTGAATCTTTAACTCCTTCAACTTGACTAGTGCCATTCGATACGGTGTTCGTGAATCGGTTGAGTCCCTGGCATAACATCGATACTAAACTCTATTTCACGCTCAATCAACACACTCGATAACTCCTCTGGAAACACATCTGGAAATTCTCTAACTACTGAAATATCTTTAAGTTTTAAATCAGGGCCTCTAGTATCAAGAATGCTACACAAAAAACCAAGACACCCTTCTTTAACAAACGACAAGCTTCAATGGCTGACACAATGTATGGTGGTGCTATGATACCCTTGCCTTGAAAATAAAACATATCTTGGTTCAGAACACGGAATACTACTCCTTTACTATTACAATTAATGTTCGCGGAATTAACCGCTAACCAATCCATACCCAATATAACATCAAAATGCTGAATGACTAACGGTATTAGATCAACGGTTAACTTTTACCATTAATATTTATCTCACATTTCCTAAACACCCCCGAACTAATCATCGGAGCTCCCAATGGTATTGTAACGGATAAATCATAATCTAGGAACTCGAATGGTTTATCTAAATGTTTAGCAAAGTGGTGTGACATGAACGAGTGTGTGGATCCCGAGTCTATAAGTACATTTGCTAGATGTGAGCAAATGGGAACCATACCTGACACAAACAATATCGGCTGAAGCGATCTCTCCCAGCCTGAGCTGATATGATCTTGCCTCCCGTTGCTCCCTCCTAGGAGATTGCTGAGTAGTCCACGGTGTAATAGCACTAGCCATGGAAGAACCTGAACTGAAGCTCCTTGTCGCTTTGTAGGACAGTCCTTGGCTTGATACCCCAATTCTCTACAAGTAAAGCATCGGCCCCTCATATCTATGGTCTGAGTCGGGCAATTTCTTGCTATATGCCCCAGTTGTTGGCAAATGCTGCAAGTGTTCGGGTTTGGAAGTTGATTGCATCGTCCCCAATAAAACTTCTAACAAGTTTGACACCTCCACTGGAACCACTGCTACTACTAACCGATGAACCTCCCGGACTCTGCCTCTTGGCATTTTCTTAATCGCTAAATTGACTTAATCCCATTTTTTTGCTTTGTTGGGTCAATGGTGGTTGCATGCTCGGTGTATATCTGATGTCTCTCTCAGCATTAGAAGAGATGTTCAATGCTCCGGCGTAAGTTTGGGGTCGAAACATGGTTACTCGCCCTCGAATATCACTTCGGAGTCCCGCCACAAACTTCCTCGCTTTCAGTTTCTCATTTATCACTACATCTCCAACAAACATTCCCAAGCTTGTATATTGTGCTGAGTACTCTCTAACTGACATTTTGAGCTTTTTGATCTTTGAAGGACTTTGGGAAGTACTGCTCGTTGAAGATCTCGAGAAATTGATCCCAAGTAGTTGGTTGCCTGGGCACAGCTTGGTACGCCACCAATATTGTGCCTCGTCTTTTAACGTATAAATTGCAAATAACACTTTTTGCTCTTCCGTACATGGTAACACTCTGAAAATCTTCTCCGTATCGGAAATCCAGAAGTTTGCCCTCATTGGATCAGCTTCCCCATGGAATATTGTTAGCTTTTGCTTGTAAAATTTTGAAATGGTAACAACTTCCTCCCTCGAATTCGGATTTGGTTGTACCGGTCTTTCCTCAGTTAAGCGTGTCTCAGCCACTCGGATCAATCCTTCAATTGCCATTTCAACTCGTTCCATTCGGTTTGGGTTCTCAACTCCAGACATTATGCCTAACACCCACAGTATAATACACACACACATACACGTAACTTTAAATAATCCCATAGCATGCTAATCAATATTAAAAGCATGCTAAGTAAACGTGTATGCATGATCATGTAACTACGTGTTGTTGTGGGCACTCTACGCGTCGTATACATCACTCGTCCCAAAGGCTCTAACTTATTACTATGATACCAAAAATTGTCATACCCCAACCTGTCTCAGGCTGATTAGGACACGTGTAACAATGCCACCAAGGCTCGTCCCCAATGGATATAACATAAAGCAAGTTTAAATTCCCTAAAAAAAACTTTATAAAACTCACTTGCATGTAACTAATCCCAAGGGTAAAATGGTCTTTTAAAAATTTTGCCGGGATTCATCTCAAAATATAGCTCTTCAAATAAGGCATCCAACCTTGAAAATGGAGCTTGAATACGAACTTCCTAGACCAAGTTATGTTCACTTAAATCTTGAATTTGATTGTGCCCAGATTGCTCAAGCATTCTGCCAAGAGTTCGCTCAATCAAACTTTCTACAGAAGAAATTCTACCAAGAGTTCGCTCAAGCCAACTTTCTACAGAAGCAAATATTGCTACTGCTAAAAAAAAAAAACCAACTCTAGTTTGCAAGTTTAAAATCATCCCAAATCCAAACCAAATCTCATGAGACTGCAAGAAAACATCTCAAATTCATTCTCAAACACATTTAAACATTTCCAAATCACATCTAAGTGCTTCCAACATGGTTCAAGGTCGCGGTATCGGTCGCGGTCGCTGAGGTCGCGGAGATGACTCGGTCGCGGCGTCGCGGCCTGGTATCGGGCGATACGCAAAGATACGCTAGATTTAAGGTTCCAAAAATTCGGAAAAAATAATGAAAAATTCTAAAATCATTTGAATAAAAAATTTGGCCTAATAGATTATCACAATACACAATATACCAATTACAATGTCACATAACATCCAATGCACACGCTGCGGATTGAGTATTTGATAACACTACATACATAATTAGGATCACCTTCATCAATAACTACCAAATCAATGCCACATGGAGTGTCGTGGGGGATGAAAATCATCATAGTCGTTATTCCCCTGATTATGGAATGCATTCGGTGGATATGGAAATTGAAGGCCCCCAAACAATATAGAAGCATAATCTGAAGGTCCATGTTGAGATGACTGGCTTGATGATCCATAATATGGGTTCTGTGGTTGAGAAGAATTGACAGGTTGATGATAATATCCAGCTCCTCGATACTCAACGCTGCTACTCGATGATCCATCATGATGGCGGCCCAAATCATAGCCACTATAGCCTCCTCCACCGCCCGTGCCAGTGCTAGCTGATGTCTCTCGGTACCTCCTACGAGCACGATCATAATACCCACCACTACTTGTACTAGTAGATATTTCAAGATGTCGTACGAGTGGTAGTTGACCCATACCATCAGTGGTACTACTTGAACATCCAAGATCACCCTGAGAACCATATCCATATCCTGGAATGGCATGATGGGGTTGCCCGTATCCTCCATAATCCTTAAATCCTATCCCCATATTACGTAACTGATCATCAATACCTATACTAGCATTGTGTCCACTAGAATAATCGTCACTACTTGAAAACTCACACACCCTAGCCAAATGTTGACGCTGTGCATCTATTCCTGGCCTATATCCATGGTCAGTGTCTTGTGTGGCATTATAGTAATCATCTCCTTGTGCCCATGACATGCCAGTAGGAAAGTTAGAATGACCACCCCCACCACCATCTCCACCACTGCCGCCTTAATCGTCACCACCTCCCCTTTCAGTGTCATCATCACCATCATCATCATCATCACTACTAGAACTAGGAAAACTTGATTTACTACTTTGTGCAACACCCTTCCCTTTTTTGTTGATTGATGATTGATTCGACCTTGAAGGAATAGGAGTATCGTCTTCCTCTTGTTCTTCATCTCTTACTCTTTGACCTTCGTCATTGTTTTGAAGAGCTGCGTTCAACCACGTATCATCATCTCCAAGATCAGATGGTTCAGTCTCCCTAATCCAATCAGATAATATGTCATCATCTTCAAAAATATGATTAAGATCAATTGGATTATAATAATCCTCATCATTTGTCGAGTACATCATATTTTTGACTCGCAATCGCAAATTGTAGTGCACAAAAACTAGTTTATGTAACTTCTGCATTGCCAAGCGATTGCGTAGTTTGGTGTGAATTATTGACCACGTGCTCCAATTTCTCTCACAACCCGAAGAAGTGCACGTTTGGCTGAGGACTTTAATTGCAATTCGCCTAAGATGTGGAGCTTCCTCGCCATAGTTATACCACCATTCAGCTGCAAGAAAGCATAATCAGAAACTTATATACTTTTTAAATATACATTACATAAGGTAATGCTTCCTGAAATAAACAAGAACCTAGGAGATCTGTTGTCCTTGCTTTCTTTGTTAGAGGTTGTCCAAACTCTCCTCTTGCATCCACATAAATTTTTATCTACAATTGAAAAAATGATTTATTTTTTTTATGAGTTGTTTTCATATTACAATAGTCTCATTCCAAAAATTACATACCTCACTCATAGCTTTTGCTTGGTTTGTTATGTCTGGCTCTAACCTCTTAATTACTTCCTTCAAGCCATATCCACCTCCGGATGATCAGAAAAATTTTGGGAATACCGAAATGCAGGGTTTAAAAAATAAGCTGTTTGTAGGTCAGAAAGACAATAATTTATTAGTTTTTTAAGCATTAATTCACACAGCGATTAAAACATCATTTGAATCACACAACGTACCTGCTGCATGAAGGTGCCTATGTAATTGACTCTCCCATCGGTAGTCAATGACATCCCAATACTTCTGAAAATCTTTGATTGACGCCTTTATTGCTAGCTTAGCCCTATCTACTGCCTCGTAGATAATAGACATTGTAGGCTTCTTGTCTTGATCAACTATTTTTAGAACCCTAACAAGCGGTTCCATTATTGATTTAACAATTGTTGCCTTCTTCCAAAACCGATCCGTCAAAATTAGATCAGACACTTGCGATGCAATATTTCTTCTCCTTTTTTCCCGATTGAAGTCACTCCATTCACTAGATGTGCACATCTTCTTCAAATCAACTTGATAGCGTAGAAGGCTTTCAATCGCAATGAATTATGTTGCAAATCTAGTGATTCCTGGTCTCAACAAGTCTCTACCATTGGTATATGTCCTCATAAGATTCACCACTTTTAGACTGTTATAAATAAAACTCGTTATTTTCTTTGCTTGGTCAAGTGTATGCTTCACAGATGGCATCTTACCAATATCTTCTAGCATTAAATCAATACAATGTGCGGCACATGGAGTCCAAAACAAATTCTTTCTCTTCTCCATCAACAATTGTCCAGCCGCTTTAAAGCTTGGCTCATTATCTGTAACAACTTGCACAACGTTGGCCTCACCAACCTCTTCCACAACTTTGTCCATAATTGAAAAAATGTAGGATGCAGTCTTTGACTTGTTTGTAGTATCAATCGATGTATGGTATAACATGTTTCTATCACAATAAACCATAAAGTTGATGATAGGAATGTTAGTTTTTGAACTCCACCCATCACACATGATTGTGCATCCATAATCGGGCCATTTTTGTTTCAACGACTCAATGTATGTTTCTAGCTCTTTTACCTCTTCATCCAAGTAAATGTTGGCAATTTGGTAACCGGAAGGTCCCTTAATACCAGGTCCAGAATCAGCAATGATATCAATCATCGACTGGTAGTATGGCCCACTATCAGCTGCATTGAATGAAATTCCATTGTAATAGAAAAACTTGGAAATAGCTTTCCCTACTTTCTTCACATTTTCAGTATTAAACATGTCCTTCACCCTTTTTTGAAATCCAGACTTTGGCCTAAACATATAAGGGTCAGAACCTGATTTGGGCATCCCAACGTTTTCTCTTACTCTGAAATTCCTTCGAGGTGGTGGTGCACATTTTGATCCAGAAGCTATCTGAGATCCAGTGGCAAACTGGGAGATTTTAGTATGATGTACTCCTTCGGAAACAGAGTGCCTACGCCTATCCTCGTCCATGTACGCCATATTCCTACTCTCTTTTATTGCTTGTTTGAAATGCTGTCTTTCAAGCCGGGACATTCCTCCAATGTCCTCCTCGTCCTCGTTGTCATAATCATCACCTTCATCAATATTTTCCTCTTCGTCGTACAAGGTATCCTCTCGGAGACTGGCAATAAGTTTTTCCTTTTTTCTCTTCTGAAGTTCCCTTGCCCTAGCAGTTTCAACAAGATGTTGTTTTAAGTATTTTGATACTTCCTCTGGGGCTTTAGGACATGGATTCACCTCTCCCGATACTCTACCCACGTGTTGCTTCAATCTCGTGATACCGCCATGCACAATTTTTCCACAATAATTACACATAGTTATCCGTTTACTTCCTCCTACCGGTTTTCCATGATCCCAACCGCTATCTTGTTTTGGAGGCATTCTAACAAATATTAATAAACACAGACTTAGTTTTGAATAAACAGTAAACTTATTTTCAAATGTGACAAATAAATCGAATGTGTATTTGTAATTTCAAATTTAATTTAGCAAGAAATAATAAGTGATTTATTTATTAATAATTAAGTTTTTTGTTTATTAATAATTATTTATTAATAATAAGTTTCTTGAATCAAAATTAATTTATTTTTTAAAATAATAAGTTATAAATATTAATTTAATAATTATATACTGTGGTAGTATATAATTATAAATAGGTGTTAAGTGTCATATAAGTGTTTTGTAGTGTTATCTAATATTTTAAAAATATATATAATTTAGAAAGAAATATTAAGTTATTTATTTATTAATAATTAAGTCTTTTATTTAGAAATAATTCTTTATTAATAATAAGTTTCTAATTTTAAATTTAATATGTTTTTTTAAATAATAAGTTATAACTATTATAATGTGATTGTATATAATTATAAGTTTGTGTTAAATGTCATAGAAGTGTAATACAATGTTGCCTAATATTTAAAATAAATAAATATGAAGTCTGATATCACTTAATAATATTAGACTCTTTTAAGTCTTTACAAACCCAAACACAGATATAAAGTATTCGATCAAATGAAAAACAAAACAGAGGCATCCTAACCTTCCTCCTCTGCAGCCAAAGGGAAATGAAGAGAGAGAGAGACGAGCAGACCTCCGCCTCCAGACCAGAGAGGAAATGGAAGCTCTGGTCGCAGATCGAGCAGAGAGAGAGAGAGGCGAACTTGAGAAGGCCAAGAATCGAAGTCTAGATCGCACGAAGAGAGATGAACTGGAGCAAATCTGGTCGGTGCAGCTCTGATAGGCGCAGATCTATGGGAGCTACAGCGAGCGAGAGAGAGAGAAAGTTGGAAATAGCTTATGATCTCACCTTAGGTACGTTTTTGCCCTATATTTTTCCCCTCAAATCTGTACTCTGAGATTCGAATCTCGTCGTCTCGTCCGAGATCTCGTGCGGGACGACATCATCTCGTCCGATACAGGGCGGTACGGACGAGATGGTGTCCGATACTACGTCGTTTTGATTATTTTGTGACTCGCCTCTAGATCTCAACTCGTTACCCTACGAAACCGAGTTGACTCGGCCGAGATGACTCGGTTTCGTCCGAGACTTCGAACCCTGGCTTCCAAACATTCAAAACATGCACATCAACATCCTTGAGTTAAAAATAGATCATGAAACTCATCTCTTGCTCAAAATAACAATACCATAAGAATTTTACCAAAAACATTCTAAAAGCTTTACATATAACTTGACCTTAACTAGAACTTGTCCAAAATTGTTACGACACACATACGGACTTGCTGGCATTGTCCAACACATCAACTTACACAAAACCAACCATAACATAGAGATTTACATAAGTTTCTCAAGTTCTTCCCCAAAGCTACCAAACTACAAGTTGGAGGATTAAAGTCACTTAGCCACAATAAGAGTACTAATATCACTATATTAAACGCTACAACCAACTTCCAAGCCCAAGTCTCTCCCATTTCTTCTCCGAGTATTGCTCCGAACTAGCGGTGATTGTTATTCACCACAACAGAAAAGGAAAACGATTTTCTTAAGCATTACACTTAGTGAGCTATCTAATCATGATTGAATGCTTAACATGCAATGCTAAAAATAAGTACAGAACTCATATCCGTAATCGTCAAACCACCAATTCAATGATTCATTCAAACTCGAAGACCTTCCCGTAGCCCTGTGGTCACTTCTATTCCTTAGACTTCCGTTCTCAACAGATTCTTCTCCTTCTCCTTCCTTATTACTTCCAACAATGAATCATTTTGCCAGCGTTCTTTGATCACCATATAAACATATAACACATAAGCATGGCAATTTCACACATTGGCATGTTATCTCAAAATAGCATATCCATGGCTTCTAAACATGATTTTATCAACTCTAGATGTTATTGAAGCAATTAACACATTTAAGCATAATCAAATTTCAGTTAGAAAACTTACCTTAACAGATTTCTACCCTAATCAAATTAGAAAATGCTGAATTATTCCGAATCCTAGCTCAATGCTCACTCCGGAGTAAATCTTACAAGTTTTTGACAACCGTGTGTTACCGATTAGAATGAGCTATGAAAATTCGACGATTAAAATGTAAACAAAGGTATAGAAATGATCGTCTCACCTCCACGAGTCCGAATACGGCTTCGGTTCACAAGTTGAATGTTGGACGGTGACAGAACTGCGTGAAATGGACATCGGCGTCTCGTAATCTCGTCGGCTCTCTCTTTACTCTCTAAATTTTTGTAAATCTTTTTTTTTTAATTTGAGAGATACTCTCCTCTCTTGACACACATGCAATCACATGCATTGAGGTGTCATTACCAAAATTTTCCTAATTTTCATTTACACCCCCCAGAATTTCTCAAGTTCTTATTATGAAAACCCCAAACATTCCATTAACTACCCTATTATCTAAATGAGTGTTTGTTTAAGTCCCTTTTGGGTCCCAATCGTGGTCCCAAATATTTTGTGAAGTTGCTATAGTACTACCAATTATGAATTATTTTCATTTATGCCCTTGCATAGGTACCCAAACTGATACTGGAAGCTAACATATAGCAGTATAATATGAAAGCATATTATACATATACTCATTTAGTCATATAAAAAGCATATAGCATGTGAATGCAAATTTTTATTATCTAGGACCTTCACTGGGTCACACTTATTACCTGTCCCTCCTCACTGGACACTTTCCCACGGGCGAGTCCAAAAGCCTCCCCTTATCCATCATATACACTAATCACATGAATTAATGCATATTAACATGTTAATTAATCCTTTTTCAGGGTACGAGTGTTACAGTGTCACTCTCGGAGTTTTGGCAGTTGAATATTAATCCGGTTACATGCTCTGGATTGAATATTTGTTTGTCTAAAAATCGGAGAATGACAAATGTATAGGACTCCAAAGTCCTCAAATTTATAATAGTCTGATCCATATATATATATATATATACACAATCCATGTATGTATAGCTTACAACCAACGACATTGCAATATCTGTTTGTAAATCAATACTTTGCACGTGATCATACGAAACTTCTCAAATATATATTACTTTGATCAAGGGCTTACCCAAATACACTAGATCTTTAGTGTGTCTTTAAATCCATTAGAATTTCTTTCTCTGTTACAAGAGTCAAAATGTCACACCCGTTCCAAAAAGTTCATGATTTTAACATGCATATTTGAATTTCGTAAATTATCAATGTTATTTGATAATTGAGATAAGTAGTTGACTGTAGTCAACGGTGGAGTGTCGGTTGAGGACACAGTAATCGGAGAACCATGAGGCATTCGTATGATTAAATGACATTCATATGTTTTAAATGTTATTTGACTTATCTGGTATTTTATGAATAGTAAATTTTACCTGTGTAGAGTAAATTCTGAAAATTTTGATACTGTTAGATATCATTTTGAGAACTGTGATGAGAACGTGAGCGATGCGTTATATAAAAGGTAGGTTGTGTAGAGATTCCACAGAATTTAGTTTTCGGACATAATTTTGGACCCAAATGAGACTTAGTCGAAAACTTTTGAAAGTCAAAATTTTCACTCGTGAAGTCATAAAATGGACGTATGCGACGTTTCAGGAGTTAATTAGAAGTTTAAGAAACTTACGTGGAGGTAAACATAAATTCCGGGAAGTTTGCCTATAAATAGAAGGGGATGATTTTTTCATTTGTGGTCAAACTTATATAATATCCTTGGGAGAGAGAGAAAAGAGAGATTTGGTTGCTTCGGGCTTTCCGACACAAATCGGCAACCTTCCAATAGTCTGTTTTTCTCCAAATTCGAGATTTGAACTCGTGGAGGTAAGACCTACGTTTTGATATATGTTAGGCCATGTTTGGTTAGATTTTTATAAATGTCCTAATGTTTGAGTTTTGGGGTAAATGCGTGTAAACTTGTAGGAATCGTTTGAAATTCAAAAACCGACGTTTAATTGATCTCCTAATTCATCCTTCAAAGTTATAGGAAAATCGCACGAGGTATGAATTCTAAGCCTATGAATTATAGGAAATTCCATGTTTTAACCATTGAACTTGATATTTTGGATCCGGGCGAAATTCATGTATTATGTATGCCCGTTAATGATGCACGTAGAAATGCGATAAAAGCATGTACAAATGTGTATATGAGCATGTTATGTGTTATGTGGGTCAAAAGGGAGTGTAGTGCAATTCCGTCTGGGGGTAAGCTCCTCGAAGTTTGAGGATTTTGAGAATTAATAGTGTGGTGTCTGGTATGGAGGAAGGCCCAACTAGGACACGGTACCTAGTATGTAGGAAGACCCAACTAGTGTACAAGATGCGTGGAAGAGGTGTGCCTTCCACGGCATCAGTTTCATTTACCGGACGAGATGCGTGGATGAGCCTTGGTGGCGTGCCACGTGTCTTATTTCCGCACGTTAGCGAGATGGGTCGTGACACAAAATTTCTTGGGTAAATTGCACCTTTTACCCCTGTAGTTTGAGGGTAGTGACACTTTAGTCCCTGCATTTTTAATTTTGATATTTTACACCCTACAGTTTCATAAGTGTGAGAATCAAGTCCAATCAAGTCTTTTATAATTAAAGTTAGAACCTAACAATTTAAACATTTATACTAAACTCCCCATAAGTTATCTTAAACTTAATATTTTCCTCTTTTCTTTGAATACCAAATTATTTTATCACCACTTTCCACCAATCTGGTATTAGAGTCTGGTTCCTCAGCCTGGTTACCTATTAAATTCATTGTATGATTATTAGATACACTGAAGAAGTAGAGTTTGATACTTTAAAACTTAGACATCGCTACAAATCATAATAGAATAAAACAGTACATTAATAAAAATATTAAAGGCCTCGTTTGTTTCAACGGATAGGATAAAAGTTATCCTATCCGGTTTTTGGCGCCAATCGACTCGATCTGTTTTTAGATTTGTTTTCTGGTTTGGTTTCGTGGGTTGGATTTTGATATTAGTTTCAGATCTATTTTTGGGTTTGGTTTCAGATCGTGACTCATTTATCTGATATTGTTTGATGGGATAGCTTTTTGGTCCAAATCTGATTATTTCAAGAAATTTCTTTCAGTTTCTCTTGAGAAATTACTTGGAACCTCCTCACAATTAAGTTTTAGATTTTAGATTTTGTGTTCATTGAGAAAAATATACTCATAAATTGCAAGAGTAATCTTTGAAATTGTGTTCCACTTGAATGTAATCAGGATGAAGAACCAATCCCTGATACCAAATTGGTGGAAGGTGAAAGTAAAATAATTTATATTCAAAGAAAAGAAGAAAATATTAAGTCTAAGATAAATTTTGGGGAGTTTAGTATAAATCTTTAAATTACTAGGTTCTAATTTTAATTATCAAGACCTGATTGGACTTGATTGTCATACTTATGAAACTACATGTTGTAAAATGTCAAAATTGAAAGTGCAGAAACTAAAGTGTCACAACCCTCAAACTACGGGGTAAAAAGTGCAAATTACCCTAAATTAAATTATCTCTTTACTAATTGGCAACAAGTATTGTTGGGGCTATCATATAAAATAAACTCAGAGGGACGAATTTAGTGCCATTATAACTCAATAACCGTGATATTCTTCACAACTTACAATCGGAAATTGACATCCTTTTTTTGATATATTGGCATCAACGCGAAATGTTACTTGTAAAACAAATGTTAATCAAATTCTAGATATTCAGGTATAAAGGAAGAAAACAAGTGACATGATCATAAAACTATTTATACACAGGATCTATATATTCGTATATACTCATTTGAGTTTATTTGTTTGTTTCTTTTATGTATTGATGCTCAGATTACTGTTGGACAATTTAAATGATAAATTAGCTTTTAGTTGAATGGATTATTTGATAATACCAAACAGACCCTTAGTCAAATGGATGTGATTGTTGATGCAATCTCCTACAATATATATGGGTCTTGTTCATTCATTTAATAGTAGTAATTAATATTATTTCATATAATATATATATATATATAGCATGTCAAGTGTCTGAGAGAGTACAAACATAAGTATGGTTCGCTGGAACCTTATTATTTGAATTATTTGAAGTGCTTCTATAGTAAGGGGGAGATCGTTGTATTCTGGGAGACAAATGCCTCAAACCCGTGAGCACCAATGCGGGGCATAAATTGTCTGAAAGATATAGTGTCAAACACTAGCTAGACTCGATCTATTGTCCGTTATACATCTATATATGGTTCTGTTTTATTTACAGCATTTCTTGTCGGTTCTTGATTTCAAATTTATACATTATACGCATCCCAATATATTTTGGATAACAATTACAAAGTACACGAAAAACACTCATGCAAAGACACATTCAAATTATGTTGTTGACATCATTCAAATTAATACTCAAGGTGTCAAGCGAGTAATTATATTTTTTTGGCTTTTAGGAAATAACAGCCATTTTCTTAGCCGGGTGTAATGCTTCTTTGTTCTTTTCATCAGTTCTCAAACACAAAAAATAGAATGCTCTTGTGGCGTTGTTCTCGGCTCACAAACTGGATTGGTATTCTCTCCCAAGGTGTGTTTTTCTACATTTTTTCTTCTTCTTGAAGTTCATTTATTTTCTGAGGTGCAAACATGTCTGACTGTAAGTTGTGTAATAACAAACTACTAGGTTTGCGTATTGCTCCACCGGAAGCACCTTTAACAGGTTACATGTTTGGAAAGGGGGGTTTATTTTGCCAATATGTTCTCCAAAAGTGCAAATTATTGTTGCTCGACTCATGCATCTCCTTCTGGTGTGCTGATTTTATGTGAGGTTGTCCTTGTTCTACATTGAATCATTATAACAACATAACCTGGTGTTTGGCGCAATATACCCAGATCACCTAATCAAGTTTTCGTGTCATCGTTGGATTGGATGTGCCTAAATCTTGTCCAGGCTACTTCACTTGAACATATTTAGAAAAAAATTTCTATCCTTCAAATGCTCTTGTTTATGAATGCTTAAAATACGATCATGTCTAGGCCCAATCTCACTTTTATCTGTTTTTAATGTGAACGAGTATTGTGTTGGTTTTATTAAAGTGTAAATTGTGGGGGTAACTTTATTGTTGACACAGACACCAATCAGCTAGACAAACATTGAACTGCTTAGAACCGATTCTTTTCTGAACTAGACAAACATAACCGATTCTTGTATTACCCAATCAGTCTCTTATTTTGGTTGTTCTTTCGCGCGGACTGAACTGTTGAACCCTTTGCTTTCTAGGTTGCGCTGGGTGAGATGGCCAAGCTGCTAACAGCTAAATATGATGCTGACAAATTGCCTGAAAGGAAAATGAGGTTTCAATCTTGTTAATTTTACTTATCTTTCTACTATAGTTTTTGATTCAGTAGTCATTCTGTCTCATGCTTATCTAACTTGGGAGAGTAATATTACTTTATCCAAGGGTGGAACTGTTAAGAAATGTAATTGTTATCTCCATTTCTAGCTCTAGAGGCAAGACCATGCTTTTGAGTATTGCCTACAAGAGAACAAATTGCTTATTGAAATTTATGATTTTCTTTTACTAATTACACATTCCATATTCTTCTCTCCCTGTTGCAAATTAGAACTTTGAGGGCAAGATTTTGTGTGTGTGTGTGTGTGTATTTGTTTAAAGGTTATGTGAACATTGCAGCACAAAAGGAGTTGGGTCAACTGCCCCGGATTTTTCGGTCTCTAAAACACTTAAAGATAACACTTAAAGATGGAGCGGTAGTTCCCCTAGGGCAGCCTAAAAACCAAAGGGGCCCTCAGGTGATCAGACTCGTCTCTAAAACCTGAATTGTGTAAAAGAAATCATATCTTTAAAAACTTTGATTTACATTACTCGACGTATTTAGAATACTAAGACATTTCATGCATATTTTTGTGCAGGGTTGTTTATAGTACACTGAGTGATGATGCCTAGAATTGGTAAGAGAGGATTCAGAGAGAGACAAAGAGACACCAAGGAGTTGTAAGTGGTTCGGCCCCGTTAATGAGGTGACCTACGTCCACGTGTGAATCTAGGCGTTATACTAGCAGATCACCGGCGGCCTGGTGAGCCAACAATTGTGGGCGGCACTACCAGTAATACCGTTCGGGTATATGCGTTTCAGTGTATGATCTAGTTATTAGGTTTCTCCAGACCGTTCCTTCTTTAGAAGGGTATGGGTGGGCTCTTTTATAGATGCAAGAGTCCACCTCTACATGGCAACTTAGATACATTAGGAAGCCTATATCAATCACAATTCGATGTGCATAAGTTAAGGGAAGATCCTTATCAGGTTAGGAATCTATCGAGTTTTATTCCTAATAGGACTCTGGCCGCACAAGGAAACTGCTGGAGTTGAGCCGCGCGTCCGGGAGAGCCGCCGAAGGTCACGCCCGGGCTGTGCTGGCACCCCGAGTGGTTACGCTGGCAAGCCCTGGGTGTGGACCCCAGGGTTCTGCTTGGTCTTTGATGCTGACGTGGTCGTTGGGCCCATGCTGGATAATTCTGAGCATATCAGCTGCCCCCCATTTCCAGAGCTAATTGGATGTCATATCTGATGAGGTTTGGAAATCAGAGCTATTCACAAGAAACCGCTCGGGAAGAGGCCGAGGCCTTCCCCGAGGTAAGGCTGACCCAGGGTTGTCTTTCCGAGAAAGGATCGAGCGGGAGACTGGAGGGTCCGGTATTGCCCAGGGCCACGTGTCAGCTGCTTGCAGGCCTGGTTGGGATGCGACGGGGCCATCGTGGAGGTAACCGAACCGTTTGCGTTGGGACCAAACCGTCACGTCGTGCATTTAATGCATGCGCCTTTTGAGGCGGCGTATGGTATGCCCGATGTGACAGCCGTCAGTCGCTAAGAGCGGGAAAACGTCCTGACCGTCCGATCTGATTCAATCTGAGCCGTCCTTTATCTTTATAAAAGGAGCGTCAGTTCATTCTACATACTCACCACTGTTTGAAGATCAATAATCACCGAGCGGGTTTTCAGAGCAAAGCACTCCCGACCCCTTTTCCTCTGTTCATACTAATTCAATCTTCCTCCCAATGGCTTCCAACATCGACCTGTCGTCTGACGAAGGGCTCAGAGCCTTCCGAGAGGACTGCCAAATTCCGGACGACGTGGTAGTTCGTCCACACATTGAGGGAGAAGAGGTAGCCCATCCTTTCTTCCTCATCAGCAGCTATCTGCTGCTGATTGTGGGATTACGCTTTCCTCTGCCGGTCTCCTTCTGCGACCTTCTTCAGGGATTGCATATCCCACTACACAAATGCCGACCAAACGTTGCCCGCCTCTTGTGGGGGATTGCAGCGCTAAACGAGCGACTGGGGTTATTTCTCCGGGCCGCCGACGTTGCGAGGTGTTACATAATGGGCATTGACAACGGAGGCCCCTACTTCCGCCCTAAGACTGAGGGAAAAGATTTTGTCCGAGGTCTAGATTTCCCAAACAAGAACTGGCAGCGGTACCCTTGGGTCCTGGTTGCTGGTAACTGGCTGGAGAATGACGGTCTCTCCCCTCCTGCGGATTATAATCCCGACCGCTGCAGACAGGCTTTCACCGACCTTCGTGGAGTCGTTCCTTCCGAGGATGACATGGAGGCATTTAATCAAGCCATTGAGGCCGGCATGTCGTTTTCCTACTTGAAAGGGAGACCTGCGGAGAACGCGGTTGCCGGTCCCTCTTCTGTGACCCCCGCCGCTGCAGCTTCTGGGTCGCGGCGCTATACCCGATCCATGGCGACCGGGGCGCGCCCTGCTAGCCGGACGGGCCAGCCCGAGGGGCCGGTCACCTTGTCCACCAGCAGTGACTCCTCCTCATCTGAGGATGCAAGCCCGCCACCGGGCCCGTCCAGGAAGGGCAAGGAGAAGCAGACCGAAGAAAATTCTCAGCCCCCACCGAAGAGGAGCCGGACGGAAACATTCACCAGTCCCCGCATGCCGGGCTCATGGTCGGACGTCTCTCTCGCGAACATGGAAGAACGCTTGCAGGCGGTGGAGAAGGCGGGTGATGAACTGCAAATGGACTCCGCCCTGCGGGGGGTGGACGTCCACGCTCTGGAGATCGCCGTTGAGGGGCTGGTGGCAAAGGTGGCGGCCTTGGAGGAGGAGATCAAGGCTTTGAAGGATAAGGGCACTTGAAGTCTGCCGTCCTTCTCTTTTTTGTTTGTTTTTTTTTTTTTTTTTTTTTTTTTTTTTTTGGGGAAGGCTACTACAACTGCCCCCCGAACTTGTACAGTTTTTTTTTTTAAATCAATGAACAAGGTCCTTGAGGCCATCCCTTTCGCGTTAATTGTACTTTGTTGTGGCATCCCTTTCGTGTTTATTGTATTTCCGATTTCTATTTTGACAGTGGTTTGTTCGGTTGGAGTTCCAAAATTCCAACCAGCGTCCAAACCTTCAGCGTCCAATAGACCTCGTGGACTTGCTGTGTGGTTACGCCGAGATTCTCATGCACGTACCTCCTGCCCCCCATTTTCAAAGCTGATTGGACGCTCCGTCTGATGAGGGTTGAAAACTGAAATTTTCCCTGGGAACCGTTCGGTAGTAGACCGGGATGTTGTCCTTCGGGCGGGGCCGGAGGAAGACGTCGGTCGGGGCATTCCCCGAGCGGGCGATCCGTTGGTTCGGGAGTCGCTGCTGCCACGTGTTCGCTGGTCTTTGACCTGGTTAGGTTCGAACTGCGCTAGCGCGGACGCAACCAAGCCACTTGCGCGCCAACTGAACAGTCATGTCAGGCCTTTAATGCGCACGCCTTTCTAGGCAACGTTTCATGCGCCCGAGGAGACAACTGTCAGCAATTTCGGGCGGGGGATCACACGGACCGTTGGATACGTTTTGATCTGGGCCGTTCCCGGTTTCTATAAAATGAATGCTTGCCCACTTCTCTGGCACTTTACTGCAGAGAGATCGCCGAACGTCTTGAGAGCAGAGGCTAGTCCGAGCAAGATTCTCGAGTTCTCTTTTCTGCGCAAGCTTTGTAAGTCCTCTTCCTTCCGAACTTTCGTCTGTTGCTCCCTTCTTCCCTTTCCCCATCTTCTCTTCTTTTCGTAGCGAGACTGGAGAGAGTGAGTCCGGTAGGGTTCGAGCGGGAGTGGGATTTTTTCTTCCTTAGATTCTGCTCGTTTTTCCGGTCGGGTGGAGACTCAGGCCATTTGAGCCGGACCGGTGTCTCCGTAGTTTCACTGAGAGAGTGCCTTCTGACGTTTAGGGCCATCTATTCTCTGCCTTTTAGGTTAGTGACATTGCCTTCCCTGTACCTCAGGCTCGGGGTTTCCGATCCGTATTTAGGTCGCGATCTACTCCCTCTTCCTTCCCCAGGGGCATCTGAGATGGAGCATTCCGGCTTCAATTCTGCGTCCCGTTCGATTAGCGAGATGTTCCGGTCGGATGGCTCCGACCCGGTTTTGGACCCTCCTTCTGACCACCAGAGTGAGGGCTTGATTTCAGCCCGTCAATTTGATGACGAATCCGCCGAGGGGGCCCCCGTTGCCTCCGTCTCTAGGGGTTTGGGCGACGAGGCGCCCGGGGAGTCCGATCCCGGCGTTGGGTTTGCTTGTGAGTCAGTATTCTCGATTTTGCGTTCCAAGGACCTTATCCGGATTAGGAAGAAATACTCCTTCCCGGGTAGTTGCTCTTTGGTGGTGAATTCCGGGGGAGCGCACCTTTACTATCCGGGCTTCACGACTCTTTTCGAGGATGCAATGATGGCAGGTCTCCGCCTTCCGCTCCACCCAGTAGCCAGGGCCATCCTGATTCACCTTGGGATTGCTCCCGGGCAACTGGCCCCCAACGGGTGGAGATTCCTGATGGGTTGTATATCTCTGTGGCCCCAGGCGTTCGGGTGTGAGGTGACCCTCGAGGAGTTTCTATGGGCCCATCGGCCGTTTGCCGTACACGGGGAACTGGGGTTCTTTTCTTTTTCCGCCCGGCCGGGCAGAAAGATTATCGACAAGTGCCCCAGTAACAACAAGGGGTGGAAGAGCAAGTTCTTCCAAGTGTCCACCCTTCTCCTTTGTGACGAGGCCGCGGGGACCCGGCCGAGGACATCCTGGGTGAAGGAGCTGAGGGGTAAGGCTACCTGTCTTTCTTTTGTTTGTCTCTTTCGGTTTTATGGATTTATTAACCTGTTAACCGGTTTTATGCTTCTACTTGCAGCTGGATCGGCAGACATTCCTGAGATCTCCGAGGCGTCCCAGGCCAGGATTTGGGGCTTAGCACAGTTGCCCACCAACATTCGGAACGTTCTGTCCCCGACGGGAGACATAGTGGTGTCTTATTCCCCCGAGGAGCCCTCAGAAGTCCCTGCTTCCTCTCCTACTGTTCCCGGTCAGCGTTCTATTTACTCCCCTGTTTCCTCTTACAACTTTCTTTGCGGCCTGATATCTTGCATCTTTCTTTGCGGCCTAATATCTTTCCGGTTGTTTTGCAGCAATGGCTCCCAAGGACGCAGCGGCGCTGAAGGAGAAAGAGGAGGCCCTGCTTGCCCGAGCTGGACCAAAGAGGAAGAGGCTGGAGCCCACCGAGGGCCAGAAGCTCAAGAGGCTCACCCGGGGCATCGTCATCCGCCCTGACAAGGAGGGGGTAGGCACCTCGGCGCCCGGGGTGACCATTGCCGTGCCCCCCAAGACGCCCGCTGCTTCCAAAACAGCTGGCGTCTCCTTCCCTACTGTGGAGGAGACCGTGCATACAGGGCTTCCTGCAGTGCCGCCGGTCGAGAGGGCGGATGAGGTACGCGGGAGGATCCGCCCCGCTCTACTGCCGGGTCAGGTGGACAAGTGCTCCTTGTTGAGCCCGGAGGACGTGACCGCTTGGCTCTACAGCATTAGCCATATGGTGCGTCCATATTTCGTACTTCTCATAGGCTCTTATTGCTTGTTTCGCTCATAATGCTTATAGCTGTTTTCGTTTGCAGGTCGGTTGTATAGCAGCGGGGTCCGAGGCGACCTTTCCCGCGCTGACCGGGAAACTGGCGGCTGCTGAGGAGGCCCTCTCCATGGAAAAGACGGCCCGGGAGGCTGAGGCGGAGAAGGCTAGGGCTTTGGGCCAGGAGCTGGGGGAGGCCCGAGGTGTGGTTTTAACCGAGCGGGCTTCCCGAACGGCTGCTGAGGCCCAGCTCGCTGCTTTAGAGGCCAAGCTTGCTGGCGCGGATGCCGGTCGGGTTGCTGCCGAGAAGGATGTTGAGGCTCTGACCGCCGCTCTGTCCGGAGCGACCGCCGCCCTTGAAGCAGAGACGAAAGATGCCGAGGAGGAATTCGAGGCTGGATTCCTCAAGGGCTACAAGGACCTGATTGCCCGTGTTATGGCGGATCACCCGGACTGGGACATCTCCGGCTACTCCTGGGCCGAATCCAATTACTGGAAAGAGGACCGGGCTGCTGGCGGGGGGCCTGCGGAGGCTGCGCCAGTTGGAGCCGCTCCTGCTGCGGAGGAAGAGCTGGACGTTGTGGGTGACCAGTAGGGCTTTTATGCCCTTTCTCTTTCTTCTTTTACTGTTGTAGTATTTTTTTTTGTTTTGTGGGGGGGTGAGCTACTACAACTGCTTACCCTAGGGTCTGTACAAGTCTGCTTTCAATTAATGACAAGGCCCCTGAGGTCACTTTCCTTTCCATTAACTGTTTACATTTTGTACTTGCATGCCCATGTGATTGCCAATCCCCAACCAGTTTTCAATTGCAAGACCCTTCACTTAACACATGGATTAGGGTTGCAACCGGTTGAATAATTGGTCTTCTGCCAGTATCTGACCAGTTTTAGTCGAACCGAACACTGCCTTAGCAAAATGGTTTAGGACCGTAACTGGTAGAACGCCTGGTCTTCTCGACCTGTTTTTGAAGGCATACCCGGTGTATTATAGGACTTGTCCTGTTTTACCGTCCGGGTTATTTATCTCTGATCACTGTTAGTACTTGGGAATGCTAGGACTCCAAGTACTGTTAATGACCGGTGTGATTCCCTGTTTAAGGCTGCATTCCCCTGCCCCCCAAGCATTTTGGTAAGGCGGGTGCGTAGTAGCGAGCAACCTTAGGAAATCGACCTGGAACATGGGTGGTTGCAGGGTCCTTTGGGGTTTAGCCATCGTGGGTCACCTAGGGGGTTTGCCCCCATTGTCGGTTGGACCTAGGTTAAACCTTGTTTAATTTCCTGTTTAAGCCTGCATTCCCTTGCCCCCCCCAAGCGCTTTGTTAGGGAGATGGACGGGAATACCGACCGTAGGAAACCGACCTGGAACATGGGTGGTTGCAGGGTCCTTTGAGACTTGCCATCATTGGCTGCCTAGGGGGTTAGGCCCCATCGTTGGCTGGACCTAGGCGAAGCCTGCGCCTCGGGGTTAGGCCCGAGGTCTTTTTGTGCCTTGGTGTTTAGCCAAGGTCTTTGAAGGTGCCTCGGGGTTAGGCCCGAGGTCTTTTTGTGCTGGGGTGGAACACTTGAGTAGGAACTTTGCAGAAAAGTAATTACTTTATTTCAAATTCATTTTAACTGCTCGGGTAGAGCTACAAAAAGTCCTAATCGATCGCTAAACCCCTTCATCCCTGCTACTGAAAATATTTTCGAAGGTGCTGTATGTTCCACGGGTGGGAAAGCTCATGCCCGTCAAAATCTCGTAGCCAATAGGTTCCCGGTCGATGAATCCGGGTGACCGTATATGGGCCTTCCCAGTTTGGCCCCAACTTCCCATGATTCGGGATTCTGGTCGACTGGTTTACCGCCTTCAGGACAAGATCACCCACTTGGAAGCTGCGATGCTTGACCTTGCTGTTATAGTACCTCGACACCCTCTGCTTGTACGCTGCCACTCTCAGATAGGCTTGATCTCTTTTCTCTTCTACCAAATCAAGTTCGGTTCTCAGAGCTTCCTCGTTGCCTTGCTCACTGAAATTGGCTACCCGGTAGGAGGGCAATCCGAGCTCTGTGGGGACTACGGCCTCGAAGCCATAGGTGAGTGAGAACGGCGTTTCGCCTGTTGCTGCTCGGGGAGTGGTACGGTAGGCCCACAGGAGGGTCGGCAACTCTTCAGCCCACAGACTTTTGGCACTTTCAAGCCGAGTCTTGATTGATTGCAAGATTGTCCTATTCGTCACCTCGGCCTGGCCGTTGGCCTGAGGGTGCTCGGGAGAGGAGTAATGGTTGGATATCCCGTAGCCCGAGCAGAACTGCCGAAACACCGGGGTGTCAAATTGTCTGCCATTGTCGCTTACCAGTACACGGGGGGTGCCAAACCTGCTGAGGATGTTCTTCTCTATAAAACCCTCCATCTTCTTCTCGGTGATGGTGGCCAATGGCTCGGCTTCTGCCCACTTGGTAAAGTAGTCCACGGCTATAACAGCAAATTTGACTTGCCCTTTTCCTGTTGGCAGGGGGCCTACTATGTCGATGCCCCATTGAGCAAACGGCCAGGGGCTAAGGATGGGTGTCTGCATCTCTCCCGGACAATTGATCATGGGGGAGAACCTTTGGCATCTGTCACACCTTTTCACATAGTCCCTGGAGTCCCGAGCCATAGTTGGCCAGTAATAGCCTTGCAGCAGCGCTTTCCGTGAGAGTGCCCGACCTCCAACGTGGTTCCCACAAATTCCTTCATGGATTTCATACAAGATCGCTTGAATTTGCCCGGGATGAACGCAGCGGAGGTATGGGATGGTGAAGCCCCTTTTGTAGAGTATGCCATCAATTAAATGGTACCTGGCTGCACGGTATTTGGTGCGGCGGGCCTCATCTTTTCCGTCCGGTAACACGC
Organism: Hydrangea macrophylla; assembly: GCA_033977485.1. NCBI lineage: Eukaryota > Viridiplantae > Streptophyta > Magnoliopsida > Cornales > Hydrangeaceae > Hydrangea > Hydrangea macrophylla. The sequence goes on from CM066994.1 coordinate 39,796,649, forward strand.
CGGTCGCTAAGAATGTGACTATGGGGTCCATCCAACTGGGTCCCAGGTCCACCGGGTCCACCTCCATTCCTTCTGAATTGATCACACTTGGCTCGGGCAGGTATTCTATCCTTATCCCGGGCAAGTCTGACTCAGAGGATGAAGCTAGGCGGGCCAACCGGTCGGCCCTGGTGTTCTCCTCCCGCGGTATCTGCGTGATGGCCAGTCCTTTGAGTCTCTTCGAAACCGCTCGGACAAGGGCCAGGTAGGCCACCATGTTGTCTTCTCGGGCCTCATACTCCTGACTGACTTGGTTAACCACGAGCTGGGAATCACTGTACCCTTGGACCTGCTGTGCTCCCATAGATGTAGCCAACTGTAACCCTGCTAGTAGGGCTTCGTACTCGGCTTCATTGTTTGAAGCGCGGAATCCGAACCGCAGCGCGTACTCGAGCTGGATTCCGTCAGGAGAGGTCAGGATGATTCCTGCTCCGCTGCCCTGGTTGTTGGAAGATCCGTCGACGTAGAGTATCCAGGTCGGGATGTTGATCTGCAGCCCGGGCGGCAAGACTGGTGGGTCGAGCTCGTCGGTCTGATCCTCTGTATAGGTAAACTCGACCAGAAAATCTGCCACTGCCTGCCCCTTGAGGGCTGTCCGGGGTCGGTAGACCACTTCAAATTCTTCCAATTCCAGGGCCCACTTGACGAGTCTTCCCGATGTTTCGGGTCTGCTCAGGATCCGGCGCAACGGCTGGTCTGTGAGCACTGCAATTGTGTGGGCCTGGAAGTATGGGCGGAGTCTTCGGGCCGAGGTGATGAGGGCGAAGGCCAGTTTCTCGATGCGGGAGTACCGGCTTTCGGCGCCTTGCAGTGCTCGACTAGTGTAATACACTGGGAACTGTATCCCGTGCTCTTCCCGAACAAGTGCTGAGCTGACTGCCGATGGTGACACTGCTAGGTAGAGGAAAAGTTCTTCTCCGGCTGTAGGTGTCGTGAGCAAAGGGGGAGAGGCCAGGTACTTCTTAAGTTCCTGGAATGCCTCCTCGCACTCCTCCGACCATTGAAAAGCTTTACGGAGGATTTTGAAGAATGGTAGGCAACGGTCAGTTGCTCTGGAAACGAATCTATTCAGTGCGGCTACCCGTCCGGCCAAACTTTGGACTTCTTTGGTTGATCGGGGGGACTTCATGTTGATGATGGCCTGTATTTTCTCGGGGTTAGCCTCGATTCCCCGCCTGCTGACAAGGTGGCCAAGGAATTTTCCGGACGAGACACCGAATGTGCATTTGGCCGGGTTCAACCTCATTCTGAACTTTCTCAAAATGCTGAAGGCTCCGGCCAGATGGTCCAAGTGGTCGGTCTCATCGTAACTCTTGACCAGCAGATCGTCAACGTATACTTCCATAGTTTTACCAATTAGATCTTTGAACATGTGGTTGACTAACCGCTGGTAGGTTGCCCCGGCGTTCTTGAGGCCGAAGGGCATCACCTTGTAACAGTACGTGCCTTGATCTGTGATGAAGGCGGTTTTTTCTTCGTCTCTGGGGTGCATGCTTATCTGGTTGTACCCGGAGTAGGCGTCCATGAAGGAGAGGAGCGAATGGCCGGCGGTGGAGTCCACAAGGAGGTCTATCCTAGGCAGTGGATAGCAATCCTTGGGACAAGCTTTGTTCAAGTCCGTAAAGTCCACGCACATCCTCCATTTTCCGTTACTCTTTTTGACCAACACGACGTTGGCCAACCAGTCGGGATAGAGGACTTCTCGGATTGAGCCCGCCTTGAGGAGCTTCTCTACTTCCTCAGAGACCGCAATTTGCCTTTCGGGGGCCATGCCTCGTCTTTTCTGCTTCACCGGCCGAGAATCCGGGTTGACATTGAGGCGGTGAGACATAACCCGTGAATCAATCCCGGGCATGTCTTCGTGGCACCACGCGAAGACGTCCTGGCTTTGGCGCAGGAACTGGATGAGTCTTTCCCGGAGGCTAGGCTCGAGGAGGGTACCGATGCTGACAGTCCGGTCTGGGAGTTGAGGGTCCAGGACCACTCTTTCCAACTCCTCTACCGGGCCGACTTTGTCGCTTGGGTCCCTCGGATCCATCTCCTGGACGCTGAAGGATTCTGTGACGGCGCCCTTTCGCAGGGAGCTGACGTAACAACTCCGTGCGGTCATCTGATCTCCGCGTAGGCTCCCGGGCCCCTGGGGGGTCGGGAACTTAACTGTCAGACTGTACGTCGAGACGACCGCCTTGGCTTTGTTGAGGGTTGGCCTACCGAGGATGGCATTGTAGGCGGATGGTGTTTCCACGATAACAAAGTTCGCCAGCACAGAGGCTTGCTGAGGGTAAGTTCCCATGAGGACCGGAAGGTCGATGGTGCCGAGCGGCAATGTGCTGGACCCATTGAAGCCTACCAGTGGGGTCGTCACCGGTCGTAATCGATCCCGGGATATCCCTAGCTGCTCGAACGCTGAGATGAACATAATGTCCGATGAACTGCCCGTATCCACTAGTACCCTCTTGACCACATAATTGGCGATGGAGAGCGTTACAACCAGCGGGTCATCGTGGGGGCAGTGGAGATCCTGCACATCGTCGAAAGAAAAGGTCAATACGTCGGACGGCGGGGAGTCGGTGGATCGGACGTGCCAGACATCCGCCCGGGATGCCCGAGCATGCCTCTTCCTTGCCGTCTGCGAATCCCCTCCGCCCGAGGTGCCGCCGGAAATCACATTGATCTGGCCGAGAGGAGGAGGCTGATCCGGAGTTCGGTTATCTTGTCGGGGTTGCCTGTCTGTTGTGACAAACTCGGCTAGGTGCCCCTGCTCAATCAGCTTCTCTATGGCTATCTTCAACTTAAAGCAGTCGTCCGTGTCGTGGCCATGGTCCCTGTGAAAACGGCAGAATTTGTCCCGGTTTCTCTTGCCGGGGGGTGCCCTAAGCTTTGCTGGCTGCGGGAGTAGCCTCCGAGCCTCGGCAGCGGCCATTACTTCCTGGATAGGTCGGGAGAGTGGCGTGAAGGTGGCTTGGGGCTGATCCCGGCCACCCCGCTGCTGGTCCCGGCCGCCTCGCTGCTGATCCTGTCTGGGCTTCTTGCCCAAGCCTTTGTCCGGCCCTTCGTGCTTGCGCTTGGACCTCGGAGACTCATCTTCCCCGGTTCCGGAGCGCTTTGCCCTTAGGAATTCCTCGGTATCAATGTGCTTGCCGACCCTGTCCGAGAGTTCCACCAGGGTTGTCGGTCGGTCACGATGGAACGACGTGGCAACCTTGGTATGTTGGACCCCTGAACAAAAGGCCATGATTGCTGCTGTCTCATTGAGATTACGGATCTGGAGCCTCTGCTGATTGAAGCGGTCCACGTATTCTCTCAGAGACTCTCCTTTGCGCTGCTTCACAGTGAGCAGCTGGGTGTCCGGCTGTGATCGGTCAAGCATTCCCACGAACTGGCTGACGAAGAGTTTGCTCAGAGATTTGAAGTCGTCAACCGTCCGGGGCCTCAGCGAATGGAACCATTGCGCGGCCGATCCCTTTAAGGTGCTGGGGAAGGCCAGGCACAGCAGTTCGTCGGTTGTAGTGACCAGTGCCATCTGCGCCTTATAGGTGCGGATGTGGTCTACCGGACTCCCCTTGCCATCGTAAGAGCTAAGGTGCGGGGGCTTGAATTTCCGCGGAATGGGGAACTGTGTCACCTGGGAGGTGTAGGGCGACTCCGTTTCCGTGTTTGTGAGGTCGTGACCGGACTTACGGTTCAGCCTCTCAATTTGCTGCTGCAACTCTTCGACCTGGGCTTTAACGTCAGTGTGCCCGGTCCTCCTATCTGCATCTGAATAATAAGTGGGGTCGGATGATGATGCCTCGTCCTCATCCTCGAAGCGTGTCGATCTTGGGGATAGCACTCGGCTACGGGTCCGGGATAGCCTGTGCCTAAGATCCTCCCGGCTCAGGGTGGGCGGATCGTCGACCGGCTCCCTCACCTTTCGTCCGGACGCTTCTCCCCTTGCGGCTCGGCGTCGTTCGATGAGTAGCCGGGCGTCCTCCACTCGGCGTGCTCGGCGAGGAACATACCGAGGCCCTTCCTTTGGACGCCTCGTAGGCTGGCTACGTTCTCCCTCTCCATGGTGTTCTCGATCTGGTGGGGACACTGGTGCAGATCGGGCTTTTCCGCGGGTCCGAGCGGGCCTTTGGCTAGGAACGCTCTTTTCGGGCCGCTTTCCCGACGAGGGGTTTTTCTCGTGGTCCTTGACCACCTTTCCATGCTGGGCCATGAGCGTCTCTATTTGCCGTTGCGTCCGGATCTGACTTTCCAAGAGTTGCTCCAGTGCCGCCGTGACTTGCTCGGTGGACATGGAGGCAGCCCGTGTCTCGACCTGTAGACCCTCCTGGCCTGACCGGTCCGCCTGAACTGACTGTTCCGCCTGACCGGTCAAGTCAGCGGTCTTCTTGCCCTTCTTCTTCGGCATGTTGATCAGTCAAAGATTTTTTTTCCGATGAGGAAGCTGACGTTTCCCACAGACGGCGCCAAACTGATGATGCCTAGAATTGGTAAGAGAGGATTCAGAGAGAGACAAAGAGACACCAAGGAGTTGTAAGTGGTTCGGCCCCGTTAATGAGGTGACCTACGTCCACGTGTGAATCTAGGCGTTATACTAGCAGATCACCGGCGGCCTGGTGAGCCAACAATTGTGGGCGGCACTACCAGTAATACCGTTCGGGTATATGCGTTTCAGTGTATGATCTAGTTATTAGGTTTCTCCAGACCGTTCCTTCTTTAGAAGGGTATGGGTGGGCTCTTTTATAGATGCAAGAGTCCACCTCTACATGGCAACTTAGATACATTAGGAAGCCTATATCAATCACAATTCGATGTGCATAAGTTAAGGGAAGATCCTTATCAGGTTAGGAATCTATCGAGTTTTATTCCTAATAGGACTCTGGCCGCACAAGGAAACTGCTGGAGTTGAGCCGCGCGTCCGGGAGAGCCGCCGAAGGTCACGCCCGGGCTGTGCTGGCACCCCGAGTGGTTACGCTGGCAAGCCCTGGGTGTGGACCCCAGGGTTCTGCTTGGTCTTTGATGCTGACGTGGTCGTTGGGCCCATGCTGGATAATTCTGAGCATATCACTGAGTACATAGTTTACAATGTGGATCAAATCAGGATGCGCCACGTTGTTCTTGTAAATTTAAATTTTAACAGCATGAAGACATGATTTACCACCTCCTGTGTTTCAATTTCAGTTTTGTATGTACAACAAACCGATCGGTGGTTGGACAATTGATCAATTTATAATACCATGACGATGTAATTAGTTGGCAAGTTATTAATCTGGTTTGAACTCGAATGGTATTTGGGAAAGAATCTTCTAAAACTAGGGCTAAACTTGGACAGAGTTAAAGCCAAGACCATCCGCTGGCCACTTGTAACCCTATGTAGAGAGAGACAACATGGTAAGAAAATCATTAGAAGGAAAAGGAAAAACTACGGAAATTTTGAAATTACCATTCTTGTATGTTTACTCGGTGTACACAAAGGTATCTGGTACCACTGCTGAGAACTTAATCTTGAGATTGAATGTGCCACTACAAAAATTTTTCACTTGCATGTATATATCTAGATCTATCTATCTATAATATATATATATATATACATATATAAGTGCACCGATGTTCATCAGTGTTTTACACTTTTATCAATTGGTGCACTTTTACCTAAGTGATTTTTTTTAGAGTTTTAATAAGTTTGGTATGCCACTTTTTTTTTTTTGGTCCGTCTATTAGAGTTCTTTTATTTTTTGGTTATGTTCTATGGTTATTTTATTATACTTACAAATTGGCAGGTTTTATTTTTTCCCTTTTTCTTGGACCCCATGAATTGGTAATACTTCCTAATATTAATTATCCTTACAAATACAGGACTCTACCCACAAGTAAAACTATCGTCCTGTTAGCCAAAAAAAAAAAAAAAAAAGGTAAAGCTAGTCCTTTTTTTTTTTGGTACTCCATGTTTTATGGTTTTTTATTAATTACAAATTAGCAGGTTTTTTCCCCCTTTTTCTTGGACCTATGAATTGGTAATACTTCCTAATATTAATTAATCCTTTCAAATATGGGATTGTACCAGTAAAGCTAGCATTTCCATTACTACATTTTTGGTATACTTTACGAATATTTACTATATCAATTCTTCAAATTAAAGAGTTGCAAATAAACTCTCTCTAACTTCTGTGCTCTCCTTGCAGCTGCCCCTTAGGGGCTCTCCCATCCACCATGGGAGAGCTCTTAACCATTTTCTTTGCCCTTTTTTTTGTTGTTTTCAATAATATGTTTCCCTCTTGTGAGAGATTTTGTCCCTCTTTGTTGTCCGTCCTTATTGGGGGTTTTGTCCCTTCTTGTTGAGGGTTTGTTTTGTTTTTTTATTTGATTTGGTTGATTGATGCAGCTAGATCTCTTTGTCTTCATATTCCGTGGTCGGATTTGGCTCTATTCAACACAGATATGCGGTAGATCTGTTGTTTGTTCGGGCCCTCTTTGTAGTCACGGCGGTTTTGAAACTCGGATCTTTGTTGTGTTTGTTGGCGGCTTTCTCCTTCAGACGGCTTAATGGTTGAGCTACGTCACAGTCCACGATATCATAGTTTTGAATATTGCAGTACAAACCAGAAGATTATTGTGATTTATCATGTATTTTTTCCTTGAGGTTAAAATAGTTTAGAAATTGTCTACAAATTTATATATTAATATTTTTGGCCAAATATATTAATTGATAATGTACAACTTAATTCACATTTTTGTTGTTTATATGAATTCTTGAAAAACAAACTATTCAATATTACATGTTGCTAAGATTGGATTGAATTTCTATTAGCTATAATAAATTATCTGCTACAATTATATCTGTGAACATATTACTTTGAAATTTTTCTTTGTTTCCATCTACGTACTATTCTTCATTTTGTGGAATTTTATTCCCCAAAAATGGAAAGGTTAAGAAAATGAACATTTAGTTACTTAAAAATAGTTTAAGGATTTCGATAAATGTTATTTTATTTATTTTTATTATTATTTTTTTTATGACAAATTAGATTGATTCGAATCTTTTAAGTTTGACATTGAATTCATTGAAATATTTTAGAATTATGTAGTACGTTTATTCAAAACATTAATACTTATGAAATAATGTAATTCGTTTATTCAAAATATTAATATTAAAATCAAGAGTGCACGAAAGAGCAAGAAAATTTAAGGATTTGTTTTTCTTCCAATTCCCCTGTATCAATAGTCATTTTAAAAATTTAATCTAAACAATAGTCATAGAATTATTTTGGTAAATTTTCATTTGATTATAAAAAAAATTCGTGTCGTATAACTGGTTCAAGTTCTGTAAGTTCATGTACAACGCACATATTACAACACTTGCACCGAGCCCCTAAAGTGTTTTACATCAGTCAATTACATTAACTATTATATGATTTTTGTTATTTTACAATTCCTATATGCATCACTTTCTTTGGAATGTGCTAGAGTCATATTTGAATTTTGAATAAAAATAATCAATACTTTTTACCTTCAATTGTGCCTACATGGTATGTCGGATTGCAAGAGTTGTAATGGGAAACAATTATGCATATTATCTTAATTCAACTTCGTTAAATCTATCATCAACATCCAGTTTTAAGTCATCTTGAAAGTTGCTTATAAAAAGTCAGTCCTTTATACCAAAAATAATAAGTAGGTTCCTTGAGTAATCAAAAGAAGAAGAAGAAGTTATCAAAAAAAGAAGAAAGAAGAAAGAAGATCCGTTAAAATGATAAGTTCATGTCTATAATGTTCACTATTTAAAGACATTATTACCTAATTGCATAATAATATCATTGCCATATTTATTCTACAAAGAACAAAATAAAAAATAAAAAGTTCCTTGATTGTAAAAGAACAAAAATACGTCACTAATAATTATATTTACTAATATGTTTAGTTTCATATATTAGACGAGTTAAATTATACTCAGTTACTTAAAAGGCACACCATTCACGTGCAATGCACGTGCTGCAAAACTAGTATATATATATATATATATACACGAATATGCCTAACAGATGCACTCACTTGAAAATTTGTTTGAAATTTGTAAGATGGTGAAGTATATAATGATGTTGCAAAATGTCCTGTGACACTTGAAAGATTGAGAGATTTATATCTTCCAACTTGCTATGATGCATACAAGTTGCGATTAAACGGTTTTGTGCTATCTGAAATACCAAGTGTGCATTTGGAATTCACTTATTATATATACATATATATATATGGGACTGCTAACTTACAGCATAATGGTTGTAAGTTAGCAGCATACAACAGCTCTTTTAGCGACGAAAAATAGGCTTCTAGCAACGAAATTTTTGTCGCTAAAGGTTTCAACTTTTAGCGACGAAAAAATTCGTCACTAAAAGCCTATTTTTCGTCGCTAAAAGCCTCCTTTGCTGTAGGTTAGCAAATCCCTATATATATATATATTTTTTTTTTTTTTACATAAAAAAAATTTCAAATTAACTTTAAATCTGAAATTTTTTATTTTAAAAGCAGCAAATAGAAGTTTTACCGAAAAAGCTTACCTGAACTTTTAAAAAAATTCTAGTGTAATAGCCATTTTATAAAATTTCTAATTCCTACTCGAATAAAGTATGTTTAACAAAATTTAAAAAAAAAAAAAAAAAAAACCTTCTTTTTCCCACGATTATTGCAAACAAGATCTAAGAAGCTTTGTTCGATATTAGAGAGTTACTCCAGTTGACCAAACTTCGTAAACTGTATCTCTTACTAAAAGTTTTTGGAGGTGATTATCATATCTTTGACAATGCCATGACTCGCCCAAGCTTTGGCACTTCAAACTACCTGTCCCTGACATAACAAAATGGCTAGTCCCTGTGTGGCATTTAAACGTACTCCAAACACTCACAATCTCACTCAATCACCCAGTTTATTTTATTTTATTCTACTTTTTAAAATTAATATTTAATCTTTAAAAACTGAAATTCACCAGTCATATATTTCAACATTTATATTTCCTGATATCACCTATTTTATCCATCAAATTTCAACAATCACTTTCTAATAATAATGTTTTTCTATTTCAACAATGATAATTCGGAAGTAAATTTAGCGGTCACCTAGTGATCCAATATAATAACATCATTTGAATGGCACCCTCCACAAAAGAGATCAATATCATCAACCATTAAAATTAATATGTTAAAAAATTAATATAATTGAGTTATTTAAACAAATAATAATTAATAAACTTCTATTTTAAGCAATTACAATTAACATGTATATTAAAATAATACAATTTTTAACATTTAAATCAATAGTAAATAATTATATATAGTCTTTTGATTTTAATTATTATTAAGAAATTAAAGCTCAGGATTGCAATTGCTAACTTAAATTTTAAAAAAAAATTCAACGTAAGGCTTCAAATAGAACCCAGGATAATCAAGGTAGTTAACTTACAAATATTTTCAAAAAAATATACAAATTACTATATAAAAAAAAAAAAAAAAAACTCTGTGTAAATTGTAAATCATATTTGCATTGAACTACATTCTTTTTATAATTTAAAAAACAAAACAATATAAATAGTTCAAAGAAGGGTAAATTACACATTTACCCCTTGAGCTTAGGTCCTAGTTTGATTTTCACCCTTGTGCTATCTATCGCAGCACTAATATCCCTCAAGTTTGTTCTAGTTTCAAATTGAATGCTCTGTTTTGAAAGTTTAAGGGGTATTTGTAAGGGGTGCTCAAGAAAAATTGAAAATTCACCGAAATCAAACTGACCCACCATCTATTGGTCGATTTTTAAAATAAATGTACAAGCTTAAATCACCAAGTCGGTTTTAAAACCACCAAAAATTGACAAAAACTGACCACGTACACCTCTAAGTCATGTTTAACCAGACGGATAAGGAGGTCAGATAGAATATAAGTTATCCTATATTGTGTTTGGTGCGCCATCGGATAGGAGAAAAATAATCTCTAGGGGATTTTTATCCCACTCAGTTTGGGATAAGTCCATTCATGGGGGGTGGTATTAGGGTGGATTAGAGTGAGTGAGATATGAGATGGGATAAAAAAACAAAATTTTAAAAATGCCCCTCACCGTCAGCCTTCTCCTCCCTCTTCGGCCTTTTCCTCCCTCTCTGGTCTTCTTCTCCCTCTCCGGTAAGCATATGTTCTCCCTTTCCACCCGATCTGAAAAAAACACTCCTCCTTTTGTAATTTTTTTTTCTTTATTTCTTTCACAGATCTTGCTTCTTTGTATATTGTTTTTTTGTTTTTTTGTTTAGACAAACGTGTGTGTGTGTGTGTGTTTTATTTTGCATTTTTGTATTTTTTATCTTTTCGTTCTGTAATTTTTTTTTTCTTTATGTCTTTCAAATCTTGCTTATTTTTTCTTTTCTTTTTTTTTTTTTAAAGGCAAACATGTGTGTGTGTTTTTTTCCTTTTCTTTCTGTAAATTTTTTTTTTTTCATTCTTTCACAGATCTTGCTTCTTTACATTCAATGTTTTTTGTTCTCTTTTTTTGTTTTATTTTTAAGGCAAACATGTGTGTGTTTTTTTCATAAGCATCTTTCTGTAATTATTTTTTCTTTCTTTCAGATCTTGCAAGCATATTTTGTTTTCTGCAGTGTTTTAAAAATCGGCCTAGGCGGCCGTTTGGCAGTTCCTAGGCGCTAGGCGAAGCCTGACTGTCGCGATTTTCCCTAGGCATTAGTAGAAATTACACAAGAGATTAGGTAGACCATAGTGTCATGGGCTTTGAATTTTTTAACAGCTTCCCGTGAGCACTTAGACTCACCCCCACCCCCACTACTGTAAGATAAAAAAGCCTTGCTAACACTCAAAGTAGAGAAGAGTTAGAGAGTTGGGAGAAAGAATATTGCATTGCTCTAAAATGCTTTACAACTTTTGGATGGTGTGACCAAATGAGGGCCTCTCATTTTTATAGGGAACTAAGAATACAATGGACGGTATAAATCATTTCGATTTGATGGTTATCATCAATTCTCCAGAATGTACTCCTAGGATATATCTAGATATTTACAAGCTCTACCACTTCTAAAATTCTCTATTAAAGTCTACAATGTACAAGATATAAAAGCACATAGGAAGTCGTAGATTCTTCTAGAATGGATAAGTTATGCAATGCACTAGAACATTCTTCCATAGGATGCCCACCAAATGTTTGACAAAATGCCAAGCCATGACACTAGGCGCGGTCTTTTCTAATTTTTTTTTTTAAAATACGAGGTGAGATTGTTATTTTAGTAAAATAATATTAAATTAAATCAATGGTGTTTTTGAAAAAGATGAAAACTTTGATCGGTTAAGTTTTATTAGGAGTTAACTTTGATAAGAAACATGAGTTTGAATTAGGGGTGTGTTTCGGCCGGAACGGATCGGAAACACCCCTTTCGGAAAAAATTCCAAAATTTTTGGAAGCCAAAAATACATTCCGAATTCCGTTCCGAAATTTCGGAAATTCCAAAATTATTTCCGATTCCGAAATTTCGGAATTTTTGGAATTTCATCAAATTCGGAATTTTTCGGAATATTCGGAATATTTTCAGAATTTTTCAGAATATTCGGAATTCAAGCTTAATGGGATTTCACTTGAGACTTGTAGGCCTTTTATAGAAGCACATCACATCCCATTTTTTTTGTGTTTTTTCGATGTGGGATGAACACAATTTTCGGAATATTTTCAGAAAAGTTTCGAAAAATACAATTTCGGAATATGTTCGGAAATTTTTCAGAATATTTTGGAATATTTTCGGAAAAGTTTCGGAAAATACAATTTTGGAATATTTTCGGAAATTTTTCGGAATTTTCGAAATTCTAAAAACAATTCCGATTCCGATCCAATTTTTTTCAGAATTTTCGAAATTCGGAAATTCGTAATGCATATTTAGTTGCCAAAATCGGAATTTTTCGGATCGGAATCGGTCGGAATCGGAATTTCCGTTCCAAATGACACCCCTAGTTTGAATCCCATGGAGAGAGTTTTGGAGACAAGGAATAAATTTCTATTCGGTCTATTGTTTTATTGAGCCAGGAAACAGAAACGTTTCAGTTTCGTTTCTGAAACATGTGAAAAAAACCTGAAAATTTTGAAAACATTAAGAAGCTTGTGAAAACAAGACTTTTAATTTTAACTGTATGCACATATAAAACTAACAATTGATTAATTGATCCTTTGAGAGGTATATGTATGTAATTATATCAATAATATATAGTTTAAATTGGAAATACATTATGATTTAGTCATCAATCTACAGTCAAACAGGTTATAAAATACATAAAACATTTCATAGAAAAGAAAGTTACATACAAACACATAATGAGCTAATAAGACATCAAAAATACACATGGTTGTTCATCTAACAGATTTACATCCAATCGGCTGTAGAGTGTCAAGCTGGGGCATAAACAGGTCCAGGCTCCGAGTATTCACAAAGAGGAACATTATGCGTCTTATAGATATGGTGACAATATTCAGTCCAACTCGTGTAAGCACGAAATGATGCCTCATAATCAGTCCTAAACCTCTAATAATCTCATTGACTACAATCAAATTGTTGAGCAGCAAATGAAGCTATCAAAGTATTGCTTCAAACGTTACACACCGCTATGCTTCATTATTTTGTGATAGTAATTACATTGAACATGATTATGATTATCTCCAACTTACTCCCCGTGCTTCCAACCAGTATCTCGTTTTTTTTTTCCCAGTTGGTTGTGAAGTCGCATCTTTATTTTTTAAAAAAACATTCTTGCAACCATAATTAAATTATATTACTTTTTTTTAAGACATCAAATTTAGTGAGATATTAAATTTGTTGAATTTATCAATTATCATTATAAATATAAGTATGAAAAAGTAATTTTATAAGGGCTAGTTAGTAATAAGGGCACTTTATGGTTCTTGCATAGGCATAGGTTCAACAATAAAACCACTTCAGTGAAAAGTCTCTACATTTATATATGTACACTTGTAACACCCGTACCCGGAAAAGAAGATTAATATGCTATTAGTATGTGTTAATTAATGAGAATTAATGCATAAAGCGAATTAAAGTAGGGTTATGAACCCACATGTGAAAAGATGTTCAAATGCGGACACAGATGAAAATCCTTTGAAAGGCGAGACTGGTATAAAAGTGGGGCCCAACGAGGGTCTAATTCGAATAATTGCATTTTGATGTCATTATATGTTATGTGCATATTTGTTTAAATGCCTAAAGTTATAATTATGTCTTATGATAGGTAAGGGGACCAGTTTTGGGTACCCATGTGAGGGCGTATTTGAATAAAATTGATAACTAGTAGGTTTTATAGTAACCTCATAATTTATGTGGGACCACGTTTGGGACCACGTTTGGGACCACGTTTGGGACCCACGCGAGACTTAGTTTAAATCCTTTTAGAAAATGTGGGTAGTTAATGTAATTAACATGGGGGTTTCATAATAAAATTTAAAGAAAGTCAGGGGAGGTAAATATAATTAATAGAAAGTTGATACAACACATATGCATGTGTTGATATGTGTCTCCAAGACACAAAATACAGCTGGAGATTCACAAGCTTGGAGAGAACGAGAGCTCCCGAGTCGGCGACGGAAATTCTCGACGACGTTTCTTGCCGTTCCTTTGTCGTCCGGCGTCGGATTCACGATCCGAGACCACTTTTGAACTCGTGGAGGTAAGAGGATCACATGCATGTAATTTATTTTTGTTTTCGGCAACCTTTTTACGGTAACCGTTTTTAATAGACGATGTTCTTGATACCAAACTTATGTAGGAATTACACCGGTGAAATTTGGGTTAGAAATTAGCAAGAGATTGGAAAAATCTAGGCTTAATCGCTAGTAAATCGAGGAGGTGAGTGTCCTAATCTTTCAATTGGATGTTTAGTATGTTAGTGTGATAATTGTTGCTCATAGTTGCTAAACTCATGCTCATGTACATATATGTTGTTGAATTTTGGATTAAAGCATGTCAAAAATTATGAAATTGATATGCTTATGTGTTGAAATTGCCTATGTGCTTATATGGATCAAAGGGAAGTCAAGTAGTGGTCACCATTTATAGGTCCCATATATAAGGGATAGGAAGTCCTCAATGAGTAGGACGTGGTGACGACCACAATAAAATGTCGGTGACGCCTTCGGGGTCACAAGAGAGTGTGTGTTGCGCTATATGCGCCAAAAGTGAGAAAGATCCGGGGTGAGAAGGACCCGGGGGTGGTGGCTGGAATGACTTGACTTTCCGGAAGATCAATTTTTGTTGATGTTTACATTGATTGCTGCATTTACATACTTTGAATTTCAATGGCATGATTAGTTCTCTCACTAAGCGAAAGCTTAAACGAAAATATATTTCTGTTGTGGTTATTGAATAACCATCGCAGGTACCAAGCGAGACGAGGAGAGGAAATGATCCGCACGACGGGTGGGCGTGGGAGTAGTGTCCATGTGTATATGTGTTCATATGCCTAGTTAGTTTGTGTCTAGAATGTATCTTTTGGTTAGCAATGTAAATGTATCTTGGGTTCTTTTTAAAACTTATAATATGTAAAGTTGGGTATGGTGGTTGTTTATGCTCCAACCCATGAGTTGAGCTTGCAAGTTGCAAGTTATGTATATTAGGAGTGTATATGGTAGGAACTAGTAATTTGGGTTGTAAAGCTTATCTTGTTTCCTTATTTTGAAATGGCATGTATGGATTGGGAGTAATATGATGCAAGTTGAGGTTCAAGTGAATGGGTTAATGAATTTGAATGTTAAAGCACCTTTCAAATGAGATCATGTACATGTTTGAATGTCGAAAGAACTTGGTTCCATGTTTGAAGATGGTTTCTATAAGTTCCATGGAATTTATTTGGATTTTGAGTTCACTTTGTTAAGAACTTTCCTTTTTCTTACTAGGTTGTGAAAATGGATTTCCCATGGCTTGTTCTTCACTTGTATGTGCTTAGATTATGCTTCTAAATGTTTTAGAAAGGTTTAAAAATGTTGTGGATATGTTCACGGGTGGTTGAGAAGTGTTTCCAAAAGTTTTCTTGATGATTGGAATCAATTATAGGATTTGGGAAAAGTTTGAACTGTTTTTAGCAGTGTTTTAGCAGCAGAAAAACCAATCTGCAGGAACCGGATCGATCCGGGTCAAGTGCGGATCGATCCGGGGCATCAGGAACTGCAGAAAATAACAATCTGCTAAATCCGGATCGATCCGGGTCTGGGGCGAATCGATCCGCTACTTTGGGTTCAGCCTCGATGCCTTTTACGGAAACAAGCATAACTCTCTCTAGAAAACTCGGATTTGCGCACCGTTTTTTTGCGTTGGAATCGGGACTCAACGAGCTATCTTTCCATATAAAATTTGCTATACTTTATTAATGACCATTTTGCCCTTGGGTCTGTTTTGTGTCAACGGAGCTGTTTTATGAGGTCTAATTCATGTGTTTCTTAATGAATTAAGGGTGTTTTGAACGTGTGGGCTTGTTACACGTGTCATAACTCGCCCGAGGCGGGTTAGGGTGTGACAATTTTTGGTATCAGAGCAATAGGTTAGAGCCTTGGGGACGAGTGACGATTACGACGCGTAATAAGCATAAATGATTAATGAATGTGTAAATCATGCATACACGTTTACTTAGCATGTTGAATGATGTTGAGCATGCATTAAAAAGTATAAACATAACGTGTGTGTGAAAATTATTGTGAATGCCAGAGAGAAAATGTTTGGTTCAACACCGCCTACGCAAATGGAAAGAATGGAAAGAGTTGTAGCCGGTTTAGTACAAGTAGTTGAAACCCATGCGATAGAGGGGAGACGTGAACAACCGAATCCTAATCCGAGGGAGGAGGTGACTACAATTTCACAATTCTACAAGCAAAAACTGACACGATTTAAAGGGGAGACTGATCCAATGAGAGCCGATTTTTGGTTGTCTGATATAGAGAGGATATTCAGGGTTCTTCTGTGTTCCGAAGCTCAGCAGGTTTTATTTGCCACCGATACTTTAAAAGAAGAAGCACAGTACTGGTGGCGTACAAAATTGGGACCCGATAGGCCGAACACTTGGGGGGAGTTTTTAGTACTCTTCAAGAAGCAATACTTTCTGAAATCGTTCGAAGATGTGAAAGCTCAAGAGTTTATGGAATTGAAACAAGGAGGGATGACAGTTCGGGAGTATTCCGCTACATTTACAAGTTTGGCACGATTTGCTAAGAACATAGTACCAAACAAAGGGGATCAAATTAGAAAGTTTGTAACGGGGCTTAGGGATGAGATTCGCCGCCAAGTATCAGTGCAACGGTTGGATAAAGTTGCAGAGGCATTGGATGTGGCTTCAATCGCTGAAAGAGATATGGGGTATCAACAAAGTTCGCAAGCACCAACAACTCAACAATACAAAAGGCTGAGTTCAAGTCAATATAGCGGTCAAGGGAGTTCAAAACGACAAAGTTTTGGGGGTTCTTCGGGTGGTAGAGGTAACAAGCCACGATGTAACACATGCGGGAAATTTCATTGGGGTGTATGCAATCTACCGACAACGGTGTGCAATAATTACCAACAAATGGGTCATGTGGCGAGGAATTGTCCGGGGGTGAGGCCAAATACTTACACTCCGATGAGGCGTACCGACGATAGTGGGATGGTTTGCCATAACTGTGGGGAGCTTGGACATCGAATGCGCAATTGTCCTAAGCCGAGGCAAGGAGGCTCCAGTGCAACCGTGAGTAGTGCACCAACACCGCGACCACCTCAACAACAACAATCACAAGGAAGAGAACAACGTCAGGATCGTTATTTCCAGCTTAACCCAGGGGAGACCACCGTTGCTAACACGGTCGTGTCAGGTAAAGTTTCTATCTACTCAACACCTACTAATGTATTAATGGATTTCGGTTTTACACACTCGTTTGTATCACATCAATTCGCTAGGAACATGAATGTACCCTTAGAACTTCTCGAATATGATTTGTCTATTGATGTTCCGTTAGGGAGATCTTTGGTGAGTTCGGGGGTTTATAGAAATCGTGAAGTTAAAATTAATGATGAAGTGTTAACAGCGAATCTAGTACCGTTAGTAATCCAACATTTTGATGTCATATTGGGGATGGATTGGTTGTCAGTTAATCACGCGGTTATTGATTGTGAAAACAAAAGGGTAGAATTCCAAGCGCCGACTCATAGGGTCTTTTCTTTTCAAGGGATAAGTGTCGTGTCACCACCTTATCTTGTATCCGCCATCAAGGCTTGTCGTTTATTGAGAAAGGGGTGTAAAGGTTTCCTTTGTAGTATATTGGATACTAGAAGCACTGAACAAAAATTAGAAGATATACCAGTTGTTAAGGAATTTCTTGATGTATTCCCAGAAGATTTACCGAGTGTGTTAATTGAGAGGGAGGTTGAATTTGGTATAGATGTAATACCAGGAACACAACCCATTTCGTGGGCACCATATAGAATGGCTCCGATAGAGTTGAAAGAGTTGAAGACTCAGTTACATGAGTTGTTGGACAAGGGATTTATTCGACCTAGTGTTTTACCTTGGGGTGCACCAGTCCTTTTTGTGAAAAATAAAGATGGGATGATGCGGATGTGTATAGATTATCGTGAGATCAATAAGGTAACTATTAAAAATAAGTACCCATTGCCGCGGATTGATGATTTATTTGACCAGTTACAAGGAGCTCAAGTGTTTTCAAAGATCGATTTGAGGTCTGGGTATCATCAATTGAAGGTAAAGGCCGAGAATGTTGAGAAGACGGCCTTCAGAACTCGATATGGCCACTACGAGTTTCTTGTAATGCCATTTGGGGTAACCAATGCACCAGCTGCGTTCATGGACTTAATGAATAGGGTCTTTAAAACGTATTTAGATGAATTTGTTATCGTTTTTATTGATGATATACTTATTTACTCAAAGAGTCCGGAAGAACATGATAGACATTTGAGATTGGTGTTGCAATGTCTTCGAGAAAAGCAATTGTTTGGAAAACTGAAGAAAAGTGAGTTTTGGTTGTCAAGTATTACCTTTCTTGGCCATTTGATTTCTAAAGAAGGTGTGTCAGTCGATCCACGGAAAATAGAAGCCGTTATGAATTGGGCGAGACCAACCAATGTGTCAGAAATTCGTAGCTTTCTGGGATTGGTTGAGTATTATAGAAGGTTTGTTCGAGATTTTTCAAAGATTGTGGCTCCGATGACAACATTGATGAGAAAGGATGTTCCGTTTGAATGGGGAAAAGAATGTGAAGAATGTTTTCAGACATTAAAGAGTAAGTTGACTTCTGCTCTGATCTTTGCAATTCCGACAGGCACCGGGGGATTTAGTTTTTACAGCGATGCTTCTCATCAAGGTTTGGGGTGTGTCCTTATGCAAGGGGACAAGGTGATAGCGTATGCTTCGAGGCAATTGAGAACTCATGAGAAGAATTAGCCAACTCACGATTTGGAACTTGCCGTGGTAATCTTTGCTTTAAAAATTTGGCGACATTATGTGTACGGGGAAACTTGTGAAATTTTCACTGACCATAAAAGATTAAAGTACTTATTTACCTAGAAGGACTTAAACATGCGCCAACGAAGATGGTTGGAGTTAATGAAGGACTACGATCTGAAAATTCAATATCATCCGGGTAAGGCGAATGTGGTCGCCGATGCTTTAAGTCGAAAATCATCGAAAAGTTTGACATGTGTATTGACGGCGCAGGAAGAATTAGTGAAAGAATTTGAACGATTAGAATTGGAAGTTATTCCTAGAGTTGAAGGAGGGTTAATGGCTGCAATCATAGCACAACCTAATTTGATTGGAGAAATTAAAATGAATCAACTTTTGGATCCAAACTTGAAAAAGGTTTTGGATGAACTACCTGAGGGTAAGCGACCGGAGTTCAGTTTACATGATGGGGTATTATGGTATATTAATCGGTTATGTGTGCCTAATGTTGGCAATTTAAAGGAAAGAATTTTGTAAGAAGCTCATGGTACTCGGTATTCCGTGCACCCGGGTAGTACGAATGTATAGAGATTTGAAGGAAGTCTATTGGTGGAGTGGTATGAAACGCGAAGTCGCTGAATACGTAGCTAAATGCATGACATGTCAATTAGTAAAGCTTGAGCATCAACGACCCGTGGGGGAGATACAACCATTGGAAATACCGGAATGGAAATGGGAGCACATTACAATGGATTTTGTGTCCGAATTGCCGAAGTCTCCTAGATCTAATGATAGCATTTGGGTAATCGTTGACAGGTTGACTAAGTCAGCCCACTTCTTGCCGATTAAGACCACAGAACCGACAAAGTTAGCGGAACTTTATGTTAAAGAGATTGTAAGATTGCATGGGGCACCGGTATCTATAGTATCAGATCGTGATACACGTTTTGTATCCAGGTTTTGGGAAGGGCTACAAAGAGCAATGGGAACAACTTTGCATTTTAGCACAGGGTTTCATCCGCAAACTGACGGCCAGTCAGAACGGGTTATTCAGATTCTCGAGGAAATTCTTAGAGTTTGTGTTATGGATTTCAAGGCCGACCGGGAAACTCACTTGCCGTTAATTGAGTTTTCTTATAATTATAGTTTCCAAAAAAGCATTAGAATGGCGCCTTTTGAGGCATTGTATGGTAGGAAATGTAGATCGCCCGTATGTTGGACAGAGGTTGGGGAAAAACAACTTCTAGGACCAGAAATTGTACAAATCACCACCGATAAAGTCAAATTGATTAAGCAACGGTTACAAGTGGCACAAAGTCGCTACAAAAGTTATGCTAATACGGGTAGAAGACCGTTGGAGTTTGAAGTTGGTGATTATGTGTTCTTAAAGGTTTCGCCTTCGAAAGGTATTACACTATTTGGTAAGAAGGGCAAGTTAAGTCCAAGATATGTTGGACCTTTTCTGATTTTGAGTAAGGTGGGACCAGTAGCTTACAGATTGGAGTTGTCACAAGAATTAGCACATGTCCATAACGTGTTCCACGTGTCTATGCTCAGACGTTACGTGTCAGATCCGAGTAATATCCTTGAACCAGAGCCATTGGAAGTCCGAGAAGATATGACATATGTTGAACATCCGGTACGGATTCTGGATAGGAAAGATCAAGTATTGAGAACAAAGACAATTCCGTTGGTCATGGTCCTCTGGCGTAATCATAGCATTGAAGAGGCAACTTGGGAACGAGAAGATGAGATTAGAGAAAGATATCCACACTTGTTCGACTGATGAGGTAAGAATAAGTTTGAGGACAAACTGCTTAAAAGGGAGGGAGAAATGTAACACCCGTACCCGGAAAAAAAGATTAATATGCTATTAGTATATGTTAATTAATGAGAATTAATGCATAAAACGAATTAAGGTAGGGTTATGAACCCACGTGTGAAAAGGTGTTCAAATGCGAACACAGATGAAAGTCCTGTGAAAGGCGGGACTGGTATAAAAGTGGGGCCCAACGAGGGTCTAATTCAAATAATTGCATTTTGATGTCATTATTTGTTATGTGCATATTTATTTAAATGCCTAAAGTTATAATTATGTCTTATGATAGGTAAGGGGACCGGTTTTGGGTATCCATGTGAGGGCGTATTTGAATAAAATTGATAACTGGTAGGTTTTATAGCAACCTCATAATTTATGTGGGACCACGTTTGGGACCCACGCGAGACTTAGTTTAAATCCTTTTAGAAAATGTGGGTAGTCAATGTAATTAACATGGGGGTTTCATAATAAAACTTAAAAAAAGTCAGGGGAGGTAAATATAATTAATATAAAGTTGATACAACACATATGCATGTGTTGATATGTGTCTCCAAGACACAAAACACAGCTGGAGATTCACAAACTTGGAGAGAACGAGAGCTCCCGAGTCGGCGACGGAAATTCTCGACGACGTTTCTTGCCGTTCCTTCGCCGTCCGGCGTCGGATTCACGATCCGAGACCACTTTTGGACTCGTGGAGGTAAGAGGATCACATGCATGTAATTTATTTTTGTTTTCGGCAACGTTTTTACGGCAACCATTTTTAATAGACGATGTTCTTGATACCAAACTTATGTAGGAATTACATTGGTGAAATTTGGGTTGGAAATTAGCAAGAGATTGGGAAAATCTAGGCTTAATCGCTAGTAAATCGAGGAGGTGAGTGTCCTAATCTTTCAATTGGATGTTTAGTATAGTGTGATAATTGTTGATCATAGTTGCTAAACTCATGCTCATGTATATATATGTTGTTGAATTTTGGATTAAAGCATGTCAAAAATTATGAAATTGCTATGCTTATGTGTTGAAATTGCCTATGTGCTTATATGGATCAAAGGGAAGTCAAGTAGTGGTCACCATTTATAGGTCCCATATGTAAGGGATAGGAAGTCCTCAATGAGTAGGACGTGGTGACGACCACAATAAAATGCCGGTGACGCCTTCGGGGTCACAAGAGAGTGTGTGCTGCGCTATATGCGCCAAAAGTGAGAAAGATCCGGGGTGAGAAGGACCCGGGGGTGGTGGCTGGACTGACTTTCCGAAAGATCAATTTGCTGATGTTTACATTGATTGCTACATTTACATACTTTGCATTCCAATGGCATGATTAGTTCTCTCACTAAGCGAAAGCTTAAACGAAAATATATTTCTGTTGTGGTTATTGAATAACCATCGCTGGTACCAAGCGAGACGAGGAGAGGAAATGATCCGCGCGACGGGTGGGCGTGGGAGTAGTGTCCATGTGTATATGTGTTCATATGCCTAGTTAGTTTGTGTCTAGAATGTATCTTTTGGTTAGCAATGTAAATGTATCTTGGGTTCTTTTTAAAACTTATAATATGTAAAGTTGGGTATGGTGGTTGTTTATGCTCCAACCCATGAGTTGAGCTTGCAAGTTGCAAGTTATGTATATTAGGAGTGTATATGGTAGGAACTAGTAATTTGGGTTGTAAAGCTTATCTTGTTTCCTTATTTTGAAATGGCATGTATGGATTGGGAGTAATATGATGCAAGTTGAGGTTCAAGTGAATGGGTTAATGAATTTGAATGTTAAAGCACCTTTCAAATGAGATCATGTACATGTTTGAATGTCGAAAGAACTTGGTTCCATGTTTGAAGATGGTTTCTATAAGTTCCATGGAATTTATTTGGATTTTGAGTTCACTTTGTTAAGAACTTTCCTTTTTCTTACTAGGTTGTGAAAATGGATTTCCCATGGCTTGTTCTTCACTTGTATGTGCTTAGATTATGCTTCTAAATGTTTTAGAAAGGTTTAAAAATGTTGTGGCTATGTTCACGGGTGGTTGAGAAGTGTTTCCAAAAGTTTTCTTGATGATTGGAATCAATTATAGGATTTGGGAAAAGTTTGAACTGTTTTTAGCAGTGTTTTAGCAGCAGAAAAATCAATCTGCAGGAACTGGATCGATCCGGGTCGAGTGCGGATCGATCCGGGGGATCAGGAACTGCAGAAAATAACAATCTGCTAAATCCGGATCGATCCGGATCTGGGGCGGATCGATCCGCTACTCTGGGTTCAGCCTCGATGCCTTTTACGAAAACAAGCATAACTCTCTCTAGAAAACTCGGATTCGCGCACCGTTTGTTTGCGTTGGAACCTGGACTCAAAGAGCTATCTTTCCATATAAAATTTGCTATACTTTATTAATGACCATTTTGCCCTTGGGTCTGTTTTGTGTCAACGGAGCTGTTTTATGAGGTCTAATTCATGTGTTTCTTAATGAATTAAGGGTGTTTTGAACGTGTGGGCTTGTTACACGTGTCATAACTCGCCCGAGGTGGGTTAGGGTGTGACAACACTGCACTTATATTTTAAAATTTTACAAAGCTACTTTTAGCTTTGTGAAATTTCACAAATTCACAAAAGTATATATGTAAGCAGGGACTTATCACAAAATTGTAAAATTTTATGGTCCTTTAGAATCTTAAGTTTAGAACTAGGGATTTAACTTTAATTATCCCTTTAAGGAATGAAAAAAATAAAATAAAATTGAATTGAACTAGTAAGGCAATACTTGATTTAGTGCTATTACCCAAAATCAAGCCTTTTCCTGGAGTAGAATGGAGAAATGTTCAATTTAGCCTCTGTTTGGTTCTTGGAGTTTATGAGGGAAAAGAAAAGAATGTTATCTACTTGGATGTGTGTACCCTACCACATGAGATTATATCTACAGTGGTGGGGTACCTTTGACCGATCGAATAGCATGTGAACAAAATTCCTCTCCTGTTGCAGCTGCATCTTTCATTAGGGGTGGACAAATAGTTCAGTTAATCGAAATTCGAACGAACCGAACTAAAATTTTCATTTCAGTTCAGTTAATTTAGTTAAAAATTTCAGTTCAGTTTCAAACCAAACTCTATTTTTTTTTTTCAGTTCGGTTTTCAGTTCCACTCTCCCAACCGAACCGAACCGAACCGAACCGAAAAATCGATTTTTTTTTTTAGTTTATATATTATTAATATATTTTTATACACAACTATATATATTACAAAAATATAAGTATAATATATATAAGTAAATATAAACATATGTTTTCTTTGTAATATGAAAGAAAAATGGAAAAGAAACATGTAAAAAAGTTGTGAAAATGAAAAAAAAAAAAAAAAAAAAAAAAAAAAAGGAAAAGAAAAGAAAGTACTCCCTCCGTCCCATATTAAGAGTCTCTTTTGGGAATTCCAACTTATTAATGGGACAACTTTGATTTTGTTGAGATTTTTAACTTTCCAATATTGCCCTTTTTTGAAATTCAAAATTATAGTGTCAAATCAAAAAAAGAGAGGGAAGAGTTGGATATAATAAAGGACAAATTTGGAAAGTGTGTATTAAAGTACTTTGACTTTTCAAAGAGGACTCTTAAAATGGGACATCAAAAAATGGCATCAAGGACTCTAAATATGGGACAGAGGGAGCATAGTTTTTTTAAAATTCGGTTAGCCGAATTTCCAAACCGAACCGAAATGACCAAAATCGAACCGAATCGATATATAATTCAGTTCAGTTTCAGTTCCCATTTCTCCAAACCGAACCGAACAAAACCGAACCGAATTTCTCCAAATCGAACCGACCCGACCGACTGCCCACCCCTACCTTTCATGCTGCACTAATAAATTAAAATATTTTAATATAAATAAATAAACCAATTAATAAAATTCTATGTATGAGTTACATAATTAATTAAATAATTCTATTAACATATGGGCACATGTTATGGAGTTAAAAATTGTCAGACATAAAAATAACAACAATATTAGAGGCACAAACACTTTATACAAACACACTATATCTCTCTCTTGGGTAGCACTATGAGATCCGGATAATTTTTAGTGGACTCTACAGTATCATTCACGAGAGAGATAGAGCGTGTTTGTAAGTATTTGTATAAAACTTTTGGGTAATGTTATGTGCACATAAAGATCTGAGCCATTCATTTTAGTGGAGCATCCCAGCACACATGGGAGCCACCAAAATGAATGACTTAAATCTTTATGTGCACACTTTATGTGCATGAATCATTACTCAAAACGTTTGTACCCCAAATATTATCCTAAAAATAAATAATTGAGATTCGAACATAACTTTTTTATTAGTACTTTAAACTCTTAACATGTGCCCTCAGTGCACATGCTAATATTTCTCTTAATTAAAAAAAGGGGAAAATACCTTTTACCCCTGTGGTTATACCCATTTTCTCATAACTCTTATGGTTCATTTTGTAACTCTTAACCCCCTATACTACGGACTAAAGTGAGACTGCTAATTTTTCTAACGGAAAAAAAAAAAAAGAAAATGATATTAATACTCCCAAGCCCCTATACATACTCTTTAGGAAAAAATATCTTTTACCCCCCTATGGTTACACCCTTGTTCTCATAACCCTGTGGTTCATTTTTGTAACACTTAACCCCCTGTACTAATGACTGAAGTGGGCCTGCCGTTAGAAAAGTTAACAGTCTCACTTCAGTCCGTAGTACAGGGGTTTAAATGTTACAAAATAAACCATAAAGGTATAAAAAAAATGAATGTAACCACAGGGTAAAAGCTATTTTCCCCTTAAAAAAAACTACCACTTAATATACAACTATAAATGAAATGGGATACAGAAAAAAGAGTGAGGAGACTGGAGAGAGCAACCAGCAACTTAGCAAGGCAAGAACCCTAGGCGAGAAGGCCAAGATTCAAGAAGAAGAAGAAGAAGAGTGAACTGAATGCAAGGGAAACCCTAGTCCAGGTCGGACGAAGACTGTTGGAGAAGAGACTCCTCAAGCAGGTAAGTGATTTATAACCAAAACCCTCAAAATCAATTTCATCATTTTTTTCAGAGAATATCTCTCTGTCTCTCTCTCTCTCTCTCTGGTTTTCCCCAATTTTCATTCCCCATCATCATTTTTTGATTGATTCCAAGTTGATTGAAATTTGAAACACCCACTCACTTTTCAGTTGTTTTCACACGATTACTCTCGTTTCCTTTGGAAACATTGGACGAAACACACACCCCCCACCGAAACGACTTCATTTCGTGCGAAGCAGCACTGGAATTTCGTGATTCCTGGTGGGGTGTTTTGGAGTTCTCCTTCTGAAGACCCAAATCTGCACCCCACTCCGGCGACAACAACAGACCCACAGCAAGACCCAACAACGGCGACGAAGAATCCGGCAACTCTAGGCGAGTTTCCTCTTGAAAAGCTCTTTTTCTTGTCGTTGGATTGTGAAGAAACGAAGCTTTTGAGTTTTGCCTTTTAGCCTTGGAGCCAGGAAAGTGAATCGCCAGCACTAGCGACTCATTTAGCTACATCTAGACAATTTTTTGTTGCTTAGAAGCTATGTTTGAGTTTTCGGGTGTGTTTGGAATGACCAACTTTGAAATGTATTAGAGAAATCAAAATCACTTTTGGCTATTTGAACAATGTGTTTGATTACTCAAATGGTTATTTTCATCCAATGCACTACAACACGTTGGGGTTTTTTTTTAATGACTCAAATGGGTTATTTTCATCAAATGTACTCAAAAAGTAATACTAATGAGTAACCATTTTAATATTCTAAATATATTGGTGGAAGTACAACCATTGATTTATTTAGTATGACAATTCAATGGCTAGATTTTTCCCTCCAAAATTCGGTTACTCCCCTCCCATAGTATGTGTATATCCTATGACTCAAATCCATAGTGTGTGTTTTGATTACTCTGTTGGAGTGCAATTTTGAGGATATGGGTAATCAAATTGGTAGTTATTTCATTTGGTTACCCATTTGATTACCCTTTTGGAGTTGCTCTTATCACCTGTTGTAATTACCCAATACTCGTCATTATCAGTACTATAGTTTTTACTTTTGGGAAAAATAAACACACACACTTCTTAATTGCTTTTGATTTTGAGTTAAAGACGATGTTTTGCACATGATGACATAAGTTGGGGGTTGAGGGAACTCCATGCTTCTCAACTTCTATATCAAATAACTGCTCACTGTATTATATACTGTCTCCATGTCTAATCATCTTCCATTTTTTTCTCGCTCTATATGGATGGAATGTATGAAGATTGATACGTGTACTATGGAAAAAAAAAGGTCACTTCCATTCCAAAAAGAACACTGGGCAAGAATTTAGGTGCTGTTTTTAACAGATAAAAAGGGTACCACATACACAAGGGTTGGGAGATACTTTGTATTATACGGAAGGCTGTCTCAGATCTAAAAGTACTATTAAGACAGGCCATCTATCATCAAGTCAATGTGATACTATTTTCACTAGAACGAGACCGAAAAGGAGAATGAGATTGAAGCATTTCCGAAAAGGCCCCTTAGATTGGAAACTATGCACACACAAGGGTTGGGAGATACTTTGTATTATACGGAAGGCTGTCTCAGATCTAAAAGTACTATTAAGACAGGCCATCTATCATCAAGTCAATGTGATACTATTTTCACTAGAACGAGACCGAAAAGGAGAATGAGATTGAAGCATTTCCGAAAAGGCCCCTTAGATTGGAAACTATGCACGAATATTGTGTGCACATTGGCTTCTATACATCATTTCCTGCATTAGGAAATTAAAGAAGGAAACAGATGATTGTTAAATAAGAGCTGAATCAGTTGATATAGAGACTATACTGGTTATGGTTATTTATGTTTGATCTGACCTTGGTGGTAGCCGGTAGGAGATTTCTGCTAAGTCAATGTCACTAAACCACCCCTCCCCCTCCTCTGTGGGCATGCACTAGTGCACACATGCCTGCTAATGCACAAATGCGGCACCATGATTGACTGAGGAGCCCTCCCCCTCCCCCTCCTCTGTGGGTATGCGCTAGCGCACACATGCCTGCTAAAGCACAAATGTGGCACCATGATTGGCTGAGGAACTCGTACGATTGAAGAAAATATGGTTTCTACTGTTAGAAAAGGTCTAAGCCGCAAAAAGGAAGTTTAGCTAATAACTCATTTCTTTTTTCCTTATTCTGCCTCTGTTTAGCATACTTCTGTGGTAGTTGTAGTTGTTACTAACAAACCTTACATTCAATTTGTATCCTAGTTTTTAGTTTAATAAAGTTGTACTATTTGTAGGAGTTGATGCTTTGCCACTATAATAGTTAATCGAAAGAGATAAATATGGCTGAGCGACAAGCACTCGATCAACATCAACCACTTGATCCACAGCTTCAATCTTCCCCTCCACCAAAAGAGGATATGATTGCCTGCGTGATGGCACTAGAGGCTGCTTTGCTTCCTTGCTTGCCTGCAAGAGAGCTCCAAGCAATAGATCGCTCTCCCCATCCTTCTCATCAAAGTGAGTGATCCTTTATACTTTTCTTGTATATGTAACACACACCCTGCAAAGTCACTGCCTATAATTAATTCCTTCTCTGGTGTCTCTCTTCATTGTTTGTATCCAGTAATTATGCGTAAGCAACAATATGTATACCTCCCTCTGTTGAACATATTTTTTCTCTTATCACTTCTCTGCCGATACTAGTTGTTGCAACTTTTTCGTTAGCAAAATTCTCAGAACATCTTCAGCAAGCAGTAAAATTATGAGTAGTCCTATGCTTCGCAAATTTTGAATCCCAAATGTGATTCCCAGCACATGTGGCAGTGGGACCACCCCAAAAATGGTGGGATCATTTCAACACCCTCCAATGAAAATCCAGTAGACTCACTGCCACGCGTGTTGGGATTCACGTTTGGGAATTATAGCATTATTCTAGAATTATATTCTTATTATTATACATTTTGGCATGTGTGTTCTTGAAGTAAGAATTGCTTCAAGAACTGCTGTAGTGTCTGAATATGTGGATGAAAAGCCACGTACGGAATTGCTTACATGAAGAGGATGTCAATTTAAGATTGGCTAACGTTTTCTTGTATCTTGTCACAGCAGAATTCTAATCTCCTGGTCGAGTTTTTAATATCTTGTTGCTTGTTTTAAGAGACACGCTTCATTTTGATGCTCTTTCTATTTGACTTTTTGTCAAACTAGCGTCCATTAACATGTGAATATCACAAAGGAATGAACTTAGAATCTGGTTGGGTGATGTGTTTACTTTTATCATGACCCAAACAGGGTACTTTTTTTTCACTCTTTTTTTTTTTAATTAATTAATTTATATATATATATATATATTTTTTTTAACTGCAGTTGATGTTGAGAGGCATGCCAGAGATTTTATGGAGGCTGCCAAAAAGCTTCAACTGTATTTTACTGGTTTACAACGCGAGGACCAACCAACCAAGGCTGAGACCCTTCAAAAGGTAATCTGCAGATCACAATATGGTAGTTTTCTTATGTAGGTATATGTACATATATATATATAGGGAAAGGCTCTTAGTTGCATTGACCCAGTGCGCTGGGCTTTTAAGCCTAAAAAACCTGCGGGCTGACCCTCCCGTCCCTCCGCCCCACTGTTCCGCGGATTTTTTAGGTTTAAAAGCCCAGTGCACTGTTTAAGTGCCTCTCCCTATATATATATATATATATATATAAATATATATTCTAGATTTGAATAGGTATTTTGGACATTGATGATTTTATTTTAAGTGGAGTTTATGTGTCATATTAACAGGATATTGCTATGATGGAAGAAGAGTTGAAGATCAAGACTGAGCTTATCAAGAAGCAGGAAAGACTTATCCAAGGATGGAGGAAGGAGTTGAAAGACCAATTAGACAAACATAACACCGAATTGGAGAGAGTGTAATATCAGCCTTTGAGTGCTTTGAACACAAATTTGATACATTTGGTGACCAAAAGAAGAGGAAATTAAGTCATATGAGTGTTGGTGGACAAATGCATAGTTCCATCTAGTTATGTTTCAAGTTCTTGGTTATATGGAATCACCCTATTATTTCCTTTGTTGGCATTGGTATATAGCATATATTAGACTCCTTTGCATTAAAGTTCATTATTTTGTACTTGGCCACTCAATTGGGATCATTTTTTATACGAAACTAAAAGGTCGTAATATGAAAAAATTGAAATTAAAAAGAGAAAAGATGAGAGAATGGTTTTTTTTTTTGGTTCAAATGATGAGAGAATGGTTTTTTTTTTTTGGTTCAAATGATGAGAGAATGGTTATTCGAGGCAACCGGACCGCCAAATGATTACTACGAGGGTAATCAACTTCCAAGGTTAGATAAATTAACCCAAAATGAGTTTAAACATCTCCCTTTCATCAACAACAAAGACTTAAGTAGACACAGAGTTACACATGATACCACTATCTAACTCAATAACCACTTAAGGATCAAAAGATTACTTCTGAAGTTAAAACGTAACAATAACATCTATGGACACCCACATCATTTTTTGGGATGTATTAAAAAGACTAAACTAGAACTGTAACAAAAATAAACAATAGGAATCACGACCATGGCCGGCGAAAGGGGGCCAAAAAAGTTCACAAAATTTTGAGGGTTCCTACGAAATTTTTATAATTACATTTTTATCTGGAGATTTTTAGTATTTTACATTTAGGCCTCCCCCAAGGCCCAATTTAGCGTCATCAACTACATGTATATTGATATACATGTACAAAAAACTCAAAAGCAAAGATCCTAGAATTTTTAAAATTACATTTTTAGTGTAAATTTTATTTGAGTTTTAGAAATAGGCCTCTCTAAAATTTTGAAAGATACCATACAATGTTTAAGTTTCACAAATAGACTCATATTAGAAGTAGACCCCAAAAAAATCACCAATTTTATGTAAGTAACCCCTAAAAAAATTGTCAATTATGTATAAGTAGACTCCAAAAAAAAATTACTTCAGGGGCGCTGCCCCGTATAAGGGCCTATCTTTTAGTAGTTCGTCCCGGGCCTCCAAATGCTCGGAACCGGCCCTGATCACGACACTACACATTATAGGATAACTGGGTAACCATGGATGGATGGATGCTAATGTTCCCGAGTCATTACACACTATAAGATCTCACATATATAGTTTGGCGGTTTAGTGACACTTAACTTACCTCCCATAATATTTGGTGGTTAGTAGGTTCTCGGATTCTTTAATGGAAATTACCGAGGATCATTGCTAGGCCATGGGTTAAAAGTCCACTATCTGGGGCTAGGTTAGGCTATGACTCAACCGTCTTGAGGCAGAGCCTACAGTTTCTTTGCAACATGTTTAGGCCCTTCTGTCATTGATCCCTAGTGAGTAAGGACTACATCTGTCATGTCCAAGTATGGATCAGCACTTTATCGTCATCCCCTCTTGCCTTTTTCTTTATTTAGGAAAAAAAAAAGAAAAGATACGTATAGAATAAAGTCCATACTATGTATTCCGTGATTTCACATCAAAACTTGTTTTCTTCTACATTGTGGATAAAAATTTACCCAATAATATTTAAACTAGAGATAATTAGTATAAAGTTCAAGTTAGTAGACCTTTGCGACAATAGGTCTAACCCAAAAAATAATTTAGTGATCAGTCCACAATTTTATTTTGAACCACACTTGTGAGATCCCGTGCCACGATAAATATAAAAAGCCTTGGTGGCATGCCACGTGTCCTATTTTCATCCGTAGCGGGATGGGTCGTGGCATATTGCATTGCATTAGTTGTGGAATTTCATATCCCATAGTTTGGGTTTGGGTTCATTGAGTATACATTAACATGCACAAACACAATGGGAATAGAGAAATAGTACGAGGTAAGTTGATATGATTACAAGAACCAGACGAGCATGTTATGAATTATCTCAATTCCGTTGATTGATAATTTATGAATGTCTGTGTGATTGTATGATAAATTGGTTGATACATTTGCTATGTTCGTGTAAGCGGCGCCAATCGATAAGAGACAAATCGCATCCTAAGATGAAAAGTAATGACATGAGATGAGTAGTTG
Source organism: Hydrangea macrophylla (assembly GCA_033977485.1). Classification (NCBI taxonomy): domain Eukaryota; kingdom Viridiplantae; phylum Streptophyta; class Magnoliopsida; order Cornales; family Hydrangeaceae; genus Hydrangea; species Hydrangea macrophylla. The sequence goes on from CM066994.1 coordinate 39,828,025, forward strand.
GTTTATGTATATTGGTAGTGAATATAGTTGAGAACGCTCACTCAGCTTTGTTTCAAAGCTGATAGCATATTACGCCCTGGACAATCCAACATCCACATCCAGATATCATTGTAGGCTGGTTAGACGACAGGTCAGACTTGAGAATAAGGTGCCAAGGAGCACTGGAGGTGTAGAGTTAGGCTGAAGACCGAAGACAATCGTCATCATCGTGTACTTATAATAGTCGGTTGTATTAGTATTACGATTGATGTTTTGAAATCCTGTAACTGTCAAGATTGAAGTTTAAGTTATGTTTTACGATTAGCTTTCTCCCCTTGTTATTATGTTGTTTATAGTTGTCAGAGGACATGGCGACTTTCAATCAGTCATTCCCTATAAGTCTAAGAAGGAAATTTAAATTTTTCCTATTTTTTGCTACTCCGGGGTATGACACAATTTAATGTAGATTAAATTTGATGAACAATTTAATGTAGGCTAAATTTGATATTTTATTTATTAGATACCGTTGGATTTGTATTAAAGAGATAAGTATCCTAACATTTTTGATACATACTACATCCTAACTAAATTTAGATAGCAGTTATTTAGCCAACAATTTTAGATTCAAAATTGAAAATTTGTTCACATTAGAATTTTGGACTGAAAATATATAAACATAAACATATAAACTTATATATATATATAAACATCTGGTGTGGTAAATAATTCGTGTATTGTTTGATCTGGTCATCCACATTGCATTTTTATTAGTCAAACAAAAGCTTGTTATTAGTCAAACAAAAACTTGCTAGAAAAAGTCAGACAAAAAGCACCATAGCTTTTACACATACAAGTGCAATTATATATGTAGACATATGCTTCTACATATGGAAGTGTAGTAATATACGCATATATTTGCTTCTTCCACGTAGCAATCTTCTAGAATTTTGATCATTTAAATTTTTATTTTTTATTTTTTGGGTTAAATGCATTTTTTGCACCATCAAACTATACCCTGTTTGGCACTTTGATCCCTAAAAATATTTTTTTTCGCATTTTGGTCCCTCAACTAACATTTTGTGACAGTTTGCCCCCTTCATCACTTTGCCTCTCCAAGCATTCTAGCATAGCTAAGAGTGGGACCTCCTAAGCTCTTTATTGTTGGCTCAGACCAGTTGTTAATTCCCATGATCAAAATCTTTGATCAGCGAATTAACTAATTAATCAGTTAACGTTTACTCCACTATAAAATGATGACTGAACTCCAATGCAAAAGAACATATCTGAAGCGATAACTAGACTTGTATGGTGTACTAATGTCCCTCTACCGTCAGCATTCATAATCATATTCAAGTAGTCGGATGACTGTTACTGTCAACCTGAATGATGATTATATCTTCCATTCCGTGAGTCTCATTCACCTCTCATGATTACTAAACATGTTGATAACTACTTATCAATAAGACTGTAGTTCTCAGTAATCAACTTGGTGACATTCTCAAGGGAATGATTACTCTTTATCAGAGAGTATATTCTATCTTGACAATATATGTTCATAATTCTATGAATGTGATATACCCAAGATACCCAGGTGTTGATCTTTAAGACCTCACTAATTAGTAAGTCAAAGCAACCACATCCTCAGTTTGTGTCCATAATCGTCTCAAGATTAAGAACACTTACCTTATACAAGTTATGAGTTCCTATCGACTGTTGACAGTTTCATATGTCAATAGGAATCTCATGGTTCGTCAATGCCCTATAAGCACTAGCATATTAACTAAGAGTCACACTCTAGTGATTGAGATTCATCACTCCATCCGATGGTAGTTAATCATGCTATAGTGTATACTTGATGAGATATCCAGTCTCACCATCCACTGTGACAAGTTATAAGTATCAAATAATAGTAATTCGTATCTCACTTATATGTATCTCATACATACATAAATTTCCTACTATGATACTTAAGGATTACAAACAATCATCTCATGAATCATATACAATTAAATATATAAATGATATCCATATATAAAATGCCAAATGTCACATACATACATAAAAAATAAAAAAAATAAAAATAAAAACACCACCCCGGGTTTGAGGGCACAATCCCAACACTTGAAGATCTAGGATTTGTTCGCCTAAGTACGTCACCTTGGGAAGCACCAGTACTATTTGTAAAGAAGAAGGATGGAACACTTCGACTCTGTATCAACTACAGAGAGTTGAACAAGGTCATAATCAAGAATGGATATCCACTTCCTCAGATAAAAAACCTATGTAACCAACTGCAAGGATTAAGGATCTTCTTACAGATCGATCTACGGTCAGGATACCATCAATTATTGGTTCGACCTGAGGATGTGTCGAAGACTGCTTTCAGGACGAGATATGGGCATTATGAGTTTCTAGTTTTGTCTTTCGGATTAACTAATGCCACAGCAGTATTCATGGACTTACTGAATAAAGTATTCAAACCCTATCTGGATCAATTCATTATAGTATTCATCGACAATATCCTGATTTACTCCAAGACAGAGGAAGAGCATATGAGACATCTACAGATTGCTCTATAGATACTACGAGACAATCGGATATATGCGAAGTTTAGTAAGTAAGAATTTTGGCTACAGGAAGTCAAATTTCTTGGACATGTTATTTCTTAGGACGATATCTCGATAGACTCATCTGAGATCGATTCAATCTTGAGTTGGAATAGACCGACCAATGCGACCAAAGTTAGAAGTTTTCTTGGCCTGGCTGGATATTACCAAAGATTTGTGGAAGGATTCTCCAAGATTACGGAACCCTTGACAAATTTGACAAGAAAGAAGATGAAGTACGAATGGACGGATAAGCATGAAGGTGTATTCCAGGAGTTAAAAGAAAGATTAACCTTAGCACCGGTACTTGCGATCCCTAAGAGCGAAGAAAGGTTTATAATCTATAGTGATGCATCGCACCAAGGACTTGGATGTGTGCTTATGCAAGACGGGAATGTTGTTGCGTATGGATCAAATCAACTAAAACCACATGAGAAGAATTATCCTACGTATGACTTGGAATTAGCAGCAATAGTGTTTGCAATGAAAATATGGAGACAGTGTTTGTATGGAGAGAAGTTCGAACTGTTCTCAGATCATAAGAGTTTAAGGCATCTGTTCTGTCAAAAGGAGTTAAAAATGCGACAACGGAGATGGATGAAATTACTTAAGGACTATGATTTTTCTTTGCAATACGATCCAGGTAAAGCAAATGTTGTGGCCAACACCTTAAGCCGCCGACCTCGACTAATACTCATTACCATATTGGTTCGAGAATGGCAAGCATTGGAGATTTTAACTGAGTTTGACTTTCGGCCAGTAGAATCAGGAAAAGGACAATACCTTGGATGTCTTGTCGTACATCCAACTCTAATTAGTCGTATCATAGAGGCTCAATAGACGACTAAGGATTTAAAACTACAGTTTGCTAAAATGTCGGCCAAGGAAATAGAAATATGGAGCATAAGCGTGGATGAAGCCCTAAGATGTAAAGGTAGACTCTGTGTGCCTAACAAAGATAATCTCCGAAAAGACATATTGGACGAAGCACACAAGTCACAAATGACTATTCATCCTGGAGGTACGAAGATGTACAAGTATTTAAAGAGGAATTTCTGGTAGGAAAGAATGAAGAGAAAGGTAGATGAGTATGTATTTCAGTATCTTACTTGTAAGCAAGTAAAGGCAGAATATCATAATCCACCTAGACTTCTACAACTACTACCAATTTCTCAATGGAAATGAAAACACATAACTATGGATTTCATGGTAGGTTTGCCGAAGTCCTAGCAAAACCATGACGCTATTTGGTAATAGTGGATCGACTAACAAAGACAGCACATTTTATCGCCTATAGCATGACCTATCTGGTAGAACGGTTAAGTAGGATGTATATGGCACACCTGTTCCAAAATTCCATAAGTTTATCATACATATTTAGTTTGTGAATTATTGATGTTAGTTAATAATTGGATTGAGGTTGACTGTGAGTCAACGGTAAGGTGTCAGTAAGGACACGGGAATTTGGTAAGCAAGATTTCATTGGCATGAGAAAATGGCATTTATGTGATTTAAATGTTATTTGTAATATCTGGTATTTCATGAATAGTGAATTGTACCTGTATAGTATAATTTATAATAATTTGAATATTATTTTATATATATTTTTTAGAACTATGGTGAGAACTTGAGTGTCACATTATATAAAAGGGTAGGTTGTGTAGAGATTCCATGGAATTTAGTTTTAGGACGTAATTTTGGACCCAAACGAGACTTAGTCAAAAACTTTTGTAGATTTTAGTTTTCACTCGTAAAGGCATAAAATAGACGTGTGCGACATTTTGAGAAGTGATTAGAAGTTTGAGAAACTCATGGGAAGGTAAACATAATTTCGGGAAAGTTTGCCTATAAATAGATGAGGCTGAGTTTGCATTATTTGCAAAACTCATATAATATCTTAGGAGAGAAGAGAGAAAAGGAGATTTGATCCTACGGCTTTGCGATGACGATCGGCAACCTTTCATCCGTCCATTTCCAACCAAACTTCATATTTGAACTCCCCAAGGTAAGGGCTACGTTTTGATAGTCTTCAGGCTACGTTTTGATAGTCTTTAGGCTACGTTTGGCTAAGTTTTTATAAATTTCTAAATCTAGGAATTTGGAGAAAACACGTGTAAACTTGTAGGTTTCGCGTAGGATTGAAGATTTGGCGTTTACTCGGGCTTCTAGTTGTTCCCTCAAAGTTATACGACGATAGCTCAGGGTATGAATTTCTAGCCTATGTTATATAGGAAAATTTCATGTTTTAAATTTCGACGACGAAATTGTGATCCGGGCAAAATCCATGTATTAATCTTAGGCCCGTTAATTATGCACGCGCTCAAATATGACAAGCATGTCTAAATTTACGTGAGCACGTTGAGTTGTCTATGTGGGTCAAAAGGGGTATCTTATACAAATTCATGCCGGAGTAAGCTTCTCGATGTTTGAGAATTTTAGTAGCGATGGCTACTATGCATGGTTTAAGCCTTGGACTTGCCAGGGCACTTGGGGATGTAATGGTTGTAGGCATGGACTAGCCATTAACATCGCGGTTTGAGGCTTGGATTTGCCGCTATCGGATGAAGGCGTATTTCTCTCCCTAGCGACTATTTATGTGATTATGAGATTAAAGCATGATTTTCATATATGCATATGTTAGAAATTGTACACTCAGCATATAGCTGAGCAGTGGAGATTTACTCCATTGCAGGTGAAAAGAAGAAAGGAAAGAAGAAGCGTGAGGAGTGAGACCGCAGGAGCGACGGGGATCCTTCTTTTGTATATGTTTTTGGTTAGATTCCAAATGTTGTAAAAATGTAATTTTTTTGAGAAGTTAGAACGGTTAACTTTACCTTGGGAGATTTGGAATGACTTAGAATGTTGTATTATGTCTTAAAACTATTTTTGGTTATGTTGGAACGTATCCGAACCCATGGATGCGTGTTTTGAATACTTAACTTGTCGAACTCGTACTTTGGAGGAATGTTATAGTACTTTTTGTGATTCAACCCAAACAAGCCTTAGCTTGTTCCATTATTGTTGTTTTCTTGGTTAGATTGTTCTAATGATGTTCTTGTAAACTTAGTGTTACTTGTGAGGCAGAATTTTAATGTTAACTTGTTTGGAGGAAAGAAAGGTTGAAGTTAGGTGATGCTTCGGCAAAATTCTGCAGTCTCGTGCAGAGTTCTGCTAAAGGGTCATTTGACCGGTCGAAATACCCCCTGCAACAAATCTTTTTGCACCCCTTCCGGATTTATTTTAAATGTTTTGATTGGTTCTTAGGGTACCTTTGGGACCCCTTGTAACATTTATTCATCCGATTCGAAATCTAGTTACGTTTTCAATTTTATACAGATTTTACCACTCGGAGGGTAGTGTTTCCAAAAGTTTTATATACTCAAAGTTGTTTTAAAGTTTCTTTTTTCCACTACGTATAGTTATTTATGGACTGGATGAGCCTTAGTGGCGTGCCACGTGTCCTATTTTCGCACGTTAGCGGGATGGGTCGTGACAGTATATTCATCAGGTCGTACGATTACACGGCATACCTTTTTCGATCGTGTCAAATCGAGATTCACGGTTCAGTGCGAAGTTTTGGAAAGAGTCTCCAGGCAGTAATGGGGACAACGCTGAACTTGAGTTCAACACTCTATCCACAGACTGATGGACAAACTAAATGAGTTAATCAAGTGATGGAGGACATGTTACGAGCTTGCATCATAGACTTTGAGAGTTCTTGGGAAACGTACCTGCCATTGATAGAGTTCGCCTATAACAACAGCTACCATACGAGCATAGGGATGGCGCCATTTGAAGCTTTGTATGGATGACCTTGCCGATCACCATTGTGTTGGGCCATAGTTGGAGATACTCAACTTCTTGGTCCAGAGATGGTACGCGAAACCAGTAAGAAGATTCAAGTAGTACTTGAGAAGATGAGAATGGCGTAAACCAGACACAAGAGTTATGCTGACAAATGCCGTAAGGATTTAGAATTTGCAATTGGAGATTTCGTACTGCTTAAGGTTTCACCGATTCAAGGATTTGTTAGATTTAGGCAGAAGAGGGGCAAGCTATCGCTTTGATTCATTAAACCATTCGAGATCCTGGAATGCGTTGGGAAGGTTGCCTATCGACTGGCATTTCCTCCCAAGATGTCGAGCGTGCAAAACGTCTTCTACATCAGTATGTTGCAGAAATGTGCCCATAACCCAGCACACGAGATTAACTTCGAGTATATAGAAGTTAATGATAACGTCAAATTCAATGAGGGACTAGTGAGAATCTTGGATCGAGGAATCAAGAAACTCAGAAACAAGGAGATTCTGCTAGTGAAGATTTAGTGGAAATACAATGAAGGAGAAGCTTCGTGGGAGTTAGAGTCAGAGATGCGCGAGAAGATTCCATTTTTGTTTTAATTCCACTACATCAGATTTCGAGGACGAAATCTTTTATAAGTGGTGGATGATGTAATACCCTGTATTTTTGTATGAATATAAATAAATAAGATTTTGTATACTTGCCCTTACAATACGTGTAACTCTTTATTCAATCGATTGAAGTTGTTTCAGTCGATTGACATGCTAACTTGTTCAATTGATTGAACCCATTTCAATCGATTGAAACCTTGCCGACTTGAATCCATGACGTGGACCCTTTCCCAATTGATCGAACCTCTATCGATCAATTGAACCTTGATCGACCTATTTTCAATCGATTAAACTTGCATCAATCGATTGAAAATGTCTGAAATCTTGTCCTCAGTTCTGCGCTGGAATGCCACCTGGTCCTCTCTATTTTCCTATATATATGGGTATTTCGTGTGTGTGTGTGGGGGGAGAGGGGTGGCTTGGACAGTGAGAGAGTTAGAGAGAGAATAGATATACATATTTTTTTATGCATACTCATATGTAAATATACACACACCTACACATATATATATACTATCCGAGAGAGAGAGAGAAGGTAGAAGGGAAGGAAGCAGATGAGAAGAGGAGAGAAAGAGGGATTGGCCAATGGAGACCAAGCTCCAAGAACTCACACCCAAACACACCCTCTACACTTTAGTGAGTTCTAAACTCACTCGGTAGCATTGGTGTATTGTTTTACAAGGTTTGGACGTGAAATAATGGACCCAAATTCACCAGCAATTCTACGCGTCACCGCCCAATTTATGGAGAAGACAATTATCGATCAATTGAACTGGTTTCAATCGATTAAAATTGTTGTTTCCTCAATCAATTGAACATGTATCAATCGATTGTCACCAACTCTTCTCAATCGATTGAAGAAGTTTCAATCGATTAAACTAACCTTTCCCAATCGATTGAAAACAACTTTAATCGATTGTAACTTACAGATTTGGAATATCTTTGTTTACATATGATGTGACTTGCTTAGTTGTTTAGTTATCGTTTTGTACCTTCATTATACAGTATTGGATGAATAAGGAATACTGCGATGCGATAATGAGATATGATTAAGAGTAAGGTGAGAACATTCATGACGTGTTGTAACGTGGTAGTCGGGAATCAGTTTGATATCCGTTTCATTTCAATCAGAGTAGTCAAGCCACAATAGGAATTATCATGTGTCGATGTTAGTATAAAATCGAGGTAGGTTTGATAAGTTATGGGAATTGTACGTGGGCGGACACTTGGTCGTAGGTCCTTAAAAGCAATGGGCGGGACTAAGTAGTCCTAAGATAGCTAGATGATCCATAAGGTCTTTAAAAGCAGTGGGCGGTTATGTCCTTAAAAGCGGTGGGCGGGGATTACTGGTAGACGTCGCTAAGTCGTGGCAATAAGATGATATATTGTTGTTCCAAACGTTATATCCCTGACATGCGATGGGCAGTTTTGGTCCTTATAAGCGGGGGATGGACTGACGTGGTGTCCATGACATGTGGTGGGCGGTTAAGGTCCTTAAAAGCGGTGGACGGAATAATGGTATATCTACAGAGTTGAACCATCGAGTCTATTCTTCAATCAAGAGTATTGTTGTCGCTCTTCGTATAACAAGACGTGAGAGTAACCGAGTAATGGTTTGGAATAAAATGGAAAGATATCATTAGTAGAACTATATTTTATATTCTTAACCAGTAATTACATTATACTTATAATACTATTTTAGTTTCTACTCACTTAGCTTTCAATAAGCTGACGGCGTTTTATGCCTGGACATTCCCCATCCAGACTATCATGTTACTTATAATGCAAGGAATGAACCTTACCATGAGGACGACTATCACCCGGGAGAATGCTATGGTGGGGATAGACTTGCTGAGGTTGGAGATGCGGGCAGGACTATTATGCTGGCGATTACATATACGCTAGTTGAAGACTAGAATAGATATTAGTTCTAAGTTGGTTATCGACTTTATTGTATTATATTTTGCATAAGGTATATGTTGCCTCCAGACTCTTTTATATTATGGCTAAACACTCTGATGTAATAGTTAGTAAGTTATGTTTATGACTAGTGAGTTTAGCTGTTATTACTGTCTCTTACTTTGCTGTTTAGAACTGCATGATGTGGACGATTCAGTGACTTTACTAGTCATTCCCTACGGACCCAAAAAGGAAATTTATTTATTTTTCTATTTTTGCTGTTCCAGGGCGGGACACGATTGAACCCGATACCCCCATGGCAGAGACACGAGAGGAGGGTTTGATACAGGTCGAGTCTCGGGGACGACCTTTAACAGGTGCAGTTTGCGCACATTCAGATGGCCAGGTGGAAGCGTTCTTTTTTAGTAAAGAGGAAGGCGTCTTTTTATGCTTGGCAAGGTGGGGAATGAAATCGGCCATATAATTTACAATACCAAGGAATTGCTGGACTTGCTTCGTAGATAAGTTGGAGTCGGAAAAAAGCTCAAGTTGGCTGGCTAAGGGTAGAGGTCGTCGTGGCAGGAGAGATAGAGGCAAAGGCCATGGTGGAGGTCACGCCGCTAACTTCGTCGTGGGAGATGGAAATGGAGAGAGAGAGAGAGAGGCCGTGCTAGGGGTTTTGCAGGTCATTCAGGAAGAGCATCTGCCACAAGAAGAGGTTCCACTTGTGGAGGATCCACTATAGGAATAGGTTCCACTATTGGAGGATCCATCACAAGAGGAGGGTAGGCCTAAGAGAACAAAGAAGGTTCCGGGGTGTGGGACACATTAGCGTTTTTTGTTTACTATTTTGTTGTATTATAAACAAAAAATTACACAATCTGTATATCTTATTTTTTTATTGTGTACGTCTCTCTCGTTCTCTATCTCTCTTTCCCTCTCCCTCTCTCCCCCTATCTCCCTCTCTCTCTCTCTATCTATCTCTCTCCCTTTTAATTGTATACATCTTACTAGATTGATTAAAACATTAGTGTTGATATTATTAGTTGCTGATGTATGTTGGTTGAATTGTGAATGAGTATTGAATTACAAATGAGTTATAAGTCATTTACATTCATCTCTATCTCTCTCCTAAATGGCACTAGGGCTCATTGAAATTAAATCGGACCCTATAATGCACCACTTATGAGAGAAATAGTTATGGTCCGTAAATGAGTTGTAAGATCACATTGTAAATTATTTGAATGTTGTGTGATCTTCTTTGCAAGGAGGGGCTACTGAAATGGAACTACAGTAGAATGGAACTATTGATAGAGTCGGTACTTCAAGTAGTGACTTCTTCTTTTTGATCTTAAGTCGTTATTTAAAGTAACGACTTTAATGCTATGAAGTCACTAGTTCAAATAGCAACTTCTATGTGCGATTTTGTGATGAAACTCTCTACTTGAAATAAGACTTATTCTTGGGAGTTTTTTGGCCGAAGTTGCTACTTGAAAGTTGAAAATGATACTTGAAGTAGCGACTTCCAAAAAAATGATGGAGTTTTGGAAATAAGTTGAAATAGTGATGGGTCGTTGTTTATACCACGAAATAAATTCCATGGCATGGGCCCACAGAGGATATGGTCGCAAGAGGCGAACATGCCACATGGTTATTAGTGTAGTTGGCCGGGATGATGAATTTGAATACAGGATGATGGCGGTTACTCATTGAAACAAGTCAGGTTTATGGTAAATAACTGCCAAGGGCCTATCTTTCCAACATGTGCGTGCAAAATATGTCACATGTATTAAAACAGTTATAAAGAAGTAGAAAACTGCTATTTAGTGGGGAATAGCGATTACAAGATAGTGGAGAATGGATGTTACAAGGTAATGGAGTTATATTACCACATGGCCATTATTTAAATGGCTTAGTGGGAAATAACCACCCATGAACTACCACATCATGGGATGGTTATATAAGATGTTATTATCTCTAAATAACCACATCATGTTCATCAGCCACGTCATCGGCCTGAAGTGGCGTAATCAGTCTGAAATGCAGTGGCAGCTATGCAGTGATCAGTCTGAAATGCAGTGGCAGTTATGCAGTGATCTGCATGGAATGCATTGATCAGTCTGAAATGCAGTGGTGGTTATGCAGTTAATTAAATTCACCATGTTGCCTATAAATACAAGAGAGAATGAAGAAGAAGGCATCATCAACGATCAAACAAACTACATGTCATAGGCATCATTATCTTTTATTTCATTTTCCTCTTTTAGGAGTAGATTTTTATGTAGTTCTTCCACATCCATAAGAGAAGGCGCGTTATCCCCTTCTTCTTCGTGTTATAATTTGGAGGCGACCTTTGCCACTCCAAACTGTAAGAAGGCATGTGTTCCCTTTCTTGTTTCTATAATTGTAGGCGCGATTACCACTCTAATCCCTTGGAATAATTCTTGTACTTAATGAAAAATATTGTCTTTTGGGCATTTACTTGTTTGGTGAGATTTCTGTTTTATTTTAAAGTCTTTGATTCTGTCAAAGCGCCGAGAATCCAAAGGAAAGTTTTGTTCCTCTAATTTTCAAATCGCCTGATCAATTTATCCACACTTAGAGTACGTTTGTTGGCAAACAAAACGTTTTTGTGGCACGCATGCGCAAAAGAATATTTTTTGCCAAACAAATTTTGGCATGCCCGGTGGAACCGGAAGTCAGAAATCTCATTCGCATTCAAAAGATATGATGAAAACTCGAAGTCAATCAAAGAAGGTTATTGTTAGCACCAATGCCACATTCTTAGAAGAAGACTATGTTATGGACCACAAGCCCAGAAGCCGCCTCAAGGCCGATGAAATTTTAAAGGGAATCGAGGGTTCCAATGAATATGTTCGAAGCGGTAACAATTTCAAGAACATTGAAAGAAGCCATAATGTGGAAGATTTTCAACTAATAGGAATGGTTGGAAGTGACAATAATCCAGATCCTCAAGGTCTTAAGGATAATATGTCTGCGATACATTATAATGTTGATTATGCTTTGCATAATTTCTTGCAAATCAATTCTCAACAAGTAACCATCAATATGAGACCTGTTACAGATTTGATGCAAAAGATTGGTGATCAAATTACGAGAAGTATTGATCGCCAAATGGATCTTTTGGTGGAGAAGTTGGGTCCATCATCCTCATTGAAGTCCAATGCACAAGAAGAAATGGTCCAACCAAAAGAGACTCGGCAATTGGATTATGGTCAAGTAAAAATTTTGAATAGGCCACAAGTGTGAGAAAAATGACCAGTTTTTACAAATATACCATATACACCAATTTTTGGCACTTACAATCCTGTTGCCAATTCAAGTCATCAACCTGAGTTTGCTAGGGATCAACTTGCTTACTCTGGTGGTTAGTCTGGTTTTGCTAGGAAACATCCTGCTTATGCTAGTGGTCAGTCTAGTTTTGCTGGAGATCAACCTGGTTTCACTGGTGGTCAATCTGGTTTTGTTGACTAGCAACCTGGTTCTCAGGCTAGGGGGGGGGGGGGGGGGGGGCAACACTATCAACCTGGTTCTCAGCCTAAGAGGCAACGTTATCAACCCGGTTCTCAACCTGGGGGGCAACCTTAGCAACCTGGTTTTCATCCTGGGGGGCAGTCTATCAACCTAAATTCATCGTTGGAGGTTAAGGCAATCAACTTGGATTCATCGCTAAAGGTCAAATAAATCAATCTGGATTCTTTGGTGGGGGGACAAAGTTATCAACCTGCTAGTAATGAGGTATGTTACTTGTTTCATCCTAATGTCCAGCCGAGTACAGAGTTAGGTCTAAATAAGGATGAAGTAGTTGAAGTAGTAAGAGAACAATGCAAAATCAAATAAGACAACAATTACAATATCAATTAAGATAACAATTTGGGACAACTTGTAAGGCTTCACCAAGACCACATTATCAAAAACCTTATCCTGAAGTGGCGTGTTAGTCTAAAATGCAGTGGCAGCTATGCAGTGATCAGTTTGAAATCCAGTGACAGTTATGCAGTGATCAGCCTGGAATGTAGTGATCAGCTTGAAATGCAGTGGCAGTTATGCTGTTAATTAAATTCACCATGTTGCCTATAAATACAAGAGCGAATGAAGAAGAAGGCATCATCAACGATCTAACAAACTACATGTCATAGGCATCTTTATCTTTTATTTCTTTTTCCTCTTTTAGGAGCAGATTTTAATGTAGTTCTTCCACATCCGTAAGAGAAGGCGTGTTATCCCCTTCTTCTTCGTGTTGTAATTTGGAGGCGAGTTTTGCCACTCCAAACTGTAAGAAGCCGTGTGTTTCCCTTCTTGTTTCTATAATTGAAGACGCGATTACCACTTCAATCCATTGTAACCGTTCTTGTGCTTAATGAAAAATATTATCTTTTGGCATTTACTTGTTTGGTAAGATTTCTGTTTTATTTTAGAATAATTCTTTGGTGACAACTTTCATACAACTTTCATATAACCTTCTAAAAATATGTGTCTATCTCTCTCCTGTGATGTCATTGGATCCCACAGTGACACAGGAGAGAGATAGACACATCTTTTAGGAGGTTGTGTAAAAGTTGTCACCAAAGAATTACTCTTTATTTTAACGTCTTTGATTTTGTCAAAGCGCCGAGAATCCAAAGGAAAGTGTTGTTCCTCTACTTTTCAAATCGCCTAATCAATTTATCCACACTTAGAGGACTTTTGTTGGCAAACAAGACGTTTTCTTGGCACGCTCGCACATAAGAATATTTTCTGCCAAACAGTCGTGTAAATATTGGTCCCACAATGATGGGAATGGTAAAAAATTCCAGAAATTCATCATTATTGTATCATCTGAATTTTTGACTCAACGTATCACTTTTGGAGTGATATTTACCCGACCCATCACGTTTTCAACTTATTTCCCAAACTCATTACTTTTTTAAAGTCGTTAGTTCAAGTAGTGACTTCATAAATTTTTTTTTTCTTTAGAAATCGCTAGTCTAACTCGCAATTTCTGGTCGTAACGAGCGACTTCTACAGATTTTTTTTGATGAAGTCGCTGCTTGAACTATCGATTTAAAAAAGTGATGTGTTTGCAAAATAAGTTGAAAACATGATGGGTCAGGTAAATATCACACCAAAAGTGATGGGTTGGGTCTAAAACTCCGTACCATCTCATCAATAATAAGGACTCGCATGGTAACATTGTGATTTTTGATTTTCAATTTTGTTTGATGAGTCAGGTAAATATCATTCCAAAAGTGATGGGTTGAGTCAAAAACTCTGTATCATCTCATCAATAATTAAGGGCTCGCATCAATTTTTGTTTCTATAATAAAAACAAAAATTGAAAACCAAAATCCACGAGCGAACAATTCATTATATACACCATTATGTATACACTGTAGAGAGAGAAAATTGTCAAGAGATGTAAAAGGTGAAGAGTGAAATCAAAGACTGATGAGAGAGAGACCTTATTTCCGCTGAGGAGAAGGAGCCAACCAGACACCAGTGGAGAAAGATAAACGAGTCAGGTGGTATTCTTCCCCATATACTCTCAATTACGTATATTATTGTGAGTTTTGATCTGTGTGATTGTATATCTATTTGTATATATATGTATATTTATACTTGCATGTATGAGTGGGAAAAAGGAGCGTGACCAGTATTTGTGTGTGTATATGATCTGTCTATATAACTAATGTGTGTGCATTTGGTTTGTTGTACAATATGATATCACAAATTAATATACAGATTAGGTCTCTCCCCCAACTGAGTTTATATATACATTGATGGACATAAAGGGGTTTTTGTAGCTTAGCTTTTACTAGTTTTGTTTGTTTTGTTTTGCCCCTTAGTTTCATTGCTTATGTCTGGCTTTGGCCTAATTATGTGTGGTTTTCTTTGCCATAGTCCTCCTGCTTGAGCTTTTTGTTGCATCCTGGGTATGCCCTTGTACTTTTGTACAATTATTTTTGGAATATATTTACCATTTTCCGGGGGGGGGGGGGGAAGTGTGTGCGTGTGATATATAAAATTGGTGTTTGAGCATTGGGTTTGGAGAACTATAATAATAAAAATAATAGAACAAAAATAAAAACATCCGTGGCCACCAACATATTTAAAATTTCAAATTGGCCACGCATTTGAATACTATTGTTGGTTGGAATACATTCGGTAAAAAAAAAAAATTCATTTTAGAATTCGAAACCTAAAACCCAAATACAAATTTGATGACTCAAATGCAAATCCCCTCTTCGTGATTCTTTTAGGAACAAATAATAACGTACTTTGTGAATGGTATTGCTATTAGGCTTACATGAGTTTAGTGCATTACTTTCGACATTCCATGTGTCCCATGTGATATGCTTATATGAATATGATTTGATCAAGATTATAAGACATAGTTGTTCTTTGTGTAGTGACAAGATGCCACCAGTAAGGGGTCGACGTAGAGGTAGGTTCAAAGCGAATTACGGTGATGACATTGTTGAGGACGTGCAACAGCTCGTGCAAACAGTAGGTGAGGAGGCTCGGTCTGTTGAGCTCACAGCCCTACTACAGTTTCGGCGTCTAAACCCGCCTTCGTTTGAAGGCCACATCGGTCCGTTGGCAGAGGACTGGCTAAGGCAGATTACAAAGACTCTCGATACAATGCACATAGTTGAAGATGAGCTGCGGGTTTCTCTCGCTTCTTTTCAGTTCACTGGTGGTGCCCAATATTGGTGGGACACTGTGAAACCCACAGCGGATACGAATGGCATGGAGTGGAGCACATTCACGAAATTGTTCTATGATAATTTCTTCCCAGAGGCTCTGAGAGACGCAAAGAGGATGGAGTTTGAAAGGCTGCTCCAGGGTGATATGTCGGTGCGACAGTACGAGGCGAGATTCACGGCGCTAGCACGATTTGCGCGAGGGTTAGTGTCTACAGAGGCCTGGAAGCCCATGATGTTTGAGAGAGGGCTTAGGCCTTCTATCCGTTCCAAGTTGGTGACTTTAGGACTGTTCACCTATTCAGAGTTGGTGAAAAAAGCGATGATGGTTGAGGGGCTGGAGGACTCCTGTTTTATTGGGGAGGTAACGCTAAGCCAGAGACACGACATGGGTCTTCCAAAATCAGAGGTACATTTCTGTTGTTTGGCTTTTGGCCCATGGATTCTGTACTTATCTGCATTTACACGTACTTTGGGCCTTAGGATAGTTTGGTTGGATTCCACCTTGTGTGTGGTGACTCCAGTTGGGAGCAGCTCTCAACTGTAGAGGGTGTATCAGTCTGTTTGGTTTGCCAATTGCCACAAACATGAAAAAAAATTGATTTGCAATTCTTGTTTGTGGCAATTCTTGTGTTGGGTTTGACCTAAAATTAGAATTGACTTCTTTCCAATTCTTCCCAATTCTTGTTTTAGGGGGTTTACAAAGCCGACCAAAAGTGGTCGGATTTGTCAAGAATTCATATCTATTCTCTTCTATTTGTGGTCGGATTTGTGAAGAATTCATTTTTATTCTATTCTATTCTATTTCATTTCAAAATCGAACCAAACGGAGTGCAGTGATCACCAATCTTTGATTTGTGCTTGTTTATATAGATGGTGTTATAGACATGTGATTTGACATTTTTCTGGGGATGTATTGGTTCTGTGGTTTCTGAGCTATTATTATTTGATCTAGGAGGAGAGTTACAGTGTGCTGCAAATTAAGGGGTTTTAGTTTAGCATGTTTTAACTCTAAATAATTATGTGATTTACTGGTTATAGGAAATGTTGTCTCGAAGGAATGCGTTTGAGACATCCAATGCATCATCCGATGGCGAGTCTAACATGGTCATGGAAAGTCACTCTGACGTGGTAGAACAAGATGTTGGAGGATATATGAATGTTGGCGGAGGGGCATGGCTAGCTCATTGTAAGAAATTGAGACGAGTTAAAAAGTGGGGCCCACCAACTTTTATGGGCATTGAAGAGCCTTTGGATGCGGACCTGTGGATTGTGAAACTGGAGAGGATTTTTGATTTGTTGCGTTGCTCTAACGAGGAAAAAGTGGTGTTTGCAGTTTTCATGTTGAGGGGTGATGCCGACCACTGGTGGGACGCCACCAAGAAGATGCTTGCTGGAGAAGACAACAAAGCCATCACTTGGCAGCAATTTTTAGAGGCTTTTTACAAGAAGTACTTCCCGGATAATGTGGTGAAACGGATGGAGGCCGAATTTGTAAACTTGGTACAGGGGGATATGACTGTGGCTCAATATCAGACCGAATTTATAAAGTTGTCCCGATTTGGTCGTCACATAGTATCTGGGGAAGCTCAAATAGCTAGCAAGTTCGAGTGTGGACTGAGGCCTAGCCTTCAGACCAGGATCGAAGTGTTTATGGACAGAACTTTTGCCGAGGTTGTGAACGGAGCCATGCTTGTAGAGAGGGAATTAGAGGAGTGCCGTGAGCAGCATAATCAGAAGAAACGGGCCAGGTTAGAAAGCGATCAGACTTCTTTTCGGAAGACACGAGCTTGCTTTGGTTGTGGTCAAGTAGGTCACATAGTTAGAGACTGCCCTGTGCAAAACAATGCTTAACCATTCAAATCCCATCCAAGGGAGGCAGAATCAGAAAGCTCTCGGGCATTACCATATTTGGTGCCGGGTACACCCTATGCACTTTGTCAGTATGCTTATATATATTTATTATTCGATGCAATGCTACTCATTCTATTTTTTTTAAAAAAAAATTTTGTTACTATTAATTTTTTTTTCCCTCGTTGATTTACTGATAGTGGCAATACCCTTGGATTGTGAGTCATGTGATGCCACTCCTACTTGAGATACTATTTTGAGAAGTGCTGTCCACATAACTTATGTAGTTTATTTTGCTAATATCTTCGAAATCGGTTCTGACTGTTATGTTCACTCATGGAGTCCACTATTCGGTTTTGAACGTTTGGCACAACTTCTGCTTCTGTAATTCAGTTGCAAAAAAATTGCTTTTTTGGTCAATTGCAATTTTGTTGAACTCGCATTTTTGGCAATTGAATCATCAAGTCTAATATGACAAACAGTTTCATTTTCGTGTCTGGAATTCTATAATCACTGGAGCTTCAAGAATTGTTGCCAAACACCCTCTTACTCAATGACCTTATAGCTTGCCCATTCTCTTTTACATGTCTCAGGTGATGGAGTGCAGCTTGGGGAATAGCCTTTTTTACCATATTTTAATGTAAATAGAGCCTTCTGAGTGCTGTATATATTTTTGCAAGTTCTTTTGTTTAGCTCATTGGAGAAGCTTGTGTACGTAGGGCATGTTTTAAACTTGTATCACCCTTGTTTTGGTTTATGTAGATGGGTTTGTTGGTGTTTTAATTACTTTAAAATGACTTGGTATTCTTCTCAAAAAAAAAAAAAAAAATGACTTGGTATTGGAACAGTATAATAATAATAATTAATAATAATAATAATAATAATAATAATAATAATAATAATATTATTATTATTATTATTATTATTATTATTATACCTTCTTTTCTTTTCTTTTCTTTCTTTCTTTTTTTTTTTTTTTGTACTTAAATGGACTTGGTATTTTCAATAAATTTCCCCAGCAGGTTTGATATAGAAATTTTTGGGAACTTCAAATGGTAAACTACATAATAAAGCTATGATTCTCAAATTTTGAATCCTAAATTTGGATGTCAAATGTTTTGTCAGTAGGACCACACGATGTGGTATCAAGTATCAAAGATATCTATCCCAGTATGTGCACAAAAGAAGAAGCATTTGAGAATCAATATTGGTATCAAGGAGGGACCCGGATTGTTGAATTTTTCTTGAGGTAATAAAGAAGTCAGGAATTTAGATCTAGCTATCTTAGAGTAAATAATATTTTCGCAATCCAATAATAGTCTACAAACTGTCAAACACCCTTGGTTTACTTTTGTAATCATTCTCTGTGAAAACAACTCTTTCTTAAGGAAACAATATGATCTTTGAACTTTTTCATCCTTATATTACCGTTTTTTAAATGGAATACACCTAATCCAACCTAACAAAATTGATATCTATAGTTACGCTTATGTGTTGTGCATGAACTAGAGAAAGGTGTTAGGAACCTCTGTAAACTAGAAGCTTGCCAACGCAAGGTCCCTGTGTCGACTAAGTTTAGGTATTGATTAAAACGTTGAATATTATTTTAGGTGGAAGGGTAGTGGGCCTTTAACCAAGAAAATAGAAATTTAAAGATAAAGATTAGTGAAAGATTATACACCTATTACTATCAAAGTTAACATATAGAATGGAAATTGTAAGATAAATGTATAGACTTGAAGAAATAAAAGAATAGAATAACTATTCGATTATGTAAGTATTTACACCATAATATCAATAAAATTTTGTGTATTTGCAACAAAACGAATGGTAAATTATATATACTCTTATGTATTGTTCTTTTTCACTAGCACCCTCTAAGTTAAAAGTTCAATTTAATTAATCTCCTCAATTATTAGTTTTCTTGTCAAATTGACCGCGGCAGATTTTTTAGGTTTCTAATTTAAGGGGTATTAATGAAAAAAATGCTATATAAGAGGGGGAGTCTACATAATTTATCTATGTATATTTTTTTTTATTAACACTCCTTAAATTAAAAATTCAACAAATTAATCCCCTTAATTATTATTTTTCTTGTCAAATTAACCCGTCAAATTTGTTTGGTTTAATAGTTTAAGGGGTATTAACAAAAAAGTGCAATATATGAGGGAGAGTCTACCTAATTTACCTTAGAAAGAAACATAATTAAGGCAGCCTTCAATTTCCAAATCTCCCCGAAACAAGGTAACATTTATACTCTCAGCCTGTGCCGTCACCGCCGGCGTCGGCGCCGGAGGATTTGGCAGGTGACCGGCGATGAGTAAAACTCAGAATCGACCCTTCAACGCACAGAGCTAAGAGAAAAACTAAGAAGAGCGAGAGAGAGAGAGAGAGAGAGAGAGAGAGAGAGAGACGCCTAAGTCAATGGCGTCACAATCGTGGTTGCAATCGTTCTTGTCTCCGACGAAGAAATGGGTCGCCACCGAACACCTGAAAGTACTCTCCAAACGCCTCCGCGATTACGGTTAGGTTCCAATCTCTCTCTCTCTCTCTCTCTCTCTCTCTCTCTCTCTCTAAAGATACATACTTGTACACCAAATTGCAAATCATATCTAAGTACATGTTATGAGAGTGTTTCTAATAAATTTTGGGCCATGTGGGCTGAGAAACGATTATCAAATCAGTGTGTTGGTTGCTGCATCAGCAATGGCCAACTCTGTAAGCAGATGGTACAACTGTTTCAGAAACAGTACATTTTCTAGCAGCATTTCTTTAAGCTCACAAATGCATACATAAACACATATATGCAGTATTGTTCCAGTGGTTATTTTAATTTTACCCAAATCTTCTTATAAATTTGACATTTTCCCTCAAATTCTTGTGAAAATTGAGTGGTCATTTCCCATCTAGAATCAAACCCATATATATTTATATTCGAGTAGCAGTATTGAAATAATATCTTCAAGCTTGCTCAAACCCGTATAAAGTTTGAGTATTTGAACATTATTTATGGACTTGGGTAGAAGTTAGAGTAAACTCAATTTGATGTGGGTTTGAGTATAGGGTTGGCGAGATTTTTGAAGAATTTTAATCAAATTTAAATTTAATATGGGTTTTGTCATTTGTGTAAGGGTTGGAGATGCCCTTACTCCGTTTTCCTCCGTTAGTTCCTTATACTGTATTTTTGTGTGGTTCAAATGGAATTCTTTTGCTAAACTATTGCAACAAATGAATCACGGACATGGATCCAACATGACAATGGCACGTTGAAATGGCAAATCCTAAAAGAAGTGCACGTCGACATGGCAGGAAAAGTGTCCTTGAAGTGTCCTGTCCGTATGTCAGACATGACAAGAGAAGTTACCCTCTTAGAAGTGTCTGTGCTTCCTTGATTGCAATGGTACTTTATTTTTGTGTGCATATAGTTGTACATGTGTACAATATGTTCTGAGGAAACAGTTCACATATATAAGTATTCTTTAGCTTCTTACATCAAAATATAATGATAGCGGATGTGTATGTATGTATTCCTACATTCTTAGGAAAAAGTTCCCATATTCCAGTATTCTATAACTCCTTACATCAATATACTGATAGCGGCTTATGGAAAGATTGTGATTTTCTCTAGGTTTCACTTTGCGTAGTGTCCTCACCCGCATGGAAGCCAAAGATGACGAAGCAACAACCGATGACTCAAGGACTGAGTCATTGCTGAGTCTTGGAGAAGTGGAGAAGATAATAGGGTACAATTTTAAAAATCAAGAATTATTACAACAGGCCTTTACACATCCTTCATACCACGAAAGGTGCTTATCATACGAACGGCTTGAATATGTGGGTGACTCAGTTCTGAATCTTTTGATCACAAAACAGCAATTCTTCATGTACCCGAGTCTTCCACCTGGATTGATGAGCCCTCTCCGTGCGGCCAATGTAGACACTGAGAAGCTTGCACGTGTTGCTGTGAAACATAATTTACACAAATACATACGTTATGGATATCCTATACTTACGAGACAAGTGAGTGACCAAGATTTGAAAATTTATATTTCATGGGTAGCATAAATATGTGACGATTTAACTATAATAGTGCTTAACTTGCATATTTGTCTTTGTTGCGGTGTTAAGCATCAGCCAAGTCATTGGTTATAAAGAGATGTTACGTTTATAGAATGGTTAATGATCTAGGTATCACCGGTGTGGGTGCGGGGATGCTGGTGCGAGGGATTCGCCAATTTTTTCAAAAAAGTAAGGGTGCGAGCTATAAAGAATGTACATGAACTATAAAGAGAACTAGAGTAGCATATGTGGGAGGTGGGTCCTCATTTGTTTCCTAACTAAACAAGTTTTATAGATTGACAAACTCTAGTCATGGGAAATAGCTGCAAGATGGTATTAGGGGCCCACTGTCTGGTGTCTGCGACGTACACCAAACCCGTCCGTGGCGTTGTGGGCCGGCCAATTATATGCCAATTTAAATTATTCCCTGTGTTGGCCTTGAATTTACCACTGGGAGTTTCTAAGTCCTTATTTTGTCGAGAACTTTTTGGCAAGACAGTGGTCAATTCTCCAATTCTTCGTAATTGCGGTAAGGATGGTTCATTGATTAAAATATGTATTAACTTGTTATTTTTGTTTTCAGTAATGCTATGCTTCCCAAATTTTGTATCCCTAATTGGTTCTCAACACATGTGGCAGTGGGCCCACTAGATATTCATTGGAAGATGTTGAAGTGCTCCAACCATTGTTGAAGGTGGTCCCACGGAACCACGTTTGGGATACAAAATTTGGGAAGTATAGCATTATTCATTTTTTTAATACACGACTTTATCTGTATTTAGACTTTCGGATAAAAAGGAGACCGTCACTACACATAATCTTCTGTAGTGCATGCACATGCTCTAAACAAATGTAGTGAGTGAGCAGAAAAAATTCTATGAGGCTGCCCAGGTCCATCCAACGACCTTTTTTAAAAATGAGTCGTGATTCCCACCTGCTGGTTAGCTCCATTTTCTGTTTATTTCTAGATATCATAGGGCTTCAAATGTGAGGATAGGTCTTTATATTTAGACCAAACAAAGAGCACGTTGTTTGTTACAATTTGTTTCTTAAATAAGAATGTTAATTCTTATTAATAGTAATTGTGTTTTGTCTACGCATGCATGTATGTTTGCCTATTAATTAAGTATATGTCATGGAGTTTACTCCAAATTTTTTTATTATTAGTTAACTAGATTCTTAAAATCAACTATAAAGCCAGGTAAAAGGTTGATTTCTAGCAAAGTACTGATACTTGGCAATTATTGATTGACCAATTATTTGTTTGTAGAGGATTGCCTCTGTACTCTATAATGGTATGTTTTTGTTTCTAAGGTAATTGGTGAAGTGGGGAAAAATAAGAGACCAGAGAAAAATTACCTTGTCTTCTACCTATCCACTGTTGACATTCTTTAATCTCCGGTGAGCTTAACTCATCGCATGAAAGTTGATAGAGTCTGTTTGTAAATGCCTTGTTGGGAACATCTTTCCCTATCTCCCTCTCAGATAGTTTGCTATTTGTTGTTCAATGAAATTTCTTTTTGCTTGAAACAGATTCGAGAATTTGTTTGGGCCCTTCAAGAGTATCCTTTGCATTCGAATGGGTTGATTGATGCTCCAAAAGTCCTTGCTGATGTTGTTGAATCCACAATAGGGGCCATATTTATTGACACCAATTCTTCAATTGATACTACTTGGGAGGTTCTTCACTTTGCACCCATATCGCAATTCAAATTACTTATTCTAGATATTTAGATGTGCATTAACACTCTTTTATGGGCTATGGCTACTTCGACTAGTTTCGTGTACGTCACTTGCACAATAAAAAATTTTGATTATCATTGTACATCCGTAGTGTTCATTTATTAGTACTGGAAAATGTGGAAGCAACGCTCATGGTGTGGCTTGGTTCCTTCCCCTAGCCCATATTTTCTTACTAATGATATGTTTGGTAGGAGGGATAGAAATTTGGAAGGAACGGAAGAGTGTCTTCCCTCCTTTTGTTTGGTTAAATAAGAAGAATGTCGGAGGAGGAATGTTAGGTATTTGTCTTTGCACCCTTCCATACCACAAGGAAGGTTTCTTTTGAAGGCTAAAGAACATCCGTGGGAGGGATACCTCTTCCCTCACCTCCCGTCATTTATTCTATCAAATATGCGATTCTCTCCTCTTCTCTCGTCTTTTCAATTCCTGCCGCCCTTTATTCCTTCCCTCCTTCCGCAACACCAATCATATCCTCAATGAAAATTTGAAGAGAGGGTGCAATTAGTTAGTTGAATCCTCATCGTTTCGTCATCACTCGCTCCGTTGCTTTTAACAGCAGCTATAAGTTGCACTTACAGTGAGCAGACTGCCACTGCAACGCAACATTTTCACCCATTGTACCTTGACAAACATTTAATGCTGTTCTAGAATTTGTTATCGAAGAAATGAGAGAGATAAGACACAATAAGTTTTTCTGAGCAACTTTATGTTGATGTTTGTGTGTCCCAAGCATTACTCAAGAATAGATCTTTATCTTATCAATGAAAAAGAAGAGGGAATGCTGGAATGGTTCTCTCTGTTTGTTATGTAGTTTTGTTAACTTGTTCGCATATCACTAATCTTATGCCTAGATCATAAATGATTGTGTTACTGTTAACGAATGTAGCTTCTTCTTTGTTGTAGATAGTAAGGGGTCTATTGGAGCCGATAATAACTCCAGAGTTGCATCAAACACACCCTGTTCAGAAGCTTTACGAGACATGCCAAAAGCACGGATTCAAAATACGGATACTAGATCTTTGGTCAAAAGAAGGCGCTTACGAAGTTTTGGTGAACAATCAATTTAGAGGAAGAGGCACGTACCGTGCCAAGAAGGAAATTGCACTGAATAGAGCTGCACATAATGCATATTATGAAATTGTGAGAAAATTGGGTGTGAAGCACGATAACGATGGTGGGTTATAGGTTTCCCGATATATTTAATTTTGCTAACACATTTTTTGTTTGTAATCCATCATTATTTTTAAAATGAAAAATCCATATTACAAAAGAATTGGACTTTTTTTTTTTTTTTCATTAGTTGCATATTTAAATTTGAATATCTGGGGACAGTGTATCTGGTGCAAAGATATGTAATTTCACTCAAAGATTTCTGCTTAGCTTGTTACCAATACCTGTCAACTCAGCATACATAATTACATATTAAAGCATATTTGAATTTGTTAAAGGGATAATTAAATTTCAGTCAATTTTATGTGGCAAATTTAAAAGTCTGTCTATTACTTTTTTAAAATTAGAAAAATATAAATACTAAATAAAAAAATTAAGTCATCGACAAAATTTTATTTTAAAAAAAGGGGTAATTACACTTTACCATTCTGTGGTTTGGGCCGTTTTCACTTCACACGCCTATACCACCCCCCCCCCCCCCCCCCCCCCCCCCCCGGGACTATTGTTTAAATTGAAACTGTTTGTTTTATCGTCAAATTAGACGGACCATGTGGAGGACGTGCTGAAATACGCGTTATTGGGTGGGCGAGAGTTTTTCCTTCCAACAATGCATATTTTATGGACGAAAATGCCTCTCTTTTGCAATACATAACCACCCGTCCATCTTCTCCCTCATTTATCCAGTATTTGCAAAGACAAAAAACAAAGCCCAAAAAACTGAGAAGATACTAAGAATATAAACAGAGGCGAGAGATTACCTTGAAAAAATGGCTTCATCACGCTCTTCCCACCATGGAAGATTTGCAAGTGATGGAGTGAGGGTTTGTTTCTGTGGTGAGGGATCTCCAATAAGGACTGCAATGATGCATGGGAACTACGGAAGAAGATTTGTTGGTTGTGGGCTCTAGGGGCGGATCCAAGCAATATGTGGATACTTCGAGTGGATTGACCCTCCAATGTGTGCGCATGCTAGAGAAGTGATACCAAGACTTGTGCAAAGAGTGAATTTACTGGAAAGTGAACTCAAAATTTCGTGAGGAAAGGAAAGGAAAGGTATTGTCGTAAGTCATTCATGGGAGCAATTGTGATATTGTGCATTTTGGGGTGGTTGTTCAACAGACTAAGGGAAAGGAAGGGTCTATATTTGCCAGAATTTTGAGGTTGTTCAACAAGACAGTATTGATGTTGTATGGTTGATGTATACTTTGGTTTTTGCAATGAAATGTTACTGGATGTATTCTCTATTAGCAATCTTAGTGTAATAAAATTTTGTCTTCAACGTCTATACCACAGATCACATTAAATAAGTAAACCAAAATAATCCAACATAAACCACATTATGGTAGCATAAAACCACTGATCGCATTAACAAGTTGTTGGGTTTGAGGTGAATAGAAATGAACAAGAAGAGGTAAATAGAGCAAAGAAAAATATAGGCAACTTTGTTTCAGCATAAACCAACAAGATTCCAAACACATGCTATTCATAGTATTCAAGCATAAACCAACATGATTCCAAAATATAATTAAGGAATAGCTTGGTTTCAGCAAAATAAAAGTTCATCTTCATAGTTTCTAACCCAAATCCTAATAAATAGTTCCAAAATACTATAGAGATTCACAGAGATTTGAGGCAAAACTCAAAATCCAGACATTGCATAGAACAAAACAATAGAAGTTTGGCTTCAGTACCAACTTCTTCAATCCTGCCTTTCTTTTCCCTTCTTTGTTTTATGGGTAAATTACATGGACCTCCCTTGAGGATAGGTAAAATTACAATGACCTCCTCTGTGGTTTGCATAATAACAATGACCTCCCTTGAGGTTTGAGTTTACGTTACACATACCTCCCCTCCGTTAGTACACTGTCTAGAGCCCGACGGAATTTGATGACATATGCAATTTAAAATTACCTATTACCAAAAATACCCTCACTTGCCTAATAAAAAATAAAAGAGTAAAGAAAAAAGAAAAAAAAATGTCTTAATGTCGTCTCTCTCTCTCTCTATTCACTCTCCCTCTTCCAACTCTCATTCTAATCTACCCAAATCTAGAAATACCACCCTACCTCCATCGCCTCCACCACCACTACCCCACTCTCAATCCATCTCCGACCACCAACAGCTTCCAACCAGGAAACCACCCTCTAGCTCCACCTTAACTCCCCCGCCGCCACCACCACTACCCCAACTCTCAACCCATCTTCGACCACCAACATATATATACATATACATACTCTCTCTATATATGTGTGTAGATATACATAAATACTTACATATATGATATATATCATGTATATGGACACACAATGTCTTCCTAATCAAACCCATTATCTTCCCAATCTGCAAATTTGGGTTTGGGGCTAATGAGGGGTGGCGGCGACGGCTGGTATTTTGGGTATTGTTTTCTTCCTCTCTCTCTCTCTCTCGCTCTCTCTCGCTCTCTCTCTCTCTCTCACTCTCGCTCTCTCTAAAAAAAATAGAGCATTACATTTTTTCCCTTGCCCTCAATTCATCTTTTTTTTATCATTCATTCTTTACATCAACCTCAAACCCACGATCACCAAACTATTCACAGTGCCTCCATCATCAATTGACAGTCCCACCACCATCGTGGCCATCAATTGTCCACCATCACCAGTTCTACAGCAAAATTGAAATGTGAGATTTGGCAAAAAAATTACAGCTCAACAGCAAAATTGGTGAAATTCCAAATGGATACTGGTGGATACTCTATATGAATTTCTTGGCTCATCAGCCTCCTTCTCCTTAGCTTCTTAGGACGACCTGGTTGCTTTCTAAGAACTGGTGGAAGGATTGGATCCAAATTATTCTCAACCCAATCATGCTGACCAGGAAATGGGTTTATCATTGATGCGTATGCATTTAGGTAAGTCTCCTTGCTATAATATGGATGCACATAAGTCTCTGTAGTTTGCTTATTCTGACAAATTACACTGACAGCATGCTTACATGGAATTCCAGTGAGATCCCACATCTTACAACCACGGGTCATTTTATCAAGATACATACAATGAGTTGTATCATAAAAATCTACCTCAAACTTCAAACTCCCTGCACAACTTACAAAGCAATTTCTTGCCTCAACCTTATTTTTATCCAACTTGTTCAGGATGAGTGGACCTATAATACTTCTCCATCCCCATCCTTTAAACCTGGATTATGTTCATCAATTTTCTCCTTATCCACTCCACCATGATAATGATTGGTTTGTCTCTTGTCTCTAAGATATAGCCATTGAAAGACTGTAACACCCGTGTAACACCCGTTCCCGCGATTACTCGTTAATCATTATTTAGCATACATTAGCATCATTAATTGGTGTTTAATTAACACATGTTTAAGTGAGTTTTAACTCACTAGTTGATTACGTGTGTTCAGTTTGGGAACCCAATGTTGGCCAATGTGGTAGTCCCAAATTGGGACATGAGTTGAGAAAGTTCCATTGTGATGGGACAAAGTTGTGGAATCTCCCTTATGTGCTTAAATGTTTATTAAGGCATATGTGAAATATTTATATGTTGTTTAGAATATATTGTTTATTGTTAGGGACCAATTATGTGGTCATTTGGAATACCTTGGTGAGGACAAAATGAACACGTTAAATAATTAGTAGGCTAAATAGTAACTTCATGGAATTATGTGGGACCACTTATGGGACCCACGCGAGACATCGAGGAACACCTATTTAAGTTTGGGGATAATTTTAAAGAGTTCTATAACTAGTAGGGGTATAATTGCAGAACTGAAGAAACTAGGGGAGGCAAACTTAGAAACCAAAAGTTGGGATCACATGTCATGAGACAAGTGTCCCATGACTCACCAAGCTAGAGCCTTAGTCATCTTCTTCTCTATTGTAACAAACATTTACAGAGAAAAGAGTTAAAACGAGATTTATCGGCGGAAAACTCGGCAACGCTCTATGACGTCAATTGACGCGCCGTTCGACACCCAATTTCAATTCCGAGACCGGATTCGGACTCGTAGAGGTGAGTTATACATATTGGTACTGATTTTATTGAGTATAATCGTCATATTCTCATGACCCAATTCGGAGCGGTTATTCGTTGTTAGTCGAATTCATGTAAGATTTTAACTCGGAGTAGATTTGGGCTTCAATTTCACAACTAGGAATGAATTGCAAAGAGGTGAGTGGTTTTAATCTTGTTTTTGGATGAGATAAATGGTTATGTTCATATGGATTTTAATCACATGACTATTTAGTTTAATTATCCATATTTAGCTATAATTTTGTGAAAAACATTGTGATATGTTTATGTGAGCATGTTTAGTTGCTTATTTGGGTCAAAGGAAAGCTTGTATGAATCCGCCATGAGATTGTTCCGTGGTGACGACTACTTGTTGCCCACAACGACATTAGACCGCACGTGTGTGGCATGGGTCATTGGCTTGTGCCGTGGACTATCGGGGGAGTCGCGGACTTGCGGGTAGTGGTGGATGAAATACTTGCTTATCCAGAGATCATTTTATTTGTTGAGTTGAATATAGACATGATATGTCATCCGTGTGCTTGATTGATATCTCTCACTAAGCATATAGCTTATATATTGTAGTGGTTATTGAATAACCATTGTAGGTGAGCACGGCGGCGAGAATCCAGGGAGATGATCATGGGGCTCGTAGTGGAGAGGAAGCTTGTAAATGTAGTAGCTTATATCCATAGTTGTTTTTACGTAAAACTTGTAGTTTGTAATAGCTAACTTGGGTTTGTACTAAAACTTAGTAGAGTATGTTAGTTTTGGTTTAATCTCTCCAAGTCTCATGTAAATCATGTAACCGGAGCTCAAAATGTTGTTGGTATCTTTCATGCCTTGTTAATATAGTTTGGAGTATGTTTGAGTGGAGGTTTGATTTAAGAAAACATGTTTTGGTTGATCTTGAGAGGTTTGGGAGTATTTGAGAGAGATTGCATTGCACATCTTATTTATAGTTTTAAACCATGTTGGGACTTTTTCAAACTCATGTTTTTATGATTTGGGTATGTTAGTTGTGAATATGGATCAAAACTCATATATTTTTGTTAGTTTTGTGGGATTTGGAAATGTTTTGTGGTTTAGAGTATATTGGTTGAGAGTTGATTTCAAAATCATGTCTTTTGTTTGGTTTTGTGAAAAAAATTGGGAATTTATGAGTGTCATAGCATTTGAAGATCTTGATTATTGTTTAAAAACATGTTTACATAACTTGGAAATGGTTTGGAATGATTTTGAATGGTTTTGAAATGTTTTTGGAAAGTTTCAAGAAGTATGGATATGATTTGGGAATGTTTGGAAGCTGCAGAGCAGGGGAAACTGCTGCAAAATTGTGTACTGCAGAATCCAGATCGATCCGGGTCTTGAGCGGATCGATCCGGCACTTCTGGAGGGCCAAAATGGGGGTTCTGTCAAAATCGGATCGATCCGGTTTTGGGGCGGATCGATCCGCAGGTCATTTTCACTGTCGACTTTTACAGAAATGGACATAACTCTCTCTAGAAAACTCAGTTTTGCAGGCCGGTTTTTTGGGTTGGAATCGAGACTCAAAAACCTATTTTTTGGTATAAAATTTTCTATACCTCATTAATGACCATTTTGCCCTTAGGCTTGATTTGTCTAACATAATGGTATAAAAGTGCTTGTTTTCCTTTCTTTTCATTCTTAACTTGGTGTTTGAAGGCCTTGGTGGCGTTCCACGTCTCCTAGGTTCATATGTGTGGATTCGGGGCGTGACAACCCGTACTCGAAAAAAAAGGTTAACGTAGTAATAAGATGTCTTAATTAATGATAATTAAAACATAAGATAGTTTAAGGTGGGGATATGAACCAACAGATGAAAAGGTGTTCAAATGCGGACACAGACGAAAGTCCTGTGATAGGTAGGACTGATATAAAAGTGAGGCCGAAGGAGGGTCTAATTAATATAGTTTACATTTAGATGCTATTATATGCTTATATGAATACTTGTTTCAATGTTTAAAGTTATTATTATGTCTTCTGACAGGTAAAGGGGACCAGTTTGGGTGCCCATGTGAGGACGTTTATGAATACGGTTCATAATTGGTAGGTTTAATAGCAACCTTATATTATATGTGGGACCACATTTGGGACCCACACGAGACATAGATTAAATCCATTTAGAAAATATGGGTAGTTAATATAATTAACTTGGGGGTTTCATAATAAACCAATAGGAAACTTGGGGAGGTAAAATGAAATAATTGAAAAGGCATGACAAAACGTATGCATGTCTTGCATATGTGTTTCATTGTAAAAACACAGCTGGCCATAGGGAAGAGAGAGAATCGAGAACTCTCAAGTCGACGACGGAGCTCCGCACGACGTTTGCTTGTCGTTCCTTTGCCGTCCGACGTCGGATTTGTAAACCAAGACTACATTTGGATTCGTGGAGGTAAGGGGATCACATGCATGTCCTTTGTTTTTGTTTTCGGTAACATTTTTTTGGCGACCGTTCTTGGTTGTTGGCAATTGATGTATCAAAATTATGTAGGATTAACTCTAGAATAAGAATTGGGCAAGATTCTAGCTTGGAATTGGATTTTTGGAGCGAATTGACAAAGAATCAAAGAGATGAGTGTTTTAATCCAAAAAATTGGGTATTTAGATATGTTAATGTGATAATTGTTATCCTATAATGCTTAATTCATGGTTGTGTAGCTATGATTATGATGAATTTGAGTAAAAGCATTTCAATGGTGTGAAAATTGTTATGCTTTTTTGCTGAGTTGTTTATATGCTTATATGGATCAAAGGGAAGTCAAGCAGTGGTCACCATTTATAGGTCTCATATGTAAGGGATATGAAGCCCTCAAGAGAAAGGGCGCGGTGACAACCACAAAGAAATGACGGTAATGCCTTCGGGGTCACGAGAGTGTATTACGCTATATAAGTCCAAAAGTGAGAATGATCCGGGGTGAGAAGGATCTGAGGGTGGTGGCTGGAGTTACTTGACTTTCAAAGATTATTTTTTAATGTTCATAATGATTGTTGCATTTACATGTTGAGCATTCCAATAGCATGATTAGTTCTCTCAATAAACGAAAGCTTAAACGAATATATATTATGTTGTGGTTATTGAATAACCATCGCAGGTACGGAATAGGAGGAATAGAGAAATTACAGGCACGACGGGTTGGACATGAGAGTTGTGAATATAGAGGTTTTAGTTTCCTAACGTAACTTTTGTTTGGAAATGTTGAACAACTTATGTTTTGGGAAGTCTTGTACTATGTCAAGTCCAAGTTAATGTTGGTTATGAGTTTTGTAATGTGGGTTGAACTTGCAAACCACAAGTTGTGTATATTGGGAAGGGACTTAAGAATTAGCTAACTATGGATGTTAATTAACTTAGTTTTCATTATGCTTGAATGTTTATGTTTATTTTGGGAGAATGAGGAGTTTGATGCAAGTTCATGTTTCTAGTGAAGGATCAATGTGTTTTGAGTTTTAAGATAATTTCTCAAATGCTTTGAAATGCTTTTGAAAACTCTCATGGTGTTTGGTTAATGTTTGGAGACAATTGGGAACACTTTTGAAATGGTTTTTGGATGTTTCCATGCGAGTTGATTTGGTTTTGGTATGATTTTGGTCTTGCAGAGCAGGGAAAAACTGCTAAAATTTGTAATATGCAGAATCCTGATCGATCCAAATCTTGTGCGGATCACCGAATCCGGATCGATCCAGATCTTATGCGGATCACCTATGGATCCGGGGCATCTGGAGGAATAGAAAATTGATTCTGTCAAAACCGAATCGATTTGGTTTTGGGGCAGATCGATCCACAGGTCTGTTTTCTGCTCGACGACTTTTACAAAAACGGTCAAAACTCTTTCTACAAAACTCGGATTCGCGCGCCGTTTTTTGCATTGAAATCGGGACTCAAAGATCTATTTTTTGATCTAAAATTTGGCTATACTCTATTAATGAACATTTTGCCCTTGGGGCTGTTTTGTGTCAAGGAAGTTCTTTTTATATCATCTAATTCATGCTTTTCTTGTAATTTAAGATTGACTTTGGTGTTTTGGCTTTGTTACACGTGTCCTAATCTGCCTGAGGCAAGTTAGGGTATGACAAAGAATCACTCAAATTATTAACGAGAATGTCACATTTGTTCCGTGTTGAGAAATGTGACCTTGACCACAGTGCTAGGTCCAACTTATTTAGCCAATTATATGCTAATTGATCAATGGACTGAATCTTTTTCATGTGACATTCAAAATTTCTCATAGTACTTGCACTTGCTACTTTCTACATGCAATCTTTTAGTTCTTTACCCATAATTTTGCATATTATTTATTGTGATCACCCTCTATTACAGATTTAGCCTTCCTTTTAGCTCTATAAACTTGGCTTCTATTCACATTGACCATTATACCCCTCTTCACAGTACTTTGCATAGCCTCAAACCTTCCAATTTGGATCATCCC
This sequence comes from Hydrangea macrophylla, assembly GCA_033977485.1. Lineage (NCBI taxonomy): Eukaryota > Viridiplantae > Streptophyta > Magnoliopsida > Cornales > Hydrangeaceae > Hydrangea > Hydrangea macrophylla. The sequence goes on from CM066994.1 coordinate 39,860,909, forward strand.
TAAAAGATTCGAGGTATATCTTTCATAGGTACCTTGGAGTGACTATGTGATTATCATAAGATCCGCCACATTTCTGAACAAGAATCAGACTCTTAATTTGAATAGTCTTCTCACCTTGTATGGGAGATGCATGGGTCCTCCACCCACAATCATTCTTGCACACAGCTGTAACTCTCGCATTTTCATTCCTTTTGTATTTGAAGTCATAGCCATTTTGCACACTCCACTCCTTAAGTGATTCCCTATAAACTTGATCATTTGTGAATCTCAAACCAACCTGCAACTCAGGTTTTTGGATGTCCACATCTTCATTGAACTCTGGATAAGTGATTCCATTTTCTCATCAGAGGAACCCAGCTGACTAAGCATATCAATCTCATTTCCAAGACCAGACCACCAGTCTTCCACATCTCCTTCCATTTGTCCATCAGCATCCCCTTCTAGCCCTTCAGTTGTTTGATCCCTTTTAGTTGTGTGATCCATCAACGGCCCCTTCAATATTTTCTAAATGTGATGCAAAGATGTCTTCATCAGCATCCCATTCAAGCCCTTCATTTAACCATTCAGGATCATAATCAGAACTATCCTTAGAGGTGGTGTCACTGTGGCAATTTTCAGGATCATTGCTTGATTCATTTGTAGCTTCTAAATAGATACTTCGAAGACCATAGTATAAACCATACTCATTACATCATCATCATCTTTAAGTTCTTTCAAACCAGTATCCAAACTCACCCAGGGGTGCTAAAGTATATGATACATGTTTGTTGACAACCAAGTTGGACATACATGTGTTGTAGTTAAAAAAAAAGACATAAGGTCTGGGTCACAATCTTCAACATACTTGACATTTCCTCCTTTATAACTGGTATGAGGACTCTTTACGAAATGTCCACTATAATGCATCTCAAGGGTAATATTGTATGCCATTCTGTAAATCAACATGTAAATTAATAATTTAATCAACATGTAAATCAATAATCAAAGCAATTATTTAATCAATATGCGAATCAAATGGTCCCATTGTTGGTTCCTACTGTCCCCACTTTCCATTATGGAAGATAAATTCCATGGTTGACATCAAGCTCTATTTTCCAATTTCAATAAATGGTCCCCACTTTGCCACTTACCTTTCTTTTACATAACAGCAAAAACAAGAAACTAAATGGTATATAATATTCAATGTTCAGAGATCATGGAATTATGTTCAATATTCAATGGTCAATGGTATAAAATATTAGCAAGAATGGTATAAACCTTACTTATTCGAATATGTCCAAGGTTAAGAAGCCCTTACCTGATTTGTTTCTTCGATTCGAACCCAAACTTCCAAAATACACTTTGTTCATCCAGAGATTCTTCAATTTGTGTATATTTCATTAATCATTATCTTCGCACCCCCCTCCACACACACACACACACACACACACACACACACACCTTTTTTTTTCCTGATAGAGAAAGAGAGAGAGTCCAGGGGGGAAATATGTAGGAATTTACTGAATGACTAAATCGTCACGGTCCGTCTAATTTGACGATAAAACTAACAGTTTCAGGTTAAAAATAGTCCGGGGGGGTAAAGTGTCACGTTTCATAGTACAGGGGGGTGAAGTGAGAACTGCCTAAACCACAGCGCTTTAACAGCACCCCCCCCCCCCCCCCCCCAAACCCAAAAAAAAAAAAAAAAAAAAAAAAAAAAATACAGTATCAACTTTTGAAGAGTTGTTTTATGTTTCAGTCTACTTTATATTTGTCCGTTATAAACTTGTACTAAAATATTGTGAAAGATGCTCTAGCGGTTTCCCAACGTTTAATGCACTGCTCCGACGTGTGCAGTTGATTCCAACGTTATCAAAAGTTGTTCCCGACATTGTGAATAGTTGCTCCTAACAGAGCTATCCAAAAAAAAAGTTATGTAAAACTTGATGACTTTTAATTTTACAAAAAAATTGATATTTTTCTTATTTTCAAGAAAGTAGTAGGTTGGATGTTAAATTTGGCACAAAAATCAACTGAATTGTAATTAGTTCAACGACCACAGAACAATAAGGCTTTAGTTGACCGAAACCAATTCAACTGGTTGAATTTTCAATTTGATTCTTGATTACTGTTGAAGATGGTTACTGCATGTGTTTTTCGTTTATTCTCCCTAGTTTTAGACTTGTCATTAAAGGTTTTTTTGGGACGTCTAAAAGTGCATCAATTTTAGTCTAAGTCTTAATTTTTATTTGATTTTTGTGAGAACCAAAGTCCAATTGGTTTGGCAAAGGATATGTAATATATAATAGAGTTATTAGACTGGTCAAAGTTCTTGTGTAAGAAATTGGCATTCACACACTTAAATTTATAGAACTAGTTCATTTATAAACCCCATAATTGATTCTTTACTTTACCAAATAGCCTTTAATTCTCCCATGTGGTTTGGGCTAATATTCAATCGTTAGTGAATGTGTTTAATTTAACGGATATAGTGATTTAATTTTTTGCTTTTTTTTTTTTTTTTTTTTACATTTTTTTGGTTAGCACATGTTTTTTAGATATACTTATTGTGGTTGGTACCTTTTTTAAAAACACTTCAGTAGGCAGACTTATGTTGTCTTATATTTAATTGATTAATTAGCGGTTGCACATTAGTCCAAACTACCAATGGCATAAGTGACACGCATGAAATAGTAGGGGACAAACTAAAAAATGTGCTAACCGTCAAGGGTGTGTTTGTAATTATTCAGGGTGTGTATGTAATTAATCCCAACATATAGTCACAATCTACTAAGCATAGAAAGCGTAGGAGGTTGGAACACCGTGTCACTTTGGTGGAACAGCATTCGGATGCTGTGGTCAAAATGTCACTTTCACAATTTTATTATATGTTGTCCTAACTTTTTGAGTAATAAAATTATGATGATAATTCTTTTATTATGAGTAATATTATGTTTTTTAAAATTTTATATTAAAAGTTCTTCATAAATAATATGACAGTGGAGTCAGGTCTAATATAGTGAGATCAGTTAAATTTGATTAGAAGTTGTTAACCTGTCCACACTGTCACATCATTTAGAAAATATTTTTAAAATAAAAATTTTAAAAACATAGTATAACTCATTTATTATACGTCATTTGTTGTTCTAACTTTTCTTTTTGAGCAATAAAGTTACAATGACGACATTCAGATACGGACCAAACATTAATTTCTCCCTCTTATGGAAAGTTTGTTCAAGATAGGAGGAGGATGAGATGTACCTAGGAAGACTGGAGAAAGTAAATTATTTAGTTATTTATTATTTTTATTTTTATTGTTATTATATTAATTGTAGGGTCCAAAAGGCAGATTGAAATGGAAAAGAATTTTCTCCTCTTTTGTCTGTGAGAACTTTTATGATGCATTTTAATAGTTTTTGTAGTATGATATATCCAAATTTGGTGCCAAGATATAGCTGATTCCCAAAGTGCATGTGTAATTGGGTCTAAAGAGTAATAATTTTGGAAACCATGTCACTTTTAAAAACAAAACAAATTAGTTTTCAAAGTTACTTATACTTTGGGACCTAGTTAGTAGTTACATTTTTGGGATACAACTTTCGCCATCTTGACATCCAAACTAATATGTATGATACAATCAAAATCACTATAGTTTTTCTTTGTTTTTCAATCTTCAAAATGTCATAACTTTAAAAATTCAAATCAAGTTTTGATAAATTTTATATATCTATGATCTACAAAATAAGATGCACAATGCCTATAAATTTTTTTAAAAAAAAATTCAAAATTTTGCAGCTCAAAAACAGTTATCGAGATTTTTTTTTGTAAAATCGACACTTCCATTGTTTAGATCTCGAAAATTAGTCAACATAAAAAAAAATGATCCAAAATGGCCAAAGAATCGCAAATTTATGGTCATTTTTATCATATGATACTATATTTATTATTCTATCCAACTAAAGACAATGACATTCCATCAAATTAACCAAATAATCACAAATTGTGGCCATTTTATCAGATGTTACTGCCTTTACAATACCTTCTACGCGAAGACAGACAATTTTTTTTTTCAAAGATAGTAACACATCACTGTCACCAAAAAATTACAAAATTAGGGTCATTTAGCAGATGTCAATGTCTTTAAATACTGCCCCCATAAGAAAAACAATAGCATATCGTCAAATATTAGTAAAATAAAATTAACAGAAATCGACCAAATTATCGCAAAATTATCGTCAAAAACAACATGTCATCGGTAGTTACATTATTTTGAAATCGACCAAATAATCGCAAAATTATGGGCAATTATCAAAAGTTATTGCCTTTACAATATTGTCCAGGTAAAGATAGTAACATATCATCAAATGCAAAAATATTTTTTCAAAGATAGCAAAAAATTGTAAAATTTAGGGTCATTTAGCAGATGTTACTATCTTTAAATACTCTCCCCATGCGGAAAACAATAATGTATCATCAAAGATTAGAAATATGGCATTGCACAAAAAGACAGTAACAGGTCATCGACTGTAATACCCTGTATTTTCAATAAATATTTAATACACAGAGTTTTCTATATTTTCCTTGTTCATACTTGAAGTTTTACTTTCAACCAATCAAGCCTATCGAGCATTTCAAAGTTCAAGCGATCGAACCTTGTTCTATCGATCGAAACCCTACCGACATGAATTAATACGTGGTCCCCACTTCAATCGATCAAACTATCTTCAATCGATTAAACCTGACCGATCTGTGTTCGAGCGATCGAACTACTTTTGATCGATCGAACTTGTAATCATCAGGATTTTCATGTTTCACGCAAAAATATCCATCTGCCCACCCCTCTCCTCTATATATACCTTGTGTTCGTGTTTGTAGTGTGTTTGCTGAACTTGAGAGGTTAGAGAAAGTTGTGAGTGCTTGTGTTTTATATATATTATTCACATATCTATATATATACACACATCCATAATATATATATATATATATAGTCAGAGAGAGAAGAGAACTAGAAGGAAGAAGAAAGAAGAAAGAAGAAAAAGGAGACAAAAAGAGAGAGAGATACAGAGGCAGAGAAGAGAGAGAAGGAGGAGGCCATTATTGAAGCTCAAAGCTCAAGCCAAACACACCCTAAGTGAGTTTTCACTCACTTGGTTTCTTTAATATAATGTTTACAAGCTTTTGGTGATGTTTAGATGTATTAAACACGTCTCTAAGACGTTTATATATTGCTGTTTACGAATCTACTGGAGAAGACGACTCTCAAGCGATTGAACTGAGTTCAATTGATCGAAAGTTCAATCGATCAACATATTTCGATCGCTCAAACATTTCTTTTCTCAATCGATCAAAATGGTTTCAATCGATCGAAAGTAGGGTGCTGTGTCCACAGAGATTTGGGAGTGAAAGTGTAATCGGATTAAACCGTTGAAGTTGATTAAGAAAGAGGTTGTACTTTTGATAGTAATAAATCGACTAGGAATTTATAGACTACAATGTAAATACAACTATTGATATTTGAATGAAAATGGAATTGGAAATGGTGAGAATGTGAATGAAAGTGAAACCTAGAGTGGTGACTCCACTACTAACCATTTAGGCATTTGGAAAATCATATTTCTTCAATAGTTGACTCAAGAACTCGAAAAGAACTCATATACTATAAAGATTTGGGAATTAATTTTACTCAAATACTAGCATGACTCATTTTTGATAGGAATGATTTGTCCACCCTCAATTTTACTAAACCAAGTTAAACTAGGTGGTAGTACAAATAATCTTCTCTAGGCATGAACCATATGTCATATTTCAATTACATCAATAAAGCACTATTGTGTAGCCCTCACAATAGAGATCACAGAAATCAAGCATGAATTATGGTTCGTTTAGACCAAAACAAATTTCTAATACAAGAAATAAATCAAAGCATGGAAACATGCTTAAGAAGACCTATGAACAAAGTGGTAAAGCAAAAACAACTAAATTACCCAAACGACCAGGTCTAGGTGTTAAACAGAAATACAAAAAGAGGAGCAGAGGTAGTAACTTACTTCTTCTATTCAGCCTCTTTCTTCCTTCTCCAACCAATTCTTTACCTTTTCAGTGTCACCCAGAACCTAGAAACCAAACATTGTGTCTAGAGAATCGAGTTTCCCAATCATAAACATGACAACCCATCAACATGATTTTCCTTGCACATTTTAATACAAAAATATAAAGAAGAAGATAGTGTAATAAAAGCACCTCATTTATTATATCTTGTGGAAGCCAATATTTGTTCATCTCCCATCCACGCGTAGTCTGCTTATGCTCAGTTGAAAAAAGAGAAAGAAATTAGTGCACTATTCAACTTAAGATAGCATAACTAGTATAGAAATTTATGACTTATTACCCTTTTAACATACCATTATAGACAAAACACCATTCTAATGTGCAAAATATTTTGGAGTCCCTATTCAAAATGGTGGGGACGCGACTTAGATAGCTATTTCCAGACTTAATTAGATACCAATGTCATAAGTTATTTATATGGAAGTATGCCAAGTGGCAATCACTTCTACGTCATGAGTCATGTGTGAATGCTTGAATAGTTGACACCCCCCCCCCCCCCCCCCAACACACACACACCCACACCCACACTCACACACACTTGTGTCATAATGCATTTTACCACCCATTGGATCTGGTGAGAATGATGTAAATTAAAAGAATAGAAACAACAACAATTAGAACAAATCCCCAAAGGTGAAAATTAAGGCTATAGGAAAAGGTAAAAATCTTGAACCACACAGGAAAGAATAAAACTGACATTAGATTTTGTAGTTAATGCTGCTACAACCAATTATTTCGGGGGTGACTACGGATTCATCGATGTAATTACGTACAGTATATGCGTAATTTCTCCTAGCAATTCTGAGATTATTATTTTTTTCATTAAAAGATAAACATAAAGTGTATAGACATTAAGTACAAAATTTGCAAAGTGACTTTGGCACCCGGAGGAGTCCAATTAGCTCAGAGCTAGATGAGGTTTACATGCAATGGAATCTTCAGGCCAACCTCTCACTTATTTGAGCTGGATTACTCTTCCTAGTTGAGTAGAGTTTGGCACACCTTCCCCTCTCAATATCAATCTCATGGTTTAAATACACTATGGTACACAATAAATCAGTGATGATCATGGTTCACAACAAAGTTTAAAAACGCCCAAACATCGAATTCTTGCGTGACATTAGTGATTCGCTGAAAAACAGACATCACAAAAGAAAACCATAGCTTCCAAAACCATCCATTAATTTATGTCAGATGGAAAAAATCCGATGAAAAGAAAATCGCTTAAAAATTTTATCAGGTCCATCCAGTCAGCTATACAAATATCTTTACAAATTAGACAAAAATGGTTTCCTAAACTGAACATCAAATTTTATCTACCATATATATATATATATATATAAAGTAAAACCCTAGATCTACCAAACTAAAAAACAATCTGACTCAAAACTGACCACAGTTTCAGTTTCAAAATAACAAGTAGCATTGAATTAATAAGATCAAAGAAGAGAATAAACTCATAAGGCCTCGCGAATCGATCAAATAAATGTCATACCTGCTTCTCACTGTTTTTGTAGAGGAACTAGAAATCTCAACCCTACACAAAAAAAAATCATTATAATTTTGAGCGAATTGATCAAATTAGGGTAAAAAAGAGGAGAGATAGAAGATGAGAAGTAAACACACTTACACCCACAACACTACAACAGAACACATACTCCAAGCACACAAACCAGAGCACACACACACACACACGCACACACACACCAAAAAATACACACACACACATGCACACACCAAAATACACACACACGCGCGCGCATACACAATCTACAAAATCAAAGCAAAAAAAAAGCCCAAAATCAATCAAAGCCACATAAAGAATCGATTAAAGAGAGAAAGCTAGTTCAAAGGAACAAAACGATGGAACGCTAGAGAAAGTGAGAGAGAAGACATACCAACTTCTGTATTTCTAGGGCACAAATATGGATGGAGAGAGAAAGAGAAGACTAACCGATCTTCATTTATCTCAGCAACGACGCGAAAATTTCTGAATCCAAGTAGCGACTTCGGAAGTTATAGTTGGTGTCGGCGTCAAAAGTGGTGGCGATGTTGCGGTGGTGAGGGGTAGCAGCGGCGGTGGTGAGGTCTAGGGCTAGCAGCGGCGATTTGTGGTCTCTATTCTCACTTCTCAATATCAGATCGATAGAAGAGAGAATGAGAGGGGATGACTAAAATAATCCTAAATGGAGTATGTTTTATTTACAAAATTGCCACCGCAATTTTATTTACGTCGGTTTTAAAACACTAGCTTACTATTAATGTCGGTTTGTAACAAAGTGACAATAAAACTAGTATTATTTATGTCAATTTAACAAAAATTGACATAAAAACTATAACATTTATGTCAGCTTTCTAAAAACCGACATAAATACTTAAAAACTAACATAAAAAGCCCACATGAGAAATACTTATGTCACTCAAAATAAAAGTGACAAAAATAATTTTAAAAGTGACATAAAAAGCATTTTTTCTTGTAGTGATGATCAGGAAATGTTGTTCTATTTTCATCAAATGTTGTTCTGTGCAAATCAAATGTTGTTCCATGGATCATCAAATGCTGTTCCGTGATCATCAAATGTTGTTCTATACAAATCATATGTTGTTCCATGATCAAGAAATATTGTTCTATTTTCAACAAATGTTCCGTGCAAATCAAATGTTGTTCCATGAAATACATAAAACTCCTGACAAAAGCAATACACTAATTTTACCAATTAAAATTCCGGTTGTTGTTGAAGTACCATGCATTACCTATGCTCACCTGCAATTAATGTACATATGCTTAGGCATTAATATACATGCTAACATCTAATAAATATTGGCAATGTATGGGAATAAAGTACCTTATTCACATTTGAAACTGTCTCACTAGTTTGCTGCATACATACACTATCGGTGCTATTTAAATCGAATTAGAATTGAGTTGGTGGGGGCATGGTAGTAGAACCACCAAGATTTGTGAACGCTTGCGACGAGCTACTAGCATTCGCATTTGTTGCAGGTGTTGTAATGTACACAGGTGAATATGTAGAGCTCGTTGTATTTGATGAATTTCTTTTTCGAGCTGTCTGCCCGTGACTCGAGGTTGATAAATCCGGTTGTAAGGTTGGGCACGTAGGTTTTGAGTGTCCGGCTTTCCTAGTCAATGTAATTGAATTTTTATAAGTTGATTATATTTCATGAATGCGATGTAATATGTATTTTGGTTGTACCTGGACTGACCACATCTCTTTCAATTAGGTATACCAACCGAAAGCTTCCAACATTAATTTTGTGGATGAGCAAGTTTCTTTATTGCTGGAACAAACTTAACATGCTTTTGGAACAACTTGTTATGGTCTTGAACAAAGTTGTGTTGAGGAATTAATATGGTGGCAATTTAAAATAATTAATACAACTACATACCCATAATAAATCACTCATACTTATACATCAAATTTCAAATTTTATGATAGTGTACAAGATTTTATACATAAATGTAAAATCTTACATGATTGGCACACAAATCAATCCACGGAGAACAACTATTTGTACCATGAAACATTTGTTTCCCACCACAGAACAAACATATAAAATGAAACAACATTTTATGGGATAGAACAATCGTTCCTGATCAAGGAACAACCATCACTTGAGAATCGGCTATAGCAGGTTTCCTTCACATTTATTACGCGTCAGACAGCCATCACTACGTGTCATTCAGCCATCACTTCATCCTAGCTTTTTATTTTTAGCTTTTTCTTTCTCCTCCATTCCAAACTTGACAAATGACAAAGTGATTTGGAATATATATACACCCAAAACCACCAAACGTACCAAAATTTGCTCCTATCTTTTAATACTACATGATCATATTGCATTGAGCCACACCCATTTTCCGATTTTTCCCATATCTAAAGATTTTCTTGTTGCTAAAGGCATATCTAAAGATAGATATGTCATAGACAGTGTGCTTTCTTCTGAAAATTCAGCCGGTGTTGTACTTTTACTTTGGGGATTGCAAATGGCCATTTCCTAGGTGCTGTTTATAGTCCAGACCCTAAAATGGAAATCATGAACAACTGGCAATAGCATCAAATCAGTCACGGTTTGATGCCCTGAAAAGCTTTAAAGACCAAATGGAAATCATGAACAACTGGCAATACCATCATTTACGTGTTACATATGAATTGGAGAAAAAAAAACAGAAAAAGTTGACACTATAAATGCTTTGTCGTTAGACTTTCTTAGACCATCTCCAACCCACACATCAAACACCATTTTGAGGCAAATTTTGCTGCAATCTCAAAAATTTCTGCTCCAATGGACACATCAACAGGTGCAGCAAAATTTGCTGCAATCTAAAATTGCAGCAACATTACTGCGAAGGCAAAGCTGAGGCAAATAATTTCCCAGCTTATTTTATTCAAAGAGAGAGAGAGAGAGAGAGAGAGAGAGAGAGAGAGAGAAGAATCCTGAAGATGAGAAGAGAGAGAGAGAAGTACTGGGTTTAGCCATTTAGGTAAAATGGGATAAAAATTATAGGGTGTTTTTATATTTCATTGACAATAAAAGTGGACCAATCAAACCCATTAAGTTTTCAATTTAATTGGAAAAACAAAATATACAATAGAAAAAATTTATTTTATTTTTATTTATTAAAAAAATCATATATTTGCAATAAAAAACGCTATTAAACCACAAAAGTACATTAACATGAGCATAATATAAATAATAGATAAAAGAATAAAATTTATTAAAATATACAATTTTTGATGTATGGGTTGGAGTGACTCACTTTGTAACATCAAAAACAACACATCAACTTTGCCTCAGACCATCAAAATCACTCATTTGCTACATCATTTGATGTTTTGCCTTTGGAGATGGTCTTAGCAACATATGAACATTTTTTTTAACTTAGTTTGTGCGTTGATAAAAGTTGAGCAAAATGAGAAAAAACTTACTTAAGCGCATTCAGGCTTAGTTTGGCCCCTATTTTAGTGTTTTTTTTTTAAAACACAATTTCATGTTAATTCATTTGGTAACTAGTTTATGAACTTTGCAAAAATTGAACGTAGGAGGTTTTTTTTTTTTTTTTTTTTTTTTTTTTGGGGGGGGGGGGGGGGGGGGGGGGGGGAGCTTTTAAAAGCTCAATGTTGCTTTTTGGTTCATGAATATTTTTTAAAGAGTAATGTGTCACTTGTACAAAATTATCAAACAACTTAATAATAAATTTCATAAGCTACTTTTAAAAGCCACGTGGGGCCAAACTAAGCCTTAATGCTTCTGAGACAATTAATGCATTGTTGGTTGGACTTTTCTTAGCAATGTTTGGATATTTTTTTTAGGAACGTTTATACCTTGATTAATTTAGTTTTAACATTTTTGGACTTAGTTTGTACATATATTATTTGCTAACAAATGACTAGTTTTGTTATGAGAGTACAAATATTAGTTCTCAATAAAGTCCAAATATTACTTATTAAAGTCCAAAATGTTGGTTAAAAAAAGCGTTTGCTTAGTAAAGTCTAATGATTTGTAAGAAATGTATAATATATATATATATATATATATATATATATATATGTGCAAAACCACATTCACAACCACCTTCGCCACGGGTTGCGTAGAGATGAGAACTCAAACTCAACCTTAAACTCATTCAATGGCCAAGAAAGTTTTGCTCTATGTGGGGCGAAACCACTTCCACCCACTATAGAATTCCCCTAAAGGTGTTTTGACCACACGCGCGCACACACACACACACAAAAAACACCCTTAAAGTGTCCCCCTAGGTACTGTGATAAAAATGAAAATTTTAATAAGAAAAAAAAAAAAAAAAAAAAAAAAAAAAAAGAAAGAATCTGATATCCAATAGACAGGGACAGGGACAGGGACAGGGACAATAACAAAAATAAGGAGTTAATTACTTTAAATGTGTAAAAAAATTTTAAATATAGGCCAAAGATAAGTAGATAACACATATAAGGTAATTAACTGCCATAAAAATAAAAAAACCCAGTTACAAAAAATTTCCCACATAGAGATAGACAGAGACAGAGAGAGAATCAGAATCCTTTGTCATTAGCACGCTTTTCTGGCGAATTTCGACCCTGTGAGTTAATGTTGGTTATAGTAAATTTCACAAAACACAGTTTATCACAAGTGTGTTGTTGTAGTTTATATATCTATATATATATATATATATAATTTTTATTTTCAAAAAGACCAAACCTATTTTCTATTTGGGTAAAATTACATTTCGTACCCTTATAATTTGGGTGTGATTTCACTTTGATCGCTGCTTGCAGTTTCAATTTTGTCACTTTGGTCCTTATAATTTCAGTTTAGGTTTAATACAGTCCATTTAAGAAAATTTCCTACAATTTTTAACAAAAATAGGTCATGTGATGCACACTTGAGATATCATTAGGGGCGTAATGGTAAATTATTAAGAGAAATTACACTTAACACACCTATATTAAACCTAAATCTGTCAGAAATTGTAAAAAAGAAATTGATGAATGAACTGTATTAGATCTAAACTGAAACTGTAAAGATCAAATTGACAAAGTTAAAATTGCAGGTACCAAAATAAAATCACACCCAAACTATAAAGATAAAGTGTATTTTTTCCTTTCCCTTTCTGTTTTTGTTTTTAACCAATGAACATAAAATCTTCTACAGTACTGAAACACGAAAATCGAAATAATTATCAAACGCCACCAAACTAACATAAACACAAAAAGAAAATGAAATAGTAAAAAAAAAAATTTGTTAAATTTCTATTTTATGTATTTATTTTTTGGTCAAACAATTTGGTAGTGGGTTGGAATTGGTCTAAGTTGCGGTTTAATTGATCTAACGGCTGTGACAAAGTCAGTCGTGTTGTCACATACACAACTAGTGGAAGATTTGTTTTCTTTGGACGCAAGAAGAGAGAAAGACTCGGTCTCCAAAAGTAGGCGGCATTGCACAGGACTAGGCGCAATGAACCTTCTTATTATTCAAAATGTCTACAACATGTATTCAGATAATTCTGTTATAATAGGGATGTGTTTGGGAAAGTTTAAAGTAGGAAAGGTTTTAATTCAAGTCACTCTTTCTATTTGGTTTTTTAAAAAATAAAAATAAAAATAAAAATAAAAAATTGAGGTTATATGTTCGTTTGAAAAATTGTTTTCCCTAACAACCTCTTATAGACTTTTATCACATAATAATCTTTTATCAAAATCTTTTATTATATAGTAATCTTTTATCAAAATCACAAATAGCCTCTTGTCGATGTTTTACCAAATACTCAAAATCTTTTGTTTTTTGTTTGGAGAATGTATTTATTTTTATGTATAATACATTTATGTTGGGCCAAATGCAATTTCATATTTTCTTAAAAAAGGAAGCATCTGTAACTGACCAATAATTAATTGCCATGTCATCCTCCAATCTTATCACAATCACTCAAAATTAGAAACAGCCCATATAAATCAGGACACTAAGATTTTATTTAAAACACATGATACATCTCGATCACCAAGGCCTTCCAAAAAAAAAAAAAAAAACAAAAAAAAAAAATTTAAATTATGAGGGAGCTAACCTACAATATGATGGTTGTATGTTACTAGCATACACCATTCTCTTTAGTAATGAAAAATAGATTTTTAGTGACAAAATTTTTGTCACTAAAGGTTTCAACTTTTAACGACGAAAATTTCGTCGCTAAAAGCCTTTTTTTTTCGTCGCTAAAAGCCTTTTTACTGTAGGTTAACAAATCCCTAAATTAAATATCTAATTAATCTAAAATTCCACATAAGATAGCATATGACCATTAATGAAAGGATTCACTGTTTTCAACACTTTTTGAGAAGATTTTTTGAGAAGCATAGCATTAGTCTTCTACATAAGAAATAGAGAGAGTACTTTTGCTCACCCAAAAATGGTTCACCAATGTTCACCCAAACATTCCATTGATCAATGCAGTGGGATCGAGTATAAAACAAATTGATGTTTAATGTTGGATCCTACTATATTAACCAATAAAATACTTAGATGAACATTAATGAACCATTTTTTAAGTGAGCAAAAGTATTTTATTTCTGAGAAATAGATCTCCCAAAGCAAGTAAAAATACCATATATGAGATTTGATTGGTCCAAGCAAATCATTTTACATAAAAAGTCAACTCCTCCTCTCACACAAGTTCTTTTCACAACAAGAAAAGGCGTGAATACTCACACCTATTTAATTAATCACATTTATTAATTTATATCAGTATCATCGACCCCTGCCCCATATACATATACATATATATATATACACACAGACTTTCCCATCTCTCTAGTTTTGGTTCCCACTTTGTAGTGTAAAGACTTCAATGGAAGACAAACAAGAACAAGTGATTGCCTCAGTAGAAGATTTTCATTTAGAAGATGGAGATGAGTCAACTCGGTATCCGGGTCTTGAGGAGGTTGAGGAAATAATAGGGTATAGTTTCAATGAAAAAAACTTATTAGTAGATGCTTTCACACATGGTTCGTATAAAGAGAGTTGTACATCGTATGAGCGGCTCGAGTTTGTGGGTGACTCAGTTCTTAATCTCTTGATTGCTAAAAAAGACTACTTTTTGTACCCGGGTCTTCCACCCGGAAATCTGACCCGGCTCCGATCCGCCAATGTTGACACAGAGAAGCTGGCAAGGGCGGCTGTGAAGCTTAATTTACACAAGTTTTTGCGGCACAAGAAACCTTTGCTTGATGGACAAGTAAGTGATAAAAATCTTCTTTTTTTTTGTTTGATTGGTTTGGTTTTTCAACTTCGATGGTTGGTTGGATATGTGAATATTAAATGCATGGCAAATTGTCATATATTTCATACTAAATAAATGATTGAAAATATGCCCCCCCCCTCCCCCTTTTTTTTTTTTTTTTTTTAAATATGGAAAGGTGATTCAATTGTGGAATCACTTTTAATTATAGTGCGACCAGTTGAATTTCTTTTCGAAGACCTTTTAAATTCTACTGTCATATAACTTGGTATGATACAAATTTAAAAACTGCATCATTTCCACTAGAAAAAAAAAGTACATTTTAAAAAATTATAATATATATGTGAAATAAGTCAAATATCTCAACAAATATGTATCATGTGGTAGAGTTAACAAATATTTTTTTTTTTTTTTTTTATAAAATTTCTTTGAACCCATACTGTGCCCAAAAATGGCCTCTGTAGTTAAGGGGTGTTAAATTCCGTCAAGAAAAAAAAAAAAAAAAAGTTAAGGGGTGTTAAAGAGTAATTACCAGTTTTATTGTTCAGTAAACTAGCTCTCAATGTTAAAAGTATTTTGTGTTCCAACTCAAAGTTAATTTTTATTTTTATTTTTTTTTGTGAAAGCTCAAAGTTAAATATTAGTAATATTTACTCATAAAACCCTATACAAGACATGAGTCTCAAATCAACTTGTCATATTCATGTATGATGTATCCCTGCACATACACGAATACACATACACAGATACATACACCAATAAGGTAATTAACTTGCACGTGGTGTTGAAAGCGACAAAAAAAATGGTAGGGTCTGAAAATGCATAAGATGTAACCACGTTTAGTTTAAAATTTGAGTACATACAACGGTTATATACCATACATATCTTTTTCTTCAAATTAGGATTGATATGAACTTAAATAGGGACCTCTTATTGATTTAGGCTTAGTTTGGTCTTCACGTGGTGCTTCTCCTTTTTTAAAGTACAATTTAATGTTAATTCATTTGGTAACTAATTTATGAGCTTTGCAAAAATTGAACTTAGAGTTTTTTTGGAGGGAGCTTTTAAAAGCTCTAGAATTGAGCTTTTAAAAGCCCAAGATTGCTTTTTGGTTTCATGATGTCTTTTTGAAGAGTAGTGTGCAACTTGTATAAAATTATCAAAGAATTTAATAACAAATTTCATAAACTCCTTTTAAAAAGTCACATAGAGGCCAAACTAAAGCCTTGTACATGAGCAAAATAATTGTTGTGACAAATATTTCTTCTGGTTTAGGTCCATTAATAAAGGTTTCCACGGTAATGTTCCAGTTTCTAGTTTTTGTTTCCTTTTTAGTATTTATGATTGATTCAAATATGAGAAGAATTCACTCTAAAAATGAAAACAAAAATCCTAATCCAAATCCAAATTGAACTTGCAATATTATCATGTGAGCCCAAAATGTTTAGTCAGTCCAAAGGCAAAAAACAAAGAAGCATTTTCAATTTTGGTACGAATAAATTCTAGATTTACTCCATTCCCTGTCAGCTACATTAGCTAGATAGATGAGACATATATGCTAAATCAAAGTATATATTTCCACATCCAACTCTCTCTCTCTCTCTCTCTCTCTCTCTCTCTCTCTCTCCAAGTTTGATGTGATAAAGAGTGCGTTATGGATGTTTTTATGTAGGTAAATTATAGTGATCTACCTTGAGTATTATTAGAAATAGACAATTGTCCTTAAATCCCCCATTCATGTACTTTCGTGGATGGAGGACACCCAATATTTTTATTTAATACTAGATCCCTAGGATCCTAGTTAACACACCTAATCATGGTTAATGATTTTGTTGTTCCCATTTTACCCTTCTTTATATTTCTGTGATATACATATAGATGTAATATATATTTAGTCATTAATTGGGAATTTGGGAGTAATAATTGTATTTATTCCCCACTATTGCCATGTTTGAATGTTAGAATTATTTCTACCATTTACATCCCTTAACACATGCTGATTGATCATTCATATTCATTACATCATAAAAATATGTCAAATTAAATGTTTGACTCTTTAATTGTGTGTTCATGTGGATTATTTTTGTTTTTTAATGATTGCTTTTGGTCTTCTTTCTTATTTATATTTCACAGCATGTGAGACATACCTTATTTACACAAATGTTATTCAATACAGATTGGCTAATATCACTACCATAATCGATTGTTCAGCTTCCTTGCAAGAGAAAAAAAAATTGTCAAAAAAAAAGTTGACTCTTTAATTGAATAATCCTTCAATCATTGACCCTTGCATTGTGGTATTTATATCTCTATTAATTACATGCATGTTAAACAATATATATCACCAGAAATCATTACTCCCAACCTGAACAAAAAGAACATCATCAATTTTTTTGGTCATTACTTTGCTTGTGAAATTCACAAAACAAGTTGTTGGTATATGAGGCAAATAAAAAAGGATTATAAATCCCACAAATGAGACAGGTTGTTGCCCACAATCATGACGACCACCTTCGCGACTCAATGGTGCGGTGGTAATGTGTTGGCAGTGGTGGTGGGTGCCATGGTGCTGTGGTGTCTAAGAGTGATGGTGGGTGCAATGGTGATGATGGTGGTTAAGATTGGTGGTGGATGCGATGGTGGTTAATAGTGGTGGTCTCTCTCTCTCTCTCTCTCTCTCTCTGTTCCCTTTTTCCATAACATGTTATGAGTTTCACAAATCATGTTGTGTCACTCTCTTTCATTTCCATTTTTTCCAGAATATGTTGTGAAATTCACAAATCATGTTGTGACTTTATGTCGCTTTCATTTTCGTTTTCCAAAACATGTTGTGAAATTCACAAATCATGTTGGGACTCTCTCTTCCATTTCCATTTTTCTAGAACATACGAAATTCACAAATTATGTTGTGTCTCTCAATTCCATTCTCGTTTTCCAGAACATGTTGTGAAATTCACAAATCATTTTCCAGAACATGTTGTGAAATTCACAAATTATGTGGGACTCTCTCTTCCATTCCCATTTTTTTAGAACATGTTGGGAAATTCACAAATCATGTTGTATTTCTCTCTCTCTCTCTCTCTCTCTCTCTCTCTCTCTCTCTCTTTCATTTTCATTTTTCAAAACATGTTGTGAAATTCACAAATCATGTCGAAACTCTCTCTTCCATTCCCATTTTTCCACAACATGTTGTGCCTTTTCAATTCAAAATGTGTTCCACAAATCATGTTGTTGGACATGATTGTGGATGAAAATAGCTATCATTATCAGTAATAATGACTTTCAAATTTTGATCCCCATAATTTTTTATTCTCTTAATTTTTGGGGAGAAATTTTGGTTGAAATCATTAATGGAGGAGGTTACCATTTTTAAGAATACCAAACTTAATGAGGAAGGGGTATTTTAGTCCCTAAAAAATTTCAAAGAGTTAATTATAAACATGTTTTAACTCAAGAACCTAAAACTATTTAATTGAAGTATCTAGGATTTATCACTAAATCACCCTATTAGAAAAACCTCTCTTATTTTAAGGTTATTCCCCAAAAATATGATAACTGCCAAATCGTACGTGTTAACTAGTAGTTAGAATATTATTAGCGTTTTCTTTGTTGTGTAATTCTATAACAGTACTAAATAACCAATTTACCTTCACTTGTTAGCATCTTTATACAATTATACCCTCTTAACATAATAAAAGACCATGTTTTACACCATTGAGAAAGATCAAAATTTTGTTTTTCTTCGAAAAAAGTTTTTTGGTATTTCAAAACAATGAGAGTGTAAAATTTTAGCAGGCAGGTGTATATTAGTCCTTCAATTTTGTTATAGCATTAATAGCAAGGAAAGTCTTTAATTTTTAAAGGCTAGTAAACAAATCGGGAGAATTTGTTCGAAAACTTAGAACAAACGAGGTTCTTGTAATATCTCATATCTTAAGAGTGAAGATTATAGTATCAACATTAATGCTAAGGGCATAAACAAATCTCACAAACAATACTTACACCTACAGTCTATCTCTCTCCTGGGTGGCACTGTAGGGTCCACTGAAATTATCCAAATCCACAGTGCCAACCAGAAGAGTGATAGATTGCGGGTGTAAGTATTTGTGAGATTTATTTGTGTCCCAAATATTACCCTTCTGTCACTCTAATTTGGCCTTTTAAAATGATCGAAGAGAAAAATGCTCTGATAGCATAGACACTTTGTGAAAAAAGTAGATGAGCTTATTTAAGCGATATGTTATTCTCATCATTTTTATTTCCCTATCTGTAAATGATTGTAAATTTGATTTTTGTAACTAAGTGTATATAAAAAAATATATAATTAATGGACTTGTATATATATACAGATTGGAGAATTCATGGAATCAATTAAAGAGTATCCATTACATTCCTATGGACTGATAGATGCACCAAAGGCCCTTGCTGACATTGTTGAATCCACAATAGGTGCCATATTTATTGATAGCAATTCCTGTCTGGATACCACATGGAGGGTAATTTTTATTTTCCCTTCTCAATCTAGCTATTTCACCATCCCCAATATTACATCAATTAATTCCACTTTTTGAGTAGCAATTTCAAATTGTCTATGTTGGGTAAATTCATTTTCATTTTTTAACGTCAAAATTTTGGTCATTCAATTTCTTACCCTTGAACTTTGACACAAATCGCTCTCAACTATAAGAAAAATGGGTATTAGTAGCCAGAAATTTTATTGCTAATTAAAGGAAACATTTTCATCGCGAAAGCTCAAGCAGACTCTAAAACAAAGTAGAGAGAGCTCCACATGCCTATCTAAAACAAAGCTAAAAGATTCACAAAGGTTTTCCAAAAAGCTTACAAAAAGTTACAAATAATTACAAAGATATGGCCCTAATTAAATAGGGCTTCCCGAGCTTCCAAATTTAAATTTTAACAAAAACTGTTGATGTCCCTTTGAATGTGCACCTGGCTGTTGAACACTCGAACTTATTTTTGCAATTTCATTCACATTCTATTTACGTTCGAACAATAGTAAAATGGCGAAACTGTTGTACTTGTTAATTTTAATAATTCTCTTGCACAAATAAATTTTGTGTTGGTACTTTCAAATAATTTTAGTGAAAATTTAGATAGGTCTCCGTCTCCACCTTCGAAGTGATTTTAGGGCCCAAAAAAACTCAGGATCGGCCCTGTTTGCTTTCTAAGTGGGATTTTACTATTGTTCTAAGTCTCTTCTTGATGCTATTTGTAGAACTGGGCAGTTCAAGCCCGCACATACGAGCCTGCCCGGAACAGCCCGCAAAACTATGAGTTCGGGCTAAGTAGATTTTTGTAGCGGGCTGTTATCGGGTTGTTCAGAAAACTCATATGAAAAAAACGGGCTTTAGCGGGCCCAGTGAAGAAGGCCCGTGAACAACCGCCCACTAATAAAGTCAAGGAAACCCCATACTCCCACCATTTCATTTCCTTCTCCTCAGTCAAGCCCTCAAGCAACAACAACCCCCCTCTCTCTCTCTCTCTCTCTCTCTCTCTAAACCACCATCAGATCTGCACTGCGTATGGACATTGGAAGTTTGGAACACCCAACATATATTAATCCTATGTTCTTCAATCAACCTCTACCCCTCTCTCTCTCTCTCTCTCTCTCTCTCTCTCTCTCTCTCTAAAATTACACAGTTCATATATACATATACATATATACATACACAGAATAAGAGTATACATATATACATATATATATATACACGTTTACAGAAAGAATGGCTGCCTCTATTTACTTTTGCAATTCCATGATTGCCTTATTAATGTAAGAACAACCCCACATATCTCTCTCTCAATACACACATATATATTATTATATATATACACACATGGTAATTGTTTGGGCTGAACCGGGGGACAAAAATGGGTTTTGATTCATGAGCCCGACCCGGCCCAGGGATCACCCAGCCCGAACCCAACCCGGTCACAACTATACCCGACATAGGCCCGAATCAAACCCGACCCAGCCCGGACCCGCCCAAACCCGCCCATTTGCCAGGCCTAGCTATTTGTAACTTATTAATGTTGTTCAATATTATGATTTTATGTAGGTAGTCAAGGATATGCTTGAACCTATAATCACTCCAGAAACATTGCAAGCACATCCCAATACCAAGTTGTATGAGATGTGCCAAAAATATGGGTATGAAGTGAGAATTGTAGACTTTTGGAAGGAAAGAGGAGCTGTGGAAGTTTTTGTAAATGGTGACTTTGTTGGGGTAGGAATTTACAAACCCAAGAGGCTCATTGCAATAAATAGAGCAACAAACAATGCATATAAAGAAATTGTGAGAAGACTAAGTGTGGAACACAATGAAGATCAACGGCTTATGGGAAATTGGGGGACCCACTTATACCATGACCAGACTTAAATATATTTTTTATCCTTGTAGTTTGGGTGTGATGTCACTTTAGTCCCTCTAGATTCAATTATGAGATTTTGGTTCGTATAGTTTCAATTCAAGTTCAATGTTAGTCAATTTTGTCAAAATTCCTTGTAAATTTTGATGCATAGACTACGTTGAACTTAAATATATGAAAACTGTGAGGACTGAAAATGACAAAATCAAAATCATAAGAACTACATTAGCACTGCGCGCCCAAACTACCGAGTGTGAAGCATTATTTACCCTTGTATTTTCTATTTTGTTCATCACTACCACATGTAAATATACAAATATTGTCATATATGTGAATTACCTGTATGTATTTTTGTGTAGCATTAATCTTGTTATGTTGCATTGACATTTTTTTTCCCGTAATTAACTTCTGGATAAGAGGACGGTGTCCAAGACACATAACTGTTTATGTAATGTAAAAATGTCTAATTACATTTTACACTTTTATACTATACCCGTGTTTTCAATTGGATACATAATTTTTTTTTTTTTTTGTTCAAGCAAACCCTTGAACTTCAAAAATTCATTCAACAAAACCCAAAACCTGACACCGTTGGCATAAACTGACTAAAATTGTCACGTGAGTTGCATGTAATGCTTACCTATCACAAGTAAGGTTAAGACAAATGAAGAAGATTGTGAATAACGCGAAAAAGATACAATTTTTGGTGTGATTGAATGCGATTTTGGATATGATTGAATGCGACTTCGGATATGATTTAATGCGATTTTGGATCTAATTGAATGCGATTCTTTGCGCCATTCACTAGCTCCTTCATTTGTCTTAACCTAACCTATGATAGGTAAGTATTACGCGCAACTCACTTGACAATTTTTGTTAGTTTAAGCCAACATTGTCAGGTTTTGGGTTTGATTGAATGAATTTTTGAAGTTCAAGGGTTCGATTGAACAAAAAAAAGTTTATGCATCCAATTGAAAATACAGGTATAGCATACGGGTATAAAGTGCCATGTAAAAATGAACCAATTTCTAAGGTGGTGTTTGGTGCAGTTTCTCATACAAAAGTCTATTCCAGGAATGGACTTTTCAGTATGGACTTATTTAGATGGCTTTTTAAAAAAAAAAAAAAATTTGTTTGCTAAATGAGTGTTTTTTAAATTAAAAGTGCGTCTAAATGTTTAAGTACGCTTGGTGGCAAGATCTTAAAAGTGCAACCTTATACCTACTTACTAATATTACCTTTAAGGTATATAAATAGTTGAGATTTTGGATAAAGATGACATTAATTTATGAAATCATGGATTAAAGTGTAATTATGTGTAGAAAGTTCCCGACTTTCGAAGAAGTGCAACTGTTTGGCTTAACTTCTCACACAGAAGTCCATTTCCGGAATGGACTTCTGAATATGGAATTTTCAAAATGGACTTTTTTTTAAAGAAGAGTTTGTTTGGTGAATGAGTGTTTTTTTAAATAAAAAGTGTATTTAAATGTGCAAATACATTTTGTGGCAACTTTTTAAAAGTACAAACTTATACATACTTACCAATATTACCCTTAATCATGAATTTAAAACTAAATGGATATAACATAGGGAATTGTTATTGGCACTCCAAAAGTTACCATTGGCACTCCATAGTACCATATGCCCATAACATATTATAGTATATAATTTTAGACTGCAAAATAGTTAGATGAAATAAATTAAAAATATTTATCTATAACTATCATGTCAAATGAACTAAAATTGAGCACAGAATAAAAAAAAACAGTAGAAAGAAAAAGAAAAATCACTTTTAATTACAATGTTGGTTTAATGTCTGATTTTCAATAGCAATTGTAAAATAATAGGGATTCAGCTAGGCTATGTAATTCATGTATAGGGTTTGGATAAAGATGACATTACTTATAAAACAAGGGATTAAAGTGTAATTCTGTGTGTAAAGCTTCGGACTTCTAGGGAAGTGCAAAAATCACAGTTTTGAGAAGTCAGGATTTTTGACTTCTTGAAATGGGCATTTTCGAGATGCACTTCTTCTCAAGAAGTCCAATCCCAAATCTCACCAAATGAATTTCAATTCTGTAGATAGACTTCTTCTTCCAGAAGTCCATTCCCTTTAGTTTCCAAACACCCTCAGAATTTTTGACTTCTTCAAATGGACATTCTAGAGATGCACTTCTTGTTAATAAGTCCATTTTCAAACCTCACCAAACAAATTTTACTTCATAAATTGACTTATTCTTCCAGAAGCCCAATCCAAAAGGTTTCCAAACACTCTCTAAATATTCAAATGTTAGTTTTTATTTGTTGTTTTAATGTGACCTTGAGGACCATGTTTGATCTAAAACTACTTTTAAAACACTTTTATTTGGTTCCTAATATCTTCAGCTCTGCATTCCAATTGCAATAAATTGCTTTTGGCCAATTGCAACTCTCATTTTCCCGTGGTCATTAAATTGCAAAAGGAAATGCTATTGCCAAAGCCAAACATGCTAACCCTGAGAAATTGTCGTTAGAATTCTCTAGGTTAGCATGTTTAACTTTGGCAATAGCGTCATTAGAAATTTTGAAAGTGTTAAAATTTCTCTGAGTTAGCATGTTTAGCTTTAGCGATAGCATTAGCCAATTGCAAAAACTAGCTTTTCAAACAGTTTCATTGTAGTTTTAAAGTGCTATATTTACTTTTGGGCTCTAAAAATTGTTACCAAAGGAAACCTGTTGGAGAACAATATAGAAATAGCCTTCAATTTAACAATCTTACTAATAGATAAATATTACCGTCAATTCCATCATTAAATAAAACCAATAATAAGGTGACCGAGATGAGGCACAAAACTCTCTTGAGACGATACGCGCCCTCTACGGGTAACACCCGATGCAGTAGGAAATAGCACGCCGTCTCCGAAATACAACAGCCCAGCCACCCTAGTCGTAGGTCTATCAAATCTGCACAACTTGATAAATGAGAAGCTTGCTCACTAGTGCTTTCTTTTCCCATATGTATGTATACGAAAAAAATGACAAAATGGTATATATATTTTCTAAGCAGCACTTGTTATGTATGTATATGAAAGTGTTTTTTTTTTAATTTCTTTTTTTTTTTTTTAAATTTTTATCCAGTCCTTTTAGTCTTATACCGGAAGTAAGCATCTGTGCCCAAATAACTGAAAAGTGTACCAGAAGTAAGGGTCGGTGCCCATGAAAAGTGTGAAGACTTACATGTCTTACCTGTGCTGTTTGCAGATTCCAAGCTGAGGTGACATTGGAGTTTTATTTTGAGAAAGTCCATTTTTTGTATTTTTCTTTGTCTTTTTTTTTTATTTTATTTTTTTATTTTATTTTATACCGGAAGAAAGGGACGGTGTCCAAATGACTGAAAGTAATTTTTTTGTATTTTTATTTTATGCCGGAAGTAAGGGTCGGTGTCCAAAAGAAAGAAAAGAAGTGAAGTGTGTGTAGGATAAGAAGACTTACCTGTGAAAATCTCCGAATGCAAAGTCGGTTGTTGAGTTTGATTAAACATTTCTTTTTTATTATTCCATTTATATAAATTAAGCAAACTTTTTATTTAGACATGGATTTCTGTATTAGAAAGCTACGTAATCCCCGAATAATATAGAAATAGCCTTCAATTTAACAATCTTACTAATAGATAAATATCACCGTCAATTCCATCATTAAATAAAACCAATAATAAGGTGACCGAGATGAGGCGCAAAACTCTCTTGAGACGATACGCGCCCTCTACGGGTAACACTCGATGCAGTAGGAAATAGCACGCCGTCTCCGAAATACAACAGCCCAGCCACCCTAGTCGTAGGTCTATCAAATCTGCACAACTTGATAAATGAAAAGCTTGCTCACTAGTGCTTTCTTTTCCCATATGTATGTATATGAAAAAAAATGACAAAATGGTATATATATTTTCTAAGCAGCACTTGTTATGTATGTATATGAAAGTGTTTTTTTTTTAATTTCTTTTTTTTTTTTTTTTCATTTTTATCCAGCCCTTTTAGTCTTATACCGGAAGTAAGCATCTGTGCCCAAATAACTGAAAAGTGTACCAGAAGTAAGGGTTGGTGCCCATGAAAAGTGTGAAGACTTATATGTCTTACCTGTGCTGTTTGCAGATTCCAAGCTGAGGTGACATTGGAGTTTTATTTTGAAAAAGTCCATTTTTTGTATTTTTCTTTGTCTTTTTTTTTTTTCATATTTTTTATTTTATACCGGAAGAAAGGGACGGTGTCCAAATGACTGAAAGTAATTTTTTTGTATTTTTATTTTATGCCGGAAGTAAGGGTCGGTGTCCAAAAGAAAGAAAAGAAGTGAAGTGTGTGTAGGATAAGAAGACTTACCTGTGAAAATCTCCGAATGCAAAGGCGGTTGTTGAGTTCGATTAAACATTTCTTTTTTATTATTCCATTTATATAAATTAAGCAAACTTTTTATTTAGACATGGATTTCTGTATTAGAAAGCTACGTAGTCCCCAGTAAAACATAGATCTCCGTATTACCAATCGCGTTATCTCCAGTAGAACATGGCTCTCCTTATTAGAAACCACGTGGGATTTCTGTATTGGGAGCCATGCAATCCCGAGTCGGACGTGATTTTTGTATTGGAAACCAAGTAATCCCGAGTCAAACGTGGATTTTTGTATTTATTATTATTATTTTTTTTGTTTTTGATTGTCAAGCAAGAATATAGATGAATGTACAAAAAAATAATAATAATAAAAAACCTGAGTTATTAGAGGAACTCGAGAAATTAGCTAGAATAATGATGGTAAGTGACTTGGACGATGATTTGAGGCGGTACGATGACGGTTGGGCGGCAACAGATGATGGCGGTGGTACAGTGGCCGTGAGATATGTTGATAAGAATCGTGATGATATGATAGCGAGGTAGAGGGTAGTGATTGTAGTGGTGACCTTGATGGTGGTAGTTAGAAGGGTGGTATGGTGGTGGAGAAAATGTAAACTCTTTTTTTTTTTTGTGGGGTTTTTTTTTGCATTTAATGATGAAGTGAGGAAGATGGAGTAGTCTTTTATAAGCAAAAAAGGAGAAGAACTAGAGAAAAAAAGAAAAAAAAAAAAGAAAAGAAAGGAGAGTGGGGGACAAAAGAAACGGAGAAATGAAAGAAAGAAAAAAAAAACAAAAACAAAAGGAGAATGCACCAACAAATGTTGGTGTGCAGTGGTGGGAGTTTATATAGTGTGCAAGGGTACACGTGCTCATGTTGATCTTTGTTCCAATAAACTTTGATTTATAACATTTTTTTCATCTGATGTCTGATTGAGATGATTCAAAAAGTGGCAGACTCGTGTCAATGAATACTTTATTTTGAAATGATTGGGTTGGGCAAAAATGGGGTGTCTACAATCGTCTTTCACGTATTAGAAAAAGACGACAATGAGTAAACCCTACAAATCTAGGGTTTCATTCCTGTACTCGTTTTTCAGTTATCTGCGAAGAAGTTGCTTGAAGTACACTACTTGTTGATTTGAATTAGTTGATAAGTAACTTGACCCTGTACTCTCCAGTTGTTTCTGAAAGATAAAGAGCAAATTAAAACTAGCTCAATTGATAAGAATCAGAGAGAGTCAATACCCATTTTGGAACAAATTAGCTCCATTGATAAGATTTTTTTTTTGCTTAATCCGAGCTAAAACAAACGAACTCTAAATACCATGATTCAGATATTAATTTCTTCTTTTGCTTCGTATTTTCAGCAATCAAAAACATATACATAGTACTGGTTAAGAAATAGTGAATTCTCAATAAAGAGAAAATATATATTTATTTGTACCTTGAAAGAGGCCTATTGCTTTCTGGGTCTGAAGGCAATCTGAGAAACATAACCAGTAGAAGTCGAGTGGGCAAGAGGGAGAGCTAGGGAGAGGAAGAGAGATGAGAAACAAATTAACAATCTATACACAATTTCAAACTAACATATATATATATATATATGTATTGATACGTCCAGAAATATTCTGTAAACAGTCTAACCGCCACGTGGTCAGCGGATAGCCCGGATAGTCCAGAATGGGAGCATGGAGCCCACACTTCCGAGGTGTTCAGCTGTAACCGTCCGGGATACTCGGCAGCCCGGGGACGGGGCGTAGTGACTCCCCGATAGGCGCGGAGTAGAAGGCGTCTCCCATCGTTTCCTTATACGGCCATGACTCTATCAAGAAAGAATCAATGGTTTCCTAAATCACTTAGGAAACTCCCCTAATGTTGTGCGAATCTATTGTGATTAGATTAGGCTTCCTAATCTAGTGAACTTACCATGTAAGGGTGGACTCTTACATCTATAAAAGAGCCCATCTGTCCTCCCTAGAGGGATTCGAAAATCAATTCTCTATACATACAAGCACGTATTAGAGAACTCACCACTTACACGCATACACCCTACCGGTATTACTGGGAGTGCTGCCTATCTTGTCGGCTCACCAGGCCCGCCGGTGATCTGCTAGTGAGAAGCGCACAGACGCAACCGTGGACGTAGGTCACCTCATTAACGGAACCGAACCACATACAAATCTTCTCTGACTTTCTTTCTTGTCCAAGAATTACGGATACCAATTTTCGGCATCATCAGTTTGGCGCTGTCTGTGGGAAACGACACAGTTTTCTCATCAACTAAAATCTTTAACTGATCAGCATGCCGCCAAAGAGAGGTAAGAAAACTGCCGATTAAACTGGTCAGGAGGACCTACAGATCGAGCCACGGGCTACCTCCATGACCACTGAACAGGTCACGGCGGCGCTGGAACAACTCTTGGAGGGCCAGCTCCGGACACAACAGCAGATAGAGGCGCTCATGGCCCAGCACAAAAAGGTGGTCGGGGACCACGAGAAAGGCCCCTCGTCGGAGAAGCGGCCTGAAAATAGCGTTCCTAGCCGAAGGCCTGCCCGAACGCACGGAAAGACCCGATCCGCTCCAGCGCCCCAACCAGATCGAGAACGTCATGCAGAAGAAGAACGTAGTCAGGCTCCTAAGCGCTCGCAGAAAGGACCTCGGTACATTCCTCGCCGAGCGCGCTGAGTGGAGGATGCCAGGATCATCATTGACCGGTGGCGAGCTGCAAGGGGAGAAGCGTCCGGACGAAAAGCCCGGGAATCGGTCGATGATCCACCCGTCCTGAGCCAGGGGGATCTTAGGCACAGGCTATCCCGAACCCACAGCCGAGTGCTATCCCCGAGGTCAACGCGCTTTGAGGATGAGGCCTCATCGTCCGACCCCACCTATCACTCGGACACAGAAAGGAGGACCGGGCGCACTGACGTCAAAGCCCAGGTCGAGGAGTTACAGCAACAGATTGAGAGGCTGAACCGCAAGTCCGGTCACGACCTCACGAATACGGAAACAGAGTCGCCCTACACCACCCGGGTGACACAGTTTCCCATACCGCGGAAATTCAAACCCCCGCACCTTAGCTTATATGATGGCACGGGGAGTCCGGTGGACCACATCCGCACCTATAAGGCGTAGATGGCACTGGTCACCACGACAGACGAGCTGCTGTGCCTGGCTTTCCCCAGCACCCTAAAGGGATCAGCCGTACAGTGGTTCCATGCCTTGAAGCCCCGGACGGTTGACAACTTCAAAACCCTCGGCAAACTCTTCATCAGCCAGTTTGTCGGGATGCTAGACCGATCGCAACCGGACACCCAGCTATTAGCTATTAAGCAGCAGAAGGGCGAATCTTTAAGGGAGTATGTGGATCGTTTCAACCAGCAGAGGCTCCTGATCCGCAACCTCAACGAGACGGCCGCAATCATGGCCTTCTGTTCAGGAGTTCAACACACCAAGGTGGCCACGTCTTTTCATCGCAACCGACCGGCAACCCTGGTGGAACTCTCGGAAAGAGTTGGAAAGTATATAGATACCGAGGAGTTTTTTAAGGCAAAACGCGCCAGCCAGGCGGAAGACGAATCCCAAAAAGCCAAGCGTAAGCGCGAGGGATTCGAGAAGGGTCTGGGAAAGAAGCCGAAGCAAGATCAGAGAGATGCTAGAGGCCAGCCCCCAACGGCTTTTACACCCCTTTCCCGACCTATACATAAGGTAATGGCCGCCGCAGAGGCACAGAGACTGCTTCCGCAGCCAGCTAAACTCAGAGCCCCACCCGGTAAGAGAAACCGGGAGAAGTTTTGCCGTTATCACAGGGATCACGGCCACAAAACGGAGGATTGCTTCAAATTGAAGATAGCAATCGAGAAGCTGATCGAGCAGGGACATCTTGCCGAGTTTGCCACAACGGACAGACGGCCCCGACAGGATGCCCAAGCTCCCGGTCAACCCCCTCCACCGCTCGGCCACATTAACGTGATCTCCGGAGGAACATCTGGCAGAGGTGATTCTCAGTCGGCACGGAAGAGGCATGCCCGAGCATCCCGAGCGGATGTATGGCAAGTCCAATCCACCGGCTCCTCACCAACTGACGTTCTGACGTTCTCGTCTGACGATGTACAGGGCCTCCACTGCCCCCATGACGACCCGCTAGTAGTGACGCTTTCTATAGCTAACTATATGGTCCAGAGGGTACTGGTCGACACAGGCAGCTCGTCTGACATAATGTTTACAGCGGCATTCGACCAACTCGGGATCGCCAGGGATCGGCTCCGGCCGGTTGCTACTCCCCTGGTCGGATTCAACGGCTCCAGCACTCAACCGCTCGGTACGATCGAGCTCCCAGTTCTCATGGGGACCTACCCGCAGCAGGTTTCCGTGCTGACTAATTTTGTGATAGTGGAGGCCCCCTCGGCCTACAACGTCATCCTCGGAAGGCCGACCCTCAACAGGGCCCGAGCAGTTGTCTCCACATACAGCTTAACCGTGAAATTCCCAACTCCCCAGGGACCCGGATGTTTGCGAGGAGACCAGACCACGGCTTGAAGTTGTTATGTTAGCTCGTTGCGCCGGGGGGCAATCATCGAAACACTGAACGTCCAAGAAATGGACCCCCGGGACCAGAGGGACGTGATAGGACCTATGGAGGAGTTGGAGCAAGTTGTGCTGGATCCAGAACACCCAGATTGCACGGTCAACATAGGCGCACTACTAGAGCCTGCCTTGAAGGAAAAGTTGACCCAGTTCCTGAGGCAAAACCAGGACATTTTCGCTTGGAGTCATGAGGACATGCCCGGGATTGATCCCCGGGTGATGTCCCATCGTCTCAACGTTAGCCCGGACTGCCGCCCAGTGAAGCAGAAACGGAGGGGCATGGCCCCCGAGAGACAAACGGCAGTGAGTGAGGAGGTCGAGAAGCTCCTAAAGGCGAACTTTATCCAGGAGGTCTACTATCCTGATTGGTTGGCTAATGTTGTCCTGGTCAAAAAGAGCAATGGGAAGTGGAGAATGTGCGTAGACTTCACCGACCTCAACAAGGCCTGTCCCAAGGACTGTTATCCGCTGCCCAGGATAAACCTCCTCGTCGACTCAACAGCGGGCCACTCACTCCTCTCATTCATGGATGCCTACTCGGGGTATAATCAGATCAGTATGTACCCCGGGGACGAAGAGAAGACGGCGTTCATCACCGACCAAGGCACGTACTGTTACAGAGTCATGCCCTTCGGCCTTAAGAACGCCGGGGCTACATATCAGCGCCTGGTCAATTTCATGTTCAAAGACCTCATCGGAAAGTCCATGGAAGTGTACGTGGACGATCTCCTGGTCAAGAGCCGGGACGAGCCCGACCACCTTGAGCATCTAGTCGGGGCCTTCAGCATTTTGAGAAATTTCAAGATGAGGTTGAACCCGGCCAAATGCACCTTTGGTGTCTCGTCCGGCAAGTTCCTCGGTCATCTAGTCAGCAGGCGGGGAATCGAAGCAAACCCCGATAAAATCCAAGCTATCATCAACATGCGGTCACCTAAATCAACAAAAGAAGTTCAAAGCCTAGCCGGACGGGTGGCCGCACTTAATAGATTCGTGTCCCGAGCTACCGATCGGTGCCTGCCGTTCTTTAAAATCCTCCGCAAAGCTTTTCAGTGGTCCGAAGAGTGTGAGGAGGCATTCCAGGAACTCAAGAAATACCTGGCCTCACCTCCTCTACTGTCGACACCGGCATCCGGAGAGGAACTGTTCCTGTACCTGGCGGTGTCACCGTCGGCGGTTAGCTCGGCACTTATCCGGGAAGAGCACGGGATACAGTTCCCAGTGTACTACACCAGCCGGGCATTGCAAGGTGCGGAAAGTCGATACTCTCGTATCGAGAAGTTGGCCTTCGCCCTCATCACCTCAGCCCGAAGGCTCCGCCCGTACTTCCAGGCCCATGCCATCGTAGTGTTGACCAATCAGCCCCTCTGCAAAATTCTCTCTCGGCCGGACACGTCCGGGAGGCTCGTCAATTGGGCATTGGAATTGGAAGAGTTTGAAGTAACTTACCGACCCCGGACGGTCATCAAGGGACAAGCCGTCGCTGATTTCCTGGTCGAGTTTACATACCCAGAAGACCCGGTCGAAGAACCCGAGCCTCCGGCCTTACCACCCGGATTGCATTCCGGCATCCCAACTTGGGTGTTACATGTCGACGACTCTTCCAACCAGCAAGGTAGTGGGGCCGGGATCATCCTGACTACCCCCGATGGCATCCAGCTTGAATATGCTCTGAGGTTTGGGTTTTTGTGCCTCCAACAACGAGGCCGAGTACGAAGCCCTCTTGGTCGGGTTACAGTTGGCCATCTCAATGAGTGCCCAACAAATCCAGAGCTACAGCGACTCCCAGCTCGTGGTCAATCAGGTAAACCAAGAATACGAAGCGCGGGAAGGCAGCATGATAGCCTACTTGGCCCTCGTCCGGACGATTTCCAATCAACTCTGAGGATTCTCCGTCACTCGGATACCTAGAGAAGAAAACACCCGAGCTGACCGGCTGGCTCGCCTCGCCTTGTCATCTGAGTCAGACTTGCCTGGGTTAAGGATAAAATTTCTACCCGAGCCAAGTGTGATCAATTCAGAGGGCATAAAGGTTGACCCGGTCACTCCGGGACCCAGTTAGATGGATCCAATTGTGACATTTTTGACAATAGGAAGGCTGTCGGACGACAAAGAGGAAACAAGGCGGGTCAAGTACCGGGCGGCACGATACCATATCCTTGACGGTGTCCTCTACAAGAGGGGGTTCACTATCCCGTACCTCCGCTGCGTTCATCCTACGCAAGTTCAAGCGATACTATTCGAAATTCATGAAGGTGTGTGCGGGAACCACGTAGGAGGTCGGGCACTCTCCAGAAAGGCCCTCTTACAAGGCTACTATTGGCCAACCATGGCCCGAGATTCACAAGAGTATGTCCGAAGGTGTGACAAGTGCCAGCGATACTCTCCCATGTTCAACAGACCGGGAGAGCTCCAAACGCCGGTCCATAATCCCTGGCCATTCGCCCAATGGGGAATTGACATCGTCGGTCCATTACCGACAGGTAAAGGGCATGTTAAGTTTGCCGTGATAGCTGTTGACTACTTCACCAAATGGGCGGAGGCCGAGCCCCTGGCAACGATAACCGTGCGAAAAATGGAACACTTTGTGGAAAGAAATATCCTCAGCAGGTTCGGTATCCCACGAGTCCTGATCAGCGACAATGGAAGACAATTTGATACACCCATCTTTGGACAGTTCTGCTCGGGCTATGGGATACTAAATCATTACTGTTCTCCCGAGCATCCACAAGCTAATGGTCAGGCCGAGGTGACCAACCGCACAATCTTGCAGTCGATTAAGACAAGGCTTGAAAGTGCCAAAGGCCTGTGGGCTGAAGAACTACCAGCCCTCCTGTGGGCTTACCGCACCACACCCCGGGCAGCTACGGGCGAAACCCCATTTTTCTTAACTTATGGTTTTGAGGCGGTAGTCCCCACAGAGCTCGGGCTGCCCTCATACCGGGTGGCTACCTTCAATGACCCAGACAATGGAGAAGCCCTCAGGACAGAACTAGACCTGGTAGAAGAAAAAAGAGACCAGGCCTATCTCAAGGTGGCAGCTTACAAGCAAAGGGTCTCACGGTATTATAATAGCAAGGTGAAGCATCGTAGCTTTCAAGTCGGGGACCTCGTCCTTAAGGCAGTAAACAGTCTACCCGAGTTCCAAGCCATGGGAAGTTGGGAGCAAACTGGGAAGGACCGTATATAGTGACTCGGGTCAACCGACCGGGAACCTACTGGCTACAGAACATGGACGGGCACGATCTCAGTCATCCCTGGAACGTGCAACACCTCCGCAAGTATTATCAGATGCATCTGGCTACGGGAATCTAGTACTATAGGACAAGTTCTTTTCGTGTAGCCCTGATTGGGTAACTATTACAGATTGTTATTTTTCAAATAAAATTGATAAAGTTTGCTTCGAGAAATCACCCCGGTCAATACACCGTACAAAGCATGAAAGAGCTCGGGCTTAACCCCGAGGCACAAAAAGACCTCGGGCAACACCCCGAGGCACCAAAAGACCTCGGGCCTAACCCCGGGGCAACAAAGACCTCAGGCTCCGAGCCCAGGCACAAAAAAGACCTCGGGCCTAATCCCGAGGCAGAAAAGACCTCGGGCAATACCCCGAGGCAGAAAGGACCTCGGGCTCCGAACCCAGGCACTAAAGGACCCTACAACCACCCATGTTCCAGGTCAGTTTCCTTTGGTCGGTCCCCAGCACGCCCCCGCCTTAACAGGAATCTCGGGGGCAAGAGGGTTCTAGACCTAAACAGGAAATTAACTAAAGCTTTGCCTAGGCCCAGCCGACGATGGGGCCAATCCCCTAGGTGGCCAACGATGGCAAGCTTCAAATGCTCCTGCAACCACCCATGTTCCAGGTCGATTTCCTACGGCCATTTAGTCCCGTACTCTCGCACTCCCGCCTTAGCAAAATGCTTGGGGGGCAGGGGACAAAGGGAAATACTAAGGCCAAAATAGGGAATTACATCGTTCGACTAGGTGTTCTGTGGGTTACGGTCCTAAAGCATTTGCTAAGGCAGATGTTAGGTCGGCCAAAAACCGAACGGATACTAGCAAAAAGGCAAAGTGCAGAAAAGGAAAAATAGTTAATGAAAGGGGAAATCCGACCTCAGGTGCCTTTTCATTAATTAAAACAAGTGTACAAAGCCTAGGGGGCAATTGTAGTAGCCTCCCCAAAATAAAACAAGTAATTGCTACAACAAAACAAAAAAAAAAGTAAAACATAGCAAAAGGGATGACCGGGGAATCAATCTTCCACGTTGACCACATCCTCGGTTTCCCCAATCTGCTCCCCAGGTGCGGCAAGTCCCCCGGTCACCAAGCCTCCGCCCGGGGCGAGTTCAACGGCCTCAGCAATGGCCACAGAATCTTCACCAGTCGCAGGATCTTCACCGACAGCAGGAGCTCCACCGGCTGTAGGATCCTCACCGACGTCCCAGTAATCCGAGTCAATTCCCTCATAGGCAGAAAGGACCTATTCGGGGTGATCCCGGGCTACCCGCCGTTTCAGATCGTCATAACCTTGGAAGAAGCCATCGTCAAATGCTCCCTCCAGGGCCGCTGCGGAAGGTGTCTCGGCCGCCGTCTTCGCCCGGGCTTTAGCTGCCGCTGCAAGAGCCCGAGAAACCTCCAAATCAGCCAGAGTAGCAGCCAGATCCGCCTGAGCCGCCCCCAAACTCAAGGCCAGCGACTTCGTCTTGCTCGTCTCGATGGCCAAGGCGGCTTTCGCTACCTGTAATTTTGCCCGCTCCTTCGAGAGGGCGGTTTCAGCGACGCTGACCTTCCCGGTCAGAGAAGACAAGACGGACTCGGATCCCGCGGCCATACAGCCAACCTGCAGCAAGAGGATGAAGACCAGTTAAGCAAATAAGTATGGAGCGAGTCAATATTTAAAGGAAAACAGAACACTTACCAGATGGGATATACTATATAGCCACCCTTGGAAGCCCTGGGAAGATAGCTCGGCGCATGCTTCCACCTGGCTTGGGACAAGGACGGACTTCAGCCTCTCCCGGACCTCGACAGGCTCGCCCAGGGGCAGACCTGACGGAATATCAGCCCTAGGCACGGGCTCCTCAACAACCGGCCTATGGGGAGCCGATGTCCCCACAGGGTCTGGGCGGTTAGCCATCCCGTGGCGAATACGCCTGAGCGGGCGCTCACCGCCCAGGGCCTCGGTGGCTGGCCTCTTCCCTTGGGTGATCGCCACCCGAGCGGCAGTAGCGGCGGCGGCAGCAGCCTGTCTCTCCCGCAACTGATCCAAATTGTGCTTGGGGCACGGTCAAAAGTGTAAGAAGCAACAAAGACAAGTGCATGGTTACCGTATAAGGCAACTTGGAAACTTACCGGGAATGATGGATGCAAAGCTGGGGGCTGGAACAGGCTCCGCAGGGGAATAGGTTTCGACAAAGTCCTCTGTTCGGGACAACACGTTCCAAACACTAGTGGGCAACTCTGCTAGATTCCGGATCCTGGCCTGGCACGACTCAGGGATTTTGGGGGGTTTAGTTGAGCCCGCTGTGGACAG
The DNA here is from genome assembly GCA_033977485.1 of Hydrangea macrophylla. Lineage (NCBI taxonomy): Eukaryota > Viridiplantae > Streptophyta > Magnoliopsida > Cornales > Hydrangeaceae > Hydrangea > Hydrangea macrophylla. The sequence continues at coordinate 39,896,604 of CM066994.1, forward strand.
AAGAATGAAATCATTCAGTAATCCACCGTGTTCCTAAAGACCAAAATAGCAGACGAGGTCGGAAGGGCGGTCTTATCCCTCAACTCCTCAGCCCAGGACGTCCTCAGCTGGATCCCCGGAGCCATGTCGCAGAGGCGAAGGGTAGACACCTGGAAGAATTCGCCCTTCCACCCTTTGTTGTTTCTAGGGCAATTGTCAATAATTTTCCTACCCGGACGGGCAAAAAATGAGAAAAACCCCACTTCCCGGTGCACAGGGAATGGTCGGTGGGCCCAAAGAAACTCCTGGAGGGTAAGTTCATACCCAAACACTTGAGGCCACAGTGATATACACCCCATCAGGAACCTCCACCCATTGGGGGCCAACTGCCCGGGAGCGATATCGAGATAGATCAGGATATCCCAGGCTACAGGGTGAAGGGGTAGCCGGAGGCCCGCCATCAAAGCGTCCTCGAACAGGGTGACAAACCCTGACTGATAGAGGTGCGCGCCGCCGAGGTTTACGGCTAGGGCGCAACCATCAGGAAGAGAATATCTCTCCCTGATCCGGAGAAGGTCTTGGGAGCGCAATACAGAAGAAGTGGACTCACAAGCGAAAACTACGTGATCAGTCCCCCTGGGCAACTCGTCGCCCGAACCCCTCGAGACGGAGGCAACAGGGGCCTCCTGGGTAGACTCACTGTCGGACAGACGAACGGGAATCCTGGCCCCACTTTGATGATCGGTCAGGGACTCAGGAAGCCGGTCCAGACTGGCACCGGGGGATCCTGACTGATACTGTTCACTCTCCGATCTTGACGCAGAGTTGAAGCCGGAGTGTTCCATCTCTGGCACTCCGACGAAAAGGGACGGACACAAACAACGACCTGCGTATGGATCGGAAACCCCAAGCCTGATATACAGGGGGGGCAGAGTCACTAACCTGAATGGTAACGAGTAGACACTCCTCAGCACTAGGTAACACTCTCCCAAAACAGCGCAAGAAACACCCGCTCGGTTCAGATGAATCAAAGTTCCATCCGACTCAAAAACGCACAGAATCTGAGGAAGAAGAAATCCCACTCCCGCTCGAACCTCACAAGATTCGTTCTCTCCAGCCTCACTCTGAAATGAAAAAGGACGGGGGGAAGAGGGAAGAAAGAAGAAAGAGGAAAATAGAATATCAGGAAGGGATGCAAGAAATGAGGCAAATACTCCTTATATAAAGACCCTGAATGGCCAAGATCAGAACGGATCCAGCGGTCCAGGAGATTTCCTGCCCAAACTGTCGTTTCGGTCACGTGAAGAGTCGCCTCAAAAGGCGCGCACATTAATTGCGTGACGAGACGGTTCAGTTAGCCAGCAAATGGTTTGTTTACGACCACGTCACCATTGTTAGGTTCTAACCTGACTAACGATTGGTTGGTACAAAGTAGAAGTGGTCCGGGCCCGAGTCGCCGCAACCCGGGCACATTCATACGCCGGTCGGGTATTGGCTGCCCAGCGTAGTACAGAGTTAATAAACAGTTAAAGGAGCATAGTGAAAGAAAGAGGTGGCCTTGAGGACCTTTTTATTGCTATGGAAGGTGAGCTGTACAGAGATCGGGGGCATTTATAATAGCCTTCCCGGTTTAAAAAAAAAAGAAAAAAGAAAAAAAAAAAGAAAGAAGAAAGAGGGGCTTTCAAGTTCCTTTGCTTTTCAGCGCCTTGACCTCCTCTTCCAGGGCCGTCACCCTCGCCACCAGCTGCTGTACAGTAAGCTCAAGAGGTGAGTGTCCACTTCCTGCATAACAGAGCCCGTCTGCAGGTGAGCGGTCTGCCTTTCCACCTCCTGAAGACGGCCCTCCAGGTTCGCAAGGGAGAGGCCAGTCCAAGAGCCGGGCACGTAAAAGCCGGTTGGGTATTCCACCCGACTTTTCTTCGGTGGAGGTGGAGACCCCTCACCAACTTCTTTCTCTTTTCCTTTCCTGGACGGGCCTGGTGGCGGGCTTGCATCCCCGGACGAGGTGGAGTCACTGCTGGTGGGCAGAAAAATTGGCCCCTCGGGTGAACCGGCCCTATATGTGGCGCGCGGGCCGGTGGCCATGGATCGAGTATAGCGGCGCGACCCAGAAGCCGCAGCGGCATGGGCCGCGGAGGAAGGTCCGGCGCCTGCATCATCCGCATGCCCCCCGACCAAATCAGAGAACAACAGGCCGGCCTCGATGGCTCGGTTAATCGCCTCCGTATCATCAGCAGTAGGGGTTGCACCGCGAAAGCAGCAAAAGATTGTTTGCAGAGGTCGGGATCGAAAACTGCGGGAGGGCAGAGAATGGAGTCCTCCAGCCAGTTGTCGGAGACCACGACCCAAGGGTACCGCCGCCAGTTTTTGTTCGGGAAGTCCAAACCTTGGACAAGGTCCCTCCCCTCGGCCCTGGGGTGCAAGTAAGGACCCCCGTGATCGATGCCCAGGATGTAACACCTGGCGACGTCGACGGAGCGGAGGAACAACCCAAGTCGCTCGTTCAGCACTGATATTCCCTAGAGGAGGCGGGCGACGTTCGGGCGGCACTTGTAGAGCGGGATGCGCAACCCCTCAAGCAGGTCACAGAAGGAGACTGGGAGGGGAAAGCGTAGTCCCACAATAAGCAGCAGATAGCTGCTGATGAGGACGAAAGGGAAGGCTACTTCCTCCCCCTCAATGTACGGACGGACTTCAACATCGTCCGGAATGTGACAATCCTCTCGAAAGGCTTTAAGCCCTTCATCAGATGACAGATCAATATGTGAGGCCATTTGAGGGAAGTTTGGGAAACTAAAACAGCAGAGAAGAAGGAGCTCGGAGTGTTTTGCTCGGGCGATTTAGTTGATGATTTACAGTGAGAAGCAGATTGAACAGGTGCTCCTTATATAGGCATCGCGAACGGTTAGGATCAAACTTGATCGGATGGCTCACATGCTCTCCCGTCGAAACTGTCATTTCGGGCACGTGGGGCGTCGTCTCAAAAAGCGTGAGCATTGAATGCGCGACGTGATGGTTCGGTTGCCACCTGGACGATTCGGTTACTTCCAAACTGGCAGCTTTGGATCCGAACCAGACCAGTAACCAGTGGACACGTGGCGCCGGGGAGCCCGGTCCTACAGGGTCACCGCTCGGTCGATATACCGACGGGTCATTACAAACCGGCCCTGTTCCGACGGGGGTCCCGGTCTTTTCCCGGTCGATATCTGGAAGACATTCTTAATTTTCAAATTTCATCTGGCAAGGCGTCATCTCAACTTTGAAAATGGGGGGTAGCTGATACGTCCAGAAATATTCTGTAAACAGTCCAACCGCCACGTGGTCAGCGGATAGCCTGGATAGTCCAGAATGGGAGCATGGAGCCCACACTTCCGAGGTGTTCAATTGTAACCGTCCGGGATACTCGGCAGCCCGGGGACGGGGCGTAGTGACTCCCCGGTAGGCGCGGAGTAGAAGGCGTCTCCCATCGTTTCCTTATACGGCTATGACTCTATCAAGAAAGAATCAATGGTTTCCTAAATCACTTAAGAAACTCCCCTAATGTTGTGCGAATCTATTGTGATTTGTCACACCCCAACCCGCCTCGTGCGGATTAGGACACGTGTAACAATGCTACAAGCTCCCAATCACATTAATTTGTAAAGAAATATACGAATTACTAAGAAACACATGTGTTTAACCACATTAAACAACTCTATTGTTACAAAATAGGCCCCAAGGGCAAAATGGTCATTTATAAAGTATGTAAAATTTTTATACCAAAAGTTAGAATTTTGAGTCCCGGTTCCAACGCAACAAACGGCACGCGAAACCGAGTTTTCTAGAAGAAGTTATGCATGTTTCCGTAAAAACGGACATGCTGGGGAAAAATACAAGGCGGATCGATCCCTTCATAATGGGCGGATCGATCCATTTATATTAGTCTCCCGCAGAATGTCCCCTTGGAAGGGCGGATCGATCCCTTCACAAACCGCGGATCGATCCCCTTCACAAATTTTGCTGCTAAATTTCCTTTGCTGTCAAACAAGTTTCCAAGTTACCAAAACACAACCAAAACATATGGAAACCTTATGAAACTTTGGGAAAACATTTCCAATACACTTCCAAACACTTTTAAACTCAATTTAAGCAAGGATCATAGAATCATACCCACAATTGGATCAAGTTAACCATGAACTCATCTCATTCGGTTCAAAAACAAACTTTTCAACTTTAAAACTCAATTCTCATCCAAAGTTTATAAAACTTGTTGGAATTCAACTCAAAGTCATAACTAACATTATAAACACTAAAGAAACATGTCCAAGACACTAACGACACATCCGGACTTGCCGAAATGGTCCTAACCATTAACTTGCATCAACTTGGGCAAAACAAAAAGAATTTTACATTGGTTCTCAAATTCACATCCAAACTTTCCAAAATACAAGTTAGGGTCCAAATATGAACATTAACTTAAGTAAAACCATAATTTACATCTGTGTACAAGTTCAAAAGTAATTTACAAGCATGGGGCACAAATCTCCCCCATCTCTCCCATCTCTCCCATCTCTCCCATTCACAAGTCAAGACTTAAATCCACAAGTCAAGGATACTAACCCACAAGTTATACTATATTACAATTTATAAACATAATTACAAGACCCAAATCTCCTTCCCAATCCCGAGCACATCACTTCCTCTCCGGGTATTGCTCCGTACCTGCGGTGGTTGTTATGTACCACAACAGAAATAGGGAAACGGTTTTTTTAAGCAAATTGCTTAGTGAGTAATCTAGCATGATTGTATGTTTAACACGTGCAATGCTACAAATAACACATAAGCATAAACGTAATCGCCGAGTCACCGGTTATATGGTTCATTCAGACCCGAAGACCTCCCTTGGTCCCGTGGTCACTTCTATTCCTTGGACTTCCGTATTTATCGGATTCTTCCTCTTCGCCACCCTTATTACTCCCAACAATGAACCATTTCCCCGGTGCTCATTGACTACCACATAGACATATAAGCACATAACACATATTCATGTATCAACATATGATTTTCATAAAATTGACATAGAATTCACACAATTAACATCTTTATAATTCCTAATCATGAATTAACATCTCTAACATCACATATAGCTTGAACCCATTAAACACAATCAGATTTAGGTGTAGAAAACTCACCTTATACACAGATTTTACTCACTTTACACCTAGAGGATGCTGAATTTTACCAAATAAAGCTCAATTTCTACACCAAGTTGAATCCTACATAATTTTGGTACAACAATTAACGTCTATCAAGAACGGCTACCGGAAAAACGTTGCCGAAACAGAAAATAAGTTACGTGCATGTGATCCTCTTACCTCCACGAGTCCAAAAGTGATCTCGGATTGTGAATCCGGCGAACGACGGCGACGGTACGGCGAAAAACGTCGTCGGTGACGGTCCGTCTCCGTTTCTCTCTCCGAGCTCTCTTCTCTTTTGGTTTAATTCCAGCAGAAAATGAGAGAGTCTTCCTCTCTTGACACATATTAGAGTGCATATGAGGTGTCTTTGCCTCAATTTTCCATGTTTTCTATTTACACCCCCAAAGTTTGTTAAGTTCTTATTATGAAATCCCCCAAACATTCCATTAACTACCCAATTATCTAATGAGGGTTTGTCTAAGTTCCGTATGGGTCCCAACGGGGGTCCCACATATTTTGTGAAATTGCTATCGCACCTACTAATTTTACATCTTTTTCATTTATACCCTTATTTGGGTGTCCAAACTAATGCTAACATATATCAACATATAATATGAAAGCAACTTAGCAAATATCCATGTAATCACATAAAAATGCATTTAATCACTTAAAATGCAAATTACCAATTTACCCTTCACTGGGTTAAATTTCAATACCTGTCCCACCTCTCTGGGGACTTTTCCAACTAGTGTCCCTCTCTGAACACTTTTTACTTGGGCGAGTCCAAGCCTCCCCTTAATCCATTTTATACACTAATTTCACTAATTAATGCATATTAATACAAATAATTAACCCGTTCTCCGGGTACGGGTGTTACATGATTAGATTAGGCTTCCTAATCTAGTGAACTTACCATGTAAGGGTGGACTCTTACATCTATAAAAGAGCCCATCTGTCCTCCCTAGAGGGATCCGAAAATCAATTCTCTATACATACAAGCACGTATTAGAGAACTCACCACTTACACGCATACACCCGCCCGGTATTACTGGGAGTGCTGCCTATCTTGTCGGCTCACCAGGCCCGCCGGTGATCTGCTAGTGAGAAGCGCACAGACGCAACCGTGGACGTAGGTCACCTCATCAATGGGACCGAACCACATACAAATCTTCTCTGACTTTCTTTCTTGTCCAAGAATTACGGATACCAATTTTCGGCATCATCATGTATATACACACATATACACAGATCGCGAAAGAGAGAGAGAGAGGAGAGAGAGCTGATAGCCTAATACCCATTTTTCAAACAAATGTAAAACTCTATACACAATTTCATACCAACATACATATATATACATACACATACAGAAATCAAGAGAGAGAGAGAGAGATCCGAGAAACATAACCAGTAGAAGTCGAGTGGGCAAGAGGGAGAGCTAGGGAGAGGGAGAGAGATGAGAAACAAATTAACAATCTACACACAATTTCAAACCAACATATATATATATATATATGTATATACACACAGATCACGAAAGAGAGAGAGAGGAGAGAGAGCTAATAGCCTAATACCCATTTTTCAAACAAATGTAAAACTCTATACACAATTTCATACCAACATACATATACATACATACACATACAGAAATCAAGAGAGAGAGAGAGAGTCAATACCTGTACATGTTCATGTAGACGGTGCATAGAGAGAGGGATTGCAAATTTAGAAAGGAAGAAGAAGCAACTAGCGAAAGAAGTCTAGGACATTCTAGAGAGAGGGAGAGACATTCCAAATGGGTCTTAATTGGGACTGGAGACATTCAATAAGTTTTAATTAAGAATATAAAAGCAAAATGGTCCACAGATGGGTAAATTTGTGTCATGTGCTTGGCACATGTTCAACATCCGTTTGTTTTTGGATGACACACTAACGGAAGGGTTGGTTTGGTCAAGTACATATACCCAGGGGGTTTATTTGTCGGGTAAAATAGTTCAAGGGTATTAGTAAAAATGGGTCATTATAGAGGGGGTGTTTTTGAAATTTACCCAAATTATAATTTGTAAAACGCAAGTGTGATAATCTCTCGTTAAGATGCAACAAACACGGCTTCTATGCCCAGAATTTTGATATTAGAAACGGGTCAAGTTGAGAGGAGAGCGAGAGAGAGAGAGAAAAGAAGAAAAGAGGAGAGAGAGAGAGAAAGAGGGGGAGAGAGACTGCGTCCGCGATCGTATCGTCGTTAGTTTCGTGATCCGTTACAGAGATCGATTCGAATTCAATCTGATTCGATCTCTATTCTAATCAATTCATGGACGAGGTGATCACAGCAGCAGATGCGTCCTCCAGTCATCAAACGACGTCGTCTCCTTCTTCCGCTCTCCCACTCAACGTTCCTCTGATATCTGCATTGCTTTCCTGCGCTCTCGCTCAATTCCTCAAGCTCTTCACCACCTGGTCCGTACAAATCTCAACTCTTCAAATCACATACTTGCTTTTATTCAATTTGTATAGTTGATTAACCTTCTAATATTTTGTGTTATCCAAAATTTAGTCTTTTTTTTTTGTTCACTAAATTAGTGTTTGCAATCTAGGTTAGGATTCAGGATTTTGTTGTTTGGCTATAGAAGAAGAGTAATGTTATGGTTTATAAATTTTTCTGTTCTAAGAGTGGTTTCCAAATGATGTGACATTGGATAGAGATTTTTAGGTAATTTGTGGAATGTGACGTGTATCCTCTAGCCAATAGGAGTTGGTTATTTGAGTAGGAGCCATGCTCGTACATAAAAGGGTTTCATTAACACTCAAATAACCCACTCTTATTGGCTGGAGGGTACTACGTCAGTATGGCACGTGGTACCCTCAAATTACCTAAAATTTTCTCGACATCGGGAGCATATTCAATGCTATGAGACCATCTGAAGTTTTATTGGAACTTGTTTTAAGTTGGCCTACTGCCACATTTTGGAAACCACTTTTGGGATGTACAACTTTGGGAAGATAACTAGAATGAAAATGTTGGGGAAAGAGAAAGAGAAACCGGAAATTTAGCAATACTAGCAACACCGAGACCAAGAGGCATTGAGTAGGCAAATTGCCCGGTTGAGTAAGGGAAATAGGTGGTGAAAATTGGTAGTTTACATTTCTTCACTCGAACCGTAGTAGTCATATTTCATTTTGTCTTTGAAAACCGCTGTTCATGACTGCTGGAATCAACGATTTGGGGACCAACAATTGGGAGATCAACTGTCATAATAGTACTTTTGGCTAGCACAGATTCACTAGGCATTTTGCCTTGTGAAATTTGGATTAGGCATTTTGCCTAGTGCGATGCCTAGTCCCTTGTATAGAAGATAAGTCAATTGCTATATCAGAATGTGAAAGCCACAGATTTTATTGATCAGATAGGGGGATGTAGATATACATGATACAAGTTAGGAGAGAATAAAAAAAATACAATAACATAACGACCCTATATCTAAAGGATTACAATGGTTAAGCTTATACCATAATTTATTTACAATAGATTAGATCTTATTACAATATTCTTATATACTTATTGTTAATAGTGTGTATTATTGTACATGTGTTGTCCCATATTGCTTAGCTAGTGAATTAGTCTAGGTGTTGGAAGCCTATATATAGGCTCTTGTAATCTTCTTTTCATTCATTCAATATATTGTGATTACACATCTTTACATGGTATCAGAGCACTCGTTCTTGGGTTTGCTAATCTTGTCGATCCTTAGTTAGGATTCGAGAGATCATTGTCATTGCCTGATTTCCTTACGAAGTTCGAGAGTTTCTCTTTTTTTTTTTTTTTTTTTTTTCAATTAGCAGCAGCCCACTCACAGTCAAGTAGCCACAACCCTAATAACCAAACCCTAACCACACATAGCAGCCGCAGCCAACACAAAGCATCCGCAGCCCCAACCATTCAGCCCACCTTCCGGCGACCCTTGCCCGACTCCGGCGACTCTCCAGCAGCTCCGGCGACCCTATTGGCTCTTTTATTCAAGGTTTTTGGCTCCGATCTGCCTCTGTGGTAAGTTTTTTGGCTTCGTTGCCCTTCCGATCTCTTTTCGCTTGTTTCATTGAAGATCTAGATCTCTATGGAGTCCAAAGTTCTTCCTCAACTCACCTCTAGGAAGTTGAATGGATCCAATTTTCTCCAATGGTCTCGGGCTGTCAATATTGCCCTCACTGGCTTGGGTTTTGATGCTCACCTTACCGAGTCTTCTCTCACCACCGACGACAAGGCCATCAAGACATGGAAACAAATGGATGCCCAAATCGTTGCCCTCCTTTGGAACTCTATGGAATCACACGTTGCGGATATGTTTGGTCACTTGGGCACCTGTAAGGACATTTGGGATTATGCTCATCTATTATTCTCCAGCGATCTCACTCGGATGTATGATCTCTCCTCTCAGTATTTTCAGTTGTAACAAAGTGATCTCTCAATTACTGAGTATTTTGCCTCCTTCAAACGGTTAGTTGAAGAATTGAATGGTGTTATTCCTATTACTACTGATGCAAAGAAACAGCAGGAATAGCGGGAGCAAATGGCCGAAATGAAATTTCTTACTGGCTTAAAATCTGATTTTGAGCCTGTAGTATTAAAACAGGACTAGGGTTAGCACAAAGGAATAAAAGAAGTTTTTACCTGAACATCCACAACCGAGGGTCCTTTTCTTTTCTTCATCCCTGGGCCTCTGCTATTTCCTTCTCAGTAGAAATGGTTGCAGTAGGAATTGAGGTCGTCCTTTTCTTTTTCTTCTTCTCGATGTTCATTGCAGATGTTGGGACGTCATCAGGTACTATGGCCGTTCCTCCCATATTTGGAGAAAGTTTCTGAAACAAAATAGAAATAGACTCTCCAAAGATAAGTCTGGACCTAGGAACTTTGGGAAGTAAAAATGAAGCCAAGGCTAAAGGAGCCATACCGAACCACTGGCAATTTATAAACCCTAAATGAGAAAATCCTTTACCCCTCGACACAAATGGGAACAAACGAGTGTTTCCAGAGCCATGAGCCTTCCTTGGCTCAATGCTCAGGTAAGGGGAATATGCTCTCTGGTAATCGCCTAGGTGGCCGAGCAGAAAATGAATCGGTTAAGACAATATAACAGAAAGGCCATATGCTCCTCGTCTGATATTGTCACGCCCCGGAACGGCATAAATAGAGAAAAATAAATTTCCTTTATGGGTCCATAGGGAATGACGGGTGAAGTCACATGATTGTCCACACCACGCAGTACTAAGCAACAAGCAGTAATAGTGTAACAAGAATGAAGTCTAGGTTCTGATCACAACGTAACATAAAGTCAACAGAAGTTACTAACTATTACATATCAGAGTCTCGAATCAAATATAAAATAGCGGAAGTACGAATGTCAAGACAACATATGCCTGACTACAAAATAGGGTTCTAAAACAATAAAGACGATTAACTACAATTCTAATCTAGTCTTCAGTTGGCATAAAGGTAGTCCTCGGCGTAGTAGTCTTCTTCGGTCTGACCTTCGTCGGGAAAACCCTCCACCGGAACTCCGTCACCGGCATAGTAGTCCTCTCCTGCAGGCCTTTCACCTGTATAGTCATAACCAGGGTGCGCTGGAACGTAGAAATGTCCAGCGGCATAAACGCCGTCAGCTTAATGAAAGCCGAGTGAGTTAGATACTAACAGGGTATCAACTATTGAAGTTATAAACCGTAACCAAGTTAGAGTTCAATGAGGGTAACTCCTTTACATCAAACCGATTATCCGATTACTAACGTCTTACTCATTTTAAGACCGAAGACACGTCTTGAGGGGAAACAGACTCGACAATAGTTCAACTCTATAACACACCATTGCTCATCCACCGCTTTTAAGAACATATGCACAGTTCACCGCATGTCATGGATACCACGTTAGTCCATCCCCCGCTTTTAAGAACATATGCACAGTCCACCGCATGTCAGGGATATAACGCTTTAAACAACAGTACATCATTCTATGCCACGACTTAGCGACGTCTACCAGTGATCACGGTCCACCGCATGTCATAGACACCTTCGTCTGTCTACCGCTTTTAAGAACATATGATTAGATCATCTGGCTATCTTAGGACAAATGGTCCGGTTCACCGCAAGTCATAGACACCTTCGTCTGTCTACCGCTTTTAAGAACATATGATCGACCAAAGCCCGCCCACGCAAGGTTCCCGAATCTTAGCAAACCTACTTAAGTTCAACTCTATAACCGATACATGACAATCCCAATGTGGCCCGACTACTCTGAATGAAATGAACGTTAACTCCAAAGGATTCACAACTATACCGTTATCTATCATTATCAACATTATCCATTAATCTCGTTATTACTACGATCCTACGCCGCATTAACTCGTTATTATGTCTGTATTACAATAAATAAGCATGCTGGAAATACTGAACAGTAAATAAACAACTAAACAGTTATTACATTATCTAAACAAGTAAAACAGTAAACTGTAACTTCCAATCGATTGGTATAGAGTTCAATCGATTGGTATAAAAGTAGTGTCAATCGATTGATAAACATTTCAATCGATTGGATTGCAATCCATGTCAATCGATTGCATAAAATGTCAATCGATTGAGACATGAAAGATGTCAATCGATTGATATAGTGTCAATCGATTGACACTTCGTCTTCTTCACAGAGAAGACTGCCCAGCAATATATAAACGGGAAATACATAGTTTCTCTTCCATTCTTCATTCAAACATGTCATAATATCAATGTAAGGCTACCAAGTGAGTTTAGAACTCACCTTAGACGTTAAGGGTGTGTTTGGGAATGTGTGTTTGAGCTTTGGAAGCTCTAATGGTGGTCCTCCTTTCTTCCTCTGCTCTCTGTCTTCTCCCTTCTCTTTCTCCTTCTTTCTGGTCTCCTTCTCTTCTCTCCTTTTCTTTCTCTTTCAGTCCATCTGTGTGTGTGTGAATAAATATATGTATATATGCGTGTATATATATATAAACACACACAAAACCCTCCCTCTCACTCTCTCTGATTTTTCTAAAGAGAAAAACGCAGGAAAAAGGGCTGGTATATATAGAGGAAAGGTGTTTACGTGGCTTCTCCCCAGCCAGAGCAAAAGAATCTGCCCAGCTACCTCCAATCGATTGACATCAGTGTCAATCGATTGATCATGGTTCAAGGTATCGGCCGAAACCGAGTTAACTCGGCCGAGTCAACTCGGTTTCGTAGGGGTCCGAGACGAGATATGGTGCCGAGTCAAGAAGATTACAGAAAGAGATGTACCGTGCTTTGTATCGACCGTATCGGCATGTATCGGACGAAATGGTGTCGTCTCGCACGAGATCTCGCCCGAGACGGCGAGACGAATCTCAAAAAGACTGATTTAAGGCCAAAAAAAATAGGGCAAATGGTTCGAATATCACCTTCGCCGAACTCCATGAAGACTGATCGAACCAGAATCTGCGCCGAAGGTGTTCGATTCTCTCGCATAGATCTGCGTCGAGCAGATCTGCTTGTGTTCTCTTACTTCGTCTGTGTGTGTGTGTGTGTGTGTGTGTGTGTGTGTGTTCGATCTTCTCTGTCCTCTCTCTCGCTCGAGCTGCGTGTGTACTGTGGAGGTCTGCTCTCTCCATTTCTCTCTCTGCTGTATCGCACGTCTGAGGAAGGAAGAGAAAGGTTAGGTTTTGTTTGGTTTTTTTTTTCATTTGTTTTGGGTTTGATTTATATTTAAGAGGACTTAACACCAAATACACTAAAATAACACTAGACTACAATACAGTAGGCTTAAGTTCTATTACACACTTCTTCTTCTTTTTTTTTTTTGATAAAATATTAGACTTAACAAACACTATAATACACTTATTAGACTTAACACCTATTTATTGTTATTATTATTATTTTTTTTAATTTGATTACATAATAGGTTTTATTATCTTCTCAAAAAAGAACCAAAACAAAAATAAATATGCTATATTATAGTATAATATAATATAATATGCTATATGACTATATCCCAACCGAAAATAGCATAATGTGGTTTAAGTATAATATTATCTTCTCACATTAAGTTAGCAAAAAAAATTATATACCACATTGTATAATTATTAATGAACAAAAGACTTAATTTTTAGTAAACAAAAGACTTAATTGTTAATAAACAAATGACTTATGTATGTAGTGTTATCAGATACTCAATCCGCAGCGTGTGTTTTAGATATTATGTGATATTGTAATTGGTACATTGTGTATTGTGACAATCTATTAGGCCAAATTTGTTATTCTAATTATTTTAGAATTTTTCATTATTTTTTCAGATTTTTTTGAACCTTTAATCTAGCGTATCTTTGCGTATCACCCGATACCAGTCCGCGGCGCCGCGACCGAGTCGTCTCCGCGACCTTAGCGACCGCGACCGATACCGCGACCTTGAACCATGCGATTGATACAATCAATCGATTGAGATAAAGTTCAATCGATTGGTATCCAAAGCAAGTCAATCGATTGGAAAACTTGTCAATCGATTGATATCCAAATTATGCCAAGGGTAAGGCCAAGCTCATACAAGTATAAAAAGAAACATACAAGGTCTTAGTTATATAATATATTACAAAAATACAGGGTATTACATCATCCACCACTCATAAAAGATTTCGTCCCCGAAATCCGAAATAAACTGGGTTAAAACAAAAATGGAAACTTCTCTTGCATCTCCGACTCCAGCTCCCATGAAGCTTCTCCTTCGTCGTGGTGCTTCCACTGAACCTTCACTAGCGGAATCTCCTTGTTTCTGAGCTTCTTCACTCCTCGGTCTAGAATACGCACTGGTCCTTCATTGTATGTCACGTTCTCGTTCACCTCGATATCTTCAAAACTGATCTCGTGTGTTGGGTTATGGGCACATTTCCTCAACATGCTGATGTGGAAAACGTTGTGCACTCCTGACATCTTTGGCGGCAACGCAAGTCGATAAGCAACCTTCCCAACACGTTCTAGGATCTCGAACGGTCCTATGAATCGCGGCGATAGCTTGCCTCTTTTCTGCCCGAATCTGACGATACCTCGAACTGGCGAGACTTTAAGTAGTACATGATCTCCAACTGCAAACTCTAGATCTTTCCGTCGCTTGTCGGCATAGCTCTTGTGTCTAGATTGCGCTGTCTTCATCTTCTCTCGTACAATCTGGATCTTTTCGCTGGTTTCTCGAATCATCTCGGGCCCAAGTAGTTGAGTATCTCCGACTTCGCCCCAACATAGCGGCGATCGGCAAGGTCTTCCATACAAGGCTTCAAACGGTGCCATCCCTATGCTCGTGTGGTAGCTGTTGTTATAGGCAAACTCGATTAAAGGTAAATGCGTCTCCCATGAACTCTCGAATTCAATGACACAAGCTCGCAACATATCTTCCATCACTTGATTGACTCGTTCTGTCTGACCGTCTGTCTGTGGATGAAAGGCTGAACTCAAATTCAATGAAGTTCCCATTGCTGTCTGAAGGCTCTTCCAGAATTCTGCGGTAAAGCGTGAATCTCGATCTGAAACTATTGAGACAGGTACACCGTGCAGTCGCACAACTTGCTGCAGATACATCCGGCTCAATCTTTCAACAGGGTGCGTCATGCTGTAGGCGATAAAATGTGCTGACTTGGTGAGTCGATCCACTATTACCCAAATAGCGTCGTGGTTTTGTTGAGATTTCGGCAATCCAACCACAAAATCCATGGTGATATGCTCCCATTTCCATTGGGGAATCGGTAGCGGTTGTAGGAGTCCAGGTGGTTTCTGATGCTCCGCCTTCACTTGTTTGCAAATAAGACATTGCGATACATACTCGGCCACTTCTCGCTTCATTCCTTTCCACCAGAAGTTTCTCTTCAAGTCCTTATACATCTTGTTTCCTCCTGGGTGGACAGTCATCCTTGACTTGTGTGCTTCGTCCAGAATGTTCTTCCTGAGTCCATCGTCATTTGGCACACAGAGTCTACCTTTGCATCTTAGTGCTCCGTCCGTACTAATACTCCATATCTCGGGTTCCTTTGCGGACATCTTGGCAAACCATAACTTTAAATCCTCGTTCGACTATTGAGCTTCCAAGATGCGACTGATGAGGGTTGGTTGCACGACAAGACATCCAAAGTGTTGTCCTTCTCCTGATTCCACTGGTCGAAGGTCGAATTCGGCTAACGTCTCCAATGCTCGCCATTCTCTAATCAAAATCGAAGCAACCAAAAGGCGCGGCCTCCGGCTCAGAGCGTCGGCTACAACATTTGCTTTACCCGGGTGGTATTGCAAAGAGAAGTCGTAGTCCTTGAGTAGTTCCATCCATCTCCGTTATCGCATGTTCAACTCCTTTTGAGAGAACAGGTACCTTAAACTCTTGTGATCTGAGAACAAGTCGAACTTTTCTCCATACAAATAGTGTCTCCAAATCTTCAGGGCGAACACGATTGCGGCTAGTTCTAAGTCGTGCGTCGGATAGTTCTTCTCATGCGGCTTCAATTGTCTTGATCCGTATGCGATGACATTCCCCTCTTGCATTAGCACACAACCAAGTCCTTGGTGTGATGCATCACTATAGATTATGAATTGTTCACCACTCTTAGGTATCGCAAGTACGGGTGCTGAGGTTAGTCTCTCCTTCAATTCCCGAAATGCATCCTCATGTCTACTAGTCCATTCGTACTTCGTCTCCTTCCTAGTCAGGCTTGTCAATGGTCCAGCGATTCTAGAGAATCCTTCCACAAATTTTCGGTAATACCCAGCCAATCCTAGAAAACTCCTAACTTCGGTCGCGTTGGTTGGCCTGTTCCAGCTCAAGACTGCATCGATCTTAGATGAGTCTACGGAAATCCCATCCTGTGATATCACATGTCCCAGGAATTTAACTTCCTGAAGCCAGAATTCACATTTGCTGAATTTCGCATACAGACTATTGTCTCTGAGAGTCTGTAGAGCAATTTGTAGATGCTTCTTATGTTCTTCTTCCGTCCTTGAATAAATTAGAATGTCGTTGATGAATACTATAATGAATTGATCCAGATAGGGTCTGAATACTCTATTCATTAGGTCCATGAATACTGCCGGGGCATTAGTCAATCCAAAAGACATCACTAGAAATTCGTAGTGTCCATATCTCGTCCTGAAGGCAGTTTTCGGTATATCTTTCGGCTGAACTAGCAATTGATGGTATCCTGAACGCAAATCGATTTTTGAGAATATCCTTGATCCTTGCAGTTGATCGAACAGGTCGTCTATCCGGGGAAGTGGATACCTATTCTTGATCGTGACCTTGTTCAGCTCCCTGTAGTCGATACAGAGTCGTAGCTCTCCATCCTTCTTTTTCACAAATAAAACTGGTGCTCCCCAAGGTGATGTACTCGGGCGAACAAAACCTAAATCTTCAAGTTCCTGAACTTGCTTCTTCAATTCTAGCATTTCTATTGGCGCCATCCGATACGGGGTCTTGGAAATCGGCAACGTTCCTGGTGCTAACTCAATGCAGAAGTCTATCTCTCTCTTCGGCGGAAGTCCTGAGATACTTCGGAACACATCTTCAAAGTCTTGAATAATGGGGATCTGGTTGATAGTAAGCCCCGTGCTTGAAGTCTTAATCGTGGCTAGGTAGCTCGTGATAAACATGTCGCTCAACGGTTGGCACTGAAATCTGATCTGCGGGCAACCAGGCGTCGAAAAGACAATGGTCCGACTAACACAATCTAGGTTAGCGCCATACTTAGTAAGCCAATCCATTCCTAGGATCACGTCGAACTCAGACATTGACAAGACTATCAAGTCTGCTGGGAGATTTCTATCCTCTAGTGTCAAGGGACAATCCTTGCACACCTTACCTAACTTAACGGATACTCCCAAGGGCGAAACGGCATTAAGGGTCGGCTCAAGTGCTAGGGGTAGCAAACCCAAATCACGCACCATCTTAATAGCTATAAAAGAACGGGCAGCACCGGTATCAAACAAAGTTCTAACTTGACAGTGAAATAAAATGAGTGTACCTTCCAAGTTCTGTTGTTCCTCAGCATTATACCCTGCATTGTCAGGAATGATGGCATTCACCCTAACCTGTCCTTGCTGTCCTTGAGCAGGCGCTCCATAGTAGCCTCCACGTGGTGCTCGACAATCTTTGCTTATGTGACCAGGCTTGTTACAGTTGCGGCAGACGAGGTCATTACGGCGGTTGGTCTTGGGGGCTGTGCAATACTTTGCAATATGTCCGGGCACTCCACAGTTGAAACATCCATCAGTGTTCTGTCGCTGGGCGACGGGCTGTGCCTGAGGTGGTCCTCGCTGTTGATTCTGTTGTCGAGGAAAATTAGCTTGGGACTTTCTTGTCCCATCCCATGTGCGCTTAGTTCCCTGATAGTTGTTGGTCTGGGGTTTCCATCCTTGATTGTTCCTTGATGATTGCGCGGAAAAGTTCCTTGATTGGAAGGTCCTGGGTGGAGGTCGATTCACTTGTGGTCCTTGCACAGGGTAAGCATCCTTCTCCAAACTTGAAGCAAGACGGACAATCCCTTCAAATGACTGGCCCAGATGGCCTATCATCATGTGCCGGAGGTGTGGGTTGAGTCCTTGGTGGAATCGCTTGACCTTCTTGGCGGAGGTGTCTATCATGTGCGGAGCGAAACGAGAAAGTCGCTCAAATTGTGTGGTATACTCCCTGACTGTCCAGTTTCCTTGGGTTAGACTCAGAAAATTCCTCTCTTGTTGGTCTCTTTCGTCCTCAGGGAAATACTTCTCGAGAAATCGAGTCTTGAATGCTTCCCAAGGCATTCTCCTTGCAGCGTCAATCCCAGTCGTGGCTCTCTCGGCCTCCCACCAGTCCGCAGCGGAGTAAGTCAGTTGAAATGCGGCTAGACGTCTCTTGTCAAGCTCACTGCACTCCAGGGCTTCAAAGATTAGCTCCAACTCTCGTATCCATTGCTCTGCTTTCCAGGACTCTGCCATGCCGTCGAACTTTTCGGGTCGCAGGCCACGAAATCGTTCCAACAGCTTATCGCCTGTCTGCCTTGGAGGGACAAGGTGGTTGTTGCCATTGTCGTTGGTGGCATGATTGTAGGTATCGTCGATGTGCTCCATCCGTTGCATGAAAGCTTCGAAGACTCCAGTTGGGTCCATACCCTCGGGAATGGGTGCTCCCAGTCGTGCTTGGTTCCTTGTGGGTCCCACCATAGTGATCCGTGTGAGGTGTACCTATGAAGGATCTAACGATTAGCTGACAATCTTCTCAGGGAAATGATCGTACTAAAATAACAGAAAGCATAACATGCATCAAAATCACAACCATAACATAATAATGAGATGATAACAGAAATAATCAAGAGAAACGATCTGCCATATATATATACCCAAAAGATGTACAGCGGAGTACACAACAGATCATCTGTGTACCGCGTGGTACATGATCCTATACAAGATCTAAACAAAAGAAAGATATACACAAAACCACTACTGGTGGCTACCTATACAAAAAGGCTACGGTCAATAGCTGCCTATGTAAGCGTCAAAAGTAAGTGGACAACATGTCCTAAAGTCAAACGTAAAAGTCTAAGCCCTTAAAGGTACTGGACTCAAAAGTTGTCCACATCGGATCCATAGATGGAAGCCTCGTCCTCTGGGGCAACCTCAGACAAAACATCATCCTCATCCATGTCATCGTCATCCATCATGTCCTCATCCTCTATCACAACATCCTCGATCAGCTCGGGTCCATCATGCTCCACAACAGCTCCCAAATCCCCTGCATCAGCGGCCATGTCAGCCTGGGCTGCATCAAATGCGGCTGCAAGTGCCTCAGCCTATACCATAGCCTGTGCCAACTCCGGTGCTCCAATCTCAAATCCATGGGGATGTGCAGCCATCTCTGTAGCCCACTCAACTGCTAGCTGTGCTATAACTCCTCCTGGTAAGACTGGTACGACTGCATCATCACCTGCGTCATCATCTGCGACTACCTCATCCTCTCCTACCGGATAACCCTCTGCAACTACAATATCTACGCCAACTGGCACGTCCGTACCGGCTGGGTCCACGGGGTCTTCCTCCTCCGGATCATACTCCGGCTCCTCGTCATCGGTATCCTCGTCCTCCTCATTGTCATCCTCTGGCTCATCGTCGCCATCACTCTCATCATCATTCTCCGGATCCTCATCTGCTGGGGGTGCATCAGCCATGTCTTCCTCCGGTGGGGGTGGAGGCGTCTGGGGTGGTGGAGGCGCTGTTCTAACCTCTGCAAGTAGAGCCTGGTACGAAGAACGGTCTCATAACATCAGTAGAGAATCCTCCTCGATGCGTTTGAAGGTCTCCTTACGGTAGATCATCTCCTGACGTATCACTTCTGGGTCCTGGGTCCCAAATCTCTGCTGCTCAATCCGCATGTCTCGCTCTGTCTCTGCAATAGCTCTCTGCCTAACCTTCCAGGCATAGTACTGTGGATCTGCTGGCGCAATACTCCTCTCATACACATAGTGTCCTCCAAACTCATCTGGAACGAACAACGGCGGTGCCATGCTACCTGAAAAGGAACTACCTTAAGTCAGAACTAATCTTAATACTCATCTATAGAATCTCAAGGTTCTAGGACCAGATGGTGTGGGACAATCTGTGAGCGAAAAGGTATACAACCTAGGCTCTGATACCAAAAATCCTGTCACGCCCCGGAACGGCATAAATAGAGAAAAATAAATTTCCTTTATGGGTCCATAGGGAATGACGGGTGAAGTCACATGATTGTCCACACCACGCAGTACTAAGCAACAAGCAGTAATAGTGTAACAAGAATGAAGTCTAGGTTCTGATCACAACGTAACATAAAGTCGACAGAAGTTACTAACTATTACATATCAGAGTCTCGAATCAAATATAAAATAGCGGAAGTACGAATGTCAAGACAACATATGCCTGACTACAAAATAGGGTTCTAAAACAATAAAGACGATTAACTACAATTCTAGTCTAGTCTTCAGTTGGCATAAAGGTAGTCCTCGGCGTAGTAGTCTTCTTCGGTCTGACCTTCGTCGGGAAAACCCTCCACCGGAACTCCGTCACCGGCATAGTAGTCCTCTCCTGCAGGCCTTTCACCTGTATAGTCATAACCAGGGTGCGCTGGAACGTAGAAATGTCCAGCGGCATAAACGCCGTCAGCTTAATGAAAGCCGAGTGAGTTAGATACTAACAGGGTATCAACTATTGAAGTTATAAACCGTAACCAAGTTAGAGTTCAATGAGGGTAACTCCTTTACATCAAACCGATTATCCGATTACTAACGTCTTACTCATTTTAAGACCGAAGACACGTCTTGAGGGGAAACAGACTCGACAATAGTTCAACTCTATAACACACCATTGCTCATCCACCGCTTTTAAGAACATATGCACAGTTCACCGCATGTCATGGATACCACGTTAGTCCATCCCCCGCTTTTAAGAACATATGCACAGTCCACCGCATGTCAGGGATATAACGCTTTAAACAACAGTACATCATTCTATGCCACGACTTAGCGACGTCTACCAGTGATCACGGTCCACCGCATGTCATAGACACCTTCGTCTGTCTACCGCTTTTAAGAACATATGATTAGATCATCTGGCTATCTTAGGACAAATGGTCCGGTTCACCGCAAGTCATAGACACCTTCGTCTGTCTACCGCTTTTAAGAACATATGATCGACCAAAGCCCGCCCACGCAAGGTTCCCGAATCTTAGCAAACCTACTTAAGTTCAACTCTATAACCGATACATGACAATCCCAATGTGGCCCGACTACTCTGAATGAAATGAACGTTAACTCCAAAGGATTCACAACTATACCGTTATCTATCATTATCAACATTATCCATTAATCTCGTTATTACTACGATCCTACGCCGCATTAACTCGTTATTATGTCTGTATTACAATAAATAAGCATGCTGGAAATACTGAACAGTAAATAAACAACTAAACAGTTATTACATTATCTAAACAAGTAAAACAGTAAACTGTAACTTCCAATCGATTGGTATAGAGTTCAATCGATTGGTATAAAAGTAGTGTCAATCGATTGATAAACATTTCAATCGATTGGATTGCAATCCA
Organism: Hydrangea macrophylla; assembly: GCA_033977485.1. Classification (NCBI taxonomy): domain Eukaryota; kingdom Viridiplantae; phylum Streptophyta; class Magnoliopsida; order Cornales; family Hydrangeaceae; genus Hydrangea; species Hydrangea macrophylla. The sequence goes on from CM066994.1 coordinate 39,917,853, forward strand.
TGTCAATCGATTGCATAAAATGTCAATCGATTGAGACATGAAAGATGTCAATCGATTGATATAGTGTCAATCGATTGACACTTCGTCTTCTTCACAGAGAAGACTGCCCAGCAATATATAAACGGGAAATACATAGTTTCTCTTCCATTCTTCATTCAAACATGTCATAACATCAATGTAAGGCTACCAAGTGAGTTTAGAACTCACCTTAGACGTTAAGGGTGTGTTTGGGAATGTGTGTTTGAGCTTTGGAAGCTCTAATGGTGGTCCTCCTTTCTTCCTCTGCTCTCTGTCTTCTCCCTTCTCTTTCTCCTTCTTTCTGGTCTCCTTCTCTTCTCTCCTTTTCTTTCTCTTTCAGTCCATCTGTGTGTGTGTGAATAAATATATGTATATATGCGTGTATATATATATAAACACACACAAAACCCTCCCTCTCACTCTCTCTGATTTTTCTAAAGAGAAAAACGCAGGAAAAAGGGCTGGTATATATAGAGGAAAGGTGTTTACGTGGCTTCTCCCCAGACAGAGCAAAAGAATCTGCCCAGCTACCTCCAATTGATTGACATCAGTGTCAATCGATTGATACAATCAATCGATTGAGATAAAGTTCAATCGATTGGTATCCAAAGCAAGTCAATCGATTGGAAAACTTGTCAATCGATTGATATCCAAATTATGCCAAGGGTAAGGCCAAGCTCATACAAGTATAAAAAGAAACATACAAGGTCTTAGTTATATAATATATTACAAAAATACAGGGTATTACAGATATAGCAGAACCTTCCCTCCCACATCCATAAGATTTGACGGTCTTCTTAGAAGGACGAATCCCCATTTTTCGGGATGGCTTCAGGAAAGGTGAAGTTGGCTTAACCTTCATCAAAACCTCGGAAGACTTCTTCTCCATGAGGGTGGAAGCCCAAGAGTAGACTGATATCCCGAACTGTTGGCTCCATCAGCCCCATCTGAACAAATAACAATTTTGGGATTGGGACCAGAATGCTAGGGCGGCAAAAAATAGGGCTAGATCAACGGGAAGCTTGTGTTTGCTTAGCATAATGGCTTCATATATGCTCGCTTGTTACCACACACTCTTCTTCGCCGCTACTCAGTCCACCCATTTCACCTAGCCAGTAGCCGGAGCTGGCCACCCCCTTAGAGGAGTTAGCTGTTTATAATATTGACGGAAGTGCGCTAAATTGAAGAGGGAATCACCTTGAATAGGAGGAAAGAAGGGGGTAAAATCTTCAGGGGCAACCCCAAGAAAGGCAGGGCCTAGCCCAACGGTAGTAGAGGAGGTCCCTGTTGCGTCTAAATTTATGAAGGAAGATTGAGAATAAGAGGAGGCATGAGACAACATGAGGGTCTGGATACGTTCGGAGCGGGACATGTCACTATTGGGTACGGTTGCACTAGAGGAAGTAGAGGCCATTTTTTGAACAAAGATGGGGAGAGAGAAACTGTGAATGTGGACGAAGGAACCAAGGGAATTAACCCAATGAATGTGGACGAAGGAACCAAGGGAAAGTTTCCGTATCATACTGCCCTCCTCATCGTGCTGCCTTCCTCATCGTGCTGCCCTCCTCATCGCAGTGCTCCCTCATCGTGCTGCCTTTCTCATCGTGTACCATTCCTCATCCTGCTGCCTTTACGTCTGTTGAAAGGTTCCTCGAGAAGCCTGGCACGAGTCCTAAGGAGCAGATATCTCTAAACGATGAGTGAAATCCTTCTCCTGCTCCTGCTACGGGTGATCCGATTTCCATCTCCGGTGAAGAGTACTCTCAATTCCTTCAGTTCTAGGCCTCTCAGCATGCCTCTGCTCCTAGTACCTCTCTTGCTCAGAAAGGTACCTCCACTGCTTGTCTTACTTCCCGTACTCGTCCTTGGTTAATTGACTCTGCTGCCACCGATCATCTCACAGGTATATCCACCCTTTTTTCGTCTCTTTAACCATCCTTATCTTTACCTCCCGTTACTTTGGCAGATGGCTCTTCTATGCCCGTTGAAAGCATAGGTACTGTTCAATTATCCCCGTGTTTGTCCTTATCATCTGTTCTTTTTATTTCTCGTTTACCCCTTAATTTGATATCTATTGCGAAGTTGAGTAAGATCTTAATGCTTGTGTTTCCTTTTTCCCGATTCTGTTCTTATTTAGGATTTGACGACTCGGAGGACGATTGGCGTAGCGCATGAATCCGAAGGTCTTTACTACTTTGATGAATTGTCTACTTCTTCTACTCCAACAGCGCGTCCTGCCACTGTGTCTCCTCACCAGCTCCACTGCCGTCTTGATCATCCTTCCTTGGCCAATCTGAAGCTATTAGTATCTAGTTTAAGTCATTTATCTACTTTAGAGTGTGAGTCCTGTTAATTGGGGAAGCATCACGTGTCCAATTTGCTCCCCGAGTTAATAAACGTGTGTCTAGTCCATTTCAATTAGTGCATTCCGATGTTTTGGGTCCACACCGTATTACCTCTATTAAGGGGTATCGGTATTTTGTTAGTTTTGTTAGTTTTGTTGATGATTTTTCCCGAACTATGTGGCTTTATTTAATGAAAAATCGTTCTGAGTTATTTTCTATTTTTTTTACATTCTGTAATGAAATTAAAACTCAGTTTAATGTTCCTATTAAAATTTTCCGTAGTGACAATGCACAAGAATATTTTTCCCATCCTTTCACTACATATATGGCACAATATGGGATGCTTCATCAATCCTCATGTGTTCATACACCTCAGCAAAATAGGGTTGCAGAAAGAAAAAACCGTTACTTATTAGAAGTCACCCGTACATTGTTATTTGAGATGAGGGTCCCCAAGTGTTTCTGGGGAGATGCAGTTCTTACTGCTTGCCATTTAATTAATCGTATGTCGTCTTCCATCCTTAATGGGGGCACACCCCATGCCACTTTGTTTCCCACTACCCCACCTTTCCCTGTTGCTCCACGTGTGTTCGAGTATGTCTGTTTTGTGCATCAACTTACTCCCGCGCTATCAAGTGTGTTTTCTTGGGGTACTCTAAAACAAAGAAGGGTTATTGTTATAGTCCTTCCTTGAGTCGCTTCTTTGTTTATGCTAATGTTACCTTCTTTGAATCCACTCCATATTACTCTGAGTTTCACTCTATTACTCATCTTGACTTTATGGTTCCCCTTCCCCTTCCCCTTCCCCTTCCCCTTCCCCTTCCCCTCTCCCTACCTCCCAAAGCTAGGTTGGACCGTCCTGACCTCCAGACATACACCCGCCATCATCAGAATGTTGAGACTATTCCGGATTCAGCTACTACGCCTGTGGTCTCTGTGTCTTCATATCCGCCTTCGTCAGACTCAGACCTTCCGATTGCTCTCCGGAAGGGTAAGCGTACTTGTACTTCTCGTCCTATTTCAAATTTTGTCTCTTATGATCATTTGTCTCCTACTTTCTCTTCGTTTGTTGCCTCTTTGTCTACTTTCTCTCTTCCTAAGTCTACTGCAGAGGCTCTTTCCCATTCAGGATGGAAACAAGTTATGGAGGATGAGATGCTTGCCTTGACAGAAACTGGTACTTGGGAATTGGTACCTCTTCCTCCTGAGAAATCTGTAGTTGGGTGTCATTGGGTTTTTACTATTAAAATGCATCCTGATGGCACCCTTGATCGGTTGAAAGCATGTCTTTTTGCCAAGGGTATACTCAGGATTATGGTCTTGATTATTCCAAAACGTTCTCTCCGATTGCCAAGATTGCTTCCGTTCGTCTCTTTATCTCCCTTGCCGCTACTTATCACTGGCCGTTAAATTAGTTGGATGTCAAAAATGCCTTTCTAAATGGCACTTTTTTGGAGGAGGTTTATATGGAGCAACCACCTGAGGTTGTTGCTCAGGGGGAGTCTAGTATGGTTTGTCGGTTGAAAAAGTCCCTATATGGTCTGAAACAGTCCCCTTGTGCTTGGTTTGGAAGATTTAGTGAAGTTGCTGCTGAATTTGGTCTCCAGCGGTGTGGTGTTGATCACTCTGTCTTTTATAAGCACTCTTCAGCAGGTAAAATCCTACTTGTTTATGTTGATGATATTGTTATAACTGGAGATGATTCCAAGGTAATTCAGGAGTTGAAGGCTGAAGCACTTCTTGCAAAAGCAGTTCCAAACTAAAGACTTGGGACAACTTAGATACTTTTTGGGCATTGAAGTGGCTAGATCTAGTGAAGGGATTTGTCTCTCTCAAAGAAAGTATGTTCTTGATCTCCTCTCTGAAACAGGCATGTTAGGGTCCAAGCCCTTGGATTCTCCTATGGATCCTAATACTAAGTTGTTACTAGATCAGGGAGAACTCATTGATGACCCAGGATAGTACAGACGTCTTGTAGGGATGCTTAATTATCTAACAGTAACTAGACTTGATATTGCATTTACTGTGAGTGTGATTAGCCAGTTTATGAATTGTCCTCGAACAACCCATTGGGATGCAGTGATGCACATTTTGAGATATCTCAAAGGTGTTCCAGGACGTGGTTTGTTATACAAAGACCATGGTCACATACGAGTTGAAGGTTACACTGATGCAGATTGGGCAGGTTCTCCTGGTGATAGGAGATCCACTACTGGCTATTGTATTATCGTTGGAGGCAACGTTGTTTCATGGAAAAGAAAGAAACAAACTGTGGTAGCTCGATCTAGCGTAGAATCGGAGTACAGAGCCATGGCTTACACTGCTTGTGAGCTATTATGGATGAAGCATTTATTAGAGGAACTTGGGTTTACTCAAACTACTCCAATGAGTTTATTTTGTGATAATCAAGCTGCAGTTCATATCGCTTCTAATCCCGTTTTTCATGAAAGGACAAAGCACATTGAAGTCAATTGTCACTTTGTTCGAGAGAAGCTTTTGGAAAATGTTATTCATACGGTGCATGTGAAGTCTGCCGATCAGTTAGCTGACTTGTTTACTAAAGCATTTGGAGGGATTCGAGTGAAATATATTTGTAACAAGCTTGGTGCATATGATATGTATGCTCCAGCTTGAGGGGGAGTGTTAATAGTGTGTATTATTGTACATGTGTTGACCCACATCGCTTAGCTAGTGAATTAGTCTGGTGTTGGAAGCCTATATATAAGCCCTTGTAATCTTCTTTTCATTCATTCAATATATTGTGATTACACATCTTTACACTTATGATGGATAAGATCATAATCTCATATCAATTTGTTGCAAGATGGTGCTTCGGTCAGGGACACCAATCTTAGACGTAGCAAAAGGAATTGGGCAAGAGAGCAGTTTGGTAAGAGCATCAACTGATCATTAGAGGAAACGTGAGAGACTTGTAGTTGACTAGTAGCAACTTTGTCCCTGACAAAGTGAAAATCAAGGGCAATACGTTTCATGCGAGAGTGGTATACATGGTTAGCCCAGGCATAGGTTGCGCTGATATTATCACTGTGGATGACTGGAGAAGAAGGGAGATAGTAACCAAGCTCAGAGAGAAGAGACTGCACCCAAGCAATTTCAGCAGCAGTGGAAGCAACATGAGCTTCAGTGGAAGGATTGAGCAGCAGAACGTTGTCTGTGAGAACTCCAAGAAATAGGATTACCTCCCAAGTAGACAATATATGCAGATGTGGAAGTACGATCATCAAGATTACTGTCTAGTCAGCGTGAGAGTAGGCATAGAAGATAAGTCAATTGGTATCAGAATGTGAAAGCTACATCAAAACTTTGAAATGGAAATCAAATTTTTGTCAATAGAAGGAGCGCAAAGAACAGTAGATAAGGTAAATGAATTTGAAGAAGAGGTTTGGTTGGTGGAACCTTTGTGAGTAATAGGCTAACCTGTACCATCTCCAATGATTATCTCATTAGAGCCTTCATAGTCCGAGTGAAGTGATAAGTTAAGATGTGAGGTAACATGTGCGAGGTGGCAGAGTCGACAAGCCAATTAGAAGACTTGTTACAAGCCAATTAGAAGACTTGTTACTGAGGCTGAAGTGTAATTGGCCATGGGCTCAGGGTGAAGGAGACTTTTGAGCCAGAAACACTGCATGGCCAAATGGCCTGGTTTGTCACAAAATTGACTAACAACTCGATGAGCTGGATAAAACGGGCCACGGTTGTTCGATTGGAATGTGAACCACAACTTTGATTGTAACCACCATGGTTTGGGTTGTCAAAATTGCGGTCATGACCTCTACAGTTCTTGACGCCGATGATAAGTACTTTTGGAAGATTGATTTGTAGAATTGAAACAACGAGAGCATGGGTAGTAGAAATGGCATCTTCTTGTTTTTGCTTTGCAACATCTGAGGAAATTTAGTCATGTAGTTCCCAAATGATATGGACGCCTCATAGGCAGGGATTCCAACAACTATTTCTTTGTATTATGGGCCTAAGCCATTGAGTGTGTGAATTACCAGATCATCTTCATCAATTGGTGTATGGATGATTGCAAGTTCATTTGCGACTACTTTGAGTGATTGGGGATACTCAGCCACCGGTCGAGTTCCATGAGGACTGAGGGTGAGTCGTTCTTTAAGGGACATGGTCAGAGAGCGAGATTTGTTGGCGAAAAGTTTGCCTAATTTTCCTAAGCTTCAAAATATGTTTTGGCCGAGGCAATAAGGGGCATGACTAATTCAGAGATCGAAGCAATTATAGCATAAAGCAACAGTTGGTCTTGGCGAGTTCAGGTTGTATAGTCTGGATAGGGGTTAACCAAATTTCCATCTTGCATTATAATCTTAGGTGGCCATGGAAAGGTTCCGTCAACATAGCCCATCAAATTATATCTTAGAAAAAGCCTGTTGAATTAAGCACGCCATGAAGGATAATTCATTGAGGAAAACTTGAGAGGCAATTCAGCCGCTACGTTGATTGGAACAAGGGGAATGGTGGTGGCGGCTTGTGAAGAGATTTGAGAATTGGTGATGTGAAAACTACCGGATTGCCTGTGCTATTGGAGTCATCTGCCATTGTGGGACTCTAGAGACTGCTTGTTGGAGCGTAGCACTCTGATACCATATAGAAGATAAGTCATTTGCTGTAGCGTGAAAGCCACTAATTTTATTGACCACATATGGGCATATATATACACATTATACAAGTTAGGAGAGAATCACAAAAGATAATGACCCTGTATCTAAAGGATTACAATGGATAAGATCATGTCAAGATATATTTACAATAGATAAGACCTTATCTATTGTTATCTGTATATACTTATGATGGATAAGAACTTATCAAGTTGTTGCCTTGATAGAGGTATCATCTACACATAGGAGTTCAATATTTGGGACTTCATTAGCCATTTTGGTACTTGAAGGAAATGGATAGCCTTATGGCCTACCCTTTTGGCTAATGCCAACTCCCACAATGCATATGTCATTGTATCGAGTTTCATTCCAACCCCAATTTTATTTAGGTTCCCTTTTGTTTAGAAGGTAATTACTTAAGAAGACTATTCAGCAGAAAGACAAATGGAAAATATTTTGAAGAGTTAGACTTGGTTCTGCTACCTATAATGCTTTAGCTTGGATTCTCGAAGTTTTGGTATTCAACGGTTATACTATGATTTTGCTGCAATTATGTGATGCTGCTTCAATTTTCATTTAAGTATGTTCAAGACCATTATACAAAGACAATGCATCCATTATGTGATTTGTCAAGGCAAATGTTAGACTTGGGTATTTCATCGGATTTGAAGTTTTGGGTTATGTTACATGGACTCTTCTTAACAAGTTGAAGGCTTGAAGTACTCATGTCGGACACTACACACTCGGACATAGCTATGAGTCTATGACATGTGTCAAGTGTCAACACTTACAGTTGGATACACAAGCTTCTTTTGCTACTTTTAGGACAGTAGAGTAAACTTTTTAATTATATTCTTTTTGCTAAAAAGTTTTTTCAAAATTGAGTAAATGCTCATGGTGAAGTCTTAATATGATTTAAAACACCATTTTGCTTTGAAATATAATGAAAATATAGATGTATTTCCTGTCCTTAGATTAATGTATTTGGAAAATCCGACTCTGAAACACACATGCACACCCGACAAAGTAGCTGAGTCCATCTAACGTAGGCCTTGGGTTTAAGCTTCAAATGCTGACAAAGAAGGGAAGCCTTCACACAGACAGAGAGAGAGAGAGAGAGAGAGAGAGAGAGAGAGAGAGAGAGAGAGAGTTGACTAACAGTTTTAGTACGGGTTTCAAATACTTTCAGTTGAATTTTTGTTGGTTTAGTAATTGATGATATCTAGAAGTTTATAGTAGAAGATAACCCCATGCAAACATAAGAGAACTAGGAGCTCATATTTTCAATATATTTCTCCTAGATGCTCAGGTATAAGGAAAAGAGATGGGATTCAAAAAGGATGCTTGATTCAGGTGGCATGCCATCATCACATTCTGCTACTGTGACAGCTCTAGCAGTAGCTATAGGTCTACAAGACGGGATGGGAGCACCGACTTTCGCCATTGCTGTTGTCTTGGCATGTGTTGTATGTATCATATCCTCTAACAGGTTTCATCCATTTTTCTCATACTTTTGTGCTTTGTTTATTCTTTTGCAAACTATTGTAACCAAAGTTTTTGCAATTTTGCATATTAGTTAGGATTAATTGATTCCACTTGTTACGTATACTAATTCTTCACTAGGACTAATAGCGTTTTGGACATTTTTTAAGCCTGTCCCTAAGTTGATGTAGTTAAGACAGATACTCAGATTTTGATGCGAACGGGCACATCAAGTTTCAAGAAGAAAATAATAGTGCAGCTACAGAACTCCTATTAAATGTATTTGTGAGTGAGTGCTGTTAGAATTTAGTTAGTAATGTTAATTTGTTATATTATGGTTTCCCTGGTCTTGATGTAATATCCTTAGAAAGTGTTTTGTAACCTGATTGTCATGAAGGTGTATATGCTTGTAAGCAGCTTGCATGTTATCCACTTGTCGGCTAACTAGATTTAACATCGCAATGAAGCACTTCACTATGAATTAACCTCAACCTACACATAGGGCTGTACTACATCTTTGAGAGGTATTTTATTGGAGAAATAAATTTAAGATTTGGCTTTCGATATTTTATGTTTCCTAGGGCTTGGATTTTGAGAAATCTGCTCTAAAATAAGATTTTCAAGTTTTTCGGTCTTGATCCAATCATCTTTCGGGTGCTTAATCCTGTAGCTTCAAATTCTATACTTGAAGCTACATCATAAATATCGCTTGACAAGCAAATAATAATACGTCCGTCCATAATTATGCTTTGAACCATGCTCAGGGTTCATTTCATTTACCTTTTAACGAAAAGATTGATATGTAGTGTAATCAAAACCTAAGTTTCTGTATAGTTAGTTTAGGCGTATATATCGTATATTTGTGTCTCTGTATGTAAGAAAGTATGCATGTACATATGTTGGAGGCCCCTTGTAAGTTGTACCTGATCCAATGGATTTGGAATCATAAGTTTAGGTAGCTTGGTATCGTATAGTATGTGATTACTTTGATGCTAGAATATAGTAGAGAATTGGGGTTTAATCGTTGAAAGATGCATTCGGAGAATATCAATGTTAGTCGTTTCAACTCAACTTCACAGAGCTTGTCCTGACTATTTGGGGCCTCACATGAGAGATGAGACTCTTTTTTGCCATTCTCACATCACTGTCTTCCCATAATGCCTTAATCATATTATTTCATCTTTCTCTTCTCACATCAGTACAGTCAATATCAATCATGTCATTCATTGGTTGGTGAATGTATTGATCCTTGTTACATGTGGAATGCTGAAAATCGGATCCCCCGTTCAATTTCTATCTAGTTTTTATGAGAACCACAGTTTTGTTGGTTTGACAAAGAGCCAGTTTTAAGATGGATATTAGACTAGGCGCAGTGTGCTAGAAATGGACATTCACCAAACACTTGAATTTTGTAAAACGGTTAACTTATGAACCACAGAACCAGTTCTTTTCCTTCCCAAACAACCCCTTAGTTTCTCTCCATTTTGTTTTCTGTCGAATGTGTTCATTTAGTAGTACCCTCTCCATGTATGTAAACATAACAAATGCTAGTTTAAAGAACCCACATGGTACTTATTGCTCCAAGTAAATTACAATTCTCTTGTGTTCAGTGATCGTTTATATATTTTGTCTTTATTTCTTGTTAGTTCTAAAAATCGATCAGCCCTAATGAGAATAACTTGGATTTATTTTAACAAGGCTGGGTGGAATCACAATTATATTATATATGCAGGTGATGTATGATGCCTCTGGGGTCAGACTTCATGCTGGTCGGCAAGCAGAAGTAAGATTTTTCCTCCAAGTTAGAAAACATTGGTTTGCTTTTTTTCATTCATTTTGTCAGTTGCTATGTTACTTTGTGACATTGGAATAGGTGGCGTATTCTAAAAAAGATACATGTTTTGACACATTAATAGTTGGACACTTGGACCTGCTTGTTATATGTCTGCTGAAGAAGAGAACAACCATTTCTTATAAACTAATAGTTCCATATCGTAGTACTCAACTATGTTTCTGTCTTGCATGACAAATTTAATAAGTGAATGAAGTGTGCATGCAGTGAGCTTTATGCTACATATGGAAAAATACGCGCACGCACACACACACACACACACACACACACACACATATATATATATATGTATCCGAAAAATATTGTGCAGTAAGCACTTGTAGTAACTAACTGGGGCTAGGTCTTGTTGGTTCTATTATGCAGTTTGCATGTGTTCTTGTTGTTCCTTTGTAACACGAGTTCATACTCTTTAACGTACGAGTCTTTTATATTTCTGGAGAGAGAGAGAGAGTTATATTATGCAGTTTGCATGTGGTCTTGTTGTTCCTTTGTAACACGAGTTCATACTCTTTAACATACGAGTCTTTTATATTTCTGGAGAGAGAGAGAGAGAGAGAGAGAGAGAGAGAGAGAGAGAGAGAGAGAGAGAGAGAGAGAGAGAGAGAGAGAGAGAGAGAGAGAGAGAGAGAGTTGATATGTAAACCTCAGTGTTAGGATTTAAGGATTTATTGAAATCCATTCTACAGTATTTATATCATCTTTTATTTTGCATTACCCTTGAATGGAAAAGTTGACAGAGACATATTGAGTCAGGAGATACAAACTTCGAGTCAGGAGATGGTTGTACATGAATGTGAGTTTCTTTTTTGTAATCAACTTCAGAATCCCAGCACAAAGTTCAGATAAGCGACAATTGTGATTGAATTTGTATCTATCTTGTAGGGCAACATAAGCTTCCTGATTGTAATTGACTAATCGTAGCAATTTACGAAATCTTTCTGTGAACTTGCTTGTGTTAGGTATTGAAAGCGTGTAATTATTTCATTTTGGTTATTCTTATGTCTCTTCCATTTGATGCTACTTGCAGTTGTTAAACCAAATTGTATGTGAGTTTCCACCAGAACACCCTTTATCTCTTTCCAGACCTCTGCGTGATTCACTTGGGCATACTCCACTTCAGGTCAGTTGTACTCTTGCACCATCTTGACATTTTTTCAATTTTCTTTAAACCTATCCCCCCTTTTTTTTTTAAATTGAAGCTACTCAAGTTTAGACTGCTATACATCAAATCCATTTGCTCTTAGTGATTGACAGTTGACATAATAGTCTATACCTATTGTAAGCTATGAGAAGTTGTGGGACTTCGGAGAAGCAATGTTAATCTAAGCATTCATTATGTCAGCCCGTTGGCTTAACCTGATCTTTAAAGACAGGATGAGGGCAATGCAGCCTTTTTTTTAAAAAAATTTCCTTTTAATTACTAATCATCAAACAGATGCAGTCAATAATCGCCACCAACCTTTTTTTTTTTTTTTGGGTTAAATAAATTTTACCCCACTGTGGTTAGGTCCATTTTCACTTTACCTACCCTGTGGTTTAAATTTTAAAGTGGACACTTAGATTTTTTTTTTAGATTTTCACTTTACCTTTTTTTTTTTTTTTTTTTTTTTTTTTTTTTTTTTTTGGGTTAAATAAATTTTACCCCACTGTGGTTAGGTCCATTTTCACTTTACCTACCCTGTGGTTTAAATTTTAAAGTGGACACTTAACCCCTTGTGGTTTTTGACTAAAGTGAAACTACTAAGATTTCTCTCAAAATAGTCCCACATGGGGATTAAGAGTTAAATTTAGCCTCACATAGGAGAGTTATCGGTCAAAATTAACCCCACATAGTCCGTTAACCCCAAAATTAGCCCCTCATAGCGGTTAGGTGTTAAAAATTAGCCCCACACAACTGGGTTAAATGGCAGCTTTATGTCCTCACAGGGGATTCCCCAAAATAAACCTCAGAAAGGTGGTTAGACTGTTAATTTTTTTGGCCAATTTTAGAATTTTCATTAGTTTTGAGGAAAATCTTAACAGTTTCACTTTAGTCCGAAACCATGAAACCACAAGGGGTTAAATGTCCACTTTTGAACCACAGGGGGTAAAGCGAAAATTGGCCTAACCACAGGGGGTAACCTTCTTCTTCTTCTTCTTCTTCTTTTTTTTTTTGTGTGGAGAGAGAGAGAGAGAGATGACACGCACCATAGGGGCCAGGAAGTACAACACTTGGGCTTAGTTTGGCCCCCCTTTTGGTGCTTCTCCTTTTTTAAAGCACAATTTCATGTTAATTCATTTGGTAACTAGTTTATGAGCTTTGCAAAAATTGAACTTAGGGCTTTTTTGGGGGAGCTTTTAAAAGCGCTCTAGAATGGAGCTTTTAAAAGCTCAAGGTGGCTTTTTGGTTTCATGATATCTTTTTGAAGACTAGTGTGTCACTTGTATAAAATTATCAAACAACCTTAGTAGTAAATTTCATAAGCTCCTTTTAAAAAGCCACGTGGGGGCCAAACATGAAACCTCCCCTTACATCTCCTTGACCAGGCTTCTCAGTCTCTACATAAGCAAAGATAAAGATTTATACCAAAAAATGTACTTTCAGTCCGAAACCACAAGGGGTTAAATGTCCACTTTTAGAAGAGTGATTTTTTCAAAAAGATGTGAAAAAGTTAATCCAAAAAGTCACAGCTTTTTAAATAATCACTTCTAAGTGATTGTTGGTCCCGTTAAGGCTATCCCAAACAGGCTTTATGTGTACTATATCTTTTATTTATTTTTACTAGTCTTGAGCAAATGGAATACTTGAGCAAATGCTAAGGCTCAGGGGTTTCTGGCTACCAAAGTGTGAAAGTGATGGGCATCTGTTTGTTTTGAATGCTCCTCAACAAGAGACATAAAAAGATTGCGTTATTTGTTTTGATGGTTAAAGGGTGTGTTTCGAACTGCATCTTCAGATTGAGTTCTCACCATTGTTATCGCATTCCCTGTTTTGTATTCAACTTATCCATTGCAATATAATTTTCAATTTCTTAAAAAAAAATAAAAAGCAAGACTTCCTTTAGAGTTTAATTTGGTGATGAAGTTTTGCATGTGGGGTCATGAGTTGGGGGTTGATGGAACCACACGGTCCTCAACTTGTACAACAATTAACCCTCACTCGTATCACGTTTAACTCTTATCACGTTTATATCTCCATCTCATCCCGGACTCTATGTTGTTCTTTTTCTCTCTGTATCTGTATATCAACATTGATACGTATGTACTTCGAATAAAAAGTTACTTCCATTCCAAAGGGAGCAAAAGTTGTTTAGAGAACGCTTCACCTTCGGACTGAACTGATTTCTGAATCGGCTGCGCTCAATTTTTAGCTGAATGGTGATAATTTTATTCTGTTTCGTGTGGGTAAAAATTCAATAGAAAGTGTTACCACATCTCATTGTTTTCCCGCCACTAATATACATACGTAAAGTGCTTGTGCTGTGCGGCACATCTTTTCTTGAAATTAGGACTGACAACTGCTTAAATAGTGACCTCTTTTTGGTTTGTGATACCACGTCAACAAAAGAACCTTGTAATAAATATTTTCTCGTTTCATACAAGGTTGTTGCTGGTGCTGTGCTGGGATGCGTCGTAGCGTTTCTGATGAAACATTCCAATTAGGGAATTGGATCACAACACAAATTCTTTTATCTGGGCTGAAGAGCTTATAGTGACAATGGACATTGTATTGAAACCCATGTAAAGTTGTTTTGTAAGGGTTGGGGATGTTCCACTTGCAGAGCAGGGACACTTGTACTTTTTTCCAATTTGACCCAAATTATATATGTGTACTTACAATTGCAAAGTTCCTTGATCATTACAATTTTTCCTATGTTGACATTCAATCCGAAGATTAAGCAGTAGTGGAACCAATGGGACTTCTCAAGTTTGGATTTTACTAATGGTGTAATTAACATGTTACACTTTCATATCAGAGAGAGAGAGAGAGAGAGAGAGAGAGTGAGTGAGGAATCAAAGGCACACTTTTTGAAAAAGTTGAAAATATCCAATTCTCGCAGCAGTGCTGCCATACAGTACCTAGTTTTTTAAAAAATCTTTATAAAAAATACTCCATCCGTCCCATAATAAGTGTCCACTTTCTTTTTGCACAATGTTTAAGAAAGTTGTATTATATTAATTTATTTGGTTCATTAAAGAGTCACTTTCCAATTTTACCCTTAGATGTGATAGGTGTTTGACTTTTTGCTTATTTTGGGACCACAAATAAATGCTTCTTTGTCTTTATTATAAGGGTAGTTTTGGAAAGTAAGTAAAAGATATATGTCAATTTAGGAAAGTGGACACTTATTGTGGGACATCCAAAAAAGGAAATGTGGACACTTATTATGGGACGGAGGGAGTAATTCTTTAAGAAAATTCTCTTAAAAAAACAAAAAAAAAAACATCTTATTCCTTGAGAGACCATAGACGGACTCGTAATATCCTCTTGGTTTATTCTTCTCTTTCTTCCAAAACTTGAAATTAGTTATCAGAACGTTAGGATGCGCAGTTATAGGAGCGCAGAAATTAATAACCCGAGAAATATATATATATATATATATATTGTTTACACCCTAAATATAAAAATATATGTTTATATTATAACCGGTAATGTATTGTTGCAAGTGGGAAGCTTTTTTTAGTGCGTAGTAGTTATTTGAAGTGAGGAAGTGGCCAATTTAGTCGGGGAGTGACCAACTTAGTGGGGGAGTTATTTTTCAGCACCTCTATTTATACATAATGCCAAGCAACATGAAGAGGAGGCTCACACACAGCCAAAACCCCTGTGGTTACACAGATCCAGCCATCCACTGCGTTTCTTTTCCTAATTCTGTTTATGTTTTATTCTTGTCCACATCTTGTATTTATTTTTCAGTCAATGTCATTTGTTTTCTTTCAAAGCAATTAATTGCTTTTGTATTTAGTTTTAGTACTCAATGTACTACTGTTTGTTCAATGAATTCATGTTTCAAAAGCTTTGGTACTTGCTGTTATCCGCTTGATTGAATTTCTATTCTTGTACTTCATTTTCATCACTCACCCAAATTACTCGCATCAGAGTGGTTGGACATCAAGGGAAGGGTCATCCCTACTTCCTAACATCGCCTGATCCATCTCAAACAACTCTTAGGGATAGTTTTGGTTACACGTTTGGATCTTCGCACAAAGCCCCTGGCACGCCCGATCACATATTTAATTTTTAACCAAAACAATTTGGCACGCCCGGTGGGACAGCCGAGTGATGTTTCGTGAAGCATGGTTATACTTCTACGACGATCAAATTCGTCTGCGAGAAGAGGCAATTGACCAACTTCTAGACGATATTTATCGTCTTGACTATGAGAAATGCGACATTTACAACGATTTATTGCAATGTATGCGTTTGCAGCCTTGGAATAAAGAGGAACTTAATCGGCGTTTTAATTCTGAGAATCGCCGATTTAATTATAAAATCGGTTATCTTGAAGGTGAGATTGACCGTCTTGAGACCGATAATCGGTATTTCAATAACGAAATTTTACTTGTTAAAGTGTCAAGTGGAGTTGACGATCCACCTCCCGGGGGGCAAGACAACTTCATGTCTATGGACGACTTTTTAAGCAACAAATGGATAGAAGAACCGAGTAAATCGGATTCACCGCTCGAGAAAGACAGCCAAGCGGTGATTATTGATTCATGTGAGCGCCTTGAAACAGTGTTCAATGAAACAATCCGTTTTCAAAAAGAGTTTGCTCTCCACCTCGAAGAGACACAGACAACCATGATAACGACCATAAAAACAATTTTTCAAGAGGCCGCGAAAAAATTTAGACGGCCAAAAATGGCCAATGATGCCTTTACAAATCAAGAGATTGGTTACTTTGACCATCTCGATTTAAAGCATTTTAAATCGGTTGGGGGAAAAAATAATTGTTAGTGATAGGTCGATAATTTCTATTTCGGCTAATGCTCCTCCCACTAGTGTTGGTGACAACGAGGCGGTTGGGGGGCAAGTTTCACATAGGCCGAGTGATTTTATTTCGGCCCCCAAATTTATTAAAAGTGAAAAACCTCTTTTTAGGAGAGCAAGTACCGAGGAGTTGTTCAAATTTTTTGACATTATCATAATTGCCAAAAATGATTTACATAAGAAGCTAATTAATTATTTGGCTTTTGTAAATTTAAATCCTCATTGGGTTTATGGTGCCCATCAAAAATGGGATTTATCTTGGTGGAGTTTTCTACAACATTATTATTATAAAAAGAAAGAGAGAGAGAGAGAGAGAGAGAGAGAGAGAGAGAGAAAGGATACTGAGGTTATTTCCAAAATTTGGTCTGGTATTATTCGAACTAATGGCCGATGTGATCCCTGAGGAGTAAAGGCTACAAAACTAATTCATAAAAGTCATGAAATTGTGTAAGCCTTCATACGGTCTAACAAGACTGATCAAATGGCCACCATTTTCATCTTGGATTTGATGGCTAAGAGTAGCAATTTTAATTACTAGTCATGGGACCCACAATTTTAGAGTCTACTATTTGGCAACTATTTTATATCGGGCTAGTTTAGAGAGCTGTGCCAACTTTTAAAAGGTCGAGATTAGGGGCCAACCCTATGTCAATGTGACATCATTTCAGTGGTGTACACGTGTACACAGTAGCCACTAAAGAAATCAAGTCTGCGCTTTGGAAGTAAATTACAGCCTCAGATTTATCGGGCTCTTAGACCGATGTGAAAAAAAAAACTGACTATTCAAGGCTTTGGGCTGCCATTTTGATTGGGTTTACCAATCATCATGGGGCCAATGATTCAATTATATTCTACATGGATGGCACTTGGCCACAAAGAGGTCCATCAAATTGGGACTGATTTTGAAAAAGGAACAAGATCGGTCAGAAACAAAAATCGGTCTATGACTTGAGCTCGATGTAGTTCAAGACCGAAATTTTAAAATCCATAGTGCTACAAGTTGGTACATTGGTCTACTCAAGGCCGATCTCACCTATCTCACTTTGTGAAGTTTTGACGTAGGCCCACATTCCAATCAATGGGATACACGTGACCACAAAATCGGTCTTCGAGGCCGATAATGACTACAAAATCGGTCAAATTATATATATGGTTCTTCAAAAATTATATTTCATTTCATTTTCAAAGAACCAGGGGGGCATTGCTTACACCCTAAATATAAAATAAATGTTTATATTATGACCGGTTTATGTATTGTTGCAAGTGGGAAGTTTTTTTTTAGTGGGTAGCAGTTATTTGAAGTGAGGAAGTGGCCAACTTAGTGGGGGAGTGGCCAAATTAGTGGGGGAATTATTTTTCAGCACCTCTATTTATACACAATGTCAAGCAACATGAAGAGGAGGCTCACACACAGCCAAAGCCCCTGCGGCTACACAGATCCAACCCATCCTCTGCATTTCTTTTCCTAATTCTGTTTATGTTTTCTTCTTGTCCACATCTTGTATTTATTTTTCAGTCAGTGTCATTTGTTTTCTTTCAAAGCAATTACTTGCTTTTGTATTTAGTTTTAGTACTCAATGTACTACTGTTTGTTCAATGAATTTATGTTTCAAAAGCTTTGGTACTTGCTGTTACCCGCAAGATTGAATTTCTATTCTTGTACTTTATTTTCATCACTCACCCAAATTACTCGCATCAAAGTGGTTAGACCTCAAGGGAAGGGTCATCCCTACTTCCTAACATCGCCCGATCCATCTCAAACAACTCTTAGGGATAGTTTTGGTTACACGTTTGGGTCTTCGTACAAAGCCCCTGGCACGCCCGGTCACATATTTAATTTTTAGCCAAAACAATTTGGCACGCCCGGTGGGACAGCCGAGTGATGTTTCGTGAAACATGGTTACACTTCTACGACGATCAAATTCGTCTCTGAGAAGAGGCAATTGACCAACTTCTAGACGATATTTATCGTCTTGACTATGAGAAATGCGACAATTGCAACGATTTATTGCAATCTATGTGTTTGCAGCCTTGAAATAAAGAGGAACTTAATCGGTGTTTTAATTCTGAGAATCGCCGATTTAATGATAAAATCGGTTATCTTGAAAGTGAGATTGACCGTCTTGAGGCCGATAATTGGTATTTTAATAACGAAATTTTACTTGTTAAAGCATCAAGTGGAGTTGACGATCCACCTCCCGGGGGGCAAGACAACTTCATGTCTATGGACAACTTTTTAAGTAACAAATGGATAGAAGAACTGAGTAAATCAGATTCACCGCTCGAGAAAGACAGCCGAGCGGTGATTATTGATTCATGTGAGCGCCTTGAAAAAGTGTTCAATGAAATAATCCGTTTTCAAAAAGAGTTTGCTCTCCACCTTGAAGAGACACAGACAACCATGATAACAACCATAAAAACAATTTTCCAAGAAGCTGCGAAAAAATTTAGATGGCCAAAAATGGCCAATGATGCCTCTACAAATCAAGAGATTGGTCACTTTGACCATCTCGATTTAAAGGGGGGACTTATACAAATTCATGCCGGAGTAAGCTTCTCGATGTTTGAGAATTTAGTAGTGACGGGTACTGTGCATGGTTTATAGACTTGGACTTGCCATGATTCTTGGGGATGTAATGGCTGTAGGCTTGGACTAGCCATTGACATCGCGGTTTAAGGCTTGAATTTGCCGCTACCGGATGAATGTGTATTGTTCTCCCTAGAGACTATTGATATGATTTACGAGATTAAAGCATGATTTATAATATATGCATATGCTAGAAATTGTGCACTCAGCATATAGCTGAGCAGTGGAGATTTACTCCATTGTAGGTGAAAAGAAGAAAGGGAAAAAGAAGCGAGAAGAGTGAGGCCGATGGAAATGTCAGGGATCCTCTTGTATATGTTTTTGTCTTCCTTTCAAATCATTGCAATAATGAACTTTTCGAATAGCTAGAACCATGGATTTAACTTGGAGGTTTTAGTATGGTTTTCATGATGTTGTAATAGGTGTTAAGACTCTTTTGGTTATGTTGTAATGAACTGAACTCATGGATTTATGTTTTAAATGCTTGACTTGTCAAATTCGAAGTTTGAAGGAATATGGATAGAGTTTTGTGAATTGTGCCAAACAAACCTTGGCTTGTTCTGCTATTGTTTCTGTTCATGGATTAGTAAGTATAAACTTTAGTTTATATAGCATGTTATAGCTTGTGAAGTTTGGAATTAGTATGCATATTTGGAATGGTGTAATAAGTGAAGGTTGTTTGATGTCTTAAGCAAAATTCTGCAGTATTGAGGGAATTCTGCTAAAGGGTCATTCGACCGGTCGAAATACCCCCTGCCAGAAACCTTTTTCTACACCTTCCGAAAATATTTTAAATATTTTGATTGGTTCTTAAGGTACCTTTGGGACCCCTTTTAACATAAATTCATTCGTTTCAAAATAATATTAAGTTTTCAATTTTATATGAATTTTACAACTCGGAAGGTATAATTTCCAAAAGTTTTAAATACTCAAAATTGTTTTTAAGTTTTTTTCCACTGCGTATAGTTATTAAATGATTGGATGAGCCTTGGTGGCATGCCACGTTTTCTAATTCTACGCGTAGTGGGATGGGTCATGACAAATACAATATACGATATTTCCTCTCTCTTTATTCTGTCATGGTATCAAAGTTATAAGCTCTTGGTGACCTCCCTCTCCCTATCACGACATCAACCTCACCTAATCATCTCCTTCCAATTGCATCAACAACACCAATTCGCAATTCTACAGCAAGATCATCATCACCAAGTCAACATCAATTCTGCCGTAAGTCAAATAACACCATCATCATCACTTATTCTGCTACATCATCAAACTACCACTCAACACCAATTGTTCTCATCACCATCGATTGTTCTCATCATACATGCCACACCAACACCGAAACAAACCACCACTCAACACCAATCTGCCGCTACACCTATCACTACCACTATCAAACTATCACCATCAATAACCAACAAGCTACATCACCATCATCACAGATCTGTACTTACCATCACCACTGCTGCTCACATGACCACCGACCACAACCACTGATTCCCACCAAGCACCCAACAAAACCACAGTCCTCTCAATCTGATCCAGTCTTCACCACAGGCCCAAACTCTGCTGTCTCTGCATTATCACCCTCCTAATTACCACCAATCCCCTCATCACCAAATCAACCCTCTTCCCATCACCCAATCACTGCCCATCACCACCGTACCCTCCTATTCCCCTTCCTCTTCAACCTATTGTACATTTCCTTCTTAAACCCTAAAAAAAAAAATTGCAAAACCGAGCCACGGAACCGATTCGGGTCTAAACTCAATACAAACTGGCAAAACCGTCTGAATCTGAACCCAACCCACGAATCACTTACCCAACCCAACCCGCTTACCCAACCCAACCCTAATTCGAACCCTTCCTATTTCTATGGAACACCTATGCCGTTCACAATTACTCGACTTGACATTGCCTATGTTGCTCATATATCCAATTTCTCTCTGCCCCTCAATCATCTCACTATACTACTTTTATACGCATTCTTCGCTATATTAAAGGAACAATGTTTCACGGATTACACTTTTCTGCTCATTCCTCACTCGAACTCCGTGCTTATTCTGATGTAGATTGGGCAGGAGACTCCACTGATCGACGATCCACTACAGGCTATTGTTTCTTTCCTAGAGATTCTCTTATCTCCTGGCGAAGTAAAAAAGCAAACTGTTGCTACTCGCTTAAGTACAGAAGTAGAATATTGAGCCCTAGCTGATGCTACTCAAGAACTACTCTGGCTCCGTTAGTTACTTGAAGACTTGGGTGTTACTCATTCCAATGCCACTATTATCCACTATGACAATCAGAGTACTATTCAGATTGCACACAATGATTTTTTTTCACGAACGCACTAAGCACATTGAGATCGACTGTCATTTTGTGCGCCATCATCTCACTACTGGCACCATTCGACTTGTCTCGGTTTCTTCCGCTGATCAGACTGCTGATATCTTTACCAAAACTCATCACCCAGGATGTCTTTAGGATTTAGTTTCCAAACTCAAGATGATCTCGATCTTACCACCTTGAGTTTGAGGGAGGTTGGTAGAATCATTTCCTTATTTATGTTTATTATGTACCTTACCACACATCTAGTCTAGGTTCACTGTGTACTTCTATTATACTTCTATTGTACTACACACTGTACTACACACCCTCCTATGCCTATATAAAGGATGGTCTTGTACACTATATATGCATCAATACAATATACAATATTTCCTCTCTGTTCTTTTCATAACGTATGTACCAATCACAATAATATATATATATATATATATATAGGGCGGTGCATTGGCTTTTAAGCCTAAAAAATCCACCGGCATATATATATATATATAAATATATAACAAAGTGAAATTAGACGCCTGCTATGTGGCGGCTCTGTGATTTTCCACTTTTGTATATATTTCTTATGTTTTCCCCTTTTTTTCCTATCTCTAAAATTAATACAGATATTTAATTATTTATATGTATAATCTTTCTCATTTTCCTTTATTTTATCTCTCTCTCAATCTCTCTCTCTCTCTCTCTCACACACACACACACACACACACACATACACACACACACATATAACACCTATAGTATATATCCCAAAATTATAGTAGCTTAAGATTAGACCATAACTAATCTCATCAATATTTAATCTATCTAATTTATTTATACATACATATATCTCCAAGTATACACACACATGATACAAACTAAACTAATTAACTAAAATAATATAACTACGTTATATATAAAATAACAACACTACTAACTAATTTACGTACATAAAATTTGCTTGTCAAAAAAATACGTACATAAAAATCAGAAATATTTCTCGTGCATCGCACAGGTATCGATTCTAGTATTTATAAATTTTAGAACCATAGCATTACTCACAACATCAATAGCAATGCTATAGTACTCAAATTTGAATCCAAAATATTTTGTCAGTAGCTTAAAAGTTTGAATATGTACTATGCACAACACTAAAAAAATAATATTCTATTTAAATTAGATTAATGCTATAATTTTCAAATTTAAAATCTTGAAGTGAGTTCTCAAACTTAATTGTTATCGGCCCACTAAAATGTGAGAAGTTGAATGTTGAACCAAGCTTACGACCTAGGAAAGATTTACTCGATTGTTCCCACACAAATCACTTGTGTCAAAACCACGAATGAAAATCCACATTTAGCCTTTTTACTTGTTGTTTGGTTGGAAAATTTATAAGTGTGTGCGAGCGTGCCAGGCAAGCAAATTGCCAATGTGTATGTGTGATTATCCAAACTGCGCCTCACCAGGAAATTGTGGTGACGTTCGATGCCTTGAACAGGACTTTAATTGTGTAAAGATGTAACTAACTGAAGAACTTCGAACTGATTAAATTAATATCTACTCCTAAATAAAACAGTAAAATGACTAAAAGTAATTTAACTACTTTTATTAAATTAAAGAAACTACAATCTAACCTTGAAGATGACTTCGAAGGTGTTCTACTCCTAATTCTAAGTATCTAGATAACAATACAATAGATGTATTGAGAGATATATGTTGATGTTTGATCGAGAGATCCCTTCGAAATACACAATCCTTCTATTTATAGACATCGAGGCCTTAGTTACTGAATGTTCCCTCCTATTTTCAAACTAATAACTGCCTTTATCCGTGGCATTCTCTCACATTTGACAACTGTCCTTCAATTATCCCATGATGTTTAACACGTGTCTTCCATTTATCAAAAATGGATTAACTTCAACTGCCTACAACGGTTTTCTTATCAATCAATTTTCCACCAATTATCTTGCCAAATCACATCCTGTGTGTCAAACTTGTATTGGCTGAATATTTTCATCACAAACATTACCCCCCGCGCCATTTTCCTTTTTGTTTAAAAAAGATAATGGTGATCGTGGTCTAACCATACTGGGCAGTTACTACCTTATGTAGTATTTTAAATTGCATAATCATCTCTTCAGTCCATTCCAAACCATCGATTTTACTTGATCCTTGAGCCCCTATTTATTTTCTTGATCATGTCTTCTTCTCAATCTTCCTTCAATGTTAGCGATAGCTTTCCTATTGATCTTCCCGAAGAAGTGATGTTGTTATCCAAACGTTCTGATATTCCTCTTCGAACAAATTGGGATCCTCTTGAGATTCCTCCCGAACCTTTTACCTACTCGAAATGGGGAAAATGGCAAAAAATGTTGAACAAACCAAGTGTTTCATCAAAGCAACATTCATCTTCGACCTCTTCCAAATCAATTTATAATAATCAAACATTTCCTCCTGCTTGGGAACAACATATTTCCCACGGTGAAGGTGTAGGATATTACAAGGGAATGAAGCTTGAAACTCCAATCACAATACCTTCAGTTGTTCATCCAAGTTTCGAGTATCTTGAAACTGAAGGTGTTATTCGAAGTAGAACAATAAAACCATATTATCCATTCTCAAATCATCTTTCTCGAGAACAAAATTTATTGAATGCCTGGCTGATTTCTTCAACCAGTCCTCCTGGTGAAAGATTCCAGAGAGGTAATATCTTAGTTCCTCAAGGCAGACCTCCTATTCATACATTTGTAAGGACATCTCATGAAACTTTTTCCAATGAACATTACTCCTCAGCCTTCCTTTCAAAATGCAAACTTTTTGAAAAAGATTATGAAGAGAAAGTACTTCTCTTTGATCATTCTGTATTAGGCTTTCCTGATACCAAAGTTCAGGTAATAGATCCTACTGAAGACATTAGTGATCCTTTTTTAAAGCTAGACCAATTGTGTAGATATGGTCCTACATTCGAGCATACTCCATCTATTACATCACCTTCCCCATGCTTGATTATTCAAGCTCAAAGGCTATTAGTTGCTTTTTCTCATCTTCCATTTTCTATTCTGCAAAATTCAAGGGCTCGAATCAATTTCGAATGGAGCTGTCATGTCTTATGTCATGAATGGAATATATCCACGCTTGTTCGAACTCAAATAGATTTTACCCTTCGAACTTTGGCTTCCCACGTGAGATGGTATTCCCATCACCAAGAAAGTATCCATCATCTAAATTATCTTTTAGATCTCTATGAAAGACTCAAAGAAGCTCCTAAAACACTCCTTGATGAAGTCTTAGAATTCAAAGAGAAGTACATTTATGGTTGTGGTAGCTCTGATGAAGAAAACACCATTTCTCATTATTCGAAGCCTGATCTTGAAAGTCGAATTGCATATCTTAGAGATGAAGCCAAAGTTGTTGGTGTTTCTCTTCGAGGCAAAACTCCATTGGCCAAAGAACTTCGAAGTCTCCGCAAAGCTCTATTCAAGATCAATTTTCAGTTAAACCAATATGAAGAACAACTTAAGGAAGCTTACATTACCCTTCGAAGTGAAGACAAACTGGCATTAGAAACCAGAAACTTATGTTTTGAGATAGAACTAGAGGCAGAGTATTTTGCCTATTATTGGGCCATGTTTCATAACTTAGTTACTTATGGGTTTCCCCACTTTTATCAATTATGTCTTTGAATTGTAACTTCACTTTCTTCTCAATGTAGTGAATCAATGAAACATTCTCATTCCTTTAAATAAATTAGTTCATTCTGAACCAACATGTCTTTTATTTTTGAAATAACGGTCCAAAAAAGGTTAACCGAATCTAACGGCTATTTTTCAATAAATGCAATTCTTTCCAATCGTCACCAAGGGTTCATCAAAGGTTATAAATAGATAGACACAAAAAGAAATAAACCTTCTGACTTCACCAATTTGCTTTGCCCTAATCTATTCATTTCGCACTTTGCTTTTCTTTCCTGTTTATCTCTTCATAATCCAAAGAATGACAAAATCTGATGACAATACCCAACTTCAAAAGATTTGCGATGATTTTGGAAAGATCATAAAAGATGAGCAAGATCGCTATTCGAGTGGGCAAGAAACTTCTCTGGTTCACGAAATTCTTGTTCCCATTACTCTTCCCAACCAAGAATCTTCAATTGCTGTAGGTCCATGCCTAAGCATTCCAAATTTGAGACTCCATGTCTATTACCCTAGATTAGGGGAACAACGTCTGACTTACCAACGAGAACTCCCAAATTCCAAATATGACTGGAAATTCAGGCATTGGCCTAAACCTGCAAAGGATTGGCCTGAATGGGTAGATAGAATTTTAGAGAATAGGAGAGAAATTTTGATCACTACGGGGGTTTACCATGCTATCAATCTTTCAAAATTTTCCATCGAATCCAGTCCTAATTTAATAGCCGCAGCTCTCTGTTTTTGGAACCCTATTTTCAATCACTTCCAACTTCGATTTGGTCCAATAGGTCCAACTATTCTAGATATTTGTCATTTATTAGGGTTTTTATCTCATGGGGAAGATGTTCATCCCTATATGGCTGAGTCTGATAGTCCTTCAATCAACACTGACTCAAAATCATTAGGATACACCAATTTCTTAATTGCTCACAGAAAAACATCAGGAGCAGTGACTGATAAAGAATATTACTGCTTCCTTCTGTATTGGCTTTCGAAGCATCTATTTTGTACCTCTTCTCAAAGAGTAGTCCTCGAATATTCTAACATTGCCAAAGCTCTGGCTGCCGGTCGAAGGTTAGCCTTAGCACCTTTTGTTCTAGGATCTCTCTATAGATCTTTTTCTGATTTATGCTTTGATCCCTTCATTCTCACCCAAGGTGGTCCTTTTTGGATTTTACAATTATGGTTGTATGCTTACTTCCCAGAAATTCATAACCTAGGACCCCTATCAAATACTGTGGCTCATGGGATCTTTTTTGCTTTATTGCCCAGTACTGATAAAACTTTCAAAGAATGCCTTTCTCTCTTTTTCAATCTTCCTGAAACAAGATCAAACAAACTATTCCAACCATTCGAAATCCTTTACAATTCTGAAAATAAAACTCCCCTTTCTCCCCATTGGCTCTGTCAAATTTTGGATAGAGCAGCAAATGCTCTCGAATTAAAAGCTGCATGGGGAAGTTTTCTAATTAGTAGAGACTTATTCTTTGGGAACATTATTAGCTTCAAATCTCAGGGTGAACTTTACCTTCCCAATCAATTTTCGAGGCAATTTGGACTTACTCAGTCAATTCCTTTCCCAATCAGAAGTCGGGCCAATATACTCATGGCCTATAAAACTCATTCGAAGATGCCAGAATCCGTGATAACTGCCGAATTAGCAGTTTATCAAAATAAAGTCAGCAACTTGGAGTTTACTTCTTTACCAGTGTATACCACTTGTACCCCTGCCTTTTCGAGCTGGTGGGAAAATTTAATGTCAGTAGAGATGGACAAATGCCATCTTTTGAGGTACATTGATTCGATGAATCAAACAGGTAATCAAAATTCTTATCAAATCCTTTCCCAAAATAATGAAAGAAACTTTGACTAATGACTATTTGAATTTCAAAACACAGGGAAAACAGCTGGAGAAAGCTCTTCTCCAATAACCAGAGCTTCAAAAGCTAAACCAAGCACTCAAGCCTCCTTAAAAGCTTCAAAAGCTCCTGCTTCATCATCTCCTAAACCAAAGAGGAAACTAGTCCTAACACCAGAAAGCTCTCCTGTAGCCTCTGGACATGCTGATTCTGAAGAAGAGAAAGACACCAGTCCAATCTCTTCACTTGTTTACAAGAAAAAGAAAGCCAAGAAAACCAATGATCCTCCTGCCATCACAGAGATCATTAAAACAGTACCTATCTCAGCAATTCCTATTTCGAAGGTAGCACCCCATCCTGAGCCTAAAACAACACCAACAATTCCAGAAACAAAAGCTCAGAGCTCAAAGATCCCAGAGATTCCAAAATCTCCTTCTTTGGACACTCATACTCCATTACTTGAGTTCCAACCAATGGTAAGACATTCAAAATCCTTTCAAAAATCCTTTGATTTCTGATTACTATTCAAAAAATAAATTCTGAACTAAATTCCCAACTTTTCATTGAACAGGTTGAATCTGTTCCTGAAACTGGGGCTAGTTCTTCGAGGCCAAGTACAAGCCCTAATCCTAAAGCTGCTCCTACTTCCACTTCATTTAGACCTCAAGCTACCTCAAGGGTCTCAAGCTCTGAAGAATTTCATTTATCTCTTCCTCCTAACTTGACTCCTGAAGAAGTCAAAGATTTTAAAAAAAATTTGAAATTTGTTTTGAAGATGGAAGATGTCACTTCGACCAATGTTCAAGAATTCTTTCAGCGAATGACAGGTCGAAGCAAACCAAAATCTCCTTCAATAGATCCGGTGGCTGCTCTTGCTACTTTGAGGCTTTTTAGTCAAGTTTCTTTTGAGGTTTTTGAAGACAAGGAGGTGCAAAGAGCTATGAAAGTCTTATGCCAATTTATGTTGGAAAGCTCTAACATTTCTGTTCCAGACAAAGAAACAATTTCTTCAATCATGTCAACTTTTGATTTCAATTGCTTTTTGTTGGAAAAAGTTATCGAAGAAAGAGAAAAATTAGAGATTGACATGGAGTATACAGCAGAGAAAACTCTTGAGATGGATCGAACTTTGACAGAATTCGAAGGAAACAACATATCAATTGAAAAAGCATCTGCCAAAGTGAATCAACTAAAAAAGGATCTTATGCTTGCAGAAACTGAATTGGCACATCTGAAGGTCAAGCAACAAGGTGTTGAAGCAAAGCTTCAAGTTTTGAAGACAGAATTTGAATCGAAGCCTTTAAAGACTCAAGAATCTATCTCAAGGCAGAAGTTCATCCTTAGTCAATCAAAACTGTATACCAGATCTTGGGATAACTTTAGGTTAAAAGCCCAATTCATAAGAAAGTTGGTATAAATTATTTATACCAATGTAAATTTTGTAATTTACCAATAGTTGGTTTTTTTTTGTATTTACTTTTCTATGAAATACATGTTCTTGCTTCGAATGCTTTATTCTAGATTTCTTGCCTCCCAAATAGTGGGATAATATTGCTTGAGAAACTTACCATTGATTTTCCTTAAATGAACATATCCATTCATATTTTTCAAATGATAAAATCCTCCCTTAAAAACCTTATTAACTTGGAAAGGTCCTTCCCATTTAGGTGACCATTTTCCAAACTTTGGGTCCTTAGATCCAATAGGTAATATTGTCTTCCAAACCAAATCCCCTTCATCAAAGGTTCTTGGTTGTACTTTTTTATTATATGCCTTTGATGCTATTCTTTTTTGTATCAAAATATTATTGAGAGCTTTGATTCTCTCTTCATCAATATTCTCCAACTCAATAGCCATGGATGTTTGATAATCATCCAAAGATAACTGATTCTGCTTCATCACTCGAAGAGAATTAATCTTTATTTCAATAGGTAGAACTGCCTCATGTCCAAAAGTCAAGGCATAAGGAGATACACCTGTACTTGTTCGTTTCGAAGTCCTATATGCCCATAAAACTTCTGGCAAAACTTCATGCCATATTCTTGGATTATTTTTTATGATTTTAGCCATATTCTCTTTTATGACTTTGTTAGTAGCTTCAGCCTGTCCATTTGATTGAGCATAATATGGGGTTGATTTCGACATTGTAATTCCTAACTTATTTGCAAATACAACTACATCCCCTTCAAATATAGAGGCATTATCAGATACAAAAGTTTGAGGAATACCAAATCTATACACTATATTTTCTAAAAACTTTACAACCATTGATTGAGTTACAGTTTGCATAGGTTCTGCTTCTACCCATTTAGTAAAATAATCTGTAGCCAAAATAATAAATCCATGACCCTTTGATGAAGGAGGACTGATCTTTCCTATTACATCTATGGCCCATCCTCTAAAAGGCCAAGGTTTTACCACACACTGAAGATCAACAGTTGGTAAATGCTTTAAAGGACCATGTTTCTGACACTCTTGACATCTTTTAGCAAACTCAATACAATCTTTCAAAATAGATGGCCAATAAATGTTGTGTCTTCGAAGTAGCCATCTCATCTTAACTCCAGATTGATGAGCTCCACATAATCCTTCATGAATTTGAGCTATAGCTTCTGATGATGCCGAGAATTGGTAAGAGAGGATTCAGAGAGAGACAGAGAGACACCAAGGAGTTGTAAGTGGTTCGGCCCCGTTAATGAGGTGACCTACGTCCACGTGTGTATCTAGGCGTTATCCTAGCAGATCACCGGCGGCCTGGTGAGCCAACAATGGTGGGCGGCACTACCAGTAATACCGTTCGGGTATATGCGTTTCAGTGTATGCTCTAGTTATTAGGTTTCTCCAGATCCTTTCCCCTTAGAAGGGTATGGGTGGGCTCTTTTATAGATGCAAGAGTCCACCTCTACATGGAAACTTAGATACATTAGGAAGCCTATATCAATCACAATTCGATGTGCATAAGTTAAGGGAAGATCCTTATCAGATTAGGAATCTATCGAGTTTTATTCCTAATAGGACTCTGGCCGCACAAGGAAACTGCTGGAGTTGAGCCGTGCGTCCGGGAGAGCCGCCGAAGGTCACGCCCGGGCTGTGCTGGCACCCCGAGCGGTTACGCTGGCAAGCCCTGGGTGTGGACCCCAGGGTTCTGCTTGGTCTTTGATGCTGACGTGGTCGTTGGGCCCATGCTGGATAATTCTGAGCATATCAGCTGCCCCCCATTTCCAGAGCTAATTGGATGTCATATCTGATGAGGTCTGGAAATCAGAGCTATTCACGAGAAACCGCTCGGGAAGAGGCCGAGGCCTTCCCCGAGGTAAGGCTGACCCAGGGTTGTCTTTCCGGGAAAGGATCGAGCGGGAGACTGGAGGGTCCGGTATTGCCCAGGGTCACGTGTCAGCTGCTTGCAGGCCTGGTTGGGATGCGACGGGGCCATCGTGGAGGTAACCGAACCGTTTGCGTTGGGACCAAACCGTCACGTCGTGCATTTAATGCATGCGCCTTTTGAGGCGGCGTATGGTATGCCCGATGTGACAGCCGTCAGTCGCTAAGAGCGGGAAAACGTCCTGACCGTCCGATCTGATTCAATCTGAGCCGTCCTTTGTCTTTATAAAAGGAGCGTCAGTTCATTCTACATACTCACCACTGTTTGAAGATCAATAATCACCGAGCGGGTTTTCAGAGCAAAGCACTCCCGACCCCTTTTCCTCTGTTCATACTAATTCAATCTTCCTCCCAATGGCTTCCAACATCGACCTGTCGTCTGACGAAGGGCTCAGAGCCTTCCGAGAGGACTGCCAAATTCCGGACGACGTAGTAGTTCGTCCACACATTGAGGGAGAAGAAGTAGCCCATCCTTTCTTCCTCATCAGCAGCTATCTGCTGCTGATTGTGGGATTACGCTTTCCTCTGCCGGTCTCCTTCTGCGACCTTCTTCAGGGATTGCATATCCCACTACACAAATGCCGACCAAACGTTGCCCGCCTCTTGTGGGGGATTGCAGCGCTGAACGAGCGACTGGGGTTATTTCTCCGGGCCGCCGACGTTGCGAGGTGTTACATAATGGGCATTGACAACGGAGGCCCCTACTTCCGCCCTAAGACTGAGGGAAAAGATTTTGTCCGAGGTCTAGATTTCCCAAACAAGAACTGGCAACGGTACCCTTGGGTCCTGGTTGCTGGTAACTGGCTGGAGAATGACGGTCTCTCCCCTCCTGCGGATTATAATCCCGACCGCTGCAGACAGGCTTTCACCGACCTTCGTGGAGTCGTTCCTTCCGAGGATGACATGGAGGCATTTAATCAAGCCATTGAGGCCGGCATGTTGTTTTCCTACTTGAAAGGGAGACCTGCGGAGAACGCGGTTGCCGATCCCTCTTCTGTGACCCCTGCCGCTGCAGCTTCTGGGTCGCGGCGCTATACCCGATCCATGGCGACCGGGGCGCGCCCTGCTAGCCGGACGGGCCAGCCCGAGGGGCCGGTCACCTTGTCCACCAGCAGTGACTCCTCCTCATATGAGGATGCAAGCCCGCCACCGGGCCCGTCCAGGAAGGGCAAGGAGAAGCAGACCGAAGAAAATTCTCAGCCCCCACCGAAGAGGAGCCGGACGGAGACATTCACCAGTCCCCGCATGCCGGGCTCATGGTCGGACGTCTCTCTCGCGCACATGGAAGAACGCTTGCAGGCGGTGGAGAAGGCGGGTGATGAACTGCAGATGGACTCCGCCCTGCGGGGGGTGGACGTCCACGCTCTGGAGATCGCCGTTGAGGGGCTGGTGGCAAAGGTGGCGGCCTTGGAGGAGGAGATCAAGGCTTTGAAGGATAAGGGCACTTGAAGTCTGCCGTCCTTCTTTTTTTTGTTTGTTTTTTTTTTTTTTTTTTTTTTTTTTTTTTTTTTTTTTTTTGGGGAGGCTACTACAACTGCCCCCCGAACTTGTACAGTTTTCTTTTTAAATCAATGAACAAGGTCCTTGAGGCCATCCCTTTCGCGTTAATTGTACTTTGTTGTGGCATCCCTTTCGCGTTAATTGTATTTCCGATTTCTATTTTGACAGTGGTTTGTTCGGTTGGAGTTCCAAAATTCCAACCAGCGTCCAATAGACCTCGTGGACTTGCTGTGTGGTTACGCCGAGATTCTCGTGCACGTACCACCTGCCCCCCATTTTCAAAGCTGATTGGACGCTCCGTCTGATGAGGGTTGAAAACTGAAATTTTCCCTGGGAACCGTTCGGTAGTAGACCGGGATTTTGTCCTTCGGGCGGGGCCGGAGGAAGACGTCGGTCGGGGCATTCCCCGAGCGGGCGATCCGTTGGTTCGGGAGTCGCTGCTGCCACGTGTTCGCTGGTCGTTGACCTGGTTAGGTTCGAACTACGCTAGCGCGGACGCAACCAAGCCACTTGCGCGCCAACCGAACAGTCATGTCAGGCCTTTAATGCGCACGCCTTTCTAGGCAACGTTTCATGCGCCCGAGGAGACAACTGTCAGCAATTTCGGGCGGGGGATCACACGGACCGTTGGATACGTTTTGATCTGGGCCGTTCCCGGTTTCTATAAAATGAATGCTTGCCCACTTCTCTGGCCCTTTACTGCAGAGAGATCGCCGAACGTCCTGAGAGCAGAGGCTAGTCCGAGCAAGATTCTCGAGTTCTCTTTTCTGCGCAAGCTTTGTAAGTCCTCTTCCTTCCGAACTTTCGTCTGTTGCTCCCTTCTTCCCTTTCCCCATCTTCTCTTCTTTTCGTAGCGAGACTGGAGAGAGTGAGTCCGGTAGAGTTCGAGCGGGAGTGGGATTTTTTCTTCCTTAGATTCTGCTCGTTTTTCCGGTCGGGTGGAGACTCAGGCCATTTGAGCCGGACCGGTGTCTCCGTAGTTTCACTGAGAGAGTGCCTTCTGACGTTTAGGGCCATCTACTCTCTGCCTTTTAGGTTAGTGACATTGCCTTCCCTGTACCTCAGGCTCGGGGTTTCCGATCCGTATTCAGGTCGCGATCTACTCCCTCTTCCTTCCCCAGGGGCATCCGAGATGGAGCATTCCGGCTTCAATTCTGCGTCCCGTTCGATTAGCGAGATGTTCCGGTCGGATGGCTCCGACCCGGTTTTGGACCCTCCTTCTGACCACCAGAGTGAGGGCCTGATTCCAGCCCGTCAATCTGATGACGAATCCGCCGAGGGGGCCCCCGTTGCCTCCGTCTCTAGGGGTTTGGGCGACGAGGCGCCCGGGGAGTCCGATCCCGGCGTTGGGTTTGCTTGTGAGTCAGTATTCTCGATTTTGCGTTCCGAGGACCTTATCCGGATTAGGAAGAAATACTCCTTCCCGGGTAGTTGCTCTTTGGCGGTGAATTCCGGGGGGGCGCACCTTTACTATCCGGGCTTCACGACTCTTTTCGAGGATGCAATGATGGCGGGTCTCCGCCTTCCGCTCCACCCAGTAGCCAGGGCCATCCTGATTCACCTTGGGATTGCTCCCGGGCAACTGGCCCCCAACGGGTGGAGATTCCTGATGGGTTGTATATCTCTGTGGCCCCAGGCGTTCGGGTGTGAGGTGACCCTCGAGGAGTTTCTATGGGCCCATCGGCCATTTCCCGTACACGGGGAACAGGGGTTCTTTTCTTTCTCCGCCCGGCCGGGCAGAAAGATTATCGACAAGTGCCCCAGTAACAACAAGGGGTGGAAGAGCAAGTTCTTCCAAGTGTCCACCCTTCTCCTTTGTGACGAGGCCGCTGGGACCCGGCCAAGGACATCTTGGGTGAAGGAGCTGAGGGGTAAGGCTACCTGTCTTTCTTTTGTTTGTCTCTTTCGGTTTTATGGATTTATTGACCTGTTAACCGGTTTTATGCCTCTACTTGCAGCTGGGTCGGCGGACATTCCTGAGATCTCCGAGGCGTCCCAGGCCAGGATTTGGGGCTTAGCACAGTTGCCCACCAACATTCGGAACGTTCTGTCCCCGACGGGAGACATAGTGGTGTCTTATTCCCCCGCGGAGCCCTCAGAAGTCCCTGCTTCCTCTCCTACTGTTCCCGGTCAGCGTTCTATTTATTCCCCTGTTTCCTCTTACAGCTTTCTTTGCGGCCTGATATCTTGCATCTTTCTTTGCGGCCTAATATCTTTCCGGTTGTTTTGCAGCAATGGCTCCCAAGGACGCAGCGGCGCTGAAGGAGAAAGAGGAGGCCCTGCTTGCCCGAGCTGGACCAAAGAGGAAGAGGCTGGAGCCCACCGAGGGCCAGAAGCTCAAGAGGCTCACCCGGGGCATCGTCATCCGCCCTGACAAGGAGGGGGTAGGCACCTCGGCGCCCGGGGTGACCATTGCCGTGCCCCCCAAGACGCCCGCTGCTTCCAAAACAGCTGGCGTCTCCTTCCCTACTGTGGAGGAGACCGTGCATACAGGGCTTCCTGCAGTGCCGCCGGTTGAGAGGGCGGATGAGGTACGCGGGAGGATCCGCCCCGCTCTGCTGCCGGGTCAGGTGGACAAGTGCTCCTTGTTAAGCCCGGAGGACGTGACCGCTTGGCTCTACAGCATTAGCCATATGGTGCGTCCATATTTCGTACTTCTCATAGGCTCTTATTGCTTGTTTCGCTCATAATGCTTATAGCTGTCTTCGTTTGCAGGTCGGTTGTATAGCAGCGGGGTCCGAGGCGACCTTTCCCGCGCTGACCGGAAAACTGGCGGCTGCTGAGGAGGCCCTCTCCATGGAAAAGACGGCCCGGGAGGCTGAGGCGGAGAAGGCTAGGGCTTTGGGCCAGGAGCTGGGGGAGGCCCGAGGTGTGGTTTTAACCGAGCGGGCTTCCCGAACGGCTGCTGAGGCCCAGCTCGCTGCTTTAGAGGCCAAGCTTGCTGGCGCGGAGGCCGGTCGGGTTGCTGCCGAGAAGGATGTTGAGGCTCTGACCGCCACTCTGTCCGGAGCGACCGCCGCCCTTGAAGCAGAGACGAAAGATGCCGAGGAGGAATTCGAGGCTGGATTCCTCAAGGGCTACAAGGACCTGATTGCCCGTGTCATGGCGGATCACCCGGACTGGGACATCTCCGGCTATTCCTGGGCCGAATCCAATTACTGGAAAGAGGACCGGGCTGCTGGCGGGGGGCCTGCGGAGGCTGCACCAGTTGGAGCCGCTCCTGCTGCGGAGGAAGAGCTGGACGTTGTGGGTGACCAGTAGGGCTTTTATGCCCTTTCTTTTTCTTCTTTTACTGTTGTAGTATTTTTTTGTTTTGTGGGGGGGTGAGCTACTACAACTGCTTACCCTAGGGTCTGTACAAGTCTGCTTTCAATCAATGACAAGGCCCCTGAGGCCACTTTCCTTTCCATTAACTGTTTACATTTTGTACTTGCATGCCCATGTGATTGTCAATCCCCAACCAGTTTTCAATTGCAAGACCCTTCACTTAGCACATGGATTAGGGTTGCAACCGGTTGAATAATTGGTCTTCTGCCAGTATCTGACCAGTTTTAGTCGAACCGAACACTGCCTTAGCAAAATGGTTTAGGACCGTAACTGGTAGAACGCCTGGTCTTCTCGACCTGTTTTTGAAGGCATACCCGGTGTATTATAGGACTTGTCCTGTTTTACCGTCCGGGTTATTTATCTCTGATCACTGTTAGTACTTGGGAATGCTAGGACTCCAAGTACTGTTAATGACCGGTGTGATTCCCTGTTTAAGGCTGCATTCCCCTGCCCCCCAAGCATTTTGGTAAGGCGGGTGCGTAGTAGCGAGCAACCTTAGGAAATCGACCTGGAACATGGGTGGTTGCAGGGTCCTTTGGGGTTTAGCCATCGTGGGTCACCTAGGGGGTTTGCCCCCATTGTCGGTTGGACCTAGGTTAAACCTTGTTTAATTTCCTGTTTAAGCCTGCATTCCCTTGCCCCCCAAGCGTTTTGTTAGGGAGATGGACGGGAATACCGACCGTAGGAAACCGACCTGGAACATGGGTGGTTGCAGGGTCCTTTGAGACTTGCCATCATTGGCTGCCTAGGGGGTTAGGCCCCATCGTTGGCTGGACCTAGGCGAAGCCTGCGCCTCGGGGTTAGGCCCGAGGTCTTTTTGTGCCTTGGTGTTTAGCCAAGGTCTTTGAAGGTGCCTCGGGGTTAGGCCCGAGGTCTTTTTGTGCTGGGGTGGAACACTTGAGTAGGAACTTTGCAGAAAAGTAATTGCTTTATTTCAAATTCATTTTAACTGCTCGGGTAGAGCTACAAAGAGTCCTAATCGATCGCTAACCCCCTTCATCCCTGCTACTGAAAATATTTTCGAAGGTGCTGTATGTTCCACGGGTGGGAAAGCTCATGCCCGTCAAAATCTCGTAGCCAATAGGTTCCCGGTCGATGAATCCGGGTGACCGTATATGGGCCTTCCCAGTTCGGCCCCAACTTCCCATGATTCGGGATTCTGGTCGACTGGTTTACCGCCTTCAGGACAAGATCACCCACTTGGAAGCTGCGATGCTTGACCTTGCTGTTATAGTACCTCGACACCCTCTGCTTGTACGCTGCCACTCTCAGATAGGCTTGATCTCTTTTCTCTTCTACCAAATCAAGTTCGGTTCTCAGAGCTTCCTCGTTGCCTTGCTCACTGAAATTGGCTACCCGGTAGGAGGGCAATCCGAGCTCTGTGGGGACTACGGCCTCGAAGCCATAGGTGAGTGAAAACGGCGTTTCGCCTGTTGCTGCTCGGGGAGTGGTACGGTAGGCCCACAGGAGGGTCGGCAACTCTTCAGCCCACAGACTTTTGGCACTTTCAAGCCGAGTCTTGATTGATTGCAAGATTGTCCTATTCGTCACCTCGGCCTGGCCGTTGGCCTGAGGGTGCTCGGGAGAGGAGTAATGGTTGGATATCCCGTAGCCCGAGCAGAACTGCCGAAACACCGGGGTGTCAAATTGTCTGCCATTGTCGCTCACCAGTACACGGGGGGTGCCAAACCTGCTGAGGATATTCTTCTCTATAAAACCCTCCATCTTCTTCTCGGTGATGGTGGCCAATGGCTCGGCTTCTGCCCACTTGGTAAAGTAGTCCACGGCTATGACAGCAAACTTGACTTGCCCTTTTCCTGTTGGCAGGGGGCCTACTATGTCGATGCCCCATTGAGCAAACGGCCAGGGGCTAAGGATGGGTGTCTGCATCTCTCCCGGACAATTGATCATGGGGGAGAACCTTTGGCATCTGTCACACCTTTTCACATAGTCCCTGGAATCCCGAGCCATAGTTGGCCAGTAATAGCCTTGCAGCAGCGCTTTTCGCGAGAATGCCCGACCTCCAACGTGGTTCCCACAAATTCCTTCATGGATTTCATACAAGATCGCTTGAATTTGCCCGGGATGAACGCAGCGGAGGTATGGGATGGTGAAGCCCCTTTTGTAGAGTATGCCATCAATTAAATGGTACCTGGCTGCACGGTATTTGGTGCGGCGGGCCTCATCTTTTCTGTCCGGTAACACGCCGGTCGCTAAGAATGTAACTATGGGGTCCATCCAACTGGGTCCCAGGTCCACCGGGTCCACCTCCATTCCTTCTGAATTGATCACACTTGGCTCGGGCAGGTATTCTATCCTTATCCCGGGCAAGTCTGACTCAGAGGATGAAGCTAGGCGGGCCAACCGGTCGGCCCTGGTGTTCTCCTCCCGCGGTATCTGCGTGATGGCCAGTCCTTTGAGTCTCTTCGAAACCGCTCGGACAAGGGCCAGGTAGGCCACCATGTTGTCTTCTCGGGCCTCATACTCCTGACTGACTTGGTTAACCACGAGCTGGGAATCACTGTACCCTTGGACCTGCTGTGCTCCCATAGATGTAGCCAACTGTAACCCTGCCAGTAGGGCTTCGTACTCGGCTTCATTGTTTGAAGCGCGGAATCCGAACCGCAGCGCGTACTCGAGCTGGATTCCGTCAGGAGAGGTCAGGATGATTCCTGCTCCGCTGCCCTGGTTGTTGGAAGAACCGTCGACGTAGAGTATCCAGGTCGGGATGTTGATCTGCAGCCCGGGCGGCAAGACTGGTGGGTCGAGCTCGTCGGTCTGATCCTCTGCATAGGTAAACTCGACCAGAAAATCTGCCACTGCCTGCCCCTTGAGGGCTGTCCGGGGTCGGTAGACCACTTCAAATTCTTCCAATTCCAGGGCCCACTTGACGAGTCTTCCCGATGTTTCGGGTCTGCTCAGGATCCGGCGCAACGGCTGGTCTGTGAGCACTGCAATTGTGTGGGCCTGGAAGTATGGGCGGAGTCTTCGGGCCGAGGTGATGAGGGCGAAGGCCAGTTTCTCGATGCGGGAGTACCGACTTTCGGCGCCTTGCAGTGCTCGGCTAGTGTAATACACTGGGAACTGTATCCCGTGTTCTTCCCGAACAAGTGCTGAGCTGACTGCCGATGGTGACACTGCCAGGTAGAGGAAAAGTTCTTCTCCGGCTGTAGGTGTCGTGAGCAAAGGGGGAGAGGCCAGGTACTTCTTAAGTTCCTGGAATGCCTCCTCGCACTCCTCCGACCATTGAAAAGCTTTACGGAGGATTTTGAAGAATGGTAGGCAACGGTCAGTTGCTCTGGAAACGAATCTATTCAGTGCGACTACCCGTCCGGCCAAACTTTGGACTTCTTTGGTTGATCGGGGGGACTTCATGTTGATGATGGCCTGTATTTTCTCGGGGTTAGCCTCGATTCCCCGCCTGCTGACAAGGTGGCCAAGGAATTTTCCGGACGAGACACCGAATGTGCATTTGGCCGGGTTCAACCTCATTCCGAACTTTCTCAAAATGCTGAAGGCTCCGGCCAGATGGTCCAAGTGGTCGGTCTCATCGTGACTCTTGACCAGCAGATCGTCAACGTATACTTCCATAGTTTTACCAATTAGATCTTTGAACATGTGGTTGACTAACCGCTGGTAGGTTGCCCCGGCGTTCTTGAGGCCGAAGGGCATCACCTTGTAACAGTACGTGCCTTGATCTGTGATGAAGGCAGTTTTTTCTTCGTCTCCGGGGTGCATGCTTATCTGGTTGTACCCGGAGTAGGCGTCCATGAAGGAGAGGAGCGAATGGCCGGCGGTGGAGTCCACAAGGAGGTCTATCCTAGGCAGTGGATAGCAGTCCTTGGGACAAGCTTTGTTCAAGTCCGTAAAGTCCACGCACATCCTCCATTTTCCGTTACTCTTTTTGACCAACACGACGTTGGCCAACCAGTCGGG
Source organism: Hydrangea macrophylla (assembly GCA_033977485.1). Classification (NCBI taxonomy): domain Eukaryota; kingdom Viridiplantae; phylum Streptophyta; class Magnoliopsida; order Cornales; family Hydrangeaceae; genus Hydrangea; species Hydrangea macrophylla. The sequence goes on from CM066994.1 coordinate 39,956,768, forward strand.
ATAGAGGACTTCTCGGATTGAGCCCGCCTTGAGGAGCTTCTCTACTTCCTCAGAGACCGCAATTTGCCTTTCGGGGGCCATGCCTCGTCTTTTCTGCTTCACCGGCCGAGAGTCCGGGTTGACATTGAGGCGGTGAGACATAACCCGTGAATCAATCCCGGGCATGTCTTCGTGGCACCACGCGAAGACGTCCTGGCTTTGGCGCAGGAACTGGATGAGTCTTTCCCGGAGGCTAGGCTCGAGGAGGGTACCGACGCTGACAGTCCGGTCTGGGAGTTGAGGGTCCAGGACCACTCTTTCCAACTCCTCTACCGGGCCGACTTTGTCGCTTGGGTCCCTCGGATCCATCTCCTGGACGCTGAAGGATTCTGTGAAGGCGCCCTTTCGCAGGGAGCTGACGTAACAACTCCGTGCGGTCATCTGATCTCCGCGTAGGCTCCCGGGCCCCTGGGGGGTCGGGAACTTAACTGTCAGACTGTACGTCGAGACGACCGCCTTGGCTTTGTTGAGGGTTGGCCTACCGAGGATGGCATTGTAGGCGGATGGTGTTTCCACGATAACAAAGTTCGCCAGCACAGAGGCTTGCTGAGGGTAAGTTCCCATGAGGACTGGAAGGTCGATGGTGCCGAGCGGCAATGTGCTGGACCCATTGAAGCCTACCAGTGGGGTCGTCACCGGTCGTAATCGATCCCGGGATATCCCTAGCTGCTCGAACGCTGAGATGAACATAATGTCCGATGAACTGCCCGCATCCACTAGTACCCTCTTGACCACATAATTGGCGATGGAGAGCGTTACTACCAGCGGGTCATCGTGGGGGCAGTGGAGATCCTGCACATCGTCGGAAGAAAAGGTCAACACGTCGGACGGCGGGGAGTCGGTGGATCGGACGTGCCAGACATCCGCCCGGGATGCCCGAGCATGCCTCTTCCTTGCCGTCTGCGAATCCCCTCCGCCCGAGGTGCCGCCGGAAATCACATTGATCTGGCCGAGAGGAGGAGGCTGATCCGGAGTTCGGTTACCTTGTCGGGGTTGCCTGTCTGTTGTGACAAACTCGGCTAGGTGCCCCTGCTCAATCAGCTTCTCTATGGCTATCTTCAACTTAAAGCAGTCGTCCGTGTCGTGGCCATGGTCCCTGTGAAAACGGCAGAATTTGTCCCGGTTTCTTTTGCCGGGGGGTGCCCTAAGCTTTGCTGGCTGTGGGAGTAGCCTCCGAGCCTCGGCAGCGGCCATTACTTCCTGGATAGGTCGGGAGAGTGGCGTGAAGGTGGCTTGGGGCTGATCCCGGCCACCCCGCTGCTGGTCCCGGCCGCCTCGCTGCTGATCCTGTCTGGGCTTCTTGCCCAAGCCTTTGTCCGGCCCTTCGTGCTTGCGCTTGGACCTCGGAGACTCATCTTCCCCGGTTCCGGAGCGCTTTGCCCTTAGGAATTCCTCGGTATCAATGTGCTTGCCGACCCTGTCCGAGAGTTCCACCAGGGTTGTCGGTCGGTCATGATGGAACGACGTGGCAACCTTGGTGTGTTGGACCCCTGAACAAAAGGCCATGATTGCTGCTGTCTCATTGAGATTACGGATCTGGAGCCTCTGCTGATTGAAGCGGTCCACGTATTCTCTCAGAGACTCTCCTTTGCGCTGCTTCACAGTGAGCAGCTGGGTGTCCGGCTGTGATCGGTCAAGCATTCCCACGAACTGGCTGACGAAGAGTTTGCTCAGAGATTTGAAGTCGTCAACCGTTCGGGGCCTCAGCGAATGGAACCATTGCGCGGCCGATCCCTTTAAGGTGCTGGGGAAGGCCAGGCACAGCAGTTCGTCGGTTGTAGTGACCAGTGCCATCTGCGCCTTATAGGTGCGGATGTGGTCTACCGGACTCCCCTTGCCATCGTAAGAGCTAAGGTGCGGGGGCTTGAATTTCCGCGGAATGGGGAACTGTGTCACCCGGGAGGTGTAGGGCGACTCCGTTTCCGTGTTTGTGAGGTCGTGACCGGACTTACGGTTCAGCCTCTCAATTTGCTGCTGCAACTCTTCGACCTGGGCTTTAACGTCAGTGTGCCCGGTCCTCCTATCTGCATCTGAATAATAAGTGGGGTCGGATGATGATGCCTCGTCCTCATCCTCGAAGCGTGTCGATCTTGGGGATAGCACTCGGCTACGGGTCCGGGATAGCCTGTGCCTAAGATCCTCCCGGCTCAGGGTGGGCGGATCGTCGACCGGCTCCCTCACCTTTCGTCCGGACGCTTCTCCCCTTGCGGCTCGGCGTCGTTCGATGAGTAACCGGGCGTCCTCCACTCGGCGTGCTCGGCGAGGAACATACCGAGGCCCTTCCTTTGGACGCCTTGTAGGCTGGCTACGTTCTCCCTCTCCATGGTGTTCTCGATCTGGTGGGGACACTGGTGCAGATCGGGCTTTTCCGCGGGTCCGAGCGGGCCTTTGGCTAGGAACGCTCTTTTCGGGTCGCTTTCCCGACGAAGGGTTTTTCTCGTGGTCCTTGACCACCTTTCCATGCTGGGCCATGAGCGTCTCTATTTGCCGTTGCGTCCGGATCTGACTCTCCAAGAGTTGCTCCAGTGCCGCCGTGACTTGCTCGGTGGACATGGAGGCAGCCCGTGTCTCGACCTGTAGACCCTCCTGGCCTGACTGGTCCGCCTGACCTGACTGATCCGCCTGACCGGTCGAGTCAGCGGTCTTCTTGCCCTTCTTCTTCGGCATGTTGATCAGTCAAAGATTTTTTTTCGATGAGGAAACTGACGCTTCCCACAGACGGCGCCAAACTGATGATGCCGAGAATTGGTAAGAGAGGATTCAGAGAGAGACAGAGAGACACCAAGGAGTTGTAAGTGGTTCGGCCCCGTTAATGAGGTGACCTACGTCCACGTGTGTATCTAGGCGTTATCCTAGCAGATCACCGGCGGCCTGGTGAGCCAACAATGGTGGGCGGCACTACCAGTAATACCGTTCGGGTATATGCGTTTCAGTGTATGCTCTAGTTATTAGGTTTCTCCAGATCCTTTCCCCTTAGAAGGGTATGGGTGGGCTCTTTTATAGATGCAAGAGTCCACCTCTACATGGAAACTTAGATACATTAGGAAGCCTATATCAATCACAATTCGATGTGCATAAGTTAAGGGAAGATCCTTACCAGATTAGGAATCTATCGAGTTTTATTCCTAATAGGACTCTGGCCGCACAAGGAAACTGCTGGAGTTGAGCCGTGCGTCCGGGAGAGCCGCCGAAGGTCACGCCCGGGCTGTGCTGGCACCCCGAGCGGTTACGCTGGCAAGCCCTGGGTGTGGACCCCAGGGTTCTGCTTGGTCTTTGATGCTGACGTGGTCGTTGGGCCCATGCTGGATAATTCTGAGCATATCAGCTTCTAATCCTTCGAGGTTGCTTAAACATTCCAGTAATAACCCATCACTTCCTCTTTTAAATAATTTCTCACTATACAAGATATAATTGACAAATTTAAGCCTTATACCTCGATCAGGCTTTTCATTATATCCTGAGAGATATTCTATGATAGGCTTTCTCCAATCATCATGAGTTTCTATATTTAATACACCAACAAAAGGTAATCTATTTACCAATATTGGTAATAATTTCCTATAAGTCACTTGCTCCATTTCAACATCCTCATTATTTGTTTTAAATCCAGATGCTTTTTGAGCTACATCATTAGCTTCTTCATTAAAACTTCTAGGAATATGCAACAAATTCACATTATCAAATTTGGATAATAAATCCATTGTGGTGTCATAATATATTTTCAATGTACTACTCATACATTTATAGGTCCCATTCATATGATTTATGACTAATTGGGAATCTCCAAACACATCTACAAATGTAGCTTTAAGATCTATCAAAGTTTCAAGACCCATGATAAGAGCTTCATATTCAACTTGATTATTGGTACACCGATTTGAATCTAATTTAAAACCATATTTAGTCTTAATTTTCTCAGGTGATTCAATAACAAAACCAATACCTGCAGCAAATTCAGTTTTTGAACCATCGAACCATAATTTCCATGGACTAATAATTATTTGTCCAATTTCATAATTCCCTTCTGTTTCAAGGCAATTTGGATGATCAGCCAAAAAATCTGCCAAAGCCTGACCTTTTACTGCTTTTTGTGGCACATAAAATAAACAAAATTCTGACAAGGCCAGAATCCATTTACCAATTCGATTTCTTAAAATAGGTCGAGTCAACATATACTTAATCAAATCAAACTTAGCAATCACATACACTTCAGTAGGAAGAAGATAATATCTTAATTTCATAACTGCAAAATACAAAGACAAACATAACTTTTCTAAAAAGGAATATTTGCATTCAACAGAATTTAAAAACCTACTAAGGTAATACACAGCTTGTTCTTTCTTATCATCATTATCTTGGGCTAACAAAACCCCAATCGATGCTTCTGATGCTGAGATATATAACTTCATAGGCCTATCTTTTCTTAGAGGCATTAACACTGGTGGCTTCACCAAATAATCCTTCAAGGCTTGAAAGGCAATCTGATGTTTATCTTCCCACTTCAATTCTTCATGATCCTTCAATTTCAAAAAAGGAGAAAAAATCAAAGTTTTTCCAGCAGTATTGGAAATAAATCTTCGAATAAAATTGATTTGTCCTAAGAATCTTTGCAATTCTTTTTTGGTTGAAGGAGGTTTACTTCGAATGATTGCTTGTGCCTTATTCTTATCCACTTGAATTCCCTTTTCATGTACCAAATACCCCAGAAAATTTCCAGTGCTGACTCCAAATGCACACTTTAATGGATTTAACTTAAGTTTAAAAAATCTCATTCTCTCAAATGTTGATTTCATATGAATAAGATGATCATTGAATGTTTTTGATTTAACAATTATATCATCAATATAACATTCTAAAAATGTTCCAATCATGTCATGGAAAATAGCATTCATGGCTCTTTGATAAGTAGCCCCTGCATTTTTTAAACCAAAAGGCATTTGTACCCACTCGAAGGTACCTATACTACCTGGACATCTAAATGCAGTTTTATGAATGTCTTCTTTGGCAATAGATATTTGGTTATATCCTGAATGACCATCCATCATGGACATTATAGTATTTCCAGCAGATCTATCAATTAATAAATCAACTATTGGCATAGGATATTCATCCTTAGGTGTGGCTAAATTAAGGTTTCTATAATCAATACAAACTCTTAATTTACCATTTTTCTTCATTACTGGAACAACATTCGATAACCATTCAACATACCTGGCAGTTCTAATGAATCCTGCCTTAAGCAATCTTTCAATCTCTTCCTTAACCTTCATAGTAACTTCTGGAGTCATCCTTCGAGGTTGTTGTTTCACTGGTTTATAGCCAGCTTTGATAGGCAATTTGTGTTCTACTAGACTTCTTTCGAGCCCTGGCAATTCATCATAATCCCAAGCGAAACAATCTTGAAATTCTCTTAACAATTCGACCAATTTATATTGGTCACACTTTCCAAGTTTGGAACTTAAGTAAGTAACTCTCTTTTGTTGATCGGATCCTAAATTTACTTCTAAAGAGGATCCTGTGATACTTCCTGTATTGAATTTTCTGGCAATACAGATAATTCTTCTCTGCCACCAATTTTTAATTCTTGTGAATCTTCTTCAAAAACATAATCTGACCAATTTATGGTCAAATCTTTTTCAATTTTTGACTCTAAATTTGTTATCATTAACTTTTGCAAGACCAGTCGAATGGTCTCTTCCACATCTTTCATTGCCATGGATGTATGAGTCATCAAATCATCTTATCATCACCCAATGGTTCCAAAGAACCAAATGGCATTTCAGCCAAAATGTCCCAATTTTCTTCTGGGGATTCGTCTTCTGACTCTTTTAGGTCAATTGGCTTGACATCCTCTTGATACAATTGAGCTTCGACACAATTAGAACTTGTATGAAAAGGCTGAACATCAGCCTTTACTGTTTCAATTTCACAGTTTTCCTTCACTAGCAACAATTTCTGATGCATTGAAGAAGGAACACATTTATTAGCATGAATCCAATCTCTACCTAATAAAGCATGATAATTAGGATTTGCATCTACCACAAAGAAAGCAGTTTTAGATTTATTCGAACCTACTATGGTTTCAATAGGTATTACACCTTTGGTATTTTTCTTATCACCAGTAAATCCTGAAATCATAATATGGGTTTTTATCAATTTTGCATTTTGTTTATTGATCTTTTTCAAAGTATTCTGGGGAATAATGTTGACAGCAGCACCATTATCAACCAATATCTTGTTTAAAAGAACACCATTTAAACAAGCCTTTATGTATAATGGCTTAAGGTGTCTAGTCATTTCTACGGATGGTTCTTCGAACGAATAAACAAAATTACAATCATTAAAAATAAACTCAGGAAGATCTACCTCAGAAACATCCTCAGTAAATGCTTCCACTTCCATTTCTTCAACTAACTGTTGATCTTCTGCTGCCTCGAAAATTTTTGGCAACATAAATGTAGCAGTGTTTACCTCCATTTGTTCAGGAAATGTACCAAATTGAATGAGCATATTCTCATTATTTACCATCTCACTTTCTGGTTTCATTTCAGCATTTCCCAAATCTTGAGATTTCACCATTGTCATTGCTTCACTTTCATCTTCAATACTCATTGCCTTTTCTAATTCCAATACTTTGGCTTTAATGATACTTTCCTCAGACATAGTGTCAGTATCACCCTTTGGATTTCCATCGAACCTAGGATTAGGCTTTGAATCATCACTGAATTCTTTCTTCATTTCTCTTCCTAATTCCTGGTTTCTATTTTGCATATTAGAAAATTCTTTCCACATGGTAAACTTCCTCTGCAATCTTCTCTGTTGAGTCCTATTTATCATAGGGACCATGTTCTGGTTTTTTCCTTTGGGATGTTGAAGTACATGCCATGTATTCTTTTCAACATGAGGAGGTTTAATCATCCTATTTTTGTTTTGAAAGCCTTGCTGTTCGATCATATTTTTACCCTATCATCTTGCAAAACAAACCAATTTGGTACTCCTGATACCAATATAGATTCACCTGATTGTGATGTTTCACCATCTTTTGGTGATTTCTCTAATATTTTCATATTTTTCTCATCCTGTACCACATGTGCTGGTACCACTTTCGATGATATGAACTGCATCTGCCTTTCTCTCTGCTCCCCATAAAATTTCTTTGGTGTATGAAAGAACCCTGGTCTCACATATTGCATGTTCCTTGATGGTCGAACATGACTACCAAAATGAAAGTTTCTTGAAAAATTAGCTTTAAAAGGAGCCACTGGTCTTGATGCATACCTTGCTGTCATAGGTCCAGTATATGTTGAAGCTTGATAAATTGGTCCTCTAAATTGTCCTCTCTCAACATTCATGATTGGTTGGAAAGGAGGTCCACCAGCAGTGCTTGGTTTCTTTTGTTCGAACAAAGACTGCTTGTTTTTCCTGCCTGCTTTAATTCCAACCCTTTCATCATAAATTTCAGCATATCTCTTCCCACAACCAATGCATAAATTCTTTGCATATTCATGGTTGAAAACCGACACATCAGGTTTTTTCCTTGTTATTTCCTCAATTCTTTTCATATGGTCTTCTGACTTTGCACTTTCTCTTTCTTGGACCAGATCTTCGAAGGAAATGTCATGAACATTGATTGACACCTCCTGTACTGCTGGGAATGGATCTTCATCAATCCCCATTTGTTTTTCAGGGAATTTCAATTTCCCTTTCTTGATCAAATCCTGAATCCTGTCTCGAAAAACAGTACAATTATTAGTTGAATGAGTCCCAGAACTATGCCATTTGCAATATTTCCTATCCTTTAATTCATCATTCGAAGGTAATTTTGTCCCATCAGACAATTTAATAATTTTTCCTTCTAACAGGTGATCAAATATTTCATCCAATCTATAAACATCGAATGAATATTTCTTAAAAGTTCCTTTTGACTTATATACTTCAGCAGAAACATTTTTCTTTACAAGACTCTTACATGTAAAAGGCTCTTTGCCTATTATTTCTGCAGCATCTATCTCATAATTAGGATCCTTATAATATGTTTTTATTGAAGAAGCATTTCTTTCATTTTCTTCTTCCAATAAAGCTTCGTATCTAGAGACTCGAGCAGTCAATTCAACAAGATCTCTAAATTCCAAAGCATTGAATTTCTTTCTGAGTCTAAATTCAAGACCATTTTGAGCCAATTTAACAAATTCAGATTCAGGTAACATGATTTTACATTTTGTTCTAGCCCTTTTAAACCTATTTATGAATTGAGTTGCCTTTTCATCAGACTTTTGACATAATCTGGCTAAATTAGCCATTGATACTTCTGGTGCTGTCTGGAAAAAATGAGTATGAAAAGATTCTTCCATCTGAGCCCAACTATAAATCGAATTAGGGGCTAGATTAGTAAACCAAGCAAATGCAGTATCTGTTAATGAACTAGGAAACAAACGAAGTCTAAGATATTCATTATTTCCTGCATCAGCACACTGACTGATGAATTTTGCTATATGTTCAACTGTGGATTGACTCCCATCCCCTGCAAACATAGCAAAAGTAGGAAATTTAAATCCCCTTGGGAATTCAATCCTGTCAACCCAATCAGGATAAGGCTTCCTATAAACTGGAGTTTGTACCCCCCGAGCCATAGGTCCACAAATCTCATGAATTAAATTAATCATATCATTCCTATCAACCATATTAAATGGTTGTTGATGACCTGGTTGGCCAAAAAGGTAATTTATTGGTGGTACTGGTGGTGGTTGAGGATTATTATCTATCCTTCTAAGATTTTCATTCCTTCGACCCATTCCTATCCCAGTAAGGTCTGGTTCGAACACAGGATTATTATTTACTCTCCTATTTTGACCTATTATGTTTTCTCTAGGCCTTGGTTCTTCAATATTTATTGTTCTATGACCATGATCTTGGCCATTCACATGATTTCCTTGGGTCCCTTCGAATATTGGGAATGTATTATTAGGGACAGACATATAAAAACTTTCTTGGGAATTAGGCCTAAAAGAAGGTCCATTTATATGATTAATAGAATTTGGCTGAAACAAGCCATGTCTATAACTTCTCTCATTCTGTCGAACCGTAGAAGGATTCCCACTTGACACCATTGTTGGTGCAAATTGTGGTAAACTATTGTTAAGGGAAGTAATCAGAACATTAACATTCTGAAGCATATTTCCCAAGTGATCAAATATTGGTGTCAATTGACTCACCAAATCATGTTGATTCTCTGAATCAACATTCCCAGTATTTTGAGTCGAACTTAAATTTTCAACTCCCACTTCTGGGTTTTCATTGGTTGTATGATTTCCAATATTGCTACTCTGAGGATCTTGGTGTGAGGAACCACCAATCTCAGCAATATTAACACCAACATTGGCATTATCAACAGACCTATTACTTCGAAGGTTTCTGTTTGCCATCCTTTGACACTAGTGTCCCACCGGGCGTGCCAAAAATGTTTGGTTGGAAAATTTATAAGTGTGTGCGAGCGTGCCAGGCAAGCAAATTGCCAATGTGTATGTGTGATTATCCAAACTGCGCCTCACCAGGAAATTGTGGTGACGTTCGATGCCTTGAACATGACTTTAATTGTGTAAAGATGTAACTAACTGAAGAACTTCGAACTGATTAAATTAATATCTACTCCTAAATAAAACAGTAAAATGACTAAAAGTAATTTAACTACTTTTATTAAATTAAAGAAACTACAATCTAACCTTGAAGATAACTTCGAAGGTGTTCTACTCCTAATTCTAAGTATCTAGATAACAATACAATAGATGTATTGAGAGATATATGTTGATGTTTGATCGAGAGATCCCTTCGAAATACACAATCCTTCTATTTATAGACATCGAGGCCTTAGTTACTGAATGTTCCCTCCTATTTTCAAACTAATAACTGCCTTTATCCGTGGCATTCTCTCACATTTGATAACTGTCCTTCAATTATCCCATGATGTTTAACACGTGTCTTCCATTTATCAAAAATGGATTAACTTCAACTGCCTACAACGGTTTTCTTATCAATCAATTTTCCACCAATTATCTTGCCAAATCACATCCTGTGTGTCAAACTTGTATTGGCTGAATATTTTCATCACAAACACTTGTCGGGTGGAAGAGTAGAGAAAATGGTGAGGATTTGAGTTTTAGATAGAGTGCATCTTTCTTTCTTTCTTTTTTTTCTTTGTTTTTTTTTTTTTTTTTTAAAAACCAATGGTTCTCAATTTTTTTTGACAATAGCTTCAGAGTTCCATACGAACTATGCACACCACTAAACGATAATTATATTAAAATTACACTAATGTTGTAGTTTCCAAATTTAAAATCTCACAATTAGTTTTCAAACTTGATTATTATCAAACGCATAGGAACACGCGCGAAGCACGTGTTGCCCTTTTACTATATATATATAAAGAGAATCTTGCGAGTACTAGGTAAGCACACTCTATCTAGTGCACCGACTTTTAATCTTAAAAAGCCTGTGGGCTGTCCCGCTAACTGCCTAACCCATGCCCGATCTTGAGCCCGTTGAACTACGGATTTTCTTAAATTTAAAAGCCAATGTACTGGGTAGAATGCATTTACCCAATGCATACAAAATCATTTCCACATACATTTATATATATATATATATATGTAATTGTATAATTTTGTGCGCGTAATGTGTATGTGTTAGTTGGATTTCGACCACGGACCACCAAAGAAAAATGTGTAAAGAGTTGTGTTAATAACCAGGTACATGATAAGAGTTGTGTGGTGAATAATGATGTGGGCCCAGTTTCCTCAGTTTCTAATTGCCCACGTTGCTAAATGCATAGGTTGTCCAAGGCGAGATATTTTATTAAGTGGGCATTTTTGTTCACTTATTTTTGGTCTGTTATTGTTTATTTATTCATTTATTGGGTGATATGTATTTCATTTCAGTAACTATGTGGATAGTACATAAGTAAAATTGGACATTGAGAATGAAATGACACACGTGTCACCTATGAAACTTGGGTGAACAATTATGGATAAAAAATGGATGAGCAAAAATGCTCTCATTTTATTAACTAGTAATGTTATTATACTTCCTAAATCTTTGGATTAAATGCATTTTGCACCCTTAAACTATACCATATTTTGCACATTGGTCCCTAAAGTATCATTATTCGCATTTTGGTCTCTCAATTATCACTTTTAGCGTCACTTTTGGTGTCAGTAAAAAGTGATTTTTTTTTATCACTAAAAGTGATGGATGGGGCAAACTGCCACAAAATAATAGTTGAGGGACCAAAATGCAGAAAATGATAGTTTAGGGACCAAAGTGCATAACATGGTATAGTTTGAGAGTGCAAAATGCATTTTACCCTAAATCTTAATCCTAAATGATGTGACAGTAGACGTACTGTGGTTTGATTAGATGATATCATCATTATTGAAGGTTACATTATTCGGGATGTGAATCTGAGATTAGAATTTGGTAAGCATGTTACTCTTTGTGTATTGGACGGATTAGAAGCTAGTAATAAAGGAGTAATGATATGCTTCCCAAATCAAAATCTAATTTCATTTCCCACATGATATGACAATGAGACCATTTTGGAGTTCAACATCGTCCAATCATAATTTAATAGGTCACTACGATAATATTTGGTAAATGAATGTGGTATTTGAATTTGGATTTGGGAAGTATATCATTACTCATACTCAAAAATGCCTTGTCATTATTCAATTGTTAGACTATTAATTTTGGAGTAGTGTTATGCTTATCAATTCTTAATCCAAAATTCACATCTCAAATGATGTGGCAATGATGTGGAAGTGGAACCACATTCAATAATGATGGGATCATATCAACATTATCCAATCAAAATCCAGTGAACCCATTAACACATCATTTAGGATGTGAATTTGAAAGACATAGCATTGCACTTAATTTTGTGGTTATTACTTTTTAAATGACTAATCGATTATGAGTAATGTCATGCTTCCCAAATTTCTATTCCAAAAGTGATTTCTCAATTGATGTGGTAGTGGAGTCAGGTCTAATACAGTAGGACCAGTTAATTTTGATTAGAAGTTATTTATCTGACCTCACAGCTACATCAATTGAGAAGCACTTTTAAGATAAATTTTGGAAAATATAGCATTACTCAATATTAATTACTGTCAAGGAAAACGAAAAAAACGTGTACACTACAAAAAAATTTAGTAATCCTAGCGGGCAGGGTGGCAATGGGAAAAAAAGAAGAGATAATTAGGGTTTGGTCCATTTTATAGTACTTTTTAAGTATTACTCCCTTCGTCCCATATTAAGAGTATTTTTTGGGAATACCAACTTATTAAGGGGACAACCTTAATTTTGGTGAAATTTTCAACTTTTCAATATTGCCCTTTTTTAAATTCAAAATTATAGTGTCACATAAAAAAAAAAAAAGAAGGGAAGAGTTGGATATAATAAAGGGCAAATTTGGAAAGTGTGTATTAAAGTACTTTGACTTTTCAAAGAGCACTCTTAAAATGGGACATCAAAAAATGGCATTAATGACTCTTAATATGGGACAGATGGAGTACTTCCTAAAAGGAAATTTGTTTTAGTGATAAGTCCCTCAATATAAACCTGGACAAAAAATTCCGACGAGTTTGAGAAATTTCACAAACTGTTCTTGTGAAATTTCTCAAAATTGAGAAAAGTTTGTGAAATTTCACAAGCTCGATGGGATTTTTTTTTGTCCAGGGTGATATTGATAGATTTTTCACTTAAAAAGTTTCATTGTGTCATATATTCATTTACTTTTTTTAACGGGGGACTTAACACTAATTAACCCAAAAAAATATATATTGACTCCAGTTAAAATAGTGACATTTTGCCAAAAAAAAATGTTCAATTTTGTTTTTTTTTTTTTTCAATAAATGGCAGTCATTTTTTTTTAATTTTTTAATAAAATCAAGGAGACATTAATTATTTTGTTTTTGTTTTGATTTTGAAGTGTTAAAGTATTAATTTGAAAATGTGTTTTAACCAAAAAAAAAAATTAATGGCCAACTTACACTTGACTAATGAAAAGGGAAAAGTTTCAACTCAACCAAACTTCAAGTAGGGATGTCAAAATACCCACCGGCCAGAGATTCACCTCACTCTGTCTCTAAATTTTGTTTGATTCATGGATGTCGTGAGGGAAAAGAGAGTGAAAAGGAAAACATAAGGGAAAATTAATCCCATCAAGAAGGTAAAATGATTTTTTTTTTTTCTTGTTTTCGTTTTCGTTTTCGTTTTCCTTATTTTTCCCTAAAAAAAAATCCATGAACCAAACAGAGCCCTAATGCACATAAATATCAGGGTAAATTGTGTTTTCCAGCCTCCAACTTTGGGTCAATTTCACTTTAATCCTTATGTTTTAAATTTTCACAATTCAACCTTCCAAGTTGGATTAGTAAGAGTCTGTTTGGTTGTCCCTCCAATTTGAATAATTCCATTCAATTTTTGTATAGAAGTTAAAGGCAAAATCCGTCGCCATGAATGAATCCATTTACAAATATGAGAGACTTCACCATATTTCTTCTTATGATGCAATTTCTTCATTTTTCTAGAATGCCAAAATTCATAATTGCAAGCATTATTTTTTAGACGAACATCATTTTTCTAAATGGAACTATCAAGCTCATTATCCTTTTATGTAAAATTGTGTACGCAATATAAATATAATTATTGCATTCAAAGACAACCAAACATGCCCTAATTGTTTCAATTTGATAACAACAAACATTTGGTCGCAAAAAGTGATTTTTAAAGAGGAAATGTTTATAATTGGACCAAATTGAAACACTTATTTAATATAAAGGATTAAATTGAAAAAATTTAAAATATAAGGACCAATGTAAAATCAACCACAAAGTTGGAGGCTGCAAATTATAATTAATCCTAAATATCATACATAGTTGCTTTAAGCAGATATTTGTTAGAGAGAGAGAGAGAGGGAGAGATCAGAGAGACAGAGATCATGTCCACAATAATGATGATGCGCATATCACCCATGATGTCATCAACCCCATCACTAAAATTTTCACCATCACCACCATCTTCTCTACCAGTCCGGCCAATCCCCGGCAGCTACGGACTGCCGTTGGTGGGACCCATTTCGGACAGGCTCGACTACTTCTGGTTCCAAGGTCCAGAAACCTTCTTTAGAAATAGAATTGAGAAGTACAAGAGCACCGTTTTCCGAACAAACGTGCCGCCGACGTTCCCGCTCTTCGCCGATGTGAATCCCAAGGTCATAGCCGTCCTAGACTGCAAGTCTTTCTCTCACCTCTTTGACATGGATTTAGTTGAGAAGAAGAATGTGTTGGTCGGAGATTTCATGCCTAGTGTTAAGTTCACCGGCGATGTAAGGGTTTGTGCTTATCTTGATACTTCCGAGCCTAAACATTCTCAGGTATGGCCCACTGATCAACTCAAAACTCTTAAAAAAAAAGACTATTGCTAGTAATAATTTAGGGATATTTGTTCATAGAACTCTTCAAATCAGGTGTTATAAATTATAATAAAATATAAAAGGGGTAAATTACACTTTAATTTACTTAATTATACACCTGTTTTAATTGGTTTCGTAAACTTAGTAATTTTTTTTAATTGGATCCTTGAACTTAAAAATCCATTCAATCAGACCCAAATTTTGACACTATTACCTTAAATTATTAGAAATTGTTACGCATGTTGCGCGTAATGCTTACTTGTCACATGTTAGTTTAAGATAAACACGAGATATTGTGAATAGTGCGAAAAATCGCATCCAATCAGATTCGAAATCGCGTTCAATCAATTCGAAAACACATTCGACTAGATTCAAAATTGCATTCTCCCAAAATCGCATAAGTTTTTAGTCATTCACAATCTCCAGTAGTTGTCTTAATCTAACATGTGATGTGACAGGTAAGCATTACGCGTAATGTACGTGACGATTTGTAATAATTTAAGCTAACAATGTCAGAATTTGGGTCTGATTGAATGATTTTTTGAAGTTCAAGGATCCAATTAAAAAAAATAACAGTTTATGGACCCAATTGAAAACATGTTTATTGTTTGATAGACTAAAGTGTAATTTGCCCTAAAAAAAATTCACACAATTTGGCAATTTTTATAAATCCCTAGCTACTTTTTGAACATGGTGAAAAACCTATCGCCGGAACAGAAAAATCGCTAAGGCAATATTATCTATCAACTTTAAACCACTATTAACTCATTCGTTTTTTTTTTAGTATTTTGGAGTGATTTTATTATTATTGTTGTTGTTGTTGTTGTATGTATTTTTTCAAAATCTTTGCAATGGAGTTGAAAATTATACAAAAGAAAATAATTGAAATTTCATTTTTTTTTTATTTTATCTGCCAAAACAGATGATATTATCTGTCAACTTTAAACCACCATAACCCACTCACTCGTTTTTTTTAGCCTTTTGAGTGATTTTATTTTATTAATTTATTGTTTCATGTATTTATTCGAGATTCACGCAATAGAGTTGAAATTTGTACAAAAGAATGTATTTCTGAATCTTATTTTTTTTTTATTTTATTTGTTAAAATAGATGATATTATCTGTCAACTTTAAACCACCATAACTCACTCATTTTTTTTAGCCTTTTTGGGTGATTTTTTTTCCCTTTGAGATCTATGCAATAAAGTTGAAAATTGTACAAAAGAAAGAAATTTGAAAACTTATTTTTTGATTTTATCTGTCAAAAGATGATATTATATATTGTTAGACAGATAATATTAAGTGAAATAATTATAAATTTTTATTTTTTATTTTTTGGTCTTTTGGGATAATTTGTTTTTTATTTTTTATTTCTTGTATTTTTTCAAAATCTACACAATGAACGTTAAAGTCTTACAATAAAGGATACATTGTAGCCTGGATTTTTCATATTTTATCTTTCTAACAGATAATATTATTTGTCTTATTTATCTACGGATAGATAATATTATCTATTCATAGTAACGGTGATAACTTTCTCAATTATTGGGTGATTTTTTTTTCCTTTTATTTTTTCGAGATCTATGCACATATGGTGCCAATTTTATGAAGGGAATTTGTTTTTATCATATTTATGGAATTTTTTTTTTTTTTTTTCATATTTGTTTTGTTTTGGTTCCCCCCAATTATTTCATGGTCAATGTTGATCTCGGTTGATAGATCTCATTTTACTGATACTAAAATATCAAATTTTATGAAAAATAGACTTGTAGAAGAAAAGTTATATCAATTTGAAGTTGTTTAGGCATAAAAAGGACCTAATGAATTAAAGAAAAGTAGTACGAGTTTTAATACTTTAGACCCTAAAGTTTTAATTGTGGCAATTTGATCCCTAGATGGTTAGATTGCAACTCATCCTAAAGTTTGGGGATCAATTTGCCACAGTTTAAACTTTAGGGTCTAAATTATTAAGACTCTCAAACATTAGAGGTGAGAAGTGAATTTTACTCTAGTCAATATGGTTCCAATTTAAATTCAAAAATTAGTTTATACATGCTTTAGCAGTCGTACCTCATGATAATTGTATCATGTAATATTGCACGTCGTACAATTCCCTTAATAATTAGGATGCCTTAAATTTAGGACCCATAGCAATTTTTTTTATGAGGTAGAGCCATAACATTATTCATAATTACATATGTACTTGGAATTGTTAAAATAAGGGTCCAATTACCCTTTTCATACTCATCTTTGGGCCGATTTCGCTTTAATCTCTATATTTTCAACATTTTCAGATTTGGTTTAATAATTACCATTTTGTTGCAAATTACGATTTTTGGCGTAAAAAAATATTGTTATTAGAATGTAATTTAAATAATTTTCGAACTTAAAAAACTAAAACTGAAAAAAATTGAACATATAGGAATTAAAAGGAAATCGACCAAAGTTGGAGGATTAAAAATTTGATTTAACATTAGGAAACTTGTTGGAATAAATATAAGAATGGGACTGGACCTTGTCATTTTATTATTATTATTATTATTATTATTATTATTATTATTATTATCTATAGAGTAGGAAATAAAATGTACCTAAGTGAATTTACTATTACTTTTTTTATAATTTACTCTGCTTTAGTAATGGCTATAATGCTATGTAGTTAACTTACAAACAAAACTTCAGAGGGATAATAATGGAACGTTCAAAATTTTGATAATAAAAATTTAAAAATCTGATTTCTGTGGTGAACTAGTTGCTGATCTTTTTTCTTTGGTTTTCTTTGGACTTGGCTTGGTTCTTTTGATGTCATTTGTTGGGTTGGAACATCCACTTCTTGGGTTTGATTGTTAGGTGTTGTCCTTTTTTTCCCACGAGTTTCCCATGATGAATAAAACCTTTATTGCTGAGAAAAAAAACAATTTTTTTTTTTGAAATTTCAGTCCCTAAATTTGAGATGGGGAAGAGTGTCGATGGAATCTCACAAGCTTTTTCATTAGAGGACAAAATATCATATCATATATTGAAAACACCTTTATTTATTTATTTATTTATTTCCCGTAATTGTCCTCTTCTTTGAGGGACCTCTTCATGTCCTTCCCATGTGAACGTGATTGGTTCGTTGGATCATCATAGCGATAGGAAGTCCTAGCTTGTGGACCATCTCTAGCTTGATAACCACCTATATATATATATATATATATATATAATGAGAGACTTTTAGGTGCACTGGGTAAGTACACTGAAGTAGTGTACTGGACTTTTAAGTTTAAAAAACCTGCAATTTTGCGGATTAGCGTTTTTGTAAAGTTTTCAAGTCTAATGCGTAGTCGAGAAAAAAAAAAATAACCCGAAAAGTCCAAGCATTGAGAAAGTTGTCGTTAATATAAACAGATAATATTACTTGTTGTGGACAGATAAAATCTCAAAATCAGGCTGCAACTTTTATCTCTTTTTTTTTTTTGGTTGTAAATTTTAAAGTCTAATGCGTAAATCTCGGAGAAATACATGAAATACAAATTAAAAAATGTATAAAAAATAAAGTCATCCAAAAGGACAAAAAATGGTAAAATTATGGTTATTTTTGTCAATATTAAATGTCAGTCAATAGATAATATTGTATAATTTGACAAATAAAATAAAAAAAATAAGGTTTCAAATTACATTTTTTTTGGGGGTACAATTTTCAAGTCCAATGCATAGCTCTCAATCAAATACATGAAATTAAAAAAAAAAAAAAATCACCTAACAGACTAAAAAATGAGTAAGTTATGATAGTTTAAAGTTGACAGATAATGTTAAGTTAGCCATTTTTTTGTCAGAAAAATTTCCATCTAGGGGCTTGTTGCTAAATAACAGAAGTGGTGAGGGACTTCTTAAAAACTTTCAAATTGTGTGAATTTTTGGCTAATCCACCTAATATTTAGAGGTCTATCACCAAAATTTTCATATTTGTTTTGTTGAGTACCACCAAGATTTTTTTTTTTTTTGGTAATCGGGGGTGTCCGGGCCAGCTTGGGCGCACCTCGACTAATCCCCCGAGGCCTGGAAGCGCCGGGTGAATACTCCAGTGGCCACGCTCCTCATGACTCGAATACTAAACCTCTTGGGTAGTACAAAGTACCACCAAGATATATGTTATGAAATAGTTCTAACTCAAATGCATGCAAGATTCAATTGTGAGGTTTTAGTAGAACTGGCTAACTCACTAAGCCTATGTTTGGTTACTGGAATTAGTGAGCGGAGGAGAGGAAAGTAGGAAGGAATGTGTTTTTTCTTTTCTTTTTTTTATTTTATTTTTGGGAGGCTTGGACTAAGGTCCTTAAAGTTGGGCAAGACCATCGCCACCACTACCGTCGGCCACCACCACCAATACCATAACCACAACCAAACCAGATCCTTTGATTCTTCAAAACAGATCATCACCATTTTATTGTTCAAAACAGATCATCACCATTCAACTGATATGATTGGGCTCTATGTTGGATCATCACCATTTGATTGTTATGATTGGCCTGCTATGATCTGGATCGGATTTGATTGTTCAACAACACCATAACCATTTTATTATTTTGAACAATCTACCTCCATTGATCTAGGCTTGACATGCCTTCAACATAAATGAAAAATGTCACGACCCAAGTCTCGCTCAGTAAGATATTGTCAGTTTTGGGCCGAAACCCGCACGAATTTATTCTTGGACCGCTACCCAAAAGGCCTCTAACTAGGGAGACTTGAAACCATACATATATAGCACATTACTTTTTCACACTCAGGCGATGTGGGACGAACACCCCCTACAACACTCAGCACCAGGGTCGTTACATTCCACCCCCCTTTTGGGTAGTGGCCTATAAACAAATCCGTGCGGGTTTGGGCCCAAAGCGGATAATATCTTACTGAGTGAGACTTGGATCGTGACAAAATGGTATCAGAGTGGAAACCCAGACGGAAGTGTGGGGCGGGTACACACGAGGACGTGTGGCCCTTAGGGAGGGTGGATTGTGACAACCAAGAGTCAATACTCCTGAGACAGGATGACCAAGATGGATGAGGTGAGGTTGAGTGTGGGGGCTTATCCCACATCGCCTGGGGTGAAGTTCCTGGACTAGTTTATAAGGATTAATCTCCCCTTTATATGCAACAAGGCCTTTTAAAACTGTGAGGGAGCTAAACACAAAAGAACTCCACAATTAAGCGTGCTGCTGCCAGAGCAGTACCAGGGCTAGGTGACCCCTTGGGAAGTTCTTTGTGTTTAGGCCAAAAGCGGACAATATTGTTGCTAGACGTGGAGGTGGGTCGTTACAAAAATTCACTTAGGATTTCTAATTTCTGATTTTTGACATCACTTAAGATTTTTGCTCCGAATCAAAAGAGGGGTGGACCCTACAATTAAGTGGTTTATATATGGATTGAGAATGAATAGATATGGGAGACGGGTTTTTTTTATAGTTGTTCAAAGAAATATCCACTCTCCTAATGAAACTCGCGCTTTAAACTTAAGATATCATATCCCAAGTGAAATTTTTCTTAAGATATCATATCCTAAGAGAAATTTCTGAAACTTAAGATAGAGTAGGTTTTTTTTTTTTTTTTTTGGGGTGTGCAGATTCGCGATTGACGAATCATTAGGGGTGTAAGGAAAACCGAAACAACCTACCGAACCGACTGGTTTGGTTCAGTTCGGTTCGGTGTTGCCACTGTGTCAGTCGGTTTCAATTCAGAAATATTTTTAAAATCGGTTTTGGTTTGGTTTCGGTTGGCCGTTGGCCACATATTTACACCGTAACCGAACCGAACCAAATCGATTATATATTAAATACATTCCGCCACTGCTAGGTAGAAGAAAGGTGAGATCTCCACCACTACCACTGTAAATCTTTGAATCTTTGTTTTTTTTTTGTGGATGAACACCACCACACTGTAAATCTTTGTTTTGTGGGTTTTGTTAATAGACAGACCATAGAAGTATTCTAGAGAGAGAGAGAGAGAGGAATAGAGGATGTGATGGGTCATTGTTTTTTATGCGTCAAACGTTGCTTTTCGTTTTTTTTAATCAAATGCTTTTTATTTTGGTTGTAGTGAAAGTAGTTGAGCACATGAAAACTGATAAAGAAAGTGAGAAAAAGAACAGATTTCAGACATCATAAAAAGTAAAGAAAAAAAAAACAAACTGTGCAGATTCTATAGTATAAAAGGAAAACATACAGAAACCCCTATAGGGCTATAATCATCAGCCATCTCTCATCTTTATCTCTCACTTATAATCTCTCATCTCCCAAGAAACCAGACTCTACTTTTCTCATCTTCTCTCTCTCTATGAAACCCTAGCCGATCTTACTCCCCCTCTCTCTCTCTCTCTCTCTCTCTAGCCGATCTCTACCCCTCTCACTCACTTTTAGTCATGCCATTGGAGAACACCATGGATGCCCTCAACTCACGATTGAGATAACTTGAAGCCATGGACGAAGCCCTCGACAAGCATGACTCGAAGCCAATGTAACCCAAAATCTGTTTTATTTGTGTATTTTGAGTCCCAAAATCGTATTCTATATTGAGATTTATGTTCGATCTGTTTGTATTTTGAGTGTAGTTGACTCAGATCTTTTTCAATTCTATTTGATTTTTGCATTTTGATTTTTGAATCACAAACTTTAGATCTGGTTTCCATTCAAAATCATGTTTTGATTTAGGTTTCTTTTCTTTCCCTATTTAGAACTTTGGAACAGTCAAAAATCGAAACCGACTGAAACCGAACCGATCTTGGTTCGGTCGGTTTGGTTCGGTTTTCCTACGTACTAGGTCTGTTTCGGTTTTGGATATACAGAAAACTGAATGTTCGATTCGGTGCATGAATCCCTCGAAAAACCGACCGAACCGAACCGATCCGATTTCACCCCTACGAATCATCCATTGTAATTTTATTTCTCTTTCTGTATAACTAATCGATATATACTGATATATACCAGTCCCACGATTTGGAGAGAGAAAATAAAGCTAATGGAGGAGAGAAAGGGCGGGGGCTATAGAGGTGGAGCCGTGGAGGCAAGGAGAGGTCGGTGATCCGGTGACGCGAGGGGGAGGTCGTTGGAGGAGGCAGGGCTAGTCGTCAAAGGTCGTCAGAGGTGGTGGCCGGAGGTGGCGTGGGTGGTGGTTATGGTGGCTAGGGTTTGGCTAGAATTAGAGGATGAAGATGAGGGTATTTTGTTCTATGGACATTGTGAGGATTTATCCCCAACGTCTACTTTAAGTTGTCCTTAATCCCAATAAAGCTCATCTTAATGACCTTTTCATCAATTTTCCCTTTTTTGTTTCTTTGGTTACCACGGAAAATGGAGAGGAAAATGGAAAATAAAAAAGAAATATAGTGGTATATTTAAAGGGAATTGTTATTGGCACTCCAAAAGTTACCATTGACACTCCATAGTACCACATCTAGTGCATGTAGTATCATACAGTTAATGCACTGCATGGAGTGCCATTAGTAATCCATGGAGTGTCAATTAGCACACCCTATTTAAAATTCAGATTTTGTGAGTCACTTTGCCCCTTTTTAATTCAAGTTACACTAGTATCTTGATTTTCTTTTTTTATTATTTTATTTATTTATTATTATTATTTTTAAAAATTTTAATATTATTTAAACACGAAGGTAAACACAATATAATTAGATATCTTTATTGTTTTCAGTAGGTTTTCCTTTTCCACTCCATCGTTGTCCCCATACCAAATAAAGCCTAATTTAATTGGCACATTTAACATACATATCTGTGCTAGTGACAAAAAACCATTTTTTTTTCTTGGTCCTGCTACAACCTTATACTTTTAAGGTCGTTCTTCCAGATGTAGACAGTAGTTAATCTGGCTCATAACTATTAATAATAATTAGTGCTGCACACACATTTTTTGACACACTTTTTGATAGAAAGTGTCATCCAGCTATTGATTAGTGTGGGGCCCACCATCGAATTCATTTTGGCCATTGATTTTTGATGGCCGAGGTGTGTTCAGTGGTGGGACCCGCACCAATCAATGGTCAGATAACACTTTGTGTCAAAAAGTGTGTCAAAAAAAGTGTGTGTCAAACATTTTCCATTAACAAAATAGTAACGGCAATATATCCAAGATAGTTATCAATAAACTTTATTGAATAATGTGGATGAATAAAATTTACTTAATAGCAGAGAACAATTTTAGATATAATTTTATCTAGATTATATAGTTGATGTTGTAACCATCCATCGATTTAGTTCAACTTGTGTAGTTGAAAATTTTGGTTTCTCAAATCTTCTTTGACTGAATGAGAAATTGGCCAACCAAACATGGCCTTATTTTGAAAAGTTGTATCACTACATCTACACTGCCAAAAATTTTGTCTATTCATTCGTATCTCTATTCCGAACATATTTAATGCCAATAGTTATGTCTTTCCGGTCCTGTCCCCTCCAGCCATCTATATGCAAGTCCGTAGTGTACTCGTTTGGTTATCCAATTTTTTTGAGTTCAAGCATTTATACATACTAGTTTTTTTACCCGTGCAATGCACACGACAACTATTATTATCAAATACAATGATGATATACAACATAAAGTGCAAAAAATAATCAAAGTTTGTTAATCCAATAGATAACATAAAATCACAATTTTCAAACATTTCTAATTCAATACCCATAATAAAATAGTGTAGCTATTATTAGGGATTCAATATTGTACTAAATAAGAAAGGGTGTTTGAAGTAATTTAATGAGCAAAATTGTAATAATTTTGCTAGCCACTCTTTTTATGTCACGTGGTACTTGAGGTTTTCATATTATTATAATATAATAAGATTCTAAGTTTGTGTTGGTAGAGAAAATACAAACAATATTCACGATTTGCTGTACTTTATCGTTTGAAGTACTTCTACGTAAATGGGGGATTGTTGTATCCTGACTCCCCCTGAGACACCATTGCCATTGCGGGCAAATTCTTTTTTAAGGAGGGGAACCTTGCTCTTGACTCAATCTCAAATTTTTGGATCTCCGGCTGTGTATTGTAAGTTTTCCTGTCCAATTTTTTTTTTTTTTTTTTCTGTTTTAAGTGTTATATACTAGTATATTTGCATATATTTAGAATAAGATTATGGATCGCAAATATATGTAGGAGGGGAACGAAAAAAAAAAAAAAAGAGTAGCTAGTAAGAAAAATATTTTTCATTATGGTCACACCACGTCACCATGTTGATATGGTGTGACGGTTTTATTGTGGCGATACGTGATTTTTTTCAAAAAAGTGGTGATCATATGTATATGTATGGAAGTTGTGCCCTTGAAAATAGGGGGCAAGATTATTTGAAAAATCTATAAGGACACATATCATATCCACATTATTTCAATAGCCATATGTCGTCATACAATTAAGGCATCAACTGCGTCACACCACGTCAACATGATGACGTCGTATAATGGGCTCACTTTGAATAGATCATGCTTCTACCGACCAAACACACACGCTCAGAAATTTGTATGGAATAGTGCTATAGTTTCTAACACTGTTATCGTAAGTTTGCATCTCATCACGTGTAGCACTAGGATCGAATTTGTTTATAATGGAACCTCTTAATTTTATTAGAAGTTAGCTTTAAGTTACGCCACTGTCACATGTGTTAAAATCCAAAATCGAGAATAATACTTTGGGAATGATAATATGATTTGATGTTCAGCTTGATAGTTTCTTGTAATGCTACTAGACTTGTTTGGTATGCTTAAAGAATAGTCTAGCAGTAATGAGCTTCTTTGGTGACCTATAAAATAGGATCAGGTTAAATTTCACTTTTAATTTTAATCTGATTTTTGTCCGAATTAGTATCAAGTTGATTTCAAGAAAAAATAAAATAAAAGAAAACTATGTTATGAAAGTGATTTTTTTGTAAGTGGGTCTTAGTTACACTAATAAACTACAAATCAACACTTAATTTAGATTTTCCAATCGTACTGTATCATTAATTTATCACCAAAGGTATAATATGTCTTACGTAAAATTATATAACGCCTTTGTATACATGTTGACTAACAGATCAAGGGCTTTGCAATGGACATTCTCAAACGGAGCTCCACCATTTGGGTCCCAACCCTCGTCTCCAAACTCGACACAATGTGGGACACCATTGAGTTGACTCTCTCCAAGTCCGGCTCAGCCAGCTACCTCATCCCCTTGCAACAATTCATCTTCAGCTTCTTGACTCGTTGCCTCGTCGGGGCAGACCCAGCGAGTTCACCCGAAATTGCCGAGTCCGGGTACACCATGCTCGACAGATGGCTCGCTCTTCAACTCCTCCCAACGGTCAAAATCGGCATTTTACAACCCTTAGAGGAGATCTTTCTTCACTCTTTCGCATACCCATTTGCTCTCGTGAGCGGCCCTTATAACAAACTTGTTGATTTCGTTGAAAAAGAGGGCAAAGAAGTGATTGAAAGAGGCAAAACTGAGTTCAAACTGAGTCAGCAAGAAGCGGTTCACAACCTCCTTTTCATACTCGGGTTCAATGCATTTGGCGGGTTCTCTGTGTTTTTTCCGGGTTTGTTGAGCAAATTCGGGAGTGATAAAACCGGGTTACAAGAGAAGCTCAAAAAAGAAGTGAGAGAGAAATGCGGGTCCAGGTCGGAGTTGAGTTTCGACTCGGTGAAAGAAATGGAACTCGTGAATTCGTTCGTTTACGAAATGCTCAGACTCAGCCCGCCTGTTCCACTTCAATTCGGGCGGGCAAGGAAAGACTTTCTACTGAGTTCACATGACTCAGGCTACGAGATAAAGAAAGGTGAGCTTCTGTGTGGGTATCAACCATTGGTTATGAGAGATTCAAAGGTGTTCAACGATCCTGAATCGTTCGATTCGGATCGGTTTGCGGGCAAGAAAGGTAACGAGTTATTGAATTATCTGTATTGGTCAAACGGGCCGCAAACCGGTTCACCAAGTTTGTCGAATAAGCAATGTGTGGCTAAAGACTACGTGACTCTCACGGCGTCTGTTTTTGTGGCTTATGTGTTTCAAAGGTACGACTCGATCACGATTGATTCATCTGGGTCAATCACGGGCGTTGAAAAGGCCAAGTAAATGAATACAATTACAATTTATATCTATGTTGTATTTTGTTTGGCCTCGTGATGTGTATGAGTTTCATTAATAATGAGGTGAACGAGAATAAATGAAAAGATTCACGAGGATTTGGGAAAGATGGTCCAACTTAGATTTGAGTAATACTTCACACACAGTTTTTACACAACTTTTTATTCACAACTCACAAAAGTGTGTCTCTCTCTCATGTGTTATCTCATGATATCTGTGGACTCCACAGTGACACAGAAGAGAGATAAACACACTTTTGTGAGTTGTGAATAAAAAAATGTGTGGAAGTTGTGTGTAAAGTTTTATCCTACATATATTTTCTTCAACAATGATAGGGATACACACCAAACGACTCATTAAACGACATACTGTGCTTTAAATGCATGTACCCTGTGCTGTTTGAATTTTTCACACTTTTCTTCGCATCACTTACATAGCACTGGGTACATACATTTAAAGTTTGTGTGTCGTTTAGTGTGTCATTTGGTGTATCCCTATCATTTTTGTATTTTCTTTTCTGCTTCTCCTGGCCTTTTTTTTTTTTTTTTTTTGTAAGGAAATTTCAGATGCCATCTCAACAATTTGAAACCGAAAATTGTAGGCATCCGGTAGAACTTTTTATAGTACATTGTTAAAACGTAGAAACTAGGTGTTTTTTAATTTAATAATCATGCATTATGCATACCTTTAGAAGATCATGTTTTTTGTATACATAACAGGCTTGCCATTTCTTCTTGTAGAGGGAATTTCGGGGTGCTGTCTCAACAATTTGAAAGACTGGCAACTTGACAAAATAATGAAGCCAAGCTTCAAAGTTCAGCTCGCCGCTTTTTCTCAAAAAAAAAAAAAAAAAAAAAAAAAAAATCCAGAAAATTTTAGGCATCCCGGCCGTAGAACTTTTAGCAGTTAATTATAGAAACTAGGTGTTTTCAATTTAATAATGGCCTAATTGCACTTTACCCCCTCGTATTATACACGTGTTTTTAATTGGGTGCATAAACTTTTTTTTTGTTTGCAATTAGCCCCTTAAACTTTTAGTCCATTTTCAATCACTTCCAATCGATGATGCCGCTAATTAGTTTAAACTCACGGAATTGCCCAAATATATATATATATATTTGCAATTGGCCCCTTGAACTTTCATCCACTTTTCAATCAGATCTATTCGCTAACAGCGTGAGATTTTGTTGGCTAGAATTACCCACGTGTCCTTCCCCCAAAATTTGACAATTTTTTTTTATAAATCCCTTTACAACTTTTCAACGTCAAAAGGAGAGAAACCCCCTCGTTGGAACCTCATTTTTTGATTTTATATGTCAAAACAAATAAGGCTGCTGCATATATATTGTTTGTGAAATTTTGAAGCCCACCGCGTTGATCTCGAACAAATACTTGAAATAAAAAAATCATCCCAAAAGGCCAATAGATAAGAAAATTAGGTTTGTTTAGCTCAATATTATTTGTCTGTCAACAGATAAAATCATTTGTTTTGACAAATACAATGAAGTAAAGAGTTTCGATTTAGCCATTTTTGAGGAAATGACACTCGTTCAATTCCATCCAACAAAATCTCACGCTGTTAGCGAATAGATTTGATTGGAAAGGGGATGAAAGTTCAATGGGCCATTTGCAAAAAAAAATTTATTTTTAGGCAATTCTGTTAGTTTTAAACTAACGCCGTCATCAATTGGATGAGATTGAAAATGGACTAAAAGTTCAAGGGGTCAATTGCAAAAAAAAAAAAAAAAGTTTATATATCCAATTAAAAATACGTGTATAATATGAGGGGATAAAGTGCAATTAGGCCTTTAATAATCATGTATTATGCATGACTTAGAAGATGTATACATAAAGGGCTTGCCAGTAATAGGCTTACTATCTACTAGCAAAGATAAGGATTTTAAAGATTGTTGTCACATTTCTTGGTGATAGGCTGGAATAAAACCGAATCGTGGTGGTATATCTTTAGTGTTAGAAGAAGAAGAGTGAGAGTGAATGAGACCATACAAGATTGAGTATTGTATTGAATGGTGTAAGAATACAAGAGTATGAGGAGCCTCTTTATAGGATTGGTACCTAGGAATATTACAGGAAATATCTTGAGAATATTACAGGAAATAATCTATCAATAATGGAAATATGAACTTAGATAGAATGCACAATAATGTACAATCCATAATGAATCTAGACTAATATATTAGCAATATTCTAACAGTCCCCCCCCCCCCCCCCCCCCCAAATCTAATGTTGTAAAACAAAGACCAATTAACTTGAGTTTGGAAACAAGATCCTGAAATAGCTGGTGGCTTGAACGAGCGGAGCTAGCAATAAGGGACGGTGGAAGAATAATGGAAGACGAGCCTGATAGAACCGGCCAACGAAGAAGGCGCTGACCGAAACCAGATTAGGAAACACCCGCATGATAGTGTCGAGTTGGGCTGGGAGAGCCAACGCTAAAGGCGTTGACTGGATTCAGACCGGAAAACACTGGCATGATAGCGTCAAGTTGGACTGAGTAGAGGTGGTGGTGGCAACCAGATAGAGGGAGGTTGTAGTGTGAGCAGTGGTCCGGTGATGGAAGGAATCAGACAGAGGTGGTGGTACGACTGGTGGTCCGCGACGGAGGGAATGGCGACAACGATCAGAGGCCACTATAAAAAGGCTACCACTAGAAAAGGTAGCTTAGGCGACGAGAGAGACGGACAGCGGTCTGTCGCCCGCCGGTGTTGGCCACTATAAAAAGGCTACCACTAGAAGTATTTCTGATGTGGAGGGTCCACTAATAATGGCAACCACAAAGCATATTTTACTCTTGATAGTCCTAAAATTCAAGACTACTAAACTAGTGGCTCTGATACCATGTTAGAAGAATAAAAGAGAGGGAGAGAATGAGACAATGCAAGATTGAGTATTGTATTGAATGGTGTAATAATACAAGAGTATAAGGAGCCTATTTATAGATTGGTACCTAAGAACATTACAAGGAATATCCTGAAAATATTACAGGAAATAATCTACCATCTAATTATGAAAATATGAACCTAAACAGAATGCACAATAAAATACAATTCACAATGAATCTAGACTAATATATTAGCAATATTCTAACACTTAGAATGATTTAAGGAAGAATTTTCAAAATGTAGACAGTAATGTCAGGATAGTCCTGAAATTGAGAAGTGTGCTAGAGCTTTTATTGCTTTTATTTTTATCGTTTAGGTCCTGTTATTTTTCCATATAGAGATAGAAGAGTAAAAAGCATTTGGCCCTCTTAAATTATACATACTTTTGTAATTTATACCCCAAATTTTAAAAAGTTACAATGTTCTCCCTGAATTATCTTAAGGGTTGTAATCTCTCGCCTGAACTTCAAAAAGTCTAAATGTCCCCCTGATCTATCATTAGTGTTCAGGGCCGGCCCTAAGATGACAAAAATTATCCGAGGTCTCAAGCGAATTTTCAAAAGAGCAAAAAAAAATGAGGCCTTTATACTAAATTTCATTGAAATTAGGAAGAAATTAGAAGGAAATATGCCTAAAAATGATAAGTTTCATAGAAATTAGGAAGAAATTAGAAGAAAATAGGCCTAAAAATGATAAGTTTCATAAAAATTAGGAAGGAATTAAGAAAAAAATAGGCCTAAAAATGAGGCCTAAAATTGAGGCCCCATGCGATTGCTTCACGAAATTGCCCCAGGGCCGGCCCTGTTAGTGTTGCAAAGTCACCCCTGAACTATCTTTCGTGTTGTAATGTCAACTTTGACATCACAATCCGTCAAGAAATGTGATGGACTTTGCTCACGTGGGACGCAAATGCCAAATCTCAAGGGCACTTATGACATTTCACCTATGTAGCACCGGTGTGGGTGCGGGGATTTGGGTACGGGGGTGTGCGAGGGATTTACCAATTTTTCAAAAAGTAAGGGTATGAGTGCGGTAGGAGTACTTGGATAAAATATTAAAAATACATTTTTATATAATAGTACATACAAATTATTTTATAACTATTAGTGTATTAGTGTATACCCTAGATAATTGCTATTATTATTTCTCTTTTAAACCCCCAAAGTTTTCAAAATTATACGAGTAACTTGTGTTTTTTTTTTTTTCAAAGAACGCTACAAGTTACACTCCAAAAGAACTCAAAGAATCCGCGGGGCACCTAGTACGGGTGCACACTAAGTACGGGTGCGCACTAAGTGCGCGACCTTTTCGAAGAGTCCGTGTTTCATAGCATTTCACCTTTCGCTTCTAAATTAACAATTATAAATATCATAAAAATTCAGTTAATTTTACTAGGTTGTCCTTTTCTTTAATCTGCTAATTTGTTGTGTAGAAAGAAAATGTTGGAGTTTTTATGATTGTTAATTTAGAAGGGAGTAGTTAAATACCATAAATGCCTTTGAAATTTAGCATGTGCGTCACACACGAGCAAATTTCATCACATTTATTAACGGAATTGATGGCAGGGTTGACATTGCAACACGAAAGATAGTTCAGGGGAAACTTTGCAACACAGAC
Organism: Hydrangea macrophylla; assembly: GCA_033977485.1. NCBI lineage: Eukaryota > Viridiplantae > Streptophyta > Magnoliopsida > Cornales > Hydrangeaceae > Hydrangea > Hydrangea macrophylla. The sequence continues at coordinate 39,986,890 of CM066994.1, forward strand.
GATAGTTTAGGGGGGACATTTCAACTTTTTGAAGTTCAGGAGAGACTGCAACCCTAAAGATAGTTTAAGGGGGAATTGCAACTTTATAAAGTTCGGGATGTGAATTGCAAAAGCGTGTATAATTTGAGAGGGCAAAATGTATTTTACCCGAAATAGAAGTATTCCTATAATGTTTTTCAATTAGTTAGAGAGTCTCCAAGAGGAGTAAATTTTGAATACCATGGGGATACCATGTCATCATGTATCCCCTCTCAAATATTTTGAAAATGTGCTGATGTGGAGGGATGATCTCCATAGAAATAGGAAGTCAGATGTTTAAATGAAGGGATTTTATTAATTAATTGCACCACGTCACTAAATACAACCGTTACATTAATATTTAGCCCTCTAGGAGTTTTGACTCTCACGCGGGGGGGGGGGGGGGGGGGGGGGGGGGTGGTTGAGGCAATGTTAGCCCATCTCTACAATTCAATGTAATATGTCATTGATCAAAAGTAAAATATATTTTTGGAATTCTCATCGCACTTGCAGCAGGGCCGGCCCTGAGGCAAAGCGGCCAAGCCGCCGCATGGGGCCTTATTTTTAGGCCTTATTTTTAGGCCTATTTTCTTTTAATTTTTTTCTATTTTTTATGAAACTTATCATTTTTAGGCCTATTTTCTTCTAATTTCTTCATAATTTCTATGAAACTTATCATTTTTAGGCCTATTTTCTTCAAATTTCTTCCCAATTTCAATGAAACTTATCATTTTTAGGCCTATTTTCTTCAAATTTCTTCCCAATTTCTATGAAACTTATCATTTTTAGGCCTATTTTCTTCACAATTTCTATGAAACTTATCGTTTTTAAGCCTATTTTCTTCTAATTTCTTCCTAATTTCTATGAAACTTATCATAGGGGCCTCATTTTTTAGGTCCTTTTGAAAGTTCGCTTGAGGCCTCGGCCAAATTTTGGCATCTCAGGGCCGGCCCTGACTTGCAGTAAGCACTAATTTCATTTGAAAGTTATTTTAAAGGTTTAATTACACTTTACTCCCTTAAACTATATACGTATTTTTAATTGCGTAAGCACTTAATATGTCATTGATCAAAAGTAAAATGTATTTTTGGAATTCTCATCGCACTTGCAGTAAGCACTAATTTCATTTGAAAGTTATTTTAAAGGTTTAATTGCACTTTACTCCCTTGTACTATACACGTATTTTTAATTGCGTACATGAACTTTTTTTTTATTTACAATTGGCCCCTTGAACTTTCAGCCCTTTGTCAATCCCATACATTCGCTAACGCCGTTAGTGTAAAACTAACGGAATTGCCCAAATTTTTTTTTGCAATTGGCCCTTTGAACTTTTATCTCCGCTCCAATCAGATCCATTCGCTAACAGCGTGAGATATTGTTGGACAGAATTGCTTAAGTGCCCTTCCCCAAAAAATGGCTAAATCGAAACCTCTTTTTCTTCAATTTATCTGTCAGAACATATGATTTTATTTGTTGATAGATAGATAATATTGAGCTAAACAATCCTACTTTTATTATCTTTTGGCCTTTAGGGATGATTTTTTTATTTCAAGTATTTATTCGAGATCAATGCAATGTGCTTCGAAATTTCACAAGAAAATATACGTTGCAGCCTTATTTGTTTTGACATAAAATCATCTGTTTTGACATATAAAACCAAAAAATGAGGTTCCAGTGAGGGGTTTTCTCTTTTTTTTAGTAGTAAAGGGGTTTATAAAAAATGGTCATAATTTGGGGAAGGATACGTGGGTAATTCCATCCAACAAAATCTCACCCTGTTTGCAAATGAATCTGATTGGAAAGTGGATGAAAATTCAAGGGGCCAATTGCGAAAAAAAATATATTTTTGAGCAATTCCATTAGTTTAAAACTAACGGGCGTTAGCGAATGTATGAGATTGAAAAGAGGCTGAAAGTTGAAGAGGTCAATTGCAAAAAAACAAAGTTCATGTACCCAATTGAAAGCACGTGTATAATACGAGGGGGTAAATTGCAATTAAGCCTATTTTAAAAATTTAGGCTATTATATATAGTTACGCTTGATTAAAGTTTATGCTATTGTTTTTACATGTTTTTGAATTAGAGTGTGTCCCAACGCTTGTAGCGACTTGATAATAGGATCCAAAATCTTAGGATCGTCTGTAGGACCTACATTCTGATACAAAGCTGCAGCTACAAGCATTGGGACACGCTGTAACACAAAAACCTGTAAAAAAATTTACCATAAACTTTAATATGCGTAACTATATACAAATAACCTAAAATTTTAAAATAACTTTCACATGAAATTACTGCTTACTAGAAGTGCGATGGCAATTCCACAAATATATTTTACTCCTCGATCAATGGCATCTTCCATTGAACTGTGGAGATGCGCCAACATTGTTGCACCCCCGGCATGAGAGTTTATCACTTGAAAATTCTCTAACTAATTGAAAAATATTGCAGGAACACTACTACTGTTTCTATGCGGAAAATAACAAAACCTAAAAGATAAAGAATAAAAGCTCAAAAATGCTTCTCAAGTTCAGGATTATCCTTACCTAAAATACTGTCTACATGAGTGTGAACATTCTTCCTTAGTCATTATATCACCACAATTCGGTTTTATTTCAGTACTATCACCAAGATATATATGTGAAACAAGTTTTAGAATCCTTATTTTTGCCAGCCACTGGCAAGCCCGTTATGAATACATCTTCTAAAGTCATGCATAATACAAGATTATTAAATTGAAAATACCTAGTTTCTACAGTATAACACTGTACTCTAGCTGCTAAAAGTTCTACTGGATGCCTAAAAATTTTATGGAATTTTGTTTTATAAAAAAAAAAAAAGCACAGAGCTGAATTTTGAAGCTCGTCTTCTTTTTTTCTTTTCTTTTTTTTTTTCTTCGTCTTTCAAATTGTTGAGATGGCACCTGAAATTCCCTACCAAAAAAAAAAAAAAAAAAGATTAGGCCTGGAGAAGCAGAAAAGAAAATATAAGATTAAATTTGCAAGATAGGCTAAAAAAAATCTAAATTAAGTGTTGATTTGTAGTTTATTAGTGAGTACTCAGCCTATGATAAAAATCAAATGGTTTTACTAGCCTTCAAATTGAGTAAATTGATTAGCAATTGAAATTCCAAAAGAACCAAGAATAGGATCAGCATCGATCATAAAGAGTTCGGTTTTGTACCAACTTTTAATTAGATCAGTTCTAACTAGTAGATGAAAGTTAATAGAAGTTCTTTACAACTTTGACTTAGCAATTATTTAAATGCATATTAGGAATACGAGCTAAACAAAAATTCACGAGAGGCATTTAATTTGAAAATAACCTTCAAGAAACTGGAGCAAAAGAAATCTAGAGTCAAAATTTCCAATTTTGTTTCATTTCCTTGATTTCACCACAACCAAAAAGAATATTAGGGTGTAATATCCATATAAATTTCCAAGGGAAGGGCCTTAGTTCTTTACATGAGCTTAACGCCAAATAATAAAATTTGACTGGAAAAAAACAGAGTTTCTAGTAAATCACTTGTGAACTGCTTTTCTAGCCTTCCGAACCTGGATATTCCCAGAAGACTCTTCCTTCCATCTCTTAGATCTTCATTTACAAGTTTAAACTTCCTAGCCAAGAAAAAACCTATCGTCCCATCAGACCTATAACTCATCCACCAAACTACCACGAGCTCTTGGAATCCAGGGAACACCAACCACATTTTCACAAAGCAAAAAAGGGGTTCTATGCTTTGCAGAACCACATTTTAAGATTCTAGCAGAGAGATTTTCGACCGGTCGACCGGGTCCCTTCGACCGATCGACCGGGTCAACGGCGATAAGAAGTTTTAAACACGTTCTGGTAGAGGCTCATTTGACCAGTCGACTGGCCTTGTTCAACCGGTCGATTGGACCCAGTTTGTGAAAAGTTACAACTTAATTTTCATGTAGAAACTTTGAATTTGTTTGAATTTCTTCTTTTATAATGGCTATAAACTAGTATATACTGATATATATCTAGTACAAAAGGTCTTGGGACATAACCATTTGTGTAGAGAGGCATCTCTTACCTAATAGACATCTCTATATATACAATATAGTTAGTTTTGAGTTATTTTTTATTCAGATTTTATCTTCTCTTCTTCATCTTTCCTAGAGTCATTGAGAGCAACATATATACATACAATTTTGCAGAACAATTGAAGTTGAGTTGTACTTCAATCGTTAGATTGTAGTATCCTCAAGAACAAGGCATCGTAGTCCACAAAACAACGGTGTGTTGGACGTAAACTTGTTTTTCGAACAACGTATTCATACGTGCTTCGATCTTAAGTTTAGTCACTAATTATTTGAAGTTTCATATCCATTAGAATCCAACAATCGAAAAACAAGTTTATAGTTGGAATAATGGCCGGAGAATCTACTTTTTCTACAACTATTATGAAGAATCCTCATGTCGAGAAGCCCGAAAAGTTCAAGGGAGAAGACTTCAAACGATGGCAAATGAAGATGCTCTTCTATCTCACAACCGTCAACCTTGCTCACATTCTACGACAAGATAAGTCGATGGTTCCTATCGAAAATCTGTCAAAGGAACAACAAGCAACATTGGAAGCATGGAACCAGTCTGATTTTCTATGTCATAATTACTTCCTAAATGGGCTGGAAGATGTTTTTTACAACGTCTATTCGACTCTCACTACCGCCAAAGAATTATGGGAATCCTTGTAGAAAAAATACAAGACCGAGGATGCAGGTACAAAGAAGTTCATTGTGGGTAGATTTTTAGATTTTAAAATGGTGGATCAATACCGGTGGTTAAGCAATTGGAAGAGATTCAAGTGATCATCAATCAAATCATCTTAGAGGGGATGGAAATTAGTGAACCATTTCAAGTGGCATCCATAATTGAGAAGTTGCCACCTTTGTGGAAAGAATTCAAAAGCTATCTTAAGCATAAGCGTAATGAACTTTCGATGGAGGATTTGGTGGTCCATTTGAGAATTAAAGAAGATAATTGTAAGGGAGACAAGAAGGGGCAGCAAGGACTACGAAACTAAAAACTAATCTCATTGAAGGTGAGTCCTCAAAACCCACTTCTAAGTCTAAAAATAAGGGAGGAAAAAGGAAGTATACATACAATGGGTCTAAGGACCGAGATCCCAAGAAGATAAAAGGGAATTGTTGGATATATGCAATACCCGGACATCGTGCTAGCGAATGTCATCATAAGAAAGGATCGAATGGGAACAAGAAGCCTAATTAACCAAGCTAACATGATGGACATCGACGATCTTGCAGCGGTAATCATGGAGTCTTGTGTTATAACCGACTCAAAAGGTTGATGGATGGATACCGTGGCTACCAAGCACATTTATGGGGATCGAAACACATTTTCTACCTACACAAAGTCTGATGGAAGTGAGAGGCTTTATATGGGAAATGCCGCTGAAGGTAAAGGCAATGTGGTTATAAAGTTTACTTCCGGAAAGGATATGACTGTTTTGGATGTATTGCATGTTCCCGAAATTCTTAAGAATTTGGTTTCAGGTCCTATGCTTAGTGAGAAAGGATTCAAGATTGTCTTCGAATCCGATAAGTTTGTTTTAGCTAAAGGAGGAATGTATGTAGGAAATGGTTACCTCAACGAAGGGCTCTTCATGATCAATTGCACTCCTAAAATTATAATTAATGAGAATGCTATAGCTTCTTCTTATATTATTGAGTTATGTTCGTTGTGGCATTCTAGATTAGGACATGTGAATTCAAATATATGCATAAAATGGTTAATCTAGTATTATTGCCTAAATTTGAAATTCACAAATCACATAGATGTGAAACATGTGTAGAATCCAAATTTGCTAGAAAGTCATTTAAATCCATAGATAGAACAAGTGAGTTACTAGACTTAATTCATACCGACTTAATTATGTGATTTAAAACTAACTCCAACAAGAGGTGGAAGGAAATACTTTGTTACATTTATAGATGATAGTAGGAGATATTGTTATGTTTACTTACTTAGTCTAAAGATGAAACAATGGATATGTTTAAGACATATAGAGCTGAAATTAAAAATCAATTATCTAGAACAATAAAACAAGTTAGATTGGATAGAAGGGGTGAATATGATTCAACTCCACTAGCCGAGTATTGTGCTAATAATGGAATTATTCATGAAACAACTGCCCCATATACACCACAACAAAATGGTGCAGCTGAAAGGAAGAACCAAACCCTCAGGGAAATGGCAAATGCTTTATTAAATAGCTCGAGAGTGCCACACAACTTGTAGGGGGATGCCATTAATTCTTACGGCGAATGTCATTCTTAATAGAATTCCACATAAGAAGACTAGCAAGTCTCCTTATGAAGTTTGGAAAGGTAGAGTACCCTCGTATAAAAAGCTCAAAGTGCGGGGGTGTCTAGCTAAGGTATAAGTTTCGCTTTCTAAACAAATGAAACTAGGACCCAAGACCGCAGATTGTGTATTTATCGGTTATGCTAATAATAGTGCTGCATATTGATTCCTTGTGATTAAGTTCGAGAATGTAGACATTCGTGTCAACACATTCATGGAATCGGTAGATGTTGAGTTCTTCGAAAACATTTTTCCTTTTAAGGAAGGAAGACAAAATTCAGCACCTAAAAGAAGTATTGAAAATATTTCTTCAAGTTCTAAGAACTACGAAGAAATCAAATTTGCTCCTAGAAAGAGCAAAAGAGCTAGAAAAGCTACTTCTTTTAGACCAGATTTTGTGACACTAGTTACCATATGTGAACCTCAAACCTTTAACGAGGCTATGAGTACACCTGAAGCACCTTATTGGCTAGAAGCGGTAAATAGTAAGGTAGACTCCATTATGCAAAACCATACATGGGAGTTGGTTGACTTACCTCCAGGTAGTAAACCAATTGGTTGTAAATGGATATTTAAGAAGAAACTCAAAGCCGATGGTACCATAGATAAGTACAAAGCTAGACTAGTCGCAAAACGCTATAGACAAAAAGAGGGAATAGATTTCTTTGATACTTATTCTCCGATTACTAGGACTACTTCCATTAGGATGGTAATCGCTATAGCCGCCGTCTATAACCTAGAGTTACATCAGATGGATGTGAAAACCCCGTTCCTCAATGGAGATCTAGATGGGAGATCTATATGGAACAACCGGTAGGGTTTGTTGTAAAGGGACAAAGACATAAAGTGTGTCGACTCGTTAAGTCTCTTTATGGTTTGAAACAAGTTCCAAAACAATGGCATGAGAAATTTGACCGCACCATGATCGTAAATGGTTTGAAAATCAATGAATGCGATAAGTGTGTGTTTGTCAAGGAGTTTGAAGACTCATGTGTTATTGTATGCTTGTATGTTGATGACTTACTTATTATAGGAACGAATAGGAAAGTAATCAATGAAACCAAGAAAATGTTAAGCTCGAGCTTTGACATGAAGGACATGGGTAAAGTTGACGCTATTCTTGGTATACAAGTAAGACAAACTTCCAAAGGATATCTTCTCACACCATCACACTGTGTTGAGAAAATATTAAAGAAGTTTGGGCAATTGGATAGCAAATCGGCAATAACTCCGTTTGATGCCAATTATAACTTGAGGAAGAATATAGGTGAAAGCATATCTCAACTTGAATATTCGCAAGTAATAGGGAGTTTGATGTACATCATGAATTGTACACGTCTGAATATTGCATATTCGGTGGGAAGGCTTGCTAGATGCACTAACAATCTGGATAGAGATCATTGGGACGCTCTTGTGAGAGTGTTAAGATATCTAAAGCATACCATGAGCTATGGTTTGCACTACACACAATACCCACCCGTAGCAGAGGGATATTCCGATGCGAATTGGATTTCAGATAGTCACGAGACTAAGGGTCCGTTTGATAAAACTGAAAATTAAGTGCTAAAGTTTAAGTACTGAAAATTTTAAGTGATTGAATTTGTAATATTGAAAACAGTGTTTCAATTACTGAAATATACTACATTCAGTGATTATATTCAGTAGAAAATTTTCACTTAAAGTTTTTAGGATTTTTTCGCTGATTTTTCAATTAAGTGGTACATTATCAAACGCACTGAAAAGAAATTAGTGCTGCAACTTTTCATTTTCAGTACTTAATTGGGTTATCAAACACACCCTAAGTCCACAAGTGGATATATATTCACTTTAGGTGGAGCTGGATTTCTTGGAAATCAACTAAGCAAACGTGTATAGCACATTCAATGATAGAATCGGAGTTTATAGCCTTAGACAAGTCCGGTGAGGAAGCCGAATGGCTTCGGAACTTCCTAGAGGATATTCCATTATGGGTGAAACCAGTAACAGCCATAGTTGTGCATTGTGACTGCAATGCGGCATCTTCTGTAGCTAAGAATGCTGTCTATAATGGCAAGTCAAGGCATATAAGAAAAAGACACAACACAATCAAGTAGTTACTCTCTAGTGGTGTAATCACGATTCACTACAAGAAAAAACCCTTTTTATGACTTTTTTTATTTTGGGCTAATGACTATTTTAAAAAAAGAGTCATAACAAATACTTTTTTCTAACATATATGACTCTTTTTGCAAATATAGTCATAAGATTGGTAAGTGGTGTTTTATTTACGACCATTTTTTTTATTAGTCATAAATAATAAGATTGTTTATGACAGTTTTTTTAAAATGGTCATAAATAATAAGATTTTTTATGACAGTTTTTTTTAAAATGGTCATAAATAATAAGATGGTCATAAATAATAAGAGTTTTTATGACAGTTTTTTGAAAATTGTCATAAATAATAAGAGTTTTTATGACAGTTTTTTGAAAATGGTCATAAATAATAAGACTTTTATGACTTCATTTTTTGGTAGTCATAAATATTCTTTATTTTTATGACTCTTTTTCTTTGAATTCTAGAATCAAACGTAAGTACTGTTTTGGGAAAAATAGTGAAAAAAAGACAATATGCTAAGATTTTTAAAGTTAAGATTCTTGATTAGGGAAAGGTCCTCTGTACAAAAATATTTTGTGAAATTTTACTTGGCATACACGAATATTATGTGAAATTTCACTAAATCTTTACATGAATATTAAGTGAAATTTCACTTAAATCGACCTTTGAGAGACTAGTTTTTAAGAAATTACTTTTTGAAATTGGACTATTAACACTTGATAGTTACTTTTAGTGTCACAAATTTAGATTTTATTAAGAATCATATTAGATTTTTTATGACAGTTTTTTGAAAATTATCGTAAAAAATAAGATTTTTTATGACATGTTTGTGAAAAGTGTCATATATAATAAGTGTTTAGAAAAGTGTCATAAATAACAAGACTTTTATGACTTCATTTTTGGATAGTCATAAATATTCTTTATTTTTATGACTCTTTTTCTTTGAATTCTAGAATCAAAGTACTGTTTTTTGGGAAAAATAGTGAAAAAGACAATATGTTAAGATTTTTAAAGTTGAGATTCTTGATTAGGGAAATGTGCGCTGTATAAAAATTTTAAATGAAATTTCACTTGGTATACATGTAACACCCCGTATTTTCTTTATATAAATATTCATTTAAAAAAAACAAAATAATGAGACAACCTAAATTTTTGTGTATACAACCATGGTTATTTATTTATATGTGTATTTATTTTATTCATTAATTATTGTGTGAAATTTTATAGAGCTAAGTGGTGGAGTTAAGTTGTAAAAACTTAAGTTGAACAAGTCATTGAAGAATTGATGTGTTTTATTTTTTGTAGTGATTATAGGCCCGTGAATGTGTTAATTTGTGTTTTTAACATTTAAATTAAGTACCCGGGTTATGTACACCCATTGGGTCAGTCATTTTAGAACTTTAGAATGTATTTCGGGCCCATATAAAGCCTTTTTTGAGGCCCCTAGACAAAAAAACGGGATTTTTAGCCTTTTGTGTGTTTGTGTTATAATATATGTAGGTGTATCATATATACATACATAATATACCTCCTAGGGTTTCGATAACAAAAAGAAAAGAAAAGAGAGACATGAGAAAAATAGAGCAGTCAAGAGAGAGAGAGAGAAGAAGAAGAAGAAGAAGAAGAAGAAGAAGATAATAAGAGAAGAAAAGAGGAATCCCAAATATTGTTTTGCGAATCTTCATCAACATTGAAGTCCTAAATCGGTGAGTTAACTTGTTATTTTCTTTCAATCTCGTTGGATTGAAATTTAAATGGATAGATTATTAAATTAGTATGGTTATGGGTTATGAGATTTAGGTTTTTATTTACAATGATTGAAGTTATGATTTGAGATTTATAGATGAGCCTTGAATATACATTTGAGCAATTATTCAATTTTCGGATTTGGGATTTTCACGGATCAGATTTTAGTAGAAAATTCCTAATAAATCATACGTTACAGTTTTCGTGATTCTGTTCGCGTTAGCCTGTAGGAAACGCAATTCCGAACAACTTTTGTATAATGGTATTTTTCCCAAATCTGCACCGTTTGGGCAGAAAGTTCATATTACAGTAGCAGTTTTATGAATGTTAAAATAAGCGTATTTGCTATATCATATTTTTGTGTGATTTCATGTTCGTTAATATAAATTAATTTATTTGTACATAGAAAGATATGAGTTCTCATGTATAGTTGAGCTTTGTGAAATTATGACTGTGTGATTTTGTGTAAGTTATGAATCTGTGAGAACATGTAGCTGTTAATATAATTTTAACGGAAATTTGAGTTGAGATATATGAATCTCTTATGAAGTAGAGTTTTGTGAAAAACGTGGATGTATGAACAATAGAAAATCCTTAGAGTTCACCACTGCTCCTAATGATTTTAGGCGGCGACTTCGTGGATGACCCGTCCTTGTGTGATTAGACGGCAACTACGTGGATGACCCGTCTCTTCATTATTTTAAGCCTTATGCCCGGCTTGTTGGTCTATTTGATGTGTATCTAGACATTGTTTTATTGACGTCAAGAACGTAAGAACTAGCCTTTCGGTGTATACTCAAATCCCAGTGATACCCCAAGGGAGTTGGGACCGGAGTGGGAGTTAGTATTACGTTAGGAGACACATGGGATATATGTGTAGGCTGGACCATGGATGGGTGGCCGAGGTGGTGAACATAAGGTGTAATAAAATAAAATACTTTGTGGTGTTTTATTCTTGCGTTTAGAAGTTGAATTATAATTAATTACCTCTTATTGTGGTTGCATCGTAGAAAGTTGTGGACGCTTAGTCATCGAATTTTCTAATAATTTTTCGTGTTGTAATCGTTGTGTGTGAGAATATTGTCTTGAAGTGACGTTTTATTATCTAATTTTAACTTTTAATATTGTCTTGAAGTGGACTCAAGGCTTTAAATTTCAAAGGGAAAAGAAGGCCAAAACCAATTTGGCAATTCGTAAAGGTAATTAAATCTGAATAAAAACATGGTAGATATAATGGTAGCTGTTTAAATTATACTTAGTATGTTATGGTTAATGTATTGATATAATGTATGTTGCGGTTATTCAATTGTTGCTGGGTATGTTTTCATTGTTTGAAATTTTTGGGAGGTTCTATTTATAGAGGAGACTCTGTCGAAAGTTTTAGAAATTCTAGGTCAACATTCATTCCAAGATAAGTTAGTTTTACCACGACTTGTGATTGCAGTAATTTATTGTTTGTCTAATATTTGTTATACATTTATTCATAGGGACCAAAGCAACCAGGAAATTATGAATGTGGATACTATATGTTACTTTTCATGAAAGTGATAATGGAGAATCCATTCAAATCTATCAAGATAAAGGTATTATCATAGTATTCTTTGTAAATGTGTCGCCAAATTTTCTCTTCTTCTTGTTTTACTTTGATTCATAAATTGTGGAATTTTTTTTTTCATATGTGTTGGAGGTGGTGGTGGTATTGTTGTGGGGAGGGAATACATCCTTAACATCTCATTCTTTTCTGAACTTTTTCAGATGAAAGAGTTGTCTCAAAAAGTGAAATATGAAAGCCACGAGCTAAATGTACTTCAACTTGAGTTCATTGAGTTCATTCAAGAATACATTTGAGTATTGAAAATTTCAACATTTTTTCCTTTTTCCAGGTAATCTATATTTTTACAATTTAAGAAAATTATATACTCGTTATATAGAATCTAATACATTGATTTCATTTTTGTTTCAGTGTTACACAGTTAGACTACATGGAACAAATATTGCAAATAAGTTAATGTACTAGCGGAGATTGAAGAGTTTAAATAGACACTAATCTTGTTTTTATTTATTTATTTTTTTTTTTATTTTTTTTAACAATGTTACATATACATTATTGGTTTGTTGGTTTAATACATACTTAGTGGTTACTGTTACATTTTTCTTGTACATAACTAATTATTAGATTGATTATTGAAAGATTTTGGTTGGAAGGAAGATAATATCTTAATATGGTTCTTGAGTTTATTTGTAACATGCATGTTTTAATGATGTATTTGAATTGTGTAATCTTGATTGTTGGATTATCAACAAAATATTTTTTTTCTTTAAATGTGTTTTATATTATATATGACTGTTTCATAAAAAACAATCATAAATTGGCAATAGTTCTACTAAAGACATAAATAGTGTCATTATTTATGACTTTTAAAATGTTATTTATGACTGTTTTGAAGATTATTTATGACTATAAAAAGATTATTTATGACATTTTGAAGGTTATTTATGACTATTTTAAATATTATTTATGACTATTTAAAGGTTATTTATGACTTTTTTGAAGATTGTTTATGACTTTTTAAATGGTTATTTATGACTAATTTGAAGATTATTTACGACTTTTTAAAGGGTTATTTATGATTTTTTTGAAGATTATTTATGATTTTTTTAAAAGGCTATTTATGACTTTTTTAAAGATTATTTATGACTTTTTTAAAAGGCTATTTATGACTTTTTTTTAAGATTATTTATGACTGTATCAATTAAAAAATAGTCATAAACAATTTGAAAGCACTCATTTTTTATGACTATTTGTTTAGAACTGTTGTAAAAGTAATAATTATTTATGACTTTTTTAACAAACTCGAACTTATTTATGACTGCAATGTTATGACTTATTTTAAAAGCTTAAAAAAGAGTCATAAATATACATTTATGACTCTTTTTTAAAGTCATAATAAGGGGTTTTTATTGTAGTGATTGACTATGTCAAGTCAAAGGAAAATATTGCGGATCCTCTTACGAAAGGATTGCCTAGAGATCAAGTTCAATATATGACAAAAGGAATGTGCCTAAAGCTAATACTTTGAACAACTTGGAGGAAACCTAACCTAGTTGACTGGAGATCCCAAGATCTAGGTTCAATAGGAAAACTAGTTGGGAAAGTTCATGTTGTAAACACACATTCATTGTGGCATCATTCATGTATATTGTTCAAGTGTGTAATAAAATTTGTTAAGGTTATGTACTTACATTTAATGATATTGATGAGTAATGATAGCACTCTTAATTGGTATCACCTATATGAGAATGGAATTGGGGTCGCTTCTATGAGAACTTCAAAGGCTCGGTTCTCTAAGAGTTCTCGTGAATAAGGATCATGTTCAGGACCAAAATGAACATAACCAAATGAATTAACATGTATAAGGATATGTGGTGTGTTATCTAGTGTTGGTTTACACTAAAAGGTTGAACAGTTCAATACTTAATGTACACTGTGTCACCAAGTAAATCCAGTAAATATTCACTAAGGGAAAGTTCAAGTCCAAAAGACACTCTCCTAATGCGTCGCAAATTCGTGAATTGCTCTCGTAGTTTTATTGTATTTCATTTTTTGTTTAGTTAGCCATAATCATTTACATGTGGGGGATTGTTAGATTCTGAGTGTGAATGGGAGCTTATGTAAGCTCAAGGGGATCGGTAGGATCGCTATGGACCAGCTCAATACTCAGGGAAAGGCTTCGAACAATAAGTTTCAAGGTTCTAGCTGAGGGGTTTTTGATCGGTCGACCGGGTCCCTTCGACCTGTCGACTGGGTCAACGGCTATAAGAAGTTTTAAACAAGTTCTGGCAGAGGGGCATTCGACCGGTCGACCTGCCCCGTTCGACCGGTCGACCAGACTAAAGGTGTTAAGACACAACCATTTGTGTAGAGAGGCATCTATTACCTAATAGACATCTCTATATATACAATATAGTTAGTTAGTTTTGACTTACTTTTTACTCAGATTTTATCCTCTCTTCTCTATCTTTTCTAGAGTCATTGAGAGCAACAAATATACATACAATTCTGCAAAATAATTGAAGTTGTGTTGTACTTCAATTGTTAGATCGTAGTATCCTCAAGAACAAGGCGTCGTAGTCCACAAAACAACGGTGGGTAGGACGTAAACTTGTTTTTCGGACAACGTATTCATATGTGCTTTGATCTTAAGTTTAGTCACTGATTATTTGAAGTTTCATATCCATTAGAATCCAACAACTACCCAATATATGCAGGGTGGGTAGCATTGTTAGTGCGCTACCCTCTGTCTCCAAGAGTGCTTGCTGTTTTAGAATTACTCAAATGGTCACACATATCTTTATCTACAGTATTTCCAAATCTGAGAGAAAATTTTGAAAAGTTGCATGTTGCCATCTGGCATAAGAGGCATAGGAGAAGGTGCCATCTGGCCATCTTTTAAGCAATGATTTGTATTTCTTTGCACTAAATACTAATAAACCCTTCTTCTTCTTCTCACTTATAGGGTTACTATTCCTATTTTTCTTCTCAATTTGTAGAATCTTTTTATAGAAATTTACCCACAAATCACACTTTGCCAACCTATTTTGGAATAGGTCCATGCTTAAATCTATTGCATTAAGAGATCCCAAATATAAGAAGTATTTTGCAATCAGTACACAATTCTCAAATATGATGACTTTTATATCCCTATATTTATACAACATTCAATATATTTTTTTTCTACCATAAATAGATATAGATACCATTCATATATGCATTAACCACCATTAACATATCGAGAATATTAAATCCCATCTTTTTAGGTAACCGATTTTGAATAGTAAATCCCACAATTATAGGATTATTTTCAGTATTATCTTACCAAAGTTTGTCTTTTTGTTGTTCGATCACATTTGTATTTAGTTTTTGAAACCTCTATTAACACTACCTAAATCAATCTTAATAATTTTTGGTTCAGTATAATATCGAGATTATTGTTTGTGGTGATAACGGTGAGAGAAGAACATAACTACCATATCCAAGAAAGTTCTGTGTTGTTTGCATTGGTGGAAAAAGAATATAGGTGAGTTACTATTTTAATTCTCATGATTGTAAGTGTGTACTGTGTGTCTATGATTTCATTTTTTAGTCACATCGCCAGGGTACAATTTTACACTGCCATCGATTTTTACGTGTACATGAACATTGTAATGCTTTTGATGTGGTGGAAAATTCTTCATCGAGTATTTCACTATAACAACAGTATGTGTTTTGATGCACAGATTCATGTGTATAACTCTGTGTTGTTTTTTCAAAGTTTTATGCAGAAACGAGTCTTATTTATGGATATTCAACTACTTGCAATGTGCACGTATTTTGATTAAACTATTGTCACAAGGAGAACAGATAGAGAGAGGTTTGATGAACTCATTCAATTCATCACGGGCAAGTGGCTTAGCATCACATGCGACATAATGTCAATAACATACAACACTACAAGAAAGTTGACTTTTAGTGACGAAAATTTTCGTCGCTAAAGGTCAGATTTTCATCACTAAAGGTCTTTAGTGATGAAAAAAATTTGTCGCACATTCATCGCTAATTCCTCGATGGGAAAGGTCTTTCGCGACGAAATCATATTTCATCTCCAAAAGAGTAGCATTTGGCAACGAAATATTTCGTCACGAAAAGTGCATTTTTCTCAACGAACCAAATTTCATCACGAAAGAGTCCTACTGTTAGCGACGAAATTTCATCACTAAAAGTACCCTTTAGTGATGAATATATCGTCGGGAAAAGTGTATTTTTTCCAACGAACCAAATTTCATCACGAAAGAGTCCTACTATTAGCGGCGAAATTTCGTCGCCACTGGTTACAATTCCCGACGAAAATCTTTCGTCACGAAAGGGTGAACAATTCCCGACGAATATTTCGTCACTAAAAGTAAAATAATTTCCGACGAAAGTAATTCGTCGTCAATGGTTACAATTACCGACGAAAATATTTCGTCACGAAAGGGTAAACAATTCCCGACGAAATCTTTCGTCACTAAAAGTACAACAATTATCGATGAAAAATTTCGTCACCAATTGATAATGTTTCGTCGCCTAAAATTTTCCCACCAAATTTTTGCAGGGGAAATTTCCCGCCAACTATTAGCGACGAACTTTAGTGAAGAAATGTATTTTTGTCGGCAACTGTTCGACGTTTACCCGCAAAAATTGGTTTCGTCGGGAAAGGTAAACACTTTTGTTGACGAACATTGATTTTGTCACTAATAGTATACTATTAGTGACGAAAATAATTTCACGGGTAAAAGTTTCATCACTAAAGGTCATATTTGTTGTAGTGCTGCAAAATCCCTAGTTATGGGAAGTGTATTCTGGGTAGTGAGATGGGCTCGACATAAAATTGTACACCATAGTGTAAAATTGTACATCATAGTTGTGTTAAAATTATACACCATAATGATATTGAAAAATTTAACCATATACGTTGGATTAAATTCTTTGGATACATTATTTACGGTCAAAATTACATTTCACTACATCCATTACATTAATTATTCCTTTGTTTGGAATAGTGTAAAATTGTACACCAGATATTATTTAAATTGAACACCATACTGATAGTGCAAAATTTAACAATGCAAACACTTTTACCTATACATGCAATACTCTATCAAAGTTGCATTGTCACTGCATGCATTACATTACTTATGTCTTTTTTTTTGCTCAACAAGAAGATAGATTTTATTAAAACAAGAAGGAAGCATGGGTTACAAAGAACTGACCATGAGTTGAGTACTGCCATGGCCACCCAAACTCAAACAAACTTCAAACCTCCACCCTGACAAAAGAGATGTGCTACCAGAATCAGCAAAGTTACAAGGCTAAGCAACCAATAGTATCTAGACATCAACTAAAGTCCCAAAAAAAAAAAAACTTTCTGAAATAGGATCCCTAGTTTCCATACAGGCAGCATAACACTACTAGGAACTCTATAAAACAAAGCCACAACCACAAAGTCCTCTTGAAACTTGATTTATTAAAATCACAAACAAAATTTGGATCCGAGCCATAAAAGAACCATGCAAAGTCACCAATTGAAAGTGATCAGCAGCAGAATGCCTTTCAAAAGTCACCAGTGATCTGGCAAATTTCTGAATTGATGGTTGAAACAATCATCACATTTCTTTGTTTTGAATAATGTAAATTCATACACCCCATATTGTTTAAATTGTACACCATAATGATAGTGTAAAATTTAACACTGTAGACACTTGCGATAGCCCCAGCTGACTGCTTCAAGATTAGTGTCAATGAATTTTTTAAACAAACTCCAAAATGGTGTTTTCTGCAACATATGGATGTGTGTGTCTCCTAGCTTTATTTCGTCAAATAGAGCATGGAGTGCGACAAATGTGCTCCTGAATCACGATCTACCCTGTTTGTGACATCGACGTTTTTTCTGTGATGGGTGATTTGTAGAACGTGCTGCATTGTGCATGAAAAATTTATCACTAAAATTTTTATCACCAATAAATCTCGTGGTAAAATGAGACAAAATCAATACTTAGTGAAAAATTTATCACAAATGTTGTGTTGATGTGCCAAAATCAGTCTGTGATACAGATTTTTTTTATCAACAATTTTGGATTGTTTTTAGTCCTAATATTTCACAACTCATGAGGTTTCGGTATGAAAAATTTGCGATAATGAAAGAAATAGTGAATTTTTTCACCAAGATGATTCGAAAACACATGAACCATGTACAATTCGTTTTTACAACAGAACATGTGAATCAAAAACCCTTTTCTTCCCTTTTTTCTTTTCTGCAAATCGTATCAAACTAAAACCGTAAAACAACTCCAATTAAAAAAAAAGAAGATGTTATGAACATATGAACCAAAAACTCGTTCTTTTCACTATTGTTAATAGTAAATAGACTTTTGCCTAATATTTGAATGTACGATCAAACAAGTCGAAGAACGAAAGTGAGGAAGATGTGTCGGAGGCACTTTCTGAACCAAAAACCCAGCTTTACACTACCCTCTTTTACACTATTTCGTTATCACAAACCCAAAATTACGAACTAAAGACATACAATAGTTAAGAATTTGGTGTCTACATCATGACTTCTTGTTACTTTTTCGACCCATTCTTTGATTTCTTCGAAAATCACCGTCGATGCCAGCAAGAGTGGTGTGATTTCTTCAGAGCAAGAGCTTCAACATGTTTCTGGTTTGAAACCCCTAATTTCCTCCTATCTTCAACTCCTAAATCACACATCTCTGTGAGTTTGAATTTGAAATGCCTAGAATGACGGAGGGATTTCAGCTCTTTCTTTGCAAAATCATAGAGACAGAGATGTGATTTCCGTTACAGTTGGAAAGCTTCCTTTTAGCTCGCGATATAGTGGAAGGGTAAAATAGTATTATTTGTATTTATGGACCTATGACCAAAAACATTTTGGACTTGGGTCTATTCCAAATATAGTGGGTCTAATAGGACTTAATACTAGCTATCCCATATTTTTCTACCCAACGAATATACAATTGTCTAAATGAACATGACTATTAAATGTAGGAGTTATGGTTAACTAAAGTGTCTTTCCAAGTGCAGGGGTCACTATAAAAAAATGTCTTTTGTGATGGAAAAAATTCGTCACAAAAATGGTGCAAATCCGTCACAAAATACTTTTTGTGACGGAATTGCACCTTTTGTGATGGGTTTGTGCCCGACACAAGTAAGGGGCGTCAGAAAAAGTCTGTGTCGAGTCAAATTTCATCATAAAAAAGTATATGTGTTGGATTTTGTGTCAGATTTGCGTGTGCCACTAAAAAAAAGTCACATATACTTACAATTTGTGACAGTTTATTTGTGTTCGACCCGAAACCGTCACAAATAGTATTTGTGACGGATTTGTATGCGGCACAAATAGTAGTGCATATTTGATTTAAGACACTTTATTTGTGTCGACCTGGTAATCGTCACAAATAGTGCTATTTGTGACGAATTTTGTTTATTTTATTTGTGTCAACCCAAAATCGTCACACACAATATTTATCCAAAATTGTCACAAATACTATTTGTGACGGAATTTTAAATATTGTGACCACAATTATTACGAAAACCGTCACAAATAGTATTGTGACGGAAATTTATATATTCTCACCAAAAATTATTATTTCTCCATCATAATAAATTATGACATACTTAGAAAACGACAAGAACCACATTAAATTTAAAAGCATTTCAATTAAAGATAAAACAAGATACAATAAAGTATATACTCATACATAATAATTTCATAGCTGACATTAATAGAAATTAAAATAAAATGATAATAATTTATTCTTATCTTGATCTAAATTCTCTAATCTCTCGCCACAACCTGAATCAGAAAACGAAAGTTCAATTAAATATATAATAATGCAGCCACCTAGCAATCCAACGAGCAAAACAAGACCAAAAATACAAATAAAAAATTATCCAAACAAGCAACAAAAGATTAGGCAAAGATTCCTAAAAAAAATCAGTAGAGTTTCCTCTGTTTCTATAACATCCAAAAATTTTCTTAAACCTGTGTAAATAAATTTATCACAATCCAAAATCAACATACAACTCTTTGGAATTTTATGATCTAGCATACTAAATTTTAGCACAAATTTCTTATCTCAAAGTACTACCAACAACATGATGAGTCTAATGTTAGTTCATGTTATACAACAAACAATTGAAGATCACCAACCCTAATTGTGAATGTGCCATAACTCACAATTCTGATAGAAGATAATCAACCATATGATTTCACTACATAAAAGCATACATACATACACACAGACACTATAAATCACTATTATGCTCATTAACACAATTAATAATGAATGGGTAATAAACTAGAGCTATATCTAACAATTTGGTAGTAAACTACATGTACAATGAAATTACCTCATCATCTTGGTTCGTATCTCCATCAGCCTCAGAGTTTGGGTGGTGCACACTTGATGAAGTAGGAACCTACAAAAATACAAATATGACATAAAAAATTTAAAAATATTCCAAATTTCTCTATTAAAAATATAAGTGCAATATTAATATTTTTACTTGGTTACCGACACTAGATGGACCATCACCAACCCATCGACTCTCTCCTTCTATCCCAGATCGAAACAAATTTATCATTCAGCAATACGTGAATCAAGTAGTGACGCAAATCCAGCACTGACCTTTTCAACTATTCTCTGCTCCATCTCCATATCCCTAGACCTGGTTTGCGTCCTTGCTCCTGTGCCAAACACAGTCCTCGGAGTGGCACATGCCCCGTAAGTCTTAACTTGACCATGAACATCAGGTCCTACGACATCTGTAAATACCTTCTCGTTAAAGGGAGTGGTACTCTCCTCCACTGAAACTGTATCTAGCCGACTTTTCATCTCAGCCTACAATGTTTCATAAATTTAGTATTCATGAATAAAATACTATGTCGTTTCAACATTACCTTTCATTTAACAAAAGAGAGGAAATATATTATAACATGTGATAGTCGATACATACTGTCATGCCCCTAATCAACATATAATAATCCGCTATAAAAAAAATGGAGCAGTAACAATTAAGGGAATTACACGTTGTTGGCTTGAAATGGAAAACTTGGGGGAGGGGGGGGGGGGGGGGGGGTGAATAAGGTTTTAGCGGAAAATTAACATTTTAAAAAAACATAATACAAAATTGAACACAATCACAAACAATAAAGTAAAGAGAGAAATGAGGAGACACTTGAAAACCGAGTTTTCAAGTGGTTCGGCAATCCGCACACCACGGCCTATGTCCACCCCTCAAGAACACCTCTTGAGGATTCCTTTAATCCGGCATACTTCACGCGTGTAGATCAAACTGTTACAAGAGTCTTCAACTCTCCCAAAGAAGAACACATCTTCTTTGCACACAAGGGTTACGAACCCTCACACTTTACAAATAAATGATTTGGATACAAATGATAACTCTCTCTCTAGAGTGGATGGATAAAATTATAGCTCACATAACAACTCCTTAGTGAGTGGATAATACAAATGAAAGCTCACTATGTAACACCCTGTATTTTCTTTTCCATTAATAAATGTTTATTTCAATTTAATTTCTATTTGATATATTTTGGGTGTCAAACCGTAATTTTCTTAAATATAAAAATACTTTCTATGGTTTTGAAAACAATACCTATATTTTTGTACAAACAGGAAATTTATTTCCTACACTAATATAATTTTCTATAATTTGTTTCCAACTGTAAAATACCAGTTTTTTGTTTTAATCTGCGTTTATACCGCGTCTTTGGAGTGGGAACACGTGAGCTCAACCACACCGTGCGATTTTTGGTAGTTGCTTGGAGCCCAAATAAATTTCTCAGTATATATATGTACACATCTCTCTCTCTCTAACTCACTGTATCTCTCAATCACTCTCAATCTCCCTCTAATTTATCTCAACTTTCTCTTGATCTCTCTCTCTCAAGATAAACACACACAGTTTATATATATAGACACACACACACACATACATAGATTTATATATATATATCCCAAGATCAAGAGGAGAGACGGAGAAATTTTATCAACGACGGATATTCTCGGTCTTAAAATTCTCTGTATAATCACCTCTGTGAGTATTATAAACTCACTCACAATGTTTATATATGTATATTACAGTATATAGATGTATGTATATATGTATATATATGAAATCACCATTGAAGCTTGAGAATTGGAGTTTTATAAATCTTAACCAAAATCAATTCCGTGAATTGGGAATGAAAGATCTTAGTCCCAATAAGCTGCGGTTCGAATACTACGACTTAATTCATCCGTATCGCGATGTATCGTTGATTTAAAGTTTTGTCACCTCTCGGTTTTACATGAAATCCGAGAGCTACGATTGAAATTAGTTTAAACCGATCACATATTCATAATCCTTGTGGAAAAATGAAGAAATGCATATATTATATGTCTTGGTTGAAGAAGAATTGAGAAATGGGTCAAAAACAGGCTTCAAACTCGTAACAGGGGAGAAAATGCTGATACCAATCAATTGGCACTTTTACCAATCGATTGAAAAGTCATCCAATCGATTGACATGACATGTCATCCAATCGATTGACACTTTTGCCAATCGATTGGCATGTTTCAATACTGACGACTTTTACTAAAACTGTCATGACTTCCTCTAGGAAACTCGAAAACGCGCACCATTCGAAGCGTTGAAAACTAGACTCAAAGACCTTTCATTTGATATGAAATTCATCCATAAAAATTATAACTCATTTTTAAGGGCATTGCTTTAAGGTGAACTTGCTTGTGTACTAGTAGCTGTAAAAGCATATTAATGTAGTTTTTGATGAATTTACCTCTTGTTTCATATATGACTTGATAGTTTAGATCATGGGTGCTAACTCAATGATTCTAAGTATATTGTACCTTGTTAATACAAGAAAAATAAAAAGACTTGATTTCTCATACTTTTGTTTGGTGTTACATTTCATGGACATTGACATGCATGATAGGTTTGAGGTGGAGTCGACATGCATGGTGTGTGAGAAAGTGTGAAAAGAGTCAAGAGTTGCGGTATGGTGTACGACTCCAATATCGATCGGATAGTATTCCTGGTATTGGAGACGACAGTGTTGTGTACGACTTAGATATCGATCGGATATTATTCCTGGTATCTAAGGCGCGCGTTTCGTATACTAAGCGGATAGTATTCCTGGTATACGAAGCGATGGTTGTTGTGTGTGCGACCCCAATATCGAGCGGATATTATTCCTGGTATTGGAGGCGACTGCGTTGTGTATGACTTAGATATCGATCGGATATTATTCCTGGTATCTAAGGCACGCGTTTCGGATATTGAGCATATATTATTCCTGATATCCGAAGCGATGGTATGTTGTGATCGAACCAGATATCGAGCAGATATTATTCCTGGTATTTGAGGCGATAGCGTATTGTGTGACTCCAATATTGAGCGGATATTATTCCTGGTATTGGAGGCGACTGTGTAGTGTACGACTTGGATACTGAGCGGATATTATTCCTAGTATCTAAGACGACGATGTGTTGTGCGACCTAGATACTGAGCGGATATTATTCCTGGTATCTGAGGTAATGGGTTTGTTGAATCGAGTTTGTCGAGAGAAAGGAGTCAGAAAGATAAGATGTCACATGGTTCATACACGGTCGCATATTTATTGCTTATTATTATCCCCCGTGACTTATGTTGGAATTGGGACCTTGAATTTATTGTTTCAAAGTTTAAATGGTACTGTTGTTCATATGCTTATATATACACTGCGAGTACTTGTTTATTTTGCTCACCAGCTTTCATAAGCTGACGGCGTCGATGCGTCCTGGACTCTATGTCCAGATTTTCAGGGTCAGGAGCAGCCAGGGTATTTCGACTATGCTAGTTAGAGGCAGGGGACTTTCCAGGAGGCTGCTTTATATTTCCTATGTCTTTTTAATTCGGGTTGTAATAAACTAGTTTTAGACATTTGAATAAGGGCGTTTGTGCCTAAGACCTGGACTTATGTAATAGTTTAGTAAGTTTTAATTTCGAATGCTTATGTTTATTAGTATCCTTTCCTTTAGAAATGTTGTTAATTTATTTGTTGCAGGGACAATTGGTCATACTCACTTGTCACGACCTGCGAGTCCATAAAGGAAATTAAATGCTTTCCTGTATTATACTATGTCGGGGCGTGATAGGCTTTTTGGTATCAGAGCCAGTTTATGGCTCGACCAATTGTCCAAGACACATAGGATCTCCCTTTAAGATAAAATTAAGATAAGATAGTTCGACTTCATTCCGTGTTTAGTTGCTTTCTATCGTTGAGAATTTTCTTTCTTCTCGAGAGATTGACCGAATTCTGCTGATTGATGGATAGGTACCGTTCTCTCGATCATATGGCTGGAAAAAATCTCAGGAATCGTTCCGCTATTGAAGCTGCAGCCCCAGTAGTAGATCCAACCTGAATGTTTGAGGCTTTTGTAAGGAGGTTGGAGAGGGTTAGCTATCAGAACACAAGGAACAATAATCAGAATGGGAATCATAACAGGAATAGGAGGCAAGCCCACCAGACTCGAGACAAGCTTCTCAAGGAGTTTCATGCTCTGCGACCTGAGTATTTTGCTGGGACTGATGAACCCTGGCAAGCGGAACAGTGGCTACGCCAGATGGAACGTATCTTTGAGACCATAGAGTGCACTGATCTGGAAAAGAAGCGTCTGGCTATCTTTCAGCTGACTTATGCAGCGGCTGATTGGTGGGATGCTGAAAAGGCGACCATTGGAGAAGAAGCTACAAGGAGAATGCCCTGGTTTGTGTTCAAAGAAAGATTTCTCGAGAAGTATTTCCTTGAAGAAGAGAAGGACAAGAGAGAGAAGGAGTTCATGGACTTAGCACAAGGGAATTTGACTGTCCGTGAGTACACTACTCGGTTTGAACGATTGTCTCGCTTTGCTCCACATATGGTAGACACACCCCAGAGGAAAATCAAGAAGTATCATCGAGGTCTCAACTTGTCTCTCCGACATCTGACTATGGGAAATCTTGGCTAGTCATTTGAAGCTCTGGTGAGATTGGCTGCGGGGTTGGAAAATGATGGTTGTCAAAATCCGAAGCCATTTGGAAATCGACCTCCGCAGAAGGGTTATTCCGGACAGAAACCAGGGGTACTCTCAGGGACAGAAAAGGACCTGGGATGGAGGGAAGAAACCTCAACAGACGCAATCAGTACAGTAGTATCCGCAGTATCCTCCTCGAGCAATAGGAGGGAACAACAACAATAACTGCTTCAATTGTGGTAATCTCGGTCACCGAGCTAAAGATTGCAGAGTACCTAGGCGTGCCGATCATCCTGGACTTGTATGCTATAATTGTGGGATACCAGGTCACATGAGTAAGGACTGCAAATCCCCCAGGAAAGGTAACTACGGTCAGCAAGGACAGGCCCGCCTGAATGCTATTATCCCCGAGGCTGCTAGTTATGAGGAAACAGGGTACTAAGAAGGTACTTATGAGGAGAGACTGCCCGAGCAACAGACAGTGGAAGGTCCTCTAACCTTGAATAATTCTTATGTTAAAGTTTTATTTGACACGGGTGCTACACATTCCTTTATATCTGTTAAGATGGTTCAGAAATTGGGTTTAGTACCGCAACATTTAGATGAAGCTTTAAGTGCTGTCTCACCACTAGGGACCACCGTCAAGTTAGTTCACGTATGTAAGGATTGCCCTCTATGGTTAGGAGACCTTGAACTTTTGGCGAGGTTTGTGGTTCTGTCGATGAAGGAGTTCGATATAATCCTGGGAATGGATTGGCTCAAGAAGAATGATACAAAGTTGGATTGTGCAAGGAAGTGGATCACATTCGCAGATAATGGGAATCGACTCTTCGATTTCCAATGTAACCCTTCGGGTGATATGTTCCTCACCAGATGCCTAGCAAACATTGAGGTTGTCAGTGCAGAGGTGACCGTGTCATCAATACTGGTGATCAAAGAGTTCAAGGAAGTATTCTGAGATATTTCTGGATTACCACCTGAGAGGGACATAGAATTCTGTGTGGAACTGGTACCAGGCACTCGACCTATAACCAAAGTTCCCTACAGGATGGCCCCTATCGAGTTATTGGAGTTGAAGGAACAAGTTCAAGAACTTGAGAAGTTGGGTTTTGTTTGTCCAAGTACTTCACCCTGGGGAGCACCAGTGTTATTCGTGAAGAAGAAGGATGGAACAATGCGGTTGTGTATTGACTACCGAGAACTGAATAAGGTTACTATCAAGAATAAGTACCCTTTACCTCGGATAGACAATCTGTTCGATCAATTGCAAGGAGACACAACCTTTTCCAAGATTGATCTACGGTCAGGGTATCACCAATTGAGGGTGCGGAAGGAAGACATGCCTAAGACTGCATTCAGGACAAGGTACGGACACTATGAGTTCTTAGTGATGCCGTTTAGAATGATGAATGCTCCGGCTGTGTTTATGGACTTGATGAACAGAGTATTCAAGCCCTACTTGGATCAATTTGTTATTGTCTTTATTGACGATATTTTAATCTATTCCAAGTCAGAGGAAGAGCATAAGCAGCATCTAAGAATTACGATACAGACTCTCAAAGATCACCGCCATATGCTAAATTCAGCAAGTGTGAATTCTGGCTTCAGGAAGTTAAGTTCCTCGGGCATGTGATCTCACAACAAGGAATCGCGGTTGACTCCTCAAAGACTGATGCAGTGGCGAATTGGACTCGGCCAACCAATGCTACAGAAGTCAAAACTTTCTGGGACTCGCCGGTTACTATCGGAGATTTATGGAGGGATTCTCAAAGATAGCGGCCCCATTAACTGGTTTGACTAAGAAAGATTTGAAGTTGAATGGACTGATAAGCATGAACGCGCTTTTCTGGAATTGAAAGAGAGATTGACAACAGCGCCAGTACTTGCGATACCAAAGGATGGTGAGAAGTTCACTATTTTTAGTGACACCTCTTATCAAAGATTGGAATGTGTCCTTATGCAAGACGGTAAGGTTATAGCCTATGGTTCACGGCAGTTGAAGCCAAATGAATTGAATTACCCAACTCATGATTTGGAACTCGAAGCAGTCGTGTTTGCGCTTAAAATCTAGAGACACTACCTCTATGGGGAGAAGTTTGATTTGTTCTCAGACCACAAGAGCCTTAAGTATTTGTTTACTCAGAAGGAGTTGAACATGAGGCAACGTCGGTGGATGGAGCTGATTAAGGACTACGACTTTACATTAGAGTACCACCCTGGTAAGGTTAATGTAGTCGTTGACGCCCTAAGTCGGAAACCTCGAAGAACGATTGCTTCATTGATGATGAGGGAATGGAAAGCTTTAGAGACAATCGCAGAATTTGATATGCAGATTTCTGAGGGAAGTGTCGAGCAACACTTTGGATGCCTCATGGTATAACCAACACTTGTGAGTCGAATTATCGAGGCCCAAAAGAAAAACGAGAAGTTTTAAGTAGGGTTCGCCAAGATGTCAGAAAAGGACCCTACAGAATGGAAGGTTGGGGCCGATGGAGGATACCGATGTCGAGACAGATTGTGTGTGCCAGATTCTGAAGATTTGAGAAAAGATATTCTCGAAGAAGCACATAAATCAAGACTGATAGTACACCCAGGATGAACAAAGATGTGTAAGGATCTGAAGAGAAACTTCTAGTGGGAAGGGATGAAACGAGAAGTAGCCGAGTTTGTGTCTAAATGTTTGACTTGTCACCAAGTGAAGGCCGAACATCAGAGACCCTCGGGATTGTTGCAACCCTTACCAGTTCCAGGATGGAAGTGGGAACACATAACTATGGATTTTGTAGTTGGACTACCCTGGTCACAACAGAACCATGATGCGATTTGGGTACTTGTAGATCGTATGACGAAGTCCGCACATTTCATCGCATATAGTATGACATATCCAGTTGAGAGGATGAGTCGAATGTATATCCAGCAAGTGGTACGACTGCACGGTGCACCTGTGTCTATTGTATCGGACCGCGATGCACGCTTTACCTCGGGATTTTAGGAAAGTCTACAGAAGGCTATGGGAACTTTGCTCAAGATGAGTACTGCATTCCATCCTCAGACCGATGGACAGACCAAGTGTGTTAATCAGATTATGGAAGATATGCTGAGAGCTTGTGCAATCGATTTTGAAGGATCTTGGGAGACGCACTTACCGTTGGTCGAATTTGCGTATAACAACAGTTATCACTCGAGTATTGGGATGGCACCGTTCGAAACCTTGTACGGACGGCCATGTCAATCTCCGTTGTGTTGGGATGAAGTGGGAGACACAGAATTGTTGGGACCAGAGATGGTGAGAGAGACCAATGAGAAGATTTCACTGGTCAGGGAAAGAATGAAAACTGCATAGAGTAGACACAAGAGTTATGCGGATCGACGTCGAAAGGATCTGGAGTTCAGTATCGATGATTACGTCCTCCTTAAAGTTTCACCTATTCAGGGAGTAGTACGTTTTGGTTAGAAAAGAGGGAAGTTGGCACCTCGTTTCATCGGACCATTTGAGATACTGGAGCGTGTTGGGAAAGTGGCTTATCGACTCGCGTTGCCACCAAAGATGTCTGGTGTTCATAATGTATTCCATGTCAGTATGTTAAGGAAATACATACGGGATTCTTCACATGTGGTAAATTTTGATGATATTGAGACGAGTCAGAATGTTGTCTACAAGGATAGACCCGTCAGGATTCTTGACCAGAGTATCAAGAGGCTGAGAAGAAGAGACATTCCTTTAGTTAAGGTTCAGTGGAGGCACCATGACGAGGGAGAAGCGTCGTGGGAGTTAGAGTCTGACATGAGGAATAGATACCCCGAATTGTTTCAGGATTAGTTAGCTCAGATTTCGGGGTGAAATCTCTGGTCAGGTGGGTAGAGTGTAACACCCTGTATTTTCTTTTCCATTAATAAATGTTTATTTCAATTTAATTTCTATTTGATATATTTTGGGGGTCAAACCGTAATTTTCTTAAATATAAAAATACTTTCTATGGTTTTGAAAACAATATCTATATTTTTGTACAAACGGGGAATTTATTTCCTACACTAATATAATTTTCTGTAATTTGTTTCCAACTGTAAAATACCAGTTTTTGTTTTAATTTGCATTTATACCGAGTCTTTGGAGTGGGAGCACATGAGCTTAACCATACCGTGCGATTTTTGGTAGTTGCTTGGAGCCCAAATAAATTTCTCAGTATATATATGTACACGTCTCTCTCTCTCTAACTCACTGTTTCTCTCAATCACTCTCAATCTCCCTCTAATTTCTCTCAACTCTCTCTTGATCTCTCTCTCTCAAGATAAACACACATAGTTTATATATATAGACACACACACACACACACATACATAGATTTATATATATATATATATATATATATCCCAAGATCAAGAGGAGAGACGGAGAAATTTTATCAACGACGGATATTCTCGGTCTTAAAATTCTCTGTATAATCACCTCTGTGAGTATTATAAACTCACTCACAATGTTTATATATGTATATTGCAGTATATATATGTATGTATATATGTATATATATGAAATCACCATTGAAGCTTGAGAATTGGAGTTTTATAAATCTTAACCAAAATCAATTCCGTGAATTGGGAATGAAAGATCTTAGTCCCAATAAGCTGCGGTTCGAATACTACAGCTTAATTCATCCGTATCGCGACGTATTGTTGATTTAAAGTTTTGTCACCTCTCGGTTTTACGTGAAATCCGAGAGTTACGATTGAAATTAGTTTAAACCGATCACGTATTCATAATCCTTGCGGAAAAACGAAGAAATGCATATATTATATTGGTTGAAACAGAATTGAGAAATGGGTCAAAAACAGGCTTCAAACTCGTAACAGGGGAGAAACTGCTGATACCAATCGATTGGCACTTTTACCAATCGATTTCCAAGTCATCCAATCAATTGACATGTCATCCAATCGATTGACATGTCATCCAATCGATTGATACTTTTGCCAATCGATTGACATGTTTCAGCACTGACGACTTTTACTAAAACTGTCATAACTTCCTCTAGGAAACTCAAAAACGCGCACCGTTCGAAGCGTTGGTAACTAGACTCAAAGACCTTTCATTTGATATGTAATTCATCCATAAAAATTTTAACTCATTTTTAAGGGCATTGCTTTAAAGTGAACTTGCTTGTATACTAGTAGCTGTAAAAGCGTATTAATGTAGTTTTTGATGAATTTACCTCTTGTTTCATATATGACTTGATAGTTTAGATCATGGGTGCTAACTCAATGATTCTAAGTATATTGTACCTTATTAATAAAAGAAAAATAAAAAGACTTGATTTCTCGTACTTTTGTTTGGTGTTACATTTCATGGACATTGACATGCATGATAGGGTTGAGGTGGAGTCGACATGCATGGTGTGTGAGAAAGTGTGAAAAGAGTCAAGAGTTGCGGTATGGTGTACGACTCCAATATCGATCGGATAGTATTCCTGGTATTGGAGGCGACAGTGTTGTGTACGACTTAGATATCGATCGGATATTATTCCTGGTATCTAAGGCTCGCGTTTTGTATACTGAGCGGATAGTATTCCTGGTATACGAAGCGATGGTTGTTGTGTGTGCGACCCCAATATCGAGCGGATATTATTCCTGGTATTGGAGGCGACTGCGTTGTGTACGACTTAGATATCGATCGGATATTATTTCTGGTATCTAAGGCGCGTGTTTCGGATATTGAGCGGATTTTATTCCTGATATCCGAGGCGATGGTATGTTGTGATCGACCCAGATATCGATCGGATATTATTCCTGGTATCTGAGGCGATAGCGTATTGTGTGACTCCAATATTGATCGGATATTATTCCTGGTATTGGAGGCGACTGTGTAGTGTACGACTTGGATACTGAGAGGATATTATTCCTAGTATCTAAGACGACGATGTGTTGTGCGACCTAGATACTGAGCGAATATTATTCCTGGTATCTGAGGTAATGGGTTTGTTTGATCGAGTTTCTCGAGAGAAAAGAGTTAGAAAGATGAGATGTCACATGGTTCATACACGATCGCATATTTATTGCTTATTATTATCCCCCGTGACTTATGTTGGAATTGGGACCTTGAATTTATTGTTTCAAAGTTTAAATGGTACTGTTGTTCATATGCTTATATATACATTGCGAGTATTTGTTTATTTTGCTCACCAGCTTTCATAAGCTGACGGCGTCGATGCGTCCTGGACTCTATGTCCAGATTTTCAGGGTCAGGAGCAGCCAGGGGTATTTCGACTATGCTAGTTAGAGGCAGGGGACTTTCCAGGAGGCTGCTTTATATTTCCTATGTCTTTTTAATTCGGGTTGTAATAAACTAGTTTTAGACATTTGAATAAGGGCGTTTGTGCCTAAGATCTGGACTTATGTAATAGTTTAGTAAGCTTTAATTTCGAATGCTTATGTTTATTAGTATACTTTCCTTTAGAAATGTTGTTAAGTTATTTGTATTAGGAAACTGCGTTCCCAGAATCCGTTGACAGTGCGTATAAGTTGGTACTGCAAAAATTTTCGTGAAATCTATAATAACCCTACAAGGGCGGAATTAAGGTTACCTTGAACTACTAAAACGGATTGCTGTAGTAGACGAATCGAGAACACGGGCTCGATAACAGCTCACGATCTTCTACCGTATTTCTTTGCTGCCAGAATATTGAACTGAGTGTGGGCTTCTTCGAAATCCTTTATGTTTCTGCTCTCTCTTTTTACGCTCTTTTTTCTATTCCGAGTTATAATACTCTTGATGGAAAAATGCAAACTGAGGAGAGAGCCAAAGCAGCATATATATAGGCTACGATAGGGACCATAAGAAGTCAACAAGGAATATGCTTCCTTATGGAATTAGGAAACCCTAATTCGAATTGAATCAGATTCCTATTTCCATAAATTATAATTCATACCACTAAAGAATTATAATTGCAATCCTACCCTTATCTCAAAAATATATTTCGAGCTCCATGTCATTAAATGATTATTATCTCCCCATGTTAAGATTACAGATATCCATTAATTAAATATAATTACTGACAATCATATTTAATTAATCTCTTAAAATTCCTTGAGATCCTCTGCTTAACTTATCTGATATGTCGGATACAAAATCCACCTGCAGGGTTTGACATAATCAAAACTTATAAGCTTTCTCAAGGGGATATCATCAATCCCAAAATTGAGACATGGATTCCATCATTAATTAATATCCACCACACAATTAATATTGTCACCCAATCCAATGAGATATTGACCCATTTAAGGATCTCACCCTTTTAGGGATCAAAGTGTAAATATCAAATGTACGTGTCTACAAATTAACTTAGGATTTAGAGCATAAGCACTCATAATAGTCATGAGGTATTAATTATCTTATAAGTCAGTATAAAGATAATTACCCCAAGTCGGTCCCATTTAATACACAAAATGTACCAGCATGGTGAGTTGAAACTATACCGTTTCCCGCAGTCAAGACAAACCTACTACAACACCATGCTGCAGTCCTACCGATGGTGTGTCCAATCCATCTAAGACTGTAAACCAAAATCTTACATTCTACAAGATCCGATGGTCTGATCTTCCCTGTGCAAGCCGAACTCTACACACCAAACCACCTACTATGTAGAGTGAAAGACACACATGCATAATATTAAATAAAAAATATAATAAAAATATTGCCCACACAGATTCTCATAAAAAATGGATTAACTGATTTTATTAAATGAATAATAAATCAACTACATAAAGCATGACATTTAGTATATATCCCTAACAATTTGTTGCAGAGACAATTGGTCATACTCACTTGTCACGACCTACGAGTCCATAAAAGAAATTAAATGCTTTCCTGTATTATGCTACGTCGGGGCGTGACACACTACAATTTGCTCTCTCAAGAATTACAATTGAAATCAAGAACAAATTGATTTTTTACTCAAACTAGGGATCAAATATGAATGATGATTAAACAAGATGTTTGAATGATTTTCCTTGATTACCAACTCTTAAAATCACCCCTATATATAGCTTGTCAACTTATGTAACTGTTGGGGGTGTTTGGGGGGGGGGGGGGGGGGGGGGGGTATAAAAACAAATTTTGAAAAATTTAGAAAATAAGCCGTTATGTTGTTGTGCGCAATCCAGTTGACTAAAAACTCGATTGGAAAGATTGTAACAATATATAGCTAACCAAACCAAACCAAACCAAACCAAACCAAGGTTTGTGTCCCAATCAATTGGGGTCGGCTGTATGAATCCTTTTTCTCCATTCTGCACGATCAAGACCTATATGCTCATTTAAATTATATATATTCATATCTTGTTGCACTACATATTCCCAAGTCAGTCTAGGCTTGCCTCTCCCTCTAACCATTCCATGCACTACGATCTTATCACTCTTTCGCACAGGTGCATCTACAGGTCTTTGTTGCACATGGCCAAACCATCTAAGTCTATTCTCCCTCAACTTATCCTCAATATGTGTCACTCCTACAGTCTCTCGGATTTACTCATTTCTAATTCTATCTTTCCTAGTCTTACTACACATCCATCTTAGCATCCTCATCTCCGCTACACTTACTTTGCTAATGTGGTGTTTCTTAGTTGCCCAACACTCTGTCCCGTAGCGCATAGCTGGCCTAATAGCTGTCCTATAAAATTTTCCTTTCAATTTTGTTGGTATTCTTCGGTCACATAATACTCCAAAAGCACTCCTCCACTTAAGCCAGCCCACTTTAATTCTATAGGTCACGTCATCACCAATCTCTCCGTCTCTACTAATCATTGAACCTAGATAGCAAAAGTGTTCCCTCTTTGGGATCTCCTGATCTTCGATCTTCACTGCTTCGTTGTCTTTACTTCCACTGTTGCTAAAAGTACATTCCATGTATTCTATTTTCGTCCTACTTATCTTTAGCCCCTTAGTCTCCAGTGCTTCTCTCCAACCTTCTAGTTTAGTATTGAGTCCCCTTTTAGTCTCATCAACTAAGACAATATCATTTGCGAACAACATACACCATGGGACCTTATCTTGAATGTGTCTAGTCAATTCATCCATAATTAGGGCGAACAAATAAGGGCTCAAGGCCGACCCCTGGTGCAGGCCTACGGTAATTGGGAATTCGCTTGTTTCTCCGGCTGGTGATCTAATTACAGTAACCGCTTCATCATACATGTCCTTCACCACGTCAATTTAACCCTTGGTCACTCCTTTCTTCTCTAGCACCCACCAAATTAAATCTCTAGGCACTTTATCATAAGCTTTCTCTAAATCAATAAAAACCATATGTAGATCTTTTTTCTTCTCTCTATACTTTTCCATTAGTCTTCTAAGTAAATAAATTGCTTCCATAGTTGATCTCCCAGGCATAAATCCAAACTGATTTTCTGACACTGATGTTGCGCCTCTTAAGCGATGCTCCATCATTTTCTCCCATAGCTTCATAGTATGGCTCATCAACTTAATACCTCTATAGTTGTTGCATTGTTGTACATCTCCTTTACTCTTATATATAGGCACTAGGATGCTCTTCCTCCACTCATTAGGCATTTTTCTAGTCATTAAAATTCTATTAAAACTTTTGTAAGCCAAGATGCCCCATCTCCTAAGCATTTCCAAACCTCAATGGGGATCCCATCTGGTCCTAAGGCCTTGTTGGGTTTCATCTTCTTCAAAGCAAATTCCACCTCAAACTTCCTTATTCTCCGATAGAATCTGTATTCTCTAGTTTCATCGTAACTTCCAATTTCTTCTTCCATTGTGTTATCCATATGTTTTTCATTCAGCAACTTCTCAAAATAGCTCTTCCACCTTTCCTTAATCTCTTCGTCGCTCACTAATACCCTAGAGTCATCACTTTATATACACTTAACCTGATTAATGTCTTGTTTTCCTTTCTCTCGACTTAGCAAGCTTATAAATACATTTTTCTCCCTCTCTAGTGTCTAGTTTGGTGTAGAAGGCGTCATAGGCTTCCATTTTAGCAACTCTAATTGTCCTTTTAACCTCCTTATTTGCACATTTATAGCTACCTTTCAAAAATACAAAACAGTCGATTTTTTTACAAGCTAGTCGACTGTTAAAATTAGGATAAAATGCATTTTGCACCCTCAAACTATACTATTTTTGCACTTTGGTCCCTAACTTATCATTTTTTGTATTTTTGGTCCCTCAACTATTATTTTGTGACAGTTTGCCCCCTCCGTCACTTTTAGTGACTAAAAAAGTCACTTTTTAGTGACACCAAAAGTGACGCTGAAAGTGACAGAGGGGGCAAACTGCTACAAAATGATAGTTGAGGGAGAAAAATGTGAAAAATCATAGTTTAGGGACCAATTTGCAAAACATGGTATAGTTTGAGGGTGCAAAATGCATTTAACCCGAAAAATTACAATTCAGTCGAGAGTTTTGACTTTGTTTTGGCAGACTGACACGTCTTTACTAAGAAGGTCATAACTCCCTCTACAAAACTTGGATTTGCGATCCATTTGAAGATTCGAAAACTAGATTCAAATACCTTTCTAACCATATAAAACACTACAACAAAATTGTGTTTTCCTGACAAAACGTAGCGAGAAAATTCATATTTCCTTGCCAAAAGTAGAGTATTGGCAAGGAAATAATTTTTTGTCGCTAAAAAGGCTAAAAGGCACTGACATTTGGCGACAAAAGTCCTATTTTCTCTCCTAAACTGTCAATATTAGCGAGGATATTTAATTTCCTTGCTAAAGGTGAAGTCTTTGGCATAGAAATACTACTTTCCTCGCCTATAGTGTTGAATTTTGGGACAGAAAATAATTTTTCTCGCCAAAAGTGAGATGTAAAAATTAACATTTCCCCCTTTTTTTTGGCGGCAAAATATATTTCCTCGCCAAAAGTGTCATGCTAGCGAGGAAATAATAGTTCCTCGCCAAAACTGAAGTTATATCGATGAAATATATTTTTCCTCGCCTAAAGTTTTTTTTTATTTTTTATTTTTTATTTTTTTTTATTTTGGCGCCTAAAATGAGGTTGTTTTTAAAAGCATTCCCCATTAGTAGGCGACATAATTAATTTCCTCGCCAATAAAATACATTTCGTCGCCAAAACCTACTTTACAAGGGAAAATCATTTCCTAGCCAAACCTACAATTTTCCTCGGCAATGGCACTTTTTGGCATGGAAAATATTTTCCTCGCCTAAAGTTATTTAAAAAAAAATTAATTGTGGAAAATACTTTGTAGCGACAAAATGTGTTTCTTGCCAAATCTTTCTTTTGGCGAGGAAATTAAGATTCCTCGCAAAAATTCTATTTTGGGCGAGGAAATATGCTTTTCCTTGCCTAAAGTGAAATAAACAAAGGAGATTACATTTGGCAAGGAAATTAATTTCATCGGCAAAACATACAATTTAGGTTCAATATTGCTCAACTAAACTGTTGAAAAAACCAAAATGCAACCTTAGTTTATTATATATAATAAAAAGCCGGATTGATTATTATAAATTTGGCTGAGAATAGTAATGCCATGCTTCCCAAATACTTTGTCAGTAGTGTACCGCTTATAGTGATATATGGTACCTCCAATCACTGTTACCACATGTGGTACAAGTGTTAAGCCATTCGAGATTCATAGCATTACTCTAAATAAAAATTAAATCATTCTCATAGTTTTTTTTTTTAATTAAAACTAATTCCTTAATATTACTTCTTTCTTGATTTGAAAAACTATTATTTCCTTTAATGACACATCATTCTGTAAACACTGACATACAAATTCCAGGTTGCATTATACATAATTGTAGTTTTGGGTGCTAAGATATTGTGATTAGGTCCAAAATGTGTTACAACATTTTTTTTAATTTAAAAAGTGAAGTGGTTTGCAAAATACCACACTTTAGGACACATGGAAAATAAGTTAAAATATCTTCGCACCAAATTGAAATGTAGGATACAACTAAACAACTAAAATGTATCATTCTTCTCTACAGAAAATAAACGATAATTAATAGAGTAATGCTATGCTTCTCACATTTGTATCTCAAATGTGATTCACAACACATGTGATAGTAGATCCATTTGATTTTAACTTATTGTAGGATATTGAAGTGGTTCCACCATTATTGAAGCCAGTACCACTATCCCAGGTATTGGTTGGCACATGACTCTGAATACAAAATTTGGGAAGCATAGCATTATCCTATAGATAAGAGAAATGCTACATTTTCCAAATTATATATCTCAAATGTAGTTCCAACAAATGTAGTAGCCGATTGACAACAGTTTCTCTTTAAAAAAAAAAAAAGGCAACAATTTCGGTCCAATTGCCATCAATAGATTTAAAAACCAACATGAATCATCAATTGAGCCCAACCGGCGCCCACAGCTAAATAAATAATCATTTAAAAAAACTCTATCATCCTTATATAAAAAAAAAAGAAGAAAAAGAAGAAAGAAAACCCTATCAGCAGTTTCATTTTGATCTAAAAAGTTAAGCACTATACATTACCACACATTAGCGACGAAAGGAGCTTTTCAGCGATGGAGATGAAAAGCATGTGGGGACCCTATTTTGCCGCCTTTCAAAGCTTCCGATAGTCTCCTCCCAACATCTCCGGTGGAAGCTTCTCCCTCGCAACAAAGGTAATTTTTGAAACCATTGATTTCTTCTTTTTGGTTTTTGTATGGAGATGAGAGTTTCACACGGTACATTCCAAAAATCCTAGATTTTTTTTTTCTAGTTGTTGATGAGGGCTTTAGTCTTTTGTATGTTTGGACCTAACTAGGAGACAGAGGGGGGACAAAACAGAGAGCAAGAGGAGAGAAAAAGTAGTCAGAGCTAGGGAAGCATGTGGGTAACCTGTAAGAATACAGGAGTCTAAGTGGGGTCTCCTTTGTGTTGAATAAAATATACATTCACATACTAAGTCTGTTTACTCAGTAATAATTAAAAAATTGCTTACATTAATAATCTAAGGGGCTTTCTATGATACAGCTTAGTGGTGATGCTGCCTAAAAAATTGGTTCTAAGATGTGGTTTAGTCCCAACATGTTGTGATTTGGCACCCAAATATTGTTATTTTGAAAAGAGTAATATTTGGGGCACTAACAAATCTCACTAACACTCATGACATGTTGGGACAAAAAGTCTTTATAGTGAACCCGTAGAACCAAAATCAATTTGTTAGCACACATGAATGGTCATGGGAATGGGGCCCCATGTGAACTATAAATTTTTATCTCATGGAAAGGGATAAATTACTAGCATTCAATTGAATTTACTTGTTTCATTTATTCTTGTATAATATATTAATGTTTGTTGGAAGTCTGGAGTGTATTTTAGACACCAACTTGGTCTTTTTATTATTTTTGGGCAATGTTAATTACAAATATGGTGTACAAATTTATTTGGGTTTTGATGAATGATTGTCAAACTTTAATTTATTTATTTTTGGTTATGATAGTATTATGCAACATTGAGTAATGTTATGCTTCCCAAAATTGGTATCCCAAATGTGATCCAACACATGGTTACACCCTCAATAAAGCTAAGATTTCCAAATATTTTTTTATGGTTTATATTTGTTTTCATTGGTGATAGACTATGGAATGTTTGACGGACCTCAATTGTATTTGAACCATGTATCGTACTACTAAAACTAATGGTTGTTTGTAGAATTTTTCTTGTAAGTGTACATGATATATTAGTATTTCTTTTATTGAAATGCTATTTATAAAAGAAATTAACTTAAGGTTCTATTTTCTTTCTAATTCTGAGAAGGAAAAAAAAAAAAAGAAATAAAAACTAGTTCTTAGTGTTTTCCCATATGTTCTCCTTCATGCTTAAACAACATTAAATTTTAAAATTTTCCAAAACATAATTTTAGAATTAGAAAAAACTAAGGCAATTGACTTAGCATTTTCAAAATGTTTATTTTATTTCAGAATGGAAAGTATGGTACCTTCATATTTTTAATGTGTTTGATCTTCTTGTTGTTCATCTGTATATACCTTAATTGACCCAAATGTGAATACTAGTGTGTGCGTGTTTATATCATATTTTTGCAAGCGAATTTGGGCTGTAAGCAAAATATTTGGGAAATAGAAAACACTTAATAGGAGCATTAGATAAAAGTTATAAAAATGAATTCATTTAGCTTTTTCGTCCAGTCAAAGTAAAAGAACTAAGGCATACATTGAATCCATTCAGATATGGACAAGAGTTGGATGTCACTGGCTATTACAACAAATGGTAGACTAAGTGAGCAATATATAAATGGGGTAAAGTCATTTGTCCAGTTTGGAATTGCAACTGCAGACGTGGAAGGTAAAATTTGGTGTCCGTGTAAGAAATGTGTGAACTGTTTACGGCAAACGGAGAAAGTTGTGCAAAGTCATCTGATCCGTTTTGGGATTATGCAATCATATGTTCAGTGGGTGGAGCATGGGGAACCCCGAATCTCAGCTAGCAATGGCGACGTTCAGGGTTATGAATGTCAAATGGGAGACAATGAGAATGAGGACCTGGGTAGTATTGAAGTCCTGTTAGAAGACCGAATGAGGGGTGAGACGGGCGATACAGCCCAGAGGGAGGATGTACGAAACTTTGATAAACTGTTAGACGATGCCAAACGTGAGATTTACCCAGGTTGCAAAGACTTTACTCTATTGAAGTTCGTTATTACAATTCTGAATGTGAAGGTAATGAACAATTGGAGTAACAAGTCTCTCGACATGATTCTGGGGCTTCTAGTAAAGCTTTTGCCGCAAGGTAATTTGGTTCTGAGGTCAACTTATGAAGCAAAAAAGGTACTACGTGAATTGGGCATGTCATACGAGCACATCGATGCATGTAAGAATGATTGCATGCTCTTCTGGATAAAGAATACTGGCCTAGATAAATGTCCAAAATGCTCAGAGTCTAGGTACAAGCCAAATCATAGAAGGGGTAAGAAGATCGCCCCATAAGGTTCTACGTTACTTCCTGTTGACAGTGAGGTTGCAGAGATTGTACATGTCTAGGAAGTGAGCTTCTGACATAAGATGGCACAAAGATAAGCGCGTGGATGATGGGATAATGAGGCATCCAGCTGATAGTGCTGAGTGGAAGGAGTTAGATCTACAGTATCCTCAATTCTAGAAAGATCCTTGAAATGTGAGGCTAGGACTACCCAGTGATGGTTTCAACCCATTTGGGAATATGAGTACCTCCTATAGTATGTGGCCTGTGATACTCATACCCTATAACCTGCCACCTTGGATGTGTATGCAAGTGCCATTTTTTATGATGTCATTACTCATTCATGGGCCCTCGCAACCTGGGAAAGAGATTGATGTTTACTTGAGACCCTTGGTGGACGAGTTGAAGGACTTATGGGAAAATGGTGCATTAACCTACGATGCCTTTACTAGTGAGACTTTTCGAATGCGTGCAACTTTGTTGTGGACAATACATGATTTTCCTGCATATGGTAACATATCTAGGTGGAGCACAAAGGGTTATAATGCTTGTCCCATTTGCAATGATGAACCGTACTCAGAAAAATTGTGGAGCACAAAGGGTTATAATGCTTGAGACTGAACCATCAGTTGGACCGGATGCGTGTTGTCAGTTTGGGGAAGGGCAAAAGTAACAAGAGAGTATTAAATTGGACTAAGGTAAGTATCTTGTACGAGCTTCCATACTGGAAGAAACGAAAGCTACGACACAACATCGATGTGATGCACGTGGAGAAGAATTTTTGTGAACATGTCTTTGGAACCATGTTGGCCATTGATGGGAAGAACAAGGACACAGACAAGGCACGGTTGGACATGGAAGATTGGGGTATAAGGAAAGAGTTACACCTAAAAAAATGCCCTGATGGATCATATGTCAAGCCTCATGCAACATATTCATTGACCCCGGATAATAGAGAGGGTTTTTGTGAATTTCTGAAATCGGTGAAGTATCCAGATGGGTATGCGGCGAACATATCTAGGTCAGTGAACACGAGAAATAGTAGATTATCAGGTCTAAAGAGTCATGACTGTCATGTACTCTTATAACGTATTTTGCCAATTGGGATGCGTGGTTACATAGACAAGAATATCAGTACAACATTGTTTGAGTTGGGCAATTGGTTCCAAGACATGTGCTCTAAAACTCTAAAGTTGAGCAATTTGGAGAAATTGGAGGAAAGGATAGTCCTCATACTTTGCAAGCTCGAGAAGATATTTCCTCCAGCTTTCTTTGATGTAATGGTCCATTTGACCGTTCACTTACCTCGTGAGGCCAAGCTTGCAGGACCTGTGTATTATCGGTGGATGTACATGATTGAAAGGTAAATGTTATTACTCTAAGTTTATGTCACACCCCGATTTTTGGAAAGCCAAATAATCAGCATAGAACTAAATCTAGACTACTATTCGACTGCCCAACTATCGGAGTGAACACCACGAAGCCCATCCTAATAAAACTTTTTTAATGGAAATAGATGTTCTTAAAAACCTGGTTAAAACATTTGTAATAAATTTCCATTTATGATTTTAAAACAAAACCACCACATTTCCATTTAAAAAAAAACACTCATGCGGTTCCGAAAATACTCAAATATATTTGATTAAAACTACAACTACTAAATCACTTATATTGAAAAGCGGAAGCTAAATAAACATTTCTAAATTATCATTAAGAATAGAAATCTTTTCATTTACAATTAAAGCTTTGAAAGAATAACCTCTATTACAACCTTTGGTCAGAGCTACTAAACGTCCCAATACCAACTACAATAATGGCCCACAATGCCAAATAAATGAAAATAGCAAATGAACAGTAAAGGTCTTCATGCCCTCAAGCAAATCCATGCAATCCAATAGTCATATCGGCCTACTCCTTAATCTGCAAAACGGCGGCGTTTCCCGAGTAACGCCCCCGCATGATAAATATCACACGGGTCAGCATTGTATAACAACACTGGTATGAGTAAATACGCTCCAGTCTCAAGGATCACTCGTGGTCCCCTCAACTCCAACCCAACAATAATCAATTAACATAATAATACCCAATAAATTTCCCGGAGGTTGGGAATCCGCTGGACTCCCTCCCTCTCTTGACCACAAACTGTAATAATTCAAAATTTTATTAAAGGGTAATTGGGTAATTTTACCTTTTCTATTGTGGACTCTAAATTTATTTGACTGTATTTAAATTTATAGAGCATGACTCTATTATTTATTTTTCTTTTCAGGTGCTTTAAAATTTATTTTGTTCGTGTGGGTGTGTTTATTTAATTTTGGGTTCACACCATTGGGTCAGACTGTCCATTGGGATACCAAACATTTCATTTTGAACAAACTAGCAAAGCGGGACCCACACCAAACCCATATGGTCGGCCGAATGCTCCCATTTGGGAGTCATTCACGTTACTTCTTCCTTTTCTCTCATTCTTCATCTCTTCTTCTCCTCCTTCAAGTTCAAGAGCCAAAGAAACTCAAAAATCTCTACTTCTACTCCATCTCCTTCTACAAGATTTGAAGAGGTGGTCAAGAACAACATCCTCTAGCATCTCTAACCTTCCTAGAGTGGGAAATCA
Source organism: Hydrangea macrophylla (assembly GCA_033977485.1). Lineage (NCBI taxonomy): Eukaryota > Viridiplantae > Streptophyta > Magnoliopsida > Cornales > Hydrangeaceae > Hydrangea > Hydrangea macrophylla. Next base: position 40,029,262 of record CM066994.1, read on the forward strand.
TCTCTTGGGTAAGTATTTTGGAAAACCCCAATTTCTAGGGTTTCATTAGTTTTCAAATTTTTGAGTTGTATTGAACTTCTCTTCTCTTTTATAGCTTCCTTGGAGTGTTTAGAGCATGCCTTAACAATCCTAGCCATTTCCTTGGAGTTTCTAGTGTAGGTAAGTTTTCTAGTTTCCTAATAATTTCTAGGATTTGCTAGTTTAAGCTTTTCTATCCTAACTATGAATTGTTCTTGCTTAGAGGGGCCTTCTTGAAACATCCTTCAAGATCCTAGCACAAGCATTGGAAGCTTTTGGGATTTACTTAACTCTCTTGAATTTATTTCCATTGTTGGAATTTAAAGATTTGTGAGGTAGATTCTATTGTACCATTTCTACATGTTATGCACGCCTAAAATGTATATGAGTTCATTCATTTGTTTAGGAGAAAATGTAGACATATGCTCTAGGTTTCCCCCAAATTGAGAAATTAGGGCTTTTTGCCTAGATGTGATTCTTGGGTGTTAATTGCTTTATGTAATGATAGACTTGCATGTTGGGATTATTGTATGCCTAATTGTGAAATTATATGCCTTGGTTGTACTAGTTGAAAGTTTGGGGTGTTAAATGTAATTAAAATGAAGTTATGAGAATAATTTAGATGCATGCATTAGGTTTTCCCCAAAGTTGTAAATTTAGGGTTATATGCCTAACTGTGAATTTACATGTTTTGGTTGTTCTATAATTGATTATATGATGCTAGACGTGCCTAGGATGCTCCCTTTATGTGTAAAAGCATGCTAGGACGTTAATATAGAAATCCTTGTTAGGAGTGCTATATTATGAATTTTAATTTAACTCTTGATGTCTTTAATACATGTTCAACATGCAAGAATTATTGTGTTCATTATTTTGTTGGAGCATCTATGTTGTCATTTTAAACATTTCATGCATTGAGGCCAAATCGGCAAACATTCAAATATCACGACATAAAGATTTTATTTGAAAAAGAGAGAAAAACCCCATGTGTGGGAATTTTGGTTTAAGAAATTCGGACGTGGGTTGTGATGTGAGATAGGGAGAATGACCCTTAGAAACATTCAAACTCCAAACTATATTCGGGTAGCTCCCGGAAGTTGGTATGCTACACTCCATGCGTGGGTGGCTCATGGTCCGGTAATGAGAGAGATGTGCATTTGTCACGCATAGCCTTGCGGCTTTAAACATTTCATTGTAGCCGTGGTGGCGATTCATTGCACCTCATTTCATTTTAATCATGGATAGCATATAGACTTGTTACAACACTGTCTACTTAGCCGTCGTGCTAAGGTACTACGCTACCAACCATTTTGCAGGTGATGTCGATAAGGGCACGAGTGACCCCGGTGTTGTTACTTTGAAATCCTTTGGTTCTACTTTGAGGACTTATGATTGTTTGAGAAATTGTACAACTCTCTACGTTCATTTTGACATCATAAAGTTTGTAAAAATCTTATACTTTGAAATTTGTTGTTTTTAAGTTTCTATTAAAACTTCTTGAGTTTAAGTGCTTACTTTGTTAAGCTTCTATGAGTTAGCTTCTTTGAGAATCGTTGGTTACGTGTTAGTCCTTGTTTTACTATAATTATTATTAAACTTGTTGAAGGATTTTTGAATCGTATAATTAAGTCTCAGGGTCGTTAGATCTCTTTTGTTTGAACCCTTGCCGGGTTCACTTTAGCTAAATATGTGGTATGTTTGAGGATGTTGTGAAACTTTGTTGGATTTGTTTTAGCTGAACTCATTATGTGTTTCAATCCTTATCGGAGGAAGCTTCAATTGTTTTAAAGAGTTAACGTCTTCAAATATCCCAAATGTTTTCAAATCTCTCTTCCTCCTTTTTTGTGAAATCTCTTTCGTTGCCTCGTGTTTGTATGTTGTAATCGTTGGATGTTCCGGATAGTTTGTACACGTGTATTATACTATTTTAGACTTGCCTATATCAATTTGGAAGGTTTAAAAGCTTTTAGAACACTTTCTCCCTATCTCTCCCTATATCTCTTTCCCAATCTCTCCCTCTCCTTTTTCCTCTCTTTATCTCTTTCACTTCTCGTTTTTAATAAATTTCGAGTGTATGAAGTTCCGTTTGGTCTAGGCATGTGTTATATGTCATTTAGGATATGTGTAGTCATATATTGAGGTTTAAATTTGAGGGTTTAGCATAATTGGGAACATTTCTACAAGTTGTAAAAATGCTGTCAAAAGTTTCTTTCATAGAAAAACTGCTACTGTTTTCTTTATTTTCTGCCCAAATGGTGCAGAATTGGAAAAAATGTCATAAGACAAAAGCTGTTCAGAATCAAATTTTACATGAACCTACGCGAACAGAATGTGAGAATTTAAAAAATATAGTTACTTACGGATGTTTCAAAATTCAGCAATTATCCAAAAATGGTCCTTATGCTGTCAAAGTTGTTGTCAAATAAAAACTGCTACTGCTATTTTAATTTTCTGCCCAAACGGTGAGGATTTGGAGAAAATGCTATTTTACGAAAGTTGTGCAGAATTGAATTTTACATGGACTAGCGCGGACAGAATGTGAAAATATTAAAAATACAACAACTTATAGATGATTTAAAATCCAACAACTACTCAAAAATGACCTTTTATCAAATCTATTGTATTTTCTCTTTCTCCTTGAACTAGTACTTGTTCGGATAGTCTTTTAAGTAAGTTTTTTAATGTTTTCATCTTTGTTGGACTTGTTAATATGTAAGTCCATTTTGGCTTATATGTTAGTAAGTCATATTTGTAGGAATCCCCGTAGGATCCCAATGTCGCTTCCGTATTTGTGATTGAATTTTACTTCTTTCCTCTCTATCTTTCCTCTTTCCTCGCGCTTCGGTTTCCGGGGCGTGACACAAACACATACAAAGTTGTAGGCAGAACTGTAGTTCCACACGTGAGTGAGGACAAGCGGTAGTTTCCTCGAGTCACGGCGGCAGTTTATTCCACCCACAAAGTAAAAGAAACACTTACTTTTAAATGACATGGTGAGCCAAAGCCTGCATACAATGGTTAGTGGGCCCACCATCCTACAACTCGAGAGTTAGCACAAATCCTTAGTATCATAATAAGCAATTCTCCAATACCAAATCATTTAATCAATTTTCTTCGCATTATACCACGGTAACCATTTCGGGTTTTCAATTTCATGTTTCGCAATAGTTTATCCATTTGTATTTGACGTACTACAATCACTGTCATTTTTTTTTTCTTGCCCTAGGTTCACCACTAAGGTCACCCTACTCATGGTCAACTTATTTTTTATGAACGATTCATTATTCAATTTCCTAGCTTCACCCCTTGGTCACCTTCCATGGTACACCCACACATATATCCCATGTGTGCCCGGACATACTACTAACATCCACTCTGGTGCTAGTTTGGTTGGGGTATCAACCAAACCAGGTATACACACAGAAGGCCAGTCAATATGCCTAGACGTCTAACAAAATAAGCCGGGCATAAGGCTTAGGCCAGCTTGATCACGAAGCCACTGGCAAAAGGGTACACTCAGCAAGTCGAGTTACCAAAAAAAACATATCACACAACGGGGAGCGGTGAACACTAAGGAACTTGAAACCACTTTTTTTTTTTACCATCTACGTTAATTCACACAAGTACCATTCATGAGGATTTAATCACGTCATTAACCACTTCGAAATTAATCATTTATTACATGGATTATCATTATCCGATTATTCACAATAAGGCCCTTGCGCCAAACTTCTACTCACGTCTTTAACGTATTATTTCCACAATCATCATTTAATACCGCACATAGCATAAGTTATAGCATTTAAAATCGGCATTCAACAGCACTATTTAAAATTGTCCCAAACAAATCTTATATTAAACAGTCCCAAAACTAGCATGGGTTGAAATTGTTCTTCATAATAATACCGTACAAAGAAACATTTCTAACAATTTTCATAAACATAATTCGAAATTCAGAGTTAACATTTACTGCTACTGTAATATGAATTTTCTGTCCAAACGGTGCAGAATTGAGAAAAATACCATTAGACGAAAAACGTGCAAAATCGCGTTTTACATTGACTTGTGCGAACAGTTTTACCAAAAACAAAATGTATGAATTAATAAGAATTATTTTCTAAAATAGATCTGAGAGTTTTTTTCAATTTTACCCAAATCCGAATTTGTGTTAGTCTTCTTTTTTTTTTCTTCAATTTTCTATTTTTTTTTCTTCAATTTTCTAAATAACTTATATCTAACCTTTGATATATATATATATATATATATTTATAACTGTATATATATATCACTATAGATCCGTATTATAAAAACACTCATCCATACGATTTATTCAAACTATAATGAACACAAATCGAAAATCAATCAAACTACGAATCAACCCTACAAATCTAAATGTTTACTCACCAAAATGGGAAAAGTAAGATGATGTTGATGATGGTGAACTTCCTTCTTTTCTCTTCTCTTATCTTTTTCTTCTACTTCTAGGTGGCTAGGGTTGCCTCTTCTCTCTTTGTCTCTTGTTCTCTCTCTCTCTCTCTCTCTCTCTCTCTCTCTCGAGGTTGCTCTTTTTTTATTTTGTTTTCTAACCCTAGGATATATTATCTATCTATATACATATAATACACACACAATACATATATTACTCACACAAATATTAATAATTTCGTTTTTCTTTTTATGGGCTAACAAAAGAGACTCATATGAGCCAGAATGTAACACAAACCACTAAAATGGCTAGCCCAAAGGGTACTCATACCCCGGGTACTTAATTTCAATACCAGATACACTATTTGACACATTCGTGGGCCTGTAAATAATATATAAAAAAATACATATCAACCCTTCATTTTTTTTTTAATAAATTTAAATTAATAAAATGTAGCATTCAAACTAAATGGCTCACTAACGATTTAATTTATATGTCCACCAAACACTTAAAATTTTCAAACACGTTTCTTACATAGGCACACTCATATAATATTGCTAATTGAAAATAATAATTAAAACAATTATTTATACACTTCAAAATTTTAGGGTTGTTACATTCTACCCTCCTTAAAGAAATTTCATCCCGGAATTTTAAGCAACGATAAATACACACGGTAGTCATCAATAAAGTTAAACACGTATTTTAAACAAAGCATTGATTAAGTTTAACTATCAACTATACGAGACCAAGTACATCGAGCGACTAATCCAAACAAGGAAACCCTCATCTATATACCTTATTCTTGTATAGTCAATACTCAAACATTAACAGATAATCCAAAACATAATTATTGATGCAAAACATGTGAATACAAACTATGCATGCAACATGCTCGCAGTTAATCAAGAATTCTAACTATATGCCCATGTTTACCTCTTACCATGTCCCCCATTACACCTCCTCAGGATACCCATACTTATTATTCAAACATTCCGCTTCAAAAATATACATAACTCTGCACTGGAAATAAGATTGCGAAGATAATAATGCGGTCGGAAATAAACCAACACGTGCTCAGATTCGTCATAGTTGTAGAAAATAGAATCCAGTTGATCCGATAGATGCTCCAGAATATAATAGAAAGCCCGAATACAAACACAAGAATTATGATCCATGCTAAAATATTTGTTGATAAATACAGTGCCATGATAAGAAATCCGAGATAACCAAATTATAGAACACATATGAGAATACCAGTTGATAATAAGAGAAATAACATATAAGATTTTTCTCGATAATAACAAATTTTCGATACTCCAATAAAATAATAATCTCCCGAATAATATGCTTGTAGATACCAGATAATGCTGAAGGCCGGCTAATAACAATAGAAATCCACTGGGCAAGAGGTCCTCGGTTGATCATCCTCCAACTCTCTTCTACTACCCGTCATACCAACAATATGTATGCATGCACTATTATACAACTCATAATATAACAAATGATTTCAACAAATTAACATGTAATGAGAGGCTCGGAAAGTTATGTAATTAATTGATTGAAAACAATTAAATAACATGTAAACAACACATGGATAACATATAAGTACACATAACCCGAAACCCAAATAAATCCGCAACCTATAGCTCTGACCCACTACCACAATACCGAGGATCCCCTAGACTCCTCCCAATCTAAGGCAACCAAAAGCTCTGATACCAAACTGTCACACCCGATTTTTGGACAACCAAATATTTAATCCAGAGCATGTATCCAGACTAATATCCAGTTTCCAAAACACCGAGAGTGACACCATCACACAGGCTAACAGATAATTTATTTGAAAATAGAATTTAATACTCATTAAATAAGGACATGTGATTTTGTGTTTAAAGAAAAACTCTTTATTATTAAACTTGTATTCCCAAACATTCATTTTCATTATAAAAGAAATTAAACTCCATTACACATATTATATCCTTTCGAGTTACAAATGAAATATTAGGTTCATTAAATAAACCCTCTTTACAGAGTTCAGCGGAAAAAAAAAAGCATAAAATCCATACATCCATTGGTCGGAGCAACTACAACGTTCCCAATACCCAATATACAATCCTTATTAAAATTATATACATGTGGTCCAAACTGCCAGAAATAAAATAAAGTACAACAAAAAAATAAGTACAACTCTAATAATAAATAACACTGCGACAATCTCTTCACCCAAACAGAAGCTCCAAAGAAAATCTCCAAATACTAAACTTGCACATGCATTCGACTACGTTTCATATAGAAACGCCCCGAATGCATTACGAACCCGGGTCAGTATATAAAATACTGGTATGAGTTAACAAAAAAATATAAAACGAGTCTTGTGGAACAACGGTGTCCCATAGACTCCCAAAAGTACTCACAAAGAAAAAACATGACCACCTCATATCATACAATATCGTTGCACAGAAAATAAACAATGTCATCACACATAATTTATGTCGGGTTAGAACAGTAGTTCCATGCACATTCAGGATAGAACGGTAGTTTCCTTCAATGTGGTGGCAGTGCCTCCAACCCCGAATAAACACAACTGAATACTTACCGGTCGGATATCTATGGTGAGTCAGCCCTGCATAAAAGTTAGTGGACCCACCATCCTATAATATATAATTATCACAAACCAAGCAAACAAGTCCGTAAACAACATTTCCACGTTCTAACTAAAACGTCGCATTCATTATTCCAAACTTATCAGTCTTATGAAATACTCCATTGTCATTATTTATTAGCCTTTAATTTATCTTTGTGTTCCCTAGATTCACCACTAAGGTCACCTTACTCATGGTCAACTTACTTTTTATGAACGATTCATTATTCAATTTCCTAGCTTCACCCCTTGGTCACCCTCCATGGTACACCCACACATATATCCCATGTGTGCCCGGACATACTACTAACATCCACTCTGGTGCTAGTTTGGTTGGGGTATCAACCAAACCAGGTATACACACAGAAGGCCAGTCAATATGCCTAGACGTCTAACAAAATAAGCCGGGCATAAGGCTTAGGCCAGCTTGATCACGAAGCCACTGGCAAAAGGGTACACTCAGCAAGTCGAGTTACCAAAAAAAAACATATCACACAACGGGGAGCGGTGAACACTAAGGAACTTGAAACCACTTTTTTATTTTTTATTTTTACCATCTACGTTAATTCACACAAGTACCATTCATGAGGATTTAATCACGTCATTACCACTTCGAAATTAATCATTTATTACATGGATTATCATTATCCGATTATTCACAATAAGGCCCTTGCACCAAACTTCTATTCACGTCTTTAACGTATTATTTCCACAATCATCATTTAATACCGCACATAGCATAAGTTATAGCATTTAAAATCGGCATTCAACAGCACTATTTAAAATTGTCCCAAACAAATCTTATATTAAACAGTCCCAAAACTAGCATGGGTTGAAGCTGTTCTTCATAATTATACCGTACAAAGAAACATTTCTAACAATTTTCATAAACATAATTCGAAATTCGGAGTTAACATTTACTGCTACTATAATATGAATTTTCTGTCCAAACGGTGCAGAATTGAGAAAAATACCATTAGACGAAAAACGTGCAAAATCGCGTTTTACATTGACTTACGCGCACAGTTTTATCAAAAACAAAATGTATGAATTAATAAGAAATATTTTCTAAAACAGATCTGAGAGTTTTTTTCAATTTTACCCAAATCCGAATTTGTGTTAGTCCTCTTTTTTTTTTCTTCAATTTTCTAAATAACTTATATCTAACCTTTGATATATATATATATATATATATTTATAAATGTATATGTATATATCACTATAGATCCGTATTATATAAACACCCATCCATACGATTTATTCAAACTATAATGAACACAAATCGAAAATCAATCAAACTACGAATCAACCCTACAAATCTAAATGTTTACTCACCAAATGGGAAAAAGCAAGATGATGTTGATGATGGTGAACTTCCTTCTTTTCTCTTCTCTTCTCTTTTTCTTCTACTTCTAGGTGGCTAGGGTTGTCTCTTCTCTCTTTGTCTCTTGTTCTCTCTCTCTCTCTCTCTCTCTCTCTCTTGAGGCTGCTCTTTTTTTTTTTTTTTTTCTAACCCTAGGATATATTATCTATCTATATACATATAATACACACACAATACATATATTACTCACACAAATATTAATAATCCCGTTTTTCTTTTTATGGGCTAACAAAAGAGACTCATATGAGCCAGAATGTAACACAAACCACTAAAATGGCTAGCCCAAAGGGTACTCATACCTCGGGTACTTAATTTCAATACCAGATACACTATTTGACACATTCGCGGGCCTGTAAATACTATATAAAAAAATTCATATCAACCCTTCATTTTTTTTAATAAATTTAAATTGATAAAATGTAGCATTCAAACTAAACGGCTCACTAATGATTTAATTTATATGTCCACCAAACACTTAAAATTTTCAAACACGTTTCTTACATAGGCACACTCATATAATATTGCTAATTGAAAATAATAATTAAAACAATTATTTATACACTTCGAAATTTTAGGGTTGTTACAGTTTATTAATATACTTTCAATACCATTGAGTTGCTAGTTGTATCGTCTTACAACTCTAATGTATTTTGAAGGTTCCTCGGAACTTTAAATGGGTATATTACCAACCGAGCCCGTCCTGAAGGTTCAATCGCAGAGGCATACATTGTCAAAGTGTGTATCAGTTTTTGCTCAATATATTTGGACATGATCGAAACCGTGTTTGATAGGCCTAATCGAAATGAAGATCATGGTGAACGTAGCCCAGGCATGGCGATCTTCACTGACCTGGCCCGTCCTATTGGTCTAGTCTCAAGGTCAGCCAAGATCTCACAGAATTTGCGTGATAGTGCTCACTGGTTCTTGCTCTTCAATAGCCCTGAGGTGGAGCCGTATTTGGAGTACGTGGTCCCTTCACCAGTTTGTATTGCTTGGGTTGTTAATGATATTATATATGCATATGATAACAATTATTAATCTATTAATTATGCTATTTTGAGTAGGGAACACAAAAATCAGTTACCATTTCCAACTGCACATGACATCACTCAGATACAACAAGAATTTCCAAATTGGTTCCGAGACCGTGCAAGATACTTTAAACTTTGGAATGCGCCAAATACTAATCAATTTATGCAAATTTATGACTAACTTTAGTGCGTCGTATATGTTTGTAGATCAATACATTGAAAGTAGAAGGTTCTGTACCAGTTTTTGACCAGTTGTGGTCCTTGGCCAATGGTCCAAATCAGTTAGTAAAATAGTACTCGGGATGCATAATTAATGGCACAAGATTCCATACCAGAGATCTTGACAACCATCGTATGAGCCAAAATAGTGGTGTGCATGTAGAAGGGGATCATGAGGGGCAGATGTACGACTACTTTGGTCATCTGTGCAACGTTTGGGAATTCAAGTACATGGGTGAAAATTAAGTAGTTTTGTTCCAATGTGAATGGTACAACACTAGTATCACCCGTAGGAGAACAATCCGAACTGATGCACACTGTACAAGTATTGATGTCACTAGTTGGTGGTATAAAGATGACCCTTTTATTCTACCTAGCCATGCAAAACAAGTATTTTACCTCAACGATACCAAATTTGGTACACCTTGGAAAGTTGTGCAACAAGTGCATCATAGGGGAGTATATGATGTACCAGAGGTGGTTGATGGAGAACCCAATGATTCGCCGGAACCTAATGACGCATTCCAACTAGATGAACCCACCCAATTCGTCCCAATTGTCATTAATGATACTGATGTTCAATATTGCTAGGATGATGTTGAACCGGAGGTTGTTCCATATGTGGAAAATGAAATAGATAATGACATGGATAATGATAGAGATGATGAAGCTGAAGGCGAACAACATTTTGATTCTGATGTTGATATGGATAATGACATGGATTATGAGATGTAACTTTTGTTCATGTTTTGTATGTGGACAAATGTGCTTAATGAAATGATTGTTCTACATTTTACTTAGTTGGTTTACATCTTTGCATGTCTTTAATGTATCGTGTTCATGACATGGATTATGACTATGTTTTCTATGTTTTGAATTTAATTATGTGACTTTACGATTCATAGTTATACAAAGTGCCCCCAAAAGGAAAAAAAATTGGGTCAAATCAGGTTTAGCGGCAAACATTGCATATGAGAAGCAAAGAGCAAACACAATTGATGAAAACAATAAGAGATTAAATGCCTTAGGATTGAAGCGTTTGGCAACATCTCTTATTAGTTCAGCTCAGCCAAAATGTTCATCTCTTATTAGTTAGGGATACTGGATATGACGACGAGTATAGATCGTCAGATGGTGAAGACGACGATGATGATGATTCGTGTAACTCTTTAGTACATGAGGTATTATATGTGTGATTTCTTTATGATTTATAATTAATGTTCAATTAGATCAGGTTGTTTGATATTTCATTGATTGTAATTGAAAACCTTACCTTTTAAAATTCATTTTACTATTTTTTTTCCTAGGATATCGAGATGCCACCACGAAAGAGACTTACCTATTCAGATCCTTTGATCCCAGAACCTGTTCAGGAGGTGGATCCCACAGCCGAGGGAGGTAATCAGTCTGTTGATGAGATGCATTTCCAACAAGTTGATATGTAGGAAACACCACTAGATAGGGGCAGCTAGGATGCTAATGAGATGGTTTCCCCGCCTAGTGAGCCACATAGTAGTAGCGTTGGTAAGCTATGAAAATTCCAACTAGATTGAATATTTTTAAATTTTGCCTTATCTTGATTTGTTCAGTTTACTAACCAATCAATGTTATGTGTTAACAGGATCAACTATCAGGCGGGGTCAGACGTGAGGCATTAGAATTGCACTCCTCGTTGAGAAGAAAGGCAAGCTACCAGTGCCCATCCTTGCTGTGTATAGGCAACCAGTGGGTAAGTATGCAAACTCTTTTGCCTCCACCAGTGGCGCACAGCTCAGGGAACATCCATCGAATCCAGGCGTCCGTCAGTGGGCCAATGTCCTGCCTACTTCTACGGGCCCGATCATTCAACGACTTACGGTACATGCAATATGTACCTATTCATTAATTCAATACATGATATACGATTTATCGTTAATTGTCTCTAATATTTTTTTCAAGATAAGTTTGATCTACAAGGTGATGCGATTGATGTCAAAAAAGCTGTGGATGCAACGTCAGGCAGCCAGCTCTGCGATTGGACTCACAGACTATACAAGAAATACCTTGTGATGAAAAGTGATAAGAATGAGGACTACATTAGGATAAACCCACCGAAAAATTGCACTCTTGAGCAATGGACACATCTTATTAATCATAAATGGAATGATCTCAAATTTCAGGTAGGATCTACTTATTTTTGTTGAGCTCCAACATTAATGTACAACCTACTAATATTTTTTTGTTATGATTCATTTGTTCTTATTACTTGAAGCACCAATCTGCTGTCAACACCGCCAACTGAGACTGTCTTGACACCAATCACACATGCAGCTCAAAATCTATGGCAATCAGGGCCAATGAGTTTGTACGTATTTTTAGTTATAATAACTTGATACCGATGTACATAACTAACTATTATCCTTATATTTGACATTTATAAACCAGGAAGAAAAAAATCAGGGTAAATCGATCGAACTGACCGATTTTTTCCAATCTACCCACTATAATGACAAGAAGAAGAAGTGGGCAACTCCAGCCTGTGATGGAAAATATGTAAGCATAATTCCTTCTTTACTATGTTCTGTGATGGAAAATATGTAAGCATAATTCCTTCTTTACTATGTTCTATAAGGAATAACGTTAAATCTTATTTATTACATATAATCGATCGTATGATTTTTTTAAAAAAAATTGACAGGAGGCTCTAAAAAAGACACAAGAAGATCACTACTCGCAATCTGATGCACCTCTATTGACCGCTGAAGACCTGTCTGTTCAAGTGTTGGGTGCGAGATCTGGCCGCCTGAAGGGACTTGGTAGGAGACCTTCCTCTTCATTTAGGAGCACTATCGCATCTTCTCAGGATAATGAGAATTCCAGGCATCTTGAGGAAAGGGTTCAACAACTTGAAGCTCAGAACCAGAGCCAAGCTGAGGAGATGGCAGAGCAGACTCGGCAGATGGCGGAGCAAAATCGACAGATGGCTGAAAAGTTGGCAGAGAACAATCGACAGATGGAGAACATGTTCGCAGTCTTGCGTATGATGGGTTATGACCTAGGAGGGGGCTCATTTGGTGCTGGTGGGGCTTTTTGGTAAGTTATTTTACATATTTATTAAGAACAACTAGAGTTTTAAGTTATTTAGAATTGCACGAGATTGGAACTTAAACCTCGCATACAACAAAATAAACCTATAAGAACAAGCAAAATAGAGATTGGATATCGGTTTATAAGTTAGGCTAGATAATAGGTAACTTACTGTAAAAAATAACTCAAAATGGGGTTTTAAGTGGCAAATTGGTCAACCCAAGCTCTGAAGGCCACATAATCGACCCTCTCACTTCACATACTACTAAGTAGATTTGTAGAAACAAACACAATGAAAAATTGACTCCCAGTTTGCAAGTTAAGCGAGGTTATAGATTAAGTTCAGAAACACCCCTCCTCATATTTGGGGTTTTGGAGGGCAAAACTATAAAATAAAAGTTCGAATCTCACGAGACCACAAATCAAACCTCACATACGAATAAAGGAACTTGTAGGAATGAGCAGAATGGAAAATGGGATATTGATTTGCAAGCTAAGCTAGTTAATAGGTGACTTAGGGTCGAAAACAACTCGAAATTAATGTTTTGAAGGGCAAATCGGTCAATCCACTCTCTGAAGGCCACATACCCGACCCTCTCACCTCATAGAATGAAAAATAGACTTGTAGGAACAAATAGAATGAAAATTGGACTCCTGATTTACAAGTCACGCGAGTTAATAGGTTAAAGTTTGAAAAAACTCAAATTTTGGGTTTTGAAGGGCAAAATGGTAAAAAAGGTTCGAGTTTCACGAGACCAAAACTAACTTGGTATTATTTTTTGATTGAATGAAAGTTCACCATGAGACATTATTGTTTGTTGTGGTAATATATATGGGATGTGAAATGAGGGCTCATTGCTATTCTGTTGTAATTACAATTTTTTGGGATGTACGATAAACAAATGGCACTCTGCCCGATTTTTGGTAAAAATTGTCTCTAATCCATATTTCACGACTTCTTTATTTTCTTACGATCGTATTTTTTATGACGGTATAGCTAATATGTTCCATTTATTTGTGTCGCAGATTCAGTGTGGACGTGGTTGATTTCAAGAGGCTCAGGCGCTCAGCTATATGTTTTTTTGTGTGTAAAGAACAATTTTTGGTGGTTATTCCATGGACAATATGTATTAGTTTTTATTAGTTGTAATAGGTGTATGGTATTTTGTGGTTTGCATTAGGTTTTAACGTGAACACGATATAATGGTGTCTTGTAGTTTTTATTAGTGTTGAATAGGACTATTTAATGCTATTTTATGGTTTACTATTGTTTTGTTTGATATTTAAATAGGAGCATAATTATTAAATTAGGGACCATTTTTAAATTTTGAAAAGAAAACAGTTTTGGAGACAAAATATTTCCTGGCCAAATGTTTATTCTAAATTAATTAAAATCATTTTGGCAAGGAAATATTTCCTCGCTAATAGTAATTATCCATCTTTTCTTTAGCGACAGAAATATTTCCTCGCTAATAAATAGGCTTCTGCGATGAAACAATTGATTTTGGCGATGAAATATTTTGTTGGTAAAGCTTTTCAATGGCGATGAAACATTATTTCCTCGCAAAATGATACAATATCATGAAAATTTAATGGACTTTTGGCGAGGAAATACTTGGTTTGCGACGAAATTTGAAGCCAATAGCGAGGAACAATTACGTCGCTAAAAGCTTCCAAGGGCGAGGAAAAAATATTTCGTCGCAAGCACCCCTTTAACGGAAACACTACTACAAGGAATGTGGCGAGGAAAATATTTCCTCGCTAAAGCTTTTAGCGAGGAAATTTGGGCTTTTCGCGAGGAAAACGTTTTCTTGCTAAAACCAATTTTTGTTGTAGTGAAACTTAACATCTAGTTCATTACCAATTAGATGCGGTTTGCCTTTAAAGATGGCCCATCTGCAAAGGGTACTTGATTTTGACTTAGCCACTTGAAAACTTTTATGAAATGAATTTAATTGAGTAGTCTAAATATGTTTAGATCCTTGAAAGCATTTTAAAGTGTGAGAGCAAGGATCCTAAAGTACAAGTAATGTTACTTGAGCCCCTATGAGCGATTGATCAAAATGCTTACAAGTAAATCTTAGTCTTCAACCAAGGATAAAAATCTTCAAGTCTTCAAGCTGGATCCTTGTTAAGTTCAATCACTCTTGGGCTTCACCATATGTTATCCCATGAAATCAAACAAGGTTACAATATTTAAGTGCATAATTCAAGAGATTAGCACAATGAAAATGACTTGATAATATTTAGAATATAACAAATAAGAACATGCTATTATCAATAGATTTGTCATCATCAAAACAAATATAAATAAAACCTTAAGGAAATTCAAGGCTAGCAATTTCCCCCTTTTTGATGATGTCAAAACATGCAATAGAGATATATCAATGAAAGCACAATAAGAGTCATTTTCATGTTATCATTCAAAGTAACAAGATATACAAAGTATGAATCCAAGAATGATAACTTTCTAACAATCTCTATTATCATATTCCCTTTATTTAAAGATCTCTATCATTTTTCCCCTTTTTGACAACAACAAAAAGATAGGGGGTTAGATACCAAAACAACTAAAGTAAGCATAATAATATGTTCTCCCTCAACATATGCATATATATGAATAAATACCAATTATAAGATCAAAATTACGCATTATCTCTTTAGGAGAATGGATATTTGAACACCAAAATAATGTGTCATTCGAAATGCAAGTATGATTTCACAATCAAAACAAATTATTATATCCTACTCCTACTAGGCTCAAGGTAAGAGATTTTAACCATTATCCAGTCATCTCTTAGATGTTTCATTTTCCATGGAGTAAGAGGTAGATCCCTTTTTAATCCAAACCATAACAAAGTTTCTTTAATGTGGACATGTGTAATTAATATGCCCCATTTTCATGCAATAATGACAAGTTACATGGGAAATGGTCTCATTTGAGATTGATGCCTTAACAAAGAAATTCTTGTGAGAATTTTGAGATTTTGAAGAAGAAGAAGAGGACTTTACAAAGAAACTTTTGTATTTCTTTTCCTTGTATGTGGGATTAAATCCCAAACCGGCCTTATCAAAAACACACTTTTGTTTTCCCAAAGGCATATTCAAATTTTGTTCACCTTGGGTAAATTTGGCCAATGCTTGTCATGCCCCAAAAACCGAAGCGCGAGGAAAGAGAAAAGATAGAGAGATAAGAATCAAAACCCAATCACAATGCAGAAGCGACCTTGGAATCCCACAGGGATTCCTACAAGGATGACTTACTAACATAAGCCAAAATGAACTTACATCCCAACAAATCAAACGAAGATAAAAGCATTTGAAAATTAATTTAAAAGACTATACGAACAAGCACTAGTTCAAGGGATACAACGAAAAGTTTATGAGAATAAATACTTTAAAAACGAGGTCTTAAAATATGTGAAAGTGTATTCATCTTTGATAGATGAACATTAATGCAACATATGGAACTTATGTTTGTTATTTAAATCAAAAATGAGAAATTTGAAAATGTGTGACATAGTGTAAAAGCACTACTCATGCGCTTTTGAAATCATGAAAGAAAACCTTGTTTTGGTGGATAAATAACATTAATATCATATAGAAAGCTTAAGTTCTTAATTAGACTGAACCTGGAGTTCGGAAAATATGAGCCGTAGGCCAAAAGTACTATTCACATGCAGTTTTTACTATAGACTGCTCACAGAAAAGTACAATGTGAGCAGTTTTTACTATTCACTAGTTGAAATTTTTACTTTGTGTTTGCTAAGTATGAAAAATTCACATGAATACTTTACAACCTTCAAATGAAATTTCTAACAAGAAAATTAATATCGACGACAAGTCGACGGAAAGAAGCTTAATAAGCATAATTTAAAAACAACAAAATCCGGAAAGGATTTAATTTAAAAGCAATAAGTCCGGCAAGGACGAAACCAAACATAACCGAGTCTGGCAAGGATTCAAATCAACACACATGCATAAAACTTTAAAAGAGATGTGACGATCTCGGAAACATAATTACATAATACAAATAAGCTTAACAAGTATGAAAGGCAAGGACTAACATTTGTCCATCAAATTTACAACAAGGCTTCCCAATAACAAAAATATGGAAGTCTAAGCTCAAGAAGTTTTGTAATAAAATTAATACAACCATTTTATTTTCAGCGCATTAAACTATTGCAAACTTCCCAAAAGACTAAAATTCACATGGGAACTATCCATATACATAACTAACCACGAGTCTTCAAAATAGAACAAAATGTCTCAAAGTTTACGCATCGGGTCACATGTGCCCTTTGCTCTTATCAAGCTCACATGGAAAAAAAGTTTTGTCATTTTTATGAGAACGACGGCTCGTAGAAAACATTGCGAAGAATCAATATGCTATCCATGAATAAGTATGAGATGTGGTGTGATGCATAGCCACCAAGGCTAAAATGAAATGACAAGAGCTTTACGGCTATGCATGATATGTATGTGCACTCCTCTCATTACCGGACTATGAGCCACCCAGACATGGAGTGTAACATACCAACTTCCGGGAGCTAACTGAATATAGTTAGAGTTTAAATTTTTCTAAGGGTGATTCTCCCTGTCTCACATCACAACCCATATCTGGATTTTCTTAAATCAAATTCCCTCACATGGGGATTTTCTCTTTTTCAAACAAAACATTTATGTCGTGATGCATGAAATTCTTGCCGATTAGGCCTCAATGTGTATGATGTTAACAATGACATTAAGGATGATTCACCCTAACAAATTAAGCAATAATTCTAGTCCATTAGACTTGACATTAAGGGCCTCAAATAATGTAGTTAAATTGCATAATTTGACATTCCTAACATGAATTTCCAACTAATGTCCTAGCATGTTATTACACATAAAGGGAGCATCCTAAGTAAATCTAGCATCACATAATATAGTTCTACACCATCAAAACATATCAATTACATTTAGGCAAATAACCCTAGAATTTACAACTTTGGGGAAAGTCCTAATGCATGTGTCTAAATCATTCTCCTAACAATCCCATGAGCACAAAATCACCTTAAAAATGGAAATCATATTGAAAGGAAGCAATGGCATCTACCTCAATGGAGATTTCTTCCAAAATAAATGGAAGAGCACAAAATTTCCAAGAAAATCCAAAGGACTCCAAATGACTCCAAGAAGATGAAAAGAGAAGTCCTAGGAAGTCCAAGAACCCTTTGCATGTAATAATCCTTCAAAAGAATTCCATGGTTGATGATGAAAAATTTTGACGCTCTATGTGATTTGGGTAAACTATGATAATGGCCACCAAAATGATTTTCAAAGGTATCTCTAGGTAGCTCTTGAAAACCTAAGACTATTTTGTGAAATAGTAAAACTCATGAAAATCACTCTTTAATGGCCTATTTGAAGCTTTAAGAAGTTGAACAATGGAGGTTCTTGTGTACCCAACAAGTATAAATATAGAGAGAAGGAGGAGAAGAAGAGAGAGAGAAAGAAAGAAAAAAAAGTGAAAAGTGAAGAGAGAGAGAGAGAGAGAGAGAGAGAGAGAGAGAGAGAATGGCCGGCCACTTTAGGGAGGGGAGTGGGGCACACTAATTTTCTTTGGTTTTTGTTTTCCCTCTATGTTGACTTGAAATGATATATAGCATGTGTGTGTGTGTGTGGTCTAGTTTTACACACCCAAAATAAAACATGTACCCATTTTAGCACTAAGATAATAATAAATAATAATAATAATAATAATAATAATAATAATAATAATAATAAAATAAAACAAAATAAGAAAAGAAAAAATAAATAAATAAAAATAGTGACACAATTTAAGATAAATTTAAATACTACACCAAAATAATTAACTGGCTCGCACATAAGCATTTAAATACAGCTTTACCCTTATTAAAAATTTTGAGTTATGACAATCTACCTTCCTTAAAAGAATTTTGTCCCGGAATTTGGAGCAATTGAGCGGGGAAAAGGAAGCAAAGACTTTCTCAAACCTTGACTAACTAACATTATCAAATGAAAGGAACTTACACTACTCGGGGGAGAGGTGAAGGTAACTCTTCCTAGCTTCATTCTCGTCTTCCCACGTCGACTCGGCAATGTTATGATGATTCCACTGAATTCTTACCAAAGGAATAATCCTACCTCGTAACACATGGTCTTTCTTTTCAATGAGATGGGTTGCTCTTCATACGACACGTCTTTCCCTAGAGGCAACTCAGTCCAATCTATGACATGCGATGGATTGGGGTAATGCTGACGGAGTGGATCGGAGTGACACCTACGAAGCATCGAAACATGAAATACATTGTGAACACTCGAGAGTTGAGGCGGAAGAGCTAAACGATACGTGACTTTACCAACCCTTTCAAGTACCTCAAACGATCCCACAAATCGCGTGTAATACCCTTGAAAATTAGAAAATATAGAAATAAACTTCTAAGTTTATTTTCGGTAATTAATTCCGTAGCCTGTACTAATATAAGTATATATATATGTGACGGCATTCGAGATTTTCATACTCATAGAATTTGTATCGTTTTGTTAATGTGATTTTAATTGCTAAGTCCGACCCTGTATATTAATATTATATATATATATATTTATATATATATTGGTTATCGTTACATTATAACTATAGTTTGAAATATATTTTGTAGTCGCTACATAATAATAATATAGATTGTTTTTAATCGCTTAAACTTATAATATAAATTATGTTCATATACTCGTAGTTGCTTAAAGGTATAACTATATGTTATAATAAATGTTCATAATCGCTAAGCTTTATACTTATAGTGTGTTAATATCGTATTTTAATAATTGTTATCATAATATTGTGTCGATCATATTATTCATTGCCCCTTAATATTATATTAAAGATTATATTATTCGAGTCCGGTAGTTGTGAGTACAATTAGAATTAATTATAAGTTGTAATATTAGGAAACCCCCACAATTAATGCCAATCTATATCAATTGGATTATATTTCTTTATCCATGTACGAGTAGGTCTCTTGCATCTATAAAAGAGACCTCTCACCCCCCATTGAAGGGGCCAACTTTTCAGTCTACACAGCACCCCTATAGCATTCATCTACATGCCCGGCCAGCCTACGGTAGCTCCAGACTTGTTGGTTCACCACATGCCCCCGGCTCTTTTACAGTATAGTTAAAGTGCTCAGACACACCCGTAGACGTAGGTACCTTCATTTACAGGGCCGAACCACATACAAAAAAAATTAGTCTCTCACTCTCTCTCTCCTAAAATTGCTTTACTCTACTCTTACCAATTTTCGGTATCATCATATATATTTTATATATATATTGGTTATCGTTACATTATAACTATAGTTTGTAATATATTTTGTAGTCGCTACATAATAATAATATAGATTGTGTTTAATCGCTTAAACTTATAATATAATTATGTTCATATACTCGTAGTTGCTTAAAGGTATAACTATATGTTATAATATATTTTCATAATCGCTAAGTTTTATACTTATAATGTGTTAATATTGTATTTTAATAATTGTTATGTCACACCCGTTCCAGAAATTTACGATTTTGAAAATGCATCATTTGAGATTTTGGACATTATTAATGTTATTAATAATTTGAGTTGAGGTTGACTGTGAGTCAACAGTAAGGTGTCAGTGAGGACACGGGAACATGGCAGTTCATATTGCATGGGCATGAGTAAATGGCATTTATATGATTTACATGTTATTTGACTTTATCTGGTATTCCTATGAATAGTAATTATACCTGTGTAGTATAATTCTGGTATTTGGATACGTTAGTATATCATTTTGAGAACTGTGGTGAGAACGTGAGTGTCACGTTAATTAAAAAGGTAGGTTGTGTAGAGATTTTACAGAATATAGTTTTCGGACGTTATTTTTGGACCCGAACGAAACTTAGTTGAAAACTTTTGAAATTTATATTTTCACTTGTAAAGTTATAAAATGGACATGTGCGAAGTTTCATGGGTTAATGAGAAGTTTTGAGAAACTTGCGGGGAAGAAAATGTAATTTCCAGAACGTTTGTCTATATATAGATGAGGATGAGATTTCAATCTCATCCACACTTTATAAATATCTAGAGAGAGAGGAGAGAGAAGGGAGATTGAGCCAACGGGCTTTGCGACGACGATCGGCGGCCTTTTGTCTGTCAGATTTTCACCAAATGCAAGATTTGAACTCGTGGAGGTAAGATCTTCGTTTTGATACTACTTAGGCCATGTTTGACAACTTTTTGTAAAAATCTTAATTTTAGACTTTTGGGGAAAACCCAGTAAAACTTGTAGGAATCGTCCCAAATTTGGAATCCGACGATTAATTAGCCCCCTAGACGATCCTTCAAAGTTTGAAGAGAATCGCACGAGGTATGAATTCTAGATCTATGAAATATATGGATTTTCATGTTTTGAACATAAATTTTGATATCCTTGGATCCGGGTAAAATTCATGTATTAGTTAGGCCCGTTAATTATGCACGTGAAATTACGTAAAAAGCACGTATAACTGTTTATGTGAGCATGTTATGTGTCTACTTGGGTCAAAGGAGAGTTTGGTGCAAATTCATCCGGGGTAAGCTCCTCGAACCTTGAGAATTGTGATCTTGATTGTGATTGTAATGGAATTGGAATTGTGGTTGTGTCTGGATTGGAGGTGGGCCCAACCAGTACACGGTACCTGGTATGGAGGAAGGCCCAACCAGTGTACGAGATGCGTGGGAGAGGTGGGCCTCCTACGGCATCGACCGGATGAATGCGTACCACTCACCCTAGAGACTATTTCTATGTGTTTTAGATGCTTAAACCATGAACTGTCATATAAGCATACATTTAGAATTGTACGCTCAGCATATAGCTGAGCAGTGGAGATGTACTCCATTGTAGGTAAGAAGAAAGACAAGAAGAAGTGTGTTGAGTGAGGCCGATGAACGCCGGGGAATCTCCTTTGTTTATGTTTTTGTTTTAAATTCTAAAACTTGTGTAAGGATTGGGATTTTTGTAATATGATGTAATATAAACATGGATTAGTTTCACAGTATTGTAATCTTGTAATTAAACGTCTGTAATTGTGTTTTAATATGTTGAAAATCAATTATGGTTGTGATCGTGGTTGGTGTTGAGTAGCATGACTTGTTAATATTTCATTCAGGCTGCCGAGCAGGGGAGCAGTCGACTGGACCCAGGATCAGTCGACTGGATCTCGTGGGATTGAGACACTGAAAGTGAATAGTACGAGAAGCAGTCGACTGGACCCTTGATCAGTCGACTGAACACTGTTGATTTTTGGCTACTGCTTCTAATAATGGAAAAGCAGTCGACTGGGTCCCCAGATCAGTCGACTGGACCCCTTTGTAATATGTTGTATTTTTGGTTCTGCTTAACACAGTCGACTGAGGAGAGTGAGCAGTCGACTGAACCACTGTAGATTTTAGCTACTGATCCAAATAGTAATTAGTACAGTCGACTGGGTTCCCTGAGCAGTCGATGGACCTCTGATGAGATTTTTAGGTTTTGGTTTCTGCTAGGTGCAGTCGACTGGACCCTAGGCACAGTCGACTGAATCCCCTGTTTTCAAAACGGTTTCTTTTGACGTGTTTTCCATTGGCCAAAACTTTTTATAACTCTGATTTCAATGGATTTTACAAACTCAGAGGGTAGTGTTCCCTAAGTTTTAAATACCCAGGTTTGTTTTATAGTCCTTTCCGCTGTGTATAGATATATAACATTTGGATGAGCCTTGGTGGCGTGCCACGTGTCCTATTTCCACGCGTAGTGGGATGGGTCGTGACATTTATTGGTATCAGAGCTATAGGTAACAAAACTTTGGGAATGTTCGACGACGAGTAGAGTGTTGAGTGATTTGTCACATGTTCTCAATTACATCCATACATATTAGAGATGTTTGATGCATATGTATGTTGTTTTACATACATGCTATTGTTATAGTTGTACATACATAGTGTTTATGCATTGAGAACTACAGGATTGTAATCATGAGTGACGAAGAACGAAACCTATCGCCACACACTCGACGTATGAATGAAATGGCAGAAATGATGGGGAATATGGGTGAAATGATACAGAATATAGCGGAGCGACTGCCTCCCACACCTCAAATTGAAGTGGAGCCAATAACTGTAGTACATGCACCCGAAACTAGAGGCATAAGACCTGTATCCGAACAGTTTGCAAGGAAGAAACCAATGGAATTTCATGGGACACCTGATACAACATTGGCAGAACATTGGGTCATGGACATGGAACGAATTTTTTGATCTATTCCGATGTTAGATAGAGAGAAGATTGAGAATGCAAGTGATGTACTGAGGGGTGAACCCCAGAACTGGTGGGTGAATGTCCTAGATCAAGGAGCACCGATTACTTGGGAAGGGTTTAAGGCAGAATTCAATCGCCGATTCTTTCCATGAGCTGCCTACAATGCGAAGAAGCGAGAATTTGATAACCTGAAGTAGGGAGATATGACTATAACTGAATATACTTCCAAGTATAACGCTTTGTTGAGGTTTGGTAAGGGTTCTGTTCCCGAAGAGGAAGATAGGGCAAGAAAATTTGAAGAGGGTTTAAGGGATAATATCCGGTTGAGAGTAGAGACCTATGAGCATTCGACTGTTGCAGCAGTACAGCAGACGGCGCTTGTAGCCGAACGTGGAATAGAGAGATCGAGACAAAATCACCAAGGAAAGCGAAGTCATGAGGGTAGTGACCGAAGTCAGGGGTGATCTTTTAAGAAGTCGTTTTCACGAGGCTCTAGTTCTGGTTTTAATGATTCCAGGAGAGTACCAAGTAACATACCGTTGTGTTCGCTTTATAACCGACCACACACCGGTCGATGTTTTTTGACCAACTTTCAGAACAGATCTACAGAGGGAAACAGTGTGAGTTCTGCGACCTACCCGCAACTCAAGTGCTTTGATTGTGGTACCTTGGGACACCGAGCGAAGGATTGCCTAAAGAAGCGTTCTCAATAAGGGCAAGTTCTATGGCTTCTAGTGGTTCGAAGCCTAAGCAGTTTAGTGACGGAGGATAAAGGACGGAGCAATGTCAGGGAAGATCATTCCAGATGAACCCTGGAGACGTGGCTGCTACTAATATAGTGGTCTCAGGTATGGTGCTTGTATGTTCACACTTAGCATGCATACTCGTTGATTCGGGATCTACGCATTCATTTGTATCTTATAACTTTGTTGGACATTTGAATGTTAAGTCCGCACCACTAGGATATGATTTATCCATTGTCGTGCCCCTTAGTAAACCGGTAGTGACATCTACGATATATAAAGATTGTGAGATCAAACTAGGTAAGAAGTTAATGACCGTAGACCTTATACCGATTGTGGTGAATCATTTCGATGTGATATTGGGGATGGATTGGTTAGCCCTTAACCAAGCCACAATAGACTGTGAACGGAAAGAGGTTAATTTTCGATCACTGGTATATGGGAACTTTTATTTTTAAGGGAGTGGGGTTACACCACCGCCGTACTTGATTTCAGCTATCCGAGCGGGAAAGTTATTGAAAACGGGATGTCAGGGATTTCTATGCTCAGTGACTGATGTCTCAGCGACTGAATCAATACTAGAGGATATTCCAGTAGTGCGAGAGTACCCAGATGTATTTCCCGATGACTTACCAGACGTCCTAATTGAGAGGGAAATTGAATTCACCATTGAGGTAAAGTCAGACGCAAGACCGGTATCCAAAGCACCGTATAGGATGGCACCAGTAGAATTGAAGGAACTGAAAGTTCAAGTACAAGAGTTACTTGACAAAGGTTTCATTCGACCAAGTATTTTGCCGTGGGGAGCTCCAGTGTTGTTTGTAAAGAAGAAAGATGGTTCGATGAGAATGTGTGTGGATTATCGGGAACTGAACAAGTTGACAATCAAGAACAAGTATCCACTACCCAGAATTGATGACTTATTTGATCAACTTCGTGGGGCACAAGTATTCTCCAAGATAGACCTGAGATCGGGATCTCATCAATTGAAAGTGAAGGCCGAAGATGTTGAGAAAACAGGTTTTAGAACGCGTTATGGACATTATGAGTTCTTAGTTATGCCATTTGGGGTTACTAATGCACCAGCTGCGTTCATGGATCTTATGAACCGAGTCTTTAAGGACTATTTGGATGATTTTGTGATAGTGTTCATCGACGATATCCTTGTTTATTCGCCAAGTGAGATAACACACGAGAATCATTTGAGATTGATACTTCAGAGACTGCGGGAAAAGCAGCTATTTGGGAAATTCAAGAAATGTGAATTTTGGTTACCTAGTATTACTTTCCTTGGTCACGTGATTGACAAGAATGGGGTTTCAGTTGATCCTCACAAAGTAGAAGCTGTATCAAATTGGCAAAGACCGACATCTGTATCTGAAATTCGAAGTTTCTTGGGATTAGCGGGATACTACCGCCGTTTTATTGAGCATTTCTCAAAGATTTCTTTACCTATGACAAAGTTAATGAGAAAGGTTGTTATCTTTGAATGGAGTCAGGAATGTGAAGACAGTTTTTAAGAATTGAAAGCACGACTAACGAGAGCACCTATTCTAATAATACCATCCAGAACCGAGGGGTTTGTGATCTATAGTGATGCGTCGCATCAAGGGCTGGGATGGGTGCTGATGCAAAGTGGTAAAGTGATTGCTTATGCTTCTAGACAGTTGAAGACACATGAGATTAATTATCCGACTCATGATCTCGAATTAGCCGCGGTAATTCATGCTTTGAAAATTTGGAGACACTACTTATACGGGGAAAAGTGTGAGATATTCACGGACCACAAGAGTTTGAAATATATTTTCACCCAACGGGACTTGAACATGAGACAGCGAAGATGGTTGGAGTTAATGAAGGATTACGATCTTTCGATTGAGTACCACCCGGGAAAGGCAAATGTAGTAGCTGATGCATTAAGCCGGAAGACGCCGAGGAATTTAGCCGATGAGCTAACACAACAAAAAGAATTGATAAAAGAGATGGAACGCTTAGAATTGGATGTGATCCAGGGACAAATGATGGCTTAATGATGGCGATCATCGCACACCCAGATATTATTGATGAAATCAAGAAAGAACAATTTAATGATGTCTATTTGTGCAAAATGAGAGACGAGATACCTTTAGGAAAGCGACCTGGTTTGGTAGTAGAACAAGGAATTCTGAAGTTTGAGAATCGGTTATGTGTACCGAATGTGAAAGACTTGAAGGAATAACTTTTGGAGGAGGCTCACAGCACGAAATATTCAGTACACTCGGGAAGTAATAAGATGTACAGAAACTTGAGAGAGAACTTCTGGTGGAAGGGTATGAAGCGTGAAGTCGTTAAGTTTGTATCTGAATGTTCGACATGTCAACAGGTCAAAGCAGAGAGACAAGTACCCGCGGGGTTATTACAACCTTTACTAGTGTCAGAATGGAAGTGGGACGAGATCACGATGGATTTTGTTTCAGGATTTCCACGATCAATCAATAAGAATGATAAGATTTGGGTTATAGTTGACCGATTAACCAAGTCAGCTCATTTTTTACCGATCAAGACGACTAAACCGTCCAAATTGGCAGAATTGTATGTGAAAGAGGTTGTAAGGCTACATGGAGTCCCAACTGTGATTGTATCCGATCGTGATAGTAGTTTTACGTCAAGTTTTTGGGGAAGTTTGCAAAAAGCTATGGGTACGAAATTGAGTTTCAGTACTGCATTTCATCCTCAGACCGACGGACAGTCAGAGCGTATGATTCAGACCTTGGAAGATATGTTGAGATTGTGTGTATTAGACTTTGGTAATGATTGGGAGCACCACTTGCCGTTAATTGAATTTGCTTATAACAACGGATTTCAGTCAAGTATTGGTATGGCACCATATGAAGCTCTGTATGGCCGTAAGTGTCGATCACCGGTTTGTTGAATCGAGGTTGGAGAAAGCAAGTTGTTAGGACCTGAGTTAATACAGGTGACTACTGAGAAGGTGAAGTTGATTCAAGAGCGACTCAAGGTAGCTCAGAGCCGATATAAGAGTTATGCGGACTCTAAACGACGACCGATGAATTTTGAAGTTGGAGAATTTGTATACTTGCGAACATCGCCTTCGAAAGGCATTGTACGATTTGGAAAGAGGGGAAAGCTCAATCCGAGATTCATAGGACCTTTTGAGATTCTAGAGAGGGTCGGTCCAGTAGCTTACCGATTGGCATTGTCGTCAGAGTTGGAACATGTGCACAATGTATTTCACGTATCAATGTTGAGGCGATGTATGACAAATGCGAATAAGATCAATGTACCTGAACCGCTGCAGATTCAGGGAGACTTGACTTATGTTGAACATCCTGTAGAGATCTTGGATCGCAAAGAACAAGTTTTGAGAACCAAGACTATTCCAATGGTGAAAGTGCTATGGCGTAGTCATACGGTGGAAGAGGCTACATGGGAAAGTGAGAAAGACATGAGGAATGAGTATCCGTACTTATTCGACGCATGAGGTAAGTTTGGGGACAAACTTCCTTTTTGGAGGGGAGAGTTGTCACACCCGTTCCAGAAATTCACGATTTTGAAAATGCATCATTTGAGATTTTGGAAATTATTAATGTTATTAATAATTTGAGTTGAGGTTGACTGTGAGTCAACGGTAAGGTGTCAGTGAGGACACGGGAACATGGCAGTTCATATTGCATGGGCATGAGTAAATGGCATTTATATGATTTAAATGTTATTTGACTTTTATCTGGTATTCCTATGAATAGTAATTATACCTGTGTAGTATAATTCTGGTATTTGGATACGTTAGTATATCATTTTGAGAACTGTGGTCAGAACGTGAGTGTCACGTTAATTAAAAAAGTAGGTTGTGTAGAGATTTCACAGAATATAGTTTTCGGACGTTATTTTTGGACCCGAACGAAACTTAGTTGAAAACTTTTGAAATTTATAGTTTTCACTTGTAAAGTTATAAAATGGACATGTGCGAAGTTTCATGGGTTAATGAGAAGTTTTGAGAAACTTGCGGGGAGAAAAATGTAATTTCCAGAACGTTTGTCTATATATAGATGAGGATGAGATTTCAATCTCATCCACACTTTATAAATATCTAGAGAGAGGAGAGAGAAGGGAGATTGAGCCAACGGGCTTTGCGACGACGATCGGCGGCCTTTCGTCTGTCAGATTTTCACCAAATTCAAGATTTGAACTCGTGGAGGTAAGATCTTCATTTTGATACTACTTAGGCCATGTTTGGAAACTTTTTGTAAAAATCTTAATTTTAGACTTTTGGGGAAAACCCAGTAAAACTTGTAGGAATCGTCCCAAATTTGGAATCCGACGATTAATTAGCCCCCTAGACGATCCTTCAAAGTTTGAAGAGAATCGCACGAGGTATGAATTCTAGATCTATGAAATATATGGATTTTCATGTTTTGAACATAAATTTTGATATCCTTGGATCCGAGCGAAATTCATGTATTAGTTAGGCCCGTTAATTATGCACGTAAAATTACGTAAAAAGCACGTATAACTGTTTATGTGAGCATGTTATGTGTCTACTTGGGTCAAAGGAGAGTTTGGTGCAAATTCATCCGGGGTAAGCTCCTCGAACCTTGAGGATTGTGATCTTGATTGTGATTGTAATGGAATTGGAATTGTGGTTGTGTCTGGATTGGAGGTGGGCCCAACCAGTACACGGTACCTGGTATGGAGGAAGGCCCAACCAGTGTACGAGATGCGTGGGAGAGGTGGGCCTCCTACGGCATCGACCGGATGAATGCGTACCACTCACCCTAGAGACTATTTCTATGTGTTTTAGATGCTTATACCATGAACTGTCATATAACCATACATTTAGAATTGTACGCTCAGCATATAGCTGAGCAGTGGAGATGTACTCCATTGCAGGTAAGAAGAAAGACAAGAAGAAGTGTGTTGAGTGAGGCCGATGAACGCCGGTGAATCTCCTTTGTTTATGTGTTTGTTTTAAATTCTTAAACTTGTGTAAGGATTGGGATTTTTGTAATATGATGTAATATAAACATGGATTAGTTTCACAGTATTGTAATCTTGTAATTGAACGTCTGTAATTGTGTTTTAATATGTTGAAAATCAGTTATGGTTGTGATCGTGGTTGGTGTTGAGTAGCATGACTTGTTAATATTTCATTCAGGCTGCCCAGCAGGGGAGCAGTCGACTGGACCCAGGATCAGTCGACTGGATCTCGTGGGATTGAGACACTGAAAGTGAATAGTACGAGAAGCAGTCGAATGGACCCTTGATCAGTCGACTGAACACTGTTGATTTTTGGCTACTGCTTCTAATAATGGAAAAGCAGTCGACTGGGTCCCCAGATCAGTCGACTGGACCCCTTTGTAATATGTTGTATCTTTGGTTCTGCTTAACACAGTCGACTGAGGAGAGTGAGCAGTCGACTGAACCACTGTAGATTTTAGCTACTGATCCAAATAGTAATTAGTACAGTCGACTGGGTTCCCTGAGCAGTCGACTGGACCTCTGATGAGATTTTTAGGTTTTGGTTTCTGCTAGGTGCAGTCGACTGGACCCTAGGCACAGTCGACTGAATCCCCTGTTTTCAAAACGGTTTCTTTTGACGTGTTTTCCATTGGCCAAAACATTTTATAACTCTGATTTCAATGGATTTTACAAACTCAGAGGGTAGTGTTCCCTAAGTTTTAAATACCCAGGGTTGTTTTATAGTTCTTTCCGCTGCGTATAGATATATGACGTTTGGATGAGCCCTGGTGGCGTGCCACGTGTCCTATTTCCACGCGTAGTGGGATGGGTCGTGACATGTTATCATAATATTGTGTCGATCATATTATTCATTGCCCCTTAATATTATATTAAATGTTATATTATTCGAGTCCGATAGTTGTGAGTACAATTAGAATTAATTATAAGTTGTAATATTATATTATATAATATCGACGCTGGATCATTAATTATATTTTGATTATATCATCGACGTATTTTATTTTAACCCCAGACTGACTTGTCACGCGAATCTATAAAACATGTACCAACCTGGACTGTCTATAGTACATGGATTTAAGAACAAGATAGAATCACACAAAAAAATGGAAATGTTAGTACAACATTGGATGCTTATAGTACTACCCAAAATGAAGGTTTGGGCCTAAGGCCCGTTTGGAAAAGTCAGCTTATAGCCCGGCTTATGTGGGTTAGATGTCTAGGTTACCAAACAGAGCCTTGATTACTTGATTTAAAGTAATTTAAATTTAGTATGTATGTGTATTTTAAATTCTTATAAAATCTATAATTTTAAATTATATAACTATAGTTTAATACTATTCTCAAACTTTTAAATATTCTGAAAATCATATATTGTATATTTCACTTATTATTTATTTAGTTGTAAATAAATAATAAATATTAATTTAATTAAAATAAGATGGTACTAGTAGTTGATTAATGTTTTCAAAGTAGTTTTGAAAAGTTATGATATAAAAGTCTTTAATACTCTAAAAAACTAATATTATTATATTCTGAAATTATGTGTTGTACTTATTATTTATTTAGTTTAAATGAATAATAAGAATTAGTATTAAAATATGATAATTAGGTAATAAATACCTAATGACTAAGGTTAATATGTAGAAAATCATATTGTTGATCCCAAGGCCTAATGACCTTGTTTTATAAATTACTTATTTATAAAACCAAAACTTTGGCATTATATATTATAGTTACTTTTTATTTGGGCTTCAATAAATAATAAATGTTAGTTTTAAATTATGATAAATAGATAATAGATATCTATTAGCCCATTTTAAAATCCGAGAAATTGTATATTATGTCCTAAGGACATAATGGACTAAGTTTTGATATTTTTAATATATTAATAAGGAGCCGTTTAACCATTATTTTAATTAATTTAAATATCAAACGAGTTCTGAAAATTATGAGAAAAATACAACAAGCCTATTTTAAGGTCTAGTATTTAATAAAAATATTCCTAAGGACCAAACATACTCCTAAAATATATTTTATAATTATAGGATTCATACATCTATTACTATGTGATAAGACTTCGATAATTCACAGTAAATAAACTGTAGCTCAGAAAAATACGCGGTCAGTTCCTAGAGTTTTAGAATAATGCCTAGAACATCCCCGTAAAGTTTGGTGACCTTTCGACATGGTAAAAAAATACAGCTTATCTTTAGGGCCCACACTGGTATAGAAAACCCAGCCTTTTATGCGACGGACTCCGATTTGAGTCTAGTCAATAGTGTTAGACTCAGAATGATGTCTAGATCATCATGTTGAGGTCTAGGAACCCATCCGGCACAATGACCATTATGCCCTTGATATTAGTGCACATATTGATCAACGTTCTATGAATTCATATACTTTGTAGGAACCACCGCTACACTTGCTTTTACGCACCTGCATCGAGGTGAGTCGCCCTAACTCACTTGGTATATTATAGAATTACTCTTTATGCAATTATAAATATCCATGTGTCCTGTGTTGACATAACTGATAAGTATTATATATGTGTGCGTTCAGATGTACTATTTATATGATGAACGCATGTGTAAATATCCAAACTCCATGCTCAGTTATTAATTGTCGTTATACATGATTATTATGCTTCACAAATATGCAATCACATGAACTTTCATATGAATGTAATTGAGTCATGATGTCAATGTTGACATTTGCATGGTTAGTCAAGGGAACTAACCCAGTCATATTGTTGTACACATTGAAGTGGACCGCAGTGGTCCGAGTGGTACGGTTAAGTAAATGGGAACAACGATGAAACTGCTATAGGGCCCTGCTAGGCGATGATAGCCAGAGTTTCCATTGAAATCATTGAAGTTATGTATGAGTTGATGGTTGATACGCTATAGGGCCATGTTAGGCGACGATAGCAAAGTATCCATCAGAATACAATAGTTACTTTTTAAATTCTATAGGGCCATGCTAGGCGACGATAGCGCTGTAACTATTCTATTCTCCAGGCAAGATCACGAGGACCTAAGAGTCAAATGATTACACTCTTTTTAAAACCCAAAACTGCTATACGGCCCTGCTAGACGACGATAGCAACCTAATCATTCTACTCTGAGCTAACGGCATTACACTGGTAATGTAACAAGTTACATGAGTCAGTTATGGTGTCTGTGGTTAAGTAAAGTCGAATATATCGATGATGCATCATGTCGTATCTCATTCATATTATTATGTCACAAATCATACGTATTGAGATAATGCTTATCAAATATTCAAGTTCAAGATATTTATTGTACTTGTATATTATTGTTTGTATTAGGAGTAATCGGTTAGGCCAACTCACTTAGCTTCAAAAGCTAACGGCTCTCATTCCTGCCCGGGACATATCACGTCTAGATTTCATAGGTGACGACTATCAAGATGAGGCCTACCCAAAGGGACACGGCAGATCTACAAGTTGAAGCGAAAGACTCCGACATAGTTGTACTTAGAGTTACTTATTTTGCTTTATTATCTTCTATCTGAGGTAATGCTTTAGATATGTATTGTATATAGATCGCCCTAGACTGCCTTATAGATCTTTTATTTAGACTGATGATGTAATAACTAGATCCCAAACATTTGAGTTCTATTTAAGAATACCAATAGGTGTTTTTATGTTTCCGCTTACTCTATTAACCATGCGTTGAATGTAGAAAGGATAATCAGTTAATGTAGCTCGTCATTCCCTATGGGTCTAGAAAGGAAATTTAAAATTTTCCCTATTTTTGGCTACTCTGGGGCGTGATTGGATTTTTGGTATTAGAGCACTAGGTTTAGACGTGCTTGTTGATTGTCCTACACATTAAGTTATAAACATTAGGATATCTCTGACTAGTACCGATATTAGGATAGCTTCTGTTGAAAAGTTGAACATGGACGTCTTGTCAAATAGACAAGAAGTGTGACAGTTACTAAGTACACCTAGTTGACCCTATATGAGAATAGAAATAACAAATACAAATTAGGGTGACCAATTAGAATGGTTTCATAGAAACATAGAAAGATGAAAAGGTGAATTCCGTAGCAACTGTAAATAGAGAAGTAGTAACCTTAACGGTATATCCTTAGAGCCGTACGCCAAAGCCTGATTCGAGCGGGTAGATACGCCAAAGTCGTAGCACCCTAGAATCAGTAGTCGTGTTAGGATACATCGAGACTTGGAACCCTCGATTTGAACTCATGAATTAGTACTAATGTAAGATAGCTAATTCAATCAATTTAGTACGAACATTCTATTACATAGACAAACCATATGTAGATTATCTAGTACCCTTAGACAAACCTCCTAGAAGTAGTAACGAACCAGCAAGGATCCATTATAGATAATAAGAAAGGTCTAGCTAAGAATTTAGAGGCAAACTTTACCATAGATATGGTAGACGAGTACCATAGTAAGCAATCATATCCTTTTTACTCATTCAACTCCCTTTGAGTAAATCGATGCCTTCTATTCTAATGATCATTTCTTCTGAAGAAGGTACCTATGTATTTTGTCAAGTGGCCCTGATTTTCATCAATAATTAGTGTGATACACTCCTTGGTGAGTAATTCAATTCCTTGAATTTTCAGAAATTCCCCAGTCAACAATTCCTGAGTATGTACTTTAATCATCCGAATTGTTGATAAATCCTTTTGGGAATATGTTTGATTTCTAATACTATATAGTCATTCTTTTTGACTTAATGTTCTACAATCTAATTCTTGCAAATTCATTATCCTTGAAAAAATCCTGAATAAGTTTGATTACTAATACCGTAAAGTCATTCTTTTCGACTTATCATTCTTTGACTAAATCTTGAAAGTTCATTATCTTTAAATTAAAACTTCCACAATCATTAAACTCTCGAGTATGTAACTTTGATCATCCTGATTCTTGACAAATCCGTTTGGAAACAAGCTCGATTACTAGTATTGTAAAGTCATTCTTTTTGACTTATTATTCTTTGAACTAAATCGTGCAAGTTCATTATCCTTGAAATTATTCTAAATGAACTTGATTGCTAGTAATGAAAAGTCATTCTTTTTGACTTATAATTCTTTGAATAAATTCTTGCAAGTTCATTATCTTTGAAATAATTCTAAATGAGTTCTCTGCCTTTGTTCATGCTACGAACTCATAAACGTTGTACTCTCTATGCGTTTTGACCTCTTATTATTTTCTCTCATTGGCTACCTTATTCTTTATCAATGAGGTTTCGTTTGAACTATTTCACTTATGAAATACTTAGTCCTTCTTTCATAAGTTGGAGGCCTTATGCTATCAATTACGTACTTTCATCACCTATGAATCTTAAGATACTATGGTTCCTTCTATAGTAATCAGTCATTCAATAATTGTTAGATCTAAATTTTATTCTTGAATGGATCACGTCATTTATACTATTGTACTTCTATATGTGAGAATTCATATGCCCTTTTGGATTCAACTTCATTTTGGATCAATCCGTTAAAATCGTTTCAATCATCACATTCTAGTTACTATGATTATGTCGAATACTATCATGAGAGATGTAGTAGGTTGTAACTACCTTGCATAGGATATGATAGAAATCTTATAGATACGAACTCATATATAGGAATGCAAGAACCTCCTCAACCTCTGCAATGGCTCAATCATCTCAAGCAACTGAGGATCAATCAGGAAGACTAAGCAACATGATACCTAAGGAGAACGATCCCACCGGTGTATTTGGAAGGCTAATACAAAGCTTATGGAAGACTGGTGACAACGCCAGTGTGGGTGACTATAGAGATATATTATTCAGACAACTCCAGATCGCCTATTCAGAATTGTTTTTCAAATCACTCAAGCCACAACCAGCAGCACTACCCAGGCCAACCCTACTGCAAGGACTACTCGGAACAACAAACAACGATCTAGGTGTTTGTTTCAACTGTGGAAACCCTGGACATCTGGTCGAGAATTGGCAAGATCCTAGGATCACTAACCAACCAAACGTTATCTGTTGTATCTATCGCAAGAGAGGACATTTGAGCAAGGACTACAAGGCACCTTGAGACGAACACTACAGAGTACATGCTGAAGGACAGCTCAGAAAAGCCCAACTCAATACCACCATCCCCAATATAGCTGGACTTCGCAAAAAGGAGCAACAAAAACTGGAGAAACATATGACAAACAGGAGGAACTCCGACACAATAACAGCATCGATCCCACGCAAAGTACGTCAACTTCGTTTCAACTGCAAAAATCACAGACATCACTTCTATGAATGCCCAGCACTGAGACAAATTGAAGGACAAGGATCGCAATGCAACTACGATAGCAAGACAGGTCACATCTACAAGGATTACGAGATAATGAAAAACATCAATCAAGTTCCATTGATGAACTCGGAAGGAGAAGGGAAGGATAACCATCACAACTATCAAGAGGACGAGGCTATGTCAAACAACCAGTTCAGCATATAACAAGATGAAGAACCATAGATTCAAAGGAGGCTTTTCCCTTACGACCCAGACTTAGAAGACTTTTTGTGCTAGATATCTTAGGATCTAGTTTATCTTATATGTTTGATCGGGCTAGTAGTCCCGTTTTGTTTGTGTTTTATGTATGTTAGTAGAAGTTGACACAATCTATGTAATCGACTAGGTAATATTTGACTTATTAATGAACTACTTTTGTGTGTCAGTATTATTGCAACAATTACTGTCACGATATATATGTATTACAGTAGAAGTATGACCCATCGATAGATATTACCTATAAGTAAACACAAGTATCACATTCTACCTTTAGATCGACGGTCAAACCAGAAGCGCTAACCTAACAATAGAAGACGTCTTACAAGCTCACGTCATCAACACATCCTCAACAACATCGCAAACACATGGGAGAGTTTACACCATCAACTATGAAAGCTCATGGCGCATCAGGAACGAAAGCATGAGAGAATCAACTTGTTGCTGGTCAATGTTCGCTAACTACGACAAAGTCAAGTATGGTCATGACAACATTCAAGGCCTTATACGGAAGGCCATGTCAATCGTCATCATGTCAGACAGATCCAAAAACGAAGGGAGGATACAAGCAACCCCAGAATTATCACAAGAAACTACGCAGGCCAATGAAGGATGGACATACAGTTTGAAGTCGGAGAGAAAGTACTATTGAAAGTAGTAATCGCTCGAGGCAACGTGTTATTGGACCAAAAGAAAGGAAGCTATCACCGCGATGTATTGAACTGTTTACAATAAAATTGTCTATCAACTCGCGTTAACGCCAACGATGCCAGAAGATCACAACACTTTTTCGAGTAGACATGCTAATTCACAGTATTCTTCATATCGTCATGCTGAGGGATACGTTCATGACCCCTACGAGTGATGGATGACAATAACACAGAAGACAGTTAGAACTTCGTTAACAAGAACAACGCGAACTCAACAAACAACGACAACGAAAGAGTCAACAAGTCCATCGCATGAAACGACAGGCCCGACGGGAATTTTCAATATCGTGTCAAGAAGACTGAAAGATGAAGAGAGATCTCTCTAATAAAAATCCAGTGGAGACACCACAATAAGGATGAAGCATCTTTGGAGATAAGAGTAAACGACGACACCCCGTCACAATTAGGACAAGCCTAATGAAGTTGACCAATAGATTATCTTAGAATCCATCACACGATATTCGAACCTTGTACGCTTAAAAACTACCTGCTTCAGATTTCGAGGATGAAATCTTTAATAGGAGGTGGATGATGTAATACCCTTGAAAATTAGAAAATATAGAAATAGACTTCTAAGTTTATTTTCGGTAATAAAATCCGTAGCCTGTACTAATATAAGTGTATATATATATGTGACGGCATTCGAGATTTTCATACTCATAGAATTTGTATCGCTTTGTTAATGTGATTTTAATGGCTAAGTCCGATCCTGCATATTAATGTTATATATATATTGATACACCCAAAATTGGCTTTATCCTATGATCAAGCAGTTCAAATCAGCAGCCTATCCATGTCTCAGTCAAATCATGCACAACTCCTCGAGCAAGCATCAGCCCGAGCGGTCTAGTCTACCCGAAACTCATCATCCCGAGCAGTTTATCCACGACCCGACCAATAGGTCAGGAAAACAGCACAGGCATATCCCACCGTGGGAACAGCTCATCCGGGCCCACATGCATGATCCCGAGCATTATGGGCAGTTTCCTACTCAAGCTAGAAGACTAATGGAAAGTGCAAACTATTTCCTAATCCAATTAGGAAACCCCCATAATTAATGTCAATCTATATCAATTGGATTATATTTCCTTATCCATGTACGAGTAGGTCTCTTGGATCTATAAAAGAGACCTCTCACCCCCCATTGAAGGGGCTGACTTTTCAGTCTACACAGTACCACTATAGCATTCATCTACATGCCCGGCCGGCCTACGGTAGCTCCAGACTTGTTGGTTCACCACAGGCTCCTGGCTCTTTTACAGTATAGTGAACGTGCTCAGACACACCCGTGGACGTAGGTACCTTCATTAACAGGGCCTAACCACATACAAAAAAAACCAGTCTCTCACTCTCTCTCTCCTAAAATTGCTTTACTCTACTCTTACCAATTTTCGGTATCATCAGTTTGGCACCATCTGTGGGAAACGACAAGTCTTCTCATCAACAAATCTCTTGACTGATCATCATGCCACCGAAGAAGGGTAAGAAGGCTGATCAGCAGTCTGACTAGGATGTTCCTTCGGCCCCGGCACCGGCACCGGCACCGGCTGCGGCAGTCATGACATCTGAGCAGATCACTGCGACCCTCACACAACTCTTGGAGGGACAGTGTCAAATCCAGCAATAGATCGAAGCCCTGCTAGCCCAGCAAAGTAGTCCTCCAGGGGCTGGGAAACGACCCGGGAACGTTGCGTACGGTCGGGAACCGATCTTGATCAGACAACGTGCCCGAGCCAACCCGTCCCGTGTTGAGGATACCAGAGACATCAACAGTGGGTGTGCTGTCCGAAAGGAAAGGCAGGAGCATATGGCCCGGGAATCAGTCTAGGGTCACTCGGTCAAGAGCCGCGTTGTCCCTAGGCAAACGGTTCCCCAGAGTCATAGCCGAGCCCGATCCTAGAGGACAATACACCGCCATGAAGAAGCATCTTCCACCAACCCGACCAGCCCCTCAGATACCGGTCGGGAAGGAGTGGAAGCCTGAATCAAGGACTTGCAGAAGCAGATCGACGGAGTGGCCAAAAAGCTTGGTCAAAACCGTGTTCCGAATCAAGCCAATCCCGAGACAGAGTCAAGGTTTTCCAGCCAGATCACGAGATTCTCCATCCCGCCCAAATTCAGGCAGCCTCGCCTAGATCCTTATAATGGCTCGGGAAGTCCGGTCGACCACGTCCGGACCTATAAGGCTCAGATGGCCCTAGCCACCAACTCCAATGAACTACACTGCCTAGCCTTCCCCAGCACTTTAAAAGGCCCGACCGTGCAGTGGTTCTACTCCTTGGAGCCCCGATCGGTCTGCAGTTTCAAACAACTCAGCAAGCAGTTCATCAACCCGTTCGCCGGCATACAAGAACGGCCAAAGCCAGACATGCAGCTACCGACGGTCAGACAACAGAATAATGAGTCCCTCAAGGAGTTTACCGATCGGTTCAACCAACAGAAGCTTTAAATCCGCAATTTGAATGAGACAATCACCATCATAGCCTTCTGCTCGGGAGTTCAACACACCAAGTGCGTCGCGTCATTCCACAAAAACCGACCGGAAACTTTGGTTGAGCTCTCTGAGAGGGTTGGAAAATACATTGACACTGAAGAGTTTCTGAAGACTAAAGACACCGGGCAAGAAAGCAACGAGTCTTCCAGAAGTAAGCGAAAGCGAGATCAGCCTGGGAGTTCTGACAGTTCTTCTAGTTCACAGCAGTCTGAGTCCGGCAATCCCGACCCGATCACCACTTCACAACAGTCCGGGTCAGACAGCTCCGACCAGACCCCCAACTCACAACAGGCAGGGTTCGACAGTCCTAACCCGACCTCCAGTTCACATCGATCAGGATCAAGCAGTTTCGACTTTGCCTCCAGCACATAGAAATTAGGAGCCCGACGATCTTGATCCGACCCCCTGTCTCCATCATTCTAGATGAGCTCGACTACAGTGGTACTTGCCTGATCACCACATGAGGCTCCACCGATTGTAAGAGAGCTCATCCAAAGACCTCGGGCCTAACCCTGAGGCATACAAAGACCTCGGGCCTAACCCCGAGGCACAAGCTTCGCTTAGGTCCAACTAACGATGGGAGGAAACCCCCTAGGTGGCTGATGATGGCAAGTTTCAAAAGACCCTGCAACCACCATGTTCCAGGTCGGTTACCTACAGTCATAGCCTCTGTAAGACCCTCGTCATAGCAAAAGCTTGGGGGGCAAGACAGCGCAGTGAACTAAACAGGCAATCACACCGGGTATCTACAGGCCTCGTGGATAACCAAGTCAAAATCTTGGACAATCCGAGCACCTACAGTACTCAGAGGCAATAACTCCACTTAGGTCCAAACCGACGATAGAGGTGACTAAAATCTCTTAGGTTGGCCCACGATAGAGGAGCAAAAAGGACAGTACAGCGACACGCTCTAGGTCGGCTCCACCAACATGGTCAAGTTCTTCTCCCAACAGTCTTGACGAAGGCTGGCTGGGCGGAAGACAACCATCCTGGGGAGTTAACATAAAAGGACCCTACAGCGACACGCTCTAGGTTGGCTCCACCAACATAGTCAAGTTCTTCTCCCAACAGTCTTGACGAAGGCTGGCTGGGCGGAAGACAACCATCCTGGGGAGTTAACATAAAAGGACCCTAAAGCAATACGCTTTAGGTCGGTTTTTCCAACATGGTAAAACTCTTCTACCCATAACCTTGACGAAGGTTCACGGGCTGAAGATAACCATCCTGGAGGCTAACTCAAGCAAAAAGACTCCGAAGTAGGCCGAGTCTCAACTCTCGGTCACTTCCCGAGAATTCAAAGACTCCGAATTAGGCCGGGTCTCAACTCCCAGTCAGTTCCCGAGCACCTAAAGGTCCTGACCTAGGATAGGTCTCAACTCTCAGCCAGTTCCCGAGGACTCACCAGGCTCAGAAGCCTCGAGACAGCTTCCCCAAGCACTCAGACAGTGGCAAGTAACATCAAACTAATTTCCAAACTTGCCTCGATATAACATCTGGCCAACCTTGGAAATGGGGGGCAGGTGATACACCCAAAATTGGCTTTATCCTATGACCGAGCGGTTCAAATTAGCAGCCTATCCATGTCTCGGTCAAATCATGCACAACTCCTTGGGCAAGCATTAGCCCGAGCGGTCTAGTCTACCCGAAACTCATCATCCCAGCGGTTCATCCACGACCCGACCAACAGGTCGGGAAAACTGCACAAGCACATCCCACCGTGGGAACAGCTCATCCGGGCCCACAGGCATGATCCCGAGCATTACGGGCAGTTTCCTACTCAAGCTAGAAGACTAATGGAAAGTGCAAACTATTTCCTAATCCAATTAGGAAACCCCCACAATTAATGCCAATCTATATCAATTGGATTATATTTCCTTATCCATGTACGAGTAGGTCTCTTACATCTATAAAAGAGACCTCTCACCCCCCATTGAAGGGGCCGACTTTTCAGTCTACACAGCACCACTATAGCATTCATCTACATGCCCGGCCGGCCTACGGTAGCTCCAGACTTGTTGGTTCACCACCGGCCCCCGGCTCTTTTACAGTATAGTGAACGTGCTCAGACACACCCGTGGACATAGGTACCTTCATTAACAGGGCCGAACCACATACAGAAAAACCAGTCTCTCACTCTCTCTCTCTCTCTCCTAAAATTGCTTTACTCTACTCTTACCAATTTTCGGTATCATCATATATATTTTATATATATTGGTTATCGTTACATTATAACTATAGTTTGTAATATATTTTGTAGTCGCTACATAATAATATAGATTGTGTTAAATCGCTTAAACTTATAATATAAATTATGTTCATATACTCGTAGTTGCTTAAAGGTATAACTATATGTTATAATATATTTTCATAATCGCTAAGTTTTATACTTATAATGTGTTAATATCGTATTTTAATAATTGTTATCATAATATTGTGTCCATCATATTATTCATTGACCCTTAATATTATATTAAAGGTTATATTATTCGAGTCCGGTAATTGTGAGTACAATTAGAATTAATTATAAGTTGTAATATTATATTATATAATATCGACACTGGATCATTAATTATATTTTGATTATATCATCGACGTATTTTATTTTAACCCCAGACTGACTTGTCACGCGAATCTATAAAACCTGGTCCAACCTGGACTGTCTATAGCACATGGATTTAAGAACAAGATAGAATCACCAAAAAAAATGGAAATGTTAGTACAACATTGGATGCTTAAGTACTACCCAAAATGGTTATTGTACTACTAAACCTACCCTAAACCTATTGTGTAATATCTCCCACCCAAACACCCTCTACCCACCGGATCACTCCCCAAACAACCCCTCAAATCGCCACGTAATCACACACACACTCAACCACCGGCCACCTTTTGTTCCTCTTCCCAAGTACACATCACCCTCAATCACTCTTCATCAATCCCTCTTTAATACATGGAAAAACAGATTTGCAAATCTGTGGAATATATATGTATATATGTATGTTGATATATGTGAGTTTGTATATACATATATATGACCTTGAGAGTAGGAGAGAACCACCAAACAAGTCCTCACCCTCACTACTTCCTCTCTGCCTCACCCTCACCCTTAGCGCACATAAACACACACACAAACCCAGAAAACTGAGAAGAAAAGAGAAGCTGGGAGACAGAGAAGGAGGAAGGAGAGAAAGAGAGAGAGTTAGAGAGAGAGACCACCGCCGGAGAGACACCGAGACCGAACCAAGGAGGTAAGCTCTGCCCGGACCCCCTCTGTGATTTTGATGCATCATAGACTCACACACACACTCACAGGCCACTCCTCGCAGCCTCACACGGAGCTCCGAGGTCTGGCCATGGCCGAACGACCGTTAAAGCTCCACCGCGCTTCATTTTTTGGACCGTCACCAAAATACATAAAATCAACGTCAAATTGACCCTAACGACTCCCTTAAGCTCCCCTACGA
Source organism: Hydrangea macrophylla (assembly GCA_033977485.1). Classification (NCBI taxonomy): domain Eukaryota; kingdom Viridiplantae; phylum Streptophyta; class Magnoliopsida; order Cornales; family Hydrangeaceae; genus Hydrangea; species Hydrangea macrophylla. The sequence continues at coordinate 40,071,276 of CM066994.1, forward strand.
GTAGCTCGAAGTTTAGGCATCGTTTGGTCGACCAACGAGCCGATTATTCTTGTTTGGCCGGATCTGTTTTTGCCCCTGTACGGGAAGACTGTTAAGAGTTAGGCTTCAAGACCTATAACGTTGGATCAGGCTCGTCGAGGCACTCGATTTTGACTTAAAGTTTGCGTATTTTCGTTAATAAATGAGAGAGATATGGTTGTTTTAAGTTTATGTATTAATATGTATATATATACGAATTTCTAATGTGTATATGTATATATACTATCAGCACCGATCTCTAGCGGGTGTGTATATACGGGTGTGTAGCGGACTTTTGTCTTTTTGCAAGTTTTATCCCAAAAACCCATGCCAATCTTGGACCCACTTGCTTTTACTAAGAAACCCTTGTGACTCTGTCACTTCTCTCTCTCCAATAAAAACAGTAAAGTAAGAAGCATGAGACTCTCTCTCACTTCACTCTCTCTCTCTATTACTCTCTCACACAATACAAGATCTGGACCCCACAAACCAAACCCACATGAGAAGGCTGTGGAATATTTACCCCCAATATCTCTCTCTCTCTCTAATCTGTTGAATACACAATCTGTGGAATATTGAACTTGTGCTTCTTTTTTGTTCCTCTTTTTGTCTGTATGATCTTTCCTTTTTTTTTTCTTTTGGGTTGTAATTTAATATTTGCGGATTCAAGTGAAGAATGTGAGCAGATTGTACCATGCAAACTGCAAAGCCAATTATAACAGTAAATGGTAGGTTTCCAGGGCCAACTATTTATGTTAGAGAGGGTGATAGAGTTCAACTCATTCAAAAAATCAACACCAAAATCCTTCCAATATACATCTTGACTAAAAATATATATATATATATATATATATATCAAAATACATCAAAAAAATTCATTCAAAAAACCAACACACAACTCATTCAAAACACCAACACCCAATTCATTCCAATATACATCTTGACAAAAAAAATAAAAAATTTCCCAAAATAGATCAAAAAATTCATTCAAAAATTCAACACCCAACTCATTCAAAACATCAACACCCAATTCATTCCAATATACTTATTGACCAAAAAAAAAGTCCAAATAGATCAAAACCCCTAGCCTAAATCAAATTCCACATGGACAACAATGCCCTTACACTATGCAGTCCATTTTTTTTTTACCCATTTGCATCCTTGAACAACCCTGTTTATCTCCATAAGAAAATGGGAAGGAAGTAAAGAGGGAAGTGTGAACTTAAAACACTCCAAAATACATCTTGACCAAAAAAATAATAATTCCAAAATACATCAAAATCCAATTCAAAATACATCACTAACAAAATTAAAACACATTAATTCGATCATGTAGCCCATCTTGCAATAAAAATATTAAAACAACGTTAGATAAATTTCACACCAACACTCAATTTGTGAATATGAAAACCATACTTTTTAAATTACCTGTGGACGAACCACCATCATCATCTAGACTTGCAACTAAAGTAGCGTCCTCATTCGGTGGAGTAGTTCTACATGAATACAAATAGCAAAGTCATTTATATAATTCAAACACAAATATAAAAAATGGACAATAAATTAAACTTTCTTACCGATTCGTAAGCATTGGGCAATTTCTTTTATCGTGTGTCACACCAACTTTTCCACACCCATGACATTTTCTAGCTTTATGATTTTTTCCTCTCACTAGTGCCTTCTCTTTTCCTCCTTTGAGCCTTTTTCCACATCCTTTAGCTCGCACTTGCTTCGGCTCATTATAACTATGTTCAAAATTATAACTCATGTTAACCGACTTAGATACAATCGTCCCACCACTAATCATTTTGTTGATTCTCTCGGCACCACCACCAACTATTAGATCAATTTTTTCATTGGCATTACTCAAAGCGTCGGTATAAACCTTAGTCGCTTCTTCACTATCAATCACATCCAAAGAATATTTAATCAATTGACTCTACATGAGTAGATATGACTTGTCATCTTTTATCTCTATGCCGCTTCCATCAATGACACCACCGGATTTTGCTATTTTTGGCCACCTCTTCAAAATGTATTGTCTTGGCAAGTTGTCAAGATCACAATACTTGTTCAAGTAAGCTAGCACATGCCTGCATGGAATCCCCCAACTCTCAAATTTTTTACAAGTACATCTAGCATAATCCAAGTTTTTGTCGTAATGAATTTGTCTCACTTTGTACCTCACAACATTTCTTCTAAAGATATTATACACGTGGTGGTTGTCATCCTCCTCCAAGAGCTCAAATTTAAAACTGAAGCTCTCCCAAAACTCATCCTGAAATTTATAGAAGATTTCATGTGTATAAATATCAAGCATTTGCTCCAAATAGTCATGGGGTATTTTCAATTTAGGCTTCTCAGTTATATCTTTGTGATCCTCCATCAACTCTTCATGACGTTGACGTTCAAGCCCCCTATTAAATTGGATCATAAAATCAAGTAATGAATTTCTTTTAGAAACATATCTTTTAAAGAATGCATGAGCACTTTCCGATCGTTGACTACTTGACATTCCAGCGGAAAAAATGTGATTTACATATGCGGGGACTCATCTTGACCGAATTTCATACATTGATTGTAGCCACTTGTTGTTATTTAAGCCACTTTTCTCCACAAGCTCCAACCACGTGGAGTCAAACTCTTCCTCACACTCTGAATTCCATATGCAATCGGAAAACTCGTTATAGTAATCATTATATTTAACTGAGTCAATCTTCTCCGAAAACTTTGTCAAAATGTGCCAACTACAATACCTATGATAAGTATTTGGAAGAGTTAGTGAAATTGCATTTGTCATAGCCGGATCCTGATCAGTGATAATCATCTTAGGGGCATCACCCGGCATGGTATCCAAAAATTGGTTGAATAGCTAAACAAAAGAAGGTATGGTCTCATCACTGAGAAATTCGCAAGCAAATATCGTCGTCTGGCCATGATTATTAACCCCCATCAGTGGTGCAAATATCAATCCATAGCGATTAGTATTGTATGTTGTATCAAAGATGACCACGTCACCATAAAACTTATAAGCCCTTCTAGAAGTTGCATCTGCCCAAAAACAACGAGTAATCGTTTTGCCATCATCTGTGTTAATTTCATAAGTGAACGACGGATTTCTTCCATGTTCTACCTTTAAGTACTCATTCAACATATCTCCATCATGGCCTTTCATCTCATTGCGCCTATCTCTTTCATAGTTATACAAATCTCTTTGTGTACAACCAATGTTCTCAAAGCCTCCCGCTTGCAATCCAAGAAGGTTGTATTGTTGATGTGGTGGTATATTTACTATGCCAAGTTGTTGAGTTAAAGACTTTTGGGCAGTCGAAACCTTACGGTGAGATCGCAAAAGATGTCTTTTAGAGGGGGTGGCCAATGGGTGACAATGGCCTTACTCAATTACACTCACCATATATGTTCCATTTGCTGACTTCACCACAGCAAGTCTTGCATTGCAACCTTCTTTTATAGATCCCCGTTTTCTTTTTACACCCACATCTGCTATTAGTTTACCCTTTCCTTGTTTATAACAAACATACTCCTTCCTTGCTATCTCATTGCTTCCCACCCCATTTTTTTCGGACCACTTTCGAACACTAAATCCAGCATGTCTCGAATATGCATTGTAAAAATTGTTCACGTCATCTAATGTTTGAAATTCCTGACCTTGTTTAGGTGTAACATCATCCAGCACTTGAGGATAGTAAACAAAAGTAGCATCAGAATCAGAATCGTTGTTTGAATCCAAATATTGTTCCCCACATTCACCCCCTATTTCGAACCCCAAATTTTGTCTGCTCTCTAATTCAATATTCAAATTCTCCCCACAACTCCCTGTATTAGACTCCATGTCATCAATTTTTTTTTCTATAATTGTATTATACTCCACATTCTCCCCTCCCCCTATTTTTTTTAAGCTGTTCAAAAATAAAAAATAAAAACTAAAAAAAATAAATTAACAATCAATAATTGCAAGCATGAGTAAAAAAAATAAATTCACAATCAACAATTGCAAGCATGAGTAAATTTTCCACGGCAATAAAAGACAACAAGAAATATGTTTTTGATGTGTATATAAATTTAAAATTAGTTTCAATGGCTGAAACACAACAATCAAACCTCCTTTCAAAATTTGTGGGGAGGTGCCCTTGAAATAGACATTAAATTTTTTTAGGCCTAAAATAAGTGCCCAAACTAAAAAACTAAGCTGCCTTTACAAAGAGTCCAAACAAAATTGAAAATTTATTGTGTCCCCTCTAAACCTAAAATAAGTGCCCAAACTAGAACCCCATTCAAGCAGCATACAGTGGCACTCCAGTACACATTAAATTTTGAAAATTTCAACTTTTTCCAACATCAATAGCTAAATAGACATAATAACCTCACCTAAATTTCAGTCTTCATCGTGTCCAGGGGAAAATGAAGGATTCCTTCAACCGGTCCATCAACCGGATACATTTAATCCTAATGAACTAACAGTCACATACACATACTCAAACACACTCACACAGAAAAATTGCCAAGAACACAGTGAAATCAAGAGAGAGAGAGAGACATACATTGAGAGTCGCCGGAGATGGAGAGACGTCGGAGTCTCCAAAGTCGTCGCCGGCCGCAGTTCGCCCAATTTTTGCCCAATTTTTTGCCGTCAATTTGTTGGCCCAATGTTTTCTCCAGATTGTGTGAGAGAGTAATAGAGAGAGAGTGAAGTGAGAGAGAGTCACATGCTTCTTACTTTACTGTTTTTATTGGAGAGAGAGAAGTGACAGAGTCACATGGGTTTCTTAGTAAAAGCAAGTGGGTCCAAGATTGGCATGGGTTTTTGGGAAAAAACTTGCAAAAAGACAAAAGTCCGCTACACACCCGTATATACACACCCACTAGAGATCGGTGCTGTATATACTATATATCAAACGTGGGGATGAAGAAGATGAAGGTTTGGGCCTAAGGCTCGTGTGGAAAAGTCATCTTATAGCCCGGCTTATGTGGGTTAGATGTCTAGGTTACCAAACAGAGCCTTGATTACTTGATTTAAAGTAATTTAAATTTAGTATGTATGTGTATATTAAATTCTTATAAAATCTATAATTTTAAATTATGTGACTATAGTTTAATACTATTCTCAAACTTTTAAATATTCTGAAAATCATATATTGTAGATTTCACTTATTATTTATTTAGTTGTAAATAAATGATAAATATTAGTTTAATTAAAATAAGATGGTACTAGCAGTTGATTAATGTTTTCAAAGTGGTTTTGAAAAGTTATGATATAAAAGTCTTTAATATTCTAAAAAATAATATTATTATATTATGAAATTATGTGTTGTACTTATTATTTATTTAGTTTAAATGAACAATAAGAATTAGTATTAAAATATGATAATTAGGTAATAAATACCTAATGGCTAAGGTTAATATGTAGAAAATCATATTGTTGATCCCAATGCCTAATGACCTTGTTTTATAAATTATTTATTTATAAAACCCAAACTTTGGCATTATATATTACAGTTACTATTTATTTGGGCTTCAATAATAATAAATGTTAGTTTTAAATTATGATAAATAGATAACAGATATCTATTGGCCCATTTTAAAATCCGAGAAATTGTATATTATGTCCTAAGGACATAAAGGACTAAGTTTTGATATTTTTAATATATTAATAAGGAGCCGTTTAACCATTATTTTAATTAATTTAAATATCAAACGAGTTCTGAAAATTATGAGAAAAATACTACAGGCCTATTTGAAGGTTTAGTATTTAATAAAAATATTTCTAAGGACCAAATATACTCCTAAAATATATTTTATAATTATAGGATTCATACGTGTATTATTATGTGACAAGACTTCGATAATTCACAGTAAATAAACTGTAGCTCAGAAAAATACGCGGTCAGTTCCTAGAGTCTTAGAATAATGCTTAGAACATCCCCGTAAAGTTTGGTGACCTTTCGACACGGTAAAAAAATACAGCTTATCTTTAGGGCCCACACTGGTATAGAAAACCCATCCTTTTATGCAACAGACTCCGATTTGAGTCTAGTCAATAGCGTTAGACTCTGATGATGTCTAGATCATCATGTTGAGGTCTAGGAACCCATCCGGCACAATTACCATTATACCCTTGATATTAGTGCACATATTGATCAACGTTCTATGAATTCATATACCTTGTAGGAACCACCGCTACACTTGCTTTTACGCACCTGCATCGAGGTGAGTCGTCCTAACTCACTTGGTATATTATAGAATTACTCTTTGTGCAATTATAAATATCCAGTGTGTCCTGTATTGACATAATTGATAAGTATTCTATATGTGTGCGTTCAGATGTACTATTTATATGATGAACGCATGTGTAAATATCCAAACTCCATGCTCAGTTATTAATTGTCGTTATACATGATTATTATGCTTCACAAATATACAATCACATGGACATTCATATGAACGTAATCGAGTCATGATGTCAATGTTGACGTTTGCATGGTTAGTCAAGGGGACTAACCCAGTCATATTGTTATACACATTGAAGTGGACCGCAGTGGTCCGAGTGGTACAGTCAAGTAAATGGGAACAACAATGAAACTGCTATAGGGCCCTGCTAGGCGACGATAGCAACGTAATCATTCTACTCTGAGCTAACGGTGTTACACTGGTAATGTAACAAGTCACATGAGTCAGTTGTGGTGTCTGTGGTCGAGTAAAGTCGAATATATCGATGATGCATCATGTCGTATGTCATTCATATTATCATGTCACAAATCATACATATTGAGATAATGCTTATCAAATATTCAAGTTCGAGATATTTGTTGTACTTGTATATTATTGTTTGTATTAGGAGTGATCGGTTAGGCCAACTCACTTAGCTTCAAAAGCTAACGGTTCTCCTTCCTGCCCTGGACATATCACGTCTAGATTTCACAGGTGACGACTATCAAGATGAGGCCTACCCAAAGGGACACGGCAGATCTACAAGTTGAAGCGAAAGACTCCGACATAGTTGTACTTAGAGTTACTTATTTTGCTTTATTATCTTCTATCTGAGGCAATGCTTTAGATATGTATTGTATATAGATCGCCCTAGACTGCCTTATAGATCTTTTATTTAGACTAATGATGTAATAACTAGATCCCAAACATTTGAGTTCTATTTAAGAATACCAATAGGTATATTTATGTTTCCGCTTACTCTATTAACCATGTGTAGAATGTAGAAAGGACAAATTGTTAATGTAACTCGTCATTCCCTATGGGTCCAGAAATGAAATTTTAAATTTTCCCTATTTTTGGCTACTCCGAGGCGTGACATCGCTGTGCTAATTTCCCACTTTGTCCAAAAACATTGTAACCCACGACGCGGCGAAACCTTTAGAAACACGTGATTACCAACTTCAAATTCCAACGGCCGACGGTGACGGTCAGCATAAGATTTCCATCAACTCTGAGTTGTAATCAATTTCTATCTAATTACCTTGATCTTTTTGGAAGTCTTTCAAACCACATCGGGGCCAAGAATGATAGATTCACCTACCTCACCCCAACATAATGGTGACCTACACGGACGGCCATGTAATGCCTCAAATGGTGCCATCTGAATACTCGCCTGATAACTATTATTGTAAGCAAACTCGGCCAAAGGCAAATGTTCTTGCCAATTACCACCGAGTTCCATAATACTAGCTCTCAACATGTCCTCTAAGATCTGAATAGTATGCTCAGATTATCCATCTGTTTGAGAATGAAACGCTTGCTAAGAAGAAGCTGAGTACCCAAAGCTTTCTGCAAACTCTGCCAAAAGTGAGATACAAACTTTGAATCACGATTCGATACAATCGAGTCTCGCAATCTCTTGGATGTAGATCATACTAAGAGTGTCTGCAGTGTCGGTTACCTTAATCGGTAGGAAATGCGCCAATTTAGTCAAACGGTCCACAATAAACTAAATAGCATTATACTTACGCAAGGTCCTAGGAAGTGCCGTAACAAAGTCCATAGTGCTCCCACTTCCACTCGGTAATAGGGAGAGGTTGTAACAACCCTGTAGGTCTCTGATGCTCGGCCTTTACTTGTTGACAAACTGGACAACTAGCAACAAATTCGACAACTGCCCTTTTCAAGCCTTTCCACCAATACTGATGACCTAAATCATGGTACATCTTCGTACCCCAGTATGAACAGCGAAATGGGAATGGTGAAACTCTTTCAAAACATCCGCTCGACAAGCTACGGGAACAAAAACTCGATTTCGAAACCTCAAACCTCTATCATCATCGAAAGTCTAACCCTCTTCCAAATCTCCATTAAGTATATGAGATTTCAAGGACATGGTCTCATCATCGGATTATTGTACCTCCAAAATTTGATTCAAAAGTGATGATTGAGCGGTCAAAGTAAACAAAGTAGCTCGGTTAGAATTTTCTACACAATAAACCTCAATGTCATCTAGGTGTTCAAACATCTTCCACTCTTGGATAGGTAAATAAGTCAAGGTACCACGGGGTTTACGACTAAGGGCATCGGTCACGACATTAGCCTTTCCCGGGTGATATTGTAAGTCAAAGTCATAATCTCCCAAATACTCCATCCAACGATGTTGCCTCAATTTAAGGTCTCGTTGAGTGAAAAGATACTTAAGGCTCTTGTGATCGAAAAATACCTCGAATTTCTCACCATACAAGTAATGTCTCCAACTTTTTAAAGCAAACACAACAGCGGCAAGCTCTAAATCATGAGTAGGGTAATTTTTCTAGTGAGGTTTCAATTGTCTCGAACCATATGCTACGACTTTACCTTCTTGCATTAAAACACAACCCAAACCTTCAAGTGAAGCATCACAATAAACGGTATAGCTCAATCCACGCTCGCGAATAACAAGGATAGGTGCCAAAGTCAAATGAGTCTTCAATTGTTGGAAGCATTCTTACAAGAATCGTCCTATATGAATTTCACTCTCTTCCTAGTAAGCTTAGTCATAGGCATAGCTAAACAAGAAAAGTCCTCAACGAAGGGAAGGTAATAACCCGCTAGTCCCAAGAAACTACGGACTTCAAATACATTCTTCGATGATTGCCAATCCATAACAACTTCAATCTTAGAGGGATCAACGGATACCCATCACCCGAAACAATGTGACCAAGAAATTACACTTCCAGTAACCAAAATTCATACTTGGAAAATTTTGCATACAAACGGTGCCCTCGTAAAACTTCTAACACAATACGAAGGTGCTCTTCATGCTTCTCTCTAGATGGTGAATAGACAAGGATGTCATCAATAAACACAATCACAAATCTATCCAAGAATGGACTAAAAATATGGTTCATCAAATCTATGAAAGCGGCAAGGGCATTTGTCAAACCAAGGCATAACAAGAAACTAAAAATGACCATAACGTGAACGAAAAGCTGTCTTAGGAATGTCATAGTCTCGAACTTGCAACTGATGATAACCCGATCTCAAGTCAATCTTAGAAAAACAAATTGAACCACGGAGTTGGTCAAAAAGATTGTCAATTCTGGGAAGCGAATATTTGTTCTTTATGGTAACGTGGTTTAATTTACGAAATACACAATCGAAGTGATCCATCTTTCTTCTTTGCAAAGAGGATGGGTGCTCCCCAAGGAGAAGTACTAGGAAGAATAAAACCTTTATGTTGTAAATCCTCTAACTGTGTCTTTAATTCTTTTAATTCAGTGGGTGCTATATGATATGGTGGAATTAAAATTGGTGATGTACCAGGAACTAGATCTATCGCAAACTCAATCTCTCGGATAGGCGGCAAACTAGGTAAGTCCTCAGGAAAAACATCGAAATACTCACTAACAATCAAATGTAATTCAATCAAAGTTAGCTCATCTTCATCGGAAAACAAACTAGCAAGGTAGTTGTTATGATTCTTCCCCCTACACAAACTATGAAGTGAACGCATCAGGAAGTCTAAGCGGTCACCCTCAAAACGACCAAGGTCCCCGGATGGTAACACAAAAGTGACTCTACTCTTAAAACAATCAATAAAAGCTCAGTAGGTAGTCAACCAGTCCATACCCAAAATTACATCAAAACAAAGCATGTCTACAACAATTAAATCAATAATAATGTTCCTATCAATAAGGACAAGTTCACAACCATGACACACCCGATCCAAGGAAACTAAACCTCCAACGGGAGTATCGACTAAAAGTGTAGAAGTTAAATGGCTCACTTCTAAATCAAAGGATGATGCACAAGATGACGATATAAATGAAAATGATGAGCCGGTATCAAATAGCACAGAAGCTCTAGAACTAAACACTAATAACGTACCTCAAATAACTGAAGCATTGGGGTTAACTGTGAGAGATGCGGTGGAAACTAGGTTCAACACAATAGGAGGTGGCTTCAGAGCTTGCTGTCCTCCACGATGTCCCACATGATGGTGCTAGCCTTTAGGAACATTAGGTTGAAGCTTTGAGTAGAAGGAGCAGATAGTGGTGATAAAAGAGGTGGCCTATAATTCTACTGATAAGGTCCAGGAAAAGGTGGGCGAACCTGTGGTGGCCAATTGTCTGAGGTGCTGTCTAAGTAAATGGACACTCTCTCAATATGTGATTTGGATTGCCACAGCCATAACAATTTCTCAAGCCAAAGTTACCCCCTCCACGGGAATGGCCAGAACAACGAGAACCACGAGATTGAGACTGATGTGACTGAGACTGAGGTGGGAGCTGAGAAATCGGCTGATCCAGAACAAGTATCGAAGAAGAATATGTAGAGTGTTGAGGAACATACTCTTGCTTTTCCTTCTTGAACTGGTGCCCACTTGATGAACCCAACTAATTACCTTTTGATGGGGCACGGAATTCCTTATCTTTCTTTGAACTCAAATACTCTTCTTCGAACACAACCGCTTTCTGCACCACTTTACTGTAAAAGTCCAATTCAAATCCAACAACTTTCGTGCAAAGATCCTGATGAAGCCCATTCTCAAAGGTTCTAGCCTTAATCTTATCGTCAGCGGTGATATCGGGTGCAAAACGAGCCAAGTCCCCAAAACGAGCCTCATAATCGGTAACTGACATCTCACCCTGACAAAGATTTAGAGATTTGATTCTCTTGGCATTACGAGCAACTGGGGTAAAATACTTATCAAGGAATCATCGGGTAAAAGTGTCCCAAGACATACCCTCCAAAACCTGAGTAGTAAGGACAAGTTCCCACCAAATTTGGGCTCGACCCACCAATTGAAATGTATCGGCATCAATATGGAGATTATCTTCAACAATTTCAAGATGTTTGAAGATATGAGTAATCCTCTTTAGCCAAAGCTCCGCTTGAATAGGATTCGTATCTCCCGAGAAAACTGGAGGATTCCTTCTACCAAATTCTCTCATAGTCGATTGTGCCCTCGGCTCCGCCTGCACAACTGGCACTACAGGTGCCACGACGGTAGAAGCTATTGGTAGTGGTGGAGGTAGAATATCATTCCTCGCTGCTTGGGAAGTTTGGGTGAAATCCCTCATGGCAGCGACCATCTCACGAAAGAACTGAGCTCCATCGGGGACTCCTGGAACAGGTACAGGAATAGGAGTTGGAGTTAGAGCTGAAGCAGAAGAGGATGAGGAAGACTGGGCTCAGTCTGCGGCTCCACCTCAGCCCCTAGCACAACCTCTAGCATGGACAGAAGGTCGGCCTCTAGCAAGGCCTCTAACGCACGGCAGCATAGTTCGGTAGAAAATAATTACAAGGTAACAAGGAATTAGATCATTATCATTCTACTATACATCTAATTCAAATATTTATCGAATCGAGATTACATTATCATGGCCAATGTAGACGCATAAAACATAAAAAAAAAAAAAAAAAAAAAAAACAATTAACATGTAATCATATAGTCCCGAAGGCATTCAACATATTAGCATGCTCACTAGGCAACTCAATACTCAATGTAACTTTAAAGAAAGCAATGGAAGTACAAATAAAAACTTAGACATGTAGTAAAAACAATTTGTAAGTAAGCCCAATTTTAAACTCCCAAAGCCCCTAGGTATTCAAACCCGGTTAGCTCTGATACCAATATGTCACGCCCCAAAAACCGAAGTGCGAGGAAAGAGAAAAGATAGAGAGATAAAAATCAAAACCCAATCACCAATGCGGAAGCGACCTTGGAATCCCACGGGGATCCTACAAGGATGACTTACTAACACATAAGCCAAAATGGACTTACATGCCAACGAATCAAACGAAGATAAAAGTATTTGAAAATTAATTTAAAAGACTATCCGAACAAGCACTAGTTCAAGGGATACAACGAAAAGTTTCATGAGAATAAATACTTTAAAAACGAGGTCTTAAAATATGTGAAAGAGTATTCATCTTTGATAGATGAAGAACATTAATGCAACATATGGAACTTATGTTTGTTATTTAAATCAAAAACGAAAAAATTGAAAATGTGTGATATAGTATAAAAGCACTAATTATACGCTTTTGAAATCATGAAAGAAAACCTTGTTTTGGTGAATAAATAACCTTAATATCATATAGGAAGCTTAAGTTCTTAATTAGACTGAACATGGAGTTCTGAAAATTTGGGCCGTAGGCCAAAAGTACTATTCACATGCAGTTTTTACTATTCACTGCTCACAGAAAACTAAAATGTGAGCAGTTTTTACTATTCACTAGTTGAAATTTTTACTTTGTTTTAGCTAAGTATAAAAAATTTACATGAATACTTTACAACCTTCAAATGGAATTTCTAACAAGAAAAATATCAACGGCAAGTCGACGGAAAGAAGTTTAATAAGCATAATTTAAAAACAACAAAATCCGGCAAGGATTTAATTTAAAAGCAACAAGTCCGGCTAAGACGAAACCAAACATAACCGAATCTGACAAGAATTCAAATCAACACACATGCATAAAACTTTAAAAGAGATGCGACAATCTCGGAAACATAATTAAATAATACAAATAAGTTTAACAAGTATGAAAGGCAAGGACTAACATTTGTCCATCAAATTTACAACAAGGCTTCCCAATAACAAAAATATGGAAGTCTAAGCTCAAGAAATTTTGTAATAAAATTAATATAACCATTTTCTTTTCAGTGCATTAAATTATTGCAAACTTCCCAAAAGATTAAAATTCACATGGGAACTATCCATATACATAACTAAGCACGAGTCTTCAAAATAGAACAAAATGTCTCAAAGTCTACGCGTCGGGTCACATGTGCCCATTGCCCTTATCAAGTTCATCTGGAAAAAAAAGTTGTCATTTTTATGAGAACAACGGCTCGTAGAAAACATTGCGACGAATCAATATGCTATCCATGAATAAGTATGAGATGTGGTGCGATGCATTGCCACCAAGGCTAAAATGAAATGACAAGAGCTTTACGACTATGCATGATATGTGCACTCCTCTCATTACCAGACTATGAGCCACCCAGACATGGAGTGTAGCATACCAACTTCCAGGAGCTAACCGAATATAGTTGGAGTTTGAATGTTTCTAAGGGTCATTCTCTCTGTCTCACATCACAACCCATATATGGATTTTCTTAAATCAAATTCCCTCACATAGGAATTTTCTCTTTTTCAAACAAAACATTTATGTCTTGATGCATGAAATGCTTGCCGATTAGGCCTCAATGTATATGATGTTAACAATGCCATTAAGGATGATTCACCCTAATAAATTAAGCAATAATTCTAATCCATTAGACTTGACATTAAGGGCCTCAAAGAATGTAGTTAAATTGCATAATTTGACATTCCTAACAAGAATTTCCAACTAATGTCCTAGCATGTTATTACACATAAAGGGAGCATCCTAAGCACATCTAGCATCACATAATATAGTTCTACACCATTAAAACATATATTTTACATTTAGGCAAATAACCCTAGAATTTACAACTTTGGGGGAAATCCTAATGCATGTGTCTAAATCATTCTCCTAACAATCCCATGAGCACAAATTACGTTAAAAATGGAAATCATATTGAAAGGAAGCAATGACATCTACCTCAATGGAGATTTCTTCCAAAATAAATGAAAGAGCACAAAATTTCCAAGAAAATTCAAAGGACTCCAAATGACTCCAAGAAGATGTAAAGAGAAGTCCTAGGAAGCCCAAGAACCCTTTGCATGTAATAATCCCTCAATAGAATTCCATGGTTGATGATGAAAAATTTTGAAGCTCTATGTGATTTGGGTAAACTATGATAATGGCCACCAAAATGATTTTCAAAGGTATCTCTAGGTAGCTCTTGAATATCTACGACTATTTTGTGAAATATTAAAACTCACGAAAATTACTCTTTAATGGCCTATTTGAAGCTTTTAGAAGTTGAACAATGGAGGTTCTTGTATACCCAACAAGTATAGATATAGAGAGAAGTAGGAGAAGAAGAGAGAGAGAGAGAGAGAGAGAGAGAGAGAGAGAGAGAGAGAGAGAGAGAGAGAGAGAGAGAAAGAAAGAAAAAAAAAGTGAAAAGTGAAGAGAGAGAGAGAGAGAGAGAGAGAGAGAGAGAGAGAGAGAGAGAATGGCCAGCCACTTTAGGGAGGGGAGTAGGGCCAACTAATTTTCTTTGGTTTTTGTTTTCCCTCTATGTTGACTGGAAATGATATATAGCATGTGTGTGTGTGGTCTAGTTTTACACACCCAAATTAAAACATGTACCCATTTTAGCACTAAGATAATAAAATATAATAATAATAATAAAATAAAATAAAACAAAATAAGAAAAGAGAAAAAAATAAAAAAATAGTGACACAAGTTAAGATAAATTTAAATACTACACCAAAATAATTAACAGGCTCGCACATAAGCATTTAAATACTGTTTTACCCTTATTAAAAATTTTGAGTTATGACAATGCTTTTGTCAAATCATCAACCTCCTTTTTCAATTCAACATTTTCTTTTTCAATAAACTTATTTGAAGGTTGATTGGTTGAGATAAGTTTTTCTTGTCTCAAAATATCATTTTGAGATTTTAATCTTCTATTTTCTTTCTCAACTCCAAATTTTCTTTTTCACGCTCATTTGAAGATTGTGCTCTTGAAACATGTTTTTCATTTTCAATTTTCAAAGAGTTATATATTTAGATCCCAAATTCTCTAACTCATGCAAATCCTCAAAAGCACATCGAAGCTTGTTATAGTTAGGAGATTCAATAATAGAGGTAGGATTAAAGTTTACCAAATTCTCTTGTGCACCTTCTTGGTCACATGAGTCGTCATCGGATGAGTCATCATCATCCCAAGTGGCCCCTTTTTCCATTCTCTCATTCTCATCATCTTCATTTGCAAATAGGCACACTCTTTCCTCTTCACAAATTAGGTTGGTAATGATTTGAAAATTTTCTAAACATAACCAAATTTCATTTGCACTAGAGCATGAACAAGTTCTATTGTATGAAATGTCATCTAAAGAATTACGTAGAATTTTCATAGCTCTAAGATTCAATCGAAAGTTATTTTGACCACTTTCAGTCCATTCAATCTTTGGTTTAGGAGAAAAACCAATTTTGAAAATGTTCCAAAGAATTATGTCAAGTGATGTAAATAAATTTTCATTCTCCTTTTCCAATGATCATACTTCTAATTTTTCAACGATGGAGGAGTGGTAATACGATAACCTTCTTCAACTTTTGTTTCCATAGAACTTGACTCAACATTTTGAAATTGAATAAAATCATTAGAATCAATTAAAGAGCAAGAAGTAGAGGTTACCCCAGTTTCTATTGCCAAGAGGCAAAGATTGACGACCTCTTCATCATTTGAGTTGTCGGCCGATGATTCACTATCAAAGTCATCCCGAGTGGCCCTTTTCCTTGAGTGATCCTTTTTTGTAGCTTATTCCTGAATTGCTTTTCATGCCTTGGAAACTTTGCCAACTTTTGGATGATCATCTCCATCTCTTCATCTTCATCACTCTCAACATCTTCCCATTTTTCTTTGAGCTTGAGGACTTCAAGGCCATGTCTCCTATTTTGACCTCTTTTACTTCCTTTTTGTTGTCTTCTTCAACAAGCACGGCTAACTCCATTTCATAGATAATGAGTGATCCCATGAGTTGTTCAATTGATAACTTTGTTAAATCCTTTGCTTCTTGGATAGTCGTGACTTTCGGTTGCCATTACTTTGGTAAAGTCCTAAGGATTTTCTCAATAATTTCTTCATTAGCATAAACTTTACCAAGATTTTTCAAGCTATTGATGATAGTTGTAAAACGGTTAGACATATCACCAATAGACCCCAAAGGCAACATTTTAAATATTTCAAAAGTTTGAACAAGTAAATTAATTTTTGACTTTTTGACTTGGCTTGTTCCCTCATGAGTCACTTTAAGTTTATCTCAAATTTCTTTTGCAGATTCACAAGATGAAATTCAATTGTATTCATTTTGGTCTAAACTGCAATGTAACAAATTCATTGCCATAGCATTGAATTTTATGATTGTTTATCGGCATCACTATATTCATTTATTACTTTTGGAATTGAAATGCCATTTTCAATTTTTGTAGGAAGATGATGTTAGGAAATTACATTCCTAATAATAGTGGGCAACATATTAATATCAATTATATTATAAAGGGCTATTATATTAAATGGGCTTATGTTGTGTGGTCTAATTGTAGGAAGCCCATAAACTTCTATAGGGTATGGGGGTATGGGTTTAATGAGCAGATACCAAATACTGACCCTGTTAGGAATAATGGGAACCCTAATAGAGCAGTATATAAAGATATATAGGTTATGGTCCCCAATATGTCAAATCAATATATACAGTCTTCTTCTTTTATCCCATCTAGAGAAGGAACCCATTACAGAACTAAGGAGATTTGACTGAGAAAGACATAACCGATCATCATCATTCTCTTAAGGTTTACGAATTGCTACAATGATACAGGTATGTATTCTAATATATTGTACCCTTAATAATCTAACATGATTTGATCCTAGGGCTGTGCTTTTACTACTCTAGGATTTTACAGTTTTATAGACAGTTCTAACAAGTGGAATCAAAGCCTATATCATGTTGATTATTAGGGTGGTTGTGCATATAGTTTCAACCAAATCGTATGACTGATCATCTTATATTTGGCCTAAACTACTTATTCGGCTGATTCATGGAATCTTGGCCATTAACATCAACATGCCTTGTCATGAAAGTCTGACAGATTGACCAATCTGCTATGCTCTATTTAAAGACCCAATATTTGATTGATTCATGGTATGGAAAAGTCCAATATTCATGTGTGTATATATATATGTATATACTTGTGATCTACATGCAGATACATGTCTCGAATGCCGTTTGACAAATAAACCTTTGATCTATGGATATTGATTGCATTTTTATTATCAGCATCTGCAATTTGATAGAACTATTCTGGAAAACAATGGAGTACTATATATATATATATAAACGGTTATCGTGTAACTTAAATGAAGGCCATGGTCCCACATAAAATGGTTTTGGAAAGTCTACCATGGCAAAACTTGTTTTTTTTTTTTTTAAAGAAGCATGTGCAAGCAACTCAAATGCACTTCAAGAACATACTTATCAGTTCCTCTTTTCTATTTTAATAGTTTTTGGTTTACAACAGAATATTGGGTAATTCATGTTTATCATAACATAAATTATTGTATTTTTTTTGGACATAGAATATTGGGTAATTCATCAAATGAATTAATTTCTATGACAGTCAAAACATACTTGAGGTTTGGTTTTCCATTTCTTCTTCTCCGCTTTTGGTGCACTCCTTTTCTTACAAAGGTGACGCAGACTGCCGTGTTCCAGCCATTGAGTTTCACTGCAATCATACCAAATGTGACCTAGTAGGTTGCAATTAGCACAGAGGCAGCTTGATCTGCTTGTACCCTTGTTCTCAATTGGAATCACCATCTCTCGAAACTTCCTTTTGTCTTGCTGCATTTCCGATGATTTCGCAAGGAAACTCTTATATAGACCATTTCCTAACTGACCTAAGGTGATCCTATCTCCTAGCTCCCATAAGCTCAAAATAAGTGACTCAACCAAGCTGGTGGGATCGACTTCTGGGGATAACAACTGGGATAGTCCGCTTAATTGGTTCTTGGTTGCCTGGGACGATTTGGCCATCTATGCACCTACACACAGGTCAAGCCTAACGGGTTAATATTACTATAATAAACTCATACTATCACATAAGTATACAATAAAATCCAAACATAATATAATTCAAGTATACATAATATACCAAACACGTATTCGAACTAGGGCTATCGAATAGCAAAAGGGATTGTATTCTTATTCTTATTCTCCTTCCAAACTCTGGGTCGTAGGCTATGCTGACTGTTCTGAGATTTGACTCAGGAAGTTCGTCAGTATCTAAGTCCAGGCGGGCTATGGCTTACCTCAACTTCCCAGAAACTCGACTACTATCTGTCTATATGGAATTCATATGTCATCACCAACTTGGAAAATTTCTAAATGGATAAGTCCAAGGATATTTGGTGACTACAAATATTCTTGTCGATGTGACAAAACTGTACAATCGTCTCTACGATGAAACCAACCCGCATTTCAAGTTCTGAACTAAGGACATACGCTGCTAACAAACTAAAACTGAAGCCTGGTTGTTTTGTAAACCTAAATTTGGTAAAGCAAACTCGACTTAACTTGATTGTATAGCTTAGTAAAACTCAAAGTTAATCTATGTCACTAATCTGTGGCGTGAATAAGCGAGCCTAGTTAAACTAAATAACCTGGCTCTGATACCACTAAATCCTGTCACGCCCCGACGTAGCATAAATATGGAAAACGTTTAACTTCCTTTATGGACCCGTAGGTCACGACAGTTTGAAGGATCGAATCCGTCCCAAACGTCGAACAACATAAAACCATAAGTCAGAGTAGACCAATCAAGACTTTCAAAACTTTTCTAACTTAGTAAATATTACAGCACGGGATCACCTAAAGGCACAGACCGCCTTGAAACAAAATAATATCTATCATCTATTATAGTCATCCTTAGTACAAAACCAGTTCATAATTTAAAACATAAGATGATGATAAACAGTTTCTCTTCATAAGCAGCCTTTCTCAATTAGCATAGTCATAAGGTCCCTCCTGATTATAACCTGAAAAGCCTAGACACAAGTGTCCAGGACGCATCAACGTCGTCAGTTCTAGAAGCTGGTGAGTATTAAAAACACATGCTCGAATGTAAAACATACTCATTTACTATTTTCCATTTTTTTTCAATTTCATTAATCAACGGGTTAATTATGGGAATGAATTCACATAATAAGACAGTAAGGATAACATTAATAAACTTTAATTCATAAAGTGTGTGACTGTGCATGGGAACAATGCAATCATTCTCATCTTACCAACTCTTTTCTCTCGACAACACAATACCCAACTCTCTCATACCAGTATCTTTGAAATACTTCGATAGCCACACTTTAGCACAGGGGTACCAGGGAGTGTCCAGTTTGCCTCACACTTTAGTACAGGATACCAGAGAGTGTCCAATGCCTCACACTTTAGTACCTAATCCGCCTCCCAAATACCGGAGGAAACCTCACGCAGTATCCAGACTCGGGTACCAAGGAGTGTCCGTAGGCTACACTTTAGCACTACCATGGGTGCCAGGGAATGTCCAAGTTCGGCGTTACACACTTTAGTACTACCATGGGTGCCAGGGAGTGTCCAGTTTTGCCATCGTCGCATTTCATAGACACTCTAGCCGCAATCTCAAAAATATCACACTTTGGTACACAATTACCAGGGAGTGTCCACAACACAATCTCAACCACATACTCTTTTCCACACTGACCAACACTCACCATGCATGTACAACTGACCTCACATATATGTCATGGAACGTCATATAAAAATGTGTAAACAACTGGAAACAAGAATATCAAGCGTACCAGGATAATTGGGTCGTAATTCAACGCTTTTACAATCCAAACATAGTAAATAGGATTCTAATTTAATAACAATTCCCAAACAGAACCTTAACGGCCTTAAAAAGTTGAATCAAACAGTCCCTTAGCAGAAAACAAACAAAAAGCCAGAAACTACCAAAGGTCGTGCGCGCGGGTCGCTCGCGCTGGCCGCTCGCGCGATCTGTCCAATTTTCGTTTTCCTTTTTAAAACTTTTCCCTGTGTCAAAATCCACATGGGTCACGTGCGCGGGTCGCTCGCGTGATATGCTTATTTTTCTATTTTTCTTTATAAAATTTTCTATCTATCAGAAAACACATAGCTCGCACGAGCGGGCCACTCGCACAATAGGTTGCTCGCGCGGGCCGCTCACGCGATCGCGTGGGCCGCTCGCGCGATCGCGCACGCGAGTTCAGGCAGATGATCGGGAGAGAACAAATCCCAATTATAAGCCCTAACTCACATTTATTAGTCGTTTTTATCTTATTTTTTATGTAATTTTACTTTATTTTCTATGTTCTAGCAGGTTTTAGAAGAAAACAGGTATATAAGGTAAAACAAGGTGAAAAAGCAGGAAGAAAGAAGCTGAAAAAGACATCTCGCGCGCGCGACCCGCGGGCGCGAAATTCCAAGAATCGCTCGCGCGATCCGCTCGCGCGAGAACCCAGAATTCGCTCGCGCGACCCGCGCGCGCGAGGTACCCAATGTCGCGCTCGCGCGACCCGCTCGCGCGATATGTGTAAAAACCAAAGTTGCGTATTTCAGTGTTCTGAAGAGTCCTGTGCAGACGAAATTACCTGAAGACGTCCAGAGTGGAATTAACTGCTGTTTCAGTGCAATACGAATTGGAGGAGACTTCTAAAAACCTTTGTACACTATATATATTTAGTTTTTATGATTTTTAAGGGTTACACACCTTGAGAGCAATTGATCAATACATACATTCAGCACTTTTTGAAGGCAAGAGGAAGGTTTCTAATGGCTTACATCAACTACACCTTCATGCTTTCACCTACTATGAGCAACTAAACTCCTCATCTAGGGTTTCAATGAAACCCTAGCTATGTAAAGGGGGATTCTACTCTTCTTTATTTTAAGATTTTATGTTTATGGATAGTGATTGTATGTTGGTGGATTTTATATAATCAGATTTTAATGTTAATAATCAAGAGTACTTTGGATCTATTCTTGTCTTAGATTTTTCCTTATACTTATTGAACTCAATAGTCCTTGATTTCTGTGATTGATAGGAGTATTTACATACAATGGTGCTTATGTGATTGTGATGTTTATATCTTTTATAATCCATGCTTAGGAAAGATGAGTTATGCTACACCCTAGGTATAGGTAGATGATTCATGTGAACCATAGATGGATTATGTTTAGATTAAACTAACGATATCTTCTTGACGATACTATTGGGCTTGTAGCTACAATAGATCATAACTATCCAAAACATAGAACTTAGAATAAGAGGTTTAGACCCTCAATGCATAGTTAGTGGTGGATTTGTAATCCTAGGTTCCATCTCCATATATTTACATCAATTTCCAATTTTGCATTTAAGTTACTTAGATTTAATTTTATATCTTATTTGCATAAATTCATAGTTTAATTCATAGTTTAAAGTAGTAGTGATAATCAAAACCTAAATCAATTAAACTTCCAATTTTCTTATAACTATATAGATTAGATTTTAGTAATTAAAGGATTAAAAGTTAACAATCTCTGTGGGTTCGACCTTTACTTTCCACACTACAAATCTTTTGAAAGTAAAGCATAAATAAGCACACTTTTATATCTTGATTTTGACGAGATCAATTTTTGGCGCCGTTGCCGGGGATTGAAATAACTTTTGCCGTTAATTATTAGAATCATAATTTACTTAGTTAGTAAATATTAGTTTCCATTTTATTTTCTTTGTTTTACGTTTTACTTTTGAGTCGCTAAATTTATCCTTGTCCTGCAGTTCACCAGTCATCAAGATCTAGTACGTTCGAGTGGAGCAGCGGTGCACGCCAACGGAGCTTACGCGAACCTGAAAAGAAAATTGCAATAAAAATCAAAAACAAGTAAATTCGTTAAGTTTTTAAATTTCGCATCAACCACTGTAAGTCAGGGCGCTGTGACGCATTACTTGCATTAGGGTAGGTGTGGAGTGAGCACTGCATTAGCTAGGAAACCCGGGGCGCTGGGCTTGACGCGGTCATTGCATTACAGGATAAATTCATGCATCATATTAGTCTTGTGTGCTTGCATGCTTGGTTATTGTCACGCCCCGGAGTAGCATAAATAGAGAAAAATAAATTTCCTTTATGGGTCCATAGGGAATGACAAGTGAAAGTCACCGATAATCCACACCACACAGTACTAGTCCAAACAGGAACAGTAAAACAACTGAAATATAAACACGGTTCTATCTATTACAAACATCAGAGTACGGTCCACAGGATCACAACAGGTCTGGAGACAACATATGCCCAAGTACCCGTTAACTACAAAGTACAACAGTAAAAAGAAAAGTAGTAATATAACTACTATCTATCTTCAGGTCTTCAGCTAGCGTACGGATAGGCGTCAGCATAACTGGCATCAGTGGGGCCATTCTCTACGTAACTCCCTTCAGGGTAATCGTTATCGCCATGAGTTCCGTCATCTGCATTGTAAAGGACAGGGTAGTCTGGACGGGGAATGTCCAGGCAATAAAGGCCGTCAGCTTGTTGAAAGCTGAGTGAGCACTAACTAACACAGTCTCATAGAAATGACATAATTACCATTATGAACAATGTATGACAGTGATACTAATTATATTCCTCACTCGTTTATTCAGACATATCATTAATCGATTATTATCGACTCCCATTCTAAGACTGATTCCACAATACCCAACTGACTATCTCGAACTGATTATATCAGCACAACATATCAGTGCTCTTGTTCACCGCTATACCGCTTTTAAGAACTCTTGCGAGCACCCATACATCGTTCTTATATAACGACTGGTCCATGGATATACCCATACTCTTGTTCACCGCTTTTAAGAACTCTTACTGTTCACCGCTTTTAAGAACGCTTGCGAGTACGATACATACACAGCTCTGGTAATTCAAATCATGGGCGTGCCACATCTACTCTTGTTCACCGCTTTTAAGAACTCTTACTGTTCACCGCTTTTAAGAACTCTTGCGAGTACTGTGCACCCATAATTCTCACGATCCTGATCAAATCCTTGACATACACTTATCGGATTCAACCTGAGCGAATCATCAGCTCGACTCACACAACCTTAAACATACAATTCCTCTTACTGACTCATTCCTCACTTATCCAATACTACCCAGTATTATCATCTCAAACTTTACTACGTTATCGCGTCGTACTATTACTAGCGTTCCGAACCCGATTACGTTACTCACCATGTTATCTCAATCTCATTATCGTATCCCATTACCTCCGTTATCCATAATATCGCATAATAGGAACATGAAACAACAATTAAACAACTACGCATTATGAATTATAAATTGAAAGGAATACATTCATGTTCTGCTAGGTTCGATCGATTGAGGTCATCTCGATCGCTCGAAGAAAGTGCTGTTCGATCGATTGAAGTCTTCTCGATCGATCGAAGTGA
The DNA here is from genome assembly GCA_033977485.1 of Hydrangea macrophylla. Taxonomy (NCBI): domain Eukaryota; kingdom Viridiplantae; phylum Streptophyta; class Magnoliopsida; order Cornales; family Hydrangeaceae; genus Hydrangea; species Hydrangea macrophylla. The sequence goes on from CM066994.1 coordinate 40,094,874, forward strand.
AGGTGATCTCGATCGATTGAAGTCATTTCGATCGATTGAGACTTAGTGATGTTCGATCGATTGAACTCAGTTCGATCGGTCGAACTTCGTCTTCCCCAGATTCTGCCAGTGAACGTGCAGAATATGTTAGGGGGTGTTTGGGTTATAATTAATACGCCCAGAATATGTAAAACATCATAACTAAGTTACCGAGTGAGTTTGGAACTCACTGAAAGTCGTTAAGGTGCGTTTGGGTAAGCTTTAGCTCCGAAGCTTTAATGGCGGCCACTCTCTCTCTCTTCTGTCTTGTCTCTGTCTCTCTCTGTCTCCTTCTTTCTTTCTCTCCTTCTTCTTCTTCTTCTCTTCTTCTTCTCTGCTGAGTATATATATATATAGATATGTGTGTGTATATATATAGATATATGGAGGTATGTGTATATATATGTATACCAACACACAAGCACACACTCTCAACTCTCTCTTCTCACAAGGTTCAGCAAACACACCACACACACGAATGCAGTGTATATATAGGAGAGGATGGGGTGCAGGTGGCAGCATTTGCGCAAAACTGGTATTCTGATATTTCTATTCTCGATCGATCGAAGGATGCTCGATCGATCGAACTCAGATCGGTCAGTTAGATCGATTGAAAAAGGGTTTGATCGATTGAAGTGGGGACCACGTATTTAATTTATGTCGGTAGGGTTTTCGATCGCTCGAAAAGGGTTCGATCGCTTGAACTGAAGGGTCTCGATCGCTCGAACTAGCTTCGATCGATCGAATATTGAATTTCATGAATGGTCAAATGAAGTATATAGAATCTCTCTGCATTAAATATTTATTGAAAATACGGGGTATTACAGTTATTCGCGTAGCTATTTTTGTTTTCTTTTATTGAGTCAACCCTTAGTGTATGTTTGGTACTCGTTCAACGAATCCTAAATTAAATCCGCTTAATCTCGAACTTGAACGTACACTTAGAGGCCTTAAGTCATCAACCCAAGCTGCGAGAGCTCGGTTGATGTTAGACGACGAGTCCACTCCGGAACCGTCATCTTCATTTGAATTAGAAATCCGTAGTACGCGTAATCGCTTAAGAAAAACTAAAACAATAAAAATCGAACCTATTCCGATGGCCGATTTTGGACAAAACCGGAATAATGGGAACAATCAGAATGAGGGGGATAATCTTAACATACCCCCACCACCGCCATTAAAGGACTATTTCACTCCTACGGCCTATACACCACCATCGTGTATTGCATTGCCGGAAGTGACAGCAGCTCATTTTGAAATTAAATCCTCAACTATTGCGCTCCTGCCGTCATTTCACGGGCGTGTTAAGGAAGACCCTTATAATCATCTAGGCGAATTTCAGGGTATTTGTGCGACTTTAAAGATTCAGAACTTAACAGATGATGAATTGAAAATGCGCCTGTTTCCGTTTTCACTTAAAGATAAAGCAAAATATTGGCTCCAATCGTTGGAGCCAAATTCAATAAGAACATAGGATGAGTTGCAAACTGCGTTCCTACAAAAGTTTTTCCCCATAACTAGAACGAATCATATTAGAAAATCAATAACCAATTTTACAATGCAAGATGGGGAGACACTTTACGATACTTGGGAACAATTTAAAGAACTCCTACGTTCTTGCCCTCATCACCAGATACCTAAATGGCAGCTGGTGCAAGTTTTTTATGAAGGATTAATTCCTGTTGCTCGAAATACCGTCGATGCTATTTGTGCGGGGACGTTCCTCCACAAAAGTGCCGATGAGGCATGGAAGATATTTGAAACATTAAGTGAAAACTCGATGCATCAAGCGGTATCCGTACGCCCTGAGGGACACATTCTACCTAATCCAAAGAGAGAGGCGAAAGTTGAGTCTAATCAGTCATATGAAATTCAAGAACTCAATAGAAAAATGGACCAACTTATGATGATGGGCCGTATGCAAGGCCCACCTCCTTCTACTGAAGTATGCCAGTTATGCTCAGATTCGTCACATTCAACTTTGGCATGCCCGTCCGCATCCCAGTTCCCAGAATTTGTAGAACAGCATATAAATGCAGTTCAACAGTTCCAACGACCTAATTATAACCCAACGGGTTATAAACCAAATACGACCTGGGGACCTCATCCGAACCTTTCTTGGAACTCCAATAGTGAGAAACCGTACGCAAAACCCGATACGACTAATTTTCCGAATGCGTGTAAACCACAATCTAATCAGTATCAGCCGCCTCCGAACCAACAAAGTCAATACCAACAGCCTCCCTTCCGTGCTAACCCTCCTAGGGATAAAACTTTCGAAGAGAGCGTGTTGGCATCACTAAAAACTTTAGAGGCCCAATCACAATCGCAGTCTCAACTTGTAAATTCCCATACACAATCTATAGCGAAATTAGAGTCTCAAATGGGACAATTAGCTAATACATTGAATCGACGTAATGAGGGAAAATTACCAAGTCAACCTGTTCAAAATCCTAAAGATCAGTATGAGGTGAGTTCGGCGAGTGATCAAGTTAACGCTGTCTCAACAAGGACCACTGAACGTCCTGAGGAGGTCGTACCTCCTCCCGAGGCGAGAAAAGATAAAGGTAAAGAAAAAGAAAAGGATGAAAAGGAAGAGAATTCTAATCCAATTTCAAAAGATGCTAATCCTTTGATACCAAATAAACCATCTAAAGCAGTAAACCCTTCCGATTATGTGCCTAGGATGCCATTTCCACCAAGTGGGGATGCCCCAGCCCACTTCGCTAAAAAGAGCACGAAACCGGAAGATATACTTGAAATATTTAAAGAAGTCAAAATCAATATTCCCCTACTAGAAGCGATTAAACAGATACCCCCGTATGCTAAGTTCTTAAAGGATCTATGCACTCAGAAAAGGAAGTCCAGAAACCATCTATCTAAGAAAGTGTTCCTAACAGAAAAGGTTAGTTCCTTATTTACCACTAACACTCTTAAATATAAAGATCCGGGTACTCCAACCATAGCTTGTCACATAGGTGATAAATACATCCACCGGGCTCTTCTTGATTTAGGTGCAAGTGTGAATTTGATACCCTATTCAGTTTACGAACATTTGGGTTTAGGAGAACTGAAACCGACTGCGGCCACCTTATAATTAGCCGATAGGTCAATTAAAGTTCCACGGGGGGTAGTAGAGGATGTATTGGTAAAAGTTGATAAATGCTATTATCCGGTCGATTTCATCGTACTAGACACCGAACCCGTCTTAGATGCGAGTAAACAAGTTCCAGTCATTCTAGGACGCCCTTTCCTAGCTACGGCTAATTCAATTATTAACTGTAGGACCGGTGTGATGGATATAACTTTCGGTAACATGACCGTGCGCCTTAATGTCTTCAATGCATCGAATCAACCATATAGAGATGAGGAAGAGGCAGATTGCTATGCCATAGACTTAATAGATGAATTAGTCGAAGAGGCAGCGCCTTTTATGTTGACTAAGGAAGCGTTGGAAGCATGCTTGTCACATTTCAATTTTAATGATTTCAATATTGACACAAATATTGAAGATGTAAACACTCTATTGGAATCAACAAACACAACCAATGCACTTCCATGGAAACCTAAAATAGAAGCTTTACCGCCTCTTGCACACGAACCGGCCTTACCATCCATTCAGTGTTCTCCAACACTCGAACTTAAGCCGTTGCCGGATTCTTTAAAATATGCATTCTTAGGGAATAACGCAACCCTTCCTGTTATAATAGCGTCAAATTTAACTGAAAATCAGGAAGTACAACTAATAAAGGTCTTAGGAGATCATAAAAAGGCGATTGGGTGGACGGTAGCTGATCTAAAAGGAATTGACCCGTCAGTTTTCATGCATAGAATAAATTTAGAAGAAAATGCTAAACCATCAAGGGAAATGCAAAGACGTCTCAATCCTAATATGAAAGAAGTGGTTATGAAGGAAGTAATAAAACTCTTAGATGCCGGTATTATATACCCAATCTCCGACAGTAATTGGGTCAGCCCAACTCAGGTTGTCCCAAAGAAATCAGGTATCACGGTTGTACCCAACGAAAAGGGAGTCCTTATACCCACCCGTCAAACTACCGGTTGGCGGGTTTGCATTGACTACAGAAAACTTAATTCGATGACTCGTAAGGATCATTTCCCTCTCCCATTTATTGATCAAATCCTTGAACGTCTGTCTGGTCAGAGCTATTATTGTTTCTTAGATGGATACTCTGGTTACAACCAGGTGCCCGTTTACCCAGATGACCAAGAAAAGACAACGTTCACCTGTCCTTTTGGAACCTTTGCTTACCGACGTATGCCGTTTGGCTTGTGCAATGCACCGGCAACCTTTCAACGGTGTATGATGGCAATTTTCTCGGACATGGTAGAGAAATTTCTCGAGGTATTTATGGACGATTTCTCCGTTTTCGGACCTACATTCGATGAATGCCTCCAAAATCTGACAAAAGTCCTCGCCCGGTGCGAGGAAGCAAATTTGGTATTAAGTTGGGAGAAGAGCCATTTCATGGTTCAAGAAGGAATAGTCTTGGGTCACGTTGTTTCCAAAAGAGGTATAGAGGTTGATAAAGCGAAGGTCGAGTTAATAGACAAACTTCCACCGCCTTCATCCATTCGTCAGATACGTTCCTTTCTAGGTCACGCTGGTTTTTATAGACGATTTATCAAAGATTTTAGTAAAATTTCACGCCCCTTATGCAACCTGCTTGCCAAAGATGTCCCTTTTGTCTTTGATAATGACTGCCTGAAGGCCTTTGAAACATTGCGCACCTTACTGTCCACGGCCCCGGTAATCCAGTCCCCTGATTGGTCATTACCGTTTGAATTGATGTGTGATGCTTCTGACTATGCCGTGGGTGCGGTATTAGGACAAAAAGTGAATAAAATCCCTCATGTGATCTATTATGCAAGTAAAACACTAAATGATGCGCAATTGAACTACACAACAACTGAAAAAGAATTACTTACGGTTGTGTTTGCCCTCGACAAATTCCGTTCTTATTTATTGGGTTCAAAAGTCATCGTTTATACTGATCATGCGGCATTGCGTCATTTGCTTAATAATAAAGAAACGAAACCTAGGTTAATCCGATGGATTTTACTCCTGCAAGAGTTTAACTATGAAATACGGGATAAAAAAGGTTCTGAAAACGTTGTAGCTGACCACTTGTCACGAATTCTTATAGAATCAAACGATATTACCGCTCTAAAGGATTCGTTTCCAGACGAGCAATTATTCGCGTTATCTACCGTAAATCGTCCGTGGTTCAGTGACATTGTTAATTTCTTAGCTACGGGACATATCCCGAGCAAATGGTCTCGTTTAGATAAAGATCGATTCTTCTCTCAAGTTAAACATTACTATTGGGACGACCCACTGTTGTTTAAACACTGTTCTGATCAAATTATACGACGTTGTGTTCCGGAAAGTGAATTCAAATCCATATTAAATTTTTGCCATTCTTTAGAATGCGGAGGTCACTTTGGCGGCCGTCGTACGGCCGCTAAAGTCCTCCAAAGTGGGTTATATTGGCCAACATTGTTTAAAGACGCACATGAATTCTGTCAGAACTGCGTACGTTGTCAACAAACAGGGAACATGTCACATCGTGATGCGATGCCCATGACCCCAATCCTCATCATAGAAATATTCGACGTTTGGGGCATCGACTTTATGGGTCCGTTCCCGTCGTCTTGTGGTTTCGAATACATTTTAGTCGCGGTCGACTATGTTTCTAAGTGGGTGGAAGCAGTAGCGACAAGAACCAACGACCATAAAGTTGTGGTTTCTTTTATTAAAGATAATATATTTTGTCGATTTGGCACCCCACGAGCGATTATAAGCGACGGGGGTAAACACTTTTGTAATCGTTACTTCGAAGCCCTAGTCCGCAAATATTCTGTCACCCACAAAGTAGGAACCGCATATCATCCACAAACCCAAGGCCAAGTTGAAGTGTCTAATAGGGAGGTCAAGTATATTAGAAAAAACGGTACGTCCAGACCGTAAAGATTGGTCACAACGACTGACCGATGCGCTTTGGGCTTATCGTACAGCGTTTAAAACCCCTATTGGGATGTCTCCTTACCGATTAGTGTTTGGAAAAGCGTGCCACTTACCAGTAGAACTCGAACATCGATCATATTGGGCCGTGAAAACTTTTAACCAAGATATAAAAGCGGCAGGATGTCATCGTAAACTTCAATTGCAAGAGCTTGAAGAATTGAGAAACGAGGCGTACGAGAATTCAAGAATCTATAAAGAACGATCTAAAGCTTTTCACGATAAAATGATTTTAAGAAAGAATTTTGAGGTCGGGCAACGCGTCTGGTTGTTCAATTCCAAATTAAGATTATTCCCGGGAAAGCTACGGTCCCAGTGGGACGGTCCGTTTACTATAACGCAAGTGTTTCCGCATGGAGCGATCGAAATACAAGATATGAACGGTGGAACACCGTTCAAAGTAAATGGTCAACGGCTTAAGCCGTATCGAACAGAGGAGACAGAGGAAAGAGAAATTGAGTCTATAGACCTGGTAGATCCGGTCTATCTCGATTGAGCGCATGCATCGGTCGAGCTAGCGACGTAAAACTTAGCGCTTCTTGGGAGGCAACCCAAGCATTAGTTAGAATTTTCTTTAATTTTGTACACTATTTAGCAGTTTTTGGCCAATGTCTGAGTGTGTAAACACCCAGAAGATGAAAATTTGCAATTCTATAACATGCATACAAGAAAACAGAAAAGAAAAATGAAAAATTGGCATCTCGCGCGCGCGGCCCGCTCGCGCGAGACATCGCTCGCGCGGTCCGCTCGCGCGAGATATCCCCTTAGTCAAAACTTTTTAGCACATCTTTAAAGGGACCCTCAGTGTTTTCTCGCGCCAGGAATCGCGCCCGCGAGATCCTCGCTAAAGCGGTCCGCTCGCGCGAGAATGTCCCTTAGAAAAAAATTGGATTAAGCTTCTTAAAAGAAGCCTCAGCTTCTGATCGCGCTTGAAATCGCGCGAGCGAGGCCCTCGCTGGAGCGGCCCGCTCGAGCGATGTTAACACTTTGCAATTTTTTTCAAAACATAAAAAGGAACCTCAGCTTTTCCTCGCGGAGGGATCCGCGCGCGCGAGGCTCGCTCGCGCGGTTCGCTCGCGCGAGGTTTGCGTCCCTTTAAATACAGGGCCGTGCCCTAATTTCGCTGAACATTCATATCTCCCTCTTTCTCTGCGTTTCTCCCTTCTCTCTCTCGCGATCTCTCTCTCTCTCTCTCTCTCTCTCTCTCTCTCTCCTCCCTCCATCACAAACCACCATACACCCCTCCTATCTCCACCACTTTTTCTACCATCAACCACCACCACAATTTCGCCGACCACTGTCGGCCCGCTTCATCACATCATCACCGAAGATCATCTTCATCCGCATTCATCACACGATCACCGGTCCACCACCACAGTGCCGCCGTTCTTCGTGGCCACTTCCCATTAGCACCACGCCGCCGGAACATCAAGCCACCACCGTCGCCTAATATCAGGGAAATTGGGGCCAAACCCCCCAGTCTTGAAAACTCCATTAACAGGTACCCCTTTCTATTTACATATTTATATATAGATACGATACATACATATATCTGGCCTGTATATATACACACACGCATAAACCCTATATCCTACATTTAGTATGCCTATTTTCAAAACCTTGAACCCTAAATTTTAAACCCTAACGCTGGTTCTAAAATGATTAATTCGAGTATGTGATTTTGGGGGTTTTAGAAACCCTAAAAACTTAGAACAAACATCAACTGAATTTTCTAATCCGGGAGTGAAATACTGCCTTAGGCTTTGAATTTTGGGGCTAAAAATTAGGGATTCGGTTTTATGTTATCTAGATCAGGGTACTCCTATACATGAGCACACACACTAATTTTGTTAATTGAGAACCTAATCACTGCTATCAACACATTAGTAAGGGTTTTTAGTTTTGGGGATTGATAGGTCCCTATCTGTATATATGAATCTATATACACAACCATACACAGAGGTGAACACAAACCCTACTTCTTGCAGCTTTACGTCCATAGATACATACCCTAATCATAGTAGGGTGTGAAATTCGGGAACTCTACACTCTTAATTACACATACCCACAACCCTAAAGTCAGAATAAATATATCAATGTATTCATCCATATGCAGATGTGCACACATATGAATTTCTGTCTCTGATATATACCAAACTCATCTTTTGCAATCTATATAGTACAATAGGGCTTGTGGATTTATAGTTCAATTGTGTTTGTGAAGTAGTTTTCTGATAGGCATAGTTAGGGTTGTGAACTCATAGAATTTTTGACCAATTAGACCATAGGGATATAGGGAACCTTTATATTTTGGTACATACTCATAAGAACACACAGTGATAAGCCCTGGCCCTGATTAAGACATACGGTTTAAAGATGAATTTTGGGGCCAGATTCTTTTTATGGGTATATACATAGGACAATTAAGATATGGACAGACCCACACAGTACGTAAGGACCATATGTGTTCCAGAATTTGCGATTAATTTGGGCCGCTGTGGTCAGGATCGTGTTTAGCGTTTCGGATCCTAGCATGTGTACATCTCTTTTCACTGGTTACACTATACACTGTGTTAGGGTATACTAATTTCAAATTAGGGTTTTAGATTAGGGCTCTTATATTTATAGGTACATTCTTCTTTACGGATTCACACACATAAACATTCACATAACCTGACAATGCAAGTGAAAAGAAATCATAGGAGGGATCAAAGTATTGGGTTCATTGTTTCTTCATTGTGTACACATTCTAATGAATACATTGACATTAGTTTTAAATATTCATACATTGAATCAGAAAGCATATACTAGAGCTCCAATGGTAGTTACGTTGTTTCCATTCACATGCTTTACACATTTGCGCTCATATTCTCATCATTTAAGCAGAAAGTGTTTCCTAAAATTGAATGTGAATTTGAGTAGGCCCATAAGTCATATTTCTAACCGGATTTCAACGTTGAAATAATTTAATGAGTTTTGGGCATTAACGTATCAACCCAACTGGGGACTTTCATACTAACACTTGAAATGTTGTTTTTTGTCATGTATCTATTTCCATATTTACATTGCTATGTAACACGCGGCAAGTACCCCGTGACTTGCCGCAAAGTGTGTGCCCTTGTCGGGACAGTGGGTGGGAAGGGGCTGACTCTTCTCACAGTTGCTGGGTGTTCCCCCGTGAACCCCAATTTCTTTGGAAATGTTGAACATATAATGATTGTGTCCCTTGACGGGATTGTTTTTCTTGCAGGTGACCCATTCCCCCTATCCCTTTTATTTTTCTTTTTCTGGGCATAGACCTATTTTAAAGCCGACATTTTCAGTTTTTTTTTTAAAAATCCGTACCTTCTCTTTAAAATATGACCAAAAGAACCGTACGATCCGCTTCTTCATCCCAACCGCCGCAGAAAAAAACCAAGGGAAAAGAAAAACAAACTGACCCACCACCACCACCGCCCCCAGACGACCCTAACCCAAACGAACTAGGCCCTAAGTACGCCACCCGCGGCCTCAATTACGAGGCCGCTATAGATGCTGAGTACTTCGCGTCTGATAAAGACACGAAGTGGGGCCATAGTAACCTAGTAGCCCGAAAGCTGGCCCCACAGCTATACTTTAGAAACCCAGACCTAATCAGTTACCCTCGCATCGTCCGCCTATTCTACCAAAACTTACGTTACCATAAACAATCCCTCAGCCAACACGCCTTTATCTCCACTACTATAGACGGCCATGACATCACCCTAAACCCAGATAACATCGCCGAAATCCTCCAACTTCCCTCCCATTCTTACCAAGTCCCAAAATTGAACGTCCTCAACAAAGCCCACTCCTTCATTCATATCATTCAGGACATGTGTAGCGGCCGCTCTGGTTCGATCCAATCTATTCGCCGATCGCATATGCCCCGCCAGATGTGGTTCGTCGACCATGTCCTTAAACGAAACCTGTACCCCCTTGGTCACGAGCAAGAACGGACCAAGGCAATCCACCACGCCCTCCATGCCATTTACCGTAGTGATTGGTTCCATCCTGGCCTCGTTATTATGGATGGCATGCGCCATACTTCTCAGGCCATTGATAACGCCATCGACCCTAAGACCCTTTTGCCCTATCCTCGCACCATTACAGCCATTCTCCGGGCTAAGGCCTTTCCTATCCCTGCCGATGAGCCCATTGACGCACATATCCCAGAGTTCGCTTCCGCCGATTGGAAGTTGAGCCTGGATCGTTTAGATTTGGAGGTTAGGAGGGCACGTGAGGCAGCCCAGGCCCGTCGCGAGCAGGCGGCACAGCGTCCCCCTCCCCCGGAGGATACTCCTTATGCTTGGACATATGGGGACGTCTGTGCTTTCCGTGGAGAGACCTTGCGGCTTCAGTCCTATATGCGTTCATATTTTCAGCTGGCTCATCCGGACCAGCTGGCTGACATTCTAGCCCAGGGCGAGGCTGCATATCAGTCGGCTTTCCCGCGACCAGCACAGCAGGTGGCAGAGGAGGAGCAGGGTGAGGTGCAGGGCGAGGAGGAGGAGACTGGGGATGCTGGTGAGGATGACGATGGGAGCGACAGTGATGGGGATGGTGATACTACAGGGCAGGGGAGTACAGGGCTAGAGCTGGCGTTGATTGAGGGGGGTGAGGATTAGTCTAGGTTGGGTTGGGTGATTGGGTGTTCAGACATTCATTTTTCTCTTTTTCTTGTATTTGGATGGGGAGTTTTAGACATTTTCAGACATTCTGGCCTATTTATTATTTCATTTTGTTACTTTTCCTGTTTATTTAGTCTTTTGTTTATTATTAGGATTTTGCTGTACCCGACTTCGACCGGTTTAGATTATTTCCTCTTATTTTATTTTCTTTGGGTCTGTAAATAATTTATTTTGCGCTTTTCTTTTCTTTTGTGGTTTGCTATATGTCTGAAACATTATAGTCACTTCACTGATTTGATTATCATGTACTGCTTCTGATGTTTTAATTCATTGCTTATCACAAACTTCACAAGCAGTCAGTTAGTAATTCGTAATTATCAAACCCATTGCACGTTAAACAGGAATTGCTTAGACTCAGGTTTGGGGGAAATTATGCTGAAATTTCCATTAACTTTTCTGAATTATTAATTACAGGTGAATATGATTTAATTTTGATCCATATGATTAAACATTAATTTATTCACTACATTAAATCTCAGCGCATGTAACTGCTTAATAATTTAGGTTTATACATTCAAGGGTAGATCATTTTTGGTATATATTAGTTTAATCCTGAATATCACCTATGTTTTTCATGACTAATACCTTACGCTAATTATGCTTCAGTTGTGACGTTTTCTTTTATGTTTCAGGCCATATCACTACCACATATACATACTGTACCCAAATCCTCGTTTCTCCTTCTTATCTTTTCACTATGGATCATCCTATCTCCCCTCCCACTTCCCCTGATAGGTCTTCTAGCCAGTCGAGTTACTATTCTGACTCCACCTCGTCTTTTGATCCTCTTATACTTAGTCCTAGGCTAGCCAAACCTGACGGCCCGGTCGGTCGTCCCGGCTGGTGTTGTCGTCGTCCTCGTAGGCCCATTCGTAGCTTTTCTGATTCATCTGACGAGGATGACATGTTTGGCGATGACCCTACGTCTCTTGATGGCCCTTATGGCGCTCCCCCTACATCCTCCGAGTCGTCTTCGTCTGAATCGGCCGAGTCCTCGACCGATGATGACGATGAGGATGTTGTCTCAGGCGTCGCTGCTATTTCTTTATCTGACCCTATTGAGTCTAGTGTGCTTTCACCTGAGGTTTCTGATCGGGAGAGAACTAATCCTAATTATATGCCTTAACGAACATTTGTTAGTACCTTTTTATCCTGTTTTTGTATATTTTTACTTCGTTTTCTATTTTCTGACAGGTTTTGGAAGAAATCAACTAAACCAGGTTAAACAGGGTGAAAAGTCAGAAAGAAAGAAGCTGAAAAACCAATGTCGCGCGCGCGGTCCGCGGGCGCGAGAATCCAGAAATCGCTCGCGCGAGACCCCCAATAACTCGCTCGCGCGATCCGCGCGCGCGAAGGACCAAAAGTCGCGCTCGCGCGGCCCGCTCGCGCGATATGCCCAAAAATCATAGTTGCGTATTTCAGTGTACTGAAGACTCCTGTGCAAACGAAACTGCAGAATGACGTGCAGATTGTAAATTACATCAGTTTCAGTCCGTTTCGAGTTGTAAAGGCTTCCAAAACTTGTTATAAATCTATATATACTCTATTTTACTTCAATTAGGGGGTTGACAACCATTATACACATTCATATACAGCCATATACACACACTTCCAGCCCTTGAAGAGGGAGAAGCAAGGAGAAGAAGAAGAAGACCAAGGGTTTCCATGGCCTCCTCCATCAACTACTTGCCGATCTCTACTCCTATGGCAGCTTAGATCATCGATCTAGGGTTTCAATGAAGCCCTAGATGAGTAATAGGGTTTTATTTATGCTTTTATTTTAGTTTTATTATGTATGGATGACAGTCACATGTTTAGAGGATTTTTATAAATAAATCGTACTTCTAGTGATTAAATCATTACTTTCAGGATTTATTCTTGTCTTAGATCTATTTTGACTGTGATGTGCTCAACGATCTATTCTTGCTGTGCTTGTTTAGGTTGTTTACATGTGATGGTGCTTTATTGATTCGTGCTATCAAGTATCCGAATAGTCCATGCCTAGGTTAGACGGATTAGATCACAACCCTAGTTTAGTGTGAGATAATTCGTGCTATCCGCAGATGGATTATGTTGGTGCTTGAACCATGATTATCTTCTTGTCGGAGGAATTGGGCTTGTAGCTACAATTCCCCATATTCATCCAACGTAATAAGCTAAAGTAATTCATAAATATTCCTATTATGAAACTAGTGGTGGATTTGCGATCCTAGGTTTCCTTTAAATATTATTTAAAAACACTTTTAATTGCTTTCATAGTTTAGATTTATTTTTAGTGTCATTAGTTTAATTAAATTCAAAATCAAATCCGTTTTTCCTAATTAATTAGACTTAGGTTTTAAAATTAAGTTGCTGTAGTAATCAATCTCTGTGGGTTCGACCTTTACTTCCACACTGCAAATCCTTAGAAAAGTAAAGAATACTTTTACATCTTGATTTTGACAAGATCAATTTTTGGCGCCGTTGTCGGGGATTGTATTACTACTCTTAGTTTTATAATCGTAGTTTAGTTAATTCGTAAATATTAGATTAGTTTTTATTTTTCTTATTTTCTGTTTTTGTTTTTAGTTACTAACTTGTTTTTCTTTATTTTTGTAGTCAACGTTTCCGAGTGGAGCATCTAATTACATCAAAGGAGCTTACGCAAATAAAATAAATAAAAATTAAATAAGTTGCTTCCTTTGGAATTCGCTTTAAACCGCTGTAAGTCAGGGCGCTGTGACGCACTATTTGCATTAGTTTAAGGTTAATTGCACTGCATTAGCTAGGAAACCCGGGGCGCTGGGCTTGACGCGGTCATTGCATTACAGGATAATATTCATGCATCATAGTAGTTGAGTGCTTGTTATCTTAGTTGCGTGATTGCTTGCTATTTGTTTTTTTTTATTTATTTATTTTTTATTTGAGTCAGTCTTTGTTTTTATTTTCTGTTCTTTTGTTTTAGTTTATGTTAGGTACACGTTCAAACAAACCAGATTTAAAATCTTTCGATCTTGAACTTGAATGTACCTTAAGAACTAGTAAGTCCACAACCCAAGCTTCTAGAGCTAGGTTGCAAGACGACGAATCAACTTCGATTCCGTCGTCGTTGTTTGAGGCCGAAATTCAAAGTACCCGTGAACGGTTAAGGAGAGCTCGAACTTTTAAAATTGAACCAATTAAAATGGCAGACATTGGAAATAATAACGAAAACAATCAAAACGACGGTGCTAATATGAATAATCTTAATATACCGCCACCTCCTCCACTTATAAACTATTTTATTCCTACTACTTACACGCCGCAAGCCGGTATCGAATTACCGGAGGCGACGGCATCTCATTTTGAGATAAAGTCGTCTACGATCTCGCTACTACCTTCCTTCCATGGCCGTCTAAATGAAGACCCTTACCAACACTTAGGGGATTTTCAGGGTATATGCTCTACTTTGAAAATACAAAACCTAAATAATGATGAATTAAAATTGCGGCTCTTTCCATTTTCCTTAAGAGACAAAGCGAAGTATTGGCTTCAATCTTTGGAGCCAAACACAATAAAAACATGGGAAGCCTTGCACACCGCCTTTTTACAAAAGTTTTTCCCTATTATGCGAACAAATAAGATAAGAAAAGATATAACTAATTTTGTGATGCAAGATGGGGAGACTCTTTATGACACGTGGGAAAAATTTAAAGAATTATTACGTTCGTGTCCACATCATCAGGTGCCCAAGTGGCAATTGGTTCAAGTCTTCTACGAGGGGCTTATTCCCTCTGTTAGGAATACCGTCGATGCCGTTTGTGCGGGAACTTTCCTACATAAAAGCGCCGACGAGGCCTGGAAAATATTTGAGACGTTAAGCGAGAATTCGATGCATCAGGCTGTGTCGGTACGTTCTGAGGGATACCTTCAACCTAAGCGAGAGGTGACAGTTGAGTCAAGTCAATCATTTCAAATACAAGAATTAAATAGAAAACTTGACCGACTGATGCAAATGAACAAACCGTCTAATCCATCCTCGTTAGAAGTATGTGCATTATGTTCTGAACCGTCCCATAATATCTTTGCATGTCCTTCTGCATCTCAATATCCGGAATTTGTTGAACAACACGTTAATTCTATGCAACAATTCCCACAAAATAATTATAATCCTAGGTCGACTAATTTTCCAAATACGTACCGACCCCAATACCAACAAGGTCAATACCAACCACCTCCTCCACCTCCACGCAATAATGCATTTGAGGAGAAGGTGTTGGCCTCACTTGAAAACTTTGGGTCGGTGGTTCAGTTAGTACACTCTCACACACAATCCATCGCAAAACTGAGTCCCAAGTAGGGCAAATTGTTAATACATTAAACCGGTTAACTGAGAGTAAGTTGCCAAGTCAACCTACTCAACAACCTAAGGGGCAATATGCAGTGGGTAGTACGAGTGAGAGTGTGAACGCTGTTTCGACTAGGACGACTGCTCGAGATGAGGAAGTTATTGTAATTCCGGATGAGAGTGAGAAAGATGGGAAAATTAACTTAAAAGTGAATAAGGAGGGTGAGGGAACGAGTAGAATTCAACAAGATAAAGGACCGGCCCCCAACAAACTATATTCCAAGAATGCCATATCCACCAAACGTTGAGGGACCGTCGCATTCGCTTAAGAAAGGGTCTAAGGTTGAGGATATACTCGAGGTGTTCAAACAAGTTAAAATAAATATTCCTTTCCTCGATGCTATAAAACAAATTCCCGCTTATGCCAAATGCTTAAAAGACCTTTGTACTCAAAAGCGCAAAATACGGAGTCATACTCCTAAAAAGGTCTTCCTTACGGAAAAAGTAAGCTCTATATTCCAACACGCTCCGCCGAAGTATAAGGATCCCGGTACACCTACCATCTCATGTGTCATAGGTGACACTATCATTCATAGGGCTCTCCTTGACTTAGGAGCTAGTGTTAATCTTATACCTTATCACGTCTACAAACAACTAGGACTAGGTGAACTGAAACCTACGGCCGCTACAATACAATTAGCGGATCGTTCTATTAAAGTACCTAGAGGAATCGTCGAGGATGTACTAGTAAAGGTTGATAAATGCTATTATCCTGTTGATTTCATGGTCCTTGACACTGAGTCCGTGCTAGATGCTAGAAAACACACTCCTGTCATTCTAGGCCGTCCATTCTTAGCCACGGCCAACGCACGTGTCAATTGTAGAACAGGGGTAATGAAAGTGTCATTTGGGAACATGAACTTAAAATTAAACGTTTTTAACGCTATGGATCAACCTCCTAAAAACGACGATTCCCTATGTGAGGTGGAAGATGAGGTAACACGGAATATTGAGCCTACTAATGAAATAAATGTGAGTGGGGAAAACAATATAGCGGACGATGATGAGTGGATGAATCCTAATCCCGTGGACCCTAATGCGGAATCTACTCGAAAGGTAAGAAATCGATTTGAACATACTGACAAACCGTTAATCGATTTAATTCAAAGCGATGTTATTTCTGCTTACCATCGAGCTCTACCTGACATCCTTAGGGGTACACAGTCCGATTTACGGCCTCCATGAGTCTTATGCTAGAAAGGTCTAGCTAAAGACGTAAAAGTTAGCGCTCCTTGGGAGGCAACCCAAGCTTTATTTCATCCGTTTATCTTGTTTTTGGTCGTTTTTGAGTCTGTTTGAGTCTGTTTTGGACATTCTGGATAGGTTTGGGGGTTGGAATTAAGTTATTTTAATAGTAGAGACAAAATTTTAACCAAAAAATGGAGAAAACCATTCTCGCGCGCGCGGCCCGCTCGCGCGAGACGTCGCTCGCGCGGCCCGCTGGCGCGAAAATGTGCCTTAACGTTTTTCTTTGCTTTTCTTTATTATGAGCCTCAGGTTCTCCTCGCGCCTGATCTCGCGGGCGCGAGGTACCTCGCTCGGGCGAATGAGTGAAAAAAAAAAAATTTCTGGGAATTCGCGCGCGCGACGGCCGCTCGCGCGGACCGCGCGCGCGATTCCCCCATTTCTGCATATTTTCTTTTATTTTCTTGTATCCTTCCCCCATACCTGCTTAGGTATTTGTTCCATTTCTGTTTTTGTTTTGTAAGTCCTTTTCCATCAGGTTTTTGATTGTTTACTTACTTCTGGTTATGTTTTACAGTATGTTTTAGTTTCTTTTCTAGTTTATTTTCTTGTGGATCTTTATAGTTCTGTTTCTTCTTATAGTTTATTTAGTTTAGTTTAGTTATAATCCTTTTAGCTGTTTTTATTATGTTGTTTGTTTAATTTTCTTTTGTTAAGAATTAACAGATATTCCTTTGTGTTCACCTGTTCTATGCTTGTCAAGATCGAGGTACTATCGTTCCTTCCTTATGTACTCTCCTTTCTTTCATTTTATTGTTTCATTGGGGACAATGAAAGGTTTAGGTTTGGGGGTATGCACACACATGCACATTATTTTATGCAAAATTTTAAATTTTTTCAATAAGTGTGTTTAAATAAACGATGATTACCGATGTTTTTGCAATATTAATTTGGTACTTCTTGTTATGTAACTTGGATTGTTATAGAATGGTAAACAAGGGAAGATGTGATTAAACATTTGCTGAAGTTATGATATGATATTTTAGGTTATGTATCATTTGAATCGTAGTTTTATATCATAGATTTGCACATAAATTTATGCACTGCACGTAGTCACGTGAATACATGTTGGTTGTGAACTATAATATGATTCGGATTTCTAGATAACACATGATGGAGACTAGACCCGGTGAGCTTTTGAGCCTATCTTTTCTATTTAGAGGGTTATAAATACATTGTGTTTGTCGAATTTCATTGAAATAGCGCATTAACTTGTTGTTTAGTCTCATTATTCTTGTTTTGGTTAATAGTCAAGTTAAAATATTTGTTACCATGCAAAATAATCTTCCGTCGTAAACATTGAAGAACCATATGACCCTAGGACATGATTTTAGGCCCTCTTTGTTTATGACCGATAAATGAAAAATTTCCTTAGTTCGCCCTTTGAGCCATTAAAATGCCATTTCTTTCTTAAATTACCATTATCCTTGTTTTTGCTCCGATTTGGCCAACTTGGAGTTCACTTCTGAAAGATTGATCACCTTTTAGTGGTGTTAAGGTGATGTGCGATTGAGAAGAAGAAAATAAGATGCTATTGGGGTAGTTGCTTGGTATTCGATGAATAATCATTTGAGAAGCGAGAAAAGAAAAAGGAAAGGAAAAGAAAAAAATAAGGAAGAGGAAGGTTGAAAAAAAATGATGAAACAAAAGAAGAAAAAAAATGAAAAGGAATGAAGAGAAAGAAAAGATGAAAGTTTGTAGAAGAAGAATGAAAGAAAATCGAACATGCTTTACAATGCCATTCTGAAACTACCTGATATATCTGTCCTATACTTTTTCATTACCGGAGCCACATTACAACCTTTAAAAAGTCCTATTTGATCCTAGGGAACATGGTTCGGATATGAAAACGATGGGAGGGGGATTAAAACATGGTAATGATTAATTTCTCTTGATTGTTGGCATCCTATCCATGAGACTATAGTTCTGTTGTGTCATGCGTCTTTTTCATGTCATATGTGAGTATTATCGTTTTGAAAATATATTTCCTTTGCTCACGTATACTAGAAAAATTACACCTGTTTCTGAGTGTTGTATTTTAGAGTGTAATACCTTGTGAGATTCGTAGTCGAGACATAGTTAGACGGTTATCCAGGTTATATTCCAAGTTCATGATAAGCGCGTGTTCATTTGACTACCTCATCACACACGTGCGATTTTATGAGAAACTCTATTGATTTATACGATGCATGTGCTTGAGATTGTTCTTCATGATGTAGGTAGACGTTTGATTCTATTTCTTTATGTTCGTTATCCTATTTCAAATCTTTGTTGTATAATAAGGAGTATTGAATATTATGCTTTTCGTTTTTAATAAAACTTTTTAAATTTCTAAGATAATAAAGATGGTTGTGGGTGACTTGTTGACGAGAACCCTCACGAAACTTCACTCGTCCGACTAGGGACACCTAGGGGTTTAAAAGGCTTGTTGCATACGCTAAATGCAATCGTGATCCATACGAAAATGGAATAGATTTTTATTAGTAGTTTTTATTTTAGTTTTGCTCGAGGACTAGCAAAATGTAGTTTTGGGGGTGTGATCGGGAGAGAACTAATCCTAATTATATGCCTTAACGAACATTTGTTAGTACCTTTTTATCCTGTTTTTTGTATATTTTTACTTCGTTTTCTATTTTCTGACAGGTTTTGGAAGAAATCAACTAAACCAGGTTAAACAGGGTGAAAAGTCAGAAAGAAAGAAGCTGAAAAACCAATGTCGCGCGCGCGGTCCGCGGGCGCGAGAATCCAGAAATCGCTCGCGCGAGACCCCCAATAACTCGCTCGCGCGATCCGCGCGCGCGAAGGACCAAAAGTCGCGCTCGCGCGGCCCGCTCGCGCGATATGCCCAAAAATCATAGTTGCGTATTTCAGTGTACTGAAGACTCCTGTGCAAACGAAACTGCAGAATGACGTGCAGATTGTAAATTACATCAGTTTCAGTCCGTTTCGAGTTGTAAAGGCTTCCAAAACTTGTTATAAATCTATATATACTCTATTTTACTTCAATTAGGGGGTTGACAACCATTATACACATTCATATACAGCCATATACACACACTTCCAGCCCTTGAAGAGGGAGAAGCAAGGAGAAGAAGAAGAAGACCAAGGGTTTCCATGGCCTCCTCCATCAACTACTTGCCGATCTCTACTCCTATGGCAGCTTAGATCATCGATCTAGGGTTTCAATGAAGGCCTAGATGAGTAATAAGGTTTTATTTATGCTTTTATTTTAGTTTTATTATGTATGGATGACAGTCACATGTTTAGAGGATTTTTATAAATAAATCGTACTTCTAGTGATTAAATCATTACTTTCAGGATTTATTCTTGTCTTAGATCTATTTTGACTGTGATGTGCTCAACGATCTATTCTTGCTGTGCTTGTTTAGGTTGTTTACATGTGATGGTGCTTTATTGATTCGTGCTATCAAGTATCCGAATAGTCCATGCCTAGGTTAGACGGATTAGATCACAACCCTAGTTTAGTGTGAGATAATTCGTGCTATCCGCAGATGGATTATCTTCTTGTCGGAGGAATTGGGCTTGTAGCTACAATTCCCCATATTCATCCAACGTAATAAGCTAAAGTAATTCATAAATATTCCTATTATGAAACTAGTGGTGGATTTGCGATCCTAGGTTTCCTTTAAATATTATTTAAAAACACTTTTAATTGCTTTCATAGTTTAGATTTATTTTTAGTGTCATTAGTTTAATTAAATTCAAAATCAAATCCGTTTTTCCTAATTAATTAGACTTAGGTTTTAAAATTAAGTTGCTGTAGTAATCAATCTCTGTGGGTTCGACCTTTACTTCCACACTGCAAATCCTTAGAAAAGTAAAGAATACTTTTACATCTTGATTTTGACAAGATCAGTTTCCTATCCATATAGGAACCTACCTGATTATGTGCCGGACGTTGTTCGACAACGTCCGGGTCACCCTGACTGGTCTCCTGAGGACGTTGCTTCGATATTCACGCCGTATTCCGGTCCTGAGGATGATAGGGTGGATTTGGGTCCGAGTGTCATTGAGGGGATTGAGGAGGGTCAGAGTCTGGATTTACATGAGGATTTTGATGTGGTAGGACCGTCGTTCGACCCTGCGGAGCATCCAGAGTGGGAGCTTGTGGATTGGTACTATCGATCTGCCGTACAGCCTCCGTCAGATATTTTCCGTGGAGTGGACGTCCTGGTGACCTTCTATGCGGACTGCATCCATGTCATTGTCATGTTCCCCTCTGTATAGGGACATGCAGTGATTTGGTTTGGGGGAGAGTACATGGATATTTCATTTTAGTGTTTTTGTTTAGTTTTATTCGTATAGTGTTTGTTTTCATACTTTTTAGTACTTCAGTTTATTTTTGTTAGTTTCTTTTATTAGTTTTAGTTTATTTGTTATTTCGTTGATTTGTTAGTTCTTTTAATTCATTGTAAAACATTTAAAAAATAAAAATAAAAATAGAAGTAGTAATAATAAAAAAAAAAATAATAAACATTGTAGTAGTTCTATAAATAAATAAATTCAGTTTCTTAATGTTGTTCAAATTTTGCGTTCCTTTTGATTATAATTACATTTCGTTGAAATTTTGAGGATTAAGAGAGTATATAATCGAATGCCTATCGAAGTTATGAGAATACGTCTGGAGAATTGTATATCCTTAGAATCGTTGTGTTATATCTTATACTTGCATATCTTGTTGCACTACACGTAGTTATATGGATACATATTAACCTTGAACTGTAATATAAATTGGATTTCTAAATAGTAAAAGTGTGGAGACTAAACCCGGTGAGCTTTAGAGCCTGTTATTCTTTGTGAGGTTTTTAAATTTATCGAATTTCTTTGACACATCGCGCTATCTCGTTGAATGGTCTCATTATTTCTTCATTTTGATTGAAAGTCGAGTAAATATTAGAGTTACCATGTTTTAAAAAAAATATATATATATATATATATATATATTTTCCTTTTTATATTATAGCATTGAAAAATCATGTAACTTTAGAAAATGACACTAGGCCATCTGTTCTAATAACCCTTTTCGACCTTTGGCCTACCCTTTATAATTTCTTTTATATATCCCTCGTTAACCCATTTGAGCCGTTTGTAAATAAGTCATTTCCTTGTTCACCTATTATCCTACCCACTCCGATATGGAGTTCGCCATTATTAAATATTACCGACCCTATGTCCAAGAGTAGCTAGAGAATAGTTTGCATAAAGAAATTGGGCTATTAAACGACTAGTAGTTTGCATGACGACTAGGAAAAAAATATGATGGAGGGAGTAGTAGAAAAAAGAGTAATGCTAAAAAAAAAATATATAAGAAAAAAAAAAGAAAAAAAGAAGGGATATGAGTCTTATGAAAAAAAAAAAAGAAGAAAAAAAAAAGTAATATAAATAGTCGTGATATTAAAGCCCTTGCGTTACACATTAAGACTATTCCTAGATATTTACGGACTTTTTGAATTCCTTTACCTTTCTTTTTCTAAGCCTTAACCCTTGACCAACATTGCAACCTGTATAAAGTCCTAGTCGATTCTATGGAAATATGATTTGAAAATGTTACCGATAAGGAAAAGGAAGTAAAAGCATGGTAGTAATGATATTCACTTGACGATCGATATCTATTCATGAGACTATGATATTTTTGTCGTGTCGTTCGTTGTTGAGAGTCGTATGCGAATTTATTAGTTCTGTTTAATAATTCTTTCTCGCATATATCTAAATGAGTGATTACACCTGTTTCAAAGTGATTCTATTTTAGAGTGTAATTAACAACGTGAGATTTGTAGTCAAAGCATGACTAGATAGTTATCTAGTTTATATTCCATGTTCATAGTTACCGTGTATCCACTTGACTACTACTTCACACACATGCGAGTCTTCGATACATTCTATTGATTCTTGTGATATATGTTTTCGGCTTATTTCTTATAATGTAGGAAGGCATATGAATGTTTTATTCTTGATAATTTTAAAAGTTTTATTTGAGATTGATTGTATCAGAGGAGTATGTGACATTGAACTACTTAAAATTTTGAATAAAATCTTTACAAGTTAATAAATATGGTTGTGGGTGACTTGTGGACGAGAACCCTCACGAGACTTCACTCGTCCGACTAGGGACACCTAGAGGTTTAAAAGGCTTGTTGCACAAGCTAAGTGCAATCGTTATCCATACGAAAATGGAGTAGGAATTTTAGTATTTGTAGTTTTATTTTCTTTTTGCTCGAGGACTAGCAAAATGTAGGTTTGGGGGTGTGATCGGGAGAGAACAAATCCCAATTATAAGCCCTAACTCACATTTATTAGTCGTTTTTATCTTATTTTTATGTAATTTTACTTTATTTTCTATGTTCTAGCAGGTTTTAGAAGAAAACAGGTATATAAGGTAAAACAAGGTGAAAAAGCAGGAAGAAAGAAGCTGAAAAAGACATCTCGCGCGCGCGACCCGCGGGCGCGAAATTCCAAGAATCGCTCGCGCGATCCGCTCGCGCGAGAACCCAGAATTCGCTCGCGCGACCCGCGCGCGCGAGGTACCCAATGTCGCGCTCGCGCGACCCGCTCGCGCGATATGTGTAAAAACCAAAGTTGCGTATTTCAGTGTTCTGAAGAGTCCTGTGCAGACGAAATTACCTGAAGACGTCCAGAGTGGAATTAACTGCTGTTTCAGTGCAATACGAATTGGAGGAGACTTCTAAAAACCTTTGTACACTATATATATTTAGTTTTTATGATTTTTAAGGGTTACACACCTTGAGAGCAATTGATCAATACATACATTCAGCACTTTTTGAAGGCAAGAGGAAGGTTTCTAATGGCTTACATCAACTACACCTTCATGCTTTCACCTACTATGAGCAACTAAACTCCTCATCTAGGGTTTCAATGAAACCCTAGCTATGTAAAGGGGGATTCTACTCTTCTTTATTTTAAGATTTTATGTTTATGGATAGTGATTGTATGTTGGTGGATTTTATATAATCAGATTTTAATGTTAATAATCAAGAGTACTTTGGATCTATTCTTGTCTTAGATTTTTCCTTATACTTATTGAACTCAATAGTCCTTGATTTCTGTGATTGATAGGAGTATTTACATACAATGGTGCTTATGTGATTGTGATGTTTATATCTTTTATAATCCATGCTTAGGAAAGATGAGTTATGCTACACCCTAGTTATAGGTAGATGATTCATGTGAACCATAGATGGATTATGTTTAGATTAAACTAACGATATCTTCTTGACGATACTATTGGGCTTGTAGCTACAATAGATCATAACTATCCAAAACATAGAACTTAGAATAAGAGGTTTAGACCCTCAATGCATAGTTAGTGGTGGATTTGTAATCCTAGGTTCCATCTCCATATATTTACATCAATTTCCAATTTTGCATTTAAGTTACTTAGATTTAATTTTATATCTTATTTACATAAATTCATAGTTTAATTCATAGTTTAAAGTAGCAGTGATAATCAAAACCTAAATCAATTAAACTTCCAATTTTCTTATAACTATATAGATTAGATTTTAGTAATTAAAGGATTAAAAGTTAACAATCTCTGTGGGTTCGACCTTTACTTTCCACACTACAAATCTTTTGAAAGTAAAGCATAAATAAGCACACTTTTATATCTTGATTTTGACGAGATCAGCAGAGACTTTATCTTCCTCGCTGAAAAGTCCCCTATTTCAGTTTTTAAGCCAAATTTGACCCATTTTGCAATCCGAATTAAAACATGACATGTAATATATGAAATTCTTCATTTTTCCACAAGGATTAGGAATCTATAATCGAATTAGTATGAATCCAACCATAGCTCTCGGATTTTACGAAAATCCAAGAGACGTCAAAACTTCAATTGTAATATACTTTCTCGTATGAATGAACTAAGCTCTAATACTTTAAACATAGCATGTATATCATGTAATCTTTCATATTTATCTATAAAAACAGATTTTGGTTAAGTTTGGAAAATCACCATTTTTGAGCTTCAAGCTTTCATACGAAAATTAACAATGGTGTTCTTCAAATTAGACTAAACCAACAGTAAATAAGGATGAGATTACATTCTAGGTGAGTTTAGAATACTCACTGTGATTGAGATAGAAGAAAATTATTGAGAATGAATTAAGATATAGAACACCCAATACAACTTCAAGCTATGGGGGACTCAAGCTTCTTCTCTCTAAATTTCTGTAAGTATTTTCTATATATCTCTCTCTATTCTCTGTATTTTCAGTTTCTAAGATCACCAGATTGTGAGATGTGTGAGTTTAAGAGTGTATGTGAAGAACATATATATAAACCTCAATTAGAGAACTTGGGCTCCAAGTCCATTCTAGTTTACTCTACTAATTCAAATAATATATAATTACTAAATATACATAATATACAAACACATCATACAAATATACATACGTATATACACCCTTACAAAATGAAAGGGTGTTTATAGGCTAATTGGGGTCAAGTATGGGGTGTTTGGGAAACTTAGCTTTTGAAAGAACATGAGTGCACACCAAAAGAGCATGGCCAAACAAAGCATTACCAAGTTGCCTAGGAATTTCTTTTATTGTTTGGGTACAACTACTTATGGCACTAAGTCCACACACACACAAATGCATATCCAAACAATGCCTATCTAATCATTGCTACCATAAATAGAAATAAGGCAAGTGTCAACTCCTACTTGGTGGAGATTCCCAAACTGTGGGAGATCAAAGTGGTGCGGACAATTGTCGACATAAACTGGTATTTTTACGGCGCGGTGATTACCACAAAAATACATGAAAATTCATTTTAATGTAAGGAATGATTTTCTGATTTTATAAAAATACAATTTGAGTCAAAAGAAAAATGTTTCCACCGTTTTGAAATACAGATTTTGGAATCCAACCCAAGTATTACTAAGTTTGCAAAATTTACAATTTGACCCCAAAAGAAATGCGATGAGAAATCAAACAAGTAATAAGGTTCAAAATATGAGAATTGAAATTAAAATTGACACCGGGAATACAGATCAAATATGGAAATGCAGATTAAAATTTAAATGAAATGCAGGTTGTTTCAATATTACTCCTCTCCAAGATTCATTTCTGGACGAACAACTATTTTCCCTATCCGTCATGAAACATCCGTGGTTCAGCGACATTGTCAACTTTTTAGCTATGGGTTATACCCCTCACACTTGGTCTACCCAAGATAAAGATCGTTTCTTTTCACAAAAATTAAACATTACTATTGGGACGACCCACTTCTATTCAAGTACTGTTCTGATCAAATCATACAACGTTCTATTCTGGAGAGTGAGTCTATTTTAAACTTTTATTACTCTTTAGAATGCGGAGGTCACTTTGGTGGTCGTCGTACGGCTGCTAAAGTCCTCCAAAGTGGGTAATATTCGCCAATCCTATTTAAGGACGCGTATGAATTTTGTCAAAAGTGTGTACGTGGTCAACAAACAGGTAATATGTCCCATCGCGATGCGATGCCTCTTACTCCGATCCTTATTATTAAAATATTTGATGTGTCGGGCATCAACATTATGGATCCGTTTCCGTCGTCCTTTGGTTTCGAATACATTCTAGTCACGGTCGACTATGTTTCTAAGTGGCTGGAGGCAGTGACGACGAGAACCAACGGCCATAAAGTTGTGGTTCATTTTATTAAAGATAATATATTTTGTCATTTCGGTATGCCATGAGCGATTATAAGTAAGGGTGGCAATTTAGGTTATACGGGTCATGGGTCATAAACGGGTTGCGTGGTTTTGGGTTGATTTTCAGTTTTGAGTATTATTCAATAAAAAATATTTGCTTTTTTTATTTAATCGTGTCGTGTCGTGTCATAATCGGGTTGTCTCAGTAAAACGGGTTATCGTGTCAAAAATTGCCACCCTAATTATAAGCGACGGAGGAAAACACTTCTGTAATCGTCACTTTGAGGCCCTCGTTCGAAAATATTGCGTCACTCATAAGGTAGGAACCGCGTACCATCCTTAAACCCAAGGCCAAGTTGAAGTTTCAAATAGAGAAGTAAAAAGTATACTAGAAAAAACGGTGCGTCCAGATTGCAAAGATTGGTCGCAACGACTGAGCGATGCGCTTTGGGCATATTGAACAGCTTATAAAACTCCTATTGGAATGTCTCTATACTGATTAGTCTTTGGAAAAGCGTGCCACCTACCGGTGGAACTTGAATATAAATCCTATTGGCATGTAAAATTGCTTTATCAAGATATTAAATTGGTAGGATGCCACCGTAAACTTCAAATACAAGAACTGGAGGAATTAAGAAAAGAGGTGTATAAGAACTCAAAGATATACAAAGAACAATCGAAAGCTTTTCATGACAAAATGATCATAAGGAAAAATTTCAAGGTCAGACAATGCGTTTGGTTATTTAACTTGAAATTAAGGTTATTCCCAGGAAAACTACGTTCCCGATGCGACGGTCCGTTCATGATAACGCAGGTGTTTCTGCATGGAGCGATCGAAATACAAGATACAAACGGCGAAACACCTTCTAAGGTAAATGGCCAACGGCTTAAGCTGTACCGGTATGAAGAGACGGATGAAAGAGAAATTGAATCCATAGATCTGGTAGATCCGATTTATCGACTGAGCACTTACATCGGTCGAGCTAATTACGTAAAACCTAGCACTTCTTGGGAGGCAACCCAAGCATTTGATAGAGTTTTCCTTAATTTTGTACACTTTTTAGGAATTTTTTTGTCAATGTCTGAGTTTCGAATACCTAGCAGACGATATTTTGATCATTTAAATCCCTATACAAGAAAACAAGTGAGAAAATGAGAAAAACGACATATCGCGCGCGCGGCCTGCTCGCACGACAGGTCGCTCGCGCGAGTTTGTGCTTTAGAGAAAATTTTGAAATTTTATTAGAGGAGCTCTCAGTTCTTGCTTGCACCTCAGATCGCGCGCACGAGGATGTCGCTCGAGCGGCCTGCGGGAACGATATTCTTACTTAGAAATTTTTTTGTGAACTCTGAAATAAGGCCTCAGTTTCACCTCGCAGAGGAACTCACGCGAGCAAAGACCGCTCGCGCAAGGTTCCACTCCGTCTATAAATAGGGTTGTCAAGCCCTAATTTCTTGAATATCTCTCTCTCTCTCTCTCTCGCGATTCCTCTCAAACACTTTCTCTCTCAGATCTCTTTCTCCCTCCCTTCTCCACCATCATCCATCACCACACATCGCTGAACACTGTCGGCCAGCCACCACCAACCGACATCGGCACTAATGCTGGACCGACATCGCCGCCTCCGTTTTTACCTTTCCTGTCCCCTTGTCTGTACTTACAGGTATATATAGCAGACATATAAACATATATACACACATAGATATGAATAGTAATATATATACCCAAATACATATACATACACAGATAGACCTAAGGGGGTAACTTATCTTAAGGTTTGTGAGTTGGGGATGATACCCGCATATATATATATATATATATATGAGTATACATATTTCTGTGGGTGAATGTTAGATCATGATCAATTATGTGTGTAAGTTATCGATGTATTTACACACATACAGATTTGAATCTTGATATATAGACAGATACATATATACACACAATCTTCCTGTCCCCATATGATTAGAGTCACCAACCTTAACTCTAGTTAGAGTTGATTAATTCTCACTACGTTTACCTATACACAAGGCTTAATTTACAAATGTAAACCCCTGGGTTCTAAATCTGGGATCCCTAACCCTTGCTTTGAATAGGACTATTTCACTCTATGTTTATAATTTGGGGCTTCATATCTCTATATATGTCTGCGTTGATATATTTACATTTTTTTACATACATATATATACGATTCAATCATTAATACTATTCTCACCTTACTTTATATAAGTATATACTTATATACTTAAAGACATATACAAAACATTATACACATCCATATACAACAAAAACTTCAGCCATTGAAGAGGGAGAAGCAAGGAGAAGAAGAAGAAGACCAAGGATTCTCATGGCCTCCTCCATCAACCTCTTGCCAATCTTCAATTCTATGGCCGCTTAGACCGATATCTAGGGTTTCAATAAAACCCTAGCCAAGTAATAGGGTGTTATTTATGTTTTTCTTTTATATTTATTATGTATGGATGATGATTACATGTTTCAAGGATTTTAAATGATAAAATCGTACTTCTATTGATTAAATCATTACTTTCAAAGTTTATTCTTGTCTTAGATCTATTTTGGATGTGATGTGCTCAATGATCTATATTTGCTGTGCTTGTATGGATTATTTACATGTAATAGTGCTTATTTGAATTGTGATATCAAATAGTCGAATAGTTCACGCCTAGGGAAGACGGAGTGTTCTGCAACCCTAGTTTTGTGTGGGACACTCCATGCCAACCGAAGATGAATTATGTTGATGCTTAAATCATAGTTATTTTCTTGACGGAGGAATTGGGCTTGTAATTACAATTCCTCTTTATCATCCAACGTAATAAGCTAATTGAATGCATAGATACCCTTATTATGAAGCTAGTGGTGGATTTGCTATCCTAGGTTCAATACACATATTTATCAAAACAGCTTTTAATCACTTTCATAGTTAGATTTATTTTCTTAGTTTCTTAGTTTAATAAAAAGCAAATCAAAATTCCATTTTCTTAATTAACTAGGGTTAGGTTTTAAAATTAAAGTGTCTTAGTATTTCAATCTCTGTGGGTTCGACCTCTACTTCCACACTACAAATTTTTTAAAGTAGAGTATACTTTATATCTTGATTATGTGGGTTAATCTTGTTTCTTGTTCTGATAACAAAAACTAATAAAGTTTCAGTTGTGATTTATTTTGTTTCAGGTTATAATTTCAAACAATCCATATACTTACCTCGATCCTCAATTTTTATTTTCGAACGAGTACCATGGACCATCCTTTATCTCCTCCTTCTTCGCCCGATAGGTCCTCTAGTGGGTTGAGTCGTCATTCTGACTCTAGTTCATCCACCGATGTTACCTCGCTGAGTCATAGTGTAGCTAAACCCTACGGTCCAGTCGACCGTCCCGATTAGTGCCGTCGTTGTCCTCGTGTCCCCATTACTAGTTGTTCAGATTTTTCAAATGAGGACGATCTATTTCGCGATGACCCCACTGCTATCGATGGTTCCTATGGAGCACCCCTGACTCCTCTGAGTCTTCTTCTTCTTCCGATTCGACCGAGTCCTCGACCTATGACGACGAGGACGAGGATGGCGAGGGAGTTGTGTTGAGTCTAGGAGATATAATTCCAAGTGAGCCTATTGATACCTTTGTCCCTTTACCCGAGGTTACCTATCCGTATAGGGATTTACCGGATTACGTGTCGGACGTCATTCGACAATGTCCGGGACACCCGGATTGGTCCCCTGAGGATATTGCCTCTATTATTACACCTTATGCCGGTCCTAAGGAGGATGAAGTCGACTTTGCACCAGGTATTCCTGAGGATGAGGACGAGGAGATAGAGACGCCATTTGATCCAGCTGAGCATCCAGACTGGGAGTTGATTGACTCGTATATCCGCGCTGACGTGCCACCTCCATCAGATGCTTTCTGCGGAGTGGACGTGCTAGTTACCTTCATTGAGGCATACATCCATGTCATTGTCATGTTCCCACCTGCATAGGGACATGCGGTGACTAGGTTTAGGGAAGTATTATGGATTTTTGTATCTTAGGAGTAGTCGCTTATTTTTGTTTCATTTGTTTTCAGTTGTTAATAGTTTTAGTAGTTTTCATAGCTTCAGTTGTTTTCATTTCTTTTATTCGTTATTCCTTTCATTCGATGTAAAAAAAAAATATATATATATATAATATATAAAAAAACATAACAATAGCAATAAATAAATAATGTACATTTTTTTAATACTGTTCAACGTTCAATTCTTTCTTGCTTGATTAGATTTCTTTGAAACTCGAGGTTAAGGGAGTACGTAATCCGATGTCTACTAAAGTTATGAAGGTATGTATTGAAAGTATATATCATTGGAATCATTGTTTTATATCTTAAACTTGCATATCTACTTTTTCACGGCATGTAGTCATATGGATGCACGTTTATATTGAATTATAATATAACTTGGATTTCTAGATAGTAATATTGTGGAGACTAAAACCAGTGAGTCTTAGAGCCTTTCATATTTGTTAAGGGTTTTAAAATTACTTTATCGAATCTCTTTGACAAAGTGCATTATTTTGTTGATTAGTCTCATTGTTTCTTTATTTAATTGAAAGTTAAGTTAATATTGTAATTACCATGTTTAATAAAATATAAATCTATTTTCTTTGATATTGTAACATTGAAGAATCATGTGACTTTAGGAAATGATATTAGGCCATCTGTCTATATAAACCCTTTTTGGCCTTTGACTTACCCATTACAAAACTTTATATCCTTTGTTAGCCTCTTGAGCCTTTAAATAAGCCATTTCTTTGTTCACCCATTATCCTACCCACTCCGATATGGAGTTCGCCGATATATAAAAATTACCTAACCCATGTCCAAGAGTAGTTGAGGAATAGTCGTCCATAAAGGAATTGGGCTAATAACGACTAGTAGAAAGTAGAGTATTGAGTAGTATAAAAAAAAAAAAAAAAAAGAAGAAGTGATATAAAAGAAAAAGTAGATGTCGAAAAAAGGATTGAAAAAGAAAAAAAAAAGAGAAGAATAAAAAGAGTAAAAAAAAAAAAAAAAAAGGAAGAGAAAAATATGAAGTAGTAGAAGAAGAAAAATAAAAGTCGTTGTAGTTAAAGCCCTTGTGTTACACATTACGACCATTCCTATCTACCTAATTACACGCCTTAATTCACATTTGTTGGCCCTTTTTATCCTGTTTTCGTGTACTTTTACTTTGTTTTCCATTTTCTGTCAGGATTTAGAATAAATCAAAGGTTCCAGGCTAAATAAAGATTTGAAACTAAAGAAAAGAAGCAGAAAAAGCCATATCGCGCGAGCAGCCCGCTCACGCGACAATCCAGCACCTTGCTCGAGCGGCCTGCTCGCGCGAATTCCCAAAAATGCGCTCGCGCGATCCGTACAAAAACCAAAAACGCGTATTTTCAAGTGCTAAAGACTCTTACGCGAACGAAATTGCTTAATTACGTCTAGAAAGTAAAATACAGCAGTTTCAGATGAAGTAGGTGTACAAAAGCTCTCCTAATCCCTCTACAAGTATGAAAAGCTCATTCTAAAGAAATTAGAGGGTTACACATTACTACACATCAATTGGAGGCAAGAGAAGAAGAAGATCTAGTTTGAAGGTTTCTGATAGTTACAATCAACTTCATCTCAATGTTTTCATCGATTATGCGCAACTAAACTTCTCCTCTAGGGTTTCAATGAAACCCTAATGTAAAGGGGGGATTCTTTGCTTTCTTACTTTATAATTTTATGTATTTGGATAGTAGTTGTATGTTTGAGGATTATTAATACATAATCGGATTTTTAATGTTAATAATCAATAGTATTTTGGATTTATTCTTGTCTTAGATTCTTCCTTATGCTTATTGAACCCAATATTCCTTGATCTCTGTGATTGATAGGAATATTTACATACAATGGTGCTTATGTGATTGCGATATTTATATCTTTTATAATTCATGCTTAGGAAAGATGAGTTATGCAACACCCTAGTTATAGGTAGATAATTCATGCCAACCGAAGATGAGTTATGCGTAGGTTAAACTAGTAATATCTTCTTGTCGATACTATTGAGCTTGTAGCTATGATACATCTTAACTATCCAATTATAAATCGTAAAGTAAAAAGTATAGACCTCCGATACATAGTTAGTGATAGATTTATAATCCTAGATTCCATTTACTTATATTAAAAACATTCTTAATTGTTGTCTTCGTTTATTTAGTTTAATTTTAGAATATCATTTCCATAATTTCATAGTTAATTCATAGTAGTAGTTAAATCAACAACCAATCAAAATTCCGTTTTCTATAACTAAATAGATTTAGGTTTTCTTAATTAAATGATAAAAATAATCAATCCCCGTGGGTTCGACCTTTATTTCCGCACTACAAATCTTAGAAAGTAAATCATACTTTTATATCTTGATTCTGACGAGATCAATAACTAACTATAGAAAACGGTAGACAGACGAAGGTGTCTATAACTTGCGGTGAACCGGACCAGTAGACCTAAGATAGACAGATGATCTAATCATATGTTCTTAAAAACGGTAGACAGATGAAGGTATTAGAATAATGTACTGTTGCTTAAATCATTATATCCCTGTAGTGCCGTAAACTGGGCATATATTCTTAAAAGCTGGGGATGGACTGACGTGGTGTCCATGACATGTGGAGGACTGTGCATATGTTCTTAAAAGTGGTGGACGAAGCAATGGTGTTTCTATAGAAGTGAACCATTGTCGAGTCTGTTCTTCTATCAGAATGTGTTGTCGGTCTTAAACTATCAAGACGTTAGTACTCAGATAATCGATTTAATTAAAGAGAAGATACCCTCAATGAAATTTAATTTTTTATCGTTCAACTTCCATACTTGATACCCTGTTAGTATCTAATTCACTCAGCTTTCATTAAACTGACGGTGTTTATGCCGCTAGACATTTCTACGTTCCAGTGCACGGTGCACCCTGGCTATGACTATACAGGTGAAGGACCTGCAGGCGAGGACTACTATGCCGATGACGATGTTCTTGTGGAGGATTATCCTGACGGAGGTCAGACATAAGAGGACTATTACGCCGAGGACTACCTCTACGCTGAGGACTACCTCTACACCGATTGAAGATTAGGCTAGATAATAGTTTAATTATCCTTATTATTTTTAGACTTTTTTTGTAATCAGTCATATGTTGTCTTGACGTTTGTAATTTATTATGTTCTATTTGATTCGAGACTCTGATTGTAATAGTTAGTAACTTTCTTTTGACTTTAAGTTACATTATTATCCAGAACCTAGATTACATTCTCGTGATCTTTATTATTTTCTGTTGCTTAGTACTGTGTGGTGTGGACAATCATGTGACTTCACTAGTCACTGAAAGGAAAAATTTTTTTTTCTCTATTTTTGCTGTTCTGGGGCGTGACACTAGAAACCGTGTTCTCATATGAAAAACTGCTTACTATGGCATTACCCTAGAAAAGTACTATGTTACTGAAGGATTGCACAAGACTAGCACTATTGCCAAAATAAACTGATTATATGTATAAGTCTCAGCTTACCACATAGCTAATTTGCTTTGTCAATATTGACTGCCTTGCATAATAGGGTCAGATTTGATACTGAGCCCCATTAATATCAAACCTAAGAAGTTATTCAATGGTCAGGGACCACTCAATGGTCAGGGACCATTGCCACATAGTGGTCCCGGCCAGTCCATGACTGCCATGTGAAAAAGTTGTCTACTTATTGGGAGATAAAAAAATATACACTTGACCAGATGATAGTCCATTACTAGTCGAGACCACTATGTGGCAAATGGTCCACGACCATAGAATAATTTCTCATCAAACTTGGAAAGCTGCAATAAATGGTGAATAGAAGATAGAGGTGTCAAACGAAGGGCCGCCCCAAAGAGGGGTAACCAAAGTTCGTTAAATTTTGAGGGCTTTAATGAAATTTTTGTAATTATATTTTTAGCCCTTGAGATTTTTTATTATTTTACATTTACGCCCCTCTCAATTATGTTTAGGCTCCCCTCAACTTATGTTTAGACTTTTATTATAAGTAGACCCAAAAAAAAATCACCAATTATGCATAATAGACCCAAAAAAATGTCAATTATGTATAAGTAGACCAAAAAATTTTACCAAGGGCGCCCCCCCCCCCCCCCCCCCCCCCCCCCACTCATGTAGGGGCCTCCCTTCTAGTAGTTCATTCCGAGCCTCAAAATACTCATGTCTGGCCCTGGTCAAACGAGCACGGGGCTGGGTGGGCCAACTCTAGGGTTATATTCGTGGATAACTAGTTTATGAGCTTTGCAAAAATTGAACTTAGGGGTTTTTTTTTTTTTGGGGGGGGGGGGGGACTTTTAAAAGCTCTCGAATGGAGCTTTTAAAAACTCAAAGTTACTTTTTTTAATTTAATGATATTATTTTGAAGAGTAATGTGTCACTTGTACAAAATTATCAAACAACATAATAATAAATTTCATAATTAAGCTAATTTTAAAAAAGTCACGTGGGGACCAAACTAAGCCTTAGATTACTAGCACCTGGCAACTTGGCAGATTGCATGAAGAATGTGACCAATTTATTAACTCTACAAATTATTATTTTTTTTTTCTAAAAACTGTTTTAATAAACAATTTTAAGAATTGTTTTTTTTTTTTAAGTAAAAAACTGTTTTTTAGACTCTACAAAACAGTTTAGTAAAAAAAAAAAAAGTTTTTAAAAGTGCAAAACTAGTTTATTAAGAAAACAGAAAATAGTTTTTCAAATAATAATTACGAAAAACTTTTAAATAACCCATTAAAATAGTGGACTGGGATGGGTTGAGGCGGGTTCGACTCACGAGTTAGTAAGCCAGGGCCGAGTTGGGTTAGTGGGTTGGGCCTGTGAGCTGGCAGGTATACGACATGACGGGGCGGGGCAGGGAAGGATGGGCCAATCCGGGCTTACTTTTACACCCCTAGTGGAAAGGATATATAGCTGTCAGATTTAAATGCAGAATAAAGGGGTATTGAAAGGAAAAAAGGGGATTGCAGTCACTACATTTTGAAGCCACGTTTTAAAGGCTTTTTTGGTGAAAATTATTTAGAACGCGAAAATTATTTTTAGAGTAAAGCAAGGCAGTCACAAAATTTGAAACCACGTTTTAAAGGCTTTTCTCGTGAAATTTTTTTAGAGAAAGCTATGCAATTCCAAAATTTTGATCACAAATGCTTTTCAAATACATCTAATTGTGGACTCACAAATGTTTCACAAAGTTTCCTATTGTTACATGTATTTTGGGGAGCATTTGGAATTAAAATTTGGTAAGCATAACATTACTAAATTATTTGTTTATCTTTGTTGAAATTTATACTGATTAATTGCAAAAACTTATTTATAATGGCTACTACTATTGTCAAAGTAATAGTGACTATGTGTATAAGCAAGGACAGACCTATTAAGGGGCAAGGTCGCTTTGATTTTAAAAAATTATATATACACTTAATACCCCAAAATTCTAAAAAAACTGCATTTTATTAGAATTTGAGTTTAAAAAGTTCTACAATACAACAAAGTATGATACATTCAATTTTTTGATCTCAATTTATAATAACAAGAGGTCATTTTATGGTAGTACCAATCAATATTAACCATTCTAAAGTGTCATTTGGAAGTAATTTTTAGGTGCTATTTGTCAGTTATAATTTGTAATAGGTAGTAAAATGTCTTAAAGTATTGTAACTTTAAAAAAAAAGAAAAGAAAAAAACTGTTGACTCTGGGGTACAACCAAGGGCGGATCTGTAGAAGGACAAGGGTGGACTCAAGCCCCCCCTTGATTTTTGAAAAATGTCATATATATATATATATATATATCCTAAAAAAGTTGCATTTTTACACTTAAGCCCCCTTCCAAATTAAAAAAAAAATATCTATTTTACACTTAAGTCCCCCTCCCTAGTATGAAACATTCAATCTTTTGGTCTCAATTTGTAGAAATAATGTGTCATTTTATAGTACATTTAGTGTCAATCAATATTAAGTTTTCTAATTCCTTCCTTCGTCCAAAAAATATGTATATATAGACCCAAAAAAATTACTTCGTGTAAACTCGCTACCTCTTCACCCTACCAATTTCCCCAACTCAAATTTCCTACATCCGTCCTTGGGTACAACTGAGCATAACCACTTGTCATGTGGTGTGAGTTTCTAATGATATGAGTTAGTGTAACCACTAATTTTAGATTAACATGACAAATAATTGTGGACTTTAAACAACATTTCAGATCCCCACAACTTGTCATTCCCCTATTTATAGTGGTACAGGGTTGGACCATTGAAAGGCAAACAATAGTTTAAAGTGGAGCGCATGCCCCACCTAGCATGTTGCAATATTTTAAAGTGGAGCTCAGCTGCTCAAGCCCCACTAGCATGTTACAATGTTTTAAAGTGGAGATCAAGCCTCACCTAGCATGTTACACTTAACCCAAGAACATTCAGAAAATTACTCCTATATATTTTATTAGTGAACCAAAACCCACAAAATAATTACTTTAAAAATTTCTCCCTATATATACCCATATGATCACATTGTTTTATCATCATCAAGTTCTAAATCTCATTTTTTCTTCCAAGTGAGCCAAAAGCCATCATAGTTTTCCAGCTTATCACACCCAAATGTCATCATTCCAATCACAAAAAACTTCACCGCCGAAGATCCGTCCGATTCCCGGCGGCCACGGACTGCCGTTGTTGGGGCCCATATGGGACAGGCTTGAGTACTCTTGGTTTCAAGGTGAAGAGATGTTCTTTAGAAAGAGAATTGAAAAGTACAAGAGCACCGTTTTCCGAACAAACGTG
Source organism: Hydrangea macrophylla (assembly GCA_033977485.1). Taxonomy (NCBI): domain Eukaryota; kingdom Viridiplantae; phylum Streptophyta; class Magnoliopsida; order Cornales; family Hydrangeaceae; genus Hydrangea; species Hydrangea macrophylla. The sequence continues at coordinate 40,131,791 of CM066994.1, forward strand.
CCCCCGACCTTCCCGTTCTACATCGGCGTGAATCCCAATGTCATAGCCGTCCTAGACTGCAAGTCTTTCTCTCACCTCTTTGACATGGATTTAGTTGAGAAGAAGAATGTACTGGTCGGAGACTTCATGCCAAGTGTTAACTTCACCGGCGGTGAAAGGGTGTGTGCGTACCTCGATACTTCTGAGCCTAACCACTCCAAGGTATGCTTTCACTTAATCCACTGTGGAAATACATTTTTTTTTGTTTTTAGTAGTATTTAATTAGATGTGTATGGAATTAGATAATGAAGAAACATGTTTAAGCTTGATACTGAATTTAGTACAATCTTAGAAAGAATTGTATTTGTTTTAATAAATGAAAAACTAACCATTTTCTTTTTAAATTTGTCTTTATTCCTTTTTTTGTTCAAACGAGACTCTTAGAAATAAGAGACTTTTCTGTTTTATGGGACCTTAATTAATTCACTTTTAGTAGGCCTAAAGCAAGGGTTTTTTCGGCATTACATTGAGGGTACGTACCACGTGATATGTTTTTGTAAAATTTTGCATTCAATGAGAGTGGGTCATTTGGATAACGAGGCGCAACACTACATGCAATAGCCAATAGGGATGAGGGATTCAAACCTACTTAAGTCGAGAGGGCTTCGAATCTACGTACATGGAGGGGAGTTGGTGCCAGGGTCAACTCACATCGGACCTCACACCTTTGTTTTGTTAGATATAAAATGAAAAGTATGAAATATTATCATAATTTCTTGATCGACCCATCCATAACCAAAAATATAATTTTTGTAATGACAGTTAAGTCTTAGAAAGAGAATCTTCTGCAATTTCCAATCTCAAACGGACCAGTTTTTTAGTGACGAAATTTTGACTTTTAGTGACGAAATTTTCATCACTAAAGGTATAGTACACTTTAAAGCGGGTCAAAATTTTGTCCCTAAAGTGTACTGTACCTTTAGTGACGAAAATTTTGTCCCTTAAAAGTCAAAATTTCATCGCTAAAGAGTTGGTCTGTAAACGAACGCCCGCACTGGAGTCGGCCTCTCTCTCTCTCTCTCTCTATATATATATATATACACACACACATTAATATAATGTATTGTATACATTATAAAATGATATAACGGCCATACATAATATTGTGATGGGTAATTCTAGGGACACAAAAGGATCACAAAAAGATGCTCACAAAAGGATGTGTGTCACTCATCCCATGTGTTGAGTTTAGTGTGGTGAGTCCTACTGCCATATAGATGTCACATGGAATGGCACATCCTTTTACGAGCATGTGTTTGTGACCCTTTTGTATCCCAAATATTGCCCTATTGTGATTGACAGATCAAGAACTTTGCATTGGACATTCTCAAACGGAGCTCCACCACCTGGGTCCCAACCCTCGTCTCCAAGCTCGACACCATGTGGGACACAATTGAGTCGACCCTCTCCAAGTCCGGCTCAGCCAGCTACCAAGTCCCCTTAAAGCAGTGCCTCTTTAGCTTCCTCACTCGCTGCCTCATCGGAGCTGACACAGCGAGTTCACCCAAAATTGCCGAGTCAGGCCACTCGATGGTCTTCAAATGGGTGGCTCTTCAGCTCCTCCCAGTACTCAAAATCGGCCTCTTACAACCCTTCGAAGAGATCTTTCTTCACTCTTTTCCATACCCGTTCTCACTTGTAAGAAGTGATTATAACAAACTCGTTGAGTTCCTTGAAAAGGAGGGCAAAGAAGTGATAGAAAGAGGTCAGACTGAGTTCAAACTGAGTCGACACGAGACGATTCACAACCTTCTTTTCATGCTAGGTTTCAACGCGTATGCTGGGTTCTTTAAGTTTCTCCCAATGTTGTTAAATGCACTCACGAGTGATAACACTGGCTTACAAGAGAAACTCAGAAATGAAGTGAGAGCAAAAAGCGGGTCAACTCTGAGTTTTGACACGGTGAGAGGGATGGAACTCGTGCAGTCTTTTGTTTACGAGACACTCCGATGGAACCCGCCCGTACCGATTCAATATGGGCGGGCCAGGAAGGATTTTGTACTCAGATCGCATGACTCAGTTTTTGAGATAAAGAAAGGAGAGCTTCTCTGTGGATATCAGCCGTTAGTTATGAGAGACCCGAAGGTGTTCGACGATCCTGAAACATTCGATCCCCATCGCTTCACAAAAGAGAAAGGCAAAGAGTTACTGAGTCACCTATATTGGTCGAACGGGCCACAGACCGGGTCACCCAGTGAGTCCAACAAGCAGTGTGCGGCCAAAGACTACGTAACTCTGACTGCATCTCTTTTTGTGGCTCATTTGTTTCTCAGGTACGACTCGATCACGTGTAACTCATCCGGGTTAATCACTGCAGTCCAGAAGGCCCAGTGAGTGTAAAATATATGTATGTAATGTACTCGTTTTTGTTTAGAAAACTGTAGAGTACTGGAAGACTCTTCAATGCGTTTGCTTCAAAACTGTGATAATATTAGAGCTACTTGTGCTCAAAGAAAATTGAAGAATCTACCTTTAACTCTTCAAATTTTAATGTCTTTCCAGTGTTAATCCCTGCAGTAATTTATTAATAAGAACTTGAAATTTTGGTACTTGCTCTTAAAAGTTTAGGGAATTTCTACTATGCTCAGAAGAGAGAGGGGTTCAGCCATTAGATAAAACATTTTTGGGAGCAATTAAATCCCCATCTTTGGATAAAACAATTCGAAGTGGTTTTGTTAGCGGTTACAATAATCAACTTGTTGCAATTTTTTAATTTTTTTTTGTCATTAACCAGTAGCATTTAATGCTCCCTTGCCATTTGGCAACATGTGAATGAATGCTTCCACACTAGTCTATTTGCTGCATGTATAGAGAAATTTCAAAAGTTAAATGCGCCTCTTAAGCTTAGTTTGGTCCCATTTGGTGCTTCTCTTTTTTTAAAGTACAATTTCATGTTAATTCATTTGGTAACTAGTTTATGATCTTTGGAAAAATTGAACTTAGGGTTCTTTTAAAAGCTCTAGAATGAAGCTTTTAAAAGCTCAAGATTGCTTTTTTGGTTTCATGATGTCTTTATGAATAATAGTGTGTCACTTGTATAAAATTATCAAAGAACTTAGTAATAAATTTCATAAGCTCTTTTTGAAAAGCCACGTGGAGGCCAAACTAAGCTTAAGTGTGCTAGAGTGGATCGGAGGAGAAATCATTGTGTAATTCGAGACCACCATGTCACCTATTTGAAATAGTAGCTAGGATCAATATATGAATGTCATGTTCGAAAAAATGTCACTATCACAAATTCATGGCTTAAACCGACAAAAGAAAAGAAGATAGTGACATTTGTTAAATGAGGCATCTTGGTTCAGATCACCGCATCCCATATGTGACATTGTGATCTCAGATCATACAATAACTTCTCTTATTGAAGCTTAAAAGGGAGAAAAAAATTTAACATGTATCAGTGCTGATGAGCTTAGTATCTCATAAGCATGAGAGATTATATATGAGTAAGTCTGTGCTTCTCACATTTGAATCTAAATTTTAATTCCCAATTACTTTGTTAATTAAACCTCATGTAGAGCTATGTGATACTAAGTACAACTCAAGGCCGGCCCTGAGATGCTAAAATTTGGCCAAGGCCCCAAGCGAACTTTCAAAAGGGGCCTAAAAATTGAGGTCTCTATACTAAATTTTATAGAAATTAGGAACAAATTAGAAGAAAATAGGCCTAAAAATGATAAGTTTCATAAAAATTAAAAGAAAATAAGCCTAAAAATGATATGTTTCATAGAAAGTAGGAAGAAATTAGAAGAAAATAGGCCTAAAAATGATACGTTTAATAGAAATTAGGAAGAAATTAGAAGAAAATAGGCCTAAAGATGATAAGTTTCATAGAAATTAGGAAGAAATTAAAAGAAAATATACCCAAAAATAAAGCCTAAATATGAGGCCCCATGCGGCGGCTTTGCCGCTTTGGCCCAAGGCCGGCCCTGGTACAACTGCTAAAGTATTTGAAAACCAAATTTAAAATTCAAATTTGTGAAGCATAGATTATGCTTAATGTATTCCTACGTCCCAGGAGGCTGGTAATATCACTTCTTTTCACATGTGAAAATTAATTGAAGCCTGATTCTTATTATTTTCCTTTGTTCCCTCACTAGATCCATTATGAACCAAACAGGACCTTAACCAAAACAAATTCAAGAGAGCACTGTTTTCATGAGCTACCACTCCTTGTGCTAATAGAACTTCGTGGTCGTTCATACAATCACAGTTCTAGCATTACAAGTTGGAACTTCTCACTCAAAAAAAAAAAAAACAAAAACAAAAACAAAAAAAAAACAAAAACAAAAAACAAAAAAAAGGGGAATAAAAGGCCACAAAAGAAACATGTAGTATATATCTATCTATCTATATATAGCAATGTATGTACCATGTGATACTTTCTATGTAGTTGGGATGCCACATGGCATTGTCATATAATATATACAATTGTATATAAATATCATAAGCATTGAAAGGGCAAAAAAAAAAAAAAAAGAATAAAAAAACATGCCTCCTACAATTTTACAATAACTTCCCTCACTGTAACTGACTCTCCCTGCCATGTATCCTATTTTTCATGCTTTTCTTAAAGAATTCCTAAGTTGATATGTACACAGATTTTACCCAAAAAAATCAATGACACCAACGCTAGTATATCTGTAACAATGAATGTGTCATGTGGCACTCCCCATGTAATTGGGATGCCACATGGCTGCCATATAATAGTGTTATCTATATGTATACAACTGCATATAAATATCATATAAGAATTAAAATTAACAAAAAAAGATTAAAAAAAGAGCATGCCATCCTACAATTTTACAATAACTTCCCTCATTGTAACCAACTCTCCCCACCATATATCCTATTTTTCAAATTTTTTTTACAAGAATTCCTAAGTTGGTATTTGCAGATTTAAAAAAATTCAATAGTACCTGTGCATAGCACGGACCAACGCTAGTGTACATATATACATACTTGTACCATTAAAAGATGGATCAGATTTTTCAAACTTTATTGTCTTATTTAATTCCTTTTTGAGTCTTAATACCTTCTTTGAACTAGGACTCAAAAAGGAATTTCACTCAGCAACAAGAAAATGAGAGTAATCTGCAGATGAACGATACCTATAGACAGTTCTATATGTTTGTGCCACAGAAGCGATTTCCATACAAAACAAATACAATATACAAGATTTCATGTGTAGTTCGGCCAATTATGCCTACTTCCACACACCTGAGCTAATGAACAATTCTACTAATTCAAGCAAATGATTATAATGTGCCAAAGAGAGTTAACAACCCTCACAAAAGCTTTCTCAAAGTACTCACAAACAAACAGATTTGATCTCTCAAACAAAGCCTCACAAAATCACTCTACAAGGCTAGCAAACCAAATGAACCCTAAGATTCTCCATTGAATAATAAACCTCTTTACTGCAAAAGGTATAAGTTACTCCCAATGACCCAAAATCGTCGCAAAGGATTTGCTTCCAAAATGAATTAGGAATCCAAAATCGTATACAACTTTCCGAATCTTGTTGCCATAAGATCTTGTGCTCGCCCGAGTAGACCGCTTGGGCAGAGCTCGCTCGAGGCGGACACCTTGTTGAGTGAGATTTAAGAAAGTCATACTCCAATTCTCGCTAGGTGCTTACACTGAAGCTCGCTCGAACGAGGGCTTGCCGGAGAGGATTGTTGGGCGACAATGCATCCAATTGATTAATTTCTTCTTCTTTTTCAAAATTTTCAAATTGAAGCCACAAATTCCAACTATCCCCACCTTGCCGAGATTTCTTCAACTTTGCAAATTGAGCCACAAGACTCTTGACGAATTGAAGGCTAATCATCAAGCAAAAAAATAAATCTATAACAATTCCAATTGGAAAAATGTAATCACCCTCTGTGGACACTCGGTTCCACCCTTTTTTTTGGAAAGGAGGGGCATTTTGAAATTCTTTTATTTTCAACTAGTCTTGCGAAAAAAAGATACAGAGTCGCCACTTGTTCTTTTAGGGAACCAAGAAAACCAATTTGACTCACCCAAACAGATAAAGGATACCGGCCCTTCATTACCAAAGAACTCAGTTCAGGGTTATGGTACGAGAGATGAAGAAGCCTCCGTGAAGACTATTTGCTCTCTCAAGAATTACAATTGAAATAAAAAACAAATTGATTTTTCACTCAAACTAGGGCTCAAATAAGAATGATGATTAAACAAGATATTTGAATGATTTTCCTTTAATTTTCTTGTTGTGTATAACCTTTCAAAACATCCCTACATATAGCTTTTGAAAGATTATAGCCGTGAGTGGTTGGGGGGATGTAAAAACAATTTTTAGGGAGTTTAAAAGCTAGCTAGTCGTTGTGCAGTTCTGCATAATTCAGTCGACTGAATTGAAGGTTCGGTCGACTAGAAGTTAATAACAGAGAAGAGACATTCTATGTGAAATCCAGTCGACTGAACAGTACTTTCAGTAGACTAAACATTACCTCTGATCGACTAGATATGAAATATTTCAGTCGACTGGTTTTTCCTGTTTTTCGCAGACTGGCACCTCTTTACTAAAACGGCCACAACTCCCTCTACAAAACTCATTTTTGTGATCCGTTTGAAGATTCAGAAACTAGATTCAATTACCTTTCCAACCATATAAAAATCAAAATCTAGTTCCTTACCAATTAGATTAGGTTTGCCTTTAAAGATGACCCATCTGCAAAGGGTAATTGATTTTGACTTAACACTTGAAACTTCTGTGAAATGAATTTAATTGAGTGGTCTAAGTATGTTTAGGTCTTTGAAAGATTTAAAGTATGAGAGCAAGGATCCTAAAGTCTAATTAAATTACTTGAGCCTCTATGAGTGATTGATCAAGATGCTTACAAGTAAATCCTACTCTTCAACCAAGGATGAAAAATTGTCAAGTCTTCAAGCTTGATCCTTGTTGAGCTCAATCACTCTTGGGCTTCACCATATACTATCTCATGATCTCAAACAAAGTTAGAAAATTTAAAGCTCATAATTCAAGAGATTAGCACAATAAAAATGACTTGATAATAGTTTAGAATAGAACAATTACAAACATGCTATTATCAATAAATTTGTCATCATCAAAACAAACATAAATAATACCTTAAAGAAATTCAAGGCTACCAATTTTCCCCCTTTTTGATGATGTCAAAGCATTCAATAGAGACATAGCAATTAAGAGCACAATAAGAGTCATTTTCATGTTATCATTCAAAGTATCAAGATATACAAAACATGACTCCAAGAATGATAACTTTCTAAAAATCTCTATTATCATTTTCCCTTTATTTTTAAAGATCTCTATCCTATCATTATCCCAATTTTTACATCTCTATCAATTTTCCCCTTTTTAACAATAACAAAAAGATTGGGGATTTGAACTAAAAGTTCATCCTCAATAAGATACAAAATCAAATAAAGTGAACATATAGTAATATGTTCCCCCTCAACATATGCATATATGAACAATTACCAATTTGAGATCAAAATTTTGCATTATCTCCTTAGGAGGATGGAATTACTATGAACATCAAAACAACATGTCATTCGAAAAGCCAACATGATTTCAGAATCAAAACAAATTAATCTAACCTACTTCTACAAGGCTTAAGGTAAAAGATTTGATCATTGTTCAAGCGCCTCTTGGATGCAACATTTGCCAAGGAGGTAGAAAGGATCCCGTCATAACCCAAACCATGTTAATTTTCTTTCAAAATGAACATTTATAATTAACATGCCCCTTTTTCATGCAATAATGAGAAGTTACATGGGGGAGGGTCTCATTTAAGATAGATTCCTTAACAAAGAAATTCTTGTGAGAATTTTGAGAATTTGAAGTAGAAGGAGTAGACTTTACAAAGAAGCTTTTTTACTTCTTTTCCTTGTATGGGTAAATCCTAAACCGGCTTTGTCAAAAACACATTTTTTGCTTTTCCAAAAGCATATTCAAATTTGTTCAACTTGTGCGAATTTTGCCAAAGTATTTTTGTCAAATCATCCACCTCCTTTCTCAATTCAACCTTTTCTTTTTCAAGAGATTCACTCGAAGTTTGATTGGTTGAAACAAGTTTGTCTTTTCTCAAAATTTCATTTTGAGATTTTAAATCATCCAATTACCTTTTCAACTTCAAATTTTCTTTTTCAAGCTCATTTGAAGATTGTGCTCTTGAAACACACTACACCACATGGGCCAATTTCTAACGGGAAGAATTAATGCTTTCTAACGGTTATTTCCGTTAGTAATTACTAACGGATATATTCGTTAGAAATCATTAAAAAGCGTTAGTAATGTGATTAACTTTAATTATTTTGATATAATTAAGTTTTATAACGGTTGTATAAATATTAGTAATGGATATAACCGTTAGAAATTTGATATGAAAATAAATAAATAAATGAAATCAATTCTTTAAGATAAAAAAAAACAAAAAAAAAAAAAACAAAACAAAACCATCAGGGTCCCTCTCTTCACACATAGATAGAGATAGGAGAGAGAGAAAGAGAGAAAACCATCGGGGTCTCTCTCTTCTTCAGCGCCGCCGAGCTCCCCCACTGCTGCCGCCGAGCTCCATAGGTACACTACTCTTTTTCCTCATTCCTCTTTCTTCTTCTTCTTCTTCTTCTTCTCCTCATCATATTCTAGCCCTAGATCTAACTTAAGTTCTTCCCCCCCTCCCCCCCCCCCCCCTCCTCTTTTTTTTCCCCCCTTCTTCTTCTTCTAACTTAGGTTTCCACCTAAAGGTTCCTGTATTGTTCTCTTTGTGTGTGCGTTTAAACTTTTCGTATGGAGTAATTAATTTGATCGGGATATATCATAGGAGATTGTCAATTCAGAAAAAGAGTTAAAAAGGATTTTTCCTTATAATTTTTGTTAGATACGATGGTTAATGTTCGAGATGTGCTGGGGAGGTGGAGAAAGAAGGTTGGAGAAGAAACAAAGAAAGTTGAGTATCTCGCTAAAAACACTTGGCAACACTGTTAGTCTTTTCATTCTTTCTATTTTCGATTCAGTTACTTACATGTTTCTAGTAATTTGTTTTCGGTTACAGTAAGTTCAAAACTTATTAGAATTCTGAGATCATATCAGAAATGAGATAATGTTGTATATTTGATCTTTGGTTGGTCAGGGTGTTATGAATGTTATGATTAATTTTGAAACTTACCATCCATTTTAACTAAAATTTTGAAGAATTCTTCTTGTTTGATTGTTTTATTGGTTGATCCACTTTGTCTTCTGTAACTTGTAGCAAATACCCAGCTTAGTTGACATTTAGAGGTTGCCATCAAGGTACAGAGACACATTTATGTGACATAGACGCTTGTGAGCCAGAAAGAAGTAAGGGAACTTGTAGTGTCAACTATAACTCTCCTCAGACTTTTACACTCCATGCCCCAATTTCCAATTTGGATATTTAACTATAGAAAGTTGGTTAATACTTGTAAGAGAATGCTATTGATCTATTTTTCAATTTATTCACTTGAACCTAGGAGTGTGTGATTATGGTACTTTGTACTGGTGTTTTGCCAATTAAACCCTAGACCTAAGTTAGGTCTTCTTGTCATCTCCCGATAAGTTTGATTCAAACAATTTTGAGTGAGAAAAATAAAGGAAAAGGAAAGAAAATAACCAAAGAAATTACTTAGGGATTTTGAGTCTTGGTGTGAAGGAATAAGTTTGATCCTGATTATACCACAATTATATTACTTGGAGATATATGAGTACAATAAAATTACCTATTTCCTTCTATTCATCCAGGGAATGGATCACTGTAAGTGCTCTCAATTACATTGGGTCGATTATGACTACAGGAATTTGTTCCTTCATATCATCAACTAACATTTCTCCCATAGCTATGGTGAATACATAGGTATTTTGCCATTCGTGTTTACTTGCCCTGATCAATTCAATATTGGAATTTTCTTCACATTTGAATTAATACTAATTTTGTTTAGAATCTTTGTTTGGGTTGACAGGACATACAGTTTAATTTGCATCCTAGTAATTTACATTTGATGTCACTTTGCTTCCCTATAGTTTAAAATGTGATATATATTAGAACATGAAGTTTATAGTTTCTGTCAGCTTGCACAGTGTCTAAATTTTGACAACAATTCTGCCAAGAAAGTCAAAATTTATTAAAATTTGACTTAACGAAAGGTGCAAATTGATACAAAATAGAGATTTTAGAATCTAATATGGTCCTTCAAAAAAAAAAAAAAGGAATCTGATATGTCAACTTTTAAACTATGGGGACAAGTACTACCATATATCGAGTGTAAGCTACGAAGGTGCAAAAGTGTAAGTAACCCTTCAAAGAAAGAAAGTAGAAACAACTTCACCTCTCTAGACCCAACTCTTTCATTTCTTGGATCCCAAAGCTTCTTTTGCATCTAAAACCATCTTTAGTTCACCTTCAATGTCCAACTTAGGGAAAGACTTTTATGATACTTCAAACATGATACTCTCTCTAGCTATGCTATCTCCCATGCCGAATTTCTTCTCCATTATTTGTCCTTTTCTTTGGCCATTAACATATGCTAAATACAAGAAAAAAAGAGGTAGTTTTCAGTCTTTATCATATCCTTGTCTTGACCTTTCATGAATACCCAAGTTACAAACAACTAACTTCATTCTAAGCATGTGATTTTTTTTATATATTTTTTACAGGGGAAAAAAATAATCTGAATCCCCTTTTTAGCACTAAATAATATACTAGTTTAGGATTGGTCCCAATTCTTGGTGTGGGACCAGTGACAATCCTACAAGTAGTTTTTAGACTGTTTAGCAAAAAAAAAAAAAAAAAGAGGCAGTTTTCAGCCTAAATCTGCAATATAAATGTTGTGTCTATATGATATTATATATATATATATAGATACATAAATAAAATACTACAGAAGCAAGAAAATGTCTCCACATGACCTAGCTGGACAAACATATAGAAGTTACTTTCAAAGATATTGACATTGATTTGAAAATAGAATTTTCCTAATAAATTCAGCATCTTTTTTTTTTGGGACATTGCATTATTGTACTCTTTTAGAGATTCTAAGAAACTAATGAGTATGTTTCAAGCCAAAGGACCTACATGTAAGAGATGGGTTTTAGGGATGTAATTGATTACATATGTTGACTTTTCAAAGTTTTTTACACATGGGTCTTCCACTCCATTGTGTGTTTTTTTAGAGATTATAGTAACAATTTCCCTGGTGGACATAGTTTTTGGAGTTTGGGTTCTTCACTTTGTTTCATTTTTGTTTGTTTGTTACACACAAAAATCATAATATGATGACATGCACTACACTCATTGTGTTTTTTATTGGATGGATCATTTTGTTGGCTAAGGATATTTCATTTGCCAGGAAGCATCATTGTCACGCCCCGACGTAGCATAAATAAGGAAAGCGTTTAATTTCCTTTATGGACCCGTAGGTCGCGACAGTTTGAAGGATCGATTCCGTCCCAAACGTCAAACAACAAAACATATAATCAGAGTAAAGCAATCAAGGCTTACAAAAATTTTCTATCTTATTACATCTTATGAACCGGGGTCAACTAAGGCACAGACCGCCTTGAAAATAAAATAATATCTTAGAGTCTGTTACAGTCATCCTTAAAACAAAACAGTTCATAACTTAAAACAGATAAACTTAAAACATATAATAAACAGTTTCTTTATTCCAGAAGCAGCCATTCTCAATTAGCATAGTCGTATGATTCCTCCTGGTTATCACCTGAAAAGCCTGAACACGAATGTCCAGGACGCATCAACGTCGTCAGCTTCAAGAAGCTGGTGAGTATTAAAAACATGACTCTGAATGTAAAACATACCCATTTACCTTTTTCCAATTTCAAGGTTAAATCCACAAGTTTAATAATTATGATTAAAGAGCTCGTTTAGAAAAACAACCACAACATTATTTAAAGAGGGTAAATTTACACAGATGGGACCGTGTATGAGAACAATGCACCACACTCATTTTGCCGACGCTTTTCTCTCGACAGCCACAACAACCCACTATCCTACTCCTGGTATCTTTGAAACACTCAGACAGCCACACTTTAGCAACGGGGCGCCAGGGAGTGTCCAGTTTGCCTCACACTTTGGTCCGGGGTACCAGGGAGTGTCCAATGCCTCACACTTTGAATACCCTAACCGCCATGCAAATACCGGGGCAACCCCTCGCACAGTATCCAGACTCGAGTTATCAGGGAGTGTCCGTAGGCCACACTTTAGCACTACCATGGGTGCCAGGGAGTGTCCGAGTTCGGCTTCACATACTTTAACGCTTCCATGGGCGTCAGGGAGTGTCCATATTTGCCACCGTCGCATTTCAAAGATACCCTCTCCACAATACCAACCACAACCACAACCACAACCACGACCACAACCACAACCACAACTCAACCACAACCACAACCACGACCACAAACACAAACTCATACTCTTTCCACACTACCATTACTCTTTTCCACACAGACTGACACCCCTATGCATGTACCACTGACCCACATGAATGGTATGCACTTAAACGAAAACAAAAATGCTGAATTAAAGGAACAACACGCGTACGGGGTTTAATGAGTCATATTACAATGTTTTAATCGTTCAAACATAACCAATTAGAGTTCTGATTACCCAAGTTTCCCAAACAGAACCTCGACAGTATATAAATTTCATCCAAACAGTCCCTTAACAGAAAAACAGACAAAATCAGAAACTGCTAAACCTCGCGCGCGCGGGCTGCTTGAGCGAAGGGTCGCTCGCGCGGGCCGCTGGCGCGATAAGCCCATTTTCCTTTTATTAATAAACTTTTCTGTATGCCTGAGGAAAGCAAGGTCGCGCGCGCGGATCGCTCGCGCGAAGGGGTTCTCGCGCGACCCTCGCTCGCGCGAAGTGCCAAATTTTCCTTTATATATATAAACTTTCCTTTCTGCCTGGGGAAGCATATCTCGCGCGCGCGGGCTGCTCGCGCGAGGGGTCGCTCGCGCGGGCGGCTCGCGCGAATCTCGCGCGGGCCGCTCGCGCGAATCTCGCGCGCGCGATCGTGGCGCGAGGTGAAGCTGAGGCTTCATCTTCTTCGTGGAGAATACCCTGTTTCAGCAAAACAGGGTCTAAATTGACCCATTTCCATTCTGTGAGTTACTAGTCCTTATAGCATATGATTCTCTTTGGTTTTTCACAAGGATTAAGAATCCATTATCAATTTAACATGAATCAATCTATAACTCTCCAATTTTATGAAAAACTAAAACATTTCCAAACTTAATTTCTAATATACTTTCTTATATGAACGAATTAGGCTCTATAACTTCGAACATGACATATATGATGTATAATCTTCCATATTCATCTCTAAAAACGAATTATGATTGAGTTTGGAAAATGGTGATTTTTGAAGCTCAAGCTTCCATGGACGAATTTAGCAATGGTGCTTCAATTAAACATACACATGCTCAGTAAATAAGTATAGAATTACATTGGGAGTGAGTTAATAATACTCACTGTGATAAGGAGGTGTGTGATTGTTGAGAAAGATAAGCACAAAAAAATAAAATACTCCAAGCTTGGCTATGGTGATTGAAGCTTCCTCTCTCTATATAATTTCTGTATTAACTCTCTGAGTTTTCTCTGAAACTCTCTAATTTTTCAGAATTATGTGTGTGCTGAAAGTGATATGTGTGGTGTATATATAGAGCTCCCAATGCTTGGGCTCCAAGAAGATTCTAATACACTCAACAATTGGTTTAGATTATCTACTAAACTAAATACTCAGCACATAAATCTGATATACACACAATACATATACGTAGATAATTCTCCAGATGGTGAAGAGGCAATATAGAGTAGTAGGGGTCAATTTGTATGTGTTTGGGAATTTAGCTTATGGCATTAAATTAACACACACACAATTTCAATACCCAAACAAGGCATATCTAATGATTACTTGCCATAAATGGCAATAAAGCAAATGTCCAAATCGGTCACTTCCAAAATCTGTGGAAGTTAAACACAACATGGACAGTTTTGAACATAAACTGGTATTTTCGGGGCGCGGTGGTCACCACAAAAATACAGGAATTCCATTTTAACGTAAGAATTGATTTTCTGGTTTTATAAAAATACTGATTGAGTCAATAGAAGTTATTTTCACCGTTTTGAAATACAGATTTTGAAATCCACACAGGTATTACTAACTTTTGTAAAATTGCAGTTTGGCCCCCAATAAACTTTAAATGTGAATTAGATAAGAAATTAATATTCCAAACAAGTGACTGGAATTAAAGTAAAAGCAGACCATGCCAATTGAATTTAAATATGCCAATGCCAATACACATAAATTAAATACGGACATGAATTTTAAATTAAATGGAAATGCAGGTTGTTACACCCTTCCTCCCTTAAACAGGATTTCGTCCCCGAAATCAGGACTGACTAATCCTGAAATAACTCCGGGTACTTCTTCCTCATATCAGATTCAACTTCCCACGAGGCTTCGTTCTCGTCATGGTGATTCCACTGAACCTTCACCAACGGAATGTCTTTATTCCTCAGCTTCTTGATACTCTGGTCCAGAATCTTCACAGGTCTCTCCTTGTAAGAAACATTATGACTTGTCTCAATGTCGTCATAACTAACCACATGTGAGGGCTCTCGTATGTATTTCCTCAACATACTCACGTGAAACACGTTGTGAACCCCAGACATCTTCGGTGGTAGCGCCAGTCGATAAGCTACTTTTCCGACTCGATCCAAAATCTCAAACGGTCCGATGAAACGTGGAGCTAACTTCCCTCTCTTGAGACCAAAACGTACCACTCCTCGGGTTGGTGAAACTTTAAGGAGTACGTGATCTCCAACACTAAACTCCAAATCCTTCCGGCGTCGATCAGCATAACTCTTATATCGGCTTTGAGCGGTTCTCATCCTCTCCTTGACCAAAGAAATCTTCTCGTTGGTTTCTCTAACCAAGTCTGGTCCCAACAATTCTGAGTCCCCAACCTCTGCCCAACACAATGGGGAACGACATGGTCGTCCATACAATGCTTCGAACGGAGCCATACCGATACTCGCGTGATAACTGTTATTATAGGCAAATTCCACCAACGGCAAGTGCGTCTCCCAAGATTCTTCAAAATCGATCACACAAGCCCTAAGCATATCCTCCATGATCTGATTAACGCGCTCAGTTTGCCCATCTGTCTGAGGGTGAAAAGCAGTGCTCATCTTGAGCGAAGTTCCCATAGCTTCTTGCAGACTTTCCCAAAATCCAGAGGTAAAACGCGCGTCACGGTCTGACACTATTGACACAGGTGCACCGTGAAGTCGCACAACTTGTTGTATGTACATCCGGCTCATCTTCTCTACCGGGTATGTCATACTATAAGCGATAAAATGAGCGGATTTCGTCAATCGATCCACGATTACCCAAATAGCGTCATGATTCTGCTGCGATCGAGGTAATCCTACTACAAAATCCATCGTAATGTGTTCCCACTTCCAACCAGGGATAGGTAGCGGTTGCAACAATCCTGACGGTCTCTGATGTTCAGCTTTGACGTGCTGACACGTCAAACACTTGGATACAAATTCGGCCACGTCTTTCTTCATACCTTCCCACCAGAAATTTCTCTTCAGATCTTTGTACATCTTCGTTCCTCCCGGGTGAACTGTATATCTTGACTTATGCGCTTCTTCCAGGATATCCTTCCTTAACTCTTCATTACCTGGCACACATAATCTATTCCTGCACCGATATCCTCCATCGACTCCCACTTTCCATTCTGTCGGGTCTTTTTCTGACATCTTCACGAACCATGCCTGAAACTTCTCATCTTCTTTCTGAGCTCCAATAATGCGGTCGATAAGAACAGGCTGCAGGATAAGACATCCGAACAATTGTCCTTCTCCTTCTTCAGCACTCTGTACATCGAATTCCGCCAATGTCTCCAAAGCTCGCCACTCTCTAACCATTAAGGAGGCGATCGTCTCACGAGTCTGTCGACTCAGGGCATCAGCAACCACATTAGCTTTACCCGGGTGATATTCTAATGTGAAATCATAATCTTTGATCAACTCCATCCATCTGCGCTGCCTCATGTTCAACTCTTTCTGTGTGAACAAATACTTCAAACTCTTGTGAGCGGAGAATAAATCAAACTTCTCACCGTAGAGATAGTGTCTCCAAATCTTGAGTGCGAAGACTACTGCTGCCAACTCCAAATCATGAATGGGATAGTTCAACTCATTCGGCTTCAGCTGTCTGGATCCATAGGCGATCACCCTGCCATCTTGCATAAGTACACACCCTAACCCTTGATATGATGCGTCACTAAAGATAGTGAACTTCTCATCAGGCTTGGGTATTGCTAGTACCGGTGCGGTAGTGAGTCTCTCTTTCAACTCTAGAAAGGCTCGCTCATGCTTCTGTGTCCATTCAAACTTCAGATTCTTCTTCGTCAACCCGGTTAAAGGTGCTGCTATCTTTGAGAATCCCTCAACGAATCTCCTGTAATAGCCTGCGAGTCCTAGAAAGCTCCGAACTTCTGTAGGGTTGCTCGGTCTAACCCAATTTGATACAGCATCGGTCTTGGATGAATCCACAGAAATTCCTTGAGATGACACCTTGTGTCCCAAAAATTTCACTTCCTGCAACCAGAACTCACACTTACTGAACTTGGCATACAACTGATGGTCCTTGAGCGTCTGCATCGCAATCCGTAGATGTTGCTCGTGTTCTTTTCCTGACTTAGAATAGATCAAAATATCATCAATAAAGACGATGACAAATTGATCTTAATAAGGCTTGAACACTCTGTTCATCAAATCCATTAATACTGCCGGGGCATTCGTCATTCCAAACGGCATCACCAGAAATTCATAATGACCATATCGGGTTCTGAAAGCAGTCTTAGGTCTGTCTTCTTTTCGTACCCTCAACTGATGATATCCCGACCTAAGGTCTATCTTGGAAAATGTCGTAGCTCCTTGTAGTTGATCAAACAAATCGTCAATCCGAGGCAAGGGATACTTGTTCTTGATAGTTACTCGGTTCAATTCTCTGTAGTCGATACACAGTCTAAGTGTCCCGTCCTTCTTCTTCACGAATAACACCGGTGCTCCCCAAGGCGATGTACTTGGACGTACAAAACCTAGGTTCTCGAGCTCTTGAACTTGTTCCTTCAATTCCAATAGTTCTGTGGGGGCCATTCTATAGGGAACCTTGGTGATCGGTACGGTACCCGGTATAAGCTCAATACAGAACTCTATACTTCTCTCGGGCGGTAGACCAGAAACATCTTCAAACACTTCTTCGAAGTCCTTGACTATAGGTATAGATGACGCTGTCACCTCTGTACTGACGACTTCGATGTTGGCTAAGCATCTCGTGAGGAACATATCTCCCGAAGGGTTACATTGAAAATCAAAGGGTTGATTCTCATTGTCGGGGAATGTAATTCTCTTCCTCGCACAATCCAACTTCACTTGATTCTGAGAGAGCCAATCCATTCCTAGGATTATGTTGAACTCCTTCATTGATAGGACAATCAACCTAGCAGGGATTTCACGGTCTCCTAACCGTAAGGGACAATCCTTGCACACGTGTCCTAATCTGACCGCAGCTCCTAGTGGCGAAGTAGCCTTCAAAGCTTTCTCTAAGCGATGAGGTAAAATACCCAATCTCCGAATTGTATTAACAGATATGAACGAAAGAGCAGCACCCGTATCAAATAACACTTTAACATGGGAGTTAAACAGAGTTAATGTACCTTCTACTGCTTGCTGATCAGGTTGAGCTTCTCCATAATTCCCTTCTTCATACGCAGTTCCATCATATCCAGCGGCATCAGGGATAACAGCATTCAAGCGAGTCTGACCCTGTTGACCATAAGTCACCTGCTTAGGAGTAGTACAGAACTTGCTGATGTGACCTGGTTCACCACAGTTGAAGCAGACTATTCCTTGCTGAGTAGTACGCCTTGGTGCCTTACAATCACGAGCCAAATGACCAGGGTTGCCACAGTTGAAACACTTTCCACTACTACTTCCTTCTCCTGTTCGGGGTTGAGTCGGATAGGTAATAGCCTGAGTCTTCTTGCTTCCGTCGAAATTCCTCTTCTGCCCTTGGGTACGGTTCATTGGTGGTCTATTCCCAAAATTACCCCTTTGAGGCGGTCGGAATTCAAATTGTTTTCGGCTCACTCGGGCATCCTCTTCCAGATCAGTAGCCAAACCAACAAGTCCTTCAAACGATTTATCCAAGTGGCCGAGAGTCAGGCGACGAATCTGCGGTGTCAGCCCTTGATTGTACTTACGGATCTTCTTCTCTTCAGTATCAACCACGTGTGGAGCAAACCGAGACAGTCTTTCAAACTGTGTGGTGTACTCTTGCACCGACTTGGTTCCTTGCGTCAGATCCATGAATTCCTTCTCTCTTCTGTGTCTCCCCGTAGCCGGGAAGTACTTCTCCAAAAATCTCCCTTTGAACGCAGTCCACGTCATTCCCGTTGCAGCTCCATTCCCGATAGTAGCTATGACCGAATCCCACCAATCTGCGGTAGTATCGGTCAGCTGAAACGTAGCCAATCTTCTCTTGTCTATCTCGTTGCATTGGACAGCTTCGAACATCCGGTCCATCTGTCTCAACCACTGTTCCGCCTTCCAGGGTTCCGCGGTACCCGCAAACTGTTCGGGCCTTAGAGCACGGAATCTTTCTAGAAACTTGTCTCCCGTTTGACGGTCTCTTCGGTTGTCGTTCGTATTACCGATTCTTTCTAACCGTCTGATAAATGCTTCAAACATCCCTGTAGGATCAGCAGCCTCGGGCGCTCCCTCGATCAGGTTCCTGTTTCTCCTGACTCCTCCAGCCATTCTATGCATGATAGTGGTAGTAGAATGAGAAACATGCATGCAACAGTGCTATGAAGTAATTTAAATGACAACAACATTCAAAAGAGTATATCTTATATATATAACTTCTGTCAAGTAGATACAAAAAGCATGTATGGTCAGATCAATGCCTACCCTATCTGCATGGGTTAGGACGCATGCAAGAGTTAATGTTACAAAAATGGGGTCATTGCCCTACACTCTAATGCATGTAATTACAGCTGCAAAAAGAGACAGAGCTAATAGTCAAAAGTGGTTAATATGTACAAGTCATAACTAGAACGTCAATCATCTCCATAAGCGGCCATCAGGAGATCTAGCGAATCGACAGGGAAAAATCGCTGAACAACGAACGGTCCAACCCCGTCATAGCTGTGAGAGGTGGACGATGAAGCAGGTACAGGAGCATCTGCCTCATCTACCATCTCCTCAGGCAGGGCTAGCTCTAGTGCTAGCTCAGCCTCGAGCTCAACGGCAAGATCATCTAGACCTATGCCGTCCTCTAAGATCTCCCCACCTACTGGGACCACATGAACAACCTCTGCATCGTCCTCAGCAATGGGAACCACCGGCGGAGGCATCTCCAACTGAGCTAGATGAGCATGCACGATCTGGATCTCGAAGGGAAGGTAGAAAGCATCGCTATCGACCAACCTCAGAATCTCGACCAAAACTAGACGCTGAGCCTCTGCGAAATATCGAAGCTCTAAACGGATACGGGTCAGGCCAACAAGGCCTACCACGTGAACCTGGTGCCATACCTCAGATACTACCGTCGTCACGGCCAACTGCTCTACGGCCGCCTGATATAAGTCGAGAAAAGCTGGGATCACTGCCCCAGATATCACGAAGTGTCCTCCAAACCTGTCTGGTACATAAAGTGGGGGAGCTGGATCCATACCTGATAAAAAGGTACTACTTAAAGTCAGAACAGAATAATCTTAGGCGTTTGGGTTCTGAGTCTATCCTCCCTGTCGTATCATCGGGTGTGTAACACTTAATGGAATGTGGAATCGGGTCTATACTGGTAAACCCTAACCTGGCTAAACTATCTTGAGACAAATAATAACCTGGCTCTGATACCACTAAATCCTGTCACGCCCCGACGTAGCATAAATAAGGAAAGCGTTTAATTTCCTTTATGGACCCGTAGGCCGCGACAGTTTGAAGGATCGATTCCGTCCCAAACGTCAAACAACAAAACATATAATCAGAGTAAAGCAATCAAGGCTTACAAAAATTTTCTATCTTATTACATCTTATGAACCGGGGTCAACTAAGGCACAAACCGCCTTGAAAATAAAATAATATCTTAGAGTCTGTTACAGTCATCCTTAAAACAAAACAGTTCATAACTTAAAACAGATAAACTTAAAACATATAATAAACAGTTTCTTTATTCCAGAAGCAGCCATTCTCAATTAGCATAGTCGTATGATTCCTCCTGGTTATCACCTGAAAAGCCTGAACACGAATGTCCAGGACGCATCAATGTCGTCAGCTTCAAGAAGCTGGTGAGTATTAAAAACATGACTTTGAATGTAAAACATACCCATTTACCTTTTTCCAATTTCAAGGTTAAATCCACAAGTTTAATAATTATGATTAAAGAGCTCGTTTAGAAAAACAACCACAATATTATTTAAAGAGGGTAAATTTACACAGATGGGACCGTGTATGAGAACAATGCACCACACTCATTTTGCCGACGCTTTTCTCTCGACAGCCACAACAACCCACTATCCTACTCCTGGTATCTTTGAAACACTCAGACAGCCACACTTTAGCAACGGGGCGCCAGGGAGTGTCCAGTTTGCCTCACACTTTGGTCCGGGGTACCAGGGAGTGTCCAATGCCTCACACTTTGAATACCCTAACCGCCATGCAAATACCGGGGCAACCCCTCGCACAGTATCCAGACTCGAGTTATCAGGGAGTGTCCGTAGGCCACACTTTAGCACTACCATGGGTGCCAGGGAGTGTCCGAGTTCGGCTTCACACACTTTAACGCTTCCATGGGCGTCAGGGAGTGTCCATATTTGCCACCGTCGCATTTCAAAGATACCCTCTCCACAATACCAACCACAACCACAACCACAACCATGACCACAACCACAACCACAACTCAACCACAACCACAACCACGACCACAAACACAAACTCATACTCTTTCCACACTACCATTACTCTTTTCCACACAGACTGACACCCCTATGCATGTACCACTGACCCACATGAATGGTATGCACTTAAACGAAAACAAAAATGCTGAATTAAAGGAACAACACGCGTACGGGGTTTAATGAGTCATATTACAATGTTTTAATCGTTCAAACATAACCAATTAGAGTTCTGATTACCCAAGTTTCCCAAACAGAACCTCGACAGTATATAAATTTCATCCAAACAGTCCCTTAACAGAAAAACAGACAAAATCAGAAACTGCTAAACCTCGCGCACTCGGACCGCTCGCGCGAAGGGTCGCTCGCGCGGGCCGCTGGCGCGATAAGCCCATTTTCCTTTTATTAATAAACTTTTCTGTCTGCCTGAGGAAAGCAAGGTCGCGCGCGCGGATCGCTCGCGCGAAGGGGTTCTCGCGCGACCCTCGCTCGCGCGAAGTGCCAAATTTTCCTTTATATATATAAACTTTCCTTTCTGCCTGGGGAAGCATATCTCGCGCGCGCGGGCTGCTCGCGCGAGGGGTCGCTCGCGCGGGCCGCTCGCGCGAATCTCGCGCGCGCGATCGTGGCGCGAGGTGAAGCTGAGGCTTCATCTTCTTCGTGGAGAATACCCTGTTTCAGCAAAACAGGGTCTAAATTGACCCATTTCCATTCTGTGAGTTACTAGTCCTTATAGCATATGATTCTCTTTGGTTTTTCACAAGGATTAAGAATCCATTATCAATTTAACATGAATCAATCTATAACTCTCCAATTTTATGAAAAACTAAAACATGTCCAAACTTAATTTCTAATATACTTTCTTATATGAACGAATTAGGCTCTATAACTTCGAACATGGCATATATGATGTATAATCTTCCATATTCATCTCTAAAAATGAATTATGATTGAGTTTGGAAAATGGTGATTTTTGAAGCTCAAGCTTCCATGGACGAATTTAGCAATGGTGCTTCAATTAAACATACACATGCTCAGTAAATAAGTATAGAATTACATTGGGAGTGAGTTAATAATACTCACTGTGATAAGGAGGTGTGTGATTGTTGAGAAAGATAAGCACAAAAAAATAAAATACTCCAAGCTTGGCTATGGTGATTGAAGCTTCCTCTCTCTATATAATTTCTGTATTAACTCTCTGAGTTTTCTCTGAAACTCTCTAATTTTTCAGAATTATGTGTGTGCTGAAAGTGATATGTGTGGTGTATATATAGAGCTCCCAATGCTTGGGCTCCAAGAAGATTCTAATACACTCAACAATTGGTTTAGATTATCTACTAAACTAAATACTCAGCACATAAATTTGATATACACACAATACATATACGTAGATAATTCTCCAGATGGTGAAGAGGCAATATAGAGTAGTAGGGGTCAATTTGTATGTGTTTGGGAATTTAGCTTATGGCATTAAATTAACACACACACAATTTCAATACTCAAACAAGGCATATCTAATGATTACTTGCCATAAATGGCAATAAAGCAAATGTCCAAATCGGTCACTTCCAAAATCTGTGGAAGTTAAACACAACATGGACAGTTTTGAACATAAACTGGTATTTTCGGGGCGCGGTGGTCACCACAAAAATACAGGAATTCCATTTTAACGTAAGAATTGATTTTCTGGTTTTATAAAAATACTGATTGAGTCAATAGAAGTTATTTTCACCGTTTTGAAATACAGATTTTGAAATCCACACAGGTATTACTAACTTTTGTAAAATTGCAGTTTGGCCCCCAATAAACTTTAAATGTGAATTAGATAAGAAATTAATATTCCAAACAAGTGACTGGAATTAAAGTAAAAGCAGACCATGCCAATTGAATTTAAATATGCCAATGCCAATACACATAAATTAAATACGGACATGAATTTTAAATTAAATGGAAATGCAGGTTGTTACAATCATTGTCGAGCATGACTGATCAACCTTGTGTTCTATTCACTCCGTCTGAGGTACAATTTTGGTGTTTGCTTACGATGTGGGTTCCATTGTTTTTTTGTTTGCTTCCATTTGTTTCTTATTACTCATTGATTGTGTAGAATTTTTAGGTTTCAAGGAAAGACGTTGGTATTCTTGGTAGCTAATTTTTTTTCTCTCTCTCTCTCACACACACACAGAGTGAGCAGTTTTGTTTGTACACTGTTATAGTGAATGAATCTAAAAAAGGAACATTCGCTGGGTAATAGAGGAGAGGTAGTAGAATGACATGTAGAAAACAAGCCCAACCATCAAGGTGCACATCTAATATTGTTAGTATTTCACATATATTAATAATTCTTCCTAGGTTTTATTGCCTCCAACACCATGTGAAATGATGTTATCAGTTTAACTACTACAAATTTGCTGGTTCAACCATAGATGGGAAGTTAAAAAATTAGATTGACAGAGGAAGGATAAGAAAGTAAAAAGGAGGCATGCTTTGATTCATGTAATATTTGTACGATATGTAGATGATGATGTTTTGTTGTTCAGGTTCGTAGACCCCACACAGCCCTGTCAATAGTAATTCCAATTCCAAAGAGCCAACTCACACTGTACAAAGGTGTGATTATCATGGGATTGAACATTTTGGCCCTTTTCTTCCATAGCCCGATGCTCGTTTGTTAGTTTAGGCTCGAATGGAAGAACTCTTTAAATTTAAGACATTATTGTTAAATTGAGCTTGTTAGTTAGATATGTGTGAACTCTTTATTTGTTATGATTATTATGGATTATTTTGTTGTGTTGGATATATATAAAGATGTTGGTTAGGTATGAATATAGACTAATCTTGTTGTTTTATGTGTTTGGTACAGATTAATATGCTTGTTAATTAGGTAAAAAAATTAAATAAAATTGGGAAGTATATAAATAAATAAATATTTTTTAGATTTATGCATATTTCTAACGGATATATCCATTAGAAATCCACTAGTAGTTTTTTAAATTTTTTTTGGAAATTACTAACAGATATATCTGTTACAAATTGTTGACAAACCATTAGTATCCAACATAAATCTTTTGAAATTAGTTGGAAAACAATCGTTAGTAAGTAGATTTCTAACGGATATATCCGTTAGGAATTTTTTGATTTACTAACGGATATATCCATTAAAAAAATTAATTTTACTAATGGATAAACGGATATATCCATTAATAAATCCGTTAGTAATATTACTAACGCTAAAATACTGACGGATATTTCCGTTAGAAATACTTTTCCCAATAGAAATATCTGTTAGTAATGAGGCCATATGGTGGTGTAGTGACATATTTTTCATTTTCAATCTTCAAAGATTCATTTTGGGATTTCAAAATATTTAACTCATTTGAAAGCATTGAAAAGTTATTTTTAAGAGAAATATATTGGATTCTCAAATTTTCCAATTTCTCATGTAACTCCTCAAATGCACTTTGAAGTTCATAATAATCATGAGATTGAATAATTGAGGTTGGTTTAGAATTTACCTTATTTGCTAGAGCTACTTCTTGGCTGCTTGAGTCGTCATCGGATGAGTCACTATCTGAGTCATCCCAAGTGACCTTGATTGCCTTTTTCTTCTTTTCCTCATCTTCTTCATTGGCAAATAGGCACACATAGCTTTTTTCCAGACAAAGATTATCTTCTCGAATTTCTTTCACTTGTGACTCTTTTTCTCTTTATTGATGATCTTGACCTTTAATTTCTTCTACAACTTCATCAACATTGTTTTCTTCAAAAATTTGGTTAGTAGAATTTTGCATAGTTTCAAGAGATAACCAAATTTCATTAGCGTTAGAGCATGAATGAATTCTATTATATGTGATATGATCTAAAGCATCATATAGAATTTTCATTGCCCTAAGATTTAATAGAGCTTTATTTTGATCACTCTCATTCTATTCAATCTTTGTGTAGGAGAAAAACCATTTTTGACAATACTCCAAAGACTGTAGTCAAGTGAAAGAAAATAAATTTCCATTCTCCTCTTCCAATGATCATACTTATGTTTACTCAACGATGGAGGAGTGTTTATGCAATAACCTTTTTCAAAAAATGTAATTTCCAGGGATCTTAACTCTAGATTTTAAAATCTTTTGAAAATAGAAGAGCTGAGGCTCTGATACCAATTGTTGGCTCGAAATGGAAACCTTTGAGAGAAGGGGGGGGGGGGGGGGGGGGGTTGAATAATGTTTTAGTGGAAAATAAGTCTTTTTAAAACTTAATTGCAAATTAAACATAATCACAAACAATAATGTAAAGAGAGAAGGGAAGAGACACTTGCAAACCGAATTTTCAAGTGATTTGGCAATCCGCACACCACGGCCTATATCCACCCCTCAAGAACACCTCTTGAGGATTTCTTTAATCAATCTACTTCACGGGTGTAGACCAACCATTACAAGAGCCTTCAATCTCTTCCAAAGAAGAACACATCTTCTTTGCACACAAGGGTTACTAACCCTCACTCTTTACAAATGATTGATTTGGATACAAATGATATCTCTCTTTCTAGAGTGGATAATACAATTAGAAGCTCACACAACATTTCCTTAGTGAGTTTATAATACAAATGAAAGCTAACTACAACTTGCTCTCTCAAGAATTACAATTGAAATCAAGAACAAATTGATTTTTCACTCAAACTAGGGCTCAAATAATAATGATGATTAAACAAGATATTTTAATGATTTTCCTTTATTTTCCTTACTGTGTATAACCATTAAAAACATCCCTATACATAGCTTTTGAAATGTTATAGCCATTGGGAGTCGTTGGGGGGTGTAAAAATAATTTTTGGAGAGTTTAAAAACCAGCTGTTATGCAGTTCTGCACAATTCAGTCGACTGGATCGAAGGTTCGGTCGACTGAAAAGTTTATAGTAGAGAAGAGACATTCTGTGTGAAATCCAGTCAACTAAACATTACGTTCGGATGACTGAACATTACCTCCGGTCGACTGGACATGAAATATTTCAGTCAACTGGTTTTTCCTATTTTTTGCAGACTAACACCTCTTTACTAAAACGGTCATAACTTCCTCTACAAAACTCGTTCTTGCGATCCGTTTGAAGATTCAGAAACTAGATTCAAATACCTTTCAATCTCAACATTTAGTTCCTTAACAATTAGATCAAGTTTGCCTTTAAAAATGACCTATCTATAAAGGGTACTTGATTTTGACTTAACGAATTGAAACTTTTGTGAATTAAATTTAATTGAGTGATCTAAGCTTGTTTAGGTCCTTGAAAGAATTTTAAAGTATGAGAGCAAGGATCCTAAAGTCTTATAAAAGTTACTTGAGCCGCTATGAGTGATTGATCAAGATGCTTACAAGTAAATCCTAGCTTCAACCACAGATGAAAAATCGTCAAGTCTTCAAGCTTGATACTTGTTGAGCTCAATCACTCTTGGGTTTTACCACATGCTATCTCATGATCTCAAACAAAGTTAGAACATTTAAAGTGCATAATTCAAGAGATTAGCACAATAAAAATGACTTGATAATGGTTTAGAATAGAACAATTACAAACATGCTATTATCAATAAATTTGTCATCATCAAAACAAACATAAATAATGCCTTATAGAAATTCAAGGCTAAAATTTTTCTCCTTTTTGATGATGTCAAAATATTCAATAGAGATATAGCAATTAAAGCACAATAAGAGTCATTTTCATGTTATCATTCAAAATAACAAGATATACAAAGTATGACTCCAGCAATGATAACTTTCAAAAAACCTCTATAATAATTTTCCCTTTACTTTTAAAGATCTCTATCATATCATTATCCCAATTTTTATATCTCTGTCAATTTTTTCCTTTTTGACAACAACAAAAAGATTGGGGGTTTGAAATAAAAGTTGCCCTTCAATAAGATACCAAATCAACTAAGGTGAACATAGTAATATGTTCCCCCTCAACATATGCATATATGAATAAATACCAATTTGAGATCAAAATTATGCATTATCTCCTTAGGAGGATGGAATTACTATGAATAACTAGGCTTTAGGTAAAAAGATTTAACCATTGTTCAAGCGTCTCTTGGATGCAACATTTGCCAAGAAGGTAGGAAAGGATACCTTCATAACCCAAACCATGTTAATTTTCTTTCGAAATGAACATTTATAATTAACATGCCCCTTTTTCATGCAATAACGACAAGTTGCATAGGGGAGGGTCTCATTTGAGATTGATTCCTTAACAAAGAAATTCTTGTGAGATTTTTGAGAATTTGAAGTAGAAGGTGTAGACTTTACAAAGAAGCTTTTGTATTTCTTTTCCTTGTATATGGGGTCAAATCCCAAACTGGCTTTGTCAAAAACACATTTTTGCTTTTCGAAAAGCATATTCAAATTTTGTTCAACTTGTGTGAATTTTGCCCAAGTTTTTGTCAAATCATCAACCTCATTTCTCAATTAAAGCGTTTCTTTTTCAATAGTTTGCTTGAAGGTTGATTGGTTGAAACAATTTTTTCTTTTCTCAAAATTTCATTTTAAGATTTTAAATCATCCAATTGCCTATTCAAGTCCAAATTTCTTTTTCAAGCTCATTTGAAGATTATGCTCTTGAAACATGTTTTTCATTTTCAATCTTCAAAGATTCATTTTGGGACTTCAAAATATTTAACTCATTTGAAAGCGTTAAAAAGTTATTTTTAAGAGAAATGTAGTTGATTCCCAAATTTTCCTACTCCTTATGTAACTTCTCAAATGCACTTTGAAGTTCATCATAATCATGAGATTGAATAATTGATGTTGGTTTAGAATTTACCTCATTTGATAGAGCTACTTCTTGGTTGCTTGAGTCATCATCGGATGAGTCACTATCCAAGTCATCCCAAGTGGCTTTGATTGCCTTTTTCTTCTTTTTCTCATATTCTTCATTGGCAAATAGGCACACATAGCCTTTTTCGAGACAAAGATTATCTTCTCGAATTTCTCTCAGTTGTGACTTTTTCCCTCTTTGTTGATGATCTTGACCTTCGATTTCTTCTACAACTTCATCAACATTGTTTTCTTCATAACTTTGGTTAGTAGCATTTTGCATAGTTTCAAGAGATAACCAAATTTCATTAGCGTTAGAGCATGAATGAATTCTATTATATGTGATATGATCCAAATTATCATATAGAATTTTCATTGCTCTAAGATTTAATAGAGCTTTATTTTGATCACTCTCATTCCATTCAATCTTTGGATTAGGAGAAAAACCAATTTTGACAATACTCCAAAGATTGTAGTCAAGTGAAAAAAATTAAATTTCTATTCTCATCTTCCAATAATCATGCTTATGATCACTCAACGATGGAGGAGTGTTTATGCAATAACCTTTTTCAAAAAATGTAGTTTCCATGGATCTTAACTCTAGATTGTAAAATATTTTGAAAATAGAAGAGCCGAGGCTCTGATACCAATTGTTGGCCCGAAATGGAAACCTTAGAGGGGGGTGAATAAGGATTTAGCGAAAAATAAGCCTTTTTAAAACTTAACTGCAAATTAAATACAATCACAAACAATAATGTAAAGAGAGAATGGAATAAACACTTATGTTAGGATTGTGCCTAAAATTCCACTAGTGGAATTATTTCCTAATTATGATTTGATTACTTATTTGGTGGTTTCCTTGTCAAATAAGGATTCTTTTGATGGTGGAAGTTACCTAGTTTATATAGAAATATTTGTGAGAGTATTCCTTATTGTACAAGACTTACCATAGGGGTAAATACTATTACAACTAGGATTAGGACTCTACAATCTGTATAAATATAGGGCTTGGTCAAGAGATTGATAAGTTTGGTTGAAATCTTCTATAACCCACATTCTATAAACACAAGATAGTGCTGCAAACTAGTGAGGGAGAGATTAGTTTCTAGCAATTGTGTATGCCATATAACTTGGTCACAGAGTTATACACGTGAGGTCTTGAGTGCTTGTAATCTTCATATTAATCGAGGTGATCGCCTTTGCACGTGGACGTAGGCATTGTTGGGCCGAACCACATTTAAATCTTGTTGTGTTGATTTGCTTGATTTTTCTTTCGTGGTTGTATCATTCTTGTTCTATTTATTTCCATCTTTGTGGGTGTGGTTATCTTGTTGTGATTGTGGTCCCATTCCCAACAACTTGCAAACCGAGTTTTCAATTGGTTCGACAGTCCGCACACCGCGGCCTACGTCTACCCCTCAAGAACACATTTTGAGGACTCCTTTAATTGATCTACTTCACGGGTGTAGACCAACCCATTACAAGAGACTTCAATATCTTCCAAAGAAGAACATCTCTTCTTTGCACACAAGGGTTACTAACCAACGATGAAAAATCTTCAAGTCTTCAAGCTTGATCCTTGTTGAGCTCAATCACTCTTGGGCTTCACCATGTGCTATCTCATGTTCTCAAACAAAGTTACAACATTTAAAGTTCCTAATTCAACAGATTAGCACAATGAAAATAACTTGATAATAGTTTAGAATAGAACAATTACAAACATGCTATTATCAATAGATTTGTCATCATTAAAACAATTACCCCATTATTTATTTTTATTTTTCATTTTATGCTGTTATAATGTCAAAATTTTAAGAAATTCAAAATAATTTCGAAAGCCTTTTCTAAAAATCACCACTTCTTCTAAAATCAACAGGGATCAAATCCCACACTTCCAATTTTCCATTTTTAAGCCGTTGTAATGCTGAAATTTCAAACATATTTTCAAATATACTTTCGGATTAAATTCCACATCTACAAAACCAAGTGAGGGACTAAGTCCCACATTTTCAAAATCTTTTCTAGGACCAAGTCCCACATTTCACTACAACGAATCTGCTTTTAGTGACGCACATTATTTGCCACGCGCAAATTACGTGGTTAATAATGTTTTTTGCGACGCACTAACAAATTGGCGGCGCACTTATAAAACGTGGCAATTATTTTTTCGAAAAGTCAAGGGTAATTATTTGCAACGCACATTTGCATAGCAAAAAGTTTTAAAATCATCTACCACGCACCATGCGCGTGGAAAATAATATTATTTTTATTTTGCCACGTTTAGGGTTCGTGGCAAATAAATTTTCATTTCCCTCTTTACATTTCCCTCTCAAACCACACTAAAAAGAAGAAAATAAGAAACGAAGAAAAAGAAGAAAAGAAGAAAAAGAAGAAGAAGAAGAGAAGAACCCGACGACCCCTGCTGCCGACCCCAGACGTCGCCATCGCCAGCAGCCGTTGCCGCCATATATTGCTGACGCCGGCACCGAGACAGTACCACCACCGTCGAAGCCGACGAGTATCTTCTCTTAGTGTCTAATTTTCTGGTGAGTATCTTCTCTCTCTCTCTCTCTATCTATCTCTCTCTATTTGTTAAGGTTTGAAAAAAATTGGGGGAATTGAAAATGGCAGAATTAGGGCTTGACAAAAAATTGGGGGAATTGAAAATGGAAGAGTTGTATCTTCTTTTTCTATGATAAGTTTGATTTATTGAGTAGCAGTTGTAGAGTAGCAATCTTTTGTACACATTCGTGGCATCTCTTTTTTTTTCTTTTTCTTTTTTTCAGTTTGTTTTTTGGCTTGTTGGTTTGATCTGGCATATTTGGTTGAACGTGTTGTGGTATTTGGTTGAGGAGGTACCTAGTCCACTATATGTTTCTCAATGGTCATGATATCATTGGAATTGGATCAAAGCCATTTCTAGTTGAAACCATCCATGAAGTTTGCCACATGGGTCATTGAATTTCTTGCAATACATGTTATAGTTTTGGTCCTAAATCTGACCTTTGGTGGCTTTGGGTTTAGATTTAGTGGTGGTTGGGTTTGGCGATTTGTGTAGCCATGAGGATCTCTCTTTCTCTCTCTCTCTCACACACACACATACCATGTGCCTTTTCAGTTGAGATTATAGACAAGAAGATAATTTTTTTCATGAGTAATGTTACACCCACACCAAATTTCACACCCAATAATCCTGCCCCTTGATTCCAGTGGGTCCCATGTGAGTCCCACATAGGTCCTACATGGGACTCATAGGAATCAAGGGTCAGGATGTGTTGGGTGTGGAATTTAGTGTGGGTATAGCATTTTTTGTTTTTACATTGTTTAAGTTTGGTTGTGACATTTATAGTAATTGTGATGTGATCCACCAAATATTTTTTTTATTGTAAATGTGAAATAGTTAGTAGGAAAATAGAGTGGAAAAAACATGTATCTTGTTTGCAGGAAGGATATGTTGGGCATTCAACATTGGACTCTAGTGCGTCCTTCAAGTTCATCTATGTGTTACATATTTATGAAAGTAAATTTTTTTTTTTTTTTTTTTGGGGGGGGGGGGGGGGGGGGGGGGGGGGGGTGGAGGGAATTGTTATACTTTGTTGCTTATAAAATCATTGTTGGGTTTGTGGTCCATTCCACATGGGTGGCCACCAAATTGATTAAGAAAAAAGTAAAAAAAAAATGGAGAAAAGCATGCCATGTTTTGGGGGTTGTTTTATTTTTTTCCTTGGCTAAGCTATAAAAATTCTTGTACCTAGCTATCCTCTATGACATAGTTTCTTTGTAATTTTTTATTTTTATTTTTTTATATAAGAGTTTTTTTGGTAATTTTTGCAAAACTAACTTGTTTCATCTTTTGCACTTTCAATGCTTTTAATGTTTGAAGTTTATGATTCTACATCCAATGTTGCTTCCTATACATATTGGTTTATATGGTGTTTACCTTTAACTCTTGGACCCGCTTCAGGATAACAACTTTGTATAAAATAACTAGTAATTCTTACTTATAACCAAAAAAAAAAGAAAGTAATTCCTACTTGTAAGAAGCTGCATTAGGATCCTGTGGTGATCTATAGGTTTGGTGTATGTATGTATAGTGGCTATTATTTAGTTCAACCTCTTTTTTCTTTTTCTTTTTTTGTATGCAGGTATAAGAAATTTGGAAAACACCAACTGCCCAACAAAGCAACACTCAGTATCTCAAATTCACACGAAATAGAATTACCGGTTCTTCGGAAGCCTCTCTCTCCTGTAACTTCATCGTTATCATCTAAGACCAAGGTAAATTGCTCTCTTTTCTTTCTGAAATGGGATGCATTCTATCAAGTTTGCTGTAATGAAAATGGTCGTTTCTTTCATTGCCATGCATGTTCTTTCAGTTGAGTTTTTATTAATTTATTTTATTGGGAAGCATAGTAATAGATGGAGGTGTTTGGGTGCGCAGCCTGTATCTAATGCACTCCAAATGCTTGTTTAACTTGGCTTAAATCGGTATATAACAAGTTTGAAAATGCAATTAAATTAAGATGAGAATTTAATTGAAAAACTAATGCTTCCCAAATTTTGAATCTCAAATGCTTCCCAAATATATGTGACAGTGGGATAATCCTCGTGATATATACTAGTCTAATCTTTTGAAGAAAAATAAAAGATGCTAAGAAACAATGAATTTCTTGTCTTAAATTTTTGATGTAGAAATTTAGTATTTAATCGTAATTTATTTATCATGTTTGAACTTGCAAAACATGTATATAGAAAACTTAAAAATGCAAAATATACACTTGCAAAAAATGCTTTTGTTGTTGGGTTTTCCCAAGTACTAGAAGAATGCTAAATGGACTAATTGTGTTATTGAATGCAATTCTAATTGTGTATTCTTGAATGGGAGGTATTAGGATTCATTTTAAAGATTTTGCTAAACTTGTGATATGTAGCAGATGTGGATAAAAGAATTTGAACCCATGAGTTGTGTCCATTCGGTCCAACCCCTTATGGGCAAACAAGCATGACTAATAGTTAATAGTCCCCAAACAATCTATTTCATAATTATTTCTAACACATAGAATTCAGCTCTCTTGCATCGGATAGTTGTTTCTTAACTGGGTTTTAGAGCTAAGGATTGTTAATCACTTTAGTTTTTTGTTGATTGTGGTCTCAATATTCGATTCTACATAGGACTCAGTTTTTTTTTCAAGGTGTTTCTTGCAACTATTGTCCTACAAATGAGCTTGTATCTACTTAGGTAGGTTGATTCATTTTAAAGATTTTGTTGAACTTGTGGCAGATATGGATAAGCAATGGCTGAAGATTAAAACTAGATATTTACCCGAGTATGAGAAAGGGGTTGATGTTTTCATTGAGTATGCACGACCGTCTACAGACAGTGGTAATAGGATATTATGTCTGTGTGTGATGTGCAACAATAGGACATCAATTATACTATATGGGTCAATCACGGGGAGGCTTATGAAGTATTGAGTGAGGATGAGGACGACGATGAACCCTATGGTGATGGTAATGAAGGTTTGTGAGAAATGTTGGCAAACATGGATGGGGTTTCAACGAGTCATGTCATGCCTCAAGGGGATGCCTCAAGTAGTAGTGATCCCAGAGAATCGGGTCCCCTTAGATTCCTGTTCAAAGATGCAAATCTGGAGCTTTATCCAGGTTGTAAGACATTCTCGAAGTTAAACTTTTTAGTACAATTGCTTCATCTTAAGACCATCAACCTTTGGAAAAACAAATTGTTTGACATGAATCTTGCGTTGATTAAAAGAGCACTCCCCAAAGGGGAGACCCTTCTGAACTCTCATTACGAGGCGAGGAAGTATATGCGGGATTTAGGTTTCGGCTATATACCTATCCATGCATGCAAGAATGATTACATGCTTTTCTGGAAGGAGATTGAGAAAGAGGAAAACAGTTTGGTTTGTAATGAGCCGAGTTATAAAATTGTTGAAGGAAAAGGTAAGAAATTTCCACACAAGGTATTGAGATATTTTTCGTTGGCACCGAGACTGCAAAGGATGTATGCGTCACAAAAAATAGCTTCCGATATGAGATGGCATGAAGAGAAGCGTCCAAACGAGGAAGGTGTGTATAGGCATCCGGTCGACGCTCAAGCTTGGACTGAATTCGATAAGAATCATGAATGGTTTTCCAATGAGCCACGTAATGTACGCCTTGGCCTTAGCAGTGACAGGTTTAATCCATTCGGTGACATGAGCAGTGCATATAGCTTGTGGCCGGTCATGGTTGTGCCGTATAATTTTCCACCTTGGAGGTGCATGAAACAACCGTTCATTTTCATGTCACTTCTTATTCCAGGCTCGAAATCACCCAGAATGACATCGATGTTTACTTGTGGCCTTTGATAGATGAGTTGAAGGAACTATGGAAGTCAGTGTAGAGACATATGATGTATCTAGGAAGGAGATGTTTCGAATGCATGCATCGTTATTGTGGACGATAAATGATTTTCTAGCCTATGGAAACTTGTCTGGCTGGAGCACTCATGGGTTCATGGCATGTTCAGTTTGCAACAAGAATACATCTTCGCAATCATTATACCATAGAAGGAAGAGATGCTACATGGGCTATCATCGTTTCCTACCACGGAACCACAGGTGGAAAATTCGCCAAAAGGATTTGTTTGATGGTAAGCCCGAACACGGATTCACCCCTAAGTTATTGCCTTTTATAACTATGTATTGAGGTTTTGGGGGTCGAAATGAGTTTCGGCACTCAGAGAGGCACGAGATCAGAACTCATACCTCACACACGATTAACTAGACTTGTGGGAACAAATGACACAAAATTCCTACACACGGTTTGCAAGTTACGCGATAATAAGCAAACTATTGTCCTTATGCCTTTTATAAGCAAGTTTTGAGGTTTTGGGGGGTCAAAACGAGTTTCAGCACTTGGAGAGGCATGAGACTGGAACTCACACCTTACACACGACTAACTCGACTTGGGGGAATAAACGGCACACAATTCCTACACACGGTTGGCAAGTTACGCGATAATAAGCAAAATATTGTCCTTAGGCCTTTTATAAGCAAGTTTTGAGGTTTTGGGGGGTCGAAACGAGTTTCGGCACTTGGAGAGGCACGAGACTAGAACTCTCACTTCACACACAATTAACTAGACTTGCGAGAACAAATGACACACAATTCTTACACACGATTTGCCAGTTACACGATAATAAGCAAAATATTGTCCTTAGGCCTTTTATAACTATATATTGAGGTTTTGGGGGTTCAAAATGAGTTTCGTCACTTGAAGAGGTACGAGACTGAAACTTATACTTCACACATGACTAATTAGACTTGCGAGAATAAATGACATGCAATTCTTATATACGGTTTGCAAGTTACGCGATAATAAGCAAAATATTGTCCTTAGGCCATTTATAAGCAAGTTTTGAGGTTTTGGGGGGTCGAAACGAGTTTTGGCGCTTGGAGAGGCATAAGACTGGAACTCATACTTCACACACGACTAACTAGACTTGTAGGAACAAACAGTATGCAATTCCTACTCACGGTTTGCAAGTTACACGATAATAAGCAAATTATTGTCCTTATGCCTTTTATAAGCAAGTTTTGAGGTTTTGGGGGGTCGAAACGAGTTCCGGCACTTGGAGAGGCATGAGAACGGAACTCATACTTCATACACAACTAACTATACACTTGCGAGAACAAACAGCATGCAATTCCTACACACGATTTGCAAGTTATGCGATAATGAGCAAAATATTGTCCTTAGGCCTTTTATAACTATGTATTGAGGTTTTGGGTGGTCGAAACGAGTTCCGACACTCGAAGAGGCATGAGACCAGAACTCACACCTCACACACGACCAACTAGATTTGTGGGAACAAACGGCATACAATTCCTACACACGGTTTGCAAGTTACGCGATATAAGCAAAATATTGTCCTTAGCCTTTTATAACTATGTATTGAGGTTTTGGGTGGTCGAAACGAGTTCCGACACTCGGAGAGGCATGAGACCGGAACTCACGAGACCAAAACTCAAACCTCACACACTACCTCACACTTCACACCTCATTTTTTATTATCTTATATTTAAGTTCGACTATTATACAAAAATTTGTGACTAATGCTTTTTTGTTTACTTTTCTATTTTCAGAGGCAATAGTACCTGCATTGGATGATCTTATTCTCGATTTTTATACTATTTTTGTCCTTAGACATATTTACGATAGTTTTGTACTAGTATTTGAACATCTTTTGATATTGTGGTTTGTAATAACTATGTTTTTTAAATTTGCAACTAGGTTTGGTTTGATTTGGTTATGTTATTGACAAATTATTGGAATGAATGTATGAAGATTAGAATTATTGTCGGTTATTGAATTGGAGTTTTAGTACGTTTATTGGTTCAAATAAAAAAAAATTTAAAAATGAAAAAGAATATGTCAAATCTGGTATAGATATTTGTGATGCACATTTATTGCGTGCCTAATAATCATTTGAAATACTTAATGATTATTTGCCACGCATATGAGTGTGGCAAATAATACTGTAATAACCTGCATTTTCGTTTAATTGCATTGTCATATTTAAAATCAAATTTCATTGTCTGCTTTTTATTTTAATTGCATTTCTTATGGGTAAAATTTATTTTTTGCTTTATCTCATAATTGAAATTATTTTTGGGGTCAAACTGTAATTATACAAAATTGATAATACATGTGTTAGATTTCAAAACTGTATTTCAAAACGGTGAAAATATTTACTTTTAACTCAATCAGTATTTTTATAAAACCAGAAAATCATTTCCTACGTTAAAATGAATTTTTCGTATTTTTTGTGGTGATCACCGCGCACCGAAAATACCAGTTTACTTCCAAAACTGTCCACGCTGTGTTGAACTTCCACAGATTTTGGAAGTGATGTAAAGCTAGATGTGACATACACTTTACTTGCCATTCATGGAAACTAATCATTGGGTTGGGCTTGTTTGGGAATGCTTTGTGTGTGTGTATTCCTAAGGCCACAAGTTGTTTTTCCCAAACAACTCAAGCTTGCCCCCTACTAGCCTATACTTGACCCTTGGTGTAATTGTTGAGCTAATTCATCAGTGTAGCAATACGTATGTATTATTCAGCATGTGTTAACCTTGCTAACCTGCAGATTGTCTAAGAGATTAGTGTGTTTAATTGGGTGATTAAGCCTTGGTGAAGGAACTTGGGCTCCAAGCTCTTGTGACTCTTTATAAACACAATCACAGCTCACATTTTGTACACCACTCTTGCTGCACTTCACAGACACAGAGAGAGTTGAGAGAGATACACAGAGAGTTCTACAAATTTTCTAGAGTAAGAGGAAGTACATCACCATAGCCAAAGCTTTTATTTGGTTGCTAAATTCTTATATCTTTCTCAACAATCTCTCTGCTTTTAATCATCTGTGAGTATTTTAAACTCACTCTTAAATGTAATTCATGCTTAGTTACTACTTGAGTGTATGTAATTGTTAATCTCCATTGATGATCACACATTGGAATTTCAAAGCTTAGAAACTTGGATTTTTCAAACTTAACCAAAATCCGTTTTTAGAGATGATTATGAAAGATTATATATCATATATTCTATGTTTGAAGTTTTAGAGCCTAATTCATTCATATGAAAAGTATATAAGAAAATTAGTTTTGTGATCTTTTAGTTTTTCATAAAATTCTTGAGTTATAGATTGATTCATGTTAAACTAATTGTAGATTCATAATCCTCGTCGAAAAATGAAGAAATTCATATATTACATGTCATGTTTTAATCCGGATTGCAAAATGGGTAAAATTGGGTCTGAAAAACTGAAACAGAGCAATTCTGATGAAGAAGATGAAGCCTCTGCTTCATCTCGCGCCACGATCACGTGAGCGAGCATCGTGCGAGTGGCCCGCGCGAGCGACCCTTCGCGCGAGCGAGCCGCGCGCGCGAGCCGCGTGGTTTCAAGCAAATAGAAAAGTTTTTATATAGAAAATGAAAATAGGCAGGTCGCGCGAGAGACCTTTCGCGCGAGCGACCCGCGCGCGCGAGGTGGCTGATTTCAGGCAGAAAGAAAGGTTTTTTTATATAATAAAATGAAAATTGGGCACGTCGAGCGAGCGACATTTCGAGCGAGTGGCCTCCGCGCGCGACTTCTGATAGTTTTTGGTTTTTGTGTGTTTTCGTATAAGGGACTCTTTGGATTAATTTTAAGGCACTGTTAAGGTTCTGTTGGGAATTTTATTGAAACAGAATACTATTTGATAGAGTTGAACGATTAAAACAATGAATTGTGACTTACAAATCCCAGTACGTACGTTGTTCCTTTAATTCAGCCAATTCCTTTATGTTTAAGTTTCATGGCATACATGTAGGGTCAGTGGTACATGCATGTGGGTGTCAGTCAGTGTGAAAAAGAGTAATGGTCAGTGTGGAAAAGAGTATGAGATTGAGATTGAGATTGAGATTGAGATTGAGATTGTGTGGTGGACACTCCCTGGTTATGGTGTACCAAAGTGTGACGTGTTGAGATTGCGGTGAGAGTATCTTTGTAATGCGAAGGTGGCAAAATTGGACACTCCCTGTCGCCCATGGTAGCATTAAAGTGTGTGACGCCGAACTTGGACATTCCCTGGCACCCATGGTAGTGCTAAAGTGTGGCCTACGGACACTCCCTGGTACCCGAGTCTGGATACTGCGTGAGGGTTCCTCCGGTATTTGCATGGCGGTTTAGGTATTCAAAGTGTGAGGCATTGGACACTCCCTGGTACCCCGGAACAAAGTGTGAGACAAACTGGACATTCCCTGGCACCCCGTTGCTAAAGTGTGTCTACCTTAGTGTTTCAAAGATACTGGAGTGAGATGGTGGGTTGTTGTGTTTGTCGAGAGAAAAGAGTCGGTAAGATGAGTGTGGTGCATTATCTCATACACGATCATATGTTTTAAATAAACGAAGGACTTTAAAATATATTCTCTGTTACTTTCATAATTGGACTCTTTCCGTGGTGAAACTATTGATTTTTACAAACTTAAAATGGAAAAAGGTAAATGGGTATGTTGTACATTCAAAGTTATGTTTTTAATACTCATCAGCTTCTTGAAGCTGACGACGTTGATGCGTCCTGGACATTCGTGTTCAGGCTTTTCAGGTTACGACTATGCTGAGCCTTATGACTATGCTAATTGAGAACGGCTGCTTTTGGAAGAGAAACTGTCATCGTCATTGCATATTTAAATTTTATGTTTTAAGTTTTAAACTATTTGTTTTATAAGGATGGCTGTAATAGATGATAAGTTATTGTTTTGTTTTAAGGCGGTCTGTGCCTTAGTTGATCCCGTATCGTAAGATGTAATAAGTTAGTAAAACTTTTGTAAGCCTTGATTGCTCTGCTCTGATTATTATGTTTTGTTGTTCGACGTTTGGGACGGAATCGATCCTTCAAACTGTCGCGACCCATGGGTCCATAAAGGAAATTAAATGCTTTCCTTATTTATGCTACTTCGGGGCGTGACAGGATTTAGTGGTATCAGAGCCAGGTTATTATTTATCTCAAGATAGTTTAGCCAGGTTAGGGTTTACCAGTATAGACCCGATTCCACATTCCATTAAGTCTTACACACTCGATGATACGACAGGGAGGATAGACTCAGAACCCAAACGCCTAAGATTATCTCTTTCCTAACTTAAGTAGTACCTTTTTATCATGTATGGATCCAGCTCATCCACTATATGTACCAGACGGATTTGGGGGACACTTTGTGACACCTGGGGCAGTGATCCCAGCCTTTCTTGACTTGTATCATGCGGCCGTTGAGCAGTTGGCCATAGCGACCGTAGTATCTGATGTATGGCACCAGGTTCACGTGGTAGGCTTAGTTGACCTGACTTGTATCCGCCTAGAGCTTCGTTACTTTGCAGAGGCTCAGCGCATGGTTTTGGTTGAAGTTTTGAGGTTGGTGGATAGCGATGCTTTCTATCTCCCCCTCGAGATCTAGATTGTGCATGCCCATCTGGCTCAGCTAGAGATACCCTCACCAGTAGTTCCCATCACCGAGGACGATGCTGAGGCAGTTCATGTGGTCCCAGTAGGTGAGGAGATTATAGAGGATGACATAGGTCTAGATGATCTCGCCGCTGAGCTAGCACTTGAGCTAGCCTTACCTGAGGAGATGGTAGTTGAGGCAGATGCTCCTGTACCTGCTTCATCGTCGACCTCTCACAGCTGTGACGGGATCGGTCCGTTCTTTGTGCAGTGATTTTGCCCCGTCGATTCGCTAGATCTCCTGATAGCTGCTTATGGAGATGATTGACTTTTTTAGATATGACCTTGTACATATTAACTACTTTTGACTATTAGCTCTATCTCTTTTCGCAACTGTAATTACATGCATTAGATTGTAGGGTAATGACCCCATTTTTGTAACATTAACTCTTGCATGCGTCCTAACCCATACAGATAGGATAGGCATTGATCTGACCATACACGCTTTTTATATCAACTTGACAAGAAGTTATATATATATATTATATACTCTTTTGGATATTGTCGTCATTTGAATTGCTTCATAGTACTGTTGCATGCATGTTTCTAATTCTACTATCACTATCATGCATAGAATGGCCGAGGGACTAAGGAGGAACAGGAATTTAATCGAGGGAGCACCTGAGGCTGCCGATCCTACGGGAATGTTCGATGCTTTTGTCAGACATTTGGAAAGAATCAGTAATACGAATGACAACCGACGAGACCGCCAGACTGGAGACAAACTACTGGAGAGATTCCGTGCTCTAAGACCCGAGCAATTTGCGGGTACCGCAGAACCCTGGAAAGTCGAATAATGGTTAAGACAAATGGATCGTATGTTCGAGGCTGTCCAGTGCAACGAGATGGATAAGAGGAGATTGGCTACATTTTAATTGACCGACGCCGCTGCAGATTGGTGGGACTCGGTGATAGCCACTATTGGGAACACAGCTACTACGGGAATGACTTGGACTGCATTCAAGGGGAGATTTTTGGAAAAGTACTTCCCGGTTACGGAGAGGCATAGAAGAGAGAAAGAATTCATGGACCTGACGCAGGGAACCAAGTCGGTGCAAGAGTACACCACACAGTTCGAAAGACTGTCTCGGTTCGCTCCACACCTGGTTGATACTGAAGAGAAGAAGATCCGTAAGTATAACCAAGGGCTGACACCGCAGATTCATCGCCTGACTCTCGGACACCTAGATAAATCGTTTGAAGGACTTATTGGCTTGGCTACCGATCTGGAAGAGGATGCTCGAGTGAACCAAAAATAATTTGAATTCTGACCGCCTCAAAGGGGTAATTTTGGGAATAGACCACCAATGAATCGTACCCAAGGGCAGAAGAGGAATTTTGACGAAAGCAAGAAGACCCAGGCTATTACCTATCTGACTCAACCCCGAGTAGGAG
This sequence comes from Hydrangea macrophylla, assembly GCA_033977485.1. NCBI lineage: Eukaryota > Viridiplantae > Streptophyta > Magnoliopsida > Cornales > Hydrangeaceae > Hydrangea > Hydrangea macrophylla. Next base: position 40,173,095 of record CM066994.1, read on the forward strand.
AAGGAAGTAGTAGTGAAAAGTGCTTCAACTGTGGCAACCTAGGTTATCTGGCTTGAGATTGCAAGGCACCAAGGCGTGCTGCTCAGCAAGGGATAGTCTGCTTTAACTGTGGTGAACCAGGTCACATCAGCAGGTTCTGCATTGCTCCTAAGCAGGTGACTTATGGTCAACAGGGTCAGACTCGCTTGAATGCTGTTATCCCTGATGCCGCTGGATTTGATGGAACTGTGTACGAAGAAGGAGATTATGGAGAAGCTCAACCGGATCAGCAAGCAGTGAAAGGTACATTAACTCTGTTTAACTCTCATGTTAAAGTGTTATTTGATACGGGTGCTGCTCTTTCGTTCATATCTGTTAACACAATTCGGAGATTGGGTATCTTACCTCATCGCTTAGGAAAAGCTTTAAAGGCTACATCACCATTAGGAGCCGCAGTCAGATTAGGACACGTGTGCAAGGATTACCCTTTGCGGCTAGGAGACCGTGAAATCCCTGTAAGGTTGATTGTCCTATCAATGAAGGAGTTTAACATAATCCTAGGAATGGATTGGCTCTCTCAGAATCAAGTGAAGTTGGATTGTGCGAGGAAGAGAATTATATTCCCCGACAATGAGAATCAACCCTTTGATTTTCAATGTAACCCTTCGGGAGATATGTTCCTCACGAGATGTTTAGCCAACATCGAAGTCGTCAGTACAGAAGTGACAGTCTCGTCTATACCTGTAGTCAAGGACTTCGAAGAAGTATTTCAAGACATTTCTGGTTTGCCGCCCGAGAGAAGTATAGAGTTCTGTATTGAACTTATATCGGGTACCGTACCGATCACCAAGGTTCCCTACAGAATGGCCCCCGTTGAACTATCAGAATTGAAGGAACAAGTTCAAGAGCTCGAGAACCTGGGTTTTGTACGTCCAAGTACATTGCCTTGGGGAGTACCAGTGTTATTCGTGAAGAAGAAGGACGGGACACTCAGACTGTGTATCGATTTCAGAGAATTGAACCGTGTGACTGTCAAGAACAAGTATCCCTTGCCTCGGATTGACGATTTGTTTGATCAACTACAAGGAGCTACGACATTTTCCAAGATAGACCTAAGGTTGGGATATCATCAGTTGAGGGTACGGAAGGAAGACATACCTAGGACTGCTTTCAGAACCCGATATGGTCATTATGAATTTCTAGTGATGCCGTTTGGAATGACAAACGCCCCGGCAGTGTTTATGGAACTGATGAACAGAGTGTTCAAACCTTATTTGGATCAGTTTGTCATCGTCTTTATAGATGATATTTTGATCTATTCTAAGTCAGGAGAAGAACACGAGCAACATCTACGAATTGCGATGCAGACGCTTAAGGATCACCAGTTATATGCCAAATTCAGTAAGTGTGAGTTCTGGTTACAAGAAGTGAAATTTTTGGGACATAAGGTATCATCTCAAGGAATTTCTGTGGATTCGTCCAAGACCGATGCTGTGTCCAACTGGGTTAGGCCGAGCAACCCTACGGAGGTTAGAAGTTTTCTTGGACTCCACTACACCATATGATTAAATTTCTAACAGACAACTTTTATGCTTTCTAACGGATATATCCGTTAGCAATTACTAACGGATATATCCGTTAGTAATGATATATATCCGTTAGTAATGACTCTACATATTGGAATATATAAGTTCTAACGAATTTGAAAAAAATGCTAACGGATATAGCCGTTACTAATATTTACTGCAATTGAAAGTATTACAAAAAAAGAAAAAAAAAAGAAAAATAAAAGAAAGAGATAAAAAGACTATTGGGTAGCCCTAAAAAACAGAAGATTGAAAGAGAGAGAGAAAGAGAGAAGAGGAAGAGAGAGAGAGATTAGAGAAACAGACGCTGCCCCTCACCGCCCCCGGCTTGATCTGTCCGCTCCCTCGCCACCCCTCATCAATTCGCCGGAAAAGGTACTAGATTTCCTTCTTCTTCTCCCTTCTTCTTCTTCTTCTTCTTCTTCTTCTTCGTGTTGAAACCCTAGATTGATTTCCTCCTTCTTCTTCTTCAACCGATCTGTCCGCTCTCTCTCTTGGTGGTTCGAAGCTCCAGTTCCATATCTCCGCGAGCTCTTCTCTTGGTGGTTCAATGATGATTCGTTTTCTCAGGTTCTATTGGAGACATGGGAGCTGGTAATTTGAGCCTCGTTTTGTGCTTCATCAAGGGCCAATTCCTCGAATTCCAGGTATTTTTTTCGATGGTGTGCAATTCTGATTTTGATTTTTCTTAGGCTAGGGTTTCCTAATTTTCTAATTTCCTAGTTATTACTAGTAATTATAAATTTTTGTTGACTGTATATAATCATGGTGATCGTGATATTGACGATGATGGTGGTTATAGGAATCGACGATCGGAGTGGCGTTCTTCTCACAGACGCTGGCCGTGAATGACGCTTCGGTGAAGTTCGAGATCTGGGGCACGGTCGGTCAAGAGAGGTACCATAGCTTAGCCCCCATGTACTGCAGAGGCGCTGCTGCTGCTATCATCGTCTATGACATCACCAGCACGGTTCCATTTTCCCTTCTTTTATGTTATCATTTGTGTTTTCGTACTTAAAAAAGAAATTATCTTTGAAGAGTTAAATGGTTTAATAATTTGTTTATTTCTGGTTCATATTATCCTATATATTTTTAACAATTGAGTTGAAGTAGATGTGCTTCGAGATTTTGTCAACAATTGAGATGTCACAAGATCCTCCAACCCCCCCCACCCCACTTTTTTCGTATTTTATTTCATGTCATACACAATTTAGGTACATTGTCAAAATTTTAATCTTTTTTACACTATTTGGTATGCCGATTGAATTTCTTTCCTTGTGCTTTGTCTTATTAGGATTCATTTGCCCGAGCTAAGAAGTGGGTGCAAGAACTTCAGAAACAAGGTGCTTACAATTGAAATTGTTTAGTTAAAATTAAGAAGAGTAAATAGTAAGAAAGGAAAAAAAAAAAAAAGGGCACATCTGATACCCCATCTGCATATGATTGCACTTTCGGTTCCGGGAAGGTTAATTCAAACATATGAATAAGGAATCTTTTGATGTGTGAAAATTTTGCTCTCTCAATGAACTGCAGAACCCTTTGTTGATTTGTCATAATTTTTCTTGTTTCTATTTTCCACCCGTGCCATACCACTTTGTTTTTAACTATATAGAAACTTGCAAATGAATAGGTGCTTGTCAGCACATCACTAAAATGTTGTAACCATTTTGTCGTCGTTTTTAGGTAATCCTAACATGGTTATGGCACTTACTGGTAAAAAAGCTGATTTGGAAGAAAAGAGGAAAGTGACGGTGGAAGTGAGTACAACCTCTTTTTTCACTTCTCTTTTTGTTGCATAAGTGCATAACTAGAGGATATCCAGTGTTCCTTTTAGTACTTCCTGGGTCCTAGTGGTTTCCAGTGGCCTACAATCGTGGTTTTTTTGTTTTTTTTAAGGCTGGTGTTACTTCTATTCTAGATCTAAACCCTTAGGTTTCCCCTTTTTTAGACTTCTTCCTAGACTAGACTAGATATACAAGGATGATCATTGCTCTGTATCCCCCTTAGATTTTGTGAGTAACCGATCCTATTTTTACTTTTGTGGCATGTTTTTTTTTTCTTTCTTCCCCTCTCAGACACAACTGGATGCCATTTCTTGTCTCCATGTTAGGTGCAGAAATTACAACTATATAAAATTTCTACTGCTTCTTAAAAGCTAATTAGCCATTTCTTTTTGTGTTATTTCTGATCATGGTTGGCCTATATAGAGTTATCTTTTTGATGGCTCATTAGAGATGAACAAATTTTGTTTGCTTGATGCTCCACTTTATAAGTCTGATTTTTGTCAATAAAATAATATCTTTCTTTGTTATCTCAAACTATATATTATAAGTTGCTTGACTTCATTGAGATTATTGTGTAGCCCATTTTTAAAGCAATTTTTCAGAAATCAGGACTGACTTTTTACAGTCTTACTCATCTAGGAATTGACATTACCCAAACATAAAAATGTAAAAAAAAAAAATAATAACTGATTGAAGTGTTTGACTTTGCTCAAGAATAAAGAAAACAAAACAAAAATAAATTTGCAAAACATTTCAAAAGCCCTTTTTCTATTCTTATACAACAATCTTGCACTTGACAATGTCCAATAAGGCACTTAAAAAAAGGCAATAAAAGCATTAACTCTTTGTTAGCCTTTGCATTGCCAATTTATTTGCTGCCAAGTGGACTCAAATGTCAATCAAATTACTTCCTCTTTTGCTATATTTACTTTTTTTTCCCAATCTCTATGACTTGTAAGGCCCATATCAATCCCATTTGCTTAAGGCTACCAATCTTTAACTAACGAGTTAATGGAATGTCTTGCATTGCCTCTTGTTCAGTTCTGAAATATTTGTATGGTGGGTGTTAACTTGTTAAGTACATTTAAAATTCCACTTAAGAATCAAGTGTACAAGTAGTAATTGGTAGCATGGCTAAACTAGTGGCATGACTCTACTGCTTTGTGCTGTGTTTTCCAAGTTATTCCTCACTGGTTTAGTTTGCATCCTAATTTGCTGCATTATCAAACATAATTCTGAGGTTTGGACCTTCCGTTGGAGTATTTTCCTTGTCTTGTTTGAACTTTGAATCACCATGAAGGGTAGTGTTACTTCCCTTGCACCTTCCCTTGGAGTATTTTTATTTATTTATTTATTTTTTTCTGATTTAGTGTGGAAAGTTCATGATCCTAAGGGTTGACCGTCTCACTTTTCATGTCTTAGTTTGCATCTTTCAATACAGCTTGCAATATGGTATCAGTTCCTTATACCTTGTTTTGCAGGCACTCTCTCATTATACCAAAGTCTCATTTCTCTTCCTTGCTAGCAACTCTTCCACCTGTGAGTTATTTTCACCATATACAGTCCATTTGCATAATGTTGTAAGGCTCTTCATGGACTGTGTAGCTCATCCAACTTTATTAATCCCTTTTCCCTCAGTTGTATTGTTTTACATGATATTTCTGCATATAAGTTCTATATGAGCACATTTGTAATGATCATGGTGCCTCTTCCTGTCTAGTCTGGCTTGACTATTACAAATGAGCTGAATTATTTATTTTTTTAAAAAAACTGTATCTGTTACATGTGTTACAATTACTGCACATCACTGCTCCTCGCCACCCAACAAAAATAAGAAAAGAAATTTTATGGTTTACTGAAATAAAATCCAAGGCCTAACGTGTGTAGTACTCTTTTTAGAAGTTCTAATATATGACGCGGAGCAAGTGGCATCAAAGATGTCAGTCTTGATTTTCAGTACATGAAACCTTTTTTTGTCCCCAACATCATAGTCTGTTTCTTTTTCATGCGTGCTACACTTGTAGTTTTTAATGTAACTTCGATACCGTTCATTTAGATCATCCAATGTGTATGTTTCTTCATAATTTTGCAAGAGTATCTGTAATCTTCTTCGTTTTTTTGGCAATAAGTTCGATCTGAACATATAAATCTATGTATATATACTTTGGTATATAGATGTGGGCAGTGATGATACATGTTAATCCCAGCCCATTATGAGACTTTCAGATAGAAGGTCTTGGACTTTATTGCACTTATTTTCTAAGTTTATGAATTCTCCCTTTTTTTTTTCTTTTTTTTTTCTTTGGTTTAGAAATTCCAAAATATAATTGTAATGCAAGAAAAGATGAAATCATGAAGGGAGGTGACTCACAACATCCGATTTTTTTTTATTTTTTATTCTAAATTTGTTTGTCACTCTGTTTTCTTTTCCTTCCTATTTTCCTCATTTTTTCCGCATTAGCCCAACTAAGAAAATTGGTTTCCTTTGGCTTTGTTTGGTTAATGGATTTTGTTTGTATCATGGTTCTTTCGCTCCTTAGGCATCACTTTTCAAATTGATTGTTTGCTGACTCTGCTCTTTATATTTTAAGAAGGGCAATGTGACACAAAAAGGTCACAAAGAGATACTCACAAAAAAATGTGGCATTCCATGTGGCAATAGGACCCACTCACCCACCACACTGAGATGCCACGTTGGTGCCACTAGGACCCACTCAACCACCATTTTCCTTGGTAACCAAACAATAGAAAGCCTTTTCCTTTGCGCTTTCCTTTCTTTACCCTCACTAAATCCATGAAACAAACAGAGCCACAATAATCCCTTCTTAACAAGGAAAAAATGAAAAAGAAAAAAATACCCTGCATTTCCTTGAAAATATTAAAAATAAGAGTAGAAACTAAAAATGCATGTTGTTCGTGTTAGTTGCTAAATGTTCGGTTGCTTGTATACATGTGCATTGTTCAGAAAGTTCAGAAAACATCGGCCCTTTACTATTCTTATCATAACCTTTGATTTATATGAAGTCTGAATTGTGCAGATTCATTCAACTTGCTAGTTAACAATGGTGTAGCTGCTGGACAAGTTGTATTTCATTTAAGGTTTACGAATTACGATGTTTTCCTTTTCCATTGCACATCTATTGAAATAGTTGCATAGCTGGTGCTTGTTAATCCGATTTTCATACTTAGGCTCCATCTGGTCTGCGGATTTAGAGAAGCATAGGCGAGCAAGAATTGTGTTTTTTTCCATGCTCAAATAACAATAGAGATTAGAAAATTTCGAAAAAATGCAAACCTTTTACTTTTTTACTTATGAAGGTCAACAAAAAAAAAGGAAAAAAAAAAGAATAGGACTTAAATAAACGAGGAAGGGAAGTACCTCATATAATTCAAATTTTCCATTTACTCACCCTATTTTCCCCATTGTTTTCTTTATTAACAAAACAAAGAAAAGTCTATTCCTTGGTATTTCCTTTTCCTTTCCATTAGTAAATCTGTGAACCAAACTGGGCCTTAAACTCATAATGTAGCTGCTGCTTATTGTTCAATAACGAATATCCTTTATTTTTAGTAGGCCAACTGTGTTGTTTCCATTAATGCAACTGATTATGTTTTTCCTTATTTTCTTATACATGTGAGCCAGACGCACATCCATATAATACCTCGAAATGCACGTGATTGCTTATGGAGATTAAAAAGAAAAAAATGTGAACGTAATATTGATCACAACTAATCAAATGGTCATAGTAGAAACTTAAAAGTCTGAAGTAGTACCCTTGTTCAACTATGTAGCTATTTGTATTCAAAAAACAATTTGTATTCGAGGTGCGTCCATAAGGTTTAGCTTAGGATACACATGGACTCACATCCCATTTCTATATGATCATTGGCTTCTTCATTGTTCCTCACTCGTAGTATGTATTCCGCGTATAATCTTTGGGCAGGAGCTTCAGATATCCAATCAACTACTTCCAAATAGACCGATAACTTTTTCCTCACATCTCCCTTTGGATAGAGACTTAACTTTATGGACTCATAACAAAAGCCGCGATAAAAGCAGAAGCTAGAAATTCAATTTGCCAAGGGCCCATAGGGTATTGTTGCAGTTTTCTGTTTTGTTTCTTTTTCTTCATTTGTTTGACAGTTTGTTAGTGAAAAATCTATTGAAGTTTGTTGTTAGGCAAAGAAATTGTCTTGCCCTTATGATTATTGACTTTTTTTTATTCAATGTTGTTTTTCTTTTTCCAACCTTAACACTCCATTTGAATGCAACCATAACACTCCATTTTGTTGTTGTAGGGAGCATCTCAGAAGTAGACATAAGAATTTAGTGGGACTGCTTGATTATTATGCCGAAGAGCATATAGGTACTCTATGTTTGGTATATTGCCTCTGTGTAATCTTTAGTTTTATTCTTCAATCATTGCTATTTTAATGTTTTATTTAATTATAGCATTAATCTGCTTGCCCATTTGGTGGGTTGTTTTGATTTTTTTCATGGTGGCTTATAATTCTTGCCTATTTGGTTATTTCTTCACTCATGACAAAGATTGATTTTGTATATTTAGGGCTTCTATGTATTTGATTTTAGGACTTCCAATTTGTTGGCTTCTTTCTGGGACTTAAGTGAGAATGAATTAGTAGTGTGTGTCAGCATCCTATCTAAATTAGTAGTGTGTGTCAGCATCCTATCTAAACGGATCCTAGGTCATCTTATTTTTGCCAGCTAATAAATTTGTTTCATGGAAAGGACGCGTGTGCTTGCTAAATATACTCTGTTTCAGTGTCTGATGGATGTGATCTTGTTCATTATAGGGGTATTAATGTGATTTCCTACTAGACACCAACACATATAGGAAGTGCTAGTTGGTTGGATAAAAATTCGGAAGATTTGTTGCACTCGCACGCCAACAGGTTTGAATTCTGAACTTGGTGTCATAGGCATTTGGAGAAAAAAATTTCGTTCTAACATAGAAAGTAATTGTTGCGAAAAATTGCTCTAATTTTTTTCTTTCCTTCTCTCCTCATTTTAAGTGATATCATTCTGTAGGAGTATTAAGAAGCAGAGAGAAGGTATGAAAAGAGAAGAAATGGACGAGCATGGTAAAGAAATGGTTAGCAGAGAAATGGTCTTTTTGAACTCCAACCATCGAATTCAGAAGTCAAAGAGAGAGGAAAAGTGAAGATTCTTGAAGACATGCTTTGTTTGTTAGTTTAGGTTTGAATGGAAGAACTATTTAAATTTCAGACTTTGTTAGACATGTATGAATTCTTTACTTGTTATGATTATTATGGATTATTTTTATTGTTGGGTATAGAGATGTTGGTTAGACATGAATAAATACTTTATTTGTTATGATTACTCTGAATTATTTTTTGTTTTGTTGGATATAGATTAATCTTATTACTTTTTGTGTTTGGTATAGATTAATATGCTTGTTAATTAGGTGCAAAAAAAATATAAAAAATTTGGAAAGCATATAAATATTAATTTTTTTTAGATTTACACATATTACTAACGGATATATCCATTAGTAAATGACAATTACTAACGGATATATTCGTTAGTAATTGTTGACAACCCGTTAGTATTCAATATAAATCTTTTAAAATTAGCTGAAAAAACCGTTAGTAAGTAGTTTTCTAACGGATATATCTATTAGAAATCCCTTCATTTACTAACGGATTTACTAACGGATATATCCGTTAGTAATTGTTGACAACCCGTTAGTATTCAATATAAATCTTTTAAAATTAGCTGAAAAAACCGTTAGTAAGTAGTTTTCTAACTGATATATCTATTAGAAATCCCTTCATTTACTAACGGATTTACTAACGGATATATCCGTTAGTAAATCTGTTAATAATATTACTAACGCTAAAATACTAACGGATATATCCGTTAGTAATGTTTTTTCCAACGGAAATATCCGTTAGTAATGAGGCTATATGGTGTAGTGCTCGCGGGCTATTACAGAAGATTTGTTGAGGGATTCTCTCAAATAGCTGCACCATTGACTGGATTGACGAAGAAGAATTTGAAATTCGAATGGGCTGAGAAGCATGAGCGAGCCTTTCTAGAGTTGAAAGAGAGACTCACTACCGCGCCGGTACTAGCAATACCCAAGCCTGATGAGAAGTTCACTCTCTTTAGTGACGCGTCATATCAAGGACTGGGGTGTGTACTTATGCAAGATGGCAGAGTTATCGCCTATGGATCTAGACAGCTGAAGCCGAATGAGTTAAACTATCCCATTCATGATTTGGAGTTGGCGGCAGTGGTATTTGCACTCAAGATTTGGAGACACTATCTCTACGGTGAGAAGTTTGATTTATTCTCTGATCACAAAAGCCTAAAATACTTGTTCACACAGAAAGAGTTGAACATGAGGCAGCGCAGATGGATGGAGCTGATCAAAGATTACGACTTCACGTTAGAATACCACCCCGGTAAAGCTAATGTGGTCGCTGATGCTTTGAGTCGACAGACTCGGGAGACGATCGCCTCCTTGATGATTAGAGAATGGCGAGCATTGGAGACCTTGGCGGAGTTCGATGTACAGAGTACTGAAGAAGGAGAAGGATAATTATTCAGATGTCTTATCCTACAGCCTGTTCTTATCGATCGCATTATTGAAGCTCAGAAAGAAGATGAGAAGTTTCAGACATGGTTTGTGAAGATGTCAGAGAAAGATCCGACAGAATGGAAGGTGGGTATCGATGGAGGATATCGGTACAGAAATAGATTATGTGTGCCAGGTGATGGAGAGTTAATGAAGGATATCCTGGAAAAAGCACATAAGTCAAGATATACAGTTCACCCAGGAGGAACGAAAATGTACAAAGACTTAAAGAAAAATTTCTGGTGGGAAGGTATGAAGAAGGACGTGGCCGAATTTGTATCCAAGTGTTTGACGTGTCAACAAGTCAAGGCTGAACATCAGAGACCCTCGGGACTACTGCAACCATTGCCTGTTCCTGGTTGGAAATGGGAGCATATCACGATGGATTTTGTTGTAGGATTACCTCGATCACAACAGAATCATGATGCCATTTGGGTAATTGTTGATCGATTGACGAAGTCTGCTCATTTTATTGCTTATAGTATGACATACCCGGTGGAAAAGATGAGCCGGATGTACATACAACAAGTTGTGCAACTTCACGGTGCACCTGTGTCGATTGTGTCAGACCATGACGCACGTTTTACTTCTAGATTTTGGGAAAGTCTGCAAGAAGCTTTGGGAACCTCGCTCAAGATGAGCACTGCTTTTCACCCTCAGACAAATGGGAAAATTGAGCGTGTTAATCAGATCATGGAGGATATGCTGAGGGCTTGTGTTATCGATTTTGAAGAATCTTGGGAGACACACTTGCCGTTGGTTGAATTTGCCTATAACAACAGCTACCACGCGAGTATCGGGATTGCTCCGTTCGAAGCACTGTACGGACGACCATGTCGTTCCCCATTGTGTTGGGCAGAAGTTGGGGACACAGAGTTGCTGGGACCAGATTTGGTTAGAGAAACCAACGAAAAGATTTCCTTAGTCAAGGAAAGGATGAGAACCGCTCAGAGCCGGTATAAAAGTTATGCTGATCAACGCCGGAAAGATTTGGAATTTAGTGTTGGAGATCATGTACTCCTTAAGGTTTCACGGACCCGAGGAGTGGTTCGTTTCGGTCTCAAAAAGGGAAAGTTAGCTCCGTGTTTCATCGGACCGTTTGAGATTTTGGAACGTGTTGGGAAAGTGGCTTATCGACTCGCGCTACCACCAAAGATATCTGGGGTTCACAACGTATTTCATGTAAGTATGCTAAGAAAGTACATACGAGACCCCTCGCATGTGGTTAGTTATGACGATATTGAGGCGAGTCATAACGTTTCTTACAAGGAGAGACCCGTGAAGATTCTAGATTAGAGTATCAAGAAGCTGAGGAATAAAGACATTCCCTTGGTAAAGATTCAGTGGAATCACCATGATGAGAATGAAGCCTTGTGGGAAGTTGAAGCTGAGATGAGGAAGAAGTACCCAGAGTTATTTCATGACTTGTTAGTCTTGATTTCGGGGACAAAATCTTGTTTAAGGGAGGAAGGGTGTAATAACCTGCATTTTCGTTTAATTGCATTGTCATATTTAAAATCAAATTTCATTGTCTGCTTTTATTTTAATTACATTTCTTATGTGTAAAATTAATTTCTTGCTTTATCTCATAATTGAAATTATTTTTGGGGTCAAACTGTAATTTTACAAAATTGATAATACCTGTGTTAGATTTCAAAACTGTATTTCAAAACAGTGAAAATATTTACTTTTAACTCAATCAGTATTTTTATAAAACCAGAAAATCATTTCCTACGTTAAAATGAATTTTTCGTATTTTTTGTGGTGATCACCGCGCCCCGAAAATACCAGTTTACTTCCAAAACTGTCCACGCTGTGTTGAACTTCCACAGATTTCGGAAGTGATGTAAAGCTAGATGTGACATACACTTTACTTGCCATTTATGAAAACTAATCATTGGATTGGGCTTGTTTGGGAATGCTTTGTGTGTGTATGTATTCCTAAGGCCACAAGTTGTTTTTCCCAAACAACTCAAGCTTGCCCCCTACTAGCCTATACTTGACCCTTGGTGTAATTGTTGAGCTAATTCATCAGTGTAGCAATACGTATGTATTATTCAGCATGTGTTAACCTTGCTAACCTGCAGATTGTCTAAGAGATTAGTGTGTTTAATTGGGTGATTAAGCCTTGGTGAAGGAACTTGGGCTCCAAGCTCTTGTGACTCTTTATAAACACAATCACAGCTCACATTTTGTACACCACTCTTGCTACACTTCACAGACACAGAGAGAGTTGAGAGAGATACACAGAGAGTTCTACAAATTTTCTAGAGTAAGAGGAAGTACATCACCATAGCCAAAGTTTTAATTTGGTTGCTAAATTCTTATATCTTTCTCAACAATCTCTTTGCTTTTAATCATCTGTGAGTATTTTAAACTCACTCTTAAATGTAATTCATGCTTAGTTACTACTTGAGTGTATGTAATTGTTAATCTTCATTGATGATCACACGTTGGAATTTCAAAGCTTAGAAACTTGGATTTTTCAAACTTAACCAAAATCCGTTTTTAGAGATGATTATGAAAGATTATATATCATATATGCTATGTTTGAAGTTTTAGAGCCTAATTCATTCATATGAAAAAGTATATAAGAAAATTAGTTTTGTGATCTTGTAGTTTTTCATAAAATTCTTGAGTCATAGATTGATTCATGTTAAATTAATCGTAGATTTATAATCCTCGTCGAAAAACGAAGAAATTCATATATTACATGTCATGTTTTAATCCGGATTGCAAAATGGGTAAAATTGGATTTGAAAAACTGAAACAGAGCAGTTCTGACGAAGAAGATGAAGCCTCTGCTTCATCTCGCACCACGATCCCGTGAGCGAGCATCGCGCGAGCGGCCCGAGCGAACGACCCTTCGCGCGAGCGAGCCGCGCGCGTGAGCCTCGTGGTTTTAGGCAGACTGATAAGTTTTTTTTATAGAAAATGAAAATAGGCAGGTCGCGCGAGCGAGGGTCGCGCGAGAGAACTTTCGCGCGAGCGACCCGCGCGTGCGAGATGGCTGATTTCAGGCAGAAAGAAAGGTTTTTTTTATATAGTAAAATGAAAATTGGGCACGTCACGCGAGCGGCCTGCGCGAGCGACCTTTCGCGTGAGCGGCCCGCGCGCGCGACTTGTGACAGTTTCTAGTATTTGTGTGTTTTCGTATAAGGGACTGTTTGGATTAATTTTAAGGCACTGTTAAGGTTCTGTTTGGGAATTTTATTGAAACAGAATACTATTTGATACGGTTGAACGATTAAAACAATGAATTGTGACTTACCAATCCCCGTACGTACGTTGTTCCTTTAATTCAGCGAACTCCTTTATGTTTAAGTTTCATGGCATGCATGTAGGGTTAGTGGTACATGCATGTGGGTGTCAGTCAGTGTGGAAAAGAGTAATGGTCAGTGTGGAAAAGAGTATGAGATTGAGATTATGTGGTGGACACTCCCTGGTTATGGTGTACCAAAGTGTGACATGTTGAGATTGCGGTGAGAGTATCTTTGTAATGCGACGGTGGCAAAATTGGACTCTCCCTGGCGCCCATGGTAGCGTTAAAGTGTGTGATGCCGAACTTGGACATTCCCTGGCACCCATGGTAGTGCTAAAGTGTGGCCTACGGACACTCCCTGATACCCGAGTCTAGATACTGCGTGAGGGTTCCTCCGGTATTTGCATGAAGGTTTAGGTATTCAAAGTGTGAGGCATTGGACACTCCCTGGTAACCCAGACCAAAGTGTGAGGCAAACTGGACATTCCCTGGCACCCCGTTGCTAAAGTGTGGCTACCTTAGTATTTCAAAGATACTGGAGTGAGATGGTGGGTTGTTGTGTTTGTCGAGAGAAAAGAGTCGGTAAGATGAGTGTGGTGCATTATCTCATACACGATCATATGTTTTAAATGAACGAACGACTTTAAAATATATTCTCTGTTACTTTTATAATTGGATTCTTTCCATGGTGAAACCGTTGATTTTTACAAACTTAAAATGGAAAAAGGTAAATGGGTATGTTTTACATTCAAAGTTATGTTTTTAATACTCACCAGCTTCTTGAAGCTGACGACGTTGATGCGTCCTGGACATTCGTGTTCAGGCTTTTCAGGTTACGACTATGCTGAGCCTTATGACTATGCTAATTGAGAACGGCTGCTTTTGGAAGAGAAATTGTCATCGTCATTGCATATTTAAATTTTATGTTTTAAATTTTAAACTGTTTGTTTTATAAGGATGGCTGTAATAGATGATAAGTTATTGTTTTGTTTTAAGGCGGTCTGTGCCTTAGTTGATCCCGTATCGTAAGATGTAATAAGTTAGTAAAACTTTTGTAAGCCTTGATTGCTCTGCTCTGATTATTATATTTAGTTGTTCGACGTTTGGGACGGAATCGATCCTTCAAACTGTCACGACCTACGGGTCCATAAAAGAAATTAAACGCTTTCCTTATTTATGCTACGTCGGGGCGTGACAAATACCTTATTGGCCATGCATACGAGCATTGCTGATAATTACCGAAATACTTAATATAGTATTAGCCACGCTTGTTTGCGTGGCAAATACCGCTTTATTAGCCATGCACCAATGCGTGGCTGATAATTACACTCACAATTAGCAATGTATCAATGTGTCGCTAATAATAATTTATTTTACCGATGCAGGTGACACGACTAAAAAATTGTGCGCTTTTGTGCAACACCCAAGTGTAGGTGATCGTGCAAGTAATATTGGATAAGTGCAGGTCGATCCCACATGGAAGGAAAAGGAAGAATATATACTAAGTTATAACCTAAAGCAAAAGAAAAGAAAACAAGAATATAGAAGTGGAGGTTCTAGGAATCCTAATTAATTAACTTAAACTAAATAGCAAACTAAATCATAAAGAAACATAACTAATTAAATTAATAAACTAAAGGTGTTGGAAACACGAGAATCCACATTGATCCTAACCATCTACCATGCATACTCATTAATGCTCTATGGAGTTCACTCCTCTTCAGTATTCCGTATTTTTCTAAAGATAAAGAATCAATAGCCCTTTCATGACCGGGACTACATCATCACAGTTGATTTAAAATACTTGGAAGACGGTTTAAAACAATGGTTATTACTTGCACTCTAAATGGTATTAGCATTCAAAGTGGTTTTCAAAAGTCATTGAAGAAAAGGCCTTAAGGCTTTAAGTTCTAAAAACTGTTGTGACAAACTGAGCTTATAGGGACAATTTGATGACAAAATTCTAAAACAAGAAGTCATGGAATACTTAAAAGAATCATCTCAAGAATTAGCAAGTTCGATCGATCGAAGCTCTCTCGATTGATCGGACAGCATCATCCTTCAATCAATCGAAATGCCTTCGATTGCTTGACTATCTCTGTGGTTCGATCGATCGAAATACCTTCGATCGATCGAGCCCAGGTTTTCTAAAGATTGCATGGAAGAGGTTGGGAATCAATATTTCATCACATATTCCCAACGTCTAAACTACGGAAACATAATTAAATTAATACAGCAACAGTAAACTAAGACAATCATAATAACTATATCAATAAACAATCAAATACGATAAAAGAATAGAAAAACCTGGAAATAATTTGAAATAAACTTGTAATAACCATGAAACCAACTTGAATCTTCAATAATCTTCAATATATTAATGAAAAAGAGGAAGAAGAAGATTAATCTAACCTAATCTACTCCTAATCTAACCCTAAAACTACCCTAAACTGCTGTTTTTCGCATTCTGGAGCGTACTCCCTTCGTCTGGCGTCAAAACGACATATATATATAGGGTTCCTGCAGAGTTTATACAACTTTTGGATGGAACTAAAGTTCGATTGATCGAACTCTCAATCGATTGAACTCTGCTCAAGGGCTTGAACTCCTCTGATTTTGACAGCTCTGTGCACCAATGGGAGAATGACCATAACTTTTCACTCGGACCTCGGATTGACCTTCCGTTTGTGGCCACACGACCATAACTCAAAGATCTACATTTTGTATTTCTAGGAAAATCTTCCAAATCGGAAGTCTTCATTGTCAAAATTGGCGTTTTCTCAGCTACTTCTGTTGTTCTCTTCACCAGAATCACTTTTCTTTAGCTCCACTTCATTGAATTACATTCTAATACCTATAAAATAACGCATAAGCATATGTTTTAGCATTAACACAATAAAAAGAACATTTTTATTATAATGCACCTAAATGTAGGGACTTTGGGGATAAAAGTATGCATAAAATACCACGTAATACACTATAAATATGCACTTTTCACCTCTAATCACACCCCCCAACTAGCTCGTTGCTAGTCCCTAACAATGAAGCGAACTACAACAATGTTTATTTAAACTCTAGAAATTGAAAACAAAATAAAGTAAAATCCTAACTCACTTTCGCAGGAATCGCGATTACATTTAGCGTATGCAACAAGCCTTTAAACCCCTAGGTTCCCCCTAGTGAACGAGTGTTGTCTCGTGAGGGTTTGTAGTGAATCTATCCACAAAATTCATGTTTATGGTAATGGTTCTAGTTTAAATGTTTTCAAGAAATTTTTCCTCTCATTTAGCAATATAGTTAAGCTCAACAATCTCATGAAACTCTCTAGTATGCCATAGCCATGCAACACACATTACAGTTAATCTACTATCAAAGTCATTAGAATATTCCATAACTATTAATCTTCAAGTGTGTGTGTGAATGGACAACCAAAATACAAAACATTAATTTCAAAGCTCGCATAACCTAAGACACTATCAAGACGTTCATTTTGACTCAACTCTCTCCGGGATTACACTCTCAAGATGAAATCACTCTGAATTAGGTGTAATAATTAGCACTCATGATATGGAAGCTATAAAGAGTAAATATGAATGGAATCTAATGCTTCTCATATCTAAATAGAAAAATGAAAATTTTATAGTGCACAAAGTCTCATGAATGGATAATTTTCACTAAAAGAGCGAGATACCACGGAGAACTCTCTCAATACCTTAACTTCAATCCAATTTACTTAAAATTATCAGGACTTTGAAAAAGAGGTGTTTGGTGAAAGAAAGAGGCTCATGACATTCAATTGGGTCAAAGGATGTGATTGGAATGTTTATTACAACTTTTCAAACTTTCCCACATCTCCAATCTCTCTCTTCTTTTCTTTTAATATTTTTTTCACTCTTCTTTCTATTTTTTTTTCTTCTATAACAACCATTGGCATTTTTTTTTCTTTTCATGCTTTTTTTTTCCTTTTTCTTTCTTTTGTTTTTGTTTTTGTTTTTTTTTTTTTTTTTCTCTTTCTTTTTTCTTTGCCAACTTTCCCTTATTCACACTACCAAACTTCTTGTCAAGATAACACATCCCAATCATTCCTACGTAGAGAAAAGAAGCTCAAACTTGTATTTTGGAGTTGGGCTTAGATTTAAGGAATTGTAATGACAATGCAATTATGATAAGGCTCAAGAGGTGAAGTAAAGGAATAGCATTGAGGTAGGCCAAGGCTTTATTATGCATGTATGTTCAAAAGATGGCCTAAATCATCTTCTAAGTTCATTAGGATTATTCATTTTAGTAAATTCAAGAGCTCTAGATTTTGGTAAATCCTAAACGTTCTCTTCTAGTGATCAGTCAAAATGAAGAAAATTGAGACTTACAACGAATGAATACGCTTTTCAAAAAGTAAGAGTAATTTATAAAACCCTCAAAAACAAATAATGGCACAAAAGCTCACTTGGGTTATTAGTCTCCACTACAGTCTCTCAAGACACCTAATCTATGCTTACTAATCCATTTTAGCTAAGTACAAGGTTGTCACTATATGCTCAAAGTTGTTTGAAGATTAAAAAGCATAAAATATACTATAACTAAGATAGTAAACAAACTATTATAGTATATTACATAGTAATAACATATAGAAAGTAACACTAATGCATCATAACTAATTATATTAACTAAGAGAGAAATACAAGAACCACTTTATTATCTTTAAAAATAAAATTAAAAATTTTAAAATTTTTGACAATTTTAATTTATTGAGTTTGAGTTACATGGTGCTAAGGAGGTGTATTGACACGAAAGCATAAAAAGAAATAAACGAGGCATGCAATGACTCACTCCCCCCAACTAAAACTAAACATTGTCCTCAATGTTCTAAACTAAGCATATGAACATGTAAAGTAAAGCGAGAAAGGGAAGGATGTTACCTCGAGACGTTAATATCTAGATTTTTTTTTTATTTTCTTTTATTTCTTTGTTAAGTTACCAGCAAAATCATTAGTAGCAACAAAGAAAAATACAGAATATAATACAACTACTCAGTAAATAAATTCGGTTAATCAAGATTTTTATCATATATATTAACCGAAATTTTTGAGGATCCTCCCAATGAAATATTTTAACAGTGGGAAGAACATTGGGATCCTCATAAAATTGCAACTCCCCCCAACGAATGTTAGGCTCAAGTTCAGAGGAGATGATGCAAAACCTATGGCCTCTAAATTTGTTGGAGATAATTATAAGAGGTATACCACACTTTTTAAGAATTATACGCAAGAAACGATCTTTGGTGTTGGTATTTTCTATAACAGCCTCTATTTTTTTATTATCAAAAATAGGCGGAGGCCATGGTTCAATAAAAGGGGCAGGGTCTAAGTGATGTTCTAATAAAGCTTTACTACCCTCCTCTTGTTCTACAACATAATCTATGGAGATGTGATCATAGGAATTGGATTTCTGTTCTATGTACATTGATTTGGACTGGACTTGGATAAAACTATCTATTTGGACCTCAATGTCATTATTATTCAAGAAGGTCAAGCAGTCTAGGAGATTACTAGCTTCTTATTGAAGTTTAAAATCATCTAATGTGGGCCCAATATTTTCCAAGTCTTCTCTCAAAGAATTTTGAAATGTAAAATTTGGCGAATTACATGTGCTAGAATCCTTATCATCCTCTTCTACAACACATCCTTTTTTTGTTCAATAGTGGGGTACACATAACTTTTAAGCTCGGGATGAGAGTTTTGATTAATAGAGAGGATAGGTGATGGGCAACTTGGTGACACCACCTCTTCGGCCGAAAGAGGTGAGGGTTTATGAATATCAGATGAATCTAAATCGAATTTAGAATTTTCAATAACGTCCTCCCTAGGGTCACTATTAAAGTTAGGGAAAGAGTCAACAGAGGACTCCTCCTTTCCTAGTTGCGTGTAATCACCTAAACTCTCATCATCTTTTATAACCTCATTCTCCTCCTTGTAACTCTCCTCAATATATATGTCATCTATAGAGGTGCTCTAGACAAAGGAATTGTGCAACTTTATCCAGGCAGTGAAGGAGTTGATGCTGGGGTTGGATATTGAGGAGAAGATGGTTCTACAACTTCATGCTTAATGGTTTGGTTTTCGAGTTCTTGTTGGGTTATCACTTTCTCGAATGAGTTGTTAACCTCATTCGGTATAAACCGGTCACTATCCTCTAATTCCATTCCATTATTAGTGTCCTGAAATTTAGGTTGTAGTGTTGAAGGACTGGTGTAGTCTTCTAAAGGTTGGCTAGCATCTGCTTGTTGATGTCTAGCTAGTTTCTAATTTATCAAGTGCACTATCTAGCCTTTTCATTTCACTAAGCAGTAATTTTAACATACCATTATCCTCAACTTGGTTATTCTCCTCATTATTACTATACGAAATTTCACCCCATTGTTGTTGGTAATAATTCTCATCCCATTGTGTTTGTGGACAAGACTCCCCAGAGGGAAAATCTTGGTGCGTTTGGTAATCGTGGGAGCTACTACTATATCCTATATTATCATTTTGGTTATATCCCCATTGCGATTGATAGAACTCTCCATGTGGAGGTTCTTGTTGCATTTGATAATATGAGGGACTACAACTATCATTTTCCCATTGTGGTGGTTGGTAGCACTCGGGTTGATAATCTGCGTCATATGTGGGTGCATGCCAACTTGGGGGATATGTTTCATTACCGAAGGTGTATCTATACGTAGTGTTTGTGTTGTATGGAGGATAATATGGACAAACCACATTCATTCAAAATTTTTAAACAATAGGAATTTTACTTATTTATTTTTTTATCTTGCGAGAGAAAAAGTCCAAAAGTTTTTTTTTTTTTTAAGTAAGAAAAATTGGAGATAACTTAGTAAAATCCTAACCTAGTTTCCTTCCCCAGCAACGGCACCAAAAACTTGACACGACTAAAAAGTTGTGCGCTCTTGTGTAACACCTAAGTGTAGGTGATCGTGCAAGTAATACTGGATAAGTCCAGGTCGATCCCACATGGAAGGAAAAGGAAAAATATATACTAAGTTATAACTTAAAGCAAAAGAAAAGAAAATAAGAATATAGAAGTGGAGGTTCCACGAATCCTAATTAATTAACTTAAACTAAATAGCAAACTAAATCATAAAGAAACATAACTAATTAAATTAATAAACTAAAGGTGTTGGAAACACAAGAATCCACATTGATCCTAACCATCTACCATGCATACTCATTAATGCTCGATGGAGTTCACCCCTCTTCAGTATTCCATATTTTTCTAAAGATAAAGAATCAATAGCCCTTTCATGACCGGGACTACATCATCACAGTTGATTTAAAATACTTGGAAGACGGTTTAAAACAATGGTTATTACTTGCACTCTAAATGGTGTTAGCATTCACAGTGGTTTTCAAAAGTCATTGAAGAAAAGGCCTTAAGGCTTTAAGTTTTAAAAACTGTTGTGACAAACTGAGCTTATAGGGACAATTTGATGACAAATTTCTAAAATAGAAAGTCATGGAATACTTAAAAGAATCATCTCAAGAATTAGCAAGTTCGATCGATCGAAGCGCTCTCGATCGATCGGACAGCATCATCCTTCAATCGATCGAAATGCCTTCGATCGCTTAACTATGGCTCTGGTTCGATCGATCGAAATACCTTCGATCGATCGAGCCCAGGTTTTCTAGAGATTGCATGGCAAAGGTTGGGAATCAATATTTCATCACATATTCCCAACGTCTAAACTACGGAAACATAATTAAATTAATACAGCAATAGTAAACTAAGACAATCATAATAACTATATCAATTAACAATCAAATACGATAAAGGAATAGAAAAACCTGGAAATAATCTGAAATAAACTTGTAATAACTGTGAAACCAACTTGAATCTTCAATAATCTTCAATATATTAATGAAAAAGCGGAAGAAAAAGATGAATCTAACC
This sequence comes from Hydrangea macrophylla, assembly GCA_033977485.1. Classification (NCBI taxonomy): domain Eukaryota; kingdom Viridiplantae; phylum Streptophyta; class Magnoliopsida; order Cornales; family Hydrangeaceae; genus Hydrangea; species Hydrangea macrophylla. Next base: position 40,194,276 of record CM066994.1, read on the forward strand.
TAATCTACTCCTAATCTAACCCTAAAACTACCCTAAACTGCTATTTTTCGCATTCTGGAGCGTCCTCCCTTCGTCTGGCGTCAAAACGACATACATATAGGGTTCCTGCAGAGTTTATGCAACTTTTGGATGGAACTAAAGTTCGATCGATCGAACTCTCAATCGATTGAACTCTGCTCAAGGGCTTGAACTCCTCTGATTTTGACAGCTCTGCGCACCGATGGGAGAATGGCCATAACTTTTCACTCGAACCTCGGATTGGCCTCCCGTTTATGGCCACACGACTGTAACTCAAAGATCTACATTTTGTATTTCTGGGAAAATCTTCCAAATCTGAAGTCTTCATTATCAAAATTGGCGTTTTCTCAGCTGCTTTTGTTGTTCTCTTCACCAGAAACACTTTTCTCTAGCTCCACTTCATTGAATTACATTCTAATACCTATAAACAACGCGTAAACATATGTTTTAGCATTAACACAATAAAAAGAACATTGTTATTAGAATGCACCTAAATATAGGGACTTTGGGGATAAAAGTATGCATAAAATACCACGTAATACACTATAAATATGCAATTTAATCCCATTTTTGTTAAGTAAGACACTTATTAGCAACGCGTTTGCGGTTGCCACGCTTGAGAGCGTCGCTATTAAAAATAATATTCGCAACGCGTTGACTGCGTTGCGTAAATTTATTCATTACCCCACTTTACCGCACGATCATGCGACGCGCGGACTGCATGGCAAATACTTTTAGCCATGCACATTTTGACTATTAGCCACGCACCCGCGCATGGCAAAAAACTAGATTTGTTGTAGTGTTTGCAAATCTATTCTGTGATTAAAACCTACATTTTCAAAACTAATTCCAGGATTAAGTCCCACATTTCAAAAATAAATCATGGGATTAAATCCCCCACTTTCCAATCACTTTCAAAATAAATCTTGGGATCAAATCTCACACTTTTAACTCACTTTTTAAAATAAATATTGGGATTAGGTTCCCTACTTTCAAATCACTTTTCAAAATCAATATTGGGAATAAATCCCACACTTTCAAATCATTTTTCAAAATCATTCTCATACTTTTAAATCACTCACTTAAATCAATTGGAACCATTTCCCACACTTTTAAAACACTTTCCCCCACATTCAAAATACTTGGGATCATTTCCCTACTTTCAAAATACTTGAGATCATATCCACTTTTTCAAGATTATTGGACTAATTCCTGCACTTTCAAAACAAAACACTTTTGGTTAAAGTTTAGAGCTATGCCGTCGAACGCTAAAGTTTTCGGCTACACCACACTTCCGATTAAAGGTCGGGACTATGCCGTCCTAGGCTAAAGTTCTCGGCTACAACACACTTCACTTCCTTTCTTGTCAATCTAGACAGGAAAATCAAAGCCACTGTTTCAAAATCAATTATGGGATTAAATCCCACATTTTCAAATTTCGGGACTAAGTCCCACATTTTCAAAATAATTACATTTGGCTAAAGTCTGGGACAATGCAGCTCTGCACTCAAAGTCCTAGCCTCGCCACATCTTCAATCAAAATTAGGGACCACGTTGTCGAAGGTTAAAGTTCCCTAACCACATTTGTTAGCTCACCACGAGTATAACTAGCACCACATTTCACCTCTTTGCCTTGAGTACGACTAAACTACTTTTTAACTTCTCCCGAGAAACGGAAAAACTACGCATGACCTGATTCTCGATCAGACTTAAGATACGTAGGCAGTCCACGAGGGGTTCGGTCGCACCAAACAATTTTTTTCTGATACAATTTTATTTTCACTTAACATAAAAGCTGATATGACATCAAAGTAGCGTGGTAACCCTTTTGAGGGATGTTTAGGGGTGCCTACACATTTCCCTAACATAATCAAGCCTTCAAACCCTTTCTTTGGCACAACATATCATTTTAACAGAGTCCCACATTTTAAATGAGCCTTTTATGTTACTTTAAAAATATTTTAGATGGCCTATACATCTTTAAACTAGTTAGGTGGCGACTCTGTAAATTGAACAAAGGCACTCTACTTTTTAAAGGAAAAACATCTATTTCAAAACCTCAACCTATATCATTTTGCTCGAGCCATTTGTGGGGCGCGACAACCCTCACTAAAAGCTCTCTCAAAGTACTTACAAACAAACAAATTTGATCTCTCAAACAAAACATCACAAAATCAGCACAAAGGATAGCAAACAAAAGAGATCCTACCCTAACGTTCTTCAATAAACAATAAATCTCTCTATTGCAAAGGTGTAAAGTTACTCCCAAAGGCCCAAAAAAGTTCTTAAATAGGGTCTCACAAGTTCCCTGTTCTAAATATGCAGAGGATTTGCTTCCAAAATGAATTAGGAATTCAAAATCATATACAACTTCCCTAATCTTGCTGCTAAAAAATCCTATGCTCGCTTGAGTGGACTGCTTAGGTGGGACTTGCTCAGGGAAAACACCATGTTCAGTGAGATTTCAAAAAGTTATACTCCAATTCTTGCTAGGAGCTCGTACTGTTGCTCGCTCGTGTGAGGGCTCGCTCGAGCAGACTGCTCAGGAGACAATGCGACCAACTGATTCCTTTGTTCTTCTTTTTCCAAATTTCCAAATTGAAGCAACAAATTCCTATAATCTCCACCTTGAAGAGATTTCTTCAATTTTCCAAATTGGGCCACAAGACTCCAAAACCAACACTATATATATACACACGTCTAAATCATATACTTACTGTACATTTCCTTGTGACTTAGTGACCCCTTTTTCCATCCTTGTTTTCCAGCCCTAAGCTCTGACATTTCAGTGAGTCTCTTCTGTGCATTTAAGTCGCTTTGGCTTTTTCTCTCACCTCTTCACGAGTTTTCATCCCTAAATTACACTTATCGGCCTCTTCTGATACTGGGATGTCACCTTCTTGGTCTTGAGCAGTAAAATGTCAAGCTCAACACACTGGTGACTTACCAATGCTTTAGCTTCCCGTAGCTTCTAACACCTCAGATAAAAAGATGGCCAGTGCAATGTCAGGCTCAACACACTGATGACTTACCAATGCTTTAGCTTCCAGTAGCTTCAAACACCCCGGATGAAAGATCTACAAAATTGTTTTGTGTGTCTTCACTTACTTCTGGATCATGCTTCATGCAATCTGCTCAAACGATTGTCAAAAGAAAAAGGAAAAAAAAGGGGAAAAAAAGGAATTTGTGTATATATATAAAATATGTAATTCAAGAAACTAGTCTGCACGTTGTTGCATATATGATAATACTATGCCTATCATTGGCCAAGCATGTTTTGCAAGTTTGAGGAAAGATTATTGCAATAAAAAAAAATTCAAAACTAAATATTCCTTGCATCACATTTTAAGATTTGACAAAGGAAAAACTAGATGAAATACATAATCAGATGTTACATCATGATTCATGACTACTTTTTTTGTCATCTTTCCTCTTGATTATTTATTCGCCTATTAGCGCTTAAGTTTGCGGGTTTTAGATGAGGAAAGAAAAAGAAGTACAATGAGAAGGAAAACTATTTTCATTAGTGTTTATTCCCATGCCTTAATAACATTGGAAACTACATTTTTTTTATATACATAAAAAAAAAATTTTAAAAAACAAAAAAAAAAAAAAAAAAATCGAAAGGAACTCAAAGGAGGAAGCGATTTTACTCACAAAATTTTCAACCTATCTTCTTTGTCGATCCTTTTTAATTGTACGTCCAATCTCCATTTTTTTTCCTGATAACCCATAAAGAAGAAGTACTTTTTCTCGATGTTTTATTTTCTCGCTCTCACTAAATCCATGAACCAAATAGAGCTTTAGTTTCACATTCGATAGTCCATTGTCATCCAAAAATGATAACTTTTTGGTGATCACACTTGCTAGTGACCACAAGCGACCATGTCAGTTCCATAGCTGATGCCTAAGCGAGGTTTTCTAAACCATAGGACCACTTAAAGTAATCCACAATCTAGGAAGCTCGGAAGCTTCAAGGAAGGTAACATGTTGCGTGTCTGACACATCGGTATGACACTTCCTGAACACCTTTCTTATAGTATCGAAGTGCAACAACGCCGGGCTTGTAACAATGCCTCCAAGACGATCCGTGATCGGGTATATTCCGCAAGTTATGTCCTTTACCCGACCCATATGCTTGTTTGATGCATATTTACATTGGTATCAGAGCCTATAGGTTGTTGATTCGCCTGTATTTTGCCCAAAACAAATCTACCATTAAAGCTTGGTGAAGCTTTTAACATAAACTTGATGAAATCGAATTTGAAGTAGGTCTACATGAAAACTCAAATATAAGTTCGAATTTTTATGTGTTTGTGTCCCATATGGTCTTTAGAGTCCCCCCACAAAGTCCCATGCCTTGATTATCTCAAACGAGTGAGATATAGCAAACCCTAGATTCGTTTTTGGGTTAAAAATGAAATTTTTTCATAATTTTGCTCTGTGTTTTTGGAAGATTTACTTGTTTAATTGATCAGTTTTTTGGTATGATCTTGTAGTACTCTGTGAGACCTTTCCAATGGTATAAAATTTGTAAGTTTTCAACGAAAAACAAGTGAGATGTGAGCTTGCAAAGTAGGAGGGTTGAGCAGCCCCTAAAACCCAGATTGGTTTTATTTTGGGAAAGATGAACTAGAGTTTGGCCACGCCCACTCTCGCTGAGGAGAGTGGGGCCCACTCGCTGGACGGTATTGGTCGGACGACCATGGGTCCGTGTGAGAGTGGAGGTCCGTCTCTCTGCCCCGATCCTTAATATATATTTTTCATATTTTTATTGGAAAAATATTTAATTATTTAGTAATTAAAACAGTTTCATGTTTTAAATCTGTTTTAATTGCCTTAAAATTCTGGAAATTTATGAAAAATTCAAATTTTATTTTTCCTATATTAAGGACACTGTGTGGGACTAGAAATCATTTTGTTATAAGTTATTTCATAGTTTTTGGTATTTTAGAGCATTAAACATGTGTTTTGTACGTATTTTTAATTGCTTAAAATATCCTAAACAAAATATTAAATTTTGTGATTAATATATATTGTTTAGTACACTGTAAGGGACTCTAGGATAACTTTTGTGTAAATTATCATATATTTTTGTTATTTTAGAGCATATAATTTATGTTTTTTAGACATTCATTTAATTGCTTAAAATAGCAAAAATGCATTATTAATTTTTTGTAATTAATAAGGGACATTAAGGACACTGTTTGGAGACCATATGAAATTTAGTACGACCTGTAGATAATTTTTGGTAAATTATCCAAATCATCTTAATATTTTAGAGCATATAATTATGTGTTTTTGTACACGTATTAAATTGTTTAAAATATTTCATTGATCATTAATTTGTGGAATTAACACAATGTGTTTAGTACACTATTTTCAATATGAGAAAATTATTTAGTAATTTTTCTCATTTTTTGGGATATATTTTAGAGCATGTATTGTGTTATGTACACATATTAATTGCTTAAATTATAGCAAATAAAGTTGCTAATTCTTGAAATTAATAAATAGTATTTTGTACTCTACTTGGGGACTGGAGAAAATCTTTAGTAAATTCTCTCATATTTTTGGTATTTTAGAGCATAAAAATTTATGCTTTTGGGCATTATTTTAATTGCTTAAAATATCCAAAATGGATTGTTAATTTTTTGAAATTAATATATGGTGTTTAGAACACCATATAAGACCACTGAAAATTCTTAGAGTACAAATTTCTCAAAAGTTTTGTATTTTTAGGAATTTAGTTGCTCATAGTTAATTTGTTTAACTAGATCAATTTATTTGTTAAATTGATTCAAAATATTTTTTGGCCTCCAATAATATTCTGGAAACTTTTATTCGATACCACATTCATCTTGATTTTTAGTTATTTAAATTTTTTCATGAGGTTTTAAAATTATTGTGTTTAATTTAAAAGCCCTATTTAATTAATTTTTTTAAAATATTTGAGAGGTTTGGAAGGGCAAATTTAATGATTAGTTTATTATTTTTGCATTAAAGGCTCGAATCATTGCACGTTTAGTTAATGATGTTTGTGATTGGATTACCATAAGACCTCTTGTCCTCTTCCTTAAATGGAGAGATGGATGAATCCATTCATTCTTGTAATAAAATAAGTGCTTGTCGTGTGTGATTAATTAATTAATCTGGATTGAATGAATGGACGACTTAAATTGATAATTTATTTTGAGTTTATGTTGTCACGATGTATGTTCTAAGGTTGTTTTTGTATATATGTGAAAAACAAAGCATCCCTATTTTTTATGGCTATAAATGTAAAGTGAGGATGAGAGTTTCTATTTTATGTTTTGGGAAAAGCCTATTTGTAAAGGGATGAATTTTCTTTGTTTCACAATATATGCATTAATTACTTTGCCTTGAGCTATAGATTGTCAATTTGGGCCCACGCAGGGCCCATGTGCATTCATGTGTGTATGGCGCAATTATATTATTATTGTGGATGATGGTAGATATGTTTAGTACTATCTATGCATGTATGTTTAGAAAAATCAGTTATAAAATTTTTTTTTGAGTTACAAGAGTAAAGTGATGACTACGAGCTTAGCGAATTTTTGATCTTGAAATTGTGATAAGGGAAAATATTTTGATAACTAGATTTTAAAACAAACATTTGTAGAAAGATGTGCATCATAATAATGTCAACCTCTTGTGCATATTATTGAATGTAGAAATTGGCACTAAAAGTAACACATACGTTTGAATGAGCTAAGATCTCTTGGATAACTTATCTCAATCAATTATCCAACCAATTGATCCCACATTGGACCTAGGGCCCAATATTGCCAAAGGCCTATAGAATTTAATTCTAGTAAGACAATCACACGCGCTCTATTTTGATAAAGTAGCATGTATGATAATGTAATTAGGGAGTATAAGAACAATCCAATGACCTGTGAATGTGGAACCAGCTCTAATTTGTTTTTGGAGCACAACCACTACTAGATTGAAGAATCTGGTAATGAAGTTCGAAGTGAGGAAAAATCCCAAACACTTGATGACCGAGAATCTAAGGTTAAATTTTGGTATGATTCAAGATCTATTAGGGACTACCTGCACTGGTGAACATCAGGTTCAGGCTGTGATATGTTTTCAGTCTAACTCGTGGATACACATGAAATAGGTCATAACATAGAACGAGATAATTAAGATTTATTTTGATTATTCTCGTCATGTTTACCTGGCAATAGACCGCTATAAGGGAGGTTGTATTCATGACCAGTATTTCCATAAGTGGAAGAATGCGTGAAGCCAATGGGCCCATGTGCATTAAGAAGGCTAAGAGGCAGGGTAAGACTACAATAGGATGGATATTATGTTACATAGTTTTTTTTTATTGGACATGGTAATTTACGTAATAATTTCTTAAGAGTTAAAAATGTTAACTCTACTTTCTCTATTTCTTAAGTTACTGAGTCATTTGTTGATTCTATGACTTGGCATGCTAAACTCAGATACGTAGGACAAGAAAAGGATGACTCGATTAGCTAATAGTGGCTTGTGAGCTCACTCGCTAAAGTTGACCTGTCCACGTGTGAGTCTTGCCTAGGTGGCAAAGCATGCCGAAAGCTTTTTCAAGTAAAGCTATAAGAGATAATCAACCTTTAGAGCTAGTTCATTCACACCTTAGACTTATGTATGTAAAGGCATATTATGGTAACTCCATTTTCCTCACCTTGTCATCTCACCACTATAAAATACTAGATTACATCAAATGTTTTACAGCTGAGGCTGAGAATTAGATTCGAGAAGACTTTTGAGTCATCTCGTACGCCAGTATTTCTCTGATTAGTTCAGAGGAACTGTGTTAGTTTCTCTGGTTAGTTCAGAAGAACTGTGTGAGGACAAAGGGGTACATATACAACTTTCTGTTCTGGAAAATTCTGTAATAAAATGTTGTTGTAGAAGGGAGGAATAGAATACTTGTAGAAGGGAGGAATAGAATACTTCTAGATAAGTCTGGATCATTGACGGCATAAGCTAGCCTTCCAATCTTGGACGGATGCACTCTTAACTGCTGCCCCCATACACAAAACTGTGCCTTTACAACATATTTTCCAAGCTTTATAGCCTGTTTGAAAAATGCTTTCGCAGTATTGTCGTTGCTATAAGAATCTTGACCTCTATGAGTTAGACGAAATTGTAGATAACATACCATCTTTAAGCGAGGGTGCGGAGATATTGTGATTCCACATCCAGAAGTCGCTGAAAATGGTACTAGTCTGCAGTTGAGTGGGAGTACACTACTAGACGCTTGTGGAAGTGTGCCAAACAGTGGGAGTGCACCACTGGTTACTCAAGATTCTTAGGTAGCACAGTGCAGTTAACGAGGATGAGTTCTCTATTGGCGTCTTGAAATCTGCGGGATGCATTTTCCTGTGTGCATTAGTAGATGATGCCACGACAACTTCTTTTGTAGAAGCGCTACTAAAGCTGAGTGAATATTTGCTATGAAGGGTGATATGATCTCTATAGACAAAGAATAAGGTCTGCCTGGGAGTCAGTTGATATTCCGTCCGAGTGTAAGACTATTGGAAACAAGCGGGTTTTCGAAGTTAGACTCAAGGCGGATGGTTCAGTTGACAAAGATAAAGGTGCACCTCGTGGTGAGAGGTCAAACCCAAGAGTGGGTGTAGACCTTGAAGACAGAATCTCCTTAGTGCTGATATTTTGTTTTCATTCGCCTTATCTTAGTGATTTTTGCATATTTAGTTTTAGAACCCTTTTTCAAATGGATGTTGATACTGGTTTTCTTAATGGAGACCTAAACGAAGAGATCTACATGGATCAACCTATTGGTTTTATGACCGATGGGAATGAGCCACAGTGTGGCATCTTAATTGATCTATTTACGATCTCTAGCAATCGTTTAGGCAATGACACTTAAGGTTTCATAATTTGATCGATCTCTTTCGTTGAGATGATTTTAAGAAGACCAGTGTGTGTACATTGAGCAGTCCATACACTACACCATTCAGCCAATTTTCTAACACAGGGGTTTTTGGTTTCCTAACGGTAATTTACCGTTACAAATTTGTAACGGTAAATTTCGGTTAGAAATTTATAAATTCCGTTAGTAATTTTCAGCTCTAGCTATTTTAGAATTTTCTAACAATAACACAATAAATACTAACAGTAAATTACCATTACAAAGTTTTACCTAAATTAATTATTTAAAAGAAAATATTAAAGAAAAAAAAAATAAACTAAAAACTAGAGGGGGTCTTGGGCGGCAAAACAAAAGCCAAAAGGGGGTCTTGGGCGATTCTGTGTGAGAGAGAGAGAGAGAGAGAGAGAGAGAGAGAGAGAGAGAGGAGAAAAGGGGATCTGTGAGCTCCCACTGCCGCCGCCACTCCACCGTGGTCCTCTCGCCGTTGCCACTCCACCGTGGTCCTGTCGCCGCCGCTACTCCACCGTGGTCCTCCCGTCGCCACCACCAACCATCGTCTTCCCGCTGCCACCACTCCACCGTGGTCCTCCCACTGCCACCACTCCGCCATCATTTTCCCGCCTCCACCACTCCACCGTGGTTAGTCATCTCTCACACATACACACACACACACACACACACACACAAACACCAGATCTCTCTCTCTCTCTCTCTCTCTCTTACACACACACACATACACACCAGATCTATTATAAACACATACACATATGCAAACTAGATCTGAAATCATACTGGTTCATCTTCTTTTGCTCAGTTTTATCTGTGTGTTGCGATTGTGTATGTATCGATTATGTACGTGTGTGTGTATTGTGACTGTGTGTGGGTTTTATCTGTTCATCCTCTTTTGCTCAGTTTTGGTGATTTTCCTTGGTTGTATTTCTGTTCATGAAAAGACTAATTTTCAGCTCAGAATTCATAATCGTCCAGTTTATTGTCTGTTTAGATTTAACTAGAATTTAAGTTGTCAATTATGTTTCTCCATCGTGGGTGTACACATGAATCCATGTTTTTGCTTGACTAGTGAATTGTAGAGTGATTTAGCACAACTAATTAAAGTAGTGAATTGCCATTTGGGAAGTCCAAAGGAGTTTGTTCCTTCAACCTAATACTAAACTATCCTTATAAAGTATTATATTATATGTTGGCTGAACAATTTTTCTTTGTACTAAATTCAAATATAAAATTAATTGGTCACATCTTTTCCGAGTTGAAGTTTTATATTGCAAATTTTTTGGAGATGTTTTTGTGCATTTGAGCTATCTGAAATTGAAGATCAAGAATGTATCTAAGTCACTGTGTTCTGTTTGCAGTGTGATACCACTGCTAGCACCCCCATAGATACCCCAGTTGAGAAGGGAATACCCTTGACCCTAATTCAATGTCCAAAGAACGATGAGGAAGTAAGTGTCCAAAGTGCCATAAGCATCCGTAATGGGAAGCCTAACGAATACTACGTTGTATTCTTGTTCAAATTTAACATGCAGTTAGTTTAGTTAGTCGTTACAAGAGTAACCTTGGTCCAGTTCACTGGAGAGCAGTGAAGATCTTTCTGCGACTTGTTTGCATGATTGTGGATCTCACCTTATGGATGGTAGAGTCTTAGAAGTGATGAAGACGATGCGACGCTCATTCAGCGCTTGAGACGAGAGCATGTCCATGTCTGTCTACGCATTCACATTAGTTGATGAAGCCTTCGCTTGTTGTAGCGAGAAACAGACATGCATCACCTTATCCATAATGGTAGCTGAGTATGTGGCTTGTTCTATAGCCGCTCAGGAGGCTGTATGGTTAAAGGGTTCTTACATAGCGTAGGCTTCTTGCCTCAGAGCGATGAAGTAGTGTTGGTCTATTGAGACAGCACGTCGACTCTAGATTATGCAAAGGATCATAAGTACCACAGGAAGTCCAAGCGCATAGAGATCTACCACCACTACATTCGAGATATGGTTGCACAAAGGGATGTTGTTTTTATAGTACATCACTACTGGTGATATGATGGCTGATCCTTTGGATTAAGCCAATTTCTAGAGATTCGTTCTTGTCCCACATTAGTTGTACGGGACTCTGTAGGTTCTTATTCTTGACATTATTATTACCATATGTTTATTATTATAATAAAATCAATGGTTTTCCAAATTCATTTGTTGTTAGTTGGATGGATGCACATTTTTTCTTTAAAGTGTCACCAGGCTTGAATCGACCTGCTCACATGGGTGATTCACCTTGGCACCGAGATAGCGAAGTTGGACATATGTGTCCATAGCTCTTAGATCACGAGCAAGATGAGACATTTGTGTTCATGTCGCTAGGATAGCTAGCTAGGATATGTGTGTCTATAGCGCTAGGAAAGCGGGCTAGAACACTTATGTCTACGCGGTATAAGAACAACGAGCTAGATATAAACCTTGATATCCTTATATGTCGCCTTAGCTTAGAGCTAAGATGAGACCTAAGCTTGGTGCTTGGTCGAACATAGAGAGCGCCCACTACTCTATGTAGCATGTTTATAGCCGAATATGAGTTTTCAGACAGACGCTGGTTGTAGCGACTGTGCTGAAAATGTTAGGTTAGACGTTTATGTAACGTCTAGACTAAAATTCGTATGTCGTTGCTTTTACCACAAAGTGACATGCTCATTTATATAGAAGAACGCCATTGCATATATATCATACTGTATGTGCCATTTTGCGATCATTTGTGAAGCAATGGATTAATCCTTATTTCATTGTTGTGTGAGCCACATAGTCTCCCTGTAACGAGTATTCTACACAAGTTACCTTATGACCTGAGACTATGTCATGAAGAGGACGCTTGATGATGCTACTTTAGCGTACCATCCTGGGACAAAGAGACAAATACCGTCCTATGGGGCACGTCTAGGAAATCAGTCGAGTTAGTTGGATTGACATTAGTAGGCAGGGAAGACTCTTCGATAACACACCATGTTTTATGACTCATTAGCTGGCCAGCGACAATCGTATACGTACTGAGTGTCATGGGTACATTACATATTTGGGGGTGTATCACTGTTTTCTGAGGGATTAAAAGTGCTAGATCCGGTGTCGTTGAATCTGTCTGGGTAAATACACGAGAAGCTTTCGAGTGATGCGTTTTGCTAGTTATGTGATTGACTTAGCATCTCAGCTCCTGTCGCTGTATGATTCTTTTTGTGAGGTCACACGTTCTATTTCCCGTATGAGGAGATGATGAAAGTTGGAATCTAAGAGATTTTTTTTTAGCACAAAGCCCTATGTGAGTGAGTGGGAGATGTTAGCATTTTGTGTGGGTTATGGGTCACCCACATAATCTATGGACCGGGTCCAACGGGCTTAGCTTAGGGTCTAAGAAATCCTATGTGGATTATAACTTGGAGTCCTAGGGCATGTATTTGTGCGTATATATATATATATATGTGTGTGTATAACACACATAAACACAACTCTGCACACAATAAGACAGCCACCCTCGCTCCCTCTCTCTCTCTCTCTCTCTCTCTCTCTCTCTCTCTCTTCCTTTTTGTTACTTTCTCTCTCTAGCCAAATCACACTAGGGCTTGGGATTTAGCGCGTGGATACAAAGGGGGTGTCTCTAGTAGGCATTCTCACGACCCGTTCGAAGTACAAGAGCGTACACGGAAGCACTAAAGAGCAGCAGTTTGTGGGTATTATCGTCGGACTTGTAACAACGCCGCCAAGACGATCAATGATTGGTTATATTCCGCAAGGTATGTCCTTTACCCGACCCATATGCTTGTTTTATGCATATTTACAAATTTGATTGACAATGTGCTCCAATTTCCCCCCAAATTCAGTACTCGAATCCTAGCCATCAAAAGGAAAAGAAGAAATAAGAAATAAAAGAAGCAACTAATATACAAAGCTGTCATGTAAATACAAAATGACTTCATTACTACTAAATTCTAATATGCACCAAAACAATTTTGGAAGGAAAGTATATAAAGGTAAAATTGAGATCACTATTTGGAACAAAATTTATTTTTAGAAATTCTATTTGGAAAAATTTATTGGAGAAACTTATTTTTTGGATTTTTTAAATATTTTTTTTAAAGAGCTTATTTGTGTTGCTACAAACAGTCCTTAACCTGGACTATAGCTAAATTGTCCCTAACAAGTTTTTTTTTTTTTTTTTAAATTGTTTTGGAAAACTTATGTTTTGCTTAATGGGTGCTTTGGAAATGACTTTTGGCTTAATGGTTTTTGGCTCAGGGGATGTTTGACTTTTGTGTCAATTTCCTTTTGGATATTGGCTCAAGTGTTGTTTGTGTTTCCTTGGCTTAAAGGTTTTTTACGTAGAAATTGTGTAGCAAAATGTATTATCGTAATTTATTTGGAAGTGCCAAAGGCACATAAAAATATCAAGTGCCAAAAGCATGCACGTGGAACTAATTATTGACCAAAGATGCTTATGGTTAGAAATGTTTCGTAGTGTCTTTAGGCAGGGGCAATAACTAGCATATATATATATATATATCGGAATTCTATCTAAACTCACATATTTTACTTTCTTCACCCAATTACTCTTTACACACACCACTTTTGTCTAAATTTAAACAATTTACTCTTTGTACCCACTCTTCATCCCCAAAATATCCCTAACTTTCACCTCTCTACACCTACCATCTCATTGAAAATAACAAATCCCGAACATTCATGATTCATCCTATCTTCCATCATTTTTACTTCTTTGTAGCACATTCGTCTCTCTCTTTTGCTCTCTTTCTCATGCAAAGTAGTTGGAAACATATACCATTAACATATATTAGGTATTGTCAATCACTAGTAATCTTAAAATTGCACTTTTGTTCTTGATTTGATATCCCATTCGCTTTTTTTTTTTTTTAAATTGTTTTGTAACAAAATTATGAAGACACTGGTTACAAATAATAAAGAAATATACAAAATTAAAAATTAAAAAAAAAAAACAGAAAAAAGGTCATGTGCACGAACATATATGTGCTAGTTGTATAGATTTTTACAAGTTATGCAATGTAATGCTAGCGGCAACAATATTATATATACATAATATATGTATATACTGTGACCCCAAATCAACAATTGCACATCAAGAAGAAAACCATAAAACATAAATACTCAACTAGAGCAGAATATAGAGATGTTAACTTGTTGAAAAAGGTGTTGACGAATTAGGGCTTGTTGATGTAGGTGGGTGTAGAGAACATTTTTCTAAAATTCCTTTTATCAATTTATCCCTAAATGTCAATTTGAATAGGGATACAGTTGGCCGAAATGAAAAATTTTCATTTAAAAGTGGGTGTACAGAGTAAAATAGAAGGGTGTGAATAGAATTACACACACATACATATATATAGATATATATATATATATATTGTATCGGGATTATTAATTAACAGTCCTTGTGTAGGATTGAATTAGAAGTTTAGTCCAGGCAGATTTTTTTTTTTTCAAGTGATAAAGACATGAGTTTTTAAATTGTTTGGCATTAAGTCCGTTTTTAAACTGAAAATAAGGTTATTGACAAATTTATCCTCATTTTCACACGTAGATCATGGTGGCAATTATCTAATGCCACCTCAGCATGCATCCCAAATCAGTTTTTTATTTTTTGTTTCCAAACTTTAAAATATCATAACTTTCAAACAACTCCATTTTGAATAAAACTTATATATTTGTAATTTAGAAGGAAAGATCTATCAAACAAGATTCATAGTGACTACGAAAAAAATAAAATAAAATTCATGTTACTATCGGACCACTATAACGTAATGGCACTGTCTCTTTTGCGACAGTGACATGATATTACCTTTGAAATTTTTTTATTATTAATATATATATATATTTTTATGACATGTTACTGTCTTTAACTAGACAGTAACTTCTGAAAATTGACCATACTTTTGCGATAATCAGGTCAATTTGCAGAAATGTTACTGTCGATGACATATATTGTTTCTTTGTTCAATACCATGTTGCTAATATTAATGGTATATTACTATTTTTTGCATGGGAATAGTTTTTAAAGACAGTAACATCTACTAAATGACCCTAATTTTGTAACTTTTTGCAATAATGATGTTACTATCTTTGTAAAAACGTTTAGTTTGTGATAACATGTTACTGTATTACTTGGAAAGTATTGTAAAAGCAATATCATCTGATAAAATGACCATAATGTTGCAATTATTTGGTCAATTTAAAGAAATGTTATTATCGACAGTATCATGTTACTGTCTTTACCTGGGCAGCGCTTAAAGACAGTAATATGTTCTAAAATGGCTATAACTTGCGATTCTGTGGCCATTTTAGATGATTTTTTTTTTGGAGTAATTTTTTGAGATCTACGCAATGGAGTGTTGGTTTTACAAAAAAATTAATTTGTTGATATCCGTTTGTGAGCTGCACAATTTTAATTTTTTTAATAAGAATTTTATAGACACTATGGATCTTGTTTGTAGATCATTGATATATAAAAAATTGATTGAAAACAGATTTATAGTTTGAAAGTTATGGCATTTTAAAGATTGAAAAATAAGGAGGAAAAAAAAAAGTTGTCTTATTGGTTTGTTTATTAAAATTAAGAAACACTCAAGCTAATAGCATTTTATGGGCAAGTTTGGTCCAAAGAAAATTGGAGGACCTTTGCTTTGGCATTAAAAAAAAAACACACATGAAGTAATCCTCTATTATTGACTATTCCAAGGACCTTTGGTCGCACGCCCCTTATATTTAGTGTGGAGATAAATTGTACCACCCGTACCGGGGGAAAAGGTTAACTATCTCATAATATGTATTAATTAATATTAATTAGTGTATAAGAATAGATTAAGGGGAGGCTTGAACTCTCCTATGGAAAAGTTCCAGTGAGGAGGGACAGGTTTGGATGTGCGACCCAGTGAAGGGCCCGAATAAAATATAAATTAATTTGCATTTCAATGATTAGATGCATTTTATATGACTAATTGGTATATGTTTTGTTACTTTCATATCACATTGTTCATATGTTAGCTTTTGATATCTACTTATTCATCCAATAAGGGCATTTTTGCAAAAAAGGTGTATAATTAGTAGGTGCGATAGAAACTTCACAAAATATTTGGGACCCATGTTGGGACCCATACTGGACTTAGACAAACACTTATTTAGATAATTAGGTAGTTAATGGAATGTTTTGGGGAGTTTATAATAGAGATCAGAAACTTTAGGGGGGCTAAACGAAAATTGAAAGCACGAGTCAGTCATGCAAGGCTTGGGAGAAAGACACCTATTGTCTTCTCCATTGAATTAAACCCATTTACAGAAATTTGGAAGAGAGATAGAGACCAAGAGAGAGGGAAAGAAGAGTACGTCTCCGTTGCCGTCAATTCGTCGTTCTGTCGCCGTACGTCGTCCAATTCGCGAACCGAAGTTGTATTCGGACTCGTGGAGGTGAGACTATCATTTCTATGTCTTTTATTTACATTTTAAGCGTCGGATTTTGGTAGCGCATTCTAATCGGTGACAAGCGGTTGCCGAAAACTTGTAGGAATTACTCCAGAGTAGGATTTGGCCAAGAATCGTTAAGGAAATTGCTTATTTTTGGTAAAATCTATGAGAGGTGAGTGACTCTAATCCATGGGCTAAGTGTATAATTGTGTTTAATGTTACAATTTATGATGTATTATGTTGATTATGATGTTAGCATGTTGAATTATATTGGTTAAAGCATGATAGTATAAATTGGAAGTTATTATGCTTAATTTGCAAGGATTTCCATGCATGTTGAGATGATTATGTGTTATGTGGGTTGCAGAAAGTATTATGTTGATTCACCGTGGATTTACTCCATAATAAGGAAACGTGGAAAAACCCAATGGTGTAAAGGTACTCACCACTTAACTGTGTAAAGGTGTATGGATGACGACCCAGGTGTGGAAGGATATGTGAGATGGTGTGAATTAGAGGTGTTATATGCGCATAAGGGAAAAAGGAAAGAGCGACATCACGGTGAATTGATATTTGGTCTTTTGGAGACTAAATTATATGTTGACTATTGACTTGTGCATTGAATATAGCATACACTCATACATGTGATTAGCTTTACTCACTAAGCGAAAGCTTAATCAAATACTATTTTCTGTTGTGGTTATTAAATAACCACCGCTGGTACAGCACGAGAGGAGGAAAAGAAATGACTGATACGACGAGTTGGGCGTGGGAGTCATGAGATGGGTGCTAATATCTTTATAAATCTAGATATTGAGGTGTTTTAATGCAACTTATGGTTTGGAGATGTATAGTTAACTCATGTTTTGAAAACTTGTAATATATAAGGTTCAATTTGGTGTTGGTTATATCTTGTGGTATGGGTTGTAATATGTTATCCATAAGTTGTGTGTACATGGGAAGAACTTTATAGATTATGTCATTTTGAAAGGCAAACTAGATTTGGGGTCTTTGTTTGACAAGGTATGTTCATGTTGGAAAAAATGTGGTTTGATGCATGTTTAAACTCTTAGTTGGAGTATTTATGAGTTTTGTGTGTGTATAACTAATCAAGTATGGGCAAAATGATCTTTTGTAACTCTAATGTTTGAACAACTTGAGTTTTGGGAGGGTATAGTATGTCAAGTCCAAGTTGATGTCGTCTATGAGTTTTGTTATGTGGGTTGCACTTGCAAACCACAAGTTGTGTATATTGGGAGGGGACTTGGGATTTAGCTAACTATGGATATTAATTAGCTTGTTTGTCCTTATGTTTGAATGTGTATGTATATTAATTGGGGAGGAGTTTGAGGCTAGTTTATATTGCTAGTGAAGGATTAATGTGCTTTGAGTGTGAAAACAACTTCTCAACTATTTTAAAATGCTTTTGAAAACTCTCATGGTGTTTGGTTAATGTTTGGAAACATTTAGGAACACTTTTGAAATGATTTGGATGTTTCCATATGAGTTGTTTGACTCAAAAGAAGTTGTGTATATGTTTGAAATGAGCTTTGGTTGTAATCAAGTTATTTGCAAAGCTATAAATTCATTTCCAACAAGTTTTCTATGTTTGTGCAAGTTTGGCAACATTTGTAGTTTTAATGGTTTAATATGATCCAATTATGGATAAAGAGGAGTTTTACATGTTTGGTTGATGGTTAAATACTTAGGAGTGCTTTTCAAATGGTTTTTGATGTTCCCACAAAGATTAGTTTGATTTGGTTTGGTTTGGATCTTGTTTAAAAATGTGTGGAAATGTTTAGATATGTTTGTGGACAAATTGTGAAAGTTTTGGAAGTGTTTACAAGTGTTTTGGGCATGTTTTGGTGAAGTTTAAACTTGCAAAACAGGTTGGGAGATGTTGCTGCAGAATTTTCTGCAGCAGGGCTCTCTGTTCGGTCGACTGAAAATTTTTGAGGTCTCTGTCTGGTCAGCCGGACTATCATAGTTTACTAAATAATCATGCTTTGTTGTTATAACTTGGGCTAGGAAGTTCGGATTTGCGAGCCGTTTTCACCGTTGGTTTTTAAATGAAAAATATTGTATTTTGATATTGGGTTTGACTAAAATTTAAAAAATAACCATTTTACTCTTGGGGTTAATTACAAACAAATGAGTTTTATAAAGAGTTTAAAAGAGAGTTTAAGATTTGTTTTATGTTATATGTGTTGGGGACGTGCCTTGGTGGCATTGTTACACATGCCATAATCCGCTCGAGGCGGGTTGGGGTGTGACATAAATACACTCATATTTTGTTATGTACACCCATTCCACTTTATATTTATGCATTTTTTAAAAAATTTATATTGTTTAAAAGAAATATTGAATAAGAAAATATGGGTGTATATATAATAAAAACATGGGTGTCTTTGCCCCCACCCTATATATTTGAGTAGTGTTATACCTACATATTTTTTGACACACTTTTTGATACTCAGCTTTAAATATATATACTGTGTTGTATAAATGCTACACAAAAAAATATAAAAAATTTAAATAACACAAAATGTTGTGTTTAAAACATAATATGTCAAACAATGTATCAAAAATTATGTGTCCCAAACATTTTCCTATGTATATATAGGCAAATGTATTGATGAAGGCTGTTAAATAATTTTAATAAGGACAGTCCATGTGACAGACAATGTGCTCTTCTTCCGCTGAGATAATGATGTGACATTTTATCAACTTGATTTCAACAAAGGTTAACATGATTGACAGACATATAGACGGAGATTCATTTTGTGTTTATTTTAGAGAATTTAATTATTTAAATGGATAAAAAAAAATCTATACATATTTTTTACAATTATTTTTAATTATTGTGCTTTCTTTTATTATTATTATTATTATTATTATTATTTTTTTTTTCGGCTCAGCAAAAGGATGAGTTTATTAATGAAAAAGGGACGAGTTTATTAATGAAAGTAACCAAGGTACCTGCAGTTTCAAAACAGGCCAAGGAAACAATACTTCCAACACCCTCCACACAAAACAGAACCATATCCAAACAAATACACAGCTCCACAAGCTGACCCAATCAAATTTCCAGAACCAAACCCCAAAATAGAAAACCAGTTCCGAAATCCCAAAACCCCATCAAAACAAAAATGCAACCAGAAACTAAGATCCCAAAAAAACCCAAATCTGTCCCAAGAAGTCCCAACGGCAACATCAGGAATCAAATCAGAAAGAGATCGAGGATATATATATATATATAAATGTCAGCAACGATGGCCATTACAAGTAATTAAAGTAAACTTCATTTGTGTTTGAGTTGGTTGCTAGTGTAATTATTAGATTAATCAAATGTGTTAGGTAAGTGAAGGTTATATATCCATGTGTAAGAGCATCATCAATATGGTGTAGATATGTAGTGCAACTTAGCAACGGTGGAGTATGAAATTTTGGTCAGGGGTTCTACGTTATTCCGGCTACTTTCGAGGCAATTTTTTTAGAGTCCATTTAAATATAATTGGTGATTTTTTTAGGATTTACTTGTCTATAATTGCAATTTTTTTTTTAGATATGCTTATAATATGAGTTTATTTGGTGACACGTAAATATTGTATATTGTCTTTCTAAATTCTAGGGGGACCTATTTCTAAAAAATATAAAATTCTCACACAAAGTGTAATTTTCAAAATTTTAGGCGACTTTCCTTTTGAGTTGTATATACATTTATATATACAATATATATGTAGTTGATGACACTAAATTGGGCCTTGGATCCATTTAGGGAGTCTAAACATAAGTTGAGAGGAGTCTAAACGTAAAGTACAAAAAAAATTTAGAGTAAAATTTTAATTCTCAAAATCTCAGGGAGCCTGGGCCCAGGTCTCTTGCTGCCTCCGCCCTTGCAACTTAGGGTAGTAAATTCAAAAAAATGAATTAATAGACCAAAAAAAAAAAAGAATTTATAGACCCAAAAAAATCTCGTTGCGCTGTCCCCAAACTCCCGTAAATTTAATCACCCCAGATTCAACTTTCTGATTCCACCCCCTACCAACCCTACTTCACATTTCTACATATTTCACCAACGAGTAATAATTCGTGCACATAAAATGTGTACATAAAGATCCGAGCCATTAAATTCGATGGGTTTCATGTATGCAGGCATAGATTCCACCAAAATGAATGACTCAGATCTTTATATGCACACTTTATGTTGACATACCATTACCCTTCCCCAACATATGATGTTATGTAATTGAGGTATCAACATGGTAACGCGATATGACGCTTTCACCAAATAATTACTTAACAATTTCTCCCTATATATATACCCATATGATCACATTGATTTATCATCATCAAGTTATAAATCACATTTTTTTTCCAAGTGAGCCAAAACCCAACATAGTTTTCCAAACTTATCACACCCAAATGTCATCATCCCAATCACAAAAAGCTTCACCGCCGAAGATCCGTCCGATTCCCGGCGGCCACGGACTGCCGTTGGTGGGGCCCATATGGGACAGGCTTGAGTACTCTTGGTTTCAAGGTGCAGATAAGTTCTTCAGAAAGAGAATGGAGAAACACCAGAGCACAGTTTTTCGAACAAACGTGCCCCCGACCTTCCCTTTCTATATGGGTGTGAATCCCAATGTCATAGCCGTCCTAGACTGTAAGTCTTTCTCTCACCTCTTTGACATGGATTTAGTTGAGAAGAAGAATGTGCTGGTCGGAGACTTCATGCCAAGTGTTAACTTCACTGGCGGTGAAAGAGTGTGTGCGTACCTCGATACTTCTGAGCCTAACCACTCCAAGGTATGCTTTCACTTAATCCACTATGGAAACATGTTTACCCTTATATGTGTATGTAATAAGATAATGAAGAAACATGTTTACCCTTATACAATAACCTGTGAGGGAAAAAAATCAATTGTACATAATTTTGTGTTTATGTTTGTGTAACTATTTTTTGAGTAAAGATTGAAATACATTTAAAGACACAATTTTTGGGACATAAGTCAAAAGATGTGTCTATATCTCTCATGTGATGTCACTGGATCCACAGTGACAGTGACATAGGAGAAAGATAGATACATCTCTTGGGTTGTGTCCCAAAAGTTGTGTTATTAGGTGTGCCCTAAGTATTACCCCTACTTTTTAAATACAAAACTTGCGTAACACTAGTGCTTTAGATATGGGTCTATTTGGGAATGCTTAAAAGAGGATCTGGTTTAGTCCGGGGCTATGGTGTCTTGACAAACAATCAATTTTACGAGAGTTATTAGACTGGATATGAACTCGTATGCTAGAAATTATCACTTACAAAATACTAGAATTTGTAGAAATTGTTCACTTGTGATTACAGAATTTTTTTATTGCTTTCTTAAACACCTTCGTAAAAGTCAAATAAATATGAGACGTAGTTTGGATCTGATCTTATTTTTATCATTCACAAACATGTTCTATAATATTATTTATTTTGGACATAGAATAAAAAATTGAGATTCTTATTCATTTTTTAATTTTAATTTTTTTTTTTTTTGTATTTAATAAACGTAAGGTACAACTTTTTATAGATTCCTAACAAAAATCAGGGTTAATGATATCAATGACCTCCATAACTTTTTAATCTTTTTATGTATTTATATTACAGTTGACCCACCAACCATATTATAATCCTCCAATATTTGATATACATTACTTTGAACTGCATCGGCTTCGACAATTTTTGGAATCTTTACTTACAGATTTTTATATATACTGTATTGGGATATTAATAATTATAGTCGTTTTGGAGTAAACATATAGTGGGTGAGATCAAATGTGACCCAAATATTAAAAAAAACAAAAAAAACAAAGGAGATCATTGACATTAAGCGCAATCTTCGGAGTTAATTAATTGTTTCTAAGAAAAACATAATTTAACTGAGGGATAAAATTTCACACACAACTTTTACACAATCTTTTGTGTACAACTCACAAAATGTGTATCTTTCTTCTGTTCTGTATCATCCTGTGATGACAGTAGACTCCAGAGTGACAAATGAGAGAGATAGACATACTTTTATGAGTTATGCACAAAATATTATGTGTGAAGTATTACTCTTCACCAAATAAATGCCCAACTAACAGGTACAGAGTTGTGATTATTCAAATACAATTCTTAATTGAAGTCAATGAATTTTTCTCATTAGAAAAAGTTAATAGTACTTCATGGGAAGCCATTTGGCATTAGCTTTTGGAGTCATTATGGAGGCTCCAAAAGAAAATTTCAAACAAACTTTACTACTCTGTACTTATTTGGCATTGTTGTGTGCGACTGTGACAGTACATCCCGAGGCCTAGAAATGTGTGAATGCACATAACTATCCATTTAGCTTCCCAATATATTGAATATATTTCAATTCTTAGGATACATATAGATACGATCACATGATGTGCTTTAAGGAACATTGCATGATACATCTAGGTGGTTTAATCAAATGTGTCATACAATCACACAGATTCACAGTTTAATTAGAATAAGATACATCATTTTAGTACCAAAACTACTACTATAATTTTTCCTAATTTAATTATTTTGTAGTTTTGGAGAAAATTTCTAATTACATTGAGGGTATCATATCCTCCAGCCAATGAATGAATTATTTGGTGGGATCCATATCACCAGTAGGATAAACTCTTTAATTTCAAAATGGCCACAATATCCAAAATTATAATACTTCTGATAAAAAATAATCCATAAAATACGTATCAATGGACCAAAAATACAGAGGCAGCCCCATACCCTTAATTTGTGGCCCTGCTATTTCGACATTTCTAGCCCAATGGAATACTGTATAAAATTCTGGATACACCCTTAAAGTATGCCACGTGTGTTAAAGAGCACCAAATATTTAAAATTGAGTAATGATACGCTCACACTTTCATTTCATCCACATCCCCACCTTGACTGCCTTTAATTCTGGTCCTTTAATTCTGGTTGAGGGTGTTGGTTGTTGGGATTATATCACATGTGGGACAATTCCATTAATTTAGGGATTGTGATTTGGCTAGATTCCTAATGTGATTTGGTTTCTTTTATAGAGTTGTATTACTTTTTTGACAAGTAATGGGTCATAAAACCTATATATAGGGATGTTGTATAGGAATTTAGGTAAGCCCTTGGTGTACCAAGTTAGGGGTCTCCCCTCATGGGGTGCATGGTCTAGGGTGAGAGAGATATTAATCATTGGGGTTTTCTGTGAGTGAGGGGTGTTCACTGTGTTATAGAGATGTGAGGTAGAGATGGGTATTTCTTTATTTTTGTGATTTCTCTATGTTACAGTGATTAATTGTGTCATGTTTTTTTGGGGTATTGAGTGGGGAGTGTACAAGGGTCTTTGTATTTGGGTTATGGGATTTAATCCATGTAAACTTGTACCATGTTTTACTCAATACTGAAAGAATGGATCTCTCAGGTGTGGACGTAGGCAGGTGTTTAACCGAACCACGTAGAAATCTGTGTGTCTTTTCTTTGGTGTGCAGGTTTAATTACTGTTCATGTGTGTGTGTTTATTTGGGGGAATTTGGTTCCGCATGTTAAATTCCCAACATTGGTATATCATTATTGTTTAAAATTTCTCTTTGTTTTGGTCAGTGATAGTTAAGGTTGAATTTTTACAAAGATGTTTGTAATAGTGAGAACTAATTAATTGATTGTGTAACCCACCCTTTTTATTTTGTGTGTGTGTGTTTAATTCTATGCTTTCTAAATTTTGCATCCCATGTGGTTCTCAAATACATGTGGATTTGCATAAATCAAGTGGGGCTCACTTTAAAAACCATTTGAGATGCAAAGTTTGGAAAACTTATAGCATTAATTTTATTTTTTTTTAAAGTTAAATTAATCTTTGGCAGAGCTCCCCCCACCTCCCACAAAAAAATAAAAAAAACAAAAAAACAAACCAACCTGGTTATAATAATGCAAAATGGATATATGTTAAACTACCTTAGTCTTTGGAGCTACGATAACATTGCACATTCTAGATTTGGGGTGACCAAATAGCCTAGATGAATCTCCATCACCATTACGTGGATTCAGATTATTTGTATGTAAACCTCTTTGGATAATATGAGAAACGATTCTCTGGTTCACAATAGAATGGGTTCTAAATAATTTTGTCTTCGTATAGTTGTTTTTAAATAGGTAGGAGTACGTTCCTAATTTAAAAGTACTGCAAAATTTGGTTGTATCTACTTATCTTACAAAGCAACTTATACCTAATTTTCGTAAAAATTATTTACATTTATGAATGAGGCTGAAACTGATCGTACGCAGGGCAGGCCATGAGTTTTTCGGGGCCTAAAGCGAATTCATAAAATGAGGTCCTTTAACAAAAAACGAGAAAAAAACAAAATTAAATGACACAACTGTATCAAAGTATCACTTAAACATTACTTTTCTCGCATTTTTAACTGCAAAATCGCTAATTAGGCTTACATAATCAAGGTTTTCTACCATATCTTTTTCAATGGACTGTCTTGTCTTGGTCTTTGGACTCTTCGACTTCCCTTCGTTGGCTTCATACAGAAATTTTTTTTTTCATCATGTGCACGCGCAATTGTGAAAGACTGATAAAGAGGTTTAATTATATAAGGGCCTATTTCGTTTTTTGCTGAAAAGGGGCAGGCTTAGTGCTTGTTTTTATTTGGGCCTCTTTCAAATTTGGGCCTTTTAAGTTACTTGGGTAGTTGGGTTGGGCCCTTTGTGGGTTTTTAGTTTGTGGACTTATACATAGGTATAGAAGGTGGGCATAAAATGAGGCCCTGAAATTAAGTGAAATTCAGGGGGCCAAAAGCAGCTGCTTTGTGGGCTTTCCCCCAGGGTATAGAATGTGGGTGTTAGTGTTAGTGGACTTCGTTAGTGCCCTAAATATTACTCTTAACCTTCAACTCAAACGAAGACGAGATTCAATGAGTAGGATTAATTTATTCACTAATTTAATATGATCATCTATATTGGTGACAATACCCTTTTAATGGTAAAACAGTGACTTGACTTCATTCTCCACATGTGAGACATTGGTTAATTATACTTCCCACTCACACCAAGGGGGTGGGTAGCCTTATATTAGTCTCTCTGTGTGTGAGAGAGGCTGACATTTTTACAACTTTTTATAGTGCAAACATATATTGTGTCTAGGGGTGCAATTCTGGAGGGCCAACCAGTGTTCAGTTCAGGCCCGGCCCAAAAATTATCGGGTATAAGTATGCAGTATTTTCATTATGGGTAGAATTGAGCAGAAAAATACAAACCCGAATTCACCAATTTGAGATAGGAAACATAGATGGGGTAACTGCATGTGAACCTGTTTTGAAGCACACCTTTGTAGTTTACAAGTATGAAGTATATCAGTGTTTAAATATATTATTTCTTGCATATGAATACGTGTCAAATCTAAAATAACTCTTTTCCCAAAGTAGGAGGGACAGAAAATTAAAAGTAAAGTAAGAGAACACGCTCGAGACAACATAAGAGAGCCACTATTTTTAACGAGGTCTAGATCTTTTCCTTTTAATATGATCGGAAATCTTCAATCAAACTCTTTTTTTTTTTTTTTCTCAAAATTAATTTAATTGAATTTTTTTTTTTTTTTAATGAAATCTCAATTTTTGCTAATACTAAAGAAAAAAAGAGGGCGCCCTTTCTTTATTAAAGAGGGGACCTCTGTTTTGGCCGCCGGATCGTGTTTTCATTAATGGCAGTTTTGTCATTTCACAGTTTTTAAACACAATTCAATGGCCAAAATAGAGGTCCTCTTTTTAATAAAGAAAGGTGGCCCTCTTTAGAGAATCTTTGTACATATAGGAGTCCCATGATTTGTGGGCCGGCTGGGAATGTATGTAGATATTCCCTAATATACCCACACTTTTATTTGGCTACATAAGATACTACATAGGTTTATCCAGTCAGGCTATAAAGAGGGCGTCCTTTCTTTATTAAAGAGAGGACCTCTGTTTTGGCCGCCGGATCGTGTTTTCATTAATGGCAGTTTTGTCATTTCACAGTTTTTAAATACAATCTAACGACCAAAACAAAGGTCCTCTGTGGTCCTCTTTAGAGAATCTTTGTAGGTTTATCATGTAAATTCTCACAGTACCCCAAAATTTCTCATGGTTAAGACGGCCCTAAAGAGAAGAATGAGGTATCCATACTGGAAAAGGGAAGCGTTTTCACTATTAATTTTTTTTGTAAGGTTAGTTTTTCTCATTAAAATAGGGATGAGGGATTCGAACCTGCGTTACACGTGGAGGGAGTTGGTGCCAGGCAACTCACATTAGTGCCGGCCTTGAGACAAAGCGGCAAGACCGGCGCATGGGGTCTCATTTTTAGGCCTATTTTCTTTTATGTTCTTCCTAATTTTTATAAAAATTATTATTTTTAGGCCTATTTTCTTCTAATTTCTTCTTAATTTCTGTGAAACTTATCATTTTTAGGCCTATTTTCTTCTAATTTCTTCCTAATTTTTATGAAAGTTATCATTTTTAGGCCTTTTTTTTTCTAATTTTTTCCTAATTTCTATGACACTTAATATAGAGGCATCATTTTTTAGGCCGTTTGAAAGTTCACTTGAGGTCTCGGTCAAATTTTGACATCTGAGTGCCGGCCTAACTCACATGCGACCTCACTCCTTTGTTTTGTTGGATATAAGATGGAAAGTATGAAATATATATTAGTAGAATTTCTTGTTCCACCCATCCATAAACAAAAATGTAATTTTTATAATTGACATTCAAGTCTTAAAAATGGAGAATATTATTCAATCTCCAATCTCAAAAAATGTGTGAACAGTAAGTATATACTCCATCTATATATATATACAAAAATTCATAGAATGCATATATATACATAAAATGATATAACGACCATACATAATATTGTGATTGACAGATCAAGAACTTTGCCTTAGACATTCTCAAACGGAGCTCCACCATCTGGGTCCCAACCCTCGTCTCCAAGCTCGACACCATGTGGGACACTATTGAGTCGACCCTCTCCAAGTCCGGCTCAGCCAGCTACCAAGTCCCCTTAAAGCAGTTCCTCTTTAGCTTCCTCACTCGCTGCCTCATCGGAGCTGACACAGCGAGTTCACCCAAAATTGCCGAGTCAGGCCACTCTATGGTCACCAAATGGGTGGCTCTTCAGCTCCTCCCAGTACTCAAAATCGGCCTCTTACAACCCTTCGAAGAGATCCTTCTTCACTCTTTTCCATACCCATTCTCACTTGTAAGAAGCGATTATAACAAACTCGTTGAGTTCCTTGAAAAGGAGGGCAAAGAAGTGATAGAAAGAGGTCAGACTGAGTTCAAACTGACTCGACACGAGACGATTCACAACCTTCTTTTCATACTAGGTTTCAACGCGTATGCTGGGTTCTTTAAGTTTCTCCCAATGTTGTTAAATGCACTCACGAGTGATAACACTGGCTTACAAGAGAAACTCAGAAATGAAGTGAGAGAGAAAAGCGGGTCAACTCTGAGTTTCGACTCAGTGAGAGGGATGGAACTCGTGCAGTCTTTTGTTTACGAGACACTCCGATTGAACCCGCCCGTACCGATTCAATACGGGCGGGCCAGGAAGGATTTTCTACTAAGCTCACATGACTCATTTTTTGAGATAAAGAAAGGGGAGCTTCTTTGTGGATATCAACCGTTGGTTATGAGAGACTCGAAAGTGTTTGACGATCCTGAAACGTTTGATCACAATCGCTTCACAAAAGAGAAAGGCAAGAAGTTACTGAGTCACCTGTATTGGTCCAACGGGCCACAGACCGGGTCACCCTGTGAGTCCAACAAGCAGTGTGTGGCCAAAGACTATGTAACTCTGACTGCAAGTCTTTTTGTGTCTCATTTGTTTCTCAGGTATGACTCGATTACGTGTAACTCATCCGGGTTAGTCACAGCCGTTCAGAAGGCCGAGTGAGTATAAAAAAAAAATATATATATATATATATATAGCCCTAATAATGAGCGATCCCTTATTTTAATAAAGCGAAGACTTTCTGTTCTCGGCCGTTAGATTGTGTTTTCATTAAATGTATTTTTGTCATTTCACTGGCATGACCTGGATTAAATTACGATCCAACGGCCACAACAGAAGTCTTAACTTTATTAAAATGAGGGATCCCTCATTAGAAGGATATATATATATATATATGTGTGTGTGTGTGTGTGTATATATAGTCCCCTTCTCATGAGTGAGTCCTCACTTTGTTAAAGTGATGACTTCTATATACAGCCACTGGATCCAATTTTTAGTTTGTGAAGTTATTTTAATGTCCTTTATAAAAATTGGATCCAACAGCTGTAAACAGAGTCCTCACTTTTAAAAGTGAGGACTCCCTCATAAAAAGCAGGGTTCTGTATATATGTAATGTGCTTGTTTTTATGATGTTTTGTTTAACAAATAGACAGAAGACTCTTCAATTTTTTTTGCTTCAGAACTGTAATAATATAAGAGCTATTTGTGCTCAAAGGAAATTGAAGAATCTACCTTTAACTCTTCAAATATGAAAGTCTTTTCCAATGTTAATCCTGCAGCAGTTTATTAATATGCACTTGAAATTTTGGTACTTGGACGTAAAAATTTAGGAAACTTCTACTATGCGCGCAGAAGAGAGAGGGTTCAACTATTGGATAGAATATTTTGGGGAGCAATTAAATGTCGGAAAATGTTTGGTAAACACACTTTTTGACACACTATACTTTAAACACATGTACCTTGTGCTGTTTGAATTTTTCACACTTTTCTATACACCACTTACACAACACAGGATACAGGCATTTAAAACTGCGTATCAAAAAGTATGTTAAAAAGTGTCTATGTAGCATTACTCTTAAATCTCCGCTTTTGAATAAAAATGGAAGTGATTTTGTTAGTGGTTACAATAATCGACTTCTTGTAATTTTTTTGTCACTAACCAGGTAGCATTTAATGCTCCCTTTGCATTTGGCAACCGGTGAGTGGATGCATGCACACTACTCTCTCATTCGCGCACAAAATTGTTGCGCCTATAGAGAAATTCCAAAAGTTAAATGCACCTCTTAAGTGTCTTAGAGTGGATTGGAGGAGAAATCATTGTATGATTTGGAACCACCATTTGAGATAGTAGTATGGACCAGCTGTATTTGGATGTCATGTTCGACAAAATATCACTATCACAAATTCACGGCTTAACCCGAAAAAGAAAAAAAAGATAGTGACATTTATTTAGGAGTAATACTTGGGGCACAACCAAAGTCACAACCTTTTTGGCACAACTTTTATTTTGTGTCTATCTCTCTCTTGATGGGTCCCACAGTGCCAGTGACCCCACAGTGCCCACTAGGAGAGAGATAGACACAAAATGGAGGTTGTGCAAAAAAGGTTGTGGCTTTGGTTGTGCCCCAAGTATTACCTTTTATTTAATGAGGCATCTTGGTTCAGATCATCACATCCAATATGTGACATTGTGATCCCAAATCATACAATAACTTCTCTTATTGAAGGCTTAATTAAAAGGTAGGCGAATTTTTTTTTTAACATGTAGCAGTACTGATGAGCTTAATTAGTATCTCATAAGCATGTTAGATTATATACGAGTAATTATGTGCATTCCACACTTGAATATGAAATTTAATTCCCAAATACTTTGTTAATCAAATCACATATAGTGTTATGTGATACCAGGTACAACTGCTAAAATATTTGAAATCCAAATTTGAAATTCAAATTTGTGAAGCATAGATTATGCTTAATGTATTCCTGCATCCCCACAGGATCGAGGCTGGTAATAGTACTTTTTTCACATGCAAAAATTAATTGAAGCCTGATTCTTATATATCCGTTTAATGTTTAATGTCTATTATTTTTCTTTTTCCCTCACTAGATCCATACATGAACCAACCAGGACATTAAGCAAAACAAACTCAAGAGAACACTATTTTCATGAGCTACCACTATTTCCATGACCTAACAAAATTTCTTGGCCGTACATAGAATCACAGTTCTAGTATTACAAGTTGAAACTTCTCACTGGGGGGGTTTTGTGTGTGTGGAGGGGGGAATATGGCCACAAAAGAAACAGATAAACACACGTGTATATATATATATATATATATATAGGATGGGGTTAAATACACCCACATGTTTGCTATGTATACCCACACTTCGTAGTTTAATTTTTTTTAAATAATTAAACAATACAAATTCTTTAAAAAAAATGCATAAATATAAACATAGAAAAAATATGAGTGTACTAAGCTTCACCCTATATATATATATATATATTTATCTATATCCATATCTATAATCTGTAATATATATATAAAAGTACCAATGTGCATAAGTGTTTTATACTTTTATCAATTGGTGCACTTTTATTTTCTTAGAATTTATTTAAAGTCTTAAAAGTTTAGTATACCGCTTTTTAATTTGTAGTGTGTCCAAGCCGAAACTACATATAATATATTTAGAGTCCTACACGTCTAAGACGGAAAAAAGGAAGAAAGAAAAACCTTAGTATACCACCAGCAGTTTGTGAGTATTCAGGGGCGGAGCCAGGATTGGCCAGGGGGGGCCTAGGCTATACTGGGGTTCGGGGACAGCGCCCCCGAGGCAATTTTTTTAGGGTCTATTTATACATAATTGACGATTTTTTTTAGGGACTAGTCTATAATTGTGATTTTTTGGGGATATGCTTATAATATAAGTTTATTCGGTGACATGTAAATATTGTATAGTGTTTTTCAAAATTTTAAGGGAGCCTATTTCTAAAAAGCATAAAATTATCACACTAAAAATGTAATTTTTAAAATTTTAGGCGCATTTCCTTTGAGTTGTATATACTTGTATATCAATATATATGTAATTGATAGCAATAAATTGGGCCTTGGACCCTTTTGAGGGCCTAAACATAAATTGAGGGGGGCCTAAATATAAAATACAAAAAAAACTTAGAGTAAAATTTTAATTCTCAAAATCTCGCCCTCCTCCCTATGTGCCTCCGCAAGTGTGAGTATTATAAGTAGATAGCATAATCCAAATAGGACTCAATAGAAAGGAAGAAAGAAAACCTTAGAATACTACCAGCAGTTTGTGATTATTATAAGAAGATATCATAATCCAACTAGGACTCAATGGTGTTGCTTTCACTACACCATATGGCCTCATTAGCATAATCCAAATAGGACTCAATAGAAAGGAAGAAAGAAAAACCTTAGAATACTACCAGCAGTTTGTGATTATTATAAGAAGATATCATAATCCAACTAGGACTCAATGGTGTTGCTTTCACTACACCATATGGCCTCATTACTAACGGATATATCCGTTAGTAATATTTATACTAACGGATATATCCGTTAGTATTTTGGCCGTTAGTATTTTGGCGTTAGTAATATTACTAACGGATATATCCGTTAGTAAATCCGTTAGAAAATGAAAGGATTGCTAACGGATATATCCGTTAGAAAGCAACTTACTAACGGCTATTTCAGCCAATTTTAAAAAAGATTTATTTTGAATACTAACGGTTTGTCAACTATTACTAACGGATATACCCGTTAGAAATATGCATAAATCTAAAAAAAATAATAATTTATTTATATGTTTCCCAAATTTATTATTTTTTTTTGCACCTGATTAACAAGCATATTAATCTATATCAAACACAAAAAAATAATAAGATTAATCCATATCCAACACAATAAAAAATAATCTAAATTAAGTAACCATAATAAGTAAAGCATTTATCCATGTCTAACCAACATCTCTATACCCAATACAACAAAAATAATCCATAAAAATCATAAGTAAAGAATTCATATATGTCTAACAAAGTCGAAAATTTAAAGAGTTCTTCCATTCAAACCTAAACTAACAAACAAAGCATGTCTTCAAGAATCTTCATTTCCCCTCTCACATTGACTTCTTAATCCGATGGCCGGAGTTCAAAGAGACAATTTCTCTGTTGACCATTTCATTACCATGCTCGTCCATTTCTTCTCTTACCGTACATTCTCTTTGCTTCTTAATACTCCTACAGAATTTTACCACTTAAAATTAGGAGAGGAAGAAAAAAATTGGAGCAATTTTCCGCACAATTGCTTTCTATGTTAGAAACGAAATTTTTTTCTCCAAATGCCTAAGACACAAAGTTCAGAATTCAAACCTGTTGGTGTGCGAGTGCAATAAATCTTCCGAATTTTTATCCAACCAACTGAACTTCCTGTATGTGTTGGTGATATGGTGTCAAGGATCCATCTATATGGAGTATCTCTTCGTCGAAACTACAAGGGTAGGTCCACATGAAGTAATATAAGTTGTTACATTTGAATTCAAAACATAGTTGCTTCTAATTTTGTAATGAGGGGAAAAGACGAAAGTAGTTGGATTAGCTTAATTTGGGACTATCAATCACTTATTTGAGACTACCATATGGAAGGTTTAAAGTATAATGAATTCAACACGTAAATTGGGGTTAATAAGAGAAAGAAGCAAAGACAAATAGAGCAAGAGAGGGAAAATAGTTTTAAGAAAAAAACACAACCCGCATAAGAGAGAGAGAGAGAGAGAGAGAGAGAGAGAGAGAGAGAAAGAAACCGTCAATTTTTTTCAACAAATCTAATACTTAATCTACATTAGTGACTGCACTCTCATCTTTTACTGTCATAATATTGCTTTAGAAGTACTAATCTCAACTGCCTATGCGCATGGACGTGTGCTGCTTGTGCGCGTGGACGTGTACTACCTGTGCGCTGCCGTGCGTGTGTGCATTGCATGTGTGCTGTGTGCGTGCTGTGCTGCTGTGCACGTGTGCTGTGTGCTTTGAACGTGGGTTGCTGTGACACTATAATTTTGAATTTAAAAAAGGGCAATGTTGAAAAGTTGAAAATTTCACCAAAATCAAGATTGTCCCCTTAATAAGTTGGAATTCCAACTGCATCAATTTCGTCAATGAAGACAATTGAAGGTGAGAGATCATCAGCAACTCTGAAGAGTTCCCTCACTAACTTTGGACCATCTCCCAGGTATTTTTGGATCAATTCACTGCCAACAACACGCAAGAAAGTTGCTGATGTAGAGTTTGCCACTGCCTAAAAGAATACAAAAGATGCTCGAAACTAAGAATTACTTTCAAACCACCACACACTGATGCTGGTGCAGAGCACGAGATAATCACATAACAATAAAAAAAACGATTGTGGAAAAAGCAACAAAACAAACAGAAATACGGCACTTATAAGCAAAGTACGCTAAAAATTGATACTGCGACTCCCTCCCTGGGCACAAAATGTATGACGACATATGTTGGATGAAAATGTCATTACCAAATGATGGTCCGACCTAGATGGAAAGTTGGAAGTGGTAAGACTGAAAACAAACCTAGCATTTGGCATTGTTATTCATGCACAAAGGGGCTGCTCTCAAATGTGGACCAAAGTTTAAAAATTTGCAATAGCACCAGATGATGGATCCTTATGAATGTCAGATAAGAACAAAAATCCATTCAACAATTGCAAATCTGTACAAATTGTTGCAAAGAAAGACATCTCTGTGATAGTCCTGAGGTAAAGAATTTGAACCTCGCTCCTCACTTCTTAAATGAAAAGGGAAGGGGGGGGGGGGGGGGGGGGGGGGGGGGTGTGCGCTATTTACTACAATGTTTGCAATTAGTGTCAGAAAAGAAACCCTATTTCTTTTCCTTACTATTTTTCTTATTCCCCAACTAAAAACAGTGTTTTCCTTTCCTTTCCCTCACTAAAAATCCATGAACCAAACAAAGCTTAAGACTTTCTCCTTTAGGGAATAGAGTTTTCAGGTGGCAAATGAGACACCTAATGAAGGTAGCCATGGGCTATTGCGAGGATGCCACCAGGAGATAAAACAAAGACACTGGACACCTAAACCATGGGCATATGAATTTCCAACTTAAGAGAAACAATGATCAAGAGATGATTCAATGAGTGTTCAAGAAGTATATACAACACATCTAGTCTATGAAGCATGGACACGGCCCGAAAAAGTTGGGGACACGTTAAGGTCATTCAAATTAGTTTTTTTTTAAATAATTAGGTCCCAGTTTGGAATTTTCTTCCTGTTCCAAAGTAAAATTTCTTTTATTACTGGTATCCATGCCTAGTTCCTAGACTTACGTATGTGTAAAATTCAATTCTTGGAGTACAATAGGCTTTTCAGCTCGCAGCTCAAATGATTGTTCAACAAGTGCTTTCTCTGATGGAGGAACAACAAATTCCATTTTCAGAAATAAATGTAATAGTTAAGTTATATAATTGAAAGATATCAGATATTAAATGTAATAGTTAAGTTGTATAATTGAAAGATATCAGATATAAATGTAATAGTTAAATGACCGCTTAACAGAAGGAGAAGACGTAGGAAGGAGAGAGGAGAGATATCAGAAAAGGATTTTGGGCAGCTTAAACATTCTGCCCTTACACCTGCATGTGTATAGAATGCCCTTAAAGTAAATTAACAAATATAAACTCTAAAACCGGCCTATGGGGGTGTTTGTTGCAGCTTATAAGCTGACTTTTTCAGCTTATAAATTATTATAAGTTTGAGCTGCACCAAAAAAGGGCTTAACTTACAACTTATTTTAAGCAGAAAATAACTTAAAAGTGAGAAATAAGCTATCTTATCAAAAGTAGGTTTTAGATGCTTTTGAGATTATAGCTTCTCAGCTTATTTTAAGCTGCAACAAACAAGGTTTAGCTTACAACTTATTTTTAAGTAGAAAACAACTTAAAAGTGGGAAATAAGCCAACTTATCTAAAGCAAAGTTTTAGATAATTTTGAGATTATAGTTTCTTAACTTGTTTTAAGCTGCAACAAAAGGGGCCTATATGGACAAGAAGATGGGTCCATCTTTTAAGACGTTTTAACATCAACTATATGCACCAGATGGACACAAGTGAAACAAATGTATGGAAAATTGTAAATCCTCAAACAAGGCAATTTCTCCATCAAGAATTACATAAAGCATAGGTAATTCAAATGCCTGAAGACCAGAGCAAATGGAATATAGACAGTACAAATACTATAAGAATTTGTTTCCTCGGCAGAATATTTGAGGGCATTGTGCTATAAACAAGAAAATTTGGTTCCAGTACAAAACGTAGACAACTTGCTCACCTGACTTTAGGAGATTCGAAATCAGATATTCCTTTTCTTTAATTGTTGCATTTGCCTGTCTGTGTCTTTCTTCAAGATCAATCAGTGCATGTTCAG
Organism: Hydrangea macrophylla; assembly: GCA_033977485.1. Classification (NCBI taxonomy): domain Eukaryota; kingdom Viridiplantae; phylum Streptophyta; class Magnoliopsida; order Cornales; family Hydrangeaceae; genus Hydrangea; species Hydrangea macrophylla. Next base: position 40,229,956 of record CM066994.1, read on the forward strand.
TTTCGTGGAGTTTTTTCTGAAGCACAATAGAAACAAGTACAGGTATTGCATGAAAGGACGAGAAAAAATGATTTATAAGGTCCGATATAAAAGTAAGAAAACATTCTACAATAGTACCTCAGTTTTTTCTAGTTTATCACTCAATTCTGCAGTCAACAGCTGCTGAGAATGGTAAAGTTCCTGAAGCTCCATGACTTGCTATTGACAGGCCAAAAACCGATAATAAATCAAAAGTAAATGAGATCGCTGAAAAAAAAAAACATAATTCATCCCTGAAATGCAAAAGTAAATTGCATGGAAAAAAAAAAGCCCTCAACCGCCGACTTAAAACTGCAATAAACGAAGAATTTTTTATTTTCCATGAGACATGATTTGAGAGAGTAAATGCTGGGAAGTAATATTCTTATGAAACAAATGAAATACCCACGAGTTTCATTTACTAAAGCCTTCAACGAAATATCCATGATTTGTGGACGGTAACGAAACCACTATATCGGGTGGTAAATGAAACCCAATGTTAACTCCCAAAAAGTTACACATGATTTGTGGGGAGTACATATTAGGTGTGTGTGTGTGTGTGTGTGTGCGCCCTCGCGCTGGAATAGGGTGTGTGTATATGTGTCGAACAGATCTGGTACAGATCCAGATCTGGGGTGTGTGCGTGTGTGAATCTCGTACCAGATCTGGTGTGTATATGTGTGTGTGTGTATGAGTGTGTGTGTGTGTGTGTGTGTGTGTGTGTGTGTGTGTGTATGAGAGAGAGAGAGAGAGAGAGAGAGCTAACCAGTTCTGACGATGACAAACAGCCGCAGCGGTAGCGACAGTGAGAGGGAGAGGGAGAGGGAGAAGGAGAGAGAGAAAGTGTGGTTGGGAAAGGTGGAGAGATATGTTGGGGTACCAGAGGTTAGAGTTCATGGATTGAGGGACAAAGAAGAAGAAGCTGAAGAGGAAGAAAGAAGAAGAAGGATTAGAACCAGAGGAGGGAGAGAACACACTGAGATGAGGATGTCTCTTAGTGAATGGGGGAAGGAATTAACTGGTTTAGCCTTTTGGGGGGAAATTTTGGGGGTAAAGTTTTAGGAAAATTTTGTAGCGCTTATTTACAAAATTGCCACCGAATTTTATTTTTTAGATTTTATTTACAAAAATGCCACTGGCTGTCATTTTTTATTGAAAAAAATTCACTAAAAAGAAAATACTAACGGATTTTTAATGTTTCTAACGGATATTTTCGTTACTAATGAGTAACGGATATATCCGTTAGAAATCTTAAAAGTTGTCTGTTAGAAATATGGCCATATGGTGTAGTGTTTATCCAACTTTACAATTCATAGAAGAGGAAGATTTGTAACGAATGGTAATAATAACAATGGAATCATACCTTAAAACTCAAAACCGAGATGGAGAATTTGAGTTGTTTGGAAAGTTATTAAAAACTACATTTAATATATTTTAGAGTCCTATACATCTAAGAAGAATTAGAATTCATATCCATCGGGAAAAAAAAAAGGAAGAAAGAAAAACTAATAGAAACACATCTCCTTTCCTATCAAAAAAAAAAAAAAAGAACTATCGAGTTTGATGTACAAAACATGAACTTCTTTATGTACTCATATCAGCACACGTGTGGCTCAAACTACTAATTGGTTGCCAGGTATTGCTTTATTTTTTTCCCTATAATATTAGAAAAGGGGCATAGTTAGTATTACTCCACAATAGCAAGATCTCAGATTCTCAGCATCTAAAAGAGGTATCTGTAGACACCCCAATTTTGACCGGCCGTCGAATTTAGGAGAGCGTCACCTCCACGTCCAATGATGACAATGACCGAAAAATTCGAAGTATTCCAAGCTCTTCAGAAAGTTCTCCAAAACGCGATAAAATTTCACAGAAAGAGGGAAATACCAGGTATTTAGGAGAATTCAGATATAAAACACAACTTTTGGAAAAGATATTAAAAAATAATTTGTTTCAAAAAGAGAAAAGACCTAAAAGGGGAACCCTAGCCAAAAAACGGCACACGGCAGACTGCCGCGGCACTCCCTGAGTGCCGCGCGGCAGTCATAGAGTGCCGTTCCGGCGTTCACCGAGTGCCGCCACAGATTTCTGACTGCCGTTCGCTTTTAAAGTCTGTATTTTGCAGAGCAATACGTATGCGTATGCGAATAAGAACAAAAAACTGATAAAGTAAGACTGACAAAAATGCGGCAATCCATTAATGGCCGCGGCATTTGATGAATGCCGCGCGGCAGTCATGAAGTGCCGCAACGGCAGTCATGAAATGCCGCAGCGGCAGTCACGGACTGCCGCGGCAGTATCTGGACTGCCGCGCTGGACAGCAGTCTGTCTAAATTCAGAAAGTACACATTGTGCCACCAAATGAGAGAATTACACCTGTTTTTTGCTCCGAAATTCACCAAAAATACCTGGTAATTTTGCTTATAAAAGAGAAGGGATCTTCCTAAAAGAAGGGAGACCAAGAAGAACACCAAAAAAAAAAACATATTGGGAGAGAGAGCATATGCAAAAAAAATACTTCCATTACACCAACATCTTTTAGAGAGAAAAGAGAGTGTTTAGAGAATTAGAGAGAAGAGCTTGGAAGATCTTTAAAGAAAAGAAAACTTTGAGGATAATTTGGAGGTGATCCTCTAACCATAGATTATTGGCTTTTTTTTATTTCTTCTCTTAAAATCTCTAATCCTAAAATCTTTTACCATTTTCTTTGTTTGTCAAGTAAACTTAGGAGTTTCTTTTGTTTCCATATTATTTTCTTCCACTTTCTTGTTTATATTCTTCTCTTGAAGGTCTTGGAGATCTTCAATATCTCTTTTGATCTCTTGAGCATGATCTTTTGAATCCCATGTAGGCTTGTGCCTCACATAGGAGTCAAAGTTTGATCACCACTTCATAAGAGGATCCAAGTCCATACTCATGAGTTGGGTCTTCTAAGTTTGATGTCTTGAGGAATCCCTCCTATATTCCTTTAGGACTCATGGGTCATAGTCATGTCTCCCTCTCCAATGACCATCAAATGGTAGGAGAAGGTAGTTTTGAGTCTAAACCCATCTCCATGGTTTAGACTCCTTGTCTTATGGATTTCATGAAGTCTATCCATATTTCATTTGAAACCTATAAAGAATAAAGGTTTATAGTCTCTAATGGCCATCAAATGGTAAGAGAAGTGGTTTGGTTCAACTCAACTTCATGGTTTAATAGTTGGAGTTACCAAATAAAAATTGAACTAGCAAAGTAAAAACAGTGAATCCACAAACTGTTTTTGATCAAAGATTTTTAGTTCGAAATCTAACCGTTGAAATCAAGTAAAACCAACGGGAAAGTGTCAATAACACAATATTCTACCGCTGTAATTTTTGCTTTAGGGTGGTTTCATGTTTAGGATGGTTTGGTCATGAGTTTTGTGACACAAATACAATCTGCCCAGAATTTCAGAATAGTTTCAGAACAGTGACACTCCTTTGAAACAATTAAATCAGAGTTCTAATAGAGTGTTTGTGACTCCAAATAATTTTTTCTATGAAGTTTAATGTGTTAAGAAGTCACCCTAAAAAGAACAAAGCAATTCGGATTTTTTTTACTATTTTTAATAAATCGTGCAAGAATTCTGGACAGAATGTTGTAAAGTGCTGAGTGATGTCTAGTATTTTTCATATTCCCGGAGATCCGACCGTTGGAACTGTGATTTTCTTTTTGATTTGAAAACTAGACTTACAGAGGCATATTGAGTCCAAAAATCATCAAGATCAAACCATGGGAGATATGCTTTTTACTTCTTTTAAGTTCTGGTCTGCTCTCTGCAATTTTCAGAGTTTTATGACACATTTGACTTACTTTGTAAATAAGGGTCTAAATGACTTTTCTATGATCTAGGGCTTAAACCATGCTTTAATAATGATTAGTTGAGCTTGAATTCAAAGTTTAAGAGTATTTCATAGTTTATCTTTGTCCATGTACATATTCATCTATATGATTCGACATTTGTAATTAAGACTTATTTGCTTTGGATTTAATTACATTAGATAGATGTAAGCTAGAAATTTAGGATTGTCATTTTTTTTAACATTGCGTTTTGCATATCATGTGGACTAACCCTTTGTTTTGTAGCGCTATTAAGGTACGATTTCTAGAACTCCTCTTTAGTTTATCTTAATTTCTTGTTTTTATTGATTTTTCGACTTAATGCGCGACACCTTAGAATTAGGTTTTGCCTTATGTGTATATATGATTAGAGACTCTTTTTTAGGATTTTCTTTTATTCACATGCATTGCACGTTTATTATCGCTGCTGGATCTCGGGTAAGTTCACTTGTTCTCTATTGCATATCATATCGCTTGTTACCTGAATTACGTGGCTTTTGAATGATATTTTGTCAATTGCAATTTTACACCCTTTGGACATGCTTTTGTGATGTATATGTATATATGTATTAGTTGAGGGCATGCTTAGATTAATAAATTTGATTAAAAGGATGTTGAGTAGAGGCCTATCGCAAGATAGGATGAGAGAGGGTGTTTTAGTCCGACGGGCTCCTTCTTCTCTCATTCCATAATCCCCGGACCTAGTTAATCTTTGGTTTCGCAAACGATCAGTTTCCTTTCAAAATGGTTTCTTAATTTTCCTTTTAAAAATTAAGTGGCGACTCATTTGTTTTGAATTTGGAATTTCGAAAAGAAAAGCTGTGGGTAAGTCAACCTGCGATATCCACAGTATCCAAATATGAAACCGAGGTCTACTATTCAAATGTATCACTAAAAAGAGAAAAAAAACCCACCAGGCAACCATATAACTTGAGTCTTGAAAACATGTCGACATCACTCTTACAAGATTCATACTCCCATTCCGCAAGTATATATATATAAATATATATATATGGTTAAAAGCATTTTTTTGAAAAGTCGAGAGGGTAATTAAGGGCAAAAAATGAATAAAGTATAAAATATGTAAGGTAAAAGAATTATTTTGAAAAGATGAGGGCCAATTAAGTGGCAAAAATGAATAAAATATGAAATATATAATATAAAAGAATTATTTTGAAAAGTTGGGCAGAGGGGGGGGGGGGGGGGGGGCGGGGGGGGGGGGGGGGGGGGGGGGGGGGGCAAGTAATTAAGAGACAAAAATGACTAATGTATAAAATTTATAGAATAAAATTATATTTTGAAAAGTGTAGGGGCTGTTAGAATATTCTAGACTACTCTAACATATTCTAGGATATTATTCTATATGATATTATTCTGTAATTATGTCTCATTATTCTTATTCCTTTTTTTATGTATTTCATTGAGCCTATAAATAGGCCCCTTCACTGTATTGTAAACACACAACTTAATACAATCTTTTCCCATTCTCTCTCACTCTCTATTTTCTAACATGGTATCAGAGCCAATACGCTCTTGAAAACTTCTGTCTGACACAAACATCTCGACGTCATCACCACTGCTCAAATCTGCATCACCAACCCATCACAAACCATCACGACATCATCAACGACATCAGCAGCAGCCATCCAATGATCACAATCTCAGCATCACGTCATCATATCATAACCAATTAGCCACCATCAAACCAATCATCACGACATCATCAGCCATCATCCACGACATCATCAGCCATCATCACGACATCAGCCACCATCCAAAGCAATCATCACGACATCATCAGCAGCCCTATCTAATTTGATCACAATCTGATCAGACCTCACCAAAGTTCAATCTCACCATCACCAAAGGACCGAAGCCCAATCACCAAAGCCCAATCACCAAAGTCCAATCTAAAATCAACCCATCAAAACTTAACCCAACCTTTGTACACACCGACCTCACTTGATCTGTTCTCTATGGACCGCGCCGAGGTCTCACAACCTATTTCCATCACCATGGACGGAACCAACTACATCCTCTGGGCTCAGGCAATGTCCAGCTTTCTTCGAGGACACAAACTCTGGCGTATTATCACTGGGGACATCACCGAACCCGAGCAAGCTATAGATGAAGATAAAATAAAATTTGCCAAACGACTTGAAGATTGGGACAACAAGAACCATCAGATTATTACTTGGGTTCGTAATACCTGTGCTAGATCTATCAGTCTCCAGTTTGGTAGATTCACCACTGCCAAATCTCTTTGGGACTTTCTAGCCAAGCGTTACACCATTGCTGATCTTGCTCACCAATACCAACTTCTAAGCACTCTCCACCGCATGAAACAACAACCCGGGCAAACAATCAACAGTTTTCTTGCTGAAATATACTATGTTTGGGATCAACTTACCTCTTCCGAACCTGAATTTACCGATGCCACCAGTACCGAGAAATTCTCTTCCTATCGAGATCGCCAACATTTGGTTCTCTTCTTGATGGCTCTTACTGATGACTTCGAGCATGTTCGTGCCTCTCTCCTCCGTCGTAGTCCTTTGCCAACTTGGATCAAGCGGTTACTGAACTTCTCTCAGAAGAGACTCGTCTTGGTACCCGTAAGACACCACCGACCGACAATGTTCTCGCTACTCCTAAAGGACCTCCTTCTGATACTGTCCTAGCTACTCCCAGGGGATCTCAACCCAAAACTTATTATAACTCCTCTACTTCTAGGCCTTCTGGTTCTTCCGGGTCTTCCAAACCATGGTGCAACTACTGCAGAAAACCCGGACATACACTCTTAGACTGCCACACTCGCACTTACAAATATTGTCAAAGACAAGGCCCTGGCCACCTTCAGTTTGACTGCTTCCAAAATCCTACAAGACACTCACCGACTTTTATGCCTCGAGGTGGTCCTTCCAAATCCGCTGCTACTTCTGCTGGTGATTCGGCATCCACTGCTATTGCCCAAGGGATTTCTGCCTCTCACATTGAGGATATTATCAAACAAGTCCTCGCCCATTCTGGTAATTCCACTCCTACTGCTCTATCAGTCATGTCAGGTAATTCATCCTGGTACTTTGACTCTGGTTGCTGTAATCATATGACACCTGATCCTACTCTCTTCTCTACCAAACAATCTGCTATTCACACACCAACCATTCAAACAGCCGATGGCACTCCTATATCTATTAGTCATATAGGACAGGTTTCCACACCACACACTTCACTTCCAGATACATATTGCATTCCCAAGTTAACTCTAAATCTTATTTCAGTTGGTCAATTGTGTGATTTTGGTCTTACGGTTGTTTTCTCGCCTTCTGGTTGTTGTGTGCAGGATCCACAGACGGGACAGACACTTGGGACAGGCCGTAAGGTGGGACGACTCTTTGAGCTCCTCAACCTTCACATTCCATCACACCTCTCCTCATCCACTCAAACAACTGCTCCAGTCACCTCCAGTCCATCACTTAGTCTCTGGCACTCTCGTCTTGGGCATGCCTCTGTCGGACGCTTGCAACCTTTAGTATCTAGTGGTCTGTTAGGTTCTGTTAATAAGGAACATTTTGATTGTCTTCCCTGTCAAGTGTCAAAACAATCGACATTGCCATTCAATAAAAGTGATTCATTTTCCTTGGCTCCTTTTGATTTAGTTCACTCTGATGTTTGGGGCCCTTCCCCAACTGCCACTATGGGAGGCTCCAGATATTTTGTGATTTTTATTGATGACTATTCTCGTTATACTTGGATTTTTCTTATGCGTAGTCGGTCTAAATTACCTCAGTTATACTTTGATTTTGCTACGATGATTAAAACTCAATTCTCATGTGATATCAAAGTATTCCGTGCTGATAATGCGGCTGAATATACTGATTCAGGAGTCCTTAATTTTCTTCGACAACATGGTTCCTTTCCACATCGTTCTTGCCCGGGCACCTCCCAACAAAATGGACAGGCTGAGCGCAAACATCGAGATATTCTAAACACTGTCCGTACTCTTCTTACCTCTGCCTCCTGTCCTGAGCGTTTTTGGGGGGAGGCTGCGCTTACAGCTGTTTACACAAAGAACCGTGTTCCTTTCCCAATCATTGAGAATCAATCCCCATATGAACGTCTCTATGGCAAGCCTCCTGCCTATAGCGCACTCAAAGTTTTTGGTTGTGCCTGTTTTGTTCTCCTCCAACCGCATGAGCGCACAAAACTAGAGTCTAGATCCCGACTATGCTGCTTCTTAGGATATGGTATTGAACATAAGGGATACCGATGTTGGGATCCTTACTCCAAACGTCTTCGCGTGTCCAGACATGTTGTCTTCTGGGAACACAAGATGTTTTCTTCTATGTCCAAGTTCCACCTATCCTCTGATGGTACCCCTCTGTTTTTCACTGATCCTTCCGCAGACCTGTTCCCGGATCCTACCAATAAAACCTTACCTCCTGACACACCGCCTCCATCAGCCTCTCCATCTCCATCATCCTATGACATTGATACCCTGACTGAGTCATCCACCTTGCCGTCTCCTGAGCTGCCTGCTTCGACTGATGGATCCGCTCCTGCACCTGATCCACCTCTCCGCCAAAGCATCCGGGTAAAAACTCCTTCCGTTCTTCTTCGTGATTATGTTGCCTTTTCTACCATTCTTTCTCATCACGAACCTCAGTCTTATCGTGAGGCTAGTTCTAATCCTCTTTGGCAGAAAGCAATGGATGATGAATTGCAGGCACTAGAACAGAATCACACTTGGGATTTGGTGGACTTGCCAAATGGTAAAAATGCTATGGGATGCAAGTGGGTTTACAAGATCAAAACTCACTCAGATGGATCCATTGATCGCTATAAAGCTCGCCTAGTCGCCAAGGGCTTTACCCAGGAGTATGGGATTGATTATGAGGAAACATTTTCCCCCGTTGCCCGACTCACTTCTGTCCGCAGTCTCATTGCAGTGGTTGCAGTTCGTCGTTGGGATTTATTCCAAATGGATGTCAAAAATGCATTTCTCAATGGTGAACTCACTGAAGAAGTTTATATGCGTCCGCCTCCTGGATATCATCATCATCCTCATCAAGTTTGCAAACTTCACCGGGCTCTCTATGGTCTTAAGCAAGCTCCCCGCGCTTGGTTTGCAAAGTTCAGCACTATTGTTGAACGCTTTGGGTTTACAGCCAGCTCATATGACTCGGCTCTTTTTATCCGCAGAATTGACCAGGGCATTATTCTTCTTCTCCTTTATGTTGATGACATGATTATCACCGGAGATGATACATCTAGCATCTTGGATCTCAAAACTCATCTCAGCCAACATGTTGAAATGAAAGATCTTGGCAAGCTTAACTATTTTCTAGGTCTTGAGATCACTTCCAGTTCCGACGGATACTATCTTTCTCAAGCTAAGTATGCCTCTGACTTACTTACACGGGCGGGACTTACAGACAAGACTAGCACTGCTCCTCTCGAGCCTAACTGTAGGCTCACTCCTATGGAAGGTACACTCTTGGATGATCCTACTTTATATCGACAACTGGTTGGAAGTCTCGTTTATCTGACAGTTACCAGACCAGATATTTCTTATGCTGTTCATATAGTCAGCCAATTTCTATCTGCTCCTCGGTCTCCTCATTATGCCGCAGTTCTTCGCATTCTCAGATACATCAAAGGAACTTTGTTTCATGGCCTCTACTTCTCTGCTAACTCTTCTCTTGAGCTCCGTGCCTATTCAGACGCAGACTGGGCAGGGGACCCCACTGATCGTCGCTCAACCACAGGGTATTGCTTCTTTCTGGGTGATTCTCTTATATCTTGGCACATCAAGAAGCAAACTGTTGTTGCTAGATCTAGTACCGAAGCTGCGTATCGAGCTCTTGCTAATACTACTCAAGAGTTACTCTGGCTCCGCTGGTTACTTGAAGATATGGGAGTCAAACATTCCACTGCCACTATCATCAATTGTGACAATCAGAGTGCCATCCAAATTGCTCACAACGATGTCTTCCATGAACGTACAAAATACATTGAGATCGATTGTCATTTTGTGTGTCACCATCTCTCTTGTGGCACCATCGGCCTTACCTCCGTTTCATCCATCGATCAGACTGCTGACGTTTTTACCAAGGCTCATCCTCCAGGACGTCTTCAGGATTTGGTTTCCAAACTCAAGCTGGTCTCCATTTTACCATCTTGAGTTTGAGGGGGGCTGTTAGAATATTCTAGACTACTCTAACATATTCTAGGATATTATTCTATATGATATTATTCTGTAATTATGTCTCATTATTTTATTCCTTTTTTATGTATTTCATTGAGCCTATAAATAGGCCCCTTCACTGTATTGTAAACACACAACTTAATACAATCTTTTCCCATTCTCTCTCACTCTCTATTTTCTAACAGGGGCAACTGCCCCCTCTTCCCCAATGTACATCCCGCTGACTCCATGCATGCTCGCGTGTGGCAAGAAAAGATTACCACAATGCCATCAAAACTAGCATGCAGCTTTACTAAGGCTTAGTTTGTCCCTCATTTTGGTGCTTCTTCATGACCACGTAATAGATAGCTATTGGACTGTTGTGTTTTTTTATTCTATTTTATTTTGTTTTTTGTATGTCATTATAAGGAGTTGGCTTTCATCTTAGAAAGTTATTTTGTTCACCCAAAATATAGTTCATTAGTGCTCACCCAAGCATCCCATTGATCAATGTACTATCGTCCATGATTAAATTAATATTATTTAATCTTAGGTCCCACTACATTGACTAACGAGATGCTTGGGTGAGTATTGGTGAACCATTTTTTGGGTGAGCAAAAATGCTCTCTTCCAATCTGCAAGTTCTATCCAAAATAGGAGTACTATTCATGTTGTAGGTAGAGGCATTTTTATTTGTTTCAATTATATTTCATAACTTTATTTTGATTATTATAATATATATATATATATGTTGTATGTCAGTAAATATAATCTATTTATTTATTAAACGGGGGTGACACTTAATAAAAAAATGATGATAAAAACTAATGCTTAATCAATAGAATCAGCAATATTTATACATATGGTTGAATTGACAAAATTTGCACTTAAATTATAACTTTAAATTTACACTTAAAGTTACACTATATCTTTAATTATAGAGTAAAGATTGGGACACACCCAAAGACACAACTTTTGGGACACAACCCAAAAAACGTGTTTATATCTCTCATGTGATGTCACTGGACCCCACAGTGACACAAGAGAGAGATAGACACATCTCTTGTGTTGTGTCCCAAAAATTGTGTCTTTGGGTGTGTCCCAAGTATTGCCATTAATTATAACTTTTGTACTAAATTAAATAATACAATATGGCCAGAGGTAAAAAAATAAATAAAAGAAGAAGAAGGAAAAAAAAAAGTAATACAATGAAAGTAAACATTACAACAAGCAAATTCTGGCCCTTTATTCCTGTCAGTCCCATGTGGGACCTATATGGGTCCTACACTGGACCAACAAGAATCATAGATCAAGATGTGTTGGGTGTGAAATTTGATGTGGGTATAACATTTTTGTAGTTCTAGATTTTATTGCTTCACTTATGTTACTATTCTTAGAGATTCATTCTTTTTTGATTTCTCCAGAGAGGCTAGATTATTTTCTTTGGTTTTTATGATAATGGAAGTAAGAAAAGTTGGATCAAGTGAATTGAGACTTGATGAGAATTTTAAATTAGAAAAATGTGAGCAGATCAAATTTTAAATTAGAAAAGTGTGATCAGTTAAAAAATAATATTAGAAAGTAAGAGATATATTCTATAAAATAACATATACCATGCGTTAACTTTATTGTCTATTATTGAATTAACTATTGATTTTTTTGCCAGGTATTGCTTTTTTTTTTTTCCCCCTAATATTAGAAAAGTGGCTTTATTCATTTTTTTATACGAAAAGATACGAGTCTATGATATATTGTTTCATAGACCCACTTCTCTTTGTAGATTTTAGCTATAGCACGCCTTGGAATATTCATGACCACGTACAAGATAGCTATTGGACCGTTGTGTTTTTTACTGTATTTTATTTTGTTTATTGTATGTCATTATAAGGAGTTGGCTACTTGGCTTTCATCTTAGAAAATAGTTCAAATTTTAAATTAGAAAAGTGTGACCAGTTAAAATAATATTAGAAAGTAAGAGATATATTGTATAAAATAACATATACAATGCGTTAACTTTTATTGTCTATTATTGGAGGATAACTCTTGGGGCACATAAGAATTTCACAAAAAAAAGATACATTGTTTTTTACAACTTTTTCATATTTTCATAAACATTTATCAAGTCTCAAGATATACACTCTTACTTATTTCAACACCTTAATTACTTTTTAAATTACTTTAATTTTTAGAAAAATACTAAAGTAATACACTTATGCCTATCGGTATGATTCCTACTTTTGTAAGCTTAAACTAAGTAGTTCACTGTCACAACGTGTGATACTATTCTTATTTAGATCATTATTGTTTATTCAGTAAATTTAATATAAACCTTCCATGACTAATGGAATCACAGAGTAATAAAAGAAATATATATGCCTTATTGAGTGATGAGGAAAGAGATCTATATATTCAGAATACTAAAAATGCAAGAAAAAAAAGGACATCAACTAACAATTTATTAGCAGAAGGGGAATATAATTATCCTGCAAGTGATATAAGGCAAAAACCCTGTTGGTTACTCAGAGCTCAATTAGTGGAATACAAGTTTAAAGGTTTGTGTAATATAACTCCATAATTAATTATGTTATGCTTTAAACATGTTATCACAATTCTACAATTTTGCCATCTTCAGGAGAAATATTTTGTGATCCAATGTGCTCAGAAGCCCATGAACTATCAACAAAACCAAACCGTGTCTTTTGTGGTGCAAAGAAATTTGATTACGAGCCTCCAACATTTTGTTGCCAGAATGGAGAAGTAAAACTAGCCACTACAGAGATTCCAAATGAGTTGTACAGTTTATTCACAACTCACACTGAAGAGGCTGACTAGTTTAGAAGAAATATTCATGCATATAACAGTGTTTTCTCTTTTACGTCTTTTGGAGTTAATCTGGATAAGGAGCTTGCATCAGCAAGAAAAGGAATTTATACTTTTTGAGCACAAGGACAGATTTATCACGATATCCCTTCCTTGATTCCTAAGAAAATGGCCCTTGCTATTTTCAGTTATATTTTTATGATACTATTAATGAAATCCAGAATAGAATGAAGAAATTGGAAGGTGCGAATTTGAATAAGGAAATTGTGAAAAAGCTTATCAAAATTCTTGAAGGAAATCCGTATGCACAATTATTTCGAAGTTTGAAAGATCGTCCTCTATGTGAAGATTCCAAATTTGTATTAAAAAGGATGTTCGATTGGATCAACGAGTTTATAACGTACCAACAGCTGATCAAGTTGCTGCAATATGGATAGAAGGCAACAATCCAACTCTGCAATTCGAATTAAGTATTGTAGTCCATACTCATTCAGCCACAGACATAGAGTGAAACATTATTACAGTTGTTATGATCCTTGCAGTATCCTCTACTGTTTGCAACAGGAGAAACTGGATGGCACCCAAATATTTAGAAATGAGCTTCTAATCTTAATGATGGCAATGCTATTACGGAGAATCGGTGCAGCATACTGAGTTTCACATTTACTGAAGATATCTTTGGTCGAGAGCTACAAGGTAAAAAGTGAACAACTAATTGTTTATAATAAGTTGTTGCAAACTAGGGTCGCATATGTAGCTTTATGAACAAATTTATTGTAGGATTATTTAGATTAAAAAAAAGTAGTTTTTTAATTTCTAAATGAATAGATTTACCTTAGCGGTCTTCGTTGAATTACTTTTTGCACATGGAACAAAGTTTTTGCAATGTTAAATTATGAAAGACACCAAAGACACCTAAATCTAAACATAAGAAAGAGTTTTCTTAAATATCTAGAAGATGGTACTCAATGCATTAGATGCAATAAAAAATACCAACACAAACTAAAATGAGTTTTATATATAATAGAAAAACAAAAATGATAGGGATACACACCAAACGACATACTAAATGACACACCAGCTTTAAATAGATGTATCCTGTGCTGTGTAAGTGATGCACAAAAAAGTGTGAAAAATTTAAACAGCTCAGGGTACATGTATTTAAAGCACAATGTGTCGTTTGGTGTGTATCCCTATCTTTGTTGATAGAAAAATGAACTAAATTTTTATTTAAAATAAATTTTGTGTACCACGAAAGCAAATTTTTTTAAGGGAAAGGTTGTTTCCTGAGTAGTAAAATACTCAATGATAATTAATGAATTACAAATAATTATCCAATAAAATGCCTTAGTACATTCTGAATAATCTACTTCTAATTCAAAACACAGTCAAGCAAGAGAGCAATAGAACAATAAAATTTGTAAGATAGGTTTTACATTCTGTGGAAGATGAAGAAAATAGGAAAAATTTGTAAGATTATTAAATAAAATTTTGTTTAATTGTCTTGCATGGGTTTATCAATTGTACCGTATTATTCTATATTACTCTTTGATGGAAAAAAAATGGCATCCATTTCCTTTGAATATTTTGCTAAAATAGGTTTTACTATTTCTTAGAATGAAACAAAATATTGAACATTTTCTATTGATTTTAAGATTTGTTTAAATTTTGCATATATCATTCACGGTTTTCTTAATTTCTATTGCTTGATTCGTGAAGCTTGAGATTCCAATGTCTTCGTCCTGATTCTTAACTTTTCAAAGTCTTCATTCAAAAATAAGTACCAAAATTCATGATTCTAAATTTTTAACAACTACTAGATATCTTTGGCTTCGTCAGTAAAGTCCATCAAAGCTATGTCATAACAAAATTGAATGGACAAGTATCTCATAAACGAGAAATTCTTTTGCTGAACAAAGAGTAAGTATTACTGTACCCTATCTTTTTCGCTGACCTAACGATAATCATTTCATCTATAGTAAACCCTTCTCATATATATTACATCTTCTACGGGGCAATCTTCATTTAGTAAAAGGTGAATCTTTGGGGGGACTTGGCCATAAATGAGGGACAACTGCTGGAAACAATTGCTGATCAAAGACCTATAATAGCAATCTCAATAGCACAAGGAAGTGTCTATAAAGGTATTTTCATACAATATTCAATATTTACAGTGATAAACGCCTACAAAATAGAATTTAACAATAATCTATTATTATTGCCATATAGGTGAATTCTAACTTTCAACGTTCTATTGGTCAACAATGCAAATTGATCTTGCCAATAAAGAGGTTCAAAAACTAAGAAAATGGTAATATACACAAAACAAATACTTTAAGCTATATAATGTATCAAACGTGTAAATGCTCTAATATTTTAAAAATACATGCAGGTTGAACTCTTCTAAAGACAGCACAAAATTGGAAGTATCACCGTTCAAAAAGTTGATGAAGGAAGCAAAGGAAATAAAGCTAAAAGACATCCTATCTGACCCATTGTCTTTAAAAAAAGGTAAATTCTCCGTTAAACGTCACAAAAAATTAACACTCAAAGCATAAGAAAAATTAATTTTGCAGGAATCAACATACTGATTCAAAGCAACATTTGAATGGATAGAGAATTATGACCAGCCGTGGTATAATGCATGCAAAGCTTGTAGGAAAAAGATAAATGTAACTGAGTATGGAGCTGAATGCACCATATGCAAGGATAAAAATGTGGAGCATATTCCAAGGAAAAAAGAATGACAAAAATGTTATTCATACAATCGTGATGTTCTTATTAACACTTAACAAATGCTGACATATTTTTCCCCTTCACTATACAAAGGTTGTTCTAAAGGCTAGAATTCGTCGAAGGAAATGACAAACTCATGGTGGTGTTATTTGAAGAAGTAGCCACAATCTTAATTGGTTGCTTAGGTCAAGAATACATAGAATCAATAAGTGAGGTATAGTCTCAAGCCCCTCTTCACAATTTCAAAGTTTATTAAGAATATGAAGCATTGCTAAATAGATTGTATCCTCAATGTTACATCAGGGCAAAGAAAGGTCCAGGTTTTATAGGGCAATATGTTTGTACAAGTTAAAGGAGTACAAGTTCCTTATCATAACTAACAACACCACCGCAGAGGATGCACCCAAAGAATCTGTTGTTATATGTCACAGCCCGGTCCCACAATAGCGGAACCGGAGCCCGTGGCACGCCACCGAGGCTAACCAATTCATTAACGTTCCCAAAAATTAGGTTTGAAGAACGCACGCAGCGGAAAAACAAAACACATTTTAAAACCAGAGGTTCAGTCGACTGCTCAGTCGACGGAGGCGGGCAGGGATTTTAATATCAAATTTCAGTCGACTGAAACTGGAGATCCAGTCGACTGCTGAGGGGTCCAGTCGACTGCCGAGGGGTCCAGTCGACTGCTTTTGCTAAAAATGAAGCAGTAGCTAACAGGCTCAGGGGTTCAGTCGACTGCTCAGTCGACTGCTCCCTTGGCAACAGCCCAAACTGCAGAAAACAAGTTTAAAAGTTTTTGTAACTTCCATCCAATGATCAATCCCTAAAACCAAACTCCATCCAAACTCAGTCTAAAGTAATTCTAGCTGTATTAAAGCATTACCAAACATAATTACAACATGTTATAGTCTAATACAACGTTCAAGATTCATCCTATCATACGAAGTCAAACGTAAGTTAAGACAATAGAAATTCTTATTACAACGTTTCTAGGATCCCAAAACTACAAGATTAACATTTCAAGCTTCCTCACAAGCGAACTCCCAACCCACGTACTCACTTCTGCGATTCCTCGCCAGCATTTACACCTGAAATGGTTATTTGAATAACCACACATATTTCGATTTGTTTAAGCTAATGCTTAGTGAATAAATCAACATATGTACATGAATGATAAACATGTCCGCATTCACATCTCTACAATTCATACTAGTCGCCGGAGACTCACGTGCCCGTCCATATTCCCAATCCGCGACTCCTCGCCAATAAGTCCACGCGAAAGGGTAAGACCCACGATTCTTTTCTTCAATCGTTCGACCTTAATGCCTATAACGGCTCCACAAAATGGCACGGTGACCACGTGCTCCTTCTGACCCACATAAGCAACTTAACATGCTCAAATACATATCACCATGCTCGCGATAATCAAAACATATCACCGTGCTATTGAGCCTACTTACCAATATAAATGCCCAATATGAACTACACAATATATCTCTAAGGATTAATACATGCTATTCAAACATAACATGAATACATGCCAGGAAATCATTCCAAATCATAGTTGAATCACTCACCTCCAAATAACGCTCCTATAATTCAATCTGAAGAAAACCCGTGCACAAAGAACGTGCAGAAGTCCGTCTAGTACAAATCCTATGGATCAGAATTCCATTTATCAACTTTTATGAAAAATTCTAGAAAATAACTTTTCGGAAAACTTAGCCAAACAGGCCCTAACATATATCAAAACGAAGCTCTTACCTCAAGGAGCTCGAATATGAAATCTGGGAGAAACCAGACTGACGGAAGGTCGTCGTTTGGCATCGCAAAGCTCTAAGCAATCAAATCTCCCTCTAGCCCCCTTTTGGCCTCCTTCTTGAGTTTTAGGTTAACTTATGAAAAAATCTAAGTTCATCTCTATCTATATATAGGCAACATTCTCGGGGAATTATGTTTACCTCCCCACGAGTTTTCCAAACTCCTAATCAGTCTCTGAAACTTTCTATACAGCTTATTCACAGCTTTACGAGTGAAACCTCAAAATTATAAAAGTTTTCGACTAAGTTTCGTTTGGTTGCTAAAACGCGAATTTCTATATGACGTTTCCGAAGTTGCTAATTAGCCTACCAAATTAATAGCGTGTTCATTCGTCCTCACCAGGATACTAAATCTAACAACAGAAATAAATTCTAAAACAGAAAATAATACAGATATTGAAATACACAGGTAAACATTTATTTTCAGATAAACATTTAAAGTGTTCCACAGTGACCTTCTCACACTCGGAGAGATGTCACAACAACAAAATTCTAAATCACCACAGTCTCAGAGGGTTCTCTAATACAGACACCCAAATCAACTCGTGAGTCAAAACTCACTTAACCATGTGTCATAGGACACGCCACATCACATTATCATGCATGACAATATGATACAAATGCAATAACACAAATGTGGGTGTTATAATACTCTCCCCCTTAAAAGAAGTTTGTCCCCAAACTTATACCTCATGTCTCGAAAAGGTGTGGATACTGAGTACGCATCTCATCTTCTATCTCCCACGTCATCTCTTCCGTAGTTTGACTACGCCATAACACTTTCACTTTCGACATTACATTATTTCGTAAGACTTGATCCTTCCGATCTAAGATCTCTACCGGATACGCAACATACGTTAAATTACTCTGAATCTCATTCGACGTCGGAGCCATCACTTGATCCCTATCCTCCGCTAAGTGTTTGCGTAACAATGATACATGAAACATGTTATGAACTTGAGCATACTCGCTCGGCAAGTTCAAACGATAAGCTACGGGTCCAACCTTTCCAATGATTTCAAAAGGTCCTACAAATCTCGGATTGAGTTTCCCGTATCTACCAAATCTGGTTATTCCCTTTGAAGGTGACACCTTCAAATACACCAAGTCTCCTACATCAAATTCCAACGGTCGTCTACGCGTATCGGCATAACTCTTATACCTACTCTGAATTGTCAGTAACCGTTGTCTAATTACCTTTATCTTATCCGTCGTCTCTTGTACAATTTTCGGTCCTTCAATCTTTCTTTCTCCCACCTCTGTCCAACTAATCGGTGAACGACATACACGACCATATAAAGCTTCATAAGGAGCCATCCCAATACTCGACTGAAAACTGTTGTTATATGCAAACTCAATCAGCGGCAAATGGTCTTCCCAATCACCCTGAAAATCAAGTACACATAGCCTAAGCATGTCTTCCAAAATCTGGATTACTCTCTCTGATTGACCATCGGTCTGAGGATGAAAAGCTGTACTAAAGTGCAATTTGGTACCCATTGCTTCTTGCAAGGCTCTCCAAAACTTCGATGTAAAACTACTATCCCTGTCCGAAATGATAGAAACTGGGATACCATGTAGTCTCACAATTTCGCGAATTACAACTTAGCTAACGTCATTGGCTTAGTTGTTCGAAGCGGTAGGAAGTGCGACGACTTTGTCAAACGGTCAACAATCACCCAAATAATAGTGTTCGATCTCTTCGACCTCGGAAATCCACTAACAAAATCCATTGTTATGTGCTCCCATTTCCACTCGGCTATTGGTAACGGTTGTAGCAATCCTGAAGGTACTTGGCGTTCGGCCTTTACTTGTTGACAACTAGTACAACGCGAAACATATCGTGCTATTTCCCTCTTCATTCCCGGCCACCAATAAACATGTCTCAAATCTCTATACAACTTGGTGCTTCCCGGATGAACGGTATACTTTGTATTGTGTGCTTCCTCTAGGATGTTCTTTTTCAACTCTTTCTCGTTAGGCACACAAATTTTACCCCTCAACCTCAAAACATTGTTCTCAAACGTGAATCCCGGTTGGTTGCCCATTGGAATCTCATCTCAAATCTTCTTCAAAGCCACGTCTTGAAATTGTTTCTCCGTGATCTCGTGAATCAAGAGTGGTTGTGCCACAATCGTCGACATCAATCCACCTTCAATCCTCGGAATCACCTCAAGCTCCATATTCTCCATATCTCGTATCAATTCTTTCTGAGAAGTCAAATCTGATGCGGTATTGGTTGGTGCCTTGCGACTAAGAGCATCGGCGACAACATTCGCCTTGCCCGGATGATACTGAATTGACAAGTCATAGTCCTTCATCAACTCTAACCATCTCCTTTGCCTCATATTCAAATCTCGTTGTGTAAACAAGTACTTCAAACTCTTGTGATCTGTATAGATCTCACATTTCTCCCCGTATAGGTAATGACGCCGAATCTTCAATGCAAAAATCACAGCGGCCAATTCTAGATCATGTGTTGGATAATTCTTCTCGTGCGGTCTAAGTTGTCTCGACGCATACGCAATAACTTTATCACCTTGCATAAGAACGCAACCTAAACCTCTATATGAAGCATCACTGTAAATGATAAACCCTTCAGTCCCTGACGGAACGACTAATATTGGTGCTTTCACTAGTCGACCCTTCAACTCTTGAAAACTTTCTTCACATTCTGGACTCCAAACAAAAGCAATATCTTTCCTCATTAACTGTGTCATCGGCATTGCTATACGCGAAAAGTCTTTTACAAATCTCCGATAATACCCAGCTAATCCTAGGAAACTTCTGATGTCTGTCACATTCGTTGGTCTCGCCTAATTGGTAACTGCTTCTATCTTCTGAGGGTCTACAGAAATTCCCTTCGCCGACACTATATGTCCAAGAAAAGCTATCTCGGTCAACCAAAACTCACACTTCTTCAATTTGCCGAATAATCTCTTTTCACGCAATCGTTGTAAAGCTAATCGCAAATAATGCTCGTGATCTTCTACGCTTTTGGAGTAGATTAGGATGTCATCTATGAACACGATAACGAACTCATCTAAATAATCTTTGAAAACACGGTTCATCAAGTCCATGAAAGCAGCTGGTGCATTAGTCACTCCGAACGGCATGACCAAAAATTCAAAGTGACCATATCGAGTCCTGAAAGCTGTCTTCTCAACATCTTCCTCTTTGACTTTCAACTGATGGTAACCGGATCTCAAGTCGATCTTCGAAAATACCTGAGCCCCTTGTAACTGATCAAACAAGTCATCTATTCGCGGCAACGGATACTTGTTCTTGACGGTCAACTTATTCAACTCTCGGTAGTCGATGCACATACGCATTGTTCCATCTTTCTTCTTCACAAACAAGACTGGAGCTCCCCACGGCGAAACACTCGGTCGGATAAAACCCTTCTCCAACAGTTCTTCTAACTGAACTTTCAGTTCTTTCAACTCTATCGGTGCCATTCGGTACGGTGCTTTGGATACCGGTTGTGACCCTGGTACTACTTCTATTGTGAACTCAAGCTCTCTTTCAATCAATACGTCGGGTAACTCATCGGGAAAAACATCTGAAAATTCTCGAACTACTGGAATGTCTTCTATTAGTGGTCCAAGAACTCGCGTGTCGATAATTGAACATAAGAAACCCGAACAACCCTTCTTCAACATCTTACTTGCTTGAATCGCCGATATCAAGTACGGCGGTACGATCACTCCCTTACCCTAAAAATTAAACTCTTCTCGTCCTGACGGATAGAAACTAACCTGTTTCTGTTCATAATCGATTTTGGCTTGATTAACCGACAACCAATCCATACCCAAGATAACATCAAAGTAATTCACCGTCAACGGAATCAAATCAACGCTCAAGACTTTATCACCTATCTTGATTTCACATGACTTGAATATCGAAGAAGTAACTAGTGGTTCACTACTAGGCAATGATATACACAAGTCATATCCTAGCGGTTCTGACTTAACAGTTAAATGCTTAACAAAATCACGTGATACAAATGAATGCGTTGAACCAGAATCCATAAGTATACGTGCAGGATACGAACAAATAGGAAGAATACCTGATACGACAGTATCATCCGTATTCCTCGGCCTGAGCTGGAAGTATCGTCCTTGTTGTTGCGCGACTCCTTTCCCTTTATCTAGTCGAGGTTCTACTCTTGATCCGCTTGGCACACTCGATGCCCCGGTACTCATTCCCGGTTGTCTCTTACTCGGACAGTTCTTTGCTATGTGTCCCGGTTGTCCACACTCAAAACATTTTCCTCTCGTTTCTGGGTTATAGTCCTTGGCGTTCGAGGTTGTGTTTGGTGTAGTCAAATTCGCGTTTAAAGGACAATTCCTAGACACATGCCCCAATTATTTACAATAAAAGCAAGTGATCAATTGATAGCAGGTTCCTCTATGTCGCAGGTTGCATGTCGGGCACAACGGTCTCGAATCTCCTACAAACACACTTCCTCCTTGACTACCCATATTCGATCCTGAACCTTGCGTGAACGGTTTCTTCGCATTCCCTTGGCTCTTGCCCCTATTGTCATTGGGTCTCTTTCCTTGTTGTCCCTGTCGATATCTGTCGACACTTTTCTCAGCAATACGGGCAGCTTCCTCAACGAGAGAAACGGTCGGGTGTTGCAACATGTCCACACGGCCACGGATATTCTCTCTAAGTCCTTCCTCAAACTTACGAGCTTTATCCCTATCAGTTGGAACGGTAGTTTTCCCAAATCGTAACAAGGCATTGAAACGAGAAACATACTCACCTACGGTCATATCTCCCTTAATCAAACTCGCAAACTCTTGACGTTTCTGAGTATAAGCAGATTGCGGGAAGAAACGTTTGTTGAATTCCTCTTTAAATGCTTCCCACGTGGTTGGCTTCCCTTGTTCAAGTACGTTGTTCCACCAATCTAATGCTTCACCCATCAACGTATCGGATGCGCATAAAATTTTCTCCTCATCGGTACATATTACCTGACGGAAATGTCTTTCCATGTCCATCATCCAATGATCGGCCAAGTCTATGTCAACCTGTCCATGATACAAGGTCGGTTTCCGCTTATGAAACTGTTCTACGATTGTGTGTTGAGGTCGCGGTGTCGATGGTGCATTGACATAACGAATTTCCACTTGTGGAGGCTGAGCGTTCATCTGTTCTCTTTCACTTACTGCTTGTATGAAATTTCCCACCATATTCACTATTTGGTCCATCCGCGAATGCGGTGACAATTCTCTTGGTGGATCAGCCATAACGTTTCAAATACTTCTCCTGTTGAGTTCAATGCATAATGACCATGCATGCTATGCCACAATATAGATATATGTGCACAGTTTATCACAATCAACAAAGGCTAACACATGAAGCATTTCTACAATGATAACAATTATCTTCACAATTACACAATCCACTCGACGTCACTCAGCATATATAACGTCACTCGTTCCCAAGGCTCTAAACTTATGCTCTGATACCACTAAATGTCACAGCCCGGTCCCACAATAGCGGAACCGGAGCCCGTGGCACGCCACCGAGGCTAAACCAATTCATTAACGTTCCCAAAAATTAGGTTTGAAGAACGCACGCAGCGGAAAAACAAAACACATTTTAAAACCAGAGGTTCAGTCGACTGCTCAGTCGACGGAGGCGGGCAGGGATTTTAATATCAAATTTCAGTCGACTGAAACTGGAGATCCAGTCGACTGCTGAGGGGTCCAGTCGACTGCCGAGGGGTCCAGTCGACTGCTGAGGGGTCCAGTCGACTGCCGAGGGGTCCAGTCGACTGCTTTTGCTAAAAATGAAGCAGTAGCTAACAGGCTCAGGGGTTCAGTCGACTGCTCAGTCGACTGCTCCCCTGGCAACAGCCCAAACTGCAGAAAACAAGTTTAAAAGTTTTTGTAACTTCCATCCAATGATCAATCTCTAAAACCAAACTCCATCCAAACTCAGTCTAAAGTAATTCTAGCTGTATTAAAGCATTACCAAACATAATTACAACATGTTATAGTCTAATACAACGTTCAAGATTCATCCTATCATACGAAGTCAAACGTAAGTTAAGACAATAGAAATTCTTATTACAACGTTTCTAGGATCCCAAAACTACAAGATTAACATTTCAAGCTTCCTCACAAGCGAACTCCCAACCCACGTACTCACTTCTGCGATTCCTTGCCAGCATTTACACCTGAAATGGTTATTTGAATAACCACACATATTTCGATTTGTTTAAGCTAATGATTAGTGAATAAATCAACATATGTACATGGATGATAAACATGTCCGCATTCACATCTCTACAATTCATACTAGTCGCCGGAGACTCACGTGCCCGTCCATATTCCCAATCCGCGACTCCTCGCCAATAAGTCCACGCGAAAGGGTAAGACCCACGATTCTTTTCTTCAATCGTGCGACCTTAATGCCTATAACGGCTCCACAAAATGGCACGGTGACCACGTGCTCCTTCTGACCCACATAAGCAACTTAACATGGTCAAATACATATCACCATGCTCGCGATAATCAAAACATATCACCGTGCTATTGAGCCTACTTACCAATATAAATGCCCAATATGAACTACACAATATATCTCTAAGGATTAATACATGCTATTCAAACATAACATGAATACATGCCAAGAAATCATTCCAAATCATAGTTGAATCACTCACCTCCAAATAACGCTCCTATAATTCAATCTGAAGAAAACCCGTGCACAAAGAACGTGCAGAAGTCCGTCTAGTACAAATCCTATGGATCAGAATTCCATTTATCAACTTTTATGAAAAATTCTAGAAAATAACTTTTCGGAAAACTTAGCCAAACAGGCCCTAACATATATCAAAACGAAGCTCTTACCTCAAGGAGCTCGAATATGAAATCTGGGAGAAACCAGACTGACGGAAGGTCGTCGTTTGGCATCGCAAAGCTCTAAGCAATCAAATCTCCCTCTAGCCCCCTTTTGGCCTCCTTCTTGAGTTTTAGGTTAACTTATGAAAAAATCTAAGTTCATCTCTATCTATATATAGGCAACATTCTCGGGGAATTATGTTTACCTCCAAAACGTTACCAACAAGAAGATAAAAAAAGAAAAATAATTCAACAACCTTAAGTTATCTTGGAATTATTTTATTAGACTATAGTTTAACTTCAAACTACATTAAGTTTTCTGGGAAATATTTTTATTTGATAGCTTAACTTCAAACTTCTCTAATTTATCTTGGAAATATTTTATTTCGTTATGTGTGTTATTATTTGTAGAGACCTTTTAAATTGCCCATGCTGGACCAAACATACAAAGCTAAATAAATAGTGCACAAACCACGTACAACGCAGGTGCTTGCAACCTAGTATATATATATATGATGATGATGAACTTTGATACATGTTGCACAGTTTGGAAAGGGCTAAAAAAATTTCTTAGCAAGTCATAGGTTGTATATATTTTTGGAAAATTAACATATTTTCTTTTTATTTATTAAGTAAATAACTTCCCAAGAACCTGGCTTCATGTCTGTAAAACTGGAAAAAAAGAATATAGCACTGTAATTTGTAACAGTGAACTTATCACTTCGGGTTTTGAATATTAGTAAGGGATCTCTGAATCATTGTTAGGAAAAGGCATAAACAGGCGGTGGACATTCTGATATAGTGTTCAACACTAGACTCGATCTAATATTCAGTCTTCGTTCTGGTTCCAAGAGCTGATGGTGTATTTTTGAATATAATACTATATTTGAATATCAGTCTTCGTTCTAGTGACGAATAATTTTGTCACTGAAAGTAAAAAAAAATTGTCATAAAAAGTGTTTGAGGGACTAAAATGACACACTTATGAAACTACAAGGACTGGAATGGCACTTTCTTAAATATAGGGACCAAATTGACATAAATTGCAAACTAATAAGGTGTAAAATATAGTTAAGCCAATAATATATAGTAAAATAAGTAAGATGCCTTTACTAATTATAGTAAAAAAGTAAAAACTGATTTTTTTTTTGAACTTAAAACTAGGTGCCCTAATTAAAACTTGAATGTGCCTTTATCGCTAGCCTATTTTAATGATGTGTGAGTATGGAGAAGGGTGCTGGTAAGGGCAAGTTCATTTTTTAATTTGGGCAGCCTTTTTAGGTAAAAAATTAAATTTACTGCTTCTTTTAAGGGCACCTCCCACAAATTATATTAGGTTTTTTTTTTTTTTGCTTTCTAAGCAAAGGTTGTGTTTGTTATTCAACTGATATCTAGTATCTATATACATACCAATGTATGTGCCACTCCACTTGGCAATTTGCTTGAGTATTGACCCCTCTCCCCTTAATTATCTCCCTAAATACATATCACTATATCTATACACCATATCCATACACCATATAATCTGAAATTTATTAAATGCAATTAAAAAAAATCCCCACTTCTCTAACCCCATCTATATCTAAAAACTGTCCCCAACCTCCATCAACTCCCCAGATTCCCACGTCCTCTCTCTCACCCCTTCTTTCGTTAGTCTCCATATTTGATATAGATCGATAACGAAAAAATACGAGTACAATGCCAAAACAATTGAGGTGATTGCACAGACCACTGGTGGCGGCAAGTATCACCCGTGCATAGTACAGGTCAATGCTAGTGTATATATATATCTATATTAATATTAGAGAACGGTGTAGGTCCCATAAAAAAACTTATCTAAGGGCCCGGCCAACATTTGCCAATTTTTTTATCTTTGAATCTTGACCTTTACGACACAACCATTAACTTACACCCTTAGATCTGCTCGATCCAATGGTCACAAAACAAGCCCACATCAAACCTCACATACCATATAACTCTCCACCCTATCACTACTCCGCCAACTTCCCTCACGTCCCCCACGTCTTCTCTTCTTCTTTTTTTTTTTTTTCCCTTTTCCTCATGAACTCCCTTATTAACTTCATCCTCTCTCTCTTCAATCAGTTCATCCTCTCTCTCACTCATCTAAAAGATACTCACTCTCATCTGCAAAAACCCAATCACAAGAAGTAATAATCTCAACTCTCTCTCTTTCCCCATCTCAACCCATCCCAAGGTACGTAACTACCTACCCTCTCTAAAATTCCATTTTCTTATTTTATTAATTTCCTTTCTTTCTAGGAAATCAATTTCAATTTTGGGGGTTATGTTTTGTGCTCATTATTTTATTTTATTTTATTTTTTGTTTGGGCAGTTTGGTGGGTTGAACATCAATTGTGCGCGTGTGGGAGGTGTGGAGATTCCGAGCAACAAGCGAGTGGAGTACTCTCTACAGTACATCCATGGAATTGGGCGAACCAGCGCTAAGCAAATCCTGAATGACCTCAAAATGGATAACAAAATCACCAAAGAATTGTCTGAGGACGAGCTCATCACTCTCCGTGACGAAGTCTCCAAGTACATGATCGAAGGAGACATGGTATGTACATATATATCTATATTTTGTATATGTAAATGGTTTTTTTTATTATTATATTATACTTTCTATCTCGAAACCCGATTTGGTTTGTGGGTTTTTTACATGAGGTTCAATGCTCTAAGTTGAATTGTAAATTATAGGCGTTTATTGGATTTGTTGTGGGTGTTGTAAATGATAGGCATTGACTAGGAAGATTTATAGCATTGACTCCTCATTCCCTCTGTGTATATATACATGTATATGTATATGTACATGGTTTTGTGAAAAATTGTGGGATATATATGTAGTTATAACATTTTGAAAATTAATTTAGAAATTGGCCTTCCCAATTTTTTAACATTTACAATATATACTATTCAAAAAAGTCAATTTGAAATCAAAAGCCCCAAGGCCAGAGTTCATTTTGCGGGACAAATTTAAGGACACAAGAAACTGCCTAACAATCATTTTGAATTTAATAGTTCGTTGTTTGGTAGGCCAAATAGTGCAAGCTTAATTATCAACATCAACTTAATAGTTCCCATATGGAGGACTATTTGCTCCAAGGGTGTGGCATTAACTCTCCCCCATAATAGAGAAGGGGAAGAATAATACTCAACTACCTAGCTCATGAGATAAAAATGACCTAAATCTAATCGACCAAACTACTCTTTCGACCCTGTCTCGCACCAAAAATATGTATAAATAGACCAAATATTTTCGCCTCCCCGACTTTATATCTTTGTTTTGTGTGTGTGGAATTACTATTTGCATGTGTGTGTGTGTGCGTTCGCCTCAGTGAGAATATAAGTCCAGTAATGATATTACTCGCATGATCGGCTCCGCTCTTAGTTTTGTGCGACCACTATTTTGTGTTTCTTTTCTCACTCATGCAAGAAAATAACATAATCTGGGAAGACGAAAAATTTTAGTATATAATGGTGCAATGAATTATATCAAATTGGAGGATGCTCGATTGCTAATGGCTTAGAAATATAACACGTTATTAATTATGAAAATCATCAGGCCCACTTGATTTTAATGTTTTAAAATCTCAGCATTTGTTTTTTTTATTTTTCCCCTTCTAATGGTTACTTTTGCATATGACATTGTTTTAGCACAATATTTTAATTTTAGACATAACATTCCTTGGCCCTTTTTCTTTTTGACAGTGAGAAATTGAGTTGTAGTTTAATTGTTGTATTGGCTTTCATGTCCGGAAGTAAAATTATCAAATATCATCAACAATTTTAGGATTATGCGGTTGAGGAATAAAGAATAACATGACTAAACTAATTAAGTTTATCCTGAGGGATATATCTTGGTGCAAAAAAAAAAAAAAAAACTCAAACTATATATCATTTGTTGGAAAATTTAAGCTTCTATTGTCTTTGTGCAAAGCTTTAGAATCCCCTACATGATTTAAGCTTCATGTACCGTAAAAGAGTTACAAGCCAAACATCCCCTAAATGATTTAAATTTTTATCCTGAGTATATATAAGCACCCTTAAATGATTTTTCGTTCTTTTGTATCCCCCACTTTGTCAAGAACATGGTATGTTATTTTTTAAGAAAGATTTTTGTCATTGATTTTTGTTAATCCAATGGTCAAAAGGTTTAAAAGAATAAAATGGGTTTTTCTAAATAAAAGTTAAAAGAGTTTGCCACTTCCTTACAATGTTTCCATTCTTCATAAATGAAAACCATCTTTGATTGGATAAACAGTCGTTGGATACACTTAAACAGCTAAAAGTACAATTCCCATTTTTGAAAGATAAATGTATCCTATGAGTTCGCAATAGTGGGACTAAGGACTATTATTTTTTCTAAACTAAGGGAATATTTTCCTAATTTGGGTTGTTCTTAAATAACATGGTTCTATAAGTGCAATTTTTTTTTGCTTAAATTATTTGAAAGACTCTACCTACCTTCACTCATATAAAATTATCCTTTTCGATACCCTACTAGCGTTACAAAAGAAAAAAAAAATTATCGCATTTTTTTTTCTTTCTTTTTTTTTTTCCTTTTTTTTTTTTCGCTACATGCTCGGGCATGGTTTGTTACTAGAGACAAATCAACATTAAAAATGCTCTGTTTGCTTTCACTTCCATCCGATTCAATGATTATGTGATTTATAAAATTGAGAATAAATTTTTCATGCTAATTTAAAATACATTTTATTGTAATTTCAGATTTTTTTTACGATGGCTGAGATGACAATATACGGTCAAGTAAGATTTATGGTTTTGTTATACATATGAAATTATTCTATTCATGTGTTGTACTAATACTTTCAAACTTTTAACAGATGGATAAAGACCTGGAGAAAGCAGTGAGTATATCCATTTTTATTCTTTGCTTTTATGTCAACATGAATTGACACTTAACATATTTTCTACAATAGGCACAAATGTTAAGGGAAAACAATGTTGGTCTCATAATTCATGACGAGCGCGAATTAAACAGAGGGATACTTCATGAGGTGAGTGTCTGAACTGTTGGTCTGTGATTTAATATTTTTCGGTCCTGTCAATTTTTAATACATGTGTGTTTGATAATTTACTTTTCTACCATTGTTTTAAGGGGTATGCTGAACGCAACCGTAAAAGGAAGGAGCAAGCAATAGAGAGTGACAGACTAATTGCCGATATAAGAAAGAAAAAGGGCAAAGAAAATGTAAGTTATTTATATTATGATTATGCTATGATTACTTTTTCTTTTTGTGTTTTGTGAATTTAGGGCGCCTATGGTAGATAGGAATGAGTCGGGTTCCTTCCATTTCTTTGTTTGATGTGACTACCTACCATGGAATGACCTTTTATTGTGGAATGACTATTTCTACTTAAGCCGGAATGAGTTTTCCTTACCAAAACCTAAAGAATGCCTATTACGTACATTCATTGCCAAAATAGTTATCCATGCTTATAAAATTCAAAAGATATACTTAACTAAGCTGGTCCTGGATCCCAATAGAAACAATGACACTTAAAGAATTTCCAAAGGCCACAAAAAGACTCCCCACGCAACAAACGCAGAAGAACCAACTAAATCAGTTTGGTGAAAAAAAAGCTCAACAATTAAATTTTTTTTTTTTTTGCTTTGTATGTTTTATTTGTGTTTTATTAAATTTGATATTTGATCTGCACTTACTACTGTTATTAACCCCAGACTGTAATTTTGTAGAAATGGTTTAGAGATGTTGCACGGGACTTTGAATTTGCATCAAATGATTTTGAGAAAATAAAAGCCCGTAATTTGAAAAGATGGGGAATCAACAAGGTAGTCCATAACGATATACCATTTGTATCTAACTTATGTTTTCAACGCACACTGTATTGTTTTCCATGTCAATGTAACTAATATAATTCTTTTTTTCTTTTTTCTTTTTTCTTTTTTTTTTACTTTTCAGATTGTTGTGCATTCACCAGGCTGGACTAAGCATATCGAGATTGACACTTACACATTTTATAAATTGATGAAGAAAACTCACAACACTACAAGAAAAAAGGCTTTTTATGTCACTTTAAAACTTGTATTTATGTCACTTTTATTTTGAGTGACATAAATATTTCTAGCTGGGTCTTTTTATGTCACTTTTTTAGTATTTATGTCAGTTTTTAAAAAAGTGACATAAATACTTGATTATTTATGTCATTTGTTTAAAAAAGTGACATAAATAATAACGTATTTATGTCACTTTTTTAAAAAGTGACATATATAAAAACACGGTGGCAAACATGTAAATAATACAAATTTCTTATTTATGTCACTTTTTTTAAAAAGTGACATAAATAATAGTACTTTTATATCACCTTTTAAAAAGTGACATAAATAAAAACGCGGTGGCAATTTTGTAAATAATGCAAATTATTTTATGTCAGTTTTTAAAAAAAGTGACATGAATATACAAATATTTTACAAAAAGTGACATAAAAGTCATCTTGCGCACGGGAAAGGGCGGGGGAATTGATAAATGTTCAGAATGAGAAAACCCAAACCCAAACCATTGATCTCTCTATCTCCATTCCCAAACCCTCTCTCCATCTCCATTCCCAAATCCTCTCTCCATCTCCATTCCCAAACCCAAATTAACCCAAACCTCTCTCCATCTCCATTCACAAACCCAAACCCAAACCCAAACCCTATCTCCATTCCCAAACCCAAACCCAAACCACTCAACTGCCGTCGGCGCCGCCTCCATTCTACCGTCGCTGCCGCCGCCGCCGCCTCCATTCTCTGCGCCGCCGCCGCCTCCATTCTCTGCGTCGCCGCTGCTTCTCTGCGACGCCGCTGCTCTGCCTAGCTTCCCCTTGATCTCCAGGTCTCTCTCTCTCTCTCTCTCACACACACACACACACACACATTTATATATGTACGGGGCATTAACATGAGAAAAGGCTTTGTCTTTTTATGAATGAGATTTGGGACATTTGTTTGCTTCTTGTAGATTTTGATTGGCCATTTGTTTGTCATCTCTTATTAATTTGAGTACGAATTAATGTGGATTTACACGAATATGCCTTTTTCAAGATAAATGCATCTATTTGGGGAAGAGTTTGGAAATTAAAAATTAGCTCTGAGAACCACAATTAAAAATTTCATTATGCAGAGTTTGGAAATTTTCTAATGGACACTTTGGACCTCCATTAGAATTCTTAATATGCAATTATAATTAATGATACCATGCATTGGTGTTTGTGCCTACATGCCTACGATATTAGTACCCAAATGAAAAAAGACAAAAAATGACAGTGAAACTTACCAGTTTGAAGTTTGATCAGTCAGATAAATAAAAGATAAAAATTGTGTTGGTTTGTATCACTATCACATAGTGAGAGCAGAGAGCAGCATTATATATGGCTAGTTCAGGCTATGAAAATGATATATAGAAGCTAGTATATACAATATGCAAGCTCTATATAGATCGGAAAATCAGAGAATGATAGGAATCCAAGGTGACTTGCTGAGATTGACAAGAGAAACTAGTAAATTTATACATTTAAAAAGCAAACAATTAATGTGTTTTCCATTGCAAGCTATAAAAAAAAATCATGTTATGAAAGCATTTTAAAATCTCCGACAGAAAGCAAAGCTTAGTCCAAGTAAAGCTAAGATTGATTTATTTCTTAGAGAATTCAAGAATAAATAAACAGTCAGAAAATTACTTGGGTCTGAGTAAAAAAAAATCCCTTGCCTGTTATTCAATATGCAATGAAGATTTGTCAAGCTAAGAAACCAATGGCTTTTTCTGCAGTTGAATGCTACTTTGAGTAAACTAAAATCTTGTGAATCACTTTCTTACTCTCTTTATTTATTAAATGTTTTTGAGTTTCAATACTATTTAAGCATCAAAGAAAAACAATTTCTTTTTCCTTCCTTTTCTTCTTTGAATGCACATTATTGCAAGTGTCATCTTTATTTTATAGAAGAGAGGTCTCCCACTTATAAGGGTGCCTCTGATCATCACCGCCGTTAGATGCGACGGATACTAGATATAAGGAGAGATTCGAAATGAATAAAATACTAGTAGTACTCCTGTGCATTGTGCAACTGAGATGGGAGATGTCAATCTATTGGCTAAGTTTCTATGTGCTTGTCCCGAGTCTTTTGAGGATTTGAATATTAGGTGTGAGTGTGCACTACATGTTTTCGTGAGAAAGGAAGAGCTGGAGCAATCAAAGTCATGCATGTGTAATTGGGGAAAGATCTTTTTTTATCTTTTTATTTATAGTGAAATGTTTTGGAATTTGTTAAACTGATTGTGAAATTCAACCTATTCCTCTTAATGTGCTGAAGTAGCCGTATCCGATTTGAAGTGCACCGACAAAGCACTCGAGTTATTTCAAGCTTACAATTAATTGCATATAAAAACTCAAGCTAATGCTGATGTGTTTGTGTTTAGGATTTGGCAAATCCAAGGCTAAGGCACATAATTGAACCCGACATACATGCCGTTCAATGTAACATAAGTCTGATAACCCATCCTAAGCTATATATTTTGTTGCTTGTTTAGAGGTTTTGTTCTCTTTGTAGGAACGTTCTTTTGGATGTGGTAACTTTAATGTTTTGCCTTTAGGATGTAATGGTTTTGGACTTTGTCCATTTAAATAATTTTGTTCAAATTACTATATGGGTACTCCAGAAATATTTTGTCAAATTACTATATGGGTATTCCAGAATTTTTATAATAACATCTTTTACTTTCATTTACTTTTTCTTCCAACTCCCTTTGAGTTCCCAAAATATGTATATATATTTTTAAGAAAATAAACATAGAACTTAATTATTAGAAATTTTGTTGTCTAAATTTCAAAGTTACTACTCTTATCTAATGAAATTACTTTTCTTTGAAGTACATGGGGGCAAAGTGAAGCATTCTTCAATATCCATCCATGCTCAAGTTGGATCATATCCGACAAACAAATTGGATCATACAAATCCTCCCCTTTTTGTTGTCGTTGTGCATGTCTCAACTCAAGTTGAATGTTGTACTTTACAAATACTAACGCATTCAACCGTAGTTGCTCCAAACGGTTCCTTTTATTCTTAGAATGGACATGCTCAAATGTGCTCCAATTTCTTTCACAACCGGTGGCACTACAAGTAAGGCTTATCACCCGTATTGCTAGCCTTTGGAGCGCTTTTCACTCTTCCTCATAATTTTCCCACCACAAATTAAGCTACAATTAGAAAGTTGAAGAAATTAGATTTTTAAAAATGTTAATTGTTGTAACTTGTAACATGTAAATTTATAAATAGAGATTACCGGGTTGTTTTTTGTCTCTTGTCACGACTGCCATGCTCATTCTGAACAAGCCATTGGTTCTCTTGAACTTCTCAAGTTGTGAATCAATTAGGACTCTTGTTTCCATCGGGATACATCTCTTGTTTCCACATCTCTCAATGGTTCTAAACAACCCCATCTTTACTTCTAAATCCGCTTGAAAATTTTGATCATAATGAAACCTTAAATTCAAGTAAAGTGTAAGTTATCAAACAATTAGAAATTTATAAATAATATACAGATTCATATACTATATATATAAGTATCCTACATTAGATCAACTTACTTTGGATTAAGATAGTATGCCGCCGCATGAAGTGGTCGATGGAGTTGTAAATTCCAACGTTTGTCAATGATGCCCTAAATGCGCTTATATTTTGAATCCACATTGTTCATATTCTTCTTAATTTGTTCTTTGTCTATCCATAGCCTCATAAATATATCCCATTGCTGGGGTTACATCACCATCTACTAGTCTTAGAACTTTCACTAGCAGAAGCACACATTTCAAACAATATTTAATTGCTTTCTAAAATCTTTGGTCCCCTAAAACATAGTGTGATAGATTCACGGCTTCATCCTTTTTAGCATAAGAACTCTTAATTAGCCCACTCTTCCGATGCAAACATAGACCGAAGAGGTAGTCTTGCTTCCATAATACTCTTCAAAGTAAGAAAACTCGTGGCAAATCTAGTCACCGCCGGTCTTATCAATTCCCTATGCTCCAGTTTTCATATTTTGTGCACATGTTTAGCACAGTGTTTTGTATACCTTCTTGTGTCTGTGCACGTGAAAAATGTGCACTGACTTGCATATGTGCTCTGGACGATTCCCTATATATTTATACATATTCCATGATTTTTGTTGTTTTCTGTCTCTAAAAATCATGAGCCCAGTAGAACTCTATGCTCTATGATGGATTTATCTAACCATCATAGATGGTGTAGCAATAATTAGTTTGAGGCCCATCCTTTTTTATTGAATTCATTGATCTTTTATTTGTTCTAGGATATGGATAGGTCTTGGATGAAGAAAGGACTATTGTCGAACGAATACAGGGAAGGGGTTCAACATTTTCTTAATGTTGTTGAAGATGGTGCGAAGGATCTGAACTCAATTCGGTGTCCATGCACTAAATGTCAGAATTTTTATAAGTTAGAATTGAAAGAGATCCGATTTCATCTCACTAGATACGGTATTGATCCCAGTTACACCATATGGAAGTGGCATGGGGAAGATGACCAGGATGAAATACCGCCAAATTTCAATGTAGACGAGCCTATCTCCAAAGATGATGAAGAGGAGACCTTTAATGATGTTGCAAGAACAATAGAAATGGTTCAGTCTGTAAATGCAAGTGCCTTAGGTGATATTCAAGGATTCCGAAAATTGCTTGAAGATGCAAAGAAACCTTTGTATAAAGGGTGTATGAAGCACACTAAGTTATCTGCAATAGTGAAGCTCTTCAATATTAAGGCCAAGAGTGGGTGGAGTGATAAAAGTTTTTCCGACGTCCTGGCATTGTTCTCTGACATGCTTCCGGAAGATAATGAATTGCCCTTGTCAACCATTGAGGCTAAGCGTATCTTGTCGACATTTGAAATGGAATACAGAAAAATACATGCATGCCCCAATGATTGCATACTCTATAGAAATGAGTATGAAGATTCAACTACATGTCCAAAGTGTGGAGTGTCAAGGTATAAGGTGAAGAAAAATATGCCCACAGAAAGTAAGGATAAACAAAACAAGGGTGTACCTGCCAAAGTATTATGGTACTTTCCACCCATTCCAAGATTTAGAAGGTGGTTTCAATCTGCCCAGACGGCAAATGATTTAACATGGCATGCGAAAGGAAGAGAAGTTGATGGTCAATTGCGTCACCCAGCAGACTCGCCAACATGGAAAATAATTGATGATAAGTGGCCCGAGTTCGCAGCAGAACTGAGAAACCTACGGCTGTCACTTTCAGCGGATGGAATTAATCCGTACGGTACCCTTAGTACTAGGTACAGTTGTTGGCCTGTTATGTTGAACACATACAACCTTCCACCGTGGTTGTGCATGAAGAGAAAGTTTACGATGTTGACAATGTTGATTTCTGGTCCAAAACAACTTGGCAATGATAGAGATGTTTATTTAGCACCTCTGATTGAGGATTTGAAAACATTATGGGAGGATGGAGTTGAGGCTTACGACGCCTATCAAAAACAATCTTTCACCTTAAAGGCCGTATTATTGTGGACAATTAACGATTTTCCTACATATGGAAATTTTGTCTGGTTGTACCGTCAAAGGATATTTTGCTTGTCCAATATGCAATGAGAAAACATATTCTCATAGACTGACACATTGTAGCAAGTGTATTTATACAGGGCATAGAAGATATCTTCCACGAAATCATCCGTTTCGAAATCAAAAGAAGGCTTTTAATGGTGATCAAGAGTTTGGGTCACATCCCGAACCATTGAGTGGTGAACAGATATTATTAAAGGTGGGGGGGATCAAGGTTTCATGGGGAATTTTTTTTTTTACAAAATAATAAATCAACATCAAAGAAGAGGAAGAAAGGAAATAAGTAAGAAAATGCACACAATGTTGACGTTACAAGTTGGAAGAAGAAGTCTATATTTTTTGAGCTCGAGTACTGGAAACATTTGCCTATTTGACATAACTTGGATGTCATGCACATTGAAAAGAATGTTTGTGATAATATCATTGGGACCCTACTCAACATTCCAGGGAAAACAAATGATGGAGTTAATTGTCGTAAGGACCTTGTAGAAATGGGTTTAAGGAAAGAATTGGCACCGCAAGTTAAGGGGACAAGGACGTACCTACCACCAGCATGTTATTCGTTAACTAGAGCAGAGAAAATAATGGTGTGCAAATCGTTGCTTGAGCTTAAGGTCCCAGACGGATATTCTTCAAATTTTAGAAGTCGTGTGTCAATGGAAGATTTGAAATTGTATGGACTTAAGTCCCATGATTGCCATGTCTTAATGCAACAACTTATTCCTATTGCAATACGAGGTGTGTTGCCAAAGCATGTGAGATATGCTATTATCAGAGTGTGCTTCTTCTTCAATGCTATTTGTGCCAAAGTTGTGGATGTGCAGAAGCTACAAGAAATCCAAAAGGAGCTCGTGGTCACACTATGTTTGTTGGAAAAATACTTTCCACCATCATTCTTCGACATAATGGTGCATTTGATGGTGCATCTTGTTAGAGAGGTTGAACTTGGTGGTCCGGTTTTCTTTAGATGGATGTACTCACCCGAAAGGTCAGCGTATTAAAACATTTGATTTAATTATTTACTACCATTAGCAAGTACTCATCATGGTAATTTTAACTTTATCATGATTGATATTATAGGTACATGAGAGTGTTGAAGGGTTATGTGAGAAACAAAAATCGACCGGAAGGGTGCATTGCCCAATGTTATATCGTAGAAGAGGCGATTGATTTTTGTTCCGAGTTCTTAACTGACCTAGATCCAATCGGAGTTCCGTTTGCTAGAAATGAAGAAAAACCTTTCGGAGGAGCTAATGTCATTGAAGTTGACCGTCTGTCCTTGAACCAGGCAAATCTTTATGTGTTACATAACACAAATAATGTTCAACCTTATATAGAGTAAAGACTTTTCAATTTTTCCTTAGTATGAATGTTTATTCCTCTGTTACTTTTTTAAAATGGTTTATGATGTATTATTAATAACTTAATAGGGCGCATGAGGAGTACTTGAAAGAAGCTTACCCTCGTAAAGGGAAAAATAAAAAATTCTTGGAAGATGAGCACAACCGTACATTTATTGATTGGTTACGTACAAGGGTATGATTCATATAATATAGTTATATTATATCTCCTATTTGATAATTGTGACTAAATTAACTTCTTAAAAATCAGGTCAAAATAGAGCAACAAGTCTCAGACACCTTAAAATGGATAGCCCTTGGACCTCGCCCAGATGTTGTAAAATTCCCTGGCTATGTCATTAACGGTTTTCGTTATCAAACGAAGGACCATGATGATGTACGGGTCAACCAAAATAGTGGAGTGTGCATAGTGGCAAAGACGTTGCAGGTTGCTAGCGCAAAGGATACCAGACCTGTGACTACAGAAATGCTTTTTTATGGCGTGATTAAAGAGATATGGATGCTTGATTATATCTCTTTCAAGATTCCAGTATTCAAGTGTGATTGGGTTGATAGTAAAAATGGAATCAGGGTGGATGAACTTGGTTTCACATCGGTTGATCTTTCTAGAGTGGGCCATAAATCTGACTCTTTTATTTTGGCATCTCAAGCAAAACAAGTCTTTTATGCCCCTGACCAATTGGATCCTAAATGGTCAATTGTTCTATCATCTCCTCAAAGAAAATATTATGATGAAGACAATGATGATGACTTTATCGGAGATGAAATTTCTGTTAATGTACTCCCAAATGCTGAAATCTTCGATGTGATTGATGAGTCATCATCAACTTATGCACGTGATGATTGTGATGAGGGGACTTGGATCGACCATTCAAAATCTTAATTGCATTTTTACCCTTTGGATTACTTGTAAAGCAGCAAAACTTATTACATTATGACCGTTCTATAATTGGATTTTTTGTTTCTGTCAACTTCTTCAGTTGGATTTGTAGTTTAGTAATGTTGCCTAACATGCCCCTTTTGAATTGAATTGTGTCATTTGAATTGTTTCATTTCTTCAGTTGATTTGTTTCATTTGAATTGTTTTGTTTCTTCATTTATTATTGGATTTGCAGTTTATTCATGTTGTATAGTATACCAATTGTTTCATTTAGTTGGTGTTATAATCTCTGAATTTTGCAGCCTTAGTGAAGTGTTCATCTTATCATGGAGGTGGAAAATGACAAAGATTCAGAACAAATGTCCCTTGGTAATAAAGGTCAAGGACCAGCAAAGCTAAAGGATGTGATGCAAATAACCACTAGTGAAGAAAGGTTGAAAATCATTTATAATTCCAAAGGACAGTCCATAGGTTCACATAAAAAAAAGCTAGTAGGTTACATGGGTCTATTGGTGAAGTCTTTTGTACCAATAAATTACTTAACGTGGCACAAGGTGCCAGATATCTTAAAAACGAACTTGTGGGCAGCTTTACAGGTGATAGAATTTGTTCTTTGTACTTCGTAGAAGATGGATTATCTCTCTATGTTTAACTGATTCTTGTCTTTTTACATCTCAAGGTTAAATTTGATGTAGACCCAAACACCAAAAAGTCGAGCTTATCATCCATGGCTACTAAGTGGAGGGCATTCAAAACAAACCTCACTAGAGATTGGATAAATAAGTTTAAAGACAAGCCCGAACTTCTTAAAGACCCGCCACATAAGTATAAAAAGTATATTGATCAGCCGACATGGGATGAATTTGTCAAAGTTAGGCTCTCCGAACATTTTAAGGTATAATTCAAAAGAATTATTGAATGTATGCAAAGTAGAGTTGGGTTTATAAAGTTAATACTAATTTTATTCCCATCCTTATGTTTTGTAATTATAAGGTTCTAAGCAAGGAGCAACGTGAAAGGCGAGCAAAGAATATATATAATCATCGTATGAGCAAGAAAGGCTATGCTGGTTTGGCCGAAGAGTTGGTAGGTTTAATTATGAGAATCTTTTTTATGATACTATCAATGCAAAGGTATTGATTATATTTTTTTACACTTTATTGTGATGATAGAAAGAGGAGTTGGGACCCAAATATGAAGATGATCGAAGTTTCTTATGGACAAAAGGCCGAGAAAAAAAGGTGGCGGATTCGGAGACGATGCCACCAAGGAAATAGTTGACAAAGTGGTAAGTACTTTGCAATCAATATCGGCATTGTGCTCTCTCTCTTTCTCTCTCGCATTTAAATATGCTTTGTCCATATTTATACTTGACACTTATCAACCGTCTAGGTTACAATGAAGAATCAAGTTGAGGATGGGAGTGTAGTACTAGAAGGAAGTTTTGACATCCTTAGTATGGCATTAGGCACTTCCGAGCCCTCCGGTCGTGTGAGAGGTCTAGGATTTGGAGTCACCCCCTCCAACTACTTTAATCTGCCTAGACGTGCATCAAGAAAATATATAAATGAGTTGGAGTTCAAATTGAAGGAGGAACAACAAAGGAGAATAGAGGTAGAACAAAAGTTTAGTCAATTACAACTCCAATTGCTTAAGGGACACTCATCTGAGAAGGTTGCTTCCAATACTCAAAAAAAGTGATAACAGAAATTGTGAGTTCTCTTCGAAAAGGATAATGTGGGGTACAAGTGGTAGTAAGACTGATTCAAGTTCAAAAAGGGTAATGGAAAATCATTGTACAATTCTATATCATGTCTTATTTTAGGGTGTTTTTTGTGATGAATCTAATTTTTTTTTTCTTTTATGCATAGTTAAAAATTGATGGGACAACAAAGGCTCATGAACATGCATCACCTCACGTATCAAGTACTGGAAAGGCATGTATTCTTTTTTTTTTAAATGAGTGTTATCATTGCAATTTTATTGTTGGATTTTGAAATTTGGCATGGTCATATTTATTATAGGAAAAGAGATGCAGGTTGGCAATTGGCACCACAAACAACATTGTTGCAGTGGGGATGGTCTTTGAGAAGAGTGGGCCTCATGAGAAAATTCATAATGTTAGTTTGGGAGAACAAAATGTACGTGTCTCTATTAGCAAAGTGACGGAAGCTATTTTCTCAAATGTTGCACTCCCTATACCAGTTGGTGATGAGATGACACAAATTAAAGATGCTATTGGGTCAATTGTTGCTTGGCCTAAAGAGCTTGTGCTCATTGGTGTTGAGGTAAAATATTTACTAATTAAGTGTTATAGAAAGATAGTAAATTAAAATGCATTATTTAAATTAACTTTTTCTTAACTATGAAAAAAAGGAAGAAAAAACTTATGATGCTGGTGTCCAGAAAGAAAGTGAGAAGAAAGATGATGCTGGTGTCCTGAAAGAAAGTGAGAAGAAAGATGGAAGTGGATGTGAAGTTATTCATACATTCAGCCAAATGTTAACAACCACGGAGACTAATCAAATAAGAATTCCAATAGAGAAGGAGATGTTTGGAGATGATACTACCGAATGCTATGTTTTCAAGCAAGACTTGGTCGATTTTTGTGAGATGAAGCCCTTAGATGTCACGTGTATTAAGGCGTACATGAGGTAAGCGATGAAATTAATTTTACTGTCTTATTTGATTGTCTTTGATATACTAATTATTTATTTTATGGTTTAGGCTTTTGTATGTGAAACTTGAAAAGTCTCAGAGAACTATTGTATTTTTCAATTCTGAATCATTCAATACTGCCTCACATCAAGAAAAAAGAAAACTGGTTAAGGAAAGATTGAAAAATGCAAAGAGGAACCAAGTGTGCTTTATTCCATACAACATTCAAATGGCGTAAGTTATTTCATTTTTCTTCTTAAAGCATAATAATCTTCAATATGAAAATGTTAAGTTTTCTGTTAAATTACACAGGTTTCATTGGGTCTTACTTGTCATCGATCTCTCTACCATGGAGTGATATTGGTTCGATCCAAAAAGTATGACTAAACCGAGTGAACAAATGAAGCTACATATCAATACGTGAGTAATTCTTATTTATTGAATATTCCCTTGACGGCTATAACATGTTTGCAATTAATTCAAAACTCTTTGTCTTGAAGTGCGCTCATATCACTGCATATCGATGGAATGAGAATGCCAAAGCCTATTTGGAAAACCCCAAAGGCAAGTAAATAAGAATTAAAATGATTCGTTTAGTTCTTTATTATTATCTAGTAAAGTTTTCTCTCTGTGTCTTAATATAGTGTCCACAACAAGAAGGGGGTGTTGAATGCGGATACTTTTTGATGATGTTCATGAGAGACTTGATTGGGGATCCTTCTCTTTCCCTTGAGAAAAAGGTTTTTGTTTTTTATTGAGATTTGATGATCATTAATTAACTTTTGCGCATCTTTAAATTTTTTGATTATCATTAATTAACTTTTGTTTTAATTGTTTAGATGAAAAGGTTGTGTGATAAAAAAACTTACACACCTGATGATATATATGAAATGCGGACTGAGTTCATAGATTTCCTTGTGTGATAACTTTTGTTTGCAATTCCTTTACAGATTCACGATTGAAAAAAAATGCGAAAAAGTGACTCTTTAGACACTTATTCAAGATAAAAGCTTAGTTATTGAGGTTTTGAGTAGTGAATCCGTAAACCGCTTAACCAAATGCTACGAAACCTTTCTCGCACCTCAAACATACCTAAATAAACTTTCATGAACTAATGGAATGCTTTACGGATTCACGATTCAAAAAAAATGCGAAAAAGTGACTCTTTAGACACTTAGGCTTGAAAAAGTTTAGTTATTGAGGTATTCTATAGTGAATAAGTAAACCGCTTAACCAAACGCCACAAAACCTTTCTCACACCTCAAACATACCTAAATAAACTTGCGTGAACTAATGGAATGTTTACGGATTCACGATTCAAAAAAAATGCAAAAAAGTGAATCTTTAGACACTTATTCAAGATAAAAGCTTAGTTATTGAGGTTTTGAGTAGTGAATCTGTAAACCGCTTAACCAAACGCTACGAAACCTTTCTCGCACCTCAAACATACCTAAATAAACTTGCGTGAACTAACG
This sequence comes from Hydrangea macrophylla, assembly GCA_033977485.1. NCBI lineage: Eukaryota > Viridiplantae > Streptophyta > Magnoliopsida > Cornales > Hydrangeaceae > Hydrangea > Hydrangea macrophylla. The sequence goes on from CM066994.1 coordinate 40,272,265, forward strand.
GAATGCTTTACGGATTCACGATTAAAAAAAATGCAAAAAAAAGACTCTTTAGACACTTATTCAAGATAAAAGCTTAGTTATTGAGGTTTTGAGTAGTGAATACGTAAACCGCTTACCCAAACGCCACGAAACCTTTCTCGCACCTCAAACATACCTAAATAAACTTGCGTGAACTATCGGAATGCTTTACGGATTCACGATTCACAAAAAATACGAAAAAGTGACACTTTAGACACTTAGGCTTGAAAAAGCTTTGTTATTGAGGTTTTGAGTAGTGAATCGGTAAACCGCTTAACCAAACACCACGAAACCTTTCTCGCACCTCAAACATACCTAAATAAACTTGCGTGAACTAACGGAATGCTTTACGAATTCACGATTCACAGAAAATAATAAAAGTGACTCTTTAGAAACTTAGGCTTGAAAAAGCTTAGTTATTGAGGTATTCTATAGTGAATCAGTAAACCACTTAACAAAACGCCACAAAAACTTTCTCGCACCTCAAACATACCTAAATAAAATTGGGTGAACTAACGGAATGCTTTACGGATTCACGATTGAAAAAAAATGCGAAAAAGTGACTCTTTAGACACTTATTCAAGATAAAAGCTTAGTTATTGAGGTTTTGAGTAGTGAATCCGTAAACTGCTTAACCAAACGCTACGAAACCTTTCTCGCACCTCAAACATACCTAAATAAACTTTCATGAACTAATAGAATGCTTTACGGATTCACGATTCAAAAAAAATGCGAAAAAGTGACTCTTTAGACACTTAGGCTTGAAAAAGCTTAGTTATTAAGGTATTCTATAGTGAATCAGTAAACCGCTTAACCAAACACCACAAAACCTTACTCGCACCACAAACATACCTAAATAGACTTGCGTGAACTAACAGAATGCTTTACAGATTAACAATTCAAAAAAAATGCAAAAAAGTGACTCTTTAGACACTTAGACTTGAAAAAGCTTAGTTATTGAGGTATTCTATAGTGAATCAGTAAACCGCTTAACCAAATACCATGAAACCTTTCTCGTACCTCAAACATACCTAAATAAACTTGTGGGAACTAACAGAATGCGTTACGGATTCACGGTTCACAAAAAATGCGAAAAAGTGACTCTTTAGACACTTAGGCTTGAAAAAGCTTTGTTATTGAGGTTTTGAGTAGTGAATACGTAAACCACTTAACCAAACGCCACGAAACCTTTCTCACACCTCAAAAATACCTAAATAAACTTGTGTGAACTAATGGAATGCTTTACGGATTAACGATTCAAAAAAAAAATGCAAAAAGTTGACTCTTTAGACACTTATTCAAGATAAAAGCTTAGTTATTGAGGTTTTGAGTAATGAATCCGTAAACCGCTTAAACAAATACCACAAAACCTTTCTCGCACCTCAAACATACCTAAATAAACTTGCGTGAACTAATGGAATGCTTTATGGATTCACGATTCAAAAAAAATGCAAAAAAGTGACTCTTTAGACACTTATTCAAGATAAAAGCTTAGTTATTGAGGTTTTGAGTAGTGAATCCGTAAACCGCTTAACCAAATGCTACGAAACCTTTCTCGTACCTCAAACATACCTAAATAAACTTGCATGAACTAACGGAATGCTTTACGGATTCCCGATTAAAAAAAATGCAAAAAAGTGACTCTTTAGACACTTATTCAAGATAAAAGCTTAGTTATTGAGGTTTTGAGTAGTGAATACGTAAACCGCTTACCCAAACGCCACGAAACCTTTCTCACACCTCTAACATACCTATATAAACTTGCGTGAACTAACGAAATGCTTTACGGATTCACGATTCACAAAAAATAAGAAAAAGTGACACTTTAGACACTTAGGCTTGAAAAAGCCTTGTTATTGAGGTTTTGAGTAGTGAATCGGTAAACCGCTTAACCAAATGCCACGAAACTTTTCTCGCACCTCAAACATACCTAAATAAACTTGCGTGAACTAACGGAATGCTTTATAGATTCACGATTAAAAAAAAATCCAAAAAAGTGACTCTTTAGCCACTTATTCAAGATAAAAGCTTAGTTATTAAGGTTTTGAGTAGTGAATCCGTAAACCGCTTAACCAAATGCTACGAAACCCTTCTCGCACCTCAAACATACCTAAATAAACTTGCGTGAACTAACGGAATGCTTTACGGATTCATGATTCAAAAAAAATGCAAAAAAGTGACTCTTTAGACACTTATTCAAGATAAAAGCTTAGTTATTGAGGTTTTGAGTAGTGAATACGTAAACCGCTTACCCAAATGCCACGAAACCATTCTCGCACCTCAAACATACCTAAATAAACTTTTGTGAACTAACGGAATGCTTTACGGATTCACGATTCACAAAAAATACGAACAAGTGACACTTTAGACACTTAGGCTTGAAAAAGCTTTGTCATTGAGGTTTTGAGTAGAGAATCGGTAAACCGCTTAACCAAACACCACGAAACCTTTCTCGCACCTCAAACATACCTAAATAAACTTGTATGAACTAACATAATGCTTTACAAATTCACGATTCACAGAAAATGAGAAAAAATGACTCTTTAGAAACTTAGGCTTGAAAAAGCTTAGTTAATGAGGTATTCTATAGTGAATCAGTAAACCACTTAACCAAATGCCACAAAACCTTTCTCGCACCTCCAACATACCTAAATAAACTTGCGTGAACTAACGGAATGCTTTACAGATTCACGATTGAAAAAAAATGCGAAAAAGTGACTCTTTAGACACTTATTCAAGATAAAAGCTTAGTTATTGAGGTTTTGAGTAGTGAATCCGTAAACCGCTTAACCAAATGCTACGAAACCTTTCTCGCACCTCAAACATACCTAAATAAACTTGCGTGAACTAACGGAATGCTTTACGGATTCATGATTCAAAAAAAATGCAAAAAAGTGACTCTTTAGACACTTATTCAAGATAAAAGCTTAGTTATTGAGGTTTTGAATAGTGAATACGTAAACCGCTTACCCAAATGCCACGAAACCATTCTCGCACCTCAAACATACCTAAATAAACTTTTGTGAACTAACGGAATGCTTTACGGATTCACGATTCACAAAAAATACGAACAAGTGACACTTTAGACACTTAGGCTTGAAAAAGCTTTGTCATTGAGGTTTTGAGTAGAGAATCGGTAAACCGCTTAACCAAACACCACGAAACCTTTCTCGCACCTCAAACATACCTAAATAAACTTGTATGAACTAACATAATGCTTTACAAATTCACGATTCACAGAAAATGAGAAAAAATGACTCTTTAGAAACTTAGGCTTGAAAAAGCTTAGTTAATGAGGTATTCTATAGTGAATCAGTAAACCACTTAACCAAACGCCACAAAACCTTTCTCGCACCTCCAACATACCTAAATAAACTTGCGTGAACTAACGGAATGCTTTACAGATTCACGATTGAAAAAAAATGCGAAAAAGTGACTCTTTAGACACTTATTCAAGATAAAAGCTTAGTTATTGAGGTTTTGAGTAGTGAATCCGTAAATCGCTTAACCAAATGCTACGAAACCTTTCTCGCACCTCAAACATACCTAAATAAACTTTCATGAACTAATGGAATGCTTTACGGATTCACGATTCAAAAAAAATGCGAAAAAGTGACTCTTTAGACACTTAGGCTTGAAAAAGCTTAGTTATTGAGGTATTCTATAGTGAATCAGTAAACCGCTTAACCAAAGGCCACAAAACCTTTCTCGCACCTCAAACATACCTAAATAAACTTGCTTGAACTAACGGAATGCTTTACGGATTAACGATTCAAAAAAAATGCGAAAAAGTGACTCTTTAGACACTTAGACTTGAAAAAGCTTAGTTATTGAGGTATTCTATAGTGAATCAGTAAACCGCTTAACCAAACGCCACGAAACCTTTCTCGCACCTCAAAAATAACTAAATAAACTTGTGGGAACTAACGGAATGCGTTACGGATTCACGGTTCACAAAAAATGCAAAAAAGTGACTCTTTAGACACTTGTGCTTGAAAAAGCTTAGTTATTGAGGTTTTGAGTAGTGAATCCGTAAACCGCTTAACCAAACGCCACGAAACCTTTTTCACACCTCAAACATACCTAAATAAACTTGCGTGAACTAATGGAATGCTTTACGGATTCACGATTCAAAAAAAATGCAAAAAAGTGACTATTTAGACACTCCGGCTTGAAAAAGCTTAGTTGAGGTTTTGAGTTGTGAATCGGTAAACCGCTTAACCAAACGCCACGAAACCTTTCTCGCACCTCAAACATACCTAAATAAACTTGCGTGAACTAACGAAATTCTTTACGGATTCACGGTTCACAAAAAAATGCGAAAAAATGATTCTTTAGACACTTATGGTTGAAAAAGCTTAGTTATTGAGGTTTTGAGTAGTGAATCGGTAAACCGCTTAACCAAACGCCACAAAACTTTTCTCTCACCTCAAAAATACCTAAATAAACTTGCGTGAACTAACGGAATGCTTTACGGATTCACGATTCACAAAAAATGCGAAAAAGTGACTCTTTAGACACTTATGCTTGAAAAAGCTTAGTTATTGAGGTTTTGAGTAGTGAATACGTAAACCGCTTAACCAAACATAGTTTTACTCTTTTATTATTTTATATACAACTAATTATGAAAACTTTATCTTTTTTGTAGGTACAAAGTTTCACAATTTGATGGAAGGTTCTAACAAACAAACCACTTTTTTGGTTGGGCTAATTCTTTTTTTTGCTTTCGTGGTTTTATTAGTACTTTTTGATGAATATGGAAATATTATGTATATGTTATTAGTTTTGCATTAGACTCGTATCGATTGTATACTTTTTGTTCATCCCAATTAATTGGTTGATATTGTGATGAATCGATGAAATTTAGTCGTTGAAATAGATTATATATTGAGTTGGATTTAATTTTGTACAGGGTGCATGACATTCTATATATGTACAGGGTGGTATATATTGTTTGTACAGGGTGGTATTTATGTCACTTTTACTGTATTTATGTCACTTTAAGGCTTTTTATGTAATAATTTTGTTTGGTATTTATGTCACTTTTTAACTTTTATGTCACTTTATGTTAAAAGTGACATAAATAAAATAGTATTTATATCACTTTTTAGACTTTGATGTTATGATTTTGTTTGGTATTTATGTCACTTTTCTACTTTTATGTCACTTTATGTTAAAAGTGACATAAATAAAATGGTATTTATGTCACTTTTAAGTATTTATGTCACTTTTTAGACTTTGATGTAATAATTTTGTTTGGTATTTATGTCACTTTTCTACTTTTATGTCACTTTAGTTTAAAAGTGACATAAATAAAATGATATTTATGTCACTTTTAAGTATTTATGTCACTTTTTATTAACAAATGTGTTGGTTTTATGAAACATTTATGTCACTTTTTCGAAAATATTTATGTCACTTTTAAAACATTTATGTCGCCTCCATTTATGTCACTTTCTACTGAAAAAAAAAGTAACATAAATACCTATTTATGTCACTTTTTAACTGACATAAAAGGCCCTTTTCCTTGTAGTGCAAGAAAATTTAACGAATGACATTTTAATTAAAGGTTGCAGTACTCATTTTTGTAAATGTTGATATAGTTTTAATGAATGAATTTAATGTTAGAGTACTCAATTTGGTATAAGTTTAGATCTTTTTAAACATATCTTGAAGTTGACAGCCACTGTAATTTTGTTAGTTACATAAATCTGCTTGGAATATGATCGAGAGAGTGCTTCTACTTTTGTAGACTTCAATTAATCAGTTTCGGACTTCATATTTTGTTGTCGTTATAGTCTTATATCATTTTTGTCTATTTTTTTGTTAAAGATTAAGAGAGTCTTTAATGAATTGAATCTTTGCCATTTTATGAGTTGTAAAATTCTTATCGCATTTTTGTCTTAGTTGTGATATCTATGAATCTGTTGTAAAATTCCAACAGATTAATTTTAAAATCAAAATCAATGAATTGAAAATATATTATTGTGCCCGTGGAACTAATGTCTTCACTTAAATGCACATGAAGTACATACACTATAGCTTTCTTATTGGGATTTAGGAAGATTGTTCTCTTTCTTTTCTTTTCTTTTTTGTTTTTTGTATATATTTTTGGAAATATAATCACACATCAACCAACTTTTGGGGGCAATCATTTTGAAAGTAAAAATTATTAACTTATTTTCTTCATAGATCATGAAATGTCACTCCGCTTGAAGTAATAAAATACATATTTACAGCCTATCTTTTTTTTTTTTTTTTTTTGCAAACAAATTTACAACCTAATTATCTCGAAGTCATTTTACTCTGCATTTTTTTTTTCGCCCGTGCTCGCGGGCACGGGTACGTACTAGTATATAGATAGCAATGTATGTGTTGTGTGGCACTCCCCATGTAGTTGGAATGCCACATGGCATTGCCATATAATAGTGTTATCTATATATATATATACAACTGTATATAAATATCATAAGAATTGAAATTAAAAAAAAAAAAACAAAAACAAAAACAAAAAAAAAAACGATAAAAAGAACAAACTTCGTGCAATTTTACAATAACTTCCCTCATTGTAACTGACTCCCCACCATGTATCCTATTTTTCATGTTTTTTTTAAAAAAAAAAAAGAATTCCTAGGTTGATATATACAAATTAAAAAATATATATCAATGATACCCTAGTGTACATATATATATATATAGGGATTTGCTAACCTACAACAAATGAAACTTTTAGCGACGAAAAGCAGGCTTTTAGCAATGAAATTTTTTGTCGCTAAGAGTTGAAACCTTTAGCGACAAAAATTTCGTCGCAAAAAGCCTATTTTTCGTCGCTAAAGAGACTGTTGTATGTTGCTAACCTACAACCATCATGTTGTAGGTTAGCAGCCCCCATATATATATATATATTTACTTGTACCATTAAAATATGAATCAGATTTTTCAAACTCTATCATCTTTTCGTAAATTTAACACCTTCTTTGAAGTAGGACCCGAAAAGGAATTTCACTAAGCAACCAGAAAATGAGAGTAATCTGCAGCTAGATGAACGATAACAATAGTCAGTTCTATATGTTTGTGCCGCGGAAGCAATTTTCATACAAAATAAATATAATACACAAGATTTAACGTGTAGTTCGGTTAATTATGCCTACGTTCATACACTGGAGCCACTGAAATTCCACTAATTCAAATGGATGATTATATAGTGTGCCAAAGAGAGTTAACAGCCTCACCAAAAGCTCTCTAAAATTACTCACAAACAAACAAATTTGATATCTCAATCAAAGCCTCACAAAATCACTCTAAAGGGCTAGTAAACAAAAGAGATTCTAATGAATCCTAAGGTTCTCCATTGAATAATAAACCTCTTTATTACAAAATATGTAATGTTACTCCCAATGGCCCAAAAAAAGTCCTTAAATTGGGTCTCACAAGTTCCCTATTCCAAATATGTAAGGGAATTGCTTCCACAATGAATTAGGAATCCAAAGTTGTATAGAACTTTCCTAATCTCACTGCCAAAAAATCTCGTGCTCGCTCGAGTCGACTGCTTGGCCAGGACTCGCACAGGGCAGACACCTTGTTGAGTGAGATTTCATAAAGTCATACTCTAATTCTCGCTAGGTGCTTACACTAAAGCCCGCTTGGACGACTCGCTCGAACGAGGGCTCGTCCGAGCGGATCTATGGGCAATAATGCATCCAACTGATTCATTTTCTTCTTCTTTCTCAAAAATTTCAAATCGAAGCCACAAATTCCAACAATCCCCAACTTGTCGAGATTTCTTCAACTTTGCAAATTGATCCACAAGACTCCAAAACCAACAATCTCCACCTTGACGAGATTTGAAGGCTAACCATCAAGCAAAATAACAAAGCCAAAACAATTCCAGATGCAAAACTGTAATCATCCTCTATGGACACGGGGTTCCTCCCTTTTTTTGGAAAGGAGGGGCGTTTTGAAATCATTTTTGAAATTCTTTTATTTTCAACTGGTCTTATGAAAAATATATACAGAGTTGCCACTTGGTCTTTGAGGGAACCAAGAACCAAGAAACTCGATTTGAGTCACCCAAACAGATAAAGGGTACCAAAGAACTCGGTTCGAGGTTTTGGTACGAGAGAGGAAGGAGCCTTCGCGAAGACTAATGCACCCTCTACTTGCCTCGTCTTTCAACGGGCCTCAATTAACTTCCAAAGAATCATCGAATTGCTACGTTTGGCTCAACAATTAATACTATGATAAGTATATTACATTGGATAAGAATCTTTAAATGGAAAATCAAAAGGGGAATAATATCATTCATAAGATTTAAATCAAGTATCACACAATGCAAAGTAATTAAAAATCCACAAGAAATATACCTTGGAAAAAAATCGTCTAATCCAGTAAAAAATAATCAAGTTCTCTACTCTAAGGAGGAGACATGAATATTTCTTAGACAAATAATCAAGAAAAGAAAACATGCTTAACAAACTAGGATGCCATATGAAATGCATATTAGTTTTTGGAAAAAATGACCTCTTAATCATTGGAATAGATGAGAAGAGAAGATTTGATCTCGGGGTACATGAAACAGTTGATCAAGCTCATTCCCTATGATATTCTTTGATTAGGAGTCAAAACATGGTTGCGTGAATAGTGGACAGAGAGCTTGCATTACATTATAAAAATGGAAACGAGGGTTAGAAACATGATGAATTCATGAAAATTAACAAAGATCATTCTTAATGAGTCTAGAACACATAGGAGAAAACCACTCTACAATAGGAGTTACAGAATAGAAGAAATCAAACAAACAAGAGAGGTCACTCATAAACAGATACTGTACTGTCGACTGAACATAAAAAAATCTTAAAAATAGCACACAGACTCTCTAAGTCACCAAAATTAATAGAAGGTTTCCTAACACATTGATATTTAAGGGAAAACTAAGTTTGGGGGGTTGATATAAGCCAATTTGGGGAGAATTGGTATTTTAAAAGTTCTCCCATTGGTCCAAACAATCTGTAGACATGAAACTATGTCATGTTGGTTTCAATTAATTCCAAAAAGAACCACAAAAAAAATTGTAAAAATGGGGTCGGAGTGAGACTAGTGCCTCAGTGGCACTGAGCTTGTGTCACGGCAGCACTGCTCCTCCCTTCTGTCCCCAAATTTGAATTTAGCCCCCCACCCCCAGGACTTATGGTATTTGCGAAAAGGCCTGATTTCTTCCAAAATTCAAAGAAAAATATACGAACTCCGAACCAAGCTTGCGATACACCGTTGGAAAAGGTATTGCGATCTGATTTCCAAAAAAAATTAGTTCAAAGGTGAGTCACTTTGGAAAAAAAATTTGTATTTCCAATAAAAGTTTATTTGGTCGCCTTTTCCGCATTTAAAAATTCAAAACAAATCCATTTTAATTCTAAAAATTATGTGCGTTATACTGTTGGAAAGCAATTAACCTCTAGTATTTATTAAAAAACAATTTTGAAGTTGTAAAGGCACCTTGATTTTTGGGTAAAAATCTGGGTCAAATCGGTCGGACTGGGAATCTCTAAGAAGTCCAAAAGCCGCCGGGAGCTAACATTTTTGTCCGATTTTCTTTTATAACACCTTTTTGGACTTTTTATACGGCATAGAATGATTTTCGAGCTTTTAGACCAAATAAGGGATTTTTGGGCTTTCAAGGGTATTTTGTTCGTTTTCATCAATTCTTGAGCATTTCAAGAGATAAAAGAGATTTTTGGGAATCCCTCTGTGCGTCTTTTCAATCTTCGAGGACCACCTTGCTAACGGTCTCTTAAATCTAATAGCCGACAAAATGGGGTGTCTACATCCTCCACCATAGCATGAAATCTCATGCCAAGAGCAAAGCAAATTCCTTGCTCCTCCAAATTGTGATCAACAAAGCAAATTTGTCAAGTCCAAACCACGTTTGAACTTGAATCCACGAATGACCGAAGTCAACAAATTCTTCAAGCGAAGAACATGACCAAACAAATCATCTTCTAAATCCAAATTAAGTTGCACCATTTCCAAATCCAAACAATCAAACAAAGTGAGCAAATTTCAGACTGTCGCGACCAACCCTATCTTGATCCAAATGCCATCTTCCAAACAAGTACTTTTCAAATCAAAAAAACGAAGTTGAGGAGACACCTCTTCCAAACCAACTTGGACAAGGGGACTAACACACTCACCTTCTCAACATATGGGGACACTCCACAAATAATTCCTCCAATAGGACTCCCAAAAATCGAATGCACATCAATGAACCCATCCAAATGATGATTCAATGTGTCAACATCCAAAAGAGTATCCTTCCCAAAAACAACTTGCTCTCCAAAACGAACCTTATGGGTCTTGACATTTTAAAATAACCATCTTCCAATGGACTTTGCCGAGTTCCCAAATCAATTTGTTCAATGGTGGTGGCTACACCTTCAATCGAATTACCCTGCAAGAAGCACAAATAATTCTTCATTATCCCTCTAATAAAAATGAGAGCACCTCATGAGACCTTCAAGCCTCCATCAAGTAATTTTGAAACCCTTGGATTCCAAAATACCTAATGAAATCAAATTCTTCTTCAAATCTGGCAGACACCATACATCCGTCAACCTCTTTAATGGTTCTGTCATGCAGCTTCAAACGAATAACTTCAACTCCCATCTTCTCACAAACTACACCATTGTCCATATGACCCGCTCCACCCCTCAACATATCTATATTTATTAAACAATCCATATTGGGATACATATGATGGGAACATGCCGAAAAGAGAACCCATTTATCCAAGTGACCTTCATCAACTATGGTAGCCAACATATAATTCGAATCATCATCTTCAATAAATTGGCCAATTTTGACCTAACACATGAAACTCCTCTCCCATGAGATTGTTTCCAAATTGTGTGTTCCTATCCTTGGATCTTTCTCTTGTTGCAAAATCTTTGGATGTGTCGTGTTGGACTTACTTTTCCCTTTTTCGAAAGGGTATTTAACACATCTTCAAACTTGACCGAGCCTTTTCCATAAATCAAAGTAATAGCCATGTGTTCACACGAATCGGGTAAGGAATTCAAAAGAATGAGAGCCTTATCCTTATCCTTAATCTCTTCATCCAAATTCAATAAATTGGAAAGTAATTTATTGAATACATTAAAATGTCCAATCATAGCATACCTTCAACATATTGAAATCATAAGAACTTCTTCTTGAAATAGCTAGAGCCAATTTTCCATGCTCTTCATCATATACTTGTCTTTCAATTTCTTCTAAAGAGATTTTTCCAAGATCTTCTTCATGACATAATACTTCACATCCTTAGCGAGACAAAGATGAATGGATCGACATGCTAGTTTATTCATCTTCAATCATTCTATTTCATCCAAAATTGAAAGTTTGTCTTCGAAAACGAAATTGAATCCTTGTTGAAAAAAGACATCCATCATCTCACACTGCCACAACCCAAAATTATTTATTCCATCAAATTTTTTAACTTCAAACCTCGCGCTTGAAACAGACATCTTTGTACCTTGTGTGCCAGAATGAGAAGCTGCTGAATTGAGTTTACCCATCTTCGAAACAAATCTGTCTTTCTCTCTAGGTCGGGTCTCAACCATGTCGCTCTGATACCACTTTGTTAGGACACGGAAGCGATTTCGAAACAAAGACAATATAATCCAAACAAGAAAGAAACGGATGAAAACAAAAGCTCACAAGAATACAAAATTTCACGTGTGTTTCGGCCAATTATGCCTAAGTCCACACACTGGAGCCAAGGAACAATTCCACAAACTCAAACGGATGATAATAGTGTGTTAAAGAGAGTTAAAAACCCTCACCAAAAGCTCTCTCAAAGTGCTTACAAACAAACAAATTTGATCTCTCATACAAAAAGCATCACAAAATCACTCCAAAAGGCCAGTAAACAAAAGAGATCCTAATGAATCCTAAGGTACTCCAATAAACAATACATCTCTCTATTGCAAAAGGTGTAAATTTACTCCTAAAGGCCCAAAAAAGTTCTTAAACAGGGTCTCACAAATCCCCTATTCCAAATATGCAAAGGACATGCTTCCAAAATGAATTAGGAATCCAAAATCGTATACAACTTCCCTAATCTCGCTGCTAAAAAATCACGTGCTCGCCCGAGTGGACAGCTTAGGTGAGACTCGCTCAGGGTGGATACCCTGTTGAGTGATATTTCAGAAAGTTATACTCCATTTCTCGCACTGATGCTCGCTCGAGGAGACCGCTCAGGCGAAAATGCAACCAACTAATTCATTTCTTCTTATTTTTCCAAAATTTCCAAATCGAAGCCACAAAGTCCAACAATCTCCACCTTGAACAGATTTCTTCAACTTTATAAATTGAACCACAAGACTCCAAAACCAACACTATAAATGTGTATATATATAATATATCCATCTAAGTCTTATACATACTGTACATTTCCTTGTGACTTAGTGACCCCTTTTTTCCATCCTCATCATTGAGCCCTAGGCTCCGATATTTCAATGAGTATCTTCTATGACATTAACACCACTTCAGCTTTTTCTCTTTCCTCTTCACGAGTTTTCATCCCTAAATTACAATTATCAGCCTCTTTCTGATACTAGGATGTCACATTCTTGGCCTGAAGTAGTGCAAGGCTCAACACGCTGGTGACTTACCGATGCTTTAGCTTCCCATAGCTTTAAACACCTCGGATAAAAGATCTACAAAACTATTTTCTCAGTCTTCACTTACTTCTAGATCATGCTTCGTGCAATATGCTCAAATGATTGTCAAAAAAATAAAGGTATTTGTGTATATATATTTAAATTATGGAATTCAAGAAACTAGTCTACACGTTGTCGCATATATTATAATACAATATGTATCATTGGTCAAGAATGATATCAAGTTTGAGGAAAGATTATTGCAATAAAAAAAATTAGATGTAAATATTCCTTACATCACATTTTAAGAATTGAAAAAGGAGAAACCAGATGAAACAGTACTTAATCAGATGTTACATCATGATTCATGACTACTTTTTTCTTCATCTTTCCTCTTGATTATCTATTTGCCTATTAGTACTTATGTTTGTGGGTTTCAGATGAGGAAAGAAAAAGAAATGAAAAGGAAAAATGTTTTCACTAGTGTTTATTCCCATGCCTTAAATAACTTTAACAACTGATTTTTTTTTAAAACGATAGGAACTCAGAGGAGGAAGCAAATTTACTCATAAAATTTTCAACCTACCTTTTTTGCCTTCCTTTTTAATTGTCCAAACTCCATTGTTTTCCTTATTAACCCATAACGAAGAAGTGCTTTTTCTCGGTGTTTTCTTTTCTCGCTCTCAATAAAGACATGAACCAAATAGAGCCTTAGTTTCACATTAGATAGTCCGTTGTCATCTAAAATGATAACTTTTTGGTGATCACACTTGCTAGTGACCACAAGTGACTAGGTCAGTTCCATAGCTGAGGCCCAAGTGAGGTATTCTAAACCATAGGACCACTTAAAATAATCCACAATCTAGGAAGCATGGAAGCTTCAAGGAAGGTAACATGTTGCGTGTTCGGCACATTGGCATGACACTTCCGGGGCACTTTTCCTATAGTGTCGAAGTGTAGTATTTTATTATTTTGCATCAGCGTGTCTGTGTAGAGTTATATCTGTGACACTGCACATGTGTCAGTGCTTCATAGTCCATGATTGACCTATTTAATAAGCCCTTTTATGCATCTGAGTGAAAAGCAAATGGAGGCATTATTCTTCTAGATATAAGTACATATCCTAAGACCACCATAGCATCAAAATCTGGTTTAGCTCATTTTGGCTCTATCAAATAGCAACATGTTGATATCACTTATTTAAGAAAGAAATGAATACAAGTCGTTAGACCTTCATTGTCGCAAAAACTAGAACACATTCTTCAAATAAATGATTATTTTGCCTACTTAACTTGCACAAGTTCACCCAATATCTAACATATCGGTGTTTACATAGAGCTATTGTGAAATATTGAGTCATATATGAGAGATTGGGGTAGGAATATGAGCTTTACCTGCTTGTATGTAAAATCATTTTGTGCTTTTAGTAATGTTTGAATGTACAAATTTATCGTACGATGTTAATATTAGGAGTCGATATTTATTGCTTCCTATATAAAAAATCTTTTGTATAGGACAAAAAAATAATCTTATACAAAGTTAAGTCAGTTTAAAAGACCCTACCCGAGACAATTTCAACTCAATGTAAGTCTAACAAAGGGAAGCATGTGGATATTGAACAGAAATATGAATAGACCATAGGAGTTCTCCTGCAATTAAAATAAAAGATTATGCATTTACTTTTGTAGCCAAAAATTAAACTTTAAAGTTTAAACTAACATGTAAAGGTTTAATTAATCCTACAAGAAATATAGAGAAATGATTAATAACCACACTTCTATTACCATTCCCATAGAAAGTAGAAAGAAAAATGGTGTAACATTAGTTGAACTCATGTCAGTTTGAAAGCCTTGGATTGGCACATCAATTACAAAAGGTGTAGTATGCAAAATTATTGGGATTATATCACAAGTGGGATAGAAACAAAAATGGTAACATCAGTTGAACTCATGTCAGATTGAAAGCCTTGGATTGGCACATCAATTACAAAAGGTGCAGTATGCAAAATTATTGGGATTATATCACATGTGGGACAATCCCATTAATTTAGGATCTCGATAGTGAAAGAACTGTAAACTTGATTGTGGACGTAGGCAATGGTTATGCCAAACAGTGTAGAAATCTATTTTTTTCGTTAGTGTCCATGCTTATTACTGTGGATGTGTTTCTCCAAGTGTTTTTGGGGTAATTTTAGTTCTGCATTTAAAATTCCTAACAAGCCTAATGTAAGTGATACACCCAAAAGTGGCTCTACCATATTTGACCAAGTTGTTCTATTCAATGACTGATCTCCATCTGGGACAGGATGTACACAGTCGTCTCAATGGTCCCCTATCCTGAGCAGCCCAGGACATCCAAGACTTCCTAGCTTGACTACTCGAGCCCCAACAAAGGAAAACCCCGACCTACAGGTTAGGATATGCCCTCTAGTCAAAATACAGCTCGAAATTAGCTTGGCTTACTTAGAAGCGCATCCCACACTCCTTGGACCCTAGCAGTTTACTAAACAGGTTAGAAAACCTCCCAAATTCGCATCAACAGTTTCCTAATTAGATTAAGAAACATTCTGGATATGCATCAATCATCACAGGCTATCAATAGTAACCTAATTGAACTAAAATATCTTGTAAGGGAGGACTCTTCCTTCTATAAAAGGGTACTCACATCCCCCTGAGAGGGGATCCGAGTATAGTTGAACCAAATATATCATATTGTCGAGCCTCTCCCAAGAAACCATAATCCCATTCCTACTTAACCGACCCTTGGTAGTTCCAGTCACCATTGTTTGATCACCAAGGTCCCTATGGCACTTTCTTATATTTAGTGCAGTGTTCAGACACACACGTGGGATGTAGGTTCCTTCATTAATAGGGCCAAACCACATATAAACTCTCTCTCTCTCTCTCTCATTTGTCCTAACACATCTAGCATACTGAACCCAACTTATCCTAAAAAAAAGGCATCATCAATTTGGTGCCGTCTGTGGGAAATTGACAGATTTCTTTAAAAACAAATCTCTTAAATGCCTTCGAAAAAGGGTAAGAAGGTTGTTTAGCGTGTCAACCAAGGCATTTCGACAGCCTGAGGTCGACGACACACTCGAGGCCATCCTGTCCCTCTGAAGGATGCCTAGGACGTAATCAACGACATGTATGCTGCCCAGGAAGAGTGGCTCGAACGTTCGACTCAGGAATCGATCCAAGATTCCCCAGCCTGGAGTCGTGGCAATCTTAGGCACCAGATAAACTGTGGTCATATCCAAGCTCTCTCCTAGGGAATAGCTACTCATGATCTAGAAGGTGTTGGAAAAACAGGTTTAAATGGAAAGTTTAAACGCGCAGCGGAAAAATCAAGTTATAAAAACTTTATTGGCATTCCAGGATCTACTATTCGTCAATTCTACAGATGCGTACAAGAGGAGACACGAGTTATACCTTAGTGTCTTGAACCCAATTCTGATCTTCAACTTCCAGCAGCCTCCACTAGATGATCTTCACCCTTATGACTCCTGCGGATGCCTGCCAGAAAGACTAGGGTTGGTGGGAACCCTAATGGAGAGGATAGAGAAGGTTTTGGGACTCCAAAACAGTTTCTGCAGCTTCTGACGTTCAAAACGACGAACAACCTTTTCCAGAACGCAGCTGCCCTATTTATAGATTCCCAGAACCGACCTAACCTTCGATCGATCGAAGGACTTCGATCGATCGAACATTCGATCGATCGAACCTTTCTCGATCGATCGAACCTGATGCCTTCGATCGATCGAACTAGCTTCAATCGATCGAACCTGTCAGGACAGTTTCCTCAAGCGTCTTTCCAAGCATCCTAGCGGAGCTAAGAGTGGGACCTCCTAGGCTCTTTATTGTTGGCTCAGACCAGTTTGTTAATTACCATGACCAAACTCTTTGATCAGCAAACTAACTAACTGGTCAGTTAAAGTTTACTCCACTATAAAACGATAACTGAACTCCAACGCAAAAGAACATATCCGAAGCGATAACTAGACTTGTATGGTGGACTAATGTCCCTCTACCATCAGCATTCGTAATCATATTCAGGTAATCGGATAACTGTTACTGTCAACCTGAATCATGATTACTTCTTGTATTCCTTGAGTCCCATTCACCTCTCATGATTACCAAACATGTTGATAACTCTTATCAACAAGACTGCAGTACTCAGTAATCGACTTGGTGACATTCTCAAGGGAATGCTTACTCTGAAAAACAGAGGGTAGATTCTATCTTGACAATATATGTTCACAACCCTATGAACATGACATACCCAAGATACCCAGGTGTTGATCTTTTATAGACCTCACTGATTGGTAAGTCAAGGCAGTCATATCCACAGTCTGTGTTCATAATCGTCTCAAGATTGAGAACACGTACCTTATACAAGTTATGAGTTCCTATTGACTGTTTGACAGTCTTAAGCGTCAATAGGAAACTCAGGTCCGTCAATGCACTATAAGCACTAGCATATCAACTAAGAGATACACTCTAGTGATTGAGATTAATCACTCCATCCAATGGTAGTTAATTATGCTACAGTGTAGACTTGATGAGGTATCCAGTCTCATCATCCACTGTGACACATTCTAAGTACTAAAGAATAGTAATTCGTATCTCACTTGTGTGCATCTCATACACACACGAATTACTTACTATAATACTTAAGGATTAACAATCATCTCATGAAAAGAACATACACAATGAAATGTAAAGCTGATATCCATATATTAAAAAGTCAATGTCTCATACATAAAGTAATGGTTTTGAGGGCACAAACCCAACAAACTCCCACTTGCACTCATAACCATTCAGAACTACATCTAAGACCTAGACTATCTAGATGACGATCAAAGACCTTTTGTGGCAAGGCCTTTGTAAACGGATCAGCAAGATTGTCAGCTGTGGCAATCTTGGTGACAGTCACATCTCCACGTTGAACAATATCTCGGATAAGATGATATTTCCGCTCTACGTGCTTTCCCTTTCCGTGGTTCCTTGGCTCCTTGGACTGAGCCACTGCCCCACTATTATCGCAGTATAGCGTAATAGGTGACAGCGACGCTGGTACCACCTCGAGTTCCATAAGGAACTTCTTGAGCCAAACAGCTTCCTTTGCGGCTTCACAAGCAGCCACATACTCAGCTTCTGTAGTTGAGTCTGCAATGCATTTCTGCTTAATGCTCCTCCAACTGACAGCACCACCTCCCAAGGTAAAGAGATGTCCGGATGTCGACTTTCTCGAATCTTTATCTGACATAAAGTCCGAGTCAGTGTATCCTACTGGAATTAACTCACTACCACCGTACATAAGCATGTAATCTTTAGTCCTTCTCAAGTACTTAAGAATGTGCTTAACGGCTGTCCAGTGCTCTGGACCTGGATTCGACTGATACCTGCTAACCATGCCAACAGCAAAACAGATACCTGGTCTAGTGCATAACATCGCATACATGAGACTTCCTACTGCCGAAGCATAGGGAATTCCTGTCATGCGATTCCTCTCCTCCTGTGTCTTTGGACACTGGTCCTTAGAGAACGCTAAACCATGCCTGAAAGGTAACAAACCTTTCTTCGAATTATCCATTGAAAACCTAGTTAGTACTTTATCGATATAACCAGCTTGAGATAATCCCATTATCTTTCGCTTGCGATCCCGAAAGAGCTTTATCCCAAGAATATAGCTCGCCTCTCCTAGATCCTTCATATCGAAAGTACTAGCTAGCCAAACCTTGACCGTTGACAGCGCCGCTACATCATTTCCAATGAGTAGAATGTCGTCAACGTAAAGCACAAGAAAAGCCACCACTTTTCCTTCACATTTCTTGTATACACAAGGTTCATCCAGATTCTGTATGAAACCAAACGACTTGACTGCTTGGTCAAATCGGATGTTCCAACTTCTGGATGCCTGCTTAAGCCCATAAATGGACTTTTGCAACTTGCATACCAAGTTACCTTTCCGACCAGCTATGAACCCTTCTGGTTGTTGCATATAGATGTCCTCCTCAAGATTGCCATTCAAGAATGCAGTCTTGATGTCCATCTGCCAGATCTCAAAATCTAGGCATGCAGCAATAGATAAGAGTATTCTGATGGACTTGAGCATGGCTACCGGCGAGAAGGTTTCCTCATAGTCAATGCCCTCCCTCTGAGTATAGCCTTTCGCCACAAGCCTTGCCTTAAAGGTCTCAACCTTTCCATCAGATCCTCTTTTCCTCTTATAGACCCACTTGCAGCCAATGGGTTTAATATTGGCTGGAAGTTCTACAAGATCCCAGACCTGATTTGAATCCATAGATTCCAATTCAGTCTTCATAGCTTTAATCCAATGAGCCGAGTCTACATCAGCCATTGCCTCTTCGTATGTGGCAGGATCAGATTCAGATTCTATGGAGACAGCTTCAAAAACTTCTCCTAAGAACATGTATCTATCAGGCTGGCTGATAATCCTCCCACTACGACGAGGTACCGGTACGGAAATGGGTGAAGAAGTGGTATTTTCTTGATTTTCATCGTTATCAACTGCGGGTTGGACTGAGGGCTCTCCTTCTATCTCTCTAAGATCTATCCTTCCCTTAGGTTTATGGCTCATGATATAATCATCCTCTAAGAAAACAGCATTTGTACTAACAAACACTTTCTGTTCCCTTGGATCATAAAAATATCATCCATAAGTACCCTTTGGATAACCCACAAAGTAACATACTTCCGATCTAGAATCCAATTTGCTCATCTTTCCTTTCAGCACATGTGCCGGACACCCCCATATCCGGAGATGTTGCAAAGAAGGCTTGCGCCCAATCCACATCTCTCGTGGTGTCCTTGGAACAGATTTACTTGGTACTAGATTTAGTATGCAAGCAGCGGTTTCCAAAGCATAACCCCAAAGGAATAATGGCAACTCAGAATAACTCATCATTGACCTAGTCATGTCTAAAAGAGTCCGATTCCTTCTCTCCGCTACACCGTTTTGCTGAGGCGTACCAGGTGCAGTCAACTGTGACAGAATCCCATTCTGTACGAGGTGATCAATAAATTCATTAGAGAGATACTCGCCACCTCGATCAGATCGAATGGCCTTGATATGTGTGCCCAATTGCTTCTCCACTTCAGCCCTAAACTCTTTGAACTTTTCAAAGGCTTCAGACTTGTGCTGCATTAGGTACACATATCCATACCTAGAGTGATCATCAGTAAATGTTATGAAATACTCATAACCACCCCTTGCTCTAATATTTATTGGTCCACACACATCAGTATGAACTAATTCCAATAATGCATTGGTTCTATTGCCCTTTGCAGGAAAGGGCCTTTTGGTCATCTTACCCTCTAAACAAGACTCGCAGACTTCTATTGGTTCGAGAACCAAATCGCCTAAGACCCCTTCTTTGACTAGTCTGCCAATCCTATTGAGATTGATATGGCCAAGCCTCATATGCCAAAGCCTTGTTGGATTAGTGGAAGGTTCCTTTCTTTTAGATGGTACAGTAACCACTGAGTTATTAAGTTCCATGCAAGAGTCTTTAGAAATATTGGGAGTAATCACATACAAACCATTTGATTTAACACCAGAACATATAAAAGAACTATTTCTTTTAATCACAACTTCAGTTCCAAGATGAAAAGAATAACCATTATTCGATAAATTAGAAACTGAAATTAAATTACGTCTCATTGAAGGGACGTAAAGTACATCTGATAAAATCAAAATTTTATTGTCTAGAAATTCTAAAACTACGACTCCTATAGCAACCGCAGAAACAGTTGCGCTAGAACCTAGAGTAAGTACGATTTCCCCATCACTGCACCTCCTGGTTGATCTGAACCCCTGCAATGAATTACAGATATGGTTAGTCGCACCAGAATCAATGCACCAAGTGTTTGAAGTATCCGTTATAAAACTTACTTCAATCACATGTGATTCAATCATACCTTGAACTCTTGTAGCTAAGAATTCTGGACAGTTCCTCTTCCAGTGGCCTTTCTCACCGCATTGGAAACACTTTCCTTTGCCTTGGCCACCCACCTTCCCTTTGCCCTTACCTTTTCCCTTAGATTTTGCAATCTTAGGGACCGGTCCAACACTTGAACCACCAGTGCCAGCCTTCTTCTTCCCTTTCTTTCCTTTCGGTATAGATCGGGAAGAGGAAGCGCTTTTCTCAACGTTCAAAACGTTGACCCCAGGTTTGATCACCCCTTCCGCTGCCAAAAGAGAACTCATCAATTCGCTCATTGAAAAATTCATTTGATTTATATTATAGTTAAGTTTAAATTGAGCGAATGAAGGTGACAGCGAATTAAGGATCATATCAACTTGGGTCTGTGCATCGATGTTGGCACCTAGGGTCTCCAGCTCGTTTAAATAACCAATCATTTTTAAAACATGTTCCTTGACTGGAGTCCCTTCCGACATCTTCGCACTCATTATCTTTTGCATGGCTACCTGTCTGGCAGGCCTGCCATGCTCCCCAAACATCTTTTTCAGGGATGTGATAATGTCACTGGCGGAATCGTTCGATTGGAATTGATGTTGCAACACACCAGCCATTGAGGCCAGAATGTAGCAACGAGCCATTCCATTCGACTTCTTCCATTTGTCAAACTCGCGTCTGGCAGCTGCCGAAGCATTTGCCGCGGGTTCTTCAGGGCTTGGGGTGGTGAGGACATATATGTGATCCTCCGCAGTTAACATGATGTCAAGGTTACGTTTCCATTCAGTGTAGTTATTTCCAGTTAACTTGTTTTGAGTGAGTATGGTGGCAAGTGGACTAAATGCAGATCCAGACATTGTGATTTACTGTAAAAATCAAAAGGCAAAATAAATATGGATATCAGATTTTGACAGTTTGAAATAAAAGAATCCTTAAAACTCTTATTTAAAAACAAAGTCGCCGGAATATCGAAACGAAAGAATAAAGCCTCCGTGTGGTGGTCAATGTTCGATCTTTCGATTTATCATGACTTATCCGCTATGCAACTCTTGCAAAATAGCCATGACTCCCGAACCTATTTGATCTCTAAGTTTCTGAATAATGCCCCGTGTGGGATCCCTTATCCATAGCTTAGCTAGTGTGTACCATTAACTAGGATCCAATCACAACCGTCTCAAGTAGCGCCTCCGTGTGGTGGTCACCCTCTAACACGTCTGATTGATCCTATCCATAGGAAGTTCACATCTAGTAACCAATGAGCAGTGTACCCTCCGTATGGAATGATCACCCCTGGCGAGGTGACACAGAATACACTACTCATCTTACAATGAACCGTTAATGGAAGATCGTGGGTGTTATTTGATAAGACCCTCTCCCACTAGATTTAGTAAATTAAGGATTTTGCTTTTGAAAAATGTTTCCACACACTACCCATAAACATCCAATGTTTACTAATGTGTTGAAAACGGTTTTTGAATTTTATTTTAGAAAACTTGTTTTAAGTGCATGCAACAATGTATTATACGCCAATCACAAAACAAGCACATAAAACAAAAAACTAAAATGAAATATAGGCATTCAAACAATGCCTCTATCTCCCATGGCTCTATCTCCATAGAACCTGCTTTTGGTTTGATCGCCTCCAGCTCCATCTTCATGGACAACGGCTCCTTGCTCCATCTTCATGGAATTTCTAATTCTATTACATTGGACCTATGCTTCTTTTGAAGCTTACAATTTATCTAGAAAAAAGAAGAAATAGCAAAAAAGAAATAAAAGGCTAGGGAAACCGGTGCGACTTTCCTTTTCGTAGGATTGAAGCCGCAGCGCCCTTTACATACGCCTTAAAACCAAACCATTAATAAATTACAACATGCACCAATCTCAAACAATTTAAATATAAATATTTAAACAACTTGGTGCCATGGGAGATAGCGACTTATTTTGCTGCAAAAGGGTTAGTCGTACACGCATCCACACATACATAACAAATATATGTAACTATTGGAACACTTAATTGATTCACACAGTATATAAACACTTTACATACTGAATTAGAACTTAAAACAGCATCTTACTTCTCTGTCACAGTTCGATCGATCGAAGACCGTTCGATCGCTCGAACCTTCGATCGATTGAACACTGTTCAATCGCTTGAACATTCTGTTTCACAGAATGATTTAAAAATTTTACAGAAATAATTTAAAATTAAAGTATAATTTAAAAAACCTTTACAACTGTGAACAGAACACCTGGACAGAGAATCTGTCTCGATCGATCGAACACTATTCGATCGATCGAACACCAGAAGGCTTCGATCGATCGAAACTAGTTCGATCGATTGAGAACAGAATGTTCGATCGATCGAAACAAGTTCGATCGATCGAACCCACCTTGCATCCTATGCAATCACAGTTTTGTATTCTGCTGCGATAACACTGCAGAAACAGATCTGTGACGATGCAGTTTCAAAAACAGTTCTAAAATCAAGATGCAAATCAAAACTAGGGTTCCAAAAACGCATCTATAGATCCAAACGAGCGTGGCTCTGATACCAATTGTTGGAAAAACAGGTTTAAATGGAAAGTTTAAACGCGCAGCGGAAAAATCAAGTTATAAAAACTTTATTGGCATTCCAGGATCTACGATTCGTCAATTCTACAGATGCGTACAAGAGGAGACACGAGTTATACCTTAGTGTCTTGAACCCAATTCTGATCTTCAACTTCCAGCAGCCTCCACTAGATGATCTTCACCCTTATGACTCCTGCGGATGCCTGCCAGAAAGACTAGGGTTGGTGGGAACCCTAATGGAGAGGATAGAGAAGGTTTTGGGACTCCAAAACAGTTTCTGCAGCTTCTGACGTTCAAAACGACGAACAACCTTTTCCAGAACGCAGCTGCCCTATTTATAGATTCCCAGAACCGACCTAACCTTCGATCGATCGAAGGACTTCGATCGATCGAACATTCGATCGATCGAACCTTTCTCGATCGATCGAACCTGATGCCTTCGATCGATCGAACTAGCTTCAATCGATCGAACCTGTCAGGACAGTTTCCTCAAGCGTCTTTCCAAGCATCCTAGCGGAGCTAAGAGTGGGACCTCCTAGGCTCTTTATTGTTGGCTCAGACCAGTTTGTTAATTACCATGACCAAACTCTTTGATCAGCAAACTAACTAACTGGTCAGTTAAAGTTTACTCCACTATAAAACGATAACTGAACTCCAACGCAAAAGAACATATCCGAAGCGATAACTAGACTTGTATGGTGGACTAATGTCCCTCTACCATCAGCATTCGTAATCATATTCAGGTAATCGGATAACTGTTACTGTCAACCTGAATCATGATTACTTCTTGTATTCCTTGAGTCCCATTCACCTCTCATGATTACCAAACATGTTGATAACTCTTATCAACAAGACTGCAGTACTCAGTAATCGACTTGGTGACATTCTCAAGGGAATGCTTACTCTGAAAAACAGAGGGTAGATTCTATCTTGACAATATATGTTCACAACCCTATGAACATGACATACCCAAGATACCCAGGTGTTGATCTTTTATAGACCTCACTGATTGGTAAGTCAAGGCAGTCATATCCACAGTCTGTGTTCATAATCGTCTCAAGATTGAGAACACGTACCTTATACAAGTTATGAGTTCCTATTGACTGTTTGACAGTCTTAAGCGTCAATAGGAAACTCAGGTCCGTCAATGCACTATAAGCACTAGCATATCAACTAAGAGATACACTCTAGTGATTGAGATTAATCACTCCATCCAATGGTAGTTAATTATGCTACAGTGTAGACTTGATGAGGTATCCAGTCTCATCATCCACTGTGACACATTCTAAGTACTAAAGAATAGTAATTCGTATCTCACTTGTGTGCATCTCATACACACACGAATTACTTACTATAATACTTAAGGATTAACAATCATCTCATGAAAAGAACATACACAATGAAATGTAAAGCTGATATCCATATATTAAAATGTCAATGTCTCATACATTAAGTAATGGTTTTGAGGGCACAAACCCAACAGAAGGGACTTCATCTATAGACTTAACATATCATGCAGATAATGATCGACCCAAGGTAGAAGTCAAAATCAGGGACCTAGAGAGACAAATTGGGGACATAGCCAAGAACATTAACAGGAGGTCGATCTATAACCACACCAACACAGATACTGAGTTGCCCTTCATCATAGAATTCATCAGGTTCATTGTCCCTCACAAGTTCAAACAGTCTCAAATGTAGTCATACAGCGGGTTGGGAAGCCCGGAGGACCACGTCTGCGCTTACGAGTCCTGAATCGTTCTCACCACCAAATCGGATGAGCTTTATTGCCTAGCCTTTTTCAGTACTTTGAAGGGCCCGGTAACCCAGTGGTTCTATTCTCTAAAACAGGTCTTCAGCCAGTTTATTGGTATGCACGTGCGGACGAAGTCTGATACACAGTTACTGACTGTCAAATAAAGGAACGATGACTCTCTGAAGGAGTTCTTTGATCAGTTCAACCAGTAGAAGCTCAAGGTCTACGATCTAAATGAAACTATCGCTATTTCCGTCAAGTGTACTGCATTATTTCATAGAAACTAACCAGTAACCTTGGTTGAGCTCGCAAAAAGGGTCGGGAAATATGTCAATACTGAAGAGTTTCTAAAACCAAAAGACCCCAGTCACATAAATGACGAGCCTTTGAAAAGCAAGTGGAAGCGGGATGTAACAGAAAAGAACACTGTAAAGAAACCCAAGAAGGACCAATAAAAGGGTGATCGGGATCAGGCATCAGCACCATTCACGACACTTTCCCGACCCATTTAAGAGGTCATGGCCACAGCAAAAGCTCAAAATCTACTCAAAAATCTGACCAAGCTAAAGAGCCTACCTAAAAGGAAAAATCGAGAAAAGTATTGCCACTACCACAAGGATCATGACCACGATACCGAGGATTGCTTCAAGCTAAAAAATTCCATAGAAAAGCTGATCGAGAACGGCTACCTGGCTGAGTTTGTTACCAATAATAGACAACCTAGCTAGGTCGGAAAAATAACCTCCTGAGCAATAACCCCTTGGAAATATTAAGGTGGTCTCCAGAGGAACATCAGGTGGAGGAGGCATGCAGTCAGCTAGGAAGAGCCATGCACGAGTTTCCTGATTAGAAGTCGCGTTTGTCCAGCCTGAGAACCTTACACAGACAGACTTGCTCACCTTCTCATCCAGTGATCTCCAAGGCGTACACCTTTCCCATGATGATCCCTTGGTAGTGACACTCTCTATTTCCAACGAATCGATCAAGAGAGTACTGATAGACAATGGCAGTTCATTTGACATACTTTTTACCTCGACGTTTAATCAGCTCAAGATTTCCAGAGAAAGACTCCGACAGTTGCCACACCTCTGGTCGGGTTCAATGGATCTAGTACACAACCGCTCGGAATGGTGGATCTACCAGTTCTAATGGGAACATACCCTTGGCAGACCTCAAAACTTGCTAATTTTGTGGTTATAGAAGCACCTTCAGCCTACAATATCGTACTTCAGAGACCTTCTCTCAATCGGGCTAAGGCAGTTGTGTCAACCTAAAGCCTTATCCTCAAGTTTCCCACCCCTCAGGAGGTCGGGATCCTGAAGGGAGATTAGGCCATATATTGGTATCGTTATGTCAACTCACTCTAGAAAGACCCTTATCAGAGTCTCTCAACATTAAAGAACTAGACCTAAGGGATGACAAAGATAGAGTAAGCATGGTCAAAGAACTCATGCCAGTGGCATTGGAAAACTAATTCCCTGGCTGAATCGTCAACATTGGATCCCTTTTCAAACCTGAGCTCCGAGAAGCATTGGTCAAATTCCTCAAATAGAATCAAGATGTGTTTGCGTGGTATCATGAGGACATGCCGGGTATCGACCATAGAATCATGTCCCACTGATTCAATGTCAACCCATATTTTTGCCCCGTCAAATAGAAAAGAAGAAGAATGGCACCAAAAAGACAGAAAGCTATTAGCGAAGAGGTTAGGAAGCTGCTCAAAGCTAAGTCAATCAGAGAAGTGTAGTATCCCGACTGGTTAGCTACTGTGGTCCTAGTCAAGATGAACAACAATAAGTGGAAGCTCTATGTAGACTTCACTGATCTAAACAAGGCCTACCCCAAGGACTGCTATCCTCTACCATGGATAGATCTCCTAGTCGATTCAATAGCAGGCCATGCCTTGCTCTCTTTTATGGATGCCTACTCCAGATACAACCAGATCCGAATGTTCCCCGGGATGAAGAAAAGACATCATACATCACCGATCAAGGAATGTATGCTACTAGGTGATGCCCTTCAAACTCAAGAATGCAGGGGCAACCTATGAATGTCTAGTCAACCTTATCTTTAGAAACCTAATCGGGAAAAGTATGGTAGTACATGTTGATGACCTCTTGATCAAAAGCATACGAGAGTCAGATCATCTTTAACATCTAAATGAGACTTTCAGCATCCTGATGAAGTTCAAGATGAAGTTAAACCTTGCCAAGTTTGCCTGCGGTGTCTCCTCTGGCAAGTTCTTGGGACACGTAGTAACTAGGCGAGGTATCGAAGCCAACCTAGAAAAGATCCAAAAAATCATCAACATACGGTCACCAAGATCAACAAGAGAGGTACAAAGTCTGCCAGGACGGGTAGTAGCATTGAATAGGTTTGTGTCCCGAACTACCGACCGGTACCTACCATTATTCAAGATCCTCCGTAAAGCTTGCGAGTGGTCGAAAGAGTGTGAGAAGGCATTCTAGGAACTGAAGAAGTACGTGGCCTCGCCCCCACTAATCTCAACACCCACTCCAAGAGAGGAATTGTTCTTATAACTAGCAGTATACCTATCAGCTGCTAGTTCAGCCCTAGTCAAAGAAGAGCACGGGATCCAGTATCTGGTGTACTAATCGAACCGAGCTTTCCAAGATGCAAAAAATAGATATCTGCATATGGAAAAGCTAGCTTTTGCACTTATCACCTCGGCCAGACGTCTCAGCCTTATTTCCAGGCCCACACCATAGTTGTTCTCACCGACCAACCGCTGCGAAGGATTCTATCTCGACCAGAGACTTCTGGCCGTCTTATGAAGTGGTCTTTCAAACTAGAAGAATTCGAGGTCGTCTATAAACCTAGAACAACTATCAAAGGTCAGGCGGTTGCAGACTTTCTCGTAGAGTTCACTTATCCGGAAGACCTGGCCTAGAAGCCTGCTCAATCTGACTTACCCCCTAAGTTACATGCATCGATCCCGACCTGGGTCCTATATGTTGATGGGTCATTCAATAACCAAGGGAATGGAGGGGGAATCATCTTAACCACCCCTGACGGGATTCAGATTGAGTATGCCCTATGGTTCGGGTTCGAAGCCTCCAACAATGAAGCAGAATATGAAGCATCGCAGGCAGGACTATTGACACGAATAAAATTGTGCATGCTCTAAATGCTACACCCAAGTATAGGAGATCGTTCAAGTAATAAAATTCCAGTATGTCTAGGTCGAATCCACGGGAGAAGTAGTTCTAATGATTAATTTAATCTAACTTATTATTATTAAAAATGAAGAAAAAGGTGATTTCTTTTGGAGTTTATCTTAACTACTAGTATTATAAAAATTAAACTATTACGTAACTAAGACTTTTGAAAATATTAAATTGCATAAAATACTATTAACCTACAGATTTTTATTAACTAAGTGAAACTACTAACTAATAAAAACAATATTTTAAATTCTAAAATGATTTGACTAATTAAACTTACTAATAACTAGAAATTAATTAAAAATAGCGAATTCAAATTAGAGACTTCTAAATGTAAGGAAATCGTTAGGAAATCACAAATCCACAGTAATCATCTTAATCTCCATGCCTAAGGAAAGATATAGCATTCCCAATCATCCATAGTCATGCCTCTAAGCATACAAGTTTTATTAAAATAGTAAAATACCTTATAGTTGACATAAATATTTGAAACAATTTCAATTAATTCTTTTTCTTAAGTCCGGGTAGATTACTTATGAGCGCAATTCATGGCTCCAACTAATCTATGGTACATAAGAAAAGCTAATCTATACTAAAGCCATGAAGAGAGTTCACAAACTAGTGAAAATCCAAGTTAGAAATCATTAACGTCATACTTGTTAACATCAAACATATTAGAAAACATGAAATCCTATGAAACCTTACCTGAACAACCTTCATTAACTTCTGGATTTAGGGGCTGCCCACTGAATACATGCATGGAAACTAATTTGATCACCGTTTCATTGCTCTTTCCTAACTATAAGTTTAGCCTAGCATAGCTAAATTGAGTCTAATGATTGAATTAATGAAAAACATTACAGCAACAACTAAAAACGGATCTAGATTATTGAAAACTAAATATAAATGATGAAAACTTGAATTGCTTGAATAATACAAACTTCTATTGCTAGAATCTTCAATGTAGATCACAAATTCGTACATAACTTGCTTGAATATGAACTAGGGTTTGAAGCTAGGATCTCTTAAAGCTGTTCTAAAACTGATATAATATGAACATATATCAATTTTACACGAAGTTAAGTTATATATATAAGCTATAGAAGTTGAATCCTGAAAATGTCTGCTTCTCGCGAATCTACAGAAGCGGGACCAATCATGCCTTTCTATCAGGACCGGTCATGAACGCAATGGGTCATGCCCTTGTTTCGAGACCACTTCGAGTCACGATTTCTCCTGCCTTTATTCTAAGATTGGTCCTGGTATTCTTTCACCAACTTCTTCCTTTTATTCTTCTAACCAATTTTGTATTCAGCATCATTATTCACTTCATTTCCCTTATGCATTTTTTCCCTGCAAAATCACAGACTTATGCAAATATTAGCAGTATAATGACATGAAAAGAAAACTACCCAACAAACTTAAATAGAAACGGAAAATTAATAAAATTAAATTAAACCTAACTCACTTTCGCAGGAATCGTGATTGCATTTAGCGTATGCAACAGGCCGTTAAACCCCTATGGTTCCCCAAATGGACGAGTGTTGTCTCGTGATGATTTGCAGTGAATCTACCCACAAAATTCCCAACAAGATCATCATATACAGTTATCGACTCTATAATGCCAAGAACACCAATATGAAGTACTCCGCAACATCCTTACCATGCTTCTAGCAATACAAAACATGCAACACATAACCCATCCATCATCAAAATCATTAGGGTACATCTTTATTATTAAACTCTACATGTGCATATGAATGGACAACGACAACATTCAGCACTGATTTCAAGTTTTACTTCCATATAGCAAACCTTAACCATACAACCTTGACCCAAATCCCATCGGAAATATACTCCCAAGATGCAATCACTCTAAATCTGTGTAATTATTTTCTCTCGTGATACAGAGGCTTATATAGAGTAATTGTTCATGGAATCAAATGCCTCATACATCTAATATGAAAAACGGACATACTTTAAGTAGAATAGCGATCTCATCAAAATCAAGATATAAAAGTATACTCTACTTTAAACGATTTGTAGTGTGGAAGTAGAGGTCGAACCCACAAAGATTGAAATAGTAAAGCACTTTAATTTTAAAACCTAAACCTAGTTAATTAAGAAAATAGAATTTTGATTTTGATTTTAATTAAACTAAGAGACTAAGGAAATAAATATAACTATGAAAGCGATTAAAATTGATTTGATAAAAATGTGTATTGAACCTAGAATTGCAAATCCACCACTAGCTTCAAAATAAGGGCATCTATGCATTCAATTAGCTTATTACGTTGGATGATAATGGGGAATCAAAGCTACAAGCCCAGTTCCTCCGTTAAAAAGATAACTATGATCCAAGCATCAACATAATTCATCTTCAGTTGGCACGGAGTATCTCACACTAAACTAGGTTTGTAGTACACTCTGTCTTCCCTAGGCATGAACTATTCGACTACTTGATATCACAATTCAAATAAGCAGTATTACATATAAATAATCTATACAAGCACAACAAATATAGACCATTGAGCACATCATATTCAAAACTTTGAAAGCAATGATTTAAGCTATAAAGTACAATTTTTTTTATTCAAAATCCTCAAAACATGTAATCAGCATCCATACATAATAAATCTAAAAGAAAAACATAAATAACACCCTATTACTTGGCTAGGGTTTCATTGAAACCCTAGATCTCAGTCTAGGCGGCCATAGATTCGAAGATTGGCAAGAGGTTGATGGAGGAGGCCATGGGAATCCTTTGTCTTCTTCTTTTTCTCCTTGTTTCTCCTTCTTCAATGGCCGAAGTTTTAGTTTTTAAAGGATGTGTATAATATTATGTAACCCCCAATTTTACTTAAAAGAGGATATTTATAGATTTGGAACAAGTTTTGGAGGCTTTTCTAAACCTAATCGAACTAAAACTACTGTATTTACGTTTCTGGACGTATTCAGCCAATTCGGATCCCACAGGGCTCTTCAGTACATCAAAATATGCATTTTTGGTTTTTCAAGGGGTTGCATGCTCGGGTCGCTCGCACGCGATGCTACGAAATCACGCAAGCGTGTCGTTCCAGCGAAATGCCCATTTTCCAACTTTTCTCTGGTTTTCTCAACTTTGCGCGGCGATCGTAGATTTGTGATAACTTTTGACTCGAACCACATATTGACTCACGGTTTACGGCCACACGTCCATAACTCGAACATCTTTATTTTCTATTTCATGAGAAATTTCTGAAATCCAAAGCCTTCATTGTCAAAAATGCAATTTACCGAGGCTGCCACTCTCTTCATCTTTCACCGGAATCACCTTTGAGCACATAATGTCTTCCAAAGCCACTAATCATCGGATATTAGTGCATTTTCATGTTAAAGCTCCAAAACCTACAAAACATAGAATACTTATTAAAAACAATTAATAATTAAATGAAGTAGGCTAACAAAGCGTAGCTTAAGGACTATAAACGAAAACTATTCATTCCCGATCAAACAGTCTCACGAATGGAACACTTCACACTAGAAGAGCGAATTACCATGGAAAATTCTTTTATTACCTCTATTTCAAAACCTACTTACCAAAAAGTTAGTAGTCTTTATTTTTTGAAACTAAATCTAGAAATTGACTGCAAAAGGCAGGGACTATAATGTCAAGTATGTACCACAATCACTCCTTCATTTCTTAACTTCTCCAATACATGTATATCGTTTGTCTTTAGATATATTCATCATCTCCTTCTCTTTACTTTTTTTTTCTTATATCGTTCATCTTTTCTTCCTTTTTTCATATCACCATAGTTGACTCTTTTCCAATCACATGCTTAAAAATCAATAAACAATGTAAAAGGTGCTTATACTGCGAGAAAGGTATAAGCATAAACCAAATAAGAACAACTCATGGCTCGGTGCTTAAGAGAATAGACTGTTGCTGACATTTTTTCTATTATGTCTCCATTTTTATGGCTGTAAGCAACTAGAAAATAAGGGATGAATGACAAGAACAAATCCAATAGGAGCAACCTACTTCATGCTCTAAGTAACTAAGTTTATCCACTTAGGTAATTCATGAATTTTAAAATTTTGGTAAATTCTGAACGTTCTCTTCTAGTGATCCATCAATAGAGAGAAAAAATGAGACTTAATAAACGAGATTTGCTTTTAAAAATGAGCAGAATAGATTGTTGTCATAACCCTCTTGAAGGAATGAATAGCATGAGAACTCACCATGGGTTATTAGCCATAGTCGCATATCTCTAGATTACTTAGAGTTTTTTATAACAAGAAATCCATATTGAAACTTATGACTGTCCATCGTACTTCGACTTTGTAAAGTTCAATAAACAAGATGTGTTCCATAATTAGGATGATAAACAGATTGTAAGGGACATGTAGAGCATACAAAACCATGTCAGAATTGTCATGAGCATGACACACCTATGTGCTTAGAAAGGAGAATGTCTAACATATACAAATAACCTTGCTAAAATTAAATACTATTTTATATTATTTTATTGCTCTTTTTCCTTTTTTTGTATATGTAGTATGTATCCCTTCCCCCAACTTGTTCTTGCATTATCCTCTATGCAAAAGATAGAAAAAGAAAAAGATGGAAAGGATAGCACCTGGACTGCACGTGAAGTCTAGGACGATAGCCTGTACTTTTGATTTTTACTGAGATCAATAGAATATACTAAGCATTGGAAATATTAGAACATTCAACAAGAGATAGCAATAAAATGAATTGAAATGAAAATAATAGGCTATAATTAACACATCCAAACCACATAACCAACAAAACTAAAACTATAAAAAAAAAAAAAAACATACATGCTACATCATTGTCCAGAACACATCCACCACCATATAGTATCAAAAATATGCATGCCCAAATATCCAAAAGAACAACTATCCAAGATGATAAACATAGGAGAAAAAGGAAACAGAATCCAAGAGTCCCCTAGTCATCAGTCTCTTCCTCATATAACTCTACTACAGCAAGTACATCTAGTCATAGGAGGTTAACCTCTTCGTGAAGATCCAGCAGCCTCAACTATTGGGATTGTGCCCTCAAACCATTATTGAATGCAAGAGACATTGACATTTTATATATGGATATCAGTTTACATTTCACTACGTATGATTCATGAGATGATTATTTGTAATCCTTAAGTATCATAGTAGGTAATTCATGTATGTTTGAGATATAAACATATGAGATACAAATTACTATTACTAGATACTTAAATTTTGTCACAGTGGATGATGAGACTAGATATCTCATTAAGTATAGAATGTAGCACGAATAATTACCGTTGGATGGAGTGACGAATCTCAATCACTAGAGTATGAGATTCTTAGTTATTATGCTAGTACTTATAGTGCATTGACAGACCATGAGCTTTCCTATTGACAGTTAAAACTATCATCAGTCGATAGGAACTTATAACTTGTATAAGGTACGCATTCTTAACCTTGAGACGATTATGGACATAGACTGTGGATGTGATTGCTTTTACTTACCAATCAGTGGGGTCTTCAAGATCAACACCTAGGTATCTTGGGTATGTCATTTTCATAGGATTGTGAACATATATTGTCGAGATAGAATCTACCCTTTGATAAAGAGTAAGCGTTCCCTTGAGAATGTCAACATGTTGATTACTGAGAATTATAGTCTTGTTGATAAGTAGTTATCAACATGTTTGGTAATCATGAGAGGTGAATGAAACTCAAGGAATAGAAGATTTAATCATCATTTAGGTTGACAGTAATAGTTTATCTAACTACCTGAATATGAATACGAATGCTGATGGTAGAGGGACATTAGTACAATCGTATAAGTCTAGATACCGCTTCGGATATGTTCTTTTACGTTGGAGTGCAGTTATCGTTTATAGTGGAGTAAACATTAATTGATCAGTTAGTTAATTTGCTGATCCAAGGGTTTGATCATGGGAATTAATAACTGATCTGAGCCAACAATGAAGAACCTAGGAGGTGCCACTGTTGGCTCCATAAGAATACTTGGAAAGGCAAAAGGGGATGAATTAATCGATTGGATGAGATCCAATCAATTGATAAAGGTTTAATTGATTGAATGGTTTTCAGTTGATTAAAACTAAGGTCAGTTAGAAAACTTAAAAATAGGAGGACTTGCGAGACAGAATAGGCTACTCATTGTTTTAAGCTCTCAAAAGGTCCAGACTATTTTAGAAGTTCTCTAGTCCCTCCTCATCTCTCTATTAGGGTTCCCACAAGCCCTAGCCTTTCGGGAAGTGTTCAAAGAAACATAAGGTTGAAGACTTGCTAGGAAAAGCTGTTGAAAATACAAAGATAAGTTTTTTAGAATTTGGGTTCAAGACTAGGAAGGTAAAATATCTTCTCTATGCATCTATAGAGTCGATAAGAAGTAGATCTTGAATACCTAATAAAGTTTTGAACTTTATTATTCCGCTGCGCACAATTTTAAGTTTTAAAAACCTAAATTCCACCCACTCTTATTTAAATCTATAGATGAGTTTTTCGAACCATAATTTGATCTACATGTTGTTTTCTTTAGTACTTTTCTGAAACTGCATAGTTATAGATCTGTTTCTGCAACAGGTTCGTAGCAGAAAACAAATTTGTGATTGTATTGGATACATAGGATTTTCAATCGATTGACAAGGGTTCAATCGATTGAAAACGTTTCAATCGATTGAATGGGATCAATCGATTAAAAGTGTTTTATCTGTCCCGAGTTCTCATAGTTTTAAATTTTTGAAAAACTAATTATTTTTAGCGTTCTTTACCATTCTAGAAAATTTTAAATCAATTTATGAACTTTCAGTTTCAATCGATTGGACAGGGATAGAGAACACAAGATGTTGTTTTAAAGAACTAATTACTTTCATAAAGTGTTTATGAAATATGTGAATCAATTAGGGGATCCAATGGACATTTATTTTGTTATACATATGCATGGATGTGTATGTCTAACCTTTTGCAGCAAGTATAAGACCGTTGTCTCACATGGCACCAAGACTTTGAAATTTTGTATTTAATCATGTGATTAATGTTTGTTTAAGCATGCTTTGTTTTAAGGCATGTGTAAAGGGCGCTGCGACTTCATTCCTGTGAAAAAGAGAGTCGCACCGGTTTCTCTAACCTTTTTATTGTTATTTCTTTCCTAGATAAATTGTAAGCCTCGGAAGAATTATAGGACAATGTAACTTCTAGGATAGTCCATGAAGATGGAGCAGTAAACAGTTGTCCATGAAGTTGGAGCCGGAGGCGATCATACTAAGAGATAGATCTTTGGAAAAAGAGCTATGGGAGATAGAAGCATTTTGAATGTCTTATTTCACTTTAGTTTTTTGTTTTACCTATGCTTGTTTTTGATTGGCATTAGATATTGTTACTTCTTGCATACACATACAAAAAGTTTTCTAAATAAAATTCAAAAACCGTTTTTAACACAATATTAAACATTAGATGTTTATGGGCAATGTGAAGAAATTTTTTTTCAAAACAAAATCCTTAATTATCAAATCTAGTGGGAGATGGACTTATAAATGACTCTCATGATCTTCCATTAACGGTTCACTGTAAGATGATTAAACTATTCTGTGTCACCTAGCTATGGTTGATCTTCCATATAGAGGGTACGATAATCATTGGTTACTATATGTGAATTTCCTATGGATAGGATCAATGAGACGAGTTAGAGGGTGACCACCACATGGAAGCACTACTTGAGGTGGTTGTCATTGGATCTTAGTTAATGGTGCAAACTAGATAAGCTATGAATAAGGGATCTTACATGAGGTATTAAGAGATCAAAATGGTTTGGGAGCCATGATCTGTTTTGCAAGAGTTGCATAGCAGATAAGTCATGATTAATCGAAAGATTGAATATTGACCACTACACAGAGGCTTTATTCTTTCCTCTTGATATTCTGGCGACTTTGACATAAAATAAGAGTTTTAAGGATTCGTTTATTTCATGCTGTCTAATTTTTTGATATCCATATATTTACAATGTCTGATTGGTTTTTCAGTATTCATTATGTGTTCATCTGCATTCTGTCCACTTGCTATTATACTCACAAAACAAATTGACTGGAAACAACTTATTGAATGGAAACAGAACTTAGACATTGTTCTTGTTGTAGCGAACACATATATGTCCTCACGACTCCTTTCCCTAACAAACACGTAGAAAATGCTTTGACTGCTACTAGACGCGAGTTCAATAAGTAGAAGAAGTCGAATGGGATGGCTCGTTGTTACATATTGGCATCTATGGCTGATATGTTGCAAACCAGTTCCAATTAAACAATTCTATGAGTGCTATCATCACCTCCCTCAAAGAAATATTTGGGGATCATGGCAGACCTGCTAGACAGATCTCCATGCAAAAGTCATTAGTGTGAATTGTTGGAAGGAACTTTAGTTTAAGAGCATGTTTTGAAAATGATCAATTATTTAAATGAACTCGAGACTCTGGGTGCCAACATTGATGCACAGACCCAAGTTGACTTGATCCTCAACCCGCTACCTCAATCATTCGCTCAATTTAAATTAAACTATAATATGAATCAAATGAACTTTTGTATAAGCAAATTGATGAGCTCTCTTCAGGCAACGGAGAGGGTGATCAAACATGGGGGCAACGTTATGAACGTTGAGAAAGGTGCTTCTTCTTGATCTATGCCAAAAGGAAAGAAGAAGGCAGGCACTGGTGGTATAAGTGTTGGACCAGTCCTAAAGATTGTAAAATTTAATGGAAAGGTAAAGGGAAAGGCAGGTGGTCAATGTAAAGGAAAGTGATTCCAATGCGATGAAAAGGGCCACTAGAAAAAGGAATTATCCAGAATTCTTAGCTATAAGAGTTGAAGGTATGATCGAATCACATGTGATTGAAGTAAGTTTTATAATGGATACTTCGAACATTTGGTGCATTGATTATGGTGTGACTAACTATATCTGTAATTCGTTACAGGGGTTCAGATCAACCAGGAGGTGCAGTGATGGGGAGATTGTGCTGACTTTAGGTTCTAGCGCAACCATATCTGCGGTAGCTAAAGGAGTAATAGTTTTAGAATTTTCAGACAATAAGACTTTAGTTTTATCAGATGTACTTTACGTTCCTTTAATGAGACGTTATTTAATTTCAGTTTCAGAACTTTCAAGTAAAGGTCATTCTTTTCTTTTCTTTTCTTTTCTTTTTTTTTGGAACTGAAGATGTGATCAAAAGAAATGGATCATGTGTGTGTCCTGGTGTTAAATCAAATGGTTTGTATGTGATTACTCCGAACATTTTTAATGATTCTGTAATGGAACTAAATAACTCAATGGTAACTATACCATCTAAAAAAAGGGAGCCTTCTTCCAATCTAACAAGCCTTTGGCGCATGAGGCTTGGCCATATCAATGTAAATAGGATAAGCAAACTATTCAAAGAAGGGATCTTAGGTGATTTGGTTCTTAAACCAATGGAAGTCTGTGATGTGTTTAGAGGGAAAAATGATCAAAAAGGCCCTTTCCTAAGACCAATACATTGTTGGAATTAGTTCATGCTAATTTGTGTGGACCAATAAATATTAGAGCTAGGGGTGGTTATGAGTATTTTATAACATTTATTGATGACCACTCTGGGTATGGATATGTGTACCTAATGCAGCACAAGTCTGAAGCCTTTGAAAAGTTCAAAGAGTTATACAAGGCTGAGGTAGAGAAGCAATTAGATACATATATCAAAGACATTTGATCTGATCGAGGTAGCGAGTACCTCTCTAATAAGTTTATTGATCATCTCGTACAGAATGTGACTCTGACACAATTGACTGTACCCGGCATGCCTCAGTAGAACGATGTAGCAAAAAGAAGGAACCAAACTCTTTTAGACATGACTAGGTCGATGATGAGTTATTTGGAATTGCCATTATTTCTTTGGGGATATGATTTTGAAACCACTATGTACATACTAAATCTTGTTCCAAGCAAATCTATAACTAAGAAACCATGGGTGATGTGGATTATGCGTAAGCCTTCTCTGTAACATCTCCGGATATGGGGGTATCTAGCACATGTGCTGAAATGAAAGATGAGCAAGGTGGAAACTAGATCGGAAGTATGTTAAGGGTACTTATGGTTGGTATTTTAATGATTTGAGAGAATAGAAAGTGTTTGTTAGTACAAATGCTATTTTCATGGAGGATGACTGTATCATGAACCATAAACCTAAGGGAAGGATAGATCTGAAAGAGATAGAAGGAAAGCCCTCAGTCCCACCCACAATTGAGAACAATGTAAGACAGGAAAATACCACATCTTCATCCATTTTCGCATCGATACCTCATTGTAGTGGGAGGATAGTCAGCCAGTCTGACAGCTACATGTTCTTAGGAGAAGTTTTTGAAACTGTCTCCATAGAATCTGAATCTAATCTAGCCACGTAAGAAGAGGCAATGGTTGATGCTGATTCAACTCATTGAATTAAAGCTATGAAAGATGAGATGGAGTCTATAGACTCTAATCAGGTCTGGGATCATGTAGAAACACCTGATAATATTAAATCCATTGGCTGTAAGTGGGTCTATAAGAGGAAAAGAAGTTCTAATAGAATGGTTAAGACCTTTAAAGAAAGACTTGTGGCGAAAGGTTATACTAAGAGGAAGGGCATTGACTATGAGGAAACCTTCTCGCCAACAGCCATGCTTAAGTCCATTAGAATATTGTTATCCATTGCTACATGCCTTGATTTTGAAATCTAGTAGATGGATGTTAAAACTGTGTTCTTGAATGGCAATCTTGAGGAGGACAACTATATGCAGCAACTAGAAGGGTTCATAGCTGGCGAAAAAGGTAACTTGGTATGCAAGCTACAAAAGTCCATTTATGGACTTAAACAAGCATCCAAGAGTTGGAATATTCAATTTGACCAAGCGGCCAAGTCGTTTGGTTTCACACAGAATCTGAAAGAACCTTGCGTATACAAGAAATGTGAAGGTAAGGTGGTGGCTTTTCTTGTGCTTTATGTTAATGACATTCTACTTATTGGGAATGATGTAGTGGTGTTGTCAATGGTCAAAGTTTAGCTAGCTAGTACTTTCGATATGAAAGATCTAGAAAATGCAAGCTATATCCTTGGGATAAAGCTCTTTCGAGATCATAAGCTAAAGATAATGGGATTATATCAAGCTTATTATATTGATAAGATACTAACTAGGTTTTCCGTGGATAATTTGAAAAAAGGTTTGTTACCTTTCAAGTATGGTGTAGAAATCTCTAAGGACCAGTGTCATAAGACACAGGAGGAGAGGAATCGCATAGCAGGAGTTACCTATGCTTCGATAGTGGGAAGTCTCATGTATGCGATGTTATGCACTAGACCATATATCTGCTTTATCGTTGGCATGGTCAGCAAGTATCAATCAAATCCAGGTCCAGAGCATTGGACGTCCGTCAAGCACATTCTTAAGTACTTGAGAAGGACTAAAGATTACATGCTTATGTATGGCGAGGATGAGTTGATTCCAGTAGGATACACTGACTCAGGCTTTATGTCAAATAAGAAGAAGTCGATGTCTGGACATCTCTTTACCCTAGGAGGTGATGCTTTAAGTTAGAGGAGCATTAAGCAGAAATGCATTGTAGACTCAACTACAGAGGTGAGTATGTAGCTACTTGTGAAGCTGCAAAGGAAGCTATTTGGCTCAAAAAGGTCCTCATGGAACTCGAGGTGGTACCAACGTCATTGTCACCTATGATGCTATATTGTGATAATAGTGGGGGCAGTGGCTCAGTCCAAGGAACCAAGGAACCACGAAAAGGGAAAACACATAGAAAGGAAGTATCATCTCATTTGGATATAGTCCAATGTAGAAATGTGACTGTCATCAAGATTGCCACCGCTGACAATCCTGCAGATCAGTTTACAATGGCCTTGCCTCAAAAGGTCTTTGATTGTCTTCTAGATACTCTACGTCTCAAATGTAGTTCTAACGGGTTATAAGTGCAAGTAGGATTGTTGGGAATGTGCCCTCAAACCATTACTGTGTGCAAGAGACATTGATATTTTATATATGGATATCAATTTACATTTTACTATTTATGATTCATGAGATGATTGTTTGTAATCCTTTAGTATCATAGTAGATAATTTGTGTATGTATGAGATACGTACATATGAGATACGAATTACTATTATTTGATA
This sequence comes from Hydrangea macrophylla, assembly GCA_033977485.1. Lineage (NCBI taxonomy): Eukaryota > Viridiplantae > Streptophyta > Magnoliopsida > Cornales > Hydrangeaceae > Hydrangea > Hydrangea macrophylla. Next base: position 40,312,595 of record CM066994.1, read on the forward strand.
CTTAGAATTTGTCACAGTGGATAATGAAGCTGGATATCTCACCAGGTATACACTCTAGCATGATTAACTACCATTGGATGGAGTGATGAATATTAATCACTAGAGTATGAGACTCTTAGTTAATATGTGAGTGCTTATAGTGTATTGATGGACCATGAGCTTTCATATTGACAACTAAAACTGTCATCAGCGACATGAACTCATAACTTGTATAAGGTATATGTTCTTAATCTAGAGACGATTATGGACAAAGACTGGGATGTGACTGCTTTGACTTACCAATCAGTGAGGTCTTCAAGATCATCACTTGGGTATCTTGGGTGTCACATTCATAGGGTTGTGAATATATATTGTTGAGATAGAATCTACCCTCTGATAAAGAGTAAGCATTCCCTTGAGAATGTTACCAAGTTGATTACTGAGAACTGGGATATTGTTGATAAGTAGTTATTAACATGTTTGGCAATCATGAGAGGTGAATGAAACTCAAGGAATAGAAGATGTAATCATCATTCAGGTTAACAGTAATAGTTTATCCTACTACTTGAATATGATTACAAATGCTAACAGTAGAGGGACATTAGTACAACCATATAAGTCTAGTTACCGATTCGGATATGTTCTTTAGCATTGGAGTTCAATTATAATTTTATAGTGGAGAAAACGGTAACTGATCAGTTAGTTAATTTGCTTATTAAAAAGTTTGATCATGGGAATTAATAACTAATCTGAGCCAACATTAAAAAATCTAGGAGGTCCCACTCTTAGCTCCATAAGAATATTTGGAAAGGCAAAAGGGGATGAATCAATCGATTGGATCCCAGTTCAATCGAATGAATGGGGTTCAATCGATTGAAACTAAGGTCAGTTAGAAAACTTATAAATAGGAGGACTTGCAAGACAGAATGGGCTGCTAATTGTTTTAAACTCTCAAAAGGTCCAGACTGTTTAGTCTCTCCTCATCTCTCTATTAGGGGTCTCACAAACCCTAGCCTTCCGGGAAGTGTTCAAGGAGACATAAGGGTGAAGACTTGCAAGGAAAAGCTGCTAGAAATACAAAGAGATGTTTGTTTAGAATTGGGTTCACGACTAGTAAGGTAAAATATCTTCTCTACGCATCTACAGAGTCAATAAGAAGTAGATCTCGAATACCTAATAATGTTATGAACTTTGTTATGTCGCTGCGCACAATTTTAAGTTTTCGAAACCTAAATTATAACATCAACTCAACCAACAACATCGGTATTGGCAATCGTCATCTGAGGCTGGTCCTCGTCATCTGAGCTAACTGAAACGGAATCCTCTTCGGACTCCTCAGACTCGGATAACTGCACATTCAACTTCATAGTGCATTCATGCACCTCTGCAGCTTCTCCTGTCCCTCCCATGTCGCCTTAGTCTCGAAATTTAAATGGGCCATGACAATTTCCAACATTTCCTCCACTCTTTCTAACGATTTCTTACCCCTACCCCTAGGCCTAGACTTAGGTAGTTCATTTCTTTTTCTCTTTTTTATATGCCCATATAATCAATTCGAAGTAGCCTCACTAAAAGCCTCTTTGGATGTGTCGTCCTAAAGATCAGTATCAAGCACAGGGACATTGGCTAACATACACACTGAGTGAACTGCCCAAGCACTTCTCAGGGCTCAGTTCTTGACCAAAGTAAAAGCGGGATCTCTAAGGGAATCAATAAAACATTGAGAAAAACAGACTATTCGATTAGTCCCAACAGCAAAAACTACCTTAGGTTTCCACAAATTCATCCAATTTAGGTGGCTACTAAAAAATAATAAGTTGCTAATAGTTAGGTATAACAAGTCTTTTCTCGATAGAGTTTTCTGGCCAGTTCTTCACCGTCCCCCTAGTAAGAGTAAAAGCAATTTGGTCATCTGATACCAAAGGTGTAGAAGGATCCCCTTTTGGGCAAAAGTGAGAGTGAATGAGAGGTATACCTAAGGCTTGAGACACAGTGGTGGGGCTGAGCTCGAATGGTGTGCGGCAAACATAGGCCCTATAGACAAAACCGTCCAATTAATCAGAGAAGCTGAGGCCATCCTAACCAGGGTCACAATTACTCTTTTCTTTCTCTCTAGGTAATCCAGCCACCCTACTAAAGTTCGCAACTTCCCGAGAAAGAAAGGGGCGACAATAGCTAAATGTGCGGAGTCAGTAGGTCTCTCGATAGCCACTATTCTATCATCAAAGTACCTCTCATACCATACTCGATCCTCGAGGGATCTATGACCATCTCAAATGGCAGATCTAGAATAATGGCATCCATGGGCCTCTCTTTATCCTTGGAAAGCATGTTGGCCATTAGGATCGATTCTGGACAATGAAAAAGAAAGGAAAATAGAAAAGAAAATCAAAAACAAAAAGAAAAATGCTCTCGGCTACCGGGACCGGTCATGGTATTTTACCAGCTCTAGGGTTCGCAAAGAAATAGTTGAAAAACACAGCTAGGACCTTATTTTCGTGAAATCTACTACTAAAAATGGAAAAAACTGACCCTAGACCAGTCCATTATCAATTAAAATGATAGATTGGAAAGAGATTTAAAATTTAAAAAATATCAAATCTTCACCTTGAAAAGGGCGGATTAGTGAAGTCAAGGAATCGCCCAATGGAGTCCAACCCGATATAACCTAGGCATCTGCAAACTTCGAAATCCCTCCTCGATGATGATTTTTGAAATGCAAGGGCAAGGGAAACTGAGTCTCCTTTCTCTCAGGGTGAAGGTTTGAAGAATGTGAAATGACTAAGTTAGGTTTTCTACATTTTTAATCAGATTTTGGGTACCGAGACCAGTCCTGATAGTCTACCGCGACTGATCATGACCATGACAATCATGATGGCCATGTTTCTAGATCGGTCCTAATAGGGACTGCTCCCACTTGTTTATTGGGACCGGTTATGCTCACTTTTCACAGTCCTTTGTTTTGATAGTTTAAAAATGCAGCAAGGTAAACATCCGTTAAACTTTAGCATTCTAAAAGCTAAAGAAAAAACAAAATACTAGATCATTTTATTTAATATATATGTATATAAATCCTTTTCAATCAACCTTTCCAACTCCATTCTTAAGTACAACTGGATTCCAACTTTGAGCGAAAAGAAAATGGAAAATATGACAAATTAAAAAACAAAACTAAAACTAAGGCTCACTACTATTGCTAATATTCTTATTTTCTTCCAAAACTCACATAGAATCACGATTTATACCATGAAACCTCCAAACAACGCCTTTTTTTATTTCTTGTAAAACCACACTTTTTGTTTTAAAAATATTTCTTGTAAGAGAACACTCTTTGTTTTAAAAAATATTTGTTGTGAAACCACACTCTTTGTCTTCTTGTCTTGTTCCTCATGCATATGCATTTCTTCCCCCCGCCCCCACTAGAACTGAGATGTCCGCATCGAATATTCAATAAGGCCAATGACGACGGGCATGTGGCTGGAAAATGAATAGGAAAAAGAAATGAAAACCACGTTGATGATAAGAGATGATAATAATGAAGATCAAATCATAGTCGTCAACCAAGTGGAGTGAAGGTGGTAGAATGGCAGTAGTAGCATTGGGATTGAAAAACACCTCCACTAGCTCCCAGTTAGTATCAAACTATGGGTCAAATGGAGCAAAGTCAAACTCATCCACGAGGCCATCATATGGAGCAAAGAACTCCATAATATCCTCAACCGGCCAATCCATGTGTCAAATAAGGTGGTGAACTGCCTCAGGAACTCCAGGTGGCAAGTCATAAGTAGTGGGATCATCGTCATACATAAGATCATCCTGAGGGAAATCATCGCTATCCTCCGAATCAAAATAGGAGGAAGAGTGTGAGGAATTCTCCTAGAAAACAATTAGTAGCCGGGCGACTACCCGGCGGGTAAGGTGGAGCTGAAACGAATTGCAAGGGAGTGATCGAATCACGTGCATGGGTAAAAAGCTCAGAATCAAGGCCATGCTCCGAAGCCTTGTGCCTATGGATAAGCACATCCATGACACCGGGCTACAACAAAATAGGCTCTCTCTCCCAACATGGAACAAAATCAGCCAGCAACGATCAAAGATCATCAAACAAATGGTCATCACTGATGGCAGAATGAATACTATCTGATGAAAGAGACCCATATATAGTAAGCGGATCCATGATAGGATGTCTCTCACGTGCAGGAGATGGAAACCTAGGTCTGAAGATGATAGGACCGTGGAATAGCTAATGAGGTATAAAAACTTTAAGAAAAGAAAACATAAGCTAGAACCTACAATACGAAACCTTGGTCAACTAGAAGTCTTGAAAGTTAATAAAGAATACTCATAAAATAAATAAGCAAGAATAAAAAACTAATGGAACTACTCTACTAACATGCAACAAGTAAGACGGGAATATTTGTCACGCCCAGGAGTACCAAAATAGGGAAAAGTAAATTTTCTTTTTGGGTCCTTAGGTACATGGCTGGTTGAATCACTTGATTGCCCTGTACAACAATTCTATAACAAGATACTAACCAAATAAACATAAATAAAAACTTAATACATATTTGTACATAAGCTCCGATCATAAACCAAAGTTTTTAAATAGTCATAAATAGAAAATAAACATCGTCTCAGGCAGCTAGTGCTATAACAAACTTAGTACATCTCAGTCACTATTTATTACAACTTTATAAACATAGAAAGTGAAGCTACAACAAAACATAGGACCCTAGCTAGCATAGCCAAATCCCTCATCCTCATCCTCGTCATAGAACTCCTCTCCATAAGCCTCTTCAAAATTTTCATGACTTGCACCAACATACCCGGGATATCTGGATGTAGGATGCCTAGGACATGAATGCCATTAGCTTCTAAAAGCTGAGTGAGAGCAACAATTCACCGAAATTCTATAAATGTAGTCCATAGGCAATACTTTTGAAATCAAGCTATAAGAAATGTTCAACATGTATTTTAGTTCATTAATGTGCCACAACTAGAAGTAATGCATGAATAGAAATAAATTCTCATTTATTCACTTTATTACATAGTTGCAAATTCGTTAAATAGCTTTCACTTAGATTATTTCAGTACATTAGTGTGTCACATATAAGATAATGCATAAAAAAAGTAATTGCGCATTTATCACACTTTGTTTCGTGGTTACAAATCAATAAATAAATTTCACGTAGACTACCCAGAACTTGACAGGACTAGATTCCAGACTTTGGGTCCGAATGACTAAACATTCACCTCATACTGGATTTAGAGATTCTAACCCATTTCCAAAAATCATTCACCACCTAAACCCCTTTACGTACACCAAACCACTTCGTCACAAAGAACCAAAATGTTAAGGAGTTCAAGAACATTCATTTTGTGATGAAAATTTGAAAAGAGTCTCAACTCTACGAACCATCACTCCGTCATGAAGAATTGAAGTGTCTAGGAATGACTACTTTGTCATGAAGAACTGAAGCATCTTCCACAATATCTCAATTCAAGGAACAACTATGTCGCCATGAAGAACCGAAGCATCTTCCACAACATCTCAATTCAAGGAACGACTACTTCGTCATGAAGACCCGAAGCATCTTTTACTATATCACAAGCCTCTGCAACTAATGCCAAAAACTCCCCCCACATACACAGGTGACCTCCGCGATCGACAACTCAAACACTCCTAATACACGAATTAGCCTCCTTGACCAACTCAAAACTCGAACCGTCATTGACAATTCCGAGAACACAATGATATATTCTTGTGACCAAATGAATTAGCTAATAAAAATACTAATAGTTTCTTGAAGGATAGTGATACCCATGATTTCATCCTTAATGAAACATATTATAGGACTTAAGTAGTACTCATTAATTTAATAACATTTTCTTTGTTCACGTGCAAGTCTATATTAATTCCTTTTTTTGCCTATAAATGATACAAAATAATTAAGTGATCATAACAAGAAGTTTAAATTCAAAGTAACAAACCCTAACATGTTCCAAAGTACTAATAATTTAGGTTACAGTAACACATCTAGTTCAGAACTGATCAAAATTAAAATTTTAGGAATCTATACTAAGGATCGATCCTACAAAGGATCAATCATGCAAGGATCGATCTTCCTGTTCATTTTCTGCAAATTTTTTGAAAAATCATAGTTTAGGTTTTTAATGTAGAAAAAAAGATTTCGCATGGCCTTTAATGCTTCTAAACTACCAAGTAATAGTATTTGAGTGAGTTGAAATACTCACAAAGTGATGAAATTGACAATGCAAGTATTTGAGCTTGAAGAAACTTTGTATAAGCTTCAATGGTAGTGTAGACACCCCAATTTTGACCGTTCTATCAAACTTAGAGGGGATTTACCTCTAGAGATCAATGATGAATATGTCTAGTCGAAATCAAGACTCTTATAAGCAATCTGACTCTCTTCCTAGAAGAATCTCGGTTCAAAATCGCCCTTTTCAACCCAAAAGACCAAAATTCTCATCTACCCGTCACCTTGTAGACCATGAGTTTTGAACACATATAGAAACACGGCATTGTCCTTGGAGCATCTTAAAACCGTTTTCAAAAGGAGAAATTCAGCATGAACCCCGAAAAAAAGTCAATAGTTGACCCATTGAAAAGTTAACGGGTCAAAAGGGAGTCAATCGTAAAATTTTCGAATTTCAAGATGAAAAGTCTCAGTAATTATTCATTGGGTCTCCCTTATGCTAGAAATGATTTTTAAAAATTTTTAAATGAAAGGAAACATTTAGAAATCGAAAGCCTTTAAGAAGAATTCTGCAGGAAATTGAAAATTTTGCGTTCGGAGCGAGAGTTGACTTTTTTTCCTTAAGGATTTTGATTTTTTAGATATTTTTATTGAATCCAAATGGGGGGTATTTTCTTAATTACATTTAATGTCTTAAGTAAATACATTTACTTAAATGACATGAAATGAAATTAAGGTGCTGAATTGCTGTGAATAGTGCTGAACTACTGTGCAGCGGCACTCAGAGTTTCCGAACGTCAGTCAGTGAATGCCGCTACGGCACTCGCTGAGTGCCGAACTCAGCTGCATGGCACTTAGCGAGTGCCGCGCGACACTCAGCGAGTGCTGCCGTTCCATCTTCATTGAGTGCCAACCTGGGCTGGTTTGTTTTTTAAAGTCAAAATTCTTTTTCAATTTTTGATCAAACGAATGCACCAAACGATGCCCTTTTTTTGTGTACGTGTTTACTACTCCTAGGTCATGCAAACCATGCTCCAACCATCCCTAATTGACCTATCTACCCTTATCTTAGCCCCTAAGATAATGAAAGTCTATAAAAACCCCATTTTCTCGCATTTTGTGAGGTTGGAGACTTGAATCTAGAGAGAGAGACTTGAATCTAGAGGGATGAGACTTGAATCTTAAAGGGAGAAGCTGAATTTTGAAGATTGAGTTGGTTCTTAGAGAAATATAGAGAGACAAAACCTAAAAATCCCATAGAAATCTTACCCAATTCACCCAAATTCCTCAAATCTCCATTGAAGAACCTTGAAGCTTCAAGGAACAAGAAGAAGAGCATTGCTTGTAAGGCTTGGATCTCTCCAAATCATTCAAATCCTGAGAAGATCTAGAGGTTAAATCCTTATTCCTATACTTATTATATATAATTCAATTACAAACTCTTAGATCTAGGACTTTTATACATATTCAAAACCTCTCTTTCTACCTCATTTCATTGCACACCACATAGAGTTTGTGATTGAAGTTTCATATGTTGTCTTCATTAGTTTGGATCTTGAAATAGCCTTGGATTTTAAAACAAAAACAAGTTATAAAAGCATTTTTTTTATTTTATTTGGGTTTCATGTAAACTTTGATTTATTTCTCCTTGTTTCCATTTCCTCTAGGAAATCCATGAGATCTTTGATATGTCATTGGATCCTCTTTAGGTTGATTCATTAGTCTCCTATGGTCTTATGGCTTATATGGAGATTAAAGTGGGTCATTGTTATATCCATGTATGGTTTGATGAAATTAAGTCTTAATTCATGACTTAGGTCCTCCAAATCGAATCTCATGGAGTTATTTCTATACCTTATGAAGGTTCATATGATTTTTGGGTCATATCTTAGCCTCCAAGGACCATTGATTTGAGAGGAGATTAAGATATATCAAGTTTACATCCCTCAAGGATCATCAATTTGGGAGGGGGATTGACTTGACAATTTCCATAACTCAAGGTGTTGATATTGGTGCAGTGAATACATGAACCCACTGTGATCAAGGATTTTTCATTAAATCATGGTCCATTGGAATGGGATGAGACTAATTGGAGGATGTTCATAACTTACTTAAGTACCTCTATGATTTTTGTTTTGATGAAATTCCATGTTTAAGATGGTTTGGTCTTATAATTTCAAGGTAAGCAACTCTCTGTCCATAATTCCATAACAGTAAGTCCGTTTTAAAATTAATAAATCAAAACCTTAACCGAACTTTCTTGGCCTCCAATATTTTTTTCTAAGTAGTTCAATGTGTTAGGAAGATACCCTAAAAAGATCTAAGTGTTTCTCATTTGTTTACTATTTGTAGAAAATCATACAAAATCTCTGGACAGAGAGTTGAAAATTCCTAAGTGATGCCTAGTGTTTTCTTTATTCCCAGAGATCTAACCGTTCAATCTTCAATTTGAAAATCTTTATGATCCAACCATTGAAAGTATGGTTTTTCTATCTTTAAAAATCTGGTCTGCTCTCTGTAATCATGAGAAACAGTCACTATTTTTGTCTAATCTCATTGATTTTAATTTAAATGATTTCCAAAGTGCTTTGGGACACAAATCATGTTTTGAATATTAGTAATTAAGTCTAAATCCAAAGGCTAAGTGATCCAAGTTAGTGAATAATGCATAGCTTGTCCTCATACATATCCATGCATTCATCCATGTATATTGATACTTGTAGTTAGGATTTAGCTCTAGGTTGTCTTGTCCCTAATTGAACCTAGTTGTGAGTTTCTTGTAATCATGTTGGGATCATGCTACCTTTATATGGACATTGCATTGGCTCCTAGTTGAGACTTGCATATCTATGAAGGTGATATGTTCTCAACTAATTAGAAGGAATCCATAAATGGGTCAATTCTTTCTATGCTTGATAGATTTAGGCTAGACCTTTAGGAATGATTATTTGATATTGTAAATCTTGTCTAAATGCATGTGGACTAACCCTTGTTTTGTAGCCTTTTGAGGTATGAATTCTCTTCTCTTCTCTAGTTTATTCTACTTCTTTGATTTTAATTGATTTTCAACTCCATGTGCGACACCTTAGCCTAGGTCTTGCCTTATATGTATATGTTGTTTAGAGATATTTTTTCCTAGGATCTCTATTCTTGTATGCATTGCACGTTTCCTGTTCCCTTCTAGACCCTGGGTAAGTTTTCTAGTTCCCTATTGCATATCATCTTGCTTGCTACTTGATTTATATGGCTATGAATGATATTTTACCGTTGGCAATCTTACACCATTTTCAACATGCTTTTGTAATGTATATGTATATATGTATTAGTTGAGAGCATGCTTAGATTATTAATATGATTAAAAGGATGTTGAGTAGAGGCCTATTACGAGATAGGATGAGAGGGGGTGTTTTAGTCCGCCAGGCTCCTTCCCCTCTCATTTCATAATCCCCGGACCCAGTTTATCTTTGGTTTCGCAAAAGATCGATTTGCTTTTAAAATGGTTTCTTAATTTTTTCTTTTTAAAAATTAAGTGGCGACTCTTTAAAGGTGAATTTGAAAAATTGTTTTAAAATTAAAAGTGGCCCCAAATGCCGGTATCCACAATCTGGTGACTCCACTGGGGATCGAACCCAGAATCTCTGGTTTTGCATACCAGAATTTCTGATTTTGGGTTCACTCGAGGATTAGACTTGAAAGCATACTTTTAATCGAATTAATTAATTTTTGTGTGCCTGTTGCATTGCACTTGCATGTCTCGCCAGTCGATTGCACGGAACTATGACCTTGGAGGCTCGGGGCAACCCGATCGGTCAAGCCAACATGGGACTGTGTGATCACCCTTGATCTCGTACCATGTTTTGGTATATGAAGCATCCTATCGGGTGTGTGTCAAGGGTCCCTTATTTTGACCAAAACCCGGCCTTTTCATCATAGCTTCTATAGAACCCTTCATTCTAGGGAAATCAATTTTTTATTACGATTATATGCTAGGGAGTTTTGTATGCCCGGAAGGGATTATTTGAGATGATGACGATACTTGCTTAATATAGAATGTATAACCTTTTAATCACTTTTGAGCAATTCCTCTTCATGTCTCATGACATTTGAGAAGATGTCGAATCTTGATTAAAAGATTACACTTCTTATATTTTGTTAGCTAAGCATCATTGACCTTGTATGCATCTGAATTCATGAAAAGTGCGATAATTATCTAATCATGTGATACTCTTATCCAAGAGTCCAAAGGTCATTGTTTATGACGTGTTTTTGATTAATCATCATCTTTTATCCAAAAAAATTGTTTTGAAAAATCACCCTTTCAAAGAAAAAGTTCAAGATTCATTTTCTTTACTCAAGTAAAACCCAATCATCTTTTATTGGGAAATATTTTCACGCCCTCACTTTCAAAGGAAAAATCCAAAAAACTCAGGAATCGTTTGTGGGAGAAATGCTTCTCAAATGAATTTCAAAGCAAAATTTTAATCCAATCATCTTTGTTGAACGTTTGACATCCTCATTTTTGTAAAAAAATTCCAAGAATTATTTTCAAAAGGATCACATCACCCAAGAAATACTTTTTAAGTGAAATTCAAAGTTTTTCAAAAATATCCAACCTTCGAAAGGGTAATGAGGATCACAATGATAAGAGAAATTGGCGCACTTGACATGGAGGAGGATTTTATGTGCTTATATGTTGTATGTGCTAGGACTAGAATTTTCCTTTATTTTGCATATAGAATAGGCACACACACACACAGTTGCATTTCATTCGTGTGTCATGTGTGCGGTGTATGCATTTTAGCCACATCAAATCATCAAAGGATGTACATTTTGGCACTCTCATCATGTCAGTCAACGTTATTACATGCATTTAAAATACAAATTCATAAAGTAATCCAATAGTTCCTCAAAATTCCTTGTCTCCTGAAAATAAACTCTGCATGCGGACCTTGTTACCTATCTATGTTGTTAGGATTTATAAAAAGAGTGGGACAACCAGCCCCCTTAGTAAGGACACTTCTAATCTTCTTGGGTTCGTCTTTCTTGATTAGAGGAGAACATGGATCATCATGCTGAGATTGATCCACCAATCGCCTTGAGAGCTTTGGAGGAGAAAGTGAGCAAACTGCAGGCCACCATTGAGCAACAAGATTCAACGGTGAAGCAATTGGAGAGGGTCATGCTTGAGTTCATTCAATTATTGAAAGATCAAATGGGCCATAATGAGGAAAAGATGGATCAACTAGAGAAGAGAATAATGGATCGCGTAAAGAAGCACAAACAACCATGTCCAAATCCAGCCATGCACCCAAGCCCAATCAATCACCAACAACTATGTCCAAACCCAGCCATGCACCAAAGCCCATGTCCGAATCCATCCATGCACCTAAGCCCAATCAATCACCAAAGCTTATGTCCAAACCCAGCCTATCACCAAAGCCCATATCCAAGCCCAATCCCATCTAACCAAAGAGCTATTCCAAGCCCATATCTGGACCCAAAAGCTGGCTCAAGCTCAAAGTCGAACCCAAAATCAAGCCAAACTCGTAAGTCAAGAATCTTCACCAACCTTGGCATGCCATTATCCATAACCCTTAGTCACCTTGTCAGGAGCGGCCACCTCAACCTCCTGGACCCAAAGCCACTACCAAATCCCTTACCTCGCAAATATGACCTATCTTTGTACTGCGCCTACCACCAGACCCCTGGCCACACAACCAACTATTGCATAAAGCTCCACCATGATATCCAAGATCTCATTGAGCATAAAATCATCACTCCTTTGCTGAACCCACCGAGTGGCATTTGGCATGACGTGCAATCCTTTCAATCACAGCTGTTGCTGAGCACTCTCAAGGAATTTGTTGCATCCACAAATGCGCAACAACTGGTTAGCCTTGACCCAATCAACAGAATAAAAAAAGGCATTTACAATACTCGGTATGAGTCAGAGAAGGGTCATTTGACTGAAAAATGGGTCATAAGGGCAGATGATGTTCCTACAAAGAAGCAAGGGGAATGACGAACCTGAAGGATATGCTAGTGAGGTGATAGTGTTTGGAACTGCTACGACTAAAGCAACTGTAGATGCTCTTGGCAATCTAGTAAATTAAAAATCATCTGTGACACTCCAATTGAGACCGAATCAAGTCTAGTATGGTCCATGATTGAGTCATGTTAAGTAGGAATCAAATGTCAAGTCTAGTCAAGCCTTTGAGTCAGTCAGTTATCGAGTTTATTTTTCAAGTCTTTTTATCGAGTCGAGTGATGTAATCCTCCTTTTATCCTGGATAAATAAAATCTCATTTTGCTTGATTCAGTGTGCTAAGTCGTGAATGAATGGATCATTAAGCCAAAAAAAACAAAAAAAAAAAGAAGACAGAGAGAGAGAGAGAAAATCACTTTTTTAAATGATCATGGAAAATACTTTGTTAATAAATCTTTGCATTGAAAAGGATCCCCAAGTGATCAAAGCAAATTTTGTGCCAAAACCACGGAGGAGTAGAGAATTGATTAGCTTTGCTTAAAGAATTTAAAGATGCTCTTGCTGAATCTTGAAAAGATAAACTTGGGACTTGAGGCTTGCTCACCATCCTCTTCTCCCAAATACCAAGCCTAAAAGATGAGCCCACAATCCAAATCCATAACTAGATCCTTGATGGTAGCCAAATATTTTAAATAAACTTCTTCTTTCAAAAGAAAAACCAAACAAAAACAAAAAAAAAAAAAAAAAAAAAAAAAAAAAAAAGATGAGAGAGCTCGCTAGGATGAAAACTTGAAAGGGCGCCTAGGCAAAAGTAAGAGCACAAAAAAGAAGAAAATAAAAGAGAGAGAAAAAAGAAGAAGATGAAGGAGCTCGCTAGGATGAAAACCCGAAAGGGCGCCTAGGCAAAAGTTAGAGCAAAAATAAGATGCGTGTTGACTTCAAAACTTGAATCCTAGCCAGTCAAAATCATGAAGAGAGTAAGAGATAGAGAAAAGAAAGGAAAGAGAAAAGAAAAGGCAAAGAATAAATAAGATTGAGAATTTTTGGGCGCTTTAAAGTACATCATTTCCACACGAATTATCCCAAGGCTCTGTGTTGTTCTAAACAAAGAAAAATAATTGAAAATAAAAAGAGAGATTTGAAAGTATCAATTAGTCTCAAAATTTTGTGAGAGGCTCAATGTCTAAATGAGCCTAAAACAATGCAAAGATATATTTGAAGAGTGATTTGGAAGATTGATATTGCTTTGAGAGTATGATGGAGTATGATTAAAACACGATGTATTATGAGAGTTGTAAAGATTGACTGGCTAGTGAAAAGGTGAAAAGAATCAACCGCCAAAAAAAAATTTAAATAAATAAAAGAGAGAAGAGGAAAATAAAAAATAAATAAATAAAAGGGAGAAGTAGTTCATCTTCTCATCATCTTGTTCAAAAGCTGCCACAAGGAATCTGTTTCAGAAAATCTGCCCAGAAAGGGCACTCATTGAACCCAAATGAAAACATGGCTCGAAAAGCCCACCAATTCTTGAAGCCTTATTTTTTCAAAACCTCCAGAGTTGATGATCTACGTTTCGACCTGATTCCCACTCGGGGATATGTAGGCAGCCTACCCGGTTCTGTCGCCACCCTCACCATCTTATGGCATCTTTCTTGCAGGCCTTGACCGAACTACTTTGGACCTGATTCCCATTCAGGGATAAGTCGGGCAAACCTTCCAAGGTTCTCGGTCCATAACCATCCCTAAATCATAAGTATCACCCTTTGTGCCTTTGGATTCCTTCCTTCAAAATAGGGGCAAACTTGCGTAAGTTTGCCTAAAGCCACATATATATTGCCAAACCAAGGGCAAATTTCGTTTGCTGAATACCACATTTAATCCCAGGAGCAATGCCTCCATGTCCTATTCAAACTAGGGGCAAACTTCGTTTTCCAAAACCCTTCTATGTCAGAGACAAATTCTCAAGTAGTCAGGTTTATTTTGAATGGATTGAAATAGAATGTCTTTTATTCTCTAAGCTAAAGCACTAATTTGAAGCGCACTCTGGGTAGGCAAAGAATCAGCAAACCTGAAAAGGGAGAATCTTCAAAGTTTAGATTTGTCGGTGAAGTACTTCCATTATAAGATAATGAATAAATGAAAGATGGAATGATACATTATTCACGAAGAAAGCACATTGATTCACAATAATACAGAGTTTGAGTCAGTCGTCTTGTGTAAATGCTTTGTCAAGTTTGTCCTCCTTTGATGAGTCAATAATGGTCTCAAATATGTGGGTTTAAGATATGAATAAAGATTTGAAAGGTCTCCATGAGCATCCCAAGGGCAATACAAGCAGGAGTCTTGAACACTATCACAACACAATGCTAAAGTGGAATATGAAGGGTCCAAGTCTAGGGGCATAGGTGGCTTCCCTCTTAAAAAAAATAAAAAATAATAATAATAATAAAACAAAAAAAATTCCAAGGGTCCGCAGATGCAGGAAATCATTTTCTACAAAGCCCACTTTCGTGGCAATTATCTTCGAAAGTCCATTCATATGGCACCCACCATCATAAGCCCACTTTCGTGGTAACCCCATCATAAGCCCATTCATATGGCACCCTCTCATCAAAAGTCCACTTTTGTGGTAACCAACATCATAAGCCCACTTTCGTGGCAACCCCATCATAAGCCCATTCATATGGCATCATCAAAAGCCTATTTTGTGGTGACCACCATCATAAGCCCATTTATATGGCAACCTCATCCATGTAAGCCCCCCCTGGTTGCACTCTTTTAGCCAAGCCAACGCTCATGGCAAGTTCATTCACATAAGCCCACTTCGTGGCAAACACACCTCATAAGCCCACTTCCGTGGCAAATCCACACTCGTGACAAGCATATCCAAACGAGCTCATTTCGATGTCTAAGCTCCTAGTACAAATCATCAGCATCATCATCAATGTCATCATCATCATCATCATCATCATCAAGTACTTGAGCCTTAATTGGCTCCTTTGAGTTCATGAGTCCGTGTGACTCCATGTTTGGGAAATGTGAATTCTTAAAGCCAGTGCAACTCCTAATCTCTGCAAATAGAAAAAGAATTTCTAAATCCGCGCGACCCCGGTCTTTGAAAATAGAAAATGAATTTTCGATTCTGCGCGATTCCCGATCTTTGAAATAGAAAATGAATTTTCGAATCCGCGCGATTCTCGGTCTTTGAAAATAGAAAATGAATTTTCGAGTCTACAAATAGAAAAAGAATTTCCGAATCCACACGATTCCCAGTGGATACCGGCATTTGGGCCCACTTTTAAAACAATTTTCAAATTCAAATTCAATTACAAAGAGTCGCCACTTAATTTTTAAAGAGAAATTAAGAAACCATTTTAAAAGCAAACCGATATTTTGCGAAACCAAAGATAATCTGGGTCCGGGGATTATGGAATGAAAGGGGAAGGAGCCCGACGGACTAAAACACCCCCTTTCATCCTATCTCGTGATATGCCTCTACTCATCATCCTTTTCAATCGAATTATTAATCTAAGCATACCCTCAACTAATACATATATATAAATAATACATTACATAAGCATGTTGAAAAGGGTGCAAAATTGCTAACGACAAAATATCATTCATAAGCCACGTAATTCAAATAGCAAGCAATATGATATGCAAATAGGGAACTAGGAGACATACCCGGGATCCCGCCGCGACAATTAAACGCGTGATGCATGCAAGAAAATAAAACCTAAGAAAAGGTCTCTAATCACATATACACATAAAGCAAGACCTAATCTAAGGTGTCGCACATGGAGTCAAAAATCAATTAAAAAAAAAAAAAGTAAATTAAACTAGAGAAGGGATTGAGAAATCGTACCTCAAATGCGCTACGAAACAAAGATTAGTCCACATGCTTCACACAATAATATGACATCAAATAATCAATCCTAAATCTCTAGCTTAGATCTATCAAGTAAACGAAGAATTGATAAAACTATGAATTCCTTTTGATTAGTTGGAGCCATAGCACCTCTATAGATATATAAGTTTCAACTAGGAGTCAATGTAATGTCCATATAGGGGTTCTATAATCCCAACATGATCATAAGGAATCCATGTTTATGTTCAATTATGTTCAACTAAGTCCAATTTTATCCAAAAATTAGCTCTAATCATAAGCGTCAACATACATGAATGAATGATTGATTATGAACAAGAATGAGATATGAATTTATTCACTAATTTGGACCACTTAGTCTCTGGATTTAAGCTAAATTATCATTATTCAAAACATAATTTGGGTCCCAAGACATTAGGAAACCATTTAACTTAAAATCAATGAGACTAGACAAAAATAGTGACTGTTTTTCCTAAATTACAGAGAGCAGACCAGATTTTAAAAGGTAGAGAAACCATACTTCTAACGGTTGGATCTCAATGATTTTTGGATATGATATGCCTCTGTGAGTCTAGTTGCTAACCCAAAAAGAATATCAAGGTTTGAATGGTGAGATCTCTGGGAATATGGAAAATACTAGAGATCACTCAGGAATCTGCAACTCTCTGTCCGGAGATTTTGTACGATTTTCTAAAAATAGCCAAAAAAAAAAAAGAGAAACACTTAGATCTTTTTAGGGTATCTTCCTAACACATTGAAATACTTAGAAAAAATTATTTGAAGTCAAGAAAGATCAATTAAGGTTCTGATTTATTAATTTTAAAACGGACTTATTGTTCTGAAATTTTGGGCAGAGAATTGCTTGTTTTGAAATCACAAGACCAAACCGTCTTAAGCATGGAATTTCATCAAAACAAAAATTGCAGAGGTGCTTAAGTGAGTTATGAACATCTTCCAATTGGTCTCCTCCAATTTCCAGTGAACCATGATTTTATAAAAATCTTTGATCACAGTTGGTTTATGGATTCACTGCACCTTTGTTAAATTGATGTTCATATTTCGAATCAAACTTGATCCATGATTCTAGAGAGAACTAGGATCAAGTATGACTATGATTATTGGAATAAATAATGAAAGATGAAGAGATTCATAGATTTTGCCTTAATGGATTTCCATCATAGATCTCATAGCAAGAGAATCCTAAGGTCTTACTCAATCTTATGAACCTTGGAATATAAACAATGAAAATCTACTTATAATTCCTCTCTCAAACATATGATCCTTGAGGAATGTAGATCCATGACACCTTATTCTCCTCTCAAATTAATGGTCCTTGGAGACTAAATAAGACCCAAATTTACTCAAATCTCTATGGAATATAGTATGAATTCCATAAAATCCCTAATAGGGAGATCCAAATCATGAGCTAAGACTTGAACTCAACCAACTATATGTAGATATGACTAAGATTCACTTTAATCTCCATCTGGATCATAGGATGATAGAAAACTAAAGAATCAAACTCAAATAGACTCAATAAGATATATAAAGTCTCATGAATATTAGAAGGAAAATAGAAATGAAGAATCAAAGTTTACTTAGAGGAATTGGAACACAAATTCTTCAAAACCAATTTTAACTTAAACCCAAGGCACCAATTAGATCCAAATTAATGAAATACTATAAGATTCAATCACAAATTCTAAGTGGTGTGTGATGAAATGAGGTAGGAAGAGAGGTTTTGAAAATGTGTAAAAATCCTAGATCTATGAATTTGTGATTGAATTATGTAGAACAAATATAGGAATAAGAATTTAACCTCTAGATCTTCTTAGGATTTGATTGATTTGGAGAGATCCAAGCCTTACAAGCAATACTCTTCTTCTTCTTCTTCTTCTTCCTTGAAGCTTCAAGGTTCTTCAATGGAGATTTGAGGAATTAGGTGTATTGGGTAGGATTTGTATGAGGTTTTTGGGTTTCTCTCTCTATATTTCTCTAAGAACAAACTTCATCTTCAAAATTCAGCCTCTCTTTCTAAGATTCAAGTCTCATCTTCAAGGTTGAAGTCTCTCTCTCAAGATTCAAGTCTCTAACCTCCAAAAATGGGAGAAAATGGGGTTTTATAGACTTTCATTATCTTAGGGGCTAAGATAAGGGTAGATAGGTCAATTAGGTATGGTGGGAGCATGGTTTGCATGACCTAGGAGTAGTAAGCACGTACACAAAAAACGGCATCGTTTGGTGCATTCATTTGATCAAAGATTTAAATAGAATTTTGACTTAAAAATGCAAACAAGCCTAGGCCGGCACTCAATGAATATGGAACGGCACTCGCTGAGTGCCAAACGGCATTCAGTGAGTGCCTCAGTGGCAATCACTGACTGTCGTTCGGGCACTTTGAGTGTCGCTGCACAGCAGTTCAGCACTATTCACAGCAATTCAGCACCTTAATTTCATTTCATGTCATTATTTACTTAAGACATTAAATGTAATTAAGGAAATACCCTCTATTTGGATTCAATAAAAATATCTAAAAAATCAAAATACTTAAGGAAAAAAAGTCAACTCTCCCTCCGAGGGCAAAATTTCCAATTTTTTGCACAATTCTTCTTATAGACCTTTCGATTTCTCAATGTTCCTTTCATTTAAAAATTCTTAAAAATCATTTCTAGCATAAGAGAGACCCAATGAACATTTACCGGGACTTTTCATCTTGAAATTCGGAAATTTTACAATTGACCCCCCTTTTGACTCGTTGACTTTTCACTGGGTCAACTATTGACTTTTTCGGGGTTCATGCTGAATTTCTCTCCTTTTAAAAATGGTTTTAAGATGCTCCGAGGACAATGTCGTGTTTCTGTACGTGTTCAAAACTCATGGTCTACAAGGTGACGGGTAGATGAGAATTTTGGTCTTTTTGGCTAAAAAGGGCGATTTTGAACCGAGATTCTTTTAGGAAGAGAGTCAGATTGCTTGTAAGAGTCTTGATTCTGACGAGACATATTCATCATCGATCTCTAGAGGTAAATCCCCCTAAGTTTAATAGTTCGGTCAAAATTGGGGTGTCTATAGGCAACACTTATCACAAGTGAATGTCGAAGCCTGTGTGAGACAAGCCTTTGACCGGACTATTGAACTTAGGAAAACAAAATGCGTTGCAAAAACATTTACGAAGAAGGTCGGTGCTGGTCGTGTTCAACGGTGATCTGCCTACATATCCCATTGGGAATCAGACTAGGGCGTAGTTCGGGCAAGGGACAACTCCTAAGCACAAATAATCACACGGATGAATGCACCTATCCTATCGTAATGCACGTGCTCATGGAATAACGACTGTCAATGCAATGTCATGCTTCATGCTATGTAGATGCGAAGATCCAAGATCATGCTCTTTTTGGTGATATAAATGCATTATATGCCTTACACCGATATGAATTTCCTCAACCTAGATAACTTCAACAAGGATTTGCCTCTATCTAGAGGACTTCAATAGAGATTTGCCTCAATCTAGAGGACTTAAACGGAGATTTGCCTCAATCTAGAGGATTTCAACATATTTGCCTCAATCTAGAGGACTTTAACAGAGATTTGCCTCAATCTAGAGGACTTCAGCAAAGATTGCCATCGAGGACTAATATCGACCAAAATGATGCTGCCATCGAGGACTAACGCCAATTAAAAAGATTTCCATTGAGGACTAGTATTAGATGCCATAGAGGACTAACACGAATGATGCTACTACTGAGGACTAATGCAAGGTTGCCATTGAGGACTAACACCAATGATGCTGCCATTGAGGACTAGCGCAAGGTTGCCATTGAGAACTTATGTTGTAAAAGCGACAATCAATAGCCCTTTAGGGGACTTACATTGCAAAAGCAAAGATCGACAACCTCGTAAGGACTTACATTGCGAATACAGAGATCAACAGCCTTGTAAGGACTTACATTACGAACGTAGAGATCAACAGCTTCGTAAGGACTTATGTTGCAAAAGCGACAATCAACAGCCATTTTGGGGACATATGTTCTAAAAGCAGAGATCAAAAGCCTCGTAAGGACTTACATTGCGAATGCAGAGATCAACAACCTCGTAAGGACTTATGTTGCAAAAGCGACAATCAATAGCCCTTTTGGGGACTTACGTTCCAAAAGCGAAGATCAACAGCCTCGTAAGGACTTACATTGCGAATACAGAGATCAACAGCCTCGTAAGGACTTACATTACGAACGCAGAGATCAACAGCCTCGTAAGGACTTATGTTGCAAAATCGATAATCAACAGCCATTTTGGGGATATATGTTCCAAAAGCAGAGATCAAAAGCCTCGTAAAGACTTACATTGCGAATATAGAAATCAACAGCCTCGTAAGGACTTATGTTGCAAACTGCGTTCCCAGAATCCATTGACAGCGCGTATAAGTTGGTACTGCAAAAAAAATTACGTGAAAACTACAATAACCCTACTAGGGCGGAACTAGGGTTACCTTGAACTGCAAAAACGGATTGCTGTAGTAGACGAATCGAGAACACGGGCTCGATAACAGCTCAAGATCTTCGAAACCCTTTATGTTTTCTGCTCTTCCCTCTTTATGTTCTATTTTCTATTCCCAGTTATAACACTCTCTTTGATTGCTGTGATGATTCAATCCTGATAACATTGATCCGACAAAGATGTGTTCGTCAGGAGGACTAAACGATCTCCGATTTACTTGAATTTTTAACAACAGCTCCGTCTCGACGTCAGGAACGTTGTGTAAAACATTCAGCAACTTTCGATCCATATCGAGCAGTCCGAAGCTCTTTTAGTGAGCGTTGTCCGACGCTAGCGATCTTCACTCCTATGTCTCTTGAATGCTCACAGAGACTAGGGTTTGGTGGAAACCCTTCTAGAAGAAAGCTAGGAGGTCAAGGGAAGCTTAGAATGTGAAATCATGCAACCTGAGAGAAGAGCCAAGGCAGCATATATATAGGCTACGATAGGGACCATAAGAAGTCAATAAGGAGTAGGCTTCCTTATGGAATTAGGAAACCCTAATTCGAACTGAATCAGATTCTTATTTCCATAAATTATAATTCATACCACTAAAGAATTATAATTGCACTCCTACCCTTATCTCAAAAATATATTTCGAGCTCCATGTTATTAAATTCTTATTATCTCCCCATGTTAAGATTACAGATATCCATTAATTAAATATAATTACTGACAATCATATCTAATTAATCTCTTAAAATTCCTTGAGATCCTCTGCTTAACTTATCTAATATGTCGGATACAAAATCCACCTGCAGGGTTTGACATAATCAAAACTTATAAGCTTTCTCAAGGGGATATCATCAATCCCAAAATTGAGACATGGATTCCATCATTAATTAATATCCACCACACAATTAATATTGTCACCCAATCCAATGAGATATTGACCCATTTAAGGATCTCACCCTTTTAGGGATCAAAGTATAAATATCAAATGTACGTGTCTATAAATTAAATTAGGATTTAGAGCATAAGCACTCATAATAGCCATGAGGTATTAATTATCTTATAAGTCAGTATAAAGATAATTACCCCAAGTCGGTCCTGTTTAATACACAAAGTGTACCAGCATAGTGAGTTGAAACTGTACCGTTTCCCGCAGTCAAGACAAACCTACTACAACACCATGCTGCAGTCCTACCGATGGTGTGTCCAATCCCATCTAAGACAGTAAACCAAAATCTTACATTCTACAATATCTGGTGGTCTGATCTTCCGTGTGTAAGCCGAACTGTACACACCAAACCACCTACTATGTAGAATGAGAGACACACATGCATAATATTAAATAAATAATATAATACAAACATTGCCCACACAGATTCTTATAAAAATGGAATAACTGATTTTATTAAAATAATAAATTAACTACATAAAGCATGGCTTTTAGTATACATCCCTAACAAGTACTTCACCGACAAATCTAAACTTTGAAGATTCTCCCTTTTCGAGTTAGCTGATTCTTTGCCTATCCAGATTGTGCTTCAAATTAGTGCTTTAGCTTAGAGAATAAAGACAATCCATTCAAAACAAACTCGATTACTTGAGAACTTGTCTCTAACATGGAGGGATTTTGGCAAACAAAGTTTGCCCCTAGTTTGAATAGGACTCGTAGGCATTGCTTATGGGGTTAAATGAGGTGTTCAACAAACAAAGTTTGCCCCTGGTTTGGCGATATATATGTGGCTTCAGGCAAACTTATGCAAGTTTTCCCCTAGTCTGAAGGAAGGAAGCCCAAGGCACAAGGGGTGATGCTTACGGTTTAGGGATGGTTACGGACCGAGAACCCTGGAAGGTTCGCCTACTTCCCCGAACAGGAATCAGGTCCGAAGTAGTTCGGCTGAGGTTTGAAAGAGAAATATCACGTGGTGTAATGATGTTTGTGATCAAACCACACAGGCTGCCTACGTATCCCCAAGTGGGAATCAGGTTAAAACGTAGTTCATCAACTCTGGAAGTCTTGAAAGAATAAGGCTTCAAGAAATGTGGGCTTTTTGAGCCATGTTTCCATATGAGTCCAATGAGTGCTCTTTCTTCGGAAGATTTTCCAAAACGGACCCCTCGTGGTAGCTTTTGAACAAGATGGTGAGAATATGAACTACTTCTCCCTTTTATTTATTATTATTATTTATTTTCTTCTTCTTTTTTTCTTTTCTTTTCTTTTCTTTTTTGTTTGTGGCGGTTGATTCTTTTTACCTTTTCACTAGCCAGTCAATCTTTACAACTCTTATAACACATCGTGTTTTAATCATACTTTATCATACTCACAAAGCAATATCAGCCCTCCGAATCACTCTTTATTTTCCTCAAAGATATCTTTGCATTGTTTTAGGCCCACTTAGCCATTGAGCATCTCGCAAAATTTTGATACTAATTGATACTTTCAAATCTCTCTTTTCATTTCCAATTTCTTTTCTTTGTTGAGAACAACACAAAGCCTTGGGATAATTCATGTACCAATGATGTACTTTGAAGTGCTCAAGAATTCACAATCTTATTCATGCTCTGCTTTTTTTTCTTTTCTCTTTCCTTTCTTTTCTCTACCTCAATATCTCTTACTCTCGGCATTTTGAACCCGGCGGGCAGTATCTCATGGACTCCATCATACAGTCCTTCCAACTCTAGTAAATAGGTGTCTACCTCTTGAGCCTTACGGACCACCCTCTCAAGCTTCTCTACTTTTTCAGCCATTAATTTTTCTTTCTCAGCTTTCTCTTTCTCTAATCTTTCTTTTTCTGCTTGCAGCACATCAGCTCTCTGAACTTCTGGGTCATCAAACCAATCTTCTTCCCTAGCAGGAGGATCAACAACTGGTGGGTTAACTATAGGTGGCTGTCGTGCCAATGTTTCCATCATGGTCATCATCCTAGTCATTTGTCTTGCTTGTTGTTCTACTATAGCCCTCAATTATGCTATTTCTCTCGCGTTTGCTTCTTGTGCCATCTCTCTACTGACTAACCTCGCAGTGGAATCTCTGTACCAGACTGTGCTTGTAACAGGTTCTAACTTTCACCTACAACCAGTTCTTTAATTAATTTTGATCTATTTGAGAAGACTTTTATTTATTTTTCACATTTTCTTTTACAGATGCTTAGTGAAATGTTTATGAATGTTTCATATGTTACACGAATGCAATGCATGTGTGCGTGTGTGTCTACTCTATATGCCAAAGAAAAGGAAGAATTCTATTCCTTACATATAATCACATAAGCATATAAAATCTTCATTCATGTTAAGTGCGCTAATTTCTCCTTTCATTGTGATCTTCACTAGTCTTTCAATGTTTGGATATTTTGTTTGAAAATCATGGTGGGATCTTTCGCAAGAACTTTGAAAAAAGTATTTCACAAGATGATTGAGTCAAAACTTTACTTTGAAACTCATTTGAAAAGTGTTTCTTTAAAATGATGAAGTCTTTCTAAAACAATTCTTGCGAATTTTGAATCTCTTCTTTGAGGATATGCAAAATATTTCTTTAGTGGACAATGATTGAGTTCACCTCACCTTGATCAAGAGAAAATGGGTTTCAAAGATTTTTCTTACAAGAGGGATTTTTCCAAAATGCTTTTTACCAAGGTGAATTTGAAACTTTGGATAGGAAGATCTCATGATTGGATAATTATTGTACTTTTCATGAACTTGGATGCATACAAGGTCAGTGATGCTTAGCTAAACATGACATAAGGGACGTAATCTTATAATTGAAAATTTGGCACATTCCCAAATGCCGTGGGACATGAAGAGGAATTGTTCAAACGTGACTAAGAGGTTACATTTCTTTTATCAGGCAAGCATCGTCATCATCTCAATTAATCCCTTCTGGGCATACAAAACATCCTAGCACATAATCCTAGTCAAGAATTGATTTCCTATGATCGAAGGGTTCTATAGAAGCTATCATGCAAAGGCCGGGTTTTGGTCAGAAAAGGGACCCTTGACACACATCCGATAGTATGCTACATATACCAAAACATGGTACGAGATCAAAGGTGATCACACAGTCCCATGATGGCTTGACCGACCGGGTTGCCCCGAGCCTCCAAGGTCATAGTTTCGTTCAATCGACTGGCGAGACATGCAAGTGCAATGCAACGGGCACACAAAAATTAATTAATTCGATTAAAAGGATGCTTTCAAGTCTAATCCTTGAGTGAACCCAAAATCAGAAATTCTGGTCTGCGAAACCAGAGATTCTAAGTTCGATCCCTAGCAGAGTCGACAGATTGTGGATACTGGCATTTGGGCCCACTTTTAAAATAATTTTCAAATTCAAATTCAAATACAAAGAGTCGCCACTTAATTTTTAAAGGGAAATTAAGAAGCCATTTTAAAAGCAAACCGATCTTTTGTGAAACCAAAGATAATCTGGGTCCGGGGATTACGGAATGAAAGGGGAAGGAGCCCGGCGGAGTAAAACACCCCCTTTCGTCCTATCTCGTGATAGGCCTCTACTCATCATCCTTTTTAATCGAATTATTAATCTAAGCATGCCCTCAACTAATACGTATATATAAATAATACATTACACAAGCATGTTGAAAATGGTGCAAAATTGCTAACGACAAAATATCATTCATAAGCCATGTAATTCAAATAGCAAGCAATATGATATGCAAATAGGGAACTAGGAGACATACTCGGGATCCCACCGCGAATATTAAACGTGTGATGCATGCAAGAAAATAAAACCTAAGAAAAGGTCTCTAATCACATATACACATAAAGCAAGACCTAATCTAAGGTATCGCACATGGTGTCGAAAATCAATTAAAATAAAAAAAAAAGTAAATTAAACGAGAGAATGGTTGAGAAATTGTACCTCAAATGCGCTACAAAACAAAGATTAGTCCACATGGTTCACACAATAATATGACATCAAATAATCAATCCTAAATCTCTAGCTTAGATCTATCCAGTAGAGGAAGAATTGATAAAAATATGAATTCTTTTTTATTAGCTGGAGCCATAGCACCTCTATAGATATACAAGTCTCAGCTAGGAGACAATGTAATGTCCATATAGGGGTTCTATAATCCCAACATGATCATAAGGAATCCATGTTTATGTTCAATTATGTTCAATTAAGTCCAATTTTATCCAAGAATTAGCTCTAATCATAAGTGTCAACATACATAAATGAATAAATGATTATGAACAAGAATGAGATATGAATTTATTCACTAATTTGGACCACTTAGCCTCTAGATTTAAGCTAAATTATCATTATTCAAAACATGATTTGGGTCCCAAGACATTAGGAAACCATTTAACTTAAAATCAATGAGACTAGACAAAAATAGTGACTGTTTTTCCTAAATTACAGAGAGCAGACCAGATTTTAAAAGGTAGAGAAACCATACTTCTAACGGTTGGATCTCAATGATTTTTGGATATGATATGCCTCTGTGAGTCTAGTTGCTAACCCAAAAAGAATATCAAGGTTTGAATGGTGAGATCTCTGGGAATATGGAAAATACTAGACATCACTCAGGAATCTGCAACTCTCTGTCCGGAGATTTTGTACGATTTTCTAAAAATAGCCAAAAAAAAAAAAGAGAAACACTTAGATCTTTTTAGGGTATCTTCCTAACACATTGAAATACTTAGAAAAAATTATTTGAAGTCAAGAAAGATCAATTAAGGTTCTGATTTATTAATTTTAAAACGGACTTATTGTTCTGAAATTTCGGGCAGAGAATTGCTTGTTTTGAAATCACAAGACCAAACCGTCTTAAGCATGGAATTTCATCAAAACAAAAATTACAGAGGTGCTTAAGTGAGTTATGAACATCTTCCAATTGGTCTCCTCCAATTTCCAATGAACCATGATTTTATAAAAATCTTTGATCACAGTTGGTTTATGGATTCACTGCACCTTTGTTAAATTGATGTTCATATTTCGAATCAAACTTGATCCATGATTCTAGAGAGAACTAGGATCAAGTATGACTATGATTATTGGAATAAATAATGAAAGATGAAGAGATTCATAGATTTTGCCTTAATGGATTTCCATCATAGATCTCATAGCAAGAGAATCCTAAGGTCTTACTCAATCTTATGAACCTTGGAATATAAACAATGAAAATCTACATATAATTCCTCTCTCAAACATATGATCCTCGAGGAATGTAGATCCATGACACCTTATTCTGCTCTCAAATTAATGGTCCTTGGAGACTAAATCAGACCCAAATTTACTCAAATCTCTATGGAATATAGTATGGATTCCATAAGATCCCTAGTAGGGAGATCCAAATCATGAGCTAAGACTTGAACTCAACCAACTATGTGTAGATATGACTATGATTCACTTTAATCTCCATATAGATCATAGATCATAGGAAACTAAAGAATCAAACTCAAATAGACTCAATAAGATATATAAAATCTCATGAATCTTAAGAGGAAAATAGAAATGAAGAATCAAAGTTTACTTAGAGGAATTGGAACACAAATTCTTCAAAACCAAACTTATTTTAAACCCAAGGCACCAATTAGATCCAAATTAATGAAATACTATGAGATTCAATCATAAATTCTAAGTGGTGTGTGATGAAATGAGGTAGGAAGAGAGGTTTTGAAAATGTGTAAAAATCCTAGATCTATGAATTTGTGATTGAATTATGTAGAACAAGTATAGGAATAAGAATTTAACCTCTAGATCTTCTCAGGATTTTATTGATTTGGAGAGATCCAAGCCTTACAAGCAATACTCTTCTTCTTCTTCTTTCTTGAAGCTTCAAGGTTATTCAATGGAGATTTGAGGAATTAGGAGTATTGGGTAGGATTTGTATGGGGTTTTTGGGTTTCTCTCTCTATATTTCTCTAAGAACAAACTTCATCTTCAAAATTCAAGTCTCATCTTCAAGGGTCAGGTCTCTCTCTCAAGATTCAAGTCTGCAACCTCCAAAAATGGGAGAAAATGGGGTTTTTATAGACTTTCATTATCTTAGGGGCTAAGATAAGGGTAGATAGGTCAATTAGGGATGGTGGGAGCATGGTTTGCATGACCTAGGTTAAATTAGGGTAGATAGGTCAATTAGGGTAGATAGGTCAGTAAACACTTACACAAAAAACAGCATCGTTTGGTTCATTCATTTGATCAAAGATTGAAAAAGAATTTTGACTTAAAAATGCAAACCAGCCCAGGCCGGCACTCAAAGAATATGGAACGGCACTCGCTGAGTGCCGCTACACAGTAGTTCACCACTATTCACAGCAATTCAGCACCTTAATTTCATTTCATGTCATTTAAGTAAATGTCGTTTAATTCATGTATTTAGTTAAGACATTAAATGTAATTAAGGAAATACCCCCCATTTGGAATCAATAAAAATATCTAAAAAATCAAAATACTTAAGGAAAAAAGTCAACTTTCCCTTCGAAGGCAAAATTTCCAATTTCCTGCACAATTCTTCTTAAAGACCTTTCGATTTCTCAATGTTCCTTTCATTTAAAAATTCTTAAAAATCATTTCTAGCATAAGGGAGACCCAATGAACAATTACCGGGACTTTTCATCTTGAAATTCAAAAATTTTACAATTGACCCCTCTTTTGACTCGTTGACTTTTCACTGGGTCAATTGTTGACTTTTTCGGGGTTCATGCTGAATTTCTCTCCTTTTAAAAATGGTTTTAAGATGCTCCGAGGACAATGTCGTGTTTCTGTACGTGTTCAAAATCCATGGTCTACAAGGTGACGGGTAGATAAGAATTTTGGTCTTTTTGGCTGAAAAGGACGATTTTGAACCGAGATTCTTCTAGGAAGAGAGTCAGATTGCTTGTAAGAGTCTTGATTCTGACGAGACATATTCATCATCGATCTCTAGAGGTAAATCCCCCTAAGTTTAATAGTTCAGTCAAAATTGGGGTGTCTATAGTCCCGACCTGTGAAATAAAATGTATTTTTCAAGTCTGCGCGACTCCCGATCTTTGAAATAAAAATGAACTTTGAGCCTGCGCGACTCCCGGTTTTGAAAATAGAAAATGAATTGTTAAGTATGCATGATTGCTCTAAATTTAAAATAAAAATAAAAAAAAATTATCCTTGCAATACCCAGCGAATCTGGGATCATTGAATTCGGAGCGATTCTAACTTTTCTGTGAACTCTCATCTCTTGGTAAGACACCAGAGTATAAGACGCAAAGCGCATCTCAGTCTTTAAGTACATTTCCTGATTCAGCACCGGAGTCTAAGACGCAAAGCGTATCTCAGTCGATCAGGTGATTCTCAAAAGACACCGGAGTATAAGATGCAAAGCGCATATCAGTCTTTCAGCATATTTCCTGATTCGGCACTGGAGTCTAAGACTCAAAGTGCATTTCAGTCGATCAGATGATCCTCATAAGACACCAGACTATAGACGCAAAGCGCATCTCAGTCTTTTAGCACATTTCCATATTCGGCACTGGAATCTAAGACGCAAAGCACATCTCAGTCGATCAGATGATTCTCAAAAGACACTGGAGTATAAGACGCAAAGCGCATCTTAGTCTTTTAGCACATTTCCTGATTCGGCACCGGAGTCTAAGACGCAAAGCGCATCTCAGTCGATCAGATGATCCTCATAAGACACTAGAGTATAAGATGCAAAGCGCATCTCAGTTTTTCAACACACTTCCTGATTTGGCACCGGAGTATAAGATGCAAAGCGTATCTCAGTCAATCAGAGAATTCTCAAAAGACACCGGAATATAAGACGCAAAGCGCATCTCAGTCTTTCAGCACACTTCCTGATTCGACACCGGAGTATAAGACGCAAACCGCATCTCAGTCGATCAGATGATCCTCAAGACACCAGAGTATAAGGCGCAAAGCACATCTCAGTCTTTCAGCACACTTCCTGATTCGGCACCGGAGTATAAGACACAAACCGCATCTCAGACGATCAGATGATCCTCAAAAGACACTAGAGTATAAGACGCAAAGCGCATCTCAGTCTTTCAGCATACTTCCTGATTCAACATCGGAGTATAAGACGCAAAGCGCATCTCAGTCGATCAGTATTCTCAAAAAAAATGATAGACGCGACTTTCCCAAGATAGGACATCATCGGTATAGAAGAATTTTAAGGCAAAAAGGTATGTTTTGCCATTATAAGGAGTACCATTGTCCTAAGTCATTGAACCTGAGAGCATGGAGCATAAATTTGCTTGAGCACGTGCATCACGATAGGATAGGTGCATTTATTCGTATGCTTATTTGTGATTACGTGTGTTTGATCCCTTACCTGAACTACGTCCTGGTCTGATTCCTTTAAGGATATATAGGCAGCTCACCGTTGAGCACGACTAGCACCGACCATCTCCGCAAATGTTTGTTTTTGCAATGCATTTTGTTTTTACCTAAGTTCAATAGCTTGGTCAAAGGCATGTCTTCACACAGGCTTCGACATTCACTTGTGATACGCATTGCTTCACAAGCTCTGCCGAAGAGGGGTAAACTGTAGACACCCCAATTTTGACTAAACTATCAAACTTAGGGGGGATTTACCTCTGGAGATCAATGATGAATATATCTCATCGAAATCAAGACTCTTACAAGCAATCCGACTCTCTTCTTAGAAGAATCTCGGTTCAAAATCGCCCTTTTCAGCCAAAAAGACCAAAATTCTCATCTACCCGTCACCTTGTAGACCATGAGTTTTGAACACGTATAGAAACACGGCATTGTCCTCGGAGCACCTTAAAACCATTTTCAAAAGGAGAGAAATTCAGCATGAACCCCAAAAAAAGTCAACAGTTGACCCATTGAAAAGTCAACCGGTCAAAAGGGAATCAATCGTAAAATTTTTGAATTTCAAGATGAAAAGTCCCGGTAATTATTCATTGGGTCTCCCTTATGCTACAAATGATTTTTAAGAATTTTTAAATGAAAGAAAACATTGAGAAATTGAAGCCTTTAAGAAGAATTGTGCAAGAAATTGGAAATTTTGCCTTCGGAGGGAGAGTTGACTTTTTTTCCTTAAGGATTTTGATTTTTTAGATATTTTTATTGAATCCAAATGGGGGGTATTTCCTTAATTGCATTTAATGTCTTAAGTAAATACATTTACTTAAATGACATGAAATGAAATTAAGGTGCTGAATTACTGTGAATAGTGCTGAACTGCTATGCAGCGGCACTCAGAGTGCCCGAATGGCAGTCAGTGAATGCCGCTGCGGCACTCCCTGAGTGTCGTTCGGCACTCAGCGAGTATCGCACGGCACTCAGCAAGTGTCGTTCCATCTTCATTGAGTGTCGGCCTGGGCTGCTTTATTTTTTAAAGTCAAAATTCTTTTTCAATCTTTGATCAAACGAATGCACCAAACGATGCCCTTTTTTGTGTACGTGTTTACTACTCCTAGGTCATGCAAACCATGCTCCCATCATCTCTAACTGACCTATCTACCCTTATCTTAGCCCCTAAGATAATGAAAGTCTATAAAAACCCCATTTACTCTCATTTTGTGAGGTTGGAGACTTGAATCTAGAGAGAGAGACTTGAATCTAGAGGGATGAGACTTTAATCTTAAAGGGAGAAGCTGAATTTTAAAGATTGAGTTGGTTCTTAGAGAAATATAGAGAGAGAAACCTAAAAATCCCTTAGATATCTTACCCAATTCACCCAAATTCCTCAAATCTCCATTGAAGAACCTTGAAGCTTCAAGGAAGAAGAAGAAGAGCATTGCTTGTAAGGCTTGGATCTCTCCAAATCAATCAAATCCTGAGAAGATATAGAGGTTAAATCCTTATTCCTATACTTATTATATATAATTCAATCACAAACTCTTAGATCTAAGACTTTTACACATTTTCAAAACCTCTCTTCTTACCTCATTTCATTACACAGCACCTAGAGTTTGTGATTGAAGTTTCATATGTTGTCTTCATTAGTTTGGATCTAGAACTTGGATTTTAAAACAAAAACAAGTTATAAAAGCATTTTTTAATTTTATTTGGGTTTCATGTAAACTTTGATTTTACTTCTCCTTGTCTCCATTTCCTCTTGGAAATCCATAAGATCTTTGATATCTCATTGGATCCTCTTTAGGTTGATCCATTAGTCTCCTATGGTCTTATGGCTTATATGGAGATTAAAGTGGATCATTGTTATATCCATGTTTTGTTTGATGGAATTAAGTCTTAATTCATGACTTAGGTCCTCCAAATCGAATCTCATGGAGTCATTTCTGTACCTTATGAAGGTTCATATGATTTTTGGGTCATATCTTAGCCTCCAAGGACCATTGATTTGAGAGGAGATTAAGATATATCAAGTTTACATCCCTCAAGGATCATCAATTTGGGAGGGGGATTGACTTGACAATTTCCATAACTCAAGGTGTTGATATTGGTAGAAGTGAACCCATCAACCCACTGTGATAAAGGATTTTTCATTAAATCATGGTCCATTGGAACTGGATGAGACTAATTGGAGGATGTTCATAACTTACTTAAGTACCTTTGTGATTTTTGGTTTGATGAAATTCTATGTTTGAGATGGTTTGGTCTTATGATTTCAAGGTAAGCAACTCTCTATCTAGAATTCCAGAACAGTAAGTCCGTTTTAAAATTAATAAATCATAACTTTAACAGAACTTTCTTAGCCTCTAACATTTTTTTCTAAGTAGTTCAATGTGTTAGGAAGATACCCTAAAAAGATTTAAGTGTTTCTCATTTGTTTAATATTTTTAGAAAATCATACAAAATCTCTGGACAGAGAGTTGAAAATTCCTAAGTGATGCCTAGTGTTTTCTTTATTCGCAGAGATCTAACCGTTCAATCTCCAATTTACTTTTTGGGATAGAAACTAGACTCACAGAGGCATATCATATCCAAAAATCATTACGATCCAACGGTTGGAAGTATGGTTTTTCTATCTTTGAAAATCTGGTCTGCTCTCTGTAATTCATGAGAAACAGTCACTATTTTTGTCTAATCTCATTGATTTTAATTTAAGTGGTTTCCAAAGTGCTTTGGGACACAAATCATGTTTTGAATATTGATAATTAA
The DNA here is from genome assembly GCA_033977485.1 of Hydrangea macrophylla. Lineage (NCBI taxonomy): Eukaryota > Viridiplantae > Streptophyta > Magnoliopsida > Cornales > Hydrangeaceae > Hydrangea > Hydrangea macrophylla. The sequence continues at coordinate 40,345,204 of CM066994.1, forward strand.
GTCTAAATCCAAAGGCTAAGTGATCCAAGTTAGTGAATAATGCATAGCTTGTCCTCATACATATCCATGCATTCATCCATGTATATTGATACTTGTAGTTAGGATTTAGCTCTAGGTTGTCTTGTCCCTAATTGAACCTATTTGTGAGTTTCTTGTAATCATGTTTGGGATCATGCTACCTTTATATGGACATTGTATTGGCTCCTAATTGAGACTTGCATATCTATAACGGTGATATGTTCTCAACTAATTAGATTGAATCCATAAATGGGTCAATTCTTTCTATGCTTGATAGATTTAGGCTAAACCTTTAGGAATGATTATTTCATATTATAAATCTTGTCTAAAAGCATGTGGACTAACCCTTGTTTTGTAGCGGTTTTGAGGTATGAATTCTCTTCTCTTCTCTAGTTTATTCTACTTCTTTGATTTTAATTGATTTTCGACTCCATGTGCGACACCTTAGCCTAGGTCTTGCCTTATATTTATATGTTGTTTAGAGACATTTTTTCCTAGGATCTCTATTCTTGCATGCATTGCACGTTTCCTATTCGCAGTTAGACCTCAGGTAAGTTTTCTAGTTCCCTATTGCATATCATCTTGCTTGCTACTTGATTTATATGGATATGAATGATGTTTTACCGTTGGCAATCTTACACCATTTTCAACATGCTTTTGTAATGTATATGTATATATGTATTAGTTGAGAGCATGCTTAGATTACTAATATGATTAAAAGGATGTTGAGTAGAGGCCTATCCTGAGATAGGATGAGAGGGGGTGATTTTAGTCCACCGAGCTCCTTCCTCTCTCATTCCATAATCCCCGGACCCAGTTTATCTTTGGTTTCGCAAAAGATCGGTTTGCTCTTAAAATAGTTTCTTAATTTTTCCTTTTCAATATTAAGTGGCGACTCTTTAAAGGTGAATTTGAAAATTTGTTTTATAATTTAAAGTGGGCCCAAATGCCAGTATCCACAGGTAGAGTTTTCTAAACTTTTCTCTTCTAAAATCTGAATTGGGCTTCAAGGACTTTCTTCTACTTCTAATTCCTCTTCTAATTAGTCTTCAAGAGGTGCTACAACTTCAAGTGTTGTGAATGTGAGCTTTCATGTAAAACAAAGAGAAGATTCCTCCTTGAATTTCCATGGTTCTCCTATCTCTCTCTCTCTAAGTGTTCATCTCTTTTGAATTATGCAGCTGTGCAACACTCCATAGGATTAAATCTCTATCTAGTTTAGAACTAAGAAAGATGGTTCCTCTATGTGGAAGTTTAGGTGGCTATGTGAAAATGTGGTGTCCAAGCACTAAAATGCATGTTTCTACATGTATAATAAGTGTTGGAAGAGTCCACATAGACTGCTATGGGGCTGCCATGTGTGAGGGTTGTAGGTCCTACCTAGGTTTGCATGCAATGTCTCGAACTATGTGCAATTATCTCAATTTACGTGCACGTCCTCAAAGTGCTTGTAAAATGACTACTATGTGCACAAACAAAAAGTGTGTCCGAGTCTGATTATGAAATAAATACAAGTTTCTGGATTAAGAATACTGGTGGCAGAAATGCAATAATGTACAAAAATACACGTTTTTAACTAAAATGTGCAAACAGACTAGAATTAATGTAAACCTAAGAAATTCCACATAATGTATAAAATTTGCTTAATTAGATATGGACTTGAAATTCAAATATTAAATAAATAACATAAAGTAGTAGGAAAAATTACCAGTGCTACAATCTCTACCACCCAAAAAGGATTTCATCCCCGAAATCAGAGTCGGCTACCTCTCAAATAACTCTGGGAACTTTGCTCGCATTTCAGACTCTACTTCCCACGAAGCTTCCCCTTCACCATGGTGTTTCCATTGAAACTTTACAAGTGGAGTTTCTTTACTCCTCAACTTCTTGATCTCATAGTCCAATATTCACACAGGTCCTTCATAGTAAGTACCATCAATGTTCACTTCAATGTCTTTGAGTTGAATTCATGTGTCGGATTGTGAGCACACTTTCTTAACATGCTAATATGGAAAACATTGTGAACTCCTGACATTTTTAAAGGTAGTGCTAATCTGTAAGAAAATTTTCCCACTCGCTTAAGAATTTTAAAGGGACCAATATAGTGCGGTGACAACTTTCCTCTCTTCTGACCAAATCTAACCACGCCTTGTATTGGAGATACCTTAAGGAGTACATGGTCGCCAACACTGAATTCTTGATCTTTGCGGTGCTTATCTGCGTAGGACTTGTACCTACTATGTGCCGCTTTCATCTTTTCCCTCATAGTTATAATCTTCTTATTAGTTTCTAATGCTATGTCAGGTCCCAATAAGTTCCATATCCAACTTTAGTCCAACACATTGGCGATCGACATAGCCTCACGTAAAGTGCTTCAAACGGTGCCATCCCGATACTCGAGTGATAACTGTTATTATAGGCAAACTCAATTAATGATAGGTGTGTCTCCCACGAGCTTTCAAAGTCTAACACACAAGCTTGAAGCATATCTTCCATAACCTAATTGGTTCGCTCAGTTTGCCCGTCAATTTGGGGGTGGAATGTTGAACTCAATTTCAAAGAAATCCCCAAAGCTGATTACAAACTTTCCCAAATTTTGTAGTAAATCATGAGTCACAGTCTGACACAATCAAAACTGGTACACCATGCAATTGTACCACTAGTTCTTGCATATATAGGCAACCCATCTTTTTTAAATGGATATGTCATGTTATCTGCAATGAAATGGGCTGATTTGGTGAGTTTGTCCATAATTACCCAAATTGTATCATGATTATGTTGTGACCTCAGTAGCCCTACCACAAAGTCCATGGTAATGTGCTCCCATTTCCATTCAAGAATTAGTAATGGTTGCAATAATCCACATGGTCTCTGATGTTCCATCTTAACTTGTTAGCAAGTAAGGCATTTAGATACATGTTCAGCAACTTCCCGTTTCATGCCTTCCCACCAAAAATTTTGTTTCAGATCTTATTACATTTTGGTTCCACTTGGATGAATGGTCAAGCTTGACTTGTGGGCTTCATTTAAAATATCTTCTCTTAGACCATCTATATTAGGCACACAGAGTCTATTTCTATACCTGAATCCTTCATCTGTTCTGATATTCCATTCAAGTGGTTCTTTAGCTGACGCTCTCCTAAACCATTTCTATAGTTCTTCATCCTTTTTTTGAGCTTCTAGAATTCGTTCTACAATTGTTGTTGCACTTTAAGATAACTAAAATACACTCCCTCCTCTGACTCGATTGATCGAACAATGTCTCTAACGCTCGCCATTCACAAACTATAAGGGTAGCAATTATAATTTGTGGCATTCGGCTTAAAGCACCGATGACCACATTTGTTTTACTAGGGTGGTATTGTAAATTTAAGTCATAGTCTTTAAGAAATTCCATTCATCGCCTCTATCTCATATTTAACTATTTATGTGAGAACAAGTACTTGAGACTCTTGTGATCGAAAAATAATTCGAACATTTCCCCATACAAGTAGCGCCTCCAAATTTTCAAAGCAAAAACAATGGCCGCTAACTCAAGATTGTGTGTAGGATAGTTCCTTTTATGTGGCTTTAATTGCCTCGACCCATAAGCAATCATTTTGCCATCCTACATAAGTACACAACCAAATCCTTGGTACGAAGCATCACTTTAAATAACAAATCATTCACAGCTTCAAGGTATGGCTAGCACTGTCGCTGAAGTTAATTTTTGCTTTAACTCTTGAAATGCATGTTCATGCTTGTCTTTCGATTTGAACTTGCTATCTTTCTTAGTTAAACCAGTTCAAGGTGCTGAGATTTTGGAGAATCCTTCTATGAATCTCTGATAATACCTAGCCAGTCTAAGAAAACTTTAAATTTCTGAAGCATTTTTTGGTCTATTCCAATTGGATACTGCATTAACCTTTCCTAAGTTAAATGTCATGCCATCATGTGAGACAACATGGCCTAGAAATCTGACTTCTTTGAGCTAAAACTTGCATTTACAGAATTTTGCAAACAAGCAATTTTTTCACATAGTTTAAAGTGCAATCTAAACATACTTCTCGTGTTCTTCTTCTATCTTTGAGTAAATAAGGATATCGTCAATGAATACAATGATGAACTAACCCAAATATGGTCGAAATACACGGTTCATCAGATCCATGAACACAGTTGGAGCATTAGTGAGTCCAAAAGGCATAACCAAGAACTCATAATGTCCATATCTCGTTCTAAATGCAGTTTTAGATACATCCTCAGGACAAACGAGTAGCTGGTGGTACCCTGATCGTAGATCAATCTTAGAAAACATAGTTGCTCCTTGTAATTAACCGAACATGTGACCGATCCGAGGAAGAGGATACTTATTCTTAATAGTAACCTTATTCAATTGCCTATAATCAATACAGAGCTGGAATGTTCCGTCCTTCTTGTTAACAAATAATATTGGTGCTCCCCATGGTGATGTACTAGGATGAATGAATCCAAGGTCTTCTAATTCTTGAACTTGCTTCTTGAGTTCTTACATTTTCATTGGAGCCATCCGATAAGGGGTTTTGGATATTGGAAGGGTTCCAAACACCAACTCAATGCAAAAATCAATTTCTCTCTTGGGTGGTAATCCTGAGATGTTATGGAATACATCTTCAATGTTGCAAACAACAGGGATATGAGCCATTGTGACTTTTGTACTTGTGCTCTCAATAATAGTAAATCAGAATGTAAGAAAAGCATCACAAGAAGGAATACGTTATCTTTGTTCTTCCTAGGTGGACAGTTAGTCTAGACTTGTATGCCTCATTCAATATGTCTATTCTGAGCTTGTCTACATTAGGTACCACAAGTCAGCCTCTGCATCTAAACCCTCCATCTAATCCGATGTTCTATTCTTCTGGTTCTTTTTCCAAAACTTTAGCGAACCACTTCTTCAATTCTTCATCCTTCTGCTAAGCCTCCAAAACATGACAATGAGTGTTGGCTGAACTACAAGGCACCCAAAGTGTCGACCCTCTTCTAGAAGTGCGGGTTGAAGATTGAATTCTGCTACGGTCTCCATTGCTCTCCATTCTCGAATCATAAGGGAAGTAACAATCCCACGAGGCTTCCGACTCAACGCATCTGTGACTACATTTGCCTTACCAAGATGGTATTGCAAAGTAAAGTCGTAATCTGTCAATAACTCCATCCACCTTCTCTATCTCATGTTCAATTCCTTATGTGAAAACAAATACCTCAAGCTCTTATGGTCTAAAAATAAATCGAACAGTTCTTCAAAGAGGTAGTGTCTCCATATCTTCAAAGCTTAAATGATAGTGGCTAACTCAAGATCATGCATAGGATAGTTCATCTCGTGTGGCTTTAGCTGTCTGGATCTATACGCTATAACATTCCCACCTAGTATAAGCACACACCCTAATCCTTGGTGTGATGTGTCACTATAGATGGTGTATCTTTCGCCGCTCTTCGGAATTGTAAGTACTAGAGCTGAATTTAATCTTTCTTTCAACTCCTAAAATGCGCGTTCGTGTTTATCTTTTCACTTGAACTTTAGATTCTTCTTTGTAAGACTAGTCAATGGAGCTACGATTTTGGAAAAACCCTCTACGAATCTCAGATAGTAACCAGCTAAACCAAGAAAACTCCTAACTTCAGAGGCGTTACTCGGCCTCTTCCATTGTAGCATTGTGTCGACTTTTGAAGTATCCATACAAATTCATTCTCGAGAGACAACATGTCCCAAAACTTGACTTTCTTAAGCCAAAACTCACACTTGTCAAACTTTTCATATAAACGATTATCTCTGAGAGATTGTAACGTAATTTGCACATACTTCTCGTGTTCTTCTTTGGTCTTGGAATTGATCAGAATATCATCAATGAAGACAAAAATAAACTGATCCAAACAGGGCCTAAATACCCTATTCATCAAATCCATAAACATTGTTGTGGCATTGGTTAAACCAAATGGCATTACAAGGAACTCGTAATGACCATATCTGGCTCTAAATGCAGTCTCCGGCACATCTTCCAGCCTAACCAAAATTTGATGGTAGCCCCATCTCAAATCAATCTTTGAAAACATTATTGCTCCTTGAAGGTGATTGAATAAATCATCGATTCTCGGCAGTGGGTGTTTGTTCTTGATGGTAACCTTATTTAACTCCCTGTAGTCTATGCAGAGTCGAAACGTTCCATCTTTTTTTTCACGAACAACACCGGTGCTCCCCATGGTGATGTACTAGGTCAAACAAAACCCAAGTCTTCTAACTCTTGTACTTACTTCTTCAACTCTTGCATCTCTGTCGGTGCCATTCGATACAGAGTCTTGGATATCGAGGTAGTACCAAGTACCAGTTCTAGGCAGAAGTCTATTTCTCGCTGGGATGGTAACCCTAAGATATCCCTAAATACATCCTCGAATTCTTGCACCATTGGGATCTCAGCGACTGTAATCTCTAAACTTCTGCCCTCAAAAGCAGCTAGGCAGCTCGTGAGAAAAGTGTCGCTTGACGGGTTACACTGAAAACTAAAGGGTTTACTTTCGGGTAATGAGAAGGTAATCAACTTGCTAATACAATCCAAGTTGGCATGATAATTAGTCAACCAGTCGATTCCTAGGATAATGTCAAATTCTCGCATCAACAATACCACCAAATCTGTTAGCAGATCTCTGTCCTCTAGGTTAATCGGGCAATCCTTATATATTTTACCCAACTTGACAGATACTCCCAAAGGGTGTATTTAAAGCTACGAAAAGGTTCTAAGGTACTAGGCGCAAGTCTTGCATAGTTCTACTAGCAATAAAGGAATCCGATGCACCAGTATCAAATAAGGCTTTAACTCTATTAATGTAAAGCATAAGCGTACTAGCTTCCAAATTCTGAGCCTTGGCATCGAATCCTGTTGCCACAGGAATAATTGCATTCAAATGGGTCCGGGCGTTCTGTCCTTAGGCTACAGGTCCATAGTATCCTTAGCGCGGTGCCTTGCAGTCCTGACTCAGGTGACCTTTCTTACCACAATTGTAGCAGCCGATCTTGTCCCAACTATATTTATTGGGAGCATGGTAGTCTCCATCATGATGACCGGGTATTGTGTAGTTAAAACAGTCTCTCGGATACCTACCTTAGGCTGCTGGGGGTGCTGCGCTTTGTTCTGAGGTGGAGGGGGTCAAAGTGCTATTGTTCGAGCTTGTTGGGGTTTCTGATAAGCGTTCTGTGGTTTCATTTCTCCATTCCATGCTCTCTTGTTTCCTCGATAAGGTGTCGGGTTCCCTGACCCTGGGTTGAACCTCTGCAGTGGTTGATACATAGATTGTCTCGGTTCCTTATAGCCATCCTTCTCCAATCTTGAGGCTAAACAAACCATGGCTTCAAAGGTTGGTTTCAGCTGCGTCATTGTCATATGCTTGAGGTGAGGGTTCAACCCTCGGTGGAATTTTTTCAACTTCTTCTGTGAGGTATCTACCATGTGTGGGGTGAAATAGGATAGTCATTCGAACTAGGTGGTGTATTCCCGAATTGACCTGTTAACTTGGACCAAACTGATGAATTCCTTCTCCTTCTCATCTTTTTCTTCATCGAGAAAGTACTTTTCCAGGACATTCTCCTTAAAATAAGCCCACATCATTCTTCCAGTGGCATCAGCTCCAATAGTTGCCTTCTCGGCTTCTCACCATTTTGCTGGTGAGTAGGTAAGGTGGAAAGTGGCCAATCGGCGCTTCTCAATTTCATTGCATCCTACTGTATTAAAGATGGTTTCCATCTCGCGCACGCATTGTTCTACCTCCCATGGCTCACCTAAACTATCAAATTTCTCTGGGCGAAGAGTGCGGGACCTTTCTAATGTTCGATCTCCAGCCTATACTTGATGTGCGCACTGATTGTTATTGTTTCAATTATTGTTCACACGGTTCTCCATATTTCCCATTGTAGTATTAGCTCTTTCAACCCTCCCTACGAGGGCTTCAAGTAATCACGTCAGGTATATCTCTCGTGGAATAGGATTGGCTAGTCTTGCTCCATTACGATTCCTCGCTCCTCTAGTGTCTGGGGCCATTATGACCTGAATACTAGTGCATCAATGTGAGCAATTCTGGTTGCTACAAAATCCTTCAATAGGTGGTTTGCATAATAAAATACTTAAGAGGGTGCCTCAGAAATTCAATATCTACGAACTGAAAATATCAACGAATGAACAGATCTCCAAAATAGCAGTAAGAATGATATACTAGCAATCGAAGGCATATATAATGTGGTCATACCTAGAACCACAATCGTCCTATCAATAAGACTAACTTATAGTCAATACTAGCATGAGGTACCTTATGTTCAAGAAGTGTAGGAAAATCATCGAGCTCATCTAAACCTAGAGCTCTGATACCAAAAGAAAACCCTGTCACGGAATAGAGTAAGCCAAAAATAGGGAAATTTTAAATTTTTCTTTTTGGGTCCATGGACACGTAACTGGTTGGAAGTCGCCCGATTGTCCTCAACAGAAATAATAACAAGAAGCATAATAATATTGGGAATGTGTCTAATTTACAACGCAACATAATAATATTAAACATTAATGGAGTCTTACATTAACAATATTCCACAAGCCCAACTCAAAAGAAACATAAATAAATAAAAAAAAGTCTAGTGACATCGAGTGTCACTAATATCTGATAACATCTTGAAATTATTTTTAACATAAAAGAAAGATAAACAGGAGACTAATATCTTCGTCTTCAACTAGAAAATCCATAGTAGTCTCCATAGTGGTCCTCTCCAGTGTACTCCTCATCATAGAATCCTTCGTCCGCGTACCCGTCATTACTATGGTAGCCCTTGAGTTGAGCATTTTCTGTTAAACCTGGCATCGCTGGACGTGGAAGGTCCAGCAATATAAATGTCGTCAGCTTGAATACAAGTTGAGTGAGCACAAATTCTTACAAAGTACCGTTAGCAACATTTAGGAAAATGCTTAGAATCATTATCCTTAGTCGGCTTATAATTATCTTTAGAAGTTACCGAAAGATAAGACTAATCGAACAAGATATAACACCCAAACTCGAATTTCCAGGATTTATAACTAAATTGACTGGCCAAATTATTCACTCAAGACCCACATTCCATTAACCATAACTCTTCCACAAATCCGACATAAGCCTTTGGTTTAGGATAAAAGTGTTATATAGCCGCTTAGTGAGTAACTATAGTGCCTTAACGGCCGAAGAGCATAGTAAAGTGCTTTAACAGCTGACTCAACTAAGATATCCAAGGTCCATGACATGTTCTCATATGAATATAAAAGTGCTTTGATGGCCGCTTGATGAGTAACCATCGTACCTTAACGACCGAAGAGCATGTTAAAGTGCTTTAATAGCCAACTCAGTCAAGATATAATCATTCACGGATCTCATTACCATTATAATCATCATTCTTATTACCAATGGATACCATAACCACATTTGTCTAGCAATCCCCACATGACACTTGATTACCAACACCAACGACCAATAGGATTCCCATGACATAAAGGATATACCAAAGACTTACAACGAATGAAACGTAAAGTTATTTTATACATTTCGATCTTATTACATGTTTGTTATTCCAATTATCAGAGTCGTCGTATTATGGAAGTCGTCATTGCATGATATAAGTTCAAGTATAGTTACCAAAGCACATAGGTTACAAATAAACATAAATCTTAAGCATGGATCAACAGCTCAGCAATTTAACTTAGGTGCATGTGTGTTTAAGTGAACATGCGGAATCCAAATACAGGGATTTCATATATGAATAACAATAATTTCCTGTCCAAGCATGACAAAACAAAATCATAGCAAAACTATCATGCTCGAGCGCTCAGGGGGCTCGAGCACTCCAGAAGGGTGTGAGCGCTCGGACTTAGCAGTACTACAAATTCTCAACAAAACTCACATGCATGTACGAAAACTGAATTGGATCTTCTTTCATCTTAACAAAATGTTATAAAAACTTATCCTACAATTGTCTGAGTGAGAATCGATACTCACAAATGCTTAGATGGTGTTTGGATAATGATTAAATAAGGATAATGTTGAGGAAATGTTTGAAATTGTGAACTAGAGCTTCAATCCTTCTTCTCTAGAGCTTGATCATGGAAGAGATCATGGAGATGCATGCAAGTAGAAATGTGGATGTGTGTGTAGATATGAAAGTATGTGAGTGTATGCTTGGATTCAAACATGTAGGGAGTTACAAAGTGTGTATGGGGTATGTATGTAGTGATCTCTCACTCCCACTCTCTCAGTTGTTATAAGAAATTTTGCCCAAAATCAAATGACTTATGGGGTATTTATAGGCAAAACATAGTTTAGCTCAAGTGCTCTGGCTAAGCTCGAGCACTCGGGGCTCGAGCGTTCGGGTTTACTTCTAAAGAAAATTTCCCCAAGGGCCTAAACATACATCCAAACATAAAAATAACCAAGACGTCTCAACAATCAAAGCTATCAAGAGGATAAAGAAATTATCTTATTATATATAAAGACGAGAGAATTTCAAAAGAGAAGCACAAAAATTCATAATAATAGCTAGGAAAATACAGGTACTACACAGGTTGTGGTTAATCTGCGCCTGAAGGTACACTCCCTATGATCTTATCTGTTTATCCGTCGAGCCTGAGGGTTGATAAGGTCGAGTAGGGCCGACCTTATGGTCTTATTAGTTAATGCTAATGGTTGTTTAGTTGACCAAACAGGTAACTTCAATTGAGCTACCTAACTTTGTTCCAACCTTATGTACAACCCCTCATTTTCAAGTAACACTTCAAAATCTACTCAAATTGAAAGGAAGCATTTAAAAGCTCCCTTGGGACTTAAAGAAAAAATTGATTGTGATTTTTGAAAATCGTACAAAATCTATCTAACTATCTATTATATATATAATGGCTGAAGCAAATCAAGCCTCCACATTCATCCACATCAGCATTGCAATTTTCAGTCTAAAATCCTACATGGCGAACTCTGTAGCTCATTACCCCCTCTCCCTCTTTCAAATTTGGTGTCTCTCTCCTCCTCTCTCTGTCTTTCAAATTCTACTTTAGGCCTTTCCTCTACCCGCCCTGCAGTCTCCTCCATAAGCCTAGATTAATCTACTCCTCTCTCTCTCTCTCTCTCTCTCTCTCTCTCTCTCTCTCTCTCTCTCTCAAATTATGCACAAAGTCCCATACACCTCTTGGCTCTAGCCTTGCCTCGCCTCTTCCCTTTCTCTTCCCCTCCATACTCTTTCTTCTCTCTACTTTCTAGCGCCTCTCTCTCTCTCTCTCTCTCTCTCTCTCTCTCTCTCTCTCTCTCTCTCATTTTTTCCATTCTCTTCTTCTTCCCTCTACTTCGATCCTCTTTAGTCTATGATTTATAACTCTGTTTAATCGACTTTCAGGTGTCTCAATTTCAATGGTGTTTGATCTTCAGACTTGGGCTAAAGAAGTCTTTTTTGAAGACCCAGTAACCTTCGAAACTCACTTTTCCAAAATCAGAGGACTCTATCAAGCATTACGGAGGCTATGTACTCGGAGAAGAAAAAAAGCCGAATATTTTCATGGACAAGCTCTTTGATTCCAATGGCTTTTGTAGTCTCTACTGGATCGATTGTCGTGCAAACCCAAAATAATCTCTCTCTCTGGGGACGATGCCTCTGAACTTGATCATCGGTACGTCATTCACATACAATTTGCTCTTAATTTTTTAAATCAACTATTTGTTAAATTTGGGGCATCCCTATGTTGCTGATGCTATGAAATTTCAAATGTGTTCTGGGTTATGTATGAAATGAATTGTTAAAGCTCTGTACGTTGTTTAATGTTTCGTATTTCTATTGTATACAAAAGTTTTTATAGTATAATAGGAACTCAATAAAATAGAGTAGAGAATTTGGGTCAACATTTGCCAGCCCTTGCTCAATTTTTAACTCAAGTTTGAGTAAAAGTTTCAATTGTCATACTCAAATTTCTATGTAATATTGTTAGTTTCCCTCATTTGAGTATAAAATTTGAGTGAATGCATCTCCAACCCCTTCCCAAACCCATATCCAATCAATTTGAGTAAAAAGATCATAAATCATTCTCCAAACCTTACTCAAACATGTTAAAAATTTGACAATGATTAGTTTTATCCTATTATTACTACGAATAAAACTCACACTCCGTTTGGTATGATTGTAAAATAGAATAGAATTGAATTGAATTGAATTGAATAGAAAAGAAAATAAAAGAATTGATTTACGATTCTAATTCTCTTGTTTGGTTTAAACAGAAATAAAAAGAATAGAATTGAAAAAAATTATTACTATTTCCTAAAATACCCCCGTTAGAAAGTAGATTGTTCTTACCCAAACAAACCTTACTAAATTAATACCTAAACTAATTAGATCTTACCCAACCAAACATAACGAAGAAGACGAGGCGAAGAAGAAGCTGCAAGAAAAAGAAGAAGAAGAAGAAGAAGAAGAAGAAGAAGAAACTGGGCGAAGAAGAAGAAGAAGAAGAAGTTGGGCGAAGAAGACGAAGAAGAAGAATCTGTGCGAAGAAGAAGAAGAAGAAGAAGAAGAAGAAGCTGGGCGACGAAGACGAAGAAGAAGAAGCTGCCCAGGTGAGGGAGACGATGAACAGGAGGGGTAGTTTGGGAAAATAAAAAATCCCAAATCAATTCTTGAAGAATCCGACCATTTTGGGTAGGATTTGTAAAGGGCCCAAAACAAGAATTGGGTGGATTTCAAAATGAATTCATTTCTTGTTTTGTGTCAAACCAAACATAAGAATTCCACAAACAAGAATTGCAAATGAATTCTATTCTTGTTTGTGCCATTCCAAACGGACTATCAATTCGATTTGAGTTTGAGTCAAGGATTGGAGAGGATTTTTCATGAGGACCCAAATTTAAATTCGATATGAGTTTTGGTTAAGGATTAGAGATGGTCAATACATTAAAATTGTTGATTTAATTTTCAGCTAATTTCATTTACTTGCTACTTCAATACAGCACCTTTCTTATCACCAAATAACTTTTTGTTTTGCTTTTATTTTTCTTACTGAATTCATGACCCAAATACAGATTAAAAGATTCATGGAAAATTCCGTGGTTCCTTAAAACTTTAGATTTTAGAAATTAAATTCATAGCAACTTTTAATGCATTCCTTATGTTTGGAGATTTTAGAAATTGGGAGTTTTCTTGCTTCAGGTTGGAGTTTGCAAAAGGATGATGCAGATCTGAGATTGAATGTCAACATGTAATTTTTTTTTTGGGGGGGGGGGGAGGGGGGGGGGGTGGGGGTTCTTCTGTTTTTTTTTGCCCGTTCTCTAATCTTTCATGCACTTCAAAACACAAGAATCTTTAATATATGCGATGATCTAAACAAGAAAAAGCCATGTCATTGTCGAGATCGCTGTTTGTAAATCGTCTTACTTGGCAGCTCAAATTCGACAAGACCGTCAACTCCTCAGCTCCTCCTCTTCTTCTTCTTCTTCTTCTTCCTCCGCTGTAATTTCTTAATTCGAATCGCCATATCAATCAAGAGATGCCATTCACATGACCGATAATTGCATCCAGGTACCCCTATCTCTTGATATATATATATAGGGGCTGCTAACTTACAACATGATGGTTGTAAGTTAGCAGCCTACAACAGCCCTTTAGCAACAAAAAATAGGTTTTTAGCGACGAAATTTTTGTCGCTAAAGGTTCCAACTTTTAGCGACGAAATTATGTGAAAGCAGCTCTCTTTCTTGAGGCATGGTTTGCTGTCAATGGAGATTAGATCTTCTGATTATAATAAAAATAAATAAATAATATAATCTAGGATATGTGAGGTTTTATTGTTGTTTCCTGTTGTTTTCTTCTTAGTTTGACATGGAGTCTGCGATTGTAATATTCTTTTAAGTTTCAAATTTGTGTAGGGGGATGTTTTTGTGTAAGGACTATTTGTGTTACAATTTTTCGACTTCCTCTGTTTGTGGTAGCACTTTTGTAAGGGTGTTTCAATTGAGACTGTTATATTTTATATCTCTCTCTATTTTGATGAATTGAAACCATGTTGTTGTCACTAGAAGAGAAAAAAGAAAAAGGACAAAAGCAAAATTTGCCAGAACTTGCTATATTTATTTTTTTTTCCCTGCATAAGTGACATTATTGTGGGTTAATTTTTTAAGTTTTGATCTTGGATCTTAAAAGCGTATGATTTATTAGGGTTTTGTTCACTGTTTCTATGTGTGTGTGTATATGTATAAACACATATACATATCGTGAAATTTATCACGGGGAAGATAATGGAATATCATTATGTGCTTTGGGAATAAAAGTCTTCTGATTTTGATGGGTTTTTTTTACTTTTTATCATTGGCAGGGCATTTGCCAATGATCAGGTCCTATAGTTCGTCATTTCATTAGAAGGAATAGTGATACTTCAATGCAGGGTGATTCTTCATTTCCATACCTTTTATTTATTTATTTTTTTTATTTTTTAATGGTGGTGAAGAAGAAGAAAACATCAAAAGATATTTATAAACATGAACCACCTTTTATGTCTACATGTGAATCTAAACTCATAATTGTACGTGTACATATACATGATTTTTTTTCATTTATCATATTTATACAAACTTGGTGTAGTGCGATGGTTGGTCAAAATAATTTAAGCCTTTCATGATCAATGGGTTCGGTATTTGGAAGCTTAGAAGAACTTCACTAACCAAAAAGAGTAATGATAGATGCACAAAAAAAGTGCACAACGAAATGCACAACCTGCTTTAATTTGTTGGACCTCGTGTTGAAAAAGTTGTACTCTTCTTTTTTTTGTCTTTTTATGTGTACAGACTTTTCAGCACGAAGTCCAATAATTTTAAGCTGGTTGTGCATTTCGTTGTGCACTTATTTTGTGCATCTAACATTTTCCAACCAAAAAAATGACTTGTGTAGGAGTTGTGGTAGGAATTTTCTTTTATGAATTTCTTTTTCACCAAAGATTGGCAAGATTTTTTGATTTAAGCCCCTTTGGGAACCAAATATTTGTCCTTTACCATAATTTCTTCACTAAATTATTTTATCTCCTCTCTGTTGTGTTTGTTAAGAGTAATTCTCCTATATTTTCCACAATTAAATTATTATGATATATGTTCACAAATTTTTGAAAGTTTGGGTCAGCACTTGTCACGGCCCGGAACCACCCAGATGATCCTAGGACACGTGGCACACCATCAAGACTTAACTCAAGTGATTAAAGTTCTAAAATAAGTTTAAAATAAGCTTAAACAAAAGGAGATCAACCAACAAAGGAAAAAACCCTGTCTTTGCAAATAGTAAAAAATCCTGTTTTTAGTAAGTAGTAAATTCTTATATAATATTACCAAATCACAAGTTGAAATCAGTACTAAAGCCCCAAACTATTTTAGAATCAATAAAAGTCATAAAACATGAGCTTCCAAGTTCAAGCAAGAGTTTTTAGATACTTTAAGAAAAGTATTAAATATAATCATTTACAACCAACCCAACAAATAAATCCCAAGTTCAACCGTCCCAAACTAACGACACTAGTACTAGAAACACTACGATAAAACACAATCTCAACTAGTTGTCCAATCTTATATTACAGGAGTTAAATTACAATCTTACTAAAGTATGAAGCTTAACTAGCTAGAAATATTATATAAGTCTTAAACCAACCAAAGTATGACTCGTACTACAATTCAGATTAGAACCGATTACAACCATATGCAAGTTTAGAACTAAAAAGGCAAGTGACTATTAACAAGGTTACAACAACTCCCAAAACCCTTAAGCCAGCCAAGCCACTTCCCAGCTCACTTTCCCGATTCCTCGCCGCGATCACCTACGATGGTTATTTAATAACCACTACAATGTATAAGCTATAGGCTTAGTGAACAATATTAATCATGAACATGGATAATAAACATGCTCAATTCAACATATTACAAAGAACTATAGTCTCCGGCAATTACTAGTTTACTCCCACCACTACCGGCTAGCCTGCGGCTCCACTCCCTAAGTCCACGTGACTAGTCATGACCCACGTCCTCACACATGCGGTCCCATAGGCTTCTGGCGGCCGTGGTTGTCACCACGAAGATTACCTCATAGTGGTATAGAACTAGCAATTCCATCGACCCAAATACGCAACTCAACATGCTCATTTAAACATCACACCGTGCTTTTCACAATCAAATTAGACTTAATTTAACCACATGAATTTTGCCCAAGAATAAACTAAGTAAACTAAATTAAGCTAATTAGGCATGATTTGGCATTATAATTGAACCCAACATGAAAATCATCCAAATATCAAAATTAACATCACTCACCTCTTAGGTTTCACTCCTAATCACAAGATTAGAGTCCTACCATGTTTCAGGTATAAATCCTATACGAAATTACAAGCTATTAGCTAAAACCCCAAAATGGGTCACGAAAAAACTGTCACAGAACTCAATAAAATTAGTACCAATAGATTATACTCACCTCTAGGAGTCCGAATATATAGCCTATTTTTGAAAATCGATGTCGTTAGGCGCGTCAATCGACGTCGAGAAGTCCATCGTCGCTCCGTCGATATATGTAGCTCGTTTATCTCCGTATGTATCTTTGTATACTGAAATGAAAGAAGATGATTCTGGAGAATGACTCATCTCCTACGTGCCTTATTATAGGAATTTTAGTTTTTTTTATGAAATCCTCACTAGTTTGCCAAATTTGCAATTACGCTCCTATTATTTATTAAACTGTATTAAAACTATCCCAAACTTAAGTGAGTATTTGTCTGTCTCGTATGAGTCCCATAAGTGATCCCATATAATTATATGAACTTGCTAATTAGCCTACTAATTATGTAACGTGTTCAATTCACGCTCACAAAGGTACCCCTAATTGACAAAAGTGGTCACCACCTAATAACATGATATTATTAACAATAAAATAATAAATCATTTAAGGCTTAATAAACATTTAGGCACATAAGGGTATTCCACATATTGTTGTCCCATCTCAACTAGGACCAACAACACATATCCCAACTTGGGATTGCCATACTAGCCATAATTGGGTTCTCAACTGGACACCTATAATCAACTTAGTGGGTTAATCACCTCCAATAAGTGTCACACAACACAGTAATTAACATTAACTCATGATTATACATGCTAAAGCAATATTAAATATAAACCGCGAGACCGGGTGTTAATAGCACTTCTTTTGAAGTCGTATTGTTGCAGTCACAGACTTTCTTTATCTATTTTCCTTTTGTCTCAACGCAAATTAATTTAAATTGCCTTGAGTTCAATTCTGGTCATTTTTACGTTTTGAGTTAATTCCGTTGTATGCAATTTATTATGTTGATTACAATTGCAGAAGAACTTGATTGTTTAGAATTCAATTTTCTCTGCAAAATTAGTTTCTTCAATCTCTTTTATTCTCTGGAATCTCGGACTTCTCTTTATGCTTCCATCTGAATTATTGGATGTGATTTGTTCTGCATTAGTGAGATGGACATTTTTGATGAAATGGATGATAAGATTATGTAATTTACTACAAAGTAAAGCGTCATATTTATCATAATTTTTTCACTTTCTTTTTTTTTTTTTGGTTCCGCCATGTGATTACATTCTTTGTTTTGTTCTCTACACATCCCAACGCTTTATTCGGTAGAGGATTTGCTTAAATACATCTTGAATCTTGACCTACTGTTTTGACAAATTTGTATTGGCGCATTTAAATTTACTGGAAGGCTTCATTGGGATGAATTTTATATACACATTGAATTGCATAATTAAAGTGATGATGATGACTAAGGTGTTGTGACTTGTGAGTGAATCTCCCTTCGGGCATTGTTTGGTTTCCTAGAACTGATTTTTTGCAATATGTTGATGTTTACTAGCCCGTGCATAGCACACGGGGTTATCGACTAGTTAACAAATGAATAACCGAACAAAGACAGTGATAAGATGTAGAAAGATTTCGAAGCAAACCCTTAATTTAGTAAATATTTATAGAATAACTAAAATTAGCTAGATTGTATGCACATATAATTCAAATCTTTAAAAAAAAAAAAAAAAAAAAGTCACCAAAAATTACTAGTAGATGTCTCAATCAATTGGGGTTGGTAATTATATGAATTATTTTTCTTCATTCTGCATGATCAAGAGCTATATGCTCATTTAAGTTATATATATTCATATCTTGTTGTACTGCATACTTCCAGGTCAGTCTAAGTCTGCCTCTCCTTCTAATCATTCCAGACACTACGATATTATCACTCTTTTGCACAGGTGCATCTCGTTGCGCATGACCGAACCATCTAAGTCTATTCTCTCTCAACTTATCATCAATATGTGTCACTCCTACAGTCTCTCAGATATACTCATTTCTAATTCTATCTTTTCTACCACACTTCCATCTTAGCAACCTCATCTCAGCTACGCTCACTTTGCTAATGTGTTATTTCTTAGTTGTCCAACACTCTGACCTATACAGGATAGATGATCTCATAGTTGTCCTATAAAATTTTCTTTTCAATTTTGGTGGTATTCTCCGGTCACATAATATTCCAGAAATACTCCTCCACTTAACCCAGTCTACTCTAATAGGTTCAATTAGAAAAACAAATAAAAAAATGGAAGATTAAAAACAAAAAAATAAAAAAGAAAACAAAAAAAAAATGGTATCAATTAAAAACAGTTGAATTTGATAATAGATTAATGGGGCAATTAGCAATTAAACCAAATTAAGAGAAATATTATGGTTTTAGTCCAGTTTGAAAAAGATTGTAGTATTATGTCTATATCTTGCTACTTTGACACAAATACCCCTAAGATTTTGCACCACAGTGACAAAAACACAAGCAACACCACCATCACCTCCGACGACCTCGCCTGAGCTCCGGCGACCACCACCATGACATCGCCTGAGGTCCGGCGACTTCGCCTGAGCTCCGGCGACTTCGCCTGCGCTTGTTTGACCTCCGACGAACACCACCACACTAGACCCCCTAGCGACTACCACCACCACCACCAGACCTCTATCATTCACCACCAACGCCACACCAGACCTCTATCAATCTCTTCACAATCAAACCACCACATTAACTTGAAAGGATCATAAAACAAGATCCTGAAAATAAATCTCTCACACCACCGAAAAAACTTGTGAAATTTTAAAAAAAAATTGTGAAATTTATCAACAAAAAGTTGTGAAATTTCACAGAGTTCGTGAAAATTTCACGAAACCACCACCGCCACACCAAACGTCTGCCGATCACTACCACGACCTCACCTGATTGATCTCTTCAAACCAAGCCACCACATCAACATGAAATGAATACATAAAAAGTTTTTGAAATTTAATTTCTCATACCAATACAGAAAAAGTTGTGAACTTTTCAAAAAAAAAAAAGTTGTGAAATTTCACAAAGTTTGTGAAATTTCACAAAAAAAAAGTGTTCTAACAAAGAGTCGTGGCTAGTGCTCGTTGGTGATGGACGAAGTTGGTGGTGGTTGCCCGCGATGGCATTGAGATCTCCAAAACCTGGGAAAGCAGAAAATATAACAGGACTTGCAATGCAATTAGCATTTTCAAGAAGGTGCCAACAAGATCGTGTAGCCAAGGACATACAGAAAGAGTGAACAAGGATGGATTCTGAGATCTTCAATCAATTTTAACCGATGAGAAAAGGTAGTGAACAATGTAGAAGGACATGAGGAAGCCAATGGTGCCGGTGGACAACATGATCGCGACGGCCATGATCAAAGAGTAACCAAGATAAAGAATTGCAGACACGGGCCCGCTCAGACTCTGAAGGTCGAAAACCAAGTAATTAATGGAGTATAGGAACACGTAAAATGCCTTCCACCACCACTGTCAATCCTCAACACAGAGGTGCATGTAGGTGAGGACCACTGACACTTCGGCACAAACGGTGACAAGCAATAGAAGGACAACGAGTTTCTCTCTCTAAATGCAAATGAATGAAATGGGTATTTTGGTCACAACTAAAAGTAGTTGAGTTTATCCCTAACAACTTCCACCAAACATGTCCTTGTCCCCAATTATTTTTCCATTGTGTCTTATAACCAAATAATTCTCCTAATTTGGTATTTAATACCAAATTTCTATAGATTAATTCTCCAAGATTGGACTTTATATCAACTAGCGCTTTTAGAAGTTTGGCAAAATTTCACTAACCTCCTTCCAGATTTATATTATATTTCAATTAAACTATCATCTAAATACACTAATCAATTTTAGTATCTAAATAAGTTGATCCCTGACGTTAGAAAGTACGTACTATCAAGTTCTTTAACAATAGTTCAGGTTAAGGGGTTAATTGAAGCATATGTATAATCTTCAAAGAGAGCAGTATGGTTTTTTTCAAATTAATAGAAACAGATGTAAAGTATTCAACCTCTGACAAATATGATATTATTTATCTAGTTACAGTATTTTTCTTACTCCTTTTAGGAAAAGATGTAGATGCAATTTTTTTCCTGCTAAATTACACTGACCTCCTAAGATAGGTCTAAAACAGGGACCTTGTTTGTAACACATATTCCCTTTTAGTTAGGCTTAGTTTGGCCCATTTTGGTACTTCTCATTTTAAAAAATATAATTTCATGTTAATTCATTTGGTAACTAGTTTATGAGCATTGCAAAAATTGAACTTAGAGCTTTTTTAGGGGTAGCTATTAAAAACTCTAAAATAAAGCTTTTAAAAGCTCAAGGTTGTTTTTTGGTTTCATGATGTTTTTTTGAAGAGTAATGTCTCACTTGTACAAAATTATTAAACAACTTAATAATGAATTCCATAAGGTACTTTTAAAAAGCCACGTGGGAACAAAACTAAGCCTTAGTCAACTACTAGTTAACTATAGCTTTTTTTTAGTTAAACTCCAGCATGATAATGGACTAATTTTTTTTTTATTACAAATGGACGTGTGGTGGTCGAACACTGGAATTATGAAATGGAGGGGGTATAAAACCTAACTAGGCACCTGTAACAACCTGTATTTTCACTTCCCTAATAATAAATAAAATATCAGTTTTTCTTTATTTACTATGGATTAATTTAAAGTTGGGATATTATTCTAATTATTAAATAATACTCGTGTTATTAGTTGTTAATACAATGCCATGTTACTTTGTTGTCATGTGTTATTTTAATTGTAGTATTAATTCCATAAATTAAAAATGCTTATGTTGATTTACTATAATTATATGACTTTAATTTTGTGACCCTTTTAGTAATTTTAATTGTATTAATTATGCTTAGGACTGTGCCCCTAAGTTACCCTATAATTTAAGATTAAAACTAGTAATAAAATATTAATCGCGTAGTTTACATTTTTGGTCCCTAATATTTACTCAAGGTATTTTTCTAAACTACCCAAACTAACCTAACTGAACTAACTGATCAAACTGATTTAACTAACCAAATGAATCATTATTTGCGTGACTGATTGCAGTCACTTCTCACAGTTGTATCGTATCTTCTTACAATCATTCATGTTACAACTTGTTGCCTACATATATGTTCATACCTTATAACTCATGGAGACATACACATACACAGACTTACATTTTGAAGCAATTGCATTACTCCCTTATGCAGTTGCAAACCCAACTTTCATCCCCATTTGCTCTCTCACTCTCGGATATACATACATACACATACCCATATATAACTTTCAAACTCCATTCCTCTATCTTTCACAAGCAATCACACACATACATACCCATGTTCTGAAAATTATAAGAAGATGAAGAAATACAGCAAAATATAATATCATAGTAAGTGCTAGGAGCTCCATAGCCATTAAAGTTTTATATTATGATTTCGGAAGTTTCTTCGGCAAGGTACACAGCCTAAACTAACGCTCGGTGAGTCTCTCGAACCCACTCATAATGTAGTATTTGTCATTACACACAAACTGGAGGTATCGAAAGTATGTATAGACGTCTATATATGTATATATAGCCATGGAGGTCCAAAATTAGCGGTATCGAAAATGTTAACAGAAACTAATTCTATAAATTGGAAATGAAAGTACATGATCCCAGTAAGTTCTCCTATAAACAGTTTGTTAATTGGTTGAGTTCTTGACCCCTAAAAGTGAAATTTTGTATTTGCCATGGTTTTAGAATTCTGAAAATTTTAAATTAAAATTCAGTATATATAATGTAGATTTTTGGAATCCTTACGAAAAATCGTGTAACTTTCATATATGACTCGTTGTGATCCGATAAGTAATGAGAGATATAGAGACTTTAAGAGGTTTTGGGCTAAAAACGTAGCCAAATATGGCCTTAACCAGAGTTGCAGAAATTTTGGAGAAGACGGTATACGGTTTTAATAGACTGACATTAGGATTATCTAAATATTGAATTTTGTTAGTTTAAAATGTAAATATTAGTGACAGAGTGGCTTGGTGTATTGTTCCTTGACTTGGAGGATCAAATCTTGTTGGCTGCATGTTGTTTTGTAGATATTTTTTTTAGAGTATCTAAATATTCAATTATGTTAGTTTAAAACGCAAAATACAACTGGTGGTTTGGTGTAATGTTCCTTGACCTTGAGGTTAGGGGATCAAATCTTGTTGGCAACATGTTGTTTTGTAGTTATTTTTTTTGTACATGGATTGACTTATGGGCCTAATGTGCCCAGCCCAACAAGTCTCCCAACAAGCCACATGGATTTGGTATTGGGCTTGGTTTACTACAAGCCCATATAAGAAATATAATTAAATAAATACTTGTTTTATTTGTTAATAATTCCTAAATTATGTTTTAAATTATTATAGTATATTTTTATTTCGAAAATAATATTAAATAATATTTCTTATTTTATGAAAAAAAAAAAATTTAGTAATGCTAAATTATATTTATTATTTATTTTATGTTAAATAAATGATAAATTAATTTCTAAGTATAAAATAAGTATTAGAAATACTTAAATGACCCTATTAAATTTTATATTATTATTGTTAACATGTTGGAGGTCATTTTATATAGTTGTATAAATTATCAGATTATAAAACTAGAACTTGATGCTTTTAATAAATTAATTAGTGGCTATTTAACTAGTATTTTAATTATTCAAATATCTATAGTATTTCCAAAATTATGGAAAAATAGAGGAATTATATTTTGAGGACTTGTCTTTATTAAAAATAATGTCAAAGCATGTATTTATGCCATTAAGAAGGGCCTTATGGCTAAATTTATATGCTACCTTTATCTTCTGAAGTTTGTAATAAAAATTATATGACTCTGAAAATTACACCGTCAGCTTCCTAAGATCAAACTGAGATAAATTGGTTTACTTGATGATAATTACGAGTTTAAAACAATCACTGCCATGTTAAAGAGAATAGTAAATAGAATAAGTTAATCATTTGCATAGTCGAGATGGCATGAATGGAAAGGGGTCGTTGGTCAGCATATATGTTGTGGGAATGTCTCGGGACGTGTAACCCTAATTATTCTAGGCCGCTTTTGATAAGGTAGGTCAATCAGAGTCTTGTGATAGCCGTAATTATTCCAGGCTGCTGCAGATACGGTAGATTAATTAAGAGGGCTGAGCCCAGGCTGCTTTTGATACGGTAGGTCAGTATGGTGGTAGCTTTAAATTATTCCAAGCTGCTTCAGATATGGTAGATTAATTAAAGTATTCCATGAGTTACTGTAACTTTGAATGTCTAGGTACGTCCAGGCCGCCCTAATTATGGCAAACATATCGACAAACCTTCTAAACTAACAGCATTTTGCCGATGGTTCTAGGTGGACCGAATGAGTCAAGAGATTGTGATTGAGATAAAAGAGTCAGTGAGATGAGATGGTTTCATTGTTCATGCACGGTCTTAAACATTCATTATTCAAACTATTACTAATTGCTATTATGCGATGACTGGAATAATGGATTAACCGTACTAAAGGTACTGAACATTAATAATAACTGTTAATTTACTTTTATCTTCAATGCTTGTGTGTTCGTTATGCTCACTCGGCTTTCATTAGCTGATGACTTTATTTTGTACTGAACATCCAAATGTTCTGGAAATAATTATGCAGGACAATATAATTATGTCAGCTAGAAGAGCCTACAACATTACTTTTCTAATTTAAATAAAGTTGTAATAAGGATATGGATAGTGCTTTTTTAATTTGAATAAGGCGTTTGTACCTTAAGGATATTTTATTTAAGAACAATGTAATATTATTTGAAGTTGTAATATGTTTAATATTATCTTCCATGTTGCTTTATATACTCTGTTTTCTGGTACATGTTAAGCTAAGTACAGGACAAGCGATCCATCACCTGTCATGACCTACGGGTCCAAAACGAAATGAAAAAAATTTCCCTTATTTTGCTACGCTGGGGCATGACAGGATTTTGGTATCAGAGCCTAGGTTGTATAATTAGGCTTAAGCCTAGACACAGTTTATGATAGCAAAAGGATAGGCATAGTCAAGTGTCCTCCGTACTTAGGATCCGACATCTAGATATATTAAGATTAGCCCTGGTATAAGGTAGTTTGCATTTGTCAGGTTATCAGCATGGACCCATATCTCGTACCCGATGATTTTGGCGGATATGTGATTATCCCCGACGGGATAGAGCAGCATGACTTAGAGATCTATCTTACCATGATTCAGTTCCAGGCTAATGTTAGCGTGGTAAATAGTATCTGGAGAGCCATTCACACTGAGGGAATGGTGAACCTCTACCGAGTTCAGTTAGAGGCCTTCTATCAAGCCCAGACCGATAGGTTGATGGCAGAGGAGAGGATCAGGAGGATTCTTACCCCTGACCTCTATCTACCTGTAGAGTTAGAGATGGTACAGTTGCACCTAGCACTTCAGGCTGCTCCACTACCAGTTGTAGCTCCAGTGGCAACTGTACCCGAGGCTGCTATGGCTGTCCCTATGGAGTTAGGAGGAGTCGAGGTTGTCCTAGATGGATTTGAGCTCGAGCTTCATGATGTTGAGGCACCTGAGCCACCCCCAGCGCTACCCGTAGACCCCATGGACATGGATTGTGCTCCACCTCCAGTGTCTAATGCTGAGAGTAGTACTGACCACCCGATGCACCGTTTCGAAATTTGGCGATGTAGGTCCCGTGGCCCCCAGTAGGTGTGTTTAGCTTTATGTTTTGCAAGCATGTTATAAATATTGGACTAAGTAGTCCCACTTTTTGTCTTATCGGATATTATAAGTTAGCATTAGAATGCATACGGGGCAATGACTCCTATATTTTGTACATCGAACTGATAGCCCCAAAAATCTCATCTTTTGGCTAGATAGAAGCATTAACTTGACATGATATATATAACTGCTTACAAAAGATATCTATAGAATATTTTTGAAACCTAGTGTTCACACTTGTATTCCTTCTTATAATTGATTAATTGCTAACCTTATTCTACTATCAGGATTTAAGTTGTAACTATGGCAAGAAGGAGTCCTAGAAACCGCAATGCAATTGAAGGAGCACCACCAGCGGTCGATCCGACCAATATGTTTGAGGCATTTTCTCGGAGGATCAAATGAATTGGAGACCTAAATGCCGCCAACAATAGGAATGGCAACAATCAGAGGAATGAAGTCCCAGTCCGTCAAACGGGGGATACACGGTTGGAGAGGTTTCGTGCCTTGCGAGCAGAACAATTTGCTGGCACTGCTGAACATGGAAAACTGAACAATGGCTGAGACAGATGGATCATATCTTTGAAACTATGGATTGTACTGATCAGGAGAAGAAAAGACTTACAACATTTCAGTTGACATATGCTGCTGCAAATTGGTGGGAAGCTGTCAAAGCCACCATTGGAGAAGATGCTGTCAAAGCTATGACATAGGTTACTTTCAGAAAGAAATTCTTGGAGAAGTATTTCCCGGCAGCCGAGAGGCACAAGCGTGAAAGAAAATTCATGGACCTAATCCAAGGAAGCAAGTCTGTGCAAGAATACGCCACTCAGTTCGAGAGGCTGTCTCGATTCGCTCCACACATGGTGGACTCGGAGGAAAAGAGAATCCAAAAATATAATCCAGGGTTAGCACTGCCTATTCACCGCATGACTATTGGGCACTTGGACAAGACATTTGAATCTCTTGTGGAACTGGCCACCGAACTGGAAGAAGACATGCGATCAAACCGCAAGCAATTTGACTTTCGCCCACAGCAGAAGAGTAATTTTGGGAACAAACATCCATATCGAAATTAGGGCCAGAAAATGACTTTTGATGGGAACCGGAAACCTCGCTCAGCTATCAGACTCAGCCATAATCAGGTGTAGGAGGGAGTATCAATAATTGTTTTAATTGTGGTATACCTGGTCACATATCATAAGACTGTAAGGCACCAAGGTGCAATGGTCGACAAGAGGTGGTGTGCTATAACTGTGGCAAGACTGGTCACATCAGCCAACATTGTCGTGCCCCCAAAGGAGGAAGCTATGGTCAACAGGGACAGGCCCAACTGAACGCAATCATTCCCAATGATGCAGGATATGAAGAAGGTAGTTATGAGAAACTAAGTGTGACGGAACTCAATATGAAGAACAGTCAGAGCAGCAAGTCATGGAAGGTACTTTAACACTTTATAATCATCGTGTGAAAGTCTTATTTCACACGGGTGCCACACACTCTTTTATTTCTGCCAAAACTCTTCCAAATGTATGTATATTACCTCAGAGGTTAGACGTAGCATTGAATGCTGTCTCACCGTTAGGGGCTACTATTACACTAAAACATGTATGCAAGAATTGCCCTGTACACCTAGAGAATCAAAATCTTCTGGCTAATTTGGTTGTCCTAACAATGAAGGAATTTGATGTGATATTTGGAATTGACTGGCTCACTAAATATCATGCTAAGTTGGACTGTGTTAAGAAGAGTATTACTATTTCGGTACCTGGAGGTCAACCTTTTGAATTCCAGTATAACCCTATGAGTGATACGTTCCTCACCAACTGTTTAGCTAACATCAAGACTATCAGTACGGAAGTGGTTAACTCATCGATACTATAACACCCACATTTGTGTTATTGCTTTTGCATTTCATTGTCATGCATGATAATGTGATGTGGCGTGTCTTATGACACATGTTGGGTGAGTTTTGACTCACGAGTTGAATTGGGTGTCTGTATTAGAGAACCCTTTTGAAACTATTGTGATTGAGGATTTATTATTTGTGAAGTCTCTCCGAGTATGAGACGGTCACTGTGGAACATTTTAAATGTTTATCTGAAAATAAATGTTTACCTGTGTATTTCAATATCTGTATTATTTTCTGGCTTAGAATATATTTCTGATGTTAGATTTAGTATCCTGGTGAGAACGAATTAACACGCTATTAATTTGGTAGGCTAATTAGCAACTTCGGAAACGTCATATAGAAATTCGCGTTTTAGCGACCAAACGAAACTTAGTCGAAAACTTTTATAATTTTGAAGTTTCACTTATAAAGCTATGAAAAAGCTATATAGAAAGTTTCAGAGACTGATTAGGAGTTTTGAAAACTCGTGGGGAGGTAAACGTAATTCCCAAGAGTTTTGCCTATATATAGATAGAGATGGTTGAGATATTTTTCATAACTTCTAACCTAAATTCCAAAAGGAGGCCAAAAGGGGGGGCTAGAGGGAGATTTTGGGAGCTTAAAGCTTTGCGACGCCAAACGACGACCTTCCGTCAGTTTGTTTTCACCTAGATTTCATATTCGAGCTCCTCGAGGTAAGAGCTTCGTTTTGATATATGTTAGGGCTTGTTTGGCCAAGTTTTCCAAAAAGTTATTTTATAGAATTTCTCATAAAAGTTGATAAACGGAATTTTGAATCATAAGAATTGTACTAGATGGACTTCTGCACGTTCTTTGTGCACGGGTTTTCTTTGGATCATAGTTTAAGAGCGTAAATCGGAGGTGAGTGATTCAACTATGCTTTGGAATGATTTCTTGGCATATATTCATGTTATGTTTGAATAGCATGTATTAATTCTTAGAGATATATTGTGTAGTTCATATTGGGCATTTATATTGATAAGTAGGCTCAATAGCACGGTGATATGTTTTGATTACCGCGAGCATGGTGATATGTATTTGAGCATGTTAAGTTACTTATATGGGTCAGAAGGAGCACGTGGTCACCGTGCCATTTTGTGGAGCCGATATAGGCATTAAGGTTGCACGATTGAAGAGAAGAATCGTGCGTCTTACCCTTTTGCGTGGACTTATTGGCGAAGAGTCGCGGATTGGGAATATGGACGGGCACGTGAGTCTCCGGCGACTAGTATAAAATGTAGAGATGTGAATGCGGACATGTTTATCATTCATGTACATATGTTGATTTATTCACTAAGCTTTAGCTTAAACAAATCGAAATATCTGTGGTTATTCAAATAACCATTTCAGGAGTTAATGTTGGCGAGGAATCGGAGAAGTGAGTACGTGGGTTGGGAGTTCTTTTGGAAGGCAACTTGAATGTTAATCTTGTAGTTTTGGGATATTAGGAATGTTGTAATAAGAATTTGGTTGTTTTAACCCATGTTTAACTTCGTATGATAGAATGGATTTTAAGCCGTTGTAATAGTTAGTGACATGTTGTAATCCTGCTTTAGAAATGTTTTAATACAGCTAAGATTTCTTTGGATTGAGTTTGGATTGAGTAGTTGATCATTGGTGAAAGTTAGGAAGCTTTTCAACTTAAAATTCTGCAGTTTTGGCTGCTGTCAGAGGAGCAGTCGACGGGGCAGTCGACGGGATAGTGCAGTTAACTATTTTTCCCTTATTATGGTAAAAGCAGTCGACGGGACAGTGCAGTTGAGCTATTTTCTTATTTTTGGCAAAAGCAGTCGACTGGGCCCTGCCTCAGTCGACTGGACCTCTGAAGGTTAACGTATTCTTTTTGTTTCTGCCTTCTTCAGTCGACTGACGGGGCAGTCGACGGGACAGTGCAGTTGAGCTATTTTCTTATTTTTGGCAAAAGCAGTCGACTGGGCCCTGCCTCAGTCGACTGGACCTCTGAAGGTTAACGTATTCTTTTTGTTTCTGCCTTCTTCAGTCGACTGAGGGTCCCGACCCAGTCGACTGAACCTCTGGTTTTAAAAATGTGTTTTGTTTTTCCGCTGCGTGTGTTCTTCAAACCTAATTTTGGGAACGTTAATGAATTGGTTTAGCCTCGGTGGCGTGCCACGAGCTCTGGTTCCGCTATTTTGGGAGCGGGCTGTGACATTTAGTGGTATCAGAGCATAAGTTTAGAGCCTTGGGAACGAGTGACGTTATATATGCTGAGCGACGTCGAGTGGAGTGTGTAATTGTGAGGATAATGGTTATCATTGTAGAAATGCTTCATGCATTAGCATTTGTTGATTGTAATGAACTGTGCACATATATCCATATTGTGGCATAGCATGCATGGTCATTATGCATTGAACTCAACAGGGGAAATATTTGAAACGTTATGGCTGATCCACCAAGAGAATTGTCACCGCATTCGCGGATGGACCAAATAGTGAATATGGTGGGAAATTTCATACAAGCGGTAAGTGAAAGAGAACAGATGAACGTTCAGCCTCCACAAGTGGAAATTCGTTATGTCAATGCACCATCGGCACCGCGACCTCAACACACAATCGTGGAACAGTTTCACAAGCAAAAACCGACGTTGTATCATGGGCAAGTTGACATAGACTTGGTCGATCATTGGATGATGGACATGGAAAGACATTTCCGTCAGGTAATATGTACCGATGAGAGAAAATTTTATGCGCATCCGATACGTTGATGGGCGAAGTATTGGATTGGTGGAACAACGTACTTGAACAAGGGAAGCCGACCACGTGGGAAGCTTTTAAAGAAGAATTCATCAAGCGTTTCTTTCCGCAATCTGCTTATACTCAGAAACGTCAAGAGTTTGCGAGTTTGGTTCAGGGAGATATGACCGTAGGTGAGTATGTTTCTCGTTTCAATGCCTTATTATGATTTGGGAAAACTATCGTTCCGACTGATAGGGATAAAGCTCGTAAGTTTGAGGAAGGGCTTAGAGAGAATATCCGTGGCCGTGTGGACATGTTGCAACACCCGACCGTTTCTCTAGTCGAGGAAGCCGCCCGTATAGCTGAGAAGAGTGTCGACCGATATCGACAAGGACAACAAAGAAAGAGACCCAATGATAATAGGGGCAAGAGCCAAGGGAATGCAAAAAAACCGTTCACGCAAGGTTCAGGATCGAATATGGGTAGTCAAGCAAAAAGTGTGTTTGTTGGAGATTCGAGACCGTTGTGCCCAACATGTAACCTGCGACACAGAGGAACCTGCTATCAATTGATCACTTGCTATATTTGTAAACAATTGGGGCATGTGTCTAGGAATTGTCCTTTGAACGCAAATTCGACTACACCAAACACAACCTCGAACGCCAAGAGCTATAACCCAGAGATAAGAGGGAAATGTTTTGAGTGTGGTCAACCGGGGCATATAGAGAAGAATTGCCCAAGTAAAAGACAACCGGGAATGAGTATCGGGGCATTGAGTGTGCCAAGCGGATCAAGGGTAGAACCTCGAGTAGATAAAGGGAAAGGAGTCACGTAACAACAAGGACGATACTTCCAGCTCAGGCTGGGGAATACGGATGATACCGTCGTATCAGGTATTCTTCCTATTTGTTCGTATCCTGCACGTATACGTATGGATTCTGGTTCAACGCATTCATTCGTATCACGTGATTTTGTTAAGCATTTAACTGTTAAGTCAGAACCGCTAGGATATGACTTGTGTGTATCATTGCCCAGTAGTGAACCGCTAGTTACTTCTTCGATATTCAAGTCATGTGAAATCAAGATAGGTGATAAAGTCTTGAGCGTTGATTTGATTCTGTTGACGGTGAATTACTTTGATGTTATCTTGGGTATGGATTGGTTGTCGGTTAATCAAGCCAGAATTGATTGTGAACAGAAACGGGTTAGTTTCTATCCATCAGGGCGAGAAGAGTTTACTTTTCAGGGTAAGGGAGTGACCGTACCGCCGTACTTGATATCGGTGATTCAAGCAAGTAAGATGTTGAAGAAGGGTTGTTCGGGTTTCTTATGTTCAATTATCGACACGCGAGCTCTTGGACGACTAATAGAAGACATTTCAGTAGTTCGAGAATTTCCAGATGTTTTTCCCGATGAGTTACCCGACGTATTGATTGAAAGAGAACTTGAGTTCACAATAGAAATAATACCAGGGTCACAACCGGTATCCAAAGCACCGTACCGAATGGCACCGATAGAGTTGAAAGAATTGAAAGTTCAGTTAGAAGAACTGTTGGAGAAGGGTTTTATCCGACCGAGTGTTTCGCCGTGGGGAGCTCCAGTCTTGTTTGTGAAGAAGAAAGATGGAACAATGCGTATGTGCATCGACTACCGAGAGTTGAATAAGTTGACCGTCAAGAACAAGTATCCGTTGCCGCGAATAGATGACTTGTTTGATCAGTTACAAGGGGCTCAGGTATTTTTGAAGATCGACTTGAGATCCGGTTACCATCAGTTGAAAGTCAAAGAGGAAGATGTTGAGAAGACAGCTTTCAGGACTCGATATGGTCACTTTGAATTTTTGGTTATGCCATTTGGAGTGACTAATGCACCAGCTGCTTTCATGGACTTGATGAACCGTGTTTTCAAGGATTATTTAGATGAGTTCGTTATCGTGTTCATAGATGACATCCTAATCTACTCCAAAAGCGTTGAAGATCACGAGCATCATTTGCGATTAACTTTACAACGATTGCGTGAAAAGAGATTATTCGGTAAATTGAAGAAGTGTGAGTTTTGGTTGACCGAGATAGCTTTTCTTGGATATATAGTGTCGGCCAAGGGAATTTCTGTAGACCCTCAGAAGATAGAAGCAGTTACCAACTGGGTGAGACCAACGAATGTGACAGACATCAGAAGTTTCCTAGGATTAGCTGGGTATTATCGGAGATTTGTAAAAGACTTTTCGCGTATAGCAATGCCGATGACACAGTTAATGAGGAAAGATATTGCTTTTGTATGGAGTCCAGAATGTGAAGAAAGTTTCCAAGAGTTGAAGGGTCGACTAGTGAAAGCACCAATATTAGCCGTTCCGTCAGGGACTGAAGGATTTATTATCTACAGTGATGCTTCATATAGAGGTTTAGGTTGCGTTCTTATGCAAGGTGATAAAGTCATTGCATATGCGTCGAGACAACTTAGACTGCACGAGAAGAATTATCCAACTCATGATCTAGAATTGGCCGCCGTAATTTTTGCATTGAAGATTTGGCGTCATTATCTATACGGGGAGAAATGTGAGATATACACGGATCATAAGAGTTTGAAGTACTTGTTTACACAACGAGATTTGAACATGAGACAAAGGAGATGGTTAGAGTTGATGAAGGACTATGACTTGTCAATTCAATATCATCCGGGCAAGGCGAATGTCGTCGCTGATGCTCTTAGTCGCAAAGTACCAACCAATACCGCATCAGATTTGACTTCTCAGAAAGAATTGATAAGAGATATGGAGAACTTAGAACTTGAAGTGATTCCGAGGATTGAAAGTGGTTTGATGTCGACGATGGTGGCACAACCACTCTTGATTCACGAGATCACGGAGAAACAACTTCAAGACGTGGCTCTGAAGAAGATTTGTAATGAGATTCCAATGGGCAAACAACCGGGATTCACGCTTGAGAACAATGTGTTGAGATTGAGGGGTAGAATTTGTGTATCTAGTGAGAAAGAGTTGAAACGAAACATCCTAGAGGAAGCACACAACACGAAGTATACCGTTCATCCGGGAAGCACCAAGATGTATAGAGACTTGAGACATGTTTATTGGTGGCTGGGAATGAAGAGAGAAATAGCACGTTATGTTTCGCGTTGTACTAGTTGTCAACAAGTAAAGGCCGAACGCCAAGTACCCTCGGGATTGTTACAACCATTACCGATAGCCGAGTGGAAATGGGAGCACATAACAATGGATTTTGTTAGTGGGTTTCCGAGGTCGAAGAGATCAAACACTATTATTTGGGTGATTGTTGACCGTTTGACGAAGTCGTCGCACTTCTTACCGCTCCGAACAACTAAGCCAATGACGTTAGCTAAGTTGTATATTCGCAAAATTGTGAGACTACATGGTATCCCAGTTTCTATCATTTCGGATAGGGATAGTAGTTTTACATCGAAGTTTTGGAGAGCCTTGCAAGAAGCAATGGGTACCAAATTGCACTTTAGTACAGCTTTTCATCCTCAGACCGATGGTCAATCAGAAAGAGTAATCCAGATTTTGGAAGACATGCTTCGTCTATGTGTACTTGATTTTCAAGGTGATTGGGAAGACCACCTACCGTTAATTGAGTTCGCGTATAACAACAGTTTTCAGTCGAGTATTGGGATGGCTCCTTATGAAGCTTTATATGGTCGTGTATGTCGTTCACCGATTAGTTGGACGGAAGTCGGAGAAAGAAAGATTGAAGGACCGAAAATTGTACAAGAGACGACGGATAAGATAAAGGTAATTAGACAACGGTTACTGACAGCCCAGAGTAGGTATAAGAGTTATGCCGACAAGCGCAGACGGCCGTTGGAATTCGATGTAGGAGACTTGGCGTATTTGAAGGTGTCACCTTCAAAGGGAATAACCAGATTTGGTAGATACGGGAAACTCAACCCGAGGTACATAGGACCTTTTGAAATCATTGGAAAGGTTGGACCCGTAGCTTATTGTTTGAATTTGCCAAGTGAGTATGCTTAAGTGCATAACGTGTTTCATGTATCATTGCTACGTAAACACTTAGCGGAGGATAGAGATCAAGTGATGACTCCGACGCCGAATGAGATTCAGAGTGATTTAACGTATGTTGCGTATCCGGTAGAGATCTTGGATCGGAAGGATCAAGTCTTACGAAATAAAGTAATATCGAAAGTGAAAGTGTTATGGCGTAGCCAAACTACGGAAGAGATGACGTGGGAGATAGAAGATGAGATGCGTACTCAGTATCCGCACCTTTTCGAGACTTGAGGTATAAGTTTGGGGACAAACTTCTTTTAAGGGGGAGAGTATTATAACACCCACATTTGTGTTATTGCTTTTGCATTTCATTATCATGCATGATAATATGATGTGGCGTGTCTTATGACACATGTTGGGTGAGTTTTGACTCACGAGTTGAATTGGGTGTCTGTATTAGAGAACCCTTTTGAAACTATTGTGATTGAGGATTTATTGTTTGTGAAGTCTCTCCGAGTATGAGACGGTCACTGTGGAACATTTTAAATGTTTATCTGAAAATAAATGTTTACTTGTGTATTTCAATATCTGTATTATTTTCTGGCTTAGAATATATTTCTGATGTTAGATTTAGTATCCTGGTGAGAACGAATTAACACGCTATTAATTTGGTAGGCTAATTAGCAACTTCGGAAACGTCATGTAGAAATTCGCGTTTTAGCGACCAAACAAAACTTAGTCGAAAACTTTTATAATTTTGAAGTTTCACTTATAAAGCTATGAAAAAGCTGTATAGAAAGTTTCAGAGACTGATTAGGAGTTTTGAAAACTCGTGGGGAGGTAAACGTAATTCCCAAGAGTTTTGCCTATATATAGATAGAGATGGTTGAGATATTTTTCATAACTTCTAACCTAAATTCCAAAAGGAGGCCAAAAGGGGGGGCTAGAGGGAGATTTTGGGAGCTTAGAGCTTTGCGACGCCAAACGACGACCTTCCTTCAGTTTGTTTTCTCCTAGATTTCATATTCGAGCTCCACGAGGTAAGACCTTCGTTTTGATATATGTTAGGGCTTGTTTGGCCAAGTTTTCCGAAAAGTTGTTTTATAGAATTTCTCATAAAAGTTGATAAACGGAATTTTGATTCATAGGAATTGTACTAGACGGACTTTTGCACGTTCTTTGTGCACGAGTTTTCTTTGGATCATAGTTTAAGAGCGTAAATCGGAGGTGAGTGATTCAGCTATGCTTTGGAATGATTTCTTGGCATGTATTCATGTTATGTTTGAATAGCATGTATTAATTCTTAGAGATATATTGTGTAGTTCATATTGGGCATTTATATTGATAAGTAGGCTCAATAGCACGGTGATATGTTTTGATTACCGCGAGCATGGTGATATGTATTTGAGCATGTTAAGTTGCTTATGTGGGTCAGAAGGAGCACGTGGTCACCGTGCCATTTTGTGGAGCCGATATAGGCATTAAGGTCGCACGATTGAAGAGAAGAATCGTGGGTCTTACCCTTTCGCGTGGACTTATTGGCGAGGAGTCGCGGATTGGGAATATGGACGGGCACGTGAGTCTCCGGCGACTAGTATGAAATGTAGAGATGTGAATGCGGACATGTTTATCATTCATGTACATATGTTGATTTATTCACTAAGCTTTAGCTTAAACAAATCAAAATATCTGTGGTTATTCAAATAACCATTTCAGGTGTTAATGCTGGCGAGGAATCGGAGAAGTGAGTACGTGGGTTGGGAGTTCTTTTGGAAGGCAACTTGAATGTTAATCTTGTAGTTTTGGGATATTAGGAATGTTGTAATAAGAATTTGGTTGTTTTAACCCATGTTTAACTTCGTATGATAGAATAGATTTTAAACCGTTGTAATAGTTAGTGACATGTTGTAATCCTGCTTTAGAAATGTTTTAATACAGCTAAGATTACTTTGGATTGAGTTTGGATTGAGTAGTTGATCATTGGTGAAAGTTAGGAAGCTTTTCAACTTGAAATTCTGCAGTTTTGGCTGCTGTCAGAGGAGCAGTTGACGGGGCAGTCGACGGGATAGTGCAGTTAACTATTTTTCCCTTATTATGGTAAAAGCAGTCGACGGGGCAGTCGACGGGACAGTGCAGTTGAGCTATTTTCTTATTTTTGGCAAAAGCAGTCGACTGGGCCCTGCCTCAGTCGACTGGACCTCTGAAGGTTAACGTATTCTTTTTGTTTCTGCCTTCTTCAGTCGACTGAGGGTCCCGACCCAGTCGACTGAACCTCTGGTTTTAAAAATGTGTTTTGTTTTTCCGCTGCGTGTGTTCTTCAAACCTAATTTTGGGAACGTTAATGAATTGGTTTAGCCTCGGTGGCGTGCCAGAGGCTCCGGTTCCGCTATTATGGGACCGGGCTGTGACAGATACCCATAGTCAGAGACTTTGAGGATGTTTTTCAGGATATCTCTGGGTTATCACCTAAGAGAGAGATTGATTTCTGTATTGATCTAGTGCCTGGCACTATCCTAATAATCAAGGCACCTTACAGAATGGCTCCTAAAGAAATGTTGGAACTAAAGAAACAAGTTTAAGAACTTGAAGATCTGGGATTTATACGTCCAAGTGCATCACCCTGGGGAGCTCCAGTGCTATTCGTAAAGAAGAAGGACGAATCGCTTTGACTGTGCATTGACTACAGAGAGTTGAACAAAGTTACAATCAAGAACAAGTATCCTCTACCTCGAATAGATGATCTATTTGATCAATTGCAAGGTGCTACGATCTTTTCCAAGATAGATCTACGATCAGGATACCAGCAGTTACTCGTACGACCCAAGGATGTACCAAAGACAGCTTTCAGAACAAGGTACGGTCACTATGAATTTTTGGTTATGTCGTTGGGATTAACTAATGCCCCGGCAGTGTTCATGGATCTGATGAACAGAGTGTTCAGGTGTTACTTGGATCAATTCATCATTGTCTTGTCGCGCCCGCGTTTTTAGAGCGCCAAGCTGTTGGTATGGGCTGGGCTTTCGAGAGTGGGTGAATTGCGACTTGATTTTTATTGGGAAGGGTGAAAAGAGTATGGTAGTTCCTGTTTGAAAAAAGTTCAAAGTCGCCACCTAACATTTGGGATGTTAGGACCATTGCAAGGACAATTAAAGTAATTCATCTTTTACTTTTAAAAAAAAGTTTTGAGAAAAATGGGCCCTTTTAAAAGTATGACTCTTAATAGCCATGTGAAAACAAGAGATTTTGAGATGGGTTCGGGGACTCGATTATGTCTAGAGAAAGTATTAGGCACTCTCGAACATTCGTGCGAACACAGTTGCCAATTTTAGTGATTTTTATTAAAATGTGGCATTTCTATTGAAAAAGAAAAAAAGTTTTTTTTTTCTTTTTAGAAAGTGAAATAGGACGGAAAATGGTGATAGGTATGGCCGCACTCTATGAGAGTTGCATACGTATCCCAAGACGGGAATCAGGCCAAACATAGTTCTGACATGTGTGTGAATATATGCATGATTTTTTTAGAGAAAGAAAAGTGGTCCCGTTTGCCTGTGCACGTGTGATATAGTGATTTGAGAAAGAGTCAGTGTAACTAGGAACTTTAACCCACGTGGTATAGTCCTAGATTTTAATCTTTGGAAAGTGATTGAGATTGAAATGAGACTATACAAGTGATTGGAGAATAATGTATTTTTTTGTACTTTTCTATTTTCTATTTTTTTCAGTCCTTTTATTCCAATATTGGACGTGAGGATATGTGCCCAAGTGACTGAAAAGTGTACTGGAAGTAAGGGTCGGTGCCCAAATTTAAGAAAATATATTTTTGTATTTTTTATTTTTTCTGTTCTTTTATTCCTATGCCGGAAGTAAGGGTCGGTGCCTAAATAACTGAAAAAGTGATTTTTTGATATTTTATTTTATGCAGGAAGTAAGGGTCGGTGCCCAAACGACTGAAAAATGTACCGGAAGTAAGGGTCGGTGCCCAAAAGAAAGAAAAGATACTTTTTTTTATATATTTTTATTTTTATGTCGGAAGTAAGGGTCTGTGCCCAAAAAAAAGAAAAGAATTTTTTTTATTTTATTTTTATATTGGAAGTAAGGGTCGGTGCCCAAAAGAAATAAAAAAAGATTTTTTTTTATATTTTTTTATGCCAGAAGTAAGGGTCGGTGTCCAAAAGAAAGAAATAAGAAATGTAAAGTGTGTGTAGGATAAAAATACTTACCTGTGAAGATCTCCTAGTGCAAAGGGGACTGTTGGGTCCGATTAATCGTTTCTTTCTTTTTATTCCTTTATTTATGCGAACTAAGCGATCTTAATTATTTAGACATGAATTTCCATACATAAAAAAAACGTAGTCCCCCGTAGAACATTGGTCCCCGATTTAGCAATCGCCTCATCCCCAGTAGAACATGGCTCTCCTTATTAGAAACCACGTAGGATTCCTGTATTGTGAACCATGTAATCCAGAGTCGGACGTGACTTTTATATTGGAAACCAAGTTATTCCGAGAATGACGTGGATGTTATTATTATTATTTTTATTATCAAGTGAGAATAAAAATGATATGTACAAAAAAATAATAATAAAAAAAAATCTGAGTTATTAGAGGAACTCGAGAAATCTGCTAGAATATTAATGGTAAGTGACGGGGATGCGATTGATGATTTGAGGCGGTATGAGGATGGTTGGGTGGCAACGGATGGCAATAGTGGTGAGGTGACCGTAAGGTATGTTGATGAGATTTGTGATGATATGGTAGCTAAACGAAAATTGATGATTGTAGTAGTGGCCTTGATGGTGGTGGTTGGAAGAGGTGGTGTAGTGGTGGAAAAATGCAAACTCTTTTTTTTGTTGGTGGCTTTTTTTTGTTTTTGATGATTAAGTGAAGGAGATGAAGGGGAAGGTGAGGGAGATGGAGAGTAAGGTGAGGGAGATATAGAGAAAGCTATTTTTTTTCCTTTTCTTTTTCTTCTCCTTCCTTTTTTTTGGTTTGCATTGGTCTCTATTTATAGGCCAAGCAAAAGTTTTTATTTCTTTTTATTTTTTTTATTTCTCCATTTAAAAAAGAAAAACCCCACATTTTGTTTTTTAAGTAAAAGAAAAAAAAACACTTGCATTTTTTTTATTGAAAAGAAAACTCCACCATTGAAAAGGAAAAAAAAAAAAACTCCACAAATTTTTTTTTCCTTGTTTTTTTGCTAAAAGAAGGGATCCCAACATGTTTGTTCTTTTTTTTTTTATTACTACAAGAAGGAATGCCAACATCATTTTTTTGTTTTTTTCCTTTTTTTAAAAAAATCTAAAAATACTTTTTTTTTGGGTTGGGTAAAAATGGGATAAATAGTATTAATCTTTTTTGTTGGGGCAAAAATGGGGTGTCTACAGCTGCCCCTCTTTGTCATGTTTTGCGAAGCAAATCGTGACAAAGAAACTAGACGACCCATTTTTGTCCCTTTTCTTTTAAGTGATGAGAATAAGTAAAAGACATGCCAGAGTAGTCAAGTGAGAATGAGGTGCCAACATAGGCGAGTGAATGTGAAATGCCATCGTAGGCAAGTGAGTATGAGGTGCCAACGTAGGCGAGTGAATGTGAAATGCCATCGTAGGCAAGTGGGTATGAGGTGCCGCATCATATGCGAGTGAATGTGAAATGCCATCGTAGGCAAGTGGGTATGAGGTGCCAACGTAGGCAAGTGAATGTGAAATGCCATCGTGGGCAAGTGGGTATGAGGTGCCAATGTAGGCAAGTGAATGTGAAATGCCATCGTGGGCAAGTGAGTATGAGGTGCCAATGTAGGCAAGTGAATGTGAAATGCCATCGTAGGCAAGTGAGTATGAGGTGCCAATGTAGGCAAGTGAATGTGAAATGACATCGTAGGCAAGTGAGTATGAGGTGCCAATGTAGGCAAGTATGGATTGTGGGTACCACTAGAGTAGGCAAATAGCTCCGCTGGGAATTGAGAGCGGTACCAGAAAGGGTGAACGACTCTGTTGGGGATTCATGTAAGAATCGATTAGAAGAGGGATGCCATAGTCGAGAAGTGCATAACCGCGTAATCTCAAACTCTAACCAAAATTGTAGTAAAGTGAGGGTATGGTCGAGCTCTTAAAGCTGCCTACGTATGTCCTATAGGGAGAATCAGACCGTGCGTAGTTCGTACGAACCTGGATAGCTGAGAGATGGTGAGAGACAGTGTAGTTGAGAAGTGCGAAGATGTGTAATCTCAAACTTTAACCGAGAACATAAATAGTAAAGGTATGGTCGAGCTCTTGAGCTGCCTACGTATCTCCCATCAGGAGAATCAGACCGTGCGTAGTTCGTGCAAACCTGGGTAGCTGAGAGATAGTGAGAGACAGTGTAGTCGAGAAGTGCGAAGCTACGTAATCTCGATCTTTAACCGAGAACATAAAAGTAATGGTATGGTCGAGCTCTTAGAGCTGCCTACATATCTCACGTTAGGAGAATCAGTCCGTATGTAGTTCGTGCCAGGGTGAAGAGGATGCCATGTTGGGATAGTGAAGAGCAAAATGCCATGTCAGGGTGTGATTGCAATGGATATGAAAGAGCAAAATGCCTCGTGGGGCGTAATCGCTGTGAGATGGGAGAAAAAAAAATGCCACGTGGGGCATTATTATAGTGGATACGAAAGAGCAAAATGCCACATGCGGTGTGATCGCTGTAGGATAAGAGAGCAAAATGCCACATGGGGCGTGATTGCTGTTAAGAGTTTGAGATAAGAGAAACAAAATGCCACATGGGGCGTGATTGCTGTGAACATTCGAGAGCAAAATGCCACGTGGGGCTTGATTGCTGTGAAGAGTGATGAAATTAGCAAAATGTGCCATGCATAATCGCAGTGGAAAGGTGAGGACAGCATAATGTGATGCGCGTGATTACTATAAAGTGCGAAAGGGTAAGAGAATCACCTAATGCTTGATGCCGATGTAATTTGGATGCCATTTGAGAAACTTATACTTGATGGTAGGTGATATGAACAGAATGCCACTTGACGGACTCACTCTTGATATTGTATGATAGACGATGACGTAAATAGGATGTCCTTGATGGACTCACTCCAAATTCCGATGATTGATAGTGTGATTGACGGACTTATTCCTAATTTTCGATGATAGATAATGTGAATAGGATGCCTCTTGATAGACTCACTCCTGATTCTGGTGATAGATAATGTGAATAGGATGCCACTTGACGGACTCACTCCTGATTCCGGTGATAGATAGTGTGAATAGGATGCCACTTGATGGACTTACTCCT
Source organism: Hydrangea macrophylla (assembly GCA_033977485.1). Taxonomy (NCBI): domain Eukaryota; kingdom Viridiplantae; phylum Streptophyta; class Magnoliopsida; order Cornales; family Hydrangeaceae; genus Hydrangea; species Hydrangea macrophylla. The sequence continues at coordinate 40,386,230 of CM066994.1, forward strand.
GATTCCGGTGATAGATAATGTGAATAGGACGCCTCTTGACGAACTCACTCCTGATTCTAGTGATAGATAATATGAATAGGATGCCACTTGACGGACTCAATCCTGAGCTTGGAGATATGATTGGGATGCCTCTTAAAGGACTTATTCCCGGTAGTAAGAATGTGAACGGGATGCCTCTTGACAGACTTACTCCTGAGTTAAAGATGTAAACAGGATGCCACTTGATGGACTCATTCCCAATAGTGAGATTGTGAATAGGATACCCCTTGATGGACTCACTCCTGAGTTGAAGATGTAAACGGGACGCCACTTGACGGATTCATTCCCAATAGTGAGATTGTGAATAGGATGCCTCTTGATGGACTCACTCCTGTGCTGAAGATGTAAATGGGACGTTACTTGACAGACTCATTCCCAATAGTGAGATTATGAATAGGATACCCCTTGACAAACTTAATCCTGTGCTGAAGATATACAGCGGATAGATGACGTATGATGGTTGAGATAAAGACGAGTCCAAACAGGGTGCCGCTGGGGGTCTCATACCTAATTCTGCAAGTAAATAGTGAACAGGATGTCGCTTAGGGCCTTATACCTGATGCTTGTGATGGAATAGGATGCCGTTTGAAGGACTCACTCTTGATTTTGATATGAATTCTGAAGACGAGTGAACAGGATGCCGCTTGAAGGTCTCATACCTTATTCCTGATTTGAGCGTGAACGGTTAGACCTGAGTGAGGGATAGATTTCTTGACAATCTACCGAGGAGAATACTGAATCGATATGTGGATTCGATCAGATGGATCAGTGTTAAGTTGGCGAGTCTGAGCAAGGGTTAATATCATGGCTCAGTTAGTGGTGAGATTTTGGGCTATTTGAGAGAAGTGTCGAAACCAGTTGCCCCTATTATAAAAGTGTGCATTGTCTGCTATACTGAATGATATGAATGCATTTTCAAAGTCAAGGCATGCTAAGTATACGTATTTACAAGAGTATGATGCATGAATCTATCATCTGTGAAAGAATACTCATGAGTTAGTGGATATTGACAGTCTTGTCGCCTGTTGAGTACTAGAAGACAAAGTATTTGACTATGTGGGCTCAGTGCCCCAGTGATCGTCCTTCAGAAGGACTCAGTTTTTCAGTATTTGAATTTTCTCAAGCTCTCATTCTCTCTGAAACCATTTTTACCTTCAGCGCCCTCACGGGTTTTCACTGAATCTAGTTATGTGATCGTTACGCTTCAGTGTATCTTGTGATTTGAAAGTATGTGGCACCCCCGTCGTTTTGAATGATGTAAGTATGTGATTTAGTGAACCTAACAAGACTTATATCAATCAAAGTGAACTTTATTTGGTTGTAATGAAGGCCATGTTCATGGGTTGAGAAATTAAAGGATCGCATGAAGGCTCAAAGTTTGTTTTGAAAAGTCGGTTGAGATTCCTGAGATCACCTTATGCTCTGTGTCTTTCCTTCTTTTGATTTTTCTCTTTTTCTTTTTGTTTTTGTTTTCGTCTTTATCACTAAGTAAAGTATGTACTGGGGAGAATTGCCCCAGTTTAAAGTATATATCCGAGTCGGATTGTATCTTTAATGGATGTGTTCCAGCTTTGCATTGAGTTCTCTTTTGTTTGCTTTCTCTTTCTTTTTCCTTTTGGCATTGCCCTAGTTTAGGGGGTCATCCTCAGGGGTTTAAGTTTGAAAAAAAAATCATTGTATGGCTCAAGTGGGCTAGTAAGGGGAAGTAGTATATGGATAGTTGAAATGATTGCCTCTAATCATTTTGACACAAGTCGAGTCAAGTTCAAAGATCACATATGTGCATCATTGAAGATTACGTATTGTAAGAATGCATCATTACTTTCCTGATGATAATTGAGGGACCCCATGTGGGCCAGCAGTGATCGTGATGACCTTTTGTTGAATTGTGATGGACAAAGGCTGCCCCAGTCGTTGTATGTCATGATCCTGAGAATGGACCAAGGTGTTCTTGTCCCTGAATGCCTATTGGCTGCCTGCTCTATCCTTGTGTACTCGAATGACATCAAGCGGTTGTGAATATGCATTGAGTGCGCCTTTGTCATCTGATTCTTGTTTAGATGTGAGCATCGTCAGAGAGTGAAATGGCCAGTTCGTGAACCTGAGTTTGTTCTTGGCATGATTTTGTGCTTGTCGCACTTTTAAGTAAACCCGAACATAGCTTGATATATTTTGAAAGTCTAGTGCAATGTCTAAGTCGTACTCAACAAGTACCAAGACTAGTAATATTCAGTAAACCATAAGATTTAAAGAGCGAGAGCAAGATGACAATTATTGAGTGATGCAAAGAATTTTTGTTTTTCATTTGAAAGTATGTACTTTGCAAAGCAGACAAAGCATAAATTCAATAGTATGGAGAAACTGCCCCTGTGTGGCATATGATGAGAAGTAATGTTTCAAGACAGTGGGCTGAGCGTTGGTCCTTCACAGGAATCGTTTTGGGCATGGCCAGAGCTTTTGGATGTATATGGGTAGAAGTAGGCCTATTGGTTCAGCGGTTTGAGGGTTCGAACAATCCCGAATGCGCTGGTACTGCTTGGATTTGATCTCCTTGGATTTTGTCATCTGTCCTGCTCAAGTTTGACGCTTGGACATGTTTGGAGTCGAAATTCAGAGTTGTTTGGACTGGTTGTCCATTCGGACTTTCTCGACCCGTGGAGAAGTCAGTGATGCTGAGAGTAGGTTGAGCTTGTAGAAGCTTCCCATGTTGACTTATGCTAGAAGTGTACCTGTAGTAGAGGTCAGAAGAAGTAGAGGTAGACGTAAAGTTAGTAAGTCGCTTCAAAGAAAAGAAACGGGGATACTTCTCCCAATGACTTGTTAGAGATGGAGAGTAGTGCCCCAGTATGATGTGTGTTCCCAAGGTATGAGGTGAATCTGGATAGCCTTTTGGCGTCACTAAATGTCTTTAAAAAGTGGTTTTGTCCTTGAGGAGTTTTATTTTTGCTTTGAAAGGTGAGAACGAGTTTGGAAATAGTTTGGCAGCCTTCCGGTGTCGTTTACGAGTTTTTAAAAGTTTATCTACCCCTAGTCTATATACAGGTGCAGGGAGAAGATGAAGAATAATTAGGCAGCCTTAGGCGCCGTTTATGAATTTGAGAAATTGTATCCATCCTTGTTAAAATGTAAGGAAAAGATAAGTGAGAATAGGCAGCCCTTCGGCGCTGTTATGAAGTTTTGAAAAAGTGTATCCATCCTTGTTAAAATGTAAGGAAATGATAGGTATGAATGGGCAGCCTTTCGGCGCCGTTTTGCATTTGAAAAGTTTTTTTTTTTTTTGCCCCCCCTGGTTTGTAAAAAAGTGCAGGGGGGAAAACAGAGGAGGATTTGGTAGCTTGTCGACTCCGTTCATTGTTTTTAAAAAGTTTTTCTGCCCCCAGTTTATATAAGGGGAGGATAGAAAATAATTTGGGCAGCCTATCGGTACCATATTATGTTTTTGAAAAGTTTTAAAAGTACGTGAAAAATGTGACTATATGGGAGAGGTTGACATCTAATGTAGTCTTATTTAGGTCCAGTTCCCGAACCTTCAAACCTCCGGTGCCCTAGCACCTTCTCAGGTTGGTGGTTCGAGCGGAGGAAGTTTCGGTGCTAGTACCGGCGGTACAACCGCAACGGTCATGCCACTTACTAATCCTCCTATTTAATCTTAAAGGTTTCCTCTTAAGAAAGGGTTATGTTATGCTTGCATGCTAGTGTGTAGTGTGCATGATAGTTAAAGATCTTGGCATTGGCCTTTGCAATTTTGGCATTGGCCTTGCAATCTTATTTCAGTCTGAGTCGCGAACACCTGTGCAAAAGAATATGAATTTACAAAGAAAAGGTGAAAATAAAAAAAATTTGTTAGTACAAAAGAAATGCCCCATTATAATGAAAATCACTAAAGTGATGGCCTGAGTCTTCTTAAAGTGTATCCCCAGCAGAGTCGCCAATTGTCGCACCCGCGTTTTCGGAGCACCAGGCTGTCGGTGTGGATCGAGCTTTCGAGAGTGGGTGAATTGCGACTTGATTTTTATTGGGAAGGGTGAAAAGAGTATGGTAGTTCCTGTTTGAAAAAAGTTCAGAGTCGCCACCTAACATTTGGGATGTTAGGACCATTGCAAGGACAATTAAAGTAATTCATCTTTTACTTTTAAAAAAAAAGTTTTGAGAAAAATGGGCCCTTTTAAAAGTATGACTCTTAATAGCCATGTGAAAACAAGAGATTTTGAGATGGGTTCGGGGACTCGATTATGTCGAGAGAAAGTATTAGGCACCCTCGAACATCTGTGTGAACACAGTTGCCAATTTTAGTGATTTTTATTAAAATGGGGCATTTCTATTGAAAAAGAAAAAAGTTCTTTTTTTCTTTTTAGAAAGTGAAATAGGACGAAAAATGGTGATAGGTATGGCCGTACTCTTTGAGAGTTGCTTACGTATCCCAAGACGGGAATCAGGCCAAACGTAGTTCTGACCTGTGTGTGAGTGTATGCATGATTTTTTTTTAGAGAAAGAAAAGTGATCCTGTTTAACTGTGCATGTGTGATGTAGTGATTTGAGAAAGAGTCGGTGTAACTAGGAACTTTAACCCACGTGGTATAGTCCTAGATTTTAACCTTTGGAAAGTGATTGAGATTGAAATGAGACTATACAAGTGATTGGAGAATGATGTATTTTTTTTTATACTTTTCTATTTTCTAATTTTTACTTTTTTTTCAGTCCTTTTATTCCAATACTGGAAGTGAGGATATGTGCCCAAGTGACTGAAAAGTGTACCGAAAGTAAGGGTCGGTGCCCAAATTTAAGAAAATATATTTTTGCATTTTTCATTTTTTCTGTTATTTTATTCTTATGCCGGAAGTAAGGGTCGGTGCCCAAATGACTGAAAAAGTGATTTTTTTTGGTATTTTAATTTATGCAGGAAGTAAGGGTCGGTGCCCAAAAGAAAGAAAGAGACTTTTTTTTTTATATTTTTATTTTTATGCCGGAAGTAAGGGTCGGTGTCTAAAAGAAAGAAAAGTGATTTTTTTTTTGTATTTTATTTTTATGTTGGAAGTAAGGGTCGGTGCCCAAAAGAAAGAAAAGAGATTTTTTATATTTATATTTTCTTTATGCCGGAAGTAAGGGTCCTTGCCCAAAAGAAAAAAGAAGAAATGTAAAGTGTGTGTAGGATAAAAATACTTACCTGTAAAGATCTCCTAGTGCAAAGGGGACTATTGGGTCCGATTAATCGTTTCTTTCTTTTAATTCCTTTATTTATGTGAATTAAGCGATCTTCATTATTTACACATGAATTTCCATATTTAAAAAAAAAAAAAAACATAGTCCCCCGTAGAACGTTGGTCCCCTTATTAGCAATCGCGTCATCCCTAGTAGAACATGACTCTCCTTATTAGAAACCATGTAGGATTCCTGTATTGTGAACCATGTAATCCAGAGTCGGACGTGACTTTTATATTGGAAATCAAGTAATTCCGAGTATGATGTGGATGTTATTATTATTATTTTATTATCAAGAGGGAATAAAAATGATATGTATAAAAAAAAAAAATAATAAAAACCTGAGTTATTAGAGGAACTCGAGAAATCTGCTAGAATATTAATGGTAAGTGACGGGGTTGCGGTTGATGATTTGAGGCGGTATGAGGATGGTTGGGTGACAACGGATGGCAACAGTGGTGAGGTGACCATAAGGTATGTTGATGAGATTTGTGGTGATATGGTAGCTAAACGGAAATTGATGATTGTAGTGGTGGCCTTGATGGTGGTGGTTGGAAGAGGTGGTGTAGTGGTGGAAAATGCAAACTCTTTTTTTGGTTGGTGGCTTTTTTTTTTTTTTTTTTGATGATTAAGTGAAGGAGATGAAGGGGAAGGTGAGGAAGATGGAGAGTAAGGTTAGTGAGATATAGAGAAAGCTATTTTTTTTTTCCTTTTCTTTTTTCTTCTCCTTCCTTTTTTTTGGTTTGCATTGGTCTCTATTTATAGGCCAAGCAAAAGTTTTTATTTCTTTTTTTATTATTAAAAAAACACTCCACTTAAAAAAGAAAAACCCCACATTTTGTTTTTTAAGTAAAAGAAAAAAAAACACTTGCATTTTTTTATTGAAAAGAAAACTCCACCATTGAAAAAAAAAAACTCCACTATCTTTTTTTTTTCTTGTTTTTTTGCTAAAAGAAGGGATCCCAACATGTTTGTTCTTTTTTTTTTATTATTATTACTACAAGAAGGAATCCCAACATCTTTTTTTTTTTGTTTTTTTTTCGTTTTTTTTTTAAAATCTACATAGCTCGGTGAAAAGAAAAGAAGTAATAAAAATCCTTTTTTTTGGGTTGGGTAAAAATGGGATAAATAGTATTAATATTTTTTGTTGGCCAAAAATGGGGTGTCTACAGTCTTCATTGATGACATCTTGATTTATTCAAAGACCAAAGAGGAACATGAACAACACTTGCGAATCGCAATGCAGACACTTCAGAGTCATCACTTATATGCGAAGATCAGTAAGTGTGAGTTTTGGCTACAAGTGGTGAAATTTTTAGGGCATGTGGTCTCACAACAAGGAATCGCCGTAGATTCATCAAAGACTGGTGCTGTTTCAAATTGGACTCGACCAACCAATCCTACGAAAGTCATAAGTTTTCTTGGACTCGCAGGTTATTATCGAAAATTCGTAGAAGGATTTCCGAAGATAGTAGCTCCTCTGACTGGTTTGACTAAGAAGGATGTGAAGTTCGAATGGAATGATAAGCGTGAGCAGGCTTTTCAGGAATTGAAAGAAAGACTCACCACAGCACCAGTATTAGCAATACCAAGAGATGGCTAGAAATTCTCTATTTTTAGTGATGCATCATATCAAGGATTGGGATGTGTACTTATGCAAGACGGCAAGGTTGTTGCTTATGGTTCAAGGCAGTTGAAGCCGATTCAATTGAACTACCCAACTCACGATCTAGAATTGGTAGCAGTATTGTTTGCTCTCAAGATCTGGAGACATTATCTATATGGAGAGAAGTTTGATTTATTCTCTGATCACAAGAGTCTGAAATATTTGTTTACTCAGAAAGAGTTTAATATGAGGCAACGCCGATGGATGGAATTGATTAAGGACTATGACTTCATATTAGAGTACCACTCTGGTAAAGCTAACCTAGTCGCAGTCGCCTTAAGTCGGAAACCTCAAGGTATAGTTGCACCTCTAATGGTTAGAGAATGGAAAGCCTTAGAAACTATAGCTGAATTTGATGTTCAAGTTTCTACAGGGGTGAAGGGCAACACTTTGGATATCTTGTAGTGCAATCGACACTCATAAATCGAATTTTGGAAGCGCAACAAAAAGACGTTGATCTTCAACTATGGTTTCAGAAAATGTCGGCAAAGGGCCCAGAGGAATGGAAAGTTGGGACCGATGGAGCGCTCTGGTGCAGAAATAGATTATGTGTGACCAACACGGATGGTCTAAGGAAGGATATTCTGAAGAAGCACACCGGTTAAGATTGACAGTTCATCCAAGAGGAACTAAAATGTATAAGGATCTGAAGAGAAATTTCTGGTGGAAGGAATGAAAAGGGATGTCATCGAGTTCGTGTCTAAGTGTTTGACTTGTCAACAAGTGAAAGCCGAACATCAAAGACCCTTAGGACTTCTACAACCCCTACCTGTTCCAGGTTGGAAGTGGGAACACATTACAATTGATTTTGTAGTTAGATTGCCGAGAACACAACACCACCACGATGTTATTTGGGTAATTGTGGATCGTTTGACGAAATCCACCCATTTCATCGCTTACAGCATGACTTATCCAGTGTAGAAGATGAGTAGAATGCGCATTCAACAAGTTGTACGACTGCATGGAGTACCAGTGTCTATCATATCAGATCGCGATTCACGGTTTACTTCAGGATTCTGGGAAAGTCTTCAAGAAGCTTTGGGAACTTCATTAAGTTTGGGTACTGCTTTTCATCCACAGAAACATGGACAGACTGAACGCACCAATCAGGTTATGGAAGATATGCTCAGGGCATGTATTATTGACTTTGAAAGTTCATGGGAAACACATCTTCCGTTGATCGAATTCGCTTACAACAACAGTTACCATTCAAGTATAGGGATGGCTCCATTCGAAGCATTGTATGGACGACCATGTCGATCCCCTCTTTGTTGGGCAGATATTAGAGATAAAGAACTAATAGGGCCAAACTTGGTTAGAGAAACCAACGAGAAGATAGCAATTGTGAAGGAGATGATGCGTGCCACCTAGAGTAGATAGAAGAGCTATGCCGATAAGCATAGATAGGATAAAGAGTTCACTGTCGGAGATCACGTACTTCTGAAAGTTTCACCAATTGGTGGAGTTGTTCGATTTGGTTAGAAGAGAGGCAAGTTGTCACCTCGTTTCATTGGACCATTTGAGATTCTGGAGCATGTGGGAAAAGTAGCCTATCGACTCGCGTTGCCACCAAAGATGTCTGGGGTACACAATGTCTTCCATATCAGTATGTTGAGGGAATACAAGGGAGATCCTTCACACGCTATTGATTTCAACGACATTGAGATCCATGAGAATGTCACCTACAGGGAGAGACCTGTACGCATTCTGGATCATAGTATGAAGAAGCTGCGAAACAAGGATATTCCTCTAGTGAAGGCTCAGTGGAAGTATCACGATGAGAATGAAGTGTCTTGGGAATTGGAGTCAGAAATGAGAACTAAGTACCCGGAGTTGTTTCAAGACTAGTCAGCTTAGATTTCTGGGCGAAATCTCTTTTAAGAGGGGGAGTGTTGTAGCAACCTGTATTTTCACTTCCCTAATAATAAATAAAATGTCAATTTTTCTTTATTTACTGTGGATTAATTTAAAGTTGGGGTATTATTCTAATTATTAAATAATACTCGTGTAATTAGTTGTTAATACATTACCATGTTACTTTGCTGTTATGTGTTATTTTAATTGTAGTATTAATTCCATAAATTAAAAATACTTATGTTCATTTACTATAATTACATGACTTTAATTTTGTGACCCTTTTAGTAAGTTTAATTGTATTAATTATGCTTAGGACTGCGCTCCTAAGTTACCCTAAAATTTGGGATTAAAACTAGTAATAAAATATTATTCATGTTGTTACATTTTTTGTCCTAATATTTATTTGGGGTATTTTTCTAGACTACCCGAACCAACCTAACTAAACTAACTGATCAAACTGATTTAACTAACCAGATGAATCATAATTTGCGTGACTGATTGCAGTCACTTCTCACAGTTGTATCTTATCTTCTTATAATCATTCATGTTACAACTTGTTGCCTACATATATGTTCATACCTTATAACTCATGGAGACATACACATACACAGACTTACATTTTGAAGCAATTGCATTAATCCCTTATGCAGTTGCAAACCCAACTTTCATCCCCATTTGCTCTCTCACTCTCGGATATACATGCACACACATACCCATATATAACTTTCAAACTCCATTGCTCTATCTCTCACAAGCAATCACACACATACATACCCATGTTCTGAAAATTAGAAGAAGAGGAAGAAATACAGCAGAATATAACATCATAGTAAGTGCTAGGAGCTCCATAGCCATTAAAGTTTTATATTACGGTTTCGGAAATTTCTTAGGCAAGGCACACAGCTGTAACAACCCTAAAATTTCTATGTAAATAATTATTTTAATTATTATTTTCAGTTAGCAATATTATATGAGTGTGCCTATGTAAGACATATGTTTGGAAAATTTTAAGTATTTGGTGGACATATAAATTAAATCATGAGTGAGCGCGTTTAGTTTGAGAGCTATATTCTATTAATTTATATTTGTTAAAAAAAAAGTGAAGGGTTGATATGTATTTTTGTTATATAGTGTTTTCAGGCCCGCGAATGTGTTAAATAATGTAATTAACATTAAAACTTAGTACCGGGGTCATGGGTACTCATTGGGCTACTCATTTTAACACTTTGTACTACATTTTGGGCTCATATGAGTCTCTTTTGTGAGCCCATAAAAAGAAAAACGGGATTTATATATTTGTGTGTGTTTTATTAACATGTGTTATATGTGTAGTGTACATATATACTTATATTAAAAACCCTAGCCCCCATATTACAACAAAAAGGGAAGAGAAGAAAAGAGAGAAGAAGCTAGAGAGAACAGACGTTGTGTGTGTGTGTGCATGAGAGAGAGATAGAAAGAGAGAGAAGAGAAAGAAGAGAAGAAAAGGGAGAAGAAAGGAGAAGGGTCTAGGGTTCGTGGGCACGTGGGGAATCGCGAAGCATTCGTGGTGGTTGATTTTTGATCAACGAGGTGAGTTAAATTTTGTGTATCCGAGTATATATATATATACACGTATGTATATATGTTTATGGGAGTAAATTAAAGTAGTACATGTTTAATTTAATTGTTAGGGTTAAATCTTTGTAATGGATACACGCTATTGTTGAAGTAATTTAGATAGTTTCTTTCCCCTTCGTGTGACTTTGCGATCATGACATTAGGGTATTCGAAAGGGTTAGGTGAATCATTAGTTTGATAAAAACCATATGTGAAATATTCATGTTTGTTAGGAAATATATGTGAAATTCGTTTTATTTGTAATTCACACAGTTACAGAAACTTAAGAAAATTATTAGAAAATCGTGGCTTTGAATTTGAACATTCTGTCCGTGAGTCTCATGTAAAACGTGATTCTGCACGTTTTTCGTTTAATGGTATTTTTTATGATTCTGCACCGTTTGGGCAGAAATTGAAGATTTCAGTAGCAGTTTTTAGTATATTGAAATATACGAAATTGGAGAAATATGATTCGTTGTGTTATTTTTTATTCATTCGTTTGACTTAACGAAAATTACTTAGAGATACATGAATTCTCATATAATGTTGATTAAAAAAAAAGGGTAATAGTCATTAACGTTGAGTCCGATGAAAATATTGTGGAACGACTGTTATAATACTTTACGATATGAGAATTTGAATTTTTATTATGGGTTTCATGTAGGCTAATTTTGAATGTTGGGTTGAGGTTATTGTACCTGAAATAACTGACCTTATTGTGTGGTCATTTTGATAAAAAGGAGTAAATTAGATACGTTAAATAGTATATTGGAAATCTTGTAATTTGATTGGAAATTATTGAGGGAAGAATTGTTATGGGTTAATTGATAAAACCCTTTATTGTAAGAAATTGGAATACATCTAAAAGTTAGAGATGTGATTGGATGATAAGACGGAACTATTTGATAAACGTGAAATTCACAATTATTGGGGATAATACGAAGGATAAGTGATAATTGCAACATAGTTCTTTAGTGTTCACCACTCCCATTGTTGTGTTATTGTTTTTGGTAGCTCGCACTCTTTTGCCAGTGGCTTCGTGATCAAGCTGGCTTAAGACTTGTTGAGTGTACTTTTTTTGCCAGTGGCTTTGTGATCAAGTTGGCCTAAGCCTTATGCTCGGCTTATATTGTATAAACGTCTTGACATATTGACCAGCCGTCCGTTGTGTATACCTGGTTTGGTTGATACCCCAACCAAACTGGCACCGGAGTGGGTGTTGGTAGTATGTCCGGGCACACATGGGATATATGTGTGGGCTGTACCATGAAGGGTAGCCAAGGGGTGAACCTAGGGAACACAAAGATAAATTTAATGCTAATAAATAATGAAAGGGATTATTTCATAAGACTGATAAGCGTGAAATAATGAACGCGACATTTAAGTTAGAATGTGAACGGCTTATGTATGGAATTGTTCGCCTGGTTTGTGATCATTTGATTTATAGCATGGTGGGCCCACTAACTTTTATGCAGGGCTGGCTCACTATAGATATCTGAGGTAAGTATAAAACTCGTAGTAACTTTGGATTTTGGGCAAGAGACTACTTGCCATCACATAAATGGAAACTACTCCTTTGTCCAAATATGTGTGTGGAACTACCTGTCTTGGCCCAATAGTGTTGTAATGTGGTTTGTAGTCTATGGGTTCAGGTTGGAGCCCTCAGATTTTATTATTTTTGTTTAACTCATACCAGTCATGTGACTGACCCGAGTGTGTTATGCATTCGGGTACGTTTCTGTTTGAAACGTAGTTGGATGATATGTGCAGGATATTGCTTTTGATGATGTGACCGTTGTGCTTGGCTGTGGAGTCTTTGGGCATTGGATCGTTGTAGTTGCTCTGACCATCAGATGTATAGATTTTATTTCTTTTTTCTGAACTTTGTAAGAAATTTTATTTAATGAATTTTGTATTCCTTTTGTAAATTAAAATGGTATTATATTTGTAATGGAATATTATTTCTTTTATAATGAAATGGAGGATTGGGAATATAAGTTTAAATAATACATAGTTTTAATATTAACACAGGATCACGTGTCCTTACTTAATGAGTATTAAATTCTATTTTCAAATAAATTATTTATTAGCCTGTGTGAGGGTGTTTCTCTCAGTGTTTTGGAAATTGAATATTAGTCTGGATACATGCTCTGGATTAAATATTTGGTTGTTCAAAAATCGGGGTGTGACAACAGCCTAAACTAACGCTCGGTGAGTCTCTCAAACCCACTCATAATGTAGTATTTGTCATTACACACAAACCGAGGGTATCTAAAGTATGTATAGACGCCTATATATCTATATTAGTATTAGAGAACGGTGTGGGTCCCAAAAAAATTGATCTAAGGGCCAAAACTTCTCCATTTACTCAACTTTTAATCTTAACCCTTATGCACACTATGTCTACTTTCCACCCTTGGATCATCTCATCCAATGGCCACAAAAAAAAGCTCACAACACACCTCACATTATGGGTAACTCACTACCGAAATACAGTGAGTAAATTGTGGATTCTCTCTCTCTCCATTATAGTCACGTTCTCACGTCTCTATGGATTTGTCACATCCCACGAAATCATCAACATTGCCCAGTCACTCTCCCTCTTTCTCCATCCCACTCTCTTCCACGGCACTGCCTGCCTCCTAACTCTTCCGGATAACCATCATCAACACTGCCCGACCACCATTGACAGTCACTCTCAAGGTATAGTCTCTCTCTCTAGATCTCTCTTAATAATGTTTGTGAGTGACGTATGTGGGTGTGTTTATTACAATTGTAGAGATTCGTGTATAGAGAGAGAGAGAGAGAGAGAGAGAGAGAGAATTACCCAGAAACAAAAGTATGTGTTGGAGACCAGACTTAGAAAGAGAGGGATTGTAATGGAAATAGCGAATGTATGAATCAAAAAAAAAAGAGATATGAATTGAAGAACAGAGACCACCCAATTCGATACTTGGAAATCCGTAATACAATTTTAGTTTCCAAAGATGGGTGTCGTGTTCTATTATTCTATGAAGGAGATTAGAAATAAGTATAAAAAATAAGTATAAATGAAGGAAATAATAAAGCCAAATAAATTTGTGAAAAAAACAAAAGTAAAAGGAAAGTGGTGAGAATGGCTGAATTTCTGATCTGAGAACTATTACATGTTCTTACATGTTCAATGAATCTGAGAACTATTACATGTTCCAAAGATGGGTGTGTGTGACTGCATGTGTTTATGGAGAGTGACAGTGACGTGTGTGGGTGTGTTTCTTACGTTTGTAGAGATATATATGGGTAACTCACTGCCGAAATACAGTGAGATATATATAAGAATTACAGACTGTCATCCAGTTTGGCCATTTATTATTATTTCTTTAAAAAATTTACATATTTTTCTTTTAATGTTGAGTATTTGTAATTATATGGCCTACTAAACTCATGTGTTTCTTTTGTCTATTCAGTGTATCTATTTCCTGGGATTGAAGTGCTCTAAGAGAAAGCAACAGATACTGTTTGTATCTATTTTCTGCTGAATTACCCAGAGTTTTCAAAGTAAGACTTCCATATTAATGTTTGTATCTTTGTAGCCTATTTGTTTGGAGTTTCTGAGCTTTGAAGTGTATAACCAAAGCATGTGAACCTTTTTATTATTTTTTCTGAATTATCTGAATGACCAAGAGTAACTTTTTTGGTTTGATTTTCTGAATCTGCAATTTTGTAAACATGTTCTGAAATTTGTTTTAAAAAAATTAAAAGCTTTTCATTAGGTTTTGTACACGTGTTCTGAGTAATGTTAGGGGTACAACTCATTCTTACAGCTCATTTACAACCATCTCTATCTCTCTCCTAAGTGGCACAGGGTGGTCCGATTAAATTTCAATAGGCCTTAGTGCTACTTAGGAGAGAGATAATGATTGTTGTAATTGATTTGTAAGAATGAGTTGTACCCCTAACAGTACTAATTGCAAACATATCAATGCATGCCCGTATTTATTACCTTAAATTTGAATGAAATTACTTCGCTACCTTTATGGCCAATTTGTCTGCAATTTTACTGCACGACTGTGACATGAGTAGGCAAGGTTTGGTGGAAGCAATCTCAAGTTTTAGTTGGAATTTAATGAATGAACCAAAAAGAATTAGTGTGACTGTTGAGTGATATAAAAGTGTTAACAATTTATCATGTGTAACTAACACATGATATATCATTCGTATCATTCGTATTACAATTCTTGGAATATATCATGTGTAACTAACACATTATATAAAAGTGTTAATGACATTATAATTATATCTCTTCTTTAATTGAGCTGTTATTAATATTTTTGTTTTTTTGGATTTCATTTTAAAGGAAGGGGTGTTAGTGAAAATCAATGTTTTAGTTGAGGGAGTACTCAGTTTAATGAATTTTGCAATTTAGGGGTATTTGAAAAAGAGCTTTAGTTGAGGGGGTGTTATAGTTTTACTAAGTGTAAATTACATTGACCTCCCCAGATTAATAGTTACACTTTAGATCATGTGCCACTAATCACTAACGCAACATGGGGTTCAACTGTCAAAGCATTTGAGAACTAATTTGATATCAAAATTTGATAAGTATTACGATTATTTATTAGATTTTCACATACATCTCATTGATACACACAGTGTATAAGGCCAAAAAAGAAAGAAACAAAGAAAAAGCATAGCATTAAAAAAGAAGTTAAAGATATGAGTTTCAGGTTCAAATGGGTCATAAAGTAACCAATCGTGAGTAACCACTTATTGCAAGAGAAGGTTTTGGGGATAAGTAAAACTGATTGTTGGAGACGGTTTTTGAAAGTGGTTGAATAGAAGAAAAATAGTTGAGCATGGAGAGTGGGGTGAGGTTTTGTTTGGAGTTGGATAATGACAATTTAGGACTTCTATATAGATTTTATGGATGGAAAAGTTTGATGTTTTTAAGGTAAATATGGAATATTGTGAAAAAATAATGGTACCCCTATTTTTGGCTTTCTATATTAGTATAGATCTTCTGCGATCCTTGAATTGTTCAGTGGTACCCCTATTTTTGGCTTTCATGTTTGTTTTCATGTGTGCATATAGATAGTGTGTGTGTGTGACCCGCGTGTGTGTTCGTGACTGTGCATGTGTGTGCGTGTCTGTGCGTGTTTGTGTGCATGTATCTGTTTGGCTGTTTGGAGAGAGAGAGAGAGAGAGAGAGACGTGTGCGTGCATAGAGTGTGTGTGACCCGCGTGTGTGTTAGTGAAAAAAGAAAAAAGAAAAAGGGTAAACATTACAATCCCCTCTCAAAAAAAAAAACATAGAAATAAAATAAGCAAATAATTTTTCTTAAGATAAATGGTTCTTTTTTATATATTTTTTTAAGTAGTGCTTTTAAAAAAAGAAAAGGCAAAACAAAAACAAAAAAAAAAGAAAAAAAAAAAAGAAGAAGAAGAAAAAGTAAATAGTAGTCTCTGATTTTTTTTTTCAAAGGAAAAGGGGGTTTTTTTTAAAAAAGTTTCTGAAATTATAGCCCCACAGAAAGAATAATAATACCCTTTCTTTTTTTGGGTTTTGTTTGGTTGCTTCTTTTTTTGAAAAGGCATGGGTGTGCTCACCCAAATTTGGTTTACTATTGCTTACTCATACTTTCATTATCTGACATATATTCCCTTTTATTTCCATTTTGATTTCATTTATTTACCCTAATTCTGAAGAAGAATTCTCTAATTTTGTTGACTTTTTGCATTTTTCTTGATGATCTTAGTGTGTCGTTGCACAGCTATAGTCATTTATGTTAATTTTTTGTGATTTCAGGTAATTTTATCATGGATGACATGACTATCTACGGTCAAGTATGATTTTTCGATTTATAATGAACATAAAACAATTCTATTTTTTTTAGCTGAGCTATCAGTATTGACTTTTTCAATATTTTGCAGATGGATGGAGACCTGAAGAAAACAGTGAGTGTATATATTTTTTTTTCCCTTTTACTTTATGTTCGCAGTAAATATAACTTACGATGCTTTATGCAACAGGTACAATTTTTTAAAAAAAGAAATGTGGCCATTGTCATTCGAGAAGAATGTGAGTTAAATAGAGAGATACTTGCTCAGGTAATGATATCAATAATTAGTTTATGTTTATTATTTTTAAATAACTCAATTTTGCTTATGATAGTGTTTAATTGCAGTATATTGTCAATACTTTCTCTTATCAATATTGTTTAAGGCCAATGTCAATCGCTCCCACAAGGGAAAGGAGAAAGCAACAACCTCCAACAAAGGGAAGGAGAAAGTTATCAATGAAGGAATGGGGAAAGAAAATGTAAGTTTATAATTTTAATTAATAAGATATTAATGTACGCTTTTATGTAATCGACTATCAATTTTGTATTAGTTTGTTAAGTTTATGCCCCATCATTGGTATGTGATTGTTGGAGAATTTTCCAGCTTCAATTCGTAGATCTTGATAAACTCATGGGAGAAAAAAAAATTAATATTAGTTAAAACTAATATGTGAATGTGTTATAGTTTGCATGAGCCTAGCAAAAAAAAATCTTTGTAAACTTACTTTAGATTTGTGTATCTCGCAAAAAAACACATTAAACAAAAAAAAATTAAAAACAGACCAATAAAAATACATTTATTGTCCTTTGTAATGGTGGACAAATTTGATAGCATAAGGGCCCATTTGGTCCCAAGACAGATGCTCTCTGTCTTCTAAGTTTGGTAAAATTGACATCCAAAGATGTGTATACCTCGAACAACTAATAAAAAAATATAAAAACAAAGCAAAACAAAAGGGCCAAATAAATAAGAAAGTTATGTTTATTTAAGTGGGCATGTATATTTCTAAACTTTCACATTTTTGGAATACAATACTCCTTTAAGTTTGCATGTATGTTTCTTTAATTCATTGGGATAAAGGCTCAACACAAGGCTCCAAAATATATCGGTTTTTTTTTTCATGAATCTACCAAAAAAATATTCCTTTCCTTGAGATTGACATCTATATACATGTACATCTCGACCAAATATATGAAACTAAAAAATAAAAAAATAAAATGGCCAAATAAGGAAGCTATGGTTCTTTAATGATCGACGAGGTTGCAAAAAAATAAATTATAAACTAAGATGCCAATGTGTTAGAGAGTTTGTATTAGTCTTGCAAACAAAAAAATACGTTTAAAAAAAATAACATGTCAAAAGAGTGGGACTTCAATCATCTTGAGTTCATTATTTTTTATTGTAACCTTGATATATACTATAGTTGTGTAGATTTAAAAAAAATGCCCGGAAAAAAAAATAACCCAAGATGTCCCAAAAAAAAAATAAAGAAAGAAAATTATGGTTCAATAATTTAATCGAAAAACATCTCCAAATTTTTCGGTTTTTTGGACAATCTCCAAGTCCGGTCCGTAGATCTCAAAAAAAATCCTAGAAGAAAAAAAATAAATTTAAACGAAATTGTGAAAACATGTTTTTTTTTTCATGAATTTAACAATAAAAATACTTCGTTTCTAAATTTAACACCTATAGACGTGTAGATCTCGAACAAGTATATGAGCGAAATAAATAAATCTCTCAACAAGGCCAAAAAATAAGGAAGTTATAATCCTTTAATTCAAACAGATCAGTGATTAAAAATGATAACGTTATGGTTATTTAAAGTTAAGATTTAAACATAAAATTAACGTTCATGATGAACAACTAACTGAAGTTTTTACATTTTATATCACATATAGTAGATACAAGGCTAATAGTGTTTGCTTATTTGTATGTTTTAGGCATCCATTAATAACATTGTATCAATGATGCTATCGTCCCAACCTCCAAACGTTCCAAATCTCACTCCAAGAGTACGCTGTCGTTCGTATTTCGAGCACGAAACAAGTGCAACAAAATCCATTAGGACAACGTATGATACACCGAGACGAGTAACGGTGCCACGACCCTGGCTGCTACCCCAAACACCTAACTCGGGGGATTGTATCATTGGTGAAATTACTCCAATGATGAATACAATCGTTGATCCACGGAATCTTAACGTCTTCCAGTCTTCACCGGCTCCACGGAATGTTACCAATGAACTCTCATTCAACCGGACATCGAGGAATTCCAGTTCCAATCTGACTGTCTTTAGGAATATGCTTACGCCGCGAGATCTTGGAAACGAACTCGCAGCTACAGATGTTGATAGGGTCATCACGGCGCAGACACATTATACATTTGCTCCTTCGCAAACTAATAGGTGAATTATTATATTTCATAATTTATAAATACACATTTCAAAATTTCTTATCATTCTCTATACTCAAGTACAATCCATAATAATTGTAGGCAAAATTCTGCAACTCAGTGTTGCCCCGTAGAAATTAATATTGATGATGGATTAGGTAATGAAAGGGATAATCACCCATATAATGTGTATGTGGATCGCCATAATCTTGGGAACATGGATGTACAATGTCCTGATTGTTCAGCCCTACACTGGATGGATGAGAAGTTGGCAAATTCATCTCAAATACACCCCCGTTTTGGAATCTGTTGCTTGCAAGGAAAAATTAGACTCCCCCGACTTGAAACGCCCCCTCCATTGATTCAAGCTTTGTATGATGGGAATGATGTTCAGTCCAACTCATTTCGACGTTACATTCGTGAGTATAATGCATGTAATGCATTTACGAGTCTTAGTGCTAAATTTGACACAAGAGTACTGATTGGTAGGGGTCCCAATTTTTTTATCATTCATGGGGAATTGCGCCATAGAACAGGATCTCTGCTCCCTCATTCTGACCAGGCACCAAGTTATGCTCAATTATATATTTATGATCCTGATACTGCTTTACAGGAGCGTCATCATAGAAATTCGCACTTAAGAATGGATGTCCTCAAATCCATTACAGAAACTTTACTACAGTACAATCCATTCCCAGCCAAATACCGTCATGCTTATGAACTTTTGAACCAATCTGAATCAGAGGGAAAAGTTCTTCATGCATATCTTCGTTACGATGCTGCAAATGATCCACGACGTTACAACCTACCAACAGCAGCTGAGATCGCGGTAATCTTGCTCGGGGATGGGACTGAGCAAAGTGCGATGAGAGACATCATTTTACATCTGAGGGGGAATAATGGGTTGATGCAAATTAGTGAGTGTCATCCGGCTTATTTATCGTTGCACTATGTTCTATTGTTCCCTCGAGGCGAGCTTGGATGGCAGCCTGATTTAAACAGTGGGACGTTTTGCAAAAATGCCATTCCGATGACCGCCTTACTCAGTTGCAATTCTATTGCTATCGTTTGTTTCAACGCCCCACAGAATACTCAACGATCCTAAGAGCGGGAAAATTATTTCAGGAATTTATGGTTGACGCTTGGGCCGTAACTGAGCAAAATCGCTTGACTTACTATAGGCTGAAGCAGGACAAACTTCGGTCCAAACTGTATAAGGATTTAACAGATATTATTAATGAACGTGAGGGATTTCAACCTAAACAAGTTGGCCGGCGAATAGTTTTACCCTCATCATTCCATGGAAGTCCTAGACATATGTTTGAGATTTTCCAGGATTCGATTTAATTGCCCGTGTTTTTGAGCTAAAGAGAAGGTGTTTAATGAACAAGATCGACAAAAAAAGAGTTTTTGGTAAAAAGGTTGCGCATGTCTACACAATTGAATACCAAAAATGGGGGCTTCCACATATGCATGCTCTTCTATTTCTTCATGGACCAGACAAGATTCAAACGTGTGATCAGGTTGACCGATTGGTGTCTGCGGAATTCCCAAACCCAAATGACGATCCTGCACTCTTTGATATTATCATAAAATGTATGATACATGGGCCATGCGGGAAGCAAAATGGAAAAGCTCCATGTATGGAGAATGGAAAATGCACCAAGAGGTACCCTAAAGCCTTTATAGAAACAACAACAATGGACCAGCAAGGATATCCTATTTACCGGCGACGTAATGATGGCCATGTGTATACAGTTCGAGGGAAGAACATTGATAATAGGGATGTTGTGCCATATAATGCTTATCTTTCAAGAAGATTTCATTGCCACGTTAATGTTGAAGTATGTGCGGGGATTAGATGTGTCAAGTACATTCATAAGTACATTTACAAAGGTCATGATCGTGCAACGATGGTGCTTGGAGGAGCCGATGAGATCCAACAATACCTTGATGCCAGGTACATTGGACCAGCAGAAGCTGCTTGGAGATTGTTTAGTTTTGGTATTCATGAAGAGTATCCTGCTGTGATTCGGTTGGCACTTCATTTACCTGGAATGCATCAGGTGGTTTTTGATCCGAACGAACCAGTGGACAGGATTGCAGCTAGAGCCGCGGGGCAAAAGTCGTCTTTGACTAGTTTTTTTTACTATTGTGCAAACAACGAATGGGCACGTGCGTACACTTATCAAGAGTTCCCATCCGTTGCAGTTTGGCACCCTACAAAGTGTATCTGGACACGGAGGGGGATATGCTATTGGGAGAATGTATTTTGCTAGCCCAAATTCAGGTGAGACGTTTTACTTACGTTTGTTGTTGACAAATGTAAGAGGCCCACAATCATATGACCATTTGGCCACTGTCAACAATGTAGTACACCCTACATTCAAATCAGCATGTGTTACGCTAGGACTGCTAGAAGATGATGAAGAGTGGATACAGTGTCTTCAAGAGGGTGCACTAATGAAAACTGGACACCAATTGAGGAGATTTTTCAGCATAATTCTCACAGAATGTTCTCCGATGAATCCCTGTGAGTTGTGGACAAGATTTTTGATAGATATATGCGACGATCTCCATCATCAGATTCATACATTGTATGGAATTCCAAACCCGTCTGTGTCAAAGGTAGAGGATTACGGCTTGCACCTTCTAAATCAGATGCTTCAACAATCAAGGAAGAGTCTAGCTGACTTTCCGCCTATGCCACACCCATGTGGAGATTGGAACAACACAATCGAAAATAGGCTACTATGTGAGCACAAACAGCTTCAGGTTGATGCTCAATGTCAAGATGTGCAGAGTCGAATTGATAATCTTAATGTTGGACAACATAATGCCTTTAGTGTAATAACTTCTGTAGTTTTTGAAAATAAAGGGACCACATTCTTTCTTAGCGGGGGTGCTGGAACGGGGAAGACTTACACTTATAATACAGTTGCGCTACATATACGAAGTCTTGGTCATAATGTTATTATAGTAGCGTCATCTGGTGTTGTGTCATTATTGTTAGTAGGAGGCAGAACTGCACACTCAACATTCTCCATTCCATTAGTTATGCATGACAATTCAGTATGTGGGTTTAGTAAGTAGTCTGAGCAAGCAGAATTGGCCAGATCCGCTAGGTTAATTATATGGGATGAAGTTCCAATGCAGCACAGGAACTATGTGGAGGCAGTAGACCGCACACTTCGCGATATTTGTGACATTGACAAGCCATTTGGGGGTATAACTATCGTTCTTGGTGGAGATTTTCGCCAAATATTGCCAGTCATTCCCAAAGGAGTGAGTGAACAAATAGTAGCTGCATCCTTGAGGCGCTCTTCACTGTGGAACAATATTCAAGTTTTGAGTTTGGATTATAACATGCGGCTGAATAGTCTAGACCCAAGAAATGCAATTTTTGGGACATTTTTTATGGAGGTAAATTGTTCATCAACTATTCCTAAATACGTGCTTTTTTTCATAATTTTCTTTGTTTGATAAAATATCTATCTATATCTTATATATTCATTCATAATCAGTTAGGGAGCAACACACAAGAAGTTATACAACTTCCTTCTGCAATACATAAGTGTCGTGATCTTGATGAGCTACTACGCACAATTTATCCATGGTTGGGTGTAGAAGGGACGGCGACACCTAGCTATCTCACTGAGCGGATAATTCTTTCGGCACGTAATGACGATGTGAATGCTATTAACAAAACTGCGTTAGATGTATTTTCGGGTGAGGCATGCACATATTTGGCTGCAGATAAGATATCTATCGACAATGGAGATGATCGTGCCATCAGTAATCGGTATCCTAATGAATACCTTAATTCATTAGACCCTTCCGGTTTGCCCCCGTTCAACTTGCAATTAAAAAAGGGGTGCCCTATCATATTGCTAAGAAACATTGCACCGGCAGATGGACTCTACAATGGCACTAGATTAATGGTTGTCAGAACCGCTTCACGTGTTATTGAAGCGCAAATTTTGACTGGTGAAAAAGCTGGCAATTTAGTGTTCATTCCTAGGATATCCTTGGCACCATCAATAGCAGAACTGCCATTCAATATGACAAGACGTCAATTCCCTGTACGGTTGGCCTATGCAATGACAATTAATAAAGCTCAGGGTCAATCGGTACAACACGTTGGGATTGACTTGCGTAATCCTGTCTTTAGCCATGGACAATTATACGTTGCTCTATCCAGATGTACATCTTTCGATTGTATAAGTGTTCTTCTTCATGATTGTTCCTCTGATTCCACTATAAATATCGTTTACCCTGAGGTCCTGATATAATGGAATTGATAGATAAATTACACGTCATAAATGTAACACTCTGTATTTTATTTGTTTCATTTTGTCGACATGGAATATAATCTACATATATGCTAATTGCTGATGTAGCATGTTGTACATGTAACAGATCTTTAATGAGTTGACTTTACAATGTTTGAATTGACCTAATGCCCATCGCCGAGCTATGAGTTTTTCACCTCCAGTGGGTGTATTTTTAAAAATTATCCAGTGCAAACAAATTTTAACTTACAACAGAAATTATAAAGATTATTGTGTACATAAATTTTAAATGCCATTCAAACTTCTCATTGTTCCATTGAATTAGAGAAATTCATAGTAGTCATGTCTATTTCTTTATGCAGGTTACTGTGAGGCCCCACATATTGAAATGTACATCTATTCGTTCGAGAAGAAGAAATAAAATTAATGACCTAAAAGATATAAAATTCGAAGAGGGCAATCCCATAAGGAAATTCGGTACACATATAATTGAAGAGCACTGCTATTGGGATGAAAGTAAAATATTTACAAAACCAGAGTCAGAAAGATGGAAAATGATATGGATAGCGCGTCAACTCCCACCATATTAGAATCATATTATAGAGGATATGTGGATTAATAACAGACCAACTACTGCAGTAAAATTCTTAAATTTGTTAGAGGATGCAGAACGTGATATACACCCATTATGGCTGAAACTTGAACATGAACCTATGAGTTTAGATTCCACTATAGGGGAGCATATTAAAGCAAAATATGAAACATACAAAGAGCTTAAGAGAAAAGGCTTTCGTCCTAATATGTCCATTTTAATGTATTCTATCGTCGAAACACTTCCAGAGTCATGGCCAAATGACGAAATGCACACGTCTCTAAATGAAGAAATTAATGAATTGAGAGACTTAGAATATAAGTTAACGGAGATGGAATTTGATTTGCTCTGTGTACGAGCATTAACTGATGTGGAGAAGAGAGTGATGAATAATCCCAACAAAGAGATAAGTGATATGTTCAATTGACAGGTAAATAATTTTTTTTTTTAATTTTTAAATTTGATATTTGATTCTAATGGTGCTCCTGTATTTGACCCATGAACTACTATTTTGTAGAAATGGTTTAAAGAGGTAGCGTGGGAGTGGGAGTATGCAGTAAGGGATTATAAGATAATGGATTCCCGTAACTTGAAGAATTGGAAAGTCAATACGGTAATATTAGATAGATGTATAATTTTTTTCGTATAATTTATCTTTTTAATAATTTATATTTGCATTAAACTAATAAATTTTTTTTTTTTTGTTAATTTCTAGATCTATGTGCACTCAGCGCATTGGAGAAGATACATTGAGATTGACACTCAAACGTTCTACAAAGTGATGCTGAGAATGCACAACTTGCCCATTAAAAGATAGATTTGTAGTCAATTTATTGTTTTATTAGTTAAGGGAGATTTTAGACAACACTTAATGTTTTTTTAAGAACCTTTATGTACTTAATGTTTGGCGATAACCCGTACTTGCTTTTCTTTTTTGTTATATTTATTTCATAATGATTGGAGTTTAAACAATTTTAACTTTACAATTACAATTTTATTTAATACTCTATCGTCTTAATTCCAATCGACGTGAAAGTTATTTGATTATTAAGTTGTTTGGTAAAGCTTATCCCATTTCCTCGATCATTGCATCTTTCTTTATGAAAGAGTTTTAGCGAATCATCTTGAGTTTAGCTATCAAATTTTCGTATAAATCGTTTATTTTTTTAATTTTTATTTTTTCACTTCCACTCTTTTTTGCCCGTGCCCACGGGCACGGGTACGTACTAGTGTATATATAGCCATGGAGGTCCAAAATTAGCGGTAACGAAAATGTTAACGGAAACTAATTCTGTAAATTGGAAATGAAAGTACATGATCCCAGTAAGTTCCCCTATAAAACAGTTTGTTATTTGGTTGAGTTCTTGACCCCCAAAAGTGGAATTTTGTGTATTTTCCATGGTTTTAGAATTCTGAATATTTTAAATTAAAATTCAGTATATATAATATAGATTTTTGGAATTTTTGCGAAAAATCGTGTTAACTTTCATATAGGACTCGTTGTGATCTGATAAGTAATGAGAGAGATATAGAGACTTTAAGAGGTTTTGGGCTAAAAATGTAGCCAAACATGGCCTTAACCAGAGTTGCAAAAATTTTGGAGAAAACGATACATGGTTTTAATAGACTAACATTAGGAGTATCTAAATATTGAATTTTGTTAATTTAAAACGTAAATACTAGTGATAGAGTGGTTTGGTATATTGTTCCTTGACTTGGAGGTTGGTGGATCAAATCTTGTTGGTTGCATGCTTTTTTGTAGATATTTTTTAGAGTATCTAAATATTTTATTCTGTTAGTTTAAAACCAAAATTCAACTGGTGGTTTGGTGTATTGTTCATTGACCTTGAGGTTGGGGGATCAAATCTTGTTGGCAACATGTTGTTTTGTAGTTATTTTTTTTGTACATGGATTGAATTATGGGCCCTATGTGCCGAGCCCAACAAGTCTCCCAACAAGCCATATAGATTTGGTATTGGGCTTGGTTTACTACAAGCCCATATAAGAAATGTAATTAAATAAATACTTGTTTTATTTGTTTAATAATTCCTAAATTATGTTTTAAATTATTATAGTATATTTTTATTTCAAAAATAATATTAAATAATATTTCTTATTTTATGAAAAAAAAAATTAGTAATGCTAAATAATATTTATTATTTATTTTATGTTAAATAAATGATAAATTAATTTCTATGTATAAAATAAGTATTAGAAATACTTAAATGACCCTGTTAAATTTTATATTATTATTGTTAACATGTTGGAGGTCATTTTATATAGTAATATAAATTATCATATTATAAAACTAGAACTTGATGCTTTTAATAAATTAATTAGTGGCTATTTAACTGGTATTTTAATTATTCAAATATCTATAGTATTTCCAAAATTATGGAAAAATAGAGGAATTGTATTTTGGGGACTTGTCTTTATTAAAAATAATGTCAAAGCATGTATTTAATTATGTCATTAAGAAGGACCTTATGGCTAAATTTATATGCTACATTTATCTTCTGAAGTTTGTAATAAAAATTCTATGACTCCGAAAATTACGCCGTCAGCTTCCTAAGATCAAACTGAGATAAATTGGTTTACTTGATGATAATTACGAGTTTAAAACAACCACTGCCATGTTAAAGAGAATAGTAAATAGAATAAGTTACTCATTTGCATACTCAAGATGGCATGAATGGAAAGGGGTCGTTGGTCAGCATATATGTTGTGGGAATGTCTCAGGACGTATAACCCTAAGCCGCTTTAGATACGGCAGATTGATTAGGAAGGATTGAGCCCAGGCCACTTTTGATACGGTAGGTCAATCAGAGTCTTGTGATAGCCTTAATTATTCCAGGTCGCTGCAGATACGGTAGATTAATTAAGAGTGCTGAGCCCAGGCTGCTTTTGATACGGTAGGTCAGTATGGTGGTAGCTTTAAATTATTCCAGGTCACTTCAGATGCGGTAGATTAATTAAAGCATTCCACTGGTTACTGTAACCTTGAATGTCTAGGTACGTCCAGGCCGCCCTAAACACGACAGACCTTCTAAACTAGCGGCATTTCGCCGAATGGTTCTAGGTGGACCGAATGAGTCAAGAGATTGTGATTGAGATAAAAAAAAAAGTCAGTGAGATGAGATGGTTTCATTGTTCATGCACGGTCTTAAACATTCATTATTCAAACTGTTACTAATTGTTATTATGCGATGATTGGAATAATGGATTAACCGTACTCTAAAGGTACTGAACATTAATAATAACTATTAATGTACTTTTATATACATTGATTGTGCTTTCATTATGCTCACTCGGCTTTCATTAGCTGATGACTTTATTTTGTCCTGGACATCCAAATGTCCAGGAAATGGTTATGCAGGGCAATATGATTATGCCAGCTAGAGGAGCCTGCAACGTTACTTTTCTAATTTAAATAAAGTTGTAATAAGGATATGGATAATGTTTTTTTAATTTGAATAAGGTGTTTGTGCCTTAAGGATATTTTATTAAAGGACAATGTAATATTATTTGAAGTTGTAATATGTTTAATATTATGTTCCATGTTGCTTTATATACTATGTTTTCTGTACATGTTAAGCTAAGTACAGGACAAGCGATCCATCACCAGTCATGACCTATGGGTCCAAAAAGGAAATGAAAAAAATTTCCCTTATTTTGCTACGCTAGGGCGTGACAGCGCCAAGCGAGCTGTAATCACTTTGCAGCATAACAAACTATTTACCCTTATATAACCAAAGTCAATAAAATGTATTCTACTAGTAGTTTTTTCTAATATATACATGAAATTATATCCTTTAACGGTAAACCTTTCCGTTCATAATGTGTTAATTTTCTGAATTCTAGATCATATTTTGCTTCAGGGGCATATTGATAATATATATGTATATTATTAAATTTGTTAGGTGCCCATCTTTGACATCGGAGGTTAGTATAACTTTACATCGCCTCATGGAGGTCAGTGTATTGATCCAATTTCTATATACGTACTAGATTGGTACATCTGTAATTCGCAAGCTATTTAATTAGTAGTTGAACTATTGAATCTTGAAGCTCAACTCTTTTGATATGTTCCACACACCTATGCCATTATCTTAGGCCAATAGGTCTTTTTAAGTTTTTTTTGCACCTAAAGAAATTTGGCATAAATTTTTGAGGACCTGAGAGGAAATTTTATAGAGGAATATGCATAAGGCTTTTAGATGGAAGACACTGTTAGAAGCTGTTAATTTTGGATGTTTTATGAGGATTATGCACAATGTTTGAAATTCATATATAGAGGGTAACACATGGTTTTTAGGAATATGTTGGAGGCGGAAGAATTGCGAAATCAGTTATTGGCGTATAGGTGTTTTTTGTTCTTCCTTTTTTGGCTATGTTTATGTACTTATTGAGATTCTGTGAGCTGCCGTTGTTGGCAGACCAGAAGCATACTCTTTATAATTTAGTTCGGAAATGATATAGTTTACTACTGAACAAGGATACCTAGGCACTACCGCTATTAGTGTGTTTGGGGTCAAATAGTTGATATTTGCTTTGATGGAGCACATATTTAAAGAATGACCCAACTTATTGTCATTTCTGTTGAGGAAATTAACTGCCAAATGGAAAGAGGATTCTGAGATTTTGCTTTAATATATTGTAGCAGATGTTACAAGAAAATTTCAAGAATGAGATAGCGTGTTTAGTCATGTAGAAGAACAATATTACTAAGTTTGTGTAAGAAGTCATACAGGTCTTCTACAAAAAGTTGGATGACATACTTGCTTGATTTGGATATCAATCCGTTTTAAGTTTCTTCCAAAAGAGTTGTTGCATACTTGAATCTATTAGCATCCAATTAATTTTGATCACTTTTAAGTTTTTATGAGTTCCAAAATTCATTTATTTAGCTGCACATGAATATGTTTTGGAAAACGATAAAGAGCCTATTTTTGACTATACTGCTCTGTCTTTACAGGAGCCCGCTGTGTTGCAACTTTGTTGCATGAGATGAAGCGTTGGGGCTATTCCCGTTATTAAAGGAGCAACACAGAGACAATTGGATGAATTTTTTTATTTTTTTTGTAAAATGCATTTTAACCAACTAGATTGAATGATCTCTATCACTTGTACTATAAACTTGAAGTAATTTTTTTGATTTTTTTATTACAATTTTTTAATATAAATTGAGCTTGTATTTTTTATGGTTTGGATTTGAGCTTGCTATATGTTTATAGTAAATGCGATGTGGCTGTGATGTAAATTAGGTGCAAATAAAATTGGGGAGCATATTTTAGTATTTATGTTTTTCATATTTAAAGTAATTACTAAAGGATAATTTTCGTTAGTATTGTTACACATGTGTTTCTAACCAACCGTTAGTAATGTTAGTAATTGTCTCGAAAGTGTTAGAAACTGTCATATTACAAACCGTTAGTAATGAAATTACTAACGGTAAATATCCGTTACGAAATTCCGTTAGTATTTTTTTATACAAAAGTGTTAGAAAATAAAACGTTAGAATAAATATTACTAACGGAATATTTCTGTTAGGAATAATAAATTACTAACGGAAAATATCCATTAGTAAACATATTACTAACGGTAATTTACCGTTAGTAAAAATAATTTTTCTAACGGAAAATTACCGTTAGAATTATTTGTTACACTTTATTCCTCACGGTAATAGTCTGTTAGTAATAATTTTACTAACGGTAAATTACCGTTAGTAATGTGCCCTTCTGGTGTGGTGTATGTTGATTACAATTGCATAAGAACTTGATTGTTTAGAGTTCAATTTTCTCTGCAAAATTAGTTTCTTTAATCTCTTTTATTCTCTAGTATCTCGGACTTCTCTTTATGCTTCCATCTGGATCATTGGATGTGGTTTGTTCTGCATTAGTGAGATGGACATTTTTGATGAAATGGATGATAAGATTATATAATTTACTACAAAGTGAAAGCGATATTTATCAAAAAATTTCACTTTTTTTTTTGCTTCTGTAATGTGATCACATTCATTGTCGATTTTGTTCTCTACACATACCCAACTCTTTATTCGATAGAGGATTTGTTTAAATGCATCTTGAATCTTGACCTACTGTTTTGACAAATTTGTATTGGAGCATTTAACTTTGCTGGAAGACTTCATTGGGATGAATTTTATATACACATTGAATTGCATAATTAAAGTGATGATGATGGTGTTGTGACCTGTGAGCGAATCTCCCTTTGGGCATTGTTTGGTTTCCTAGAACTGATTTTTTGCAACATGTTGATGTTTACTAGCCCATACATAGCATGCGGGGTTATCGACTAGTTAACAAATGAATAACCGAACAAAGACAGTGATAAGATGTAGAAAGATTTCGAAGCAAACCCTTAATTTAGTAAATGTTTATAGAATAACTAAAATTAGCTAGATTGTATGCACATATAATATTTCAAATCCTTAAAAAAAAAAAAAAAAAAAAAAAAGTCACCAAAAATTACTAGTAGATGTCTCAATCAATTGTGGTTGGTAATTATAAGAATCAGTTTTCTCCATTCTGCATGATCAAGAGCTATATGCTCATTTAAATTATATATATTCATACCTTGTTGTACTACATACTTACAGGTCAGTTTAGGTCTATCTCGCCTTCTAACCATTCTAGACACTGCGATCTTATCACTCTTTTACACAGGTGCATCTATAGGTCTTCGTTGCATATGACCGAACCATCTAAGTCTATTCTCCCTCAACTTATCCTCAACATGTGTCACTCCTACAGTCTCTCAGATATGCTCATTTATAATTTTATCTTTCCTACCACACATCCATCTTAGCAACCTCTTCTCAGCTACGCTCGCTTTGTTAATGTGTTATTTCTTAGTTGCCCAACATTGTTGACCTGTAGAACACAGCTGGCCTATAACATTTTCTTTCAATTTTACTGGTATTCTCCGATCGATCACATAATATTTCAGAAGCACTCCTCCACTTAAGCCAGCCTACTCTAATAGGATCAATTAAAAAAACAAAATCAAAAAATGGAAGATTGAAAACAAAAATAAAGAAAAAAACAAAAAAAAAATGGTATCAATTAAAAACAGCTGAATTTTATAATTGATCAATTCTCCTAGATTGGACTTTATATCAACTAGCGCTTTAAGAACTCTGGCAAAATTTCACTAACCTCCTGCCAGATTTATATTATATTTCAATTAAACTATCATCTAAATACACTAATCAATTTTAGTATCTAAATAAGTTGATCCCTGACGGTAGAAAGTACTATCAGGTTCTTTAACAATCGTTCAGGTTAAGGGGTTAATTGAAGCATATGTAAAATCTTCAAAGAGAGCAGTATGATTTTTTTCAAATTAATAGAAACAGATGTAAAGTATTCAACCTATATGGTCACCGACAATTATGATATTATTTATCTAGTTATTTTTCTTACTCCTTTTAGGAAAAGATGTAGATACAATTTTTTCCCGCTAAATTACACTGACCACCTAAGATAGGTCTAAAACAGGGACCTTGTTTGTAATATGCAATTATGCAAATACAATGAAATCTGCAAGGTTTAGTCACATATTCCCTTCTAGTTAGTTAGGCTTCGTTTGGCCCCTGTTTTGGTACTTCTTCTTTTTTAAAAAATATAATTTCATGTTAATTCATTTGGTAACTAGTTTATGAGCTTTACAAAAATTGAACTTAGGGTTTTATTGGGGGTAGCTATTAAAAGCTCTAAAATTGAGGTTTTAAAAGCTCAAGATTGCTTTTTGGTTTCATGATGTCTTTCTGAAGAGTAGCGTGTCTCTTGTATAAAATTATCAAACAGCTTAGTAATAAATTTCATAAGCTTCTTTAATTTAAAAAGTCACGTGGGAGCCAAACTAAGCCTTAATCAATTGCCAGTTAACTATAGCTTTTTTTTAGTTAAACTCCAGCATGATAATAGACTAATTTTTTTGTATTACAAATGGACGCTGTGGTGGTCAAACGCTGGACTTATAAAATGAAAGGGCGTAAGACCTAACTCGGCACCAAACAAGCTATAATCACTTTGCAACATAACAAACAATTTACCCTTATATAACCAAAGTCAATAAAATGCTTTCTAGTAGTTTTTCTAACATATACATGAAATTATATCCTTTAATGGTAAACCTTTCAGTTCATAATGTGTTAATTTTTTGAATTATAGATCATATTTTGCTTCAGCGACATATTGATAATATTATGTATACTTTTAAATTTGTTAGGTGTCCATCTCTGACAGCGGAACTTAGTAAAATATTACATCGCCTCATGGAGCTAGGTCAGTGTATTGATCCAATTTCTATATACATACTATATTGGTATATGTATGCAACATGGATGGATACATATAACCTAAAAGGTTTTGATAAATTGTCAACCAAATTTAAAAAAGGACAATCGACTTATACACTTCATGAGACCGACTATGTCCTTATATTCTGCAAAGATAATTGAAATACTATTATGTAGGACAGCAGGAGTTATTGTTTAAACTAGGGTGCATATCACTGACAGACGGATATTTAATAAACATACATATTTATCCTCTCTTAAATTTGCCCTTTTTTTTTTTAAAAAAAAGGGTAATATTTGGGACACAAAAGTGTCACAAATAGATGCTAACAAAAGTATGTAACATCCATGTGGTAGTAGGATCCACCACATACTGTCACATGGGATACCACATATTTTTGTAAACATCTATTTATGATCTTTTTGTGTCCCTAACATTACACCTTTTAAATTCTCCAACAATTAATCCACACTTACCTAATCGGGTAATACTTAGGACACACCCAAAGACACAACTTTTAGCACAAAATCCAAGAGATGTGTCTATCTCTCTCTTGTGTCACTGTAGAGTCCAGTGACATCACATGAGAGTTATAAACACATCTTTTGAATTGTGTCCCAAAAAAAATATGTTTTTGGGTGTGTTCCAATCTTTACTCTACCTAATCAAGTATATATATATATATATATTGGTTGGGTAAAAAGTTTGAAAAAAAAATTAATAAACAGTTCCCGTCCTTTAACCGAAGGAAAAGACTGGTTATATTTCTAGAGGAATGTTTTGTATTATCTTTATATATGATTGGTTTACGTATGTACATTTGTCTCATACGTGGATGAAAATTAATAATAGTAGGAAACGTATGAATATGAAATACACACAAGAAATATAATAATTTATTGTAACCCAAACTATAAAAAGAGAAAAGATAAAAAATAAAAAATAAAGAGGTAGAAATGGTAGTGACGAGTCCAACCAACCTACATTTAACATTGGCTTTACTTGATTTACACACAAGCACTTGCACGTCGGCAAACCCATGAAAGTTCCCTAAAATGAATATTGGAATAATTACATTCCAGTCCACTTTTTGGGTAAAATTCAGAAGTCAGACTACTATTTTTTTGAAGTGCAACCAACCTACATTTAACAACATTAAACTTGCTTGATTTTCATTTTCCACACAAGCAGCACTTGCACACATAGTTACCACAATCGCACACCCCCTAGCGGTCCGACTGCGGAACCGGTGATCCAGATACTAAACCAGTTCGGGTTGAATATCTGACTGGAAAAGGAAGAGACCCGTATTGGCCCGTGAGACCCGGCCGGTTGAACCGTGACCTGAGCAAACCGGCTGAATTTTAAAGAACCGTCCATACTTTGTGATATGGTCAAATCAAATTTTGAACACTTTGTGATATCATCAAACCGTGACCCGTGCGACCCGGCCGGGACATTGCTAATGTTTAGATTGTGGTGGGTAAAAGTTACATTTCAGTTCCTAACCATTTGGTTAGAAACTTTATTACGTTAAATGTTAAACATTTTTTGGGCCAAACATTATTGTTATTTAGTTATTTTAATTAATATTAAATAAACTCGGTCCAACCAGTTAACCCAACAATTGAACCGGTGAATCATCCACCTGGTGATTGATGTCCAAGCCGGTTCTGCTAACTATGTTTTCACATAGACAAACCGATAAAAGTTCCCTAAAATAAGGTTTATTGGGATAATTACATTTTAATCAAATTTTTGTGTGAAATTTAGAATTCAGCCTACAATTTTTTTGAATTAAAAAAATATCAACTTTTTGTGTAAAATTTAAAGTTATCCAATTTTATACAACATTGAAAGCACTCTTCACAACGTCAAGAATACTCTTTAAAATGTTGGAGGGCAACTCTGCGCAATTCATCGCAATATTATGAGCAATCTTCACAACTTTGATGCAAGTTCGCAATGTGCACATTGAAACATAAATAAACTCTTCAAAAATTGATATTGTTTTAATTTATTGATGACTTTTAAATTTTATCAATTAATGTTTAATTTTTCAATTTTGGCAAGAAAGGTAGACTGATTTCTAAATTTCCTCCATAAAGTTCGACTGAAACTTATATATCCCATTACTAATAGTAGCCATCATTGCGATAGATAATATAGATTGACTCCCTCTCTCTTCCCAATAACTCGTCCCTCAATTATACATATGTATTTTACCAAAAAAAAAAAAATTATACATATGTATATGTATATACGAAAATTCTATAGAGAGGACGTCATCTCTTTATTAAAGAGTATTAAAAAGAGGGCTTTTATTTTGACCGACGGATCGTGTTTAAAAACTGGATCTGACGGCCAAAACAGATATCGTCTCTTTAATAAAGAGAGTGAGCACTCTTTACAACCTGACTGCATGTATATATATATATATATTATATATTCACGGTCAGGCTCTCCACTGAACTGGGTTAGTGAACTGTGGAGTGAACTAGGTTTAAAAAGCCAAGTACCTGACGCGCGAGATTATGTGATGGATCGGGTCATTGGCTTTTTAAGCCTAGTTCACTAATCCAGTTCACTAAAGAGCCTCACCGTATATATCCATGTTGAAGTGTAGGATATTATTTGTACATATATTTTTTTTTTTTGTTCAATATATATATATATAGGGAGAGACTCTTAAGTAAACTGGATAGAGTGAACTTACCTAATGAACTAGATTTTAAGCTTAAAATAACCAGCAGGTCAGCGGGGCGCAGGATATGGTGTGGATCAGCGGGGCAGCCCACGGGTTATTTTAGACTTAAAATTCAGTTCAGTGAATAAATTCAATCTACTCAATTCACTTAAAAGCCTCTCCCTATATATATATATATATATATATAAGTGTGTGTACGTAGCTGTGTCCATATCATTGTTGGAGTAATATTCGACCAAGTCAACTTGAAAGAAAGGTTACAAATTTATATGGGAACTTCTATTATACATCCTAGAGGTTAGAATGTGCATATATCCTAACTTACGATATTTTGGCATCACTTTACCTTCCGTTTGTTTCTATGTAAATTATTTTTTGAAAAATATTTTTACGTACAATTTGACTGAGAAAATATTTTACATTGAAATAACGGATTAGTGTCACGATGTTGTAAGTTTAAAAATCACACATATATATATATATATATAACTTCTAACTAAAATAATTGCTTTCAACAATAATTATATTTTTTAAATGGTACAACATTTTAACATTCATGCATAACATTCTAAGTATCAAAAACACTAGGATATATGACAGATCCTAAATTACTGAGATGTATGATTGCGACTTATCTGCTAATGTAACAATTAAAATACTCAAATAATTGTTTGATTAGTCATTCAAGCACTTGAAAATCTGTCCATGCGCAAGAGTACTCGGACAATGTCTTAGTTTGTAATTCATGTAATCTATGTACGTACTTATAAGTATGCTTTTTTTTTTTTTTTTTTGAACAGCATCAATTTTTTATTAATTAGCCAAAAGGCCAAATAAGATACATCAACCAGGAACCCAAACAGGTCCCTAAGCAACCCCACAGGCCACAGCACCAATCCCTTCGTACAAAACATCACTAGCCACCACCAGCTGGAAGACACCCCAGGAAAAAGCAAACCCCCCAACAAACTAGTTACAGCACCATTACACAATCAAAATTGGAAAATCAAAATATGGATCAAAGACCTTAAGTCAACCAACCAAGTCCATGGAAACCTACACCAGCCCATGACACACCATATTGGGCACATTTATCCTAATGAAATACATCAAACAATACCAACACCAGTTAGCAAACTGTCCTTGTTCCAACACAATTTGTAAACATCCCTACAGCCACTGTCAATGTTCCAATGAACTTGATTAGCAGTTTGCACTTGACCCGCAGAACATGAAAATGAAACCCAATTTTCAAGCCCACTAAACTCGAATCACATCCCAACGAACAGTAAATGAAAGTCGAAGACCAGACCAGAATTACACAAGGTAGTTACACCCCTAAGACAAACCAAAATCCCCCAATAAAAAGCAGCAGAAACTTGAATTCACAATATCAAAAGCAGCATTAACTTAAACTGCAGCACCCCTTTTGACTCAGCGTAATATCAGCAATACAAGTTTTGAATAAACCCAAATTGATGATTTACAACCCAAAATCCAGATTTCAGCAGATTTTCAAAACTTTGCCACGAATTTTAGGTTACAGCAGCAACTTCCCCTATCTTTGAATCCATAATATAATCTCACGAGATGCCCAAAGCAGCCAGCCATCCCATTAGAACCACAGCATAGATAGAAAATTCGTCTATACTGGTTAGAGTGCTGTATGCTACATTTACCGGTTCTGTCACCTGCATTTTTACCATATGACAGGGTAGATGATGTGGTATGTCCATATGTGTTTAAGTCCAATATCATTAGGGCTTAGTTAGGCCCCTTTTTAGTGCTTCTCCTTTTTTAAAACACAATTTCATGATAATTCATTTAGTAACTAGTTTATGCGCTTTGTAAAAATTGAACTTAGGGCTTTTTTGGGGGAGCTTTTAAAAGCTCTAGAATGGAGCTTTTAAAAGCTCAAGGTGGCTTTTTGGTTTCATGATATATTTTTGAAGAGTAGTGTGTCACTAGTACAAAATTATCAAACAACTTAGTAGTAAATTTCATAAGCTCCTTTTAAAAAGCCACATGGGCGCCAAACTAAGCCTAGAAGGAGTGAACTTTTTTAAAAATATATATATATATATATATATATAGGATAATTGAGAAGGAATATTTGAAACGGAAATCTCCTACATTGGAAATTGAGAAGTACTACTTCCTTCTCCGATGTTCTATCCCTAAACTTTCTTCTTCTTGATCCCTTGTTTATATATATATAAGTGAATTGTTTTTTCCTTTTTATTTTTGGTTTGATATATGCACTACACAAAAGAAGATAAGCCGTAAACACCTGCAAGTGATCAAATGGAAGGCACCCGTACCATTTGGCCATCCATTGGTTTCGAATTTGTATGTATGTGTCTATAAACTACATATCTGTATTATATGCAGAAAAATTTACAAATTAACTATTTTTTATTTTTATTTTCTCGAAGAAGAAAATTAACTGTTTTTTTTTTAATAGCACGCAAATGAACTGTTTTAAATGGTCTTCTTGTATATTGTTTCTTTTTCTTCTCGTATTACCCTTGGATAGAGAAAGTCCTTTCGTAGGAATAAATCTGTAATAGAATAATTTAATATATGTTGGGGATTAACTTACACATTGAAAACTCGGTATAGGCCAGATGGACTTGGATTTTTTTTTTTTTTTTACAGAGAAAATATAAGATAGAAAAGAGATATAGCTCCAAAAAAAAGTCCATACGTACAAGTACATAACTTACAAATTAAATTTAAAGAATAAGATAAAATATTTGAATTCAGACTAAAAATATCCCACAAAACGAGCGTTTATCCCTATAAATACCCATGCATATGTATAAACGTACAGTGTATTATCATCAAGTTTTAATTATCAATCTCATCTTACATATCCTCTGGATCAATGTCATCACCCCAATCACAACCACTGCCGGTCCGCAAGATCCCCGGCGGCCCGGGACTGCCGTTGGTGGGTCCCTTATGGGACAGGCTTCATTACTTCTGGCTCCAAGGTGAAGACGAGTACTTTAGAGAGAGAATGAAGAAGAACAAGAGCACGGTTTTCAGAACAAACATGCCACCGTCCTTTCCGTCCGGAGCTAATATAAACATCATAGTTTGTGTGGACTTCAAGTCTTTCTCTCACCTCTTTGATTTCGAGCTCGTTGACAGGAGGGACGCACTTGGCGGAAACTATGTCCCAAATCTTAACTTCACTGGAGGTGTAAAGGTTTGTGGGTACCTCGATACCACAGACCCTCAGCACTCAAAGGTATACATGATTCGCTTACGCTCAGTTTTTTGTTTATGGATTTAGGGAGGACTTAGGCTCTAGTTACTCTATTTGTTCATGTATTTCGTGAAGAAAAAAAAATAAGAGAAATGAAAACAAGATAGAAAATTAGTCACATTAATTCGTAATTAAAAGAAACTAGCTTTCTATGTTGTTTTCATTTTCCCTCTCTTTTTTCTCACGAAATCCATGAACCAAACAAAGCCATAGAGACTTGGACTATGTTTGTTTCATGGATTTAAGGAGAGAAAATATATAAATTAAAAAGGGAAGAAAAAACAAGATGGAAAACTAGTTCTCTCGCATTTTCCCTTGCGCTTTCCTTCATAATTTTGAAAATAAAAAGCTTATCAAAAATAATTGTAATATAAGAAAAAAAAATGGAAGGGAAATGATTCATAACATTCAAAATTTTGATATATTTCTCAACTTATTCTTCTTTCTTTCTTATTGTTTTTCTTATTAACCAAACAAATTACGGAAAGGAGGTTCGTGTATGTTTTCCTTTTCTTTTCCTTCGCCAAGCGCATGCACCAAACAAAGCCTTAGGTTTTTTTGGGTTATTGGATTTAGTGAGAGAAAAGAAAAAAAAATAAAACATTTCCCCTTGTTCGGTAAATAACAAAAACGTTCAGGAAAAATTGAACAGAGAAGGGAATAAATTGCGAAATAAATTAATCATTTTAAATGCTTATTTCCCCTCTTTTATTCGCATGTTATAAATATATTTTAGAAAATTTTATTTTTGATGTCATTTAAGCATGAAAGAAAATACATGGGGTAAACACTAGAGCGAACTATAGTTTTAATTCCTTCCTTTTTTTTTTGTTCTCTAAAACCGCAAATCAAATAGTCCTTGGACCCTATTTGGTATGGATTCATTTCTGTTGATGCACATTTTGGTCTAAAACGCAAATGTTAGCCTCTTTTGGTACATATAAGATAAGAAATAAGTTAGGGTGCCAAAAGCTTGTTATGACCAATTAACCAGGTTAAGGTGTTTCAGCACAAACTTCATGCAAGAAGCGGATTTGGCTTTTTAAAATATATAAATATACAAAAATTCTCTAAAGATGACGTCCTCTCTTTAATAAAGAGATGGCATCTGTTTTGGCCGTCAGATCTTATTTTCATTAAGGACAATGTTGTCATTTTACAATTTTTAAATACGATGCGGTGGCTAAAACAGAGGCACTTTCTTTAATAAAGAGATGGCGCCCTCTTTAGAGCCTGACTATATATATATATATACATATATATTTTTTAAAACTTCCTAATCATAAAAGTAAAAGCCAATCCAAACGAAACACTTGACCCATGATGATTATGCTTTTCAATAGTATTTGGTTGTGTATGGAACTAAAGAATGACGAACCATATGTAGATGTGTTAATACGTAGAAGAAAAACTGGAAAGAAAAAAAAAAGGGTAAATTATACTAACCTCTCCTCTAAAAAAAATCACCACGTTATGAAATGACAAATTTGTTCTTAATAAATACCCTTAAAACAAAGAGGAGAAGAAAAAAATATTATCTTTGGAGTTTTTTATTTTTTGACTTTTTACTCTAATAAGGCAAAATGATCATGTCCTAAAGGTTTAACCATAAATAATAATAATAATAATAATAATGATAATAATAATTAAAAGTAACGGATCATATTGACTAACAGAAGGGAGGTGGATATTGCAAAATAACAAACATTAGCGGAGCTCAGTATAATTTCTAAGACTATGAGAGAGGACTTTGTGTTATGGCATACCTCAATGGAGGTAAGTGTAATTTATCATATTTTTTAAGCTTAAATACCTTTAAGTACCCTTTAGTTTGCCCAAAAGGTATTTAACAAATTCTTAGGGTTGGTATTAGTGAGCGCCCTTTGTGATTTAAAATAGTAGAGTAGTAGTTAGCTCCAAATGTTTGACATAAATGTCTTTGACCTCCTTTGCTTTTCCACGTTGCCGTCGACTATATAATGTTCCATTTGACATTTATCTCTTTGAACGGCATATCAATTTTTTTTTTATCATTTCTCAATTATATATTCCTATATTTAGAAACAAGTGGTCACATTGTAAGATTTCTCGGTTCTCTATCAAGAGGTATTGTGTTCGAATATGCACGTTGACATTTTGGAATGATGGGAACTAACGAGAGGGCCCACCACTCGCAGACCCCAAAAAAAAAAAAAAAAAATCATGTAACTGGTGGGATGAACTGTAACACAAATACGAATGAGCAAGGGAGGACATTGATATTATGTTAACCTTTGTAACTAACTGATATTAAGAAAAATATTAGGAAAGCTAGCAAGTGATATTTACCCAAATAATTGCTAAACTACAATTGACTAGTAGAAGGGAAAATGTGATGATCAAATATATATCTCAAGAGAAGTCAATGTATTATTTGAAAAAATTAGAATTAGGTCCCCGTATTTTGGCGTTAGCTTTTGTAAGCCCATAAGTGATCGTGGGGGCTCCAAAAGCAAAATTCAAACAAAAACTTTTTCGCATTGTAGTGTCCGATTGCGATTGTACATCCCAACACAAAAATATGTGATGAGCGTGCTGTTAGCACTTTATTGGTGTTGCCGATTTGGCAGCACTATTTTGACTAATGGAGATCCATCCTCTTTATAGGAGCATTGGTGTTTGGTTATATTTTCTTTTTCAAGGGAGTTATTAAGTGTGCGTTCTAAAATAACTCATATGCTATGTTTTGATAAGATGGATAGAAAAGTAAAAGGAATGAAATAGAGTATGACTATCTCTGGACAATATATATGAGACCTAAACCACTATTTTAAGCAAGGGCCTTTACTATCATTCGAAATTTTTTATGTTTTCAGAAAAACACTAAATAGGTTTCTCCCGAAATGCAAGCTTTCATAACACTGAAAATAGGACGGAGATGCAGTTCAATAGAGAGAGAGAGATGGCCATAGTAAAATAGAGAATCAGAGATAGATAGTTTTAGTTGACATTTTCTAAAAAATTAACATCGTCTTAGAAAGAAAAAAAAAAAAAAAAAAAAAGATGGTTGTTTTAATAGGCAAAAACTAATAATTAGTGACATTATTTTTTCTTTTTTGAATTTACATTGGGCCTTTAATTTTCTTTCAACAGACTGTGTTGAGTAACAGACCTTCTAGCATTTTGGGACTTTCACTTTCACACAGGCCTAAAGCAAAAGTTTATTCGGCCTAAGGTTATGACGAATCTAAAAGAGAAGAGGGAGGGAAGAAGTCTTCACTTCTTGACTGGACAACATTTTAATATCCTGTAGTTTTAGCAAAATTTTACTTTGGGCTCTATATTTTCAAATCCATCATTTTGGTTCCTTGCGGTGCAAAAAGTTTTATTTCTATATTTTCAACATTTTTAGTACCAAATTGGCACATATATATATATATATATATTTGAAACTTGAGGGACAAAGATACTGCATTTGAAAATACAGAATAAAATATGAAATAGGCTAAAATGCATTCTAATAACCTCTACATATATCAAAGTTTCACTTTGGACCATGTTAAGAGCGTCAAAGGAATTTAAGGGATCAATTGACCAAATGGATGGCTCAAAATTAGAGTTTTGTGTAATTACAGAGTATTAAAATATTTTATAACATTGTTCTTTTAATAACCTTTTTTTTTTACTCTATTAACGACTATCCTTAATTAAAACACCTGCTTACAAATCGAGGGCGCCTAAAGTGCTTCAAATAATTTAGAGCCCTAAGTAAAACTTTGGTATATTTTGAGGTAATGTAACTCAAAATATTCTATATAGCATATGAAATATTAGTATATTTTTACTAAAATATAGTTTAGTATCACGTATATACCAAAGTTACATTTTGAGGCTTGTATTATTAATTAAAATACTTTAGGCCTCAATTTGTAAACATGCCTCAATTAAGAATAATTGTTAACATTATTGAAAAAAAAAATATGTAACAAAATGGACTACATACGAGAAGTCATTCAATGATCCTGTCATGCACACCACGTCAGCATGCTGATGTGATGTGACCATTTGATCCAAACCATACATATTCCCCTACTTGTGAGGGATCATGACACATGATGTGTAGTTAGTTTGTTGGATTTTAAATTTGATAACTGTTCACCGTGTGTCATGTTCCCTTAGAGACTAGAAGTAGGGGTAGAGGTATAGTATAGATCAAATGGTCACACCACATGCGTCAGCATGCTTATGTGATGAGATGGGTTCACTAAATAATTTCTCACCATATCGAAAGACTCAAAATTAGACTAAACGTAATTGTAAGAAACTAAAGTTTTTTGAACTTCAATTCTTATTGACAGACCAAGAACTTTATGTTGGACATTCTCAGACGAAGCTCCACCATCTGGGTCCCAACCTTTGTCTCCAAGCTCGACACCATGTGGGATAATATTGAGTCAACCCTCTCCAAGTCAGGCTCAGCCAGCTACAAGGTCCCATTGAACCAGTTCATCTTTAGCTTCCTAACTCGTTGCCTCATCGGAGCTGACACAGCGAGTTCACCCGAAATTGCCGAGTCCGGCTACTCCATGCTGGGTAAATGGAGCATATTTCAGCTCCTCCCAATAACCACAACCGACTTGATGTTACAGCCCTTCCAAGAGATCTTTCTTCACTCTTTTCCACTTCCATTCTCACTCGTAAGAAGCGGTTATAACAAACTCATTGAGTTCGTCGAAAAAGAAGGCAAAGAAGTGATAGAAAGAGGTGAAACTGAGTTCAAACTAAATCACCATGAGACGATTCACAACCTTCTTTTCATGCTCGGGCTCAACGCGTTTGCTGGATTTGCTAAGTATTTACCAAATTTGTTGAAGACACTCGCGAGTGATAAAACCGGGTTACAAGAAAAACTCAGAAAAGAAGTGAGAGAAAATATTAATAGCGGGTCAACTCTGAGTTTCGACTCGGTGAAAGGGATGGAACTCGTGCAGTCTTTTGTTTACGAGACTCTCCGCTTCAAGCCCCCAGTGGAGCGTCAATACGCGCGGGCCAGGAAAGATTTTCAACTGAGTTCGCATGACTCGGTTTACGAGATCAAGAAAGGTGAGCTTCTCTGTGGATATCAACCGTTGGCGATGAGAGACCCAAAGGTGTTTGAGGATCCTGAA
Organism: Hydrangea macrophylla; assembly: GCA_033977485.1. Classification (NCBI taxonomy): domain Eukaryota; kingdom Viridiplantae; phylum Streptophyta; class Magnoliopsida; order Cornales; family Hydrangeaceae; genus Hydrangea; species Hydrangea macrophylla. The sequence continues at coordinate 40,429,134 of CM066994.1, forward strand.
ACGTTCAATCCATATCGGTTCAAAGGAGAGAAAGGTCGCGAGTTACTGAAATATGTGTACTGGTCAGGCGGCCCAGAGACCGGGTCACCGAGTGAGTCGAACAAGCAATGTGTGGCCAAAGACTACGTAACTCCAAGTGCATGTCTTTTTGTGGCTCACGTTTTTCTCAGGTACGACTCAATCACGTGTAACTCGTCCGGGTCAATTACAAGCATTGAGAAGGCCAAGTGATCAAGTGGATAAACAAGATGGGGCCACCTTTTCTAGTTAATCGATCTCTTCATGACTTCATGTCTTTGGTTGTGATTTTTAGGTTCGATCCTGTGGTGGTTCTGATTTATTGTTTTGTCTCTGGAGATATTTGTTTGCATTGGGTTTGGGTGTGCCATAAATATGTGTACATATATATATATATAAAGATTCTTTAAAGAGGGCGCCCTCTCTTTATTAAAGAGAGGGTCTCTGTTTTGACCGTCGGATCGTGTTTAAAAACTGTGAAATGACAAAACTGCCATTAATGAAAACATGATCTGACCGCCAAAACAGAGGCCCTCTCTTTAAGAAAAAAAAGGGCGCCCTTTTTATAGCCTAACTGTATATATATATATATATATGCATGTGTTTGTGCTATATATCTATTAGATTAATTGTGGTTGTAATTCTGGCTCATTTTTAGCACTCTAATAAAATCCCTTTGTTTGCTTTTTAAAAAATGTGGGGATGCATGTGTAGATGTGCATGCATGCGCACTAGTGTACAGATATATATGTGTGACGTGTTTGTGCTTTTTCGTTTAGAAAATGGAACGCAAGAGCATCGTTAAAAGCTAGACTCTTCAATTTTGATTTCTTCAAAATTTCATTCATATATAAGAGCAGGTTTTTTTCTCAAAAAATTCAAGTTGTAGCATCTGTCGTTAAATCTTCAAATGAAAAAAAAAAAATTAATAAATAAAAATTTGCTAATTACATTGAATTTGTTTATTTACATTGGACACGTGCTGACATGGTAATGATAATTTTGAAACTAAATTTAAATTGTAAGTGATGGGAGTTTTAGTTGTTCATGTCCTCTGGTATCTTTTCGGTGATTTTTAAATGTTTCTAGCATTACTCCTTCAAATAACACAAAAGAAATACATTTACAAGACAAAAATCTCGTTAGAGAAAACAAGTCAGGAAGAACTCGACATTCTGGTACTGATATTTAAAATGTCTCTTGAAGTGGATCGGATGCTTAAATGTTGGCATGACTTAGTAATCTTAACAACATATTTGGTTTGAGGAAAGATGGAAAATATTTGGTTCGAGGAAAGATGGAAATGAAGGAGAGGGGAAAGTGTCTCTTGAAAGAGACTAGGGAATTAAATAAAAATAAATAAAAAGGTGAGATATGCATCTTCCATCTCGACTCACAAATTTTAGTCTTTTCAAACGTGAGCGTATTAAGAAAGATAAAATTTCCCCCTACTATTAACTTTTTTTTTCCCTTCCTCTTCTTATTTAATTATATTAGACAAAATGATGTAAAACTTCATCCCTTTTATTAGAGAAAGCTCCAAAACTAAATAGTGATGATACATGCAGTTGTCCTCCGTTGTGAAGCACGGGTACACTATTTTCAAGGGAGTATCAGTACTGAGTACCTGTACCAACCCGGGTATGGTACGGTTGGATACGTGTTGGATGCTCTTCAAGTCATGTCCTCTATTTTAAATTAAAAGAAAACATTGGGTATGACTTGGGTACACCATGGGTACGGCATGGGTACGGTATGGGAAGGGAAACCTTTTTGGGTCTGAACTACGTATGGAAAGGAAATACACAATTGATATTTATGTTTATTATGAATAGACCCCTAATGTTGTTACAAATATTAAAAATTTGATTTTATTTTTTAATTATTTGAAAATGACACCACCTAACTGATTTATATCTATTATTTAAATCTAAAATCTATAACTATTTTTAAAATACCCACAAAGATATCATAAATTTAATAGCGGCATTTGGGCCCACTTTTGTTTAAAATAATTTTTCAAAACAAAAATAAAAAATCGCCACTTAATTTTTAAAAGGAAAAATTAAGAAACCATTTTGTGGATACTCGCAGTTTTACCCACGCTTTTCATTTAAAATCTTTTTCAAATTTCAAATACAGTTACGAGTCGCCACTTAATTTTTAAAAGGAAAATTAAGAAACCATTTTAAAGCAAACTGATCTTTTTGGAACCAGAGATTTCTAGGTCCGGGAATTATAGAATGAGAGGGGAAGGATCCCGGCAGACTAAAACACCCCCTCTCATCTTATCTCGTGATAGGCCTCTACTCAACATCTTTTTTAATCGAATTATTAATCTAAGCATGCCCTCACTAATACATATATATATATATAATACATTACACAAGTATGTTGAAAAGGATGCAAAATTGCTAACAACAAAATATCATTCATAAGCCATGTAATTCAAGTAGCAAGCAATATGATATGCAAAATAGGGAACTGGAAAACATAACCGAGATCCGACCGCGAAATAGAAACGTATAATGCATGCAAGAATAGAAATCCTAGAAAAAAATGTCTCTAATCCACATATACACATAAGGCAAAACCTAGTCTAAGGTGTCGCACATGTAGTCCAAAATTAATTAAAACAAAATATTAGAATAAACTAGAGAATGGTTGAGAAATTGTACCTTGAAAGCGCTACAAAACAAAGATTAGTCCACATGCTTCGAACAAGATATATATCAAATAATTAATCTTAAATTTCTAGCTTAAATCTATCAAGTAGAGGAGGAATTGACATAACTTTGAATTCCTTTTAACTAGTTGGAACCATAGCACCTCTATAGATATACAAGTCTCAACTAGGAGCTAATGTAATGTCCATATAGAGATGTCATAGCCCCAACATGATCATAAGGAACCCCTAGTCATGTTCAATTTGGTTCAATTAAGTGCAACTTAGACCAAAAATTGAGTTCTACTCATAAGTATAAATATGTATGAATGAATGCATGATCATGAGCTATGAGATATTCATTAGTTTGGATCATCTAGCCTCTGGATTTAAACTTAACTGACATTATTTACCACTACACCATATGGCCCGATTTGTAACGGGAATATCCGTTACAAAAATTATTTGTAACGGATATACTCGTTACAAATATGGCGTTGCAAATTTGTAACGGATTTTTGTAACGGATATATCCGTTACTAATTAGTAACGGATTTTTGTAACGAATATACCCGTTACTAATATAATTTTTTGTAACGGTTATACCCGTTATAAATTAGTTTAGTAACGGATAGCTATCTATCTTTTTTTTTTTTTTTTTGAAAAAATGACTAACGGTTTGTAACAGATTTGTAACGGTTATATCTGTTACTAATTTCCAAAATGCATAAAATTAGTAACGGATTTTGTAACGGATATTCCCATTACAAATTTGTATTACAAATAAAAAAAATGTAATTAATTTATATGCTTCGAAATTTTTACTTGCACCTAATTAACAAGCTTATTAATTCATACCAAACACAAAAATAACAAGCTCAATCTATACCGAACACAACAAAATTATTCCATAGTAATCGTACAAACAAAATTGTCCATACATGTATATATAACCAACAAAATCTCACTACACCAACCTAACCATGTTTGAAGTTTAATAACACTAATCAATCTCATAACACTCAACACTTAGAAAACAAAAATTAATTCTCATGTATCATTCCTCCTAATATCACATATGGTGCTGAAAAGAATTGACCAATCAATCATCATCTTCAACAACCTTGGTGCCTAGGCCCTTGAGCTCTTGTAGAGCTTCTTCCGCATCTTCATCATCATTCCTCTGATGAGCAATGCAAACTCTTACCCGCCTTGGGACAATATAGATACCCTTACTCCAAATGTACTTGTTAAGCTTCATATACACTCTCACATCCTTTGTCGCGACCAATGGATTTTTGTGCGAATTTTATGATCTCCAGTATGGCATTTGGAGCCTTCTTCTTCAATGTGCTGTTATTCAAAATAATAGTTCAACTATGGATCACACTCTTGACAACACAAATAAACCACAGATGAGTCGACATATAAATAAATTACGTTAAGCTCCACATACACTCTCACAAGTTTCTTTAGGCATGTTTGAGGTGCGAGTAAGGTTTCGTGGCATTCGGATGCACGTTTTACCGTTTCACTACTCAAAACCTCAAAAACTAATTTTTTTTAAGTCAAAGTGATGGAAAAGTCATTTTTTTGCATTATTTGCTAACCGTGATTCCGTTATGCATTCCGATAGTTCCCACAAGTTTCTTTAGGCATGTTTGAGGTGCGAGTAAGGTTTCGTGGCGTTCGGATAAGCAGTTTACAGTTTCACTACTCAAAACCTCAAAAACTAAGGTTTTTCAAGCCTACGTGATGAAAAAGTCATTTTTTCGCATTATTTGTGAAACGTGATTCCGTTATGCATTCCATTAGTTCCCACTAGTTTCTTTAGGCGTGTTTGATGTACGAGTAAGGTTTCGTAGCATTCGGATACACGCTTTACCGTTTCACTACTCAAAACCTTAAAAACTAAGTTTTTTTCAAGTCTAAGTGATGAAAAAGTCATTTTTTTTTTGCATTATTTGTTAACCGTGATTCTGTTATGCATTCCGTTAGTTCCCACAAGTTTCTTTAGGCATGTTTGAGGTGCAAGTAAGGTTTCGTGGCATTCGGATAAGCGGTTTACAGTTTCACTACTCAAAACCTCAAAAACTAAGGTTTTTCAAGCCTAAGTGATGAAAAAGTCATTTTTTTCGCATTATTTGTGAACCGTGATTCCGTTATCCATTCCGTTAATTCCTACATGTTTCTTTAGGCATGTTTGAGGTGGCAGTAAGGTTTCCTGGCGTTCGGATAAGCGGTTTACAGTTGCACTACTCAAAAACTAAGGTTTTTCATGCCTAAGTTATGAAAAAGTTGTTTTTCGTATTATTTGTGAAACGTGATTCCGTTATGCATTCCTTTAGTTCCCACAAGTTTCTTTAGGCATGTTTGAGGTGAGAGTAAGGTTTCGTAGCATTCGGATACACGCTTTACCGTTTCACTACTCAAAACCTCAAAAACTAAGTTTTTTTCAAGTTTAAGTGATGAAAAAGTCATTTTTTTTAAGAACGAACACTAAGTAACATAACGAAGCAACCACAGAACACATTTCTGAACAACGAACACTAAGTAACGTCACAAAGCAACCACAGAACAAAGGCAAACACATTACAAAACAAAAACCAAAAAACTAAAATTACAAGCTGAAGAACAAAGACCAAGAAGGCAAAATACCATGAGCCCACAACAAGAACAAAAAATAGCAGAATAGTAGCAATTTCAAATCAAGTGCATAGTAGCAGTTTTAGATGTCTTTTCATATTTTCATAGAAAGCTTATCACTAAAGCAAAAGAAAAGGTTAAAAAAGATCAAATATATTCCAGATATGTGCAATTAAGATAGACCTGAGAAAAGTATCCTTGGAATGCAGTTCCAAATAAGGGTGATAGATCAACCCCATAATAGTTTTGTTGCTGCCAAAAGAGAGCCTGTACAGCAAAGGCAATGACAATTTAGAGAACTTCTGTTAGCGAAAAACTGATTGTGAGAGACAAAAAATATGTATAAATCGAGGTACTCTAGTCTTGATATTCTTAACGAATCTAAACTAAATGCAATAAACGGGAAGCTGGATTACAATGAAAAAGTTAAGAAGAATACAAGAAATGAAAAGAAAAACTACCATGGAGAAGCTTGGTTTCGCAACAGAGAGATGGAGGAAAGAGAAAGTTAGGACATATCTTAACAATAACTATGCCAGTACTAGGCAAAGGTAAAAAAGTAACTTAACTGATTGAATTAACACTATTAACAAACCATTTCTGATAGGGGAGGGGAGGTAAGTATTATTTTTGAAACGTGGAAGAAGTTAAATGTTATTAGGTCAAATCTCAAAGAAGGTAGGGATTAATTTTCGTCAAGAAACAAATGAAAAACATAGAATAATTGATTGTGTCAATATTGAAAATGGGAGAAAACATGAGAGGGGATGTTGTGCACGACCCTGTGCACGCTGCTGTGCTGCTGTGCACGCGGTTGTGCGGCCATGGTTGTGCTACTATGCACACTGATTGTGAGTATTCTTCAAGCTGAAAGCATCAAGATGAGCGTGAATTCAGAAATGCTGGCATGCTGCCCATGCTCTTTGGTCTGCCCACAATAAATGAAGTTTGGTCATTTGGGCTATATTTGGTTCATGCATTTCATGAGTTAAAAGTATAGAAACCAAAGTAGCTTAAATATCTTTTTCTCAAGGGTAACACTAAGAAAAACATTTTTCGAGTCCAATATTCTAGCAAAGAAAATAGAATAGAAAAGAAAAAAGGACGAAAACAACGTTAATTTTTTTTAAGTTTGCTAGTCACTTCTACTCCTAATGACTAGAGGGATTTCCAGCATTTTAAATTTTTTTAAGCTAACATTTCTTAAACAATAAAGGGGAAGAATACTAGAGGGATTTCCATTAGCATTTGGATTTTCATTTGGGTCTGAACGGTAATCCACATTGACAAATTGGGTTTGTTCTAAAACTTGAGTAAAAGAAAAGATATGGGATGTATATGAGAGAGGGAAAAGTTGTCCTGAAATTCTCCTTTCTTTGAGGAAACTAACACCAACACATTAATTCTCAATGGATTTATGCATTTACTAGCTTTGTGAATGTATGTGTATGCAGTTGCAATCACACAAGGGAAACAGAAAGAAATTAAAGAGAACCAGAGGAAAACTCTAAGTAAACAGGAAACCTCCAATCTATTTGAAATCGAAAGCTTGACCAACAGTGTAGCACAATAGCTACAGCCACCGGATTCGCAAAACCAAAGTGAACTTATAATTAAATACTCAGCATATTATAGAATGTGTACCATTAATTAAGCATAGGTTTAAAACAAATTGCCAAGTGTCCGCAATATCCATCCACACTGAGAAACGAAAGACTGTCGTCCAACCTTGAAACTATGGAATGAATTATAGAAATAACCAATGTGTCCAATTCAAAAGCAGGAGGTAACTGTAAAGAAGGGGTCTCTTAATAAAGGGGTTTTGAAATGGAATATTAAAGGAGGGGAAGGGGGGACCAAAATGTATTACAGCTTCAACATATCAAAAAGGTGAAACCATAAAAGTATAAACTCACACTCAAGATTTGATGATGTTTTGGCCTTCCATACAAGGGGCTGAAAGTTATTGATCACATTCCTATTTGGGGGAATGCTTAAATTGGATCAAGTTCAAACCAAGTCTCAATTTTATCAGGTTTTTATGACAATGAGTGCTATATAAAAGTGAGATTTGGTATGAAGCTGTTCTTATTTTAAGCAAGTTAGTCTCTATTCATTCCCAATCTTACTTATTGCTATATTGGGGTGCGTCTACCACCAGCTAGGAACAAAAAATGCTATAATTTCTTGTAGTTGATTCATGAAATACTATAATTTCAAAAAGATGAGAAGACTTACTTATTTTTTTCATTTGGTTATGGGTGCTTACAATGAGGCGAAGAAATCCTCATTGGCTTGGGGTTGAAAATTTAGTAAAACATTACAACAAGAAAGGATTGCTTGGGGCTGAAAATTCAGCAAAACAGGGGCTGTTGGGGGCTATTTTAAACTCTAATTAGGGGCTGGAAAATTCAGCAAAACAGGGGCAATTTTACGCTCTAATTAGCCACTAAAAAATTCAGCAAATCAGGGACTGTTAGGGCTGTTTTAGATCTATTTAGGGGCTAACAATTACAATTGCAAAGTAGATGGTAACCACTAGATTACCTCATTGCAAAACCAAAAGAAGCCCATCCACTAATCCATGCGTGTCAACTTTCAAATTAACCAGGAGAAAATAACAAATGAATCAAACACGTAGAAATAATCGTAAAACACAAATTTTATTACCTACAGGTCTCTGTCAGTTTCAATTTTGTGTGGTCCTAGAGACTTGTGACGCCGTCTGATTTCTTGTTCAGATGTATCTGAGCATCTTTGTCACTTTCTATCTCAACAACCATCAAAATTTTGTAACCATTCACAGGAACCCATTTGACTTCAGGTACCATATGGCCAATGACATCATATCTAGACCATAGATCTGTTAAAAGCTTCTCAATACACTCTTCAACATATGATTTTAACTTTCTTTTTGGCAATTAACAAAAACTGGGATGACCCTTGAAAACGGTAAGAGCGAAATTGTGCAACCACACGTCAAAAATCGCTTACACCATGCAAATACCAAATAGGGGGGGGGGGGGGGGGGGGGGGGGGGGCTGAAATCCTATCACACCGAGCCATAATGGTTCCAATTATATGCTTTGACCTATAAAATCAGTCTACTCCGACAATTGAGAATAGAAGCATAGGTAGGAAAATATACTTATGGGACATTTAAGAGCACCTACTGTAGCAGAATGCCTAAATTTTCACTATAAATAGCACGTAATGTTATAGACTCCAAAGTACAAATTTGCACAATTATTTAATATGCTTATATGTTCAGCCACTAGCCAAACAAAGAGTGATCAAGGACTTACATTTTAGACTATTTGCAACAGAAATAACAACTACAGCCATTTACAATTCTCCGATTGAATAGGTTGATGTGTTAGTGGACAGCCCCAGCCAATATTCCTCGTCAGAGTTCCCTTCCTCCCACAAGGCTTGCACTGAACTTCAAGAAAGACAATAAGAGAAACCAAAAGGTGACAAAAAAGATTAAGAAAGAAATAGTGATTTTCTTTTTTCATTTTTATCAAGAGAAACCAAAAACTAGCTTTCGTTTTTAGAATTTATAAAGCCGAAAACTAGAAACATCACCAATGCATTTAGTAACCAGTTCCTCTGTGACCTATAGGTATAAAGCATGATATACAAATAACATCCAAGTAACAATCCATCTTCAAAGGTTGTCACATGACTGATCACGGAGCAAAAATATTATTAAATAAACCTAGATATACTAAGAACTATAAAAGAGCTTACCTATGCAAAATGTGTGCTTGGAGTCGGCCGATTCCTTAGTAGCAACAACATGATTACATATAAACCTTGTACATTGTTGGAATATAGCTTCACTAAATCATCTAAAGTATATGGGAAGCTACCATCAAAATAAGCAACTCTATAGCTTTTTTTAGTATAGAATAAAACACATAAATTTTACCTTCAGGAAGGAAAAGGTAATGCAATGATTGTGGTGCTTATGTACGTGCTCAAATAGAAATAGATAGACAGACATGAGTGCACAAAGAAAGTGGTGCCAAGGACAAAGAAGAAGTACTACAGTTGTTCTCAAACAAAGAAATTAAGTTGGATTTTCTGACATTTTTCCTCCTTGTTAGCTTCTTTTAATTTTCGTACAAGCTCATAGGCAGCGGAGATCAGTTCATGAGTGCCTCCTTTTTCACGGCACTCATACAAAAAAGAGTTTCTATTAAATATGCACCTTTTTTTTTTGTTTCTCTCTATATTAGTATTAATTAAAACATGTATTTACAAAACAATAAAAAGGGTCAAATATGCTCCAAAACAGCACCTTGATGATGATGATACGTATGAGAAGTTGATTCGCTATCACTGCCCTCAAAATCAGCAAAACAGAAGGAAAAAAAATCAAATAATGAGAAGGAGTGTGTGTATGTGTGCTGGAATAGGGTGTGTATGTGTGTCAAACACAGGTGCTATTTTCTTCTTTGGACTTGTTTAAAAATTTTACTTGTACCCATGTTACGACTTCTCGTAGTTTAACTTCACCTGAGATGTCACCTCAAGAATCATAGTTTATAGTACGCACACAAAATCACTACCAACCAATGGAATAGGAAATAACAAATTAACTTTCAAAGTTAAAACCTGAGAATGATTTCCTCCAGGAAGTAGCAACTTCCACAAGAAATAAACACGGACACTTCAAGAAAAGGTCGTGTATCCGTGTCCAACACCATGTCGAACATGACACGACACATGTGGAGACTCCTCTGTAAGTATCTGACGCACCAATATATGTGTATTACTTTTTTTAAAGTATGTACTTAGGATATGCGTAAGACACATGTCGAACACTCCTTAACATTTGTTGGACAAACAAAGTAGAAATGAACAAGCGATTTGATCGAAGACAAAATCGAATTAAGCTTGCATTAGTTAATAGAACAAAATTAGTTGGATGGATGGATTCCCTTTGGACTTGCAAACAACGCGAACGCATATTTACATAAGACATATGAAGATAAATAGTGTTCTACATATTCATAATCAAAACATCAGTAAACTTAGATCACTTATCAAAAATCTAGGAAAATTGCCTTAGCTAATTCTTCTCTACCCAAATTAAATTGCAATGAGAAGAAGAGCCAAATCAAATCTAATAACTTCTACGCAATCTGAGAAAAGATCAAAAATAGATACAATACAAATTAGATCAAAAGTTTGGGCATTTGTATATACATACAAGTGAGAAGAGATTTAATACATAGATTTGTATTACCAACGGCTTAATTACTATATGTCATCTAAAAAGAGGAACCCAACAACAAAAAAGAAAGGGGATTGATAATTTGAGACCCAAAAATTCTGTTAATAAAAAATTTGTGGAAGAGGGCCTTTTTTTTTTCTTAGATGCGTACCCCTTTGATGGGGTTTGTAGAATTGAGGATGAGTCAACACTAGAAACAAAGTGTACATTGAATCTTAAAGAGATTCAGAGCCACATGAGAGAGGTTGGGTATGACAAAAAATTAGCCAACATACATTTTGTTCGTTTAGGAATGTACCAGAAGGAAGAAGAAGAAGAAGATCTACAGTTCTAGGATTTGAATCAATCTAGAAGAAGATCTAGGGTTCTAGAGCTTGAATCAATCTAGAAGAAGAAGAAGAAGAAGAAGAGGAGGTGAGGAAGAATTGTTACCTGTGAGCGGCAGCACGACGGAGGACGGCAGCGGTGGCACAGCGGTGACAAGCAACGGCGAAGGCCAGCAGCGGACGACCCTTTCTCTCTTTTTCTCCCTCTCGTTCTGTCTCTCTCTCTCTCCCCAAACCTTATCAGCATTAAACCCTAATTTTATTCACTTAGCTTGGGGTTCTACTTAGATCTTCAAATTGAAAGACATAGAAGAAGAAATATAAGGAAGAAAGTAAAAGAAGAAGAATGAGAAGAAGGAGGGTGTTTACCACGAGGAGGTCGGCAGTTGCCTTGGGTCGGCGGAGGCCGTGGGTCGGCGACGGTCGTGGATCGGCGGCGGCATGGCTGCGTCGGGTGGTGGTTGGGCGGCGTGTGTTTCCCCCTTTCCCCTTTCTCTTGTCTCAAAATTTAGATCTACTTTTTATTTTAGAGCCCGATGGTTTACTTTCTTAAAAAAAAAAATTTTTTTTTTTTGAGACAATTTTGTAACGGATATAAACGTTACAAATTTAAATACACCCGTTACAGAAATTAACCAACCAAAATAATGGCAATTAGTAACGTTTTTACGAAATTTGTAACGGATATATCCGTTACAAATTAGTAACGGGTATTCCTGTTACAAATCATAAACTTGTCCGTTACAAATTTGCCCATATGGTGTAGTGTAAGACATGGTTAAGATCTTAAGACATTAGGAGTCCATTAGATTAGAATTATTCAAGTTTTATCAAAACTATGACAGAATTGTAAGAAATACAGAGAGTAAACCAGACTTTCAAAAATAAAAATAAAATACTTCTAACGATTGGATCTTATTGATTTTTGAGTATGTTATGCGTCGGTGATTCTAGTTTCTAACCCAAAAATAAAATCAAAGATCCAACGGTTCAATCTCTGGGAATAGAGTCATAACCAGACATTACTCAGAAATTTTCAACTCTCTGTCCAGAGTTTTTGTATGATTTTTGAAAAATAGTAAAAGTATCAAAATCACTTTGATCTTTTTAGGGTATCTTCCTAACACATTGAACTACCCATAAAAATTTATTTGAGGTCAAGAAAACTTGGTTAAGGCTCTGATTTACTCATTTTAAAACAAACTTACTGTTCTGAAATTTTGGATAGAGAGCAACCTACTCACAAATCATAAGACCAAACCATCCTAAGTATAAGATTTCATCAAAACAAAAGTTCTAGTGATGCATATATGAGTTATGAACATCCAATTGGCCTCACTCAATTCTCATGGACCATGATTTAATTAAAAATCCTTGATCTCAGTGAGTTCATGAGGTCGATGCACCGTTTGTTAAATTTGATATTCATAACTTAAACCATAGTTGATCTATAATTCTATGGAGAATCTAGATCAAGCATGATTATGACTTATTATTGAAACACGAGAAGGATTCATGGATTTAGCCTTAGGGAACATCATTCTTAGATCTCAATGTGAATATCTAGCAAGAAGACCCCAAGGTCGTACTCAATCCTATGAACCTTGAATACTAGGACCCATTTGATTTTAACTAAACCTTCATCTAATTCCCCTCTCAAACATATGATCCTTGAGGAATAAGAGTTTACTTTATTCAAGTATCCTCCCAAGTTGATGGTCTTTGGAGATTAGATATGACCAAACCCATAAGAACCTTAGAGAGATTTCTATGAGATTTTAAGTTGGAGGGTCCAAGTCATGAATTATGACTTGAAACTCACCAACTATGTATGATTATAACTATGATATATCTACCTTATTCCCACATAAATCATGAGATCATAGAGAATAAGGGATCAATTATAGAAGAAACTAATGAGACATTGAAGGTCTCATGAATCTCTAAACAAAAGAAAGAAAAATCAAAGTTTATTTGCAAACCCAAATCAATAATACTTTTACAAATTAGTTTTATCTTAAACCCAAAACCTTATTTAGATCCAAACTAATGAAAGAAGATGAAATTCAATCGCAATTCTTAGTGGTGTATAATGAAATGAGGTAGGAAGAGAGGTTTTGAAAATGTGCAAAAGTCCTAGATCTATGAATTGTGATTGAATTACATATAATAAATATAAGAATAAGGATCTTAACCTCTAGATCTTCTTAGGATTTGATTGATTTAGAGAGATCCAAGCCTTACAAGCAATGCTCTTCTTTTTCTTCCTTGAAGCTTCAAGGTTCTTCAATGGAGATTTGAGAAATTTGGATGAATTGGGTAAGATTTCTATGGGGTTTTGGGGTTTCTCTCTCTATATTTCTCTAAGAACAAACACCATCTTCAAAATTCAGCTTCTCTCTTTAAGATTCAAGTCTCATCCCCTAGATTCAAGTCTCTCTCTCAAGATTTAAGTCTCCAACTTCACAAAATGAGATAAAATGGGTTTTTTTTTTTTTATAGATTTTCATTATCTTAGGGGCTAAGATAAGGGTAGATAGGTCAATTAGGGATGGTGGGAGCATGGTTTGCATGACCTAAGAGTAGTAAACACGTTCAAAAAAAATGGCATCATTTGGTACATTCATTTGATCAAAGATTGAAAAAGAATTTTGACTTAAAAATGCAAATTAGCTTAGGCCGGCACTCAATGAAGATGCGAGTGCCGTTCGGGCACTCTGAGTGCCGCTGCATAGCAGTTCAGCACTACTCACAGCAATTTAGCACCTTAATTTCATTTCATGTCATTTAAGTAAATGTGCATTTACTTAAGACATTAAATGTAATTAAGGAAATACCCCCCATTTGGATTCAATAAAAACATCTAAAAAATCAAAATCCTTAAGGAAAAAAAGTCAACTCTCCCTCCGAAGGCAAAATTTCCAATTTCTTGCATAATTCTTCTTAATAACCTTTCGATTTCTCAATGTTTTTTTCATTTAAAAATTCTTCAAAATCATTTCTAGCATAAGGGAGACCCAATGAACAATTACCGGGACTTTTGATCTTGAAATTCAAAAATTTACGATTGACCCCGTTTTGACCCGTTGACTTTTCACTGGGTCGACTGTTGACTTTTTTTGGGGTTCATGTTGAATTTCTCTCCTTTTGAAAATGGTTTTAAGATGCTCCGAGAATAATGTCGTGTTTCTATACGTGTTCAAAACATATATCCCACAAGGTGACAAGTAATTGAGAATTATGGTCTTTTTGGCTGAAAAGGGCGATTTTGGACCGAGATTCTTCTAGGAAGAGAATCAGATTGCTTGTAAGAGTCTTGATTTTGACGAGACATATTCATCATTGATCTCTAGAGGTAAATCCCCCAAAGATTAATAGTTCGGTCAAAATTGGGGTGTCTACTGTTTGTCCCTCTTCGACAGAGCTTGTGAAGCAACACGTATCACAAGTGAATGTCGAAGCCTATGTGAAGACAAGCCTTTAGTCGGGCTATTGAACTTAGGTAAAAACAAAATGCATTGCAAAAACATTTGTGGAGACGGTCGGTGCTGGTCGTGCTCAATGGTGAGCTGCCTACATATCCCCATGGGAATCAGACCAAGACGTAGTTCGGGCAAGGGACAAAACCTAAACACAAACAATCATACGGATGAATGCACCTATCCTATCGTGTTGCACGTGCTCATGGAATAACGACTGTCAATGTAATTTCATGCTTCATGCTATGTAGATGCGAAGATCCAAGATCATGTTTTTTTTTGGTGATATGAATGCATTATATGCCTTACATCGATATGTATTGCCTCAACCTAGATGACTACAACAAGGATTTGCCTCAATTTAGAGGGCTTCAACGGATTTGCCTCAATCTAAAGGACTTTCGCATGGATTTGCCTCAATCTAGATGACTTCAACGGATTTGCCTCAATTTAGAGAACTTCAACAGATTTGCCTCAATTTAGAGAACTTCAACAGATTTGCCTCAATTTAGAGGATTTCAGCAAAGATTTCCATTGAGGACTAATTATCGACCAAAAGATGCTGCCATCGAGGACTAACGCAAGTTTAAAAAGACTGCCATTGAGGAGTGACGAGGATTGCCATTGAGGCCTAAAAGAGATTACCATTGAGTGCTAACGCAAATGATGCTGCCATTGAGGATTATTGTAGATGCCATTGAGGACCAACACAAATGATGCTGCCATTAAGGACTAACGCAAGGTTGCCATTGAGGACTAACACCGATGATGCTGTCATTGAGGACTAACACCGATAATGCTGCCATTGAGGACTAACGCAAGGTTGCCATTGAGGACTAACACCGATAATGCTGCCATTGAGACTAACGCAAGGTTACGATTGAGGACTAACACTGATGATGCTGCCATTGAGGACTAATGCAAGGTTGCCATTGAGGACTGACACCGATGATGCTTCCATTGAGGACTAATGCAAGGTTACCATTGAGGACTAACACCGATGATGCTGCCATTGAGGACTAATGCAAGGTTGCCATTGAGGACTAACACCGATAATGCTGCCATTGAGGACTAACGCAAGGTTGCCATTGAGGACTAACACCGATAATGCTGCCATTGAGGACTAATGCAAGGTTGCCATTGAGGACTAACACCGATGATGCTGCCACTGAAGACTAATGCAAGGTTGCCATTGAAGACTAATACCAATAATGCTGCCATTGAGGACTAACGCAAGGTTGCCATTGAGGACTAATGCTTAGGAAGGGAAGCTGCCATTAAGGACTAATGCTTGTTTGGGAGTCTCCTCGTGCTCAAAGAACCAAATTTCAATATTCGGAGTCACTTCGGACTTAAAGAATTGATTTCACAAAAGTTCGGGAGTCCGTGGACTCAGAGAGTTGATATTTCAAAATTTGGAGAGTTTTCAGACTCAAAGATTTCGAACAGAGCTGATAGAAAGAATGATTTTCTACATTTGCGAACCTTTGGAAGAAACACATCGATTATGCCAAAAGAATGGAGTCACTTTTGCCCCTAGTCTTGGACTCTTCTTATATTGCCACTTTAGCATTATGCTGTGATAGTGTTCGAAACCTCTGCTCACATTGCTCTTGGGATGCTCATGGAAACTTTTCAAATCTTTATTCATCATCTTAAACCCACATACTTAAGACCATTTATTGACTCATCAAAGGAGGATAGACCTAACAAAGCCAGTTACACAAGACGACTGACACAAACTCTATATTATCATGAATCAATGTGCTTTCATTCTGAATAATGTATCATCTCACCTTTCATTTATTCATCATCTTACAATGGTTGTGCTTTGTTGATAAATCTAAGGTTTGAAAACTTTCCCTTTTTGATTTAGTGGATTCTTTGCCTATCTTGAGTATGCTTCAAATTAGTGCTTTAGCTTATAGAATAAAAGACACTCCATTTCAAAGCATTTCAAAACAGACTTGGTGACTTGAGAAATTGCATTTGATAAATAAAGTTTGCCCCTAGTTTGAAAGAGACTTAGGGGCTCACTTCTAGAGTAAAATGGGGCTTTTGGCAAACGAAGTTTCCCTTAGTGTTAAGGGCAAATAGGCTCATCCAAGGGTTTTAAGAACATGATGGTACATGATTTCTACAGTGCATTTACTCCCAACCTAAAGGTAATCATCATGAATGTGGTGGGCTAAAGCGGGACATCCCAATGCTAATGAGCAAACTTTGTTTGCCCCTGGTTTGGCAATACATATTTGGCTCCAGGCAAACACAAGTTTGCCCCTAGTCTGAAGGAAG
Organism: Hydrangea macrophylla; assembly: GCA_033977485.1. NCBI lineage: Eukaryota > Viridiplantae > Streptophyta > Magnoliopsida > Cornales > Hydrangeaceae > Hydrangea > Hydrangea macrophylla. The sequence continues at coordinate 40,445,808 of CM066994.1, forward strand.
GAAACAAAATGTGCAAAGGGTGGTGCTTTTGGTTTAGGAATGGTTATGGACCGACAACCTTGGGAGGTTTGCCTGCTTATCCCCAAGTGGGAATCAGGTCCAAAGTAGTTCGGCTGAGGCTTGAAAGAGAAATATCACGTGGTGCAACGATGTTTTGACCGAACCGCACAGGCTGTCTACGTGTCCTCAAGTGGGAATTAGGTCAAAACGTAGTTCATGTACTCTGAAGGTTTTGAATGAATAAGAATTGGTGGGCTTTTTGAGCCATGTTTTATTTGGGTTCAATAAGTGCTCTTTCTCTGCAGATTTTCTGAAACAGATTCCTTGTGGTAGCTTTTGAATAAGATGATGAGAACCTGAACTACTTCTCCCTTTTATTTATTTATTTTCTTTTTTTCTTTTTTCTTTTTCTTTTCTTTTTTGTTTGTGGTGGTTGTCTTTTCACCTTTTCACTAGCCAGTCAATCTTACAACTCTCATCACACAACTTGTTTAAATCATACTCTATCATACAAAGCAATGTCAGCCCTCCAAATCACTCTTTATCTTTCTCAAAGATATTATTTTAGGCCTACTTAGCCATTGAGCCTTCCACAAAATTTTGAGACTAATTGATACTTTCAAATTTCTCTTTTCATTTCCAATTTTTTTCTTCGTTTAGAACAACTCGAAGCCTTGGGATAATTCATGTACCAATGATGTACTTTGAAGTGCTCAAGAATTCTCAATTTTATTTATTCTCTGCTTTTTCTTTTCTCTTTCCTTTCTTTTCTCTACCTCACTATCTCTTACTCGCTCCATGATTTTGACTGGCTAGGATTCAGGTTTTGAAGTCAACATGCATCTTATTTTTACTCTAGCTTTTGCCTAGGCGTCGCGCCCTTTCGGGTTTTCATCCTAGCGAGCTCTTTTTTCTTTTTTTTTCTTTTTCTTTTTCTCTTTTTTTTTTTTTGTGCTTTAACTTTTGCCTATGCGCCTTTTCGGGTTTTCATTCTAGCTAGCTTCTTTTTTGTTTTCTTCCTTTTTTCTTCTTTTGAAGAAGAAGTTCATTTAAAATATCTGGCTACCATCAAGGACCAAGTTTATGGCTTTGGACTGTGGGCTCATCTTTTAGGCTTGGTATTTGAGAAAAAGGGGGATGGTGAGCAAGCTTCAAGAAGTTCCAAGTTTGTCTTTCAAGATTGAGTAAGAGCATCTTTAAATTCTTAAAGTAAAGCTAATCAATTCTCTACTCCTCTTCGGATTTGGCACAGAATTTGCTTTGATCACTTTGGGATCCTTTTCAATGCAAAGATTTATTAACAAAGTATTTTCCATGATCGCTTGAAATTTTTTTATTTTTTTGGCTTAATGATCCATTTATTCACGACTTAGCACACTGAATCAAGTAAAATGAGATTTTATTCAGCTAAAATAGAAGGAGGACTACATCACTCAACTAAAAAAAAAACTTGAAAATAAACTTGATAACAGACTGACTCAAAGACTCGACTGGACTTGACATTTGACTCCTACTTGACATGACTCAATCATGGACCATACTAGACTAGATTCGGTCTTAATTGGAGTGTCACAGATGATTTTCAATTTATTGGATCCCCAAGAGCATCCACATTTGTCTTAGCAATAGTATTTCCAAACACTATCACCCCACTATCATCATTTGAACCTTCGGGTTCACCACTCTCCAACAGCATGTGTCATAACCCTTTTCTCAATTAGGCTTCGAATTTCATGCTTCAATCTCATATAATGGTCAGTATCATGACCCAACATCAGGTGATAAGCACAATACTGGTCAATGTTATATCCTTTTGGGATGGGGCTAGGCACAGGTTGTGGATCCAACTTTTTCAAGTATCCTTTCTCTACTGCCTATTCTAATGCCACACTCAATGGTATTCCGAATTCGGCAGTCTCTCCATGTCGACCCTGATTAGACCTTGACCAATTACCTTTTTTATAATGGCCCTTTCGTTGAGGTGGTTGTGCCAAAGTGTTAACATCGAATCTTGGCCCCACATATTTGTTCGCCTGATTCTCTCTTTTGATTACCTCTTCGCGGATAGCATCTTCAAGTCTTATCCCCACATCAAAAACCTCCGCAAAAGTGTTGATTGATTGGAACCTCATCTTCTCTTGGTAAACCGGCTATAAATTTTTCATTAGCATTCTGATATGCTCTTTTTCGGATGTCCTTTGAACCATTTTGGCTGCTTTACCCCTCCATCGGCTTAAAAACTTAGCAAATGATTCCTCATCTTCCTGCTTGGTGGTTTCCAAATCTCGGACTATCACATCTATCTCTTGGTTGTATTCATATTGGGCCACGAACAACTTCACTACCTCTTCCCAGATCCTAGTTTTACTTGGCTCGATCGTAAGGTACCATGCTAGGGCAGCTCCGGTCAGAGTTTGTTGAAACAAAATAGCCATCATCGTAATGCTCAAACCGCTGGGTTGGAAAGCCCCAATGCACATCCGTATATGACTATAAGGGTTACCAGTACCATCAAACTTGTCAAAAATCGGCATCTTGAAATCAACAAGCAATGTTTCCTGCACCCCTTCATATAATCCCTCTAGTTCAAGCAAATAAGTGACAACTCCTTGAGCCTTGCGGACTACCCTTTCAAGTTTCTCTACTTTCTCAATCATTATTTTCTCTTTCTCAATCTCGGAGAGACGTCACAACATCACAACACTCATTCAATACAGTCTCAGAGGGTTCTCTTACACAGATACCCAAATCAACTCGTGAGTCAGAACTCACTCACACATGTGCCAAAATGCACAAAGCATCACATTATCATGCATGACAATGTAATGAAATGAAATAACACAATTACGAATGGTATAATACTCTCCCCCTTAACAGAAGTTTGTCCCCAAACTTGTACCTCATATATCGAAGAGATGCGGATACTGAGTATGCATCTCATCTTCTATTTCCCATTTCATCTCCTCTGCCACTTGGTTATGCCATAATACTTTCACCTTCGATATCACCTTATTTCGTAAGACTTGATCCTTATGATCCAAAATCTCTACTGGATACACAACATACGTCAAATCACTCTAAATCTCATTCGGTATAGGAGCCATCACTTGTTCTCTATCCTCTGCTAAGTGTTTACGTAACAAGGATACATGAAACACATTATGAACTTGAGCATACTCATTCGGCAAGTTCAATCGATATGCTACGAGTCCAACTCTCCCAATGATTACAAAAGGTCCAACATATCTTAGGTTGAGTTTCCCGTATCTCCTAAATCTAGTAATCCCCTTTGAAAGTGACACCTCAAGTAAACTAAGTCTCCTACATCAAATTCCAACGGTCGTCTCCGCTTGCCGGCATAAATCTTATACCTACTCTGAGCTGTCAATAACCATTGTCGAATTACCTTTATCTTATCCGTCGTCTCTTGCACAATTTTTGGCCCTTCAATCATTCTATCTCCAACATCCGTCCAATACTTGACTGAAAATTGTTGTTGTATGCAAACTTAATTAACGGCAAGTGGTCTTCCCAATCACCCTGAAAATCAAGTACACATAAACGAAGCATGTCTTCCAATATCTAGATTACTCTTTCTGATTGACCATCGGTCTGAGGATGAAAAGCGGTACTGAAATGCAATTTGGTACCCATCGCTTCTTGTATGGTTCTCCAAAACTTCGATGTAAAACTACTATCGTTATCTGAAACGATAGAAACTGGTATGCCATGTAGTCTCATAATCTCGTGAATATACAACTTAGCTAACGTCATCGGCTTAGTTATTCGAAGTGGTAGGAATTGTGACGACTTTTTTAAACGGTCAACAATCACCCAAATGATAATGATACGCTCAAAATTGGCTCTATCCTATGATCGAGCAGTTCAACTCAGCAGCCGATCCCTGTCCCGGTCAAATCATGCACAGTTCCTTGGATGAGCGTCAGCCCGAGCAGTTTGGTCTACCCGAGGCCTCCCGAGATGTTCATCCACGACCAGACCAACAAGTCGGGAAGACCACGCAAGCTCAGTCCGTACAGGCGTAGCCCAGCCAGACCCGCAAGACTCGCTCCAGAATATTCCAAGCTATTTCCTAATCAAGTTAGAAGACTAATGGAAAGAGCAATTTGTTTCCTAATCCAATTAGGAAACCCCTACAATTAATGCCAATCAATCCTGATTGGATTGTATTTCCATGTCCTTGTGCGAGTAGGTCTCTTGCATCTATAAAAGAGATCACTCACCCCCATTGGAGGGGATCCCAATAAAAATCTCACCAAGAGAAATACATTACACTGTCTAGCCTCTCCCCCGAGAAATCTTAAACGCCACCCTGCACGGCCGACCCTTTGTAGTTCCAGTCACCATTGTTGGATCACCAAGGTCCCTGCAACAGTTTTATTTCACATAGTGGAAGTGCTCAGACACACACGTGGACATAGGTTCCTTCATTAATAGGGTCGTACCACATACAAAAACCAGTCTCTCTCACACACTCTCTCTCTCTCTCTTTCTCTCTCTCTCTCTCTCTCTCTCTCTCTCTCTCTCTCTTAAACTGCTTTAATTTATCTTCCCAAATTTTGGCATCATCAGCTTGGCCCCGTCTGTGGGAAACGACAAGTTTCTCATCAACAAATCTCTTGACAGATTGCCATGCCTCTAAGGAAGGATAAGAAGGATGCATAACAGGCTGACCGGGATGTTCCGCCGGCCCCGACGTCCACTACAACGGCTCTAACACTGGAGCAGATCACTGCGACCCTCGCACAACTCTTGAAGATCTAGCATCAAACCCAACAACAGATCAAAGCCCTGCTGGCCCGGCAAAGCAACCCTCTAGTGGCCGGGAAATAGCCCAGGAACATTGTACGATCAGGAACCGATCTTGGCCAGACAATGTGCCCGAGCTAATCCATCCCGCGTGGAGGATGCTAGAGATATCAATGGTAGGCATGCTGCCCGAGAGGAGAGGTAGGAGCGTATGGCCCGGAAATCAGTCCAGGGTCACTCGGTCATGAGCCGAGGTGATCCTAGGCACACGGTCAACCAGAGTCATAGTCGAGCCCGATCCCAGGGGACTACACACCTCCATGAGAAGAAAGCCTCCTCCACTAACCCGACATGTAACCCGGATACCGGTCAGGAAGGTGTGGTGGCCTGTATCAAGGATTTGCAGAAACAGATTGATGAAGTGGCCAAAAAGTTGGGCCAAAACCCTACTCAGAATCACGCTAATACCAAGACAGAGTCACCGTTCTCCAGCCAGATCACGAAGTTCGCCATCTCGCACAAATTTAAACAGCCTCGCCTAGGTTCTTATAATGGCTCGGGAAGCTCGCTCGATCACGTCTTGACCTACAAGGCTCAGATGACCCTGGCCACCAACTCCGACGAACTACATTGTCTGGCCTTCCCCAGCACTTTGAAAGGCCCAGCCGCTCAATGGTTTCACTCCCTAAAGCCCTGATCGGTCAAAGACTTCAAGGAGCTCAGCAAAAAATTCATTAGCCAGTTCATAGGCATACTTGACCGGCCGCGACCTGACACCCAGCTACTCACAGTCATACAGCGAAGGGAAGAGTCATTGAAGGATTACACCAATAGGTTCAACTAACATAAGCTTCAAGTTCGCAACCTGGACGAGATAGTCGCCATTACAGCCTTCTGCTCGGGAGTCCAACACACCAAGTGCGCCACATCGTTTCACCAAAATTGACCGAAAACCTTGGTTGAACTCGCAGAGAGGGTTGGAAAATACATTGACACCGAAGAATTCTAAAGATCAAAGACCCCGGATATGTAGGAAACAAGCCTTCAAGAAGTAAGCGGAAGCGAGATCAGCCCAAAAAGAATAATGTAAAGACGCCCGGGAGTTATGACAGTACCTCCAGTTCACAGCGTTCTGGGTCCGGCAGCCCCGACCCGACCTCCAGTTCACAGCAGTTAGGGTCCAATAATCCCGACTTTACCTCCAACTTAGAGTAACAGGAGCCCGGAGAGCCCGACCCGACCTCATGTCTTCATCAGTCTAGATGAGCCCGACAACAGTGGTACTTGCCCGAACATCGCATAAGACTCCACAGACTGTCAGAGAGATCTTGCAAAAACCTCGGGACCACACCCGAGGCACCTCAAAAGACCTCGGGTTCAACCCCGGGGCAACCAAAGACCACTGTTACGCAGTTGGCAAAAGACCTCGGGATCACACCCGAGGCACCCAAGAGACCCCGGGATCACACCCGAGGCACCGGTTTCACTTAGGCTCATAACCTACGATGGGAGAAAATCCTCCTAGGTGGCTAATGATGGCAAGCTTCAAAAGACCTTGCAACCACCGACGTTCTAAGACTCCACAAACTGTCAGAGAGATCTTGTAAAGACCTCGAAACCACACCCGAGGCACCTCAAAAGACCTCAGGCTCAACCCCGGGGTAACCAAAGTCCACTGTTATGCAGTTGGCAAAAGACCTCGGGATCACACCCGAGGCACCCAAGAGACCCGAGGATCACACCCGAGGCAAAAGACAGGATCACACCCGAGGCAAAAGACCTCGGGATCACACCCGAGGCACTGGCTTCGCTTAGGCTCATAACCTACGATGGGGGAAAACCATCTAGGTGGCTAATGATGGCAAGCTTTAAAAGACCTTACAACCACCCACGTTCTAGGTTGGTTACCTACAGTCATAGCCTCTACAGACCCCCGTCTTAGCAAAAGCTTGGGGGGCAGGAAGGCACAATGAACTAAACAGGCAATCACACCGGGCATTTACAAGCCTTGAGGTTAACTAAGTAAGACTCTTAGATAGCCCGGGTGCCTACAATGCTCAGAGTTACTAACTCCACTTAAGTCCAAACTGACGATAGAGGAACTCCTCTTAGGTTAGCCCACGATAGAGGAGCAAAAAAGGACCCTAAAGCAAAATGCTTTAGGTCGGCTCTGTCAACATGGTCAAGCTCTTCTCCCAACAGCCTTGACAAAGGCTGGTCAGGCCGAAGATAACCATCTTGGTAAGTTAGCACTAAAAGGACCCTAAAGCAATACACTTTAGGTCGGTTTTCCAACATGGTCAAATTCTTTTACCCATAACCTTGACAAAGGTTTACGGGTAGAAGATAACCATCCTGGAAGCTTAACTTAAGCAAAAGACTCCGAATTAGGCCGAGTCTCAACTCCCGGCCAATTCCCGAGCACTTAAAGATCTCGAACTAGGCTAGGTCTCAACTCTTAGCCAGTTCCCAAAAATTCACGAGACTCAGAAGCTCCAAGGCAGCTTCCCTGAGCACTCATATAGTGGCAAATGGCATCAAGCAGATTTCTAAACTTGCCCCGATATGGCATCCGACCAACCTTGGAAATGGGGGACAGCTGATATGCCCAAAATTGGCCCTATCCTATGACCGAGCGGTTCAACTCAGCAGTCGGTCCCTGTCCCGGTCAAATCATGCACAGTTCCTTGGATGAGCGTCAGCCCGAGCGGTTTGGTCTACCCGTGGCCTCCCGAGTGGTTCATCCATGACCAGACCAACAAGTCGGGAAGACCACGCAAGCTTAGTCTGTACAGGCGTAGTACAGCCAGGCCCGCAAGACACGCTCCAGAATATTCCATGCTATTTCCTAATCAAGTTAGAAGACTAATGGAAAAAGCACTTTGTTTCCTAATCCAATTTGGAAACCCCCACAATTAATGCCAATTAATCCTGATTGGATTGTATTTCCTTATCCTTGTATGAGTAGATCTCTTGCATCTATAAAAGAGACCACTCACCCCCATTAGAGGGGATCCCAATAAAAATCTCACCAAGAGAAATACATTACACTGTCTAGCCTCTTCCTCGAGAAATCTTAAACGCCACCCTGCACGGCCGACCCTTGGTAGTTCCAGTCACCATTGTTGGATCACCAAGGTCCCTGCAGCAGTTTTATTTCATATAGTGGAAGAGCTCAGGCACACACGTGGATGTAGGTTCCTTAATTAACAGGGCCGAACCACATACAAAAACCAGTCTCTCACACTCTCTCTCTCTCTCTCTCTCTCTCTCTCTCTCTCTCTCTCTCTCTCTCTTAAACTGCTTTAATTTATCTTACCCAAATTTTGGCATCATCAGATAGCATTCGCTCTCTTAGAAACCCACTAACAAAGTCCATTATTATGTGTTCCCATTTCCACTCGGCTATCAGTAACGGTTGTAACAATCCTGAAGGTACTTGGCTTTTGGCCTTTACTTGTTGACAACTTGTACATCGCGAAACATAGCGTGCTATTTCTCTCTTCATTCCCGGCCACCAATAAGCATGTCTTAAGTCTCTATACATCTTGGTGCTTCTCGGATTAACAGTATACTTCGTATTATGTGCTTCCTCTAGAATGTTCTGTTTCAACTCCTTCTGGTTAGGTACACATATCCTACCCCTCAATCTCAAAACGTTATTCTCAAAAGTAAATCCCGGTTGTTTTTCCATCGGAATGTCATCACAAATCCTCTTCAAAGCCACATCTTGAAGTTGTTTCTCCTTTATCTCGTGAATCAAGAGTGGTTGTGCCACAATCGTCGACATCAAGCCACTTTCAATTCTCGGAATCACTTTAAGTTCCAAATTTCCCATATCTCGAATTAACTCTCTTTGAGAAGTCACATCCATGACAGTGTTGGTTGGTACCTTACGACTAAGAGCATCGGTGACTACATTCGCTTTGCCCAAATGATACTGAATTGAAAAATCATAGTCCTTCATCATCTCTAACCATCTCCTTTGCCTCATGTTCAAATCTCGTTGCGTGAACAAGTACTTCAAACTCTTATGATCCGTATATATCTCACATTTCTCCCGGTACAGATAATGACTCCAAATCATCAATGCAAAAATCACGGTGGCCAATTCTAGATCATATGTCGGATAGTTCTTCTAGTGCGGTCTAAGTTGTCTCAATACATAGGCAATGACCTTTTCACCTTGTATAAGAACGCAACTTAACCCTCTATACGAAGCATCACTGTAAATAATAAACCCCTTAGTCCCCATTAGAACGGCTAAGATTGGTGCCTTCACTAGTCGACTCTTTAACTCTTGAAAACTTTCCTCGCATTCCAGACTCCATACAAAAGCAACATCTTTATTCATCAACTGTGTCATCGGCGTTGCAATCCATGAAAAGTCTTTTACAAACCTCCGATAATAACCAGCTAATCCTAGGAAACTTTGGATCTCTGTCACATTTGTCAGTCTAAACCAATTGGTAACGGCTTCTATCATTTGAGGATCTACAAAAATTCCCTTCGCGGATACTATATGTCCCAGAAAAGCATTCTCTGTCAACCAAAACTCATACTTCTTTAATTTCCCGAACAATCTCTTCTCACGCAAGCGTTGTAACGCTAACCATAGATGGTGTTCGTGATCTTCAACATTTTTAGAATAGATTAGGATGTCATCTATGAACACAATAACAAATTCATCCAAGTAGTCCTTGAAAACATAATTCATCAAGTCTATGAAAGTAGCTGGTTCATTAGTCACTCCAAATGGCTTAACCAAAAATTCAAAGTGACCATATCGAGTTCTAAAAGCTGTCTTCTCAACATCTTCTTCCTTGACTTTCAAATGGTGGTAACCGGATCTCAAGTCAATCTTCAAAAATTCCTGAGCCCCTTGCAACTGATCAAACAAGTCATCTATTCGTGGCAACGGATACTTGTTCTTGACAGTCAACTTATTCAATTCCCGATAGTCGATGCACATACGCATTGTCCCATCCTTCTTCTTCACAAACAAAACTGAAGCTCCCCACGGCGAAACACTAGGTCAGATAAAACCCTTTTCAAGCACCTCTTGTAACTGAACCTTCAATTCTTTCAATTCTACCGGTGCCATTCGGTACTGTGCCTTGGATATCCGAAATGACCCTGGTACTACTTTTATCGTAAACTTAAGCTCTCTTTCAATCAATACATCGGGTAACTCATCGGGAAAAACATCTAGAAATTCTCGAACTACTGGAATGTCTTCCACTAGTGGTCCAAGAACTCGTGTGTCAACAATCGAATATAAGAAACCCGAGCAACCTTTCTTCAACATCTTTCTGGCATGAATAGTCAATATCAAGTACGGCAGTACAGTCACACCCTTACCGTAAAAAGTAAATTCTTCTTGACCTGACAGATAGAAACTAACCCGTTTCTATTCACAATCGATCTTAGCTTGATTGACCGACAACCAATCCATGCCCAAGATAACATCAAAGTAATTTACTGTCAACGGAATCAAATTGACGCTCAAGACATTATCACCTATCTTGATCTCACACGCCTTGAATACCGAATAAGTTACTAACGGTTTACTACTAGGCAATGATACACAAAAGTCATATCCTAACGTTTCAGACTTAATAGTTAAATGCTTAACAAAATCACGTGATACAAATGAATGCGTTGAACCAGAATCCATAAGTATACGTGTAGGATACGAACAAATAGGAAGAATACCTGATACGACTGTATCATCCGTATTCCCTGACCTGAGCTGGAAATATCATCCTTACTGTTGCTCGACCCCTTTTCCTTTATCCACTCGTTGCCCTGCCTTTGATTTACTCGATATACTCGATGCCCCGGTACTCATTCCATGTTGTCTCTTACTTGGGTAATTCTTCGCTATATGCCCCGGTTGTCCACACTCGAAACATTTTCCCCTCATCTCTGGGTTATAGCTCTTGGTGTTCGAGGTTGTGTTTGGTGTGGTCACTTTTGTGTTCTGAGGACAATTCTTGGATATATGCCCCAGTTGCTTGCAAAGGTAACATGTGCTCAAAAGATAGCAAGTCCCTTTGTGTCACAGGTTACATGTCTGGCATAACGGTCTCGAGTCTCCGACGAGTGTACTCCCTCCTTGGATACTCACATACGATCCCAAACTTTGCATGAACGGTTTCTTCGCATTCCCCTAACCCTTTGCGCTTATTGTCATTAGCCCTCTTCCCTTGTAGTCCTTGTCAATATCGATCGACACTTTTCTCAGCAATACGGGCAGCTTCCTCTACTAGAGAAATAGTTGGGTGTTGCAACATATCAACGCGGCTACGGATATTCTCCCTAAGGCCTTCCTCAAATTTACGAGCTTTATCCTCATCAGATGGAACTGTCGATTTCCCAAAACGCAACAACACATTCTAACGAGAAACATACTCACCCACGGTCATATCTCCCTGAACCAAACTCGCAAACTCTTGACGTTTCTGAGTATAAGCTGATCGTAGAAAGAAACGCTTGTTGAATTCATCTTTGAATGCTTCCCACATAGTCATTTTCCCTTGCTCTAACACATTATTCCACCAATCTAATGCTTCGCCCATCAATATATTGAATGCGCAAAGGATTTTTTCCTCATCAGTGCATATCACCTGATAAAAATGTCTTTCCATATCCATCACCCATTGGTCGGCCAAGTCTATGTCGATTTGTCCGTAATACAAAGTCAGTTTCCCTTTGTGGAACTGTTCTGTGATTGTGTGTTGAGGTCTTAGTATCGGTGGTGCATTGATAAATTAGACTTCAACTGGTAGACCCTGAACATTCATCTGATCTCTTTCACTTATAGCTTGAATAAAATTTCCCACTATGTTCACTATTTGGTCCATTCACGAATGCGGTGACAAATCTCTTACCAGCTCAGTCATGATGTTTCAAATATTCACCCTGTTGAGTTCAATGCATAGTGACTATGTATGCCATGCCACAATACATAAATGTGCACAGTTCACCAACACAATCATAAGATGCTAACATATGAGCATTTCTACAATGATAACAATATTATCTCTATAATTATACACTCCACTCGACATCACTCAACATATAACGTCACTTGTTCCCAAGGCTCAAAACTTATGCTCTGATATCACTAAATGTCATAGCCCGGTCCCACAATAGCATAACCGAAGCTCGTGGCACGCCACCGAGGCTAATCCAATTCATTAACGTTCCCAAAAGAATTAGTTTTAAGAACACACGCAGTGGAAATTAAAAAATTTTGTAAAACTAGCAGTCCAGTTGACTGCACCTCGTGTCTAGTCAACTGAGACTGGTCCAGCAGAAAGTTTGATTTTGAACCATAATCCAGTCGACTGTTTTCTATGCCCAATTGACTGGGGCTTCAAATCTTCAATCGACTGATACGATCCGGTCGACTAAAGTCCAAGCAAGCAGAAAGGAAAATTCTGAAAACCACAAACCAGTTGACTGTGTTAGGGACCAGTCGACTGTACCTAGTGTAGTGTCTTATTCACAAAAGGGATCCAGTTGACTGGACACACAAACCAATCGACTGGTTTCTGTCAACAAGGCATTCTACAGAATTCCCCAAGTTAAAAGATTTTTGTATTCAACCAGGGATCAAACACGTACTCCAAACTCATTCCAAAGCGATCTAAACTGGATTAAAACATTACTAAAACATAATTACACAAGACTACAGTGTATTACAACATCATTAATCCGTTCTAAGATACTAAGTTAAACATAGTCAAAAGTCATGAAATTCTTATTACAACAACGTTAATACAAAACTACGAGATCAACATATTGAGTCGTCTTCTACAAAAATTCCCAAACCCACATGCTCACCTCTGCGATTCCTCGCCGGCATTAACACCTGAAATGGTTATTTGAATAACCACACATATTCGATTTGTTTAAGCTAACGCTTAGTGAATAAAACAACAAATGCACATGAATGATAAGCATGCTCACATTCACATCTCTACATTTCATACTAGTCTCTAGAGTCTCACGTGTACGTTCCATACTCCCTATCTGCGACTCCTCGCCAATAAGTCCACGCGAAAGGGTAAGACCTACGATTCTTTTCTTCAATCGTGCGACCTTAATGCCTATATCGGTTCCACAAGATGGCTTGGTAACCACATGCTCCTTTGACCCAAATAAGCAACTCAACATACTCAAATACATATTACCATGTTCTTGGTAAACAAAACAGTTTACCATGCTATTGGGTTACTTATCAATATAATTGCCCAATATGAACTACACAATATATCTCTATGAATTAATGCATGTTATTCACACAAAACATGAATACATGTCAAGAAATCATTCCAACAACATAGTTGAATCACTCACCTTCGATTTACATTCTTAAAGTTCGATCCAAGGAAAACCCGAGTACAAAGAACGTGCAGTAGTCCTTCTAGTACAATCCCTATAGATCAAAAGTCCAATTATCAACTTTTATGAAAAATTCTAAAAAATAACTTTTCAGAAAACTTAGCCAAACAGGCCCTAGTGGGGTATCAAAATGAAGCCTTTACCTCAAGGAGTTGGAATATAAAATTTGGGAGAAAACAAACGGACAGAAGGTCGTTGTTTGGTGTCGGAAAGCTCGAAGCAACTATATCTCCCTTTGGCCTCCTCTTGAAACTTAGGTTAGAAGTTTTGTGAAATATCAAAGTCATCTCTATCTATATATAGGCAACACTTTCAAAAATTGTGTTTAACTCCCCATGAGTTTTCAAAACTCCTAATCAGTCTTCGAAACTTTCTACACAGCTAATTCATAGCTTCACAAGTGAAAACTAAAATTTATAAAAGTTTTTTACTAAGTTCCGTTTGGTTGCTAAAGTGCAGTCTCACATGATTTTATGAAATTGCTAATTAGCCTACCAAATTAATAGCGTGTTAATTCGTCCTCACCAGGATACTAAAATTAACAACAGAAATATATATTCTAAACCAGAAATAATATAGATAGTGAAAAACACAGGTAAACATTTATTTCCAAATAAACATTTAAGATATTCCACAATGACTGTCTCAATCTTGGAGAGACGTCACAACATCAAAACACTCATTCAATACCGTCTCAGAGGGTTCTCTTACACGGACACCCAAATCAACTCGTGAGTCAAAACTCACTCACATATGTGCCAAAATGCATAACACATCACATTATCATGCATGACAATGTAATGAAATACAATAACACAATTATGGGTGTTAAAGTAATAGAATTAAAAAATCCATGAAGATGGAAGAGCAAGCCGAAGTCCATGAAGATGGAGCCAGAGGCAACCAAACCAAGAAGGAGGTTCTATGAAGATAGAGCCATGGGAGATAGAGGCATCGTTTGGATGCTTTTATTTCAATTTTAGCTTTTTTTTTGTTTTTATATGCTTGTTTGTGATTGAAATATTAAATATGTTGTTACTACATGCATTAAAAAAAAAGTTAATTAGTATAATGTCCTATTTAGTCTAACTTTGTTATAATAGGTTCAACTCTAACAACATTTTGGTGATAGGTCCACATTTTTATTTAGTGACCAAACTACCCCTAAAGCCCATCAATGAGTCATTCCTTTTCAAACTCTTTATCTAATTTGGAAACACCCAAAATCAAGGGGTTTCAAATTTTAAACACCAAATTTATATATATGTATATATATATAAGATTTCCACCTCTCTCTCTCTCTCTCTCTCTCTCTCTCTCTAGGATGAATCGGAGACTCCATTCAATGAGAAAAAAGCTTGCGATGATCTTCTCCGGCGAGGTGGTGATTATTTTGAGTGTTGCAGTTGGGATCGCACTTGTTGTCACGCTTGCATTTGCGGGAGAGGTCGTTGTCTTCGTGATGTGGATGAACCCGAGACTCCATTCAACGAGAAAAAGCTTGCGATGGTCTTCTCCGGCGAGGTGGTGATTGTTTTTGGGTGTTGCATTTGGGATCGAGCTTGTTGTCACGCGCGGGTTTGCGGGAGAAGTCGTTGTCTTCGTGATGTTGCTTTGCTTTTCAATTTTTCCTTTTCATTGGTGTTTGCTGACTTTTTGTTTTTTGTCTTCTATTTTAGTTGTATTGGAGTAGTATTTAATTTGGGGTGTTTTAGTGGGTGCTTTTTTGAGTCTTTGGAGGGGGTGCTTAGTTGAGTCCATTTAATTGTGTTTTGGAAGTTGTTTGGATCTGGGCGTGGCTTTGGAGGCTAGTTGTTTGAATCTGGGTGTGGCTTTGTTTAATTATTCTAGTGTGAAATTAAACGCTCATGTTCATTCTAGTGTGAAATTTAACACTCATGTTCTTGATTCCTATATTGTCGTACGAAATTGTATACTGCTAGTATGTATTATAATTTATTATTTGAATGATGACTGCTTACCAAATTAAAAAGAGTCAACTGCTAATTGAATCTCCATTCCAACGTAATGCTAATTAGTTTGTTCCAAAAATAACTCCACAATTCAAAGGTTGTAGTGTGAATATTAACACTCATGTTCTTGGTTCAAAGGCTATGTGATTTATGGCACAAACACAAAAACGGAAAGCACTATAATTATGGGATATTAATACAAAATGAGATATTGGCAAGTCAAAATGCTATCATTACTACCAGAATTAATGTGTATATATGGCAAGTCAAAATCCGGTTTAATGAAAGTAGTGAAATTTTGCAGTGTAAAATTTCCCTAATAAACCAGTTGCAGTGTAAAATTTCACACTAATAAACCAGTTACAGTATAAAAATGATCTGTTTGCAGTGTAAAATTCAATACCCGCAGAAAGACTCGTTTATGATGTGATATCTAGATTGAATATGCAATACACTAAATTAGAAATGATGAAATTCGTTTGTAACTGTTGTGTAAAGGAATATCCTAAAATATTAGGATTAAATTTCTATATATATTGTAACCAATATCAATTAGGATTTGATAAGATTTGGTTAGATTTGGTAAATGATTCAATCATTAAATCTGAATTAATATATGTATATATGTATATATATAGGTTAGGGGTAGAAAAGACATCTAATAATTCTATAATAGGAAAATTTGGACTAATCTCTAACAACATTTACAATTATAGGGTCTATCATTGGGAAGTACCAAATGGTGGGTCTATTACAACAAACGTTGGTAGAATGGGATTTTCCACTAAATTTTTCTTAAAAAAAATAAGTTTTCTAAAATAAAAATCAAAAACCATTTGAACACATTAGTAAATATTGGATGTTCATGGGTAATGTGTAGAAACAATTTTTTCAAAAGTAAAATCCTTATTTTTTAAAACTAGTGGGAGAGGGTCTAATTAATAACACCCACGATCTTCCATTAACGGTTCACTGTAAGATGAGTGGAGTATTCTGTGTCACCCAGCCATGGGTGATCATTCCATACGGAGGATACAATACTCATTGGTTACTAGATGTGAACTTCATACAGATAGGATCAATCAGACGTGTTAGAGGATGACCACCACACGGAGGCACTACTTAAGGCGGTTGTGATTGGATCCTAGTTAATGGTGCACACTAGCTAAGCTATGGGTAAGGGATTCTATACGGAGCATTATCCAAAAACTTAGAGATCAAATAGGTTCGGGAGTCATAACTTGTTTTGCAAAAGTTGCATAGCGGACAATTCATGATTAATCGAAATATCGAGTATTGACCGCCACACGGAGGCTTTGCTTTTTCGTTTTGATATTCCGGCGACTTTGTTTTTAAAATAAGAGTTTTAATGATTCTTTTATTCCAAACTGTCAAATTCTGATATCTGGATTTATTTTGTCTGTTTGATTTTTCAGTAATCATAATGTCTGGATCTGCATTTAGTCCACTTGCCACTATACTCACTCAGAACAAGTTAACTGGAAAAAACTACACAGGATGGAAACGTAACCTAGGCATCTTTTTAACTATAGAGGATCACATATATGTCCTCACCACCCCATGCCCTGAAGAACCCGTTATAAATGCTTTGGCAACTACTAGATGCGAGTTCGATAAATGGAAGAAATCGAATGGAATGGCCCGTTGCTATATTCTGGCCTCTATGGCTGGTGTGTTGCAACACCAATTCTAAATAAATGATTCTGTCAGTGCCATTATCAAGAGCCTCAAAGAAATGTTTGGGGAACATGGCAGACCTGCTAGACAGGTTGCTATGCAAAAGATAATGAGTGCGAATATGTCGAAAGGGACTCCAGTCAAAGAACACGTTTTAAAAATGATTGGTTATTTAAACAAACTAGAGACCCTTGGTGCCAACATTGATGCACAGACCCAAGTTGATATGATCCTCAATCCGTTGTCGCCGTCATTTGCTCAATTTAAACTTAACTATAACACGAATCAAATGAATTTTTCAATCAGCGAATTAATGAGTTCTCTTCTGGCAACAGAAGGGGTGATCAAGCCTGGGGGCAATGTTTTGAATATTGAAAAAAGCTCTTCCTCCTCATGATCTACGTCGAAAGGTAAGAAAGAGAATAAGAAGGCTGGCACTAGTGCAGTCCCTAAGATTGCAAAATCTAAGGGAAAAGGTAAGGGCAATGGGAAGGTGGGTGGCCAAGGCAAAGGAAAGTGTTTCCAATGGGTGAGAAAGGCCACTGGAAGAGGAACTGTCCAGAATTCTGAGCTATAAGAGTTCAAGCTATGATTGAATCATATGATTGAAGTAAGTTTTATAACGGATACTTTAAACACTTGGTGCATTGATTCTGGTGTGACTAACCATATCTGTAATTCGTTGCTGGGGTTCAGATCAACCAGGATATGCAATGATCGGAAAATCGTGCTGACTCTGGGATCTAGCACAACTATTTTTGCGATTGCTATAGGAATGGTAGTTTTAGAATTTAAGGACAATAAGACTTTAGTTTTATCAAATGTACTTTATGTCCCTTTAATGAGACGTAATTTAATTTCAGTTTCTGATTTATCGAATAAAGGCTATTCTTTTTATTTTGGAACTGAAGTTGTCATTAAAGAAATGGTTCTTTTATATGTTCTGGTGTTAAAACTAACGACTTGTATGTGATAGCTCCAATTATTTATGAAGATTATAATATGGAACTTAATAACTTAGTGGTAACTGTACCATCTAAAAGAAAGGAACATTCCACTAATCCAACAAGGCTTTGGCATATGAGGCTTGGCCATATCAATCTAAATAAAATTGGCAGACTAGTCAAAGAAGGGGTCTTACACGATTTGGTTCTTGAACCAATGAAAGTCAGCAATTTTGTTTAGAGGGTAAGATGACCAAAAGGCCCTTTTTCCTTTAAAGGGCAATAGGACCAATGCATGGTTGGAATTAGTCCATACTGATATGTGTGGACCAATAAATATTATATCACAAGATGGTTATGAGTGTTTTATTACATTTACTAATGACCACTCCAGATATGAATATGTGTACCTAATGCAGCACAGGTCTGAAGCCTTTGAAAAGTTCAAAGAGTTTAGGGCTGAAGTGAATAAGTAATTGGGCATATATATCAAAGACATTCGATCTGATCGAGGTAGCGAGTACCTCTCTAATGAATTTATTGATCACCTTGTACAAAATGGGATTCTATCACAGTTGACTGCACCTGGTACAGCTCAACAGAATAGTGTAGTAGAAAGAATGAACCAGACTCTTTTAGATATGACTAGGTCGATGATGAGTTATTTTGAGTTGCCATTATTTCTTTGGGGTTATGCTTTGAAAACCACTGTGTATATACTAAATCTTGTTCCAAGAAAATCCGTTCCTAAGACACCATGGGAGATGTGGATTAGATGCAACCCATCATTGCAACATCTTCGAATATGGGGGTGTCCAACACATGTGCTGAAAGGAAAGATGAGCAAATTGGAAATTAGATCAGAAGTATGTTACTTCGTAAGGTATACAAAGGGTAATTATGGATGGTATTTTTATGATCCAAGAGAACAGAAAGTGTTTGTTAGTATAATATTGTTTTCTTGGAGAATGATTATATCATGAACCATAAACCTAAGGGAGTGATAGATCTGAAACAGATAGAAGAAGAGCCCTCAGTCCTACCCGCAGTTAATAACAATGTAAGACAAGAAAATACCACTTCTTCACCCATTTCCACACCGGTACCTCGGCATACTGGGAGGATGGTCAGCCAGCCTGACAAATACATGTTCTTAGGAGAAGTTTTGATGTTATCTCCATCGAATCTGAATCTGATCCTACCACATACAAAGAGCCAATGGCTCATTGGGTTAAAGCTATGAAGGCTGAATTGGAATCTATGTAATCTAATTAGGTCTGGGATCTTGTACTTCCTGCCAATATTAAACTCATTGGTTTGTAAGTGGGTCTACAAGAGGAAAAGAGGATCTGATGGAAAGGTTGAGACCTTTAAGGCAAGTCTTGTAGCGAAAGGTTATGGTCAGAGGGAGGGCATTGAGTATGAGGAAACCTTCTCGCCGATAGCCATGCTCAAATCCATCAAAATACTCTTATCCATTGCTGCATGCCTAGATTATTGGATCTAGTAGATGGACGTCAAGACTGCATTCTTGAATGGCAATCTTGAGGAGGACATCTATATGCAGCAACCAGAAGGGTTTATAGCTGGCGGAAAAGGTAACTTGGTATGCAAGCTACAAAAATCCATTTATGGGCTTAAGCAGGCATCCAGAAGTTGGAACATTCGATTTGACTAAGCGGTCAAATTGTTTAGTTTTATACAGAATCTGGATGAACCTTATGTATACAAGAAATGTGGAGGTAAGGTGGTAGCCTTTCTTGTGCTTTATCTTGATGACATTCTACTAATTGGGAATGATGTAAGGGCATTATCATCAACTAAGGCTTGGCTAGCTAGTACTTTCGATATAAAGGATCTAGGAGAGGCGAACTATATCCTTGGGATAAAGCTCTTTTGGGATCGTAAGCGAAAGATAATGGGATTATCTCAAGCTGGTTATATCGAGAAGGTACAAACTAGGTTTTCCATGGATAACTCAAAGAAAGGTTTAGTACCATTCAAGTATGGTTTAGCGTTCTCCAAGGACTAGTGTCCTATGTCACAAGAGGAGAGGAATTGCATGGCAGGAGTTCCATATGCTTCAGCAGTGAGAACTCTCTTGTATGCGATGTTATGCACTAGAATAGATATCTGCTTCGCTATTGGCATGGTTAGTAGATATCAGTCGAATCCTGGTCTAAAGCATTGGAAAGTCATTAAGCACATTCTTAAGCACTTGAGAAGTACTAAAGATTACATGCTTATGTACGGCGAGGATGAGTTAATTCTAGTAGGATACACTGACTCGGACTTTATGTCAGATAAAGATTTGAGGAAGTCGACATCCGGACATCTCTTTACCCTCAGAGGTGGTACAATTAGTTGGAGGAGCATTAAGCAAAAATGCATTGCAAACTCAACTATGGAAGCTGAGTATGTGGCTACTTATGAAGGCGCAAAGAAAGCTGTTTGGCTCAAGAAGTTCCTTATGGAGCTCGAGGTGGTATTAGCTGTAAGGAAAAAGTGGTTTAAAGTTAGAGTTTAAACGCGCAGCGGAAATAGGTTAAGTTATAAAACTTTTGGTATTCCAGGATCTACTACTTGTCAATTCCATAGATGCGTACAAGGGTGCAAGAATTATACCTTAGTGTCTTGAACCCAATTCTGAAACTTTAACTTCCAGCAGCCTGCACTAGATGATCTTCACCCTTATGACTCCTGCGGATGCCTGCCGGAAAGACTAGGGTTGGTGGGAACCCTAATAGAGAGGATAGGAAGGTTTTGGGAAGACTATGATAGTTTCTGCAGCTTCTGCGTATAAAAACGATGATCACTTTCTTCCAGAACGCAGCTGCCCTATTTATAGATTTCCAGAACCGACCTAGACTTCGATCGATCGAAGTGACTTCGATCGATCGAACCTTCGATCGATCGAACCATTCTCGATTGATCGAACCTGTTGACTTCAATCGATCGAACATACTTCGATCGATCGAACTTGTCTTAACAGCTTCCTCAAGTGTCTTTCCAAGCATCCTAGCGGAGCTAAGAGTGGGACCTCCTAGGCTCTTTATTGTTGGCTCAGACCAGTTTGTTAATTACCATGACCAAACTCTTTGATCAGCAAACTAACTAACTGGTCAGTTAACGTTTATTCCACTATAAAACGATAACTGAACTCCAACGCAAAAGAACATATCCAAAGCGATAACTAGACTTGTATGGTGTACTAATGTCCCTCTACCGTCAGCATTCGTAATCATATTCAGGTAGTCGGACAACTGTTACTGTCAACCTAAATCATGATTACTTCTTGTATTCCTTGAGTCCCATTCACTACTCATGATTACCAAACATGTTGATAACTCTTATCAACAAGACTGCAGTACTCAGTAATCAACTTGGTGACATTCTCAAGGGAATGCTTACTCTGAATCAGAGGGTAGATTCTATCTTGACAATATATGTTCACAACCCTATGGACATGACATACCCAAGATACCCAGGTGTTGATCTTCTATAGACCTCACTGATTGGTAAGTCAAAGCAGCCATATCCATAGTCTGTGTTCATAATCATCTCAAGATTGAGAACACGTACCTTATACAAGTTATGAGTTCCTATTGACTGTTGACAGCCTTAAGCGTCAATAGGAAAGCTCAGGTCCGTCAATGCACTATAAGCACTAGCATATCAACTAAGAGCTACACTCTAGTGATTGAGATTAATCACTCCATCCAATGGTAGTTAATTATGCTACAGTGTAGACCTGATGAGGTATCCAGTCTCATCATCCACTGTGACATATTCTAAGTATCAAAGAATAGTAATTCGTATCTCACTTGTGTGTATCTCATACACACACGAATTGCTTACTATGATACTTAAGGACAAAACAATCATCTCATGAATGAAACATACACAATGAAATGTAAAGCTGATATCCATATATTATAATGCTAATGTCTCATACATAAAGTAATGGTTTGAGGGCACAAACCCAACAAACTCCCACTTGCACTCACAACCATTCAGAACTACATCTAAGACCTAGACTATCTAGATGACGATCAAAGACCTTCTGTGGTAAGGCCTTTGTAAACGGATCAGCAAGATTGTCAGCGGTGGCAATCTTGGTGACAGTCACATCTCCACGTTGAACTATATCTCGGATTAGGTGATATTTCCGCTCTACGTGCTTTCCCTTCCCGTGGTTCCTTGGCTCCTTGGACTGAGCCACTGCCCCACTATTATCGCAGTATAGCGTAATAGGTGACAGCGACGCTGGTACCACCTCGAGTTCCATAAGGAACTTCTTGAGCCAAACAGCTTCCTTTGCGGCTTCACAAGCAGCCACATACTCAGCTTCTGTAGTTGAGTCTGCAATGCATTTCTGCTTAATGCTCCTCCAACTAACAGCACCACCTCCCAAGGTAAAGAGATGTCCGGATGTCGACTTTCTCGAATCTTTATCTGACATAAAGTCCGAGTCAGTGTATCCTACTGGAATTAACTCACTACCGCCGTACATAAGCATGTAATCTTTAGTTCTTCTCAAGTACTTAAGAATGTGCTTAACGGCTGTCCAGTGCTCTGGACCAGGATTCGATTGATACCTGCTAACCATGCCAACGGCAAAGCAGATATCTGGTCTAGTGCATAACATCGCATACATGAGACTTCCCACTGCCGAGGCATAGGGAATTCCTGCCATGCGATTCCTCTCCTCTTGTGTCTTTGGACACTGGTCCTTGGAGAACGCTAAACCATGCCTGAAAGGTAACAAACCTTTCTTCGAATTATCCATTGAAAACCTAGTTAGCACTTTCTCGATATAACCAGCTTGAGATAATCCCATTATCTTTCGCTTGCGATCCCGAAAGAGCTTTATCCCAAGAATATAGCTCGTCTCTCCTAGATCCTTCATATCGAAAGTACTAGCTAGCCAAACCTTGACCGTTGACAGCGCCGCTACATCATTCCCAATGAGTAGAATGTCGTCAACGTAAAGCACAAGAAAAGCCACTACTTTCCCTTCACATTTCTTGTATACACAAGGCTCATCCAGATTCTGTATGAAACCAAACGACTTGACCGCTTGGTCAAATCGGATGTTCCAACTTCTGGATGCCTGCTTAAGCCCATAAATGGACTTTTGCAACTTGCATACCAAGTTACCTTTCCGACCAGCTATGAACCCTTCTGGTTGTTGCATATAGATGTCCTCCTCAAGATTGCCATTCAAGAATGCAGTCTTGACGTCCATCTGCCAGATTTCATAATCTAGGCATGCAGCAATGGATAAGAGTATTCTGATGGACTTGAGCATGGCTACCAGCGAGAAGGTTTCCTCATAGTCAATGCCCTCCCTCTGAGTATAGCCTTTCGCCACAAGCCTTGCCTTAAAGGTCTCAACCTTTCCATCAGATCCTCTTTTCCTCTTATAGACCCACTTGCAGCCAATGGGTTTAATATTGGCTGGAAGTTCTACAAGATCCCAGACCTGATTGGAATCCATAGATTCCAATTCAGCCTTCATAGCTTTAATCCAATGAGCTGAATCAACATCAGCCATTGCCTCTTCGTAAGTGGTAGGATCAGATTCAGATTCTATGGAGACAGCTTCAAAAACTTCTCCTAAGAACATGTATCTATCAGGCTGGCTGATAATCCTCCCACTACGACGAGGTACCGGTGCGGAAATGGGTGAAGAAGTGGTATTTTCTTGATTTTCATCGTTATCAACTGCGGGTTGGACTGAGGGCTCTCCTTCTATCTCTCTAAGATCTATCCTTCCCTTAGGTTTATGGTTCATGATATAATCATCCTCCAAGAAAACAGCATTTGTACTAATAAACACTTTCTGTTCTCTTGGATCATAAAAATACCATCCATAAGTACCCTTTGGATACCCTACAAAGTAACATACTTCCGATCTAGAATCCAACTTGCTCATCTTTCCTTTAAGCACATGTGCCGGACACCCCCATATCCGGAGATGTTGCAAAGAAGGCTTGCGCCCAATCCACATTTCTCGTGGTGTCCTGGGAACAGATTTGCTTGGTACTAGATTTAGTATGTATGCAGCGGTTTCCAAAGCATAACCCCAAAGGAATAATGGCAACTCTGAATAACTCATCATCGACCTAGTCATGTCTAAAAGAGTCCGATTACTTCTCTCCGCTACACCGTTCTGCTGAGGCGTACCAGGTGCAGTCAACTGTGACAGAATCCCATTCTGTACGAGGTGATCAATAAACTCATTAGAGAGGTACTCGCCACCTGGATCAGATCGAATGGCCTTGATATGTGTGCCCGATTGCTTCTCCACTTCAGCCCTAAACTCTTTGAACTTTTCAAAGGCTTCAGACTTGTGCTGCATTAGGTATACATATCCATACCTAGAGTGGTCATCGGTAAATGTTATGAAATACTCATAACCACCCCTTGCTCTAATATTTATTGGTCCACACACATCAGTATGAACTAATTCCAACAATGCATTGGTCCTATTGCCCTTTGCAGGAAAGGGCCTTTTGGTCATCTTACCCTCCAAACAAGATTCGCAGACTTCCATTGGTTCGAGAACCAAATCGCCTAAGACCCCTTCTTTGACTAGTCTGCCAATCCTATTCAGATTGATATGGCCAAGCCTCATATGCCAAAGCCTTGTTGGATTAGTGGAAGGTTCCTTTCTTTTAGATGGTAAAGTTACCACTGAGTTATTAAGTTCCAAACAAGAATCTTTTGAAATATTGGGAGTAATCACATACAAACCATTTGATTTAACACCAGAACATATAAAAGAACTGCTTCTTTTAATGACAACTTCAGTTCCAAAATGAAAGGAATAACCATTATTCGTTAAATTAGAAACTGAAATTAAATTACGTCTCATTAAAGGGACGTAAAGTACATCTAATAAAATCAAAACTTTATTGTCTGAAAATTCTAAAACTACGACTCCTATAGCAACCGCAGATACGGTTGCGCTAGAACCTAGAGTAAGCACGACCTCCCCATCACTGCATTTCCTGGTTGATCTGAACCCCTGCAATGAATTACAGATATGGTTAGTCGCACCAGAATCAATGCACCAAGTGTTTGAAGTATCCGTAATAAAACTTACTTCAATCACATGTGATTCAATCATACCTTGAACTCTTGTAGCTAAGAATTCTGGACAGTTCCTCTTCCAGTGGCCCTTCTCACCGCATTGGAAACACTTTCCTTTGCCTTGGCCACCCACCTTCCCTTTGCCCTTACCTTTTCCCTTAGATTTTGCAATCTTAGGGACCGGTCCAACACTTGAACCACCAGTGCCAGCCTTCTTCTTTCCTTTCTTACCTTTCGGTGTAGATCGGGAAGAAGAAGCGCTTTTCTCAACGTTTAAAACGCTGCCCCCAGGTTTGATCACCCCTTCTGCTGCCAGTAAAGAACTCATTAATTCGCTCATTGAAAAATCCATTTGATTCATATTATAGTTTAGTTTGAATTGAGCGAATGATGGCGACTCATTATCTTCTGCATGGCTACCTGTCTGGCAGGCCTGCCATGCTCCCCAAACATCTTTTTCAGGGATGTGATAATGTCACTGGCAGAATCGTTCGATTGGAATTGGTGTTGTAACACACCAGCCATTGAGGCCAGAATGTAACAACGGGCCATTCCATTCGACTTCTTCCATTTGTCGAACTCGCGTCTGGCAGCTGCCGAAGCATTTGCCGCGGGTTCTTCAGGGCTTGGGGTGGTGAGGACATATATGTGATCCTCCGCAGTTAAAACGATGTCAAGGTTACGTTTCCATTCAATGTAGTTATTTCTAGTTAACTTGTTTTGAGTGAGTATGGTGGCAAGTGGACTAAATGCAGATCCAGACATTATGATTACTGAAAATCAAACAAACAAAATAAATATGGATATCAGAATTGACAGTTTGAAATAAAAGAATCCTTAAAACTCTTATTTAAAAACAAAGTCGCCGGAATATCGAAACGAAAGAATAAAGCCTCCGTGTGGTGGTCAATGTTCGATCTTTCGATTTATCATGACTTATCCGCTATGCAACTCTTGCAAAATAGCCATGACTCCCGAACCTATTTGATCTCTAAGTTTCTGAATAATGCCCCGTGTGGGATCCCTTATCCATAGCTTAGCTAGTGTGTACCATTAACTAGGATCCAATCACAACCGTCTCAAGTAGCGCCTCCGTGTGGTGGTCACCCTCTAACACGTCTGATTGATCCTATCCATAGGAAGTTCACATCTAGTAACCAATGAGCAGTGTACCCTCCGTATGGAATGATCACCCCTGGCGAGGTGACACAGAATACACTACTCATCTTACAATGAACCGTTAATGGAAGATCGTGGGTGTTATTTGATAAGACCCTCTCCCACTAGATTTAGTAAATTAAGGATTTTGCTTTTGAAAAATGTTTCCACACACTACCCATAAACATCCAATGTTTACTAATGTGTTGAAAAACGGTTTTTGAATTTTATTTTAGAAAACTTGTTTTAAGTGCATGCAACAATGTATTATACGCCAATCACAAAACAAGCACATAAAACAAAAAACTAAAATGAAATATAGGCATTCAACAATGCCTCTATCTCCCATGGCTCTATTTCCATAGATCCACCTTCTTGGTTTGGTCGCCTCCGGCTCCATCTTTATGGACAACGACTCCTTGCTCCATCTTCATGGAATTTCTAATTCTATTACATTGGACCTATGCTTCTTTTGAAGCTTACAATTTATCTAGAAAAAAGAAATAGCAAAAAGGAAATAAAAGGCTAGGGAAACCGGTGCGACTTTCCTTTTCGTAGGATTGAAGCCGCAGCGCCCTTTACATACGCCTTAAAACCAAACCATTAATAAATTACAACATGCACCAATCTCAAACAATTTAAATATAAATATTTAAACGACTTGGTGCCATGGGAGATAGCGACTAATTTTGCTGCAAAAGGGTTAGTCGTACACGCATCCACACATACATAACAAATATATGTAACTATTGGAACACTTAATTGATTCACACAGTATATAAACACTTTACATACTGAATTAGAACTTAAAACAACATCTTACTTCTCTGTCACAGTTCGATCGATCGAAGACCGTTCGATCGCTCGAACCTTCGATCGATTGAACACTGTTCAATCGCTTGAACATTCTGTTTCACAGAATGATTTAAAAATTTTACAGAAATAATTTAAGATTAAAGTATAATTTAAAAAAAAACCTTTACAACTGTGAACAGAACACCTGGACAGAGAATCTGTCTCGATCGATCGAACACTATTCGATCGATCGAACAACAGAAGGCTTCGATCGATCGAAACGAGTTCGATCGATTGAGAACAGAATGTTCGATCGATCGAAACAAGTTCGATCGATCGAACCCACCTTGCATCCTATGCAATCACAGTTTTGTATTCTGCTACAATAACACTGCAGAAACAGATCTGTGACGATGCAGTTTCGAAAACAGTTCTAAAATAAACATGCAAATCAAAACTAGGGTTCCAAAAATGCATCTATAGATCCAAACGAGCGTGGCTCTGATACCAATTGTAAGGAAAAAGTGGTTTAAAGTTAGAGTTTAAACGCGCAGCGGAAATAGGTTAAGTTATAAAACTTTTGGCATTCCAGGATCTACTACTTGTCAATTCCATAGATGCGTACAAGGGTGCAAGAATTATACCTTAGTGTCTTGAACCCAATTCTGAAACTTTAACTTCCAGCAGCCTGCACTAGATGATCTTCACCCTTATGACTCCTGCGGATGCCTGCCGGAAAGACTAGGGTTGGTGGGAACCCTAATAGAGAGGATAGGAAGGTTTTGGGAAGACTATGATAGTTTCTGCAACTTCTGCGTATAAAAACGACGATCACTTTCTTCCAGAACGCAGCTGCCCTATTTATAGATTTCCAGAACCGATCTAGACTTCGATCGATCGAAGTGACTTCGATCGATCGAACCTTCGATCGATCGAACCATTCTCGATCGATCGAACCTGTTGACTTCAATCAATCGAACATACTTCGATCGATCAAACTTGTCTTAACAGCTTCCTCAAGTGTCTTTCCAAGCATCCTAGCGGAGCTAAGAGTGGGACCTCCTAGGCTCTTTATTGTTGGCTCAGACCAGTTTGTTAATTACTATGACCAAACTCTTTGATCAGCAAACTAACTAACTGGTCAGTTAACGTTTATTCCACTATAAAACGATAACTGAACTCCAACGCAAAAGAACATATCCAAAGCGATAACTAGACTTGTATGGTGTACTAATGTCCCTCTACCGTCAGCATTCGTAATCATATTCAGGTAGTCGGACAACTGTTACTGTCAACCTGAATCATGATTACTTCTTGTATTCCTTGAGTCCCATTCACTACTCATGATTACCAAACATGTTGATAACTCTTATCAACA
Source organism: Hydrangea macrophylla (assembly GCA_033977485.1). NCBI lineage: Eukaryota > Viridiplantae > Streptophyta > Magnoliopsida > Cornales > Hydrangeaceae > Hydrangea > Hydrangea macrophylla. Next base: position 40,474,034 of record CM066994.1, read on the forward strand.
AGACTGCAGTACTCAGTAATCAACTTGGTGACATTCTCAAGGGAATGCTTACTCTGAATCAGAGGGTAGATTCTATCTTGACAATATATGTTCACAACCCTATGGACATGACATACCCAAGATACCCAGGTGTTGATCTTCTATAGACCTCACTGATTGGTAAGTCAAAGCAGCCATATCCATAGTCTGTGTTCATAATCATCTCAAGATTGAGAACACGTACCTTATACAAGTTATGAGTTCCTATTGACTGTTGACAGCCTTAAGCGTCAATAGGAAAGCTCAGGTCCGTCAATGCACTATAAGCACTAGCATATCAACTAAGAGCTACACTCTAGTGATTGAGATTAATCACTCCATCCAATGGTAGTTAATTCTGCTACAGTGTAGACCTGATGAGGTATCCAGTCTCATCATCCACTGTGACATATTCTAAGTATCAAAGAATAGTAATTCGTATCTCACTTGTGTGTATCTCATACACACACGAATTGCTTACTATGATACTTAAGGACAAAACAATCATCTCATGAAAGAAACATACACAATGAAATGTAAAGCTGATATCCATATATTATAATGCTAATGTCTCATACATAAAGTAATGGTTTGAGGGCACAAACCCAACATTAGCGTCGTTGTTTCCAATTACGCTATGCTGCAATAATAGTGGGGCAGTGGCTCAGTCAAAGGAGCCAAGGAACCACGGAAAGGAAAAGTACTTAGAGCGGAATTATCATCTAATTCGAGAGATTGTTCAATGTGGAGATGTGGCTGTCACCAAGATTGCCACCGCTGACAATCTTGCAGATCCATTAACAAAGGCCTTGCCCCAGAAGGTCTTTGATCATCATCTAGATAGTCTAGGTTTCATATGTAGTCCTGAATGGTTATGAGTGCGAGTGGGAGTTTGTTGGGATTGTGCCCTCAAACCATTAATTTATGTATGAGACATTGGCATTTTAATATCAGCTTTACATTTCATTGTGTATGTTTCTTTCATGAGATGATTGTTAATCATTAAGTATCATAGTAAGTAATTAGTGTGTATATGAAATACATACAAGTGAGATACGAATTACTATTCTTTAATATTTAGAACTTATCACAGTAGATGATGAGACTAGATATCTCATCAGGTATACACTGTAGCATGATTAACTACCATTAGATGGAGTGATGAATCTCAATGATCACTAGAGTATGAGACTCTCAGTTAATACACTAGTGCTTATGGTGCATTGACGGACCATGAGCTTTCCTATCGACACTTAAAACTGTCATTAGTCGATAAGAACTCATAACTTGTACAAGGTACGTGTTCTGAATCTTGAGATGATTACGAACACAGACTGTGGGTGTGACTGCTTTGACTTACCAATCAGTGAGGTCTTAAAGATCAACACCTAGGTATCTTGGGTATGTCATGTTCATAGGGTTGTGAACATATATTGTCAAGATAGAATCTACCCTTTGATAAAGAGTAAGTATTCCCTTGAGAATGTCACCGAGTTGATTATTGAGAATTGCAGTCTTCTTCTCTACATGCTACTAGATTCACATGAGTAGTAGATTCTGAGATACAAAGTTTTTAAAGCTTACTTTCTGCTGCACAAATTTTATTTTCATAATCAATTTCCTATAATTTCCCCCACCGGCTTCCACACCCTCTTATTCTTAGCGATATTCCCAAAATCTGTACTCCCCAACAAACGTACAAATTTCCAACCTTCTTCCCCAAGAACATTATACAAGAATTCTGCTTCACATTCATGGGGCCTCTCTTCGCGACAAACAAGCATCCTTTGGAATCCAATATTCCCAAGAAAATTACATTTCTCCTCAAACCCAGAACATGAAGCACATCTGTCAAAAGCCTTGTCACCCATTTGAAGTCTTGATTCAAACGGTTCCAACACCCTTGATTTTTCCAGCTGTGTTGTTTACCATATAGACTTTTCCATCCATCGGTTAGTAGGACAAGAACCAATCTACATGCGAACATAAGTGAGCAAAACAAGTTGAATCAATTACGCAATCCGCGATTTCCTTCTCCTCCTTTATAATTGTTATGATTTCTATGACATCTTCATCTGAATGTTCCAACATGTTTGCAGTGGCACCTCTATTATCCTTCTTCGCTGGGAAATCTCACATAAAGTGACCCTTCTCTCCATAATAGTAACACTCATTGTCCTTCATAGGAGTTCTATGTCGTGCTCCTCTACTATCGCCTTCGCTAGAGTTCTTCTTCACATGCCTTGGCCTCTATTGTGTAACAAATGCTTGTACATCTTGCAACTTTCCCTCTTTGTTATCCATCTTCTTGCTAGAGAATAGAGCTTTCTTCACCTATTCCACCATTATGGTATCTCTCCCATACAATAATATGCATACAACAATGTATTGAATAATTGATTATGGATAGATTTTATCGATGTAATGAGAATGATAGCTTTGCGTCGTCTAGTTTGAAGCCAGCATTGGATAACTCGCACAACAACTTGCTAAACTCACCTATATGGACTTGAAGATCAACTCCTTCTGTACACCTAAAGGAGTACAACTCTTGCTTTAACATACGACGATTGGTGAAGTTCTTCCCCAAATAGAGATTCTCAAGCTTTTCCCACAAAGCTTTTGCGGAGGTCTCCCCCATGACATCGTACACCACATCGCCCACCAAACTCAGTTGCATGGTGCTAACGGCTTTAGAGTTAATCCTATTCCACATCTTGTTTGTTATCTTCATCGCACAATGCATCCTCTATACCTTGTTACACCAAGGCATCCTTCATATGCACTTGCCACATGCTGAAATTCTTCTTGCCATCGAACTTTTCTATTGCCATTCGCATCTCCCCAAGCGAATAATCTCCAATTGCCATGGATTCTCAATCTAGCTTTGATACCACTTATTGGGAATGGGCCCACAATAAAAAATAAAGAAAGAAAGAAAAAAGATCACACCCATAAAAGATGGAGATAAATATAACAAGTACGACATAACCACGAAAGAAAAATCAAGCAAATCAAAACAACAAGATTTAAACTTTGCAGCCCGCTCTTGTATATGTAGAAGATTTCCAACAAATCTTATCAATCCCTTGAGTAAGCCCTATATTTATAGATTGTAGAGTCCAATCCTAGTTATAGTAGGATTTACCCCTATGGTAAGTCTTGTACATCAAGGAATGCTGTCACAAATATTCCTATAAAAGAGGTCACTTCCACCTTGAAAGGAAATCTTATTTGATAAGGAAAGCACCGGATCATGAAAACAAATCATAGATTAGGAAACAATTACAAATGAAATTTTAGGCACAATCCTAATAGAGTATGCATGTATGCAGGGGTGAAACCAAGAATTTATACTTGGGGTGCCGAGTTACTATTTAGGTTAACCAAGAGGCCAAGATAGGGATTCGAAGGCAATGCCCCCAAAGCAATTTTTTTATGGAGTTATTTATACATATTTTTTAGTATGATTTTTTTTTTGTGTGTGTGTGTATCTGAAAGATTACAGTTTATTAGGTGAGGTGTTTTTCCTGTTCTGAGAGTACTAAAGTTTGATGTTTGTAATTGCTAATGATTTTTGATAACAAGTGTTGTATTTGTATATAGCATGAACCACTATGTAAAACTTATCAATTCGAAGGAGCCTGTATGTAAATGTGTTGGGAACTACATTGAGATGCAAATTTGGGAAGTATAGCATTACTCTTTAAAAATAAACATAAAAAATTTGACTTCCACAAGCTAAGTTGGAGGGTCCAAATCTGAAAATTTAGAAAATACTAAGAGAGAATAGCACATTTTTTTTATTTAGGCACCCTACCCTAACACACTAGTTTCAAGTTTCCTACATTCACCTTATTTTCTGGTGATGGAAGTCAATCTATAGTTGAACACATTGCAAAATTCATAAGTCAATGTGTTGATGCTGCTTTGAATGAGTTTTTAAAATGCAGGCTATTTTCTAATTCATTAACTGACACAGCCTTCACTTGGTTTATCAATTTAGCACCAAACTCTGTTCAAAATTGGGCTCAAATGGAAGATCTATTCCACGCTCAATTTTTTCAAACAGAACCTGAAGTCTCAATGGCTGATTTGGCTAGGCTAAGTCAAAAGCCTAATGAGAAAGCTACTCAATTAATAAATAGGTTTAAGAGAGTAAGAACAAAATGTAAGATTGTTTTGCCAGAACCTGAGTTTTATGAAATTAGCACAAATTGGCCTCGAATTTAGAGTTAGGAAGAAATTCGATGCTATAGAATTTAGAGATCTGGTAGAATTAACTGCTCGAGTCTCTAGGTATGAAACTTTGTTAGAAGAAAAGACTAAAAGAAATGCTTCTTCTCTCAAAACCTATTTTAAAGACCCTAATTATGATATAGATGTTGCTCAGATAGTAGGGAATGACCCTTTGACTTGTAAAAGTTTGGCGAAAAAGAATGCATCTGCTAAATCTTAAAAAGCAAAAAGGATCTTTCAAAAGATATTCTTTTGATATTCATAAGGAAGATGAAATTTTTTATCATCTCTTAGAGGGTAAAGTTATAAAATTGCCCGATGACGTTAAATTACCTTTTTCTGGAGAAATGAAAGATAAGAAATATTACAAATGGCATAATACTTGGACACATCCAACTAACAAGAGTGCTGTGTTTCGAGACAAGATCCAAGAGTTGATCAAGAAAGGGAAGTTAAAGTTCCCTCAGCAAGACAAGCAAGCCATGGGAATTGATGAAGAGCCATTCCCAGCAGTGCATGAATTATCCATCAACATGGTTCAAGCCTCAGTATTTGAGACCACTAAGTTCCTTATATCAAAGATTGAACAAAGGGAAAAGGTGAGTGAGGCAAAGCATGCAAAGAAACTGGAGGAATTGGCTAAGCATGAATCTGTAGGGCCAAACCCTGATCCAAAGATTCTCACACTGTTGTGTATCAGGTGTGGGAATGAGTATGCTGATATGTGCAAGAAAAGAAATATCAAGGAAAGTAAGCCTAAGGAACAGGCTTCAAACATGCAGCCCATATCATCAACTGGCTTATTTCCCCAGCTAATGATGCATGTTAAAAAGGGATAGTTTCAAGGACTAATCTATCAGGCTTCGATGGCTTCTGGTCCAATGTTTGCTGGATATTCGAGGTTTTCCCTAATTATAAAGGGTACTTCTGGAAAAACACAATGGCAAATCCATTTTATGGACCAAGGAGAACCATTCAATATATTAGGACTGAATCAGGACCTGAACCTAAGAGGCAGCAAGTAGCCTTTGGGGCTAAGCAAAAAATGAAGTATCAGATGATGGCACCTGCAGCTATGCCACCAAAAATGGTGGAATTAATGAAAAGGCCTCTAATTGTGCCAGCTAAGAAAGTATCAGATCCTCTCGAACCAAATATGTCTTCTTTGGTACCTGGTGTACCTAACTGGTTTGTTTTACAGGACGAGAGAGTGAAACATATGTTTGAGGAAAAGGCAGAATCTGAGCCTAAGCTCAAAATGCTCAAACCTCCTCTAGTTGATTCGAACCACTAGTATGTCCTTCAAAACCCAAAGAATAAGAACCAGGATTTGGTTCTTACCATTAATTGAACTCAACAAAGGAGAATTTAAAGGAAATTTATCTTTTGGGAAAAAATTTCACAAATGAAGGTTGAAAAGATAGACAAGGACCCTCACACAGATTTGAAGATGAACCCAAGGTTTGACAGAGGAAATGATACTGATGGTGGTACCACCTCAGAGAAAAGTGCTATAGAGCTCAAGGTAAAAGAGTTAGAAAAAGCCATGAGTATTGAAGATGAAGATATTACCATTGGAGAATCCCACAATTTGGGAAATTAGCAGATTTGTCCAAATGCTCAGAAAATCTTGGAGAAAGAAAAGAAAGAAAAAATTTCTCAGACACAATTTGGTTCATTGCCAATGCCAATGGAAGTCAACACTGCCTTTACTCTTCTAATAACCTTCGAAGCTAAAGAAAACCAACAGATGGTTGAGGATGATGAAGAGGATAAGGCCTCGAAAGTAAACGACCCAGAGGTAAAACTATTAAAGTTTACTATCCGTAACAAATATAATTTAATTTATGATTTTGAAGAACCATCAAAAGAAATGACTAAGCATATTTGTCATGCCACGGAGCAGCAAAAATAGAGAAAAATAAATTTTCTTTTTGGGTCCGTAGGGAATAAATGGTGAAAGTCACTAATTATCCACACCACACAGTACTAGTCCAAAGGGCAAAAAGGAACAGTAATATTATCAAACTGAATATAATAACAGGTGTATATAACAAACATCATAGTTGGTCCACGGGAACAAAACAGGTCTAGATACAACATATGCCCAAGTACCCATTTTAAACAAACATAATAAAGTTTAACAGAATTATAAAAGCAAAGTATCTATCTTTCTTCTCTAGCTGGCGTAGGGGTAGTCATCAGCGTAGTACTCTTCCCCGACATAATCATCATTAGTGGGGGCCCCCGTAGCATAATCCTTCTCCGGGTAGTAGTCGTCGATGTACGTTTCATTACCTGCATTATTAAGAATAGGGTAGTCTGGATAGGGAATGTCCAGGTAATAATGTCCGTCAGCTTACTGAGAGCTGAGTAAAATTGAAACTCACAGGGTACCAAGGTTATAACGTAATAACAAGTTATGAAAGTGTCTAAGATATAGTATTACAATAATATCTTTCTTTGTATTCCAACATCGCTTGCTCAACCCTTATCGTCTTGTTAGTAACAGACTCAGCACACTATTGACCCTTAAAACAGACTCAATTATAAAACCCCAAGATGCACCAATGCTTTGTCTACCGCATCACTGCAAGGCATAGATACCATGCATCTACCGTGTAACACCGTAAGTCATAGAGGCCATCTACCGCATACACTACAAGTCATAGATAATACGTCAATCCATTCCCCGCTTTTAAGAACATATGCACAGTCCACTGCATGTCAGGTATTTAACTCTTCAAGCATCAACTCATCACTTATATTGCCATGACCTATCGTTAGATCTACTGCATCATCGCAAGTCATGGACACATACGTCTATCCACCGCGTACACCGCAAGTCGTAGATACTATATCAATCACTCGAGAGTCATCTTCTTTAGCGAACTTGTAAAACAGTACCTGTAAACATCTTAGGGATGTGTTTACTACATCTAAACATCCTTAAAAGCTTGTAAACATTATAATAAAGAAACCAAGTGAGTAAAAACTCACTGAAAGTCGTTAAGGGCATGTTTGGCTTGTCAAGCTTTGAGCTCTCTCTCTCTCCAATGGTGGTCTCTCTCTCTCCTCCTCTATTTCTCTATCTCTTCTGCTTTTTCTGTCTCCTTCTTCTTCTTGTTCTTCTTCTTCTCTGCTCGTCTCTCTCTTTCTCTCTCTCTCTAACTGTGTATATATATAATATATGATATATGTGTATAGGTATGTATATATATGGATGTGTATGTATATATAAACATGCAAAACTCTCTCTCTCTCTCTCTCTCTCTCTCTCTCTCTCTCTTTCAACTCTCTGATATCCAAAAACCAAACACACATGAACCCAATGTATATATAGAGGGGATAGGTAGAAGATGGCATTGTTGCGTGAAACTTGGAATTCTGATAATTACATGTTCGATCGATTGAAACTACTTCGATCGCTCAAAAATCAATAGGCCAGTTTTGATCGATTGAAAAGGAGTTTGGTCGTTTGAAATGGGGACCACGTAATAAATTCAGGTCGATAGGGTTTCGATCGCTTGAACGGTGTTTGATTGCTTGAACTTAAAAATGTTCGATCGCTCGAACGGACTTTAATAGATTGAGAGTGAAATTCCAAGTACGATCAAGGGGAGTATATAGAATCTTTGTGTATTAAAAATTATTAAAAATATAGGGTATTAAATCATCCACCACTCATTAAAAGATTTTATCCTAGAAATCAGAAGTATACAAAGTTAAAACAAAAATGAAAATTCCTCACGCATCTCCAATTCTAGCTCCCATGAAGCTTCTCCCTCATCATGATGCTTCCACTGAATCTTTACTAATGGAATCTCCTTGTTTCTGAGCTTCTTGATCCCTCAATCTAGAATGCGAGCAGGTCCTTCATTGAATGTAACATTGTCATTGACTTTAATATCTTCGAAGTTGATCTCATGCGCTGGGTTGTGGGCACACTTTCTCAGCATACTGATATGGAAAATGTTGTGCACTCCAGACATCTTTGGTGGCAATGTAAGTCGATATGCAACCTTTCCAACACACTCTGGAATCTCGAATGGTTCGATAAATCGCGGCTATAAATTGCCTCTCTTCTGACCAAATCTTACAATGCCTTGAACAGATGAAACTTTAGCAACACGTGATCTCTAATGGTGAATTCCAAATCTTTGTGTCACTTGTCAGCATAACTCTTGTGTCGGTTCTGAGATGTCTTCATCTTCTCACGTACGATCTGAATCTTCTGGCTAGTCTCTCGTACCATCTCTGGCCCAAGAAGTTGAGTATCTCCGACTTCAGTCCAACATAACGGCCATCGGCAAGGTCTTCCGTATAAAGCTTTAAACGGCGCCATCCCTATACTCGTGTGATAACTATTATTATAGGCAAAATCGATCAACGACAGGTGCGTCTTCCAAGAACTCTCAAAATCAATAACGTAAACATGTAGCATATCTTCCATCATTTGATTGATTCGTTCAGTCTGACCATCGATTTGTAAATGAAAAGTTGAACTCAAGTTCAGTGTTGTTCTCATCGATGTTTGTAGACTCCTCCAAAACTCTGCTATAAAGCACAAATTTTGATCTGATACGATAGAAATAGGTATACTATGTAACTGTGCAACGTGTTGCAGATACATCGCTCAAGCGCTCCACTAGATACATCATGATGTAGGCGATAAAATGTGCCATCTTTGTAAGTCGATCCACGATTACCCAAATAGCGTCATGGTTATGCTGTGACTTCGATAATCCTACCATGAAATTCATGATGATGTGTTCCCATTTCCATTGGGGAATCAGTAATAGTTGTAGAAGTCTAGGTGGTTTTCGATGTTCTAACTTTACTTGTTTTATAAGTAAGACACTGAGATACATACTCTGCTATTTCGTGCTTCATTCCTTCCCGCCAGAAATTCTTCTTCAAATCCTTGTACATCTCCATACCTCTTGGATGAATCGTCATTCACGAATTATGTTCTCTATCCAATATTTATTTTTGGAGATTTTTTTCATCAGGTACATAGAGTCTACCTTTACATCGCAAGGCTCTGTCTATACCAATACTCCAGACTTCTGGTTCTTTGGCTGATATTTTGGCGAACCATAATTTGAGATCTTTCATTATCTGTTGAGCTTCTATGATACGGCTGATGAATGTTGGTTGTACCCTAAGACATCCAAGGTGTTGTCCTTCCATTTTTTCCACTGGCTGAAGATCGAATTCAGCTAAAACTTCTAATGCTCTCCATTCTTGCATTAATAATATAGCGATTACTAGTCGAGGTTTACGACTCAAAGCATCTGCTACGACATTTGTTTTACCCTGATGGTATTATAATAAAAAGTCATAATCGTTGAGTAACTTCATCCATCTTCATTGTCGAATGTTCAACTCCTTCTGAGAGAATAAATACTTCAGGTTTTTATGATCAAAAAATAGATACTTCTCTCCATAGAGATAGTGTCTCCAAATCCTTGATGCAAACACTATTGTTGCCAATTCCAGATCATGCATAGGATAGTTCTTCTTATGTACCTTTAATTGTCTTGATCCATATGCAATCATATTCCTGTCTTACATAAGCACACAACCAAGTCCTTGGTGCGATGCATCACTGTAGATGATATATCTTTCTCCACTCTTAGGTATTGCAAGTACTGGTGCAGAAGTCAATCTTTTCTTTAACTCCTGAAATACATGCTCATGTTTATCCGTCCATTCGTACTTTATCTCCTTCCTTATCAAATTCGTCAAAGGTCCTGCAATCTTGGAAAATCCTTCGACAAATCTCCAATAATATCCTATTAAGCCGAGAAAACTCCTAACTTCTGTCGCACTGGTCGGTCTGTTCCAGCTTAAGACTATATCGATCTTAGATGAGTCTACAGATAAGTCTTAAAATATAACATGTCCCAAGAATTCGGTAACCAAAATTCGCACTTGCTAAACTTTGCATACAACTTGCTATCTCAAAGTGTCTGTAAAGTAATTTATAAATGTTCCTTGTGATCTTTTTCCGTCTTCGAGTAGATCAAGATGTCATCGATGAACACTATAATGAATTGATCCAGATATGGTCTGAACACTCTATTCATTAAGTCCAAAAATACTGTTGGCACATTTGTCAATCCAACAGGCATAACTAGAAACTCATAATGCCTATATCTTGTCCTGAATGTAGTCTTCGTCACATCCTCTGGTCGAACTAACAGCTGATGATATCTGGATCGTAGATCGATCTTTGAAAAGATCTTTGATCATTGCAACTGATCGAATAGGTTATCTATCCGAAGTAGTAGATATCTATTCTTGATCGTTACCTTGTTCAACTCCCTATAATCCATATAGAGTCAAAGTGTCCCTTCCTTCTTCTTTACAAATAGAATTGGTGCTCCCCATGGTAACGTGCTTAGATGAACAAATCCTAAATCTTTGAGTTCTTGAACTTGCTTCTTCAGTTCCAACATTTCAGTCAGCGCCATCCGATATGGAGTCTTAGATATCGGCAATGTACCGGGTACTAGTTCAATCAAAAGTCTATCTCTCACTTGGGTACAAGTCCTTTAATATCCTAGAATACATCCCGAATTGTACTGTAGGAATCTGATCCAGCAATGGTTCCGTACTCGCACTCCCGGCTGTAGCTAAACCACTTATCAGGAACATATCACTCGTCGGTTGACACTAAAATTGTAATACTTGTATCCAAAAAAATGATGTTAATATTTATTTTAGCATGCATTCATTAGTATAATTAATTGCATGTGATGATTTGGGTAAGTTCTAGTTACCCCGATGTGATAAGTGTTTAATATAGGGCACAATTGGACAGATATGAAACGGGACCTACAGGAGGTCCAGATTGGATAAATTGCATTTAGTTACATTTCTGTGATTAAATGGTAGACATGTAAATGTAAATGTGTACATTGTAATACATGTTGATGCCAGATGATTGTTTAATTGATAAAATGTTAAGTGCTTTAATATTCTATTATTATTCATGGTTATTTATGGGACCAGTTTGGGTACCTTTGTGAGGGCATAATTGGACACGTGGCATAATTGGTATTTTAATTAGTGCCTTCATGTGATATGTAAGACCACGTTTGGGGCCCATACGTGACATAGAATAAACTCATTTAAATATTGGGTAGTTAATATTAATGTTGGATGGTTTCATAAAAAGTGTGGGAAACTTTTGGGCGTTTAAATGAGAATAGACCTAAGTTAGAGAATATTCCAAAGATTATTCCATTTCTCTTAAATCAAAAGAAAAAGGAAAAAAAAAAAAACAAGACGTGGGTGTGTGGTGTTTAAGGCGGTGGCGGTGGCCGTGTGTTATATATATATATATATAATATTTATGTATATATATTAGTTAATCTAGGGGAAAAAAAAGGAAGAAAAAGAAAACAAAGATAGGAAAGGAGACGCAGAGAGTTGGACTGTTTGGCCAAAAGTGGGTTTTGCCGCTTTGCAACGTCGATTTCTCCATCGTGCAACATTAAATTTCAAAACGGAGATTATATTTGGACTCATGGGGGTAAGCCTAACCTTATGGTATAATTTGAGTCTAATTGATAGATTCTTTGTGACCCAAATGGGTTGGTAACATTTAGTTTACCAAAATTGTGTAGGATTTATACCTGCAACATAATAGAACTCCAATCTCAAGTTTAGGGACGAATTCTACGAGGTGAGTGACATTAGTTATGATACATGGATGGTTCCATGTTTGAGTTCATTTGGGATGTAAAAGTATGCTAATTAGCTTAATAAAACTGATTTAGTTTATTATTGGGCAAAATTCATGTGATTAAATTAGGCCCATTTTGATTATGAAAGCACGGTATAATCTTTATATGAGCATGTTGAGTTGGTTATTTGGGTCAATGGAATTGCTAGTTCTATACCACCATGAGGTAATCGATGTGGTGACAACCACGACCGCCAGAGGCCTATGGGACTACACGTGTAGAGGTTTAGGTCATGACTAAGTCACGTGGGCTTAGGGAGTGGAGCCACGGACTAGTTGGTAGTGGTAGAAGTGAACTAGTTATTGGTGGAGACTATAGTTGGTTATAATAAAATGAAATTGAGCATGTTTATTATCCATATGCATATTAGTGTTATTCATAAGCATCTAGCTTATATATTGTAATGGTTATTGAATAACCATCGTAGGTGTTCAAGGTAAAGCTCAGAAGAAAAGAAATGGATTTGGAAAGTATTCGTGGACATGGGATTGTAATCAAATTCTTGTTCAATAGACTTATGTTTAATAAGTAAAATTTATGGAATATTGTAATCAGTTGGTTACTTAGGATTGTGTAGTAAGAATAGTGGCTTAAATTCTTGTAATATAGGGGGCGTGTTATATTGGTTGATTTTGGATTGTGGTTGTATTTCTGTACATTGCATAGTTGGATCGGGGAGACGAACTCAGAGTTTCTACTCGTTGAGTTTGACATGAATTGATTATAAATAAAACTTTCCTAAAGTATTTTAAAACCATGTTAAGAACTTATGGAGATTGGGGTTATGACTCGAAAGTGTTTTTACATGTTTTTGAAATGTATACAATGTTTTAAAATGGTTGGAAGAGGTGTAGGTTCGAGTGGGTTGAATGAAACTTAGGCAAAATTCTGCAGCAATGGTAGGAATTCTGCCCAGGTCCCATTTCGACTAGTTGAACACTCCTCTGCCCAAACTTTGTTTCTCTTACTTCCGATATTCGGTTTAATTTTTAATTAGTAATGGGGGTACCTTTGGAGACCCTTGACCTACACAAAATGTTACTTTTAGAAATGGACTTTATTAAGATGATCTTGGGTGTGCGAGTGTCCAAACCTTCAGAAAATAGAATAATGTGTCGAGTTCATTGATCAAAACTTTTATTATGATGATTTTCGCAACTTTAATGACTTGGGACGAGCCTTGGTGGCGTGCCACGTATCCTAGATTTACATATGTGGATCGGTATGACAAAAATCTAGTCGTCGGACATCATAGTATCAGAAATACAATAGTTCTGGTAGGGCAGTCCAAATTGGCATCATAATTAGTCAACCAATCCATCCCTAGGATAATGTCGACTCCGACATCAACTGAACTACTAAGTTTGTTGGAAGATTCCTATCTCCCAAGGTCAATGGGCAATTTTTACACACTTTAACCAACTTAACAGTCACTCCCAATGGTGACACAGCATTAAGTGTTGGCTCGAGTGTTTGGGCTCTAAACCCAACTGACGCACAATCCTAATAGCAATAAATGAATGTGCAGCTCCAGTATCAAATAAAGCTTTAACTAGACTATGAAAGAGTACAAGCGTACCTTCAAAATATTGCTACTCATCAGCATTAAAGCCTGCTTCTCTTGGGATTATGGCATTCATTCTAGTCTGATCTAGGGGTCCCTGAATTCCTTGAACTGGTGCCCCATAATATCCTTCTCATGGTGCACGACAATCCTTGCTCAAGTGACCAGACTTATTGCAATTGCGGTAGAGTTGGTCATTACGACGGTGAGCCTTGGGAATAGTGCAATTCCTTGCGATGTGCCCTAGCTTTCCACAGTTAAAACATCCCCCGTCACTCGATGGTGGGGCAGTAAGCAGTGCCCGAGGTTGCGGTCCTCGCTGTTGATATTTATGGGGTCGATGGTACCTTGACTGAGGCTTCCTGGTTCCATCCCAGGTGCTCTTGTCGCCTTGAGAGTTACCCTAAGGTCTCTACCCTTGGGTATTTCTTGGTGGTTGGTTCTAGAAACTCTGCTGTTGAAAACCTATTGACAACTGAGGTCGATTTATCTTTGGTCGCTGTGCTAGATAAACATCATTTTCCAATCCTGCAGTGAATCTAACAATCCCTTCAAATGAGACTCAAATGACCAACCATCATATGTCTGAGGTGGGGGTTCAATCCTTGGTGAAATCTCTTCACCTTTTTCTGTAGTGTATCTATCATATGTTGAGCAAAACGGGATAGACGCTCGAACTGTGTTGTGTATTCCTACACAGTCCAGCCTCCTTAGACCAGATTGAGGAAGTTCCTTTCCTGTTGATCCCTCTCATCTTTAGGGAAGTACTTTTCTAGAAATCTTCCTTTGAACATTTCCCAAGGCATCGCTTTTGCTGTATTAATCCCAATAGTAGCTCGTTCAGCTTCCCACCAATCCGCGGCGGCATAGGCAAGCTGGAATGTAACAAGACGGCAATTCTCCTGTTCACTATATTCTAATGCTTCAAAGATCAATTCCATCTCTCTTATCGAAGGAGAAGTTGTAGCTTTTGCTTTGAAATTAGGAATCACAATGACTAAATCAACCCCATACTATGCTCAATCTAATGGACAAGCAGAGGCACAAATAAAAGTCATAAAAGAAAAAAAAAGGCAAAGGTTATCAAGAATAATCCTAGAATGTGCCATGAGATTTTGCCAAAAGTTCTGTGGGCATATAGGACTTCAAAAAGAACAAGTACAAGAGTGTCCCCATATGCTTTAACTTATGGAAAGTTGTATTGCCTATTGAAATCAAAATCAATTTCTTAAGGGTTTTAGCAAAATCAACTGACTATGGATGCTTATCAGATAGCCAATGCAATGGAATTGGAAAATGTGGATGAAGAAAGAGTTAAAGCCCTCAATAATATTCTTGCTCAAAAAGTGGTAACAGCAATAAGTTATAACAAGAAGGTTCAAAGGAGATCCTTCAATGAGGGAGATCTGGTTTGGAAAACTATTTTACCAATTGGAACTAAAGATCCTCAATTTGGGAAATGGTCACCTAAATGGTAAGGTCCTTTTCAAATTCATAAAGTATTTAAAAGTGGATTTTATCATCTTAAGAATTTGAATGGATATATTCACCTAAGAAAAATTAAAGGAAGATTCTTAAAGCTGTATCACCGAACTATTTGGGAAGCAAGATAAGAATGAAAACAAAATGCTTAGTATTAAAAATGTCAAAGATGACAATAATACAAGTTACAATATAGAAGCCAAACTTTGGGCTTTTAGCCTAAATTTGTCCCATAACCTATTGTACACTTTGACTTGATTGATGATGTTGTGTTGTTCTCCCACAGCTTGTCGTTACTTCAAGTTTGAAGCTGCTAAGTCATCTTCTACAATATGATAATCTTCTTGAATTTTGCCTTGCCTTGCCTTGCTTTCACAATGGCAAGTTGATCTTCAGTTTCTTTCAAAGATGCTTTGAGTGTAGCAATTTTTCCTTCGAGAGCTGTTATTAGTTCTTTGTCAGTCTTGAATTGCTTTACTAAGTCAGAAGCCTTGGTCCTATTTTGAACCATTTTATCCATGGCTTTCCTAAGAGATCTCTCTATTCAATGACTCTGGATAGATTACCAAAGTGAAGATCTAGTGAAGTTAGAAATTCACTAACTGCTTGCTTATCTTCAGTGCTAACTTAGTCTTTGATGAGCAATGTGAGACCTAAAAGTTTGAAAATTATCTTCATGTATTGATCCAGAAAGACCCTGAAGGGAGCTCGATTGAAAGGTTTGAAAAAAGACATAACCTTAATCAAGTCGAGATTTAAAGGTTGTAATGCAGGAGGTCCCTAGATGAGTTGCTCAAATTTTCAATTTGATCCTCTGTATTCCCAGTCTTTGCATCTGGTTTGGAACCATTCAGCTTCACCACAGACTTCAATGTCTTTTTAAAATCTTCTAATTTTGTTCCAAACATTTGAGGAGGCAAGTCTTATGAAAGGATGGAAGGTGGGCTTCTTGGTGGTTGAGAAGACGAAGGGGCAGCCTAAAAAGGTGAGAAAGTAGGTTCTAGGTAAGGTTGGAAGATTGGTGAATTCGAGGGTTCGAAACTTATCTTGGTAAGTGACCAAGGAGGCATTGATTATTGATTTTGAAACCTTTGGAGATTTTAAAGCCATAAGAGGATAGGCCAATCTGTTAAAAGGACAAGTAATAGAATGGGCAAGCCCAAATTGTCTTGAAATATATTAGGGAAGATAGATTTCCCTAGAAGATTTTGAAAATGATTTGACCCCAAAAAAATAAGTCCCGGTCTATCAGAAAACTACCCCAGGCTTGTTTCAAGTCATTGGGGTGAGCTATTCGATTGAGAAGATAGACAAGCCAAGAAAGGGAAAGATGAGACTTGTCTTTGGTGCTGTTTAAAAGAGAAAAGGGTGGATAAAGATGAGGAGGTCTATCTTCTGGAAGGTTAAAAAAAATGCAGCTAAGTCTACAAATTTCCTTTGAGTAACAAGAAGAGCAAATAGATAGATTCCATATATGATGGTGGTGTTTGGTGGAATCTCAGGGCTGAGCTCAGGGAAGTAGGCTCGAAGCCACAATTGAAGTGCCTAGATAGGACCACCTTGTGAGGGATTAAAGGGATTCTGTTGGAGATCAGCACAAGTTCAATATAAGTGGCCAAGGAACGAAGGTGCTAAAGCTAGCCTGCGTTTGTTTATAAGAGCCTTGGCTAAAAAAGCAAACTCAGTCATAACTCTTTAAGACCCATTGCAAAAAAATATGTCTCGAGAGCCAGAAGAGATAAAAACAATAGAGTTCGGTGTCAGTCACCACACCCTCTCTTTTTATGTGGGTATCTAAGAAGTGATTGTAACCCAGGGACTTTGGGTTTATTTTGATTGAAAAGGTAATCTCTGACTCAACTATGAAGGTATGTACAACCTCTCCATGGGGAAGGAAGCCGACAAGATGAAAAATATCAAGGACTGTTGGTCCTATGGGACCAGATTTAAGTTGGAAATGGTTGTAAATGGGATTCCAAAAATTTACAACACTAGGGATGAGATAGGAATCGAATGGAGTGTTGAACTTACTAAGAGTAATCCCTTGAAGGATTCCTAGTTCTTCAGGTCAGGTCCTTTAGATTCGATAATTCTATTTACCCACTTTGTCCAACGATCATCAAGATATTTGGGCCATTGACGGTATTTGAAGTCCTTTGTGGGGATTTGAAGAGGTTTCTGATACCCTAATTGTTGTTCCCCAATTCTAGGGTAATAAATAGAAAGTTTGAGGGAAGGAGACAAGAAAGCAAGGCCTATTGTCATGGAAGGACTAGAGTCAAACATGAGAGTTGGGAATAGGGTTTCAATGATTAGAGATGACCCACTACCTGGGATTTGGCATTGGGTCTGTTCTTCTGCTATGGCTTTCTCAAAACTCTCACAATTTTTTTTAATTAAACCACTTGGATTTTCCATGACTGGTATGGTGATGAATTTTAGAGAATAGAGTATCGGTTGGGGATATTCTGAGAAACCATAAAGTTAGGGTTTGGAAGATGAAGAATTGAAAAGAGATGAGAGCAATCCCTTTAGTTTGGGAATATGAAGTTCTTTTATATTCATAGATGGGCCCACGTCAAACATCGTGACTTTTCATTTTATACTAGTCGTTATGACGGTTAACAAAAAGAGCCGTTTAGAAACATTAAAAGAAACTGAATCGATTCTAATCAAATGTTGCATACATTCCATAACCAAATATTTAGAATGCCTAAATATTTACGACATCAAAGGATTTCCCTGAAATTAACAAACTAACTTGATGAACATGAGGAAAACCAAAAGTTACAAGGTTATGAAAGAGAACCCAATAATACAGAAAATAGTCTCTCTCAACCTCGAGGGCTAATTTCAAGTTGTGGATCTCGAGGGCTTGGTGTTCTTCACTTCGAAGTGTGGCATAAAGTTTCTTGGTTCTTCTTTAAAAATTCCTCATTTGAGCCTTGATTTCTTTCAGGGTGTAGACAGGTGGTTCTTCATCATATGTAGATTCTCCATTACCAAAAACATACCTTCCTTCGAAGGTGTTTATTTCAAACAGTAGATCACGAGGGTATATCTTGGCTTGGTCATATATGTCTTTTAAGTGTTCCAGATGATTCCAACCATGTGTATGGTAGGCATACCATTTCACATGAGTTCGAAGAGTTCGAAGGGTGAATTAAAGTTGAGCTTGTACATGTGTCGAGTCTCTTTGCTTAAGATATGTCATGCCCATTCAAAGTTAAGACATGCTCTCGGTGTTTGTAGAATGGAGAAAAGGAGGTGTGAAAAAGCAACAAGGAGCCTCATTGCCTGGACAAGATGGATTGGCCAGGGGTCAAGAATGGGGTAAGCATGATTAAAATCAGGACCATATTGACATAATTGGCCCAGTGAATGAATAGGATCAATGAGTGATTGCCTGATGGGGTCGAAGGCTTTGATTGTGGTGGTAGGAAAGCCTAATTAAGTGTAGTCGAAGAGGAGAACTTTCTCTTCATATTCGTCTGAAAACATGGAACATTTGTTCAGAAATTGGGTGGAGCAGTGCTCATTAGAGAATTTTTCATGGGTAGCCCTTACAAAAGTGTGCACGAGGGGTTTCCTTTGAGGAAAAATGTGCTTTTCCTATTTGAATCGAAGACTAGGAGGGCTCGTGGAAGAAACAAGCCAAGCATTTAGAAGATTCTGCTCACGGATGAGATTGTTTGCAAAAGGATAAGGGTTGATTATTCTACTTCGAACGACATCTTCAGCCTGTTCGAAGTAGTCAAAATCACTACTGAGGAAGTCGTAATGGGGGTTTTGAGTTTCATTCCAGTGTAATGTCCTAACCCTTCCCCTTTCAAGACTGGCATTGTCTAAGCAGGAGGAAATTTGTAGTCACCATATTTGTGTTTCGAAGATGAAGCCTCTTCAGGATTCGAAGGCATAACGTGAGTAGCCCATTTTTTTCAGCCAAAGAGAGTATAATGGCTAGAAGGTGGTTCGATAGGGGTGGCCTCATCCCAAGTTATTAGGATTTCGGGTTGTTTAAGTTTGGTTGCAGCTTTGACATCTTCAGGAAGATCGAGTGGAAAATCGTCTGGGCTCCATTCTTGATCCATTAGTTCGAGATTACAATAAAAGAGAAAGATGCTAAAAGAACAGTTTGGAAATGATGATGAAATTTGGAGGATGATTGAGGCTTTATAATGAGAAGTTAGTGGAATTCAATTACAAGCCACGATTATAGAGGTTCATGGAAAAGATGTCAAGATGCAAGGTGCTAGTAGTCATTAAGAAACTGCCAATTACACTTATGTTCAAAAGGTAATTGACACGGGGGGTATGTTTGTGCCATAAAAATCCAATCCAGTGATGTGCTAACACGTGGAGTGTTCAAAGGACATTTGTATTGCATAATTGGAGGGGCAGAAGTGTGACGCATGGAAGGATTCAAACAGAAGATTTGAGCGCGATCAATTTGTTTTTCAGTGAGCTTTAAATGAAGAAGCAAACGCCAAGACACGTGTCGAAGAGGGATCAAGCTGTTTGAAGTAACGGTTATAGCAAAACCCAAAACCCAATTTAGTGTTGTGCAAGAGAGAGAGAGAGAGAGAGAGAGAGAGAGAGAGAGAGAGAGAGAGATTACCGAAATCGGAGGGGGAAGGAGGAGCTACCAGACGTTACCGAGAGCCAGAGAAGAGTTGCTTGATGGAGGTGGTCAGTGGTTGGCGATGGGAGAGGGGGTTGAGACTTGAGAGAGTTTAGACAGAGAGAAACGTGTTCGGTGGAATACATACAGGAGAGTGGGTTGAGATTTATGGTGTAGATGAGACTGTGAGAATGAAGAGGGGAAACCAACAGGCGCGTAGATCAACAGGTAAAGGGGTTGTTCTAACTTAACTAAAATCTCGAGTTTGAGTCTTGGGTATGCCGCTGCGATTAAATTCTTATTGAAAGAGCGTTGTCTCTCTATAAGAACTTACCCGGCTCGATCCAGATTAGTCGGATCTCACTATGTTTCAGGATAACGGAGGTCTGGACCAAAAAAAGAGAATGAAGAGGGACAGACCTTCTTAGACAATCCAACGACCCAAACTGTCTATGTTAACGGACGGCTGGAATCCATTTGGATTTTAAGATACAGGGATGGCTGTGATTAAATTGGATTTCAAAATCCCTAGCCCAAACCCACTTCCCAGACCCAGCACTCTTTCCTAGTCTCTCACTCGACAGACCCACTTCCCCCCTTCTCCTCTCTCTCTCTCTCTCTCTCTCTCTCTCTCTCTCCTGACCTGCGCCACCACCACCACCACCGGACCTGCGCCTCCACCGGCATCGACCATATATGTAAGCTTTTCTTTTTTTTTTTTTTGATCTAGGGGGTCAAAGTTTTGATTTAGGGCTTTTTTTTTTTTTGGGAAACTGATTTAGGGCTTAAACTTTGATTTGGGTTTGCATAATCAAGTCTTCAATATGCTCATGATATTCCTTTTTTGTAGCTTCATTGTCTTAATACATACATCGTACATGTGTGTGTCCAGAGATCTAAAAAAAATTCCATAGTTGATATTTGAGCATTCACCAAGTAAGTTGTGCCAAAAAAAGTCCATATGTTTAGCATTCTTGCATCTTCTGAAATCCGGAACTTTTACCTTGTAAATAAAATTTCATCTTTAACCTAAACTTTGGAAGCAATTTTAGTTTTCTTTTTCAAGGAAGTAGAAGAGACTGTTGAGACCAC
The DNA here is from genome assembly GCA_033977485.1 of Hydrangea macrophylla. NCBI lineage: Eukaryota > Viridiplantae > Streptophyta > Magnoliopsida > Cornales > Hydrangeaceae > Hydrangea > Hydrangea macrophylla. The sequence continues at coordinate 40,494,807 of CM066994.1, forward strand.
CAGAGCTGTATATATATATATATATTTATATCGGTATATATATATATATATTGAGACCACCATTTTGCGGTGGGACGGGGCGCCGGTCAGTGGATGCCCCACAGTTTTTTTAGGAGTGCGCTCATACAGTGCGCACTGGAGTAACTCTCTCTCTATATATATACTGACCTACAAATACAATTGCCTGTATCTAATGCAGTTTTCACCTAGGAGGTGTTCCTATATTTCATGACAAGAGTCTCCTCCTACAGGCATGTGGTGTATAGTAATATCAGTGTATGACCATGCATGAAGTGTACAAGTGCTGCCACAATCTATTGAAATTTGGTCTTAAGATCATCATCACACCAATCTATGAATCAAATGGGAAAAAGGATCTGAGTTTACTAGAGCTAATTTACATATTGAAGATTTTGATATTGGTATAGAAATTAATACATGTACGTTTTTGTGTTAGTTTGATTAAATGTCGATAATAGAAGGGAAATTTGTTATGACTTGCAAAAGCTATTGTTTCTCAAATGTAAAGGGCAAAGTGTTATCGGGTCAAAAACTCATGGTAGTATGTAGTAGTAGTAGGTGCCTTTATATATATATATATATATATATAATATTGCTCTCTATTCAGCATCCGAGGTGCAACAAATGGGGGTAGAGACGAATCAGTCTGAGCAAACTCTGACGGCGGAGAACGTTGAGGCATTGCTAGAGGTACTTACCATTTACCCATCTCACCCACTTCTACCCAACCACATGTATTCTCTATCCCTCTTCCTCCCTACCTTCAACTCCCATAATTTCGTTATGGGTCTCTTCCTTCTTTAATCAGCTTCTTATTCCATTTCTATCATACACTTATACATATACATATGTATCCCACTCACTGTGTGTGCGCCCATTTCTCGTGCTTTCTGATATACATATATGTTTATATATATATATATGCTTGCAACTCTGCTGATAGAAACATACCCTTCAGTTAGTTACTTTGCTATATATACAGTTTTGTAGATATATATATATATATATATATAGGGGGCTGCTATCCTACAACACGAAGGGTGTAGGATAGCATTGTACACCAGTTTTTAGCGACCACAAAAATATTTTTACCGACCAAAAAAAACTTTTAGCGACAAGTCTTTTTAAAATATTTCGTCGCTAAAGGTGAAAATTTTCATCGCTAAAAGAGTTTTTTTCCGTTGCTAAAAGGGCGCCGTGCTGTAAGTTAGCATTCCCCATATATATATATATGCAAAAAGCTTTACTCTTTCTAGGGTTATTTATAAAATGAATAAAAAAGAAAGGAAAGTTTTGATTCTTCTGCGACGTTTTGAAGAATTGAGTACATGACCCACCCAATCAGTCAATTTAATAGAAGAGAAAATGATGGACCTGACTATTAAGGGATTACTTCTTGTTTTTTCACACTGTTGAATAACTGACTTTATTCTTTTAAGACAGCACGAGACTTAGCTGTTTAAATCTGCGGGGTAAAAGTTTTTAGGAGATATTCATGGAATGCAGATATCATTGTACTCCCTTCTAATGTTCTCAAACCTAGACTAGAGTACCAGTGTGGTACCCTTGTAAGTAATTCAAAGAATATCCCAAGCTTTTTATGTTGTCTTGCAGAGAGGTCGTTACTTGGTGAGACTCATCTGCAGTAGCAACAGTGTTGATGGCGTTTAGACCTTTTCCAGCCACTTACTCCAATCTCTTCCTTATCCCATCATGCACGTGGCTTAGGAATGGTCTCATGCTTTGCTGTTAATATTGTACGATACGTGATACATATCATACGATACGATTCGATTCACCCAAAAATCTATTCGATTACATGCTATGAATCACAGCAAGCTATTAATCGTACGTGAATCGAAGAATCGTACGAGAATCGTGCGAATCGAATCGAAATAGGGAATCGATTGATTCTGTGCATGGGCCCAAAATTTTCAAAATTTTCGCCCAAATCATGTTTCGGCCAACGGATCTGCAGCCCATTAGGGCTTTTTAGTGAATTCCGAAGCCCACTTGGGTCTTTTTAGTGATTTTCGAACCATTTTGATGTTTTTCCTTGATATGTAAACCTAAACAAAGACAAAAGTTGTATATTCAAAACAAAAAATGCACTAACCTCTTTCATGGCCGTGCCGAGTCTGCCGACAAAGAGATTCATCACTTTGGGTGTGGTCCCAAGCTAGCCACAACCATAATTGTCAAATCGAGATTCGTATCGTGAATCGAAATGTCACAAGTGAATCGATTCGCGAATCATGAATCGTAAGATTCGGTGACAAATTAAAAAAAAAAACTATAACAAGGATGAAAACCATGTAGAATTAAAAATAGAAGAAAATAGCAATCAAAGAATGATATGAAACACATCTAATTACGTGATTACGTCGTCTAAGCTTTAGAAAGACAGGGCGTTAATAGCAAAAAATGTTGGTATGTATCCCATTTGTTCATTAGTTCATATAAGTTGCTATATATCCCAATTCCCAACTAAACCAAAAAAAAGTATACCCCAAGTTTGTAACAAGTGTCCACAAAATATACTCCCAAGTTTGGATCTAGAAACAAAATTATAGCTAAATAGTTGACTAAAAATCCTCGAAAATGTCGAGATCAAGGTCATCTTCACCATCACTTTCTTTCCTACTCATCTCCTCATCCAATTCCCTTTCTTCCTCTTCTTCCTCTTCATCTTCATCATCATCTTCAAGCTCATCAATGACAACCCCTTTTCCTTTGCCTTTTCCTTGTAGGCATTCAAGTTTCTTGGTCCTATTATTATTATAAAGAAAGAATTAATATGATATACAAAAACTACTTAATATCTTTCTCTTGTTCTTAATAAATAATATAAATCAATTTAGTTAGTATACGGTATACCTCTCTTTCTCTTGTTGCTACTTAGACCTTCATCAACTTTGAAGCATTCATGAACATCCATTCACGAGAAATCATCAACTAGACATGCATTTTCCCTTTTAGTGATCCATTTATCATCCGATTCCATATCTGATAAACAAATTGGATCATACAAATCCTCCCTACTCTCTTGCCTTTTTGCATGTCTCACCTCAAGTTGAAGGTTGTACTTTATAAATACCAAAGCATTCAACTGTTGTTGCTCCAAACGGGTCCAACTCTTTCAAAATATCTTGGAACTTCTTTTTAACTTCTTCCGGTACTTGGACACAAACCGCTACATTATGATGAGTGCATGCTAAATGATCTTTCATTCGAATAACCCCACACCAATATTCTTTTCCACAATAATTACATGAGAGGTGCATCCTACCCCCTTTTCCCTCATCTATTCTCTTACAATGATCACAAGTTGGGTCACTACTACTTTTCTTTGTGTTTTTCTTTGGAGCCATAAATAATATATATACTAGAATGACTTACCCAACTAACTCAATAACTTTGAAGTTCCAACTTTTAACCACCAAAGTAAATGCCTTTAATAAATGCTTCATGCAAGTAAAACCCAAAGGCAAAAAGACATAAGTAGAAGAAAACCTAAAAAATATACATATCGCGTATCGTACGATATTAACAACAGAGGCCGCAACTCCCAAGCTTAAAAGTTTGTATATTTTTTAGGGTTTTCTTCTACTTTTGTCTTTTTGCCTTTGGTTCTTACTTGAATGAAGCATTTATTAAAGGCATTTATTGATCAACTTTGGTTTTTGATTCTAGTATAAATATTATTTATGGCCCCAAAGAAAAACTCAAAGAAAAGTAGTAGTGACCCAACTTGGGATCATTATTAGAGAATAGATGAGGGAAAAGGGGGTAGAATGCACCTCATGTAATTATTGTGGAAAAGAATATTGGGGTGGGGTTATTCAAATGAAGCATCATTTAGCATGCACTCATCAGAATGTAGTGGTTTGTCCCAAGTACCGGAAGAAGTTAAAAAGAAGGTCTAAGATATTTTGAAAGAGTTGGAACGTGATGATGGTGATAAAATTGAAGAAAATTTTGAAGAATTTAATGAGAGTAAGAAAAAGGGAACCTTAGATGAATTTGTTTTGAAAGGCAAGTCAAAAGTAAAGAAATATACTTGAAAGACTATAAACGAGATGCTTAAAGATAGGGAACCGTTGCTAAAGATATTTAGTAGATTTTTATACGGGAATGCTTTAGCTTTTAAGTCCGTTATTTTTGAAGATGATTAAATCGGTTGGTGAATACGGGAAATGGTTGAAACCTCCAAGCTATCATGAAGCTAGAGTCACATTTTTAAAACAAGAAGTTGATAATGTCAATGCAAGTTTGGAGAAGTATAAAAGTGAATGGAAGAGGATCGGGTGTACCTTGATGTCGGATGGGTGGACCGATGGGAAAAACCTATCACTTACAAACTTTCTTGTAAATAGTCCAAGTGGTACGGTGTTCATTAAATCGATTGACACTACTGATGTCATAAAAGATGCAAAAAAGTTTGTTCGAATTGCTTAATTCTTTAGTAGAAGAGATTGGTGAGGAAAATGTTGTTCAAGTGGTGACCGATAGTGCCGTGACTTATCTAGTCACCGTTAGATTGCTAGAGGACAAAAGGAAGAATTTGTTTTGGTCCCCATGTGCGGCCCATTGTATTGATTTAAATCTTAGTGACATTGGTGATATCCCGGCTTTCTTTGATACACTAGCGAAGGCACGGAGGATCACGGTTTACATCTATTGGCATACTTGGGTGTTGAATTTGTTTCGAAAGTACTCTTAAGAATAGGGAATTGACATGACCGGCGGTGACAAGATTTGCCACGTCTTATCTTACTTTAAAGAGTGTTATGGGAGCGAAAATTCCTCTACGGACTATGTTTGCATCGGAAGAATGGGCTACGAGTTCTTATGCATTAAGATGATGCAGAGAACATCTCACACTTTGTTTTTGGGGACCAAAGATTTTGGAAATCAATTAAGTATTGTTTGAAATGTGTGCTTGCACTAGTGAAGGTTCTAAGACTAGTAGATGGTGATGCAAAGCCGGCAATGGGGTATATCTATGAGGCTATGGATAGAGCAAAAGAACATATTAAGAAGAATTAAAAAAATTTGGCGGCAAGATATAATCGCATTTGGGGCATCATTGACGAACGTTGGAATTTACAACTCCATAGACCACTTCATGCCGCGACATTCTATCTTAATCCAAAGTAAGTTGCTATATTAATCTAAATTATAGTATTCTAGAATCTAGAATCTAATGGTTATGTTATTTATATACTTGTATAATTGAACTTTATTTAATTTTAAGGTTCCATTATGATCCAAATTTTCAAGCAGATCTAGTAGTAAAGATTGGTTTGTTTACAACAATTGAGAAAATGTATCCCGATGTGCAAACGAGAGTCATGATTGATTCACATTATACTAATATACTCTCTCTTCTGCCGTCACTCAGAGAAGTATTTGACCGTAGCTATCAGTGTAATGTTTTAATACCATCTATTTGTTCACTTATGAAAGGAAGGAATAAACTAGAGAGACACTATTAGCTGCTAAATAATGCTACAGTATATTAGTTGACTTATTTTTATTATTGTTTTCATTTAACAGGCTGCTAGATATGATGATATTGATGATGTTAAAAGCTTAGCTTCTGCTGGAGTTTCCCTTGATTCCAAGGATTCAGAGGGCCGAACAGGTTATAACTATACCCTATATTGCTCTTGATGATATTACTTTTTATATCCAATGTTTTAGTTTTTGGTGAAGATGTCTTTTCTTACGGTTTGGTTCAATATAAATGTTGTATTACAAGTGTCATAGTGTTATTAACTAAAAATTTTACCTTTTGAGAAGGTGCAATTGATCGGATACTCATTTGGGCAAGACTGGTGCAGCCCGAATATCTTTTGTATGCAGTTACCCAAAGTAACAAAAAAAACCATTGTGCAGTTTTTGGCTTTTCTTTCTAGCTTGTTTAATTTGAAATATCGGAAAGCTCTGGGGCTAATTAACCGAGGAATAGAAATTGGGATGTAGGAAAGATAAGAGGGACATAAATAGTCTTAGCATGAGGAAGTAATGTTTCCATCTTATGTTTAGTTGAACATGAAGAGAAGGTCGAAGGGACAGGATGCCCGAGGATTTTACAATTCTACAACTTTTTGTTTTGGGAGGTTTGAGAGGAAAGTCATGCTTCCATCTTATAGATCCGTTCATCCATCGAATTAAACATCCAGCCTAGAATAATACAGTTATTAGTAAACTACTCCTTAAGCTTCGAATCAGATTTTGCGGGTTTTACCTCCTTCCCTAGTAACCACCCGATTTTCCGTTTGCCTCCAAGCTAGAGACGAAGAGAATTAAACCATGCGCGAAATTTTTTACCATTTAGTAGAACACTAGTGACCCGGTGCACAGGAGTCATGAGACAAAGAGAGATCCGAACGAGCAACAGCGGGAGCCATTGGGTTGATCGGATCAACGTTTTTGCCAATATCAATTATGATGCTGTGAAGAGTGACCAAAAGATAGATGTAGACTTGCCGGAAAAATCACCAATATCAGCAACAAAGACAATCACAGTCTGAAACTTGGCGGACGGGGGCAACCGGAAACTCAGTTACCTGACGGACAGTTAAGAGCACACGAACTGCTCTAATACATCACACACAAACCCTAACAAGGGTTGAAGATGCTCTCGAAGAGCTACAAAGCTGCGCCGCTGGAGGGAAACACCCCTAGGAGTTGCGACGCAGGGAGGGAGGCTCTCGGCTGGGGTTGGGTGGGGTCAGATGTGTCGGCGAGAGGGCTGGGGCCTGGGTGGCAGGTGTGTCTCGGCGAGGGTGGTGGGTGGTGGCTAGCAGTCGGCAAGGGTGGTGGGTGATGTTGTTAGGGTTGTATATGGCTCTGATACCAAAAAGAGTTATGGGCAAATGATAATTTTATTACTGTACATCCCCAAGGTAGATATAGCATTACAAGATGAAATAAGAAGGAAAGAAAATAAAGAGGAAAAGGAAAGAAATAAATCAACTTAAATGTGGTCAACATGACCCATAAATAACATAATAAAATCCCCTAATTTCAACAGTATGGATACTGCCTGGGTACTTTCTTTTGTTTCTTTGCATTGTTTTTCTTCCCTTTTTTGTGTTTGTTAGTCTCGTCCTGCTTTTAAAGCTTTTATATACGTTTCCTTTTTCTTTATCCTCTTTTCTGATAAGCAGTCCCAGTGTTGCTTTTGAGTTGTATAGGGTGCACCTCCTTTGGCGTCTATTCGATGCAATAGTTATTACCTACCGAGAAGAAAAAAAAAAAAAAGAGGGGGGGGGGGGGGGGGGGGGGGGACAGAAATGTCGTCTGTCTACATCACTTTCAATACATGCACGTGGATGCTGGTTGACTAAACCATTATATTATTTTTTGATATCATGACACTAATTTTAAGCAATTCATTTCTTAACGCATATTTTGTCAGTCTCTAAAATGTGAGTTTAGGTGCTGTCTCTGTGTATAAGTTTTTGCAAACGTAGGGATTCTATTCAAAATTATTACCCTGCGGTTGCACTATGTCCTGTAATTTACGAATACTTGGCTACTACACGTATCCTGTTATTTAACGCAGTGTATTATTAAGCTTCTGCATGCTTTTCATCCGAGTTGCTTATTTTTGCTAATATATGCTTGCAGCACTTCATATGGCTTCAGCTAATGGGCATATTAACGTTGTGGACTATCTTATAATTAATGGAGTGGTGAGGGTGCTAACTGAGTTTTTGAATTATTGTTATGCTTGACGTTTTGTGTTTTGTTGAATTGACGTGCTCCATTAATTTCCAGCGAAGGCATTTCACAGATTTAATTATGACTAGTATCAAGCAGCGATTTCGCTGCCAATTGTTCAATATCGGGACTTCTTGTATGTTAATGTATGCTTCAGAAATTTAAATTTCAACACAAACTAAGGATTTCAATATCCAACAAAGGAAGTCGGAGTCTGGACTATGAGCATAGTTAGTCAAATCTCTCACATATGGTACCATATGTTACTGATTTCTCTTCCTTTTCTACTGACCCTAGGAAGCAGTGACATTCCTAGAATAGAAGGCTTCGGTATGGATGTCCAATGCTTGTCAAAGGAGGACATGTGTCCAACACCTGTTCAAATCGACATGCCAAATAATGAATCCTAATTTTCTATCATTCCTTCTCTTTTTCTCCAACATGTCTCCGACACGTGCAGGTCACATCTTAATCACCGTGCGGGTGTGTGTGAAAAGTTTGTGAAAAATTAGGGGTCGAAGTATTAATACATAAAGAAATGAGAGCCAACTAGGTGTTCATTAACAGAATATTTTGAGTTTGGGTAAAACTCAAAAGTCTGAACAAAGAAAAAATTAGTTTTATTTTTTTTAAAAAACAGCTGTATAATGAAGGAATGTCTAGGCAGACTCGTCCTAGATAGAGAGATAGACATACTCGTCTGAGAGAGAGAGAGAGAGAGAGAGAGAGAGAGAGAGAGAGAGGAACCTCAAAGAAGGCGAGCGCTGTTCGCAAGAACCAGACCTACACAAAGAGTGAATACCCATTTGTTACAATAATTTAAGCATCGCATGGTAACGTTGTGGTTTTTGGTTTTCAGTTTTTGTTTCCATTTTTTGTATCGGGAGTTGGCTATGATCAATTCAAAAAATGAAAACAAAAACTGAAAACCAAAAACCACAACGTTACCATATGAGCCCTTAGTTTTGAGTTTCAAAAATGTCAGAAAATAACTTCTAAGAGGCTGTTTGGCAAAGAAAAGAATCGGTTATGTGGTTCATTAGTGAGAATCGGCTCCACAAATTAAAGTGTTTGGTGAGTGTCAATTTCTTGTATAGAAGTATGTGCTCAGTCTAATAACTCTCTTAAAAGTGGTTCTATGTCAAACCAACATAACCTTGTTCTCACAAGAACCAGATAAAAAATGAGACTTGGACTAAACCCATTCCTTTTTTTAGACTTTGGAGGTTTGTCAAGAGAGAACAAGGTGCCTAAAGTAATACTCCCTCCGTCCCATTTTATGTGTCTATCTTGGGGAATCCAACTATTTAAGGGGACAAAAAGAATCTACACCTATTTTCCACAATTGCCCATAATTATTGCACTTTCTTTTTTTGTTTTGGTGTTGATTGCAAGGAAGGGTAGTTTGGAAAACTAAGTAAAATTTGCATACTAATTTAGGAAAGTGGACAACAATTTTGGGACATCCTAAAAAGGAAAGATGGACACATAAAATGGGACGGAGGGAGTACTTTGAAGACCTATAACAGCGCCAAAAGGGTTCAATTGGACTACTAAATCCTCAACAAATGATGTTGGTCCCAAGAAAATGGTTCAAACAAATAGATTTCCCGTTGGTATTAGAAATTGCCGGATGCTAATGGTGCATACGTACCCTTGCTTCAAAGTTTAGCTTTCAAGGTACTTATACAACTTTCGTCAGCATCATGTTGTGAGAGAAATTGGAGTACAACTCTTGTATTTACTACTTATGAAGGATTAAACTGGCATCACAATTTGCTGAATGATTTGGTTTTTATTCATGGTAACGTTTAGCTTCTTTCATGGATATTTGATTCCTTGAGAATGTTGGTATGCTATTGATTGCAAATCTCTCGCTGCTTGTACTTGAAATGGAGGCTGTGGCTGTGCTATTGAAATATGATGGAATCATGGAAGTGTTGGTGAAACTGAAAGTAATGACACAAATGAAATTGGGTCTAATGATTGATGAGAGGATGTTTTTTACTTTTTTTCTTTTGGGGAAAAGGAGAGCATATATAGGTGTTTTATGTGATGTAGACATTGAAGTGTTCCATCATTCCAAATATTCCTATTTTATGGCTTAGTGATGCATTTTGTTGCTTTATGAATATCTTACTATATTATGAAATTGATACATTGACATTTTTTTGTTGTTGGACTACATTGATAGTTAGCTAATTGCATTTAAATGATGATGTATCAAAGATAGAAATGTAGAATTGATGTTATTGCATCGTTTTGATGTTTTTTTTTTATTGTATAGATGTAGTGTATTCATTTCAGTGCATCGTAGCGTGATACAAATGAAATCCTAATTCTATTCATTAGTTGCTATGAACTGTAGTTGCTATGAACTGTAGACTTTTTACTTCTTAATTTGTATAAGGATAGTGTTATTCGTATGTTAGCATATATATATATATGTGTGTGTGTGTGTGTGTGTATGTTCATGTCCTATTTTTAAGGAGTTTTCCCTACCATGTCATGTAGTTTCCGGGTCACTGTGGCCGTATCGATGCTTCTTAGCCACTGAATATTTGATCTCACTTTTCTCAGCGAAGGTTTTTTTTTGTTCACTTGGTGTTTCAATGTTTTATGCTTCACTGATGTTTCACTTGAATGGAAGTCTGGAGGAAAATGAAAATGTTACAACTCAATGATCTAAGGGATAGACGGATAGTTGTTCGAATTCTGGCTATTTTTCGCAGCCAGATTTTTTCTTGTAATTCGGATCTTACATGTAGTAAGCTTTGTGATTCCATTCCAGCCTTGGTCAGTCCGTCTGTTTTATTGTTCTCTGTTTTACTTGAAACTTCAGATAGCATTCAATTTGTCAGTGTTGATAAATCTAATATGAACTTTGCAAACTATTGTCTGATTCAGGCCTTTTTATAATCCACTCTTTCTGTTAGTTGTGCTAGATTATATTTAGAAAGGAACCATAATTCTGCTGCTTCCCTTGGAAACAGGATGTTAATGCTTCTAATGTGGAAAAGAATACTCCTCTCCACTGGGCTTGCCTCAACGGGCATACTGAGGTAATACTTGTTTTTCCCTATGCACGACAATCAAGGGTGTGTTTGGTTTACGGAATTAGTGAGGGAAAATGGAAGTAAAACTCTTAAGGAAACACTTTGTTGTTTGGTTGATAAGAAAAACAGTAACGAAAATACAAAGAAAAACTAATTTAGGCTTAGTTTGGCCCCCACGTGGCTTTTTGAAATTAGCTTATGAAATTTATTATTAAGTTTGATAATTTTGTACAAGAGACACATTAGTCTTTAAAAAACATCATAAAACCAAAAGGCAACCTTGGGCTTTTAAAAGCTCAATTCTAGAGCTTTTAAAAGCTCCCCCCAAAAAAGCTCTAAGTTCAATTTTTGCAAAGCTCATAAACTAGTTACCAAATGAATTAACATGAAACTGTGCTTTAAAAAAGGAGAAGCACCAAATTGGGGGCCAAACTAAGCCTTAGTCAATTGCAAATTAAACTTTTTGAATTTTGCGAGTCTCTTCCCCCCTTATTTTCTTGGGTTCGTATAATATTTTGAAAATTCTCAATTTCTTATGCTATTTAAGCATAGAAAAAGAGTGTGTGTGTGTGTGGGGGGGGGGGGGGGGGGGTGATAGTTTTTCTTTTTTAAATCTGCTAGCGAAATAGAGTTTAAGGTATGTATCTATTGATTTTGAACAAACTTGGCCCTTCTCTTTCAGGTGGTTAAAAATTTAATTTTGGCAGGTGCAAGTGTATCAGTTCTAAATAGGTGCGTTATTTCTAACCTTCGTTGTTGCTCGTTATCAAACATAATTTAGCATGTGAAGTCCTTTCTCTTAATGTCAAAGTATTGAGATACTTCGTGTGGTCAGCCACGAGCGGACTCCAATGGATGAAGCAGTGACTGTTGGGAAGATGGATGTTATTGATGCAATCAATTCAGCAGTGGCACAACTTGAGCTCGATGGCACAAGGCTTTCTTAATATTGGAAAGTGATGAATAAACGTGAGATTATAGTGGAATATTGTTATGTTTATCCTCTTCACTTGAGTTTGTGAGTATGAAATTTTAGTGAGATTTATAGGTTGTCCTGCTTTTGGTTACCGAAGCACTGTAGTTACTGTTATGCTGAAGCTAGATGACATTAGAGAGGAAAATATCTGAGAAGTGAGTGAAATTTATCTTTTGCATGGAACTAGCTATCGTTGACATTTTTTTTTTTAATTGTCCTAAGATCAATCATATAAGATTTTCATGGTTTCAACAAATTCCTTGCACTCAACAACCTCTGTGCTAATCTGATTATCTGAATGTACTGGCTGGAATTGTTTAGTAAATTGTTGGTCTAAAGCTATTGGAGGACCATTTGGAAATTTATCCTTCTTATAGGTCACCAAACCGACATGCAGTGTGTACGTGAACAATATTCCTAAGCTTGCCTTGCAATCATGTGTCCACTCATTGCCTTGGTTACATTTATTGAATCTAGAAATCAATTTTTTTTACGACGGTGGTGCTACGTATAGTTTGTGGATTTAGAGAATGAAAAGAATATTGAAAAGAAGAAGAGAAAAATATCATATACCCAGGGGTTCTTCGTATGATCAAGAATTGGTTTTGTGATTCATAAGTAGTGATGCCAAATTTTGGGTTGTAAAGTATGAAGAAGACAAGAAAGGTATATGTGCTTCGGTCTTGTTAACAAAAAGATTTACGTCCACGGGTGTGTCTGAACACGTTTAGTATATTGTGAAATAGCCGGTGACCTTTGGTGAACCAACAAAGATTGGGACTACCAGAGGTTGGCCGGGCGGGTTACACATGGCTATGGTGAGTATTGTGTAAAAGATGATTCCTCCCCTTCTATACGGGATGAGGGGCCTCTTTTATACTTGTAAGAGACCTCCTTTAACATGAAAATTGTGTAAATAAGGTAACATAATCAGATTGAGTGTGATTAGAATAAATCGGGCGAGTTTCCTAATTGGATTGGAAACAATCTTTACATTCCATTAGTCCTCTAGTTGGAATATGAAACTGTCTGGAAGATTTTTGGACCACGTCCCATGTCATCGAGCTGAGCCGTGTCTGTGAAGGGTGTACCTGGGCAATCATCCCGACCTGTTGACTGGGAAGACCGGGACCAAGTAAAGAAATCGGGCGGGACCAACTACTACCCTTTCTAACTGAATATTTTCGTACGCATCAGCTGCCCCCCTATTTCCAAGGCTAAACTGATTTTGCATCGGATGAGGCTTGGATATTAGTGTAGCTCGGGAGAACTGCTCGGTATTCGACCTACCGCTTTGGTGATTCGAGTCGACATCCTGCTCTGTCCAGTCTCAGAGCTCGGGACCTGACTTGCCACGTGTCACATGGGGGCTTGTATGGTCAGGATCCAACCAGGTTCGTACTAGGGTAACCTGACCGTCACAATTGAATCGAACTGTCATGTCGTCATTAAATTCGCGCGTCTTTTGATGTGCTGCTTCAGCTGCCCAAGGTGCCAACTGTCAAGCGCTTAGGCTGGAAGTCTTTTGGGCTGTTGGATCTGGGATCATCCGAACTGTTCGTGCAGCCTATATAAGAGGCACTTAGGCATTTCTTCACTCCTTCTACTATCCATAGAGAGGAAATACCGAGCGATATTGAAGAAATTACTCCTACCTCGTTATCTGGAGCTCCCTTCTGCCTACTCTTCCTTGTAAGTCTTCACTTCGCTAAACTTCTGCTCGTTATATTCTTCCTTTTTTTCTTTGTTTCTCTTCTTTCCCGAGTGAGGCTGGAGAATAGGAACCTCGTGGGCTTTGTGAGGGAGTGGGACTTCTTTTTGCTCAGGTTCTGTTTTTTCTTTAGAACAGGAGGTTGCCTTCTTTCCATAGAGCGGTTTGGTCGGTCGGTGGATCTCGGGCCTGCTTTGTCCGAGTGTTACCTGACTTTTAGGGCCATATACGCCCTACCGCACAGGCTCTGCACCCTTCCACCTTTTTACTTTAGGTTAGGAGTTCCTGCCATACCTAGGTCGTCAACTACTTTTCCGTCCTGTAGTTGAGACTTTAGAAATGTGTCATTCTGGTTTCAACTTTTCTTCCTGATCGGAAGATGAGTATTCGAGATCCGGGAGCCCAAGTGATGACCCAATTGTTCCTTCACTAACCCCATCAAACCACCACAGTAAGGGTACAATTCCTGTTCGAGTGTCCAATGAAGGAGCAGGTCAGAAATACCTTGAAGTTTCTGAATTGAGGAGGCTGGGTAGTGAGGCTTCTGTTTCGGACAGGCCCTAGGTTGCCTTTTCCTGCGAGTGGACTCTCAGTAGTTTGCTCGCATCTGACTTGAGCAGACTTAGGGATAGGTGTGATATTCCCGGTTAGTTTTCTCTGGTAGTGTCCACTGGCGGGGATCACATGTACCAGTTGGGTTTTGTTACCCTTTACGAGGACGTGTTTATTGTGGGCCTTCGTCTTCCCCTTCATCCTCTTGATTGGGACTTACTGATTTGCCCCGGTATTACTCTCGGGCAGCTTGTCCCTAACGACTGGAGATTCCTGATGAGGGCCATTAGTCTCTGGCCCCAAGTTTTCGGGTACGAGCTTACCCTTCAAGAGTTTTTGTGGACCTACCGATCATTCCTGTTGCATAGGGAAGTCAGTTTCTTGTCCCTAAGCGCTCGGCAAGGGTGGAGGATAATAGATAAATGCCCGAGCAAAAACAAGGGATGGAAGAAGAGATTCTTCCAAGTGTCTACCCTTGGGCTCCACGATGAAGCTTCGGCAATTCCTCTAAGAACCGTCTGGGTTGGCGGTTAAGGTGTAAGCTCCATAGTCTAGTTTTCATTTTCCAATTCGTTTTCTTGCTATCTGAACGTTATCTAATTCCCGTTTTGTTTTGCAGCCGAATCTACCGATTCTCTGAGCATCTGGACGAGTGCCAGGTTCGGATAAGGGCATCGTTCGAGAAACCTACCAGCATTTTGACGTGCTGACCCAAAGCCCGGCAGGTTACCTACAAGCCCGTTGAAGTTCTTTCTACACCGGTTTCCCCCCTATCATTGCTGGTATATTACTGGTTCCTTTGTGTATGTGTGTGTGTGTATACGCGCGCGCGAGTTTTGCTAATTCGTTTCTTTTCCTGATTTCGTAGATATGGCTCCCAGGAAAGATCTCGATGCTTTGAGGGAGATAGAGGCCACCACTGTTGCCTGGGCAGGGCAGAAAAAAGAGAGGGCAGTTGCTGGAACTTCGGCCGACAGCCCACAGCTTAGGCAGCTGAGTAAAGGGCCGAGAGAGTTCCTGGGCAGGTCTTCCATTCCCAGGGTCGAGATACTTTCGGCTACCGAAAGTCCCTCAGGAAACGTCCCGATCGGGATATTCCGCGGCAAGGGTCCGGGAGAGAATCCGGCTGGCCCTCCTCCTGAGTAAAGTTGAGAAATGTGGAGAGAAGCCCCCTCAGTCGCTCATTAGGTGGCTATACCTCTCCCATTTTGTAAGTAACTAGCCCCGTTCTTTCCTGTCTTCCTTTCCTTGTTTCCTTTATCTATGATGACTGACCTGTTTTTGTTTCCCTTCTTCCAGGTTGATTGTATTGCGGGGAGAATAAGGATGAGGTAGTCATCGTAGATGACCATCAGTGGTGAGCCGGCCTAGAAAACAAGGAGGCATATTGCCAGGCAAAAGAAGGCAGTGAAGTTTTATCCAAGGTTTGCTTCTGGACCACTTCGACCAGTTACTCCCGATCTATTTTGTATTTGCACATGTATGTATTTATCTTTTTATTTTGGGTGGCTGCTATAATTGCCCCCTAGGCATTGTACTATTTCTGAACTAGTAATAACAAAGGCCCTTCGAGGTTACTTTTTGCATCCACTGTTGTTCATGTTTGTACTTTAATTGCCTGCATTTATTTGTGATTGCCTATGCCCGACTGGT
The DNA here is from genome assembly GCA_033977485.1 of Hydrangea macrophylla. Classification (NCBI taxonomy): domain Eukaryota; kingdom Viridiplantae; phylum Streptophyta; class Magnoliopsida; order Cornales; family Hydrangeaceae; genus Hydrangea; species Hydrangea macrophylla. The sequence continues at coordinate 40,510,510 of CM066994.1, forward strand.
CATTAGCCTCATTAGGACCCTGCCTTAGCAAAATGTTTGAACTATAACCGGTAGGGAGCACTCAGTCTTCTGGGGACTTGTAAACCCTTGGAATTTCCCGAGTTCCAGTGTTAGGGGAAATTCCAGGTCTGTAGGTCTCGGTCAGGGTAGTTGTAATTTTCTTGGGATTAACTCAGAAGTTTATACTTCGTTAATCCTGGGACTTGTAACAACCTGATGTAAACTCTGAACATTGTGGGCGCTCAGGTGTCTAATGGTTTATACTTAGTTAATCCCAAGGCCTGTGAATGCTCGATGTGGTTTCACTAGTCCCCTCTCATGCCCCCCTCAAGTTTTAGGTAAGGCAGGCGTTGTGGGAGTAGTAACTGTAGGTGGCCGTGAAGGGAAAATTGGATCTCAGTGCGCAGCGGAATACGAGTACATATTACAATTTAATCTAACAAAACTATATCTACTTCTCATTTGTATTACTTGGAATCAATAAACATACAAAGACATATATATAGATATACCTTTGCGATTTGTGGAATTGTTTCGAGAACTCTTCAATGATTGTTGTGACGATTCGATCCCAATCACTTTGCTCCGACAAAGATGCGATAAGCAGAGGGACTAAATGATCTCCGATTGACCTCAAATTTTGACAGCAGCTGCATTTCAATGTTAGCTTTATCGTGTCCAAAATTCGTTAGGTTACGATAAGTATTGAGCAGTCCGATCATCTTTAGGTCAGCGTTGTTCAACGCTAGTGATACTCACTTCCGTTGTGTTCTTGATCTTTCAATGCCAAAGATCTTCACTTCTATGTCTCTTGGATGTACTTGGAGGCTAGGGTTTGGTGGAAACCCCTCTAGAACAAACTTGGGAAGTTTAGGAAGGGTTTGTGAAGTCTACAACCAATACTGAAACTTCTGGGAGAATGAAAGACGTGTACATTATGTTCTGCCCCGAGTTTCTGTATTTATAAACTTTTGAACTGTAACACCCGTACCCGGTAAAAGGTTTAATTAACATGTTAATATGCATTAATTTACATAATTAGTGTATAAGATGGATTAAGGGGAGGCTTTGGACTCACCAGCGATAAATGTTCAATAAAGGACACAGTCAGAAAAGTTTCTAGTGAGAAGGGACAGGTAATGAAGTGGGACCCAATGAAGGGCCTAGACAAAAATAAATTACATTTACATGAGTAGATGCATTTTATATGACTAATTGGAATATGTTTAATGCTTCCATATCAAATTATCAATATGTTAGCTTTTGATATCTACTTATTAACCCAATAAGTGCATTTTTGCAAAAAGGTACATAATTAGTAGGTACGATAGCAACTTCACAAAATATTTAGGACCCACGTTAGGACCCATACGCAACTTTGATAAACACATATTAGATGATTGGGTAGTTAATGGAATGTTTGGGGATTTTATAATAAGAACTGAAGAAATTTCGGGGGTATAAATGAAAAGAGAGGAAAATGGGGTGATGACACCTCATGCTTGTACACGAGGGTGTGTGTCAAAGCATGAGATTAGTCTCATTTACAGAAAATTTAAAAGAGAGAGAGAGAGAGAGAGAGAGAGAGAGAGGAGAAAACGTCACCGACGTCGATAATTCGTCATGCCATCGGTGTCGTTCGTCCGATTCGCGAACCAAAGTCATATTTGGACTCGTGGAGGTAAGACGATCATTTCTATACCTTTAATTTAAGTTTTAATCATCGTAACTTTGGTGGTTCACGCTAATCGGTGACACGAGGTTGCCGAATTCTTGTAGGATTTACTCCAGAGAGAGAATAGAGCTAAGATTTGGTAAAATTTTGCATTTCTTGGACTGATTTTGGGTAGAACTTGTAGAAGGTGAGTTTTTTTAACTTAAGCTTTGATGTGGTACATGTCTTGTGCTTCAATTGACAGTTTGGAAATGACAATTCTAGATGTTATGACAATTCTAGATGTTATGAAATGACAATTCTAAAATCATGCTAAATACTAGAATTTCATGTTGATTTGGTATGAAATTATCATGTTTATGTGATTATGTGCTTATATGTTAGGTGGTCAATGAATGATTGGGAGTAATGGTTCATTGTTGGGAGTAATAAGGAAGGAGAAGAGGAAGATTTCGATAAATACGGAAGTCCAAGGCATAGAAGTAACCGCGCGGCCAAGGAAGTGGTCTTCCGGTCTGTATGAACCATTAACCCATGAATTCCGCGATTACGTATGCTTACGTGCTTAAATTGTTGCATTATACATGTTCACGACATCCAATGCACGTTAGATTATTCACTAAGCGTAATGCTTAAGAAAACCATTTTCCTTTTCTACTGTGGTACATAACAACCACCACAGCTTTGGAGTATAGTACGGAGAGAAGGTAACTTGGGCTTGGGGATGAGCGAGATCGTCAGGCTTGTTTATATGATATGAACTTGAATTTCAAAACTTGTGGTTGTAATATAAGTTGGGAGTGTAGTTCATTTTGGTAGTTGGTAGTTTAGGAAATGTAACTTAAAATTTTATGCACTTTCTTTAAGTCATAACCATGGTGGTGTATGTTGGTGAATTTGGGCTATTCTGGCAAGTCCGGATAAGTACCATAGATATTTTAAAGTTCCATTGGAATGCAAGTGTTATGTAATATTTTGAACTCTCCCTTGGAGAATTCTCATGTAAATGCTAGTTTTGGCAATGATTGGGGTTAGTTACTTGTTTTTCATTTAAATGTGATTGGTTATATGTTTTGTTACCTATAAGTACCCCAATATGTTATAGGGTCATGCTTAAGGAGTTTTGAGTGCTTTCATAAGCATTTGAATGAGTTTTGATTCCAAAATTTCGTGTATCAGGTTGAAAGCTTGGTGTTGCAAAAACGGCTGTTGCAGATGGGCTTTCGACTAGTCGAAGGGACCTGTTCGACCGGTCGAAAAACCCACTGCAGGTCCTTTAATTCTAGGGATTCCCATGTTTTGTTTTAACATTTAAATGGCCAAGAGGGTATCTTTGGGGTCCCTTTGATCTACCAAAACCATACTTTCGATTATAAAAGTCGGAAAGTATATTTCATGGAATTACCTAGTTGGTACAAGCTAAATTAGTATTGTTTTGGGTTGGTTTGGCTAGTTTTGCTTAAAACTTGGTTTCTAATGCTAATTTCTGAGTTAATTAAGTGGATAATCTTCATTGTTACCACTCTAATCTGTGAGGGGCGGGTTAGGGTGTGACATGAACCGACCTAAGTGTCAATCGATTGCCAAAAGTGGCAATCGATTGCCTTAGGGGGCAATCGATTTCTTTTCCAACAATTGCAAGTGATGTAATCGATTATTGCACCAATCGATTGGATCTGAATACCAATCGATTGGAACTTTATCCCAAATCTCCCATTACATTGTTCGTTCACACCTAAACATCCTTATGAGCTAAGAGTGGGACCCCTAGGTTCTTAATTATTGGCTCTGATTAATTATTATTCCATCTAGTCAATGCTCTTTAACTAAGGAATCAATAAGTAATCAATTACCATTTATATCAATATTAAATGATAATTGCACTCTAGTGCATAAGAACAAAATCACACACATAAGTAGATAATCTTCATTATGGATAATTTGGCTTAAAACTTGGTTTCTAATGCTAATTTCTGAGTTAATTAAGTGGATAATATTCATTATTACCACTCTAATTTGTGAGGGGCGGTTTGGGGTATGACAATATTTAGTATCTGAGCAATAAGTTAGAGCCTTTGGGAATGAGTGACATACGACGTGTAGTGTGCACATAACGACACGTAGCTACATGATCATGCATATACGTTTACTTAGCATGCTTTAAATGTTGATTAGCATGCCATGTGTTTATTTAAAGTAACGTGTGTGTGTGTGTAATAATGTGGGAGCCAGGCAACATGTCTGGAGGTGAGAACCCAAATCGAATGGAAAGGGTGGAAAGAGCTATTGAAGGATTAGTTCGAGTGGCCAAGACACGCGTGACTGAGGAAAGACCGGTTCAACCAAATCCAAATCTGAGGGAGGAAGTTTTCACTATCTCAAAGTTTCATAAGCAAAAGCCGATGGTATTTCGTGGGGAAGCCGATCCAATAAAAGCAAACTTTTGGATTTCTGATATGGAGAAATCCTTCAGGGTGTTACCATGTACGAAGGAACAGAAAGTTCTATTTGGTGCCGACACGTTGAAGGATGAGTTGCAGTATTGGTGGCGTAAAAAGTTGGGACCTGGGCAACTGACTACTTGGGATCGATTCCTTGAGATATTTAACGAGCAATACTTTCCGGAATCATTCGGTGACCAAAAAGCTCAAGAGTTTATGGAGTTGTTATAAGGGGGAAAGACAGTTCGAGAGTACTCGACACAATTTACAAGTTTGGCAAGGTTTGCATGGGACATTGTAACGACTGAAAAAGTAAAAGCGAGGAAATTTGTGGCTGAGCTTCGAAGTGATATTCGAGGGCGAGTAACAGTGTTCCGACCCCAGACTTACGTTGGAGCATTGGATGTCGCTTCTATTGTGGAGAGAGACATTGGGTATACATCGAGTATGCCACCACCACCGAGTCAATAAAGTAAAAGACTGGAATCAAGTCAGTTTAGTGGTCAAGGAAGTGCTAAGAGGCAAAGTCCGGGAGGCTCATCGGCTAGTAGTGGTAGTGGTTCTACTGGGAACAAGCCCACGTGTTCAACTTGTTAGAAATTCCATCAGGGACAGTGCAATTAGCTTCCAAATCCAATTACTTGTAACATTTGCCGATAATTAGGACATATGGCAAGAAATTGTCCAAACCAGAATGTGGATATTAGGGGCTAATACTTTACTTGCAAGGAGTTGGGGCACCAAGCTAAGATTGTCCTACTAAACGTCAAGTAGTTTCAAGTCCTGGTTCGTTTGCGACTAGTGCTCTTACACCAAAGACTACTCAACAACCTCCGAGGAGGACAGTGGGAGGCAAGCTCATATCAGTTTAGGCCAGGAGAGATCGCTTCCGCTAACACCGTTGTTTCAGGTATGGTTCCCATTTGCTTGCACCTAGTAAATGTACTTATAGATTCGGGATCCACACACTCGTTTGTATCACACCACTTTGCTAAACATCTAGATAAACCACTAGAGCTTCTAGATTATGATCTATCTGTTGCAATACCATTGGGGGCTCTGATAGTTCAGGGGTGTTTAGAAAATGTGACATCAATATAGGTGGTAAAAGCTTAACAGTTGATTTAGTACCGTTGATTGTTTAGTACTTTGATGTTATATTGGGTATGGACTAGTTAGCGGCTAATCTTGCAAACATCGATTGTAACAATAAAGGGATAGTATTCTGTATTTCGAATCAAGATGTGTTTTATTTCCAAGGCAAGGGTGTTATAGCACTGCCATATATTTTGTCAGCTATTGAAGCATGTCGATTGTTAAAGAAGGGATGTCAGGGGTTTTTGTGCAGTATACTTGATACTAGGGGCGCTGATTTCAAACTTGAGGATATTCCAATAGTTAGAGAATTTTCAGACGTGTTTCTAGAGGAACTACCTAGCGTGTTGATTGATTGAGAGATAGAGTTTGGTATTGATGTTATGTCGGGGACTCAACCGATTTCACGAGCACCATATCAAATGGCACCAGTTGAGTTGAAAGAGTTAAAAATTCAGTTGCAAGAGATATTAGACAAGGGTTTCATTCAATCTAGTATATCTCTGTGGGGTGCACCAGTGTTATTTGTGAAGAAGAAGGATGGTACAATGCGGATGTGCATTGAAAACTGGGAAATCAACAAAGTAACAATCAAGAACAAGTACCCATTGCCATGTATCGACAATCTATTTGATCACCTTCAAGGGGCTCAGTTATTCTCGAAAATTGATTTAAGATTTGGGTACTATCAACGGAAAGTTAAAGCCGAGGATGTAGAGAAGACAACCTTTAGGACCTGATATGGACACTGTGAATTTCTAGTGATGCCGTTTGGGGTTATTAATGCACTTGCCGCCTTTATGGATTTAATGAATCAGGTGTTCAAATTGTATTTGGATGAGTTTGTGATAGTCTTTATTGATGACATTCTTATTTATTCCAAGAGTCTGGGGGAGCACGAGCGACACTTGAGATTAGTTTTATAGTGGCTCCGAGAGAAACAACTATTTGGAAAGTTAAAGAAAGTGAGTTTTGGTTGACAAGAGTCACTTTCCTAGGGCATATGATCTCTAAGGAGGGTATTTTAGTGGACCCATAGAAGATTGAAGCTGTAATGAATTGAATAAGACCGACTAATGTGTTAGAAATTTGAAGTTTCTTGGGATTAGCTGGATATTATAGAAGGTTTGAAAGACTTTTCCAGAATTGCAACTCCGATGACACGATTGATGAGAAAGATGTACCATTCGAATGGAACAAGGAATGTGATGAATGTTTCTTGGAATTGAAGAAGAAGTCGACAACGGCACCGATACTTGCAATTCTGACAAGCACCAGAAATTTCAAAATTTACAGTGATGCTTCTCATCAAGGGCTAGGATGTGTTCTAACACAAGATGACAAAGTAGTAGCTTATGCTTCGAGGCAGTTGAGACCTCATGAAAAGAATTACCCAACACATGACTTGGAGTTAGCGACGATAATCTTTGCTTTGAAGATTTGGAGGCATTACCTGTATGGGGAGACATGTGAAATCTTCACTGACCATAAAAGTCTAAAATACTTATTTACTCAAAGGGAGCTCAATATGAGACAAAGAAGATGGTTGGAACTAATGAAAGATTATGATTTGAAAATTTTGTATCACCCGGGAAAGGCCAATGTAGTTGCAGATGCCTTGAGTCGGAAGTCGTCATGAAACTTAGCCTTTACCTTGACTGGACAAGAAAAGTTGGTGGAAGAATTTGAACAATTGAACCTTGAAGTAATTTCTAGAGTTAAGGGTGGTATAATGGCTACGATTGTGGCACAACCGAGTCTTATTACTGAAATAAAGTCTAATCAACTTCTAGATCCAGACTTCAAAAAGATCATAGATGGATTACCTGAGGGTAGAAGGCCAGAGTTTAGTTTCCAAGATGGTGTACTAAGGTATATCAATCGTTTATGTGTGCCTAAGGTTGGAGACTTAAGAGATAAAATTATGGAATAAGCTCATAACACCAGCTATTCAGTACATCTAGGAAGCACCAAAATGTACCGAGACTTGTGAGAAGTTTATTGGTGGAGTGGTATGAAGCGAGAAGTAGCAGAATTTGTGTCTAAATGTATGACCTGCCAAAAAGTGAAAATGGAACATCAACGACCCATAGGAGAACCACACCCTTTAGAGATATCAGAGTGGAAGTAGGAGCATATCACAATGGATTTTGTTTCAGGATTTCCAAAGTCTCAGAAGTCGAATGATAGCATCTGGATTATTATCAACCGGTTGACTAAGTCAGCCCATTTCCTACCTATCAAGACCAAAGATCTATCAAAACTTGCAGAGATTTATATCATAGAAATTATACGACTTCATGGAGCACCGGTTTTGATAATATGAGACTGTGACACTTGATTTGTGTCAAGATTTTGGGAGAGTTTGCAGAAGGCTATAGAGACAGTTTTACATTTTAGCACTGCTTTTCATCCCCAGACTGATGGTCAGTCCGAAAGAGTGATTCAAATTCTGGAAGACATGTTGAGAGTGTGTTATAGACTTCAAGGTCGATTGGGAGACTCATTTGCCGTTAATAGAATTTTCCTACAACAATAGTTTCCAAACCAGTATAGGAATGGCGCCTTATGAGGCATTGTATGGAAGAAAGTGTAGATCGCCGGCTTGTTGGACAGAAATTGGTGAAAAACAGCTTTTGGGACCGGAGATAATGCAAATTATTACTCACAAGATTAGATTGATTAAACAGCGGTTGCAAACGGCTCAGAGTCATTATAAAAGTTATGCAGATACGGGTAGAAGACCGTTAGAGTTCGAAGTAGGTGATTATGTGTTTTTGAAGGTATCGCCTTCAAAAGGTATAACACATTTTGGTAAGTGAGGTAAGCTCAGTCCGAGATATGCTGGACCGTATTTGATCCTTAATCGAGTAGAACCACTAGCTTATCGGCTGGAATTGCCACAAGAGTTTGCGAATGTTCATAATGTATTCCACGTATTGATGCTCCGACGTTATGTAACGGATTCGAAACATGTCATTATTCCAGAGCCGTTAGAGATTCGAGAGGATATGACTTATGTGGAGCATCCAGTGCAAATTCTTGATAGAAAAGATCAAGTATTAAGAACCAAGGTGATTCCTCTTGTCATGGTTCAATGGCCAAGCCATTTAGTCGAGGAGGCTACTTGGGAGCGGGAGGATTAAATCCTAGCCAAGTACCCACATCTCTTTGATTCTTGAGGTAAGAGTAAGTTTGTGGACCAAACTTCCTTTTAGGGAGGGAGAAATGTAACACCCGTACCCTGTAAAAGGGTTAATTAATATGTTAATATGCATTAATTTACATAGTTAGTGTATAAGATGGATAAAGGGGAGGCTTTGGACTCACCCGCGATAAGTGTTCAGTAAAGGACACAGTCAGAAAAGTCCCCAGTAAGGAGGGACAGGTAATGAAGTGGGACCCAGTAAAGGGTCTGGACAAAAATAAATTGCATTTACATGAGTAGATGCATTTTATATGGCTAATTGGAATATGTTTAGTTGTTTCCATGTCAAATTGTTAATATGTTAGCTTTTGATATCTACTTATTAACCCAATAAGGGTTTTTTTTTTGCAAAAAAGGTGCATAACTAGTAGGTACGATAGCAACTTCACAAACTATTTGGGACCCACGTTGGGACTCATACAAAACTTAGACAAACACTCATTAGATGATTGGGTAGTTAATGGAATGTTTGGGAGATTTTATAATAAGAACTTAAGAAATTCTGGGGGTATAAACGAAAAGAGGGAAAAATAGGGCGATGACACCTCATGCTTGTGCATGAGGGTGTGTGTCAAAGCATGAGATTAGTCTCATTTATAGAAAATTTAAAAGAAAAAGAGAGAGCTCGGAGAGAGAGAAAGGAGAAAACGTCACTGACGTCGATAATTCGCTGTGCCGTCGCCATCGTCCGTCCAATTCGCGAACCAAAGCCATATTTGGACTCGTGGAGGTGAGACAGTCTTTTCTATACTTTTAATTTACATTTTAATCTTCGTAATTTTGGTGGCTCACGCTAGTCGATGACACGCGGTTGCTGAATTCTTATAGGATTTACTTCTGAGAGAGAATAGAGCTAAGATTTGGTGAAATTCTACATTTCTTGGACTGATTTTGGGTAGAACTTGTAGAAGGTGAGTTTTCTAATTTAAGCTTTGATGTGGTACATGTCTTGTGCTTCAATTGATAGTTAGGAAATGACAATTCTAGAAGTTATGGTTAAATTCATCCTAAATACTAGAATTTCATGTTGATTCGGTATGAAATTATCATGTTTATGTGATTATGTGCTTATATGTTAAGTGGTTAATGAATGATTGAGAGTAATGGTTCATTGTTGGGAGTAATAAGGAAGGAAAATAGGAAGAATCTGATAAATATGGAAGTCCAAGGAATAGAAGTGACCGCGCGGCCAAGGAAGTGGTCTTCCGGTCTGAATGAACCATTAACCCATGAATTCCACGATTACGTATGCTTACGTGCTTAAATTGTTGCATTATACATGTTCACGACATCCAATGCGCGTTAGATTATTCACTAAGTGTAATGCTTAAGAAAACCATTTTCCTTTTCTGTTGTGGTATATAACAACCACCGCAGGTTCAGAGCATGGTACGGAGAGAAGGTAACTTGGGCTTATGGATTAGCGAGATTGTCAAGCTTGTTTATCTGATATGAACTTGAATTTCAGAACTTGTGGTTGTAATATAGGTTGGGTGTGTAGTTCATTTTGGTAGTTGGTAGTTTTGGAAATGTAACTTAAAATTTTGTGTACTTTCTTTGATTTATAACCATGGTAGTGTATGTTGGTGGATTTGGGCTATTCCGGCAAGTCCGGATAAGTACCATAGATGTTTTGGAACATGTTCCATTGGAATGCAAGTGTTATGTAACATTTTGAACTCTCCCTTGGAGAATTCTCATGTAAATGCTAGTTTTGGCAATGATTGGGGTTAGTTACTTGTTTTTTTTTATTTAAATGTGATTGGGAATATGTTTTGTTGCCTATAAGTACCCAAATATGTTATATGGTAATGTTTAAGGAGTTTTGAGAGCTTTCATAAGCATTTGAATGAGTTTGGGTTCCAACATTTCGTGTATTAGGTTGAAAGCTTGTTGCTGCAAAAAGGGCTATTGCAGAGGGGCTTTTGACCGGTCGAAGGGACCCGTTCAACCGGTCGAAAAATCCAATGCAAGTCCTTTAATTCTAGGGATTCCCATGTTTTGTTTTAACATTTAAATGTCCAAGAGGGTACCTTTGGGGTCCCTTTGATCTACGAAAACCATACTTTTGATTATAAAAGTCGTAAAGTATATTTCATGGAATTGCCTAATTGGTACAAGCTAAATTAGTATTGTTTTGGGTTGGCTATTTTGGCTTAAAACTTGGTTTCTATTGCTAATTTCTGAGTTAATTAAGTGGATAATCTTCATTGTTACCACTCTAATCTGTGAGAGCCGGGTTGGGGTATGACATGAACCGACCTAAGTGCCAATCGATTGCCAAAAGTGGCAATGGATTGCATTACTAATCGATTGCCTTAGGTGGCAATCAATTTCTTATCCAACAATTCGAAGTGATGCAATCGATTGCTGCACCAATCGATTGGATTTGAATACCAATAGATTGGTTCCAACTTTATCCCAAATCTCCCATTGCATTGTTCGTTCACACCTAAACATCTTTATGAGCTAAGAATGGGACTCCTAGGTTCTTAATTATTGGATCTGATTAATTATTATTCCAGCTAGTCAATACTCTTTAACTAAGGAATCAATAGTTAGTCAATTATCATTTATACCACTATTAAATGATAATTACACTCCAGTGCATAAGAACAAAATCACACACACATAAGCGATTACTAGACTTATATAATATGATACTGATATCCCTCTACGTGACAGTATTCGTATTTATCATCGGGATGTATGTTTTAAGATACTGTCGACCCAATAGATAGATACATCTTACATTCCTCGAGTATCATTCACTACTCTTGGATTACCAAACGTGTCAACAAACACTTTGTTGACAAGGCTGGCCAGTTTTCGGTAATCACTCCTAGTGACATTCACGAGGGAATACTTACTCTTCATTTTATAGAAGAGAGTAGAATTCCATCTTGACAATATATGTTCCCAACATTGTAAACCTGATTACCCAAGATACCCAGATGTTGATCTTGCAAGACCTCACTGATTGGTATGTCAAAGCAACCAAAGCATACAACTTGTGTCCATAATTGTCTCATGATTAAAGACATGTATCCCTATACAAGTTTGAGTTCTTATCGACGGTGACATCATTTAGGTGTCGATAGGTTTAACTCAGGTCCGTCAATGCACTGCATGCACTAGCATATTAACCAAGAGTCAAAGACTCTTATGAATGAGATTCATCATTCTACCCCGTAGACGTTAATCATGCTACAGTGTGCACCTGATAAGTTATCCAAACTTATCATCTATTGTGACTTATTTGAAACAACTAGGAATTGTGATTCATATCTCACATGTGTAATCATATACACAAATTAATCACATGCAATGTAGTTTAAGGATTTCAGTCTAACATTCATCTGATAAACTAACATACATAAATGCATTATGATTTTCATTGTCCAACTAACTGGTGTGAGGGCATATTCCCAAGAAACTCCCACTTGCACTCATAACCATATTGTGTTAAAACTAACACCAACATTGTCTATTTGACTTGTCAAAATACTTAACTCGTAAGGTTTTGTAAATGGACCTTGATGATCATCGACTAAAACAATCCATAGTAGAACATCTTTATGTTATACTATATCCCTAGACAAAAGACATCACCAGACATGTATCCAGCAAAGCTAATTCAAACATTGTCCAAAACACCATCACCTACCATATATCTACTAGTTCTTTCTTAAGCCCTATAGAATATATACTTTATGATAGTTCAGTGAACTGAACTTTCGTTTGGACTGATATCTGCGAATAACCTTAACGGTATAACAGATATCCCATACCTGACATCACATATAAGGTTTATCAATAGCCTAGGCATATGATACACCTTTCATGCGACCTCTTTCATCTAGCATCCTAATATACAAATCTTGAAAGAGCAACAGGTTATGTTCAAAGGTGAATAGCCTTTATCAAAATGTTCTACGTTGAATCTAGCCAGTAACTTTCTGATATAAAAGTTTGAGATAATCCCATTATCTTAACTTTCCGATCTTGAATGAGCATAATCCAAAGATTACAACTCACTTCATCGAGATCACAAATATCAATGTTAGCCTTGAATTTATTTAAGGCATCATTTTTGTTTGTTTTGATGATGACAAATATAGTGATAATTTCATACTTTTATTGATTCTATTTCAATCAATTATCATGTCATTTTCGTTATGCTAACCTCTTGATTCATGTACTTAAATGTTCTAACTTTGTTTGAGATCATGAGATAGCATATGGTGAAGTCCAATAGTGATGGAGCTCAACGAGGATCAAGCTTGAAGACTTAAAGATTTTTTCATCCTTGGTTGAAGACTAGGATTTGTATGTAGGCATTTGATCAAACACTCATAGGGGCTCAAGTAACTTTAATTGGACTTTAGGATCCGTGCTCTTATACTTTAAAATACTCTCAAGGACCTAAACACACTTAGACCACTCAATTAAATTAATTTCACAAACGTTTTCAAGTGGCTAAGTCAAAAGAAAGACCTTTATGCAGATAGGTCAACTGTAAAGGAAAACCCGATCCAATTGTTAAGGACTTAGATGTTGAGTTTTATATGGTTGGAAAGGTATTTGAATCTAGTTTCCGAATCTTCAAACGGATTGCAAATATTCATTTTGTAGAGGGAGTTATGGCCGTTTTAGTGAAGAGGTGTCAGTCTGCCAAAACCAGCAAAAAATCAGTCGACTGATTTTTGAAGGGTCCAGTCGACTGAAGGTAATGTCCAGTCGACTGGAGCGCTATTTAGACGACTAGAAATGTCACAGAATGTATCTTCACTGTTATAAACTTTCCAGTCGACTGAAACGCGCAGAAACTCCCAACGGCTAGTTTTCTAACTCTCCAAATGTTGTCTTAAATGTACTCAATCACTTCCAACGACTATATTCTTTGAAAAGCTATATATAGGGATGTTTTTAAGGGTCATAAACAAGAAGGAACATCAACAAAATCATTCAAACATCTTGTTTAAATATCATTCCCATTTGAGCCCTAGTTTGAGTGAAAATAAATTTGGTTCTTGATTTCATTTGTAATTCTTAAGAGAGCAAATTATAGTGAGCTTTTATTTGTATTTTCTACTCATTAAGGAGTTATTGTGTGAGCTTTAAATTGTATTTATCCATTCTAGAGAGAGAGAGTTCAATTTGTATTCAATCCATTTGTAAAGAGTGAGGGCTAGTAACCCTTGATTGCACAGAAGAGGTTTTCTTCTTTGGGAGAGATTGGAGGCTTTTGTAACGGTTTGGTCTACACCCATGAAATAGATCAGAGTAAAGGAATCCTCAAGAGGTGTTCTTCAGGGGTGGACGTAGTCCGCGGTGTGCGGATTGCCGAACCACTTGAAAACTCGGTTTGCAAGTTTCTCTTTCCTTCTCTCTTTACATAATTGTTTGTGATTGCGTTTAATTTCTATTTAGTTATTTAAAAGGTTAATTTCCGCTAAAACCTTATTCACCCCCCCTCTAAGGTTTCTATTTTGGGCTAACAATCAAGTATGCTGAAAAAACTTAACCTTAACCATTGATAACCCTCTAACTTTTCACAATGATGAAGATGTCATCAATACAAAGAACCATAATCGCCACCATACTTCCTTTGCGCAAGGATCCTTTCATCCACTTAAGCTACATCCATACTTTAGACGAATCTAAAGTATTTTGACCAACATGTCAAAACAGATGTCCTTATCTCTAGATGATTACTTAAGTCTGTAGACTTATGCAAATCGCATATTGAGCTTTCCTCATGACAAAACTTCAATGCATAACAGGATTTCAACATTGATGAGAATTCTCCCACTACAATGAAGTATCGGTGCAGGAACAGATGAAGAGGTAGTAAATTTTAGTTCTAGATGATTTATAGATCGCTTTGAGATATAAATAACTTTACTCCTTAATATTATCTTTCCTTTGCAAAACTTGGTTCCCAACCTACTTTTGCTTTCTCTAGAAACATTATGGTTCCATCGAGAAAATCCAAGGAACAGTAATAACTCTAAATAACTCGTCTCATGACCCAGTCATGTCTAAAAGAAAATAGTTTCTTCTACTTGCTACACCATCCTGTGGAGACGTACTAGGTGCAGACGACTGAAAAAGAATCTCATTCTTATCTCATATAGTCAATAAACGCATTAGATAGATACTCTCCAATTTGATCAAATCAAAAGGCAATGATATTCTTTTACCAACAACTCCTCATTCCAAACCTTTCGAATTTCTTCAAAAGATTAAGGAAAAAAGGTGCAATAGGTAAATCTATATCAGTATCTGATGTAGCCAAAACTACTTTGTAACTCTAATGTTTATTGGCCCGCATACATGAGTATATCCTAATTCTAATAAGCCTTCAGCTGTGTGATCTTTCAAAAGAAAAATCAACTGGTCATATTACCCTCTAAATAGGATTGACAAATAGGTAGTGGTCTTAGCAACCAAAAGAGTTTAGGATCCAATCCTTTACTCCCTATTTATCCTATTTAGATTAATACAATCTAGCCTCTAAAACTAAAGGTTTATAGAATTAGTTGAAGGTTCTATCTTTTAGGCGGTAAAATACCCATGAATTATTAAAATACTACGTTAGATAATATATGAGAAACAGGAGTAAATAGGTGAGATACTTGCTTAACTAGTTAATAGATCACATTAAAAGAACACTTTCTTTTAATTAACAATTTCAGTACTAAAGTCAAAAGAAAAATTATTATTCATTAATTCAAAACTGAAATTCATCTAACAACTCGATAAGTTTTATTACAATATAAAACTACTAATCTAATAGCAATTTTTGCATTAGATCCCAAAAGCAATCAAAATCTTCAAATCACTGCATATTCTTATTTTTCCAATCTCCTGCAACACTTACAGATATAATCAGAAAATTTAGAATCAGTGCCTCAAATGGCTGAAGTATCAGCTTTTCAACTTACTTCAAAAACTAGTGATTGGATCATACCTTGCCTTTTGGCAGTCAAGTATTCCATACAGTTACTTTTCCAATGCCCTCTCATGCCACAATGGAAACACCTTCATTTTGGCACAGCATAAGCCTTTCCCTTTCCAGTCTTGCCTTCTTCCCAATCGTTGGGTTAGGCTCACTTATCCTTGAGCCTTGCTTCTTCTTCTCTAAACATGTGCCCTTAGGCTTAGTTCCAAAAGATGAAGCCATTCCAATGTTCTGAACATTTGACTCCTCATTGACTACATCCTTCGTTGCCTTAAGAGAGCTCATCAATTCACTTGTTGAAAAAACTGTTTTTACTCATTTTAAAAACCCTTTTAAATTGAGTGAATGATGAAGACAATGAATGGAAGATTATGTCAACTTGAGTCTCACCATCAATGTCGGAATCCAGAACTTCTAGTACTTTGAAATAAGTAATCATTTTAAAAACATGCTCTCTTATAGAACTTTCTTCCAATATTCTGGTGTCCATGACTAACTCCAAGGCTCTATGCCTTACAGTTCGGCTCAGTTCCCCAAACATCTCCTCGAGGTTCAATATTATAGCACGGGTAGTGAGAAAAGGTTGATGTTGCTGCTTCAACACATCAGATAAAGAGTTAAGATGCTAGAGCAAGCCATACCATTGACTTTTATCCACTGCAAATATTGATCTGCAAGATCTGTTGAGGTGTTACAGCTTGGAAAGGTGGACAGGGAATGGTAAGAACGTATTTATATCCATTACCAGTTTATAATTCATCCAGTTCCAATTTTCAATCGACGTAGTTATTTCCAATTAGCTTATTCTAGATCATGGTTATAGCAAGTGGACTAATAAAACTGAAATACAATTAACATAACAGAATTACAATATGGAAATCATAAATATGACAATTCATATGATACATTGGAATTCCCTTAACCAACTCATTAATTGTCTCCAGGATATCAAGCCTATGAAATTAAGTCTCCGTGTGGCGATCATAACCTCATAGCCTGATTGGGAAATCCATCATGAATGTCGTGCAACTCTTACAAAACAACTCATGACTCCTGAACTTTTGGTCTCAAAGTTTCTGGATAATGCTCGGTGTGGAATCCCTTACCCATAGCTTAACTAGTGTTCACCATGAACTAGAATCCAATGACAACAACCTCAAGTAGTGCCTCAGTGTAGTGGTCACCCTCTAACATGTCTCATTGACTTTATCCATTATATCTAGTAACCAATGAACAATCTATCCTACGTATGGAATGATCACCCATGGCTGGGAATATTCTATTCACCTTACAATGAACCGTTTATGGAAGACCGTGGGCATTAAAAATATAAGTCCCTCTCCTACTAGATTTTTATAAGAAGTTCATATCTAATAATCAATAAAAAATACCCTCCGTATAGAATGATCACTCATAAATGAGTGACACAGGGTATCTCTCATACTTACAATGAATAATAGGAATTTTTAATTTTGAAAAATAAAACCATTGTTTATTCATTACCCATAAATATCTAATATTTATTAATGTGTCAAAAATACCCATTTTCTTTAGCCATGATAAATTTAGAAAATCCAATTATCCATTTATCAATTAAAGAAAATTAATTTTTACTAAACTAATGGTTTTTCCCCATGCATTCACAAACAATATATATCGACATATACATAAACATGCAAAAGCAATTATTCACACAAAATTAAATAAAAAATCATGCATGAATAAAGCAAGCGCATCTCTCTCATGGCACTATATCCATAGTCCATCCTTAGGCTTCAAGTTTTAAGGCTCCATCTTCATGGCTCCATCTTGTGGCTCCTCTAATTAATCTAATTTACAATAATCCTATACCTCCAAAGAGGTTTACAAAAAGGATCTAGGAAAAGTAAATTACACAAATGGCTAGGAAAACCATTACAGTTCTCCTTTGCACATGATTGAAACCGTAATGCCCTTTACAATGCCACAAACCAAATTAAATTAAATTTAAACTAATTTAAACAAAATTTAACTTTCCAGAAGAGAGTAGGCTGCCTGCTTAAGAAGTTAGCTTTGCGATGCATTCACAATATATGCCAATCACATCCACGCATGAAATATGTTCCAAAATAAAACATGCATCAATCTTAAATATGTATCTTTTAGAATTATGAAGTTTCAAACATACACAAATTAAATTTATGTATTGCTTTCCATGACGAAACAAAACATATTGTCTAATAATATCTAGCATTCCTTAAGAAACTCCATTGGTGCACAAGATTAGGGCTTAGTTTGGCCCCCCATGTGGATTTTTAAAAGGAGCTTATGAAATTTATTACTAAGTTGTTTAATAATTTTATACAAGTCACACTCTACTCTTAAAAAAGATATCATGAAATCATAAAGCAACCTTGAGCTTTTAAAAGCTCCATTCTAGAGCTTTTAAAAGCCCCCCCTAAAAAAGCCCCCCCTAAAAAAGCCCTAAATTCAATTTTTGCAAAGCTCATAAACTAGTTACCAAATGAATTAACATAAAATTATGCTTTAAAAAAGGAGAAGCACCAAAATGGGGGCCTGACTAAGCCTAGGTTTTATAAAACCTAAACATCCAAAATATTTAAATTAAAATATTTCAACACATATTTTTCAAAATAATATAATTTATAAATATTTCAGAATACTTAATATACTAACATTAAAATTTTATAACAATTTTAAAACTAAAATACATATTCTGCCCAAAGGCAATTGATTGCTGGTAAAGCCAATCGAGTGATTATTAAAGTCACTCGATTGCAGGCTAAACCAATCGATCGCCACAATCTAGTGCGCACCAATCGATTGCCAAAGAGGCAATCGAATGGACTGCCAATCGATTATGACAATCGATTGGAAACAGAACCAATCAATTGGACTATACCAGAGAGTCAATTTTCCAAATCAGATTGTGAAAAATACCATATTATGTATTTTAAATGCACCAAAATGTTTTCTAATTAATCAAATCAGTTCTAAACTAATCGGATTAAAATAAGATCAAAACTAAATGATCTTTACAATCAACGAATCCTTTTCTAAAAGGATTTAACTTTGATTAATCCTAGTTCATCATACTTTATAATATGATTGCAAGTAGTATAAACGAGATGGCTCTGACACCAATTGAAGGGAAAATTGGATTTCAGTGTGTAGCGGAATACAGGTACAGATTAAAATTTAATCTAACAAATCTAGATCTACTTCTCATTTGTATTACTTGCGGTCAATATATGCATATATACAAAGGCATAAATATAGATATACCTTTGCGATTTGTGAAATTGTTTCGAGAACTCTTTAATGATTGTTGTGACGATTCGATCTTGATCACTTTGTTCCGACAAAGATGCGATCAGCAGAGGGACTAAACGATCTCCAATTGACCTTAAATTTTGAGAACAGCTGCGTCTCGACGTCAACTTAATCGTGTCCAAAATTCGTCAGGTTACGATAAGTATTGAGCAGTCCGATCAGCTTTAGATGAGAGTTGTTCACCGCTAGTGATCCTCGCTTCCATTGTGTTCTTAATCTTTCAATGCCAAAGATCTTAACTCCTATGTCTCTTGGATGTACTTGGAGGCTAGGGTTTGGTAGAAACCCCTTTAGAACAAACTTGGGAAGTTTAGGAAGGGTTTGTGAAGTCTACAATCAATACTAAAACTCCTAGGAGAATAAAAGACGTATATATTATGTTTTGCCTGCAGTTTCTATATTTATAAACTTTTGAACGGACCTAAGTGCCAATCGATTGCCAAAAGTGGCAATCAATTGCCTTACCAATCGATTGCCTTAGGGGCAATTGATTTCTTATCCAATTGATTATAAGTGATGCAATCGATTGCTGCACCAATCGATTGGATCTGAACACCAATTGATTGGTTCCAACTTTATCCCAAATCTCCCATTGCATTGTTCCTTCACATTTAAACATCCTTATAAGCTAAGAGTGGGACCCCTAGGTTCTTAATTACTGGCTCTGATTAATTATTATTCCATCTAGTCAATACTCTTTAACTAAGGAATCGATAGACAATAGTTAATCAATATCATTTATACCACTATTAAATGATAATTGCACTCCAGTGCATAAGAACAAAATCACACACACATAAGTGATTACTAGACTTGTATAATATGATACTAATGTCTCTCTACCAGACAATATTCGTATTTATCATCGGGATGTATATTTTAAGATACTGTCGAACCAATCGATAGGTACATCTTACATTCCTCGAGTATCATTCACTACTCTTGGATTACCAAACATGTCCACAAACTCTTTGTTGACAAGGCTAGCCAGCACTCGGTAATCACTCCTAGTGACATCCTTGAGGGAATACTTAGTCTTCATTTTATAGAAGAGGGTAGAATTCCATCTTGACAATATATGTTCTTAGCATTGCAAACCTGATTACCCAAGATACCCAGGTGTTGATCTTGCAAGACCTCACGGATTGGTAATACGAAGCAACCAAAGCATACAACTTGTGTCCATAATTGTCTCAGGATTAAGGACATGTATCCTATACAAGTTTGAGTTCCTATCGACGGTGACATCATTCAGGTGTCAATAGATTTAACTCAGGTCCGTCAATGCACCGCGTGCACTATCATATTAACCAAGAGTTAACTCTTATGAATGAGATTCATCATTTTACCTCGTAAACGTTAATCATGCTACAGTGTACACCTAATAAGTTATCCAGACTTATCATCCACTATGACTTATTTGAAACAACAAGGGTTTATGATTCATATCTCACATGTGTAATCACATACACAAATGAATCACATGCAATGATGTTTAAGGATTTCAGTCTAATAATCATTTCATGAACTAACATAAATAAATGCATTATGATTTTTCATTGTCCAACTAACTAGTTTGAGGGTATATTCCAATAGGTCGACTTATAATGCGTGAGTTCCAGAGTGTTTTGACTCCTCTATCATGGGCCACCTAGGGGGTTTGTCCCAATTGTAGGTTGTGGGCCTAAGTGGAGTTCGTGCCCCCAGTGGTTTCGAGGTCTTTCGCCATCCGTGGTGCGGTGGTTTTAATGTTTCGAGGGGTTTGACCTTAAGTCTTTGCGGTGCCTCAGCTGTAATCCCGAGGTCTTTTAGTTTTCCTCGAGTGTGATCCCGAGGTCTTTATTGTTATGAAACACTGGTAAGGAACACTATTTATGAGAAAAAAAATTCTTTATTCAATTTAAAAAACTATCGTGAGTGCTCGGGAAGAGCTACAACTTATTAAAGAAAACATAGCATCCCTAACCAATCCTGATTCTGATTCATTGATGATACTTTCGCAAATGCTCCACGTTCCAAGGATGATGTAGGTTTTATCCTTCTAGTGTTTGTAACCAATAAGTCCCCAGTTGGTTGATTTGGATGACCTTATATGGTCCTTCCCAGTTTGGCCCCAACATCCCATAGCTAGGATTCTTGGTGGACTAGTTGACTGCTTTGAGGATGAGGTCTCCTACCTAGAAACTACAGTGCTTTACCCTTATGTTGAAGTATTGTGAGACTCTCTATTTGTAGGCTGACATTCTAAGATACACTTGGTCCCTCTTTTCTTTCAACTAAGTCGAGCTCTCCTCTGAGGGCTTCTTCGTTTCCCGAGTCACTGTAGTTTGTCACTCGGTGGGTTGGGAATTCCAGCTCGGTAGGGACTACTGTCTCAAAGCCATATATGAGTCAGAATGGAGTCTCACTTGTAGCGGCCCTGGGGGTAGTGCAGTAGGCCCATATGAGGGTCGTTCTTCTGCCCAGATTCCTTTAGCTTTTTCAAGCCTTGTTTTAATGGACTTCAAAATTGTTCGGTTAGTCACCTCAGCTTATCCATTAGCCTGGGGATGTTCAAGAGAAGAATAGTGATTTGATATCCCATAGCTTGAGCAGAATTGTCTAAAGGTCGAAGTGTCGAACTATCTATCATTTTCACTGACCAGAACTTAGGGAACGCTGAACCTGCTGAGTAAGTGCCTTTCCACGAAACTTTCCATTTTCTTCTCGTAATGTTTACCAATGACTCAGCCTTTGCCCACTTGGTAAAGTAGTCAACAGCTATGACGGTAAACTTGACCTGACCCTTGGCCATGGGGAGTGGCCCGACTATGATGATACCCAATTGAGCGAACAGCCACGGGCCAAGGATTGGGGTCTATTCTTCCGCTGGGCGGTGGATTGTGCTTGCAAATCTCTGGCACTTGTCACACCATCTCATATAGTCTTTTAAATCCTTGGCTATAGTAGGCCAGTAGTACCATTACAGTAGGGCCCTTCGAGACAAGGCCCGACCTCCAATGTGGCTTCTATACACTCTCTCATGAATTTCTTGTAGAGTGCTATTAACCTGAGTCGGGTGAATGCATCGGAGGTATGGAATAGTAAATCTCCGCTTATAGAGTACTCAATTTTCTAGGTGGTACCTTGCTGCTCGGTATCTGACTCTCTGGGCTTTAGACTTCTCGGGCGAGAGGTTCCTGCTTGTGAGGAACATTAGTATAGGGTGCATCTAATTGGGACCTGCATCGATCGGGTCCACCTCCATGCCATCTGGAATGGACATACTAGGCTTGGATAAGTATTCTACCCTGATTCTCTGAAGGTCATATTCTAACAATGGCGCTAGGCGAGCCAACCGGTCTGCTTGTGTGTTCTCTTCCCTCGGGATGTGAGTAATACACATCCCTTTAAGCCCGTTGGTGATTTCTCTGACCAGTGCCAAATAAGTCACCATACTATCCTCTCTATCCTTGTACTATCGTAAAACTTGGTTGACAATCAGCTGAGAGTCACCATGCACTTTAACTTGTTGGGCACCCATTGAAGTGGCCAGCTATAGTCCGACCATTAGGGCTTCATACTCCGCTTTGTTGTTGGATCCTTGGAACCCAAACCTGAGAGTGTACTCGAGTTGAATCCCCTCGGGCGTGATCAGGATGGCTCCTACCCTGCTGCCATATTTATTGGAGGACCCATCCATGTAGAGTATCCAAGTCGGGATTTCGGGCTGTATATCGGGCGGTCGATCGGACGGGACATACTCCTCGATTGGATGTTATCGATAGGTGAACTTGACAAGAAAAACTACTATGGCCTGTCCTTTGATCGCTGATCGTGGTCGGTAGAGAATGTCAAACTCTTCTAATTCCAGTGCCCACTTCATGAGTCTCCCGGACATCTCAGGCCGTCACAGGATCCTCCGCAAGAGTTGATTCGTCAGGATGACCATGGTATGAACCTGGAAATACGGGTAAAGTCACAGGCTGAAGTGACAAGGGCAAAGGCCAATTTTTTTATGCGCAAATATTTGCTTTCTGTGCCTTAGAATGCCCAGCCAATATAGTACGCTGGGTATTGGATCTCATGTTCTTTTCAAACCAGTGCCGAGCTAACTACCAAGGATGATACTGCCAAGTATAAAAACAATTCTTCCTTTAGAACGGGCATTGAGAGTAGAGGGGGTGAGGCCAGGTACTTCTTGAGTTCCTGAAATGCCTCCTCGCACTCTTTCGACAACTCAAACGCCTTGCGTAGGATTTTAAAAAATGGAAAACACCAGTTGGTTGTTCGGGACATAAATCTGTTCAAGGATGCCACTTATCCTGCCAGACTTTGAACTTCCTTGGTCCATCTAAGCGACCGTATGTTGATAATGGACTAAATTTTCTACTAGTTGGCTTCGATCCCACGCCTGCTGACTAAGGGCCCCAACAACTGAAGGAAAAGTGGTTTAAAGTTAGAGTTTAAACGCGCAGCGGAAATAGGTTAAGTTATATAATTTTTGGTATTCCAGGATCTACTACTCGTCAATTCCATAGATGCGTACAAGGAGGTGCAAGAATTATACCTTAGTGTCTTGAACCCAATTCTGAAACTTTAACTTCCAGCAGCCTCCACTAGATGATCTTCACCCTTATGACTCCTGCGGATGCCTGTCGAAAAGACTAGGGTTGGTGGGAACCCTAATAGAGAGGATAGGAAGGTTTTGGGAAGACTATGATAGTTTCTGCAGCTTCTGCGTATAAAAACGACGATCACTTACTTCCAGAATGCAGCTGCCCTATTTATAGATTTCCAGAACCGACCTAGACTTCGATCGATCGAACCTTCGATCGATCGAACCATTCTCGATCGATCGAACCTGTTGACTTCAATCGATCGAACATACTTCAATCGATCGAACTTGTCTTAACAGCTTCCTCAAGTGTCTTTCCAAGCATCCTAGCGGAGCTAAGAGTGGGACCTCCTAGGCTCTTTATTGTTGGCTCAGACCAGTTTGTTAATTACCATGACCAAACTCTTTGATCAGCAAACTAACTAACTGGTCAGTTAACGTTTATTCCACTATAAAACGATAACTGAACTCCAACGCAAAAGAACATATCCGAAGCGATAACTAGACTTGTATGGTGTACTAATGTCCCTCTACCGTCAGCATTCGTAATCATATTCAGGTAGTCGGATAACTGTTACTGTCAACCTGAATCATGATTACTTCTTGTATTCCTTGAGTCTCATTCACTACTCATGATTACCAAACATGTTGATAACTCTTATCAACAAGACTGCAGTACTCAGTAATTAACTTGGTGACATTCTCAAGGGAATGCTTACTCTGAATCAGAGGGTAGATTCTATCTTGACAATATATGTTCACAACCCTATGGACATGACATACCCAAGATACCGAGGTGTTGATCTTCTATAGACCTCACTGATTGGTATGTCAAAGCAGCCATATCCATAGTCTGTGTTCATAATCATCTCAAGATTGAGAACACGTACCTTATACAAGTTATGAGTTCCTATTGACTGTTGACAGCCTTAAGCGTCAATAGGAAAGCTCAGGTCCGTCAATGCACTATAAGCACCAGCATATCAACTAAGAGCTACACTCTAGTGATTGAGATTAATCACTCCATCCAATGGTAGTTAATTATGCTACAGTGTAGACCTGATGAGGTATCCAGTCTCATCATCCACTGTGACATATTCTAAGTATCAAAGAATAGTAATTCGTATCTCACTTGTGTGTATCTCATACACACACGAATTGCTTACTATGATACTTAAGGATAAAACAATCATCTCATGAAAGAAACATACACAATGAAATGTAAAGCTGATATCAATATATTATAATGCTAATGTCTCATACATAAAGTAATGGTTTGAGGGCACAAACCCAACAAACTCCCACTTGCACTCACAACCATTTAGAACTACATCTAAGACCTAGACTATCTAGATGACGATCAAAAACCTTCTGTGGCAAGGCCTTTGTAAACGGATCAGCAAGATTGTCAGCGGTGGCAATCTTGGTGACAGTCACATCTCCACGTTGAACAATATCTCGGATAAGATGATATTTCCGCTCTACGTGCTTTCCCTTTCCGTGGTTCCTTGGCTCCTTGGACTGAGCCACTGCCCCACTATTATCACAATAAAGCGTAATAGGCGACAGCGACGCTGGTACCACCTCGAGTTCCATGAGGAACTTCTTGAGCCAAACAGCTTCCTTTGCGGCTTCACAAGCAGCCACATACTCAGCTTCTGTAGTTGAGTCTGTAATGCATTTCTGCTTAATGCTCCTCCAACTAACAGCACCACCTCCCAAGGTAAAGAGATGTCCGGATGTCGACTTTCTCGAATCTTTATCTGACATAAAGTCCGAGTCAGTGTATCCTACTGGAATTAACTCACTACCGCCGTACATAAGCATGTAATCTTTAGTTCTTCTCAAGTACTTAAGAATGTGCTTAACGGCTGTCCAGTGCTCTGGACCAGGATTCGATTGATACCTGCTAACCATGCCAACGGCAAAGCAGATATCTGGTCTAGTGCATAACATCGCATACATGAGACTTCCCACTGCCGAGGCATAGGGAATTCCTGCCATGCGATTCCTCTCCTCTTGTGTCTTTGGACACTGGTTCTTGGAGAACGCTAAACCATGCTTGAAAGGTAACAAACCTTTCTTCGAATTATCCATTGAAAACCTAGTTAGCACTTTCTCGATATAACCAGCTTGAGATAATCCCATTATCTTTCGCTTGCGATCCCGAAAGAGCTTTATCCCAAGAATATAGCTCGCCTCTCCTAGATCCTTCATATCGAAAGTACTAGCTAGCCAAACCTTGACCGTTGACAGCGCCGCTACATCATTCCCAATGAGTAGAATGTCGTCAACGTAAAGCACAAGAAAAGCCACTACTTTTCCTTCACATTTCTTGTAAACACAAGGCTCATCCAGATTCTGTATGAAACCAAACGACTTGACCGCTTGGTCAAATCGGATGTTCCAACTTCTGGATGCCTGCTTAAGCCCATAAATGAACTTTTGCAACTTGCATACCAAGTTACCTTTCCGACCAGCTATGAACCCTTCTGGTTGTTGCATATAGATGTCCTCCTCAAGATTGCCATTCAAGAATGCAGTCTTGACGTCCATCTGCCAGATTTCAAAATCTAGGCATGCAGCAATGGATAAGAGTATTCTGATGGACTTGAGCATGGCTACCGGCAAAAAGGTTTCCTCATAGTCAATGCCCTCCCTCTGAGTATAGCCTTTCGCCACAAGCCTTGCCTTAAAGGTCTCAACCTTTCCATCAGATCCTCTTTTCCTCTTATAGACCCACTTGCAGCCAATGGGTTTAATATTGGCTGGAAGTTCTACAAGATCCCAGACCTGATTGGAATCCATAGATTCCAATTCAGCCTTCATAGCTTTAATCCAATGAGCTGAATCAACATCAGCCATTGCCTCTTCGTAAGTGGTAGGATCAGATTCAGATTCTATGGAGACAGCTTCAAAAACTTCTCCTAAGAACATGTATCTATCAGGCTGGCTGATAATCCTCCCACTACGACGAGGTACCGGTGCGGAAATGGGTGAAGAAGTGGTATTTTCTTGATTTTCATCGTTATCAACTGCGGGTTGGACTGAGGGCTCTCCTTCTATCTCTCTAAGATCTATCCTTCCCTTAGGTTTATGGTTCATGATATAATCATCCTCCAAGAAAACAGCATTTGTACTAACAAACACTTTCTGTTCTCTTGGATCATAAAAATACCATCCATAAGTACCCTTTGGATACCCTACAAAGTAACATACTTCCGATCTAGAATCCAACTTGCTCATCTTTCCTTTGAGCACATGTGCCGGACACCCCCATATCCGGAGATGTTGCAAAGAAGGCTTGCGCCCAATCCACATCTCTCGTGGTGTCCTGGGAACAGATTTGCTTGGTCCTAGATTTAGTATGTATGCAGCGGTTTCCAAAGCATAACCCCAAAGGAATAATAGCAACTCTGAATAACTCATCATCGACCTAATCATGTCTAAAAGAGTCCGATTCCTTCTCTCCGCTACACCGTTCTGCTGAGGCGTACCAGGTGCAGTCAACTGTGACAGAATCCCATTCTGTACGAGGTGATCAATAAACTCATTAAAAAGGTACTCGCCACCTCGATCAGATCGAATGGCCTTGATATGTGTGCCCGATTGCTTCTCCACTTCAGCCCTAAACTCTTTGAACTTTTCAAAGGCTTCAGACTTGTGCTGCATTAGGTACACATATCCATACCTAGAGTGGTCATCGGTAAATGTTATGAAATACTCATAACCACCCCTTGCTCTAACATTTATTGGTCCACACACATCAGTATGAACTAATTCCAACAATGCATTGGTCCTGTTGCCCTTTGTAGGAAAGGGCCTTTTGGTCATCTTACCCTCCAAACAAGACTCGCAGACTTCCATTGGTTTGAGAACCAAATCGCCTAAGACCCCTTCTTTGACTAGTCTGCCAATCCTATTCAGATTGATATGGCCAAGCCTCATATGCCAAAGCCTTGTTGGATTAGTGGAAGGTTCCTTTATTTTAGATGGTAAAGTTACCACTGAGTTATTAAGTTCCAAACAAGAATCTTTTGAAATATTGGGAGTAATCACATACAAACCATTTGATTTAACACTAGAACATATAAAAGAACTGCTTCTTTTAATGACAACTTCAGTTCCAAAATGAAAGGAATAACCATTATTCGTTAAATTAGAAACTGAAATTAAATTACGTCTCATTAAAGGGATGTAAAGTACATCTGATAAAATCAAAACTTTATTGTCTGAAAATTCTAAAACTACGACTCCTATAGCAACCGCAGATACGGTTGCGCTAGAACCTAGAGTAAGCACGATCTCCCCATCACTGCATTTCCTGGTTGATCTGAACCCCTGCAACGAATTACAGATATGGTTAGTCGCACCAGAATCAATGCACCAAGTGTTTGAAGTATCCGTAATAAAACTTACTTCAATCACATGTGATTCAATCATACCTTGAACTCTTGTAGCTAAGAATTCTGGACAGTTCCTCTTCCAGTGGCCCTTCTCACCGCATTGGAAACACTTTCCTTTGCCTTGGCCACCCACCTTCCCTTTGCCCTTACCTTTTCCCTTAGATTTTGCAACCTTAGGGACTGGTCCAACACTTGAACCACCAATGCCAGCCTTCTTCTTTCCTTTCTTACCTTTCGGTGTAGATCGGGAAGAAGAAGCGCTTTTCTCAACGTTTAAAACGCTGCCCCCAGGTTTGATCACCCCTTCTGCTGCTAGTAAAGAACTCATTAATTCGCTCATTGAAAAATCCATTTGATTCATATTATAGTTAAGTTTGAATTGAGCGAATGATGGCGACAGCGAGTTGAGGATCATATCAACTTGGGTCTGTGCATCGATGTTGGCTCCCAAGGTCTCCAGTTCGTTTAAATAACCAATCATTTTTAAAACATGTTCTTTGACTGGAGTACCTTCCGACATCTTTGCACTCATTATCTTCTGCATGGCTACCTGTCTGGCAGGCCTGCCATGCTCCCCAAACATCTTTTTCAGGGATGTGATAATGTCACTGGCAGAATCGTTCGATTGGAATTGGTGTTGTAACACACCAGCCATTGAGGCCAGAATGTAACAACGGGCCATTCCATTCGACTTCTTCCATTTGTCGAACTCGCGTCTGGCAGCTGCCGAAGCATTTGCCGCGGGTTCTTCAGGGCTTGGGGTGGTGAGGACATATATGTGATCCTCCGCAGTTAAAACGATGTCAAGGTTACGTTTTCATTCAGTGTAGTTATTTCCAGTTAACTTGTTTTGAGTGAGTATGGTGGCAAGTGGACTAAATGCAGATCCAGACATTATGATTACTGAAAATCAAACAAACAAAATAAATATGGATATCCGAATTGACAGTTTGAAATAAAAGAATCCTTAAAACTCTTATTTAAAAACAAAGTCGCCGGAATATCGAAACGAAAGGATAAAGCCTCCGTGTGGTGGTCAATGTTCGATCTTTCGATTTATCATGACTTATCCGCTATGCAACTCTTGCAAAATAGCCATGACTCCCGAACCTATTTGATCTCTAAGTTTCTGAATAATGCCCCGTGTGGGATCCCTTATCCATAGCTTAGCTAGTGTATACCATTAACTAGGATCCAATCACAATCGTCTCAAGTAGCGCCTCCGTGTGGTGGTCACCCTCTAACACGTCTGATTGATCCTATCCATAGGAAGTTCACATCTAGTAACCAATGAGCAGTGTACCCTCCGTATGGAATGATCACCCCTGGCGAGGTGACACAGAATACACTACTCATCTTACAATGAACCGTTAATGGAAGATCGTGGGTGTTATTTGATAAGACCCTCTCCCACTAGATTTAGTAAATTAAGGATTTTGCTTTTGAAAAATGTTTCCACACACTACCCATAAACATCCAATGTTTACTAATGTGTTGAAACCGGTTTTTGAATTTTATTTTAGAAAACTTGTTTTAAGTGCATGCAACAATGTATTATATGCCAATCACAAAACAAGCACATAAAACAAAAAACTAAAATGAAATATAGGCATTCAAACAATGCCTCTATCTCCCATGGCTCTATTTCCATAGAACCACCTTCTTGGTTTGGTCGCCTCCGGCTCCATCTTTATGGACAACGGCTCCTTGCTCCATCTTCATGGAATTTCTAATTCTATTACATTGGACCTATGCTTCTTTTGAAGCTTACAATTTATCTAGAAAAAGGAAATAGCAAAAAAGAAATAAAAGGCTAGGGAAACCGGTGCGACTTTCCTTTTCGTAGGATTGAAGCCGCAGCGCCCTTTACATACGCCTTAAAACCAAACCATTAATAAATTACAACATGCACCAATCTCACACAATTTAAATATAAATATTTAAACGACTTGGTGCCATGGGAGATAGCGACTAATTTTGCTGCAAAAGGGTTAGTCGTACACACATCCACACATACATAACAAAGATATGTAACTATTGGAACACTTAATTGATTCACACAGTATATAAACACTTTACATACTGAATTAGAACTTAAAACAGCATCTTACTTCTCTGTCACAGTTCGATCGATCGAAGACCGTTCGATCGCTCGAACGTTCGATCGCTCGAACCTTCGATCGATTGAACACTGTTCAATCGCTTGAACATTCTGTTTCACAGAATGACTTGAAAATTTTACAGAATATTTTAAAATTAAAGTTTTTAATTTCAAAACACTTTAAAATTGTGAAACAGAGAACCTGACAAAGTATCTATCTCGATCGATCGAACTTCATTCGATCGATCGAATATCAGAAGGTTCGATCGATCGAAGACTGTTCGATCGATTGAGAACAGAATGTTCGATCGATCGAAACAAGTTCGATCGATCGAACCCACCTTGCATCCTATGCAATCACAGTTTTGTATTCTGCTGCGATAACACTGCAGAAACAGATCTGTGACGATGCAGTTTCGAAAACAGTTCTAAAATCAACATGCAAATCAAAACTAGGGTTCCAAAAACGCATTTATAGATCCAAACGAGCGTGGCTCTGATACCAATTGAAGGAAAAGTGGTTTAAAGTTAGAGTTTAAACGCACAGCGGAAATAGGTTAAGTTATATAATTTTTGGTATTCCAGGATCTACTACTCGTCAATTCCATAGATGCGTACAAGGAGGTGCAAGAATTATACCTTAGTGTCTTGAACCCAATTCTGAAACTTTAACTTCCAGCAGCCTCCACTAGATGATCTTCACCCTTATGACTCCTGCGGATGCCTGCCGGAAAGACTAGGGTTGGTGGGAACCCTGATAGAGAGGATAGGAAGGTTTTGGGAAGACTATGATAGTTTCTGTAGCTTCTGCGTATAAAAACGACGATCACTTACTTCCAGAATGCAGCTGCCCTATTTATAGATTTCCAGAACCGACCTAGACTTCGATCGATCGAAGTGACTTCGATCGATCGAACCTTCGATCGATCGAACCATTCTCGATCGATCGAACCTGCTGACTTCAATCGATCGAACATACTTCAATCGATCGAACTTGTCTTAACAGCTTCCTCAAGTGTCTTTCCAAGCATCCTAGCGGAGCTAAGAGTGGGACCTCCTAGGCTCTTTATTGTTGGCTCAGACCAGTTTGTTAATTACCATGACCAAACTCTTTGATCAGCAAACTAACTAACTGGTCAGTTAACGTTTATTCCACTATAAAACGATAACTGAACTCCAACGCAAAAGAACATATCCGAAGCGATAACTAGACTTGTATGGTGTACTAATGTCCCTCTACCGTCAGCATTCGTAATCATATTCAGGTAGTCGGATAACTGTTACTGTCAACCTGAATCATGATTACTTCTTGTATTCCTTGAGTCTCATTCACTACTCATGATTACCAAACATGTTGATAACTCTTATCAACAAGACTGCAGTACTCAGTAATCAACTTGGTGACATTCTCAAGGGAATGCTTACTCTGAATCAGAGGGTAGATTCTATCTTGACAATATATGTTCACAACCCTATGGACATGACATACCCAAGATACCTAGGTGTTGATCTTCTATAGACCTCACTGATTGGTAAGTCAAAGCAGCCATATCCATAGTCTGTGTTCATAATCATCTCAAGATTGAGAACACGTACCTTATACAAGTTATGAGTTCCTATTGACTGTTGACAGCCTTAAGCGTCAATAGGAAAGCTCAGGTCCGTCATTGCACTATAAGCACCAGCATATCAACTAAGAGCTACACTCTAGTGATTGAGATTAATCACTCCATCCAATGGTAGTTAATTATGCTACAGTGTAGACCTGATGAGGTATCCAGTCTCATCATCCACTGTGACATATTCTAAGTATCAAAGAATAGTAATTCGTATCTCACTTGTGTGTATCTCATACACACACGAATTGCTTACTATGATACTTAAGGATAAAACAATCATCTCATGAAAGAAACATACACAATGAAATGTAAAGCTGATATCAATATATTATAATGCTAATGTCTCATACATAAAGTAATGGTTTGAGGGCACAAACCCAACAACAACTTCCCAGACGAGACCCCAAATGTGCACTTCGCTGGATTCAACTTTATTTGAAATCTTCTAAGGATGCTGAATGCCCCGGCCAAGTGCTCGAGGTGATCGAGCTTGTTCTGCTTCTTGACTAGGAGGTCATCTACGTACACTTCCATAGTTTTTTCGATCAAGTCCTTGAACATATGATTGACCAAGCGCTAGTAGTTTGTTCCTACACTATTGAGTTCGAAGGACATCACTTTGTAGCAGTATGTTCCCTAGTCGATAATGAAAGAAGTCCTCTCTTCATTGCCAGGGTCTATATGTAGATCTGGTTGTACCCTTAGTAGGCATCCATGAAGGAAAAAAGTGAGTGGCTTGTCGTTGCATTTACCAGGAGATTTATCCTGGGCAGTGGGTAGTAATCTTTGGGGTAGACCTTATTCAGATCTATGAAATCCACGGATAGCCTCCACTTTCCATTGTTCTTCTTGACTAAGACAATATTGGCCAGCCAGTTGGGATATTGGACTTCACAAACTTATTTTGCTCTGAGGAGTTTCTTAACCTCCTCACGTACCGCTTCTTGTCTTTCAGGGGTCATTCCCCTCCTCTTTTGCTTAAATCTACCATAGCAAAGTTTGTGAGCACCGAGACCTACATCGAGTAGGTCCCCAATAGAACCGGTAGCTCGTTCATCCTGAGCGATTGTGGTGTGGACTCGTTGAATCCTACCAATGGGGTAGCCACTAGTTAGAGTTGATCTCTTGAGATTCCAAACTAATCAAACGTCGAGGCAAAGAGTATGTTAGAGGAGCTTCTTGTGTTTATAAGTACCCTTTTGACCATATAATTGGCTTTGGAGAGCGTTACCACCAGTGGGTCATCATGGGGGTAGTATAGATCTCAGATATCACTGGATGAGAAGGTGAAGGTGTCAGTTAGAGGGCAGTTCACTGGTTGGACATGCGCAACATCCGCTCGCGATGTTCGAGCGTATTTCTTTCTTGTCGACTATGAGTCTCCTCAGCCCAATGTTCCTCTGGACACCACATTGATGTGACCGAAAGGCTGTTGCTACTTAGGGGCCCAGTATCTTGCTGCTGCTATCTGTCTTTGGTGACAAACTCAGCTAGATGGCCCTGCTCGATTAGCTTTTCTATAGTACTTTTGAGTTTAAAGCACTCAATGTCATGGTCGTGGTCTTTGTGGTATCGGCAGCACTTGTCCTGATTCTTTTTCTCCGGTGGACTCTTCAACTAGTCAGTTTCTTAAGTAGTTTCTAAGTCTTTACAGCAGCCATGACTTCTTAGATGGGCCGATAAAGTGGCATGAAGGCTATCGGGGGCTAATATCGATTGTTCTTCTATCGAATCTGCCTTTGCTTCTTCCCCGGGCTCTTTTAGGAGCTTTTCCGTTTTCATTTAGCTCACAGGGACTCATCTTCTGTAAGGTTTGAGCGCTTGGAATTCAAGAACTCTTCGGTGTCAATGTACTTCCCAACCCTCTCTGAAAGTTCAACCATGGTTATCGGTCGTTGCTAGTGGAACGACGTGGCGACCTTGGTGTTCTGAACCATCAAGTAGAAGGCTATAATTGTGACTATGATTGCGATTATCTCGTTCAAGTTTTAAACTTAAAGTTTTTACTGGTTGAACCGATCAACATAATCCTTCAAAGATTTTCCTTTTGCTGCCTGACTGTGAGAAGTTGGATGTCAGGCTGTGGTCGGTCGAGCATGCCCACAAATTCGCTGACGAACAACCTGCTAAGCTCTTTGAAATTGTCAACTGATCAGGGCTTAAGGGAGTGGAACCACTGTGTCGCTGGGCCTTTCAGAGTGCTCAGGAAGGCCAAGTAGTACAGTTTATTAGCGTTGGTTTCCAGTGCCATTTAAGCCTTGTAGGTCCTGACGTGATCGATCGGACTTCCTGAGCCATTGTAAGAGTCGAGATGAGGTTGCTTGAACTTTCATGGAATGCAAAACCCCATGATTCGGTCAGAGAACGACAACTCGATCTTAGTGTTGGCGTGATCATGACATAGTTTTCGACCCAGCTTTTTGATATGCTTATCCAAATTCTTGATGCGGGCTTCTACATCTTTTCGGCCGATATCCATATAGTAGGTCTGGCCGGAGGAAGAGGCTTCCACTTCGAAGTGCGTTGTGCTCAGGGATAAGTTTGGCTTTGACTTTGGATGATCGTATGCTGAAGTTCACTCCGTCTTCTAGCCTGGTGATCCTGGGCCGACTCCCGGGTCACACGTTCTTGCTTTTCCACCCTGGCAGCACGTCTATTGTTGATGATGTTTCTAGCATCCTCCACGCGGCTCGAGTTGGGTCGGGCACGTTTTTGGCCTGAATTGGATCTCGACCATGGTCATCCTTTGTGAGTTATCTCACAGCCTGTGGAGACCTTGGCGCATCTCGGGTACGTTCTCAGGTCTGTACGGGTGCCCGACCACGCTCTGTGCTCCTAAGTTGTACCTCAATTTGCGATGACTTATTCTGTTTGGCTAGCAGGGTGCTGATTTTCTATTGGGTTTGACACTGACCCTCTAGAAGTTGAGCGAGGGCCGCAGTGATTTGCTCTGGGGTCATGGGAACCACCGGCGTTGGGGCTAGTGGATCCACATGACCGATTTTCTAAGTGGTCTTCTTAGTCTTATGAGAAGCCATGGCGATCAGTCAAGAATTTTTATTGCTGGTAAACTGTCGTTTTCCACAGAAGTCACTAAACTGATGATGCCAAAATTTGGGGTTTAAAGTAAGAAGAAGACAAGAGAAAGTTGTATGTGGTTCAGCCCTGTTAATGAAGAGACCTATGTCCATGGGTGTCTGATCACGTTCACTATATTACGAAATAGCCGGTGACCTTTGGTGAACCAACAAAGATTGGGACGACCAGAGGTCGGCCCGGCGGGTTACACAAAGCTGTGTTGAGTAATGTGTAAAAGATCATCCTCCCCTTCTCTAGGGGGTGAGAGGCTTCTTTTATACTTGCAAGAGACCTCCTTTAACATAGAAATTGTGTCGATAAGGTAACATAATCAGATTGGGTGTGCTTAGCATAAATCGGGCGAGTTTACTAATTGGATTAGGAAACAATCTTTACATTCCATTAGTTCTCTAGATGGAATAGGAAATTGTCTGAAAGATTCTAGACCACGTCCTGTCATCGAGCTAAGCTGTGTCTATGACGAGTGTACCTAGGTGATCATCCAACCTGTTGACCTGGAAGATCGAAACAAAGCAAAGAAACCGGGCAGGACCAGCTACTACCCTTTCTAACTAAATATTTTCGTACGCATTAATAAGGGAACCAGTTTTATAGATTCAAGTATTTGATGAATGTCTATTCCTTGCACAGTGATTTGTGTCAGTCCTAATATCTTTTTAAAAATTGATTCTTTGTCAAACGAACACAACTTTTGTTAACCAAATCCCTACTTAGACACGAAATGGGTTTCTACAGAGCTTCTCTCTCTACAGTTTTCTAGAGAGAGAGAGAGAGTAAGGATGCAACCCTAGCCTCACAAGCCCACCCTCTCCTCTCTTCTTTAGTACCAGACCCCTCCCCTCTCTCTCTCTCTCTCTGTGCCATGTTTTGTCCCAGTTCCAATAAGGGCCTGTTTGGCTCCTCTGCTTCCTCTGTAAAGCTTTTTTCCTTCCTTTATGAAGGTTGTTTTCCTTTTCTTGCACGACTTCTCCTTGGATTCAAGATGGTGGATGTTGCTCAGACCAGTCTTGCAATAGAAGATTGGCTTTTTGGTCTACATTGGATTATGATTGGTGGCTTTGGAGCCCACTTCTATAGCTGTGCTGCTTTCTATGGTGCAACTTTTGCTATCATGGAAGCTTTTCAAGCAACTTCGGTTGCCCCCTTTGGTGAAGCTTCTCCACTTGTTTGGGCTTGGATTTGTGTTGTCTTCTTTCTTTGGGTGGTATCTATCATCTAGAAGTTTGAAGTTGTCCTGGATTCCAGATCTCTCTACTAGGCAGTCCTTGTGGTGCAGTGGTAGATTCCTCTTGCAGCTGACGGAGGGTTTTCTGTGATCACTTATACGTCCTTATCTATTGTACCCTTGGTTGTATTCCTTTTGCTTATTCTTTTCTTTATTTTTGTTGTTTGTTTTGGTTTCTTTGTAAGGTTTAATTTTCATTAATGAAATTTTAGTTTTTGAGCAAAAAAAAGAAAGAAAACACAACTTTGGTTGTAATAAAAATCAAATCAAAAGTGAGACCAATTTGTGGTGTTCACTCTCAATGATTTTAAAGTTAAAAATTTTCAAATATCCATGAATAAGGGAAAGAAATGTATGTATACATAATATATACACACACTAGTGGCGGGGTTACGTGTACTGTTAAAATTTTTAATAAAAATAAAATTCAATAATTACAATTGTTATTAAGAGATTAATAGGATATTATGAGTATGTTCACCTTTTATTGCTTTGGTGTTTACAAGCAATGATGGACATAATAAGGTCATTGTAGGTTACATAGTTGTAAGTCAATATTGAATATGTAATGGACATATTCCCAAAGCTTATATAATACATGTGTCATTTGGCTCATTTGGGATGTTAGAAATATATTAAAGAAATATATGTTAGAAAATTGAGGTATGAATGGGTATACAGTGTTTAACGGCGCTTGTCTTGAAGTGCTAGGAATTAACGGCATTTGTGTTGAAGTGCCGAGAATTAACGACGTTTCTCCTGAAGCGCTGGGAATTAACGGCGTTTATTCAAAAGCGCAGGGAATTTTTTAGCTTCAGTTTTGAGAAAGTTTCAAAGGGGCATTCGACTGGTCGACCGGGTCATTTCGACCGGTCGAGTGGTCCCAGAACTAAAAAGTTGTAGCTTCAATTTGAGAAAATTTCAGAGGGGCATTCGACCGGTCGACCGGGTCATTTCGACTGGTCGAGCGGACCCGGTCGAGCGGGCCCAGAACTGAAAAGTTGTTATTTTTTATGTCTTAACTTCGAAACTGAACGATGTATATCTATTTTATTGGTTTCTAAATGTGCATATACATACATAGACATGTTCTAAGGGTGTTGGGACACAACCGTTCGTGTAGAGACATGTCTCTTACCCTATAGACACCTATATATATATGTATATATTTATACATGTATGTTAGTTAGTGAAATAGATTTTTCATTTTCTGAGTTTTTGTCCAGAGTCTTTTGGGAGCAATTTATATACACAAATTCTGCAAAAGTTAATAGATATTGTTGCCTCTACTAACTTAGATCGTAGTATCCTCAAGACAAAGACGTCATAGTCCACTTGCAACCGTGTGTGGGGTGTAACTTTGTTTTCGGACAACGTATTTAATGCTCGATCTTTGAAGTTCCCTTTTCTGTATTTCATTGTTTCTTATCCATTTTTCGAGTACCCCAAAACCAACAATTGAAAACAAAGTTATATATATACTTGAAAGATGGCCGAAGAAACATCAACTACAGTAGCAACCATTGTCAAAAATACCCATGCCGAGAAGCCTGAAAAGTTTAAGGGGGAAGACTTCAAAAGATGGCAAATATATGAAGATGCTATTTTATCTCACTACTCTCAACCTTGCAAACATTCTACATGAGGCAAAATCGGTGATTCCTACAGAAAATGCCACCAAAGAACAATAAGCCGCTTTGGAAGCATGGAATCACTCCGATTTCTTATGCCGCAATTATATCATAAATGGGCTGGAGGAATATTCTCTACAATGTTTAATCTATCTTTGAAAGTGCAAAGGAACTTTGGGAGTCTCTAGACAAGAAGTACAAAACGGAAGATGTGGGGACTAAGAAGGTCATTATGGGAAGGTTTCTAGATTTCAAAATGGTGGATTCTATTATGGTGGTTAAGCAATTAGAAGAGATACAAGTCATCATCAACCAAATTCATGTGGAATGAATGACTATTAGTGAAACATTCCAACTTGCATCAATCATTGAGAATTTACCACCGTTGTGGAAGGAATTCAAGAGCTATCTAAAACACAAGCGCAAGAAATTGTCAATGGAAGACTTGGTATTGCGTTTAAGGATAGAGGAAGACAACCGGAAATGAGATAATAGTGGACTGCACAGATCTATCGAGTCTAAGGTAAATCTTGTTGAAGGTGAATCTTCAAAGGTTAAAAATAAAAGTAATACTAATGGAGCAAAAATGAAGTCTTTATACAATAATTCCAAGGACCACAAATCCAAGAAAATTAAAGGGAATTGTTGGGTTTGTGGGATACCCGGGCATCGCGTAAGCAATTGTCGAAATAAGAAGGGATCTAATGGAGGGAACAAAAAGCCTAACCAAGCAAACATGATGGAGACCAATGATCTTGTGGCGGTAGTCATAGAAACTTGTGTTGTGACCAACTCAAAGAGTTGGTGGATAGACATTGGAGCCACTAAGCATATTTGTGGAGATCGAAACATGTTTTCTACCTACACAAAGGTGGAAGGTG
This sequence comes from Hydrangea macrophylla, assembly GCA_033977485.1. Lineage (NCBI taxonomy): Eukaryota > Viridiplantae > Streptophyta > Magnoliopsida > Cornales > Hydrangeaceae > Hydrangea > Hydrangea macrophylla. Next base: position 40,548,788 of record CM066994.1, read on the forward strand.
GTGAGAGGCTTTATATGGAAAATGCCACAGCTGCAACCGTTGAAGGCAAAGGGAATGTGTTAATGAAGTTCACATCCGGCAAAGAGCTGACTCTCCTAGATGTGCTACATGTGCCCGAAATTCGAAAGAATTTGATGTAGGATCCTATGCTTAGCAAGAAAGGATTCAAGCTAGTCTTTGAATCTGATAAATTTGTATTAACTAAGGGTGGAATGTATATAGGGAAGGGCTACATGTGTGATGGGCTCTTCAAAGTCAATTGTACTCCTAAAACTAATATTAATGAGAATAAAATAAGTTCTTCTTATATTGTTGAGTTATCTAGTTTATGGCATTCTAGGTTTGGACATGTTAATTTCAAATACATGCATAAGATGATGAATTTAGAACTATTACCAAAATTTGAAATTGATAAAACTCATAAATGTGAAATATGTGTTGAATCTAAATTTGCTAGAAAACCATTTAAATCCATAGATAGAACAAGTGAATTATTAGATTTAATTCATACGTACTTCTGTGATTTAAAATTTAACTCCAACAAGAGGTGGAAGAAAATATTTCGTTACGTTCATAGATGATAAAAGTAGATATTGTTATGTTTATTTATTGCACTCAAAGGATGAGACCATAGATATGTTTAAGACATATAAAGCCGAGGTTGAAAATTTATTTTTAAACCAATTAAAATGGTGAGGTCGGATAGGGGAGGTGAATACGAGTCAACTCCATTGGCCGAATATTGTGCACTTAATGGCATAATTCATCAAACTACAACACCGTATACACCAGAACAAAATGATGTAGTGGAGAGGAAAAATCGAACTCTCAAGGAAATGGCTAATGCTATGTTAAATAGCTCGGGAGTGCCACATAACTTGTGGGGGGGATGCCATTCTCACAGCGAATGTGATCCTAAATCGGATTCCACATAAGAAGACTAACAAGTACCTTATGAATTGTGGAAAGGTAGAGAACCCTCCTATAAAAAGTTGAAAGTGTGGGGGTGTCGAGCTAAGGTATAAGTTTCGCTTCCAAAACGGACTAAGCTTGGACCTAAAACCGTGGATTGTGTATTTATTGGATATGCTGTTAATAGCGCTGCTTATCGATTCCTTATGGTTAAATCCGATAATGTAGATATTCATACTAATAGATTTATAGAATCGGTGGATGTCGAATTCTTTGAGGACATCTTTCCTTTTAAAGAAGGAAGACAAAATTCGACTCTGAAAAGAAGTGTTGAAGATGTTTCGTCTAATCCTCGTGATGAAGAAGAAACGATGCCACTCCTAGAAAGAGCAAGAGAGCTAGAAAAGCTACTTCTTTTGGACCGAATTTTGTGACACTAGCTACCATGGGGGATCCTCAAACTTTTAACGGGGCTGTGAGTACACTCGAAGTGCCATATTGGTAAGAAGCGGTAAATAGTGAGTTGGATTCCATTATGCAAAACCATACTTGGGAATTGGTTAACTTGCCTCCGGGAAGTAAACCAATTGGTTGCAAATGGATATTCAAGAAAAAGCTCAAGGCCGATGGTACTATTGATAAGTACAAGGCTCGGTTGCTAGCTAAAGGTTATAGACAAAAAGAGGGATTAGATTTCTTTGATACCTATTCCTCGGTCACTAGGATTACGTCCATCAGGATGGTAATCGCTATAGCCGCTGTCTATAACTTAGAATTATATCAAATGGATGAAAAAATAGCGTTCCTTAATGGAGATCTAGATGAAAAGATCTATATGGAACAACTAGAAGGTTTCATTGTAAGGGACAAGAACATAAAGTGTGTCGACTTGTTAAGTCTCTTTATGGCTTGAAACAAGTGCCAAATCAATGGCACGAGAAGTTTGATTACACCATGATCGCAAATGGTTTCAAAATCAATGAATGCAATAAGTGTGTATATGTTAAAGAATTTGAAGATTCTTGTGTCATCGTGTTTATATGTTGATGACATATTGATAACCGGTACCAACAAGAAGGTTATCAATGAAACTAAGAAGTTGTTAAACTCAAGCTTTGACATGAAAGACATGGGTAAAGCCGATGTTATTCTTGGTGTGCAAGTGAAATCAACTTCCAATGGATATCTTATCACACAATCACATTATGTTAAGAAAATATTAAAGAAGTTTGGACAATTTGATTATAAAGCTGCTTTAACGCCGTTTGATGCAAACTGTGTAACAATCCAAATTTTTTACGTGCTTTTAGTAATTTTTATTTTATTATTTTCAAGTATTAGACATTTAACTATGTGTATGTATCTTAGTGACACCTAAAAAAAATGTTGAAGTAGCGTGTACGAGTCGTTAGTATGTTAAGTAGTGTGCTTAACATAGAAATTTAGTGTCCGGAGTCATGGGTATCCATTGGGCTAATCATTTGTCACTTTAGAATGCATTTTCGGGCCCATATAAAGCCTTTTTGTGAGGCCCTTAGACAAAAAACGGGATTTATATATTCGTGTGTGTTTTATTGATAAGTGTTGTGTGTGTGAAACATAGTTATATACATAATATAATATTATATTAGGTTAGGTAATATTACACAAAAGAAAAAGAGAAACCCACATCTCTATTCACAGCCGCACTAGAGAGAGAGAGAGATAGAGAGAGAGAGAGAGAGAGAGAGAGAGAAGAGAAGAAGAAGAAGAAGAAGAGGGAAGAAAAAAGAGAAGAGTCTAGGGTTCGTGGGTACGTGGGGAATCGTGGAGCATTCGCGGTGGTCGATTTTTGATCAACGAGGTGAGTTAAATTTTTGTGTATCCGAGTATATATATATACACGTATGTATATATACATGTACACTGGAGTAAATTAAATTAGTATATGTTAAATTTAATTATTAGGGTTAAATCTTTGTAATGGATACGTTGTTATTGTTAGGGATATATACTAAAAGCCATACTTTATGTAGTTGATTTATTATTCATTTAATAAAATCAGTTAATCCATTTTTTATGAGAATCTGTGTGGGCAATGTTTGTATTATATTATTTATTTAATAATATGCATGTGTGTCTCTCATTCTATATAGTAGGTGGTTTGGTGTGTAGAGTTCGGCTTACACACGGAAGATCAAGCCATCAGATATTATAGAATGTAAGATTTTGATTTACATTCTTAGATGGGATTGGACACACCATCGGTAGGACTGCAACATGGTGTTGTAGTAGGTTTGTCTTGACTACGAAAAATGGTATAGTTTCAACTCACTATGCTGGTACACTTTGTGTATTAAACGGGACTGACTTGGGGTAATTATCTTTATACTGACTTATAAGATAATTAATACCTCATGGCTATTATGAGTGCTTATGCTCTAAATCCTAAGTTAATTTGTAGACACGTACATTTGTTATTTACACGTTGATCCCTAAAAGGGTGAGATCCTTAAATGGGTCAATATCTCATTGGATTGGGTGGCAATATTAATTGTGTGGTGGATATTAATTAATGATGGAATCCATGTCTCAATTTTGGGATTGATGATATCCCCTTGATAAAGCTTATAAGTTTTGATTATGTCAAACCCTGCAGGTGGATTTTGTATCCGACATATCAGATAAGTTAAGCAGAGGATCTCAAGGAATTTTAAGAAATTAATTAAATATGATTGTCAGTAATTATATTTAATTAATGGATATCTGTAATCTTAACATGGGGAGATAATAAGCATTTAATAACATGGAGCTCGAAATATATTTTTGAGATAAGGGTAGGAGTGCAATTATAATTCTTTAGTGGTATGAATTATAATTTATGAAAATAGGAATCTGATTCAGTTCGAATTAGGGTTTCCTAATTCCATAAGGAAGCCTATTCCTTATTGACTTCTTATGATCCCTATCGTAGCCTATATATATGCTGCTTTGGCTCTCTTCTCAGTTAGCGTTTTTCTATATAGAGAATTATAACTCGGAATAGAAAAGAGAGCGTAAAAGAGGGAGAGCAGAAAACAGAAAGGATTTCGAAAGAGCCTACACTCAGTTCGATATTCTGGCAGCAAAGGAATACGGTGGAAGATCGTGAGCTGTTATCGAGCCCGTGTTCTCGATTCGTCTACTACAGCAATCCGTTTTAGCAGTATAAGGTAACCCTAGTTCCGCCCTTGTAGGGTTATCGTAGTTTTCACGTAATTTTTTTTGCAGCACCAACTTATACGCGCTGTCAATGGATTCTGGGAACACAGTTTCCTAACAGTTATTGTTGAAGTAATCTAGATATTTTCTTTTCCCTTCGTGTGACTTTGTGATTATGACATTAGGGTTTTCTAAATGGTTAGGTAAATAGTTAGTTTGATAAAACCATATGTGAAATATTCATGGTGATTAGAAATATATGTGAAATTCGTTTTTTTTTTTTTTTTTTGTAATTTACACAGTTGCAGAAACTTTAGAAAATTATTAAAAAATTGTGGCTTTGAATTTGAACATTCTGTCCGCCTGTCTAATGTAAAACGCAATTCTGCACACTTTTTGTCTAATGGAGTTTTTCCTGATTCTGCACCGTTTGGGAAGAAATTAAAGATTTCAGTAGCAGTTTTTAGTATATTAAAATGTACGAAATTGGAGAAATATGATTCGTTGTGTTTTTTTTTATTCATTCGTATGACTTAACGAAAATTACTCAGAGATACATGAATTCTCATATAATGTTGAGCCATAAAAGAAAGGGTGATAGTCATTAACGTTGAGTCCGATGAAAATATTGTGGAACGATTGTTATAATACTTTACGTTATGAGAATTTGAATTTTTATTATGGGTTTCATGTAGGCTAATATTGAATGTTGGGTTGAGGTTATTGTACCTGAAATAACTGACCTTATTGTGTGGTCATTTTGATAAAAATGAGTAAATTAGATACGTTGAATAGTATATTGGGGATCTTGTAATTTGATTGGAAATTTTTGAGGACGAATTGTTATGGATTAATTGATAAAACCCTTTATTGCAAGAAATTGGAATACATCTAAAAGTTAGAGATGTGATTGGATGATGAGACGGAATTATGTGATAATCGTGAAATTCACAATTATTGGGATAATACGAACGATAAGTGATAATTGCAACATAATTCTATAGTGTTCACCGCTCCCCGTTATGTGATATATTGTTTTTGGTAGCTCGCACTCTTTTGCCAGTGGCTAAGTGATCAAGCTGGCTTAAGACTTGTTGAGTGTACCCTTTTGCCAGTGGCTTTGTGATCAAGTTGGCTTAAGCCTTATGCTCGACTTATATTGTATAGACGTCTAGGCATATTGACCAGCCGCCTGTTGTGTATACCTGGTTTGGTTGATACCCCAACCAAACTGGCACCGGAGTGGGTGTTGGTAGTATGTCCGGGCACACATGGGATATATGTGTGGGCTGTACCATGGAGGGTGGTCAAGTGGTGAACCTAGGGAACACAAAGATAAATTTAATGCTAATAAATAATGAAAATGGATTATTTCATAAGATTGATAAGCGTGAAATAATGAACACGACATTTAAGTTAGAATGTGGACGGCTTATGTATGGAATTATTCGCCTGGTTTGTGATCATTCGATTTACAGGGTGGTGGGTCTACTAACTTTTATGCAGGGCTGGCTCACTATAGATATCCGAGGTAAGTATAAAACTCGTAGTAACTTTGGATTTTGGGCAAGAAACTACTTGCCATCACATAAATGGAAACTACTATTTTGTCCAAATATGTGTGTGGAGCTACCCGTCTTGGCCCAATAGTGTTGTAATGTGGTTTGTAGTCGACAGGTTCAGGTTGGAGCCCTCAGATTTTGTTATTTTTGTTTAACTCATACCAGTCATGTGACTGACCCGAGTGTGTTATGCATTCGGGTGCGTTTCTGTTTGAAACGTAGTTGGATGACATGTGCAGGATATTGCTTTTGATGATGTGACCGTTGTGCTTGACTGTGTAGTCTTTGGGCATTGGAACGTTGTAGTTGCTCTGACCATCGGATGTATAGACTTTTTTTTTTGTTTTCTGAACTTTGTAAGAAATTTTATTTAACGAACTTTGTATTCCTTTTGTAAATTAAAATGATATTATATTTGTAGTGGAATATTATTCCTTTTATAATGAAATAGAGGATTGGGAATATAAGTTTAATAATACAGAGTTTTTATATTAACACAGGATTACATGTCCTTATTTAATGAGTATTAAATTTTATTTTCAAATAAATTATCTATTAGTCTGTGTGAGGGTGTCACTCTCGGGGTTTTGGAAATTGAATATTAGTCTAGATATATCCTCTGGATTAAATATTTGGTTGTCCAAAAATCGGGGTGTGACAAACTGCAAGTTGACGAAAAATGTGGGGGTTGCCATATCTCAACTTGAATATTCTCAAGTTATTGAAAGTTTGATGTACATTATGAATTTTACAAGACTGGATATTGCTTATTCAGTGGGGAGACTTGCTAGATACACTAGCAATCCGGGGAAAGAACATTGGGATGCTCTTATTAGAGTGTTAAGGTATCTAAAGCATACTATGAGCTATGATTTGCACTACACACAGTATCCACCCGTGGTAAAGGGATACTCCGATACTAATTGGATCTCGGACAGTCAAGAAACCAAGTCCACAATTGGGTATGTATTCACTTCAGGTGGAGCTGCTTTTTTTTGGAGATGAACAAAGCAAACGTGTATAACACATTCAAAGATGAAATCAGAATTCATTGTCTTGGATAAGGCGGGTGAGAAAGTCGAGTGGCTTTGGAACTTCCTAGAAGATATTCCACTGTGGCCAAAGCCAGTGATGGCTATAGTTGTGCATTGTGATTGCAATGCGGCGTCATCCGTGGCTAAGAATGCCATTTATAATGACAAGTCAAGGCATATAAGGAGACGACACAATACGATCAAACAGTTGCTGTCTAGTGGTGTTATAACGATTGCTATGTCAAGTCCAAAGAGAATATTACAGATCCTCTAACGAAAGGATTGCATAGAGATCAAGTTCAATATACTACGAAAGGAATGGACCTAAAGCCAATACTTTGGACCTCCCAGGCGGAAACCTAACCTAGTTGACTGGAGATCCCAAGATCTAGGTTCAATAGGCAAACTAGTTGGGGAAGTTCACGTTGTAAACACACATTTGTAATAAACGGTTTCATTCTTGTATATTGAATTGGTGTATAATAAAAATGTTGAGGTTGTGTTGTTACATTTAATGATGTTGATGAATAAGTGTTAGTACTCTAAATTGATATCACCTATATGAAAAATAAGTGGTCACTTATATGAGAATTTCAAAGGCTTGGTTCTCTAAGAGCTCTCATGAACATAGGATCTTGTTCAGGACCAAAATGAACACAACCGAATGAATTAAAGTGTATAAGGATAAGTGGTGTGTGGTATCTAATGTTGATTTACACTAAAAAGGTTGGTCGGTTCAATACGTTAATGTACACCGCTTCACCAAGTAAGTCCATTAAGTATTCACTTAGGGAAAGTTCAAGTCCAAAAGACACTCTCCTAACGCATCACTAGTCCGTTAATTGCTCTCGTTATTTTTATCGTCCATTGAGTCACGTTTAGAAAACCATGTCATTCACATGTGGGGGGATTGTTAGAAAATTGAGGTGTCAATGAGTATACAACGTTTAACGGCATTTGTCTTGTAGTACAGCCAGGAATTAACGGCGTTTGTCTTGAAGTGCCGAGAATCAACGGCGTTTGTCTTGAAGTGCCGAGAATCCTGAAGCGCTGGGAATTAACAGCGTTTATTCAAAAGCACCAGGAATATTTTAACTTCAGTTTTGAGAAAGTTTAAGAGGAGCATTCGACTGGTCGAGCGGGCCTAGAACTGAAAAGTTGTAGCTTCAGTTTGAGAAGTTTTAGAGGGGCATTCGACTGGTCGACCGGGTCATTTCGCCTGGTCGAGCGGGCCAAGAACTGAAAAGTTGTGATTTTTTATGTCTCAACTTCGAATTTGAACAATGTATATTTGTTCTACTGGTTTCTACACGTGCATATACATACATATACATGTTCTAAGGGTGTTGGGACACAACTGTTTGTGTAGAGACATGTCTCTTACAAGACACCTATATATATATATATATTTATACATGTATGTTAGTTAGTGAATGTAGATTTTTCATTTTTTGAGTTTTTGTCCAGAGTCTTTTGAGAGCAATTTATATACACAACCGTGTGTGGGGCGTAACTTTGTTTTCGGACAGTGTATTTAATACGTGCTCGATCTTTGAAGTTCCTTTTCCTGTATTTCATTATTTCTTATCCATTTTTCGTGTACCGCAAAACCAGCAATATATAGACTATATTCTATATACACTGGTTTCACTATTGTTTTTGGGTAACTCGATACAAGATTCAGACTCCCGCCTTCTGAGGACGTGCCCTACGGTTGGTATCAGCTGTGAGCTTTATGGGTTGTATCTTGGAGTCATCAGTGAACGACAATATCCGCACGTGGGGAGGTACTACGGCTTTAGGTCGGTGCCCATGCGTGCCTCTCATCAACTCACAGCTACATTTTTCCTTTATCTTTTATATATTGATTTTCTGTTAGTTGCTTAATTTATACTGCATGAATTCATAATATTATCTATGTGAATTGTATTTTACATCATGAATTAAATAAATTCCTTTGTGAAAACCAAAATATTTTCCAACATGGACAGCACGCAGCTTGGTGTCCATGGGTAGTTTGTATTCCACAGATATATGAAGATGTTACTAATGCTTGTAGAAGTGTGTAAGGAACTACAGTTAAACCATGCCCTTATATTCATATTGTTTTGATTGCCTACTTTTCTAACTCTACATCTATAAATCTTTCCTTGTTCATCGAATAAGCTATTTTCTTGCCTTCCCCAGTCTTGGGTACCTGCAGGAAACAACACCAAAGTAAGTTAAATTATATTATGTAATATACTTACACACACATATACACAACAATCCCAATCAAGCAAAAAAGCGGACAGTAAAACAGAAAGACTCCAAGATAGAAACCAACCCCAGTCCAAATACCCCTGACATTTTGAAGAACCATGTTGCAGTGCCTATCAAAATTTTCCTCACTCGACCAAGAAGATTCTTGTTGTTCCGACAATTAATGAGCACCTTATTAAGAGGGGTTACCAATATAAAAAATTAAAAATTAAAAAAATTCAATATTTAGATTCATTGATATTTAAAAATGGTACCACTATTGCCAAAGCAACAATGACTTTTGCCAAAGCAACTTCACTTGTTGAAATCGTAGTTGCTTTGGCAACAACTACTATTGCTTTGGCAACAGTGATACCCACTATTATCAAAAATACTAAATTTTAATATCAGACCTGTAAACGTCCTGTACGTGGTAATTCTGATTTATCTGTTGTGTTTGCTTGCATTGGGTTTGGGTGTGCCATAAATATGTGTACATCTATACTAATACAGTAATGCTACATGCACAGAAAACTGCACAGAAATTGTGCACAGAATTGATCCGGGCCACTCATTTCGGTGGCCCCTACACATTTTGGTCTGGGGGCCACCGAAATGAGTGGCCCGGATCAATTCTGTGCACAATTTCTGTGCAATTTTCTGTGCAAGTATCATTTCTGATACTAATATATAAAGGGAGAAGTAGGGTTTCCAAAATACTTTTATGTACAACTCATATATACATTATGGGTAATGCTACGTGCACATAAAATGTGCACATAAAGATCTGAGCCATTTATTTTGGTGGGATCCATCCCTGCACACATAAGACCCATAAAAATGAATGACCTAGATCTTTATGTGCACACTTTATGTGCACATTTTATGTGAACGAATCATTACTCATACATTATATCCATTAAGTTTTATTCTCCAATATATAAATACCAAAGGGCTAAAGTGTCATTAACCTATCAAAACAAAATCCACTGAAAAACTAACCAATCTCCACTCTAAAAACTGCCCCTAAAAAAACTCTCTCCAAAACTTCCAAAAACTGCCTCTAACGTTCAAAATGAAAGTTACAGAAATGGTATTTGCTACAAACCCAATCGTTCCTCTATTGATTACACGCAATAGTAATGCTACAGATACAACACATTGCACAACACAAAGCACAACGGGCTTTAAATATTGAAGATGTTAGAAAGAATTATTGCTAGGACATGTGGTAAATAGCAACATAGAGAAATTATTATTGAACTAATAAACAAGTGGTATAAGAAGTATAATTCAATTGTATCTTTATTGTTTTTGTAGCAATATTAATTCTTCTTCTTCTTCTTCTTTTTTAACCTAATTTAAGTGTTTTCTATAATTTTGACTTAATGTTCCTAATTGGTTTTTAGACGGGCACCATTCACGTGCAACGCACGTGCGTTTAAACTAGTAGATATATATGTACATACATGTATGTGTTATATATATATATATATCAAGCAATGGTATATTTCAAAGCCAACTTTCCTTATGTGTGGGTCCACTTATTTGACCCATTAAAAACCAATTCATTCATTTTGAGCAACTATTCAATGTTAGGAATATTATCCCAACATATCACTTTTTTTATCTCCTATAAATACTCCTATAATAAATTACAATAAATGTAAAAGAGTTGCCTTTAAGTATTGATCTTCCTAATGTATGAAAAGAAAAAGAACATTACAGAATATATATATATATATTTTCCTCTATTCCTATTTCCAATTAATGTTCTTCTTTCACCACTATTAAGCAAGGTTGTTGATTGTTTCCTTCACTGTACGAGTGCACGTTAGTGGAGATGAAGTTGTTGAATCCTGGAGGGTAGGCCGCTTGAACCTTCGCACCAAGACACCATCTCAGAGGGGCGGAAACTATTCTTAAGGATAGTGTCTAGTACACGCCACAACAATCCTATAAGTTTCTATTTTATACATAGTTGCATTCTATATATTTGATTAAGAATAGTTTAAATGGATGCTGCTATGTTAACTGCTACCAAGGCTATGCCCGATTTCACTAAAATTGAGTCTTTCAATGACTCAAATTTTAAGCGAAGGCAAACTAAGTTACTATTGGTTTTTGATATTACTAAGGTAGAATTCGTTTTGATCAAACCAAGACCAACGAAAGGGTTTGAGAATTTTGAGACCAAATTGGTGGAATGGGAAACAGAAAAAAAAATTTGCAAAAGCATAATTCTGAATGCACTTTCAAATGAGCTTTTTGACGTTTACTACTCTCTTAAAAATGCTCATGAAATTTGGGATGCATTGGTGACAAAATATATCATTGAAGATGCCGGTATTAAAAAATATATTATTGGCAACTTTTTGAATTTTAAAATGACTGACGATAAAGATATTTCTTCTCAAATTCATGAATTTCACATTGTTGTTTCAGAACTCACCAATGAATTGAAGGCATAAAATTACCTGAACCATTTGTAACTGGTGCCTTAATTGGAAAACTTCCAGATCTTGGAAGAGTTATAAAAATATGAAGAAGCATAAGAGGAAAGAGATGACCCTAGAGGAAGTAATTGTTATATCACATTCGAATTGAAGAGAAAATTAAATTGCTTGACAGAGCTGAAAAAGCAAAAGCTATGGTCTCCAAGGCCAACCTTGTGGAAGAAAAACCAAATAAATCCTATGGAAATAATAGGAGGTAGAATAATCGATTTGATTACAACAAGCAGCTTAAACCCCAAAATCAAAGCAATTTTAATAAGAAGAAAGGTTTTTGCAATGCTTGTGGAAAACCTGGCTACCATGCTGCTCAATGCAGACATAGGAAAAGGAATGACCAACCTGCCTCTAGCGCTAATTTGGCTAAGGCGGATGTTATTGTGGCGGTCGTTTCTGAGACTAATATTGTGGCAGGGGAGAAGGGCTGGGTAGCAGATGCTGGGGCTATCCGACATATATGTGGTAACAAAAGTGCTTTCACCTCCTACACTCCTGTAGGGGAAGGAGAGGAACAAGTATTCATGGGGACTCTAGGCCCTCATCTGTGATTGGCAAAGGGAAGGTGAATCTCAAGTTGACTTCTAGAAAAGTCCTCTCACTCTCTGATGTGCTTCACGTGCCTGACAATCGTTGGAATTTTGTGTCTGTTTCTTTGCTTGGGAAAGTGGGTGTAAAAGTTATTTTCGATTCTGATAAAGTTGTGATGTCCAAAAATGGAATATTTGTGAGGAAAGGGTACTACAATAATGGTCTATTTATGCTGAATGTTTTTATATTATTAATGAAAATGCGACTAGTTCTTCTGCTTACTTGCTTGATTCTAATGATTTGTTGCATGATAGACTTGGGCATGTAAACTTTACTTATATTAAGAAAATTAAAGAATTAGGCAAAAATATTGAAATTACTAATAATGAGAAATGCCAAGTTTGTTCAGAAGCTAAAAGCTCTAAAAAGCCTTGTAAACAAGTATTAGAAAGAGAATCACTACACCAAAAGGGAACATTACTAATGGTAATTTACCATTAGTAAAATTATTCCTAACGGTAATTTACCGTTAGGAATAGAGTGTGGCTAATAATTCTAACGGTAATTTTTCGTTAGGACAATTATTTTACTAACGGTAAATTACCGTTAGTAGTATGTTTACTAACGGTAAATTACCATTAGTAATTTATTATTCCTAACGGAAATATTCCGTTAGTAATATTTATTCTAACGGTTTATTTTCTAACACTTTTATATACAAAAATACTAACGGTAAATTACCGTTAGTAATATAATTACTAACGGTATGTAACATGACAGTTTCTAACACTTTCGAGACAATTACTAACGGATATAAACCATTAGTAATATTATTACTAACGGTTTGTTTTCTAACACATGTGTAAGAATACTAACAGAAATTATCCGTTAGTAATTATTTTAAATATGAAAAACATAAATACTAAAATATGCTCCCAAATTTTATTTGCACCTAATTTCCATCACAGCCACATCACATTTACTATAAACATATATAATAAGCTCAAATCCAAACCATAATAAATACAAGCTCAATCTATATTAAATACAAAAAATATAATCCAAAATAGGCATAATTATCCTTAAATACAAACTGTTTCTAAGACCAAACCAAAACTAACAAACCATGTCTGAAATTGAAAGAGTAAATCCATCCAAAACTAAACTAAACCAACTGACAAATAAACCATGTCTGAAATTTAAAGTCAGAGAAAAAAACATAGTCAACCAATCTTTAACCAACACTCAAGCCAAATCACAAATCCCCCTTGAACAAAGTCTGCCAATGTATCTTGTCCATCTTGACGATCCCACAAACGAGCATCGGGCTCAAACACTTCCTCGATATAAACTTTCTTTTCGCCAATACCAACTTGTTTGGAGTGGCAGACATTAGCTGTAGCATCCGTCACAACATACCCTTTTGCCAATTGTTTACCAAACTTATCAAATAATACACATGGGGGCTTGTCGGTGGGAGGAGGCATGGTAGGAGGCATATGATGAGTAGAAGGTGAAACACCCGTGGCAAAAACATTATTCAAGTTTTGAGCTAAATGAGTAGTAAAATTAACTGAATTTGATCCATAATCACTTGAAGGAGTAGTAACCATAGGTGGGGTACTCACATTTGAGAGTTTTGAAACTAAAGACATAATTATACCTTGCTTATCGTGAAATTTTGAGTCAACGTGAGAAATGATCTTATCCTCCAATGCGGCAACTTCTTCAGTTATCTTCTTTTTTCCCTCACTTTTGGACATTGGCAACCCGATATGAAGTAGTTGCCTCTTAGAGATGCGTGAACCCACAGCACGAACCCCTTCCCTTTTGTCCTTTCCAAATACTTGAGTTAACTCGTCATTGTCAAAGTCTTCACAATTATTACTATACCCCTCGTCAGTCAAGTCATTGCTTTTTCTTAAATTTTCAATTGCCTTAATTTCATCCTGTAGTCATTTAAAGTAAATATTGTGATAATACACTAAAAAAATTAAGCTATGAATTAAAAACTACAAACAATATGTTACTCACATATTTACTCTTAGCACTCTCTAAGACACTTCCATCACTATGCTCATGTGCCGCCAACCATTTGTCAACACGACTGTAGTGTTTGCCAGGATTTTCTTTTCGCTAGACATTGAAATTTAACAAGTTAGCTTGTGAAAACTTGCATTAAACAGAAAAAGTGTAAGGAATTATACGCACCATTAAGTATAGTTTCTGAGCATAGGAACGACGCCCAAGACAATGGGGAATCTTAAGTTTTTTTTCTGTTGTTCAAATTTCTAGCAATTTGCTCCACCTTTATTGGATCTCTCTCATTTTCTAAAAGCTTTGCCCATAAATGTGGATCAACACATTTTGGCACGTCATGATGACCTTTCTTCACAAGGTTCCGCAAGTTGTTTTTGTATGTCCTAAATTTTTGGGGCCACGACTTCTCCGCAAATGGGCGAGCCACGGATTGTGGAACATCAAGTTCAAATTCAACCTAGTAGTAGAATAGAATAGTTATGTTAAAAAGAAAATATTAACTAAACCAACTAATTAAACAAAGAGCCTACACACAAAAGTTTACCATTAAAGCATTCCAAACATCGTCTTTGAAATTCTTTGGCACTTTTCGCCAATCATTGTAGCTAATTGGAATGTGATTTCTCACAAAATCTCCCGTACGACTACTCCATATCTTCGAGCATTCACCCACCACAGACCCGTCATTTTCAATTGTGACTTTCATTTTTTCTTTTGGGGCTTTGCCTCCCGATGACTCAGATGCGGGCGGGACTGAAGAAGATGGTTGGGATGAACTCGGGTTAAAATTACCTCCACTTGATGTCATAATTCCAATGCCTATCATTTGAAAACAAGGTGGTAGTATGCAAACAACAATGATAACAAAGAATAATAATTAACGCATAACAATTATCTAAAGAAAAGTAAAGTTTTGCATTCAATCAAGTAACTGTACAAAAAGTCGTACAATCCAAACAAAAATATGGTTAAAACTCAACATAGAGGCAATTAATGCAAGATAAATAACACTAGGTAGAGCCATGCTGCTTCAACAGATCTTCCAAATGAGGTTGGTCTTCAAGAGTAGATTGGAAGACACTTGGTATCTCTAACTCGTCTACTCGACTGGTCAATCTCTTCGGTGAATGTATAACCACCCACCAATTCAGATTTCTAAGGTCTTTTGAATAGAAGACTTGACTCACCTCGGAAGCAAGAATGACAGGCTCGTCGAGATCATTGGCATTACTCTTTAACTTAGCAAAATTTACCATCACCAAGTTAGAGTCCGGACAGTGTTTACAACCATTGGTTTTGTCCTCCACCACCACCCAATCGCAATAAAACACTACCTCTTTAAATATTGTATAGTCTAACTCAATTATTTGTTTGATAACCCCATACCACATTGTCCAAGCATCCTTGAGCCTTTTATCACTTTTTCTTGCCCTAAATGTAGTCCATGCCTTTATGCAAACACCGCTATCTTGCGTGACAACAGTTTCGTCGTGAGACTTAGGAGAAAATACAAAACCATTAACGCGATACTTTTTGTATGTTTTGACCGTGTGCTTTGGCCCTTGAACTAACCACCACAAAATAGCATTTGTCTCAGTCTCACCGGAAGACACC
The DNA here is from genome assembly GCA_033977485.1 of Hydrangea macrophylla. Classification (NCBI taxonomy): domain Eukaryota; kingdom Viridiplantae; phylum Streptophyta; class Magnoliopsida; order Cornales; family Hydrangeaceae; genus Hydrangea; species Hydrangea macrophylla. The sequence goes on from CM066994.1 coordinate 40,564,412, forward strand.
AACTGTTCAATGGAAACACTCTCATAAGTACAATACGGATCTAACTAAATAAACTACATATGTTAGTATTCTTTTTTCTTGTGGACTGAGGAATACCTTTTCATATAACCAAGGGATGAAAAAAGTTTGTATCTCTACTTCTGTGATTGTAATCCCCTTTCCTTTATCGTAAGTGGAATGTCTTAACGCTTTATACTCACTGAAATGTGTAGTTTATATATTAGTAGTTATATGTGGATATGTTAAATATATATGTTACAAATGCCTCAAACCTGTAGTAGTCGTTGAGTCCGTGAACGTCAAGTCGAAATAGTACCCATCTACGTATTTGTTGAAATTGTTCAGATTCTAACGTTACAGTTTTATCGTCGAGCAAAGGTCCTTCATCAGAAAACTCGTCATTGTCCTCTAAAAAGGCTTCACGAGTACGTTTGTGATTTCCTTCTAGTGAATTTGGCATATATTCCATGCAATACCTAACGGATTCTCCAACAACATAAGACTCAGCAATCGATCCTTCAACATACCTTTTATTGCTAGGTATGTCTTTAAATTCCTTCATTTGCCTATTTGTATGAGTAGAAAAAATATGAAAGTCTATAAAGCAGTGTCATTTGCCTATGGATGAATACATATAAGAAAATGAGTTTACCGTTCGAAAGGATACATCCATCGAGGTCCGGTAGGTCCACAAATCAATGCCTCATCAGCTAGATGCACCATGAGGTGGATACTGATATCAAAAAATGATGGTGGAAAGTGTTTTTCCAACATACACAATGCCTCTGCAACCATGTATTTGGTTCTTTGGATATCCTTTCGAATCAAGACTTTTGAGCATAGTATGTTAAAGAATAAGCTTAACTGTTGGATAGCTCTTCGCAAATCTCGATATTTTGGAAAGGCATGTTGAAGTAATACGGGTAACAAATATAGAACAATAACATGATAATCATGCGACTTCAACGAATGCAAACTGGGTGGGTTAAGAGTGACAATGTTGCTCAGGTTAGATGAAAAACTAGTAGGGAGCTTCAAATCTTTCAAAATTTGGCAAAATTCTCGTTTCTCATCTTTATCCAAGTGGAATGATGCTTTTGGCTTTATTTGTTTCCCTGTGAGCTCATCTACTTGCATCCACTGGCCGCTGTGTATGCCAATGTGCTTCATATCTTCACGCGCATTTATTTTATCCTTTGTTTTGTTTTTATCATCTAGGATTGTGCAAATTAAATGCTCAGCGACATTCTTCTCGGTGTGCATCACATCAAGAACATGTCGAACTTGATGAGAGCTCCAGTATTCCAAGTCAAAGAAGATGGACCTTTTATACCATGCCTCTCTCGGTTCATCATCAGTGCAGCCTATCCTCCTTTTTCTACCCGAAACTTTTGGGATCTTTCCAGGGACAAACTTTATCTGATTTAACTTTTCCAAAAGTGCATCTCCATTTAACCGAGAAGGAGGTTCACTATGTTCAGGTAACCTAAGCCCCAAATACCCCCCATTCCTAAACGGATGATTCATGCTAAGGAAAATACGGTAGTTTATGTACACTATTTTCTTACTGTGCTCTAGTTGGATGGATCGAGTGTCATCTCCACAAACAGGACAGGCTTTATAACCATGTGTTACATACCCAGATAAATTCCCATATGCGGGAAAATCGTGAATCCCCCACATTAGCATAGCTTTCAACATAAAAGGTTGCATTTTGTATATGTCAAAAGCTGGCACTCCTTCTTCCCACAGTTGCTTCAACTCCTGTACTAGAGGTTGAAGGAAAACATCAATGTCTTGACCTGGTGCCTTTGGCCCAGGAATTAGCAAAGACAACATTTGAAACTCTCGTTTTATGCACAACGATGGTGGGAGATTATAAGGCACCGTATTGACTGGCCAACAACTATAACTAGAGGATTGAATACCATGCGGATTAAACCCATCAGTTGCAATTGCAAGCCAAACGTTGCGCCCTTCTTTAGCAAATGTTGGCCATTTAATCTTAAACCTTCCCCACTGAGGAGAATCAGAAGGATGCCTCAGATACTCCCATGAAGAGTTCGATCGATCGTGCCATGTCATTTCGTGCGCTATCCATGGTATAGTATACAATCTCACAAGTCTTGGAATCAAAGGAAAATGTCTTAACACTTTCAAAGGCTCTTTGCAAACTCTACCCCCCTTCTTTGTTCTCACAGCATATCTCGGTTCTCCACATTGAGGACATTGCTCCTCGTCTTCATTATCTTTCCAATATAAAATACAATTATTGACGCATGCATGAATAAAGTTTGCCTTCATCCCCAAGTCTTTCATCATACACTTCATGTGTGGATACTTCTCTGGCAACGTGTTTCCCTTTGGGAGCCACCTTTTCAAGATGGTCAAAAGTGCCGTCATACTATTTCCCGACCAACCAAATTGCTTCTTAATGTTGTGCAGTTCCACTATAGCAGAAAGAGTTGTATCAGGACCCTCACATGAAGGGTACAATTTCTCAGTTGATAATCTTTTATATTCATTGTATTTCTCATTACCCACATACGGTTCTTCTGAAACTCCAGCCTGACCACTGTCATCTACATGAGTTTCTTCATGCATTCCGTAAGAAGTGTCAACAAGATTCTCCATCCCAAGCCCTCCAACCTCGATGTTTTCTTCTTCAATGTTTTCTCCATGAACCTCTTCTACTGGTGGTTGATCTATCGAATTCATAGATGGTTTTTCACCATGGAAAGCCCATAGAGAATATGTCCTATCTATGCCCCTCCTAACGAGATGATTTCTAACATCTAATGGTGTGTGTCGATTTCTATTTCGACACTTTACACACGGACAAGATAATGTTGACAACTGTCCAACATTATTTGTAATCGCAAATTCAAGAAACTCATCAACCCCATTTGTATATACTGGACCAACTCTATTGCTTTCATTCATCCACTCTTTGTTAATGGGTCGTGACATTCTGCAATTCAACATGAACTAGGTGAGAGGTCGTTAAAGTTAGGTTTCTGTTTGTTTTTCTTTTCCTTTTGTTTTTTTTCTGTGGAGGTTGTGAACTAGACGCGGTTTTAAACAAAGAGAAAAGGGAAAGGAAAATAATTGAAAATGTCCCCTTTAAAATGGTCTAATAACCCAAAAAAAGAAAAGGGACAAGGGGAGAGGGAAAGGGCACCTGCAAACAAAGAGAATCCCAGCAAGGGATAGAATCAATATGCAATCAACATTATAAATAAAATGGGGTCCACGGGGGGAACACCCAGCAATTGTGAGAAGGGACTGCCCCCTTCCCACTCATCGTCCCAATTAGGGCACACACATTGCGACAAGTCACGGGGGACTTGCCACGTGTTCAGAAACAATGTACATAAATTCAAAAGTAGCATGTGTGATACATAGCCTCACTATCCTAAGGCTCTATTTTATAAAAGCAATGAAAGCATACAAAAAATAGCTAGGGAAAAGCCAAACCTTTGAGTGTGAAATGCCAAGCAATTCCTTGCAAATAGTAGCAAGCAAAACAGACGAGATGGAGGGGGATCAAATCCACAAATCCTGTTGGAAAATCATATATAAGTGTAAAAAGAACAGGCTATACCCTTAACCAATAGAGAGAGAGAGTTTACATACTAGGATTAATATGAGCAAGTTAGGCCTGGTAGCAATAGTCATGTACATTTATTGTTGTGATAATCTTCCGACCCTCCAAGAACATCGTTCTTGAAGAGCCACGGGCGGGGTGTATGTTTGGACCTTAAATTAACAATACTTTTATGTATTACTATATAAAGTCATATTATTATAATATATATCACATGGAAAATCAATTCAAATTGGTAGGTAATTATTTGAAAGTTACTTCAATGACACTTGGCCTTACAAGAAAAGATCAAAGTTGGTTATTTAAAAATTAATGGTTATGATGAAGTTTTTTTTAACAGCAAATCAAATTTATTAGATCGCCAAAGAGGCTAGGAAAGAAACACCACCCCCGTACAAATGAAGTACATATCATATCCACCCTAAGATTCCCCAAGCACCCTTACAGCCTTGGAATCCTAACAAATGAAAAATAGATCATAACCTATTTGTCATTAATATTACTATCAAAGCTAGCCATGAAATGGACAGCATTTCTTAAAACTTGGCCTAAAAAAACAGCAGCAACCATTAGACTTCCAAAATTGTTTTTCAAATAATGTGGTAGTGGGGTCAGGTAAATAACTTTCGATCAAAATTTAACTGATCTCACTGTATTAAATTTGGCCATACTATCACATCATTTAAAAAATACTTTTGAGATAAAAATTTAGAAAGTATAGCGTTACTCCTTATAATTATATAAAATGCATTAGTCATGAGTCTCATGACTTGATATCAATATATCAATTCTAGATTATGTAACAATGACACATGCCGAGACAATCTCCTATTAAGTTGTTTGTAATTTGTGAGATTATATAGCACACACACACACACACACACACACACACAAAATATAGCTATTAATGTTTCAAAATTTTAACAGAGTTAAATCATTCAGACTTTTGTCACTCCTACTGTAGGACTGATGTTCTCTCCCTCACAAACCAGCTGGAAAAGATTTGGAAACAATTCCGAATAAATAGATGGTGGAAAAAAGTATCTGTATCATTCAGGAGGTTAATAAACTCCTTGTAGCCTATGGGTCCTTTCTTTCAATTCTTAGTTCAGTAAGGTAAAAGGAGAGGAATGCCAACCATTTGAAAAAATAAAATAAAAAAGACTACCTGGACAATTTATCCCGAGACAGCTGCAAGATGTATGTAGATTGAGAGAATAAATGAATAATAGTAGCCCTGTTCACTTCCACAAAACAGAACAGAAAAATAGGGAAACCATTTCAATTGTTGTCTCATATTTTGGTTCTCTGTTAACAAGATTTTGATAATCAAAAGGGGGGCCACAACACTGCAACTTCATGGTTACCTCTGATTTGAAAATTGGGTTCTTCAAGTAGATGACATGATTAGAAAAAGTTTATATATGAGGATCTAAAGTGATGCATACAAGTATTCTTTATTGTAGCTGTAGGTCATTAAATCAAGTTATGATATTATGAACAATTTAGACAGATATATTCTTAGGTAACTAAAGAAGGTGTGTAGTATAGTTATTCTTTGTGATGAGTTGTAAAATTTTTAGTGGCTTATACCAAATGTAGGTGAAAAGATAGTGCAGAAAGGAAATTAATGTCTGAAGTTGACATTTGAGTTTTTTTTTTTTTATAATTTTAATGCTAGTAACTTACTATTAGAGATTTCCTTAATTTGGTAGAGAGGGTTGTGATATTAGTGATGGAAAGTGTAATATTTTGGGGTGTAGTAATAGTTGTAAAATCTTCAATGTCCTAATGCTGTAGGATAATGTACTAAATATGTTAGGTAATGATCATTCTAAAATTTAAGTGACCTAATATTGTAGGATATTGTACTAAATATATCAGGTGATGATCATTATAAAATTTAAATTACCTAATAATGTAGGAGTTTATATTTAATAGCTAGGAAATGCTACCTTTAATATTTAAACGCAAGTTCCTAGAATCTTAGTCGATGGTTTTTGGCACGTTTTGTTTTTTCAAAAGTATCTAGAAATAGAGTGAAATAGAAACATGAAAATTTGACAACGAAACTATACTTAGATAAATAATGCCTTAATTAGCAGAAGAACATTGGTCTGCTGGATTTGAGGGAAATATTTATTTTTGTACCGTAGATAAAGCGTAAGCTGAGCTGAGTAAGGCAATTTTTGTTGACCTAGCGGAATGGAGAAAAAGGATTCTAAGGAGTAGACCTCATATAATTTGGGACAAAGTCTTAGTTAAGTGGAGTAGATAAAGCATTAAGATGTTATTTTAGTGAAAGATTTTCATGATCTTTGAAGGTTGGTGAACATTGGTGTTTGTATTAGAGTTTATGTACCATTCTTGCCAAAATGTAGGATCTATTAAATAGGCTATTTGGGAGAGTTTTCATGTTATGTCTTGCATTGTGGTTGTAACTTTTTAATTAAAGACAGGGCTATTAGAAATTGAATGACCAATTGAATAGATGGAAGCTTATAAGACTAGTCATCCAAAAAAAAAATTAGTTCCAGAGTACACAATAGCACTATATGATATGTATATATATATATATATCTTAGATGGTAAACCAATAATTCAATCAAAGACCCATACCTAACAATATAATATCACATAGCAATCCAGATGGGTCCTACTTCGAGAGAAGTTATACATTAGAACATATGAATATTTATATTCATCTACAAATATACTGTATATCAATTTTTTTTTTTGGGATTTTAACACGTTTTAACATCAAAACAATGTAAAACCATAGCCTGATTTCTAGGCACGGCTGAAACAGTGTTACGAAGGAATTATACAGAAAATGTCAGAAATGAAAAACCCTAACCTGATTTCTAGGGCCAAACAATCAATGGCTTCAAAGTAATCAACCTTTGAACTCCTTGGCGAAACCACTTTCTCACGAACAGATCTGACATCCAGAAAATGATCAGATATGAGAAGGAATAGAGAGAGAGAGAGTGTGTGTGTGTGTGTGTGCGCGTGTGCGTGTGTGTGTGTTAGAGAGAGAGAGAGAGAGAGAGAGAGAGAGAGAGAGAGTTTGAATCTTACCGGAGGAACGACGACGGAAGTACAGTACGGTGACGGCGATGGAGGATCTTTCCCCCTCTTCTCTTCTGCTTTCCCTCTCTCTTCTCTTCTGCTTTCCCCCTCTTCTCTTCTGCTTTTCTTCTGCTTTCCCCCTCTTCTCTTTGGTTTCCCCCTCTTTTTTGATTTGGCATATAAACCCCTCCCGCAAATCTGTTTTGTCATTTCATTTTATTTTTTCTTTTTTTTTATACAGTGATTTCTTTTTTCCTTTTTTCTTTTTTGTATATTAATTTTATATTTTGGGCCCAATTTGTAACGGATATTAACCGTTAGTATTATTTTCATGACCGTTAGAAATATAAATAATTCATATGATTGAAAATTACTAACGGACATAATAGATTTCTAACGGAAATTGTTCGTTAGAAATGCTAATAAGTGTCTGTTAGAAAAATGGCCAAATGGTGTAGTGAATCTGAACTACTTGGTGTAATACGCTCAGATTTGGGAGATATGAAAACCACTATATCTAGAGGTGGCAAAAAATATTATCCAACATTTATAGATGATTTCTCAAGATACACAAAAATGCATTTACTTAGAAGCAAAGATGAAACGAAAGAGAAATTCATAAAATACAAATCAGAAGGTAAAAATAAATTGAATAGAAAGATTAAAAAGACTTAGGTCAGATCGATGAGGTGAATATGAATCTGGCCCTCTTAACTCATTTTGTGAACAACATGGCATTGTACATGAAGTAACTCCACCTTACTCACCAGAATCTAATGGAGTAGCTAAAAGAAAAAATAGAACCTTAAAAGAAATGATGAATGCTATGTTAATTAATTATGGGGCACCCAACAACTTATGGGGGGAGGCCATACTTTCTGCTTGTCATATTAAAAACAGAATAATTTTTAAGAAAACTGGTAAGACTCCATATAAATTATGGGAGAATCATAACCCTACCCTTAAATACTTAAAAGTGTGGGGGTGTTTAGATGAGGTCTTACTACCAGAACCCAAGAAAAAGGAAAATTGAGTATAAAACAGCTGATTGTTTATTTATTGGTTATGCTGAAAATAGTGCTACATATAGATTTTTGGTTCCTAAAAGTGATGTGTTAGAGGCAAACACAATTATTGAATAAAAAAATGCAGATTTTTTCGAACATGTTTTTCCTTTGAAAACACCTATTGAAAGAACGATAATTCAACATAATAGTGAGTCTAATGTTGAATCACTTGAGCCGGTTGAAATGGAATTAAGGAGGAGTAAACGTGAAAGGAAAGAAACAAACTTTAGAGATGAATTTTTTACTTTCCTAATGGATAGTGATCCTGTGAGCTTTAGTGAAGCTGTATCCTCCCCTGATGCTCCTTTTTGGAGAGAAGCTATTAATAGTGAGATAGAGTCTATTATGGCTAATCACACTTGGGAATTAGTAGACCTACCTCTTGGTACATAACCATTAGGTTGTAAATGGATATTTAAAAAGAAATTAAAATCAGATGGGTCTATTGATAAATTCAAAGCTAGATTAGTAGCTAAAGGATACACTCAAACAAAAGATGTAGGCTACTTTGACACTTATTCTACTATGGCTAGAATATCGTCTATTAGAATTCTAGTAGCTCTAGCATCCTTACATAAACTCGTAATACACCAAATGGATATTAAAACAGCGTTCCTAAATGGAGATTTAGAAGAAGAAATATACATGGAATAGCCTGAATGTAGTTCCTAGAAATAAAAATAAAGTGTTTAAATTAGTGAAATCTTTATATGGCTTAAAACAAGCACCAAAATAATGGCATGAAAAATTTGATGCTACAATGGTCTCTAATGGACATATTATTAATGAGGCGGATAGATGTGTATATCATAAATTTGAAAACAATATTGGTGTAATAATTTGTCTTTATGTGGATGATATGCTAATCCTAGACACTGTTATGGCTGTAATTAGTTAGACCAAGCAATTGTTATTATCTACTTTTGATATGAAAGACCTCAGTGAGGCTGATGTCATTCTTGTATAAAATTGACTAAAACTGATGAGGGTTTTCTAATGTCACAACAACATTTTGTGGAAAAGATTCTACAAAAATTTGGCCACATTGACTCTAAACCAGTGAGTACCCCATATGACTCAAGTATACAATTAAAGAAAAATACAGGCAGTAGTGTATCACAGTCTGAATATGCACAAATAATTGGTAGTCTTACTTATTTTATGAACTGTACCAGACCTGACATAGCTTATGCTGTTAACGGACTTAGCAGATATACTCATAATCCTAATAAAGAACATTGGACTTCCATATGTAGGGTACTTAAGTACCTTAGGGGTATTATTGACATTGGTTTAATATTGTAGATTTCCCACTGTACTTGAGGGGTATAGTAATGCTAACTGGATCTCTAATTCAGATGAGACAAAATCCATGAGTAGGTACATATTTATCCTTGGAGGAGATGCAGTTTCTTGGAAATCTTCCAAACAAACTTGTACAGCTCGGTCCACTATGGAATCTGAGTTCATCGCCTTAGAAAAGGCAGGTTCTGAGGCTGAGTAGCTTAGAACCTCCTAGCAGATATCCCTTTATGGATGAGACCAATTCCGTCTATGTCGCTACATTGTGATTGCCAGGCTGCAATAACCCATGCTAGAAATAAGACCTATAATGGGAAAAACAGGCACATTCGCCTAAGACATAATTTGTAAGACAGTTGTTAAATGATGGGTTATATCCCTAGACTTTGTAAGGTTAGAGATGAGCTTGGCCGATCCTCTGACCAAAGCACTAGGTAGAAAACTAGTGAGTAGTTCATCGAGGGGGATGGGGCTTATGCCTATAATAGAAATCAACAGTAATAGTAACCTAACCTATGTGAATGGAGATCCAGGAGTTAGGTTCGTATGGGTAGTAACAAGTTAATGGTTGATTTGATGAGACACTATCAATTCTATTTTGTTTTGAGTCCATCCCTATGGTGTAGATAGTGTAGACTGCAATGAGTTAGGTTGAATCTTAACTCTTAATGAATTCATAGTCCTAAATGGGTGGTGTGCTTAGAGTTGCAGTGCACTTTTGATGGATTCACCTATATGAGTGTGGATGTGGGGCCGCTTTCTATGAGAAATTCGGCAGGTTCTCTAGAGTACTCATGAAAAATCAGGTATGGCGCATGGCCTATTGGTGCCAACCCGTGTGAACAGCTTTGCTAGATGAGTGTGATGTGGGTAATGAGTACATTGATTCATATTAAGAAATGAGGTTCATAGAAATTTTAAATTTCACCAAGTTTCTGTGAATCAAGTCTTATTTTCTATAAGTGGTGGTTCATAATCCAAAAGACACCAATGCTGATGCATTACACTAAAGTGGTTAATTCATTGTTATTATTATTTTTGTAAATTGCCTTTGAAATATGTGGAGGATTGTTGAATATACACAATGTATATATGGATATATATATATATATATATGTACATACATGTATGTGTTATATATATATATATATCAGGTAATGGTATATTTCGAAGCCAATTTTTCTTATGTGTGGGTCCACTTGTTTAACCCATTAAAAACCAATTCATTCATTTTGGGCAACTACTCAACGTTAGGAATATTATCCCAACATGTCACTTTTTTTTATCTCCTATGAATACTCCTACAATCAATTACATTAAATGTAAAAGAGTTGCCTATATATAAAGTATTGATCTTCCTAACCTATGAAAAGAAAAAGAACATTACAGAATATAAATATTTTCTCCTCTATTCCTATTTTCCAATCACTGTTCTTCTTTCACCACTATTAAGCAAGATTGTTGATTGTTCCCTTCATTGTACGAGTGCACGTTAGTGGAGACGAAGTTGTTGAATCCTAGAGGGTAGGCCGCTTGAACCTTCTACACCAATATATGATCTTAGAGTGGCAGAAACTATTCTTAAGGACAGTGTCTAGAACACGCAACAGTAATCCGATCAAGTTTCTATTTCATACATTGTTGCATTCTATATATTTGATTATTTTCCAACAACCTCTACTTTTTCTCTGCTATAACATTGATTCTGGGTTTACCATGTATATTGATATATATACACATACGTATGTATATGTTTCATGTTTTTGGGTGTGATGATTCTGGTGGCGATGGTAGTATCCTCAGCAACTAGATGTTTACAAATACATGAATGGTAAGAAAAATCATACCAATCTAATTGACATATGCATGAATGGTAAGCAAAATTGGTGGTTAATCGTATTAATTTTACTTTTATTCATCATGTGCATGTGCAAAGCTTTACTCAATTTTTTTTTTCATGTATATTATTTTTCAATCGTTGGCTATAGTAGGAAGATGCTGATATAATGCATAATCTTGGCGTCAGTAGTTGTTAATCATTAAAATTGATTTTGATGAGTTTTTGAACTTCTGTTTCATTCTTTTTATTTTTACTTTTATTTTGAAGTATAGAACCAATAAAATTGAGGATTTAGAGATATCGGTGTAAACAGGAAAAATCATGTAAATTCATGACGATATGTCAAACACTGAATATATTTTATGAAATTTATGTGTTTTTTTTGCCTAGTGATTAAAATCGTATTTATTTATAAAGAATAAAAAAAACATTACAAATATATTGTGTTGCGTGTGCCCTACCGCTAGTATATATCCATATATATATATATACAAATACAGATGATGGATCTCAAAAGAGGAGGAGGACGAAGATTGGTGTTGTTGATGATCGTGTTCGTGCTTCAACTGTGTTTGACTTCGATTTTTGTATCAGCGATCTTTGTGGTTGAGGTTCAGCACAAATTCGCGGGTCGCGAGAGGTCGTTGAGGGCCAATGACGCTTACCAGTAGGATCAAATGCTAGCCACTGTCGATATCCCCTTGGGAGGTAATGGCCATCCCACCAATCTCTCTCTCTCTCTCTCTCTCTCTCTCTCTCTCTTTCTCTCTTCCACATTATATATATATATATATACATATCAGATTTTCAAAATCAAATCACCAATACATTTGATTTTGGGTTTTCATTCACCAAAAATTTAGGGGTTTCAAAGCAAAATGAATTCAAAATCTGGGGGGAGGGGGGTGAAGAAGTTGCAGTTGTCTCACCAACTTCGATAGTGATTTTCAACAAAAATGAAGAATGGGACAAAAATGTAACAACTTTCTCACCACAATGTTTGAAATTTTCAAAATTTTGGGTTTGTAACAATTTAGTGGAAAAAAATGAAGCAAAAAATGGGTTTTTTGGTTCAGAGTAGTGAAAAATGGGTTTTGATCCAGAATGTCGTCTACAAACTTCATACTTCATCTGTGCTTCATCACACACCAAATTTCACACTACAATGTTTGAATTTTTCAAACATTTTGGTTTGGAGCAACAATTTACTAGAAAAAGTTCAGTGAAAATGGGTTTTTGGTTCGGAGTGTCCTCTGCACCACTTCGTACTTCAACATCTGTGCTTCATCTTGTTGCAATTCATATATGCTTCACTTGCTACAATTCATATTCACTTGTTATTACTGGCTAAATTCTTCACTACATTGTTTTTTGGGTATTCGACTTGTTTGATCTGTCTTACGTAAAAAAGTCAATTTACTAGAAATAGTGAGGGAAAAGGGGGGTTTAGGTCCATAGGATCTTCTGTAACATTTTTTTGACTCCATCTACTTTGTTTGGGTATTCGAATTGTTGGATCAATTTTACATAGAGATGATTTACTTAAAAGATTAGGGAAGAAAAGGGTTTTTGGTTTATATGTTCTTCTGTAACATAGTTTTCCACCACATCTGATCTTCATATGGGAGTGTTTTTTTACCAAAAAAAAAATTTACAAAAAAAAAAAAAAAAAAAAAAAAAAAAAAAAAAACCAATACAACTATGTTTCTTATGATTTCTGGGTGATAAATTTCTCACTCAATTTTTCATAGTCGCATATCTAGCATACTAAAGTTGTAAATTTCTCACTTAAATTATTATTATTTTTAAATGTGGCATAGCAAATACACCATTGGTGTCAAAATTTACACTATATTAGTGTTGTCAGGTGATAAATTTTGCACCAAGTATTGATTTACGAACGTGCTATTTTGTTTCAGGTAATTGACTGCTATGCAGAATCACTAGTGCTAAAGCAGTCCATTGGAAGTTTCACATAAAATGGTAACAACATACCCATCTTATCATTCATTTTTCCACAGCTTGTGTTTGGAATGAGGGTCGTCCGGATGCAACAACACAATATTTAGACGGTTTGAATGTGATTGACTCTCTGCTCGTTAGACTGTGGTGTCATAGTGTGTCAGGTGATGACATAAATATTCCACAACTTACCCCGTCACACCAAACTACAGTGCGACCTAAGCCCATGCAGACTTAATCCATGAATTACTGAACACTAGATGGGTACAGAGCCCTACGACAAACACATGCTTCCAAGTAGCACATAGTGGGACTAAAATAACTGCGAACATCTAAGCTACTTTTTACTATATATACTTTTTGGTGTAGTGAAACCAACAATATATGTTTTATTTTTTTGGATATGCATAACCCTCTGGTTTTTGCTACTAGTTGATTAAGTGATGTTTAATGAAAAGACTTATGCTTCTTCTATATCTTGTTTTGGGATATTGGATTCGTGTAACCAATCATATTGGAATTTGAGTATCTTAATTGGTTCTGCTTGGTGTAAGTAGTTTCCTCATTATATCTGGATAGGTTCTGTTTTGGTCCTTGTGCTGTAATTGTGAGCAAGATACTGAAATGCAGTGAAAATTTCACACTAATAATGCTGTGCAAATTTGTACACTATGATGCAGTGTAAAATTTTGCACTGATAATGTGACTAGTCATTGCTGCCAAAAACACCTGCCATGTTGACCAAAATTACACTGAACCAAAAGAAAAAAGGCAGTGGGTAATCTAGCAAAGCATTTGACGTGACAACATGCATGATGACCAAAAAGAAGTCCGGTAATAACTTTGAATGTAATTCAAAACTCCAACAATTCTGATATAATATAAGATACTCCTTGGTGCAATCCTATAATTATGGGATCTAAAACCAATAATTGGTTACCTGCAATTATGGGATTTAATAATGAAAATATATTACATATATGAATGACACAAACTTCTATATATATATTGACTGTTGTATATATACATACATTAATATATTTATTAGTTGCTATATAAATACGGGGGTAAAAAAGTCATCAAATAACTGAGATTTAGGGATTGTGGACTGATTACAATAAACTTCATGTTGTTTAGGATCGATTTATATATTGCAATCTAGAGTGGACCTTATCCAAAATTGTTTGGTAAGGAGGGATTTTTGGGTAGATTTCTATTAATAAAACACCAACCAATACTTTATTTTTAAATTTTAGTATTAGATTCCCGGCCCCTCCGTTAAGTCACCGTCAGAAAAACTAACAGATAAATTGTGATGTCACAAAATAAAATTTTAAAATGTCTAAAGTTTTCTTCCATGAGTGGAAATACATGATAATAATTGCCTTAAAAACTCGTTAGGGTAGCTCAATTGGATGGGCTTACTTGAGATGAGCTATAAATTGCCAGTTGGATGGGCTTACTTGAGAGGAACTATAAATCCAAATTGGGCTTGACTCTATTTGGGATACGCCCTATCAATTTAGTGGCTTGGAGGGTGGCCAATATTCCGGGTTTATCCTACAAGATCTAGACCTTTATTCACTTAGCATTACTATAGTTGAATGCAAGATCAAGATCATGTCATTTTTCTTTAGTATTCTGTATTATTGAAGCTTTGTCTTAAGGAGATTTCCCTCAATAGAATAAGGCTAAGATGAACAATTGAACTCTAGGAAAACTGTATGAATGACCTATTCAAACATACATCACAAAACATTAAAATTTCTAAAGTAAATCGATGAATCAGAAAACTAATTTGACCCAAACAAATAAAAGGAAGTTAATCCTCAATTTAAGCATGAACTTAAGATCTCATAAGCAAGTTATATATACATACATATATATAGGGGGCTGCTAACCTACAACACAGTGGTTGTAGGTTAGCAGCGCGTACACCATTTTTTAGCGATAAAAAAATGCTTTTAGTGACAAAAAAATTCCGTCGCTAAAGGTGAAAACTTTTAGGGACAAAATATTTCGCCGCTAAAAGGACACCGTGGTATATTCAGTTGAAGCCGGATAAGATCACTGATTTGCACATGCGAAAACTAAGTGAAGCTTGATTCTTATATATTTAACCTTTAATCTTTTTTTTCTTTTTTCCTCACTAAATCAATAAACCAAACAGAACCTTAAGCAAACAAATTCAAGAGAACATAATTTCATCAGCTGCCACTAAAATGAAGAGCATGAAACAAAATTTCCCACCTTTTCTATTGTGATTGTGGCCCATTCCTAACAAGTGGTATTAGAGCTCGGTTGAGAATCCATGGCAGCTGGAGATATATCACTTGGGGATATGAGAATGGCAATAGAAAAGTTTGATGGCAAGAAGAATTTCAACATATGGCAAGTGCGTATCAAGGACGCCTTGGTGCAACATGGTATAGAGGACGTATTATGCGGTGAAGATAACAAGCCAGAAGGGATGACCGATAAGATGTGGAAGAGGACTAACTCTAAAGCCGTTAGCATCATGCGAGTTAGTTTGATGTACGATATCATGGGAGAGATCTCCACAAAAACTTTGTGGGAAAAGCTTGAGGATCTCTATTTGGGGAAGAACTTCACCAACCGTCTTAGGTTGAAGTAAGAGTTGTACTCCTTTAGGAAGAAAGAAGGAGTTGATCTTCAAGCCCATATACGTGAGTTTAACAAGTTATGTGCGAGTTATCCAATGTTGGCTTCAAACTAGACGACGAGAACAAAGTTATCATTCTCCTTACATCGGTAAAATCTACACATAATCAATTATTCAATACATTATTATATAGTGGAACAAGTGAAGAAAGCTCTATTCTCTAGCGAGAAGATGGATAACAAAGAGGAAAAGTTGGAAGATGCACAAGCACTTATTACACAAGAGAGGCCAAGACAAGGCAAGGCAAGAAGAACTCTAGTAGAGGCAATAGTGGAGGAGCACGACATAGAACTCGTATGAAGGATAAGGAGTATTACTATTATGGAGAAAATGATCACTTTATGAGAGATTACCCAGCAAAGAAGGATAATAGTGGTGCCGCTGCAAACGTATTAGAACATTCAGATGAAGATGTCATAGAAGTCATGACAATTACAGAGGAGGAGGAGAAAATTACGAATTGGGTTTTTGATTCAGCTTGTTTTGCTCACTTATGTAATCAAATGCTGATTTTACCTGATCTAATTACACCTCATTTGGCCAGGGCCATATACTTCGCATGCATGTAGATTGGTTCTCATCCTACAAACCGATGGAGGAAAAAGTCCATATGGTGAACAACACAGTTGGAGAAATCAAGGGTGTTGGAACCGTTCGAATCAAGACTTCAAATGGGTTGACAAGGCTTTTGACAGATGTGCTTCCGATTCCGGGTTTGAAGAGAAACGTAATTTCCTTGGGAATGTTGGATTCCAAAGGAAGCTCGTTTATCTCGAAGAGAGGCTTCATGAAGGTGAAGCGGGATTCTCGTATAATGTTCTTGAGAAAGAAGGTTGGAAATTTGTACATTTTGTTAAGAAGTACATATTTTGGAGATATCACGAAGAATAAGAGGGTGTGGAAATAAGAGGGTGTGGAAGCCGGTGGGGAAATCTATTGAAGGAATAGATGATGAAGCTCCAACAACTTCGGTGATGACAACTTCTACTTAAGGAGAAGACGACGACAATAGCAAAATGGAGCTCATGCGTTTCGTATTTGATGACGTTGGTGATCTCAAGTTCATGGGGGATGTGAACATAAGTAATGGTGTAGCTGAATAGCTTGGGGGATGGCAAAGGCGATGCACTATCGATGTGGAAGTTGAGGATTACAAGAGGTAGACTCTGAGGACTGATGGGAAGGAATTTGAGGCAAGATGAAGATTGTTAGGATTGTGCCTAAAATTCCATTAGTGAAAGTGTTTCCTAATTATGATTTGATTCCTTATTTGGTGGTTTCCTTATCAAATAAGGATTCCCTTGATGGTGGAATTACCTATTTTATATAGGAATGTTTGTGAGAGTATTCTTTGTTGTACAAGACTTACCATAGGGATGAATCCTACTACAACTAGGATTGAGACTCTATAATCTATATAAATATAGGGCTTACTCAAGGGATTTGAACAACCCACATTCTACATACACAAGAGAGGGCTTCAAACTAGTGAGGGAGAGATTAGTTTCTAGCAATTGTGTGTGTCATATAACTTGGTTGGAGAGTTATACACGTGAGGTCTTGAGTGCTTGTAATCTTTATATTAATTGAGATGAAAGCCTTTGCACGTGGACGTAGGCATTGTTGGGCAAACCACATTTAAATCTTATTATGATGGTTTGCTTGAATTTTTTTTTCGTTGTTGTGTCGTTCTTGTTCTATTTGCCTCCATCTTTGTGGGTGTAGTTTTTCTTATTGTGATTGTGGGCCCATTCCCAACACTTCTAATTCATCCTTGACCTCAACTCACAGAATCACATTTCTAGTATTACAATCCTTACTCAAAATCAAAAGAGAAAAACAAAAAGGCCACAAAAGCAACAGACATGTATTCATATATACATATATATATGGGGAATTCTACAGTGGGGCGAAGTGGTTTCGCCCCACGTGAAGCCTTTTTTCTCTCAGTCGTCGGATGAGGAGGAGAGGAGGATCTAATGCGACACATGGCAAGCTGCTTTTAAAAAATTTCAAAACCATCTCACCTGCTGAGCCAGTTGCCCATTTGAACTTTCTTATGAATGGAAACTGCCTATCCTTGTACCTTGATAAGGATCGTTGGGACTTTCTAAAGGAACTTCTTGTACCTTTCAAAGAAAATTTGAACTTTCTTAAAGAAACATTTGGACTTTACTAAGGGAACTTTATTAAGAATTATTTGGACTTTTGTAAGAAACTTTTGTACCTTGTTAAGGATCATTTGGACATTCTTAAGAAATATTTTTGAACTTTCTTTTGAATACAAACTGCCTATCTTTGTACCTTGATAAGGATTGTTTGGACTTTCTAAAGGAACTTCTTGTACCTTTCAAAGAAAATTTGAACTTTCTTAAAGAAACATTTGGACTTTACTAAGGGACCTATGGACTTTATTAAGTAATATTTGGACTTTTGTAAGAAACATTTGTACCTTGATAAAGATCGTTTGGACTTTCTAAAGGAACTTCCTGTACCTTTCAAAGAAGTCTAAATCTGCTATTTACCTTTTTTTTTTACTTACTTGAATTTTATTTAGTTGTGTACATTATTTATTCCATGAGGTACAACATAATAATGCATATTATTTTACAAACTTGGCACATTTCTTTGCAATGTCCAAACAATCCTGGTTAAAGTCCAAACAGTTCTTAACAAAGTCCAAACCTGCTATAGCAGGTTGCAAGGCATTTAATGCCTTAATATTATGGCAGCCTTGACTGAATTATGTCAGCCTTTTTATATCTCTTCCAATCAGCACTTGCCACATATATAGTGGTTTTGCCCCACCTAGAGCAAAACCACTATTGCCCCACTACAGCCGAGCCCTATATATATATATATACTAGCGGTAGGGCACACGCGTTGCGTGTGCAACACAATATATTTGTAATGTATTTTTATTATTTATAAATAAGTACTATTTTAATCACTGGGTGTTAAAAACACATAAATTTCATAAAATATATTCAATGTACATATCGTCATGAATTTACGTGATTTTTCTTGTTTATACCGATCTCTCTAAGTCCTCGATTTTATTGGTTCTATATTTCAAAATAAAAGTAAAAATAATAAGAATGAAACATAAGTTAAAAAACTCATCAAAATCAATTTTAGCGATTAACAACTACTGAAGCCAAGATTATGCACTATATCAGCATCTTGCTACTATAGTCAACGATTGCAAAAATAATATACATGAATTTTTTTTTTGAGTAAAGCTTTTCACATACACATGATGAATAAAAATAAAATTAATATGATTAACCACCAATTTTGCTTACCATTCATGCATCTATCAATTAGATTGGTATGATTTTGATTACCATTCATGTATTTGTAAACATCCTAGTTGCTGAGGATACTACCATCTCCACCAGAATCACCACACCAGAAAACATGAAACAAATACATACGTATGTCTATATATATATATCAATATATATGATAAACCCAGTATCAATGTTATAACACAGAAAAAGTAGAGGCATGATTGGGTTGTAGTAAATACCATTTCTGTGGGGACCTACCTGCATTGGGTCCCAAGCTTTGGCCCCGACATAGGTGCGGTGGGGATACCTGCAGATTGTCCTAGAGTGTGGGGCCCAATGCTCATTGATGGAAATGTGCGGTAACCTACCTGTATTTCCATTTTTTGTACCAAAAAAAAATACCATTTCTGTAACTTTTCATTTTGAATGTTAGAGGAAATTTTAGTAAGTTTTGGAGAGTTTTTTTAGGGGCAGTTTTTAGAGTGTTTTGGGTAGAAACGTGGGGAGACTGGTTAGTGTTTTAGTGGGTTTTGTTTTGATAGGTTAATGACACTTTAGCCCTTTGGCATTTATATATTGGAGAATAAAACTTAATGGATATAATGTAAATATGAGTTGTACATAACAGTATTTTGGAACCCCTACTTCTCTCTTTATATATTAGTATAGATGTATACTTGAAAGTTACAACATTAATTAAAAGATGAATGGACTCTGCAGCCAGAAAATTAGAGCAATTTGCAGATGAGCAACAACTATAGAGACGATTAATTCTACATGCATTGTTCTAAATTTTACAGTGATTGTACATTTCCTTGTGACTTGGCAACCCCCTTCTTTCCATCGTCTTTGTCGAGTCCTAAGCTCCCACATTTCAGTCAGACCCTTTTGTGACAAAAAAGCCGCTTTGGCTTTAATTTCTCTCACCTCTCCACAAGTTGCCATCTCTGAATTACACTTATCGGCCTCTTTCTGATACTGTGATGTTACCTTATTGCATGCCTCAAGCAGAACCATATCAGCACGCTGGTGACTTTACAAAGCTTCTGATTCCCGTAGCTTCAATTCCTCGGATAAAAGATCGATCTGCGAAATTATTTTCTGTATCTTCACTTACTTATAGATCATGCTTTGCGCAATATATGTGCTTGAAATATTAATTGTCAAAAAATAAAAAAAAGATGACTTTTAAGGAATTTGTGTATGCATTATTATTGAGATGTTGTAACATTATACCTTAGGCACAAGCAGGTTTAATTTGCATGTTCGAGAAAAGATTATTGCAAAAAAACAAATATCAAATCTAAAGATTCCATCCCAAGGATGGATTAGGGGGGCTAAAGATTCCTTCCCGAGGATGGGCGTCCCCATAGATTTGGAAAAAAAAAAAACACTTAATTATACTAGTATTATTCGTAAATGCACATTCTCGCCCAACCTAATTTTTTTCTAAATTATTAAGCTCGCTCCCCCTTAGATTTTTTTTAAAAAAACTAATGTGTATATGTAATTTTGAAAAAGTTTGGTGCATTTATAGATGTAAATTCTGAATTTAGTTTACAAGTTGCTCCATACCTTATTGATTCAAATAGTTTGTATTTTTCTGATCTCATTATATAGTTATCACATTATCAAAAATGTATAAGTAAACACAAAAAATAAATAAATAAATAAAATAAAGAAAAATAAAAAAAATTTCGCTCCCTAGACTAGATTCCTGGATCCATCTCTATTCCTTCCATCACATATTACGTACAGTATGAAGTATACTTGGTATTCTCTCTGACCCATTATAAGAGTCGTTAATGTCATTTTTTGATGTCCCATTTTAAGAGTCTTATTTGAAAAGTCAAAGCACTTCAATCCACACTTTCCAAGTTTATCCTTTATTACATACAACTTTTCCATCTCTTTTATTGATGTGACACTAAAATTTTGAATTTCAAAAAAGACTATTGGAAAGTTAGAAAATCTTACAAAAATCAAGATGTCTAAAAAGTGCATCCACTTTTATGGCTAAAAAGTGTGAAACTAACCTGTAAAGGAAAAGTTGCTCAATCCTACAAGAAATTTAGAGAAAGGATGCATGTATAAGCACACTTCCATTATCAAACCCATCGAAAGAAGAATGAAAAGATAACATGCAAATTGACTCGTGTTTGTTTGAAAAACCTTGATTGGCACCTCGATACCAAAAGTTCAATATGCATAATATAAAAAGGGCAAACCCAATGCAAACAGAAGGAAACAGTGTTATTCCTATGTGGTAATCTGTATTGACAAAATAAAACTGGTAACAAAAGGAAACAGTAATTACAAACAGAAGAACAGAATTAAACTCACTGTTAGCAGAATATAGAAACAATAATATTGAGAAAGAATCCGAGCCCAGTGAACTGTTTCCTTAAGACGAATTTGATCCCTCTCGGTGCACAAGGTGAATGAACAATCGTCTCCCAAGATAGAACGGATTTCCAATTCTGAAGAAGATGCACTTCAATCTTCAGAATGCAGCGAACACAATACTGTATAATACTCGAACACTATGAAATGATATGCAGTGAGAGAGATAGATTTATTTCGTGCTTATGAAATGTAATCAGAGGAGTATATATAAACAATTTAGTGACTGTTAGAATCAACACGTCCAAACAGACCATTGCATCTGTTGGAGTGGTGACTTTACGAATCAACACATCCAAACAGAGCATCTGTTGGAGTGGTGACAGTACGAAACAGCACAACCAAACAGAGCCTTATTACTGGAGGGACATGACTGTTAAAAAAAACTGGAGGGAAATTCAAATAAATTTTCTCCAAAAAGAATAGTCAACAAGCCCAGGACCATGGACCCACGACCAAGCCCAGCCCAGCCGGTCGGTCGGCGGCGGCGGCGCGTGGGATAATTCCCACAAATGCCTAGATCCTTCCCCCTTAACAAAAGTGGGTACCCCAAAGGGGCATGCCCCTTAGTTGGCTTCCCTCTTAAATATACCCTTAAGCTCTTTGATGTTTTTCCTATGTGGGACAACCAAAGTTTCCCACATTATTCCTCCTTCACCAATATTTCACATGGGCCACTTTGGATGACAATTTCTCATTCATCCCTTATTGGATTTCAACATGTAAATATACGACGTTCATCTCCTCACGGAGGAGAACGCTTTCCAATGTGGTCCCGCCCCTAAAGACATGTGGGACCCACCTTAGATTGGAGCCAAAGTTTACAAAAAACTTGATACTTGAAATCCAATTTTCCAACAATCCCCCACATGAATGAAATTGGCGATCTAACAATGTAAATGAAAATGCTGACACAGTTCGAGTATCGACGAAGAATTACTGCTTTAGACTAAGTAGCCTAGTGGCTTTGAACTTGCCCTAGTGTAAAATTATCGGATTTGCTAACCAGTGAGTAGATGAGATTATCTTTGAACTCCTAGTCGTTTGTGTAAACCAAGACAATAGAATTCACACAGCAATTCTTCTTACAGATTTGGTTCTCACGTTTGTGTTCGTTTTGGTCTTGAACACCTCTTGGTTCCGTGAGTGTTTTAGAGAATTCAGCCTTTATATTCTCATAGAAGCGGCCCCTTCTTACTCACGTAGGTGGTATCAATGAAGAGTATCCTGCAATACCCCACTTGGACGTTATCCAAAGTATAGAGACCATTAAAAGCATATCTTATCCTGTTTCTCGCGGTAGATAAACACTGACTCATCTTTGAAATGGGAGAACGAAGATATAATTCTTCTCAGTGTATTCCGAGTACTACATAGTTCGGTTTTCCCATTGAACCTAGATCTTGGGATCTCCAGTCAACTAGGTTGGGTTGCCACCATGACGACTCTTGTTTAATGCATAGGCTTTAAACCCATTCCCCTCGATGAACTTTCTACTTGCTCTCTCGTTAGGCCTTTTGTAAGTGGATCCGCTATGTTTTCCTTTGACTTCACATAGTCAATGGATATGATCCCATTTGAGAGCAACTGTCGAACGGTATTATGTCGTCGACGAATATGACGAGACTTACCGTTATACATATGACTCTGTACTCTACCAATCGCAGATTGGCTATCACAATGTATACATATAGCAGGCACAGGTCGTGACCAATTTGGAATATCCTCTAGGAAGTTACGAAGCCATTCGGCCTCTTCCCCAGCTTTATCTAAGGCAATGAATTCGGATTCCATTGTAGATCTTGCAATACACGTTTGTTTTGAGGATTTCCAAGATACAGCTGCACCTCCAATTGTAAAGACATATCCACTTGTGGACTTTGAGTCTTTAGAATCAGATATCCAATTTGCGTCACAGTAACCTTCGAGTACGTGTGGATATCTGGTAAAGTGCAATCCATAGTTTTGAGTATCCTTTAAATATCCCAAAACTCTAAGTATAGCCTTCCAGTGAGTTTCTCCGGGATTACTTGTAAATCGACTTAATTTACTCACTGAGTATGCTATGTCTGGTCGAGTGCAGTTCATAATGTACATTAGACTACCTATGATACGTGAATATTCTAGTTGAGAAATGCTCATTCCTTTATTCTTAGCTAAGTGAAGACTCATATCGATTGGAGTCTTCTTAGGTTTGATCTCATACTTCTTAAAATTTTCAAGTACTTTGTCAATGTAATGAGATTGAGACAATATTAGTCCTTCAGATGTTTTAGAAATTTTAATTCCTAATATAACATCTGCGACACCCATGTCTTTCATATCAAACCTATTAGATAAGAATTGTTTTGTAATTCTTATCATCTCAGAATTGCTACCTATAATAAGCATGTCATCAACGTAGAGACATACAATGACATATCCTTTGGGAGTGTTCTTCACGCACACACATTTGTCACACTCATTGATTTTGAATCCATTTGATAATATTGCACTATCAAATTTCTCATGCCATTGTTTCGGTGCTTGTTTTAGGCCGTACAAGGACTTAACAAGCTTGCATACTTTATTCTCTTGTCCAGGAGCTACAAACCCTTCGGGTTGTTCCATATATATTTCTTCTTCTAATTCGCCGTTCAAGAATGCTGTCTTTACATCCATTTGATGGATTTCAAGATTATTCAGTGATGCTATAGCAATGAGCATCCGAATAGACGTTATTCTTGTAACGGGAGAATAAGTATCGAAATAATCCAGTCCTTCCTTTTGCCTATAGCCCTTGACTACAAGTCTAGCTTTATACTTATCTATTGATCCATCTGCTTTCATCTTCTTTTTGAAGATCCATTTATAACCCAAAGGTTTTGAGCCAGATGGAAGATCCACCAATTCCCAAGTATGGTTTTGCAAAATAGACTCAATTTCACTATTGATAGCTTCTTTTCAATATGAAGCTTCTGGAGAGGACATTGCTTCCTTGAACGTTCGAGGTTCATTTTCTATCAAATTTGTTAGAAAATCAGGGCCAAAAGATGTTGCCACTCTTGCCCTCTTACTCCGTCTAGGTTCCAAGTCCGTAGGGTCTTGATCTATTGGAATATCATTCGTACTATCTAGAGGTCTTTTGAACACTCTTGACTCTGGAGCATTCTTATAAGGAAATATATCCTCAAAGAATGTGGCATCCCTTGATTCTATAAATGTATTGACATGAATATCGGGAATGTTAGATTTGTGTACCAAAAAATGATATGCACTACTGTTATTGGCATAACCAATGAATACACAGTCAATGATTTTGGGTCCTATTTTCACCCTTTTAGGTTTAGGAACCGCCACTTTTGCTAAGTACCCCCACACTTTTAAGAATTTGTAACATGGTCTGTGACCTTTCCATAATTCATAAGGTGTTTTTCGGGTTTTCTTGTGAAGCACTTTATTGAGAATATAATTTGCGGAGAGTATCGCCTCCCCCCACAAATTCTGGGGTAGTCCAGAACTTAACAACATAGCATTCATCATTTCTTTCAATGTTCCGTTTTTGCGTTCAGCAATACCATTAGATTGAGGTGAATAAGGAGCGGTAGTTTGATGAATGATTCCATGTTCTCCACAGAACTCCTCAAATGGTGATTCATATTCACCACCTCTATCGCTTCTTATTGCCTTAATCTTTTTGCTAAGTTGATTCTCAACTTCATTTTTATAAAGTTTAAACATTTCTATTGCTTCATCTTTGCTTCTTAACAAATACACATAACTATATCTAGTGCAATCATCCACAAAAGTTATAAAATACTTTTTACCCCCTCTAGTTTGTACAAATTTTAAATCACAAATGTCACTATGTATTAAATCTAAAGGTTCAGTATCACGATCAACAGATTTAAAAGGAGGTCTTGTCATTTTAGATTCAACACATATCTCACATTTATTCTTATTATCAATATCAAATTTTGGCAAAAAATCTAGATTAATTAATCTACGCAAAGTATCATAATTAACATGGCCTAATCTAGCATGCCAAATATTAGAAGACTCAAGCAAGTAAGAAGAAGCATTATTATTATTAATAGCATTAGGTACAACAGTCATTACATTCATCTTAAAGAGCCCATCACTAAGGTAGCCCTTTCCTACATACATCTCATTCTTAGTGAGTACAAACTTGTCGGAAACAAACACCAATTTAAAGCCATTCTTGCTAAGCAATGACCCCGAAACCAAATTCTTGCGAATATCGGGCACATGAAGCACATCATTGAGAGTTAGTTCTTTGCCCGAGGTCATTTTCAGAATCACTTTCCCATGTCCTTCCACCTTAAAGCTTGAAGCATTACCCATATAGAGTTGTTCTTCGTGAGTCACAGGCTTGTAAGTAGAGAACATCCATTTGTTTGAACAAATATGGCGCGTAGCCCCAGTATCCACACACCATTCTTTGGTATTACCAACTAGATTGCATTCGGAAACAACTGCGGAGAGGTTGATATCGGAAACATTGTTGGAAAGTGTCTCCACCTCGGCCACATTAGCTTGTTGACTTGGCTTCCTCTTTGGCTTACGACAGTCCTTTGCACGATGTCCATTTTTGCCACAGTTATAGCACTTGCCTTTAAACTTCTTAGGACCATGAGTTCCTTGACTTGGACCTCCGCCATCATGCTTCCTTTTCTTTGGACCATGTTCCACAACATTGGCCTTTGCTCCAAGAGAGGAACTTACATTCTTCTTTTCAGAACCACGATTATCTTCTTCAATCCTTAGTCTCACAATTAACTCTTCAAGATTCATCTCTTTGCGTTTGTGCTTGAGATAATTCTTGAAGTCTTTCCAAGTAGGCGGTAATTTTTCAATAATCGCAGCCACTTGAAAAGAATCACTTAGAGACATCCCTTCGGCATGAATATCATGTAGGAGTACTTGAAGATCTTGAATTTGGCTAATAACAGATTTTGCATCTATCATCTTATAGTCAAGAAATTTACCAACTATGAATTTCTTCATGCCGGCATCCTCAGTTTTATATTTCTTGTCTAAAGAGTCCCATAGTGCTTTTGCTGATTCCATTTTACAATATACATTGTAAAGAGTGTTGTCTAATCCATTTAAAATATAATTTCAACACAAAAAATCGGAATTTTTCCATGAATCAACAGCGGCACTATTGGTCCCTCCTTCTACGAGTTCCAGAGGATCCTCGCGAAGAAACTTAGCCAAATGCAATGTGGTTAAATAAAAGAGCATCTTTTGTTGCCAACGTTTGAAATCGGTTCCATTGAACTTTTCCAATTTTTCCCCATGAGACAGATTCACAGTAGGAACAGGAATAGATGAAGTAGTTGCCATTCTGAAAATTTTAACAAGATTTGTTTCTTTATTATCACAAAAGTAATGAACACTGATTTAATAACTAAATAGGAAACTGAAAACAATTTCCAGTTTATAAGATAGTACTATTAAACAGTTTATAATTTATAAAACAATTTTATAGACTAGATTTATAAAAAGCAGTTTTAATAACACAGCAGATTAAATAAACAGTAAACATATACCAATTTTAATAAACACTAACAGTTTATTACTATTTCAATTTTAATAAACATTAACAGTTTAAACAAAACAGATTGTACAATAGTTTTTTTTTTAAAAAAAAAAACAGAAACAGAATCACTATTTCAGTTTTGTTCAGATTACCAAAAAGAAATAAAAAGCAAAAATTTCGTCTTAAGATTGTTATTCCTATGTGGTAATCTGTATTGACAAAATAAAACTGGTAACAAAAGGAAACAGTAATTACAAACAGAAGAACAGAATTAAACTCACTGTTAGCAGAATATAGAAACAATAATATTGAGAAAGAATCCGAGCCCAGTGAACTGTTTCCTTAAGACGAATTTGCTCCCTCTCGGTGCACAAGGTGAATGAACAATCGTCTCCCAAGATAGAACGGATTTCCAATTCTGAAGAAGATGCACTTCAATCTTCAGAATGCAGCGAACACAATACTGTATAATACTCGAACACTATGAAATGATATGCAGTGAGAGAGATAGATTTATTTCGTGCTTATGAAATGTAATCAGAGGAGTATATATAAACAATTTAGTGACTGTTAGAATCAACACGTCCAAACAGACCATTGCATCTGTTGGAGTGGTGACTTTACGAATCAACACATCCAAACAGAGCATCTGTTGGAGTGGTGACTGTACGAAACAGCACAACCAAACAGAGCCTTATTACTGTTAAAAAAAAACTGGAGGGAAATTCAAATAAATTTTCTCCAAAAAGAATAGTCAACAAGCCCAGCCCAGCCGGTCGGTCGGCGGCGGCGGCGGCGCGTGGGATAATTCCCACAAATGCCTAGGTCCTTCCCCCTTAACAAAAGTGGGTACCCCAAAGGGGCATGCCCCTTAGTTGGCTTCCCTCTTAAATATACCCTTAAGCTCTTTGATATTTTTCCTATGTGGGACAACCAAAGTTTCCCACATTATTCCTCCTTCACCAATATTTCACATGGGCCACTTTGGATGACAATTTCTCATTCATTCCTTATTGGATTTCAACATGTAAATATACGACGTTCATCTCCTCACGGAGGAGAACGCTTTCCAATGTGGTCCCGCCCCTAAAGACATGTGGGACCCACCTTAGATTGGAGCCAAAGTTTACAAAAAACTTGATACTTGAAATCCAATTTTCCAACACTAACTCTTGATGGACTGACCTGAGGTTCTAACCTACCGAGTGGCTTGTTTGGGTGATTTCTTTGCTGATAGAAAAGAAAAAAGTTTCTAATCTAAGGGTGGCTTTAATCTCTTTCTTACTCCAAGCTGATCTTGATCGGCTTGTTTTCCGGAAGGGTACTTGAATTTTGAAATTAATTAGGTAGTGGCTTGTTTTTGTCGGAAGGATATTTGAAATTCATTTAGTGATGTTGGTGATATTGGACGTACAGTCTAGTTTGATTTTCATTTTGAGTAATATTTGGGATACTAACAAATTCTACTAACATTTACACCCACATTCTATATCTCTCTTAGTGACACTGTGGGGTCCGCAGTAGACCTTAAGTGCCATTAGGAGAGAGATAGAGTGTGGGTGTAAGTGTTAGTGGAATTTGTTAGTGCCTATAGCATTATTATTTTCATTTTTGCTTGCTGATTTTGATAGGCTTTGTGGGTTTTGCCTTTTTTTTTTTTTTTTTTGGTAGAAGAACATAACATAACAAAACAAATCAACCCACATTGGGGTAAAGGTCATTACAAATAAGCCTAGAAAGCTCAAAAGGAAAAGAAGTAAGCCAACAAGTAGGCAGTTCACCAAGCTTGGCAGATTTGGCAACCCAATCTGCTACACGATTAGCATTCCTAGGAATATAGGAAAAAGAAAAAGATTTAAACTTGCTAGCCAAATCTAAAATATCCCCACAGATCCCTTGTAAGTCCCATGGAGTTTTGGAAGGGAAATAGTTCACAGCATCAATAACCAGCTTTGCATCACTCTCAAAAACAACGTGCTCCCAATGATTGCTTGCAGCAAGATTCACAGCATCAAGCAATGCCAAAGCTTCACCTTGAGCAATACTTTTGCAAAAGTGGCTTGAACTGGTGCCACCATGGACAACTCCTGCATGATTTCTAGCGACCACTCCAGAGAAGCTCAAGCCCACATCAGGCTTAAAAGCAGCATCACTATTCAATTTATAAAAATCCCCTTCAGGAACACTCCAACTGCCACAAGCCATGAAGATCGCAGGGGGGGTAGTGTAACTCTTCACCTTTGATGTATCAACAGAAGAAAATTCAGCAGCAGCACCAGAAGCTTGGACAATAGCAAGCCCAGGATTAGGGTTGGAGTTGCTAAAGACAAACTCATTCCTTCTTTTCCAAATCCACCAGCATCCATAAGCTACAATGGAGCACTGAAAAGTAGTTTCAAAACTGAGGGCTTTAAAGTTTTTCAAGGTATACCAAAGCCAAACATCAAATCTAGTGATGGGATTAGCACTGGGATTAAGCTGAACTGGAGAGCCAAACCAAAAGCATCTTGTCCAAGGGCATAAGAGAAGCATGTGTTCAATAGTCTCAGGGCTACTATTACACAGCGGGCAAAGAGGATTTTGGGAAATTTTCCTCTTACACAGGTTGTCCTTAGTTGGTAAAGCATTCCTACAAGCTCTCCAAAGGAAGTGGAGGACCTTGGGAGCAGCCTTGATACTCCATAGATCATTCCAAAGCCCTTTAGGAAAACTAGAGGAAGAGCTACACTTAGCAGGTTTAGTGAGCTCCCTCTCACCAATAGCACTCTGGTACCCACTCTTAACACTAAAAACTCCACTGCTAGTAAAGGGCCAGATTACAGAGTCTTGGGTTGTGGTTTTGGGAATATAAATAGCAAGAATTTCAACTGCAATGTTATGAGGGAATATGCTTCTTATGATGTCGCTTTTCCAACAGTAGGAGTGGCTATCAATAAGGTCAGCAACTTTGCAAAGGCCTGGCACTTTAAAAGTTCGCAGATTTGTATACTCCCCCACCCAATGATCATCCCAAATATCAATCAAAGCTCCATTTCCAATTTTCCACACAAAATGCTTCTTGATAAGATCTCTTCCATGAATAAGGCCTCTCCAACTCCATGATGGCTGATGTCCAAGCTTGGCCTCCCAGAAATTACAGTAAGGAAAGTAGATGCTTTTCAAAACTTGAACCCACAAAGCCTGTGGGTTTTTGACAATTCTCCAGGCCTGCTTAGCAAGCAAAGCTTGATTCATGCACTCAAAATCTCTAAATCCTAAGCCACCCTGGATTTTCTTTTGAGAGAGGGTCTCCCAACTAATCCAGTGAGTCTTAATAGCCCCATCAGTAGAATTCCACCAGAAGTTAGCCACCTTGGATTTTAAGTAACTGCAAATTTTTTTAGGAAATTTGAAAAAAGACATAGAGTATGAAGGAATGGCTTGAATAACAGACTTGATCAACACTTCTTTGCCAGCTCCGGAGAGCAAGCTTTCTTTCCAACCCTCAGTTTTCATATCAATTCTGTCAGAGATGTTGTGAAGGGCATCTATTTTAGACCTGCCCCACTGAGTGGGAAGACCTAAATATTTCCCAAATTGGCCAGTGTTGGGGATTCTGCAGGAGTCAGCAATAAGGTTTCTTATGTCTGCGGGAGTGTTCTTGCTAAAGAAAATAGAAGATTTATTGAGGTTAATCATTTGGCCAGACCCATAGCAATACCAATTGATAACATTCAATAAGGCTTCACAGTCTTGCCCAGAAGCTTTTGAGAAGAAAATTGAGTCATCTGCAAAAAACATGTGAGATAAAGATGGACCCCTTCTATTAATCTTGATGCCGGAGATCAGCCCAGTGTCTAATGCATTCTTCATCAGAACTGAGAGGGCTTCTGAGAGGATAATGAAAAGATAGGGGGAAAGGGGGTCCCCCTGTCTTAAGCCCCTCTGAGGAAAAAAGACCGGTAGCTGCTCCCCATTAACCACAATACTATAGGAAGTTTTAGTCACACATTGCATGATTAAGTTTACCCAAATGGCTGGAAACCCCAATTTTAACAAAAGATCCCTGAGAAAGTCCCATTCCACTCTATCATAGGCCTTATTCATGTCTATTTTTAAAGCCATGTCAAACTTCTTCCCTCTCCTTCTGTTTTTCAGTTGATGAAGAGCCTCGTGCACAACATAAATGTTATCTTGAATTTGCCTCCCCGAAATAAAAGCACTTTGAGAATTAGAGATGATAGAGTTCATAAGAGGCTTCATCCTATTAACAATGACTTTGGAGAAAATTTTGTAGCAAAAATTACAAAGGCTAATTGGCCTATATTGAGCCACTTCCTCTGGGGATTTAACCTTAGGAATTAACACTATATTGGTATGACACAGGGGTTGCAACAAAGAGCCAGAATCAAAGAAATTTTTAATAGCTTTAAAGACATCATCACCAATAATAGGCCAGAATTTTTGATAGAACACACCTGGGTATCCGTCGGGACCAGGTGCCTTGTAAGGTCCCATTTCAAAAGTAGCTTTTCTCACTTCCTCTTTGGTGACAGGGAGAAGAAGTCTCCTAGCCATGTCATCAGAAACTCTTGCTTCAATAAGGTCAAGGATAGGATCAACATTTCTTTGGCCTTCAGAAGTGAATAGACTCATAAAATAATTCTGGATAGTATCCTTGATGTGAATAGGATCATCTGTCCATTCTCCATTGGCTCTTATGATTCTAGAAATTTTATTGCGATTCCTCCTCTGTATGGTTGAAGCATGAAAGAACTTGGAATTTCTATCCCCCCATTGTAGCCAGTTGATTCTAGATCTCTGGCCCCAGTATTTCTCCTCTTGGTCCCAGAGAGCTTTAATCTCTCTAATAGAATTGTCGTACTCATCTTTGTAACTATCTGAATCAGTGCTATTCTGAATGTTGACTAATCTCTCCTTTAAGCTTTTGACTTTACTTCGATTGCTTTGGAACCTATTTTTCCCCCACTTCCAGAGAGTTTGTCTACTCGCATTGAGCTTGGACATCAACATTTTCATCTCGGAGTCAACCAGAAAACTGGTAGCCCATCCTTGGCGAACTTTATCTTCACACTCAGGTTCATCAATCCACATGGCTTCAAACTTGAATCTCCGAGGAATCTTAGGAGAATTAGGATCAAGGTATAGAACCAAGGGGCTATGATCAGAGCCTATCGCTGGGAGGGCCTCGGCTGTGGCGTTAGGATACAAGGATCTCCAAGGATAGTTGGCCAAGACTCTGTCTAATTTTTCCTTCACAACTTTCTCCCCTTCTCTTTTGTTAGACCAAGTAAATTTGCACCCCTTCTTTGCCTTGGGTGGATGTATATCATGTATTATCATGGGCTGCTCTTTGTGGTATTTTGGGGCTGGTAGCTTAGGTGTTTGATATGTAATTGTTCTAAGAGAGTTTGGCAGTATGTAATAACATTGTTTAGGGGCTGTTTTCGGGGATGTTTTTGATCTGGCCTAACGGCTTTCTTTTATAACCTGACTTTAGTATTAGGGCAAATTACACTTTAGTTTATCAAACTATACACCTATTTTTAATTGAGTCCATAAACTAATTTTTTTTTTTCAATTGGATCCTTGAACTTCAAAAATTCATTCAATTAGATCCAAATTCTGACACTGTTAGCTTAAATGATTAGAAATCGTCACGTACGTTGCGCGTAATGCTTACTTGTCACATGTTAGGTTAAGACAAGCACGAGAGATTGTGAATGGCTACAAAATTATGTGATTTTAGGTATGATTGAATGCGATTTTGGATCTAGTCGAATGTGTTTTCGAATTTGATTGAACGCGATTTCGGATATGATTTTTCGCACTATTCACAATCTTCCGTGTTTGTCTTAACCTAGCATGTGATAGGTAAGCATTACGCACAACATACGTGACAATTTCAAATAATTTAAGGTAACAGTGTCAGAATTTAGTTCTGATTGAATGAATTTTTGAAATTCAAGGACCCAATTGAAAAAAAAAATCAGTTTTACGGACCCAATTAAAAACAGGTGTATAGTTTAATGGACTAAAATGTAATTTGCCCTTATTATTTTGATAATAATTAGGGTCAATTAGATATAAGGACAGTTTATGGTAATTGATTGATTTAAGAACAACTAAAAAAAATGTGTATCAATAAGTCCCTCATACCGTAAAATGATCAAATTACCCTTGTAGCTTACTTTTAATAAGTTAATATAAATAAAGTCTTCAAAATAACACGGTGTGACCTGCCCCAAGGTTTATCGACGTTCTGGACACAATGGCGGGGTCCATTTGGCCTGAAAATATTTACAAAATGACTATTTTACCCCTAAAGCTTCAAAATGCAGAACTTGTTAATATTAAACTATAATTGAACGTCGTCAGGGCCAGTGATCTCACATTATTGTGAAAAATATTTTGACACCTAAAAAGTACACATTCCGTAAAATGACCAAATTACCCTTGGGGCTTACTTTTAATAAGTTAATATAAATAAAATCTTCAAATAACACGGCATGACCTATCTCAATGTTTATCAACATCTTGGACTCAATGACGGAGTCTATTTGGCTTGTAAATATTTATAAAATAACTATTTTGCCCTTAAAACTTCAAAATGACATAACTTGTTAAGCTTAAATCAGAATTGAACGCCATCAAAGCCTGTGAGCTCATATTATTATGAAGAATATTTTGACACCTAAAAAGTACATACACTATAAAATGACCAAATTGCCCTGAGGCTTACTTGTAATAAGTTAATATAAATAGAGTTTTCAAATAACACGGGGTTACCTATCCCAAGGTTCATTGACATTCTGAACATAATGGCAGGGTCCATATGGTTTGATAATATTTGCAAAATGACTATTTTGCCCTTGAAACTTCAAAATGTCATAACTTGTTAACATTAAACCGGAATTGAACGTTGTCAGATTCAGTGAGCTCGCATTATTATGAAGAATATTTTGGCTCCAAAAAAGCACACATACTATAAAATGACCAAATTGCCCTTGGAGCATACTTTTAATAATTGAAAATAATTAAAGTCTTAAAATAACACGAGGTGACCTATCCCAAGATTCATCGACGTTCTGGACAAAATGACGAGGTCCATTTGGCTTTAAAATATTTGTAACATGACAATTTTGCCCTTGAACATTAAAAGGCCATAACTTGCTAAGATTAAATCAGAATTGAACGTCGTCAAAGCTTATGAGCTCATATTATTATGACGAATATTTTGACACCTAACATAGTACACTTATCGTAAAATGACCAAATTGCCCTTGTGGCTTACTTTTAATAAGTTACCATAAATAAAGTCTTCAAATAACATAGGGTGACCTACCCCAATGTTCATCGACGTTCTGGACACAATAGTGGTGTCCATTGGGCTTGAAAAAAATTTACAAAATGACTATTTTGCCATTGGAACTTCAAAATATCATAACTTGTTAAGATTAAAATTAGAATTGAACATCGTTAAGCTCATATTATTACGAAGAATATTTTGGGAACTAAAAAGTTATGAAATTTCACCACTGTTTTGACAACTTTTTAAAACAGTGGAGAAATTTCACTACTTCTATTTATGGATGTCAAAATAGTGGACAAGGGTATACTCGTCATAAATGAAAAAAATCATTACTGATAAAATTTTTAAAACTTGGTGAAATTTCACCATTCTTCAAAACTTGGGGAAATTTCACCACTTTGGACAAGGGTATAATCATCATAAGAAAAAAAAAATCATTACTGGTAAAAATTTCAGGACTTGGTGAAAATTCACCACTATTCAAAACTTGGTAAATTTTCACCACTTTGAACAAGAGTATAATCGTCATAAACGGAAAAAATCATTATTGGTAAAAAACTTCAAAAATTGGTGAAATTTCACCCCTCTTAAAATCTTGGTGAAATTTCACCACTTTGAATGGGGGTATAATCGTCATAAATGAAAAAAATCATTGCTGATAAAAATTTCAAAACTTGGTGAAATTTCACCACTTTAAACAGGGGTATAATCATCATAAACGAAAAAAAAAAATCATTACTGATAAAAATTTCAAAATTTGGTAAAATTTAACCACGATTTAACCACTCTTCAAAACATGGTGTAATTTCGCCACTCTAAACAAAGGTTTAATCGTCATAAGCAAAAAAATCATTATTGAAAAAAAATTTAGAACTTGGTGATCGAAATTTCACCACTCTTAAATATTTGGTGAAATTTCACCACTTTGAACAAGGGTATAATCGTCATAAACAAAAAAATCATTTAATGATAAAAATTTCAAAACTTGGTGAAATTTCTTCACTTTTCAAAACTTGGTGAAATTTCACCAGTTTAAACAGGGTATAATCGTCATAAATGAAAAAAGTCATTACTGATAAAAATTTAAAATTGGTGAAATTTCACTACTCTTCAAAACTTGGTGAAATTTCAGCACTTTGGACAAGGGCATAATCATCATAAGAAAAAAAAATCCGTATTGATAAAATTTTCAAACTTGCTGAAATTTCACCACTTTTAACTAGGATTATAATCGTCACAAACGAAAAATTTCAGAACTTGGTGAAATTTCACCACTCTTCAAAACTTGGTAAAATCTCACCACTTTGAACAAGGGTATAATCGTCATAGACAAAAAAAAAATCATTATTGATAAAAACTTCAAAATTTGGTGAAATTTCACCCCTCTTAAAAACTTGGCGAAATTTCACCACTTTGAACAGGGGTATAATCGTCATAAATGAAAAAAATAAATTATTACTGATAAAAATTTCAAATCTTTGTGAAATTTCATCTCTTCAAAACTTGGTGAAATTTTACCACTTTGAACATGGGTATAATCGTCATAAATGAAAAAAAATATTACTGATAAAAATTTCAAAACTTGGTGAAATTTCACCACTCTTCAAAACATGATGAAAATTCACCACTCTAAATAAGGGTTTAATCGTCATAAGCAAAAAAATCATTATTGAAAAATATTTCAAAACTTGATGAAATTTCACCACTTTTAAAAACTTGGTGAAATTTCACCACTTTGAACAGGGTTATAATCGTCATAAACAAAAAAAATCATTTACTGATAAAAATTTTAAAACTTGGTGAAATTTCTAGACTTTTCAAAACTAGGTGAAATTTCACTACTTTAAACATGGGTATAATGGTCATAATGTATGAATAATATACAACTAATGAACCTTAGTAAATGCAATTACCCTAATGAAGGGCCTAAATAAAATTGTAAATATTTAGTTGTCCTTTAATGAATAAAATTCCCTAACAAGGGATTTACATCTAATTTTCTCTAATAATATTGGCTTGTTGATGTTGTTCAAAAAAAAAAAAAAAATAGGCATCTAAAGAAAGAATAAATGACATCGGATTTCAATCAAAACCAGAGGTTTAATGTTTCATTTTGAATTGTGTCATTCCTAGCGAATAGTAATATACTAGATATTGCCCGTGCCTAAAGGGTACTAATTTCACATGCCTTTGGCACTTATTAATTTATCATAACTTTGGCACTTGTCCATGCCTAAAGACAAAAGCACAATTACCATGCACCTAAAGAGGGCATAGATAACCACTTTGGGTAAATAGCATCCATTAAATTTTTATTTGTCACAAAGTACTTGGTAATTTTGAATCCTAATATTATTAAACACTTTTATTACTGACTCTACATGTTAATTTGCTAAAAACATTGAGGTAATCAGCCACAAAAAATGGGGTAGATGAAACTACGGAAATCGAAGAATTAATTTTCAATTTCACAAATTACAAAACAAATTTTTTGTATCATCTATGAGTTTTGACAAATAGTTCCAAGCGAAGAAAGAACAAATTGACAACACTATTGGTATTTGAGATGAAACCCACACCAACTCATTCATTACCTCTCCCACACTACACAACACTAAATGGAGGAGAATACAAAAACGAAAACCCCAAACTTCACTAAAACGGAGAAATGAGAATTTCAAGCCAAGGCCTCTCTCCCTCTCTCTCTCTCTCTCTCTCTCTCATTTACATATTTGAACTTGAAGGCTACTTGTGTTCTCATCTCTGGACATATGGGTAGTAGCAGATTGGACATTATTATAGTCTTAATTGGGCTCATCAATTCCACATCTTCTAGGTGGATTTCAAGCTCGGTAGGAAACCTTACCTCAACGGAGTCCTGGAAAACACTGTTATTGAAATTTGCAAGTAAAGATCACCGGTGTTCTTGTAATTGATGAAATAGGAAAAAAGTTAAATACAAAAAAATAAAATAAAATAAAATAAAAATCAGATTAACAGATTGAACCCGACATTGAGCTAACATTGAGTTAACAATCAAATTAACTATTACACCCCCAACAGAATTGATCCAATAATCATCCTTGTCCAAAAAAAATAATAATCTCATCACCTTACCTTCGCCTTAAACAAGGCCATCACTAAATGTTGCTCTCACTTCTGTGGATTATTCAGGGGCACGGGATGGCAACATAATTTTTCAGCATTAAAGCAATTTAATGCCTCCGTCCAACTTGTAACTATCTATCTATAAGCTTGTTTGTTCGCCACTTCCTAATTGAAGAATTACTCTCAGGGCTCATCAGGTCAAAATAAATAATTGAAGGAAGCAAGAGGAAATGGAAGAGAAATGGATTAAGATTTCCTTCATTGGGTAAAGGGAAATAGGATGAGGAAAGAAAGCATAACTAAAGCCAAATAAAGCACGGACACGGCTACACCGAGACCTAGGAAGCGTCAACATTTCTAAGAAGGCCACGTGTCATATTGTGTTTGCCGCACGGATACGACACTTCACGGACACTTTTTCTGGAGTGTCGATGTGCACTTTTTTTACTTTTTTTTTTTTAAAAGGATTTTGTTATGACGATGTATCTGTGTCATGACATACGTGTGTTTGTGTCCGTGTCCATGCTTCATAGACTGACACGGCCACCTCATCAACACTTCGAGAAAAGTATCAGTGAATTGTTGTGTCCGTCCATCAGACATAATACGACATGTGACATACTAAAGCCTCTTCCCTTCAAATCTACCATATTGTTTCCTTCCAATACTAGGGGGGAAAGAATAGTAAAAATTCCTTTGCCCTTCCCTAAATTTGCATTCTTTGATAGCAAAAAAAAAAAAAAAAATTAGAAAGCCATTTTAATAAGCAAAGATATATCTACCAAAAAATATATGCATGCATATATTTATAGATATGTGCATGCAAAGGTAGTTCTTCATTCCTCCCCTCTCTCACTCAACTAAATAACACGCAGAAAGATCCCTTACTTTCCGTGAGATACTCT
Organism: Hydrangea macrophylla; assembly: GCA_033977485.1. Lineage (NCBI taxonomy): Eukaryota > Viridiplantae > Streptophyta > Magnoliopsida > Cornales > Hydrangeaceae > Hydrangea > Hydrangea macrophylla. Next base: position 40,602,511 of record CM066994.1, read on the forward strand.
TCCTTCCATCTTACATTGGATTCTTCCCAATTGTCCACCCCTTCTACCAAATGGAGCTTGGAGTTAAAAATAAAAATAAATAAATAAATAAAATAAAAACACTAAGAAATTCAAAAGGGTATGATGCCCTAAGCCTCCCCATGTCAGTTCAAGTTCTTCAAGGGACAAAGATCTACCCTCAAGGACATGCTTTAGCGTTGATTGATTTAGCTTGTATTAAGTATTCTCTATGTTTTGATTTGATCTCATAATTACTTAGGCCCTGTTTGCACGTCCATGGATTTAAATGAGGTCATTCATAATTCATATGGCATTTCTTATAAAACCATCATCTTGAATCAAGTTATTTGGTATAAAATGGTAGTTTACTAGTTATGCTAGTTAGAAGTAATGCCTAAACTCATTCCTGAAGAGAGAAAATTGAAAGAGTAAATGGATTGAAGTTGCTGTGAACTGGTGCCAGGAACTCGACCTATAACCAAAGTTCCCTATAGGATGGCCCCTACCAAACTACTGGAGTTGAAGGAACAAGTTCAAGAACTTGAGAAGTTGGGTTTTGTTCATCCAAGTACTTCACCCTGAGGAGCATCTGTGTTATTTGTGAAGAAAAAGGATGGGACCATGCGGTTGTGTATTGACTATCGGGAACTAAATAAGGTTACGATCAAGAATAAATATCCTTTACCTCGGATAGACGATCTGTTCGATTAATTGCAAGGAGCCACGACCTTTTCCAAGATAGATCTACAGTCAAGATATCATCAGTTAAGGGTACGAAAGGAAGACATACCTAAGATTGCTTTCAGGATGAGGTACGGACACTATGAGTTCTTAATGATGCCGTCTGGGATGAAGAATGCTCTAGCTGTGTTTATGGACTTGATGAACAGAGTATTCAAGCCCTACTTGGATCAATTCGTTATTATCTTTATTAATGATATTTTAATCTATTCTAAGTCAGAGGAAGAGCATGAACAACATCTACAGATTACGTTGCAGACTTTCAAGGATCACCGCCTGTATGCTAAATTCAGTAAGTATGAATTCTAGCTTCAAGAAGTTAAGTTTCTTGGACATGTGATCTCTTAACAAGGAATCACGGTTGACTCATCAAAGATCGATGTAGTTGTGAATTGGACTCGACTGACCAATGCTACCGAAGTCAGAAGTTTTCTAGGACTAATTGGTTATTATCGGAGATTTGTAGAGGGATTCTCAAAGATAGCAGCCCCATTAACTGGTTTGATTAAGAATGATTTGAAGTTTGAATGGGCGGATAAGAATGAACACGCTTTTCTGGAGTTGAAAGTGAGACTGACAATAGCGCCAGTACTTGTGATACCCAAGGATGGTGAGAAGTTCACTATTTTTAGTGACGCCTCTTATCAAGGGCTGGGATGTGTCCTTATGCAAGATGAAAAAGTTATCGCCTATGGTTCAAGGCAGTTGAAGCCAAATGAATTGAATTACCCAACTCATAATTTGGAGCTGGCAGCAGTCGTGTTTGCGCTCAAGATCTGGAGACCCTACCTCTATGGGGAGAAGTTTGATTTATTCTCAAACCATAAGAGCCTCAAGTATTTGTTTACTCAGAAAGAGCTGAACATGAGGCAACGTCGATGGATAAAACTGATTAAGGACTATGACTTTACATTGGGGTACCACCCTGGTAAGGCTAATGTAGTCGATGATGCCCTAAGTCAGAAACCTCAAGGAATGATTACTTCATTGATGGTAAGGGAATGGAAGGCTTTAGAGACCATGGAAAAATTTGATATGTAGATTTCTAAAGGTAGTGATGGGAAATTTCAAGTATGGTTCATCAAGATGTCAGAAAAGGACCCTACGGAATGGAAGGCTGGGATCGATGGAGGATACCGATGTTGAGACAGATTGTGTGTGCCAGATTCAGTGGATTTGAGAAAAGATATTCTCGAAGAAGCACATAAGTCGAGGCTGACAGTACACCCAGGAAGAACAAAGATGTATAAGGGTCTGAAGAGAAACTTTTGGTGGGAAGGAATGAAAAGAAAAGTAGCCGAGTTCGTGTCTAAATGTTTGACTTGTCAACAAGTGAAGGCCGAACATCAGAGACCCTCGGGATTGTTGCAACCCTTATCTGTTCTGGGATGGAAGTGGGAACACATAACTATGGATTTCGTAGTTGAACTACCTCGGTCACAATAGCACCATGACGTGATTTGGGTAGTTGTGGATCGTCTGACGAAGTTCACACATTTCATCGCGTATAGTATGACTTACCCAGTAGAAAGGATGAGTCGAATGTACCTACAACAAGTGGTATAGCTGTACAGTGCACCTGTGTCTATTGTTTCGGACCGTGATGCACACTTTACTTCAGAGATTTAGAAAAGTCAATAGAAGGCTATGGGAACTTCAATCAAGATGAATACTGCTTTCCATCCTCAAACCGATGGGTAGATCGAGCGTGTTAATCAGATTATGGAAGATATGCTCAGAGCATATGTAATCAATTTTGAAGAGTCTTGGGAAACGCACTTACCATTGGTCGAATTTGCGTACAACAATAGTTACCACTCGAGTATTGGGATGCCACCATTTGAAGCCTTGTACGGACGGCCATGTCGCTCTTCGTTGTGTTGGGTTGAAGTGGGAGACACAGACCTTCTAGGACTAGATTTGGTGAGAGAAACCAATGAAAAGATTTCACTGGTCAAGGAAAGAATGAAAGCTGCACAAAGTAGGCATAAGAGTTATGCGGATCAACGTCGAAAGGATCTGTAGTTCAGTATCAGAGATCACGTACTCCTTAAGGTTTCACCTATACGGGGAATAGTACGTTTTGGTCAGAAAAGAGGAAAGTTGGCAACTCGTTTCATCGGACCGTTCGAGGTACTGGAACATGTTGGAAAAGTGGCTTATCGGCTCGCGTTGCCACCAAAGATGTCTGGCATTCACAATGTATTCCATGTCAGTATGTTAAGGAAACACATACAGGATACCTCACATGTAATAAATTTTGATGATATTGAGACGAGTTAGAATGTTGTGTACAAGGATAGACCAGTAAGGATTCTTGACCAGAGTATGAAAAGGTTGAGGAGAAGAGACGTTCCTTTGATTAAGGTTCAGTGGAGGCACCATGACGAAGGAGAAGCATCGTGGGAGTTAGAGTCTGACATGAGGAATAGATACCTCGAGTTGTTTCAAGAGTAGTTAGCTCAAATTTCGGGGTGAAATCTCTATTAAGGTGGGTAGAGTATAACACCCTGTAATTTCTTTTTCATTAATAAACAAATAATACATTTCATTTCCATGATTAATTCTTTTACTTCTGGTAATAACTAATTGTTTGGGGTCAAACCATAATTTCCATAATATAGAAAATAATTTTCTATGGTTTGAAAACTATATCTATACTTTTGTACAACCCGGGATTTAATTCTTACATTAATATGGTTTTCTGTATTTTTTTATTTCAACTATATAATACCAGTTATGTTTTAAAACTGCATCTTTACTGCGTTTGGGTGTGGGAGCACGTGAGCTGAACCACACTGGGTGATTTCTACCAATTGTTTGGAGCCCAATTTTTGGGCAGTCTTTTTATATCACTGTATCTCTCAAATCTTTCACAGTCTCTCATCTCTCCCAACTCTCAATCACACTCAATTTCTCTCAACTCCCTCTTGTTCTCTCAAGATAATACACACACACACACAGTGACACATTCATAGATACATATATAAATCAAGAAACAGAGGAGAAATTCATAGACGACAGAATTCATGACGAAAAATTCTCGGTCTCAAATTCTCTGAATAATCACCTCTGTGAGTATTATAAACTCACTCCCAACGTATATATGTGTGTATTGCAGTATATATATGTATATATATGATAAACACCATTGAAGCTCGAGAATTGGAGTTTTATAAATCTTAACCAAAATCAATTCTGTGAATTGAGAATGAAAGATCTTAGTCTCAATAAGCTGTGGTTTGAATACTACGGCATAATTCATCTGTATTGCGACGTATCGTTGATTTAAAGTTTTGTCACCTCTCAGTTTTATGTGAAATCCAAGAGCTATGATTGAAATTAGTTAAAACCGATCACGTATTCGTAATCTTTGAGGAAAAATGAAGAAATTCATATATTACATGTCTTGGTTGAAGCAGAATTCAGAAATGGGTCAAAAATAGGCTTTAAATTCATAATAGGGGAGAAACTGCTAATACCAATCGATTGGCTTGTTTCAGCACTGACGACTTTTACTAAAACTGTCATAACTTCCTCTAAAAAACTCAAAAATGCGCACCATTTGAAGCGTTGAAACTAGACTCAAAGACCTTTCATTGGATATGTAATTCATCTACAAATATTACAACTCATTTTTAAGGGCATTGCTTCAAAGTGAACCTGCTTGTGTACTAGTAACTGTAAAAGTGTATTAATGTAGTTTTTGATGAATTTACCTCTTGTTTCATATATGACTTGATAATTTAGATCGTGGATACTAACTCAATGATTCTAGGTACATTGTACCTTGTTAATAAAGAGGAATAAAAAGACTTAATTTCTCGTACATTTGTTTGGTGTTACAATTTCATGGACATTGACATACATGATAGGGTCGAGGTGGAGTTGACATTCATGGTGTGTAAGAATGCATGAAAAGGGTAAAGAGTGGCAGTCTGGTGTGCGATTCCAATATCGATCGGATATTATTCCTGGTATTGGAAGCGACGGTGCTGTGTACTACTCAGATATCAATCAGATATTATTCCTGGTACCTGAGGCACTCGATTTAGATGCTGATAGAATATTATTCCTGGCATCTGAATCGATGGTATGGTGTGCGACTCCAATATCGATCTGATATTATTCCTAGTATTGGAGGCGACAGTGTTGTGTACGACTTAGATATCGATCGGATATTATTCCTGGTATCTAAGGCACGCATTTTGGATATCGATCAAGTATTATTCCTAGTATCCGAAGCGATGGTATGGTGTGCGACTTGGATACTAATCGGATATTATTCCTGGTATCCAAGGCGACAGTGTTGTGTACGACTCAGATATCAATCGGATATTATTCCTGGTATTTGAGGCGCGCGTTTCGGATATCGGTTGGATGTTATTTCTGGTATCCAAAGTGATGGTATGGTGTGCAACTTGGATACTGATCAGATATTATTCCTGGTGTCTAAGGCGTCGATGTTTTGTGTGACCCAGAAATCGATCGGATATTATTCCTGGTATCTGAGGTGACTATGTAGTGTGCAACCCGAATGCTAATCGGATATTATTCCTGGTATCTAAGGTAATGGTATGTTTGAATCGAGTTTATCGAGAGAAAAGAATCAGAAAGATGAGATGATACATTGTTTCATGCATGGTCACATATTTACTGCTTCTTATCTTTCCGTGTGATATGTTGGAGTTAGAATCTTGAATTTATTATTATTTTAACAATTTAAATTGTAATGTTGTTATATGCTAATATATACATTGCGAGCATATGTTCATTTTGCTCACCAGCTTACATAAGCTGACGACCTTAATGCGTCCTGGACTCTATGTCCAGATTTTCTAGGTCAGGAGCAGCCAAAGTATTTTGACTATGCTAGTTAGAAGCGGGAGACTTTCCAGGAGGGCTGTTTTATATTTCTTGTGTCTTTTATTTTGGAGTTGTAATAAACTTTATTAGAATTTGAATAAGGCGGCTTGTGCCTAAGACTTAAATGATGTAATAGTTTAGTAAGTTTTAATTTGGGAACTGATGTTTATTAGTATCCTCTTTTCTAGAAATGACGTTTAAGTTATTTATTGCAGGGATAATTGGTCATACTCACTTGTCACGACCTACGAGTCCATAAAGGAAATTAAATGCTTTCCTGAATTATGCAATGTCGGGGCGTGACATGTTACAACCATTATCGATAGCCGAGTGGAAATGGGAACACATTACAATGGACTTTGTTAATGGGTTTCCGAGATCGAAGAAATTAATTACTATTATTTGGGAGATCGTTGACCGTTTGACGAAGCCGTCGCACTTCGTTCCACTTCGAACAACTAAGTCGATGGCGTTAGCTAAGTTGTATATTTGCGAGATTGTGAGTCTACATGGCATTACAGTTACTATTATTTCAAATAGACATAGTAGCTTTACATCGAAGTTTTGGAGAGCTTTGCAAGAAGAAATGGGTACCAAATTGCACTTTAGTATCGCTTTTCACACTCAGACCGATGGTCAATCGAAAAGAGTAATCCAGATATTAGAAGACATGCTTCGACTATATGTACTTGATTATCAGGGCGATTGGGAAGACCATTTGTTGTTGATTGAGTTTGCGTATAACAACAGTTTTTAATTGAGTATTGGAATGGCTCCTTATGAAGCTTTGTATGGTCGTGTTTGTCGTTCACCAATTAGTTGGACGAAAGTTGGAGAAAGAATGATTAAAGGGCCAAAAATCGTGCAAGAGAAGATAGACAAAATAAAAGCAATATGACAAACGGCCACTGACAACTCAGAGTAGGTATAAGAGTTATGCCGACAAGCGTAGGCGACCGTTGGAATTTGATGTGGGAGATTTGGTTTACTTGAAGGTGTCGCCTTCAAAGGGAATTACTAGATTTGGGAGATACGGGAAACTCAACCCGAGATATGTATGACCTTTTGAGATCATTGGGAGAGTTGGACCCGTAGCATATCGATTGAATTTGTCAAGTGAGTATGCGCAAGTGCATAACGTGTTTCATGTATCATTGTTACGTAAACGCTTAGTGGGGGATAGGCAGTAAGTGATGACTCCGACATCGAATGAGATTCAGAGTGATTTAGCGTATGTTGCGTATCCGATAGAGATCTTGAATCGGAAGGATCAAGTCTTGCGAAACAAAGTGATATCGAACATTAAAGTATTGTGGCGTAGGCAAATTACGGAGGAAATGACATGGGAAATAGAAGATGAGATGTGTACTCAGTATCCGCACCTTTTCAATACATAAGGTACAAGTTTAGGGACAAACTCCTTTTAAGGGGGAGAGTATTATAACACCTGTATACGTGTTATTGCATTTCATTACATTGTCATGCATGATAATGTGATGTGTTGTGCATTTTGGCACATATTTGAGTGAGTCTTGACTCACGAGTCGATTTGGGTATCTGTGTTAGAGAACCTATTGAGACGGTGTTGAATGATTGTTTTGGTTATTGTGAAGTCTCTCCGAGTATGAGACGGTCATTGTGGAATACCTTAAATGTTTATCTAAAAATAAATGTTTACCTGTGTATTTCAATATCTGTATTATTTTCTAGTTTAAAATTTATTTCTGTTGTTAGTTTTAGTATCCTGGTGAGGACGAATTAACACGCTATTAATTTTGTAGGCTAATTAGCAACTTCGAAAAAGTTATATAAAAATTTGCATTTTAGCAACCAAACGGAACTTAGTCAGAAACTTTTATAATTTGGAAGTTTCACTCGTAAAGCTATGAATTAGCTATGTAGGAAGTTTCAGAGACTAATTAGGAGTTTTGAAAACTCGTGGGGAGGTAAACACATTTTCTGGAAGTGTTGCCTATATATAGATAGAGATGACTTTAGATTTTTCTAAACTCTTAACCAAAAGTTCTAAAAAGAGGCCAAAAGGGAGATTTGATTGCTTAGAGCTTTACGACGACCTTCTATCCGTCTGCTTCTTCTATATTTCATATCCGAGCTCCCCGAGGTAAGAGCTTTGTTTTTATATCTATTAGGGCCTGTTTGGCTAAGCTTTCCGAAAAGTTATTTTCTAGAATTTTGCATAGAAGTTGATATTTGAAATTCTGATCGATAGAAATTATACTAAATGGATTCTGCACGTTCTTTGTGCATGAGTTTTCTTTGGATCGTATTTTAGGAGCGTTAATCGCAGGTGAGTGATTCAACTTTGTATTATGGAATGATTGCTTGGCGTGTATTCATGTTATGTTTGAATAGCATGTGTTAATTTATAAAGATATATTGTGTAGTTCATATTGGGCGATTATATTGATAAGTAGGCCTAATAGCATGGTGAAATGTTTTAATTACCGAGAGCACGGTGATATGTATTTGAGCATGTTGAGTTGCTTATTTGGGTCAGAAGGAGCACGTGGTCACTAAGCCATTTTGTGGAGCCAATATAGGCATTAAGGTCGCAAGATTGAAGAGAAGAATCGTGGGTCTTACCCTTTCGCGTGGACTTATTGGCAAGGAGTCGCGGATTGGGAGTATGGAACGCGCACGTGAGTCTCCGGCGACTAATATGAAATGTAGAGATGTGAATGCGAGCATGTTTATCATTCATGTGCATATGTTGTTTTATTCACTAAGCGTTAACTTAAACAAATCGAAGTATGTATGGTTATTCAAATAACCATTGCAGGTATTAATGCGGGCGAGGAATCGCAAAAGTGAGCACGTGGGTTTGGGAGCACCTAGAAGGCAACCTCAATGTTAATCTTGTAGTTTTGGGATAATAGGAATGTTGTAATAAGGATTTGGTTGTTTTAACTTATATTAACTTGGAATCGTGGAACGAGTTCATAATGTTGTAATAGATTGTAATCTCTTGTAATTATGTTTTAACAATGTTTTAATCTAGTTGGGATAACTTTAGGATGAGTTTGGTGTGTGTGTTTAACCCTTGGGTGCTTTCAAAAGCTTTGAAACTTAGAAATTTTACAGAATGTGTATGCTGCCATAAACCAGTCGGCTGGTTAAGAAAACAGTCGACTGGACCCTCTTTTTCAGCAATTCATTGCATCTTTTTATTGAGGATCAGTCGTCCCCGACACAGTCGACTAGACCGTGTTTCCAATTCAGATATTTTTGCCCAGGCTGGACTTCAGTCGACCGGACCGTACCAGTCGACTAGACGCATAAAACAGTCGACTGGATTATGTTTAAAAAATCAAGTTTCTGCTAGACCAGTATCAGTCGACTGGGCATGAGGTGCAGTCGACTGGACTGTTTGTTTTAAACAAAATGTTTGTTTCTTTCTTCTATATGTGTTCTTAAAACTATTTTTTGGGAACGTTAATGAATTAGTTTAGCCTCGGTGGCGTGCCATAAGCCTCGGTTCCGCTATTGTGGGATCGGACTGTGACATCTTAATAGGGTGAAAACTCCCATAGAGTCCTCAAAGAACATGATCAAGATACTTGAAAAATCCAACGTTGGTGAGAATGGTTCCCTTGAAGAGGAACAGGTAGCCCCTGAAGTGGCACAAGTATTTGATAATGCAGAAATCTTGATAAGTTATATGTCCATTAGAAATGTGTGGGACCGTAGTAATAGTCATTGATCATGCATTTGCTTTTACAGTGGCAATTGAAGTCACCCGAAGTCATGAAGATCCTGAACTGCATAGTGTGGAAGAATGTCGATGTAGAAAGGATTGGCCAATGTGGAAAAAGGCTATCTAAGCTGAGTTAAACTCACTTGAAAAACGGGAAGTATTTGGGCCTGTAATCCCTACACCTGAAGGTGTAAATCTCGTTGGGTACAAATAGGTATTTGTACAGAAATATAATGAGAATGAGATTGTGCGTTACAAGGCCAGACTTGTAGCACAAGGTTTCTCGCAGAGATCTGGCATTGATTATGATGAAACATATTCTTCTGTTATGGATGCAATTACGTTTTGATTCTTAATTAGTCTATCAGTCTCCGAAGGACTTGATGTGCACTTAATGGACGTGGTTACAATATATTTATATGGATCACTAGATAGTGATATGCATATGAGGATCCTCAAAGGATTCAACATGCCCGAAGCATGTAAGTCAAAACCATAAAATATGTTCCCTATTAAATTGCAAAGATCTCTATACGGATTAAAGCAATTCGGATGCATGTGATACAATCGATTGAGTGAATATTTGTTGCAAGAAGGATATATAAATAATTCTATATGTCCATGCGTGTTCATTAGGAGATCAGAATCTAGCTTTACAATTATTGCGGTATATGTTGATGATCTAAATCTTGTAGGAACTCCCGAATAGCTCACCAGAACCACAGATTATTTGAAAAGGGAATTTCAGATGATAGATCTCGAAAAAACAAAATTTTGTCTTGGATTGCAACTTGAGCATTTCCCTGAAGGAATTTTCTTACATCAATCAACCTATACTGAGAAGATCTTGAAACGTTTATATATGGATAAAGCTCATCTATTGAGTCCAATGGTAGTCCGGTCACTTGATGTAAAGAAGGATCCCTATCAACCTCATGATGATGGTGAGGGGCTACTTGGTCCTAAAGTACCATATTTGAGTGCTATTGGTGCTCTTATGTATCTTGCAAATTGTACACGACCAGATATTGCTTTTGCTATCAATTTGCTAGAAAGATTTAGCTCAGCTCCAACTCAAAGACAATGGAATGGTATTAAGCACATTTTTCACTATCTTAGTGGTACAATTGATTTGGGATTATTTTATCCCAAAGGATCCAAATCACCATTAGTCGGGTATGCAGATGCTAGTTATCTCTCTGATCCACATAAAGCTCGATCACAATTAGGCTATGTGTTTACTTGTGGCAATACAGCAATCTCATGGCGATCTGTGAAGCAGACATTAATTGCCACCTCTTCAAATCATTCTGAAATCATTACACTGCATGAAGCCAACCATGAATGTATTTGGTTGAGATCTATGATCCAGCATATTCGAGAATCTTGAGTCTTACCTTCAATCAAAGACAACCCATAACGTTATACGAAGATAATGCTGCATACATTGCACAAATCAAAGGTTCATTAAAAGTGACAGAACCAAGCATGTCTCACCAAAATTCTTCTATACTCATGTGCTCCAAAAGAGTGGTGCTATCAATGTTTAGAAAATACACTCTAATGACAATCTAGCAGATTTATTCACGAAGGCGTAACCAACTACAACATTCAAGAAGTTAGTACACGACATTAGAATGCGTCGACTCAAAGAACTTTCATCACGAAATCATAGTCATGCTGAAATGAGGGGGACTAACTGATTCGAGAATATTATTCTAACAAATGACATTCAAGGGGGAGTGTTATGAATAGTGGTGTTCAATATTTGAATAGTGAATGTCATCCACTGAAATTAATGCAAAACCAAAGTTTCTGGCTTTACATTTATGACACTTAGACTCTTGCTTCAAGCAAAGGTTTATAAATTGGAAGTGAGATTGCAGTGTAAGATACAGAAGAAACAAGTAAGACAGATAACATTGAGATGTGTAGTATTGAGAGTTCAACACTGTGAGTGTTTGTCTTATACTTCTCAATAATATATCAGCTCCCTCCACAATGGACGTATGCAAATTGCCGAACCACCTGAATTATCTATGTCCCTTGGTGTGGTTGTTTATTTGTGAGCCCATTTTTATTACTAGTTTTATAACAATACACTTATACACACAAGAAAATGTATATAGTTTCCTGTACCAAAAACATATATTTCCTCCGTGCTAAAATTATTTTCACATTTTGGGACTCCAACTTATTAATATTGCAACTCTCTAATTTCTATTTTTTAAAATTGTCCCTCGTAATTATTGCATATCTTTTTTTGTCTACTTGAGATTGTTTATAATTTTAATTGAAGAAATAAAACAAAGGAAGTTTGGAAATATTAGGGCTCGCATGATAACGTAGTGGTTTTTAGTTTTTCATTTTGTTTTCATTTTATCAATACAAAAAATAAAAACAAAAACTGAAAATTAAAAACTATAACGTTACCATGCGAGCCCTTAGTTTTGACTTTTCAAAGATGACAATTATTTTGAGACATTCTAAAATGGAAAGTGTGATAATAATTTTGTGTCAGATGGAGTATATAACTAAAAGAAAGAAAAAGAAGAAGTATGAAACTTCATACACAACTTTTACACAACCTTATGTGCACAATCTACAAAAGTTTCTCTTGTTTTATCATGTGATGTCAGTGAACCTCTCAGTGATACAGGAGAGAATACTTTTATAGATTATGCATAAAGGATTGTGTGAAAGTTGTGTACAAAGTATTACTCCCTCCGTCCCTTTTTTTGAGTCCACCTTTGGGAACTCAACTTATTAAGGGGACAAAAAGAATCTACACCTACTTTCCACAATTGCCCCTAATCATTTCAATAACTTTTTTTAATTTGGTCTTGATGTAGATTTCAAGGAAGGGTAGTTTTGGAAAGTAAGTAAAAATTGCATGCCAATTTAGGAAAGTGGACACTAATTTTGGGACATCCCAAAATAGAATATAGGACTCAAAAAAAGGGACGGAGAGAGTACCAAAGAAGAAATAGAGAGTACCAACCAACATTTAACATTTGACTTGCTTAATTTACACGCAACAAGCACTTGCAGTCTTGCACATAAACAAACCCATGGAAGCAATTTTGCTCACGTTACATACCTCACGGATTGTTAACGGATGATTCTTGAGTGGACAAGTATCTGTGGGATCCACTATCATTTGGTTGAACTAAGTGTTGTTTCTAATCTTTAGTTACATGTTAAGTGTTTGCTCAAAAAACAAAAATGTCAGAGATGTTCTTTATTGGTTGAACAGGAGTGCATTGTTCAAAACAAAAAAAAAACTCACGAATTTCAACATGGGACCCACAGTCCACCAACGTGTTTGTTCCACGAGTAATGTTCGATACAATTCGAAATTCACACTGAATTTAACATCTTATGCTTAAAATGCATATACATTGAACTGTATGAATTTTTCACACTTTTCTCTGCACTATTTACACAATATATGGTACATGCATTTAATTAAAGCTGGATGTTAAATTCAGTGTGGATTTCAAAGTGTGCCTAGCATTACTCACACAAATGATATTAGTTACACTAATACACTAATACACTAATACAACTAAATTAATTACACTAATACATTTTTCACCAAACACAACTCACACAAATGATATTAGTTCGTGACAAACAATTTGAGAACCCTGATTTTCTTACAACTTCATAAATATTACCATTATAATAAAGATAAAGGACTACATATTTTCTTAATTGCTCTATAGATCCCGGTCCCATTGATATGGGTGTAATAGCATGTGTTGTTGATAAAAATTACCTTAAGAAAAAAAATTCTCAAAAAAAAAAAAATTTACCTTCAAATATTCTCCAAGGAGGTAAGAAAATCTGTGTTCTCAAATTGGTTGGCACGCACTAATATCATTTGTGTGAGTTGTGTTCGTTAAAAAATGTATTAGTGTAATTAATTAATTGGTGGACTGTGGGTCTCATGTTGAAATTCGTGAGGTTTTTTTTGTTTTGAACAATGCACTCCTGTTCAATCAATAAAGAACATCTCTGACATTTTTGTCTTTTGAGCAAACACTTAACATGTAACTAAAGATTAGAAGCAACACTTAGTTTAACCAAATGATAGTTGGTTTCACATACACTTGTCCACTCAAGAATCATCCGTGAGCAATCCGTGAGGTATGAAACTTGTCCACTAAAAGAAGGAAAAAGAAGAAGTATGAAATTTCATACATAACTTTTACACAACTTTATGTGCACAATTTACAAAAGTCTCTCTTATTTCATCATGTGATGTCAGTGATACAGGAGAGAATACTTTTATAAATTATGCATAAAAAATTGTGTGAAAATTATGTAAATATTACCAAAGAAGAAATAGAGAGTACCAACCTACATTTAACATTTGACTTGCTTGATTTACACGCAACAAGCGCTTGCAGTCTTGCACATAAACAAACCCATAGTAATTTTTTTTTATTTTTGGCACATGCACAAACTGGCAAACCCATAGTATTTGACATTGCTTGATTTCTGTAGTTTCTTGTTTTAGTAAAAGTGGCCATCATTGCTGACAATGTTTTTCACTCTTTTCAATAATTCGCTGAAGTCCCTCTATTAAATATGTACAGTACACGTATATGTATAATATATCCATTTGGAAGTATAGATTATATATAAATGTGGAGAGCATTTTTCTCTTTTATTGTTCACTCAGGTTTTTATTGAGTGATATTATATATCTTATTTCAGTAATTATGTTGATAGTACGTATAGGGATAAAATGAAAATAAAATAGGACACATGTCACTCTAATAAACAAGGCCTGAGAAAGCAACAGTGAACCAAAATTAAGTGACAAAAATACTCTCATATATGTCATGTGTTGCGATGTGGATATCATTAATTGTTGGGTGTAATGAACAATTCAACTTGAAATGATGGTTAAAAATTAATATGTGAACTTCTATACTACATTTTAGTGGTTTAGAATGCACTGGCGGACGCACGTGCAAGTCAGGGTTGGCACAGGCCCTCCTGAACTTTTAAAAATTACAGAATTATATATTATATTTTACAGATTTTACAAATAGGCCCTTTTAAAATTCACACAGGTCCCCTCTGGACTTTTAAAAATTATAGATTTACATACAATTTTTTTATAGATTTTAGACACAGGCCCCCCGGACTTTTGAAAATTCTAGATTTATATGTAATATATTACATGTTTTAGAAATAGGCCCCCTAAAATTACATGATTTACCCCAAACTAGGAATGTTAAACTAATTTTACAGTTTTACACATAATTGTGTATAAGTAGACCTAAAAAAAAATTGCCTCGGGAGCACTGCCCCCGAACCCCCGTATAGTTTAGGTCTCCTCTGACCAAAAACCCTAGGTCTGCCCCTGTTAGAATGTATCATATGTCCTAACTTACAACACTTTGACATCACTTTAGTACTAAAATGTTGTAACTTTAAAAACCATCTAACTTGTGGAAAATAAAAGTAAAAAAAAAAATTTATAAAAAAAAAAAGGACACATTAATTTTTCTTTTGACAATTATTTATTTTATAAATAATACAACATTTTAACATCCAAATATTAAATTTTACAAATCAAAAACACTAGGATATATATGATACATTTTAAATCATTAGGATGTATAACAAAATTTTGCATGTAGTCGGTATAACTATTAGAATAATCAAATGTGTTAGATTAGTCAAGTGTCAATAATTCAAACACTTGAAAAGCTATCCGTCCAAAAGTCGTAACTCGTGTAATCTATACAGATTTCTAGATAGATAGATAGATGCATCGATAATCTATGTAATGTTGGGAATTTAACATGCAGAATTAAATTCTTTTAAATAAATATACATGTTTGAGCAGTAATTAAACATACACATTAAAGAAAAGGTACACAGATTTTTATGTGGTTCGGCCAAACACCTGCCTACGTCCACACCCGAGAGATCCATTCTTTCAATATTGAGTAAAATTAACATGATACAAGTATGGATTAAATCACATAACCCAAATACAAGACTCTTGTACACTCCACACTCAATACCCCCAAAGAACCTGGCATAATCACTGTTATACATAGAGAAATCATAGAGACAAAGAAATACCCTCTCTACCTCACATCCCTATAACACTGTGAACACTCCTTACAAAAAAATCCCAATGATTAATGTCCCATGCCCCCAAAGAAGCACCCTCTCTCGCCACCACTCTCTGACCGAGTGATTCCAACTCTTCTACAATGTATGACATATTTTATACACATATGTATCACCACCTAACAAGTCATAGCCGTGTGAACAAGTGAAAAAGTACACTTCAATTTGAACACCATTGATTTATTGAACCAATCAATTCTAGCCAACCACAACTTTTAGAAGTTTAAAGGCTACACAATTCAACACTCCCATTTTGTTTCAACTACTAAATGGGTCACGACTTTGTCATGATTATCCATGCAAAATATATGTGATATGTATGTATTATCCCAACAATCATCCCCTATATCACATATGGGGTAATTACTCTGCCACACATCACCAGCACCTCTAACTAGTGTGCTCACACCCCCTCAACTGAAGTGCCCACAAAGCCCACTGCTTTGCATCCGTTTGACAAACAGTAAACACATCACCATTGGCCATCACCAAAACCAGCTTACACAACCCTCGAATCAATACGGTCTCGACACCCCGATTCAAACAATACGGCCAATATATGTTCAATTGCCCCGGGTTAATTATATGTATTAACTCCACCAGAGAAGAGCCTCGACTTGTCCTTCTCCCAAAGCAGGATTTTCCCTCACCATTGTTTGAACTGTGAACAAACCATCCACGCACTCACTTGTATAAGAATTTTTCATCGAAGACTTGGGAGTCTCCACTCAACCAACTAGACGACACAAACCATCCACACTTCTCTCAAACGTTGTGTGTGATTTTCAACAAAAATAATAGATTCTTCGCAACTTTGGAATCAATATCACACCACCCAAATAGCGAACCTGCTCCAAAAAATATGTGATCAACGTTCCTACGTGCAGTGTCCTAATAGTTATCTCTATAGGATAATTGTGCCCGTGTCTGCCCCCACCTTATTGGAACCCATCAAATTATTTTCTCCAGAATAACATACTTACCATAGTCGAAATCTAACAATCTAAGAGAAGTGTTCGTACAAGTTGAGTGTGAGGACCTCTCCATCGTACGCAACCTGCTATAATCCCAATAGCATTGAAATCACATTTTTTCATAGATCGTGACTTGTTGCCTCATCCGATCTATCACCAAATTTACTTATTTTTTTTCTTTTCTTCAGCTTTTCTTTGTACCACCGTGCTGCTATTGTACTGCCACCATGTGCCTCTGTCACCATGATCTAACCACCATAGCTCTAATACCACTTATTGGAAATTTAACACACGGAAGAAAATTCTCCCAAATAAAAACACACACATGCACACATGATCAGTAATTAAACATGCATACCAAAGAAAAGACACACAGATTTCTATGTGGTTCGGCCAAACACCTGCCTGCGTCCACACCCGAGAGATCCATTCTTTCACTATTGAGTAAAACATGGTACAAGTTATATGGATTAAATCCCATAACCCAAATACAATACCCTTGTACACTCCCCACTCAATACCCCCAAAGAACTTGGCATAATCACTATAATACATAGAGAAATCATAGAGACAAAGAAATACCTTCTCTACCTCACATCCCTATAACGCTGTGAACACCCCTTACAGAAAACCTTAATGATTAATGTCCCCTATCCCAAAGGGGCACCCTCTCTCATCACAACTCTCTGGCCGAGTGATTCCAACTCTTCTACAATGTATGACATATTTTATACACATATGTATCACTACCTAACTAGTCATAGTCATGTGAACAAGTGAAGAAGTTCACTTTAATTTGAACACCATTGATTTTTTGGACCAATCAATTCTAACCAACCATCACTTCTAGAAGTTTAAAGGCTACACAATTCAATACTCCATTTTGTTTCAACTACTAAACAGGTCACGGCTTTGTCATGATTATCCATGCAAAATATATGTGATATACATGTATTATCCCAACATGTAAGTGGTTAGAGTCTGGGGTTAAGTTACATTTAATGGGGGAGGTGCCATATGGCACTCCTCATTTTTTCTAGCAGATTTGTGTACATATGTGTAAATATATATAGAGTCCGATTTCAGTGCGCACTGGGTAAGCATACAAGGTGAGTGCATTAGATTTTTAAGCCTAAAAAAATCGCAGGTTACCCCGCTGACCCGAGCCCCATTCTGCTTTTCTGTTGACTGGCGGTTTTTTTAGGCTTAAAAATTCAGTGTGCACTGGAGCTTGACTCTCTATATATATATATAGGGAGAGGGTCTTAGGTGACCCAGTGCACTGGGCAAGTGTACTGAGCGGGGCGGTGGGATGGGGCGTGGGTCAAGTGTACTGACCCAGTGCACTGGGCTTTTATACCTAAAACACCCGCGGGCTGCCCCCATTGACCACGCCCCGTCCCACCGCCCCGTTGACCCGCCGGTTTTTTAGGCTTAAAAATTCAGTGCACTTACCTAGTGCACCTAACAGCCTCTCCCTATATTTATATATATATATATACACATTTTAGGGACCTTTTCTTTATTTTTTATTTTTTTATCTACACATGGACTCACACTCACACCTAACCCAATGCACCCCAAGGCCTCTCAATGGTCCAAATCAAAGCTCAACATAGGCCACAAACATACTTAAGTGCAAAGGTCTGGGCACTAACCCCATAGGGAGAGTTGAACCCCCCATATGTCCCTTGTAGGTGTGGGGGTGATACCATTATACCACATAGGTCTTGGTTATTAGGAACCTTTCTATGATGCATTTTAATGGTTTTGGTTGTATTATACAACTAAATCACAACACTTTGGCACCATTTTTGGTGTCAAATTAGTCTTTGTGCCAAATGCTTTGTAATTTTAGAAACCATTAATTTTTTTTTGAAAAAACCATTTTACTTTTCAAAACCATTTTTTTTCAAATATTACTACACTTTGGCACCAAAGTTTTACAGCATGTCATTTGAATGCATGATTCATCCAAAACAACTCTGATGTGTGCTAGGATTTCCCTACACACTGAGCTATAATTTGTCAAAAACAAGTTGGCCCTCTATTGACGCCCAAAATAATACAAATTAGGTTTTTTTTTCTCTCTTTTGCCTTTTTGTGGCAGAACAGAGCAAGAGGTAACCAAACCTGACCAAAAAAAAAAAACCAATGTAAGTAGGTGACTATTATATGTTCTTCAAATTTTGGCAGCTCCAAAGACAACACGTTGGTTCCCCTTGCTGCTACATTTACTGGTTTCTTTCACTTAAATTTTGGCTGATAGGGTAAATGATGTGGCATGTCCACAGGGGTTTAAGGCCTCCAACAAAGAAAATAAAATTTTGAAAAATATAGGATAATTGAAAATAAATATTTGAAACAAAAATCGCTTCCATTGGAAATTGACTAGTATTTCTTTCTCTGATGTTTTATCTCTAAACTTTCTCCTTCTTGATCCCTTGCTTCTTTATAGAGCTGAATTTGTTTGTATGTACTCCGCATAAATTACATACATGTTGTAATACCCTATTTTATGAGATAAATATTAATAAATAAGACTTGGTATTATTCCTTGTATATATAGATATATGACTCTTACCCTTCTGTTGGACAATTTTATCTCCCAATTGACTGCCCTTGTGTCCCATTTGATTGTCATCCTACCGACCTGAATCCATGACGTGTCCAAACCCAATCGCTTGCCAATGACTCACAATCGATTGCCATGAGATATCTGAGCCCAATCGATTGCCATCTGCAGATCTTTGTTTCAACTTCGCTACGTGTTTTGACGTATGGCAGTCTCATTCTCTATATATATGCATTCATTTCGTCCATTTGGACTCTTTTTAACAGTTCTTAAGAGAGAGAGAGAGAAAGAGAGAGAGAGAAAGAGAGAGAGAGTGAATCCATATTTTATATATACACTCACACATCCATATATATATACATAAACATACACACACTGCCTTGGGAAGTAGAGGAAGTAGAAGAGAAAGAGAAGATTAGAAAGAAGGGGAGAAAGAGAAGGAGAACCAGAGAGAGACAGAGATAGAAAGAGATAAGAGAGAAGGATGAGAAAGAAAGCTCAAAGCTTCCATAGCTCCACTATAGTTTATATAACTTCCGCACTCCTAGCTCTACAATAGATTGTAATCTATAGTCAAATTCTACAGTGACATTCCCAATATTTTCAATACATTCACAAGAGTGGGGAACGATATAAAATCTACAATGATGCATCACACCAAGGACTTGGTTGTGTACTTATGCAAGACGGGAATGTCATTGCATTTGGATCCAGACAATTGAAATCGCATGAGAAGAACTATCCCACGTATGATCTGGAACTAGCTGCGATAGTATTTGCATTAAAGATATGGAGACACTATCTCTATAGAGAGAAGTATGATCTGTTCTCGAATTATAAGAGCTTAAGATATCTATTCTCTCAGAAGGAATTGAACGTGCGACAACGGAGATGGATGGAATTACTCAAGGATTACGACTTTTCATTATAATACCTTCCAGGTAAGGAAAATATCGTAGCAGATGCTTTGAGCCGTCGACCTAGATTAGTAATTGCTGCATTATTGATTCGGGAGTGGCGAGCATTAGAAGTTTTAGTTAAATTCAACCTTCAACCCGTGGAATCAACGGAAGGATAACATTTTGGGTGTTTGGTTGTTCAACCGACTTTAATCAACTGTATCATAGATGTTCAACAGACAACTGAAGATTTGAAGTTCTGGTTCGCAAAGATGTCAGCAAAGGAACCAGAAATATAGAGTATCAGTGCAGACAGAGCCTTAAGATGTAAGGGTAGACTCTGTGTGCCTGACGAAGACAATCTCCAGAAAGACATATTAGACGAAGCATACAAGTCACGGATAAGTATTCATCCTGGAGGTACAAAGATGTACAAGGACTTAAAGAGGAATTTTTGGGAATGAAGCAAGAAGTAGCTAAGTACGTAGCTTAGTGTCTTACTTATAAGCAAGTAAAGGCGGAACATTAAAAACCACCTGGACTACCTCAGCCATTACCAATTCCCTAATAGAAGTGGGAACACATAATAATGGATTTCGTGGTAGGTTTGCCAAAGTCACAGCAAAACCACGATGCTATCTGGGTAATCGTGGATCAACTTACAAAGACGGCGCATTTCATAGCATACAGTATGACATACCTAGTGGAACGATTGAGCCGGATGTATCTATAGAACATTGTATGATTACACGGCATACATGTTTTAATCGTGTCGGATCAAGATTCACATTTTACTGCAGAGTTCTAGAAAAGTCTTCAGACAGCAATGTGAACTACATTAAACTTGAGTTCAGATTTTCATCCGTAGACCGACGGTCAGACAGAGATGTCAATTAAGTGATGGAAGACATGCTACACGCTTGCGTAATAGATTTTGAGAGTTCTTGGTAGACATACCTATCACTAATAAAGTTTACCTACAACAATAGTTACCATACGAGCATAGGAATGGCGCCGTTTAGAGCTTTATATGGAAGACCTTGCTGTTCGCCACTATGTTGGGCCGAAGTTGGAGACAATCAACTTCTTGGGCCAGAAATGGTACGAGAAACCAGTGAGAATATTCAAATCAAATGTGAGAAGATAAAGATAGCTCAGACCCGACACAAGAGTTATGCAGAAAAGAGATGCAACGACTTGGAGTTTGCAGTAGGAGATCACATGATACTCAAAGTTTCACCCGTTTGAGGTATCGTCTGGTTTGGTCAGAAGAGAGGCAAGCTATCACCTTGATTCATCAGACTATTCGAGATTCTGGAATGTGTTAGGAAGGTTGCTTATCGACTTGTATTGCCACCAAAGATGTTTGGAGTGCACAACATCTTACACATTAGTATGCTGAGAAAGTGTGCCAACAAACTAGCGCAAGAGATCAACTTCAAGGACATTGAAGTCAATGACAATGTTACCTTCAATGAAGGACTAGTGCGGATCCTAGATCATGGAATCAAGAAGATCAAGAATAAGTAGATCCCACTAGTGAAGATCCAGTGGAAGCATCATAATAAAGGAGAAGCTTTATGGGAACTAGAGTCAGAGATGAGTGAGAAGTTTTCATTTTTGTTTTAATCTACTTGCTTTCGATTCGAGGATGAAGACTTTTAATTGGTGGTGGATGATGTAATACCCTATTTTTCTAAGATATATATTAACAAATAAGACTTGGTATCATTCCTTGTATACATATATGACCCTTACCCTTCTGTTGGACAATTTTATATCCCAGTCGATTGCCCTTATGTCCCAATCGATTGCCACTTTTTGAATACCAATCAATCGCCATCTTTACCAATCGATTGCCATCTTGCCGACCTGAATCCATGACGTGTCCTAACCAAATCGATTGCCATGAAATATCTAAAGTCAATCGATTTCCATTGAGCCCAATCAATTGCCATTTACAAATTACTCTTTTCAACTTTGCTTCATGTTTTGACATGTTGCACTCTGATATTCAATATGCTTGATATCATTCTTTGCCTTAGGTCTATTTGGTCAGTCCTTGAGAGAGAGAGATTCATATTTATATATATACTCACATATATATATATATATGCACAAACATACACACTGCCTTGGGCAGTAGAGGAAGAAGAAGAGAAAGAGAAGATCAAAAAGAAGAGAGAAGAAGGAGAAAAAGAGAAGGAGAACTAGAGAGAGACAAAGGCAAAAAAAAAGAAGACGGAAGGAGGAGAGAGAAAGTTTAAAATCTCCATAGCCAAACACATCCTTAAGTGAGTTTTTACTCACTTGGTCCCATTATATAATGTTTTTATAAGTTTTGAGCAAGTTTAGATGTAACAAACACGTCCCTTTACGTTTATATATGCTGAACTGAAATTCTGTTGGAGAAGCTAGAGTCCCAATCGATTGTACATTTTCCAATCAATTACAACGGAAACTCACAGGTCGCAGTCTACTAAGAACTATTACAACAGCTGGCATCTGTTTCCTAGACTACAACAGAAACTCACAGGACGCGGTCTACTAAGAACTATTACAATAGTTGGCATATGTTTCCTTTTACTCAGAGTATTCAGGCCCTATGGGAACTGTCATATGTCATAGTTAGTACACAACTTAGGTAGGTTTGATAAGTTCTGAGAATTATACGTGGGGGCACATTTGGTCATGATATGTTCTTAAAGGTTGGTGAACTGTGCATATGCTCTTAAAAGGCGATGAGCTAGACCAAGTAGTCCTTAGATAGACCAATTGATTGCCACTTTTTGAATACCAATTGATTGCCATCTTTACCAATCGATTGCCATCTTGTCGACCTGAATCTATGAGGTGTCCTAACCCAATCGATTGCCAATGACTCATAATCGATTGCCACGAAATATCTAAAACCAATCAATTGCCACTGAGCCCAAATGATTGCCATCTATAGATCTTTCTTTCAACGTTGCTTCGTGTTTTGATGCGTGGCACTCTCATTCTCTACATATATACATTCATTTTGTCCATTTGGACTCTTTTTAATAGTCCTTGAGAGATAGAGAGTGAACCCATGTGTCACGCCCCAGAATAGCAAAAATAGAGAAAAAAAATTTCCTTTTTGGGTCTATAGGGAATGATGAATAAATGTCACTAAATTGTCCACACCACACAGTAGTAGTCAGACAAAATAACATAATAGTACAAAAACTGAATATGTTACAACCATTCTAGTTATTACAAAATCATAAGAGTGCGCTACAGGAATGTACAAGGTCTGAAAGCAACATATGACCTGGTACCAAGTATATAGAAGTTCATTAAGATTATAAAACTAAACATCTATCTTCATCTCTAGCTCATGTAGGGGTAGTTATCAGCATAGTAGTCTTGCCCAACATTGCCTTCTGCTCCAGGTCTACCCTCAATATAGCCCTCATCCACATAGTAATCATTTTGGTAGTGATCGTCACCTACAAGGTTAGGAACAGGGTACTTTAGATAGCAGATGTCCAGGCATAAACCCCGTCAGCTTAATGAAAGCTGAGTGAATAGAACCTAACACCGTATCATAGGTATAATGTAGTTACCAATTATGAAGGACATAATATATAGTTCTACTAGTAATATATTTCTCTCTTTTATTCCCAATCCCGTTGATCGGTTACTCATGTCTTTATACCCAAACTTAGAACATCATACTCATCAATGAAAGACTTGATTGTAATACTCCTGGATACACCAATGCTCTATCTATCATGTCAATGCAAAACTGCGTAACACTGCAAGTCATAGACATTATGCCTGTCAATCTCCCATTTTTAAGGACATATGCACATTCCACTGCATGTCAGAGATTTAATACTTTACGCAAAGGCACATCAAATCTATAGCCACGATATATCGATATCCACATATTCTTAGCCACCGCATATATAGACACATTCGTTTATTTACTATGTTTGAGAATCTATGCCTCTCGTAACTATCTCAGAACTTAACAAACCTACATATCGTTGTACTGCTACTGATACATGACAGTCCCATGTGGCCGGACTACTCTGATCAAAATGAATAGATTATCAAACTCAATTAGAAGTACTCACTACTAACGTCTGATCCCAAATACGTTCCACGCAAGTACTCTTACTACCGCGTCCCATTATCTTTTTATTCAACCATATCGCAAAATGGAAGTATGTACTGCTATATGAAAAATTAAATAGTTTGGATTATAACAAACAAGAAACAATTATGTACTGAAATGTTTGATTGATCGAAGTCATTTTGATCGATTGAAGAGAAATAAAGTTTGATCGATTGAAAAAAAAAATCTTCAAGCAATTGAAGTCAAGCTGTCTCCATCAATTGAAGTTATTTGGATCGATTGAGACTCTGGTGGTTTGATCGATTGATTGACTGAACTCTATTCGATTGATTGAACTCTATTTGATCGATCGAATAAACGACTTCGTCTCCAGAGGTTCTGGGTATTGAACCTCTAGAGTGGTTAGGGCATGTTTGGGGTCAATTAATTACGTCCAAAACTCATAAATACACACACTTAAGCTATTAAGTGAGTTTAGAACTCACCGAGAGATGCTAAGGGCATGTTTGGCGAATGTGAGATTGAGCTCCCTCCAATGGCCTCCTCTCTCTCTCTCTCTCTCTCTCTCTCTCTCTCTCTCTCCTACCCTCTATCTCTGTCTCTCCTTCTTTTTCTCTTCTTCTATGTTTTCTTCTATCTCTCTCTCTTCCCCCCATGAACTGATATATATATATATATAAGGTCTATGTGTGTGTATATATATATGGATGTGTATATATATATGAATGTCTCTTAATCTCTCCCCCTCAATTTCTCTCAACTCTCTCAATTATCTCTTGGTCTCTCAAGAACACACACACAAATAGATTATATATACATACAAATACACAGTTACTTATATATATATCAAATCAAGAGAAAGACCGAGGAGAAATTCTTAGACGTCAAAATTTACGACGAAAATCTCGGCATCAAATTTTCAGTCCCTTTTCCACTGTGAGTATTATAAACTCACTCCCAACGTATATAAATGTATTTTTCTGTATAGATATGTGTATATATAAGTATATATATACACCATTGAAGCTTAAAATTAGAGTTTTATGAAACTTAACCAAAATCAATTCAGTGAATTAAAAATGAAAGATCTTAGTCTCAATAAGCTGTGGTTCGAATACTACGAAGTAATTCATCCGTATCGCGATGTATTGTTGATTTAAAGTTTTGTCACTCTTACTTTAATCACAAATTTTGAGAGATACAATCAGTATCAGTATAATCGAATATCATAATTGTAATCTCGCGGAAAAACTAAGAAAATCATATATTACATGATATGTTTGAAACGAAATTCAGAAATGGGTAAAATAACAGTTTTGAAATCGAAACAGGGGAGAAATCTGGAGAAGACGATGACCAGGACCGGTCATGCTACATGACCAGGACCAGTCTCGAAACATGACCAGGACCTGTCGCGACCAGGACCGATCATGACCATGACCGATCCCGCTGAAAGACCACGACCGGTCCCGCCCTTCAGTGACAGAATGATTTGTCTCTTTAAAACAATAACTGTAGGAGAATTTTATTTGCTACATAAAGTGGTACCTGCTACTGTAAGCTATTATACCTTACTATTTTATTAGAGATCAATTTTTATAAATCAGATTAAAGAAAAATGGATTTATTTATATTGATCTATATAAACCGTTCTGATATTGCAAAAAGGGAATATAAACTAGATAAGTACATTTTTCATGTTCGTACGAATATTCTAATTTGTGCTTAATAACTGATGTTACAATTAATGAACATTGACATGCATGATAGGATCGAGGTTGAGTCAACATGCATGGTGTATGAGAAAGTGTGAAAAGAGTACAGAGTGGTGGTCTATTGTACGACCCAGATATCGATAAGATATTATTCCTAGTATCTAAGGCAACTTTGTAGTGTGCGACTTGAATATCGATCGGATATTATTCCTGGTATCTAAGATGGCTGGGTAGTGTACAACTCAGATATCGATCCGATATTATTCCTGGTATCTGAGGCGCGCATTTCGGATACTGATTGGATATTATTCCTAGTATCCGAAGCAATGGTATGGTGTGCGACTTGAATACTAAGCAGATATTATTCCTAGTATCTGAAGCGATGGTATGGTGTACGACTTAGATACTAATCGGATATTATTCTTGGTATATCAGGCGACAATGTATTGTGTAACTCAGACATCGATCGGATATTATTCCTGGTATCTTAGGTGACTATATTGTGTACGGCCCGGATATTGATTATATATTATTCCTGGTATCTGAGGTAATGGTATGATTGAAATCGAGTTGGTCAAGAGAAAAGAGTCGGCAAGATGAGATGTTACATTGTTTATGCACGGTCATATATTTACTGCTTACTATCTCCCCGTGTTATATGTTGAAGTTGGGACCTTGAATTATTGTTTTAATGATGTTAAATTGTAATGTTGTTATATATACTTATATACATTGAGAGCACATGTTTATTTTGCTCACCAGCTTGCATAAGCTGACAGCGTTGATGCGTCATGGACTCAATGTCCAGATTTTTCAGGTCAGGAACAACCAGAGTATTTCGACTATGCTAGTTAGAGGCAGGAGACTTTCCAAGAGGGCTGTTTTAAATTTCTTATGTTTTAAATCCCAGAGACGTAATAGACTCTATATTAGATATTTGAATAAGCCAATTTGTGCCTAAGACAATGACTGATGTAATAGTTTAGTAAGTTTTATTTTGGGAGCTTATGTTTATTAGTATCCTTCTCTTTAGAAATGTTGTTTAAGTTATTTGTTGCAGGGACAATTGGTTACTCTCACTTGTCACGACCTACGAGTCCATAAAGGAAATGAAACACTTTCCTGATTTATGCTACGTCGGGGCGTGACATGCAAAAAACATTTCTGTCTTGCATCAGCATACATCCTAGTCCTTGGTGTGATGTATCACTATAGATCACATACCTTTTTCCACTCTTAGGTATCGCAAGTACCGGTTTAGAAGTCAATCTTTCCTTTAACTCCTGAAATGCACCCTCATGCTTGTTTGTCCATTCATACTTTGTCTCCTTTCTTGTCAAATTTGTCAGAGGTCCAGCAATCTTGGAAAATCTTTTGACGATTCTTCGATAATGTCCTACTAGACCAAGAAAACTTTTAACTTCTATCGCGTTGGTTGGCCTATTCCAGCTCAAGCCTGCATCGATCTTAGATGAACCCACAAAGATACCATTCTGAGATATAATATGTCCTAAAAATTTGACCTCCTATAGCCAAAATTCACACTTGCTGAACTTTGCATACAACTTACTATCTTGAAGTGTCTGTGAAGCAATTTGTAAGTTCTACTCATGATCTTCCTCTGTCTTTGAGTAGATCAAGATGTCATCAATGAATACTATAATAAATTGATCCAGATATGATTTGAACACTCTATTCACTAAATCCATAAATACTGCTGGGGCATTTGTCAATCCAAAATGCATAACAAGAAACTCATAATGCCCATATCTTGTCCTGAAAGTAGTTTTTGACACATCCTCCGGTTAAACCAATAATTTATGATATCCTGAACGCAGATCGATCTTTGGAAAGATCCTTGATCCTTGCAACTGATCGAATAGGTCGTCTATCTGAGGCAGTGGATATCGATTTTTTATCATAACCTTGTTCAATTCTCTGTAGTCTATATAGAGTCGAAGAGTTTTGTCCTTCTTCTTCACTAAAATGGGTATTCCCCAAGGTGATGTACTTGGGCAAACAAAGCCTAAATCTTCAAGCTCCTAAACTTGCTTCTTCAACTCCAACATCTCAGTTGACGTCATTTGATATGGAGTCTTAGATATCAGTAATGTTCTAAGTACTAGTTCCACACAAAAGTCTATTTCTCTTTTTGGTAGAAGTACCTTAATATCCTGGAGTACATCTTCCAAATCTTGTACGGTAGGAATCTGATCCATCGTTAATTCCATACTCGTACTCCTAATTGCGGCTACACAACTTGTTAGGAACACATCGCTCATTGCCTGACACTGAAATCTGATCGTCGATCGTCCTGGTATTAGAAACACAATAGTTCTAGTAGGGTAATCCAAGTTGGCGCAATACTTGGTAAGCCAATCCATCCCTAAGATAAGGTCGACTCAGACATTGATAGAACTACCAAGTCTGTCGGAATATTCCTATCTTCCAGGGTTAATGGACAATCCTTACACAATTCACCCAACTTAATAGTCACTCCTAAAGGTGACACAGCATTAAGTGTCGGCTCAAGTATCTGGGGTTCTAAACCCAATTATCGCACAATCTTAACAACAATAAACGAACATGCAGCACCAGTATCGAATAAAGCTTTAGCTTGACTGTGAAAGAGTACAAACATATCTTCCAGGTGCTTCTGTTCATCAGCATTAACGAATGCTTCCATTAAGAAGATAGCATTCATCCGTGCATGATCTGGGGGTCCTTGCACTCCTTGGACATGTGCCACATAATACCCGCCATGAGGTGCGTGGGGTGGCAATCTTTGCTTAAGTGACCAGCCTTATTGTAGTTACGAAAAAACTAATCATTATGGTGGTAGGTCTTAGGAGCAGTACAATTCCTTGCAATATGTCTGGGCATCCCACAGTTGAAACATCCCATGTTGCCTGGTGGGGGGGGTAGTAAGCAATGCCTAAGGTTGCTGTCCTGCTGGCAATATTGTTGGGGTCAAGGATAATTCTACTAGGGCTTCCTGGCTCCATCCCAGCTGCGATTGTTCCCTTGAAAGGTACCTTGAGATCTCCACCCTTGGGTATTCCTCGGCGACGGGTTCTGGAAATTCCTCGACGGTTGTGGTCGATTCATCTATTGTCATTGTACTGGATAGGTGTCCTTCTCCAAACTCATAGCAAGCCTTATGAATCCTTCAAAACTCTGATTCCAGTGCCCAATCATCATATGGAGCAAGTGAGTATTCAGTCCCTGGTAGAACCTCTTTACCTTCTTTTACGGGGTATCGATCATATGCTAAGCGAATCTAGACAACCGCTCAAATTGGGTCATATATTCCCTCATCGTCCAACTTCCTTGGACCAGGCTAAAAAAGTTCTCCTGTTGATCCTTCTCGTCCTCTGGAAAATACTTCTCCAGAAATTTTCCTTTGAACATTCTCCTTGTGACTTCAACTCCTATGGTAGCTCGTTTGGCTTCCCACCAATCCGCAGTAGCATAAGTAAGCTGAAATGTACCAAGATGGTGTCACGCCCCGACATAGTATAAATAAGGAAAGCGTTTAATTTCCTTTATGGACCCGTAGGTCGCGACAGTTTGAAGGATCGATTCCGTCCCAAACGTCGAACAACAATAAACAATAATCAGAGCAGAGCAATCAAGGCTTATAAAATTTTTCTAACTTATTACATCTTATGATACGGGGTCAACTAAGGCACAGACCGCCTTGAAACAAAACAATAACTTAAAGTCTATTACAGTCATCCTTAATACAAATAGTTAAAAACTTAAACATATAACTTAAAATATGCAATGACAATAACAGATTCTCTTCAAGCCGCCGTTCTCAATTAGCATAATCATACTGGTGAGCCTATTCATAACCTGAAAAGCCTGAACACGAATGTCCAGGACGCATCAACGTCGTCAGCTTCAAGAAGCTGGTGAGTATTAAAAACATAGCTTTGAATGTAAAACATACCCATTTACCTTCTTCCATTTTCAATTTTGTAAAATCAATCTTTTGACCACAGAAAGAATTCATTTTATAAAAACAACAAGGAATACATTAAAAGTCGATCATTCATGAAACATATAATTGTGTATGAGACAATGCACCACACTCATCTTGCAGACTCTTTTCTCTCGACAGACACAACAACCCACTATCTTACTCCTGGTATCTTTGAAACACTAAGATAGCCACACTTTAGCAACGGGGCGCCAGGGAGTGTCCAGTTTGCCTCACACTTTGGTCCGGGGTACCAGGGAGTGTCCATTGCCTCACACTTTGAATACCTAAACCGCTATGTAAATACTGGAGCAACTTCACGCAGTATCCAGACTCGGGTATCAGGGAGTGTCCGTAGGCCACACTTTAGCACTACCATGGGTGCCAGTGAGTGTACCGCTGACTCCATATGAATGACATGAACTTAAACATAAAGTAAATCGCTGAATTAACGGAATAACGCACGTACAGGGATTGATAAGTCATAATACAATGTTTTAAATCATCTCAAACATAACCAATAGAGTTCTGATTAAATAATTTTCTCAAACAGAGCCTTAACAGTCCTTAAAAATTGAACCAAACAGTCCCTTAACACAAAACAAACAAAAACCACAAACTGGCAGATCGCGCGCGCGGGCCGCTCGCGCGAAGGGTCGCTCGCGCAGGCCGCTCGTGCGATATGCCTAATTTTCATTTTATATATAAACTTTTCTGTCTGCCTGAAAAAGCCAAGGTCACGCGAGCGGGCCGCTCGCGCGATAGGTCCCTCGCGTGACCCTCGCTCGCGCGACCTGCCTAAATTTCATTATATATATATATAAACTCTTCTGTCTGCCTGGGAAAACGAGGATCGCGCGCGCGGATCGCTCGCGCGAGGGGTCGCTCGCGCGGTCCGCTCAAGCGATCTTCGTGCGCGCGATCGTGGTGCGAGTTTTTACTGAGACTTCTTCTTCCTCGCAAAAACTGCTCTGTTTCAGTTTTAAGGGTCCATTTTGACCCATTTTTAATTTCGGGAGTAATTAGGCCTTATAATATATTATTCCCTTTGTTTTTCAACAAGGATTAAGAATCCATAACCAATTAAACATGATCCAATCTATAGCTCTCACATTTTATGAAATTTTAAAAGATGACAAAACTTCATTTTCAATATACTTTGTGGTATGAACAAATTAGGCTCTATAACTTGAACTATATACTCTATATACTATAATCTTTGATATTCAACTCTGAAAACGAATTTAGATTAAGTTTTGAAAATCTTGATTTCAAGCTATGAAATTCATACGGGAAATCAACTATGGTGTTTTACAAAATTAAGCAAATACACAGTAACTAAACATGTAATTACATTCTTAGTGAGTTAGTAATACTCACTGTGATTGAGAAGATGTGTGATTGTTTGAGAAAGATAAGCAAATAAAAGAATCAAATCCAAGCTTTTGGCTATGGAGGATTTGAAGAGCTTCTTCTCTCTATAAAATTCTGTAGAACTCTTTCAAGCTCTCTCTAAACTCTCTGTGTTTCCAGTCTCTAAGAATGTGTGGATTGTGAAGAGAGTGTATATGAGTATATATAGAGATTCCTTAACTTGGCCACCAAGAACCACCACACACACTCAACAAATTCAATTTGATTTCCAAATTAACTAAAATGCAACTTATTCACAGATATGTATATACGTATATACATTCTCAGATGTTGAAGAGCCAAGTTAGGCTTATAGGGGGCAATTGAAATTGTTTGGGAAAACAAGCTTATGGCACTAGCAATGTACACTCACATATGTAACAACCAAACAAGGCCTTAACCAATGATGAGTTGCCATAAATAGAAATAAAGTGTATGTCCAATCACACTTTACATTGCTTCCAAAATCTGTGGAAGTTTAGCATCGCGCGGACAGTTTTGGACATAAACTGGTATTTTCGTGACGCGGTGTTCGTCACAAAATACAGAAAATTCATTTTAATGTAGGAAGTGGTTTTCTGGTTTTATAAAAATCTTGATTGAGTTAAAAGAAAACATTTCCACCGTTTTGAAATACAGTTTTGAAATTCAACACAGTGATCGCGTCAAAATCAAGATATTAAAGTATGCTTATTTATGCTTTACTTTCAAAAGATTTGTCGTGTGGAAAGTAAAGGTCGAACCCACAGAGATTGTTAATTTTTAATCCTTTAATTAATAAAATATAATCTATTTAGTTATAAGAAAATCGGAAATTTGATTGATTTGGAATTTGATTATTACTACTACTTTAAACTATGAATTAAACTAAGAAATTATGGAAATAAAATCTAGAATTGAATCTAAGTAAACTTGTGTACGAAATTCAAAGTTGATTTAAATATGTGGAGATGGGATCTAGGATTACAAATCCACCACTAACTATGCATTGGGGATCTATACTTCTTATTCTAAGTTCTATGTTTGGATAGTTATGACCTATTGTAGCTACAAGCCCAATAGTATCGTCAAGAAGATATCGTTAGTTTAATCTAAACATAATCCATCTATGGTTCACATGAATTATCTACCTATAACTAGGGTGTAGCATAACTCATCTTTCCTAAGCATGGATTATAAAAGATATAAACATCACAATCACATAAGCACCATTGTATGTAAATACTCCTATCAATCACAGAAATCAAGGACTATTGAGTTCAATAAGCATAAGGAAAAATCTAAGACAAGAATAGATCCAAAATACTCTTGATTATTAACATTAAAAACTGATTATATAAAATCCACCAACATACAATCACTATCTCAAACTATAAAATCTTAAAATAGAAAAGCATAGAATCCTCCTTTACATAGCTAGGGTTTCATTGAAACCCTAGATTATGAGTTTAGTTGCTCATAATGGGTGAAAGCATGAAGATTGAGTTGATGGAAGCCATTAGAAACCTTCAAGCTTGCTCTCCTCCTTCCTCTTGCCTTCAATGAATGTATGTGAATAGATCTCTAGGTGTGTAACCCTTAAAAAACATAAAAACTACGAATATATAGAGTTTACAAGAGCTTTTTTTCAACCTTCCTCTCTCGAAACGGATTAAAACAGGTATTATTTACAATCTGGACGTCTTCAAGCAGTTTCGTTCGCACAGGGCTCTTCAGAATATTGAAATACGTAACTCTACTTTTTGTACGGATCGCGTGAGCGGGCCGCGCGAGCGCGTCATTTGGGAGGTCGCGCGCGCGGATCGCGCGAGCGATTTCTGGGTTTTCGCGCCCGCCAATCGCGTGCGCGGATCGCGCGAGCGATTTCTGGATTTTCGCGCCCGCCAATCGCGCGCACGATGTGTCTTTTTTTGCTTCTTTCTTCCTGCTTTTTCACCTATTTTAACCTGATCTCCTTGTTTTCTTCTAAAACCTGATAGAAAATAGAAAATAAAGTAAAACTAGCCAAAAACAGGATAAAAACAACTAACAAATGTGAATTAAGGCGTATAATTAGGATTTGTTCTCTCCCGATCATACCCCCAAACCTACATTTTGCTAGTCCTCGAGCAAAAAGAATAAAATAAAACTACTAATAATTAAATTCCTACTCCATTTTCGTATGGATAACGATTGCACTTAGCCTGTGCAACAAGCCTTTTAAACCTCTAGGTGTCCCTAGTCGGACAAGTGAAGTCTCGTGAGGGTTCTCGTTAACAAGTCACCCACAACCATCTTTATAACTTGTAAAAAATTTTATTCAAAATTTTAAATATTTCACTGTCATATCCTTTTTTCGATAAAATCAATCTCAAATGAAACTTTAGAATTATCAAGAGTAAAACAATCGGTATGCCCTCCTACATTATGAAAAATAATCCGAAAACATATATCACCAGAATCAATAAAATATATCGAAGACTCGCATGTGTGTGAAATAGTAGTCAAGTGGATACACGGCAACTATGAACGTGAAATATAAATCAGATGACTATTTAGTGATGCTTTGACTACAAATCTCACGTTATTAATTACACTCTAAAATAAAGTCACTTTGAAACAGGTGTAAGCACTCATATGTACCCAGATACGAGAAAGAATTATTGTGCAAAACAAATAAACTCGCATGTGACTCTCAACAACGTACGACACGACAGAAATAAAATAGTCTCATGAATAGATATCGATCGTCAAGTAAATATTATTACTACCATGCTTATACTTCCTTTCCTTTATCGGTTCCATTTTCAAATCATGTTTCCATAGAATCAACTAGGACTTTATAAGGGTTATAATGTTGGTCAAGGGTTAAAGCTTAGAAAAGAAAGGTAAAAGGGATTCAAAAAGTTCGTAAGTACCTAGGAACAGCCTTAATGTGTAACGCAAAGGCTTTACTACAACGACTAGTTATATCACTCTTTTTTTTTTCTTTATCTCTTCCAAAAGAATCATATTTTTTTTTTTAATTCTTTTTCTCTACCCCTTTTTTTTTACTGTACTTATTTTCTTCTACTACTCAATACATAATTTTTCTTAGTCATTTATTAGCCCTGGTTCTTTATGAAAAACTATTCTCTAGCTACTTTTGGACATGGGTTGGGTCAATTTTATAGTGGCGAACTCCATATCGAAGTGGGTAGGATAATAGGTGAACAAAGAAATGGCTTATTTAGAAAGGCTCAAATGGGTTAACAAGGGAAAAATATCTATATTGGGTAGGCCAAAGGTCGAAAAGATTTAATAATAAAATAGACGGCCTAGTGTCATTTTCCAAAGTCACATGATTCTTCAATGCTATAATGTTAAGGGAAATATAATTTTTTCTTAAACATGATAATTATAATACCGACTCGACTCTCAATCAAAATAAAAAAATAATGAGACTACTCAACGAAATAGTGCGATATGTCAAAGAGATTCGATAAATTTAAAACCCTCACAAAGAATGATAGGCTCAACAGCTCACCGGGTTTAGTCTCCACAATTTTACTATTTAGCAATCCAACGTATATTATAGTTCAATTGTTAATATGTATCCATATGACTACGTGCCGTGCAACAAGATATGCAAGTATAAGATATAAAACAATGATTCTAAGGATATACAATCTTAAGACATACTTTCATAGATTCGGTAGACATTTGATTATACACTCTTTTAATTCTCAAAATTTCAACGAAATCTAATTATAAAAAAAAATGCAATATTGAACAGTATTAAGAAACTTATTTCATTTATTTATAGAACTACTAAAACTTATATTTTTGTTTTGGTTTTATTTTTTTGTTTTACAATGAATTAAAAGAACTAACAAATGAATGAAATAACGAATAAAAGAAAACTAACAAAAATATTCTGAAGTACGAAAACAAGAAAATATACGAATGAATCGAATTAAAAGCACTAAAATGAAATATCCATATACTCCCCCCAAACCAAATCACTGCATGTCCCTATGCAGAAGGAAACATGACAATGACATGTATGTAATCCTCATAGAAGATCACCAGGACGTCCACTCCACGAAAAATGTCTGACGGAGGCTGGACGCCAGATCGAAAGTACCAATCCACAAGCTCCCACTCCGGGTGCTCTGCAGGGTCGAACGGTGGGCCCACCTCATCAAAATCAGCAGGTAAATTCGGACGCTCACCCTCCTCAACCCCCTCAATGACACTCGGACCCAAATCCACCCTATCATCCTCCGGACCGGAATAAGGCGCAAATATCAAAGCAATGTCCTCAGGGGACCAGTTAGGGTGACCCGGATGCTGTCGAACAACGTCCGATACATAATCAGGTAGGTTCCTATATGGATAGGTAACCTCGGGTGTAGGCACAATAGAGTCAACAGGGTCAGATAAAGAAATAGCCGCTAATCCAGAGACAACACCCTCATCATCCTCATCGGTCGAGGAATCGGCCGATTCAGATGAAGAAGACTCGGAAGACGTAGGGGGAGCGCCAAAAGGGCCATCAATAACAGTAGGGTCATCACCAAACAGGTCATCCTCGTCGGAAGAATAAGAACAGCTAAGAATGGGCATACGAGGATGACGACGACACCAGCCGGGACGACCGATTGGACCGACAGGTTTGACTACCCTTGGACTCAGTATAGGAGTATCAGAAAGCGAGCTAGAGTCAGAACAATAAGTCGACTGACTCGGCGACACATCAGGAAAAGTAGGGGGAGAAATCAGGTGGTTCATGAGATAATAAGGAGAACGGAGGATCTAGGCGGGCTATATAGATACCAGAACAACAAAAACCTGAAACCAAAAATTAAGTCACAATTCAACGTTATTAGATTGAGTTATTACTAGTAAAAACGAAATGTCACTTTTAGCTTGAGTGTGAAGCCGTAATGAATTCAAAATTTAAACAAAAGCAATATAGATATGAATTTAGATAAAATTCTGACAGAAGTACCCCCAAACCTGAACCTAAGGGATTCCTGTTATAGTGCAATGGTTGGTGAGATTGCTGTACAATATTAATTCAATGACAATTGCTTCAATTGAATAAACGAAGACATTATAGAGCCAAGCATGAAAGTGAAACGGCAATAAATAACGATGTTAATGTTGTGACCAACTAAAAGCAACAGGAATAACACAACTATAAACGAGAAGCAACGAATGCAAAATGATAGAATTACAGACCAAATGAGCAAAAGTAAACCAAAAAAAACAGAAAGTAAACTAACCGGTCGAAGCCGGGTACAGCAAAATCCTACTACTAATAAACATAAAGATGAAAAGAAAAAACAATGCAATAAGAAAAGAATAAACATGCCCAGCTGTCTGAAAATGTCTAAACCACCCATCAAATACATGAAAAATGATAAATAAAATGTCCATACACTCCCTTCCCAACATCTGTCCTAATCATCAGCTCCCTCAAGCAACACCAACTCCAGACCTGTACTCCCCTGACCTGTAGTACCATCACCATCCCCATCACTCCCATCTCCATCATCACCATCATCCCCAGCCTCCTCCTCCTCACCCTGCACCTCAACTCCCTCCTCGGCCACCTGCTGTGCCTGTCGCAGAAACGCCGACTGGTAAGCCGCCTCTCCCTGAGCAAGAATGTCCTCCAGCTGGTCAGGATGATGAAGCTGGAAAAAGGACCTCATGTAGGACTGCAAGCGCAGCGTCTCACCTCGGAAAGCACAAATGTCCCCATACGTCCAAGCGTACGGGGTATCCTCAGGAGGAGGTGGACGCTGTGCTGCCTGCTCACGTAGGGCCTGGGCCTGCTCTCGGGCCCTCCTAACCTCCAGGTCTAGTCGATCCAAGCTCAACTTCTAATCAGCGGAAGCAAACTCTAGAATGTGTGCATCAATGGGCTCATCGGCAGGAATAGGAAAGGCCTTAGCCCGAAGAATAGCAGTGATAGTGCGAGGGTAGGGCAGAAGAAGCTTAGAATCAAGGGAGTGGTCAATGGCATGGGCTGCAAGACGTATGCCCTCCATAATAATCAGGCCAGGGTGAAACCAATTGCTGTGGTAAACAGCGTGGAGGGCATGGTGAATTTCCTTGGTCCGTTCCTGCTCATGACCAAGGGGGTACAGGTTTCGTTTAAAGACGTGGTCGACGAACCACATCTGGCGGGGCATGTGAGATCGTCGTATATATTGCCCCGACCCAGAGCGGCCGCCACACATGTCCTGAATGATATGTATGAAGGAGTGGGCTTTGTTGAGGACGTTTAATTTTGGAACTTGGTAAGAATGAGAGGGGAGTTGGAGGATTTCAGCGATGTTATCTGGGTTGAGGGTAATGTCGTGGCCATCAATGGTGGTGGACAGAAAGGCGTGTTGGCTTAGGGATTGTTTATGGTAGCGGAGGTTTTGATAAAAGAGGCGGACGACGCGGGGGTAGTTGATTAAATCTGGGTTCCTAAAATAAAGCTGTGGGGCCAACTTACGGGTGGCTAGGTTGCTATGGCCCCACTTCGTGTCTTTATCAGACGCGAAGTACTCAGCGTCGATAGCAGCCTCGTAGTTGAGGCCTCGGTTGGCGTATTTTGGGCCTAGTTCGTTCGGGTTTGGATCGTCTGGTGGTGGCGGTGATGGTTCTATCTGTTTTTCTTTTCCTTTAGATCGTTTCTGAGGTGGTTGTGACGAAGAGGCGGATTTCACGGTTCGTTTTGTCATATTTCAAAAAGAAATGGTCGAGATTTGTAAAAAAATTTTGAAAATGCGGGCTTTAAAATGCGGATATGCCCTGAAAAAGAAAATGAAAGGGAAAGGAGGAATGGGTCACCTGCAAAGAAAAACACGTCCCGGCAAGGGACACAATCAATATATAATTCAACAGTTGTAAAGGAAATTGGGGTTCACGGGGGAACACCCAGCAATTGTGAGAAGAGCCGGTCCCTTCTCACCCACTGTCCCGACAAGGGCACACACATTGCGGCAAGTCGCGGGGTACTTGCCGCGTGTTTTGAATAACCAATATAAATACAGAACTAAATAAATAGATGATAGATTAGATGTCCATGTGATATTTACGAGTGTCTTTCTTTCACTACAATGCTACTTTGAACTTTACAATGATAAAGATAAAGTTGTATTTAAGAATGTCAAAGGTTGAATTCCATTTGGAACTTTGCAATATCGAAACGCTCGATTTCAAATTTGATTTTAACGACCTCAGGATCTCCTTACTTAAGGGATTCAAATATCGAGCGCACACATCCAATGAATTAAAAATTTACAGTGTACCAAAGTATAAGATGGTCTAAAGTATTAGGTTTCAACAAAACGTCGATGTATTATGTTTATGGACTAGATAATTGAAGTGCCGTTTCCAAGGTCGTATTAAAGAATTTGAAAAAATCAAATTCGATGTCAATGATACAACCTTTAAAAAGGGTGAATTAATATGAACTGAATTCTAGCGAATATGGGTTAACTTCAGGGTTTGCAGCAAAATCATTGTGCAATATGTAAGTAAAGATAACAATTAGGTGAGGGCTTCATGGCTCTTTGTACTTTGACGTTGATATACGTATAACGACATTATAGGGTTGTGAAGTATACTCTCCACCTGAGAGATCTAGAATCCGAGGTTTACATATGAAAAACGAGCCTTGTATAAACGCGAATTGTAGTGGGGATTAATAAACCCCTGGCTTAAAGTCATGGTTTTGTGGCACTCAGGTCCAAATGTTCGTGACTAGACAGGGGCGACTACTTTGAAACAGATTAATACAAGTCTATCAAGAAACATTCGTAAACCCTAGAGTTTCATTATTGTAACTCAATATAGGGGTGAGTTATGTTCAAATAATCTGGTAGTTCAACGCAATATGTAAATCAATGTATTGAAATCTGTATATGTATATGTCTAGCTTCTTAAACAATTTTGTTTACTCAAGCCCTAAGCAAGTCCTGAGGACAAATTGTTCCACAAACCCTAAATTCACAAACCCTTTTTCGATCTACCCAAATAGATTTCAGAATATCAGTATTCTATATATCAAAATATTTGTGTGTATTCATATGTAAATATGTATACAAAAACATGTATTACTACATGTATATCTATATATCCTGACTGTGATTAGGGTTCACGAAATAGATTTAGGATTCTAAGAACCCCAAAATTTCAAGCCCTAACTGTGATTAGGGTATGTATTGGTGTGTGGGTGTGTATATATTTGTACCAAGGAATAGATCTATGTATATATCGTATCTATATATAGGTATAAGAGTATAGGTATACCTGTATGTTGAAGGGTCAAACTTTAGGGGGAGGAATTAGGCCTTAAGTTTGGCCGCAGTTTCGTGGTTGTTGGTTTGGGGCTATATTCATGTGGCTTCGGCGGCGGCTGTGTGGTGGCGAGGTGGAGATGATGATGGCCGGTGGTGGTGGTTTGTGATGGGGAAAAGAGAGAGAGAGTGTCGCCGAGAGAGAGAAAGACGAAGAGAGAGAGAGAGAAAAGAGAAATCTGAGAAAATTAGGGCTCAGCCCTGTATTTAAAGGGACGGGAACCTCGCGCGAGCGAGCTTCACGCGCGCGGATCCCTCTGCGAGGGAAAGCTGAGGCTTGTTTTTGTTTTCATAAAAATATTTCTCCAAGTGTAAAGTCCGCTCGAGCGGGTCGCTCCAGCGAGTACCTCGCGCCCGCGATTTGAGGCACGAGGGAAAGCTGAGGCTCCCTTTTCGTTTATTTGGAAAAAAATTCTAAGTCCCAACTTCGCTCCAGCGGACCGCTCTAGCGAGGATTCTCGCGGGCATGATTATAGGTGCGAACAGAAGCTGAGGCTTCGTTGAAGAAGCTAAAAGAAATTTTGTCTAAGGGGCGGGCACTCTCGCGCGAGCGGACCGCGCGAGCGGGCCGCGCGCGCGAGATGTAGGTTTCTCATTTTTCTTTTCTATTACCTTGTATACGTGTTGGAAAAGTTAAAAATTGTATCTTTTGGGTATTCAAACATTCAGACATTGGCCAAAAACTACTCACTAGTGCACAAAATTGAAGAAAATTCTAACTAAAACTTGGGTTGCCTCCCAAGGGGCGCTAGGTTTTACGTCGCTAGCTCGATCGATGCATGTGCTCAGTCGAGATAGACCGGATCTACCAGATCTATAGATTCGATTTCTCTTTCTTCTGTTTCCTCGGTTCGATATGGCTTAAGCCGTTGGCCGTTTACTTTAAACGGGGTTCCACTGTTCGTATCTTGAATTCCAATTGCCCCATGCGGGAACACTTGTGTTACTATAAACGGAGCGTCCCATCGGGACCGTAGCTTACCCAGGAATAATCTTAATTTTGAATTAAACAGCCAAACACGTTGTCTGATCTCAAAATTTTTTATTACAATCATTTTATCGTGGAAAGATTTAGATCGTTCTTTGTAGATTCTCGAATTTTCATACGCTTCCTTTCTCAATTCTTCAAGTTCTAGTAGTTGAAGTTTACGGTGGCATCCTGCCGCATTTATATCTTGGTTAAGCATTTTTAAGGCCCAATAGGATCGATGTTCGGTGGCACGCTTTTCCAAATACTAGTCGGTAAGGAGACATCCCAATAGGAGTTTTAAATGCTGTACGATATGCCCAAAGCGCATCGGTCAGTCGTTGTGACCAATCTTTACGGTCTGGACGTACCGTTTTTTCTAATATACTTTTGACCTCTCTATTAGACACTTCAACTTGGCCCTGGGTTTGCGGATGGTATGCGGTTCCTACTTTATGGGTGACGGAATATTTCCGGACGAGGGTTTTAAAGTAGCGATTACAGAAGTGTTTAGCCCCGTCGCTTATAATTGCCCGTGGCGTACCGAATCGACAAAATATGCTGTCTTTTATAAATTGAACCACAACTTTATGGTCGTTGGTTCTCGTCGCCACTGCCTCCACCCACTTAGAAACATAGTCGACCGCGACTAAAATATATTCGAAACCACAAGACGATGGGAACAGACCCATAAAGTCGATGCCCCACACATCAAATATTTCAATAATAAGAATTGGGGTCATGGGCATCGCGTCACGATGTGACATGTTCCCTGTTTGTTGACAACGTACGCAGTTCTGACAGAATTCATGCGCATCTTTAAATAATGTGGGCCAATATAACCCACTTTGGAGAACTTTAGCGGCCATTCGGCGGCCTCCAAAGTGACCTCCGCATTCTAGAGAATGACAAAAATTTAATATGGATTTGAATTCACTTTCCGGAACACAATGTCGTATGATTTGATCAGAACAGTGTTTAAATAACAGTGGGTCGTCCCAGTAGTAATGTTTAATTTGAGAAAAGAACCGATCTTTGTCTAAACGAGACCATGTATGCGGGATATATCCCGTAGCTAAGAAATTAACAATGTCGCTGAACCATGGACGATTTATGGCAGATAACGCAAATAATTGTTCATCTGGAAACGAATCCTTTAGCAGTGTAATATCGTTAGATTCGACAAGAATTCGTGACAAGTGGTCAGCTACAACGTTTTCAGAACCCTTTTTATCCCGTATTTCATAATTAAACTCTTGAAGGAGTAAAATCCATCGGATTAACCTAGGTTTCGTTTCTTTCTTATTCAATAAATGACGCAATGTCGCATGATCAGTATAAATGATGACTTTTGAACCCAATAAATAAGAACAGAATTTGTCGAGGGCAAACACAACCGCAAGTAATTCTTTTTTAGTTGTTGTGTAGTTCAATTGCGCGTCATTTGGTGTTTTACTCGCATAATAAATTACGTGAGGAATTTTATTAACTTTTTGTCCTAATACCGCTCCAATGGCATAATCGGAAGCATCACACATCAATTCAAACGGTAATGACCAATCAGGTGATTAGATTACCGGAGCCGTGGATAGTAAGGTGCACAACGTTTCAAAAGCCTTCAAACAGTCATTGTCAAAGACAAAAGGAACATCCTTGGCAAGCAGGTTGCACAAGGGGCGTGAAAGTTTACTAAAGTCTTTGATAAATCGTCTATAAAAACCGGCGTGACCTAGGAAGGAACGGATCTGACGAATAGATGATGGCGGTGGAAGTTTGTCTATTAATTCAATTTTTGCTTTATCAACCTCTATACCTCTATTGGAAACAACGTGACCCAAGACTATTCCCTCTTGAACCATGAAATGGCTCTTTTCCCAACTTAATACTAAATTTGCTTCCTCGCACCGGGCGAGGACTTTCGTAAGATTTCGAAGGCATTCATCAAATGTAGGACCAAAAACAGAGAAATTGTCCATAAATACTTCGAGAAATTTCTCCACCATGTCCGAAAATATTGCCATCATACACCGTTGAAAGGTTGTCGGTGCATTGCACAAACCAAACGGCATTCGATGGTAGGCAAAGGTTCCAAAAGGACATGTGAATGTCGTCTTTTCTTGATCATCAGGATAAACGGGCACCTGGTTGTAACCAGAATATCTGTCTAAGAAACAATAATAACTCTGACCGGACAGGCGTTCGAGGATTTGATCAATAAATGGAAGAGGGAAGTGGTCCTTACGTGTCATCGAATTAAGTTTTCTGTAGTCAATGCAAATCCGCCAACCAGTAGTTTGACGAGTGGGCATAAGGACTCCTTTTTTGTTGGGTATAACCGTGATACCTGATTTCTTTGGGACAACCTGAGTTGGGCTGACCCAATTACTATCGGAGATCGAGTATTTAATACCGGCATCTAAGAGTTTTATAACTTCCTTCATAACCACTTCTTTCATGTTAGGATTGAGACGTCGTTGCATTTCCCTAGATGGTTTAGCATTTTCTTCTAAATTTATTCTATGCATGCAAACTGACGGGTCAATTCCTTTTAGATCAGCGACCGTCCATCCAATCGCCTTTTTATGATTACCTAGAACCTCGATCAGCTGTACTTCCTGAATTTCAGTTAAATTTGACACGATTATAACTGGAAGAGTCGTGTTAGTCCCTAAGAATGCATATTTTAAAGAATCCAGCAATGGCTTAAGTTCGAGTGTTGGAGAACACTGAATGGATGGTAAGGTCGGTTCATGTGCAAGAGGCGGTAAAGCTTCTATTTTAGGTTTCCATGGAAGTGCATTGGTTGTGTTTACTGATTCCAATAGAGTATTTATATCTTCAATATTTGTGTCAATGTTGAAATCATTAAAATTGAAATGTGATAAGCATGCTTCCAACGCTTCCTTAGTCAACATAAAAGGCGCTGCCTCTTCGACTAATTCGTCTATTAAGTCTATGGCGTAGCAATCTGCCTCTTCATCATCTCTATATGGTTGATTAGATGCATTGAAGACGTTAAGACACACGGTCATGTTACTAAAAGTTATATCCATCACACCAGTCCTACAGTTAATAATCAAATTAGCCGTAGCTAGGAAAGGGCGTCCTAGAATGACTGGAACTTGTTTACTAGTATCTAGGGCGGGTTCGGTGTCTAGTACGATAAAATCGACCGGATAATAGCATCTATCAACTTTGACCAATACATCCTCTACTACCCCCCATGGAACTTTAATTGACCTATCGGCTAATTGTAAGGTGGCCGTAGTCGGTTTCAGTTCTCCTAAACCCAAATGTTCATAAACTGAATAGGGTATCAAATTCACACTCGCACCTAAATCAAGAAGAGCCCGGTGAATGTATTTATCACCAATGTGATAAGCGATGGTTGGAGTACCCGGGTCTTTATATTTGAGAGTGTTAGTATTAAACAGGGAGCTAACCTTTTCCGTTAGGAACACTTTCTTAGATAAATGGTTTCTAGAATTCCTCTTCTGAGTGCATAGATCCTTTAAGAACTTAGCATACGGGGGTATCTGTTTAATCGCATCTAGTAGTGGAATATTGATTTTTACTTCTTTAAATATTTCAAGAATATCTTCCGGTTTCGTGCTTTTTCCAGTGAAGTGAGCCGGGGCTTCCCCGCTCGATGGGAAGGGCATCCTAGGCACATAGTCGGAAGGATTCGCTACTTTAGAT
Source organism: Hydrangea macrophylla (assembly GCA_033977485.1). NCBI lineage: Eukaryota > Viridiplantae > Streptophyta > Magnoliopsida > Cornales > Hydrangeaceae > Hydrangea > Hydrangea macrophylla. The sequence continues at coordinate 40,646,654 of CM066994.1, forward strand.
GTTTTATTAGATACCAAAGGATTAGCGTCTTTTGAAACTGGAATAGAATTCTCTTCCTTTTCACCTTTTTCTTTACCCTTACCTTTTCCTGCCTCTAGAGGAGGTACGACCTCCTCAGGACGTTCGGTGGTCCTTGTTGAGACAGTGTTAACTTGATCACTCGCCGAACTCACCTCATACTGCCCCTTAGGATTTTGCACAGGCTGACTTGGTAATTTTCCCTCATTACGTCGATTCAATGTATTAGCTAATTGCGTATGGGAATTCACAAGTTGAGATTGCGATTGTGACTGGGCCTCTAAGGTCTTTAATGATGCCAACACGCTTTCTTCAAAAGTTTTATCCTTAGGAGAATTAGCACGGAAGGGAGGCTGTTGGTATTGATTTTGTTGATTCAGAGGCTGCTGATACTGATTAGATTGTGGTTTATACGCATTAGGAAAATTGGTAGTATCGGGTTTCAAATACGGTTTCTCACTATTAGAGTTCCATGAAAGGTTCAGGTGATGTCCCCATGTCGTGTTTGGTTTATACCCCGTGGGGTTATAATTGGGTCGTTGGAACTGTTGAACCACATTTATATGTTGTTCTACAAATTTTGGGAACTGGGATGCGGACAGGCATGCTAATGTTGAATGCGACGAATCTGAGCATAACTGGCATACTTCAGCAGTAGGAGGTGGGCCTTGCATGCGGCCCATCATCATAAGTTGATCCATTTTTCTATTTAATTCTTGAATTTCATATGAATGATTAGACTCAACTTTCGCCTCTCTCTTTGGATTAGGTAGAAGGTGTCCTTCAGGTCATACGGATACCGCTTGATGCATAGAGTTTTCACTTAATGTTTCAAATATCTTCCATGCTTCATTGGCACTCTTGTGGAGGAACGTCCCCGCACAAATAGCGTCAACAGTATTTCGAACGGCGGGAATTAATCCCTCGTAGAAGACTTGCACCAGCTGCCATTTGGGTATCTGGTGATTAGGGCAAGACCTTAAGAGTTCTTTAAACTGTTCCCATGTATCGTAAAGTGTTTCCCCATCTTGCATTGTAAAATTAGTTATTGACTTTCTAATCTGATTCGTCCTGGTTATGGGGAAGAATTTTTGTAGGAACGCAGTTTGCAACTCATCCCATGTTCTTATAGAATTTGGCTCCAACGATTGGAGCCAGTACTTTGCTTTATCTTTAAGTGAAAACGGGAACAGGCGCATTTTTAATTCATCATCTGTTAAGTTCTGAATCTTTAAAGTCGCACAGATACCCTGAAATTCGCCTAGATGATTATAAGAGTCTTCCTTAACACGCCCGTGAAATGACGGCAGGAGCGCAATAGTTGATGATTTAATTTCAAAGTGGGCTGCCGTCACTTCAGGTAATGCAATACACGACGGTGGTGTGTAGGCGGTAGGAGTAAAATAGTCTTTTAACGGAGGTGGTGGGGGTGTGTTAAGGTCATCCCCATTATTTTGATTGTTTCCATTATTCCTGTTATGTCCAAAATCGGCCATTGAAATAGGTTCGATTTTTATCGTTTTAGTTTTTCTTAACCGATTACGAGTACTTCGGATTTCTGATTCAAATAAAGATGACGGTTCCGGAGTGGATTCGTCGTCTAACATCAACCGAGCTTTTCGCAGCTTGGGTTGATAACCTAAGGCCTCTAAGTGTGCGTTCAAGTTCGAGGTTAAGCGGATTTAATTTAGGTTTAGTTGAACGAGTGCCAAGCATACACTAAAGACTGACTCAATAATAAAAAATAAAAAAAAAAAAGCAAAAATAGCTACGCTAACAACCAAGCATGCAAGCACACAAGACTAATGTGATGCATGAAATTATCCTGTAATGCAATGACCGCGTCAAGCCCAGCGCCCCAGGTTTCCTAGCTAATGCAATGCTCACTCCACACCTACCCTAATGCAAGTATTGCGTCACAGCGCCCTGACTTACAGTGGTTCGATGCGAAATTTAAATACGGATTTACTTGGTGATTTTAAATTGATTGCAATTTATTTTATTGTTCAGGTCCGCGTAAGCTCCGTTGACGTGCACAGCTGCTCCACTCGATCTTGCTAGAATTGACGAATGAGATCTGTAGAAACAAGGATAATTTTAGCGACTCTAAAATAAAACTAAAAACAAAGAAAATAAACAGGAAACTAATATTTATTAACTAAGTAAATTACGATTCTAATAATTAACGGTAAAAAAATTATTTCAATCCCTGGCAACGGCGCCAAAAATTGATCGCGTCAAAATCAAGATATTAAAGTATGCTTATTTATGCTTTACTTTCAAAAGATTTGTAGTGTGGAAAGTAAAGGTCGAACCCACAGAGATTGTTAATTTTTAATCCTTTAATTAATAAAATATAATCTATTTAGTTATAAGAAAATCGGAAATTTGATTGATTTGGAATTTGATTATTACTACTACTTTAAACTATGAATTAAACTAAGAAATTATGGAAATAAAATCTAGAATTGAATCTAAGTAAACTTGTGTACGAAATTCAAAGTTGATTTAAATATGTGGAGATGGGATCTAGGATTACAAATCCACCACTAACTATGCATTGGGGATCTATACTTCTTATTCTAAGTTCTATGTTTGGATAGTTATGACCTATTGTAGCTACAAGCCCAATAGTATCGTCAAGAAGATATCGTTAGTTTAATCTAAACATAATCCATCTATGGTTCACATGAATTATCTACCTATAACTAGGGTGTAGCATAACTCATCTTTCCTAAGCATGGATTATAAAAGATATAAACATCACAATCACATAAGCACCATTGTATGTAAATACTCCTATCAATCACAGAAATCAAGGACTATTGAGTTCAATAAGCATAAGGAAAAATCTAAGACAAGAATAGATCCAAAATACTCTTGATTATTAACATTAAAAACTGATTATATAAAATCCACCAACATACAATCACTATCTCAAACCATAAAATCTTAAAATAGAAAAGCATAGAATCCCCCTTTACATAGCTAGGGTTTCATTGAAACCCTAGATTATGAGTTTAGTTGCTCATGATGGGTGAAAGCATGAAGATTGAGTTGATGGAAGCCATTAGAAACCTTCAAGCTTGCTCTCCTCCTTCCTCTTGCCTTCAATGAATGTATGTGAATAGATCTCTAGGTGTGTAACCCTTAAAAAACATAAAAACTACGAATATATAGAGTTTACAAGAGCTTTTTTTCAACCTTCCTCTCTCGAAACGGATTAAAACAGGTGTTATTTACAATCTGGACGTCTTCAAGCAGTTTCGTTCACACAGGGCTCTTCAGAATATTGAAATACGTAACTCTGCTTTTTGTGCGGATCGCACGAGCGGGCCGCGCGAGCGCGTCATTTGGGAGGTCGCGCGAGCGATTTCTGGGTTTTCGTGCCCGCGGATCGCGCGCGCGATGTGTCTTTTTCTGCTTCTTTCTTCCTGCTTTTTCACCTATTTTAACCTGATCTCCTTGTTTTCTTCTAAAACCTGATAGAAAATAGAAAATAAAGTAAAACTACACAAAAAGAGGATAAAAACAACTAACAAATGTGAATTAAGGCGTATAATTAGGATTTGTTCTCTCCCGATCACACAGGTATTGCTAAATTTTACAGAAATTACAGTTTGACCCCAAAAGAATTTTAATAGCAATTGAAACAAGAATTTAAAGTTTAACACATGGGAAATAGAAACTAAATAAGACAAGAAATACAGATTAAATATGATAATGTCAAATTAAAATTAAATGCAAATGCAGGTTATTACATCCTTCCTCCCTTAAACAGGATTTCGTCCCCGAAATCAAGACTAACTAGTCATGAACTAACTCCAGGTACTTCTTCCTCATATCAACTTCGACTTCCCACGAGGCTTCATTCTTGTCATGGTGATTCCACTGAACCTTCACCAACGGAATATCCTTATTCCTCAGCTTCTTGATACTCTGATCTAGAATCTTCACGGGTCTTTCCTTGTAAGAAATGTTATGACTCGTCTCAATATCGTCATAACTAACCACGTGCGAGGGGTCGCGTATATACTTTCTTAACATACTCACGTGAAACACATTGTGAACCCCCGACATCTTTGGGGGTAGCGCGAGTCGATAAGCCACTTTCCCAACACGTTCTAAAATCTCGAACGGTCCGATGAAACGCGGGGCTAACTTTCCTCTCTTGAGACCAAAGCGTACTACTCCACGGGTCGGTGAAACCTTAAGGAGTACGTGATCTCCAACACTGAATTCCAAATCTTTTCGACGTCGATCAGTATAACTCTTATACCTGCTCTGCGCGGTTCTCATCCTTTCCTTGACCAAGGAAATCTTCTCGTTGGTTTCTCTAACCAAATCTGGTCCCAACAACTCTGTATCGCCAACTTCTGCCCAACATAAAGGAGAACGACATGGTCGTCCGTACAATGCTTCGAACGGAGCCATACTAATACTCGTGTGATAACTGTTATTATAGGCAAATTCAACCAACGGCAAGTGTGTTTCCCAAGATTCGTCAAAATCGATCACACAAGCCCTGAGCATATCCTCCATGATCCGATTAACACGCTCAGTCTGTCCGTCTGTCTGAGGGTGAAAAGCAGTGCTCATCTTGAGCGAGGTTCCCAAAGCTTCTTGCAGACTTTCCCAAAATCCAGAAGTAAAACGTGCGTCACGGTCTGACACAATCGATACAGGTGCACCGTGAAGTCGCACAACTTGTTGTATGTACATCCGGCTCATCTTCTCTACTGGGTATGTCATACTGTAAGCAATAAAATGAGCCGACTTCGTCAATCGATCCACAATTACCCAAATAGCGTCATGATTCTGCTGAGATCGAGGCAATCCCACTACAAAATCCATCGTTATATGCTCCCACTTCCAACCAAGAATAGGTAGTGGTTGCAACAGTCCTGAGGGTCTCTGATGTTCAGCTTTGACTTGCTGACACGTCAAACACTTGGATACGAATTCGGCCACGTCCTTCTTCATACCTTCCTACCAGAAATTTCTCTTCAAATCTTTGTACATCTTCGTCCCTCCCGGGTGAACTGTATATCTTGACTTATGTGCTTCTTCTAGGATATCCTTCCTTAGCTCTTCATTACCTGGCACACATAATCTATTCCTGCAACGATACCCTCCATTGATTCCCACCTTCCATTCTGTCGGGTCTTTCTCTGATATCTTCACAAACCATGTCTGAAACTTCTCATCTTCTTTCTGAGCTCCAATAATGCGGTCGATAAGAACAGGCTGTAGGATAAGACATCAAAAAAGTTGTCCTCCTTCTTCAGCATTCTGTACATCAAACTCTGCCAACGTCTCCAACGCTCGCCACTCTCTAACCATTAAGGTGGCGATCGTCTCACGAGTCTTGTCGACTCAGGGCATCAGCGACCACATTAGCTTTACCGGGGTGGTATTCTAACGTGAAGTCGTAATCTTTGATCAACTCCATCCATCTGCGCTGCCTCATGTTCAACTCTTTCTGTGTGAACAAGTATTTCAGGCTCTTGTGATCGGAGAACAAATCAAACTTCTCACCGTAGAGATAGTGTCTCCAAATCTTGAGTGCAAATACCACTGCCGCCAACTCCAAATCATGAATGGGATAGTTCAACTCATTCGGCTTCAGCTGTCTAGATCCATAGGCTATAACTCTGCCATCTTACATAAGTACACACCCTAGTCCTTGATATGACGCGTCACTAAAGATAGTGAACTTTTCATCGGGCTTGGGTATTGCTAGTACCGGCGCGGTAGTGAGTCTCTCTTTCAACTCTAGAAAGGCTCGCTCATGCTTCTCTGTCCACTCGAACTTCAAATTCTTCTTTGTCAACCCAGTCAATGGTGCCGCTATTTTAGAGAATCCCTCAACGAATCTCCGGTAATAGCCGGCGAGCCCAAGAAAACTTTGAACTTCTGTAGGGTTGCTTGGCCTAACCCAGTTTGACACAGCATTGGTCTTGGACGAATCCACTGAAATTTCTTGAGAAGACACCTTGTGTCCCAAAAATTTCACTTCTTGTAACCAGAACTCACACTTACTGAATTTGGCATACAACTGATGATCCTTGAGTGTCTTCATCGCAATTCGTAGATGTTGCTCGTGTTCTTCTCCTGACTTAGAATAGATCAAAATATCATCTATAAAGACGATGACAAACTGATCCAAATAAGGCTTGAACACTCTGTTCATCAAATCCATAAACACTGTCGGGGCGTTCGTCATTCCAAACGGCATCACCAGAAATTCATAATGACCATATCGGGTTCTGAAAGCAGTCTTTGGTATATCTTCCTTCCGTACCCTCAACTGATGATATCCCGACCTAAGGTCTATCTTGGAAAATGTCGTAGCTCCTTGTAGTTGATCAAACAAATCATCGATCCGAGGTAAGGGATACTTGTTCTTGATAGTCACCCGGTTTAATTCTCTGTAATCGATACACAACCGTAGCGTTCCGTCCTTCTTCTTCATAAATAATATCGGTGCTCCCCAAGGCGATGTACTTGGACGTACAAATCCTAAGTTCTCGAGCTCTTGAGCTTGTTCTTTCAATTCCGATAGTTCAGGGGGGCCATTCTGTAGGGAACCTTGGTGATCGGTACGGTACCCGGTATAAGCTCAATACAGAACTCTATACTTCTCTCGGGCGGCAAACCAGAAACGTCTTGAAATACTTCTTCGAAGTCCTTGACTACAGGTATAGACGATGCTGTCGCTTCTGTACTGACGACTTCGATGTTAGCCAAACATCTTGTGAGGAACATATCTCCCGAAGGGTTACATTGAAAATCAAAGGGTTGATCCTCATTGTCGGAGAATGTGATTCTCTTCCTCGCACAATCCAACTTCACTTAATTCTGTAAGAGCCAATCCATCCCTAGGATTATGTCGAACTCCTTCATCGATAGGACGATCAACCTTGCAGGGATCTCACGGTCTCCTAGCCGTAAAGGACAATCCTTGCACACGTGTCCTAACTTGACTGCAGCTCCTAATGGTAATGTAGCCTTCAAAGCTTTCTCTAAGTGATGAGGTAAGATACCCAATCTCCGAATTGTATTAACAGATATGAACGAAAGAGCAGCACCCGTATCAAATAACACTTTAACATGGGAGTTAAACAAAGTTAATGTACCTTCCACTGCTTGCTGATCAGGTTGAGCTTCTCCATAATCTCCTTCTTCGTACACAGTTCCATCATATCCAGCGACATCAGGGATAACAGCATTCAAGCGAGTCTGACCTTGTTGACCATAAGTCACCTGCTTAGGAGCAGTGCAGAACCTACTGATGTGACCTGGTTCACCACAGTTGAAGCAGACTATCCCTTGCTGAGCAGCACGCCTTGGTGCCTTGCAATCTCGAGCCAGATGACCAGGGTTGCCACAGTTGAAGCACTTTCCGCCACCACTTCCTTCTCCTACTCGGGGTTGAGTCGGATAGGTAATAGCCTGGGTCTTCTTGCTCCCATCAAAATTCCTCTTCTGCCCTTGGGTACGATTCATTGGTGGTCTATTCCCAAAATTACCCCTTTGAGGCGGTCGAAATTCAAATTGCTTACGGTTCACTCTAGCATCCTCTTCCAGATCGGTAGCCAAACCAACAAGTCCTTCAAACGATTTATCTAGGTGGCCGAGAGTTAAGCGACGAATCTGCGGTGTCAGCCCTTGATTGTACTTACGGATCTTCTTCTCCTCAGTATCAACCAGGTGTGGAGCGAACCGAGACAGTCTTCCGAACTGTGTGGTGTACTCTTGCACCGACTTGGTTCCTTGCGTCAGATCCATGAATTCCTTCTCTCTTCTGTGCCTCTCCGTAGCCGAGAAGTACTTTTCCAGAAACCTCTCCTTGAACGCAGTCCACGTCATCCCCATTGCAGCTCCATTCCCAATAGTAGCTACAACCGAATCCCACCAATCTGCGGCAGCATCGGTCAACTGAAACGTAGCCAATCTCCTCTTGTCCATCTCATTGCACTGGACAGCTTCGAACATACGGTCCATCTGTCTTAACCATTGTTCGGCCTTCCAAGGTTCTGTTGTACCCGCAAACTGCTCGGACCTTAGTGCACGGAATCTCTCTAGCAATTTATCTCCAGTTTGACGGTCTCGTCGGTTGTCATTCGTATTACCGATTCTTTCCAACCGTTTGATAAACGCTTCGAACATCCCCGTAGGATCGGCAGCCTTGGGTGCTCCCTCGATCAAGTTCCTGTTCCTCCTTAGTCCTCCAGCCATTCTATGCATGATAGTGATAGTAGATAAGAAACATGTATGCAACAGTGCTATGAAGTAATTTAAATGACGACAATATTCAAAAGAGTATATCTTATATATAACTTCTTGTCAAGTTGATACAAAAAGCATGTATGGTCAGATCAATGCCTACCCTACCTGTATGGGTTAGGACGCATGCAAGAGTTAACGTTACAAAAATGGGGTCATTGCCCTACACTCTAATGCATGTAATTACAGTTGCAAAAAGAGATAGAGCTAATAGTCAAAAGTAGTTAATATGTACCAAGTCATATCTAAAAAGTCAATCATCTCCATAAGCAGTTATTAGGAGATCTAGCGAATCGACGGGGCAAAATCGCTGCACAAAGAACAGACCAACCCCGTCATAACCGTGAGAGGTCGACGATGAAGCAGGTACAGGGGCATCTGCCTCAACGACCATCTCCTCAGGTAAAGCTAGCTCAAGTGCTAACTCAGCCTCGAGCTCAGCGGCGAGATCATCTAGACCTATGCCGTCCTCTATAATCTCCCCACCTACTGAGACCACATGAACAACCTCAACATCATCCTCAGCAATGGGAACCACTGGTGGGGGCATCTCTAACTGAGCCAGATGGGCGTGCACAATCTGGATCTCGAGAGGAAGATAGAAAGCATTGCTATCAACCAACCTCAAAATCTCAACCAAAACCAAGCGCTGAGCCTCTGCAAAGTAACGAAGCTCTAGGCGGATACGAGTCAGGTCGACTAAGCCTACCACATGAACCTGGTGCCATAAATCAGATACTACGGTCGCTGTGGCCAACTGCTCAATGGCTGCATGATATAAGTCGAGAAAGGCTGGGATCACTGCCCCAGGTGTCACAAAGTGTCCTCCAAATATGTCTGGTACATATAGCGGATGAGCTGGATCCATACCTGAAAAGGTACTACTTAAATCAGGACAAAATAATCTTAGGCGTTTGGGTGCTGAGTCTATCCTCCCTGTCGTATCATCGGGTGTGTAACACTTAATGGAAAGTGGAATCGGGTCTATGCTGGTAAACCCTAACCTGGCTAAATTATCTTGAGATAAATAATAACCTGGCTCTGATACCACTAAATCCTGTCACGCCCCGACGTAGCATAAATAAGGAAAGCGTTTAATTTTCTTTATGGACCCGTAGGTCGCGACAGTTTGAAGGATCGATTCCGCCCCAAACGTAGAACAACAATAAACAATAATCAGAGCAGAGCAATCAAGGCTTATAAAATTTTTCTAACTTATTACATCTTATGATACGGGGTCAACTAAGGCACAGACCGCCTTGAAACAAAACAATAACTTAAAGTATATTACAGTCATCCTTAATACAAATAGTTAAAAACTTAAAATATGCAATGACAATAACAGATTCTCTTTAAGCCGCCGTTCTTAATTAGCATAATCATACTGGTGAGCCTGTTCATAACCTGAAAAGCCTGAACACGAATGTCCAGGACGCATCAACGTCGTCAGCTTCAAGAAGCTGGTGAGTATTAAAAACATAGCTTTGAATGTAAAACATACCCATTTACCTTCTTCCATTTTCAATTTTGTAAAATCAATCTTTTGACCACAGAAAGAATTCATTTTATAAAAACAAGGAATACATTAAAAGTCGATCATTCATGAAACATATAATTGTGTATGAGACAATGCACCATACTCATCTTGCCGACTCTTTTCTCTCGACAGACACAACAACCCACTATCTTACTCCTGGTATCTTTGAAACACTAAGATAGCCACACTTTAGCAACGGGGCGCCAGGGAGTGTCCAGTTTGCCTCACACTTTGGTCCGGGGTACCAGGGAGTGTCCATTGCCTCACACTTTGAATACCTAAACCGTTATGTAAATACCGGAGCAACCTCACACAGTATCCAGACTCGGGTATCAGGGAGTGTCCGTAGGCCACACTTTAGCACTACCATGGGTGCCAGTGAGTGTCCAAGTTCGGCGTCACACACTTTAACGCTTCCATGGGCGTCAGGGAGTGTCCATATTTGCCACCGTCGCATTTCAAAGATACCCTCACCGCAATCTCAACCACAACCACAACTGCAATCTCAATCTCAACCACCAACACAATCTCAATCTCAATCTCATACTCTTTCCACACTACCATTACTCTTTTCCACACTGACTGACACCCACATGCGTGTACCGCTGACTCCATATGAATGACATGAACTTAAACATAAAGTAAATCGCTGAATTAACGGAATAACGCACGTACAGGGATTGATAAGTCATAATACAATGTTTTAAATCATCTCAAACATAACCAATAGAGTTCTGATTAAATAATTTTCTCAAACAGAGCCTTAACAGTCCTTAAAAATTGAACCAAACAGTCCCTTAACAAAAAAACAAACAAAAACCACAAACTGGCAGATCGCGCGAGCGGGCCGCTCGCGCGAAGGGTCGCTCGCGCGGGCCGCTCGCGCGATATGCCTAATTTTCATTTTATATATAAACTTTTCTGTCTGCCTGAAAAGGCCAAGGTCACGCGCGCGGGCCGCTCGCGCGATAGGTCCCTCGCGTGACCCTCGCTCGCGCGACCTGCCTAAATTTCATTATATATATATATAAACTCTTCTGTCTGCCTGGGGAAACGAGGATCGCGCGCGCCGATTGATTCGAGGTGAAAAGTGCATGTTTATAGCGTATTATATGGTCTTTTATGCATACTTTTATCCCCAAAGTCCCTATATTTAGGTGCATTCTAATAACAATGTTCTTTTTATTGTGTTAATGCTAAAATATATGTTTTTGCATTGTTTTATAGGTATTAGGATGTAAATCAATAAAGTGGAGCTAAAGAAAAGTGATTCTGGTGGATAGAACAACGGAAGCAGCTGAGAAAACGCCAATTTTGACAATGAAGACTTCAGATTTGGAAGATTTTCCCAGAGACATGAAATGTATATCTTTGAGTTACGGTCACGTGGCCGTAAACGGGAGGTCAATCCGAGGTCCGAGTGAAAAGTTATGGCCATTCTCCCATCGGAGCGCAGAGCTGTCAAAATCAGAGAGTTCAAGCGATTGAAGAAGAGTTCAATCGATCGAACCTTCGATCGATCGAACTAAGCTCGATCGATCGAACTTTATATTCACCCAAAAGTTACGTAAACTCTGTGGGAACCCTATATATAAGCCGTTTTGACGCCAGACGGAGGGAGGACGCTCCAGAACGCGAAAACCAGCAGTTTAGGGTAGTTTTAGGGTTAGATTAGGAGTAGTTTAGGTTAGATTAATCTTCTTTTTCCTCTTTTCCATTGATTTACTGAAGATTATTGAAGATTCAAGTTTCTTTCATGTTTATTACAAGTTTATTTCAGATTATTTACAGGTTTTTCTTCTCCTTTTTTCTATTTGATTGTTCATTAGTTTAGATGCTTTGATTACTTTAGTTTTCTATTCCTGCACTAGTTTAATCATGTTTCCGTAGTTTAGACGTTGGGAATATGTGTTGAAACATTGATTCCCAGCCTCTGCCATGCAACATTTAGAAACCTTGGGCTCGATCGATCGAAGATATTTCGATCGATCGAACCAGGGCCATAGTCAAGCGATCGAAGGCATTTCGATCGATTGAAGGATGATACTGTCCGATCGATCGAGAGCGCTTCGATCGATCGAACATGTTGATTCCTGAGATGATTCTTTTAAGTATTCCATGACTTTCTGTTTTAGAAATCTATCATCAAATTGTCCCAATAAGCTCAGTTTGTCACAACAGTTTTTAGAACTTAAAGCCTTAAGGCCTTTTCTTCAATGACTTTTGAAAACCACTTTGAATGCTAACACCATTTAGAGTGCAAGTAATTACCATTGTTTTAAACCGTCTTCTAAGTATTTTAAATCAACTGTGATGATGTAGTCCCGGTCATGAAAGGGCTATTGATTCTTTATCTTTAGAAAAATACGGAATACTGAAAAGGGATGTACTCCATAGAGCGTTAATGAATATGCATGGTAGATGGTTAGGATTAATGTGGATTCACGTGTTTCCAACACCTTTAGTTTATTGATTTAATTAGTTATGTTTTTTATGCTTTAGATTATTCTTTAGTTTAATTTAATTAATTAGGATTTAGTCGCTACTACAATTAAACTTTTCTTTTTCTTTAGGTGGTAACTTAGTAGATATTCTTCCTATTCCTTCCCTGTGGGATCGACCTGGACTTATCCAGTATTACTTGCACGATCACCTACACTTGGGTGTTGCACAAGAGCGCACAAGATTATTCTCGTGTCAAGTTTTTGGCGCCGGTGTCGGGGAAGGCAACTAGGTTAGGATTTTACTAAGTTATTTCCATTTTTTTTTTTTTCTTTTTCTTAAAAAAAAAAAAAAAAAAAATCATTGGACTTTTTCTCTCACAAGAAAAAAAAATTCTTTTGTTTAAATATTTTGGGTAAACATGTCTTATCCATATTACCCTCCATACAACACAAATACCACGAATGGGTACACATTAGGTAAGGAGAACTATACCCCGAGTTGGCAAGCACCCACATATGATGCACATTATCAACCTGAGTGCTACCAATCACCACAATGGGAAAACCATCGTGTTAGTCCCCTATGTTATCAAACGTATCAAGAACCTCCACCTGGAGAGTTCTATCAATCGCAATGGGGATATAACCAAAATGATAGTGTAGGATATAGTAGTAGTTCCCACGATTACCAAATGCACCAAGACTTTCCTTCTGGGGAGTCTTGCACACAAACACAATGGGAAGGGGACTATTACCAACAACAATGGGGTGAAACTTCATATAGTTATAATGAGGAGAATAACCAAGTTGAGGATAATGGTATGTTAGAATTGCTGCTTAGTGAAATGAAAAGGCTAGAGAGTGCAATTGATAAATTAGGAGCTAGATATCAACAAGCATTTGATAGCCAACCTTTAGAAGACTATACCAGTCCTTCAACGCTACAACCTGAATTTCAAGACACTAGCAATGGAATGGAATTAGAGGACAATGATGGGTTCATACCAAGTGAAGTTAACAACTCATTTGAGAAAGTGATAACCCAACAAGAACTCCAAAACCAAACCATTGAGCATGAAGTTGTAGAACCATCTTCTCCTCAACATACAACCCCAGACATCAACTCCTTCACTGCCTGGATAAAACTGCACAATCTCTTTGTCCAGAGCACCTCAATAGATGACATATATAGTGAGGAGAGTTACAAGGATAAGAATGAGGTTCTAAAAGATGACAAGAGTTTAGGTGATTGCACGCAATTAGGAAAGGAAGAGTCCCCTGTTGACTCTACCCCTACCTTTGAAAATGACCCTAGAGAGTACATAATTGAAAAATCTAAATCTGATTTAGATTCTTGTGATATTCATGAACCCTCATCTCTTTCGACCAAAGAGGTGGTGTCACCAAGTTGCCCATCACCTATCATTGCTATCAATCAAAGCTCTCGTCCTGAGCTTGAATGTTATGTGTACCCCATTCGTAAACAAATAGAATGTGTTGTGGAAGAGGATGGTAAGGATAATAGCACATGTTCTTCACAAAATTTTAACTTTCAAAATTCTTTGAGAGATGACTTGGAAAATATTGGGCCCACTTTAGATGATCTTAAAATTCAACAAGAAGCTAGCAATCTTCTAGACTGCTTGACCTTCTTGAGTGATTATGACATTGAGGCCCAAATAGATAGCTTTATCCAAGTCCAGTCCAAAATCATGTGCATAGAACAGAAATTCAATTCCTATGATTATATCTCCATAGATTCTGTTCTAGGACAAGCGGAGGGTGGTGAAGCTTCATTAGAACATCACTTCGACCCTACCCCTTTTATTGAACCATGGCCTCCGCCTGTTTTTGATAATAAAAAAAGAGAGGTTGTTATAGAAAATACCAACACCAAAGATCTTTCCTCGAGTATAATTCCTAAAAAGTGTGGTATTCCTCTTATAGCTGTCCCCAACAAATTTGGAAGCCATAGGTTTTGCATCATCTCCTCTGACCTTGAGCCTGACATTAGTTGGGGGGAGTTGCATTTTTATGAGGATCCCAACATTCTTCTCACAGTTAAATTATTTTATTGGGAAGATCCTCAAAAATTTCGGTTAATCTATGATAAAAATCTTGTTTAACCGAGGTTATTTACTGAGTAGTTGTATTATATTCTGTATTTTTCCTTGTTGCTACTAATGATTTTGCAGGTAACTTGAAAAAAAAATTGGATATTGATGCCTCGAGGTAACATCCTTCCTTCTCTCGCTTTACTTTATATGTCCATGTGCTTAGTTTAGAACATTGGGGACAATGTTTAGTTTTAGTTGGGGGGGAGTGAGTCATTGCATGCCTCGTTTCTTTGTTTTTATGCTTTAATGTCAATACACCTGCTTAGCAACATGACTCAGTAAATTCAAAATTGAAAAAATTTTAAAATTTTTAATTTTTTTAATATAATAACATGGTTCTTGTATTTCTCTCTTAGTTAATGTAGTTAGTTATGCTGCATTAGTGTTATTTTCTGTATGTTATTAGTATGTGATACACTATGGTAGTTTTCTTACTATCTTAGTTATAGTATGTTTTATGCCTTTTAATCTTCAAACAACTTTGAGCACGTTGTGACAACCTTGTACTTAGCTAAAATGGATTAGTAAACATAGCTTAGGTGTCTTAAGAGACTGTAGTGGAGACTAATAACCCAAGTGAGCTTTTGTGCCATTCTTTGTTTTTTAGGGTTTTATAAAATTACTCTTACTTTTTGAAAAGTGTATTCATTCGTTGTAAGTCTCATTTTTCTTCTTTATTTTGACTGATCACTAGAAGAGAACGTTCAGGATTTACCAACTTTAGAGCTCTTGAATTTACTGAAATGAATAATCCTATTAACTTAGAAGATGATTTAGGCCATCTTTTGACCATACATGGATAATACAGCCTTGGCCTACCTCTATGCTATTCCTTTACTTCACCTCTTGAGCTTATCATAATCGCCTTATCTTCATAATCCTAAAATCTATACCAAACTCCAAATTAGGAGTTCAAGCATCAGTTCTTTATTTAGGTGTGATCGGGATGTGTTGCGTTAACAAGGAGTATGTTAGTGTGAATAAGGGAAAGTTGGCAAAGAAAAAAAGAAAAGCATGAGAAGAAAAAGAAAAAAAAAAAAGAAAATGCCAATGGTTGTTACAAAAGAAAAAAAAAGGAATGAAAAGAAGAGTGTGAAAAAAAATAAATAAAAGAAGAAGAAGAAGAAGAGAGATTGGAGATGTGGGAAGTTTGAAAAGTTATAGTAGATATTCCAATCACATCCTTTGACCCAATTGAATATCATGAATCTCTTTCTTCTTAATCGAATACCTCGTTTTCAAAGTCCTAATGATGCTAGGTAAATTGGATTTGAAGTTAAGGTAATGAGAGAGTTATCCACGGTATCTCGCTCTTCTAGTGAAAAGTATCATTTCATGAGACTTTGTGCACTACAATGTCCGTTTTTCTATTTAGATATGAGAAGTATTAGATTCCATTCACATTTACTCTTTATAGCTTTCATATCATGAGTGACAATTATTACACCTAATTCAGAGTGATTTCATCTTGAGAGTGTAATCCCGGTGAGAGTTGAGTCAAAATGAACGTCTTGATAGTGTCTTAGGTTATGCGAGCTTTGAAATTAAAGTTTTGTATTTTGGTTGTCCATTCACACACACACACTTGAAGATTAATAGGTATGGAACATCTTAATGACTTTGATAGTAGATTAACTATAATGTGTGTGTTGCATTGCTATGGCTTACTAGAGAGTTTCATGAGATTGTTGAGCTTAACTATATTGCTAAATAAGAGAAAAATTTTCTTGAAAACATTTAAATGAGATCCATTACCATAAATATGAATTTTGTGGTAGATTCACTGCAAACCCTCACAAGACAACACTCGTCCACTAGGGGGAACCTAGGGGTTTAAAGGCTTGTTGCATACGCTAAATGCAATCGCGATTCCTGCGAAAGTGAGTTAGGATTTTTACTTTCTTTTTCTCTTAATTTTTAGAGTTAAATAAACACTGTTGTAGTTCGCTTCATTGCTAGGGACTAGCAACGAGCTAGTTGGGGGGTGTGATTCGAGGTGAAAAGTGCACGTTTATAGCGTATTATATGGTCTTTTATGCATACTTTTATCCCCAAAGTCCCTATATTTAGGTGCATTCTAATAACAATGTTCTTTTTATTGTGTTAATGCTAAAATATATGTTTTTGCATTGTTTTATAGGTATTAGGATGTAAATCAATGAAGTGGAGCTAAAGAAAAGTGATTCTGGTGGATAAAACAACGGAAGCAGCTGAGAAAACGCCAATTTTGACAATGAAGACTTCAGATTTGGAAGATTTTCCCAGAGACATGAAATGTATATCTTTGAGTTACGGTCGCGTGGCCGCAAACGGGAGGTCAATCCGAGGTCCGAGTGAAAAGTTATGGCCATTCTCCCATCGGTGCGCAGAGTTGTCAAAATCAGAGAGTTCAAGCGATTGAAGAAGAGTTCAATCGATCGAACCTTCGATCGATCGAACTAAGCTCGATCGATCGAACTTTATATTCACCCAAAAGTTGCGTAAACTCTGTGGGAACCCTATATAAGCCGTTTTGACGCCAGACAAAGGGAGGACGCTCCAGAACGCAAAAAATAGCAGTTTAGGGTAGTTTTAGGGTTAGATTAGGAATAGTTTAGGTTAGATTAATCTTCTTTTTCCTCTTTTCCATTGATTTACTGAAGATTATTGAAGATTCAAGTTTCTTTCATGTTTATTACAAGTTTATTTCAGATTATTTACAGGTTTTTCTTCTCCTTTTTTCTATTTGATTGTTCATTAGTTTAGATGCTTTGATTACTTTAGTTTTCTATTCCTGCACTAGTTTAATCATGTTTCCGTAGTTTAGACGTTGGGAATATGTGTTGAAACATTGATTCCCAGCCTCTGCCATGCAACCTTTAGAAACCTTGGGCTCGATCGATCGAAGATATTTCGATCGATCGAACCAGGGCCATAGTCAAGCGATCGAAGGCATTTCGATCGATTGAAGGATGATACTGTCCGATCGATCGAGAGCGCTTCGATCGATCGAACATGTTGATTTATGAGATGATTCTTTTAAGTATTCCATGACTTTCTGTTTTAGAAATCTGTCATCAAATTGTCCCAATAAGCTCAGTTTGTCACAACAGTTTTTAGAACTTAAAGCCTTAAGGCCTTTTCTTCAATGACTTTTGAAAATCACTTTGAATGCTAACACCATTTAGAGTGCAAGTAATTACCATTGTTTTAAACCGTCTTCTAAGTATTTTAAATCAACTGTGATGATGTAGTCCCGGTCATGAAAGGGCTATCGATTCTTTATCGTTAGAAAAATACGGAATACTGAAAAGGGATGTACTCCATAGAGCGTTAATGAATATGCATGGTAGATGGTTAGGATTAATGTGGATTCACGTGTTTCCAACACCTTTAGTTTATTGATTTAATTAGTTATGTTTTTTATGCTTTAGTTTATTCTTTAGTTTAATTTAATTAATTAGGATTTAGTCGCTACTACAATTAAACTTTTCTTTTTCTTTAGGTGGTAACTTAGTAGATATTCTTCCTATTCCTTCCCTGTGGGATCGACCTGGACTTATCCAGTATTACTTACACGATCACCTACACTTGGGTGTTGCACAAGAACGCACAAGATTATTCTCGTGTCACGAATCGCTCGCGCGAGGGGTCGCTCGCGCGGTCCGCTCACGCGATCTTCGCGCGCGCGATCGTGGCGCGAGTTTTTACTGAGACTTCTTCTTCCTCGCAGAAACTGCTCTGTTTCAGTTTTAAGGGTCCATTTTGACCCATTTTCAATTTCGGGAGTAATTAGGCCTTATAATATATGATTCCCTTTGTTCTTCAACAAGGATTAAGAATCCATAACCAATTAAACATGATTCAATCTATAGCTCTCACATTTTATGAAATTTTAAAAGATGACAAAACTTCATTTTCAATATACTTTGTGGTATGAACAAATTAGGCTCTATAACTTGAACTATATACTCTATATACTATAATCTTTGATATTCAACTCTGAAAACGAATTTAGATTAAGTTTTGAAAATCTTGATTTCAAGCTATGAAATTCATACGGGAAATCAACCATGGTGTTTTACAAAATTAAGCAAATACACAGTAACTAAACATGTAATTACATTCTTAGTGAGTTAGTAATACTCACTGTGATTGAGAAGATGTGTGATTGTTTGAGAAAGATAAGCAAATAAAAGAATCCAATCCAAGCTTTTGGCTATGGAGGATTTGAAGAGCTTCTTCTCTTTATAAAATTCTGTAGAACTCTCTCAAGCTCTCTCTAAACTCTCTGTGTTTCCAGTCTCTAAGAATGTGTGGATTGTGAAGAGAGTGTATATGAGTATATATAGAGATTCCTTAACTTGGCCACCAAGAACCACCACACACACTCAACAAATTCAATTTGATTTCCAAATTAACTAAAATGCAACTTATTCACAGATATGTATATACGCATATACATTCTCAGATGTTGAAGAGCCAAGTTAGGCTTATAGGGGGCAATTGAAATTGTTTGGGAAAACAAGCTTATGGCACTAGCAATGTACACTCACATATGTAACAACCAAACAAGGCCTTAACCAATGATGAGTTGCCATAAATAGAAATAAAGTGTATGTCCAATCACACTTTACATTACTTCCAAAATCTGTGGAAGTTTAGCATCGCGCGGACAGTTTTGGACATAAACTGGTATTTTCGTGATGCGGTGTTCGTCACAAAAATACAGAAAATTCATTTTAATGTAGGAAGTGGTTTTCTGGTTTTATAAAAATACTGATTGAGTTAAAAAAAAAACATTTCCACCATTTTGAAATACAATTTTGAAATTCAACACAGGTATTGCTAAATTTTACAGAAATTGCAGTTTGACCCCAAAAGAATTTTAATAGCAATTGAAACAAGAATTTAAAGTTTAACACATGGGAAATAGAAACAAAATAAGACTAGAAATATAGATTAAATATGATAATGTCAAATTAAAATTAAATGCAAATGCAGGTTATTACAGATGGCGCATATCCTGCTCATTACACTCCAAAGCTTTGAATATCAGCTCTATCTCCCTTATCCACTGCTCAGCTCTCCATGGCTCAGTTAACCCATCGAACTTCTCTAAACATAATCCACAGAAACATTCGAATAGCTTATCTCTGATCTGTCTTGACTGAAATGGTGCAATAGGGGGTTGGACAGGTCGTTGATTGGTAGCATAGTTGTAGGTGTCACCTACGTGCTCCATCCTCTGCATAAATGCCTCAAAGACACCTATTAGATCTATACCCTCGGGAATAGGTGCTCTAAGTTGTGGCGGATTCCTTCTAGGTCCAACCATAGTTATCTTGTGTGAAGTGTACCTACAAGAGACCTATCGATTAGATGAAAGTCTTCTCGGAGAAGTGAAATCAAGATAGAGCAATAAATAGTAAGAACTAACAGTTCTACTAATCAGCATACATCACACTCAATCATACGACAGATATCAAAAAGGATACTCGTACATATATATATATATCATAAGATGTACCGCATAGTATACACTATTCAAACTATGTACCACATGGGACATAAGCTACTACAAGTATTATAGTCAGCTATACAATACTACTACTTATGGTAAACATCAATACAAAGCTATGGTCAAATAGCTATCTGTCAAGCTCCCAAAAATCATGTGGACAACATGTCCTGATAAAACTGGAAAATCTAACCCTGCAGATCTTGACTCAAAAGTCGTCAGCATTTGATCCTATTGGTGGTGCCTCATCCTCGGATGCAATGTCCATTTCTACGGGTGGATCATCCTCTGCTAGGGCAGCAAGACCTCCAACTACCACTCCTATGTTCCAATCCTCTACCATCATCTCATCAACGTCCATATCCTCAATACTAAATGCTGGCTCAGCGATATAAACAACTATCTCTGCTAATCCCCCAACAATGCAATAGCCGCTACTAGCTCGGCCTATCCTACAATGAATCCATTTCGATGTACAACTATTACGGCTACCCACTCTGCTGCCATATTAGCAATGGTTTCCATATGCACTATGGGTCTTGCTGGTAGTATAGGTATCCTAAGTATCTTAAGTGCAATGATCTCCTCGTCAGGAACATACTCCTCGTATACCTCAACCACCTCATCATTTCCTATCACTATATCGTCCTTCGGAACTACCACATCCTCCTCAGCTACATCATCTGCATCAGTTGGCTCTACATCCTCTGGATCATCCTCTGGGGCATCTACTAATGCATACTCTGGCTCCTTAGGTCATCTGTTGCCTCCTCAACATCTCCTATAGGCTTTTCCTCATTATCTCTGTCTATATCCTCATCAGGATGCTCATCCTCTGGCTCCTTGTCATCCGAAATCGGCTCTGGCTCTGGTATGTCAGGTACTAGTACTAGGGAGGCTGCTTATGCTGGTCCAATTATGGGCTCTGGGGGAATGGGTCCTGCTAAAATAGCTCGCAACTCAATCACATCCATCTTCAGCTTACTCTGGATCAACCAAGCCATCTCCTAGTATATGGCTACCCGGGTCATGGCATAGTGATACACATTCATGCGCATCTCTATCGGATGTGTCATGCCCTCAACATACAGAGAAATCCACATCATTTCCTCTAAATAATGACTAGCCATCTGGCAACTATGGCTAAGATATATCTCTAGTATAGCAGGCTCTATTGTGTCTCCGTTAATCATGTGTCCTCTAAATGGATCGGCCACAAACATATGGAAGTCCGGATCCATGCTAACCTGCAAGAAAACTATCCATCGTCAAAAGGAGGAACTAATCTTAAACTCATATCTCATCTCATGGATCTTAAATGCTAGAACCACTATTAGTGAACGAAAGTATTGAACCTTAGTCTCTGATACCAAAAATCATGTCACACCTAAAACAGCAAAAAAAGAGAAAAATAAATTTCCTTGGGCCCATAGGGAATGACAGGTAAATGTCACTAAATTGTCCACACCACAAAGTACTAGTCTGACAAAACAACAGAACAATAATATACATAAACTGAATATGTTACAAGCATTCTAGTTATTACAAAATCATCAGAGTGCCCTACAGGAATGTACAAGGTCTGAAAGCAACATATGCCCAAGTACCAAGTATATAGAAGTTCAACAGGAATATAAAACTAAACATCTATTTTCATCTCTAGCTAGCGTAGAGGTAGTTGTCAGCATAGTAATCTTGCCCAACATCGCCTTCTACTCTAGGTCCACCCTCAACATAGCCCTCATCCACATAGTAATCATTCTGGTAGTGATCATCACCTGCAAGGTTAGGAATAGGGTAGTCTGGATAGCGGATGTACAGGCATAAACATCGTCAACTTAATGAAAGCTGAGTGAATAGAAACTAACACCGTATCATAGGTATAATGCAGTTACCAATTATGAAGGACATAATATATAGTTCTACTAGTAATATCTTTCTCTCTTTTATTCACAATCTCATTAATCGGTTACTCACGTCTTTATAGCCGAACTTAGAACATCGGACTCCTCAATAAAAGATTTGATTGTAATACTCCTGGATACACGAATGCTCTATCTACCACATCACTACAAGTCATAGATACCATCTACTGCATAACACCGCAAGTCATAAAGGCTATCTATCGCATACACAGCAAGTTATAGATATTACGCTAGTCCATCCCCTACTTTTAAGGACATATTCACAGTCCCCCGCATGTCAGGGATTTAACACTTTGAGCAAAGACATATCAATTCTATAGCCACAACTTATCAATATTGACATATTCTCAATCACCATATATCATAGACACATTTGTTTGTCTACCATATTTGGTAATATATGCCTCCCGTAACCATCTAAAAAATTAACAAACCTGCTTATCGTTGTATTACTACTGATACATGACAGTCCCATGTGGTCGAACTACTCTGATTGAAATGAATGGATTATCAAACTTGATTAGAAGTACTCATTACTAACATCCAATCCTAAATACGTTACTCATAAGTACTCTTACTATAGCGTCCCATTATCTCTTTATTCAATTGTATCGTAAAATGGAAGTATGTAATGCTATATGAACAGTTAAACAGATTGGATTATAACAAACAAGAAACAATCATGTAATAAAATGTTTGATCGATCGAAGCCATTTCAATCGATTGAAGAGAAATAAAGTTTGATCGATTGAAGTCAAGCTGTCTCAATCGATTGAAGTTTTTTCGATCGATTGAGACTCTAGTGGTTTCGATCGATTAAACTATGTTCGATCGATCGAACTTCTTCTTCTCTAGAGGTTTTATCACTGAATATCCAGAGTGGTTAGGTCGTGTTTGAGGTTAATTATTTATGTCCAAAACTTGTAAATACACACACATTAGCTATTGAGTGATTTTAGAACTCACTGAGAGATGCTAAGGGCATGTTTGGCAAATGTGAGCTTGAACTCCCTCCAATGGCCTCCTCTCTCCCTCTCTCTTTCTCTCTGTCCTTCTCTCTCTCTCTGTCTCTGTCACTTCTCTTCTTCTTCTTTGTTCTCTTCTGTCTCTCTCTCACCCCCATAGACTTATATATATAAGGTATATGTGCGTATATATATGTATATGGATATGTATTTATATCAAACACAAGCACACACTCCCTCTCTCTAAACTATTTGGTTCAATAACCCAAACACACTCAAATATGATCCATATATATAGAGAAAGAGGTTTGCAAGGTGGCAGTTTGTGCGTAGAAACTGGGATAAAATTCTGATAAGTTCGATCGATCGAAGCTTCTTCGATCTCTTAAGAGCAGGTCGGCCATGTTTGATCGGTTGAAAATAGTTTGACCCATTGAAGTAGGGACCATGTCATAAATTCTTGTCGACGGGGTTTCGATCACTTGAAGAATGAAATGTTCAAGCGCTTGAAGAGACTTTGATCGATTCAAGAAAGAAATTCTCGATAGCTTGAAACAACTTCGATCGATTGAAAATAAAATTTCCAATAAGGTCAAGGAAAATACACATAATCATATTTATTTATACCATCCAAAATTACAGGTTATTATACCATATTTTATATATTCATTCACACATCCATATATATATACACAAGCATACACACACTACCTTGGGCAGCAGAGGAAGAAGAAGAGAAAAAGAAGATCAGAAAAAAGAAAGAAAGAAGGAGAGAAAGATCGACAAGGAGAACCAAAGAGAGACAGAGACAGAAAGAAAGAAAAGAGGAGGAGAGAGAATGCTCAAAGCTTCCAAAGCCAAACCCACCTTCCACACATCACTAGGTAAGTTCTAACCTACTTGGTCCCCTTTATTTGATGTTCTTACAAGTTTTATGAGGTTTAGACGTAGCTAATACATCCTTTAGACGTTATCTATGCTGGACTATTTTCTCATCAGATAAAACGATGTCCCAATTGATTAGGCTTATTCCCAATCAATTACCATCAGCCTGGACCTAATCGATTGGATGATTCCTAATCGAAGGCATTGCTTTGGATCCAATCGATTGCCTTTTTCCTCAATCGATTATTATAGTTTTATCACAATTGATTTGACCCTTGTACCAATCAATTGGCAATTACAGATCTAGTTTAGCTTCTTTGTTTATTATATAAGTGGTTCATTCGTTCGATTATCGATTCAGACTTTCATTATACGACTACGGGGATTATCAAGGATAATGTGACATTAAAGAATAGTATGGTTATGAGTAATGGATTAACGTTATGATGTTAGATACTAGGGTAAATTACACAAACCTCCCCTAAGGTTTGCCTTAATTACACGGACCTCCCCTCTTGTTTCAAAAATTACACAGACCTCCCTCGAGGTTTATAATTAGGTAACAAAACGCCCCCTCCTCTAACGGACTGTTAGTTTTTTTTACATTAGCCTCCCCTGAAAATTACAATTAACCCCCCTAATATTATAAAATTGTCATACTAAGCCCCCTTTCTCTTATATTTTTGTTTTAGTTATAAAATCCCTCCTCCCTTCTATGTTTTTGGGTTAATTTTTTTAGCATTAATTTATATCATCTACACAAAATACATATAAATAGGTCCAAAAAAAAATTTTCCCCGAACAAACCTCTATCAAGCCCCATATGTATTAATTTTCTAGATTTGCCCATGTCCCTATGCTGCAAAAGTGGACACTTAACCCCCTGTGATTGTGGACTAAAATGGAATTGTTATGATTTCACTCAAAACTGACGAAAATTCTAAAATTGGTTAAAAATATAAACACTTAACCCATTTTGTGATGTTAATTTTGGGGTTAACGCTCTTTGACTTAAATCATAACAGTTCTATTTTAGTCCACAATCACAGGGGGTTAATTGTCCACTTTTGAAGCATAGGGACAGGGGCGGATCTAGAAAATTAATACAGGGGGGCTTGATAGAGGTTTGTTCGGGGATAAAAAAATTTGGACCTATTTATATATGTTTTGTGTATATTTTGTGTAGATGATATAAATTAATGCTAAAAAAATTAACCTAAAAACATAGGAGGGAGGAGGGATTTTAGAATTAGCACAAAAATATAAGAGAAATGGGGTTTAGTATGACAATTTTATAATATTAGGGGGACTAATTGTAATTTTCAGGGGAGGCTAATGTAAAAAAATTAACGGACCGTTAGGGGAGGGGGCGTTTTGTTACCTAATTCAAATCTCGAGGGAATTTTGTGTAATTTTTGAAACATGAGGGGAGGTCCGTGTAATTAAGGCAAACCTCAAGGGAGGTTTGTGTAATTTACCCTAGATACTATGTTATTCGTGAATGGGTTGATATCTGTTTCCTTTTACTCAGGGTAGTCAGGCCACATGGAAACTGTCATGTGTCATTGTTAGTACGAAACTTAGGTAGGTTTGATAAGTTTTGGGAATTGTACGTGGGTGGACATTTGGTCATGATATGTTATTAAAGATCGGTGAGTTGTTAATATGCTCTTAAAAAGGCAATGAGCTAGGATCACTGGTAGACATCGCTAAGTCGTGGCAATAGATTCATACGCTGTGATTTGAAATGTTATGTCCCTGAATGTAGTGAGTTATGAATATATTCTTAAAAACTGGGGGGGATGGACTGATGTGGAATCCATGACGTGTGGTGAGATGTGAATATGCTCTTAAAAGCAGTAGGCGGAATGATGGTGTATCCATAGAGTTGAACGATTGAGTCTATCCTTTCAGTTAAGTGTTTGATGGTTATCGGTCTTCGGATAACAAGACGTAAAGGGTTGGTTAACGACATCGAATAAAAGAGTAGATACTATTGTAGAACTATATCTTATGCATATCATAACTTGTCTATACTTTATATAATTAGTACCCTGTTAGTTGTTATTTACTCAGTTCTCAGTAAGATGACGGCCATTATTGCCTGGACATTCTGCATCCAGACTACCCTGTCCCTATTAATGTAGGTGATGGAGCTCATGATGGCGGCTACTACCTGGAGGGGGAGTATACAGAGGGTGGCTCCACCGATGATGGTTATACCGGAGAAGACTTCTACGCTGACTGATTAGAGGTGAAAAGTGCATATTTATAGCATATTACATGGTCTTTTATGCATACTTTTATCCCCAAGTCCCTAGATTTAGGTGCATTCTAATAAAAATGTTATTTTTATTGTGTTAATGCTAAATCTTATGTTTATGCATTATTTTGCATATATTAGAATGTAAGTCACTGAAGTGGAGCGAAAGGATAGTGATACTGGTAAAAAGAACAACGGAAGCAGCTAAGAAAACGTCATTTTTAACATTGAAGACCTCAGATTTGGAAGATTTCCCAATAAATATGAAATGTAGATATATGAGTTATGGTCGCATGGCTACAAACCGGAGGTCAATCCAAGGTCTGAGTGAAGAGATATGACCATTCTCCCATCGGTGCGTAGAGTTGTCAAAAGCAGAGACGTTCGATCCCTTGAAGACAATTCGATCGATCGAGAGTTAGATCCCTTAAAGATACTTTGATCGATCGAACTTTATTTTTTCCAAAAAGTTGCGTACAGCCTGCAGGAACCCTATAAAAAGTTGTTATGGTAACAGCGGAGGAGGACGCTCCAGAATACGAAAAACAGCAATTTTAAGGTAGTTTTAGGGTTAGTTTAGGAGTAGATTAGGTCAGTTTAATGTTCTTCTTCCTCCTTTTCCATTGTGAAACTCAAGTTTCAAGTTAATTTCAAGTAATTTTCATATTATTTCTAGGTTTTTTTTTTCTTTTTCTTTGTCTTTATTTAATTGTTTATTAGTTTAGAAGTTATGATTGCTTTAGTTTGTTATTTCTGCATTAGTTTATTCATGTTTTCATAGTTTAGAAGTTGGGAATATAATGAAATGTTGATTCCCAACCTCTGCCATGCTTTCTATAGAAAACCTGTGTTCGATCAATCGAACCAGAGCCATAGTCAAGCGATCGAAGCTATTCGATTGATTGAAGGATGATACAATTCGATTGATCTAAAATGTATCGATCGATTGAACTTGTAAATTCCTGAGATGATTCCTTTGAGTATTCCAAGACTTTCTATTTTAGAAATCTATCATCAAATTGTTTCAGTAAGTTCAGTTTGCCACAACAGTTTTTAGAATTTAAAGCCTTAAGGCTATTTTCTTCATTGACTTTTGCAAACCACCTTGAATGCCAACACCATTGAGAGTGCGCATCTCAACCATTGTTTTAAACTATCTTCTAAATATTTTAAATCACATGTGGTGATATAGTCCCAGTCATGTAAGGGCTAGTGATTCTTTATCTTTAGAGAAATACAGAATACTGAAGAGGAATGAACTTCATAACACGTTAATGAATATACGTGGTAGATAGTTAGGATCAATGTGGATTCACGTGCTTCTAACACCTTTAATTTATTTATTTCATTGGCTATGTTATTCTATGCTTTAGTTTATTATTTAGTTTAATTTAATATATTAGGATTTACTAGTACACTTCCACTCCTACATTCATCTTTTCTTTTTCTTTAGGTTGTAACTTAGTAGACATTCTCCCAATTTCTTCTCTGTGGGATTGACCTGGACTTATCTAGTATTACTTGCACGATCACCTACACTTGGGTGTTGCACAAGAGTGCACAACTTTTTAATCGTGTCACTGATGACTACGTCTACGCTAGCTAAAGACCCGGAGATATATAGTAGTTTTATATTGCTGTTAAACTCTTATAAAGGATACTTGAGCATTTGTTGTCTCCAAACCTTTTATGTTTCCGATGTTGCGAACTCTGATTATTGTAATAGCTAGCCCGTGCGTTATATATTTCATTGCTATCATATTACTGTTTCTATTGCTTAGTACTATGTAGTATGGACAATTAAGTGACTTTCACCCCTCACTCCCTATGGACCCAAAAAGGAAATTTATTTTTCTCCATTTTTTGCTTTTCAGGAGTTTGACACATGTATTATATAAAGAAAAAAAAACAAACAAACAAAAGAAATCTAGCCAAAAATCCATCCTGGCCAAACTTTTTTGGATTAGGTCCATTCAAAAAAAAGATTATATTAATAGGTCCTACTTTTTTTAGTTACTGATGCAGCACATGAGGCTTTGGCATTTTATGAGAAGTTGGGTCAGAGAAAAGGGTCCCTTCTGACCCTTCCCCACTAAAACAACTATAATTTTGGCTACAGGTGTCAGAATCGCTATTATCATACCAATCTGGAAAGCTAATTCAGAGCCCATCGACATGCTAAACTATCATGTCATTTAGGTCCAATTTTAAGCCCAAAAAATGTTGTTTGAATAAGTTCTGGGCCACTTTTATGTTTTTTTGGCCCTTTTGGATATTTTCGTCTTTTCATTTTACTGTGCGTTTTAGGATTTGGTTAGACTATAAATTGTCAAGATGATTTATTTCTCAGCAACTTTTTGATAATAAAATATAGTATTGAGTTTTCTCTCAATTTTCCTATTGTTCTTGGCATTCATGTGAATCAACAAGACGATAGAGCCTTAATTTCTAGTATTATCGTTCATAATCAACTGGTGTCAACTGGTGTCGATAAAGTTGCGTTTCCACGAGTTTTTCGCTCGCAATTTCAACATTCTGTTGCATCAGATACTTACATGGTTATGGCATGACATACACCCCCCCCCCCCCACACACACACACACACACCCACCCATCCCATCTCAACCCAACCCCAAAGCTCTACAATAACCCACAACAAAGCCCACACTCATTTGACCAACAACTGGGGGAGCAAACAAAGAATCTCCTTAAGGGAATTCAAACCCTCAATCTCTCCACTTGGGAGAGAGAGATCAAACCAATTGGGTTAGACCCGCTTGGTATTAATAGGTCTTACTAATCATGAAGTTTGTTGAAATTAGTTTAAAATTTGAAATTTATTATATTTGTTTTGACTGTTTTACAACACCTAACCCAACCCCCCCTCCCCCCCCTCCCCGGCCCCGTAAATATATATATATATATACAAATATTCTCTAAAAAAAGCGTCCTCTCTTTATTAAAGAGAGTACCTCTATTTTGACCGTCGGATCGTGTTTAAAAACTGTGAACTGACAAAACTATCCTTAATGAAAACATGATCCGACGACCAAAACAGAGCCCATCTCTTTAATAAAGAGAGGGCACCCTCTTTAGAGCCTGACTGTATATATATATTATTATACATTTATATATATAGTTGTGGGGATGCTAACTTATAACACGGTGTCTTTTTAGAGACGAAATTTTTCATCTTTAGCGACAAAATTATTTTTCACCTTTAGCGACAATTTTTTAAAAAGATTTGTCACTAAAAGGTTTTTTTGTCGCTAATTAAAAATATTTTTATAGATCGTTAAAAATTGGTGTACAATACTATGCTACAACCTTCATGTTTAGGATAACAGCCCCTATAATTGTATATGACATATGTAAATAGGGATTAAATCCAAGACAGATCATCCGTCAAAGTTGTGATTTACGTAACCAATGAGAATTTGCCACATCATTATTTTGAGGAAAGTAAGGCTACAGTCTGATAAAGAGAAAAGATGTACTCCCTCCGTCCCTTTTTTTGAGTCCACCTTTGGGAACTCAACTTATTAAAGGGACAAAAAGAATCTACACCTACTTCCACAATTGCTCCTAATCATTGCAATAACTTTTTTAGTTTTGTCTTGGTGTAGATTTCAAAGAATGGTAGTTTTGGAAAGTAAGTAAAAATTGTATGCCAATTTAGGAAAGTAGACACTAATTTTGGGACATTCCATAATGGAATATAGGACTCAAAAAAGGGACGGAGGGAGTAAAAATTTAGAACCCACGAGAAATTATGCAGTGAGATCGACACACCATTGCATTATACTAACACCTTAATCTTAATTAACCATACACATACCTCCTATTTTCAGGAGATCATGATAAGTGAATAACAACATTTCAAACTAACAAACTGACATGATTCTCTGGAAATAGAGGTATATGTATGATTAAGATTGAATAGTAACTCCACGTTAGCGTGATGACAGAGTCACTAAATAATTGCTTCGAACAAAATGTGTAAACAGAAGTTATTCAGTGAACCCGTCATACAAAGCCACCATGCTGACGTGCTATGACAATCCAATTACATGGGAACATGTGACCACTAAAGTTTGGAGTTCATAACAAGTGGCGAAGGATGTATCCCTGGAAATAGGGGGTCATGACTTATTGAGTAATGCTAGGCACACTTTGAAATCCATACTGAATTTGATATCTTATACTTTAAAGCTGTTTACACCCAAAAACCGTCAATGATTTTTGAGCCCGAGTCAAGTTGAAGTGGGGCAAAGGAGACGCTGGGACAAGTAGTGATGACTCATCGGACTCAAGAGGTAAGCCCGATGGGAGGAACAACTGTTTGGAGATGAGGAGAGTCCGATGGGAGCTTGTGGCCAAGTGTAGGCAGCATCGGGCTATGAGAACATAACTTATCATGTTGAGAGCCCGATGGAAAAGTAAAAAGCAACGTTATAACTAATCGGGCACCACGAAACGGAAGAGTGTGTCCGTTTGATTATAACAAGTTGAAGAAACATGATCGGACATGGAAAGAGTCATGAGCCCGATTCGTCTAACAGGGAGAGGTCGATTGATGAAGGACAGGGCAGTGATGTCCACAGCTGGCATGATGACGTCATCTCTGAGAGTTTTTTGGGAAACAGGAGTCCGTTTAGGAAAGGAGTTGTCAGTTGCCAGCTGGATGGGAGCGTGTAATCCCTAATTTAAAGGGATTGTTTCAAGCAAGTTCTGGATAAGGAAGGATTTCTTCAATTAACCAATCAGTGAATAGCTTAAGGCGCAAGTCAAGGAGTCCTTTCCTAGTAGGAATTAAACTGTGGCCGCTATAAATATACAGGCAGGCCAACCATTGAATTCACTCCGCGTCACTCTCGAAAATAGTATTCAACAAAGCATTCAACCGCATTCAAAGGCATTCAAACTTATGTTCTTTCTGCATTCATAGCAAATAGGTCTACCCTCTTTTTGTTATTTTTCTTTTACTATTTTCATTCTCACGAACGATCAGTCTGTTCTGAATCTGTTCTTTGGTTGTATTTTCCAAACATTTAATAAAATCTGTATTTTATTAATCGTTTGTGATTGTTTACTTGGTAAACTCATACACTATTTGGCTTGTGCGCTTCAGTACTGCCAAGGGATTTCCGGTGAGGGTACTTTCCTACTCACCGCACACAATTGTTTAGTTTAGAAGTCAGATCTGAAAGCCTTGAGTATCACTGACTCAAGCATATAGGAAATTAGTTTGCACACATTGAACCACTTTTGGTTCTGGCACGCCCGCGCATAACTACTAGCAAACATTTTGGCACGCCCGGTGGGACCCATAGTGTCAAGTCATGCCGCCAAAGAGGGATAAGCAGATCGGCAAAAACGGCCAGGAAGAGTCGGCCGTTGATACACCTACGGAGGAAAGCACTGGTCATTCTCCGGATGACGGTGGCGTTACTATCGAAGCAATCTCGGAAACCGTGAGAGCCACCGTTGATCCTTTGAGGCAGGACTATAACATCTTAATAGGGTCAATGGCAGGTCTCAACCATGTGGTCAGACAAACGGCCGATATACGCCGGGAACAGTCTGAGTTGGTCATGGAGACTAGGGTAACCCACGTGAAGCTGGACGCCCTGGCTACTCAGATACAACAGCTTTGCGCCGTTCTTGAGGCCAATAACAAACAAAAGGCCTTGGGATCAGGCTCAGGCTCGGGATCGGACTCTGGCACGCCGCTTGAGTCCGACAAACCAAAAGACCCACTCTATGTCTGTCCAAACCTAAGAGAGGGTAACATCTCGGGCAAGAAGCCCGAATTACATAACGAAACGGCCAGTAGCGTGGTGGTCACCGATCCCAGTGGATCAGCGACACCAAGTTTTGTCCAGACCGGAGGCCGTGTTGAAACCCAGTTCGACCGGACTCCACCTCCAGTTCGCGCTGCTGGGGGGCAAAGAAACAATGGGGGGTTTTGGACCCACCAGATCAACAATAATCAACAGTTGCCACCTCTACAAACCCCGAGAACAGGGGCTCAGCCTGAGGTAATCGGCCAACAAGTGCCCCCAGGTAACCCTGCTGGGGGGCAAAGGAATGATAATGATTTTTGGCTTCGTCAGGCCAATAACAACCCACAGCAACCACCACCCCCTGTGGGTGGTGCCCGACCTGCTGCGCCGCCTATTAACAGGGAGGAGTTGGTGGCGGCCATACATGAAGAGTATGGCCCGTTCATGAGAAGGATGGAGAGGCCGACGTACCGACGGCCTTACCCGCCTGAAATTGACCAAGTTAATTTCCCACCAGGGTATAAAGTTCCGAACTTTACTCTATTTTCTGGGGAAAGTGAGCATACCACGGTAGAGCACATAGGTCGGTTTATTGTGCAATGCGGCCATGCAGGCAATAGTGACCCTTTAAAATTAAGGTTGTTCCCAAATTCGCTCACGGGCATAGCATTTTTGTGGTATGTCAATCTCCCGGCCAATTCAGTACGAAATTGGCCAGCAATGGAGGAATTGTTTCATGGGCAGTTTTATAGGACTGAGCCCGAGATCTCGTTGGCAGATCTGTCTAGGATGCTCCAACTAGTAGGAGAGACCGTCGAAACATATATAGCCCGATTCAGGAAGGCTAAGTACAGATGTAAGACAATATTGCCCGAGGAAGAATACGCAAAGATGGCTATGGGCGGAATGTCTTTCGAGCTTCGCAAAAAGTTCGAAGGGACCGATTTTCGTGATTTATTCGAGCTGGCTTCAAGGGCCGCCCGTTACGAGCGTATCCTGCTTGATGAACAGGAAAAGAAGAATTCTTCTAAGGGAACGTATTACAAAGATCCCAATTACGAGGTCCATCTAGCAGAATGTGACCTCGAGGCAGAAATCGACATGGCCGAACTAATCTCTAAGCGGCCTATTGTGTGTAATGCCTTGAACAAACCGGTCAATAATAATGCTGCTGCTAAAAAAATGACGTTCGAGGCAGGGAAAAATTACACATTCGACATAACAATGGCCGATCAGATTTTTGACGCCCTCTTGGCTGAAAAAGTGATCAGGCTAGGTGAAGGTCATCGGATACCCAAGGCCGATGACATAAAAAATAAGGAATATTGTAAGTGGCATAATTCCTGGAAACACTCAACTAACAACTGCGTTGTTTTTCGTAATGTGATACAGGAGAACGTGGAGAAAGGAGTGTTCAAATTTTCGGACAAAGCTATGGGAGTTGATGCGAATCCGTTCCCACAGATCACTGGAACCAACATGGTAGTGCCCGATTTGACTAAGCTGACACGGCCAAGGGTCAAGATAGACTTGACCGACAGCGAGAAAGTCCCAAAGCAAAGGGAAGGAAAACAAATTGCCGTTTCAGGAACTGATAGACCGAAGGTGACTATTCACGAGCTTCAGAGGACATACCAGGAACGCAAGGAGGCAGAACTAAAGGCTGAAGGAGCCCGGTCAAATACAGAGAGCTTGATTACGGATTTACGACACCAACTAGAGCTGATTGAACAAGGCCTGTGTCCGAGGTGCAAGGCCGATATTAAGAAAGGGGCCTCTAGCCCAAGCAAGAGGCCTAGGGTTGAGGAACGACGAGAGTACAGCCCGAGAAGATCCGTGCATGAGAGGCTTTCCTTGCCCAAACAGGGACGCCCAAAGCCCGAGTGGAAGCCAAAGCCGCCGCCAGCAAGCAGTATGCCTAGCTCGAGTCGTAGGGAAGGAAGGGAATATGGAGCACGACCCACGATGAGTGCATCACAAAGGGTTGCAGCATCGGACATTCGCGCCCGAATGATACTCCCACCCAGAGTGAGTGATGGGAGATGGTATAGAGCTGAGCATCCAAAATTTCCAGCGATGCCTCAGTACAGCAAGTCTCAGAAGAGGAGGTACCAGAGGCTGAGACAGGCCGAGAGGGAACGGCAGCGCTCGCAAGGCCGTGTCCAGATTCCTCAAGAGTCCCTTCAGCGCAAGGCCGACAAACAGATAACGGCCATCGAAGAAGATGAGCCCGTTTTCGACAAGAAAGCGGGCAAAGGGGCAATGCATGCCACAGAGCGCTTGAAGAAACTGTTTGACCAAGAAAAATGTGAGCCATCGGCCCATCCAATGGAGGAGGCTGATGATTATGAAGATGAGGACGATGCACCGATTCAATTCGGGACAATCCCAAAAAATCTATCCTCAAACATGGTATTTACTTTGCCCATGTCATTTATGGCCAAACCGGATCAGCCAACGGCCATTGAAGGTGACGTAATAGAAGGCCGGACCAGAGAGTCGGCAGTAATAGAAAGTGTATGTTGGGGTGGTGGTGAGACCGTCAGACCCAAGGTGGTAGAGGCTACGAGCAAGAACGTGGATACTACCGATATACAAACCGATCGGCCTAAGATAACCATCTTGAGGCCGAAAGGGATCCAAACTGAGGAGGGGTTGAAACCGGCGGGGCCAGTCAAGGTGGTTTTCGAAAAACCTACCTATCAGATGTCTCAGCACCTGAAGCCGTTGTACGTAAAAGGTCACATTGAGGGAATCCCCGTGAATAGAATATTGATTGATGGGGGATCTACAATTAACATCATGCCCCAAATCATGCTGAGGATCCTTCAAAAATCTGAGTCGGAACTGATTCCGACCGAGATGAATGTTCAGAGCTTCACGGGCACACCATCTAAGACAAAGGGCATCTTGCCTCTGGAGCTGAGGGTTGGAACCCAAACGGCCATGACAGCCTTTTTCATTGTGGAGACATCGGCCGCCTACAACGCGTTGCTTGGCCGTGATTGGATCCATCCCAATTACTGCATCCCTTCCACTCTCCATCAATTGTTGATCTTTTGGAGAGATGACGAAGTGGAAGTGGTTGGGGCTGATACGAAGCCATTCGTAGCCCGGGTGCAGACCGCCGATGCAGTATTATATGAAGATGATATCGGACCTATCAAATTACTAGGATGTGGCAAACTTGGTAGACCAAATGCAGCCACGTTCCGTAAAGAAATTCTACCAAACTTAAAGCTTGGTTATCACAATCTAAGTCGGACAGAAGAGGTAAGGCCGATAGAAATTAATGAACAAGAAGACTTTGATGGATCTACAGCCAATTGAAGTTAGAAGACAGCTGGCCCTTAAGGCCAGCATGGCCAGATGGTGTGCATATCTGGCCGATAGGAGATTAGAGATCGGCCCTGTAGACGGAATGATTAATCTGGCCGATTGTATCTATGAAGAAGAAATGCCAATAGAAGAGGAGATTCAAATGGATGAACTCGAAACGGCCACAGCCAAGCTTGATGACTTGAAGGCCGACGTGCAGGATCCACTATTGGAGATCAACCTGGGCAATGAAGGAGAGCACAAACCCACATATGTGAGTCAGGTGCTTGAACCACAGTTCCAGGCCGATATCATTGCTCTCTTGCACAGATACAAGGATTGCTTTGCTTGGGATTACGACGAAATGCCCGGACTATCCCGAGAATTGGTAGAGCACCGATTGCCGATTAAGCCGGGCTTTAGGCCGTTCAAACAGCTCCCACGGCGCATGTCACCTGAAGTCACGATGAAGGTGAAAGAAGAAATTGAGAGGCTTTTGGGGGCTGGCTTCATTCGGACAGCCAGGTACGTGGAATGGGTATCAAATGTAGTCCCAGTGGTAAAGAAAAATGGTAAGCTGAGAGTTTGTATTGATTTCAGAAATCTAAACCTAGCTACCCCAAAAGACGAGTACCCTATGCCCATGGCCGATCAATTGATTGATTCGGCCGCCAAACATAAAATTTTGTCCTTTATGGACGGGCACTCGGGGTACAACCAGATTTACATCGCTGAGCAGGATGTCCCGAAGACAGCTTTCCGGTGCCCGGGGGCAATTGGAACCTTTGAATGGGTTGTCATGCCTTTCGGACTAAAGAACGCCGGAGCCACATATCAGAGGGCGATGAATTCAATCTTCCATGATATGATCGGGCATTTCATGGAGGTTTACATTGATGACGTTGTGGTAAAATCGAGTGACCACGCCGATCATTTGAGAGACTTAGAAAAAGCATTTGAAAGAATGCGGGCTCACAAACTAAAAATGAACCCTCTCAAATGTGCTTTCGGCGTTTCAGCAGGGAACTTCTTAGGATTCCTGGTGCATCAAAGAGGGATAGAGGTTGACAAGAACAAGGCTCGAGCAATACAGGCAGCAAAGCCACCAGCCAATAAGAAAGAGCTTCAAAGGCTACTCGGGCAGATTAATTTCCTGAGGAGATTCATCTCCAACTGTGCAGGAAAGACCCAAGTATGGACCCCATTATTGAAGATCAAGACCGACGAAGAGTTCAAGTGGGAAGACAGCCATCAACAGGCCTTTGAGGGAATTAAGCAATATTTGTCAACTTCTCCAGTGTTAATGCCACCCAAGAAGGGTAGGTACCTTAAATTGTATATATCGGCTTCTGAATGCTCTATAGGAAGTATGTTAGCTCAGGATAATGAGCAAGGAAATGAGCAAGCCGTTTATTACTTAAGCAGAATATTAACTCCAATCGAGCAGCGTTATGCGCTGATTGAGAAATTATGTTTGGCATTATATTTTTCATCACAGAAGTTAAGAACGTATATGTTGCCCGTTTCTACTTATATTATATGTCAAACCGATGTGATAAAATATATGTTGTCAAGACCAATCATGAGAGGCCGAATCGGAAAATGGACCTTGGCCCTAATGGAATTTGCCATCCAATACCGATCACAGCAATCGGTTAAAGGCCAGGCCATAGCCAATTTCTTGGCTGATCACCCAGACCCAACTGATCTGGGAGAAGTACTACCAGTGCCTAAAGTGTTAAGCACTTCCTTGGTCCCATGGACATTGATCTTTGATGGGTCCAAAAGCGCAGAAGGTGCTGGGGCAGGTGTGGTCATTGTATCACCCAAGTACAAGAAGACAAAAATGTCATTTCGGCTCGATTTCAAGTGCACAAACAACCAGGCCGAATACGAGGCATTAATTATCGGACTAGAGATACTCCTTGAGTTGGGGGCATCGTCCGTACACATAAAGGGAGACTCAGGTCTGGTGATCGGGCAGATATCAGGAGAATTCCAGATAAAAAGTTGGGAATTATGCCCGTTTCACTCTGTCGCCACGCAGCTCATGGACGAGTTTGATGATATTAGCGTGAGTTATATCCCTAGGTCTACGAATACTGAGGCCGATAAGCTGGCAAAGACAGGATCGGCCTCGTCTCCTACAAAGGCTTTGGAAGACCAAGTTATCACGGTTCATGTCCGATCAATGCCTTCCGTTGCAAAGAGAGGTTGGTATGCTACTACTAATTCGGTCTTGATGGAGGACGACGATTGGAGAAGGCCTATCATCGAATACCTGGATCACCCAAATGTCAGGGTAGACCGAAAAGTTAGACTCTTCGCTGTCCGATTTGTGACACTCGATGGAGAATTGTTCAAAAAGCCCATCGGTGACGACGTGATTTTGAGGTGTTTAGGCAAAAAACAGGCCATGCAGGTGATGGCCGAAGTACATGAAGGGATCTGTGGGGCTCATCAGGCCGGTACAAAAATGAAATGGTTACTGAGAAGATATAACTATTATTGGCCAGGCATGTTGAAGGATTGTATCAGCTATGCAAAGGGATGCCAAGCGTGTCAGAAGCATGGCCCGATTCAGCATGTACCGGCTAAAGAACTTCAACCAATAATAAAACCATGGCCGTTTAGAGGATGGGCTATGGATCTGATTGGCAAAGTCTTGCCACCATCATCAGGCCAACACTGTTTCATTATAGTGGCGACGGATTACTTCACTAAGTGGGCCGAGGCCATACCATGTAAAACGGTGACCCAGACCACCGTGATAAAATTCATTGAAGAGCACATTATACATCGGTTCGGCCTCCCAGAAACCATAACGGCCGACCAAGGATCTGTGTTCACAGGAGCTGAAACGACCGCCTTTGCGGAGAGCAGAGGGATTCAGATTCTCAATTCTACCCCGTACTATGCTCAAGCTAACGGTCAGGCTGAGTCAACCAATAAGATCCTCAAGGGGATCATTGAGAAGATGATAGATGAGAACCCTAGAGAGTGGGACAAGTTGTTGTCCGAGGCTCTATGGGCCTATCGGACATCTAAGAGGTCCAGTACCGGGGTCACACCATTTATGTTGACTTACGGGCACGACGCTATGTTACCAATGGAGGTTACCGTCCGATCGGCCAGGAGAGCTTTACAGAACCAGCTTGAGCCTGCAGAGTACACAGAGGCTATGATAGCTGAGTTGGAGGGACTTGATGAAACGAGGCTCATGGCTTTGGACTCGTTAAAAGTGCAGAAGCAGCGGGCCGCCCGAGCTTATAACAAGAGGGTGAAAGCAAAGTCTTTTAGTACAGAAGACTTGGTATGGAAGGCCGTTTTACCTATCGGGGACAAGGATAATAGGTACGGTAAATGGTCGGTCAACTGGGAGGGTCCGTTCATTATACATCAGGTCAAGAATGGTGGTGCTTACAGACTGCGGGATATGGATGGTGGTATTCATCCTAGATTAATAAACGGTCAGTACTTGAAGTCTTATTACCCTACTCTGTGGGAAACTATTGATTTGAATTATAAGCCAAATCCAGGATTAGAATACGACCAAATCATTAACTACGACCCTGAGCCCGAGTAACAAAAATATGGTTTGTATTGATAGGCTGAGCACAGCTTACTTACAAATATATGCGAAATAATAAGTACAAAAGAGGAGTCGGCCTCTAGGCCGACTCAAAATTCCTAAGCTTAGCCTTCAGGTCTTCCCAGGTTTTGACGGCCCCAGACCGGTCCTTCTTGGCCCGTTCTAGCTTCTGGGCCCAAGCCCGGGATATGGGGACGCTGGCTTGTAACTGATCACTGCACTTCTGAGCGTCCCCGCCTAGTGAAGATAATGCCTCGTCAATTTTTTCAATGGAGGCGTTGTTGGTAACAACCTCGGCCTCACATTGGGCGAGTTGAGTTTTTAATACAGCAATACGGTCCTGCAGCCAAGTACCCCTGGCTAGAACTTGAGCACGGGAGGCCTTTCCCGCTTCGAACTTGGTTCGGGCCCCTTCCAAGAACTTCAATGCTTTCTGACGGGAGCCTAAATGAAGTTCTGCATCCGCTTGAATCTTCGAGGCCGTTCTATCCATAAGACGGACACTAGGAAGTCTTTCTTTGATCTCCATGAGTAATGATAGCTGCCCATCTGAAAGAGAAGGATCGGCCATGAGGGTGTTCAAAGCGGTGTCAACGTCAGCCGCAGCAGGAAGATTGGAAAGTTCTTGGTCAGCAAGCCCGAAGAGCAGGTCCTTGGCTTGTTGAAGGACGGAAGGTAAAACCGCTTCGGGCTCAAGGGGGCCGAGGTCAAAAGCTCCCAGGTCCAGGCCCAAGAAAAAGTCATCGAAGGGAATAACGGGCGCTGGGTCTGAGGGATCAGCCTATTTAAGAAAATACAGTCAGGTAGTGTTTTTAGAAATGTATGAATTAACGTAAAGTAACACAACAGTACCTGGGTATGAGGACGAAGCGAGGCCGAGATTGTTTCGCGAACATCGGCCTCGCTTGGTTGAGAAGATGTTTGGGAAGAAGAAGGGAGGCCGGTTCCTGCGCCCGGACTCATTGGGGCCATTGTCGTCTGTTGGGTTTCTGCTTCAGGGACAGAGCCCGAATTATCATCACCGGCCTCCACAGCAGACACTTCAGGAGGAGTGACCTCGGTCACTACCGGTCCTGGTATGATGTGGACAGGAGAGCTGATGGCGGTGGTAGGTGCCCCTTGACCGGCTGGAGTTTCGGGTGCAGAAGGGATCGCTTGATTTACCTCCTCCTCAGCAGCCTCGGTGGCAGGTTCAGCACCGGCCTCACCCTCAGTACTTGAAGAAAGAACAACCTGCTCAGGGACTTGGCCGACATGAGCAAGATCTTCATCTCCGTCTCCGCTTGAAGGAGTTAGAGGAGGCACGATGTGAAGTGGCATCACCCTAACGGCCACTCGCTCGAGATAAGCCGCTGCAGAAGCCGGTGATGTAGGGAGAGTTGGGGGAAGAGTCTGAGCGAGGTTTGGAAGTAGATCCTCTCCCGAATCTTCATCAGCAAGCTGCAAAGATAGAACAAAAGGGTTAATATGGAATAACAGGAATTCGGGCTCAAATCAAAAGGGGAAGAGCAAACCTGAACAGAGGCCGGTGTTTTTTGTTTCTTTTGAGGCTGACCCTTGCCCGGAGTTTGTTTACGAGCCGGTCTCTTGGCGACTTGTTTGCGCCGGGTTGGAGCTGGTGCTGGTATAGGGACATCGGCCACGGTGGCCGATGTTGCAGTGAAAGGAGCCATGGCATCAGCAGCAGTGAGCGGAAATATGTTTCGAGCCCGTTCACCCCACCATTGGGTGAACTCTTCTGATATTACTGGTCGGGCAGAGAAAGGTGTAAAATTGAACGCGGCTTTGAGCCGGGCTGACCTTTCTGTTATCCTCTTCACCTGCCCGTCGTTAACAATGAGGCCACGTTCAACCCAATCAACGTTAACAGTGATACCAGGAGGGACGGGCACTAGTTGAGTAAGCCCGAATTGGCGGGCATATAAAGGAGCAAAGTAGTACTCGGCCCCGCATTTATTATTGGCCGACGGGATGCTTGGGGCTAAAAATAATGTCTCTAGCTACCAGGTAGCTAGAAAAAATTTCATTATAGGTGGACTGGGTGCCCGGACCCCAGTTTAAAGGGTTATTGGAGAGTTGGAGAAAAGAAGAAAATTGAAGAGAAAAGAACGGGGTAAAGAGATTGACGTCCCGAGGGGAGCAACCCTGGTAAAAGAAGGAAAAACACTCTTCAAAGGAATGCACAGAAGGAGATACGTTCACAAATTGAACGGCAGAGATAGGCACGTCGGCCAAAGGAGTAATTGTGGGCTGGAATTCAGGGAAGTAAGAATGAAGCCACAGTTGTAGTATCCACATCGGGCTACCACCAGCACTGAAGCCTGAATGAACAAAGTCTGTGATGCCTCGGACCAAATGTGCCCAAACCAGCGTAGCCATGGCCAGTGGCTGCCCTGATGCAAGGGCAAGGGCTACGGTTGTGTATTCTTTAGTGATAGCCTGGCTAGCTGAGCAGAAGAGATACTTGTTGAGCCAGTAGATGAGGAAGGCAGTGTGCTCTGCATCGGACACTGCTGTATCATCTGCTCCTATGCAGGCCGAAAGGAAACCTCCAAAGGCTGTGATCGGCCTATGAGAAACGGCCCCGTCCCTGACAATATCTTGTTGTGGATAGGCAAAGCTGGCCGTTCCAACATCAAGCCCGGGAATGATCTCTGGGCCATGAGGATGGAGGCCGAGCAGGTAGCTGATGTCTTTGACAGTGGGAGCCATTGGTCCGCAACGGAAAAGAAAGCCGTTGCAAGACGAAGACCAGAAGAGTAGAGCAGAGAGAAGGAGAGGCCGGTCTATTTCAATACGAGACCGACTGAGCATGATTGCATCATAGATGCCCGTTTGCTTCCAGACGGCGGCCTTAGAGGCCGAAACCCTAGTTACCCACTTGTCCCAGTCAGCAGCAGGTGTCGGCCATCCTCGGATTGGCTGGTTAGCAGTCTGGACCTTGGCCCAATGAGCAGGGACTTGCAGGAATTCCTCGTTTCCTACGGGAGGAAAGAAAGGAAGAAAAGGGGCCGGAGGGTGGCCCAGAAACGCCGCACCTAAGCCTGGTGCGGTGGGAGAACCATCGGAAGAGCTGTAGGGGGTGAGGTATTCAGTGGATATATCAGCGGCGTGGGCTTTTGCCAAAGCCCTAACCTCCTTGCATCGGTTTTGTGGGGGAGGAGCATCAACGAAGGTTTTCTTGCCTTTAGAGGCAGCCGGAGCGGTTTTGGGAGCCATGTCTATGAAGGGAAGAAATGTCGCCGGAGAAGATAAAGGTAAGAGTGAAGCTCTGTATTTAGATTGATTTCTGGAGAGGGGAAAGTATGAACGTGTGATGAGTTATCGGATGTTGGGTGATATTTAAATACCACGACGCCGTAATCATGGCGCATTAAATGTAGGGTGACTGGTGGGATTCTCCATAATCTGACGTTGGCTGCGTACTTGACGCGTGGCATATTTTGAAATTCAAAACGTCACATCAATCAGGGCGGGACGTTTGATATGACCTTTTGGGGGGCAATTGTTTACACCCAAAAACCGTCAATGATTTTTGAGCCCGAGTCAAGTTGAAGTGGGGCAAAGGAGACGCTGGGACAAGTAGTGATGACTCATCGGACTCAAGAGGTAAGCCCGATGGGAGGAACAACTGTTTGGAGATGAGGAGAGTCCGATGGGAGCTTGTGGCCAAGTGTAGGCAGCATCGGGCTATGAGAACATAACTTATCATGTTGAGAGCCCGATGGAAAAGTAAAAAGCAACGTTATAACTAATCGGGCACCACGAAACGGAAGAGTGTGTCCGTTTGATTATAACAAGTTGAAGAAACATGATCGGACATGGAAAGAGTCATGAGCCCGATTCGTCTAACAGGGAGAGGTCGATTGATGAAGGACAGGGCAGTGATGTCCACAGCTGGCATGATGACGTCATCTCTGAGAGTTTTTTGGGAAACAGGAGTCCGTTTAGGAAAGGAGTTGTCAGTTGCCAGCTGGATGGGAGCGTGTAATCCCTAATTTAAAGGGATTGTTTCAAGCAAGTTCTGGATAAGGAAGGATTTCTTCAATTAACCAATCAGTGAATAGCTTAAGGCGCAAGTCAAGGAGTCCTTTCCTAGTAGGAATTAAACTGTGGCCGCTATAAATATACAGGCAGGCCAACCATTGAATTCACTCCGCGTCACTCTCGAAAATAGTATTCAACAAAGCATTCAACCGCATTCAAAGGCATTCAAACTTATGTTCTTTCTGCATTCATAGCAAATAGGTCTACCCTCTTTTTGTTATTTTTCTTTTACTATTTTCATTCTCACGAACGATCAGTCTGTTCTGAATCTGTTCTTTGGTTGTATTTTCCAAACATTTAATAAAATCTGTATTTTATTAATCGTTTGTGATTGTTTACTTGGTAAACTCATACACTATTTGGCTTGTGCGCTTCAGTACTGCCAAGGGATTTCCGGTGAGGGTACTTTCCTACTCACCGCACACAATTGTTTAGTTTAGAAGTCAGATCTGAAAGCCTTGAGTATCACTGACTCAAGCATATAGGAAATTAGTTTGCACACATTGAACCACTTTTGGTTCTGGCACGCCCGCGCATAACTACTAGCAAACAAAAGCATAAGATAGTACATGGTACATGTATTTAAAAGATAAGATGTCAAATTCAGTATGGATTTCAAAGTGTGCCTAGCATTACTTTGACTTGTTATTATGCCACTTTATTTTATTGTTCGATAATCACACTAGCATTATAATGTAGTGTGACAGACTCATTGAATAATTTCTCATTCCTAACTTGTGAGAGGTGAGAAGCAGTTGAGTTTTTTTTGTTCTAAGTGTCAACTTTTTAGTGGGTTCCGTAAGCCATAGGTTTGACTGATGATTCATCTAGAATTTAATCCCATATTAATAACAGTCAGTACATATCATCAATTTTGATTGTACAATTTCTTTGTTTCACTCCGGCCATCAATTTTGAGAAAAAAAATAAAAAATTGGCCTACTTTTTTGGTCAAAAAGGTTTATTTTTATTTGAGTATTAGAAACCATCACATGAAAGTAAGAATCAGTCAAAGTTTTAAAAAAATAATTCTCCCTATAAAATACCCATGCAAATTCATCAAGTTTTAATTATTAATCTCATCTTAAATATCCCTCTGATCAATGTCATCACCCCAA
This sequence comes from Hydrangea macrophylla, assembly GCA_033977485.1. Taxonomy (NCBI): domain Eukaryota; kingdom Viridiplantae; phylum Streptophyta; class Magnoliopsida; order Cornales; family Hydrangeaceae; genus Hydrangea; species Hydrangea macrophylla. The sequence goes on from CM066994.1 coordinate 40,690,458, forward strand.
TCACAGCCACCACCTTCACTGCCGATCCGCACGATCCCTGGCGGCCCGGGACTGCCGTTGGTGGGTCCCTTATGGGACAGGCTTCATTACTTCTGGCTCCAAGGTGAAGATAAATACTTTAGAGTGAGAATGAAGAAGAACAAGAGCACCGTTTTTAGGACAAACATGCCACCGTCCTTTCCGTCCGGAGCTAATACAAACATCATAGTTTGTTTGGACTTCAAGTCTTTCTCTCATCTCTTTGATTTCGAACTCGTTGACAGGAGAGACGCACTTGGCGGAAACTACGTCCCAAATCTTAAATTCACCGGTGGTGTAAAGGTGTGTGGGTACCTTGATACTACCGATCCTCAACATTCAAAGGTACGCTTCATTTACGCTCTGATTGGTTTATGGATTTAGGGAAGACTAAGATTCTGTTACTCTATTTGTTCATGAATTTTGTGAAGAAAAAGATAAAAGAAATGAAAACAAGATGGAAAACTAGTTACATCCGTACGTAAAGTAAAAGGAACTAGTTTTCCATCTTGTTTTCTTCTCCCCTCTCTTTTCCTTCATAAAATCCGTGAACCAAACAAAGCCTTAGACTTAGACTCTCATAGATTTAAGGAGGGAAAGAAAAAGGAAAAGAAAAATAAGATGGAAAAACTAGTTCTCTAGCACTTCCCATGCGTTTTTCTTCGTAATTTTGAAAATTAAAAGCTTATCAAAATGATTATAGTATAAGAAAGAAAAAAAAAAAATATATATATATATATAATGAAAATGCATCTCAATTAAGAATAATTGTTAACATTATTGAAAAAAATCTAACAAATGGACCACATACGAAATGTTATTCAATGAGCCCATCACACCATACCAGCATGATGATGCGGTGTGACCATTTGATCGAAACCATACATGTGACCCCTACTTATGCGGGTATCATGACACATGGTGGGTAGTTTGTTTGCTGGATTTAAATTTGCTAACTGTCCACCATGTGTTGTGATCCCCTAGAAGTAGGGGTAGATGTATGGTTTAGATCAAATGGTCACACCATATCAACACATGTTGACGTGGTACGAGGGGCTCAGTTAATAATTTCTCACCACATAGAAGACTCAAAATTAAACTTAACGTAATTATAAGAAACTAAAGTATTTTAACCTTAATTCTTATTGACAGACCAAGAACTATATGTTGGACATTCTCAGACGAAGCTCCACCATCTGGGTCCCAACTTTTGTCTCCAAGCTCGACACCATGTGGGACACTATTGAGTCAACCCTCTCAAAGACAGGCTCAGCTAGCTACAAGGTTCCGTTGAACCAGTTCATCTTTAGCTTCCTAACTCGCTGCCTCATCGGAGCTGACACAGCGAGTTCACCCGAAATCGCCGAGTCTGGCTACTCCATGATCGCCAAATGGGGCATAGTTCAACTCCTCCCAATAACCACAACCGACCTGATGTTACAGCCCTTCCAAGAGATCTTTCTTCACTCTTTTCCACTCCCATTCTCACTCGTAAGAAGCGGTTACAACAAACTCATTGAGTTCGTCGAAAAAGAAGGCAAAGAAGTGATAGAAAGAGGTGAAACTGAGTTCAAACTGAGTCACCACGAGACGATTCACAACCTTCTTTTCATGCTCGGGCTCAACGCGTTCGCTGGGTTAGCTAAGTATTTACCAAATTTATTGAATACACTCGCCAGTGATAAAACCGGGTTACAAGAAAAACTCAGAAAAGAAGTGAGAGAAAATATAAATAGTGGGTCAACTCTGAGTTTCGACTCGGTGAAAGGGATGGAACTCGTGCAGTCTTTTGTTTACGAGACTCTCCGTTTCAAGCCCCCGGTGGAGCGTCAATACGCGCGGGCCAGGAAAGATTTCCAACTGAGTTCGCATGACTCGGTTTACGAGATTAAGAAAGGTGAGCTTCTCTGTGGATATCAGCCATTGGCAATGAGAGACCCAAAGGTGTTTGAGGATCCTGAAACGTTCAATCCATATCGGTTCAAAGGAGAGAAAGGTCGCAAGTTACTGAAATATGTGTACTGGTCGGGCGGGCCAGAGACCGGGTCACCGAGTGAGTCGAACAAGCAATGTGTGGCCAAAGACTACGTAACTCCGAGTGCGTGTCTATTTGTGGCTCACGTGTTCCTCAGGTACGACTCGATCACATGTGACTCGTCAGGGTTAATTACAAGCATTGAGAAGGCCAAGTGATCAAGTGAATAAACACGGGGCTACCTTTTTATTAATTGTTCTCTTCATGTCTTTGGTTGTGTTTGTTTGGTTAGATCATGTGGTAGTTTTGATTTATTTGTTGTGTTTCTGGAGATTTTTGTTTGCATTGTTTTTAGGTGTGCCATAAATATGTGTACATATATATACATGTATTTGCGCTATAAATCTATTAGATTGTGGTTGTAATTCTGGCTCTTTTTGAGCATTCCTCGAATAAATTCCCTTTGTTTGTTTTTTTTTTTTTCAGTAATGCTAGGCTGACTCCGAATTTCACACCGAAATTGACAGTAAGAATTAAGTAGCAAATATATAAAATATGTGAGCTCCACTCCCACTCCCACAAAGCACAAATATATATCTCTCTCTCTCTCTGTGAATAAAAAAAGAGCTAAAATCCCCAAATTGAGCCTAGACCTTCACAGACCACTCACGGCCTCCCCTCCACCCACGGCCTCGCTCCACCCATCGGTGGCGACCTTCTCTCTCTCGCCGGCATCACTCAAATATAGGTACTCTCTCTCTCTCTCTCTCTCTCTCTCTCTCTCTCTCAGTTTGGGTATATGTATATATATATACATATACATATATATATACACACACATATACCCAAACCCAACCGTCAAAAAAAAAACACAACTCTTCCTCAGAAAAATAATTAATGATACATTACCCACAAGAACCCATCATCCAATTTGGTGAGATCAGAGGATGTGTTTGTATAAGAAAACCCAACTCCAATAAGAGATTCCACAAATAGCAAATTGACTTCTGCGAGGTAAAATATTTTGAAGATCAATAAAACATGATTAATTACAATTATTATTTTCAAAATGTATGAGTATAAATTAACTTAGTCCTTATTTTTAAGATTTGTGAGTGGCTCATAAGTTCTCAATTACAGTGTGTCACGCCCCGACGTAGCATAATTCAGGAAAGCATTTAATTTCCTATATGGACTCGTAAGTCGTGACAAGTGAGTATGACCAATTGTCCCTGCAACAAATAACTTAACAACATTTCTAAAAGAAAGGATACTAATAAATATAAGCTCCGAAATTTAAAACTTACTAAACTATTACATAAGTCAATGTCTTAGGCACAAAACGCCCTTATTCAAAAGCTATTCTCCAGTCTATTACAATTTCAGAAATGAAAGACATAAAAAAAATAATAAATAGCCTCCTGGAAAGTTTCCTGCCTCTAACTAGCATAGTCGGAGTACCCTGGCTGCTCCTGCCCCTGAAAATCTGGACATACAGTCCAGGACGCATCAACGCCGTCAGCTTATGAAAGCTGGTGAGTAAAATAAACAAGTGCTCGCAATGTATATATAAGTAAATAAACAACGGTACCATTTAACTTCAACAGTAATATATTCAAGGTTCCAATTCCAACATAATTCACAGGGGAATATAGTAAGAATTAAAATACGAAATTGTACATGAATTGTGAAAACATCTTATTTTGCCAATTCTTTCCTTTAGAACAATCCAATTAAATCAACACATCATTTCAGCTATCAGAAGTAATAAGTATTCAGTCATCCAATTCATACGCTACACTATCGCCTCCAATACCAGGAATAATATCCGATCGGTATTGAAGTCATACACCACACTACTGCCTCAGATACCAGGAATACTATCCGATCGATATCTAGACCAAACACAACCAACCATCGCTCCGAATATCAGGAATACTATCCGATCAATATCCGAAACACGCGCCTTAGATACCAGGAATACTATCCGATCGATATCTAAGTCGTACACAACACTGTCGCCTCCAATACCAGGAATACTATCCGATCGATATTGAGGTCGCACACCAATACGCCACCTTTTATTCTTTTCACGCTTTCTCACACACATGCATGTCGACACAACCTTGACCCCAAATATGTATGTCAATGTTTCATAAATAACACCATTAATAAATCACAAAGCCGGATAATCGTACGAGCATCAAATTTCGGCCTAAGTTGTTCTGTTTCGTACAATTCTTTAAACATAGACCTTTAAAACAATATATTTGCCCAAACAGTTCTTTAAAAACTTTTAAAACATTTTCCAAACAGTCCCTACTAAGGAAACATAGAAACTGCTCAAACTGCCAGATCGCGCGAGCGGGTCGCGCGAGCGGGAGAGAGGTGATATCGCGCGCGCGGGTCGCGCGAGCGAAGGGGAAAGCCAGATCGCGCGAGCGGGTCGCGCGAGCGAAGGGGCTGGACAGGTCGCGCGAGCGGATCGCGCGCGCGAGGGGGGGAAAGGTCCGCGCGAGCGGGCCGCGCGAGCGATCCTCGCGCGAGCGGGTCGCGCGCGCGAGTTCTTGCAGAACGTCGTCTTCTTCCTCGTTTTTCCTCTGTTTTCAGTTTTCAAAACTGTTATATACCCATTTCTGTTTTCTGTTTCAAACGATACATGTAATATACGGTTTTCTTCGGTTTTCCGCGTAGATTACGAATACGCGATCAATTTTAACTAATACGGATTGTATCTCTTGATATTCGCGATTAAAGTGAGGGTGTCAAAACTTAAAATCGACGATACGTCGCGATACGGATAAATTATTGCGTAGGATTCGAACCGTAGCTTATTGGGATCGATATCTTTCATTTCCAATTTACAGAATTGATTTTGGTTACGATTTCTAAAACTTCAATTTCCAAGCTTTAATGGTGTATTGATATATATACACACATACACACATATATACACTGAAATACACCTATATAGACATTGAGAGTGAGTTTAAATTACTCACTGAGGCTAATTAGACTGAGAATTTGAGACCGAGAAATCCGCCGTAATATCCGTCGAGAATTCCGTCGTTCCGAAATTCTTCCCGTTCTTGATTTTGAGATATATATAGCTATATATATCTATGTATGTGACAGTGTATATATATATATATATAATCTGTATGTGTGTGTGTGTTTGATTTTGAGAGGAAGAGAGAACAATGGAGAGAATGAGAGATACAGTGAGTGAGAGAGAGACACACTGTTACATATATATAAACAGATATGTTTGGGCTCCAAGTTAGGGGTAGAAAATACCCGGTGAGGTTGAGCTCACGTGCTCCCTCGCCCAAGACGCGGTATAGACGCAGATAAAAACATAAACTGGTATTTTTTTTACGGTTGAAAATAAAATGCAGAAAATATTTTTAAAATTACGGTTTGACCCCAGATAAATGTTTATAAATAGAAATTAAAACAAATGCTCATGGAAATGAAATGCCGTATTTATTTATTAATGAAAATAAAAATACAGGGCGTTACACCCTACCCACCTTAACAGAGATTTCGCCCCGAAATCTGAGCTAACTAATCCTGAAACAACTCGGGGTATCTAGTCCTCATGTCTGACTCCAACTCCCACGACGCCTCTCCTTCGTCATGATGCCTCCACTGAACCTTAACCAAAGGAACGTCTCTTCTTCTCAGCCTCTTGATACTCTGGTCGAGAATTCTCACAGGTCTATCCTTGTAGACAACATTCTGACTCGTCTTAATATCATCAAAATTAACCACATGTGAAGGGTCCCGTATGTATTTCCTTAACATACTGACATGGAACACATTATGAACACCAGACATCTTTGGTGGCAACGCGAGCCGATAAGCCACTTTCCCAACACGCTCCAAAATCTCGAACGGTCCGATAAAACGAGGTGCCAACTTCCCTCTCTTCTGACCAAAACGTACTACTCCCCGAACAGGTGAAACCTTAAGGAGTACGTGATCTCCAACACTGAACTCCAAGTCCTTTCGTCGCCGATCCGCATAACTCTTATGCCTACTCTGTGCAGTTTTCATCCTTTCCTTGACCAGTGAAATCTTCTCATTGGTCTCTCTCACCAAATCTGGTCCCAAAAGTTCTCTGTCTCCCACTTCAGCCCAACACAATGGAGATCGACAAGGTCGTCCGTACAAAGCTTCGAACGGCGCCATTCCAATACTCGAGTGATAACTGTTGTTATACGCAAATTCAACCAACGGTAAGTGCGTCTCCCAAGACTCTTCAAAGTCAATTGCACAAGCTCTGAGCATATCTTCCATAATCTGGTTAACACGCTCGGTCTGTCCATCGGTCTGAGGATGGAATGCAGTACTCATCTTGAGCGAAGTTCCCATAGCCTTCTGCAAACTTTCCCAAAATCCCGAGGTAAAACGTGCATCTCGGTCTGATACAATTGTCACAGGTGCACCGTGCAGTCGCACCACTTGCTGTAGGTACATTCGACTCATCCTTTCTACTGGGTAAGTCATATTGTACGCGATAAAGTGTGCAGACTTCGTCAAACGATCCACAATTACCCAAATCGCGTCATGATTCTGTTGTGACCGGGGTAATCCAACCACGAAATCCATAGTTATGTGCTCCCACTTCCATCCTGGAATAGGTAAGGGTTGCAACAATCCCGAGGGTCTCTGATGTTCGGCCTTCACTTGTTGACAAGTCAAACATTTAGACACAAACTCGGCTACTTCCCGCTTCATCCCTTCCCACCAGAAGTTTCTCTTCAAATCCTTATACATCTTTGTTCCTCCTGGGTGTACTGTCAGTCTCGATTTATGTGCTTCTTCGAGAATATCTTTTCTCAAACCTCCTGAATCTGGCACACACAATCTGTCTCGACATCTGTACCCTCCATCGGCCCCAACCTTCCATTCTGTCGGGTCCTTCTCTAACATCTTGGCGAACCATGCTTGAAACTTCTCATCTTCCTTCTGGGCTTCGATGATTCGACTCACAAGTGTTGGTTGTACCATGAGGCATCCAAAGTGTTGCCCGACACTTTCCTCAAAAATCTGCATATCAAATTCTGCGATTGTCTCTAAAGCTTTCCATTCCCTCAACATCAATGAAGCAATCATTCCTCGAGGCTTCCGGCTTAGGGCGTCAGCGACTACATTAGCCTTACCGGGGTGGTACTCTAATGTGAAGTCGTAGTCCTTAATCAGCTCCATCCACCTACGTTGCCTCATGTTCAGCTCCTTCTGAGTAAACAAATACTTAAGGCTCTTGTGGTCCGAGAATAAATCAAACTTCTCCCCAAAGAGGTAGTGTCTCCAGATCTTGAGCGCAAACACAACGGCTGCCAGCTCTAAATCATGAGTTGGGTAGTTCAATTCATTTGGCTTCAACTGTCGTGAACCATAAGCTATGACCTTTCCGTCTTGCATAAGGACACATCCCAATCCTTGATACGAGGCGTCACTAAAAATAGTGAACTTCTCACCATCCCTTGGTATCGCCAGCACTGGCGCTGTTGTCAATTTCTCCTTCAATTTCAGAAAAGCGCGTTCATGCTTATCAGTCCATTCAAACTTCAAATCTTTCTTAGTCAAACCAGTTAACGGGGCTGCTATCTTTGAGAAACCTTCTACAAATCTCCGATAGTAACCAGCTAGTCCCAGAAAACTTCGGACTTCTGTAGCATTGGTCGGCCGAGTCCAATTTGCCACTGCATCGGTCTTTGATGAGTCAACCGCGATTCCTTGTTGAGAGATCACATGCCCGAGAAACTTAACTTCCTGAAGCCAGAATTCACACTTGCTGAATTTAGCATACAGGCGGTGATCCTTGAGAGTCTGCAACGCGATCCTCAGGTGTTGTTCATGCTCTTCCTCTGACTTGGAATAGATCAAAATATCATCAATAAAGACAATAACGAATTGATCTAAGTATGGCTTGAATACTCTGTTCATCAAGTCCATAAACACAGCTGGAGCATTCGTCATCCCAAACGGCATCACTAAGAACTCGTAGTGTCCGTATCTCGTCCTGAAAGCAGTCTTAGGTATGTCTTCCTTCCGCACCCTCAACTGGTGATACCCTGACCGTAGATCAATCTTAGAAAAGGTCGTGGCTCCTTGCAACTGATCAAACAGATCGTCTATCCGAGGTAAAGGATACTTATTCTTGATAGTAACCTTATTCAGTTCTCGGTAGTCAATACACAACCGCATCGACCCATCCTTCTTCTTCACAAACAACACTGGTGCTCCCCAGGGTGAAGTACTTGGACGAACAAAACCCAACTTCTCAAGTTCTTGAACTTGTTCCTTCAGCTCCAACAACTCTGTAGGGGCCATCCTGTAGGGAACCTTGGTTATAGGTCGAGTACCTGGCACCAATTCCACACAGAATTCTATGTCCCTTTCCGGCGGTAATCCTGAAATATCTCGGAATACTTCCTCGAACTCTTTGATTACCGGTATAGATGATACTGTCACCTCTGCACTGACAACCTCAATGTTTGCTAGGCATCTAGTGAGGAACATATCACCCGAAGGGTTACATTGGAAATCGAAGAGTCGATTCCCCTTGTCCGCAAATGTGATCCTCTTCCTTGTACAATCCAACTTCGCATCATTCTTCTCGAGCCAATCCATTCCCAGGATTATATCGAACTCCTTCATCGATAGAACCACCAAACTTGCCAAAAGTTCACGGTCTCCTAACCGTAGAGGACAATCCTTACACACATGTAATAACTTGACTGTGGTCCCTAAGGGTGAGACAGCACTCAAAGCTTCCTCTAAACGATGCGGTACGATACCCAACTTCTGAACGATCTTAACAGATATAAAGGAATGTGTAGCACCCGTGTCAAATAAAACTTTAACATGAGAGTTAAACAAGGTTAGAGTACCTTCCACTGCTCGTTGCTCAGGCAATCCTTCCTCATAAGCACCCTCCTCATACCTCGGCTCCTCGTAACCAGCAGCCTCGGGAATGACAGCATTCAGACGGGCCTGTCCTTGCTGGCCATAGTTACCTTTCTTAGGAGCCTTGCAGTCCGGACTTATGTGACCGGGCATGCCACAGTTAAAGCACACAACTCCTGGACGATCCGCACGCCTAGGTGCTCTGCAATCTTTAGCTCGGTGACCAGGCACTCCACAATTGAAGCAGTTATTGTTTTTGGCCCCTTCTATTGCTAGAGGCTGATACTGCTGTATTGCCTGTGCCTGCTGAGGTTTCTTCCCTCCGTCCCAAGTCCTCTTCTGCCTTTGAGGGTACACCGGTTTCTGTCCGGAATAGCCCTTCTGCGGAGGTCGATTTTCAAATGACTTCTGATTCTGACAGCCATCATTCTCCAACCCCGTAGCCAATCTCACCAGAGCTTCAAATGACTGGCCCAAATGCCCCATAGTCAAATGCCGGAGAGGCAGGTTGAGACCCCGGTGATACTTCTTGATCTTCTTCTGGAGTGTATCTACCATGTGCGGAGCAAAGCGGGACAACCGTTCGAACCGAGTGGTGTACTCACGGACTGTCAGATTCCCTTGAGTCAACTCCATAAACTCTTTCTCCCTCTTGTCCTTCTCCTCTTCGGGGAAATACTTCTCAAGAAATCTTTCCTTAAACACCACCCACGGCATTCTCCTTGCAGCTTCTTCCCCTATGGTCGCCTTTTCTGCATCCCACCAATCAGCCGCTGCATAAGACAACTGAAAGATGGCCAGACGCTTCTTCTCCAGATCAGTGCACTCTATGGTCTCAAAGATACGCTCCATCTGACGTAGCCACTGTTCCGCTTGCCAGGGTTCATCAGTTCCAGCAAAATACTCAGGTCGCAGAGCGCGAAATTCCTTGAGAAGCTTATCTCCAGTCTGGTGGGCTTGCCTCCCATTCCCGTTGTAATTCCCATTCTGATTATTGTTCCTTGCGTTCTGATCACTAACCCTCTCCAATCTTCTTACAAAAGCCTCGAACATTCCGGTTGGATCTATTACCGGGGGTGCATCTTCAATAGCGGGACGATTCCTGAGATTTCTTCCAGCCATCTGATCGAGAGAACGGTACCTATCCATCAATCAACAGAATTCGGTCAACCTTTCGAGAAGAAAGAAAATTCTAAACGATAGACAGCGACTAAACACGGAACGAAGTCGAACTATCTTATCTTAATTCTATCTTAACGGGAGATCCTAGGTGTTCTGGACAATCGGTCGAGCCATAACCTGGCTCTGATACCAAAAAGCCTGTCACGCCCCGACGTAGCATAATTCAGGAAAGCATTTAATTTCCTATATGGACTCGTAAGTCGTGACAAGTGAGTATGACCAATTGTCCCTGCAACAAATAACTTAACAACATTTCTAAAAGAAAGGATACTAATAAATATAAGCTCCGAAATTTAAAACTTACTAAACTATTACATAAGTCAATGTCTTAGGCACAAAACGCCCTTATTCAAAAGCTATTCTCCAGTCTATTACAATTTCAGAAATGAAAGACATAAAAAAAATAATAAATAGCCTCCTGGAAAGTTTCCTGCCTCTAACTAGCATAGTCGGAGTACCCTGGCTGCTCCTGCCCCTGAAAATCTGGACATACAGTCCAGGACGCATCAACGCCGTCAGCTTATGAAAGCTGGTGAGTAAAATAAACAAGTGCTCGCAATGTATATATAAGTAAATAAACAACGGTACCATTTAACTTCAACAGTAATATATTCAAGGTTCCAATTCCAACATAATTCACAGGGGAATATAGTAAGAATTAAAATACGAAATTGTACATGAATTGTGAAAACATCTTATTTTGCCAATTCTTTCCTTTAGAACAATCCAATTAAATCAACACATCATTTCAGCTATCAGAAGTAATAAGTATTCAGTCATCCAATTCATACGCTACACTATCGCCTCCAATACCAGGAATAATATCCGATCGGTATTGAAGTCATACACCACACTACTGCCTCAGATACCAGGAATACTATCCGATCGATATCTAGACCAAACACAACCAACCATCGCTCCGAATATCAGGAATACTATCCGATCAATATCCGAAACACGCGCCTTAGATACCAGGAATACTATCCGATCGATATCTAAGTCGTACACAACACTGTCGCCTCCAATACCAGGAATACTATCCGATCGATATTGAGGTCGCACACCAATACGCCACCTTTTATTCTTTTCACGCTTTCTCACACACATGCATGTCGACACAACCTTGACCCCAAATATGTATGTCAATGTTTCATAAATAACACCATTAATAAATCACAAAGCCGGATAATCGTACGAGCATCAAATTTCGGCCTAAGTTGTTCTGTTTCGTACAATTCTTTAAACATAGACCTTTAAAACAATATATTTGCCCAAACAGTTCTTTAAAAACTTTTAAAACATTTTCCAAACAGTCCCTACTAAGGAAACATAGAAACTGCTCAAACTGCCAGATCGCGCGAGCGGGTCGCGCGAGCGGGAGAGAGGTGATATCGCGCGCGCGGGTCGCGCGAGCGAAGGGGAAAGCCAGATCGCGCGAGCGGGTCGCGCGAGCGAAGGGGCTGGACAGGTCGCGCGAGCGGATCGCGCGCGCGAGGGGGGGAAAGGTCCGCGCGAGCGGGCCGCGCGAGCGATCCTCGCGCGAGCGGGTCGCGCGCGCGAGTTCTTGCAGAACGTCGTCTTCTTCCTCGTTTTTCCTCTGTTTTCAGTTTTCAAAACTGTTATATACCCATTTCTGTTTTCTGTTTCAAACGATACATGTAATATACGGTTTTCTTCGGTTTTCCGCGTAGATTACGAATACGCGATCAATTTTAACTAATACGGATTGTATCTCTTGATATTCGCGATTAAAGTGAGGGTGTCAAAACTTAAAATCGACGATACGTCGCGATACGGATAAATTATTGCGTAGGATTCGAACCGTAGCTTATTGGGATCGATATCTTTCATTTCCAATTTACAGAATTGATTTTGGTTACGATTTCTAAAACTTCAATTTCCAAGCTTTAATGGTGTATTGATATATATACACACATACACACATATATACACTGAAATACACCTATATAGACATTGAGAGTGAGTTTAAATTACTCACTGAGGCTAATTAGACTGAGAATTTGAGACCGAGAAATCCGCCGTAATATCCGTCGAGAATTCCGTCGTTCCGAAATTCTTCCCGTTCTTGATTTTGAGATATATATAGCTATATATATCTATGTATGTGACAGTGTATATATATATATATAATCTGTATGTGTGTGTGTGTTTGATTTTGAGAGGAAGAGAGAACAATGGAGAGAATGAGAGATACAGTGAGTGAGAGAGAGACACACTGTTACATATATATAAACAGATATGTTTGGGCTCCAAGTTAGGGGTAGAAAATACCCGGTGAGGTTGAGCTCACGTGCTCCCTCGCCCAAGACGCGGTATAGACGCAGATAAAAACATAAACTGGTATTTTTTTTACGGTTGAAAATAAAATGCAGAAAATATTTTGGAAATTACGGTTTGACCCCAGATAAATGTTTATAAATAGAAATTAAAACAAATGCTCATGGAAATGAAATGCCGTATTTATTTATTAATGAAAATAAAAATACAGGGCGTTACACAGTGTTAATTAGTATAATCAAAATGCAGTGAGCTAGAGACATTAAAAAAGAACAAGTTAGAAAATACTAGAAGAAACCTAATTAACCTTGATTCCAAGAGTGCTCATTAAAAGTCAAGTCTGTTGGGTTTTGAATGATAACTCAACTAATTTGAATAGGATGAGCAAAAGAAATTGAATGAAAACAAAGCAAGGGAAAAAGGCAGAGACTGATTTTCAGAGAAAACAAAGTGCTGGAGCAGTTTTTTTTTTTTTTTGGCTCAATGTTTTATATTTCAACCAACCACTCCAATGACAACAGACCACACATATATCCAACAAGAAACAAGGTAATACAAGCATTTAATGAACCTGGAGAATGACAGTTCTAGAGCCACTAAAATGACTTGAAACTCTAACTAGCAAAGTTACCAAACTGACCATATATGGCATACAAAAGATATTACTATCACTTGGCATTACATTAGTTTTAACACTTGCCCTTAATGCCAAGTTGTAACATTCAACATTTCTCTACATTTCTGGAACTTGTCTCTTGGAAGTGCTTTTTGTGAAAATGTCAGCAATTTGCTCTTCTGACTTGCAAAACTTCAACTGGATTTCACCTTCTTCAATTGCATCCCTTATGAAATGATGCTTGATTGCAATGTGTCTTTTCGGCTGTGATGAACTGGATTTTTAGCCATGGCGATGGCTGATTTGTTATCACAAAACAACTCAGTTCCTTCCTTTTGTTTCTCTCCAAGATCCTCCATGATTCTTCTTAACCAAATAGCTTGCGATGTTGCTAGAGATGCTGCCACATACTCTGCTTCAGTTGAGGATTGAGCAACTGCTTGTTGCTTCTTTGAAACCCAAGAGAATATACCAGAACCAAGAGTAAAAGCATAGCCAGAAGTACTTTTCATATCATCTATATACTACCACCCCAATCACTATCACAATAGCCTTTCAACTTTGGTTCACAACATTTTTCATACATAATACCAAAGTCGGTGGTGCCATGAACATACCTTAGCACTCTTTTCGCAGCTCCAAAATGAATTTGTCTAGGTGATTTCATGAATCTTGAGAGTAAACTTGAAGCAAACATTATATCCGGCCTTGTGGCTGTGAGATAAAGCAAATTTCCAACCAAACTTCTATATAATGTTGGATCAACCTTTTCTTCACCATCTTCTTTCAACAATTTTTCATTTGCTACAAGTGGTGTTGCCATAGATTTACAATTTTCCATTCTGAATTTCTTCAAAATATTTTCAGCATACTTCTTTTGTGAAATAAATACACCAACTTCCTCTTGATATATCTCCATACCAAGAAAATGATGTAGCAACCCCATGTCATTCATTTCATACCTTCTCATCATTTCATTTTTAAACTCTTTGATCATGTTCTCATTATTTCCAGTGAACACAAGATCATCAATATAAAGTGCAACTAAGAGAGTATCGGATGTACCTTGCTTCTTCACATATAGAGTCGGCTCACTCTTGCTTTTCTTGAATCCTTTTCCAAGGAAATAGCCATCAATTTCACTGTACCAAGCTCGAGGGGCTTGCTTAAGACCATTTAAGGCCTTTTTTAACTTGTAGACTTTCATTTCTTCACCCTTGATCACAAAACCTTGGGGTTGCTCGACATACACTTCTTCTTCCAATTCTCCATTCAAAAATGCTGATTTGACATCAAGTTGATACAAGGACCAATTTTTATGGGCTGCCAAAGCAATGAGAGCTCTAACTGTGTCAAGACGAGCTACCGGAGCAAAAGTTTCATTGTAGTCTATCCCGGGCTGCTGTGAGTAGCCTTTTGCAACAAGTCTTGCCTTGTTCTTTTGAATCGACCCATCAACATTGTATTTGATTTTGTAGATCCACTTCAAACCAATGATTTCCTTCTCTTGTGGCTTGTCAACAAGCTGCCATGTTTTGTTTTTCTCAATCACTTGGATTTCTTCTTTCATTGCTTCCTTCCAAGCTTCATCTTTTATAGCTTCTTCGAAGTTTTCCGACTCAACAACACAAAAATTGCACCTTTGATAGACATCACTCAAACTTTTCATTTTTCTAGGAGTTGAACTAGGAGTGGATGAACTTGAGCTTGGTCTTGGTGAAGAAGAGCTAAAGGATGATGGTGGACTTGCCCTTGGAGATTTATCTTCAACATTTTCAACTTCACTTGATGATTGTTCTTCCATTTCATCAACAAGAACAACCCGCTTTTCAATCTTGTTCTCTTCCCAATTCCATCTAGCATCTTCATCAAATGACACATCTCGGCTTATGATTACTTGGTTGCTTTTAAAAGAAAATAGCCTATAGCCCTTTGACTTTGAGCTATAGCCCATAAATATGCACCTTTCACTAGTTTCATGCAACTTTCGCCTTTTCTCTTTTGGTATTTGAGCATAGCAAACACACCCAAACACTTTAAGATGATTTACCGATGGCTTTCTCCCACTTCAAGCTTCTATCGGTGTTTGGTTCCAAATAGCTTTAGTAGGACACCTGTTAATCAAATACACCGCAATATACACAGCTTCTGCCCAAAAAATTTTAGGAAGTTTCTTTTCATGTAACATTGATTTGGCCATCTCCATCATAGTTTGATTTTTCCTTTCGGAAACTCCATTTTGTTGTGGAGTATATCCAACTGTGAGTTGCCTTTCCATTCCTTCTTCTTCACAAAATTTATCAAATTCATTTGAGTTATATACTCTTTTCCTCGATCACTTCTCAAAGTTTTTATGAAAAACCCACTTTGTTTCTCAACAAAACTTTTAAATTTTTTAAATATGCCAAACACATCAGATTTTTGCCTCATGAAATAAACCCAATTCATTCTAGTACAATCATCAATAAAGAGAATGAAATACCTGTTTTGACTGTGGGATGGATTTTGCATAGGTCCACAAACATCCGTGTGAACTAATTCAAGCACTTGTTTTGCTCTCCATGCAACTTCTTTTGGAAAGGGCTGCCTATGATGCTTGCCAAGAGCACAACCTTCACATACATCATGCTTTTCTTCAACATTTGGAAGGCCATAAACCATGCTCTTTTGATGAAGTGAGTTGAGACTATGAAAGTTCAAATGCCCAAGTCTTCTATGCCACAACCATGATTGATCATCCACATTAGCTTTCAAGGGAACATTCTCAACATAGTTGAATGTGAGTGGAAAGCTTCTATTCTTCTCCATTTGTATTTTTGCCACAACTTGCCTTGCATCATATTTGTCATAAATTGTGCACCCACTTGCTTCAAAATGAATCATGTAACCATGTTCAACAAGTTGCCCAATACTAAGCAAATTTTGCTCCAAATCCGGCACCAATAATACATCTTGAATAAGTTTGGTCCCTCTCTTGGTTTCTACACCAATGGTACCTCTTCCTTTTGTATTTATCATAGCATCATTTCCCATTCTCACTTGGGATTTAATTGAGGAATCCATGTTTAGAAAAATTGATTCATCCCCGGTCATGTGGTTACTACAACCACTGTCAAGATACCAAACATCCTTTCTTTTCTCGGAAGTACTTTGACATGCATAAAATAAATTACCTTTACCTTCTTGTTCTTCAGAAAAATGTGCTTGCTGATTGTTTTTAGATCTACAATCTTTAGATACATGCCCAAACTTTTTACAGTCAAAGCATTGTGGCTTTCCCTTAAACCAACAATCTTTCTCAACATGACCATGCCTTTTACATAAATTACATTTTTGCAGACCACCCCTCTCATTTGGTCGGCTTTCAAAATTTGTTCTGCCTCTTCCTCTTGAATTTCTTCCCCTTCCTCTTCCATGTCTACCACCTCTAAATGATCCCCATCTCTCTTGTTCGTGCCCGGATTGTTTTGTTTCTTGACTCTTAGAACCCATACTGAGCTTAGACTGAAATGTACTCTCGACTGATTTTTCGGAGCGTCACACCAATTTTTGCTCGTAGTATTTTAATGAACCCATTACTTCTTGAATAGGTAACTTAGACAATTCTTTAGTTTCTTCAATAACAGACACAATGGGATCAAATTTTGGGGGTAGACTTATCAACAATTTCTCAACAACACTTTTATCACTAATTTATTCACCATAAGTTTTCATTTGATTTACTAATTCTGTAAATCTAGAGGAAAAATCCTTTAAACCTTCAGCATCATTCATTTTCATGTTCACAAAATCTCTTCTAAGAGTTTGGAGTTTGACATCTCTTACCTTTTGGTTTCCTTTATACTCTTCTTGTAAGATATCCCATGCTTCCTTTTCCTTCTTTGCTCTCATGATTCTTGGAAAAATTGGATTTGTAACTCCTTGTTGGATGAAGGTTAGAGCTTTTGCATCCTTCTTCTTATTCTCCTTAAGTTGCTGTTTTTGAGCATTTGACAAGGTTGTTAAATCTGCTGGTTCAATGTACCCTTCTTCAATATATTCCCAAAGTTCATTTGATACAAATATTGTTCTCATCTTCACACACCAAATATCATAGTTCTCACCATCAAATATAGGAAATGAGGGTTGAGATCCTTGATTTTGGTTGCTTGTAGTTGCCATTTGGATCTTCTTCTTCTAGGGTTTGTTTCCCTGATTTTTGCCCAAAATATTGACCTCACAAAGCTCTAATACCAATTATGTTGGGTTTTGAATGATAACCCAACTAATTTGAAGAGGATGAGCAAAAGAAATTGAATGAAAACAGAGCAAGGGAAAAAGGCAGAGACTGATTTTCAGAGAAAACAAAGTGCTGGAGCAGTTTTTTTTTTTTTTTGGCTCAATGTTTTATATTTCAACCAACCACTCCAATGACAACAGACCACACATATATCCAACAAGAAACAAGGTAATACAAGCATTTAATGAACCTGGAGAATGACAGCTCTAGAGCCACTAGAATGACTTGAAACTCTAACTAGCAAAGTTACCAAACTGACCATGGCATACAAAAGATATTACTATCACTTGGCATTACATTAGTTTTAACAAAGTCCAACTCTGTTTTTATTAACTTTAAAAGGACCCAACTCCACAGCTGCACCATAGCCAATTGATGAACATCCAGGCCCTTCAACAAACCAAATTAACACAAAGTCTCCACAGTCTTAGGGTGGAGACTGTGGAGTTCCAACCCTCCATCACAAAATCTTAATCAAGTTGCATATATATATATATATACATACATACCCAAACCCAAACAGGTAGATAGAGAGAGAGAAAGAGAGAGAGAGAAGGTAGCCGCCGGTGGGTGGAGGGGAGGCCATGGGTGGTCTGTGAAGGTCTAGGGCACAATTTGGGAATTTTGGCTCCATTTTATTTTCCAGAGAGAGGGTTTTGTGTGGGGGAGTGGACTTCACATATTTTACATATTTGCTATTTAGTCCTTAATGTCAATTTCGGTGTGGAATTCAAAGTCAGTCTAGCATTATTGTTTTTTTTTTAATGTGGGGATGCGTGTGTACTACTATGTCGATGTGCATATATATTATGTATGTACTAGTATATATATATATGTGTGTGTGTGACGTGTTTGTGTATATGCCTTTTCATTTAGCAAATGGAACACAAGAGCATCTCTAAAAGCTAGACTCTTCAATTTTGATTTATTAAAGATTTCATTCATATATAAGAGCAGTTTATTTTTTCTTAAAAAGTTGTAGCGCATCTCGTTAAGTCTTCAGAAAAAATGCTAATTACATCGAACTTGTTTACTTAAACTGGCCACATATATGCTGAGATGTTAATGAAAGAGACTAGGGAATTAAATAAAAAGGTGAGATATGCATCTTCCATCTCGGCTAAGAAATTTTAATCTTTTCAAACGAGGGACGGATAAAGAAAAAGAAAAAATCTCCCAGTACTGTTAACTCTTTCTGTCTTATTTAATTATATTATACAGAAGGATGAAAAAATCCATCCCTTTTATTAGGGAAAACTCCTAAACTAAATAGTGATGTACATGCAGTTGTCCCCACACTATGACCCTTATTATGCTTTTGGGTAAATACCACTTACTCTCCTGAGATTTGGCTTAAAGACGTGGCACTCTTATGTTTTAAAAATAATGCTAACCTACTTTATTTTTAAATTTCAGTATCAGATTCCCCCTCCGTTAAGTTACTGTCAAAAAAACTAATAGATAAATTGTGATGTCACAAAATATAATTTTAAAATGTCTAAAGTATCCTTTCATGAGTGGAAATACATAACGACAGTTGCCCTTAAAAACCCATTAGGGTTGCTCAGTTAGATGGGCTTACTTGAGACGAGCTATTGATTGCTCAGTTGGATGGACTTACTTGAGATGAACTGTAAATCCAAATTGGGTTCAACTCTATTTGGGATACGCTCTATCAATTTAGGGACTTAGAGGATGGCCTATATTCTGGGTTTATGCTACAAGGTCAAGACCTATATTCACTTAGCATTACTATAGTTGAATGCAAGATCAAGCTCTATGGCATTTTTCTCTAGTATTCTGTATTATTGAAACTCTGTCTTAATGAGATTTACCTCAAATATAATAATGTTGGGATGAACAATCGAAGTCTAGGAAAACTGTATGCATGACCTATTCAAACATCCATCACAAAACATTAAAATTTCTGAAGTAAATCAATGAATCAGAAAACTAATTTGACCCATAAATAAATAAATAAAAGGCTACTAATCCTCAGTTTAAGCACGAGCTTAAGATCTCAGAAGCAAGTTATATATACATGCATATATATATATATAAATATATTTAGTTGAAGCCTGAAAAGATCACTTCTTGCACATTCAAAAACTAAGTGAAGCCGGATTCTTATATGTTTAACATTTAATGATGATGCTAAAAATTGGTAAGAGTAAAGTAGAGCAGATTAAGGAGAAAGAGAGAGTGGGAGACTAGTTTTTTTGTATGTGGTTCGGCCCTGTTAATGAAGGTACCTACGTCCACGTGTGTGTCTGAGCACGTTCACTATACTGTAAAAGAGTCGGGGGCCTGTAGTGGACCAACAAGTCTGGAGTTACCATAGGCCGGCCGGGCATGTTGATGAATGCTATAGAGGTGCTGTGTAGACTGAAAAGTTGGCCCCTTCAATGGGGGGTGAGAAGTCTCTTTTATAGATGTAAGAGACCTACTCGTACAAGGAAAAGGAAACATAATTCAATTGATAAAGATTGGCATTAATTGTAGGGGTTTCCTAATTAGATTAGGAAATAGTTTGCACTTTTCATTAGTCTTCTAGCTTGAGTAGGAAACTGCCCAGAATGCTCGGGATCATGCCTGTGGGCCCGGGTGAGCTGTTCCCGCGGTGGGATGTGCTTGTACGGTCTTCCCGACCTGTTGGCTGGATCGTGGATGAACCTCTCAGGAGGCATCAGGTGGACCAAACCGCTCGGGATGATGCTTGTCAGTAGTTGCAGAATAGAACCGCTCGGGCATAGGCTGATTTTGGGTGTATCAGTTGCCCCCCATTTCCAAGGTTGGCTGGATGCTATATCGGGGCAAGTTTGAAAATCTTCCTGATACCAGTTTGAGTGCTTGGGGAAGCTGCCTCGGGGCTTCTGAGCCTGGTGAGTCCTCAAGAACAGGCTGAGAGTTGAGACCCAGCTTAGCTCGGAACCTTTAAGTGCTCGGGAACTGACCGGGAGTTGAGACCCGGCCTAATTCAGAGTCTTATTGCTTGAGTTAGCTTCCAGGATGGTTATCTTCTGCCTGTGAACCTTCGTCAAGGATGTGGGTAGAAGAATTTTACCATGTTGGAAAAGTCGACCTAAAGCGTATTGCTTTAGGATCCTTTTGTGTTAACTCCCCAGGATGGTTGTCTTCCACCCAGCCAGCCTTCGTCAAGACTGTTGGGAGAAGAGCTTAACCATGTTGGTGGAACCGACCTAGAGCGTGTCGTTGTAGGGTCCTTTTTGCTCCACTATCGTGGGCCAACCTAAGAGATCAGGATGGTTGTCTTCCACCCAGCCAGCCTTCGTCAAGACTGTTGGGAGAAGAGCTTAACCATGTTGGTGGAACCGACCTAGAGCGTGTCGCTGTAGGGTCCTTTTTGCTCCACTATCGTGGGCCAACCTAAGAGATTTTAGTCACCTCTATCGTCGGTTTGGACCTAAGTGGAGTTAATGCCTCTGAGTACTATAGGTGATCGGGTTGTCCAAGATTTTGACTTGGTTATCCGCGAGACTTGTAGATACCCGGTGTGATTGCCTGTTTTAGTTCACTGTCTTTCTGCCCCCCAAGCTTTCGCTAAGACGAGGGTCTTTTGGAGGCTAGGACTATAGGTAACCGACCTGAAACATGGTGGTTGCAGGGTCTTTTGAAGCTAGTCATTATCAGCCACCTAGGGGTTTGCCCCCATCGTCGGTTGGATCTAAGCGAAGCTTGTGCCTCGGGGTTAGGCCCAAGGTCTTTGCATGCCTCGGGGTTAGGCCCGAGGTCTTTGGATGCTTCGGGGTTAGGCCTGAGGTCTTTGTATGGGCTTTCTGACAATCGTTGGAGCCTCGTGTGGTGATCAGGCAAGTACCACTGTAGTCGGGCTCATCTAGACCGATGGAAATAGGGGGTCGATTCGGATCATCGGGCTCCTAATTTCATTGTGCTGGAGGCAAAGTCGGAACTGCTTGATCTTGACCGATGTGAACTGGAGGTCGGGTCGGGACTGCCAGACCCAGTCTGCTGTGAGCTAGAGGTCGGGTCGGGACTACCGGACTCAGACCGCTGTGAATTGGAAGAACTGTTAGAACTCCCGGGCTGATCTCGCTTTCGCTTACTTTTGGAAGACTTGTTGCTTACGTGCCCGGGGTCTTTGATCTTTAGAAATTCTTCAGTGTCAATGTATTTTCCAACCCTCTCTGCGAGTTCAACCAAGGTTACCGGTCGATTTCTATGAAACGACGTGGCACACTTGGTGTGTTGAACTCCTGAGCAGAAGGCTATAATGGCGACTGTCTCGTTCAGATTGCGTATTTGAAGTTTCTGTTGGTTGAACCGGTTGGTGAACTCCTTAAGGGACTCATTATTCCTTTGTCTGACCATTAGTAGCCGCATGTCAGGCTTTGTCCATTCAGGCATACCGGCAAACTGGTTGATGAACTGCTTGCTGAGTTGTTTGAAAATACGTACCGATCGGGGTTTCAAGGAGTAGAACCATTGGGTGGCCGGGCCTTTCAAACTACTGGGGAAGGCCAGGCAGTACAGCTCGTCGGCTTGGATGGCCAGGACCATCCGAGCCCTGTAGGTCCGGATATGGTCGATCGGGCTCCCCGAGCCATTGTATGAATCCAGGCGAGGCTGCTTGAATTTGCGCGGGATAAAGAATCTCGTGATCTGGCTGGAGAACGGTGACTCTGTCTCGGTATTGGCGTGATTCTGAGTAGGGTTTTGACCTAGCTTTTTTACCACTCCGTCAATCTGTTTCTGCAAGTCATGGATACAGGCCACCACTCCTTCCCGACCGGTATCGGGGGGGGGGGGGGGGGGTTGGTTAGGTTGGTGGAAGAGGCTTCTTCTTCATGGCAATGCGCTGTCTTCTGGGATTGGGCTCGGCTATGACTCCGGTTCATCGTGTGCCTAGGGACAACTCGGCTCTTGACCGAGTGACCCTAGACTGATTCCCGGGCCATATGCTCCTGCATTTCCTCTCGGGCAATGCGCCTACTGTTAATGTCTCTGGCATCCTCAACGAGGAATGGGTTGGCTCGGGCACGTTGTCTGGTCAAGATCGGTTCCCGACCGTGCGCAACGTTCCCGGGTCGTTTCCCAACCACTGTAGGGCTGCTTTGCTGGGCCAGCAGGGCTTCGATTTGTTGTTGGATTTGACGCTGGCCCTACAAGACTTGTGTAAGGGTCGCGGTGATCTGCTCAAATGTCATGACCGCCGCAGCCGGTGCCGGGGCCGGAGGAATATCCCGGTTGGACTGCTGATCAGCCTTCTTACCCTTTTTTCGGTGGCATAACGATTAGTCCAGAGATTTGTTGATGAGAAGACTTGTCGCTTCCCACAAACGGCGCCAAGCTGATGATGCTAAAAATTGGTAAGAGTAAAGTAGAGCAGATTAAGGAGAAAGTGAGAGACTGGTTTTTTTGTATGTGGTTCGGTCCTGTTAATGAAGGTACCTACGTCCACGTGTGTGTCTGAGCACGTTCACTATACTATAAAAGAGCCGGGGGCCTGTTGTGGACCAACAAGTCTGGAGCTACCGTAGGCTGGCCGGGCATGTTGATGAATGCTATAGAGGTGCTGTGTAGACTGAAAAGTTGGCCCCTTCAATGGGGGTGAGAGGTCTCTTTTTATAGATGTAAGAGACCTACTCGTACAAGGAAAAGGAAACATAATCCGATTGATAAAGATTGACATTAATTGTAGGGGTTTCTTTATTGGATTAGGAAATAATTTGCACTTTCCATTAGTATTCTAGCTTGAGTAGGAAACTGCTCGGAATGCTCGGGATCACGCCTATGGACCTGGGTGAGCAGTTCCCGTGGTGGGATGTGCCTGTGCGGTCTTCCCGACCTGTTGGCCGGGTCGTGGATGAACCTCTCGGGAGGCATCAGGTGGACCAAACCGCTTGGAATGTTGCTTGTCAGTAGTTGCAGAATAGAACCGCTCGGGCATGGGCTGAGTTTGGGTGTATCATTTAATATTTTCTCTTTTTTCCTCACAAAATCAACGAACCAAACAGAACCTTAAGCGAACAAATTCAAGATAACACATTCTCATCAACTACGGCTAAAATGAAGCAGCATGAAGCAAAATCTCCCAGCTAGGGGTGGGCATTCGGTCGGTTCGGTTCAATTTAGCACTATTCGGTTCGGTTTGGGTTCGGTTTGAAACTTTGTCAACTGTTAACTGACTGAAATTTAATTCGATTGGTTCAGTTCAGTTAACTGAATTACAAATTCGGTTCGGTTTGATTATTCGGTTAACCGAAATATAAAAAACCCAATTTTTATTTTAATTTTTTTCATTTTTCACAACTTTTTTATGTTTTTTTTTCCTATCGCTTTCATATTACAAAGAAAGCATACTTTTCTTTGTTTTTAATTGTAAAAATACTTATATTTTATTATATATAGTTATGTATAAGTATATTAATAATATAGAAAATGAAAATAAAAAATAAAATTTCAATTTTTCGGTTCAGTTAGGGTTCGGTTCGATTTGCTTATGGGCAACTGATAACTGAACTGAAATTTTTAATTCGGTTCGGTTTTTAACCGAACTGAAATTTTTAACTAAAATAACCGAACTAAAATTGAAAATTCTATTCGGTTGGTTCGGTTTGTTCGGTTAACCGAACTGTTTGCCCACCCCTACTCCCAGCCTTCCAATTCATCCTTGACCCCAACTCACAGAATCACACTTCTAGTATTACAATCCTTGCTCAAAATCAAAAGAGGAAAAAAGGCCACAAAAGCAACAGATATGTATACATATATATATATATATGCTTGCAAATTGCAACATTAAAAGAGGAATGGACTGTGCAGCCAGAAAATGAGAGCAATTTGCAGATTAGCGACAACTATAGAGACGATTCTATATGTATCCTACCAAATTTTATACCGATTGTACATTTCCTTGTGACTTGGCGACCCCTTCTTTCCATCCTCTTTGTCGAGCCCTAAGCTCCCACATTTCAGTCAGTCTCTTCTGTGACAGTAAAGCCGCTTCGGCTTTTTCTCTCGCCTCTTCACAAGTTTCCATCCCTGAATTACACTTATCGGCCTCTTTCTGATACTGTGACGTTACCTTCTTGGCCTCGAGCAGAGCCATGTCCGCACGCTGGTGACTTTCCGAAGCCTCTGATTCCCGTAGCTTCAGTTCCTCGGATAAAAGATCTGTGAAATTGTTTTCTGTATCTTCACTTACTTCTGGATCATGCTTCGTGCAATCTGCTCCCAGAAAAAAAAAATTTTAAAATATAAATAATAAATAAAAATTATATATATACATATATTAAAAAGTAGATGAATTCAAGAGAATTAGAGTCTTTATTGTTAATTTGTTATTGAGATGTTGTAATACTATACCTTAGGCCCAAGCAGGTTTTTCAAGTTTGAGAAAAGATTATTGCAAGAAGAAAGGAATATCAAATCTAAAGATTCCTTCAACCACATATGGTGTACAGTGTGAAGTATACTTAGTATGAGTTTTGCCGTGCATTTAATGTTGATGGTGCTAGGATAAAAAAGACAAAAAAAATTAAAATAAAAATGATAGTTTAGGAGCCCAATGCCCATTTAAATAAATCAGCATAGGTGCTATGACTACTCCTAAGTCCTAACTACAATATAAAACATAATGGCATGTTTACTTTTTGTTAGACAACAAAATAGCTCCTCTACAACTCTTTTTATACAGTTCAAAATGAGTCCGTGGCGTAAAACATGAAAGTGTAAAAGCTTAAAAGTCAGAGGCGCATCACTCCGTTGGAAAAGCTAGTTGTGATAGAAAAAGTTATTCGTAATTAACATTAGGAAAACCTCAAATTTGACAAAGTACCGTTGTTAACCCCGTCTCACATGTGGTAATGCAATGGATAAAGAAAGTGCAATATGCAAACCAGAATAGGGGGCGCAGACTTCAACCCAAGACCTCCCAGAACCAAGGCTATGCCATGTTAAGTTACTACTTGCTCCAAAAGCTTAAGTTGTTAGAGCACGGTCCCAAGAATGTACACAAGCTCTAACATCCTACATCGCTGCTCTTAACTGTGTCAAAAATGATGGTTTCAAGCATATAATGCATAATGATCCGACTCACGTTTCGTTCTAGAAGACTGATTTGAAGATAGAAGAAACAATAGTAAACCAGTTTTAACAAACTTTTCAGTAACAAAATTTGAACTCCATAGGGGAAGATGTGGATCTGGAAGCAAAATATACAACAGAGGATTTATTTCCATAAACAAAATAAAAAATGTAGTGTGTCAACTTTTATGGCTTAAAAAAAACGTAAAACTAACCCGTAAAGGAAGAGTTGCTCAATCCTGCAAGAATTTGGAGAAAGGATGTATAAGCACACTTCCATTATCAACCCAATGAAAGAAGAAAGAAAAAAACCATGCAAATGGACTCGTATAATATGAAAGCCTTGATTGGCACCTCAATACAAAAATTTCAATATGCATAATAGAAAAGGGCAAACCCCGTGCACAAGATCAATATACAAAATAATGTCCGTCAAAATAGGAGCAATAATAAATAGGCATCTAATGAAAGAATAAATGACATCGGATTTCAATGAAAACCAGAGGTTTAATATTTCATTTGCATTGTGTAATGCATGTGTCGTTCCTAGCGAATAGTGGTATTAGGTACTTCATGACTCATATTTCACTTCCATAATCTTGGATACTCAAAATAGTTTTGCGAGTTTTCAAATGACAGAAATTTGTTAGGTCATAAAAGTTCAAGTTCAAATTCATTAAATATTCATATGCACATGTATGATGTATGTATGGATGTATACTCTTAAGTTTGTCGTACTACTTTGTATTATACATGTCCATTTCATGGGTAATGCTAGACCCACACCCAAATCTCACACCCATTCATCCACACCCTGATATGGACCAATGGGGAGAGGAGAGAGACTGTGGAATCCATTGTGGTCCACACCACTTTACAATCTCTCTCATCTCCTCATTGGTCCACATCAGAGTGTGGATGGATGGGTGTGATATTTGGGTGTGGGTCTAGCATTACCCCCATTTCATTACCCATCTACTCCTAGCTAACAACATCTCTCTCTCTCTCTCTCTCTCTCTCTCTCTAGGATCACATACACAAAAGTCGTCTTTGGATCTCCTACAATTCTTCTATAAATGGATCGTGAGAAAAGGAGGGAAAGACAGAGAGAGGGAAGGATAAACTTTGGGCAATTTGGTACAATTGTACAAGTGAAAGGGAAAGGGAAGGGGAATAGACA
The DNA here is from genome assembly GCA_033977485.1 of Hydrangea macrophylla. Taxonomy (NCBI): domain Eukaryota; kingdom Viridiplantae; phylum Streptophyta; class Magnoliopsida; order Cornales; family Hydrangeaceae; genus Hydrangea; species Hydrangea macrophylla. The sequence continues at coordinate 40,716,991 of CM066994.1, forward strand.
AAAGATGGGATGTCAACCCTTTTGCACCCACGATATTCCTAGCTAACAACATCTCTCTCTCTCTCTCTCTCTCTCTCTCTCTCTCTCTCTCTCTCTCTCTCTAGGATCACATACACAAAAGTCGTCTTTGGATCTCCTACAATTCTTCTATAAATGGATCGTGAGAAAAGGAGGGAAAGACAGAGAGAGGGAAGGATAAACTTTGGGCAATTTGGTACAATTGTACAAGTGAAAGGGAAAGGGAAGGGGAATAGACAAAAGATGGGATGTCAACCCTTTTGCACCCACGATATTCCTTCCTCCCCAAAAAAAAATACTGAATAGTGATAATATACATATATATTATGGTTGAAGGAAAGGAGGGGAAGGATTCCTTACATTTTTCAACATTTTCCCTTAAAAAATAAAAATAAAAAAAGAAATTCATGAACAAATAACGATATAGTGATAAAAACATGAAACCACCCTTTCTTTTTCATAATTTAAAAAAAAAAAAAAGAAGAAGAGGGAGAAGTAAAGCCATCTTCATTCCTATGAATCCCTTTCAATACGTCCAATAATCCTTTCCTTCCAACAATTATCCTTGTCCAAATAGCAAAATAATATCATCTCCCTTACCTATCCCTAAAACAAAGCCATCACCAAATGCTGCTCTCACAGTGTCACTTCAATGGAGTATTCAGGAGCAAGGGATGGCAACAAAATTTTTAAGCATTAAATTGCATAAATGCCTCCATCCCACTTATAACTATCTAATCTTGTTTGTTCACCACTTCCTAATTCAGGAATTACTCCCAGAGCTCATTAGGTAAAAATAAAGAATTGAAGGAAGCAAGGCGAGATGGAAGAGAAATGGATTAAGATTTCCTTCGTTTGGTAAAGGAGAAGAGGATGAGGAAAGAACGTACAAGTAAAAGTCTCCTCCCTTCAAACCTACCGTAATGCTTCCTTCCAATCAGGGGCAGACACAGGAGTTTTGTTTAGGAAGGGCAGAAGTTTATGCGGGGGTTCGGGGGTAGCGCCCCCGACCAGATTTTTTTTTTTTTTTTAAAGCTTAAAAGGGACAAAGTGCATTTTTTAAGCTTAAAAGGGACAAATTAGAAATATAAGTGGCAAAAATGAATAAAGTATGGTTAAACAACTATTTTGAAAAGTTGAGGGGGCAATTAAGGGGCAAAAATGAATAAAGTATGAAATATATAAGGTAAAGGAATTATTTTGAAAAGTTTAGGAGGGGCAATTAAGGGGCAAAAATGAATAAAGTATGGAATATATAAGGTAAGATAATTATTTTGAAAGGTTGAGAGGGGGCAAATTAGGGGTAAAAATAAATAAAGTATAAAATACATACGGTAAAAGCATAATTTTGAAAAGTTGGGGGTGGGGGGGTGCAATTGCCCCCCTTAGAGCCTTCCTCCGTCCGCCCCTGCTTCCAATACTAGGAGGGAGGAATAGCATAGGATTCTTTGCCCTTCCCTAAATTTACATTCTTTGACAGCAAAAGAAAATTACAAAGCCTTTTTACTAAGCAAAGATATATCTACCAGAAAATACATGCATGCACATATCTATAGATATGTGTACATATGTATATGTGCATGCAAACATACCCCAGTTCTTCCTTCCTCCCCTCTCCTACAGTCCTACTCGACTAAATAAGGCGCAGAAAGGCCCCTTCCTTTCCATGAAATACTACTCTTCCTTCTATCTTACATCCAATTCTTCCCAATTGTCCACCCCTTGTAGGCGTGTACCAAATGGAGCTTAGAGGGGAAAAAAAAAAAACCCACCAAATTCAGAAGGGTATAAGCCCTACCCATGCCAGTTCAAGTTCTTCAAGGGACAAAGACCTACCCTCAAGGACATGCTTCATTATTACGTGATTTAGCTCGTCGTAATTATTCTTTACTATTATTTTTTAGCTCGTCGCAATTATTCTTTACTATTATTTTATAATGTAATTAGTTAGGGCATGTTGGTACGTCCATGGATTTGAATGAGATCATTTATAATGTATAAGTCATTTCTTACAAATCCATCATCTTGAATTAGCTCATTTGGGATAAATTGGTAGTTATGCTAGAAGTAATGCCTAAACCCATGCTTAAACCGATCAATTGTATCGTGTTTGAAAAAACCTAGGAACTACCACATCACATGTGAAGAAACATAAAAGGGCAGCATAGTGCACGAGGCTCCTGCCATTACAGGGTCGAGGGGGGGGGGGTGTGTGTGTGAGATGTACGCAGCCTTACCCCTGCAAGCAGAGAGACTGTTTCCAGATTCGAACCAGTGACCTCCAGGACACAATGTAGCAACCTTACTATTGCGCCAAGGCTCCCCTCTACATGTGAAGAAACATGATAAACTTTTTTGTTTTTCAAAATGATCAAATTCAAGTTGACTGGGTTCTACATTAAAATGCCTTCAAAACTGTAAATGGTCTCATTCAAATCTATGGACATTGGACACGCAAGAATGCCTTTATTCATTAACATTTAAAACAAGAATTTGATTTCCAGTCAAATATACACAATAAAGCCCTGTAGTTCACATGATACAAACAAAAAAAAACACATTGTGCAATCTTTCCACAGATTGTAATACTCTTCCCCAAACTTATCAATCATCAATTAATATCCAAAGAACTCCAAAAATAGTTCAAATTTAGATTGCAAATCAATAGTTTAGTAAATGAGAGTATTCAAACGCGGAATTACATAACTTCAATAATCAAAATCTAACCAGATCTGAACATTCAAGTGGGAATAGATTAACAAAATGATTGATCTGAACATTCAAGCCCCTTTCTTTCCTTGGGATACGTTTCCTTCTCTCTTACCTTCCATTCTTCATAATTTTCAATACCAAACGGAGCGTTAAGGGAAGAAACCTATGGGATGCCCTAAGCCTACCACATCAATTCAAGTTCTTCAAGGGGCAAAGACCTACCCTTAACGACAATTGTTCAACAATAAGTGAATTAATTCATCATTAATAATTCTTTCTTACTTGTTGATTTGGTCACGTAATTACCCAGGGTCCGTTTGTGCCTCCCAAGTATTTGAATGGAATCATTCATGACCAACATAAGCATTTTGGCACAGAAATCCATCATCTTGAATGAGGTCATTTAGGAAAGAGTAATGCTATGCTTCCCAAATTTCTATCCCAAAAGTGATTCCCAAATGATGTGGCAGTGGGGTCAAGTCTAATATAGTGGGACCAGCTGAATTTTGATTGGAAGTTGTTTACCTGGCTCCACTGCCACATCATTTGGGAAGCATAGCATTACTCTTTAGGAAAAATACATAACCTCACTACATTTCTCCATATGTGGTCGTTCCTAGGTTCCCTTGAGGACAGTAGTTCAGCAATTAATTCTTCCTTAACTATTCTTTCTTATTACTTGTTTGATTTTGGTCACCTAATTACTTACTCATTCCAGCATTTAAAACAAGATATTTACAGTCAAATACACCCAATAAACCCCATCCACAAACAACGCACAATACCCAACTTTCCATTACGGGGATTCTAGTTGCTTGCCCCCAGTTATTCTTCTGTTGTAATGAGTGGCCCAAGTGGGCCAATGTGGGGCTTTGGGGTTGGGTTGGGGTTGGAGTGTGTGTGTGGGGTGTGTGTATTCCGTCCGGATCCAGGTAAGTATCTCAAAACAACAACAAAAATATTATCTTCCCTAAACTTAGCAATCATGATTAGTACCAATAGTCACTTTGCCAGTTATATAGAACACAAATAAGCTTGCAAATCAATACATACCCCTACAGTTAAGGAGATCTACAAACAAGGCACGATAACCAGTCTTCTCTAAACTTAGCAGTCATGAATTAGTACCAGTAGTCACTTTGCAATTATATACATAGACTCAAATAATGGTTTAATTTTAGCTTGCAAATCAATAGATATAGAAAATTGAGTATTCAAATATCGAATTGTACAAACACTTTAACAATAATCAAGACCTACACAGATCTGAACATTGAAGCGAAAACAGATCAACAAAAAAAAAAATGGCAGATCTGAGAGAAATTACCTTGGGGAATGGAGAGGAGAGGCTGAGAAGAGCAATCACAAAGACAAGTAGGGCAAGAGGCGGAGGTAGACGAGCGGCTAACGGCGGCGAAGCCTTCGACGACGTGCCAGTACAGAGGTGGGCCCAGTATGTAGCCGGCTAAGCACATTGCCAAAACGGCTAAGGCAGCCTTCAACAAGCCTGGATTGCAGGATCCAAGCTGGTTCATCGCCATTCTCTCTCTCTCTCGATCTCGATCTCGACCGTATGTATGTGTGAAGAGGTTCTCTCGGGAATTTGGAGTGGCATGGAGTGTGAATGGGTGATGCAACTGGGGCTCGCAAGGGAGTGGACTATTGTGAATCACAATGATAGGGATACTCGTTAAATGACACATCAAATCACACACTGTGCTTTAAATATATGTATGACACATCAAATCACACACTGTGCTTTAAATGCATATATACTATGTTTAAATTTTTTACATTTTTTTGTGAATCACTTACACAGCACAGGATATATATATTTAAAGCTGGAGTGTCGTTTTGTGTGTCATTTGGTGTGTATGATGTATCCCTATCATTTTTTATTGTGAATTTAGATTCTCGTTTGACGGTCAAATTACCATACCGCTAGCTGCTTGGGAAACGGGTTTCCTTTTTTGTTAGGAGAAATTGGTGAAAATGACATTAAGACAAGTTAAATTGAAATGAAGGATACTTAATAAAATAATTTGGTTTTTATTTCTAATTTTTTTTTTTTTTTGACCAAAATATCCTCATCTTCATCATCTAACCTTACTATCAAACTCTAGTCACCATTGCTACTACTCATGTCTAGCCCTCAGCCACCACCACTTCCACCTTCGGCGACCACCACTACCATCTTTAGCGACCATCACCTATCACCCCACCTTCATTCAACAGTTCTCACCCCACCTTCATTCAACAGTTCTGACCATCTTAAGAGAAATTTCTCTTAAGATCAGTTGGCCGTGGAGATTTGTGTTGTTGTTGTTGTTGGTGGTGGTGGTGGTGGTGGTGGTGGTGACCGACGGTAGTGGTGGCAATGGAGGGGGAGGAGAGAGAGATGGTGGTGGTGGTGGCTATGGAGGGGGGGAGAGAAAAAGTTAGAGAGAGAAAATAGTTGGTGGTAGTGGCGACTGCAATAGCGATGGCTCCGGCGACGACGAGGATGGTTCCGATGGTGGCTACGGTGGTGGTGGTTGTGATGGTGGTGGCTATGGAGGGAGGAGGAGAGAAAGTTAGAGAGAGAAGAGAGATGGTGGTGGTGGTAGCTATGGAGGAGGAGAAGAGAGAAAGTTAGAGAGAGATGAGAATTGGTGGTAGTGGCTCCGGCGACGGCGACAACTCCGGCGACAGTGATGTCGGCTCCGGTGGTGGTTGTTGTGATGGTGGTGGCTATGGAGGGAGGAGGAGAGAAGATGGTGGTGGTGGTGGTGGTGGTGGCTATGGAGGGGGAGGAGAGAAAATGGTGGAGGGAGGAGAAGAAAAGATGATGGCTATGGAGGGGGAGGAGAGAGAAATATTGGCAGTGGTGGCTATGGAGGGGAGGAGAGAGAAAGTTAGAGAGAGAAGAGAAATGGTAATGGTGGTCTTTTAGGGTTCCATGGACAATTTTGCTATTTAGAGTGAAATTTAAAATTTTATAGGACTAAGAGGGATAGTTTAAATTTTAGAAGACTTTGAGAGAAAAAGTTTTTTTTAGAGTGTGTACTTGTGTGGGTGTTTGATTATGGCTTGTCCTTTAGTCCAACTTAGCCCAAGGGGTCCTACACCAAGTCTCCATTTTTCTTTTTTGGTTTGTCCACCAAAATCAAATCTACTAAAGACCGATTGATTGATTTTTTTAAACTAGTCACAAGCTAAAATCAATTGAAAATTAGCTGACGTCGCTTAAAATTGATTTACAGAAATGAATGGTCGATTTTGAAAGCACTAAAAAATTTTATCACGAACACCCTACACCCCGTCATGTATTGTTATTTTTCACTAACACCTCCTAAGCTAAAAATCAACAAACTGACCCTTTTAACTATTAATTTTCTTCTCAAATACCCCTCACAAATAGGTGAGGGGTCTATTTTTTTGAGTTTTTTTTTTTTTTAGGTTGTATTAGTGAAAACGTGCAATACTTGAGTGGGTGTCTACATAATTTACACTTCTTTTTTTGGTTGATATGTACTAGGCTTGTAAATTGATCGGGTCCAGACTGGATCCACATTATCCAAATCCGATCCATTAAGAAACTTTATTATCTAGATCCAATCCAATTATCCGTCGGATATACCTTAATTAGAACATATCTAGATTTGATAAGATCCGGTTATCGGATTTAAAATGACAACTCATATGCTTATATATTTTAGTATTACCACACAAAATAAATATTATTTTTAATTCTTTTTTTCTTCCTTAATACATTTCTTTTTAAATCATTCATATTGTCAAATCACTTTATTATGTTCAAATTTCCTACCATAAATCAAAATGATGTAAACTGAGATTAAAGATGTATAATATTGTGTATGTATATTAAAGGTGAAATCGGTTCGGTTCGATTTTTCAATTTTTTTTTTTTTTTGCACTGAAAATAATCGAGCGAATATGCTAGTTTATGCTATTTTATCGGGTTTTTTTTTTCTCAATTTTTCTCAGTTCGATTCAGTTTTTTGCTTAGAGTATATTTGGGAAAGAAAAAAAAACGATCGAAGAAGATTGATTTTCTAGGTTCGGTTTCTGATTTTTTTTCCTTTTCCTTTTACCCCTAATGTATATTATATATGTAGACACCTCATGTTTACCAAAAAGACAAAAAGAAAAAAAGACGAAGAAAAATGCATACGTGTACAAGACCGGTCTCGCCCCCTATGTCAGGATTGGTCGCTACCAGGACCGATCTCGAGTCTATGACAGGACCGGTCGCTCCTCTCATGCAAGACCAGCCCCGATCTTCTGCACAGCAGATTCACCTCACCCACCCCCACCCCCCTCTCCCTCTCCCTCTCCCTCTCCCTCTCCCTCCCCCTCTCCCTATATATACTCCACCTCCTCTACATAAAAGGGGACCCAAAAAAAACTCAGTCGAGACACATATACACACATACATATATATATATTGATATATATACATACATATAAACACTTTTTCTCAGCAAAAGACTCATTCCCCCTCGCAGAATACCATCAAAAACATCACTACCCCCACCATCACCATCACCACTAAACACCACTCTCAAACACCAAAAGTACCACCACCACCAAACTCTCGACCAAAACACTCTTTTCTAGAACCTCTCCTTTTTTCTCATTTTTAAGATTGTTTCCCAACGGAATTGCATTAGCTTTCAAAACCAGAAAAGGGTAAGAAACAAGCTTCAAAAGGTCATGGCCAACATTTGATTTTTTTTCGGTTAAGCTCTGACAAGCATGTATTCATCGTCGGTAGTCCGAACATGTTCTAAACCACTCTGGGGTATCCCTTGCATAAACTTCCATACCCTGTTTCAGTTTAAAAGCAACAAAGAAAACTTTTCAAAAAAAAAAAAACAGTCTTATGAAGAAGATGACGCAGGACCGGTCCTGCTTCTATAGCAGGATCGGTCGTGGTGAAGACCAGTCTTGTTTCATATCAAGACCGGTCGCTGCCTGGACCGGTCTTGCTCTATAAGCGTGACTGGTCCGATTTCCAGTCTCAATTTTATCCTCCAGAAGTAAACTTGTTTTACTTTTTCTCCTTTCTTCTTCGTCTTTTTTTTTTTTTTTTTTTTCAGAATATAGGAAACACAGAAGCAACTCACTATTTAGAGAAAATCCTTTTAGCACCTATATATCAAGGCTAAATTTATAGATTTTTGATATGAAGGAAAGCAAAAAAAAAAAGGAAGTATTTGTTTGAAGTAGTTCCTTTTTCCTCTCTTCTTCTTTGAGAATATTCCTAGAATATCATAATTAACCAATAACTTTGATATAAAGGGAACATAAGGAAAGATTCAAACATCCTTTTTCTTAAATCTATTTTTTTAATAATAAGGATCAGAACAGGTTGCGCACTACTACCCTCACAGTCTCAATTTTTTGAAAGTACAAAAACATTATGAAAATGAGAGTTTTTTATATTAAAAAAAAAGGAAATAACATAAAACAGAAGGAAAAGTTTGCCTAAATCCATATCCGCATAAAATAGAACGAATCTGAATTCAGACCCGATCCATTGACAAACCTAATATGTACTACACAAGGTGAGGTAGTGCTCTCCTACCCATAAACCCATGCCCAAAAGTGTCAAACCCGAAACTTTTGGGATAAACTTATTGTAATACCCATACCCGAAAAATGATAGTAAAATTTACTTTGCATGCATTAATTAGTGTTAGTAATTGCATGTGGTGATTTGGGTAAGTTCTAGTTACCCCGATGTGATAAGTGCTCTCAAAAGGGCATAGTTGGACAGATGTGAAGTAGGACCCGTGGGAGGTCCAGAATAGATAAATTGCATTAAGTTGAATTTATGTGATTAAATAATTATTTGTTTAATTGCTTTCAGTATTATATTGCTAATTGTGACCTTTTATGGTACCAGTTTGGGTACCCCGGCGAGAGCGAATTGGAATATGATTCATAACTAGTAGGGTAATTAGCAACTTCATAAAATATTTGAGACCCATACGTGGTATAGATGCATACCCACTTAGGTATTGGTTGGAATATGATTCATAACTAGTAGGGTAACTAACAACTTCATAAAATATTTGAGACCACTTTTGGGACACATACGTGACATAGACGCATACTCACTTAGCTATGAGGGGGTTTCTTAATAAGACTTTAGAGTAGGGGTGTAAGTGGGATAACGAGAAGTTGGCTAGAAAGCTTGGGGAGTTGACACCTCTTAAGGTGACTCAACCCTTTCTTTAAAAAAAACAGATGGATACAAAGAGTTGAGAAGAGAGAGACGCCGAGAGAGAGAGAGAGAGAGAGAGAGAGAGAGAGAGAGATAAGTTACTCCGTCGTTGGTCTCACTGATACTTCACCATCATAACACAGTTTTGCGAACCGAAGCCATATTCAGACTTGTGGAGGTGAGAAGATCGTTTCTATACCTTTCTTTTTCAGTTTCGATAACGATTTTTTTTTCACGATCCATTTTGAGGGGTGATATATTTATATATGTGATATATATATATGTGTGTGTGTGTGTGTAGGATTATCACCGAACACATTAGGAGCTAGAATTTGCAAAGAATTCGGGATTTCTAGGCTTTATTTGGATTAATTCGTGAGGTGAGCGACCTAATTTCAAAATTGGATGTTTATTTTGATTACTTTCTATTAAATGCTCTTAAGTGCTTAATTTGTGATTAAGTATGAAAGCATGCGATTATTTAGCATTTTACGTGTCCGAATGTTGAAATTGTCATGTTGACATGTAGAGTTGCTTATATGCTTAATTGGGTAAATGGGTCTCAAGTGCTAATCACCATTATTTAGCCAATATTTAACGGGTATGACCATATTTAAGGAACGTTGATAGTCCTCATAAAAAGGGGACGGTGGTGACGACCACTAAGATTTGAATACGGTCACATAAGAGTGTATGAATTCGCTATATGTGATGGTAAAATTGAGAAAGGCAAGAACGATGGTGATTGATTAATTGACACACCATTTATTGTCTTGAATGCATAATTGGTGTTTATGGTTCGTTAAATACTCCAATTGCATTATTAGTATACCCACTGAGTGAAAGCTTAGACATATTTGTGGTTTGTGACCACGCAGATTCAGGAGAGCATCAGAGTGAGAAGCGTTGAACTATGGGAATGTTTCATACGTTGTTTTTGTTGGATGTATTTAGTTAGCGGTAGGGAGTTTGGTTGTAATATTTGTAATTAGAAACTCACATGTTTATGTTTGGGGAATTGAGATAGAGTTATACATTCTTGAATCATGTAATAAACTAGTTCTAATCTATTCTTAGTTTTGAAGATGTTATGGACATGTTTGTAGTTCAGTTGGAATTGAATGAGACTGAATGTGTATGTGTAATTTGGCTCTAGGTTATTAGTTGGTATCATTTGGAACATGGTTTGTTGCAGAATGCTCTGCAGTTGGAAAATAATTGACTAATCGGGGGAGCAGTCGACTGGATTCATTAATTGGAGGTAGCAGTTTCTCCCAGTTCTTAAAACCAGTCGATTGTATCAAACTTTATAGTTGACTAGATTGTCATTTTATGGACAGAGCTCATTTGGGACTCCAGTATAGTCAACCAGACCAGAGCTAGTCGACCAAGTTTGGCACCCTCCTTTGCAAACTTAGTCGGCTGGGTCCCGGGCCAATCGACCGGATTGGGTTCCTTCAGAATGTGTTCTCTGTAATCCAGAAACTAGTCGACCGGACTCCCGATCAGTCGAATGGATCTAAGAATTTTTGGAAATGGTGTTTTTACTCAATAAATAGTGGGAGATTTGCCTAACCACGTTATTAGTTGTTGTTTTGACTTGGGTAATCCTTTGTTACACGTTCCTAATCCGCACATGACAGGTTAGGGTGTGACACTTTTAGTTATATTGTATTGTATTATGACATATTCAATAGTGTCAATAGTTTTTTTTTCTCTCTGTGTGTGTGTGTGTCGATAACAACTTGTGCATAGTATAAGTTATCGACTAGTGGATATGTAGGTTAAGAAAGATGCTATTATCCGTGTAACAAAAGTCTCATTGATTGTGGATTGGATCCATTTTCTATTGTTTATATCTTTTATATGAAATCAATTTTTTTATTGTTAAATGTGACTACCTAATTGAATTGGGGACAACTTTCATTTGGACAAAAGGTGTAACAACCTATATTTTCATTAATTGCTAAATGTAATTTCAATATTTTTGTTCCTATCACTTGTTTGATTTTATAGAAATACACTATTTGGGGTCAAACTGTAATTTTTATGAATTCGGGAATACCTGTGATGGATTTGAAAACTGCATTTTCGAGGCGGTGAAGATGTTTACTTTTGATTCAAACTGTATTTTTATACAACCGGAAAATTATTTCCTAGGCTAATAAAATTTTCTGTATTTTTATCGCGACTACGAACGCCGCAAAAATACCAGTTTATGAACAAAAATTGCCCGCGCCACAATGAACTCTCATAGATTTTGGAATCTACATCAAATTAGGACATGACACTTGCTTTATACTCATTTAATTAAAGCAATTGTTTGGAATTTACGTCAAATCAGGACATAACATTTGCTTTATACTCATTTAATTAAAGCAATCATTTTGTTAGGCTTGTTTGGGAATGCTATTAGTGTGTGTGTGTGTGTATGTGTGTGTGTTAAAGTGTGACCACAAGCTAATTTGCCAAACACCCCAAATAGCCCCTATTGCTTCTTAGCAACCCCTACAATCTCAAGTTACATCAGATTATGTATATACGTTATGTATATTATGGATTTAGAAATTAGAAAAACAAAAGGGTTTGTAGAGTGCAGTAGATTGAACTTGGAGCCCAAGTTCATCAAATTATTTTCTTTATAAACATAGCATATCTTCACATTCTGCACAGTTAACAAACTGAAATACAGAGAAAATAGAGAGAAAGAGAGAGAGAGAGAGAGAGAGAGAGAGAGATACAGAGAGTTTTACAGAAATTTTAGAGAGAGAAAGCTCTAGTCCACCATAGCCAAAACTCCAAGCTTGGATCTCTTATTTTGGTTTTCTTTCTCAACATACACTTAATCTCTAATCACAGTGAGTATTATTAACTCACTCCTAATGTAATTTCATGCCAATTACAATTGGTATTGCTTGAAGTGATATTAATTTGTATGAAATTCAGTTAATTAAGCTTGTTCATGGTGTAAAAATGGTGATTTTGTGAAACTTAACCAAAAATGAGTTTTGATAGATAATAATGAAAGGTCTTAGTCCCTAGAAGCTATGTTTCAAATTACAGAACCTAATTCATCAATATCGCGACGTATATTAAGAATGAAATTCGTCACCTCTCGGTTTTACGTGAAATCTAGGAGTTACGATTCGAATTAGTCTAAACCAATCACGTATTCGTAATCCTTGCGAAAAAATGAAGATAATGGTATATTACACTTACAGCATCGCTTAAGTGTGTAAAACTCGTATTATACTCATCACCTGTATAGTCCTGAGGTTGAAGACGAACAAGACCAGTCGCGCAACATGACCAGGACCGGTCGCGACCATGACCGGTCCCGCTATATGACCATGACCGGTCATGCTCCACTATGACAGAATGATTTGTCTCTTTAAAACAGTAACTATAGGAGAATTTTGTTTACTGCGTAAAGTTGTACCTGCTACTATAAGATGTTGTACCTTACTGTTTTATTAGAGAATCAGTTTCTGTAAATCAGATTAAAGTAAAATGGATTTATTAATATTGATCTGTATAAATCGTTCTAATACTGTGAAGAGGGAATATAAGCGAGACAATATGGTATCTTTATAAGGAAATATGTAAAGAAAGAACAAGTTATACGTCGTTCTGATACCTTTATATAAACAAGAAAGAGAATAAGTTGTACTTTTGCATAGTCGAGTTGGCATATTTGAAAGGGGTCGTTTGGTCAGCATATATGTTGTACGAAGTGAGTAAATGAAGAATGTTTTGGGACAGGTAACCTTAATTATCCCAGGCCGGCTCGAATACGGCAAGTTAATTAGGAAGGATTGAGCAGGCCGACTCAGATACGGTAGGCCAATCAGCGTTATGTTATAAGCTTTAATTATCCTAGGTCGACTCGGATACGGTAGGTTAATTAAGAGGGATTGAGCCCAAGTCAACTCGGATACGACATGCCAATCCGATCGTGTCCAGGTTGACTCGAATATGGTAGACCGATCAGGTTATTTTAACCTTGAATGTCTAGATACGTCTAGGCCAACTCAGATATGGTAGACATATCGACAGACATTCTAAACCTAACGGCCGTGGGCCGGTGGTTCAGGGGAACCATTTGCATTGGGTGTCATAGTCGAGGTAAAAGAGTCAGTGAGATGAGTGGGTTGCATTGTTTCATGCAGGTCACATGTTTTATTAATTGAATGTTATTATGTTGATCTTTTATTTCTATTTAAATATGAATTCACTCTTATATTTCTAACATATTGAATAATCAACCTGTGAAACGGAAATGGTAAGAAAGTATGTTTTACATTACAAGCATATGTTTTTAATACTCACCAGCTTCTTGAAGCTGATGACGTTGATACGCCCTGGACATTCGTGTCTAGGTTTTTCAGGTCACGATCATGCAGGATAGTATGATTATGCGAATTGAGAACAACTACTCGTGAAGATAAATGATTTTTTTGCTTTTATTTACAAACTGTACTTGAAATAAGGATTGATTTAATAGATATTAATACTTTTGCAAGGCAGGTTATGCCTTAAGATTCCTACGTGATGTAATAAGTATGATCTTTGAAAAATTTTATAAGTCTTGATTACTCTTACTCTGATTTGTGTTTTTATACTGTTTGACGTTTGGGACGGAATCAATCCTTCAAATTGTCGCGACCTACAGGTCCATAAAGGAAATTAAATGCTTTCCCTATTTATGCAACGCCGGGGCATGATAGGATTTAGTGGTATCAAAGCCAGGTAATAAGAATAGTTTAGCCAGGTTAGGGTTTACAAGTATAGACCCAATTCCACATTCTGTCAGCTTAAGCTTCGCATACCTGATGATACGACAGGAGGAGAAACCCATAGCCCAAACGCTTAAGATTATCTCTTTTAAGATTAGACCTGATATAAGTTAGTGCCTTTTGTCGGGTATGGAACCAGTCTAGCCACTATTTGTACCAGACGTGTACGAAGGACATTGGGTTACACCAGGGGCAGTGGTTCTAGCTTTTGTTGGGCTATACCACACCACGATAGAGTAGCAACAATCGCAATAGAGTTGGATTTGTGGCACCAGGTCCACATAGTGGGATTGGTTGATTTACCCCGAGTTCATCTAGAGCTTTTATATTTTATAGAGGCTCGGCGGTTGGTTCTGTTAGAGATGTTTCGGTTGGTTAATAGCGATGCCTTCTACCTTTCCTTGGAGATTCATATTGTGTAGGCTCACCTTCCACACCTAGCTATACCCCCACAGGTTGTTCCAACGGAGAATCCGGTAATTCCCATTGTAGAGGGTATTGATGGCGGAATCGTCATTGTGACCCCTTTTGTTTTGGAGGATGAGGAGGAGCGTATGGGTTTGGACGACTTTGATGAGGACCTCGAGGGAGAGCTGGCACTTATACCAGATTTGCCAGAGGAGGTGTTAGTTGAGGTTGATGTTATGGATCATGCTCCATCACCAGGCTTGCAGAGTAGTAGCTTCTTTGTGGTTGAGCCATTTAAGGTCTAGTGTTTTCGCCCCCATCGATTAATTGGACCTTCTGATGGATACCTATGGAGATGCTTGATATGTTGGATATAGCTCTGTATATATTAACTATATTGACGCATGACCAAGCGTTTTTGCAATTATAATTGCATGCATCTAGCTATAGGGCGATGATCCCATATTTTTGGTATTAACTCATGCTATGGACGATGTACGTCCCAACCCATATAGATAGGGTATACATTGAACTGATCATACTTTTGATGTAACTACTTGACAAGAAGTTATATATGGAAAATACTATTGTTGGATATTGCTGTAGTCTAAACTGATCTGTATTATGGTAATGATTCATGATCCTAATTCTTTGATCGTTATGAAATATATAGAATGGCTGGAAGACCAAGGAGTAATAGGAATCTGATCGAGGAGGCACCTTTGGCTGCCGACCCCATGGGAATGTTTAAAACATTTGTCTGACGCCTCAAAAGGATTGGGAATCCTAATGTAAATCGACGTGACCGCCAAATAGGGGACAAACTGCTAGAGAGATTCTGTGCACTGCGGCCCGAACAATTTACAGAAACTGTAAAACCCTGGAAGGCTGAACAGTGGTTGAGACAGATGGACCGTGCGTTCGAAGCAGTTTAGTGTAGTGATTTGGAACAGAAAAAGGTTAGCTACCTTTCAACCAACCGATACTGCCGTAGATTGGTGGGACTCAGTAAAAGCCACCATCGGGAATGAAACTGATATGGGAATGACTTGGACTGCATTTAAGGGAAAAATTTTAGATAAATATTTCCTACCTATTGAGAGGCACTGAAGGGAGAAGGAATTCATGGATCTAACACAGGGAAATAAGTCTGTGCAAGAATACACTACTCAGTTTGAAAGGCTATCTCGGTTCATTCCTCATATGGTTGATATGGAAAGAAGAAAATACGCAAGTATAATCAAGGAATGATACTGTAGATTCGTCGCCTAACTATCGGCCACATGGATAAATCATTTGAGGGACTAGTTAGCTTGGCTACTACTCAGGAAGAAGATTCTCGTGTGAACCGCAAACAATTTGACTTCCGGCTGCCTCAGAGAGGTAATATCAGGAATAATCCACCGATGTATCGTACCCAAGGGCAAAAGAGAAAATTTGATGGGAGTAAGAAACCCCAAGCTAATAACTATCTGACTCAGCCCCGAGCAGGAGAAGGAGGAAATGCTGGAAAATGCTTTAACTGTGGCAATCCCGGTCCTTTGGCTCGAGACTGCAAGGCACCGAAGTGCAACGACCATCAAGATATAGTCTGTTATAATTGTGGTGAACCTAGTCACATTAGCAAGTACTGCAATGCTCCTAAACGAGTGACTTATGGTCAGCAGGGCTAGACTATGTCACGCCCCGGAACCACACATACGATTCTAAGGTACGTGGCACGCCACCAAGGCTTCCATTAAACTCCTAAAGATCCCTTATTAAACATAAAATCAGAGTTGCAGAGAGTTTTTCCATTTAAAACACTTTTAAAATAATTCACTTTGAAACACAACAAACCAGTCAACTGATCGGAGATCCGGTCGACTGGAAATGCAAATTACAGAGAGCACATTTTTTAGAACCAACTAGTCCGGTCGACTGATCAGGTCCAGTCGACTGATCCATGAAAAACTCATTCAACTGACCCTTAAGCTTGGTCACTATAAATCTTAGTCTCTAGAATTTGGCATTCTGTTATACGATCCAGTCGATAGGGTCGAGCATCCGATCGACTGGTTTATGCAGTAGAATCCAAATCTGTAGCAGCCTTTGTTTTAAACTAGAATCAAACCAAGCATGTTCAACACTTGCAAAAATGATTCAAACTCAACACCAACAACTCATGACAACACAACCCAACCATATTACAAAGCCCACGAGCTATTCGACCCAAGTTATTACAAGATTTATACTCGGAGTGAAAACCGGTATAACATAACACAAGTTCCATTTACATACTAGAAGATTACAAAATCTAGAGCCAAATTACTAACTTAACTTGTCAAAAACATAAGTTAAACCCCAATTGATTACATAACTTCCAAACACAAGTTATTCATCCCAAACTACAAGTGTTAAGAAAAAGCATGAAGCTATCAACATTTACTACAATTATCCCCAGATTTTCCCACGTTGCCTCACCGATTCCATATTCTCATTCCTTCGATGCCTTGCCTTTATCACCTACAATGGTTATTTACTAACCACTCCACTATATCAGCTACATGTTGGTGAATGAAAATAATTATAAACATGAATAATAGACATGCACAATCTCATCTTTTACACATAACTATAGTCTCTGGGAACGCAAGTAACGGCCACCCTTTCACGTTAGCCCGCGACTACTCCATTAGTTCGCGTGACTAATCGAGATCCGCACCTCTTCCTTTCAGGCATGCAACCTCATGGCCAATTTGGCACATGGTCTCATAACTTCTATGGCAAGTACAAGTTCCCCTTTGACCCACATTAACAACTCAACATGCTTACATAAGTTCATCCTATCGTGTTATTTCCAAACAAATGGGTCTTATTAACCACAAGGGTTTGCCCAATAGTAGCTAAACATGCTAAATTATACAAACAGACATTCTAATCATCATAAAGATAATCCCAAACATCCAATTATCCAAATTCTATAATTACTGTCACTCACCTCAAGGATTTTGCTCCTAGTAGCAAAATTAAAAGCCTAGTAACCTCCAAGTACAAATCCTATACCAAACTAGCAAATTATGAGCTAAAGCTCCCGAATTGGGGCGCAGAAAAACTGTCTCAAAATGCAATAAGATTAGTACCAATGCATTAAACTCACCTAGAGGAGTCCAAATATGTAGCTTGTTTTGAAATTGAACGTCAAGCGGTGTGTCAATCAGCGTCGTGAACGTTGACATAATTTTGTTGTCGAGAATTTCCGTACGAATTCTCTCTGTAATTGTTTGCTAAGGAAGAAGGAAGGTAAGGTGGTGGTGACTCATGGGACACATGTCTCATAACATGTGATTCCAAGTTTGCCTTTCTATGCTAGCCTCCCCCACATTTTATAAGTTTTGCAATTATACCCCTGCTATTATAAACTATTTTAGAACTATCCTAAACTTAAATGGGTGTTTGTCTATGTCACGTATGGGTCCCATAAGTAGTGTCATATAATATTATGAAGTGGCTAATTAACCTACTAATTATACAACGTGTTCAATTTGCCCTCACAAAGGTATCCCTAATGGACCATAAAAATGGTCTCTAACAATTAACATGTGATAAAGTCAACATATTAAAATATTCACATATGCCTTAATAAGCAATTAAGCACATAAAGATATGTCGCATATCTGTCTCATCACACGAGGACCTCTCATAATTGTCCCAAGCTGGGACTACCACATTGGCCTATCTCTGGGTTCCAAACTAGACACCCCTCATCATCTTAGTGAGTTAATACTCACTTAACATATATAATCACATCATTAATTTAATGCTAATGATGCATGCTAAATGCAATTAAATATTGCCCGCGGGAGCGGGTGTTACATCTCTCCCCTCCTTAAAAAGGAGTTTGTCCCCAAACTCGCTGTAAATCAAGTCTCGAACAAGTATGGGTATTACTCTCGCATCTCTTTCTCTGTTTCCCACGTGGCTTCCTCAACCGAATGGTTACGCCATAAGACCATGACCAATGGAATAGTCTGCGTTCTCAATACTTGCTCTTTCCTGTCAAGAATCCTGATAGGATACTCAATATAAGTTCAATTTTCTCTGAACTACATTAGCTAATTCTTGTGACAAGTCTAATCGATATGCCACCAGTCCAACTCTCCCAATAACTTCAAATGGTCCAACATACCTCGGATTGAATTTTCCTTGCTTCCTAAATCGTACCACTCCCTTTGTAGGTGATACTTTCAAGAATACATAGTCCCCTACCTCTAACTTTATCGATCTTTTTTTTAAGTCTGCATAACTCTTGTAATGACTCTGAGCTGTTTGTAGCCATTGTTGTATCATCTTAATCTTTTCTATGGTTTGTTGAACTATCTTAGGCCCTATTAGTTTTCTTTCTCCCACTTCAGTCCAGCAAACTGGTGAACGACATTTCCACCCATACAAAGCCTCAAAAGGTGCCATTCCAATACGAGCTTAGAAAGTGTTGTTGTAAGCAAATTCATCTAGTGGCAAATGTTCTTCCCAATCACCTTTGAAATCTAATACACACAATCGTAGCATATCCTCCAATATCTGAATTACCCGCTCTAACTGGCCATCAGTCTGAGGATGGAATGCCATACTAAAACTCAGTTTAGTACCCATAGCTCGTTGTAATCCCTGTCAAAATCGCGATGTGAACTTACTATCTCTATTAGAATGTAATATACTGTATTTTTGTAATATATTATGTGAATAAGACCCTGTATGCTTCTTTTAATACTTGTTTGAGCCTGGCCTTACCCTTGGTATAATTTGGATACCAATCGATTGACAAGTTTTCCAATCGATTGCCTTATTTTGGGTACCAATCGATTGGCAAGTATACCAATCAATTGCTTATGTCAATCGATTGACACTTATACCAATCGATTGGAGGCAGCTGGGCAGATTCTTTTGCTCTGGCTGGGGTTTGTCCACGTGAACACTTTCTCCCTATATATATCAGCTCATTTCTGCGTTTTTGGGATTCCAAGAAATCAGAGGGAGTGAGAGGGAGTGTTTGTGTGTGTTTATATATATAAACACTCATATATATACACACACATATATACATATATTTATACACCCATACACACATCCAGGGATTGAGAGAAGAGAAGAAGACCAGAGAAGAAAGAAGAAGAAAAAAGAAAAAGACAGAGGAAAGACAGAGCAGAGGAGAGAGAGATGAGCCACCATTGAAGCTCCAAGCTTCAATACTCATTCCCACACACACCCTAGACACCTAAGGTGAGTTCTAAACTCACTGAATAACTTGTCATTCATGTTAGGACTCGTTTAAATGAAGAAATGGAGAAGAAACCATGTATTCCCGTTTATATGTTGCTGGACAGTGTTCACTGTGAAGAAGACGAAGTATCAATCGATTGGTACTCTTACCAATCGATTGACATCTTTCAGGTCCCAATCGATTAACACTTTGTGCAATCGATTAGCATGGATTGTGATCCAATCGATTGAACCTTTTATCAATCGATTGACACTACTTCTATGCCAATCGATTGAATCTTTTTCCAATCGATTGATGCCACTTTTATACCAATCGATTGAACCTCTATACCAATCGATTGGAAGCTTCAGAATACTGTTTCCTTATAATAATTGTTTAGTTATTTATTTACTGTTCAGTATTTCCCAGCATGCTTTATTATTGTAATACAGACATGATAATGAGTTAATGCAGCGTAGGATCGTAGTAATAACAAGATTAACGGATAATGTTATGATGTTAGATAATGAAATAGTCGTGAATCCTTTGGAGTTAACGTTCATTTCATTCAGAGTAGTCGGGCCATGGTGGGATTGTCATGTATTGGTGATAGAGTTGAACTTAAGTAGGTTTGCTAAGATTCGGGAACCTTGCGTGGGCGGGCTTTGGTCGATCATATGTTCTTAAAAGCGGTAGACAGACGAAGGTGTCTATGACTTGCGGTGAACCGGACCATTTGCCCTAAGATAGCCAGATGATCTAATCATATGTTCTTAAAAGCGGTAGACAGACGAAGGTGTCTATGACATGCGGTGGACCGTGATCACTGGTAGACGTCGCTAAGTCGTGGCATAGAATGATGTACTGTTGCTTAAAGCGTTATATCCCTGACATGCGGTGAACTGTGCATATGTTCTTAAAGGCGGGGGATGGACTAACGTGGTATCCATGATATGCGGTGAACTGTGCATATGTTCTTAAAAGCGGTGGATGAGCAATGGTGTATTTATAGAGTTGAACTATTGTCGAGTCTGTTCCCCCTTCAAGATGTGTTATCAGTCTTAAAATGAGTAAGACGTTAGTAATCAGATAATCGGTTTGATGTAAAGGAGTTACCCTCACTGAACTCTAATTTGGTTACGGTTTATAACTTGTAATAACTTCAATAGTTGATACCCTGTTAGTATCTAACTCACTCAGCTTTCATTAAGCTGACGGCGTTTATGCCGCTGGACATTTCTATGTTCCAGCGCACCTTGGTTATGACTATACAGGTGAAGGGCCCGCAGGAGAAGACTACCATGCTAGTGACGACGTCCCCGTGGAGAATTTCCCCGACCGAGGTCAGACCGAAGAAGACTACTACGCCGAGGACTACCCTTACGCCAATTGAAGATTAGACTAGAATTGTAGCTAATTGTCGTTACCCTTTTTGAACCCTTTTTGTAGTCAGGCATATGTTGCCTTGACATTTGTACTTTCGCTGTCTTATATTTGATTCGAGACTCTGATGTGTAATAGTTAGTAACTTCCGTTGATTTTATGTTACGTTGTGATCAGAACCTAGACCTCATTCTTGTTACACTATTACTTCTTGTTGCTTAGTACTGCGTGGTGTGGACAATCATGTGACTTCACCCGTCGCTGCCTTTGGACCCAAAAAGGAAATTTATTGCTCTCTATTTTTGCCGTTCCGGGGCGTGACAGGATTTTTGGTATCAGAGCCTAGGTTTTGTACCTCTTTCGCTCATAGATTGTCCCACACAATATGGTCCTAGAACCTTGAGATTCTATAGATGAGTATTAAGATTAGTTCTGACTTAAGGTAGTTCCTTTTCAGGTAGCATGGCACCGCCGCTATTCGTTCCAGACAAGTTTGGAGGACACTATGTGTATGAGAGGAGTATTGCACCAGCAGATCCACAGTACTATGCCTAGAAGGTTAGGCAGAGAGCTATTGCAGAGACAGAGCGAGACATGCAGATTGAGCAGCAGAGATTTGGGACCCAGGACCCAGAAGTGATACGTCAGGAGATGATCTACCGCAAGGAGACCTTCAAACGCATCGAGGAGGATTCTCTACTGATGTTACGAGACTGTTCTTCGTACCAGGTTCTACTTGCAGAGGTTAGAACAGCGCCTCCACCACCCCCGACAGAGTCACCACCCCAGACACCTCCACCCCCACCAGAGAAGGACATGTCTGGTGCACCCCCAGCAGATGAGGAGATGGATGATGATGAGAGCGATGGCGACGATGAGCCAGAGGATGCCGATGAGGAGATGGAGGATGAAGAGGACGGGGACACCGATGACGAGGAGCCAGAGTATGATCCAGAGGAGGAGGACCCAGCCGGTATGGACGTGCCAGTTGGTGTAAATATTGTAGTTGTAGAGGGTTATCCGATAGGGGAGGATGAGGTAGCCACAGGTGATGATGCAGTAGTACCAGTCTTACCAGGAGGAGCTATAACACAGCTGGCAGCTGAGTGGGCTGCAGAGATGGCTGCACATCCCCATGGATTTGAGATTGGAGCACCAGAGTTAGCACAGGCTATGGTACAGGCTGAGGCACTTGCAGCCGTATTTGATGCAGCCCAGGCTGACATGGCCGCTGATGCAGGAGATTTGGGAGCTGTTGTGGAGTATGATGGACCCGAGCTGATTGAGGATGTTGTAGAGGATGAGGACATGATGGATGACGATGATATAGATGAGGATGATGTTTTATCTGAGGTTACCCTAGAGGACGAGGCTTCCATCTATGGATCCGATGTGGACAACTTCTGAGTCCAGCACCTTTAGGACTTAGACTTTTACGTTTGACTTTAGGACATGTTGTCCATTTACTTTTGACGCTTACATAGACAACTATTGACCATAGCCTTTTTGTATAGGTAGCCACCAGTAGTGGTCTTGTGTACATCTTCCTTTTGTTTAGATCTTGTATAGGACCAAGTACTACGCGGTACACAGATGATCTGTTGTGTACTCCGCTGTACATCTTTTGGGTATATATATGGCAGATCGTTTCTCTTGGTTATTTCTGTTATCATCTCATTATTTTGTTATGGTTGTGATTTTGATTCATGTTATGCTTTCTATTATTTAAATATGGTCATTTCCCCGAGAAGATTGTCAGCTAATCGTTAGATCCTTCATAGCTACACCTCATACGGATCACTATGGTGGGACCCACAAGGAACCAAGCACGACTGGGAGCACCCATTCCCGAGGGTATGGACCCAACTGGAGTCTTCGAAGCTTTCATGCAATGGATGGAGCACATCGGCGATACCTACAATCATGCCACCAACAACAACGGCAACAACCACGTTGTCCCCCCAAGACAGGCAGGCGATAAGCTGTTGGAACGATTTCGTGGCCTGCGACCCGAGAAGTTCGACGGCATGGCAGAGTCCTGGAAAGTAGAGCAATGGATACGAGAGTTGGAGCTAATTTTTGAAGCCCTGGAGTGCAGTGAGCTTGACAAGAGACGTCTAGCCGCATTTTAACTGACTTACTCTGCTGCAGACTGGTGGGAGGCCGAGAGAGCCACGATTGGGATTGACGCTGTAAGGAGAATGCCTTGGGCAGCATTCAAGACTCGATTTCTCGAGAAGTATTTCCCTGAGGACGAAAGAGACCAACAAGAGAGGAATTTCCTGAGTCTAACCCAAGGAAACTGGACAGTCAGGGAGTATACCACACAATTCGAGCGACTTTCCCGTTTCACTCCGCATATGATAGACACCTCCGCCAAGAAGGTCAAGCGATTTTACCAAGGACTCAACCCACACCTCCGACACATGATGATAGGCCATCTGGGCCAGTCGTTTGAAGAGATTGTCCGTCTTGCTTCAAGTTTGGAAAAGGATGCTTACCCTGTGCAAGGACCACAAGCGAATCGACCTCCACCCAGGACCTTCCAACCAAGGAACTTTCTTGTGCAATCATCGAGGAAAAATCAGGGATGGAGACCCCAGACCAACAACTACCAGGGAACCAAGCGCACATGGGATGGGACAAGGAAGCCCCAAGCTAATTTTCCTCGACAACAGAATCAACAGCGAGGACCACCTCAGGCACAGCCCGCCGCCCAGCGACAGAATACTGATGGATGTTTCAATTGTGGAGTGCCCGAACATATTGCAAGGTATTGCACAGCCTACAAGACCAACCGTTGAAATGACCTCATCTGCCGCAACTGTAACAAGCCTGGTCACATAACCAAGGATTGTCGAGCACCACGTGGAGGCTACTATGGGGCGCCTACTCAAGGACAGCAAGGACAGGTTAGGGTGAATGCCATCATTCCTGACAATGCAGGGTATAATGCTGAGGAACAGCAGAACTTGGAAGGTACACTCATTTTATTTCACTGTCAAGTTAGGGCTTTGTTTGATACTGGTGCCGCCCGTTCTTTCATAGCTATTAAGATGGTACGTGATTTGGGTTTGCTACCCCTAGTACTTGAGCCAACCCTTAATGTCGTTTCGCCCTTGGGAGTATCCGTTAAGTTAGGTAAGGTGTGCAAGGATTGTCCCTTGACACTAGAGGATAGAAATCTCCCAGCAGACTTGATAGTCTTGTCAATGTCTGAGTTCGACGTGATCCTAGGAATGGATTGGCTTACTAAGTATGGTGCTAACCTGGATTGTGTTAGTCGGACCATTGTCTTTTCGACGCCTGGTTGCCCGCATATCAGATTTCAGTGCCAACCGTTGAGCGACATGTTTATCACAAGCTGCCTAGCCACGATTAAGACTTTAAGCACGGAGCTTACTATCAAGCAGATCCCTGTTATTCAAGACTTTGAAGATGTGTTCCGAAGTATCTCAAGACTTCCGCCGAAGAGAGAGATAGACTTCTGCATTGAGTTAGCACCCGAAACGTTGCCGATTTCCAAGACCCCGTATCAGATGGCGCCAACGGAAATGTTGGAATTGAAGAAGCAAGTTCAGGAACTTGAAGACTTAGGTTTTGTTCGCCCGAGTACTTCGCCTTGGGGAGCACCAGTTCTATTTGTGAAGAAGAAGGACGGAGAGCTACGACTCTGTATCGACTACAGGGATCTGAATAAAGTCACGATCAAGAATAGATACCCACTTCCCCAGATAGACGACCTGTTCGATCAACTGCAAGGATCAAGGATATTCTCGAAAATTGATTTGCGTTCAGGATACCATCAATTGCTAGTTCGACTGAAAGACATACCAAAAACTGCCTTCAGGACGAGATATGGACACTACGAGTTTCTAGTGATGTCTTTTGGATTGACTAATGCCCCGACAGTATTCATGGACCTAATGAATAAAGTATTCAGACCCTATCTGGATCAATTCATTATAGTATTCATCGACGACATTCTAATTTATTCAAGGACGGAAGAAGAACATAAGAAGCATCTACAAATTACTCTACAGACTCTCAGAGACAATAGTCTGTATGCGAAATTCAGCAAATATGAATTCTGGCTTCAGGAAGTTAAATTCCTGGGACATGTAATATCACAGGATGGGATTTCCGTAGACTCATCTAAGATCGATGCAGTCTTGAGCTGGAACAGACCAACCAACGCGACCGAAGTTAGGAGTTTCCTCGGCTTGGCTGGGTATTACCAGAGATTTGTGGAAGGATTCTCTAGAATCGTAGGACCGTTGACAAGCCTGACTAGGAAGGAAACGAAGTACGAATGGACCGATAAATATGAGGATGCATTTCGGGAATTGAAGGAGAGACTAACCTCAGCACCCGTGCTTGCGATACCTAAGAGTGGTGAACAATTCATAATCTATAGTGATGCATCATACCAAGGACTTGGTTGTGTGCTAATGCAAGAGGGGAATGTCATCGCATACGGATCAAGACAATTGAAGCCGCATGAGAAGAACTATCCGACGCACGACTTGGAACTAGCTGCAATCATGTTCGCCCTGAAGATTTGGAGACACTATTTGTATGGAAAAAAGTTCGACTTGTTCTCAGATCACAAGAGTTTAAGATACCTGTTCTCTCAGAAGGAGTTAAACATGCGACAATGGAGATGGATGGAACTAATCAAGGACTACGACTTCTCTTTGCAATACCACCCGGGTAAAGTAAATGTTGTAGCCGACGCTCTAAGCCGGAGGCCACGCCTTTTGGTTGCTTCAATTTTGATTAGAGAATGGCGAGCATTGGAGACGTTAGCCGAATTCGACCTTCGACCAGTGGAATCAGGAGAAGGACGACACTTCGGATGTCTTGTCGTACAACCGACTCTCATCAACCGCATCTTGGAAGCTCAACAGTCAAACGAGGATTTCAAGTTATGGTTTGCCAAGATGTCCGCAAAGGAACCATAGATATGGAGTATCAGTATGGACGGAGCACTGAGGTGCAAAGGTAGACTCTGTGTGCTAAATGACGATGGTCTCAGGAAGAACATTCTGGACGAAGCACACAAGTCAAGGATGAATATCCACCCAGGAGGAAACAAGATGTATAAGGACTTGAAGAGAAACTTATGGTGGGAAGGAATGAAGCGAGAAGTGGCCGAGTATGTATCGCGATGTCTTATTTGCAAACAAGTGAAGGCAGAGCATCAGAAACCACCTGGACTCCTACAATCGCTACCGATTCCCTAATGGAAATGGGAGCACATCACCATGGATTTTGTGATTGGATTGCCAAAGTCTCAGCAAAACTACGACGCTATTTGGGTAATAGTGGATCGACTCACCAAGTCAGCACATTTTATCGCCTACAGCATGACGTACCGTGTTGAAAGATTGAGCCGGATGTATCTACAGCAAGTAGTGCAACTGCACGGTGTACCTGTCTCAATAGTTTCAGATCGAGATTCACGCTTCACCGCAGAATTTTAGAAAAGCCTTCAGACAGCAATGGGAACTTCATTGAATTTGAGTTCAGCCTTTCATCCACAGACAGACGGTCAGACAGAACGAGTCAATCAAGTGATGGAGGATATGTTGCGAGCCTGTGTCATTGAATTCGAGAGTTCATGGGAGACGCATCTACCTTTGATCGAGTTTGCCTACAACAACAGCTACCACACGAGCATAGGGATGGCGCCGTTTGAAGCTTTGTATGGAAGACCTTGCCGATCGCCGCTATGTTGGGCCGAAGTCAGAGATACTCAACTACTTGGGCCTGAGATGATTCGAGAAACCAGCGAGAAGATACAGATTGTACGAGAAAAGATGAAGACAGCGCAATCCAGACACAAGAGCTATGCTGACAAGCGACGGAAAGATCTAGAGTTTGCAGTTGGAGATCATGTGCTACTCAAAGTCTCTCCAGTTCGAGGTATCGTCAGATTCAGACAGAAGAGAGGCAAGTTGTCACCACGATTCATTGGACCATTCGAGATCCTAGAACGTGTTGGGAAGGTTGCATATCGACTTGCATTGCCGCCAAAGATGTCAGGAGTGCACAACGTTTTCCACATCAGCATGTTGAGAATGTGCGCCCACAACCCAACGCACGAGATCAGTTTTAAAGATATCGAGGTGAACGAGAACGCGACCTACAACGAAGGACCAGTGCGTATTCTAGACCGAGGAGTGAAGAAGCTCAGAAACAAGGATATTCCGCTAGTGAAGGTTCAGTGGAAGCACCACGACGAAGGAAAAGCTTCATGGGAATTGGAGTCAAAGATGTAAGAGAAGTTTCCATTTTTGTTTTAACCCTGTTTGTTTCGGATTTCGAGGACGAAATCTTTAATGAGTGGTGGATGATGTAATACCCTGTATTTTTGTAATATATTATGTGAAGAAGACCCTGTATGCTTCTTTTAATACTTGTTTGAGCCTGGCCTTACCCTTGGTATAATTTGGATACCAATCGATTGACAAGTTTTCCAATCGATTGCCTTATTTTGGGTACCAATCGATTGGCAAGTATACCAATCGATTGCTTATGTCAATCGATTGACACTTATACCAATCGATTGGAGGCAGCTGGGCAGATTCTTTTGCTCTGGCTGGGGTTTGTCCACATGAACACTTTCTCCCTATATATATCAGCTCATTTCTGCATTTTTGGGGTTCCAAGAAATCAGAGGGAGTGTTTGTGTGTGTTTATATATATATATATAAACACTTATATATATATACACACACATATATACATATATTTATACACCCACACACACATCCAGGGATTGAGAGAAGAGAAGAAGACCAGAGAAGAAAGAAGAAGAAGACAGAGGAGAGACAGAGCAGAGGAGAGAGAGAGAGGAGCCACCATTGAAGCTCCAAGCTTCAATACTCATTCCCACACACACCCTAGACACCTAAGGTGAGTTCTAAACTCACTGAATAACTTGTCATTCATGTTAGGACTCGTTTAAATGAAGAAATGGAGAAGAAACCATGTATTCCCGTTTATATGTTGCTGGACAGTGTTCACTGTGAAGAAGATGAAGTATCAATTGATTGGTACTCTTACCAATCGATTGACATCTTTCAGGTCCCAATCGATTGACACTTTGTGCAATCGATTAGCATGGATTGTGATCCAATCGATTGAACCTTTTATCAATCGATTGACACTACTTCTATGCCAATCGATTGAATCTTTTTCCAATCGATTGATGCCACTTTTATACCAATCGATTGAACCTCTATACCAATCGATTGGAAGCTTCAGAATACTATTTCCTTATAATAACTGTTTAGTTGTTTATTTACTGTTCAGTATTTCCCAGCATGCTTTATTATTGTAATAGAGACATGATAATGAGTTAATGCAGCGTAGGATCGTAGTAACAACGAGATTAACGGATAATGTTATGATGTTAGATAACGAAATAGTCGTGAATCCTTTGGAGTTAACGTTCATTTCATTCAGAGTAGTCGGGCCACAGTGGGATTGTCATGTATTGGTGATAGAGTTGAACTTAAGTAGGTTTGCTAAGATTCGGGAACCTTGCGTGGGCGGGCTTTGGTCGATCATATGTTCTTAAAAGCGGTAGACAGACGAAGGTGTCTATGACTTGCGGTGAACCGGACCATTTGCCCTAAGATAGCCAGATGATCTAATCATATGTTCTTAAAAGCGGTAGACAGACGAAGGTGTCTATGACATGCGGTGGACCGTGATCACTGGTAGACGTCGCTAAGTCGTGCCATAGAATGATGTACTGTTGCTTAAAGCGTTATATCCCTGACATGCGGTGAACTGTGCATATGTTCTTAAAGGCGGGGGATGGACTAACGTGGTATCCATGATATGCGGTGAACTGTGCATATGTTCTTAAAAGCGGTGGATGAGCAATGGTGTATTTATAGAGTTGAACTATTGTCGAGTCTGTTCCCCCTTCAAGATGTGTTATCAGTCTTAAAATGAGTAAGACGTTAGTAATCAGATAATCGGTTTGATGTAAAGGAGTTACCCTCACTGAACTCTAATTTGGTTACGGTTTATAACTTGTAATAACTTCAATAGTTGATACCCTGTTAGTATCTAACTCACTCAGCTTTCATTAAGCTGACGGCGTTTATGCCGCTAGACATTTCTATGTTCCAGCGCACCTTGGTTATGACTATACAGGTGAAGGGCCCGCAGGAGAAGACTACCATGCTAGTGACGACGTCCCCGTGGAGAATTTCCCCGACGGAGGTCAGAGCGAAGAAGACTACTACGCCGAGGACTACCCTTACGCCAACTGAAGATTAGACTAGAATTGTAGCTAATTATCGTTACCCTTTTTGAACCCTTTTTGTAGTCAGGCATATGTTGCCTTGACATTTGTACTTCCGCTGTCTTATATTTGATTCGAGACTCTGATGTGTAATAGTTAGTAACTTCCGTTGATTTTATGTTACGTTGTGATCAGAACCTAGACCTCATTCTTGTTACACTATTACTTCTTGTTGCTTAGTACTGCGTGGTGTGGACAATCATGTGACTTCACCCGTCGCTGCCTTTGGACCCAAAAAGGAAATTTATTTTTCTCTATTTTTGCCGTTCCGTGGCGTGACATAGAAACAATAGATACTAGAGCTCCATGCAATATTACTATCTCTTGAACATATAATTCCGCTAGTTTCATCGGATCATTGGTTTTAATTGGCAAGAAGTGTGCTGACTTGGTCAATCAATCAACAATTACCCAAACGGTGTCATTTGACTTTCTAGATCTCGGTAAACCTGTTATAAAATCCATTATAATATTCTCCCATTTCCACTTTGGTATAGGTAATGGCATTAACTGTCCTGCAGGCCTCTGATGCTCTACCTTGACTTGTTGACACACTACACACTTGGTTACATGCTCTGCTACTTCCCGTTTCATACTAGACCACCAATAAACTTCTTGTAAGTCGATGTACATTTTTGTGCTTCCCGAATGAATTGAATACTTGGTGTTATGTGCCTCTTCTAGAACTGTTTCTTTGATTTGATCTACATTGGGTACACAAACCCGATTCCTGAACTTCATTCCACCATTCTCAAAGGTGAACTCTAGCTGTTTACCCTCAAGTACACCATCATAAATCTTCTTTAACTCCAAATCTTGAAGTTGCTTGCTTCGAATCTCATCAACTAAGGATGGTTGTGCAATGATAGCTGACATCAAAGCACCATTAGTCTCTGGAATTACTTCTAGTTTCAGCTGCTCCATTTCCCGTATTAACTTATCTTGAGTAGTCAAGGCATAGATTAGGTTACTTGTCGACTTCCGACTTAGAGCATCGGCCACCACATTGGCCTTCCCGGATGATAGTGAATAGTCACGTCGTAATCTTTCATTAATTTGAACCAACGCATTTGTCTCATGTTAAGGTCTCTCTGAGTGAAAATGTACTTCAAACTCTTGTGGTCAGTGTAAATTTTACACTTTTCCCCCGTAAAGGTAATGCTGCCAAATTTTTAAAGAAAATATCACAGCCACTAGTTCCAAATCATATGTCGGATAGTTGACTTCATGTGGTCTTAGTTGTCGAGAAGCATAGGCAATTACTTTATCATTCTGTATCAAGACACATCCTAGTCCCCGATGTGAAGCATCAAAATAAATATTAAACCCCTCTATTCCCGATCGAATAGTCAAGATCGGCGCTGTCATAAGTCGAGTCTTCAGCTCTGTAAAGCTCTCTTCGCATTTTGGAATCCAAACAAATGGTACATCTTTTCTCATTAGTCTAGTCATAGGCATTGCTATTCTCGAGAAATTTTCCACAAACCTCCGATAGTAACCGGCTAATCCCAAGAAACTTCTTGCTTCTGACACATTTGTCGACGGGTTCCAATTTGCTACGACTTCCACTTTCTGTGGATCTACTAATGCACCTTCCTTTGATATAACATGCCCCAAGAGTGCAATCTCGGTTAACCAAAATTCACATTTCTTCAACTTTCCAAATAGTTTCTTCTCTCGAAGTCATTGTAAAATCAATCGGAGATGTCTTTCATGGTCTTCTATACTCTTAAAATATATCAAAAGGTCATAAATGAAAACAATCACAAACTCGTCCAAGTAATCATTAAATACCTGGTTCATCATATCCATAAATGCTGCTGTAGACACCCCATTTTGTCGGCTATCAGATTTAGGAGACCCATAGCTTGGTGGTTCACAATGATCGTAAAAGACTCAAAAGGACTCCTGGAAGTCAGCTCTATCTCTCAGAATGCTCAAATTGACCAAAATGCCCCTGAAAGCCCGAAAACTCCCAGATTTGGTCCCAAAGTTCTGAAAACATGCTATATCATTATAAAAGTATTAAAATGAGTTTTTAAAAGAAATCGGGTGAAATCGTCAGCTCCCAGAGACCCCCGGAAGTCCCGGAAAGTCCCCGTTGACCGGTTTGACTAGGTTTGACCAAGGTTTGACCAGGTTTGACAAAGTTTGACCAAGTTTGACTGAAATCATCCGAATTCACCAGAATCATGAGATAAGTGTTAAAACAAGTTCCAAAAGAAAATCGAGCGAGAACGTCAGCTCCTGGGAACTCCCGGAGGTTTCCAGAACTTCCCGGGAATCCCAGGTTTGACCAGTTTGACCATAACTTGACTTTGGAACCGGGGCACCAAAATAATTTTCAAATATTTTTCATGGATACTAGAGGTCAATAGCTTTCCAACGGTATATCGCACATAATTCCTGAATTTAAAACGAATTTATTTTGAATTTCTGAAGGCGAAAAAGGCGATCAAATCAGCATTTATCGCGAATAACGCAAAACTTTTCAAAGTGACCTATCCCCGAACTATTTTTTTATGTAAAGTAGACTCCATTACCTTTCCAACGGTATATCACAACCTCAATTTGGAGTTCGTATGCATTTTCTGTGAATTTCGGACAAAATAGGGCCTTTTCGCGAATACCGGAACCTCTGGGGGCCTAAACGTAATTTTCTGGGCTTCTGAGGAGCAGTGCCGCCGCGGCACTGGCCCAGTGCCGCCGCGGCACTCAACCCTCGCAGAGTCCATTTTTGTAATTTTTTTGGGGGTCCAAATTGATTAATTGAAAGCCAAAACGACATAGTTTTATGTTCACAGTTGTTTGGGACCAATGGGAGTACTTCTAAAACCCCAAAACCACCCCAAATTGGCCTATTTAAACCCTCCATTGCTCTTCATTTTGGGGGGGCCAAGTACAAAGCTTAAAAACTTGTAGAGAAGAAGAGAGATAGAGATAGGTTTAGAAGAGAGAAAGGGAGCTTCTCCCATTGATTTTCCATAAGAAAGTGAGTTTTATTCTTGTTTTCTTCCATCATCCTTCTATATACTTCACATTCAAAGTCCACTCCAACCCTCATTCTTGAGCATTCATGAGATAGGAAGCTACTTCCATGTCCAAATGTCAAAATCTATGAGTGAAACACCAAGCTACAAGTCCAAAATCACATTGATTATCATCTATTGATTGCTATTTACTTGCTTTGATTATATATATGTTCATCTCTCCTTATCTCATTTCTTTTTCTTTTCTTTATTTACTTACTAGTTCATCATCATCTAAGTGATGACATGAAGTTTGGGGTGAGTGAATCCTTATGGATAGTAGTTCTTGACCTCAAAAACATGTTTGATAGATGATGATCATAACCTCAATACTTCCAAGGTATTCTTGAAATGTATTGAAGTTATGTTCAAAAAATAAAAATAAAATCTCTCCAACAATCTTGGAGGTTCTTAAATGATGAGTTTGATGTAGGTATTCTAAGTGGCTATGATCCTTATTGAGTGTTGAAAATATGTTTTCAAAACATCTATTTCAAAACCCCTCTCAATCCCTCTCATTTGGTTTCAAGAAACAAAACTTTGTTTTCTCCAAAATCTTCAAAACAATGAGTCAAAACAGTGAGTGAGTTGAGTTCAAAGATTTTTCTAGAACTCAATACTCAACATATGGATACAAGGCCACTTAGAAAGTCTTCCTAACTCATTGGAGAACACCCATGATTTTTGGTTTGACTTGGAAGTACTTGGAAATGGTCCATTTGGGTCCCAACATTCCTTCCAAACATTCTGTTTTTGCTGTCACAGCAGCTAGGTCAACTTACGACCTCTTTTCCAAAAAACTTTTCCAAACGGGGTGGTCCTAACTTATTTTTCCCTTAAAATTCAATGTCTTAGGAAACTTTCTGTATAAAATGGGCCTCTAGATCATTCGTTTTCATTTTCTAAGATTTTTCAACATTTCAGTCGACAATACGAACTCTGTTTCTGAGTGACCTCTGTTGTTTATATGATTTCTCTCAATCTGTGATAGCTATTCAATATTGGCCTTTTGGGTTGTGTTCTAGACACAATAAGGAACATCTCCATAAAAAATCATGCATTAAAAACATTCCTAACCCCTCTTTTCAAATTCCAAACGATCATGCTACTGTTCTGTCCACTATTCACAGCAAGTATACTTTAACTTTCATTCTTTGATTTGATGCTTATATGCATTCCAAATTAGTTCATATCTTAGGAAGTAGTTCATACTACATTTGTACATATCCCATGTTAATTTCATTCATTCATTCATACACATTTTAGACTTCTAAGTCATTCTAGAAATCCATGTACACAAAACACACTACAACCTTTGCACACTTTAGATACATACATTGCATTCATGCAAGATTTGGGGTTTTTGTAACTCTTAATCTAAGGAGATTATAAGAAATGAACTCGATCACCCGTTCATGCTTCCCCTTGATCTAATCATCCTTTCTCATCCGTCCCGGGGATTGAGAGGTCTTCTTTTATCAAAGAATAACATGCATCATCCTAGCTTGCTAAGCATCCTTGTTTTCTTTGACTATTTATTTCAAGAACAATTCATGTCCCCTTTAGATTAGGAAAACTTGATTAATTGATATATGATTAGACGATTTTTCCTAGGTTTATTTGTGTGATCTTTCACTTCGCATTGTGTGATATTTGGCTTAGATCTTATGAATGATATCTTATCTTTAGATCTTCCATTTCAAGTTTCTTATGTGATGTAATATACTATGGTAGTATTATTTGTCGAACCATACATAGTATAAGATGATTATTTGGATGCTAATTGAGGCCCGTCGAAAGACGGGGCGAGTTGAGGGTGTTTTAGTCGCGACAAAGGCTCCTTCCTCTCTCGTACCAAAACCCCGAACCAAGTTCTTTGGTTATGAAGGGCCGGTGCCCTTATCCGCTTGGGTGAGTCAAAATTAGGTTTCTTGGTTCCTTAAAGACCAAGTGGCGACTCTGTATCTGTTTTCAACAGACCATTTTCTTTTCTTTGATCCAAGTCAAATTCCATTTCAAAACAATCTCAAACAAGAGAAGTGGTCCGATTCCGCGTGTCCACAGCTGCCAGTGCATTAGTAACCCCAAATGGCATAACAAGAAACTTATAGTGGCTATAGCGGGTCCTAAATGTAGTCTTCTCTACATCCACCTCTTTCACCTTCAGTTGATGGTAGCCCGATCTCAAGTCAATTTTAGAGAATGCCTAAGCTCCTTGGTGTTGATCGAATAAGTCGTCGATTCTGGGTAACGGGTACTTGTTCCTAATGGTTAGCTTATTCAGCTCACGATAGTCGATACACATTCTCATGGTTCTATCTTTTTTCTTAACAAATAAGACTAGTGCACCCCATGACGATACACTGGGTCAGATAAACCCCTTATCTAATAACTCCTACAGTTGAATCTTTAACTCCTTGAGCTCTACTAGTGCCATTTTGTACGGTGTCTTTGATACAAGCTGAGATCTCGAAGTGACTTCAATAGTGAATTCAATTTCTCACTCAATCAACTTATCGGGCAAATCCTTGGGAAGCACATCTGAAAACTCCCGTACTACTGATATGTCTTCTACCTTAGTGCCTGTAACACGTGTATCAATTATTGAGCATAATAACCCTTGATAGCCTTGTTTCAACAATTTACCCGCCCGAATGGCTGATACTAAAAATGGTGGTGCTCCTTGAAAGATAAATTCTTTATGTCCCGATGGTTGGAAAATAACTCTTTTTCATTCACAATCAACGAAGGCTTGGTTCACGGATAACCAATCCATACCCAAAATCACATCAAAATAATTAATAGTCAACGGTATCAAATCAACGATCAATTCCCTATCATCTATCCGTATACCACATGCCTTGAATATTGAGGATGTTGTCATAGGCTTACTTAGAGGTAGTGATACTGACAATTCATAACCTAAAGGTTCCGACATGCTATGTAAATGTTTAACAAACTCACGTGCAACAAATGAATGTGTCGACCCCGAATCAATTAAGATATGAGCTGGATGTGAACAAATCGATAATATACTTGACACGACGGAGTCGATAGCTGAAATATCTCTTGGTGCTAACTGATAGAACCTCCCTTTCATTGGCTCAATGCTTTTACCCTTATCCACATTGGTTCGGGATCTTGCACCAGTTGTAGCCATTGAACTCGTTCCTTGTTGCTTCTTTGTTAGATAATCCTTGGCTTTATGCCTCGACACTCCACATGTGTAACATCGCCCTCTCATATTTGAATTGGAACCTCCAGTACTCTGGGCTCTTGCTTGCGAACAAAATTGAGCAACATGCCCTAGCTTCCTACAAATATTGCACACCAAGGTTTGGTGGCATACTCCCGTATGTCATCGATTACATGTTGGGTACAATGGAGTGGTCTCCCCGGAGTGGGTATTTCTTCCTTGACTTCTCATATCGGAGCCTGAACCTTGTGAAAATGCCCTCTTCGAGAACGTTGCCCCTTTCCCTTGTCCTTATATGTTCGCTTACCTTGCTTCCCTTGTCTGAATTTTTCAATTTCTTGTTCCACTATTAAAGCCATATCGGCCACATTTTGGTGTTGAAAAGTATCAACACGGCTGCAAATGTTATCCCTCAATCCTTCCTCAAACTTTCGAGCTTTATCTACTTCTCATGGAACGGACCGATATCCAAAACGAAGTAAATCATTATACCTTGTAGCATATTCGTTGACGGACATGTCCCCTTGTTGTAAATTTGCAAATTCCAGACTCAATTGTGTTTTTGCCGATGCTAGAAAATATTGTTTAACTCTTTCTCAAACCTTCTCCACGTCTCTGGCCATCCTTGGGCAATCTGATTAGTCCACCAATGATAAAATAGCATCCAAAACCATGTAATTTATTTAGAAAGCAATCTGATATACAATAGGGAACAAAAGAACTTACCCGGGGTCCAACCGTGAAATAGAATCGTGTAATGCATACCAGAATAGAAATCCTAGTAAAAATGTCTCTAATACACATATACACATAAGACAAGACCTAAGCTAAGGTGTCGTACACGAAGTCGAAAGAATCAATAAAATTAAGAAATGAAGTAAATGAGTAAAAATTCGAGAAATCATGCCTCAATAGAGCTACAAAACAAGGATTAGTACACATGCCTTGATCAAAGTATAGTATCAAATCCTAAGTATAATATCCAAACTTCTAGCTTAAATCTAACAATCATCAAAGAAAGTCAACATGTTCATGATTTCCTTCTTACTAGTTAAAATCATAACACTTTTATTGTTATACAAGTCTCAACTACACTTTTATTGTTATACAAGTCTCAACTAGGAGCCAATGTAAGGTCCACATAGAAATGGTACAATCCTAACACAGCTATAAGGAACCCATAAACATGTTTAACCAAGTTCAATTAAATGTGATTTGAATCAAGAATTAGTCCTAATGATAGGTATCAATATGCATGAATGAATGCATGGACATGGACAAGAATGAGCTATGAGATAATCATTAGTTTGGATCATTTAGCCTCTGGAATTAAGTTCAATTGATCATAATCAAGGTATATTTCAAGACTTAAACCATATAAAAGACATTTGGATCATCATTTGCAAAGTTTATCAAAACTGTGACAGAGTTTCAAAATTTACAGAGAGCATACTAGACTTTCAAAAATAGAAAAATCATTTCCAACGGTTGATCTTAATGCTTTTCAGATATGATGTGCCTTTGTGAGTCTAGTTTCCAACCCATAAAGAAAATCAAAGATCAAACAGTTCAATCTCTAGGAATTGGGCAAAACCTAGACATCACTCAGAAATTTACAACTCTCTGTCCAGAGTTTTTGTATGATTTTCTAAAAATAGTAAACAAATCAGAATCAGTTTGATTTTTTTAGGGAATCTTATTAACACATTAAACCTCATAGGAAAAATTAATTGAGGTCAAAAAGGTTTCATTAAAGCTCTGATCTACTTAGTTTAAGACAGGTTTACTATTCTGAAATTCTAGACAGAGAGTGACTAGTTCACAAATCATAAGATCAAACCATCCTAACTACAAAATCTCAACAAAACAAAAATTGCAGTGATACCTATATGAGTTATGAACATCCTCCAATTGATCTCATCTAAAAGTATTCTTTACTTTTCTAAGGATTTGTAGTGTGGAAGTAAAAGTCGAACCTACAGAGATTGAAATACTAAAACACTTTAGTTTAAAACCTAAATTTAATTAATTAAGAAAACGGAATTGGATTTGAATTTTAATTAAACTAATAACAATGAAAATAAATCTAAATTACAAAAGCTATTTAAAAATGTTTTTATTAATATGTTTAAAGGAACCTAGGATTGCAAATCCACCACTAGCTTCATAATAAGGGTATTTACGAATTACTTTAACTTATTAAGTTGGATGATAATGGGGAATTGTAGCTACAAGCCCAATTCCTCCGTCAAGAAAATAACTATGGTTCAAGCACCAACATAATCCATCTTCGGTTAGCACGAATTATACCACACTAAACTAGGGTTGTGGTATAATCCGTCTAATCTAGGCATTCACTATTCGGATACTTGATAGCACAATTCAATTAAAGCACCATTACATGTAAATAATCTAAACAAGCACAGCAAGCATAAATCATTGAGCATATTACCATCAAAATAGATCTAAGACCAGAGTAAACTTTGAAAGTAACGATTTAATCAATAAAAGCACGATTTATTTATAAAAATCCTCAGAAAATGTAACTATCATCCGTACATAATAAAACTAACATAAAAACATAAAATACACCCTATTACTTGGCTAGGATTTCATTGAAACCCTAGATCTAGAGTCTAGTTGTCCATAGAAGCGGCGGATGGCAAGAGGTTGATGGAGGAAGCCATGGAAATCCTTGGTCTTCTTCTTCTTCTCCTTGCTTCCCTCCCTTCAATGGCTGAAAGTGTGTATATATTGGTTGTATATTAATTGTCCAACCCCTAAATTGAAGTAAAATAGGGTATATATATATTTACAAGAAGTTTTTGGAAGCTTTCCTATCCCGAAACGCACTAAAACTGCTGTATTTAGCTTTCCAGACGTAATTAGGCAGTTTCGTTCACGTAGGAATCATCAGTATACTGAAATACGCAAGTTCCATTTTTACACATGTCGCCCGCGCGGGCCGCGCGAGCGCGATATTGGGATCTCGCGCGAGCGGTTTCTTGGATTTCGCGCGAGCGGGTCGCGCGAGCGATTTTTGGGTTTTCGCGCGAGCGGGTCGCGCGCGCGATCGTGTCGCGAGCGGGTCGCGCGCGCGATCGTGTCGCGCGCGCGATGTGTTTTTTTCAACTTCTTCTTGCTTGCTTTTTCACCCTGTTTAGCTTGGTATACTTGATTTCTTCCAAATCCTGTCAGAAAATAGAAAACGAAGTAAAAATATACAAAAACAGGATAAAAAGGTACTAACAAACGCATGTTAAGGCGTATAAATAGGCTCTGTTCTCTCCCGATCATCATCCAATTCCAATGGACCATGATTTAATAAAAAATATTTTATCACAGTGGGTTAATGGATTCACTGCACCGTTGTTGAATTTGTGTTCATGATTTGAATCAAACTTGATCCATAATTCTAGAGAGAGTCTAGATCAAGTATGATTATGACTTATTATTGAAATACAAAAATGATTCATGGATTTAGCCTTATGGAGCCTCAATCTTAGATCTTATGGGTGAAGATCTAGCAAGAGGACCCCAAGGTCTTACTCAATCTCATGAACCTTGAATACTTGGGCTCACTTGAACTTAATAATTAAATTAAGACAATCTACCTCTAATCACTCTCTCAAACATATAATCCTTGAGGAATAGAAGTTTATTTTATTCAAGTCTTCTCCCAAGTTAATGGTCCTTGGAGACTAGATATAACCAAATCCACATGAACTTCAATAGAATATGAGGAGGATTCCATGAAGTTTCAAACTAGAGGACCCAAATCATAAGTTAAGAATTGGATCCAATAGTTATGTATAGATATATCTATGATCAACCTTAATTCTCATACAAGTCACAAGGTCATAGAGAATTAAAGTATCAAACTCATGGGAATCAATGATACATTGGAGATCTCTCAAATCCTATGAGTAAAATGAAAACAAAGAAGAAAATGGAACAAAAATTTTGTTGATTATCCAAACTAGTTTACTTTAGAATTCATTTGACCTTAAACCAAAAGTTTATTTAGATCCAAATCAATGAAGAGAACACATGAAAGTTCAATCGCAAATTCTAGTGGGGTGTGATGAAATGAGGTAAGAAGAGAGTTTCTGAAAATGTGTAAAAGTCCTAGATCTATGAATTTGTGATTGAATTCTATCCTACTTCTAGATAGGATTAGAAGGTTACCTCTAATAACCGCAGGGTTTTCTTGACTCTTGATGAAATTCTTCCAAGTTCTTCTTCAAATTCTTCATAAAAAATTCTTGATTCTTCAAAATATCTCTCAATTTCTCTCAATTCTCTCTAGTTTACTATGTATTTCACTTGCCTAAAAGAGAATCCCAACAATAGAGATGAACATCTCCTCATATAGACCACTTTTCATAGGGTCAATTTGGTAAATTCGGGTGAAAACCCATGTGCAAAGTTATTTCATACATAATGAAGAAAAATAGTCTGTTACAGCGAGCGGCACTCGCTGAGTTGTCTGCAGCACTCAGCGAGTGACGTTCCAGCACTCAGTGAGTGCCGCCGACTTCGCCGCATGCCGCCTCTTACAGAATTCCCACATTTTTTATTTATTTTTCAAATATATTTTCATATACTAGTATATACAGGTTATATATACACATATTTATAGGATTATTTATATCTTTGCTTTCTTTTCTTTTCTTTTTCCTTTTCTTTTCAAAATTCTTCCTCATCCCCTATTTTATTTTCTTTTCAAAATTCTTTCTCTTCCCTTTTCATTTTCTTTTCAAAATTATTTCCATTTCTTATATTGAAATAAATTTTCAAATTGTCTCTCCTATACGTATTTCATATCCGAGTTCCCTCGAACATCCGGTCTCTTTGAAAACCTTATTAGGACTGAAGAATCTTCCGAAGAACTTGAATCACTTAGAAAAACCTTTGAATTTTGCCGGACATTGTCGCCATCGGTTTCTAGAGGTAACCATCCCCTGAATTCGACGGTAAGTCAAAATTGGGGTGTCTACAGTTTGCCCTTCTTCGGCAAAGATTATGAAGCAATGCGTATCACAAGCGAATATCGAAGTCTGTGTGAAGACAAGCCTTTGACTGAATTGCCGAATTCAAGTAAAAACAAAGTGCGTTGCAAAAATAGTCGCACAGATGGTTGGTGCTAGTCGTGCTCGATGGTGAGCTGCCTACATATCCCAACGGGAATCAGACTAGGACGTAGTTTGAGTAAGGGGCAATACCTAAGCACGAATAATCACACGGATGAATACTCCTATCTATCGTGATACACATGCTCATGCAATGCTTTAAAATGAAATGAAACAAACCTAACCATGCCAGTGTTGTGTTCGCCCTATTTCATGCTTTCTCTATATGATGCATGACATGATCATTTAAGAAAATCACTAAAAATCAGTCAGATGCAAATCTGTTGCGAGGATCGGGAATATAAATCCGTTATATTCCCAAAGCGAGAGTCAATTGCAAATCCGTTACGAGAACCGAGAATGCAAATCTGTTACATTCTCAAATTAGATCAACGTAAATCCGTTACGAGGATCGAGAATTTAAATCCGTTATATTCCCAACACGTGAGTCAATGCAAATTCGTTGTGAGAACCGAGAATGCAAATCTATAACAATCCCAAATTAGATCAACGTAAATTCGTTACGAGGATCGAGAATATAAATCTGTTACATCCCAAAGCGAGAGTAACCGCAAATCAATTGCGAGAACCGAGAATGCAAATCTGTTATATTCTCCAATTAGACCAATGTAAATTTGTCACAAGGATCGAGAACATAAATCCATTATATTCTTAAAGCGAGAGTAGATGAAAATCCTTTACGAGAACTGAGAATGCAAATCTGTTACAATCCCAAATTAGATCAACATAAATGTGTTACGAGGATCGAGAATATTAATCCGTTATATCCCTAAAGAGAGAGTCAATCGCAAATCCATTGCGAGAACCGAGAATGCAAATCTATTACATTCTCGAATTAGATCAACGTAAATCCATTTATGAGAATCGAGAATATAAATCCATTATATTCCCAAAGCAAGGTCAACACAAATCCATTATGAGGACCGAGAACGCATATTTGTCACATCCTCAAATTAGATAAACATAAATCCGTTACGAGAATCGAGAATATAAATCTGTCATATTCCCAAAGCGAGAGTCAATGCAAATCCATTATGAGAACCGAGAATGCAAATTTGTTACATCCTCAAATTAGATCAATGTAAATCTATTACGAGGATCGAGAATACAAATCCATTATATTCCCAAAATGAGAGTCAACACAAATCTGTTGCAAGGGGCGAGAATGCGAATCCGTTGCATTCTCAAAGCAAAGGTCAAATTAGCTTAATTTAGTTTAGAAATTCCTAAGATTTAGGAGTCAAGCAGGCCAATTTCTCAAGATTAGGAATCAATCAGACTCCAATCAATTCAATTTTCAAACTGGGAGTCAATCATACTCCAGTGAATTCAAAAAAAAAATTCAAAATCAGGAGTCAATCAGACTCTAATCAATTCAATTTTCAAAACCAAGAGTTAATTCCCGATCAATTCAATTTTCAAACCGGGAGTCAATCAAACTCCAATTAATCCAATTTTCAAAATCGGGAGTCAATCAGACTCTAATCAATTCAAATTCTAAAATTAGGAGTCAATCAGACTCAACAGAATTTCAATTTCTAAAAATTAGGAGTCAATCAGACTCAATTCAATTTCTAATATGAACATTTGAGAGTCAATCGGACTCAAAGGAATTTCTTATTTCAAGTCAAGAGTCAATTTGACTCAAACAAATTCAATTTTCAAGATTCGGAGTCAATTAAACTCAGAAGAATTTCTTATTTCCAAAACCAGGAGTCAATCAAACTCAAAGCAAAGTTTTCAAAAATTGGGAGTCAATCAAGCTCCACTCAATTCAAATTTTCAAAAATCAGGAGTCAATCGAACTCTAATCAATTCAATTTTCAAGAAATTGGGAGTCAATCAGACTCCAATCAATTCAATTTTTCAAAATCTGGAGTCAATCATACTCAAATTCAATTCAATTTTCAAAGTCAGGAGTCAAATAGACTTGAATTTAATCCAATTTTCAAAAATTAGGAGTCAATTCAGACACAAATCTTATTCAATTTCTTAATCCAAGAGTGATTTTAGCTTATGAGAAGGGCTTTCAAACTTATTTTTCAAATGCTGGGGATGAAAACTTTGAGGGATGTCTAAGCAAAATTCAGTGGTCCCCAATACGAATATGAAAAGTTTTGGGGAGAAAGCCAACTGTCTCACTCAGCGGCACTTGGTAACAGCACAAGGGCACTCAGGGAGTGCCGATGCGGTAGTCACTGACTGTCGTGCAGCACTCAGCAAGTGCCGATGCCTTTTCGTCGTCTGCCGCTAGGTCTGGCAGTGTGTTTAAGAACAAAACTTTCTTTTCTTTCTTTCTCATTCTCTCATTCTTTCATACGATTTTCCCTCTCCAAGAAGCTTCAATCTTTGATTCCCAACTCAAGAATTTCTCAAACCAAGGTATGTTTACTCCCTTTTATCATCAAGATTCCAAACTTTAACTAG
The DNA here is from genome assembly GCA_033977485.1 of Hydrangea macrophylla. Classification (NCBI taxonomy): domain Eukaryota; kingdom Viridiplantae; phylum Streptophyta; class Magnoliopsida; order Cornales; family Hydrangeaceae; genus Hydrangea; species Hydrangea macrophylla. Next base: position 40,759,910 of record CM066994.1, read on the forward strand.
ATTCATGATCAAAACTTGAACTTCTTTTCATTTGTTCATTATGTTTCTCCAAGTTCCTTCTCATTGATTTTCTTTTCGTGTTTTTCTTGTAGCTTTACTCAAATGGCTAGTGGTTCAAGCTCTCATGGGCTCTTGCGGAAGAAGTACAAACCTTCCCCTGGCCATAGCTCATCATTCCTCCTTGCTGCCCCTGGATTGCATCTCTCAACGCGTGCATTCAACAAACAGGTATAATCTCAAATTCTCTTGCTCTTTATGATGATGGATGCAATACAATGCAATGTATGGTGCCTAATGCATGAATGAATATGTCTTTAGTTTTGTACATTTTTTATATCCCCTAAGCTATTGCCATGCCCTTTTTAGGTTGATTTTCAGCGAACCATTAGATATTAGGATCATGTGTGAATTCTAAGGTTATGCCCTTTCTCATTATGTATATTTTTTATTGCTATGGATTCAACTGATTTTGTACTGAGACCCTGCCCAAAATTAATTATTTCGTTATTTTTCACAATAGGGGTTGCATCGACCCCATCGAGCTCTTGAATTTCACCTAGACTAGGTCAATTTATATCATATACGAAAGAGAGTCGTGTGGACTCAAATGTCCTCCTTTTGCATGAACGAAGTTGGACGAGCAAACATTCATTTTTTATAGAACATGGAGTCATCCGAACTCAAGAATTCATCATCATTTTTTTACAAAATTGTGGAGTAATTTGGACTCAAGAACTCAAAAATCATGGAGTCACTTGGACTCAAGAATTCAAAAATCATGGAGTCACTTGGACTAAAAGAATTTATTTTACAAAACATGGAGTCATTTGGACTCAAAAATTCATTTTTACAAAATCATGGAGTCACTTGAACTCAGAGAATTCATTTTCACAAAATCACGGAGTCACTCGGACTCAAAAATTCATTTTTACAAAAATCATGGAGTCACTAGGACTCAAAAATTCATTTTCATAAAATCACGGAGTCACTCAGACTAAAAAATTCATTTTCACAAAATCATGGAGTCACTCGGACTCAAGAATTTATTTTTACAAAAATAATGGAGTCACTCGGAATCAAAAATTCATTTTACATTTACTTTCGGATGTCATTGATTTCGTTATTTTTACTTATCCTTTATTGCCTTTTTTTCCCTCCTAACCGTATTTTATTTTATTTCTTCCCCCCCTCCCCCCCCCCCCCCCCCCCCCCCCCTTTTTAGATGCTTGAAACTGCTCTTAAGGCAAATGGGAGTTTGGCTTATGATACAGATGGTACAAGGAGCTCCCTGATACTATTAAGAACAGAATTAACGATGCAGGCTTTGGGCTTTTTGTGCAACTTCTAGAGAAGAGTTTGAATGACATGACTAGAATCCAAGCCCTGGTGGAGCGATGGTGGGACACCACAAATACCTCTCATCTTCCTTTTGGGGAGATGATGATGACATTTTGCGATGATTACCAACATTCCCTTCGGTGGCCTCCATGTGGCTCAATATGACAATATCGGGAGTCGGCACAAGCAGATCATCGACCTCCTTGGAGCTCACACTGGGGATCCCATCATCCCAGCGAGGTGGTTTCTTAATACTTTCAGGGGCCATGACTTCACTGACGAGCAGATGATCCGGGCATTCATTATGTATACTCCCTGATGAGCACTAGAGGTGATAGGATTAATCTGGCGTACCTCGCATCTTTGGAGGACATCATCGCATTAATCAGTATAACTGGGGAGGTGCAGGATTAGCCACCCTCTATCGCCATATGAGCGATGTTTTTCGGGGCAATTTCCATTCCATTGGCGGGCTCACACCGGGATTCCACTGCTTTGTTTGCTTTTGAAACTTGTTTGAAATTTGGATCAAAGAAAGAGAAAAGGTCTGTTGAAAACAGATACAGAGTCGCCACTTGGTCTTTAAGGAACCAAGAAACCTAATTTTGACTCACCCAAATGGATAAAGGGCACCGGCCCTTCATAACCAAAGAACTTGGTTCGGGGTTTTGGTACGAGAGAGGAAGGAGCCTTTGTCGCGACTAAAACACCCTCAACTCGCCCCGTCTTTCGACGGGCCTCAATTAGCATCCAAATAATCATCTTATACTATGTTTGGTTCGACAAATAATACTATGATAGTATATTACATCATATAAGAAAATTTGAAATGGAAGATCTAAAGATAAAATATCATTCATAAGATCTAAGCCAAATATCACACAATGCAAAGTGAAAGATCACACAAATAAACCTAGGAAAAATCGTCTAATCATGTATCAAATAATCAAGACTTCCTAATCTAAAGGGGGACATGAATTGTTATTGAAACAAATAAACAAAGAAATCAAAATATGCTTAGCAAGCTAGTATGATGCATGTTAATATTTGAGAAAAAGGAAGACCTCTCAATCCCCAGGACGGATGAGAAAGGATGATTAGATCGAGGGGGAGCATGAACGTGTGATCAAGTTCATTCCTTATAATATCCTTAGATTAGGAGCCATGAAGGCCCCCAAATCTTGCATGGATGCAATGTATGTATCTAGAATGTGCCAAGGTTGTAGTGTGCTTTGTGTTCATGGATTCCTAGAATGACTTAGAAGTCTAAAATGTGTATGAATGGATGAATGAAATCAACATGGGATGTGTACAAATGTAGTATGAAGTACTTCCTAAGATATGAACTAATTTGGAATACATATAAGCATCAAATCAAGGAATAAAAGTTAAAATGTGCTTGCTGTGAATAGTGGACAGAACAGTAACATGATCTTGGGAAAATTGAAAAGAGGGGTTAGGAATGTTTTCAATGCATGATTTTTTATGGAGATCTTCCTTATTGTGTCTAGAACACAACCCAAAAGGCCAATCTTGGATAGCTATCACAGATTGAGAGAAATCATATAAACAATGAAGGTCACTCAGAAACAGAGTCCGTACTGTCGACTGAAATGTTAGAAAATCTTAGAAAATGGAAACTAATGATCTAGAGGCCCATTTTATATAGGAGTTCCCTAAGACATTGAATTTTAAGGTAAAAATAAGTTAGGACCACCCATTTTGGAAAAGGTTTCTGTAAAACAAGTTGGAAGTGGCCCTAGCTGCTGTGACAGCAAAGACAGAATGTCTGGAAGGAATGTTTGGGTCCAAATGGACCATTTCCAAGTACTTCCAAGTCAAACCAAAAATCATGGGTGTTCTCCAATGAGTTAGGAAGACTTTCCAAGTGGCCTTGCATCCATATGTTGAGTATTGAGTTCTAGAGAAATCCTTGAACTCAGCTCACTCACTGTTTTGACTCATTATTTTGAAGATTTTGGAGAAAACAAGGTTTTGTTTCTTGAAACCAAAAGAAGAGGGATTGAGAGGGGTTTTAAAGTAGATGTTTTGAAAGCATATTTTCAATACTCAATAAGGATTATAGCCACTTAAAATGCCAACATCAAACTCATCATCAAGAACCTCCAAGATTGTTGGAGAGATTTATTTTTATTAGAACATAACTTCAATACACTTCAAAAATTATGTGCGATATACCGTTGGAAAGCTGTTGACCTCTAGTATCCATGAAAAATATTTGAAAATTATTTCGGTGCCCCGATTCCAAAGTCAAATCTTGGTCAAACTGATCAAACCTGGGATTCCCGGGAAGTTCTGGGAACCTCTGGGAGCTCCCAGGAGTTGACGTTTTCGCTCGATTCTCTTTTAAAGCTCATTTTAATACTTTTCTAATGATTCTGGTGAATTTGGATGATTTTGGTCAAACTTGGTCAAACCTTGGTCAAACCTTGGTCAAACCAGTCAACGAGGACTTTCCGGGAACTTCCGGGACTTCCGGGGGTCTCTAGGAGCTGACGATTTTATTCGATTTTACTTAAAAACTCATTTTATTGTTTTTCTTACGACGTAGCATGTTTCCAGAACTTTAGGACCAAATCTGGGAGTTTTCGGGCTTTCAGGGGCATTTTGGTCATTCTGAGCATTCTGAGAGACAGAACTAACTTCCAAGAGTCCTTTTAAGTCTTTTTCGATCATTGTGAACCACCAAGCTATGGGTCTCCTAAATCTGATAGTCGACGAAATGGGGTATCTACAGTTTGCCCCTCTTTGGCAGGAACTTGCGAGGCAACGTATGTCGCAAGCGAGTGCCAAAGTTTTGAAGAGACAGGACTTTTGGAGGCTATAGATTTAGGATAAAAAGCGTTGCAAAAGATGCAATGATGCTAAGGCTAGTTGCTGGTCGTGCTCTTCGTGAGCTGCCTACGTATCCCAAGGGGAATCAGACCAGGACGTAGTTCGGGGCACAAAGAAATAAATCACATATGCTCAACAAGACATGTGGATGTCATGCTATAAGAGTGATATGCAATGCATGGATGTGAATTGTGTTATGAGTCCAATCATGTCTAGTATTATGACCCTAGTATGAGCAAGTGCTGTGGGGTGTGCCACTCCGAGTGGGCTGGTATTGTGCTAGTGTTTGCAATTGAGATATGGTGGATGACTCAGATAAGGACATCGAGGTTTAAATACTCTGGGTCTTGGAGCAAACTTCTGAATTTTGGGAAGTGTGCTTCGCAAGCGAATGTAGTCAGATGTGGGGTCCCTGAGGACTATAATTGGAGATGCAGTTTGACAAATAACCGACGGACATGGAAGCCCTGGAAATTAAGAGACGGACACAGAAGTCCTGAGACGTCAAGTGATGGACATGGAAGCCCCATTAATGGACATAGAAGCCTAAGATTTTGAATGAGAATGATGAACACGGCATATTTTGAATGAGAGTGATGGTAAACTAATGATGATTAATGAACTGACGATGTACGAATCGAGATGATGAGTCGACAATGAACTACTGTGACTATCATGGATTGGATCAACAGTTGGGCTAACCGTGACCGGAAGAAGTGACGATGCACGAATCTAGATGATGAGTCAACAGTAAACTACTGTGACTATCATGAATTGGATCAAAGTTGGACTAACCGTGACCAGAAGAAGTGACAATGTACGAATCAAGATGATGAGTCAACAGTGAACTACTGTGACTATCATGGATTGGATCAATAGTTGGACTAACCGTGACCAGAAGAAGTGACGATGTACGAATCGAGATGATGAGTCAACAGTGAACTACTGTGACTATCATGGATTGGATCAACAATTGGACTAACCGTGACCAGAAGAAGTGATGATGTATGAATCGAGATGATGAGTCAATAGTGAACTACTGTGACTATCATGGATTAAACTGACGATGTACTAATCGAGAAGACGAGTCGACAGTGAACTACTATAACTGTTGTGATTGAACTGACGATGTACTAATCGAGAAGACGAGTCGACAGTGAACTACTGTGACTGTTGTGATTGAACTGACGATGTACTAATCGAGAAGACGAGTCGACAGTGAACTACTGTGACTGTTGCGATTGAACTGATGATGTACTAATCGAGAAGACGAGTCGACAGTGAACTACTGTGACTGTCATAGATTGAACTGACGATGTACTAATCGAGAAGACGAGTCAACAGTGAACTACTGTGACTGTCATAGATTGAACTGACGATGTACTAATCAAGAAGACGAGTCGACAGTGAACTACTGTGACTGTTGCGATTGAACTGACGATGTACTAATCGAGAAGACGAGTCGACAGTGAACTACTGTGACTGTTGCGATTGAACTGACGATGTACTAATCGAGAAAACGAGTCGACAGTGAACTACTGTGACTGTCGTGATTGAACTGACGATGTATTAATCGAGAAGACGAGTCGACAGTGAACTACTGTGACTGTCATAGATTGAACTGACGATGTACTAATCGAGATGACGAGTCAACAGTGAACTACTGTGACTGTCATAGATTGAACTGACGATGTACGAATCGATATGACGCTGGGGTATTAAACTGAATCTGTTGGGGATGAAGCGACTCTTTCTGGGATCTCTCTTCAACTACTTCTCTTGACCGGGAACTATGATTCAAATTCGAATCTCTCATAGTTGATCAAATCTTGCTGGCCCGGAACCGGGATCCATCAACAGCCACTCATGGACTTGTGTTGCTTGGAGATGAAGGAAAATCAACAGCCACTCATGGACTTATGTTGCATGGACGAGGAAAGGTAATCAACAGCCACTCATGGACTTATGTTGCAAGGAGATGATGGTCAACTTTCGATGGTTTGGAAAGGGATGAAATTCGCATTTGCCCTAAGTTTGGATGCTTCTCATGCTGACGCCTTAACCGATACAGTAATGGTGTTTGGTACTCCTGCTTGTATTGGCATGCTCTTTATAACTTGATTTGAAAATTTTATTAGTCACTGTTGACTTACACATTTGAGACTACAACAGACTCAAAAACTTGACAGACATTGACGCACAAGGATGACACATTTGACACAAGCTCGTCTTGTCAAAACTTGATGTGCTTTTGTTATAAACGATGTACCATTTCTCTTTTGGTGTTCACCCCTCATCTTAACATGGTAGCACTTTGCTGATAAATCTAATTTTTGAAAATTCCTCCCTAGTGATCTAGTCAATTTTCTGCTTCTCCCAGGAAGTGCTTTGAATTAGTGCCTTAGCTTTTAGAGTAAAAGATGCTCTATTTCAAAATTTTCAAAACAACTTGGTAACTTGAAAACTCGCCCTTGGAGTGAAGGGATTGTGTTAGGCAAACGGAGTTTGCCCCTAGTTTGAGGTGTACAAAGTGGGATTCATAAGCAAACGAGGTGGGTGACCAAAGTTTGCCCCTAGTTTGGATGATGGTTTATTGGAGGTTTTGGGCAAACGAGGTAGGTGACCGAAGTTTTCCCCTTATATGATGGGTAGTTAGTAAAAGTCAGGCAAACGAGGCGGGTAGCCGATGTTTGCCCCTAGTGTGGAAGGTGATTTTCTGGCTTGAGGCATGGACCGTGACTTTAATCTCTCAAATGCTCATAACTTTTGCCTAGGCACCAGTGAGGTGACCTAGCAAGCTCTTTTCTCTCTTTTGTTATTGCTCACCTTGGATTTAACTCTAATTTTGCCTAGGCGTCCTTTCAGATTTTCGACCTAGCAAGCCATCCTTCTTTTCTTTTTGAAAGTCTACCTACGTACCCCCAAGTGGGGATCAGGTCCAACGTAGTTCGGGCCATGGTCGGAAAGAAGCGGGTTGATTTTTGGGTAGGTGGGGTGACCGAACCGTTTTGGTTGCCTACGTATCCCCGAGCGGGAATCAGGTCAAGCGTAGTTCAAGGCAAGGTCTTGAAAGAAATTGGTTTGGTTATGATGGTGTCGACCGAACCGATGTGGTTGCCTACGTATCCCCGAGTGGGAATCAGGTTGAGCGTAGTTCAAGTCAGGGCTTGAAAGAAATTGGGTATGAGGGTTTCTCAAACCAATTGTCAAATAAGTTCAAACTTGAGCCACTTGTGGTAGCTTTGAATAAAGGAATTCAGTTTCAATCTCCCTTTCTTTTCTTTTTCTTTTCCTTTTTGTTTTATTTTGAGGATTGATCCTTTTCACTTTCGCCTAGCCAGTCAATTTTGCTTTTTAATATAGTCGATTCTTGTGAGATCTTTCAATCGCAATCTGAGAATTCCAGAATGTGCATGTCAGCTCTCTGAATTTATTTGTGGTCATTCCGTGCCTTTTGAAATGTGATCTTGGCACGTTCTTTAGATGTATCTTGAAGCGTATGATTTTCTCATTTGTTTCATCAAAATTTTCTCCAACATTTCGACTGGCTAGGGTCAGATTTTGGAAATCAACACCTTTTTCAGCTCTAACTTTTGCCTAGGTGCCCTTTCGGGTTTTCAACCTAGCGAGCTTTTCCTTTTCTTTTCTTTTCTTTTCTTTTCTTTTTCTTTCTTTTTTTTGTTTTTTTTTTTTTGAAAAGTGGGGATGAAACTCACTGAAATGTTTGGCCACCATCAAGGGCTAAGTTTGCATTGCTTTCAATCAGACAGATTGCGTGGCTCCCAATTGGATTGGGCTTAAGGCTTCGAAATGGTGGAAAAGGGGTGTTGGGCAAGCTCCAAGTCAGTTTCAAGTATGTCTTTTCAAGATTGAGGCAAGAGCATCTTTAAATTCTTAAAGTAAGACTATTCAATTCTCAGCTCTTCATCAGTGTCAGCATGAAATCGACTTTAACCTTTCAGGATTCTTTTTTGTTTTGTTGTAGAAAAATTATTAGCAGAGTAATATCCATGGTAATTTGAAAAGTGACACTTTAGTTTAGTGATTCATGCATTTATGACTAGGCACATCAGATTAAGCAAAATGAGATTTCATTCCATCAATAGAGAAGGTTTACAGACTTATTAACAACTCGATGACAGACAGACTCGATCACCATACTAGAATTGAAATGGACTCGGAACATAGAACAGACTCAACTTGACTCGACCAGGTCTCAAATGGAGTGTCTTTGCGACCCATTTATTTTTCTTATTCTATTTTTTTTAGCAGAAGTTCCAAACACAATCACTTTACTGCATAGCTTCAACACTCATTGGCATCATCAAAGGGATCACCCGAGCGGTTGATCCAAGCCAAGATAGTGGATAGGATTAGGATGGGATACATCCTCTATGAGGTTCTGAATGTCATGGCGGAGGCAGATGCATTGATCGGTGGCATGGCCTAGATTTTGGTGGTAAGCACATCGTAGGCTCATGTTGTAGTGGGAGGGTATGGGATCCGGTAGCGGTTTGTGAGGGAGGAGCTGTAGGTGGCCCTTTCTGAGTAGGTGGTCCAAGGCTGTGGAAAGAGGAACATCAAGTTTGGAGAATTCGCGAGGGCCTTTTGGGCGATTTGGCGGAATGGACTGGTATGGACGAAGGGCGCAGGCCATTGATTGGTTGCTAAGTGCATTGATATCCGGGGAGTCCAGGGAGTAGTTAGGTCTCTTGGACTGGTGTTGGGGTTCATCCTTTTTGAACTTTCCTTCTCTGATGGCATCCTCTATTCTGGTGCCTATTTCAAATAGCTCTTCGAATGTGGAAATGGATTGGTAGAATAGCTTGTCATGATATACCGGTTGCATGTTCTTGACCAGCATACGTACTTGCTCTTTCTCAACAGGTCTATGGATCATTTGAGCCACTTTATTCCTCCATCTGCTCAAGAACGCAGTGAAGGACTCATTGAAGTTCTGCCTGGTAGTCTCTAGATCCCGGATGGTGATATCAAACTCTTGGTTGTAAGAGTAGTGATCAATAAAAGTTCTAGCAACGTCTTCCCAAACTCGGGTCTTGGAGGCTTCAAGGGTTAGGAACCAGGATAGTGCGGCATTCTTAAGGGTTTGCGGGAACAGCATCACAATGTGCTCATGAGTGCAGCCCATCGATTGGAAGATGCTCATGCACAACTTGATGTGACTTTTGGATTCCCTGTTCCGTCAAAATGGTCGATGGCAGGCATCTTGAAATTCTCTGGCAGTTTCAGCTTGATGGGCTCAAAGAGGCCTTCCAGGTCCAACAAGTAATCATCGACCCCCTTGCTTTTCCTCAGTACGCTTTCCAACTTGTCAACCTTATCCATTTTCTCTTGAAGCTTCTTCTCATACGCAAATGGTGGGACCCCTTGAAACTAGTCTTCCTCCCCATTATTCTCAGGTGGGGGTGGTTCAAACCCCGGTGGTGGAAACCCGGGCGGAGGTTGCGGCCGCTGCTGCTTCAATTCTTCCATGAAACTCAAAACTTGGGCCAGGCGATCAGATTGCTGGCTTATGGTTGTTCCCAACACAGTGACCTTATTTTCCAATTCTTCTTGATTCATGCTGAAGTAACTTGGTGGGCAGATCTTGACCAAACGACTGTTCGAACTTCTGACCTAAGACGAGGATCCTAGTTGCTGACTCCGGGAATCTATACTGACCTGACAGATTTTAAGAGGATTAGATCAGATTTTGACAGCGATGGCTTTAGACAGACAAAGACAGTGATGGTTAACAAATGTGGACTGACTTGTGCAAGAATGGTCGAGACAGTGCGCACAGATTAATGGGAACGGTGTATGCAAATGAGACAAGCATGCGGATGTAAGTCCTAATCTATATGATGCTCCTATTTCTAATAGATAGCAGTTAAGAAAATAAGGTCCTAACCATATAGAGTGTGCCAACTTTACTTTCCAGTATGATCACCAAGGGATAACAGGGATTTCCGGGATACTCCGGGGATTTTGGACAGAGTTTCTGGGAGAAACAAGGATTTGGAAGATTCGGAGAAATTTCTAGAAGTCATTTGAGTTTCTAGGAGAAATAGGGATTTCTGGTTGATTTGGACTGAGCTTCTAGGAGAAACTGGTATTTTGGGTATTTCTGAGGAATATGGATAGAGTTTCTAGGAGAAACAAGTATATCTGGGCATTTCTGGGTGATTTGGGCAGAGGTGCTGGGATTTTTGGAGAATCTGGGAGATTTGGGCAGAGCTTATGGGAAAACATGAAAATTTGGGTAAGTTGGACAGAGTTTCTGGGAGAAACAAGTATATCGGAGTTTCTGGGAGAAATTGAGATTTTTGGGTAATCTGAGAGATTTGGACAGAGCTTCTGGGAGAACAGGTATAACTGGGTAAGTCGGACAGAGTTTCTTGGAGAAACAAGTATATCGAAGTTTCTAAGAAAAATTGAGGTTTCTGGGTATTCTGGGGGAAGCAAGAATATCTTGGGGGACATAAGTATATCGGAGTTTCTGGAAGAAATTGAGATTTCTGGGTAATCTGGGGAGAAATAGGGATTTCTAGGAAATCTGGGTGATTCGGACAGAATTTCTAGGAGAAACAGGGGTATCCTGATGAGTTGGGTAGAGTTTTTGGAAGGAATAGGGATATACGACGAGAATAGGTGATGATGGTGATCATACTGTCTAGCAAGTTTTCATACTCCTATGTCTCAGGACCAACAAACAAGGTTTGCTGTGTATATCTTTGTGAGCATGGAGCAGACATCCTTATCATGGTGCCTAGGCAAGTCAACTCAATGTGATCACATGTGAGTGATTGCCTTGGGAATCATAAGAAAGAGGTTCTATTCTATGCCACATAAGCGTCTACACCGCGCAGGTAATCCCGTCAGGGCATACAACAGTTATATCACATTGTCCTATCTGAAAAGATAAATGAACAGTCCTATGAAAGGTTCTACAGGAATCTATATGCAAAGGCTGGGTTTAGTCAAAGAGGGTCCGTTGACGAGAGTTCCAATATACCGTCAGGGAGACAGTACGGAAGTGTTTACTCTTTTTGATATACCTTGGAAGGTACAGTATCAACGGTGACTTGTGCCCTGGCACAGCAAGACCTGAACAATGTCAGCGCCGCGTTTCAGACACAGTCGAGAGGGTAAAATGCAGAGTGCAATGCGGTGAACCATACACAGTAAAAAGATGATTTTAAGGATACTTCTTATGAGTCAAACCACTGTATTATTTTGTTTTAAAATAAAAATCCCCAGCAGAGTCGCCTGATTGTGGACACCGGGATTCCACCGCTTTGTTTGCTTTTGAAACTTGTTTGAAATTTGGATCAAAGAAAGAGAAAAGGTCTGTTGAAAATAGATACAGAGTCGTCACTTGGTCTTTAAGGAACCAAGAAACCTAATTTTGACTCACCCAAATGGATAAAGGGCACCGGTCCTTCATAACCAAAGAACTTGGTTCGGGGTTTTGGTACGAGAGAGGAAGGAGCCTTTGTCGCGACTAAAACACCCTCAACTCGCCCCGTCTTTCGACGGGCCTCAATTAGCATCCAAATAATCATCTTATACTATGTTTGGTTCGACAAATAATACTATGATAGTATATTACATCATATAAGAAAATTTGAAATGGAAGATCTAAAGGTAAAATATCATTCATAAGATCTAAGCCAAATATCACACAATGCAAAGTGAAAGATCACACAAATAAACCTAGGAAAAATCGTCTAATCATGTATCAAATAATCAAGACTTCCTAATCTAAAGGGGGACATGAATTGTTATTGAAACAAATAAACAAAGAAATCAAAATATGCTTAGCAAGCTAGTATGATGCATGTTAATATTTGAGAAAAAGGAAGACCTCTCAATCCCCGGGACGGATGAGAAAGGATGATTAGATCGATGGGGAGCATGAACGTGTGATCAAGTTCATTCCTTATAATATCCTTAGATTAGGAGCCATGAAGGCCCCCAAATCTTGCATGGATGCAATGTATGTATCTAGAATGTGCCAAGGTTGTAGTGTGTTTTGTGTTCATGGATTCCTAGAATGACTTAGAAGCCTAAAATGTGTATGAATGGATGAATGAAATCAACATGGGATGTGTACAAATGTAGTATGAAGTACTTCCTAAGATATGAACTAATTTGGAATACATATAAGCATCAAATCAAGGAATAAAAGTTAAAATGTGCTTGCTGTGAATAGTGGACAGAACAGTAGCATGATCTTGGGAAAATTGAAAAGAGGGGTTAGGAATGTTTTCAATGCATGATGTTTTATGGAGATCTTCCTTATTGTGTCTAGAACACAACCCAAAAGGCCAATCTTGGATAGCTATCACAGATTGAGAGAAATCATATAAACAATGAAGGTCACTCAGAAACAGAGTCCGTACTGTCGACTGAAATGTTAGAAAATCTTAGAAAATGAAAACTAATGATCTAGAGGCCCATTTTATACAGAAGTTCCCTAAGACATTGAATTTTAAGGGAAAAATAAGTTACCACCCATTTTGGAAAAGGTTTCTGTAAAACAAGTTGGAAGTGGCCCTAGCTGCTGTGACAGCAAAGAAAGAATGTCTGGAAGGAATGTTTGGGTCCAAATGGACCATTTCCAAGTACTTCCAAGTCAAACCAAAAATCATGGGTGTTCTCCAATGAGTTAGGAAGACTTTCCAAGTGGCCTTGCATCCATATGTTGAGTATTGAGTTCTAGAGAAATCCTTGAACTCAGCTCACTCACTGTTTTGACTCATTATTTTGAAGATTTTGGAGAAAACAAGGTTTTGTTTCTTGAAACCAAAAGAAGAGGGATTGAGAGGGGTTTTAAAGTAGATGTTTTGAAAGCATATTTTCAATACTCAATAAGGATTATAGCCACTTAAAATGCCAACATCAAACTCATCATCAAGAACCTCCAAGATTGTTGGAGAGATTTATTTTTATTAGAACATAACTTCAATACACTTCAAGAATACCTTGGAGGTATTGAAGTTATGTTCATCATCTATCAAACATGTTTTTGAGGTCAAGAGCTACTATCCATAAGGATTCACTCACCTCAAACTTCATGTCATCATTGAGATGATGAAGAACAAGTAAGTAAATAAAGAAAAATAAAAAGAAATGAGGTAAGAAGAGATGAACATAATATAAACAAGCAAGCAAATAGCAATCAATAGATGATAATCAATGTGATTTTGGACTTGTAGCTTGGTGTTTCACTCATAGATTTTGACATTTGGACATGGAAGTAGCTTCCTAACTCAAAAATGCTCAAGAATGGTGATTGGGGGTGTTTGGGATGTGAAGTATATAGAAGGATAATGAAAGAAAACAAGAATAAAACTCACTTTCTTATGGAAAATCAATGGGAGAAGCTCCCTTTCTTTCTTCTAAACCTATCTTTATCTCTCTTCTTCTCTACAACTTTTCAAGCTTTGCACTTGGCCCCCCAAAATGAAGAGCAATGGGCGGTTTATATAGGCCAATTTGGGATGGTTTTGGGATTTTAGAAGTGTTCTCATTGGTCCCAAACATCTGTGATCATAAAACTACGTCGTTTTGGCATTCAATTAATCAAATTGGACCCCCCAAAAAAATTACAAAAATGGACTCTGCGAGAGTTGAGTGCCGCGACGGCAGTGGGCCAGTGCCGCGGCGGCACTGCTCCTCAGAAGCCTAGAAAATTACGTTTAGGCCCCCAGAGGTTTCGGTATTCGCGAAAAGGCCCTATTTCGTCCGAAATTCACAAAAAATGCATACGAACTCCAAATTGAGGTTGTGATATACCGTTGGAAAGGTAATGGAGTCTACTTTACATAAAAAAATAGTTTGGGGATAGGTCACTTTGAAAAGTTTTGCGGTATTCGCAATAAAAGCCGATTTGATCGCCTTTTTCGCCTTCGGAAATTCAAAATAAATTCGTTTTAAATCCAGGAATTATGTGCGATATACTGTTGGAAAGCTGTTGACCTCTAGTATCCATGAAAAATATTTGAAAATTATTTCGGTGCCCCGATTCCAAAGTCAAATCTTGGTCAAACTGGTCAAACCTGGGATTCCCGGGAAGTTCTGGGAACCTCTGGGAGCTCCCAAGAGTTGACGGTTTCGCTCGATTCTCTTTTAAAACTCATTTTAATACTTTTCTAATGATTCCGGTGAATTCGGATGATTTCGGTCAAACTTGGTCAAACCTTGGTCAAACCGGTCAACGAGGGCTTTTCGGGAACTTCCGGGACTTCCGGGGGTCTCTGGGAGCTGACGATTTTATTCGATTTTACTTAAAAACTCATTTTATTGTTTTTCTTATGACGTAGCATGTTTCCAGAACTTTAGGACCAAATCTGGGAGTTTTCGGGCTTTCAGGGGCATTTTGGTCATTCTGAGCATTCTGAGAGACAAAACTAACTTCCAAGAGTCCTTTTAAGTCTTTTTCGATCATTGTGAACCACCAAGCTATGGGTCTCCTAAATCTGATAGCCGACGAAATGGGGTGTCTACACATATGCTCACACAGTTCAGCATTGGATCCATGGTCGTGAGTGGAGAGTAAGCCTCGAAATTGCTCTGCTTTCAGTTGTAATCCTTATTTTACACTTTCAATTATTCCAATACTAATGCTTAAAACCCAATTCTTTTTCAGGCTGATGGAGCAAGGGCCACTGCGGAGCTCCAAACTAGGGCTCAGGTATACATCTTGATTATTATTTCTTATGAAACTATACAAATGAGTTTACAAACTCAAAATAAAGAATTATTATATTTACTATAGATGAGTTCGTGGACTCAAAAGAATTTACACATCTACAAAATCGATTCCGAAGACTCAAAAGAATTTATTTAACAGCTTTCTCTCTTTTACCCTTTCTTTTACAGGAAGAAAAAATCGCTGCCTTAAGGAGGCAAATTCAAGAGCTCCAAATGAGCTAAGGTGGCGGGCATCGTGGTGGTGCTGGAGGCAGTGGCCAGGGCAGAGATGGTGGTGATGGAGCTGGGGGAAGTCAGACAGCTCTGCAAGAGCCCAGGAGGAATCCCCGTCGCCGACAAGGATGATCTATGCTCATCCCCTTCCTTTTTATTTCATGAAGTCCTTGCGTGGACAAAAATATTTGGATTTTTACCCATGGATTCAGACTTGATGTGATATGCATGCATGATGATTTTGATTTTCTATGTTCATGTATGATCACTTTAGTAGCTTTCTGAGAATGTGAATGTTTCTTGATCATGCTTTTATTGATGAATGGTGCGGGAGTTGTCGCTTAGATGTCCATTTTGTAGTAAATACACATTTTCCTATTTTTTTATGCAGATTTTGGGCTTATTAAGATTAAAAATTGCACCAGAAACTATCTGGACTCTGATCGACACTCAGTGAAGCTGACCGATACCCACTGAATGTCGTGCGGCACTCAGTGAGTGCCACCGCTTTTCATCGAGTGTAACTATCAAGAATAAGTATCCCTTTCCCTGAATCGATGATTTGTTCGATCAACTACAAGGAACTACAACATTCTCTAAGATAGATCTACGGTCGGGATATCATCAGTTAAGGGTACAGAAATCAGACATACCTAAGACTGCCTTCAGAACAAGATATGGTCACTACGAGTTTTTGGTAATGCCTTTCAGAATGATGAATGCCCCTGCTGTGTTTATGGATTTGATGAACCGAGTGTTCAAGCTATATTTGATCAATTTACCATTGTCTTCATAGATGATATTCTGATCTATTCTAAGACAGAGGAAGAGCACGAGCAACATCTACCGATTATGATGCAAATGCTCAAGGACCACCGCTTGTATGCCAAATTCAGTAAATGTGAGTTCTAGTTGCAAGAAGTGAAATTTTTGGGACACAAAGTATCATCCCAAAGAATTTCTATGGATTCATCCAAGACAGACGTTGTATCAAATTGGGTTAGATAGGCCAACCCTACAGAGGTTAGGAGTTTCCTTGGACTAGCAGGTTATTACCGGTGGTTTGTTAAGGGCTTGTCCAAGATAGCCTCACCATTGACTAGACTGACCAAGAAATCTCAGAAGTTCGAGTGGACGGAGAAGCATGAACATACCTTTCTAGAGTTTAAAGAGAGACTCACAACAGCACCGACACTGGCTATACCCAAGCCTGATGAGAAGTTCGCTATCTTCAGTGATGCGTCATATCAAGGATTGGGGTGTGTACTTATGCAATATGGTAGAGTTATCGGCTATGGGTCTAGACAACTGAAATCGAATGAGTTGAATTACCCCACCCTTGATTTGGAATTGGCCACAATAGTGTTTGCGCTTAAGATTTGGAGACATTATCTCTATGGTGAGAAGTTTGAATTATTTTTAGATCACAAGAGTCTTAAGTACTTGTTTATGCAGAAGGAGTTAAACATGAGGCAACGCAGATGGATGGAGCTGATTAAAGATTATGACTTCACTTTAGAATACCATCCTAGTAAAGCTAATGTGGTCGCCGAATCTTTAAGTCGGCGAACTTGTGGGAGAATTGCC
Organism: Hydrangea macrophylla; assembly: GCA_033977485.1. Taxonomy (NCBI): domain Eukaryota; kingdom Viridiplantae; phylum Streptophyta; class Magnoliopsida; order Cornales; family Hydrangeaceae; genus Hydrangea; species Hydrangea macrophylla. Next base: position 40,776,623 of record CM066994.1, read on the forward strand.
CCATTGATGGTTAGAGAATGGCGAGCATTGGAGACTATGGCTAAGTTTGATCCATAGATTACTGAGGATGGGAAGGGCAAAATTTTGGATGTCTAATTTTATAGCACACCCTTATTAGCTGCATCACTGAAACCCAGAAAGAAGATGAGAAGTTTCAGATATGGTTTGTTAAGATGTTAGAGAAGGATTCGACAAAATGGAAAGTGGGGAGTGATGGAGGATACAGATGCAGAGACAGATTATGTGTACTAGATTATGGAGATTTAAGAAAGGATATTCTAGACAAAGCACATAAGTCAAGCTTTACAGTTCCCCTAGGATGAGCAAAAATGTACAAGGACTAGAAGAGAAATTTCTGGTGGGAAGGTATGAAAAAGGATGTGACTGAATTTGTATCTAAGTGTTTGACGTGTCAACAAGTCAAAGACGAACAATGGAAATGGGAACACATAACCATCGATTTTGTAGTTGGATTACCCTGGTCACAGCAGAATCATGACGCCATTTGGGTAAGTGTGGACCGATTGACTAAGTCGGTTCATTTCATTATTTATAGTATGACATACCCGGTAGAAAAGATTAGTCGAATGTACATACAATAAGTTGTGTAACTTCACGGTGCACCTATATCAATTGTGTCAGTCTGCGATGCATGTTTTACTTCTGGATTTTGGGAAAGTTTGCAAGAAGATATGGGAACCTCACTCAAGATGAGTACTGCTTTTCACCCTCAGGCAGATGGGCAAACTGAATGTGTTAATCAGATCATGAAGGATATGCTTAGGGTATGTGTTATTGATTTTGAAGAATCTTGGGAGACACACTTGCCTTTGGTTGAATTTGCCTATAACAATAGTTATCACATGAGTATTGGGATGGCTCCATTCGAAGCATTGTACGGACGACCATGTCGTTCTCTGTTGTGTTGGGCAGAAGTCGGTGACACAGAGTTGTTGGGACCAGATTTGGTTAGAGAAACCAATGAGAAAATTTCTCTGGTCAATGAAAGGATGAGAACCGCACATAGCAAGTACAAAAGTTATGCGGATTGATGCAGAAAGGATTTGGAATTCAGTGTTGGACATCACGTACTTCTTAAGGTTTCATCGACCTGGGGAGTGGTACACTTTGGTCTCAAGAGAGGGAAGCTAGCCCCGCACATTTAAAATATTAGATCATGTCAGGAGAGTGGCTTAGCGACTCGCACTACCACCAAAGATGTCTGGGGTTCACAATGTATTTCACGTTAGTATGCTGAGAAAATACATACGAGATCCCTCACATGTGGTTAGTTTTGATATCGAGACAAGCCATAACGTTTCCCATAAGGAGAGGGCCGTGAAAATTCTAGATCAGAATATTAAGAAGTTGAGGAAGAAGGACATCCCATTGGTGAAAGTTCAGTGGAATCACCATGATGAGAATGAAGCCTCATGGGAAGTCGAAGCTGATATGAGGAAGAAGTACCCGGAGTTATTTCATGAGTAGATAATCTAGATTTCAGGGCGAAATCCTGTTAAAGGGAGGAAGGATGTAATAACCTATATTTTCATTAATTGCTAAATGTAATTTCAATTTTTTGTTCCTATCACTTGTATTTTCATATCGAAGCTGATATGAGGAAGAAGTACCCGGAGTTATTTCATGACTAGATAATCTAGATTTCAGGGCGAAATCCTGTTTAAGGGGGGAAGGATGTAACAACCTGTATTTTCATTAATTGCTAAATGTAATTTCAATTTTTTGTTCTTATCACTTGTTTGATTTTATAGAAATACATTGTTTGGGGTCAAACCGTAATTTTTATGAGAGCACATTTATGAGAACCAACTGGTCCGGTCGACTGATCAGGTCTGGTCGACTGATCCTTGAAAGACTCAGTCGATTGGAAGTGCAAATTACAGAGAGCACATTTTTTAGAACCAACTGGTCTGACTGATCAGGTTTGGTCGACTAATCCTTGAAAGACTCAGTCGACTGACCCTTAAGCTCGGTCGACTGGAAACCTTAGTCTCCAGATTTTGGCATTCTGTTACATGATCCAGTCGACTAGGTCGAGCATCCGGTCGACTGGTTTGTGCAGCAGAATCCAAATCTACAGCAACCCTTGTTTTAAACTAGAATCAAACCAAGCATGCTCAACACTTGCTAAAATTGATTTGCACTCTACACCAGCAACTCACGACAACATAACACAACCATATTACAACGCCCACGAGCTATTCGACCCAAGTAATTACAAGATATATACTCGGATTGAAAACCGGTATAACATAACACAAGTTCCATTTACATACTAGAAGAGTACAAAATCTAGAGCCAAATTACAAACTTAACTTGTCAAAAACATAAGTTAAACCCCAACTAATTACATAACTTCCAAACACAAGTTATTCATCCCAAACTACAAGTATTAAGACAAAACATAAAGCTATCAACATTTACTACATTTATCCCCAAATTTTCCCGCGTTGCCTCGCCGATTCCATATTCTCATTCCTTCGATGCCTTGCCTTTATCACCTACAATGGTTGTTTAATAATTTCACTATATCAGCTATATGCTGGTGAATGCCAATAATTATAAACATGAATAATAGACATGCCCAATCTCATCTTTTACACATAACTATAGTCACCGAGAACACAAGTACCGGCCACCCTTTCACGTTAGCCTGCGACTACTCTATTAGTCCGCGCGACTAACCGAGATCCACACCTCTTCCTTTCAGACATGCAACCTCATGGCCAATTTGGCACCTGGCCCCATAACTTTGATGGCAAGTACAAGTTCCCCTTTGACCCACATTAACAACTCAACATGCTCACATAAATTCATCACATCGTGCTTGTCACGCCTCAAATCCACATATATGAATCTAGGTCACAAGGCACGTCACCGAGGCTCTTCCTACACATTTCAAAGTTATAGCAGCGGGAAATGAACTTTAAAGATAACAAGTAGTCACTCCTTTTAAACAATACACCTGAAGTTAGTAAAATCCGTATAAATTTGAAAACGTAAGTATATTTTGAAACGAATGAATTATATTCAAAGGGGTCCCAATGGTGCCCTAAGAACCAATCAAAACATTTAAATAAGTTGCGGAAGAGGTATAAAAAGTTTTCATGCAGGGGACATTTTGACCGGTTGAGATGCCCCGTTCGACCGGTCGGATGACCCCTCGGCAATAATCCTTCATAACAGAGGGCACTTTAACCGGTCGAACTGCCCCTTTCGACCGGTCGAATGACCCCCTGACAGCAATCCTTCTTGTACTAGGATATTGCCTAAGGTCAAGCGACCCTTGCGATCGCAAGCGATCTCAACATTAAATCAAGACAAGAAATCGACAAGTAAAACATTTCAAAACGTGAACTCCGGATTCTGATTCATAATAACTTAACCAACCATTCCATGTTCTCCAAGTCAATACAAAACGTAGTTCTAGTTTACTCAAAAGTAATTTCTTACAACACTTGGAACTAGAATAAAACATATACAAGGTTATTATCGATTTCTGTTACAAGTACTTTAACAAAACAAATGAAATAGACGATTCGATTACAAAACTACAAGATAAACATGATAAGTCGCCTTCTAAGTGAACTCCCGACATCACGTGGTCACTTTCCCAATTCCTCGCCGACATTAACACCTGAAATGGTTATTTGAATAACCACACATATTCAATTTGTTTAAGCTAACGCTTCGTGAATAAAACAACAAATGCACATGAATGATAAACACGCTCGTATTCATATCTCTACATTTCATACTAGTCTCCGGAGTCTCACGTGTACATTCCATACTCCTAATCCATGACTCCTCGTTAATAAGTCCACGTGAAAAGGTAAAACCCATGATTCTTTTCTTCAATCGTGCGACCTTAATGCCTATATCGGCTCCACAAGATGGCTTAGTAACCACGTGATCCTTTAACCTAAATAACAACTCAACATACTCAATTTACATATCACCATGCTTTCGGTAATCAAAACATTTCACCGTGCTATTGGGCCTACTTTTCAATATATTCGCCCAATATGAACTGCACAAAATATATTTATGAACTAACACATGCTTTTCATATCAAATATATATACATGTCAAGAAACCATTCCAAAACACATAGTTAAATCACTCACCTCCGAATAACGCTCCTATAATTCGATCCAACGAAAACCCAAGTACAAAGAACGTGCAGAAGTCCGTCTAGAATTACTCCTATCGAACAGAAATCCAATTATCAACTTTTTATGAAAATTCTAGAAAATGACTTTTCAGAAAACTTATCCAAACGAGTCCTAATAGGTATCAAAATGACGGCCTTACCTCAAGGAGTTCGAATACAAAATTTGGTGAAAAACCAGCGGATGAACGGTCGTCGTTTAGCGTCGAGAAGCTCTAAGCAATCAAATACCCCTTTTTGGCCTCTTCTTGAATTTAGGTTAGAAAGATATAAAAAAAATCTCAAAGCCATCTCTATCTATATATAGGTAACACTTTCAGAAATCGTGTTTACCTCCCCACGAGTTTTCAAAACTCCTATTCAGTTTTCGAAACTTTCTACACAGCTAATTCATAGCTTTTCAAGTGAAACCTCAAAATTATAAAAGTTTTCGACTAAGTTCTGTTTAGTTGCTAAAACGCAGTCTCACATGATTTTACGAAATTGCTAATTAGCCTACCAAATTAATATCGTGTTAATTCATCCTTACCAGGATGCTAAAATTAACAACAGAAATAAATTCTAAACCAGAAATAATACAGATAGTGAAATACACAGTTAAACACTAATTTCCAGATAAACATTTAAGATATTCCACAATGACCGTCTCAATCTCGGAGAGACGTCACAACAACCAATATTCATTCTACACAGTCTCAAGGGGTTCTCTAACACAGACACCCAAATCAACTCGTGAGTAAAAACTCACTCTCATAGGTGTCATAAGACACAACACATCACATTATCATGCATGACAATGTAATGAAATGAAATAACACACATGTGGGTGTTATAATACTTTCCCCCTTAAGAGAAGTTTGTCCCTAAACTTGTACCTCATGTATCGAATAGGTGCGAATATTGAGTATGCATCTCATCTTCCAATTCCCATGTCACTTCCTCTATCGTTTGGCTACGCCATAACACTTTCACTTTCGATATCACTTTATTCCGTAAGGTTTGATCCATTCGATCCAAGATCTACTGGATACACAACATACGTCAAATCACTCTGAATCTCATTCAGTGTCAGAGTCATCACTTGCTCTCTATTCTCCACTAAGTGTTTACGTAACAATGATACATGAAACACGTTATGAACTTGAGCATACTCACTCGGTAAGTTCAATCGATACGCTATGGATCCAACTCTCCTAATGATCTTAAAAGGTCCTACAGACTGTGGGTTGAGCTTCCTATATCTCCCAAATCTAGTTATTCCCTTTGAAGGTGACACCTTCAAATACACCAAATCGCCCACATCAACTTCCAACGGTCGTCTATGCTTGTCGGCATAACTCTTATACCTACTATGAGCTGTTAGTAACCATTGTCGAATTATCTTTATCTTACCCGTCGTCTCTTGCACAATTTTCAACCCTTCAATCATTCTTTCTCTGACTTCCGTTCAACTAACCGGCGAACAACATACTCGACCATCCAAAGCTTCATAAGGAGCCATTCCAATACTCGACTGAAAATTTTTATGATAAGCCAACTCAATTAATGGCAGGTGGTCTTCCCAGTCACCCTGGAAATCAAGTACACATAACCGCAGCATGTCTTCCAATATCTGGATTACTCTTTCCGATTGACCATCGGTCTAAGGATGAAAAGCGGTACTGAAGTACAATTTGGTACCATTGCTTCTTGTAAGGCCCTCCAAAACTGTGATGTAAAACTACTATCTCTATCCGAAATAATAGAAACTGGAATACCATGTAGTCTCACAATCTCGCAAATATACAACTAAACAAAAGTCTTTGGCTTAGTTATTCAAAGTGGTAGGAAGTGTGACGACTTCGTCAAACGGTCAACGATTACCCAAATGATAGTATTCGATCTCTTCGACCTCGAAAACCCACTAACAAAGTCCATTGTAATGTGTTCCCATTTTAACTTGGCTATCGATAATAGTTATAACAATCCCGAAGGTACTTGGCCTTCGGTCTTCACTTGTTGACAACTTGTACAACGTGAAACATAGCGTGCTATCTTTCTCTTCATTCTCGGCCACCAATAAACATGTCTCAAGTCTCTATACATCTTGGTGCTTCCCAGATGAACAGTATACTTCATATTGTGTACTTCCTCTAGAATGTTCCATTTCAACTCTTTCTTATTGGGCACACAAATTCTACCCCCCAATCTCATAACATCGTTCTCAAAAGTGAATCTCGGTTATTTTTCCATTGGAATCTCATCAGAAATCTTCTTTAAGACCACATCTTGAAGTTGTTTCTTCGTGATCTTGTGAATTAAGAGTGGTTGCGCCACAATCGTTGACATCAAGCCGCTTTCAATCCTCAGAATCACTTTAAGTTCCAAATTCTCCATATTTTGAATCAATTCTTTCTGAGAAGTCACATCTGAAGCTATGTTGGTTGGTATCTTACGACTAAGAGCATTGGCGACTACATTCGCTTTGCCCGGATGATACTGAAGTGACAAATCATAGTCCTTCATCAACTCAAACCATCTCCTTTGCCTCATGTTCAAATCTCATTGTGTGAATAAGTACTTTAAACTCTTATGATCCATACATATCTCACATTTCTCCCCATATAGGTAATGACGCCAAATCTTCAATGCAAAAATCAAGGCGACCAATTCTAGATCATGTGTCAGATAATTCTTCTCATGTGGTCTAAGTTGTGGATATTGTAGTTTAACCACATTTTTTTAAAAACTTTTTCAAATTCAAATTCAATTACGAGTCGCCACTTAATTTTTAAAGGAAAATTAAGAAATTATTTTAAAAGCAAATTGATCTTTTGCGAAACCAAAGATAAACTAGGTCCGGGGATTATAAAATGAGAGGGGAAGGAGCCCGTCGGACTAAAACACCCCCTCTCATCCTATCTCGTGATAGGCCTCTGCTCAACATCCTTTTTAATCAAATTATTAATCTAAGCATACCCTCAACTAATACATATGTATAAAAGTACATCACAAAAGCATGTCTAAAAGGGTGTAAGATTGCTAATGGCAAAATATCATTCATAAACCACATTATTTCAAGTAGCAAGCAATATGACATGCCAATAGGGAACTAGAGAATTTAACCAGGATCCTGCTGCAAAATTTAAACGTGCAATGCATACAAATAAGGATAAAACCTAAGAAAAGGTCTCTACTCACATATACACATAAGGCAAGACCTAATCTAAGGTGTCGCACATGGAGTCGAAAATCAATAAACATCAAAGAATAAAATAGACTAGAGAGGGGTTGAGAAATCATACCTTGATAGCGCTACAAAACAAAGGGTTAGTCCACATGCTTCAAGCAAGATATCAAATAATCGATCCTAAACTTCTATCTTAAATCTATCAAGTAGGGGAGGAATTGATATAACTTTTGAATTCCTTTTAACTAGTTGGAACCATAACACTTCTATAGATATATAAGTCTCAACTAGGAGCCAATGTAATGTCCATATAGAGATGCCAAAGTCCCAACATGATCATAAGGAACCCCTAGTCATGTTCAATTAGGTTCAATTAAGGGCAATTTAGACCAAAAATGAGTCCTATTTATGAGTATCAATATGTATGAATGAATCCATGAACATGAGCTATGAGATATTCATTAGTTCGGATCATCTAGCCCCTGGATTTAAACTTAATTGACATTATTTAAGACATGGTTTAGATCTTATGACATTAGGAGACCATTAGATTAGAGTTGTTCAAGTTTTATCAAAACTGTGGCAGAGTAGTAAGAATTACAGAGAGCAGACCAAACTTTCAAAAATAGAAATAAATTACTTCCAACGGTTGAATCTTAATGATTTTTGAGTATGTTATGACTGTGTGAGCCTAGTTTCTAACCCCAAAAATAAAATCAAAGATCCAACGGTTAAATCTCCGGGAATAGGGTCATAAACAGACATCATTCAACTCTCTGTCCAGAGTTTTTGTGTGATTTTCTAAAAATAGTAAAAATATCAGAATCACTTTGATCTTTTTAGGGTATCTTTCTAACACATTAATCTTCATAGAAAAATTTATTTTAGGTCGAGAAGACTTGATTAAGGCTCTAATTTACTTATTTTAAAACAAACTTGCAGTTCTGAAATTTTGGACAGAGAGCAACCTGCTCATAAATCATAAGGTCAAACCATCCCAAGTATAAAATTTCACCAAGGTAAAGATATTAATAATACCTATATGAGTTATGAACATTCTCCAATTGGTCTCACTCAATTCTCATGGGCCATGATTTAATTAAAAATCTTGATCTCAATGAGGTCATGAGTTCACTGCACCGTTTGTTGAATTGGTATTCATAGTCCTAACTAAGCTTAAGCTATATCCAATTCCTCTCCCAAATACATGTTCCTTGAGGAATATAGATCCATTTTCATTAGTTCTCCTCCCAAGTTAATGGTCCTTGGAGACTATACATGACCAAATCCATGTGAACCTTCATGGAATATGAGAAGGATTCTATGAAGGTTTCAAACTAGAGGGTCCAAGCCATAGATCTAGACTTAGATTCCATAGTTATGTGAGGATATGAACATAATCAACCTTGATTCCCATATAGGTCATGAGACCATAAAGAATCAAAGGATCAACCTCAAAGGTGTCCTATGAGATATTGAAGATCTCATAGACTCTAAGAGATGAATGAATACAACCAAAAGAAATGCAAACAAAGTTTATTTTGGAAATCTAAATCAAGAGTTCTTTTGCAAAATTGGTTTTCCTTAAACCCAAAGCTTTGTTTAGATCCAAACTTATGAAATAAATGAACTTCAATCACAATTCTTGGTGGTGTGTGATGAAATGAGGTAAGAATAGAGGTTTTAAAAATGTGTAAAAGTTCCTAGATCTATGAATTATGATTGAATCTTGCCTAATTCTATCTAAGATTTAGAAGGTTACCTCTATAACCTCGGAGATTCTTCTTGACTTGATGAAGATCTTCCAAAGTTCTTCAAGTTCCTCTTCAATTTCTTCAAACTCTTCTTGGTTTCTTCCAAGTTCTCTTAATTTTCTTCAAAATTTCTCTCAATTACTTCTTGAATCTCGATAGTTTTCTATATACTTTTAAGATGTGAGAAAAAGATCCTTGTAATGGAGGTGAAGGCCTCCTTATATAGGCCAAAATCTTAGGGTCAATTGGGTTATTTCAGGTGGAAAGCCCATATGCAAGAATATTCCATACGTATTTGAGAAAAATAGGCTATTACAGCGAGCGGCACTCACTGACTTATCTGCAGCACTCAGCGAGGGCCGCTGCGGCGGTCACTGAGTGCCGTGCCCGGCACTTAGTGAGTGTCGTCGCCTATGCCGCGTGCCGCAGGAAACAATATTATCCCTTTTTGTTTATTTTTCAAAAGTAATATATTTTAAGCATATTCTTTTATATTTATATACTAATGTATGTTAATATCATACTATATTTTCTTTTCTTTTCTTTTTTTCTTTCCCCCCTTTTTTATTTTTCCAAATTCCTTTCTTCTCTTTATTTCTTTTTTCATAATTATTTTCTTATCTTTATTTTCTTTTCAAAATTCTAATATATATATATAATTAATTTTGAAATCGGATTTCGGACTATTCCTTTCTCATACGTATTTCATGTTCGGGTTTCTTCAAATTACCTGATTTCCCTCTTTCTCTTAATTTGAAAATTTTGAAGAATCTTCTGAAGAACTTGAATTGTTTGGAAAATCTTCAAATTTTGTCGGCCATTGTTGTCATTGGTATTTAGAGGTAACCATCCCTTGAATTCGACGATTGGTCAAAATTGGGGTGTCTACAGTTGTCTCGATGCATACGCAATAACTTTGTCACCTTGCATAAGAATGAAACCTAAACCTCTATATGAAGCATCACTATAATTGACAAACCCTTCAGTCCCCGTCGGAACTACTAAGATTGGTGCCTTCACTAGTTGACTCTTCAATTCTTGAAAACTTTGTTAACATTCTAGACTCCATACAAAAGCAACATCTTTCCTCATCAACTACGTCATTGACATTGCTATTCGTGAAAAGTCTTTTACGAACCTCCAATAATACCCAGCTAATCCTAGGAAATTTCGGATCTCTGTCACATTCGTCTGTCTAAACCAATTAGCAATTGTTTTCTATCTTCTGAGGATCTACATAAATTCCTTTTGCCAACACTAAATGTCCAAGGAAAGCAATCTTCGTCAACCAAAACTCACACTTCTTCAATTTTCCAAACAATCTCTTCTTGCGTAAGTGTTGTAAGGCTAATCGTAGATGGTTTTGCGATCTTCAACACTCTTGGAATAGATTAGGATGTCATCTATGAATACAATAACAAACTCATCTAAATAGTCCTTGAAAACACGATTCATCAAGTCCATGAAAGCAATTGGTGCGTTAGTCACTCCAAACGGCATAACCAGAAATTCAAAGTGACCATATCTAGTTTTAAAAGCTGTCTTCTAAACATCTTCCTCCTTGACTTTCAACTGGTGGTAACCGGATTTCAATTCGATCTTCAAAAATACTTGAGCCCCTTGCAACTGATCAAACAAGTCATCTATTCGAGCCAACGGATATTTGTTCTTGACGGTCGACTTATTCAACTCTCGATAGTCGATGCACATATGCATTGTCCCATCCTTCTTCTTTACAAACAAGACTGGAGCTCCCCATGGAGAAATACTAGATAAGATAAAACCTTTCTCAAGCAGCTCCTGTAACTGAACTTTCAATTCTTTCAACTCTACTGGTGCCATTCGGTACGGTGCTTTGGATACCAATTGTGATCCTAGTACTACTTCTATCATGAACTCAATCTCTTTTTCAATCAATACATCGGGTAACTCACCGGGAAAATTATCTAGAAATTCTCAAACTATTGGAATGTCTTCTACTATTGGTCCAAGAAGTCGTGTGTCAACAATCAAACATAAGAAATCCGAACAACCTTTCTTCAACATCTTACTTGCTTAAATTGTTGATATCAAGTACGGTGGTACAGTCACACCCTTATCCTAAAAAGTAAACTCTTATTGCCCTGACGGATAGAAACTAACCCATTTTTGTTCACAATCGATCTTAGCTTGATTGATCGACAGTCAATCCAAACCCAAGATAACATCAAAGTAGTTCACTATCAACGAAATCAAATCAACACTCAAGACCTTATGACCTATCTTGATCTCACACGACTTGAATACCGAAGAAGTTACTAAAGGTTCACTAGTGGGTGATGATATGTACAAATCATATCCTAGCGGTCCAGACCTAACAGTTAAATGCTTAACAAAATCACGGGACACAAATGAATGCGTTGAACCAGAATCCATGAGTATACGTACAGGATATGAACAAATAGGAAGAATACCTGATATGACCGTGTCATCTGTATTCCCTGGCCTAAGCTGGAAATATCGCCCTTGTTGTTGCGCGAATCCTTTCCCTTTATCCACTCGGGGTTCTGCCCTTGATCCACTTGGTATACTCATTGCCTTGGTACTCATCCCCGGTTGTCTCTTACTCGGACAGTTCTTCGCTATATATCCCAGTTGTCCACACTCAAAACATTTTCCCCTCATCTCTGGGTTATAGCTCTTTGTGTTCGAGGTTGTGCTTGGTATAGTCACATTCGCATTCATAGGACAATTCCTGGATATGTGCCCTAGTTGCTTGCAAAGGTAACGCATGCTCAATTGATAGCAAGTCCCTCTGTGTTGCAGGATACATGTTGCGCACAATGGTTTCGAGTCTCCGACAAATGTACTCCCTCCTTGTCTATCCACATACGATCCCGAACTTTGTGTGAACGGTCTCTTCGCATTTCCTTGTCCTTTGCTTCTATTATCGTTCATTCTCTTTCCTTATTGTCCTTGTCGACATCGATCGACGCTTTTCTCAGGAATACGGGCAGCTTCCTCTACTAGAGAAATGGTCGGGTTTTGCAACATGTCCACACGGCTACGGATATTCTCCCTAAGCCCTTCCTCAAACTTACAAGCTTTATCCTCATTAGTTGGAACTGTAGTCTTCCCAAAATGCAACAACGCATTGTAACGAGAAACATACTCACTCACAGTCATCTCTCCCTGAACTAGACGCGCAAATTCCTAACATTTCTGAGTATGAGTCGATTGCGGAAAGAAGCGCTTGTTGAACTCATCCTTAAATGTCTCCCACGTAGTTGGCTTCCCTTGCTCTAGCACATTATTCTACCAATCCAATGCTTCGCCCATCAATATATCAGATGCACACATAATTTTCTCCTCAACGATACAGATTACTGTACAAAAATGTCTCTCCATATCCATCACCCAATGATCGGCCAAGTCTATGCCAACTTCTCCATGATACAAAGTCGATTTCCATTTATGGAATTGTTCCACGATTGTGTTGAAGTCGACAAGTAACGTGAACTCCAGGTTCTGATTCATAATAACTTAACCAACCCATTCCATGTTCTCCAAGTCAATACAAAACGTAGTTCTAGTTTACTCGAAAGTAATTTCATACAACACTTGGAACTAGAATAAAACATATACAAGGCTATTATCCATTTCTATTACAATTTCCTTAACAAAACAAATGAAATAGATGATTCGATTGCAAAACTACGGGATAAACATGATAAGTCGCTGATCTCATCAGAATAAAGATATAAAGTATGCTTTACTTTAAAAGATTTGCAGTGTGGAAGTAAAGGTCGAACCCACAAAGATTGAATTACTAAAGCACTTTAATTTTAAAACCTAAATTTAGTTAATTAAGGAAAACAGATTTTGATTTGATTTTAATTAAACTAAGAACAATAAAATAAATCTAAACTATGAAAGCGATTAAAAGTTGTTTTAAACGATATTTAAAGTGAACCTAGGATTGCAAATCCACCACTAGCTTCATAATAAGGGTATTTATGCATTCAATTAGTTTATTACATTGGATGATAATGGGGAATTGTAGTTACAAGCCCAATTCCTCCGTCAAGAAGATAACTACGATTCAAGCACCAACATAATTCATCTTCGGTTGGCACGGATTGTCTCACACTAAACTAGGGTTGCGGCACAATTCGTCTTTCCTAGGCATGAACTATTCAGCTACTTGATATCACAATTCAAATAAGCACCATTACATGTAAATAATCTATACAAGCACAGCAAATATATATCATTGAGCACATCACATTCAAAATGGATCTAAGACAAAAATAAACTTTGAAAGTAAGGATTTAATCAATAGAAGTACGATTTTATTATAAAAAATCCTCTAAACATGTAATCATCATCCATACATAATAAATCTAAAAGAAAGCATAAAATACACCCTATTACTTGGCTAGGGTTTCATTGAAACCCTAGATACCGGTCTAAGCAGCCATAGAAGCGATGAACGGCAAGATGGAAATCCTAGGGTCTTCTTCTTCTTCTCCTTGTTTTCCTCTCTTCAATGGATGTAGTTTTGTGTGTATAATATGGTGTATATAGGTATGTAACCTAAAAATTGATTTACAATAGGATATGTATAGCTTTTGGAAGAATTAGGAAGCTTTCCTAAACCAATTTGCTCTAAAACTGCTGTATTTTACAATCTGGACGTAATTAGGCAGTTTCGTTCACGTGGGGATCTTCAGTCTACTGAAATACGCAACTTTGATCTTTACACAGGTCGCGCGAGTGGGCCACACGAGTGGGATATTGGGAGGTCACGCGAGCAAAGTTCTGGTCTATCGCGCGAGCGGGCCGCGTGCACGATATGGCTTTTTCAACTTATATTCTTCTGCTTTTTCACCCCATTTAGCCTAGAATCCTTACTTTTCTCCAAATCCTGATAGAAAACAGAAAACAAAGTAAAAATACACAAAACAGGATAAAAAGTATTAACAAATGTAAATTAAGACGTGTAATTAGATTTTGTTCTCTCCCGATCAGTCGCCTTCTAAGTGAACTCCTGACATCTCGTGATCACTTTCCCGATTCCTCGCCGGCATTAACACCTGAAATGGTTATTTGAATAACCACACATATTCGATTTGTTTAAGCTAACGCTTAGTGAATAAAACAACAAATGCACATGAATGATACTAGTCTCTGGATTCTCACGTGTACGTTCCATACTCCTAATCCGCGATTCCTCGCCAATAAGTCCACGCAAAAAGGTAAGACCCACTATTCTTTTCTTCAATCGTGCGACCTTAATGCCTATATCGGCTCCACAAGATGGCTTAGTAACCACGTGCTCCTTTGACCCAAATAACAACTCAACATGCTCAATATCACCATGCTTTCGGTAATCAAAACATTTTACCGTGCTATTGTACCTACTTATCAATATATTCACCCAATATGAATTACACAAAATATATCTATAAACTAATACATGCTTTTCATATCAAACAAGAATGTATGTCAAGAAACCATTCCAAAACACATAGTTGAATCACTCACCTCCGAATGCCGCTCCTATAATTCAATCCAAAGAAAACCCAAGTACAAAGAACGTGCAGAAGTCCGTCTAGAACTACTCCTATCGATCAGAAATCCAATTATCAACTTTTTATGAAAATTCTAGAAAATGACTTATCGAAAAACTTATCCAAACAAGTCCTAATAGGTATCAAAATGACGGCCTTACCTCAAGGAGTTCGAATACGAAATTTGGTGAAAAACCAGTGGACGAACGGTCGTCATTTGGCGTCGAGAAGCTCTAAGCAATCAAATTCCCCTTCTTGGCCTCTTCTTGAATTTAGGTTAGAAAGTTATAAAAAAATCTCAAAATCATCTCTATCTATATACAAGCAACACTTCTGGAAATCGTGTTTACCTCCCCACGAGTTTTCAAAACTCCTAATCACTCTCTGAAAGTTTCTACACAGCTAATTCGTAGCTTCTCAAGTGAAACCTCAAAAAATATAAAAGTTTCCTACTAAGTTTCGTTTGGTTGCTAAAACGTAATCTCACATGATTTTGCAAAATTGCCAATTAGCCTACCAATTAGTAGCGTGTTAATTCGTCCTCACCAGGATGCTAAAATTAACAACAGAAATAAATTCTAAACCAGAAATAATACATATAGTGAAATACACAGGTAAACATTTATTTCCAGATAAACATTTAAGGTATTCCACAATGACCGTCTCAATCTCAGAGAGACGTCACAACAACCAACATTCATTCTACACAGTCTCAAAGGGTTCTCTAACACAGACACCCCCAATCAACTCGTGAGTAAAAACTCACTCTCACAGGTGTTATAAGACACAGCACATAGCATGACAATGTAATGAATGCAATAACACGTATGTGGGTGTTATAGTGCTATTGCCAAATAAATTGGCCTTATTAAGCACAAGGGTTTGCCCAATAGTAGCTAAACATGCTAAATTATACAAACAGACATGCTAATCATCATAAAGATAATCCCAAACATCCAATTATCCAGATTCTATAATTATTGCCACTCACCTCAAGGATTTTACTCCTAGTAGCCAAATTAAAAGCCTAGTAACCTCCAGGTACAAATCTTATACCAAATTAGCAAATTATGAGCTAAAGCTCCCAAATTGGGGAGTAGGAAAATTGTCTCAAATGCAATAAGATTAGTGTCAATGCATTAGATTCACCTCCAGGAGTCCAAATATGTAGCTTATTTTGAAATTGAACGTCAAGCGGTGCGTCAATCGGTGTCATGAATGTCGGCGTAATTTCGTTGTCGAGAATTTTTGTATGAATTCTCTCTGTATTTGTTTGCTAAGGACGAAGGAAGCTAAGTTTGTCACGCCCCGGAACGGCAAAAATAGAGAAAAATAAATTTCCTTTTTGGGTCCAAAGGCAGCGACTGGTGAAGTCACATGATTGTCCACACCACGCAGTACTAAGCAACAATAAGTAAAGGAGATAACAAGGATGAAATCTAGGTGCTGGTTAACACTTAACTTAATATCAAAAAGAGGTTACTAACTATTACACATCAGAGCCTCGAATCAAAATAAAACACAGCTGAAGTACAATTGTCAAGGCAACATATGCCTGTTACAAAAAGGTCTAAAAAGCAGTAAAGATAATTAAACTATAGTATAGCCTAATCTACAGTTGGCATAGAGGTAGTCCTCGGCGTAGTAGTCCTCTTCTGCTTGACCTCCTTCGGGGTAGTCCTCCGTAGGGATATCATCACTGGCATAGTAGTCCTCGCCTGCAGGTCCTTCATTTGTATAGTCATAACCAGGGTGCGTTGGAACATAGAAATGTCCAGCGGTATAAACGCTGTCAGCTTAATGAAAGCTGAGTGAATTAGATATTGACAATGTATCAACTATTGAAGTTATAACAAGTTATAAACAATAACCATTAAGATTCAGTGGGGGTAACTCCTTTAATCAAACCGATGATCCGATTACGAACGTCTTACTCATTTTAAGATATCATGATAGGGGAACATACTCGATAGTAGTTCATTCTTAGGGATACACCATTGCTCCGTCCACCGCTTTTAAGAACATATGCGCAATTTACCGCAGTCATGGATACCACGTCAGTCCATCCCCAGCTTTTAAGAACATATGCACAGTTCACCGCACTACAGGGATATAACGCTTTAAGCAACAGTAAATCATTCTATAGCCACGACTTAGCAACGTCTACCAGTAATTACGGTCCACCGTAGTCGTAGACACCTTCGTCTGTTTACCACTTTTAAGAACATATGATTAGATCATCTGGCTATCTTAGGGCAAATGGTCCGATCCACCGGAGTCGTAGACACCTTCGTCTGTCTGCCGCTTTTAAGAACATCTGATTGACCAAAGCCCGCCCACGCAAGATTCCTGAATCTTAACAAACCTACTTAAGTTCAACTCTAACATCGATACATGACAATCCCAATGTGGCCTGACTACTCTGAATGAAATGAACGTTAACTCTAAGGGATTCACAACTACAACATTATCTAACGTCATAACCATTATCCATTAATCTCGTCGTTACTAAGATCCTATGTCGCATTATCTCATTATCGCGTCTGTATTAAATCAATAAAGCATGCTGGAAATACTGAATAGTAAATAAGCAACTAAACAGTTATAATATAAACTAAACAAGATAATCAACATTCTGTAACTTCCAATCAATTGGGACAAGGGTCCAATCGATTGGTATAAAAATAATATCAATCGATTGGCAAAAAGTCTAATCGATTGGATCGCATGCCAATTGATTGCTAAAAATGGCAATCGATTGGGATGTCAATCGATTGGGAAAAAGTCAATCGATTGGGATTCAAATGATGGCAATCGATTGGGAAAAGTCCAATCGATTGGGACATCGTCTTCTTCACAGTGAAGACTGACCAACAATATAAAAAGGGGAAATACATGGTTTCAATTTCTTTTCTTCATTCAAACATGCCTTAACATCAATGTTAAGCTACCAAGTGAGTTTAGAACTTACCTTAGGTGTTAAGGGCGTGTTTGGTTGGGTGTATTGAAGCTTGGATCTTCAATGGCTTCTCCCTCTCTCCCTTTCTTTGTGTCTTCTCTGCCTCTTTCTCTCTTCTTCTTCTCTTTTCTTCTTTCTTCTTCTTCTCCTGATCTTCTTCTTCTTCTCAGTCCATCTCTGTATGTGTGTGTGTGAGTGTATGAATATATATATATATATGTGTATATATATATATAAACACACACACAAACACTCCCTCTCCCTTTCTCTGATTTTTGAAACCAGAAATATGCCCAAAATGGGCTAATATATATAGGGATACAAGTGTTCACGTGGCCTTTCCCCAGCCAAGGCAAGAGAATCTTCCCAGTTGCTGCCAATCGATTGGCATAAATGGTAATCGATTGGTATTAGGTATAAATGCTCCAATCGATTGGTAAAAGTGGCAATCGATTGGTATTAGCAATCAATTGTTAATCTTGCCAATCGATTGGTATCCAAATTATACTAGAGGCAAGGAAAATTCATATAAGTATTAAAAGAAGCATTACAAGGTCTTATTCATATAAAACATTACAAAAATACAGGGTATTATAAGAGGTCCTAAGGACTATTACACCCCTTCCTGTCCTGGGGTTGGAAATGGGAACACAGAACCATGGATTTTGTAGTTAGATTGCCTCGATTACAGTAAAATCATGATGCCATTAGGGTAATTGTAGACCAATTGACTAAGTTGGCCCATTTCATTGCTCATAGTATAACATACCCAATAGAAAAGATGAGCTGGATGTATATACAATAAGTTGTGTGACTTCAAGGTGCACCTATGTCGATTGTGTCAGACCGCGATGCACGTTTTACTTTTGGATTTTGGGAAAGTCTGCACAAAGCTATAGAATCCTCGCTCAAGATGAGTACTGCTTTTCACCCTCAGACAGATGGGCAAACTGAGTGTGTTAATCAGATCATGGAGGATATGCTTAGGGCGTGTCTTATTGATTTTGAAGAATCTTGGGAGACACACTTGCCTTTGGTTGAATTTACCTGTAACAATAGTTATCACGCGAGTATTGGGATGGCTCCATTCGAAGCATTGTATCGACACCATGTCGTTCTCCATTGTGTTGGGCAAAAGTCGAAGACACAGAGTTGTTGGGACCATATTTGGTTAGAGAAACCAATGAGAAGATTTCTCTGGTCAAGGAAAGGATGAGAACCGCACAGAGCAGGTACAAAAGTTATGCGGATCGACGCAGAAAGGATTTGAAATTCAGTGTTGGAGATCACGTACTTCTTAAGGTTTAATCGACCCGAGGAGTGGTACACTTTGGTCTCAAGAGAGGGAAGCTAGCCCCATGCATTTGAAATATTGAATCGTGTCAAAAAAGTGGCTTATTGACTCGCACTACCACCAAAAGATGTCTGGGGTTCACAATGTATTTCACGTTAGTATGATGAGAAAATACATATGAGAACCCTCACATGTGGTTAGTTTTGATATCGAGACAAGCCATAACGTTTCCTAGAAGGAGAGGCCCATGAAAACTCTAGATCAGAGTATTAGGAAGTTGAGGAGGAAGGAAATCCCATTGGTGAAAGTTCCGTGGAATCACCATGAGGAGAATGAAGCCTCGTGGGAAGTCAAACCTGATATGAGGAAGAAGTACCCAGAGTTATTTCATGACTAGTTAGTCTAGATTTCGGGGCAAACTCCTGTTAAAGGGGGGAAGGATGTAACAACCTGTATTTTCATTAATTGCTAAATGTAATTTCAATATTTTGTTCTTATCACTTGTTTGATTTTATAGAAATACAATGTTTGGGGTCAAACCGTAATTTTTATGAATTCAGGAATACCTGTAATGGATTTGAAAATTATATTTTCAAGACGATGAAAATGTTTACTTTTGATTCAAACTGCATTTTTATACAACAGAGAAATTATTTCCTACGCTATTAAAATTTTCTGTATTTTTATCGCAACTACGAACGCCGCGAAAATATCAATGTATTAACGAAAATTGTCTGCGCCGCAATGAACTTCCACAGATTTTGGAATCTACGTCAAATCAGGACATGACATTTGCTTTATACTCATTTAATTAAAGCAATAATTTGGCTTATTTGGGAATACTATTAGTTTGTGTGTTAAAGTATGACCATAAGCTAATTTGCCAAACACCCCAAATGACCCCTATTGCTTCCTAGCAACCCCTACAATCTCAAGTTACATCAGATTATGTATATACATATATACATATTATGGATTTAGAAATTAGAAAAACAAAAGGGTTTGTAGAGTGTAGTAGATTGAACTTAGAGCCCAAGTTCATCAAATTATTTTCTTTATAAACATAGCATATCTTCACATTCTGCATAGTTTACAAACTGAAATACATAGAGAATAGAGAGAGATATATGTAGAGAGTTTTACAGAAATTTTAGAGAGAGAAAGCTGTAGTCGATCCACCATAGCCAAAACTCCAAGCTTGGATCTCTTATTTGGTCTTCTTTATCAACATACGCTTAATCTCCAATCATAGTGAGTAATATTAACTCATTCCTAATGTAATTTCATGCCTAATTACAGTTGGTATTGCATGAAGTGATAATTTGTATGAAATTCATTTAAGCTCGTTCATGGTATAAAAATGGTGATTTGTGAAACTTAACCAAAATGAGTTTTGATAGATAATAATGAAAGGTCTTAGTCCCTAGAAGCTATGTTTCAAATTACATAACCTGATTCATCCATATTGCGACGTATATTAAGAATAAAATTTTGTCACCTCTCAGTTTTACGTGAAATCCGGGAGTTACGGTTCGAATTAGTCTAAACCAATCACGTATTCGTAATCCTTGCGAAAAAATGAAGAGAATGGTATATTACACTTACAGTATTGCTTAAGTTTGCAAAACTCGTATTATTCTCTAAACATGTACAATCTTGAGGTTGAAGATGACCTGGACCGGTTGCACTACATGACCAGGATCGGTCACGACCATGACTGGTCCCGCTATAAGACCATAACCGGTCATGCTCCTCTGTGACATAATGATTTGTCTATTTAAAATAGTAACTATAGGAGAATTTTGTTTGCTGCATAAAGTTGTACCTGCTGCTATAAGTTGTTGTACCTTACTATTTTATTAAAGATAAATCATATTAAAGTAAAATTGATTTATTTATATTGATATACAAATCATTCTGATACTGTGAAGAGGGAATATAAGCGAGATAAGTTTTAAAACCGCTATGATATCTTTATAAGAAAATATGTAAAGAAAGAACAAGTCATACGCTACTCGGATACCTTTATATAAACGAGAAAGAGAATAAGTTGTACATATGCATAGTCAAGTTGGCATGTTTGAAAGGGGTCGTTTGGTTATCATATATGTTGTGCGAAGTGAGTAAATGAGAATGTCTTGGGTAGGGTAACCTTAATTATCCTAGGCCAGCTCGGAAATGGCAGGTTAATTAGGAAGGATTGAGCCCAGGGTGACTCAGATACGGTAGGCCAATCAGTGTTATGTTATAAGCCTTAATTATCCCAGGTCGACTCAGATACGACAGGTTAATTAAGAGGGATTAAGCCCAGGTTGACTTGGATACGGCAGGCCAGTCCGATCGTGTCCAGGCCAACTCGGATATGGTAGACCGATCAGGTTATTATAACCTTGAATGTCTAGCTACGTCTAGGCCGACTCGGATATGGTAGACATATCGACAGACATTCTAAACCTAACGACCGTAGGTCGGTAGTTCAAGGGAACTGTTTGTGTTGGGTTTCATAGTCGAGGTAAATGAGTCAATTGGATGAGTGGGCTACATTGTTTCATGCACGGTCACATGCATGTTATATTAACTGAATGTTATTATGTTGATCTTTTGTTTCTATTTACATATGAATCCACTCTTGTATTTCTAACATGTTCAATAATAAACCTATAAAACAAAATGCTAAGAAAGTATGTTTTACATTATAAGCATATGTTTTTAATACTCACCAGCTTCTTGAAGCTGACGGCGTTGATGCACCCTGGACATTCGTGTCTAAGTTTTTCAAGTTACGTTCAGGCAGGACAATATAACTATGCAAATTGAGAACAACTACTTGTGGAGAAAAATTATTTAAATTCTGGTTTTATTAACTGAACTTGTAATAAGGATTGATGTAATAGATATTAATACTTTTGCAAGGCGGGTTGTGCCTTAAGGTTCCTACGTGATATAATAAGTATGATCTTTGAAAAATTTTATAAGTCTTGATTACTCTTACTCTGATTTATGTTATTATACTGTTTAACGTTTGGGACGGAATCGATCCTTCAAACTGTCGCGACCTAAGGGTCCATAAAGGAAATTAAATGCTTTCCCTATTTATGCAACGTCGGGGGATAACAAAAGGATCAAATGTTTTGAGTAATGCTTAATATACAATAAAAATGGAAAATTGATGAAAAGGATATTAGGACAAGCTATTTTAAAATTAAGGACACGCAATAAAACAACTTGGTCTAAGGTCCTTAAAAATTTTTTGGACAAAAATACCCTCATCTTCATCATCTAACCTTACTACCAAACCCTAGCCACCATTACCACCACCCCTGCCTGACCTCCAGCCAAGCCACATCTAGCCACCACCACTACTAGCTCCGACGACCACCACAACCACCTTCGGTGACCACCACTCATCATCCCACCTACGATTCGCGACTCCTCTTGCAAAAACGAATGAAATCATCAAACAAAATGATAAAAATCCACCACAAAATTGCTAAAAATTGACTATTAAACAACAATTTTTGAAGAAATCAGATGAGTTTGAAGCCCTAGTTCGTCACCTCTTTTGGTCTTCTCAAGCTTGAATCCCTAGTTTCATCATAGTAGTGGAGATTTCTTTGAACAACTCTAAAAAAAAAAAAAAAAAAAAAAAAAAACCAGTCTCTCACATCTATTCATCATTCTCAACCCCTATTTCCTTTGAACAACTCACTGTTCTCTAAGAAAACTAAGTGAATATTCACTTAATTGTTTTGACTATAATAAGTGAAATTTCTCTTAAGATAAGTTATCTTAAGTGAAATTTATCTTAATATAAATATCTTAAGATAAATTTCACTTAAGAGTTTGACATTCTACCAAGCCCTAAGCACAACGTCAGTCATCGAAAAATGGGAAAAAAACCTTACTTCGAAGGTGGTGGTGGCTCGATGGTAGTGGTGGTTCATGGTGGTGGTTTTGGACCGCGATGGTGGTGGTGGTGGTGGCTCGCAGTGGCGCGTGAAGGTCGTGGTGGTAGGCTCACTGGTAGTCGCTCACAGTGGCGTGTGAAAGTGGTGGTGACGGAGGCCATGGCAGAGAGGAGAGAGAAAGTTGTAGAGAGAGAAGAGATTGAAGTGATGGTGGTAGATGGTGTTGTTGGTAGTTCATGGTGGTAGGTAGGTGGTACTGCTGGTGGTTCGTGGTGAAGGTGGTGGTGGCGCATGAAGGTAATGTTTGTGGTGCTATAGTAAGGAAGAGGAGAGAGAAAGTTAGAGAGAGAATAGATATGGTGGCGGTGGTGATGGTGATGGTCCCTGGAACCCCAGGGGTAATTTGGGGATTTTTTTGTCTCTTAAAATGAAATTTGAAATTTTAGGGGACTTTAGGAGGGAAATTTTTTAGAGTGTTTCCTTGTGGGTGTTTTTGTTTGTGGCTTGTCCTTTAGTCCAATTAACTCAACCTTAGGGACCTTAGACTAAGTCTCATAAATTCACTTAAATAACTGTCAACCAAAATTTAAGTAGTCTGACACCAAGCAGGCCTAGCCCAATTGGTATGTGACATCTCTCTCCTCAATGGGGAGATTGAGGGTTCAAATCCCTTTAGGGGGATTCATTTGTTTGCCCTCTATTGTTCGTCCGTCGGGATAAGTGGTACTTGTTGGGCTTTGTTGTGGGCCATTGTGGGGCTTTGGGGTTGGGTTGGGGGTGGGATGAGTGTGTGGTATCATGTGTATGTCCTGCCATAATCCAGATAACTACAAAAAAAATAAAAAAAAATTTAAGTAGTCTGACAAAAGACAAAAAATTACAATACCATAAGCAAATTCTATGTTTTTCCTTAGATTGTAATTATGGGCTTGGGAAATAGCCAATCTTTTTCATCATCTATTTATTATTTATTTATTATTATTATTTTGTTATTGTTGGTGGTGTGTGGGTGGGGGATTGGAAATGTTAGTAGGATTTTATGCACAAGGAATGGAAGAAAAATTAGGTGTCACTAACATTGTGACCTCATGAGGGTATGTTCCAACCCAAACCTTACAACTTGTGTGAAACTTTGCTAATCTTCTAGCCTGTGGGCTTAGAGGCGGACAGACAGAGCACCCCACCCAGATTTTTAGAAAGTTTTAGAATTACACTCAAAAAGGAAAAAAAATTATACTCAATTTTTCTTTAACTAGTGATAGCTTGGTTATATGCACACAAAATGAGATTTTTGAGGGGGTTGCAAATGATATTTTTTTTTGCTCACAGACTAAAAATTCCATTAATGAAAATCAAACCTTATAAAGAAAACCAAGCAAACAACAAACTTATAGAAACGAACAAGCAAAAACAAAACAACCAAGGGTACAATAGATAAGGAAGCATAAGCGACCACAGAAAACACTCTATGAGCTGTATGAGGAATCCACCACGGACAACTTCAAACTTGTAGATGGTAGAGATCACCCAAAGAAAGAAGACGCCATAAAGCCAAGCCTAAGCAAGTGAAGAAGCTTCACCAAAGGGGGCAATTGAAGTTGCTTGAAAAGCTTCCATGATAGCAAAAGCTACACCATGGAAAGCAACACAGCTATAGAAGAGAGCTCCAAAGCCACCAATCATAACCCAACAAAGACCAAAAATCCAATCTACTGTTACAAGACTGGTCTGGGCAACATCCACCATTTTGAACCCATGGAAAAGCCATGCGAGATAAGGAAAACAACCTTCACAAAGGAAGGAAAAAAGTTTTACAAGAGGAAGAGGATAAGCGAAAGAGGCCCTTATTTGAACTGGGACAAAACGTGGCATGAAGAGAGAGAGAGAGAGAGAGAGAGAGAGAGAGAGAGAGAAGAGGGGGAAGGGGGAAGGATGCGGCGACTAGGGTAAATAAAAACACTAATCTTTACTCTCTCTCTAGAAAAACTAGAGAGAGAAGCTCTCAGCCGTGCATATTTTCCTTGTTGGGTTGCAAATGATATGATAAAGGAAAATTTTCAAAGATAAAAACGGGTCAACGATAAAAGTATCTATTACATACCTTTTTAGTGATTTTTTGAGTTTTGTGCCAATTTTTGTAGTAGTGAATTATATTATCTTTTCAAGGTCAGACTACAATACACCTCCTTAGAAAAGGGATGTATGTCAACCCCTCGTAACTTGAACCACATTTTTCATAACAGCAGAGCCACATTTCTCACAACAGAGCCACATTCCTCATAACAGAGCCACGTTCACATTTATCATAACTGAGCCACATTTCTCATAACTAATTTTATTTATTTATTTATTTATTTTTATATGATTTTGGTGATATTGTTGATTGTGAGCCACAAGTTGTGGGGTTGACATCAACCCCTTTTTGAGGGGGTGTACCCTAGATTTTCCCTATCTTTCATCGAGTCAGACTATAATACACCCCCTCAAAAAGGGGTGGATGTCAATCCCATAATATGTGGCTCTGGTTTAGCCACATCACAAACAATGACATTCTCCCGGTTTTTCTTCTGGTAACCCACATTTCTCATAACTGGATCATAACTACAACAACATTACTCATAACTTGATCATAACAGAACTGCATGTCTTATATTAAAGCTACATTTCTCATAGCCAACAAGAAATTACTACATGATAATGGTCCACCACATGACCATAGACCACGCAAATCATGATTCGCCATGTGGCACCACTTGCACATGACAACTCTTGATTGATGTGATCCATGGTCACTTGGTGGACTATGCAATAATTTCTTCACCTACACCTTTGAATAATTTCTTCATGCCATGTGGTCCTTTCTTTTTTATTATTATGATTATGCCATAAGATTATTAAGATTACCAAATTTAGTTAGGGTCTTACGGATAAAAAAAATGAAAATGATTTCAAATGAAATTTCATGTAGTTACCAATTACTCAATACAACTAAATGTGGTCCACATGTCACATAATTTGTGATCCAAATTTAGTTACCAATTAGGGTCTTACACTCCGTATTGATTTGCAATTCTAATTCTCATGTTTGGTTTGAAGGAGAAATGAAATGAATTGAATCACAATCATTTACTACATTGCCCATATAAAGAGAGAAGGTGTGAAATATATAGGGGTAAGTTTGGTATATCACATTGTTTCACTTAAAGTGAAAGCTTCTCACCAAATCCTACCAAAAGTGATAGGATTTGTTTTTGGGCTAAAATGAGAATTGGTGAGAATTGGATAGAATTGAAAATCAATCCTTTTGTCAAACCAAACACAAGATTTACCACAAACAAGAATTGCAAATCAATTCTTTTCTAGTTTGTGGCATACCAAACGGACTGTTAGGGATAACAAAAAAATTAAAATAATTTCAAATGAAATTTCATGCAGTGTCATTATTATTTTTTTAATTATTTTTTCTTTATTTATATTTTTTTTATGGGGGAGGGGATGAGGTTCGAACTCTGAAGCTATGCATTGGAAGGGACTTATATATGCCAAGCTCTTTGCCACTTGAGCTACACCAACCTGTGTGTAAAGTAGTTCTAGTTATAAGAAACGTGGTGGTTATTATGAGGAATGTATATATGAAGTATATTAATAATTCAATGCCTACTCCACCGAGTGACCATGGACCGCATCAATCACACGTTGCCATGTGCAAGTGCTGTCACATGGCTAATCTTGATTGGTTTAGTCTGTGACCACGTGGAAGACTATTAACATGCAATAGTTTCTTGGTTTGTTATGATAAATATGACGCAGTTATGCAAAATGTGGTTCTGTTATGATCGAGTTATGCGTAATGTAATTTTAGTTATGACGTAGTTATGATTAATGTGGCTAAGACATTAAAATTCTATTATTTTATTGGGGTGGCCGGTCAAAAACCTGGAGGAATAGTAACTTTTTTATATAAATTTTTTTATTCCTTCTTATGATGTGGCTGATTTTGGGTTACAAGTTTGTGGGGTTGACATAAGCTCCTTTTTAAGGGGGGTGTATGCTAGATTTTCCCCTTTCATCGTTTGATTTAGACTGTCGAAGATAAATTTTTAAGTTTGTAACCCCAAGCACCCCACGCTTAGAATTTCTATATCGACCACCGGTGGTAAACAGGGTAGGGGAGAGAAGGGTTTTAGTTTCATGAATAAGGCTTAATTACAAAGTACACAATTGAAGTTTGGTCCCTATCTCATTTTAGTTTATATAGTTTTAATTGTGCCAATTTGGTCATTGAAGTTTTTAAATAGAAGTAATATGATACGAATGTCCTTTTTGTCAGAAAATTTGACGGAATTCACCCCAGCTATACATAACTACACTGATAAGCGGGTAGGGAGAGTGATGATATTCCATTTTGCCCATAAAAAGCGTGACAGTGCACATAGCAAAGTAAGTGAGTTCTATCCACTTTTCACACAAAATTGGAAGACTTCATTCCTTCCATTTAAAAACTTCAAAGACCAAATTAACGTAATTTAAACTACAGTGAGTATAATAAGACATTGAACAAACTTCTGGGTATCTTTTGTTTTTATGCCCATGAATAAAGAAAATGGTTAATTAAAATTTTCCCCCTATGGCTAGGGTCATATTCACTTTACTCCTGTGGTTCAAAAGTGAACACTTAATCCCTTTGCAGTTTTGGGCTAAAGTGAAACTACTAAGATTTCTTTCAAATTAGTCTTATATGAGAATTTAGTGTTAAAATTAGCCCTACACATAAAACATAAGTGTCAAAATTAACCGTATATAGGCAGTTAACCCCAAATTAGGCCCCCCTAGGGATTTAAGTGTTAAAAATAATCCCCATATAGATGGGCTAAATAACAACATTGTTTTCACATAGAGGATTAACCCAAAAATTAACCTCAATAATTTTACTTTAGTCAAAATTATAAGTTAATTGTTCACTTTTAAATTACATAATAGATGATAAATAAAGTAAAAATGGACCTACCACGTGGTTTAAAAAGTGTGTATGTGTGTGTGGTGTGGGTTTTTTTTTTTTTTTTTTTTTTTTGTTTTTTGTTTTGCTTGCTTCTCAAAGCTTCTGGAGCCAAGTTACTCCTTTGGCAATTGGCAACAGTAACACATACCTTTGGATCTCTTAAACAACCCAGCCGCCCGCAGCCCTATTTGGGACACCATTTGTTGTAGGAAGTAAAGTTCAATTCAAGAATGGAAACAGGGGGAGATCAAATCGTGGATGTGGGGTCCGTTGTCGAAGCTATTTCTACAGACTACAATCATGCTCCTCTCTACCAGCTCGAAAGCCTCTGCATGCGTTGCGGCCAAAATGTATCTCTCTCTCTCTCTCTATATATATATATATATGTGTGTATGTATTTGTGTGCCTCTATATGCATCCTCTTGTAGAAAGTTTCAAACAAATGGATTCTCTGAGACTTGTTGAAACCAGTACCCATGTCTAAGTCTATAAAACGTGTTTCTCGACACACCCACACAGAAAATAAGCGTAAATATTCTTTTCTTTTCTTTTTTTTCCTCCAAATTTTTTGAGAAGATTTTGGTTATTCATTTTAGATTGGCCAAAACATACCCTTCAAGTTTGGTCATTGTCTCATTCTAGTCCTTGTAATGTCAATTGCATCAATTTGTTCGTTGATTATTATTTTTTAACTAGAAGTAATTTGGTCCAAATCTACAATTATGTGAGAAAAATTGACTGACAACACCACATTATCCCTGGTCACACTTTTCAAGAGAAAAATGGAACATCACCAATCTCCCTGCCCGCTTTTCAGCGTAATTGTGTGTAATCCGTAGATGTTTTCAGTCAATTTTTTCCCACAAAATGGGGCGTATGAACTACATTGCTACTTACACGGACTAGAATGATACACATATCAAACTTCAAGGGTGTTTATTGTAATTAAGACTTTAGATTGTATTGTTTAGAGATGTTTCATTCATTTTGATTATTCCATGCGTCCTGTCTTTAATTTTATTTTAATTTTCTTTTGCCCCTAAGTTAGGCTGCATACCTTGGTGGCCTTACAGAAAATGCTCAACACTTAAAAACAAAATTAGTTTATGTTCATTGCTATAATTATATCAGACAATGGTGAATGATTGTCCAACGGATTGTATTCGTTCGTAGTTAACAGGTTGAGAATCTTGAGATTGTATCTTAGATTATTGTAAGAAGACTCGGAACTTCAACTTTTCCAAAAAGAAGTTTTGTTGGGCAAACAAGGGTAGTGAATCTAGTGATGTTTGGAGTATTAGATAAAAGTACTAACTAATCAGGTTGGGGAAAATGTTGTCTTTGTATAACGCACACTCATAAGTATATCGGTATTCGTAGTTGTTCTGTTCAATGGCCAGTGTGGGGTGACACAATGGTCCTCGGTGCTATATCGATAATTTTTGTCTATCCGTTCCAACTAATGTTTTTGTAATCAGTGGTGGTGAATGGTTTCTGACTGGTGATCAACTATCAGTATTACAGATATTATATAACTTTGTTCTACAAGAAATTTTTGACTAGTGATTGTACTCCGACATTAATTACGTCGCGAGTTGATTTGAAAGTACTTCCTCTTTTGAGTAATATGCATCCACTCCATTTTTTTTTTCTCACATGGTCACCACCCTAGTAGTTCTCTCGTATATCGATGGTTCTTGTGCAGCACTTAAAAGTATCATTTTGTAGTTAGACGGTTCGATGCTTGTCTCTGACTAGTCTTTTCTTTAAGCGAGTTTGAATTATATGCGACTAGATAAGTTGATTCTTCAACTTGATCACCTTCTTTTTGCCAAAAGTTGTTTGTTCCTGCAAATTTGCGGTGATACACATAGTCAGTTATTTCATTCTTCTTTCCATAGAGTTTATGATGATTGATAATGAGTTTATGAATTTATCTCACACTATGGTTATTGTTTTCAGGGGATAACAAAGTTTTTATTAACTTCAATTCCGCACTTTAGACAGGTATGGTTTTTTTTATTTTTTATTTTTTATTTTTAAATTCTATACTGTAGTAACTGTCCAACCAATTGTTTGTTATAAAATAGCATTTTATGGCTCTTTTGTACACTACATCAAAATGAACCTAGTCTTTATTCATTATAAACTTTAGGAGCCACCCTGCATACCTCCTTGACATCCCTTGTAATCTTGGCCCCTCTCCACGCTTGATTATTATTTGCAATGTTTTCAACCATTCATTACCCATTGAGTTCCAAACAATGACTAAAAAATGCTCCAAACCCCACACACCCCTCCTCTGCCTCTCTCCCCCAATCTCTGTTACTTCTACTCCGTGGCATTTCCCAATTTTGCATCGGCGAAAACGTTAGTAGGGTTCTATGAAACTCTGAATCTCTCCCTGCCATGCACTTAGAGAGAAAGTCGATTCGCCGTTTGCATGACTCCATCCTACCAAACTACTACTTTCAGTATGTTCATTCTTCCTCAAGATCGATAGCGATTCTTTTTCCAATACTCTTTTGGCAATACTTAATTTCTGCTTCTGGACCTCTGTCATGATCTTCCTCATAGGAGAATATCAGCCGGTCGAAATTACAAAGTGGCTATCGAAGTATTAAGATTGTGTGATGGCTAACATAGTTGTCTCTGCCGCTGTGGGGCGCTATGATGTCTTCTCAACACACAACAATCCCTCATTATTCTTTGAGTAAGCCAATGGGATCTGCCATGTTCTCCACATCCACTATAACTTTGTCGAGCACAGTCACTTGCCTTCTGGCTTTAGGATCTTATCACCTTCTGCAATCACCTGCTTATATATTCTTGCTACATGAAACAGTTCTGTTGGAGTATGATCTTGTCTCCCGCTCTCCTCACCCTATTTCCCAAGTCTGCCCCCCCACCCCTCTTCTATACAGTACTCACATACTCTACCCATGTTAAATGGTTTGAAGTTATGTTGTCTTTATGTACAACCATGAAAATCCTTACTATAAAATTCTCTTCCTTCTACAATAAGTTCTCTTTGTTGGCAGATTTTGTTATCAGCCTTTGAGTGTCCCCATTGTAGTGAGAGGTAAGTTATTTTTTCCATTAAGGATTCGAGGATCTAACTTGTATTTATTCCATTGGCGTTCCTTAAACGAGTTCTCATGTTTTGTGCCTTTACTTTCTGCAGGAACAATGAAGTGCAGTTTGCTGGTGAGCTTCAACCCCGAGGGTGTTATTACCATTTGGAGCTTCCATCGGGTGATCAAAAGGTTGTGGCTGATTGGGTGAGAGTAGATGAATGTAATCCTTTTAATAAACGGTTGCTTCCTTGTTATTTTATGGAGAAGAACATTTCATAGTACTTGGGTTTGCACGAACAGCCCCTTCATTCACATAGATATGTAGGTCCCACATACTACCACCAGTTAGGTCCACGCGAACTCTCTCTCTCTCTCTCTCTCTCTCTCTCTCTCTCTCTCTCTTCTTTTTGGCGGTCAAAATAATTTATCCATTTCTTTGACTGGGTTGTTTGAAACTTTTTGCCATTGGGTTAGTTGTTTACTCCAAAGTTCTTTGAACTGCTTTTAAGAGTGCTGGACTAATGAGGGTCTTTCTGCAGATGCTCAATCGACAAGTAGTGAAATCTGAAACAGCCACTATAAAGGTACATAGTCGGGTTCCATTTGCCAAAAGGAATGTAATTGAGTTTGTTCATTCACAATTTTCTGAAGATTCTTGTATTTGTGACATTTGGATTTTTATTCACAATGGATCAATTAGGCAATAAAAACCTACTCTTTGAATTTTACTTATCCTGTTACAAGGAGTCAAGGACCTCTGAAGTAATGCTATTTTTTTTGGTAAAAGAAGTAATGCTATTGGAAGATTTCTTTTACATGTAATGTTGTTGATTTTGCATATGCTTAGTAATAGGCTTTACTCTGTGTGTTGATTACCGTGAGTTGGCATAAATCATGGTTCGAGTATCATTTTTTTGCCAGTGTTAGTATGATGTGATACAGCTTGTTTTAACTGAAATCCTCTATTTTTTCTTTTTTTTTTTGGGGGGGGGGGGGGGGGGGGGGGGTGGTGTGGGTGTGTGTTGTGAAGGATAGGAAGCAAGCAAAGCAAACTCAGTAAAATTAGTTGGAGAATATATTCAGGGTGGAATCAAGTAAAGCAAACTCCGTAAAATTCCATAACCCCACACAGAAAAAAGTACTAAAAAAGAATGATGCTGGCCGCAAAAGAAAGTAGAAGAGCTGGTTTACTTTTGGTTTAGTGTTAAGAGTGGTTCCCTGTGGGCAGAAGTTTGAATACAGGTTCTTTTGAATGTTGGTGGACAATTCTTGGAATATATAAGAACGCTTGATGGGGTTCTGCTTTCATGGTTTCACTTTTAGTAACTTAGTTTCTCATACCCAAGTTTGATATTGTTCTTGTTTATTATGGTTGGTGCACTACTTTTTCCTCTACTACATTCCGTGTTGCAAAGGTGTCTCATTGGTCATTTCACTGAATCTTTTCCGTAATATATGGAGTTGTGCGTTGCATCTCACTCTCTTATTTATATTTGCAGATTCCTGAACTGGATTTTGAGATTCCTCCAGAGGCTCAACGTGGATCTTTGTCAACAGTATAATCTTTATCCTGCTTATAGATCTGTAGTAAATGGATTCTGTTTCTCCTATTGTTTATGAATATTATGTTGAGAGTATAAAAAGTCACGCCCTCTCTAACAGCTTAAGCTTTGAGTAGATGGTTGTTAACATGGTATCAAATCAGGGAAAATGTCCAGAGTTCAATCCTCGCCGTCACCCTGATTTCCAAAATTTCCATGTGGTTGGCCTTTATCAAAGAAAGTCTGGCCCCACGTGAGATGGCGTGTGAGACCTGAGAGCATAAAAAGTTGCACCATCTCTAACAACTTAAGTTTTTAGAGTGGATGGTTATGAGCATAATATATTCATGAAGATCTTTCACTTTTATGGTCTATGTTGCATCATGAAGTGGTACTCTATATGTCATGTACATTGCAACTATGTGCGATATTGTTCCCGTTAACTTTTAAATTTTACAGTTATATTAGCATGCTACAAGGGAGATATTAAGAGGAACGGATAAAGAGGATAAGTTTCTTATCTTCCTTTGCATATCTATGTGCGTGAATATTTTTGATTTGATCATTTATCAGGTCATTGTCTCAAATATCAATCATTACCTACTCGTGTGGTTAGCCATTAAGATGATCAAATTCCTGTTGGATGTATTTGGATCTCATACAATTTTTCCAAAGTTAACTAAGACAACCCGTAGCTTGCTAGTTCTTAATAAAAGAAATTGGATAGACACTTTCATGAAAGGTTTTCTCCGTGATTACCAAAAACAAAAATAAAGAGAAGTTTTCTTTGTACCTTAACATTGTCATGATTTCAGTTCGTTAACGCATCTTGAGACATCGTTTCTTCCTTTAATGACCATATATTCAATCAGGGCATCCTGTCATTTTGAAGTAGTCGATGTGGTTTATCATAATTCTGAAGCATTGGTCCTCTGAGTAGTTCCTAAAATACCTTTGAGCATAGTTCTAGCCCTAAACATGTGCAATGCGTGGGAAATTTTTCTAGAAAATATAAAAATGAATAACCGGAAAAAAATTGAAGAGAAGTAATGCTCTCAACTGTAATAGAATGAAAAAAATTAATAGAAAGAATTGAAAAAGAAAGAAAGTTTAGGTTTGCATAAGAGTGATCATACACGAACTGCCTAAAAAATAAAACTGATCTTAAATCAACGTGAGATGACTCGGAAAATCCATACATGGGTAACTCTCAATATCCATGCAAATATATTAAGGGTAGTTAAAAAGCAGAAAGAATATGAAAATACACTACAAATGTCAGAGAATTTGTTAAAGATAGTTCAAAGGCACTTTAGAGTATGCCTTGAGTGTATGTTAATGATAGCTTAGAAAAAATAACCTTTTTTTTGTGGTGTTGTGATGGCAGGCTCTCTGAAAGCCGTGTGGAATCCAAACCTTCAAAAACATATACAAATATATAAATATGTGTGTGTGTGTGTGTGTGTGTGTGGGTGTGTGTGTATGTGGCCTTGTTGGTGTGTAAGCTAAAGTGTGTTCAATATACTCTACAAGCTACGGCCTTGACTATCCATTGGTCGTGCACAACTTGAGCACATTAGAACTGATTGTTACAATTTTTTTGTTGGATTGGTTGTTACATCCTCTTAAAATAATTTTTAGCAATTGAGTTATCTTCTATTCTAGGTGGAGGGTGTATTAGCACGAGCTGTGGACGAACTGCAGGCCCTACAAGAAGAGAGAAAGGTCATCTTAATCTGATATCCTCACATGTTATTTATTCGTATTGTTATCCTTACAGTGTTTATCTTCTGGGCATTACAGAAAGTGGATCCACAGACTGCTGAAGCAATAGATCAATTCCTGTTAAAATTGAAAGCTTGTTCGACTGGAGATTCATCCTTTACGTTTGTTATTGATGATCCTGCTGGTAACAGCTTCATTGAGAATCCGTAAGAGACCGTCTTGTGTGTATAGAAAGATATTACTTGTTTCAAATCCTGCTGTTTCTTCTTGACACTACATTTCTTTGTTTGGTTAATATAGAAAACGGTGGGGAAAATGGGACGTAAAAGAAAATAGGGTGAAAAATAAATTCTAGAATTATGTGAGTCACTACCCTTCATCATTTCTTAGTAGTTGAAGTTATTTAAGCATGAAGAAAAATACTAGGGAAAACACTGAAAATTTGTTTTCCCTGTTGTTTTTTTTTTTTTTTTCCCTCCTCTTCATTTAAATCCTCAAACCAAACAGAGCCTTAGGAGGAATTATGATGGAACTGCATTTGTTTTATTGGGAGGGTGTCTCTCCTTGTCTCTCCTTTTCCTCACCCCACCCACCACCTCAACATCTTTCCCAAAGGCATCTTTCTAAGCTGATTTCTTTTGGACAAGTATTTGATCAGTTTGTTCTTCATCTGGGTGTTTTCTTTTAGTTATTATGTGTACGGATTACTTATATTCTCCTTAGGCCTGAAAACTAGAAGACGCTGTCTTGCCTACTTCGCTTGAAGTGATGTTATGTTGTTCCTCAAATTTTTAAAGAGAATCTGTGATGTTTAATAGGTTTGCTCCATCTCCGGATCCATCATTGACTATTAAGTTCTATGAGCGAACTCCTGAGCAACAAGCATCATTGGGGTACGTTGTTGACCCATCACCTCAGGAATTAAACAATGCCTCTGTTCATATTAACAGAGAACCACATGGATCAGTCGGGGCTGCAGCTGGTCATCGGGCCATTGCTCAGGGTAACAGTGCTGAAATTGCCAACGCTTTGTTTCGGTATTCTGCACCAGAGGAGGTATATATATACATATAAAATATCTCTTAAGCTATTCATCCAATCTCTGTCTTACCTATAATTCATACTGTTTGTTTCCCTCTTCACCCTCAGGTGATGACCTTCCCATCCACATGTGGAACTTGTGCTGCCAAATGTGAAACTCGAATGTTTGTCACCAGTATCCTTTTTCACCCTTTCCTCGTACAATAGAGGTGTAAGATGGAAATTGTCTCTCAGTTTTTAGTATAATTTGCAATATTAAGGATTCACTCGGAAGCACCAGTGCGGGGGATAAGGATGCAGTGGGATTCTTCAATTTCCAAGTTTTTAGAATTGTTTGAGAACCCCGTGTTTTTCAAAAGAAAGTCAAGAAAAATAAAAATTAACGCCCAACCGAATCCTTGCCGCACTCAATTCCCCAGCCGAATCCCAAAAGAGTCCAGATGAATCCTAGCCGCACCCTCACTCTGTGCGGATTTCTCGACCTTTTCAAAGAGTCCATTCTTCCTAGACGGACACTCTATTTTGGCTGACGTATATGAAAAATTAGGGTCCATATATATATATATATATATTTTCCCTCTTCAATTTAGGTCCCAATCCAGAATAATTTCCTCTTTCAAAGTGCAGTCCATTGTATGCCTACATTGTGTTGTGTATCATGGCTTGTTCCTTGCCATATGTATGTGTGACACCCAATTCTTTGATGTTCGATAAGCTTGTTAGTTGAATTGCACTATAATGTTGTGCCTTGGTATTATAATAGATCTGTGTATGCATTCATCTCTCTCTCTCTCTCTCTCTCCCCTTTTTCTTTCCTTATATCTCTTCTTTTCCGAAATTTCTGTCATAAATGTTGTTTTTCTTTTTATGTCTAGAAATTGGGGCTTGTGGGCTATGCGGATTTCGTAGTCGCAAAAGCCAGATCAACATCATGACAACAACCTTCTTGAAAATGTTGGGCCATCCACAATTGGTCTAATGAAGAATTAAGAACCATGTTTTTTACTTTTTCTTATTCTCGTATCTTTTTGTATTTTTTATTTTTATTTTATATATATGTATGTATGACAACATGTCCTCGATGCTTTGTGTCCGTGTGCCAGTGTTGAATTGGATACGTGTCCATGCTTTTTAGCTTCATATGCAAGATTAAATAGATTATTTGTGTTCTGAGGCAGATTTTGTCTCAAAATGAGCTTTTCTCTTTTTGAATTATTTTATAACAATGGAAAGTACAGCTGTGCATAAGATTGTTTTGCTTAACAAAATACAGATATTCCTTATTTCCAAGAAGTAATTGTTATGGCATCCACATGTGATGATTGTGGATACCGCAATTCGGAGGTTTGTATTTTGCAAATAATTGTTATCTTAACATAACTCCGTCCCATATTTGGTGATAAGATTTTCTGTTTTCCATACAGTTGAAGCCTGGTGGCCGTATTCCTGATAAAGGGAAGAAAATCACCATTACTGTTAAAAACAATAATGATCTAAGCCGTGATGTGATAAAGGTATCTTTGCTTGGTCCATTTTCTGTGTTCCTTTAAGTAAAAGTTCTCTTTTGTATTTGGTAGTTCATTTTACCATACCTTAGTTTGTTCAAGTCAATTCAACTATTTGCAGACAATAGGGTGCACAAATTATGTTTTAGTGATGGTTTACAAATTTTTTTTAATACGTTTTGTTTATTCGATCACCCTATATGATTGAGCAATCACATCAACAGTTTGTCTAGTGGTCCCATTCTTTCTGGTCTTGATTTGCACAAGTTTTTATTATTAATTTATTATTATTTTTTAATTAATTCCCCCGATTTAAAGACTATAATCATGCAGTGGAGACGTTTGTAGATAATAATTTTTGGTGTCTATCCTTTTAGATTTGTTATATACTTGTAATCTCAAGCGGTTTGAGATCATTTTCTAACAAAAGGTCATTTGAGATGAACTAGTCAGATACTGCTAGCGTGAGAGTCCCAGAGCTTGACTTGGAGCTTGCAAGTGGCACATTAGGTGGAGTCGTGACAACTGTTGAAGGCTTAATTACAAAAATTAGTGAAAGTGAGTACCCTTTTCAATCTTTGCTATTCACTTTCATGCTATGATCGTTTATCTGAAGGCCCTTGGTATAGCTTCTTTCAGTTTTTATCATTTGAACGACTTAGCCTTGTAGGCAGTTGGATACATTAACCTGGATTTGGTCCAACGTACCCCCCTTAGAAGGGAGAGAAATTTGATGCTATTAAAATATGCATGCTCTTGAAAATTAATGGCCGTTCTTATAACTTTCTTGACAGACTAGGCAGTAAAATCGCTGCATTTTTTTTTTGTTGCTAATTTTGTAAAAGCACCATTTGTACATAGGCAAATATTGTTTTCTCTGTGATTGCCAACAGAGCATAGGGAAAAAAATGAACATTCTAAATAAGCCATTTTGAGCTTTCTAGTTATTTATTTCTTGGACTTCTTAAGTTATTTATTTCTTTGACTTCTTAAGCAGTCATTTCTAGTAACTGATAAAGCAATATTGCTATTTTTTTTGTCTTCCTTATATGCTTGGGCCATTAGGGGTTTTGTAGGACTAAGAGATTTTTTTAGAAGAGATTTTCCCTGTAGAGATGTTCTTAAGAGCTGTTTAGCGTCTGGTATTGCTCTGGGAACAGATGTTTCTAGAGAAGAGTGTTTGGTACAACCTACAATAGTTTAATAGCCAATAGTTTTTTCAAAATTAACAAGGACTTTTTATGTAACTAACAATTAGAATGATTTTTTTTTCTTCCCAAAGTCTGATTCATCTCAATTGCTGCTTTTGAGATGATCTATTTTTTCAGTTTTAAAGTGAAAAAGATTTTTGAAAGAGTTCTAAAAAGTTGGTTGCCAACTGAAATCAAAATTTTCAATAATTGATAATAATCTCAGAAAGTGATAGTTGGCCTCAAAAAGCTATCCTAAACGGGCTCTTAGGGGACTCACATGAAATTTTGATCCGGCCATCCTTGTCATTGTCTTCCATTGATATTATGGCTTATTGACAAGTGATAGTTGGCCCGGGATCGCAGACAAGCTCTTGGTGGACTCACTTAATATTTTGATCTGGACATCCTATTAGTTTCTTCCATTGGTATTATGGCCTTTTGTGGTCTTTGCAGATTATGTTTCTTGAGAATTTTTGTTCCAATACGACACCCCCTTCTCTTTCTCTCAGTCTCCCTTTCTCCTGCTCGTTCTTTTTTATTACTTCCTTCTGTTTATTTTCTTTTTCCTACTCTATAATCCTCTTTTTTTTTTTTTTTTTTCAATTATAATATCTTCTAGCCACTTTGTCTTTGTGCAAATAATATGTTGCATAATGCCAAGTCAGGCTCTAAGCCAACAGACTCTTTCCATGTGCTGAGCCAGCTCATTCTTTGTTGAAAATTAATAACGAAATCAACTTTTAATCAGTTAAGTAGTTATTTCAACCATCTGTCACAATCCCAAATAATAACTCCATGAATTTTAGTACTATCCAATCATGACTAAAGAAAAATTCGCTTGTTAAGAAACTTGTCCTCAATTATTGTGTTCTTTTTAAACTTTTTTAATCATAGTAACTTGCTAAAGTTATTTCTGGGTCATTAATGGTAGACGTATGTGACACTGTTTTTCATTCAATTTGTATCACTTTTTTCTTAAGATGAGGTAACATCATAGCTTTGAGATTTCTTGTGTACAAATTAGTTTTCCAATTAGAAGTTTATTTTGTGATTTTATTTTTTGAATTAGGTTTTTTTTCTGCGTAGTTTGATTGTAGAAACTTAGCAAGAAAATTTGTTGGTTCTCGTTTTCCACTTTCTATTCAACATACGTTATCATGAAGTGGGGGTCTACCTAAGGTTTACATTTCATATGAACTGGCTGATTTCATTTGTTACGTTAAAGTATTGCTAAGTAACCACTTGCTTCAAAAGCTTAAGCTGTTAGAGAAGGGTCCAACAAAATATATATATATATATATATATGTAAATATGTGAAAACACGATATATTGAATGAATAGAAAAGAGGAATACAAGAGCCTATATATAGGCTAACTCCTAGACTAATATTCTAGCTAAGCGATGTGGGGCAACACATATACAATAATACACACTATTACAAGACTACCCTTTAACACTCCCCCTCAAGCTGGAGCATACATGTCATATGCACCAAGCTTGTTACAAATATATTTCACTCGAATCCCTCCTAATGCTTTAGTAAATAAGTCGGCTATTTATGAATAACGTTTTGCAAAAGCTTCTCTCGAACAGAGTGACAATCGACTTCAATGTGCTTTGTCCTTTCATGAAACACGGGATTAGACGCGATATGAACTGCAGCTTGATTATCACAAAGTAAACTCATTGGAGTAGTATGAGTAAACCCAAGTTCCTATAATAAATGCTTCATCCATACTAGCTTACAAGTAGTATGGGTCATGGCTCTGTACTTTGATTCTGCACTAGACCGAGCTACCACAGTTTGTTTCTTGCTTTTCCATGACACAAGGTTGCCTCCAACTATAACACAATAGTCGGTAGTGGACATCCTATCACCAGGAGAACCTGCCCAATCTGCATCAGTATAACCTTCAACTCGTATGTGACCGTGCTCTTTATATAACAAAAACCACGTCCTGGAGCACCTTTGAGATATCTCAAAATGTGTATCACGCATCCCAATGGGTTGTTCGAGGACAATCCATAAACTGGCTAATCACACTCACATCGAATGCAATACCGGGTCTAGTTACTGGTAGGTAATTAAGCTTCCCTACAAGGCGTCTGTACTGTCTTGGGTCATCAATGAGCTCTCCTTGATCTGATAACAACTTAGTATTAGGATCCATAGGAGAATCCAAGAGCTTGGACCCTAACATGCCTGTTTCAGAGAGGAGATCAAGAACATACTTTCTTTGAGAGAGGCAAATCCCTTCACTAGATCTAGCCACTTCAATGCCCATAAAGTATCTAAGTTGTCCCAAGTCTTTAGTTTGGAACTGCTTTTTCACGAAGGACTTCAACTCCTGAATTCCCTTGGAGTCATATCCAGTTATAACAATATCATCAACATAAACAAGTAGGATTTTACCTGCCGAAAAGTGCTTATAAAGACAGAATGATCAACACCACACCGCTGAAGACCAAATTCAGCAATAACTTCATTAAATCTTACAAACCAAGCACGGGGGGACTGTTTCAGGCCATATAGGGACTTCTTCAACTGACTAGCTATACTAGACTCCCCCTGAGCAACAAACCCAGGTGGTGCTCCATATATACTTCCTCCGAAAGAGTGCCATTCAGAAAGGCATTTTTGACATCCAGTTGATGTAACGACCAGTGATAAGTAGCAGCAAGGGAGATAAAGAGACGAACGGAAGCAATCTTGGCAACTGGAGAGAATGTCTCGGAATAATCAAGACCATAAATTTGGGTATAGCCCTTGGCAAAAGACGTGCTTTCAACCGATCAAGAGTGCCATTAGGATGATTTTAACATTAAAAACCCAACGACACTCAACTACAGACTTCCCAGATGGAAGAGGTACTAACAAGTACCAGTTTCTCTCAAGGCAAACATCTCATCCCCCATAGCTTGTTTCCATCCTGAATGGGAAAGAGCCTCTGCAGTAGACTTAGGAAGAGAGAAAGTAGACAGAGACAACAAACGAAGAAAAAGCATGAGACAAATGATCATAAATACACAATTTGAAATCGGATGAGAAGTACGAGTACGCTTACCCTTCTGGAGAGCAATTGGAAGGTCTGTTTCTGATGGAGGCGGATCTGAAGACACGGAGGCCACATGCGTAGTAGCTGAATCCTGAATAGTCCCAACATTCTAATGACGACGGGTGTAGGTCTGGAGGTTAGGACGGTCCAGTCCAGCTTTGGGAGGTAGGGAGGGGGGAAGGGGAAGGGGAACCATAGAGTCAGTTAATAGAGTAATATGGAGTGAATTCAAAGAAGGTAACATTAGCAGA
Organism: Hydrangea macrophylla; assembly: GCA_033977485.1. Classification (NCBI taxonomy): domain Eukaryota; kingdom Viridiplantae; phylum Streptophyta; class Magnoliopsida; order Cornales; family Hydrangeaceae; genus Hydrangea; species Hydrangea macrophylla. The sequence continues at coordinate 40,817,840 of CM066994.1, forward strand.
GACAAAGAAGCGACCCAAGGAAGGACTATAACAATGATACCCTTTTAAAGTTCTGGAGTACCCCAAGAAAATACACTTGATAGCACGGGGATCCAACTTATCGGTACCCGGAGTGAGTTGTTGCACAAAACAGACGCACTCGAACACACGTGGAGCAACAGGGAAAGGTGGGGTAGAGGGAAAGGCGGGGTAGTGGGAAACAAGGTGGCACGGGGTGTGCACCCATTAAGGATGGAGGATGGCATACAATTAATCAAATGCAAGCAGTAAGAATTGCATCTCCTCAAAAACTCTTGGGGACCCTCATCTCAAATAACAATGTGCGGGTGACGTCTAATAAGTGACGGTTTTTTCTTCTACAACACCATTTTGCTGAGGGGTATGAACACACGAGGATTGATGAAGCATGCCATGTTATGCCATATACGTAGTGAAAGGATGGGAAAAATATTCTTGTGCATTGTCACTACGGAGAATTTGAATAGGAGCATTAAACTGAGTTTTAATTTCATTACAGAATGTACAAAATATAGAAAATAACTCAGAACGATTTTTATTAAATAAAGTAGTTCGGGAAAAATCATCAGCAAAACAAACAAAATACCGATACCAAGTGATACGGTGTGGACCCCAAACATCTGAATGCACTAATTGAAATGGACTAGACACATGGTTACTAACTCGGGGAGCAAATTAGACACGGTGATGCTTCCCCTATTGGCAGGTCTCGCACTCTAAAGTAGATAAATGACTTAAACTAGGTACTACTAGCTTCAGATTGGCTAATGAAGGACGACCAAGACGACAATGGATCTGGTGAGGAGAGACAGTGGCAGGACACGCCGTTTGAGTAGTGGGCAAATCATCAAAGTAGTAAAGACCATTGGATTCATGCCCTACGCCAATCGTCCTCCGAGTCGTCAAATCCTGAATAAGAACAGAACCACGGAAAAAAGAAACACAAGCATTAAGATCTTTAGTCAATTTCCCAACAGATATCAAATTGAAAGGTGAACGAGATATAAAGAACAGATGATAAGGACAAAGACGGGGATAATTGGACAATCCATATGCCTTCAACTGGCATAGAAGAGCCATCCGCCAAAGTAACGGGAGGTAAGGAAGAGGACGGTTTAAGAGACGAAAAAATGGTGGATATACCTGTGAGATGATCGGTGGCAGTAGAGTCAATTACCCAAGGACGATTACGAGAAGTAAAACAAGCAGTGGAGGTACCTTTATGAGCGATAGAGGTACTAGGAGCAGAAGCATGCTGAGAGGCCTGGACCTGAAGAAGTTGAGAATGCTCTTCACCGGAGATGGAAATCGGATCACCCACAGCAGGAGCATGAGAAGATGATGAAGCATCACTAATAACAATAGCATGTGCAAATCGAGCAGGGTGACCAATGAGATCTCTACACATCTTCCTTATAATGACTGTCCTTATCACAATTAGTGCAATGAGGAAGACCACCACGGCCACGACGGGGATTACCATCACCCCGACCTGCAGTGGGTGGTGGAGCCTAAGTAACTAAAGCGGAATGATCAGTATCAGAAGAATTAGAACCCTTATCACGAGACGTACTTTGGAGAACACGCTGGTATGTCTCAGCAAGAGGGGGCAAAGAGGCACCCCCTAGAATCTGAGACCGAATAGGCTGAAAATCAGATTTCTAGCCAGTAAGAAATTTCATTTCGGGTGATGCTTGTGAACTTGGAAAACATCATAGAGCTTCGTTTGCTCCTAGTAATAATAAAAGTTCTATTCCTTTTACATTAATTCACACTGATGTTTGGGGTCCATCTCGTACCGTGTCTTTAAAGGGTCGTAGATGGTTTATTTCCTTTATTGATGATTGTTTCCATACTACTTGGTTGTATATGATGAAAGAAACGCGGGAAGTGTTCTCTATTTTTTCAAAATTTCCATAAAATGGTATGTACCCAATTTGGGGCCGTTGTGAAGGCTTTACGGTCTGATAATGGGGGTGAGTATATCGACTCTGGGGTGGGTGCATATTTTTTTCTTCTCAAGGAATTATTTGTCAGACTTCATGCACTAACACTCCACAACAAAAGGAAGTTGCAGAACGCAAGAACCGTCATCTTTTAGATGTTGCCCGATCCTTACTCTTCCAGGTTTAAGCTCCTCAGTCTTATTGGGGTGAAGCAGTGTTGACAGCTGCTTATCTTATTAATCATCTTCCCACCCATGTGTTGAATAAGAAAACACCACTTGAGGTCTTTGGTTGTGTGTGCTTTGTCCATAACCACTCTCCTACTCGTGGTAAATTGGACCCTTGCTCTATTAAGTGTGTTTGTAGGTTACTCTCCTATTCAGAAGGGATATAAATGTTACCATCCTCCGTCTTGGAAGTGGTTTGTATCTATGGATGTTACCTTCCATGAGTCTCAGTCCTACTTTCTTGATAATTCCCCATCTCTTCAGGGGGAGCAGAAATATAGGGAAGAGCTGCCTGAGTTGCCTATGTGGATTGAGGTAGAGACGGAGACTGTTGAAAAAGAAGAGGAAGAAAAAGAGAAAGTTCAGAAGGAGGAGGGAGAAAAAGAGAGAGTTGAGGAGGGAGAAAAAGAGAGAGTTGAGCAGGAGGAGGAAGAAAAAAGGAGAGCTGGAAAGGATATGTTGGTCTATTCTAGGGGAACTTGGAGTAAAAGGACTAGAGAGACTCCAGAGGTCACAACTTCTCATCTTCCACTGCTATTCTCTCTAAGTGATGAAGATTCAGGTAATTCCTCTGCTGCACCTTCTCTTGAATCTGATGATCTAGATATCCCTATTGCTATCCGTAAGGGTGTTAGGTCTTGTACTCAACATCCTATATCAAATTTTGTGTCTTATTCACGGTTGTCACCCTCTTATAGAGCCTTTCTTTCAAAAGTTTCCTCTATTTGTGTTCCTAACCATGTTCAAGATGCTCTTGATCTTGCTGATCCTAAGTGGAAACATGCCATGGTTGAAGAGATGAAAGCTCTTCATAAGATTGGCACTTGGGAGTTGACGATGTTACCGAAAGGGAAAAAGACTGTGGGGTACAAGTGAGTGTACACTGTGAAGCACAAGGCTAATGGTTCTATTGAGCGGTTTAAAGCTCGGTTAGTTGCAAAGGGTTTTACTCAGACCTACGGGGTGGATTATCAGGAGACCTTTGCACCGGTTGCAAAAATGAATTCCAGCTGAATTCTTCTTTCTCTTGCAGCTAACCTGGAGTGGCCACTTCACCAATTTGATGTGAAGAATGCATTCTTACATGGAGATTTGGAGGAGGAAGTCTATATGGATGTTCCCCTAGGTTTTGAGGACTCCAAAACAGAGGGTAAGGTGTGCAACCTGAGGAAATCTCTGTATGGTCTTAAGCAATCTCCGAGAGCCTAGTTTGACATATTTACTCAGGCAATACTTCGATATGGTTTCAAGCAGAGTAATGCTGATCAGACATTGTTCGTCAAACATTCATCTCTAGGTAAGACTACTGTTTGTATATGTTGATGACATTGTGCTTACCGGAGATGACTTGGAAGAAATGGAGCAACTGAAGAGATATATGGCTAGTGAATTTGAGAAAAAGGACTTGGGAGCGTTGAAATATTTTCTTGGAATTGAACTTGCTAGATCCAAAACATGGGATATTTATTTCCCAAAGGAAATATGTCCTTGATTTATTGAAGGATACTGGTATGCTTGGGAGTAGAGCGTGTGACACTCCGATGGAACCCAATCAGAAGCTAAGTGATGATAGCAGCGGAGAAGTAGTTGATACGGGAAGGTATCAAAGGTTAGTGGGTAAGCTCATATATTTGTCTTATACTCATCCCGACATTGCTTTCGCGGTCCGTGTCGTAAGCCAGTTCATGCACTCTCCTCTGGAGTCTCGTCTCGAGGCTGTTTTCGGGATTCTTCGATACTTGAAGTCCTCTCCATGAAAGGGCTTAATTTTTCCCGACAAGATCATTTGAGGGTGGAAGCTTATACCGATGTAGACTGGGCTGGTTCCATTACCGATAGGAGGTCCATCTCGGGATACTGTACCTTTGTAGGAGGTAATCTTGTTACTTGGCGAAGTAAAAAGCAGAATGTTGTGTCCAGGTCTAGTGCAGAAGCTGAGTTTAGGGCTATGGCCTAAGGAGTTTGTGAGCTCTTGTGGATTAAATCTTTGTTGAAAGACTTGAAGATTGAGTTGAAGGATTCTATGAGACTATATTGCGATAATAAGTCGGCGATCAGTATTGCTCACAATCCCGTTCAACACGATTGAACTAAGCATGTTGAGATTGACAGACACTTTATTAAGGAGAATCTTAACAGTGGGACTATTTGCACTCCGTTTGTGAAGTCGACCATTCCATGATATATTAGACAAGCTGAATATGAAAAATATTTTTGTACCAGCTTGAGGGGGAGTGTTTTTATGTAGGGACTTACTTATATGTAATTATCTTTTATCATCTTATTATTCAATATAAAAGAGGGTCTAACAGTTTGTTTGCCTAAGCTTTGCCAAATAATATTCAACATTTGCTGCAACTGAAAATACTAAGATGAGAGATCGTACATCCGAGTGAGATCGTTGGAGAACAAGAGATGAGCATTGTTGAGATTGTTGGTTCCACATCGGGGACTTATAACCTTGCTACTCAATATATAAGTTCAAGGGGCCACTCCACCCATTGCCAATTGGTTTTGGGTTGGATACTCCAATTTAACATGGTATCAGAGCAGGTTATTGCTGGGCCCAATTTGTCCGCGTGTGCTCCACGTCACCCTATCTCAGTAATCCACGTGTTTGGCTTTCAGTCATGCCACACGTGCGGGGGCGTGTTGAGATTGTTTGTCCCACATCGGGGACTTATAACCTTGCTACTCAATATATAAGTTCAAGGGGCCACTCCACCCATTGCCAATTGGTTTTGGGTTGGATGCTCCAATATAACATGGTTTCAGAGCCAGGTTATTGTTGGGCCAATTTGTCCACGTGTGCTCCACGTCACCCTATCTCAGTAATCCACGTGTTTGGCTCTCAGTCATGCCACACGTGCGGGGGCGTGTTGAGATTGTTGGTCCCACATCGGGGACTTATAACCTAGCTACTCAATATATAAGTTCAAGGGGCCACTCCACCCATTGCCAATTGGCAATGGGTTGAGTGGCCCCTTGAACTTATATATTGAGTAGCAAGGTTATAAGTCCCCGATGTGGGACAAACAATCTCAACAAACATAATCCCAAATATCCTTACAGGTTCCCAAGTGACCACACATCCGTAACATGTGGTTCCATAGAGTTCCAAAAGAGGGAAACGATTTGGGCATCCATTTGTTTCCATGTCGTGATGGCCTTCACGTCGGTGGTAGGAGCAAACTTGGTATGGTGTTCATCAAAACCCAAGCTAGTGAGGGCAATATTGACAGCACGAGGCCATTGGAGAAAACTGAATCCATTCGACTTCCGAGTGGTGAGTTGAGGAAGAGCTTTGGATTCCATGAAGAATATAAATCTCAAGGAAACAAGATCGAAACCAGATCAGGGCCAAAAACACTAAAAAAAAAAAAAAAAAAAAAAGAAACCAGGAGACTGCCACACACTTGCCGGAGGTTCTCAAGGGTTTGGCTGATTAGGGTTTGGACAGGGCGGTATGGCTCTCGAACTTCTCACTGAAATCCGGCAACGACAATGAACTCTCGAATTCTAACTAAGAATTGGCAAGATGAGCAAACCGAAGGACGATTGCTCTGATACCATGTAAATATGTGAAGACACGATATATTGAATGAATAGAAAAGAGGAATACAAGAGCCTATATATAGGCTTACAACTCTTACTTCCTTCCTGTGTTGGTAGTTCTCTATTCTAGCTAAGCGATGTGGGACAACACATATACAATAATACACACAATTACAAGACTACCAACAATATATATATATATATATCAACCTTCAACACCACCCTCCCTCACTTGCGGCCTCGTCTCACATGTAGAGAGGCAACAAACAAAACTCCATCATAGTGGATGATAATGTCTAACATTCGGCATGTCTCGGATTGGTTCATCGAATCTTCTTGTACGATCTGATGTTGGATAATAGGAAGGTGACTCCGGGGCTAAGTTGCACGAAGCGGGTGACGGGGCGGGGGCGGGGGCGGGGGCGGGAGCGGAAGCGGGGGCGGGAAAGCGCTAAACATTACGAGGTTTCAAAGGTTTCTTCGTGAGCGGGGCGGGAGCGGAAGCGGGGTTGGGAGCGGAAGTGGGGGCGGGGAGTGTGACCACTTTTAAAGATTCCTACTTCTAAGCTCCGGGGTGGTCAATGAGCTGAATTGCTTCCTTCAAGAATCTGCAGGCTGAGATCCAAAGTTGTACCCGACTTTGTTTGGATAACCAAAATCCCTACGACGTTCAAGTTAAAATGAGATGGAAGAAGGAATCAAGTATTTCAATCATTGTGTCCTTTCAACGAACCTCGGTCATAGCTTTAATAAGTTTCTTATATAACGGCTACCTTAGTTTGAGCCATGATTTTTGGGATTCTAAATGCCCCTTACTTGATTTAGTATTTCATTTTGAATGCAGAACTGGTCCCATAATTTGAAATAGACCTTGTAATATGTCGTGACGCTACCAGTTGGAAAACACCTTCAACAAGGCTGATCATTTTGATTGAGATACTACTGGGAGTTTTGCACTTCCTTTCTTTTATTTTGCTTTGGTATTATTCTGTGTTGCATACAAAAAGGATCACGGAAGAAGATGGGATTCTTTCCTAGTAATCTCTCTTAGATTTTTGTCTGTGTGTGCATGTGGTTTTACACTTGGTCATGATATTGAGTTTTTTTTTTTAACCTTCTGATGCATTAACTCCTACTTAGGTCTCCTCACACATATTGACTTGGTCTGTCATATTCCATATGATAAATTTGCAGATCTTGAGAGAGTACATGGATTTACTTTTGGAGATAGTACGGATGTTACTAAAAGAAGTAATTGGGAAGACTTCAGAGCAAGGCTTAACAAGGTGCGCATGGCATTAAGTTTTATAAGAAAAACCGTGTCCGTGAATCAATTAAGTAGGCCAAGTTTTTTCAAAAAATAGCCATTGCCGTCAACCACAAATCTCTTTCTATGTATTATTAGTTATCTCCTTAGTTATTATCATATAGCTTGTTTTCAAATCTTCACAACCGATCATCAAAATTTGAAATGAAAAATAATGCAGGAGCTGTAATAGGTGACTTGAAATGCCTGGAAAATGTTCTTTCTGGCTTAACTGTGTTCCTTCCAACTACTAAAATTATTTTGGTAATAGATTATTGGTCAAACTTGTGCGTGCAAAATTGGCTGGTATGGTGGGCCTGGACACAATTGTTTACAGTTATGAAAGGGTCCAGTTTTTTTTTTATTCTTTTTCATTTCATCTCGAATAATTATGCCTGTGCTGAAGTGGCTTGTGAGTTCTTAAAGCGGAATGTATTATGAGGCTGTCTACAAAGTTCAGAAACATGATTACCCAGTCTAAGGAAAAGGGAAAATATGAGCAGTAGTAAATGAACAAAAACTCCCATGTACTTCTATATTTTTGTCAACAGATATTTTCAAACCATCTTAATCGATTTTCTTGTATTTTATCAGGAATTGGTGTTATTTTTACCATTTCACTTATATAGTCATTTCTCCTTCTATCCTTTCTTTCCACTACACTCGTTATACTGTAGTGTTGTTTTGTAGTTGCCCAACACTCCATAAACCATAGCTGGCCTAATAGCTGTCCTACGAGATTCTCTTTTTACTTTTAGTGGTAATATGCCAAGCAATGTTCTAAAAATCGCTAGGCGCTAGTCGGGCGGCTGAGGGGGGGGCCTAGCGCCTAGGCGGATTTGTTTTCCAGTAAAATTAATTATGTAATAGATATATATACCATATATACCAGTTATGTGGTGTTATTTAAGAATAATTAAAGATTTGGGGTCCAAATAATAGATCTCTATAAAGGTTTTGTGGTGTTTTTTTTTGGAAATAAGTAAACAGTATGAGAAGGTTTTTAATATTTAAAAAACTATTAGAGATCTATTAATAATTAACTTAAACATTAAGTGTATATATATACACTAATGCTAGACGTAACCATGAAGTAATTTTTTTTCCCTTCGTATTTTAACAAAATTACAATCTCACCCCAGCCCACCTAGACCCGCCTAGACCCCCGCCTAGTATGTTGGGCGATTTTTCAAACGCCTAGGACGAAATCCAGGCGGCGGGGCACTGCCTTGCGCCTAGGTGCTGCTGAGGCCGATTTTTAGAACACTTGCCACAAGCACTCTTCCACTTTTCCCATCTTGCTTTAATTTTACAAATTACATTAATTTCTATTTCACCGTCCTTATCTATTGTTAAGTCTAAATAAAGGAAGTTACTACTTTTTGACCACTTCTCTATTTTTACTACAAGTCTTACTAAAATTGCTTTCCATATATGTTGCTTTTGACCTACTTATCCTAAATCCTTGCAACTCCAAACCTTCTCGCCAAACTTCTAGTTTATCATTTAATCCTCCTTTACTTTCGTCAAGTTAGGCAATATCATTTGCCAAAAGAATACACCTTGAAATCTCATATTGAATACGTCTATTTTAGTTCATCCATGTCAGAGAAACTGTCCCACGCGGAATAAATGAGGTCAGCTATGGATAGGTATACATGTTGGATTAGGCCTTTCCACCTATCAGCTTAAGCTTTCAGGTTGGATATAAACTTTCTTCATGGTACCAAAGCCAGGTCCACTTCTAACCCTTCTTTAAAAATAAAAAAATAAAAATAAAAAAAAAAGGTAAAGAAAGAAAGAAAGAATTAGCCCACAACCCATGATGATAGATCCTGGAAAACAAAAACAGGGCTGCACGATGATAAGACCTAAAGAGGCGTACGTGACACACCCAAGAAGAGGCTGTACGTGAAGAAGGGGGGGGGGAGGGGGGGATGATGGTGTTTTAGAGAAAATGTCCCACTTGGAATAAATATGAGGTTGATTGTGGCTAGATATACATGTTGCATCTCTCCACCTATTAGCTTAAGCTTATAGGTTGGATACAAAGTTTCTTCAATCAATAACTAAGGCAAAAAGATATGGGCTTAATGTTGATCCTAGATGCCCAATATTTGGAAACTTCCTTTATTCTCTTGCAGTCGTTCTAGTACATTTGCAACTCCATCATACTTGTCCTTAATCAACCTAATATACTTACTTCTGACTCATTTTCTTTCTGAAACCCCCCATATGAAATCTCTAGGGCTCTTATCATATGCTTTCTCCAAGTTCATAAAAACCGTACGAACTGTGTTTGTTTGAACTAGTTGTGACTATTCCGAACCAGTATTTGACAATAAGATTGTGAGGGTAACCTTCAACAGATAATAGTTTGTTCATCTATGGTTTCTTTTCCCCTCTTTTACTCTGTGATTGAACTTATATAACATTGATGCAAACCTTTAATATTCTACAGCTTCTGTGTTTGGAGGAGCCGTGGACTCTTGTTATCGATGACGCCCTAGCAAATTCCTTTGTTGCGCCTGCAACCGATGATATTAAAGATGACCATCAATTAACATGTAAGTCTCGCTTTCTCAACAAACGTTCGGTTGAAATTTGGTACATGTAAACATTATGGGATGGTTCCAACAGTTTGAAAGATCTGTTTATGGTGGATTGTCGTGTTTCAAGTCATTTGCTTCATTAGATGGAGTGGGGGGTCTCTTGTGTGAGTCACCGTTCCCGTTCTAGTTTGCAATTTGCCTCCATTATGATGGAGTTTTGTTCGTTGCCTATCCACGTGCGAGATAGGGTCGCATTTTTGGAAGGGTGTTGAAGCATTGGGCCCATTCTCTAACAGTTTGAGCTTTGGAGCAACTGGTTACTTAGCATTAACATCTGTCAAGTTCACTTAAATTTGTCCGGCTTAAGTGTCTTTTTTCCTTGGTAATAGGATCTTTTAGGAGAGCTGAAAATTTGTTTCAGAATATCACTTTCCGTGCAGTTGACACTCGTTGAGTCTTGATTAACACAACCGTATTTTACTTTCGAGTTCACTTTTGGAATATAGTCAATACGTTGCATGGCTACTTTGTTGCTATAGTTTGTTTTTCGTACGGTTATATGTTTTTTCTTTTGTTTGTTATATATGATGTTTTACGAACGAGTAATGTGCAGTTGAGGAATACGAGAGGTCATGGGAGCAGAATGAGGAGTTAGGTTTGAATGATATTGACACCTCTTCCGCCGATGCTGCTTACAACAACTCTACATCAGATAATACATTACAAGGGTAATATATGTGTGTGTGTGTGTGTATCCAGTAATTTTGATTGTAAGTCTTGTTCTTCTTCTTCTTCATTGTTAGGATAGTAATTTTGGTTGTGACTTATTCTTATTTTCTCTGAGTTTCAAATTGTAACAGTTTAGTTGCAATGCATCTAAGGAAATGCCACCCTTGGATGTGTTTGTATTTTTAGTACTTTCTGTGAATGAACTTGAGCAATTATCTCATCAGGTAATTGTCATTTAAAGCATGTAATGAAATTGGTTGGTTATCTTTGATTAATTTAGTGGTATTATGGTTGGAGGTCAGGCCAGTATATATTCTCGTCTTAAAGGTTTAAAAATTACTGAGACTTGCACTATCATACTGTGATTGGTAAGCACCCAAGGTTTAATGAATACATTTACTTATAGAGCCATGACACTCTTTGACGTGTGAGGATCCTTGGCGGCGCACAGACTAGGCATCGCCTGCGTGGTACTGATAGGACCACACGATGGTTTGTCTTTTTTTTTTTTTTTTTTTTTTTTTTGCATCTTTAAAAAATTGCAAAAAAAAACAAATCATCGTGTGGTAGTGCCACATAGGTTCTGCTAAGGTGCTGCCCCTTCGCCTTGCGGCGGAGGATCTTGACCCTCTTTGAGACACTTCTCAAGTTTTGCCCACAACACCAAAATCCAGAATGTTGGGCAGTTTGAGGTGTATTTTGTTTATCACTTGTTACTCCGTGGGTTAATAATAATAATTTCTCTTTATCTACTTTTTGTTGTTGGATTGTGATTCATGAAAAGGTTTTTTGTTAGAAATGTAGTGTTAAATCCCCTATTGGGGAAAGTTATCAAGGACACAATGGAAACTATTTTAGGCAAAAGTCCCTCAATCCAAATATTTTGTTAGTAGAATCACATTAAATAAAAATTCTTACGATTTTGTGAAATTTCACTAAACTTTATCTTTTAGTGAAATTTAACGAGATTGTCGGGGATTTAATTTGTCTAGTTTTATATGTGAGTGGCTTTTTACTAAAAATAAATTCATTGTTGGACTTAATGTTTAGAAAGTATTGTAAATTGACTAAACCCTAATTGCTCTTATTATTATTATTATTATTATTATTATTATTATTATTATTATTATTATTATTATTATTATTTGTTTTTGTGAAAATGTTCGTTCTGCATCTTTCCTACTCTAATTTACGAACCAAACAGAGCTTACAGATGGTTATGCTTGCCAGCAATCAAAATAAGGTCCTCCATATGTTCTTTGATAAGTACATCACTCGCAGGGTTTGCTAAAGAGTTCCGGCAAATCATTATTAGGATACAACAAAACGTGGAAGTTTGCAGATAGTAAATTTGAGAAGTTCTCTATGTAAAAATTCCATAGTGACTTCAATAACATGGAAGAGAGAGAATGAAATGTATATACGGTGTAATCGGTTTGGTTCAGTTTTGGTGATTTTCAAACCGGCCGATTGGTTTTGATTTGGTTCGGTTTAATGTATTTGGGTAATTTGGTTTTGATTTGGTTTGGTTTATGTATTTGGGTAATTTGGTTTGATTTTTACACAGAAGTATCTTTGAGTAAACCGACCGAATTGGTTTGTTTGGTTGGTCGGTTAGATTTTTCTTAGACTGTCAGAAATAAATTGTTAAAACAGTTATTCGTCTAAGAGTTGTGATGGTTGTTATTTAGCTGCTAAAGTAGTTAACCAATGGGACAATGTGTTTTAGTTAAAAATGAAAATTTAAACTTGTTTGGCCAGAGTTTTCTATCCAAAGCTGTGCCATTAAAAGGCTATATTCTCGTATTAAAAAAAAAAAAAAAAAAAAATCCTAAACAGCTCTCAAATTCAAAAAAGGATATAAAGAAACATATCCCTTCTGATCGAATTCAAAAACCAAAAATGGTTATTTGTCTTAGATTTTATGCAATGTTTTAGGGCTTGTTTCTCAATCTTCTTCCACATTTTTCAATTTGCGACCCTTCATTCTTATTTCACCTTCACTCGAGAGAAAAATAATAGAGCATCTAAGTAACATTGTTGATAAAATTCTGGAAAATAAAGTGTTGTGAAATTTCACAAAACACGTTTTCAAGATTTCACAAACAAAGTTCTGAGAAATTTAACAAACTATTAAAGTGAGAAATTTGTAAAACTTTCATAGACAAACAACGAAGCATCTATCTAAGGAACAATGTTGATAAATTTTTTTGACAAGAATGTTCTAAGAAATTTTACTAAACATGTTTTGAGAATTTCATAAACACAGTTTTCAAAAAATTAACAAACTATTAACTTGAAAATTTTCAAAAATGGACTGGGAGTCTCACCCTTCAACCCATGACTCAAACAAAGACAAAACATTTTGAAAATTCCGGGAAAAAAAAAATGGTTTTGGTAGTTTTGAGAAATTTCTCAAAACAAACTTTACAGATTGAAACGAATTACAAATTGGAAAGGAACCCAAACAGCAATGACCCTAGCCATTGATCAACTCACAGAGAATAGAAACCAAACTAGCCTACCAAGGGAGTGTCCCTAACAAAGAATAAACCAACCAAAAAACAGAGAGCATAACTGAGTATTTGGCACGCCTCAGGCACCGAGCCTCGAATAGATTCTCGAAAGAAAGTATGTTTCACTAAGCACAAAGTACAATGAGTAATAACAACAGGAGTATAATGAACAATAGTATATATATTACATATAACACAAAACAAAATTTTGAGTCCTCATCACACACGCACGCACAAAGCCGAGTCCTATTTGAACCATGTACATTGCTAGTTTTCGTGTTTGAGAATATCCAAAATACGATATAGTCTAGTTCACGTTCACTTTTTTTATTTGGTTATTGTGAGAATCAAAAGTTCTCACAAGAACCAGATAAAATTAGAGTTAGACTGAACTAAGTCCTGTTATAGGCTTTTCCAGACCCTTACCTATCCACATATATTATTTGGTTATTGTGAGAATCAAAAGTTCTCACAAGAACCAGATAAAATTAGAGTTAGACTGAACTAAGTCCTGTTATAGGCTTTCCCAGACCCTTACCTATCCACATATATTCCCCCCCCCCCCTCAAAAAAAAAAAAAAGGGAAAAAAAGAAAAGAAAATAGTGAGCCATCTTTGATATGCTATCACCTCCTCTGTATAAGAAGCAAGCGCCAAAATAGCCAAACAAATGGTTCGGTTGGTGATATGTTTCTTCCCAAGACATTGTAATAAAATTGCAATACACAGCTCCTGATTTCCGAGTCCTCCTGCAAAGGCATTATAAAAAGCACAAAAGATAGATAAAATTGAGATAAATTTTTTTTTTTTTTCTATGTGTAGTTACATAATTATACAAGATCAATTAAATTATAGCAATGGGAGCTCGGATGTGGTATCACATACCACCATAAGTGGTACAACTGACAAAGCATTTGGTAATCACAACTTTATACATTGGACGAATGTTAAGGTTTCTATTGCATTCATCTTCTATGTAAGCATTTTGGGTCTAGCATGAGGAGAAAACAAATGTTTGCCATTTAAAATTGGTAACATGTTGTGAGCTCCAAAACTTTCGTGTAGAAGAAAAAGGAAAAGTACGAATGAAACTAAATTTATAATATTTTTCAAACCTATTTTGAAGTTAATTTTTTTTTTTTAAATAATAAAAATTCAAGACAAGAGGAAGTGACTCATAAAATTCAAAAACTCTAATTCAATTTTCAATTTTCAATTTATTTTCTTTTCTATTCTATTCTAGTCATATTTTTTCCTGTAACCTGTTTAGTATTTTTTCCCCTCACGCCTCACTAAATTATTGAACCAAAGAAAAAGGAGAAAGGAGAAGTATAAAGGAACTATATTTCTCTCTCTCTCTCTCTCTCTCTCTCTCTCTATATATATATATATATATATATATATATATTTTAAATAGATTAGAAGTTAAGAAAAAAAAATTCAAGAACAAGGGAGGGAATTGACTCATAAAATTCAATTACTTTAACTCAGTTTTAATGAATTTTCTCTTCCTTTCTAATCTATTCTCGTCATTATTTTTCTTGTAACCTATTAAATAATTTTCCTCTCGGGCGTCACTAAATTATTGAACCAAACAGAGTTTTAGTGTTCAATTTATTCAATCTGTTCAGTCAACCTAAAATAAAAGTTTGGAAGCATAGGTGATCTACATGCAACAGCCGTTGAGATTGGAAATATTTTTAGGAAATTATAGTTAAAAGCTCCTAAAATAGATTTTTTTTTTTTTAGTCTAACAACTAGTTGTGTGAAATTTAGTAACAATATTTGATTAAATTTTACAAATCAGAAACATTGGACCAAAATTAAAAACCGAGCTGTCCTTTAAACTCAATTAATGCAATCTGAGAATTTACTTACATGAAGGACGTTGGACAAGGTGGCAGCCATTAACTTTGTAGGAAAGGAACGTCTAAGTGCTTCCCGACCCCTACATATCAAAAATGAACATCAACACAAGTTTAATTTATGCTTAATCATTACAACACACATATAAGCATAAGTTTGAAGAACAAATTAATTAGAGTCCTTGTGGGAATAGGAATTTTTTCTAAAACTAATTTTTTTTTTTTTTAAAGCATTGCTCAAGGTTTGATATTAAAGTGAAAATTAGAAAATTTTAAAGCATTGCTCAAGGTTTGATATTAAAGTGAAAATTAGAAAATTCTCCAACATTTGGAGGCATGAAATACTTGTCAAAGATTGTTCAGTTTTTCAAGAAAACTTCAATCTGCTGCTTCTAAATTAAATTAAAGCTAATTTAATTTTGGAAAAACTGTTAACAAAAAAAAAAAAATAGTTGTTAAAAGAGCAGAAGTAGAAAGGGGCTAGGTTGTGCTCTAGCACCCCCAAATTTGGGGGAAATTGTGTTAAGTAATGCCATGCTTTCCGAATTTTAAATCTTAAATGCTTCCTAACTAGATACATGTGGATGTGGTAGTGAGAACACCTTCAATAATGATGCGACCACTACAAGTCTACAACATCCTCCGATCAAAATCTATAGGCGCATTGCGACATATATTTGGGAAACATTTGAGATTCAAAATTTAGGAAACATAAACATTAATCAATTATTTTTGCATGTAATATTTTGGCATGTTCTAATTCAGCCCACATTTTTTTTCTTAATTACTTTCCAGTTTAGCCCTCTTCAGTGTATCGGCCAATTTTGATTCGGCCCACACGAGGAAAATTTTCAATTTAGCCCCTACCAATAGAATATCCCACTTCCGCCATTGGTTGCCAAATAGACTCAAATTTTTCACGGAGTGATTATAATCTCAAGTAATTAGTTATCCGATAGACAATAAAATGACATACCTTGGTATTTCAGAGAGCCTAAGATAACCTTTGATAATATGCTTTAGAAGAGGAGGATGGGGTTTTTGGGAAAGTGTTTCAACCATTTTTCTGAAAACACTTTCAACTGCATAAAACCGATCAGCAAAAGCACAACAGTAATGTAGCCCCTCATCTTGTACCAGAATTTTTGAAATTATTAAGATTGCAACCTGGGAAATAATTAGATATTCAAATCAGTCCTTGTGTCACATTTTGAATATTCTTTCGTTAAGTAAAAAAAAAAAAAAAAAAAAGAAGAAGAATTTTTTTTAGCAACATAGGATCACTGTTTTAAAAACCGGACCGGACCGGCCGGTTGAACCGGTTGAACCGGGAACCGGTTCAAGAAACGGTTCGGTTTGAACCGGAAAAATGCAAAAACCGGTCAATTTTGTAAAAACCGGAAAAACCGGTGGTTGAACCGGAAAAACCGGCAATTGAACCGGAAAACCGGAAGATTTTTATTTTTTAATTATATTTTTTTATATTTTTTATATTTTGTATTATTATTAATATTTATTACATAATTATGACATCACGGTTCAATTCCGGTTGACCCAACGGTTGAACCAGTGACCCGTGACCCGGTCATTTTTCCGGTTCAATGACCGGTCCGGTTTTCAAAACAATGCATAGGATCTAAGCCCAAGTAGTTCAAAATGAGTTGTAACAAACACTCACTTTTCCCCTTCTTCTTTTGTTTTTTGAAATCTGTGTTTGGTTCACGGATTTAGAGAATGCCAAAGGACACGAGAAGGAAAACTATTTTTCTGGTATTCTTCCTAGCCCCTAGGCTATGTTTGGTTCTTGGATTTAGTGAGTAAGGGCATTGAGGAAATACTTTCCTTTTTTCTTTTTTTCGAATAGTGAGGAAAATAGCAAGGTAAAGAAAATACAATGATGAAACACTGCAGATTTTGATTTTTTGAGTCGATTTTCTCTTGTCTTTCTTAAATTACAATTTTATTTTGAAATTCTTAAATTTTAATATTATTTGAACATGGAGGAAAAAATAGGAAAAGTACTAGAGAATTCGTTTTTCTTTCATTTTCTTTTTGTTCTCTAAAGTTGCAAACCAAACTATAACCTATATATTACTCAGTTATGTTTTGTTTAATTAATATTTCTTGGAATTCGAGGAGTTGCAACTATATATCTAGATTAATTAAGAGAAGTGTGAAAGTGAAGAAAGAAAAAATTGTAAGATCATAAGTGTTATTGGTTAATACTTAATGCTATTGTTGTTCTAGGAAAATTGATATTTCAGAAAATTTGAGGTGATGATACAAATATAAAAAATATTACACACACAACATATTTCATAACCTATTCCACAATAAGGACATCTTGGCCATTGATTTTGGTGGATCCCGTGCTGGACCAATGTGGGATCCTCATGAGGCCCATCAAAATCAATGGCCAAGATGTGCAGTAGTGAAATAGATTGTGTGTGTAGCATTACTCTACAAATATATATATATATATATATTAGATAAGAAGTGAATGCACTCACTCTTTTGGACGGTTCATCTCCCAGTTCTATGCTTTGTAGGCACAAAGAAAACATTCCTCTTTCTAATAGAAAATGAATTACGTGTGGATCAGCATCCTGCCCAAAAGAGAAAAGATTCAATGTATAACTTTGTTAGTACAAAAGGGTAGGCGTGGTTTGATAAATTTTTAAAAAAAAATTAAATTTTTTTTTTTTTTACCAAAAATTAAGTATCGGATTTTTAGTTCTCCAAATTTTACAATAATGAAAATAATGTTCTATCGAAAATTTTCAATAGAATTTTTTCAGATAAAGTTTTTAGCTACTTTTTCATATAAAATTAGCACACGAGGCTTACACATTATTAAACACACAAGAAACAAAAAGAAATAATTAAGTGTTGATCAAAATATTTACTTTGAGCAATAAATTAGATTATCAGACCGCCTTGTGAACATTGATTGTAATTTTTAACGTTTCATTTAATAAAAAATAATTTGAATTGGACTAAACTGACAAACCAAAGATAGCCTAATGAAAGCATAAAGGAGCATATATATACAAGAAGCTCAACAAAATAAAAAATAAAAATAAAAACAATCAAAGAAAGTAATGGCCAAGTACCTTCACTAATGCACCAATGAGACCCAAGCTAGTAAGCCTAAGTTGCTCAAAAGGCTTTTCATTTTCCTTCATTTTAAAGAAAGGATATAGATACACTGGTATCACAGCTGCAAGGACAAAATACAGTTAGAATTGGCACTGTAACAATTCTATAACTAGCAACAATAATTGGGACTACCCAACTCAAAGAATCTTCATCGTGTAAGAATAAGAAAACACCAAGTAAAACTCAAAATTAAGTACTCAAAATTTTAAATAATTGAATTTGTAGTTCAAAAAACCATGTTTTAAGTACTCAACTAAATTGAATTCATTGATTTTTTTTTTCCAATAGGATTTTTTTACTTTTTTTTTTTTTTTGTAGATTTTTGGATTTTTTTTTTAGTAAAGTGGTGCATTAAAAAGTTTAGTACTGAAACTTTTTACTTTCAACATTTAATTGAGTTATCAAACACGCCACAAAGGCTTTGTTTGGTTCTTGAGTTTAGTGAGGTTTCCAATTTAATTAAAAAAAAAAAAAAGAACAGGTAATTAAGAAAAGAGAATAAGTTGAGAAATTCATTTAACGTTTTGAATGTTGTGAGCCATTTTCCTTCCTCTAATTATACTTTTTTTACATTCTTTATGCATAAAGGAAAAACGTAAGAGAAAACACGAGCGACCCCCCCCCCCCCCCCCCCAAATAAGAATACTTTTTATTTTTCTGTAAAAAAGGCCCCCCACGACACACACACACACACACACACATCCCCCCCCCCCCCCCCCCCCCCCCCCCCCCCTCTTTTTTTTGCCTTCTTTAAATCAGCAAGCCCAGCAATTTTCTAAGAAATTTTTTTTTCTTTGTTTAGCTAGCCAAGTGAAGAAAAACACGCATGAAAATAGGAAGTAATACAAAATAGGGTGAAAGTTTTTAATTTCTAATGTGACTTAAAAATAGAGGAAAATACTAAAGGACAAGGGAAATAGTTTTCCACCTTACTTCCATCTCTAAATTCTCAAACCAAACATAGCCTAAAGGTAATCATAATTTCTAAAATGCACAGTATATATTTGTTTCCTCAAAAACATAACGTCAAGCTCCGAATATTTCCAAAGAAAAGCTAAAGAAAATGTCCCGGCTAACCAAGGGTGAAGCCACTAGTAGGCTCGGTTGGGCTGCAGCCTCTTAAAAATTGGAATTTTTTTTTAATACATGTGATATTTTAGTCCAATTGTAGTTTAGCGTCCCCCAAATTTGAAAATAAATAAATAAATAAAAAATAAAAAAATTAGGACATGTGAATTTTAAATGTTATGTGATATTTTAAACCCAAATGTAGTCTAGCCCAACTCCCAATCAAGTATTTTAAACTCAATTTGACACCATACTTTGTTGATAAATAGACACCAAAATGTATAAATATTAACCCAAATTAAAGATAATATTGTTCTTAAATAAACCCAATTTGACATATTTATTTGACACCAAATATGTATAAATAGACCAAAAATAAAAAAATAAAAAATTCTTCCAAAGCCCCCCAAAAAAATTCCTGGCTCCGCCCTTGAGGCTAACCAATTTATTACCATTAAAGGGCCATACCAAGTCATATTAATAATCGAGACAAGTTCAGCAACGAAAGAATTTCTGTCTATAATTAACTTTTAATTAGATAGATTTCTTCTTTCCCCAAGGGCTCAAAAGGTAATGTATTATGCTTTTTTTTTTTTTTCTTTTTTTCTTTCAGTCTAGAACATAATCTTTGTATTGAGGCCTAAAATTTATTTAATTTATTCATTTCTTTCACATGTTCATGCTTTAAGTTGTCTCCGAGAATTTTCACATGTTTCCAATTTTCTTCATTTTTTCGGGAAATGTTTCCAAAACATTTACGTTTCCTAGGAGAGTGAATAAACCCTATGAAACAAAATCTTAATCTTAATCTTAATCCTTTATGTGCGTGCACACTAGCACATGGCACACACAGGTCGGATCAATGGGGGGCGGGGACAGGGACGCTCAAGCCTCCAGATTTTGATAAAATTTCCTATTTAGCTTGAAAAAATTGTAAGCCCCCTAAAAAATTCATTAAATTCTGTTTTATTAATATTTGATATTTTTTGGTCAATTTTTATTGCATTAGTTTAAATCAATTATACTAAAATATGTATGAATAGACAAAAAAATATATATATTCTCCAGACAACACAACGTGCAACTTTCTCCTAGTAGTACGTATGTAACTTCAAATTTCTACGTCCGCTCGGCGGCATGCATTAGTATGTAAGTTACATACTACCATGTAACTCAAAAGTTTATGCTTGCAAATGTTTAACATGCTTTAACTTGAGGGATAAGAGTAGTGTAAGAAATTTACCCTTGATAAATGGCATCCTCGTGTCTTCATGAGAAGCAACAGCCTGAGAAAGGGGATGAAAAAAGGAAAGAAAAAGAAAATAGGGTTAATTAGTGTTAAGTCCCAGGAAAAGTAATAGGTTAAAAGGCATAATGAAAACTTTTTAGTAAAAAAACCTTCAATATAACCCTGGGTAAAAAAATCCCCGACGAGTTTGTCAAAATTTCATAAACCTTTTTTGTAAAATTTCACAAACTTTTCTTGTTTTTCGAAGTTTTGAGAAATTTCACAAGCAAAGTTTGTGAAATTTTCACAAACTCGTTGGGATTTTTTTTTCCCAAGGACTTTTCACTAATTTTTTTTTTCCTTATTAGACCTAATGCTTAAAAAATACTCTAAAATAAACTAATCCCTAATTACTCAAAAAAATAAGAACATATTGAATAGTTGTTCGATTTCAAATAATGGTATAGGACAATATTAGCTACAATAGTTTTTTTTTTTTTTTGGTTTGATACAATAGATATATGTTGTTAGAATTTGGGTTCGGAGTCAAATTGAGGCATCCATGATTGTGCTTGACCTATTAGGATGACCAATATAGGGAGATTTTATTGGGAGTTTAAATTTAAACAAACATATATCTTTGACCCAAGGGCGAAAGATACCGTTAAATAAAAAATATAATAATAATAATAATAATAATAATAATAATAATAATAATAATAATAATAATAATAATAACCAACCTGCAATAAAGCAATAGCATTACAAACTTGAGTAGAAGCTTTCAGAGTAAGCTCTGATGGTGTTAGCAATTTGTAAATATCTATTACTTCCTGAAACACAGTGACAAAGTTTGATCATTAGCCAAGCAAGCAACCATTTTTTTCAAAGAAAGCTTAAAATCTAAAATCCAAATGACCAAAGGACTCACATAAGAAAATAATAAATAAGATCAAACTAAAACATACCTTTAAGAGAATGGAAATAGTATACGAAGAATTCCACAAAGACAGAGCCATCTCTGGAAATGTTTCCCTTTTCTGATAAATAAATAAATAATAATAATAATAAAAAGAATTAATGTTAGAGCGATCACAGTAAAAAAGCAAGTAAATTTTAGCAGCAAGGAAGCGTCAGGCGATGCGTGAGATTCGCAAATTTTTTAAAATCAAAGTTACGGGTATGGGGTACTTTTATAAATTATCAAAAAAATATACTTTTATATAAAATATAAATTTTAGAATATCTTGATTTTGTATGCAATTAATATAAAGCATATATAAGCCATATAAGCCTTTTGATGGATAATCCAACTCCCAACATTCTAAAATTAACTCCAAAGTTCTTAAAATTGTGTTAAGAGTCCCCTTTTCTAAAAAGAAATTAACTAAAAGCAACACCCTAAGCATCCAAAGAAAAATCCATGCCAGTGCAGCAGCAAACTAATTGTCAACATTTTAGCAGTAAAGAATTCGAATTGTGAAGTTGATAAATAAAAGCAAGTACGATGAAAGAAATTTTTTTATAACATATATTTCTGAGATTTTTTTGCTAATGGAAGTATAACAAACTTTTTGGTATCAGAGCCAAGTTCTACGGCTTGGACAAGGCCAGAGTTACAAGCGTTTTAGAGGGCATGAGCCCCTCTCAATTTTTTAAATTATTATTTTTACATGTGTTTTTATGTTTTATATATTTGTTTCCCCATTGAATTTTTGATTCCCCCAGAACTCAAAAATCTCACTTTAATCCTTAAATTTTTCTACCAAATAGCTATTCTAGTTACCCAATTAGTCTAAAACATTTTTTGAACAGAATTAGTCTAAAATATTTAATCCTTATAGATATTCCTTTTAAACAAATAAGTAATTTTTTGTTTTTTAAGTGAAAATTAATATTTTAGAAATTCGGCATATGATTATGGAGAGATTAATTTACCTTTGAAAAATAGTGTTTTACAAACCTCGGCCGAGTTTTCAAAACCCCACCCTAGACACCAAAATTACAATATTTCTTCGGTTCTTCCTTAGAAATCTCGGGCCGTAAGCACTGTCCCCAAACCCCCATGTAAGTTTGTGCCCCACAATAACGTCGTATCCAGGCTCCGCCATGGACTGTAACTGTGGTTATGGAAATTAATTTGGAAACAGATTACGCGAAATTTTGGGCAATAGATCATATTAAAAAAAAAAAATTTAACCATCAAGATTTTCAAGATTATGCATCTTGGAAAGAATGATCATGGTTCTTCGTAGTGTTACATAATTTCTGAAAACAGATTCATCCTTTTTTTGTGAGATCATGTTTACAGTTTTACACAATTGAATAATCTTGTCGGACTATTACGCAGGGGTGGACTCAGGATTTTTGGTCAGGGGGGCCTAAATTATACGGGGGTTCGGGGGCAGCGCTCCCGAGGCGAATTTTTTTAGGTCTACTTATACACAATTATGTGTAAAACTGTCAAATTGGTTTAACACCCCTAGTTTGGGGGTAAATCATGTAATTTTAGGGGGCCTATTTCTAAAACCTGTAATATATAACATATAAATTTAGAATTTTCAAAAATCTAGGGGGGCCTGTGTCTAAAACCTATAAAATATTGTATGTAAATCTAGAATTTTTAAAGGTTCAGGAGGGGCCTGTGTGAATTTTAGAAGGGCCAATTTGTAAAATTTGTAAAATATTACATGTAATTATGTAATTTTCAAAAGTTCAGGAGGGCCTGTGCCACCCTGCGGTACACTTGGGTCCGCCCATGCTATTACCCATACAAACATATACATATACATATACATACGGAGTACATATATTGATATATATATATATATATATATATGAGGGTGAACTGATCACGCTTGGCTTGAATGAAGGTGAGGGTTAATAAACCACCAACCAATCTCATAATTAATGGATGTGGAAAAAGATCCTAACAATGTATGTGTGCATGTATATATATATATATATATATATTTATATACAAACCTGGATAAGAAGGTGGATAGCGTCCGCCCGGCGGTCAGGCTCACGAAGCAGCACTATTAACTCGTCCACCGAGGCTGAATTCAAGTCGTCTGCCGCCACGCAGTCATCGCCATGGCCGGAGGAGCTCGGATCGTCTCCTATGGGGTCCATATTATCCGGTTCATTCACAAAAATTACCATCTCTCGAGTACGTACTCGTACGGAATCGTACGTACGTTCAACGTCCGTAACTTTCTCTCTGTCTCTCTATGTGTATATATATATATATATATATGGATTCCTTGGCGAGGTAGGAGAGATAGAGAGCAAGACCAATCTCTCTCTACTACTATTTATTTATTCTCACTCTCCTATTCACGAACTCTGTAGTTTCCTAACATTGGCCAAATAGGACAGAGCAAGACTTTATATATAGTAGGACAGAACTTACTTGAAGTCTAAGTTCCTACTTCCAAATTGTGTCTAGGGGCCTTTTAGTTTTAGCAATGACCCACGGGTTTAGCCGAAAAAGTGTGGATTTAACAATTTTCTAAAAATATTAGTTGAATTTTTATTTCTAGGGTTTTAAAATTATGTGGGTGTTTTATAGATTTCACATATAGTGGGTAAGGGGTAAAATATAATTATTTAAAGGTTAAAATATCACTTAGATTTTATGAGATTTGTTCTAATTATACTTAGATCCCCTCATATTTCAGTAATATCACCTAGACCTCCTGAAGATTGAGGCGTGTGTCACATTGACCCCGTCCGTCAATGTACCGCTAAAAAAATGATGGACTGACATGAATAAATACAAAAAATACCCCTGAAAGTTTGGTCATTGTGTCATTCTAGTCCCTGTAGTTTCAATTGGGTCAATTTGCTCCTAGAAATTTAAATTGAAGCAATTTGATCCAAATGACCCATTCTATGAGAAAATTTGACAGAATTTATCTATTGTTATGCACAATTACGTTAATGAGCGGTTGGAAGATTGGTGGTGTTCCATTTTTTCCTTTAAAAAATGTGACAAATCATAGAATTCTGTCACATTTTGTCAAATTTTCTGTTAAATTCTGTCAAGTTTTCTCATAGAGTGGGGGCATTTAGATCAAATTACTTCAATTTAAAACTCCAATGACCAAATTGACCCAATTAAAACTACATGGACTAAAATGACACAAGGACCAAACTTTCAGGGGTATTTTTTGTATTTATTCATGTCAGTCCGTCAATTTTTTAAAGGTGAATTGACCGAGGGGGTCTAGGTGATATGCGCCTCAAACCTTTGGGGGTCTAGGTGATATTACTGAAACGTGAGGAGATCTAAATGTGATTAGAGCAAATCTCAAGGGGTCTAGATGATATTTACCCTTTTTCAAAACTAAACTAATGTCTCCATATATAACTCTTTTATGTTTTTACTAGTCTCACTTATAAAACAAATGCTTAATTATAAGACATTCTATGAAGTTTGGTCTCTGTCTTATTTTAGTCCATATAGTTTCAATTGCATCTATTTGTTCCATACAGTGTTAAAATAGAAGCAATGCGGTCCACGCAAGCCATTATGTGAGAAAAACAAAATGGATAGAAGTCCATGCTTTTCAGGGGCAAAGTGGAATACCACCAATCTCCCAAGCTTTTGCTCACTAATTGGCACATTTGGACCAAATTGATTCTCATTTAAAACTATGGGGAACAAATTGTTACAATTGAAACTACAAAGACTAAGATGAGATGTGGACTAAACTTCAGGAGTATATTTTGTAATTAACCCTAAAATAATGTCCTTACATGTTCAAAAATGATATCTATAATGGCTTAACTATTTGAGGCTACTAGAGTAAATGTGATATTTCTTTGAGGGGAAACTAAAAAAATTTCTGGACCAAAGTGAGATTTCTGAGTTGAGAATGGCAAATGAAAAACTTAATAGTGGCACAAATGTATTATTGTGGACACGCGGAATCGGTCGTCCGATCCGCTCTTTTTTTAAAAATGATTTAGATCAAAAGAAAAGGTAAAGCTCTGTTGAAAGCAGATACAGAGTCGCCACTTGATCTTTAAGGAACCAAGAAACCTAATTTTGACTCACCCAAACGGATAAAGGGCACTGGCCTTTCATAACCAAAGAACTTGGCTCGGGGTTTTGGTACGAGAGAGGAAGGAGCCTTTGTCACGACTAAAACACCCTCAACTCGCCTCGTCTTTCGACGGGCCTCAATTAGCATCCAAATAATCATCTTATACTATGTTTGGTTCGACAGTTAATATTTATGATAGGTATATTACATCATATAAGAAACTTGAAATGGAAGATCTTAAGATAAGATATTATTCATAAGATCTAAGCCAAGTATCACACAATGCAAAGTGAAAGATCACACAAACAAACCTAGGAAAAAATCATCTAATCACATATCAAGTAATAAAGTTTTCATAATCTAAGAGGACATGAATTATTTTTGAAACAAATTAATCAAAGAAATCAAAATATGCTTAACAAGCCAGGATGATGCATGTTAATCTTTGAGAAAAGAAGACCTCTTAATCCCCGCGATGGATGAGAAAGGAAGATTAGATCGAGGGGAAACATGAATGTATGATCAAGTTCATTCCTTATACTCTCCTTAGATTAGGAGTCACAAAACTCCAAATCTTGCATGGATGCAATGTATGATCATAGAATGTGCAAATGTTGTAGTGTACTTGTGTACATAAGTTTTCTAAAGTGACTTAAAAGTCTAAAATATGAATGAATGCATGGAGAAAATCATCATGGGATATGTACAAATGTAGTATGGACCACTTTATAAGATATGAGCTAATTTGAAGTACATATAAGCATCAAATCAAAGAATGAAAGTAAAAGTATACTTGCTGTGAATAGTGGACAGAACAGTGAGTTGACATTGTGGAAATTGAAAAGTAGGGTTAGAAATATTTTCAATGCATGATTTTTTATGGAGATCATCCTTATTGTATCTAGAACACAAATCAAAAAGCCAATATTCAATAATTATTACAAATTGAGAGAAATCATATAAACAATAGAGTTTACTCAGAAACAGAGTATGTACTGTCGACTGAAATGTTGAAAAATCTTAGAAAATGAAAAAAAAAAAAAAAAATTCGAGGCCCATATTATACATAAAGTTCCCTAAGACACTGAAGTTCAAGGGAAAAATTATTTGGGACCACACGTTTTGTAAAAGATTTCTGGAAAACAAGTTGAAAGTCAACCAAGCTGCTGTGATAGCAAAAACAGAATATCTGGAGAGAATGTTTGGACCAAAATGGAATCCTTCCAAGTGTTTTCAAGCCAAGCCAAAAATCATGGGTGTACTATAATAGTTAGGAAGACTTTCCAAGTGGTCTTGCATCCATACATTGAGTATTGAGTTCTAGAGAAATCTTTGAACTCAGATCATTCACTATTTTGAAGATTTTTGGTAAAACAAAGCTTATTTCTGGAATCCAAATGTTGGGGGGTTTTGAAATAGGGGTTTGAAAGCACATTTCCAGCACAAAAAGGGGATTAAGACCACTTGGAACATCATCATCAAACTCATATCAAGAACTCCCAATATTGTTGGAAGACATTATTTTGATTTGAGCATAACTTCAAGAATACTTTGGAAGTATTGAAATTTGAATCATCATCTATCAAACATGTTTTTGAGGTCAATAACTACTATCCATAAGGATTCACTCACCTCAAACTTCATGTCATCACTTAGATGATGATGAACTAGTAAGTAATCAAAGAAAAATCAAGAAGAAATGGGGGAAGAAGAGATGAACATATATATAAACAAGCAAGTAAATAGCAATCAATAGATGATAATCAATGTGATATTGGACTTGTAGCTTGGTGTTTCACTCATAGATATTGACATTTGGACATGGAAGTAGTTTCTTAACTCAAGAATGCTCAAAAATGGTGATTGGGGGGGGGGGGGGGTATTTAAATGTGAAGTATATGACAGATAATAGGAGAAAACAAGATTGAAATTCATTTTTTTTTTTTTTTATATAGAAAATTAGTGGGAGAAGCTCCATTTCTTACTTCTAAACCTATCTCTATCTCTCTTTCTCTCTACAACTTCTATGAACTTTGCACTTGGCCTCCCTAGAATAAAGAGCAAAGGGGGGTTTATATAGGCCAATTTGGGATAATTTTGGGATTTAGAAAGTACTCCCATTGGTCCCAAATATCTGTGAACATAAAACTACATCGTTTTGATCTTCGATTATTCAATTTGGACCACCAAAATAAATTACAAAAATGGGTTCTGCGGGGGTTGAGTGCCGCCGCGGTACTGGCCATGTGCCGCTGCAGCAGTGGCCTAGTGTCGCGGCTGCACTGCTCCTCAGATGCCCAAAAATTTGTATTTAGGCCTGTTAACCTTAAGGTATATTAAGGCATGTTTAATTATGTTTTGATGATGTCAAATATGCTATGATAATTACTTGATTCATAATGTTTCATTCCTTGTTATTATCATAGTCATTTTTATGCTCATATATAATCTCATGTATTAATATTGTATCAATGTTTTAACATCTTTGTGTGCATGAGATTTAATTGATGTAGATCAAGATTACAAAGAGCTCAACAAGGATCAAGCTTGAATACTTGAAGATATTTCATCCTTGATTGAAGTCTAGGACCATCAATGTAAGGCATCTTGATCTCACACTCATAGGGGCTCAAACAAATGCTAAAAGTTAAAGTTTTGGAAACAAATTTTAAATGGATCATCTTTAAAGAAATGCCCCAACCAATTGAAAAATAATTAATTGTTGAATCTTATATGGTTGGAAAGGTATTTGAATCTAGTTTCCAAAACATCAAACGGATCGAAAATTCGAGTTTTGTAGAGGAAGTTATGGCCATTTTAGTGGAGATGTGTCAAGCTGTCAAACTGGGAAGGGCAGTCGACTGGGCAGTCGACCGAACTGAGCAGAATGCAAACAGAACCCTCTGTAAACACATCTCAGTCGACTGCTTTAAGGGGCAGTCGACTGCTTCATGTTTCAGTCGACTGAATCGACCTGAAAACACATAACGGCTAGTTTTTAAAGGGGCTTTTAATTACCAAATGTGCCACCAACGGCTATAATCTTCCAAGGCCTATAAATACATGTTTTCCCAAGCTATTTAGTGTTGAGATTTTGATGGGAAAACATAGTATTGATCACTCATCTCTTTGATCTTTAAACATTATTATTTGAGCCCTAGTTTGAGTGAAAAATCAATTTGCTCTAGATTTCAATTGTAATTCTTGAGAGAGCAAATTGTAGTGAGCTTTTATTTGTATTATCTACTCACTAAGGAGTTATTGTGTGAGCTTCAAATTGTATTATCCACTCTAGAGAGAGAGAGTTCAATTTGTATCAAATCAATTGTAAAGGTTGAGGGTTAGTAACCCTTGTGTGCAAAGAAGAGGAGTTTTTCTTTGGGAGAGATCATAGGCTCTTGTAACAGTTTGGTGCACACCCGTAAGTGCTCCGGGAAACGGTTTGGTCTACACCCGTGAAGTAGATCGGAGTAAAGGAATCCTCAAGAGGTGTTCTTGAGGGGTGGACGTAGGCCGCGGGGTGCGATTGCCGAACCACTTGAAAAATCGGTTTGCAAGTTTCTCTTCCCTTCTCTCTTTACTTAATTGCTTGTGATTGTGTTTTTAATTTGCAATTAGTTTTTTAAAAGGTTAATTTCCGCTAAAACCTTATTCAGCCCCCCTCTAAGGTTTCCACTTTTGGGCCAACAATTGGTATCAGAGCTTCGACTCTTCTATTTTCAAAATATTTTGAAAATTTGAGTTAAGATCCAAATGGAAACCGACTCTTCTTGCATTTATTATTGTGAGGGTCAATCGACATTAAGACCACCATGTTTTAATGGCTCAAACTATGCCTATTGGAAAAATAGAATGAGAATCTATATGATTTCTCAAGATTTTGATTTATGGCAAATTGTGGTCAAAGGGCCTCATCTACCTACAAAAATTGAAAATGGTTTTTCTATTCCAAAGACGGTAGATGAATATAATGATGCCGATAAGAAACTCATAAAAATAAATGCTATGGCAATGAATTTATTATATTGTGGTTTAGACCCTAATGAGTACAATAGAATTTCCTCTTGCGAGTCCGCAAAGGAAATTTGGGATAAACTTGAGGTTGCTCATGAAGGTACTAATCAAGTTAAGAAATCAAAAATAAATCTTCTTGTTCAAACTTATGAAATGTTTAAAATGTTGCCATATGAATCTATTGGAGATATGTTTTCTCGTTTTACCATTCTTATTAATAACTTGAAAAACCTTGGTAAAGTTTATACTAATAAAGAAATGATTGAGAAAGTCCTTAGGTCTTTACCAAAGGATTGGCAACCAAAGGTCACAGCAGTTCGTGAAGCAAAGGAGCTTTCAACACTCTCCTTAGAACAACTCTTGGGTTCTCTTATAACTCATGAAATGGAATTGGCCGTCTTCGAAAGTGAAGACAAGAAATTGGAAGTGAAAGAGGCCAAAAGGAGAGACATGGCTTTAAAATCCTCAAGCTCAAAGAAAAAGATGAAAGATGTTGAAAGTGATGAGGATGAGGAAATGACGAAGATCACCCGAAAATTTGCAAAATTTCTAAAGAAAGAAGAATCGGGAAAGAAGTCATCCAAGGAGGAAAAACACAAAAAGAAGACAATCAAGGCCACTAATAGTAGTTCCGAGAGCGAATCATCGGACGACAACTCAAATTGTGAAGAAATTGTCAATCTTTGCCTCATGACAATGGAAAGGGCCTTTCCTACTACCTCGGCAAATGTTGCATCCAAGAGGCACTTGGACAATGGTTAAATCTCTTACCTTAAGCCTAGTAGGAGTAGGATAGATTAATTTGTTTAGAATTGCATACTTATTGCTTATTTGAAAAATGATGATATGCTTTTGCTGCTAAAACTGTTATTTTTATGAACTGCTGAACAAAGCAGTCGACTGGTACCCCGACACAGTCGACTGATTTAGCTGTGAGGCTTTGAATTTTTTGATTCTGCATTGTTAAGTCGACTGAGGCGTCGACTGTTTTTGCACAACTTAATCCCTGCCCACTTCCGTCGACTGTGGCGTCGACTGACCCGACTGAATTTTTGTTTTTCATTGATTTTGAGTTCTCCAACTTTATAATTGGTATCTTTTGGGAGAATATGCTCTCTTTTCACATCTTTTTGGTATCTTTTATCATTACACATACTTAGGGGGAGCACTTTCATATATTAATTTTCTCACATGTGGTTATATTTGTTTATTTTTGGTATCATTTTGGCTTTTTGATTTGTATGCCTATTATGAGGGGGAGCTCTGTGTTTTATCCCCAAATCTTTTTGATAATGTCAAAGGGAGAGAAATATGAGAAGTATTGGGGAGAAGTAATTGAGTAATTATCATTCATGTTCTTCAACAATATAATATCCATTATGAATGATAATATGAAAATGACCATTTGTGCTTATATTGACATATCCTTCATTGGTTGTTTGCCATCATCAAAAAGGGGGAGATTGTTAACCTTAAGGTATATTAAGGCATGTTTAATTATGTTTTGATGATGTCAAATATGCTATGATAATTACTTGATTCATAATGTTTCATTCCTTGTTATTATCATAGTCATTTTTATGCTCATATATAATCTCATGTATTAATATTGTATCAATGTTTTAACATCTTTGTGTGCATGAGATTTAATTGATGTAGATCAAGATTACAAAGAGCTCAACAAGGATCAAGCTTGAAGACTTGAAGATATTTCATCCTTGATTGAAGTCTAGGACCATCAATGTAAGGCATCTTGATCTCACACTCATAGGGGCTCAAACAAATGCTAAAAGTTAAAGTTTTGGAAACAAATTTTAAATGGATCATCTTTAAAGCAATGCCCCAACCAATTGGAAAATAATTAATTGTTGAATCTTATATGGTTGGAAAGGTATTTGAATCTAGTTTCCAAAACATCAAACGGATCGAAAATCCGAGTTTTGTAGAGGAAGTTATGGCCATTTTAGTGGAGATGTGTCAAGCTGTCAAACTGGGAAGGGCAGTCGACTGGGTAGTCGACCGAACTGAGCAGAATGCAAACAGAACCCTCTGTAAACACATCTCAGTCGACTGCTTTAAGGGGCAGTCGACTGCTTCATGTTTCAGTCGACTGAATCGACCTGAAAACACATAACGGCTAGTTTTTAAAGGGGCTTTTAATTACCAAATGTGCCACCAACGGCTATAATCTTCCAAGGCCTATAAATACATGTTTTCCCAAGCTATTTAGTGTTGAGATTTTGATGGAAAAACATAGTATTGATCACTCATCTCTTTGATCTTTAAACATTATTATTTGAGCCCTAGTTTGAGTGAAAAATCAATTTGCTCTAGATTTCAATTGTAATTCTTGAGAGAGCAAATTGTAGTGAGCTTTTATTTGTATTATCTACTCACTAAGGAGTTATTGTGTGAGCTTCAAATTGTATTATCCACTCTAGAGAGAGAGAGTTCAATTTGTATCAAATCAATTGTAAAGGTTGAGGGTTAGTAACTCTTGTGTGCAAAGAAGAGGAGTTCTTCTTTGGGAGAGATCATAGGCTCTTGTAACGGTTTGGTGCACACCCGTAAGTGCTCCGGGAAACGGTTTGGTCTACACCCGTGAAGTAGATCGGAGTAAAGGAATCCTCAAGAGGTGTTCTTGAGGGGTGGACGTAGGCCGCGGGGTGCGATTGCCGAACCACTTGAAAAATCGGTTTGCAAGTTTCTCTTCCCTTCTCTCTTTACTTAATTGCTTGTAATTGTGTTTTTAATTTGCAATTAGTTTTTTAAAAGGTTAATTTCCGCTAAAACCTTATTCACCCCCCCTCTAAGCTTTCCACTTTTGGGCCAACAAGGCCCCCAGAGGTTTCGGTATTCGCGAAAAGGTCCTATTTCGTCCGAAATTCACAGAAAATGCGTACGAACTCCAAATTGAGCTTGTGATATACCGTTGGAAAGGTAATGGAGTCTACTTTACATAAAAAAAAAGGTTTAGTGATAGGTCACTTTGAAAAGTTTTGCGGTATTCGTGATAAAAGCCGATTTGATCACCTTTTTTACCTTAAAAAATTTATAATAAATTCGTTTTAAATCTAAGAATTATGTGCGATATACCGTTGGAAAGCTATTGACCTCTAGTATCCATAAAAAAATGTTTAAAAAAAGTTTGAAAAATAATACGGTGCTCCAATTTTAAAGTCAACTTTTGGTCAAACTGGTCAAACCAAGGACCTCCAAGAAATTCTGGGAACCTCTGGGAGCTCCCAAGAGCTGACGTTTTTGTCCAATTTTCTTTTTAAACTTGTTTTAGTACTTTCCACATGATCTAGAATGATCTTGGAGCTTTTTGGGAAATTTGGACGATTTCTATTAAACCTTGGTCAAACCTGGTCAATCATTGGTCAAACCGGTCAATGGGGAACTTCCGGGACTTCCGGGGGTCTCTAGAAGCTGACAATTTCATCTGATTTTGTTTCAAAACTCATTTTTAGTATTTTTTTATGAATGTAGCATGTTTCCAGAACTTTTGGTCCAAATCCGGGAGTTTTTGGACTTTCAAGGGCATTTTGGTCATTCTGAGCATTTTGAGATATAGAACTAACTTTCAGGAGTCCTTTTGAGTCTTTTTCGATCATTGTGAACCATCAAACTATGGGTCTCCTAAATCTGATAGCCGACAAAATGGGGTGTCTACAATTATGCATTAAATATATGGAGTAAAAAAATATAATTTTGAAAAGTTGAGAGGGGTACGTGCCCCCTAACCTACATGTACCTCCGCCCCTGATGAGTGGCCGCTTTTTAAGTGCGGATTCCACTAAAAAGTCATACACCTATTAATCACATAACACACATAGACATGCTCCGTGGTACCGTTGTATCTAATAATTTTCTTTCACAAAATCACTATTCTAATGTTTTCGCTGACTCCCCATGTTGTGGAAAAGTGCTTGACATGTGGATTACCATCAACGAATTTTTAAATTTTTTTTTCTAACTCACTTCAAACTAAACCACCTCTATTTTAAAGAATGGAATTTTAGTAAAATTCCCTTCTTTTGGATTAATTGAGTTTAAAGAATAATTTATTTTTTATTTTGCTCAAAACAGGGTTACTAAACTTAATCAAATCAAATACTTGTATTACAAAAGTTATGTAAAATTTCATGTAACTAGTTCATTTTTTTTTTCACATAAGTTATGTGAAATTTCAAATAACTTTTCCTATTGAGGGATTGTTTTTTACTAAAACAAAAAAAAAATTGGTTAGACCTAAGACCAAAAATGTTTATTTTGGAGGACTTCTGACTAAAATTCCCTTTAAAAAACAAATAGTCCTTTGTTTATTTTTCCCTTCCTATATTTGAGAAATTTAGAAATATTTGATAAATATCCTTGTTATTTGAACTTTGGTCAAATTCCAAAATTTCATTTGTTTAAATGAAAATTCAAGTTTCCAACATATTAACCGAAGCATTTACAAGTGAAAGTACAAGCTTTATTAAATTGGTGCCTAAAGCTTGTGATTTCTATTGTAATTGGGTCATTGTTATTTATTAATTTGAATTAAAATATTAATTTATATCTCATTTTTAAAAGTTTAGCAAATACTGAATTGTTTTTCTGTCAAAACTCCTTGTTAGGTTTTATAAATTTGGGCAAATCCGAAAAATAACTACGAATTTTGTCTATAATAATTGAAACTCAAGTTTTGTATAATCTTTTTGTAATACCTGTAATTTCTGAGAATAATAATGTGAGTCGCCGTATTTTTATGCGCATTTCTTTTCAGTATTATTGTATTCAGAGACCCGAACATACACGTATGCGTATTTAATTATTATTTCTTAGACTGCAAGTTATTAACCCGGACTGCATTACACGTAAATCCGTAAAATCTGTATACGAATTGGACTGTATTGCGCGTTAATCTAAGCGACGGCAGCTCATGCATTTTTGGTAAACTTTGGTGCACCTAGAATCTTTCCTAAACTAGCTTAAACCCTTGGTTAATGGCATTACCCAAAACCCGCCGGTTTCCCCACCAAACGCCGGCCATTCCTTTCCCTAAGATACTATTCAAATCAACCCTATCAAATCCCCTCAATCCCATCTATCCTACTCACACAGATAGCAAAATTGTGTATATATCTGTGTGTATACATGAGAGATGAGAGGCAGAGAGGGAGAGAGAGCTCACCAGAGAATTGGAGAGCTGGAGAGAGAGAGACGCCGGAGATAAAGAAGAAGAAGAAGGAACCGAGGCTTCCTCAAGTAAAACCCCACTCTCTACTTATTTCAATACACTCATACACCCTCACATACCCTCCCTGAAACCCCCTGAACAAACCAAATAGAGCCTAAGGCTCTTAACAGGCTTTGATGGCCATTAAAGCCCTCACCGGAGCTTAAAATTCCAAACCCAACTATGGCCCCTAAATCTTACACCAAACAGACCCCTGAGATCCCAAATACACCCCATAGAAGCAGTTTTTAGTTTAGGGCACGTTTGGTAGCCCATGCATTTGATTATCCTTTGAAAACCGAAAAAGAATAATGGACCAGTAGGTCCAGCAAACGAATGAACCCCGTTCTCAGCCCCTAGTATGTTATAGAGGGTCCCAAACCGGTCCTTTTCCCGTTGGTTTGAGCAATTTACATGGAGGAACGACCAAGTTATAGGCCTTTGAAGTTTTCCGGCGAAAACGGGCTCGTCGGCGGCGAGCTGGGTTCGTCGGAGAAGAAAAGACCCGTGGGTCTTCGGGTTATATCATTTACCCGTGGGTGGTTCAGTTTGTGTGTATATACGGTTAAAAGGTTCGGGTTATAACAATTGGTATGGGTAGCGGGTCGGATCTTTTAAGTTGGATCAGGCCAAGTGTGTTAACGGATGACCCGTGGATTCGGATTCGGATCTGGGTTTGACCCGCGGGCTTTTACTTATTATTAAAATTAATTATTTTTATATTACTAATTATTCTACTAATCTTAATTAAGGTTTATTAGTCTGTTATTATATTACTAACTATTCTGTTTAACTTAATTAGTACGTTAATAATCTGTTCTAATAATAATTAATATTTAGTTTATTCTGCTAATTATTATTAGTTATAATTAATTCGTAAATCACTGATTAAGTTATTATATATTAATATTTATTCAGTTAATCCGAGTTAATAAAACAAAATGCTATTTTAGCAATAAATTAGCAGTCTTAATTATTCTGCTAACTAAAGATTAGTATATAGATATATTAATTATAATATATTTGGTATTAATAAATAATATAAATGGTTTTAAATTATTTTAAAAATCTAATAAAGGTTTCAATAATACTATATATTATATTTTAATAAATTGTGATATTATTTTTATAATATGCTTATATTCTGAAAATATGAGTTATTATTATCATATGATAGATTTATTATTTATTGATTCAAATAATTAATAAGTAAATATTTTTAAATTAAAATAAATAGGTAATAAATACCTAATGACCCCTTTTCAAGTATAGGAAAATTATATTGAATTTTCCTAAGGTCTAGTACCTCTATATTGCAAATTATTATTTACGAGACCCTAGCTTTAATATTTTAATAATTATTAATTACTTATAAAGTATCCGTTTGGTTGTATTTTAATTATTTAAAATACCAAACGAACCCCGAAAATTACGAGAAAAATACTACTACCCTAATTTAAGGTCTAGTATTTAATAAAAATATTCATAAGGGTCGAATATCTCCTTAAATCATATTTTATAACTATGGGGCCCCGCAGTCTATTATTAGACGTTTTAAACTTTAGAAGTTCATAATAAATAAACCGTAGCTCAGAAAAATACACGGTCAGTTCCTAGAGTTTTAGAATAATGTCTAGAACATCCCCTTAAAGTTTGGTGACCTTTCGACACGGTAAAAAATACAGTTTGTCCTTAGGGCCCAAACTGGTATAGAAAACTCAGCCTTTTATGCGACGGACTCCGAATTGAGTCTAGTCAATGGCGTTAGACTCGGAATGATGTCTAGATCATCATGTTGAGATTTAAGAACACATACGGCACAATTACCTTTATACCCTTAATTTTAGTACACTTATTAATCAACGTTCTATGCATTTATATACTTTGTAGGAACCGCTACGCCCACTTTTACGCACCCGCTTTGAGGTGAGTCATCTTAACTCGGTATATTATAGAGTTATTCCTTGTATATTTCATGTATGCCCGGTACGTCCTACGTGGACGAAGCCAATAAGTATGAGCTATGTAACTGTTGAGCTTGTTTTCTACTATAATGAACGTATGTTAGCTAGATATACTTATGCCTACTTAATGTTCATTGATATACCTGCTTCTCATATTTTACGGTTATACCATCATGTGAACATTCATATAAACTTAGTCGAGTCCTGATGTCCAGGTTGACGTCTGCATGGTTAGTCAAGGAGACTAACCCAATCATTTTGTCATACATATGGTGTGGACCGCGGGGGTCCAAGAGTTGAATTGACTTGAGTTGGACACTAGTCACGATGGCTGTAAAATATAGCAAGATAATGTTAGGCCGCCTTGACCCACGAGAGAGGTCAAGGGGTATGTTGATGTTATCGCTTTAATCCATGAGAGAGGCTAAGGCAGGGGCGGACTCAGGATTTTTGGTCAGGGGGGGCCTAAACTATACGGGGGTTCGGGGGCAGCACCCCCGAGGCGAATTTTTTTAGGTCTACTTATACACAATTGTGTGTAAAACTGTAAAATTGGTTTAACACCCCTAGTTTGGGGTAAATCGTGTAATTTTAGGGGGCCTATTTCTAAAACCTGTAATATATTACATATAAATCTAGAATTTTCAAAAGTCCAGGGGGGCCTGTGTCTAAAATTTATAAAATATTGTATGTAAATCTAGATTTTTTAAAAGTCCAGGGGGGCCTTTGTGAATTTTAGGAGGGCCTATTTGTAAAATCTATAAAATATTACATGTGATTTCGTAATTTTCAAAAGTCCAGGGGGGGCCTGTGCCACCCCTGGGGACTACCTAGGTCCGCCACTGGGCTAAGGGATACGCTAATGATATCGCTTTAGTCCATGAGAGAGGCTAAGGGATACGCTAATGATATCGCTTTAGTCCATGAGAGAGGTTAAGGGATACATCTAAAGAAGTAATGTTAATGCTACCGCCTTGGTCCATGAGAGAGGCCAAGGGGTACATTACCCATAAGAAGAAAATATTGTATCATGGATACCGCCTTGGCCCATGAGAGAGGTCAAGGGGTATGCCGGTATTATGGTTAAGAGAACTTTGAGTTATGGTAAAAAAAAAAAAGTGTTGAGTAAAATCGAAAATATCGATATTGCATTGTGTCATCATACTACCATGTCATATGCTCATTTAATGTTTACTTTCAAGATATTCGTCGTACTTGTATATTCTTAATTGTATTAGGAGTGATCGGTTAAGACGATCTCACTTAGCTTCAAAAGCTAATGGCTCCTTCCCTGCCCTGGACATATTACGTCTAGGTTATGATGAGGAGAATTACCAAGATAACCCTGAAGATGCGTATAACTATCATCAAGATGGGAGCTATCCAGAAGGTGACCCTGAGGCAGACCTTCAGGAAGAGTATGGTTACGAGGGTTACGGGTTTGCCAGCTAGAAGAAGGACCCTGACCTATTTCCGTATCAAGCTCTCCTTTATGTTTTAAATAACTGTCTTTTGTTAATGTAATAATTTAAGTGGCGTCGATCGCCCAAACTTATCTTTTGTGGTTTTCATTTGGAACTTCTGTAATAGCTTAAGTAGCAAACACTTTAAGTTCCCCCATGAATACCATTAGACGCTTTTGCAAATGTCTTACTCTGATTTATATATTTTATGTTAGAATGTTGTGCGGACAGGTCAGTTTTATGTAACTCGTCATTCCCTACGGGTCCAGAAAGGAAATTTTAAATTTTCCCTATTTTTGACTACTCCGGGGCGTGACACTTTTTCTAAATTTAATGTTGCGTTCTAAATTTGGATCTCTTGATGTGGCATGGGAGTACATTAGACTCTGGTGGACTTAAATATGTGTCATAGCATTTAGGATCCAAATTTGAGAGCTATACAACTATTTCTTTTTTGCTTAGATCATAAAATGAAAATTTCCATTAATTCAAATGAACATGAACACACTCAATAATGAATGGTCTTAATATACACTATGTTTGTCGGTGCAACTCACACAACATTAATTTTATCTTGTCTTATACACTATACGGATATCACACTTTTAAAAATTAGAAACCCAAAAGTAGAGTTTTCTGATTTGATAATGTCTTTTTAGATTTCCACTTTAAATTGACAATTGACATGCTTTTGATCTGAAAAAAAGGTACATAAATCGACTTGTAAATATGACGTAAATAACATGAATGAATCTTAATTAACCTAAAAATAAGTGATGCAATAAGAAAGAAGCCATTGTATGTTTTTGGCAAAAAAAAAAAAAAAAATACTCCATAATAAATAAAAGTCAGGATCTTCCCTCTAATAGTCCACCCAATTTTCTTCCGTCAGGACATATACCAGAAACTCAAATTCTTTTGCTTTGAAACCACTATATTGTTGAAGAATCTTCAATACAGCTTGAACTATGGTAATTCTTTGACCAGTAATTCATAGAAGGGTACCTTTCCTTGTGTTTACTGGCTTGTTTCCAAACGATCCGAGCTCATGTACATTTGAGCTTGACTTACGAGCTAAAAATTGAAGTCATTTATCATTGAGCTAGGATCATGCATCCTCCAAAATTGCATAATTTATTAATAGAAGATATATATATATATATATATATGTTAATATACAAGTCATTCATCAAGTTTTTTTTTTTTTTTTTACGAACCTACTAATGAGCCTTATTTAAACGTGTTCACAAAATCTATTGAGCCAAACTCATGTGAACCAAGCCATTTATCAAGTTTATTTATTTTTTTAAGCTTGAATCGTTTATTAAACAAACCTGAAATCTAGGCTTGAGTTTGACTTGTTTATTAATTAAACATACCGACCCGAGCATCTTGACAAAAGCTTATTGAGAGGCTCAACTCGTATACAACCCTAAGACACATGTTTGCCAACGATAGCTGATGTTAAAGCAACCACGAGTTCATTGACAAAGCACAATGATCATTGCTAAGAAGTTTTTGTTTCCCTTTTGTCTTTTATCTTAACAAGAAGTTTTTCTAATTGACGATGTCATTACCATTTTCTATTGTAGTAGACCGTCACATAAATATGACAATCACATGAAATAATTTTTCAATAAACCCAAAAGGAGAAACTAAAGGCCTTTCTCATGACTAACTAAAGTAATTGCTTTCTTTACACAATGCAAAACTAAATCTTGGGTTAAATACAACTACACCTCCTGTGCTTTAAATTTTGACACTAAAACCTTAGTAGTTTGGACTAAAATGCAACCGGGAGTTTTTCTATTCAAATTAACGGTTTTATACTTGGGAGCCGTAATTTGAAGGGTAAAACGACTCTTTTGCCCCTAAAAGTCATATTAAAAGGAAAATAAGTCATAAATCATTTTCTTTGGGACAAGCACATGACCTAAATCAAGAAAATCCTAACAAATATGAAAGATTCTTTCTTACCCAATTCGAAACCAAATGTTTCTTCCTAAACGAATTGAAGTAAACAAATTATGTTTTAATAATTAACATTGCTATGAAGACTTGGGGGTAATTTGGTCATTTAGCTTGCTCCATTTGCAATTTTTAACGATTGTACTTCAATCCGAAGCACAAGGGAATATTAGTACCAAAATTTAAAGTACCTGGGGGTAAGTGCAAATCGACCAAACCACAAGGGGTGTAAGTGTATTTAACCCCTAAATCTTTGATCATTCTTATGCAGCATTATTTTTATTTATTTTGATCATTCTTATGCGGCATCATTTTTATTTATTTATTTATTTATTTCCGTTCATGGACCATTTGGTAAGACGGCTATTGCGTTGGACACGTAGAAAACTTCGAGCCTTCTGCAGTGGGAACGCAAAAGTTGAAACTTATCCAAACGTGCCCTTAAGAGTATGGATATTACAATACCAGATTAGCTGTATAGCTGATGTTTGGGTGACACTTTTGTGATTTGGTCTATAGTAGCGAACGAGGTGTGAAAGAATACTCCCAGCAAAATCAACCAGCTGAGGCTGTAATGCATGTAAAGGATCAAAGAGTAGCATAATGCCGCCTCAGCTCCACTTTGTGTAATGAACTTTGGCAACACCCCATGCGGGTGTTGCAGGACCAACCCAAAAAAAAAAAAAAAAAAAATTAAGTTATGCAATACCCACATGATGCTGCCCACAAAGGGGAGTCGAAAATCCTTATCCCATAATACCACAAACACTGGAAAAGGAGTTGAAAATAATATAAATGGCTAATGGGGAAGGCTGAGGTTTAGCAGCTGTAACTTCTTTTTGAACTAAGGCTCCATTTGGTTAACAAATTTAGAGAAGAAAAAACAAAGAAGGAAAACAATTTTTTTTGCAGTGTTTTCTTCCTTGTTTAAAGAGGAAATAAGAAAGTGATTCACAAAATCTAACATTTAATCTGTTTCCATCCTTACATTTCCGTTTTCCTCACCGTTTTGCTTATTAACAAGAGGGAAGAAAAAAAAAAAAAACAAAAACAAAACAA
Organism: Hydrangea macrophylla; assembly: GCA_033977485.1. NCBI lineage: Eukaryota > Viridiplantae > Streptophyta > Magnoliopsida > Cornales > Hydrangeaceae > Hydrangea > Hydrangea macrophylla. The sequence goes on from CM066994.1 coordinate 40,858,757, forward strand.
AAAAACAAAAAACATAACAAAAACAAAAAATGTTTTCTCAATGATTTCTTTTTTGCTTTCCCTCTTTAAATCCAAAAACCAAATAGGTGCTTAAATGTGTACTAGTTTTTGCGTTCAACTTGCTATGAGTTTCTCAAACTCAGATGTATTTTTTTTCTTCTTCTTCTTTTTAATCATTTCATGTAATATACAAAACAACAATGATCAGAGTTGTCTCTGAACTGTGTACTCAGTGATGGTAATTAACAACTGGTCCTGCAAAGAGATTGTGAAATAATTGCTCTAGACATCTCATTGTTTCTGGATCTTCCTGCAAAGTCATAACCACAAAAGATATTGCACTTAATAAGGATATGTGCTCTTAGCAAAAAAAAAAAAATAAGGATATGTGCTTTAGGTTTGCAAAAGACCATAAAAGATACTCCCTCCGTCTTATTTTATGTGTCCATCTTTCCTTTTTGGATGTCCTAAAATTGTTGTCCACTTTCCTAAATTAGTATACAAATTTTACTTAGTTTCCTAAACTACCCTTCCCTGCAATCAACATTAAAACAAAAAAAAAAAATAAGTACAATGATTATGGGCAATTGTGGAAAGTAAGAGTAGATTCTTTTTGTCCCCTTAAATAGTTGAATTCCCCAAGATGGACATATAAAATGGGACGAAGGAAGTAATTGTCATGACCCAAACCGCACACTTGACATCTAGTTAGAGGGATTCCTTAAAGATTTTTAAGGAAACAATGATGTCAGACAAATATATATACACATATATGCACACACGTATGAATATATGAAAAATACTACTCCAACTTACAACATATATATTAACCACGCACTTTTAAAGAGATGCCACTTAATTAAAATGAAGACACCAAAGTAAATTAACCAATGACCTAACGACACAATGTCAGCAGTAGCGGACACAGAACTTTAATTTAGTGGGGGCAAAATTTTTACGGGGGTTCGAGGGTAGGACTCCTGACCGAATTTTTTTTTTATAGAAATAGTAAATTTTATGTGATTTTTTCTATAAGTTTCTCGTATATATAGGGGGTTGGAAATTCTATGTGGATATTTATGTTTAATGGTGGATATGAGGTCTTTGAGTCTTTCGAGGACTTCTGCGAAACTTCAAACTTCATCTGCGTGAGAGCATTTTTTTATTTTTAATTTTTAGAAAATGCCTTGTGAGACACTAGGAGACTCTTGTGGTTTTTATTTTGCTTTTTTAATCTTTCAATATATAACATATACATGTATACACACAATATATAATACTACAAAATTAAGAGTGAGAACAAGTTGTCAATTAGAACAGTGTCAAAGATCAGCAAATTTCTAAAATTTACAACAGAGTAATGATATGCTTCCTATATTTCTATATCAAAATAGCTTCCCAAATGACCTAGTACTAGTGGGGCAAGGTAAACAACTTACAATCAAAATTCAACTACTCCCACAGTATTTGACCTGGCCCCACTGCCAAATCATTTGGAAGCATTTTTGGGATAGAAATTTGGAAAACATATCATAACTCTTTACAAAAAGTCCCTGAATTAATAGAAAATCTTAATAAAAGTCTACATATTTTTTAAAATTATCATATATAACCTACTTTTTCCAGAAAGTTCAGTGGGGACAGCTGCCCCTGCTCGTCCCCACTGTGGGTCCGCCCCTGGTTGTCAGCATACACACACACATATATACGTCAGGCTCTAGGGTGAACCGGGTAGAGTGAACATACCCAGGGAACATTTGTTTTGCCTGAAAAAACCCCGCGGGCTGCTCCACCGACCCGCGGATTTTTTCAGGCAAAAAAATGTTCACTGGGTATATTCACTTTACCCGGTTCACCCTAGAGCCTGGCCATATTATATAAATATATATATATATATGCATGTCTACATGGATGAAATGTTAGCATACACACACATATACATATATATATATATATACACACGTATACATGTATGAAATGTTAACCATCTCTATTACCGAAAAGTAAGCAATTTAAATGGACAAAATAAGGCACGGTCATTCCATTAAAATGAGGACACTAACGTAAATAAACAATGAGCTACCATAAATTTTGGAAATTACTAAATGCATAAGTAGGGTGTAGAGAGAAATTGGACGGGTATATTAGCACTCCCTGAACGTCTTTGCTGACCGTAATGTAGTTTTTACACTTTTACTTAACTAACCTCATTTAGCGATGTACTAGGATCACAAGCCTATAGAAACAAGTGTGTATATTTTCGGCATTAGCTAGCACGCAAGTGTTTTAGTTTCAGCATTTAAGGTTGCCTGGAAAATAATGGAGTAAGGCTTAGTTTGGCCCCCACGTGGCTTTTTAAAAGGAGCTTATGAAATTTATTACTAAGTTCTTTGATAATTTTATACAAGTGACACACTACTCTTCAAAAAGACATCATGAAACCAAAAGACAAACTTGAGCTTTTAAAAGCTCTATTCTAGAGCTTTTAAAAGCTCCCTCCAAAAAAGCCTCAAGTTCAATTTTTGCAAAGCTCAAAAACTAGTTACCAAATGAATTAACATGAAATTGTGCTTTAAAAAAGGAAAAGCACCACGTGGGGGCCAAACTAAGCCTAAGTTATTCAGTCTCACTGACTACACTTCATCATGCTGACTTGGTGTGACTCTCCAATTACATAGAGTCATGCGTCTTCTAAAAATAGGGAGCACATACAATGTATATATGAGGAGAAGTTATTCAGTGAGCATGCTGATGTGATATAACAGTCTCACTGAATAATTTATCGTGGAGAATGATGAACTTACACGAAGAATTGTAATGGATGTGGCATCTATTTGCTTCGCAGGAAAGATACGTCTCAGTGCTTCACAAGCCCTACATTTCAACACTGAGTGTCAAGATAACCTTAATGGATGCTTAATCAGTACAATACATGTAAGAAATTTTTTAGGGGCCTGTTTGGAATGACACTGAAACGCCTGTGGTTCACAGGTGAACCATGTTCAGCAAATTCAAATGTTTGGAAGAGACCCTTTTGTATGCATGGGAGTCCGTGCATGACCTAAATTCACTTGTATAATTGGTTCTTTATCAAACCAACATGATAATGATTTTCATAACCGGATAAAATAAGGATCAGGGCTGGTCCTGTTTTGTGCATTCCAAACAAACCCTAGAAGCTGCATATTTTACATGACTAACCTTGGCATTTCAGAGAACCTAAGATAACAACTAATAATAAGCTTTAGAAGCCAAGGCGACAGTCTTTTTTCAATCATGCCTCCCAAAATATGTTCAACTGCATAAAACCGAACAGGAAAATCACAGCAGTAATGTAGCCCCTGCTCTTGCTGCAGAATTTTTGAAAGTATGAAGGTTGCAACCTGGGCAATAAATAGATATTTAAATCAATACTTGTGTCAGATCTTGACTCCTTCCACACTTATAAAAAAAAATAAATAAATAAACTTGAGCACCACCCTACAAACTCAACCGATAAACACTTGGAGTTTTTCTTCTTTCTTTTTTCTAACCATGAAAAGACCACTGCATCTTTGTTATTACCTGTTCGGCATACAAAGGCTTTATTTGGATCTTGAATTGAGTGAGGGAAAAGAATGGAAAACATAGAGGAAAATATTTTTCTTTATTTGGTTACTAAGGAAAACAATGAGGAAAATAGAAAAGAAAAGAGAATAAGTTGCGAAATAAATTAATCATTTTAAATGTTCTCGAGTCTTTCCCTTCCTTATTAATATATTACGATTATTATTTGGAAAATTTTAGTGTTAATGTAATTTAAGTATTGAGGAAAACATGAGGGAACTATTTTTTCTTCGTGCTTTCCCTTCCCTTCTCTTTCCCACACTGAATCCATGAAACAAACACAGCCTAAAGCTTTAGTATTGCTATGGCTTGCAGGGTGCTTTAACCTGCTAATTTTCTCTTGGCTCACAATTCACATACACTCCGATACCCTTTTTTTTCCAATTTATTCCAGGGCCGCATATTATCACTTGTATTACTTAAGCCCTGTTTGGTTTGCAGATTCACCAAGGAAAAGAAAAGGGAGAGGAAAAGTAGTTCCCTAGTGTCTTCCATTGTATTTTCCTCCATATGTAAATAATAAGATAAGAAGTTGAAAATTTTCAAAATATTATTTGCTAGCTATGTTACCTGGACTCTCCTACTACCCCAAGTACCCAATTCCCGTGTCCGACCCCCGTACCCAATTCGGACACTCGGATCCTCCACATGTAATGTTGAAAGGTAAGAAGAAGCTCAAAATTGTGGGCAAAGAGGTTTCTAACTATTGATATTAAGAAATATAGTATGTTTATACATTCAAAAGGTGTCCGCATACCCGTATCCAACATTTAGACAAATGTCCCCGGATCCTAAGATTTGGATTTAGAGGAGGACCGACACCTAGATACATACCCGACACCCATACCCGAGTCTAGGTAACATAGTTTGCTAGGAAACATGACACTTCGAACATGACGTGTCGCGTGTCGTGTCCGATACACGTACACGACTCTTTGCAAACACTATTCATGTGGTGTCGAAGTGCAAGTTTTTTTGTTGTGTCGCGCCCATATCGATGTGTCTGTGTCCCGTGCTTCATTGATTATTCGTAACTTGAGGGGGAGGAGTGAAGTGACTCACAAAATTCAAAATTTTAATTTATTTTCCACTATATTTCCTACTTTCCTCACTGTATTTCTTAGTAACCAACCAAAGGAGAATGCTTTCCTTACTTTTTTCTCTCTAATTAAATAGCTTAAAGTGCTCAAGGAATGAACTTCCTAAAGCATTTGTAAAATTGCCTCCAGTACTAAATTGGACTACATTCCAAGAGAGAACACATCGAACTTATATTTAATTCTTCCCATAAGAGGAGATTCCAAATAACGGAGATTATACTTCTAAAATGATCAAAGACAAAACACCACAACACCTGAATGTGCGATATGGAAGTAGTTCACTAACAATGCTGATACGCTATACAAAATAACAAGAAGATATATCTCTGCTTGATGCACGCTAGGTCTGTTATTGTACTACCATACGTGTTTTAACTTTTAACTTGTTAATAACTTAGTTAAGGTCCGTGTCAGGATGATTGAATAGAAGTATAGTTTGCGAGAAAATTCTCGCCAATTTTGTTGGTAAATGTTGAAACTGGCCTTTTTGGGCGCAGAAGCTAAATAGGTGGTCCTAGGCTCCTAGCGAGGTCTTGGTGTTAAAATTTGATCATCCCGGAGTAGTTTTTTTTTTTTTTATGTGGAGATTGTAATGATCAAGGCACAAGTCTTTGGTTCTCTTTGGAGATACCAGTGATTTGTAAATATCATTTTGCTTCCACAATAAGTATTCCAGACTTCCAGTGTACCTTTGCTATTTTACTCATTTTGGTAATCGGTCAAGAATCTGTTTTGACTTATTGATGACTTATGGATCTGAAAAAAGAAAAACATTAAAACACACAAATTTGCTATTTGGGTTATAACAACCTTCGTGTCCACAGTCAGAAGAAGGAAAATTCAAGTCTCAACTTCTGTCAGGAGCTACTCTAAGGTTGTCTAAGTTGTAGAATTCCCATATCTACAGTTATAACACTAATGCTTAATTTTGTTGTGTCGGCTACGATCTTCTATGAATGTGTCATATAATTGTAATCTTAGTTGGTAACTTCAAACATTAATATCTGTTAAGTTTCCAGTTGATCTAAAAGCTTAAGTTGTTAGATATTGGGCCCCAAAAATGAATATCAAGATTTACCAGCATTAAAAATTAATCAAAGGGTAACGGAGTAACTGCAAGTCCACAGCTACAAAACAGGCATATAAATCTCACAATTTTCACATGTTTGCACAAGATCAAGATATGTGAGCACACTCACTGCTTTTGACTCTGCACAGCCGACGTCCATGCACCGTAGGCACAAAGGAACCATTTCTGATTCGAGAAGAAAATGAACTACCTGTACATCATCAACCTGCCCAAAGAGAAGATTCAAAATATCACTCTTTAGGCTTTGAGAAGGTGCATAACATAACACGCTGGCCCTGTTTGATATAGCTGAAAATTAAGTAATGGATCTTAAGTGCTGAAAATTTTAAGCTAAGGTGCAATAGTCAACAAGTAGATAATTTTCGATGGAAAGCATATTTGCATCCAGTAATTTTTTTTAGTAGAATTTCTCTACTTAAAGTTTTCAGTAGTTTTTGGCGACTTTGTCAGTGTTAAGGGGTAAGTCCTTATACATCACCAAACACAGTGGAAAAAATAAATAAAAAAGTTTACCGAGTTAATACCCATGTCGAGCAGAAGAGATAACATAAGGTTGAATGGAAGATCAACAGTCTTGAGCTAACAAGCGCGCTTACTCACACTGAACAATTTAAAGTGGATAGTGACAATCAAAATTCAAAACACTAAAAAATAGTATCCTTGGCATATTGCATCTAAAAGGAAGAGGGGATGGGTTCAAAAGCTCAGTCCTTATTATCAATTACGAGTAGATTGGGTTAGGAGTTCGATTCTCATCATCCGTCAAAAAGTTAAAAAATAAAAAAATAAAAAAAAAATATCAGTTTGTTTCAAAGTAAAATATTTAACTCTGGAAAAAATTTTAAAATACTTTTTTTAAATAATGATGATCATTTTCCCTTTAACTTTGCGGTATGTGGGTGACATGCTAAGATTGTTATCACCATTTAAGAAAAATAAAACCACTGGCACTCAAATAGGCACATACACACTCATATAACATGGATATGTTGGTATATAGGAAGGTGCACAAGCGAGTACATCGGGTGTATACAAACGTGAGGATATATATATATGTTTGTGTGTATATATGAACCTACGTAAGCATGTAGTTTGAATGTGCATATATAAAATAAACATACGTGCATATGCGTGTATGAACGTTAGGGCATCCAAGTTTTGAGCAATTTTTTTACAAAAAGTCCTACATAAATGAAAATAATTTTTTTTTTTTTTTAAAATATGCATTTTCGTCCTTCTATGTTCTAACACACTTCCAATTTTCCAAAAAAAAAAAAATATTCTACATAATCACCTATGCATTTCACGTTATAGCGAAAAAAAAAAAGGACTTGAATACGCATATGGAGCCTGATGGGTAATCTCACATATACTGGTATGCTAGGGAATTCCATTAGTCATGAAAACAAAGAATGTAATGTGACGACAATAAAAAGGAGTATAAATCAAAGTTTATTTACCAATTGGGTCATCGTATATAGAATTTCTTCAGGTAACTTAGTAAATAAGTATTATAAAATGGAAGCACTAGATGCCAAGTGTCATCAGTGTAACTTTTCCCATTTTTTCATTCTCTCTCTCTCTCTCTCTCTCCCCCCCCCCCCCCCCCCCCCTTCTTAATTTTCTATTTCTTTCTCTCTCCCTCCCCGTTCCAGCTTCCAACACGTCCCGTAAAAAATGGGCCCTATCCCCCTCAGTGCGGCCTCTTCATCTCTCACCCCATTCAACCTAAATCTCTGTAGTTCCCAAACTCTATCCAGACCTTGATCACAATCGAGCACTCCTAGTCAGTCTCTTCCCACAAACATGCGGATATCGGACACCCATTGCTGGCTGATTTCAAAACTACGTAAAATTTCATTTACTTAATTTTCTCTGTCGTACATTAAAAATGAGTATTATCAGAAAAAGTTATATTTTTTCTAATTGCTATTTTATCTCGGTACACAGCCAGTAATCATGAAAAGACTCAGTCGTTTGAGTGATTTGAAGTAAATAATTTCAAATCCAAAAGAAACTACAGCAGAAAACATGCCTTCAGTACGTGAATTAATCAGTAGTTCATGCATGAGAAGAATGCAGATACACACACATACATATATACATATATAGCCCAGAATCAATATACGATAGCTATGTATGAGCACAGGCAGGTATATAATATAGAAACTGAATAACGAACAAGCACCTTCACCAGGCTGCCAATAACACCCAAGCTCATAAACCTCAAAACCTCGAAAGACTTTCCGTTTTCCTTCTGATAAAGGAAAGGGTAGAGATATAAAGGCATCTTTGCTGCAAGGATAAAATCTAGTTAGAATAGCCACAATAATAATTCTACCACTAGCAACAACAGATACAAGTTACAACTCCGTGAAATAAAAAACTTGGATGAAGAATAATCATTATCCTATAAGTTAATCATTATTTCAGGAATGAAGAACTCCAATACAAGACTCAAAAATCAGTAAAACCTTACTTCCAACGCCTTGGAGATGACAGAGACATGTTTATAAGCTTAAACAGCATTTCTTTAAAGCATAACCTCAAACTCCTAAGATTTGGAATGACAATTAGAAAGAAATTATCCTTCTACTATTGAACGTAGCAAGCCATATACTGTTGGATCGAACACAAGCAATAATATCAAGGAATAATAAAAACGTAAAGAACACGGAGATTTAACTTGGTTTGGCGTAGCGCCTACATCCACGAGGGCCAAAAAGTTTCCACCATCTAAAAAATGAATTAGGGTTACAACTTATATATCTCCAAACCGTAGGTACATGGAAAATTCCCAACATACCCTTACCGTGCTGCAGGGCACCACCAACCCACCACCATATTTGTTCATCTACGTTGCTCTTCGGCATGAGCCTATGGGCCCTCCGATATGACCCAAGCCTAGTGTAACTAGCTCACTGGAAAATAAGCCACTAGCCAACACATATGAAAATCTAGATCATGGCAAGAACTAACATAATTTGTTTCTGTATTTAATTTTTTTTTCTATTTAAAATTCAAATAGATTTCTTGTTTACCCAAAGGCTCAAAAAGGCTACATAATATACTCCATTAATGTATTCTTTGTTTTTTTTAAGTATATCTTCATAATCAATAATTCAACCGGGAAAGAAAGAAATTCATAATAAATGCATCATGAACATGTAATTTTTAATACAAAAACCATGCATGAATTGTGCTAAGCACTGATACTGTAAGTTGGTTCTAATGCCTAACAAAATATGAGAATCTAGCATCACTCATCAACTACAGTCAGTATTCCTGGATTGAGTGAATATATCGACAAGCATCTCCTGTATAACATTAACAGAAGTTAACATGAAATGAGAAAGGAATAGTTGCAGACTAGGAGGAGTCATATGGTACTGTATGTTCTACAAACATTGATACTATTTCAGTCCATGTAAAGAAGTAAACAGCTTATAAACTGAACTTGCTAACCAAGATGTTTAGAATTTGCTTGTTGATTGTTCATGGGCACGCACACATGTAAACTTATAATTCGCAAATTTTAAACATGCTTTGACTTTCTGGATCCAAATGATGTAAGAAAGTTACCCCTGATAAATAGCATCCTCGTATAGTGGTGAGCAGCTACACACTGATAAAGGTAAAACGGAAAGAAAATGAGGATATGGAAATATTGAATAGTGAATATTAGTAAGATTTTCAGATAGTCATACAGTACAACTATCTAGCCGTAGTGGACACAAAATAAAATCTGAAAGTAACATGATATTCACAAGAGTGTAAAATATACAAATACCAATCTGATTCTGTTGAGATTGTCCCACATCGAGGACTTATAACCTAGCTACTCAATATATCAGGTCAAGGGGCTACTCCACCCATTGCCAATTGGTTTTGGGTTGGATGCTCCAATTTAACATTGTATCAGAGCAAGTTATTGATGGGCCCAATTGTCCACGTGTGCTCCTCGTCACCCTATCTAGTAATCCACGTGTTTGGCTCTTAGTCATGCCACACGTACGGGGGTGTGTTGAGATTGTCCCACATTGGGGAATTATAACCTAGCTACTCAATATATAAGGTCAGAGCAGGAAATTTGAAGCAATTTCTTTTGTATCGTATGGATTTGTGGCATTAGTTTCGCAGCTCTCTCACAAACTCCCACCCCCCCCCCCCCCCCCAGGCTCACATCTCTCGCTATTGTAGCTTTCTCGGAAGCCTCAAGATCGTCTCTCTTCCTGCTGCACTCAGGCTTGAAGAGTGCGCACCCACACCCTCAATGGCATGGATTCTTCTCGGAAGCGACAGGATGTTTTTTCTAATTAGTTTTGGAATAATTTTAAGAAATTTGGAGTCAATTTAAGAATATTGACGGTTGAATTACGCGCCAAAAGGCTAGTATTGCCTATTTATGCTTGTTATTTGTCTTAATTAAAAAAAAATCAAGACAATATATTATAGAAGTATATAAAAGTAATTTTTAATAGTTCACAGTATAAAAGTATCCCCACACCCGCACCCTTGCTTTTTGGAAAATTGACGAATCCCTAGCACCCGCGTCCCCACACTAGTGCTTCCTAGACACTTGGCCAATATTTTCCTAGTGAACAACAGTTATTTTAGCATGGTCCAACATTCCAAAAAAACTTCTAATAGGTATTCCAGTCTCTTAAAAAGCAGAACAGTAAGCTTGAGACATTGTACCATTAAGAGGAAATAGGACATAGTATGAATGATTAACCTCTAGGAGAGAGATAGCATCACAAACTCGAAGAGAAACTGGAATAGTAAGCTCTGAAGGTATTTGCAACTTGTAAACATCTGTTACTTCCTGAAATAGACAAAAGGTATGATATTAGCATCGATCATGTTCTCAAAATAAGGTGCACTCATCCACATTAAACTAGAGCAAAAAAAGTTGCATTTCTTTCAATAATCACTAATGTACAATCCATCTAGAAAAGAATAATAATTGTTTGGCTATGGTTGTGGGGATTTTGGGCTTATTTGGCCAGAAGTTCTATTCATGCAGCTGAGAGAAAATGAAGAGATTCTCTCAATGTACAGTGACTACAGTCACAATTTGGCTTTTGGGTCTGATGGGATTTCATAGAGGAAGATCATGGTGGTTCCAGCTTCCATGGTGGGAAAATGAATTTTGTTGCTCTCTCTAGGTAATTGGGACCACCTCTACAGCCCAATCTCCATGCCGCCTTTGGCACCGAAGAAGCACGAATACAAACACAACACGAAAATGTGGACACGCAATCTCAATAAAATAGGACACGGATACTATTGAAGCTTGATATATACTGTCGGGCCCATTCTCTAACAGCTTAAGCTTTTGGAGTAGTTGGTAACTCAACATGGTATCAGAGCCTTGTTTGTGGGAGGTCCTGGGTTCGACTCCCCATTCCCGCTTTGTTGTGCATATTTGCACTTTGTTATTTGTCTCCACTATGATGGAGTTTGGTTTGTTTACTCTCCACGTGCAAGTCGGGGTTGCAACAGAGAGAGAGAGAGAGAGAGAGAGAGAGAGAGAGAGAGAGGAATCTGAAAATAAATACATACATATATCCAACTTAAAAAAAAAACAAACCAAACCAAACCAAGCCTTGAGTCCCAATCAATTGGGGTCGGCTGTATGAATCATTTTTCTCCATTATGAACGATCAAGAGCTACATGCTCATTTAAATTATATACAATCATATCCTGTTACACTACATACTCCTAGGTCAGTCTAGGTCTGCCCCTCCCTCTAACCATTCTAGGCACTACGATCCTATCACTCTTTCTCACAGGTGCGTCTACTAGACTTCGTTACACGTGGTCGAACCATCTAAGTCTATTCTCCCTCAACTTATCCTCAATCTGTGACACTTCTACAGTCTCTTGAATGTACTCATTTCTAATTCTATCTTTCCTAGTCTTACCACACATCATCTTAGCAACCCTCATCTCAGCTATGCTCAATTTGCTAATGTGTTGTTTCTTAGTTCGTAGAGCATAGCTAGCCTAATAGCTGTCCTATAGAATTTTCCTTTCAATTTTGCTTGTATTCTCCGGTCACATAATACTCCGGAAGCGCTCCTCCACTTAAGTCAACCTACTTTAATTCTATGGGTCACGTCATCACCAATCTCTCCATCTCTACTGATCATCGAACCTAGATAGCGAAAGTGTTCCCTCTTAGGGATCTCATGATCTTCGAACTTCAGTGCTTTGTTGTCTCTACTTCCACTGTTACTAAAACTACATTCCATGTATTCTGTTTTCGTCCTACTTAGATTTGGCCCTTTTATCTCCAGTGCTTCTCTTCAAGCTTCAAGTATAGTGTTGAGTCCCCCTTTGGTCTCATCAACCAACAAGACAATATCATTTGCGAACAACATACACCATGAGACCTCATCTTGGATGTGTCTAGTCAATTCATCCATAATTAGGGTGAATAAATAAGGGCTCAAGGCCGACCCTTGGTGTAGGCCTACGGTAATTGGGAATTCGCTTGTTTCTTCTGCCGGTGATCCAATTGCAGTAACAACTTCATCGCACATATCCTTCACTACGTCAATATAACCCTTGGTCACTCCCTTCTTCTCTAGCACCCACCAAACTAAATCTCTAGGCACCCTATTATAAACTTTCTCTAAATCAATGAAAACCATATGTAGATCTTTTTTTCTCCTCTCTATACTTTCCAATAGTCTCCTAAGTAAATAAACTGCTTCCATAGTTGACCTCAAAGGCATAAATCCAAACTCTCATCAACTTAATACCTCTATAGTTGTTACATTGTTGTACATCTCATTTATTCTTATATATAGGCACTAGAATGCTCTTCCTCCACTCATCAGGCATTTTTCTAATCATTAAAATCCTATTTAAAACTTTTATAAGCCAAAATGCACCCACCTCTCCCAAGCATTTCCAAACCTCAATAGGGATCCCATCTGGTCCTAAGGCCTTGTTGGGTTTCATCTTCTTCAAAGCAAATTCCACCTCAAATTTCCTTATTCTCATATAGAATCTGTATTCTCTAGTTTCATCGCAACTACCGGTTTCTTCTTCAATTGCGTTATCCATATATTTTTCATACAGCAACTTCTCAAAATAGCTCTTCCACCTTTCTTGAATCTCTTCATCTTTCACTAAAACCCTAGAGTCATCGCTTTTTATACACTTAACCTGAATTATGTCTCTTGTTTTCCTTTCTCTTGACTTAGCAAGCTTATAAATGCATTTTTCTCCCTCTATAGTGTCTAGCGTGGCGTAGAAGTCGTCCTAGGCTTTCATTTAGCAACTCTAATTATCCTTTTAACCTCCTTATTTGCACATTTATAGCTCTTGAAGTGACCAAAATTATGAAAACTAACATAATAACGAGCACTCTTGTTACACGTATCTGGAACGTGTGCATGTCCCAAACATGTCCGACACTCAAACGTCTGCCAAAATAGAGTGTCCTAGCTCCATGAATTGGTACTTATGGAACTCCAATTGCCATGGATCCCTCCTAGACTTCCTCTTAGGTCAGCTCAAGCATGTCTTGCAGTCTACCATGCAGCCACATTGTCTTGCAGTCTACCACGCAACCACATTGTCACTAATATATGCTCCAATGTATTTCCCGAAGTGCTCAATTGAGAGAATCTCTGGGTGTATTAGTCAGAGGTTGCTAGTTTGAGTGGCAAGGGCCATCCCCATGCAAAAGTCAGTGTAAATCCACCTATGTGAGAACAGCTTGAGGGTTGGTGAGCTTTACCCGTTCGAGGGGCTAACCATCCATGAGGTTCCTCATCATTATTTTAAAAAAAATACATTTGATGTAGATGAGAAATGCAAAGGCCAAAGAGGTATAACACGTAAGTAGGTCAATACAAGTATATCAAAATAAGTGATGGGTCCTAGAGAGAACGTGGCTCAAGTGAGAACCAAGGTGGCCCCAAGATGTTTGAGAGAGAGAGAGAGAGAAAGAGAGAGAGAGAGCGCGTCAAGGTCCTAGGTGAGGTTAGAGTATGCAGTAAATTCTACGGGTCCTTTGGAGAGACTAAGGTAGGCGATATGTGAGTCAAGGGAGTTCGGAGAAGCTGAAGATGACTAATGAGAGTTGAGGAGTGGTAACTGTTGTAGTGGTGGATAGGAGTAAATGAGAAGTAAAGGCTCCGGTGTTAGTTGAAACATGTTCTGCCTTTGCATTGAATGAAGTTGGGTATTTCTAGTTGGTTGGAAAGGTGGAGAGTAGTTGAGGGAAGTTTAATGAGATTTGAAGCAACCGAAGAGCATTTAATGCAATTTGAAGTAGCCAAATAGCATTTAATAAAATGTGAAATTGTAGGTCTTACAGCGACGAGGCAATGGTGCTGGCTACAGAGGGGTCATTGAGCCTTGAGCCTTCGTGAATCAAGGAGTGGATCGAAGGCGAGCCTTACAACCATAGGGTGTTTTAGTTGGTTGTGAGGCACAGGGGTAGGAGCACGTGTGGAGTCACGTGTCCCTCTCTTTCTTTGGAACTGTTAACCAGCCTCCTTAGTTTTAGGCCTGTAATTACTGACTTCTAAATTTGTATAGTCTATATATGTATAATCTTTTATTAAGGCCCAAATCATGTGATTCTCATTGATTTGATCTTGTATATATATACCCCTTGAGGATGAATAATATATATTGAAAACTCTCCAATATAATTCTTTTACATGGTATCAGAGGGTCTAACGATCTCTTTCTCTTCCGCTTCCCTTTCTTCTTCCCTGAGTTGAAGTTCTGTCTCTCTCCCTATCCGGTGTACCCTAGCCCTCGTCGGGTCACCCACCTCTGTCAGCTACCTCCACTTCCAGTAGCGAGTCAACATCGCTCCACCAGTTGTCTTCCCAAGCCTTCAAGACCCTTCGTCGATCTCCGGCAACCTTACCATGTCTTCGTGGCCCTCCGGCAACCTTCTCTGGCCATCCCATCCTCAGGAGACCAATTTTATTTTATTTTTATTTTTCCTAGATCTCACCCTTCGTTCTCTTCTGTGATCACTTCCTTATTTCCTCTAAAACCTTTCCACATTCCAGAACCTTCCCATATTTCCAAAAAATTCAAATTTACCCCCAATTTTCAGAAATTTCAGATTACCCACACCTTTTTAGAAATTCCCACTTACTCGCCCTTTATCATGGCCTCATCCCCTAACTCTACTTCGACTTCTGCCACCTCTGCTATTGCGACCTCTAATGCAATGGGATCATCTATCTCCATCCCGTCTATCCACCATCTAGTGACCGTCAAACTCACGGACACCAATTACCTTATTTGAAGTTTTCAGGTGAAGCCATTTCTCGTTGGCCAGAACCTCTAGTGTTTTGTGGATGGATCCCATCCAGCACCTCCCGAATCTCTTGAGACTACTCCCGGGCAGCCCTGGTATGGCTTCGCAGGGATCAGACACTACTTAGCCTTCTTACTGCCACATTGTCTGAGCCTATCTTAGGCATGATCGTCGGCCTTACCACCTCCATGGAAGTCTGGACCTCTTTGACACGCCATTTGTCTCAGCAGTCTATTGCTAATGTCTCTGCTCTGTGGGTCCATCTCCTATCTCTTACTAGAGACAACCGTTCCATTTCCGACTATCTCCTCTACGCCAAATCACTTTCCGATTCTCTTACTTCCATTGGTCACCCAGTCTCCAATGAAGATTTAGTGACGTCAGTGCTTCGTGGACTTAGACCTGGCTATGAGATGATTGTCACTACTACACTGCATTTTCCCCCTCTGCCCTCCTTCCCGAATCTTTGGGCAGGCTTGCTCTCCTTTGAGGCTTAGACTATGACTCCTACTGTTGCTCCTCCTCAGACTGCTTTCATCACTCAGCAAGGCCCCTCTGGCTCTCAGCTCCCTTCTTCTCGCCAAGGTTCTGGGAATCGTGGTGGCAATCGGAACCGGAACAAGAATCGGGGGTGCAACTCTAATGGTCGTGGACTTCTTCCCACTTTGGGATCTCCTGTTCTTATCTGTCAATTATGTAGCAGTCGTGGACATGTAGCTCCTCAGTGTTCGCGTTGGTCTGCCCGCCCAATTACTGATTCTCTTCAATCTACTTTTGCTGGTCTTCAGTTGACTCAGCCTGCTGGTTCTCCTGTGTCTCACGTGTTATCGGCTCCACCACCTGGTTATCAATCGACTTTTGTTCAGGACCCCAACTGGTATCTAGACACTGGCGCTACTCACCATATAACCGGTGATTCTCGCCCTCTTCAAAATTATGCTCCTTACACTGGCTCCGATTCAGTTTACCTTGGCAACGGTACATCTCTTCCTATAACCTATACGGGTAACATGTCAATTCCTATGGGCTCGTCTTTACTCAGTCTGAAAAATGTCTATCATGTTCCCGCTATGTCTAAAAATTTACTCAACGTTGCCCAACCAAGGACAACAATGTTCTTTTTTCATTTGATGCCACTCATTTTTATATTCATGATTTCACATCTGGTGCTCTTCTCTTTCAGACCAATGTAAGGATGGTCTCTATCCCCTTTCCTCTGTTCATCTAGCTCCACAAGCCTTCACTACATCGCGTCTACCTTCCACCTTATGGCATAGTCGGCTTGATCATCCATCTCATAAAGTTTTATCTAATTTAGGTTCAAATAAATTTTTGTCGTCTTCTTTTCGTTTATCTAAATCCGTCTGTAAAGGTTGTGCTTTGGGTAAATCCACACACCTCTCTTTTTCCTTGGGTAATAAAATAAGCTCTCATGCTCCGTTTGATTTAGTTCATTATGATGTATGGCAATCTTCTGTCCCTTCTGTCTCTGGTTTTAAACATTATGTGCTTTATACAGATGATTACACTCGCTATACTTGGTTGTACCCTATGCGTCGCAAAATAGAGGTCCTAACCCATTTCAGACGTTTCTTGCCTTTATCAAAACAAACTTTCCTGGTTCTCTTAAGAATCTTCAAAGTGATGGTGGCATAGAATATGTCAACATTCCGACCTCAACTCTTTGCAAGTCTCTTGGAATTCATCATCGTATTTCCTGTCCTCACACCCCCGAACAGAATGGTCTTGCTGCACGCAAGCATCGTCATATATCTGAAATGGCACGTACTCTGCTCCTCTCTGGTCATGTCCCGCTCAACCTCTGGGTTGAAGCTGTCTCCACTGCAGTTTATCTCATTAACCGTCTTCCCACTCCTATTCTTCAGTGGGATTCTCCCTTCTCTCGTCTGTTTGGGCATTCACCTTGTTATTCAGACCTCTGTGTCTTTGGGTGTGCATGTTATCCCCATTTAGGTGCATATGTTACTAACAAACTTGTGCCAAGGTCTATTGAATGTGTTTTTCTAGGCTACAATTCTCAGCACAAGGGTTATCGCTGTCTGGATCCTGACACTGGCAGAGTATACATTTCGCGCCATGTTCGGTTTAATGAGACCTCCTTTCCTTATATTTCTAGGGGTTCTCCAGTCACTTCCGATATTGCTATTGTGCCAGTTCTTCTGCCTGCTGCCGCATGTCAGTGCTCTCGCAACACTTCTATACCGCAGATATCTCATTCTCTACTTGCTATTTCTGTCTCTGGTCCTGTCTCTCTTGCAGTTTCACCCCCAGGACGCATTGAGACACTACCGCTTCATTATCAGCGTCGCCAGTTGACTGTGACTGCTCGTCCTGACCCACCATCTGGCTCTCAGTCTGCTCCCAGCTCTCCACCTGCCACTACAGACCCTCGTTCTGATGGATGTTCTTTTGATCCTAGCACTTCTACACCTGCTCAACTGCTACATCCGATGTTGACTCGTCTTTATGCTGGGATTCAACGAGCTCTGGTTCGTACTGATGGTACTGTGCGTTATCCATTACCACGTGCTTTGACTGCTCAGCTTTCTTCCTCCAATGAGGAACCAACCTGTTTTTCTCAGGCTATGCGGTTTCCGAAATGGCGTTCTGCTATGGCTGATGAGTTTAACGCTCTCCTTAAAAATCAAACTTGGACTCTTGTCTCTCCGTCCTCGCACCAGAATACTGTGGGTTGCAAGTAGGTTTTTAAGGTGAAACGGTTAGCTGATGGTACTATCGAGCGACACAAAGCCTGTCTTGTGGCCAAGGGCTTTCATCAGCAGTATGGTTTGGACTATGATGAGACCTTCAGTCCAGTAGTTAAGCCTACCACCATTCGCACTGTCCTCAATCTAGCTGTCTCTTTTGGATGGTCCTTACGGCAATTGGATGTTAAGAATGCCTTTCTTCATGGCTTTCTCAAGGAAATTGTGTTAATGACTCAGCCTCCAGGATTTATAGACCCTCAGCATCCCCATCATGTTTGTCAGCTTCAAAAGGCAATCTATGGTCTCAAACAGGCTCCCCGGGCTTGGTTATGGCGGTTTAGCTCCTTTATTCTCCAGTATGGTTTCACTCAGGGTCGGGCTGATCACTCTATGTTTGTCTTTCGACATTCCTCTCAGGTGATGATTCTGCTACTATACGGTGATGATATTGTACTCACAGGGTCAAACTCCTCGTTGCTTTCCACCTTTATCTCTATTCTTGGTGCTGAGTTTGAGATTAAGGATCTTGGCCCTCTTCACTCTTTCCTTGGGATTGAGGTGACTTCTCTGCACTCTGGCATTCATCTCTCTCAGACTCAGTATACTGTTGATCTTCTATATCGTAGTTCTATGACCGAGTGCAAGCCATGCAGTACACCAGTGTATGCTAAGACTCAGCTTTCTGCTCTTGAGGGTGACCCACTTTCGGATTTGATTGAGTATCGCCGTTTGGTTGGCTCTCTCCAGTATCTGACATTGACTCGCCCTGACATTGCCTTTGCTGTGCATCATGTTGCTTAGTTCATGAGTGCCCCTCGATCTTTTCACCTTGCTGCTGTGAAGCGTATTCTTCGCTACCTCAAAGGCACAATTGATCTTGGTGTATTTTTCCGCCCCTCTTATGGCCTTTTGACCTTGCATGCATTCTCTGATGCTAATTGGGCTGGCTGTCCGGATACTAGTCGCTCTACCTCTGGTTTCTGTGTCTTCTTGGGACCTAATCTTATCTCTTGGAGTGCCAAGAAGCAGCCTACTGTCTCTCGCTCCAGTGCTAAGTCTGAGTATCGCTCTCTTGCCCAGGTTTGCGATGAGACGGTTTGGATTAGCCATCTTCTACGTGAGCTTAATGTTCCTCACTCTGCTCCTGTCACGTTGTATTGTGATAATCTTAGCACTACTTACATGGCATCCAATCCGGTTTTTCGTGCTCGCACCAAGCACATAGAGCTTGACTATCACTTTATCTGGAAACTAGTTATCTCTGGAAGTCATCGTGTGCAGTTTGTTCCCTCCGCTGATCAAACTGCTGACCTCTTCACTAAAGGGCTGCACAAGCAACGCTTTGAGCTTTTGCATTCCAAACTCATCCTTCCTAGACCATTGAGTTTGCGAGGGAATGTTAAACAGCCTCCTTAGTTTTAGGCCTGTAATTACTGACTTCTAAATTTGTATAGTCTATATATGTATAATCTTTTATTTAGGCCCAAATCATGTGATTCTCATTGATTTGATCTTGTATTTTACAGTATATATATACCCCTTGAGGATGAATAATATATATTGAAAACTCTCCAATATAATTCTCTTACAGGAACCAACCCTAACTTTACATGTGAAGGCGTCTGGCTAAGGAGGTACCTTTGGCTCTAGCCATCAAACCATGAACTCTTGAGGATCCCAAAGGATGTGGTCACCCTTAGGTACTACTCTTGACCAAGGGTGATTAATTCAAGTGTACGTGTGCTGGATAAGTCCCACGGGGAGTGTCATGATATTTCGAGATGAGCATGAGGCTCTTAGAAGGTGGAAAACATGACCCTTCGGAGGTGGAATAACCGGAGATGGGCGACCTCTGGAAATGGAGCTCTCTCGAGGTCTCCTCGAGGTGGAGCTCTTGGATATAGGACCCCTTAAGAGGGGGCCGCAATTCTTCTTAGTTGATAGGTGTGTCACCGCATGAAGCTCAGCTACGATGCGTGGTTCGAGAGTATGACCGTGAGGAGCCATTCCACTTGAAGGCATGACCAGTAGTACAATTGGAGACATATGGCATTGGTGGTGACGTGGATAAATGCCAAGTGGTGGACTGTTGGGGACTACCTATAACTGTCATTCCCCAAACTGAACTAGCTCTTCCTTAAAAAGGAAAGTTAAGGTCATTAGGGTTGGCCTAGACTCTATCTCCAATAGTAAAGTTTGACTCACCTTCTCTTTTCATTATGTCTATCACTAAGTGATGAGCCCAGGTTAAGAGTGTACCGAAGGAGAACGTTTACCACAATGCTTAACAAAGTGTCACCTTGGTGCCATAATATGATGATCCTAATGGGATTTCAAGGGACATCAATTGGGCACTAATGTTGAGGGTCACCATTCACCTTGGTTTAACTTGCATTAGTTCTACAATATATCTTACTCCTTCGAAAAATAGAGATTTTTTTGGTGTCTTCTTGGACCATCCTCACAGGCACAAACTCAAAATCAGGAATAAGGTCGTAGCGATGTGGGAAAACTTAAACAGATGTCTTATTTAACTTACCTACGGCTTCTCACGAGTAGACATAAAAAAATTGTACGAGGAAGGAATGATAATTTCCTAAATTGGGCTAACCGAAAATCAAAGAAGATATTTAATTTTTAACCTACCACTTGTCTAAGGGTTTTGTGAATCAATTATTAAACTTGAGAGAATAGAGTGTGATTCACAGCTCTTATGCTTAGATTACTAGTTTAGAACCAAATTGACACGAAAATATCATCTAACTAGTGGTTCTAATAGCCATTATTCTGCACTAAAATTAAAATCCAAGAGACCAAAGGACTCACATTACAAAGGATTACTCGCATCAAAAACTAAACATCAAGGGGAAACTGCTAACCTGTAAAAGTATAGAAACAGTATTGAAAGATTTCCACAATGACAAAGCCAAATCCGGAAATGCTTCCCTTTTCTTCTATTAAATCAAAACAAAAATTATTGGGAGTTAGAGAGGAAGAAAATTTAATCTCTTAAGGGCAGAAAATCTGGCATATGCAGTCGAGTAATGAAAGCAAATACGAGGAAATAAAATTCTTTCTCTACAAGATTTGAAAGGAGGTTAAGAATTTCTAATTCTATACACGATAGAGAATATTAGTATCTCCAGTGCATCAAGATATTCAAGCTCAAGTATCATCTTGGAGTTTAGAAAGCATGATCATGGTTCTGCACAATATTACTGCAAGACAAAAATAATCTCTTCCGTGCAGAAGAAACTTCATGTATAAATTTTATCTATGGAAAATGTCTTTAAGTTGATGAAACTCATTCTTTAAGAACCAAAAGTTCATATCTCATATCATATAATTTTTTTTAGAAATTTAGCAGATTGGAAAAATAGAGCAATGCTCATGTGTACCTTACTATCCAGTCATCCACAAATGGATCTTTTATACCAATGTAACATACACATAGACTTGGGTGGCACAATTCTACAATAAACACCAATGTATGTCCCATCAATTCTCTAAGGCTTTGTTTGGTTCTTGGATTTTGTGAGGAAAAAGGAAAGAAAACATAGAGGAAAACCTATTCCTTTGTTTTTTGGTTAATAAGGAAAACAATGAAGAAAATAGGAAAGAAAAGAAGTTGAGAGAAATTAAACATTTTGAATGTTGCAAGTCATTTCCCTTCCCCTATTCATACCTTACAATCATATTGTAAAAAATTTCAAATGTTAACGTTGTTTAATCATGAAGGAAAACACAAGGGAAAACACGAGTTTTCATTTCCCTCACGAAATCCATGAACCGAACAGAGCCCAAGGAAAATAGACCACAAATTTGCTTTCCAATGTATGTATACTCCAATCAAATAACTTATTCGTACTAAGTGTAAACGATCAATAATTTAAATAAGAGTGGATATTAACAATTCCCTCATACAAAAGCATACAGTGAATTAGAGAATACAGAAAAAAAAATTAAACTCAGAAAGAAAAGTAATATACATAAATCAATAGAGCAAAAGGACACAGACCCTTTAAGAAATGCAGGGTTGATATGAAATGTAAAAGAGTATTCACATTTGACCCATCAAGAGTGCACATAATTGCATTAAGCACAAAACCAAAATTGGCTTGAAAATTTCAGCAACAAGATCATCAAAACAATTTTCTTATCTCAATTACATCAATTTCAGCACTCTCTTCAGAGAATTTGATTCTTGAATGAATGGATAACAATTATTTTCCCCAATTTTTTAACAATTATTTTCCCCAATTTTTTTGTTCATTTCCTCAATTCCTATCCCGGAAACCAAAACAGATAGAAAACAAACCAATAAATAAATTCAAAAACAGAGAATTTGTAATCTGCATATATATATATAGATACATAATTCTATATATACATACCTTGAGAAGAAGCTTGATAGCGGCCTCTCGGTAATTGGGATCAGCAAGCAGCAGGATCAATGCATCCACCGAGGCTGATTCCAAGTCTCTCGCCAAGCCGCCTCCAGAGGTGCTCGGGCCATCCCCTGTGGGGTCCACATCCCACGAATCGGGCAGATTCGCCATCTCTCTCTCTCTCTCTCTCTCTATATATATATATATATATATATATTTTGCCCTCGTCGATCGGCCTATCGATGACAGATGAACAATCGCTGATTCTGTCTCTCTAAATTTCTTGCGAACCGGAATAGAGCAAAGACTGATGAGAGAGAAGAGTTCTTGGAGTCCTGTTCAAATGAGGGGCGTGTATTGTACTATTGTGTGACTAATGGCGGGAATAAAACGGGGCGGGTCGGGCGAATTCTTACAGTCCAATGTGGCAGGTGGGGCGGGTTGACTCGCAATGCTAAATTGGGTGACTCGATTCAGTCTATTAATTCGTGGGTTTATGAGAGGACGTAGTCGTGGGTTGAGTTCGAGAGTTGATTGGTTGGCGAGTTGGTCCAAGTGTTGATTCTAGGTGGTCCGCTCGATTTGTTTGGTTTTGCTTAATCAAGCTTCAAGGCTTTAAAATATTTATCGTTGGGAAATTGTTGGCATTTATTATTCGACACAAAATGCTCGAGCTAATTAGGCGAGCTGGGCTCGTGGGGCGAGGCAAGTTGGGTTAGCATGACAAGTGAGTTAGCGAGTGGGTTGGCAAGTTCGATTAGTTGGGTCACGAGTGAGTAACAGACCACGGAGGAGCAAATCGACCCGGGAGTGGAGTCAATGGGCTAAGCCACGAGATGGGCTCGTTCATAGGCCGCTAGCTGGCAAGAGGGACCAGAATGCGCCAATTCAACCCATTTTACACCCCTACTTAGAAATTCTATCTGATTATATTTTTTGACAGAATAAAACTCGTGAACCAAAAAATAAAATGATTAATGCTATACTTTTCAAAATTTGCATCCCAAATGCTTTCCAAATACATGTTTTCAGTGAGTCCACCTGATTTAGAATGTTGAAGTGCTCCCACCATTATTGAAGGTGATCTCACTACCACATGTATTTGGGGAGCATTTGGGATGTAAAATTTGGGAAGCTTAGTATTACTACAATTATATGCTTTGCAAAATTGAAGCTCAAATTGAAATAGTTTTGCAAAATTGGCAAGTCCAATACATAGATCTCGAAAAATACACGAAATCATAATGAAAATTTTATCACCTAAATAGCCGAGGAAATGAGAAAGTTATGACCAATTAAAGTTGTCACACTCCGGAGTAGCAAAAATAGGGAAAATTTAATTTCCTTTTTGGACTCATAGGGAATGACTGATTGAAAATCGTCCTATCATCTAACAACTATAAACAATGTAATAAAAAGGGGAATTTGCTAATTGTAAAACATAACTCAACTTCAATATTAACATTAAGACTATTACAGATCACCAGTCACAATATTATAATACAACAGACTATTATAAGTACACAATACTAACTATGGTCTTCGGTCTTCTTTCACTACACCAAAATGATCAAATTGTCACACTAATTTTTGCTAACTTTGTCACTGTCTTCAGCAGTGACAAAATTATCACCGTCTATTACAGTGACAAAGTGAAATTGGTGACAAAAGTAACATTTTGTCACTGCTCAGGCAGTGACAACGTGTATTGTACAATTGTCACCATCCATAACGGTGACAAACTGGCCAAAATTAACCCCCCCCCACATATATTTTGCTTCCCCCCCCCACCCCACCCACATTTATTTTGCTTCCCCCCTACTTGTGACTTGCGAACCCTAACCGTCTCTCCCTCTCTTTGTCCTCCTCCTCTCTAAACTCTCTGACTCTCTCCTACACACACTCTCTCTAAACTTTCTCCAGCACTCTCTCTTGCATCTCACCACCAGCAGCCACGAACAACAGATCGTAGATCGATTCTTTCACCTCAGCGTAGCCACCTCCTCCATCGCCTGTAATCTCTCTTTCCAGTCTTCATCTCCCACTCTCTCTTTGTTACGCTCACACACTCGCCCAGATCTGTACACATAGAGAGATCTAGCTCTCACTCTGTTTCTCATCTCACCACAATAAGCGACGGCGACGACGACGACAGACGATGGGGAAGGCGACGACGATTGTGCGTGATGGGGACGGCGGTGGCGATGACGATGGTGTGCGATGGGGACGTGGACTCTTCTATTTTCTCTCCTCACCATTGGACCTTTCTATCTCCTCACCCTCTGCATACGAATACCCAAACCAGACCAATCCTACTCTCTCTCTTCTTCGTTACTCACAATTCTTCTAAAAAATCTCTTATTTTGCCCCCTCCATTACAGGCCTCGAGGAGCTATTGAGGCCCTTTCTCGGGTCATCTCTCTCTCTCACTTGGTTCATTTTTTGTGTATGTATATGTTTGTATGTATATATACAGGTCAGATCTAAGTGGTGGTTTTGATTTTTCAGGCGTATATTGATTATACACATCTGGATCTAAAATGGAGACGATGAATAAGTGTGATCAGCAACGGCAACACAATCTTTGCAACAATTTTCTCTGTCAACACAACTGCATGGAGACGGTATCTTATCCTTTATGTCTAGATCTTAATCTGTTTTCATATTTTGATTTTTGGCTTTTAGTTTTTGGGGTCTTTTGTGTAGCTTTGTTACCCAGCCACTTGTGAACTTCGAATTGTGTTTGGCTGCCGATCAAAATCAATAAGCAAGTGTAGCATCAGATATGTATAAAGGAGTTGACTCTTCCATTATAGCACCAGGTCCATATTTTACCACCTCATTTGATGCTATTCTAGACTTAATTTTATTTCATAGATTTTTCTTAGCAACCAAACCGAACCCAATTAACTTTCTCTAATGGATCCTTCTTTTTTTTTTGCTGAAAATTCTCTAATGTATCCAGTAGTGTGTGACATTGGGTTTTGAAGAGTTCTTTGAATATATCTACTTTTCCCCATATGAAGTGATTTTCTCTAATATATTCCAGGTGCGTGTAAAATGGTCTTGATGAATCTACATGCTTGTTACCTCATGTTGTGAGTTTTTTTTAGTTAGGCTTACTTTGGGCAGGGCCGGTCCCGAGTATTTGGAGGCCCGAGACCAACTACTAAAAGGGAGGCCCTTATACAGGGGTTCGGGGCAGCGCCCCCGAGGTAATTTTTTTGGGGTCTACTTATAAATAATTGACAATTTTTTAGGGGTTACTTGTACATAATTGGCGATTTTTTGGGGGTCTACTTATAATATGAGTCTATTTGTCAAACTTAAACATTGTATAGTATCTTTCAAAATTCTAGAGGGCCTATTTCTAAAACCCAAAAAATTCTTATTCTAAAAATATATTTTGCAAAATTCTAGGGCATTCGCTTTTGAGTTTTATATACATGTATATAAATATATATGTAATTGACGACACTACATTGGGCCTTGGGGGAGGCCTAAATGTAAAATACTAAAAATCTCAAGAAAAAATGTAATTATAAAAATTTCATAGGGCCCTCAAAATTTTGTGAACTTTGAGCCGGCCATGACTTTGGGTAACGAATGTTTCCTTATGCATGTTTGAGGAGCTATGTCCATATTTACACACGTTTTACCTTAATAAAAATGAATCAATGAACCAAATGGAGCCTTAATAAAAATGAAAATTGTGTAGTGAAGTGAAGTTAATTTTATTCTATTAGAGAAATAAAACACATGGAATATTCATTCTCTAGGCACGTGTATCAATATGGATAATTCTATAATACATCCTTATGCATTATAGAACCCTTTAGTAGGTGGCAAATGGTAGTAAGAAGATGCCATTTTGTGATAATTTGTGTTATTTAATAGTGACTTTTTAAGGTAACAATACTCCATTATGAGTTACAAGTTGTAAAGATTAATACACCAACTGAATGATATGTTTTGATTTATTTAGTGAGATCAGTGCTGAAGTGCCCACAACATGGTAGATGATGTAGTTCCTCATTTATTTATTGTACTCCAAGACAAAGAAAGCTGTAGTATGTTGATCAATTGGTTGTTCAAGAAGAAAGTGGAATTTTTTATTCATCGCCATGGCTTTTGCTAATTCAAGATTTGTAAGGTTAGACCATTTTGAATACTCACTTGTTATTGCTCTTTCTAGTATTGATGAATTTCAATTTGGTCAATATTCATTGGTGTCTATTAGCAGTTCATAAGTTGGTTATGAAGTCCTTAACAAGGTATCATTCCCAAACTTTTCTTGCGAAACTTACCTACTCTCTCGGAGTGTTATTGTAAAATACTCTATCAGCTCCATTCTAAGGATCTACTTCATTGTATGAGTATGTGAAGAACCCCATAGATATCTGTCATGCTACTAGGTGCTTATTGAATATGTAAATAAGGGCTTGAATTGACAATATATGAATTAATTTGCAGTTTACTTCTCTTCCTGTTATTGTGCTTTGCGTCATTTTTTTCTTATGGGCTGACAAACTGATCTAGAAGCTAAGAAATTAATTGCCAATTCGGTTTTTCCTAACTCTTAACAACAATATTCTATGTTCTATGTGTTCCCCGTCTTTGTTTGTAGTGGAATTACTCTTAATCGCTCTGTGTGTGGTTGTCTTGATACTTGAGCATTCCACTTTCTTTGCTGGATATGTCTCACTATATATGTAATTCAGTTTTGCCTTAATACTTGAGCAACAAAGCCTGTGTTGAATATATAGATGTGTATATAGAAAGAAGTTCTTGGCTTTTATTTTAAAATTTTAGTGGCTATCCCTTGCTTTATGTTCTTTGGTGTTTACACCCTGGTTTGTGCTGGCATGAAGGTTTTAAATATAATCCATTGCTAGGCGTTACATTTCCAATTTTAATTTCACAGCCATAATGGCATCTATAGAGCCAACGAGCCGTAACCGACATTCAGTCGTCTCATTTAAGAGGCCCTTTTTGGGTCATATTTCCCCCATCCTGGACAGTTTACATTGATTGTGGCTTCTAGAGAGAGTTTCTTGGATAAATATCTACACGTTTTGAGCCAAAAAAAAAAAAAAAATTGGGTGTCTAAACTTAGATCTTTGATCTAGAGATTGTGGATTTGAAATCCTCCAAGCAAGAAACATAACCACAACACAGGTACTAATTTTTCTTATCCTCTCACTCTAGGCCATCATAACACCATTTAATCAAGAAATTCATAGGTCTGACTTCTGAGTTTGATTCTTTAAAAAAACAGCTTCTCTCTAAAGGGTACATGTATTTTGGTTGGTGAAACACTACTCTCTAAAGAGTTTGTGATTGTATCAAGCTTTCTTCTCATTGACAGTTGAAATTGTGTTTCATCTGAGGTCTACTCGGTCTACTCGGTCTTCCTTCTAGCTCTACACATCCATTGCTCCTTTGCATCTTATTCTCATATTTGACCTGTCGTCTACCCAAACCTGCAAGGAATCTGGACGTTGGATTGTCCAGGACGTAACATGCCGTCAACTTTGAAACAAAGCTGAGTGAGCAACATTACCACACAATAATCTACAACACGAACATCGCTCAACTCACATTATCGTTTAGAATCTTAAGATATGATTAATCACTTATCAAATGACGTACCTTCCCCAGGCATAACAAAGTTCTTAAACAAATCATATAAGCAGATATACACATTAGTCTCTTATCGAAGGATGCATTCTCTTCGGTTATACAATTCTTTTTAATCTCATTCTCGATTCATATTACGCTCGTGCGTGCCAATGCATGACCGATGCAACTACCTTTGTGTCGGGACGTTGAATCCATGACTAGATCAATCGTCTCATCGTACTTTCCAATTCATTCATATTACTCATCGAACTTATTCTGATATCTCTCCTTTTGTTACCTCAACACATGTGGTGGGCTGTACCGGTCGTCTACACAGTGGGTCCCAACATTACACGTATCCATCTTCGGGCTACACCGATCACTACCCGGCATACCCTAAAATCATTATACATTCTCATCTTCGGGCTACACCGGTCGCTACTCAGTATACCCTACTATCACTTCGGGCCACACCCTTGATAGGCCACCAGTCGTCTACCCAGCGCATCCTATATGTAAACAATTGAATCGGCACATCGGACGTCTTCAACGATGTATATACCCTCACTGGTCGTCTGCACAGCTAAGAGTAACATTAAAGCTCTAGCCGGACGTCTTCAACGATACATGGGACGTCTTCAACCATGTATGCACATCACCGGACGTCTTCAACGGCGAGAGGCGCGCTAGATACCCTAACCGTCCATGTTCACCCAGCTCGTCAGCTATTGATCCAATGGATCCAAGTCTCACATATCATTCTCTTCACACTTCACATCAACCGCTTACCATTTCCATGTAATGCATGTTGACACCATGTCGTGCACGTGTTTACAACGGATTATACTTTAACCAGATATTCTCGTCATTCAATTACATTGTTAACATGCAGGTTCCACATTCTGATTAACGGTTATCATTACTATATTCGATTCTCAACTTTAGCAACGAACACATAACGTGCCAGCCATGAATCTTAAACAGGGATTAACACTTAACAATTCATATAAATAAAAACCCTTTACATGTTCATGTACAGGACAATACAATCTGTACATAACTAGTCATAGCAATACCACCAACAGAACTCATAACATTATTATCATCATAATAATTGCACTGTACAACATAGTGAAACATACATGTAACTTATACATCATCTTTTAAGTAGTCATAAAATGATTAGAGTGAGGTTAAGAAACTCACTTAAGATAGCATCATTGCAACAAAGCTCATAGCATTATTTATTAACAAAGTAATTGTACATCACAACATTCGTATAACTTATATATCATCTTACAATAGTCATAATAGGATTAAAAGAGCTCGAACATGAAACAGATGTGAGAAGAGCTCGAACAGTATTAAGAATATGACGGTGTTTACGCTCGACTCTCCCATTTTGTTGGGAGGTGCCTGGACAGGAACGATGTGGAAGAGTGCCATGCTGGCGAAGAAAATTTAGAACACCTTTTTCTTTGTATTCTTGGGCATTATCAACTCGAAACACTTTGATATTACAAGAAAATTGAGTTTTGATCATGTTAGCAAAATCAAAGTAAATCTGGGGTAATTCAGATCGATTTTTCATTAGATATAGCCAAGTGTATCGTGAAAAATCATCGACAAAGATTACATAATATTTAAATCCTCCCATTGTGACAATTGGAGAGGGACCCCAAACATCAGAGTGAATTAAATCAAAAGGTGCAGAGGAAATAGAATCACTGTTATTAAATGGTAAAGCTGGTTGTTTGGCAAGTTGACAAGGTAAACAATCAACGTTTTCGACTTTAATTGAACCTAACTGACCACTTGACACTAAGGATTTTAACCGATTTAACGAAACATGACCTAAACGAGAGTGCCAAAGGTGAAAAGGTGAGGTGGACGATACTGAGGCTGCAGCTTGAGTTGGTGAAATGAAGTGAGATGGAATATGGAGATTGTTCAGTTCAAATAAACGTCCTATTTTACGACCTGTCCCAAGAGTCTGGTCCATTTTTGGGTCTTGTACTAGACATCCAGAATTAGAGAAAGAGACGGTAAGTCCGAGTTCACACAATTGACCAACAGATATGAGGTTTAAAGTGAGTTTAGGAATAAGATAAGTGTCAGGGAGAGATGTGTGAGTGATGGAGACTTGCCCTATTTGACTGATGTTCATACGGGAACCATCAGCTATATGTATGGATGGTGCATTGAGAGTAGAATATTTGGTAGAGAATGTAGTGGGATCAGAGGTCATATGGTTACAGCAACCAGAGTCAAAGAACCAAGAAAATGTACTTGGGGCAACAAATAGAGCAGTAGGAGACGTCTTATTAGAATGATCCAGAACTCGTTTGATGATGTCCGCAAGGAGAGAATCAGAGATGGATGAAGGGGTAGACGACTTAGAAGATGATGACCCCTTGGTAGAAATAGCAGTGGATGATGATGAACAACCTCGGGACCGATTATCCTGTGAATATCTGGTAGGATTCTCATTGCAATCATCAAGATAGTGCCCTGGTTCACGCTTGTGACAGAAAGTACACACTCTGATAGGACAATTATGTCCTGGTTTGTGACAGTATCTGCAGGAAGGATCTGTGATAGGCTCCATGATGTGTAACATAAGTCTGAGAGTGGTAGAATTGATCTGGATGACAGTGGTCGGGTGGTGATATGACGGAGGAAGCCTGGATGAGGAAGTGGCAGCCGAGCAATGGAGGCAGCAGGGTGGTGGTGACTGAGCGGCGAAGGCGGTGACAGTGGCAGAGTCTAAGTTGAGATGGCGAGGTGACCGGAAGAAGGACGTCGGACAGGGTAGATGTGGATAGTGGTAGCCGAGCAGTGGAGGTGATCAGGCTAAGCCGCTAAGGTGGCACGATTATGAACTTGAGGCAACTACAAGAAGGATTTCTGATGTAGAGGATCCACTATTATGGCAACCACAGAGCATACTTTCCTTTTAAGAAGTTACCAGGAGGAGGAAGAGGCCACTAGGAGCTTATAGCTCTGATACAATGTTAGAATATATAAGAGAGAAAGAGAGAGAGTGAGACAATACTATGAATTATGTATTGAATGGTGTGATGAAACCTTACAATGAGTAGCTTTTATATAGGGCAAGAGAGAATCCTAAAAGGGAAAAAAAAAAAAGTACCTAGACTAGTAGTACAACTGGTAGTACAACTTGCAGTACAATGTATCTAGACAATAAGTATAGTAAGATACAATAGGTACAAGAATGTAGACAAATTGCAATATTATTCTAACAATAAGTAACACTCACATATGTGAACCAGACATGTGGGCGATTCATGTAGGCTCCTCTACATAAGTAACACTCACATGTGTGAACCAGACATGTCATCAAAGACCGCGTGTGTACCAAAAGGTACTAAAGTCTTATCCTTAGATTTGAATGTAAAAAGAGTTTTTAAACTCATTTATATTTACATTTCAACAAGCTTAGTATGTTTGCACATAGGAGTGAGTTTTTTATTTATGCATTTATTTATTTAATTTTGTACCTTTGTACCCCAACTGGTACCATATTCATAGCCACAATTGGCAACATGGTTGGCTGCCTCCAGAGAACTCAAAAGATCGTGTGGACTGTATGTCTTCCCATTCGTGCCTGATAAAATCGGAGCCGCTGATTTGGCAAGTGCCTTTGAATTTCCAAAATTTCTCTGTAACCCCTCGTCACTCAATTTTACTGAGAATATTAAGTAAGAAAATTAAAGAGCATTCGTTATCATCCAAGATCATGAACTCTAAATATTTTTATGTATGTATGAAGAACTTCATGCTCAGGATATCAATTTTCAGCAGGGACAATATTAATAAGAGTTCTTGTCACCTCAATGAAGATCTGATGAGTAAATTAGTTTAGGACTCTCATTTTTACAAGGTTAACAAAAAGTTATAAGATAAATATGCGCAATTTCTCCCAAGGTTTGCCTTAATGTTATTTAGACTTAAAACTTTTTGACATGATATCACTATCTCTCTTACTTTTTGAATTTAGAGTAATGTTAGGTATACACACTTTTTGATACTCAACTTTAAATGCATGTACCCTGTATTGTGTAAGTGGTGCACAGACAAGTGTGAAAAATTCAAACAGCACAAGGTACATGCATTTAAAACATACAAAAGTGTGAAGAAAAGTGTGTATGCCTAGCATTATTGTTGAATTTATGTTTCAGATTTCCACATCAGCTATATAATGCTCTCAACATGAATAAAACCCTCTATTTTTATTTTTTATTTTTTTTTAGAAATTTGTAAATAATAATATTACAAACAAAAGGTTAATATATCTCATTTGACATGCAATATTGCTCTCAACAATATATGGAATCTGGACAATTTTTTTATTTATCTTTATAGATTTGTATAGTATATTGAAGGTACTGTACTAATTTTTTAGAGCAGTATACAGCTGATAGAGTAACTTGGGTCATCCTTTAGTCCATCATAGAAGTATGGAGGACACTGCACATATGCAATTTCACTTCAGACTTTTAAGTTTCTACTATGACCATTTGATCAGTTGTGATCAATATTACGTTCACTTTTTTTTCTTTTTAATCTCCATCACATGTTTGTGTGTTCATTTCATTTCAAAGTACTAACTGAATATAGTAAGTAGCAGCATGAATTGAGTCCACCATAAAACCAAAACTGAATGATAATATGGCTCACAACTTACCAAATGATCACAGTAAAAATTTAAGCCTCGAGCATTCTAAACTAGTAAAACAATGACACACTATTTTTTGGGGGCTTTTTGCTTGTTCACTGCTCTGTTTTGTTGGGCTGTTTTGCTTGTTCACTGCTCTGTTTTGTTGTTGATCAGCCTCACTGTGCCTCTCTATTTTTGCTGCTAATCAGCCTTACTATGCCTTACAATGTTTTCTATTTTGTTGCTTTAGTTTGGCTAAATCATGTATATAGGTAGTTGATGATCAACTATTGGTTTTAGTCATACATATATTTGCTTGTATGTAGGATGCCTTTGAAGGGTAAGGTCTCATGCCCCCCGCCCCCCTCCCCTCTCCTTTCAAATTCCCTTTAGTGATAGGGCTCAAATTTCAGCCCACTCAAATTTCTAGAAAGTTGAGAGTATGTAAGACCCAGCGATAAGTATAACACCCGTAATTGTGTTATTTCTTTTGCATTTTATTGTCATGCATGATAATGTGATGTGGCGTGTCTTATGACACATGTTTGGGTGAGTTTTGACTCACGAGTTGATTTGGGTGTCTGTATTAGAGAACCCTTTGAAACTGTGGTGATTGAGGATTTGTTGTTGTGACGTCTCTCCGAGTGTGAGACGGTTACTGTGGAATACTTTAAATGTTTATCTGAAAATAAATATTTACCTGTGTATTTCAATATCTGTATTATTTTCTGTTTTAGAATTTATATCTGTCGTTAGTTTTAGTATCCAGGTGAGAACGAATTAACACGCTATTAATTTGGTAGGCTAATTAGCAACTTCGGAAACGTCATGTAGAAATTCGCGTTTTAGCGACCAAACGAAACTTAGTCGAAAACTTTTATAATTTTGAGATTTCACTCGTAAAGCTATGAATAAGTTGTATAGAAAGTTTCAGAGACTGATTAGGAGTTTTGAAAACTCGTGGGGAGGTAAACGTAATTCTCGAGAGTTTTGCCTATATATAGATAGAGATGAGTGAGATATTTTACAAAGCTTACAACCTAAGTTTCCAAAAAGAGGCCAAGGGAGATTTTGTTGCTTTGAGCTTTGCGACGCCAAACGACGACCTTCCGTCAGTTTGTTTTCTCCCTGATTTCATATTCGAGATCCTCGAGGTAAGAGCTTCGTTTTGATATATATTAGGGCTTGTTTGGCCAAGTTTTCGGAAAAGTTATTTCCTAGAATTTTTCATAAAAGTTGATAAATAGAATTTTGATCCATAGGAATTTTACTAGGCGGACTTCTACACATTCTTTGTACACGGATTTTCTTTGAATCGAAGTTTAAGAGCGTAAATCGGAGGTGAGTGATTCAACTATGTTTTTGGAATGGTTTCTTGATATGTATTCATGTTATGTGTGAATAGCATGTATTAATACTTAGAGATATCTTGTGTAGTTCATATTGGGCATTTACATTGATAAGTAGGCCCAATAGCATGATGAAATGTTTTGATTTCCGCGAGCATAGTGATGTGTATTTGAGCATGTTAAGTTGCTTATTTGGGTCAGAAGGAGCACGTGGTCACCGTGCCATTTTGTGGAGCCAATATAGGCATTAAGGTCGCTCGATTGAAGAGAAGAATCGTGGGTCTTACCCTTTCGCTTGGACTTATTGGCGAAGAGTTGCGGATTGGGAGTATGGACGGGCACGTGAGTCTCCCGCGACTAGTATGGAATGTAGAGATGTGAATGCGGACATGTTTATCATTCATGTGCATATGTTGTTTTATTCACTAAGCGTTAGCTTAAACAAATCGAATATCTGTAGTTATTCAAATAACCATTTCAGGTGTAAATGCTGGCGAGGAATCGGAGAAGTGAGCACGTGGGTTTAGAGTTCGCTTTGAAGGCAACCTGAATGTTGATCTTGTAGTTTTGAGACAATAGGAATGTTGTAATAAGAATTCTTATGATTTTAGTTATGTTTAACTTGGTATGTTAGAACGAATCTAAAATGTTGTAATAGTTAGTAACATGTTGTAACTATGCTTCGGAAGTATGTTAATACAGTTAGGATTGTTTTTGGAGTACTTTTGAATTCAAAAGCTTTTAAACTTGAAAATGCTGCAGAATGTGCTGTTGCCAGGGGATCAATCGACTGGTTTGTTGAACAGTCGACTGGAGCCTCATTTTCAGCAACTCTCTGCATCGTTTAGTAGAGGATCAGTCGACTGGGTCACCAACACAGTCGACTGGATCATGGTTTTCGAAACTGATATTTTGGCCAGGCTAGACTTCAGTCGACCGGACTTTATCAGTTGACTGAAATTTTCAAGCTCCAGTCGACTGGATGTAGAAAGCAGTCGACTGGATGGTGTTTTAAAACCCAACTTTCTACTGGACCAGGATCAGTCGACTGAATCCGAGGATCAGTCGACTGGATGGATGGTTTTCAAAATGACTTGTTTTATTCCGCTGCGTGTGTTCTTCAAACTAATTTTTGGGAACGTTAATGAATTGGTTTAGCCTCGGTGGCGTGCCACAAGCTCCGGTTCCGCTATTGTGGGACCGGGCTGTGACAATAAGAGATCTCCAAATTTGGCAAACTAAAATTGTCACTGTATGGAATGTTTTATAATAAAATACCACCACTATAACTAGTCACAATATCCAAGTCTCACCTATAAAGGCAATGGTAGAAAATAGACGTAGAGAGAAAAAAAGAGAAAAAAAGAGACAAAGAAAAAGGTAAATAATGCTCAAGAGTTGAGATAAAAGTTGTTAGGATGCACTCCTATGCAAGGATTTTGTGAAATGCTTAAAGATTCGTTGCTTATCGAGGCCGGCCACTACAACAAAAAACCTTTATTATGACTTTAAAAAAGAGTCATAAATGTATATTTATGACTCCTTTTTAAGCTTTTAAAATAAGTCATAACATTGCAGTCATAAATAAGTTTGAGTTTGTTAAAAAAGTCATAAATAATTATTTACAACAGTTCTAAAAAAATAGTCATAAAAAATGAGTGCTTTCAAATTGTTTATGACTATTTTTTAATTGATACAGTAATAAATAATCTTCAAAAAAGTCATAAATAGCCTTTTAAAAAAGTCATAAATAATCTTTAAAAAAGTCATAAATAGCCTTTTAAAAAAGTCATAAATAATCTTTAAAAAGTCATAAATAACCCTCTAAAAAGTCGTAAATAATCTTCAAATTAGTCATAAATAACCATTTAAAAAGTCATAAACAATCTTCAAAAAAGTCATAAATTACCTTTAAATAGTCATAAATAATATTTAAAATAGTCATAAATAACCTTCAAAAAGTCATAAATAATATTTTTATAGTCATAAATAATCTTCAAAACAGTCATAAATAACATTTTAAAAGTCATAAATAATGACACTATTTATGACTTTAGTAGAACTATTGCTAATTTATGATTGTTTTTTATGAAACAGTCATATATAATATAAAACACATTTAAAGAAAAAAAATATTTTGTTGATAATCCAACAATCAAGATTACACAATTCAAATACATCATCAAAACATGCATGTTACAAATCAACTCAAGAACCATATTCAGATATTATCTTCCTTCCAACCAAAATTTTTCAATAATCAATCTAATAATTAGTTGTGTACAAGAAAAATGTAACAATAACCACTAAGTATGTATTAAACCAACAAACCAATAATGTATATGTAACATTGTTAAAAAAAAAATAAATGAATAAATAAAAACAAGATTAGTGTCTATTTAAACTCTTCAATCTCCGCTAGTACATCAACTTATTTGCAATATTTGTTCCATGTAGTCTAACTGTGTAACACTGAAACAAAAATGAAATCAATGTATTAGATTCTATATAATGAGTATATAATTTTCTTAAATTGTAAAAATATAGATTACCTGGAAAAAGGAAAAAATGTTGAAATTTTCAATACTTAAATGTATTCTTGAATGAACTCAATGAACTCAAGTTGAAGTACATTTAGCTCGTGGCTTTCATATTTCACTTTTTGAGACAACTCTTTCATCTGAAAAAGTTTAGGAAAGAAAGAGATGTTAAGGATGTATTCCCTCCCCACAACAACACCACCACCACCTCCAACACATATGAAAAAAAAATTCCACAATTTATGAATCAAAGTAAAACAAGAAGAAGAGAAAATTTGGCGACACATTTACAAAGAATACTATGATAATACCTTTATGTTGATAGATTTGGATGGATTATCCATTATCACTTTCATGAAAAGTAACATAGTATCCACATTTATAATTTCCTGGTTGCTTTGGTCCCTATGAATAAATGTATAACAAATATTAGACAAACAATAAATTACTGCAATCACAAGTCGTGGTAAAACTAACTTATCTTGGAATGAATGTTGACCTAGAATTTCTAAAACTTTCGACAGAGTCTCCTCTATAAATAGAACCTCCCAAAAATTTCAAACAATGAAAACATACCCAGCAACAATTGAATAACCGCAACATACATTATATCAATACATTAACCATAACATACTAAGTATAATTTAAACAGCTACAATTATATCTACCATGTTTTTATTCAGATTTAATTACCTTTACGAATTGCCAAATTGGTTTTGGCCTTCTTTTCCCTTTGAAATTTAAAGCCTTGAGTCCACTTCAAGACAATATTAAAAGTTAAAATTAGATAATAAAATGTCACTTCAAGACAATATTCTCACACACAACGATTACAACACGTAAAATTATTAGAAAATTCGATGACTAAGCGTCCACAACTTTCTACGATGCAACCACAATAAGAGGTAATTAATTATAATTCAACTTCTAAACGCAAGAATAAAACACCACAAAGTATTTTATTTTAGGGTAAATATCACCTACACCCCCTGAGGTTTGCCCCGATCACAGACGCCACCCCTCACTTTTCAATAATAACACATACCTCCCTCCAGGTTTGAAGTGAGTATCAAATCCACCCTTCGTCAACTATCCGTTAAAGAAATTGACGGAGAATGTATTAATGTGTTTAAAATGCCTAAAGTACCCTTACTCTTATTCTCAAAATTTAAGGGTAAATATCATCTAGACCCCCTGAGGTTTGCTCCACTCACACTCGCCACCCCTCACATTTCAATAATAACACATACTTGTTAATGGAAGCTTCAATTTTTATCTTGGATCCAAAATTTCAATCCATACAGTACAATACCAAATGCATCTCCTAAATCATGACCCACAACAAAAATTTCATCCCTTCTTTCAAAACCCATTTCGTAAATCAAGGCCAAGTCTTTTTGTTTGGACCAAAAACATTCCAAATCCAATTCTAATTGATTACATATATGAATATTGTAGACACTTTTTTAGAGAGAAGTTAGGGTTCCAAAATTGCGTTGGAGTTGTAAAGACCCATTTTTTGCGAACAAAAATTTCCATGAATTGATACATTGAGAGCAATCAAATCAATTTGGTAGAAGCTTCATGAATGCAGAAGCTTCTACCAAATTGATTTGATTGATCTCAATGTATCAATTCATGGAAATTTTTGTTCGCAAAAAATGGGTCTTTACAACTCCAATGCAATTTTGGAACCCTAACTTCTCTCTAAAAAAGTGTCTACAATATTCATATATGTAATCAATTAGAATTGGATTTGGAATGTTTTTGGTCCAAACAAAAAGACTTGGCCTTGATTTACGAAATGGGTTTTGAAAGAAGGGATGAAATTTTTGTTGTGGGTTATGATTTAGGAGATGCATTTGGTACTGTACTGTATGGATTGAAATTTTGGATCCAAGATAAAAATTGAAGCTTCCATTAACAAGTATGTGTTATTATTGAAATGTGAGGGGTGGCGAGTGTGAGTGGAGCAAACCTCAGGGGGTCCAGATGATATTTACCCTTAAATTTTGAGAATGAGAGTAAGGGTACTTTAGGCATTTTAAACACATTAATACATTCTCCGTCAATTTCTTTAACGGATAGTTGACGGAGGGTGGATTTGATACTCACTTCAAACCTGGAGGGAGGTATGTGTTATTATTGAAACGTGAGGGGTGACGTCTGTGATCAGGGAAAACCTCAAGGGGTCTAGATGATATTTACCCTTTATTTTATTACACCTTATGTTCACCACATCGGCCACCCATCCATGGTCCAGCCTACACATATATCCCATGTGTCTCCTAACGTAATACTAACTCCCACTCCAGTCTCAACTCCCATGGGGTATCACTGGGATTTGAGTATACACCGAAAGGATAGTCCTTACGTTCTTGACGTCAATAAAACAATGTCTAGATACACATGAAATAAACCAACAAGCCGGGCATAAGGCTTAAAATAATGAAGAGACGGGTCATCCATGTAGTCGCCGTCTAATCACATAAGGACGGGTCATCCACGAAGTCACCGCCTAAAATCATAAGGAGCAGTGGTGAACTCTAAGGATTTTCTATCATTTATACATCCACGTTTTTCACAAAACTCTACTTCATAAGAGATTCATATATCTCAACTCAAATTTCCATTAAAATTATATTAACAGCTACATGTTCACACAGATTCATAACCCACACAAAATCACACAGTCATAATTTCACAAAGCTCAACTATACATGAGAACTCATATCTTTCTATGTACAAATAAATTAATTTATATTAACGAACACGAAATCACACAAAAATGTGATATAGCAAATACGCTTATTTTAACATTCATAAAACTGCTACTGTAATATGAATTTTCTGCCCAAACGGTGCAGAATTGGGAAAAATACCATTAGACGAAAGTTGTCCAGAATTGTAAATAAAAACCTAAATCTCATAACCCATAACCATACTAATTTAATAATCTATCCATTTAAATTTCAATCAAACGAGATTGAAAGAAATTAACAAGTTAACTCACCGATTTAGGACTTCAATGTTGATGAAGATTCGCAAAATAATATTTGGGGTTCCTCTTTTCTTCTCTTATTATCTTCTTCTTCTTCTTCTTCTTCTTCTTCTTCTCTCTCTCTCTCTCTCTCTCTCTCTCTCTCTTGACTGCTCTATTTTTCTCATGTCTCTCTTTTCTTTTCTTTTTGTTATCAAAATCCTAGGAGGTATATTATGTATGTATATATGATACACCTACATATATTATAACACAAACACACAAAAGGCTAAAAATTCCGTTTTTTGTCTAGGGGTCTCACAAAAAGGCTTTATATGGGCCCGAAATACATTCTAATGTTCTAAAATGAGTGACCCAATGGGTGTACATAACCCGGGTACTTAATTTAAAGGTTAAAAACACAAATTAACACATTCACGGGCCTATAATCACTACAAAAAAAATAAACACATCAATTCTTCAATGACTTGTTCAACTTAAGTTTTTACAACTTAACTCCACCACTTAGCTCTATAAAATTTCACACAATAATTAATGAATAAAATAAATACACGCATATAAATAAATAACCATGGTTGTATACACAAAAATTTAGGTTGTCTCATTATTTTGTTTTTTTAAATGAATATTTATATAAAAAAAATACGGGGTGTTACATGTATACCAAGTGAAATTTCATTTAAAATTTTTATACAGCGCACATTTTCCTAATCAAGAATCTTAACTTTATAAATCTTAAAATATTGTTTTTTTCACTATTTTTCCCAAAAAACAGTACTTTGATTCTAGAATTCAAAGAAAAAGAGTCATAAAAATAAAGAATATTTATGACTACCCAAAAATGAAGTCATAAAAGTCTTGTTATTTATGACACTTTTCTAAATACTTATTATATATGACACTTTTCACAAACATGTCATAAAAAATCTTATTTTTTATGATAATTTTCAAAAAACTGTCATAAAAAATCTAATATGATTCTTAATAAAATCTAAATTTGTGACACTGAAAGTAACTATCAAGTGTTAATAGTCCAATTTCAAAAAGTAATTTCTTGAAAACTAGTCTCTCAAAGGTCGATTTAAGTGAAATTTCACTTAATATTCATGTAAAGATTTAGTGAAATTTCACATAATATTCGTGTATGCCAAGTAAAATTTCACAAAATATTTTTGTACAGAGGACATTTCCCTAATCAAGAATCTTAACTTTAAAAATCTTAGCATATTGTCTTTTTTTCACTATTTTTCCCAAAACAGTACTTACGTTTGATTCTAGAATTCAAAGAAAAAGAGTCATAAAAATAAAGAATATTTATGACTACCAAAAAATGAAGTCATAAAAGTCTTATTTTTTATGACCATTTTCAAAAAACTGTCATAAAAACTCTTATTATTTATGACCATCTTATTATTTATGACCATTTTCAAAAAAATTGTCATAAAAAATCTTATTATTTATGACCATTTTAAAAAAACTGTCATAAACAATCTTATTATTTATGACTAATAAAAAAAATGGTCGTAAATAAAACACCACTTACCAATCTTATGACTATATTTGCAAAAAGAGTCATATATGTTAGAAAAAAGTATTTGTTATGACTCTTTTTTTAAAATAGTCATTAGCCCAAAATAAAAAAAAGTCATAAAAAGGGTTTTTTCTTGTAGTGGGCCTTTGTAAATTCCAAACTAGTC
Organism: Hydrangea macrophylla; assembly: GCA_033977485.1. Classification (NCBI taxonomy): domain Eukaryota; kingdom Viridiplantae; phylum Streptophyta; class Magnoliopsida; order Cornales; family Hydrangeaceae; genus Hydrangea; species Hydrangea macrophylla. Next base: position 40,899,865 of record CM066994.1, read on the forward strand.
TTAACTTTTCAAACTCACACTCCTATAGTGGGGGTGGAGACACGTTTTCTCTTATAGGTTAACAGTAGTATCCATGGTAGTGCTCACATCTACAAAACATAACAATAAAACTGTTGATGAATCTTTACACATAACAAGTAAAGATGAAAAATATAGAAAATAGGGGGAATCCCATGGCTTTCTTACCAGCAACTTCAACAAGTCCATAGAATGAGTAGCAAGAAAAAAAAAGTTTTGTCTGTTACTCTTTTACTTCTAATTTAGGTCTTCTGCTTAGGAAACAAAGGCATTAACATTAAGCTCTTCCCGCCTTCCTTTGATTTCAGTCCAATATTGGTTGAAGCTCTAATACTTTGTGATGTTTCTTCACTGGAAAATACTCCAAGGGAAGTTCCAAACCTCAGAATTATGTTTTGATAATGCAGCAAATTAGGATGCAAACTAAACCAGTGAGGAAAAACTAGGAAAACACAGCACAAAGCATAAGTAAAAGATATTGGTTGTAATTCTTCAGTTAATGGTTTTGTGGCATTCCATCAAAGATATTGGTAGCCCACACATTCAACACAAAGGATGAACATAAGTAAAATTCTACTAAGCAATGTGGTAAAGCATAAAATGGCTAGCAAAAGTAATGTAGTTTTAGTGTTGAATACAATCGTTATATATGGAGAACAACATGGAATTTCCCACCTGATGAAAGGGAACACGACTAAGACTAAGATGAACCATACCGTACCTCAATGAATTCAATCCCCTTCTTAGCACTTTCTTGCGCATCCTGTAATCCATGAGTCTGTAGCTAGGTCAAATTGATTGAGGCTATGCACTAGCATTGCACAAATATAGATCATTAAAGACGATGAGAAGATGAACAATGGCAAGGTTTACCCTTTTCAAATCTGTTGGGATTCAAGTCAACCCCAATTATCCTAGTTGGCCCTGCAATTCTTGCACCTCTAGCAGACAGCTCATAGGCAAAAGACAGTAACTGATGATCCCTTTTTTGGTTTTGCCACATTTGACTAATGTTTTTTTTTTTTTTTTTTTTTCTTCGGTTTTTCGGATCTTCTCATCGTCTTTAATGATAGTTGTAATTGCACTTGCAACCGTATTTTGAAATTTAGCTCGAATCACCATTTTGAGCAATCATGCTTACTTTTGGCATTTTAGTACCAATAAAAGCTAATTAAAGTAAGTTGATATGGGTGGCTTTTAATCTTTTCATTTTCACAATGCACATAGACAATCAAAGATGTGTACAACAATTACATGTTGAAGGGCTTAATTAGTTTCCAAGCATTTAGCCATGCTACCAATTACTACTTGTACACGTGATTCTTAAGTGGAATTTTAAATGTACTTAACAAGTTAACACCCAACATATAAATATTTCAGAACTGAACAAGAGGCAAAGCAAGACATTCCATTAAATTGTTAGTTAGAGATTGGTAGCCTTTAAGCAAATGGGATTGATATGGGCCTTGCAAGTCATAGAGATTGGGAAAAAAAAGTAAATATAGCAAAAGAGGAAGTAATTTGATTGACATTTGAGTCCACTTGGCAGCAAATAAATTGGCAATGCAAAGGCTAACAAAAAGTTAATGCTTTTATTGCCTTTTTTTAAGTGGCTTATTGGACATTGTCAAGTGCAAGATTGTCTTTACCAAAAAAAAAAAAAAGGTGCAAGATTGTTGTATAAGAATAGAAAAAGGGCTTTTGAAATGTTTTACAATTTTTTTTTTGTTTTCTTTATTCTTGAGCAAAGTCAAACACTTCAATCAATTTTTTTTTTCTTAAACATTTTTATGTTTTGGTAATGTCAATTCCTAGATGAGTAAGACTGCAAAAAGTTAGTCATGATTTCTGAAAATTAATTGCTTTAAAAATGGGCTACACAATAATCTCAATGAAGTCAAGCAACTTATAATATATAGTTTGAGATAAGAAAGAAAGATATTATTTTATTGACAAAAATCAGACTTATAAAGTGGAGAATCAAGCAAACAACATTTGGTCATCTCTAATGAGCCATCAAAAATATAACTCTAGGCCAACCATGATAAAAAATAACACAAAAAGAAATGACTAATTAGCTTTTAAGAAGCAGTAGAAATTTTGTATAGTTGTAATTTCTGCACCTAACATGGAGACAAGAAATGGCATCCAGTTGTGTTTGAGGGGAAGAAAGAAAAAAAAAATGTGCCACAAAAGTAAAAATAGGACCAGTTTCGCACAAAATCTAAGGGGGATACAGAGCAATGATCATCCTTGTATATCTAGTCTAGTCTAGGAAGAAATCTAAAAAAAAAAAGAAGGGGAAACCTAAGTAAGATCTAGGGTTTAGATCTAGGGTTTCAATTAGTAGAAGAAGAAGAAGAAGAAGAAGAAATCTAGGTACCTTTTCCGGCGGACAGATCAGGGGGCGGCGAGGGAACGACGGATCAGGGGGCGCCGATATTACTCTATTCTTCCGGCGATCTCAATCTCTCTCTTTCTCTTCTCGCTATCTCTCTCTCCCTCCCTCTCTCTCTGTTCCCAGAGTACTATGTTCTTTTTTTATAGGGACCGGATAGTTCTCTCTTCTTCTTTATTTTATTTTTCTTTCCTTTTTTTTTTTTGCTTTTAATTTCTGTAAATATTAGTAACGGTTATATCCGTTAGTATTTTTTTAAAAATCTGTTAGAAATAATATTTACCAATATGGAGGGTCATTACTAACGGATCTTTATGATTTCTATATATCCGTTAGAAAGTATAAAAGTTGTCCGTTGGTAATGTGATCATATGGTGTAGTGCACATAGCATGAAGTACAATTTGGGGATTGTGGGCGTACATGTCACAGTCCACATTCAGCATGAAAGGTGCATTTGTCATCACTCCTGAGAATCTTGCCTGCTCATCATCAAGGTAAAATAGTACGGAGTAACAATGATTTTATATCCATATATATATATATATATATATGAGCAATGGTGGTGATCAATCCCAAAATAAAAGGAATAATTATATTGATCTCCCCTGACTTAACATCACATCACAATATATATAAGAAGCTCTCTCTTGTAATATGTAAAATTACACTAACTCCCTAATCAGAGATGGAACCCAAATAAAATAAATGATAATTGCAAAATTGCATATTTACCTCTCAATAAAAATAAAATTCAATAATTTACTCATTAGAAACAAATACTGGTTTCATATACATATTGAAAACATATTACATCAATTGTTGTTGTCTTGGGAGGGATAAATTGATTGTTATATATATATAAAAAAAAAAATTGCAAATTTTTTTTACAGCCTCAAAGGAATTATGTCATTGTAATTTCCCGTATTCCCGGATAAATTATTGTGTTTGGACCTTATCTTAAGAAAGGTCAATTTAATTTACCCCAAGTATAATTATATCTAGACAATGATAGAGATACGTATATTCTCAGCCGAAAAGATAATAATAATTATTCAATAATGTTAGGCACACAACACCAACTACAATACAAACTACAATCATGCTTTAAATGCATGTACTTTGTGCTATGTGAATTTTTTACATAGGGCCCACACTTTTTTAGGAACCATAAGGTACATGCATTTAAAGCATGTGTTGTGATTGGTGTTGTGTGCCTAGCATTATTGATAATAATTATATCCGAACATTCATAGAGACGTACAATTACATGGTGGGCTTTATAAAATTGAGATATGTTTATGCTATAGACAAAGTAGTAAGTTAATTAATTAAGTCGGACTTGGATTTTCTTGGTCACACAGATAATAATTCTATATGTGCAAGGATAAGGACTATTTGTGTATGCTTAGCAAATTAAACAAAATTAGAGAAATGTTTATGGTAAAAACAAAGTAGTAAGTTAAGTTGGACCTTCTTAGTCATACAAATAGTTAAATATGACCAAGGATAGAGACATGTATATGCTCATGATGTGATGAAGGCTTTTAGTGTATATTTCTCTCAAACATTAACCAAAAAAAAAAAAAAAAAAAGAATGATCTATCAGTCGAGCTAGTTTAATGAGACAAAGCATTGGCAACTAAGAAACAATATATATTATACGGAGTATATTGAGTGTACCAGAAATGTGTGTGTGTGTGTTTTTTTTTTAGATTAATGTGATAAAAAATGAAAATTTGCATTTAAAATTGAATATATTCGTGCATTAATAACATGTAATCAAATAATACATGGAGAAAATTGTTTACTCCATCAATTAAGATGAGTGATAGTACCTAACATTAAAATAATGTTAGGATTACTATAAAATTAATAAATTAAGACGCATGAGTTCAATGAGGCTGCGGTCTGAGATCAGACAAAATAAGAAGAAAAAAAAAAATAATATAACCGGTACCAAATAATTTTAGACAAAATAGTAAATTAAGTTAGATCTTTGGTGATAATTAAATAATTATCTTACCAGAACATTCATGGCACCAGCTTTGAAACGATGTGGATGCTTTGGACGCTTCTCTCTAGATATATAGACAAGTTGCGGCAATCCAATTGTAAGGGCTTCCTTGTTCTCCCATATAACCTGTTTTATTATTGGGTTATTTAGATTTCAGTCTTTTATTGTAGCCGTTTTTAGAAATTGATCCACACTACACCAAAATGGCACATTTCTAACGGTAATTTACCATTAGTAAAATTATTACTAATGGACTATTACGGTTAGGAATAATGTGTGAGTAATAATTCTAACGGAATTTCTAACGGAAATTGTCCGTTAGGAAAATTAATTTTACTAATGGTAATTTACCGTTAATAATTTGTTTACTAATGGATATTTTCCGTTAGTAATTTATTATTCCTAACGGCAATATTCCGTTAGTAATATTTATTCTAATGGTTTATTTTCTAACACTTTTGTATACAAAATACTAACGAAATTTTGTAACGGATATTTACCGTTAGTAATTAGTAATTTTATTACTAACGGTTGATAATATAATAGTTTCTAACACTTTCAAGACAATTACTAACGGTTTGTTTTCTAACACGTGTAAGAATACTAACGGAAATTATCCGTTAGTAATTATTCTAAATATGAAAAACATAAATACTAAAATAGGCTCTCCAATTTTATTTGCACCTAATTTCCATCACAGCCACATCACATTTACTATAAAACATATAATAAGCTCAAATTCAAACCATAATAAATACAAGCTCAATCTATATTAAATACAAAAAATATAATCCAAAATAAACATAATTATCCTTAAATACAAATTGTTTCTAAATCCAAACAAAAACTAACAAACCATGTCTGAAATTGAAAGAGTAAATCCATCCAAAACTAAAATAAACCAACTGGCAAATAATCCATGTCTAAAATTTACAGTCAGAAAAAATAAGACAAACATAGTCAATCAATCTTTAACCAACACTTAAGCCAAATCACAAATCCCCCTTGAACAAAGTCTGCAAATGTATCTTGTCCCCCTTGAGGATCCCGCAAACGAGCATCAGACTCAAACACTTCCTCGATATAAATTTTCTTTTCGCCAATACCAACTTGTTTGGAGTGGCAGGCATTAGTTGTAACATCCGTCACAACATACCCCTTTGCCAATGGGTCGTGACATTCTGCAATTTAACATCGAGTGTTTGTCTAATCAACATGATAGTTTGGCAAACAATAAAAGAAGTGTAACGAATACAAAAAATCATGTTATAAAAGCAATGAAAGCATACAAAAAATAGCTAGGGAAAAGCCAAACAGACGGGATAGAGGGGGAATAATGTCATACTTTTGTAGAGTAATTAAATCCAATCTAATGTCATAATTTTCTATGGGTTTTGAAAAAGCTGTGTCACAAATAATGTCATACTTTTGTAGAGTAATTAAATCTAGTCTAAATGAGGCTAAAGTATGTCTAGTTGTAACATTCCTACAAGATAGGCATTAAACATGAAATGGTACTATGTCTAGTTGTAATATGTCTAGCTGTGTCACAAGGATCTCTTTTTGTTGGCTCTTGTTTCTTAGTTTTATTTAATATGTATTCATATGCTCAAGTGCATTATAGAAAACTAAATCAAATGTTTCAAGTCTTAAGTTGATGCAGGCCCATAGAGCTACATTGAAACTATTCTTAGGCTTCATAGAAGAGAGTAGAGTATATATGAGTACTGTTAGTACTATTTCACTCCATCTGACTAGTGACTACTGAAAAAGGTAAAGTATATATCATGACTTAAATCCATCTACTTCAAGTGAAAAGTGAACAATAAACTAATCACAAGTGGGTCTTGCTAAAATAATTTATTATAAACTAACGTGCTTGATCACAGCCAACATGCCTTATGCCATAACTCTCTTCTATTTCCTTTGCAGTAAGCTATAAAATGTACATGGATGGACACAATTAGAAAATCTAAACTAATAGTTGGAGGCATTTCTTAGACTATCTAGTATCTAATCAAGTTCAATTATGCATGGTTCAGATGTTAAGACAACCAACAAGAAATCCATCTCTTTCGACTCTTGTAGCTAAGAAGAATAACATAAAATTCATATTTAAGCTTGTAAGAGCAGACGAGTAACTTACTCTATTGGAGACAGAATAAAAAATTTATGATGTTGCTCAAATGTTGAACCAGTAATAATGCTTGTATGAATAAATGATACTTCCCTACTGCTCGAATGCTGCAGTTAGTCTCTTTGGAATGAATGACATGGGTGAGAAGTAGTTCTTGTTTTCATTACCTGCACAAAAAAGTTTAAAATTTTTTTTTGATAAAAGATCTGCTACAAGGGTGTTTTTGTAGTTACATTTTCAAAACACAATCTAGTTTTCAATTGTAATTTTACTTCCCCTTCATTTTTCACTAGTTTCCCAGATACATTGTAATATAACCTTTAGTTGTTAAAAAAAAAAGCAAGTCTTCTTTAGGTTAAATATGTTGTTATTCAGAAAAACAGAGGCATATCCAATTCGTTTGAAATTTATTCAATAGAACCCAAACTTAAACAGGCATGTCTTCTAACTAGAAAGAGCTAGAATAAACAATTAATACCATTTTTCTCATCCATTATCCACATCAATGACATCATAGAAACACATACTTACCATTAAGCATTCCTTAGATAGTCTATCAGTGTCACATGACATAAGCCAGTACCAGATTATAACTAAGGAATCTAACCTTGATTCTTCAATAGGAACCCAGTTCCAGTATCTCCTATCTTCAATCATAGTTATTGCCATTGCCTTGACTAAGATATATCCAAGATGGAGGGAAAAACATGTTAGTAAATACTCAATAGTTCAAACCCTCCAAAAGGAAATAAATAAATAAAATAAATGAAGTAACCAAACAAAGAAAATAAACCGCCCAGCCATTCTCATTTTCACTCTCACTCTTAAACCCAAAAAATGAAATGCCAAAATTCTAATCCCAAAGGCACTTTGGACTCAAGACCCTAAATTGATAAAAACAAACCCAAATCAAAGCTTACCCAAAATTGCAATATCAAAAATACCTAGTAACCCAGATAATTCCCAATCAAAAATGCAACTGATCCAAAACCCCAAATCCAAAATTACAGCGAAGTAACAACGAAATTAGGAATTAGGACTCAAAACTTTAAATTCAAACATACCCACAACCACAATAAGAGAGAGAGAGAGAGAGAGAGAGAGAGAGAGAGAGAACCTGACAGTGAGAGGAGGGAGGAGACTGAACACAGTCAAAGCCACCACCACCTCATTGACCACTGCCGCCTCATCCATCGCCCCCGTTCGCTGCTGGTTTGAGAGACCGAGAGATTATCGTGTGAGAGATTGAGAGGTTTTGAATTTCAAGAGTTTAGGGCTGCTATGACTATGAGGGTTTAGAGAAATGGATAGGGATCGGTGGGCAAAGAGAGACAGCAAAATTTTGAGGGCTCCTTTCCCTCTCTTCTCCTCTCCTTTCCCTCTCTTCTCTTCTCTTCTCCTGTTTTGACCTAGAGCTGTATACAAGAAATTGAAGGAGAGAATTTTGGGGGGAAAATTTGGGGCGAAAGTTTTGGGGCAAAACTTTGTGTTGTTTTATTACAAATATGCCACCGAATGTTATTTACAAAACTACCACCGCCTTTTTAATTCTGATGTTTTATTTACAAAAATGCCACTAGATTTTTTTTCCTAAATGTTTTTCACTTTCAAGGAAATGCTAACGTATATTTGATATTTTCTAACGGATATTTTGCGTTACACAATTTTTTAAATCCGTTACAATATTAAATTTAGCAAACCAAGGTAAATTACTAACGGAAAGCTAAATTTCTAACGAAAATTTACCGTTAGAAATTTGTAAACGGTAAATTACCATTAGAAAACCAAAAACCTCTGTGTTAGAAATTTAGCTAAATGGTGTAGTGCCATTTCATAAATCAACTTAAAAATTAGTCCCTCACCTATTTTGAGGACCAAAATACCCCTTCTTCCATAAATCAGTGTTTTGAAATTCAAACCCTAGATTTGTTATATATATATATAGCTACATATAGAGAGAGAGAAATACTCCCATAAATCAGGGTTTTGAAATTCAAAACCCAAATTTGTTTATGTATATATATAGAGAAAGAAATAGAGAATTAATAGATAAAAATTATATAATAGAGAATGAAAAGTGAGAAATTCCTCACTTTAAAATAACATAAGTGAGATATTTCTCAATAACATGGTACGAAATTCTATATATTATCGTGAGAAAGTCTCACTTCTAACCATAATGACAAATTTCTTACTTTAAAATGCAACACTAACCATAAGTGAGAAATTTCTCATTATGGTTAGTAAACCATATATTTCTCATTAATAATATAAATTTCTCAACAAAACAAACAAAATTATTGTCAGTGACCATTAATTATACAAGTTTCTAACCAAAAAAAAAAAAAAAATTCTCACCTTAATTCACTTGATTGACCCACTAAAGTTAAAAAGAAAAACAAATTAATCAGATTGAAGATTTTCAATCTCTGACAATGGAGCCACCAGAAAACACTGCCCTCGCCACCTTCGAACCCACCGAGAAGACAACCCTTCGATGGGACATAACGGGTTCGGAGAACTCCCAAGAACACATGATCTTCGACTCCGATCGTCAATAAATCGATAGTTACTTACACGCATGATTTTCAACGCTAAATCAAATCAACAATCATCGATGCCGCCGATGATCTGAACAAGGCCAATGCCACCACCACAATCCAGGTAGCCATGGCAAAGCTTGAAGACGAGAGAGAGAGAGAGAGAGAGAGAGAGAGAGAGAGAGAGAGAGAGAGAGAGAGAGAGTGTGTTTGTGTGTGAGAGATATATATATACAATGAGAGAGAAAGAAAATGATCTCATTTATTTGGGTTTTAATATGCATTCTAGAGAGAGAGAGAGAGAGAGAGAGAGAGAGAGAGAGAGAGAGAGAGAGTTAATAAGTGTGAAATTATCAGAGAGTGAGAGAGAGGGTTAATAAGTGAGAAATTATCACACAATTAACAAAAATTAAGAATGAACAACAATGAGCAAGTAAATGAACGTAAGATTGTTATCTAATCACCAAAAAAATCCGAATGATACAATTTAAATTGAATGGTTTGAATATAAAATGAATGATTAATATGTTCTATACGTTTTATATTTGTTAGAGTAGCATACTTTTAGGGATAACAATTTCTTTTTTAAAGGAATCATAAATCTTATCCATATATACCAATTTGTTACCCTGTATATCCTAACAACCAAAAATAAATCTGCATATATTAATGAAGGGGTATACACGTCCAACAAATTTTAAAAATAGTTGAGGAAATGACTAATTTCTATTAGAAAAATTTAGTGGAAAATCCCATTCTACCAATGTTTGTTGTAATAGACCCACCAATTGGTACTTCCCAATGATACCCTATAATTGTAAATGTTGTTAGAGATTAGTCCAAATTTTCCTATTTTAGAATTATTAGATGTCTTTTCTACCCTTAACTATATATACAGAACCATATATAAGAAATATATACATATATTAAGGAAGTATTTCAGTTACGCACAATCCCATTGATTAGGGATATCTTTTTGGAAATAGCAAAATCCCATAATTGTAGGATTCATATTATACACATCTTGTAGTTTGATATCTCACCATTCTATGTTCATCTTATATTCATTCATCAGACAGTGAACACACAGTCTGTTATTGCAAGTTATCGAAGAATGTATCTAAATCAATATGATTTTCATACTAGTATAATTTGATAGTGCAAAAGTTCACACTGTATATATATATATATATAATGTTTAGAGTTTGTAGTGTAATTTGACAGTGCAAAAGTTCACACTAATCAACCACTAACCTATATATATATAATGCTGATATGTATATTTTGGTCAAACTCAATCCCATAAATCTTGCATATATTTTGGGAAGTTACTAAATCTTGCATTTATTTTCGGAATTAAGTTACTAAATGCCATGATTGTAGGGCTTTATACGTTAGAATCTGTCTAATATTACACATATCTTTTTTAATTTCATATTTCACCATTTTTGGGTGATCTAACAGTCATTCATCACCATCACCAAAAAACAAATTGTGTTAAATTTCACACTAGAATGAATATAAGTGTTAAATTTCACACTCATATTCGAGTTATTCAACAAAAGGAACACTGTCTTATCACAAATTCATTTGCACATTCATTTTACACTGACTGCAATATTTCATTGACATCACAATTTTCATTCACATAATATACAATTTTGCACCATAACATGTGAAACCAAGAACATGAGTGTTGAATTTTACACTACAACCTTTTGAACCTTATCCTTTGAACTGCAACATAGTATACAGTTTCACATCACAACTTTTGAAGCAAGAACAAGAGTGTTAAATTTTACACTACAACCTTTTGGATCACAACCTTTGAACCACAACATAATATACAATCGGGTTCCATTGTATAGACTGAGAGAGAGCAGATCCAGTATTGCCATTGTTGTTGAAACCCAGAAAGCTTCCAAGCATCATAAGTCAAAACATCAACCGGGTTCGAAACAATCACCAAAATCGAATCGCGCGAGTACTTCGCAAAGTTGGGGCACAATAATCGAGAACATGTCCTTGTTCTTCTGTATCAAGTTCATCCTGGACTAGCCGGTGTTTTGCCTAGCGCCGGCGGTGATGATACAGAGAGCGGATCCGACGGTGATCTTGGTCCTCGAGTCGGAGCCGTACGGCCGGAGCCTCACCGTCCTGTTTTTGGACGCCTAGGAAGTTTTTTTAGCTTGCAATTGAATGTAGAACCCTATATGTTCTTGGAAGGAGGTGGACAATCAATTGATACGTAGTACATTTTTTTAGAGAGAGAGAGAGTATGAAACGTTGGAGAAGATGAAATATATATTATCTATATTTAGTGTTTAAAATTTAAAAACCCTTGATTTTGGGTGAGTTTAAATGGGAATGATTCTTTTGATGAGTCATAGGGGTAGTTTGGTCACTAAATAAATATATGGACCTATCATTAAAATGTTGTATGGGTTGGGTCAATTACAACAAGCTTAGAGTAGATTGGATTTATTACTAATTAACTCTTTCTATTATAAGTTGTTGATTAAGGATCGATTGCTGACATTAGAAAGTTAGAGGGATTAATTTCAGGTCGACCAATATCCTAAGGACTAAATCGTATATTTCTATTTATTATTTCGTATAAATTTTGACTCATCACAAATCTTCTAGATTAAATTCTTTTTTTTTTGGTGTAATATGTAAAATTAAATTACACCAGTATCCTTTATCAGAGATGGAATTTTAATAAAGGTAATAGTGCATGCAAAAATTAGCTAATCCCTACAAAATGTTTTGTTTAAAAATTTTAAAAATTAGTTAACATAGTATTACAAAATGACACATTTACTATTAAAAATTGAATGTACTTTCTTAAACATTTTCCAAATATATTTTATAAAAAATTTATTACCTTTGATAAGGATAAATTGATCATTGTTAAAAAAAAAATAAAAAATTATGGGTGAACTAATAACAAAAGAAGAAAAAGTGTTACTCAACCCTTAATTTAAAAAGGTCCCATTGTGTTTTTATTTCTTGAACTTACCTCAGATCTTTGTAATTTATCCTTCTTTTTCAGGTTGGATAATATGACACTAAATTAATGAGTGATGTTAGAGACACAACTAATTGCACAACCCTTTTTACAATACACAACATTTAAAGTAAGAAACACCACATTTTAAAGTACCACACATAAAGACAAAATACTTTAGTGATTATGCTTTAAATGTGGTGCCTCTTGCTTTAAATGTTGTGCATTATGAAAATAGTTGTGTAATTAGTTGTGTCTCTAGCATTATTGTTAATGAATTGACTTGTGACACCATGAATGATTGACGACATGATGTTATAGCGACATTAGATATTTTTTCGGAAAAGAGATTTGTGATCAAGGGGCTTAATTACAAAAGGGTTAAATACATTTTACACTCTTATAGTTTGTTACTTGTGTTAATTTGGTCCTTATAATTTATAAAGTGTCAATTTAGGCTTTGTAGTTTCATAAGTGTGTCAAATAAGTCCAATAAGTCCTTTAGTGACGAATAATTTTGTCACTGAAAGTTAAAAAAATTTGTCACAAAAGTGTTTAAGGGACTAAAATGACACACTTATGAAAATAAAGGGATTAAAATGACACTTTCTAAACTACGGGGACCAAAGTGACACAAAGGGCAAACTAGAACTAGAAGGGTGTAAACTGTAGTTAAGCCATTACAAAATACTCTACTCTTGAAGTTTTGCTTTATGTATCATTTTAGTCCCTGTAGTTTCAATTACAATAATTTGATCCTTGAAGATTTTAAATAGAAGTAATGTGGTTCAAATGTCCAATTATATGAGAAAAGTTGAAGGAATTTAATCACATGTTATGCACTGACACTCTTTTTAAGGGCAAAAATGGAACACCATCAATTTATCCACTGCTTATCAGTGTAATTGTGGCGAATTTTGTCTAATTTTGTACTCCCTCCGTCCCATTTTGTGAGTCCTATATTCCATTTTGGGATGTCCCAAAATTAGTGTCCACTTTCCTAATTTGGTATATATTTTTTACTTACTTTCCAAAACTACCCTTCATTAAAATCTACGCCAAAACAAAACTCAAAAAGTTGTTGTAATGATTAGAGGCAATTGTGGAAAGTAGGTGTAGATTCTTCTTGTCATCTTAATAAGTTGAGTTCCCAAAGGTGGACTCACAAAATGGGATGGAGGGAGTAACAAAATAGGACATCTAGACCATATAGCTTCTATTTAAAAACTTCACGGGCCAAATTAATACAATTGAAATTATAGAGACTTAAACAAGACATGGATCGATCAAACTTTATGTTATATTTTGTATTTGAGTAATGCTATGTTTCCCAAATCTAAATTCTAAATTCTCACTCCAAATGATATGACACCAATCAAAATTTAGTGGGCCCATTGACTACTATGGGGTTACTTTAACATCCTTTATTTAAAATTCAGTAGACCCATTACTACATCATTTAGAATAAGAATTTGAGATTTGATTTGAGAAGTATAACATTACTCTTTGTATTTAAGCATGATCTAGGATTAATATTTGAACACACAGGCGATATATATGTGTACATATGGACAATGCTATTTCAATGAAAGTCGCATTCCTTGAAATGAAATTTGTAGACTGTGTTATGCGTCAATCAATCCTTTATGATCATATATAAACATCAATGTGGCTACTTGAAGTAAATGTAACATCAATCACTTCATTAAAGTTTGATATATGCTGATTATATCGGGATACTAGGTGATAAGTCCCTTAATATTAGTGTCCCACCCGTTTCGGAATTTGTATTCATATTAATAAATATATGTGGGAGCATGTGAAATCATTATTGTTGATTAGTAATTGAGATGGAGTTGACTGTGAGTCAACGGTGAGGTGTCAGTGGAGACATAGGAATGTGGTAGTTCATGATGCATTAGTATGATTAAATGGAATTCATATGATATAAATGTTATTTGATTTATTTGGTATTTTATGAATAGTAACTTTACCTGTGTAGAGTAAAGTTCTGATAGTTTTGATATAGTTTTAGATTATTTTGAATACTGTGGTGAGAGTATGAGTGATACGTTGCATAAAAGATATGTGGTATAGAGATTCCACGGAGATTAGTTTTTGAATCCTTATTTTGGACCCAAATGGAACTTAGACGAAAACTTTTATAATTGTTAGGTTTCACTCGTGAAATAATAAATTAGACGTTTAGGACGTTTTGGGAGATAATTAGAAGTTTTGAAAACACGTGGGTAGGTAAATGTAATTTACGAAAATTATGCCTATAAATAGTAAGGGTGAGATTTTATTATTTTGAAAACTTACTAAAAATATCTTGAAGAGAGAGAAAACGGAGATTTTGGTTCCCACGAGCTTCACGTCGCCGATCGACGAACTTCTGATCGTCAGTTTTTCTCCAGATTCGAGATTTGAACTCTTCGAGGTAAGCGCTTCGTTTTGATACCTCTTAGGCCTCGTTTGACTAAATTTTTCGAAAAGCTAATTTCTAAAAATTTGGAAAAAAACCAGGTAAAACTCATGGGAATCCTGTATAAACTAAGATCCGACGTTTATTCGCTCTTTTAGTTGATCCTTCAAAGTTTTAGAGAAATCACACGATGTATGAATTATAGATCTATGAAATATATGGAATTTACATGTTTTGAATATCGAGTTGATATTTTGGATCCGGGCGAAATTCGTGTGGTAATTAGGCCCGTTAATTATGCACGCGAAAATGTTAGAAAAATATTTATAACTGTTTATGTAAGCATGCTATGTGTCTACTTGGGTTAAAGACGAGTTTGGTGCAAATTCATCCGGGGGTAAGCTCCTCGAAGTTTGAGGATTATGTTGTTGATAGTTGTGGTGTCTGGTATGGAGGAAGGCCCAACCAAGACATGGTACCTGGTATGGAGGAAGGCTCAACCAGTGTACGGGATGCGTGGAAGAGGTGTGCCTTCCACGGCATCGAATTCATTTACCGGATGGATGCGTACCACTCACCCTAGATACTATTTTGATGTGTTTTAGATATTTTAAGTATGGATTGTCATATAAATATATATTTAGAATTGTGCACTCAGCATATAGCTGAGCAGTGGAGCTTTACTCCATTGCAGGTGATAATTAAGAAGCGAGGAAAGAAGAAGTGAGAAGAGTGAGGTTGAGGAATGCCGGGGAAATCACCACTTATTCATGCTTTTGTTCCTTCCAACTTGTAGTAAGAATTTGAATTTGTAATATGTTGTAATAGAATCTTGGCATGAGTTGGTTTATTACTTGTAATCTCTACTAAACACTCTTGAATTTATGATTCGAATCGTGGTGTTTTGATTGTGTTGGTGTTGGAATTGGTTTGGTGAATCATGGCTTGAGGTTGCTGCAGTTTAGGCAGTTCTGAGGGAGATCAATCGACTAGGACTCCAACACAGCCGACTGGACCCCTGTTTTACAGAGATATTCTTTCAGTTTTCATAGACCTCAGTCGACTGAAAGTTGGGAATCAGTCGACTGGTTTCTGCACGAAAACATGTCATTCTGCCGGAGTTGGTCTAATCGACCAGACAAGGTAGTCGACTGAGATTTTGAGACCCCAGTCGACTGAGTCCCCGACACACTCGACTGGATGGGGCCATTGAGCTTTCATTCTTTTTGCATTTGATTTCTAGTCGACTGGGCCCTCACCACAGTCGACTGAACTGCTGGTTTAAAAAATGGATTCTTTTTTAAAGTGTTTCAACTGAGCAAAACTTTTTATAACTCAGATTTTAAATGAATTTTTGACTTATGTTTTTTGCTGTTATTTTTACTTTAATGGAATTGGATGAGCCTTGGTGGCGAGCCATGTATCCTATTTTTGTGTGTAGCGGGATGAGTCATGACAATTAGGTGTATTAGTAAAAAAATCTACATGGCCATTTTTAATAAGTCACTCACTTCTTTTTCAATTTGGTTAAAAGCTCTTTGTCACTTTTGCAATTCAGCAGAAACCCCTTGTTTTTGATTAAAAAAAATGGCTAATTGAATATTATCGGTCAACTTTAAACCACTATAATTTTTTTTTTTGGCCTTTTTGGGTGTTTGTGTGTGTGTGTGTGTGTGTGTGTGTGTGTGTGTGTGTGTTGATTTCATGTATTTGATCGAGATCTATACATTGAACTTAAAAATAATACAAAAAAAAAATGTAATTTGGAACCTCATTTTTCAATTTTATATGTCAAAATAGATAATAATATCTGTTGACAGACATAATATTCTTCTCTTTGGTTAACTGTGGCTTCGTGCGTAGAGATTGCAACTTGGCTACACACTGTCTTGCTAGGCATGCTAAGTCTCATTTTGCTAAATTTGTTTGGTTGTCTGAGTTTCATCAATTCTTGCTAGACGTTGTTTCCAAGGAGAATTCTCCTAATTAATGAAAGCTTCCAATCTTTCCATCAAATGAAAAAAAAATTTTATTGACAAAAATGTCCATAATTTACTTATTTATTTTTTATTTTTGTATTTCATGTATTTCTTCAAGATGAATTATGCATTGGACATGAAAATTTTACAAAAAAAAGATAAGTTGTACCCTGATGTGAGATTTTATCTATCTGCAACAAGTAATATTATCTATTATCTGTCTACAAACAGATAAATGTATTAACGACGATAACATTCTCAATTATTTGGCTTTTTGGGTGATTTTTTTTCTCCTGAGATCTACGCAATTTGACTTCGAAACTTTACAAAAATAGGTAATTTGCAGGCTCATTTTGGGATTTTATCTATCAGCAAATCGATAATTTTATCATTTTTTGGACTTTGTGTATGTGTGTGTATTTTTTTATTTCATGTATTTTTTTTCAAGATCTATGCACCTATGGTGCCAATATTTACAAAAGAAATATGTTTTTGCCATAGCAATTTGAAGGTTTTTTTTGGCATAAAGGGGATTTTTCGACCAAAACAAGAAAAAAAAGGGCCTAATTAATGAGTTAAAGAAAAGTAACTTAGATTTTAGCTTGAAAGGGTGGCTGAAGCTCCTTATTATATAACGATTTGACTAAAGTACCTCTAGATTTTTTCAGTTAAAATGAATTTTTGGGGGTTGAAGTATTTTGTAAAATTAATCTAAACATGTTAATATATTTGATTTGAATTCTAAAAGCACGCTTGGTCCAAATGTACATTTTGGTAGGTGATTCCACTACAACAAAAATGGCCTATAGAGACATGTATTTTGAGATAAAAAATAAAAGTGTCTTTAGAAGTTACTTGTAACGACACATAATTTTCCGTCTCTACAAATGAAAATAATTGTCTTTAAAAGTTACTTGTAAGGACACATAATTTTTTGTCTCTACAAAAGAAAACAATTGTCTTTAGAAGTTACTTGTAAGGACATATGATTTTTTGTCTTTAAAAAAGAAAATAAGTGTCTTTAGAAGTTATTTGTAAGGACATAAAATTGTCCGTCTCTAAAAAAAATGGCTTTAGAAGTTACTTGAAAAACACATAATTCTCTGTCTCTACAAAAGAAAATAAGTGTATTCAAAAGTACAAAATAATGACACTTATTAATTTTTTTCTTTATAAAGAGAGAATTGCCTCAATAAATAAATAAATAAATAATTTAACATAACAAGAAAAATGGCATGTCCCAGCATTTAAAAATATACCTTTAATTACCACCATTTTTAAAAAAATTAAGTATTGTTAATTACCAAGATTTTAAAGAGCGATTACAAATACCAGCGCTTGTAGTTAAATGCCAATACTTAACATCATTTGCATACAAAATGCCGATAATTAATGGCATTTGTAAAACCAATGATGTTAATTAACGGCGTTTGAAATTTTAACGTTTTCCCTCAGTCCTACTTTAATAAAACGACGTTGGTAATTTTGTCTAAATTTTTTTTTAATCTTTAATGTTATTTAAGCATGAAGGAAAACACAAGGAAAAATATACAGCCCAATTTAGGGTGGCTTCCGCTTTGCGATTGCGATAGCTTTGAAATTACTTATTTCAGAATAGATTATAATAGTCGTGATGTTTGGGTAATGTACTGTAAAAGTGGTTACGGTGGAAGAAAATACTATGTAGGTGTTTGGTGATATAAATATAAGGTCATTTTAAATGTTCAAAAAATAATTATGCCCCTGGACTGTATTGATATTCTATTTGTATTGAATACACAATTATTTTGTTAGTGCTCCATATTATTAAATTTAATAAAAATTAATTACTTAAATAATAAATTAAATAAATGCATTCAATAATAATAACTATAGCAATATATAATATAAAAATAAGTAAATATATTAGTAATATAAAATATATTACTAATGATGTTTAATACTTTAAACATATGTTAATAGTACATGATTTTATTATATACAAATAAATAATTTCCGTACTTGTAGTTGAAAGTTGGATATTTGGTCAAGCGGAATAAAGACTGCTACACATTCAATGAGGTCTTAAGTTCAAAACTTGGTAGACTGTTAGGAAAAAAAAATTTGTGCATTTTCTAGTGACACTCATAGCGACACAAAAAATATATGTGTTAGTAAAAGTAACTTCTAGTAACAATTCTAATGACACTTTTGTTTTGTCATTACTCACAAATATATGTCACTTCAAAAGTAACATTTAGTGACACTTTTAATGACACTTTTTCTTTGTCGTTATAAAGTAGCCTTTACTGACAGTTTTACCAACACTTAGGTAAGTGTCTCAACAAGGCTTAGCGACAACACCTATTATGACACTTAAGTAAGTGTTGGTATAACAACTAGTGACACATTTTGTGACCTATTATAACACTTTTTTCTGTCTTTAAAGGCCTATTTTGTTGTAGTGTTCCAAGCATACCCCTTGGTCGATGGGATGATTAGCCTCATATGTGAAACAACAATAATGCTAGGCACACACTCTAAATCACACCTCAAACCATACCCTTGCTTTAAATACATGTACCCTGTGTTGTGTAAGTGGTGCACAGAAAAGTGTGAAAAATTCAAACAGCACAGAGTACATGCATTTAAAGCATATAGTGTAGTTTGGGGTGTGGTTTGGGATGTGTGCCTAGCACTTCTCGTGAAACAATGTTGACTAAGGGCCCGTTTGGTACAACTTTTGCATTTACACCATGTGATTGTCCATAACTTGTCCAAAATTGCTTCTGACCAATCAGACAAGAACGGCGTTTGCTTCACAAACGGTTACATGACATCCAATCACGGTTTTTCCAAACAGAGCCTAACTCCATGGCTAGCAAATATTATTTATTACATAAATAATATATTATGGAACAATGCTAGCTCCATGGAAGCATATTGTTTGGGGATATTAGGTCATAGAGCCCTACAAATTAAGTGTATTATTCAAAAAGCCACACAATTTTGCAATTTTTTAAAAAGCCACTCGGTACGTTTTTGTTCAGTAAAAAGCCCATCTGATACATAAAAACAGATAATATTATCTGTTCGTAAACAGATAATATTATATGTTGACAGACAGATAATATTCACGAAAACGACCATAGTTCTCTCATTTTTTTGGCTTTTTGCGATGATATATATAAATATATTTTTTAAGTAATATATATATATATATATATATATATATTTTGAGATCTACGCTTTAGACTTGAAAATTTTACAAAAAAAGATAAGTTACAGCCTGATTTTGAGATTTTACATGTCTAAAAGATAATACTATCTATTAACTTTAAACCACTATAACTTTCTCAATTTTTGGGCTTTTTGGGTGATTTGTTTTTTTTTTTTTTGTTTATTTTTTTTATTTCTTGTATTTTTTTCGAGATCTATGCATCTATGGTGTCAGTTTTACGAAAGGAATATATATTTTTATTATATTATGTGAAAAAAATGCAATTTTCCATATATGTTTAATTTTTAGTTTCTTCTCAATATTTCATGGTCAATATTGATCTCGTTTGATAGACCTCATTTTTTGATTCCAAAATATTATATTTTACGAAAAATAGACTTGTAGAACAAAAGTTATTGCAAATTGAAGTTGTTTAAGCATAAAAAGGACCTAATGAGTTAAAGAAAAGTATGGGTTTTAGCTTGAAAGGGTTTTAATTAATGAGGACTATGGCCGAAGCTCCCTATTGTTTGGGACTCGTAATTTGCAAAAAAACACATACGACATTAGTGATAGTGATTGGTGGTATGTCGATCTAAAACATTTGGGAAATAATTTGGAAAGCAAATTAAACTCTTGAGTCCCGCGTTTTAACCTCTTATTTGCCCTACTCCTTCAAAATTTCCCAAATCTTTGTCGCTTGTCTCTACCAAATCGACGAAGCAAACTCTTGCTACCATCCTTTCTGCTGCTGGTCGGCAACAGTGGTCACACCGTCACCTCCGCTGGTCAGGTCGCCACTGATCGCCAAAATTGGCAACTGTCCATATTAAACACAAAAAATAAGATTTTGGCAAGGAAATGATTCATTTAGCGACGAAAATATTGAGCATTAGCAAGGAAATATATCCTAGACAAAAGTTAAGAATTGGCAAGGAAAATGTTTTTCCTTGCTAGAGGCTTTAGAGAGGAGGCTTTAGCAATCTGGCAATGGAAAGACTTTCCTAGTTTTAGCCATGAAATTGGGGCATGCATTTAGCAAGGATTTTTTCCCTTGAAAAAAAACCCTTTTTTGCTGCCCGAGGTTATAAAATGATTGATGGATGGGGAAAGCAAACTCATTTATGCGTCTCTTCTACGATCTCGTTGCCTTGACTGCAAGCACTCCCATGTTTCTATCTAACTTTATTGAAGTTTATTAGAGTTAGAACAAGCTACGATAGATAATAACAAAGAAGATCGGATTGCTATTGAAGAGTTGGATGTGTTCAAAAATCATTATTTTGTAGCATAAAAGAAGAATAAAATTATTAATGTTGACATACTTGTTTATGAAAACTTTCTCACCCGAGTAGTTTTTTTTCCCTCTCGACTAATTTCTTATAACAAATTATTTTTTTTCCAGAATTTTCTATCGACGATGGTATTTGGTTGATAGATCTCATCGAGTAGATTCTACAAACATAAATTTTATAATGAAAAATGATTTTAAATTATAGTTATGGATTTTTTATTTTTATTTTTTATTTTATGAAGATAGTTATGGATTTTTAAAGATCGAAAAAAGTTTTAGAAAGTTAGGAAAGTACAGGTTGTCAATTCGCATGACTGAAGAAACAAGCATGAAAAATTGCGGATGGGCATTTTTGTACAGATTTTAATAACGGAATAATTTCAAACATATATGTCTAAGCAAATTTATTCCAATAAAATTCCAATCATCTGTACAATATATTAATAAACCCCACGTTTATTGCTTTAAATTTCGATTGATTTATGTGTTTCATAGACAAACTTACATGCACAAAATAATTACATCTGGAAATAGTTTGAAATGTACTTAAAGCATTTTCTATGACGAAAGTGGATGAACACAATTATCCAATCCAATAATCTGATTTGTTAAACAATTCTTAAACTAAATGTAAATTAGTGTCACATATCGTATTCAGGCAAGTTATATTGATGTACATGTGATGTTTAGTGACTTTTGTCTAGGTATTGGCTGTTAGTCAACTTGAATATTTATAACATTTATATTCTTACAGATTACACTTTGTTCGGTTGTGAAGCTTTTCTGTAGGGAAAAGAAGGCTACAACTATCGGGGATGTACATTTCTATCGGGGAGATTGACTATTGAGTTTGCTATCGGAGTTACATTGGAAGGCGGCTGATGTTGGATGGGTTATAATTAGAGGCAGTTGGATGGGCTTGATGATTAGACGCAGTTACATTAATTTTAGTAGCATAGTTTAACAAATTTAAAATTTTTGTTTGTATGAATAAATATTCAGATGATGGACTTGAATTTCTTAAATTGTATGTGGATGGTTATTTTGTGTGCATGCATATCGCAGTTGTGTTTTTGAAAGTTTGATATCATTTAAGGTATATGGCATGTAAAAAATTTCAAATTGGTAAAAAAATAAAAAAATAAAAAAATTTGCATGTAATATTTTTGAGGCGCACTTGAATGCATCACAAATACTACATGTATATAAATGTTGCAAAGTATTTATGACGCACATGTGCATCACAAAAAATCATTAGTTGTGACACGTATTGTGCATCACAAATACTACTCTCACTTGGGTGCACACGTATACTGTATATCCGGTATCCATGATAGCTAATTTGTGACGCTGTCATCTATTATTTGTGATGATGACGTGTGTCATAAAAGATAGTATTATTTGTGACGCTTGACCGTGTCACAAAAGATCATTTTTGACTACACATTTTGTGATACTCGTGTGACGCATTTACTGTGTCACAAATAAGTATTTATGACGCGTTTTTGATTATTTGTAACGCATTTGTGTGTCAAAAAAAGCCAAAATTGTTGTAGTGTTCTTACATACAGTGGAATGCTCTGAAACACACAAACGTATGCTACTTCATTAGCAGTATCGAATAACATACAAACATACACACACACACACACACACACACACACACACACACTCTATCTCCCTCCCTCTCTCTCTCTATATATATATAGGTATATACATACACACACACACACACATATATATATATATATACGAAAATTCTCTAAAGAGGGCGTCCTCTCTTTAATAAAGTGAGGACCTCCGTTTTGGCCGTCGGATCGTGTTTTCATTAAGGCCAGTGTTGTCATTTCACAGTTTTTAAACACGATTCGACGCCCAAAGCAGAAGCCCTCTCTTTAATAAAAAAAGGGCGCCCTCTTTAGAGCCTGACTGTATATATATATATATATATATAAATGTGTGTATGTGTGTAAATATACACACTTATCAACAACCACAACTATTGATCAGGACACTATCTTCTCCAACACCACCATGCCGCCACCATCTTTACTTCCAACTTCCCTAACCATGGCCATGCCCTTTCTTGCCTTGCTATATTAGCCCACAAACAATTCCTTCTTTCCACCACTTTAAAATTCATACCAACGCTGCTCAAGCCACCATGAAAACCACCTTGCTAGCAGCCACACATTGCTGATTTGCATCTGCGTTTCTATTTCAGAATTGCTATTGGTGTGCGAAAAACAAAAATCATTTAGATTGGGAAAGAGAAAACCCAAATCCGAGACCTATGTAATTTAAAGTGTACATACTCAGTGTAAGAATTCAATGTTAAATCTATTAACGAGCAATCCTAATATGCAAACCACCAACCCTGCACTCTTGCATTTAGGATTCTTTGCAAGCACTTCCCAAAACTTCAAAAATTAGTGGTCAATTCATCCAAATCCAAAGTACGTAATTTCCATTTAGAAATCAAAATCTGATAATTTCCCTAAAATCAAATCATTTTCGAGCTCAAAATGGACCTAATTAATAGAGTTGTCAAAGCTTTCTGCAGTCTCACTTGAAAACCACCAACTCATCTTCGAACATGCATATTCGGAAAAGTGGGCAATGGTGGCGTTGTAATTGTGGCAAGTATGGGCGTGGGTGGTTAAGGTCAGTTTGTGGCCAAGATCAATTAAAATCTTATGATGGCTGGAGACCAACAGTCACTGGTTTGGGGATTGGAGTAAGAGAGGCGGAAGAAGAAGAAATATGGGAGAGTAGTGGTGTCAATTGGGTTGGGTTGGCCCGTCCCGGCCCGAGCCCGCCCCGCCACAAGGCCCGACCCGCTAGGCCCGGTTCACATACCCTGTGCCGGGGTGGACACCCATCCTTCCGTCCATGGCCCGGCCTGAAATGGTGAAAAAGCCCGGCCCGGCCCGAAGCCCGCCACGGCCCACTTCAAAAATAGAAGAAAGCCTGCTAGCCCGTCCAGCCCGGCCCGATGTCTGGCCCGCTAGGCCCGGGTCACCGGTCCGGGGCGGACACACCCCCTCCACTCCCAAGCCCGGCCCGGCCCGGTCCAAAGCACGCTCAGGGCCCGCTTTGACCGGGCCCGGCCCGTTTGACACCTCTATGGGAGAGGTGTCTTTTTGACCTTGACCGGACTTGCAATTGCGTAAAATAAATGAGGGAAAAAAGTCAAATGTACTAAAATATTAACGTCCGTTTCTTGACCATCACTAACAAGGGAGGTGAGAGTAATTTTGTAAACCACGAGGGAGGTCCGTGTAATTAGGCCATACCTTAAGGGAGGTGAGTATACTTTACCCCATAAATTATCTTTTTTATTATAATATTAACCTAAGTACGATGCCCACTAGAATTTAGGTAAAATTAGTGAAAAATTCCTCAAAGTGACTCTTAAGAGTTTAGGGTTCAAAAAATTTCTTAGTTTGTTAAAAAGTCCCTCTAGTTGAAACTTATATTTAATAAACATCCCTAGAATAAATATTCTCTCTCTCTCTCTCTCTCTCTCTCTCTCTCTCTGAGAGCTGGGTCTGCCTCCACTACGATTGATCTACCACCACCACCACAGAGTCACCGCTCTCTGCCACCACTACCACCACCACCACCACCACCACCACCACCATTATTGCAGCCATCACATTCCGGCCATCTCCAACGAGCTCGAACCATATCCGACAATATTCGACGAGCTCGAACTAGATCTGGCCATCTCCGACGAGCTCCAACCAGATCCGGCCATCTCCATGTTAGTTGCAGATTTTACAAATATTAAGTGAAATTTCATTTGTTATAGGAAAAGTTAAGTGAAATTTCACTTTTTTTTTTTTCTATATCATGTGAAATTTCACTTGTATAAATTTCACTTCACTTTGGCTATAACAAGTAAAATTTTGCTTATTTTTTTTAGTCCTCGGAGGCAGTGGGGTGGTCGCCGGAGATGGTGGGGATGGTGGTCGGAGGTGGTATAGGGGGTGGTGGTAGTAGTGGTTAGAGTTAGATAATGAAAATGAGAGCATTTTAATCTAAAAACTAAGAAAATGACTTATCCTTAATGGTCAATTTAAGTTATCCTTAATATTAAAAAATCTTATGTATTAGTTCCTTCTACAGACTCCTCCAAGAATATAAGTTGAGACAAAGTCCAACATTTTATTGATGTCAAAGTTGAAAATTGAAACTAATAGGCTACACATTGGGGTAGCCCTCCCTTTAAACATGAACCACACGGAGGTAAGTTAAAATGTCTCATCTTTGGTTTGAGTACAAGGAGAGATCTTATTGTTAACTGGCTATATAGTACCTTCAATACCTCTGGCGTTGACACAACACAAGCCAGAGAGAGAGAGAGAGAGAGAGAGAGAGACATGCATGCACGTTATCTTTTTAAGGTTTTGGCTGGGCCATCAGGGCTGAAAGACATTAATGGCCTTTTTCGAGAAGCTTGGTCTTTGTTCAGAAAATTCTTAAACCATTTTGCAGACTCTTTTGGATAACGAGCTAGCTCTTTGTTATAGTCAACATAGAACATGCCGAAACGAACAGTGTACCCATCAGCCCATTCAAAATTGTCCATCAACGACCATGCAAAATACCCCTTTACTTTGACACCCTTACTGCAAATTAATTCATTACCAATTAATTAAGTTATACAAAATTTCAGTTTAATTATATATTTCAGAGAGAGAGAGAGAATTAATTTATTGATCAAGAACTTACTAGATTGCATCTCGAATGTTGGAAAGATGATCATTATAGTAGTCGATCCTAAATTGATCATTCTTGCATTGTGGAAGTGTTGACGTAATATCATCTAATTCATTACAACCTAATAGAAAAAAGGAACAGTAGGAGATACATATATGTCAATTGTCAGATACATAGTTATACATTTTTAGAGTATTACTACACATTCTGAAAAGCACATCAAGTTGCGCAATCAGCACACACAAAACAACCCCTTTTGTGTGTGCAAGCTTTTCAGCACAATGTCCAACCTTTTTAAGCAAGATTGTGCATTTTAGTGTACTTTTCAGAGTGTGTATAGCATTACTCACATTTTTATACATAAGTCTATAGTGAGCAGCTTTTCATATGAGAATGCGGGTTTTAACCATTGGATGAACATCTAGTTATAAGATTCCCAAGCATTTGGAGATGCATTTATTAGTCAGATTCTCATCCAACGGTTAAATCCCGCATTCTCATATGAGAAGCTTCTCATAATAGACTTACAAAAAAAAATATTTTAGACTTTTTATATATATTTTTTAATTCAATCACTCAAGGACATTTTACATTTACATTAACTTGAATTAAGGACAATCGATTGCAACAAAGTACAGTTATATACTTAAGGTTGTCAACTGCCATATCTGCTAACAATTGTCCTTAATCGATGATTGATTTATAAGTGGGATGCCTTGAATAATACAGTTAATAATAGAAGGCCGAAATTTTTTATTTTTTTTTTAAAATTAATTAATAGAGAATACTATAGTATGTTTATATAAAGGCATAGCTAACCTTGTTGAATTGATAATAAAGTGGACATTTGTATATTGATTACATACCATTCTCAGTGATGTAGATAATTGGATCCTCGTACGTTTCTTTGATGTAGTTCAAAAGCTCATGAATCCCTCTCGGATAAACATACAACCAATCCGTACCTGGCTGCAATGTTTTATTTTGAAAAAAATATGGGGGAAAAATCATCATACGTTAGAACAAAGATATTTGCAGCTAAACATGAAATATCTAAATTGATATTTTAGAAAAACTAGGAAGTACCAAACATTAATTTACGTAAACGTATCCTGATCACTTCTTGTCTGTTTTCTTAATTTGTTATAAATTATGGAAATGTTTTATTTTGTAGTACTATTATTTTAGCTTTCGAAATATATATATATATATATATATAAACAGTCAGCTCTAAAGCGCAATGTGATTTTAAGCCTAAAAAAATTGCGGGCTATGCGGTTTTTTTAGACTTAAAATCCTAGTGTGTAAATCCAGTGCACTTTATAACCCGACTGTACATATGTGTGTGTATATGTATAATATTGCTTCAGCTTTTGCTTTACGTTTTCTTTCTAAACTTCCGGATAATATATACGACCCATAAGATAAGGGAAAGTTTTTGTGTACCCTCAAGATAGCGCCTACACCCAATGAGGTAACGCTACACAGGATAGTTGGAGCAATTAAAATTTTTTGTGATGGGTTCCCTTGTTTGTGTGGAGCGCTTTTATTGGATACGGGGTACTAAGTGACATGCCACGTGGTACCTTGGGAGTACCAAAAAATTTCTCATAAGATAGACATTAATGTACCTTGTCACCAATAGGAACTCCATCTCGCATAACTGCCCAAAAGGGGAAAAAAATATGTAAAATTATTACATTAAAAACAGAAAGCTTAAAAAAACAAAAAAAATAAAAATAAATAAGGGTTGCTAGAGTTTGATTTTGATCATACCTAAAAGCTCAACGTGAGAGTCTGTGTTGTAATTTGGAGGTCCCTCATCGGCATTTGAATTTGTTGCATAATTAGATGTGTAATAGTTTACACCAACAAAATCATAGGATCCACTTAACAAAGCTTTTTGTGGTTCTGAAAACTTGGGCAGTCTATTTCCGACATTAATCCGCATAGTAGATGGATAGTCTCCTGTTGTCACTGGCTCCATTAGCCTGAATTAATGCAGTTGAACTAAAATGAATTAGAATCAAACATACTATTAATTTAGGCTTCGTTTGGTTTGATGGGTTCATTGAAGTAAATTAAAGAAAAATTAGCGTCTTTGTGTTCTTCTCCATACTTATAATATATAACATGAAAAATTATTGTTGTATATAACTTTAGGGGAGTGACTATATATTCGATATTTTTCATTTATAGTTGTCTTAAAATGCTTCTTTTATCTTCCTATTTTTTTATTAACCTAATATAATAAAATGTTTCTTGAGTATTTTTTTTTTCTCTTCTCTCAATAAATTTATGAAACAAACAGAGTGTTAGAAAAAACATGTCGGAGGTACGGAATGAAGGAGACAATTTTAAAATACGAAAAAAAAAAAAACATATTAAAGAAAAAAGAAAAGAAAAAAGAATAGAGACGATTTTATAATAAGAAGATCTTGAATAGATAGATTAACAAGTGACAACAACCAGAATAAAATACGGAATATAGTCACAGTCGAAGCTCTTATCTTTTTCGCTTAAGTATGTATCACAAACAAAGCACAAGCATTCAATAATACTCACCATCCAAACATGAAATCAATTGCTCGTTTAGCTGCATCAGTGTCACTTTTATTGTTGGGGTCCAGAGGCTCAGCCCAAATTGATACAATCGTAATTCCAATCTTGCCCTTTTGAGATGACTGCATAGATTCACACTTATCATTGACTTTTATAAGTTAGCAAACTTGCCGAGACGTCTTACACTCCAACATATACACAGGGATATACAGTATATATGCTCTTTAGAGCTCCCTCTCTTTATTATATTAGAGAGAGGTTCTCTGTTTTATCCGTCAAATCCAGTTTTTAAACACAATTTGATGGTCAAAACAGATGTCTCCTCTTTATTAAAGAGATGGCGCCCTCTCCGAAGTATTTTCGTAGGGATATATATATATATATATATAAATATCTATATATATACACGTATGCACAATTCCCTTGTTAGGAGGGAGTCCTCACTTTATTAAAGTAAGGACTGTTTGCAGCCGTTGGATCTAGTTTTTAGTCTGTGAAATTACTTCAACACCCTTAATGAAAACTGGATCTAACGATTCCGACAGAAGTCTTCATTTTACAAAAATGAGAAATCCCTCATAACAAAGATTATGTGTATATACATGTATAATAGAGTAATAAACAAAATACATGAGGCTCATGCCACTACGTACCTACACACATTCTAGTATTACTAATACTAATTCTAATTCTAGTATTACCTGGCATTGTGCTTTAACTTTGTATTCATATTACTTTTTTCGTCCCAAAATAAATGTTCATTTTAGAAAGTCATGAACTACAAAATTTAATGAACTTCCTATAATACCCTTACAATAAAGACAAATTACTATTTATGAGTGGTCCCAAAATAAGTAGGAAAGTCAAACACCCATCATATCCAAAGGTAAAATAGGAAATTGACTATATATGTAATAACCAAAACAATTAATATAATACATCTTTCTTAAACAATGTACAAACTTAAAGTGTACACTTATTATTATTATTTTTTTAATTGGGACGGAGTTATCAGTACTTCTTTCTTTAAAACTGCTGTGTAGATGTGTGTAGATAGTTTTTGTTTTTTTGGAAATTCTGCTTTGGGGTACTGTATGTCACTTTGGCTCTGTTTTGAAACTGTCCAATATAAGATTGTTTCAATTGGGATCCAGGGTTTTGTGGTTTTCTAGGTTTCTGGTGGCCCCTTTAGAAGGTGTAAAATTGTATAGTGGAGCTTGGGCTCCTTGATTTACAAATCAATGAAACTTGCTGTTTAATTTTTTTTTTTTTTAAATATAAAAAATAAAGTGTGAACCTGATATTTGTCTCGGTATAGTTTTACGACATCCGCATGGCAGAGAAGTTGATTATGGGTCACTATATATGGTTCCGTTCCAGGATCCCCTTTAGTGAGACTTTGGACCGAGATTCCACGACTGGTGGCAAATCTAGCATCCGAGAGAAGTCGTGTCTTACGGGAACCAAATCGACCTAATGCTGGAAGACTCCTTACTATCTCCGCGCTAGCAGCACCACGACCTGGTGGGAAAGTACCATTGACATATCCAGCAACAGAATAGCTCCAAGTTTCGTTAAACGTAATCCAGTGCTTTACGCGATCGCCAAATTCCCAGAAGCAAAGGTCGGCAAATTCATGAAAATCAGCGCTGTTTATAATAAGTAGATATGACCATTAATGTCCTATTAATTAGTTAACAAAGATTGTCTAAAATATGAAGCTTTGCTTAATCAATAGAGTCACTTACACAATCAGAGCACTTAAGAAACCTTGATATTCATCTTCTAATGTCAGAGGAAGATCCCAGTGGAACAAAGTGGCATATGGCTCTATACCTATGGATGTATATAATAAATTTTCAGATTTTATAAATCCAATCAACTTGATGATCACATGATAGTTATTTAAAAATTGATTGAGGTTGAAAATAATAACCGTTTTCAAGGAGTTCGTCTATAAGAGTACTGTAATAGTCAATTCCTTCCCTATTCACACCTCCACTTAACCTTCCGGCTGGTACGATGCACGCGGAGAAAAAAAAAATTAATAAGAAAGAAAATGCATGTAAGTCTTTTAGCCAAATCAGAAATTGAAAATATCTCTTACTTGGTAGCAATCTTGGCCACGAGATTGAGAATCTGTACGCGTCTAGACCAAGTTTCTTCATAATTTGAACATCTTCCTATAATTAGTGTTGTAAACTAAGTAGTTAGATCTTCTGGGAAGTTCAAGTTTATCAATAAATTTTTACCAAAAAAAAAAAAAAGGAAAAAGAAAAAAGAAAAGAGAGATCTTGAATGCTGTGTGGTTCTGTATCAATGGAAGCTTGACTTAATATTGTACCTTCACACGGTTGTACGAATCAATAGCAACATTTCCATTTTTTCCATCCTTAATTCTACCTGCAATTTTATGGTTCTTGTTAAAACTATAATAGGATATATATATATATATATATGTACAGATTCAATCATATACTCGTTATATATTCGGACAGAAAACATGCATTTTGACCACAAGGAGAGAGATTTTCATGAAATGATGGAGCCACAGAAAGAATCCCAAAGAAGAGATACTGTACGTATATCTCTATAAATATTCTCCATGTTTATTCTTGAATCTCAGTGTGTAATGCCCTAAGCCTATTGGCTCAATAGCTTAAAGAAATGACATAACACACGGCCCAAATGATTAAAGTCCAAGTTACTGGTAGTAAGCTTGTGACGTTATTATTAGTCAATCACACTTCTTGTAGTTAATCGATGTGCAATCTCACTACTTCCCCTACTTAAATATGCGACGTCCTTATTACATCACATGACCACATATATCCTAGTTTTGAATCTTCCCCATGGTGTTGGTCAATGTGGGATGCACTTCACTTCCCTTACGGTCCAACTCCCCATAGGATCCGTCACGCTGGGACACCACTCATGAGTCCGCTCTGATACCATTTGTAACGCCGCAAGCCTAATAGTCTAATAAGTACTTGAAAGAATCCCACATATATGGACCCAATATGCTTAGCCCAAATTACCAGTAGTACAGTAAATTAAACTTGTGGTGTTATTATAAGACACTCACACTTCTTGTAGCTTTTTTTTGGCTAAGCAAGCAAGTTTTATTAAAAAAGCCAACCCAATACACCCAAAAGCCAACACCTACTTGGCATAAACAAGAACCAAACAACACCTTACAAATCTGTTGCCATACAAAAGAAAAACAAACCCCCTAGGAAAAGAGTAATGATAGACACACAACGAATTGCACAAACGTGCAGCACATAGTTGAACCTTGTGTTGAAAAACTTGCACATACTTTTTTGTGTGTACAAGCTTTTCAGCACAAGGTCCAACCCTGTACTGCACATTTGTACAATTCGTTGTGCAATTCGTTGTGCACCTATAACCAAACCCCCTACAAATCTGATGCCATATATGTTTGTGTTCACACACACACACACACACATATATTTATATATATGTATACACCTGGTATATAGTCAATAATTGTGCCCATCTCACTGCCGAAAGTTGTTATTGTTGTTTCCTTTGCCTTAACAAGCAATTATACAATCTATATTTCTAAAACCTTCAATCCAACACTAAAAGAAACACCCCGCACGTCCGTCGGCCAGTAGCAATTATACAATCTTTTTTTTGCTAAGAAAATATTTTATTAACACATTAGGCACAAGGCCAATTAGTTACATCAAAGAGCCAACAGTATTATCACAATACACAACTAGTCTGTCAAAGCAATTATACAATCTGATATATGCCATATAAGTTGTCACGCTTCTTGTAGTTAATGGATGTGAGATCTCACACTATATATCTGATTAAAGGGAAGTCGTGGATATATATGTGAAATTCCCAAAAAGCTCTGGTATGTCAACTCTACATGATGAGAGCTATTTTGAATTAAATTGAAAACCGAATGAAGGACAAGAAATGGAAGAAAGAAAGGTTGCTGAAGGCATTCGTAGAGAGTAGGCAATGCTGGACCATACCAAGTTCAATTGTGAGATAAAATTACTTTGAAGTAAAATAATAAATAAAATCAAGAATTTCTCAAGTTCCTGGCAGAAATTAAGTTCTTCAGATGCTACTCATTAGGTAAGGTTTAATCCGAGTAGTAATTGTTACTATTGTTAATTGCTTCATTCATTGATGCGAAGTGAAAAGATATTAATCCGTAACTTGACCAAACTGATGTCATGTTCTTGTGAAAAACTATAATACATTTGAAGTGTTTGAGAAGGTAGCAAAAATGTTGATGAAAGCTCTTGCGTTTTAAATATATATATATATATAGATACATATGAAGTGTTTCAGCGACGATATATTTTAAAAAGATTTGTCGCTAAAAGTTTTTTTTTTGTCACTATAAATATTTTTGTTAATCGCTAAAAATTAGTGTATAATACTATCCTAATATCCTACATTCTCTATTCAAGTTGTAAGCTATATATATATATATATATGTGAGGGATTTGGGGGGCAGAAACTTATGCAGGGATTCGGGGGCAGCGTCCCCGACCCAATTTTTTTTAGCTTGAAAGCATTTTTGTGAAAAGCTGAGTGACAATTAAAGGGCAAAAATGAATAACATATGAAATATATAAGGTAAAAGAATTATTTTGAAAAGTTTGGGGGGGGGATAATTAAGGGGCAAAAATGCCTAATGTATGATATAGATAAGGTAAAATAGTGACTTTGAAAAGTTGAGGGGGGCAATTAAAGGGCAAAAATGAATAATGTATGAAATTTATAGTTTAAAATAGTGATTTTCAAAAGTTGAGGGGGGTAGCTGCCCCCCTTTATCCCTATGTGCGTCCGCCCATGACTGCTAACCTCTACTGCATGGTAGTTGTAGATTAGCAGCGCATACACTATAAAAGTGTTTTTTTAACACTTTTAAAAAAAAACACTTTTAGCTACAAATAATTTTCGTCGCTAAAAATTTTGACTTTTAGCAAAAAAATATTCATCGCTAAAAATATTTTTTTTGTCGCTAAAAAAACACTAAATTAGAAGTCCTCGCATATATGTATTTATTTTTTTCTCTTTTTTTTTTTGGGTAAACTTCGGGGAAAGTTTGTACCGCCCCCTTGCTCGTATGTATATGTATATATATATATATACATATTCAGACAAAGAGAGAAAGAGAGAGAAAATAGACCAGGGTATCTGTTTGAGAAGGCATCCCATATGCTAGGACCTTTACCACCTTCAGACGCTCCACCCTCAATCTGAGTAAAATTTATCATTGCAATGGATTTATAAGATTAAAACGGATCATTAATGTGAATTTCACTACTACATGATACTTGCATGGAAAAGTTAAGACAAACCTGAAAAGAAGATGTTGCTGCCCCAAACACAAAATCCTCTGGGAAATTGCGACGATGGATAGACATTTTCGTGGGTAAAATGTAGTTGTAATAGTTTTATCCTCTACAGAGAGAGAGAGAGAGAGAGAGAGAGAGAGAGAGAGATGGTGAGTGTGTTGAAACTCCCTTCAATCTTGCCTTTATATAGAGATGCATGTATGTATGTAGGAGGTTCTCAGCAGAAAATTTACAAGTGCATGTGTTCCACGCGAGCGATCCACTGTAATTAACGATCAAAGTAATTGAGAACAACAATGCTAGACTTATCGAAAAATGCACTGAATTTGTGCACCGAATGATCGGTGCCATCCATTTCGGTGGATCCCACACGTATAAGACGAGAAGTCTATCGAAATGGACGGTACCAATCATTCAGTGCATAAATTCGGTGCATTTTTTCTGTGCTTAAATCTTTACTCAATTGAGAAAGGTTATTATTTGCATATGAGAGACACAAAGTCAGCAATCTGATCAATTTATTTTTAATAATGATATACCCACATCTTCAATCACACCTCCAATTACATCCTTACTTTAAATGTATATATGTGTAAGTGGTGCGCAAAAAATTATGAAAAAATCAAACAACACATAATACATACATTTTAAATATGAGATATAATTAGAGATGTGAATGTATCATTATTAATTAACTTTTAACTCTTTGAACATGGAGCTAGGGACAAGAATATCAAACATTTAAGAACCCGTAGGTTAATGTACCGAGTACGTACGTGGCAACATGTGCTAATGGCCAGCACCATTAATGACAAATATAAATCTCTGTTGTTGTTCTTAATATTCTAATATTGTATACGTACTGTTTTTTTGTTTTTTTTAAGCATATGACGTTCGATCTCACTGTCTTCAAACCATCGTTATTAAAGTATGGTGAGGTATCTACCCATTGCCATCTTTTGTGCTAAAAAATTATCATATACGAGGAGAAAACTTAATTTGTAGTCCCGGTCAGAGCGGAGCCAGGAATATTGGTTAGGGGAGCTTAGGTTATACGTGGATTTGGAGGCAGTGTCTCCGAGGCGATTTTTTTGGGGTTTATTTTATATATAATTGGCATTTTTTTTAGGGTCTACTTGTATGTAATTGCGATTTTTTTTTTTGGAATATGCTTATAATATGAGTCTATTTGGTGACACATAAATATTGTATAATGTCTTTCAAAATTTTAGGGGGGCCTATTTCTAAAACGCATAAAATTTTCACACTAAAATTAAGTGTAATTTTCAAAATTCTAGGTGCCTTTCCTTTTGAGTTGTATATACATGTATACTAGTATATATGTAGTTGATGGCACTAAATTGGACCTTGGACCCTTTTGGGGAGCCTAAACATAAGTTGAGAGGGGACCTAAACATATGTTAAAAGGGGCCTAAACGTAAAATACTAAAAATATTTAAAGTATAATTTTAATTCTCAATTATTTCAGGGAGGACCTGAGCCCCCTGGTCTCATGCTGCCTCTCCCACTGGTCCTGGTTCAGGTTTTTGTATGGTTTACATATTAAGTGAGAGGAAGAAAGAGAAAAGGAAATCCTAGCACATTGAGATCTCTCTTGCTTATATATTTTTGCTTGGATCATTTGATTCACATGATAATGTTATGATTTAATTTGGTTTTCAGTTTTTGTTTTTATTTTTTGTATTGAGAGTTGACTGTGATCAATTCAAAAAATGAAAACAAAAACTGAAAACCAAAAATCACAACATTACCATACGAGCCCTTAGTATTTAGTTGTGGGAACTTAATTTGATGCAAGAAAAATTGTAGATTCTGTTTTAGGCATGAGGATTTATTCCCATGCTTTTTGAATTTTTAGCTGTATATATATATATATATATAGCAGCGTTAGTTAAAGGGTTAATTATAGGGTTAATTATACTTTACCGTTTTGTGGTTTTGTTCAATGTCATTTTATCTCATGTGGTTTAAAAGTGACCACATAATTCCTCGTGCTTTCGGGTAAAATGTTACTGCTAAAATTAGTGTTAAGTTGACACTTTACCTCAAAACATAAGGGGGTTAAAGTGTCATTGGGCCAAGCCATAGGAAGGTAAAGTGTCATCGGACCAAACTGATAAAGTGATAACTAATTTTAACGGTATTACATTACTCGAAAATACAGGAGGGTTAAGTGGTCACTTTTAAACCACAAACTTTAAAAAAAAAAAAAGTGATATCGAGCCAAATCACAGCAGGATAAAGTGTAATTAACCCTTAATTATATGTACACTTCTAATAACACATTTTTTAAAAGCGAACAATGTTAAATTAATGCCAATAATAATATAATAACCCACTTGCTTTTATTTTATTTTATTTATGGTTTAACACGTGGTCACTTTCGTCAAATCTGATCTGTACTGATTTTTCTTTTGCCCTTTTTCTTTTCTTTTCCTTTTTTTTTTTCTTTTGCAAAATGTCAAATCTTATCTCCTACAGTCCTACCGCGTTGGAGAGAGTGGAAGCATCCTGTTGCATGTCGTCGCATCCAAAGGGAGCGTCAAATGCTACCCGATCCATTTATGGATTAAAAAGTTATAACTTGATGGGAAAAATTATAATCTATAACAAAATATTGTAAAAATTATGACAAAAATAATAACCAGCACCATGGCAAAAAACTATAACAAAGTTATTTCGGTAGCTCATGTGACAAAAAATTATAATCACCATTAGAAATACTTTTAACTATCATGAGAAAAAATTATAACCAATAACAAACTATTCTCAAGAACTGAGATTAGTAACTCAGATAAGTACTCTATATAATGATTGGGCTCACACTCTCTCTTGTGCATACAAATTGATACAGGTTTCCAAACCCCCGTGCAAACCTCTATTAAGCTCCTGCATAAATTTTTTAGATCCGTTCCTGATTTACAGTATGGTCTTCTACACAACTAAGTGATTTTGTTGTTTAGTACAACCAAATTTCAATGGTAAAAATATTTTTGTACAGTAGAAAAGAATATTTGTACAAATATAAGAAATATTGTTTATATCTAATAAGACATATTTGTTACTATTAGGTAAAAATGATACTTATCATACGTATAAATATTTCTCTCAGTACAAAGGTTACAGGTATAAAAATTCTTTATCTCACATACCAAACTCACTTACCATAGATCTAAAGATTTCTTATCACACGTAAAATCAGAAGTGATTTACTGAAGGACTAAGATCGATTGGTCTGGATTGCATCTAAGGCCAAGTGACTTGGTTGTACAATATAATCAACCAAACTACTTAATTGTATTGTATAATTCTCCACCTTACATTCAATGAACAAATTGATAACTGGAGGTGTCAGTACATTCACATTTACAAAATTATCAACAAGATCGTTTACACAAGAAATTTTTGGGTATCCTAACCTATCACGTGGGATGTATCTCATACTCAATAAATGCGTGTTACACGAATAATATTGAAATTCACTACAAAAAATTTAAATGGTCCAACAATCTTGTACATGTGACGCTATCTCATTAAATGTGAAGCACCACATAAACGCTTCTTTCAAACAACACAAAAACATCTCCCATTACATGGTTTGGTGAAGAAAAATAGTAAAAAACTGATGGTTTCGAATTGTTTTTGGATTGTTTTTTTGGAATATCGAGAGTAGCGGCTTAATTTCCGCTGGGACGACGATTTGCAGATCGATTTAGTGCAGTATTAATTCAATGTATGGGACTGGGTCCATAATCAATAAACCTAAGATTCGACCGAGGAATTAAATAGTATTCAATGCACATGGAAAATGTGTTCATAATCATTAATTATCAGAGTACACCTACCCTCCGGTCCATCCGAGATACGGAGTATTATTTAGTGAGCCAGTAACAACATCGTCGTAATGATATGATGTAACGTCTCAATTATATGAAATCATATAATCAGCGCTTTTAGGTGAATATGATAATTAGTTAAGCAAGTCGTGTGCCTCCTATTTTTAGGGTAGTAATCATTTGTTTCCCAAATTTTGAATCTCAAATGCTTACTAAAAATATATGCTAGTAGGACCACCTTCAATAATGATGGGACCACTTCAACATCTTCTAATCAAATTAAACTATCACATGTATTCATGAAACATTTGAAATTCAAAATTTGGGTTGCATATCACTATTCATTTTAGGGGCTATAAACTGCGTAGTTGTAATATATAGTAAGTAAAAATTCGTGTATGTATCATGTATGAGATACATATAATTGAGATGCAAATTACTATTATTTGATGCATAAAACTTGTCACAGTGGATGATAAAACACTTAAAAGTAGCCCAATAATATTTGCTTTCACACACGCATACAATATTCAAAACTTTAGGGACATAGTTGACAAATTATGAGGCCCAAATTGCACGTCACCGGAGTCCTTGGGGAATAACTTTAATACTAGCACTTTAGACAAAAAAATTTCTGTAATTTCACTAGAATGTGGGAAGAAATTAATCTATAGACATCACAAATATTAATTTGCACAAATATAAAAAACAAATTGTGCCCAGATCGTATGCACAAAACACTAGAATACTTAAATATATAATGTGTAACAATGCCTTAAAATGTGCTATAAAGTCCGTAGTTATAAATTATGAGGACAACAACATATGATCGAAAATCTTAAGAAGTATTACTGTAATTTCTTGAGCTTTAGGGAATAAGTAAATATCCAAAAATAGGCTGAAATTGCCAAATATCAAGTTATGTACCCAAAATATCAATAAACAGAATTTTGGGGGGCCAAAAGTTCACAACTTGAAGGTTTTGGATCAAACTCTAAATATTCAAAATATTATGGAACCAACTTACAATTTAAAGAAATTTGCGTTCAGATTGTAAATACGACCAAATTATATCACTGTTCATAATCTTTTTGAACATGACAAGGAGTCTGCTATTGCGTTTTGATTTAGACTGAAATCCCTTTTTTTTTAACTAATAAAAACAAGGCACAGTGAACGTTAGTCTCTTTTTTTATTGGCTAAAAGGCAAAATTCATTAACTAAAAGAAGCCATTCCAAAGAAAGAAACCAACATCACCAAGAAGCAACAACATAATAGAGAAAACAAAAATAACAAAGTATAATTATGAAGACAAAAGGTACAAAAATGGAGATTTAGATGAAGCCAGATGAACCCCTCCGCAAGCTACACCAAAAGCTAACCACCGCGTCACAGAAACCGCCGCGTGGAGAGATCGAAAAACCAGATCAGAACAAGTAACCTGGGCAACTTCAACTTTGAAAATGGGGTAGACCCACCCAAAGATGACAGTGACACAAAGTCGAGCCCAAAACAGTGAAGAAACTTTACTCAGGGGAGCAACCAAAGTTACTTTAAAAATCTTCATGGTAGCAAAAGCTACACCATGAACGACAACACTACGGTAAACGAGAGGTCAAAGGCAAAAAACCAAAACCCAAAGAAAACCAAGACCTAAATGGTTTAAACCATAGATTATTATAGGAGAAAGGGACAGCAAAAATACCTAAAAGGGGGAAAAATCCCAAAAGAAAACTTCATAAGGGGAAGGAAAAACCCTCCCCTAAGAAATGGAAATCTTCACAATGGAAGAGGGGCTGAGAGAAAATGGAGGAGAGGAGCGGAGGAGCTGGTTGAGCGGGAAGCAAAGAGTGGGTGGGTGGGCAGCGGCTAGGGTTGGGGCTTTGGGGGCCATGACCATCGCTTCTATCTCTCTCTCTCTCTCTCTCTCTCTCTCTCTCTCTCTAACTTTACAGAGAGAAACGGACTTTGTTTCTATAATTTTTATCTCTTTGCCAGTGAACACTAATCATCATAGGACTTTTAAGTCCCACAAAATTTCGAACAGATTTAGATATACATTTGTCGTATTATAATCCGTTACGCTCATTAGTCGGATTCCAGCCAATACTAGTTTTGGCGGCAGCGAAAACTTTTTAGCCTTCAAAGGTATTGAATTCGTATAACTGATGTCCTATCTATTTGTCCCCAAGATCTGAAATAGGATTCAAATTTCCTATGAGTTTCTGTT
Source organism: Hydrangea macrophylla (assembly GCA_033977485.1). NCBI lineage: Eukaryota > Viridiplantae > Streptophyta > Magnoliopsida > Cornales > Hydrangeaceae > Hydrangea > Hydrangea macrophylla. Next base: position 40,939,609 of record CM066994.1, read on the forward strand.
TATCTAAGTTATGCAGAAAATCCTATAATCAAATTTTATAATCACATGTCTAAGAATTTATGCTAAACAACACAGTTTAAAGGGAGGCTTTGATACCAATATAAGCATTTTACCAAATTAAAGTGCCTAAGACCCGAATGGGTCTCGGGTTATATCATATTTGATGTGGGTAGGGTCGGGTTTGGGTTTGGTGGGCCAGGGTGTGTGTGTAAATGGGTAGTCCAGTTAGATTAGGTTCGAGTTGGGTAGGCTTTAAGTTGGATCGATGATGTCGTTTTGGACGTCGGGTTTAGTTTGGAGCGGATTTGGGTATTCGGGGTGGATTGTATTGTGAGTATAGATGGGTTAGGGTTTGGGTCGAGTCTAGTTCGGGTTTAGTCCGGGTTTGGGTTAGCGGGTAGGGTTAAATTGTGAGTATAAGTGGTTAGGTTCGGGTGCAGGTGCGGGTTTCGGTTCGGGTCAGATATTTAGGCTTGTTTTAGTTGAGTGTAAATCTAGGTAATTTGTTTTGTTTTAGGGCCGGGTCGGGTCTGACCCAATGGGTCACCCATTTGGGTTCTGTTGAGTGAGTAAACGGATAGTCTGTTTAGTTAGGGTCGGTTCGGGTTAACCTAACAGGTTTTGATCCTCACACTATTTTGTTTACTGTATGGTGAAGGTTGGATATGGATTTCCAGCCTATCGTTCTCTATATAATTTCATTTGGGTTCTGTGGAGTGAGTAAACGGATAGTCTGTTTAGTTAGGGTCGGTTCGGGTTAACCTAACAGGTTTTGATCCTCACACTATTTTGTTTACTGTATGGTGAAGGTTGGATATGGATTTCCAGCCTATCGTTCTCTAAATAATTCTGTAATGAGAGTTGTCACAGGCCTTATTTATTTATAGATAGATATGACCCTTACCCATATGTTTAAATGCATAACAACTTCTTACCATCAAGGAAGTTGGGGCAATCCCAATTACCATTCAAATGTAAATGTACGCATTAACTTGTTATCCCATATTTTATCACCAAGTATCTATATCAGATAATACTAGTATATATCTTTATCAAAGATATTATTAAAAAAATAGTATTTGTATATTAAAATAAAAATAAAATGTGAGCCACAAATATAGGCCTATGCCTACAATGAAATGATCTATTTAGGCATCTTTTGATTTTAGATAACCATTTGGATCCCCCGTTGGAGTTGCTCTTATAACCTTGAAACCACTTTGGTTTTAAAATGAAGATGGTCTTAAGAGTTTTAACATGTTATGACCAATTTATTACATAATGATTTCAAATTTACTAAGATGTATGATACAACCAAAATTATTAAGTTGTATCATATAATTTTCCTAATTAAGTACTCCTTCGTCCCATTTTTTAAGTCCACTATTCTATTTTGAGATGTCCTAAAATTATTGTTTATTTTTCTAAATTGGTATACATTTTTTACTTACTTTCCAAGACTACCCCTTCTTGAAATCCACACTAAAACAAAGGAAAAAAAAAACGTCGTAATGAATCGGGGCAAGTTTGAAAAGTAGGTGTAGATTCTTTTTGTCTCCTTAAAAAGTTAAATTCCCAAAATTAGACTCAAAAAATGGGACGGAGGAAGTATGAAAAAGTTCAAACTCTCTTACAGTGCACTTTTTACGATGGATGAAACTTGGGACACAACTTGTGCACAATCCAAAAAAGTGTGTCTATCTCTCTCCTGTGTCACTGTGGGGTCTAGTGACATCACATTAAAGAAATAGACACTTTTTTAAGTTGTACACAAATTGTGACAATATATAATAGGAGAAACCCAATTTTTATTGGGATAAAGCACTGTTAAGATTTTGAGAACAGAGGATACCTTCTTCAATCCTCATCTCCAACTCGAAGTTTGGCATGGAACTCCTTTGTTAATTAATATGGAACTCCTTTGTCGATCCGTGGGAACCTTGGGAAGAAATGAAAAAGAAAAGGACATAACTTTAATAATAGAATAACAATTACCTATTAAGGTGTTTGTGATCTTTTTTATTTTATTTATTAAATTTTTTTTTTGTGCTAAGAGACAAAGTTTCATTATACAAAAAAGGGAGCCACACCTACTCCTTGGTGACCATCTATTAAGGGCAAAAATGAGAGGAGGAATATCAATAGGGATGGTACTTGATAGATTACAGTGATGGGTCCATTGGATTAAATTGTGTGTTATAAAATTAGCGTTATTTTGCTTTCTCCTGCAATCTTCCATATATGTACTTTTTTTTTTGGTCACTTGAATAGTCAGTAAGAGCATACACTTCTCCTCCCCCTCCCAAAAGCTTGCCACTGTGGTACATATATATAAACCACTAAAACTAAAATTTTCTCTCTCACAAGATAATTACAAGAATAAGGCACATGTCACTCACTGGAGATCTGAGTGAGCAATGAGTGACAAAAAATAAGTGAGCAAAAATGCCCTCTTTCGTAAATTGTGTCTCTTCACATGCCAACTGGCTGACACTAAGTAAAAATGTTCACTTTTGACTCGGCCTTACATGGTACGTTAAGTGAACATAAAAATTTCTCCATTATGCACCAACGAGGGGGTATGCAATCCTGGGCTGTATCTCAGGGCAACATTTTCAAAGTCTTTCTTATTTGTGTAGTAGCCCAGCGCATCAGTCATACATCGTCCTTCTAAAAACTATACTTCCAACCCACTATTTTAAACACCCAAAGTCACTATCCACTAGAATATTTGGATAGTCCACTATTTTAAACACCCAAAGCCTAACCACCAGCCTATTTTGATAGCCCATTGTATAAACAATAATGCTAGGCACACAACACCAACCACAACACAAATCACAATTATGTTTTAAATGCATGTATCTTGTGCTTCTCAAAAAAGTGTGGGCTCTGTGTTAAAAATACACACAGCACAAGGTGCATACATTTAAAACATGTATTGTGGTTTGTGTTGTGGTTGCTATTGTGTGTCTAACATTATTGTTGAACAAATAGATCCAAATATATATATATATATAAATAGATCGTTAAACAGTGTTTTGCCAATAATTGACTCATGGAGATAAAATTATAACATAAATTTCCTTGCGTAAAGAAGCTAATTAACCACGGTCCAAAATTGTTCAAAATCTTGGTCTGATGATGGAGTTTCACAATGACAGCTACTTGAGTGCCATTTCCCCAAGTAGCCAAGATAAAATTATTCCAATTCCTCCTCTCCCAATAAAATCCCATCAATTTGAGCGCAAGAGATAGCCGATTTGATGAGAAAAATAATTAATTTGATGAGAAAAATAATTAATAAGACATATTGACATTATCATATACTCAAAAACATCAATTGCAAAATACCATTATATTTGATGAATATGCTTACCATGAGGTCTATGAAATCCGTCCAAGCGCACCCATTTGCCAAGTCTACTATTAGGTAACGGTCATCACAAGACAGCTTGCATTGCTGATTCAAGAAATAAAAAACCTAGAGAATCCATACATGTGTTTTGTCACATGGAATAAAGCCAAAAATTCAGATGAAAATCCTTGATTTTATTACAAGAACACCTCTTGATTTCATCAATAGTTCAAAATACTAACTTAATTAAAATAAAAGCATACATGATAAGTTAATTAATATATAGAAACATCTCTTCTTTAAAGCTCTCATACAAATCATTAAAAACACAGTACTCGATCAGGACGTCCCAAAAGTAAACGGAAACACAATTTTATTACCATAGATAATCATACCAGACTAGCTATTATAATATTATTAATTGTACTTGAAAATGAAAACCAAAAACACAAATAAAAATAAAAATAAAAATAAAAAATGCCACTTTTACAGGGAACACGATTTTAGCACAAGCAACAAGTCTTTTAAACCACTAGGTTATCCTTAATGGACGAGTGGAGTGTCGTGAGGGTTTCCATTTCCAGTGATGCTACCCACAAACATCTTTTTATTACTGGATCACATTGCAGAGCTGCACATCATAACTTAGTTTTGTTGGCATCGTATTTGATGTTGAAACTATTGATGCCAATGTAAACGCCATCATCCATGTTGTAGGTGATCTGCTGCCCGTTAGTAAGAGTTTGGCGTTGAGAGTAGGAGAAGGGAACATCACATGAACCCATTTGTTGCTAGCTGTTGGGATTATATCACATGTGGGATAATTCCATTAATTTAGGGATTGTGATTTGGCTAGATTCTTAATGTGATTTGGTTTCCTTTATGATAGAGTTGTATTACTTGTCCAATAAGTAATGGGTTTCAAACTCTATATATATGGATGTAGAAAAGCCCTTGGTGTACCAAGTTGGGGGTCTCCCCTTGTGGGAGTGCATGGTTTAGGGTGAGAGAGATTAATCATTGGAGTTTTCTGTGAGGGGTGTTCACAGCGTTATAGGGATGTGAGGTAGGGATGGGTATTTCTTTATCTCAGTGATTTCTCTATGTTACAGTGATTAATTATGTCAGGTTCTTTGGGGTATTGAGTGGGGAGAGTACAAGGGTTTTGTATTTGGGTTATGAGATTTAATTCATGTAACTTGTACCATGTTTTACTCAATAGTGAAAGAATGGATCTCTCGGGTGTGGACATAGGCAGGTGTTTGGTCGAACCACGTAAAAATCTGTGTCTTTTTTTTGCTGTGCATGTTTAATTACTGCTCATGTGTGTGTTTATTTGGGAGAATTTGGTTGCGCGTGTTAAATTCCCAACAAGTGGTATCAGAGCTATGGTTGTCAAATCATGGTGACAGAGGCGCACGTTGACAGTGGAGATTAGCAGCACGGTGTGGTTAAAAAATAACACAGGATGAAGAAAAAAAAAAACAGGTGAACATATTAGTAACGTGGTGACAGTGGTCATGGTCATGGTCATGGTCTCGTGAATGATAGGCTTCAGATTTGTTTTTTGAAGTTTGTCATGGTAAATTATTCCATGTGGCATGATGTAGCGAAATTCGAATCATGATTGGTTGGAATTTCAAGGAGCTTGTGGGGATAAGCTATGTTGCTTGGAATTTGGGTCAGAGATGGTTTCTAAGGTTTTCAGGCGCTGCGGATTCACCAGTGGGTGCAGATTTGCGATATTCTGCATGAATTGAGATTATTTTTCTTGGTGATAGATTCTATATATATTGCAGCAGGTTGGGATCTAGGGCCGAAAAATAATTTTGATGTTACTGTGATTGTACCATGTTGCGTATGGTGGAGAGGTTCTCACATTCCACTCATACGGATCTCCACCATACGGGCATTTCTCTTGGGTTGTTAGATTCCGGGTACGGTAAGTATATGCTTCTGGAGAAAATAATTTGATGGGTTCCAAGAAAACGGGGGCAGACACAGGCGCAATTATCCCACAGAGGTAATTGTTAGGATACTGCACGTAGGAACGTTGATCAAATATTTTTGGAGCTGGTTCGCTATTTGGGTGGTGTGATATTGATCCTAAAGTTGCGGAGGAATCTAATATTGTTGCTGAAATCACACACGGCAATTGAGAGAAATGTGGATGGTTTGTGTCGTCTGGTTGGTAGAGTTGTACTCCCAAGTCTTCGATGAAAAATTCTTATATAAGTGAGTGCGTGGATGGTTTGTTCACGGTTCAGACGATGGTGAGGGGAAATCCTGTTGGGGAGAAAGAGAGGTCGAGGCTCTTCTCTAGTGGAGTTAATGCTTATAATTAACTTGGGGCAGCTGCACATGTATTGGTTGCGGTTTGACGAATCGGAGGTGTTGAGACCATATTGATTCGAGGTGTGCACGCTGGTACTGAAGACGATCAGTGGCAAATGGTTACAAAGTCGTCAGCTTTGTGGGCACTCCAGTTGAGGGGGTGCTGATCATGTGTGAGAAATTGATTGGACAGTTTCCCCACAAGTGATAGAGGGGGTGATTGTTGGGATTATATCACATGTGGGACAATCCCATTAATTTAGGGATTGTGATTTGGCTAGATTCCTAATGTGATTTGGTTTCCTTTATGATAGAGTTGTATTACTTGTCCAATAAGTAATGGGTTTCAAACTCTATATATATGGATGTTGTATAGGAATTTAGAAAAGCCCTTGGTGTACCAAGTTGGGGGTCTCCCCTCATGGGGGTGCATGGTCTAGGGTGAGAGAGATTAATCATTGGGGTTTTCTGTGAGGGGTGTTCACAGCGTTATAGGGATGTGAGGTAGGGATGGGTATTTCTTTATCTCTGTGATTTCTTTATGTTACAATGATTAATTGTGTCAGGTTCTTTGGGGTATTGAGTGGGGAGAGTACAAGGGTTTTGTATTTGGGTTATGGGATTTAATTCATGTAACTTGTACCATGTTTTACTCAATAGTGAAAGAATGGATCTCTCGGGTGTGGACGTAGGCAAGTGTTTGGCCGAACCATGTAAAAATCTGTGTGTCTTTTCTTTGGTGTGCATGTTTAATTACTGCTCATGTGTGTGTTTATTTGGGGGAATTTAGTTCCGCGTGTTAAATTCCAACACTAGCATCTTAATTGTCGTCCTAGTCATTAGCGGTACAATAACATGGTGAACAGTCTCCAATACCTTTGATGATGTAATAGATTTTCCCCACTGGTATTTTGAAGTAAACTCGCCCGAAATTTCGATCTTTCCCTCTATAATGAGTGGAATGTCGGTTTTGATCTCAGTTTTGACTCCCAATTTCAATAAAACACTGGTATTCCAAGTACTGTCTTTAGTGTCTGTATACGTGAACTTCACGTCCATAGTATTGGGTTGTGAGGTACTATTAGCCATTACGATGGCGTTCTGGTCGTAGATTCTAGAGTCCATGAGGCAAAAATTGACATTATAGATGCTTCTTGATAGAATAACCTCTTCCACTTACAAGCGTGCCTCTTTGGAAATGATGGGGACTGCAGCATTGAGACAACTTGTCTTGCCCTCGATGGTGAGTCTCTTGCAGAAATAATTGTTGCCCAAGTTGCGGAGAACGACGACATTGTCGTCAACTTTGATCGGCCAAAACAGTGTGTCTTTGCTGTTGCTGGTGGTGTCACTTGAGTCAGCCTAGATCCAATTAGGGCTGCGCCTCCAGAATTTTCCGAAGTAATCGGACTTTATGCGGACGCTTCCATCGTTAGTAGTGACCACCTCGTTCCCCACCGTGGCATCTCCAATGTCATTGGATGCGAATTGCAGATACTGATATCCCTCGATCATTCGGACACTGAGGTAGTTACCATTATCACCCTTGAACGCAATGTGTTTGGGCAATGTCAACAATGATTCCCAATTGATGATTGTGTAGACATCGTACAGGTCTTTGTCTATTTTATCTGTTGCTGCGCATAAGCAGGCATTAGTGGGGGTGCAGTCCGCCATAAGCATGCATCGTTGTTGAGCTAGACATTGCGAAATCGTAGTGTTTTAGTACCACCATCAGATAGGTAGAGGGGCTCGAACAACGTACACGACCATTTGGATTGGTCTTCCTCTGGTTCATCAGCTTCCAGAACAATCCACAAGTTATTCTGCGACCTCCTCACCCAATGTTTGTTGTTGTAACAACATCTTATGTGCACCAGTCCTTTGCCATTCTTTGCCTTCTCCACTTCGTACTTTGCATATGGGCTCACAACCTCCTTTCCGGAGAATTGTAGAAACCCATGTACATGCACATCTTCATGTATGTAGCACAAGTATTTGTCGTTGCAATTTGCTTTGATCACCACAAACCTTGGCAAAGCCATTTAATTTAATTTTCTCTCTTCTCTCTGATTTTTCTTTTCTTTTTCTTTTTTGTTCTAAGAGATAGATAACTTTGATCACTTAATTCTAGTAGAGCCCACCTTTCCCTAGCCCTTACGATGTGTTATGAGGAGAATTCTGCCATATGTCCTAGTGGTTTAGACATACGTACATCCTAGTCCTACTTTTTGGATAGAAAATATTTGTTCCCATTGTTTGGAGTAACAAATATTTGCTCCCATTCAAATTAAACAACTACGTCAGTTATAGGTCATTAGAACCAAACAAGTCCTAGATAAAATACAATATATTTTCACTAGTCCATTAGATTCTTTGAACATCTTTTGGTGAAAAATATCCTTCCATATATGACTAAAAACTAAAAATTCAAATTGTAATAATTGCTGTTCTACAAGTCCGATTTTTGTCAAATTTGATGCTTTGCAATTAGAAAACAAAATTTTTTCAAGTGAGTTCAATATTAATGTCACACCCGTTCTGAAAATTTCATGGTTTAAATTGCATAACTTGAGATTTTGTGAAATTATTAATGTTATTAATAATTGAGATGAGTTGACTGTGGGTCAATGGTAAGGTGTCAATAAGGACATGAGAATTTGGTAAGCAAGATTGCATTGGCACGGTTAAATGGGATTTATGTAATTTAAATGTTATTTGACTTTCTGGTATTTTCATGAATAGTGAATTATACCTGTGTAGTACAATTTCTTGTAATTTTGATATTGTTGTATACCATTTAGAGAATTGTGGTGAGAATGTGAGTGACACGTTAAATAAAAGGTAGATTGCGTAGAGATTCCACAGAATTTACTTTTTGGACGTAATTTTGGACCCAAACGAGACTTAGTCGAAAACTTTTGTAATTTATAATTTTCACTCGTAAAGACATAAAATGGACGTGTGCGACGTTTCACTGCTTAATTAGAAGTTTGAGAAACTCGCGGGAAGGTAAACACGATTTCCGAAGAGTTTGCCTATAAATAGATGAGGGTGAGTTGTCATTTCTCACAAAACTCATATAATATCTTGAGAGAGGAGGGAGAAAAAGGGATTTGATCCTACGGGCATTGCGACGATGATCAGCGACCTTTCGTCCATCGGATTTTCTCTAGATTTGAGATTTGAACTTGTGGAGGTAAGACCTACATTTTGATACCACTTAGGCCGTGTTTGGCAAACTGTTGTAAAAATCTAATTTCTAGACTTTTGGGAAAAATCCAGTAAAACTTATAGGAATCACCTCAAATTCAAGATCCGACGATTAATCAACCCTCTAGTCGATCCTTCAAAGTTTGGAGGAAATCGCATGAGGTATGAAGTTCTAATTTGTGAAATATAGGGAAATACATGTTTTAAATTTCGACGACGAAATTGTGATCCAAGCAAAATCCATGTGCTAATCTTAGGCCCGTTAATTATGCACGCGATTAAATGTGAAAAGCATGTCTACTTTTACTCGAGCATGTTGAGTTGTCTATTTGGGTCAAAGGGAAGTCTTATACAAATTCATACCGGAATAAGCTTCTCGATGTTTGAGAATTTAGTAGCGATGGCTACTGTGCATGGTTGATAGACTTGGACTTGCCATGGCACTTGGGGATGCAATGGTTGATAGACTTGGACTTGTCATTAGCATCGAGGTTTAAGACTTGGACTTGCCGCTACCAGATGAATGAGTATCTTTATCCCTAGAGACTATTTGTTATCAATTGTGAGATTAAGGAATGTTTTATCATATATTGCATAAGTTAGAACTTGTGCACTCAGCATACGGCTGAGCACTGGAGATTTACTCCATTGCAGGTAAGACGAAAGACAAGAAGAAGCGTGAGGAGTGAGGCCGTTGAGGAACGCCGGGGAAACACCTTGTTTATATTTTATTCCTTTTTCCTAAACTTGTATAAGGATTTGGAAAATTGTAGAATGTTGTAATAGAGCCTTTGGAGTTAGTTAGTAGTACTGTATTTTGTATTCGAATACCCATAATGATGTTTTAAATCGCTAATGTATAATTATGGTTGTATTGGTGTTTGTTTTGGGGAAGCATGAGTTGTAATATTTCACAACAGGGCTGCCCAGCAGGGGGAGCAGTCAAATGGACCCTATATCAGTCGACTGGATCATGTGTGGTTTTAGACACTGAAAGTGAATAGTGGAAAATCAGTCGACTGGGTCACTTTTCAGTCGACTGTACTACTGTACCATTTTGGATTCTGCTTTTAATTGTGGCAAACTCAGTCTATTGGACTTTGGACGAAAATGTTGATTTTGTTTCTGCTTAAGGCACAGTCGACTGGACGGAGTCAGTCGACTGAAAATTTTGGGCTCCAGTCGACTGAGTCCCTAACACAGTCGACTGGACGGGCTGGTGAATTTTTCAAAACCTTTCTGCTTAAGACTTCAGTCGACTGGACTCCCGATACAGTCGACTGGACCCCTGTATTTCAAAATGAATTCTTTTGGACGCGTTCCAATTGACCAAAAGCTTCTTTTTTTTTTTTTTTTTTTTTTTTTTTATAAATCTGATTTGAATGGTTTTCACTTATAAACTGCGCTACTATTTTACTTTAATGGAACTGGATAAGCCTTGATGGCATGCCACGTGTCCTATTTCCATACGTAGTGGGATGAGTCGTGACAATTAACTATGAACTCCTGGAGAGAAATACATCAATTCAAACTAAATTGCAACACATTTTTTTTCATGGATCTACTGAAAATACACACATTTTAAGTGATGTTCGTAGAGTTTTAATAAGCTTCTTTTTAGGTTTGCCACTTTTTTTTTTCTATTTTTTTCGTTTTTTTTTTCATGGATCTACTGAAAATACACACATTTTAAGTGATTTTTGTAGAGTTTTAATAAGCTTCTTTTTACGTTTGCCGCTTTTTTTTTTTGATTATTATTATTTTTTTTTGGGGGGGGGTGGAGATTGAGGTTTGTCTGTAAGAGTTAAAAATACATCATATGCGAGCAAAACACGTGTACCAACCCACGTAAGTATTATACATTGTAGTCAATGGGTCAATTCCACTAAATACACGAATTTAATTTTTTTGTTCCGATCATTTAAAATAATGATTGGTAGTTCGTTTATTTCTATTGGTTGAATGAAACTAATCTTGTACAATTTTTAGAATTTACAAATTAATGTCCTAACCCAGTTATAATGCAGTTTGGCCAATTAAAAGCTTGACGAAATAAAATTGCAATCCAATTATATATTCAAGGGACAGTTAGTGTCAAAATGTAATAGATAGTGCCACTCAGAGGGGGTCGGGACAAGGTGTACCAAATATGGCCACTCAGAACCATGTTAAAAACATGTTAATCCTTTTTTTTTTTTTTCTTTTTTCTTTTTTCTTTTTCTTTTTTTTTTTTTTTTGAGGGGGGGAGAGGGTGGGGGTGTCCGGCTGGGAAGGGTGGACTTAGTCTTTTTTTTTTTTTTTGGAGGGGCTGGGGGATAGGATGTACTAGATAGGGACGTGTGGGGGGACCATGTTAAAATTAAAATATTATCCCATTTACTTTAGTTATTGGTCAATGGAACCAAATAAGTCCTAGATAAAATACACCATATTTTCACTAGTTTATTAGATTCTTTGAACATCTTTTGGCGAAAAATGTCCTTCCATATATGATTAAAAACTAAAAACTTCAAATTGTAATAATTATTGTTCTCTAAGGCCGATTTTTGTCAAATTTGATGCTTTGCAATTAGAAAAACGAAATTTCTCAAACGAGACTTATATTGATTATGAATTCATGGAGAGAAATACATAAAATTCAAACTAAATTGCAATAATTTTTCATGGATCTACTGAAAGTACACACATTTTAAGTGATTTTCATAGAGTTCTAATAAGCTTCTTTTTGGAAATGCCACTTTTTTTTTTGGTGTCTGTTCGTAAGAGTTAAAAATACATCATCTATGTGCAAAGCAAGTGTACCAACCCGCTTAAGTATTATACATTGTTTGTCAATTGATCAATTCCACTAAATACACAAATTAAATTTTTAGATAATTGTTGGAAAACCCCTCAACTAACTCTCAAAAGTTTTAAACTCCAATTTGTTTGACCACTTTCTAAAAAGGACAAAAGGAATCTAATCCAGTGCTCACACGGTACAAGTGCATGCACTATAGGATATCCCACATATTCCCAGCCCTCACCCGCGCGTATTTATGGTTTCAGCCACTCACACCGTGTGAGTGGCTGTATCATATAATATCCATTTTGAAAATGCATTTTTAACCTTTAAACTCCATAACTTTTGATCTACAACTCTGTTTCTTACAAATTTTATACCGTTGGAACCGTGTCGACGAGAGCTACAAAACTAGTACCATTGTTGATACCTTTTGAGCAAAATAAAAAAATTCTTATTTTTACATATTATGCTCCAGACGAACCTAATAAAATTTTCACATAATATTTGTGTATGGGTTATTGAATTTTCACGTTATATTCACGTATGCCAAGTTAATATGATGTGAAGAAAAAAAACCGAATGTTCACTTTGTTCTTAAGGAGAGTTTTAGTGAATTTTTACAAGAATTTTGCATTTGTTTGGATTGAAAAACTATGTTTTATAATTGATTTGTGAAATTTGATTTTTTTTTATAAAGGAAATATGCATTGTTTAATATGAAAGAGAAAAAAAAAAGAAGAAGTAAAATTTCACTTCGCATATAAAAATATTAAGTGAAATTTCACTGAACTTGTATATGAATATTAAGTGAAATTTTACTTAAATTGACACTTGAGAACTTTTGAACAAAGTATCAAATTATACCTTAAACTCTAGAGAGTTACTTCTAGCGACCTTTGGGATAGTTAGTGAATTTTCACTTAACCTACTAAGTGAAATCTCACTAAACGAGTATACGAATGTTAAGTTTAACTTCAAGTTTTTTAGGAAGAAAGCATGCACGGATTCATTGAATTTTCACCTAATATTATGTATGCCAAATTTATATGTTTTGAGAAAAAAAAATTAAAAAAAGACGAATAGCAATAAAGCCATTGCTACCTCATTAAGGCTTAGTTTGGCCCTATTTTGGTGCTTCTCCTTTTTTAAAACACAATTTCATGTTAATTTATTTGGTAACTAATTTATGAGCTTTGCAAAAATGAAACTTAGGGCTTTATTGGGGAGAGTTTTTAAAAGCTCTAGAATTGAGTGAAATTTCACTTAATATTTTATGTATATCAAGTGAAATTTCACTTAATATTTTATGTATATCAAGTGAAATTTCACTTATTATTTATGTATGTAAAAACATGAAAATCTTTTTTCTCAAAACATATCAACAAGAAATTTAAAAAAAGACGAATTTTAACAAGAATTCCTGGATTTGTTTTGGTTAAAAATTTGAGTTTTATAATTGATTATGAAATTTGCTTATTTTAACAAAATATGCATTGTTTTGAAAAGAAAAAAAAAACAAATCACCATGCCAACATGAATATTTAGTGAAATTTCACTTAACTCATGAACATTAAGGCTTAGTTTGGCCCCCATTTTGGTGCTTCTTATTTTTTAAAGCACAATTTCATGTTAATTCATTTGGTAACTAGTTTTATGAGATTTGCAAAAATTGAATTTATGACTTTTTTGGGAGAGTTTTTAAAGCTCTAGAATTGAGTGAAATTTCACTTAATATTTTATGTATATCAAGTGAAATTTCACTTATTATTCATGTATATAAAAACATGGAATTTTTTTTTTCTCAAAACATATCAACAATGGTACTAGTTTTGTAGCTCTCGTCGACACGATTCCAACGGTATAAAATTTGCGAAAAATGGAGTTATAGGTCAAAAGTTATGGAGGTTTAAAGTTTAAAAACATTTTTTGAAATTAGAAATACTACGGTACGCTGCTCGCACGGTGCGAGCAGCCTGAAAATGAAGGCGCGCGCGTGGCACGCGTGGAACGTGCGTGGTCGCGCGTGGGATGGCGCGTGGGGGCGCGTGAGGGCTGAATATATGCACGAAATTTTCTATGGTGTGTGCATTTATACCGTACGAGTACTGATTTAGATTCATTTTGTCCTTTTTAACAAATGGTCAAACAAATTGGAGTTTGAAGCTTATGAGAGTTACTTTGAGGGCTTTCTAATAATTCCCCCTTAAATTTTTTTGGTCCGATTTTTAGAATATACAAATTAATGTCCTAACACAGTTACAATACTTGGACAATTAAAAGGTTGACGAAATAAAATTGCAATCCAATTTTATATTCAAGGGGCAGTTAGTGAAAAATGTATCAGATAGGGCCACTCAGAACCATGCTAAAAACATGTTAATCCTTTTATTTTATTTTATTTTTTTGGGGGGGGGGGGGGGGGCGGTGGTCAACCATGTTAAAAACATTACCCAGCTTTTGCAACTACTTTTGTTATTGGTCAATGGTGAAAAATATCTTTCCATAAAATGAAATTTCTCAAACGAGATCAATATTGACTATGAATTCATGGAGAGAAATACATAAAAATTCAAAACTAGATTGCAACAACAAATTTTTTTTCATGGATCTACTGAAAATACACACATTTTAAGTAAAACTTAAAGGTTTCAAGTTGTAATGATTATAATTTTACAAGTCAAATTTTTGTCAAATTTGATGCTTGCAATTAGAAAAATGAAATTTCTCAAACGAGATCAATATTGACTATGAATTCATGGAGAGAAATACATAAAAATTCAAAACTAGATTGCAACAACAAATTTTTTTTCATGGATCTACTGAAAATACACACATTTTAAGTAATTTTCGTAAAGTTTTAATAAGCTTCTTTTTGGGAATGGCATTTTTTTTTTGGGGGGTGGGGGTGTGTCTGTCCGTAAGAGTTAAAATTACATCATCTACGTGCGAAGCACGTGTACCAACCCGCTTAAGTATTACACTTTTGTCAATTCCACTAAGTACACAAATTTAATTATTTTGGTCCGAACATTTAAAATAATCTTTGGTAATTCTATTTATTTATATTGGTTGAATGAAACTAATCTTGCACGATTTTTAGAATATGCAAATTAATTATGTCCTAACCCAGTTGCAATGCTTGGCCAATTAAAAGCTTGACGAAATAAAATTACAATCCAATGATATTAGGGGTAGTTAGTACTAGATAGGGCCACTAAGAGGGGGTACAAGATGTACCAGATAGGGTCACTCAGTACCATGTTAAGCTTTTGTGTGTGTGTGTGTGTGTGTGTGGGGGGGGGGGGGGGGGGGGGGGGGCTGGTTTAAAACATTACCCGTTGCAACTACTTTAGTTATTGGTCATTGGAACCAAACAAGTCTCAGATAAAATATACCATATTTTCACTAGCCCATTAGATTCTTTGAACATCTTTTGGTGAAAAATATCCTTCCATATATGACTAAAAACTAAAAGCTTCAAATTGTAATAATTATTGAGATTTTGACAAATTTGATACTTTGTAATTAGAAAAATGAAATTTCTCAAACGAGATCTACATTGACTATGAATTCATAGAGAGAAATACATATAATTCAAAATAAATTGCAACAAACTATTTTTTTTTCATGGATCTATTGAAAATACACACCTTTTGAGTGATTTTCGTAGAGTTTATTTTTAATAAGCTTCTTTTTGGGTATGCCAATTTTTATTTTATTTTATTATTATTAATTTTTTTTTTTTTTTTTTGGGGGGGGGGGGGGGGGGGGGGGGGTGTTTCTGTCCGTAAGAGTTTAAAATACATCGTCTACGTGCAAAGCACGTGTACCAATCCGCTTATGTATTATACACGTTTGTCCATGGGTCAATTCTACTAAATACACAAATTAATGTTTTTGGTTCAATCATTTAAAATAATAATTGGTCATTCTGTTTATTTTTATTGTTTGAATGAAAATATTCTTTTACGATTTTTAGAATATACAAATTAATGTCCTAACCCAGTTACAATGCTTGGCCAATTAAAAGCTTGAAGACAAAAAATTGTAATCCAATTTTTAAGGACATTAGGTTAAGAATTATATATTTAAGGGGCACTTAGTAAAAAGGACATTAGGTTAAGAATTTTTAGATTTAATGACAATTAAAATCTATAACTAAGGATAACCCGTAATTGCTAACCCGTAAAATCTATAACTAAGGATCAACCCGTAATTACAAAACCCGTAAAATCTATAACTAAGAATTTTGAGAAAAGGACAAAATTTTTTTTTAAAAAAAAACCCGTAATTACCCTCGCGCGCTTCAGGCGTGAGAATTCTTTCCCCAACGAAACATATTTTAAGAAAAGATTTGATGTGGTGGTCGCACGGTATGAGTGGTCATACCATAAAAACTCTTATTTCGAAAAAATATTATTATTATTATTATTTTTTTTTGATGGGAAAACAACAATCAGTCCATAGAAGGTATACAAGAAACATCCAATGAGACACATTGTGAAATACATTCTGGGAATGAGTCAAGCCAAATATGAAATCGCTCCCTACACTTAGCATTCCTAGCTAATTGGTGAGCCACTGTGTTTGCACTTCTTTTAACAAATCTGCACGACCTCACCCCCAAGTCTTGAATAAGAGACTTGATTTCAGCTAGGCACCCTCCATACGAAGCCAAATCATGATCCGTGGAATTGATGCCATTAATCACCGTGAGAGAATCTGATTCCACAAGAAAACCTCTAAAGCCTAAGTCCCCCACCACCTCTAAAGCTCTCATCATTGCCATTGCTTCAACAGTGGGCACATCAAAAACACCCTGAAAATTCTCCAAGAAAGCCATGAGGACAAATCCACTAGAATCCCGCAGAACCAGTCCAGCACCCGAAGCAAACAAATCTGCAAAAAAGGCCCCATCAACATTTAACTTAAGCACTCCATCGGGTGGTGTAGACCACCGAGAAGGGACTTGAGGAGAAAGAGTCAAAGAGTGTAAAGTCTGAGCTTGAAAAGTATGGGAATACTCTTCAATGTAGTCGTTAATACAAGACACAGTCCGTCTTGGATCATTCTTCCTGTCATCAAAAACGAACAAATTCCTGTTATGCCAAATAAACCAAGCACATACCGCTCCTTTAACCACATCACTATTGCTCCCCTTTTCCAACAACGACACAAACCAGTCCCCAAAACTCATACCATGCTGCACCAGAGCAAATGCAAAAGGATGAGCCACAGTCCAGACCTCAGTTGCCCAACGACAAAATAAAAGAGTGTGTGGCACATTTTCACACATTGCGCCACACAAAATGCATCTGGCATTCTGGACAACCTGTCTTTTCCGTAAGTTGTCATTACAAGGAAGCAATTCACGACAGGCAAGCCACAGAAAGAATTTTATTTTGTTTGGAATTGCCAAATTCCATATGCTACTCCAAGGGAAATCAGCCCCCGAGTGTGAAGTCGAGCCTATAACCCTCTTTGCATTTTTTAAACCAATAGCAACATGGTATGCAGCTTTCACCGTAACCCTCCCTTTTGGATCCCAATGCCACAACCATTTGTCATCAAAATCCTGTCTAGATAGGGGAATGCTTTTAATCGCCTTAGCGTCATGAGCCAGAAAAATTTGGTCAATCAAAGCATGATTCCATTGCTTAGAATCTGCACAAAAAAGAAAGCTAACTGTTGCGTTTTTGAAACTCTCAGGCAGGGGCGAAATTGGCTTAAAGGTTGAAGGGGTTGGAAGCCATGGGTCAAGTCCAATCCGAATACAATTCCCATTTCCAACCCGCCATCGTAACCCACTTTTAAGAACATCATGAGCCCCCCAAATGCTTCGCCACACGAAAGATGGTTGATTTCCTAACCTTGCATTAAGAAAATCTCCATCCCGAAAATAAGCCGCTTTAAAAACCTTATGCACCAGAGAATTTGTATTATGGAGAAGCCTCCACCCTTGTTTTGCAAGCATAGCACTGATAAAACTCTCCATATCTCTAAAGCCCATACCTCCGAATTTCTTGGAGACACATAAAGATTCCCAATTCAACCAATGAATTTTTCTTTCATCTCCCCTTTGGCCCCACCAAAACTTTGCAATGGTGCTATTTAAGGCTCTACAAATGGACTGGGAAAGCTTAAAACAGGACATCACAAAAGTGGGAATCGCCTGGGCTATAGACTTAATCAACACTTCTCGACCACCTCGAGACAGGAGTTTCTCTTTCCACCCTGAAGTTTTACTGCGCAGTCTATCCCTTAAATACGAAAAAACTTGAGTTTTTGACTTTCCAACGAAAGCTGGAAGTCCCAAATATTTCTCATGGCTAGAAAGAGCTTGCACACCAAGAGTATTCAGCATTTGAGCACGAGTATCGGGAGGGGTATAGGGGCTGAAGAAAACATTAGACTTGTCTACATTAATCGAAAAAATATTTTTAAACTTTAAACCTACATAACTTTTGATGTAGAACTCTATTTTTCGCAAATTTGATACCGTTGGAATCGTGTCGACGAGAGCTACAAAACTAGTACAATTGTTGATATGTTTTGAACAATAAAAAATCAGGTTTTTACATATATGAATAATAAGTGAAATTTCAGTTGACATACATGAATATTCACTTAATATTCATGAACAGATTCAGTGAAAATTCACTTAGTATTCACTTGTGCCAAGTAAAATTTCACTAATTGTCCCAAAAGAAATTTACACAAAAGTCCCTAAAAGTTACTATCCCGAGTTTAAAGTCCAATTTGATTCATAGTTTGTTAAAAGGTCCCTTAAATGTCGAGTTAAGTGAATTATTAAATGATGTTTCACTTAATGTTCATGTATGTCAACTTGGCGTACATGAACATTAAGTGAAACTTCACTTAATATTAAGTGAAGTTTCACTTAATGTTCACGTACGAGTTCATGTTCAGTGAAATTCACTTAATATTCATGTATGTCAAGTGAAATTTTACTTATTATTCATATATGTCAAAACTTAAATTTATTTATTTATTTTGCTCAAGACATATCAACAATGATACTAGTTTTGTAGCTCTCGTCGACACGATTCCAACGGTATAAAATTTGTAAAAAAAATGGAAGTATAGATCAAAAGTTATAGAGTTTTAAAATTAAAAAAAATAATTGAAATGAGAGCTGATATGGTATGGCCACTCATACCGTGCGAGCGCCACACCATATCATTTCTTTTAATCTGTTAGTTGAGGAGGAGTGGGGCGCGCGTGTTGTGCTGGGTAAGATTCCTTTGGGGCAACTTTGGCATTTCAACTCTTTTGTCCTTTTCTCAAAATGACAAAATTAATTTGTCCTTTAAACTTTTGAAAGATTACTTTAACGAATTTTCCACTAATTTTTCCTATATTTTCAAAGACTTTATGTGATTCTCGGATTACAATACTTTGACAAATTACAAAGCTTTATGAAACACAATTCCAATCCAACTATTCAAATAATTCACGCCAGTTGGAATTGGAAGATCATATTAGAATAATGTTATGTTTTTTGAATTTAAAATTTAAAGATCTTAACAGTTATACCCATGACATGATTATTGATTTTGTTAGCATTCCAAAGGCCTTTTTTTTTGGTCTGTTCACGATTCTTAGCATTCCAATGCTTTTTTTTTTGGGTACAATTCAAATAAGTCTTTTATTATAACCACATCTCTATTTTATTTATATTTTTGAAGTAACACTTCTTTGTTCTCTCCTGTTGGATTTTTTATGCCTTACTACTGTACAAACTAGTTTCAATCTAAAAGAGTTCTATATTTTAGGCACTTTTTGTTTCCACTGAGTTTCAATTGTAGTTGATTGGATTGTAGTTGATTTTGGGATGTCATTTATTTTTGAAAGTTAGATTAGGACCTATTAATTAAGAGCACTAATTCCAATAATTAACCTAACTGTTTGTGAATTTGTCCAGCCAATGAGAAAGTGCCACAAAAGATTTGACATGGCAAGTCAGTTAACTGCGTGGGAAGTGACATAAGGGCAATTACTATATACCATTTTTTGCCATTCTACTCTGTTTAAAAAGACAACTGCTATGTGACACGTGTTGATTCTTGAAGAATAACTAAAGAACATGTGTCAACTTGAGGCAATGCCACGTGACTAAGCAGTTATTAGTTGAGAGAATGATCATTTTACAGAGAGGTCACTGTGAAGCTTCGACGATTATAAATAGAAGGAGTCTGTGATCACGAAGGAGATCTCTCGATCAACATCAATCAATACACTTCTATACTTTACAAATATTGTACTTTTATCAATACTTTTAGAGTTCGAATTAGAAATCCTTCGAAGTTATGTTCAAGGTTAGATTGTAGTTTGTTTTACTTAATAAAATAGTTTGTTACTTTACCATTTTCCTTTACTGTTCTTCCATAGGAGTAGTTATTCAATACTTAGTTCGAAGTTCTATAATTAGTCATATCTTTACATGTTTAAAGTCCTTGTTAGAGCATCGAACGTTACCACAATCTCCCTGGTGAGGCGCAGTTTGGATATTTATCACATCACACACATTTGCAACTTACTTGCCTGTCACACTCGCATTTATATAATTCCACTTATATCCTTATAGTAATTTTTCAACCAAATATTTTTCGCACACCCGGTGGGACTCTAGTGTCAAAAGATGACAAACAGAAACCTTCGAAGCAATAGGTCTATGGATAACACCAATATTGGTGTTAATAGTGTTGAAACTGGTGGTTCTCCATACCAAGATCCACAAAGCAGCAATACCGTACTGGGAGTCATGTGAAAAATGAGAACCCAGAAATAGGAATTGAAAATGCTAATCCAATTCCAAATAATGGAAATATTGGTTCAGAAGTTCAACATGATTTGGGGAATCAGTTGACACCAGTATTTGATCATTTAGGAAATATGATTCAGAATGTTAATACTCTGATCACTTCCCTTAACAACAACATACCACACTTTACACCAGTAATGGTGCCAAGTGGAAATCCTTCTGTGATTCGACAGAATGGAAGAGATTATACTCATGGCTTATTTCAGCCAAATCCTTCGATTTATGCAAATGGGCCTCCTTTTAGGCCTAATTTACAAGAAAGTTTATATTTGTCTGTCCCTAATCCTACTACTTCAATGTTCGAAGAGATGCAAGGATATCATATAGGACATGGTCAAGATCAGATCTATAGACCAATAAATGTCAAAGAACCTGGGCCAAGGAAAAATATAATAGGACAAAATAGGAGAATAAACAACAATCCTATATTCGAACCAGACCCTACTAGAATAGGTGTTGGTCTAAGGAATGAAAATCCTAGGAAGATGGATAATGCTCCTCAACCACCTCCAATACCAACAATGAACCCTCCTATGGGTCAACTAGGTCATCAACAACCACCTAAAATGGTTGAGAGAAATGACATAATTAATTTAATCCATGAAGTTTGTGGACCCATAGCTCGGGGGGTACAAACTCCAGTATATAGGAAGCCTTATCCTGACTGGATTGATAGGGTTGCATTCCGTAGGGAATTCAAGTTCCCTACCTTTACTATGTTTGTTGGAGATAGGAGTCAATCTACAGTTGAACATGTAGCAAATTTCATAAGCCAGTGTGCTGATGCAGGAAATAATGAATATCTTAGACTTCGTCTATTTTCTAATGGGTAAATATCACTTAGACCCCCTGAGGTTTGCCCCAATCATAGACGCCACCCCTCACTTTTCAGTAATATCACCTACACCCCCTGAGGTTTGAAGCGCGTATCACCTAGACCCCCTCCGTCAATTTACCGTTAAAAAAGTGACGGACTAACATAAATAAATACAAAACATACTCTTAAAAGTTTGGTCCTTGTGTTATTTTAGTCCCCGTAGTTTCAATTGGGTCAATTTGGGCCCTGAAGTTTTAATTGAACCAATTTGATCTATAAAATTCTGTGAGAAAAATTGACAAAATTTACTCACACACTACGCATTGTCACACTTTTTAAGGGCAAAAATGGAACACCACCAAACTCCCAACCTGTTTATTAGTGTAATTGTGCATAATAGTGGGTAAATTTTGTCGATTTTTTTCTCATATAATGGGGCATTTGGATCAAATTGACCCAATTTAAACTGTCAGGACCAAATTAACCCAATTGAAATTACAGGGACTACAATGACACAAGGACCAAACTTTTAGGGGTATGTTTTGTATTTATTTATGTTAGTCCATCACGTTTTTAACGGTAAATTGACGGAGGGGGTCTAGGTGATACGCGCTTTAAACCTCAGGGGGTGTAGGTGATATTACTGAAACCTGAGGGGTGGTGTCTGTGATCGAGGTAAACCTCAGGTGGTCTAGGTGATATTTACCCTTTTCTAATTCATTAACAAATACAACATTCACATGGATTATCAATCTGGCTCCTAATTCGATCCATAATTGAACACAGATGGAAGAATATTTCCATACTCACTTTTTCCAAACAGAACTAGAGGTTTCTATGGCTGACTTAGCCAGGCTCTATCAAAAACCTGATGAAAAGACAACTTAGTTCATAAATAAGTTCAAGAGGGCTAGAACAAAGTATAAAATTATTCTGCCAGAGCCTGAATTTGTTAAATTGGCTCAAAATGGTCTCAAATTTAGACTTCGAAAGAAGTTTGATGCATTATAATACAAAGATCTCATTGAATTAACTGCTCGAGTATCTAGATATGAAGCTTTGTTAGAAGAAGAAAATGAAAGGAATGCTTCTTCATTGAAAATATATTATAAAGATCCTAATTATGAAATAGATGCTGCAGAAATAGTAGGGAAAGAGCCTTTCACATGCAAAAGTCTTGTGAAGAAAAATATTTCTGCTGAATCATATAAATCTAAAGGATCATTCAAGAAATATTCATTCGATGTTTATAAACTTGATGAAATTTTTGATCATTTTCTAGAATAAAAAATAATCAAGTTGTCTGATGAGACAAAATTACCTTCTAATGATGAATTAAAAGGTAAAAAATATTGCAAGTGGCAGAATTCCTAGACTCATTCAACAAATAATTGTACTATTTTTTGAGATAGGATTCAAGACCTGATCAAGAAAGAGAAGTTGAAGTTCCCTGAAAACAAATGGCTGTCAACGAAGATCCATTCCCAGCAGTACAAGAGGTGTCCATCAATGTTCATGACATTTCCTCGAAACTCTTGTCAAAAAAAGGGAAAACGCAAAGGAAGAGGACCAAAAGAAAAGGCTCGAAGAAATGGAAAAAGGAGTCTTGAATCTCCCACTTTCAACCAAGAGTATGCAAAAAACCTATGGATTGGTTGTGGGAAAAGATATGCCGAGATCTATGATGAAAGGGTTGGGGCTAAAACAGGCAGAAAGAACAACAACCTTCATTCGAACAGAAGAGGATGAATACTTCGTATGAACCTCCACTTTAGCCAATCATGAATGTTGGGAGAGGACAATTCAAAGGTCCAATTTACCAAGCTTCGATGTATGTTGAACCAACGACAACAAGGTATTCTCCAAGACCAATGGCTCATTTCAGAGCCAATTATTTGAGGAATTTTTATGTTGGTAATTTTGTTCTGTTAGGAAATTGCGTTCCCAGAATCCGTTGACCACTTCGTATAAGTTGGTACTGCAAAAAATTTCATGAAATCTATAATAACCCTATAAAACTAGGGTTACCTTGAACTGCAAAATTGGATTGCTGTAGTAGACGAATCGAGAATACAGGCTCGATAACAGCTCATGATCTTCTACCGTATTCCTTTGCTGCCAGAATATCGAACTGAGTGTGGGCTCTTTCGAAATCCTTTTAGTTTTCTGCTCTTCCCTCTTTACGTTCTATTTTCTATTCCCAGTTATAACACTCTCTTTGATTACTGTGATGATTCAATCCTGCTCACATTGATCCGACAAAGATGTGTTCGTCAGGAGGATCAAACGATCTCCGATTTACTTGAATTTTTAACAGCAGCTCCGTCTCGACTCCAGGAACGTTGTGTAAAAAATTCAGCAACTTTCGATCAGTATCGAGCAGTCCGAAGCTCTTTTAGTGAGCATTGTCCGACGCTAGCGATCTACACTCTTATGTCTCTTGAATGCTCACAGAGACTAGGGTTTGGTGGAAACCTGTCTAGAAGAAAGCTAGGGGGTCAAGGGAAGCTTAGAATATGAAATCATGCAACCTGAGAGAAGAGCCAAGGCTGCATATATATAGGCTACGATAGGGACCATAAGAAGTCAATAAGGAATAGGCTTCCTTATGGAATTAGGAAACCCTAATTCGAACTGAATCAGATTCCTATTTCCATAAATTATAATTCATACCACTAAAGAATTATAATTGCACTCCTACCCTTATCTCAAAAATATATTTCGAGCTCCATGTTATTAAATGCTTATTATCTCCCCATGTTAAGATTACAGATATCCATTAATTAAATATAATTACTGACAATCATATTTAATTAATTTCTTAAAATTCCTTGAGATCCTCTGCTTAACTTATCTGATATGTCGGATACAAAATCCACCTGCAGGGTTTGACATAATCAAAACTTATAAGCTTTCTCAAGGGGATATCATCAATCCCAAAATTGAGACATGGATTCCATCATTAATTAATATCTACCACACAATTAATATTGCCACCCAATCCAATGAGATATTGACCCATTTAAGGATCTCACCCTTTTAGGGATCAAAGTATAAATATCAAATGTACGTGTCTATAAATTAAATTAGGATTTAGAGCATAAGCACTCATAATGGCCATGAGGTATTAATTATCTTATAAGTCAGTATAAAGATAATTACCCCAAGTCGGTCCTGTTTAATACACAAAATGTACCAGCATGGTGAGTTGAAACTATACCGTTTCCCGCAGTCAAGACAAACCTACTACAACACCATGCTGCAGTCCTACCGATGGTGTGTCCAATCCCATCTAAGATTGTAAACCAAAATCTTACATTCTATAATATCTGATGGCCTAATCTTCCGTGTGTAAGCCGAACTCTACACACCAAACCACCTACTATATAGAATGAGAGACACACATGCATAATATTAAATAAATAATATAATACAAACATTGCCCACACAGATTCTCATAAAAATGGAATAACTGATTTTATTAAAATAATAAATTAACTACATAAAGCATGGCTTTTAGTATATATCCCTAATAATCTCCCACTTAGACTCAAAGCCATGAAGTGACACACCTCACTCCAATTAATGGCTCTACCTCCTAGGGTAAACACATATCCTGAGGTAGACTTTCTGGAATCCCTATCTGACATGAAATCAGAATCTGTGTACCCAATGGGTACAAGACTGTCTGCTTGGTAAACTAACATATAGTCTCCAGTCCTTTTCAGGTACTTGAGAATATTTTTCACCGCAGTCCAATGTTCTTGCCCTGGATTAGACTGATATCTACTAACCATGCCAACAACAAAGCAGATGTCAGGTCTAGTACATAGCATAGCATACATTAGGCTTCCTACTGCCGAGGCATAAGGAATTGCCTTCATCTTTTCTATCTCATCAGGTGTCTTAGGACACTGATCCTTAGATAGAGTAATTCCATATCTGAAGGGAAGGAATCCCTTCTTGGAATCTTACATGCTAAACCTTGCAAGAATATTGTCAATATAAGTGCCTTGTGACAAGCCCAACATCCTATTCTTGCGATCTCGCATAAGCTTGATCCCTAGGATATGACCGGCTTCTCCCAAGTCCTTCATATCGAATTGACTGGATAACCATACCCTTACAGAAGATAATACCCCCACATCGTTTCCGATTAGCAAGATATCATCCACATATAGTACTAAGAACACCACCACTCTTCCATCATGTTTCTTGTACACACAAGATTCATCCGCACATTGATCAAAACCAAAAGACTTGATTGCTTGATCAAAGCGGATATTCCAAGACCTAGATGCCTACTTAAGTCCATAAATGGACTTCTTAAGCTTGCACAACATGTGTTCTTGGCCCTTCGCAATGAACCCGTCTGGTTGCATCATATAGATGCACTCGTCAAGATTTCCATTTAGAAATGCTGTCTTGACATCTATTTGCCAAATTTCATAATCGAAATGTGCAGCAATGGATAAGAGAATCCGGATAAACTTCAGCATTGCCACCGGCGAAAAAGTTTCCTCATAATCAATTCCTTCTTTTTGAGTGAACCCTTTCGCAACAAGCCTTGCTTCAAAGGTTTCCACCTTACCATCTGCTCCTCTCTTCTTCTTATAGATCCACTTACATCCAATGGGTTTTATTTTATTGGGTGGTTCTACAAGATCCCAGACTTGATTGGGTACATGGACTCCATTTCAGACTTCATAGCCTTTTGCCAAAGATCTGCATCTTTATCTTGGAGTGCTTCATTGTAGTTACAGGGGTCGGTACCTTGTTCATCAGGGACCCGGTCATAAGACTCTCCCAAGAACATATACCGGTCAGGTCGAATAATAACCCTCCCACTACGACGAGGCACAACCCGTGTCTGTGTATCACTAATATTTCATTGTGAAGATTCTGAACCTAATACACCATTATCTGCACGCTGTACTGGTTCATGAACCTGCGTGTTAATGGTTGGTTCGGGATCTACACGAGTTTCGATAATCCTCCCACTACGACGTGGTAATGGAATGTCGATAACTCTTTCTTGTGGTGTTTCTTCTCGTACTGTTGGTATCGAAGAAGTATGTCTCGGTGTCTTTCCTCTCATTTCCTCTAGAACAATACAGCTTCTGGGCTTGTGGTCCATAACATAGTCCTCTTCTAAGAATATGGCATTGGTGCTAACAATAACCTTCTGATCCTTAGGACTATAAAACAGACCACCTTTAGTTCCTCTTGGATACCCAACAAAGAAACATACTTCTGTTCTTGATTCCAACTTTTCTGCGTTCCCTTTCAGCACATGTGCTGGACTACCCCAGATCCGAACATGCCGCAGACTAGGGTTTCGCCCAGTCCACAATTTCGTGGGAGTAGTAGGTACTGACTTAGAAGGTACCAAGTTTAGAATGTATGCGGCTGTCTCTAACGCGTGTCCCCAAAAAGAAATTGGTAAATCCGAATAACTCATCATAGATCTTACCATGTCCATAAGAGTCCTGTTCCTTCTTTCTGCCACACCGTTCTGCTGAGGCATACGGGGTGCAGACAATTGGGATGTAATCCCTTGCTCCAATAAGTATTCCCTAAACTCTCCCAAGAGGTACTCTCCACCACGATCAGATCGTAGTGTCTTGATACATTTACCTAGACGCTTCTCTGTTTCAGCCTTGAAGTCTTTGAATTTCTCAAAGCATTCAGACTTACGCCGCATCAAATAAATGTACCCATACCTTGAGTAATCATCGATGAAAGTGACAAAGTACTCAAATCCCCCTCTTGCTTGGACAGTCATAGGACCACACAAATCAGAGTGAACCAGTTCCAACGGCTCTTTTGCTCTATATCCCTTGGCCGAGAATGGCCTCTTGGTCATTTTACCTTCCAAGCAGGATTCACAAACTGGAAGTGCCTCCACTTCCAATGAGCCTAATGGCCCATTTTGAACCAGTCTTTGAATCCTTTTCAAATTAATATGACCAAGGCGTAAGTGCCAAAGATGTGTTTGGTTCATCCTCGAAGGTTCTTTTCTCTTAAATGGCAAACTATTTGTGTTATTCAATTCATTAAGTTGCAGTATAGGAGAGATAGGATTTATAATATAAAGATCATCCACCAATTGACCAGAACAAATAAAACGTTTATTTTCTTTAATAACTACTACTTTATTAAAATGAACTGAATATCCGTTCTTTACTAAACTAGAAACTGAAACTAAATTCCTTCTAATAGAAGGTACATAAAAGCAATTTCTTAATATTAAATTCCTATCTCTACCAAAACTAAGATGTAGATCTCCTACTGCAACTACTGCTACTCTCGTAGCATTTCCCATATATAGATAAATCTCTCCATCACTGAGCTGTCTGGTTCCCTGGAACCCCTGCAAAGAATTGTATACATGATCAGTGGCTCCCGTATCTACACACCAGGTACCGGTAGATCGGACCGCTAAACACGATTCAACAACTAGTAAATGAGATTTACCTTGATTGTTCTGTCTGGCGAGATAAACTGGACATTGCTTCTTCTAGTGTCCTGGCTGCTTGCAAACAAAACATTTGCCTTTAGGCTTTCCCGGTTGTCCTCGTGGCCTTTGGATTGGCGGAGGACCCACGGCCTTCTTTTGAGCCTTTTTCATTTTCTTCTTGCCTTTCGGCTTTGAAGTAGAACCTTTCTCAAATACAAGAGCACTCCCTGACTTTCTGTTGAGACCCTCAACTGCCTAAAGTTCTTTAAGCAGCTCCGCCAAGGTGTATTTAAATTTATTCATGTTGTAATTGAGGCGAAATTGCTTAAAAGACTCTGGCAGTGACTGGAGTACGATATCGACCTGGGTTTCCCCGTCAATTTCAGCTCCAAGGATCTCTAGTTCATTAAGAAGAGATATCATCTTAAGAACATGATCCCTTACAGGCGTCCCCTCAGCCATGGTTGTGTTCATCAAGTCTTTCATAGCAACCTGCCTAGCAGCACGACTTTGATCCCCGAACATCTCTCGGAGGCTCTCCATCATGTCATAGGCACTGATCATTGACCGATGCTGATGTTGCGAAACATTTGACATGGATGCCAAAATGTAACACCGCGCCATCTCATCAGCCTTGACCCATTTCTTGTGAGCTTGGGTTTCCTCAGCGGTTGGCCCCTCACCAGGTTGCTCAGGACATTCTTGAGTAAGCACAAACTTGTACTCTTCAGCAGTTAACACAATATCCAAATTCCTTTTCCAGTCTATATAGTTTGGTCCAGTAAGTTTGTTTTCTTTAAGTATAACAGCAAGTGGATTGAAAGTACCCATTTAAAAGCCTGAGAATCACATAACATAAATAATTACGTTTGGGCAAAATTTACTATGGATTCAAGTTGAAAATATTGGTTCCCTCTACCATATTTGAAAGGAATCCGCCAGCAACCTGATACACCGCGAATAGTATGACTCAATGGGAAGCCATATACTATCCATCATTTGTTCAGATAGACAATTGCCTTTTAATTTTACTATCCAGGCAATGTACTTTGCCTAATAAAATTAAACTACTGACTTGCTTTGGTCCTATAAATAATAACAGTGACTCAGATGGAGAGGATGTTATTATTTATAGCTAAGTGTATACCATCACTTAATTCTAGGTCAAGAGTTCTGTGAGGAACACCTCTGATGGAGAGGTGACCCACACCAACAATCACCCAAAACATTATTTTAAAGAAGTTTGTACTGATGATTCCATGATCAACTACATCCGATGGGGAGGATGACACTAGAGCCATCACATAAAATTAATCATATCATCTACAAACCAGTAATGGAGACCATGGGATTTATACTTGATAAATTCCCTCTTCCACTTAGAATTTTTAAAAAAATTTGAGGGTTATAATTTTTTAGAAAAACTTTTAATTTAATTAATAAAAAATAATGGAATACTTGACAAGGATTAATTCATCCTTACTTGTGAAACCCACATGTGTAGATAATAAAATTATTCTATTCTCATGATTTTAGAAAATAAGTACTTATGTTTTCAAATTATGGAATTAGTTTTATTTCTAAATACACATGTAGTTGTCCATCATTTTAAATTAATATAAATTAAACATGCAGCTAGACATCTGAAATAGGTCTAGGAACAATTATCCATGTTGTCCTATTCATTAAACATGAAACAATAATAATCATTCAATCACACATAAATAAGGAAACCACAATAAAATAGGAATCCCACTATTATGGTCAAGCAGCAACTCTTGTGAAGAAATCTTCATGGAATCCGATTAGCTCTATGTCGCAACTACGCAACTGCCTTCCAGAACTGTTTTTTGAAATAGCCTCCAGAAATTGCCTCTAGATTGCTTTCTGAAACTGCTTGTAAACTATCTTCACGAACTGTCTTCACGGATTTACTTGAGATATATTACACAAACCCTATGCCTCCATAAAGGAGTTCACATGCTATTTCTTTGCAGTAAATTAACCACACATCAATCAAGCGTGGGATCCAATACACACAAATCCTATGCCTCCATAAAGGAGTTCACATGCTATATTAAAATAGCAAAATTAACCACGGATAAAACCATCGTGGGATCCAATCATACAAAATCAGTGACCATAATAGTGGAATAAGAACGCTGCAAAACAAGGGTTAGCACAGCTCTACGTTCTATCCATCCATTAAAACACGCATAAGATCTGTTTTATTGGACAACATGGTTGCGTCCAACCCATACGCAGAATCAACGTTGCTTTGATACCACTGTTAGGAAACTGCGTTCCCAGAATCCGTTGACAGTGCGTATAAGTTGGTACTGCAAAAAATTTCATGAAATCTATAATAACCCTGCAAGGGCGGAACTTGGGTTACCTTGAACTGCAAGATTGGATTGCTGTAGTAGACGAATCGAGAACACAGGCTCGATAACAGCTCACGATCTTCTACCGTATTCCTTTGCTGCCAGAATATCGAACTGAGTGTGGGCTCTTTCGAAATCCTTTTAGTTTTCTGCTCTTCCCTCTTTACGTTCTATTTTCTATTCCCAGTTATAACACTCTCTTTGATTGATGTGACGATTCAATCCTGATCACATTGATCCGACAAAGATGTGTTCGTCAGGAGGATCAAACGATCTCCGATTTACTTGAATTTTAAACAGCAGCTCCGTCTCGACATCAGGAACGTTGTGTAAAAAATTCAGCAACTTTCGATCAGTATCGAGCAGTCCGAAGCTCTTTTAGTGAGCGTTGTCCGACGCTAGCGATCTACACTCCTATGTCTCTTGAATGCTCACAGAGACTAGGGTTTGGTGGAAACCCTTCTAGAAGAAAGCTAGGAGGTCAAGGGAAGCTTAGAATATAAAATCATGCAACCTGAGAGAAGAACCAAGGCAGCATATATATAGGCTACGATAGGGACCATAAGAAGTCAATAAGGAATAGGCTTCCTTATGGAATTAGGAAACCCTAATTCGAACTGAATCAGATTCCTATTTCCATAAATTATAATTCATACCACTAAAGAATTATAATTGCACTCCTACCCTTATCTCAAAAATATATTTCGAGCTCCATGTTATTAAATGCTTATTATCTCCCCATGTTAAGATTACAGATATCCATTAATTAAATATAATTACTGACAATCATATTTAATTAATTTCTTAAAATTCCTTGAGATCCTCTGCTTAACTTATCTGATATGTCGGATACAAAATCCACCTGCAGGGTTTGACATAATCAAAACTTATAAGCTTTCTCAAGGGGATATCATCAATCCCAAAATTGAGACATGGATTCCATCATTAATTAATATCTACCACACAATTAATATTGCCACCCAATCCAATGAGATATTGACCCATTTAAGGATCTCACCCTTTTAGGGATCAAAGTATAAATATCAAATGTACGTTTCTAAAAATTAAATTAGGATTTAGAGCATAAGCACTCATAATATCCATGAGGTATTAATTATCTTATAAGTCAGTATAAAGATAATTACCCCAAGTCGGTCTTGTTTAATACACAAAATGTACCAGCATGGTGAGTTGAAACTATACCGTTTCCCGCAGTCAAGACAAACCTACTACAACACCATGCTGCAGTCCTACCGATGGTGTGTCCAATCCCATCTAAGACTGTAAACCAAAATCTTACATTCCATAATATCTGATGGCCTAATCTTCCGTGTGTAAGCCGAACTCTACACACCAAACCACCTACTATATAGAATGAGAGACACACATGCATAATATTAAATAAATAATATAATACAAACATTGCCCACACAGATTCTCATAAAAATGGAATAACTAATTTTATTAAAATAATAAATTAACTACATAAAGCATGGCTTTTAGTATATATCCCTAACATGTTCGACCACTAAGAAACATCCAGTTACATTTCATGTGCCAAAGAAGTATCATATGGTACAAAGAGAAAGACAAGCCCACTTTATACCATCAAATTAGTACCAGCTAATGTGGTACAAGATCATATGAGTATGGCAACCTCGAATTCATCACCAAAAGTTGGTGAAACATCACAATCAGATATGCCTACATTGGTACCAAGGGTACCAAATTAGTTTGTCATGCAAGATGATAGGATCAAAAACATGGTGGATCAACAAGGATCTCAAAACAAAAATAGGATGATCAAACCTCCACTGATTGAGAAGAATACATGGCGTGTGCTTCAACATCCTAAAGAAAAAAACCAAAAGGTGGTTCCTGTGATAAATAGGACTCAACAAATGAGACAGATGAAATATACCATTTGGAAAGAATTTTCCAACATGAAAACCCAAGGCCAAGAATTGGAAAGTAAGATTGAGAAAGATTCTGGTGATATTTCGAAGCCTAATCCTAGATTCGACCGAAATGTTAAGGTAGACAATGATACTATGTTGAAGAAAGTATCATTAAGGCCAAGGTTATAGAGTTGGAAAAAGCTATGAATGTTGATGGAGGTGATGAAGAAATGACAGTGGTGGAATCTCAAGTTTTGGGAAATACTGAGATTAAACACAATGATGAAATTATCAAGAATGAGAGTATGCACATCCAATTTGGCACATTTTTAGAGCAGATGGAAGTCAACACTGCCACTTTTACAACATATACCAAAGGTCTTCGAAGCAAAAGAAGATCAACAAATGGATAAAGATATGGAGATGGAAGCATCTACTAAAGATGTTTCTGAGGTAAATCTTCCTAAATTTGTTTCTAGTGATTGTAATTTTGTATATTCGTTCAAAGAACCATCAGCAGAAATGACTTAAACACCTTAAACCATTATATATAAAAGCTTATTTAAATGGGGTTCTTTTAAACAAAGTATTGGTTGATAATGGTGCTGCTGCTAATATTATTCCTCAAAGCACTTTGAAGAAAATTAATAAACAAGATTCGAAGTTAATACAGACTCACATCATGATATCAAGCTTTACTGGTGATAAGAAAAATACCAAGGGAGTAATACCTATTGAAACTATAGTAGGTTCGAATAAATCCAAAACTGTTTTCTTTGTGGTGGATGCTAATCCTAGCTAGTTATCATGCATTACTAGGAAGAGATTGGATTCATGCTAACCGATGTGTTCCTTCTTCAATGCATCAGAAATTGTTGCTTGTGAAGGGAGATCATGAGATTGAATAGTAAAGGTTGATATTCAGCCTTTCCATACTAGCTCTAATTGCGTCGAAGCTCAATTGTATCAGGAGAATGTTAAACCAATTAACCTTAAAGAGTCAGAAGATGAATCCCCATAAGAGAATTTGGATATTTTGGCTAATATGCCATTTGGTTCTTTGGAACCATTGGATTATGACAAGGTAGTTTAATGACTCACACATCTATAGAAATAGAAGATGTGGAAGAGACCATTCGACTGGTCTTACATAAATTAATGATTGAAAATTTAGAATCAAGAATTGAAAAGGATTCGACCATAAATTAATCAGATTATGTCTTTGAAAAAGATCCTCAAGATTTGAAGGATGTTGGAAGGGAAGAATTATCTGTAATGCCAGAAAATTTATACAAGAAGAGTCACAGGATCCTTTATTAGAGATTAATTTAGGATCAGAACAACAAAAAAGAAGTACTTATTTAAGTTCTAAACTGGGAAAATGTGACCAAAATAAATTGGTCAAATTATTAAAAGAATTTCGAGATCGCTTTGCTTGGGATTATGATGAATTACCAGGACTCGATGGGATCCCCATTGATGTTTGGAAATAAGGAAGTTTGAGGTAGAATTTGCTTTGAAGAAGATGAAACCCAACAAGGCCTTACGACCAGATGGGATCCCCATTGAGGTTTGGAAATGCTTGGGAGATGTGGGGGCATCTTGGCTTATAAAAGTTTTTAATAGGATTTTAATGACTAGAAAAATGCCTGATGAGTGGAGGAAGAACATCCTAGTGCCTATATATAAGAGTAAAGGAGATGTACAACAATGCAACAACTATAGAGGTATTAAGTTGATGAGCCATACTATGAAGCTATGGGAGAGAGTGATGGATCATCGCTTAAGAGGCAGAAAATCAATTTGGATTTATGCCTGGGAGATCAACAATGGAAGCAATTTATTTACTTAGAAGACTAATGGAAAAGTATAGAGAGAAGAAAAAAGATCTACATATGGTTTTTATTGATTTAGAGAAAGCTTATGATAGAGTGCCTAGAGATTTAATTTGGTGGGTGCTAGAGAAGAAAGGAGTGACCAAGGGTTATATTGACGTGGTGAAGGATATGTATGATGAAGCGGTTACTACAATTAGATCACCCGTAGGCCTGTACCAGGGGTTGGCCTTGAGCCCTTATTTGTTCGCCCTAATTATGGATGAATTGACTAGACACATTCAAAATGAGATCCCATGGTGTATGTTGTTCGCAGATGATATTGTCTTGGTTGATGAGACTAAAAGGGAACTCAACACTAAACTAGAAGCTTGGAGAGAAGCACTGGAGACTAAGGGGCTAAAGATAAGTAGGACGAAAATAGAATACATGGATTGTACTTTTAGCAACAGTGGAAGTAGAGACAACGAAGCAGTGAAGATCGAAGATCAGGAGATCCCAAAGAGGCAACACTTTCGCTATCCAGGTTCAATGATCAGTAGAGATGGAGAGATTGGTGATGACGTGACCCATAGAATTAAAGTGGGCTGGCTTAAGTGGAGGAGTGCTTCTGGAGTATTATGTGACCGGAGAATACCAACAAAAATGAAAGGAAAATTTTATAGGACAGCTATTAGGCCAGCTATGCTCTACGGGACAGAGTGTTGGGCAACTAAGAAACAACACATTAGCAAAGTGAGTGTAGCAGAGATGAGGATACTAAGATGGATGTGTGGTAAGACTAGGAAAGATAGAATTAGAAATGAGTACATCTGAGAGACTATAGGAGTAACACATATTGAGGATAAGTTGAGGGAGAATAGACTTAGATGGTTCGGCCATGTGCAACGAAGACCTATAGATGCACCTGTGCAAAAGAGTGATAAGATTGTAGTGTCTGGAATAGTTAGAGGGAGAGGCAGACCTAGACTGACTTGGGAATATGTAGTGCAACAAGATATGAACATATATATATAATTTAAATAAGCATAATGCTCTTGATCGTGCAGAATGGAGAAAAGGATTCATACAGCCGACCCCAATTGATTGGGACACAAGGCTTGGTTTGGTACCAGGACTCAAAGAAGCTTAGTGGAGCAAAAATTGCCTATCAAGGCTGGATATAAACCAGTGAAACAACAACCTCGAAGGATGACACCAGAAGTCACCATGAAGATCAAAGAAGAATTCGAGAGGTTGCTCAAGGCAGGTTTCATTAGAACTGCCAGGTATGTTGAATGGCTTTCAAATGTTGTTCCAGTTATGAAGAAAAATAGGAAATTAAGAGTCTGTATTGATTACAGAAACCTTAATTTAGCTATACCTAAGGATGTATATCCTATGCCAATAGTTGATTTGTTAATTGATAAATCTGCTGGAAATACTATAATGTCTATGATGGATGGTCACTTAGGATATAATCAAATATGTATTGCTGAGGAAGACATTCATAAAACTGCATTTAGATGTCCAGGGAATATAGGTACCTTCGAGTGGGTACAAATGCCTTTTGGTTTGAAAAATGCAGAAGCTACCTATCAGAGGGCTATGAAAGCTATTTTTCATGATATGATTGGAACATTTTTGGAATGTTATATAGATGACATAATTGTTAAATCAAAATCATTCGATGATCATCTAATGTACATGAGATTAGCATTCGGAAGAATAAGATTTTTCAAACTTAAATTGAATCCATTGAAATGTGCTTTTGGACTAAATACTGGAAGTTTACTGGGATATTTGGTACATGAAAAAGGAATTCAAGTGGATAAGAATAAAGCTCAAGCAATTATCAAAAGTAAACCCTCTTCAACCAAAAAGGAATTGCAAAGATTCCTAGGACAGGTTAATTTCATTTGAAGGTTCATTTCCAATAGTGCTGGAAGAACTTTGATATTTTCTCCTTTGTTGAAATTGAAGGATCATTAAGAATTAAAATGGGAAGATAAACACCAAGCTGCCTTTCAAGCCTTGCAGGATTATTTGGTGAAGCCACCAGTGTTAATGCCTCCAAGAAATGACAGACTTATGAAGTTGTATATCTTAGCAGCAGAAGTATCAATTAGGGTCTTATTAGCCCAGGATAATGATGATAAAAAAGAACAAGCTGTTTATTATCTTAGTAGATTCTTAAATCCTGTCGAATGCAAATATTCTTTTATGGAAAAACTATGTCTATCTTTATATTTTGCAGTAATGAATTGAGATATTATCTTCTTCCTACTGAAGTCTATGTTATTGCTAAGTTTGATTTGGTTAAGTACATGTTGACTCGACCTATTTTGAGGAATCGAATTGGTAAATGGATATTGACTCTATCAGAATTCTGTTTATTGTATGTACTACAAAAGGCAGTGAAAGGGCATGCCTTAGCAGATTTTTTGGCTGATCACCCAAATTGCCTCGAAACAGAGGAAAATTACAAAATTGGACATATAACTATTAGTCCATGGAAATTATGGTTCGATGGAACAAAAACTGAGCTTGCTGCAGGTATTGGGTTCATTACTGAATCACCTGAGAAAATTAAAACCAAATATGGTTTAAACTTGATCCTACTCAATGTACTAATAATCAAGTTGAGTATGAAGTTTTGATTGTGGGTCTCGAAACTCTTTTAGATCTTAAAGCTACATTTGTAGATATTTTTGGAGATTCCCAATTAGTTATAAACCATATGAATGGGGAGTATAAATGTATGAGTAGTGATTTAAAGATGTATTATGACACTACAATAGGTTTATTATCCAAATTTGATAATGTAAACCTCTTACATATTTCTAGAAGTTGTAATGAAGAAGCCAATGATGTGGCTCAAAAGGCATCTGGATTTAGAGCAAGTATCTAAGATGTTGAGATAGAACAAGTTACTGATAGGAAATTATGGCCTATATTGGTGGATAGATTAACTTCTGGTAACATTTCAAATGTTAATATTCATGGTGACTGGAGAAAACCAATCATAGATTATCTTTCAGGATTAGATGAAAAGCTTAGTCGAAGCATAAGATTGAAATCTGTCAATTATATTATGTATAGTGGAAAATTGTTCAAGAGAGGATGTGATGGATTACTACTTGAATGTTTAAGCAATCTTGAAGGAATTGAGGCTATAGCCCAAATTTATGAAGGATTTCGAAGGTATAGCAATTACTGGCCAACAATCTTAAAAGATTGTGTTGAATTTGCCAAAGGATGTCAAGAATGTCAAAAAAGTCAAAAATATGGTCCTTTAAAACATTTGCCAACTACTGATCTTCTATATGTGGTGAAGCCTTGGCCTTTTAAAGGATGGGCCATTGATGTGATAGGAAAATTTAGTCCTCCTTCTTCGAAGGGACATGAATTCATTATTGTGGCCACAAATTATTTCACTAAATGGGTAGAAGCAGAACCCATACAAACAGTGACTCAAATGGCAGTCATCAAATTTTTAGAGAATATAGTATATAGGTTTGGTATCCCTCAAACCATTGTATCTAACAATGCATCTATATTTGAAGGGGATGTGGTTGCTTTTGCAAGAAAATTGGGGATTACAATGTCAAAATCAACCCCATATTATGCCCAATCTAATGGTCAAGCTGAAGCAACTAATAAAATCATAAAAGAAAATTTGGCTAAAGTCATAAAAAAAAATCCAAGGATGTGGCATGAGATTTTGCCAGAAGTATTGTGGGCACATAGAACTTCGAAGCGAACAAGTACAGGGGTGTCTCCCTATGCTTTAACTTTTGGTCATGAGGCAGTTTTACCAATTGAGATAAAAGTTAATTGTCTTCGAATTATGAAACAAAATCAATTATCCTTGGATGATTATCAAGCATCAATGGCTATTGAATTAGATAACATTGATGAAGAAGAGTCAAGGCTCTTAATAATATCCTAATACAAAAGAAAATAACAGCAAGAGTATATAATAAAAAAGTCCAACCAAGAACCTTTGATGAAGGAGATTTGGTTTGGAAAACAATATTGCCTATTGGATATAAAGATCCAAAGTATGGGAAATGGTCCCCTAAGTGGGAAGGTCCATTTCAAATCCACAAAGTTTTTAAAAGTGGATTTTACCATTTAAAAAATTTAAGTGGGTACATGTAAGAAAAATTGTTGGTAGATTTCTCAAACAATATTATCCAACTGTTTGGGAAGCAAGAAATCTAGAATGAGATGTGACATTAAGAAATAAGACCAGATATTCACATTCGAGATGATTACAAACCAGATTTTGGTAAATTACAAAATTCTATGGTATAATCCTTTATACCAATATACCTATAAACAGAGCCTTTAGCCTAAGATTATCCCAGGACCTAGTATACAATTTTGACTTACTAAGAATGAATTTTTACCTAGAAATTGATTCTTGGTTCTTCAAAGGCTTAGATTCAAACTCTGTCTTCAAAACCAGAAGCTTTGCTTGAACATCTTCTCGGTTGGTCTTTAAAGCTATCAGTTCAGTCTCTACAAGCTCGAGTTCCTTTAAGAGGCTGTCTCTTTTTGCAAAAAGTTTATCAATAGCAATGTTGCTCTCATTATATTATTCTAACATCTAGTTCATTGCTAGAGTCTTTTCTGTTGACCACTCCATGTTAACCTCCAATCTTTTCTTTTCTTCGACAACTTTTTCAAGAAGAAAACAGTTGAAATCAAAGATTGACATAAGCTCTGAAATTGTTTCTTTGTCTGGGACAGAAATTTAAGAACTGTCCAACATGATTTGACATAGAATCTTCAAAGCCTTTTGTACTTCTTTATCCTCAAAAACTTCAAATGAAGTTTAACTGAAAAGCCTTAATGTGGCAAATGCTGCAACCGGATCTATCGAAGGCACCTTTGGCTTACTCTGACCCATCATTTGCTGAAAGAATTCTTTAAAATCAATTTGGGTAGTGTCTTCTATTTTCAAAACATATTTCAAACTATCCTTAAAATCCTTTACTTGTTTAGGAGTAAGATTTGGGGGGAGAGACATTTGAAACTCCTCAGAGCTTGAGGGAACTGAAACATCGTGAGATGTAAGTGGATCTTGTTCTATGGCAGCTTCAGGATCAAAACTTGTACTAGCCTTCGAAGGACCAGTTTCAACTCTAGCGACAAGTTCAGTCTGGTTAAATAAAGAGACAAACAATTATTTAGAACCTGCTT
This sequence comes from Hydrangea macrophylla, assembly GCA_033977485.1. NCBI lineage: Eukaryota > Viridiplantae > Streptophyta > Magnoliopsida > Cornales > Hydrangeaceae > Hydrangea > Hydrangea macrophylla. The sequence continues at coordinate 40,978,728 of CM066994.1, forward strand.
ATAAGGAAAAACAAAAACATAAAGATACTAGGAAAAGTTTTGATGACTTACCATTGATTGATATTCAAGCAATAAAGGTTGAATATCCTGGTAAGGGGATTCCTGAATCTCAGAGACCTTGGGATTATGGGTTCTTTTTGTGGAATTAGTGGAGCAGATTTAGGTACAGGTTCTACCTTCAAAATGGGAACTACTGGAATGGGAGCTTCCCCGATGATCTTCGAGCCAGAAGCTACTTCAGTAGTTGTCTTGGCTTTTTTCCTTCGTACGAGCTGTATAGTAGGACTCGAATCTTCTTCCTCGTCATATTCTTTGCTTTCAATTGCTCGAGGAGGACTCTCTGTTGGAAGAATTAATCTTCTCTTAGGTCTGGAAGGTAGAAAAGTAGGAGCTGAGACCCTAGAAGAAGATAGGAGAGGAGGTGCAGCCTTCGAAGTTTTAGGTTTTGGTGAAGAGCTTGCACCAGTTGCTTTCCCTGTTTTGCAAAGTTTGGACAACTTTAATTAGAAGATCTTTTCATCATTTAAAGGAAAAGTGATTGAATTGATAAATTATTTACCTTTTGTCTTTGAGTCGAGATGCCTCAGGAGATGACATTTGTCCATTGACATTGACATCAGATTTTCCCACCAGCTTGAGAAGGCAGGAGTACAGGTTATATATACTGGCAGAGAAGTAAACTATAGGTTGCTAACTTTGTTCTGATAAACTGCTAATGCAGCAGTTACCATTGATTCTGGTACCCTCAAAGTTGCCTTATAAGCCGTAAAAGTAATGGCTTTACTTCTAATTGGGAAAGGAATTGATTGAGTAAGACCAAACTGTCCCAAAAATTGGTTTGGAGGGTAGAGCTCACCATAGGATTTAACACTAAGGCTATTCCCAAAAAACATATCTATGCTGATTAAATAGCTTTCCCATGTAGCTTTCAATTCAATTGCATTTGCCTGTTCTATCCAAGATTTGACACAGCCATATATGGGAAAGAGGAGTATTGTCCTTAGAATTATAAAGGAAAGAAAAAGGATGGAATAGGTCATTCGACCTTATTGGTGAGAGGTCGAAGAAGAAAGAAAGTGAATCTTTGAAATAATTTTCAACAGTAGGTAACCAGGCAAAGAAAGTTCATGAGGGCCAAGATTTTCTCTAAATCCTAAGTTGTGAATTTATGGAAAATAGGCATAAAGCCATAATTGCAAAATCTAGAAGGAACCATCTTGAGTTAGGAGAAAGGGGTCATAACACAAATCAGAAAAGGATCTATATAGAGATCCTAGCACAAAAGGAGCCAAAGCTAGTCTTCGACCAACAACTAAAGCATTAGCAATATTGAATTCAAGAACAAATCTCTGAGAAGAGGTACATAATAGGTGCTTCGAAAGCCAATGGAGGAGAAAACAATAATCCTCTGTGTCTGATATCTCTCCTGATGATTTTTTATAGGAAGCCATGAAATTGGTGTATCCTAAAGACTTAGGATCAGATCGAATTGGGGGACTATCAGATTCCAGCATATATGGGTGGGCATCTTCCCTATGAGACAGAAACCCTAATAAATGACAAATATCCAGGATAGTTGGACCTATGGGACCAAAGCGAAGCTGGAAATGATTGAAGATAGGGTTCTAGATGCATAAAGCCCCAGCAAGCAGGTTAGGGTTGGCTTCGGCGGGATATTTAGAAAGGTCGATAGCATGATAGATTCCTGTGGTAATCAAGGTTTATCTCGTTTTGTCTAAAATCCTCTCTAGCCATACTGGCCAATCTTTTTCGGGTTTAGGCCAATGTCGAAACTTCAATTCATTCCTTGGAATAGGAATTTCCTGTTGGTATGCTAGGTGGTGTTGTCCTAATCTGGGGTAATATATGTGAAGTTTGAGGTTGGGGGTACTTAAGCAAGGACCAACGACAATGGAGGATTCCTGGTTGGGAAAGGTTACAAGGACTAGGATTTCATTGGTCAGCGAAGTTTCTTTCCCATTCGAATACTTTGCTTGTTCATCCTGAATAATTTTCTCAAAATCATTGCAAACTTTCTGAAGTTGGATATTGTCTCTGGATGTGGTCATTTCGTAGAAAGAAAAAATGAGAGAGCTCGCAATAAGGATGAGATGCAAGAGAGATTGAATAGAGAAAAAGGTTTGTGGAAGTTAAAAGGATTTTCTCTCTTTATCTCATATCTATTTATAGCCTTTGGTGTCTTTTGGGAAGAAACGCATTTATTAAGAAAGTAGCCGTTAGAGTTGGTTACTTAAATAACCGTTATTTCAAATAAAAATACGTTCTGGTTTAGAATGAACCATTTCAGTTTGGTTAAAAATTACATGAATTTTTATAATTCATTGAACTTAATGGCATTACAAATACAAATTACAAACATGATTGATAATAATGTGGGAACCCATAAGTCACAAGATTGTGAAACATGTCTCAATAATAAGCAAAGTACTCTGCTTCTATTTCTATCTCAAGACTTAAGTTCCTAGCTTGCAATGCCAATCTATCATCACTTCGAAGGGAGAAATAAGCAGCCTTAAGTTATTCTTCATACTAATTTAACCGAGAATTGATCTTGGCCAAGGCTTTGCGAAGACCTCGAAGCTCTTTGGCTAATGGAGATTTACCTCGAAAAGATATGCCAGCAGCTTTGGCTTCATCTTTGAGATACGCTATTCGACCTTCGAGGTCAGGATTCGAATAATAGAAAATATTACTCTCTTCATCAGAACTTCCACATCCATGATATATTTGTCTTTAAACTCTGATACTTCATTAAGAAGTGCAATTGGACCTTCCTTGACACTGTCATACAGATCCGTCAAGTAATTCAGGTGGTGAACACTTTCTTGATGATGAGAATACCACCTTACATGAGTAGGTAAGGTTCGAAGGGTGAAATCAAGTTGGGTTCGAACAAGTGTTGAAACACTCCATTCGTAGCATAAGATATGAAAACTCCGTTCAAAATTGATTCGAGCATTCGATTCTTGTAAAATGGAGAATGGGAGATTTGAGAAAGCTACTAGAAACCTTTGTGCTTGAATAATTACGCATGAGGAAGGTGATAAAATAGGAGGAGTATGTTTGAATATAGGACCATTCCTGCACAATTGGTTTAATTTTAAGAAAGGATCACTAATATTCTTAAATGGGTCAATCATTTAAACTTTGGTGTCAGGAAAACCCAATATTGAGTAATCAAGGATGAGCACTCTTTCTTTATAATATTTTTTGAAAATTTTATATTTAGAGAAGAATGCTGAAGAGTAGTGTTCATTGGAAAACTTTTCATGAGAGGCCCTTATATATGTATGAATAGGAGGCCTGCCTTGAGGAGTTGAGACATTACCTCTTTGCAATCTTTCACCAGGAGGATTTGTAGAAGATATTAGCTAGGCATTCAACAAGTTTTGTTCTCGGGAGAGGCGATTCGAGAACGGATAATATGGTCTTATTGTTCTACTTCGAATGATTCCTTCAGTTTTAGGATATTCGAAGTCTGGATGAATAACTGAAGGTGCTATGGTTGGTGTTTCGAGCTTCATGTCTTTGTAGTATCCTACACCTTCACCATGGGAAATGGGTTGTTCCCAAGCAAGAAGAAATGCTTGAGTATTGTAAATTGACTTCAAAAGGCTCGAATATGAAGTTTGCTCTGATGAAGATGCACATGGTCGATTAACATGCTATGCCATTTTCCCCACTTTGAGTATGTGAATGGTTCAGGTGGAACTGTAGGAAGATCCCAATTGGTTCGATAAAGATTTTCAGGACGTCTTGTTACAAAATTACTTTTTCAGGAAGATCCAATGGAAAGTGATCACAAGTATTGAACGGGGATTGAGAAGAAGATATGATGGAGAGAATAGATTCGAAGCGATAAGTGAAGTTGTAAATGCAAAGATTAAGCAATCATGATGTGATAATAGCAGCCAATGTGAAGATAAATGCAAGTTTGAGCCCTCAATTTAACCGCGTTCAGAAGGTTGCATGAAAATCTCAACTGACCAGCATGATCTTGACACGATCGCCATTATCTTTTTCGAATCAAAAGGAAAATAGCGTAGGGGGTAATATTTGTGATGAATTTGTCCAGCCAATGAGAAAGTGCCCAAAGGATTTGTTGTTGGGTTTGTGCCCTCAAACCATTACTTTATGTATTAGACATTGACTTTTTAATATATGGATATCAGCTTTACATTTCATTATGTATGTTTCTTTCATGAGATGATTGTTTTATCCTTAAGTATCATAGTAAGCAATTCGTGTGTGTATGAGATACACACAAGTGAGATACGAATTACCATTCTTTGATACTTAGAATATGTCACAGTGGATGATGAGACTGGATACCTCATCAGGTCTACACTGTAGCATAATTAACTACCATTGGATGGAGTGATTAATCTCAATCACTAGAGTGTAGCTCTTAGTTGATATGCTAGTGCTTATAGTGCATTGACGGACCTGAGCTTTCCTATTGACGCTTAAGGCTGTCAACAGTCAATAGGAACTCATAACTTGTATAAGGTATGTGTTCTCAATCTTGAGACGATTATGAACACAGACTGTGGATATGACTGCTTTGACTTACCAATCAGTGAGGTCTATAAAAGATCAACACCTGGGTATCTTGGGTATGTCATATTCATAGGGTTGTGAACATATATTGTCAAGATAGAATCTACCCTCTGTTTCAGAGTAAGCATTCCCTTGAGAATGTCACCATGTCGATTACTGAGTACTGCAGTCTTGTTGATAAGAGTTATCAACATGTTTGGTAATCATGAGTAGTGAATGGGACTCAAGGAATACAAGAAGTAATCATGATTCAGGTTGACAGTAACAGTTATCCGACTACCTGAATATGATTACGAATGCTGACGGTAGAGGAACATTAGTACAACATACAAGTCTAGTTATCGCTTCGGATATGTTCTTTTGCGTTGGAGTTCAGTTATCGTTTTATAGTGGAGTAAACGTTAACTGACCAGTTGGTTAGTTTGCTGATCAAAGAGTTTGGTCATGGTAATTAATAAACTGGTCTGAGCCAACAATAAAGAGCCTAGGAGGTCCCACTCTTAGCTCCGCCAGGATGCTTGGAAAGATGCTTGAGGATGATGTCCAGACAGGTTCGATCGATCAAAGATATCTCGATCGATTGAAGTCTGCAGGTTCGATCGATCGAAGATGGTTCGATCGATCGAATGTTCGATCGATCGAAGGCACTTCGATCGCTCGAAGTCTAGGTCGGTTCTGGGAATCTATAAATAGGGCAGCTGCGTTCTGGAAAAGGTTGTTCGTCGTTTTTGAACGTCAGAAGCTGCAGAAACTGTTTTGGAGCCCCAAAACCTTCTCTATCCTCTCCATTAGGGTTCCCACCAACCCTAGTCTTTCTGGCAGGCATCCGCAGGAGTCATAAGGGTGAAGATCATCTAGTGGAGGCTGCTGGAAGTTGAAGATCAGAATTGGGTTCAAGACATTAAGGTATAACTCGTGTCCCCTCTTGTGCGCATCTGTAGAATTGACGAGTAGTAGATCCGGGCATGCCAATAAAGTTTCATAACTTGATTTTTCCGCTGCGCGTTTAAACTTTCCATTTAAACCTGTTTTTCCAACAATTGGTATCAGAGCCACGCTCGTTTGGATCCATAGATGCATTTTTTGGAACACTATTTTGATTTGCATGTTGATTTTAGAACTGCTTTCGAAACTGCACCGTCACAGATCTGTTTCTGCAGTGTTATCGCAGCAGTATACAAATCTGTGATTGCATTGGATGCAAGATGGGTTCGATCGATCGAAGTAGTCTCGATCGATCGAACGCTCTGTACTCGAGCGATCGAACAGGTTTCGATCGATCGAAACCTTCTGTTGTTCGAGCGATCGAACAGAGTTCGATCGATCGAGACAGACTCTTTGTCAGGATCTTTGTTTCACAGTTTTAAAAAGTATTTTGAAATTAAAAGTTTAATTTTAACGTATTCTGCAAAAATTTTTAATCATTCTGTGAAATAGAATGTTCAAGCGATTGAACAGTGTTCAATCGATCGAAGGTTCGAGCGATCGAACGGTCTTCGATCGATCGAACTATGACAGAGAAGTTAGATGCTGTTTTGAGTTCTAATTCAGTATGTAAAGAGTTTATATACTGTGTGAATCAATTAAGGGTTCCAATAGTTATATTTTGTTATATATATGCGTGGATGTGTGTTCAACTAACCTTTTGCAGCAAAAGTTAGTCGCTGTCTCCCATGGCGCCAAGAGCATTTAATTTTGTGTTTGAATGTTTTAGATTGGTGTGTTGTTTTAAGTTTGGTTTGGTTTTAAGGCATATGTAAAGGGCGCTGCGACTTCAATCCTACGAAAAGGAAAGTCGCACCGGTTTCCCTAGCCTTTTATTTTGTTGTTGCTATTTCTATTTCTAGATAAATTGTAAGCTTCAAAAGAGGCATAGGTTCAATGTAATAGAATTAGAATTGTCCATGAAGATGGAGCTGGAGGCGATCAAACCAAAAGCAGGTTCTATGGAGATAGAGCCATGGGAGATAGAGGCATCGTTTGGATGTCTTTTATTTCATTTTAGTTTTTTGTTTTATGTGCTTTGTTTGTGATTGGCGTATAATACATTGTTGCATGCACGCAAAACAAGTTTTCTAAAATAAAATTCAAAAACCGTTTTCAACACATTAGTAAACATTAGATGTTTATGGGAAGTGTGTAGAAACAGATTTTCTCAAAAAGCAAAATCCTTTTTTACTAAATCTAGTGGGAGAGGGTCTTATTAATTACACCCACGATCTTCCATTAACGGTTCACTGTAAGATGAGTGATGCATTCTGTGTCACCTCGCCAGGGGTGATCATTCCATACGGAGGATGCATTACTCATTGGTTACTAGATGTGAACTTCTTTTTGATAAGGATCAATCAGACGTGTTAGAGGGTGACCACCATACGGAGGCGCTACTTGAGACGGTTGTGATTGGATCCTAGTTAATGGTACACACTAGCTAAGCTATGGATAAGGGATCCCACACGGGGCATTATTCAGAAACTTAGAGATCAAATAGGTTCGGAAGTCATAACTTGTTTTGCAAGAGTTGCATAGCGGATAAGTTATGATAAATCGAAAGATCGAACATTGACCACCACACGGAGGCTTTATTCTTTCGTTTCGATATTCCGGCGACTTTGTTTTAAAATAAGAGTTTTAAAAGGATTCTTTTATTTCAAACTGTCAAATTCTGATATCCATATTTATTTTGTTTTTTGATTTTTCAGTAAATCATAATGTCTGGATCTGCATTTAGTCCACTTGCCACCATACTCACTCAAAACAAGTTAACTGGAAACAACTACACTGAATGGAAACGTAACCTTGACATCGTGTTAACTGCGGAGGATCACATATATGTCCTCACCACCCCATGCCCCGAAGAACCCGCTGCAAATGCTTCGGCTGCTGCTAGACGCGAGTTCGATAAATGGAAAAAGTCGAATGGGATGGCTCGTTGTTACATATTGGCTTCTATGGCTAATGTGTTACAACACCAATACCAGTCGAACAATTCCGCCAGTGACATTATCGAATCCCTGAAAAAGATGTTTGGGGAGCATGGCAGGCCTGCCAGACAGGTAGCTATGCAGAAGATAATGAGTGCTAAGATGTCGGAAGGGACTCCAGTCAAAGAACATGTTTTGAAAATGATTGGTTATTTAAACGAGCTGGAGACCCTAGGTGCCAACATCGATGCACAGACCCAAGTTGATATGATCCTCAATACGCTGTCGCCATCATTCGCTCAATTTAAACTGAATTATAATATGAATAAAATGGATTTTTCAATGAGCGAATTGATGAGCTCTTTATTGGCAGCGGAAGGGGTGATCAAACCTGGGGGCAGCGTTTTAAACGTTGAGAAAAGCGCTTCCTCTTCCCGATCTGTGCCGAAAGGAAAGAAAGGGAAGAAGAAGGCTAGCACTGGAGGTTCAAGTGTTGGACCGGTCCCTAAGATTGCAAAATCTAAGGGAAAAGGTAAGGGCAAAGGGAAGGTGGGTGGCCAAAGCAAAGGAAAGTGTTTCCAATGCGGTGAGAAGGGCCACTGGAAGAGGAACTGTCCAGAATTCTTAGCTACAAGAGTTCAAGGTATGATTGAATCACATGTGATTGAAGTAAGTTTTATAACGGATACTTCAAACACTTGGTGCATTGATTCTGGTGCGACTAACCACATCTGTAATTCATTGCAGGGGTTCAGATCAACCAGGAAGTGCAGTGATGGGGAAATCGTACTTACTCTAGGTTCTAGCGCAACCGTTTCTGCGGTTGCTATAGGAGTCGTAGTTTTAGAATTTCTAGACAATAAAGTTTTGATTTTATCAGATGTACTTTACGTCCCTTCAATGAGACGTAATTTAATTTCAGTTTCTAATTTATCGAATAATGGTTATTCTTTTAATTTTGGAACTGAAGTTGTGATTAAAAGAAATAGTTCTTTTATATGTTCTGGTGTTAAATCAAATGGTTTGTATGTGATTACTCCCAATATTTCTAAAGATTCTTGTATGGAACTTAATAACTCAGTGGTAACTGTACCATCTAAAAGAAAGAGATCTTCCACTAATCCAACAAGGCTTTGGCATATGAGGCTTGGTCATATCAATCTAAATAGGATTGGCAGACTAGTCAAAGAAGGGGTCTTAGGCGATTTGGTTCTCGAACCAATAGAAGTCTGCGAGTCTTGTTTAGAGGGTAAGATGACCAAAAGGCCCTTTCCTGCAAAGGGCAATAGAACCAATGCATTGTTGGAATTAGTTCATACTGATGTGTGTGGACCAATAAATATTAGAGCAAGGGGTGGTTATGAGTATTTCATAACATTTACTGATGACCACTCTAGGTATGGATATGTGTACCTAATGCAGCACAAGTCTGAAGCCTTTGAAAAGTTCAAAGAGTTTAGGGCTGAAGTGGAGAAGCAATTGGGCACACATATCAAGGCCATTCGATCTGATCGAGGTGGCGAGTATCTCTCTAATGAATTTATTGATCACCTCGTACAGAATGGGATTCTGTCACAGTTGACTGCACCTGGTACGCCTCAGCAAAACGGTGTAGCGGAGAGAAGGAATCGGACTCTTTTAGACATGACTAGGTCAATGATGAGTTATTCTGAGTTACCTTTATTTCTTTGGGGTTATGCTTTGGAAACCGCTGCTTACACACTAAATCTAGTACCAAGCAAATCTGTTCCCAGGACACCACGAGAGATGTGGATTGGGCGCAAGCCTTCTTTGCAACATCTCCGGATATGGGGATGTCCGGCACATGTGCTAAAAGGAAAGATGAGCAAGTTGGATTCTAGATCGGAAGTATGTTACTTCGTGGGGTATCCAAAGGGTACTTATGGATGGTATTTTTATGATCCAAGAGAACAGAAGGTGTTCGTCAGTACGAATGCTATTTTCTTGGAGGATGATTATATCATGAACCATAAACCTAAGGGAAGGATAGATCTTAGAGAGATAGAAGGAGAGCCCTCAGTCCAACCCGTAGTTAATAACGATGTAAATCAGGAAAACACCACTTCTTCACCTATTTCCGCACCAGTACCTCGTCGTAGTGGAAGGATTATCAGCCAACCTGATAGATACATGTTCTTAGGAGAAGTTTTTGAAGCTGTCTCCATAGAATCTGAATCTGATCCTACCACATACGAAGAGGCAATGGCTGATGTTGATTCAGCTCATTGGGTTAAAGCTATGAAGGCTGAATTGGAATCTATGGATTCTAATCAGGTCTGGGATCTTGTAGAACTTCCAGCCAATATTAAACCCATTGGCTGTAAATGGGTCTACAAGAGGAAAAGAGGATCTGATGGAAAGGTTGAGACCTTTAAGGCAAGGCTTGTTGCGAAAGGTTATACTCAGAGGGAGGGCATTGACTATGAGGAAACCTTCTCGCCGGTGGCCATGCTCAAGTCCATCAGAATACTCTTATCCGTTGCTGCATGCCTAGATTTTGAGATCTGGCAGATGGACGTCAAGACTGCATTCTTGAATGGCAATCTTGAGGAGGACATCTATATGCAACAACCAGAAGGGTTCATAGCCGGTCGGAAAGGTAACTTGGTATGCAAGTTGCAAAAGTCCATTTATGGGCTTAAGCAGACATCCAGAAGTTGGAACATACGATTTGACCAAGCGGTCAAATCGTTTGGTTTCATACAGAATCTGGATGAACCTTGTGTATACAAGAAGAGTGAAGGAAAAGTGGTGGCTTTTCTTGTACTTTACGTTGACGACATTCTACTCATTGGAAATGATGTAGCGGCATTGTCAACGGTCAAGGTTTGGCTAGCTAGTACTTTCGATATGAAGGATCTAGGAGAGGCGAGCTATATTCTTGGGATAAAGCTCTTTCGGGATCGCAAGCGAAAGATAATGGGATTATCTCAAGCTGGTTATATCGATAAGGTGCTAACTAGGTTTTCAATGGATAATTCGAAGAAAGGTTTGTTACCTTTCAGGCATGGTTTAGCGTTCTCCAAGGACCAGTGTCCAAAGACACAGGAGGAGAGGAATCGCATGACAGGAGTTCCCTATGCTTCTGCAGTGGGAAGTCTCATGTATGCGATGTTATGCACTAGACCAGATATCTGCTTTGCCGTTGGCATGGTTAGCAGATATCAGTCGAATCCAGGTCCAGAGCACTGGACAGCCGTTAAGCACATTCTTAAGTACTTGAGAAGAACCAAAGATTACATGCTTATGTACGGTGGTAGTGAGTTAATTCCAATGGGATACACTGACTCGGACTTTATGTCAGATAAAGATTCGAGGAAGTCGACGTCCGGTCATCTCTTTACCTTGGGAGGTGGTGCTGTCAGTTGGAGGAGCATTAAGCAGAAATGCATTGCAGACTCAACTACAGAAGCTGAGTATGTGGCTGCTTGTGAAGCCGCAAAGGAAGCTGTTTGGCTCAAGAAGTTCCTTATGGAACTCGAGGTGGTACCAGCGTCGCTGTCGCCTATTACGCTTTATTGTGATAATAGTGGGGCAGTGGCTCAGTCCAAGGAGCCAAGGAACCACGGAAAGGGAAAGCACGTAGAGCGGAAATATCACCTAATCCGAGATATAGTTCAACGTGGAGATGTGACTGTCACCAAGATTGCCACCGCTGACAATCTTGCTGATCCGTTTACAAAGGCCTTACCACAGAAGGTCTTTGATCGTCATCTAGATAGTCTAGGTCTTAGATGTAGTTCTGAATGGTTATGAGTGTAAGTGGGAGTTTGTTGGGTTTGTGCCCTCAAACCATTACTTTATGTATTAGACATTGACTTTTTAATATATGGATATCAGCTTTACATTTCATTATGTATGTTTCTTTCATGAGATGATTGTTTTATCCTTAAGTATCATAGTAAGCAATTCGTGTGTGTATGAGATACACACAAGTGAGATACGAATTACCATTCTTTGATACTTAGAATATGTCACAGTGGATGATGAGACTGGATACCTCATCAGGTCTACACTGTAGCATAATTAACTACCATTGGATGGAGTGATTAATCTCAATCACTAGAGTGTAGCTCTTAGTTGATATGCTAGTGCTTATAGTGCATTGACGGACCTGAGCTTTCCTATTGACGCTTAAGGCTGTCAACAGTCAATAGGAACTCATAACTTGTATAAGGTATGTGTTCTCAATCTTGAGACGATTATGAACACAGACTGTGGATATGACTGCTTTGACTTACCAATCAGTGAGGTCTATAAAAGATCAACACCTGGGTATCTTGGGTATGTCATATTCATAGGGTTGTGAACATATATTGTCAAGATAGAATCTACCCTCTGTTTCAGAGTAAGCATTCCCTTGAGAATGTCACCATGTCGATTACTGAGTACTGCAGTCTTGTTGATAAGAGTTATCAACATGTTTGGTAATCATGAGTAGTGAATGGGACTCAAGGAATACAAGAAGTAATCATGATTCAGGTTGACAGTAACAGTTATCCGACTACCTGAATATGATTACGAATGCTGACGGTAGAGGAACATTAGTACAACATACAAGTCTAGTTATCGCTTCGGATATGTTCTTTTGCGTTGGAGTTCAGTTATCGTTTTATAGTGGAGTAAACGTTAACTGACCAGTTGGTTAGTTTGCTGATCAAAGAGTTTGGTCATGGTAATTAATAAACTGGTCTGAGCCAACAATAAAGAGCCTAGGAGGTCCCACTCTTAGCTCCGCCAGGATGCTTGGAAAGATGCTTGAGGATGATGTCCAGACAGGTTCGATCGATCGAAGATATCTCGATCGATTGAAGTCTGCAGGTTCGATCGATCGAAGATGGTTCGATCGATCGAATGTTCGATCGATCGAAGGCACTTCGATCGCTCGAAGTCTAGGTCGGTTCTGGGAATCTATAAATAGGGCAGCTGCGTTCTGGAAAAGGTTGTTCGTCGTTTTTGAACGTCAGAAGCTGCAGAAACTGTTTTGGAGCCCCAAAACCTTCTCTATCCTCTCCATTAGGGTTCCCACCAACCCTAGTCTTTCTGGCAGGCATCCGCAGGAGTCATAAGGGTGAAGATCATCTAGTGGAGGCTGCTGGAAGTTGAAGATCAGAATTGGGTTCAAGACATTAAGGTATAACTCGTGTCCCCTCTTGTGCGCATCTGTAGAATTGACGAGTAGTAGATCTGGGCATGCCAATAAAGTTTCATAACTTGATTTTTCCGCTGCGTGTTTAAACTTTCCATTTAAACCTGTTTTTCCAACATTTGTCACACCCCAACCCGCCTCGGGCGGATTAGGACACGTGTAACAATGCCACTAAGGCACGCCCCTAATGGATATAGCATAAATCAAGTTTAAACTCTCCTTTAGACCACTTATAAAACTCATTTACATGTAACTAACACCAAGGGCAAAATGGTCATTTTAAGATTTTTGTCGAGTTTCTATCTCAAAAGATAGCTTTTCAAATAAGGAACTCAACGTTGAAAGTGGCGCATGAATACGAACTTCCTAGACCAAGTTATGTTCATTTTTATCTTGAATTTGAGTATGCCAAAAATGCTCAAGCATTCTGCCAAGAGTTTGCTCAAGCACAATTATTTTGTGCTCAATCCAACTTCTGCAGAAACAATTCTGCCTAGAGTTCGCTCAATCTAACTGGAGTTCTCTCAATCTAACTTTTTGCAGAAACACATTGAGCTGTTGTTAAACACTTGCTGCTAAAAACTCTAGTTTGTAAGTTTTAAATCAATCCTAAAACATAAGGTTTGTATCAAAACCCAACTAAATATCAAATGAATCTGTAGAACTCATTTCTAAATAGTTACAAGTTCCCTCAAACATTAAAATCCATGAAAAAAACCATTTGAAAGTACAAACTTGCATTTTCTCATCAACTCTTGACTCAACATGAGTCCAAATACTCAAAACATAACTTAAATTTAATGGGAAATGCTCCGATCATACTAATGAGTTTCAAACAACATCTTTAAGCATTAAAGGTTGTTTCTTAGAATAAGTAAAATTCTGTCAAACTTGATTAAACCATACAAAATCCTCCCATAAAGGTTCAAATGAAATCCAAACATTCTCTTAACATTTGAAATACTCCAAGAAGGTGAGGAACAAGTTTTTAAGCAAGATCCACGGGTTCTACAACAATCCTCAAACCAAAATACAACCTCCTCTTAACTCAAGTTCTAAACAAGGTTTCAACATATTAGGAAGGTTGCAGCATTAAACATAACTTGTTCTCCCAACTTTACCATTTACAACCAAAATCCAAAAGCATGAATTCCAACTCCACCAAGGCAAACATAACTACATGCCTATGAACATATAAACAGAATGACCCTCCACCCAAATTTCTGATCACTTGCTTTCCTCTTCACGATCCGTACCTGCGGTGGTTATTCAATAACCACAATAGAAAGTATATTCGTTTAAGCTTTCATTTAGTGAGTAAAGCTAATCACATGTATGAGTGTATGTCATATTCAATGCACAAGTCAACAATCAACATATCATTTAGTCTACAAAAGACCAAATATCAATTCACTGTGATGTCGCTCTTGCCTTTTTCCCTTATGCGCATATAGTACCTCTAAATCACACCATCTCACATACCCTTCCACAGCTGGGTCGTCACCCACGCACTTCTCTTATACAGTTGAGTTGTGAGTACCCTTACACTGTTGGATTTTTCCACCTCTCCTTATTATAGAGTAAATTCACAGTGAATCAACATAAGGCTTTCTTCAACCCATATAACACATAATCACATAATCATCTCAACATGGCAATCCTCGCAAAATTAGGCATACCAACTTCCAATTTATACCATCATGCTTTAACCAAAATAAATTTAACATACTAACATCATAATCAACATAATACATCATAAATTGTAACATTAAACGCAATTATACATTCAACCCATGGATTAGAATCACTCACCTCCGTTCAATTCTTACTCCAAATACCAAATTCGAAACCGCTCGTTGAGTTCCTACACATTTGCGGCGGACCGCGATGTACCTATTAGGCCTCTTACACCAAATTACACCATTAAAGTGGAATTAAACTATATATGGATATAAGTCTTACCTTCCTCTACCCAATTAGAGCTTCAATTTGATGAGTACAATGCATTCCTTAAGCCAATTTGAAACTCCAAGCCATCCCCATTTGGTCCGTATCGTTCCTCCCTTTCTTTTTTTCCTTATTCTTTTTCTTTTTCCCTTCTTTTTCTTTGTGTTTTGGTGCAATAGAGCTGAGAATGTCCAGATCTTGCTCTCTTTGTGAGTCATATACTAGGAGTCATGAGAGTTACATAATTTAAGCCAAGTGTCTCATGACTCACCTCCTTTAGTTTAAATTCTAATTACACCCCCATGTGTTGTATTATTCACCCAATTAACTACCTAATTATCTAAACAGGTGTTTGTCTAAGTCTCGTATGGGACCCATATGTGGTCCTAAATATTTTATGAAGTTGCTAACATACCTGCTAATTATGAATCATTTTCATTTATGCCCTTATTTACAAGAACCAAGCTAACATTTTAATAACTAACATATTAATCAATGCAATATGAAAGCTATCAAACATATCTCCAATTAATCATATAATTGCATTTAGTCATCTGAATGTTAATTTTATAATATGAGCCCTTCACTAGGTCCCACTTTATTACCTGTCCTTCCTCATTGGGGACTTTTTCACTGGTGAGTTCAAAGCCTCCCCTTAATCCACCATATGCACTAATTAATATTAATCAATGCATATTATGATATAGTTAACCTTTTCCCCCGGGTACGGGTGTTACATTTTTCCCCCTCTAAAAAAAAGTTTGGTCCCCAAACTTTGCTCCACCCAAGTTTCAACCACTCATAGATGTTCTCCCCAAACTCTAATTTCTCATCTTCTAATTATCTCCTCAACTAAATGAACTAGTAACTATACATGTTGCCTCTGTATCCGTGGTGGATGTCCCTGTGGTTGTAAGTTGGAAATATCCAGCTCCCCTTTGTTCTCTTCCCACCAGTTGCTGCATAGATCCTTGAGTTATGTCACCTGACGTAAAAGAATCCGAACCTCCTTGTCGTTTATTAGGACATTCCCATGCTCAATGACCCAGTTGATCGCATACATAACAATTACCCTTAATCACCTTGCTCTGATATGGACAGTTCCTCGCGATATGTCCGAGTTCTTGAAAACTATTACAAGTTATTGTTTGATAGCATTCCCCCAATGTTGTTTATTGCATGTTGAACACCTTGGTCTTTCCCCCACTTGAACCACTACTTACCGATTGATTTCCAGAGTTTTGTCTTTTGAAACTTTCATGTTCACTATATTGGCTTGACCTCAATCTCTTGTTTTGTTGGCTCGATGGTGGTGGCATGCTTGGATTGAACCCAATGTCTCTCTCTGCAATAGAAGCAATGTCTAGTACTCCGGCATAAGTGTGAGGTCGAAATACTGTTACTCGTCCCAGGATGTCACTTCTAAGTCCTGCTACAAACTTTCTCGCTTCACTTTCTCAGTTGATACTATATCCCCTACAAACCTTGCCAAACTTGTATACTGCGTCGAGTAATCTCTAACCGACATCCCCCCTTGTACCAACTCCATGAACTCTTGTGCTTTCTGATCATTGAAGGATCCCAGAAAGTTTTGCGCATTGAATATCTCAAGAAATTGATCCCAAGTGGTCGGTTGCCCTGGGTCCAACTTGGTACGCCACCAATATTGCGCCTCATCCTTTAATGTGTCAGCTGCAAATAAAACTTTTTGCTCTTCCGTACATGGTAACACTCTAAAAATCTTCTCCATGTCTGAAATTCAGAAGTTTGCCCTCATCGGATCGGCTTCCCCACTGAATATTATAGGCTTTTGCTTATGAAATTTTGAAATAGTGACAACTTCCTCCCTCGGGTTTGGATTTTGTTGTACTGGTCTTTCCTCAACTACACGTGTTTCTGCCACTCGGATCCACAATATAATATACACACACATTACTTTAAATAACCTCATGGCATGCTAATTAACATTAAAAGCATGCTAAGTAAACGTGTATGCATATCATCTAACTACGTGTTGTTGTATGCACACTACACGTAGTACGTCACTCGTCCCAAAGGCTCTAGCCTATTTATTTGATACCAAAAATTGCCACACCCTAACCCGCCTCGGGAGGATTAGGACACATGTAACAATGCCACTAAGGCACGACCCTAATGGATATAGCATAAATCAAGTTTAAACTCTCGTTTAGACCACTTATAAAACTCATTTACATGTAACTAACCCCAAGGGTAAAATGATCATTTTAAGATTTTTGTCGAGTTTCCATCTCAAAAGATAACTTTTCAAATAAGGAACTCAACGTTGAAAATGGCGCGTGAATACGAACTTCCTAGACCAAGTTATGTTTATTTTTATCTTGAATTTGAGTATGCCAAAATTGCTCAAGCATTCTGCCAAGAGTTAGTTCAAGCACAATTATTTTGTGCTCAATCCAACTTCTGCAGAAACGATTCTGCGTAGAGTTCGCTCAATCTAACCGGAGTTCGCTCAATCTAACTTTCTGCAGAAACACATTGAGCTGCTGTTAAACACTTGCTACTAAAAACTCTAGTTTGTAAGTTTTAAATCAATCCCAAAACATAAGGTTTGCTACCACCAACTAAATATCAAATGAATCTGTAGAACTCATTTCTAAATAGTTACAAGTTCCCTCAAACATCAAAATCCATGAAAAAAAAAACCATTTGAAAGTACAAACTTGCATTTTCTCATCAACTCTTGACTCAACATGAGTCCAAATACTCAAAACATAACTTAAATTCAATGGGAAATGCTCCGATCATACTAATGAGTTTCAAACAACATCTTTAAGCATTAAAGGTTGTTTCTTAGAATAAGTAAAATTCTGTCAAACTTGATTTAACCATACAAAATCCTCCCATAAAGGTTTTAAATGAAATTCAAACATTCTCTTAACATTTGAAATACTCCAAGAAGGTGAGGAACAAGTTTTTAAGCAAGATCCATGGGTTCTACAACAATCCTCAAACCAAAATATAGCCTCCTCTTACAACTCAAGTTCAAAACAAGGTTTCAACATATTAGGAAGGTTGCAGCATTAAACATAACTTGTTCTCCCAACTTTACCATTTACAACCAAAATCCAAAAGCATGAATTTCAACTCCACCAAGGCAAACATAACTACATGCCTATGAACATATAAACAAAATGACCCTCCACCCGAATTTTTGATCACTTCCTTATTCAATAACCACAACAGAAAATATATTCATTTAAGCTTTCGCTTAGTGAGTAAAGCTAATCACATGTATGAGTGTATGTTATATTCAATGCACAAGTCAACAATCAACATATCATTTAGTCTCCAAAAGACCAAATATCAATTCACCGTGACGTCGCTCTTGCCTTTTTCCCTGATGCACATATAATACCTCTAAATCACACCATCTGACATACCCTTCCACAGCTGGGTCATCACCCATGAACTTCTCTTATACAGTTAAGTTATGAGTACCCTTACACCGTTGGGTTTTTCCACCTCTCCTTATTATGGAGTAAATTCATGGTGAATCAACATAAGGCTTTCTTCAACCCACATAACACATAATCACATAATCATCTCAACATGGAAATCCTTGCAAAATTAGGCATAACAACTTCCAATTTATACCATCATGCTTTAACCAAAATAAATTTAACATACTAACATCATAATCAACATAATACATCATAAATTGTAACATTAAACACAATTATACATTCAACCCGTGGATTAGAATCACTTACCTCCGTTTGATTCCTACTCCAAATACCAAATTCGAACCCAATTCGTAACCCCCTGTTGATTCCCTACACATTTGCGACGGACCACGATATACCGATTAGGCCTCTAACACCTAATTTCACCATTAAAGTGGAATTAAACTATATATGGATATAAGTCTTACCTTCCTCTACCCAATTAGAGCTTCAAATTGATGAGTATAATGCATTCCTTAAGCCAATTTGAAACACCAAGCCATCCCCATTTGGTCCGTTTCGTTCTTCCATCTCTTTTTTTCCTTCTTTTTCTTTTTCCCTTCTTTTTCTTTGTGTTTTGGTGCAATAGAGCTGAGAATGTCCAGCTCTTGCTCTCTTTGTGAGTCATATACTAGGTGTCATGAGAGTTACATAATTTAAGCCAATTGTCTCATGACTCACCTCCTCTAGTTCAAATTCTAATTACACCCCCATGTGTTGTATTATTCACCCAATTAACTACCTAATTATCTAAAATATTATTCCCAAATATTTTATGAAGTTGATAACGTACCAATAATTATGAATTATTTTCATTTATGCCCTTATTTACAAGAACCAAACTAACATTTTAATAACTAACATATTAATCAATGCAATATGAAAGCTATCAAACATATCTCCAATTAATCATATAAATGCATCTAGTCATCTAAATGTAAATTTTAAAATCCGAGCCCTTCACTGGGTCCCACTTTATTACCTGTCCTTCCTCACTTCGGACTTTTTCATGGGCGAGTCCAAAGCCTCCCCTTAATCCACCATATACAATAATTAATATTATTTAATGCATATTACGATATAGTTAACCTTTTCCCTAGGGTACGGGTGTTACAGGATTTGACAAGGCAACTCAGTTAACTGCGTGGGAATTGACGTAAGGGCAGTTACTATAGTAGTTTTTTGCCATTCCACTCTGTTTAAAAAAGACAACTGCTATGGGACACGTGTTGATTATTGAAGAATAAATGAAGAACATGTGTCAACTGGAGCCAATGCCACGTGATTAAGCAGTTATCAGTTGAGAGAATAATCATTTTACAGAGAGGTCACTGTGAAGCTTCGACGATTATAAATAGAAGGAGTCTGTGATCAAGAAGGAGATCTCTCGATCAACATCAATCAATACACTTCTATACTTTACAAATATTGTACTTTTATCAATACTTTTAGAGTTCGAATTAGAACACATTCGAAGTTATCTTCAAGGTTAGATTGTAGTTTGTTTTACTTAATAAAATAGTCTGTTACTTTACATTTTCATTTACTGTTCTTTCATAGGAGTAATTATTCAATACTTAGTTTGAAGTTCTATAATTAGTCATATCTTTACATGTTTAAAGTTCTTGTTAAGGCATCGAACATCATCATAATCTCCCTGGTGAGGCCCAGTTTGGATATTTATCACATCACACACATTGGCAACTTGCTTGCCTGACACGCTCGCATTTATATAATTCCACTTATATCCTTATAGGATTTTCCAACCAACACTTCTATACATTTCTTTGGATTCTATTGGTACTACTCCTCTAAAAAAAATGGGTCCCATGATTAAACTAACAGTTTTTAACAACACAATTTTTAAATACTAGAACCACTTCTCTAAGAGAGAACAACACCAACACTGAAGTAAATGTATGAAAGTGTTTTCCTATGTTTATTGCCATTTAGACTACATCCAAATCATGGTTTACAATTGAAGATCGGAATAGAGTAATTCTATACTTTCCAAATTTGAATCCCAAATTTATTACTCAAATGACCTAACAATTGTATCAAATGGCCCAACAACCGCCCATCTCATTGTTCCCATTGTTGTGCTTTACCCTATGAACTTTTCTAAACTTAGTTTGCTTTATGCCATGGACCACAAAAGCTCGAGCTTTATAACACACTAGGCTTTCCGTGGCATTAACGTTGTTGCGTGAGGAAATATTATTCATACTACTGAATATTATTCACTTTAATATATACATATGGGGGATCAGATGGGTTGATTATGACTATTGTTGTTAAAAAAATATGGAGATCGAGCTAGGGTGTAAGCAAACTGACCGGACCGACCGAATCGATCACTTCGGTTTGATTCGGTCCATTTTCAAAATTTTCATGTAGTTTAAAAAATTGAACCGAACCAAAATTTTACACAAAGTCGAATCGAAGTGAACCGAAACCGACAGGTTTGACTTAAAATTGGACCAACCTGAACTGAATCGAACCGAACCGAACCATTTTCACCCCTAGTTAGGAGAGTGATCGAGTGGATGAATGAATTACGTAAAAATTTGTAGTTGGCTTTTGAAAGGAGGGAGATAGTAGCCTTAGTAGGTGTAGAGAGTAAATTATTATTAGGATTTTCTAATTCTAGGTCTTTTTGGGAATGAATTAGGGTGGTTTGGAGAGTAAATTGCTTTAACGTGATTTAGAGTGGTGGATGTGGAGAGTAAGTGGGTGTAGAGAGAAAAATAATTGGGTGTTAGATAGAATTTCTCAATGGGGTAAAATACAATATTTAACAAAATAAAATCAGATACGCAAATTTTATCGTAATAAATTAAGTGGTATTTGAGCGTTTAATTAACATTTTAAAATCTTATTAGTGAAGTCGGAATAGTTTTTGATTTTATTTTATTTTATTGAAAGCTTATGATATAGGCATATTAAACCAATCAATATACAAAATTTAGGGTCGCGGCCCAACTGGGCTTCGGTATTGAGCTCAAGTTTGGCGTTTGTCGGGCCTTAGAACACATTTCTTTTGATCCTACGAGTCTATACTCTCAGGTTAAATTCTATGTTTGTTTAGGTTGAACTTGCAGATTACACAAACTAACACGCCAATGTCCACCCCTGCAAGCCGGCCCATAACCACCTATTCAAATTACCTAAAGATAACCATTGACTTGACAAATGTTATCATTTTTTTATATATCATTTGACGTAGTGGTCTCGTAGGGGAGTATAACTGTCAGGGTTCGAAGGAGAGGGCTCAATTTGAACCCTGACATGAGAGTGTCAAGGAGAACCTTTTTACCAATTGGAGACTAAGTCGTTGCTTGTAGTTTTTTTTTTTTTTTGCTTTCAAATCCTTAATGACTCGTGATAGATTCTCTTACACATTGGTACCTAGCCACGTCATGGAATATGGGGTTTCTTTGTGGAGTCTCATAAATTGTTTTGTTTTGTTTTGTTTTGGATTAGTATTGTTATGGCTTCTCTTTCTTTTCTTTTCTTTGTTTTTTTTGTTATTTTTTTTATAATTTAAACGTGCTTTTTGTGAAATTTATACATATAAAAGGGTAAATATCACTTACCTCCCTCAAGATTTGGCCTAATAATACTTACCTTCGTCCACGTTTCAAAGGTAACACTTACCTCCCTACTCAGTAGACGCCGTTAATAGAGGTGGTCGTTTTACTAGAAAATGTTAGGGAGTGTGATAATTTTTAGTTGAGTTTATAACATAGTACAAAATATTCAGCATAAGTAAATTTTTACCGAAACAAATAGAATAATCTCTCTCTCTCTCTCGCTCTCTCTCCCCCCCTCTCTCTCTCTCATTTTTCTGGCCAGTTCGTTTCTTTTGCACTATGGCTTTTCTCCAAGATTAAGCCCATAACCTATCGATGCCTTAAAGACTTCAAATGGGCCAAGCTTGAATAGTGTTATCAGGCTCGCCCATCCAAGGCAAAAATAATCAGCTTACATACCCACCAAACGGCCCAAATCTATTGAGCCCAACTATTCATATTCCTATGCATAGCTTAGGTACACTTTCTCAAAAATTTCTAGCATAGACCAGTATATGCACAAAATTCTAAGATAAGCCTAAAGGAGGAGAAAATATGGAATGAAATGGTGATTTGGTGTGTGTCACCAACCAATTATACATCCTAATCGTCACACTACAGTTAGCATGCAGATATTGTGTGAACTTTTAATCTATACCATACACGTACCCCTTATTTCTAGGGGGATCATAACAAATATTTGTCAATTGACAACTACATGTTATATATGATCCTATTGGAAGTAGGGGACAAGTGTATGGTCTAGGTAAAAGGATTACACTACATCATCATGCTGACAGATAATGAACGTACTATTACACTGAGACGTACTGCTTGTGTTGGACATATTTTTTTTACAAATTGGGGAAGCATATGTATAAATAGCTGTGTTTAATTGTACAAATTCTGAGAAGACGTTGAAGAACAATACATAATTAATTACTATCAGAAATATTTTGATCTAGAATTTCACTTTAGCCACCTATAACTTCCTTTTCCTATGTAAACTAAAAGGTTTTTATTTTATAGGACTCTATATTCTTCAGATCAAAATGTGAATTTTAGGTTCTTCAAAAGTTTGTCCAAGATATGGGCACAAAAATGTAGTTTATGGTGGAGACCAAAATTGTTTTGTGTCAAAGTCAAAGTCCTTTAGGCCATGAATTAATGGAATTGTCATAAAGATGCATGGAGACTATGGAGTGTAGGATCCCTAAACATTGAAGGGTTTATTGTACACAAGGGTCAATTAAAGCTTGGTGGGTTTCATTAATGGGTATCATACAAACTAATCTATGTCATGGACCAGTTTATTTTGATGTTTTCCCTAATTTTACCTTATCTCTTAAAAGATAGACATCTGTTTGAAGCTGTTACTTTAAAGATTCAAACAATTGGATACAACTATCTTCCTGGATCTGACACTATAAGTGTAATTTACAGGATTCACTACAAGGTCATGAACACTTTGTGTCCTAATGCTATTCTTCGTAGTGAACCAGGAAAAACTTTAATTATAGACAGTAATTGTCTAACAACTAACCTAGTTGTTCCTAGGTTAATCAAATGCGAAGAAGTCAATTTTCCTACTGATTGGACTATTCCTAATATTGTTCCACCCAGACCCATTTTGGACAATCAGGTAGACCAAATTATCCAAACTTCTGATGGAGATGTTGAGGTCTTATTTATACCCAATCAGGTTAGTAATCTTTCCTTAACCAGAAGTATGCCTTCCAGAGAATCCTTGAGACGTAGGCCTTACCATGTTTCTCATTCCTCTTCGAGACGATCCATTAGTGAAAGGCCTCCTACTTCTATTGATCTGGATCCTATTCTGCAAGGAATAAGATTATCAGAACAAGAAGTTCTTCGTGGGGTTTATGGAGATCCTTTTGATTAATCACATTAAGAAGCACCTTTTGCTTCTGAACTAACGACTTATGTCTAGTTTATGTGTAGCAACCTGTATTTTCGCGCCCCTAATAATAAATGAGAGATGTTAGTTTTTATTTATTTACTAATTGTCAATTTTTAGTTGGGGTATTATTCTAATTATAAAATAATACTCATGTTATTAGTTATTAATACAATGCCATTTTACTTTGCTGTTATGTGTTATTTTTAATTGTAGTATTAATTCCATAAATGAAAAAAAAAAATACTTATGTTGATTTATTATAATTATATGACATTAATTTTGTAACCGTTAGAAATTTTATTTAAATTAATTATGCTTAAGACTGCGCCCCTAAGTTACCCCATAATTTGGTATTAAAACTAGTAATAAAATATTAATCACATTTACTACATTTTTTTTTTGTCCCTAATATTTATGTTGGGTATTTTTCTAGACTACCCGGACCAATCTAACTGACCAAACTAGACTAACTAACTTAATCTAACTGGATGAATCATTTTTGCAGACTGATTGGACGCAATCAGTCACAGTAGCCGAAATCCTATCTTGATGATCATTCACATTTCAACTTGCAACTGATGGCTTCGTCTATATGATTTCTCAGTGGCAACTCATTTCAAAAGGAAATTCACACACACATATTGTAAGCTTAGCATTTACTTACTATACACTTTTCAAAACACTCCCAGTAACTCTCTTTATCTCTCTCGGCATAAACACATACACACACCCACTTCCATTGCTCTATCTCTCACAAGCAATCACACACACACACACACCCATGTTCTGGAAATTATAAGGAGAGGAAGAAATACAACAGAGTAACATCACAGTAGCTTCAAGAAAACTCCATAGCCATTGAAGCTTATATTTCAGAAATTTCCGTCTTTCTTCGGCAAGTCGCGCCGCCCAAATTAACGCTCGGTGAGTCTCTCGAACCCACTCATAATGTAGTATTTGTCATTACACACAAGCCTGGGGTATCGAAAGTATGTATAGACGCCTATATATGTATATATAGCAATGGAGGTCCAAAATTAGCGGTACCGAAAATATTAACGAAAACAGATTCTGTAAATTGGAAATGAAAGTATATGGTACCATTAAGTTCTGTAAATCAAGCAACTTTCATATAGGACTCGTCGCAATCCGATAAGTAACGAGAAAGATATAATAACTTTAAGAAGTTTTAAAAACATAGCCAAACAGAGCCTTAACCAGAAGTTGCAGAAATTTGGAGAAGATGATGCACTGTTGCAAATTAGCTTGACTTTCGTAGTAGTTAAGTATTTAATTCCGGTGGATTAAAAATAAGATTTACGTTGACAGAATGGTTTGGGGTATTGTTTTCCAACCTTGAGGTTGGGGTTCAAACCTTGTTGGCTACATATTGTTTTGGTACTTATTCCTTTTAGGAGTATCTAAATATTTAATTCTGTTAGCTTAAAATAAAACGAAGATACAAGTGTCAGAGTGGGTTGGTGCATCGTTTATCAACCTTGAGGTTGAGGGTTCAACCCTTGATATGTACATCTTAGATATATTTTTTTTTACATGGATTTACTTGATAAATACTTGTTTTTAAAGAAATGAATAATTCTTAAATTAAGTATATTTTTATTTCGAAAATATTATTAAATAATATTTTTATTTTATGAAATTTTTTTTTTAGTAATGCAAAATTATATTTATTATTTATTTCATGATAAATTAATTTTTATGTATAAAATAAGTATTAGAAATACTTATTGATCCTATTAAATTTTATATTATTATTGTTAACATGTTAGAGGTCATTTTATATAGTTGTATGAATTATCAAACTATAAAACTAGAACTTGATGCTTTTAATAAAATAATTAGTGGCTATTTAACTGGTATTTTAATTATTCAGATATTCATAGTATTCCCAAAATTATGGAAAAATAGAGGAATTATATTTTGAGGTGTTGTCTTTATTAAAAATAATGTCGAAGCATGTACCCTATACTTTATGTAATTATGTCATTAAGAAGGGTCTTGTGGCTATATTTATATTTTATTTTTATACTCTAAAATTCGTGATAAAAATTCTATGACTCCGAAAATTACGCCGTCAGTTTTCCAAAGTCAAAATAATGTAAAATTGGTTTACTTGATGATAATTACGAGTTTAAAACAACCACTGCCCTGTTAAAGAAAATAGTAAATAGAATAAGTTGCACATTGCATAGTCGAGTTGGCATGTGTGGAAAGGGGTCGTTGGTCAGCATATATGTTGTGAGAATGTCTCGGGACGAGTAACCTTAATTATCCCAGGCCGCTTCAGATACGGTAGGTTAATTAAGAAGGATTGAGCCCAGGCCGCTTTTGATACGGTAGGTCAATCAGAGTCTTGTGATAGCCTTAATTATTCCAGGCCGCTTCAGATACGGTAGATTAATTAAGAGGGCTGAGCCCAGGCCGCTTTTGATACGGTAGGTCAGTCTGGTGGTAGCTTTAAATTATTCCAGGCCGCTTTAGATACGGTAGATTAATTAAAGCATTCCACATGTTATTGTAACCTTGAACGTCTAGGTATGTCCCAGCCACCTTAAAGACGGTAGGCATATCGACAGATCTTCTAAACTAACGGCATTGTGCCGGATGGTTCTAGGTGAACCGAATGAGTCAAGAGATTGTGTACAAGATAAAAGAGTCAGTGAGAGGAGATGGTCTTATTGTGCATGCACGGTCTTAATTATTCATTACTCAAGCTGTTATTAATTATTATCATGCGATGATTGGAATAATGGATTAATCGTACCCTAAGGTACCAGACATTTATAATAACTGTTAATGTACTTTTATATACATTGCTTGTGTATTCGTTATACTCACTCGGCTTTCATTAGCTGATGACTTTATTTTGTCCTGAACATCCAAAATGTTCAGGAAATGATTATGCAGGGCAATATGATTATGCCAGCTAGAGGAGCCTGCAACGCTACTTTTATAATTTAAATAAAGTTGTAATAATGATATGGATAATGCTTTTGATTTGAATAAGGCGTTTGTGCCTTAGAGATGTTTTATTAAAGGACAATGTAATATCATTTGAAGTTGTAATATGTTTAATATTAACTTCCCTGTTGCTTTATATTACTCTGTTTTCTGGTACATGTTAAGCTAAGTACAGAACAAGCGATCCATCAACTGTCATGACCTACGGGTCCAAAACGGAAATGAAATTTTTTCCTTATTTTGCTACGCCGGGGCGTGACATTATGGATTTTAGACCAAATTCCACACTTAAACATATCATCAGTAAAGAATTTATGTCCCCATAACATAAAATGTTTAGGGATATATATTTTAGTACTTTTAGCAAAAGTGAACTTGCATTAATAAAGTATATTTACTATCAAGATCTTGCTAACAGACAGGAGGTAATTTGGTTTTGCAAATGGTTTCCCACTCAAGACTATATTCAAGTCTTGGAATACCATACTAAACTTTGGAACAGAAAGGATGGACAGACTTTTAAGTTTATACATCCTCCTACGGATCCCATCATTCTGACTAAAGTTGGGACATGAACCTTTGGTTCTAGTGATAAAATTGATGCCATAGCTTTTGGTAATCATCCCACTAGTAACCTCACTGATATTGTCTAACAGAATAATTGGTCCAATATTATTCTTAGTACTATTGGAAAGCAATTAAGCAGAATAGAAGAAAAAATTCATGAACCTCAGATTCTTCCAAAAGGTGAAACTAAGGTTCCTTCTTCTTTAAACATACATCCTGTGGATCTTCAGCCATCTATGTCAGTTAAAGGATTTAAGTTAACTAATAAACAGGATGATGAATTTGTGGACCTTTTAGTTGACAGATTAAAAAGGTTTAGTATAAGTGTTCTTAATAAGGACTAGGATACTGAAGACACTATCTCATCCTTTGATGGTGAGATACCCCCTCTAACTCAGATTCAAGATATGGAGGCTAGATTTCATAAAACTGAATATGAACCCTCTGGTCTAAAAACATATTATAAAAGACCAACTCCTCAAGATCTACTCTTCGAAGAAGATTTTTTCCAAAACCATACTTCATATAATGGTAGTACCATATATGAATGGAATATTGATGGTCTTTTTGAATATCAAACTTATGAAGTTATACATAAAATGATGATGTATGCTTCCATTTTGTAAATCTGCTGGCAATGAAGACAAGAATATTGCTATTTTTATAGCAAATGGTTTTACTGGCAGTCTTAAAGGATGGTGGGATAATGTTATTACCCCACTCCAAAAAACTAAAATTGTAGGAGTAGTTAAACAAGAGGAAATGACCCAACAACCTATATAGGATGCTGTCTACACCCTTGTCCAGACTATCCTTTTACATTTCGTTGGTGTTTCTCCTCAACTCCATGAAAGGAGTAGAGAATTATTACAAAATCTTAGATGTCCTTCCCTTACCCATTTTAGGTGGTATAAGGATGTCTATATTTGTAAGGTCATGAAATGGAAAGATGCTAATGCAGAGCATTGGAAGGCTAAGTTTATTGATGGACTTCCTCCTTTTTTTGCAGAAAAAGTTCGACAAAAACTTAAAGACTCATATGATGGGAATTCGATCCCTTGTATTACTTACACTTATGACAACTTATAAGTGTTTGTACTTAGATTGGTCTCAGTATTTGTAATGACATGAAATTACAATACCAAATTAAAAAACAGAATTTAACTGGCAAGAAGGAAATAGATGAATTTTGCTACAAATTTGCCTATGATATGCTCACCTCTTATCCTTAATCCTCTTCCAAACATCCTAAACATACTAGGAATTCTTCTCATAAAAGAAGAAAAACCAACACGGTTTATTCCCAACCTCCCAGAAGGAAGGGAAAACAATGTTCCACTAATCAAGAGCTACGTCTCTGTTATAAATGTGAAAAACCTGGACATTTAGCTAATAAGTGTACTACTAAAAAGAAGCTAAATGAACTAAATATTGATGAAGGACTAAGACTACAAGTAAGTAAATTACTACTTAATACCAGTCCAGAAAATAGTCCGGAAGTTAGTGTGGATACCGGGATTCCACCGCTTCGTTATGTTTTGAAACTCGTTTGATTTTGAATCAAGGAAAGAGAAAAGGTCTGTTGAAAACAGATACAGAGTCGCCACTTGGTCTTTAAGGAACCAAGAAACCTTAATTTGACTCACCCAAATGGATAAAGGGCACCGGTCCTTCATAACCAAAGAACTTGGCTCGGGGTTTTGGTACGAGAGAGGAAGGAGCCTTTGTCGCGACTAAAACACCCTCAACTCGCCCCGTCTCTCGACGGGCCTCAATTAGCATCCAAATAATCATCTTATACTATGTATGGTTCGGCAATTAATACTATGATAGTATATTACATTACATAAGAATCTTGAAATTGAAAATCAAAAGATAAGATATCATTCATAAGATTTGAGTCAAATATCATACAATGTAAAGTGAAAATCACACAAATAAACCTAGGAAAAATCGTCTATTCATATATCAAATAATCAAGACTTCCTAATCTAAAGGGGGACATAAATTGTTCTTGAAACAAATAAACAAAAAAAATCAAAATATGCTTAGCAAGCTAGCATGATGCATGTTAATCTTTGAGAAAAGAAGATCCCTCAATCCCCGGGACGGATGAGAAAGGATGATTAGATCAAGGGGAAGCATGAACGTGTGATCGTGATCATTCCTTATAATCTTCTTAGATTAAGAGTTACAAAAACCCCAAATCTTGCATGAATGCAATGTATGTATCTAAAATGTGCAAAGGTTGTAGTGTGTTTCGGGTACATGAATTTCTAGAATGACTTAGAAGTCTAAAATGTGTATGAATGAATGAATGAAATCAACATGGGATGTGTACAAATGTAGTATGAAGTACTTCCTAAGATACGAACTAATTTGGAATAAATATAAGCATCAAATCAAAGAATAGAAGTTAAACTGTGCTTGCTGTGAATAGTGGACAGAACAGTAGCATGATATTGGGAAAATTGAAAAGAGGGGTTAGGAACGTTTTCAATGCATGATTTTTTATGGAGATGTTCCTTATTGTGTCTAGAACACTACCCAAAAAGCTAATCTTTAATAACTATCACATATTGAGAGAAATCATATGAACAACAGAGGTCACTCAGAAACAGAGTCCGTACTGTCGACTGAAATGTTGAAAAATATTAGAAAATGAAAACGAATGATCTAGGGGCCCATTTTATACAGAACGTTCCATAAGACATTGAAGTTTAAGGGAAAAATAATTTGGGACCACCCCTTTTGGAAAATATGTCTGAAAAAGAAGTTGGAAGTTAGTCAAGCTGCTGTGACAGCAGAGGCAGAATGTTTGGAAGGAATGTTTGGGTCCAAATGGACCATTTTCAAGTACTTCCAAGTCAAACTAAAAATCATGGGTGTTCTCCAATGAGTTAGGAAGACTTTCCAAGTGGCCTTGCATCTATATGTTGAGTATTGAGTTCTAGAGAAATCTTTGAACTCAGCTCACTCACTGTTTAAACTCACTGTTTTGAAGATTTTGGGAAAATAAGATTTTCTTTCTTGAAATCAAAATGAGAGGGATTGAGGGGGGTTTTGAAATAGAGGTTTTGAAAGTGCATTTTTAATACTCAATAAAGATTATGACCACTTAAAATGCCAACATTCAACTCACCATCAAGAACCTCCATGATTGTTGGAGAAACTTATTTTTATTTAAGCATAACTTCAATACGCTTCAAGGATACCTTGGAGGTATTGAAGTTATGATCATCATCTATCAAACATGTTTTTGAGGTCAAGAGCTACTATCCATAAGGATTCACTCACCCCAAACTTCATGTCATCACTTAGATGATGATGAACTAGTAAGTAAATAAACAAAAATAAAAAAGAAATGAGATAAGAAGAGATAAACAATAAATAAACAAGCAAGTAGATGATGATCAATTGATGATATTCATGAAGCATGAGACTTGTAGATTGGTGTTTCACTCATATGTAATGACACTAGACATGGAAGAAGCTTCCACTCTCTTGAATGCTCACTAAAATGGTGGTTGGGAGTATTGAATGTTGAAATAAATGGGAGTAATGAAGTAAAAACAAGGTTTAGAACTCACTCTTGTTTTGAAAAATCAAAGAAGGAAGCTTCTTTCTCTCTATTCTAACCTTATCTCTACAACTTTCTCTCCCAAACTTTTCTCAAACTTGTATTTGACTCCCCCAAAATGAAGAGTAATGGGGTGTTTATATAGGCCAACTTGGGGTGGTTTTGGGATTTAGAAAGTATTCCCATTGGCTCCAAATATCTGAAATCATAAAACTATGTCGTTTTGGCTTTTAATTAATCAAAATGGGACCACAAAACTATTTACAAAAATATACTGCTCTGGAGGGGAGTGCTGCGGCGGCAGTGGGCCAGTGCCGCGGCGGCACTGCTCCTCCCCCGTCCAGATAATGCTGTTTAGGCCCCCTGAAGTTCCGGTATTCGAGAAAAGGCCCTATTTCGTCCGAAATTCACAGAAAAATGCGTACGAACTCCAAATTGAGGTTGTGATATACCGTTGGAAAGGTAATGGAGTCTACTTTACATAAAAAATAGTTCGGTGATAGGTCACTTTGAAAAGTTTTGCGGTATTTGCGATAAAAGCCGATTTGATCGTCTTTTTCGCCTTTGGAAATTCATAATAAATTCGTTTTAAATCCAGGAATTATGTGCGATATACCGTTGGAAAGCTATTGACCTCTAGTATCCATGAAAAATATTTGAAAATTGTTTCGGCACCCCGGTTCCAAAGTCAAATTTTGGTCAAACTGGTCAAACCTGGGATTCCCGGGAAGTTCTGGAAACCTCCGGGAGTTCCCGGGAGCTGATGTTTTCGCTCGATTTTCTTTTGGAACTTGTTTTAACACTTTTTTCATGATTTAAAATGATTATGGTGAATTCAGACAATTTCGGTCAAACTTGGTCGAACTTGGTCAAACCTGGTCAAACCTTGGTCAAACCTAGTCAACCCTTGGTCAAACCGGTCAACGAGGACTTTCCGGGAGCTTCCGGGACTTCCGGGGGTCTCTGGGAGCTGACGATTTCACCCGATTTCTCTCAAAAACTCACTTTATTGCTTTTCGTACGACATAGCATGTTTTCAGAACTTTGGAACCAAATCTGGGAGTTTTTGGGCATTTTGGTCATTCTGAGCATTCTGAGAGATAAAACTGACTTCCGAGAATCCTTTTGAGTCTTTTTACGATCATTGTGAACCACCAAGCTATGGGTCTCCTAAATCTGATAGCTGACAAAATGGGGTGTCTACATTTTGCCCCTCTTTGGCATGATCTTGCGAGACAACGCATGTCGCAAGCGAGTGCCAAAGCTCTGAAGAGACAGTACTTTTTGGAGGCTATAGATTTAGGATAAAAAGCGTTGCAAAAGATGCAATGATGCTGAGGCTAGTGTTGGTCGCGCTCTGCGTGAGCTGCCTACGTATCCCAAGGGGAATCAGACCAGGACGTAGTTCGGGGCGCAAAGGAATGAATCATATATGCTTAACAAGACATACGGATGCCATGCTATAAGAGTGATATGCAATGCATGGATGTGAGTTGTGTCATGAGTCCTATCATATCTAGTGTTATGACCCTAGTATGAGCAAGTGCTGCGGGGTGTGCCACTCCGAGTGGGCTGGTGTTGTGCTAGTGTTTGCGACTGTGATGTGGTGGATGACTCGGATAAGGACATCGAGGTTTAAAAGACTCCGGGTCTAGGGGCAAACTTCCGGAATTTTGGGAAGTACGCTTCGTAAACAAACGTAATTGGGTGTAGGATCTCAGAGGACTATAATCGAAGACGTCTTTTGGCAAATAACCAACGGACACAGAAGCCCTGGAAATTAAGAGACGGACACAGAAGTCACGGGATGATCGTGAAATCCTGAGATATCACATGATGAACATGGAAGCCCCATGGCATATTTTGAATGAGAGCGATGATGATTAATGAACAGACGATGCTTGCATCGAGATGATGAGTCGACAATGGACTACTGTGATTGAACTGACGGTGTATAAATCTGCTGAGGATTAATCTGAATCTGCTGGGGATGAAGCGATACTTTCTAGGACCTCTCTTCAACTGCTTCTTTTGATCAAATCTTACGGGCCGGTCGGGGCCTCCGAGAGCCGGTATCTTTCTGCTTCTGTCCTCGGAGGATAATACAGGGTTCTCGAGGAATCTCTTTTCCTTGATCGGGAACCAGGACTCATCTCTGAATCTCTCACGGTTGATCAAATCTTTCGGTTTTCAATCCAAGAGGGCCGGTCAGGGCCTCCGGGAGCTGGTATCTTTCTGCTTCTGTCCTCGGGGGATAATGCAGGGTTCTCGGGGAATCTCTTTTGGTGCTCAATCCAAGAGGGCCGGTCAGGGCCTCCGGGAGCTGGTATCTTTTTACTTCTGTCCTCGGGGGATAATGCAGGGTTCTCGGGGAATCTCTTTCTTTCCTTGATTATTTGGTGCATTAACTAAAAACCGGGATCCGTTACCAGAATTCCCGTGTTTGTTTGAAATTTGCGACGGTTGTCCTGAAACGGCCGATCCGGGTCTTCAGGAGCCAATTTTTCCCAGTTTTTGCCTGCTGGAGGTAGTTCTGACAACTTTTAGTCTGCTTGGGGTAAAACCTCATAAATCTTGACTGGAATGGGCCATCGGGGCTGATCGGGGCCAAAAATGGGTCGAAAAAAGGCCAAAATGGGTCAAAATAGGGTGAAATGAAGCGAAGCGGGGCCCGCAGGGAGCAGTGCCGCGGCGGCACTGGGCCACTGC
Source organism: Hydrangea macrophylla (assembly GCA_033977485.1). Taxonomy (NCBI): domain Eukaryota; kingdom Viridiplantae; phylum Streptophyta; class Magnoliopsida; order Cornales; family Hydrangeaceae; genus Hydrangea; species Hydrangea macrophylla. The sequence goes on from CM066994.1 coordinate 41,012,166, forward strand.
CGCGGCGGTAGTTGGCCAGTGCCGCGGCGGCACTGGGTGGCCGGACTCCAACTTTTTATATCTCGGGTTTTTGAGCTTTTGAAGCTCATTCTTGGCCATTTTGGGGTGTTTTTGGAGCCAAAATTCATCAAAACGCAGTTTGTGCGCGCTCAGGTGAGTAATCTTTCCCCGTAGTTGGATTTTTGATTGGTGTTTTGGTTAGCCCAAATTTTCAAGAAGAAAGTTTAACTGTGACTTCCATTTTTCTTGTAGATCCATGGCTTTGAGCTCGAGTAGACCGTCTAAGAAGGCCAAGGGACGGATGAAGGCCGAGATGCAAAGCCCGGACTTGATTTTACGGGACCCCCAACACCATCTTTCGGCCGCGGCTCTAGTGAGCTTGGTATATGAAACTTTTTGACATTTTAGGACCGCTTTCATGTATTATGCTAGTTTTGCGAGCCGTAGTGTGCACCTAGAGATCGTTAGAAGTCTGATTTGTGCTTAAATGTTGATTTCGTGAGTTCGGCTCTCGGGTTGTGAATAGTGATTTTGTGCATCTCTTTGTTGTTTTTGTTGTGTGCAGGTGCCGGAAGTGGCATTGAAGGGCCATGGTAGCCTCGCCCATGCTTTCTTATGGTATACTCAACTCTCGCCTACCGTCAAGAGGATGGTTGACGATGCCGGGTTTGGAGGCTTCGTCCGTTTGGTTTCGAAAAGCAGTAATGATTTGGCTCACTTCTATGCACTGGCCGAGAGGTGGTGGGACACCACCAACACTTTTCAACTGCCCTTTGGTGAGATGACTATGACGCCCTTTGATTTCTCCATGATCACGGGCTTGAGGGTTGGCGGGAAGCGCTTGATTCTGGACTACTTTTATGAGATTGATCCGGAGGCTGTAGAGATGCTGATTGGGGCTGTTCCCCCTAACCTGGAGAGGCATTGGTTTTTTTACGGCTGGCTTTACCGGGCCTAAGATAGAGGGAATCATAATTTGAACAATTCCCAGCTCCTGAGAGTGTATCTTTTATATGTCCTGGGTTGCTCAATCTTCGCGATGCGGAATGATCGGGTGAGCTTGAGGCTCCTTTCTTGCCTGGCGACCATTGATGAGATCCCCTCCTACAACTGGGACGGTGCTGCCTTGGCCCATCTTTACAAGCATATGGGCGAGGTCTCTAGGGGCGATGTTAAATCGACCGGAGGATTTTGGCGAGCTTGGGAGGTATGCATTGCATCTTCTTTTATTTTCCATCTTTTTGATTTCTATACTCGTTCTGATTTTCTCCTTCGTCTGTGCAGCTTTGGAGCTTTGAATACCTGAAGATGTTGGCTCCCTCCCCAGCAGATGAGTCAGGCGAAGACGAGGATGGCATGGCTCCCGTGCCTCTGTTCCCACGAATCTTGAGATGGCGGAGGGACGTTGTCGGGGTGAAGAGCGGGGCCCATCGGATTATTTTTCTTAGAAACTTCTTAACTGAGCTAACGGCCTCTAGTGTTGATTGGACGCCTTGGGAGGGCGTTGCCTATGCCGCCCTAGAGGAGATACAAGCGATCAAATCTCTTACCTCTTGCCGCCTTCTGATGGAGAGTACCGAGTGCAGGCAGTGGTTCCTTGGTGAGCGGGTGTCTCGGCAGGTGGTCGGTGGCTCCAGGTATCGCGTTCCTCATAATCCCCCGCTTATGGATACTAGTGACCTTTCTGGTGATGCCCTGCTGGCGGCCTTGGCTGGCACTGATGTTTGGGACCATTTTCTCTCTGAGACCGGCTATGAGGCTTACCGCGGTCGTTTCCTGATGCCCAACTTCCCACTCCTGGAGGTGAGTTTCTTTTCATATTTTTGTCTTTATTAGTTGCCTATGTCTTTTATTCATCTTTTCTTAACTTATTCTGTGCCTACAGCTTCGCGAGATGTACAGGAGACAGGCTCCTCAGGCTCCCGACCCTATCCCTCCTTGGGATTGGACCGTCAATATTCTAGGTGCTGATGGCACTCCCCAAGTGATGGAGGTGCCGCGAGTCACATGTGGGTACCCTACTCAGCCAGCGGGCGTCCTCAATGTTCCTTGGAGTTACGCCGAGGAGGGTCACGCCTTGGCGGCTAGCCTACGGTCCTTGGTCCTTACACGAGACCATCGGGTATGTTTCTAATTCTGTGCTTTTCTTAAGGTTATGAGGTTCTAACCCTAGATTTTACCCTTGACAGATGGACGGTATGCGGCAATTCGCCGCCAACCAGATGGCGTCTTTGGTAAGTCTCTGACTTGACTCTGTTTTTGTATTTTTTGTTGTTTCCCTACTGATTGCCTCCGTTTTATTTGTGTGTGTAGTGCCGGAAAGGCGGAGCCGGCTCATCGAGGACTGGTCCAAGGTGCAGGGGCGGTAGGAGGAGGCCGTCGCCGACATACACTCCGGGCGGTCCGACGGAGGACGAAGAAGAGGAGGACTGAGGCTGCCCCTCAAGCGGGGACTTTATTTATTATTATTTTCGATTGGGTTGTACCAGTGACATGACTATTCGGACAGCGTAGGACGATGTGTAGAACAATTTATGACTATTGACAGAGTATTATGATGTTTCGCCTTTTAGGCCGGATAGCTTCCGGTTTGGGGGCGCAGTTATGTGCTTGTTTTAACTGATATATGTGCACTGTGATTGTTGGATCTTACTGCGATGGGCAGTTTTGTGATAGTGAGTGCTTTTGCCTTGTAGGTGGGATAGTCCATGAAACGGGGAGGTGCTGCCGAAATTTCGAATTTTCCTAGAGCCGCGACCGCAAACATGGCTTTGTATGATCCCGCTCAGCTCACAGCTTGGCTGAACATTACGGATGGCGTGGAATGGATTAACCTCTTTAGCTACGGCTTGACCGAGCTGTTTTCTCTTTGCCAGGTGACCTTGAATACTGAGTTCTTGCGTGCCGCCATTGGTCACTGGGACCCGGTGAACCATGTCTTCAACTTCAATGGCCTGGAGATATGCCCCATGTTTGAGGAGTTCTGTGCTATTCTTGGCTTTGATTCTGACTCCGACTTGATTCTCCCTTCTGTTGATACCCTCAGTCCTACGCGAGGCTTGGCTGAATATCTGAATTGCTCCGTCATTATTTCCCGCCGGCTGATTCAAGGTGAGGCCCTCAACATTACTTCTATTATCGCCCGGTACGCCAGTCTTGGGAATCCCAGCGTGTATGATACTACCCGCGGGGCCGCTTTGATACTGTGCATGACTTCACACTTCCTATTCTCGAGTACTTCTGTTGACTTAGTGCATGTGTGTCTTGGACTGAAGCTGGTAAGAACCCCATGGCCATGGTTTTGGCCGAGACCCTGAATGGTTTGGGTCGCGCTTCAAGTCAGGGAACACTTCTACTTTCTGGGGCGCCTCTGGTGTTACAGGTTTGGCTCTATGAGCGTCTTTAGTTATGGACCGGTAATGTGCCGCCAGTTTATTTTCGCAGAGCTGTGCTTCATACTCATTATACTTCTGCTGATTGGGTGGGTATGATGGGCGCCTTATCTGAGGCTGACATTTGCTGGATTGTGAGGCGTTGGGGCCTTTATGCTGTGACCACCAGTCTTGGGGATTTTCAGAGGGTGTGGCTGATGGGACTGAGAGAGACCTCCTTCTATCATCCTCGTCGATTGGCCAGACAGTATGGGCAAGTTCAAGAGGTCCCCCGGGGGTTTACTGAGAGGGTCTTTGCTTCCAGAGTCAGAGCCGCTACCATTGTTGCTTTCATCAGGGGCTGGGCCAGCCAAGCAAGGGCCTATTTCTAAAGACCTTTGAAGAAATAAAAGACATAAAGATAAAACTAGACTTGACTGATTCTACTCATTCCTCCCAGTATCTTTGAACATGCGTGATTGCTTTTCGAAAGACTTTTATTTTTGATTTTTCCTGCTTATGTAATATTCAGAGTTTGTTTATCGGTGAACCTTGGTTACTTTGGGAATCTCATTTTATGCATTTTAACTTTCCAAAATTATTTTGTAACCGAGATTTCAACTAGATGTTGCTTTTGGTACTTGTTTGGACATGCTAGGACGATTAGAGGCAAACGAGGCGGGTGGCCGAAGTTTGCCCCTAGTTTGGGATATATATGGTTGTGGGGCAAACGAGGTAGATGACCGATGTTTTGCCCCTAGTTTAGAAGGGGTTCAGGCAAACGAGGCGAGTGGCCGAAGTTTGCCCCTAGTGTGGAGGGCGATTTCTGGGTTACGGTAAGGACCGCGACTTTATTTATCTCATATGCTCATAATTTTGCCTAGACACCAAGGAGGTGACCTAGCGAGCTATTTTCTCTCTTTTGTTATTGCTCACCTTGGATTTAGCTCTAATTTTTGCCTAGGTGTCCTTTCGGATTTTCAACCTAGCGAGCCATCCTTCTTTTATTTTCTTGAAAGTCTGCCTACGTACCCCCGATCGGGGATCAGGTCCATCGTAGTTCGGGCCATGGTCGGAAAGAAGCGGGTTGATTTTTTTTTTTTTTAGGTAGGTGGGGTGACCGAACCGTCGTGGTTGCCTACGTATCCCCGAGCGGGAATCAGGTCGAGCGTAGTTCAAGGCAAGGTCTGAAAGAAATGGTTATTTTTGTTGGTGGAGCGACCGAACCGATGTGGTTGCCTACGTATCCCCGAGCGGGAATCAGGTCGAGCGTAGTTCAGGGTAAGGCTTGAAGAAAATGGTTATTTTTGTGGGTGGAGTGACCGAAAGGGTGGAGTGACCGAAATCGATGTGGTTGCCTACGTATCCCCGAGTGGGAATCAGGTCGAGCGTAGTTCAAGGTAAGGCTTGAAAGAAAAGGTTATTGAATAGTCAAGCATAGTACTTTTTGAGGCGATCCATGTTGATTGGTTCTTTGAATTCGACACCATCGAGGTCCATGAGATAAGTTGCTCCTCCGGAAAGAACAGTCTTGACGATGTAAGGGCCGACCCATTTAGGTTTAAACTTCCCACGGGGATCAAAGATCGGAGCTCGCAACTCCTTAAGGACAAGGTCACCCTTGATAATCTTCCTCGGACGAACCTTTTTGTTGAAAGCGCGGGCTATCCTCTTTTGATAGATTCGAACATGATCGACTGCCTCTAGGCGCTTTTCATCTATGAGGGCCAATTCTTCATACCTTTCTCTCAACCCATCTGATTCCGAAATTTCACACTCTGCCATCACGTGTAGGGATGGTAATTCTATCTCGACCGGAAGTACCGCTTCCATCCCATACACTAGTGAGTAAGGGGTTGCTCCTGTGGACGTCCTTATCGAGGTTCTGTATCCCCAAAGTGCGAACGGTAGCTTTTCATGCCAGTCTTTGTAAGTATCGGCTAATTTCTGCAGTATGGCCTTAACATTCTTGTTTGCAGCCTCGACCGCCCCATTAGTTTGTAGTCTGTATGGTGATGACTTGTGATAAGTGATTTTGTATTCCTCGAACAGATCCCTGACTTCTGCTTTGAAATGACGTCCGTTATCCGAAATAATCTCATGGGGAACTCCATAACGGCAGATGAGATTTCTCTTGATGAATTTGGCCACTTCCTTGGCTCCCAACTTGGTATAGGATGCAGCTTCTACCCATTTTGTGAAGTAGTCTATGGCCACCAAAATGTACCGATTTCCATTTGAAGCTTTCAGAATGATTTCACCGATAATATCGATTCCCCAGGTGGAGAATGGCCAAGGTGAGGTCATGCTATATAAAAGGGATGGTGGTACATGCATCATGTTTGCATGGATCTGGCACTTGTGACACTTTCTCACGTATTCGCAACAATCTTTCTCCAATGTTGTCCAGTAGTACCTTTGTCTCACGATTTTCTTGGCCAACATGTGACCGTTCATGTGCGGACCGCATACCCCTTCGTGTATTTCTTCCATCATTCTTCTGGAGCTTTTCCCAAACAAGCAAGTCAGGTTGTGACCGTTGTATCCTTTCTTCAGCAGTTTCCCACCGCAAATGATGAATTGCGCTGCGAATCTTTGAATGGCCCTTTTGTCTTTTTCGGTAGATTCTTGGGGGTATGTTCCATTTTCTATGAAGTTCCAGACATCCTGATACCACGGTGTTTCATTCTCTTCTGCTTCGATTGTGGCGATCATGCTGAACGAAGGCTCGTACCTTTGTTCAATTACCAAAGGCATCATCCTGACTCCCACAGGAATTTTGATCATGGAGGCTAAGGTAGCCAACGAATCTGCTAGCTGATTCTCCTCCCTAGGCAAGTAGAAGAACGTTATGCTCTTAAAGTGCTTCTTAAGTTCATCGAGATGGTCATGGTATGGCTTCAACCTCTTTTCCTTCACCTTCCATTCTCCTCTGGCTTGTGACACGATGAGATTCGAATCTCCGAAGACATCTAGCTTTTGAATTCTCAATTCTATGGCCGCTTCCATCCCCAGAATGCACGCTTCATATTCAGCAGTGTTATTGGTGGAGTTATAATTGAGCTTGACTGCCAGCGGGGTGTGGTCCCCGTTTGGTGATACTAGGATTATTCCTACCCCGTAGCCTTTCATGTTGGTTGCTCCATCAAAGTACAACTTCCATTGTTCTTCCTTGATTTCCATGATATTTTCGTCCGGGAATGGGAAGTCTCCACTTTCTTCGGAGTCAATGGCGTGTTCCGCAAGATGCTCGGCCACGGTTCTCCCTTTTACCGATTTGCTTGTAACATACTTGATATCGAATTCAGATAGTAGGAGTAACCAACGGGATATACGACCGGTCAGGGCAGGTTTTTCGAGGAGGTATTTTAGAGGATCCATGCGGGATATGAGCACAACCGGGAAGGCTAGCATGTAGTGCCTCAGTCGGCGGGTGCACCAAACTAAGGCCCAACACGTTTTTTCGAGGGCAGAGTAGTTGAGCTCATACCCAGTCATCCTCTTGCTGAGGTAGTAGATGGCTTTTTCAGAGTGGCTTTCTTCTCCTTCTTGGGCTAGCATGCAGCCCATGGCATTTTCGGAGACAGATAGGTAAAGGAATAAGGGCTTATGAGGCGTTGGTGGTGAAAGGACAGGCGGATTTTGAAGGTAAGCTTTTATTTTGTCGAAAGCGGCTTGGCATTGGTCATCCCATTGGAACTTCTCCCCTTTTCTCAACAATCGGAACAGAGGATCGCATGTAGTTGTGAGCTTGGAAATGAAGCGGCTGATGAATTGGATTCTTCCGAGGAACCCCCTTACCTCTTTTTCATTCCGTGGTGGTGCCATTTCTAGGATTGCCTTGATCTTGGAGGGATCCACCTCTATCCCCCTTTGTGTGATGAGGAAGCCCAAGAGTTTACCGGAGGTCACACTGAAAGTGCATTTCTTTGGATTCAACCTCATCCTGTACTTACGCAACCTTTCAAAAAACTTTCCTAGTGCCACTAGGTGCCCTTCTCTATCCTTGGACTTCACAATCATGTCGTCTACGTACACCTCTACTTCCTTGTGAATCATGTCATGCAGCAGAGTGGTGGCAGCTCTTTGGTAGGTTGCCCCAGCATTCTTGAGCCCGAAAGGCATCACTCTATAACAGTAGGTCCCCCAGGGGGTGGTGAATGTCGTCTTTTCCCGATCTTCTGGCTCCATAAGAATCTGATTATACCCTGAGAAACCATCCATGAATGATAGTAGCTCATGTCCTGCGGTGTTATCTACCAAAACGTCAATGTGGGGAAGCGGGAAGTCATCCTTGGGACTGGCCTTGTTTAGATCACGGAAGTCGACGCACACACGAACTTTTCCATCCTTTTCAAGACTGGCACGATATTGGCAACCCATTCCGGATATTCGGTGACAATGATGAATCCTGCCTTGAATTGCTTCTCTACTTCTTCCTTAACCTTGAGTGCCCACTTCGGCCTCATGCGCCTCAGTTTCTGCTTGACATGTTTAGAATTAGGGATGAGGGGAATATGATGTTGGACAATGTCGGGATCGACCCCAGGCATGTCCTCGTAAGACCAAGCAAAAACATCTTTGAATTCTTTTAGCAAGAGGGTTAATTTTTCTTTTTCTTCTTTATTAAGAGCTGAGCCAATTTGCAAAATTTGGGGATTATCTGTTTCACCTAGGTTAACCGATAAAGTATCTTCGATTATTTCATAAGCAGGTGGTTTTTCAATTAGTTGCTTAAGTTCATTTGGGAGATCCTCGGAGGGATCTGTGCATTCACAAGTATTAGACACAGAGGAGTAAGCAGAATCGTCTTTCATTTCATTCATGATAGGTGAAGTGACTACATTGGACCGTGATGGGCTTACAGCAGCTGACTCTGGTACAGACTCGATAATCGGTAGTACAGACTCCGGGGGAATAGGGCATAGGGAGACACAGACAGATGACTCTACAGCCTGGTTGCTCAGACCCTCCTCAGTTGGCTTGATCTGATCATCTTGGCTCTTGGCCCTCTTTTCTTCCTTCTTCTCAACGGATTCCTCCCACATCTTCTCGATGGCTTTAGTGTTCAGGTATTTCAACCACTCTTCCTCCGGGGTTTTCTCAATTTCTTCGGGATAGAACGGATCTTGATATGGAGGCCTCTCGCAGTCAGCAAAGATTTCAAGTCCAGGGTGCCTTTTCCCAGTGGTTTGATGGATCCAGGGTTCAGGGAACCCAAAGTAAGGGAAGTCATCCCCTTCTTTGATGAATTGTCCATTCAAGGTCTTGCGGTATGGTGGGAGACCCCTTACCCTTTTCTTCCACGGCCTCTGTAGCTCGATGTCTTCTTCAGTGGGCTTGTATCCTAGCCCAAAAGTACCTTGCTGTCCTTTGATCTGAGGGAACTCTCGAATCCCTTGCTGGCGTCGACCCAATCCCATTCCAGGGAAGTAGTTCATTTTACGGACGATGTTGACAACCGCAGAGTGGATCTCAGGGAACCTGTCTTCATCATTGACCATGTGGACTTCTTCCATGAAGAATCCTCCAATTTCTCCTTCTTCTAACTCAGGTATTTGAATTTCAAAGACGGGAGCGTAGTTCGGGAAAGCTTCATTACCCCAACTATTACCGAGGATGATTTTCACTTCCTTCTCGTGGATGTACTTGATCATTTGATGCACAGTGGACGATACGGCTTTGTTGACATGCAACCAGGGCCTTCCGATCAGCAAGTTGAAAGAGGCAGGTATGTCCATGACCTGAAAAATTTCGGTGCTCACCAAGGATCCTACCCGGATTTTAAGAGAAACGATTCCCATCACATTTCTCCTGGTGTTGTCATAGGCCCTCACGAATTGCACAGATGGCGTGATGTCAAGGACATTGACCCCCAAGGCGGTGGCAGTCCTCAGGGCACAGACATTTAAGGCTGAGCCTGTGTCGACTAGACAAAACGGCACCTGTTGTCCCTTACATCCCACGGTGATATATAATGCCTTGTTATGTGCGGATCCCTCTGGTGGCAGGTCCTCATCGGAGAATGTAATGATTGGGTCGGGGGTAAGCGCACCCAAGAAAGCTACCATGTCCTCCGGCGCGGCGTCGATGGGGACTTCGATCCCAGCCAACGCATTCAACACGGCTTGCCTGTGCTTATAGGATGTTACCATGATGTCCCACATCGAGAGATGTGCTTGGGTTTTCTTTAGCTGCTTGATCAGCTCATTATCTTCTTCGATGACCTCATCCATCTTACCCTTCCCCTTGTCTTTAACTGGACCTTTCTCGATGGCTTCAGTAGTAGGCTGCAGAGGCTGGTAGTGACGGCCTGACCTGGTCAGGTGATCAATTTCAGCAGGAGTAGGCCCTTCTACAGTCCCATCCTTTTTGAACCAATCACAATCCGTTCCCACATATGGTTTCTCCGGCTCGTCCCAGATTGAAGCGTCACTTTCATCATTGAGATCATACCATTTGAGGTCTACCACCCCCAAATCGTGCTCTTCCAGAAAGAACAAGTCTTGCTCATTGTCTAGCTGTTGCTGCCACTCATCATTCTCCCCTTCAATCAGATGAATTCCCACAGAATCTGGGATGTCAATGCAAGGCAAGGGTTATCCTAGGGGGGTGATATAGGTAGCAAGGTTGAAGGGTACGAGGCTGGACTCAATGAGGTTGACATTTTGGTGGTTTGGTAGGGGATTTTGGGTGATATGGGGCTGCTTTGGTGGCAGCTCGATGATGTTCCGGTCAATAAGGTCTTGAATGTCATGGCGAAGGCGCACGCAATCATCAGTGTTGTGGCCTGGGGCTTGGTGGTAGGTACACCGCTTAGACATATCGCAGTTTGGCGGAAGGGGGGTGTTTCGGGGTTGGAGTAGTTGGAGATGGCCTTTTTTGAGGAGGCGGTCTAAAGATGAGGAGAGAGAGATTTCTAACTTGGCGAAATTGCGAGGGGGCTTTTTCTGGAAGGGGCGATTGGAGGGGTTTGCCTGGCTGGAGGGTTGGTATGGTCTAAAAGGGTACGCCATGGGTTGGCTGCTAAGGGCATTAACATCCGGGGGATTCCGGGAGTAGTTAGGTCTTCTGGACTGACTCGGGGACTCTTCCTTTTTTATCTTTCCTTTTCTGATAGCGTCTTCAATCCGGGTTCCGACTTCAAACAATTCCTCAAAGGTGGAGATGGACTGGTAGAATAGTTTCTCATGGTAGAGGGGCTGCAGATTCCGGATGAGCATCCTTACCTGTTCTTTCTCGATCGGCCGGTGGGTCATTTGGGCTACCTTGTTCCTCCATCTGCTCAGAAATGCAGCGAAGGATTCATTGTTGCTTTGCCGGGTTGTTTCCAAATCCCTGATGGTGACATCCAGCTCTTGATTGTAGGAGTAATGATCGACGAAGACTCGGACGATGTCCTCCCAGGCCCGGGTTTTGGAGGCTTCCAAGGTTAGGAACCACGATAGCGCAGACTTTGCAAGGGTTTGCGGGAACAACATCGCAATGTGTTCGTGGGTACAACCCATGGACTGGAGGATACTCATACATAGCTTCACATGACTTTTCGGATTCCCAGTTCCGTCAAAACGGTCGATGGCAGGCATCTTGAAATTCTCTGGCAGTTTCAGCTTGACAGGCTCGAAGAGGCCTTCCAGATCTAACATCTAATCATCGATACCCTTGCTTTTCCTGAGCACGCTTTCCAGTTTGTCAACCTTGTCCATCTTTTCTTGGAGCTTTTTCTCATATGCGGACGGTGGGACCCCCTGAAACCAGTCTTCTTCCCCATTATTCTCAGGTGGGGGTAGTTCAAATTCCGGTGGTGGAAACCCGGGCGGAGGTTGCGGCCGCCGCTGCTTCAGTTCTTCCATGAACTTCAGAACCTGGGCTAGGCTGTAGGACTGCTGGCTTATGGTCGCTCCCAATTCAGTAACCTTGTTTTCCAACTCTTCCCTATTCATGCTGAAGCAAGCTGTCAGACTGATTCTGATTAACCGATTATCTGAACTCCTGACCCACGAAAAGGACCCTGACTGCTGACCTTGGGAACCTATACTGACCTGACAGATTTTGAGAGGACTAGATTAGATCTTTGACAGTGGTGACTTTAGGCAGACAAAGATAGTGATGTGGACCGACTCGAAACAGTGCGTGCAGATTGATGGGGAATGGTGCATCAAATGGGACAAGCATCCGGATGTAAGCCCTAATCTATATGATGCTTCTATTTCTAACAGATAGCAGCTAAACAAATAAGGTCCTAGCCATACAGAGTGTGCTAACCTTACTTTCCAGTATGATCACCAAGGGATAACATGGATTTCCGAGATACTTCGGAAATTTTGGACAGAGTTTCTGGGAGAAACTGGTCGATGTGGTTATATCTGGGATATCTGGACAGAGTTTCTGGGAGAAACTGGTTAATGTGGTTATATCTGGGATATCTGGACAGAGTTTCTGGGAGAAACAGGTTAATGTGGTTATATCTGGGATATCTGGACAGAGTTTCTGGGAGAAACTGGTTAATGTGGTTATATTGGGTAAATCTGGACAGAGTTTCTGGGCGAAACTGGTTAATGTGGTTATATCTGGAATATCTGGACAGAGTTTCTGGGAGAAACTGGTTAATGTGGTGATAGTGATCATACCGTCTAGCAGGTTTTCATACTCCTATGTCTTAGGACCAATAAACAAGGTTTGCGGTGTATATCTTTGTGAGCATGGGGCAGACATCCTTGTCATGGTACCTAGGCAGGTCAACTCAATGTAATCACATGTGAGTGATTGCCTTTGGAATCATAATAAAGAGGTTCTGTTCTATGCCACATAAGCGTCTACACCGCTCAGGTAATCCCATCAGGGCATACAGCAGTTATATCACATTGTCCTATCTGAAAAGATAAATGAACAGTCCTATGAAAGGTTCTACAGGAATCTATATGCAAAGGCTGGGTTTAGTCAAAGAGGGTCCGTTGACGAGAGTTCCAATATACCGTCAGGGAGACAGTACGGAAGTTTTTACTCTTTTTGATATACCTTGGAAGGTACAGTATCAACGGTGACTTGTGCCCTGGCACAGCAAGACCTGAACAATGTCAGCGCCGCGTTTCAGACACAGTCGGAGGGGGGGAATGCAAGAGTGCAATGCGGTGAACCAAACACAGTAAAAAGATGATTTTAAGGATGCTTCTTATGAGTCAAACCTCGGTATTATTTTGTTTTAAAATAAAAGTCCCCAGTGGAGTCGCCAGATTGTGGATACCGGGATTCCACCGCTTTGTTATGTTTTGAAATTCGTTTGATTTTGAATCAAGGAAAGAGAAAAGGTCTGTTGAAAACAGATACAGAGTCGCCACTTGGTCTTTAAGAACCAAGAAACCTTAATTTGACTCACCCAAATGGATAAAGGGCACCGGTCCTTCATAACCAAAGAACTTGGTTTGGGGTTTTGGTACGAGAGAGGAAGGAGCCTTTGTCGCGACTAAAACACCCTCAACTCGCCCCGTCTCTCGACGGGCCTCAATTAGCATCCAAATAATCATCTTATACTATGTATGGTTCGGCAATTAATACTATGATAAAAAATTACATTACATAAGAATCTTGAAATTGAAAATCAAAAGATAAGATATCATTCATAAGATTTGAGTCAAATATCATACAATGTAAAGTGAAAATCACACAAATAAACCTAGGAAAAATCGGCTATTCATATATCAAATAATCAAGACTTCCTAATCTAAAGGGGGACATAAATTGTTCTTGAAACAAATAAACAAAAAAATCAAAATATGCTTAGCAAGCTAGCATGATGTATGTTAATCTTTGAGAAAAGAAGATCCCTCAATCCCCGGGACGGATGAGAAAGGATGATTAGATCAAGGGGAAGCATGAACGTGTGATTGTGATCATTCCTTATAATCTTTTTAGATTAAGAGTTACAAAAACCCCAAATCTTGCATGAATGCAATGTATGTATCTAAAATGTGCAAAGGTTGTAGTGTGTTTCGGGTACATGAATTTCTAGAATGACTTAGAAGTCTAAAATGTGTATGAATGAATGAATGAAATCAACATAGGATGTGTACAAATGTAGTATGAAGTACTTCCTAAGATATGAACTAATTTGGAATACATATAAGCATCAAATCAAAGAATAGAAGTTAAACTGTGCTTGCTGTGAATAGTGGACAGAACAGTAGCATGATCTTGGGAAAATTGAAACGAGGGGTTAGGAACGTTTTCAATGCATGATTTTTTATGGAGATGTTCCTTATTGTGTCTAGAACACTACACAAAAAGCCAATATTTAATAACTATCACAGATTGAGAGAAATCATATTAACAACAGAGGTCACTCAGAAACAGAATCCGTACTGTCGACTGAAATGTTGAAAAATCTTAGAAAATGCAAACGAATGATCTAGGGGCCCATTTTATACAGAGAGTTCCCTAAGACATTAAAGTTTAAGGAAAAAATAAGTTGGGACCACCCCATTTGGAAAATATTTCTGAAAAAGAAGTTGGAAGTTAGTCAAGCTGCTGTGACAGCAGAGGCAGAATGTTTGGAAGGAATGTTTGGGTCGAAATGGACCATTTTCAAGTACTTCCAAGTCAAACCAAAAATCATGGGTGTTCTCCAATGAGTTAGGAAGACTTTCCAAGTGGCGTTGCATCTATATGTTGAGTATTGAGTTCTAGAGAAATCTTTGAGCTCAGCTCACTCACTGTTTTAACTCACTGTTTTGAAGATTTTGGGAAAATAAGATTTTCTTTCTTGAAATCAAAATGAGAGGGATTGAGGGGGGTTTTGAAATAGAGGTTTTGAAAGTGCATTTTTAATAATCAATAAAGATTATGACCACTTAAAATGCCAACATTCAACTCATCATCAAGAACCTCCAAGATTGTTGGAGAAACTTATTTTTATTTGAGCATAACTTCAATACACTTCAAGGATACCTTGGAGGTATTGAAGTTATGATCATCATCTATCAAACATGTTTTTGAGGTCAAGAGCTACTATTCATAAGGATTCACTCACCCCAAACTTCATGTCATCACTTAGATGATGATGAACTAGTAAGTAAATAAACAAAAATAAAAAAGAAATGAGATAAGAAGAGATAAACAATAAATAAACAAGAAAGTAGATGATGATCAATAGATGATATTCATGAAGCATGAGACTTGTAGATTGGTGTTTCACTCATATGTAATGACACTAGACATGGAAGAAGCTTCCACTCTCTTGAATGCTCACTAAAATGGTGGTTGGGAGTATTGAATGTTGAAATAAATGGGAGTAATGAAGTAAAAACAAGGTTTAGAACTCACTCTTGTTTTGAAAAATCAAAGAAGGAAGCTTCTTTCTCTCTATTCTAACCTTATCTCTACAACTTTCTCTCCCAAACTTTTCTCAAACTTGTATTTGACTCCCCCAAAATGAAGAGTAATGGGGTGTTTATATAGGCCAACTTGGGGTGGTTTTGGGATTTAGAAAGTATTCCCATTGGCTCCAAATATCTGAAATCATAAAACTATGTCGTTTTGGCTTTTAATTAATCAAAATGGGACCACAAAACTATTTACAAAAATATACTGCTCTAGAGGGGAGTACCGCGGCGGCACTGCTCCTCCCCCGTCCAAATAATGCTGTTTAGGCCCCCTGAAGTTCCGGTATTCGCGAAAAAGCCCTATTTCGTCCGAAATTCACAGAAAAGTGCGTACGAACTCCAAATTGAGGTTGTGATATACCGTTGGAAAGGTAATGGAGTCTACTTTACATAAAAAATAGTTCGGTGATAGGTCACTTTGAAAAGTTTTGCGGTATTTGCAGTAAAAGCCGATTTGATCGTCTTTTTCGCCTTTGGAAATTCATAATAAATTCGTTTTAAATCCAGGAATTATGTGCGATATACCGTTGGAAAGCTATTGACCTCTAGTATCCATGAAAAATATTTGAAAATTGTTTCGGTGCCCCGGTTCCAAAGTCAAATTTTGGTCAAACTGGTCAAACCTGGGATTCCCGGGAAGTTCTGGAAACCTCCGGGAGTTCCCGGGAGCTGATGTTTTCGCTCGATTTTCTTTTGGAACTTGTTTTAACACTTTTTTCATGATTTAAAATGATTCTGGTGAATTCGGACAATTTCGGTCAAACTTGGTCGAACTTGGTCAAACCTGGTCAAACTTTGGTCAAACCTAGTCAACCCTTGGTCAAACCGGTCAACGAGGACTTTCCGGGAGCTTCCGGGACTTCCGGGGGTCTCTGGGAGCTGACGATTTCACCCGATTTCTCTCAAAAACTCACTTTATTGCTTTTCGTACGACATAGCATGTTTTCAGAACTTTGGAACCAAATCTGGGAGTTTTTGGGCATTTTGGTCATTCTGAGCATTCTGAGAGATAGAATTGACTTCCGAGAATCCTTTTGAGTCTTTTTACGATCATTGTGAACCACCAAGCTATGGGTCTCCTAAATCTGATAGCCGACAAAATGGGGTGTCTACAGTTAGTGATGAAGAAATCCAAGAAATGGATGGTGACTCTTCATCTCCATATTCTTCTGACCAAAAGAAGAATGCACTGAGCAATGTTCACAAGAACAAGACTATTGGAAAGCCATTGTTACCATGAATGGTCTAAGTCTTAATGTTTTTACTAATACCCAACAAGACATCTTATCTAAGATTGATGAGGTGACTGATCCAGAAATAAGAAGTAAAATTCTTAATCTTTGTCTTGAGTAAAGACATCAACAATAATTGTTACCTTCTCCTGAACCTATGCTTACACATGCAAGATATTATAATCTTCAGGATGTCTTAAAACGAATAGAAACAAGTGATCAACATGTTACTGCTCAAGATCTCAAAAAAGAGATAAATAGTCTTAAGAATGAAGTTAAGCAACTTAAACATTCTGTGTCCTTACAGAATGACAAGATTACTTATCTTCAAGTTTACAAGACTATTAATAACAATAAACATGTTCCTTCACCTGAAGAAACTACAAGTTCTTCTCTTAAAGAGAAAAATCCTGTTAAGGATGATGATGATTCTTATCTTAATCTCCTTCAACGGATCATATATCAAAAATGGTATATCAAAATTACTTTGGTACTTAACCATAAATACCATTCAAGATGCTATTGCCTTGTGGATAGCGGAGCTGATCTTAATTTCATTCAAGAAGGCTTAGTTCCAACTAAGTATTTTGAAAAGATAGCCCAATTACATCTATTGTAGTCATATAATTATCCAGTATAAATTATCCGATGTAAATATCTGCAATGAAGGGGCTTGTATTCCAACCTCCTTCTTACTTGTTCGTAATCTTCAACAAGAAGTAATTTTAGGAACTCCTTTCCTAAATCTTATCATACCTTTGAATATAATTGATCAAACATGTATTTATAGTACCTATGATAGTCATGATCTCTTTTTTCAATTTATAAGAGAACCAGAGACTCGTTTTATTAATGAAATTAAGACTATGATAAGTCTTAAAGAAAAACAATTGAACTTTTTACAAGAAGATGTTCACATTATGGATATCTCACAAAAACTCCAGAATCCTTCTTTAAAAGCAAAAATTTAAGAGTTTAGAAAAAAAGTTTTCAAAAAGAAGTTTGTAGTGATAGACCTAATGCTTTTTGGGAAGGAAAACACTACATTGTTTCTCTACCTTATAAATCTGAGTTTGATGAAAAAACTCAAATACCAACCAAGGCTAGACCAAGTCAAATGAATTATGAATATCTTATTCTTTACAAAATAGAAATTCTGAATTTATTAGACAAGAAATTGATCAGGAAAAGCTACTCCCCTTGGAGTTGCACAGCTTTTACGTGAACAAAAATGCTGAAAAAGAAAGAGGTGTTCCTAGACTTGTAGTCAATTACAAGCCTCTAAACAATGCTCTTAAATGAATAGATATCCTTTTCCTAATAAAAAGGATTTATTAGATAGGCTTTACTAAGCTACTATCTTTTGTAAATTTGATTTAAAGTCTGGGTATTGGTAGATTCAAATCAAAGAAGAAGATAAATATAAAACTGCATTTACAGTTCCATTCGGACATTATGAGTGGAATGTCATGCCATTTGGCTTGAAAAATGCTCCATCAGAATTCCAGAATATCATGAATGAGATTTTTACACCTTACTCTGATTTTTGTATTACATATACAGATGATATCCTCATTTTCTCATCATCTATTGATCAACATTTTAAACATCTCAGAATCTTGAAGGATGTTATAAAAAAAATGGTCTAGTTTTTCTGCACCTAAAATGAAGTTGCTTCAAACAATAGTGAGATTTTTAGGTTTCAATATTAACAAAGGAAATGTTATTCCTATTGATAGAAGTATTGAGTTTGCTTCTAAATTTCCTAATGAAATAAAGAAAAAACTCAATTACAATGTTTCCTTGGAAGTATCAATTATATTGCAGACCGTTATTAGAATTTATCTAATGATTGTGCCATTTTATACACTAGATTAAAAAAGAATCCATCTCCATGGACAGATGAGCATACTAAAGCAGTTCAAAAATAAAATTAAAAGTCAAACAACTTCCATGTTTAGGACTTGCTCATCCACAGTGGTTTAAATTGTGGAAACTGATGCTTCTGACATTGGTTTTGGAGGTATATTAAAACAAAGAAATCCTTCTTCTCAAAAGGAAGAAGTACTTCATTTTACTTCTGGAACTTGGAAAAGTGCTCAAAATAACTATTCCACCTTTAAAAAAGTAATGCTCTCTATTGTTAAATGAATTTCAAAATTTCAAGATGATTTATTAAATCAATCTTTATTTCCTCCGTATTGATTGCAGTGCAGCCAAAAATATTTTACAAAAAGATGTAAGAGATTTGGTTTCAAATCAAATTTTTGCACGCTGGCAATCTGAATTATCTTCTTTTGATTTTTATATTGAGCATATCAAAGAAAATAGTAATTCTCTTCCTAATTTCCTAACCAGGGAGTTTTTGCAGGAAAAGCAGTAATTATGCAACCTCCTGATACAGGTGGTGGGGATTTCAACCTGAGGAAATCCAAGAAACAACAACCCAATAAGGGTAACTAATCTAAAGGCAACCAAGCCTCATAGGTAGGATCATCATCCTCCAAATCTGTACCAACTGTAAAAGATATTCTTCAATAAGAGATTATCTACACTCAAAAGCAACATATAGAAGAAATTCTATCCTTATCTTTTGAGGATCTGTAATTAAACCAAGATGCTTGGGGATTAAAAGAAAGGTATTTTGGCAATCAGAATTATATGGTTCAAGACAGGCGTTTATGCTATGTTTATGAACCATATTATCTGTAACAAATTTTGTTCAAATTGAACATTTCCGTGTCAATCCGAAGGACATGAAAAGTGCAATAACATTCAAAGTGTTAAATCACTCTTGTTTTGCACATATCTGAATGGGGGCCTTGACCCTACTAAACCCAAAATTCTTAGACTTAACAATTTTCAGTATAATTATTGGGATTATATACAAGCATGGCATTACGCCTTCTATTATCAGAACACAGTCAGGAACACACCTGGATTTTTTGTTTAAATCAAGGCAGCTCATCAAGGAGTTACCCGGCCAACGTTTCCTAATTGGTTCCTGTTATGGTGGGAGAAAATGGGTCTAGATATGAGTATTGTTCCCAAGACTATTCTAGATTACTTCTTAATTTGGTATAAGCTTCATCCAATACTTCAGGGAAAAACTACAGTTAACCCTCCCATTGGTAGAATGAGTATTGTTCCCAAGGCTATTCTAAATTACTTCTTAATCTAGTATGAGCTTCATCCGAAACATCAGGGAAAAACTGCAGTTAACCCTCCCATTGGAAGAAATAATTTATGGTTATTCACCGAATTCAGACTTACATGGATTTGGAAATGGGATCTCCAATTGGGGTATGATCAACTGGAGATACGAATCCTACAAAGAACTGTTTGGTTAAAATGGTGGGATAAGATGGATATTAAAAAGACGCTGGAATTGATTAGCTCTGCTGTAAAGGCTTTTTTCTTTTTAGAAGAAGAAGGATAAGCTTTTGGCATATCATAACCAAATTGTTCACAAAATTCTCCTAGTTCTTGTTTACTAGTGAGATTTTGCTTTTTCATTTGATATTGCAACTTCATGTCATTGCAAATGCTTAATCCAACTTGAGTACAAACACTTATGATTTGCCCATAGGTTAGATTATTATACGGAATATTATTCCCATAATGTTGGTCTCTAAGTTTTTGCCTGACCTTTTCTACAAAAATCTGTGGAAGACCATCAATAAAACGGGCTTTCCAGTGTTCAGCATTGCATTAGTTCTTTGCATTTTTCCCTTATGTGTGTTACCAATCTTTAAAAGACTTATACATGCATATTGTCCCAAAAAATTCATACATGTACAAGTCTTTTAAAACTTGTTAACATGTGCCCTTAAGGTACATGTATTGAGATTTTTCTTTGAGAAATAGTCAATCAATTGATTATGCTAAATTAACCAACGCTAAAGTATAAATTATAGATCAACCATTTCAATGGTTTACTTGTGAACCATCTTCATTTGGGAAAAAAATTATATAAAAAAAAGCCTTCATATGTGCAAACCCATGTTGGTTGGAAAATATGAAAGATGGTACGATAATTTTGATTGAGGTATGCAATGGTTGCACTATCATTAAGAACAAAAACTTTTTATTAATCCGCTCCAAGCTTATTATTGGGAGAAAATATTCATTGCAACGGTTATTTTGCTGACGTGGTATCACAATCCAATCAAAAACTTTTTATTAATCCATCTGCACCCCATATTTCCAGAGAAAACCTTATCCACATAAACACAAATCCCAAATCTATGAATACGTTATTTTTTTAGGGTTAATTTAAAAAAAACCCTCAACTATGACCCGTTTTTGACTCGCTCCCCTAAACTATTTTACCCAACGGGTTAACTCCCTTAAGTATTTGTACTTGACACATTGCCCCCTCCCGTTAGGCTGCCGTCTAAAATACTAATAGATTCCAAAAAAATTGGTCTATTGTGACGATAAAACCCCTCCCCTCTTTTAACACTTTCCTCTCTACTGTCTCTCTCTCTCTCTCTCTACTCCCCCGTTCCCAAAGCCTCTCATTACTCACCTCCGTAGTCTCTCAACACTCACTCTCACACCCTCACTTCACTCTAAACAAATCTCTCTCTCTCTCTCTCTCTCTAACTATCTCCCGAAGAACCCTAGATTCGCGTTACGTCTACTTGGGTTTACCATTTCTTTGAAAACCCCCAAAACCATACCCAAGTTCTTCGGCGAGACCAATGTGAGCGATTCTGGCCAGATTGTGCCTCAATCGAAGCCTAAAGAGCAAACTCCGTTGGTGGATCTAGAATTGGGGAGAAGTTGAGCAAAATGCCGCCTCCTAAGATTGGCAAAATTGGACCCTACACAATCTTCGTCACTCCTCTGGCAACTCTCAAGCCCTCCGAACCTCTATCAACTTCGCCAAAGAAGACAACTTCTCCTCAATAGCCGCCGCCGCCGTCGTCGTCAGTTCAACCTCGACCGTAGCTTCTCCATAAGCCCTCTTCTGTGCAACCTCCCTCTTCGTCACTGCTTGGTGTTGTTTTTGAAGGGGTTTTTTTTTTTTTTATTTTTTTTATTTTTAAATTAGCATTGGTTGATGGGAAATTGAGGGAAAATGGAAGAAAAATAGTTGTTTTATATTCACTGTGCTTACTCTGTTTGTGAATTTTACTGAAAACTAGGGTGAATTTCTGTTTGCTTTGCTCAATTCTCTCGGCAACCAAACAGAGTCAAGATCAATAATTTTGCCTTTTCTTTTTATGTCCTTTGGTTATTTTGGGTGCATTGTGATTTGAATTAATATTTGTGGAAAGATTTTGGTTGCTAACCAAATAGTGAGGTATTGTAAGCATAATGGAAATTAGGATCTGAATTAGTATTTGAGGTTTGCCTTAGGTTGCTGACCAACATGATAGATATGAACACCAGGGGTAGATATGTCTTTTAACATGCTTTGTTAACAACGTTTGGCCCAAAATGATATTGGATAGATGAGGGGGTATAGTTGTTCAATTTTTTAGTTCAGGAAGTGTACTCACGAACGGATCATAATTGAGGGGGTGCTTTTGAAATTAACCTTTTTTTTATGACATAGTCCGTTGCAACCAATATTTACTCCATTAATAAGAAACATCGTTTGATAGCAGTAACGGTCATTAACGTCACTCCACAGCCACACGAACCAAACCCGCCAAAATCAATATAATAGATAGATAGAGATACAAACTTAATTAATTCATCCATGGAGGCCTCGTCCTCCACATACTTGATGCGGCAGCTCCTCCCTCCCACTACTTTCTCTCTCTCTCTCTCTCTCTCTCTCTCTCCTCCTAACCCTCTCTTCTCTCTCTATACCATCCGCCTTTCTCCTCCCCGAACCACCGCAAGAACCTCTTATTCTTCTTCCACAAGACCTCTCTCTGTTTCTGCTTCGTCTCGTTCTCTGCAAGCTCTCATATTCGACTACGATGGCGTCATATTGGAGTTCGAGCACTTGCATCGCCAAGCCTATAACGACTCTCACTTCAAGTCTTCAATGTCCAGTGCCCCTCCTCCACCACTTCTCAAACCCTCAATTGGGGCTTGGAGTTCTATGATTAACTGCAGAACCAAATCGGTGGCGGTAAACTGAAGATGCGATGGTCTCATCCCCTCTCTCTTTCTCTCCAAATATTTCTCTCTAAAATTTCTTGAAATTCTCACACTGTTTGTCAATTTGGTGATTGAAATTTCCATAATTAGGTATTTTAAGGAGCATGGTTGGCCGATTTCGACGATCTTCGAGAGGCCTCCAGAGGACGATACTGGTAGAGCAAAGTTAATTGATACTCTCCAGGTATTAATGTTATCTTCAATAGGTTACTTGTATACACACATTATACTTATGCTACTCAGATTCATACATCATTTGGGAATTTACGTATTTTGGAATCTTCAGGCCTGTTTGGGAAAGTCTAAATCTGGACCAGGTTCGGTCCAAGTCTCACTTTTTTAATGTGGTTCTTGTGAGTACCCAAAGTTATGTTGGTTTGACAAAACACTAGTTGTAAGAGAGTTATTAGTAATTTAGTACTCACCAAGCAGTTGAATTTGTAGAAACGGTTCACTTATAAACCACAAAACTGGTTCTATGCTTTCCCAAATAGGCTCTGAGGGAAGCTTTATGTGTAAATTTCTCTTCTGTTTCTCAACTTTCTTTGTAATTTCAAGCAATTAGCCATGAGTGGCTAGCATTGATTGTTTTGGGGTAACTTTTCAGGATTGGAAGACTGAAAGATACAAAGAAATAATCAAGTCTGGAACTGTAAGGAGACATTTACCTATCTGTTATGATTTGATTACATGTTAGTTTTCTTGTTTCATCGGCTTTGTTGAATGAACTGTTGTGAAGAGAATTAATTGTTATCATTTTGGGCAGGTAGAGCCTAGACCAGGAGTTCTGAGGTTGATGGATGAGGCCAAGGCTGCTGTAAGATAGATATTTAAATTACATTATAAATGTGAAATCACTTTGTCATGGTACTAAATATTGACTCATTTTAATCTGCATCAAAAGTAAATTTTGAGAACGGTTTCTCCATTAATTAGTCTGACACTACATGGTGAATTCTATTATCATATGTTTTATTCTCTCTTAACAAGAAATTACGTGAATAACTTCAATTTAGTGCCATACCCATTTTGATCATTTTTATAGGGGGAAAAAGTCGTTGTGTGCTCTGTTGCAACTAAAAGTTTAGTTATTCTATTCCTTGAAAACCTCATTGGACTCGTAAGTTTCCTCCTATTTTACTTCTGACGAGCAATTTTATGTTTTTCTTTATATAACGTATGTTTTACTTATTTAGGTTTTTTTCCTCTTGTTTTAGGACCGCTTCCAAAGTCTTGATTGTTTTCTTGCGGGTAGGTTGACCAGTTATGAAAATTCATTTAGCTATACTTATTTTAGCCATCTCATGGTGCATGGTATCTACTGAGATAATATTTAGTTGATGAAAGTTGGGTATGTTTAGCTAAATTAGAATTTAGAGAGAAGTTTTAGAGTCAAAAGGTATAGTACAAGCAAGTCAAAAACAATGAACATATGATATGTAACTTTAGTAAGATTTAAGAATATAAATGGAGGTGTGATAAAAATTGAGGATCAACAAATACCAAAAAGTGGACACGTCGGGCATTTATATTGAATTATCCACATAGACGACAAGATTAGAGATGACGTAATTCATGGAATTAAAGAGGAGGTAAGTGGAAGAGCGCTTCTGGAATATTGTGTGGTGATCGTCGTATAATTCTAAAACTCAAGGTTTAAGCAACTAAGAACAACATATTAGTAAAAGAAGTGTGGCATAAATGCATATGCTAGGGCTATGTGGCATGGGTACTTCATTTAGGCCCCCGTACTTGTACCGAGTACATACCGGACTCTGACACTTATTGGACACACCATGGTATGTACCCAACACTACAATGGATTCTATGCTAGAGAATTCATTTACCAGCACTGCAATCTTAGTTTGACTTCCTTAACATATCCTGGAAAAATGAATTACCAAGCCTCAAATGTTTTGATAATGTTCAATTGTGCATCATTTGATAGCTTAAGAGAAAAAAGTTGGACAAGAACATGATGTTATTTGTTAGCGATATCTTCAGCATCAATCCTTCTGTTTTCACAGAAATGCATTACTTGTAGGCACCCTTTTGAAACTCCTATAGCGGCATAGCCCTTACAGAGCCGCAAAAGTTCATTATTCAGAGTCCTCAAACTCTTGAAATTGAACTCTTTGATCAACACGTTTAACGCATTCAATATTTTATTGATACTTCGGGAATGGCTAAATGCACAGGCATTCAGAAACTTGATGTGATATTGTTGAATTTGGTTGGCATTTGAAATTGAAATTCTATGAATAGGTTGAGCTCTTTTAAGTCAATAAGAGTGTGTGTATATGTATATATATAGTTTACAGCATAAG
The DNA here is from genome assembly GCA_033977485.1 of Hydrangea macrophylla. Lineage (NCBI taxonomy): Eukaryota > Viridiplantae > Streptophyta > Magnoliopsida > Cornales > Hydrangeaceae > Hydrangea > Hydrangea macrophylla. The sequence goes on from CM066994.1 coordinate 41,036,597, forward strand.
TAGTGTTTCATAATAACCCATATAAGTGTTACTACTTCACTTTTGATTCTCAAAGTTGTTTTTGTTGGAAAAATAACGGTTTAATTTCTAAATTTAAACGCGCAGCGGAAAAAATCAAGTTATAAAGCTTAATTGGCATGCCCGGATCTACTACCCATTAACTCTATAGATGCGCACAAGAGGGGACAAGAATTATACCTTACTGTCTTGAACCCAATTCTGAAGTCTCTGACTTCCAGCAGCCTCCACTAGATGGTCTTCACTCTTATGACTCCTATGGATGCTCGCAGGAAGGGCTAGGGTTGGTCGGAACCCTAATGGAGAGGATATAGAAGGTTTTGGGATTCAAAAACAGTTTCTGCAGCTTTTGACGTTCAAAACGACGAACTACTTTTCCAGAACATAGCTGCCCTATTTATAGATTCCCAGAACCGACCTAGACTTCGACCGATCGAAGTGGCTTTGATCGATCGAACCACCTTGAATCGATCGAACCTGTGTAGACTTCAATCGATCGAGACAGCTTCGATCGATCGAACCTGTCTTGACATCATCCTCATTTGCCTTTCCAAGCATCCTAGCGGAGCTAAGAGTGGGACCTCCTAGGCTCTTTATTGTTGGCTCAGATCAGTTGATTAACTCTCATGACCAAACTCTTTGATCAGCAAATTAATCGACTGATCAGTTAACGTTTACTCCACTATAAAATGATAACTCAACTCCAACGCAAAAGAACATATCCGAAGCGATAACTAGACTTGTATGGTGTACTAATGTCCCTCTACCGTCAGCATTCGCAATCATATTCAGGTAGTCGGATAAACGTTACTGTCAACCTGAATCATGATTACTTCTTGTATTCCTTGAGTCTCATTCACCTCTCATGATTACCAAACATGTTGATAACTCTTATCAACAAGACTGCAGTACTCAGTAATCGACTTGGTGACATTCTCAAGGGAATGCTTACTCTGAATCAGAGGGTAGATTCTATCTTGACAATATATGTTCACAACCCTATGAACATGACATACCCAAGATACCCAGGTGTTGATCTTCTATAGACCTCACTGATTGGTAAGTCAAAGCAGTCATATCCACAGTCTGTGTTCATAATCGTCTCAAGATTGAGAACACGTACCTTACACAAGTTATGAGTTCCTATCGACTGATGGACAGCCTTGAGCGTCAATAGGAAACTCAGGTCCATCAATGCACTATAAGCACTAGCATACTAACCAAGAGTCACACTCTAGTGATTGAGATTTATCACTCCATCCAATGGTAGTTAATGATGCTACAGTGTATACCTGATGAGATATCCAGTCTCATCATCCACTGTGACAAGCTTTAAGTATCAAAGAATAGTAATTCGTATCTCATTGTATGTATCTCATACACACACGAAATACTTACTATGATACTTATGGATTAAACAATCATCTCATGAAAGAAACATACATAACAAAATGTAAAGCTGATATCCATATATTAAAATGTCAATGTCTCCTATATAAAGTAATGATTTGAGGGCACAAACCCAACAAACTCCCACTTGCACTCACAACCATACAAGATTACATCTGAGACCTAGACTATCTAGATGACGATCAAAGACCTTCTGTGGCAAGGCCTTTGTAAACGGATCAGCAAGATTGTTAGCGGTGGCAATCTTGGTGACAGTCACATCTCCACGTTGAACAATATCTCGGATAAGATGATATTTCTTGAGCCAAACAGCTTCCTTTGCGGCTTCACAAGCAGCCACATACTCAGCTTCTGTAGTTGAGTCTGCGATGCATTTCTGCTTAATGCTCCTCCAACTGACAGCACCACCTCTCAAGGTAAAGAGATGACCGGACGTCAACTTCCTCGAATCTTTATCTGACATAAAGTCCGAGTCAGTGTATCCTACTGGAATTAACTCACTACCACCGTACATAAGCATGTAATCTTTAGTCCTTCTCAAGTACTTAAGAATGTGCTTGACGGCTGTCCAGTGATCTGGACCTGGATTCGACTGATATCTGCTAACCATGCCAACTGTAAAGCAAATATCTGGTCTAGTGCATAACATCGCATACATAAGACTTCCCACTGCTGAAGTATAGGGAACTCCTATCATGCGATTCCTCTCCTCCTGTGTCTTTGGACACTGGTCCTTGGAGAACGCTAAACCATGCCTGAAAGGTAACAAACCTTTCTTCGAATTATCCATTGAAAACCTAGTTAGCACCTTATCGATATAACCAGCTTGAGATAATCCCATTATTTTTCGCTTGCGATCCCAAAAGAGCTTTATCCCTAGAATATAGCTCGCCTCTCCTAGATCCTTCATATCGAAAGTACTAGCTAGCCAAACCTTGATTGTTGACAGCGCCGCTACATCATTTCCAATGAGTAGAATGTCGTCAACGTAAAGCACAAGAAAGGCCACCACTTTCCCTTCACTTTTCTTGTATACACAAGGTTCATCCAGATTCTGTATGAAACCAAACGACTTGACCGCTTGGTCAAATCGGATGTTCCAACTTCTGGATGCTTGCTTAAGCCCATAAATGGACTTTTGCAGCTTGCATACCAAGTTACCTTTCCGACCAGCTATGAACCCTTTTGGTTGTTGCATATAGATGTCCTCCTCAAGATTGCCATTCAAGAATGCAGTCTTGACGTCCATCTGCCAGATCTTATAATCTAGGCATGCAGCAATGGATAAGAGTATTCTGATGGACTTCAGCATGGCTACCGGCGAGAAGGTTTCCTCATAGTCAATGCCCTCCCTTTGAGTATAACCTTTCGCTACAAGCCTAGCCTTAAAGGTTTCAACCTTTCCATCAGATCCTCTTTTCCTCTTGTAGACCCACTTACAGCCAATGGGTTTAATATTGGCTGGAAGCTCTACAAGATCCCAGACCTGATTAGAATCCATAGATTCCAATTCAGCCTTCATAGCTTTAATCCAATGAGCCGAGTCTACATCAGCCATTGCCTCTTCGTATGTGGCAGGATCAAATTCAGATTCTATGGAGACAGCTTCAAAAACTTTTCCTAAGAACATGTATCTATCAGGCTGGCTGATAATCCTCCTACTACGACGAGGTACCGGTGCGGAAATGTGTGAAGAAGTGGTATTTTCTTGATTTATATCGTTATCAACTACGGGTTGGACTGAGGGCTCTCCTTCTATCTCTCTAAGATCTATCATTCCCTTAGGTTTATGGTTCATGATATAGTCATCCTCCAAGAAAATAGCATTCGTACTAACAAACACTTTCTGCTCTCTTGGATCATAAAAATACCATCCATAAGTACCCTTTGGATACCCTACAAAGTAACATACTTTCGATCTAGAATCCAACTTGCTCATCTTTCCTTTCAGCACATGTGCCGGACACCCCCATATCCGGAGATGTTGCAAAGAAGGCTTGCGCCCAATCCACATCTCTCGTGGTGTCCTGGGAACAGATTTGCTTGGTACTAGATTTAGTATGTACGCAGCGGTTTCCAAAGCATAACCCCAAAGGAATAATGGCAACTCCGAGTAACTCATCATCGACCTAGTCATGTCTAAAAGAGTCCGATTCCTTCTCTCCGCTACACCGTTTTGCTGAGGCGTACCAGGTGCAGTCAACTGTGACAGAATCCCATTTTGTACGAGGTGATCAATAAACTCATTAGAGAGGTACTCGTCACCTCGATCAGATCGAATGGCCTTGATATGTGTGCCCAATTGCTTCTCCACTTCAGCCCTAAACTCTTTAAACTTTTCAAAGGCTTCAGACTTGTGCTGCATTAGGTACACATATCCATACCTGGAGTGGTCATCAGTAAATGTTATGAAATACTCATAACCACCCCTTGCTCTAATATTTATTGGTCCACACACATCAGTATGAACTAATTCCAACAATGCATCGGTTCTATTTCCCTTTGTAGGAAAGGGCCTTTTGGTCATCTTACCCTCTAAACAAGACTCGCAGACTTCCATTGGTTCTAGAACCAAATCGCCTAAGATCCCTTCTTTGACTAGTCTGCCAATCCTATTTAGATTGATATGGCCAAGCCTCATATGCCAAAGCCTTGTTGGATTAGTGGAAGGTCTCTTTCTTTTAGATGGTACAGTAACCACTGAGTTATTAAGTTCCATGCAAGAGTCTTTAGAAATATTGGGAGTAATCACATACAAACCATTTGATTTAACACCAGAACATATAAAAGAACTATTTCTTTTAATCACAACTTCAGTTCCAAAATGAAAAGAATAACCATTATTCGATAAATTAGAAACTGAAATTAAATTACGTCTCATTGAAGGGACGTAAAGTACATCTGATAAAATCAAAATTTTATTGTCTAGAAATTCTAAAACTACGACTCCTATAGCAATTGCAGAAACGGTTGCGCTAGAACCTAGAGTAAGTACGATTTCCCCATCACTGCACCTCCTGGTTGATCTGAACCCCTGCAACGAATTACAGATATGGTTAGTCGCACCAGAATCAATGCACCAAGTGTTTGAAGTATCCGTTATAAAACTTACTTCAATCACATGTGATTCAATCATACCTTGAACTCTTGTAGCTAAGAATTCTGGACAGTTCCTCTTCCAGTGGCCCTTCTCACCGCATTGGAAACACTTTCCTTTGCCTTGGCCACCCACCTTCCCTTTGCCCTTACCTTTTCCCTTAGATTTTGCAATCTTAGGGACTGGTCCAACACTTGAATCACCAGTGCTAGCTTTCTTCTTCCCTTTCTTTCCTTTCGGCACAGATCGGGAGGAGGAAGCGCTTTTCTCAACGTTCAAAACATTGACCCCAGGTTTGATCACCCCTTCTACTGCCAAAAGAGAACTCATCAATTCGCTCATTGAAAAATTCATTTAATTCATATTATAGTTAAGTTTAAATTGAGCGAATGAAAGCGACAGCGAATTAAGGATCATATCAACTTGGGTCTGTGCATCGATGTTGGCACCTAGGGTCTCCAGCTCGTTTAAATAACCAATCATTTTTAAAACATGTTCCTTGACTGGAGTCCCTTCCGACATCTTTGCACTCATTATCTTTTGCATGGCTACCTGCCTGGCAGGCCTGCCATGCTCCCCAAACATCTTTTTCAGGGATGTGATAATGTCACTGGCAGAATCATTCGATTGGAATTGGTGTTGCAACACACCAGCCATTGAGGCTAGAATATAGCAACGAGCCATTCCATTCGACTTCTTCCATTTGTCGAACTCGCGTCTGGCAGCTGCCGAAGCATTTGCCGTGGGTTCTTCGGGGCATGGGGTGGTGAGGACATATATGTGATCCTCCGCAGTTAACACGATGTCAAGGTTACGTTTCCATTCAGTGTAGTTGTTTCCAGTTAACTTGTTTTGAGTGAGTATGGTGGCAAGTGGACTAAATGCAGATCCAGACATTATGATTACTGAAAATCAAACAAACAAAATAAATATGGATATCAGGATTTGACAGTTTGAAATAAAAGAATCCTTAAAACTCTTATTTTAAAACAAAGTCGCCGGAATATCGAAACAAAAGAATGAAGCCTCCGTATGGAGGTCAATTTTCTATTTTTCGATTAATCAAGACTTGTCCGCTATGCAACTCTTGCAAAAACAAGTTATGACTCCCGATCCCTTTTGATCTCTAAGTTTCTGAACAATGCCCCGTGTGGGATCCCTTATCCATAGCTTAGCTAGTGTGTACCATTAACTAGGATCCAATCACAACCGTCTCAAGTAGCGCCTCCGTGTGGTGGTCACCCTCTAACACGTCTGATTGATCCTATCATAAGAAGTTCACATCTAGTAACCAATGAGTAATGCACCCTCCGTATGGAATGATCACCCCTGACGAGGTGACACAGAATGCACCACTCATCTTACAGTGAACCGTTAATGGAAGATCGTGGGTGTAATTAATAAGACCCTCTCCCACTAGTTTTAGTAAAAAGGATTTTGCTTTTTGAGAAAATCTGTTTCTACACACTTCCCATAAACATCTAATGTTTACTAATGTGTTGAAAACGGTTTTTGAATTTTATTTTAGAAAACTTGTTTTGCGTGCATGCAACAATGTATTATACGCCAATCACAAACCAAGCACATAAAACAAAAAACTAAAATGAAATATAGGCATGCAAACAATGCCTCTATCTCCCATGGCTCTATCTCTATAGAACCTCCTTTTGGTTTGATCGCCTCTAGCTCCATCTTCATGGATAACGGCTCCTTGCTCCATCTTCATGGGTTTTCTAATTCTATTACATTTGTCCTATGCTTCTTTCGAAGTTTACAATTTATCTAGAAATAGAAATAACAACAAAATAAAAGGCTAGGGAAACCGGTGCGACTTTCCTTTTCGTAGGATTGAAGTCGCAGCGCCCTTTACATATGCCTTAAAACCAAACCAAACTTAAATTACAACATGCACCAATCTCAAACAGTTTAAATACAAAATTTAAAAGTCTTGGTGCCATGGGAGATAGTGACTAAACTAGCTGCAAAAGGGTTAGTCGTACACGCATCCGCACATGCATAACAAATATATGTAATATTGGAACACTTAATTGATTCACACAGTATATAAACTCTTTACATACTGAATTAGAACTTAAAAACAGCATCTATAGATCCAAACGAGCGTGGCTCTGATACCAATTGTTGGAAAAATAACAGTTTAATTTCTAAATTTAAACGCGCAGCGGAAAAAATCAAGTTATAAAGCTTAATTGGCATGCCCGGATCTACTACCCATTAACTATATAGATGCGCACAAGAGGGGACAAGAATTATACCTTACTGTCTTGAACCCAATTCTGAAGTCTCTGACTTCCAGCAACCTCCACTAGATGGTCTTCACTCTTATGACTCCTATGGATGCTCGCAGGAAGGGCTAGGGTTGGTCGGAACCCTAATGGAGAGGATATAGAAGGTTTTGGGGCTCAAAAACAGTTTCTGCAGCTTCTGACGTTCAAAACGACAAACTACTTTTCCAGAACATAGCTGCCCTATTTATAGATTCCCAGAACCGACCTAGACTTCGACCGATCGAAGTGGCTTTGATCGATCGAACATTCGATCGATCGAACCACCTTGAATCGATCGAACCTGTGTAGACTTCAATCGATCGAGACAGCTTCGATCGATCGAACCTGTCTTGACATCATCCTCATTTGCCTTTCCAAGCATCCTAGCGGAGCTAAGAGTGGGACCTCCTAGGCTCTTTATTGTTGGCTCAGATCAGTTGATTAACTCTCATGACCAAACTCTTTGATCAGCAAATTAATCGACTGATCAGTTAACGTTTACTCCACTATAAAATGACAACTCAACTCCAACGCAAAAGAACATATCCGAAGCGATAACTAGACTTGTATGGTGTACTAATGTCCCTCTACCGTCAGCATTCGCAATCATATTCAGGTAGTCGAATAAACGTTACTGTCAACCTGAATCATGATTACTTCTTGTATTCCTTGAGTCTCATTCACCTCTCATGATTACCAAACATGTTGATAACTCTTATCAACAAGACTGCAGTACTCAGTAATCGACTTGGTGACATTCTCAAGGGAATGCTTACTCTGAATCAGAGGGTAGATTCTATCTTGACAATATATGTTCACAACCCTATGAACATGACATACCCAAGATACCCAGGTGTTGATCTTCTATAGACCTCACTGATTGGTAAGTCAAAGCAGTCATATCCACAGTCTGTGTTCATAATCGTCTCAAGATTGAGAACACGTACCTTACACAAGTTATGAGTTCCTATCGACTGATGGACAGCCTTGAGCGTCAATAGGAAACTCAGGTCCATCAATGCACTATAAGCACTAGCATACTAACCAAGAGTCACACTCTAGTGATTGAGATTTATCACTCCATCCAATGGTAGTTAATGATGCTATAGTGTATACCTGATGAGATATCCAGTCTCATCATCCACTGTGACAAGCTTTAAGTATCAAAGAATAGTAATTCGTATCTCATTGTATGTATCTCATACACACACGAAATACTTACTATGATACTTATGGATTAAACAATCATCTCATGAAAGAAACATACATAACAAAATTTAAAGCTGATATCCATATATTAAAATGTCAATGTCTCCTATATAAAGTAATGATTTGAGGGCACAAACCCAACAGTTTTTCATTTCTTCTGTTCTTTCTATAGGTGATGATGTGAAGGAAAAGAAGCTCGATCCTTCTATTTATTTGACAGCTGCTAAGGTAGTGGATATAACATTATATTTCAAGTCAAACAGTAAGCCAGTTGAATTCCATTTTTCATATTTTGTCATGATCTATCAACGCTTGTACTTGCAGAGGCTAGGAGTGGCAGAGGACAGTGTCATCGGGCTATAGGTTGACTTTGCAGTTTGTGATTATTTATCTATCTTTGAACTCAAGTCTTATAAGATTTGAGGACATACACTAAATTTCTGAGAACATGTTTGCTGTCTAAGGCTCTGTTTGGTTTGTGGATCTAGAGAAGGAAACTGTAAAGGAAAGGAAGACGAGAAGGAAAGTTAATTCCCGAGTATTTCCTCCATGCTTAAATAACATCATAAATTTAAAGTTTCCATAATATAATCAGAACTCATTCAAAGAGGAAGAGAAGTGACTCATAAAATTAAAACATACAATTAAAATTTTCCTCATTCTATTCCTTATTAACCAAACAGAGAAAAGTGGTTTCCTTGTTTTCTTTTACGTTCCCTCACTGAATCACTTAACCAGACACAGTCTAAATAATTTTATGATCATGAGAATTGGATTTCATTGCCTTCTGGCAAATCATGTGACTCTACAGTTCCTGGTCATGTTTGTGCCATACCTTATGAGTTTGATTAGCAATTGGACAATTTTTTTCCCTATGTTGGTATCGATTCATCCAACAGATTCTCTCTTCTTGCCCATGTTATCATTTCATGGACCTATTCATTCTTTCGATGCAGCAGTATAAAGAGTCTTGGGCTGTACAGAGGGACACATTGCCCAAACAGCAGTATCATGTTCAATCAAAAGAACTCAGATTCAAAATGAGACTAAATTAAGATCATCTCTGCAGGCAGCCATGGGAGCTGGGATGTCATGTGTTGTAACCTATACACCATCAACAGCTAACCAGGTGAGGCCTACGTATCTGTTGATATAATTGGGGGATGAGAGAGAGTTATTTGATGTAAGGGCAAATATCAGTGACATTCCCGAGGGTTTTATTATTATTTTTTTTATATCATTTAGCTTCAAACATTTGACACAATGTCATTGATCTCCCAGCTAAGTGGAACGAGATAATGACTCTTATACCCTCAAATTTATTGTACAAATATCTGAAGACGAATTTACCTGCATTTGACTTGTATTACCTTCTACCTCATGTCCCTCATTTGATAATTTTTGAATTTTTTTAATCCATAAATACATAAAATGAATTGGTGGTGGTGTAGTCATTTTGTTCATTCCGGTCAGCCAGAGGTTTGAACTGCAACGTGAATACAAAAAACTAGGGACATTAATCAAACCTATCTAGGGAGGTCACGATCGCTGTTAGTTAATGTGAATGTTTCTGGCAACCAAGAGAGAGCATGACTGCATTATTTATCTGACTGACTTTACAGGATTTTAAAGATGCAATAGCAATCTACCCTGACTTAAGTAATGTCAGGTACTGTAGCGCCATTTACTATACAAAGAATTGCAGATGGAGATTTTGTTGACTCTAAAGTCTTAGCTATAGTTTGTATCATACTTGCAGACTGGAAGACTTGGAGTCCTTGCTTCAAAATGTTCTTGCTACCAGTTAGGGAATCTGTTACATCCAATGGATCGCTACAACAGAGTTTGTGACAAATTTTGGCTAACTGCCATTTCAATTCACATGAATTGGAGTATTATTGCATCTCCAGCTTTGTACTTTATATAAAAGGTATAATATGATTGAACGGATAGAAAAATATCTTCGATTTGTAATTGTTCTGTGCTATATAATTGATTAAAAGGTTTTGTAATTATGATGATCGAAGTCTGGAGAAATTATTCCATGATCCAGATTGGGTGATCATGTGGTGAACCAAACCAATTAATGAGAGTCATTTGTGTTTACACCCTAATTTGGGATTTCTCAAAGCACAGAGTAGTCACGTGGCCTGCTGATGTCATCATAGGAACTGTGAACAGGGAATAAGGTCCAAACACGAAAAGACCAATATTGGTACTAACGACTCGGAAGGATGCTACATTCAATACATAAATATCAGTGTTGAGGCTAAGAATGGGATGACTCTGAGCTAAGAAACCACGGCCTCAACAAATAAGACCGAGGTTGCAAACTAGGAACAGTGGGTAGCTATGACATCGGTTAAAAGAGAAACCTCGATTTCAACAAATAAGGCTGATGGAAGCCCGTACTTGTTCTATGGTAGCAAGACCAAAGGATGATGACCAACAGCAGGTAAACGAGAAAATATAACATCGGGCTTGAAGAATGATTAACAAAGAACCCTTAGGATAGTTGAGTCAAATGAAGACATTGGTCATCAAGATTGATAGACATTAAGAAACTTCCTATGAAGAATAATAAGACCAAGATCTATCAGCCAACGAGAATCAAGCTGCTCAGATAAGGATGCAATCGGTTAACTAAGACATATTTGTAGGACCTTTTATGGCAGTTAAGCATGGATGAAAATGTGCGCACAGAATATGTTGAGCTGGAAGAAAGACGGTTACATAAAGAGAGAACGTGGGAGAAATGGGAGCATCAAACAGATCATGGAGGTTAATCATGGGGCAAAGATTGGGTGTAATATCTGATTCATGCCTAGAAATTAGGAACTACTACCCACTAGCCCCACTAACTTAGACGATTATTCATTCAAGGACTATAAATATGGCAGGGTGTACAACATTTGGAGGGGCTAATACACGCGCCACTTCTGCTCTGGCAGACTTTATTTTGTTTTTTTCCTCATAATAATACTGCAATTATTCATGAGTGATTGTGAGTTTCATTGTTCTTGCGTGTTTGTAATTGCTACTTGAAATTCAATCAATGAAGATGGTGTTCATGGAGGTATTCTTGAGTTTCAGTATTTGTTTCTTTTTCGTTTTCCATTTGTAATTTGCTTACTTGCATCAGAGTAGAGTTAAGACCCATTAACTGCTATTAATAACCTTAGAAGTTAGATTAGGATATCACAATCCCCTTTTGAGTCCAAGTGGACTCTGGCACGCCCAACATACACACCACACCAATTTTATTAGCAAATAATTTTTGGCATGCCCGGTGGGACCTGTGTTAAATGGCTTGAAAGGGAACAAGATCTAGGGGACCATCCCAGGAGGTAGGCTCACGCGAGCCTACTGTGGAATCCCTAGACAGCTTATTAGCTAGTCAGGCTGATTTGTCTAATATGCATAGTAATATGTTAGAACATTTCAATCAGCGTTTTGCTAAAATGTTCGTTAGACAAGATCAAACTTTTGTTCAAGTGAATGAAATGCTTCGTGAGTTCAAAGAGTGGAAAGAACATCAGGCGATTGTCCCCTCACAACCATCCGTTCCAGCAACCTTGCTGTCTCAGGTTGGGTTGGGGCAAGTCAGAATGCCCATTCTTCCTCCCAAATCAAAAAATACATTACCCCTCTAAAGAGGAATGGCAAAGAGATCTTATGGGAGACTGTGAACATACTCTAGATTATGGTCCGACCAGGCATCACCATCAAGGAGCCAGTGATCGGTCTAACCGGGCAAGATTCAGACCATCAGTGGGAAAGAATTAACCCATTGTTTGGAAATAACTTAGTCAACGAGGATGAGCCCGCTGGGAATGACAGACTGATTCTAGGATATGAGACCGGCATGAGAATTGGTACCCCAGCCTAAACGGGAAGGGTTGATAGAGAGCAGATCGCCGAGGTCATCCACCAGGACTTCGGTGGCCTTCTCCAAAGAACCCAGTGGCCTGTGTATAGGAGACCGCACAGTGACGCCATTGAGAGAGTATCTCTTCCCTGGGGATATAAGGTACCCAACTTTATAATGTTCTCTGGTGAAAGTGACCAATCGACCGTGGAGCATATCGGTCGTTTCCTGCTTCAGAGTGGAGAGGTGAGTCACCGAGGAGATATGTTACTGAAGCTGTTCCCCAATTCCTTAACTGGGGTAGCTTTCAGTTGGTATATTAACTTATCTCCAAATTCTTTTCATACTTGGAACCAAATGGAAGAAGCTTTTCATGCCCAATTCTATCGGACAGAGCTCGAAGTCTCTATAGCCGATCTGACTAGGCTATATCAGCTTCCAAGCGAATCAGCAGAAGCCTATATTGCCAGATTTAAACGGGCTAAACACCGTTGCAAGGTTATGTTGCCCGAAGAAGAATTTATCAACATAGCATTAGGTGGACTCACCTTCGAGCTTAGAAAAAAGTTTGAGGGCATGGGTTTTCGCGATCTCTTCGAACTGGCAACTCGGGCTGCCGATATGAGCTCATGCTTGAAGAGGAACAAGAAAGGAAAAATTCATCCAAGGGAACCTATTACAGAGATCCCAACTATGATTTACATGCTACTGAATGTGAGATCAACACCGAAGTGGACGTGACCGAGATCGTGTCAAAACGGCCATATCTATGTCAGCCGTTGCCAAAGCTAACTGATGCACAACTGTCATCGGTCAAGAAATAGCCTTTTGAGGCTGGCAAGTAATACTCATTTAATATTGCAATGGATGATCAGATTTTTGACTTTATGATGGCCAATAGACAAATATGGCTACCTCATAACGTAAAATTACCTTCGGCTAATGAGCTAAAAGGAAAAGAGTATTGCAAATGGCATAACTCTTGGCATCACACCACTAACAATTGTTTGGTATTTTGAAATGTTCTGCAGGATATGATCGACATAGGAAATTTGAAGTTTGCCGTGAAAGAAAAAGAGGTAATGGGAGTTGATAGCAATACATTTCTAGAAGTGGTAGGGGTGAATATGGTGGCACCCAACTTTGCAATCCTGCATAGGCCAAGCGAAAAAAATCGACCTCAGAGGAGTTGAAGCCGCTGAAGCAAACACGAATGTGAATGAACAAAAGTCAAAGGCAAGATTGGCGTCAAAAGTTATTTCGAACAGTGTCGAAGTAAAGACGGGCAGGGTCCCAATATCGTAATGGATGGTCGATTTGATCGAACAAGGGCTATGTCCTAAGTGTAAGACCAAAGTAATTACTCCTCTCGTGCCAAAGAGGGAAAGGGCATATCGGCCACCTAGCCCAAGGAGGCCGATTCAATGCCGTCTTACTTATCTAAACCAGGAGTACCACAGGAAGCCCGAGTTCCAGAGAGGTGAGCATCATCAGGATGAACTAAGGCAGGAGAGCAGAGACCTAAGAAGGAAAACTTATCAACGCCGAGACAAATCCCCACAGATGGTTGTTCCACCACAAGCAGAAGTGAACCATTGGAAAAGGGTGGAGCACCTCAAGTTCCCGGAGCAAGCTTACTTCACCAAGACACAGAAAAGGAGAATGCAAAGGTTGAGGCAGTCTGCTCGGGACTGGGAAGCTAAATACCGATCGGAGAAAAGATGGGCAGACCAAAGAAACGATAGGAATGAAGACATGGTGCCAAGGGCGATACTAAGGTGGAGACCGGGCTTGCGGAAGACAAGCTACGAAAGGTTAAAGCACCATCTATTCCAGAAGTGAACAAATCTGACTTGGAAATGGCCGATATCAATTCAGATTATGGAGAATCATTGGATAAATACATCCAGATTGGAAGCATTCCAAGGGACTTCTCAGTGAATATGGTCTACACGCTGCCAATGTCTTTTGGAGCAAGACCTGACCAGGGGAGTCAAATGGCGGGCAATATACATGAAGACCAGAAGTGTCCAGCAACACCCATGTTTGTCAATAGTGAAGTAAAAGTAGAGAAGCCAAAGGTATCGGTGATAAGGCCGAAGACCGAAGACAAAATAGGGAAAAAGCCGGCTAAAGTCATTTTTGAAAAACCAGCTGAAGGAATGTTGCAACATTTGAAGCCACTATATATCAACGCGGCTATCGACGGAGTACCATACTCGAGAGTGTTGATTGATAATGGGCCCACAGTGAATATCCTACCATCGATCATGTTGCTAAAATTACAACACGACAAGAACGAGTTGATCCCTACTGAGCTCACTGTTTGTGGGTTCACGGGGACACCAGCAAAGACAAAAGAAATCCTCCTAGTGGAGCTTATTATGGGAAAAAGACCACCATGACGGCCTTCTTTTTAGTGGACTCTGGAGCATCCTACAACGCCCTACTTGGTCGTGACTTGATTTATACCAGTTGGTGTATCCCTTCAACCTTGCACCAGTTCCTGAGTTTTTGGAATGGTGACGAGGTAGAAGTAGTCTGGGCTGATCACAAGCCTTTTGTCGCTAGTGTTCATTGTTCTGAAGCCATACTATACGAGGATGATATCGGTCCTGTTAAATTTATTAAGACAGACAAGAATGGTAGGCCGAGATCGGCCATCATGGTGAAGGAACAAAAGAATCAGTTGATTCAAATGTACAAACAGCTCGATCGGCCATCAATCATGATTACGCCGATTTACGATGATGTAGACCTCAATGTTCCCTATGGACCAAAACCTATCATCAGTGAAGCATAGAAGGGCACTGGCTGTACAGGCCAGTGTAGCCAGAATACAGGCGAGTACAAGCGTCATCGGGCAATTTGGCCGATGTCAAAAGATTATCAAAACGGAGTAACGGAAGACTGTATAAATATGGACGAGTTAGAATCGACTCCCGCTAAGCTCGATGATTTGAAGGCCAATGTACAAGATCCTCTCCTTGAGGTTAATTTGGGGGCAAGCAAAGACTACCAACCCACTTTCATAAACAAGTTACTTGAGCCCGACTTCCAGGCATCCCTAATTTCTCCCCTTAGGGAATTCAAAGATTGTTTTGCCTGGAATTATCATGAAATGCCAGGGTTGTCAAGGGAGCTTGTAGAGCATTGGTTACTTATCAAGGAAGGGTTCAGGCCATTCAAGCAGTTACCCAGAAGAATGTCCCCTGAAGTCGTTCTCAAAGTTAAGGAAGAAATTGAACGACTACTGAAGGCAGGCTTTATAAGGACGGCCAGGTACGTCGATTGGATCTCCAATATCGTACCAGTAGTGAAGAAAAATTATAAGATAAGGGTCTGTATAGATTTCAGAAACCTGAATTTGGCTACACCAAAGGATGAATATCCGATGCCGATGGCCGATCAGCTGATTGACACTGCAGCCAAACATAAAATTTTATCTTTTATGGACGGGGCATTCAAGTTATAATCAGATATATATAGCTGAAGATGATGTCCCCAAAACCGCATTCAGATGTCTAGGAGCAATTGGAACGTTTGAATGGGTGGTGATGTCGTTCGGGTTGAAAAATGCTGGGGCACCATATTAGCGAGCGATGAATGCAATGTTCCACAATATGATAGGGAAGATCATGGAAGTTTATATCGATGACACAGTGGTTAAATCGGCCACACAAGAGAAGCATTTGGCTGATTTAAGAAGATCATTTAAAAGAATGAGAACCCATGGGCTGAAGATGAATCCCTTGAAGTGTGTGTTTGGAGTATCGGCAGGAAACTTTCTTGGTTTCCTAGTACACCAAAGAGGCATTAAAGTCGATAAGAACAAAGTCTGATCTATTCAATCAGCTGAGCCCCTAAGGAACAAAAATGAACTACAAAGGCTTCTCGAACAGATCAATTTTCTGCGGAGGTTTATTTCAAATTGTACAGGACGAACACACATATGGTTTCTGCTGCTCAAGCTCAAGTCCAAAGATGAATTCAGATGGGAGATTCAGCACCAACAAGCACAAGCCTTCAAAGCCATCAAGCAATATCTATCCGAACCACCAGTAATCATGCCTCCAAGAAAGAAAAGGCTGCTGAAACTATATTTATCGGCCTCAAATGAATCAATCGCATGCATGCTAGCGCAGGATAATGAATGGGGAAAGGTGCAAGCTGTGTATTACCTGAGTAGAGTTTTTAACTTCTATCGAGCGTAAATATACGCCGATAGAAAAATTATGCTTAGCCTTGTACTTTGCTTCACAAAAATTAAGAATATACATGCTTCCTGCTTTGGTTTACTTGATTTGTCAAATTGACGTCATTAAATATATGTTATCAATACCAATAATGCGTGGGCGTATCGGAAAATGGACTCTAGCCATGATGGAGTTCACATTTCAATTCGTGTCACAAAGATCGGTGAAGGGACAGGCCCTCGCCGATTTCTTGGCTGATCATCCTAGCTTGGATATCGGCCCAGAATTAAACGAAGCAATCGATTCCACCCTTTTATCAAAAATTTCTCTAACCCCTTGTACGTTAATATTTGACGGATTAAGAAATGCTGACAGGGCAGGGGTAGGGATAATTGTGGTATCACCGAGAAAGAGAAAGACAGTTTTCTCATTCAAACTACAATTTAAATGTTCTAGTAACCAAGATGAATATAAACCATTAATCATCGGCCTTGAAATCATGGCCGAATTGAATATATCAACGATTCATATCATCGGTGACTCAAACCTTGTTATTAACCAGCTCAGTGGTGAGTTTAGGTGCAAGAGCTGGGAGTTGTTAGCTTTCAACTCAATTGTTCTTCAATTATTACGTGAGTTTAACGACGTTAGAGTCCAACACATTGCTTGAGCCTATAATTCTAAGGCCAATAACTTAGCACAGGTCGCATCAGGAACTAAGTTGGCAATTACTGATAATGAAAAGTTAATAAGAGTGCAAAGAAGGATCTTGCCATCAGTAAGATAACGAGAAATGGCAACAGAAGTTTTCTCGGTGATAATGGATGATCAGGACTGGAGAATACCAATAATCAGATGCCTCCTGTGTCCAAGCAGGCAGACCGAGAGAAAAATAAAGTTATCTTCGATCAATTATGTCTTACTAGATGGGGAATTGTTCAAGAAAAGTCTAAAGGATGAAGTTTTGCTGAGGTGCTTGGACAAGCCCGAGGCCATGAAAGTAGTGGTAGAAGTACATGAAGGTATTTGTGGAGCACACCAAGCAGGTACAAAAATGAAGTGGCTTCTCAGAAGATACAATTACTATTGGCCGAGCATGCTAAAAGACTGCATTGACTATGCCAAGGGATGTCAGGCATGCCAAAAACATGGGCCAATACAACGAGCACCAGCCACTGAGATGTAGGTGATCATAAAGCCATAGCTGTTTCGAGACTGGGCCATGGACCTGATTGGGAAGATATACCCACCATCATCAGGTCAACACTATTTCATTATGGTAGCTATGGATTACTTCACAAAATGGGTAGAGGCAGTACCAGCCAAATCGGTGAATCAAGCATATGTAATCAAGTTCATTAACGAGCACATAATTCACCGATTCGGGCTTCCAGAGACGATTACAACGGATTAAGGATCAATCTTCATGGGTGATGATGTTAAAGTATTTGCTGAGAGCCGAGGCATCAAGATTCTTAATTCAACTCCATATTTCACCCAAGGAAATGGACAGGCCGAGTCATCAAACAAAATGATCAAAGGGATAATAAAGAAGATGGTGGAAGGCAATCTAGGGTATGGCATGATTTGTTGTCTGAGGCATTATGGGCATATCGGACATCGAAAAGATCGTCCACAAACATTACTCCGTTCATGTTAACCTATGGTCATGATGCAATGTTGCCTATGGAAGTCACTGTCCGGTCAGCAAGACGAGCATTTCAATTCGGCCTTGAATCAACATAATATACCGAGGCAATGTTAGCCGAGTTAGAAGAGCTCGACTACATTCGTCTTAAAGCTTTGGAATGCATCAAGGCGCAGAAAAATAGAGTAACTCGGGCATACAACAAGAGGGTCAAACACAAGTCTTTTGGCGAAGGAGATCTAGTTTGGAATGCCGTATTGCCTTTGGGAGGAAAAGATGGCCGGTATGGAAAATGGTCAGCTAAGTGGGAAGGACCATATCAAGTAATGTCAGTTATTACGGGGGGAGCATATTGGTTAATGGATTTAGATGGTGAAATACATGCAAGACCGATAAATGGAAAACATTTAAAGCAATATGTACCATCCCTTTGGGAAACAACAAAATTAGAGGAGTGAAATCAAAATTTTCCATTGATATGTTGAGGAAATATATAAGGTTTAGCCGTGAACAAACGGCTGATATATAAAAAAAAATTAATAATAATAATAATAATAATTATTATAATAATAATACATAACATCTACATCATTACTTCCTATTTCTTTGCAAATTTCAACCTTAGCTCCTCTCAAGCTTTGTCCAGGTACTCCAGTTCCTTCTCAGCATTGGCCTTATCGGCCTCCCACTTACTCGCCTGAGCCGCTATTTTAGTCAAGGCATCCACGTGTCCTTGTGCGATCCGACCAATATCGAGGATGGCCTTCTCAGAAAGGGCAAGGCCAGTATCATCATTGTTTAGATCGGCCTGGATTCTGGCCAGCTCGATCTCGAGCCTTGACTTCTCCTGCTGCAGGCGTTCCTTCAAGGCCTTGGAAGCTTCATACTGCTTCTTGCAAGCTCTCAAATGTTCAACTCAGGCTTTACGCTCCCTGGACTTCTCTTTGATATCGGACACAAGCTTCGGGCAGTCCGATGTCTATTTAGATAGTCTGGTAGCCTCACCTACAGAACCCTGAGATGGGCCTTCATCTCTTCAGTTATATCCAGGCAAGAAAGTAGAAGGCCCATGGCCGAGTGAAATTCTTCAAAGTCTGGGAGTTGGGAGAGTTTACGCTGGATTGTAGTCCCAAACCACTCCTCGGGCCATTGATACTCAGCAGCAGAAGGAGCAGCACTAGCCTGAGCCACCATGGGCTCAGCCTGAAGGAGCTGCTCGGGATTCAGAAGAGCGAAGAAGGCCTCAATTGATGAGACCGAGCTGAAGTCGGGATCGAGAAAGAGCTGGAAACCTGCAAGAGAAGATCTAATAAGCATAAAGACTAACAAAAAGCATTTGGGTGGATAGCAAGTGATGACACCATGTTACCTGGACCGAAGGAGAACTGGTTGAAGAAACAGTCGGTGGTGGTGGTGGAATAGTAGGTCCCTACATTTGCAACGGAGGCGAGACCGATGTCTCAATATGAGATTCACCGGTGGAAGGAGGCTGATCGGTAATTTCTTCCTCGCCCACGATCTCAGCAGCATGAGGAGTCCTAGGATCGCTGAGGTCAATGGGGTCATGGTGATCCGATTCGGAAGGCCACTCATCTCTAGTAGTCTCTGACGTATCACCGACAGTTGCACTATCGGTGTTGGGCATCAAGACATCGGCTGCACCCTTGAGGATGGCCTGTCGGGCTTCATCAAGTCCTCTTAGCCGTTGGAGCTCGGCCATTAATTGCTCGTAGGTCATTTGAGGAGCGACTTCGGCAGGAACAACTTGGGAGGAGGTTGAAACGGGAGGTTTAAGAGGAGACTTTGTAGGAGGGGGCATCTTAGCCCGAGAGACTGGGGGCTTCATTTGAGTTTGCCCGGCCTTCTTAGAATTAGGGCCACTGGCTCCTTGTTGATTAGACAAAAGAAAGTTTAGTCACATTTACGGATAAAGAGAAGTGAAAGCATAAGATAGAAATTGTACCTTGCCCGATTTGAGGGTACCCGTGGTAACATTTAGGCGTTGACGGGTAGATAGAGGGACATCTTCGTTCGACTCAATATCAGTCACGTTGATGGGATTTTCCCGTGGAAGGGCCTCTGAACAATATTAGAAACAAAAATCAGTTAGAGAATTTGAAAGCATAAAAAACATAAAGGGGGAAATACCTAAAACTGGTTCTCCAGTTTCTATAACACAGATGGCCGATGAGCGATCGACCAGTCCTAAATCATGCAACCCGATATAAGTGACTGTCTCCCAAGGTTCCGTTGTCAAGGATGCCTACTTCTTCACCATTGGAATAGCAATAGCAAAATCGGCCTCGGGTAAGGGAGGAGGCTGACATTCAAAAGGCTTGAGGAACTGTTCGAAAGGGATTACGGATGAATAATCAGCCGTTTGCAAGTATTTTCTGTATACCCTTATTGTCCTTTCTTTATGTTCCTGCTCAAGCGTTCTCAGATGCCACTTCATATCGGACCGCATGATCTCGAGCTCTCTGGGATCGATACTGAATTTTGAAAGCTTCTCAAAGGCAAGAACGGCTTGATAGGAGTTTTTACCTTTGGGTGTGTGGGCTTTCCTCTTCTGACCTGCGGTCTGAACCAAAGAGGGATTAGTGGAACGAGAAGATTTTTCGGAGATAGGGAGAGAAACTCGTTTAAGTACAGAGAAAACAGGCTCAGATCTCAAGCCTGGAATAATTTTGGACCACCAAGTGTCAAACTCAGTGGATGTTGAAGGTAGCTCTTGAAATAAAACGAATTTCAGGCCTGCCCGAGCAGCCCTGTTGTTTGACTCGCATTTTCCAATCTTAACCAGATCAGAAAAAAGGGATCGCCCCGACCATGGATCGGTTGAATGTTCTGAAGGGGGAAAGAGGGACTAGTTGCTCTAGTCCGAATTGTCGGGCTAAAGATGGAGCATTATAATACTCCACCCCACACTTGTTATTGTGTTGAGGTATAAAATGGTTGTACAAGAGATCTCGGCCAACTAAAAAGCTGGCCCTGATGGCTTTATGTTCTTCTCACTTTGCCTCAGGAACCTGGCTAGGACTATGAAGAAGCCAGCTCGGATATCGAAGCTGAGGGTGAAAAAGGAAGAAATTGCTGGGGAAATCGGTTGCCTATGTGTTTATAAAAGAAAGAAAAAAGATGACCAAAAGAAAGACCCTTCGGGCCGAATCCAGCAAAATAAAATGCAAAAGCAGAAGAATGCTCTGGAAGAGTAGTAAGATCAAAGTATCAACAAGGCTTTTCTCTAGAAAGTAAGATTGAAGCCAGCATTGGAGGAGCCAGAGAGCTCCCCCCAAAGTTTTAAACTTGGAAAAAATAAGTTCGAGGATACCACGGTAGAGATGGGAGAGGACGAGAGGAGCAAGAGCAAGTTTTTGGCCCGATGCCAAAGCAAGGGCGATATGATGATACTCTTTTGTAACACCGTAAGAGGCCGAGCAAAAGACGAAGCGATTGAGCCAGTAGACCAAGAAGGCAACGTGCTCTTGGTCAGTGACCTCCCCTTGTACCATATTGGCCGAGATGAATTGCTCGAAGGCAGTAATGAACCTAGACCCTTTACCCTTATCGGTCTTAGGATGTTCAAACTCTAGAGAAAAAGAAAGGTTGGGAGTAATTTCTTCACCGTGGGCTGGTAGACTAGTAAGGAAATAGACATCTTGAATTGTTGGGCTCATAGGGCCACAACGGAAGAAAAAAGCATTGGCCAAGGTCAACCAGAAAGAAGAGAAAAGAAAAGAAGAGAGGCTTATCAAGGAAGAATCTCTCTCGACTAAGCATAATAGCATCATAGATGTCAAGGGCCCTCCATAGGTCCTTCTTTACCTCCACTAATTGGTCTACCCAAGAGATCCAGTCAGCAGATGGGATAGGCCAATTCCTCAAAGGGTTTAAAGGGGCATACTGTGAGCCCCATTCAAAATCAGGTGATTGGTAAAACAACTCGTTATCTTCTACAACCAAAGGGAAATAAGGATCTAAAGATGATAGAGGAAATGAGTTAAAAGCAGGACCAAGCCCTATGGAAGAACCAGAGGGCATAGGGATCAATACCTGAGGATTTATTAACCTTGGGATGACATCAATGGCCTATTTAACGACGATGGCGTTGGTGGTTTTGGTCGCCGGCACAGTACCAGTGGCAGCGGGAGAAGAAGAAGTAGCACCGGTGGTTTGAGAAGCACTGGTTGCAGAGGAGGAAGCCATGGAAGATTGCTGGTAAAAGAGAAAGGATTTTCCCTGAAAGTTGAAAGCAAAAGAATGTGAAAAGTGATGAGGAACTATGGCTTATATAGGCAAAGAAGAGGGGCCATCATGACTTAGGAACGGATTCCTAAGAGACACACCTCGATTCTTGAAATGAGGCAGGAAGAGCTGCTAAGATAGGGACACGTGGAGCTGTGCGCCGTTATTTGCAGCGTTAGCAATTAATTTGAATTTCAAACGTCTTATCAAACTGATGCATAACGTTTAACAAGACGTTTGGGGGGCATTGTTTACACCCTAATTTGGGATTTCCCAAAGCATAGAGTAGTCACGTGGCCTGGTGACATCATCATAGGAACTATGAGCAAGGAATAAGGTCCAAACATGAAAAGTCCGATATTGGTACTACCAACTCGAAAGGATGATACATTCAATACATAAATATCAGTGTTGAGGCTAAGAATGGGATGACTCTGAGCTAAGCAACCTCGAGCTCAACAAATAAGATCGAGGTTGCAAACTAGGAACAGTGGGTAGCTATGACATCGGCTAAAAGATAAACCTCGATTTCAACAAATAAGGTCGATGGCAACTGTGGACATCGCTTTGGTGATTGGTTGGACTCGGATGTGGATTTTGGTGCTCGACCGGGTGATCCATTATTCCCCTCTGCAATTTGTTCATCACTACCTCATTCAAACCCACATGTTTTTTGAGTAACTGATAGAGCTCAAACGTTATCCTCTCCAATTGATTCACCCTTAAGTTCTGTTGCTCAATAGTGGCTTGCAGCTTGTTCACTTTCTCTTCCAAATCTCTTAAGGCCATTGGCGAATCAATCTCAAGATGATGGTCCATGTTCTCCTAAAATCAAGAAGACGAACCTAAGAGGTTAGAAGTGTCCTCACTAGGGGATCTGGTTGTTCCACTCTTTCTACAGATTCGTGACATGGAAAGGTCCGCATGCAGAATCGATTTTCAAGAGGCAAGAAATTTTGAGGAATTATTTTGATCTTAATTGGAAGGAAGATGTTGTGGGTTTGTATGCAATGATATTGGTTAATGTGACAAACATGTTCATGCTTAGATGGTTTGATGCAACTGAATGCATGCACCACACATACGGGACACGGATGAAATGCAAGTGTGTGTGTGCCTATTGTATATGCAAAAGAAAGGAAAATTCTAATCCTAACACATAAACACATAAGCACATAAATCTTCACCCATGTCAAGTGTGCTAATTTTTTCTTTCATTGTGATCCCCTTTACCCTCTCAAAGGTTGGATATTTCAACAGTTTCGAAAAAGTATTTCTTAAAATGATGAGATTTTTTTCAAAAAACAATTCTCAAGGATTTTGAATCTTTTATTAAAAAATGAGGATGTGAAAATGTTTCTTGATAACGATGATTGGATTGAAATTTTGCTTTAAAATTCATTTGAAGAGCATTTCTTCTAAAAACAATTTCCAAATTTTTTTGGAAAATATACCTTAGCAGAGGTCAGTTTGGAGCTTTAATCAAGAAGTGAACTCCAAAGATTTTTTTTGAAAAAGCGATTGAAAACTTTGGAATAAAGATGGCAGAAATCCGTTTACTTTCAAAGATGGACTCAAAACTCTTTGGGTAGGAGGATCACGTGATCGGATTATCACCGTACCTTCCATGAATTCGGATGCATACAAGGTCAATGATGCTTAGCTAGCATGATATTAGAAGTATAATCTTATAATCAAGGTTCAGCATGTTCTCCAAATGTTGCAGAACATGAGGAGAATTTGCTAAAAGGTGATTGAAAGATTATATATCTTTCGTCAAGCAAGTATCGTCATCATCTCAAGTAATCCCTTCCGGGCATACAAAACTCCCTAGCACACAATCCTAATCAAGAGTTGATTTCCTAAGATCGAAAGGTTCTATGGAAGCTACCATGCAAAGGCCGGGTTTTGGTCAAATAAGGGACCCTTGACACACACCCGATAGAATGCTTCATATACCAAAACATGGTACGAGATCAAGGGTGATCACACGGCCCCATGATGGCCTGACCGACCGGGTCGCCCCGAGCCTCCAAGGTCATAGTTCCGTGCAATCGACTGGCGAGACATGCAAGTGCAATGCAACGGGCATACAAAAATTAATTAACTCGATTAAAAGGATGTTTTCAAGTTTAATCCTCGAGTGAACCTAAAATCAGAAATTCTGGTCTGCGAAACCAGAGATTCTGGGTTCGATCCCCAGCAGAGTCGCCAGATTGTGGACATCGCAGGTTGACTTACCCACAGCTTTTCTTATTTAAAATCTTTTTCCAAATTTCAAATTCAAAACAAAAGAGTCGCCACTTAATTTTTAAAGGAAAAATTAAGAAACCATTTCAAAAGGAAACTGATCTTTTGCGAAACCAAAGATTAACTGGGTCCGGGGATTATGGAATGAGAGGGGAAGGAGCCCGACGGACTAAAACACCCCCTCTCATCCTATCTCGCGATAGGCCTCTACTCAACATCCATTTAATCGAATTAATTATCTAAGCATGCCCTCAATTAATACATATATAGGTATACATAACACAAGCATGTTGGAAATGGTGTAAAATTGCTAACGGTAAAATATCATTCATAAGTCACATAATTCAATTAGCAAGCATCATGATATGCAATAAGAAACAAAAGAACTTACCCGGGATCCAGCAGCGATATTAAATATGCAATGCATACATGCAAAAGAAAGTCCTAAACAAAGGTCTCTAATCACATATACACATAAGGCAAATCCTAATTCTAAGGTGTTGCGCATGAGGTTGAAAAATCAAGTAAAATCAAAGAAATGAATTAAACTAGAGAAGGGATGAGGAGTAGTACCTCAAAAAGCGCTACAAAACAAAGGATTAGTCCCACATTTTAAATAAAATATGTCATTTGAACTTCCTAAGTAACAACTCTTTAACACAAGATGAATTCTATTTATAAATACCAATCTACATAGATGCGTGCACGTGAACACATGAGTATGAAAGGAATAAGGTTATGAACTATTCATTGATTTGGATCATTTAGTCTCTGATTTTAAGCTTAATAAACCTTTATTGAAGCATGGTATGAACCCTTGGTCAAGAAAGGGTCATTTGGACCTTTGTTTGCTAAGTAAGTATAAATTGTAACAAAACTCTGAAAATTCCAGAGAGCAGACCCGAACTTCAAAGAAATAAAAGGCATGGCTCCTGTGGTTTGATCTTGATGATTTTTGGACTCCATATGCCTCTGTGAGTCTAGTTTCCAACCCAAAAAGAAAATCAAGGTTTGAACGGTTAGATCTCCGGGAATTGGGCAAACACTAGACATCACTCAGCACTTCACAACTCTTTGTCCAGAGTTCTTGTTTGATTTTTTACAAATAGTACAAAAATCAGAATTGCTTTGTTCTTTTTAGGGTGGTTTCCTAACACATTAATCTACTTAGGAAAAATTATTTTGGGTCACAAACACTTTATAAGAATCTCGATTTAATTATTTCAAAAGAGTGTTGCTGTGCTGAAACTATTCTGAAATTCTGGACAGATTGTAGTTGTCCCACAAAACTCATGATCAAACCACTCAAAACATGGAATCTTCGTAAAACAAAAATCGCAGTGGTAGATCTTTGTGTTATGGACACTTTCCCGTTGGTTTCATTTGATTCCAACGGTTGGATTTCAAATTAAAAATCCTTGATCAAAAACAGTTTGTGAACCCATTGTTTTCCTTTTGCTAGTTCAACTTTGTTGGTTGGCCTTAACTATTAAAAACATGAAGTTGGGCTCAAACCAAACTACTTCTTCTACCATTTGATGGTCATTGAAGACTAAGAGACATATATACTCATAGATTTTAATGAAGTATGGCATGGATTTCACAAGATCTAAAGAACAATGAACTCAAATTCATGGATAAAAGTTTGGATTCATATCACTACTCCTACCACTTAATGGTCATTGGAGTTTAAAGACACCTTACACTTATGGATCTTGATGAAGTATTGAAATGAACTTCACAAAACCCTCAAATAAAGAACTCAAACCTATGGACCCAACCTTGAATTCAACTTATCACTCCTACCATTTGATGGTCATAAGAGACTAGAGACATACTCATATGTAGGTTTTAGATGAAGTATGAAGGACTTCCGAAAACCTATGGGAAAGATTAGTCTAAGCCATGGGAGTAGACTTGAACTAACACATTTCTCCTACCATTTGATGGTCATTGGAGACTAAATAATTCTTGAACTCATGGGTTTTAATAAAGTACAAAGAACTTCATAAAATCCCAAGGTAATGGTCCCAAACTATGGATGGAGTTTGGACTTCATTAACTCAATATACTAAAAAAATCAACCTCAATCCCCTCATAAATCATAAGCTTATGAGAATATTGGGTTTTGGTTGCTAAGATTCAAGTGAGACATTGAAGGTCTCATGAATCTAAACAAACACAAATAAAGAAAAGGACCAAAGTTTTACTTCAAGACTCATTTAAACTTCAAATGTATAGACTTGTTTTTGATCCAAATTAATGAGATGAGAGTTCAATCACAATATATAGGTGGTGTGTGATGAAATGAGGTAAGAAGAGAGGTTGTGAAAATGTGTAAAAGATCCTAAGTATCTAAATATTGTGATTGAACTACTAAATAAACTAACTAGTTTAGAGTTTTACCTCTAAGTATCCTCAACTTTCTTTGATTTCTTCAAGCTCCTCCAAATGATGACCAAACTCTTCTTGTTCTTCCAACAAATCTCTCTAATTTCTCTCTTGATTTGGAAAATTTTAGGTGAGAATCAACATGAAAATCCTAACATTCTAAACTTCCATTTTTTGTCTCTCCTAAACAAAGGGTTATTCATCCCTATTTATAGGCAATCATTAGGGGGATATTTTGGGAAATTCGCAGCCAAAACCCTAATTCCCGCCGCCACTTTTCGGGATGTGAACCGACCTACTTTTGGAAAACTGTCACAAAAATGCGGCACTTGATGAAACCAGCGGCACTCAGTGAAAGCCGCTGCGGCACTCATTGAATGCCGGGCGGCACTCGCCGAGTGCCGCACCGGCAGTCGCTGACTGCCGTTCGTGCACCCCGACTGTCGCTGCACTGCAATTCAGCACCTTAATTTCATTTCATGTCATTTAAGTAAATGTCGTTTAATTTATGTATTTACTTAAGACATTAAATGTAATTAAGGAAATACACCCCATTTGGATTCGATAAAAATATCCAAAAAATCAAAATCCTTAAGGAAAAAAAGTCAACTCTCCCTTCGAAGGCAAAATATCGATTTTCTGCACAATTCTCCTTAAAAGCCTTTCGATTTCACCATGATTTCTTTCATTTAAAAATTATTAAAAATCATTTCTAGCATATGGGAGACCCAATGAACAATTATCGGGACTTTTCATCTTGAAATTTGGAAATTTTATGCTTGACTCCCTTTTGACCCGTTAACTTTTCACTGGGTCAACTGTTGACTTTGTTTTTCGGGGTTCATGCTGAATTTCTCTCTTTTTTCTTTTGTTTTTAACTTGAAAGAGCTTTCAGAAGAGTTTAAGTCATCTTTGGAAGTCCTAAATTAGTCGGATACTTCTCATCATTGGATCTTAGAGGTTGTACTCCCCTTAATTCGACGTATGGTCAAAATCGGGGTGTCTACAGCAACCTGTACTTGTCCTATGGTAGCAGGACCAAAGGATGATGACCAGCAGCAGGTAAACGAGAAAATATAACATCGGGCTTGAAGAATGATTACAAAGAACCCTTAGGATAGTTGAGTCAAATGAAGACATCGGTCATCAAGACCGATAGACATTAAGAAACTTCCTATGAAGAATAATAAGACCAAGATCTATCAGCCAACGAGAATCAAGTTGCTTAGATAAGGATGCAATCGGTCAACTAGGACATATTTGCAGGACCTTTTATGGCAGTTAAGCATGGATGAAAATGTGTGCACAGAATATGCTGAGCTGGAAGAAAGACGGTCACATAAAGAGAGAACATGGCAGAAATGGGAGCATCAACCAGATCATGGAGGTTAATCATGGGGCAAAGAGTGGGTGTAATAACTGATTCATGCCTAGAAATTAGGAACCACTACCCACTAGCCCCACTAACTTAGACGGTTATTCATTCAAGGCCTATAAATATGGCAGGGTGTGCAACATTTGGAGGGGCTAACACACACGCCACTTCTGTTCTGGCAGACTTTATTTTGTTTTTTCCTTGTAACAATACTGCAATTGTTCTTGAGTGATTGTGAGTTTTCATTATTCTTGAGTGTTTGTAATTGCTACTTGAATTCGATTAATGAAGATGGTGTTTATGGAGGTATTCTTGAGTTTCAGTATTTGTTTCTTTTTCGTTTTCCATTTGTAATTTGCTTAGTTGCATCAGAGTAGAGTTAAGACCCATTAATCGTTGTTAATAACCTTAGAAGTTAGAATAAGATATCACAATCCCCTTTTGAGTCCAAGTGGACTCTGGCACGCCCAACATACACACCACACCAATTTTATTAGCAAACAATTTGGCCTGCAAAGCTTGATCTCTGGAGGTATGCTATGGAACAGTATAGATGCAAATGTTGTTGTATATGTACACCTATACAATTATGCAGGTGATAATAGGAAAATGACTTGTTTAGGTTTGCTTTTAGACATTCTATGTATTAACCTTAAAATTTGCTTAGGGGACTGTTTGTAGGTACAGTCCCTGTCTCACACCCGAGTGTGTACACTTGTGTTGTGAGAGAGGAGCCTTCCTATGCAGTTTTAGCCATGTACACTTAAAATACGCATGAACGTGTATTATGCAAAGTTGACTTACATAAACAGCACCTTTGTATGGGTAAGTTGGAGAATCATGGTTCTATCCGAGATGAAACAGTTCTCTCTTCTTTACAAGATTGGTGCGTCTCTCACTTACTTTGTTCTTTGTGTTGAGGAGTGATACTATACCAACGTGGATGAGAACTTAGAATGGAAATTTCGATACCGTTCTGAAAAATTCCGATTTTAGAAACTAAAAATACTTTCGAAATTCCAAAAATTCTGAAAAAAAATCGGATCCGAATCGGAATTATTTTAAGATTTCCAAAAATTTCAAAAATATTCCGAAAATATATTTTCTGAAAATTTTTCAATTTTTTCTGAAATATTCCAAACTCACCTTACATTGGTCTCACATCGGCTAGAAAGGAAGGCAAGATGATGAAGGTGAGTCTATAAATTAAGCTAGTACTACATTAGTCCCAAGCCAATAGCTTACGTTGAAAAATTCTGAAATTTTCTGAAAAATTCCGAAAAGTTTCAAAAAATTCGGAATTCTGAAAATTTCGGAATCAGAGATGAAAATGAGAATTCCGAATTTTCATAATCGGAATCGAAAAGGCTTCTGAAAATTCCAAAATTGCAGAAATTTTATCCGAAAAGACTATTTTCGGTCCGTTCCGTCCAAAACACATCTCTAGATGAGACCTTGATCCTTCCCACTTACCTAGGAAAGAAAAACAAAAATGAAAATCTTTTTTGGATATTGTTGATGAAATTCAACTTAGCGTATTAAATGTTTATGCATGATTTAACATTGCTACAACTTTATTTGTTTATTGTACCCTTTTAGCCATAGAAAAACCATTATCAATTTTTGCTAGTGTTAGATGTAGTGATCTACTCCACATTAGTGTACCAGTTCCCTAACAAATCTAAGCTTTCCAAGTTCCAACCCAATAACGTGCGGTTTTCGTTCTTTTGGGCTTTTCAATAGGACGCTTACGCTTAAATGCCAATTTTCAATGGTGTTTGGATTCTGCCAAGAATTCTGTGGCTTTGTGGACTGCTTGCTGCTGACAATCTATGTCGTATTCAACACCTACAGTTAGATTGTTCCAAATTAACTGTATTAAGTCAACTTTATAAAGTGGTCATTTTTAGAACAACCAAAAATAATGTGGTTAGAAATTTACAAAGACTTAGGGATCGCATGGTAATATTGTACGTAGTTTTTGGTTTTTTGTTTTTGTTTTCATTTTTTGAGTTGATTACAGTCAATTTCCAATACAAAAATTTGGAAACAAAAACTAAAAAATCAAAAACCACAACGTTACCATGCGAGACCTTAAATATTTGATTGCTGAAGTAGACGTTGGATTATTGGACATATATACGACCCAAAAAATAATTGGTGAGACTGAATAATTGGGTTCAGTATTAGGTAGTTTATGCATTAAGAAATGGAGGGGCCCTCTAACGATTCTTGGTTTATTTCCCACAGTATATCTCTGTTAGTACTATACATTTCATTAGTACATTAACATAAGACCTAGTACATTAAAATAAGATGGTATAAGAACCTGTTTGGGGATGACATCTCAAATGCACGTGTGGTTTCAATATGCTTTTAGAATACAAAATACATATATTTACATGCTTTCATAAAATTTTACGAAGGAAATTAGAGGTTCAAAAACATGTTTTACTTGAAGCAGATCCAAGTGTGCTTTAGTCTAAACGTGATTCTTAATCCAAAAACAACACATAAGTACATGAATTCTTCTATTAACATCAAGTATTTGCTCTTTATTATGTAATCGAGAATATCTTCTCTGCACCATTAACACCTAAGCCACTAATCAAAATCACGGGTTGCTCTTTGTTTTCTCTCTGCGGATTTAGAATGTTTTTCATGTCCCTTTTAATGAAATAAATATGCTTTCAAATTACTTAAAATCCGGCAATTAAAAAAAAATTAAAAGTACTTAGACCTGGTTCAAGCAAAATGTGTTACAAGAAATAGATACGCATTTTATTTAAAGAAAAAGAAACACATTTTCTCATGGCGCCCTTGCAAGTAGAGCTTCTCCTTTAATTATGTCTCTGCCTGAATGTAAAAGCCACACCCGACCCAAATGGTCCTTTAATGTCTTCCTAACCGAAAAAATGATAGAAATAAAAAACCCGAAAAAAAAACAGAAAAAAGAGATTCCGACCTGCCGGATTCGGACCAGCGACCTTAGGATACCATTGGCTTGTACCAACTACAGTCCTCCGCTCTAGCAACTGAGCTAAGGTCGGTTTACAAACATTTGGGTGCTTAACTAATGTAAAGTTGAAGAAACGAGTAACTCACTTGCAGTGACCTTTTTTAACAATTTAATTAATTTTTGGCCTAATCAGTGATAAGTACACTCCTAGCTACTTATTAGGCATTAGTTTGACAGGTCCTCTGATAAAAATTGGACTAAAGTGTCCATTCAAGCAAAAACACGCTTATTTTCTCATTTTGATGACCACCAAACTGTCATATGCACATAACTAACTTTTTAAATATATATATATATATATATATATATATTAGGCTTTAAAAATCCATAACTTTCAATTTAAATATTTTTTTTCGATTGAAGTTATATTTTTGGAATCTACTCAACGAGATCTATTATAGTAGTACAATTGTTGGTATGGAATTGTTTAAAAAAATATTTGTGAAATTTGACAAACAAAGTTGCAAGAGGTTGTTCCTAAACATTCACAGAAAAGTAGAGAGGAGAGAGCTGAGGCATTTGAGTTGTAGATGAAGCAATTTCTGACCACAAAATTATTAAATTTCATAGAATTAATTTACTGAAATTTACAAATTTCACAAAACTATTATTGGAATCTCACAAATCATTCTACTAACCAGTTGCATAGAAATTTATATTTTTAGAGTCTACTCATCCATACTCATTAAATAAGTACGATTGTTGAGAGAAAATCTGGAGAAAAAAAAAATTCATCTATTTTTTTTTGTGAAATTCTAAACTCCCCAAACTATTTGTTTGGGAGTGTCAAGTTTTGAAAAACTTATCAAAACTACATTTTGAAAAATTTTACAAGATTTTGTTTGAAAATTTTCACAAAACTATAGAAACTATTCTTAGAAATTTGAAAATTTAACCACCAGGGCTACTATCTTTGTTCTCAAGCAGGTCATCACCATCTTCGCCCATACACTTTAATTGTGTGTTTGGTGTGCAATAAATTGTTAAAAGTATGAAGCATTGTATAGTGGAAAAGGACGAGTCTGCTGTCTTTTTGGCTATCTGACCAGTGGTCCCCACTCCAACAACAACGAGCTCCTCCTCGCCATGGAGGATTTCAATTTTGAACTATCGAACCAATGTGTGGTGATTCAATAGAAAACACAAACAGATTTGGCGACGATGAACATCATGATCTAAGACAGAAATGATGAGAGATGGTATAACGAGAGATCCATGGCTCTGGTAGAGAGGAGAGAACGAAGGTGACATTTGGTGATGGCCGGAGATGGTAACGATCAGAGATGGCAATGATGGTGACAGTCGTAGACGGCGATGATAAGGGCTGAAGTCGTTGTGTTAGAGACGATCTCCAGTCGTTGACGGCGATGATGGTAAATATTAGATATGATAGGGATACATAGGGGTGTCATTTGGAACGGAAATTCCGATTCCGACCGATTTCGATCCGAAAAATTCCGATTTTGGCAACTAAATATGCATTCCGAATTCCGAATTTCCGAATTCCGGAAATTCCGAAAAAAATCGGATCGGAATCGGAATCGTTTTTAGAATTCCGAAAATTCCAAAAATTCTGAAAAATTTCCGAAAATATTCCGAAATTGTATTTTCCGAAACTTTTCCGAAAATATTCCGAAATATTCCAAAAAATTTCCGAATATATATTCCGAAATTGTATTTTCTGAAACTTTTCCGAAATTGTATTTTCTGAAACTTTTCCGAAAATATTCCGAAATATTCCGAAAATTGTGTTCATCCCACATCGAAAAAACACAAAAAATGAGATGTAATGTGCTTCTATCAAAGGCCTACAAGTCTCAAGTGAAATTCCATTAAGCTTGAATTCCGAATATTCTGAAAAATTCTGAAAGCATTTCGAATATTCCGAAAAATTCCGAATCTGGTGAAATTCCGAAAATTCCGAAATTTCAGAATCGGAAATAATTTTGGAATTTCCGAAATTTCGGAACGGAATTCGGAATGCATTTTTGACTTCCGAAAATTTTGGAATTTTTTCCGAAAGGAGTGTTTCCGATCCGTTCCGGCCGAAACACACCCCTAGGGATACCAGATAGGATTATATCCCCTCTCATAAAGTTTGAATTTTTTTTCTAAATTTGAGGGATATTTTGCTGATATGGATAAGGACACCCATGGAAATAAGGGATCAGGTGGATTGATAGAGCCTCCTTATTTACTTGGGATACCATGTAGGAAAATATCCCTGTTGCAACCAATATTTACACATCAAAAAGGGCTTCTTTTTCAAACATGCACACCCAGTGCATAGATATAAAAAGTCACCAAAATCAAAAAGAGAATGCCATAGTTCGGAGGAAGTGTAACGCATTTGGGGGAAAACTCTTTTCTTTCAATCATGTAGAGAGATTTGGAAGAATCATGAACCATGAATTGTCTTCTTATAAATCATTAATCCGGTAAATCATTAAAAAAAAAAAAAAAGCCTACACAATGGATATAATGCATGGCAAGCCTTCCATCTCTCATCAAAGGTTGCCTTATCTCTTTTTGCTATGTAACTTTTGTAGATCGCTCTATAATTCCATTGGATGTCTCACAGGTGATATCATGATGGATTGAGTGCATCAGGGAAGGCTCCTTATCTTGCTCTTGATTCGGTCCATCAATTCTTGTGCCGCTAGCAAATTCAAACAAAATGGATCGAGGAAGATCGAAAAGAATGTATTGTATGGATGACTTGTTCAACCTTTCTCATCTTGAAAACTCGATTTGGTTGCAATTTTTCTTGGCTAAATCAAGGATTTGGAGCTTGTTGCGTTGTAGTCCCTTTCTTAGCTTTGCTTACACGGGCAGTGGCACCTCACTAGATAAAGTCGATACAGAAATGGTTAGTGTCAAATTCCGTACTATTGCATGTCGAGTGTCATCTCTATCCACCCAGAAAAGCCTAAAATTCGAGTGTTGCAAGCTCTTCTTTGGATCAAAAACCATCGATTTACAAATTTCGTTAACCACACTGAATGTAGAAAACCTTTAAGTGCTGGCAGGTGGTCGTGTTTTTTCATAGGATTTCTCGTTTGTGGGTCAATTTATACGTTTCTCTATTGAGCTAGACAATAACAACAACAAAAACAAACAAAAAAACACAAAAAAAACATTGAAATTTGGGTCAAAAGATTTTTGCCCGAAATGACCAAATGATAGCAAAGTTATAAATATTTGAAGTTCATGTTGTCTGATAGATTCCAAAATATCTCTTTCCAACATTAGTAATGATATGCTTTCCAAATTTGAAAGCTAAATTTTATTTCCAAATGATTTAATAATTGTATTACATGTTGTGACAGTGGTCGGTGGTACCACATACCACTACATGTGGTAGAACCAGATTTAGGATTCAGATTTGTGAGAAATATATCCCCTTCTTCTCTCTCGAGATAACTTGCATCCCTCTTTGCTTCCAATTTTTCATCCCTTCTGAGTTCTACCAAATAGAACATAAAATGGACACACTAGCCCATACTCAACTTAGGTTATGGTTATGCCCAATATGTGCCATTGTCTTCCTCTTAAAATCAAGGGTTAAGTAGTATTAGATCCATCTTAGTGCACCGTTTTTAAAATAGATCCAACCCAAACAAGTTTTTCGTGTTAGTTCCACAAATATATATAATACACAAATGCCCCTATTAAATTCTTGCTATAATTAAGTCATCTAAAAATTAGGGATTTCAAATTTAGGTTTGAAAAAACCCAAATCATGCTATTATCTATAAATGTATATCTAATTATTAAAAAGTTTATATATACACTATATCCTCTCTACCCTATCTCTCTCTTTCTCTCTCTCTCTCTCTCTCTCTCTCTCTCTCTCTCTCTGTGTGTCCTTGTCCGAATTGCATCTCCGATCTGATCTTTCTCTCTCTACAATGGCCCAACCATTGGTTGCTCCGACACCCCTCTAAAAAGACGAGCTAGACATAGTCATACCCACAATCCAAAACCTCGATTTCCTTGAAGTGTGGAGGCCATTCTTTCAACCTTACCATCTTATCATCGTCCAAGACAGTGACCCATCAAAGATCATCAAAGATCATCACAGTTGTTGACCCATCTTTCTATTTTTTTTTTGTATTTTTTTTTTCCTTTTGGTCAGGGTCTTTTTCATCGGAGCTTCGGAGTACTGTCACGTGAACTTTAGAAAGTATTTAACAAAGAGTTTCTGGTCGGAGAAGCAGTTCTCCGGCACGTTCGCCAGTCGGCGACCTTGTTATTTTAACACGGGCGTTATAGTGATGAATCTGGTCAAGTAGAGGCTGTTCGGGTACACAAACCAGGTCGAGAGGTAGATGGAGATACAAAAGAGTAGATGGATCTACGAGATTGCAGTTTTCTGTAGTGATAAATTCTGCACTGCATGTAGTGATAAAGGGCTTTTTGTTTGGAGGAGTAGTGGAGGTTTTTTTTCTGGTTTTTTCTTTTCTGATCACTCATGTCTTTTTCTATTATTTTATTTTATTTTTTATTTTTCAGTTTAGCCCTGCAATTCGGTCGATCATATGGTTGAATGTTCATGTGATGGTTGGTGTCCTTGATTCGGATTTTTGATTTGGTCAAATTCTGGAAAATTGGATTCTTGCAAAATTTTACACTCACACTTTACACTCAGATTTCATACTCAATTTAAATTCTACACTCAAAATTGTTAACATACCTACCATAGCAACACCCACATGACTGGTATAATAGCTCTATATGAGTGTGTAAATTTATACATGAGTTGTAAATTCTACACTCAAATTTTACACATGATTGGTAAATTTTATACTAAAAAAGATTCAATCTTTCTGTGTGGCATAGCAAATTCATATCGGTGTTCATTTTTGGTTTGGTCAAAGTCTGAAAATTTGGGTTCTTGCAAAATTTTACACTATAATTGTGAGTAGGATTATTGTAACACCCCACTTTTTATTTTAAATAATTCATAGTGTCTTAATTAGAATTTTTAAGATTTTTAATTATGTTATTAATGTGGTCAATATACGAGTAACCGGTGTGAGTGCTTTACACTATAAAAAAATTAATGTGCTTTAAAAAAAAGAAAGGAAAACGTGCAAGTGTGTGGGTGTGCAGTTGTGTATGTGTGTGATAGCATTAATATATAAATATATATGTGGTATGTATCATATATATGATATAATATAATATTAGATTAGGCAGATATATTAAAATATTAGGTTAGTTAAGTCAAATAAAAAAAAAAAAAGAGAAACCCCTCTCCCTTATACACAGCCGCCGAGGGAGAGAGAGAGAGAGAGAGAAGAAGAAGAAGGAAGAAGAAGAAAAGGGAAGAGAAAAGGGAAAAGGGTCTTGGCTCCGTGGTCTCGTGTGGAATCGCGGAACGTTGTTATTGTCAATTTCTTTGATTGAGCGAGGTGAGTTAAATTTTGTGTATTCATATATATATACACGTATGTATATGTGTATACGGGGGTAATTAAATTAGTATGTACACTTTTAATTTAATTGTTAGGGTTAAATCTGTGTAATGAATATACGCTATTGTTGAAGTAATTTAGATAGTTTTATTCCCTTCGGGTGACTTTGCGATTATGACATTAGGGTATTCGAATGGGTAGGTGAATCGTTAGTTTGATCAAAACCATAGGTGAAATATTCATATTTGTTAGCAAATAGATGTGAAATTCGTTTTATGTGTAATTCACACAGTCGCAGAAGCTTTAAACAATTATTAGAAAATCATGGCTTTGAATTTGAACATTCTGTCCGCGTGTCTCATGTAAAACGTGATTCTGCACGTTTTTCGTCTAATGGTATTTTTCCTGATTCTGCACCGTTTGGGCAGAAATTTAAGATTTCAGTAGCAGTTTTTAGTATATTAAAATATACGAAATTGGGAAATATTATTCATTGTGTTTTTTTTTATTGTTCGTATGAATTAACGAAGATTACTTGGAGATACATGAATTCTCCTATAATGTTGAGCTATGAAAAGAAATAGGTGATAGTCATTACGTTGAGTCCGATTAAATTGTATAATTCCAAAAATGCAAAAATAGTTTCAAGTTCCTTAGTGTTCACCGCTCCCAGTTGTGATATTGTTTTGGTAGC
Source organism: Hydrangea macrophylla (assembly GCA_033977485.1). Taxonomy (NCBI): domain Eukaryota; kingdom Viridiplantae; phylum Streptophyta; class Magnoliopsida; order Cornales; family Hydrangeaceae; genus Hydrangea; species Hydrangea macrophylla. The sequence continues at coordinate 41,073,725 of CM066994.1, forward strand.
TCGACTTGCTGAGTGTACCTTTTTGCCAGTGGCTTCGTGATCAAGCTGGCCTAAGCCTTATGCCCGGCTTATTTTGTTAGACGTCTAGGCATATTGACTAGCCTTCTGTGTGTATACCTGGTTTGGTTGATACCCCAACCAAACTGGCACCAGAGTGGATGTTGGTAGTATGTTTGGGCACACATGGGATATATGTGTGGGTGTACCATGGAGGGTAGCCAAGTGGTGAACCTAGGAAATTGAATAACGAATCGTGCACAAAAATAAGAGAATCATTGTTAATAAAATTTCCTATGGGTTAAAGGATATAAAATGTTGATTTCCTCGTCTGTTGTTCTTTTCTTATACATTGTATTGGGACGTGTAGTGAGTAAATTGTGATAATGATCCTTCCTCTATCTTAGTACAAGTAGTTCTGCATATTCTTGTAGTATTTTGCTGTTATTAATCTTGTGGTTGCAGGATGGTGGGTCCACTAACATTTTGCAGGTATTGACTCACCATGAGACGTTAGGTAAGTATTACTTTATTTAAATTCGGGCGAGAACTGCATGGCCACCACATAAAGGGAAACCACCGCTCGTCCCAATATGTGAAGTGGAACTACTTTCTTGCCCGAGTTAATATTTTGTGTGGTAGTTAAAGGGTCAACGGGTGATCCTGAAACTGTGTGTGTGTGGTTTAACTCATACCAGTCATGTGACTGACCCGTGAGTTTTTTTTTCTCGCGGGTGCGTTCTTGTTGGAGCGTAGCCGATCATAATTTGCAGGGCTAGTAGGGAGTTCGTGGCACCTGGTAGCAGGAGGCGTGTGGAGTCTTGCGCTGTTCTTTTTATTCTTTTTTATATCACTTTAGAGAGTTTAGAAATAAGATTTCTGGCATTGTGGGCCATTTAAAAATTTAAGATATTGTTTTAGTGAAGTGTTCTTTTTAGATTCTTATAATGTTTTGGAGTTGGATTTAAATCTTGGTTTGACTTTTTAGTTGGATGTTGACCGTTGCTTTAGCACATGTGAGTAATGATTTTATTTCGGTACAGACTGTGTGATGTTATTATATTGCAAGCACCTTGATGATTGGACAGCTGGATATTGGTTGAGGGTTCTCCCTTGACTAATAATTGGTTGTCTAAAATTTGGGGTGTGACAATTATGGCATGCTGTGAAAATTTCACATTGATAATCAGACTAGTCATTGCTGCCAAAAATTACATTGAACGAAAAAAAATGGCAATGTATAATCTAAAAACCATTTGACGTGGCACTAAAGATATATAAATCAATAAATAGCAAATTTAATGGCAATATATGGTACATATTGTGATATTGATGCTATAATTAAGAGATTTTATATCAGAAAACAGTTATACTAACAACTTGCAAGATATTTGGTTGACGATCGATATAAATTTGTATATCTACATGTGTATCTATCTATATACGACTTAAATGATGACTCCAACAATTTAGGGATTAATGATCAACATTAAGATATGCTAAAAATAAGGGATATTTTCAATTACAACATTGTTAGGGGCACTAACAAATTTCACTTATACTCACACCCACACTCTATCTCTCTCCTAGTAGCACTGTGGGGTCCGCACCCCATAGTGCCACTAGAAGAGAGATAGAGTGTGGGTGTGAGTGTTAGTGAAATTTGTTAGTGCCCCAAATATTACTCTTTTAGTTCATAGTTTCCTACGTGTATGTATATTTCTACATGTATATATAGGGGTAAATTCGTAACAATATTGACACTAAATTGGGGGGATGGACGAATCACAATAAACTTCTTATTTTTTGGACTTAACACTATAATTAAATCTTGAGTGGACCTAATAAAAAAAAATTTAGTAGATAGGAATTTTCGGGGAGATTTCTATAAAATCTTAATATGTACTCCATTAAAAAAAATTGTTAACACTATATGGCAAATTGGGACTTATACACGTAGTCAGTTTGCTTTGGTAATAAAATCTTAATATATACATAGATAAAAATAAATAAATATATATATATATAGATGTATAAATGTATTATATGTTACTACTGTGTGTATGCTGAGGAAAACTCTATGAAACATTTTAGTGGTTTTGGATGTTTTATACATCTTAGTGGTTTTGAACCCAAAATATTGTAATTAGGTCCCAAAACGTTATAACTTCAAAACTACTTCGCTTTTAAAAATCGAAACAGTTTAACTTACAACATTTTGGGATTCGATTACAACTTTTAATTAATGAGCAAGGTACAATATTTAACCTTAAAGGTGTGTTTGATAACTCAATTAAGCAATGAAAATGAAAGTTTTCAGCACTACATTTTTCTAATGTGCTTGACAATGTATCACTTAATTGAAAAGCAGCAAAAAATCTACTAAAAATTTTAACGTGAAAAAATTCTACTAAAAATAATCACTGAATGCAATCTATTTCAGTACTTGAAATGTTGTTTTCAGTATTGGAAACTCAATTGCTTAGAATTTTCAGCACTTCATTTTCAATACTTTATTTTCAGTTTTATCAAACGAACTCTAAATTAGGATATATGACATATCCTATCATAGAAGATTCCATATATGAAAAAAGACCAGTCATACTGCCCCTACGTTTTACCTAACTAGTAATTACCTCAAATTTTTTTTTTTTTGGTCTTTTTAAACACCTTAGTTACCCACATTTGGTTACAACTGAAATAGATATATTCTGAAAATAAAATAAATAAATAAAGGAAATAGATATATAACGATGGGTATGATAAACATCTACGATGCTTACACCAACAACTCCGTTGTAGTCTAGTTGGTCAGGATACTCGGCTCTCACCCGAGAGACCCGGGTTCAAGTCCCGGCAACGGAATTTCTTTTTCCTTTTATTTTATCTTAGCTATAGGGCTGTTCAAAAACCACCCTACTCACCCGTAGCCTTTTTTTTGGTTTTCAAACAATGTGGGTGGAGTCACGGGTCTTGGGGGTGGAAACCCGACAGTTTCGGGTGGAGTCACGGGTCTAGGGGGGTGAAAACCCGATTCGCCCGACCCGACTCGAAACACACTTAATTTTTTAAAAATATATATGTAATATACTTATATCAATATATGCATTATGTATTATATAGTCTTTAATATATATATATATATATGTAATATGCTTATATTAGTATATGTATTATGTATTATAAAGTCTTTAAATATATATATTTATGTTATATTCTTATATCAATAAAATATATATATCACTAGCGGAGATATAAAAATCTTAAAACCATTAAACTAGCACATGATTATGTTTTTATTTTTTGTTTGGTCAGAGCTTTGGTTAGCCCATGAATATCTAGACAAATACATTCAAAGCAAAAAAAAGAAAAGAAAAAAGAAAATGTAGACAAAGTCATGTGTAAAGCAAATACTTGATTGAGACAAATGAGACAATCGGGTTTCACCCGACTCGACCCGACTCACCCGACCACCCGATGAGTCGGGTGCACCCGACAAAGCGAGTGGATGACGGGTGGAAGGAGGGCAAATCCGACTATGTTCGGATGGTTGAGCAGATGAAGGCCAAACCCGACTCACCCAACTCGTGAACACCCCTACTTAGCTATATATCTGCGAATTATTTTGGATTTGTGGGGGTTGTTGCAGTTCTCACCGATTCTAAAAGCCCAGACATTTCTTTTGTTAATAGTGTTACTCATTTTTCTTTGCCTTTTTGGAACCTCTTGTGGCTTAGTTGGTTGGGATTATTGAAAAGGAAAAAACAAAAAAAAACAAAAATCGTTTTCTTATATTTTAATCACTACGTTATTTTGTGTGTGTGGATCATTTGGTGTAATGGTATTGAACATGGCATGAAAAACTTTTTTAATCAACTAGGTTACGTTGTTACTCTTCGTCACTGCTTGAATAACATTAAAATTAAAAGCTTTGAAATATGATATTAACTTAAGAGAAAAGGAGGACAGTAACTTACAAAATTCAACATTATTTATTTTGGCAAAATAAAATAATTTTTTTCCCTTTGTTATCAAAAAAAGGAAAATATTTTCTTTTCTTCTCTATCTCTCCCTAAATTCATGAACCAAATCGAGCCTCAATTTTCACTTTTTATTTATTTATTATTATTGAAGGGGATTTTGGTGTGTGTGTGTGTGTGGGGGGGGGGGGGGGGGGGGGGGAGTAAAATAAAATTCAAGAATCCCAAACCTCACTAGTAATGATCTTTTAATTACGAGCAACGACTTTAGCCTAGTTGAAAGTGGCGCTCTATGCTAAGCTCATTATTAGGGTTTGAACCCTGTCCCCTCCCCTTTTCCCCGGCACTGGCACTTGAGTTCTCGCACGAGCCTAATGCGCAAAAATGAAAATAAAAAAAAAATGAAAAATTGATCATTAACTACCAACTCAACAGGCTACAAAAGAATCCGGTCATTCAATACAAATTAATTATCGTGCTTTCCTCCTACTCCGACTCTGTCACGTCCTATTTAAGTAAAATACCAACTTCTACTCCACTCCTACTCCGTTTACTATCGGGTATTCCTATTACACTCCTACTCCGTTTGTTAATCACCACTCCAAAATTAATTGTTCTTTTATAATTCAAAGCCCACTTATATTTTAGCTTAATTTCCTAAAAATCATTTTCACACAAATGATTCTAAATTTGTTAATCACAATTCAAAAGTTAAATATTAATACTGAAGAGAAAGAGATGTATATATATGCCCTGATTTTGTAAATAAGTTTAGTATGAGGGTAGTTTAGTAACTTAATAATTTAATCGGGGCTGGGTAGGCTTTAAATAGTAGTATTTCATGGATACCAAAACTCTGCCCCGACTCCTATAGAGTTTTTGTTTTTCCATACCAAATCTACTCCTACCCTTATAACTCCTCCAAACATGTTCCATTAAGAACAAAGTAGGACGGAAGTCCAACGGGGCAGGGAACTTTTCCATCTCTAAGTATGATCAGTCCACATCTCCCACATGGTGGAATTTCTTTTGGTATTCCATTACTGTTATGGCACCAATTTTTATTAACTTATCATTTTTGGCTTTATGGCGCACTAATTCTTAAACTATTGAGTTTCAAGTCATTCTAAGGCAACTTTCTAAGAAATTGGCAATTTGCATGTAGTGTATTTTACGTATTTGGTAAATGTGTGAAGGATGAGTTTACTGGTACTCTTTTTCTAGGGCATTTTTTTTTTGTTTGGGCCTATTTTGGTTTGTTCTTTGTCAGTCTGGCATGTAGTACGACCAAGTACTTTGCCAATATGTGGTACAATTGTTAAGTTATTTGGAAATTAAATTTAAAATTCAAATTTGGGGAGCATAATATTACTCTTCTATATAAAACCAAATATAGATCATAATCAAATGGTTTTGTGGAGTTTTGCTTTATGCCATAATGCTATGCGTATCAAGGGTTTTAATATTATTAAATTTGAACTCTGATCATAAAGGAAATATTTGGATTTATTTAATGAGTAATGCTATACTTCCCAAAAAAATTTTAGATTTGATTCCCAAATGCTTTAAAATTAGTTGGATCAAATGTTATGGCAGTGATCGGTGGTCCAACAAGCAGGACATTTGAGAATTAAATTTGGGATTTATTTATAAAGCTTAGCATTAATATGTTTTAATGCAATCTTTTGTATCTCAATTATGTAACTTTTGACGTGAGTTTTATCGTTGTATGTCTAAATTCGTTGAGAATGTGGTCTTTTGTTTTTTAATTTTTAAGTACTATATAACTCTAGTAATCAATTCACGGAAAAATTCAATTATACAATTGTTTTCTTAATGAGAGTAAATTAGAGACAGACGCACCGTAAACTCATATGTTTACGGCATCCAACCATTTTGTGCCATGTCATCTTTGCACTAGTGTAATATCCGTACAACTTAGCAACATCAGATATTTTCTCCTCTCTTCCTTGCTGACTAAAGAGAGAGATGACCTCTCTGCAACAACCCATTAAAGCTCCCCTTTTACGTATCTCTGTAGAAATACACACAGAGTACTAAATTAAGGTAAGAAAAAAGGTAGAATCTAGAGATATTCCATGAATACTCATTTTCTCGCTCTACAATTTTTCATAGCCAAGGAGAAATGGAAATTGATGGGTGGTTGTTCTTCTCCATCCTCTACAAAACCAAATCCTCACTTGGCACTGACCAGTACTGAAAAGCATTAGAATTTCCAATCACATGTAAATTAGCTTTGTCGTTTCTTCATTATAGGGTATCTTGGGCATAGATTTTGTTGGAGTTAGATTTACTCATGAATTTTAAAGACTTCATCATGTTGTTAATTGCACTTTTCCCTCAATAGGATATTGTCCTAACCTTAGGACAAGAGCTTGCTCTACAAGCTGCAATGGAGGATATCTCTGCTCAATAGAGAGCCAAAGCCAAACATTACAGCAAAGATCAATTTCTTATATATTTTCTGGTTGTGTTTACAGCCTATTTATAGAGAGTCAAAAACTCTTCTTCTCCCTAACAGACTTGGAACTTACACAGACTCTTCCAATACCTATAGACACCTACTTTGCAAAAAGTCAAAAAACTTACAGAGACTCTTCCAATTCCCATAGACATCTAATTTGCAAAAAGTTAAAAAAAAATTGAATAAGAAAAACAACTCTCTGAAAAACTCTATTTTCTATTGTGCGCCGTTTTCTTCTGTCTTTTCTTTTCTTTCTTTTTCCTTTTTGTTTTTGAATTGCAATAGCTTTCAGAAGAGTTTGAATCATCTTTGGAAGTCCTAGATTAATCGGACGCTTGTCATCATCGGATCTTAGAGGTGGTACTCCCCTTAATTCGACGTTTGGTCAAAATTGGGGTGTCTACAGTAAGCCTAATTTTTTTTAGTCTCCTTACTTTCTTAATAATGCTTCAGTGAACTATCAAAATCAAATATTTAGGATGTGCTAAAAGCAACTGAAGGAAATGCTTCTGGGGCATCCTTAAATGCAATAATTGTATTCATAATTTGATGAATAATAAGAACTGACAATACCATCCTTTGGATACATCCAATATCAAAACTAATGCTTAAATATCATGAATATATTTATTCGAGAAAAAAATAGAAATGACCTTTAAGAGACTTCTATTTTTCAAAATAGTGATTCATGATGATACAATTACTGTTAAAATAAATTGATTGTGAAGAACAGTATTCATATTCAAGTGTCAATCAAAACAAACCATAAGCAAATGGCTAGCGTGCCATTAGATTCATCTTGTTTACCAGTACAGGAAAATTGTGACAATGAAACATCTTTAACCTTTTTACTTGTGAATTGTTCATTTTCCCGAGTCATTTCGAGATATTGTTTTCCCTATGTAAAATTCGCAGGAGCATTGATGAGGCAATAAAGAGAGGTAACGCCACAAAATATGGTCTCGCGGCAGGCATTGTGACGAACGACTTGAACGTGGCCAACACTGTCTCAAGATCGATCCAAGCTGGTGTCATTTGGATCAACTGTTATTTTGTTTTCAACAATTATTGCCCTTACGGAGGGTACAAGATGAGTGGTTTTGGGAGAGATTTGGGATTGGTAGCCCTTGACAAGTATTTTCAAGTCAAGTCTGTTGTACCTCTGTAGACACCCCATTTTGTCGGCTATCAGATTTAGGAGACCCATAGCTTGGTGGTTCACAATGATCGTAAAAGACTCAAAAGGACTCTCGAAAGTCAGCTCTATCTCTCAGAATGCTCAGAATGACCAAAATGACCCTGAAAGCCCGAAAACTCTCAGATTTGGTCCCAAAGTTCTGAAAACATGCTACGTCGTAAGAAAAGCAATAAAATGAGTTTTTAAGTAAAATCTGGATGAAATCGTCAGCTCCCAGAGACCCCCGGAAGTCCCGGAAGTTCCCCGAAAGTCCCCGTTGACCGGTTTGACCAAGGTTTGACTAGGTTTGACCAAGGTTTGACCAGGTTTGACCAAATTTGACCAAGTTTGACCAAAATCGTCCGAATTCACCGGAATCATTAGAAAAGTATTAAAATGAGATTTAAAAGAGAATCGCGCGAAAACGTCGGCTCCTGGGAGCTCCCGGAGGTTCCCAGAACTTCCCGGGAATCCCAAGTTTGACCAGTTTGACCAAGATTTGACTTTGGAATCGGGGCACCGAAACAATTTTCAAATATTTTTCATGGATACTAGAGGTCAATAGCTTTCCAACGGTATATCGCACATAATTCCTGGATTTAAAACGAATTTATTTTGAATTTCCGAAGGTGAAAAAGGCGATCAAATCAGCTTTTATCGCGAATACCGCAAAACTTTTCAAAGTGACCTATCCCCGAACTATTTTTTATGTAAAGTAGACTCCATTACCTTTCCAACGGTATATCACAACCTCAATTTGGAGTTCGTATGCATTTTCTGTGAATTTCGGACGAAATAGGGCCTTTTCGCGAATACCGGAACCTCTGGGGGCCTAAACGTAATTTTCTGGGCTTCTGAGGAGCACTGCCGCCGCGGCACTGGCCCAGTGCCGCCGCGGCACTCAAACCTCGCAGAGTCCATTTTTGTAATTTTTTTGGGGGTCCAATTTGATTAATTGAAAGCCAAAACGACATAGTTTTATGTTCACAGTTGTTTGGGACCAATGGGAGTACTTCTAAAACCCCAAAACCACCCCAAATTGGCCTATATAAACCCCCCATTGCTCTTCATTTTGGGGGAGCCAAGTGCAAAGCTTGAAAAGTTGTAGAGAAGAAGAGAGATAGAGATAGGTTTAGAAGAGAGAAAGGGAGCTTCTCCCATTGATTTTCCATAAGAAAGTGAGTTTTATTCTTGTTTTCTTCCATCATCCTTCTATATACTTCACATTCAAAGTCCACTCCAACCCTCATTCTTGAGCATTCATGAGATAGGAAGCTACTTCCATGTCCAAATGTCAAAATCTATGAGTGAAACACCAAGCTACAAGTCCAAAATCACATTGATTATCATCTATTGATTGCTATTTACTTGCTTTGATTATATATATGTTCATCTCTCCTTATCTCATTTCTTTTTCTTTTCTTTATTTACTTACTAGTTCATCATCATCTAAGTGATGACATGAAGTTTGGGGTGAGTGAATCCTTATGGATAGTAGCTCTTGACCTCAAAAACATGTTTGATAGATGATGATCATAACCTCAATACTTCCAAGGTATTCTTGGAATGTATTGAAGTTATGCCCAAAAATAAAATAAATCTCTCCAACAATCTTGGAGGTTCTTAAATGATGAGTTTGATGTAGGTATTCTAAGTGGCTATGATCCTTATTGAGTGTTGAAAACATGTTTTCAAAACATCTATTTCAAAACCCCTCTCAATCCCTCTCATTTGGTTTCAAGAAACAAAACTTTGTTTTCTCCAAAATCTTCAAAACAATGAGTCAAAACAATGAGTGAGTTGAGTTCAAAGATTTTTCTAGAACACAATACTCAACATATGGATACAAGGCCACTTGGAAAGTCTTCCTAACTCATTGGAGAACACCCATGATTTTTGGTTTGACTTGGAAGTACTTGGAAATGGTCCATTTGGGTCCCAACATTCCTTCCAAACATTCTGTTTTTGCTGTCACAGCAGCTAGGTCAACTTACGACCTTTTTTCCAGAAAACCTTTCCAAAAAGGGTTGTCCTAAATTATTTTTCCCTTAAAATTCAATGTCTTAGGAAACTTTCTGTATAAAATAGGCCTCTAGATCATTCTTTTTTATTTTCTAAGATTTTCTAACATTTCAGACGACAGTACGAACTCTGTTTCTGAGTGACCTCTATTGTTTGTGTAATTTCTCTCAATCTGTGATAGCTATTCAAGATTGGCCTTTTGGGTTGTGTTATAGACACAATAAGGAACATCTACATAAAAAATCATGCATTGAAAACATTCCTAACCCCTCTTTTCAAATTCCAAAAGATCATGCTACTGTTCTGTCCACTATTCACAGCAAGTACACTTTAACTTTCATTCTTTGATTTGAGGCTTATATGCATTCCAAATTAGTTCATATCTTAGGAAGTGGTTCATACTACATTTGTATATATCCCATGTTGATTTCATTCATTCATTCTTGCCCATTTTAGACTTCTAAGCCATTCTAGAAATCCATGTACACAAAACACACTACAACCTTTGCACATTTTTAGATACATACATTGCATTCATGCAAGATTTGGGGTTTTTGTAACTCTTAATCTAAGGAGATTATAAGGAATGAACTCGATCACTCGTTCATGCTTCCCCTTGATCTATTCATCCTTTCTCATCCGTCCCGGGGATTGAGAGGTCTTCTTTTATCAAAGAATAACATGCATCATTCTAGCCTTGCTAAGCATATTTTGATTTCTTTGCTTATTTGTTTCAATAACAATTCATGTCCCCCTTTAGATTAGGAAGTCTTGATTATTTGATACATGATTAGACGATCTTTCCTAGGTTTATTTGTGTGGTCCTTCACTTTACATTGCATGATATTTGGCTTAGATCTTATGAATGATATCTTATCTTTTGATCTTCCAATTTCAAGTTTTCTTATGTGATGTAATATACTACAATAGTATTAATTGTCGAACCAAACATAGTATAAGATGATTATTTGGATGCTAATTGAGGCCTGTCGAAAGACGGGGCGAGTTGAGGGTGTTTTAGTCGCGACAAAGGCTCCTTCCTCTCTCGTACCAAAACCCCGAACCAAGTTCTTTGGTTATGAAGGGCCGGTGCCCTTATCCGCTTGGGTGAGTCAAAATTAGGTTTCTTGGTTCCTTAAAGACCAAGTGGCGACTCTGTATCTGTTTTCAACAGACCTTTCGTTTTCTTTCCTTGATTCAAATCAATTTCAAAACAATCTCAAACAAGAGAGAAGTGGTCCGAAGCCCGGTATCCACAATCTGGCGACTCTGCTGGGGATTTTTATTTTCAAAACAAAATAATACAGAGGTTTGACTCATAAGAAGCATCCTTAAAATCATCTTTTTACTGTGTCTGGTTCACTGCATTGCACTCTTGCATTTCCCCCCCCTCCGACTGTGTCTGAAACGCGGCGCTGACATTGTTCAGGTCTTGCTGTGCCAGGGCACAAGTCACCGTTGATACTGTACCTTCCAAGGTATATCAAAAAGAGTAAAAAACCTCCGTACTGTCTCCCTGACGGTATATTGGAACTCTCGTCAACGGACCCTCTTTGACTAAACCCAGCCTTTGCATATAGATTCCTGTAGAACCTTTTATAGGACTGTTCATTTATCTTTTCAGATAGGACAATGCGATATAACTGCTGTATGCCCTGACGGGATTACCTGCGCGGTGTAGACGCTTATGTGGCATAGAACAGAACCTCTTTCTTATGATTCCCAAGGCAATCACTCACATGTAGTCACATTGAGTTGACCTGCCTAAGCATCATGACAAGGATGTCTGCTCCATGCTCGCAAAGATATACACCGCAAACCTTGTTTGTCGGTCCTAAGGCATAGGAGTATGAAAACCTGCTGGAAAGTACGATCACTATAACCATATTAATCAGTTTCTCCCAAGAACCCTGCTCAAATTTCCCAGAAATACCAGAAACTCTGCCCAGATATCCCAGATATAACTGTATTAACCCGTTTCTCCCAAAAACTCTGCCCAGATATCCCAGATATAACTGCATTAACTTGTTTCTCCCAGAAACTCTGCCCAAATTTCCCCGAAATGCCCAATCCCTCCTAGAAGCTTTCATAAAAACCTGGAAACCCCTGTTATCCCTTAGTGATCGTACTGGAAAGTAAGGTTGGCACACTCCATATGGTTAGGGCCTTATTTGTTTAACTGCTATCTGTTAGAAATAGAAGCATCATATAGATTAGGCCTTACATCCGCCTGCTTGTCCCACATGCATGCACCATCTATTTGCACGCACTGCCTCGAGTCAGTCCGCATCACTGTCTTTGTCTGTCTAAAGTCGTCACTATCAGGACCTGATACACCCTTTTCTCTTGAAATCTGTCAGGTCAGTATAGATTCCCGAAGTCAGCAACTGGGATCCTCGTCCTGAGTCAGAAGTTCGAACAGTCATTTGGTCAAAATCAGCCCGCTAAGTCATTCCAACATGAACCAGGAAGAATTAGAAAACAAGGTCACTGAGTTGGGAGCAACCATAAACCAGCAATCTGATCGCATGGCCCAAGTTTTGAGTTTCATGGAAGAACTGAAACAGCAGCAGCCACAGTACCCACATGGGTTTCCACCACCACCGCCTGGGTTTGGACCGCCTCCCGAGAATAATGGGGAAGAAGACTGGTTTCAAGGAGTCCCGCCGCTTGCATATGAGAAGAAGCTCCAGGAGAAAATGGACAAAGTTGACAAGCTTGAAAGTGTGTTGAGGAAGAGCAAAGGGGTTGATGATTACATGTTAGACCTGGAAGGCCTCTTTGAGCCCATCAAGCTAAGGCTGCCCGAGAACTTCAAAATGCCTGAAATTGACCGTTTTGATGGAACAGGGAATCCAAAAAGTCACATCAAGCTGTGCATGAGCATCTTCCAATCGATGGGCTGCACTCATGAGCACATTGCGATGTTGTTCCCACAAACCCTTAAAAATGCCGCACTATCCTGGTTCCTAACCCTCGAAGCCTCCAAGACCCGAGTCTGGGAAGACATTGCTAGAACTTTTATTGATCACTACTCTTACAACCAAGAGTTTGATATCACCATCCGGGATCTAGAGACTACCAGGCAGAACTTTAATGAGTCCTTTACTGCGTTCTTGAGCAGATGGAGGAATAAAGTGGCTCAAATGATCCACAGACCTGTTGAGAAAGAGCAAGTACGTATGCTGGTCAAGAACATGCAACCAGTATATCATGACAAGCTATTCTACCAATCCATCTCCACATTCGAAGAGCTATTTGAAATAGGCACCAGAATAGAGGATGCCATCAGAGAAGGAAAGTTCAAAAAGGATGAACCCCAACACCAGTCCAAGAGACCTAACTACTCCCTGGACTCCCCGGATATCAATGCACTTAGCAACCAATCAATGGCCTGCGCCCTTCGTCCATACCAGTCCATTCCGCCAAATCGCCCAAAAGGCCCTCGCGAATTCTCCAAACTTGATGTTCCTCTTTCCACAGCCTTGGACCACTTACTCAGAAAGGGCCACCTACAGCTCCTCCCTCACAAACCGCTACCGGATCCCATACCCTCCCACTACAACATGAGCCTACGATGTGCTTACCATCAAAATCTAGGCCATGCCACCGATCAATGCATCCGCCTCCGCCATGACATTCAGAACCTCATAGAGGATGTATCCCATCCTAATCCAATCCACTATCTTGGCTTGGACCAACCGATCGAATGATCCTTTCCGTCAATGCTAATGAATGTTGAAGCTACGCAGTAAAGTGATGGTGTTTGGAACTTCTGCTAAAAAATTTAACAAATGGGTCGCAAAGACACTCCATTTGAGACCAGGTCAAGTCAAGTTGAGTCTGTTCTATGTTTCGAGTCCATTTCAATTCTAGTCTTGTGATCAAGTCTGTCTGTCATCGAGTTGTTAATAAGTCTGTAAACCTTCCTATTGATGGAATGAAATCTCATTTTGCTTAATCTAATGTGCCCAGTCATAAATGCATGAATCACTAAACTGAAGTGTCACTTTTCGAATTACCATGGATATTACTCTGGTAATAATTTTTCTACGACAAAAAAGAATCCTGAAAGGTTAAAGTCGATTTCACGCTGACACTGATGAAGAGCTGGAATTGAATAGTCTTACTTTAAGAATTTAAAGATGCTTTTGCCTCAATCTTGAAAAGACATACTTGAAACTGACTTGGGGCTTGCCCAACACCCTTTTTTCCACCATTTCGAAGCCTTAAGCCCAATCCAATTGGGAGCCACGCAATCTGTCCAATTGAAAGCAATGCAAACTTAGCCCTTGATGGTGGCCAAACATTTCAGTGAGTTTCATCTCCACTTTTCAAAAAAAAAAAACAAAAAAAGAAAAGAAAAGAAAAGAAAAGAAAAGGAAAAGCTCGCTAGGTTGAAAACCCGAAAGGGCACCTAGGCAAAAGTTAGAGCTGAAAAAGGTGTTGATTTCCAAAATCTGACCCTAGCCAGTCGAAATGTTGGAGAAAATTTTGATGAAACAAATGAGAAAATCATACGCTTCAAGATACATCTAAAGAACGTGCCAAGATCACATTTCAAAAGGCACAGAATGACCACAAATAAATTCAGAGAGCTGACATGCACATTCTGGAATTCTGAGATTGCGATTGAAAGATCTTACAAGAATCGACTATATTAAAAAAAAAAAATTGACTGGCTAGGCGAAAGTGAAAAGGATCAATCCTCAAAATAAAACAAAAAGAAAAAGAAAAAGAAAAAGAAAAAGAAGGGGAGATTGAAACTGAATCCTTTTATTCAAAGCTACCACAAGTGGCTCAAGTTTGAACTTCTTTGATGATTGGTTTGAAAAACCCTCAACCAATTTCCTTCAAGCCTTGCCTTGAACTACGCTCGACCTGATTCCCACTCGGGGATACGTAGGCAACCACATCGGTTCGGTCGACACCATCATAACCAAACCAATTTCTTTCAAGACCTTGCCTTGAACTACGCTCGACCTGATTCCCGCTCGGGGATACGTAGGCAACCACAATGGTTCGGTCACCCCACCTACCTAAAAATCAACCCGCTTCTTTCCGACCATGGCCCGAACTACGTTGGACCTGATCCCCACTTGGCGGTACGTAGGCAGACTTTCAAAAAAAAGAAAAAAAGAAGGATGGCTCGCTAGGTCGAAAATCCGAAAGGACGCCTAGGCAAAAATTAGAGTTAAATCCAAGGTGAGCAATAACAAAAGAGAGAAAAGAGCTTGCTAGGTCACCTCACTGGTGCCTAGGCAAAAGTTATGAGCATTTGAGAGATTAAAGTCACGGTCCATGCCTCAAGCCAGAAAATCACCTTCCACACTAGGGGCAAACATCGGCTACCCGCCTCGTTTGCCTGACTTTTACTATCTACCCTTCATACAAGGGGCAAACTTTGGTCACCTACCTCGTTTGCCCAAAACCTCCAATAAACCATCATCCAAACTAGGGGCAAACTTCGGCCACCCACCTCGTTTGCTTATGAATCCCACTTTATACAGCTCAAACTAGGGGCAAACTCCGTTTGCCTAACACAATCCCTTCACACCAAGGGCGAGTTTTCAAGTTACCAAGTTGTTTTGAAAATTTTGAAATAGAGCACCTTTTACTCTAAAAGCTAAGGCACTAATTCAAAGCACTTCCTGGAAGAAGCAGAAAATTGACTAGATCACTAAGGAGGAATTTTCAAAAATCAGATTTATCAGTAAAGTGCTACCATGTTAAGATGAGGGGTGAACACCAAAAGAGAAATGGTACATCGTTTATGACAAAAGCACATCAAGTTTTGACAAAACGAGCTTGTGTCAAATATGTCATCCTCGTGCGTCAATGTCTGTCAAGTTTTTGAGTCTGTTGTAGTCTCAAATGTGTAAGTCAACAGCGATTAATAAAATTTTCAAATCAAGTTATAAAGAGCATGCCAATACAAGCAGGAGTACCAAACACCATTACTGTACCGGTTAAGGCGTCAGCATGAGAAGCGTCCAAACTTAGGGCAAATACGAATTCCAAACCATCGAAAGTTGACCATCATCTCCTTGCAACATAAGTCCATGAGTGGCTGTTGATTACTTTCCCTCGTCCATGCAACATAAGTCCATGAGTGGCTATTGATGGATCCCGGTTTCGGGCCAGCAAGATTTGATCAACTATGAGAGATTCGAATTTGAATCCTGGTTCCCGGTCAAGAGAAGTAGTTGAAGAGAGATCCCAGAAAGAGTCGCTTCATCCCCAACAGATTCAGTTTAATCCCCCAGCAGGCATATCGATTTGTACATCGTCAGTTCAATCTATGACAGTCACAGTAGTTCACTGTCGACTCGTCTTCTCGATTCGTACATCGTCAGTTCAATCACGACAGTCACAGTAGTTCACTGTCGACTCGTCTTCTCGATTCGTACATCGTCAGTTCAATCTATGACAGTCACAGTAGTTCACTGTCGACTCGTCTTCTCGATTAGTACATCATCAGTTCAATCTATGACAGTCACAGTAGTTCACTGTCGACTCGTCTTCTCGATTCGTACATCGTCAGTTCAATCTATGACAGTCACAGTAGTTCACTGTCGACTCGTCTTCTCGATTCGTACATCGTCAGTTCAATCTATGACAGTCACAGTAGTTCACTGTCGACTCGTCTTCTCGATTCATACATCGTCAGTTCAATCTATGACAGTCACAGTAGTTCACTGTCGGCTCGTCTTCTCGATTAGTACATCATCAGTTCAATCTATGACAGTCACAGTAGTTCACTGTCGACTCGTCTTCTCGATTCGTACATCGTCAGTTCAATCTATGACAGTCACAGTAGTTCACTGTCGACTCGTCTTCTCGATTCATACATCGTTAGTTCAATCTATGACAGTCACAGTAGTTTACTGTCGACTCGTCTTCTCAATTCGTACATCGTCAGTTCAATCATGACAGTCACAGTAAGTTCACTGTTGACTCGCCTTCTCGATTCGTACATCGTCAGTTCAATCTATGACAGTCACAGTAGTTCACTGTCGAGTCGTCTTCTCGATTCGTACATCGTCATTTCAATCACAACAGTCACAGTAGTTCACTGTCGACTCATCTTCTCGATTAGTACATTGTCAGTTCAATCACAACAGTCACAGTAGTTCACTGTCGACTCGTCTTCTTGATTAGTACATCGTCAGTTCAATCACAACAGTCACAGTAGTTCACTGTCGACTCGTCTTCTCGATTAGTACATTGTCCGTTCTTTTGATCATGGTTAGTCCAACCGTAGATCCAATCCATGACAGTCACAGTAGTTCACTGTCGACTCGACATCTCGGTTAGTTCAATCGCCAGTTCAATCCATGACAATCCCAATAGTTCATTGTCGACTCGTCATCTCGATTAGTACATCGTTAGTTCAATCTATGACAGTCACAGTAGTTCACTGTCGACTCGTCATATCGATTCGTACATCATCAGTCCAATCTATGACAGTCACAGTAGTTCACTGTCGATTCATCATCTCGATTCGTACATCGTCACTTCTTCTGGTCACGGTTAGTCCAACTGTTGATCCAATCCATGATAGTCACAGCAGTTCACTGTTGACTCATCATCTCGATTCGTACATCGTCACTTCTTCTGGTCACGGTTAGTCCAACTGTTGATCCAATCCATGATAGTCACAGTAGTTCATTGTCGACTCATCATCTCGATTTGTACATCGTCAGTTCATTAATCATCATTAGTTTACCATCACTCTCATTCAAAATGTGCCGTGTTCATCATTCTCATTCAAAATCTTTGACTTCTATTAATGGGGCTTCCATGTTCATCGCTTGACATCTCAGGATTTCATCACTTGACGTCTCTTGACTTCTGTATCCGTCTCTTAATTTCCAGGGCTTCCGTGTCCGTCGGTTAACTATCTAACGGCATCTCCGAATATAGTCCTCCGGGACCCTACATCCAATTACATTCGCTTACGAAGCACACTTTCCAAAATTCAGAAGTTTGCTCCGAGACCCAGGGTCTTCACACCTTGGTATCCCTATTCGGGTCAATAACTGCATCATAGTTAGAAATATTAGCACGACACAAGTCCACTCGGAGTGGTACACTCCACAGCACCAGCTCATACTAGGATCAGAACACCAGGCATGATAGGACTCATGACACAATTCATATCACATCCATGCATTGCATATCATCCTCATAGCATAGCATCTGCCTGTCTCATTGTGCATGTGTGATTTGCTCCTTTGTGCCCTGAACTACGCCCTGGTCTGATTCCCCTTGGGGATACGTAGGCAGCTCACGCGGAGCACGACTAGCACTGACCTCAACATCATTTTTCAGCATCATTGCATCTTTTGCAACGCATTTTATCCTAAATCTATAGCCTCCAAAAGACCTGTCTCTTCAAAGCTTTGGCACTCGCTTGCGACATGCGTTGCCTCGCAAGTTCATGCCAAAGAGGGGCAAACTGTAGACACCCCATTTTGTCGGCTATCAGATTTAGGAGACCCATAGCTTGGTGGTTCACAATGATCGTAAAAGACTCAAAAGGACTCTCGAAAGTCAGCTCTATCTCTCAGAATGCTCAGAATGACCAAAATGACCCTGAAAGCCCGAAAACTCTCAGATTTGGTCCCAAAGTTCTGAAAACATGCTACGTCATAAGAAAAGCAATAAAATGAGTTTTTAAGTAAAATCTGGATGAAATCGTCAGCTCCCAGAGACCCCCGGAAGTCCCGGAAGTTCCCCGAAAGTCCCCGTTGACCGGTTTGACCAAGGTTTGACTAGGTTTGACCAAGGTCTGACCAGGTTTGACCAAATTTGACCAAGTTTGACCAAAATCGTCCGAATTCACCGGAATCATTAGAAAAGTATTAAAATGAGTTTTAAAAGAGAATCGCGCGAAAACGTCGGCTCCTGGGAGCTCCCGGAGGTTCCCAGAACTTCCCGGGAATCCCAAGTTTGACCAGTTTGACCAAGATTTGACTTTGGAATCGGGGCACCGAAACAATTTTCAAATATTTTTCATGGATACTAGAGGTCAATAGCTTTCCAACGGTATATCGCACATAATTCCTGGATTTAAAACGAATTTATTTTGAATTTCCGAAGGTGAAAAAGGCGATCAAATCAGCTTTTATCGCGAATACCGCAAAACTTTTCAAAGTGACCTATCCCCGAACTATTTTTTATGTAAAGTAGACTCCATTACCTTTCCAACGGTATATCACAACCTCAATTTGGAGTTCGTATGCATTTTCTGTGAATTTCGGACGAAATAGGGCCTTTTCGCGAATACCGGAACCTCTGGGGGCCTAAACGTAATTTTCTGGGCTTCTGAGGAGCACTGCCGCCGCGGCACTGGCCCAGTGCCGCCGCGGCACTCAAACCTCGCAGAGTCCATTTTTGTAATTTTTTTGGGGGTCCAATTTGATTAATTGAAAGCCAAAACGACATAGTTTTATGTTCACAGTTGTTTGGGACCAATGGGAGTACTTCTAAAACCCCAAAACCACCCCAAATTGGCCTATATAAACCCCCCATTGCTCTTCATTTTGGGGGAGCCAAGTGCAAAGCTTGAAAAGTTGTAGAGAAGAAGAGAGATAGAGATAGGTTTAGAAGAGAGAAAGGGAGCTTCTCCCATTGATTTTCCATAAGAAAGTGAGTTTTATTCTTGTTTTCTTCCATCATCCTTCTATATACTTCACATTCAAAGTCCACTCCAACCCTCATTCTTGAGCATTCATGAGATAGGAAGCTACTTCCATGTCCAAATGTCAAAATCTATGAGTGAAACACCAAGCTACAAGTCCAAAATCACATTGATTATCATCTATTGATTGCTATTTACTTGCTTTGATTATATATATGTTCATCTCTCCTTATCTCATTTCTTTTTCTTTTCTTTATTTACTTACTAGTTCATCATCATCTAAGTGATGACATGAAGTTTGGGGTGAGTGAATCCTTATGGATAGTAGCTCTTGACCTCAAAAACATGTTTGATAGATGATGATCATAACCTCAATACTTCCAAGGTATTCTTGGAATGTATTGAAGTTATGCCCAAAAATAAAATAAATCTCTCCAACAATCTTGGAGGTTCTTAAATGATGAGTTTGATGTAGGTATTCTAAGTGGCTATGATCCTTATTGAGTGTTGAAAACATGTTTTCAAAACATCTATTTCAAAACCCCTCTCAATCCCTCTCATTTGGTTTCAAGAAACAAAACTTTGTTTTCTCCAAAATCTTCAAAACAATGAGTCAAAACAGTGAGTGAGTTGAGTTCAAAGATTTTTCTAGAACACAATACTCAACATATGGATACAAGGCCACTTGGAAAGTCTTCCTAACTCATTGGAGAACACCCATGATTTTTGGTTTGACTTGGAAGTACTTGGAAATGGTCCATTTGGGTCCCAACATTCCTTCCAAACATTCTGTTTTTGCTGTCACAGCAGCTAGGTCAACTTACGACCTTTTTTCCAGAAAACCTTTCCAAAAAGGGTTGTCCTAAATTATTTTTCCCTTAAAATTCAATGTCTTAGGAAACTTTCTGTATAAAATAGGCCTCTAGATCATTCTTTTTTATTTTCTAAGATTTTCTAACATTTCAGACGACAGTACGAACTCTGTTTCTGAGTGACCTCTATTGTTTGTGTAATTTCTCTCAATCTGTGATAGCTATTCAAGATTGGCCTTTTGGGTTGTGTTATAGACACAATAAGGAACATCTACATAAAAAATCATGCATTGAAAACATTCCTAACCCCTCTTTTCAAATTCCAAAAGATCATGCTACTGTTCTGTCCACTATTCACAGCAAGTACACTTTAACTTTCATTCTTTGATTTGAGGCTTATATGCATTCCAAATTAGTTCATATCTTAGGAAGTGGTTCATACTACATTTGTATATATCCCATGTTGATTTCATTCATTCATTCTTGCCCATTTTAGACTTCTAAGCCATTCTAGAAATCCATGTACACAAAACACACTACAACCTTTGCACATTTTTAGATACATACATTGCATTCATGCAAGATTTGGGGTTTTTGTAACTCTTAATCTAAGGAGATTATAAGGAATGAACTCGATCACTCGTTCATGCTTCCCCTTGATCTATTCATCCTTTCTCATCCGTCCCGGGGATTGAGAGGTCTTCTTTTATCAAAGAATAACATGCATCATTCTAGCCTTGCTAAGCATATTTTGATTTCTTTGCTTATTTGTTTCAATAACAATTCATGTCCCCCTTTAGATTAGGAAGTCTTGATTATTTGATACATGATTAGACGATCTTTCCTAGGTTTATTTGTGTGGTCCTTCACTTTACATTGCATGATATTTGGCTTAGATCTTATGAATGATATCTTATCTTTTGATCTTCCAATTTCAAGTTTTCTTATGTGATGTAATATACTACAATAGTATTAATTGTCGAACCAAACATAGTATAAGATGATTATTTGGATGCTAATTGAGGCCTGTCGAAAGACGGGGCGAGTTGAGGGTGTTTTAGTCGCGACAAAGGCTCCTTCCTCTCTCGTACCAAAACCCCGAACCAAGTTCTTTGGTTATGAAGGGCCGGTGCCCTTATCCGCTTGGGTGAGTCAAAATTAGGTTTCTTGGTTCCTTAAAGACCAAGTGGCGACTCTGTATCTGTTTTCAACAGACCTTTCGTTTTCTTTCCTTGATTCAAATCAATTTCAAAACAATCTCAAACAAGAGAGAAGTGGTCCGAAGCCCGGTATCCACAACCTCCCATTTACAATTCTCCTTGGCTGTGAAACCCATGAAGCTCAGGCCTATTATGTATGATGGAGAAATATAAGAGCAAAATACGCCCAAAATGAGGAGAGTATAAATTTGGCTCAGCTGTGGACAGCTTTTTATGTATATTGAAGCCTGATATTAAAATTTCATGTTTCTGATTTAGTTTGATCTTTGAATTTCATTGAAATAAAATACTTTTGAAGAAACTGGCAATTTTTGGGTTTTGATAAGTTCTAAATATATCATTGAACATAAGAAATAGCTTAAGAACACAAATGCACACAGACATGTACATACACAAACATGAAATTATTGTGCAAGGGTGTTAAAACATGTATAGTGTGTACGTAGTAGACTAGACTTGCATGTGAATTTGGAATCCATGCTCGCATGCACACCTACAATCCATTTGGATTGAAAGAAGTGAAGGGCAGAGACGAGAAAGTCACATTCAGATTGAGAGGAGAGAATTGAAAGGCGTTAAAAGAAGAAGAGAAATTCTCTTCTTCTTTTCGTAATTTCTCTATGTACAAACACAATGTTAGGCACCCATTTGCAAACCGTTCTACTAGATCAAGCTCTCGCAAGATTGATCGACCATTCGCATATATTTATCCATAACCATTTGGCAAAGATACAATCATACTCCATTTGCACAAACTGCCCCAAAATTTCTTAGAAACCTAAAATTAAGATGCACGAAACAGACCCTTATTGTGATCGATACCTCAATCCGTTTGACGTTCATAAATTCTTTTCAACACGTCAATACAACACCCAAATTTAGGGAGGGATAAAGTTTAGTGGAATAATTGTGTCTCAAAATACTGTGAACCAACAACAAAACTTGTGTTTAAGTTTATCATAATTTTTTTTTTAATCAGCAAAATTGGTGAATTTGAGTTTTAACTGGATCAGCAAATCTAGAATAAAAGTAAATGTGAACAAATTAAGAAAAAATGTACCAAAATGAGAGTTTTCAATATATGTATACATATACACACAAAAGAAAAACAAAGACGGAATTTCAGATACGATATGATCCATAAACTTTTCACACAGAGGCTAAATTGGTTATCACCAAAAACATCTACAACACCCACCATTTCCAAAAACCAGAACAACATACAAAAACTCCCCAATTCAGTAATTAAATATCTATCATCTATACACACCCACATACATATACATATCTTTATATATATATATATATATTTTATTTATCTTATACATCATCACTTGTGTGTCTTTCCTCTTAGCTTCACACCGAGGACCCTTTTCATTTTCGCCAACACGGCCTGGTTGGGAACGGCTTTCCCATTCTCGTACTCCTAACTACCTGAGACCTCTCGTTGATCTACTTCGCCAGCTCAGCCTGGCTCATCTTCTTCTCGATCCTCACCTTCTGTATCGCCTGCCTCACCTCCACCGAGACGCTGTCCAACGCCGCAGGCTCGGCCGCCTCGTCCAGCTTCCTAGCGCTCACAGCCTTTGCCGCTGCCACCGTCGATTTCTTGTTCGAGCCAGCGTCGAATTTTTTCATGGTCTAGATCTGGGCCCTGGCTTGGATCGCAGCGTTCACGGCCTGTAGGTCGCGGAGGTCTTGGGCCTTGGGCTTGAACTTGTGAAGCACCATGGGCTCCCAGTCCTGAAGTCACGGTTCCTGTGTATCTTCTCGGCATGGTCGCCAAATTACTGTTGTTTTAGAGAGAGAGAGAGAGAGAGAGAGAGAGAGAGAGAGAGAATATGTGCGATGGCGTTTCTGAATGATCGATGGGGTTTATATATAGAGGTTGGGAATCTGGAGAGTTCTTTCAGATTTGGGGATTTTTTAGAATTTTGGCTCCAAAAACTCAGTTTTGGGAGTTGCTTCTGTTCGTGTGTCCCACAAAATTTTTTTAATTGCTACTTAGTCCCTCGTGTAAGATTCGGTGTGAAAAACTGAGTCTACCTAGCATTTCTGCAATCGGAAATGCTAGATGCACAAAAAATATGCACAATCAAATGCACAACCTGCTTAAAATTATTGGACTTCGTGCTGAAAAGTCTGTACACACAAAAAGACAAAAAAAAGGGTGTACAGTTTTTTCAGCACGATGTCCAACAATTTTAAGCTGATTGTGCATTTAGTTGTGCATTTTTGTTGTGCATCTAGCATTACTCTTCTGCAATTGTAATAAAAGCATGAATTTTTTGTATTCCAGCCTCTACCATTGCTTTAATTCCTCAAGCCAGCAGCATTACTCTTCTGCAATTGTAATAAAAGCATGAATTTTCTGCAATTGCTTTAATTGCTTTAATAGTAGATAATAGCACACATCGTCCACAATGGTGTGGCCGTAATTCAAGCAACCTTCTTCCAACTTCATTACCCAACTCAATGGCTCTGTGAACCTTACAAGCACCTAGGAGTGCCCCTGAGACCGAGCCATCGGGTCGAACGACATTGTTCTTATGAACTCCATTGCTTCCCTCAAAAGCCCAGCTCTACCCAAAAGATCAACCACACAACCATATTGCGCCATCTTTGGAACAATTCCAAAGTCACTTGACATTATTTTGAAACAATTCAAACCCAAGTCTACGAGTTTGGCACGAGCACAAGTAGTTGGTACAGCCACAATTAAATGTGACATCATTGGGTTCCAAGCCATCTGATTTAATTTTATCGAAACATATCTAATGCCAAATTTTCTTTTCCAATCAAAGCTAGGCAAGAGATCACAGCATTCCAAGAACAAAAATTTTGACTAGCCCTTTAGCGACGAACATTTTAGGAGTGGGCATTCGTTTACGGACTATCCCTTTAGCGACGAAATTTTCGTCGCTCAAGTGTACAGTACCTTTAGTACGAAAATTTCATCGCTAAAAGGGCTAGTCCGTAAACGGATGTCCGCTCCTGAGGTGGCCTATGTATATATATACATATATGTATATAGATGGTAATTTAGGGGTGGACAAGAGCAGAGTTGCTCAATAAGCTCGAAGCTCGGCTCGATAAAGGTTAGGCTCGGCATGCTCATTTGAGCTCGTGAACACGATCAATTAAGGCTCGTGAAAAAACTCTTTAATAGGTTTGATAAAGAGCTTGTATAGTGATTTATATATTAATATATATATATATATTATAAAACTATATAATTTTAGAGAAAATATGACAAACCTTATAAATATGCTTGATAATATGACTAATTTATCATTAAACTAGATAGTTTTAAAGGCGCACAAAAAAGTTTGTTAAAAAACTCGCGAGAAAGCTCGCGATCACTTGAAATCTTGGCTCATTTCATGAGCTAGTGAGTAAGGCTCGAGCTCGACTTGGCTCAGCTCGGCTCGTATCCACTTTAGATGGAATGTATATGTGAGTTCTAAATTAAAACTACATTTGTGTTTACACCCTAAATTAGGGTTTCCCAAGGCACGTGACAATCATGTAGATTCAGGACGTCATCACTGGACCACATAGGAAGATGAACAGGTGATAAGGATGATGATGCAGAAAAGACCGGTATCTAATCTAGCTACTAGTAATGATGGTATCTTTCAGATGAGGATATCGGTATCCAGACCGAGAACACGATGGACATCTGTGTCAATACCGAGGAAAGGATGATAAAAGACAAGTACCCCGGTTTAACAAGTGACTAGTGGCAGAGTAGCATCGGCAATAGCCTTAACATCGGTCATATTTACCGACCACAAACATATTTATAACAATTGAGCCCTAATGTCGGCGATAGCAACGCGGCTCTAATAAAGATATCGGTCTCAATAAACAAGGCCGATATCAGAAAAATCAGGGACACCTCAGCATTAACAGATAAGGCCGATGATCTTCTCTATAGATCCTGCAGTAGCAAGTCCATAGGATGGAAAAAGCAGTCCACGACGTGGACTCCACGGGATCAGTGAAGGTCAAAGGCAATATCGGTGTGAAAAGACCGAGAGACGCGAGTAAGCTTCCTACGAAATAGAAGGCCGATTAATATCACCAGTAGAGATTAAGCTACACAGAGAGAAACACAATCGGTCATAAATTTACTCAAAAAGTAGACAGTTAAACAGGAATGAGAACGTGGTCTTCAGAATATGCTGAGTTGGAAGGGAAGGTAGTTACATGAAAAGAGGAACGTGGCAGAAGTGGGATCATCACACAAGTCATGGAAGTTGATCATGGGACATAGTGGAAGCATAAACTGATACATGCCTAGAAACCAGGGGCCAAGTACCCCACTACCCCATGATCCCCACTAACATGAGCGGTTGTGCAAGCAAGTCTATAAATAGGGCATGTGGTACAACATTGGAAAGGGGCTAACACACACGCCACTTCTGCTCTCAGCAGACTTTTAGTGTCTCCTCATAACAATTCCTTTTTGTTCTTGAGTGATTTTGAGTGATTTTGAGTGATCTGTGAGTTCTTGTTCTCGAATGCTCGTTTTTATTCTTTTACTTTGAATATTTGTAATCACCACTTTTCAATCAATGGAGAAGATATTGTCTATGGAGGTATTCTGAATCGTTGTATTTAGTTTCCTTTTTTACAATTTCCATTTGTAATTTCTTACTTGCATCAGAGTAGAGAAAGCCCACATTGTTATTTTATTGTTAAATAACAAATCGCTTGATTAGAAGTCAGATTAGGTAATCACACCACTTTGAGTCCACACGGACTCTGGCACGCCCAACGCACAACACACCAGAGATTTATTGCAAACAATTTTTGGCACGCCCGGTGGGACCTCGTGTCAAATGGCCGCAAAAGGAACACGATCTAAGGGGATTTCCCAAGAGGCAGGCTCACGTGAACCTCTCTTAGACCCTATCATAGAGCCCGTCATTGAACCTGTCATAGATCCGGTCATCAGCTCGGTAGCAAGTCAGGCTGACTTGTCTAACATGAGTAATCACTAAATGGGGATGTTCAACCAAAGATTGGCTGAGATGTCCATTAAGCAAGACCATACCTTTACCCAAGTGAGTGAAGTGCTCCGAGAAATGAGAAAGTGGAAGGAGCACCAAGCGGATGATCCTCCACAGCTCTCTATCCCACCAACTTCCCTTTCTCGGGTTGGGTTGGGGGCAAGCCAGAATGCTCCTTCTTCCTCCCAGACTGAAAAATATGTTACACCGCCAAGAAGGGATGGCAAAGAGATTTTAGGAGAAACTGGAAACCCACCTCGGGTAGTGGTTCGACCAAGCGTCACCATTAGGGAACCCAATGTCGGTTAAAACGGGCAGGATTCAGACCGACATTGGGGGAGAGTCAACCCATTGTTCGGAGACAATATAGTCACCGAAGATGAACAAATGTGGAATGATAGAATCGGACTAGAACATGAGCCCGGCATTAGAAGGGCTAATCCAGCCCAAACGATGAGAATTGATCGAGAACAGATCGCCGAAGTCATTAATCAAGACTTTGGCGGCCTTCTTCGAAGGACTCAGTGGCCCATGTATAGGAGGCCGCATAGCGATGCTATTAAGAGATTGCCTCTTCCACGAGGATACAAGGTGCCCAATTTCACAATGTTCTCTGGTGAAGGAGATTAATCGACCGTGGAGCATATCGGTCGTTTCTTGCTTCAAAGCGGAGAAGTGAGTCACCAAGGGGATATGCTACTTAAGCTGTTCCCCAACTCCTTGACCGGGGTGGCTTTCAGTTGGTATATCAATCTACCTCCAAACTCCTTCCACACTTGGAACCAAATGGAGGAAGCTTTCCACGCTCAGTTTTATCGAACAGAGCCCGAAGTCTCCATGGCCGATTTGACAAGGTTGTATCAGCTACCAAGTGAATCAGCTGAAGCGTACAATGCTAGGTTCAAACGAGCTAAGCATCGCTGCAAAGTTATATTACCCGAAGAAGAATTCGTTAATATAGCCCTTGGGGACTCTCCTTCGAACTCCGAAAAAAGTTTGAGGGCATGGGTTTCCGTGATCTCTTCGAGCTGGCAACCAGAGCAGCCCGATATGAGCGCATGCTAGAGGAAGAGCAGGAAAGAAAAAACTCATCTAAGGGAACCTATTACCGGGATCCCAACTTTGACATTCATGCTACTGAATATGAAATCAATACCGAAGTGGACGTGGTCAAAATCGTTTCAAAACGGCCATATCTATGCCAGCCATTGCCTAAACCGACCGACGCGCAGTTGTCCTCGGTCAAAAAACAACCTTTCGAGGCCGGCAAACAATATTCATTTAATATTGCAATGGTCGACCAGATTTTTGACTTTATGATGGCCGATAGACAAATTCGGCTTCCACACGATGTTAAGTTGCCTTCGACCAACGAGCTGAAAGGAAAGGAGTACTGCAAATGGCATAACTCTTGGCTCCATACCACTAACAACTGCTTGGTATTCCAAAATATTTTGCAGGATATGATTGACAAGGGAAACCTGAAGTTTGCCCAGAAGGAGAAAGAAGTAATGGGAGTCGATGGTAACCCATTTCCAGAGATAGTGGGGGCAAACATGGTGACACCTGATTTCACCATCCTACGGAGACCAAAGGAAAAGATCGACCTCAGAAGAGTCGACGTTGATGAATCAACCATGAAACTGAAGGAAGGAAAATCAGGAACGAGACTGGCTTCTAGTGTGGTGGCAGACAAGGTTACTCCCGAGGCAAATAATGGCCTAACTTTACAATGGATGGTCGATCTGATCAATCAAGGGTTGTGTCCAAAGTGCAAGGTTGAGGTAACTAAAAAACCTGAAGTAAAGGACAAAGCGGATCGGTCATCAAGCCCGAGAAAGCCGATCCAAAGCCGCCTCACCTATCCAAATCAGGATTACCACAAGAGGCCTGACTTTCGGAAGCACGAGCAATATCTGAAGGAATCAAGGCAGGTGGCTAGGGACATGAGACGAAATACTTACCAACACCGAGACCGATCTCCACGGATGGTCGTTCCACCGCGAACTAAAGTAAACCGATGGACAAAAGTGGAGCACCCCAAGTTCCCAGAGCATTCATACTTCAGTAAGACCCAGAAAAGAAGAATGCAACGGTTGAGACAAGAAGCTCAAGATTGGGAAGCTAAATACCGATTGGAGAAGAGGCGAGCGGATCAACAAAAGGGCATTGACACGAGAAAAATCTTGTGCGCTCTTGTGCAATACCCAAGTGTAGGTAGACGTGCAAGTAATATCTGGTAAGACCAGGTCGATCCCACAGGGAAGGTGTTGACCTATCGAATTAGACTAACCTCTAAAGAAAATAAAATAAAATGAATAAGATTGAACGATGGTGCGGAACACAAAGTTCCACAGCTAAAATTACTAAAGAAAATGACTAACGATCTAACTAGCTAATTAAACAGTACTTGAAATTCAGATGTTTAACTTTAAAAGAAAGTGTTGGGATTACACGAATTCACAGTAATCTAACCATCTACCATGCATTTGCTTTGAAGCACAAAGGAGTATATTACCCACAGTTTTCCGTATTCCTCTAAAGATAGAGATTCTATAGCCCTTTCATGACCGGGACCATATCATCACAGTGAAATTAAAATACTTAAAAGCGGTTTAATCCAATAGTTAAGACTCGCATCCTCAATGGTGTTAGCATTGAAGATGGTTTGCAAAATGTATTGAAAGAAAATGCCTTAGGGCCTTAGTTTTAAAACTGTTTTGACAGACTGAGCATTTATTTGGGACAGAATGATAACAAATCCTAAAACAAAAAGTCCTGGAATACTGCAGGGAACATCCTCAAGAATCTGAGAGTTCGATCGATCGACGCGCTTTCGATCGATCGAAGACCTTCATCCCTCAATCGATCAAACTGACTTCGATCGATTGACTGTCCCTGGTTCGATCGATCGAACTGACTTCGATCGATCGAACACAGCGATTATTCTGCTGCATGGCAGAGGCTGGAGATCACTGTTTCATCGTGTTCTCCCAACCTGGGACTACTCAGACATCGTCTGGAGTGTCGAGGATTGATTTTTAACGTAAGAAAACATTAACACCTTGTTTGATTGTGAGTTATTCATGAAAACTATAAAATCTATGGTTTTATAAAGATCTAGCATGCAACACTGTAAAACAAGCAATTGAACTACGTCTAACACGTGCAGAATATGAATAAGCAATAAATATATAACCTGGAATGAAAGATACTTGTATAAACTTCGAGAAATCCAATTCACAATACGAACATTCAATGAAAAACCTACAAAAAACCAACCAAACTCTCTATCTCTCTCTATAAAACTGTTAAAATGTAAAGAGGGCCTCCCTATGGACGTGTATAATACTCCTATATATAAGAAAACCTAAGAAACTAGGGTTAAAACCCGCATATGCTGCGCACGCAAATGTTACTGAAAATACCCCGTTCGATCGATCGAACTGCTCTCGATCGATCGAACCCTTAAGCCTCAAGCGCTTCTACTCTCTTTGAGCGATCGAACTCTCGATCGATCGAACCCTCGATCGATCGAACCTTCTTAGATCGATCGAACTCCACATTTCAGCTTGGGCTTCTTTTGTTTTCATTCCAGCATTCCATTTATTCTGATGTTCATCTGTTTAGTCCACACAGCAGTAATCTGCACAAACAACAGCTAAAAAATACAACTTATCATAGATTAATCATAGTGTATAGAAATTAGCCTTGCAATGCAAATCGCAGATAAAACGGGAAGTTGTGATAAAAATTAATACAATTCTTTCCTTTAGCGCGGTTGTATTTTACAAATACCCCCGCTTTGCAGGCATGATGCCAAGGGTGATCTCAAGCCGTAAAGGAAAGGAAAAGATGGAGGCTGAAGACCGTGATATAAAGCCTCTGATAGTTGAAACATCAATTCCGGAAGTGAACGAGTCGGACTTAGAAATGGCCGATATCGGTTTAGACTTCGAGGAATCATTGGAAAAGTTTATCCAATTCGGGAGCGTTCCAAAAGACTTATCGGTAAATATGGTGTATACTCTACCGATGTCTTTCGGAGCGAAACCAGACCAGGAAAGAAAAATGGAAGATGATATGCATGAAGACAAGGTTCCATCAACGCCCGTGCTTATCAACCAAGAAGTAAAAATAGAGAAACCAAGGGTCTCGGTGATCAGACCGAAAACCGAGGATGAAGAAGGGAAGAAACCCGCAAAGGTAGTCTTCGAAAAACCAGCGATAGGAATGTCACAACATCTAAAGCCGTTATACATTAACGCGAAAATTAATGGAGTGACGTATTCAAGGGTGCTAATCGATAACGGAGCAGCGGTAAACATCCTGCCATCGATTATGTTGTTGAAGTTGCAACGAGATGAGAAGGAATTAATCCCAACTGAGCTCACAGTTTGTGGGTTCACAGGGACCCCAGCAAAGACCAAAGGAATCCTCCCAGTAGAGCTCACAGTGGGAAAGAAAACCACCATGACAGCCTTTTTCGTGGTGGACTCAGGAGCTTCATACAATGCCTTGCTTGGTAGGGATTGGATTCATACCAGTTGGTGTATTCCATCGACTTTGCACCAATTCTTGATTTTTTGGAATGGTGATGAGGTGGAAGTAGTTTGGGCTGATCACAAGCCTTTCATCGCCAGAGTTCATTGTTCGGAAGCCGTCTTATACGAGGACGATATCGGTCCTATTAAATTCATCGGAACAGATAAGAACAGAAGGCCGAGATCGGCCACAATGGTGAAGGATCAGAAGAATCAATTGATTCAGGTGTACAAGCAATTCGAACGGCCATCAATTGTGATTACGCCAATCGAGGATGATAAAGAACTTGACATACCCGATGGACCAGAGCCCATCATTAGTGAAGTGTAGAAAAGCACTGGCCGTGCAGGCCAGTGTAGCCAGAGTTCAAGCTTTTCTAGCAGATAAACAAGCACGAATATCATCGGCAGACATTGCCGATCTCCTAGAAAACCAAGAAATTCTGGAAGATTGCA
This sequence comes from Hydrangea macrophylla, assembly GCA_033977485.1. Lineage (NCBI taxonomy): Eukaryota > Viridiplantae > Streptophyta > Magnoliopsida > Cornales > Hydrangeaceae > Hydrangea > Hydrangea macrophylla. Next base: position 41,105,082 of record CM066994.1, read on the forward strand.
TCAACCTCGAAGAATTGGCATCGGCCCCGGCAAAACTCGACGATTTGAAGGCCGAGGTACAAGATCCTTTCCTTGAGGTTAATTTGGGGGCAAGTGGGGAATACCAGCCCACTTTCGTAAACCAATTACTAGAGCCCGATTTCCAAGCATCATTGATTTCTTTGCTAATAGAATTCAAAGATTGTTTTGCTTGGGATTACCATCAGATGCCGAGCCTGGCAAGGGGACTTGTAGAACATCGGTTACCGATTAAAGAGGGATGCAAGCCATTCAAACAATTACCCAGGAGGATGTCCCCTGAGGTGATTCTAAAAGTCAAAGAGAAAATAGAGCGGCTGCTGAAGGCCGGTTTCATAAGAACAACCAGGTACGTCGATTGGATTTCAAATATCGTACATGTGGTCAAGAAAAACGGCAAAATAAGGGTCTGCATAGATTTTAGAAATCTAAACATGGCAACGCCAAAAGATGAATACCCGATGCCGATAGCCGATCAACTTATTGACGCTGCAGCCAAACATAAAATTCTATCCTTTATGGATGGGCACTCGGGCTATAATCAGATACATATAGCTGAAGAGGATGTCCCAAAAACAGCTTTTAGATGTCCATGAGCGATTGGGACATTTGAATGGGTGGTGATGCCGTTTGGATTAAAGAACGCCGGAGCAACGTATCAGCGGGCTATGAATGCAATTTTTCATGATATGATAGGGAAAATCATGGAAGTATACATCGATGATGTTGTTGTAAAATCGGCCACGCAAGCGAAGCATTTGGCTGATTTAAGGCGATCCTTCGAAAGGATAAGATTCCATGGGCTGAAAATGAATCCGCTGAAGTGTGCCTTCGGAGTATCGGTAGGAAACTTCCTCGGGTTTCTAGTTCACCAAAGGGGGATTGAAATCGACAAAAACAAAGTTTGATCTATTCAATCAGCGGAGGCCCCACAGAACAAAAAGGAGCTACAGAGGCTCCTCGGGCAGGTCAACTTTTTACGAAGGTTCATCTCGAACTGCGCGGGCCGGACACATGTTTGGTCCCCATTACTTAAGCTAAAGGCCGAAGAAGAATTCAGGTGGGAGGCTCAACATCAGCAAGCCTTTGAGGCCATCAAGCGATATTTATCGGAACCACCAGTTATCATGCCTCCGAGAAAGAAGAGGCCATTAAAACTGTATTTATCTGCCTCAGACGAATCGATAGCATGTATGCTTGCACAGGATAACAAGTGGGGAAAGGAACAGGCAGTGTACTATCTAAGTAGAGTACTTACTAATGTCGAGCGTAGATATACGCCGATAGAAAAATTATGTTTAGCCTTGTACTTCGCTTCACAAAAATTAAGAGTATATATGTTCCCCGTTTTAGTTTACTTGATCTGTCAAACTGACGTCATTAAATACATGCTGTCTAGACCAATAATGCGTGGGCGTGTAGGGAAATGGACTCTGGCAATGATGGAGTTCACATTCTAATACGTTCCACAGAGATCGGTAAAAGGCCAAGCTCTTGCCGATTTTTTGGCCGATCATCCTTGTTTGGATGTCGGCCCGGAATTAAATGAAGCCATTGATTCTACTCTGTTATCAACAATCTCGTTGACCCCATGGACGTTAATTTTTGACGGATCCAAAAACGCTGAGGGAGCTGGGGCAGGGATAATTGTAATATCTCCGAGAAAGAGAAAGACCGTTTTCTCATTCAAATTAGAATTTGAATGCTCTAGTAATCAAGCTGAGTATGAAGCATTGATCATCGGTCTCGAGATAATGGCTGAGTTAGATATATCGGCAATTCATATTATCGGTGACTCAAATCTTGTTATAAATCAGCTCAATGGTGAGTATCGGTGCAAGAGTTGGGAATTGTTACCTTTCAACTCTATCGCTCTCCAATTGTTGCGTGAGTTTGACGACATCAGGGTACAGCATGTTGCTCGAGCTTATAATTCCGAGGTTGATAATTTAGCACAAGTCGCGTCAGGAACGAAGTTGGAAGTCACTGATAGCGAAAAGTTGATTAGAGTGCAAAGGAGAATATTACCATCAGTAAGACAGCGAGAGATGGCAACAGAAGCATTCCCGGTAGTCATAGACGATCATGACTGGAGAGTCCCAATAATCAAGTGCCTCTTGTATCCAAGCGGAGAGGCACAGAGAAAAACAAAGTTGTCCTCGGTCAATTATGTCCTACTTGATGGAGAATTGTTTAAGAAAAGCGTCAAGGACGATGTCTTACTGAGATGCTTAGACAAACTCGAGGCCATGAAAGTAATGGCCGAAATACACGAAGGAATTTGTGGTACACACCAGGCTGGTACGAAAATGAAATGGCTTCTTAGGAGATATAATTACTATTGGCCAAGCATGCTAAAAGATTGCATCGACTATGCCAAAGGATGCCAAGCATGCCAAAAACACGGGCCAATACAGCGAGTACCTGCCGCCGAGATACAAGTAATCGTAAGGCCGTGGCCATTTCGCGGTTGGGCCATGGACCTAATTGGAAAAATTTACCCACCATCATCGGGCCAACACTGCTTCATTGTGGTGGCTACCGATTATTTCACAAAATGGGTAGAGGCAGTGCCAGCCATGTCGGTGAATCAAGCATATGTGATCAAATTCATTAATGAACATATAATTCATCGATTTGGACTCCCAGAAACTATCACAGCAGATCAGGGATCGGTCTTCACGGGGGATGAAGTTAAGGCATTTGCGGAAAGCCGAGGTATCAAAATACTTAATTCAACTCCGTATTTTGCTCAAGGTAACGGACAGGCCGAATCGTCAAACAAAACGATCAAGGGTATAATAGAGAAGACAGTGGAAGGTAACCCTAGGGTATGGCATGATCTGTTATCAGAGGCGTTATGGGCATACCGTACCTCTAAAAGAGCGTCCACAAACATCACTCCATTCATGCTTACGTATGGTCATGACGCAATGCTGCCAATGGAAGTAACCGTCCGGTCAACGAGACGAGCATTTCAACTCGGCCTCAAATCAGCTGACTACACGGAAGCAATGATAGCCGAGTTGGAAGAACTTGATGACGTTCGTCTTAAAGCATTGGATTGTATCAAGGCACAGAAGAATAGAGTTACTCGAGCGTACAACAAGAGGGTTAAACACAAGTCGTTTGGCAAAGGAGACCTTGTGTGGAAAGCTGTGTTACCGCTGGGTGAAAAAGATGCCCGATATGGAAAATGGTCGGCTAAATGGGAAGGACCATTCCTGGTGATATCGGTCATTACGGGGGGTGCATATCGGTTAATGGATTTAGATGGCGAGATGCATGCAAGACCGATAAATGGAAAATATTTAAAGCAATATGTACCATCCCTTTGGGAGTTAGTAAGAATAGATGAATGATGGAAATTGTCATTTTCATTAATGATCAAAAAGTATACATGGCACTAGCCGTTCATTCTTAAAACGACCATATAAAAAAAATATTATAAACATTATTTCTTAGCAAATCTTAATCTAATCTCTTCCCAAGCCCGGTCCAGGTATTCCAACTCCTTTTCCGCGGTAGCTTTGTCGGCCTCCCACCTGCTTGCAGCCGTTGCAGTTCCGGTCAAAGCATCCACGTGTTCCTGCGCGGTGCACCCAACATCGAGAATGGCCTGCTCAGAAAGTGCAAGGCCGGTATCAGTATTGGTCAACTCGGCCTGGAGCTTTGCCATCTCGGCCTCGATCCTAGCCTTCTCCTGAACAAGGCGCTCCTTTATGGCCCTGGACGCTTCAAACTGCTGCTTACAAGCACCCAGATGCTCGACGCGGGCTTTACGTTCCCTGGACTTCTCTTCGATCCCAGAGATAAGCTTGGTGGCAGACCGATGACGGTTCAAATAGTCTGGCAGCCTCACTTGCAGATCCCGGAGATCGACCTTTATTTCTTCAGATATGCCCAGCCAGGAAAGCAAGAGGCCCATGGCCGAGTGAAACTCATCGAAATCTGGAAGCTGGGAGAGTTTACGTTGAACCGTAGTCCGAAACCACTCCTCAGCCCGTTGGTACTCAGCGGCGGAAGGACCAGCGGTGGCCTGAGCAACGACTGGTTCGGCTTGTAGGAGCTGTTCAGGATTGAGCAGAGCGAAGAAGGCTTCAACTGAGAAGACCGAGCTGAAGTCTGGGATGGGAAGAGAGCTGGAAACCTGCAGAAGAAAATACATTAAGCACAGTGTACAGTGGAGGAAAACGACGCTAAGTACAGAGGCAATAAATTACCTTGACCGAGGGGGAGTCGGTCGAGGAAGTCGCCGGTTGGGGTAATGGTACAACGGGTGCCTGCACTTATATCGGTGGCGAGGCCGATGTCTCGGTATGCGAAACGTCGGTGGAAGGAGGCTGACCGGGGACAAATTGCTCACGCATGACCTCAGTATTCCGAGGGGTTCCAGGATCGCTGAGATCGATGGGATCATTACGATCCGATCCGGAGGGTCTCACATCATCAGTAGTTCCCAAGGTGTCACAAGCACCGGTACTTTCAGTGGCGGGCGACAATACCTCTGTCCTACCATGAAGGATGGCCTGCCTTGCCTCATCCAGCCCTCTCAACCGTTGGAGCTCGGCCATCAGCTGATCGTAGGTCATCTGAGGGGCTGTGTCCATAGGTGCAGCTAGGAAGGATGTTGGAGTTGGAGGTTTCAGAGGAGATTTTGGAGGTGGAGACATCTTTGCCCGGGAAGTTGGAGGCTTCATCGTCGCCTGACCAGTCTTCTTGACAGCAGCACCGCTGGCCCCCTGATATCAAAACAGGTGTCGGTCAGCCTCAATTTTACACAGTTAAAAGCAAAGCAAATACGGGAAATTTGATACCTTGGCCGATTTGACGGTGGTTGTGGCAACGTTACGACGTTGACGAGTGGAGAGAGGGATATCCTCATCCGACTCGATATCGGTCGTGCCAGATGGATTCTCTCTAGGAAGAGCCTTTGAACAAGAATAGAGATAAAATCAGTTAGAGAAGGGAAAGGTTCAATTGAAACAAAAGGGGAAAAATACCTAAAACTGGTGCTCCAGTTTCTACAACCCTTATGGCCGATGAATGATCGACCGCGCCGAGATCATGCCATCCGGTATAACTAACTTTCTCCCAAGGTTCCATCGTTGATGATGCATGCTTGTCCACCATCGGAATGGCAATTGCAAAATCGGCCTCGGGCAAGGGAGGTGGACGACATTCAAATGGCTTGAGGAATTGCTCGAAGGGCATGACGGATGAGTAGTCAACCGTCTGAAGGTACTTTTTATATGCCCTTGCTGTTTTATCCTTGTGTTCCTGCTCAAGCGCCCTCAAATGCCACTTCATATCGGACCGCATGATCTCAGGATGTCTGGGGTCAAACTTGAATTTAAAGAACTTTTCAAATGCAAGAACGATGTGATATGGAGTTTTACCTTTAGAGGTAGTAGCTTTCCTCTTATGACCTGTAACCTGAACCATAGAGGGGTTAGATGAACGAGGTGGTTTCTCGGCGACAAGTGGAGAAATACGTGCAAGTATAGAAAAAACGGGCTCAGAACGTAAACCTGATAGAACTTTGGACCACCAAGTTTCAAACTTGGTGGATGTTGAAGGAAGCTCTTCAAATGGGAAAAACTCCAATCCTGCTCTTGCCGATCTACTGAAGGAATGGCGTTTCTCGACCTTGGACAGGTCAGAAAAAAGAGACCGTCCTGCCATTGAACGGTTGAATGTTCGGAATGGAGGAATGGGGATTAGTTGTCTTAGCCCGAATTGGCGGGCTAAAGCGGGAGCATTATAGTACTCCACCCCACATTTGTTGTTGTGTTGGGGTAAGACAGGACTGTATAGAAGATCTCAGCCAACTAAAAAGCTGGCCCAGATTTCCTCATGACTTTCTTTCTCGGCCTCAGGAGCTTGACCCGGACCATAAAAAAGCCATCTCGGGCACCGAAGACGAGGGTGGAAAGGGAGAAATTGTTGGGGCGATCGGTTTCCCATAAGTTCGTAAAAGAAAGAAAAGAGATGAACAAAAGAAAGGCCCTTCGGACCAAATCCAGCAAAATGAAAAGCGAATGCGGAAGAGTCCTCAGGAAGGGTAGTAGGGTCAAAGGTATCAACTAAACATTTTTCAGGGAAGTAGGATTGCAGCCAACATTGGAGGAGCCAAATGGCTCCTCCAGAGTTTTTAAAATTGGAAAAAATGAATTCAAGAATACCACGATATAGGTGGGAAAGAACAAGAGGAGCAAGTGCAAGTTTGGTGCCCGAGGCAAGAGCAAGGGCGATGTGGGTATACTCTTTGGTTATGCCATATGAGGCCGAGCAAAAAATAAATCGGTTCAACCAATAGATCAAGAAGGCAACATGTTCTCGATCAGTGACCTCCCCTTGATCCATACAGGCCAAGATGAAAGGACCAAAGCCAGTAATGACACGAGATCCCTTGCCCAATGGGGTCCTAGGGTATTCGAACTCAAGTATGGGTGATAGGTCAGGAGTAACTTCTTCACCATGGGTGGGAAGACCAGTGAGGAAACAAATGTCTTGAATTGTTGGGCTCATAAGGCCGCAACGGAAGAAGAAGGCATTGGCCGTGGTCGACCAGAAGAAGAGAGAAGAAAAGAAGAGAGGCTTATCAAGGTAAAATCTCTCTCGGCTAAGCATAATGGCATCATAGATGTCAAGAGTCTTCCACAGGTCCTTTTCACCTCCGCCACTCGGTCTACCCAGGAGATCCAGTCAGGAGAAGGAATAGGCCAATTTCGCAAGGGATTAGAAGGGGCATACTGGGAGCCCCAATCAAAGGAGGGGGATTGATAGAGTAGTTCTTTGTCTTCTATAACCAGAGAAAAGTAGGGATCTAAAGAAGATGGGGGGAAAGAATCAAATGAAGGACCAAGGCCTATTGAAGAACTTGGAGGAAGAGGAGTCAATACCTGAGGGTTGATTAGTCCAGGGATGGTCTCAAGGGCCTGCTTAACGGCAGTGGCATTTGTTTTCGCCGTCGGCGCAGATTCAGTAGCAGCAAGAGAAGACGAAGTAGCACCGGCGGTATGGGAAGTACCAGTTGCAAAGGAAGAAGCCATGGAAATTTGAGAAGGAAAGAAAATTTTCCGGGAAAATATTAAGGAGAGAAAGTAAGCATGGAAAATGACAAGGGTGAGAATAATTTATATAGAAGAAGAGGGTCATTATGATTTGGGAACGGGTTTCCAAGAGGTACACCTTGGTTCTAGAAACGAGGCAGGAAGGACTATTGGGGGGATGCCACGTGGAGCCGTACGCCGCCAATTTCCAGTTGTTATTTAATTTTGAATTCAAAACGTCTCATCAAACTGATGAAGCCACGTTTGACAAGACGTTTTAGGGGCATTGTTTACACCCTAAATTAGGGTTTTCCAAGGCACGTGACGGTCATGTAGATTCAGGACGTCATCACTGGACCACATAGGCAGATGAACAGGTGATAAGGATGATGATGCAGAAAAGACCGGTATCTAATCTAGCTACTAGTAATGATGGTATCTTTTAGATGAGGTTATCGGTATCCAAACCGAGAACACGATGGACATCGGTGTCAATACCGAGGAAAGGATGATAAAAGACAAGTACCCCGGTTTAACAAGTGACTAGTGGCAGAGTAGCATCAGCAATAGCCTTAACATCGGTCATATTTGACCGACCACAAACATATTTATAACAATTGAGCCCTAATGTCGGCGATAGCAACGCGGCTCTAATAAAGATATCGGTCTCAATAAACAAGGCCGATATCAGAAAAGACCAGGGACACCTCGGCATTAACAGATAAGGCCGATGATCTTCTCTACAGATCCTGCAGTAGCAAGTCCATAGGATGGAAAAAGCAGTCCACGCCGTGGACTCCACGGGATCAGTGAAGGTCAAAGGCAATATCGGTGTGAAAAGACCGAGAGACGCGAGTAAGCTTCCTACTAAATAGAAGGCCGATTAATATCACCAGCAGAGATTAAGCTACACAGAGAGAAACACAATCGGTCATAAATTTACTCAGAAAGTAGACAGTTAAGCAGGAATGAGAACGTGGTCTTCAGAATATGCTGAGTTGGAAGGGAAGGTAGTTACATGAAAAGAGGAACGTGGCAGAAGTGGGATCATCACACAAGTCATGGAAGTTGATCATGGGACATAGTGGAAGCATAAACTGATACATGCCTAGAAACCAGGGGCCAAGTACCCCACTATCCCATGATCCCCACTAACATGAGCGGTTGTGCAAGCAAGTCTATAAATAGGGCATGTGGTACAACATTGGAAAGGGGCTAACACACACGCCACCTCTGCTCTCAGCAGACTTTTAGTGTCTCCTCATAACAATTCCTTTTTGTTCTTGAGTGATTTTTAGTGATTTTGAGTGATCCGTGAGTTCTTGTTCTCGAGTGCTCATTTTTATTCTTTTACTTTGAATATTTGTAATCACCACTTTTCAATTAATGGAGAAGATATTGTCTATGGAGGTATTCTGAATCGTTGTATTTAGTTTCCTTTTTTACAGTTTCCATTTGTAATTTCTTACTTGCATCAGAGTAGAGAAAGCCCACATTGTTGTTTTATTGTTAAATAGCAAATCGCTTGATTAGAAGTCAGATTAGGTAATCACACCACTTTGAGTCCACACGGACTCTGGCACGCCCAACGCACAACACACCAGAGATTTATTGCAAGCAATTTGTTATAAGAGTAACTCCAATGGGCTATATCCATCACATTAGACATCATTCTCAGTAAAAGTCCCAAATGCATCTCCAACGGGTTATTTGACTAGGCAAAATGCAAGAAAGTCCAAAAGTTTCTCTCCAGCTGGTTAGCCATTTCACTATGCAAAATACGTGAAACTTTAAAACTAGGCAAAAATATTTTACAAGGATTGGTACCATTGGAGTGAATAAAATATAATAAGCCCTATCGCATTATATGTGTCCTTTCATTTTTTGGTTGTCACAAAAATATTGTCCATTAAGGACATTTAATGTTAACTTTCAAAAATTACCCCTAATGATTGAAAACATTCAACAAAGATAAAAGAGGGGAATAAAACAACAAACAAGACATTATTAAATGTTTGGCACGCTGGATAAAGCTGTCAAATAGGATATGATAAGACATGATCGTTTAGGATTACTAATTCTGTTGGATAAGCTTCAATCATGTTTTGCGTTTGGGAGTGTTCGGATAAGAATTTCGGATATTATTAAATGTTTCAGTATAATTGTAATAAATTTTGTTTTTGCTTCTTTTTTTAAAATATTCTTTTCTACGTTTAAAATATAATTATATATTTGAAATATGATTTTTTTTATTTTATTTTTTAATAAACTTTTAATGCTTTAAATAATGCTATGCAATAAAATCACAAAAAGAATTGGAATTGGTATAAGTTGTCCAAAGTAGCTTTTTGGCCCATTGTAATTGCAAAGGCCATATTGCTAAATAATTTACTTTAGCTTTTGGAGTTCATAATTGCTAATAAATTCCAAAAATTAATGCCAAACATGGCTTATGGGTACTAAATTTAATTGAGTTAATAACGGTTTTAATTTAGTCCAAAGTACAGGGGTATAAGTGAAACGATTCGAAGTATAAGGTGTCACTCCCCGACGTAGCAAAATAGAAAAAAAAAATCACTTTCTTTTTAGACTCATAGGTCATAATAGGTGAGGGATCAATTGTCCTGTACTTAGCCTAACATGAAATAACGAATAGAGTATAGAAAACACAAGAAGGAAAATAATAATACTAGTAATATTCAAATAAGATCCAACTTAAAGTTATTACATTGCTAACAAATCCCTTAAAGCACAAACCACCTTATTCAAATAAAAACATTATTATTTTTTTACAGACATTAAATAAAAGATAAAGTCGAGTGAGCATAGTGAACAATACATGCAATGTATATAAAAGTATATTAACCGCCGTTATTGTTCAGTACTTTAAAGTACGGTTAATCAATTATTCAAGTCGTCGCTTATAGACATTTGTCGAACTATTAATCAATGAATTATGACCGTACATGAACAATGCAATCATCTCATCTTACCGACTCTTTACCTCAACCACAATCTCTCGACTAAGTCGGTTCACCAGAACCATGCAGCGTGAGACCGTTAATTTAGAACATCATCGCCCATAAAAGCCGCTTGATAGGATTACCGTACCGATGTAATATGGGTAAAACCCATCAAAATATTCAAGGTTGCAATAACCTGTTTATCCTGATTGATATACTATCATCGCCCATAAAAGCCACTTGGTCAAACGCTATTGACCTGCAAGATAGTATCGTCGCCCATAAAAGTCGAACAATTCAAATAATTATGCCCATAAGGACCAAACTACGCCCATAAAGGCCACAACAACATCTCTTCCTCTTTTCTCACAAATCACGCGTGCTGAAAACAAACTCGACCCCTCACATACATGCCATCTCAACATATGCAAGTGTATGACGTATCTCTTTTACGATTTTCTTATAAATAATGAGATTTGATTTTTAATACTCATAATTATCACTAATTAATCCAACTTATCTTGACTAGATTTAGACATGGATTTCTTTAATTAAGTATAACAATAAGGTACAGTAGTTACAGCCGTAGGTACAATTGGTTAAAGCAGAAACTAGAACTTTACTGAAATTGTCAAACTTGAGGGCTCACACTGGCTCGAGCGCTCCCACTCAAGTACAAGAAAATAGGAGTTTTTACCAAACTGCCTCGGGTCGCTCGCGCGAATTATGTCCAGTAAGGTCATGTGGAGATTTTAAAAAAAAAATTCAGAAAATAGCTTGGTCGCACGTGCGAGCTGCGAACCAGAACTTTATTGTTGTCTTCTTCATTGCGCTATTACAAAATTCATTTTTCAAACTTAAACAAACAGTACTTTCCAATATGTGAAACTAGTCTTCGTTTTTCCACGTAGATTTCAAATATGAAATCAGAATTTTAAATAATTAAACGTAGCTCTCGGTTTTATCGAAAAACTGAATGATGACAAAGCTTTAAATCGACCGTTCGTCGCAACGACTATGAGTTAGCTTCTAAAATTTGAAGCAGAGTCTCGTGGGATTGAGACCTACATTTGATATTAAGAAATTGAGTTTTCGTTACAGTTAATATGTCCACTATTTTCGGACCCTTAACGATATATGTATATATATGAATTATATATATATCGATATCAGCATCTCAAAATAGACTGAAATCAAAACATAGAATTGATTAGAAGCTTACCCAAATTCGGATTTCAGAGAGATATAAAGAATTCCAATACTGATTTGATTACCCAAAAGCTTGGATTAAACTCTTTTAATATATATATATGTAAATATATATATCTCTGCATATATATATATATATATGTATCAGTCGTGGGAAAGAGAGAGAAAAGTGAGAGACAGAGAGTTGTTGAGGGATTTCAGAGTATGTTAGGTGTATGCATGGGAATTGAATTACTTGGGGGCCACAACCCACAAAACATACACTGCACACATGCACAGCTCATATGCACACACTGTGCACAAAGTTTTATTTGGGCTCCAAGACTCCTAAGGGAGATTATTCCACACACATATACAGGTAAAAATTGTAATGCTAAAATCTCAAATATGGTAATTTTTCTTGATGAAAATAAAGTATTACGTTTTAAATTTTTGGGTCACTACATTGAGTGATGTTTCAATACTCTTGAATGTCCCAATTGCTTCTGAAAACGTTTTTGGTGACCAAGTTCTGAGGGCTTTATTCAGTAGGAGGATTTTCCCATGTTATATACATTTGCAGGAAAAAAATTCCTTCTAATGTAGACTTTGTTTTATAGAATATATAAAAAAAAATCCCTATTACATAGATTGGTAGAAAAGAAAAAAAAAAAAAAAGAAAAAAACAAACAAGAGTCCTTTCCATGTTAAATAAATTGCACCAATTTCATGGTCAACAATGCATTGAAATCAAAAAAAGGAGAATGTTTTCATGAATTTCATATTTTTTGTCATATTTTGGTCAAGATATAGGAGCTAGTCTTCTAAAACAGTAATGTTTGTGATTTTCTGCAGATCATTAAACCTCCTTTTCTCTCAAACTTCCTTCATATGAGAAAAGTTCCTATTACTTCAACTCCTTGAGCTTCACTGATCTCAAATACACTTGGTTTTTATCAACAAAGATTTGCTGTTTTCACAGCCATCAAGCTTCCTATTGTAGTGGCTTGAGCGAGTTAACTAATTTGGAGTTAAAATTTGGTCTAAACTCTGTTTGTGAAATGACACGCATATATTATGTGTATTTGGTTTTTAATTAGCATACAACAAATAGATTTGAGCATTGGAATGTGTGTTCTGATTCATTTATAGTTAATTAATTACACCCTTTCATGTATTTTTTCGGGCACTGAACTATCATTTCAGCATGGGAAAAATATACCTTGGGATGGACATCAAATTTGTTCGCTCAAATTTCTAGGTAAGTTCTGCATTAATTTTGATTACTCTCTCAAATTAATATGTTAACTAATGAGTTGAGCTGCACATTTTCATTGATTACTTTCCCTCAATTTAGATTTTGCCAAATTGAAATGCAAACGATACTTCCACAATGGATTGAAGCCTTTGAACTTACTTGGATTGCGACGCACAGGAAGCAACATTGGGATTTACTGCAAGAGTTGTAATATGTCTGTATGTTTTTTTTTTCTTTCATTTATATTGAGTTGGTTTTTTTTTTTTTTTGTGTGTGCATATATCTTCCCTCTCAGTCCAATTGGGTGACAAGTTTTGTCTTTGAATAGCCAACGTGGTCGTTGTCGGACCGATTTGGATTTTAGACTTTAAGATTGGAAATGCAGTGTGTTTATCTTTTGGTTTCTATTTTGCAATCTATTTATAGTTCTAAAAGTCAGTTTGATGATGAATTGTAGAGTTTGAATTGACGTTTTCTTTCTAATTTGATGTTTAGGCAAACTTTTTTTTGGTATCGTCCAAGGGGATAGGCAATGTGTTAAAAAAAACTAGAGATATAGTCTTGATGGTTTTGTAAGTTTGTTTAGTTGATTGTATCAGTCTATTTATTTTTGGTTAATTAATAGTATCAGCTTATATATTTAAGATTTTGTATTTCACATTTAATATTTTAGATAGAAACATTAACAATCTATGAGGTCATCCACAGATACATGTGGAATTGTAAAGTGTGGAAGGCACATGGAGTTAGTTTGTGATCTAACACAGGCATTTCATTGTTCGTATTCGGTAGTAGCTTTAGCCACGAGTTATACCTAGTAGTTTCATATTGAATATTAATCTCATTTGATAGATCTCATTTTTCTGATTTCAAAACATCAAAGGTTAGAAAAATAAAACAGACTTGTAGTTCTTGACCAAATTGCCCTTGAGGCTTAAATATAAGAAGTTAACATTGTTAAAGTCTTCAAATAATACAAAGTGACCTAGCCCGAGATTTTTCGACGTTCTGGATCTAATGGCGGAGTATACTTGCATGAAAATATTTGTTAAATGACTATTTTGCCCTTATAAATTTAAAAATCCATAACTTGTTAAGATTTAACCAGAATTAATCATTTTATGATGATCTATTATCTATATACTTTTTAGGCATTTTGATTTAATCTTAACAAGTTATGGTATTTTGAATTTTTAAGAGTAAAATAATCATTTTGCCCTTATGTATTCAGGCCATATAGACCCCTCCATTGAAGTTAGAATGCCGAATAACCTTCGTGTAAGTCACCCCGTCTTATTTTAATACTTTAACAATGTTAACTTATTACAAGAAAGCCCCAAGGGTAATTTGGTCATTTTACCTTATATATATACATACTTGTACGTTCCCAAATGTTCTTCATCTTAATATGAGCTCACAAGCTTTGACGACATTCAATTCTAGTTTAGTCTTAATACGTTATGGCATTTTAAAGTTTGAAGGGCAAAGTAGTCATTTTACAAATAGATTCATACCAAATGGACCCTACCATTGGATCCAGAATGTAAAAAAATGTAAGGTTAGTTCACTTCGTATTATTTGACGACTTTAACAATGTTAACTTCTTATAAGTAAGTCCCATGGGCAATTTGGTCATTTTATGATCTATGCACTTTTTTAGGTTCCAAAATGTTCTTCATAATAATATGAGTTCACAGGCTTTGACGACGTTAAATTCTAATTTTATTTTAACAAGTTATGGCATTTTAAAGTTTAAAGGCCAAAAAAGTCATTTTAGAAATATAATCATGCCAAGTGCACCTTACCATTAGACCCAGAACGTCGAAAACCCTCGGGGTAGGCCACTCTGTATTATTTGAAGACTTTAACAATGTTAACTTCGTATATGTAAACTCCAAGGGCAATTTGGTCATTTTACCATATATGTACTTTTTAAGTCCTAAATGTTCTTTATCTTAAATATGAGCTCACACGCTCTGACGGTGTTCAATTCTAGTTTAGTCATAACAAGTTATGACATTTTGAAATTTGAAGGACAAAATAGTCATTTTACAAATGTATTTTGGTCAAATGGACCCTACCAATGGATACAGAACGTCGAAAAACATTAGAGTATGTCACTTCGTATTAATTGAAGATTTTAACAATGTTAACTTCTTATATGTAAGCCCCAAGGGCAATTTGGTCATTTTACGACGTATATATTTTTTACATTACAAAATAGTTCTCATAATAATATGAGTTTTAGACTTTGATGACGCTAAATTCTATTTTTTTTTATAACAAGTTGTAATATTTTGAAGTTTTAAAGGCAAAATAATCATTTTACTAAATAGTTATAAATTTTTGTCATAAAAATATAGTTTACCAAGAGCAATTTTTTTTTGCTTTTGTCCTCTCTTTTTAAAAAACAAAACAACAAAGTTACCAAACACATTTTTTGTGTTCTTTTTTGTAAAATGAATACAAAAATTTCCAACACAAAAAATAAAAATGAAAAAAAAAAATGAAATGGTTATCAAACGGGATCTAAAGAATCACAAAACCCCCTTTTGAATATTAGCATATTTATGCATATATATATATATATATATGTATAAATGTATGTGTGTGTCCATTAATTCATGCATTTAGAAAAACAGAGAGAGGAACACAAAGTGGCACATTGAAATTAAAGTTTTAGGAACCAACCTGTTGAGAGAATAAGAGATTTGAGTATCACAAATAAAAACACTTTTTCTATGGCAAAATCAAAATTTTATCCCAAGCCAAAACTGAAATCTGTCAATTTAGGTAAAATTATTGAAAAGCAGGAGGGAACTAACCTGAACAGGCTATTCGGTCATGGTAAAATTATTGAAAACCCCAACCTCCCTATCTCTTATCTCTCTTTGGTCATGGTGTGGTGTGGTGGCCGGCCATGGTGGTGGTGGCTAGTGGTGGTGGTCGCGGTGTGGTGGAAGAGGTCGTATGGTGATGGCTAGTAGTAGTGATGGTGAAGGTGTGGTGTGGTGGCCGGCCATGGTGCTGGTGGTGGTCATGGTGGTGGTGGTGGTGGCTGGTGGTGGTGGTGGTGGTGTTGTAGGGGTGGTGGCGGCAGCTGGTGGTGGTCGTGGTGTGATGGCGGTTGGTGGTGGTGAGGAAGAAGATAAGGGGGGTAAATGCAATTTTTTGATTTTTCATTTTAAAAAAGGATCAAAAGTTGACTGATTTTTGAATTTTTAGTTTTAAAATGATTTCTTTTTTATTTTAAAAAGTAGGTGACTGACTTTGTATTTGTCAACAAATTGTTTACTATTTTTAATTATCCCTTGATTATAAGGTGATATCAAACTCTTGCATACCGCAATTTCCTTTTCCTTTCTCGATGTCTTTTTCAACCTCGAAACTCCACACCGAATCTCACACGAGGGACTTAGTAGCAATTATACAAAATTTGTGGGACCCATGAACAAAAACAACTCTCCCAAATCTTAGTTTTTGGATCCAAAATTCTAAAAAATCCCCAAATCAAAAAATTTTCAAGCCCTAGAAGAGACCGACTCCCCTCCGGCCCTCCACCCACGACAGCGCTAGCATCCACCACCGGCGGCCTTCTCCCTCTTTCGCCGGCGTTTTACCTTTGGTACTCTCTCTCTCTCTCTCTCTCTCTCTCTCTCTCTCTCTCTCGCCTTCTCTCTCTCTCTCGTCTCTTTCGTCTATGAAGTAGAGGAAATGGAAATGGAAGTCTTTTGAAAGAGGCAAGATTTGGTTTTTCTTGCCTTTCACTGTAAGCTTAGAACTCTTTTGAGTGTTTATTGCTTCATTTTTCGGTTGAATTTTTTTTTTTTTTTTTTTCGTTTTGAGCTCAAGTTTGGTCTAGGGTTTTATTCTAATTTGGGTTTCATGTGTTGTTTATTTCAAGTGACTCAAGTCCAACCATGAGAAAAAACCAAATAAGGGGAATGGGCATGCTCTTCCAAGGGGGGTGCACTACATATTTGTTATGAAATACACATCATATCTGGTGCAGGTCAGTAAGAAGCAGTTTGATAGAATAATGTCATACATTGAGCATGGCAAAAAAGAAGGAGCCAACTTGTTAACTGGTGGCAAGGCTTGTGGAGAGAAGGGCTACTACATTGAGCCGACATTTTTCACAGACGTCTCGGTAAACCATTTTCAACTCTAAGATTTTTGCGAATACGGATATTACAAAAAAAAATGTATATATATTTGTGCCTATGTTAGGTTTCCTTTACTCATTTTTTTTAACTGCAATCCTCAGGATGACATGATAATCGCAAAGGATTGGTCCGGTTATGTCTGTCATGAAATTCAAGTAAGCCCAATTTTTTTAGTCTCCTTACTTTCTTAATAATGCTTCAGTGAACTATCAAAATCAAATATTTAGGATGTGCTGAAAGCAACTGAAGGAAATGCTTCTGGGGCATCCTTAAATGCAATAATTGTATTCATAATTTGATGAATAATAAGAACTGACAATATCATCCTTTGGATACATCCAATTTCAAAACTAATGCTTAAATATCATGAATATTTTTATTCGAGAAAAAAATAGAAATGACCTATAAGAGACTTCGATTTTTCAAAATAGTGATTCATGATGATACAATTACTGTTAAAATAAATTGATTGTGAAGAACAGTATTCATATTCAAGTGTCAATCAAAACAAACCATAAGCAAATGGCTAGCGTGCCATTAGATTCATCTTGTTTACCAGTACAGGAAAATTATGACAATGTAACATCTTTAACCTTTTACTTGTGAATTGTTCATTTTTCCCAAGTCATTTTGAGAGATTGTTTTCCCTATGTAAAGTTCGCAGGACCATTGATGAGGCAATAAACAGAGGTAACGCCACAAAATATGGTCTCACGGTAGGCATTGTGACGAACGACTTGAACGTGGCCAACACTGTCTCAAGATCGATCCGAGCTGGTGTCATTTGGATCAACTATTATTTTGCTTTCAACAATGATTGCCCTTACGGAGGGTACAAGATGAGTGGTTTTGGGAGAGATTTGGGATTGGCAGCCCTTGACAAGTATTTTCAAGTTAAGTCTGTTGTAACTCCCATTTACAATTCTCCTTGGCTGTGAAACCCATGAAGCTCAGACCTATTATGTATCATGGAGAAATATAAGAGCAAAATAAGCCCAGAATGAGGAGAGTATAAATTTGGCTCAGTTGTGGACAACTTTTTATGTATATTGAAGCCTGATATTAAAATTTCATGATTCTGATTTAGTTTGATCTTTGAATTTCATTGAAATAAAATACTTTTGAAGAAACTGACAAATTTTGGGTTTTGATAAGTTCTAAATATTTCATTGAACATAAGAAATAGCTTAAGAACACAAATGCACACAGACATGTACATACACAAACATGAAATTATTGTGCATGGGTGTTAATACATGTATAGTGTGTACGTAGTAGACTAGACTTGCATGCGAATTTGGAATCCATGCTCGCATGCACACCTACAATCCATTTGGATTGAAAGAAGTGAAGGGCAAAGACGAGAAAGTCACATTCAGATTGAGAGGAGAGAATTGAAAGGCGTTAAAAGAAGAAGAGAAATTCTCTTCTTCTTTTCGCAATTTCTCTATGTACAAACACAATGTTAGGCACCCATTTGCAAACCGTTCTACTAAATCAAGCTCACCCATTTGCAAACCGTTCTACTAGATCAAGCTCTCGCAAGATTCATCGACCATTCGCATATATTTATCCATAACCATTTGGAAAAGATACAATCATACTCCATTTGCACAAACTACCCCCAAATTTCTTAGAAACCTAAAATTAAGCTGCACGAAACAGACCCTTATTGTGATCGATACCTCAATCCATTTGACGTTCATAAATTCTTTTCAACACGTCAATACAACACCCAAATTAGGGAGGGAGAAAGTTTAGTGGAATAATTGTGTCTCGAAATACAGTGAACCAACAACAAAACTCGTGTTTAAGTTTATAAAAAAAAAATTATCAGCAAAACTGGTGAATTTGAGTTTTAACTGGATCAACAAATCTAGAATAAAAGTCAATGTGAACCAAATTAAGAAAAAATGTACCAAAATGAGAGTTTTCAATATATATATACATATACACACAAAAGAAAAACAAAGACAGAATTTAAGATACGATATGATCCATAAACTTTTCACACAGAGGCTAAATTGGTTATCACCAAAAATATCTACAACACCCACCATTCCAAAAACCAGAACAACATACAAAAACTCCCCAATTCAGTAATTACATATCTATCATCTATACACACTCACATACATATACATATATATTATTTATCTTATACATCATCACTTGTGTGTCTTTCCTCTTAGCTTCACACCGAGGACCCTTTCCATTTTCGCCAGCACTGCCTGGTTGGGAACGGCTTTCCCATTCTCGTACTCCTGAACTACCTGAGACCTCTCGTCGATCTGCTTTGCCAGCTTAACCTGGCTCATCTTCTTCTTGATCCTCGCCTTCTGTATTGCCTGCCTCACCTCCGCCGGGATGCAGTCCAGCGCCGCAGGCTCGGCCGCCTCGTCCAGCTTCCTAGCGCTCACAGCCTTCGCCGCCGATTTCTTGTTTGAGCCGGCGTTGAATTTCTTCACGGTCTGGATCTGGGCCCTGGCTCGAATCGTGGCGTTCACGGCCTACTGGTCGCGGAGGTCTTGGGCCTGAACTTGTGGAGCACCACACCACGGGCCCCCAGTCCTGAAATCACGGTTCCTGTGTATTTGCTCGGCATGGTCGCCAAATTACTATTGTTTTAGAGAGAGATAGAGAGAGAAAGAATATGTGTGATGGCGTTTCTGAATGATCGATGGGAGTTTATCTATAGAGGTTGGGAATCTGGAGAGTTCTTTCAGATTTGGGGATTTTTTAAAATTTTGGCTCCAAAACTTAGATTTGGGAGAGTTGCTTCTGTTCGTGGGTCCCGCAAATTTTTTATAATTGCTACTTAGTCCCTCGTGTGAGATTCAGTGTGAAAAACCGAGTCTACCTATCATTTATGCAATTGTAATAAAAGCAGTAATTTTTCGTATTCCAGCCTCTACCATTGCTTTAATTCCTCGAGACAGCAGCACGGTCCCACCTCTCCGCCCCAGCATTAATAGTAGATAATAGCACACATCGTCCACAATGGTGTGGCCGTAATTCAAGCAACCTTCTTCCAACTTCATTACCCAACTCAATGGCTCCGTGAACCTTACAAGCACCCAGGAGTGCCCCTGAGACTGCACCATCGGGTCGAGCGACATTGTTCTTATGAACTCGATTGCTTCCCTCAAAAGCCCAGCTCTGCCCAAAATTTCAACCACATAACCATATTGCTCCATCTTTGGAACAATTCCAAAGTCACTTGACATTATTTTGAAACATTTCAAACCCAAGTCTACGAGTTTGGCACGAGCACAAGTAGTTGGTACAACCACAATTAAATGTGACATCATTGGGTTCCAAGCCATCTGATTTCATTTTATCGAACATATCTAATGCCAAATTTTCTTTTCCAATCAAAGCTAGGCAAGAGATCACAGCATTCCAAGAACAAAAATTTTGACTAGCCCTTTAGCGACGAACATTTTAGGAGTGGGCGTTCGTTTACGGACTATCCCTTTAGCGATGAAATTTTCGTCGCTCAAATGTACTGTACCTTTAGTGACAAAAATTTCGTCTCTAAAAGGGCTGGTCCGTAAATGGATGTCCGCTCCTAAGGCGGCCTGTGTATATATATACATATATATATATATATAGATGGAAATTTGGGGGTGGACACGAGCAGAGTTGCTCAATAAGCTCGAAGCTCGGCTCGATAAAGGTTAGGCTCGGCACGCTCATTTGAGCTCGTGAACACGATCAATTAAGGCTGGTGAAAAAACTCTTTAATAGGTTTGATAAAGAGCTTGTATAGTGATTTATATATATATTTATTATAAAACTATATAATTTTAGAGAAAATATGACAAACCTTATAAATAGGCTTGATAATATGACTGATTTATCATTAAACTAGATAGTTTTAAAGGCGCACGAAAAAGCTCGTTAAAAAGCTCGCGAGAAAGCTCGCGATCATTTGAAAGCTCGGCTCATTTGAGCTAGTGAGTAAAGCTCGAACTCGACTTGGCTCAGCTCAGCTCGTGTCCACTCTACAAGGAATGTATATGTGAGTTCTAAATTAGAACTACAATTGTTATAAGAGTAACTCCAATGGGCTATATCCATCACATTAGACATCATTCTCAGTAAAAGTCCCAAATGCATCTCCAACGGGTTATTTGACTAGGCAAAATGCAAGAAAGTCCAAAAATTTCTCTCCAGCTGGTTAGCCATTTCACTATGCAAAATACGTGAAACTTTAAAACTAGGCAAAAATATTTTACATGGATTGGTACGATTGGAGTGAATAAAATATAATAAGCCCTATCGCATTATATGTGTCCTTTTATTTTTTGGTTGTCACAAAAATATTGTCCATTAAGGACATTTAATGTTAACTTTCAAAAATTACCCCTAATGATTGAAAACATTCAACAAAGATAAAAGAGGGGGAAAAAAACAACAAACAAGACATTATTAAATGTTTGGCACGCTGGATAAAACTGTCAAATAGGATATGATAACACATGATCGTTTAGATAGGATTACTAATTCTGTTGGATAAGCTTCAATCCTGTTTTGCGTTTGGGAGTGTACGGATAAGAATTCCGGATATTATTAAATATTTCAGTATAGTTGTAATAAATTTGGTTTTTGTTTCTATTTTTTAAATATTCTTTTCTACGTTTAAAATATAATTATATATTTGAAATATGATTTTTTTTATTTTTTTTTAATAAACTTTTAATGCTTTAAATAATGCTATGCAATAAAATCACAAAAAGAATTGGAATTGGTATAAGTTGTCCAAAGTAGCTTTTTGGCCCATTGTAATGCAAAGGCTATATTGCTAAATATTTTACTTTAGCTTTTGGAGTTCATAATTGCTAATAAATTCCAAAAATTAATGCCAAACATGGCTTATGGCAACTAAATTTAACCGAGTTAATATCGGTTTCAATTTAGTCCAAAGTACAGGGGTATATGTGAAACGATTCGAAGCATAAGGTGTCACTCCCCGACGTAGCAAAATAGAAAAAAAAAATCACTTCCTTTTTAGACTCATAGGTCATAATAGGTGAGGGATCAATTGTCCTGTACTTAGCCTAACATGAAATAACGAACAGAGTATAGAAAACACAAGAAGGAAAATAATAATAATAGTAATATTCAAATAAGATCCAACTTAAAGTTATTACATTGCTAACATATCCCTTAAAAGCACAAACCACCTTATTCAAATAAAAATATTATTATTTTTTTACAGACATTACATAAAAGATAAAGTCGAGTGAGCATGATGAACAATACACACAATGTATATAAAAGTATATTAACCGCCGTTATTGTTCAGTACTTTAAAGTATGGTTAATCAATTATTCAAGTCGTCGCTTATAAACATTTGTCGAACTATTAATCAATGAATTATGACCGTACATGAACAATGCAATCATCTCATCTTACTGACTCTTTACCTCAACCACAATCTCTCGACTCAGTCGGTTCACCAGAACCATGCAGCGTGAGAGCGTTAATTTAGAACATCATCGCCCATAAAAGCCGCTTGATAGGATTACCGTGCCGATGTAGTATGGGTAAAACCCATCAAAATGTTCAAGGTTGCAATAACCTGTTTATCCTGATTGATATACTATCGTCGCCCATAAAAGCCGCTTGGTCAAACGCTATTGACCAAGATAGTATCGTCGCCCATAAAAGTCGAACAATTCAAATAATTATGCCCATAAGGACCAAACTACGCCCATAAAGGCCACAACAACATCTCTTCCTCTTTTCTCACAAATCACGCGTGCTGAAAACAAACTCGATCCCTCACATACATGCCATCTCAACATATGCAAGTGTATGACGTATCTCTTTTACGATTTTCTTATAAATAATGAGATTTGATTTTTAATACTCATAATTATCACTAATTAATCCAACTTATCTTGACTAGATTTAGACATGGATTTCTTTAATTAAGTATAACAGCAAGGTACAGTAGTTACAACCATAGGTACAATTGGTTAAAGCAGAAACTAGAACTTTACTGAAATTGTCAAACTTGAGGGCTCACATTGGCTCGAGCGCTCAAGTCTCGAGTGCTCCCACTCAAGTACAAGAAAACAAGAGTTTTTACCAAACTGCCTCGGGTCGCTTGAGCGAATTATGTCCAATAAGGTCACATGGAGATTTTAAAAAAAATTCAGAAAATAGCCTGGTCGCGCGCACGAGCTGTGAACCAGAACTCTGTTGTTGTCTTCTTCATTGCTGTATTACAAAATTCATTTTTCAAACTTAAACAAATAGTACTTTCCAATATGTGAAACTAGTCTTCTTTTTTCTGCGTAGATTTCAAATATGAAATCGGAATTTTAAGAAATTAAACGTAGCTCTCGATTTTATCGAAAAACCGAATGATGACAAAACTTTAAATCGACCGTTCGTCGCAACGGCTATGAGTTAGCTTCTAAAATTTGAAACAGAGTCTCGTGGGATTGAGACCTACATTTGATATAAAGAAATCGAGTTTTCGTTACAGTTAATATGCCCACTATTTTCAGACCCTTAACGATATATGTATATATATGAATTGTATATATATCGATATCAACATCTCAAAATAGACTGAAATCAAAACATGGAATTGATTTGAAGCTTACCCAAATTCGGATTTCAGAGAGATATAAAGAATTCCAATACTGATTTGATTACCCAAAAGCTTGGATTAAACTCTTTTAATATATATATATATGCAACTATATATATCTCTGCATATATATATATATATGTATCAGCCGTGGGAAAGAGAGAGAAAAGAGAGACAGAGAGTTGTTGAGGGATTTGAGAGTATGTGGGGTGTATGTATGGGAATTGAATTATTTGGGGGCCGAAAACCGACCGAAACCGATTGTCCAAAAAACCGATTGGTCGGTTTATACAATGTATGTACAAGCTAAAACCGACCGAAAAACCGACCAAAACCGAAAAACCGACCAAAACCGAACCTATTGGTCGGTTTTGAAAACCACAAAAAACCGAAAAAACCGACCGAAACCGACCGCTAACACCCCTACAAAACATACACTGCACACACGCACAACTCACACGCACACACTGTGCACAAAATTTTATTTGGGCTCCAAGACTCCTAAGGGATATTATTCCACACACATACACAGGTAAAAATTGTAATGCTAAAATCTCAAATCTGGTAATTTCCCTTGACGAAAATAAAGTATTACGTTTTAAATTTCCGGGTCACTACATTGAGTGATGTTTCTTTACTCTTGAATGTCACAATTGATTTTGAAAACGTTTTTGGTGACCAAGTTTTGAGGGCTTTATTCAGTAGGAGGTTTTTCCCATGTTATATACATTTGCAAGAAAAAAATTCCTTCTAATGTAGACTTTGTTTTATAGAATATATAAAAAATAAATCCCCATTACATAGATTGGTAGAAAAGAAAAAAAAAAAAAAAAGAAAAAGAAAAAAAGAAAAAAACAAACAAGATTCCTTTCCATGTTAAATAAATTGCACCAATTTCATGGTCAACAATGCATTGAAACTAAAAAAAAAGGAGAATGTTTTCATGAATTTCAAATTTTTTGTCATATTTTGGTCAAGATATAGGAGCTAGTCTTCTAATACAGTAATGTTTGTGATTTTCTACAGATCATTGAGCTTCATTTTCTCTCAAACTTCCTTCATATGAGAAAAGTTCCTATTACTTCAACTCCTTGAGTTTCACTGATCTCAAATACACTTGGTTTTTATCAACAAAGATTTGCTGTTTTCACAGCCATCAAGCTTCCTATTGTAGTGGTTTGAGCGAGTTAACTAATTTGGAGTTAAAATTTGGTCTAAACTCTGTTTGTGAAATGACACGCATATATTATGTGTATTTGGTTTTTAATTAGCATACAACAAATAGATTTGAGCATTGGAATGTGTGTTCTGATTCATTTATAGTTAATTAATTACACCCTTTCATGTATTTTTTCGGGCACTGAACTATCATTTCAGCATGGGAAAAATATACCTTGGGATGGACATCAAATTTGTTCGCTCAAATTTCTAGGTACGTTCTGCATTAATTTTGATTACTCTCTCAAATTAATATGCTAACTAATGAGTTGAGCTGCACATTTTCATTGATTACTTTCCCTCAATTTAGATTTTGCCAAATTGAAATGCAAACGGTACTTCCACAATGGATTGAAGCCTTTGAACTTACTTGGATTGCGACGCACAGGAAGCAACATTGGGATTTACTGCAAGAGTTGTAATATGTCTGTATGTTTTTTTTTTCTTTCATTTATATTGAGTTGGTTTTTATTTTTTTATTTTTTTTATTTTTTTTTGTGCATCTTCCCTCTCAGTCCAATTGGGTGACAAGTTTTGTCTTTGAATAGCCAACGTGGTCGGTGTCGGACCGATTTGGATTTTAGACTTTAAAATTGGAAATGCAGTGTGTTTATCTTTTGGTTTCTATTTTGCAATCTGTTTATAGTTCTAAAAGTCAGTTTGATGATGAATTGTAGACTTTGAATTGACGTTTTCTTTCTAATTTGATGTTTAGGCAAACTTTTTTTTGGTAGCGTCCAAGGGGATGGGCAATGTGTTAAAAAAAACTAGAGATATAGTCTTGATGGTTTTGTAAGTTTGTTTAGTTGATTGTATCAGTCTATTTATTTTTGGTTAATTAATAGTATCAGCTTATATATTTAAGATTTTGTATTTCACATTTAATATTTTAGATAGAAACATTAACAATCTATGAGGTCATCCACAGATACATGTGGAATTGTAAAGTGTGGAAGGCACATGGAGTTAGTTTGTGATCTAACACAGGCATTTCATTGTTCGTATTCGGTAGTAGCTTTAGCCACGAGTTATACCTAGTAGTTTCATATTGAATATTAATCTCGTTTGATAGATCTCGTTTTTTCTGATTTCAAAACATCAAAGGTTAGAAAAATAAAACAGACTTGTAGTTCTAAAGTTATGATAATTTGAAGCATTTTAGGCATAAAGGCGTAGTTTTGACCAAAATAGGTGCAAAAGACCTAACGAGGTAAACAAAACATGCATGGATTTTATGAAGGATGTGTTTGGGTCTAAGAACCTTTGGCTGAAGCCCCCTCCCCCAAAATTATATATAATATATTGGTACAATTGTAAACCAATCCACTATAAAATATATGGCATAACACTTTTTCTACCATAGTATTTGGTCCAACACATTTTTCCCTTAATTCTTAGTTTAGTCCAATTGAAATTCTTATACCATAAGTCTGAAATTTACAAATTGCAGTTAACCATCAATTAACCAAAAAAAAAAAAAATTAAACATATGAATGAAACTTCAAAGGGACTAGATGAAAGGATTTCAAGCATAAACATCTCAACTCTCAAAACGACCATAAAAATACAAATAGAAAAACCAGTACGATAATATCT